>OY856321.1:0-10000000 GCA_963693445.1 Agonopterix heracliana
AATACTAATATAACGCCGCTAGATGGCGCTAAAAGAGTGGTTGGTTCGAAAAAGGCAAAGCGATGTAATCTACTGGAAAGACGCGCAAAAAACAGTTAATTTTTAAAATTGTTTGTTAAATTTTCAATTGTTTATTGCACTTAACTATAACAACGAAATCCGTACGTTTTAGTATTGAACTGATTCTATTTAAAATTATCAACACAAGTACATGATATGTTCACCACACAATTTATCACTGTTTTCACAGAAAAGTACTGAAGGTTTTTATTGTATAATAATGTCAATTGTTGTTTGTGCACTTAGAACTAAGTTGAAACTGTTTAAGATGGATTTTAACTATCGAAACTATTTTAAAACGATCTTTGAAACGCTAAGAAACTAAAACGATGTTTATCGGCGTACAGCGCCACCTATTATGCAATATACACTGTTGCTATAGTAGATAACACACCGAGGGCAGAAAAGTAAGAAAGGTCTCAGACCTCATGTAATTGTTCATCAACGAACATGTGATCTGAGGCTTTTTTATTTACTGCCCGAGGTTAGTATACTATTTTTCTCCTCGAACGAGGTGGAAAGCGGCAACTTCGTTTAGCACAGCGGGACGAAAATTGACGCTTTTCGTCCGGAGGGGAGAAAAAATAAATAAATTACCCACCGCCAAGGAAAATTTTCATGTTTCACTAGATTGTAAGGCAGATTGATTTACATTCTCAGATTAATATGGTTATTACTTTAAAAATAGACTAGCTTCTAGAGCCTTAATAATATAGTAAATAATCATATAAATTCGACAACACGTCTGTTTCGTAAGCTGTGTAGCAGCAACATTATTATTTTAAACTACTGACCTTTTCTTTTGCGAAATTATTCAACAACGTATGTGCATTGGCTCCACCGAATCCGAAGCAGTTGACTGCAGCCAGCCCTCGGTTCCAGGGCTGTTTCTCGGTGATCACGTGGACTCGACCTTCTTCTAATGCTTTAACACCTTCACGAGGCGTTTTATAGTTAATATTTGGTGGGATGAAGCCAGTGTTATACGCGATGCACATCTGGCGACAAAAGTTGTAATAAGATGGCTTGACATTGAATTATTATATACTACTGATAGTCCTAATAGTTATGGTGATACTTTAAGGAAAAACTGCACTTTGTGATATAAGCCGCTTTGTATAGTACTAGAAGGGACCAAAACAAGCGACTTGACCTGCAGCAGCGCAACTTTCATCACTTAGGAACACAGATGGCGCCACTTTTTTACATAAAACTGCAAAAAATTCTACAAGCCTAACGGCTTCACCGATTTCATTAATTAAGGTGTCAATCGAAAGAACATTAATTTATAAATTTAAAATATTAAATACAAAGTAAAAAATTCTATAATGGCTGCAAAAAGCCATGCATTTTTGTAAATATTGTAAGGTTATTTTTCAGTTTTTTCTTAATAAAATTTTAAAAATGTATGAATTGGGTATACTTTTAATTATTTACATTGTTAATAAATCAATAACACGTTTAATAAAAAAAATTGCATGTCAATATCTTTAGTAGTTAGGAAAATCTTTAAGATTTCATAAGCAGGCACGGCGCGCCCCTGTCATAGTAATTATGAAAAAAAAGTACTTAAGATGGTCAATTTCATACAAAACTTTGTCGTAGAACATTCCTAGACGGTATTAATATAAGTATGGAAAAATAGCTTAGAAAATCTAGATTGCGCGTATAAAATAATATTTAGAATTTATAATATAATTACGAAGATATCGAGCTTTGACGTTATTCAAACAAAATTTCAAAGCCTTATATCTTCGTAGACACCGATTTTAATTATTTAAGTGTTAAACGGTACGTCTTTTTAAAATTCAATTTAAAAAAGATAAAAAATCAATAATGGAAATGAAGAGGCCTATACCCAGCAGTGGGGTTTACCGGGCTGAGGAAGATGATGATGAAAAAGTCAAATATTTTTAGAAATTGAAAGTGTAAAAGTAAAAAAATGTAAGTATATAAAAATAAAAATTAAACATGTTATCACTAAACTACGTTGAACAATGTATTAAGTGTGCATTTTTATTTAAGATCTATTTTGAAACAAAATTGAAAACTGCATCGAAATCGGTTTAGTAGTTTTAAAGATATTCGTAATTTCTGCCGATAAACGTCCGCTGCTAAACAAATAAGCAATTTTGGTCCGTTCTATCACTGTGCAAAGCGGCTGGCTTTCATCACAAAATTCTGTACTTTTTTCAAAATTACTATGACTGTGGGACGCTTATGAAATCTTAAATATTTTCCCAATATTAAAAAGATATTGACATGCAATTTTTTTTATTAAACGTGTTATTGATTTATTATTAATGTAAATTCATACATTTTTTAAATGTTATTAAGAAAAAACTAAATTACCTTTACATTACCTTACAATATTTTCAAAAATGCATGGCTTTTTGCAGCCATTACAGATATTACACTTTTTTTCTATCTTAAGCTAAAAAATGTTCTTTTGATTGACATATTAATTATCGAAATCGGTGAAGCCAAAAGGCTGGTAGAATTTTTTGAAGTTTTATGTAAAGAAGTGGCGCCATCTGTGTTCCTAAGGGATGAAAGTTGCGCTGCTGCGGGTCAAATCTCTTATTTTGGTCCCTTCTATCAGTTTCACTTCATAATAACACCTTCATAACATTTTTCAGAACTATTTTTATTGAAACTTGTGAACTTATTGAAAAAAATAATTAACTTTTTACGCAAAAGAAAAGAAACCTTTATTAGAAATGCTCTGTATACATACTTTCGCAATAGCACACAGTCCTGAAGTAGCTTCAGAGTGGCCCATGTTGGACTTGACTGAGCCAATGAGGAGTGGCTCCGACCGTCCCGTGCAGAACACTTCGTCGATGGCTGACATCTCTTCCGGGTCTCCCACTTTAGTACCTGATCAGTCCAAAATAAATACTGTAATGTCGTATACCAAATTTTAAGTCTGACCATAAGCTTGCAGACCTCGAAAGTTTAATCAAAATCGGTTTAGTACTTTTTTGCGTGAAGCGCGAACAAACAAACAAAATATTTACGGTTTAATAATAGTACTAATTTGCCCACGACTTCGTCCGGCTCTCGTCATAGTAGTGAAATCAAATATATATCAATTTATACGTCTAATTATAAGCTTTCAAATACAAAAAAGTTAAATTAATATCGGTCCAGTAGTTTTTGCGTGATGCGCGAACAAACAAACAAAAAAACATTTACAGTTTTGTTATAGTACAGATGGATTATTAATCAGACTCAATGTCATTTTTGCATAATATAAACCATTTACCACTGAGTTATGTCTTTATAATCCTTTACAAAATTCCTGCAATTCGTCAGGACCAATTTTTTGAAAAACTCATTTCCCTTATATTTAGTTTTTTCCTGATAACAAAGGAATTAATAACTGTACAGGGTTCAACCCACAATTAAATTAAAGTTACATAACTGCTTTACAAATTCATTTCTTATAGTTTTCCTCGTAGAATGTGTATTTTAGCCGATATCCTGTTCGGAAGACAGCTAAAACTACAATTTTGAACTTTTTGGGAAAAGTGGCCAATGTTTGAAGATTTACTTAACTTACAGAGCTGCTTTTAAATTCATATTATAGCTAATTTTGTCTTCTTTAAAAACGTAGTGTCTAATTTTTATGTAAGATGCACCGTTTAGAAGTAATAAGTCAAACTCAAAACCTGAAAAAAGTCCGAAAATTACGAGGTTTTTCGAGCACGGTTAGCACAGGTCTTTCAAAGCTGCAAAATTGGTTTTATACTGCTGGTATCTATCATCTATCCTAACCACATACCAAAAATGCAGCTCCGTGCAATCAATTGCGACCAAAGGCGATTTTTATGTCTACTGTGACTGGCGTACTAGGCAAGGGTGCCATTAGGGGGATGCAATGAAACCACGTAGTGTCTGTGCAACGGTATATTCAGACTGACAGGCGAGAAGCGCCTCGCATAACTACCCTACGATATTATTATTAAGTTACCTCCACTACAAATGGAAATGTTAATAATTAATAATGTTAAACTGTTGTATCGCTCTTTCTGATGAATAAATATCTTTTATTATTATTATAAGCATAAGCATATGCTCACGACTATATTCCCCGATAGGGTAGTCAGAGATATTCTGAAACCTCAGAACATCCACGTTTCACCAGTATGTACCGAAACTCTGTCCAGTGTGACGGGGGGTGAGCCCGTCGCCACTTATGTATGATGGACAGTGGGTACAATACACGCCTCGAAATTGAAGCATGCAGGTTTCCTCACGATGTTTTCCTTCACCGAAAAGCCAGTGGTGTTACAAATCGTACATAAATTCCGAAAAACTCATTGGTACGAGCAGGCCTGTCTCACTCCGCACTGTGTAGGTATAAAAATGTACCTACGCGGTCGCGCCGCGACGTCGCGGCCTAATTCAGTCGAGTGTCACGCGTTCATTGCATCTCACCGAACGACCTTGATACCTACTTGTTTTTTCGTATCGAAAATTAAATTACTATCCCATACATCGTCGTATGTATAAAGTAATATTATAATAATCATCATATAGTAATATTATAATATTGTTAAAAAATACTGCATCGCAATCGGTTGTTTGGCCCGAATTGTATGTATTTATTATTCTTTGGAATTATTCTAATGACTTAGATGAACCAAAATGTAAACACATTAGTGTAGCATAGATAGAAGACGTAGGTACCGCCCGCCGGCACGGCTGGTCTCTTTGCCGTCAGCCGCGCCGCGGCCAACGACCCCCGGGTCCCGATCGTAGTCGCGTCGGTCGTAGCTACCACGATTTCTTCCTCGGTCGAGCTCAACATTCGTTCGTTCGGAATTGGAACGCACTACTGACATCCCTTGCGCCAGAGTCCATGTGTGCGTGACATTCACGTACAGAGAGTCAATGTGTGCGTGTCAGTCGTGCTTGGAGCGAGCGTTCTGAGATAGTGAGTCATCTGTTGTAGACTCTTATATAATCCGTGGTACGAGTCGGCTTGGACGGGGATCGAACCATCGCCTCCTGCACAGCAGGCAAGGTTACTCGCCACTGGACCACCAGGGCTTATTATTATTATTAAATACAACCTGATCAAATCAGTAATTAAAATTGTCATCATGATCATCAGCCTAAACACGTCCCACTGCAGGGCACAGGCCTACTCTCAAAAAGGGTGTGTAGGCGTTAGTCCACCAGGCGTTAGTGCTAAATGCGGATTGGAATTTCTTCTTCAGCGTAGGTATGAAAGTTTCCTCACGATGTTTTTCTTCACCGATTGAGAGTCGGTATTACGTTCTTCATAAGTTATAAAAAAATTTTAACAAAAAATTAAAACCGACTTCAAAACTAAAAAGGTAAAAATAATAATATTGCAGTCGTTGACTTTTGCATTCGAATCTATAAGAACATTAATTTGTCTTATCGGACTCGGTGTCAAGCCGGTACGATTCGCAACTGGGCTTGCAGTAATTTTTTGGCTTGGCTTGGCTTGACACCGACTCCAATAAAACTAATTAATGTTCTTATAGATTCGAATGCAAAAGTCAACGACTGCAATATTATTATTTTTACCTTTTTAGTTTTGAAGTCGGTTTTAATTTTTTGTTAAAATTTTTTTATTTCAAACTTTTCAGTGTTGAAATCTAGGTGAAATACATTAGTTCGACTAAGCAGTTATAATTACTTCAATGCAAAGGATACGGTGTACGCTCTACACCTCACTCGATTTAAAAAAATCCAACCCATGTTTCGTACAACATTTCTGTTTTTGGGTTACTATTATCTGTCTTTATGCCATATTTCGATTCAATAGATGCAAAAATGAGCGAGTTATTGAGGCGGGGCATACAGACAGACAGACGGAATGGACGAAAGTATAAGTATATGTGTTTCGGTACCTCCTATGTCCATGAAGTTTAAACCATAAAGTTATTATACGTTTAAACACAACAGTATGACCAAGAAGTTTTAAATATATAGGCATATAAAGATTCTTGGTTATGACAGTAAAAAAAACACAGTTTGACAGTCCCCATCAAAACATTGCTGGAGTGCGATTTTTGAACATCACACGTTCGAATTAGCAGTCGAAAGACGAAATATGCATAATCTCCATAGTAATTTTGACATTTTCTACCGCTGACTTGAACGTGTGATGTTTAAAAATCGCACTCCTGAAAAGAATCGACAAACAAAAATGTCATCTGTGTCACGGACCTGAAAAAAAGACGGACGTAATATCTTTTTATTATATAAGTGAAGCACCCATGTATTATATTGTGTTTGCGTCGTAGAAAAAGAAGGTAAGTACTAGAAAGAAGCACGTGTCGTGTCATACTCACTCAGTAAGAGATGCACATAGCAAATTCGCTCTTGTTAAAAAAGGAGATCGCTCCTTATTGCTGTCCTTATCGACGTAACCACTTTTTTGTTTGACGACGACTGTCTGACTCCGGAGGCAGACATCTAGCTTCATACAAATTGTATAGGATTTTATGACTATCGCTATCTCATACGCGTTTATACTTCACATCTTTCTAGTGTAACATTACGTCCGTATTTTTTTCAAGTTCGTGATCTGTGTACATATTTGTTATTTTGTAGATTTTTTCAACAAGCGAATCAATTTCGTGGGACCACCTCGGAATTATGACCTACCAAACAAAATAAGAATCATCAAAATCAATTCACAATTGGCGGTGCAATCGCGTAACAAACATACAAAAAAAACATACGGTTGGAATTGAGAACCTCCTCCTTTTGTTGAAGTCGGTTAAAAAGTAATTGGTACATGGCATGTTGTCAATGCGAATCCGAAACCGGACCTCAAGATTGAATTTCCATACCTGTTCGCAACGCACAATCGACACTCTCTCTCTCACACGATACCATTTTTATTAATTTATTTATTGGTGGAACGGAGCATTAAGCATGAAAGAATTTTCTGGGTAAACGAGTTCAACTATCGGCCTTGTCATCACTTAATAAAGCCATAAAGAGTAGAATTCTAACAACATAAATTGTATAAAAGCAGAATGAAAAATATTATACAACGTGTTAATAAATAAGCTCAAAACACCCCAACTGATTAATAACAAAATATTTAGATTGAAACAATAATTTCATTCATTATTTGGATACTTAAAATTCAAAAATGATTATTCAGCAATGAATGAAAAAGCTAACGTGCCCATGGATACATTTTAAGAATCGTGTTTTGGTAGTCAGTGTGAGAGTGAGTGTGCCCGTGCGGTGGGTTGAGATCGAATACAGTTAATTTTGAATTTTAAAAACTAATTATTAAATGAGCGTGGGTTCAAGTCTCGCCCGAGACAAATTTTTCAATCTTTAATTTGATTCGAAATAGCACAACATGGCTGTAACATGTTTATAATCAATAATATTGGAACAGGGTGTGCCATCTATATTGTACGAATTCAAGTTGTAGTATTTGACTTGCAAGTTGGTTGGTTGTAATACTGCCAGTAGATGGCGCGCACGTCCCCTTAAGACGTAAAGGATTGAAAATTTCGTTCTTTGGGTTGTGGGCTCGGTGGTGTAATTGGTTAGCACGTTTCCCCGGTTTGGAAGAGCGTGGGTTCAAGTCCCGCCCGAGACAAATTTTTCAATCTTTAATTTAATTATTAAATATTTAAAAAAAACGTGTTGAAACCATGATAATTCAATTCTGCTCTCGATTCTAAACAAACTGCTTTCTAGTTTTGGGTTAATTCATTAACACGTATAGGTTATTCATGTTCTGTTTTTGTCAAACTGAATTATTTTATCTGGGCTACTCAGTAAAGCAAAGCAAAGACAATCAATCCAAAGCATGATCTTGTTAGACAGTTTGTCCTTATGCGACCCAGGTTGCAGCCTGGGTTAATTATGACAAAAACAAAAAACCCGACTGCATAAAAAACTGAAAAGATAAAAACAAGCTCCTTAAATCATAATAACTTTGTTTGAGCAAATTAATACAATTTGAATGTTATTACTTATTAGATAGGTATCGCAAACGGGGACAAAGAAAAATTACGTATGGTTGGTTACCTATGGTTTGTCCGACTGCAATACCTACCTAATATAATAAGTAACATTCAAATTGTATTAATTTGCTCAAACAAAGTTATTATGATTTAAGGAGCTTGTTTTTATCTTTTCAGTTTTTTATGCAGTCGGGTTTTTTGTTTATCTTAATAATTTAGTTTATTTCATACTTTTTAGTCTTGTGTCAAAATGGTAGCATAAAAGTACTACAATATATATATATATTTGGAATCTGCTCTTCACCAGCTTTCATTTGATACCCATATTGTATTTTTATACGAAAAAAAAATTATTCTCCCCCCTCTCTTTTTTAATAAGCAGACGTCATATTAAAATAATGTACCCTATGTCACTCTCACGATTTTTACGAATCTAATGAAACCTCATACGTTAAAATCCATCAAGCCGTTTTAGCTGTAGGGCGTGCCAAAGAAATAGATATACAAACATACATACATACATACATACATACACACATACATACTTACATACATACATACATACATACGCTCGAAAAACGTAACCCTCCTTCTGTCGCAGTCGGGTAAAAAATAACGAACCTGTTGCATGAGCCTCAACGTACTCCACCATGGTTGGTGGAATTCTACATTCCTCGTAGAAGTCCTTCAGAAGTAACTTCTGCACATGACCGGCCGGATATGAGATACCTTCTTCTTTGTAGCCATCACAGTTTGTCTTCGCGTGTATTACTTGAGCGTACACTCTGGAATTGTAATTAATTATTTTGAACTATTTATTGGTGTAATTAAAAGTATATTTCATTCATTCAAATTCAGTGCTGTCTAACTATCTATCTAACATAAGAGTCTTATATGCAACGAAGGTTTGCGGACGGCCATGTAATTTGAGAACCAGATTTAGAGGTGGTCCCGTACACGAATGAAACTTAGTGAAACACAACTAACAAAAAAGTAAATTGGTAACCTGCAGAAGTTGGGGATAAGGTATTTCTCCTTATGATACCTTTTGTATCAAGTGTGTGAAACTCATTATTATTAGATAGTCCACTCAATCTTCTATGCAATTATATTGTTTATTTTAATGAAAATTCACGATAACCGTACAATATTATGATAACGGACTAAAAAGAAATCACAAACACTATCAGTTCAACCAAGTCAAATACGTTACATCAGTGATAATAAGTATTAGATAAAAATAGTAGTCGTGGTTGCGTTTTGCTTTTTGGCCTATTTTACTAGTAATTTCTACTTATGAATCCGGACTTCTGGAGATGTGGAAGTTTTTTAAATTTCTGTTAACGATATTATGACCTCCGTCCTGAACAGCCTTCATAAAAAATGGCTGAGTTCAAATTCGCTATTCTTCTTTTTGCCCATTCAATCAGCGTCAAGCCGAAAACCAGGGCCCTATATTTAATAAACGTGACAAGTGACAATTGACAATGACAATTCAGAGTACATTGCTGAGAATGCTAGGAGAAAGTTCCTACTGCAAGTTTAGCGTCATTAGTAGCCAGCAATGTACTCTGAATTGTCATTGTCAGTTGTCGCGTTTATTAAACAGGGTCCTGGCCAGTTTGAAATTTTCAGAGAATTATAAATTGAAAAGAGAATAACAAGTTCTGTAATAATAGATGTAATAAAACTATTATTAGTTATTTTTAGCCAAATTTTTCTACATAATGGATTTTTTCATTAATCTTATAAGATAGGGTTGAGTGTTGTTGACCACCGGTCTATTACGTTTGACAGATTATGTCAAACGGGCCGTCAAAGGGAAGCCCCGCTGTTTATTACTAGCGTTTCGTATATCCAGCATTTATGCAACACTCCATTTTTTTTATTTTTTTCCCGTATACAAGGTGTTACTAAAATACAAATAAACATTTAAGGGGGTGGTTTAGACCATCAAACTGAACAACTTTCATTATGGGACCAATATCGAAATCACGAAAAATAAAATTGATGTTCTATACTCTACAAATCGACTAGAGCTAAAATAATGTATAGGATTTCATTTTTTTTCGCGATTTTGATGTTGGTCCCATAGAGAAAGTTGTTCAGTTTGACGGTCTAAACAGCCCCCTTATGAGTTTTAAAAATTTATTCTTACTTATGAAACACCCTGTATTTAATGTCTCAATTACTTAACATATTGTACAGGGTGGCCCAAAAGTCATGGATCAAACGAAATGAGACGATTATTTGACGGAAATTACAGCAGGTGTTCAAAGTTTCTACCTCTCATTCTCAAACAGAGTCCGCATCGACGAATGAAATTTCTCTTTATGAGTTCTAAAGCGCCGGAATTTTTTATCATATTGGTGGTCAATGCTGTGATTTTCTGACGAAGTTTATCCTCGGTAGTACGTTACCCTGTAGGCCCCGCATGCCACCTCCGAGAAAACGATAAAAATCGAGATGCGCCTCCATCCTTATTATTCTTATTATTTTACGTATGCCAGAAAGAGCGCGCATGACTTTTTTCTCGTTTAAACGCTTTGTCGTGGGTGGCATGTTAGCCATGCTGATCTTAAACCCCATAGTTTTCTTTCTATGGGGTGATTATAAAGAGATAGTGTACGAGACAGAGACCGATACCGAGGAACAACTTCGTCAGAAACTCGCAGCATTGTCCACTAAAATGAAAAATAATTCTGACCCATAAAGAGAAATATCATTTGTCGATGCGGACTCTGTTTGAGAATGAGGGGTAGAAACTTTGAACACCTGCTGTAATTTCCGTTAAATAAAGGAATTATTAATTATTTTTTTGGTTTATTTTAGAAAGATTTACTTGAAGGAGGCTTGAATAACCGATCACTAGGCAAGAGTTGAAAGAAAATCGGGTTTCAAGCCAAAGAAAGCCAAGAGAAGTTAAAAAAACACGACCCTTTTATGTTCAATAGTTCATAACTTTTAAATTAATACGAATAACCATGTGATTCATATCTTGAATTAATCTGTATGAAGTAGGCAACTTTTTGTAATTAGTGGTCAACTTTTGGTATTACGGTTTTTTTCCGTGAGAATCGCTTGAAAACCGAGTAAAATTTTTGTTAGACCTAAACCTTTGTATTAAATTTGTTTTATCTTTTGACCCATGTATGCTAGCTGAACAAAAGTATGTATTCCAGAAAAGGCATGAACCCAGGACCATGAATTGGCAGTCCGGCGTAGTAATCATTAACCTATCGGGTTTGTCGTATTTGTACTAAAATTCTGAAAATGCGGAGTTTTATAAAAAAATATTTACTAACTCCAATCGTCATTTTCTTGCCCATTTCCCATTATCTGGGGTCGGCGAAATATGTTAAGGCCTCCACTCATTGCAGCGATATTATCGAGCGATATTATCGCTGCGATTTTGCGATAATTGTTCTCAGTACATTTTGTATGGGGACGCGCTCGATCCTACACACTGCCGCGATATTATCGAGCGATAATATCGCTGCGATTTTGCGATAATTGTTCTCAGTACATTTTGTATGGGGACGCGCTCGATCCCACACACTGCCGCGATATTATCGCAACCTGACGCAATCTCTTTGTACTACATTAAGTGAAGGGCGCATGCGTGACGCGAATCGCGGAATCGCTGCAGTGTGTAAGGTGTCGCGATATCGCTGTCGATAATATCGCTCGATAATATCGCTCGATAATGTCGCTCGATAATATCGCTGCAATGTGCGGAAGCCTTAATTCTCTTCCATTTACTTACTCTAATGAAGTACTATAATCAATCATACATAAAATAAAATTAAGCCATTTTACATTCTGACACAACAAACTTTAAAGCGATACTAAGTCCCATAGTTGCTAATTTATTTAGCTCAATCGTTTAATTTGCATAGCGTAAAAAATTACCTTCTAGAGTCTTTGGCTTTCTGCAGGAAGCATGCTGCGACTGCCTCGGAGCGCGCGTAGCCACTGGCACTATAGTCGAAACTCCGGCACGTGCCGTCAGCTGATAATACTCCCATCCTATGGGATGTTGAAGAATATAGGTAAATCAAAATTAATAGACTACACTAGCCGTAGCATGCTACAAGTGATACGGCTGTATCACGTCTTATATCTCGTTCGTTCACGCGCAAACAGAAAGAGAGCGAAGGTGTTATAACGCAGTATCACGATGGCATGCTACCCATGCAGATTAACATAGGAAGTATAATTTATTCCACGTCATCGTCATGGCAAATTAATTTCACTAGGGTTTGGTGGAGTTACTTGCGTATATACCTCTATTGGTCTAGTCCAACTTCCTGTTGGAATAGGTATTGTCTGTGTCTAATCTAGTGACTGTTTGGCGCTCTCGGTAGAGAGTAGTAGGGGAGGGGGGCCCAAAGGGGGCACCTTACCGGAAAATTAAAAAAAATATAGTTTGTAAATAAGTTACACCATTTATTTTTTTACCATAAGGTCCATTAATTATTACTTTTGAATGGTGAATGGTTGAATTTATCAAAATTTTAATCATATAATAATTGTAAACAAATTACTAATCGTCTACGATTGCCCGCTTTGCCCGAAGGGGAGGCCTAAAGCGGGCACTTGTTTAGGGCAAAACGGGCAGGGGTTTAGGTACAGCGGGCATGCCTTAATTTTATCAGTAGATTACAAAATTATCAGAAATATAATAGCCATATACTGACTTGAATATATGTAGAGTAAAAGAAACACAAAATGTTGATCAAGTTATGTATTTTAATCACATAATAGTCATACAATTATAAAATTTGAATAACAAAACAAAACTTCTTAGGAACTTTTTACTTTTAGGTACAATACATCCAGATATATCTGAAATAATATTGTTAAATTACAAAAAAACAGTAGGTATTCACATTTAGTTATATATATTTAGAATGCTGGACGATGAACTCCAGCAAAGACTAATAAATTAATAAAATACTATGTACAATGAAAAAATAATATATTGTATAAATGGTGAAATTGATATCAGTAAAGTCGGGCCAAGTTAATAGATCACATTTGACATGTGTCAGTTTTAGCTTCATAGTGACCTGCTTAAAAACATCGATTAAAGTGAATGAATCGATACGGATTTCAAACATATGTGAATTGATTTATTGAATATCGCGGTTTGTTGGAACTACGTTTAACATCGATTTTTTGGGTAACTTCCTTAGTTTAAAAAAAGAAAAAGGATTCACTGACGCAACATTGAAATGAATTTCAATTCTTTGGAATAGAAATTGTTTATTATGTTTAAAATGGTTTATTAGTGAAAGTAAATCGTAAAATTACCTTCTATGGTCATTATTACAATAAATATGTAATCTTAATTTAAAAAAGTAAAGCAATTGTGCAGTTATAACTTCGATAAAATTAAGAATATTCTATGCCCGCCGTTACAAGGTTATGTTTGATGAAACATCAATAGATGTCAAATGTGATCTATTAACTGGGCCCGACTGTAGCTTCCTTTTACTTCCTTACTTACAATTTCTTAGTTTAAAAGACCCGACAAGGATTTAGTGTGGTAGACTCTTGTCTACCCATCAAACTGAACAACTTTTACTATGACTCAAATAATATGTATGCAAAAGCTGATTATTTTTTGCTTCGATCTGTTTGCTCCCATAGTTGTTCAGTTTGATGGGTAGAGTCTTAGTTTAAAACGATGCAAATTATATCAATAATCTAATCTAATAATCAGACTTTCTAGGTACTTAGTAACAATTTTTCTTCATTCATTTATAACGAGTCTAGCAAAAAAAAAATTATCAGTCTCTCCTGAAATAATCTATAAGAAATAACAACTGTTAACTAACTAAACATTATATAAATCTTCTACTCTGCAATGAAATGTGAACGATATTTTAGTATTTCTACAAAATAAAACTTTGTTTACTATTTTAACAATAATCAGTCATTATTTTAAAAGTTATTCTTCTTGTAAGTACCAATTTATCGGTTATGCATAGTTGAGGGTTGCCATGAGGCCTGCACGTTTTCCGTTTATATTTGTTAACCATCTGAAAAGAAAAAGCATGTGATTTGTAGTTTATGTTAACTAAAGGATATTACATTTTAGCCGACAGGGCAAAGCGGGCACGTGCCCGCTTTACCCTGCCCGCTTTGCCTTTTTCGACATTTCAAAAATTCGGACGAAATCTATCCTCAAAATTTTGAGACATGAGGTTTTTAATGCAACCAAAATATAGCCAGATAAACACTTAATAACCAACAAGTTTTGATTAACGGATAGTAAACACTAAAACAAAGAGAACTTTTGTAACATACCTTGCAATATTTTTCAAAAATCCACGAAAAACATTTATTTGTTGCAGCTTGTACATGCGTTCTCGCAGGCGAATCGAGCGACTGACGCGAGGTGGGAGGGGCGCGGGGTGGGCGCTCACGCGACGAGAGCGCGCCATTACTTGAAATGCCAATACTGTATAAAGCAGGCACTGCTTTAGGCTCTGTGCCCACTTTGGGCCCCTTTCCCTATATTCATTGCATTTGTGGCATGTCGCATTTACAACGTCATGTTGATGTCACTTAGGTTCAATTATTGTGTCTCAAAATCAAGATGTGGATATCGGGTCGCTGATTAGGTACGAAAACAATAATGATTTAAAAATCCAACGCGGCGGACGTGAAATAACATCATCCACTGTTAGAGTGCGATGAGGTTGAAATGTCTAATTATCATTATGGGTCTTTATGGTTTTTCGGGACGTTAATTACGAAAATGACATAGATTTTGTTCAATATAGTGGACGTGAAAATTCTTAAAACTATGTGTGCCAAATTACAATTCAATCGGTCTAGTAGTTTTGGAGCAAATCGGCTGTAATAGACGGAAGGACAGACAGACACACAAGTGATCCTATAAGAGTTGAATTTTTTCGTCTGCCAGCGCGTCCGCGTTATAGATAACATAGTAATTGAGTGAGTACATATTATTTGGATTAGGTACTAATTGTTATGTTGGAGTGGAATTGCTGAGCTTCTGCGTTGTTATTATATAACTTATCTTCTTATGATGTGATGTTTTCAACTATTCTGTAATATTACTCTAGGGAAACCTATAATTGGCTTATGTTCTTCTCTCTTCTTTGCCTAGCCTTATCCCATTTCAATTGGGGTCGGCTCTCCTCGTCATTCTTCGCCAGGTGTGTCTGTTCTGGGTTGCCGAGACGTCTACTTGGGTTTTCTTCAGGTCATTGTTGATTACAGACATCCATGTTAAGGGGGGTCTTCCTCGCTTTCTCGGGCCGGTGTCTTGCCGCAGGACTTGTCTGGTCATATGATCTTCTGGCCTTCTCATTACATGGCCGTACCACCTCAAACGTGCTTCGGAAAGTTTATCTTCAATTGGACGGATCTTAAAGCTTCCACGGATATACTCGTTTCTCACTCTGTCGAGCAGAGTGACACCTCCTGCCCACCTCAACATCCTCATTTCTGTCGTGTGCACTTTTGTGGTATGGACCTTTTTCATAGGCCAGCATTCGGCACCATAGATGAGAGCAGGGCGGACCGCTATTTTATATGCCTTCCCTTTCACTCGTACGGGCATCCGGCTATCGCATAACACGCCTGAGAGTTCACGCCACTTCATCCACCCTGTATTGATGCGGTGGGTTATGTCGGCGTCGATCGAGCCATCATTGGCAATAACAGAGCCCAGGTACTTGAAATTATCGACTTTCTTCAGCTGGTGATTCAGTAGTTTAACTGGGTGATGTTGACTAGATGCCGAGTAGCAGCATTCCATGTACTCTGTCTTTTGCCGGCTAATCCTTAGTCCAGCGTTCTCTAGAGCTGATCTCCAAGTTTCGAGAGACGCTTCCAGGTCTCCAGGGCTATCTCGGATGAGGACGATATCATCCGCGTAAAGTAGATCCCAAGGCGGCTTTTTTTGTATTTTTGCTGTGAGATGTTCCATCACAAGGTTAAAAAGTAGTGGACTCAAAGCCAAACCTTGGTGTACACCTACTCCTACCTGGAATGCTTCGCTTATTCCTGCTGGGCTCCTTACTCTTGTAGACACGTCATTGTACATGTCGATTATTATTTCAATATAGCCTTCCGGTACCTTTTGTAATCGCAGTGATTGCCAGATTAGCTGTCGTGGTACTCGGTCGAATGCCTTTTCAAGGTCTATAAACGCCAGATGTAGGTCCATTTTCAACTCCTAGTGTTTTTCCAATAAAATCCTTAGACTGTGTAGCGCGTCAGTTGTTGATCTCCCTGCTACAAAACCACATTGATTTTCGGTTATAGCCGTTAGTTGTAGCAGTCTTTTGTTGATGACCCTTTCCCATATTTTAAACGTGTGTGATAAGAGTTTTATTGCACGGTAATTTTCACAGAGTCTGATGTCACCTTTGTTTTTAAAGAATGGAACCAAATAACTCTTTCTCCATTCGTTAGGTATTCCATCACGTAGGATTTTATTGAAAAGATGCGTTAGGAACCGGGCACCCTTTCCTCCTAGCCGTTTCCATAACTCTGCGGCGATCTCATCCGGCCCAGTCGCTTTGTTGTTCGCCATCTTTCTGATCGCCATCTCTACTTCTTCAGGGGTAATCGCCTGGATGGGTCCTTCGGCAGCGTCTATTGGGGCCGGTTCCTCAAACGGGTAAGTCTCATTGAGGAGTTGGGAGTAGTATTCCCGCCATCTCGCGCTTATATCAGTGTTTGAGGTCAGCATTTTGCCATCCTTGCCTTTGATGTACTTAGTGGTCTGCACATCCATGCTATTGGTATATCTTTGCCTTGCCAGTCTAAACAGTTCTCTGTCATCCTTAGCCCTTTCTAGTTTATCGTAAAAGTCGGTGTCACAGTATGCTCTGGCACATGCAACTTCCCGTTTCGCCTCTTTTTTTGCAGTGCGATAGTTTTTGCGATCTTCATCGCTTCCGCTTAATTGCCAGATCTTAAAGAGGTTCTTTTTGGTCTTGACTTTTTCTTCGACCTCTGATTGCCACCACTTCGATATAATTGGCTATAATTAGCTTATGTTATAGTTAGTAAATATTAAGTACTATGTTTAAATAAAGCTGTTAGTTTTCTCAATAAATAAAAAAAAAAGTCAAGCTTGCTTCGCTCGCTCCAGGTTTTTAGATTTTTTTCTGCGACCTAAGCTGGGCCTGGCCTTCTTGGGAAAAAATCGTAATTATCATGTCTCTGCCGAGGGACGTTCACAGCTGGACATAGGCCACAACGACCAATCCTGCGCTGCCCTCATCCAATGGGTTCCCGCCGCCTTCACCTGGTCGTCGGTTCACCATGTGGTAGAAAAAATCATAACCATGAGTAAGTCTTAAAAAAAATTCTTCAATACATTTTTTAGATTATTGTCTACACAATGGTGATTGGTGTATGTCGCAAGTTAAAGTGACATAAGCTTATAAAGTAGATGCAGATACAGATTTTTTCCAATATTTAAGCTTTTCTTTGATCACAGGTTTCATCATGTATTTTATAGAAAAATTTGAAATATTCCTACTTACATACATACATACATAAGCTCACGCCATTGTCCCATGGGGGTAGGCAGAGACCACGGACCGCCACACGCTACGACTCTGACACACCTCTTTAGCCTCATTCACATTCATACATCTCTTCATGCACTTCCGTCGATTGAGGGTGCTACGCACTTGTCCTTTTCGGAAAAGATCATTGATTTGATCATGGTATGTTTTCCTCGGACGGCCTCTCCCAACACTTCCGCTCACCTTTGCTTGATAAATTTCATTCGTTAGTCTTCTTTCATTCATTCTCTCTACGTGGACGAACCATCTAAGCATACCCCTTTCAATCCTTGTTACTATATCATCCTTCAACTTACACCAATCCCTTATGACACAGTTCTTGATTCGATCAACCAAAGTAATACCACACATACTTCGTAAGGAGCGCATTTCAACAGCATTCACTCGACTTTCATTCCTTTTATTCCATACCCAATATTCCTACTTCATATCAAATAAAGCCGAGATGTTGAAGATCATTGCTTTATCTTTCATTAATTCAAATAACGAGAAGATCTCAGCTTCCAAAAACAGCAAAATATGGCCCGGCACTGCGTTTACATATGGGGAGCGTCCTAAATTATCTAATTGATTAAAAAAAACTTTGCGGACAAGCCCTAAGAGCGCGAGTAATCACACAAGCCTGGCGTTTGTAACAACTGCAATCCCACCCAAAAATCGGGATATTTTTGTACCGACATTTCTAGAGAGGCACCATAATAAAATTAATGACGCGCGATTGCATCGATGACAGACCTATAAGATTGCGCGCGCGATTGCAGAATAACGCTCGTTCTTTCGCAGACGCTGGCTAATCCCGCGAGCGATCCCGCACGGTTGAACGTCCGTCTAAAGGCACCTAATGCGAATGTCAATGTCACGTCCTTTAAGACGGAATAAGTTGAATTATTTCGTTTACTGACGTAGCAGGCTCCGTGATCCGTGGCAGTTTTTGTCGAGAGCTTATACTCCGGTTTAGCAGGTTGGGTGCTCAAGTCCCGTCCGAGATTCAATTTTTCAATCTTTAATATTTGATTTTTAATGTCATTTCTGTCGCAATTTTTTCACATTTCTGAACAAAAATATTCTTCATGAAATTCAAGAAATCTCGTTTGTACGACAAAATAAATCGTTGAAATATTTAGTTTTAGTAATATTATTACCATATTTTATGACGCTGCACATAACATTCGGTAGTACACACGGGGTTCACTAATGTTTAACACAAAATCAATAAGCAAAATATCACTTCTCAAGCAACGTTTAACAATGTTTCATTTCACAAACTAGTGATAACGCTCGTTCTTTTGCAGACGCTGGCTAATCCCGCGAGCGACCCCGCACGGTTGAACGTCCGTCTAAAGGCACCTAATGCGAATGTCAATGTCACGTCCTTTAAGACGGAATAAGTTGAATTATTTCGTTTACTGACGTAGCAGGCTCCGTGATCCGTGGCAGTTTTTGTCGAGAGCTTATACTCCGGTTTAGCAGGTTGGGTGCTCAAGTCCCGTCCGAGATTCAATTTTTCAATTTTTAATATTTGATTTTTCAATGTCATTTTGGTCGCAAATTTTTCCACATTTCTGAACAAAAATATTCTTCATGAAATTCAAGAAATCTCGTTTGTACGACAAAATAAATAGTTGAAATATTTAGTTTTACTAATATTATTACCATATTTTATGACGCTGCACATAACATTCGGTAGTACACACGGGGTTCACTAATGTTTAAGGCGACGTCCGTTCAAGGCTTAGCTCTGATGAAGGGGGTGAGGTGCGGGGCTTGAGGGGAGAACATTCGAATTTCAAATTTAAAAATTAAAGTGTTCATAATTTTTCAATATGCCACAGTATATAAGTGATACCAGTCGAACCACACCAACAACAATGTTTGAAATTATGTAGAATATGTAGATATGTATTATATTATTGCCGGGCAGAGTTCTGTCTTTTTCGAGATAGGCGCTGGCTGCGTCATAAAGGTCTCCGGTCTAATATTAAAGTATGCAGGCTATGCAACCTGAATAATGGCCACTTTCGGGCGATATATGATGTGGGGTGGCTTTTCGATTAATTTAAGATATTTGACGATGTGAGTGCAGATTTATTTATTGTAATTTAACTGTCTTAATAAAAAAAGTCGGTCAAGTGTGTTAAATGTAGTTAAATCACAACATGCATCCATGTATGGGCCGTTCGACTAAATTGTGATATGCATGTGATAGCTTTGTTATACGCATTATAATATAGATGAATATGATAGAAATCCAATTGCGTAAATAGCTATAAATGAAGTGAGTAGTTTTGTGTTACAAAATATTCAAAGTAAAATTTAAAATCACGACAACTCGAAATAATTACAAATAGCGCAGTTAGCAATATAAAAAACGATCTTTCCAAGACTCGTCTGTCAAAACGAGTGTCAAGCTGAAAATCAAACTGAAAAGGTGCGTTTAGACGTAAGTACATCTTGAGCTCACCTTGTCCGCACATTGATGTTAATCGCGCGATATTTTAACCTAGCACATACGGAAAAAAATCCGGGGCGCCACGCCCCACGCTTTCCGGCTCCGGAAAATAAATCGCGCGAATTTAGTCTAACGGCACACTTGCGGAGCGTTCCGCGGCGGAACGTTCGGTCGACACGCGCGAAACGCTTTTCTAGTACCCTATGACAAACTAGCGACGCCATGTGAGTCATACCAACCGAACACTACGACCGATAGTTCAGCCGCGGAGGTTCCGCCGCGGAACGCTCCGCAAGTGTGCCGTTAGACTTAATTTAAGAGGTCTTTAAATAATAGCATAGGCGTATAAGGGGGGGTGGGGGGCACCCCAGTAATCAAATGAATCACTTACTAAAATAACAGACATCAACAATAATACGCATTTTTTCTAATTATAGTAATAATTTATTAAACAAAGTTAAGGATAAATAACAATATAACAATAATTTACAACTAAAATATAACAATAAGTACCTAACACAAAATGAATGAAAGCGCCTAGGCTACCTACTTAAAGGTAAAAAATGTCCTCTAAGGCGCCGACTCGGGGCAGAGTAACCAGGAGGCTGGCAGCGTTGCCTCTTTGGATCGCAAAATAGCTGCCAGCCCTCCTGTCGCCTGTGGCCTCAAATAGGCGCCTTGAGAGGCATTTAAGAAACATTTTCCCCTCAGGACCCCAGCAACTTTTTTTCTTGTTTCGTTTCTCGTGTCCACTTTCCTAAAAAATTGCAATATGGAATGTAAGTCCTACATCGAAAAATCCGGTCTCGCTTCACTCATTTTTCAAAAGTTGATGTATTTTGAGACTGTGCTCTTGCTACAACCGAGTCATTATCTTGGGACGAGTACTCGTGTATATTTTGGAATTTTATTCGTTCGCTTTTTAGGGTTCCGTAGTCAAACAAACAAGGAACCCTTATATTTTCGTCCATTCTGTCTGTTTTTCTGTATGCCCCGCCTCAATAACTCGCTCATTTTTCACCTATTGAAGACCTTGTTATGAAGAAACTATTTTTTTCCGACCCCTCTCCCACATAACGAAATGGGGGTTGTCACAAATCGAGTCGAGTGAGGTGTCGGTGGATAATATCGCTATAACGCTTCTGTGCCGAGATATCTGCGCTCAAAGTCAAAAATAGGGCTTACCCCGCCCGCACTAGTGCGGTAATGTTACTTTTTTTTCTATAGTTTGTTTTTAAATCTCAGCAAAGAGTTTTTTTATGAAAAAAAAACTTTTTTCTGAATAAATTATTCTGTTTCAGTTAAAATATGATAAATATAAGCTTCATTTCATCAAACAATTTATTTCAGTTAACAAATTAACATTAATTTGTGTTATAAATACAGAATATTAAGTTTATAACGTTTTGAATATTAGGTTGTTTGCAACAAAATGTCGTTGGTTGAATGTTGCTAAAGTCATCGCCTCTCAACAAAAAAAAAAAAGCGCCCCGCCCCGCGCCATTTTCCACAAATATTGATCTAAAATTGTTGTTTTTTACGAAATTTTATATCTTTTTCCTCGCAATTAATTATGTTGAAAAACGTCGTATGAAACGCGTGAGCATTGGTCATTACAGCCTCTGCTAACTAGCATCACTCGCCTGGCGGCTCGTGATGCAATCCCGCCTCGGCTGGAATGACCAACTTTGCTCACTTGTATCATAATGTACTATTATAGAAAAATATGAAATATTCCTACTTCATATCAAATAAAACCGAGATGTTGAAGATCATTGCTTTATCTTTCATTAATTTGTATGTCAAATAACGAGAAGATCTAAGCTTCCAAAAACAGCAAAATATGGCCCGGCACTGCGTTTACATATGGGGAGCGTCCTAAATTATCTAATTGATTAAAATAGCTTTGCGGACAATCCCTAAGATCGCGAGTAATCACACAAGCCTGGCGTTAATAACTGCAATCCCACCCAAAAAACGTGACATTTCAGGAGAGGCAACATAATAAAATTAATGACGCGCGATTGCATCGATGACAGACCTATATGATTGCGCGCGTGATTGCAGAATAACGCTCGTTCTTTCGCAGACGCTGGGTAAGCCCGCATGCGATCCCGCACGGTTGAACGTCCGTCTAAAGGAACCTCATCCGAATGTCAATGTCTTAAAGGACGTTTAAGACGGAATAAGTTGAATTATTTCGTTTACTGACGTAGCAGGCTCCGTGATCCGTGGCAGTTTTTGTCGAGAGCTTATACTCCGGTTTAGCAGGTTGGGTGTTCAAGTCCCGTCCGAGATTCAATTTTTCAATCTTTAATATTTGATTTTTCAATGTCATTTTTGTCGCAATTTTTTCACATTACTGAACAAAAATATCCATCATGAAATTCAAGAAATCTCGTTTGTACGACAAAATAAATCGTTGAAATATTTAGTTTTAGTAATATTATGTTTAAGCAACTATTATTACCATATTTTATGACACCGCACATAACATTCGGTAGTACACACGGCGACACATCATGTTACGCACCCTATATACCTATAGCTACACTACGTACAAAACACAAAATAGTGCGGTACTGCGGTAGAGAGAGCCTGCATAGACGCGGCTGCCGGCGCGGGTGCAGCGTGCCGTGAGACGAAACAACAACAACATTCTGCACCCTCTCGCTCGATTTAACTTCAACTTCTAATAGTTCAATGTCCAAACAGGGTAACCTGACCTGTCGCCGTGTGTACAAAAATGCTCCGTTTTGAAGGTTGTCTTTTTTGTAGAAAAAGTTCAAAATACTATGCAACTTAATTCGATACCTATTGTCTTCTACATCTACATTATATTGTCTATACCTTTAGTACAGACTGCCTTAAAAGCAGCGGTGAAACATGAAAACAATGGCGGTCGGTAATGTTCAACCTTCTTTCGTACGTTTTCATCGTCGTTGTTGGTTTGTCCCTTTCTAATCCAACGAAAAATAAATAAAAACCGACCAAGTACGAGTCGGGACTCGGGCAATCAGTGTTCCGTACTATCAGTTGTTTAAAATTGGTCTTTCAAGACCACCACTATAAATTGACACTTACTTATTTTAGTATGTGGTCACAAATATTAACTGAAGATCGTTTTACACTGGTGGTAGTTTTTTGGGCATAGAATAAAAACTATCCAAGTTAATGCCATCCTGATAATTTTCCCGCCGTCCACACGTTATATCTGATGTTCGTGATTTTTTTCAGATTTTACATGACTCTGGTGTTTGAAATATCGCGGGGGACAGCAGTTTTTCTGTGTTTATTGAACAATTTTGTTCAACAAAGTTTCAAAGAGAAACTTAAAAAATATTTTTAGAATCGTGTTTTTATATTAAGCTTTCATTTGTCATTGTCTGAAATAAATTGATTTTATTTTATTGTATTTATTATTTATTTATTTGATACCCTACATTATAGGGAAGAAAAGATTTTATTAAGTTACCCTTTCTACCTCCCCAAAATGCCCGCCAAAATAAAAATTTAGCTTTTTTACTTCATTTACGACATTGGATCAGCAATTGCTATACCTATACCGAGTTTCAACTTCCTATGTCTTACGGTCTCTGAGAAAAATGCCTGTGACAGACGGACGGACGGACAGACACCGATCTGATTCCATAAGTGTTCCGTTTTGCCAAAATTGGTACGAAACACTAAAAAGAGCTTTTATTTAAGTTTTGTTCTGAAAGAAAGAGACAAACCTAAATTAAATAAGGTTGAACATTACCAACCGCCCAATGGCCAATTTTTGTGTTTCCATGCTTGTAATGAGGATTGGTAATGGAACGTAAAATATTCATTTTCTACAGAATCCTTAGCCATCAGTGATTAACGTAGAACAGTTATTAAAAACCTGTCAAATACCCAATTACAAAAAAAAATAACGCGATTAAAAATCGCTGCGCGGTCAAGCTCAGCTGAGAATGTACGCAAGTCTAAAGGCACCTATTTTAGTTTGACACTCGTTGTAACAAAAAACCACTTTATTTATGGCAATTTTTGCAATTGGATTGTATTTCTATCATATTCATCTATATTATAATGCGTATCACAAAGCTATCACATGCATATCACAATGTAGCCGGACGGCCCATACATGGGTGCATGATGTAGGTAATTTAAGAAATCGAAAAACCCGTCTGTGTAAAAAGTCAACTTTAAATAAAAACTGAAAAGAAAAAAATAAGTCCAGTAGTCTAGAATTATGTTATGTAATTTTGAAGCGACTTTCACAGTCGGGACCCATTATTCGGAAAATTTTATCCGGTCTAGAATTTTTAATATTTCCCGACTGTGAAAGTCGCTTCAATATTACATAACAGAATTCTAGAATACTGGACTTATTTTTTCTTTTCAGTTTTTATTTAAAGTAGACTTTTTACGCAGACGTTTTTTTTTTAGGTATTTAAGAGAGTTCGCAACGAAATTACAAAAAATAAACCTGTGAACACTAGTTTCCCCGCTACATAAACAGTTTTACTATATCTATTTAGCAGGTGTCAATGTTGTCCTGCTGAAAGGTATTTCGTAAACTGTGGCACTGTCATTGTACCTACAAACATTTACAATTCAAAAAATAGTTACAAATTAGTTACATCTACAATACTAACAGCTATTATTTACAATCTGAGGAATATTCGAAATATTTTATGCAGATATTAATTCATAAAAATGCCGAAAATGATGTAAAATGCGACATTATATTTGAAGGAAAGTTTGACATAGGTCTTACCTTTGCAAGCGCTTCCGCGCGTCTGAGGACAAAATGGCCGGCGGTAAAATGGCGAGATGCTCGAAATTTCATAGATATTTCGGAATTGTGTTAAAGTATATAAAGTAAAGTAAACAAAAAGGACCTAGGTGCCTAGCTTATGTTATGACCAAGATAATAGTGTATTTTTTTTGCGTAAATACAGTTTCTTCTAGATATATAACGAGATTAAAACTAGGAAAAAGGGGTAACTTCGAGTTAACAATGTTTCATTTCACAAACTAGTGATTTAACAAAGGTGTTAATACACATAATTTACTTATCGAAAGTATTCATTTAGCAAATGCATTGAATTATATTATGTTTATAGTTAAAACAACATTTCAACATCAATTATTCCACAACAATCTTATTTAACAAATGAATTATTTAGCAAACAACGATAAATCATTTTTTATTATCACGAAACGTTATTTTTCAAATTCATCTACTAAACTTGCTGCAACTTCATTTTAAACTTTAATTACAAATATTTTAATAATTTTCGTCAGTCTGACGATCGTTCTAGGTCTGACGTGACTAGATTGACCTGACTGACGCGAGAATGAGCGTGTAACACCCGTTTTTCATGGTGCTTCATGCATAAAACCTACATGTACGCTAAACCAAGCATACATTATACGCAAAAATGCAGCATGCATGTGACATACTAACTAACCTAACCTAGTCTAACCATACCTACAGTTTTGATGTTACCTTTCTGCCCCCTAAGCGACAAGCAAATAAGCATGCACTCAAGCAATGATGCAAGCGAGCATGCACACAAGCATGCAGACACACAAGCATGCAGCAAGCAAGCAAGCAAGCATGCAGCATGCTAGCAGACATGCACATGCAAGCAAGCATGTTGATGCTCCGCTCGCTTCGCTCGCTCCGCTAAGTGTTATACATGTTCTTACCTAACCTAACCTAGAATTTGACAAGCACCAATATGTTTTTCTCAGGTAGGGGGCTCCCCCTAACATGCAGACAAGCAAACAAACAAGCAAGGAAGCACACATGCAAAGATGCAAGCAAGCATGCAAACAGGCATGCAGCAAGCAAGCAAGCATGCACACAGGCATGCAGCAAGCAAGCATGCACACAGGCATGCAGCAAGCAAGCAAGCATGCAACATGCAAGCAAGCATGCACATGCATGTACAGACAAGACTGCGTGGAAGAGGGGTGCTCTGGTTCGGTTTTGTGAAATGAAATAATGTGATCATCGATATTTGTAAAACGTTGTTATATTTATTAATTTGCTGATCAAACAATAAAATATAAATCGAGTTTCTAACAAAAGATGAATGTTTAAATAACAGAGTTTCGTATCGAAGTGTCTTGAGAATGAAATGTCGCAATGTGACAATTTGACAACTGATCACAAAATTAAATAAATAGTTTGTGAAACCTATTTCTACTAAATGATGATTTGTGAAACGACTCATTTTTAGAACGTTGTGTATTTTTTTTTAAATTGCTAAACAACTGTCGTTCAAACGGCAGTGACCCGTCTTCTACATCTACATTATTGTCTATACCTGGAGTACAGACTGCCTTACAATTACAAAAAATAAGTCCAGTAGTCTAGAATTATGTTATTTAATATTGAAGCGACTTTCACAGTTGGGACCCATTATTCGGAAAATTTAATCCGGTCTAGAATTTTTTATATGTCCCGACTGTGAAAGTCGCTTCAATATTACTTAACAGAATTCTAGAATACTGGACTTATTTTTTTCTTTTCAGTTTTTATTTTAAGTTGACTTTTTACGCAGACGGTTTTTTTTAGGTACACGTATTAAGAGAGTTCGCAACGAAATTACAAAAAATAAACCCGTGAACACTAGTTTCCCCGCTACATAAACAGTTTTACTATATCTATTTAGCAGGTGTCAGTGTTTACCTGCTGAAAAGTATTTCGTAAACTGTGGCACTGTCATTGTACCTACAAACATTTACAATTCAAAAAATAGTTACAAATTAGTTACATCTACAAATAATAACA
Organism: Agonopterix heracliana; assembly: GCA_963693445.1. Taxonomy (NCBI): domain Eukaryota; kingdom Metazoa; phylum Arthropoda; class Insecta; order Lepidoptera; family Depressariidae; genus Agonopterix; species Agonopterix heracliana. The sequence goes on from OY856321.1 coordinate 26,869, forward strand.
GCTATTATTTACAATCTGAGGAATATTCGAAATATTTTATGCAGATAAATTCATAAAAATGCCGAAAATGATGCAAAATGCGACATGATTTTTGAAGGAAAGTTTGACATAGGTCTTGTCTCTGCAAGCGCTGCAGCGCGAATGATGGCGGCCTGACGGTCGGCAAAATGGCAAGACGCTCGAAATTTCATTGATATTTTGGAATTGTGTTAAAGTATATAAAGTAAAGTAAACAAAAAGGACCTAGGTGCCTAGCTTATGTTATGACCAAGATAATAGAGTTTATTTTTTTTCGTAAATACAATTTCTTCTAGATATACAAGGTGTTACAAAACTACAAATAAACATTTAAGGGGGTGGTGTAGACCATCAAACTGAACAACTTTCACTATAGGACCAATATCGAAATCGCGAAAAAAAAAAAAAAAATCTATACTCTACAAATCGACTAGAGCTAAAATATGTATGGGATTTAAAATTATTTTTTTCGCGATTTCGATGTCGGTCCCATAGAGACAGTTGTTCAGTTTGATGGTCTAAACAACACCCTTATGAGTTTTAAAAATTTATTGTTACTTATGAAACACCCTGTATAACGAGATTAAAACTAGGAAAAAGGGGTAACTTCGAGATATTTTTCTATCGAGCTAAATTGTTCCAATCGTGTACTGAATAACCTTCCTGCCTAGGAAATATCGCCAACTGTGACATATATCCCATTCAAATCAAAACTATTAAATTTTGAATGGAAAAAACGGAATCAAAAAAGCGAATTTTGACGAGTCCCGGAGCTGACCACACCTATTGTAGGACTAGGTAGGTAGGCTAGGTAGTTAATGTGCTTCAAATTGTTGTCAAGAATTCGTCAACAGAACTCATTATCCAATAAAAAGTTTTCAATCAGCGATCAAATGTTTCGTCGTTGGTTTCATTTCGTAGATCCGTGGGAGTGTTCATAGTACGTGGGACCGATGACGCGCGGGTTGCTCTCAGCTAGTGTGGTAAGCCGGTCGCCGCCACACGCCGCGGTACGGATTTTAGTCGCCCTGTGTTCCGCGGCTAGCGGGTAGGACCTCACGTACGTCGCCGCCGCCGTCGTCCAAACTCGGAGTAAAGGCTTCCGCACATTGCAGCGATATTATCGAGCGATTTTATCGAGCGATATTATCGACAGCGATATCGCGACACCTTACACACTGCAGCGATTCCGCGATTATGAATGTAGTAGGAAGAGATTGCGTCAGGTTGCGATAATATCGCGACAGTGTATGGGATCGAGCGCGTCCCCATACAAAATGTACTGAGAACAATAATTATCGCAAAATCGTAGCGATAATATCGCCAGATATTATCGCTGCAATGAGCGGAGGCCTTTATGCCTTGCGTACCAAAGTCTACGAAAATTTCTTTATTCGTAGACCAAAGTTATTATTTCAAATAAGCACAAGGATTTAAGTGTGTGTGGGGGTGTGTGTGAGTGTGTTATTCTATATTGTAAAAGCGCGTCCTGCGCGATGTTACTGTTTAATCTAATCTAATCGAACCGCACGCTATTAACAGCCACGCAGCCGCCCCGCCTCATTTACTAGCTAGGCGGTAAAACAAAGGAAAACATCTTGAGGAAACCTGCATTCCCGAGAATGACAAGAAAATACCATAAGTGTAAAATATGGGTGAGCTTGGGGCGAACACATAGAAACCCAGCAGCCGTTGCATGTTACACGTGGTACGTCTTTATCACGCCTTTTACTGTCTGAAGGCCCGGCTCACTCAGCTCACTCAGTTACGACAGGAATATCCTCTTAAACTCAAAATAGTTGTTTACAAGATCTTCGATCATTTAATTCTTTGAAAGTAGGATCTAACTTCGTTTGTATACAGCGCGCTCGAGCGCGCTGGCAGGAATATCCTCTTTAAATATAGAATTCCAAATATAGCTGTTATATCAAAATAGATAAAAAAAATATTCAGTAATACGCAATAAAAAATCAGGGATTGTTGAAAATTTATGTTTTTCAGGTAGGTATACATACATATAGTATGTATCAACTAAATCCCCAATTACTACCTAAACTGCAATGAATGCAACCTACTCCATACAAAAATCCGTAGATTTCCCCGACTATACATGCAGATTTCGTAATTTAGAAGAATTCGAAAAAAAAAACATACATTTTTACTAGTACTTTTTTACTAGTTTTTACTACATTTTTAGAAGTAAGAATTCGAAATAACGTGGCATTGTTCAAAATTTGTCATTTTTCTATAAAGAAATTTTCTATAACATCGTAATCCACTTAATTGCGCGATTTTTTCGAAGAATGTCACCTTTCCACATAAACGCATGATCACCTCTGAGACTGGAGTGGAACTGACAAAATGGTTTTCAATATACCTACGAGACGGCAGATAACCATAGAATGGAAATGTGACACTTGCGATTTCTCGTGACACTAACGTGAAACTGTACGGCGACACTTTTCCACATTAAAATATATCGACTTTTATACTCATTTTCGCAAAAAAACATAAATCAGTAAGGCCCAAAGGTAGGACGAAATACCTCGGAGGCGTCTTTTATTTTTCATTTTACGACTAGATTTATACCATTTACCGAAACTAAAGTCATACCTCAGTATTTTTGGGTAGTTTACCTAGTGAAATCATAAACTGAATACACGATTGATGACGTATTTTTATACATTTTTCTCGTTTTAGAAGAACTTAAAATAATGAATGAATGAATGAAATATACTTTATTTACACCAAAAACACAGATACAGCATTGAAAAAGAAACAAACAAAAAACTGTAATGGTACAAATAAGGCGGTCCTATCGCTAAAAAAATTTCTTCCAGACAGCCTTAGGGTAGAGGAAATTTAAACAAAGAAAAACGGGTCGGTGGTATAAAAATAAATAGTAAATATCAGAAAAAGGAGAAACCGAATAACACATACATTTCATAATAATAAACACATACATATACTTACATATACAAATATATTTAATATATATTATAAATATATATACGCATAAATATACATGCTACAATTTAAAAAGAAGAAAAAAAGACTATTACACAAACACACATACAAACACCAGGACTGACTCAGAATGAGAGGAAAGAAAACATAACAAGCTTTTAAATCACAGTTCCAAATAATAGGCTTTTACTTTCGACTTAAGGCGAGGAATTTTTTGGGAATCATATTTCGAGGGGCGTGGCCAAGCTGCGAGCGCGGGGAGCACCCCCCCTGTGAGACATCGTTCTCGACTGTATATTATTATTTAATCTGTGTTCGCGGTTGTACAGTGTCACGTGACTCGCGTCTTACCGCGTAGTTTCGATGTATTAGAACAGCTAATGGCACGGAGTCGTCAAACAGTGAATTATTATAATTACAGTACCTACAACAGACGCACCTACGAAAAAATTTATCATATTCGAGCCTTGTCCTATTATGAACTCTTCAAATTTGTAAACTGTGTTGACCGATATTAGTATTAGCTGTGTGTATGAAATTAGCGTCATCGGGACGGGAGTAATATTTAAAGGGGTGGTATGGAGTCTAAGGTGGCATGGTCTAAACTTTAGACCAGCGGTCGGCAACCCGCGGCCCGTGAGCCTCCTCTTTGCGCCTCTGTTTCGTAAATACAGAGTGTAAAGAAAAGTATCATTAACCTTTAAACCATATACTCTACCCATCAAACTACTTTTACTTTGAGAGCAAAACGACCAGAACACAAAAAATCTGCTGTTCCATACGTTTGCGTCGAGTAAGTATTGCAGTTTAGTATGGGACAGCAGATTTTTTTTTGTTCTGACAGATTGCTCCCATAGTCAGGTAGTAGTACTATGGGAGCAAACCCATCAGCGCAATAAAAACATTTAGACAAAAAATATAAAAAATCGGTTGTATCATACAAACCTAGGTATTCGTTCGACTCAAATGTATGGCACAGATATTTTTTTTCGACGTTTAGTCTATACCTATATTCGTAAGACCGAGCCTTAGAGAGTTGGATACAAAGACCGTAGTTCCGAAAAGAACCAATTTTTTGTAGTCACAAAGGCCGACCACTTCAAGTAAGGATTTAGTCACGTTAGAGACATATCACCAGTCTCAAATTAACTGGAGCTTTATTAAAGGGTGAACAGTTTTTTTCCGTTAAATTGTGCTTTTTATATTTGTTCTTCCTAAAGTACCTACTTACGGTCTTGACAACAACAAAAAGTTATATTTTTATTAAGAATTGTTGCATGTTTTTGACATCAAATACTTATGTACCGGTAAGCTGTAATAGAGCGTAAATTTCATGAATTTCAATATAAAAGTAAGTAATAAGTTTTAAACTGTGGTCATGTTTATAATTAGTCCTTTTGTAAGTTCTATAGGTTTTAATGAGGATAGAATGAAGTGAATCTATTTATTTGCTATTTTAAAATAGTGATGGGTAATGTTTAGTAAAGATCGGTACGTATCTATAAAATACTGCACGTGTACTACACGTTTCAATAAGTAAGTCGTATGGAAATCATTCGATTGTAAAGTTTGAGCCGAGCTTTTGTATAGTTCAATGAGCGTTTTTCTTTTGGTTTTTTTAGGGGATCGATAGATGGCGCTACGGTCTGTACGAATAAATGTTTCTTTAAATTAATAAAGAGAGAAAAGATGATCAAGAAGATGCCAACGCATCTTTTGATGGCATATTTCATTAATTACTTATCGTTTTAATCGAAAATTCAAAATTTTTACCTCGATCCTTTGGCGTTTCAAAAAAAAGCAGGCACAGTCTTGACAAGATTTTGACAAGATCTCGCGAACGGCTATATGGAGCGATAAACATGCCATATTCTGTCGAGTTTTTAGGAATTAAAATTAAAAAAGAAAAGAAAAAAATGGAAGTGTGTTATTATTCATTTACTTAGTTCTATCTACATCGGAAACGCTCCAATTACAAATAACGTATGTGGTACATATTGATTATTACGCGGTAGTCTCACGATCGATCAAAATCTTAACTGTCACATAGATCATTGTACATGGGAAACATTATGGCGATACGGGGTTTTTAGGTAAGGGCGAAGTGTATTTTTAAAACAGAAAGTAAACTTTTTTAATATTATTAATAAATTTTAACCCCGTCCCCACCCCACATACCTCGTGTGTACCCGTCACACTGGACAGAGTTTCGGTACTCCTAATGAAACGTGGACGTACGGAGGTTTAAAAAATTACATACTTTAATATCAGTTGTTAAAAGCAAAGTAACTAATTTGAAACTTTACAATATTGATAACATAAAATAATTAATGTTCTATATTTACACGTCAGAAACAGTCAAATACAATTTACAACATAGACGAGAAGGAAATCAAAGGCGGCCTTATCTCGTAAAGCAATTTTTCCAGATATTCATTTGATGGAATAAAGCGATAAATGCTATGGCGGTGCTCTAGTAGTAGACTTTACTATTTTGATAAACTAACAATATTTATTTTAAGGCGACTTGTTAGAACATTCGATATGAGTACAAACCTAATTCAAAACAAGTAATTGTTATGGCGGGTGTCACTATTAAAAGAGGATGGAAAAGCGGTCCCTAAGCCATTCAGAAGCTGTTCGACTTAGTCATACTTGAGGGGAAAACGCCGCAGACATGGGACAGAAATTTGATGGTTCTCTTCTTTAAAAAGGGCGATAATGCCCTATTGAAGAACTATAAGCCCATCTCACTTCTTAGCCATGTCTATAAGCTGTTTTCGAGAGTTGATACGAACCTTGTCGCGCTCATTTTGACAAATCCTAACCTCCCGAGCAACCTGGGTTCCGAAAAGGCTTTAGCACCGCGTACCACATACATACGCTCTGCCTCTTTGCTTGGTGTTCGTGGATTATGAAAAAGCTTTTGATTTGAATGGGACATGGGCTGTACTGCAGTCTCTCCAGCAATAAAAAGTTGACTACCGGTATATGGAAATGCTCAAATGCTACTGCGACTATGTCAGTCCGATTACAGGGCCAGAATCGAAACCTATCCTACCACAGCGAGGTGTGAGGCAAGGAGACGTAATTTTTCCGAAACTGTTCACCGTGGCACTGGAAGATGTTTTCAAGGTTTTGGATTGGAAAGGGCTGAGTCACTTTCAGTTTGCTAAATAGTATAGTCATTATGACGGTGAGAATAGAGGACCTCGGTAGAATGCTCGATGACCTTAGCAAAGTCTCTTTACTAGTTGGTTTGATAATTACCATGGAAAAGACGAAGATCATGTCAAATGTCCATGTTCTACCCACTCCTGTAAAGATCGGAGACTCTGAGTTCGAAGTTATGTTATTAAGTAACTACGATTATGTTAACCAGGGACAAACTATCCGGTTCGGATGGACCCACTTCGAGATAGAGGTCAATAGACTAATCTAACTAGTCTGGACAGCGTTCGGGACGTATGGACTATGTAGTATCTTCTCGGCCAAATACTGCAGTGTCTCAAAACGAAAGTCATTGACCAGTGTGTGCTGCCAGTGATGACACAGAATAGGATAGAAGTACTTGACATATGAAATTGAGACGTAGTAGCTCACTCCTGGCCTCATAAAAAGCCTGAAAGTCACACAAAGGGTAATGGAGAGGGCATTGATCCCAGGGGTAAGCGGAACATGAACATTCCATAATTACTTATAGCTACTGTTACACTCTCTCACGACTAACATCAGCTCTCATGTGACCGGCGTAACCAATTTTCTAGTTCATATTGCCTTAAAAATTAAAAATAAAACATTGCTCACGTTAGTTAACTCATGGTAATTTGTAACAATCTTACCAAACATAGCCTGAAATTTAAAAATGCTTGTATAGGTCTACTTTTATTGTTAGCATTTAATTATTATAAGTTAGTCAGTCGGAAAGGAAAATAATGACTACTAATATAGTTTTTATGAGTGAGTAGGCTCACTTCGTCTAAGTCGATAAAAATATACCTACTTAATAAAGGCGTCTTTCGCTTTTTGTTTACGATAGTGAATATTAATTATCTCATTAAAGAAACAAATTTGTTTCAATGAGGAAATTTAAATGAAGTTTTAATTTGTACAATTATTAACGAAATAAATAAATTAAGAGGTTATGAAAGACCTCTTTACATCGCATAATTTAATTAAACTATTTTCTGCATAAAGCACTATAATTATTTTAAATAATGCCAAACGCGCACAGTCATAAACGTCTATGTTAGCTTCCTGGTCATAAACAACTTTCACGTAATATGTCAATTTGACATTAACATGATGTTCTAAGATTTTAATTTGGCTGGCTAATGAATATTTTTTTCTAAAACCAGACGAAGTTACAGAAGTTTAATAACATAAATACAACTTTCTTATCATATTTACAAAATAATGTCCGATTGATAAAAAGTACTTTTATTTTCCGACGTAAGAAAACTTATCTACCACATGGCCTGGCTTAGGCATGTAAAGTTGTTCACGTAAAACAACGTAACTAACATAGTGCGTAGCAGTTACGTGGCAGGCGTGGATTGCGTTCCAATGTAGAATCACTGAACTACCACTGATGTTAGTTTACTTCGGAAATTTTTCTTAATTTTGTAGTTACGGGAAATGTGTGTGTGGATTTAAGGTTTCATTTCGTGAATGATTCCTCTTTCGTTATCTGGGGGGTTGAAAAAAATTGATTTCTTCAGAACTAGGTACTTCATTTCTGTTTTTGGGTAACCTACCTGTTATCTGTCTTTATGCCAAATTTCGATTCAATAGGTGCAAAAATGAGCGAGTTATTGAGGTGGGGCATACAGACACATAGACACAAAGGACGAAAGTATAAGGGTTCCTTGTTTGACTACGGTACCCTAAAAACGTGTCCGTAGAGAGTGCAGTGTTCGAGAGATTGAAATTCGAAAGCAAGGGGTTTCGGACTGACTGTTGTCTATTTAGAGTGCCTGGAAAGACTACTAAGAAGAGAATAACTTAAGAGTTAGCACTGAATCTAGCTCTTTTTTTAAGTTTTAGGGCTCAATCAATTTTTGAGGTAGCGGCCCCAAATCTCTCTTTATAATGTAGTGTTCGTTCACACGCGGCAATATACGACACCCGATTTTTTCTTCCGATTCGTCAATTGCACAAAGTACATTATCCATTTATCGAGATAAATGTCCGATTTTTTCCAGCCGACTTCCGAACAAAGTATCACTTTGATCGACTTTTTTTTTACAACTAATTACGTAAGTTTTTATAGAGTTATAAGGGCTTTTGTTCATGATTCATTTTAAAATTAGGTACCTCCGTATGGATAATGTACTTTGTGCAATTGACGAATCGGAAGAAAAAATCGGGTGTCGTGCACGAAGTTGACGGCCTATAGGTGTTAATTCGAACTCACTTGTCTAAATGTCTCGGTATTTCAGACTACATGAATTTGGTCCTTGTAAAGGGACTGTAAGACTTACAAGGTTATACAGCGATTTTTGAGCGTAGTGATTGACAGAACGATATCGCAACTACATCGCAAGTATCCAACGTTATCCCTGCGATATTTTTAAAACACACAGAGATATTTGAGCGTGTAGGCATTGTCAGAATGATAACGTTGGCATAGCATATGACTAAGGTGTGACTGTGAGGGGTGACACATCGTTGATTTTACCCGCGCGCCCGTCACCGCTCCGTGTAGTACGCTCGATATTTTTATTTTATTAGTTTATAGGTAGTAGAAGTCGAATAAAAAAAAGTAAATTATTTTGCACTGTGTGCATGAACGATTGAAAGAGTAATGTAAACATTTATAAAGAAATACTACATTGAAATAAAAGTTGGCATCATTTTAACAATGTTTTCATTATTTTTATTTTTAAGAAATACATAGTTTTAACCACAACTAAATATGTCTAAGAACTACAAAAGATAAGTAAATTGTTTTAATATTTGCATGCCTAAAATGAATTAATAAAAAATAATAACTAACAAAATAAACAAAAACAATTTACAATTGAGTCATAAAACATTTACCTACCTTCATACTTACTCCAATTAAATTTATTTCCTTTAAGGCAGCCCTACAATAATAGGCTAATAAAATTGACACTCCTTAGTAGCTGTTACTCTGTACAATCCTCTGTGCTGATGTTCCGTCTACCAGCGTAAGCGAAAAAAAATCCTCAAAAAGGCTGCAACATTTTAATAATCAAAAATAATTAATTTATACATCAAAGACTCCACTACTTTTAGAAACAAAATTGATTGTTTGTTTTTGTCAAATAAAGACGAAAAAAAGAATATCAATGAAGATGGGCCATGAAACCTTTTCAGACCGTGATCATTTTATAAAAATTCGAAACACTTATCACTATCAGTTACATCAGTTTTTGATGGCAGAATATTTTCTAAGTACCAAATATAAAAAAAAATTATCCTTCATTAAGAACAATAACGTCAAAATACAATACAAGTGTAGGTACAACGCATTTAGTTTTATAAAATAAAAAATAAAATAAATAACGCTCACAGGCACATACATTGTAATGATCCCAAGTAAGCCTCAGGCTTTTTGTTATGGGAACCGTATAAAACAACGGCACACACATATAACATCCATGACCGAACCGGGATTCGAACCCAGGACCCTGGTTTAGCAGTCCGGCGTGGTAACCATTAGCATTACACCAACCAGGTCGTGACCCATGGAATCTTTAAACACGATCGGGTTTGATTGAAAAATAAGAAATCGCTTCTTAGCGATAAGACCGCCTTATTTTGTGTCTCTTGTTTTATTTTTCTCTGTATTTTACTGTTTATATTTTGGTGTAAAATAAAGAATATTTGATTTGATTTGATTTGAAACGTCTGTTATGTATGTGCTTAATAGTAGCGTAGCGAAGGGGGGCAAATGCCCCGGACAGCACTTTACTAGGGGCGGCGAATTCGGGAACCAATTAGTAGAGACGAGAAAATTCTAATTTTGCATGGATAAACCAAAAGATGTCTGACCACACCCCGAATAGTCATGCTAAAAAAATTCGAGCTCGCTTTGGTCGCTTTGCTCGCTCCGGTATTTTTAATGTAGGTCTTTTTATAAAGATAAGGAGGCGGCAAAATAGGTCTGTGTCCCGGGGAATAGACACCTACGCTACGCCACTGGTGTTCACTAGGTCCATACAGCACTGACAATCAATTTTGAAGACGAATTAAACTAGTTCCTTAAGCAGAACCTGAGGAGGAGGAGAGGAAGTTCATTGAAGCCTTGTACGACATCTTAAAATGGTTGCATGATAATATTTACGTGTATCAAGATCAACTCGGTATCTGCTAATATCACTTAAAGTGTTTCAAGCAAACGCAAATTTGTAACAAAACTATTTCTGAACTTTCCATGTTGCGGAAATCATTGGAATTTGATATGTTTGTTTGTAACATTAATATTATTGGTTCGGTCCACATAGCATTTACCAATTATCTTATTTTTTTCAGTTTGTACTACAGGTAGAAAATTCTTAAAAACCTAATTCTCGTGTCTTTTAACACATAATCCATACTCAGTGTGAGATCATCAAAATCATTTTGAGATCTAGCCCGCCCCAGGTAATAGTTATTTGTTATGCTAGGCTGCAAAGTTGCTTTTTGGCGCGAGTACTTGTATTGAAACCTGAGCAAGTGAAGGATTCTAGGATTCTAGGAATAGAATCCTGAGCTCAGCGAAGGTTTCAAAGGTACGAGACGCAGAATAACTTTGCAGCCGAGCGAAACACACAACTTTTCACCTCACAACAACGAGGAAAAAAAGTGAATTGCTAAAAAGAACATTTTAAAAAGTTTTTTTTTCGTGCTGGCCAGTGACATAAAATAGTTATGAAGCATTTTCAGTGGATTGGCGATATAGAAAAATATTGAATAGACAGATTCGAATTTCAAAAACTCTTTCCACGCTAGCGGATAAAATTCACTTTTGCACTCAGATTTCGAATGATAAACAGAATCTTTCCGAGCTAGTGAGGTGAAAAAAAAATTTACCCTGTATAAATATCATATTATTATTAGTTTTCTTTTAATATAAGTAAGAACGTAGGTAGGTACTATGTAATAATAATGATGATTGCGACGCATCATTATAATTATTCAATTATTGTGTATTGACCAATCAGCATGCATACCTGCATACATATTATGCTCACGACTATATTCCGCGAGGTGTACCAGTGGTAGTCGGAGATATTCTGAAACCTCAGAACATCCAAGTTTCACCAGTAATAGTTATCAGGCGGCAGAAAGGAAATGCGTACGTAAATTTAAGTAAGTAAGTACTTATATACATTTTAAAAATTAACAAAAACTCGGTATATTAGTTTAATCAGGTAATGCTGTAAGATTCTGAATGAGCCGAGGGCTTGAGGATTTCTTCTCGCGGCCCCCCGAAGGGGGCGACCGGGTCCATGGGGGGGGGGAGGGGGGTGGCGCCGGTTGTTGTCCGTACCGTGCGACTGTCGGTGAGGTCAGGCCCACCAGGTGAGACCCCGTCGGGGGAGGCCCGGTGAGCGACCTACGAGCCGGCAGTAGGGTAAATCCGGGGGTGTCTTTATTCGGCTGGGGCGGAGCCAACTGCCCTAACGACTCGACGCGGAGTCGTGGGGGTGGGCTGCCGCCCCAGAGGGGTGAGGACCTACCTGGGTCGTCAGGCTTGTGCGTGGCTCAGAGGCGTGGGGTCTGAGCAGCTTCAGCGCCTCCAGGATCCTGCCTTCGGGGCTGCGGCCGCTCTCAACGTCGTCCAGGATATCGAGGAGGAGGCGGTGGGTATGACGGATCGAGTTGCATTCTGCGACCTCAATCTTGGCTTCTGGAGAGGAGGGGGATTGTGACGTCCTCTTCCTCTTGTTTCTCCTTGGAGGCTAACCTTTCCTCTCCTTCCGGGGCAGGGGGGGTGTCCTTGGTTTCATGCCCACTCTTTGGTCGGGAATGGTTGGTCGTCACGGAAACTGTGCCGGCCCTCCTGTTTCTGACCGCTCTTAAAAGCGGGGCAGGTTGTATTGTTTGCGGGGTGAGGGCCCCCGCAGTTTGCGCATGTGGCGGGTTCAGTGAGCGGCCTCGGGCAATCCTTGGCCGGGTGTTCACCACCAAAGCGAACGCAAGCGAGCTTACGGTGGCAGCGGTGTGTGGAGAGCCGGAACTGCTGGCAGCGGTGACATTGTGAGGGACCTATTTTCCCTCGCCAGGCTTCAATTTTCACACCTGGCATACATAACAACTCCCCTATGCTGTAGAAGCCAGGTATGAGGTCCGGGGTTCGGCGTATCTGTGCGTAGAAAATACAGCCCGGCCGCCCCTGGCGCGCGGCGATATGTCGCACGTACTCGGGGTCGTGGCCCAGGCTGCTGAGCTCCTGCATTATCTCTTCCGGCTCGGTGTCTGCCGGAAGGCCTCTGATTGCGAACTTCATTGTTTTCTCTGCTGGTAGGGCGTAAGAGAACCAGCAGATTCCCTCCTCCTTCTCCAGCTTGGAGAGGTACCTCTGGATTAAGCGGTACTCCCGGTCCTCTCGTCGGTGGTGCGGTGTCCATGTCTTCTAAGGAGGGCACGGACAGCGCGGGCTGCGGTGCGGATGGCGGTCCGATGGGACGTGCAATCGTGGGCGTGGGCGGCGAGGTGCGCGGTGGCGTGACCCCGGGCGGGAGCGTGAAGGGCGGTACGTGGGGCAGCCGCGAGGGCGCTCCGCGTATCGGCTCAACTCCCGCCGGCAGGGTGAAGGGCTGCACCTTCGGCGGAGGACGAGCGGGCGTCGCGACGGCCTCCTTGCTCGCGGGCAGGGGTGTTCGGCGCGCGGGTGCGGGTTTACGCTTGGCGGCAGGTTGCGGCGCGGGCGCGGAGTGTCGCAATTTCGAGGGCGTGCGCGGCGGAGCGGACGCAGACCGGTGCGTGGTCTCGGGTACGGCGGCTACGTACGGACGTGCGCTTGTGAGGCGGTTCCCTGCTCACAGATACGAGGGGCGCCTCGTCGGAGCAGGGGGTAGCGGGCGCGGACGGTGGCACCGATGGCGACCGTCCCACGGTCTCTTGGTCGGCTAGTTTAACTAGCCATGCCTGAATCCCTCTGCGGATTCTGCCGATATCCACAGATGGATCCAGGGGCCGGGGCCTCCTGGCGATACGCGGAGAGACGGGACCGACATATAAATAGATTGTACATGCGAGCGATACACTTCACTCATAGTTTTTTTCTTCTCTAATATTTTACGTTTCTGTATCTTAATGTTATTATTACATATTCGCTCTAGGTGAAGTTCGACTAACACTTTCTCATATTAAATTTATACATAAACTGACGACCATAATCCCTTGCGGGGTGGTCAAGAACCTTCATGATTTTAAATTTATATTTATAACAATATTACTATATCGAGCGCGCTTCGCTCGCACCATAATTTTTAATGTAAGTCTTCTTAAGAATAAAGGGCAGCAAAATCGGTCTGTGCCGCGGCGGGCGGCAGAAACCCAAGCTACGCCACTGGTTATGTTCTGAAGAATATCTTCTAACGACGACGTGTGCTAGTGGTGTTGGCAAAATGCAGGCGATATTGGATACAATGAACTGGTAGTAGCTTCAAAGGTAAATTTATATATATTATATATAAATATTGTATGGACCGTGACCCTTCTTCTTTATTCATAATAGCTTTTGACCCGCGACTTCGTCCGCGTTGACTACCCCTTTAGGAATTAATTTTCGAAAAAATCTTAGTGCACCCCTACATCCTTTGTAGAATATCAACCACAAATTTTTAAATAATAGTAACGAAACTTTAGTGGGGTGCATTCAGACCGTGAATCTGAACAACTTTCCTGGAGGAACATGGGTCGAAAGACGAGAAAATTGTTTGAACCTCCCATAGAAAATCGAACGGCCGATCCGCACATTTATATGGGAGGTCCAAAATTTATATCGTTTTTCGACTCGTATTATGTTCCTTAGAGAAAGTTGTTCAGATTCACCGTTTGAATACACCCTTAAAGTTTCGTTACTTATTAAAAATTTGTGGTGTATAGGTAAGGTCTAACAAAATTTACTGAAACTATTTTAAGGGGATGATCAGACGATTGAACTGAACAACTTTCTCTATGGGACCAGTATCGCAATCGTGAAATCGAATCTGGCGGATCGGGTTATGATAGTCTTTATAAAATTTCATTGAAACAAAGACGAACCAGATGTACGCACCACTGTTTGTTTAGGTCTTTCAACATCGCTATTTTGTTGTTTGATACAATAATCATATTTCTTGAAAGTGTGTACTATAAAATACCTTTTTTACATTCTTTTTTAAATTATATTTGTAAAGGAGGTGTTGCCGGCGAAGAGTTTTCGATTACCGTATTTGGTAGAACAAAGTACCGTTTTCAAGTGTAAAAGCAGCGCAATTGACAGTATACTGCAGCAGTTACTAGTGTTGTATCAGTAATAAAAACTCCAACTAGAAAACAAAATATCTCAGTGAAATCGTTTATTAAATTGGAATTACGACGTTTCAACTCCCTAATTTATCTTGGCAGGTGAGCATAACCTACCAAACAGGCCACTCCCGCCGAAACATTTAACAATAATACAAATAAAATGAACTATTTTCAAATGGCGGTCTTATCACTACAGCTACCACTATCACCGATAATACCCTATAGCACGGCAATTGTCGCAGCAATGGCAACACAGGGCATCGGCGAAACCCCCCAATTTATTGCAAATCCCCGATTTGGATGAGTGTGGGTTCAAGATCTTAATTTTTCAATCTTTAATTGATTCATAATAGCAAAACATGGCTGTAACATGTTTATAATCATAATATTTGAAAATAAAATGGCACATGGCCGGTAAGGCGTCAAGCGTGGACTTCACTTGGCAATGGCCGACAGCAGACTGATTGATTCGTGCGAGAGTGACGCCGGTAATTAGTTCCGTTCGCGAAAGAAAGAAAAGGCAATAGGGCATGCGTGCTCAGAATATTTCGACGTAAGCGCCAAATCATAAAATATTATTTAAAAAATAACTATAGTACTAAATGAAAAACGGATGTACCAGAAGCTCGAAACAATCATTACTCATAGTTTAAATATAGGTATGATTAAATATCGTTACATAATTTGGAGTAGCATGCGAATTTGTGAAAAATCGGGATCTACTTTGGCACACAAATCTATCGAGAAAATTTAACGGAATCATGTTTTCTGTCTACCCAGCGGAAGGTTATATAGTCATTAAACATATATCTGAAAATGAAATACGTCACTCTGGTATTTCACGATCTTTGAGATTCAGAAAGTGTCCGAAATATCCTAGGTAGCCCCTTAAAAACATCCAGAGAAGGAGCACGTCTGATTGACTCAGGCAACGAGTTCCAGAGTCGGATTGATTGCACAGTAAAGGAGTCTGTGTAGAAATCGGTGGAATGGATGGGGATAATGAGAGAAAGGTTTTGAGATGAACGTAGGAGTTTCCGATTGTTGGAATTTATACTCACATATTCACCATTAGTTTATCTAGTGAAATCATAAAAAAAATCTTTAAAAAGTGCTTTTGTTCATTCTTTTTAATCGAAAATACGGCACACGCGCGCACTTTTCGGAGGGTTGGGCAATTGCGTTTCTCATAGAAAATCTTCCTCGGAACCCATGACCCCTTAACGGAGGATATGTTTAAGTGTGTACGACTGGGCGACGTGCGCCTTATGCGAGAGGCCTGCGACTACTGATTTTCTGCCGGCTTGTTCGTTGCTTTTATTTCGACTCACGCGTCCATAGTAAAATTGTATGGAGATTTTATGACCAATATTTGATAATTTTTTGTGGCTTAATTAGACGTAATTTTACAAAAATAGCAATGACACATTGTACTTACAATTACAACATTAAATTTAGGTAGGTACTAGATTATGTTTAAATTTTTCGAAAAGATGTGATTTATGGCCTACATCGTTAAATCCCCGAATCTCCTTTTTCAATATTTAGGGAATGTTTGTCAACGATTCTATAGAAACTTGTAAACTATTTCAAGATTCTGACAATGTTACGAGCTGGCTGCATCCCTCGAGCAACAATTTGGATATATTTTATAATTCTCTTCACATTTATAGACCCAGCATCTTTAAATCCCCAAACCATGTTTTGCTCGAATTTGCACGGTGGCCCCGTGAAAAAACACAATTCCATTGGGAATAACTAACTATATTTAACTTTGCTTGAATGATTGGAAGTGAGGTCCGATTCACAATGCAGGATTCAGAAAAATTATTAGCTTACAGCAAACTTTATTTCCGACATAAAGCAGCGCGCGCTCCTGACGGAGAGGAGTACGCATTAAGCATACTTTCCCCTCTGCCAAAGTCCCAAACCCCGCGACCGCCTCGGCCTAGCCCAGATGGGCTAATGTGATGCGTTTTACTGCTATTGTCATAGTAACGGTCCCTCGACCCCCACCCCCTCCAAAAAGTGTTTCTTTAAAATAATAAAGAGTGAAAAGATGATCAAGGAGATGCCAACGCATCTCTCATCACTTCGCTCGTGTGTTCCTTAGCGTTCGGTCGTCTATACCGCTCATACTCTCTAACTCTCGGCAAGTGTTTCTCAAACTTCAAAATGTCCTACGTGTGCGAAGCTTGTCGTGAAAACCTGTCTGACGGAGCACATTGCAACGTATGTAATCTGGACTATCACTTTCACTGCGCGGCAATCACAGAAGGTGGCTACAGGAAGCTAGGTGAGGAGAGGAAAGCAACCTGGCGCTGCCCTAAATGTCGGCAAGGTGGTCCACAACAACAAGGGCCTGGTGCTGGATCTTCTGCTCAGCAACCCCATTCTGAGGTACTGGAGGATATAAGATCTAAGTTGGCACCCCTTGCTACCTTGGTAGACGAGGTTAAAGAGCTGAGAGCTGAATTGTCCAACCTGAGAACATCTGTTAATCAGGCCAATAATTCCATTCAGGAGTTTAATTCTCGGTTCAATAATATCGAGACCCGATTGACTAAGGTCGAGACAACTCAAAATCAGCTAACCGAGCTGCAGGCAAGGCTGGACAAGCTAGAGAGGGAATGCGACGAAAAGGATCAATGGTCTCGTATGAATAACATAGAAATTAAAGGTGTTACTCTGACTGCAACTGAAAATCTTTTCGACGTGATTAAAACTATCGGAAGCAAAATAAACTACACTGTTCCAGATACCCAGATTAACTTTATTACTCGTGTACCTTCCTGGGATCCGAAGCAGATTAAACCCATCATAGTCTGCTTCAATAACAGGTACGTTAAAGAAAATTTTGTTGCCGCAGCTAGAGCTTACTCGAAGACTCAACCACTGATAGCGGCTGATCTAGGGTACGCAGGTCGACAAAAAATATTTGTCAATGACCATCTCAGTCCTAAGTACAAACAGCTGCTGTCAAAAGCTAAAACCGCAGCTAAAGATCGGAATTTCCAATACGTCTGGGTAAAACACTCAAAGATTTTCGTCAGGATGTGCGACACCTCACCGGTTTTGAATATAAAAAACGAAAAAGATCTGACCAAAATCATATAAAAAACGTCGTAATATTACTTACTTTATTTTACTTAACTTTGTTAAAAAATTACTATTTATCAATATGTATTACTTTATTTTACTTGACTTTGTTAAACAATTTCTATTTATCTAAACTAATACTTTGTAAATGTATTCGCAGTTTGAGAACCACTGGCGCATGCTCGAATAGAAAACCAGTAGATCGTCCCTCTTTGTTAATGTTTATGCCTACCACAATTATTGAATGCGCTTCTAAACGCTTCACTATTGCTTGCCGGTTTAAGTCGCTTTTTCGCTACTATTATTTACACAACATAATTTCTGATTTGCCACATGATGGGTGTTCGCAAAGAATCGTTGGAACTTGCTGTATTCTACCTGCATATCATATTTATTTGTATACATTCCATTATTTTGGATTCTTACTTTATTTACAGTCCGTTATAGTTTTATTTTATTTAGTTGTTGTGAGTTATAGAAATGGCTCCCCTTAATATATATTACCAGAATGCTAGAGGTTTGCGTACTAAGACGTTAAATATGTTTAGGAATGTTTGTTTATGTAATTACGATGTAATTGTCATTACGGAGACCTGGCTACTCGAAAGTATACACAGTAAAGAGCTATTCGATGCCAGGTACGAAGTTTTTAGAAGTGACCGTAATTACGCTCGTACAGGTCAGACTCTAGGCGGAGGCGTCCTGATAGCAGTGAGGCGTGATATAAACGTTATCGAGAGGCCCGAGTGGAATAGCTCGGCTGAGGACCTGTGGCTGACCATTACAATATCACAAAAAAGACCACCAGTGTCCTATAAAATGCACATTTGTTCATTATATCTAATCAAGGAAAAAGGCGGCAATTCATATAAAATTCAATTAGAAAACTTCACTCATAAGCTTTGTGACTTAATTTTAATGCATCCTCTTGACAAATTTGTTGTCATGGGTGACTTCAACTTTCAGGATCATGTGGAATGGATCAGGTCAGACGGTGTTTCTGAATTACAGCCCTCAAACTTTGACCAACATCAATACTTGATAGACTTCTTCGATCTGATTCAAACATGTAACCTTAGTCAATTCAACGGAGAAGCTAACTGTAACGGTAGAATCCTGGATTTGATCTTCTCGAATAGCCCTCTAATAGTAAATGCTAGTGAATGTCCATTAGTTCCAGAAGATCCTCACCATAAATCCGTATGCATTGGTGCTGAATTCGTAGAATTACACACTCTTGAAGAAAAAGCAGTTAGTAAATTTATTTTTAACAGGGCCGACTACACCTCCATCTGTTCGGCATTGGATGAAATTAGATGGAGCGATTGTTTACGAGAGGGGCCTCTTGACAGTGCCGTAAAATGTTTTTACGATAAACTGTATGAACTAAGGGATAAATTTGTTCCGATAAAATCTGTCAAATCAAACTCACATCCTCCTTGGTTTAACTCAGCTCTGATTAAAATGTTGGCAGAAAAGTGGAAATTTCACAAAAAATATAAAATGTATGGAAACAAATCTGATTACCAATGCTTTTCTTTATTACGTAATCGAGTACACACATTGGAGCAAAGTTGCTTCGATCGATACATGGATAAAATAGAATCTGCAATAGAAAAAAATCCGAAATCGTTTTGGTCGTATACAAAAAGTAAAAGGAAATCCAGTTCCTTTCCGAACATTATGTCGTACAAAGAGAGTGACGCTGACACTGGGGATGGTATCAGTAATTTGTTTTCTCAATATTTCCATTCTACCTTTTTGTCTCCGCATACGCCCAGCGATCGTGACCACAACGTGCATAATTTAATCGGTGACACTAATAGTTCTGCTAGCATAGGCTCTATTGAAGTTAACCCTAGCCTAATACTGAAACTGCTTCTATCTCTGGATCTGTCCAAGTCTGGTGGCCCAGATCTTATCCCACCAGTGCTCATAGTTAAATGTGCACACAGTCTTGTTCAACCGCTCTGTATTCTGTTCCATAGATCCTTATCGGAGGGAGTTGTTCCTCAAATTTGGAAAAATGCTTTTATTACCCCAGTATTTAAAAAGGGAAGTAAATCTAGTGTTGAAAACTACCGACCTATCTCTAAATTATGTCTTTTCTCTAAAATTCTCGAGCGTTTAGTCTATACACAAGTATACCACGCCCTAAAATCAAGTTTCGACGAGGAGCAACACGGTTTTCTAAAAAATCGCTCAACTGTATCTAATCTGATCCTAGCAAATGAATTTATATCGGGAGGTATGGCAAAGCACGCACAAGTAGATGTAGTATATATATTATAGTAAATGTTTTGACCGTATAGATCACCGTGTGCTTTTGGAAAAACTACTTTCTGCGGGTATTCACGGTGACCTCTATCGGTGGTTCACCTCCTACATAGAAAACCGTAGCCAATCTGTGGTACTGAATGGTTATGCTTCTAACTGGACGTTTATTCCATCAGGAGTTCCTCAGGGATCTATTTTAGGACCTTTGTTATTTACAATTTTTATAATGGATATTAATAAGTGTTTTCAAAATTCAAAAATTTTACTTTTTGCTGACGACATGAAAATTCTAAAGCATGTCCATACTGTCTCAGATTCTCAAGCACTCCAATCAGATTTGGACAGATTTCAGTCATACTGTTCTATTAATAAATTAGATCTCAACGTCTCAAAATGTTTCCAGGTCACCTTTACAAGAAAAATTAATGTTATCAATACTACGTACCAGCTGTTGGGTCAAACCTTGAATAAAGTAGATCATATCAGAGACCTTGGTGTAGTTCATGATAGCAAATTTATATTTGACAAACAAATTAACCAAGTGGTAAACAAAGCATCAAAAGCATTAGGTTTTATCATACGTGTCTCTTCTAGCTTTCGTAGGTTAAAATCTATTAAAATACTTTACTGTGCGTTCGTACGCAGTCACCTCGAATATGCATCACAAGTCTGGAACCCGCAGTACGAGGTGTATAAAGAACGTATTGAAAAAATTCAAAAACGATTTTTACGATTCCTAGACTATAAGGCACGCCAAATGTCGACGGACTACACACATAGATGTAAGCGGTATCACTTTCTGCCTCTCGACTTGCGACGAAAAGTAAATGACATCTGTTTTCTTGTCAAGGTCGCTAATAGTTCCATCGATTGTTCCGAGATCTTGTCAAACATCTCAATCAGGACCAACATTATGGGATTGAGGCAACGTCCGATTTTAAGCGTTCCTTTTGCTGGCACTAATTATGGGCAAAACGCGTTCCTACCACGAAGCTGCAAAGCTTTTAACGACGCATCGACTGTTTACAACATCGATTTATTTTGTTCTAGTGCAAAATCTATAAAAACTAGTATAGCGAATGACTATTTTAAATAGCAAGCTGTTTCCCCGACTGCGACTGCATTATTTGTTCTTTTATTTGTTTTTCACATTGTTAATTTTATTATCAATTAACACAATTTTGTTTTATATACCTACCTACATACACATACCACCAAGTACGTTTTTTGCAAAAGAAAAGTGAAATTTATAGGTGGAGATTTGTAATTAGCGTACAGTTATTTAAGGATGTGTTTACTCTTTAATAATTGCTGTAAATCTTCCTAAGAATAATAAAATAAAATAAATCTTTTAATAACATATTTCATTATTTACTAATCATCTTAATCTAAAATTTGAAACTTTTATGCCTGACATGGCTGTATGGGCTCGATCCCTTGGCATTCCAAAAAAAAGGCAGGCACAGTCTTGACAAGATTTTGACAGGATCTCGTAAACGGCTCTCTGGGGCGATAAACATCATCTGTCGAGTTTTTTAGGAACTAAATTTAAAAAAGAAAAGAAATTCGCTCATTATACGTCAATAATGAATCATGGACAAGAAGGTGACATCATAGATTTAAAACTTTTCGCTCACGCTGAAAGAATCGAGAGCGAGATAGACAGTTATGAATCCTCATGTTAACGAAAAAGACAAAACATGATTTTTTGTTTCGGTCACCGTGGCCGGTTTTTGTGTTTGTCAAGATGTCAATCAATCCTATAGAACAGTTGACAAACAAGACTTTTAGTATGCAAAAGTCAAATTATTATATAATTATAGTGGGGTATCATTGAATAGGTATTTGAAAATCATCTTTAGGTTTCTCTTATATTTTTTCATCTCGAATGACCATTTTAGATCTATAACGATTTGGAGTTGAAAAAACTAAAAAGTGTAAAATAAATAAAAAAAATTAATAAATCAAAAAACCCGTCTGCTTAAAAAGTAAACTTTAAATAAAACTGAAAAGAAAAAAACAAGTTCAGTAGCCTGGAATTCTTTACTCGTAAAATTAAAGCAACTTTAACAGTTGGGACCTATTAAAAATTCTAGACCTGATCAAATTTTCCGAATAATGGGTCCCGACTGTGAAAATCGATTCAATATTTCATATAACAGAATTCTAGAGTACTGAACTTATTTTTTTCTTTTCAGTTTTTATTTAAAGTTCACTTTTTACGAAGACGGGTTCTTTATTTCTTAATTTTTTTGTTTATTTTCATAAGTGGCTATCGCTCACTCATTTCTTGGCTCCATCTTTCAGCGAAAGCCATAGATTTAAATCTTTTCACTTAGCTGAAAGATGGAGCCAAGAAATCGAAAGTGTGATAGCCAGCTGTGAAACCTTATGCATACAAAAAAGACAAAATGTTATTATTTTCACCGTGGCCAGTTTTGAGTTGACAAACAAATCGTTAAACTATTGTTGTTGCATTTGCGGCCACGTTATGGCTTAAATCTAGAGGTTAATCATCTAAGGTGTAAGCGAAAAGTTTTAAATCTAAGCCACGTAGTGATTCCATTCTCTTTGACAATACCTATGCCAGCTTCCTGTTCTAGAATCAGAGTTCAAAAAGATTTCATAATGATTTAATGAGATTGCAACGCGTAAACTTCTTGGTGAACTTAAAATACAGGTGGTAGTCAATAGAGGGTGTTAGGTGTACCTACCAAGTACCTACCCATTTTTAAAACTTTTTTTTTTAAACAAGTTACTTGGCTATTATCACGGACCTGAAAAAAAGACGCACGTAATGTGACACTAAAAAGATGTGAAGCATGCAAGGTCCTAGATTTTCGTTTGTTCTACAAGGGACCTACACTCACACAGATGCACTAGCTCTAGGCGCAAGTCCGACACCCGTCACCATTATTTACCGCGTGACAGCACGCACACAAAAGAAATGGGTGCTTCACTCGTGATTAGACGAGATTACGTCCGTCTTTTTTTCAGATCCGTGGCTATTATGGGGTAAATTTAATCGCTGTCGCTAGCCAGACTTTGACGAATGCAACCGCAACCAAAACTAGATATATATTAAGTAGAGGCACAACATTTTCACAACTAAATCACGTGTTTTTTTATTCAGTGCCTTCCATTCTATACAGGGTGGCCTAAAGTCATGGATCGAATGAAATAAAGTGATAGCTGAGCTCATTTCCAACCAAGAAGGTTAAGTAAGTTGGGGTCCTATTGTTCATGGTTCAAAAGTTATGGTTACTTTTTGTTTTTTGTATAATATCGCATAATTTTAAACAAAAATTAATTAAACAAAAAACTGTCAAGGTTATTGACTTCTTTTTTTATCAGAAAGTTTAAAGAAGATTTGCCTTTCCTGGAATACGTACATTTGTTCAGCTAGCATACATGGGTCAAATAATAAAACAAATTTAGTGCGAAGGTTTAGGTCTAATAAAAATTTTCTTCAGTTTTCAAGCGACTCTCACGGGAAAAAACTTACTACCAAAAGTTGACCACTTATAACAAAAAGTTTCCTATTTTATACAGATTCTTTCAAGATATGAGTCACTTGATTATTCGTATTAATTAAAAAGTTCGTGTTTTTTCAATTACCTAAATTCGTAATTTCACCGTTTTTGGCTTGAAAAACGACTTTCTTTCAACCCTCGACTAATGATTGGTTATCCAAGCCACCTCAAGGTAAAACAATCTAAAGTAAAATAACAAATAATTAACAATTCCTTTATTTGACGGAAATTACAGCAGGTAGGTATTCAAAATTTCTACCCCTCATTCTCAAACACAGTCCGCATCGACGAATGAAAATTTTCTTTATGCGTCCAAAAGCGCCGGAATTGTTTATTATGTTGGTGGTCACTGCTGTCATTTTCTGACCAAGTAGTTTCTCGATATCGCTCTCTGTGTCGTACAGTATCCCTCTGTAATAACCCCAAAAAAGGAAAGTTCTAGAGTTTAAGATCGGGAAAATGTGCTATCGAGGATAATGCTAATGTATTACCTATAGCTCAAATACTACAAAATGACGACCCGGTTTGTGTATGTCGTAATGGTTATTACGCCGGACTGCTCAGCCAGGATCCTGGGTTCGAATCCCGGCTCGGTCATAAATGTTATATTATGTTTGTGCCATTCTTGTATGCTTTCCATAATACTCGTAAAAAGCCTAGTACAGTAGCCTGTGTTCAAAATCATTCAAATACAATGTGCCTATGAGGTGAGCGCTGTTTATTAATGTTCGAATTTTCTGCTCTACACTTCGTCATTCTTGTGTTTTACTGCTGTATTTTCCTAGAGGAAGAGTAACCAACCGCAGTAAGAACGCGAATTACACAATTGCACTGGCATTTGGAATTTCTAATAAGGAATGTCGATAACATATTATTTAAATGGCTTTAATTAATAAAATGTTCCGTATTATTCTACATTTTCTTACGAACGAGTATATTCCTCGAAAATCTCGTTTTAAAATAAGATTGGTGTATAGATATCATTATGCCGACCCCAGCTCAGAGGCCTGGCAACCGTCATCATGTGGTGGGCACCACAGTCTAGCTAGTAACCGGAGCTGCAATAGTAGCTGGAGATAGTAGCTCTTAGCGTATTCATAATCGTTGGTAACTGTAGTATGTCCGGCTGCTAGCGTGTCGAGACTTTATTCTGCCACAAAGAAGGTAATTTGCCTCTTTGAGCTGGTGTAGATATTACGACAGTTACTGAGCCTCGGAAACTGCTCCAGGTGATAACATTTATAGATATTTTGACAAGATTTTTCATTTAACAACACAAAACAAGACTGACATAAGAAAAGAAGAATAAAATAAAAGACATGTGAAAAGAGGTTACATACATACAAGGAAGGACAGTAATAAGTTTCGATCTCCTTTTTTAACCAGAGCGAATTTGCTATGTGCATCTATTACTGAGTGAATATGACAAGACACGTGCTTCCATTGACCAAGAATTTCCCTTCAAAATCACTTCAACACTACTTTGATAATGTCTACAAAACAAAGCCTTTTATTTTTCTCAGTTTTTATCCGGAGAAGTTATGATTCCGTATGTATTGATAAATCCTTTTAAATTAAAAACATGATTTATAATTATTGTCGTTATATAAACTAGTGTCACAATTCCGATTTTAGCGATACTGCCCGTGGTCGCTATACTTTCATTCGTCGGTGCCACGTCGGTGCAGACTGTGTTTGAGAATGAGGGGTAAAACTTTGAACATCTGCTGTGATTTCCGTCAAATAAAAGAATTTTTAATTGTATGTTATTTAATTTTAGAGTCATTTACCTTGAGGAGGCTTGGATAACCGATCATTAGCTGAGGGTTGAAAGAAAATCGTTTTTCAAGCCAAAGAAAACGATGAAATTAAAATGAAGGAAATTGAAAAAACACGACCCTTATTGTTATGTTCATAAGTTCATAACTTTTAAAATGAATAACCAAGTAATTCATATCTTGAAAGAATCTGTATAAAATAAGACATTTTTGTGATAAGTAGTCAACTTTTGGTAGCACGTTTTTTTCCAGTGAGAGTCGCTTGAAAACCGAAGAAAATTTTTGTTAGACCTAAATTTTTGCACTACATTTGTTGTTTATTTTTTACCCATGCATGCTAGCTGAACAAATGTACGTATTCCAGGAAAGGCAAATCTTCCTTAAACTTCCTGATAAAAAAAACCAATAACCTTGACAGTTTTTGTTTAAGGGTATATTTTCTAAAACCCCTACATTTAGGAACATTGTTTTCAGTGATATGCTATTGCATATCCAGTGTTTTATATTTATTATGAAAGGACTGCCTTTACTTAAAAATGTAATGAATCGTTTTTTTGTATGTTTCATATAATTTATTTTAGTAATCGCATAAAATCCGGACACTGTTCGTCGAAATATTGCTAAAAATGGGGTTACTTTAGGAACATTTTTAGAAGGGTTACGTTACACGGTTGAATTTACAGTTTACGTAAAAAGAAAGTTTATATAAATTTAAAAAACATAATGAATCGATTTTTTGAAATACCAGTCTGAAACACTAATATTTTTGAAAACATATTATTTAAAATCAAATATTGTGATTACCATACAAAATGGCGAACAAATTCAAGCTTTTGACATCCTGTGACAACTGCAAAATTATCCTTGTTTCTAATTTTTTTCATTGTACGGCGAAATGCCGTTACTGGAGCACGTCCGCGTCAAATGTTTTAAAAATAATTTGCGACAATTTTTTTCTCGATCCGTCTGTGGATGACTGAAACACAAAGGTAATTGAATGGAATAGTTGATATTTGTATTTTTCTAAAGCTAAAATTATGTTGTATTCCAAAAAAAAATAACGAATTCTAGGATAATTTTTGTCATATTGTTCAATCAAATTGAAATGACTTCAATTATGTCAGTGTCGTCTAAGTAGCGTATACCAAATCTATGACCATTCTCTTTGGTCGGCTTTTCAATATACAATTACCAATACAGTCGCGCACAGTTTCAAATAAATTCTAAGCAAGAAGATTAAATTACCTACGTAGCATAAAATTCTTGATAAGAAAATCATGCAATTTTTATTTACTTCTGAAATTAAATCACTGCAAATAATATCAAAACAACTAAAAACTTGCTTCCTACCAATTTCAATGAATAATTGAACAGAAAAGATTTTATTACTTAGGTAGGTACTAGTTTGATGCCAATCCAAACTAAGCCCTATGCTTTCGTGAAATCCAAATCTGTTCAGTAGTTTTAAAATAACGTGTGCACAAACAAACAGACAAAAAATGGTCTCAATGTATTCCATTACGTAGGTACCTATTCCAAACACCGCCAATTAACATTTTTATAAATATCTTCAATGTACATCCACATCATGTTTGCAATGATGACTCAATCACAGACTTAAATTGCAGTCGAATGACATCTCAACCATCAAAATTCGGGGTCAGGCTCGCTAAGCTCGAGCAAAAAATACCTGAGTTGGAGCGTATGCTGGATGTTGTCAACTCGACACAAAACGTAGTCGCCGACCTCAAGAAGGAGCTAGGCGATAGGGAGCAGTGGTCCCGACTAAATAATATCGAGGTTAAGGGTGTGCCGCTAAGGAAGGATGAAAATTTATTCTCCATCATCAATGCGTTGAGTAAGAAAGTGGGTTATGAATTTCCCAAATCTCAAATAAACTACATATCCAGAGTGCCTACTTTCAACTCCAAAGAAAAGTCGATTGTCGTAAGTTTTCTCAATCGATACGTAAAGGAGGAGTTCATTGCTGCGGCTCGCGCACAGAAGAACTTGACGGCGAGCGACGTAGGGTTTGGAGGAGACACACAGCGTGTGTTTGTCAATGACCATCTGACACCCGAGCAGAAAGTCCGGCTGACCAAGACCAAGGCGCTAAAAAAGAGTCGCAACTACCTCTATGTTTGGGTTAAGTATTGTAAAATCCATGTACGCAAAGATGATACTTCACCGGTTATGATAATTTCGAAAGACAGTGATTTAAACAAGTTGACATAGCCAACTTCATATTGCAACTCACTCCTTGCTTACATACCACATTTGCTTTATTACTTGTACCTACTATTCTATTCTGCCACATTATTTTGCTACAAAATTATAAAATGTTCGCAACCCCTGCCTTGACGCCTCGCTTTTGTTCGTACTCACGTGCCTATTATATTGCTAACCGGCCCGCTCGTCGCTTCGTACTTCACCTAACTATCTCGCCTTTATCGCAAGTGACTAAGTATCATTATTGCATCACTATAATGGTGCATTGGTTGTCCGTCCGCTTTTTTTCTACCTGCGCATCTACCTACAAGCCGTCTTTATTTAAATATTATCTTACTTTACGATTACTTACTGTTTACGAGTCTTATTACGGGCTGACTATGTGTAGAATTATTACCTTAATAACTTTATGGTGCTATACAGGTTATTTTTCACTTAGTTTTATCAATGGCGGCTGTTCGTAATAGTAACCTAAATAAATTAAATATTTACTACCAGAATACTCGTGGCTTACGTACCAAAACCTCAATATTTTATCGTAATTTGTGTAGAAATTGCTACGATGTTGTTGTTCTAACAGAAACTTGGCTATTGGATAGCATAAATGACAGTGAGTTATTTGACGACCGCTATGTGGTTTGGAGGCGGGACAGAGATTATGCGCTAACACAGCAGACTATGGGTGGCGGCATCCTGATTGCGGTACGCAAGGACCTGGCCGTAGTGCCGCAGCCTGGGTTCCACTCGAGTGCAGAGGACATTTGGGTGACTTTGTCCGTCAAACAGCGGGCTAGTAAGTCGCCTTTGAAAATACATATCTGTGTACTTTATTTAATCGCGCAAAATTTGGGCTTTTCTTTTTCCGAACAATTGTCTAATTTCTTTACTAAACTAGATGAAACTATGATACTTAATCCCTCGGATAAGTATTTAATATTAGGCGACTTCAATATGAGAGATATCGTTTGGACGCATAGCGGCTCGGGTGACGGCTCTTTCGAGCCATCTAATTATCGTTCGCAGGATGAAAAGGTGTTGGTAGACGAGATGAACTCACTCAATCTTAGACAGTATAACGGCATAAGGAATAACTTTGGTGTAATACTCGACCTTGTACTGTCGAATGATAACGTGATTGTTACGAATTGTTCCGATCCATTGTCATTACCTATTGATCTTCACCACGGTGCTCTGAACTTACAGCTGGATACTATTGAGTTGGATACGTTAAAACTAGCGCCACGTACTACATTTTTGTTTAACAAGGGTGACTATGAGGCCATAAATAGAGAGATCTCACGCATTGATTGGTCCGAGGAGCTGTCATCTAGGTCGTTCGCTGAAGCTGTCGAGTATTTTTATGGCACATTTATAGCACTGAGGAACTCTTACATCCCGTCTAGACTCATAACTCGCGACTTTTATCCCAGGTGGTACTCCCCGGCTCTTATAAAAATAATTAGAGAAAAACACAAGTTTCTAAGAAAATACAAGGTGTACGGTAATAGATCTGATAATGAGTCATTTAAAATATTACGCGACCGCGCTAAGCGTATTGAGGAAACGTTCTACGAAAAATATATTGCTACTGTAGAGGACTCAATTGTACACAATCC
Source organism: Agonopterix heracliana (assembly GCA_963693445.1). NCBI lineage: Eukaryota > Metazoa > Arthropoda > Insecta > Lepidoptera > Depressariidae > Agonopterix > Agonopterix heracliana. Next base: position 55,855 of record OY856321.1, read on the forward strand.
GAAGAACTTCTGGTCGTTTATTAAATCCAAAAGTAAAAGTCACGGGCTACCCAATTGTTTAAAATATGATAACACGTTGGTTAGCACCGGCGAATCCATTTGTAATGCTTTTTCTGACTATTTTTATTCTACATTCTTGGTTTCAGCAGCCAATCAATCACAACAGCTTTGTCATAACTCCGACGCTATCGGCGGGGCTGCTACTGGTTTATCCTCAATATTTGTTGACACTACTACGGTACGCACGCTACTCAAAAAACTAGATCCTTCAAAATCTGCAGGGCCGGATAACCTACCGGCTCGATTCCTTATCGGTTGTGCTGAAACAGTAGCCGTCCCTATTATGATTTTGTTCCGTAGATCTCTCGCTGAAGGTTCTGTTCCTAACATCTGGAAACAAGCCTACATCACGCCTGTACATAAGAAAGGACCGAAGACTGAGGTAACTAATTATAGACCAATATCTAAATTGTGTATTTTATCGAAAGTTTTCGAGAGATTAGTCTACAATCAGATGTATCCTTCCATAGAACAAACCTTTAGCTCTTCTCAGCACGGCTTTTTAAAGGGACGGTCTACCACTTCCAATCTAATATTACTGAATGAGTTTCTAACCGAAGCTATGGATGATGGACAGCAGGTCGATGTCGTATACACTGACTATAGCAAAGCGTTCGATAGAATAAATCACAGTCTGCTATTATCAAAGCTCTCTGAAATGGGTATAAGTGGAGATTTACTTAGGTGGTTTTCGTCTTACATAGACAATCGGACGCAAGCAGTGGTAGCTAGTAACTACATCTCCAGCTGGGTGACTATTCCTAGCGGTGTCCCTCAAGGTTCACTACTCGGTCCGTTACTATTTATCATTTATGTGAACGATATTGAAAAATGTTTCCACACGTCTCGCCTGCTATGTTTCGCTGATGATATGAAAATTTTTATGAAGGTGTCATCTCGAGCTGATGCTGATGCCCTACAGTCTGACCTTTCTCGCCTTGATGACTACTGTGCTCGAAATTATCTCGATCTCAATCCGTCGAAGTGTAGCGTTGTCACCTATAGTCGTAAGCGCAACCTAATCCTCTTCGACTATAGGCTGAAAGGGCAAATACTGCAAAGGGAGTTGGAAGTGCGTGACCTCGGAGTGTTTCACGACTCTAAATTGTTATATGACACCCACATTAATACCATCATCAACAAAGCCTATAAAGCTTTGGGTTTTATAAAACGCTGTTCAGTTGATTTTAATAATATTAAAACAATAAAAATTTTGTACTGCACTTTTGTCCGCAGCAATTTAGAGTATGCTACGCAAGTGTGGAACCCGAGGTATGACACATACATTAAGCGTATTGAAGGTATTCAGCGGAAGTTCGCCCGGTATTTGTGTTATCGTAGTAGAGTACCTTATGATTCGGATGACTACCTCAATGTGTGCAAGAAGCATCACTTGCTTCCGCTAGTGCAACGTCGTGAGGTCGCTGACTTATTATATCTCTTAAAGATTGCATCTGGAGCCATTGACTGCCCTGAACTCTTGTCCAAGATATCTCTTAGAGCCCCTACCAAGGTTTTAAGACACAACCCACCACTAGCCCTTCCACCCTGTTACACTAACTATAGACAAAACGCGTTTGTGCGACGAGCGGGCAACAACTTTAACATTCTATCTAAAGACTATGACTTTGATATCTTCTGCACCAGCGCGGCGTCAGCGAGGAATGCGCTAAATCGTAGATTTTTTAACGAGTGATGAGGCTTTATTGGTGTTAATGTTTGTATTGTAATCTATATTATTGCGAGGAAGACTGTTTCTTATTCGGTCGATTGTTGTAACGTTCGTTATCTTTTTGTTACCCAATTTGTATTTTTAGTCTAAGATCTGCTTTGTTTTTTTTTTGTAAGTTCTGTTTCTATCAGCGGAGACCTGTAATTGGCTTTCTGTTAGCCATCCATACTTGTATTGTGTCAACAGCTGTTGGTCTTCCAAATAAAATAAAATAAAAAAATAAAAATAAAAATAAAAATCGGTTCAGTGGTTTAGGCACGTCTGCCAAAACAATGGGAATATTTAAATTCCACGGCTAATTTTTCTCCACTAGTCATAAAAGCAATATTTTTAAAATTTTGTTAAGTAAACTACTATATTTAAAGAAAACCGGCCAAATGTGAGTCGGACTCACGTACGGAGGGTCCCTTAGCACCATACCATAGCGTAAATTCACTTTGACTATACCATACAATACAAAAGTAGTAATATAATTATTGTCTTGAGATATATTTCTCTCGAGATTTTTTGCCCAACCACCATTTCTTGGTGTGGGGTTAGACAGAAGAATATACAGATATGGGAGATAGTTATAAAATAAGTATTTTTTATGAAAGATAGTTTGTTGCAATGAAAGCGAACCGTAAAAGCTAGCTAGTTTATCAATACAAATACATTTTTAAATGAATTTGAACGGTAATCTCTAAATGCAAAAGTGGTCACAAGAAAATCATTCGAACTCATGTAGAAAAAACTTTGCTAATCTAAAAAAGACACCTTCCTTCTTTTTCTACTTAGATGCTGGAAACAGAAACGGCAACATAAAATGTCAAATTCTGACATTATAATTTTGTTTTTCTTATCGGCCAGTTATTTTATGTACTTTTCAAATTTACCGAGGAGTTTACAGGGCCCGGTTTAATAAACGTGACAATACGCGTGACAATTACAGGTGGAAAATCTGATAATTTCGTCAAAATGTCATGCTGGAAAATTATAGTACATTACTGCAGTGGCCAGCAAAAGACGCATCGATGGACGAACGTGTAAATGTGGGCCGAGGCGAAGCCAAGGCACTTATTACTTAAGTGCCTAACCTTGTAATTATCTTTTCATCCCTCCTGTCGTAAAGCATCAATTATCGTCCCGCTGCGCTAAACGAAGTTGTCGCTTTCACCTCCGTCGAGAAGAAAAATAGTATACTAACCTCGGACAGTTCCTGCCCTCGGTGTGTTATCTACTATTATTTCTTTGTGTGAGCCAATAAATACTTTTTTACTTTTACTTTTAATATTTAAATAAAATTCATGAAATTCAACCATCCACAATAAAAAACCTAAAACTGGTAGGCACGGACTTGAAAGAAATACGAAATACAAATTGCACTAAAAAGATGTGAAGCATGCAAGGTAATACAATCTCGTTTGTTTTACAAGCGACCTACTCACACAGATGCACTAGCTCTAGGCGCAGGTCTTACAACCCGTCATCATATGTACCGCGTGACAGCACGCACACAAAAGAAATGGGTGCTTCACTCGTGATTAGACGAGATTACGTCTGGTCTTTCTTTTAAGTCTGTGCTGGTAGGTAATATAACCTTACCTGAAAAATTGAAGAGACATTTTAGGACGTAGACACATGTTTGAACCACTAATGATGGCGGCTTCACATTGTCCCCTGAGGATTGACTTGTAGGCGAGTTCGAGCGCATAGAGTGAACTGGAGCAGGCTGTGTCCACCACGACCGAGGGGCCCTTGAGCCCGAGCCAGGACGACACGCTGTGCGCTAGCATGGACCTGGAGGAACTGCAAATAAATATGGTTATAATGGCCGAATACTACAACACAACTGCACAACACAAAACTTAAAAGGCGAATTTGTCTTAGCATCAGAATCTGGTTCATCATCGCATATTTTATTTTGACAAAACAAATTTCAATTATCCACTGAATCGATTGATAGATGGTACTAGTGCCACTAAACCATGTTATTTAGTGTTACGCAACAGTGACTCTTTTGTTGTGAAAATATTTACAATTCATAACAATATAATTACGTCGATATAAAGCTTTGTAATTATTCATACAAAATTTCAATGCTTCTATATCTTCGTAATTATGTTTTAAATTGTAAAATTATTTGAGACTCGCAATCTAGATTTTCTAAACAAGTTTTCCATATAAAAATATTACTGTTGTTAATACCGTCTACGCGTGTTCTACGCCAAAGTTTTGAATGAAACTGACGACTAAACCACCACTAGGTTGATGTCGTGTCGTATCAAAAACTCAAGACACTAGCAGAAAAGGGATAGGATTAGCGAATACTCCACCGACAAGAGCATAGCTCTTAATAAGATGATGATGAACTAATAAATAACGTAGGTTCTTTTCCTTTTTCCAATTAGGCATACAATTATCACCAAGAGTGGCATATTGTGCTGCTCACCACAGATGTAAGAAACCTCGAACAATGTCACAGTGGACCCTGCAGTGCGATTTTTGGAAATCATACGAGCGGTTCGGCAGTAGAATGATCCATAATCTCCATAGTAATTCTGACATTTTCTACTTCCGAACTGCTCGTATGATTTTCAAAAATCGCACTGCTGGTCAGATTTGGTTGGCGGTAAAAAAAATCCAGAATTGCAAAATCCAAGATGCCATGGAAATTTTAAACGCCAAAGCAGCTTATAAAGGTTCACCGAACCTACAAAAAATTTGTATCCGGGGGTTTTAGAAGTCGCTGATGAAGAATATGAAATCATTTTGTTTTTATTATCAACATTCATGAGGGTCGCCATACAAATTGCTTTATTTTTGATATGATATTACTTTCTCGGACTTGTAGCCCTCAAAGGTTAAGAAGTCCTATGACAAAAGTGCAAAGAATTTGTTTTGTAGAAAATTTTGTCAGATTTAATTTAATTTTACCAATTTACAATATTATTTTCTCTTTAATGACTCATTTTGTATTATCTCTCTCTCTCTCTCTTTCTCCCTTTCCCAATATTTTCTCATTGATGACTATCGGCTTCAAAATTTTGTAATTTATGTATCACACCATTAAGCATTTAGCGTGTGTTGTGCATTTAACTTGCATTTCACATGATTTTGCATTCAATTTAGCAATAATTTTTCTTATTTACGTATTTCACACCATTAAGTATTTAGCGTGTGCTGTGCATTTATCTTGCCTTCATTTCATTTGCATTTAGCTTGCATTTCTTATGATTTTTCATTCAATTTAGCAATAATTTTTCTTATTTATGTAGGTATTTCACACTATTAAGTATTTAGCGTGTGTTGTGCATTTATCTTGCCTTCATTTCATGTAATTTTGCATTTAACTTGCATTTCAAATGATTTTGCTATTAATTCAATTTGCTATTCAGAAATTAATTTTTCTATCATGAAAAATTATGACAGTTGTTGGCCATATTATATTACCCGACCATATCTGTAGAAAAATTTATATCAGCATTTCATAGCACTTCCATCACTTTTGGTATTTGCATTTTTAGTGTCCGGTATTTTATGAATTTTCACTTTGCAATTACTTATTAAAATATATTATAATTTACTTAGGTTTAAATACCGGCTGCGCCATGTTAAATAATGTATTTAAGAATTTTATTAGAAATCAAACAGATCGTAGATTGTGACAGAATGACAGAAATCTTTTTATTTCTTTTCTAATGGCTATATATACAACACCCCCCCTTCCTTGAGCTCGCAAATTCAGGAGTGCCAACATCTAAATTCGTGTTCAGCAGGTCCGAGTTAACCACATTAATTGCCAAAATGCTACCCAAAATGCCGCTAGAATTGAAATCCGTCGAAAAGTGAACCAGACTATTATTACAGTCCGAAATAATTAAAAACAGTAGGTACCACAGTCATAACATAAATGACTTATAACAGGATAAAGAATGACTCTGCAGCTTTCGCTCCCAAATAATATTTATTCCAGATGATTAGTTACAGCAATATCTAGCACTTCTATCTAGGCTGCATGGCACAGGCCTTCCGCCATCTTTAACATTTTTAGTAAGGTACTCAGCCGACTGCTTCCAAAATCAATAACTGAGTGGCTGCGAGGACTCCTAACACGAATCCGGTATCTAATTTGAGAAAAGTGCCGCCATCTTGATTTTTTTGTTTCTCAACCGATCGCGTCCAAAATATAGCCTTATCACGGGCATCATGCTTCGGCCGCAGGATTTTAATCAGTGAGCTTATACAACTAGGGAGGGGATAGCAACGAGGGATAGCTTCTTACAAACAATTCTGAAAAATGCGTAACCACTTCCGAGTTTCAAAGACGTAGCTTGGAAATCGATACATACGCCAAAGTAAACTATGTTTGTCTCGTTTCTTCTGCCGTTAAAAAAATTACGATGAAATGAGAAAGACGTTATTATTTTTAAAACGTCAGTACAAACGGCCACTGTTGCCAGTGGTTAGAAATTATTTCCCCAGAATTAATTACTGCATTTAATTAATTTATTACCTGAATTCTAAACTTGAATAAGTGTGTTCTGAACAGATTTATAAGTAAATTTTAAATATAAAGTATTATTCAGGGTTGATGTTTAATCAGCCCAGATCGGATAACGTCACCATGTATTCTCTTCACTTTCACTATGCAAAAAAAGATTTGTATTATTTACTTGTGTTTTCCCGCGACTTCGTCCGCACAAATTATATACCAGATTTTAAGTCAGATCATAAGCTAAAAAACAAAAAAAGTTTCATCAAAATCGGTTCAGTCGTTTTTGCGTGATGCGCGAACAAACAACCAAACACACAATTTTGTCAATAGATGGCGCTGCACGTCATTTAAATCGCGCTATCGACTGTCATTTGAGTTTATATGAAGTGAACCGCTACTTTTTTATTCCTCATGATTTTACGGTTTTATAATAGTTAAGTAAGAGGGGAGGCCTTTGCCCAGCAGTGGGACATTGAAGAGGCTACGTAAAAAAAAAAAAAAGTTGGTACTGCTGCAGTTTTGTATGAAACAGCTGATTTTGTTTTTACGATTTCGATGTTGGCTCTATACTGAAAGTTGTTCAGTTTGATTAGGGGAATGAATGGTGAAGTTATCCGGACTGATTAAAACTTAACCCGTATATTGAAATAAATCGACAAGGAAGATAGATAAGAAGGAAAAAAATATATTTGTATAATCGCAAATATTTTATTTCAAGACTATTAAAATTATTATTATTTTAAATGGAATAATATACATATGTACACATTTTATGATTGTGTCAATCATTTCCAACAAAATAAATTTCTATGGGGATTTTCTGAAAGCCATTAAAAAAGAAAAAAATTGTTGCAAATGGCTCGATAGATAGCGTTGAACGAGATGGTTATGCAACCTTGCTGTTAAATATACCAGACGATTTTATTTGCTGTGTCTGTTTAATTTAAGTTTGAGGGGCGTTTCAGACAATCAAACTGAACAACTTTTACTATGAAAGCAAACCTGAAATCTCAAAAAGGAATTCGGTATAGAAATAAAATAGGTAGTAAAAAACCGGTCAAAAGCGTGTCGGACTTGGTCATGATAAGGTTCCGTAGTCATTTTATGAAAAGGTTATACTGACTTAGTTTAGATAACTTAAGAGAATATACCTCATTCAGAGCGCGCTCCATACAAACGAAGTATGGTGATATTTTCAATAGTAACCAATTTATAGCATTACATCTATAACAAAGACAAACGAATTTATAATCAAATTTGAATAAAATTATAAAAAAAATCAAATTTAAAAACATTATTAAAATTTCTATGTAACATAACATTTAGCAATTAAATCATTATAATAATAGTTAAAATAGGTACATTTATTAATTATTTATTTGAAATTTTCATTTTGCATTTTGGAAACAATCGGTACCTACTGAAACTAAAAAGTTTAAGATGGCGACCACTTTTCTTAAATCTGACATCGGATTCTAGTTAAGAGTCCACGCGGACCTTCAGATATCGATTTTGGAAGCAATCGGTTCAGAAACTAAGAAGTTCAAGATGGCGGCAACTTTTTTGTTGCAGTGCTGGCTGACGCATAAACGCTAAATTGAGTACATAATGAAATAGGTAACTTACAATGAGCATTGGAACTGCTTTGTCTGACAATCGAAAGTGACCTTTTTCATTGTTAGGCGGAATCCTATCTTCGTCTTTAAAATGCTTCGAACATAATTATGACTGTTACTGCAGATGGTAACCAGTCGGTTTCTTTCCGTAGGAGCCTTATATTTTTGATCCACCGCTCCCTACGCTTGTAATCTTTGGGTATCCTTGAAGACAAATCATATCTAATTATACTACTACTGCTCCTACTATCCTACTGACTATTTTTTTATGATTACCTACACATTCTGATGAAATAACGAAGAGGGTACCGAAACTCCCCACAATGTGGGAAAATCAAAATCGTATTTACTTGCAACACTGATGGCAAAAACAATGCGTGAAAATTAAAATTTAGTTTTTTAATGTTATTTTGAATAATGTTAACAAAATATAGTGAACTTACTTGTGAAAAGTAACACCACTTCGTTTATTATTGTTTTCCGATCGTGATTTACAATTTTTTACGACGCATTTCCCCATTTTGGTAGCTTAATTTAAACGTCACGGATATGTCCGTACTCACCATAGATAAGCGAATGAACTGAAGTCAAAGGTGTCTGCGGACATCTGCGAAGTGGCAACGCTTTGGTGCCCTATACTACTAATCTAGTACATTAATATCATTGATTTTAATCATATTGAAATTAAATCTCGTGCTCACTTCTTCACTCGCCCAAGGTTTCACATGCATCTCGAGCTCGCTTTGTTCGCTCCAGGTTTTAGATTTTACTGCTTATACCTTGACCTGATAAATTAGTGTTCCCACATTTTCGACTCAGTAAGGTCAACACATCTTTCATGGGGCACTGTATACGCTATTATAATAAGATACCAGAGGATATTCTAAACTTGCCAGACAAAAAGTTTAAATCCCATGTTAAACAAGTCCTCTGTAAAAAAGGTTACTATAAACTCGATGATTATTTGAATGACCAAAATGTCTGGCCTTGACAATGTTACACTATGTAATTCAATATTTGTACTTTGTATATTTTGTTTTGTTTAAAAGAAGTGTGTTGTAGAGTTTCTGGCCGCATCTTTTCTACAACGGAACACCTTCCGAAGCGGTGGTAGAATCAAAAATGACGTCAAAAAGTTATCTATGTGATATTATTTTGAATAAAAATTTTGACTTTGACTTTGACTTTGACCTGGACCTAGCCTAAAATATTTTCGCGCCCATGGATGGGAGGGTGTGCCAACGTCTATTTTACCACGGCTCGAAAAAATCGTAGATTATGTTATACAGAGTCCTTCATAAATATGTCGTCATTTTTTGAAGGGGATGACCAGACCGTCAAACTGAACAACTTTCTCTATGGCTCCAATATCGAAATCGCGAAAAAAAATATCGGATGTTCTATACAAAACTGCAATCCTACTTTAGCCAAATGTATGGGACAGTGGATTTTTTTCCCCGATTTCGATGTTGGTCCCATGGAAAAAGTTGTTCAGTTTGATGGTCTGATCATCCGCTTAAAAAAGTTTCAGCATATTAAGAAGGACCCTGTATGTTTACCATCTACAAAGAACGGGGGCGGGGTTTACCGCCCCGGGCTTCAGAAAGGCTAAGTCCGCCCCCAGCCTGCCTTTAAAAACAGAAAAGTTCAAGATGGCGACCACTTTTCTCAAATCTGACAACGGATTCTAGTGTGGAACCCACGTGGACCTACAGTTACCTGAACTAATCAGTTGAATGGGTAACTAAAATGTTTAAGATGTCGGTCACTTTTATTACTATACGAATCCAATGTCAAACCTTTCTATTACACAAGCATCACGTTTAAATTATACTAGAGTTTACCCGCGACTTCGTTAAATCATAACCTTTCAAACAACAAAAACTTTATCAAAATCGGTTTAGTCGTTTTTGCGTGATGCTCGAACAAACAAACAAACAGAAAGACAAAAAATCCAAAAATTTTTGAAACTACTAGTGCACTTGGTCCATACAAACTAGCGCCATTATCTGTCAAATCTAGGGCACTTGCATACAAATTTGAAGTAAACCTTTCATTTATTTTGCCTCACTTTTCTCGTTTGAAATGTTCGCGTAAGGCCTATCCATTCATTTTATTTTGATCTAAGAGTGTAACTAGTGTTTACCCGCGACTTCGTCCGCACAAATTATATACCAGATTTTAAGTCAGATCATAAGCTATCAAACAAAAAAAGTTTCATCAAAATCAGTTCAGTAGTTTTTGCGTGATGTGCGAACAAACAAATAAACAAACAAAAAAACAAACACACAAACAAACAGACAGACAAAATTTCTAAAAAAGGTTGATTTCGTGTCAGGGATACCTAAAAACCATATCGTAATCTTTTTTTTGGCAATAGGTATTTTAGCCATAAAATTGATACTAGTTTCATTTATTTGAATCAACCCATGCAACCTATATCCACTAAAAATGCATAGCCCCTCTAGAATTAACTACCTACTTATTTTTAGTACACCTTAGTACACCTTAATAAAAGCTTGTTTTTAAAAAGTTTTCTTTACTTTTAATTTTATTTCTTACTTTTTAATCATTTACACTTTTTAGCACCAGGAGTGCGACTTTTGAATCTCATTCGGTGAGCTCAGCAGTTGAAAATGTCAAAATTACTGTTAATTACTTATTTCGGAGATATGCATCTATCTACTGCTGATTTGACTTTCAAAAATCATACTCCTGGAGTGCGATTTTTGAAATTCAAATCAGCAGTAGAAAGATGCTTTACTCCATAGATCAGCAACAAGCTTCGTCAAAACAATAAAATGCAAGCTCAGTCAAATAACCCGTCCCTTGTCGATCCCGGCGCAAAGGAGCCCATAATTCTAGCAGCGTTGCCACGCTGAATTGCTACGGCTAGCCTCTGCACCAGAAACGACCCGGAACGGGGGTCACAATTTCGCTCCCTCAGTCGACGGCCAATCTCAGCAACGAAGGTCTTTGCCTCGGCACCCCAAACCCCCGTGGTCTCAACGGCGACAGGTACGAAAAGATAATCGGCCACCAGGGCCGAGTACGTGTCCCACTTTCTAACGGCAGCCAGCTCCGCGGCTGCTCCAGGCGTCCGCGACGTGCGACTCAGGTAGCTGGCGGCGAAAGTGCTGACGCACGTTGCGTCTCATAAAAGGCACTTGCATTTCTGCCAGGGCACCAAAGTCAAGCCATCCGACCTCTTGCCGTCGGTACGGCTGAGGCCGGGCGGCTCAAGAACGCACGAGACATTGGCAGAAACGAGAGCCCTCCTGACGATGTCATTGAGGGCATGGTGGCGAGGAAACCTTCCCGAGCAGCGACGGCAACTCAAAGCGTGGTGGCCATTGGCTTCCACCATGGAATCATCATATCAGCCAAACAAATAAACAGCAAGCAGCAAAAAACAGCAGATAAACGTCCACTGCTGGACATAGACCTCCCCAAAAATGGGGGGATTTGCCATAATCGCCACGCTTGGCAGGCGGGTTGGCGATCGCAGTTGGATTGAATGTGTGTACTCAGAGGATGCTGCTGCCCATCTTCCGGTAGATCCCTTAGTCGCCTTTTACGACACCCACGGGAGGAAATGGGATATGGAATACTCCATAGTAATTTTGCCATTTTCAACTGCTGAGCTCACCGAATGAGATTCAAAAATCGCACTCCAGATCATTAAATATGTTTGTTTTGTAACCAAAGCTGAAAATGGCAGACATTCCTGGCTTCAGCACCAGATCTTGGTTATAATATTGGGTTTGCTATCAAACCTGAACGTGTAGTACAATATAGCAAGCCAATGCTGTTAACAGTTGAGGAGTTCCCTCGTACGGAGATATTCCTGGCTTCAGCACCAGATCTTGGTTAAAATATCGGTTTGCTATCAAACCTGAACGTGTACACAAAATAGCAAGTCAATTCTGTTAACCAATGGGGAGTTCCCTCGTACGGAGACATTCCTGGCTTCAGCACCAGATCTTGGTTAAAATATTGATTTGCCATCAAACCTGAACGTATATACAAAATAGCAGGCCAATGCTGTTAACCGTTAAGGAGTTCCCTCTTACGGAGACATTCCTGGCTTCAGCACCGGATCTTGGTTAAAATATTAGTTCGCTATCGAACCTGAACGTGTGTACAAAATGGCAAGCCAGTGCTGTTAACCGTTGAGGAGTTCCTTTTTACGGAGACGATTCTGGCAGCAGCACCAGGTCGCTGTCACCATATTATTTTGTTGTCATTGGATTCCTATATGTGTACTAAGTTTCGGCTTGATTGAGTATATAGAAGTGGGTTAAAATTAACATGCAAGATTCCACCCGAACGTACAAATAAATAAATAAAAAAAAAAACAAGGCAAGTTAAATAAAAGCTTGTAAAAATGTAAGCACATGCTTCGTCCACGGTTGCGTCTGACTTAGTGACATGCATTTTTTTGCTAAATTTTTAGTCTAAATTTCTCTCGGGTCAATGCTATCTATCGCGATTTGTTGGAACTACGTTTTACTAGCTGTCAGAAAACTCCTCATTGGGTACATCGCCTTACATCCTAGGTACTGGTATTAAGGGTATGGTGTGGTTCGGTTTTAAAAGAATATAATTTTCTCAGTACTGCTTATTCACAGCAGGAGTCGCCATCTGGGTGGATACGTGATAACACCTACTGACATTAGGGACTTCCCCTCCAAAAGCTAAAAACACGGTTCATAATGTTATAGCCGTAGGCATAGAAAATGACCTCTAGGTCAAGGGTGACAGCTACAATATATCTAAGCTATTGGTCGCTGACCATGCACTATAACAACCAAAATAATAATAATTCTCAGTACTTAACTATGCATCTCCGGGGGGGAGGGGAGGGGGTTTACCAGGAGGTATCCCTTCTCTCCCCTTTTCCTACCCCTGCCATCTGTTCGAGTTTGTAAAGCCAAACCATATTTTTTGAAATGTGAAATGTCAGAAAATATGTGTAAAAACACAACGACCTTCTCTATTTTCGGAACATTTTGTCAGATTGTCCTTTTTGAAACCCGTTATCCATACCTAATTAATTAAATGCACACTCAGAACACTGTATACCTACTAACAGAAGTATAAATCACGCAAAATAAATTCAAAATACCACTCACTAATAGCGCCAAATGCCTACAAAAACTCCCCTCTCCCTAGTAAAAGCGTCCTACTAGATCGTGACGTCACACGCTCTAGTCAGGCCCGGACGCGCGGAGTATTAAAAATTTACGTGATGCATGCATGCAACATGCAATGCATACATTTTGTGTAAATTTGACATTTACGATTGTAATTTTGGACATAAAGAACCTACTTACATAGTTTACATAAGTATGTTACAAACGATTAAATTATTATTTTAGCTCCTAGGCTAAGACCTCGGAATGAGGATTGGAATGGGGCCGCTCTGGTTATAAGGCCGAAAGAAGTTGAGGCAGCCATTAACTCCTTCAAACCTTACAAAACTTGTGGAGATGATGGAGTACTGCCTGTATTTTTACAGCAGGGCAGTGATATCCTAATCCCATATATGGTCAAGATCTTCAGAGCAAGCTACGCCTGTGGTCACATACCGGAACAGTGGAGTAAGGTCATAGTTCTATTCATACCTAAGGCTGGTAAAAAAGACTTCTCATTGCCGAAATCTTTTAGACCGATAAGCCTATCCTCATTTCTTTTGAAAACGATGGAAAAGGTACTGGACAGACATATTAGAGATGGGGCCCTAATTAACAGACCCATCCACCCTAACCAACATGCCTACCGCAGAGGTAAATCTACGGAATCTGCTCTGCTCGACCTTACTGACAGAATAGAAAGGGCACTGGAGGACAAACAAATTGCACTTTGTGCATTCCTAGACATTGAGGGCGCTTTTGACAATACACCTATCAGAACACTGGTCAGGGGACTCGAACTAAAACAGGTAGACCCGATCACGATCAGATGGGTTAAGTCGATGCTCTCAAACCGAAGAGTAAAACTTACTCTTCACTCTACCACATTAGAAGTGGCCACGACAAGGGGTTGTCCGCAAGGAGGTGTATTATCGCCCCTACTATGGACCCTTGCTGTGGATCAGCTCTTGTATAAGTTGGCCGACCTCAGAATTGACACTCAAGGCTACGCTGATGACCTAGTGATCACAGTAAGGGGTAACTGCCAACACATGATATCATCCATCATACAAAGAGCTCTCAACACCATAAGTGCATGGTGTAGAGAAAACGAATTATCGGTCAATCCTGGTAAAACTGTTATAGTGCCGTTTACGAACAAGCGAAAGCTTGAAAGGCTTATGCAGCCTACTCTGAATGGCAATCAGATACAATTTTCCACGGAAGTTAAATATCTGGGCGTAACCTTTGACCAGAAGCTTACTTGGAACCGACACTTAGAAAACGTACTGCAGAAGGCCAAAATTGCCTTGGGTACATGTAGTCGTATGGCAGGGCTGAATTGGGGGCTAAGACCCAGAACAGCCTTGTGGTTGTACACTGCCATTGTGAGGCCAGTAGTAACATATGCCTCTGTGGTATGGTGGAAGAAGACCAAACAGAGGACTGCAATTACCCAGCTAAGCAGTCTACAAAGAACCGCTTGCTTAATAGCAACTAGAGCCATGTCGACCTCGCCTGGGGAGGCGCTTAATGCACTGTTGGGGCTGCCACCTTTGCATTTGCATGTGCAAAGAGTGGCAATGGCAGGCATGCATAGAGTCGCCTCTCAGACGACAATGAATTGGCTTTCGCAAGGACTGAGATCTTTTAAAGACTCAGTCATGGGAATTCCCACTCTAGGCATGATAACAGATGTTATGCAGCCTAAGAACAAATATACAAAACACTTTACTGTGGAGCTACCATCCAGGACTGACTGGCTAAATGACAATGTGCATTGGAAAGCCGGCAGCCTTGTTTGGTTCACTGATGGCTCCAAGTCTAGAAATGACGTAGGCTGTGGAGTATATGGAGAGCGTCCGAGGTTCAAAAAAAGCACAAACCTCGGAAGATATGCCTCCATATTCCAGGCAGAGGTATATGCCATCCTAGAGTGCGCGGAGGCGAATCTGCAAAAGCGCTACGTCAACCATACTATCTATATAAACTCCGATAGTCAAGCAGCGTTATTGGCGCTGGCTTCGGACACAATAAGTTCGAAGCTAGTGGACAACTGCTTGACTCTCCTCAATACCTTGGGCGCATTGAACAAGGTCATTCTAAGATGGGTTCCTGGGCACTCGGGCATCGTAGGCAACGAAAGGGCCGACGAGCTGGCGAGAGATGGGGCTAGTGGCACGCAGTATGGACCAGAGCCGTTCTGTGGAGTCCCTAAAAGCCTAGTCAATTTAACGCTTAGGAACCTATGTCTAGAAAAATCGATTGATCACTGGATGAATTCGACAGGATTAAACCATTCCAAGGCACTAATTGCGGCATTCGACTGCAAAATGGCAAAGGAGAGAATCGCGCTCAGCACGACAAACTTGCGCATCATAGTAAGGGCGCTGACGGGACACTGTAGGCTGAACAAACACCTTACGACCCTAGGCATAAGGGACTCGAAACTCTGCAGATTCTGTCTGGAGGAGGACGAAACCCCCATTCACATCCTTTGTGAATGTGGCCCACTAATGCACAAACGATATACTCGCTTGGGTAAACACTCTGTTCATCCGAGTGAAGTAAAATTTTTCACTGCTAAAGAAATCCTACAATTCCTCAAGGAAGTGGGTATTAGCAGTGAACTGTAACTATTGTGGCGATCACAAAAGATCTACATAAGGTCGAAGTGATACTAGTCTGGAATAGACTCGAATAGCCGCTTTACACAAAAAAAAAAAAAACGATTAAATTATGTAATTAGAATTAAATTATGTAGTAAGTTGGTTAACTACTCAACTGTTGGTTAGGTTAGGTATTGTGATCACTGATCACTTATTATAGAGTGGAGTCAAGTGAAGCGTGCGGGCGAAAAACAAACGCGAGTTTTTAAACTTCTAAGTTAGGTTAGGTTAGAACATGTATTACGTTTAGCAGAGCGAGCAATGAGAGCGGAGCATCTACATGCTTGCTTGCATGCTGCATGCTTGTTTGTATGCTGCATGCTTGCTTGCATGTTGCATGCTTGCTTGCTTGCTTGCTGCATGCATGTTTGATTGCTGAACGATTGCTCGTTGAACGATTGCTTTTATTTAACTAAAACAAAAATAATACATCTTATCATACATAGCCACCCTACGAAAACCACATATGGTTTATATGAGGTGTGGCGAGGTCACTTTAACTCGATACATTGACATTTGTTAGGTAGTATTTTTTAACTATTGACTTAATTTTTTTATGTTTCTTTATTTGACAGAGATCATACAAGACTCGTTCGGGAAGTTCGTTCAATATCTGAGGAAGTAAATATTCCCACGTCCGCATTCCATAAGTGTTGTTGTATCGCGGTAGATTGTAGGTAGGTAGATTAGGTATTGAGCGAAGGTTCCCCGGACGGGTTGCATGTTGGGGGGTGCAGAGGGACTCAAACTGATGCTTATAAAATTTTAGGTTAGGTTAGGTTAGACATAATTTATATGTTTGGCATACTACTATTATAATTGAATTTAATATTGAATAATTTTGCATAGCATAATGATCATGTGGCATGTGGTTTTGAACAATTTCGCTTAGCATAATGATATTGTGAATTGGGCAGTGGATAGAAGCTGCGTTGGCATGCATGTTTGCTTGTGTCTATGATTGCTATCTTGCTTGTCTGCATACAGCAGGGGGGTTGTGCCCGCTAGGGGGGTGCGAGGGGCAGAAGCTCCCTGCCTGAGAAAAACAAATTGGTGTTTCTAAAATTCTAGGTTAGGTTAGGTTAGAACATGTATAACGTATAGCGGAGCGAGCAAAGCGAGCGGAGCATTAACATGCTTGCTTGTATGCTGCATGTTTGCTTGCTTGCTGGATGCGTACATGCATGTTTGCTTGTGTGCATGATTGCTTGCTTGCTTGTCTTAATTTATGCCTATAGTGATCATATACATTACAAAATTATGCGACAATCGTGAGAACCGTAACAATCAATACTCTGCGAAAGGGCAATAAAAGTATGCCATACGATACTTCTGAATATAAACTTTATGGAATACATTGAAAAATTTGTCTCAGGCGGGACTTGAACCCACGCTCTTCCAAACCGGGGAAACGTGCTAACCAATTACACCACCGAGCCCACAACCCAGAGAACGAAATTTTCAATCTGTTACGTCTTAAGGGGACGTGCGCGCCATCTACTGGCAGTATTACAACCAACCAACTTGCAAGTCAAATACTACAACTTGAATTCATACAATATAGATGGCACACCCTGTTCCAATATTATTGATTATAAACATGTTACAGCCATGTTGTGCTATTTCGAATCAAATTAAAGATTGAAAAATTTTGTCTCGGGCGGGACTTGAACCCACGCTCTTCCAAACCGGGGAAACGTGCTAACCAATTACACCACCAAGCCCACAACCCAGAGTACGAAATTTTCAATCTGTTACGTCTTAAGGGTACGTGCGCGCCATCTACTGGCAGTATTACAACCAACCAACTTGCAAGTCAAATATTACAACTTGAATTCATACAATATAGATGGCACACCCTGTTCCAATATTATTGATTATAAACATGTTACAGCCATGTTGTGCTATTTCGAATCAAATTAAAGATTGAAAAATTTTGTCTCGGGCGGGACTTGAACCCACGATCTTCCAAACCGGGGAAACGTGCTAACCAATTACACCACCAAGCCCACAACCCAGAGTACGAAATTTTCAATCTGTTACGTCTTAAGGGTACGTGCGCGCCATCTACTGGCAGTATTACGACCAACCAACTTGCAAGTCAAATATTACAACTTGAATTCATACAATATAGATGGCACACCCTGTTCCAATATTATTGATTATAAACATGTTACAGCCATGTTGTGCTATTTCGAATCAAATTAAAGATTGAAGAATTTGTCTCGGGCGGGACTTGGTTGGTTGTAATACGCGCGCACGTCCCATTAAGACGTAACAGATTGAAAATTTCGTTCTCTTGGTTGTGAGCTCGGTGGTGTAATTGGTTAGCACGTTTCCCCGGTTTGGAAGAGCGTGGGTTCAAGTCCCGCCCGAGACAAATTTTTCAATCTTTAATTTGATTCGAAATAGCACAACATGGCTGTAACATGTTTATAATCAATAATATTGGAACAGGGTGTGCCATCTTTATTGTATGAATTCAAGTTGTAATATTTGACTTGCAAGTTGGTTGGTTGTAATACTGCCAGTAGATGGCGCGCACGTCCCCTTAAAACGTAGCAGATTGAAAATTTCGTTCTCTGGGTTGTGGGCTTGGTGGTGTAATTGGTTAGCACGTTTACCCGGTTTGGAAGAGCGTGGGTTCAAGTCCCGCCCGAGACAAATTTTTCAATCTTTAATTTGATTCGAAATAGCACAACATGGCTGTAACATGTTTATAATCAATAATTTATGGAATACTACTGATCTGCCATAGAAGACTATGGCGAGGATCGGGAGAGGATCGAGACGGTTAAATGATGCTAAGATATCGAGTTAGGATCTTGGATTTATATTTTTCCTGTTCGATGTGTTCGACATTCGTGACAGAAGTCAAAACTATTAAACGGCTGTCGCACCACGAAGACAGAGCATCTTCTTGGCCGACTATGTACAAACTCTTTGCACGCCACATCACTCCCCCCCAGAGACCATCATGGGCGATAATAATCAGGGAAATGTACCCTCCGCCCGGAACGGGTCTTGCGACTTTCTTTGTCTTCAGGCGGAGTATTCTCTTCTTCCTGGTGAGAGTGGCTGTCATTGGTTAGCGTGTAGGCAGGCTTGATCCTGTCTATGGAGACCGTCGTTTGCTTCCCGTTGACCAGCAGTTTAAAAACTTTATCCCCTCTCTCTATTACTTGGTGGGGTCCGGTATAGGCTGGTTGGAGCGGCCGTTTTACGGCGTCTTCTCTTAGGTACACATGGGTTGTTGAGGCTAAGTCCTTATATACAAATATGGGCTTGTTACAATGACGTGACGCTGGCTGTGGTTGAATGCTTTTAACAATCGATCTAAGGCGCGCTATAAACTCTGTCAGGTCAGTCGTACCTCCTGTGGTGGAGTCAAAGAATTCCCCTGGCAGTCTCAGTGATTCGCCATATACGAGCTCAGCAGTGGACGCTTGGATATCCTCTTTATAAGCGGTGCGTATTCCAAGTAAAACCAGCGGCAGTGTTTCAGTCCAGCTCGCGTTGGCGTGGCAGACTATGGCCGCTTTCAGCTGTCTGTGGAAGCGTTCCACTAAGCCATTGCATGCGGGATGGTATGCTGTGGTTCTACGGTGTTTAAATCCTGCTATTTCTGATAGATGGTTGAAAAGTGCTGATTCAAATTGTCTTCCGCGGTCGGTAACAATATCAGTAGGGCAGCCAAAGCGCGAAATCCAGCCAGATAGTAAAGCTTTCGCTACTGTTTCTGCAGTGATGTCCATGAGCGGAATGGCTTCTGGCCATCTTGTAAATCGGTCGACAGCTGTCAGACAGTAGCGGAATCCGTGTGAGATAGGCAGTGGTCCGATGAGGTCAATATGGACGTACATGAATCGGGCTCGAGGTAGATTGAATGCTCCCAATGGTGATGATACGTGTCTAGTGATTTTAGCTTGCTGGCACGCGTGGCAGGTCTTTACCCATGCTCGACAGTCTTTGTTTATTCCGGGCCAGACATAACGGTCCGTTACGAGTTTCACAGTTCCATTAGCACCAGGGTGGCTCAAACAATGTAGGCTTTCGAACACCCGATGCCGCATTGCCTTGACAATGAACGGCCGCAATGTGTGATTGTTGTCATCGCAGTATAATTCCGTTTCTGTTCCAGGTATTGTGATTTTACGTAGGCGAAGTGATGTGCTGCCTTCAAGTAATTGTTTGAGCTCAGGGTCGTTTTGTTGAGATCTTGCAAGGAGTGTTAACTCAATAGGCTGGGTCAACTCTTCCACTCTGGATAGTGTGTCTGCCACGACGTTGTCCTTTCCTGATATATGACGTATATCGGTAGTGAATTGCGATATAAAGTCGAGGTGTCGGAACTGACGTGGTGAGCAATTGTCCTTTCTTGACGCGAAAGCGAAGCATATGGGCTTGTGGTCCGTGTAAATGGTGAAGTGCCGTGCCTCTAGCATGTGACGGAAATATTTTATTGCTTCGTAAATCGCAAGGAGCTCTCTGTCGTAAGGAGAGTATTTCTGTTGCGATGTACTTAGCTTCTTCGAAAAGAAAGCAA
This sequence comes from Agonopterix heracliana, assembly GCA_963693445.1. Classification (NCBI taxonomy): domain Eukaryota; kingdom Metazoa; phylum Arthropoda; class Insecta; order Lepidoptera; family Depressariidae; genus Agonopterix; species Agonopterix heracliana. The sequence continues at coordinate 76,090 of OY856321.1, forward strand.
GCGGTTGCCAGGAGCCGTTGTGTAGCTGTTGCAGGGCTGCGCCTAAGGCTGTATCCGATGCATCAGTCACTAGGGATAGCTTTGCTTCTAGCTCTACGTGTGCCAGGGTAGTAGCTTGGCACAGGCTTTCCTTACATTCTGTAAATGCTTTCAGGGTATCATCTGTGATGTTAACTGGATGCGAGCCTTTAACTGAACCGGTCAACAGTGCGTGTAGGGGTTCTTGGATGCTTGCTGCGTTAGGAATGAATCTTCTATAAAAGTTGAGCATCCCTAGGAATCGCCTAAGCTCCCTGACGGTTTTTGGTGTTGGAAATTCTCTGATGGCTCTGACTTTTTCATCCGTTGGTTTTACGCCACTTGAAGATACGTTGTAACCGAGGAAAGTTACATCCGAAGCTCCAAAGGTACACTTCGCAGTGCTAATGACCATGCCATATTTCTTAAGCCTGGTGAATATTTGACGGAGGTGGTCTTCGTGAGTTGCTTCGTCCTTTGAAAATATCAGGAAATCGTCCAGGTAAACGTAACAGAATTCTAGGCCTCGGGTAATCTCGTCCACAAATCTTTGAAAAGTTTGGCCTGCATTGCGAAGCCCGAAGGTCATGAATGGGAATTCGTATAACCCGAATGGTGTTGAAATCGCTGTCTTGGGTATGTCTTCCTCGCATACTGGGATTTGATTGTAGGCCTTGACTAGGTCGAGTTTTGAAAAGACGTGACATCCAGATATGTTATGGGCAAAATCTTGGATGTGACGTATGGGATAACTGTCGGGTACGGTGCGGGCATTGAGCATTCTGTAGTCTCCACACGGTCGCCAGCTGTTATCTTTCTTCGGCGCCAGGTGAAGCGGTGATGCCCACGGGCTTGCTGATGGTCTTGCCGTTCCGTTTTTAATCATCGCCTCGAACTCGGCTTTTGCTATTTTCAGCTTGTCCGGAGCCAGTCGTCGTGGAGTCCAGGATACTGGAGGGCCTGGTGTAGTTTTGATGTGATGGACCGTATTGTGAGGGATTTCTCGGTGAGTTCCTGGTGGATGAGTAATTTCAGGAAATTCTCTAAGCAGTTCAAGGTACTTCGAGTCACCTGTAATCGTTTTCACCGAGGATATGATGTCTGATGAAGGAACTGGTGTTGCGATGGCTGATAATGTTGTGTGATTGTCGATGAGGCGTTTTTTTCGGCAGTCTACCAATAAACCGTAGAAGGATAAAAAGTCGACGCCGATTATTGCCTTGGTGACATCGGCTACTGTGAATCGCCATGAGAATGCGCGTCGAAGGCCAAGGTTAAGCTCCATCTGTACACAACCATATGTGGCGATTGGTGTGCCATTTGCTGCGTAGAGGTCGTAAGTAGTCCGTGGTCGTTTTTGTTTTAGAGCAGAGTATGGAAAAACGCAGAGGTCACTGCCTGTGTCGATGAGAAACTGCATTTTCGTGGTTTGCTCGGTAATAAACAGGCGACCAGATGAGTTAGGGCAATCGTCTGTCGCCGTTAGCGACCGCCCTGTGGGTTTTCCGGCTTGTAGTCGCAAGGCTTCATACATCTCTTTGCTTTCTCGCCGAACTTGGAATGGTACCAGCACGTCGGAAACTTCTTGTAGCTAGACTGCGAACGGCTGGTGCTGCGTTCACGCTGGTTGCTCTTGGTTCTGGAACGAGATCTTCCGTTTGCTTGCGAGGTCAAAGCTGCAATTTGTGTAGTGAGTGTTGCAATTTGTTTTGCCATTTCGTCTAGGGTGCGGCTACTAGCTGAAGCGCTATCTTGTGCATCTTTAAAATCTTCATTCTCCGTTGACTCTGCCATTGTAAAACTGTGTATACTTTCCGCGTGCGGTGCGCCGATAATTATGTTCAGTGCGGGTCACCACTATGGCGAGGATCGGGAGAGGATCGAGACGGTTAAATGATGCTAAGATATCGAGTTAGGATCTTGGATTTATATTTTTCCTGTTCGATGTGTTCGACATTCGTGACAGAAGTCAAAACTATTAAACGGCTGTCGCACCACGAAGACAGAGCATCTTCTTGGCCGACTATGTACAAACTCTTTGCACGCCACATCACTATGCGTTATGAATGGATGCTAACCAAAGTATGCCAAGTGAAGTTATGCTATTAGTCATGTATGCTTAAAGTTATGATGTATTACAAAATTATGCAAAAAAAAGTTATGCGACAACAGGGTGAACCATATTGATGATCACATTATTTCAAGTGACACAAACATTATGTCACAAAACCGAATCAGAGCAGTCTTCCACGCAGTCGTGTCTGTAAGTCTGTCCTAATGTCCTGGTATGCATTGCAGTGAAGCGAGCGGAGCATCAACATGTCTTCTTGCATGCTGCATGCTTGCTTGTGTGAATGCTTGCTTGCATGTTTACATGTATGCATGCTTGCTTGCATGTGTGCTTGCTTGCTTGCTTGTTTGCTTGAATGCATGTTGTTTGACCCCCGTCAGGGGGGCTTTGCCCCCCGTGAGTGGGTTGCGCGGGGCGGATGCCCCCTGCCTGAGAAAACAAACTGGTGTTTTAAAACTGTAGGTTAGGTTAGGTTACAACATGTTTAACACTTAGCGGAGCGAGCGAAGCGAGCGGAGCATCAACATGCTTACTTGCTGCATGCTTGTTTGCTCGCTGTACGCTTGCTTGCTTGTTGCTTGGGGGGCAGAAAGGTAGCTTCAAAACTACAGTTTTGACGCTACCTAACCTACAGGTTAGGTTAGGTTTGATAGTGTGTCACATAATTATGTGCTGCATTTTCGCGTGCATTATTTTTTGACAGAAATATCAAGGTCAAGGTCGGTGATCTTTGCGCGGTCCCCCGGCATACCGCTTCTCACACACTTCAATCGGGAAGTTCCACTTCTTTTATTCTGATCTTAGTAAAGTTGCAGTTAGTTTAGTAGATGAATTTGAAAAATGGCAAATAACGGTTTGATTGATATAAAAAATGTTTTATCGTTGTTTGGTTAAATAATTTATTTGTTAAATTAGTAATTGTTGTCACATAACTGGTGGTGAAAATAATGTTGTTTAAAATATAAACATAATGTAAATCAATGCATTTGCTAAATGACTACTTTCGATAAGTAAATACCTTCTTTAAATCATAAAATTGTAGAATGAAACGTTGTAAACGTTGCTTGAGACGTGATATTTTGCTTATTGATATTATGTAAAACCTACGAATGTAAAACCTTTATGTAAAATAAATGTAAAAAAAATTAGAACCGAGTTTTTTACTAAGAGAATTTTAAGTCTAGAAAAAAGATATATAAGCTAAGTGCATTAACTTAAAAGGTGACTAGGTTGAAAAAAAAAATTTTTATTAAAAGATAACTGTGTCTTTATCATTCTAATTTTTTATTGAACATCCCGCGTACACCTATTATCCAAACATGTTTCCGGTGGGCATTAAAGAAACGCTCGTACAAACATTTCGAACTGAGAGAAAAAAGATATAATTTATTAATTTCTATAGTTAACTATTCATCATACGTGGATGTTCTGAGGTTTTAGAATATCTCTGACTACCCCCTCGGGGAATGTAGTCGTGAGCATATGCAAGTATTCATCATACCAAGATTTAAGATAATCTGTTAAGAATTTTTCTTAATCTTAAAACCTATTGCAACATTGTTGTTGTTTTTTTGTGTATTTTGGTGTGCAAATAATAGTTATTTGTTATGCTAGGCTGCAAAGTTGTTTTTTGCCGCGAGTACTAATATTGAAACCAGAGCAAGCGAAGGATTCTAGGATTGAACCACGAGCGAAGCGAGTGGTTCAAATATAGAATCCGGAGCGCAGCGAAGGTTTCAAAGGTACGAGACGCGTAATAATTTTGCAGCCGAGCGAAACACACAACTTTTCACCTCACAACAGCGAGGAAAATGTTAGGTGCAAGCTCTGAGTTTAGATGTATAGAGCGAACATCGCGCTTTATGACGTGGTCCCATTCTATTGCGGCTATATTACTCTTGCATTTAGTCACTGTCTCACTGCGGTCACGTGTAGCAGTTTGATTGAAAACCAATTGATCAGCATAAAAAATGTCTACAGTGTGTACTGAGACACTGCGCAAATAATTCAGGAAATGTAAGGAAATGTAAAGGAATAACTTCTCATAGGTAAACAAGATGAATTAATTATAAAAATGCATTTTAAATAAGTATTATTTTAAATGATGTTTTTAACCCACACTGGAAAAATAATTATATGCAAATGCAAATAAGGACAAATCTATACGTGAAAAAGAGAAGACAAGAGATATTGCTACTTGAAGGGATTATATTTAGTTATAATCTCTTTGTTGACACTCAAATAAATTATAGTGAAGGACAAACTTATACGCGAAAAAGAGAAGACAATAATATGCACGAATATATGCATAGTTCGTTATGTTAGCAACATAATCTTTTTGTCTTTCTCGCACGTATGGTTTTACTATCTTTTTATCTGGACTCGAATGGATTCGAATTTTAAAAACTCTTTGCACGCTAGCGGATAAAATGCACTTTTGCACTCAGATTTCGAATGATAAACAGAATCTTTCCGAGCTTGTGAGGTGAAAAGAATATTTATCTTATCTTATCTTATCTTAACATTGGGGATGAAGTTCGAAAAATGCAGGGGTATTTTTATTTTTGCTCATAAATATGCGTACTGACTTTCAAAAAGGCGGGACTAAAAAATGTTCCCATACTTACTGTTATATTACTTTAGGGGTTGAAATTCAAAAAATCCCTTCTTAGTGGGTGCCTACGTCATTAGACGCACCTTTTGTTAAAATTTCATAATTTGTAGATTTACCGGTCTGGGCAGGGTGATGAACTCCACACAACCCAACCATTTTTAAAAAATAATTAGATTGAAACAATATTTTCTTTATTTTGATACTTATTAAGCTCTTAAGTTATTCGCATTTTAAGTTTTTACGCAAAAATTATTTGTAATCATTTCAGTAATGGATGAAAGCGCTAACAAACTCATGGATATATTTTAAGAATCTTATTTTGGTAGTAAGTTAGACGTTGAACGTTACATTAAACAACTTGACGAGTTGTCCTTTAGTCAAACAATTAAATGTCGTCATTCCATGAACGCGCTAGTCATTCAATCAAATAGCAGATTGAACCAGATGACTGCGACATAGATATATATACAGATATAGATAATAATATCTTGCTTACCTAATAACACCCAAATCGTTGACCTGCATCTTATTATAGTACCAGGCATTGTCACACTCGGTACTGCAAACTGCTGCGAAAACGCCGGTGTTGGTATGGCGCAGCTCCTCAGGGTTTATTCCTACGTCAAAAAAAATGGTTTTAATGTCCTTTAGCTAACTTAAGCAGGTTATCAAGGGGCTGCAAAATTTGTATGCTAATACTCAGTTGCAGAAACGATCAATAAAGTTAATCCTCTATTGAATCTCTTGCTAGCTTTTACTACGTCAACACTTAGGTCAAAGTAAAATTATTTTGATCTGAGCGTCAACAAAACAAAAAGTGACATGAGAGCAAGAGATTTTATGGAGGATTAACTTTAATGAGCGTTTCTACAACTAAGTTTAAGTATTATTAATTAAACACGGACGAAGTCGCGCGGAAAAACCTAGTTCAATTATAACAAATGTCTCTAGTTTATCAAAAATGGCAGACAGTGACTTGCTTATTTGCTAGCAAGTAGCGACACTCAACAACAGCTCGCCACAAGCTGCCCTGCGGGTTTATTATTATTATTGTATGTATTTGCCTTATCTCAGGACATAGTGTCCCGGACCTTTGGGACGCGAGCGTGGGGCCAAAGCTAACACGTAGAGGCCCGTCAGACAATTTGATCTAAAAGGTTATGTGACACCTTTGACTATTTATTATAAGAACTCGCCTTGCGGGTAGCATTTCCCCTCTGCCACGGTATAAGATCAATTGATCATGTGCATTTACATAAATTTGTATACCTTATCACTAAACGAGACAGCCTATAATTGCGAAACAAAAATTTCGAACTTAAAACGTTTGGGGTTGTACGAGACTACTTTTCATCATTTTTAACATTCAAAATTTGAATCTAAAGTTATGGGGAATAAAATCCAAAGTTGCGGATTGCATGTTACCTCGCCCCCCGCAAAAAGTGGCAGAAATGTTTGTAAGTGGAATTACATGCGTTACCAGTCCTCTTATAAGTAGTCAAAGTGTGACACCAACCGACAACTAATACTATCTATAGAAGTGCATCCAAAACAGCTCCCGGTCAGTGTACGACTATTGTAAGAAGTTCAAAGAATATTATTATTGTAATCCAGTACTAGATTATGTGTACGAAGTTTCAATTAAATCTAACACAAAACTAAGACATATGTACCTATGTACACAGAGCACGGACTTAAAAAAAAATTTTTACCTTTTTAGTTTTGAAGTCGGTTTTAATTTATTGTTAAAAAAAATTTCTTTATAAAGTATGGCACTAATCTTTTATCTTTGAATTGGGTCCTCTGAAAAGATTATTCAGGAATGCGTAACAAGTATTTTCATGAAAAAACTCACAATTTTGACGTAACTTAATCGAAAAGTTGAGAGCAGGGTGGCGATTTTTTCCGTGTTTAATAATTTCAAAATCTCAAAAACTATCAAACTTAGATTTTTTTTGAACTGAACAGTTATAAACTCACCTATCTCCTGTTTTCGGTTTGACGTCGATTTACGGAATTACTATATATTACTGTATAAAAAAGCCGTAGTGGTTCAGTAGTGCCTGCCGTGCAGGAGGCCATGGTTCGTTCCCCGCCCAGGCCGACTAGTAGGTACCAATGATTTTTTTCGGAATTTATCTACGATTTGTAGCACCACTGGCTTTTCGGAGAAAGAAAACATCGTGAGGAAACCTGCTTGCTTAGATTTTTTGAGACATATACAGGTGTAAGGAAAAGTATCATTAACCTTTAAACCATATACTCTACCCAACAAACTGAACAACTTTTACTAAGGGAGCAAACCTGTCAGAACAAAAAAGTTCAAATATCATCTGTTCCATAATACATTTGAATCGAGTAGGTATTGCAGTTTAGTATGGGACAGCTCATATTTTTTTGTTCTGATAGGTTTGCTTCCATAGTAAACGTTGTTCAGTTTGATGGGTAGAGTATGTGGTTTACAGGTTAATGATACTTTTCCTTACACCTTGTATACCCACTGTCCATTGTAAGTGTAGACGGGCTCACTCCCCGTCACACTGGACAGAGTTTCGGTACTACTAGTTAAACGTGGATGTTCTGAGGTTTCAGAATATCTCCGACTACCGCTCGGGGAATATAGTCGTGAGCATATTATTATTTTTATATTAGCCTGTTTCATCCCACTGCTGGGCAAAGGCCTCTCCTCTGCTCTTCCACACGTTCCTGTTTTGGGCAACCTCTGGCCATTGGTCGTCAAATTTGTCCAGGTCATCACGCCACCTCTTCTTGGGTGGGAGCATATTATGCTTATGCTAATTTATTTTAACATAGGTACGGGTCCTGGTGAAGTGCAAACTTACCAGCATCAATTAAAGCTTCATAGACCTTCTCCATCTGGACCCTGCAGCCGGGCTCCATGACGTGAGCCTCCTTACAATCGATGTTGAAGAATGAGGCGTCGAACTTCTCTATGTTGTTGATCTTGCCGGTACGCTGCGGGATCTCCGGGTGGTTCAACTTCCAGCGACGGTCATCATCAGAGATCAAGTCCACCTGGCCGCAAATTAACGGGTGAGAGCTTTTACGAGACTGTAAGAATTTTATATCGAGTGCTTTGGTATTTTAAACGATTACCGAAGAACAACGCTTGGTGAGATCAGTCTTTTCGATAAATAATAGTTTTAGTGGCATTTCATCTCGAGCGCCCCCGTGTTTCAGAGTTCAAGTTAAGGAACTAATCCTAGATATTGTCTGTAGATGACGTTGTATCTCTCTTACTCTGATAGCAAAATTAACACTAACTTGCCTCCACAAATCTGCACCCGACCTTAGTGTCATTCACACATATGGTAGACTATATAGCAGTCACCTTCTTACATTTATTTAAAACATAACCCTCCTTCTGTCGCAGTCGGGTAAAAAGAGGCTGGTGCACTGCAGTGGGCTAGTCATCAGTCTCTAATATTGAACTGTTATGTTTGTGGTTTGTGATTGAATGCTTTATTGTACCTACAGAGACACATTGAAAAAAAAAGATAGAGAAAACATGACGAAGACGACATGAAGATAGTGGGGTTTACTAGGCTGATGATAATATTTAATAATAAAATCATCATCATCATCATCAGCCTAGTAAACCCCACTGCTGGGTATAGGCCATTTCATTTAAAAAAAAAAATGTACCTTATTAAATAAATTGTCAGCTAGTTCCTTGACTGAATCACTGTCAGGAAAGTTTCCAGAGATGCCAGTGATAAGGATCTCTTCACCCGAAGCCTGCCAGCTTGCCAGCTTCTGGCCATCGTCACTGGAGGTGCCGACCATTTTAGAAACCCGCTGAAATGAAATATCGAGTTGCAGTGCATCAGGTAAAATTGGTGTTGCGTATATTATGATCTTGACCTTCGATTCTTGCACTGTATTGTGTTATACAGGGTGTAACAAAACACCCTAGTAATAATTAAAGATACCAAAGCCTATTTTTTTGACAATTTATCTTACCCTTTACACTATTTAAATACCGTGAAATGTGGCGACTTTACAAACGGACGTTGACGGTGCATAAGTCTTTTATCCACTTAACTTTATCTTGACCCTTAACAAAAATATTTTACTGGTTAAATAAGGTTTAATAGTTCTTTAAAACTCACGATAATCAATTAACCCGTCACATGTCGGCCGGACACGCGTGTGTCCGGGAGATTTTTTGGTCTAACGTGTCAGCCGGACACACGTGTGGTCGGGAGACGACCGCTCCTATTGGCTAGCGATTTATGGCGTGGCGTTTCGTTTCACCGTACTTTTTTTATTTTCATTAGATTTATTGGTTTTAATTGGTTCGTTTGAATAGAATTCTGTGAAAAAACGAAACAAATTTCATGTCGAACAAAGAAAAACTAGTGAACCATAGTGAATTCGGGAGCCAAGATGGCGGAAGTCGCGTGTGTTTTGTGTCGGACTTTTTCAATGTTTACCAAGTGATTCAATTGTAGTTTTACACATTGTTACACTTCACAAAGCACAAAACCAATATGATAATCTAAAAGCTGACAATATTACGAGCTATTTATGAACAACACTATGTTTAAAAACAATTGAACCACTTGGTAAACATTGAAAAAGTCCGACACTAAACACACGCGACTTCCGCCATCATGGCTCTCGAATTCACTATGGTATGATAACGTGAAGGCGGACTCCAGTTTTTTTCGAAAGGTAGGTAATTAACAAATAACACGGAATATTTTTTTATTGTTTAATAATGTAAATCACGTGAATTGTAAGATGTATTAAGAATGATAGGAATTTTTTTTTGGCAGTATCTGACGCGTCTTGATGAGTGCGATCGTTGCGTTGAGATCAGGGTGAACGAGCAGAGTGGCGTGACAAAGACTTTCTTTGCACTCATTAAATGCTTCCAATGTATCTCCTTTTATAGACACGGGATGTGATCCTTTGACCGAATTAGTTATTAGCGCGTGAGAGGGGCTTGAATTTTTGCTGCACCAGGAATAAATTTACAGTAAAAGTTCAGCATTCCTAGAAAACACCTTAGCTCTTTCACTGTCTTTGGGATAGGAAACGCCTTGATTGCTTCGACTTTTGATTCGAGAGGCTCCACTCCAGCTGATGAGACTTTATAACCCAAGAAGGTGACTTCTGATGCGCCGAAGACGCACTTGTTTGTAATGATAACCATCCCGTATTGCGCGAGTTTTTTGAATAGCTGGTTGAGATGTTCTTTATGCGTTTTTTCATCGTTTGAGAGCACCAAAAAATCGTCTAAGTACCTCTGCATAAACGAAATCTAAGCCTCGGGTCAGCTCATCCACGAAACGCTGCAATGTTTGGCCCGCATTCCTCAGTACAAATGTCATAAATGGGAACTCATAAAGTCCGAACGGCGTAGTGATTGCCGTCTTTGCGATATCTTCTTCACAAACCGGTATTTGGTTATATGCTTTAACTAAGTCGATGGTGGAGAAGACTTTACAACCAGATATGTTGTGCGTGAAGTCATGTATATGTCGTATCGGGTAGCGATCAGGGATTGTTCGTGAGTTGAGCATTCTATAATCGCCACATGGACGCAATCCGTTGTCTTTTTTGGACGCGAGGTGCAATGGTGACGACCATGGGCTTTTGGATGGTCTCGCAGTTCCACTTTTCAGCATAACATAAAATTCTTGCCTCGCGATTTTGAGTTTATCGGGAGCCAGTCGACGTGGATTACAACATATTGGTGGCCCTGGCGTTGTCCTAATGTGATGGACGGTGTTGTGGCCAACTACATGTTGTGTGCCGGCTGGTCGCGTGATGTCTGGGTATTCCCGAAGCAGATCGTAGTAGCTTGATTTGCCGATCATTGTTTCACCGAAGAAATAGTGTTCTACTTTGAAGCTGGCGCTGCTGTAGTTGTGAGAGTCGTAGTGCTATCGATGAGGATTTGGTTTCGACAGTCGACCGTAAGCCCGTAGAATGTCAGGAAATCGACGCCGATGATAGCCTTCATCACATCGGCTACGATGAAACGCCAGGTGTAGTCACGACGTAACCAAAGGTTCAGTACCAAGTGAGCGAAACCATATGTTGCTATCGGTGTTCCGTTCGCGGCGAAAAGCTGGTAATTAGTCTGGACTCGGCGTTCGCGTAGCGCTGTTTGAGGAAAGACACAAAGGTTTTTAGTTTGGCGATCTGTCACGAACAGGCGACCGCGTGCGTTGGGGCAATCGGATGTCACCGTTAACGACCGCCCCTGGGGTTTTCCTGCTTGTAGTCGCAGGGCTTGATACAGGATCGAGCTTTGATGCCGAACTTGCTGTGGTACCAGCAAACGGGGAACTTCTTGTAGTTTGATTGGGATCTGCTTAGGCTGCGCTCTCGGCTATTTTGTCTCATCCGAGACCTAGATCGATGGTCTCGCGTATCAAGTGCTTTCACCTCCTTGGCGAACTCGCATATTTGATTAGCCATTCTGCTATTGCCTGTAGGTCCGATGTTTTTTGCGATACGATACGATGCTGATAATCGCTTTATGAACTCTGTCTTTAGCTTCTCGTACTTTCCTTTACTTGGCGGCGAAACAATAATATCCTTTACTTCTGCAGCATATATTTGATCTAGCGTATAGTGACGTAGTAGTAGTATTTAGTATCGTCGTCTTTTATGCCGGATAGTATAAAATTTCCCTCTAGTTGAGAAAACCATACGGTGGGCTCTTTAGGCCAGAAGGGTGGGGGTCGTACCGCGACACGACAAATGTCAAACGAGTCGTGAGGTGTAAATGTCTTTTTCGAACCATCGCTGCTGGTACCGGCCGACCCGTTATCGCCATCTTGTCGCTGGTTTTCTTCCATCTTTCCCGAAATGAATGCAGTTGTTGCTTACTTGTATGCTATTTCTTCTTGTTCCAACGGGGTCACCAGTGTGGTGTAGGTGATTAGCGACGAATGAAATGATAGTCCAAGCACTATGATACACCAACAGTTTATTATAGAAGGCACAAGTTATAGTTTTGATTAGATAACACAGGTAAGCAGTTCACAAGCACAGAAGAGTTAAGGAGTAGGTGGAAGAACGAATTACAGAGAAAGGTAGGCACAAACAGAACCGTAAGTATTGGTTGATAGGTTATGCCGAGCGACTGGCGGGAGGCGGAAGCCGCAAGCGCATCATTTGTTTACTAGGCGCAAGGAGACGATTATACTATGCGACATTGGTGCGACCGTCTCACGACTTCGGAAACCTCAAGTATCCTGATGTTACCCACCAAGACTATAAAAATTTTCGGACGAATAAAGGTGCATCTTTTATAACACAAAAAAAATCTACAAATGTTCATCAGAACAAAAGTGTTACATGCATTTCTAGATTTTATCAAATACTCGCTCGTTATACCTCTATGACAGTCATATCATAAAGAAAGTAATTTTTTTCTCTTTCTAACGATACAAAAAGTATTAAAATGTCTGCAGTAGTTTTAACGCTACGCCGATTATTCGGTTTTTTTGCTCTCCTGTAAAGATGACTTTTCAAAGTTACACCTTTATTCGTTTGCATGCGATTAGGATTTGTGCGGATTACTCTGTTAGTATAAATAAACAGCTGGTAGTGGAACAGTATCCGTTACCGACAGTAAAAGAGTTATTTTCAAAGATACACGGCGGAGAACAGTTTACTAAGCTTGACCTAACAATGGCTTATACCCAATTTGAGTTGAATGACAAGTCACAAAACATAACTTGCATCAACACGCATCGTGGTCTTTACAATCACACTCGCTTGGTATTTGGTTTGGCAAGCGCACCCGCCATTTTTCAACGCGCTATTGATTGTTTACTATCTGGTTTTAAAGGGGTACTGTGCCTAATTGACGATATCTTAATCACGGGCAAGAACAAAGAGGAACACTTACAAAGATTAAATGAGGTATTACAAAGATTACAAGACGCAGGCTTAACTTTGCAGAAAGAGAAATGTGAATTTTTTAAAGATGAGGTTAATTATTTGGGCTACATAATTGACAAAAATGGATTGCGAAAATCACCTCAAAAAATAAAAACAATTGTGGAAGCACCAATTCCAATAAATGTAAATAAATTACGAAAAGAAGAGTGAAAGAAATTGTAGAAAGGAAAAAAAACGAAATGAAAGATAAGTATGACAGAAAATTTTCTAAAAACTTCAGAGCCAACCAAAAGTTGTTTTGGAAGGAGGTTCGGCTGGCTCGTGGAGTATTAGATAATTCTAAAGCGACTGTGGTTAAATCAGAGGAAGGAAATTTGTTAAGTAAGGAAAATGAGGTTCTGGAACGTTGGAAGGACTATTTTGAAAGTGTTTATGCTTGTAGTGATGATAACTCGCCCCAGGCGTCTAATAGAGGGATGGAGATTGAGAATTCGGTGATGGATGAGAATGATAACAGCGAGATAACTTTGGATGAGATTACGAAAGCGATGAAAAGAATGAAATTAGGAAAGAGTGTGGGGTATGATGGAGTGTCCGTCGAAATGCTGAAGAGCGGTGGCATGGTGGTGGCAAGTTTGCTTTGCCAAATCTTTAATTAATGCTGGCGAAGCAGTCATGTTCCTGTAGACTGGTGCAAGGCCGTTATCGTTCCACTTTATAAGGGAAAGGGCTCAAAGCAACAGTGCAAAAACCACCGCGGCATTAGTCTTTTGAGTGTTGTGGGCAAATTGTATGCTAAGGTATTGATTGAAAGAGTGATTAATGTTAGTGAAGAAAAAATGTGGGATGTGCAGGCAGGATTTCGAAAGGGAATGGGATGTATGTATCAAATCTTTGCCCTAAGTTGCATAGCCGAAAAATACCTGGCAGAGCACGCGAAGGTATACTGTGCCTTCGTGGACCTGGAAAAAGCGTATGATCGAGGGAACCCTCCGCGCCACAGCTTGCACCCTTGGACCCGGAAGTAGCAAGTGACAGTGACAACCCTGAGTCGATGAGACGCCCAAGGTCGTTGCGTAACCTGCCCATAGTCAATTATAAACCTTTCTTGTAATATTATGCTTAACTTAAGGTGTACTTATCCATACAAAGTAAACTATTGTTACGGGGTTTCGTTGTTTGTAATTATTTAAGTATAGTAGTGTACTTACAAACTAAGGGGAGGAATGTTGTGTAGGTTAGTGACATGTGTGAGTGCGGCTGTGTCCGCACGTATCTTATATTAATAAAGCAGTGTGTTAACGAGAGCCGGTCGTTTAACTTGTCTCCCTCACGCGTACTTAACACAGGTGTACCACCAGACTTGAATTACCTCTTGCGGCACTGGTACGGGAATCAAGTGAACTGCGTGAGATGGACCAATGAGTTTTCGGAGCCATATAAGAGGGAGTGTGGGGTGAAGCAAGGAGGACTAACCTCACCTGCCCTTTTCAACTTATATGTAAATGCACTGATCGAGCGGCTCAGCAGCATGCATGTCGGCTGCCATATTGGACGAGTGTGCGTCAATAACATTAGTTACGCGGACGACATGCTGCTGCTGGCCCCCTCGGTCGGTGCTCTCAGGAAGCTGTTAAATGTGTGTGAGCTCTATGCTCTAGTGAGTTCATGGTTTTTAAGGCGGGTAACAAATGTCCAAAATTGGTCCCTTCCATTACATTGTATGGTATGCCACTTATTAGGGTAAACCAATTTAAATACCTGGGGCAGATTGTTACCGCGGACCTTAAGGATGATAAGGATTAAGGATGTAGAAAGGGAGCGCAGGGCGTTGTCCGTTCGGGCGAACATGTTGGCACGTAGGTTTGGCCGGTGTTCGGTTCCAGTGAAGGTTACTCTTTTTAAAGCGTACTGCACATCGTTCTACTTGGGCAGCCTATGGGTCAGCTATACCAAGAAATCGTACAACGCCTTGCGTGCTCAATTAAATAATGCGTTCAGGGCGTTATTGGGGCTGCCGCGTTTCTGCAGTGCTTCACAGATGTTTGCGAGCTTACAAGTGGATGGCTTTCATGCCATACCCCGCAAAAAATCAGCTTCACTGCTACGTTGGGTGCGTGCCAGCTCCAATGGCATCCTGAGAGAGATAGCTGATGGTAGGAACTGTCTATTTCTAAGCCACATGTGCTATACTACCAAGTCACTTCTACAAATTAAATACTAACATAGACCTAACTTTTGTATTACTAACGCTCTGGATCATGTTGTCTGAAAATACATTATGTTAATTTTTATTATTAAGTATTAACTATCTAAATAATGATATTATTGTTTCCATCTAATTATTTAAATGCTTTCCTTGCGAAGTGTGTGTGGAGTTACGCTGAGAGATAGAGTGAGAATTTGTGTGATTAGAGATCGATGTAAATTGAAAGAAGATGTTGTGACAAGAGGAAGGGGAGGTGCGGATTACTCGAAACCGACGGGATGTATAAAGAGATGTATGTATGTGAATGAGGCAAAAGAGGTATGTAAGGATCGTAGCAGATGGCGCGCTCTGACATCTGCCTACCTCATTGGGAAAGAGGCGTGACATTATAGATAGATAGATAGATCTAATTATTTTGTTATATCAGTTGGGGTGGGGTGTATGCGGTTTTGCGCTTATTCATTAACATGTTGTATAATAATACTTTTACTTAGACATACATTTTTCTAATGACCAACGCTCACGCGTTTCATAAGACGTTTTTCAACACACTTACGAGGAAAAAATAAAATAAATTTCAAAAAAAGGTTTAGACAAAATGTTTGTGAAGAGACCAGAAATGAGTAGGTATGTCCAAATAATTTCAAACGAATTCTGTGTTTATTAAAATTATGTTAAATAAACATTTTGTTTTAACAAATGTTTTTGTGAGCATAGGATAGTTGTGTGGTACGAAATTAAATAAAAAAATCTCGCAAGTGTGTTGAAAAATGTCGTTTGAAAAATTTAAACCTTAGCACAGATTATTTAATAGTTAGACCTTTGTATGAAACGCGTGAGCGTTGGTAATTACAGTTACGGCTCGTTTACAGCACTCACCTGCAGCTCGTACTACAATCCAGTATCGACTGTAAGAACCAGCTTAGCTCACTTTATCATCAATTAATGAGGGATTTTCAGAAAGCCATTAAAAAAGAAAAAGTAGTTCCTAATGATTCGATAGATGGCGTTGACGATACAGGGGCGAGCGACCTTGCATATATATAATCAAATACAAATAAAATAGTAAGAATTTATGTTTTTAAGTAAAGTAATTAGTATATTTCGTCAACGGATGCGTCTGACTCAGTGACATGCATTTTTGTTTACTTTTTAGCCTACATTTTTCGTCTTCAGACCCCTCTCTGGTCAACGCCATCTATCGCCGGTATGATGAACTACGTTTGAGTAGCTGTCAGAAAACTCCTCATTTAAATTGGGATGGTCCTACGAAATATTGGAGCTAGACTCATATTCGGGCCAGTTGTCACCTAGCATTTTTCAAAGTGGACAACTCGCCTCCGGACCAGAATTTTGTAGGGCCAGTTGTCACCCAAGCTGACTTGCCGGTGGTCCCCCAGCCTAGTTCCTCGTGGGGTACCACGACCAATTTTTTTTTTGCTTGTGGATCCCCCAAGGGAGACAATGGTGGGTGGTAAAGAAGAAGATTATTATACAGGGAGTTCCTCGGGCAAAAAAAATTGGTCGTGGGTCTGATCATCCCCTTAAAAAAGTGTCAGCATAATTAAGTTGGAAACTGTATATTACATTATACCTACCTAAAGGCATAAAGATTCTCCTTCCTCTAGATGCATCGTAGATAGGTAATTTTTAGGGTTCCGTTTTGTATACTCAACCTCAATTTCAGTTTATTTAAATGTTTTTGATGACATTTGACAAATGTTAGTGATACGAATAAAAAATATTGATTAAAAAATGTTTTTGAACCAAATTTTTTCTTAGCGGATTTTTCACCTTACTAACTTTGGCAGGCGATTCCAGCGTAAAATGGCCTATTAAAAACCACTTTTTGTTTCTTATTTGGTAAATTGAATAGCACTGAAGTTTATGAAATTTCGAAATGTGTTTTTTAAGACGCTGTTATCCGGCCGGTCCGGTTTTTTGAACACGAACGAAAGTGTTTTAAACTGTGTTTTAAAGTCTGAAAACCAACTATGTCTTATTTAAGGATCTGGCTGATAGGCGACCGTTCTCAAAAATTACACGATTAAATTAAGTTTAATAGACAGAACAAAATAATGGATGTTGTGTAGCTGATTATTTTACGTATGGAAGAGTAGAAAATTCTCAAATATTCATTAAAAAAATCATAACTTCTTAACTACAAAAAATCGCGGATCATCATGGGGTATTTTCGGATACACCCGAGGAATCTAAAAAAAAATTTTAGACGCCTCCGTTTGGACCACCCTGTATATACAAGGTCCAACTAAGAACTATTGGACCACGGCTGGTCCTCAGGCTTCACACAAAGCCTGGTGGAAGATCTTCCCTTTTCAATTGAGGAACATTCCCAAGTAGCACCTCCATACATGCATGCTAACGCAGCGTCCGTCCATCCACTGCCCAATTCACATGATCATTATGCTATGCAAAATTATTAAATATAAAATTCTATTATGGTAGTAGTATGCCATATTAAATTCGCACAAATTAATATTCTGCCACTTAGTTGTTATACCAAATAAAGCTTGCTGCATTGTTAATATTCGTCCAAGAACAATTATGCCAAGTATGTTAAGCTATACATGTTTCGGACAATGAAAGTAAGTTATGCCACATAGAGGGAACCCCAGTAATACAATAGTCAATTTAATTAAATAACTGATACTATACAGTAAACTATAAGTTAGTGACACTCAGACCCAAGCATTTTGATCATTTAAATAATCATCCAGTTTATAGTATGCTCTTTCATACAGGACTTTTTTGATCTGAGTTTTAAATATGTTTTCAAAAAGATTCAAAATGGTCTCGGGGACTCATGAAAGACGTATTGTAACGTACTAAGCCGAAAGTGTGGAAATATCAGTTTATTTTTATTTGTTATTATGTGTTTTTATTATTTGTTTTTATTGTGAACATCACAATTGTTTTCGTTGGCATCTTTGAGATTACACCTTTTATAAAAAATTTACCGCGCTAACCTGGCATGCTATTTCAAAAGTTGGCCCATTTATCAAATTATCAAAATGATTTAACAAATTGGCACTTCTGCTTTCCAATATGTAGTAAAAAATTTTTTTTCTCAGCGAAAAACCCAATTTTAAAATAATTGCTCTATACTGTAATTAATAAACGTGCAACGCCCTGAACTACGGTGGTCTTCTAATTCAAGTTTTTTTCTTATTTAAATTAAATAATTTAAAGAAGTCGCTTCCATACTATGCACCACATTAGTTGAGCATTCCCGAATTGACTGGCATCCTACGATTCATATATTGGATTTTTAGTATACTTTGATCAAAGTAAAATTAATGGATAGCCCTAAAGCGCGTTAAGTTGAAGCGCTCAACTAGGGCAATTGGTCCATACAAACTAGCACAATTTTCTGTCAAAACTAGGGCAATTGCATACAAATTTAAAGTATACCATTCATTTGTTTTGCCTCATTTTTCTGATTTGCTATTTTCGCGTAATATCTATTAATTTTTACAGTTTCACCCCCATAGTAAAAATTGTTCAGTTTGATGGGTAGAGTATGTGGTTTAAAGGTTAATGATACTTTTCCTAACATCCTGTACGTCAAATTTTGTTTTTGCCCTAATAGGCCCTTACTGAACAATGTATACGATTTTTCAAGAATGGCGCCGTAATCCAAAAACCTCGATTTAGTTAAAGTGTTAAGACATCTGAATACTACCAAAATTTTACTTGTGACTTCAGATCCCAACAATTATTATTATCTAGTCTACGGCCAGTAGGTACCTACCCCCGAAAGCTAAAGATGTTGATGCATTTTTTTATTTATTAAAATGCAGTTTGCATGAAAAAATGAATGAAACTGATTTTTATATTTTTACATTTATACATGTTACATAAAGTAATTACTTAATTGTGTTTAGAGTAAACTAAACTGTAAATAATTGATCGCTGTGGGACGGGACCAAAAACCTAATTATGTTGCGAGCGGGCAGGATACATATAACACCCCGTCTATGGACTGGTATCATCTGCATACAATAATGGGTAGTTCTTCAAGATCCCGTACAGGGGCAGAAATCATTCAAAAAATAAATGTTTTTTTCGTCGAGAGATAAAAACACAATAAAATGAACGTTACTTATGCCAAGTAAAAAAATAAGTTTTTGATCCGACCGAGTCTATTCAGAATGTCTTCCTATTTAGCGAATATCCACTAACCTGCTTTATTTCAAATTTTCAGTTTTATTGAAGTCCCAACTAGATTCCAGTTGGCGCACAAATGAGACGCACATAAAATCGTTTTCTATTTAAGTAAAACGTGATACGTTTCCGTAAAACAGAGCCAAGTATTAAATATAAAATCGAATTTATATATGGTTAGCAGTAAAATTAAATAAAACATGATTGAAAAGTCCGCCTTTCGTCATATGTGATCTGGGTCGAAAGTTCCCATAAAGCTGACCGTATTGTATTGCCAATGGGCAATGATACGCATTAAACCACGTATGACCTCAATATTGGAATCATTTAATAGTTGAATACAGTTTACAGTTAATTTTTAAAATTATAAATAAATAAATATCTTGAACATTGTCACACAAATTATCTAGTCACATTTTAAGTACCAGAAACTAGCCTGGACTTGTTTTATGATGACTAGACAACGATATTATAGAATACATATACAGGGTCCAACTTAAGACCAACCTTATGCTGACATTTTTTAAGGGTATGATCAGACTTTCAAACTGAACAACTTTCTCTATGGGGCCAACATCGAAATCGCGAAAAAAAAATCAGCATTCACATACATTTTGCTCGAATAGGTTTGCAGTTTTGTATGGAGCAACTGTTTTTTTTTTTTCGCGATTTCGATGTTGGTCCCATAGAGAAAGTTGTTCAGTTTGATGGTCTGATCATCCCCTTAAATAAGTGTCAGCATATTAAGAAGTACCCTATAGATACAAACATCGATGACTCGGGTAAAAATATTCATGTTTATCATACAAATATTTGTCCATTACGGGATTCGAACCGACGCAACCACCCATACATTTTTTTTTTTGGACAGTGTCACACAAACAATTAACTAGAAACTACAATTTGAATGAGCAAATCTTTATTTAATAATTAATTCATTAATTTCTACACAAAACAAGCAGTCGGCACAAGCTTCGTAAATCTTACTATAAAAAAACAGCCGGTAATCAGCAACATGCTTCGTCAACTTACCAAACTATAATCCACCCCACGCTTCGACATAAATAAAACAAAAACCAACTTAAATGCCCTCCGCAACACGGAACGCACCCGGCTCAAAGGAATTCATCACACTAGCAGCATTCCCGCGTTGGATGGCTAGAGAAATCCTTTGGACCAGATACGAACCCGAGCGGGGATCGCTCCCGCTCTCAACAAGCCTCCTGCCCAGCTCTCGCACAAAAGCCTTGGCCTCACACCCCCAAACACCAGACGTTTCCACTGCTAACGGCACAAAGATGTAAAGAGACTCTAACTCTGAGTACCTGACATGCTTGAGCGAAGCCGCCTTTTCAGCCGCTGACCCAGCCTCGCGCATTGTACCCGCTATATGTGATGCCGCGTAAGTACTCACGCACGTAGCGTCCCATAAAAGACAACGGCCTCTCTGCCACGGTATCAGAGTGAGCTCATCAGGCCTCTTCCCGTCCGTGCGGCTTAAACCAGGCGGCTCCAGCACACATGGAACATTGGCGGCAACAAGGGACCTACGAACAACGTCATTAAGCGCATGGTGGCGCGGCAACCTTCCGACGCAACTTCCACAGCTCAGAGCGTGGTGACCATTCGCCCCCACCAACGCACCACAAACACAACGATGTGGAACGCATACGTCGCAACCCAACCTCAAGGCGACTGCAATACGCAACGAGTCGTTGTCCAAGTGAGTACCCAGCTGCGGCGAAGGTAAAGCATGCAGCCACGCCCCTGACTCAGGCTTGGAAACAGCCCTAAGACGTGCCAGATCGGCCCCGGACGCGTTATTCAAAAGCTCCGCTAAAGCCCCTCAATTTGAATTACCTAAAATATATGAATTTTAGGTAACTCAAATTGTACTAAAATGTTATAATATTCCAAGTAAGAAATTCAATATAATTTTCAACAAACAAAATGAGGTGATCGCTGAGCTCATCTCCAACCAAAAAGGTCAAGTGAGTTGGGGTCCCATTGTTCATGGTTCAAAAGTTATGGTTACTTTTTGTTTTTTTTTTTCAAAATAGCACATAGTGCTAAAGCAAAAACTAATTAAACATAAAATTGGCTTCATTTTTTTTTATCAGGAGGTTAAAGGAAGATTTGCCTTTCCGGGAATAGTGTACATTTTGTTCAGCTAGCATACATGGGTTAAATAATAAAATAAATTTAGTGCAAAGGTTTAGGTCTAACAAAATATTTTCTTCGGTATTCAAGCGACTCTCACGGGAAAAAAACGTACTACCAAAAGTTGACCACTTATTACAAAAAATTGCCTATTTCATACAGATTCTTTCAAGATATGAATCACTTGGTAATTCGTATTAATTTAAAAGTTATGAACTTTTGAACATAAAAGGGTCGTGTTTTTTCGATTTCCAAAATTGATTGTTAATTTCATAGTTTTTTTGGCTTTTTCAAGGCTAGGGTCCTTCTTAATATGCTGACACTTTTTTAAGGGTTACACTTGTTTAATGATCAGACCATCAAGGCCTCCGCTCATTGCAGCGATTTTATCGAGCGATAATATCGCTGCGATTTTGCGATAATTGTTTCCAGTATATTTTGTATGGGAACGCACGCGATCCTACACATTGCCGCGATATTATTGAGCGATAATATCGCTGAGATATTGCGATAATTGTTCTCAGTACATTTTGTATGGGGACGCGCTCGATCCCACACTATATTATCGCAACTCTTTCGCGGAATCGCTGCAGTGTGTAAGGTGTCGCGATATCGCTGCCGATAATATCGCTCGATAAAATCGCTCGATAATATCGCTGCAATGTGCGGAGACCTTCAAACTGAACAACTTTCTCTATGGGAACAACATCGAAATCTCGAAAAAAATCAGCCACATACATACCATACATTTGGCTCGAGTAGGTTTGCAGATTTGTATGGCTCAGACGATTTTTTTTCGCGATGTCGATGTAGGTCCCATAGAGAAAGTTGTTCGGTTTTTGCTTAAGAAGAAACTTAACCACTATGCGATTTTATGAAACAAACAAAAAGTTACCATAACTTTTGAACCATGATCAATGGGACCCCAACTCACTTGACCTTTTTGGCTGGAAATGAGCTCCGCTATCACCTCATTTCGTTTGATCCATGACTTTTGGGCTGTATAATGTGTGCGGACGAAGTGGCGGGTGAAAGCTCGTAATAAATAAAACACCTTTTTTATTCATTTGTTTAAGAATTTTTCACCCCATTCTCGTAGTTGAAAAGTTAGAGGCACTTTTTAACATAAACTATGATTTGTATTGTTGATTAAAAAACAAGAAATAAAATGAAACTAACTATAAATAACCTTAAAGTAATAAAGAAAAGATAAATATACATAAACCTTATAAAGTAATAAAAAGGAAACAAAGACAAAAAAGGGATAGAAAAGGGTAAATGAGCCAGATGATGGGAGCTCGGCCTGCGGATGGAATGCCGATCGTAGGTTCGTCGGCAGACCATCTACAGGTAGAACACTCCATCAAAGCTGCTGCCGTGCGGGAGTGTGCCAAGAAGGCTGGCGGCGTTGCCTCTTTGGATGGCGATGCTGATGCGTTGGCCTAGGTACGCGCCAGCCCGCGTGTCACCTGTAGCGTCGATCAGC
The DNA here is from genome assembly GCA_963693445.1 of Agonopterix heracliana. Lineage (NCBI taxonomy): Eukaryota > Metazoa > Arthropoda > Insecta > Lepidoptera > Depressariidae > Agonopterix > Agonopterix heracliana. The sequence goes on from OY856321.1 coordinate 98,723, forward strand.
CTGGAGGATATTTCTTTAAATAGACTCCTGGCATCTGGACCCCAGGTGCCCATGGTCTCTACTCCAAAAGGCGCAAATATGTAGTTCTGACCTAGGACTGCATATTTGCGTCTTTTCGAGGCTTCGGCAGAGGCCGCCGCTGCGCCGGCTCTCGTGGAAGATCTCTGGAGATGGGACGGTGCCAGAGTGTCAACGCAGGTTGCGTCCCATACCAGGGGTCTTCCACGGGACCAGGGAACGAGTGTCATGCCATCAGGCCTCCTGCCGTCGTCACGTGCAATACCAGGCGGCTCTCGGATGGCCGGCACGTTTACGGTGGCAAGAGATCTGCGGATGACGTCGTTTATACTGGCGTGGCGGGAGAGGCGGCCAGCGCTTCTGACGCATGAGAGCCCGTGGTGGCCAAGGGGATCGACACTACAGCCGCACTGGCAGCGGTGGGGTTCATTTACCCTTAGGCCCAGTCGCAGGCAGACGGAGAGGGTAAGGGTGGATCTGTCGATCAGGGTGCCAATATTGGCTGATGGTAGGGCTTGGAGCCAGTACCCAGACTCTTTTTCAGAGCAAGCAAGGAGACGGGCACGCTCTGCGGGACCAGATGCTGTGTCGATAAGGTGTTTTGCCGTTTGCAGGCAGAGCGGCTCGTCCCACAGTTTTTGAGAGTTTACCTGCGTAGGGTGGGGTTGGTTGGGGCAGGCCGACGACCATGCGTATTTGGCTTCTGTCAGATGGGATGTTTCGGTGCCGTCGAGAGAAGGGTGGAGTAATTTGTTAACCAATGATTGTGTGCTGTAGATGGAAGAGAGGAACGCAGGAAGGGAGACGCTAGAGATTTTTCGGATGCCCAGGCCGCCGAAACGTATGGGCAGTGAAGCTTGGGTCCAGGCGCGGTCGTCAAAAGGGCAGTTGAGGATAGATGAGAGGCAGTTCATGATGATAGCGTCTAATGAGGTGAGGAGGTTGGGAAATCGCCACATAGGGCAGCAGCGTAGGAAGTATGTGAATTTGAGAACGAATAGGCAAAAACGGATGATGGTGAGAGCCATGTGCGAGTTTATTTTCAGAAGGCGGTCCAAAACACTGTTGAATTTAGAGATGTGGGCGTCTAAAAACTGAGGGATGGATTGGGGGAAGATGGGGGCACCAAGGAGATGGAGCGAGCTTTTATCTAGGATTTTGATATTCGGGGCCAGAGTGTTAAACTCCGTCATGATAGCTGAGCGTTCAACTGGTGTTAAGCGATCGGACATGTAAAGTTCGCACTTGGAAAAGTTCAGTTCAAGACCAATCGACGCGAAGCCCTCAATGACGGAGCGAAGATCGGCTAGGACAGTTTCCGCTTCGCCTCCAAGTGAGCCGTCATCCAAGTACCAAGTATTGAAAGGTGAAGTGAGAGACGAAATGATGGGGTGGATGGCGAGGCTGAAGATGGCCGGTCCGAGTGGGTCGCCTTGTTGGCAACCTACTGCCGAATTTATGTGGTGGGAACGGAAGAGGAGGCTGGAAGGCGAAGAGTAGCACTGGTAGAGATAGCTGTAGATGGAGGGGGTGTGTAGTTTAATTTGAGTTAAGAGGGCTCCTCGGTCGACGGAATTAAATGCGTTTTTCACGTCTAATTTAAGGAATACTTCTCCGCCGTCGTTGTCTAGGAATGTTCGAGCCGCGTGAACGGCCGCCTCGCAGCCGCCCCTGCTGCCAAAACCTAGTTGCCTGGGTTGAAAATAAGGCTGTAAGGCTGGCAAGGTGTGCCTACAGCAGATTTTAGATGCAATGCGCCGGAATGTGCAACCTATGGCTATCGGTCGGATACCGCCGTCCTTCTTTTTTAGAGCGCATAGGTTGGCACCGTATAAAACGTCTAGAACCTGTGCATTCACCTTCCCTGCCAGCATGAGATTGATCAGGTTGGTAATGTCTAGGAGGAGGGCTCGGCCGGTGTCGCCAGTTGCCCCGCAGAGAAGATCTTTGAGGTGTTGCGGGGACAAGCCATCGAGGCCACCGGCGGAGCCGCTCTTAAAGGACATAACGGCACTAAGAACCATCTCGCCGGTAGCGGTCACTTGCGCTGCAGAGGGGTCGGGGGCGTCCGGGAGGCGAAGTGAAGGGTCTGGGGTCGGATGTTTATCTTGGAGGGCGTGGAGTGTGTCGGCAGAGTCCGGGGCGGCGACATCGGATGAAAAGAGAAGATTGGATGCGCCTTTCAAGTCGCCGTCTCCTAACTTCTCCTCAACTTTTCTGAAAATGTTTTTTGTGCTGTGAGTCTGATGGCTGAGGTCGGTCGCGGCTGGGTTGTGCCGGGCTGGGATGACCCAGCCTTGTTGTAGATTCGAACAATTTTGTTTAATGCGCTGTGTGAGCGAGCGGTTGTCGTTTGTGTTTTTATGGATGTGTAGTGAATGGTGAGCAAATGTCAGCAAGTGTTCCCAGTTTTCCTCAACGTTATTCTGGACGACCTTTTGTATAAGGCTGGACAGAGAGTTGGCCACAGAGATTCTAGCCCCACGCGGTATTCGTTTTATGATTGGAGTAGAGTTTTTGAGACTGCCTAGCCTCTCCCAGAAAGGGCGATCCGGGGAGGAAGGGGGAGTAGGGTTCAATGTGTTGGCATCTTGAGAAGGAAGAGAAGAGCTTGGGCCCGGGGTGGCAGCATAAACTTGCATTTCGTAAAATATTTAATATTGTGATTCGATATAAATACAGCAATTTTATTGGTTAATAATAATCAATCACTGAAAAGTTTTTTATTTTTAGTTCATAAGTAAGATTATCACATTCATACAACTATTCACACAAAACACAAAGGATAAAATTCAATTTGGGCTAAATCTCAAAAGTGCCGGCCAAACAAAAATAATGTTATATTCCTTTAGAATACGTAATTATATCCATTTGTTACTATGGCACCAAAGCTGTAGGGTCATTCTCTGCTCTGTTATATGAGTTCGAAAATTATTATTTCAGTATTTTTTCGACCACAATATAACAGTTATCTAATAAAAAAAAGTGACTTTCTATGCCAGAAACAATCACTGTGAACATTTCTACTATGAAATCAAGGCTGTAGGGTCATTCTCTGTATTTTTTCGACCACAATATAACAGTAATCTAATGAATAAAATGGCTTTCTATGCCAGAAATAATCACTGTGAACATTTTTACTATGAAATCAAGGCTCTAGGGTCATTCTCTGTTCTTGTAAAGTAGTTGGAATTGTAGTATTCATACCTTTTCAATAGAAGTACCACAGTTAACCGATTTACTTAGACTCAAACTACCACTGTCATCACTGACTCAACACAGTGGTCAAAGACTTTCGTCTTGAGACACTTTGACGGTTGGCCTCTTTCTCGAAGTTGGACTTATAGTCTGTCTATAAAGTCGTGACATGAATGTTTGAGGAACTAATCATTTTAGTATGATGGTGTTGCCAGGTTATGTTTCATTTTGACGTTCTTGCGTGGAGACAGCGCCCTCATTTTTTGTCAAGCCTTTATAGACAAACTATACCTAACTGGATAGCTTGTCACAGGTAAAAATAGTCGTCAACAACTTCGAGCGTAGAGTCCCCGATCTTTACAGGAGTTATGAACACATTATCAGGGTGAACGTGCTCCCCATAATAACTTCGAGCCTTCTTTATCTGTTGGGTAGAGTTATTCTTTCATTTATTATTCTTAAAAACTTCTCATCGTGCACATTATTATCGATCAGGACGTGAAAGTCATGCAACAAAGCTGCAGCATTTTGAAAATAGTTTATTATGAGGTTTTGTGCTCGGTTACTGAGGTCAATTCTTAAATGGCGAAAATCCCTCTTAAAACATCCATTTATAACTTCGACCACGCATCGAAGGAGGATCATGGCTCTCAAACAGCTTAAGAACAACAATTCGCCAGGTGACGACGGTATTACGGCCGAGCTTCTGAAGGTCGGTGGAAAACCGGTCCTGAAGGCCCTTCAGAATATGTTCGATTCAATCATACTCGAGGGAAATACGCCGCAGGCATGGAACAGAAGTCTGGTGGTGCTCTTCTTCAAAAGGGTGATAATGCCCTGCTGAACTATAGCCCATCTCCCTTCTTAGCCATGTCTACAAGCTGTTTTCGAGAGTCATTACGAACCGGCCCACGCACAAGTTCGACGACTTCCAGCCTCCCGAACAGGCTGGTTTCCGAAAGGGCTTTAGCACCGTGGACCACATATGATTCGATTGAGACTTGGGCTGTACTGCAGTCTCTTCAGGAGGAGCTTTAACCAATAGACTTTTTGTATGACTGTACCTATACATAACCTTAGCTTACGATTATATTGTAAAGGCTGGGCCACACAGAGTCTGGCTGCGGGCCGGAACGGTACAGCGACGGACTAGCTGCGGAACCGCGACAGACCGGCTGCAGAACAGCAACTGCAGTAACCGAGCACAAAACCTCATAATAAACTATTTTCAAAATGCTGCAGCTTTGTTGCATGACTTTCACGTCCTGATCGATAATAATGTGCACGATGAGAAGTTTTTAAGAATAATAAATGAAAGAATAACTCTACCCAACAGATAAAGAAGGCTCGAAGTTATTATGGGGAGCACGTTCACCCTGATAATGTGTTCATAACTCCTGTAAAGATCGGGGACTCTACGCTCGAAGTTGTTGACGACTATTTTTACCTGTGACAAGCTATCCAGTTAGGTATAGTTTGTCTATAAAGGCTTGACAAAAAATGAGGGCGCTGTCTCCACGCAAGAACGTCAAAATGAAACATAACCTGGCAACACCATCATACTAAAATGATTAGTTCCTCAAACATTCATGTCACGACTTTATAGACAGACTATAAGTCCAACTTCGAGAAAGAGGCCAACCGTCAAAGTGTCTCAAGACGAAAGTCTTTGACCACTGTGTAGAGTCAGTGATGACAGTGGTAGTTTGAGTCTAAGTAAATCGGTTAACTGTGGTACTTCTATTGAAAAGGTATGAATACTACAATTCCAATTACTTTACAAGAACAGAGAATGACCCTAGAGCCTTGATTTCATAGTAAAAATGTTCACAGTGATTATTTCTGGCATAGAAAGCCATTTTTTCATTAGATAACTATAAATAATAAATAAAAATAAAAAATGTTTATTTCACTCACTTAGCCTTACAATACATTTTATGATCCTCATTTTAAGTATTTTTAAAAAGAATGCTTTGACCCTAATTATGGGAACTCTGATTTTCAAACAAACAAAATCTGATCTATGAGAGTCAGATCATAGAAAGCCATTTTTTCATTAGATAACTGTTACATTGTGGTCGAAAAATACAGAGAATGACCCTACAGCCTTGATTTCATAGTAGAAATGTTCACAGTGATTGTTTCTGGCATAGAAAGTCATTTTTTTTATTAGATAACTGTTATATTGTGGTCGAAAAAATACTGAAATAATAATTTTCGAACACTTATAACAGAGCATAGAATGACCCTACAGCTTTGGTGCCATAGTAACAAATGGACATAATTAAGTATTCTAAAGGAATATAACATTATTTTTGTTTGGCCGGCACTTTAGGGTTTAGCCCAAAAATGTATGGACCCAGAATGATCTCCTTTATCTTACTATTTTATGCATAATACCTATAAACTCTGGGCCGTGAAGAAATCGTACACCCATCGAGCTTATGAATAATTCAGTTTTCATGCAATAGTTTACTATTAGGAGATGCAAAAAAACTTGGTCGGCCGACCCCTATCCTGGTGGTTTCTGGCGGCCAACCAGATTTATCAGTCAAAGTAAAGATCATGCGTTTCCAGGTTCATGCAAATAAATACATTATTAACCTGATATATTATGCAGTTCTTTTAGCATGAACGTGAACGATTGTATGGTTTAAAAGTATTTATTACAAAAAAAACTTAAAACTAAAAAAAATGTGTCGATACGTGGCGATTACTTTAAAAAAAAAATTTTTCGTCACAACATCCTCATTTCTTAATTGGTTTGGATGATTGTTTTATTGATCAAAAGAGTGTATTGCAGAGTTCATCCTACCAAAATTTGGTGAAGATCTGAAGAAGTGTTTCGAAGATGTACAATGTTTTAAGTGGGTCAGAATTTACTAAAAAAAATACCTAACCTCTTTTATTCTTTTAAGAAAATAATCTTCGAGTTCTTTTAAAAATGTAGTTGTAAAAAAAATGTTTCGTCCGCTGTTCGTTAAATGGATCATCCCTTTAAAACAGTTTCAGCGAATAATGTTAGAACTGATATTATGTACTAAATTAGATCATCCACATAAACATAGGTAGCTTTGACTTGACGAAACATTTTTTAACAACTATATTTTTAAAAGCAACGCCGCGGTGATTACTAGTTTATTTTCTTATATAGGCACCTCACCTCACCTTAAGAGAACAGATTTTATTTCAGAAAGAAAAATTAATAGAACTCGAAGATTATTTTCGTAAAAGAATAAATAGGGTTAGGTATTTTTTTTTTAGTAAAATCTGACCAACTTAAAACATTGTACATCTACGAAACGATTCTTCAGATCTTCACCAAATTTTAGTAGGAAGAACTCTGCAATATATCAGGTTAATAATATATTTATTTGTATGAACGTGGAAATGCATGATCTTACTTTGACTGATAAATCTGGTTGGCCGCCAGAAATCACCAGATTTCTGTGATATTAAATTGTAGATTACCTGAACTTGGCTCGCAAACAATCGTGTACGGTCTGTTAATTTATTACATTGCAAGGTCGACATGAAACACAAAATGGGACATTCTAATTTCATGAATATATTAACATACCTACTGTTGCCTTGCTCGAAATGTAAATATATAGATGTGGCACAGATAAAAGAAAATCCAAAGCATAAAATTCTCCTGCTAATTGAAATTACGCTTTTGTAAACCTAAACCTGGAAGTAATTTAGGCCCCAACCAGCAAAACTGCCCTATAAAAAAAGCGGAATAGTTGGCTAAATATACATGTATAATATAATAATCATTTATTTTCAGACAACTTACAAAGTCCATTTGTTAGTAACACAATTGAATTTACACTAAAAAACTTACAGAATATGTTAGTAAACAGTTATGGAACACATTACACAAATAGGTAGGTACAAAAATAAAAATATATATTGCACAATGTGTTGATGTGCCTAGTTGTGCTCTGTTGTGTACTAGTGCCTAGCCCTACAAAGCCAAAATCGATAAAAAGCCGCATTTCGATATACAGGATAGCCGTTCGGCACATATATACTTTAGATCAAAGGGTGTCTATCAATGGAACAAATTCCTCTGGCTCACAAGTAAAAATGGGCGTTCCACAGGGATCTATATTGGGTCCATTTCTCTTTCTGGTTTATATAAACGATTTACCCTACATGGTACAGAACTTGTCGAACATAGTGTTATTTGCTGATGATACTTCTCTTATTTTCAAAACAAGTAGAAAGGCACAAGATATTGATGATATAAATGAGAATGTAAATTATACTCTTCGACAAGTTCTGAATTGGTTCAGTGTTAATAATCTTGCATTAAATGCAAAGAAAACTAAATGTATTAAATTCACTCTACCAAATGTTATTAATAATGAAAATCGAATAATTTTAGATAATGATATATTGCATTTCACAAATAATACTGTATTTTTAGGGATAAGGATTGACTCGAAGCTGCAATGGGGTCCTCATATAGAAACCCTAGCGGGTAGGCTGAGCTCGGCAGCTTATGCAGTTCGAAAAATCAGACAGCTAACCGATATAGCTACTGCAAGACTTGTGTACTTCAGCTACTTCCATAGTATTATGTCTTATGGTATTTTGCTGTGGGGCCGTGCTACAGACGTTGAGACAGTCTTTATCCTTCAAAAACGGGCAATTCGAGCCATTTATAATCTGCGTTGTCGAGATTCATTACGAGATCTTTTTAAAGATATCAGTATTTTGACTTTCTACAGTCAATATATTTACGAAAATATTTTATACGTTCGCAAAAATTTGTCTCTCTTTCCCAAAAACAGTGACGTTCATAATTACAATACAAGAAATAAAAATAAATTAGTGTTCCCACATTTTCGACTCAGTAAGGTCAACACATCTTTCATGGGGCACTGTATACGCTATTATAATAAGATACCAGAGGATATTCTAAACTTGCCAGACAAAAAGTTTAAATCCCATGTTAAACAAGTCCTCTGTAAAAAAGGTTACTATAAACTCGATGATTATTTGAATGACCAAAATGTCTGGTCTTGACAATGTTACACTATGTAATTCAATATTTGTACTTTGTATATTTTGTTTTGTTTAAAAGAAGTGTGTTGTAGAGTTTCTGGCCGCATCTTCTCTACAACGGAACACCTTCCGAAGCGGTGGTAGAATCAAAAATGACGTCAAAAAGTTATCTATGTGATATTATTTTGAATAAAAATTTTGACTTTTTTTTTTTTTTTGACTTTTTGATCAGAACAATCATTTTGACCGGCAGTTCTTAAAAATATTTCCCTTAGGGGGGGAGTTATGACGTCATCAATTTTTTGTATGGATTTTAAAAAATATTGTCCTGAATGCTATCGTGTGGGGTATCAAATGAAAGGGCTTCATGAGCCGGTTCTAAAAATATACTACACAATTACCTTTCAACCACTTGTTTTAAAAAAATAAAAAAAGTATTTTCAAAACATACCAAGTTTGGGCTCCTCCAGTTAGGAAACTGCTAAGTAAATGTTTGTAAAGCATACGCCAAATGTGCTCTGACCGATGGGCTCAGCAGCACTATGTCGTCTGCGTGACTAATGTTGTTTACTCATAAACCATCCACGTGACATCCAACCTGCGTGCTGCTGAGACCAGCGAGCAGCTCATCAACAAACAAATTAAAAAGCTTTGGCGATGTTAGCCCTCCTTGTCTTACGCCGCACTCCAAACTAATGCATCTGATAGTGTATTTGCCCATTTAACATGACTTATTTGATTGCCATACCAATACTCAAGAGCAGACACCAGTTTCATGAGGCATTCCGATTTCTCTTAACTTTTCCCATAGTAGTTCATAGGAAACTAAATCAAAAGCTTTTGATAAGTCGAGAAAACACCCATAAACTGGAGTATTTCGGTCAGTATAGTATCTAACCGTGTGTTTCAGACTTAGTATAGCGCTCTCAGTTGATAGTCCGTCCCGAAAATCGAACTGTTCATCGCGTATATTTTAATAATTTTTGAGCTTAGCATCCGACTATCGACTATCAAATACTTTCGCGAGTATCGTAGCCAAAGATATAGGTCTATAAATAATAACACTTGTCAGATATATCCCCCGTTTTGTTCTTGATTATTGGTACAACAATCTTCTTCATCATATCTTGTGGAAGGTTAGAGTGAACAACACATAAATTATAAAACATTGACAAAACCCTGGGCAGGTGCACACCTGCGCATTTAAGGTGCTCGATGCTGAGACCTTCATCGCCTGGAGACTTGCCTCTTGTCATTTTTTATCACACGCCCAACATCCTTTGCTGAAAAACGTACTAGCTCCGTAGGACCATGACAGTCTTCACCATCTACCACCGACTTCAAACTCTTTTTGATGTTCAAGTGGGGAGTCAACCTTAAAGTGTTGCATAAACATGTTTGCAATTCTTCCTGGCTCACTAATTCCGTCAACGCTCACGGGTAGCCCAGGTCTTACGTTCAGCTTAAGGGTGTAACAGACGAACGCTATAATATACAGCGCAGTACAGCGCAGTATAGCGCTATACTGCGCTCTAGAGTACGGTATAGCGCTATAACGCGTGTGCATCGAGATGTCGGGATCAAATCATCGGTTCAAAATTTGGCCTATCGGTAACATAGTACTCCATTCAGCTGTCCCATACGGTAACCTATCTTACTTTCGAAATTTCACTGACCGAATTTCAGTTGTTCGAAAACGGTTTATAGAATTTTCTAGTGACAGATATTTTGTTACACATACATTTGTTACTCCTTATAAAGACTTGACAGAAGTATCATTTTCCAGAAAATTTAAAATCAGAATTTCATAATCATTTTTTTTCTTTTGACAACGGTCTTCTGGGTTCGAAGTTTTAAAATGTAGAAGCAACTTCTTCCAAAGTATGACTAGGACACTGACACAACACAGTGAAGTTTTCTGTAATAATTACGTAGTAGATACATGATACCAGGATTATAGCACCAACATGCTTGCTAGCATGCTGCTTCTTTGCTTGTTGCTTGCATGTATGCATGTTAGGGGGGCCGGTGCGGGGAGAAGCCCCCTGCCTGAGAAAAACAAACCGGTGGTTTTAAAAATGTAGGTTAGGTTAGGTTAGAACATGTAAAACACTTAGCGGAGCGAGCGAAGCGAGCAGAGCAACAAAATGCTTGCTGCATGCTTGCTTGCTTGCTGCATGCATGCTGCATGCTTGCTGCATGTTTGCTGCATGTTTGCTTGCATGTTGCTTGCTTGCTTGTATGCATGTTGGGGGGTGCAGGGGGGCTGCGCCCCCCGCTAGGGGGGTGCGGGGGGCGTAAGCCCCCTGCCTGAGAAAAACAACCTGGTGGTTTTAAAATTGTAGGTTAGGTTAGGTTAGAACATGTAAAACACTTAGCGGAGCGAGCGAAGCGAGCGGAGCATCAAAATGCTTGCTGCATGCTTGCTTGCTTGCTGCATGTTTGCTTGCTTGCTGCATGCTTGCTTGCTTGCTGCATGCTAGCTTGCTTGCTGCATGCTTGCTTGTTTGCTTATAATGTATGTTGAATGTGCAAGAGGTGGACGCCCCCTGCCTGAAAAAACCATCTAGTGTTTTTAAAATTCTAGGATAGGTTAGGTTAAATATTTCTGCGGAAATGTGACTGTACGGAAAAACAAATATTCGAAAAAGTAAATTATCTGACTTACATTACTTCGGAAAACTGTGTTACAGAATTTTGATCCATTGGTTAAAAGAAAAAAAGGACAATAAAAAATCTGGCTTTTTAAAATATGGCGAATAATATTTCGGGGAAACAAAAAAAAAGGGAAACAATAAAAAGTATAACGATTTCGGAGAACTAAAATTCGGAAAACTATTTTTCGAAAGTACGATAGGTAACCGTCCCATACATTTGGGTCGAGTAGGATTGCAGCTTTGTCTTCTTCTTATCGTGTGGGCAAGCCCCTGGTGTCAGAGTTTATTCAAAACCGCCATACGGCCTCGTGACGTAGTTTTTATGTAACGACTACCACCACCAGAGATAGTAGCTGGGACCAACGGCTTAACGTGCCATCCGAAGCATGGAATCATCTTTTTTTTTCAGACAATCACCTGCAATGTCCTAACAAAATGGGGAAAAACGCACACAGTGACAAATCACTAGGTGCCTCCTGTGGGAATCGAACCCACGACCTCCGTGTCAAGCAAGAGCCTAAGCTCTTAACCATTAGACGATGGAGCTTTGTATGGAACAGCTGATTTGTTTTTTTGTAATTTGGATATTAGTCCCATAAAGTTTTTCAGTTCGAAAGGTCCGATCAACCCCTTAAAATCTGTCTGAGGCGTAATTAATTATTATTTATTTTGATTATATTGGAAAACCAACAACAGAATAATACAGAATTTACTTAAGTATGAAGCAGCGTTTTGTAATTGAATTAATAATTCGCAAGTGAAATTCAGCTATATGCAGATACTAACCAATTGGGTAAGTTCTTCGAGTGCCTACAAACCATATTTGGTCCAAGGACGAAAAAAGTTGCCCCAATCTACAGCAAGGACAGTAGGAGTAGTCGATTAACTGAGCAGTGCGATTAGTCCTAGTTATTATGGAGATATTTTAAGGAAAAGCTGCACTTTGTGATGGAAGCAAGCCGCTTTGCAAAGTGATAGAAGGGATCAAAATAAGCGATTTGACCCGCAGCAGCGCAACTTTCATCCCTTAGGAACACAGATGGCGCCACTTCTTTACATGAAACTTCAAAAAATTCTACAAGCCTGACGGCTTCACCGATTTCATTCATTAAGGTGTCTATCGAAAGAACATTTATCAATAAATGATAAAAAAAATTAAAAAGTAAAAAATCCATAATGCCTGTAATAAGCCATGCATTTTTGTAAATTTTTCATAGTTATTTTTCAGTTTTTTCTTAATAATATTTAAAAAATTATGAATTGGGTATATTTTTAATTATTCACATTGTTAATAAATCAATAGCACGTTTAATGAAAAAAACTGCATGTCAATATCTTTAATAGTTAGGAAAATATTTAAATTTCATAAGCAGGCACGGTGCGCCCCAGTCATAGTAATTATGAAAAAAATACAGAATTTTGTGATGGAAGCAAGCCGTTTTGCACAGTGATAGAACGGACCAAAATAAGCAATTTTACCCGTGGCAGTGAAACATTCATTCTTTAGGATCACAGATGGCGCCACATATTTTAACAATCTTCTAAAAGTTACAGAAACTAAACGGCTACGCCGATTTTAATTATTTAAGTGTCAAACGGTTCGTGTTATTAAGTTTCAACTTAAAAAAAGAATAAGTCAAATATTATTAAAAATTAAGTGCAAAAAAATATGTACTAAAAATTTAAAATTACTTACAAGTTTTTACTAAACTACGTTGAACAATGTATGAAGTTTGTATTTTTTATTTTAGACATCTATTTCGAATCTAAAAATGAAAACTGCATCGAAATCGGTTTAGTAGCTTTGTAGATATTTGTTATGTCTGCCGATAAACGTCCGCTGCTAGACATAGGCCTCCTGCAAGGATCGCCACAACAGGGCTGGTTCTGCACTACCCTCATCCAACGAGTATCCTTTACCTTCACCGGATCGTCTGTCTAGCTTTTGGAGGCCTACCCACGATACGCTTTCCTGTACGCGGCTTCGCGGTCGCCACTCGTGAACTTTTCAGCCCCATCGCCCCTCCGTACTGCGAGTAATGTGGCCCAGCCCATTGCTACTTTAGTTAGCAATTCTCCGGGTTGTGTTGGGCTGTCGGCTACCCGGGTTACCTTGCGGATCTCTTTATTTCTTATTCGATCACGCAGGGACAATCTAGCTCTGTGCATTGCCCTCCGAGTGACTTACAGCATTTTTACTCGACCTTAATTTTGTTAGCGACGACGTAACAGCATAATTTATTGCATTAAGTATATTAGTATAGCATTTCAAAACATATCTATTTACTTACGTATAATTTCCACATCCACCTTTGCAGGATTTTTTTACACTACAGGGCGGAAGCTATGTCGACGCGTCGGCAACCACAGCGCATTGTGTCCGTCACAGTTTGATGTATAAGCGCATTGGTTTAAGAATGTTTTCTATTTAATAGTTCCCATAATATGTCTATCTTTTTATTTTAGGGATGTAACAAGACCTCCTTAGATGTATGGACTCCACAATAGTCAAAATATATAATGGTCGTCGCAGCCTGATTTACCTACAAGTGTATTAGTCGAAGAGGGATAATTCTGACCAAATCGCAGTAACTTTTGGCCATTGTGGAGTCCATCAACCTTAGGAGGTCTTGTTACAACATCGTAAAAAGATAGACATGTGTTGGGAACTATATATTGCAAAAATTCTTCGACCAATGCGCTCGTAAATCAGGCTGCGTCGGACACAATGCGCTGTAGTTGCCGAAACGTCATGAAAACGAAATCAAACGAATCAAACGAAAGTTTCATGAAAACATGATGGCTAGAGTAGACATGAGAATGACATCTCAGATCAATTTCCAGTAACATGTGGTGTAAAACAGGGCTGTGTTTTGGCTCCTACCCTATTTTCTCTGTACTTTGCTGCTGTAACGCGGGACGCAGAAAAATCTTGTGGTGGACTTATTGAAGTGAGAACTAGGTTTGATAAAAACATATACGACGTCTCCCGATTCAGAGCGATGCGTAAGGTTACGATGCTATCTGTGTTGGAGGTTTTGTACGCTGACGACGTTTGTCTCATGGCTGACTCCATAGAACATCTCCAAGTCTATTTGGATAATCTTCACGCCTCGTGCTGTAAATTTGGCTTAGTTATAAGTGTCACTAAAACACAGATCCTCAAACAGCGTCCTAGAGGTTGTCACGCAGATGACTCCAGCGTAAAACTGAACAATAAAGCCCTGGAAGAAGTGTCGCATTTCAAGTATCTAGGCAGCCAAATTAGAAACGACAACAGCCTGGCGTCTGAGATCCCCAGTCGCATAGCAAATGCAGCTGCGGCATTCGGAAAATTGATTAAACTTGTCTGGAGATCACACGATCTTAAACTTGCTACCAAGATTATGGTTTACAAAGCCATTATTATACCAACTCTCCTTTATGCTGCAGAGACGTGGTGTTGCTACAAGGCAGATATAAAAAAGCTTGACACCTTCCACCTGCGTTGTCTGAGATACGTCCTGCGCATAAAGTGGCAAGATCGTGTATCGAATACTGAGGTCCTGCGTCGCGCTGAGGTGTCAGGTATAGAGGCGCTCATTATGAAGTACCAAAGTGAGGTGGAGTGGACACGTTGTACGCATGGACGATAGCAGACTGCCGAAGGCCGTTTTCTACTCGGAACTTTCGTGTGGAAAGCGTAAGCAAGGCAGACCGTACCTGCGGTACAAAGATGTGCTCAAACGCCACTTCACTGCTTGCAACATACCAAGCGAACGTTGGGAAAAGCTTGCATCACGGAGACCGGAATGGCGCTTTAACATTAATAGAAGCGTTAAAGACTATGAACGAAAGCGTCTAGAAGAACTTGATGCAAAGCGTCAGATCCGGAAAACTCGACCCAAGCCCTCCTACGTCTACACTTACAATGCCTCCGGGCAACTCTACTGCTCTTCATGTGACCGTATTTTTAAAACAAAGTTTGGTTTTGCGAGTCATGTTAGGGCCCATCATAATTCCGATTTAGTAGTGTAGTAGGTAATCTTTTATTTATTTAATTATTTAATTAATCTTTAAATTAACAGCTTCTTAATAATATAATTTTGTTGTCAAAGTCGCCATAGCCGAACACGGCTAGGAAGACTATACGAGAAAAAAAATTATTACTACTTATTGAAAAGTAGAAGTGCGAAGTGTGATACCATTTTAAACACTTGATTAAATGGGCCAACTTTTGAAGTACCTTTCCAGGTTAGCGCCATGTATTTTTAATACAGGGTGTAGTCTCAAAGTTTCCAAAGGAAACAATTCTACCGCAGCAGTCTGACGGAAGATGGTGTTTTCTTTAAAAAGTATGGCTCTAATCTTTTATCTTTGAATTGGGTCCACTGACAAGATTATTCAGGATTGCGTAACAAGTATTACTTAATTAACAACAACCACCGTGAAAAACAAAATCAACTTTTTATTGTAACGCTAATTCAGAGTAGGTAATTCTCGTGTATCTCATCATAATATAACAATTTCTAATCAAAATAAGTGCTGACAATAATGCGTTCTCCAAGAGCAGTAAAAATAAATATTTTATTTATTTATTTGTAATACAGTAAAAACACAAGACACAATATACAACTTAAAATAGACTCAAGTAAGCGTCTCCAATATTGTGCAGGTGTCAGTAGATGGAATACCATCAAGGATAGGTTTTTTTGTCCCCAACAAGTGACAAGGATGAAGAGCAAGCGATGAAGCAAACATCGTGAGGAAACCTACTTACGCTGAAGAAAAAATTCGGATGCGTTATATGAAGTCTACCAATCCGCATTCATCAATAAATATTTTTGAATTTGCATTATGGACGTTAGATATGACGAATGACGATGTTACGACACATTTGGCGTATGCTTTCCAAAAATTTACTCAGCCGTTTCCTACCTGGAAGAGCCCACGTATGTTTTGAAAATATTTTTTGGATTTTTTAAAACATTATGGCTGAAAGGTATAGGATATTTTTAAGACCGACTCATGAAGCCCTTTTATTTAATACCCCACACGATAGGTATCAGAACAAAAATTTATGACGTCATAATTCGTCATAATTTCATCTCGAGCGTTTCCGTGCTTCGGAAGGCACGTTTAGCAGTTGGTCTCGGATAGTTCCATCAGATGTCGTTGTAACTATTCGTTGAGCCAGGTCAGAGGCCTATTTAGGTGGCTTGAAAATTCTCTGACAGCCAGCTGATCACTAACTTGCCTCCACTAACACGCACTTTTTTTTTATTTCAGATTCTTACATCTAAATTAACAAATTATAATATCGCCAAACTGCTGAGCAGTTTGTAGTATCCCGTGTGGTAGAGTATGGCCCACTCCCTCTCACACCCTAATAGCATTTAGTGTAGGCCACAATTGGCCAACGGTGGGGAAATAGTTGGAAAGTTGTTAGTTAGATCGCCTACATGAAACTTGTATTGGCCCAACGAAGGCAAATATTATGATTATAACCAACCGATTGCCAACGATGGGCCTTTACGTCTATTACTACCGTTGGCTACATAGCGTTGGCCTTACTGTAATGTGTCAAAGTTGGCCCAATAGAAACATTGTCATCAATGGGCCTTTACGTCTATTACTACCGTTGGCTACATAGCGTTGGCCTTACTGTAATGTGTCAAAGTTGGCCCAATAGAAACATTGTCATCAATGGGCCTTTACTTCTTATGCTACCGTTGGCTATATAACGTTGGTATTTCCATAAAAGTATATTAGTTGGCCCAATTGAAAAAATAACTACTGAGTGCCGGCTAAAAGGGCAAGCACGTATCCAGACTTTTGTTCGGGGGGGACATTTGAATTTCGGGGGGAGATATTAATAGAAAAACAATGAAAAAGTAAGTGCTGTCATCACTTTTCCATACAAATTGGGATTTCGGGGGGGAACAAATCCCACCTATCCCTCCCCCCCTGGATACGTGCCTGGTAAAGGGGGTGCGGGGGTGGGTGCGTGGACTGCGCGGGTGGCGTTGAGTTAGAGGGGGAGGAAAACCCTAGTTCCAGTCATTCCACGCTAGATGGCGCTGTACCCGTTTCTACATCGCGCTGTTAAGATTCGCCCGGTTTGAGTGACCTCCCCGACGATCGCCACGTTTGTCAAGTAATCTTACCTACCTAGCTGTAATATGTACGCAGACGCGGACCTATACAACTAGTCATAGCATAGATATAGAAGGATCAGGGAAGTTAGCCATAGTTGTCGTGTATGTTACCACGGACCGCCTTTTACTTTGTAAATTGTAAAAGTTGTAACAAATACACTTTGTCCAATCGCCACCAGCGTTTCAATATTCTACGAGTCTCGGCCTACCCCGTGCTACAACAGTGACAGTTTCCCTACGATATACTTACCTAAATATAATTCCGAAGGCTTATATCCAGTGGTTAAACCTGCCATTTGCCAACCGTTGGGAAACTGTAGGAATTATATACATAGGCCCTACATGGTTGGCCCATAACGAAAATAGCCGGCCAAAACTAACCGTTGGCCAACGAACGATACATGTGTGGGCCAACCAACTGCCAACAATAAATGCTATTAGGGCACCTATTCGTGAGAGACGGCCTTTGCCCTGCAGTGGGATTCTACAGGCTATCTCTTGCTTTTTTTTATTTCAAAAATAATGATACCATAGACTCCAAGTACGGATTATTTTTTTTCTTTTTCAGTACCTATTAACACCAATAATGTCACATCTGCGTAGAAAATGTCAAGTTACTCTGTGAATTTTACCTATTCTATTCTATTTTTATTTAATGGCGTTTCCTTGTTAGATTTCACCAGCATGTCAAGTATTGAAGATATATTTATTGGATATTGTACGGTAATAGGATATGGCGATCTCAAAGCCCCGTTTTTAGACAAAACCACACACTCGAAACCGCCATAAAACGGCGGAGCCACGTGGCCAATCAAATCGCAAGCCGACGAAACGTCTACTTGTTACCCCCTTAGCCACGCGACTGCGAATTTTACCTATCTTGGCCGCCAGCAGCGTGATGACGTCTAAGTCACGAGTGACAGTTGATAAATTACATACAGAATCATAAACATACATAAACTCACGACCGTAGGTAATCCCTTTATGGGTGGTCAGAAATATTGCTACTCCTACGTACTTTCTGTTTAAGAGTGTAGTTATACTCGTAGTAATGCTCACATTTTAGCAATTTAAGTTTCAGGATGGAATGACGTGTCAAGTGGTGAGAGGTGGCTAACCCTTCACCTATAAACACTGTATGAGAAACCTTTAATCCCTTAGTCGCCTCGTACTACACCCACGGGAAGAATTCGGGTGGTCCATTATTGGCTGGAACCACACAAAAATGTAACTCCTTGTTCGTTTTTAGGGTTCCGTAGTCCAACAAGGAACCCTTATACTTTCGTCCATTCTGTCTGTCTGTCTGTCTGTTGCCCTACCTCAATAACACGCTCATTTTGCACCTATTGAATCGAAATTTGGTATGAATACAGATAACAGTACCTAACCCAAATACAAATGAGGTAGTCATAATCATGAAGCAAGTAATTTTTTTTGAAAAATATTTTTTTAATAAATCGATTGTGGTGTCGTTGGATAGGTTTTGTCCAGTGGAAGAAAACTCCTATAGAAACTAAATCATTACAATGCTTGTGTCTCGAGATATTTGCGCTCAAAGTCAAAAATAGGGCGTACCCCCCTCTAACTTCTAAAATACAGGAGTAAAAAATCTGAAAATGTGGCACAATTATAGCTAGCTCTCTGTAAGTACTTTCAAAGAAAATTATAACGGAAGCTTTAGCCCAACTAGTTTATGAGAAATCAAATAAAATATCGACCGTCGACCGCCGTGTCGGCGTCTATCAATAGATGGCGCTGAACGAAATTAAATCGCACGATTGTTTGCTTCTTGAGGATTTTTTAAGTTATTTAAGCTATGTTAAGGGTATATTTTCGTTTGTGACGTCATCACTTGCTGTCAATTTTCAATAAAAAATGTTGATAATGTTTTGTAAGTTTTCCGTGACCTTTTGTTCGAGCTCCCACCATCGATAAGAAAAGTGTTAAGTATTTTTAGGTATTTTAACCTAGTTAGTAGGTAGGTTTTTTTTCACACAATAAGAAATTAATTACTTAACTAAAACATTTTAAATTAACCAAAGTGGGAAAATCGGTTAATTTAAAGTGTAACCTACATACATACCACTTTTTTCAAACTAAATACGATCATCACTGTGGGCAAAAAAATTGTGTATAGAGATACAAAAATTATGATTTCACAATATGTAGAGTAACGGAATATGCCTACATAACTATACTTATTTTTTTAAATTTTTTTATAGTTTCAAAATTACACTTGATATTTTTTACTAACCGACAAGGAGGAGATTCTATGATATATATACCGCCGGTATTATAATTTTGAACATACTGAAAAAAAAAATCATCGACATTTTCGTCAATTCGGTATGTCAAGTTTTTTTTTGGGAGGACAAAATGGAAAACCATTTCGAGATAATTGTCTCAATAACAATATTTTATATGTCAGAATATTTAAAATGAAAGGATTAAACTAAATATCAACTTAAAATAACTGGTCATTCAGAAAAAATGTGTCAGAATTTGACATTTTATGTTGCCGTTTCTGTTTCCAACATGGAGTAAGAAAGAGAAGGCAGGTAATTTTTATTTTTTAAATTAAATTTTTAAACAACAAAATTAACAACGTGGAGTTCAAATAATTTTTTCGAGCCCACTTTTGCCATTTAAAGATAAACTTCATGAATTGAAAAAAAAAATGTTTCTTATAATGATATCTTCTATCCGTAAAAAATATAAAATAAAGACAAAAAAATGCTTGACATACCGAATAATTGTGTGAATAATAAAGATTACATAGATTACACACCGAGGGCAGGAAAGTAAGAAAGGTCTCAGATGTCATTTGATTGCTGACCGAGGTGAAGCCGAGGTCAACAAACATGTGATCTGAGGCTTTCTTATTTACTGCCCGAGGTTAGTTTACTATTTTTCTCCTCGACGGAGGTGGAAAGCGGCAACTTCGTTTAGCGCAGCGGGAAGAAAATTTACGCTTTTCGTCCGGAGGGGAGAAAACAACATTTTCTATGTTAGAGATTTTAAAATGAAAGGATTACGGATATTTTTTTAAAAATATAAGGTCGTTTTCGACCAGGAGTGCGATTTTTGAATCTCACTCGGTGAGCTCAGCAGTTGAAAATGTCAAAATTACTATGGAGATTTGCATCTTCCTACTGCTGATGCGACTTTCAAAAATCATACTTCAGCAGTGCTATTTTTGAAAGTCAAATCAGCAGTAGGAAGATGCATATCTCCATAGTAATCTCCATAGTAATTTTGACATTTTCAACTGCTGAGCTCAGCGAATGTGATTCAAAAATCGCACTCCAGGGCCCTATTCAATAAACGCGACAATTACAGGTGAAAGGCGACAGGCGAAAATTCGACAATTATTTACAGTTCAATAAAAATATACATTGACAAAATTGTCAAGAGCATTGAGTTCTGCTTACGTAGGTCGTGGGTTCGATTCCCACGGGGGACACCTAGTGACATGTCACTTTGTGCATTTTTCCCCAGTTTGTTAGGATATTACAGGCTGAATCACATGATTCCATGCTTCGGATGGCACGTTAGGCCGTTGATCCCGGCTACTATCTTTGGTTAGGTACATAAAAACCACGTCAGAGGCCCGTAAGGCGGTCTGAAAAAAACTCTGATACCAGGGCTTGCTGCCCACACGATAAGAAGAAGTGTTTAATAAAACAAATACTTATGTCAAGTTTTTCAGGACAAATTGTCATTATGTCTATTCTATTTTTATTAAATGGCGTTTCCTTGTTAGATTTCGCCAGTGTCAAGTGTTGAAGATATATTTATTAGATATTGTACGGTAATAGGATATGGCGATCTCAAAACCCCGTTTTTAAACAAAAACACACACTTGAAACCACCATAAAACGGTGGAGCCACTTGGGCAATTAAATCGCAAGCCGACGACACGTCTACTTGTTACCTCCTTAGCCACGCGACTCCTCTGTCACATGTCACCTGTCAGGAGAAAAATTATTGAACAGAAATATGTCAAATTGTCGCTACAATCCGACAAATTTCTTTTCTCAAACATGCTTGGAAATTTGAGCATTATGTTGACAACCTTCTTTGAAATAAATCGAAATTGCTGTACTATGCGAGCAGTGGCCGGCAATAGTTGTATGAAAATCTTTATCTGTCGTAGTTTAGCGGCCAAATAAATTACATAGTAAACTTATATTATGTCGTGTAAGTTATAAGTTACTAGCTTTATCGCAGGAAATATTATTGTTGTTCGTCATTGATTTTGAAAAGTTGATTAATTTTCATTTCCGCGCATTCATAATTCATAATATTTATTGCATAATCATAATAATAACATAATACTTAGCATTGTTTGAGAAAAGCACTATACAAGCCTTGGCCACAACTAGGCATTGATGGACTTACGTATGTGTGCCTTGGCTACGCCTCGGCCCACATTTACCGGTTCGTCCATCGATGCGTCTTTTGCTGGCCACTGCAGTAATGTACTATAATTTTCCACCATGACATTTTGACGAAATTATCAGATTTTCCACCTGTAATTGTCACGCTTATTGTCACGTTTATTATACCGGGCCCTGTAAACTCCTCGGTAAATTTGAAAAGTACATAAAATAACTGGCCGATAAGAAAAACAAAATTATTATGTCAGAATTTGACATTTTATGTTACCGTTTCTGTTTCCAGTATCGAAGTAGAAAAAGGAGGAAGGTGTCTTTTTTAGATTAGCAAAGTTTTTTCTACATGAGTTCGAATGATTTTCTTGTGACCACTTTTGCATTTAGAGATTACCGTTCAAATTCATTTAAAAATGTTTTTGTATTGATAAACTAGCTAGCTTTTACGGTTCGCTTTCATTGCAACAAACTATTTTTCATAAAAATGCTTATTTTATAACTATCTCCCATAATCTGTATATTCTTCTGTCTCCACACTAAGAAATGGTGGTTGGGCAAAAAATCTCGAGAGAAATATATCTCAAGACAATAATTATATTACTACTATTGTATTGTATGGTATAGTCAAAGTGAATTTACGCTATGGTATGGTGCTAAGGGACCCTCCGTACGTGAGTCCGACTCACATTTGGCCGGTTTTCTTTAAATACCTATAGTAGTTTACTTAACAAAATTTTAAAAATATTGCTTTTATGACTAGTGGAGAAAAATTAGCCGTGGAATTTAAATATTCCCATTGTTTTGGCAGACGTGCCTAAACCACTGAACCGATTTTGATGGTTGAGATGTTATGTAGGCATCTTATATTATCTACTATATTATCTATTTTCGTAATCCACTTAGTTCATTCCAAAATATCAAGTGGTGTCGTATTACGATAAGTCTAAACAATTAGGACGGAAAACATGAGTCACAAACGGCTTCGGCTTCAAATAAAAATGATTATTTATAAATAAGAACAAAAGACTCACGTATGTTTTGGTTTTCGGCATCCAGAATGGTCCATTTATCCATAGACATGATTAGCACTGCCACTTTAAACAAGTAAACACAATAAATCACTTCACAAAACACCCACTTGAAACATGAAACCGACCGATACTTGGGACGCGCGGATTCAAACTGATATTCCGACAAAACTATCGAACTGGGGGTCTGAACTTCTATAAAAGACGTCGGGGTAATTTTGTAAGTTAGAGACAGAAATATAGAGCTTATGGATTATTCTGTAGGAAAAACAAGGACAGATAAATATTAAAGAGCAGGGCTGTTGGGAAACAAATATACCCCGGGCAAACAACGGTTTTTTATTCCGGTATGAAAATATGCCCGGGTGCACAAAAGGAAGTCAAGGTCAAAAAACCGGTCAGATGAGTGGCTATCCAAAGTAAAATGAGTAGGTTAGGTTAGGATTGACTTGCGACCACGCCGCACGAGCCGAGCGAGCGAAGCAAAAAAATCAAAACATCAAAACCAAAAATCTAAACTACCTTCTAGCCGCACACTATAAAATGATATTTTGTTAAAACGTGATTTTGTAAAATAGTAACAATATTACATGAAAAATACATAAATGAAAAAAATACATTAGGTACATTTGTAAAGACAAGCTTCTGCAAAAAA
This sequence comes from Agonopterix heracliana, assembly GCA_963693445.1. Lineage (NCBI taxonomy): Eukaryota > Metazoa > Arthropoda > Insecta > Lepidoptera > Depressariidae > Agonopterix > Agonopterix heracliana. The sequence continues at coordinate 121,826 of OY856321.1, forward strand.
TATTTTTGTTAAGCGATTATTTGTCAAATTAACAATTTGCGGAACTAGGTGTTTGTAAAATGAATATTACATGAAACGTTGCTTGTTAAGTAATAATTTGCCAGAAAGTTTTTGGTCAAACATTAGTGCATGCATGCAGCAAGCAAGCAAGCATGCAGCAAGCATTTTGATGCTCCGCTCGCTCCGCTAAGTGTTTTACATGTTCTAACCTAACTTAACCTACATTTTTAAAACCACCGGTTTGTTTTTCTCAGGCAGGGGGCTTCCCCCCCCCCCCCCCCCACCGGCCCCCCTTACATGCATACAAGCAAGCAACAAGCAAGCAAGCATGCAGCAAGCAAGCAAGCAAGCAGCATGCTAGCAAGCATATTGGTGCTATAATCCTGGTATCATGTATCTACTAGGTAATTATTACAGAAAACTTTACTGTGTTGTGTCAGTGTCCTAGTCATACTTTGGAAGAAGTTGCTTCTACATTTTAAAACTTCGAACCCAGAAGACCGTTGTCAAAAGAAAAAAAATGATTATGAAATTCTGATTTTAAATTTTCTGGAAAATGATACTTCTGTCAAGTCTTTATAAGGAGTAACAAATGTATGTGTAACAAAATATCTGTCACTAGAAAATTCTATAAACCGTTTTCGAACAACTGAAATTCGGTCAGTGAAATTTCGAAAGTAAGATAGGTTACCTAGCTGAAGACGCTGTTATCCGGTCGAGGCCGTTTTTTGAACACGAACGAAAGTGTTTTAAACTGTGTTTTAAAGTCTGAAAACCAATTATGTCTTATTTAAGGATCTGGCTGATGGCGACCGTGCTCAATTACACGATTAGATTAAGTTTAATAGATAGAAAAAAATCCCAAAGTTATCCCTTTTTGTTATGTTTTTTCAATACCATGATTAAACTGCTGATATTTAACTTTTTATTCTTGTACTTAACTAAATACATTTAATATTTCTAGTGAACTCCGTAGAATTTTGAGCTTAGAAACACCCATGAGCAAAGATATTGATGAAAAACACGTTTTTTTGCGATCCTGCTTTCAATTGGAGCGGGAATGCTAATTGTAAACTTATGCTTGCAAGAATGAGACGCTTGCACTTGAATAACCTGGCCTTAACACTAAAATATTTTTTTTACCACAATCTACTAAATATACCTAGGAACTTATCGAAAAATAGCATCACAGATAACGTAACTATTTACATAAAAGCCAAGTAAGGTAAGTGATTTACAAAAGCTACTTGAAAATATTTTTTTTAGAAAGTTGACCATTCGCTTGCTAGAATATAAATAAATTATTCGTTGCGTTTTGTTTCTCTAACGCCTATTCGTGAGTGGAGACAAAGTAAACATTTCTCTATGGTGGTCTGTGATCCGCAGTGGGTAGTAAGATCATTATTATGCTGCTCGACACAAATAAAAAACGAATTAACGATGAACAGAAGAAAAATTCAAGTGATGGATCAGTGAATGACTTTTTGTGGTACAGTCAGCAGCAAAAAGATGTATGCACTTTTAGTACTACGGTTTAGTACTACGCGGAGTACTAAAGTGTATACATCTTTATACTACGACGTAGTAAAAGTGTATTCATCTTTTTGCTGCTGACTGTACCTGCATACCTAATCTTACTAATATTAAGCCTGGAAGATATTTCTTTAAACCTCATAGGTACCTATTACTTAAGTACTTTCTTATTTTGAATAACCTTAAGTTAATGGCCTATATTATTATAGGGCCTGGCAAGCCAGGAACACGTCTACCCAATGGTATCTTTTGTGTTGACCCCTACATATTTTATTTTCTTCACCCTTTCAAAAACGTGGTTAATGCGGAAGGCAAAAGCGTTCAGGGGAAGAAACCTGTAATCTCCCGGTTTTGAATAACCATCTCCCAGGAGAACATGCGTTTAGCCGCCAAGACATCGCAGTTACACCGGATATGTTCCATGGTATCCACCTCCTCTCCGCACGCTCGGCAATAGGGTGAGCTTCATCGTACCTGTGGCGTAGTGCTCGGTTAGGGCTCCGACTATGGCACGAGCTTTGCTCCTGCTGTTTTTCAGTATGAACTTTAGGATTCGTGTTGTTAAGTATATTGCTGATTAATTTTTCCTGCAGTGAATTAGTGTTGTAGCCCCGAGACCACACCACTCTAGCATGTGTCTTTTATCAGCCCATTCTTTAATGGCTATCCTAATTTTATAAAGGGACATGCCGGGATTTCTACCATAACCACAGGTCCGGCACTCGCGACACAAGATGCCGTTACTATACGTGCAGTCCCGTTTGCACGCGTGCGCCTCCTGCACGTGCTTCTTGCTCTGCTCCCCTAAAGTGTCCCCAGAAAGTGGGGCGAGGGCAAGGAGTGTCCGTACTGTATGTAGTACTAGATACTCTTTCTTATACTGTGCCACAACCTTTATGACCTTAGACGAGACATGATACAACATCACATGTCCACACAGACGAAGTCGCGGGCAAAAGCTAGTCTTTAATACATCGTATGTTTTTACGACCAGCTTACCTTACCTGGGCACCGTCATACCTTTCATTTGCACGGGGTTTATGCGGCTTTTGGAACAGAGTAAATTTGTATCTGCTTTTGTACCTGAAGCATTGACGAGTCGCAAGTAGAGGCAGCATCCGTAGGCGGTGCTACTCGAGGCATCTGCGAAACCTATTAACTCTGCTGTCTGTGCATCAGTGATATCTATATTCCTTGGCAGCAAGATAAAGATTTCACTTAGTTTTGGAGCGAGCGAAGCTAAGTGGGCTCGATATTTTGCTGCAATGCGTCTATACAGGGTGTTTCATAAGTAACAATAAATATTTCAAACTCTTAATATCAGGGTCGTTTAGAGCGTCAAACTGAACAACTTTCTCTATGGGACCAACATCGAAATAACTAACAAAATTTTTTTTTTTAAATCCCATACTTCTTTTAGCCGATTTGTAGAATGTCGAATGTCGATTTGTAGAGTACGGAACATCATTTTTTTTTCGCGATTGCGATATTGGTCCCATAGTGAAAGTTGTTCAGTTTGATAGTCTACACCACCCCCTTAAAGGTTTATTTGTATTTTTGTAACACCTTGTATAGGTCCTTGTGATACAATCATAACCAGGAGCGAGCGATGCGAGCTCGAGTTTTTACTGTAATATAATGAGAACAGTATAATAAGATTTAAATCCTGGAGCTAGCGAAGCGAGTTCGAGTTTTTACGACCTGAAATCTGGAAGGAGCAAGGCAAGCTCGAGATTTTACTACACTACAAAAAAATCGGTTGTCTGCAAAATTGGTTTACTGACGATAGTTGAACGTGACAACGTCATAAGAAAATACTGATGGAATGGTTGCATTTTTCAAAAGAAAATTTTAATTTTATTTGTTTGATAGATATTTTGTATAGATATAGATAAGGAGGTAAATGGAAATCACAATTTAATTTGTCGGTATGTTATGTAGGTACTATGATAAATAGTGTCAGGGTAGTTATAAGGAATGTCAGAGAATATAGATAGTCTGCATGTGAAGCTTGTGTTTGATTTACATCTCCAAAACATGGCGCAGTCAATTTAAAAGTATTTCGTGATATATACGCCTAGAAACGGAAAAGAAAGGTGTAGTTAAAAGGACTTAAGACGTAATGCGGCGCCGCTCTTTAGGTATTTGAGGGGGTGAAGCAGAGGAAGTGACGGGAGAGTAGTCCCGCCCATCGGCGGGTGGCACCCCGCGTCAACTTTTTTTTTGGAAAGAGTTTTACGGCTCTGGGTTCATATTCTGTTGCCAACCGTATTGACCACCGATTCCGGGATTTTTCCGGAAATTTAAATAAATCATTTTTTTTACTAATTATGTGAAATTTAATATCATACTATACTCCATTACAAATAGGGGCGAAAAGAAGGAAAAAAAGGTTCTTTATAGTACACACTTTAAAGAAATATGAAAAATTGTATCAAACAACAATGTTGCAAAGCGATTGGCGATGTTGAAAGACCTAAAGAAGCAGTGGTGCAGACATGTGGTTCGTCTTCCTTTCAATGAAGCTTTTTTAAAGATAGTTATGAAAAATATCCGCCAGGTGGAGCTAGTAGTAGCCATATGGAAACTTAATATTTTTAAAAATTCTAAAAAATGTAAGTACTAAGATTAGTAGAACTTCTTTCAAATCGTTATTGAGCATCGTTGTATTTATTTATGAATAGATTTGTCTCTAATCTAAATCTGAAAAATCTAGAAAAAAATGTGTTTGCAAGTTATTGAGGTAGGTACTAGAGTAGGTGCAGAGACTTAATAGTTTGTAACACAGAACACACGTACATGCCTGGATTTAGGCGACTAATTTCTAAAATGAATAATGACAAGCAGTGGCGTAGCGTGCCTCGGCGTTTGTTTGGGTACCTTATGAAGGCTAAAGATTTCTCACAAAAGAAAAAAAATGTTTTCATAAAAATTTTAAGAAATATTTATTCATCATAATTATCTAAGTATCTGTCACTTTCTCCAAAAAAAAATCAAACAATTCAAATGGAATATTACACTCTCCTTACCTTTTTTCGGCAAACTGATTTATTAAATCATTTATAGCTGATGAAGAAATTTGGGAAGTATGTGGCGGACTCTTTGCTCACCGATAAAACTCTATGAGAGGTGGAGAGTTGCCTTGACGACAAGCCGTCAGAAAAATAACTTTGATATTTTTTCACACGCAATTTGTTAATTCGAATGTTATTATTTTTATGTTCAATTCTATAGTCATTATAATTGCATCATCCTAACTTAATTATCGCGTTCTTATTTCAAACATCATCTCACCCGAGCTTCATTCATCTGCGCCCTATCTCCGCCTATCTGCCGGCAACTATCCCCACAGTGGTGACCCGCGACACCCCGAAACATGGACGGGGAGAAAAAATCAGTTGGGGACATACCTACGGCAAATGAGACGTTCGCAGTGGCAGTGAAGCTTCCACCGTTCTGGCCGGAGGAACCGGAGCTTTGGTTCGCGCAGGCCGACGCGCAGTTCACGCTCTCAGGTATCACTAGGGATGCTACCAACTACCATCATGTGATCGCTCAGCTAGATCATCGTTACGCACAAGAAGTCAAAGATATAATCACAAAACCGCCTGAGACCGGGAAATATGACAAGCTTAAGGAAGAGCTCATTAAACGATTGTCAATGTCCAGTGAAAAACGAGTGCGTCAGCTGTTAATGCACGAAGAGATAGGCGATAGGACGCCGTCCCAATTTCTGAGACATCTTCAAAATTTAGGAGGTTCGAACGTTCAACAACTACTGAAAGAGAATAATCTTTATGAGCTGAATATAAGAGCAGTTGTACAAGAAAACTGTAATATGGCACAAACTGATATAAGAACATGGCATGAGAGGCTAGGACGCCTGAATATTAAAGAACTGCAAAACATGAGCAAGAATGGTGCACTCCCAGTTACATTGAGTGGAAGTAATAATTTTATTTGTGAAGCATGTCAGTATGGCAAGCAAGCTAGATTGCCATTCAAGAAATCAGGCAGAGGTCCATTGCAACCAGGTGATGTTGTCTACAGCGATGTGTGTGGTCCGATAGAGGAGCCCTCAGTGTCAGGTATGCGATATTATTTATTAACGCCATGTTTATTTTATGAAGCATAAGAATGAAGTGCTGGAGTATTTCAAGAAGTACATTGCTATAGTGAATAATAGATTCCAACATGACGTCCGTACGCTACACACGGATAATGGAGGAGAGTATGTGAAAAAGGAGTTCAAAGAATTCCTTGAGAGTAGAGGAATAAGTCACGAATGCACAGCTCCCTACACTCCACAACAAAACGGCAGAGCGGAGAGAGAGTTACGCACGATTATGGAAAGTGCACGTTCGATGTTGTATGCAAAAGATATACCTCACCTTCTATGGGCAGAGGCTGTTAACTGTGCTGTGTACTTATTAAATAGGAGCTCGTCTAGTCAAACTGTCGATGTATCTCCCTATGAACTGTGGTGTGGATATAAACCAAATCTACAGCATATAAGAATTTTTGGATCGGAGGGATATGTTCACGTTCCGAAAGAGAAAAGGAGAAAGTTAGACAAGAAAAGTGTGAAAATTATTCTTGTTGGATATGAGAATGAGAACTACAGAATGTATGATTTTACTACGAAGAATATAACTGTGTCTAGAGATGTGAGATTTGATGAGAATAGTACAACAGTAAATAGAAAGAATTTTACGCAGATAAATATAAATGAAAAGCAGGATGAAGAGCCTCAGCAGAATGTCAATAATAATATACAAGATGAGAATACTGTTCCAGAAGAGTCATCAGATGACAGTATGCAAAGTGTAGAAGATAATGATGAGACATATCATCCTCCATGAGTAATAAGAGGTGGTGTAGAAAGGAGCAATATGAATTTGAGGCCTAGACCCAACAGAGACGCAGAATTCAACTTTGCTGAGATGAGCAGTCCAGTAACATACGAAGAAGCGATAAATGAAGCAAATTGTGTAAAGTTGAAACAGAACGATAAGAATAAGAAAGGACGTCTACGTGGCTTTACACAGATAAAAGATTGCAAGGAAACCTTCTCACAAGACTGGGGTTGCGTAACTATGAACGCAGATAATCAAAGTGAAAGAAGACTTATCATGACCCAGTGTTTCTCGAAAGACGAAAAAAAGAAGAAAGTAGATATAAGATTTCATTTCAATAGAGAGAAGATTGAGTTCATATCGGTGTCATTCTACAAGTTTTAGTCTTATTGAAGATAAGTGGATGAGATATGCTGATGTGAACAATGTAAAAGGGGGTGAAATTTAAGTGGGAGTGTTAGAGAGTAAATTACCTTTTACTTGTCTATGTTTTGTGGTTGACATTAGAATAGAAGAAAAAGCATCTGTTTTGGAAAAACTTTACTATAATGTTGTAAAAACGTAATTTTGTTTGCAATATAGTTTACAGAAATCTACTCGAAGTATCATTGCTTTTGAATATCAAATCCAATAGGAATGTCTCCGTACGAGGGATCTCCTCAACGGTTAATAGCATTGACTTGCATTTTTCTTTCACACGTTCAGTTTTGATAGCAAAACACACATTTACCCAGAATCTGGTGCTGAAGCCAGGAATGTCACCGTACGAGGTATCTCCTAAATGGTAAACAGCATTGGCTTGCATTTTTCTTTCACACGTTCAGTTTTTATAGCAAAACACACATTTAACGAGAATTTGGTGCTGAAGCCAAAAATGTCACCGTACGAGGGATCTCCTAAATGGTAAACAGCATTGGCTTGCATTTTTCTTTCAAACGTTCAGTTTTTATAGCAAAACACACATTTATCGAGAATTTGGTGCTGAAACCAGGAATGAATATCTCCGTAAGAGGGATCTCCTCAACGGTTAATAGCATTGACTTGCATTTTGCAGTTTGATAGCTTTTGGTGGGCCCGGCCCTCTCCAGAATTCTTCTGGCCCACCCCAGAAATCAAATGAATCACTTTCTCAAAATAAGAGACATCTACAAGGTAACCTATCTTACTTTCGAAATTTCACTGACCGAATTTCAGTTGTTCGAAAACGGTTTATAGAAGTTTCTAGTGACAGATATTTTGTTACACATACATTTGTTACTCCTTATAAAGACTTGACAGAAGTATCATTTTCCAGAAAATTTAAAATCAGAATTTCATAATCATTTTTTTCTTTTGACAACGGTCTTCTGGGTTCGAAGTTTTAAAATGAAGAAGCAACTTCTTCCATAGTATGACTAGGACACAACACAGTAAAGTTTTCTGTAATAATTACCTAGTAGATACATGATACCAGGATTATAGCACCAACATGCTTGCTAGCATGCTGCTTGCTTGCTTGCTTGTTGCTTGCTAGCTTGTATGCATGTCGGGGAGTGCGGGGGGCGGAAACCCCCTGCCTGAGAAATACAAACTGGTGGTTTTAAAATTGTAGCTTAGGTTAGGTTAGAACATGTAAAACACTTAGCGGGCGAAGCGAGCAGAACATCAAAATGCTTGCTGCATGCTTACTTGCTTGCTGCATGCTTGCTTGCTTGCTGCATGTTTGCTTGCATGTTGCTTGCTTGCTTGTATGCATGTTGGGGGGTGCAGGGGGGCTGCGCCTCCCGCGAGGGGGGTTCGGGGGGCGGAAGCCCCCTGACTGAGAAAAACAAACTGGTGGTTTTAAAATTGTAGGTTAGGTTAGGTTTGAACATGTAAGACACTTAGCGGAGCGAGCGAAGCGAGCGGAGCATCAAAATGCTTGCTGCATGCTTGCTTTCTTGCTGCATGTTTGCTTGCTCGCTGCATGCTTGCTGCATGCTAGCTTGCTTGCTGCATGCTTGCATGTTTGCTAATATGTATGTTGAAGGTGCAATGGGGTGGACGCCCCCTGCCTGAGAAAAACAAACTGTTTTTTTTTAATTCTAGGAAAGGTTAGGTTAAATATTTCTGCGGAAAAATGACTGTACAGAAAAACAAATATTCGAAAAAGTAAATTATCTGACTCACATTACTTTGGAAAACTGTGTTACAGAATTTAGATTCATTGGTTAAAAGAAAAAAAGACAATAAAAAATCTGGCTCCTCAAAATATGGCGAATAATATTTCGGGGAAACAAAAAAAAAAGGAAACAATAAAAAGTGTAACGATTTCGGAGAACTAAAATTCGGAAAACTCTTTTTCGAAAGTACGATAGGTAACCCATCTACAATAATAAACACAATATTATTTTATTGTATTTCGTTTCTCGTGTCCACTTTCTAGAAAAGTCAAAGTAGTCAGAATGTTCTTTGAAAATTAGGGCTCACTTCGCTCGCTCAGCTTTTTTTATAGGATTCTACCTATTTTGAGACTGAGCTCTCGCTACCACTGAGTCATAATCTTGGTTTATATTTTAGAACTGTATTCGTTCGCTCCAGCTTTTTTATTTGAAGATGAGCTCTACAATCGAGTTAGTAGCGTAATCATGAGCTCGTTTCAGCTATATTTTGTTTAAGGGTCGGCACTACCTACGGCCCGTTTGACATATCTGTCAAAAGAAAAAGACCGGTGGCCGACAACACTCAACCCTATCTTATAAGATTAATGAACAAATCAATTTGATAGCCTTTGGTAAAAAACTTGGTCGGCTGCAGCGCGCGGCTTGGCTGGCATGTTTACTGGTGTGAAGGAAAAAGTGAACCCTACCTGGTGACACAACATTTTACCTCGTTGAATTAAAGGACGTAACTAGTCTGTTGGTCTAGAGTCCAATTAGTAAGGACTAAAAAGTCTGGTCGGCCGACCCTATCCTGGCAGGTTCGTAGGGTCGACCGAATTTAGGGTACCTACTACTCGGAAGGCAGATTTTACCACATTAAATTAATGTTGAATGTTTGGTTGTGCGTGGCAATAATCCTGCACATGGGCGTAGCAATGATTTTTTCCCAGGGTGGGCCAGGCCCCGGTTCGTTCGGTGCAATAAAATCTAAAAGCTGGAGCGAGCGAAGCGAGCTCGAGATTTAACTGAATTCTGGAGCGAGCGAGCTATGTGAGCTCGAGATTTTACTGCAATGCGTCTAGGTCCTTGTGATACAATTGTAGCCAGGAGCGAGCGAAGCGAGCTCGAGATTTCACTGAATTCTGGAGCGAGCGAAGCTAAGTGTGCTCGAGATTTTACTGCAATGTGTCTAGGTCCTTGTGATACAATCGTAGCCTGGAGTGAGCGAAGCGAGCTCGAAATTTTACTGAAATATAGTGAGATCAGTGTAATAACATTACAAATCGTTGAGCGAGCGAAGCGAGCTCGAGTTTTTACGACCTAAAATCTGGAACGAACAAAGCAAACTCAAGATTTAAGTAGCTTTACTATGAAAAGATAGAGCGAGCGAAGCGAGCACGAGATTTTGCGTAATTCTGGAGCGAGCAAAGTGAGCTCGAGATTTTACTGCAACGTTTCTAGCCAAGAGCGAGCGACGCGAGCTTGAGATTTAACAGCAATAGAGATCAGATCAGTATGTTCTAAAAACAGGAGCGAGCGAAGCGAGCTCGAGATTTTGCTTTATTATAGCTCGACTTTTCTAGCTCATGCCAAAATCGAGGCAATTCATGCTTTAAACAAATAGCTGAAACGAGCTTATATATGCTTATGATTTCGCTACAGTGTATTTGTGTATAAAATAAAACCAGAGCGAACGAATACTGCCAACTACCAAGATTATGGCTCGGTTGTAGCAAGAACTCAGTTTAAAGGCATATAATGCTACCAAAAAAGCCGAGCGAGCTCGAATTTTCGAAGTACACTCTGACCACATTGATTTTTCAAGAAAGCTTGCCGGGCCCACCCGGCTCCCCCCCTTGCTACGCCTATGATCCTGCAGCATCTGGATTTGAGAGCCGTAGGTCGAAATTGACATTTACAGCAACAGTACAGTACCGTGATGGATCTATAATGTGAGTGATCAAAGATCACCCCTGGTGGTGGGATAGGATGGGTTCCAACTAATTAGATCACAGTATTACTAAGGTTTAAAAAAACTTAAAATTATTATACAGAACAAATTAAAACTTTTAACAGAATAATGAAATTATTATAAGTTTAATATTATTGGTATTAACAAACTAAGGGTTTGTAATCTTTTATCATCATAATCATCGTCAGATATAATATTTTAAGCACGGAATAAAAGTTAATTTTGCAGTAACTGGAACGATTGCCTTCAAAAACATTTGCGCAAAAGGACATCAGTGTGACGACTTTTAGTAGATTTCTTCTTTATTGGTAGATTTAGGGCAAAATTGTTTAGTAGATTTTAGTAGAAATTTGGTATTCGAAAATGTTAATGTATTTAAAAATGCAAGGATTCAGGCTGATAAAATCTAAGCTGGCAATACAAATGGCTGAGAAAACGATTGCAGGGTTTGCAAGTTTTCCGGAACTTCTAGTACATCATCATCATAATCATCAGCCTATGCAAGTTGTTACGAAAATACAAATAAACATTTAAGGGGGTGGTTTAGACCATCAAACTCAACAACTTTCACTATGGGACCAATATCGAAATCGCGAAAAAAATTATTTATGTTCTATACTCTACAAATCGACTTGAGCTAAAAATGTATGGGATATCCGATTTTTTTTTCGTGATTTCGATGTTGGTCCCATAGAGAAAGTTGTTCAGTTTGACGGTCTAAACAACCCCCTTAAGAGTTTTAAAAATTTATTCTTACTTATGTAACACCCTGTATACGTCCCACTGCAGGGCACAGGCCTACCTTCTAGGAGGGTGTTTGGGCGTAAGTCCACCACGCATGCCCAATGCGGATTGGTAGACTTCACATATACATCAGAATTTCTTCGTCTACATATGCAGGTTTCCTCACGATGTTTTCGTTCACCATTTGAGAGCAGTCGGTAATACGTACATAAGTTTGTTGTTTTTTTTACAAAAGAGGGCTTCTGAACAGAGTTGGAATTTTGGTACCTAGCACTTTTAATATGTCAAAGGGATTGCATGTTTATCGACTTCCAATAATGTCGATATACGGGTATATTTTATATCACTGCGGATAACTTCAGCATGTATCGAACTTCAAAATAGCGAAAATAAATCAGCTGTCCCATAAATTTGAGTCGAATATGTAGGTACAGCAGTTTTGTATAGGACAGCTGATTTTTTTTCGCTCTTTTGAAGAAGAAGTAGAATACATGCTGGAGTTATCCGCAGTGATAAAAAATTACCCGTATATCGACACAATCGGAAGTCGATAAACGTGCAATCCCTTTGACATAATATTAAAAGTGCTACCAAAATTTCTGACTCTGCTTATGAGACATTTCGGAACTTTCCGTTCAAGTAATCTCTTTTATAGTGTTATCTGGTATCAACGGCTTCAGTATGACCTCTTGATTACAAATATATAAGATGACAAGCGCTCAGACTGTGGGGGTAGAAACTGTGACGTCATAAAGAATGCCATACAAAGCAAAAAAAAAATTTTGTTTATTCATGCCGTGTGTTATTTTGTAATTTATCTGACTACATATTTTTTGACGCAATATAGAAGATATCCTGAGTCATTTGATATATAATTTACAAAAATCCATTCAGTCGTTTATAATCTATAGCAGTTCAAAGTCAACTCAGAATTGTGGATTTTTTTTACTTTTTCGAATAATTTGTTAAACCAAATAGTGAAAATGTTATACTATCTTAACTATTATAAAACCGTAAAATCATGAGGAATAAAAAAGTAACGGTTCTCTTCATATAAATTCAAATAACATTCGATAGCGCGATTTAAAAACGTGCAGCGCACAAAATTGACAAAATTTGACAAAATTGTTAATTTGTTCGCGCATCACGCAAAAACTACTGAACCGATTTTGATGAAACTTTTTTTGTTTGATAGCTTATGATCTGACTTAAAATCTGGTATATAATTTGTGCGGACGAAGTCGCGGGAAAACACTAGTACTATATATTTGTAATGTACTCATAAAGCCCTTTCATAAACAAAAAAAAATGGTACTTTGTATGGCCACCTTTATGACGTCACAGTTTCATGAATAAACAAACAAAAAATTTTACTTTGTATGGCCACCTTTATGACGTCACAGTTTCTACCCCCACATTCTGAGCGCTTGTCATCTCATATATTTGTAATCAGGAAGTCAAACTGAATGCATCGATACCAGATAACACTATAAAGGAGATGACTTGTGCCAGAATCTTATTTAAGCGATTCGCCGATCTACTATATGACTTTAATAAATTAGTTTCTTCAGTATAAGTAAACAAACAGGCATCAATCTGAGTAGAAAAAAATGTGTTGCAGACCGATTATTTATACCTCAATAGGTTATTATAATTTTTAACTAATCACATTGAACTGATTTTATAACATTTAACTAATTTAATTGTAGTTGTGAAAGGTGGTAGTTAAGTTATTGTCTGGCACCTATTGTTTAAATCTGTTTTTTTCTTAATGTTTATCAATTATATTGTAGTGTGACTAATAGGTACTCTGTACTTACTTACCATCTGTAACTTATGTATCTACCTACAATTTAAGGTAAATAAATGAAATGAAATGAGATGAACCAAAAAGTACCAAATTAACCATAAACCACCAAAAAGTACGAAAAATTACCAAAATAACAATAATCTACCAAAAAGTACGAAAATCTACCAAAATATCTTTTTTGTTACTTTTGTACAAAAATTTACCAAAAACTACCATAAATTACCAAAATAACCAAAAACTACCAAACAGTGCCCGGAAAGTAACTTTTAAGAAATTCCTTTGTGTTTTCTTGTGTCGCGCAATGTCTTTTCGCGCAAAATTCTGTCGTGCAAATGACTTTTGACGTTACCTACTACGGTACAGAATTCACTCTTATTCCATTCTTATCTGACGATGATGATGATGATTTCAGATTATCAATCCTTAGTTTGCTAGTAACAATAGTAATATTAATAATAATTATAATATAATTATAATAAAGGGGACAAAAATTAACGAGTAATAGTCGACCAATTTATAAAATGCACTTCTAAGTCCACATATCGTGACGGGCAACTACGGAACCCTACACTTCATGTGGCCCGACACCCACTTGCCCGGTTTTTTATTAGTTACTTTGCCTACTTTAGCTAAAAATGGATTTGTTCATTAATCTTCTAAGACAGGGTTGGGTTTTGCCGGTCACCGGTCTATTCGCAATGATTTCGAATGATTGACGGCCCATAGTAATTTGTATGAAGAAAACGTCCAAAAAAATATGTGATTTTTGGTAACAAATTGCAAAAAAACTAGAAGTCGTATCGAAAAACTGATTTGTTTAAAGTGTTCTTTGATGTTTTGCCATTGATTATAAATATATTTTGTTGTTTTATTTTGCTTCACTAAATCACAGGACTCGGAACGCGGCAGTGCTATTCTAGAGTTTTTCATGAAATTCTCGATTACTTTCTGATGTAACTACACAATTTTACTGAAATTTTTTTTGTTCATCTTGTACTTCATCTTTTAGAGAAGCGATGGTATTAATTTTGTTTCTAAATATAGCTATTTACTATCCTCAAAAGTCGGAACGCCGAACCCTGTTTGGCCCGATTAGGGTAGTGCCGACCCTTAAAACTTGAATTACGTCGATATCGGCATGAGCTGAAAAAAATCGAGTTATAATGAAGCAACATCTTGAGTTCTTTCGCTTTTCACGCTCCTGTTTTGAGATCTCATATATATTGCTGTAAAATCTCGAGCTCGCTTCGCTCGCTCCTGGCTCTGTTTGTATCACAAGGATCTAGACACATTGCAGAAATATTTCGAGCCCACCACACGCTCCAGACAGAATTGAGTGAAATCTCGAGCTCGCTCTATGTTTAGGTTCGTGTGTCTTTTGTCGGGACAACGTCTTATAATTCGATGGAGCCGGCTGCACGCACGAAAAAACATGACTCATGCGGCGTTACGTCGCTCTGAAGCGTTCCATTTAAAGCTTGAAGTGCAAGCGAGAGCGCGGAACGAGTGACAAAGAGGCAGTCAAGTCAAAGTCAAAGTCAAAATTTTTATTCAAAATAATATCACATGGATAACTTTCTGACGTCATTTTTGATTCTACCACCGCTTCGGAAGGTGTTCCGTTGTAGAAAAGATGCGGCCAGAAACTCTACAACACACTTCTTTTAAACAAAACAAAATATACAAAGTACAAATATTGAATTACATAGTGTAACATTGTCAAGACCAGACATTTTGGTCATTCAAATAATCGTCGAGTTTATAGTAACCTTTTTTACAGAGGACTTGTTTAACATGGGATTTAAACTTTTTGTCTGGCAAGTTTAGAATATCCTCTGGTATCTTAATATAATAGGCACAATTAGCCTCCGCGTTCGGCAGCGTTCGACGACTGTCTCTCTCCTACTTGAGTGAGCGATACGTCCGCGTGGACAGCTGCTATACAATAATACATTTATAGGTGCAGGAGGGCCTTCATCGCAAACAGATCACTGCTTAATAGTAGAACTACCGAGATTACACAGAACTAGCGATCCGTCGAGTTATGCGGTGGTGCAGCCATTTCTATTCAAATCTTCAACTGAACTCCTCTTGACATGGCTGTCAACCACATTTACAGACACCCGACGTTCCACTAGACCGACACCAGGCGGCGCTGTAGCAAGGCACCATCATTAGTGTGCGATCTTGTTCTGTTTTAACTTGAGAGATGGCGCCAGGTGCCGTAGAGGGATGGCACCAGGCGCCGTCACGGCCAGACTGACTGTCGACCGTCCTCGGGCGTATCTTACTGCGGCCCTGCAAGATACAAGCAAACATCAACCATACGGCAGATCTGAATTCCCGCTCGTCCAGCCTGACAACAATCTCGCATCATCGTCAGACTGCATCTCGACATGTTCTTCACCGTTGGGCCGGGTGCGTCCATTCTACCAACCAAAAAGGTGTGGCACGGACGGCAGCCCCCCCGTCCAATCTCACAACAACCTGGACAGACGAGTGCGTCCCTCCAACCAACCCCCACACACAAGGGGTATGGCTCGGACGACACTACGACCGCCAGAATTGCTTTCACCGCGCCGCTACTCCATCAATTATCTTATCACATAGCATCTTTGACTAGGTACTTATATGAGGACTAGTAACGCGTGTAATTCTTCTTACAAACATTTCTTCCACTTTTTGCGGGGGGCGAGGTAATATGCAATCCGCAACTTTGGATTTTATTCCCCATAATTTTAGATTCTAATTTTGAATGTCAAAAATCATGAAAAGCAGTCTCGTGTGAACCCCAAACGTTCTAGATTCGAAGTTATTTATTTCGCAATTATAGGCTGTCTCGTTTAGTGATAAGGTATAAAATTGAATGTAAACTGCACATGATCAATTGATCTTATACCGTGGCAGATTTGCGGGGAAATGCTACCGCAAGGCGAGTCCCTCATATAAGTAGTCAATGCATAGCATAGAATTCCGTTTCCAAAAACACGGGCCATTAAGGTGACCCGTGTTAACTGTAACATCTTCTGGCGCCGTCATGGCACATCCAGAAAAAGGCGGGCTCACCGCGGATCATGCTTTCGAGGTACCTCTGGACATTCATTGTTTACATTGATTAACCTCCTTCACTTGACAAGAACTCTTCTACTGCTTTTTCGGTCTGATCGGATGGTAGTCATGCGTCCTGGCTTGCCGCAAACATAACAGGTTGACACAAAGCAAGTTACAACGTTTGTCTCTTTTATTTATGCTCTTTTGTGCGCGCTGATCTCGACGAATCTTCTCGCTTAAACAGACAAATTAAGGTATACATTAGATCTTTATTTTTAGACATTCTCACATAGATTACCAAGGTAGTGCAAACCTAAGCACCAGAATTTAGGCCGAACCTGCATTGTGGTGATTAGACAACAACAACAACAACAACAACAACAACAACAGACAACAACATAAAATACATCTTTATGGACACAAACAACCATATCGGAAATCACAAGACCTACGACGCTGCGCTGCGCCACTGATAAAGTACAAACATCGGCCAACATGAGAGCAAGACTTACTGTATGCTAACCACATCTTTGAAGGCTGTAGTTATCTTATCCTTCAACCATGGAGCCACTACAGCTAGACTACAACGTCAAGAAATAATTGCCGAAAGACTCAAGAAAACAGCCATTGACTTTAAAAGGGTCTCACAGCAAACTGAACAGTTTATCAAATACGCCGTATCAAAAAAAACTGAACATCATACCTATAGCAAGAGTTTCAGGATAAACATACCAAGTTTATGATAAAGACAGTTCAAGGTCAACCCACAAAGAAATACTCTCGGAAACGGACGAAGCAATTAGTTATCAATTATCTCAACGTCGAGACACTAAGCACTAACATGCACTTTCGCACAGAACCAGAAGAAGAAGTTTCACATTATTACTTTTTTAAGGAGGTCTACTAATATGGATTGTTATTGCAACTGTACTCTTCTATAATCCGTGACTGGAAGAAATAATTTCGGCGATTTAGGTATGTTCAATAGTAAAACAACATGTGCATGATTTGATGCTCTGAGAAAAGCCGCATAATAATGGCTATTTGGACTCTGTTTTGGGTTATGGCATTGTGACCTCGGCAATTTTTGTACGGACAAACCACATTTTTCTAATCCATAAACTGCATCGGGCTATATTCGGCATTGGCTGTAATGATTCATGCATCCCGTACATATTTAAATTAAATACCAGATAGGTACGTGTTATTTCAGTTTAAATAATAACATCTTTACCAACAAAAGCAGGGAATTAGAAACCTCGTGTAAATCTGACATTAGAACGTAGTAATTTTATGCTCTTTGACTTACATTGGCTCCCAAAAGAAAAAGCTCCCATATTTATGTCTACACATTGACCACGAAGTTAGAAAAGGAAACTTGAGATACCACCACCATCATAATATTGTCCAAACTAAATATAGCACACCATCTTACAACAGAACCACGAGTTCGGAAACAGATTATCCAACAGTTACCTACTACCGTAACAGATAGGTATCGCACTCATCCCAGTTTCGCGCGCTTTTCGAATTTCAAACTTTGGTCTTCAGAAACGAGAACTAAAATGCGACTTATATCAAAACGCGACACCCTGTACCTCATGGTTATGAGATACAAGGCGCCGTAGGTAAGAATTTATCAAAGCTAACAAACGCGAGTGACGAAGAACTGGTTCGGCGCATTGAGTAATTATGTATAGAGCAGACAACGCGAACAAAATCTGTGCACCATGATCAGCAGTGTGGGGCGCGTGCTGGGAGCGTCAGGCTGCGACGAGCGCCTGGCTCAGGCTAAGTGGGTTAGAGCGCGTGCACCCTAACGCGTGTTACAAAACATTACTGCTCGGTAGCTTCTCTAGTTAACATAGTACCTCAATGGTTCGGCGTCGAAATCTACTAGATAACCATGAACATAGTAGAGAATTGTGTTTCATTCATACAGTATACCAGCACTCAGTTAAAAAGGGATGTAAATCCTTACTTTGTCTTCCTCCGCTAAAAAAAAGGCCTTCTAAACGAGTTCGTTGTAATAGTTCATATTTCACAACAAAGATATTTCGATCTTACAATGCTTCGATGTATCCAGTGCCATTTAGCATCAAACACCTACAGCACGAATTTATTTGCTCAATTCAATTCAATATTTGTTATTTATTTGCGATATGAATCAACAATCAACCGAACGTCATCGTGACAACGACAATCAAGACATCATTAGTTTGTGAATCAAGAACAACAATAAAAGACAACATTAAAAAAACAATACTTGGAGTCGTTGTCCAAAGAGGTGGCACGCCCGCTCGACCATGCAGTTGCGTTAACACTTGACATCCACAAAACACAATCCTGACTTTTATCTACGAAAACCATCACATAATAACCACCGTTACATTATTTCTTGATAAAAAGTTACATACATACAGAAACTCACGGCAATAATCACTTTCGGTGTGGCCAGAAACATTGCATAAAAAATTAAAAGTCCATAAACCGCAATTATAAATTAGTAAAAAATGTGTGCACACTCACAAGAGCCCAGGGCTCGGCGATCAATTTTAACAATGTGCAAATACAACCACCATTTACATTACAACCCAAATTCAACACACAATAAGGACCTTGTTTCACTTCTAAATCGGAATCGGAAGTCGAGGACAAGTTTCAAATGCCGTAATCTTGTTGGAAGGATGATGTATGAAGGAGTTTCGGAGTTTGGCCTGACCTGACTGAACATGACGCGATTTACGAGCCGACAAAGAGAGCTCTTAATCACCTATTAAGCTCCACATCGCGTCAGCAACAGGCAGATTGAGACACCTAAATTCTTCAGCAGCATCTGGGTACAGAGTTACGTTACCTTGTACACAGAAGCAAATACGAATAAGTTTTTATTGTAAATACAACAGAAACATGCCTTTGAAATAGAGTGTATACAGGCATGACGGCATGACAAAAGCATGGAAACCATAAAAGCCATATTTTATAAAAATTTAGGCTTTGATACTACAGCGATGTTTCTGACTACACTGCCTGCATTCAACGAACTATCGTAGTATCGTATGATCACTACTATGTTCCCTGAGGGAGTAGTCTGAGATATTCTAAATCCTCAGAACATCCACGTTTTACTAGAAGAACTATTGTGCTTTCTGGAATATAAGTTTACAACACAAAAGCCCATTCTAAATAGATGAAACCAGGTACAACACAGCAATATCCGACAAAATTCTCACCAATAATCCGTGACCAAAGTCTATTTCGAACCACAAACATTAATTATACCATACCAACACGGAGATAACTTGCCCACTATCTCATCCTGGACACTTCATACAACAAGGCCGGGCCAAACGCTGGCCTGGCATTAGCAAAACCATATTGCCTACTGTAGACACTGTAGTTGTCTTCCATCTGTCTTCCACGAATGAGTGCAGGGAGTGTCCGTACTGTATGAACTGTATTATGTATCCGTCGACTTTACTGTAAATCATTCGTCAACTGGTGGGGTTGAAAATTACTGCTCGTCGTTCCGCCACTAGCCATATGAGTAGGCAGGACATACGTTAGATCATGTTCCATGTATTTAGAATGCAGATTGATGCAGATGCAGATTCAGCCGCTGTTTCATTCGCATCGATTTGGAACCTCGTGATAAAACTATCATCAGGTCTTGACTCTTGAAACAAAAGCTAGGTTTTAGCTGTCAAATAACCATCAACATTTTTCTATAGACGATTTTATTTCTCTTGGGCGCAAGTTTGTTTACACTTCTGATATAGGTGCAGGAGGGCCTTCATCGCAAACAGATCACTGCTTAATAGTAGAACTACCGAGATTACACAGAACTAGCGATCCGTCGAGTTATGCGGTGGTGCAGCCATTTCTATTCAAATCTTCAACTGAACTCCTCTTGACATGGCTGTCAACCACATTTACAGACACCCGACGTTCCACTAGACCGACACCAGGCGGCGCTGTAGCAAGGCACCATCATTAGTGTGCGATCTTGTTCTGTTTTAACTTGAGAGATGGCGCCAGGTGCCGTAGAGGGATGGCACCAGGCGCCGTCACATTTATATGTTTTCGTCAAGTATGAAGTGCAGTGAAAAGTGACTGTGGTGTGAATTGTTTATAGCAACGATAATTGCGGCGATAAAGGTAATGATTCTTTCCATATTAAATATATGTTCAGTGATGTATTGTCAAATAAGTATTTTGTAAATTTAAGATGATTTTCTGAACGAAGAATTTTATGAAATTTTTTTCTAAATTGATTCAAACGACAATTCATTTTGCAGAACCGCTTACAATCGCACCATGGAAAAACAACCTGACGAACCAGATGATTTCACGAATGAGCCACTACCTTCTATGAGTGAACCCATGGAGGTTCAAGATGCTGTAGCATCTACTTTAGCAACGCCATTCGCGCAGGCAATAAAACACTAAGAGGCACCACCATCGATTTGACTTTTTCAAGACACATAAAACTCGAAACAATTTAATTTCCTACTTTTCCTATCATCGTCCTATTCTCAACAGAATAACACAAATTGTAAGAAGTTAAATATCACTCATGTTTAAAAGTTGTACATAAAAGTAGTAAATAATTGCTCAACGCACATTCACACTTGTAAAAACTATGAACATTGAAAAAAAAATATATTTACGTAATTGTATTTATGCGTACAAATAAATGTAACTTGGTCAATTATGTTGTGAGGCAGAGCCCAAACAACCAATATCTATAATCAATATATATGACGGCGCCTGGCGCCATCTCTTAAGTTGCTACAGAACAAGATCGCACACTGATGACGGTGCCTTGCTACAGCGCCTCCTGGTGTCGGTCTAGCGGAGCGTCGTGTCGGTAAGGCGGTTGACGGCCATGTCAATAGGAGTTGAGTTGAAGATTTGAATAGCAATGGCTAAGCAACCGCATAACTCGACGAATCGCTAGTTCTGTGTAATCTCGGTAGTTTTCTATTAAGCAGTGATCTGTTTGCGATGAAGGCCCTCTTGTGCCTATATCAGAAGTGTGAACAAACTTGCGCCCAAGAGGAATAAAATCGGAAAATTTTGATGGAAATTTGACACCTAAAACCTAGCTGTTGTTTCCCGACCTGATGAAAATTTTATCTTGAGGTGTCTTGAGGTTCTTAATTGATGCGAAAGAAATAGCGGGTGAATCCGCATCTGCATCAATCTGCATTCAATATGGAACATGATCGAACTTGCCTACCTAGATGGCCAGTGGCGGATCGACGAGCAGTAATTTTCAACGCTGACGAATGATTTACAGTAAAGTCGACGCATACATCATACAGTTCTTGCATAAATAGTATGGTACTACTACGAACAGTACGGACACTCCCTACATTTCTTCGTGGAAGACAGATGGAAGACAACTACACTAGGCAATGGTTTTGCTAATGCCAGGCCAGCGTTTGGCCCGGCCTGGTTGTATGAAGTGTCCAGGATATGACAATAGCCAGAAAATTCACCAAGATCAACGCGTGCGCGCTCATAAAGAGAAAAAAGGTGTTATCTATTATCTTTGTGTTTGTTGCGAGCCAGGACACGTGGCTAATAGCGGTAGTAGCGCTCCTGTCATGAAGGTAAAGGAGGTCAATCGATGCTGACAATGAATGGCCAGAGGTACCTCAAAAGCATGATCCGGTGAGCCCGTTTCTTTTTATTTGATAATGGGTCGCCTTGATTATGTTATGGATGTGCCATGACGGCGCCTAAAGACGTTATAGTTAAACAGGGGCGATCCTGCCGGTGGTTCTGTAAACGGAATTCTATGCTATGTGATAAGATAATTGTTGGAGTGGGAGCGCGGTGGAATTCTGGTGGCCGCAGTGTCGTTCGAGCCATACCCCCCTTGTGGGTTGGATGAAGGGTAGTCGTTGGAGGCTACTCGTCTGTGGCGGTGCGGTGGAAGCAATTCTGGCGGATGTAGTGTCGTCCGGGCCATACCCTTTGTGGGTTGGTTAATGGGACACTCGTCTGGTCCAGGTTGTTGTGAGATTGGTCGGGGGGGCTGCCGTCCGAGCCATACCTTGTTGGTTGGTTGTAGGGACGCACCCACCCGGTCCAACGGTGAAGCTGGTGCTGGCCACGCTTAGGCTGGACGAAGAATCCGGGCCATGCCAAGGCTGGTCGAAGAACATGTCGAAATGCAGTCTGACGATGATGCGAGGTTGTCGTCAGGCTGGACGAGCGGGAATTCCGATTTTCCGAACGGGTGATGTTTGCTTGTTTCTTGCAGCGGCGCAGTAAAATACGCCCGAGGACGGTCGACAGTCAGTCTGGCCGTGACGGCGCCTGGCGCCATCTCTTAAGTTGCTACAGAACAAGATCGCACACTGATGACGGTGCCTTGCTACAGCGCCTCCTGGTGTCGGTCTAGCGGAGCGTCGTGTCGGTAAGGCGGTTGACGGCCATGTCAATAGGAGTTGAGTTGAAGATTTGAATAGCAATGGCTAAGCAACCGCATAACTCGACGAATCGCTAGTTCTGTGTAATCTCGGTAGTTTTCTATTAAGCAGTGATCTGTTTGCGATGAAGGCCCTCCTGTGCCTATATATACTATACTATAACCAACTATAATCTCGTGTACTAATGAAAGTGCTTTAGTCTTAATAAATCATTACTAGAATCAACACCGTCTTTCTCTTCAATACATCCGTCCTTACATGGCGACCCTGCCATATAAGGCGCGGAGCGCGCGCGTGTGACAAATTCCGGCGTCGGTAACATTGTGATCTACTACGACTCAAAAGTTTTTTCACCTTAGTTGATGTACATTCAAATCAGTAAAAATGGGTAAAACATACTCGAAAGAAGAAACCATTATTGAACAAAATGCGGTCGGCAGTAACAGCGCCAGCCTAGAGAATATCGGAAACCACCTGAGTATGAACAACGTCGTAATGTCAATTCTCACCACCATGTTGGCAATTATTGTGTTTTACGCAATTTACCAAGCGTACAAGAAGTGTCATTCTCGTTGGATTCGGCAGGAGATGAATAGAGAGCTACTGAGGAACATCAGTTACCGTTTATCCGGAAGAAACCGTAGGCAACAACCAGAAACAGTGTAGTGAGAAAGTGAATAAGTGTAACAGTGACGTAGCAGTGACGGGACAAACATTCCACGTAATTCGAAACGGTTAGAATCGGCTACAAATAATAAGTGAATCACTACGAGATGAATTGAACAATAAGAGTAGGATGACTATGATTTAATGTGAAAAAAGGGACAGAAGTAGAGACTCATGTAGAATTTATATATTTTTATAAATAATAACAATAAATAAAAATCACTTATTGTCAATGAAAAAAAAAAATGTTATGTTTATAAGAGTTATTCATGGCTGGTAAGTTACAGAAATATTATGATGACATTTTAAAAGTAAGGACATATCTGATAAAGATTGGGCCAAAGAGACGTAAAGGTAACATTTGTAAACAAAAGTTAGAAGAGGTAAATAGCATCCAGTGTTGTTTTACACAAGAATTAACTGTAATAAATGAGACGATAAAAAAAATTGATAAAGTTGAATTGGAAATAATTAATAAATTAAGTGAAAAAATATGGATGATAATTGAAGACATTAATAATTTGTGTGATACTAATGACACTAATGATAGTGCCTCTTCTGACTCGGACCCTGTAAGTGAAACAGAAGAAATGGAGAAATTCAATTTAAAAACTGCTGTATCCTTACTCCCAGTGATTAATGACGATGAGGTAGTAACTAAACAACTTATCTCAGGCATCGAGATGTACGATTCAATGCTAGATACAAACTCAAAAGTGTCACTGATTAATTTTATTCTCAAGACCAGACTTTCCGAAAATGCAAAACTTAGAATGTCACAAAGTTATTCCACAGTAAATTCGATTGTTGATGACATGAAAAAACATTTATTAGTCAAAAAATCATTTACAGCTCTACAACACCAGTTACTTCGAGCTTCGCAGAACCAGAAATCAATCGAGGAGTATGGTAAGGAGATGGAACAACTTTTTGTAGACCTTACCATTTCACAAGCCGAAGGAGACACAGAAAAATATAAAATTCTAAGGCCACTTAACGAAAAGTTGGCTATCAAACGCTTTTCCGACGGGTTGCGAAATGGTCACCTTAGTACTATAATTTCAGCCCGAAACTATGGCAGTTTAAAAGACGCGATCATGGGAGCCAAGGACGAAGAAACATCGGCTTCTCCAGAAGGTATGTTGATGAAAATGGAGAGAGGAGCACCAAACTATCAAAACCGAGGTCAAGGTCAGTGGAGTAACTACCGTGGTGGTTTTAATCAACGCGGTCAATATTATAATCAACGTGGTCACCCTAATGCTGGTCCTCAGAGAGGGAATAACAGTCGAGGATGGGTGCAAGGTCGCGGTACGTATCAAAATAGGGGAGGTAGGTACACTTCAAATCGGGGCCCGTATTTTTACAATAATTCGCATATTTATTGTATGAACAATAATCCGGAAGAGGAACCATCAACGTCATCAGACCCCAACGAAACTGGAAATGGTAATGAAACTCAGTTTTTTCGTAACTAATGACAGTAGTAGTAATCATGAGATTATTTGTCATTATAACAATTACAATTCAATTACATTGGGCCTTGGTAACACATTATACAATTGGTTAGTAGATACGGGTGCATCTCTCAGTGCAATCAAGTACGAGAAATTGATCTGTAATAACATTCCATTCCATAACGGGCAAGTAAAGATAAACGGAGTGTGTGGTGAACTTTGCTCGGTAGGATTTGTTTATCTTAACCTTACTTATAAGGGATTGGTATTCAAACATAAGTTTCACGTATTCAAAAATTTATGCTGCTCGAGTGATGGAATTTTAGGATTAGATTTTTTAAAAAGATACAAGTGTAATCTAAATTTAGAATTAAACATTATTAAACTATACAATGATGATAGAGAAGTTACTCTACCCTTGCGGATGGGTAACAATGGCAACAATAAATATTTATATGTGCCTCCGAGGGCAGAATCAATACATTATGTGATGACAGGTATGACAGAGGATTGTGTGATATTCCCAAAACAATTATGCGAGGGAGTTTTTGTGGCAGGAACGATTGCAAGCCCGAAGAATGGGAAGATACCTATTCAAATACTTAATACCAGAGATGATGAAATAAATTTAAGTTTTTTCAATCAGGACATAGGGAAACTGAAAGATTTTGAAATTCTTGCTTTTGACAAAGTATCAGTAAATTCAGATAGAGTGAAAAAATTATTTAGCGAAATAGATTTGAACGGGTTAAATAAGGAAGAAAGAATTGAAATCGAGAACATATGCGCAAAATTTTCGGACATTTTCCACTTGGAAAGCGACAAACTAACAACAACGAATATTTATAAACAGTCGATTCAATTGAAGCAGGACACAGTGCCTTTGTACACGAAACAATATCGGTTACCTAAATTTCAAACAGCAGAAGTAAAGAAACAAATACAAAAAATGTTAGACGATGACATTATAGAAGAGGCAAAGAATGAGTGGTCTAGTCCCCTTCTTCTAGTGTCAAAAAAGTCAGATAATGGTGAAAGAAAATATAGACTAGTAATAGATTATCGAAAACTGAATGAAAAAATTACAGATGACCGTTTTCCATTACCAAGTATAATAGATATATTGGACTCACTATCAGGCTCAATATATTTTACACATCTAGATTTACAAAACGGTTATTACCAAGTGGAATTACAACCAGAAAGCAGAAAATGCACATCTTTTACTTTTGATAAGCAATACCAAATGAAGCGATTGCCAATGGGCCTAAAAACAAGCCCAAGTGCGTTTTCAAGGGCAATGACAGTAGCACTATCAGGACTTAACTATGAGAAATGTTTTGCTTACTTAGACGATTTGATCGTATTTGGCAGAAAATTAGATATGCATAATAAAAACCTAATAGATGTTTTTTCAAGGCTCAGAGAAGTAAATTTAAAATTAAACCCAAAAAAGTGTCAGTTTTAAAGAAAGAAATATTGTATCTTGGACACGTTGTAACTCCACAAGGCGTAAAACCAGACCCAGAAAAAATACGCGTTCTAAAAGACTATCCAATCCCCCAAACAAATGACGATGTGAAAAGGTTTGTGGCTTTTTCAAATTACTATCGTCGTTTCATTCCAAACTTTGCCGAAATAGTGACTCCATTAAATCAACTATGTAGGAAATATGTTCCTTTCATTTGGTCAAATGATTGTGAGAAATCTTTTAAAAAACTGAAAGATTCTCTGATTTCCCCACCAGTGCTTCAATATCCCGATTTTTCAGAAGGAAACGAGTTTCATCTATACACTGATGCGTCAGGTATAGCAATAGGTTCGGTGCTCAGTAATAAAGATGGACGACCAGTAGCATACGCAAGCCGTAGTTTAAACAAAGCAGAATTAAATTACCCAACAATAGAGAAAGAGTTACTGGCCGTCGTATGGTCCATAAAATATTTTCGACCGTATTTATTCGGAAAACGATTCAGAATATTTACAGACCACCGTCCCTTAATATATTTATTCAATATGAATGACCCTTCAAGTAGACTCACTAAGTTCAGGCTTAGCTTAGAAGAATATGATTTCGTAATAGAGTATGTGAAAGGAAAAGATAATGTGGCTGCAGACGCATTATCAAGAGTGATAGTAACATCGAATGAGTTGAAAGAAATGAGTGAATGTGTTATAAGTGTAATGACCAGAGGACAAAGGAAGAAAATGAGCAGTGAGATTACTTACAAAAATACGCATGATAATAGCACTACTATCAATAATCGGACTGATCACCCGAAAATTGTAGAAATGTTGAAAAAACCAACAAATGCGGTAGAGTTAGTGTTAACAACAGAAGGAATGAATGACTTGAATGGTGTGACGGAAAAGAATGATATGTTTGCATTTACACCCACGGATTTGACAATTTACACTAGTCCTGCATCTCGATCATATGTGACACGAGACGTCTTTGTGAGGGAGCTGGAGCTATTTAGTGCCAGAATAGGAGTAAAAGAAATATACATAATAAAGAATGAATTAAATAATGAATATATAAAATGGCTAGCCAAAGAAATAAATCAAAATAAAAAGTGGTCCGGACCACGTATATGTCTATTAAAGGGAATAAAAAGAATTATAAACGATGATGACAAACGAGTAATTATCAATGACTTTCATATCTTGCCCACTAGTGGTCATGCCGGTATTAAGCGTATGATTAACAATATACAGAAATATTATTTTTGGCCGGGTATTGAACGAGATGTGACTAAATTTGTCAACAAATGCGAGAAATGTCAGAAGCAAAAGCATTCTGTACATACAAGGGAACCAATGGTTGTCACTACGACAGCCAATGCTGCCTTTGATAAAGTATATCTAGATATAGTGGGCCCCTTAGATAAGGACTATTATAATAAAACATATATACTAACCATTCAATGCGAACTAACTAAGTTCGTTGAAGCATACCCTCTAGAACGTAAGGATACAGTTAGCGTTGCAAAAGCTTTCGTAGAAAATTTCATTCTTAGATACGGTGTTCCACGCGAAATAGCAACCGATAGGGGCACAGAATTCATGTCATCAACAATGAACGAAGTCTGTAAATTACTAAATATAAACCAGATATCAGCAACAGCTTATCACCACGAATCAATAGGATCTCTAGAAAATACCCATAAAAACCTAAACTCCTATCTTCGAATACAAACTAATAATGAAGCCAGAACATGGAGCACCTGGGTTCCATTCTGGTGTTTTTCATACAATACAAGTGTCCATAGATCAACAAAGTTTACACCCTACGAGCTTGTCTACGGAAAAGTATGTAATCTGCCAGGAAATTTGCTCAATACTGTAGAGCCGCTATATAACGATGACAATTATCCATTAGCTTTAAGATATAGATTAAGTAAAGTACATGAGCAGGCTAAAGAAAATTTATTATTGTCAAAAGAAAATAGAAAACATGTTCACGACATAAATATTAATCCTGTTTCATACAAACCATTTGGAGATGTAAATCAAACACAAGCTTCACATGCAGACTATCTATATTCTCTGACATTCCTTATAACTACCCTGACACTATTTATCATAGTACCTACATAACATACCGACAACCCCCTTAAAAATGTTTCAATTTAAAAATCACAAATAATATCTACATATTATGATCATTTACTTAATAATTATCTCATTATCTTATTTACATTTTAACTAACTCATTCATTAGATATTTACTCTTTGATTTTACATTTTTGATTGGGGTTGCATTGAAATTTTCTACTTATTTAATCTAAATTTTATGATACAGTGTTTTTAACTTATATTCCTATAAGCACACAATATTGTTCATATTAAGTATTTAATTTTTATACATTATACAATTATTATTATTTATTCAATAAACATTTACCTACATGCTAGTTCTATTTTCAATTAAATAATTTTATGGACTACTTACATTCCTTTTTTTTTTTTTTTTTTTTTTATTATAAGCATGTATCAATCATTGTATTCATGCATAATCAATTTCTGTAAATTAACTTATAATTTATATCAAAGCATGCACACTTAACTTTCTCTTTCACATTGGTGCCGGATAGCCCCACCGATCAGGTTGTCTCACTATCCTGCCAAAACGATTAGTATATGGTTGATTCATATTTGCTACAACCGGCCTTTGTCTCATAGAAGATGTGACCAAGGACGAAGAAGAGGATAGTGTGGGTTCGATACCAGCGGTGATATCGTCATACGATAAATATTCCTCTGACTGTGATACACTTGTTTGATCATCGCTTGGGTCTATGTTTAAATGCCTACGATTTCTGATTAATGTTCCACCACCTACTATTCTGACTGAATATGAGCGCGTACCTACTAATGAGCTAACTATCCCGCTGACCCACTGCTTATTTACCCTAACTTTGACTCTTTGTCCTGATGTTAACGGCATCATATCTCTGGCACCCTTGTCGTAGTGATGTTTTTGTATGGCCTGTCGCTCATTTAATTTGTGTCTTACATTTGTTGGTATCTTCGGTTTTAACAGTTGCGGGGAGCAGGGAAGTATTGTTCTTAGCTTTCTATTGTTTCAGATGGTGATATATTCAGATGGTGATGGCAATTCGGTACTTAAAGGGGTATTTTCGTATTCAAGAAGTGCTAGTCTGAATTCTGTTTTGTCATATTGTGTCTTTTTCATAATGTTTTTTACAGTTTGTACTGCACGTTCTACCTGTCCATTAGACTGTGCATAACGTGGTGATGACGTCACGTGTGTGAACTTCCACACTCGTGAAAACGTTTTGAAATTTTCAGAATTATATTCTGGCCCATTATCCGACATAACTATATTTGGAATCCCGTGTCTTGAAAAAATTATTTTAAGTTGCTCTATGACGTCATCACTTCACAGGGAAAACAACTTAACGACTTCTACAAACTTACTGTAGTAATCAATCACTATTAAATATTTGTCCCCGTTGAAGTGGAAAGTATCAGTACCTACTTTAGTCCATGCCATATTTGGTATATCGTGCGGGATCATTGTTTCTTTTCTATTCTCATTTTTGAAGTTTAAACACGCTTGACATTTACCAATATAATCCTGCAGCTGTGAATTAATATTTGGCCAAAACATTGTCTCACGTATTCTTAACTTGCATTTTTCCAAGCCCAAGTGACCAATATGTATGTTTTTTAACATATCGGCGCGCATGACTTTCGGTATCACTACTCGATTTCCTTTCCATATTAATCCGTAGGATTTCGATAACTCATCTCTGTAACACCAGTAAGAAGTAACGCTATCAGGTAACTGTTGTTTATGTTCCGGCCAACCGTTATCTATATACTTTATTAATACCTGTAGTTCGTCATCGTTCTGCGTGCACTTTTGTAGTTTCACGAAGTGTGTGTCTGTGAGCGGGTTGCAGGTAGTAACCGCACACACTTGCGCCTGTGCATCGAAGTGATCTCGTGATCCATGACTAGAAACTGGTTCGGCTGCTCTTGATAATGCATCCGCAATAAACAAATATTTCCCGGGCTTGTATATTAATTTAAATGTATATAATTGAAGTCTTAAAAGCATCCTTTGTAACCTGGCAGGTGCATTAACTATAAGTTTGCCTATAATGTTCACAAGTGGCTTGTGATCCGTCTCGATTGTGACGTCCGCTTTACCATATAAATATGAATAAAACTTTTCACATGCAAAAACACATGCGAGGAGCTCTTTTTCTATCTGCGCATAGTTCTGTTCTGCACTTGTCAGAGACCTTGACGCGTAACAAACCGGTAAATTGTTTTGTAGTAAGCATGCTCCAAGCCCATTTTTACTTGCATCTACTGATAAGACAACAGGTTTGTCTACAACATAGTATTGTAATACTGGTAAACTTGTTAAACATTTCTTTAAACTTTCTAAACATTTTTGATGTTCAGTTGTCCAATGCCATTCGATATCTTTTTTCAACAGTTGTCTTAGTTGATACGTTTTTTCCGATAGGTTTGGTACAAAACTACCAACGTAATTTACTAGGCCCAAAAATCTCTCTAAATCTTTACTGTTTTCCGGATTTTTCATATTTTTAATTGCCGAAGTATGTGACTCATCTGGATATATACCGTTCCGGGTTATCTTGTGACCCAAATATTTGATTTCGGACAATGCAAATTTACATTTTTCTCTGTTCAACTTTAAATTTATTTTCCTGCATCTATCTAACACCTTTTTTAGTCTGTTATCATGCTCTTCCTTTGTTTTTCCATAAACCAACAAATCATCCACAAACAAACATACACCCTCAAGGTCATCAAAATGTTCGTACATCTTTTTGTGAAATACTTCTGATGCTGATGTTATTCCATACGGTAGCCGTAAAAATTTATATCTCCCAAAAGCAGTGTTGAAAGTACATAGGTCTGTACTCTCATTGTGCAACTTCTGTTGCCAAAATCCATTTTTCGCATCTAATGTGCTAAAATATTTCGCTCCTGCTAAATTAGCGGTTATCTCGTCTAACGTTGGTAAGTGGAAATGTTCCCTTTTAATCGCCTTGTTTAGGTCTTTGGGATCGAGACAAATACGAATATCACCGTTAGGCTTGCGTACCACGGTCATACTATTCACCCACTCACTTGGACCCTCAACTTTTGCTATTATATTTTGTCTTTCCATGTCTTCCAATTTATTTTTTACACATTCCTTCATTGCGATCGGTAATTTTCGTGGAGCATGAACTACTGGTCGTACAGTTTCGTCAATGCCAATTTTGTACTCGCCCGGCATGCAACCGATGCCCTCAAACACATCTGAATACTCATTCACAATCCGTTTTTTCGTGTCACCATCTATTCCTGTTACTAACAATGTCAATTTAACCAAATTTAGTTCCTGGCATGAGTTACAACCTAAAATAGGAGGCGATGAAACATCTGCTATAATAAAATTTATAATGTAATCAATACAATTGTATTTTACTTTTAAATTGCATTTACCCATGACCTTTATATCACCACCAGAATAACCACGTAATTTAACTAAAGTACTAATCAAATCCTTTTCTGATAAACCTATTTGTTGTAAATAACTACGGGGCAAAACATTCGCATCCGCGCCCGTATCTAGCTTGAATGAAATTTCGTTATCATTGATTTGTAAATTTACGGACCATTTACTAATAGGCTGATTAAAATAGTAGATTACCTGATCGGCTGACTCATCCTCCGCTTGCACCTCATAAACCTTACAGACTCTTGAAAAGTGATCCAAATTATTGCATTTCAGGCAACGTTTACCGTAAGCCGGACATATATCATCGTAATGGTTCATTCCGCACCTATTACATTCCTTGTTTACATAGTTATGTCTCACTGCGTGTGGTTGCTGATGATTTGAACGATAAAAATTGTTACGCAACGGCGGGTGCGTTGACCAAGCAGCTGTTCGAGGAGGCGGTGGCGGGGAAGGACGAGGCGATGGGGGTGGGGCGGGGCGAGAAGGTGGCGCTCGCGCAGCACCGCTCCCGCGCCCGCGCCCGCGGCCTCGTCGCGCTCCGTCTCCTCGTCGTGATGTCCAGTATATCTTATGCTCACTGCGTTCAACTTCTGATTCATAGTCCTCTTGTTTTCTACTAATAGTATAAGCACTGTGTTCTACAAACTCCCTCTTTATCGCACCAGCTTGTAACTTTGACATTTGCGCGAGATTACATATGTCAAGTGATTTTTTTAAAGTCAATTCCGGTTCTCGTAGCAAACGCTCCCTCAGTGCATTCTCTTTTATGCCACAAATTAATCTGTCCCGTATTAAATCGTCACAAAGGTTCGTAAACTCACAGGACATCGCTATCTTCTTCAATTCATACGCATATTGTTCTATAGATTCACCATCCTGTTGATCGCGAGTAAAAAATCGATGCCGTATTACCGTAATATTTTTCTTTAGTGCAAAGAAATTATCAAATTTTGCGATGATTGATTTTAAATCAGTAAATGTTTCTGTAAATTGTTCATATACCTCGCGGCATTGTTCTCCTATGATATGTAAAAATATGTTTATTTGCACTTTTTTGTCAGTTCACACGCTTCGTAATAAATTAAAAACGCACTTTTCCATTTCGTCCAGTCTTTAGTTATATTACCCGATGTTACGTTTTCTAAATTATTAACATAGGAAAATGGCGGCGGCGGCGAAAGGTTCGATTCCATTTTATTAAACACTGAGTCACTATTCCTTTGCACTTGAAACTTATTGTCTAATTTCCTCGATTCACTTAAGTCCTTTTAACTACACCTTTCTTTTCCGTTTCTAGGCGTATATATCACGAAATACTTTTAAATTGACTGCGCCATGTTTTGGAGATGTAAATCAAACACAAGCTTCACATGCAGACTATCTATATTCTCTGACATTCCTTATAACTACCCTGACACTATTTATCATAGTACCTACATAACATACCGACATCTGGTATCTAATTAAAATATGCACAGGATGCATGAATCATTAAAGCCAATGCCAAATATAGACCGATGCAGTTTTTGGATTAGGAAAATGATGTTTGTCTGTACAAAAATTGCCCAGGTCACAATGCCATAACCTACAACAGAGTCCAAATAGCCGTTATTGTGCGGTTTTTCTCAGAGCATCAAATCAACTATTGAACATAAATAGCCGACATAATTTCTTCCTGTTGCAATAACAATCCATATTCGTATACCTACTTAAAAGAAGTTTATAATGTGAAATTTCTTCTTCTGGTTCTCTTTCAAAATTAACGTTCGGGTTTTGGAATTTGGGAGTTCCCTGTACAGTGCGAAAGTGCATGTAAGTGCTTGGTGTTTCGACGTTGACATAATTGATAACTAATTGCTTCTTCCGTTCCCGAGGGTATTTCTTTATGGGTTGACCTTGAACTGCCTTTATCTTATACTTGACGTGGTTATCCTGAAACTATTGCTATTGTTATGATGTTCAGTTTTTTTTTTTGATACGGTATTTCATGTACTCTTCAATTTTCTGTGAGGCCCTTTTAAAATCAATGGCTGTTTTCTCGAGTCTTTCGGCAATTATTCCTTGATGTTGTAGTCTAGCAGTAGTAGCTCCATGGTCGAAGGATGAGGTAACTACAGACTTCGAAGATGTGGTTAGCCCACAGTGATCTTGTTCTCACGTTGGCCAATGTTTGTACTTTATCGGAGACGCAGCACAGCGTCGTAGTTCTTGTGACTGTTTTTGTCCATAAATGTATTTTATGTTTTCTTGTCACCACAATGCTGGTCCAGACTAAATTCTGGTGCTTAGAATGGTACTACCTTGTTTAAGGTATAGTGGTAATTTGTGTCGGTTTGTATCACTCGCTGAGCCGCCCTAAGCTAACGTCGATAGCGGCATGGTAGCGGCCAGGTTGTTATCTAAGGGCTTACATTTTAGGCGTTTCTTTATTATATCTTACGTATCTACCTGATTCACAGAGCTGGTACTATAATTACCCTGAATGCTTTTGTCACAAAGCGGTCGCTATCAAAGTCAAAGTAGAATGATAAGTACCTATGTATATAGATAATAGATAATGATTATTATCTATTCCTATGGTATCATAGGAATAGATAATAATCATTATCTATTCATAAGCTTATACATCATTAACAATAGGTAATTATTATACAATCGTCATTAAGTTTAGGTCAAAATAGTGTCGTGGGCAAAGTTAGACTAAATTAAATACTAATAAGATGTATTTGCGTATAACTAATTAAACACAAACAAAGTGGCCATGACTTTTGGAAAACAGAATATTTCCTTATTCTTTATTCTTTCATTATGATGCAGTACACCCAACTACTTATACTAATGAATGCACAAGTACCTACGTCGTTCTTTTTGTAAGTTTGCGTATGATACCTAATTGTTTTTAGTTAGCCTCGCTACAACTGTACGCTTAAAATATAATTGATAGCTACAGCAAAGTTAATGTCTATGTATGATCTGCCGTTCTTATCATAATCAACGCACTTGCATGGAGGGAGAATTCGATAAAATGGCGCCTAAAGTTTTTTTTTCGTTTTTTGTTTACTCTTAAAATACTAGCAGACATTTATTATTTTTTAGTTATCGACTATATAGAACAGGCTATGAACTTTCTTTTTGCTATATTCATTTTTCTTAAATAATAATGTTTCATATAAATAAACCCCAAAATGTTGTTTAGAATTTTATTGTAAACATAGATTAATTTGTCTTTATTTCCTAAGCATAACCATCGCATGTGTTACAATTGCGTGGCTTATGTCTAGGAAATGCAATTACGTCACTTATGCCTAGGATAAATATTATAAATCAATTAATATGTCCCAGACATCACCAACGCAACTAGCGCAAGTGCGATTATTATACCTGGGAATCAAGAGCAGAGGGAGCAAATACGTTGGCAAATACGTTCTTTATAACTAGTAAGAAGGTCATGGTCAAGGTTACATAATATGAGATGAAATAAAAGAAAACACCTCCTCTTTAAATAAACCTTTTTGTCGCATCAGCAAAAAAATTAACAAACAAAGAAAGTATACTTCAAACAATGAAAGTATCTCCTGAAAGTATCCTCATGGAGGAAAGGCGCGAGATGATTCTGCAGTCTTCAGATGATGCGAATAGGTACCGGCAGCTCAATAATAATGCGGATTTCAAAGTCTGTAACTTGCGACCTGCGTCGGTTTAACACCGAGCGTATTAGGGAGGCTATAGAGCGGAACAAAGGCTCCAAAGTCTTCGCAAAGGATATGTCTATTGGGCAAAGCCAGCTATCAAAGCTGATGACTGAGGATGGCAGAATCGTATCGTTGAAGCCTGAGCTTCTGAGAGAGGTTGAGAAATTCTATGGACAGTTATACACGTCAACACGGAGACCCGCTACAAATCAGGCTAAAACAACAAGGCACCGGGTGATGACGCTATTACGGCCGAGCTTCTGAAGGCGGGTGGAAAACCGGTTCTGAAGGCCCTTCAAAAACTGTTCGATTCCGTCATACTCGAGGGAAATACGCCGCAGGCATGGAACAGAAGTCTGGTGGTGCTCTTCTTCATAAAGGGTGATAATGCCCTGCTGAAGAACTATAGGTCCATCTCCCTTCTTAGCCATGTCTACAAGCTGTTTTCGAGAGTCATTACGAGCTATCTCACGCGCAGGTTCGACGACTTGCAGCCTCCCGAACAGGCCGGCTTTCGAAGGGGTTTTAGCACCGTGGACCACATACATTACGCTCCGGCAGGTAATAAAGAAGACCGAAGAGTATCACCTACCCCTTTGCTTGGCGTACGTGGACTACGAGAAAGCCTTTGATTCGATTGAGACTTGGGCTGTACTGCAGTCTCTTCAGCGATACCAAGTAGACTAACGGTAGGTACATCGAGGTGCTAAAATGCTTGTACAAAAACGCATGTCTATGTCAGTTCGACTACAGTACCAGAACTCGAAACTTATCCTAATGCAGCGAGGTGTGAGGCAGGGAGACGTTATATCTCCGAAACTGTTTACCGCTGCACTGGAAGATGTTTTCAAGGTTCTGGACTGGAAAGGGCTAGACATCAACATAAACGGCGAGTACATAAGTCACCTTCGGTTTGCCGATGATATAGTCATCATGGCGGAGACTATAGAAGAGCTCAGTTGAATGCTCGATGATATTAGCAGAGCCTCCGAACGAGTTGGTCTGAAGATGAACATGGACAAGACAAAGATCATATCAAATGGCCATGTTGAACCCACTCCTGTAACGATTGGAAACTCTGCGCTCGAAGTTTTTGACGATTATGTTTACCTGGTACAAACTATTCAGTTAGGTAGGTCCAACTTTGAAGAAGGTTCTCGAGTGGCGGCCGCGTACCGGAAAGCGCAGCGTAGGGTGGACCGACGACCTGGTGAAGGCGGCGGGAAAACGCTGGATGAGGGCAGCGCAGGACCGGTCGTTATGGCGATCCTTGGGGGAGGCCTATGTCCTGCAGTGGACGTCCAGCGGCTGAGATGATGATGATGATGATGACTCAAAAACTGCTGGACCGATTTTGATAAAACTTTATGTGTATGAAAGTTTATGAACAGAAATAAAACATAGGATAGTAACTTTCTCTTTTTCTCATTTTTTGGCTGATGCGGGTAAATTACAAGGTTTATTTAAAGAGGGCAAGTTTTTTTTATTTCTTCTCATATTATGTAAGTGACCTTCTTACTAGTCATAACGAACGTATTTGCCAACGTATTTGCTCGCTCTGCTATTGATTCCCAGGTATAATAATTGCACTTGCGCTAGTTGCGTTGGTAATGTTTAGGATCAATGTTTATGATTAGTAATATTTTTTGTCTAAGCAAATAAATTCTAAACATAACAATCGCATCTACTCAAATAATTTATGATGTTTATGACTAGTAGAGGTTAAGTAAATTATCTATAAGTTACCACCAAGAGTAACGTAACAGTCAAGTGCGTTGATTATGCTTAGAATTTATTATTATTGTTAACTGTGACAATCCTAGGCAAAACAACCGCATGCGATATTCCGGTGCTTATTATTAGTAAGTGTGAAGAACCTTTTGAATGACTTACTAAATTAAGTATCATAATGGCTATCACGTGGTATATGTTTAGTATACCTATGGAAAGTTTGCAAGTGCGACAAATTTGCTTATCAAAAAACCACATTTAAAATAAGAAAATCAAAAATTGGATCAGTTATGCTTGTAGATCGCTTTACGCTGATTCCGAATATGCCCATAACTCAATTTTTCCAAAAATGTCGATTGCGCTGATTATGATAAGGGCGGCAGTGATCAAGTCCGTATAAAACTAAATGACGTAATAATAATACGCTATTATAATAATATACCAGAGGAAATACTAAACTTGCCAGACAACAAGTTTAATTCCCATATTAGGCAAGTCCTTTGTAAAAATGTTACTATCAACTCTATGATTATTATGAACTTGCTGTTGCCCGCCACTTTGTCTGCGTGAACATGTATTTTTTTGTCATGTCTCGTCTAAAAGGTCATGAACTTTCATAGGTCAAAGTAAAATCAATCTTTAACCTTATTTAACAGTCAAGTAGGTACACCTACGAATAAGAATGTATAGAAGTGTAAATGAAGCTCAAAAATAATGTGAATAATCGTGTTCTAAATTTGTTCTTTAAAAACTGTACCTAGCCGCCAAAACTTATATAAAATGAAATTTGTCATTGGGTGCCAAAAATTATTTCGATTTTGTTTAGAGTTACTCTTCTATAGTTATTCTTATTCATAGAGGTACACTAAATGTAGTGTCACGTGGACCATCATAATCTTACCATTAGGTACTTTAAGCTATTTTATAGATATAGGTACTAAAATACTATTGATATATTATATACGGAAGAACAACAACAAACGGGAGTTGAATGAACAGAAGCAACATGTTCCACTTGAATGAGGTGTACGCACCTGATTGATATTCCCGAGTTCACTTCGTCACTATGGCAATGACAGACCGCAATGTGTCATTTTGTATTGTTTTGTGTGACATGTTGTTTGTTTGAACGAGCTTGTCTATCGCTAGAGTAATATGTCTATGTAAGCGTGTCACTCTTTACGTAGTCATTATTATTAAAATGTACTTCAAATCCAAGTAATAAGAAAATAATGGCTGGATTGCCTAAATTAAAGGCAATTAAGGCTTCATTACGAGGTCTGTTAACAAAAACCGAAAATTGCATTGCCGAACTACAGATAAAACTTTCATCAGTGGAAGTAGACTCACGCTTACAATCGCTTCAAGACACCGTTAACTACATCAGAGACACCCAGAACAAAATTAAATCCGAAACGGAAGACACAGATTTAGATGATCAAACAGAATATAGATACAATCTTGAAGAAACGGCGACTAGAATAAGAACCATGCTCCTCCGAATGAAAAAGGCTACAGCCGCTGCAACCAGCGTACCTCTACAAACCGCACCAAACCCCACGGCTCCACAACCAAATATATAGCCACCGAAAATGAATGTCATTCCCCTGACAGAAAAGGAAACCTTTCAGAATTTCATCGACAGACTAACAGTTTACTTCCTGCTCAATAACATCTCCGACCCGAAGACAAAGGTGTACGTACTCTTGTCTACGATACCACCCATCATAGACGAACGCATATATGACCTTTGCTCCCCAGAAGATCCTGTAAATAAACCCTTCGGAGAACTAATACGAATTCTAGACGAATATATCGACCCGAAACCTAGTATATGGGCCCTACAACATAAATTTATTTCGCGAACTGAAGAACAAGACGAGAATGTAGCTACATACGCATCAGAACTCAAGAAACTGTATCTTCATTGCGAATTCAAGTGTTACAATTGCGAAAAGACTATTTAAGTAAACTTTTTTTGTTTACAATTCATACGAGGACTAAAAGATGGCGACACACGGATGAAAATTTTACAAGACAGAGAAAAACTACCTTTCGCGAAACTAGTGCAGATTGCTATATCCATAGAAATGGGTTAAACTGAAAACTCGTATATTTCCGCCGACATACAAAAACGTCGCAAGCCCATTAATAAGATAACACAACGTCCTACCTTAAAAGAAAACCCGGGCTCATCTTGACTAAACTTTAGATGCGGAGCACCGAAGACAATCGAAGATCTCAATGGCAAATGCTTCCGATGTGGTAAATCAGACCACCGATCGAATTAATGTGGAGTTAAAAAAAGTATTTGGGTCATTCTAATTTTGGCGATTTATTTTTACAAAAAATAAAAAGTTGCTATCTTAGTAATATTTTTAGTCTAAAAGATGCATTATTTGAAGGATATTATAAAATACGATAAAACAGAGGTCAATCCGTAGTATTTTATTAAATAATTGGCAAATTATAAAAAATGCAGTACACAGGAATGATACTAATATACACTAGAATGTCATATTTCTATTTTCATGAAATACCGTTAACTTTTTTTGAAAACACTTAATTCTATTTTAACATTAACTACGTCAATATTAAACTGAAATGAAAATTAATTACGAAAAATTAAAAACAACTTCAAATAAAAATAATTTTCTTTTGTTACACAGAAATGTTTATCATTTTCTAATCATTTCGTTTATAATTTCATTATACATTACCTAAAATCAATCTCCAAAAACGATAAGAACGGTGAGAACTTATACAAACAAAATTGTAGAATCTTTAAATCAATAAAATGAATTTCACGTTAAAATTTGGCATACAAATAAAATAAAAAACTGTGAAAAAGTTAATTCTTAACTTTTAAAAGGTCTATTAATGAAAAAAAAATTCCTAAGACGATGGTTTTGGCCGTTTGAAATTAAAAGTTGGTATAATATTGCGTTTACACACTGTTTGGACCTCATTCGATGAATTCTAGAATCTAAGTCTATAAACGCTTAGAGACAATTATTTGATTGCACTTGTAGTAGCAGTACCTATCGAAATTTTACTGGTTTTGTGGGCTGAAAATAACAAAAACCAAACACCCATAACTAAAATTAATTGCGTGCTGTTATTTCATTCGACAGCTAAGGCATGGTAATTAGAAAATTTGGTAGTCAGTTGAGGTCATAGGTACTTGGCGATTCATAGTTCCCTTAAAGGCTTAAATTTTCATTTTTAGGGTCTTCTATGTGGAGTAAATGAAAAATTTATGAATTTCAAATGATTTGAAAGACCTTAGGCCGAATTAGGAATATACGATTTCGATGACGAAGGTTTACACACTGTTTGGACCTCATTCGATGAATTCTAGAATCTAAGTCTGTGGGGTTGGTTGCCGGCAGATAGGCGGATATAGGGCGCAGGAGAATGAAGCTCGGGAGAGATGAAGTTTGAAATAAGAACGCGATAATTAAGTTAGGATGATGCAATTATAATGACGATAGAATTGAACATAAAAATAATAACATTATTCGAATTAATAAATTGCGAGTGAAAAAATATGAAAGTTATTTTTCTGACGGCTTGTCGTCAAGGCAACTCTCCACCTCTCATAGAGTTTTATCGGTGAGCAAAGAGTCCGCCACATCACCCCCCTCGGAGTATGAATCTAAGACTGTTCTCCGAACGCCGATTCGCCATGGGACGGTTCGCCGACAGTACGATTCGTTTTTGGAAGTTTCACCTAAACGATGTTTCGCCATTATCATGCTCCAGAATGATAATGATCTGGAAATCTAACCACGCGACCAGCTCGCGTGACTCTCGGAGGTGGGGTGGCGGTCGAAGTGTTGTCCGCTGCCGGTAGAACGCCGACGTCGCGAGCCATGAAGGCGGGCTTCAGCCGGTCTACCGAAACTGTCGATGGCTTGCCGTTCAAATCGATCTTATAAAAGTTGTCTTCTTTGTTTTGCGTTTTCCTTTGCTTTGATTTGCTTTGCCTTGCTTTGCTTTGCTTTGTTTTGCTTTGCTTTGCGTTGCTTTGTTTTGTTTTGATTTGGTTTGCTTGTTTGTTTGTTTTGTTTTGATTTGGTTTGCTTGTTTGTTTGTTTGTTTGTTTGTTTGTTTGTTTGTTTGTTTGTTGTTGATGCTTGCTAATGATGCTTGCTGTTGATGCTTGCTGATGATGCTTGCTGATGATGCTTGCTGATGATGCTTGCTGATGATGCTTGCTGATGATGCTTGGCATCCCTAGTAATACCTGAGAGTGTAAACTATGGGTCCGTAAAACTCCGATTCCTCCGGCCAGGACGGTGAAAACTTTACAGCTACTGCTAATGTCTCCTTTGCCGTAGGTATATCCCCAACAGATTTTTTCTCCCCGTCCATGTTTCGGGGTGTCGCGGGTCACCACTGTGGTGTTGGTTGCCGGCAGATAGGCGGAGATAGGGCGCAGGTGAATGAAGCTCGGGAGAGATGAAGTTTGAAATAAGAACGCGATAATTAAGTTAGGATGATGCAATTATAATGACGATAGAATTGAACATAAAAATAATAACATTATTCGAATTAATTTATTGTTTTTGTCATTCTCGTTGGATTAATCCAAAAATTAATAAGAATTGTTGTGTTGGTCCTTAAAAAGTCTATAGAAACTTAAACGCAGAATAAAAGATTAGATTTATGGCTTTTATTAAAACACAGTTTTGTATTGTATTGATATTTAATAAGTAAAACTATTTTAAGCATAAAACAACATATTAAGGAACATTTTCAGTCGTTAGCCCTTGGGCCTTATTAAGTCTTTAGAAATCACATTTTTGGCGGTGGGCCTTATTTGGACTATCAAATAATAAAAATATAATCAACTCAGGAAACTCAGTGACACAAACTGGTCTTAGTAATTGACAGCAACATAAGCAACATAATATTAAAATTAACCTGGCAGGGTTATGCTATGTCCAAAAATGCACGTATCAATAATTTGTCACTAACTCTTTTCTAAGTTATTGTACATATTAAAATATTAGGAACTTTAAAACTGAAAACAAAAGATAAACTCAAAACAAAACTTACTTAACAAATCAGATCAATACAAAACAAATAATAGAAATATAATGAACTAAGGAAACTCAACAAACTGGTTTTAGTAATTGACAACAACATAATATTGAAATTAAATCAAGACAGGGTTATGACATGTCCGAAAATGCACGTAACAATAATTTGTCACTAACTCTTTCCTAAGTTCTTGTACATATTAAAATATTAG
Organism: Agonopterix heracliana; assembly: GCA_963693445.1. Lineage (NCBI taxonomy): Eukaryota > Metazoa > Arthropoda > Insecta > Lepidoptera > Depressariidae > Agonopterix > Agonopterix heracliana. Next base: position 164,179 of record OY856321.1, read on the forward strand.
GAACTTTAAGACTGAAAACAAAAGATAAACTCAAAACACAACTTACTTAACAAATCAGATCAAAACAAAACAAATAATAGAAATATATGAACTAAGGAAACTCAACAAACTAGTTTTAGTAATTGACAACGACATAATATTGAAATTAAATCAAGACAGAGTTATGACATGTTCGAAAATGCACGTAACAATAATTTGTCACTAACTCTTTCCTAAGTTCTTGTACATATTAAAATATTAGGAACTTTAAGACTGAAAACAAAAGATAAACTCAAAACACAACTTACTTAACAAATCAGATCAAAACAAAACAAATAATAGAAATATATGAACTAAGGAAACTCAACAAACTAATTTTAGTAATTGACAACGACATAATATTGAAATTAAATCAAGACAGGGTTATGACATGTCCGAAAATGCACGTAATAATAATTTGTCACTAACTCTTTCCTAAGTTCTTTTACATATTAAAATATTGGGAACTTTAAAACTGAGAACAAAAGATAAACTCAAAACAAAAGTTACTAAACAAATCACATGAAATCTTGCTTACCTAAATAACGCCGCATATAAAAATAAGTAGAAAACTAGAAAAATAATTATGTAGTTCTTAAACAATAACGTCAACTGTATCACTTAAATAAAGTATTGAATCAGCATTACAAAAATAAATCTAAAAAATATTTTTCTGATTAACAAGAAGTCATTGTAAAACTTACAAGCAATCTGGACATATAAAGTCATCTAAATCTTCTTTTGTTAGGCCTACACATTCCTCGTGATACCACAAAACGCAGATTTTGCACTGTCGCATATCTGCTACATTATTACTTTTGCAAGCAGGACAGTACCAGTCTTCCTTAACTTTTTTAGCTTTATGTATTCTTGTCTTCCGTGACGAATTCTCTTTGCTTTCATTGTGTTGTTTAGCTTTAGACTTAGAAGTTGTAGTAACACTTTTGTAAGTGTTTTGTTTTTGTTGGTACTCTGCTGTCTTTTTTTTTGTTAGCTTTAACGTTTTGGTGCCCTTTTTTACCTTTTTTGATTTGTTCTTCAGTATATTTCTTCTTCTTAGTTGGTTTTTGGTTTTTCCTTGCTTCCTTGTCTTTGACTAAATCTTTTTTACCTTCTTTGGTTGGTTCTTCATTATATTTCTTCTTCTTGGTTGGTTTTTGGTTTTCCTTTGCTTTCTTGTCTTTGAATAAATCTTTGGTTATGCGTTGTCCTATGTAATTAATAGCTTTGCGCCTTGGCTTTGCCTTAGTTTGGGCATAATTAGGAGTCGGAATAAATTGTTGAAAAGGTGTCCTTTGCACACTAGAAACTTTTTGCTTTTCGCTATATCTTGATGATGGGATATTGTCATCATCGGAACTGTCTGTCAGCGTCACCTTTGATGCAATATGTTTCTGGATTGGTATCTCATTTTGTTCTTCGTCAGATGCCGTAGAGGATGACGTATAAATTCTGATATTCCTTGCTGGATAATTTAGATGTATTGGCAGATGGTGTTCAATGTCTGAACCTTCAGACGAGGAGGATAAAAGGGTAGGTGGGCGACGAAGGTGCAATCCTGAAGGGCCAGGAACGGGAGTACTGTAGCGAACATGCAATTCTAAAGGGTCAGGAATGGGAGAATCGTAGCGAATATTCTCCATTGGTACATTGTTCGTGATTAAATCTATTTCCCCTTGTGCTGATTCGGTAGAAGAGCTATAATCCACTAATTTTTTTAAAGTATGATTTGCCTGTTCCACTTGTTTTTCTGCTTGATTTTGAGCTGAGTTATCTTCATCATAGAAAGTGACATCTGGGTCGAAGGTGTCATGTGGGACTTGAATACATTCGGGAGAACTTGGTGCCGTCACTGAAATTTGAGCTGAGGTATCTTCATTATAAAAAGTGACGTCTGGGTCGAAGGTGTCATGTGGTACTTGAATACATTCGGGAGAACTTGGTGTCGTCACTGAAATTCCAGTACCTGAGGGTGCTTCAGTCAAATGAGTCAGTATAGATGGTGCGAAAGCTTCTTCTGGGATCGCACTTGGGTCCCAGGGGTATAGACCAGTTGCCCTGAATCCATTCGCAATATTGCTTTGAGTCATGCACTTTGGCCACACCTTTGTCAAGATTTTATTGAAACGAGCTTTAGTGAGCTTTTTCTGTGGGTTTTGGTAATTAAACTGTATTACCTGTTCATCCCAAAAGTGCTCGAAGGACTTGTTGATAGATTTGTCGAGTGGTTGCAGCTCGTGGGTGGTGTTCGAAGGTAAGCAATAAAGGACTATGTCCTGTTTTTCCGCTGCATCTACAATGTCGCAATCTAAATGCGATGAAGCTCCGTCGAAAACAAGAAGGCACTTGCCTGGAGATTTGTATTTTGCCAAGTGGTTGATAAAATCCACGAATAGTTCAGTCGTCATAGAGCCTTTTGGGGCCATTTTGACCAAGGTCCCCGGGGGTAAATTTTCTTTAAACTCATCACGCATTCTCTTGCCCTTGAAAAGGATCATTGGGGGAATTGCCATCCCAGCAGCATTTACGCAGATAGCAACAGTCACATTTTCTGCGTGCTCTTGAGCTATTAGATGGACCCTGCGTGAACCTTTCTCAGCCAATACTTGTGGTTGCCGATGAACTGTGAGCCTGCACCCCTTTTCATCAATATTATATAGACGTTCCGGATTTTCGTCTATGTTAAGGTCGTCCCGTTTCCCGAATTGCTTTGAAGTGCTGTTCAACTATAGGCTTATTCAGCTTTTGAGCCCTTGCTGGATTCATAAATTGTGCTTTGCGTTTTGAGATATCTTTATTTCTCGCTAGGAAGTTTTTGAGCCATTTTCTGCCAGCTGTCGATTTTTTGTCACTAAAACAGTTTTGGATGTTGTGCTTCTTACAAAACAAATAAGCGTGTCTACGTATTAGTTTTGGGGTTAAGGGAACTCCTATTTTTGAAAACCTCTTTATTCTCTCCGCCAAATCCTTTTCTTGCGCTTCCGTGAAAATAGCTTTTCTTCCCATCCTCTTTACTGCACTTCCAGACTTTATATGATTCTTAAGAGTTCGTCGTGGTATATTGTATTTCAAAGCGACCGCACGCTCCGACATCCGGCTATTCTTTATTTCTTCTAATGCATCCCTCATATCGCTTTGAGACCATCCTATACCACGCTTTTTTTTTGTTTTTGGTTCCATGTTTCTTGCACTAAAACCAAAAATTGTTAGTAATATTATTTTATTATAAAACAAGACGATCATAGTTTATGAAAACAAGCCGATCAGAGTTTTTATACACCTAATAAGGTCCGGTCCTTATTTGGTGACAAGGAGGTGGTCCTTGTTAGGCGCTTTGCCATCCTGCAGAAAACTAATCAAATTCAACAAAAAAATAGTTCTTTCAATAACCTTACCTTCACAATTCACGCCTAAATGTTACTTCTTCCTTTTCATGAGCAAATTTCTTGCCAAAACGAAACAGAAACACTTGAATGAACCGAATAACACCAAAAAATTTTATAAAATGGCCTACGCGTCGTGACGTGAACTGCATCAACAGGCATACTGGCAAAATGGCGGCTTGAAACCCAAGTAATGTCAATGCGCTTCAATGATTGGTTAATGAGGAGCGTCGGCGCGAAATTTTATTTCAATTTAGTATCAGGTGCGGGATTTTTGAAATGGTGGCTCTTATTAGGAACCGGTCCTTATTAGGCGAACATACCTTAGGTATTAATAATAAATAAAAGTTTTTTATTTGTCTCAAAACAGCAATACACAAAATTACACAAGAAACATAGCAAAATATTAATTTAAGATTAGAGACAGAAAAATTTTCAAAACCAACATTAAGCTGAAAACCTACACTTGCGAAGTTATTGAACCAGCTGGACTAGCCTATGTGAGCTGCACCTACAAGAATCAGCCCTTGCATGGTAAATTATACATCATCATACAAGAGGTTCACCCAATATTCGGGAGAAGTTGGATGAAAGAGATTAATATTGAACTTGCAGACATCAGAATGGTGCAAACAGCTGATACTAGATCAAATATTCGATGAATTTGCGACGTCAGTCTTTCAACAAGACCTCGGTAAAATTCCAAACTACAAAGTGTTGGGATATGGCAACACTAGAAAGAAGATGGCGACTAGGCCAGAATGAACAATATAGTTTTGCTTATTTAAAACGTGTTTTATTGAACAAAGACGTTAACATAATTTAACAGTTAACAGCTGTCTGTTATTAACAACTCTAATAACAAAAAGTCACGAAATAAAAAGTCACAAGTCGGTCGTCCGAGTGCCACGAGGTGGCAGAAGAAAGGTTAGAAATATTATAGGCGAAAATCAAATTGGATCAAATATACCAAATGCCATAATTTATGTCGATGATATTCTCATTAATGGCCGTGATGAAAAAGAGCATAATGAAACTTTAATCAAAGTCTTAGAACGGACAAAATCTTTCAATTTGAAATTTAATAGCGAGAAATGCGTTTTTAAACAAAAACTAATAAAGTTTATAGGTCACACATTCAGTGCAGCAGGAAGGTCTCTGATTGATAGATTATGAAAGGATTAAGGCTATATGCGAGATGCCATACATTATTACATTACATTACATCTTGGAAGTTACTGAAGCATCTGCGCCGCTTCCACGCCGCTTCGATGCCCGATGCGTATCCCTTCCTCACCGCTTACGCTACGCTTGCTTACCCCATACCTCACGAAATAGTCGGGGAAATCTACGGATTTTTGTATGGAGTAGGTTGAATTAATTGCACTTTAGGTGGTAATTTGGGATATAGTAGATACATAAATTGAAAAACATAGGTAAATTGAAAAAACATAAACTGAAAAACATAAATTCTCAACAATCCCCGATTTTTTTATTGTGTATTATTGAATATCATTTTTATCTATTTTCATATAAAAGCTATTTTTGAGTTTAAGAGGATATTCCTGCCAGCGTGCCCGAGCGCGCTGCATACAAACGAAGTTTAATCCTATTTTCTATTAATTAAATTGATCGAACAACTTATAAACAGCTATTTTTGAATTTAAGAGGATATTCCTGCCAGCGCGCCCGAGCGCGCTGCATACAAACGAAGTTTGATCCTATTTTAAAAGTATCAAATAATCGAAGATCTTATCAACAGCAATTTTCAGATTTAAGAGGATATTCCTGTCGTAACGACGCGTCGTTACGGTAGCGGACCTGGCCGCGTAGGTACATTTTTATACCTAAAGGCGGAGTGAGCCAGACCTCCTAACAGTAATATTAGTTCAAACACAATTTACTAAAGTGTCTTTGATGCAATCTCAAACCGTAATTATTCCTAGACTAGCACTTCACCGCATCGCCTACTCTTCGATGACGCGTCGATGCCTCTTGCGTGACGTATCCATTCCACACCGCTTCCTTATCCCTTCCGCGTACCTCTTGAGTGGGTTTCACGCCTTCGGTGCAGTCTTGCAACAGTCGGGGCAACCGATTGCGTATGCATCAAAAACGTTAACAGACTGTCAAAAAAGATATGCACAAATAGAAAAAAAGCTTTTAGCAATCCTATTTGGCTGTCAGAAGTTTCACCAGTATGTTTATGGTCATAAAGTAAACTGATCACAAACCTTTAGTTAGTTCTTTTGAGAAAAAAAAATTTAACATTTTTTATTTTTCGTTAATTTTTGTACATTTTTGTATACAGGGTGGCCCGAAAGTCATGGGTCGAACGAAATGAGGTGATAGCTGAGCTCATTTCCAACCAAAAAGGTCAAATGAGTTGGGGTCCCATTGTTCATGGTTCAAAAGTTATGGACACTTTTTGTTTTTTTCATAATATCGCATAGTGCTTAAGCAAAAACTAATTAAACAAAAAACTATCAAGGTTATTGGCTTCTTTTTTTATCAGGATGTTTAAGGAAGATTTGCCTTTCCTGGAATACGTACATTTTTTCAGCTAGCATGCATGGGTCAAATAATAAAATAAATTTAGAGCAAAGGTTTAGGTCTAACGAAAATTTTCTTCGGTTTTCAAGCGACTCTCACGGGAAAAAAACGTACTACCAAAAGTTGACCACTTATTCTAAAAGTTTCCTTTTTCATACAGATTCTTTCAAGATATGAATCACTTGGTAATTCGTATTAATTTAAAAGTTATGAACTTTTGAACATAAAAGGGTCGTGTTTTTTCAATTTCCAAAATTCATTTCATCGTTTTCTTTAGCTTTTTCAAGGCTTGGGTCATTTTTAATATGCTGACACTTTTTTAAGGGAATGATCAGACCTGCAAACTGAACGTCTTTCTCTATGGGACCAAAATAAAAATCTCGAAAAAAAAATCAGCTACATACAAACCATACATTTGGCTCGAGTAGGTTTGCAGTTTTGTATGGCACAGATGATTCTTTTTTCGCGATTTCGATGAAGGTCCTATAGAGAAAGTTGTTCAGTTTGATGGTCTGATCATCCCCTTAAAAAAGTTTCAGCATATTTAGAAGGACTTTAGCCTTGAAAAAACCAAAGAAAACAAAGAAATAAAAATTTCAGAAATAGAAAAAACACGACCCTTTATGTTCAAAAGTTCATAACTTTTAAATTAATACGAATAACCAAGTGTTATATATCTTGAAAGAATCTGTATGAAAAAGGCAACTTTTTGTAGAACGTTTTTTCCCGTGAGAGTCGCTTGAAAACCAAAGAAAATTTTTGTTAGACCTAAACCTTTGCACTAAATTTATTTTATTATTTGACCCATGTATGCTAGCTGAACAAATGTACGTATTGCAGGAAAGGCAAATCTTTCTTAAGAGTCCTATTACAAAAAGCGACCGCTCGATTTATATAGGTATTAGGTATTTGCGTGGCCCGCCCTGGTGTGAGTGTTCGTACAACGACGTTACGCTGTAGTGTGCGTTTGAGTAGAACTTATAGTCCGCGAAATCGTTTTGATACTATTTCTCTAAATTGTAGGATAGTCATTTAGATTTTGTTGATAATATAATAATAATTGTTTATTCTATTCTATTCTATTTTTAAAAAAATGGCTGCCATCTTGGGTATTTGATGATTTTGCCAATGTCTAGTTTATGTAGCAAAAGTGCTTGACGTTGTACGGTAATTTATGTATTTGGTGACTTCAAGGATTGTTTTTCGAAAAGAACACTATCTCGAACCACCACTGGAGCCCCGTTGTAGACCTGAGAGGGGGCAACCAACGATCGACAGGCGACGCGACCGCCCATTAGCAGATCAACAACGTGACTCCAATAATTGTTTAAATAGTTTCAATATTATACCGATCTCGTGATTTACAAAAACATAATGTGGCGCAAGGTGTGTAGGTAGATAAGCCATGTTTTTAATCCGGTTAAATAAATATTGTTTGTAAATAATACGGTAGATCGGGGCCGGACTAGTGTCGCCGACTTGTTGCAGATAATAACCATCGATTGTAAAACTATAGATAACACTAGCCAGAACTCAGAACACCATTAAGTCGTATTAGGTTGTATAGACTACCATTTATATGATGACTATTGAGTTTTATAAGAGTTATATTTTGTCATGTAGGGGAGACTGGGGCTTGTTGTAACGGGGGTAAGAAGTAACAGTCAATTTTCAACGCTAATATTTGACATTTTTGATTCATGTGTAGGGTGAAAGTTCATCTTATAACGACAGGCATTATTTAAGTATTGATAGTTCCCCGTAGGACAGCGCAATGAGAGGTGGTGAACCCATGGTCAATTTCGGGCAGGTATTATAAAAAAATAACACAAGTAAATTTTGATTTTCATGTTCTAGGTTTAATAAATATTTGATTGTTTTTAACCTAATAGAATAAGAATATATCTAGCTTTTAATTTATGCTTTCGTTTTCTTCCATAGGTTAGTAATTTTTGAGAAATTTTGACATTATGAAAATATGAGTCAGCGGGATACGTAGTAACAAATTTTCGGGGCAAGATGTAACAAAACGATATGGGTCCTAGCTACCTCAATAATTATCTAAATTCGACAGAAACAGACGCAATCGTAAATAATTTGGCATTACATCTTGAAAACCCTAAATTGCTCAAAATAACCCCCAAAAGAGTCTTAAACAATTAATAAGTGCACAATTGAAGCTACTGTTCTCCCCCTGGTCCTTCAAACGCCCAAATAAAGCCAACACCGAATCTGCCTGCCTTCTAAATCCAAGGATAATCATTCAAAAGAACTTTTCATCCTCTGTGATAAGAAAAACGCGGTCTTGTGTTAACTTTACACCGGAAAATGATATGTTTTAGAGAAAACCCATAAAAAAAGAAAAAGAAAGTAAAAAAGAAGGAAAGTGTAGCAATAAAGCAAAGGCTAAATCAAAATTTGGTGGATATCTATTCCCAATAATTATTATTGAGCTATTTTGTTCAGGTATGTTACAAGGAGAAATGCTGTTGTTGATCATTATAAGTACACTTATAGACACGTGGATTAAAATCTTAAAATCTTTTTATTATTAAAAATGTTCGTTAATACTGTTTAGTTAATAAATATAAACGTATATTTTATCGAAAATAATAGCGGATTATCATTGTTACAACCTGCCCCGAGCCTGTTACAACTTACCCCAAAGACGGGGCAAATTGTAACACCTCCCATTTTTTGTTAAATGGTCTCTCACGGAGGATAGGAAGGGATTTTAAAAGGTTTGCTATTTGAATATAGTGCTCAAATAGTTACTCAACGTACACACTAATTCAAAATTTTGAAAATGATTATGGATTGGAAAATACAAGCATTTTCCCAAAAACTGAAACAACAAGCCCCAGTCTCCCCTACTTATGATTTAAATGCGTCTACGCACCCTCTCGCACGATTCGCAGCGTTCTACTTCTAATAGTTCAAAGTCCAAACAGGGTAACCTGACCTGTCGCCGTGTAAACATTGAAGATATGAGTATGTGTCAACGCCACTATCCCCGCCTAGACCTACACGCCACCGCTGCGGGACGACCTCAGCTCCACCCCGCGATGCCTTATATAAGGCTCGCGCGAGCGGCATTCGCCCGTTCTTTTCTCCACTTACTTCTTAAATCTTTTATATTTATATCGAGCCAAGAGAAAACGCAAAATACTAGCCCTCAAACCATCTACCAGCTTTTTATTTGCAAACTAGGCAAAATACTAAATGTACGGCGTCTAGGCGCGTACATAAGTGGCGACCGTGACAGGACTCAAGAACCCCGTCAGAACCCGGGCCACGAGGTCGCTCTCAGGAGAACTAGCTTGTAGAGCGCAATCAGCTACGATCCCACGGAATCAGCGCGCGTACCTAGCGAGTATAAATAATCTACGTGCTACGCACACCGAAGACCCCGCCACGTGCTGCCGAAAATCACACCGCGCCCGCAAGCCTTGCCATGTGCTCAAGGCACATTCATCTCTCCTAAAGATACTAGCAGGATCCTAGTTGGGACCACTGGCATCCAGCATTGCCGCACTTCACCAGAAGATCATCGGCTACGACAACGAGGTCTACGCAGCGCGGAGCGGAGGACTACGGACCGTAAAGGAACGTGAGCCCAATCCATTTTCCTTATCTTTCTAATTCCAATTTTCCGAACTTTATTTGTGCATAGATTCAGATAGGCAGTTCAATTTTGTGAGTTGATTTGTGCATAGCCATTCGAGCCAACGAGGTCAATTTCACTTAGGTTAGGTGTATCTATTTATATTTACAAGATACCTACCACAATACAAAAACGATTTAAAATACCTATTCAACATTCAACTGTGTTAATCCAAACCCAAATAGGTTTAGTCAATCAAAATCATTTATAACAAAACCCTAGTAAATTCTAGCTATCCATAGTGTCTGCCTAGCCTACTAAGAAGCGTGACATTATCTACATACATAAATTCATGTTGTTACGTAAATTTCTTGCTACACCAGCCGTGTGGTTTCGGCTTAGAATGAACTATATAAGAGCTAACTAATAAGTTTTCTAGCCACCCCGAAAGGGTTTTTAGTCGTGAGTTTATGTATGTGTACGTATGTGTTTTCCTAAATTTCAACCATTCCACTTCATTTCCCTAATATCCTAGTTTCATCTTCATTTCATTAAAAGTCTTAATAAGTTAAGTAGGTACTTAGGTATGTTCGGTACGTTAGTTTAGGTGCGAATAAGTCGACATTCCGATCCGTGCAAGTGAATCGGCGTACGCGCATCATTCACGAGTGTAACAAGTGCAGATACAATTGCACTGGTCGGCGGCGGCCGGCCGATCGCCGAGCAACAGATCTTAGATAAGAGTATGTACTAGCGTTAATCCGTAAGACACTCAATTAGCGTTCGTACGGCACGAAACACATTTTATTCTTGATAAATCTTTCTAAAGTATAGTCATTCATTCAGTAATTTCTTTGGAATTAGTGCATAATATAACGTAGTGATAACTGTGCAAGTGCAATCATGACGTCTAGTGATCTATCTAGTTCAGAAGAATACAAAAGACTATGTGCGGAACTCGCTGAGTTGTATATAAAGCGCCGGTCAATTAAAGGTAGAATTACGAAGTTCAGTAATTATTTAAAGACTTTGTGCGATTTAGAAAGTTTATCTACTAAGAATTATAATGAAGTGTGCACGAAGCTCGAGAAATTCAAAGATATGTTCAGTGTTTTCGATGAATTGCAGTCGCGAATTGAAGTTTTAAATGAATCTAACTTAGATTCCGAGCTTAATGATCGGGATGAAATCGAAAACACGTTTCACAAATGTATATCAAATGCGAAGATTATTTTGGGTACGGTCGAAACTCCCAAATCAAACCCTGAACAGCCTTCGCCTAATTCTAGTTGTTTTCAAGGTTGTGCAAGTCAAGATCAAGGTTTCCGTCTACCGGTGATTAAAATACCTAATTTTGATGGAATATATTACAAGTGGCTCGAGTTTCGTGATACTTTTGAATCTCTCATTCACGTAAATAATAAAATCAAGGCCATACATAAGTTTCACTACTTATGTTCCTATCTAGAAGGCGAGGCCGCTCGCGTGATTTCAAATTTGGACATTTCCGATAAAAATTACTCCGAGGCTTGGGGCCTACTCTGCGAGAGATATAATAACACTCGCACATTAGTCAATACATTTGAATTCATTATTTAAAGTTGATTCGATCGTCCGCGAGTCAGACAAGTCACTCCGGTTTCTAGTTGACCACGTGACCAAAAATTTACGTGCGTTACAAAACTTAGGGCAGCCCACAGAGCATTGGGACACTCTGATTGTCCACATAATTTCATCAAAGCTCGATTCTAGTACTAGTTTAAAATGGGAGGAGCATCGCAACAATCTACCTAATAGCGAAATGCCCACTTTAATTGAGTTCAATAAGTTCTTAAGGAGCCGTGCGGACGTGCTACGTGAACGTGAACGTGCTCATCGCGTAGGGAAGCGGCCGCGCGCGGCAGTACACCGGCACTGCTCCCTCTCGCACGTATAATGTTGCCTTCCCACCGTTGAAACGTCCCAACCCCCCGTCGAACAAATTAGAGTAACTGGAAAATAAATTATCAATGCTATCACTTATGTCCATCTTGTTAACATTTATCTTATTCACATGGAATTTCAGAATGTCTATATTTAGTTCTGATAGCCATTGTCGGCCTAACAAAGTTGTAGTTGCGTTGTCTATTACGTATAAATCTAATATTTTCCTTTTATTTTTATAACAAACCATGGTTTCTATATACCCCCTGGGCTTAATTTTGGTTCCGTCATAAAAAATTAATGATATTTTGCTACTTAATAACGGCCTTTGGGCAAAATTACTTTCATACATTTGTTTACTTATGCAGGACAATGCGGATCCCGTGTCTATTTCCATAATTAACTCCCTATTATCAACTAAAAGTGGAATGCTAACCGGTTTGTAGCTGTGGAGTGACATCTGCATCACGGGCTCCTCGTAATCCTCGTATCGGCTGCGATCTCCATCTTGGGCACTATACTCATCCATGTAATGCCCCATACTGTCACTGACCGGCTTCTCCTCCTCCTCTTGATCACGAACATAATGCGTTCGCGATTGTCCGCGCCATATTTGCCGTGGGCCCCCTGCCCCCGCCATTTTTCCCGCGTACACCCTTCTAAGGTGTCCCACTTTACCACATTTACTGCACACGTAATTGTTAAATCTACATGTATTTTTATTGTGATCGCGTGCGCCGCACGCAGTGCAATCTACAGCAAGCTGCCTGTATTGCTCACTTCCTTTGTTTCCGAACGTCCCCCCACCCCTGCCAGCGCCGCAGCCGCCGCCGCCTCCTCGACGAAACTGGTACCCGGGCCCGCGCTCTCTGATGTGCATTGCATTGAATCCGCTACTCAGCTGATCCGATGAATGAGACGTCATCAACGCCGCATCCCGTTCGGCTGCTTCTAATGAGCAAGCTAAACTAATAGCTTTTGAATATGTCACGTCATCTTTTGCACACAAGCGTTGCCTTATTACTTCGCTTCGCACTCCGCAAATCAACTGGTCACATAGGTTATCTTCTAGTGTCGTTCCGAACTCGCAAAATCGCGCTAATTTCTTTAATTCTGTTACGTATTCACTGATCGATTCATCACTATTTTGCTTTCTTTGCCTATAACGATAACGTTCTGCCCTTTTTGATGGCTTGGGCTCCAAGTGATTCCGTAACAGGCCTACTACCTGCTCGTATGTTAATGTCGATGGTTTTTTTGGACTTGCGATTGTTGCTAATAACTCATATGCACGCTCACCCATTAATGTTATTGTACTTGCAACTTTTGTCGTATCTGGTACACTGTTAGCGAGGAATTACATTTCCAGTCGCTCCACGTAGGCACTCCAGTTCCCGGAGTTCACGTCAAATTCCCGCATTTGGCCGACCGACATCCTGCACTTTTTATTCTTCCCGCTTTTAGGCTCGACTTTAACAGTTTTAAACAAATTTTGACAAATGTCCCTCTTTGTTACAAACGCGACAAACGTACATTCTGAATTTGCATGTCGCTGGGTCGTGCTTGCCGCCACACACTCGACATTCGTCTTGTCGTCGATCGGTTATCTTCGGTTCCCGTCGGTATCCTTCGCTGTCATTTTCTCGTCTCTCGCGACGATCCACTGCGCTGGCGCCCCCTGTGCGGCTGTTGGCCGCAACTCTCACGCCACGCGTCAGCTGTTTGACCTCTTTGACCTTTTGGTCATTCCTACTGAACCGATCACTTTTTGTTTCCCGGTTTCGTGCCGGTGTCAGCTGGTAAATGCCCGTGGCTGATGACGTGCCCTCGCCGCGACTTTCTACTGCTGCCGCGTCTGTCTCCGCCGCCTCCATCGTTACCGCCAACTTGAATGCTCTCTCAAACGTAATATTATCCTCTGCGAACAGTCGTTGTCTCATATTGTCACTCGCTAAACCACACACAAACTGGTCCCTTAAATTTTCTGTTAATCCGGCTCCACTAAAGTCACAATGTTTTGTCAGTTTTTTTAACTCTGCTACGTACTCTGCGATACACTCATTTTTAATTTGTCTGCGCTGTCTAAACTTAAAACGTTCGGCCAGTACACTTGGTTTTGGCTGTAAATGGTTTTTCATTACACTCACGAGCTCGTCAAATGTCTTAGACGCAGGTTTCGCGGGTGTACACAAATGCACCATCAGTTCATACGCTTCACTACCGATAACAGTAATCAACGTAGCCACTTTAACGTTCACTTTCACGTCGTTCACTATAAAATATTGTTCTAATCTTTCCACGTACAAGTTCCAGTCGTCCTTGTGGAGGTCAAACTGGCCGAGTTTCCCCACCGACATTTTGTGCCCAAAACTGTGTCTTTTTCTTTGCAGTAGGTACTGTTTGCACACGTAGAATTCTTCTAAATCGTCGCCACTGTTAAATCCGGGATAGACCTGGACCCTCCGAAATGTCGGGATAGCGGAGCTCAATGAAACACGTCCGTTTGGTATTCCGTTTAATACAAGAGAGAACTACCCACTACTCCAATAATAAAAATGTGAACTTAATTATACTTATACCTAGTACATATACATCACAGTAACGAACTACTAAAATTAACGGTCGATGATATCGAAAAGCACGCAGAGCAGTTACTGTTAGTAAAAGTTTACAGAAACAAAAACCAAAATAGATCGATCTTTTACCATATGCGGAGAGTACAAAGGTATTGTAGATAAATACCAGAACCTGCGTCCTTCTGACATAAAAACCAATCGGTTTTTCATTCGATATCAAAATGGCAAGTGCTTCAGACAAGCTATTGGCAAAAATAAAATTTCTAGCATGCCGCAAGAAATTGCTAGTTATTTGAAGTTGCCCGATACCAAGCTTTATACAGGACATTGTTTTCGACGAACCTCCGCTACTCTTTTAGCTGATTCTGGAGCGGACCTGTCGATACTAAAGCACCATGGAGGATGGAAATCTACAACAGTCGCAGAAGGCTACATAGAAGACTCCGTCGAAAATAAGGCAAAAACAAGCAACCGTATCGTTGAAGGTATAAAATTACGCACTTCAGCTAATCCACCTCCATTGTCACCGCGCCCATCAACCACACAACAAAACGAACACATTTCAGATCTGCCAGATGCTATTACAAACACCCAAGCTGTAAATAAATCTACAACAATCTCTGTCCCTAATAAAAGTGACAATAAATTTTCATAACTGTGTAAATGTGTCTAATATAAATATACAATTATAGTTGTTACTTTACTTTATTTGTTACTTTTACTTGTTGTTGTTACTTTATTTGTTGTAGTTGATCTAATAAGATTTCAAATGTTTGTAATATTATAATTTTTAATATAAATATGAGTACCTAGAAGCGCCATTTATTTATTTTCTTCATAGATGAAGGATGAAAAGTAGAGTGTATCACTCGGCCGCAAAATTATTTTTCGCTGCGCTCGGGATTCTACTCAAGAATCCTTCGCTATGCTCTGGATTCAAAATAGCGCCCTCGCCTTAAAAATATTATTTTACGCCCTTGTGATACAATCTACTATAATATGGTTACTGTTTTTTTTTTCAATAGTCCAACACAATATGGAAAAAAAGTAAAAAGTAGGACACATTAATCTTATTGAAATTGCTTCATAGACGTTAGATACGAGGATATAACGAGACATTTGGCGTATGCTTTACAAAAATTTACTTAGCCGTTTCCTACCTGGAGGCTTCGATCAAAGTAAAATTAATCGATAGCCTAAAGCGCGTTAAGTTGAAGCACACGTCTACTGGTGCACTTGGTGCATACAAACTGGCACTCTTGGCACAGAGGATTGTACAGAGCTCTTGGTCTGTCATCTCGGTACATAGGTACTTGAAGTATACTGTCATTTGTTTTGCCTTATTTTTCTCGTAATGCCTTTATTTTTACTTTGATAGAGGAGCCTAAACTTGGTAACTATGTTTAGAAAATACTTTTTGGATTTTTTTAAACAAGAAAGAAGGGTAATGGTGTAGCTTATTTTTAGCACCGGCTCATGAAATCCTCTCATTTGATACTTCACTCGATAGGTTTGAAATTTTTTTTTAAATCACGTACAAAAAATTTATGACATCATACGTAAGGGAAATATTTTTAAGAACTGCCGGTTAAAATTATTGTTGTGACCTAAAGTACATGTGTGCCGAACGGCTATCCTGTTCATCGATTTACGGCTTTTTAACAGTCCGTTGACTTGACTTTTTTTAACATGAAACATCAACATCAGAGACAAATTAAACATGTATCTTACCAGCTGAAACCGAGTCATGTATTTCTTCCATTTTAAGTTTTTGCTAACATCCGGACTCCACGCCGCTAGACCGTAGTACGTGTACATGAATACATGTACTATGGAGTTTAGGCAACCTATAAATAATACGTTATGTGATGGCCAATACTTCAGGAACGCCCAGGATGCTGCCGCCATCAAGGAATGGTGGTAAAGATGCAGGAACGTCACTTGTTTGTCTTTCTTTCTTAGAACGAAGAAAACGGTGTCTAGAAGTTCGGTTAATTTTGCAGCAAAATACATATAGATGCTTAGGAAGATCTGTAAAATGAAAAAATGTAGTGTTATTATTTTGTTACTTAGCTTCATGTCAGAACAAACCTTACCCTAGTGTTGTTAACAAATAAATAAACTTAAAAACTGAACTTCTCTAATGAATGTCTACCATTTAATAATTGGTTTGCAATTACGTACTAATTAGAAGTTTTTTACTCGCAACCCTGTATTTTTTTTGGTATGGTAGTGTTTTGTTATGTTTTTTTTTAAACTATCATAATAATTGTACAGATGTTGTTAATTTTGTTTAAAACTAAAACCACGATTGGACAGAAGAATAAGTGAACCGTTTAAAAGACTATGAGATTTACACACTTGATTCAAAAGGTATCATAATAACGGAGAAAGACCTTTCCTCACCTTTTCCAGGTTACGACTTTTTTGGTAGTTTTATAGCAATCAAAATTTATTGGTAAGTTTCTTTACGTATTACCACAGAATAGGTAATAATATAATATAGTTCTCAATACAGTACGACAACTCCCCGCCCCCCTTTGGCTTCTGGTTTTGTTTCCTATAATGTATTATAATACATCGTATTTGGTAAATCGTTGGCCAAATTGAATTGGTGCATAGAAGAGGTCTTTTGCTATCTAGCCATGCCCCAAAAAAAATTAAGCATCACGGATTTTTTACGCCAATTTTTTAATTTCTTTCTCAAAAAAGTCCGGAAGACAGCATTTAAGCTTGAATCAAAAGAAAAGTTGTGTGTACAACTTCCCAATTTTTTATTTATTTAAATGTCTAATATTTTACGGTTCTATTAACATCATAATTACATGGATGCGACCTCTAGTTTTTTTTATTGACCTTAACTTTATTTGGAAGAAGAAAAATAAAATTAACAACACAACTTTAGCTTACAATTAAAAAAAAACTAAAAGCGCTCGAGATCTTCTGATTTGTTAAAAACTTCTCTAGTCTTTTCTTTTTTTAACGGTATGTAATATGCTATGAAAATCATCCATTAATTAGACAATGATGTTGCAGGAGAAGGAAATTTTTTCAAAATTTCAAATCAACAAAATTTAACAAAAACTCAACGAAAAAAATAACAGTAACATAAAAAGACTCGTGGCGCTTCAATAACACATACGGTAGTCAGCAAAGACGGTTAAATCACGACTAAGAAAGTTAAACCCACGACGTGTGTTTATTGAGCCAATTTGTCGATACCCTAATTGAAGAGAGACAAACCATACGATTCTACTGTGCGAGAGTGAGATAACAGTTTTTCTTGCATTGCGCGTGTTTTTAATCAAAAACAAGTTTTAATCTTGCATATTTAATTTCGGCCGAACGCGCCTCGACACGCAAAATTAGCAAATAAATAAAGTTAATGGATGATTTTCATAGCATATTGCATACCGTTAGAAAGAGGAAAGACTAGAGAAGTTTTTAACAAATCAGAAGATCTCGAGCGCTTTTAGTTTTTTTTTAATTGTAACTTAAAGTTGTGTTGTTAATTTTATTTTTCTTCTTCCAAATAAAGTTAAGGTCAATAAAAAAAACTAGAGGTCGCATCCATGTAACTTTGATGTCGATAGAACCGTACAACATTAGACATTCATATAAAAAAAACTTGGGAAGTTGTACACACAACTTTTCTTTTGATTCAAGCTTAAATGCTGACTTCCGGACTTTTTTGAGAAAAACACTAAAAAATTCGCCTAAAAAAATCCGTGATGTTAAATTTTTTTTTTGGGGCATGGCTAGATAGCAAAAGACCTCTTCTATCCACTAATTCAATTTGGTCAACGATGCACCAAACACCCTGTATAAATATCTTTCTTCTTTTGGTGTAAATAATGTATATTTCATTCATTCATTTATTCATACCTCACCTCGCCTCTTAGTTTCTGGGGACACTTTAGGAGAGTGGAGCAAGAGAGTGCAGTCAGGCGCGCGCACACATTGGATTTGACCACATCAAATTGTGTCCTTTCAGTGCATACGAAACGTTGAAAAATAACGCTAAATTCGCATATTAAGGCTCAAATACTATTTTTAATAATAGAAAGTAAAATAAAAAGTATCGAAATGCAGATGACGCTAAATAGTTCAGTCAAGATGTACATCCGTGCTTGCAAAAGGTCAGGTCGTTCTGAATTTTTTATATGTTATTAGGACCTAAACCAATATTAAATTGCAAGATTTGCGATTTCCAAAGTGATGTGCGAGCGGTAGTGTAACCAAAAAACCATGAAATTTTCGGACTTTTTTCAGTTTTTCGCTTTTTTCTCGAAATCTGTAAGTCGTATCGAATAGTATTGTAGGTATACTTTTATTCTTACAAAATTTCCTACAAAACAATTGGTATGCACTTTCTTCATAGGACTTAACCTTTGAGGGCTAGAGGGACGAGAAATTAACAGCATTTTAAAAGATATGAAATTTGTATGACGACCCTCTTGAAAGTTGAAGATAAAAACAAAATGATTCCATATTCTTAATTAGCGACCCCGAAAACCCACGGATACAAATTTTCAGTCGGTTCGCTGAACCTTTAAAAGCTGCGTTGGCGTTTGAAATTTCCATGGCAGCCATCTTGGATTTCGCAATTTTTGATTTTTTTTCACCGCCAACAAAATCTGACCAGGGTCCACTATGACATTGTTCAAAGTCCATACCCCTATCTGTCATAGTGTCCGCGGGCCGTTGACGTCATCCGTCAGGATTCGACCTTCGGAGGAAGTCGACATATTCCTTTTAACATCAGGGCATTGTTATAATGATCCCTAAATTTGATCCGTGTACTTTAAGGGGAACCCGGAGATCAATTGGAGGTATCTGGTCGATCACCACCACTGTTCATAGATAGTAGGTAGATAGATGCCCGGATAATTGTTCGCCGGGTTTCCCCCGACTAACGTATATTAAAATTATTTTGGAAATCATCATAAGGATGCTCTGGTGTTAAAAGGGTTTGTATGGGACCGCAGATTTTTTTTCGCGTTTCCTGAGGTAGCCGCCATAGTGAAAATTGTTCTATTTGATGGTTTGAGTTCACCGTTTCAGTATTTGCTAGGCTGTCACTTACACCCTTTAGGTAGGTACAAGGTGTTACAAAAATACAAATAAACATTCAAGGGGGTGGTTTAGACCATCATACTGAACAACTTTCACTATGGGACCAATATCGAAATCGGGAAAAAAAATTAATATATTGTATGAGATATCAGTTTTTTTTTTCGCGATTTCGATGTTGGTCCCATAGTGAAAGTTGTTCAGTTTCATGGTCTAAACAACCCCCTTAAGAGTTTTAAGTATTTATTTTTACCCTGTATACACAACATCTTTAACATGCATTATCTCGAAAACTTTGCACTTTAAGACTATAGTTTATAGGACATTTTTTGTTCGTCTATACATACTCTATCGATATACATAGGTTTCAGGATGCGCCGCATTTTTGAAAAATTTCCGAAATTCCTGCAAAATTATGGTTACCACTATGCCAAAAAGTTCAAAGCCCTTTGGATATTTTCAGACGAAAATAAATGAAGTCAGGTATTATACCTTCCGAGAAATGCCGATATAATTTATTTTTCGGTCGAATAAAGGTGTAATCGAGTCTTACATTTTTTCAATCAGAGACCTGTAGACGAATAAAGATGTAAACTGGAATTAGAACTGACCCCTTTTAGTTTTTATAGAGATGACAAAGGTGCAATATTACAATATGGTGCAATATTATACTGTTGTTCAACTATTTTTCAACGATTTCTGATTTCCACCCATAGTAAAAGTTGTTCAGTTTGATGGTCTGAACAACCACTGGAAATTTCGACACGGATAATAAAATTTCACCAAAAAAATGTGTTACTGGGCGTTTTTTTTTAAAAGTGTCCCTTGAGAAAAGTGAGTGTCCGGTCACTTTCATAGTCTATTATTCGAAATTTATTAAGATTTCTATCATATTGTCGTGATTCGTGATATTTTGTTACTAAATCTTAGTGTTTGTACTAGCAACACATTTCGTATTCTATGACATTCAAATTAACTGAAAAATAACCAACGAATGGCTTAAAATGACTTGTATCCAGAGCCGTTCAAATTTGTGTCAGAATCGTTTAAATATATGCTTTAAGTGGCAATATTGACTTTTGTGCCGTTTGGTTGGTACAGAGCACTGAAAAATTAAGGGATAACGGTGGAAGTGGTGCAAAAGATTGCGAACAAGCAGTTCTCGGCGGACACTCAAAGTGAATAATTGTATTATAATACAATAGATACTATTAATTCTAGAATAATTTTAATTAAATTCAGTGAAATTGTAAAAAGTAAAATTTATAAAATTACAAAAGTATTCTAAAGTCTTTCGGAGTTTAATTTCTTCACAATTCAGCAGCGGGAACAAGACCTTCAGCCCTCAAGGTATGTGAATTCGGTCAAAGTCCACTGATATTCTTTGCCTATTGAAAGATTATTATTTTCTTTAAAGTACCTACCGAGTTATTAATTTTTCTAGTGGATTTTATGGAATTTTTCGTGATTGTTAACGGTTAAATTGGATTTATCATTTGGTCAGGCTACCCCATGACAATGTTAAATCTGATTTTATTTCTGAGACCATTCGGTCAGGGCGACTCCCTGGCATTGTGCTCCGAAGTATTCATAAACCGTTAACCACCGAATTTAAAATTGTAAGCATTTTATCAGTTGCCAGACTAGCGTTCGGTCAGGGCTACTCCTTGACAGCGTCTATCTGGTATTGAAACGATGCTGTGTGATCGTATAGTGACCATTTGGTCAAGGCTACTCCTTGATAATGCTATTGTGCGATAAAACAGTATTCGAGCCAAATTGCTTACAACTGTTTTATGATTTTGTTAATTGATATATTTTTCTACCTACATTGATCGGTACTTAAAGAAAATAAGTCTCAGATTAATGATGTCATAATTTTTGAAATCACTAGCATAGTCAGTCATGTGGACAAATCGAATTCAAATATTTTATATTTTTATATGCATGGTGGCCAAGTGTGTCCCATAGTTTGGGCTAAGTATGTCCATCGTTTTATATGTATGGTGGCCAGGTGTGTCACATAATTTGGACCATGTGAGTCCATCGCTTTTGCATGTATGACCAGGCACTCTGGCATGATTTCTCTTCTTGCGCGCGACTGTGCTTTATTCCATACTACTTCTCGCGGAAAGCGCGACTTTCTCTCTCCCAAAAGCGTGGAAACTGTTTATTTTCTACGGAGTAAAGACGCGTCGCGCGCGAGTGGCGGGTCATGCTAGACTTGCAGGTGTATCACATTATTCGGGCCATTTGTTCATAAATCAATATTATTTTTGTTTTAGTATTTTTTACAAGGTTTAAAAGATCAGTTTTTAAGAAGTCAGATTTGCATTAATTAAAATCGTTGTTAGTACTGCATACCTGTGTATAGATTGTATAGGGAAATAATATTGGTTCCGACAAATAAATAAATCTCCAGCTATCTCTGTCCGACTTTTATTCTAATTTACCAGCGTTATAATAATATACCGACAAAAAAATTCAAAGCATACCGAATAAAATACCTAAATTTTGCTGACACCTATGAACACAATCAAATTACATTTCTACTTATAAATATATTAAACTTTGAATAACAAAACTAAACTTCTGAATAAAATACTGAACCTCCGACGAGATTACTGGGTTACTGACAACAGAGGTCATGTCAAAATAATCATTCTTTTACGAATTTTATGAGTTATTTAATTTTCTAGTGTTGGTTACCAAATATATTTTTTAACTCTCAACATTGATGAAAATACCGAAACTGGTCGGACCGCGCGAACGGCGTTTGAGCAAAATGCATTCGGTTGGGTTAGCGAGGAGCGAAGCGACGAGCGGGTTAGGTTTCTTGCGACCAGCCCCACGAGCCGAGCGAGCGCAGCGAGCGTGCCGCGGCAGCGGCCGGCGAGTGGCAGAACCGAATCGCTACTGTTTTAAATAGTAGACTAAAAAAAATGTTTACAAAAAAAAAACTTAGGTTAGGTTAGGTTAGGTTTGGTTAAGGAAAAAAAAAAAAAAAAAACTTTTTTTTTTTAAAGTTGAGATTTTTTTTTAAAAGTTATAGGTTAGGTTAGGTTAGATAGATTAGATTAGTAGTAACTAGAATTCATGATTATAGTAAGTACATTTTTGTATTTTTAATAACTTTCTGGACAAGCGCCAACAATAGAAATTTAAGTATAACATTGTAGTAAAAATAGCACAGAGTTTATGAAAAATTAAATGTAATTGATGAATTTCTAGTTGGCAAGTAAAGGTAATAATTACAAAGCATTGTTATCAGTAGAACATAATTTTATATGGTAAAAAAGTATTACAGCAATTAATAGTCATAAGATTTTTTCTGAGATTTAAGTATATCATTCGGTCGTTTCGTCATTTTTAGTCGGACAGAAGTAGTCGGAGATTTAGTATTTCGGGCAGTAAATATTATATTTTTAGTAAGGACATTTTTAAATTTATTATCGGAGCTTTTATTACTACCCGATTGTATAGGAGCAAACTTTTTCATATTGGCATTATTTGTACCAAGAAATAGCTTTCATGAGTGGATGTTCTGAGGTTTCAGAGTATCTCTAACTACCCCCTCCGAAAACATAGTCGTGAGCATATGCTATGCAAATACACTTTATTGTGTCGAATGGTCGATAAATTGTGTCATCATCAGCACGGTCCGTGCAGCCTTTATTTACAGTCGTGTTCAGTGAATTTTATTTTAACTTTAATACAAACTTACAAAATTAATGATACTAGTATTCCAAATTAAATCTAGGCGGCACACTGATAACATGCCACTATTCGAAATATTTCGTGAAAACTTGCCTTGTCTGTGACAATTTCTGGTACGTGATGTTCTGATCTGGTATTAAGAAAAAGGAGATCATTCTGGGTCCATACATTTTTGGGCTAAATCCTAAAGTGCCGGCCAAACAAAAATAATCTTATATTCCTTTAGAATACTTAATTATGTCCATTTGTTACTATGGCACCAAAGCTGTAGGGTCATTCTCTGGTCTGTTATAAGTGTTAGAAAATTATTATTTCAGTATTTTTTCGACCACAATATAACAGTTATCTAATAAAAAAAATGACTTTCTATGCCAGAAACAATCACTGTGAACATTTCTACTTTGAAATCAGGGATGTAGGGTCATTCTCTGTATTTTTTCGACCACAATATAACAGTTATCTAATAAAAAAATGACTTTCTATGCCAGAAACAATCACTGTGAACATTTCTACTTTGAAATCAGGGATGTAGGGTCATTCTCTGTATTTTTTCGACCACAATATAGCAGTTATCTAATAAAAAAAATGACTTTCTAAGCGAGAAACAATCACTGTGAACATTTTTACTATGAAATCTAGGCTCTAGGGTTATTCTCTGTATTTTCTCGACCACAATATAGCAGTTTTCTAATAAAAAAAATGACTTTCTAAGCGAGAAACAATCACTGTGAACATTTTTACTATGAAATCTAGGCTCTAGGGTTATTCTCTGTATTTTGTCGACCACAATATAGCAGTTATCTAATAAAAAAAATGACTTTCAAAGCCAGAAACAATCACTGTGAACATTTCTACTATGAAATCAAGGCTGTAGGGTCATTCTCTGTTCTTGTAAACTAGTTGGAAATGTAGTATTCATACATATTTTCAATAGGAGTACCACAGTTTACTTATTTACTTAGTTGACAATTGATTTTAGGTTTATTCAGTGGTTTTTATCTATATAAAAAAAAACACCTGGTAAAAGTCAATCTTTTTTTGAATCTACCACCGCATAGAAACGTAGAGACGCTGAAGAGAAGATGCGACCAGAACTTCTACAGCATAACAAGACTACGATATAAATGCGTAAGCTACAATAACACATACAATCAATCGGTTATAGCTCCTCCTGACTGACAATCATATTTTCCAGACCTTCTGCCGGGGGAACTATGTTGGGCTCATGCCGCGCAAAACCCATGTACCATATTATAGTCATGACGTGCGCACAGCATCCTATTGTGCGTTTCCCAATGTTGCAGCTACAATAGTAGTGAGGAATTGCTTCTCTTCCACGTAAAGAAGGCTCTACGGCGATGTATCCGTAGTACGTTTTGGATCGAACGTGTCTCGACTGGATGCGACCTCTTATTAGCCAAAGGTCTCTTCCATCCAGCTCCCGAACCTCTTGAGCTGGTACAGCCCTGCCAAGCTCTATGATGAATGCACCATCAGGTTGAACGTGCTCCCCATAATAACTCCGAGCCTGCTTTATCTGGTAGCTACCCAAGGCAAACAATGTTAATTGTTCTTGTGTAAATCTGGGGAATTGATTGAATTCCGGCATATTGGCTGTCATCGACTGAAAGTGTGTTCTCCTTCTGTTGTAGTTGTTTGTGATAACAAGATCTGCCAAGCTATTGGGAAGAGTTATTCTTTCATTTATTATTCTTAAACTCTCCTTCGTGTTTAAGAACTGTCCACAGTAACCGAGCAATAAACCTCATGATGGACTATTTTCGAAATTCTGCAGCTTGTTGCATGACTTCCATGTCCTGATCGACAATAATTGTGTACGCTCAGGAGTTTTTATAGTAGATTACACACCGAGGACAGGAAAGTAAGAAAGGTCGCTTCACCTCGGTCAACAATTACATTAGATCTGAGGCTTTCTTATTTACTGTCCGAGGTTAGTATACTATTTTTCTCCTCGACGGAGGTGGAAAGCGACAACTTCGTTTAGCGCAGCGGGACGACAATTGACGCTTTCCGTCCGGAGGTGAGAAAAGAATAATAAATGAAAGAATAACTCTGCCGAACAGCTTGGCAGATCTTGTCATCAAAAATAGCTATAACAGAAGAACATACTTTATGTCGATGACAGCCAATATGCCCCAATGAATTCAATCGGTTCCCAAGGTTTACGCAAGAGCAATTAATGTTGTTTGCTTCAGGCAGCTACCAAAAAAAGTACGCTCGAAGTTATTATGGGAAGCAAGTTCACTCTGATAATGTGTTCAGAACTCCTGTAAAGATTGGGGACTACGCTCGAAGTTGTTGACGATTATTTTTACCTGGGACAAACTATCCAGTTAAGAAAGAAGCCAACCGTCAAAGTGTCTCAAGACGAAATACTTTGACTACTGTGTACAATCAGTGATGACACTGGTGGTTTATTCAGAAGTTTTTATTTAAATAAAAACCGCTGAATAAACCTAAAATCAATTGCCAACTAAGTAAATCAGTTAACCTGTTCCTGTGGTACCCGCTTCTATTGAAAAGATATGAATACTGCATTTTCAACTTGTTTACAAGAATAGATAACGGCTCTAGGAGCCTAGAAATGTTCACAGTGATTATTTATGCCATAGAAAGTCATTATTTGAATTAGATAACTGTTACATATATGTTTATACCTATTGTTATCGAACAAGTACTGAAATAACTTTCGAACTCATAACAGAGCAGAGGATGACCCTACAGCTTTGGTCCCATAATAAAAAATGGGCATAATTACGTATTCTGAAGGAATATAACATTATTTTTGTTTGGCCGGCACTTTTGAGATTTAACCCAACTATTTTCGAACTCATATAACAGAGCAGAGAATGACCCTACAGCTTTGGTCACATAGTAACAAATGGACATAATTACGTATTCTAAAGGAATATAACATTATTTTTGTTTGGCCGGCACTTTTGAGATTTAACCCAACTATTTTCGAACTCATATAACAGAGCAGAGAATGACCCTACAGCTTTGGTCCCATAGTAACAAATGGACATAATTACGTATTCTAAAGGAATATAACATTATTTTTGTTTGGCCGGCACTTTTGAGATTTAACCCAACTATTTTCGAACTCATATAACAGAGCAGAGAATGACCCTACAGCTTTGGTCCCATAGTAACAAATGGACATAATTACGTATTCTAAAGGAATATAACATTATTTTTGTTTGGCCGGCACTTTTGAGATTTAGCCCAAATTGAATTTTATCCTTTACCTGTTTATAAATGACATAAAATAAAATCAAGTAAAGTCGACAATAAACAAGTGAGATATTAATATTTTGTGCTATTGTTAAAAATTGAGAAACTGCTTGAATATTTTGATACTGGGTGAAAGGTTAAAGTCAATTTGGACTATTGTTTTATGAGAAAACTGGTACGCAAAATACCTATATATATTTTTTCTCAAGTACATAAATAAGTCTGTGCCTGTGTGTCATAAATTGAAAGTTGTCTAGTAATACTCAAGTTTGAGATTGAAACTTACAAGAGGCCTTATATTTTGTTTCATTGTCTTTAACAGAAAAATTTTTTTTAAGTACTGATAATATGTCTTCAAATATTATGAGAGACTTAATTTACTAATTCATATTTAGCGAGCTAATATTCCAAGCTTTAACGATTCGGAGAGATGGAATTACTTTCGCACATTTAGCGAAGTAATATTTTATTAAGTGTTCCGAGACATCAAATTTATTCTCGCACACCTAGCGGGCTAATATTCTGAGGTTTAATAATTATTTTTGAGATATGTTGCGAGATATTGCGAGATGTTACGAGATATTGCGAGATGTTGCGAGATATTAAGAATTTATTGTCGCACATTGTAGCAATGTAATCTTCCAAGTTATCGTTAGTTTCATTACTTTTCTTAATGCATATTTTTATTCCGAGGTAATGGTGAATCTGATGGACGCGGACATCGCCTTCGCTGACAGAGATGTTACTACGTGCCGTCATGGGAGTCTGAGATCAGTCATGTTTATGCTAATTATCTCTCGAAATGTTCACTGCAGAACTGCAGCAAATTTCGACTTCCATAAGATTTGTCTTAATTTCAAGATACTTACCTTATTTTATATTTGAAACACTTTATTTGTTCTGTCACACAGACAATAACATTAAATCCTTAATAGTATTTCTAGATACTTGATAAGCAATTGTTGGATGGTAAAATAAATTATTAGACAATGTACTTGTAGGATATTATTGATGTTATTCTAATGAATCATAACAGATTCTTTATTTTACGAGTTTTATTAGATTATACGAGATTTCCTCCAGGAAACCGCTAGGTAAATTCAGTAGGTAGGTATATTAAATTTGTTGTTTATATAATGGCTGTAGATAGCTTTGTTTGTCGAATAATTGAATAAAATCAGAACATCAGTGTGCAGTTATAGCTTTTAGAAGACAAGAGGTCGCCTTTTCATCTCTTTTAGATAGGTATTTAGCAATTTTAGACCCAGATTTTGTGAACTAAATAAACGCACCTGTATTTAGTTAGTTGTGCCTTATCGCGAGTACTGCTTGGTTTTTCACTGGTTGGGGCCCGGTTATCCGAGTGCAAGCGTCTTTGTCTTACAAGCATAAGTTTGCATTTAGCCATCCCGCTTCAAATGAAAGCAGGATTGCAAAAAAAAAAAAAAAAGTATTTTTCATCATAATCTTTTTATCTGAGTGTATCTAAGCTCCAAAAACTTTAGCGAATTTGTCTAGAAATATTTAATGTATTTAATTAAGTACAAAAACAACAAGTTAAATATCAGCAGTTTAATCAGATTATTCAGTATTAAAAAAAAAACAACTCAAAAATAAAAAGCGCGGATAACCTAGCCTTAACATAAACGATCAAGTAGGGCAAGCTTTCAAGGTACCTATGTGGTTTCCATTTCCATTATGACAAAAACCCAGTACTCTAGATGTTGAACCAAAATAAAAGGTAGAAGCATATTTTCTTCTAGTCAAATAAGTTGAGATACCTACATTCAATGAATCATTTATTTATTTAGTGTTAGGTATCTAGGATCGCTAAATTTCGACTTATTTCGCTAAAGACTTTTACTTAGGTTAAGCGTAGGTGTTATAATAAGTGGGCACTCATGAAATTAATTATCGTACTTCATTCCATTTCACAATGTACAGATGTTCCGTTTGTTCGTTATAGATTTTATTCTAACGATGAGACTAGTCTATTTCCATGATTGTTTTGAGCAAAGTCGCTAGATGGGGTTGGTTGTATTAGTCACCATAATAATTTTATAAGAATCTTAGAAGTTTTAGTATCGTAATTATTAATTCACTAGCGATAATAACTTAAAATTTTGGGTAATCGTAACAAATGCTTACTCGATGAGTTTGACAACGCCATCTAGTAAGTGCCGTTGATTTGTTTATTTTAAAAAGAACACTACCATGCAATTTACTTCACAATAATTATAATAATTTCATTATTTTAACGTTGGTAAAGCCGTTCTTAGAATTGAAATAGAATCTATTTTTGTCGTTCAAAATGGGGATAAAGCTTTAGTCTACTTTGTTTGGAAATGAGTATAGAGGTACAAAGTTGTAAATTGTAATACTTACAAAATCAATTAAGTATAACAATCTATTTTTTAAATGCTGCTATTGTAGATATAGATTCGAGTTTTAATCAATTTTATTTCATTATCTTTATTATTGGTATATTTTCACAAATTACACAATATTTTGCAACTGTATACTTCAACTGTTTCATACTTGAGCTGGGCTGTGCGAAAGGCGTAAGGCATCGCAGTGGGCTTGCCATGAGTCTTCACTGTAGTTGCGGCGCCAATTTCGAATGACAGAATTAGTTCTCGAAACTAGTTTACGAAATTAAATACAAAAACTAGTAAACTACAGTAAATACTGCAGTACTGTAGTATACTTCAGTGTGGACTCGCGGTAGACCTACTGACAGTTAACTAGCTGATGGTAATTACAGTATATTACACTGAGCTCAAGACAAGATTCATTATCAGCTGTCTTTCTGTGCGACTATCAGATTTAATCGATGGATATTTTATAATACAATTCTTCTGATTAAGTAAATATAAAAAAGCAAATACTCATGTTATCTGTCCCGACTGTGAAAGTCGCTTCAATAGTACTTAACAGAATTCTAGAATACTGGATTTATTTTTTTATTTTCAGTTTTTATTTAAAGTTGACTTTTTACGCAGACGGTTTTTTTTAGGTACACGTATTTAAGAGAGTTCGCAACGAAATTACAACAAATAAACCCGTGAACACTAGTTTCCCCGCTACATAAACAGTTTTACTATATCTATGTAGCAGGTGTCAGTGTTGTCCTGCTGAAAGGTATTTCGTAAACTGTGGCACTGTCATTGTACCTACAAACATTAACAATTCAAAAAATAGTTACAAATTAGTTACATCTACAATACTAACAGCTATTATTTACAATCTGAGGAATATTCGAAATATTTTAGGCAGATATTAATTCATAAAAAAGCCGAAAATGATGTAAAATGCGACATTATTTTGAAGGAAAGTTTGACATAGGTCTTACCTCTTTAAGCGCTTCCGCGCGTCTGAGGGCAAAATGGCCGTCAGTAAAATGGCGAGACACTTGAAATTTCATAGATATTTTGGAATTGTGTTAAAGTATATAAAGTAAAGTAAACAAAAAGGACCTAGGTGCCTAGCTTATGTTATGACCAAGATAATAGTGTATTTTTTTTGCGTAAATACAGTTTCTTCTAGATATATAACGAGATTAAAACTAAGAAAAAGGGGTAACTTCGAGATATTTTTCTATCGAGCCAAATTGTTCCAATCGTGTACTGAATAACCTACCTGCCTAGGAAATATCCCCAACTGTGACATATATCCCATTCAAATCAAAATTATTTAATTTTGAATGGTAGAAACGGAATCAAAAAAGCGAATTTTGGCGAGTCCCGAAACTGACCACACCTTAATGCGTACTGTCAATGTTTCTACACCTGCCAACTCTGGGTCAATTTTAAAAGTAAGTCTTACAGTACCATGAGGGTGCAATACAATGATGCTTTTCGTACCCTCATGCGACTGCCACGATACTGTAGCGCGTCGAGTATGTTTGCCGGAGCGGGAGTGCCTGACTTTTTCGCTGTGATGAGGGCACGTATAGCCTCGTTCTGGGACAGACTGTGCTGCTCTAGTAACAGCATATTGCAGGAGGTCAGCAGTGGGCTAGATAGTCCCATTTTCAAATATTGGCTGTCTGTTCATCGGAGCGAGAATCGAAAGTAGAGTAAGGACGTATTTTTTGAGATTGTGACTGTAGTTAAATGTATTAAGTACTTAAATGTTTTTAACAAATATTTTTATTTTTATTTTTTTCATTGCACTTATTTTAAATTAAATATAACATTTGATAGTGTATTGTATACAAATATGGGTTTTTTGCCTGCAAATAAAGAAAATTATTATTATGATCCGTAATCACGGGCAATTAAGTCCCGGACCTTTGGAAGGCGTGCAAGGAGCCGAAGCCAACATGTAGAGACCCGTTCAAGAGACAAGTTTTATGTGTCTTACGATCCGTAATCACGGGCAATTAAGTCCCGGACCTTTGGAAGACGTGCATGGAGCCGAAGCCAACATGTAGAGGCCCGTTCAAGAGACAAGTTAATGTATGTAAGGGATAAACATGGCGGATACCATCTCCGAGCGCACAACATGATACACCCGGGGATGGTCCCCGCCAGGTGCAAAGACTATTGGAGTGCGGCTCTATGGTCGCGATGGAAAAATAAGGTCTTGGGCTATAGAGGTGAAAGTTGGATGGATGGATACTGGGCTATGGGAGGAGACTAACGGACGCCTGCCATGACAACTAGTCTCAAAATTGTAAATAGGGCAGGCGGTGACTCGCCGACTCGTCAAGTGGGCCCCATAAAACGGCCGCACGCACAAAGTGCGACAATGGGGCAACATCCCATTGAGCCGCTAAAGGTTGTCGAGAGGTGCGGCACCGGTTTCACCATCGCGGGGTTTACCCCCGTGAGCGGGTTTCCCCGTTATTACGCCATTACGTGCAATACACTTCCAACCTGGAGCATAGGTTCTGCTCTTGCGATTCCACTCTGGACGGCCAATGAAGGCAAGCCAGAGGTAGGGGGGTGTGTTACTGTCTGTGGGTGTGTGTGTGTGAGCGCATGTCTGTATGGTCCCCCTGGATAGGGGTCCGCGGTGTCGCCAATCACCGTCAGCTCGCCACCTTAGAAGTGATAAAGGTTGTAATGTGCCTAGATTCAGGATGCAGTTCCACCTGATGGAATGCATTTTTTATATCCAGTTTTGTGAAATATTTAGCTTTTTTTATTTGGGGTATCAGATGATCCATAGAGGGTAATGGATGGTTCTCTCGCATATTAGCGGCGTTTGCCCGTCTCATATCCACGCACAAACGTAACTCTCCATTCCCTTTCAAGATTGGTACGATAGGTGAAACCCATTTAGATGGTCCTTGCACCTCCTAAATTATGTCACTGTCCAATAACTCCTTGATTTTTTCTTCAACCTTTCCTTCTATTGGGATCGGCACTCTCCTGCAAGGCTGTGTAATGGGCTTAACTGAATTATGAATCGGAATTTCAATCAAGACATCTCTGAACTTTGGAAACGGCTTATTTTCCACTTGATTTATCCCTATAACCTAGCTTTAATACTCCCAAACTGATCGCTGTGTGTTTCCCTAATAAGTTTCTTGTTCCTTCCGTGATTACATCAATGGTGGAGCGTTCCTTGTTCCCGTTAATTTCAATTACCGTCTCAAATGAACCCTTAAGGCTTCCGCACATTGCAGCGATATTATCGAGCGATTTTATCGAGCGATATTATCGACAGCGATATCGCGACACCTTACACACTGCAGCGATTCCGCGATTCGCGTCACGCATGCGCCCTTCACTGAATATAGTAGAAAAAGATTGCGTCAGGTTGCGATAATATCGCGGCAGTGTTTGGGATCGAGCGCGTCCCCATACAAAATGTACTGAGAACATTTATCGCAAAATCGCAGCGATATTATCGCTCGATAATATCGCGGCAGTGTGTAGGATCGCGCGCGTCCCCATACAAAATGTACTGAGAACAATTATCGCAAAATCGCAGCGATAATATCGCTCGATATTAT
Organism: Agonopterix heracliana; assembly: GCA_963693445.1. Lineage (NCBI taxonomy): Eukaryota > Metazoa > Arthropoda > Insecta > Lepidoptera > Depressariidae > Agonopterix > Agonopterix heracliana. The sequence continues at coordinate 196,246 of OY856321.1, forward strand.
CGCTGTAATGAGCGGAGGCCTTTATCATCTAAAGGCGTTTTACTTCCATATGCTAGTAATGTCTTGTCTGGTTTCATGACTTGTTTACAAACTTGTACTTTTTTGTTCCTTACTTCTTCCCATGTTTTGTCGGTTATTAAATTTAGTTTGCATCTGCAATACATCCTAAAGTGTCCTATTTTCTCGCATGCATGACTTTTTTATCTTTAGCTGGGCATTTTGCGCTATTGGATGCATGCGAGTTGCTCCCACATCTACCGCAGTTTATTTTTCCTTTTAATTAAGATTCACTTCGATTTCCTCTATTGTCTCCTCTCTTTATGATTTGGTTAATTTCTTGATTCTTATTTTTATTTCCGTATTCTTCTAACTGATGGTTTACTACTTCCAGAGTGTTGGCTTCCGTTATTATCTTCTTCAGTAGTGTAACACCATCTCCCAAGGTCAACATTTTTTTTCGAACGTCCATTGAGGTGTATTTTTCTGCAATTTGATCAATAAGATGATCTTCTTGTTTCATCGACTCAAATTTGAATTTTTGAAAACTTTTGGAAATATTATTTAAACTCTTTATCTGTTTAAAATAATGCCAATTAAGTAATATTTATTTAAAATTACTCCTTGAAATACAATAAAAATATACTTTTCTGTTTAAATAAAGTTACAAAACCCCTTTAATATGAAATCTTCGTTCGATCGAACGATGCAAGAAGGATATAACCTTTAGTGAATTGCACTCCAGATCAAAGTAAACAGTTAGGTAATAGCGTGTCTGACGACTCCCCGGGGCGATCACCCTAGATTAATTGCAGAAATACTAAAAAAGCCTAATAATTTGTCAGTACGAACTTACCAAAAGGACGAAAAACTACCAAACTTTTTAAAATCTACCACTATAACTAACTTTAATTACCAGGAACTACCAAAATCTAGTTAAAACTAGCAAAAGAACCAAAAACAGCAAAGATTTCCAAAAAATACTAAAAGAACACGGACTTGAAAGAAATATGGACCGAATATTGCATTACAAAGATGTCAAGCATGCAAGGTAATACAATCTCGTTTGTTCTACAAGGGACCTACACTCACATAGATGCACTAGCTCTAGGCGCAGGTCCAAAAACCCGTCACCTTATGTACCGCGAGACAGCACGCACACAAAAGAAATGGGTGTTTCACTCATGATTAGACGAGATTACGTCTGGTTCTTCTTTTAAGTCTGTGTAAAGAACCAGAAACTACCAAAAATAACAACTACAAAAAACTACTGAAGGTACGAAGGGTACCTAACGGGGATTAAATTAATTCCTTTAAAAAACTGTCTCGCGCCTGCCCTTGTTGATCAAACCCATCATATTCATTTCATACAGATCTCAAGATGCAACCCCCGCCGGCGCCATCGCCACCCGCTTCCCCGCAAGGCCCCCTCCATTGTTCTGCACAATTACATGCGTTGCGCTACTGTAAAGACTATGGTAATACTTTGGTAAAGCCCATTTCGTACTTTGACCCTTGAGTAACAAATACACAAGTTACGCCCGCACGTATAATTCCGCGCCTGACCGACATTTACATATAAATTCAATACGCGTTATTTGCCACTTGTAGTCTTCCACGATACTTAAATCCGTAAGCAACTCACCGTTTGTCTTCGTACAAATTGTTGAAAGTGAAATAGAGTGGTTCTGTGGGACTCAACTCTTCCAAATGTAAGTATAGTTTCACGAATTTGATTATTAGTAATATTTGACATGACATTTATTCCGTGTTCTAAGCATATTGAGATAAGTAATTAAAACTTGTAGCGATAAAAAGAGTAAGGAGGCGCAATTCTCACGGTATAAAGGATGGTCGAGTTACGGTGATTCAAAGGAAATTATGGTGTAGGGGACATCATTATCAACCTTTTTTGTTCTGTTGAGATTGATCAAAAAATTTCCATTACTAAAAAAATTAAAAAAACTTTTATTTCAGATAACATAGTCCATTAAAATACATAAAATGTTATTAGGCATTGGAGAAGTTATAAGCTATGTTAGTAAAGTACAAAACTCACCAAGAGTAGGCAGATGAAGCTAACTACTTCCCTACCTGAAAGATCTACCGCATGCCCAAGATATTGAGAAATTCCGTAAATCTGCCAAGTCCACTATATCCCCAATCATCTTCAGCATTCCGTTCGAGCTCCCACGAACACGTCGGACCACCGATGCCGCTTTTTGCGTATAATTGCTAATAATTATTTATTTATTTAAGTTTATTGAATATCTGTACTTACATCAGCGAACATTCCGGAGGCACTACAATAGTGAGGGAGCCTAATCAGAGCCCTGAAGTTATTGTTTGTACTGAATACGCAAGGCGTTGAAGGCTTTTTCGGTAAAGTCAGACGAAAAGCCGCTTGAGTAGAAATATTGACAAATTGCTTTAAAAAGTATTAGTTTGATTGTCGTTTTACATTAAGCAAACCTATGAACCAGCATATTACCCCTGAACGACAACACCCTGTGCTCTCTATTTACATCCAGAACATCGTAAGAGATTTTTTATAACAATATGCCCAAGATATTTAAACTGTTTCACACGGTTCCACCGCGACCCATCCATTTTCATAACACTCCTATGTGATTAAATTTAAATGGTGTCTGCAAGATGATGGAGTATCATACCATTTCTTTCTACGTGTTCGAAATAAAACAGATTTCCCACGAAAATACCGTTGTAGTAGCACAATCAAGTGACCGGCGCGACCTTCTTGTTTAAACCCCATAATATTTTTTGCATAGAAAAAAATATACTCCTAATTTTAAAGAACCTATTTTAAAGGCATAGTGTACACCCGAAAATGCAGCAATAAGAAAAAAATGCGTCACAAAATGACACAAGTGGTAAATAAAATAAAGGGACACCGCCAAACTAGAGGTGTAAAACAAAGTTATTTCAGAAAAAAAAAATACTGTTTCTAGATAAGAAGTTTATCTACACATTGAGAAAATTTCACTACTGTATGTGTAATGGTTTATTGGTAATTTAGTGACAAAGTACCCCTTTGCGCGCAAAAAAGGCCCGCGGCGTAGTAAATATAGAGCGTTTCCTATACATTTTTATGAAAAAACTTTTAAACAATCTTAATTATAATAGACCAAAGAACGTATGTTCAGAATTTACTCATAAACAAAGTTACCGTTTTTGAGTAATGAACACTCAAAGTTACAGATTTTTTCCCCAAAGATTTCTCATACTAATTAGTATGAAGCGAAAACACCCGGGAACAACGAATATAATAGTCAGTGCGAGTGCCTGTCACGTCACACCCTCAGGCGCATTCAAGGAGAGAGCACGTCGCTCTGAATGATTTTTGTGCCGATAAGTTGACTTGCGTAATAATACGTACGTACACAAAAATTTTTCCACAGTGGTCTGTTGACTGAACTTGTGGATCGGATAAAAAATGTACCTACAGCAGGTAGACTGTTGGCGGACCGTGTGCGTTTGGACAAACATGTGTTGCGGATCCTCGTTGAAATAGTAATTATATATTTGTGACCGACATTTTACGTTTTTAACACCCGACGCAAAAAGAGGGGTGTTATAATCTATAGGCGCGGCTATAGTAATGTAAGTCGATTGTTTAAAATTGTGAATCTGAGTGCCAAATTGCCAATACATATGAGATTTATAAGTATACCTAATATGTTTTTATTAAAATGAATATATCTTTTGTTATTTGTTTTTATATGCAGATATTATCAGCAAAGCAATTTTTGTATCTATGTGTACATATTTTTTTTACATAAAAAGAAATATTTATTGCAAAATATATATTTTATAGGTTGTACTTTTGAAAAAAAAAAAATCTTTTCTTTGTTTGTTTGTTTTTATACAGGGTACGCTGACAGTTTTTTAAGGGCATGAACAGACCATCAAACTGAACAACTTACTCTATGAGACCAACATCGAAACCGCTGTAATAAAATCAGCTGTCCCATACATTTGGCTCGAGCAGGTTTGCAGTTTTGTATGGAACAGCTGATTTCAAAAACAAACATTTAAATACATACATACGCTCGAAAAACATAACCCTCCTTCTGTCGCAGTCGGGTAAAAAGTGAAAAATAATTCGGTCATCTATTAAAAATTATTACTTATTTTGGAAGTAAGCAATGTTTTACTTTTTACCTCTCTTTAAGATATTTCAGGTCATTTTTATGCGTTGGGGACAGCTATGAAATGAACATAGATTTTTTTATTCAACAATCACTTGCAGTCCCCGACACATTTATTGACTTAAAATATCTTAAAGAGAGTTTAGAAGTAAAACATTAATTTGCTTACATAAAAAACAAGAATTTTTACTTTTTAAATGATGTTGGTTTTTTTTTATTGAATTGGTAATTTAACTAATTTATTATTATTTCGTAATTTTTTAGATTTCTTGAAAACTGCTCAACCGATTTTCATGAAACAAAACTAAGAACACTCTCGCAAAGATAAGCTTTCTATTAAAAAAAAAACACGTCCGAATCGGTCCACCCGTTTGGGAGCTACGATGTTACAGACAGACAGACCGACATAGGCGTCAAAATTATAACGTCCCTCATTTTGCTTCGGGGGTTAAAAAGTGTCAGCATAGCGTCGGTCAGGGGTTAAAAACAAACAAACAGGGTCAGTTTATAGATATAATTAGCAAAGCAATTTTTTTCTATTTGCCAATTGTATCATTGGTATTCAGTGAAATAACTATTGATTCTTTGTTTGTTCGTTTGTTTTTAACCCCCGACCGACGCAAAAAGAGGGGCGTTATAAGTTATGTCGGTCTTTCTGTTTGTAGCTCCTAAATGGGTGGACCGATTTCGATGCGTTATTTTGAAATAGAAAGCTAACTTTTGCGAGAGTAACTAACCCCAAAGCCCAAAACAAACATTTAAAGATATTTAAGATATTTTTTTAGGTCAATTAATGTGTCTGGGACCGCAAGAGATTGTAAAAAAAACATTTGGAAATATTATGATTTGTATTAGTTTATTTATTCATTTGTTTATACTACAATACGAAACACTAATCAAAATTTTTCAGTACATGCAAGTTTTAGATATACATAACATTAAAATAATACGGTCAAAATTGGTGTCGCGGGAACCACTGGGCAACCTAAAGATGTGTGTGTGAGCGCGCAGACGCTGTGTGCGTAGCGTTAAAAACCTAAAGTGGACACGGTCCGTCCGCTTATACGACCCTTAACTTCTTTATTAAAAAAGGATGCTCCTTTCAACTGGACTCTTGAACAAGATAACGCTTTCCAAATTCTAAAAGAAAAACTTACTACAGCTCAGCTGCTTCAATATCCTAATTTCTCTAACCTTTTGTAATAACGACAGATGCATCAAACTACACTGTCGGGGCAGTTCTCTCACAAGGTGATATTGGTAAAGATAAACGTATTGCATATGCTTCAAGGACACTGAATAAGCCAGAAGGAAACTATTCCACACGGAAAAAGAACTCCTCGCCATAATTTTCGCTGTCAAGACATTTCGGCCCTATCTGTTTGGCCGTAAATTCAAGATTGTCACTGATCACCGACCCTTAGTATGGTTGTACAATAGGAAAGACCCCGGTAGTCGACTCATCCGTTGGCGACTCAAACTAGAGGAATATGACTACGAAATCATTTATTTATTTATTAACAAGGTCTCCTCAGTTCTAATGCCTATGCGCTATCTCGCTGTCCTATTAATGCTCTGAACGTTAATAACTTAAATAAATCATATTACGAAAAATATTTCAAAGACCAATTTACGAATAAGCTACCAAATCCTACCACTATTATTGAAGAACATATTATTCAAGGCTTGCACTGTACCAAATTAAAGTCAATCGCGTGTCCTGTCTCTTTAGACTTCGATCATTCCATACCATTATTGTAAAGAAATATTGTCACAAAATGACAATTCCGCTGACTTACTCAATTCTGAACGCAAGCCATTCACTGTCCAAAGCCTTACTCACAAAAATAAAACATACTATTTCCTGTACACTAAAAAAGATCACTACGAAGAAACTAAATTCAAAGACATTTATAATCTCCTAATAAATCTCAGGGATAAAATTTTAAATGAAACCCCTGACGTTACTGATATTGCTATCTCTGACTTCTCTGATCCTTTTTCGAAATTAGCTTATACTAAAATCTATAACATGATTGCTTATATTTTCGATCATACCAATATTAAGGTTCACATTTATAAAAATCAAATGATTTACCCAACTCATGTCGAAGTCCCTAAAATATTAAAAGAAAATCATGATTCTACAATCGCTGGTCACCCAGGATCGAAACGAATGTATAACCGCATCAAAGCAGCCTGTTACTGGAAGGGCATGCGCTCCGATATCAAAAATTATATAAAAATTTTTAAATTATGTCAAATCAACAAACCTTTGAGGACATCGAATAAAGCCCCAATGGAGATAACTTCTACATCTACAAAACCCTTTCAAAGATTAGCCCTTGACGTCGTCGGTCCGTGACCTGAAGCTGGTCTCCAGAAGTTCAAATTCATCCTGACTCTACAAGATGATTAAACTAAATTCTCAACTGCTTATCCTATGATAACTGCTACCAGCGAAGAGATAGCTCGTAATCTCGTACATTTCACGTCCCTTTTTGGATTCCCAAAAACTATTCTAACCGATTTAGGTACCTGTTTTACATCCGATTTATTCAAACAACTAACTGAAATCATTCATTCATATGCTCACGACTATATTCCCCGAGGGGGTAGTCAGAGATATTCTGAAACCTCAGAACATCCGCACTAACTGAAATCTTAAAAATAAAAGCTATTTTTACTACACCCTATGATCCCCAAACAAATGGAGCACTTGAACGGTCACATTCTACTATGAAAGAATACTTAAAGTCATTTGTAAACCAAAACCAGAATGACTGGCACTGCTATCTATTTACTGCAATTTTAGCCTACAATACTACCCCTCACTGCACCACAGAATTTACACCATACGAATTGTTATATGGTTATAAGCCAACTATTCCAAACTCCTTGTACGAAACAAATAATAGTACCACTTACGATGAATACATCCGTGCCTTGCAATACCGAATGCGTTTCAGCCGAGAGAACGCTATCCAAAACATTATTTCCAGCAAACAAAAATCTAAGCAATACTATGATGCTCATTCTCGCGAAGTAACCTATAAGTCTGGTGACATGGTTTATTTAAAATGTCACCATAGACTACGAAAAGCTCTCTCTCCCATATGAAAGGGCCCTTATAAAATTATTAAGGTCCATAATAAACTTATCGTCACCTTGCAAATAGGTCGAAAACACGTAAAACATCATACCAATGAAATAAAGCCTGCCACATCTTAATCTTGATATAATTCTCTATTTCTTTTCAGAGCCTTGTGCTATGAAAATCACGCTGAATCCAAGATCAACCCCCATGGTTCGACCCCAAATAGGGAACAAGCCAGGAGATTGATTGATGTAAATAAATACACAATTATAAATTTCTTAAATTCCTACATGAAATTTTAAATCAAAAATATTATAGTTACTTAAATCAAAATACTAACATGACTTTACTCTAATTAACTATCTAAGTATGCCACGCACCTCCAGCGCGCTATTAATAATTTATCTAAATAAAGGAAAAGCCACAGCCTAGACCGTAAGAGATAGAGAGGTCCGGTTTTTTTCAAAACGTAGGCCAACTTACCCCCCGAGTATTTTTTTTCATTTTTTCGATATCGTTTTTTGTTCTCGAAAAATAGGCGATATAGTGAAAAAAAACCCGCAAAATATATTATGTTATAAAATTTTACAATTTACGAAAAAAGTTATTGTTAAAAAAAAAGTATTATAGCCCTCGTTAAGTTTTTTGAGACCTCAACCATTCACGTAGCCCTAAAACTCACCACACCAGGGCGATGTCTCACTATACATGAATATTGGGTGCTATACAGAAGCGATCGAAAAAACATTTTCAATGTTAAAACTATTTTGAATGCTTTGAAATGCATGTGTGCGCGCGTCGCGGCTGTCGACGCCCATTGCGATTTGCTCCGCTGGCGGAGCGACGGCCGGTAGGTAATTAACGCTCGAAAGTACATGGAGTGACAGAGGCCTGATTGTACTGAACTGCTGCTTTCTCCATTTTCTTGTTTTAAAGTATGAAAAATTTTGTTCTTTTTACAGCCGAAATGCCTTTCCACCAAGGATCATGGGTCTTGTACGAGAAAGACGCTGCAACTGACGATAAAGCCGCAGCGGTAGCCGTTCCTCCCTCTGCAGAAAAAAGGGTGTGGGAAATTGTTTGGAGAAACGTCATCATCTTCGCCTTTCTTCACACCGGAGCTCTATATGGGGCCTACCTCTTCCTCTTTAAAGTCAAATGGGCCACAAATTTGTGTTGTGAGTTTAATTTTCATTAATATATTTAATTATCATTTAAAATGAACGTCATTCCCACTAAAATACGATACATAAAAAAAAGAAAAATTATATCTAATCAAAAAAACTTTCATTCAAATCATTATCTTCTGCTTCGTTATCATAATCGAAGCAGAAGCATTAAACTTTATGTTCCAACAAGGCAGTGGTTTTACAAGTACTCGTACCTATACCGGATGATTTTTTTACCATATCGTTTTCAGGGTTAGTTCACACCATCAAACTGAACAACTTTTACTATTGGAGAAAAAGTGAAATCGCAAAAAAAATTAGCTGTCTCATATATTTGAGTACCTAAGGCATTTCAGTTTGGTTTGAAACAGCAGAGTTTTTTTTTTGCGATTTCACGTTTGCTCCCACAGTAAAAGTTGTGCAATTTATGGGTTTCCGATTTGCGAAAATGCCAGCCAAAAAATAATTATGTGATATTCTGTTAGAACTCGTCCATCTAAACTTTTATTGTTCTTTGTCCTTGGTTTTATTTTTGTTCGAGAAGAGAAGTCTGCCTTTTTCATACATTTTCGATGACATTAGTTAAGGCTGTATTATTCTGTTAACTTGAACTTGAACTCTTCGGTGTTAGGTACCGGACCCCACCAAAATGTTTAGAGCCATTTTCTTTGGTTTTATTAAGGTTTGAAAAATCTACGTTTTCATACATCGTCCTCTAAAACGAAAACGTCATAACTCAAAACTATACAACTTTATATCACGAGCGTTTAAGGCCTCCGCTCATTGCAGCGATTTTATCGAGCGATAATATCGCTGCGATTTTGCGATAATTGTTTCCAGTACATTTTGTATGGGGACGCGCGCGATCCTACACACTGCCGCGACATTATCGAGCGATAAATATCGCTGCAATTTTGCGATAATTGTTCTCAGTACATTTTGTATGGGGACGCGCACGATCCCACACACTGCCTGATATCGCTGAAATGTGCGGAGGCCTTTAAAGTTTTGAGGCTGAATTCGACCAAACTTAGATTTATAGAAGAGTAACTACACAATTTTACTTTTGGTGTTTGCACACCCCGTACTAAAAGAACGAATGTATAATTCACCTAAAGAAAGAGGTCGTTGTATCCATACTTATTGCAATCTGAGGTTATACAGTTTTTTGGTAGGTTTCTTTTTATTATAATGTTTTTAATTATGTGACATTGACATTTCATTTAGATTAGGGTTGGTAAAACGCAAAATCTGTTTACTCTATAGAAGCCGGCGACTTAATCTAAGAATAAAATTTACTCGCGTTTGGTCGAATCGGGCCTGAGTGTGTTTACGATACGTTTACAAAAAAGTATTAAACTTTCGTATTTACGTAAGCAATAAGATGGTTAATAAGTTAATTGCAATATTTAACTTTAATTTAATAATGTTTCACTTTTCTATATAAATATAGTTATATTTATTTCATTGGGAAACCAACACCAATTTAATATGGTAGTTACAAGAGTATAAATCAGAAAGCCAATTACAGGTTTTCACTTAAAGAAATTCCCCTTTTTTCCCATCCCCATTCCCCTCCAATTTCCTATAAGGTGTAATCATAAAATATTAATAGAGCGTCGCGACGCTCCGTCAGTAGCGAGTAGCGGAGAGCTATGGAATCTCAATCTTGAGGTCCAGGTCTGAATCCGCACGTATGACATGCCATGTACGAATGAGTTTTTCTAACTTATGTACCTACGTAACACCGACTGCTCTCAAACGATGAAGGAAAACATTTTGAGGAAACCCGCATACCATAAAGAAGAAATTCCGATGCGTATCTGAGGTCTACCAATCCGCATTGAGCACGCGTGGTGGACTAACGCCCATACACCCTCCCTGAGGGTAGACCTGTGCCCTGAAGTGGGACGTGATGATGAGTGAGTATGTAGGATTTGATGATGATGATGAAGTTGTAATGGAAAATGTTTATGATACCTTAGGTAGGTACCTATCATAAACATTTTCTATTACACCTTTCTCTTTTCGGTGAAAAAAATTCAGAGGTAACTACTTTATTTCGAAAAAAGTTCTCATTAGATCGTTTTTCATTTATAATTAAATTGTAATTGCAATTAATAAAACATATAGGTAGACATAGCCTAGACAAACATTTATTTCATCTGTCGAGGTACAATAGGCTGCACACTGCCAGTATAAGTTGACCGCGCGACACTTTGCGTGCTCCAATCACCCGAAGACCCACTTATACTGGAAGTATGCAGCGCGTCGCCGTCGTGAGGCCTATTGTACACACGGCGACACCATCAAGCTGTACAAAACCAACATAAGGTTTAGTCAATAGTTTAAATAATTACATAAGCTGGCCGCGCGTAGGTTGCATGACGTATGACTTCGCGCGGCCAGCTTATTTTGGTTTTGCATAGGTTGATGTGTCACCGTGTGTACGTGTACCTGTACAGATGAAATAAATATTTGCCATTCATATAAAAACCCTTTTCGAAATAAATTATTATCGGTACCAACCTCGGTATTTTTTCACATTCTGGGTATTACACTTAAAGGTGTAATAGAACTTTTTTATACCGAAAACATTTTCTATTACACCTTCTTCTCGTATGGGCTGGCCCTGGTGTAGAGTTTTTTCAGACCACCTTACGGGCTCCGTGATTTTTATGTAACAATAACAACTAATAAAAAAATCGTCTGTCCCATACATTTCAGTCATGTAGGCAGCGGCGGCGGGTGCAGTTTAGTATGGGACAGCAGTTTTTGTTTGTTTGCTCCGATTGGTTTGCTCCCTTAGTAAAAGTTGTTCAGTTTGATGGGTAGACTCTTAGGTTAAAAGGATGCTAATGATATCAATTTCACCCTGTAGATATTGGAGGAAAATGTGTTAGGATTTTTATCAAGATCTTTAACATGGATTACCTCGAAAACGTTGCACTTTAGGACTTATGTTATCTGTCATTTTTTGTTCGTCTATAGATCCTCTATCGATATGCATAGGTTTCATGGTACGCCGCATTTTTAAAATTCAAAAAAAATTATGCCAAAGACCACGTTTGAGTACCGTAGGTGAGAATGGGAAGAATGCACATGTTCATGAGCTTGCGTTTGAGTGGCAATGGGATATCTCTTTTCATGTGTTCTTTCATGGACCAAAAGCTCTTCCATGCCTTTTCGGTGCGTCTTGCAACTTCAGAAGTCGAGCCTCAAGGTTTGTCAAAGGGCTATGGAGCGCAGCATCCTTGGCTTAAAACTGATCGACCGGGTCAGAAATGAGGTCATTCGCGCCAGAACCAAAGTGACAGACGTCGCCACCACCGCTGCCAATCTGAAGTGGGACTGGGCTGGACATGTCTGCCGCATGCCTGATAACTTATGGGCCAAAATCACTACCAACTGGCTCCCAGTACAAAATCGGCGTCGAGGCAGACCTAGGAGAAGGTGGCGGGACGAAATCGATAGCTTCTTTAAGAACTGGCCCAACGAAGCGCAAAACAGGGATGCATGGAGAGAACGGAGGGAGGCCTTTGCCCAACAGTGGGACACCGACGGCTGATATAATAATAAAATAACCATGCCAGCCTCCCATACAAAGAAGTTCAAAGCCTTTTCTCTATTGTTTTTGCTTAAATTTTAATTAGTTTTTGATTGTATGTACACATTATGTCTGCCTCTCATTTAATATTTGTCACTGTTGCGGGTCTGCTGGAAGAAATCTCTTAAGAGATAAGCTCGCCCTTTGTACATTGTCTTTTCTATTGTTTGTATCAATATGTCTTTGTGTACAATAAAGTGTTAAATGTCTCTCTGGCCACTACTTGACTCTGGTACTACTTTGGTTTACTGGCCGTCTTCCCGCCTGTCTAGCCTATTTTCCAGGCTCACCTTCACTTCAACTTTGTGATTAGACTGATTAGCTACCCCACGACTTCGACCCTGGTTCTTAAAACTTTAGGAACACTGGATTTATAACTTTTATCTAGTAGGTATTTTAAAAGCAGAGATTATGTGCAAAATTGTTTATAAAATGTATTTAAGTAAATACAAAATGCAAATACTTTATGAATTTTGTATTTCAAATGCAAAATACAAAATAGTTTTTCATTTTGTATTTAAAATACTAAATGTACGATTACGTATTTTACGAGTCCGAAATACGTATTTTTATGATCTCGAGATTATCGCTGCAATGAGCGGAGGCCTTAACACTTTATGATCTATTATCGCTGCAATGAGCGGAGGCCTTAACACTTTATGATCTCGAGATTATCGCTGCAATGAGTGGAGGCCTTAACACTTTATGATCTCGAGATTATCGCTGCAATGAGCGGAGGCCTTAACACTTTATGATCTATTATCGCTGCAATGAGCGGAGGCCTTAACACTTTATGATCTCGAGATTATCGCTGCAATGAGCGGAGGCCTTAACACTTTATGATCTATTATCGCTGCAATGAGCGGAGGCCTTAACACTTTATGATCTCGAGATTATCGCTGCAATGAGCGGAGGCCTTAACACTTTATGATCTCGAGATTATCGCTGCAATGAGCGGAGGCCTTAACACTTTATGATCTACTAACTGTGCCCGCGACTTCGTACGCGCAGAGAAGTTCTTAATAATATTAAGAGAAAGAAAAAAATAGTAAGAAATGCAAAGAAAGAGAAATAAAATTAAAAAAAAGTTGCATATGCTCACGACTATATTCACCGAGGGGGTAGTCAGAGATATTCTGAAACCTCAGAACATCCACGTAACATCTACGTTAAAAAAAGTAAAGAAAAAAATTATCGCATAATATTGCCATCATTGCCATCTACGAGTAATTAAAACAAAGTAGAATCTCCATACATTTCTCAATAGACTTCTTAAAGCACAGACACACACCCCTACACAGTAACTCATTCCTAGTTTATGTTGACAATACCCTACGGAGTAGGTAGCCGTGAAGACTAGAACGATTTAACCACTGGACGCGAGATCTTCTTGAAAATGTATGAAATGACATTCAACCGAAATTTGCGGGTCGAGGGAGGAAGTCATTCATAATTTTTTACAAACTGGTCACGTGACCACGACTCTAGTGATAGACGTAGTCGATAAAACTTGTTTGTGAACGATTTTATTTTTATCGATAAAAATTGTCAATCGTTAATGTTTAATATTATGCTTAGGTACTTTGGATACAAATAAAACGATTTAATCTTCATAAAAAAAAGCAGGAGGACCAGAGCATCAATTTCGGGTGTTACGGTAATCAGTTGCATTACTTTAAAGGGTGATTGTACCTACTCATAATACTGAACAACTTTTCCAAAGAAACCAATGGGAAATTCTCAAAAAAAAAATCATCTTTTCATACAAACCTTCGATCAGCTAATCGCATTTAGTCTGAAAAGTCCGCATTTTTTTTTGCGAATTTCCTGTAGGTTTCTTATGGTCCGTCTACACACATACCTTCTTGCCCGCAAATAATGTATTTCTAATTTGTGAAGATTTTTTGGCTAAAATTTATTTTGTTGCTTGCCGATTGAAAAAAAAACAGACATTTAAGAGATGCCGTTTTAGAGCGTTCACACACGATGACGCATGACGGAGCGGCTTGCGGCTGCGTCAGTGCGGGGAATCGTTGCGGCTGTCGCAGTGAAGTCCGTCAGTGCGACTTGCAGTCCGTCAGAACGACGTCACTGCGGCAATGGTGTTGCCAGACATGCAATAATTATCCTAGATCCACCTTATTAGAGTAGCATTGCGGCAATGGTGTTGCCAGACATGCAATAATTATCCTAGATCATGGTCTGGCAACAAAACAATCAGATGTATTTGACATTTGGTTCGTTTTATAAAAAAATCATAACGTTACCTGCGTTATGGAAAAACGTAACCAATAAGTATAAATTATACGGTGACAAAGTGACTCTGTTTGTTCATCCAACTAACTAAACTTTCGGATTTGTTATTATAGAACCCCTTCATTGATAGTGCTAACGGAGGACTTTACTCAGCTGTGGTGTACCTATATTCACGTTCACCTAGACTCAATACGTGCTTATCTCTTTTTAACCCCCGACGCAAAGAGAGGGGTGTTATTATCATTGCGAGCCCGTTTGTATGAAGTATTCAGGGTGTGACAATTCGGTAGGTAAGTATTTACAAGTTTTTTTTTCTTCATTTTATATTTTTTACGGATAGAAGACACTATCATTTGACTAATTAGATTTAATATTATCAATAATTGTTGAGCATTGTTGAGATTCATTTGAAAATATTAATGTGTTTTTCAAAGCCTTCTTAGACAAAAATATATATATATTTTTTTGCTATGTATTACTGGTAAAGCCTTAAAAATGTGAAAAATATCATCATGTTTTCTAGAACGAGATAAATGCTAAATTGCAAATATTGATGGCGTGATTTTTTTTAAATTTTAGGTACATTTCTAGGCTCAAATTGGTTCTTAAATACTTACTATAAGGTCAGGTGGGGTTAGACAAACATCATCATCATCATCATCTCAGCCGATGGACGTCCACTGCTGGATATAGGCCTCCCCCAAGGATCGCCATAACGACCGGTCCTGCGCCGCCCTCATCCAACGGTTTCCCGCCGCCTTCACCAGGTCGTCGGTCCACCGTGTGGGGGGCCTACCCACGCTGCGCTTTCCGGTACGCGGCCGCCACTCGAGAACCTTCCGGCCCCATCGGCCATCGGTTCTGCGAGCAATGTGCCCCGCCCACTGCCACTTTAGTTTAGCAATTCTTTGGGCTATGTCAGCTAATCTGGTTCTTCTGCGGATTTCTTCATTTCTGATCCGATCTCGCAGGGAAACTCCGAGCATAGCCCTCTCCATAGCCCAACATAGGTACTTTATTTTATACCGGGGTAAGACAAACACTTTTACTAGTTCTGTAACTATGAGTGTTATGGGGACAGTTATACATAAGCATAAGCATTTGCTTAATTCAATATGAGTCAGGTTTAGTTCATGTTTTTGATCAAACCATAGAGTTTGAGTCAGTATTTTACTGGTTATGTTAGTGTGTTTGCCTTACCCCAGTGTTTGTCTTACCCCACCTGACCTACCGAAAAAAAAATCATTTCTCAATTAGTCCCGTCCCGGCTCAAAGCGTAAAATGACTGGGCTATTGGTAGAAAGCATGCGATCATTTGATATACTGACTTAGTGAGTAGGTAAGCAATACTAACAATGAAATTAATTGTAACTTGTGACATACCTACAATATTGAATTTATGTTGCGCTGCTAGCGTAATGGGCTTGGGCTCCTTTGCGCCAGGATCGACAAGGGGCGGATTATTTGACTTAGCTTGTATTTCTTTGTTTTGACGAAGCATGTTGCAGATTTTTGTCTGTTTGTGTATCATTGTTATTGACAACGCTTGTGCTGACCGCTATTTTTTGTAATTTATTACTATTTTATATGTTAAATTAATAAAACACATTTATGTTCTGAAATAAATGATTTGATTGATTGATTGATTTGATTCTTAGAAAATGTACCCAAGGTTGTTGACCACGAAAAGTCACTTTAATAAAGTAATCCCGTCAGTCTCTCGTACTCGTACCTACATATTATAATATAATATTAACATCCTCTCTTAAATCTCTAATGTGCTAGTGATTACATTCAAAGAGTACTTTTATTCCTTTGATCTCCTCTCTGATTATAATCGTGGATCTCGGATAGAGAGTAATCACCAGGTCCTTGATCATGGAATTCATGGACGTCGCAGTGGTAGCAGTGGCATCGTGGTTTTTGTTCAGTGTAATGAAACGCCGCCGCCACAGAAGATATTGGGTACATCCATTTTTACGAACCAGGGCAGTAAATGGAGCTTTCGTCATATTCTACAAAGATTTAAGAAGATATGAAGACAAGTTCTTCAATTATACACGGATGTCAACACAATCGTTTGATTACTTACTGAGCAAGATAAGAAGAAATATAACAGGAGTGAACACCAATATGCGTGTTTGTGTCGGAGCAGAAGAAAAACTTCTATTGACGTTGAGGTGAGTAACCATATTTGGCACCTACAGTTTTAATAATATGATTAGGTATCTACATACAATTACAGAATTTGATTAACTTAATTTTAAAATCATAGCTCTTAGTTTCAATCATTTACAGGGTGAAATTGATATCATTAGCATCCTTTTAAACTAAGAGTCTACCCATCAAACTGAACAACTTTTACTATGGAAGCAAACCAATCGGAGCAAAAAACAAATCTGCAGTCCCATACATTTGAGTCGTGTAAGCGGCGGCGGGTGCAGTTTAGTATGGGACAGCAGATTTTTTTTTTGTACCGATTGGTTTGCTCCCATAGTAAAAGTAGTTCAGTTTGATGGGTAGACTCTTAGTTTAAAAGGATGCTAATGATATCAATTTCACCCTGTATACCTACTTCGTTCCAAATAAGGACGACAAGATTTTCCGATTCCTTTGTAGCTTTCTGGCCAATTCTAATAAGCAAATATATTTAATTTGAAAGATGTGCTATCCGACATATCTTGGACGTTAATAAAGCTATTCTAAGAATAAGTGAGAGAAAGTGTTTCAAATCTTTGTATCTGTAATTGAAAATGGCCTTAAATTTTCGTTGATATTTGGAATGGAGTATAATTAATTAGGTAGGTAGGTACCTACACAGATTGCAAAAAAGGGCTTTGCGATAAAACTAAGTCCATAGTAGGTATTTGATTACTCTACTTAGGTATCTTTCTATTATTTTGATAAGAAACCTAGGTAATTACCTACTTACCTTTTTATAACTATACTAGTGTTTTCCCGCGACTTCGTCCGCACAAATTATGTAGTTACCAGATTTTAAGTCAGATCATAAGCTATCAAACAAAAAAAGTTTAATCAAAATCGGTTCAGTAGTTTTTGCGTGATGTGCGAACAAACAAACAAACTAACAATTTTGTCAATAGATGGCGCTGCACGTCATTTATCGAGTCGAGTCGATTTATCGAGTATTTGATTTTGAGTGGGAGCTACGATGCCACAGATAGACAGACCGACAGAAAAACAGACAAACAGACAGGCCGACATAGGCGTCAACAGTGGTGCGTTGAGCCTAGTATTGAAAGAGACTCGAGTCCTTTAGTCGTTTATAATAAGACTAGCCTCTTTTTACACGAGTCGGCTCTAAAATTAAGACTGCAACTGTTAGTCTTAATTAATATGACTCATTCGATTAACGTATAAGACTGCAGTCCTTTGCAAAAAACTGGCGTTTAAGTAAAGCGTTATCATCATCATCATTATCAGCCGTAGGACGTCCTGCTGCTGGGCATCGGCCTCCCTACGTTTTATACAAATAAATGTAAGTACTTTTATACTTTTGTTGCAGGGAGAATACTTATTCAGGCGTAATATAAACATTAGTTGCATTAATCAACATACGCCTTACGACTGTCGACTCCCAGGGCGATGAGTCGCCAGTCTTTTAAGTCCTTTAAGCTTGAAGACTGGAGACTAACTAACTGCTCAGTTTTTTACATTAAAAGACTTCGACTAAAAATACTAGTCTTATGACTAAAGGTTGGGGACTAAAAGACAAAGTCAGTCGCGAGTCATCAAAAATAAAGCGAGTCTTTATTAAAGCCTTTAAAAGACTGAGTCTCTTTCAATACTAGTTGAGCCACTGGTGCACTTACCCTATTACCTACCCTACTATAAGAAGTTGCAGGTGAATTAAAAATAACCTTGTATACAGGGTGTAAAGTGAGATGGGGCACAAAGGGCAGCTACCAAAAGCATTATAGCTACATGAAAAAGTTCTAAGACCTTTTTACAATACGGTCGTATACTCTACAAAAAATTTTACAAACCGTTTTTTTCATACCTTTCGATCCTCTCTTTATTACTCATAAGGAACATAAGTATCTATGGGGTCAACCGATGTCGAGGCATTAGAACTCTAAGTTAAGTTATAGCCTGTAGAATCCCACTGCAGGGCAAAGGCCTCCTCTCACGAATAAGGGGGAGTGGGCCATACTCCACCACGCGGGCCCATTAGAACTCTAAAAAAACTCAAAATTAAAAGGGATGATTTTGTAAACACTTTTAATTTTCAGGGGTCGTTCAGACTATCAAACTGAACAACTTTTCAGATTTTCTCCCATGGTAAAAGTTGTTCAGTTTGATGGTCTGACCCACGCCTAAAAAGTTGGAAAGTGTTTACAAAATCACAAAAGTGATTTTGTTTTATCCCTGCTATA
This sequence comes from Agonopterix heracliana, assembly GCA_963693445.1. Classification (NCBI taxonomy): domain Eukaryota; kingdom Metazoa; phylum Arthropoda; class Insecta; order Lepidoptera; family Depressariidae; genus Agonopterix; species Agonopterix heracliana. The sequence continues at coordinate 214,938 of OY856321.1, forward strand.
AGTATGGGAATTTAATTTTGCGTTTTCTGACCTCGGTTGACTTATAAGTATTCCTTATCAGTAAATGGATCGAATGGGATGAAAAAAAAGTTACAAGAAAATTTCAGTTTTGCTTGATAATTGCTTTTTAGGGTTCCGTACCCAAAAGGTAAAAACGGGACCCTATTGCTAAGCCTACGTTGTCCGTCCGTCCGTCCTACATATTTAGGGCTGTAACTTTTGAACCGTAATAGCTAGATAGTTGAAATTTTAACAACAAATAATAAAAACCGGCCAAGTGGGAGTCGGTCTCACGCTTAAGGTCCCGGAGAAATATTTTTTTTTCCAAGTTTATATTTTGTGTTCTGTGGTGGTGTGGTACGGAACCCTCGATGTGCGAGTAGCCCGACTCGCACTTGACCGATTTTATTTTTTAATTTGTGAATGCAGAATGACAGCAATTTTTCTTTATGTTTTTGACATTCTCTTTATGGTAGTTGTTCAGTTTGATGGTGTAAACTACCCTCTAGCCCTCTGCCGCTAACATAGACTTAAACTCTAGCGATAGACTTGCCTTTCCATCGAAGCAACATGTTCCACTTGAATGAGGTGTACGCACCTGATTGATGTTCCCGAGTTGACTTCGTCACTATAGCAATGACAGACCGCAATGTGTCATTTTGTGTTGTTTTGTGTGACATGTTGTTTGTTTGAACGAGCTTGTCTATCGCTAGAGTAATATGTCTATGGCCGCTAACATGCCATTTTTACCCGACTGCGCGACGCAAAGGAAGGGTAATGTATTTAACAGCCTATGTATGTATGTATTTAAGTTTGTACCTTTGTGGCACACTAGAGACCGAACGCGTAGGCCGATTTTGATGATTCTTACGTCAATCGATTTGTCTTAATCTTGCGAGTGTCACTAAAGACATGACAGTAATCAAAATTAAAAATGGCGACTACCAGACGCCATATTGTGAAAAATAAAAAAGTGAAAGTTGACAAACTATATCGAGAGGGGTATCATTGAATAGGTATTTGAAAATCATTATTAGGTTTCTTTCACCATTTTTCATTTCGAATGACCATTTATGATCTATAATGATTTAAAGTTAAAAAACTAAAAAGTTTAAAATAAAAAAGTTAATTTATGAAATCAAAAACTCGTCTGCGTAAAAAGTGAACTTTAAATAAAAACTGAAAAGAAAAAAACAAGTTTAGTAGTCTAGAATTCTGTTATGTAATATTGAAGCGACTTTAACAGTCTGGGACCCATTAAAAATTCTAGACCTGATCAAATTTTCCGAATAATGGGTCCCGACTGTGAAAATCTCTTCAATATTACATAACAGAATTCTAGGCTACTGGACTTGTTTTTTTCTTTTCACTTTTTATTTAAAGTTCACTTTTTACGCAGACGGGTTTTTGATTTCTTAATTCTATTCATTCTACTGAGGACCGTCCGGTCCGTCCAGTCCGGTTCCGTCTGTCAGGACGTGAATTTTAGGTACCATTATTTAGTAAACGATACGTTTTTATGCGGGATGTAAGGAAAAGTATCATTAACCTTTAAACCACATACTCTATCCATTAAAGCTGAACAGCTTTTACTAGGGAGCAAACTTGGCAGAGCAAAAAAAAAATCAGTTGCTCCATACGTTTGAGTCGATTAGCACTTTAGTATGGAACAGCTGATTTATTTTTTGCTCATAGACTCTTAGTTTAAAAGGATGCTAATGATATCGATTTCACCCTGTAGGTAAACACTTATAATTTTTCACATAATGTGTTTTTATGGCGGATTTGCTAACAAATAATAAAATATTCGGAATTTAATATATACGACCACTGACTTTTCGGTGAAAGAAAACATCGTGAGGAAACCTGTAGTTGGGTTGAGAATGTGGTTTATAGGTTAACGCTACTTTCCTTACACCCTGTATAAATAAGTATTTGAGTATTATTTTGTAGTAATACGGAATTGATTAGATCTATATCACATTCAGTCTCGTTTAATACCAACTTTTCGGGACTTTTGAGACAATCGTTTTTATAAAATTTAAAAAAATTATGTACTAGGTACTTAACATAAAAATCAACCAAATTAACATAAAGCTACCTTCTGGCGTACACTTAATGAGAGTTATAAAATTGAAATAAGGTTAGTTGGGTAAGGTTGTACCCTATCAAGCAAACCAATCATCAACTTTAGTTGGTTTGGATAAATAACAGGATTAGGTCAATATTAGTCAAATAATGAGAATATTTCATGATCTGAATTTTGTGAAAAAACGGAATCCGGAGATTCGGTGATTTCATCCCGATCCTTTTCAATTTGGCTTGCTTGGCCATACTGGTTTCCAGATACGTTTTCATAATATTCGTTCTCGGGGGAATGGCAGGTCCCAGAATTTGTGGTGGCTTCGTCCCTAGATCGAGTAAAATAAACATTATACTTCTCTGGGCTCTCTGCTCTCCTGGACTCTGGGCTTACACGATTTTCGGGGGATTCTGTTCGATTTGTCTTAATCTTGCGAGTGTCACTAAAGACATGACAGTAATCAAAATTAAAAATGGCGACTACCAGACGCCATATTGTGAAAAATAAAAAAGTGAAAGTTGACAAACTATATCGAGAGGGGTATCATTGAATAGGTATTTGAAAATCATTATTAGGTTTCTTTCACCATTTTTCATTTCGAATGACCATTTATGATCTATAATGATTTAAAGTTAAAAAACTAAAAAGTTTAAAATAAAAAAGTTAATTTATGAAATCAAAAACTCGTCTGCGTAAAAAGTGAACTTTAAATAAAAACTGAAAAGAAAAAAACAAGTTTAGTAGTCTAGAATTCTGTTATGTAATATTGAAGCGACTTTAACAGTCTGGGACCCATTAAAAATTCTAGACCTGATCAAATTTTCCGAATAATGGGTCCCGACTGTGAAAATCTCTTCAATATTACATAACAGAATTCTAGGCTACTGGACTTGTTTTTTTCTTTTCACTTTTTATTTAAAGTTCACTTTTTACGCAGACGGGTTTTTGATTTCTTAATTCTATTCATTCTACTGAGGACCGTCCGGTCCGTCCAGTCCGGTTCCGTCTGTCAGGACGTGAATTTTAGGTACCATTATTTAGTAAACGATACGTTTTTATGCGGGATGTAAGGAAAAGTATCATTAACCTTTAAACCACATACTCTATCCATTAAAGCTGAACAGCTTTTACTAGGGAGCAAACTTGGCAGAGCAAAAAAAAAATCAGTTGCTCCATACGTTTGAGTCGATTAGCACTTTAGTATGGAACAGCTGATTTATTTTTTGCTCATAGACTCTTAGTTTAAAAGGATGCTAATGATATCGATTTCACCCTGTAGGTAAACACTTATAATTTTTCACATAATGTGTTTTTATGGCGGATTTGCTAACAAATAATAAAATATTCGGAATTTAATATATACGACCACTGACTTTTCGGTGAAAGAAAACATCGTGAGGAAACCTGTAGTTGGGTTGAGAATGTGGTTTATAGGTTAACGCTACTTTCCTTACACCCTGTATAAATAAGTATTTGAGTATTATTTTGTAGTAATACGGAATTGATTAGATCTATATCACATTCAGTCTCGTTTAATACCAACTTTTCGGGACTTTTGAGACAATCGTTTTTATAAAATTTAAAAAAATTATGTACTAGGTACTTAACATAAAAATCAACCAAATTAACATAAAGCTACCTTCTGGCGTACACTTAATGAGAGTTATAAAATTGAAATAAGGTTAGTTGGGTAAGGTTGTACCCTATCAAGCAAACCAATCATCAACTTTAGTTGGTTTGGATAAATAACAGGATTAGGTCAATATTAGTCAAATAATGAGAATATTTCATGATCTGAATTTTGTGAAAAAACGGAATCCGGAGATTCGGTGATTTCATCCCGATCCTTTTCAATTTGGCTTGCTTGGCCATACTGGTTTCCAGATACGTTTTCATAATATTCGTTCTCGGGGGAATGGCAGGTCCCAGAATTTGTGGTGGCTTCGTCCCTAGATCGAGTAAAATAAACATTATACTTCTCTGGGCTCTCTGCTCTCCTGGACTCTGGGCTTACACGATTTTCGGGGGATTCTGTTCGATTAGTCTGGGCACTTTGAGCCCCGGCTTCCATGATACATTTTATGATATTTATTTTCACCAATGATTTCATTGCTTGGGGCAGTTTTTTAAAATCAACCAGTAATGAAAGTAAAAATTGTCGATCAGGGTCTTCATCAATAATTGTTTTTTGCGACGTTGTTGACTTCAAAGCGTTAACCAATTCTTTTCCGATGTGTTCCATTGTATCATCTCTTTTTTTTTTGGTCGCGGCTCATCGCTGTTGTATGGGCCACCGACTGGTTCAATTTCTTCATTTGTTTGCATACTATTGCTAGTTTTATTCTTCGAGGCAAAGGGCTTCAAAAATGAAAGTTGATAAAAATATCTATAAGTTATAGTATGTTTTGCCGCTGATCCACTTTTGAGACTTGAAATCCGCCGACATTCTCTCATGAATGAGTCACGAAGACTTCTCCATTTCCTTTGAAGATTTTCACCTAGAATAATAAAATATAATTAATTATTATGTTTTCAGATACCTGGCAACTGGATGCACCTTCACAATCAACAATTAGAAAAATTGTTGAAGATGTATGTACAGCAATATGGGATGAAATGCAAATAGAGACATTCCCCGAGTTTTCCACTGAAATGTGGCAAAATATAGCTGCAGGTTTCCAATCACGCGCAAATTTTCCTCACGTGATTGGAGCCATTGACGGCAAACACATTAGAGTTATTAAACCATCTTTATCCGGTTCATTGTATTATAATTATAAACATTTTTTTTCGGTTCTGTTATTAGCGATATGCGACTCTAATTATAAATTTTTATATATTGATGTTGGGGCATACGGAAAATGTGGTGATTCAACTGTTTTTAAAGAATCAATGTTTTATAAAAAGTTAATTGAAAATGGTCAAAATTTACCCAATGATACCAAAATTTCAGGAATAAGTAACGACATGCCCTATTTTTTTGTTGGTGACGAAGCCTTCAGTATTTCAGAAAATGTCTTACGTCCCTATGCAGGGAGCCATATAGGTTATACGAAAAGAATTTTTAATTACCGCTTGAGCCGTGCGCGTAGGTATATAGAATGTGCATTCGGTATTATGGCAAATAAGTGGCGTGTATTTCATCGGCCACTTAACGTCAATGTAAGCCTATCGGTAAAAATTATAAAAGCATGTTGTGTGCTCCATAATTATGTTAGGGAAAGGCACGGAATTAATTTTGAGGACATTTTGTATCGTAGCACTACAGAGGGGATGTGCGAAATTCAGCCTAACCCTTTACCAACTAGAAGTGAAAGAGCAATATTTGTACGAAATAATTTAGCAGATTATTTTATAAATGTTGATCCTTTGCCTTGGCAAAATAAATTTTCTTAGGATTCTGTTCGATTTTGCCCTTTACGGACTGTTGGTCCTACCGCTTAGTTCCCCTAGTAGGACCAGAAGGATTTTCAAATCATCATGTATGTGTGTACCAGAGGTCATTCGTCACCTTATTAAAAATTACTCGTACTGAATCATTTCTTAATTTTAATCACTTCTCAAATTACAATATAATTTTAGGCTCAGTAATTATCAGTAATATAATATTTAACACTAATAAGCATATTTTAGTTGCACAAAGTAATTTTCACGTTCATACAAGTAGGTATGTTCCGGTGTTGTATGAGTATGGGGGTGCGTGTGTTTGAATATCTCACTCGCAAAACTTCAAACTCGCAACATATCACAGGATGTGCGTGTGTTATTTGTGTTTTACTGTATGGTACTAAAATATTCCGCCTTAAGTACTCACACACACGCACACATTCACTCCGCTCACATATTTACATAAACCTACACATACACACACGCACACATTCAGTCTATTTACTTATTATGTACCTACATAAACTCACCCATTGCTTTTTTTATTTATGTTTTTTGATTTTAAGTAGTACTCTTCCATCTTAGCTTTATTTGTGGTTGTAAATTACATACATACATATTCACACGCCTGTCTCTCACTGGGGTAGGCAGAAACAACGGAACGCCACTTGCTACGATCCTGACAAACCTCTCTAGCTTCCTCCACATTCATTAGTCCTTTCATGCATGCTCGTCGGTTTCGGGTAGATCTGACCTGGCTCTTCTTAAGCACGTCGCCAATTTGGTCCGTCTAGGCCGTCCCCTTCCAACATTTCCACTTACGCTTGCCTTATAGGTTGCACTCGTCAATCTGCACTCATCCATTCTTTCCATGACCAAACCATCTTAACATACCTTTCTCTATCTTTGTCACTACATCCTCTTTCAGACCACAACGTTCTCTGATTACACTATTTTTCAATTTGTCCATAACAGTTACACCACACATACTTCTCAATGAGCGCATTTCCACAGCGTTAATCCTACTTTCGTGCGTCTTCTGCCATACCCAAGATTCACTTCCATACAAATCAATGTTGGGACTAACACTCCGTTATGAACTGCCATCCGTGTCTTTTTGGACACGTGTTGACTTTTCACAAAAGAATGCAGAGCTCCATTTACTCTATTTCCTACTTTCACTCTTCTCTCAATATCACCCTCACACTTACCGTCTCTGGTAAACATGCATCCCAAGTACACAAACTCATTCACCTGTTACAATTTTTCATCACCTATCTTAATACTGCATACAGTACGTTCGTCATCATCATTCCTCTCTAGCACCATAACTTTTGTTTTACTTACATTCACTTTCATTCCTTTCTTTTTAAAAGACTCATTCATGCATGTCACCATCGCCTGCAAGTCATTCGCCGACGATGCAAGTAGAACTTGATCGTCGGCGTACAACAGACATTTAACCAGCAACTCATTCATTCTTAATCCACATTCACTCTCTTTCAGCTCTACTAAACAACTGTCCATGAATAAATTAAATAGCCACGGGGACGCTACACATCCCTGTCGGACACCACGAGAGATACCGAACCAGTCAGTGTATGCCCCGTTAATCCTGACACAAGCACTTGAATTCTCATAAAGAGATTTCAGCGCCTGTATCAAACTACTATTCACTCCATACATGCGCAGTGTGGACCAAAGTTCATTCCTCACCACTCTGTCGTAGGCTTTTTCTAGATCCACAAAAGCGCAAAAGATCTTTTGGTTTTGAGCCAAAAACTTTTCGCTTATGGACCGTAGTGAAAAAACCTGGTCCGTGCATTCCATTCCCTTTCTAAAACCTGCTTGAGCATCCCATATCTTTCGTTCGGTCTCATTCACCACTCTATCAATTAACACTTTCGCATACAACTTACCAACCACACTGAGAAGGCTAATGCCACGGTAATTTTTGCATTCCTGCTGTGACCCTTTTCCTTTATAGAGCGGAACAATCACAGCCTTACACCAGTCCTTTGGGACCTGACCGGATCTCCAGCACTTATTAAACAAAAGGTAAAGCATGTCTATGACTACCCCACCACCATTTCTCAGCATCTCTTCCGATACCCTATCATACCCTGCAGCATTACCTGCTTTCATACTTTTCATTGCTTTCATTATCTCTTCCACACTCAATACATCCTCACACTCTGTGTCCACATTCGTGGGCGACACTTCTACATTTGGTGTTACTGCTTCTCCACATTCAAATAGACTTTCAAAGTATGCCTTCCAACAATCCAATATTCTTCCCTCTTCAGTTAACATGCATCCATCACTACCTCTGATTTTGTCAAGTTTAGACCTATCTCCCTTTCCACGAAAATGGTCATGCATCATCAACATGCATTCCACGTTCTACAAGGGGTTTTCACACAGATGCACTAGCTCTAGGCGCATGTGCTACAACCCGTCACCTTATGTACCGCGTGACAGCACGCACACAAAAGAAATGGGTGCTTCACTCATGATTAGATAAGATTACGTCTGGTTCTTTTTTTAAGTCTGTGTTTATAAGTACCTAATTACATTTTGAAATCCTCATGGTCTCCTACTGCTTGAAAAGACACGCTGGCCGCAAAAGTGCACAAGTGATATTTTTGAAACCCATTGCTAGCTTTCAAAAATATCACTTGGGCACTTTTGCGGCCAGCGTGTCTTTTCAAGCAGTAGGACCATGAGGATTTGAAAATGCTACTGGTCCTACTAATAGGGGAACTAAGCGGTAGGACCAACGTCCGTATGGATTTTTCAAGCCACTTTTACGAGTATTGCTAGAGGTGATAATATTATTGCACGCCTACCTATACCTACTTACGTACGTTAAAAACTTATTTCTTACTCGAGTACAACGTGAAGGTGACAAAGAGCGCCTTAGCGGGCAAGTGCACCTACCACAAATATCTCGAAAACTACCGATTGGATACTAGTAGTGATACCTTACATCGATGCTAGAAAGAGTTTTTGGTGATCGATGTAAGGTCCTACTAGTATCCAATCGGTAGTTTTCGAGATATTTGTGGTAGGTGCACTTGTCCGCTATGGCGCACTTTGCCACCTTCACTATAAATAAATCGGAACTAAACTTTTTCTTGATCATGACAAGGATAATGATATTCTAAACTTGTGAGACAACAAGTTTAAGTCCCATGTTAAACAAGTACAGGTACTATAAACTCGATGTTTATTTGAATGACCAAAATGTCTGGTCTTGACAATGTTACACTACATAATTTAATATTGTATTTTGTAATTTGTACTTTGTATATTTAGTTTTGTTTAAAAGATGTGTTTGTAGATTCAAAAACATGACTTCCGACAGTTATCTAAGGTCAGTAGGGGCAAGTGCCTCTACTCTCTACTCTCTACGGGGTAATTGCCTCCAGCTTCAAAATTTTGAAAACTATATTATTATGTAGACATACCGCCATCAAACGTCAAATCCGGAACTAATCTTAGTTTTATACAAATTGATTATGGCGAAACTTATTGGGGAGTGGTTTAAGACACAGTTTTATTTTTGGTGTTATTTATAGGACTACTACTTGGATTTCAAGCAGACCGAGATCCAGTAAATTAGAGAAAAATATAATTTTATTGTTGTTGTACGTGACCAAAACCCGGTTACACAACACGTGTTTTATATTAAATTTTAATCATCTGTAACGACATAAATATTCAAATTAAAGATTGAAAAAGTCGGGCGGCGAGCGGGATTCGAACCCACGACCAGTAGTTTGTATAACTCTGGTAGATGGCGCTGACGTCCAAGACGATAAAATACATAGATTGAAAATTTCGCCGTGGCTTGCGGGGCGACGACAGCTCTGTTGGAGTAGAGCATGCCCCGTATAGGAAGGTCGTGGGTTCTAATCCCGCTCGCCGCCCGACTTTTTCAATCTTTAATTTGATTAAGCTAACATGGCATACAAATGTAAAATAATAAAATTCGACATAAATATTATTTGGTAGAATTTAAGTAGAATTTGAAACAGGACTGGTAGATTTTGGTAGATTTTAGCAGTAATTTTGGTCACGCTGAAGGACATTGTGCAACACAAGAACATATAGGTGTTACTTAGTAGCTAAAGTGGGTACATGAATCCTGAAAGGGCACAGCAATATTAACAAGAAGTCATTTTAAAGAAAAAAAAAATTAGTACAATGTCAATAGTTCTTTAGGTTCTTTTGGTAGTTTTTGGTTCATTTGGTAGGTTTTGGTAGTTTTAGGTAGAGTTTAGTTTTTTTTTAGATTTTGGTTATTTTGGTAGATTTTATATTTTTTTGGTAATATTTGATAGAAGAATGAAAATTACCAAAAACTACCATAAAAACAAAAGAGTTCTTGACGGCTTGGCTACGGGGTGGGTCTGTTGACATAAATAAAATATTTGTTTTGCAAAAGAGGTGCATCTGCATTCGAATCGTAAGCGGAATTCAGTCAGTAAGGGTGTCATGCCGATCCTTGTTTACCGACTTTAAATTACTCACTGTGACAGCTTTGTATATCCTCGATCTGTGCAAAATCGTGAGACGATACCCCGTAGTATTCCGTAGCAAGAGATTAAATTTAACTCGCAAAAATGAGCTACTGGTACCAAATTACCGACTAGCATCGATGCAAAGGACTACAAAATAAAGTCGAATACTGTTCTTGTGTATAATAAAATACCAGATGACATTAAAGCCGACAAGAAATTTCTGAAGAACGTTAAAGAAATATTAATCGAGCAGTGTCCCTATGACTTTAATTAGTTTCTTCAGTATAAGTAAACAAACAGGCATCAATCTGAGTAGAAAAAAATGTGTTGCAGACCGATTATTTGTACCTCAATAGGTTATTATAATTTTTAACTAATCACATTGAACAGATTTTATAACATTTTACTAATTTAATTGTAGTAGTGAAAGGTGGCAGTTAAGTTATTGTCTGGCACCTATTGTTTAAATCTGTTTTTTTCTTAATGTTTATAAATTATATTGTAGTGTGAATAATAGGTACTCTGTACTTACTATCTGTAACTTATGTACCTACCTACAAGTTAAGGTAAATAAATTAAATGAATTAATGAGATGAACCACAAAGTACCAAATTTACCATAAACTACCAAAAAGTACGAAAAATTACCAAAATAACAATAATCTACCAAAAGGTACGAAAATCTACCAAAAAAAAACTAGAAACTACCAAAATAACCAAAAACTACCTACCGAAAAGTACGAAAATCTTCAAAAATAACTTTTTGGTTACTTTTGTACGAAAATTTACCAAAAACTACCGAAAGACTCAAAAACTACCATAAGTTACCAAACATTGCCCGGAAAGTAACTTTTGTGAAATTCCTTTGTGTTGTCTTGTGTCGCGCAATGTCTTTTCGCGCAAAATTCTGTCGTGCAAATGACTTTCGAAGTCAATCGTTTGAGTTACCTACTACGGTACAGAATTCACTCTTATTCCATTCTTATTTAAAACATATATGACGATGATGATGATGATTTCAGATTATCAATCCTTAGTTTGCTAGTAACAATAGTAATAAACTTACAGGTATTCTGTTATAATAATGGCATAGCATAGCATATGCTCACGACTATATTCCCCGAGGGGGTAGTCAGAGATATTCTGAAACCTTAGAACATCCGCGTTTCATTAGTAGTACCGAAACTCATAACAACCACACCAACATAACTCCGTTATAATAATGGGGACAAAAATTTACGAGTAAGAGTTGATCAATTTATAAAATGTACTTCTAAGTCCACATATCGTGACGGGCAACTACGGAACCCTACACTGCATGTGGCCCGACACCCACTTACCCGGTTTTTTTATAAGTTACTTTGCCTACTTTAGCTAAAAATGGATTGGTTCATTAATCTTCTAAGACAGTGTTGGGTGTTGCCGGTCACCGGTCTATTTGCAATGATTTCGAACGATTGATGGCCCATAGTAATTTGTATGAAGAAAACGTCAACAAAAATATATGATTTTTGGTAACAAATTGCAAAAAAACTAGAAGTCGTATCGAAAAACTGATTTGTTTAAAGTGTTCTTTGATGTTTTGCCATTGATTAGAAATATGTTTTGTTGCTTTATTTTGTTTCACTAAATCACCGGACTCGGAACGCGGCAGTGCTATTCTAGAGTTTTTCATGAAATTCTCGATTACTTTCTGATGTAACTACACAATTTTACTCAAATTTTTTTTGTTCATCTTGTACTTCATCTTTTAAAGAAGCGATGGTATTAATTTTGTTTCTAAATATAGCTATTTACTATCCTCAAAAGTCGGAACGCCGAACCCTGTTTTGCCCGATTAGGGTAGTGCCGACCCTTAATCAAAAATTTCAACTAATGAAAATTAAATGTGTCCGATCGTAAAAGGATAGCAAATGAAACGCAAATTGGTTTAATGACTAATTTAATTACAAAATTTGTTCAAATTGGTGACCATTAACTTGTAAACAAGCTCGGCACCTCTTCCTCATCTCCACGGTCACCGTGGCAAACAGCATTTCATCACGCATCGTATTGAAAGCGGCGTGGATCTTGCGTGAAGTGCGGCCCTATCAAGCGATTGCCAATGACGCCTGCCCATACGTTCACGGAGAACCTTCTTTGGAATCCTCTGTGCCTCTTCACTCTTGGGTTTTGCTCTCTGGGTGCTTCTCTCCTCCTCTTTTGATGCTTGGATTGGTCGGGGCGGGCCAATTCCCTGGCCTCCAAGGTCGCCTGACCTTACCCCGCTTGACTTCTACGTCTGGGGAAGGGCGAAAGAGTTGGTGTACGCAGAGGAAGTACCAACAAGGGAGGTTTTGATAAGCAAGATCCACGCCGCTTTCAATACGATGCGTGATGAAATGCTGTTTGCCACGGTGACCGTGGAGATGAGGAAGAGGTGCCGAGCTTGTTTACAAGTTAATGGTCACCAATTTGAACAAATTTTGTAATTAAATTAGTCATTAAACCAATTTGCGTTTCATTTGCTATCCTTTTACGATCGGACACATTTAATTTTCATTAGTTGAAATTTTTGATTAAAGTGCCCTAGTTGCGGATATTAATTAATAACTTCGAAACTACAAGTGATAATAACACTTTAAGCATATCGTTAGAAAGGGTATGGACTGGGGATGTTTTTAAAAAATCAGAAGAACTCCAACACTGTTTTTTTTTTTTTAAACCCCTTAGAAAGTTGCCCTTAAAATTATTTTTTTACCTTACTACGGTACTTCAGGCCCCATAACTTTTCTTCTCTACAATTTTCGGGTGTGAAATCAATTTTTACAGTACACTAAGACTCTAACAATTAAAACAAGACCATTAGCAGACCTGTCCTATGGATAGATTTTGAGCTAGAGGTAGTTTTAGTTTAAAAATAGTTTTTTTTTCTAAAAATAAAAAAAAAATCATTAAAATAATACCTTGAGGCCAAGGTAAGGTTGAGCCAATATAATGGGTGGGGGAAGGTAGCAGACCCTCCCTAGTTTCTACCCTATGTGTATGTACACCTCCCTACCAAACACCCTGTATAGTACACTGCGCAAATAATTCAGGAAATGTAAGGAAATGTAAAGGAATAACTTCTCATAGGTAAACAAGATGAATTAATTATTAAAAAGCATTTTAAATAAGTATTATTTTAAATGATAATTTTATCCCACACTGGAAAAATAATTATATGCAAATAAGGACAAATCTATACGTGAAAAAGAGAAGACAAGAGATATTGCTACTCAAAGGGATTATATTTTTTAGGTATAATCTCTTTGTTGACACTCTAATAAATTATAGTGAAGGACAAACCTATACGCGAAAAAGAGAAGACAATAATATGCACCAATATATGCATAGTTCGTTATGTTAGCAACATAATCTTTTTGTCTTTCTCGCACGTATGGTTTTACCATGGGTCTAGAATAACTTCTTGGGTTTTACCACAGACTTCCTAAGTCTGTGGGTTTTACTATCTTTTTATCTGGACTCGAATGGATTCGAATTTTAAACTCTTTCCACGCTAGCGGATAAAATGCACTTTTGCACTCAGATTTCGAATGATAAACAGAATCTTTCCGAGCTTGTGAGGTGAAAAAGACTTTTTTAACATATCGAATGAGAGGTCTTGTCAAATGGAACAAACTCTTCTAAATCGTTGTACCATTCTTTTCCTCTTATTCTAATCATGCAATGGCAACGGAACACTATCATGGAGGAGTCCGACATGCTCTTGGCCGGTTTTCCTTTAAAAAAATGCAACCACGCAAACGTGCGGGATCCCGCGTTTGCGGGATTGGATTCCCTAGTCCGAACTCTGTCTTTGACTTTAAACAAGATGACAATCATCAATTAACGGTGTGGCGTGACCTCCTTGTCCTCATCTAGTTGGATCATGTTTTCATACAGAGTTTGTGGGAAATTAAATAAAAAGCTCATACATTAAACGAAATTGTTTTATTTTTATGGATCTTATTAAAAAAATATAAATTTAAAACGAAATAGTCATATGCAACACAAAAAATCTCTAAAGTCGCAAACTAACGTCTACTTCTGATTTTATTATGTGTTTTAGGTCCACTACCAGTAGCGTTTATCCAAGTTTGCAGCTTCGAAAGACCTGTGCAACTTTGCAGCACTCGAAATACCATCCCGCTTTTTTGAAGCTTATAAGTCGTTTCGAAAAGTTTTGTAAGTTTAAATTAACCCTGATAAAATTTGCTACGAAACAAGTTTACACCATAGGACAATTTTTTTTTCATAAAAATAAAAGGTAATAATTATTAGCCCAAAAATACTTACAATATTTGGGACCTGGCCGCTTAAAAAAAAAAGACCCTCCATACAAGAAGTACCCTTTCATCTTGTTTAATTTAAACTTACAAAACTTTTCGATACGACTTATATATAGGGTCCAACTTAATATGCTGACACTTTTTTAAGAGGATGATCAGACCGTCAAACTGAACAACTTTCACTATGGGACCAACATCAAAATCGCGAAAAAAAAATCTGCTCTTCCATACAAAACTGCAAATATACTTGAGCCAAATGTATGGGACGGCTGATTTTTTTTTCGCGATTTCGATATTCGTCCCATAGAGAAAGTTGTTCAGTTCGATGGTCTGATCATCCCCTTAAAAAAGTGTCAGCATATTAAGAAGGACCCTGTATAGACTTCGAGATGTAAGCAAAAACCAAAAAATGGGTTGGTTTTTCGAGTGCTGCAAAGTTAGCACAGGTCTTTCGAAGCTGCAAACTTGGATATACGCTACTGGTAGTGGTCCTAACAAAATTAAAAAAATCAGAACTAGACGTTAGTTTTCGATTTTAATGTTCGATATGACGGGTCTATTTATACACTGGTCAACATCTTGAAACAAATCTAAATCTTAAAGAAATCACCCATATAAACTTGTGCAGTTCTAACTATCTAGTGTAGTGCAACTCCCTCTGCAACCCCCTTTAATTGACCCGACTTTAGTTGGATTGTCGTGGGACATAGGCCCGGCCCGCTATCCGTGAAAGCGAAGGCACAGAGGATAATATAATCCTCTGTGGCGAAGGTGCTTAGCGGGTAGGGTGTTTCCATTTATGCTGAGCAGAACGGAGAGGAGTGAGTGGAGCAGACATTAAAAATGGGTACTACCTTGATGACAAATACTACAGTAAAGTTACGGGTCGCTTGTATGGCGAATGTAAATAATTTATAATAGCCGGTTTTTTTTCATTCATATTTAAGATTATAATTCTAGTTATCATTTAGATTTAAAATCCTCCTAAAGTTGTTATTAAATAAAGTAAAAAAAAAATCATGTCAAATTGGAAAAAAATAGTATATTATGCAATTTGTTTTTGCCATTTGTTAAATTTATTTGTATTCTTTTATATTAGAAGTAAATCCAACGAAAAATCACCACGGAACCTTCGTTTTTAAATAAGTAGAAATTTAGAAAAAATCAATTTTAGTACAAAATTTATACAGCGTATGTAAAGTCATAACCTAAAACAAACAATAAAAATGAAAAAAGTAAGAAATCAGACACTATAAATATTACATTTTAGTACTAAAAACTAAAAATACGAAATTTAGTGGGATTCGTTAATAAAGTATCTTAATATCATTTGTATAAACGATCTAGCAAAAAAAATTGCTTATTATAAATTATTTCCTTTTGACCCGTATTTTTACTGGACTAAAACGACAAGCAGCCCAGTTGCTATCGACTCAACGACTCTGGCAACTTGGACAACTGTGATAAGATAACTTTGTCAACATTAACAACTCAGAAAACATGAACATTCAGACAAATGAGTTGACTTGGTCAAGTTATTCGTGTTGTCCGAGTTGACCAAGTTTTCCTGTATCCTGTGTGTCCGAGCAAGAGTAAGAAATTATCTCCCCTACGGTCCGGCAGTAACCTACCTCTCTATTTTTACAATGCCACTGCTCACATTACTCGATTTTACCATACAAATATGAAAAATCTTCTTAACTCAGTTTGAACCGTTGTCTCCATGGTGTCACTGAAGCTGATCAGAGCCGAGAAATGTAAATAACAAAATCCCATTCACTAAACTTCTTCGTTTGCTCTGCTTGGGTGGATTCCAGGTCATACAACCCTCTTCCAGATATTGGTCAGTCACCAAACCCTAGCCAACCAAATAATAGGCCCTTTCTTGCTTCTCCTACTGATCATTGACATTCTCCTGTTTGCTGGTGATACTGAAACAAACAAAATAGTAGTTGAATGAGATGTGATTGATATGAGACTAGATAGAAGAGAGACAACAGTAGGTAAACTAAATAGGTACTTACAAAATAGGTGCAGCCGCAGTACAGCTGCAGCTATCGCACTGTGATCTTTTATCATTATAAACAAATAAGCACAACCAATATAGCAGTGAAAATAATTCATGAATAGAAAATTTTACGAAAGTACGAAAGATAGTTTGTTTGTGGTACGAAATGTCAAATGTAATACTTTCTCTCATTTCCTCATACAGCTTTGTCACACTCATTTTTAAAAAAGTATATTAAGACCATAAATAATATTTTTACATGTTTTCAGTAAAATATTGTTTTTTTGTAATAGGTATTTTTAGTATGGGGCGAAAGATAATTTACTAACATTAAAACAGCATAAAAATGACAATTTAGATACAAGGTTAAATACAATAATATAACAATACCTATATTACCTACATACATTTTTCATTGCTTTACGGACATTTAAGGTTTATCTGCAGGCAACATTACGCGCATCACTGCGTCACCCGTGTGCCATACCATGCGACTTCGCCGCAGTGACGGACTGCAGTGCGACTGCAGCACGTTTGCCGCATTGACGCACTGCAATGCGGTGACGCATGCGGAGTCGCATTGCAGTGCGTCAATGCGGCAAACGTGCTGCAGTCGCACTGCAGTCCGTCACTGCGGCGAAGTCGCATGGTATGGCACACGGGTGACGCAGTGATGCGCGTAATGTTGCCAGCAGATGCCCGAAAGTTCTGCTAATTTAGATTAAAATAATGAAAAATGTATAGTAGTATTATACGGTTTTACTTTTATATTAACCTCTTAACACGGGTTGAACACGGTTAATTTTACAGGGTTAAAAGGGTGAAATTTTTGTTTGTCAATCTATTCTAGACGGTTGTCAGGTCTGTTTGCTTTTTTTTGTTCAGTTTAGTTTTAGGATATTTTTTCTTATGTATCTCTCTATCTATACTTACATGTTGATTTAACTATTAAAACTTTAGAGGGGGTTACCCACTTTACACAAACATCTTCTGCTTTCAAAACCGATATTTGGGGGTTTCTAAGGAGACCGAACAAGAATCCGCAGACAAAAATTCAGAAAAGCGACCGCCATCTTGAACTTTTTTGTTTTTACACCGATTGCTTCCAAAATCGATATTTGGGGGTTTCTGCAGTCTCCGAACAAGAATCCGCAGTCAAAAATTCAGAAAAGTGACCGCCATCTTGAACTTTTTTGTTTCTCAACCGATTGCTTTCAAAATCGATATTTGGGGGTTTATAAGGACACCGAACACGAATCCGCAGTCAAAAATTCAGAAAAGTGACCGCCATCTTGAACTTTTTTGTTTCTCAACCGATTGCTTTCAAAATCGATATCTGGGGGTTTCTGCAGTCTCCGAACACGAATCCGCAGTCAAAAATTCAGAAAAGCGACCGCCATCTTGAACTTTTTTGTTTCTCAACCGATTGCTTTCAAAATCGATATCTGGGGGTTTCTAAGGACACCGAACAAGAATCCGCAGTTAAAAATTCAGAAAAGTGACCGCCATCCTGAACTTTTTTGTTTCTCAACCGATTGCTTCCAAAATCGATATTTTGGGGTTTCTGCAGTCTCCGAACAAGAATCCGCAGTCAAAAATTCAGAAAAGTGACCGCCATCTTGAACTTTTTTGTTTTTACACCGATTGCTTCCAAAATCGATATCTGGGGGTTTCCATGGACACCGTACATGAATCCGCAGTCAAAAATTCAGAAAAGTGACCGCCATCTTGAACTTTTTTGTTTTTACACCGATTGCTTCCAAAATCGATATCTGGGGGTTTCTATGGACACTGAACATGAATCCGCAGTCAAAAATTCAGAAAAGTGACCGTCATCTTGAACTTTTTTGTTTCTCAACCGATTGCTTCCAAAATCGATATCTGGGGGTTTCTGCAGTCTCCGAACACGAATCCGCAGTCAAAAATTCAGAAACGCGACCGCCATCTTGAACTTTTTTGTTTCTCAACCGATTGCTTTCAAAATCGATATTTGGGGGTTTCCATGGACACCGTACATGAATCCGCAGTCAAAAATTCAGAAAAGTGACCGCCATCTTGAACTTATTTGTTTTTACACCGATTGCTTCCAAAATCGATATCTGGGGGTTTCCATGGACACCGTACATGAATCCGCAGTCAAAAATTCAGAAAAGTGACCGCCATCTTGAACTTTTTTGTTTTTACACCGATTGCTTCCAAAATCGATATCTGGGGGTTTCCATGGACACCGTACATGAATCCGCAGTCAAAAATTCAGTTTCCAAATATTGATTTTGGAAGCAATCCGTGTAAAAACAAAAAAGTTCAAGATGGCGGTCACTTTTCTGAATTTTAGACTGCGGATTCGTGTTTGGTGTCCTTATAAACCTCCAAATATCGATTTTGAAAGCAATCGGTTGAGAAAAAAAAAGTTCAAGATGGCGGTCAATTTTCTGAATTTTTGACTGCGGATTCGTGTTCGGAGACTGCAGAAACCCCCATATATCGATTTTGGAAGCAATCGGTGTCAAAACAAAAAAGTTTAAGATAGCGGTCACTTTTCTGAATTTTTGACTGCGGATTCGTGTTCGAGACTGTAGAAACCCCCAGATATCGATTTTGAAAGCAATCGGTTGAGAAACAAAAAAGTTCAAGATGGCGGTCGATTTTCTGAATTTTTGACTGCGGATTCGTGTTCGGAGACTGCAGAAACCCCCAGATATCGATTTTGAAAGCAATCGGTTGAGAAACAAAAAAGTTCAAGATGGCGGTCACTTTTCTGAATTTTTGACTGCGGATTCGTGTTCGGTGTCCTTATAAACCCTTAAATATCGATTTTGAAAGCAATCGGTTGAGAAACAAAAAAGTTCAAGATGGCGGTCACTTTTCTGAATTTTTGACTGCGGATTCGTGTTCGGTGTCCTTATAAACCCCCAAATATCGATTTTGAAAGCAATCGGTTGAGAAACAAAAAAGTTCAAGATGGCGGTCACTTTTCTGAATTTTTAACTGTGGATTCTTGTTCGGTGTCCTTAGAAACCCCCAGATATCGAATTTTGAAAGCAATCGGTTGAGAAACAAAAAAGTTCAAGATGGCGGTCACTTTTCTGAATTGTTGACTGCGGATTCGTGTTCGGAGACTGCAGAAACCCCCAGATATCGATTTTGGAAGCAATCGGTTGAGAAACAAAAAAGTTCAAGATGGCGGTCGCTTTTCTGAATTTTTGACTGCGGATTCGTGTTCGGAGACTGCAGAAACCCCCAGATATCGATTTTGAAAGCAATCGGTTGAGAAACAAAAAAGTTCAAGATGGCGGTCACTTTTCTGAATTTTTGACTGCGGATTCGTGTTCGGTGTCCTTATAAACCCTTAAATATCGATTTTGAAAGCAATCGGTTGAGAAACAAAAAAGTTCAAGATGGCGGTCACTTTTCTGAATTTTTGACTGCGGATTCGTGTTCGGTGTCCTTATAAACCCCCAAATATCGATTTTGAAAGCAATCGGTTGAGAAACAAAAAAGTTCAAGATGGCGGTCACTTTTCTGAATTTTTAACTGTGGATTCTTGTTCGGTGTCCTTAGAAACCCCCAGATATCGAATTTTGAAAGCAATCGGTTGAGAAACAAAAAAGTTCAAGATGGCGGTCACTTTTCTGAATTGTTGACTGCGGATTCGTGTTCGGAGACTGCAGAAACCCCCAGATATCGATTTTGGAAGCAATCGGTTGAGAAACAAAAAAGTTCAAGATGGCGGTCGCTTTTCTGAATTTTTGACTGCGGATTCGTGTTCGGAGACTGCAGAAACCCCCAGATATAGATTTTGAAAGCAATCGGTTGAGAAACAAAAAAGTTCAAGATGGCGGTCACTTTTCTGAATTTTTGACTGCGGATTCGTGTTCGGTGTCCTTATAAACCCTTAAATATCGATTTTGAAAGCAATCGGTTGAGAAACAAAAAAGTTCAAGATGGCGGTCACTTTTCTGAATTTTTGACTGCGGATTCGTGTTCGGTGTCCTTATAAACCCCCAAATATCGATTTTGAAAGCAATCGGTTGAGAAACAAAAAAGTTCAAGATGGCGGTCACTTTTCTGAATTTTTGACTGCGGATTCGTGTTCGGAGACTGCAGAAACCCCCAAATATCGATTTTGAAAGCAATCGGTTGAGAAACAAAAAAGTTCAAGATGGCGGTCACTTTTCTGAATTTTTGACTGCGGATTCGTGTTCGGTGTCCTTATAAACCCCCAAATATCGATTTTGAAAGCAATCGGTTGAGAAACAAAAAAGTTCAAGATGGCGGTCGCTTTTCTGAATTTTTGACTGCGGATTCGTGTTCGAGACTGCAGAAACCCCCAGATATCGATTTTGAAAGCAATCGGTTGAGAAACAAAAAAGTTCAGGATGGCGGTCACTTTTCTGAATTTTTAACTGCGGATTCTTGTTCGGTGTCCTTAGAAACCCCCAGATATCGATTTTGAAAGCAATCGGTTGAGAAACAAAAAAGTTCAAGATGGCGGTCGCTTTTCTGAATTTTTGACTGCGGATTCGTGTTCGGAGACTGCAGAAACCCCCAGATATCGATTTTGAAAGCAATCGGTTGAGAAACAAAAAAGTTCAAGATGGCGGTCACTTTTCTGAATTTTTGACTGCGGATTCGTGTTCGGTGTCCTTATAAACCCCCAAATATCGATTTTGAAAGCAATCGGTTGAGAAACAAAAAAGTTCAAGATGGCGGTCACTTTTCTGAATTTTTAACTGCGGATTCTTGTTCGGTGTCCTTAGAAACCCCCAGATATCGATTTTGAAAGCAATCGGTTGAGAAACAAAAAAGTTCAAGATGGCGGTCGCTTTTCTGAATTTTTGACTGCGGATTCGTGTTCGAGACTGCAGAAACCCCCAGATATCGATTTTGAAAGCAATCGGTTGAGAAACAAAAAAGTTCAAGATGGCGGTCACTTTTCTGAATTTTTAACTGCGGATTCTTGTTCGGTGTCCTTAGAAACCCCCAGATATCGATTTTGAAAGCAATCGGTTGAGAAACAAAAAAGTTCAAGATGGCGGTCACTTTTCTGAATTTTTAACTGCGGATTCTTGTTCGGTGTCCTTAGAAACCCCCAGATATCGATTTTGAAAGCAATCGGTTGAGAAACAAAAAAGTTCAAGATGGCGCACAGTGTTTTTAGAACTGGGTTTTGGTGACGTCCACGTTTTATTCAAGAAATCGATAGTTTTTCTAATTCTGAGTGCAAGAGTAAAACTCCGGCTTCGATACGACTTATAGTTTTTTTTACAATAAATGTCAAAGTTTCCCAAAATCTGGGTCATAAATAGAGGAAAAAATGCATAAAAAAAGAACTGAAATACTTTTTTTTGTTTTGATTAAATCTTATAATTGTGTACAAGACAATACACCTTTCCACAAATTTTGGACATTTTACTGCGAATAGGTAACGAAATATGACCATTTTTCGTATTTCAGTTTTCATGTTTTTACTCGACCATAACACCGTATTAGGATGAGATTTCTACACCGAAAAATTGTTTATACCCTCCTTTATAGGTTCTAATAAAATCACAGCCCAGTTCCGTTTTATGTAGAAGTTATTAATAATTTTCTATTTTCTTCAGGGTTGTCACTTACTCATATCCGGTAATACGTTATATTTTTGAATACCTAAGTCGTTTATATTTTTATCCGGATAAATAATTGCGACAAAAACCAATTTTGTGTTATATCATCGCCATTGACACGTAGTCTAGGAAAAATACGGTTTGAGATTGCATTATAGACACTTTATTACATTGTGTTTGAACTAGTATTGCTGTTAATTTATAATACTTTTGTCTACTCTTTACTATCTTCTTCTTATCGTGTGGGCAAGCCCTGGTGTCACCCATTTACGATATTAACCGGGGATTATTTGTTGACTGCGGATTCGTGTTCGGAGACTGCAGAAACCCCCAGATATAGATTTTGGAAGCAATCGGTTGAGAAACAAAAAAGTTCAAGATGGCGGTCGCTTTTCTGAATTTTTGACTGCGGATTCTTGTTCGGTGTCCATAGAAACCCCCAGATATAGATTTTGGAAGCAATCGGTTGAGAAACAAAAAAGTTCAAGATGGCGGTCACTTTTCTGAATTTTTAACTGCGGATTCGTGTTCCGTGTCCTTAGAAACCCCCAAATATCGATTTTGAAAGCAATCGGTTGAGAAACAAAAAAGTTCAAGATGGCGGTCACTTTTCTGAATTTTTGACTGCGGATTCGTGTTCGGTGTCCTTATAAACCCTTAAATATCGATTTTGAAAGCAATCGGTTGAGAAACAAAAAAGTTCAAGATGGCGGTCACTTTTCTGAATTTTTGACTGCGGATTCGTGTTCGGAGACTGCAGAAACCCCCAAATATCGATTTTGAAAGCAATCGGTTGAGAAACAAAAAAGTTCAAGATGGCGGTCGCTTTTCTGAATTTTTGACTGCGGATTCGTGTTCGAGACTGCAGAAACCCCCAGATATCGATTTTGAAAGCAATCGGTTGAGAAACAAAAAAGTTCAAGATGGCGGTCACTTTTCTGAACTTTTAACTGCGGATTCTTGTTCGGTGTCCTTAGAAACCCCCAGATATCGATTTTGAAAGCAATCGGTTGAGAAACAAAAAAGTTCAAGATGGCGGTCACT
This sequence comes from Agonopterix heracliana, assembly GCA_963693445.1. NCBI lineage: Eukaryota > Metazoa > Arthropoda > Insecta > Lepidoptera > Depressariidae > Agonopterix > Agonopterix heracliana. The sequence continues at coordinate 237,904 of OY856321.1, forward strand.
TTTCTGAATTTTTAACTGCGGATTCTTGTTCGGTGTCCTTAGAAACCCCCAGATATCGATTTTGAAAGCAATCGGTTGAGAAACAAAAAAGTTCAAGATGGCGGTCACTTTTCTGAATTTTTAACTGCGGATTCTTGTTCGGTGTCCTTAGAAACTCCCAAATATCGATTTTGAAAGCAATCGGTTGAGAAACAAAAAAGTTCAAGATGGCGGTCGCTTTTCTGAATTTTTGACTGCGGATTCGTGTTCGAGACTGCAGAAACCCCCAGATATCGATTTTGAAAGCAATCGGTTGAGAAACAAAAAAGTTCAAGATGGCGGTCACTTTTCTGAATTTTTAACTGTGGATTCTTGTTCGGTGTCCTTAGAAACCCCCAGATATCGAATTTTGAAAGCAATCGGTTGAGAAACAAAAAAGTTCAAGATGGCGGTCACTTTTCAGAATTGTTGACTGCGGATTCGTGTTCGGAGACTGCAGAAACCCCCAGATATCGATTTTGGAAGCAATCGGTTGAGAAACAAAAAAGTTCAAGATGGCGGTCACTTTTCTGAATTTTTGACTGCGGATTCGTGTTCGGAGACTGCAGAAACCCCCAAATATCGATTTTGAAAGCAATCGGTTGAGAAACAAAAAAGTTCAAGATGGCGGTCGCTTTTCTGAATTTTTGACTGCGGATTCGTGTTCGAGACTGCAGAAACCCCCAGATATCGATTTTGAAAGCAATCGGTTGAGAAACAAAAAAGTTCAAGATGGCGGTCACTTTTCTGAACTTTTAACTGCGGATTCTTGTTCGGTGTCCTTAGAAACCCCCAGATATCGATTTTGAAAGCAATCGGTTGAGAAACAAAAAAGTTCAAGATGGCGGTCACTTTTCTGAATTTTTAACTGCGGATTCTTGTTCGGTGTCCTTAGAAACCCCCAGATATCGATTTTGAAAGCAATCGGTTGAGAAACAAAAAAGTTCAAGATGGCGGTCACTTTTCTGAATTTTTAACTGCGGATTCTTGTTCGGTGTCCTTAGAAACTCCCAAATATCGATTTTGAAAGCAATCGGTTGAGAAACAAAAAAGTTCAAGATGGCGGTCGCTTTTCTGAATTTTTGACTGCGGATTCGTGTTCGAGACTGCAGAAACCCCCAGATATCGATTTTGAAAGCAATCGGTTGAGAAACAAAAAAGTTCAAGATGGCGGTCACTTTTCTGAATTTTTAACTGTGGATTCTTGTTCGGTGTCCTTAGAAACCCCCAGATATCGAATTTTGAAAGCAATCGGTTGAGAAACAAAAAAGTTCAAGATGGCGGTCACTTTTCTGAATTGTTGACTGCGGATTCGTGTTCGGAGACTGCAGAAACCCCCAGATATCGATTTTGGAAGCAATCGGTTGAGAAACAAAAAAGTTCAAGATGGCGGTCACTTTTCTGAATTTTTGACTGCGGATTCGTGTTCGGAGACTGCAGAAACCCCCAAATATCGATTTTGAAAGCAATCGGTTGAGAAACAAAAAAGTTCAAGATGGCGGTCACTTTTCTGAATTTTTGACTGCGGATTCGTGTTCGGAGACTGCAGAAACCCCCAAATATCGATTTTGAAAGCAATCGGTTGAGAAACAAAAAAGTTCAAGATGGCGGTCGCTTTTCTGAATTTTTGACTGCGGATTCGTGTTCGAGACTGCAGAAACCCCCAGATATCGATTTTGAAAGCAATCGGTTGAGAAACAAAAAAGTTCAAGATGGCGGTCACTTTTCTGAATTTTTGACTGCGGATTCGTGTTCGGAGACTGCAGAAACCCCCAAATATCGATTTTGAAAGCAATCGGTTGAGAAACAAAAAAGTTCAAGATGGCGGTCGCTTTTCTGAATTTTTGACTGCGGATTCGTGTTCGAGACTGCAGAAACCCCCAGATATCGATTTTGAAAGCAATCGGTTGAGAAACAAAAAAGTTCAAGATGGCGGTCACTTTTCTGAACTTTTAACTGCGGATTCTTGTTCGGTGTCCTTAGAAACCCCCAGATATCGATTTTGAAAGCAATCGGTTGAGAAACAAAAAAGTTCAAGATGGCGGTCACTTTTCTGAATTTTTAACTGCGGATTCTTGTTCGGTGTCCTTAGAAACCCCCAGATATCGATTTTGAAAGCAATCGGTTGAGAAACAAAAAAGTTCAAGATGGCGGTCACTTTTCTGAATTTTTAACTGTGGATTCTTGTTCGGTGTCCTTAGAAACCCCCAGATATCGAATTTTGAAAGCAATCGGTTGAGAAACAAAAAAGTTCAAGATGGCGGTCACTTTTCTGAATTGTTGACTGCGGATTCGTGTTCGGAGACTGCAGAAACCCCCAGATATCGATTTTGGAAGCAATCGGTTGAGAAACAAAAAAGTTCAAGATGGCGGTCACTTTTCTGAATTTTTAACTGCGTATTCGTGTTCCGTGTCCTTAGAAACCCCCAAATATCGATTTTGAAAGCAATCGGTTTGAGAAACAAAACAGTTCAAGATGGCGGTCACTATTCTGAATTTTTGACTGCGGATTCATGTTCGATGTCCTTAGAAACCCTCATATATCTACTTAGAAAGCAATCGGTTGAAAAACAAAAAAAGTTAAGACAGCGGCCACTTTTCTGAATTATGACTTCGGATTCTTGTTCGGTGTCCATAGAAACCCCCAGATATAGATTTTGGAAGCAATCGGTTGAGAAACAAAAAAGTTCAAGATGGCGGTCACTTTTCTGAATTTTTAACTGCGGATTCGTGTTCCGTGTCCTTAGAAACCCCCAAATATCGATTTTGAAAGCAATCGGTTTGAGAAACAAAACAGTTCAAGATGGCGGTCACTATTCTGAATTTTTGACTGCGGATTCATGTTCGATGTCCTTAGAAACCCTCATATATCGACTTAGAAAGCAATCGGTTGAAAAACAAAAAAAGTTAAGACAGCGGCCACTTTTCTGAATTATGACTTCGGATTCTCGTGTTCGGTGTCCTTAGGAATCCCCTGATTTAATACATTTGGAAAGAAATCGGTTAGGAAACAAAAAAGTTCAAAAAGGCAGCCACTCCGCTTGTAAAATTTACCGTAAACTCGATTATCCCAGTTATGATAATAGTAGATTACACACCGAGGATAGGAAAGTAAGAAAGGTCTCAGATCTGATGTACCTAATTTTAGCTGAGGTAAACAAACATGTGATCTGAGGCTTTCTTATTTACTGTCTGAGGTTAGTATACTATTCTTCTCCTCGACGAAGGTGGAAAGCGACAACTTCGTTTAGCGCAGCGGGACGAAAATTGACGCTTATACCGCTACTTGAAAACGTTCCGTTACGTGTATATTTAAATAAACAATCGAAATGTTGTATCGCATTCACTCAAAAATATAGCAGATCTAGGATAATTATTGCATGTCTGGCAACACCATTGCCGCAGTGACGTCGTTCTGACGGACTGCAAGTCGCACTGACGGACTTCACTGCGACAGCCGCAACGATTCCCCGCACTGACGCAGCCGCAAGCCGCTCCGTCATGCGTCATCGTGTGTGAACGCTCTTACCTATTTTATTCGCCATAAACACAGTAAATTCACAATCAATATTACGCTAAACTGCAGAAAAGTTTTTTGAGTCAGATTGTCGGCTTAAAATAGAAATATCATTCATTATCAGGCATTAACAAACATTATTCTGTTAAAAAAACTTGCCGGACTGAGGCGCGGCCTGATTGTCCGTCCATACATATTATAAGTAAAACCGTGCAAACCGAAAACTGCGCTGGAATTTGCACGGTTTTACTTATAATATGTATCGACGGACAATCAGGCCGCGCCTCAGTCAGTTTTTTTAACAGAATAATATTATATCTTGGACAGTGTCACACAATTTATCTAGTCACATTTAAAGTTTCGGAATCTAGCCTGGACTTGTATTATGATAACTAGTCAACGATATAGAATACATATATAGATACAAACATCCATGACTCGGGTACAAATATTCATATTCATCATACAAATATTTATCCCTTACGGGATTCGAACCCGCGACCCCCGGCACAGCAGGCAGGTTCACTACAGACTGTGCTGTCGGGCCGTCAAATGATATTTTTATTTTAAGCCGACAATAATTAATCTCCAATCTTCAGCATGTCACCGATTGTTCGAGCCGCGTTTGTAGGACTGCTTGAGCTACAGTCTTGCCGTCCATACGCGCGCGCTTACTTGTGCAAACCAGTTTGCGCAATTAAGCGCGCGGGCATAACGGATCGTGTAGACGGAGCATTAGGTAGGGAAAGTTGATCAGTGTCATGGGTACAATCACCGCTTAAAGTAATACAACTATTTACCCTAACACCCTGCATACAAGTTAATGAATAAACGCAAAACTAGAATACAGTTTGTTTAGAATCGAGAGCAGAATCGAATTATCAAGGTTTCAACATAGGTTAGGTTACACTATAAAGAAAACCTACTTTCCTACTTTATCTACAACTGTATTAAATGACGACAATAATCTGAGGGTCTACTCGGACATTAGATTTTCTATCTTTCGTGAACGTTTTCGTTCAAATGCCAATTCCAATGAAGTTCCGACAAAAACGATCACGATAGATCGAATATAAGTCCGAGTAAAGGACCAGTATCTATTTGAGCGAAGAAAATGTTATCGGATCTTTTTAGACATTTATATCGATACTTTATCGACTATGTTTATCCCATCCATAGACTTCAATGTCAAGATTAAAAAAGAAATAACGTTATGAATGAACGATAATGCGGCCCGATTATGTTGTCGTCTTTTTGGTTTCATTCTATGTAACAACATTACATACTCAAATTGGTTGGATTGCACTGTTTAGTTTATAATTGTCAACAATAATTATTTTCGTGAAAAATAGCCACTAAATTCGGTATGTCAAGTTTTTTTTGGTCTTCATTTTTATATTTTTTACGGATAGAAGACATAATTTTAAGACACCTATTTCATTCTTATTGCGATTCATCGAGTTTATCAATATAAAATTAATTTTTAAATTATTTTGATCTGTAATCTCTAAGTGCAAAAATGGCGGAGAGAAAATAATTCGAACTCCATGGAGAAAAACTACCTACAGCGATATTTAAAAAAATTAAAACCTGCCTTCTCTTTCTAACTCTATGCTGGAAACAGATACGGCAACATCAAATGTCAAATTCTGACATTGTGATTGTATTTTTTTTTCGTAATGGCCGGTTATATAAAATTGATTTTATGTTTACCAAGGAGTTCACAGGTATTCCAGTGACGTCACTGGACGGACCGAAAAACGACGTTATTTTATTAAAAATATCTGTAATCCTTTCATTTTAAAATCTCTTACATAGAAAATATGATTATTGAGACAATTATCTCGAAATGGTTTTCGATTCAGCCCTCCAAAAAAAAACTTGACATACCGAATTGGTATAAAATTGTACTTATTCGTAAAAAGAAACATTTCTTGTTCGCTCACTATAGCTTTTACATCCAATACACGCTTATTTCGTCATTTTTCCTTGATGTTTTCTCATCGAGCTGGTAAGTCAAACTGATAGAGAAAAAACCCCACCACACAAAATTATGTGGTTCGCGACAGCGGGGTGAAGGCGAGAGCGGGCAGCATTACTGGTCCAGTGGTTAAATCGTTCTAGCGTGAAGAGGACTCTGTTTGATCCTAATAATCTAATTCGCAAATCTTCAAGTCTCATGGCTTAGACAGTCAGGACCCCTGCAGCATTAACACTGAAGAGTTGAAACCCAACGTTTTTTTTTTAACTGTTAACAAAAAAGTATTTCCGGTACTATTATGTAGCTTAAGTTACCAGACAGTATTCTCAGTTATTGCATGGTTTCTGACCCCCCTGAGAAGGGAAATATAGTCGTGAGTTTTTGTATGTATCAATATGTAATTAGGTAGTGTAGGTACCTACATAAAAAAGGATACTGTAACTGCATGTTTTACAAAAACAGATGCAAGTATCATTATCATCAACATGTCATTGTTCACTGCTGAGCATAGGACTCTCCCAAGGCGCGTCACAATACTATCCTCGGCCTTCCTCGTCCAGTCGCTCCGAGCTACCACGGTACATAGTACTCCACACTACCATGGTATATAGTGTTGTTGTTGTTGTTCTCCTATGGTACCCCGATGGCACAGAGGGCCGTCGTGAGACGCCGCTACCTCTCCCTGTCCTGCGCCTGGTGTACAATGTCACGCCAACTCAACCCGGCTAGGCTGCTCGTAGCTCAGCGTTGACGGTGCGCCGCCACGTGTGTGTGGGTCGCCCCGCGGTCGCCTGCTCTCACCCTTGGTATACACCACTCCACGCTAACTGCCTTATGGCCTGACCAATGGCCATGGGACAGGGCGAACTGCGGAACGAAAAGCGATTTTTCAATACTACACTGAGTGTTGTGTCCGTCGCGTAGGCGGATTAAAAATCGCGTTTTGCGCTGCAGTTCGCCCTGTGCCGACTCCAGGCTGTTAGGTCGTCGATACAGCGCCGGATGGCGTCCCACACCTAACCGGTTAATGGTCTACATTTTTGGTCGTCAGTTCTTCGGCAGACATTATGACCAGCCCGGCCGGAACGATCCAGAGCTCCGAGCGCATTTCCTCTCACAAAGTCGACGCGCAATTTCAGCAATGACGCTTTTAGCTTCGGCTCCCCATGGCCCTGTGGTCTTGACGGTGACAGAAACAAAGAGATTTGACGCTCCAAGGCCAGTACCGGACTCTCTTCTTAGTGGGAGCAAGGTCAGCGGCTGCTCCAGGTGTCCGTGACGTGCGACTGAGGTCTGGCTGCGAAGGTGCTTACTTGCATGTAGTGTGCCACAGGAGGCACTTGCCTTTCTGCCAGGACACCAAAGCTATAGGCCGTCCGGCCTCTTACCGTCGGTCTTTTGATATGATGATAAGTACAATAATTAGATGTGTGTAATTTGTATTACTCAACCACTGTGAGTAAATTTATAAATACTCATATCATAACTTTTGATTGTGTAAACCGATTCCGATGAAATAAAGCCTATATAATCTAAACTTCAGATTCTCCTATGCTCTTGTTGATGAAAAGTGATATTTTCATGATTATGATGAGTAAAAAAATAAAAACACAAAAAGGTCTGCACCAAGATTCGAACCATCGACTCGTATTTGAAAGTCTGACCATTCACCAAATACGCTACTGAGCTTTCTGAAGAAAGCGTTGAAAAAAGCAATTAATATTTACCATACTGAATCTTCCCAAATGCATATGTCGAAATGGTAATCATTGAAAATTATTCCACAGGAACGCATTACCGGTATAAAAATTATCCTATGTGCTAGTCCAGAACATATTTTATCTGTGTGCCAAATTTCATCCAAATCCGTTATGCGTTACGCTTGATTGCGGCACCCGCTACTCCATACACGCAGACCACTGACTTTAAATATTCATAACTTTTGATTGAATTAACCGATTGCGATGAAATAAAGCCTACACGTTAATCCAAACTAAGCCCTATATTTTTCTGAAACCCCCATTAAAATCGGTTAAGTAGTTTTTAAGTTAAGCGTAACTTTTGATTGAATGAACCGATTGCGATGAAACCTCGCCTATATTTTAAACCAAACCATGTCCTATACTTTAGTGAAAACCCCATCCAAATCGGTTCAGTAGATTTTACGTGATGCGCGAACAAACAAACAGACAAACAGACAAAAATTCTAAAAATGGTCTTAATGTATTCCATTACGTATCCTAAACACCCCCATTTTTTTTTTTTCAAATATCTTCAATGTACATCATCGCCAAGTTTAGAATTTTATTATATGTATAGAATAGATATATAGATATAGAAGAAGAAGATATAGATAGACTAGCTGTGCCCGCGACTTCGTACGCGCAGAGAAGTCCTTAATAATATTAAGAGAAAGAAAAAAATAATAAGAAATGCAAAGAAAGAGAAATAAATAGACATTTTGAAAAAAAGTATAGAAAGAAATAAAGAAAAAAAATATCGCGTAATATTGCCATCATTGCCATCAAATTAAAACATAAAGTAGAATCTCCATACTTTTCTCAAAACTACATCTAAATTATTTGATAAGTACCTACCTACTTACAAACACTAATTTTAAATCAGAACATGCAGGCAGTACGCCTGCAGCATCAGGAGTAATAGGAACCCGAAAAAGCAATGTTTTCAACTTGCATTTTAAAGGTCTGAAGTAAGCCATATCCAATGGTTGAAGGATATGCGTCGCGTTAGGGGGCAAACAAATGAACCCAATATTGTGTTTATCACACTCCAACAAGACCTTAGGATTAAAGGGCGATGAGAGGTTATCGCCAATTACAATCTTACGTCCATTTTTTCTTTTTAGTACGGGAATGAGATGGTTGACGAACCAGTCTTCGAAAGTCAACGCATCTATCCATCCACTTTCGGTCCTGGTATATTTAGCTTGTTGAGGGCCATTCATGGTCCAAGTTGTCCACAAATGTTCTGATTTATATATTATATAAGGCGGGACCTCTTGTCCAGCAGCATTGCCACAGAACATCACTGTGTAGCTGACATTGGTTGCATTAATTATGACTTTAGGGTACTTAGTACCACGCCTACATATGACTGTTTTTCTCCCAGGGTCGTCACTAAGATTGGTTTCGTCATAATTATAAATATTGTCTGCAGGTACGTTCTTCAATTCGTTGCTAATGTTTTCAATAAACTCTGTTATTACGTCTTCTGAAACTTGGGCTCTCACTCTTTTGATATTATTTGCCATGCGTCGTGATAGAATGTTATGTCGGTTGAGGAAAGATCGCACCCAATCATTACCAGGAATATTACCATTTTTAAATTGTGGTACATCCCGACCCTGTGCCAAAAGATAGTCTTTAATAATCATTTTCAAATCAAAATCGGTCAGAGGAAAGCCATATTCGGAGAGTGCAGTTATATGAGCAACAAACGAGTTTTCTTCATTTTCAGTGAATATTGTTGGTCGGCCTGGTTTGTTACCAAACTTGTGTTTCAATTTATTCTTAATTGTACTCCAAGGAATTCTGTATGTTTTTGAAGCTTCCCTTTGAGTCATAAGGTTTAATCTCACAGCATTCAAACATTCTTCCAATTCTAATGGTGTGTAATCAAATATACTGAGCTGCCGGGCTTCCGCCGATATTTTGACTGCATGAGAATGGCTGAAACCGAATTTAATGTTATTATTCGTTACAAATTTTATGAAATTATAATGATAGGGTGGGTAACTTTGGCTCAAAAGCCAAAGTTCCCCAAATTTATTAGTCAAAGAAACCCCTCAATGAATTTCCAGTATTTCACTACCTATATTTATGATACAGTAATCGTTTCTACCTTTACCGTACTCCTAAACATATTTCTGACCACAAAAAATACAGTAACATAAGGATACTTACCTAAAAACCACTGTTTCACAATAAAGTTTGCAGACGTAAATTTTACACGTTTTCACAGCAAGTTCGTTCGAAATGCAAATGACAGTTCAAACCTGTGAAAACTTCGTGCAACCAATAAGAAACGGGCGCTAGTACTGCCATCTAACATTTCCGACTCAAACTAGATCGTTTACTGTCATGGCTACGTAGACATAGAACGTTCAATTGTTTTTTCGATTTGAGCCAAAGTTACCAGCTAGAGCTAAAGTAACCCGCATCTACGGTGCCTGTTTGTATAGTCCCATCAACGCTGTTTACTTTTTATGCCTTTTCGGCCAATACTCAGTAAGGCATGTTTTCGGGACCGGGTCACCAGGACTTTCAAAAAAATGATTAGCTTGTAGTTAGAAATCGATGTAACTCGATAGATTCTGCAGAAAAATTGGCAAAAACGAGCTTGTTGATGTGATTCAAGATTTATACGTACGTAATTACATTATAACACGAAACATTAAATAGCTTGTAGTGCTAGTTGCAGTTCATCACTATAATTATGTATCTAGCTGTCAATATTGTTTTTTAATGGATAATCAGTCCGGCCCGGAAACATGCCTTGCTGAGTCTTGGCCGACCAAAGCATATTTATGTAAACAGCGTTGATAGGACTATACAAACATATACATTAACTCTATGAGGTAAAATCTACCTTCCGAGTAGCACCCTAAATTCGGTCGGACCTTTGAACGTGCCAGGATATGGTGCGGCCGACATGATTTTTAGGCTTTACTAATCGGTGTCTAGACTAGTTCCATTCTTTGGGTCAGGGCCCGTGCTCCACCTAGGCTCTCCACCTGGGTGAAGCATGGGATACTTTCATGCCCACATGCTCCAACTGATGACGTCCGGGCCCGTGCTCCACCTAGGTTCTCCACCTGGATGAAGCATGGGATTCTTACAGGTGCTTTAACTACAAAATGGAATTGTTCATTAAACATAAGGTAGGTTTCGTTGTTGTCAGCTACCGGTCTACCAGTGTCATATGACTAAACAAGTTACAAAATGCAGGAATAAGAGGCATGGCTCACGAATGGCTAGTTTTGCTGTTCGACGCACTATCTTGTGGTCTTCACTATCCTCCGCTTCCACGTCCTCCGGAAAGAACGTAGCGGCCAGATGTCGAGCAGATTCCTCTGTACTGAGAACCACCCCATCCCGCATCAGAGGCTGGGCCTCGTGTCTTCTCACTGTTATGCGTAAGACTCTATAAACCCCGTCCCACATGCTTTCCCTGTCCTGAGTCCCACAGAACTTCTTCCAGCTCGCCGTTTGGGCCTCCGCTGCTGCCTGCTCGTACTTATCTTACGCCTCCAGGTAATCTGCGAACACAGCCGGCGACGGGTTGCAGCATATGACACTCTTCTCTTTTTGGTTACTATCTGTTTCTTGAGTTTGGAGAGCTCTTCTGACCACCAAGGTGACTTAAATTTCGTGTTATTTGAGGGCTGCGGAATTGCTTCCTTGCAGGCCTTCTCTATGTTTCCATATGATTTAACTGTTTCCTCTAAATTTTGGATGTTATTATCTTCACCAAAACGTTGCAACTGGCGAAGTAAAAAACTACAGATCGAACGCGATAAACATGTTCAATTCCTCAGGGCAGCGTACTAAGTGGTATTCTATTTTTATTATATATTAACGATCTACCTAAAATAATAAACACCACATGCGTACTTTTCGCAGATGACATTATCCTTGCTTTTCAGATACAAAAATACCGACCGACTATCGAGCTATAACAAACCTTTGAAATTGTAAAGGATTGGCTAACGGAACATACCTTGCTAGTCAACTATACAAAAACCAAACTAATAGAATTTAGACCGTATCCAAAATCACCCTTAAATGTCGCACTTAAATTAAATATATTATTTTGGAAAAAGTTGACACCTGCGTGTGCAGGTGTCACTATATTATTTTTTCAGTTTAGGTATGTTATGTGTCTATGTCTATGCCTAATAGTGTTATTAGGCATAGACATAAAATTAAAGCAAAACTATCAAGGTTCACATACGCACTGTTTGAACTCAAATTAAGCAACAATAAAAAAAATACGATTGATGCTTATTACGCCTATGCTCATTCGTGGCTCAATTATGGCATCATATTATGGAGAAACAGTACGTACGTGAAAGACCTCTTCACATTACAAAAAAAAAGAATAGTACAAAACATAAGCAATATAGACACAATTCTAAATCCCACTCTATCAGACTATAAATTTAGGCACGTTCAAGTATGTATAATAAGAATTATGTAAATTCCTTCGGAAAAACCATTTTTTTTAAACTGCTATACCTATCAGATTGAATGCCCCCATAACAAATCACATAGATAAACTTAATCTACCTAATAGCCACATGGAACTATATCGGCCAAGCCCCTACTAGACCGCAATCCGAATACACGATAACCTACCAAATACATTAAGATCTGAACCAAATATAAAAATGTTCCTGCGTGAGCTCAAACTTTTGTTAATTGAGAAAAGTTACTACAATCTGAATTAATTCCTCACCGATAAACTGTAGAATAACTATTCATAGGTACATGCTTGTAATATATCTATAGTAATAACACAATCGTTACACGTTCATACTACATAAAGTTTAATAATCTTTAAATTATCTAATTAAAATAAAGTACCTACCTACTTACTAAAATGTCGGAAATGAGAAAAATTATACTTAGCTAACTAATTGCATGTTGAAATTATAAATTATATTATAATAGATAGGAATAATAGATTAAGATAGTTAAATGGAAATAATGTCAATTTGATTGGATTTAAGAATACGACAGTAAGTAAACTTAGTAATTAAGTAATCACTAATGTTGCTATACCCAAAAGGGTCTCATGATATACTGCAAACCCCTCATATTATTTGTAATTAACACATGAAACCAAGTTTAACTTTAGGTATGTAGTTAATAAGTTATTTCGTTAGATCTATCAAAATAAAAAAAATAAAAAAAGCTATGCGAAAACAAAGCTTATACCTATTTAAGTTTACTTAAATGATAACACAACGGGATAGATAAGTAGGTAATTAATTTAATAATTTCTTATTTTATTTTTTGTACCAAGCAAACAAAAATAAAACCTTATTTTCAAAACTAAGTTATGTTTAGTCTTCTTAAGATACAAAATATTTGTTGATTTGTAGAATTTGTACAATAAACTTATAAGATAGGGTTGGTTGTTCTTGGCTACCGGTCTATGATCATTGATCAGTGATGATCACTGTCTGTCATGGTATCGAACTCAAACTCGGTAGGTATGCTGTCAACTACAGTCTTAATCTTTAAAAAAACAGAGAAAAAACAATTTTAAAGTGTTTTAACCTTTTTAACCTTGGTAAACTTGAGTTTTCAAAATTTTACTATCTATTAATATTAAAATGTAGAAATTAGAATACTGTAATACCCTTTATTTATTTTTTATTTGTAAAAAATGTACAATGGATATTAATTTAAAGGCAATAATTGTCTTTTAATCAATATCCATATAAAATTTTAATAAAATCATTCATTTAAGCGCCATCTGTTGAGGTGATTGATGAACATTTCTTCAACTTAGCGATTTTCTTAGTTGTTTTCAATCAAATTCTTGAGATGGCGGTAATGTACAAGTTTATTTTACTTTGTCAGGGGTAAGCATGAGGCACGGGGGTTGTGGGCGGGGCTTATATTGCGATCGCTCAAGGCCATCGGCAACCTTCAGCCCCTTAATAATTTGATGTCCGGGGTGTGAACCTAAATCAAATGCGTGACATTTTGAGAAATGTATGGAGATTCTACTAATGTCTTAATTTGATGGCAATGATGCCAATATTATGCGATAATTTTTTTCTTTATTTTTTTTATTTCTATTTATGTCTCTTTCTTTGCATTTCTTTTTCTTTCTCTTAATATTATTAAGAACTTCTCTGCGCGTACGAAGTTTAGGCAAACACAGCTAGTTCGTTATAAAATTTTTAAAATTTACTTTTTGTATTTGTTTAGACCGGAAGTACTTTAGAAAAAACAAATAAAAATAAAATGTTTTACGTGTGAACCGAACATGTGAAAGTTGTTCAGTTTGTTGGTCTAAATTCTAAAACCACACCTTTAAATATTACTAGGGCGCTGGTCGTTTAAGTACATTACACCCTGCATACCATAATTATTTCGAAATGTTTCAAGTAATTTTATAATAGTGGATGGAACCACAATTCGTTATTTATGTGTTATTTTTAAGTATGGTAGAATGGATTAGTTATTCAATCCGAAGCAGACCCCCGCTATGATGATATCCAAAGATTTTTTAATTTTTTTCCATTTAGATGTTGGCTCCCTTTTCAAAATAATTCAGTTTTAAGGTCTGTAGCAATCCCTTTAATATGTAACACATTTAAATTTACATCCTGTATATTCTACATGTTTCTAATTTCAGCGGTTTAGTCTGTGCGTTGTCCGTCAGTTAGTTATTTAGTCACGGAACTGTTTCAAAAAAATTATAAACTTAGACCACTAAAACTAACATAACCGGTATGATTAATATTTTCATAAGTCGATTGTACTAAAATTATAATAAAGATTATTTCCTGTTTGACAACTCCGTACCTGTAGCTGTTCTTAAACAAACCGCGAGGTTATCGAGAGCGACGTTTCACAGCGGGGCGCTCCCCGCGCTCGCAGCTTGGCCACGCGCCTCGAAATATGATTCCAAAATAATTCGTCGCCTTAATAACCGCGTAACTCTCAAAAAACTCTTCTTTAAAGAAATTGTAGAAAAAAAAATGTTGAAGGTCGTGAGGAAACCTGCATGCTTCTATTTCGAGGCATGTATTGTACCCATTGTCCATTATAAGTGGGGACGGGCTCACCCCCTGTCACACTGGACGGAGTTTCGGTACTACTGGTGAAACGTGGATGTTCTGAGGTTTCAGAATATCTCTGACTACCCCCTCGGGGAATATAGTCGTGAGTATGAATATGCATGCATATGCATGCATGCATGGATAGTGAATTCTGACCTCAAATAATTTCTTCGGTTTAAATCGCTCGATAATATCGCTGCAATGTGCGGAGACATTGCAGCGATATTATCGAGCGATTTTATCGAGCGATATTATCTACAGCGATATCGCGACACCTTACACACTGCAGCGATTCCGCGATTCGCGTCACGCATGCGCCCCACCACTGAATGTAGTCGAAAGAGTTGCGATAATATCGCGGCAGTGTGTGGGATCGAGTGCGTCCCCATAGAAAATGTACTGAGAACAATTATCGCAAAATCGCAGCGATATTATCGCTCGATAATATCGCTGCAATGAGCGGAGGCCTTTTTGCTCTCGATTTCCGTGGAATCCAACAAGTAGGTATACGATAACTATTATTTCCAACGCTCAATCTTACTTAGTTTCTTGTCACGCTTTTATTACGGAAACGGTGGCTTTTATCCATTTATTGGATTCGGAGTAGCAATACAGTGATGTTTACGATACGGGTACCTGCACTCGTAGTATGCTACACGCGATACGGCTGTATCACGTATTTTATCTCGTTCGTTCGCACGCAAATAGAAAGAGAGCTAAGATGTGATAGCGCTGTATCACTGCGGCATGCTAGCTTTGCTGAACAGTAACAAGCGCATTAGCGCCCATCAAGTATAGTACCTAAATATTAAACGATTCTTTGTCTTTATTTTACAGGTAGTTTCCTGTACTACGGCACAGCTTTTGGCATTACAGCAGGAGCCCACAGGCTATGGGCCCATAAGTCCTACAAGGCTAGATGGCCTCTTCGACTGATACTTGTAATTTTCAACACAATCGCGGCCCAGGTTTGTTAAATAGTTATTTGTTATGCAAGGCTGTAAAGTTGTGTGAATTCGGAGCAAGCGAAGGATTGAAATATAGAAAAATTTAAATATATAATCCTGAGCGTAGCGAGGGTTTTAAAGTTACCTCACCTCACTACAGCGAGGGAAAAAGTTAATTGAATAAAGAGATGAACATTTTAATAGTTTTTTTTCATGCTGTCGCCGTGCTGGCCAGTGCGATTATTTTAAAAATAAGGTAGGCGCAATGACATGAAAAAGTTATTATAGCATTTTCAGTGGACTGGCAGTAGGTATTAAAAAGATTGAATAGGAAGATAATAATTTTAAAAACTCTTTCCACGCTAGCGGATAAAATTCACTTTTGCACTCAATTTTCCAAGCTTGGGAGGTGAAAATATTTTATTCCTTGTAACACGTCGATGGCGTTATTTGGGGATGCCTGGACTATCAATAATGAAGGTATAAATTGAACCCACACGTACATCATGTCCCCCTACCATAAGTGCGATATTCAAAATCATCATCGAATGATGCATAATCTCCATAGTATTATGAAATTATGACATTTTCTACTGCTGATTTGAACAATTATTATGAATTTCAAAAATTGTACCTAGTTAGGTACAATTCAGGTTAGGAGGTATCAAGGTATATCTAGAGTAGTTACTCTAGATATATATATTTTTTGATGTGAAACATCTATTGGCTGGCCTTGGCAGTAAAACCGACTCGTTCGTCACGGAAACGGATCTCACGGCGGAAGTTCGATTATTGTACCTAACTAAATACTATTGTCAAGACACACTTGAGAGAAAGCAAATCATCATCATGTCAGCCGATGAACGTCCACTGCTAGAGATAGTCCTCCCCCAAGTAAAATAATGTTTATTTATTATAATTATCTCAAAGAAGAATTTAGTTTAGTTTAGTTTCTCGGACGGGCACGGGCTCACCCCCCGTCACACTGGACAGAGTTTCGGTACTACTGGTGAAACGTGGATGTTCTGAGGTTTCAGAATATCTCTGACTACCCCCTCGGGGAATATAGTCGTGAGCATATGCTTATGCTATGCTTATGCTAGTTTCTCGCACACATTAGATTGAAAAAATCTTTCCTAGATGAATTCTAATATTAACATCTTAACGTGCCATCCGAAGCACGGAATCATCTTTATTTTCAGACAATCAGTCCTAAGTCCTAATCAACTGGGGGAAAACGCACAAAGTGAAATTTCGCTAAGTGCCCCCCGTGGGAATCGAACCCACGAACTCCTTGTTAAGAGCCCAATGCTCTTAACCACTTTAAATTTGGAAACAGTAGCGATTCGGTTCTGGCACTCGCCGACCGCTATGCCGCTATCGCGGTTCGCTCGCTTCGCTATCTTGGCTCGTGCCCTGTGTGGTCTGACTTACATTCAGTTGCAGAAACGCTCATTAAAGTTATACCCAGTAAATATCTTGCTAGCTTATACTACTTCAACAAGACAAAAAGTGACAGCAAGAGATTTAAAAAAAATTGGCCGACACGAGACGCCTGGCAGATGTGAACCACCTACCTAATTTAACCACCTACTTAATTAATTTAGTGACAAAAGGTGCAAATAGGGTGTTTTTTTTAACTACTGCTACTTACTAACCATATGATTCCTTACGTAAAAACAAAAAAAAATTATATATTACACATAGATTTCTTTTATCCGTTTTTCTAAATTATCAATAAACACATTCAAAACTTTAAACGTTTTTAACGGACGATTATGTTTATGCAACTATTATTACCATATTTTTATGACGCTGCACATAACATTCGGTAGCATAAAAATGGCCCGTTTTGGAGGTTGTCCTTTCGGTAGATAAGTTTGAACATTGCACTACATTTACTGAAAAAGTTAGCCGACACGGGACGCCCAGCAGAAGGGAAACTGTCACATCTGTCAAATTTAAATTTCGAACTTCCGTCACACGAAAAGGTCCGACTTCAAAGCCCTCTAATAAAAAGTTTCACTTCAAAAAATACTCCCACGTCTTGTGAACTGTTTCAGTAGCGATTCGACACTCGAACATCCAAAGTTCGGAATCCATAGAATTACCCATAGACTCCCTTAGTGATTTTTACTTGTTGTTGATTTCCGCGACTTCTCGTCCATATCAGAATACCTAATTAAACTGGTGAGCACGCTCGGCTGTCGCGACAGGCCATGAGGCCACTCGTGCGCGGTGAGCGGTGCCGGTGGGAGCGTGTCACAGTACGTGCCAGTACTGAATTACCTACGCGTTCGGTAACCCGTTGACCCGTCCTCCGCACATCGCGCGAGCGTTTTATAACTACCTACGCTATGGCTTAGTAAAGATCATAAGACCATACTGCCTTGTTCAACTATCATGAAGCCTTTACATTTCTGGAAGCGGAAATTGTTGATTGACATCTCAAAACGTTGATAATAGATAAGAAAATTGATTTAGAAATGGTGAAACTTCCACAGCTGTCAAATTTAAATTTCGAACTTCCATCACACGATAAGGTTGCGGATCAGACTTTCAAAGCCCTCCAAAATAATACGAGTATAATACTCCCTAGGCGGGAGAGCCCTCCCATCAATGACGGGAATAATTTTTCGCTTATTAAAAGATTCACTTCTCACTGCAAAAACTTATTTCTAGGATGCCGTAATCGACTGGGTTCGTGACCACCGAATGCATCACAAGTACTCAGAAACCGATGCTGACCCTCACAATGCGACGCGAGGCTTCTTTTTCTCTCACATCGGCTGGCTGCTGGTCCGAAAACATCCTCAAATTAAAGCCTTGGGTCACACCATTGACACGAGTGACCTTTGGGCGGATCCTTTCTTGAGATTCCAAAAGCAGTAAGTATATTTCTTCTATAAGTCTGATAACTCTATCATGTAGCAACGTAACCTCAGCATAATAATATCACAAATACTGTATTGTTTCTTAGTGATTCGACCTAAGCATGTGACTTGAATCAGAATCTAAATATTTAGCTGTTATCGATAACGAGATCAAAGGTCAATACTCTCCTTTTTTTCTTTTTCTACTGACATAATTTTAAATACCTAACGTTTTATATTGTTTTCCAGAAACTACAGGATCCTCATGCCGGTAGCTTGCTATATTTTACCAACGTTTATACCTACTTTGTGGGGAGAATCATTGTGGAATGCTTACTTTGTTTGCGCCTTATTGCGTTATGTCTGCTTATTAAATTCCACTTGGTTGGTCAACTCTGCTGCCCACATGTTCGGAACTAAACCATATGATAAAAACATTAACCCTGTCGAGAATCGAGTAGTTTCCTTCTTAGCAGTAGGCGAAGGATTCCACAATTATCATCACACTTTCCCGTGGGATTACAAAACCGCTGAATTGGGTCACTATTCCTTGAACTTTTCAAAATTTTTAATTGACGCGATGTCGTTAATTGGATGGGCTTACGACTTAAAAACAGTGTCCAAAGACATAATTGAGAAGCGAATAAAGAGGACGGGAGATGGTTGTCATCACGTGTGGGGAAGGGACGACAAGGATGTACCCCAGGAAGAGAAAGAAATTGCGACAACAGTCAACTCTGAAAAGACAGTGAATTATGTTAATACCCAATTCTAATACATTATTATACACTTTTGATTAACTCTGAATTGTTTATTGAAAACTATTATCAATTGATTTGTTTATTAATAATTATAAAATAATCACATACAGTGATTTATTTAAAAGTATACAATAATTTTTTTGTTAAACACTGAAAATTATTGTGAAAATCCTCATAGCGATTAGAAAAAACAAAACCATATCCGAGATGGCTGTACGTGCTATAAATAAATAAATATCTTTAATATTGTTACACAAATTATCTAGTCACATTTAAAGTACCTACCCATTGACGTAGAACTATGGACGCTGGGTCTAGTACAAAATTCTCGAAAAAGTGTCCGAGACTAACCTACACAAACCTAAGTACGTGTATAGTAATATTATCATTGAAAATGCTGAAATTATTTTTCATTTTGCCTGCGTAGGTCTTACCCCATCGCGGCAAGGCGTCTACCACGCGCGCTCGCGTGCGCATCGTCGACCGTTCAAACAAAGACTGTCGCGTAATTAGGTCTCTTTATAGGTATGTTTTTAGTCTCTTTTGGTTCGGACACTTTTGAGTAGTAGAAGTCAATGTACCTACCAGAATCTAGCCTGGACTTCTATTATTATGACTACACAACGACATAATATAATAAAATATTATATACAGGGTGAAATTGATACCATTGGCATCCTTTTAAGGCGTATCAGCCGTGGACCACTCTCCGTTCACTCACACTTCACACTCCAGACTAATCGATGAGAAAGAGCGCGTGGCTCCGGTCAGAATTTTGCTGTTTTCTTTGGAAAATTCGATGATTTTTTATTAATTTCGAAAAAGTAAAAAAACCACATCATTCTAAATTGTATTGTGAATAATATAGTAAATTTTCATTTTGTTCCGATTAAAAATGTAAGAGTAAAATGGTTACAACTGGAAAAAAAGGGGTGACTTTAGAGTCCCTTTTCTTCGGTTTTATTCATTAAAATCGATTTCTAGAAAAACCACATCACTTCTCATATCCTGTAGATGGTTCAGTTTAAATTTCAGCTCAAAAAGTGCCATAGTTAATGAATAAAATGGTTACAAAATTAACCAAAACCGGCAGGTAGCCCCTTAAACTAAGAGTCTACCCATCAAACTGAACAACTTTTACTATGGGAGCAAACGGACGTGACGGCCCGACAGCACAGTCTGTAGTGAACCTGCCTGCTTTGCCGAGGGTCGCGGGTTCGAATCCCGCAAGGGACAAATATTTGTATGTTGAATATGAATATTTGTACCCGAGTCATGGATGTTTGTATCTTTATGTATTCTATATCGTTGTCTAGTTATCGTAATACAAGTCTAGGCTAGATTCTGGAACTTTAAATGTGACTAGATAATTTGTGTGACAATGTCCAAGATATTTATTTATTTATTTAAACCGATCGGAACAAAAAAAAAAATCTGCTGTCCCATACTAAACTGCAGTGCCTACTCGACTCAAATATATGCAACAGCTGATTTTATTTTTGCTCTGATCGGTTTGCTCCCATAGTAAAAGTTTTTCAGTTTGATGGATAGACTCTTAGTTTAATATGATGCTAATGATATCAATTTCACCCTGTAGATTCAAACATCCATGACTCAGGCACAAATATTCACATTCATCGTAGAAATATTTGCCCTTTGCGGAATTCGAACTTGCTTTCAAAACTTCATAGTTCATAGCCCTGCTACTTTAGATTTTAATTAATACGCAAACTTCGTTGATTTCGTTGCTCACTCACCGACTCATTGTTGATCATCAAAACCTAAACGGTATACTTCCTGAAGTACGCTTTACGTACGGACAACAAACGGGAACGAAAAGCTCCCCGTGGGTAGATAGACCCGTAGGATTGGTCTGTAGGGCTTATCCCCAAAGGTGATCCTGGAATAGCCACTGAACGGCATCTTGGCCCGTAGCGTCTGCACACCGTGTTGGGAAAGGACCAGTGACCTTTAGAGTTTAAATTAGCCACGGCGGCGCTACGGACCTCAATTACATTTATCTAGCACATAATGTATAGGTAGGTATTTTTGGGGACTGGGGTGTTGAGCGTGTGAAGTAGCTAGGGCAGTAGATAGTGAAAGATGTGAGTATCAGTGCGTACTGATTTATTTCGGAAAGTAGTCCCTATTTTATACATATCGGCGGTTCCCTATTTGTCGGTGAACCGCCGAGTTAAATGCAAATGTGGGTATCCCCGCATATCCCCCACTCAAGTGTACACGTTATTCTTTATTAAATTCTACTTAAGGGTCGGCACTACCCTGATCGGGCCAAACAGGGTTCGGCGTTCCGACTTTTAAGGATAGTAAATAGCTATATTTCGAAACAAAATTAATACCATAGCTTCTTTAAAAGATGAAGTACAAGATGAATAAAAAAAATTTCAGTAAAATTTCATAGTTACATCAGAAAGTAATCGAGAATTTCATGAAAAACTCTAGAATAGCACTGCCGCGTTCCGAGTCCTGTGATTTAGTTAAACAAAATAAAACAACAAAATATATTTCAAATCAATGGCAAAACATCAAAGAACACTTTAAACAAATCATTTTTTCGATACGACTTCTAGTTTTTTTGCAATTTGTTACCAAAAATCACATATTTTTTTGGACGTTTTCTTCATACAAATTACTATGGGCCGTCAATCGTTCGAAATCATTGCGAATAGACCGGTGACCGGCAACACCCAACCCTGTCTTAGAAGATTAATGAACAGATCCATTTTGTAGCTAAGGTCGCAAAGTAACTTATAAAAAACCGGGCAAGTGGGTGTCGGGCCACATGCAGTGTAAGGTTCCGTAGTTGCCCGTCACTATAATATGTGGACTTAGAAGTACATTTTATAAATTGGTCGACTATTACACGTTAATTTTTGTCCCCATTATTATAACAGAATAATTATAAGTTTATTATTATTGGTAGGTACTAGCAAACTTACGATTGATAATCTGTTATCATCATCATCATCGTCAGATATGTTATACAGGATGAATTTGATATCATTAGCATCCTTTTAAACTAAGAGTCTACCCATCAAACTGAACAACTTTTAATATGGGAGCAAACCGATCGGAGCAATAAAAAAATGATGTTCCATAGTAAACTGCGGTGCCTACTCGATTCAAATGTATGCAACAGTAGATTTTTTTTGATCCGATCTGTTTGCTCCCGTAACAAAAGTTGTTCAGTTTGATGGGTAGACTTTTAGTTTAAAAGGATGCTAATAATATCAATTTCACCCTGTATGCCGCAGCAGTAACTCAAACGATTGCCTTCAAAAGACATTTGCACGACAGAATTTTGCGCGACACAAGACAACACAAAGGTATTTCACATAAGTTACTTTCCGGGCACTGTTTGGTAGTTTTTGGTTATTTTGGTAGTTTTGGTAATTAATGGTAGTTTTTGGTTCTTTCAGTAATTTTTGGTAATTTTCGTAGTTTTTGGTTATTTTGGTAGATTTTCGTACTTTTTGGTAGATTATTGTTATTTCGGTAATTTTTCATATTTTTTGGTAGTTTATGGTTATTTTGCTACTTTTTCGTACTTTTTGGTAGTTTATGGTTATTTCGGTACTTTTTGTTTTGGTTCATTTCATTTCATTTTTTTACCTTAAATTGTAGGTAGGTACATAAGTTTCAGATGGTACAGAGTATTAGTCGCACTACAATATAATTTAAAAACATAAAGAAAAAAAAACAGATTTAAACAATAGGTGCCAGACAATTACTACCACCTTTCACTACTTCAATGAAATTAAATGTCGCATAAAATCAGTTTAATGTTATTAAAACACTGTTCGATTAATTATTCCTTCTTCAGAAATCTCTTGTCGGGTAGGGCTTTATCTGGTATTTTATTATACCTACACAAAAACAGCATTCGACTTTGTAGTTCTTTGCATCGATGCTAGTCGGTAATTTGGTACCAGTAGCTCATTTTTGCGAGTTAAATTTAGTCTTTAGCTACGGAATGAGGGTTTACTTGGGAATTTGTCTGGGTATCGTCTCACGATTTTGCACAGCTCGAAAATATACAAAGCTCTCACAGTGAGCAATTTAAAGTCGGTGAACAAGGATCGGCATGACACCATGTTGGACTGAATTCCGCTTACGATTCAAATGCACCTCTTTTGCAAAACAAATATTTTATTCTAGTGTTTTCCCGCGACTTCGTCCGCACAAATTATACACCAGATTTTAAGTCAGATCATAAGCTATCAAACAAAAAAAGTTTCATCAAAATCGGTTCAGTATTTTTTGCGTGATGCGCGAACAAACAAACAAACTAACAATTTTGTCAATAGATGGCGCTGCACGTTTTTAAATCGCGATTGAATGTTATTTGAATTTATATGAAGTGAACCGCTACTTTTTTATTCCTCATGATTTTACGGTTTTATAATAGTTTAGATTTTATGTCAACAGACTCACCCCGTAGCCAAGCCGTAAAGAACTCTTTTGTTTATTATGGTAGTTTTTGGTTATTTTCATACTTCTATCAAATAATAACAAAAAGTATAAAAATCTACTAAAATAACCAGAAACCACGAAAAACTACCAAAATCTACCAAAATATTCAAAAAATACGAATGATACTAAACTCTACCAAAAACTACCAATAGCACCAAAACCTACCAAAAGAACCAAAAACTACCAAAATCTACCACAAGAACCTAACTATTGACATTGTAATAATTATTTTCTTATCTGTAAAATACTTCTTGTTAATATTTCTGAAATTGCTGTGCCCTTTCAGGGTTCATGTACCCACTTTAGTTACTAAGTAACACCTATGATGTAACTGTACATGAATGCGAATAAATTAATATGAATATGAACCAAAAACTACCAATCAGTGCCCTTTGTAAGTAAAATTTTAGTTTTGAAAATAACTTTGTGCAATTCTTTTGTGTGTTCTTTTGTCGCGCAATGTCCTTCAGCTTGACCACTTTTTTCAGAGAATCTACCAAAATCTACCAAGTCCTGTTTCAAATTCTACCAAATAATATTTATGTCGTTCCAGATGGTTGAAATTTTATATAAAACTCGTTTTTGAACAACATTTATTTCCGCATTTTTGTATAATTTTTATAAATAATAAATAAATAAATAAAAAATTATTTATTGCCTTTCTATTATATTCTACATCACAGTTCTTTACAGTATTAACAATAACAATCATTGTGCACTTACATCGTTTCATAAACAAACAAGCAAACAAAATTTGAATACAAAAAGAAAATGCTTTGAGACCATAGTAGGCAAAAGGTAAGTGACGTCAGCTATGCTGTTCCGAAACCGTAGGCTCGGGCAGCGCTGTTTTTCAGCCACCACCTTCTCCCTGAGATGATATGCGGGAGACAAGATAGATAAAAGGGCTAAAAGGTCTACTATTAGCTACATCAGAACAACAACAACACAATTTGGCTCAAAAACAGAATAAAAGTTATAATAGACTAAAAAAACTATTGACTATTGAAAGACTATTGGTTTTCATCACTTTGTAACATGGATGCTTCAATTTTCAAATAAATCCGAATAAATATTAAATTGGGTTGTCCCTATGCAAGTTTAAATTTAGTACTGTTTTCTGTGTTAGCCTGGTTCACTTTTCTCTATAATTGCTATTTTAATCATTTTAGCGGCATTTTGCACGAATTTCAATGTTGGCACTCCCGAATTTACAAGCTCGAGGAAGGGGAGCTCTAAAGAGCTCTAAAGGTGACTTTTTTCAGATTTTTACGTTTTATCGCAAAGTTTTGTAGGGACAAATTAAATTGTATAAAATTTTCTACAAAACAAGTTCTTTGCACTTTTGTCATAGGACTTAACCTTTGAGGGTTACAGGGCAGAGAAAGTAACAGCATTTCAAAAATTATGAAATTTGTATGTATGAATGTTGTGAAACAAAGTGATTTCATATTCTTAATCAGCGACCCCTAAAACCGCCGGATACAATTTTTTTTGTCGGTTCGGTGAACCATTAAAAGCTGCTTTGGCGTTTGAAATTTCCATGGCAGCCATCTTGGATTTCGATATTTTGGAATTTTTTTACCGCCAACCAATTCTGACTAGGGTCCTCTATGTTATTTGTTTGAGGTCCATAACCATATCTGTCATAGTTTACGCGGGCCGTTGAATCCGTCAGGAGTCGATCTTCTGAGGAAGTCCAAATATTATTTTTACCACCCGGGCATCCTTATTAACGATCCACAGATCTCAGATCATAATTTTTGTAACGCGGTTACTTTCTGACAAAAGTGCACAGAACTTGTCGATAAAATAATTCCGAGAAATACGCGAAAAACCGAAAAAGTCACCTTTAGAGCCCCCCTTAGTCCCCCTTAGTCCTTCCTTGAACTCGCAAAATCGGGAGTTCCAACATCGAAATTCGTGTTCAGCAGGTCCAAATTAGTAAAAAAAAACACATTTGGCAAAGTGTTACCCAAAATGCCTCTAGACTTTAAAACCGTCTAAAAGTGAACCAGTCATTAAAGCTTTACTAGAAGTTCCGGAAAACTTGCAAACCCTGCAATGGATGGTTTTTTTTTGTTTAAAATTGTTTTACAGCCATTTGTATTGCCAGCTTAGATTTTTTTTAGCCTGAATCCTTGCATTTTTGATAAAATTTTCGAATACCGAATTTCTATTCTACCAAAATCTACTAAAGAATTTCCCACTACTAAATTATCGTTCTATTTGCCCTTAATCCACCAATAAAGTAGAAATCTACTAAAAGTGGTCACACTGATGTCCTTTTGCGCAAATGTGTTTGAAGGCAATCGCTCCAGTTACTGCAAAATTAACTTTTATTCCGTGCTAAAAAATATATGACGATGATGATGATGATAAAAGATTAAAAACCCTTAGTTTGCTAATACCAATAATATTAAACTTAGGCCCGATTCGACCAAAGGTGACTAAATTTAATTCTTAGATTTAGTCGCTTGTTACTATAGAGTAAACTGATTTTGCGTTTAAAAAATTAACAATAATTTAAAAAATTATAATAAAAAGAAACCTAACAAATTAAAAATGTATAACCTCACATTGCAATAAGTACGGATACAACGACCTCTTTCTTTAGGTGAATTATACATTCGTTCTTTTAGTACGGGGTGTGTAAACAACAAAAGTAAAATTGCTTCTTGTTTAGTTACTCTTCTATAAATCTAAGTTTAGTCGAATCCGGCCTTATAATAATAAAATTATTCTGTTATAAGTTTTAGTTTGCTCTGTTATAATAATTTTAAGTTTTTTTAAGCCTTAGTAATACTGTATACAAGGTGTTACAAAACTACAAATAAACATTTAAGGGGGTGGTGTAGACCCTTCGATCAAAATAAAATGAATGGATAGACCTAAAGCGCGGTAAGTTGAAGCAAACTACTGGTGCACTTGGTACATACAAACTAGCGCCATTATCTCTCAAATCTAGGGCACTTTCATACAAGTGACAAGTAAAAATTTCATTTGTTTTGCCTCATTTTTCTGGTTTGAAATGTTCGCTTAAGGCCTATCCATTCATTTTATTTTGATCGAAGGTGTAGACCATCAAACTGAACAACTTTCACTATGGGAGCAATATCGAAATCGCGAAAAAAAAAAAAAAAATGTTCTATACTCTACAAATCGACTAGAGCTAAAATACGTATGGGATTTAAAATTTTTTTTTTCGCGATTTCGATGTTGGTCCCATAGAGAAAGTTGTTCAGTTTGACGGTCTAAACAACCCCCTTATGAGTTTCAAAAATTTATTGTTACTTATGAAACACCTTGTATATGGTTGGGACCCACCAGGGGTGATCTTTGATCAGTCACATTTTGGGTCCATCACGGTACCTACTGTACTGTTACTGTAAATGTCGATTTCGACCAACGGCCCTCAAATCCAGATGCTGCAGGTGCAGGAGTATTGCCTTTCTTCTTGTGGTGCCATCTCCTATCGGAGGTTGGCTATCATTAGGGCTATTCGGACCCTGGAGACTGCAGCCCTGAACAGTGAGGTGGAGTTCATATCGAACCATTCACACAGGTTTTTAAGACAGGACGTCCTTCTTCTACCAGGCATTCGTCTTCCCAAAATTTTCCCCTGCAGAATAATCTGGAGAAGTTGGTATTTTATCACTTCTCATAATGTGACCGAGGTACTGTAATTTCCGGGTTTTAATAGTTTTTAGAATTTCTACTGTCTTATTCATCCTCTGCAAGACCACCTCGTTGCTAATTCTGTCCGTCCATGATATCTTCAACAGGAGTATTGCCACGTACGACCAAATATTCAACATTAATTTGATGAGGTAAAATCTGCCTTCCGGGTAGTAGGTACCCTAAATTCGGTCGGACCTATGAACCTGCCAGGATAGGGTGCGGCCTACCAGACTTTTTAGGCCTTACTAATTGGCCTCTAGACCAACAGACTAGTCCGTCCTTTAATTCAACGAGGTAAAATGTTGTGTCACCAGGGTTTTCCTTCACACCAGTAAACGTGCCATGCCAGCCAAGCTGCGCCGCGGCCGACCATGTTTTTTGCAAGTAACTTATTGCCAAATTTAGCTATAAAATTGATTTGTTCATTAATCTTATAAGATAGGGTTGAGTGTTGTCAGCCACCGGTCTTTTTCTTTTGACAGATATGTCAAACGGGCCGTAGGTAGTGCCGACCCTTAATTCAATTCAATTCAATTCAAATAATTTATTTCAGACAAGATGTCCATATAAGGGTTAGTATACATTTATCTTAAAAACTAGTGTTTGTTTACAACAAGGTTTTATTTTATTTTATTTTATTAACCCGGCATGGAGCTTCACCCAGTGATGCAACAGCGGTGAGTCCCACCGGTCTTTGAACACGCTCAGGAGACCGCTGGTGCTGGCTAGGAGCCTGCCCAACATCGTCGTCCGTGTGCGCCTCCGCAAACATTCCCGACGCACTACAATGCCGCGCCAACCCCATTAGTATCCTGAATGCGTTGTTATATTGTACACGTAGGTCGCTGTATGCCCGCTGCGTATACTGGGTCCAGAGGCTGCACGTGTAGAAAGACTGACAAAATGCTTTAAACAGTGTGATTTTTACTGGTTTCGTACATCGTGCAAACCTTCGTGCCAGCATATTACAACGGACAGCCAGCGACCTACGCTCCCTCTCAATGTCGCAATTATCCCTGAGATCATCAGTGACCCAAAGGCCCTTTTGGCAATTAATATTATGGTTTTAGATTACAAAATAAATCTTAAAGCTAAATTGTACTTCTTGTGTACCTATTTGAAATGGCGCGCGTTAATTGCACTCGGTGGCGCTCGTCTGAACTCGTGCGCTGCGCTGTGAAATTCGTGCAGTTTGAACGCGCAGACTACGCATGTGCGAGCGATTGTTCAGTACGTGGGGCTTCGGCGCGGCGGTGCTCGTACCGTCGCATTCATTCGCCGCATCGTCTCCAGTCGTCGTCATTATTTCACCGGCCGCCGACCGCTGCACTCGCCTGGCTCTTCAAACACTGCACTTGTGTTCTGCCGCCGAAGAACCCAATATGACTGTTGACCATTTGCACGCAATGGGGATACGTTGTCGCCGAAATCGCCCTTTTCAGGGCGGACTTCAATGTCCGTAGGAATCAATGTTATCTGCACGCGATTCGTCGGTCCCGAAAAACCGTATTTTTCCACGCCTTGTTAACGTTACCAGATAACATAATAAATAACGTTATATAACGGTAATTTCATGGTAATTTCATATAAATACTTTGGTAACGGTATTAATTTTAAAGTTATTTGGTACATTAACACTATTTTAACGTTAACTTACTAACGTTAAATGTATG
The DNA here is from genome assembly GCA_963693445.1 of Agonopterix heracliana. Taxonomy (NCBI): domain Eukaryota; kingdom Metazoa; phylum Arthropoda; class Insecta; order Lepidoptera; family Depressariidae; genus Agonopterix; species Agonopterix heracliana. The sequence continues at coordinate 266,670 of OY856321.1, forward strand.
AATTTTTAACGGTAGCCTCCTCTGATAACAAGTCCATGTTTGTTTTATCGAAGAAAGTCACTTTATTCATTTTGATTGTTATATGAAGCTTGTAAGGCCTATGGGTAATTTTTGTATGGAGCCACCGTCTATTTAGCGGCCAGTTACCAAATGTTGTGGGTATTTTAGGGGTATTATAACCTTACATAATTATGCAAAAAAATATCCTACGGTTTACACCGTTTCGTTTTGGAGATATTTAAGCTTAAAGTTAAAAAAAAATGACGCTACATAGCTCATTAAAAGTTACTCGTTTTGGTTATTTTACCACTTTTTTGTTTTTATAGCCCATGATGAAGATGTTTTTTGTTTCATATGCCAAAAAATTTTACAAAAAATTACAAGAATAACGGTGTTTTTATTATTTTTCTATCTTTAAAACTAACCGAGATATAAAAGTGTAAAGTTAACATTTTCGGACTAAGCCGCGGACCGAGCACGACGTAGATGACGTCACGCCCCATCTCCGCGCGAGCGACTCGGGGATTCGAAGCATTTACCGGAATGTGCCCTTCACGCGCGGAACTACTTTGTTTTGTAAACATGAATCAGTCAATCAATGAAACATCAATCCTCAGTATAAAAATACGGCCACAAAATCACCCGAAAAGTTGTTTTTTTTACGTACTTGGGTACGGATCCGAAAATTAGAAAATAGTAATGGAAAAATGCGATGAGAAGAGCAGATCCATTAGGATTAGGACCAAAAATGACAGCATTGTCACAGCATAACTATATTAGTTCTTACAGTACGGCAACGGATGTGCATGCACAGAGCAACGACGGACGGGGGACGGCCTTGCGGACCGGGAAGCGGGCGGCGGGGGTCGCATCCCAAGATTTGTATGAAGATTTTGAGATTGACCGACAAGGACAGGCGTGAGACAGTTCTTTAACATACATTGATGTATTTGGAAGTTTTGGTTTTTTTTAGGTAGATTTTGGTAGTTTCTGGTTCTTTTAGAAGATTTTTGTACTTATTGGTAGTTTTTGGTAAATATTTTCGTACTTTTGGTTCTTTTGGTAGAATTTGTTAGATATCGGTAGTTTTTGGTTCTTTTGGTAGAATTTGGGAGATTTTGTTAGTTTTTGGTTCTTTTGGTAGAATTAGGTAGATTTTTGTTGTTTTGACAGAATTTGGTAGTTTAAGGTAGAATTTGGTAGCTTTTGGTTCTTTTGGTAGAATTTGGTAGATTTTGGGAGATTTCGGTACCTAGTGTTATGTAGATTTTGGTACTTTTTGCTACTTTTTGGTAGATTTTCGTACTTTTGATTCTTTTGGTAGTTTTTGGTAGAATTTGATAGATTTCGGTAGTTTTTGGTTCTTTTGGTAGAATTTGGTAGATTTTTGTTGTTTTGACAGAATTTGGTAGTTTTACGTAGAAATTGGTAGTTTTTGGTTCTTTTGGTAGAATTTGGTAGATTTTGGAAAATATTGATTCTTTTGGAAGTTATTGGTAGAATTTGGTAGATTTTTGAAGTTTTTGGTTCTTTTGGTAGTTTTTAGTAGAACTTGATATATTTTCATAGTTTTTGGTTCTTTTGGTAATTTTTGGTAGGTACCTAGATTTTGGTAATTTTTGGTTCAAAGTTAAAGTCAATATAATTTATTCAATATAGGAGCTTGAAGCACACTTATTAAACGTCAAATCTTTTTAAAGCTACCACCGCGTCGGAACGTGTTGTCGCTGTAGAAAAGATGCGGCCAGAAACTCTACAACATAACACGACTTAATAACTATTAAAATATAAATTCTTAAGCTACGGTTACGTATACAATAATACATAGTCTATCAAATAAAATAATTGATGCTATACAGTAGTGTAAATAAACTATAAGTTAGTGACCTACTAACCTAGAGTTTATAATACGCTTTTTTACAGATAACATTTTTGATCTTAGTTTTAAACATGTTTTCGGAAAGATTCAAAATGGTCTCGGGGATTTTATTATACCAACGTATACAGCGACCCAACAACGAAGCGCTCGTTGGCGTAGTGGAGCTTTGGTATTGGAAACGATCACCGAAGTTAAGCAACTTCAGGTCCGGTCAGTCTTTGGATGGTGACCGTTTAGTGGTATTTCATCTCGAGCGTTTCCGTGCTTCGGAAGGCACGTTAAGCAGTTGGTCTCGGATAGTTCCGTCAGATGGCGTTGTAACTATTCGTTAAGCCAGGTCAGAGGCCTATATTGGCGGCTTGAAAATTCTCTGGCAGCAAGGTGACCACTAACTTGCCTCCACCAACACGCACTGGGCCCGCGTGGTGGATGGCCCACTCCCTCTCACCCTTATTCGTGAGAGGAGGCCTTTGCCCTGCAGTGGGATTCTACAGGCTATAACTTATACAGTGACCCATGAAAGACGTGTTGACCCTACTAAGCCGAAAGTGCGGAGATAGCAGTTTATTTTTGTTTCGAGTGTTGTTATTATGGACATCACAATTTTTTTGAAACAAAGACAAATTTTTTCTTACTTTTAAAATGTTTTCATAAAAACTTAAACTGTCCATAAACTGTAAAAATATTAATTTCCTTAAAAAGTTCCTTAAACACTGTATTATCAACAAAATCTAGACTAGGTTCTTTAGGTGGATTTTGGTTCTTTAGTTAGAATTTGGAAGTTTTAGTAGATTTTGGAAGTTTTTGCTTCTTTTGGAAGTTATTGTTTGAATTTGATAGATTTTGGTAGTTTTTGGTTCCTTTGGTAGTTTTTGGTACTTACCTAGATTTTGGTAATTTTTGGTTCTTTTGGTAGATTTTGATAGTTTTGGTAGAATTAGGTAGACTTTTGTAGTTTTTTTAGATTTTGGAAGTTTTTGTTTTTTTTTTATGTTTTCGGTATAATTTGATATTTCGTACTTTTTGGTAGTTTTTGGTATAATTTGGTATAATTTGGTTGTTTTTGTTATAATTTGGTAGTTCTTGGTTCTTTTGGTAGTTTTTGGTAGAATTTGGTTGATTTTGGTAGAAGGTATTTGTTAGTTTTTTTTCTTTTCGTAGTTTTTATTTTATTAGTTTTTGGTAATTTAATAGATTTTCGAACTATTTGGTCGTTTTGTTTTTTCTTTATACATTTTTATCATTTCTGAATATTTTTTCATTTTTGTGAATAAATGTACATTTTTGTAGATTTTAACATTTTCGTAAATTTTTGTACATTTTGGACTTTTGTTGTATTTTTTTACATTTTTGTATATTTCTTGCATTTCAACATTTTTTTAACAACACATTTCATTCGTTTTACGAAACACTACCAAAAAGGATGAAAATCTACCAAAATGACCAGAAACTACCAAAAAAAAAACAAAAAATACCAAAAGAAACAAAGTCTACCAAATTCTATCAAAAACTACCATAAGAACAAAAAACTACCAAAAACCACCAAGAGATTCAAAAACTACCAAATTTACCTACGAAAATCTACCAAAATCTAACACAAGATCCAAAATCTACCAGAAAAAGGAAAAAAATCTACTAAATTCTACCAAAAGAACCCAATTATACCGAAATCTACCAAATTCTATCTAAAACTACCAAATTCTACCAAAAGAACCACAAACTAACAAAAAAATACCAAAATCTACGAAACACTACCGAAATCTCCGAAATACTACCAAAAGAACCAAAAACTACCGAAATCTATGATATTCTACCAAAAACAACCAAAAGAACCAAAAACTAACAAAAAATACCAAACACTACCGAAATCTCCCAAATTCTACCAAAAGAACCAAAAACAAAAAAAAAATACCAAATTCTGCCAAAAACAACAATAATCTACCAAATAATACCAAAAACTAACAAAAAATACGAAAATCTACGAAACACTACCGAAATCTCCCAAATTCTACCAAAAGAAATAAAAACTACCGAAAACTACCAAATTCTGCCAAAAACAACAATAATCTATCAAATTCAAAATTCATATTATATGACATTGAATGCCTTGAAGAGGCAGATTGCTGTACCACAAATTAATTATAGATTAGATTAGATTATTTTTTGCATGGCTACATTATAATGTACATAGTAATGAAGTAATCGTACAGGATGTTAAACGTTTTTAGAATGTAGCACCCCGTCAGGGCATAACAATATACTCGTAAGTAGACAAGACCTTAATTACTTACATATACCATCTTATGTAACGTGTCACTGTATATTTTGATGGTTCTCAGTGGCATGGTAAAACATACGGAGAAGTATGAAACGCCAGTACAAAGAACCAAAAGACTGAAAACGCGTAGGAAAGATATTCCTAACACAATTGCCCCCAAAATTAATGTCGTTATGCATACAACACGCTACCAAGCAGTTAAATTGTTTAATAGGCTACCCAAAGCTCTCAAATTAATAGACAATCCGCGCATTTTTAAATCTAAACTCAAGTCACTTTTGTTGGAAAAATGCTATTACCCCATCGATGAATACCTTGCTGAATTATGATAGTTATTATGATGCGGCGTTATGATAAGATCTACAATTATGATGTGAGACATGTTAATGTACTGTATTCTCCATAATTAACTTGTATAAATAATTTATAGTACGTACTTACATATTTTTATACTATGCGATGTGACATGCATGTTGATGAACGATTTAAAATGTATTATAACTTAAGTAAAAAGAATTATTTTCAGTAGCAACAGCTACTGTGTGCTAAAATTAATTGTTGACTCACAGTTTATTTTAATTAATCAATTTTGACTTACTAAACTTCCATAATTTTAATTCATAAAAAAAAATTAACTATATATATTGTAATTTTATCTAGGTATATTTTAAAGGTATTTTGTTAAACGATCTTATTTAATGTAACGTGTGATGTTCAGACACAAGGTATTATTGTTATTGAATGAATAAATGAAATGAAATGTGCAATCAACAATGAATACCTAAATGAATTATGAATTATGAATTCTACCAAAAGAACCAAAAACTACAAAACACTACCGAAATCTCCCAAATTCTACCAAAAGAACCAAAAACTACCGAAATCTACCAAATTCTACCAAAAACTACCAACAGAACCAAAAGTACGATAATCTACCAAAAATCTAACAAAAATTACCAAAATCTACCATTAATAACGAAAATCTACCAAACGAAACTAAAAGTACGAAAATCTACAAAAATAACCAAAAAGTACCAATAAATAAAAAAATAAAAAAATTCCATAACTACTAAAGGCATCAATGTATGTACAGAACTGTCTCGCGCCTGCCCTTGTCGGTCAATCACTACCGACCCATAGTTGAAGTCTATGTTCATGGACATAACTAACGTCGAACTTTGGGTAGGTTGATCAGTCGCCATGCTTGCGTACATTTGCTATTTAGAAGGTATGTAGGTACTCGACTCGCAGTGTCTAATCACTTAATATTTAAACTAATGATTTATTTAACCATTCCAAGGTTAATGATCATTATAATTTCAAGAAGAAACAATAATTATAAGTTTAAAACTACAGGATTCAGTGTAAACAAACACCCAAACTTCGCGAAAGCGGTGTAAAGTTATGAAGATTGTCTTTCTGATACGGACCCTTAACGGTCAAGTTTAAAAATGCGTTTAAACTCTACATAGCTAATAAAAAGTTACTGGTTATGGTTTTTTTACCCTAAAATACCCACAACATTTGATACGTGGCCGCTTAAAAAAATGACGCAGTCCTTTAATACGTACGTACGACAAAATGAACAATGAACGCCGAATTACGCGCACGTAGTAGGTACACTTCACGCAAAGATTGTTTGTTTTTTGTCCATCGTAGCGTGTCGCATGCATGGGAGGCATGCGCAACGCGCAGGGGTGGGGGTGGAGTTGCGGATAACGTTAATATATTAACGTTAATATTACCGATACTTTGCTTTTAATGTTACGTCAATTTACCGGTAAAAATAACGTTAAAGTATATTAACGATATTTTAACGTTATATTTTGCTAACGTTAAACTGTCGAGCAGCAGGTAACGTTACCAACTTTTTAACGTTAAAGCAAGCCCTGTCTTTTTTTAAACGATTTTATTTAACTTCGAACCGGTCTAACTATCTAACTAACTAACAATGGATTCTTGTAATAGAATTTTCACCCACTTCCTGTCAACCGATTCAGTTGAAACTTTACACACACGTATAGTTCTGATGACAATACAATATTATGGTAACATGGAGGTGATCTGTCTTCAAAATAGTTATGACGAATAAAGGTATTACAATAGGCATTCATATTTTAGATTAATACTTTGTTAATTAATTTTGATTATAAAATCGTGGGCGCTTGCTAGTAAAATATTACTTTCCTAAAAAATTTGCTTTCATCCGTAGGTAGTGCAGTACCGTTTAGTCCAGTTTTCATTCAAATAAAATCGTTTAACTTAAAAAGTTTTTTACCTATTTTATTCAAGGCGTTTTCTACTGTTTCGAATGACGTACTACTGACAAATGAATCTGGTGTTGTGTTGTTTTTATAATAATTTGTGTTTGCTCGAAGTGATATTTCCTGTCAGTGTTTTTCGGATTCTTATTTTTCAGGTTGTGTTGAAGTTTCGTAGTTCGCTATTTGTGACAGTGGTCGTTTTGTATCGGTTCTGTGGTGGTCGCTTTTCTCTGCTGTCTGTAGTGTGCCTTTTTCTAATTGCTATTCCCCGTTTTTTTATGTAGGTAAGGTGCTAGCCTGGCTGTCTTGATTTATCGAAGCGTTCGTTGCCCGTTGCTCGTTACTCGTTTCAGCCCGTTGCTCGTTCGTTGCTCGATGCTGGATTCTGGGGTTGATAGGATTTGTATGAGAAAGGAATGTCGTGGGTAGGGATGTGTTACATTTCTTTTTTTTTGTAACTCGTTTTTTTTTTGTTAGACATTGCTCTTTTTGTCGGGATTTTTTTGGGGTGTAAGCCGCTGGCAACACTGCTGGCCGGCTGTCAAAACAAAACTCGTAGCAATTTTATTAGAAATAATTAGTAAAAATATATTAAAATACATCTATTTATCAATAATAACGACAAAAAATCATTACGTAAACAAAACTCGTACGGTGAAAGTGTTAACAACTCAAACATATAAACGCCAACCGCCAACGGACTTCGTTTGAATTCTTCGGACGATTTACTGGAAACCAGGGGAGTAATTGTGTTCAAAATCTATTAATATATCACCTAACAGTAAAACAATTCACCCATATACGTCTCATAGCCGTGAGACACGTCTATCATCACGTTTGGAGCCGTTACAACTTAACTTTGTTTGACAAACTGTTAAAGCACTTTGCACGATAAAAACAATTGCCACAGACCAATTTAACACTTTCTAATTGCACCAAACATCTGTACATTCAAAGTATTCGAGTCAAATTATTAGTATTAAAGTCTTTCTATTGTTTACTCGTAAAGTAAACATAATTTCTTCACGCAGTCCCTAACCCACGATTTAGCTGCCGTGTGTCTATATTCAAGGTGTCCTTGGAGTCACTGCTGTCTCAAAATGACGACCCGCAGCATGGCCAAGACACAGGCACTGGATACCAAACTACGGGTGGCTCTCGAGGAGTTGAAATGTTCCAAGCACCTGAGCGATCAGCTGTTGCAGGAACGTGAGGATAGCGAAAATGAAATTAAAAACATTTTGTACAAAAATACGGAGTTGAAACGTGAGCTGGCAGAACTTCACAACCACTACACGGACGTTCTTGAACAGCGAGATCAACTCACAAAACAGATCGAGTCTTACAGCCAGTGCCGTGACATCTTCGAGCACGCTCTGGAGCGTGTGAGTCATCTGGAGCGTGAGTTGAGCGAAGTGAATGACTTTGTTGCCCAGAAGGACAGGGAAGAGAAAGAGGAACAAGCACGCCAGGACGCAAGTACCACCCAAAGTTTATACTGCGAGCTGATCGGGTCCGGTTTAAGTGGTATAAGCCATGCCTCACATTTGGAATCAAATGGTAATACAAAGATAAAGAAATACATTAAACTAAATAGGTTTATTAAGAAACTAAAAAAAGTTGTAAAACCGAATATTTTGTGCAGTAAAAGGAACTTACAATTAAGAAAAGAACTGTCAAACCTTGTAGAAAAACTACAATTATGTAAAATTAAATTAGATACACAGATTATTATGAATGAAATGGACACGCTCTCTTAATGATATGATCAGGCCCAGAAACAAATAAGTGAACAGATTCGGGACGCTGATGAGTTATTGGAGTTGTGTACTTACAACCAGCAACGTTTTGACTCATTAGTAAATAACTACAGTTGTAACTGTATGCACTCTGCAAACATTGAGCAGCCTGAGTCTGAATCACATTCACTTGTGAGTTCAGATCGGTCAAAGTCTGAGGATCCGCGTGACCTTTCACATACCACACCAACAGAATTAGAACCAAAAACTTTAATTTATTCTGATAATATATTAATATGTGCACGACGGAATATGATTTGACATTTTGTACATAGTTTTTACCTTATTTTGTTAATTTTACCTTTTATATACTATAGAATAATTAAGTTTAGGTTAAGTTTTCATTTTAAATAAACACTATTTTCTTATTAGGATTAGGGTTTAGGATATAAGATTGTAAACTAGTTCGGATAGGGAGTCTTTATCATTCCTTATGTGATCTCGCTAGTGATTCCATCCCTAAACACTTAGGTACACATTTTCCAATAAGAAATATTGCATAGAACAAGTAAATAACCCAATTAGACTCATATTAGAACACAACATTCCAAGTAGAATTTACGCTAATAAGCTTCACTATCTGATTAGAAAGGAAGGAATCCTAGCAAAAATAAGCGTTAGAAAGAGACAGATCACTCCATCTCTGTCAGCGCATACAGACGAGCGAGGGGAGCCCCGGCGCCCGCAACTTGCGGTATGAGGAAGCGGGGGCCGGGGTAATATAAATATTGAAACGTTTTCGCGCGCTCCTCACTTTATTATGCGCCGGCGGATGATGCACATGTTATTTTCAGAATCAGAAAACAATTATCTAAACACTGTATATTGATTGTCACACGTAGATATTAAGATCTTTGAGTAAAATAAAAATTTGAGTCGAGGGGAAGAGTGCTGGGTGAGGAGGGGTGGTCGCTCAAAAATGATATAAAAATGGCGCCAAATCGACACGAAATTCATTCCGGATCCAGCACTCGAGAAGAAAACACTTGGAAGAAAGAAAACTGCGACCACTAGCCCTCTCCACCCTACCCTCCAGCCTGGCTCACCGTACTGAAGAAATTATCGGCATTTTACTGAAGAAAACCCACCGAAATACCTAACATACAGTCCACGCTTCACATTTTGGTCCTCCGGGAGCCGAATAACGAAGAACCAGCGAAGAATATCGAAGATAAACGAAGAGAAAACTGAATATTGAAGAGATTTTGAAGAATCGAAGATGCCGATCACCACAAGGAGCCAGTCTGGGAGGGAGGGCGACGGGTCGCAGACGACGTCGCAAAACACGTCCAACCCTACAACGAGCGCCGAGTCGAGCGCAACTGGGTCCGGAACCACGACGACGGCTACAACCACGACGTCGGGCGCCACGACCACAACGCAAGACACAACATTGAAGCCGTCGAAAGCGCCATCAAGACCACCGTCGAGAGCGCCGTGACGCCGCTCCACCGCCTCCCGCAAGAGGCTCCTCGCGGAGCTGGAGGCCAAGGAGAGCGTGGCGGAGCTCGAAAAAGAGCAGCTACGTGTTGCTACTGAAATAGCGAGACTTCGGCTGGCGAAGATCCAAGCAGAAATGGAATCGTCGGACGAAGAAGAAGAAAAAGAAGATCAAGAAGAATCCTCCGTTCGTGTTGAAGAATGGTTGAAGAAACAAGATGAAGAACGAAGAGCGACGTCACCCCCGCCCCGCACGAAGCGGGAAGCACCAAGGACGAATGTACGAGGACAGGACGACCACCGAAGTGGTCCCCAGGGCAAGGAAGAGCCCGGGCCTGCGCGTCACATCTCTGAACTGGCGGAGGCCATCACCCAGGCCATGAGATCTGTAACGAGGGAGGCGCCGAAATATATTCAAGAACTACCTATCTTTAACGGACAATCGAACGCGTGGCTGCCGTTCAAGGCAGCATATGAAGACACGTCAAAAGGATTCACGAACACCGAAAACATCGCAAGATTGAGAAGAAGTCTCCGGGGCGCCGCACTAGAAGCAGTCCAGAGCCTGCTCCTATCCAACCCGGAGCCGGGCGTCATCATCGCGACGCTCGAGAGAAGATTTGGTCGCCCAGAAGCTATCGTCCTGGGCGAAATGGACAAGATAAGAACACTACAGAAGATAGGAGACAACCCACGCGATCTCCTACTGTTTGCAAACAAAATAGCAAACATCGTCGCAACAGTAGAAGCCTTGAAGAAAATTGAATACCTGTACAATCCTGAAATGGCGCGAAACGTAGTGGACAAGCTGTCACCGATCCTGAGAAGCAAATGGTTCGACTACGCCGCCCGAAACAAAGAAGAGATCCCCGAGCTGAAGCGGCTGGCCGCCTTCCTCAACGAAGAAGCAGACAAATGCGGTGCCTACGCTTCACTCGAGAACATTCATGAAGAGAAATTCAAGAAAAGAACGCAAGAAAGAACATTGAACATGAACACGCTACGCTGTCCAGCCTGCGACGGACCACACAACCTGCACGACTGCAAGAAGTTTTTGGCTGCCAGCACGGACGAGCGATGGGAAATAGCGAAGAAAAGTCGCGTCTGCTTCCGATGCCTGCGCAACAATCACCGACACTCAGACTGCAGAGCCAAGGCGTGCGGCCACCAGGGCTGCACCATATCGCACCACAAGCTTCTCCATCAGTCAAGACCGTGAACTGAAGAGCCACCGCGTAGCGAAGAACCACCACGTCGCACACAAGAGCCGCCGCACCGCGAAAAAGTCGGCTCTACGTACGAAGACGCGAATAACACAGCGAGCAACGGCACCGCACGGCGCGCTTATCTGAAAATCGTTCCTGTAGTTCTCACCGCCGCCAATGGAAATGAAGTAGAAACGTTCGCACTACTCGACGAGGGCTCCACTATCACAATCATCGACGAGAAGATAACACAAGAACTCAACGTCGACGGACCCGCCGATCCAATGCGCGTCCGAGGTGTGAGCGGGACAGAGCTACAGTATCCGAAAAGCAAGCGCATCAATCTGAAAATCCGCGGCAAGCACGCAGACGAAACATTCGACCTACGCGACGCACGCACCGTACGAGGCCTCGACTTCGCTACTCAAAGGGTCACTAGAAGAGACGTCGAAGACTGTCCGCATTTGAATCAAATTCAATTCAATTCAATTAAATTCATTTATTGCTTTCATGTACAGTATTAAAGGTCTTATAATATAATTAGGTATGAGTACATGAACCCTGTTGATTAGGGCATTGCAAATTAGAGGCATGCAAAATAATTAACAATAGTTTAACAATGAACGTTGAATAAATTGGAATTAATAATTATAACAGAAAACATTGAAATCATAAAATTTTGAATACATTTAAAATAGAAAATAAAAATTTTTATAATCGACAATAATTTTAACGATGAACATAAAATAATTAGGTAATTATACAGAAAACATTGAATAAAGATATAATCATAAAATTTTTATACATTTAAAATAGAAAATAAAAAATAAAAATAGTTATAAAACGACATTGCATTAATTTTAGACTATCACGCTATAGCTTATCACACATAAACTCATCAATCGTGTAATAGCATTTTTTGACTAATAGGGTCTTAAGTTGTCTATAAAAAGGTTTGTCTCCGGATTCTGATTTTATATATTGTGGAATTTTATTATAAATTTTTACCGCCATATAATGAGGGCCTTTTTTAAACAACTGCATGTTTCCTTTGGGTAGTTCCAAAAGGTAGTTTCTTCTCGCACTTTTACAGAATTCGAATAGGTCTATGTTTTTTCTTACAAACAGGGCCGCTTCAAGAATAAAGATGGAAGGAAATGGTAAAATTTGTTTGTCTACGAAGAATGGTCTACAGCTTTCTCTTGGCTTTATGTTAAATAAAATTCGAATGCATTTTTTTTTGTAGCACAAAGACGTCGTGCGCATCGGTACTGTCTCCCCACAACAGCACACCGTATCGCATCCATGCGTAGGCATAAGCGTAGTATGCGGCTAATGACGCTTCGGGATGTGTGTTTGTTTTGAGAATGGCCAGGGCATAAGTGAATTGCGATAATTTGGATTTTACAGTTTGCAGGTGATTTTCCCATGTTAAATGCGTATCTACAGTAATTCCTAAAAGATTGTAACTTGTCGCTTCCTCGATATTAAGTTTATCTAAGACGTTTTTTAAATTTAGTTTAATTTTTTGTCGGGGTCTGAATTGGATAACTTTCGTCTTTTTTAAGTTTATTTCAAGGTTGTGTTCAGATAGCCAGCTCTCCACCAATTTAAAGTTTTTTATTATATTTCTTTGGCTTTCAGGATCATCTTTACATTTAAATAGTAGTGAAATATCATCAGCGAATAATATGCTTGGGATATTAATTGCATTTGGTAATTGGTTAATGTAAACCAGGAACAGGATACATCCTGTTACACTTCCCTGGGGAATAGACCAATTTGTATATTTTATTGTAGACTTAGCCGCTTTAATTTCGCGAGTCTCGTTGTCGAAGTATTCAATTTCGACATACTGTTGTCTGTTGTTCAGGTATGACATACTGTTGTCTGTTGTTCAGGTTCAGGTATCAAAATGAACTCGTATACGAAGAGGCGCATCCGAAGTTACTCATCGGGCAAGACAACTGGGACTTGATCATCTCGGGTGCGGTGCGAGCGGGACGGAAAGATAAGCCCGTCGCATCGTACACACGGCTGGGATGGGTGCTTCACGGCTGCCGATCGTCTCTGGCGTATCCAGTCACCTTCTGCGGTCACATCAGCCTCGAAGAAGAACATGAAGACAACATGGAGAATATGATGAAGAATTATTTCGAGTTAGAATCAATCGGAATAGAAAAACGAGTACAGAAGAGCGATCCAGAGCAGCGCGCACTGAAAATTTTGGATGAAACTAGCCGCCGCCTGCCCGACGGACGCTTCGAAACAAGACTTCTATGGAGAGAAGACGAAATGAAGATTCCAAACAACTACGAAAACTCACTCAAACGGCTGCACAACTTAGAGAAGAAACTAGACCGAGATGAAGACCTCAAACAGAAATATGAAGAAAGAATGCGAAACCTCTTCACTTCGGGCTACGCCGAGGAAGCTACCACGCCACCGGTACCAAACAAAACGTGGTACCTACCCCACTTCGCGGTCATTAACCCCGCGAAGCCGAAGATACGAGTGGTACACGACGCCGCAGCGAAGACAGCCGGACGCAGCCTCAACGACATGCTGCTCTCCGGTCCAGACCTACTGCAATCGCTGCCGGGAGTCGTAATGCGCTTCCGTCAACACCAACACGCCGTCTCAGCCGACATAAAGGAGATGTTTATGCAAATAAGGGTTCAAGAGGACGACAGAGACGCACTACGTTTCCTGTGGCGAGGCGACGAAAGAGGGAACCAGCGACCGCGAGAGTACCGCATGACGTCGGTAATCTTCGGCGCGACGTCATCACCTTGCACCGCGCTGTACGTGAAGAACAGAAACGCATCCGACTTCAAAGAAGAGTATCCTGCCACCGCGCGAGCCATAGAGAAGAACCACTACATGGACGACTACATAACAAGCTTCCAGACCGCGAGCGAAGCCAAAGAAGTATCGAAAACAGTCGACTACATTCATCGGCAAGCCGGCTTCGAGCTACGCGGATGGGTGTCGAATACAACGTCAGTAGTACAGCAGTTTGCCGCCGACTCAGGTGGCGCCACGGTCTCTATCGGCGGGAGCGAAGCTGAGAAGACACTCGGACTCTTATGGGACGTCAAGACAGACTGCATCGGTTTCAAGCTGAACACACACAAGACACCTAAAGAAGTACTCGGCGCCGAGCGACCGCCGACGAAGAGAGAGGCATTGAGTATAATAATGTCTCTGTTCGACCCGCTGGGACTCGTCTCACCTGTCACTACCCCGGCGAAACGCATAATGCAAGAAACGTGGCGATACGGGACGAGCTGGGACGAACCGCTGCCGAGCGAGCTACAGAACAAATGGTACGAGTGGCTACGAGTGCTACGAAACATCGAGGAGCTACGAATCCCACGCTGCTACGACATCGAGCCGGCGAGCGCACGCGACCTACACACGTTCGTAGACGCGAGCGAAGAAGCCTACGCCACCGCCGTGTACTGGCGGATCGAACGAGCCGACGGAAGCGTGCAGGTGGCCCTGGCCGCGGCGAAGAGTCGAGTCACACCACTGAAACCTATCTCCATCCCTCGACTGGAGCTGCAAGCCGCGCTGCTGGGCGCACGCCTAGCCGACACCACCGCACGCGAGCACGAGTTCGACGTGAGAAGAAAGTACTATTGGAGCGACTCGCGGACGGCGCTAGCATGGATTCGGTCGGAGCCGCGTGCGTACAAGACGTTCGTAGCGCACCGCCTCGCCGAAATAGAAGATCTTACGAAGAAAAACGAGTGGAGATGGCTGCCTACGGCTGACAACGTAGCTGACGACGCTACGCGCGCTACGCCGGCCGGTTTCAACGCTACGCACCGATGGTACAGCGGGCCGAGCTTCCTACGACAACAAGAACAAGAATGGCCACGAGAAACGAAGACTGAAGCACCGAAGACAGGAGAAGAGAGGGAGACATGTCACGTCACCCATCAGCGACCTGACCACGCTCACCTGCCTCGAGTCGAGCGATTTTCGTCATTCACACGCTTGCTACGGGCTACGGCGCGCGTGCTACAGTTCATCGATTTGTGTCGAAAGAAGAAAAATGAAACAGTATTGGCTACGAAACGCAAACGAACAAAAGAAAACAAGAAAAACGACGCAGATTGGAACAAAAACAAGAAAAATGACAAGAAAACACGCAAGAGCGAGACAACATACGTGAAGAAAAGAGACAGCAACATCATCGGGATCGAAGCGCACTATCTCATTCGCGCCGAGAAACTATGGTGGAAAGCTGTACAAGAAGATTGTTTTTATGAAGATTTACGTCGAGTAAGGAGCGGCGCGGCGCCCCACCTCGGAGACAAGCTGTCGGCGCTGTCAATGGTCGTCGGAGAAGACGGAGTTCTACGGCTCAAAGGAAGAATTCACGCCTCACCTGACATCGACGAAGAGACTGCGAGCCCGACCGTACTCGACGGGAAACACTTCTTCACGCGACTGTACATACAACACGTACACGAGCGACTACACCATGGCGGTATCGAGACCGTCGTGAATGAGCTACGACAACGACTATGGGTACTGAAGATACGACCGACGGTGCGCGACGTCATCAAACACTGTCAACCATGCAAGATAAGAAGAGCGAAGCCTACGTCTCCGGCCACCGGCGACCTGCCCCCTGCGCGTGTATCTCACCACGCGAGGGCCTTCAGTTTCACGGGCCTCGACTACTTCGGCCCCGTAGAAGTCACCGTCGGACGGCACCACGAGAAGAGATGGGTCGCGCTCTTCACCTGCATGACGTCGCGAGCCGTACACCTGGAGGTCGCCGCCTCGCTGAGCGCCGACTCAGCGATCTGTGCCCTGCGGAGGTTCGTGGCACGAAGAGGAGTGCCTAAGGAGCTGTGGAGTGACAACGGGACGTGCTTCAAGGCGGCGGAGAAGGAGCTCGCCGAGGCCGCACTAGCGGCGGTCAGCGAGGAGGCGACGGCGCGGCGCATCACCTGGCGCTACGTCCCCCCGGCCTCCCCCTTCATGGCCGGCGCGTGGGAGCGCATGGTACGCACCGTGAAGGAGGCGCTGCGCGTCACGCTCCACGAGCAGTACCCTAGCGACGAGACTCTGCTCACCCTACTCGCCGAGGCGGAGAACACCGTCAATTCCCGCCCACTCACACACGTGGCGGTGACACCAGAGGAACCAGAGGCGCTGACACCCAACCACATCCTGGTGGGACCCAACTCACACGTCCCACCACCTGGCGAGTTCACCACAGACGACCTCACCGCGCGCAAGCACTGGCGGCGCGCTCAACGCCTGGCGGACGTCTTCTGGAGTCGCTGGGTCAAGGAGTACCAGCCGCTACTCCAACAGCGGCGGGAGCCTCACACGACCGGCGCACCACCCGCTGTCGGCGACCTGGTGCTGATCTGCGACCCCAACCTGCCTCGCAACACATGGCCGAGAGGACGAGTCGTCGCGATCTACCCAGGGCGAGACGGCGAGGTGAGGATCGTGGACGTCGAGACCAGCAACGGGCACGTCCTCCGAAGACCGACCAAGAGGATCGTCGTGCTACCTGTTGGATCGCAGAGCTGCGACGGCGGGAGAAATGTGCACGACGGAATATGATTTGACATTTTGTACATAGTTTTTACCTTATTTTGTTAATTTTACCTTTTATATACTATAGAATAAGTTTAGGTTAAGTTTTCATTTTAAATAAACACTATTTTCTTATTAGGATTAGGGTTTAGGATATAAGATTGTAAACTAGTTCGGATAGGGAGTCTTTATCATTCCTTATGTGATCTCGCTAGTGATTCCATCCCTAAACACTTAGGTACACATTTTCCAATAAGAAATATTGCATAGAACAAGTAAATAACCCAATTAGACTCATATTAGAACACAACATTCCAAGTAGAATTTACGCTAATAAGCTTCACTATCTGATTAGAAAGGAAGGAATCCTAGCAAAAATAAGCGTTAGAAAGAGACAGATCACTCCATCTCTGTCAGCGCATACAGACGAGCGAGGGGAGCCCCGGCGCCCGCAACTTGCGGTATGACGAAGCGGGGGCCGGGGTAATATAAATATTGAAACGTTTTCGCGCGCTCCTCACTTTATTATGCGCCGGCGGATGATGCACATGTTATTTTCAGAATCAGAAAACAATTATCTAAACACTGTATATTGATTGTCACACGTAGATATTAAGATCTTTGAGTAAAATAAAGATTTGAGTCGAGGGGAAGAGTGCGGGGTGAGGAGGGGTGGTCGCTCAAAAATGATATAAAAATGGCGCCAAATCGACACGAAATTCATTCCGGATCCAGCACTCGAGAAGAAAACACTTGGAAGAAAGAAAACTGCGACCACTAGCCCTCTCCACCCTACCCTCCAGCCTGGCTCACCGTACTGAAGAAATTATCGGCATTTTATTGAAGAAAACCCACCGAAATACCTAACATACAGTCCACGCTTCACAATATAGGAAGAGGTTTAGGTACCTTGATAAATAGCAAAATCAGTCATGGAGTTAGTAACTTTTGTATGCCAGACTGTTCCTTAGCCCAAATTGTGGGAAAAATTATATCAAATAATAATTGTAATTCACTATCTTCTATATATATATATCTATCTATATCTATACATATAATAAAATTCTAAACTTGGCGATGATGTACATTGAAGATATTTGAAAAAAAAAAATGGGGGTGTTTAGGATACGTAATGGAATACATTAAGACCATTTTTAGAATTTTTGTCTGTTTGTCTGTTTGTCTGTTTTTCTGTTTGTTTGTTCGCGCATCACTTAAAAACTACTGAATCGATTTGGATGGGGGTTTCACTGAAGTGTAGGGCATGGCTTAGATTAAAATATAGGCTATGTTTCATCGCAATCGGTTTATTCAATCAAAAGTTATGAGTAATTAAAGAAAAAGTCGCTAGCGCCACAGAATTTAATTCACGCATAACTTTAAAACTACTGACCCGATTTAGATGGCGTTTTCACAAAAATATAGGGCTTAGTTTGGATTAACGTGTAGGCTTTATTTCATCGCAATCGGTTAATTCAATCAAAAGTTATAAGTATTTAGACAAAGTCGCGAGCGGCACTGAATTTAATGCACGCATCACAAAAAATCTACTAAACCGATTTAAATGCGGTTTTCACAAAAGAATAGGGCTTTATTTCATCGCAATCAGTTAATTCAATCAGAAGTTATGAGTATTTAAAGTCAGTGGTCTGCGCGTTTATGCATTTGCGAAGATTCAGTATGGTAAATACTAATTGCTTTTTTCAACGCTTTCTTCAGAAAGCTCAGTAGCGTAATTGGTATATGGTCAGACTTTCAAACACGAGTTGATGGTTTCGAATCTTGGTGCAGAACTTTTTGTTTTTATTTTTTTAATGAAAATATCACATTTTCATCAGCAAGTGCTTACATAGGAGAATCTGATTTATGGATGAAGTTTGGATTAACATAATTATATAGCCTTTATTTCATCGGAATCGGTTTACACAATCAAAAGTTATAAATATTTAAAAATTTACTCACAGAGGTTGAGTAAATGAAAGTTAGTACTCCAACTGCTCCAAGTGTACAAATTACACAAATCTAATTGTACTTATCATACTTTATGTGCCTATTCTGTGTATGTGTATTTCAAAAGACCGACGGCCTACGGCCTAGCTTTGGTGTCCTGGCAGAAAAGCAAGTGCCTCCTGTGGCACACTACATGCGTAAGCACCTTTCCCGCCAGACCTCAGTCGCACGACGCGGACACCTGGAGCAGCCACAGAACTTACTGCCACAAAAAAGAGTCCGGTACTCAGCTTTGAAGCGTCAATATCACTTAGTTCCTGTCACTGTCAAGACCACAGGGGCATGGGGAGCCGAAGCTAGAAGCTTCATTGCTGAAATGTGACCCCGCTTTGGATTGTTCCGGGCTAGGGTTGCCACTGCCAAATCGCCGTTGCCGGACAAATACGTCAAAAACCCCGGACATTTCAGTCAAATCTGAAATTTTCCCCGGACAACCACGATAAATTGTATTTCTACAGTAAAATTCAGCTTTGGTCGTTACTGCACAATCTAAAATCTTCTTTTAAATTTACATCGATACGAATAGGTTGCTGCAATACGAGCTGAAACCTGACTGGAGCGAGTGTAACATGGTCTAAAAAAATTGAACAAGCGAAGCGAGCTCGAGATTTTGCAATATACGACTAAATTGATTCAAAAACCAGGAGATTTTGCAATACGACTCAATCGATTCAATATGTACAAATAAAACTAGGAGTGAGCGAATCGAGCTCGAGATTTTGCCAAATATTATAGCGCATTTCCAGGTCATGCCAAAATCGAGGCCTTCTATGTATGAAATAAGAGCTGAAGCGAGTGAAACGAACTCACGATTTTGCTACATAACAACTCGATGGTATGCTTATGCCGAAAACGAGTTTATTTTTGTGGATGAATCAAACTTTTGTGACGGTCCCGCCCGGACGCCCCCGGACGCCCTTCACACTAGGACAAATCCGGGGAAACCCGGACGGACGGCAGCCCTATTTCGGGCTGGTCATAATGTCTTCCGAAGAACTGACGACCAACAATTTAGACCACTAACTGGTTAGGTGTGAAGAATAATAATATTTTGTGCAATTCCCTATTCTTCCCAGCATTGGGGAAGTCTAAATGACCATATTTACTTGTTGAATAGTTCTATATTCAAATTGACATGTCGTCATAGCGACGTTTTTTCTTTCTTTGACACTAATAAAATTATTAGTGGTAAATCCTTCAAAAAATCATTGCTGGGCTGCTAGCAAGACAAATTAGATTACCTTGTGTAAATAATGCAAATATACAATCTTTATTGACAACGGATATGACGAGTAGTACCTCGCCGGTGGCGCTAGATGGCGCCACATGTACTACCAGCTCAACCTTAGCTGCCGTTGAGACATGTAGGCAGCAAGCCGATAGCGTGCCGGTAGGGTATTCCTCGGATAGCACTATATTTAGCTGTGCTATAGATACGGTGCTTCAATCTCCAGATTTAAGGGTATATTTTCGTTAGTGACGTCATCACTTGCTGTCAATTTTCAATAAAAAATGTTGATAATGTTTTGTAAGTTTTCCGTGACCTTTTGTTTGAGCTCCCACCATCGATAAGAAAAGTGTTAAGTATTTTTTGTGAAGAATACCTAGTTAGTAGGTAGGTTTTTTTCACACAATAAGAAATTCATTACTTAACTAAAACATTTTAAATTAACCAAAGTGGGAAGTTTCGGTTAATTTAAAGTGTAACCTACATACATACCATTTATATAGGTTGCACTTTAAATTAACCGTAAATTGTGTATAGAGATACAAAAATTATGATTTCACAATATGTAGAGTAACGGAATATGCCTACATAACTAATTAAATTTATTAAACACTTATTTTTTTTAATATTTTTATAGTTTCAAAATTACACATGTGATATTTTTTACCAACCGACAAGGAGGAGATTCTATGATAAATCGCACGCCCGAACGAATAAAGATGTAAAATGCCATAACACCCTTTTTGCTTTTATGTCATTTTTGGAATCTACGGCCTTCAATACATGTCCTGAATTTTTTCAGCGTAGCTATGGTGCATATTCGTGAAATTATATGGTAGGACATCTTTATTCTATCTAATTACTACTTACATTTCATAGACGAATATGGACACAATACAGTGTTACTAAAACACTTTTCATTAAAAATAGTTGAACAACAGTATAATACAATATTGCATCTTTGTTATCTCTATAAAAACTAAAAGGGGTCAGTTCTAATTCCAGTTTACATCTTTATTCGTCTACAAGTCTCTGATTGAAAAAATGTAAGACCCGATTACACCTTTGTTCAACCGAAAATTAAATTCTATTGGCATTTCTCGGAAGGTATAATACCAGACTTCATCTATATTCGTCTGAAAATATCCAAATTTATAAAACGTTATCCTTGGTTATCTAAAACTACTAAGTAGAATTATTTAAATATTTTCCGCGTTAGACATAACCGTCATACGAGACGAGCTTCAGTGCACGCGGTAAGAATGATTAACTAAATTTTACATTCTGACAACGATGCATTATCAAAGAAAGCTCTTGGGAGCGGACTATTGCAGTTGCATGCATGTTTGTTTACTAACAACACGAGTAATACGATTGTAAATTAATCACTGTTTACCTATGTGTCTGTAATTAAGTGATTAAGGGCCTGTTTCACCACTTACGAGTAAGTTCTTGTTAGCTTATCCGACAGATATTTTGACATATTTTCATACAAAATACGTCAAACTATTTGTCGGATAAGCTAGCAAGAACTTACTCAGAAGTGGTGAAACAGGCTCTAAGTAAGCTAAAACTAAACGAAAAGTGAAATAAGTCGATGCGAATAGGAATCATCTACAGAGAATAAGAAAAATTTTACCTAAGTTTTTCTTCTCTACACTAATACAAAACTGTAAAATTCCGACCGATTTCGGTGAAACTTTTTGGGTTTAAAAGCTTATGACAAAAATCTGGTAAATATAATATTTTATCTAGGTACAATTATAGGAGCCGGCGTGGACGAAGGTGCGGGCAAAATCTAGTGATTTAATAAATCTTTCTAACACATAAACAATCATTTTACTATGTTGGCAGTAAAAATTAAATTAACTTATGATCAAATACTTTATTCACCTATTACATAAACATTATTCCCATTATTTATTATTATATTTGTAATCCCAAAATATGATTTTTGTAAAGTGTATTTTGATTTTATGATAGGAAACACTAAACAGGTAGTTCAGTTCACATCAGGTAAATACGATATATTAGTGATTTACACAGGGTGTTACGAATATTATCATTAACCTTTAAACTGAAGACGCTACCCATCAAACTGAACAACTTTTACTATGGGAGCAAAACGATCAGAGAAAAACAAAGTCAGCTGTCCAATACTAAACTGCAATACCAACTCGACACAATCGTACGGGATAACTGATTTTTTTGTTACTCTGATCGCTTTGCTCCCATAGTAAAAGTGGTTCAGTTTGATGGGTAGAGTCTGGGGTTTAAAGGTTAATGTTACTTTTCCTTACACCCTGCCCTGTATAATTAAAACACTTACGAAAGGCAATTATTGTCATGTGATAAAAACTGTTAATGAAACATTTCTAAAAAAATATTGAAGCCAAAAATATTGCTGCATTTTTTTAATTCGTCATGTATCTTTGACCCTTATGTTTCTCTAGTACATTTATTATTTTACGTTTTCCTTTTTTTTAAACATAGAGAATCCTATACAAAACACACTTAAATAAATAATTTTACATCTAATTTTTAAGTATTTGCTTATTACATATGATCAATTCAGAGCCAACTCACAAATTTTGAGCGAACATAGTACTAACGGGATGATACTTACAAATGCAGAGTTAAAAAATGGAAGAATAAAGGTGTAACCTACTATTACACCGACGCCAAGAACGAAAAATTTGACCGTAAACCTCACGTATCCTGATGTTACCCACCAAGACCATAAAATTTTTCGAACGAATAAAGGTGCATCTTTTATTACACAAAAAAAATCTACAAATGTTCCTCAGAACAAAAGTGTTACATGCATTTCTCGATTTTATCAAATACTCGCTCGTTATACCTCTATGACAGTCGTATCATAAAGAAAGTAATTTTTTTCTCTTTCTAACGATACAAAAAGTATTAAAATGTCTACAGTAGTTTTAACGCTACGCCGATTATTCGGTTTTTTTGCTCTCCTGTAAAGTTGACTTTTCAAAGTTACACCTTTATTCGTTCGGGCATGCGAAATATATACCGCCGGTATTCTAATTTTGAACATACTGAAAAAAAAATCACTGACATTTTCGTCAATTCGGTATGTCAAGTTTTTTTTTGGGAGGACAAAATGGAAAACCATTTCGAGATAATTGTCTCAATAACAATATTTTATATGTCAGAATATTTAAAATGAAAGGATTAAACTAAATATCAACTTAAAATAACTGGTCATTCAGAAAAAATATGTTCAATGTGTCAGAATTTGACATTTCATGTTGCCGTTTCTGTTTCCAACATGGAGTAAGAAAGAGAAGGCAAGTAATTTTTATTTTTTAAATTAAATTTTTAAACAACAAAATTAACAACGTGGAGTTCGAATAATTTTTCCGAGCCCACTTTTGCCATTTACAGATAAACTTCATGAATTGAAAAAAAAAATATGTTTCTTATAATGATATCTTCTATCCGTAAAAAATATAAAATGAAGACAAAAAAATGCTTGACATACCGAATAATTGTGTGAATAATATAGTAGATTACACATCGAGGGCAGGAAAGTAAGAAAGGTCTCAGATGTCATTTGATTGCTGACCGAGGTGAAGCCGAGGTCAACAAACATGTGATCTGAGGCTTTCTTATTTACTGCCCGAGGTTAGTTTACTATTTTTCTCCTCGACGGAGGTGGAAAGCGGCAACTTCGTTTAGCGCAGCGGGAAGAAAATTTACGCTTTTCGTCCGGAGGGGAGAAAACAACATTTTCTATGTTAGAGATTTTAAAATGAAAGGATTACGGATATTTTTAAAAAAATATAAGGTCGTTTTCGACCAGGAGTGCGATTTTTGAATCTCATTCGGTGAGCTCAGCAGTTGAAAATGTCAAAATTACTATGGAGATTTGCATCTTCCTACTGCTGATGCGACTTTCAAAAATCATACTTCAGCAGTGCTATTTTTGAAAGTCAAATCAGCAGTAGGAAGATGCATATCTCCATAGTAATCTCCATAGTAATTTTGACATTTTCAACTGCTGAGCTCAGCGAATGAGATTCAAAAATCGCACTCCAGGGCCCTATTCAATAAACGCGACAATTACAGGTGAAAGGCGACAGGCGAAAATTCAACAATTATTTACAGTTCAATAAAAATGTACATTGACAAAATTGTCAAGAGCATTGAGTTCTGCTTACGTAGGTCGTGGGTTCGATTCCCATGGGGGACACCTAGTGACATGTCACTTTGTGCATTTTTCCCCAGTTTGTTAGGATATTACAGGCTGAATCACATGATTCCATGCTTCGGATGGCACGTTAGGCCGTTGATCCCGGCTTCTATCTTTGGTTAGGTACATAAAAACCACGTCAGAGGCCCGTAAGGCGGTCTGAAAAAAAACTCGGATACCAGGGCTTGCTGCCCACACGATAAGAAGAAGTGTTTAATAAAACAAATACTTATGTCAAGTTTTTCAGGACAAATTGTCATTATGTCTATTCTATTTTTATTAAATGGCGTTTCCTTGTTAGATTTCGCCAGTGTCAAGTGTTGAAGATATATTTTATTAAAAACACACACTTAAACCACCATAACACGGCGGAGCCACTTGGGCAATCAAATCGCAAGCCGACGAAACGTCTACTTGTTACCTCCTTAGCCACGCGACTCCTCTGTCACATGTCACCTGTCAGGAGAAAAAATATTGAACAGAAATATGTCAAATTGTCGCTACAATCCGACAAATTTCTTTTCTCAAACATGCTTGGAAATTTGAGCATTATGTTGACAACCTTCTTTGAAATAAATCGAAATTGCTGTACTATGCGAGCAGTGGCCGGCAATAGTTGTATTAAAATCTATATCTGTCGTAGTTTAGCGGCCAAATAAATTACAGTGAAACTTGGTTAAGTGGGACCTGGATAAGTGAGAAACCTCCATAGCTGGAACTCATGCTGAGGTCCCGACACTTTAGCACTGAATTACCTCTGTTAGTGGGACAAAGCAAACCTCTATATCTGGGATTCGTTCTTTCGATTTTATCGCCATAATTACCTCCATAATTGAGACAGCGAGTGTATTTAACCTCTTTTACTGAGATTATATTTTAAAGAATACTTTTTCTATTTCTGACGTCTTAGCTACCTCTATAATTGAGACAGCGAGTGTATTTTACCTCTTTTACTGAGACTACATTTTAAAGAATACTTTTCTATCTGACCTCTGTAACTGAGGTAAATCAATTTATCACCTCTCTAACGGCATGGCACTATAAATTATGTTTACTCGCACTAATTCTTAGTCTACCCGCAAATTCCACACTTGGCTAATTTTGTGCCTACCTCCAGTTTTAGTTTTTTTTGCTATCATCCGGATGCTTATTTGAAAAATGCCGAAACGAAGGCTCAAATCTTTATCAGTACGTGAAAAACAAAAATTAATATCCGTTATGAAAGTGGGAAGACACGCGATGAATTATGTGTCGAATTTAATGTGCCAAAATCTGCTCTTTGTAGAATCATTCAGAATAAAGATAAAATTCAGTCGCAATGTTCTGAAGGACAAGGAAAACTAAAACGTGTACGTTTATCAGAATATCCTGATCTTGAACAGTGTTTGCTTACATGGGTCAAGCAACTTCGTAACAAAAACGTTCCGATAAGTGGACCTATGAGTAAAGAAAAGGCACAAGATTTTGCGCGAAGGCTCTGTATTGATAATCGCACCTTTATAACTGAGATGACCTCTATTCTCGCCTCTATTAGTGGAACCCTCTGTAAATGAGACAGATATTTATTTGTACCTGGATATCTGAGACACTGGGTAAGTGGAATACCTCTTTAAGTGAGACAAATTTGGAGGTCCCTTCAAGTTCCAGTTATCCAGGTTTCACTGTACATAGTAAACTTATATTATGTCGTGTAATTTAAAAATGGAACGATCTTTTACTCCGAAACATGGCAACCAAGTAGGTAACTTATCAAAGGTTTGGTTTAAATTTTGAACTGGCTTGGAAATAAAAAGCTTTAAAATGAAAAAAAAAAGGAATGGACACTTTAACCACAGATAAGTAAGTTACTAGCTTTATCGCAGGAAAAATTATTGTTGTTCGTCATTGATTTTGAAAAGTTGATTAATTTTCATTTCCGCGCATTCATAATTCATAATATTTATTGCATAATCATAATAATAACATAATAGCATTGTTTGAGAAAAGCACTATACAAGCCTTGGCCACAACTAGGCATTGATGGACTTACGTATGTGTGCCTTGGCTTCGCCTCGGCCCACATTTACACGTTCGTCCATCGATGCGTCTTTTGCTGGCCACTGCAGTAATGTACTATAATTTTCCACCATGACATTTTGACGAAATTATCAGATTTTCCACCTGTAATTGTCACGCTTATTGTCACGTTTATTAAACCGGGCCCTGTAAACTCCTCGGTAAATTTGAAAAGTACATAAAATAACTGGCCGATAAGAAAAACAAAATTATAATGTCAGAATTTGACATTTTATGTTGCCGTTTCTGTTTCCAGCATCGAAGTAGAAAAAGAAGGAAGGTGTCTTTTTTAGATTAGCAAAGTTTTTTCTACATGAGTTCGAATGATTTTCTTGTGACCACTTTTGCATTTAGAGATTACCGTTCAAATTCATTTAAAAATGTATTTGTATCGATAAACTAGCTAGCTTTTACGGTTCGCTTTCATTGCAACAAACTATCTTTCATAAAAAATACTTATTTTATGACTATCTCCCATAATCTGTATATTCTTCTGTCCACACCAAGAAATGGTGGTTGGGCAAAAAATCTCGAGAGAAATATATCTCAAGACAATAATTATATTACTACTATTGTATTGTATGGTATAGTCAAAGTGAATTTACGCTATGGTATGGCGCTAAGGGACCCTCCGTACGTGAGTCCGACTCACATTTGGCCGGTTTTCTTTAAATAATAGTAGTTTACTTAACAAAATTTTAAAAATATTGCTTTTATGACTAGTGGAGAAAAATTAGCCGTGGAATTTAAATATTCCCATTGTTTTGGCAGACGTGCCTAAACCACTGAACCGATTTTGATGGTTGAGATGTCATTCGACTGCAATTTAAGTCTGTGATTGAGTCATAATTGCAAACATGACGTGGATGTACATTGAAGATATTTATAAAAATGTTAATTGGCGGTGTTTGGAATAGGTACCTACGTAATGGAATACATTGAGACCATTTTTAGAATTTTTGTCTGTTTGTTTGTGCACACGTTATTTTAAAACTACTGAACAGATTTGGATTTCACGAAAGTATAGGCTTAGTTTGGATTGGCATCAAACTAGTACCTACCTAAGTAATAAAATCTTTTCTGTTCAATTATTCATTGAAATTGGTAGGAAGCAAGTTTTTAGTTGTTTTGATATTATTTGCAGTGATTTAATTTCAGAAGTAAATAAAAATTGCATGATTTTCTTATCAAGAATTTTATACTACGTAGGTAATTTAATCTTCTTGCTTAGAATTTATTTGAAACTGTGCGCGACTGTATTAGTAATTGTATATTGAAAAGCCGACCAAAGAGAATGGTCATAGATTTGGTATACGCTACTTAGACGACACTGACATAATTGAAGTCATTTCAATTTGATTGAACAATATGACAAAAATTATCCTAGAATTCGTTATTTTTTTTTGGAATACAACATAATTTTAGCTTTAGAAAAATACAAATAATGAATTATTCCATTCAATTACCTTTGTGTTTCAGTCATCCACAGACGGATCGAGAAAAAAATTGTCGCAAATTATTTTTAAAACATTTGACGCGGACGTGCTCCAGTAACGGCATTTCGCCGTACAATGAAAAAAATCAGAAACAAGGATAATTTTGCAGTTGTCACAGGATGCCAAAAGCTTGAATTTGTTCGCCATTTTGTATGGTAATCACAATATTTGATTTTAAATAATACGTTTCAAAAATATTAGTGTTTCAGACTGGTATTTCAAAAAATCGATTCATTATGTTTTTTAAATTTATATAAACTTTCTTTTTACGTAAACTGTAAATTCAACCGTGTAACGTAACCCTTCTAAAAATGTTCCTAAAGTAACCCCATTTTTAGCAATATTTCGACGAACAGTGTCCGGATTTTATGCGATTACTAAAATAAATTATATGAAACATACAAAAAAACGATTCATTACATTTTTAAGTAAAGGCAGTTCTTTCATAATAAATATAAAACACTGGATATGCAATAGCATATCACTGAAAACAATGTTCCTAAAAATAGGGGTTTTAGAAAATATACCCTTAAACTAAGTATAGAGACAAAGGAAAAGTCTACTCTGAAATTAGTTCATCAAAATATTGAAGGCTTTTCCGGCAAAGAACTAGAGATAGAATTATTTTAGGAAAAATTTCAAATTGACAATTTAATGTTTAACAGAACATTGGCTGCAAGAAAGTCAAATGATGTTCGGTTTTGAAAATTATAATATAGCTAGTGCACTCAACCGAAAGACAACAACACGAGGCGGATCAGTTATATTTAGTAAAAATAGTTTAAAAGTGAAAGAAAGAATAGATATTGTTAGGCTCTCTGTTGAATGTAATATTGGCCTTTCTTGTATCGAGCTAGAAAACCACATTATTTTGAGTGCCGGAGCCGGAACGATCAAAACTTTAATACTTTTGAATCTGTGATGGAAGATGCTTTAAAGTTAGTTTTTAAAAGTAGTAAATCCATAATAGTTTGCGGCGATTTCAATGTGAATCTGCTTGAAAACGATTCCCAAAATTGTAGACTAATAACTCTTTTTACATCTTTTAATTTGAAAAATTTGTTTTTAGAGCCAACCAGAATCACAGCAACAACGGCTACTTGCATAGATAATGTATTTTGTAACTGCGATTTTGTCGATAAGGCCGTAATTAATTGCTTGAAATCTGATCACAGTGGCCAAATAGTTAGTTTTCCAGTAATTAAAATAGAAACCAAAATTTCTTTACGAATTAGGCCTGCCACTGTTTACAAAATAGAAAAATATAAAGAAACACTTCAACTTAAATTGCCAGTACCAAATTATGAGCAGAATGACCCAAATAAATATTACAATGAGTTTTTAATGTATTGCAAATAAAGGTTTTCACGGTTCGGAATATTGTTAAATCAAATAAATTTAAATTCAGCGATTGGGCAACAAAAGGAATCCGTAAAAGTAAAGAAAACGTTTTTTATCTGTGTGATAAAAAGACCTATACTCATAATGATGAGTTTCTTGAATTTGTAAAAATTTATTCAAAAACTTTCAAGAAAGTCTGTATCACAGCAAAATCACTACACATCAGCAGAAAAATTAAAAATTCTGATAACAAAGTCAAAGCCGTTTGGAAAGTAATAAATCATGAAACAGGCAAAATAAAGCCACGTGATCCAGACATCACTATTCAAACTGATCACGGTATTATCAGTTCAGAGGCAGGAGAAGCTCAGGAATTTGAAACATTCTTTACTAACATTCAAGTAAAGATAACAGCGTCATTAGGTTCCTCACCTGCTCTGGCCGAGACACTACTAAAAGATAATGTAAATGCTTGCACTTCCGAATTCAGTTTTAGGCATGTTGACCCTGATACAATTGTTAAGATTTATAAAAAGTTTAATCTCAAAAACTCTGAAGATATATGGGGTATGTCGGTTAAGTTGTTTTGATCTGTCATTGGTGTCCTGGCGCCTTACTTGGCATCATTATTTAACATCTGCATCGATCAAGGTACTTTTCCCGATCTTATAATAACAATAAAATAAAAAGAGTTTATTATCACAATAAAAGACAAAAATGCCATCGTGTTTGCGTAGATAAGGTTACACAGCACAAAAGGTTAAAACAATAGGAACACTACAGGCATTATTAGAAGTGACATGGCCCTGGCTTCCAAGAAAGGTAGACCTGGATCCTGGAAGACAGTGGTTCCATCACATTTACATGTAATTCTAGATAAATTGTACACATGTATGACTTACTGTGTATATGTGTATGTGTGTGTGTTGGGGTGTGTGGGTGTGTGTGTGTGTGTGTGTGTGGGGGGGGGGGGGGGGGTCAGTTAGATATTCTGTCTGTCAAGCAGATCCTCCGTTTCGTCATAGTCTAAGCTAAGCAGCCAATCGTAAATTTTTTTCTTAGCTTCAAATTTGTTGAGGTGATAAAAATTTATTCGATCATTTATTTTATTATAAATAAATGGACCCATCAAGTAGTAATGTCTGCTTGCAAAAACGGTTCTATATCTTTCGGTGGGGCAGGGGCTAAACTTTCTTCTTCTGCGGTTTGGGTTCGCAGGATTGACAAAAACCGTAGCTGAATGCTTTCGTAACATGGTTCTGAGCACAAAGAGTTTTCTCACTGTGAGGACATTGCAGTCAATGTACAGCTGTGTTGTTGGGTATCTAAAGTGTTTGAATGTCATCACTTTTAAGATCGCCCTCTGCGCTCTCTCCAGCTGACGAATGCTAGTTTTGGGGGCACTGCCCCATATCGGTATACAGTACGAGAGTATAGACTGGGCCAAAGCCTTATAGACCATAGTCAATGTGTTCTTATCAGCACAACTTCTTAGTTTTTTAAAAACAAAAATTAGTTTTCTGACCCTGGAAATAAAGTTGTACCTCTCTTTAAATCAGGCAATAGACATGATCCCTGCAATTTCAGACCTGTCTCAATTTTACCAGTTCTCAGCAAGGTTTTCGAAAAGGTTATGCTCAATCAAATGCTGTCTCATTTCAATCAAAATCAACTACTGCATGATCAGCAGTTCGGGTTTACCAAAGGACGCTCGGCTACAGACGCAGGGGTTGCACTGATTCAGCACATCTTCAGCGCTTGGGAGGAGCACCAAAATGCGATAGGCGTCTTTTGCGATCTTTCCAAAGCATTTGATTGCGTTGATCATACAACTTTTCTGTTAAAACTAAAACATTACGGAATTAATGGCAGAGCTCTTGATTTGCTGGACTCCTACTTAAAAAACAGAGTGTTAGTGAAGGGATCTAAATCATCTGGATCACATGTAACAGGCGTGCCACAGGGTTCAATTTTGGGCCCGTTCCTTTTTTTGGTCTACATAAATGATTTGCCGCATATGGTACAAAACTTGTCGAACATAGTATTATTTGCTGACGATACTTCTCTGATTTTTAAAGTAAACAGGAAGGACCAAGAACTTGACGACGTAAATGATGCCCTTCAACAAGTTTTGAACTGGTTTAACGCAAATAATCTCGCACTTAATGCCAAAAAAACTAAATGTATAAAATTTGTTTTGCCGAATGTACCTTTTGTAGATAATCAAGTTACTTTAAACAGAGATATTCTAGATTTTGTTGATAATACCGTGTTTTAAAAAAATCAAATAATAAATTAAAAAATTAAATAATATCAATTTATTTCAGACAATGTCCATAGTGTTGTAAGTAGATACATTAATGACTTAAAAACTATGTTAGTCATAATTAAAAATTTTTTTTTTAATACACAAATTTATTACATAATTTAAATCAATTTACTCCAACCAATCCAATTCAATTTAATGTAATCCAATTAAAATCAATTCAATTCAATCCAATTCAATTTAATTTAATTTAAATATCTGTGACTCTCTGGAACACCGGGCAGACACACGTGTGCTCGTACCCAGTGTCGCAGTATAGGGCTGTCAGGCTTTTCACTGATGACCTTCAGGATGGTGTTGGCGCTGCCCCTCACCCCGCGCATGAGTGAAGCGACGCGGCGGCGCATCACCGTGGCAAACCCATCTGTGTGCGCGTGCGCGAACATTTTTGGGAATAACGATTGACTCTAGGCTGCAATGGGGCTCCCACATTGAAACTCTGGCTGGTAGGCTAAGCTCTGCAGCATACGCAGTCAGAAAAATTAAACAACTAACAGACATTGAAACTGTCAGACTCGTATATTTCAGTTACTTTCATAGTATCATGTCCTATGGTATTTTATTGTGGGGTCGTGCTAAGACGATCTTTATCCTACAGAAACGAGCAATTCGAGCTATATATGGCCTGCGTTGTCGTGATTCGCTTCGCGAAATCTTTAAGGAAATTAATATTTTAACCGTTTATGGACAGTTTATTTATGAAAACATTTTATATGTGAGAAAAAAATGTGTCTTTGTTACCACGAAATTGTGATGTTCATAATTATAACACACGAAATAAAAATAAACTGATATTTCCACACTTTCGGCTTAGTAGGGTCAACACGTCTTTCATGGGTCACTGTATACGCTGTTATAATAAAATCCCCGATACCATTTTGAATCTTTCCGAAAACATGTTTAAAACTCAGATCAAAAGAGTCCTCTGTAAAAAAGCATACAATAAACTGGATGATTATTTAAATGATCAAAAAGCTTGGGTCTAAGTGTCACTAACATATAGTTTACTGTATTGTATCAATTATTTAATTAAATAGACTATTCTTCTTCTTCTTGTGGTGCCATCTCCTATCGGAGGTTGGCTATCATTAGAGCTATTCGGACCCTGGAGACTGCAGCCCTGAACAGTGAGGTGGAGTTCATATCGAACCATTCACACAGGTTTTTAAGCCAGGACGTCCTTCTTCTACCAGGCATTCGTCTTCCCAAAATTTTCCCCTGCAGAATAATCTGGAGAAGTTGGTATTTATCACTTCTCATAATGTGACCGAGGAAGATAATTAAATATGTTTTAAATAGACTATGTATTACTGTAAACATAACCTTAGCATAAGAATTTATATTGTAATAGTCATTAAGTCGTGTTATGCTGTAGAGTTTCTGGCCGCATCTTCTCTACAGCGACAACACGTTCCGACGCGGTGGTAGCTTAAAAAAGAATTGACGTTTAATAAGTGTGCTTCAGGCTCCTATATTGAATAAATGATTTTGAATTGAATTGAATTGAATTGTAATTTTTTTGTTTGTGCTATTTTTTTTTTTGTCAATAATATATAAATTTTTTTTAGGTTGGTACTTTGTTCTTTTTTTGTTATTGGTACCTTCTGTTCTTTTTTGTAAGACAAATAATATATACTTATAATATTGATATGCTGTTTGCTCAGATGTTGTGCGAAGTCTCTGTCTGCCCTAACCACCGACGAAGTCTTGATAGTCTTGCAATAAAATCTTTATGCTGTTTTATTGAGTTAGTGTAGTTCGGTCACAGTGAAAATTCGTCACAGATTTTGATTCCCATATGTTGAGTGAAAAATTAATAGATTTAAATAACATATTTTGGTGAAAAATTGTCACTGGTGTCGATATTTTTATATTTTTTTTGTTTTTTTATTGAATTTTCGTCACAGCTAACTAAGGACATATTATCAGCTGAATATTTTATTATTTAATTATAATAAAAAGACAGACATCTGTATATGCCTGTTTCATGGATCTAAGTAAGGCATTTGATACTTTGAATTATGATATTCTCTGGGACAAGCTTAGAGCAACAACAGTACCTAAAAGTATTACTAATCTTTTAGAGTTTTGGTACGGTAATCAGTCAAATCATGTGCGATGGCGAGATAAATTATCTGATAGTTATGAACTTTGTAATGGTGTGAGACAGGGTGGCTTGACATCACCTATCCTTTTCAATTTGTATGTGGACGGGCTAATGGGGGAGCTCAGCAGAACCAGAGTAGGCTGCCAAATAGGTGGAGTGTGCCTAAATAATCTAAGCTATGCAGACGATATGGTTCTGCTGAGCCCCTCTGTTACCGGTCTTCGTCAATTGGTAGGTATTTGCGAGAACTATGCAGCTAAACATAATTTGGTGTATAATGTAAAGAAAACTGAGGTCATGATCTTTAAATATGGCAATGGTCCTACTGTAATACCACCTATCAGCCTATGCGGTTCACCGCTCTCAATCGTAAATAAATTTAAATACCTTGGACATATACTTACTGAAAAACTTAGTGATGATGATGACTTAGAGAGACAGAGAAGGGTCATTGCCATGAAAAGCAACATGTTATCAAGGCGATTCGCCCACAGCTCGAGTGATGTCAAAGTAACCTTATTCAAAGCATACTGTCAGGCGCTCTACACCACTCACTTATGGCAAAAATACAAGCACAGTACTTATAACTCACTTCGGGTACAATATAACAACGCTTTTAGAGCAATGCTTGGCCTTCCGTGGCGATGTAGTGCGTCCGGCATGTTCGCACAGCACAGAGTGGATGACTTTTATGCGGTCATGCGCAGAGCGAGAGCTTCCTTTCATGAAAGATTGTTGATGTGTAATAATGAATTAGTCACAGTAGTACTAAGTAATTTATACATGTATGACGTAAACTTTATAAGTTTAAAGTAACCTGACAGTTGATAACATCAAAAATTTATTGTACAAAATTTTTCAATGTATAATTGACCTACTTTACAAGTAAGTACCTTATAGTACCTTATAGTATTATAAGTGTACCGAAAACTATTTACCTATTGTTATTGAATTTTATTCTATTTTATTTTAATTTATTTGAATAGAATGTAATGTAATGCTATGGGACTTGTACCTGAAATAAAAGATTTATTATTATTATTATTATTATTATTATTATTATTATTATTAAAATAATGTGTGTAGGTAATAGGCACCATTAATCTAGATAGGTAGCTATGTATGTGTGTATGTAATATATTATACAGGGTTCAACTTAATATGCTGATACTTTTTAAGGGGATGATCAGGCTATCAAACTGAACAACTTTCTCTATGGGACCAACATCGATATCGCGAAAAAAAAAAACAGCTGTCCCATATATTTGGCTCGAGTAGGTTTCAGTTTTGTATGGAGCAGCCGATTTTTTTTCGCGATATTAATGTTGGTGCCATAGAGAAAGTGGTTCAGTTTGATGGTCTGATCATCCCCTTAAAAAAGTGTCAGCATATTAAGAAGGACCTATATAAGGTCTAACAAAATTAGGTGAAACTATTTTAAGGGGATGATCAGACCATCAAACTGAACAACTTTCTCTAATGGGACAAATATCGAAATCGCGAAAAAAACAGGGTTCGAAATTATCAAGATAATTATTTTCATTGATAATTATCGGATAATTATCCAAGCTGATTCTTAGTTTTTAGAGAAAATATTTCTAACTAAAAGTTCTAAAGTTGCTTTTTTGCTTTAATACACTTGTATACAGACCAAACAGCACCTAAGTCTTTGGCATAATAGTATCTCATCTCAATAAATAACAAAAAATTTAGAAAAACTACTGAAAACCGTGACAAAAAATGATTTCAGTGTTGGGAGCTTCTTTTTTCGCGAATCGTGATCGATATAAAAAACCTGGTTTGGGGGCGCTCCAATCAACTGTCACCTTTAATGTTAGTGTTCCAAGTACAAAAATTAGTTCCAATGATTTTCCGCAACATGGCGAGGTTTCTGTTCGAGTTCCTTTAGCATAGGTATGTATGCTCAAAACACAATTAATAAAAAGCTAGAGGGACCGAAGCGAGTTCGCAATTTTACACACCAAGGTTTGAAATGTTGGTGGTTTGAGTTTTATTAGTCTGACACTCAGTTGCAGATAAAAAACACTAAAGTTAATCCTCCATTAAATCTCTTGCTGTCACTTTTTGTCTAGCAAAAGATATAATGGAGGATAAACTTTAATGAGCGTTTCTGCAACAGAGTGTAAGACGTGTGTATGTGCGGTTTCAGAGTAGTCAATTTCATACAAAACTTTGACAAAGTAATATTATTTTCACCTCACAAGCTCGGAAAGATTCTGTTTATCATTCGAAATCTGAGTGCAAAAGTGCATTTTATCCGCTAGCGTGGAAAGAGTTTTTGAAATTCGAATCAGTCTATTCAATATTTTTCTATACCGCCAGTCCACTGAAAATGCATTAATCAATCAATCAATCAATCAATCAAATTATTTATTTCAGAACATAAATTCCATATTGTAGGTATGTCACAAGTTACAATTTTCATTTCATTGTTAGTATTGCTTACTCACTAAGTTAGTATATCAAAATTCAATTCATAATATTGTAATAATGCAAAATATCAAAAACTAGTGGTCAAAACTGTAAACAATGTCAAAATTTGATAAAGAAATAAGTAGTCTCACCTCATTAAAAATTATTAAAATAAAATAAGTACATTACAAATTTACAAAATTGAGAAAAGTGCAGTTCAACTATTATTATTATCATTATATTAAGTAGGTATATTATTATTATTAATACCTAACTATTTCATGTCACTGGCCAGCACGAAAAAAAACTTTTTAAAATGTTGTTCTCTTTAGCAATTCACTTTTTTCCTCGCTGTTGTGAGGTGAAAAATTGTGTGTTTCGCTCGTCTGCAAAATTATTCTGTGTCTCGTACCTTTGAAACCTTCGCTATAAGCTCAGGATTCTATTATTTGAACCACGAGCGAAGCGAATTCTAGAGTCCTTCGCTTGCTCAAGTTTCAATACAAGTACTCGCGCCAAAAAACAACTTTGCAGCCTAGCATAACAAATAACTATTTTATATATGGAAAAATAGTTTAGAAAATCTAGATTGCACGTCTCAAAAACATTTACAATTTGACAACATTTCATTTTAAGAATGGTAACTAAATTAGAAAACCATTTGAGGATTAGTGATACAAAGCTTATATCAAAATTATCAGATTTTTCTATCCATTTCTCGAATAATTTGAAAAATACTGAATTGAGAGGTTGAATGAGTTTTTTTAAAATAATTAATGGACTTCTTGCTTCTGCGTTAGCACCGCATTTCCGCCAGTACTGTCGGATCGTATCCAATCTCGAGGATTGTTTTTAAGTAAGGACACAACTGAGATGGATTCTGGAGCTTCGTGGCAGGCTGAAACGCGAACCGAGCGAACACCACGCGACAGACGAGTGTTCGGGGCAAACCCCGCAACATGACTCCGACTGAGATTGTATTCCTTTGCTTGCTTGGCTTTTCTATTGCATTTGACAGTTTTTATTTTTAATGTATATAGGCGCAGGAGGGCTTCATCGCAAACAGATCACTGCAGTAGTAAAACTACCGAGATTACACAGAACTAGCGATCCGTCGAGTTATGCGGTGGTTCAGCCATTCCTATTCAAATCTTCAACTGAACTCCTCTTGACATGGCTGTCAACCACCTTTACCGACACCCGACGTTCCACTAGACCGACACCAGGCGGCGCTGTAGCAAGGCACCGTCATTAGTGTGCGATCTTGTTCTGTTTTAACTTGAGAGATGGCGCCAGGTGCCGTAGAGGGATGGCACCAGGCGCCGTCACGGCCAGACTGACTGTCGACCGTCCTCGGGCGTATCTTACTGCGGCCCTGCAAGAAACAAGCAAACATCAACCATACGGCAGATCTGAATTCCCGCTCGTCCAGCCTGACAACAATCTCGCATCATCGTCAGACTGCATCTCGACATGTTCTTCACCGTTGGGCCGGGTGCGTCCTTTCTACCAACGGACGGCAGACTCCCCGTCCAATCTCACAACAACCTGGACAGACGAGTGCGTCCCTCCAACCAACCCCCACACACAAGGGGTATGGCTCGGACGACACTACGACCGCCAGAATTGCTTTCACCGTGCCGCTACTCCATCAATTATCTTATCACATAGCATCTTTGACTATGTACCTACTTATATGAGGACTAGTAACGCGTGTAATTCTACTTACAAACATTTCTGCCACTTTTTGCGGGGGGCGAGGTAATATGCAATCCGCAACTTTGGATTTTATTCCCCATAATTTTAGATTCTAATTTTGAATGTCAAAAATCATGAAAAGCAGTCTCGTGTGAACCCCAAACGTTCTAAGTACGAAGTTATTTATTTCGCAATTATAGGCTGTCTCGTTTAGTGATAAGGTATAAAATTGAATGTAAACTGCACATGATCAATTGATCTTATACCGTGGCAGAGGGGAAATGCTACCGCAAGGCGAGTCCCTCATATAAGTAGTCAATACATAGCATAGAATTCCGTTTCCAAAAACACGGGCCATTAAGGTGACCCGTGTTAACTGTAACATCTTCTGGCGCCGTCATGGCACATCCAGAAAAAGGCGGGCTCACCGCGGATCATGCTTTCGAGGTACCTCTGGACATTCATTGTTCACATTGATTAACCTCCTTCACTTGACAAGAACTCTTCTACTGCTTTTTCGGTCTGATCGGATGGTAGTCATGCGTCCTGGCTTGCCGCAAACATATCAGGTTGACACAAAGCAAGTTACAACGTTTTGTCTCTTTTATTTATGCTCTTTTGTGCGCGCTGATCTCGACGAATCTTCTCGCTTAAACAGACAAATTAAGGTACACATTAGATCTTTATTTTTAGCCATTTTCACATAAATTACCAAGGTAGTGCAAACATAAGCACCAGAATTTAGGCTGAACCTGCATTGTGGTGATTAGACAACAACATAAAATACATCTTTATGGACACAAACAACCATATCGGAAATCACAAGACCTACGACGCTGCGCTGCGCCACTGATAAAGTACAAACATCGGCCAACATGAGAGCAAGACCTACTGTATGCTAACCACATCTTTGAAGTCTGTAGTTATCTTATCCTTCAACCATGGAGCCACTACAGCTAGACTACAACGTCAAGAAATAATTGCCGAAAGACTCAAGAAAACAGCCATTGACTATAAAATGGTCTCACAGCAAACTGAACAGTTTATCAAATACGCCGTATCAAAAAAAAAACTGAACATCATACCTATAGCAAGAGTTTCAGGATAAACATTTGTACCAAGTTTATGACAAAGACAGTTCAAGGTCAACCCACAAAGAAATACCCTCGGAAACGGACGAAGCAATTAGTTATCAATTATCTCAACGTCGAGACACTAAGCACTAACATGCACTTTCGCACAGAACCAGAAGAAGAAGTTTCACATTATAACTTTTTTAAGGAGGTATACTAATATGGATTGTTATTGCAACTGTACTCTTCTATAATCCGTGACTGGAAGAAATAATTTCGGCGATTTAGGTATGTTCAATAGTAAAACAACATGTGCATGATTTGATGCTCTGAGAAAAGCCGCATAATAATGGCTATTTGGACTCTGTTTTGGGTTATGGCATTGTGACCTCGGCAATTTTTGTACGGACAAACATTTTCCTAATCCATAAACTGCATCGGGCTATATTCGGCATTGGCTGTAATGATTCATGCATCCCGTACATATTTAAATAAAATACCAGATACGTGTTATTGCAGTTTAAATAATAACATCTTTACCAACAAAAGCAGGGAATTAGAAACCTCGTGTAAATCTGACATTAGAACGTAGTAATTTTATGCTCTTTGACTGACATTGGCTCCCAAAATAAAAAGCTCCCATATGTCTACACATTAACCACGAAGTTAGAAAAGGAAACCTGAGATACCACCACCATCATAATATTGTCCAAACTAAATATAGCACACCATCTTACAACAGAACCACGAGTTCGGAAACAGATTATCCAACAGTTACCTACTACCGTAACATATTATAGGTACCGCACTCATCACAGTTTCGTGCGCTTTTCGAATTTCAAACTTTGGTCTTCAGAAACGAGAACTAAAATGCGACTTATATCAAT
This sequence comes from Agonopterix heracliana, assembly GCA_963693445.1. Classification (NCBI taxonomy): domain Eukaryota; kingdom Metazoa; phylum Arthropoda; class Insecta; order Lepidoptera; family Depressariidae; genus Agonopterix; species Agonopterix heracliana. The sequence continues at coordinate 305,979 of OY856321.1, forward strand.
ACGCGACACCCTGTACCTCATGGTTATGAGATACAAGGCGCCGTAGGTAAGAATTTATCGCAGCTGACAAACACGAGTGACGAAGAACTGGTTCGGGGCATTGAGTAATTATGTATAGAGCAGACAACGCGTACAAAATCTGTGCACCATGATCAGCAGTGTGGGGTGCGTGCTGGGAGCGTCAGGCTGCGACGAGTGCCTGGCTCAGGCTAAGTGGGTTGGAGCGCGTGCACCCTAACGCGTGTTACAAAACATTACTTCTCGGTAGCTTCTCTAGTTAACATAGTACCTCAATGGTTCGGCGTCGAAATCTACTAGATAACCATGAACATAGGAGAGAATTGTGTTTCATTCATATAGTATACCAGCACTCAGTTAAAAAGGGATGTAAATCCTTACTTTGTCTTCCTCCGCTAAAAAAAAGGCCTTCTAAACGAGTTCGTTGTAATAGTTCATATTTCACAACAAAGATATTTCGATCTTACAATGCTTCGATATATCCAGTGCCATTTAGCATCAAACACCTACAGCACGAATTTATTTGCTCAATTCAATTCAATATTTGTTATTTATTTGCGATATGAATCAACAATCAACCGAACGTCATCGTGACAACGACAATCAAGACATTATTAGTTTGTGAATTAAGAACAACAATAAAAGACAACATAAAAAAAACAACACTTGGAGTCGTCGTCCAAAGAGGTGGCACGCCCGCTCGACCATGCAGTTGCGTTAACACTTGTCATCCACAAAACACAATCCTGATTTTTATCTACGAAAACCATCACATAATAACCACCGTTACATTATTTCTTGATCAAAAGTTACATACATACAGAAACTCACGGCAATAATCCCTTTCGGTGTGGCCAGAAACATTGCATCAAAAATTACAAGTCCATAAACCGCAATTATAAAATAATAAAAAATGTGAGCACACTCACAAGAGCCAAGAGCTCGGCGATCAATTTCAACAATGTGCAAATACAACCAACATTTACATTACAACCCAAATTCAACACACAATAAGGACCTTGTTTCACTTCTAAATCGGAATCGGAAGTCGAGGACAAGTTTCAAATGCCGTAATCTTGTTGGAAGGATGATGTATGAAGGATTTTCGGAGTTTGGCCTGACCTGACTGAACATGAAGCGATTTACGAGCCGACAAAGAGAGCTCTTAATCGCCTATTAAGTTCCACATCGCGTCAGCAACAGGCAGATTGAGACACCTAAATTCTTCAGCAGCATCTAGGTACAGAGTTACCTTGTACACAGAAGCAAATACGAATAAGTTTTTATTGTATCAACAACAGAAACATGCCTTTGAAATAGAGTGTATACAGGCATGACGGCATGACAAAAGCATGGAAACCATAAAAGCCATATTTTATAAAAAATTAGGCTTAGATACTACAGCGATGTTTCTGACTACACTGCCTGCATTCAACGAACTATCGTAGTATCGTATGATCACAACTATGTTCCCTGAGGGAGTAGTCTGAGATATTCTAAATCCTCAGAACATCCACGTTTTACTAGAAGAACTATTGTGCTTTCTGGAATATAAGTTTAAACTTAAAAGCCCATTCTAAATAGATGAAACCAGGTAATGAGGGCACACCAAACACAACACAGCAATATCCGACAAAATTCTCACCAATAATCCGTGACCAAAGTCTATTTCGAACCACAAACATTAATTATACCATACCAACACGGAGATAACTTGCCTACTATCTCATCCTGGACACTTCATACAACAAGGCCGGGCCAAACGCTGGCCTGGCATTAGCAAAACCATATTGCCTATTGTAGACACTGTAGTTGTCTTCCATCTGTCTTCCACGAAGAAGTGCAGGGAGTGTCCGTACTGTATGAACTGTATTATGTATCCGTCGACTTTACTGTAAATCATTCGTCAACTGGTGGGGTTGAAAATTACTGCTCGTCGTTCCGCCACTAGCCATATGAGTAGGCAGGACATACGTTAGATCATGTTCCATGTATTTAGAATGCAGATTGATGCAGATGCAGATTCAGCCGCTGTTTCTTTCGCATCGATTTGGAACCTCGTGATAAAACTATCATCAGGTCTTGACTCTTGAAACAAAAGCTAGGTTTTAGCTGTCAAATAACCATCAACATTTTTCTATAGACGATTTCATTTCTCTTGGGCGCAAGTTTGTTTACACTTCTGATATAGGCGCAGGAGGGCTTCATCGCAAACAGATCACAGCAGTAGTAAAACTACCGAGATTACACAGAACTAGCGATCCGTCGAGTTATGCGGTGGTTCAGCCATTCCTATTCAAATCTTCAACTGAACTCCTCTTGACATGGCTGTCAACCACCTTTACCGACACCCGACGTTCCACTAGACCGACACCAGGCGGCGCTGTAGCAAGGCACCGTCATTAGTGTGCGATCTTGTTCTGTTTTAACTTGAGAGATGGCGCCAGGTGCCGTAGAGGGATGGCACCAGGCGCCGTCATGTATATTACCCATAAATCCTACGTTTTTCAGAAAATTCAAAAGTAAATTAAAAACAGAAATATCAGACAAAAATAAAATCGGAAAAATACGTACCTATCTCTTATTTTTTAATCTATTTTTATTAAAAACAGGTGGTTAAAAAAATATTGTCAATTAATAATGTAAGTAGGTAGTTGAAATTTGCCTTGCCTGCCGTGCAAGAGGCGATGGTTCGATCCCCGTCCAGGAGTGCGATTTTTGAATCTCATTCAGTGAGCTCAGCAGTTGAAAATGTCAAAATTAGTATGGAGATAAGTGTAGTATTATAACATAAAATAACATGCTAAAAACTATTCATTTAAAATGCAGTCGAATAGTGAAAACGGAAATGGTAAATGGGTCATGCGCTGCGTCTGCACATATGACGTAGGTAATTAGTTTTAACAATACCTCAATGTTACTAGTTTTAATTCATTCAATATATCGACACCTAACAAGAAATATGTCTTTGATTTGACTACGAAAATCCTCCATGTCTCTACGGTTATTGCATGGCGACCCTGCCAGACAAGTAAACATCAAGAAGAATAGAAGATCAAGTAAACATCAAGAAGAATAGAAGATCAAGTCCAAATCAAGAAGGGAAGAAGATCTACGGAAGTATCCACCGGCAAGATTCAAGAAGGATGGGGAAATCTTACTCAAAAGACGAAGTTATAATAGCACAAACAGCAAGCGGAGATGCACAGGCAAATACACAGCAACACCTTTCTACATCAGAGATATTGCTAATTGTACTTCTTATAATCGCAATCGTCGCATCAGTCTACTACATTCTGAAGAAACACCGAAAAAATTCTATTAAAACCTTACGCCGAGAACTGAACTCAATCCAGATAGCCACCATTTCAAGACCAGAACAAACCCCACCAGAAAACTAAGAAGACCACTCAAGAGGAGTCCAGGGGTTACCCGGCCCGAAGAGGTGTCCAGGGCTTACCCGGCCCGAAGAGGTGTCCAGGGGTTACCCGGCCCGAAGAGGTGTCCAGGGGTTACCCGGCCCGAAGAGGTGTCCAGGGATTGCCCGGCCCGAAGATTCACCAAAGTCAACAACCAGTCATCGGAAGAACATCCTGGCGCATCCAGGAATAAATACGCTGATAGAATCAAGTACGTCGCATAGAAGTAAGTGTATCATAACATTATGTTAAAATAACCACATTTCATTGTTTCTATTTCTTAGCATTTATATAAAAATTTTTTAAGTAAGTAACTTAAGACTATGCTGAAAGAGTTAATTCAGTTAAGAGATTCTTTAAAATATATAAAGGAATATTTAATAAAACTAGGACCTGAAAGGCGTTTAACTAGTGAAAGCGCTTCTAAAAAACAAGAGGAAGCAACACAGTCGTACCAACAATTACCAGTCTTTTTAACTAAAGTAAACCTTCTTATAGAAAAATCTGAGATATGCACCGAAGATATTATTAGTATAAATAAAGTAGTAGAAGAAATTCATTTATTATACAATAAAATCTATAGTTTAGTGCCAGTGGTGCGTAAAGACACGAAAACGGACACCATGGCAACAACTAGCAAGGTCAACTTTGAAATAAAGACAGCTATTGCCCTGTTGCCAATTATGAATGGCCAGGAACAAATAACAAAACAATTAATTGATGGCATTGATTTATACTCTGCCATGTTAACTGAAGAATCAAAGACACAGTTAATTAATTTTGTGTTAAAAACGAGGTTAGATTCTAATTCGAAACTTCGGTTGAAATCTTCCTACAGCAGTGTCGATAGCTTAGTGAACGATATGAAAACCCATTTGATACAAAAAAAGTCGTCTGTCTCTATCCAAGCACAGCTTATTCATGCTAAACAAGGTCGCAGGTCTGTAGAAGCATACGGCTCATACCTAGAAAATTTATTTGTTAACTTGACCATAGCGCAAGCCGATTTAGACGATAAAAGGTACGATATTTTACGACCGATTAATGAGAGATTAGCAATAAAACGCTTTGCCGATGGGCTAGAAAATCAGCGTTTAAGTACGATCATAGCGTCTCGAGAGTTTAACTCCCTCCCAGACGCAATCAGAGCTGCTGTAGATGAACAAAATTTAACCCAGAGTGAGGACCACGTATACAGAATTAACAGCTCTAATAATACATTCTCGAATCGGGGAAATTATCAGAATAAACGAGGTAACAGTTTTTATCGTGGTAATTACAATCAACCAAAAAATTTTAATTACTATCGCGGGAATAATAGACATAATTACAATGATAGAAATTATTATAACTCGAAACCTTCATTCAACAATATCCCGCACGCGCCTTCAGCACGTGGATAATATGTTTCACGCGGTCGCGGCACATTTTACGATCGCGGTGTCAATCGTACCCCGCGGGTTCAGCAAACTCAGTACGACGAGCAAGAACCAAGTAGCAGTAGAAGTGAAGAAAATTTGAATATAAATAATGACGAGTTTTTTCGTTCAGAATGAAAACGTAGTTTTAAATTACAATAATACTAATTCAGTAACTTTTTATTTAGAAAAAGATAGAATAATAAACCTATTAGTAGACAGTGGAGCGTCCTTATGCGTTCTAAAATATGAATGGGTGTGTCAGTATCCAGACTTATTAGATAAAATATATAACGATAAGATTACTATAAGGGGCGTCAGTGGAAGGTTGATTTCAGAAGGATTCATTATTTTAGAAATAGAAGTAGAAGGAGTATATTTCAGCAACAAATTTTATATTTTTAAAAATATGTCTTGCTCAGCTGATGGGATATTAGGTGAAAACTTTTTAAGACAGTATAAAGGCCACCTAAACTATGAAAATAACACCTTGAAATTGACAAACAATGGACACAGTGTTTATACTAATATGAATCATAAATATAGACATTTGATACCTCCTCGATGCGAAACAATTAAATATATTCCTACTACGTATAATGGGGATACAGTTGTTTTAGCAAAAGAACTCAAAGAGGGTGTGTTTATAGCAGGAATGATATCAAAACCACAAAACGGTCTCATTCCTATACGGATATTGAACACAACGAATAGGGAAGTAACTTTAGACTTTTGTGACCTAGAAATAGATACGGTAGATAACTTTGAGTTATGTCATTTATCAGACGAAAATATTTCGGTGAACAGAGTCAAAACATTGCTTGATTTATTAGATTTAAACTATTTGAATAGAGAAGAACGACAGACTATCCAAAATATTACCGCCAAATATGCAGATGTGTTTCACCTGCCAGGCGATAAGTTGACTGTAACAAATGTGATGGAACACTCTATATCACTAAAAGATAATATCAACCCTGTATATTTAAAGCCATACAGAATTCCGCATGCTTTAAAAGGGGAAGTTAAGAAACAGATCCAAGATATGCTTGATAACGATATAATAGAAGAAGCCACGTCTGAGTGGTCTAGTCCAGTCTTATTAGTGCCAAAAAAAGCTGATAAATATAATAACAAAAAATGGCGATTAGTAGTGGATTATCGGCAATTAAATAATAGAATTAAAGATGACAAGTTTCCGTTGCCAAACATCATAGACATCTTAGACTCGTTGTCAGGTAGTATTTATTTCTCAAAATTAGACCTTTCACAGTCTTATTATCAACTTTCCTTAGAAGAAAATTATTGTAAGAGGTTATATATCGCGGGTTCCGTACTGGCCGCTTTAGTTTAAGTTTGGAACGCATATCAAAAGAAACAAAGATTGGCAGCGTTTGTATTATGTCTGAGATCCGGGGGCGTGGGGATTGTCATGTTTCTCTATAAATAAAATATCTTCTAAAATATAATCCAATTTATTATTATTACGCCGCCACCATCTGAGCGAAGCCCCGTCACATGGTGGAGGCGCGGATATTCTACCGGTAAGGGTGGAGATTCGATCCCGGGCGTAATTAAAATTTCAAAAAACGCGAAAGAAGATTCACAGCAAGCCAACGCTAAACAGTAGCAGCGGATGCGGCAGAGGACATCCCCAGCCGAAGTCACCGAAAAGGAGCAGTGCGAAGGCCGAGCACCCGGATTCCTTTGCAAAGTTAAGTGGTATTGTTGATTCACGAATAAGGCTGTAATGTTTTTAAAATCATACGTCCCACACTGTAGAATGGTCAAGGAGGTTTTGCAGGAGATGAAACCGCCGTTCATGGGGTACGAGCTGAACGAGCGCGAAGAAGGGAGCAATCATTGGAACCACGTGGCCGATAGTATAGGCTCCAAACTGTTTTGCAATCAGGATTTATATTTATTTTGTAACACTATGTTTAGCTAGATTTCATACTTTCATGTAAATATGGATAGCACCTCCATCTTCGATCTTTCACAGCTTTGGCCTTTTTCTCTATGTTTAAATTTTTATATGGGTTTTAATGTGCAGATGACAACACAGTTATTTAAATAAGCTTTACGGTCATGAGCGGTTAGCGACTCGGTAAATAAGCCTTAGTGCTAGGGGCAAGGGGTCATTTGATTAAAGAGGGCCAAGGGGTCATTTGATTAAGCAGCCAGCTGCTGCAGCAGGTGACAACCCCTGCATAGAGCCTTTATGGCTGGGACTTTCCTCTGAGAGTGTAAGTCGATTGAGTGTGATCCTCGACCCCTCTATAAAGATGTTGATGGATCAGAAGAAGAATTGCATGGAAGAAGGTGCCTGGGAGAGTAGAGCAGAATGTCCAACGGAAATTTTCTCGTGAAAGTCGAACATTTTCTTTCGAGGGGGGGGGGATAGGCTTGGTCGCTATGCATATTTACACCATAAACATACGTTTCATAAGTTTGTTTTGTCATTCATAAATATTTCATAATATTTCATCATATTTTGTGAATTAATATTTGTTTACATTTTTATTTTGACGTCTTTCAGAAAATAGTTTTAATTTATAGAATAATCATAAGTCTATTTTACCAAAAAGTTTACTATTGATTCCTTATATATTGTAGTGATGGAGTTTGTATATTGGTACATTTTAGAGTTCATTATTTTAGCTTGGAAAGCCGATGATATACTAATATATTCTTCTTTATTTCATGTATTTGGGGTACGGATGACCGTGACTCGAAGCACATTGCGTCGAGATCAAGGAGGACTATCGAGCAGCGGAAAAGATGACCACAGCGGGTCAACCACAACCTTAAAGAGGGCCAAGTATCGCAGCTATTGGGCATAAGAAAGAAAAACGAGTTAAATAATTTTTAAGTTAGTAGGGGATAATGAAGAGTTGTTGTCTGTATTGTTGTATGTAGGTTTTATGGATAGGAGGGTGCATCCAGGGGGTCCTCACAAGGCTATAAGCCGAGGATTGTTCACCGATTGGGTGAACGAACCCTGAGATGATATTTTTGTATCGGGGGTTTTATAGATAGGAAGGTAGGTTTGCGTGGCACACGCATTATAGCCGTAGGGCAAGGGTTAGGTTTTAGCCCTTCAGGCGTGCCCAGGAAAGGCCCATCTGGTCTGACCTATGGTTGTCTGTGGTCAATATGATGTAATGAATGGCTGCTCATAATTTGAGTTTGAGTCCTCTCTGTAAAATACGGTCACGGCTATTGGGGTCTATGGTAATTGTATTATATCAAAGTAGGGTAGAGGTAGGATTAAACGTAGGCCTTTGAGATTATATAAAATATTTTCAGATTGTAGAGATAGGTTGAGACGAGGTCACACTGATGGTTTTGGTGTTTGTAAAATTATAATTAGCGACGGTTTGGGTCGATTGGCCATCAGTTTGGTCACGAATATCTCCTAGGGGTAGGCAGCATAGACCATAGGGGACTCCTTTTTTTTGGTGGGTTTTTGGAGCCCCAAAGTGCAAGGCATACCCGGGTAGGCGCGTCATGTGGTGAAGTATGACGTCATCAGTTTGATTAAACTTGGGAATGTTCTGATGGGTAAGTCAGGGGGCGAAACTGATGAACACCACTGGCATTAGCCTGCCGGTATCCATGCACTAGTTGGTAGCAGAAACTGGACTAGTGTCTATGCGTTAGCTTAGTGTAAGTTCTTCCCACCTAGGTAGGCGCATTTAGATAGGTTAGGCAGGTAGGCCTAGCGTTAAGTTGCATTGTATAAAGTCAGATATGTGTTCCAAACCAGCAGTAGAGGGGGATGATGTAAGAGGTTATATATCGCGGGTTCCGTACTGGCCGCTTTAGTTTAAGTTTGGAACGCATATCAAAAGAAACAAAGATTGGCAGCGTTTGTATTATGTCTGAGATCCGGGGGCGTGGGGATTGTCATGTTTCTCTATAAATAAAATATCTTCTAAAATATAATCCAATTTATTATTATTACGCCGCCACCATCTGAGCGAAGCCCCGTTTCAGTACACAGCATTTAATGTTGATAAAATGTACCAACTTTCATTAAAGTACAAAGACTCACGTAAATATACAGCATTTACGACTGATAAAATGTACCAAATGAAACGTTGCCCAATGGGTCTTAAGACAAGCCCAAGTGTCTTCTCCAGATTAATGACCATAGCTATGGCTGGATTAAATTATAGCAAATGTTTCATTTATCTTGATGATTGTGTTGTAATAGGAAACTCATTGGAACATCATAATAAAAATTTAATAAGTGTTTTAGAACGTTTAAAGAGTGTACAACTAACATTAAACCCCTTAAAGTGTGAATTTTTACGTAAAGAAATAATTTATTTAGGACACAAGATCACATCAACAGGAATTTTTCCTGACCCAAGCAAAATCGAAACTATGCAAAACTATCCAAAGCCCACCAGTGTTGATGATGTCAAACGATTTGTGGCTTTTGCGAATTATTATAGACGATTTATTCCTTCTTTTTCTAACATAGCACATCCGTTAAATCAGTTAAGTAAGAAAAATACAAAATTTGAGTGGACAAGTTCATGTGAGTCAGCTTTTCAGAGTTTAAAATTAGCATTAATGCAGCCACCAGTTTTAGAATATCCTGATTTTAACGAAAACAATATCTTTAGATTACAGACCGACGCCTCGAAAATAGGGCTAGGTGCAATATTATCAAATCAGAATGGACGAGTAATTGCTTACGCCAGTCGCTCACTGACACCAGCCGAAACACGATATCCTATTATAGATTTAGAATTACTCGCTATAGTATGGTCAGTTAAACATTTTAGGCCTTATTTGTATGGAAGAAGGTTCAAAATTATTACGGATCACAAACCACTTGTCTATCTCTTTAGTTTAAAAGATCCATCAAGTAGGTTAACGAAATTTAGACTTTACTTAGAAGATTATGACTTTGAAATCGAATACGTGCCAGGCAAAAATAATGCAGCTGCAGACGCATTAAGCCGTCTCCCAGTAACAAGCAAAGATTTAAAAAATATGAGACAACACATGATATCCGTTTTAACACGAGCGCAATAAAAAAAGTCACAAGAACAGCGCGAACCAAATTTAACTTTGAATAATTCTCAAGACCACAGGCTTGATAGCCCAAAGGTCGTAGAAATTCTCAAAAAACCTAACACTATGACAGAACTAATTATTAACGATTAAAACTTAGAGAAAATAAGAAATGAAGAAAAAATATTATCAAACGCGGAATTATGTACGTACGTGCCATCGCAATCAGCGATATATCTAAATTCCCGATCGTTATCTACCCCACAGGTGTTAGCGAGGGATTTAGAAGAATTATGTAAAGAATTAAAAATAAATGAGTTGCACATGATTAAAAGTAAATGTAATGCAAATAATATAAAATCACTTGCAAGTTGTATAAAAATGTATAGTGTTGATATACCGCGCCTAGTTATAACTAAAGATGTAATACGAATCTCTGACAAAGATCAGAAAACAATTATTTTAAATGACTTCCATATTTTGCCCACCAGTGGGCATGCAGGAATAAATAGAATGACAAATAGTATAAAACGGTATTACTTTTGGCCAGGTATAACCAATGATATAATCGAGTATGTTAAGCGTTGTAAACACTGTCAATTTAATAAGTTTACTAATAACACTATAAAAGAACCAATGACTATAACGACCACAGCGAGCTCGGCAATGGCAAGAATAAGTCTAGATATTATGGGACCACTTCCGGTCGATAACTTAAACTATAAGTATATCCTTACTTTGCAATGCAACCTCTCCAAATTTGTGGAAGCATATGCCTTGGAAAGAAAGGATACAAATTCAGTAGCAAATGTTTTAGTTAATAATTTTATATTACGTTATGGTATTCCAAAGGAAATAATTACGGACAGAGGAACAGAAAACATATCTTCTGTCATGTCGGAAGTGTGTAGTTTGCTTAATATAAAAAAGTTTAACTCTACTGCGTACCACCACCAAACATTAGGATCATTAGAAAATAGTCATAAAAGTCTGGGAGCATATCTTAGAATTCAGTGTGAAAACAATAATTCAGACTGGAGTAGTTGGTTGCCATACTGGTGCTTTGCCTACAATACTACCGTTCACACAGAAACTAAGTACACGCCTTTTGAGCTAGTTTTTGGAAAATTATGTAACCTCCCAAGTAACTTACAATTAACAATAGATCCTTTATATAATTTTGACGATTATCCAAAAGAATTAAAGTATAGATTACAAAAAGCCCAATGTGACGCAAGAAAACAATTATTAGACAAAAAACAGACAAGAAAATTATTGTATGACGAAAATTCAAACCCAATCACTTATAAAAAGGGTGATTTAATATTGTTAAAAAATCAAACAGACACCGTTTACCTTGGTCCGTATGAGGTGTTGGAGGAAACTACACCTAATGTAAAAATCCTAAAGAATAATGTTGAATACTTAGTACATAAGAATAATACTAAATTGTTTTTATCATAGTAGAATACGGAAGTATGATTGATATACCTAACTACATATAATTATAACCATTTTTTAATATCCTAAAAAATTATAACATAAGTGAATGAAAAAAAAAATTGTTTTAACATGACTCATTTAACATTTTTTTTTTCCTCGGGAAGGGGATGTAAAGGCCCTCTTTTTCGGGGGAGTTGTAGTATTATAACATAAAATAACATGCTAAAAACTATTCATTTAAAATGCAGTCGAATAGTGAAAACGGAAATGGTAAATGGGTCATGCGCTGCGTCTGCACATATGACGTAGGTAATTAGTTTTAACAATACCTCAATGTTACTAGTTTTAATTCATTCAATATATCGACACCTAACAAGAAATATGTCTTTGATTTGACTACGAAAATCCTCCATGTCTCTACGGTTATTGCATAAGCGTCTTTTTACTACTGATTTGACTACAATAAATCGCACTCCTGAAGTATGATTTTTGAGAGTCAAATCAGCAGTAGAAAGTTGCGTATCTCTACAGTAATTTTGTCATTTTCAACTGCTGAGCTCACCGAATGAGATTCAAAAATCGCACTCCAGGCCGACTCGTACCAAAGAGTTTTTTGGAATTTATGTAGGTACGATTTTGTAACACCATTGGCTTTTTGGTGACGGAAAACATCGTGAGGAAACCTGCATCCTTCAATTTCAAGGCATGTATTGTACCCACTGTCCATTATAAGTGGCGACGGGCTCACCCCCCGTCAGACTGGACAGACTAACGGTACTACTGGTGAAACGTGGATATTCGGAGGTTTTGGAATATCTCTGACTGACCCTCTCGGGGAATATAGTCGTGAGCATATGCATGCATGCATGCATGCAGTAATTGAAATTTTGTCTGAATTATTTTCAAAGCTTTATATCATCGTAATTATATTATAAACTATAATTAATGTTATTTGATTCGCGCAATCTAGATTTTCTAAACTATTTTTCCATATAATATAATAAACCATTACTTTTATTAATACCATCTACGCGTGTTCTGCGTCAAAGTTTTTTATGGATTGAAACATAATTTAATACCTATAGCGAACGTAACAAACTCGAAATTACACACCCTGACTCCAAACGGTGGTGGTTCCAGTTCCATTAGACAAAAAAATACTATTCAAAAGTAAGAACGAGCGAAACGAGCTAGAAATTTGAAGTGTAAATGAAGAATGTTGTACTTAAGTTAAAAAAGTGGTGTAGGTAGTTTAAAAATTTAAGTAAAAGTTGGAGTGTGCTCGAACTTCCACCCAGCACTATGAGTCTATGGTGACCAAAGCTCAATCGATTAGCACAACCAAATTAATAACCAGGGCCCTATTCAACAAACATTACAATTGTAATTTACAATTACAATTCTGGGTACATTGCTGAGAATGCTAGGCATATGTTACCTACTGCAAGTTTAGCGTCATAAGTAACCAGCAATGTACCCAGAATTGTAATTGTAAATTACAATTGTAACGTTTGTTGAATAGGGCCCAGGAGTAAGCGACGCAAGATCGAAAATTTACAGACCTTCGAAGTGATCGCGGCTAGTGCGGTGCCGCTGCACTGTGGTGTCCTGTAGGCCTCGCATGCCACCCCCGAGTAAACGATAAAAATCGAGATGTGCCTCCATCCTTATTATTTTACGTATGCCAGAATGAGCGCGCATGACGTTTTTCTCGTTTAAACGCTTTGTCGTGGGTGGCATGCTAGCCGTGCTGCATAGGGCGTCCGGTAAATAATGGATAACCCAGTAACTGCTGATAGAAGACCTCAAACCCGTTCAGGAAATGGAGTTTCATGTCCAGTAAAAGTGCCACGGTTTTCAAGATGTTTGGACTTTGATCTTTTTCTAGAATTTAGGACCATTGTCATTGTCAGTTTTTTGCATAACATTCTCTAAAAGTGGTGCTATCAGACATGCATAAGAAAGTAAGTGTAGCTAGAGTTTTTCTATTAAACTTAAAGTCCACATTAAACTTATTCCGGAAATTTCACCCAAGTTTGAGCATGTGTGGTCTAAAAAAAATGTATGGACACTAGGGTGGCCAACTTTTTACAAAGTTGCCTATTTAAAGTTAAGGCCTCCGCACATTGCAGCGATATTATCAAGCGATTATGTAATTTCTCTATGGGTATGGTGGGTGACGCCGCGCCGCACGCACGCTGGGACATGCAATATGCAACGTGCTTGACGAGGCGGGGAGGGGTGAAAGCGGTGCGGCGCCGGAGCGGTGCCGCTCAGTTGTACGTCAAACTACTTTCGTCGCCGCTGCGGTGCCGCGACAGCGTCGTAACAATCGCGGCACCGAAAGGAATGTGACGTACAGTCTGTTAAGGGTATATTACCGTTGGTGCACTCCATACAAACGTAGTCTGGTGATATTTTTAATCTTAGAAAAAGTATATGTCTAGAATGAGCCTCACTAATATTCCGTATAAAACAAAAGGGGCTAAGTTTCATAGGTTGGTGTGCGTGAGGCGCCCTACAAATTATGTATGTGTGCGTGTATATGTATAGGGTTTAGGAACCAGTACTGGTTCCAATTTTTTTCGACGCTTTCGTATCTTCGACTGTCAATCTTGACATATAGGTACTTTATCAAAGTTTTTAATACTATCTAATTAAATTTAATTAAAATTAAAGTCTATGAAATTTTTCAGAAACAATCTAGAAACTAATCTATATGTTTTGCATGAAGTCAGATTTTCGTTAAAATGTAAAGTTTTAAAGTTACAGTCTTAAATTAATCCTAGCTGTATATTTTAACGAAAATCTGACTTAATACGAACATAGAGATTAGTTTCTAGATTGTTTCTGAAAAATTTCATTGACTTTAATTGCATAGTATTGAAAATATCACCAGACTACGTTTGTATGCAGCGCGCATTTGCGCTTTCGGAATAAACTTCTCTTAATAAAAATCCGCCGCGCAAACCACTGAGCGACTCCGCTCCGGCACCTTACGAACCTCCACGCCTCGTCTTGCACGTTGCAAGACCGTGTTTCATAGATTTATTATATGCATGACACCGCAGCGACACCATAGATTAATATGTATATTGGGTAAGCGACACCGTACGCTAGGCGCCGCACCGCACCGGGTGGTTCGGTTCTTATGGTGGTTAATTTTTAAGGTTGGGAATTGGGATTTTAAAGTGGGGCATTGCGGGGCGCCCCTAGCTACGGCTCAGTACTACCATACACACTGATGTCACAGACCCTTTTGTCTGGAATATTTTATATAGGTATCTATTTTTGTAAGAACCTTCCGACTGTGTAATATACAGGGTGTAAGGAAAATCATTTAATCTACCCATCAAACTGAACAAGTTTTACTAAGGGAGCAAACCTGTTAGAACAACAGTACAATTATAACTTAAGTTAGCAAAGTTTATCATAACAGCCGAGGCGGGATTGCAGCACGAGCCTTTAGGCGAGTGCTGCTATGCTAGCAGAGGCTGTAATGACCAGGCCAATGCTCACGGGTTTCATACAACGTTTTTCAACATAGGCTGGCGAGGAAAAAATTATAAAATTTCCTAAAATACAAAAATTTTCGACAAATACCTATTTGAGAAAAATGGCGCTGGATTTTTTTTTGCGTTCCGTTCCTTTGGTTGAGCGGCAATACTAGCCGGCATTCAACCGACATTTTGTTGCAAACAACCTAATATTAAAAACGTTATACTTAAACTTAATATTTATAACACATAATGTTAATTTGTTAACTAAAATAAAGTGTTTGATGAAATGAAACGTTCATTAATCATACCTATTTTAACTGAAATTCCGTTATACTGCGAAAACCAATTATCCCGAAATTCTGACGAAAACGACTTAACAATGCTAAAGTACTTAAAATTTTGCGGTCTTTCGTCTGCGAAAACCCATTTAACGCTATGACGTATAGTTTTGCTTCCAGCTAATATGATAATCAATTATTTCAGACACTATCGGTGTTTGCTGTCTAATACAAAGCAGTAAACTGATTTAACTTGACTGCCACCTTATCCATCTCCAGTGATTATCATTTAAACTGATAAAATTTGTTTTACCCGTAAGAAAGCTCAAGACATATTAAATTTTTTTTCTCAAGAACAACCATTTTTTGAGATTTAAGTGTCCATACTTAATTAAAACTGCCTAGTACAAGCTATTAGCACAGTTTAATTTTTTTTCCCTGACGGATTCTTTACTAGACTCAATACAATCAAATCATCTAAGAAAATGTTGTACAAACAGGTAATTGGTTTTCTCTGACTATGTTGTATTATGATATTATCATTCAAATCACTACAGCGAAAAACAATTAAACGTGTTTAGTTCTGCATGATGGCGTTTTAGAGTCAGTCTGTCACATCTAGGAAAGGATATTATAAAAAGGTTTTGCTAATTTTTTAAACTTTTAAGTGTGTGGACCGGGCTACCGGTAACACAAACATACGGCAATGTAAAGAGCGTTCACGGAGAAGCGTTTTTGCACGCGTCAAATTGTCATATACAGTGAAACTTGGTTAAGTGGGACCTGGATAAGTGAGAAACCTCCATAGCTGGAACTCATGCTGAGGTCCCGACACTTTAGCACTGAATTACCTCTGTTAGTGGGATAAAGCAAACCTCTATAACTGAGATTCGTTCTTTCGATTTTATCGTCATAGTGACCTCTATAATTGAGACAGAGAGTGTATTTTACCTCTTTTACTGATACTATATTTTAAAGAATACTTTCCTTCTACCTCTGACCTCTTAGTTACCTCTATAATTGAGACAGCGAGTGTATTTTACCTCTTTTACTGAGACTTTATTTTAAAGAATACTTTTCTACCTCTGAACTCTGTAACTGAGATAACACCAATTTATCACCTCTCTAACTAGCACTATTTGTTTACTAATTCTTAGTCTACCCGCTTATTCCGCACTTGGTTAATTTTGTGCCTCAATGATCTCCAATTTTAGTTTTTTTTATTATTATCCGGATGTTTATTTGAAAAAAAGTTCCGAAATGAAGACTCAAATCTTTATCATTACGTGTAACTTAACGTTAATATCCGTTTATGAAAATGGAAAGACACGTGATGAAGTTTGTGTCGAATTTAATGTGCCAAAATCTATTCTTTGCCGAATCATTCAAAATAAAGATAAAATTCAGTCGCAGTGTTCTGAATGACAAGAAAAACTAAAACGTATACTTTTATTATAATATCTTGAGCTTGAACAGTGTTTGCTAACATGGGTATGTTGTCTTATGTTTACATAGGTAATACGTATTTTTTTTAATAATCGCACCTCTATAACTGAAATAACCTCTACTCTCACCTCTATTAGTGGAACCCTCTCTAAATGAGACAGATATTTATTTGTACCTGGATATCTGAGACACTGGGTAAGTGGAATACCTCTTTAAGTGAGACAAATTTGCAGGTCCCTTAATGTCCCAGTTATCCAGGTTTCACTGTACAGTGAAACCTGGATAACTGGAACTTGAAGGGACCTCCAAATTTGTCTCACTTAAAGAGGTATTCCACTTACCCAGTGTCTCAGATATCCAGGTACAAATAAATATCTGTCTCATTTACAGAGGGTTCCACTAATAGAGGCGAGAATAGAGGTCATCTCAGTTATAAAGGTGCGATTATCAATACAGAGCCTTCGCGCAAAATCTTGTGCCTTTTCTTTACTCATAGGTCCACTTATCGGAACGTTTTTGTTACGAAGTTGCTTGACCCATGTAAGCAAACACTGTTCAAGATCAGGATATTCTGATAAACGTACACGTTTTAGTTTTCCTTGTCCTTCAGAACATTGCGACTGAATTTTATCTTTATTCTGAATGATTCTACAAAGAGCAGATTTTGGCACATTAAATTCGACACATAATTCATCGCGTGTCTTCCCACTTTCATAACGGATATTAATTTTTGTTTTTCACGTACTGATAAAGATTTGAGCCTTCGTTTCGGCATTTTTCAAATAAGCATCCGGATGATAGCAAAAAAAACTAAAACTGGAGGTAGGCACAAAATTAGCCAAGTGTGGAATTTGCGGGTAGACTAAGAATTAGTGCGAGTAAACATAATTTATAGTGCCATGCCGTTAGAGAGGTGATAAATTGATTTACCTCAGTTACAGAGGTCAGATAGAAAAGTATTCTTTAAAATGTAGTCTCAGTAAAAGAGGTAAAATACACTCGCTGTCTCAATTATAGAGGTAGCTAAGACGTCAGAAATAGAAAAAGTATTCTTTAAAATATAATCTCAGTAAAAGAGGTTAAATACACTCGCTGTCTCAATTATGGAGGTAATTATGGCGATAAAATCGAAAGAACGAATCCCAGATATAGAGGTTTGCTTTGTCCCACTAACAGAGGTAATTCAGTGCTAAAGTGTCGGGACCTCAGCATGAGTTCCAGCTATGGAGGTTTCTCACTTATCCAGGTCCCACTTAACCAAGTTTCACTGTACATGTATATCTTGGGCCCCCCGCTTGTCGCCTCGCGTGACGCTCCACGTCTCCCTGAACGAGGCCTTAATTTAGAGTTTCATTATAAAATGAGTTCAAATGATAACTATAGATAAACTTGATTTCGATCGTGGTAAAGAAGAACAGCAAAAAAGTACCTAAGAAATTAATTAGAGCAAGATCCCTAGGCCGCCAGACGTCACTTATTTTCTGATGAACAGAATGACATTCTGTTAATAAGTGACGTCTGGCGGCCTATACGAACACTACTCAATATTACACATTGTGTAAAATTGAGTAGTGTTAGCCCCACTTGCGCCAACCTGGGTTAGCAATAAACTCCAGGTTAAGTTTGTAACCCATGACTTTTTGTATAGAAAAACAACTGAGAGAGCTATTTTATCCGGATTTAATTGCTAACCCGTGGTTGGCGCAAGTGGGGCTTAGTGTACACATGGTGACACATCAAGCTATGCAAAACCAAAAAAACCTAGCCGCGCGAAGTTGTACAGTCAAGAGCTCGTCAAGCTAGACACATTGGACTTTGAACTGTTTGAAGTTGTCGGAGAGAAATGAGTGACAGAGACAAATATGTTTCTCGTCGTTTCGCGTCGCGTTTTTCTTGCTGCACTACGCTTTGCTTGTGTGAGTCATGTAATGCTATAACTAATGTGACTGTTTGCGTGGCGAGTGGCCATCTCGAACCGGTTTGTAGAGCTTATCGCAAAATATTAAAAATGTATTCAAGCAAACTCTCACTGTTTATGAAGTTTTTTCGACTCTTAGTTCGAGTCTAACACCAATAGATTTGATAAAAGGGTGTTTTGCAAAACGAATTACCTATAAACTCTATTTCTTTATTAACTTAGATTACAGTTATAGATTTGACTGAGTTTACCCGGGACTTCGCGAATTGATATAGGATTTCAAGTTTGATCGCTTATGATCTAACTTGAAATCCTATATCAATTTGTGCGGACGATGTCGCGGGTAAACTCTAGTCAAATCTATAACTGTAATTTTCGTGCGAGGCTCGATCAAACAAAGTTCTTTTTTTAAATTTACAGTTTTATAATAGTATACCTAGATAACAAAAGAGAGTTTCGCAAAAAAAATTATGATAGAAATGTAATTTAATTTTTAATTGACATAAAAATTTAGAGCAAACTTTTATTAGCGTGACACCTAATTTCCTTAACGACCCGTTCGTCGGATTTTAATACTTTATTGACTGGAGGGCTGAGGTCCATGATGACAATGCACGATACCTACCTACATGCTATATCTATACTTAATACTCACGTTTTTTGAAGTAGTACTGGAAACCACGCTGGTATCCAGGATGGCGCAGCTCTCATTGATCCCCAAGTTGTTTAAATACTTATTAGTATTTATGTTTGTTGACTTTGTTGTTAATATTTATAATAATTAAGCACCGACGCAGAAACAGGGTTGTTTTAAAACCGTTTTGTCTTTTGATAACATACAGGCGGAGACAAAATATCGTTAAATAACAATAGTTTAGGTATTATTATGCCTCCGGCTTTATATTTTATCTGCTCATGAATTTAAGAGAGTTTACGTTTCTACTTATTTCATTTTGTTCCCCAGTTTTTTTTTTACATTTTTCTTATTTTTATAGTTCCCACTAATATTATAAATGCGAAAGTTCGTTTGCTGGTTTGTCCTTATTTTACACAGCAAACGGATTGACGTGAAATTGTGCATAGAGATAGATAGTGGGCCGGAGAGTAACATAGGCTACATTTCATATGTCCACGCGGACGAAATCGTGGGCAAAAGCTAGTATTGTATAATTGTCTTGATGATATCTTCCTTTGATACCCGTATCAATGTGTTCAGTAGATAACAATTTCACATTCGCTTGAATGCTCGAAAACAGGCGACATATTGATTTTATGGATACTGTGGGGATCAGAGGAATCTTTCAAAACCTCACACGCCCATCAAGCCGTTTAGGCTATAGGCATTATTTAATACATATATCTATGTATATACCCGAATAACATAACCCTCCTTCTAATTTAATCGTTATATTTTTAGAGACAAACCATATATTTTTGGTTGCGGCGGTGGGAAGAATCGGGCTCTATTGAGGAGCACAATAGAGCGCTGTATGAAAGAGCCACAACTGCAGAGCAAGACACCGAAATGGTCGCCACGCACACGGCAAATCCTTTTCATCCAACTAGAATGACCTCGTCAAATTACAACGTGAGTCTATTTTTTTATGTTAACAGTTATTTTTATTAGTTAACAGACAAAATCTTTTAACACTTAGCCCATAAAACACCTGCGCCTGCACCTGGTCAATACGATTCGCAAAAAAAATTCGTGCCACTATTGTGTGGCTCCGCGCCACACAATAGCGGCTCGGTGCGGCGGCATGCACAAAGTGCACAATTATTCAAAAGGAAGTAAAGTAGGTAGGTAATAAAACCACATAAATGTTGTTTCAATAACACCATTTTGGTTGTCAGAGTAAATAGTTCTTTAATGAATCTAAATAGTAGATACTTTGATTTTACAATTATGTAGTAGGTAATACTGATAATAATATTTTTTTTATTTTTCAGATATCACCATGGACAGTGCGCCGGCGACTTCAAGAATCCGGTCTTAAAAGCAGAAAACCGGCAAAAAAAATGTATTTGTCGGCCGCTCACAAACAAGCGAGAGTGAGTTTTGCCCTTGAATTTTTAAATTTTGATTGGGAAAATAAAATTGTTATTTTCGTCGACGAGAAAACCTTTCAGACCTCGGAGGACGGGAAGCAAATGCTATGGCGGTTCGACAACGAACGATACGAAGAACAAAACACTGTGCCGAATCGAGCTAGTGGCCGCATAAGTCTGGGGTTTTGGGGCTGGATGAGCTCCATGGGCTCTCGGGAACTGGTTGAGATAGGAGGTCGCATGAATTCTCACCAGTATTTAGAAATTTTACAAGAAGTTTTAGTGCCGACTGTGCGACTGCACTATCCCCAGGGCACCATCTATCTTGCCCAAGACAACAGCAGCGTCCACAGTGCTCAAATTGTTCAAAGGTGGATCCAAAACCAACCAAATCTGCAACTCATACCATGGCCTGCAAAAAGCCCGGATTTAAATCCAATCGAGAATTTATGGGGACTCATGATTCTCGATTAGGACTCAAATGAAGTCAGAAGCAGAGACACTTTAAGAGAGGAAGTGTTCTCTACTTGGGAGAACAGTAGAGGAACAGATGGGTGCTGGAATATGGTGACTGGTATGAGAAATAGATTGAATTCCGTTTTGGATGCTAATGGGGGTCCTACCAAGTGGTAAAAATATGGAATTCAATCTATTATCACTGCTTATCTTTCCAGCGCTTATTTGATCCTCACAATTTTATCAACCCCTATTCTCGACTGTTTTTGGGCTTCACTTGTTAAATCGGGATTTTTTAAGGTCATGGTATTACATTTGAGTATTTTCTAACTTACTCTGCTTTTTGGTGTGTTGTTGGTCTGAAGTGCGATTATTGAAACTCATTCGGTGAGCTCTGCAGGTGAAAATGTCAAAATTACTATGGAGATATGCATCTTTCTACCGCCGATTAGACTTTAAAAATCATACTTCAGGAGTGCGATTTTTGAAAGTCAAATCAGCAGTAAAAAAATGCGTATCTCCATAGTAATTTTGTCATTTTCAACTGCTGAGCTCACCGAAGGAGATTCAAAAATCACACTCCTGGTTGGTTTTGTGTTTTCACTAAAAATTTGTCGTCATCCTGGTTTGAAAGGTTGTTGACAGGTAACAATTTTTTTTCCCAGTCAAAATTTAAAAATTCTAGTGCAAAACTCACTCTCGTTTCTTTGTGGGCATATGTGAGTAGGATTGCCAATTACTTAATTTGTTTCAAATGTTTAAGAAAGAGTTGATTTTATATTGTTTTATAACTGTTTATTTTGATTTGTTTTTATTACCAACTACTTAATTTAACCTAAAGTTAATCATTTTAATGGGTTCTTACCGCGTTTTTATTGTTTTTTAACTTTAGTTTAATTAATAACCGCTTAAATTTCAAAAACTGAGCTGGACTATTTAATTTGTTTAAAATGTTTAAGGGAATGTTGATTTTTTATTTTATAACTGTTTATTTTGTTTTTGTTTTAATACCAACGACTTAATTTTGTTTATAATGTTTAAGTAAAAGTAGATTTTTTTATTTTTACAGTTAATTATTGTATTCTAAGATTTTTTACACTATACCGATTACCTACTGAATGGGTTCTTATCTAGTGCAATGATTACTACGAAAGCTTGAGAGTATAAATTATTTATTGTAAAGTGCAAAGTATTTTTAAAGGTTGGTTTAGTTTAGACGATCATATCGAACAACCACCTCTGGAAATAGTTGACTTTGAATAGTTTAAGCAAAAGTTGACCTTGTTGATTTTTTATTTAAATTTTTCACAGAAAAGACGCGCCACGTAGTGGCACGTCATCTTTTATAAATTTACATAACTATTACTTTGGGACCAAACCTGAAAAAGCAAAATAATTGCAATTGATGCACTAAACTGACGTATGAAAATGTCATTTATCTTTGTCCAATAATAAAATTATGTTTCGAAAAATTGTAAATGACAAAAAAATACTATAATTAAATAGCCATTGCAGTTTTGTATAGAACAGCAGATTTTTTCGCGTTTTCATGTTTTCTCCTACAAACAAAGTTGTTCAGTTTGATGTGTAGTTTCTTACTTTAAAAGGATGCCAATTTCACCCTTTAGAATTTAATTATTTGAATATAAATGTTTAAACAAAAATTAATAAATGTTGATTTATTCCAAACATACAGTTATCGGTTTTTATTTAATCTTACCTATACGCCCACCTATACCTATATCCACCAACACGCACTGGGCCCGCGTGGTGTAGTATGGCCCACTCGCTCTCACCCTTATTCGTGAGAGGAGGCCTTTGCCCTGCAGTGGGATCTAGACTTACTTACCCATACATACCCGTATAAAGTTTTTAATGATTTTTTTTCACAGAAAAACGTTGAATATTTAGAAAGTAGACACAAGTGAATCGGTAGTAAGTATAAAGTGAAATAAATTAAGTAGGTATCACATTTTTTCAAATTAAGTTTAAACAATAACACTAAACTTCCAATAAATATAACTACCTACCTACTTACTTACTTCCTACCCTTACCGAGTCTTTACCTACTTATAAATTGACCTATTTGTGCCAAAAGGTTCCAATCCACAACAGTCCCATTTCGAGATATTGACGTTTAAAGATTTAAATGTGATTTTTTTATGCATACGTTTTATTTTTTTAAACAGATTATAAGTGACTTATATAAGATGTCACCATAAATAAAACAAAGCCCTGTCACCAGTTTGGAAAGGGCCATTCAAAATAATAACGCTAGATGGTAACCGCACCGTCACTGTCGTAATCAATCGTAAGCAAGTACGTCACCATTATGACGAAATAAAGCTCGCACACGAGTCACAGCTATAGATTGTAAACATTATTTTCCAGATTGTCATTATCGGTCTCCGCGCTGTCCCAGAATGGCTTTGTCACTCCAGTCATAGAATGTGCTATGGTAGGTAAATTTTGTAACTCTAATGATAAGCTAGAAACGAAAACTCAAATAAGTTATTACTAAACTCTTTAAAATCTATAATTAGAACACAATCTTTCAACATAAATGATATAAACAATGCTATTCCTTTTGCTAAGCTAAACATATATATTGCACCCGACACGGTGCTGAGTCTGCATCAACTTTATAGCGAGGTCCATGAACAGAAATAATTTACCTAAAAATAACTGTTTCACTGACTGTACAAAATATTCACGAATTAATCGATATTTTTTTAGGCTAATTTCATATAATATTTTTAAATAGGTTATAGTTAAGATTCTTTTAGTTTTACTACAACTTTATCGTCTTTTTACGTTATTCCTTTACCAGTTCCTTATTATAACCGTAATACTGACACCTTTCTTTGTCTTCATTGCTCTACCTAGTATGTGGCAATAACAGCAAATCGTCTGTTTTACTCGCTTATCAAAAAGTTAGTCATTCAAGTGCAGTGATAAGTGAAAAGTGCTATGTGTGCGCGGTAAAAACGTATTCGTATATTCTACTATAGCTAATACTGCGTGTCTCATAAACATTGTTATAGATTTTAAGTTAATTTTGTTCTAAAACCTTAATTTTCCTTATTGTAGCTCTAATGATTTTTGTTTGCCAGAACGAAGTTCAAATCTCGCGTTTCATTTTGAATTCCTCATCACTTAACCGTGATGATCCATCTTAACGAGGGGGGAGTTATAATATTATGTATACTTACTACGCTTGTATGCAGCACAGACTGCTGACCTAGCGTGCAACGGGGTTTTATTGCATTAACATCTGTTTTCGATATTTCCAAATTAATTTGCACGCGCAGTCTAGATTTGAACCACGCGAAGGACACTCTATTTGTATCTTTTCAATTTCCTCATTAAATCGTATTTAATCAAAGAAAAACCTTTCTTTTAAAAGACCTATTCTACCCACCCCGTAACAGATACATCTGCGAGATGTGCGTGCAAATATCTTCGCAAACTGGTTGTAGTTTTTTGGGGCTGGAGGAACTTCACGTAGGCCATCGTCTGTCATTCGCGCGAACTGATCCCAGTTTCCCCTGGAGTAGTTGAAGCGGCGTCTTAAGGGCATATTCAGAGGACGGACTACAGGTTGGACTGTGCACATGATGGGCCTGTGCTGACTGCGAGGAATAGGAGTGCAGACGGTCTTAATGCACTGTGAGCTGATACTGTCTCTGACAAAGATAAGTTTCGGGTTGTACCCGCGTCTCCATCGACCACTGTTAAAGGAAGATGGGAGCTTCGGACTGTCTATCAGTGTCAGGTTGTTAGTCTCAGCCCATTCCTCGACAGCCTGTCCGGAAGCGTCAGTAGCTCCATAGCCCCAGCTTGAGTAGCTCCATAGCCCCAGCTTGTGCAGTGCCTGCTAAAGTCGCCAACAACAACGGTGTCCCAGGAGGCTTGTATACCGACGTAACGGTGCAGTATCCAAGGTCGATGGTGATGACCTCTATGCCGTTCTGGGTCGTACATTCAGCTGACCTTGTGCTTATGCCGAGAGTAACAAACACTGCGTTGCCGTGTTTCGGGTGGCAAGTCTTGGCGATAAACTGAAGTCCAGGAATGTGTGGCCGGCTCTGATTCTCATCTCTATGGGTTTCCTATACACACATCACATCGCACTGCGTTGTACGGTGTAGGTCAGCAAGGATGTTTGAGTTGTTTGCAGAGAAACCCTCGATGTTAATAGTGACTACCCTCAGAGCCGGCGCTAGAGCTGGACTAGGGTTTATCGTCGTGGTGAAAGGATTAGCCAGTCAGCGTAGGGAGCTCGCTGACTGCCCAGGGTGCGCCGGACGTATAAGGTACAGTAGATACGTCTCTCTAGGGTTTGTCGTCGTGGTGAAAGGATTAGCCAGTCAGCGTAGGGAGCTCGCTGACTGCCCAGGGTGCGCCGGACGTATAAGGTACAGTAGATACGTCACTCTAGGGTTTGTCGTCGTGGTGAAAGGATTAGCCAGTCAGCGTAGGGAGCTCGCTGACTGCCCAGGGTGCGCCGAACGTATAAGGTACAGTAGATACGTCACTCGGGGAGGCTCCTTTCGTGCACGTTTAGCATGTCCATACCCCATACATTTAGCCCTATAGACAGACAGATTTGTCAAAAATCGGATTTCCTAAAAAAAAAAAAAAAATCATTTATTAGCCTGAAGCACTAATTAAACGTAATTTTTTTTTTTCGATAAATTTAAATGTAAAGTAGTTCGGCGATATTTTGTTACAATGTGCGACCGGGCTAAAATAATGCTTAATTATTGATTGGGTAACTTCAAAACTTTCAGATTTTCTTCAAATGCAGTATGTAACGAAAAAATGGATATGAATGTTGAATAGAATACACTAGTAGCCTAAAAAAAATCGATCGTAAAAGAGAGTCATTCGTGTAACGAAATCAACTACGGCATTTGTTCTGGTAGGTGTCTGTTTGTTATTATCTTATTAAAGAGTATTTTTGTTTCCAAAGAACCGTTAGTGTCAGCCATAGACGGAAAAAATTTCGCTTACGTTAGTAGACCGAATATCAGTGTAACCGGGTATGAGATAGCGAATTATATGAAGTGACATCTCGGAGTCAGGTGGTTGTCCCATACAATTTATATGAAGTGACATTTCGGGTGTAAGGGGTAAACGCGGTAGACTATAGCGACAACCCAACTGCCAACCTCACCTGCTCGTGGTGCATCCTGCCGACTAACCGATGAGGCTCTGGCGACCGATTGATGGCGGTATATCCATCCAAAACAGGCTACACCAAAATTCCTCGGCCGATGATGGGCATGTCGCGAATCAGATCGCGAATCCAAAAATATTAATGCTCTAATGTACACACGTATAGTGTGGATGTAGCTTATTTCATGTTGGGCGCTTATATTACTGTCTAATGAAAAAATAGTTTTTATTCACGTACCTGCAATAAAGTTGTCTGAGGAGTGAGACGACAGAACGAGTCGATGCGTCGAACAGTGCGGACAAGTGTTTTTCTTGAATCCCTTTGGTGAGTGTTTGAGCTAATTTGTGCTTTTTACTTACCTGTGTGTTAACTCGTTATTCAATACATGATGTGTGGGAACAGCCCCGCCATTTAGTGCTTTGTCCGAAGTGTTGACGGTGAAATCAGATTCACGTGATTAAATCAGATTTACGTGGTGGAATCAGATCCACGCGCGTAAATCAGTACCTATCAGCAGTGAGTGTGGTATATCAGAATACCTATGCGGCGAGGTGAAACAGGCGCCTCGTCGTCAGGTCAGAACAGCTGGCTAATTGTGTGGTGAGGGGTGGCTATAAGGGGTTGGTTGGAGGCCACTGCCGAGGGAACAACCCTCAACGAAATAATATTCCGAGGGAACAACCCTCAGCCCAGAGTTTGGGGTAAACAGATCAGATCAGACATGAGAGACGTGTACATGTAGGACGTGCAACACGTACCTATGTATATATAGAGGAACTGAGGTGGAAGGTTCCTCCATAGAAAAGGGAAGTACTTCCGCCAGGCTAGGTGTGATGCCTGGGGACCGGCCGTGGTCCTACTTGATGTTTGTCGGAACCTTGTATATATACTGTGACTCTGTGAGAATTCTTCTTGCGCGATTTGTGTGGGACTGTTAGCGCCATCTGTTGGCAAGTTGCTACAGTACTCCCCCCTTAGACCGCAGGTCGTTAAGTTTCTCGAAGCGTGCAGTCCGTATCCATGTAGAGGTGCGTTGCAGAAGGTGCCGTGCCGGGCCTGTGGCGTGCGTTGGCGTGCTGCGTGCGTGCGTGCATAGTGCAGGATGACCAGTCCTGGTGCTGCGTGCGAGTGACAGGCGTGTAGAAGAAGTGAGCAGAGCTGCCACGGTAGAGGCTGTGTCTCAGTGCGTGGGCTGCTGGTATCTTCTACGGACGCTGAGCTGTCGTCGAGGATGGCGATGTGGACTGCTGCTTGCTTGACCTGGTCGAGGGAGAGAAGTTTTTTGCTGCTGGTTGCTTGCTGCTTGGTGCTGTTGGTGTTGCTGCGCTGCGCTGCTGGTGTTCAGGTTGCGATGCTCTTAGTCGAGGGTCACCACTATAGAGGAACTGAGGTGGAAGGTTCCTCCATAGAAAAGGGAAGTACTTCCGCCAGGCTAGGTGTGATGCCTGGGGACCGGCCGTGGTCCTACTTGATGTTTGTCGGAACCTTGTATATATACTGTGACTCTGTGAGAATTCTTCTTGCGCGATTCGTGTGGGACTGTTAGCGCCATCTGTTGGCAAGTTGCTACATATATACAATATTCACATACTAATGAACATATCATTCATCATCTATCTATCTATTCATCTACTTATGTTTTATCAGTTTGTGGATATTCTAAAGGTTTCAGAATATCTCTGATTGCCCCCTCGGGGAATACAGGCGTGAGCATATGCGTATGCAATCATTTTATTCGCTACCGCGAAAATATTGTGGTTTGCGACAGGGCAGCAGCATCACCGGTACAACTGGTATAGCCCTGCGATCACCAACCCGCTCTGCCAAGCGTGGTGATTATGGCATTTTACCTCCCAAATATGGAATTTAGTCCCACATGGCCCCGGCCCCTAGTTCCCGGCGGCTCTACTATTCCAGGCTACGGTAGCGGTCTAGGTAACGGTAGGGCGGGGGGTGCTAAGAATCCCCGGGTTACGAAAGGCTGCCAACACCAACGACTTTTATTGGCTACGTATAATGGACGAACATTGATGGAGGACGTAAAGATTACGGAACTCGAGGTAGAACTAACAAAGATTAAGTGGGATATTCTTGGGCTGTCAGAGGTCCGAAGACAGGGAGAGGATACGATAACCCTGGAATCTGGCCACTTGTTCTATTTCCGAGAAGGCGAAAGGCTGTCCCAGGGTGACGTAGGATTTGTCGTCAACAAAACAACAACAATGTAGTGGAGATCAGCAGTGTATCGAATCGGGTAGCGTACCTCGTACTGAAACTCACCAAAAGGTACAGCTTGAAGGTGATACAGGTATACGCGCCTACTAAGACGGGCTCTGACGAAGCAGTCGAAGCGGTATACGAGGATATATCTAGAGCTATCAACGATACCACAAAGACTCATTTCACGGTTGTGATGGGGGATTACAATGCCAAAGTGGGAGTACAGGAGGGCGATGAGTCGAAGGTAGGTCCGCACGGTAATGGTACCAGGAATGAGCGAGGGCATATGCTGGTCGGCTTCCTAGAGAGGCAAGGGCTATACTTGATGAACTCATTCTTCAAGAAGCAGCCCCAAAGGAGGTGGACCTGGCGAAGCCCTGACGGCCGGACGAAAAATGAGATCGATTTCATCATGACTGATAAACGGCACATATTCAGAGATGTATCAGTGATCAACAGGTTTAACACCGGAAGTGATCACCGACTGGTCCGAGGTACTCTGAATATAAATTTCAAGCTTGAAAGAAGACGTCTGATGAAATCGACCCTCCGTCCCACACTGCACCAAACTGTCGTTGGAAGTAACAGAACTCCTTCCAACTCGACCTCAAAAATCTATTTGATTCGTTGGAAACCACCGAGGACGTTGGCAAGGCTACAAACCAACTAGTAAAAGCTCTCCGTGAAGTGGGCTACAGGCATTTCCGCACGCAGCGTGTGGCAAAAGAATCCAATCTCTCAAGCGAGACTCTGGAGCTCATGAGGCATAGACGTGAAATTCTATCTGCGCAAGAGTTTTCGGCAGAACATCGAGTTCTCAACAAAAAAATAAAAAAGCTGATACGGCGCGACCTCCGACGCTTCAACACGCGCTTCATAGAGGAGGCGATTGAGCAGAACCAGGGGTCGAAAGTATTCGCTCAGCAGCTCGGGAGAAGCCACCTGTCAAAACTCAAAACCGCGGATGGGAAGATCGTTGCCTCTAAGCCGGACCTCCTCACTGAAGTTGAGAAGTTCTATGGAAGTTTGTATGCAACACACGCCCCAAAGCCTGTAGCTCGCAACACCGACCCCAGAGCCCCACTAGTACGCCACTACACGGACGATATCCCGGACGTTGACTCGAGCGAGATTAGAAAAGCCCTCAAACAACTTAAAAATAACAAAGCTCCGGGTGAAGACGGAATAACAACAGAGTTTCTGAAGGCTGGAGGTACTCCTGTTTTGAAGGCCCTAGGAAAGCTCTTCAATTCCGTCATTCACAATGGCATAACACCGGAGGCATGGAGCGGAAGTGTTGTGGTCCTGTTCTTCAAGGAAGGAGATAAAACCCTCCTCAAGAACTACAGACCGATCTCACTTCTGAGCCACGTCTATAAGTTGTTCTCGAGGGTCATTACGAACCGTTTCGCTCGAAAATTCGACGAGTTTCAACCCCCGGAGCAGGCCGGGTTTCGAAAAGGCTACAGTACCATAGACCACATCCACACGGTAAGGCAGATTATACAGAAAACCGAGGAGTATAATCAACCTTTGTGTCTAGCCTTTGTGGACTATGAGAAAGCCTTCGACTCGATCGAGACCTGGGCTGTTCTGGAGTCCTTGCAGCGATGCCAGATCGACTGGCGATACATTGAGGTGCTTAGATGTCTGTATGACGCCGCCACTATGTCCGTACAAGTACAAGATCAGCAGACGAAGCCGATCCAACTGCTAAGAGGAGTGAGACAGGGGGATGTTATTTCCCCGAAACTGTTCACTAATGCGATGGAAGACGTCTTCAAGATGCTCAATTGGAAAGGACGAGGCATATGTGTGAACGGCGAGTACATCTCACACCTGCGTTTTGCCGACGACATTGTCGTCATGGCGGAATCGCTGCATGACCTCAGTGGGATGCTTAGCGACCTTAATGCCGCTTCCCGACGGGTCGGTCTCGGCATGAACTTAGACAAGACGAAAGTCATGCTTAATTCTCATGTCGAGCCAGAGGCGGTATACGTCGGTGAGGCGGCGATAGAAATTGTGCAAGACTATGTCTACCTTGGACAGACTATAAGACTAGGTAGAAACAACTTCGACGGCCCGACAGCACAGTCTGTAGTGAACCTGCCTGCTGTGCCGGGGGTCGCGGGTTCGAATCCCGTAAGGGACAAATATTTGTATGACGAATATGAATATTTGTACCCGAGTCATGGATGTTTGTATCTATATATGTATCCTATATCGTTGTCTAGTTATCATAATACAAGTCCAGGCTAGATTCTGGAACTTTAAATGTGACTAGATAATTTGTGTGACACTGTCCAAGATATTTATTTATTTATTTATTTATTTAACTTCGTCAAGGAGGCCGCTAGGCGTATCCAGCTAGGATGGGCTGCTTTCGGGAAACTACGTCATATATTCTCCTCGGCCCTACCACAATGCCTCAAAACGAAGGTGTTCAATCAGTGCGTTCTGCCAGTGATGACCTATGGTGCGGAAACGTGGACCCTGACGATAGGGCTAGTTCATAAATTCAAGGTCGCTCAGCGAGCTATGGAGAGAGCTATGCTCGGTGTTTCTCTGAGGGACCACATCAGAAATGAAGTGATTCGTCACAGAACTAAAGTGGCTGACATAGCTCAGAAAATTAGCAAGCTGAAGTGGCAATGGGCTGGTCATATCTGTCGAAGAACTGACAACCGATGGGGTGTTAGAGTTCTAGAGTGGAGACCGCGAACTGGTAGGCGTAGTGTGGGACGCCCTGCTGCCCGCTGGACAGACGACCTAAAAAAAGTAGCGGGGAGCGACTGGATCAGGAAGGCCGAGGACAGAGTTTTGTGGCGCGCCTTGGGAGAGGCCTATGTCCAGCAGTGGACGATGATAGGCTGATGATGATGATGATGATGACATTTTGGAGTCAGATGGCCGAAGTACAAAAAAGTGGATACGTCGATAAGGACAGCAATAAGTAGCGGTCTCCTTTTTTAACTAGAGCGAATTTGCTATGTGCATCTCTTACTGAGTGATATGACAAGACACGTGCTTCCTTCTAGTGCCTTCTCTTTCTACGGTGTCAGGTCAGTCAACTATTAAATGTCAGAAAGTGACATTTCAGATGTACACACGGCGACACATCAAGTTATATAAATATAAAACAAACATAAGCTAGCCGCGCGTAGGTCGAGTAACGTATATCGTCGCGCCGCCAGGTGTAGGTTTTGTATAGCTTGATGTGTCGCCGTGTGTATACTAATTTCTTCACGGTGCATTTTTTATGGACCGAACCGAACAATCCCCTCAACATTTATAATACTTTGTAACGTTCGCCAAGAGTAGACAAGTCTAAAGGGACCGGACTACTTATCGCCTGTCATTTTGTTTTTTTCTTTCTAAATCTTTACCAAATCATACAAGAAATATTAGTCGCTAAAATCTTGTTAAATATCTCATTCCGATATAATATCTGTCACAGATCTATGTGAAGCCCAGGCGACCTGTTTCAGAGTACGCTTACAGGGATATAATATCACCAGAACATTCAACATCACAGCTTAAACCTCAGACGCCAAGAAAAAAGACGTTAATTCATAAATTGTCACAGGTTAAAAACAACATATAAAAGAGAAACAACAAAATATACGAACAAACGAGCTACCTGTTCTTACTTTACGCCGTAGAGACAGCAGGGCCATGGGGATCCGATCAAAGTCTTCTTTAGGGACCTGGGACGTCGCTTAAGACAAAATGGGTGCGACCCCCGCTCTGGTTCATATCTGGTCCAACCAGTGTCCCTAGCTGTGCAGCGGCGTAATGCCGCCAGCATTATGGGCACTTTTGGTCCAGCACAGCTAGCATGCCACCCACGACAAAGCGTTTAAACGAGAAAAACGTCATGCGCGCTCTTTCTGGCATACGTAAAATAATAAGGATGGAGGCACATCTCGATTTTTATCGTTTTCTCGAGGGTGGCATGCGAGCCCTACAGGTACGGCCAGAAGCGACCTATTAGAATAATTGTTTTTTTCTTTATGCTATTTATTTTGTTCTTGTTATATTTTAGTTTTAGGATATTACTAGTTTTAGGATATTATTACAGTGTTAGGATATTTTTTTTGTCATTTAATAATCCGTTATTAACGAGTAGGCACCTACTTTAAATAAATATTTACGCGCAGTATGGTTTAAGGCCCATCACATACATGCGGAATTGCGATTCGGAAAATTATTGCTCTTGGTACCACTAGTAGGTCCACGGGAAACAAACGTGAAATTCCATGTCTTTTTTTGTGTTAGCGAAGGGACACACCTGCGGAACTTCTCGCGCCGAACGTTCGGTTGATTACGCGTCTACTAGGAAAAATGGCGCATTATGGCGCGTACTGGTATGTCGCCGGTACTGGAACGTTCCACAGTTGTGTGTCCCTACGATTACGGTGTTGGGTAAAAATAAAAATCTCTTTTAGTATAAATCAAAAACCTTTATTCTGTCGTTTTATAATATCACAAATGCCGCAGTGTTACCAGAAAAGAAGAAAAATTACCTCAAATAATAATAAAAACGTACATAGTCTGTCTATAAAGTCGTGACCAAAAATTAGGGCGCTGCCTCTATAGTTGTAAACGTGCGGTTTTTAACCGGTTTAAAACGAAACAAGCGGCGTGAAACGAATAAAGGCCTCCGCTCATTGCAGCGATAATATCCAGCGATATTATCGCTGCGATTTTGTGATAATTGTTCTCAGTACATTTTGTATGGGGACGCGCGCGATCCTACACACTGCCGCGATATTATCGCTCGATAATATCGCTGCAATTTTGCGATAACTGTTCTCAATACATTTTGTATGGGGACGCGCTCGATCCCACACACTGCCGCGATATTATCGCAACCTGACGCAATCTCTTTCTACTACATTCAGTGAAGGGCGCATGCGTGACGCGAATCGCGGAATCGCTGCAGTGTGTAAGGTGTCGCGATATCGCTGTCGATAAAATCGCACGATAATATCGCTGCAATGTGCGGAAGCCTTAACTCCCCGCTTGAAATGGGTTTTTAACCGACGTGAGCAAAGACATAACAAGTAGTTTTTTGATTACAAGCATATTTATTTAAGGAAGTTATGTGACTTATTTATATATTATATTTTTAACATATTATGATATTAATAAATATTTAATCTATCAAAATAGTGTTTTATTCCCCTCATCGCTTTGTACAAGTATCTCGGTCTAAATCTCATGCATCTTATCAATTCTATAGATTTTATTAAAAGAATGACCATTAGGTAGGTACTCATAAATAACATAAGTAAAATATTTTATTCGGCGCTTACGGTGCAACGTCGCGTCGTCAAAGGCGAAGCCGTGGTCAACAAACAAATGTGATCTGCGGCTTTCTTATTTACTGACCGAGGTTAGTATACTATTTTTCTCCTCGACGGAGGTGGAAAGCGGCAAATTGACACTTTCCGTCCGGAGGGGAGAAAAAAAGTTTAAACACGCGCAAATATTCTAGTAATGTGAAAAAACCCGTTTCTCCCCGGCTCAAATGGTTAAAAACCGTTTCAAGCGAAAAAACCCATTTTAACCGCTCGGTTTAAACCGAATCTAACCGGCTTTGCATCTATAGCTACCTCCATGCAAGAACGTCAAAATCCAGCATATCCTGGCAACAACACCATACTAAAATGATAAGTTCCTCAAACATTCATGTCACGACTTTATATACAGACAATAAGTATTATAAATAATAAACACAAACCCACGAGAAGAGAGAGAAGAAGAGAGAAGAAGAAAAAAGTCCAGGAAATCGGGGGGGCGAAAGGTGTTTTTTTTCAGCTTTTTGTTTATTCCTCAGAATCCGTAGGTATCGAACAACGTTGTAGATTATACCAATTAAACTTTAGACAAAATTTCCTTTAACACAAATTGTATTCATTTTTACCCAACTGCGACAGAAGGAGGGTTATGTTTTTTTGTCATAGGACTTAACCTTTTAACAGCATTTCAAAAATTACTAAAGTATGGCGACCTGAATGAAAATTGAAGATAAAAAGAAAATTATATCATATTCCTAATAAGAGACCCCCTAAAACCCCAGGAGTGCTGTGCTATTTACTAAGGTGACATCCTTCTTTGCATCCTTCGGATCAACGAATTTGTCATAGCAACGCATACCGAATTGACAGCTCGCCGATGTTTCATCCGATGTTTGCGCTTAGCTTGGCGCTTAGTGAATTGCACTCCTGTAGGTCTACCATGAGTTTTCAACGTACTTTACTACTGTAGTTACGACACCAATTTTGTATTGAATTTACTAGTGGTTACGTTGAGAACTAATTTCTGTCATACGAATTGACGACGTAACTAAAGTAGTAAAGTACAGAGAAAACTCATGGTAGGCCCTCTGGATACAAATTTGCTATTAAGGGTATATTATTCGGAGCGCGCTCCATACAAACGTACTATGGTGATATTTTCAATACTAACCAATTAAAGTCAATGAAATTTTGCAGAAACAATCTATAAACAAATTTCTATGCTTGTATGGAGTCAGATTTTCGTTAAAATGTATAGTTTTTAAGTTATAGTGCCTCAAAGATTTCCATACAAATCGTAAATTAATCCTAGCATTGAAACTGTATATTTTAACGAAAATCTGACTCTATAGAAGCAAAGAGATTTGTTTCTAGATTGTTTCTGCAAAATTTCATTGACTATAATTGGTTAGTATTGAAAATATCACCATAGTACGTTTGTATGCAGCGCGCATTTTCGCTCTCGGAATAATATTCTCTTAAATAAATAAATAACGCTCACAGGCACATACATTGTAATGATCCCAAACTAGCACTTACTAACATATATAACATCCATGACCGAACCGGGATACGAACCCAGGACCCTGGTTTGGCAGTCCGGCGTGGTAACCATTACACCAACCGGGTCGTCAATTGGATCGGTGAACCTTTAATAGCTGCTATAGCGTTTGAAATTTCCATGGCAGCTATCTTGGATTTCGATAAATCGATTTTGTTTACCGCCAACCAAATATGATCAGCCTCCTTTATGATTTACTTATTTTATTTAACAAATTATTAACAACTTAACAATTTTTATTTCATTACACCTAACACCTTTTCACAATGTAATTTATAGCTAGGTACTTAATAGTACATTATGATACAAGTGAGCAAAGTTGGTCATTACAGCCGAGGCGGGATTGCAGCACGAGCCGCCAGGCGAATGATTCTATGCTAGCAGAGGCTGTAATGACCAATGCTCACGTGTTTCTTGCGACGTTTTTCAACATACTTGCGAGGAAAAAGTAATAAAATTTCGTAAAATACAACTAGTTCAGGCGGCGATGACGAAGTCATATACCCATAAAGCTTATGAATAATTCAGTTTCTATGTTATAGTTCACTATTAGAAGATGCGAAAAAACTTGGTCGGCCGACCCCTATCCTGGTGGGTTTTGCGCAGGAGGGTGACTAGGAACCTCTCTGAGACGACACTAATTACCCATCGGGCTCATGGACAAATTTATGCTTATCCGATTGGTTTTAGTTAGCCTCTCGTCTGTGAGGCTTGCTGTCAGGAGACCCCCCCTTATTTTTTAATATCTATAGAACATACTTTAACAGATTTTAGTACAAAAACCAACACCGTTCATATAATTCAGCCACCGCGACACATTTAAAAACACCCGCGGCGGCCGGTCGAACTTCAAGTGGGTTCGTACTTTTTTTTTCTTCGCTACCTGCTAATGTTAAGATGTTGGTAGAGAGCTTACTTTATGGAAAACACACTCACATCGTTTCGTTTAGCGCTTTACGAGTGCAATTAAAACGGTTCACCTTGAAATATGAACTTGTTTTGACAGCCATTTTTTGCCCGCCCACAGACCCGGCACTTGACAGTTGGGCAGATTTTGGTTCCCTCACAGACGATAGGATATTGTAACGAAGTACACTCGGTCGTCCGTCGGATATCCTGGCAGGTGGTGCTGGCCAACCAAAAATGGTGGTCAAATTTTGGAGTACTTCTCACCCATCGAGCTCATGGATGAAATGTATGCCAAATCAGAGGTTAGACCTTCACCTTCAATATTTCATCGGTCGTCCTGGCCAAAGCCTGGTGGTTTCTGGCGGCCAACCAGATTTGTCTGTTAAAGTAAGATAATGCGTTTCCACGTTCATCCAAATAAATACATTATTAACCCGATGTATGCAGTTCTTTTAGCATGAACGTGAACGGTTCTATGGTTTAAAAGTACATATTAAAAAAAAACTTAAAAATAAAAAATGTGTCGATTTGTGGCGATTTAAAAAAAAATAATTTTCGTCTTAACCTCGTCATTTCTAAACTGGTTTGGTTAATTGCTTTATCGATCAAAAGAGTGTATTGCAGAGTTCATCCTACCAAAATTTGGTGAGGATCTGAAGAAGCGTTTCGAAGATGTACAATGTTTTAAGTGGGTCAGATTTTACTACAAAAAGTACCAAACGTATTTTGTTCTTTTACGAAAATAATCTTCGAGTTCTATTAATTTCTCTTTCTGAAATAAAATCTTTTCTCTTAAGAGGTGCCTATAAATAAACTAATAATCAGCGCGGCGTTGCTTTCAATTGTAGTTGTAAAAAAATTTTTCGTCAAGTTAAAGTTAGCTATGTTTATGTGGATGATCTAATTTAGTACATATATCAGAGTTCTAACATAATTAGCTGAAACTGTTTCAAAGGGATAATCACACCAAATTGAAAAAAAAATCTATCGGACCAACATTGAAATAGCGTAAAAAAACAGCTGTCCTATACAAAACTGCAAACCTGACTCGACTGGAATCTGAATGTATAAGACAGCTGGTTTTTTTAGCGATTTCGATGTTGGACCCATAATAAGAGTTGTTCAGTTTGGTGGTGTGACCATCCCTTTATTACAGTTTCAGCGAATAATGTTAGAACTAATATGTGTACTAAATTAGATCATCCACATAAACATAGCTAGCTTTGACTTGATGAAACATTTTTTTACAACTACAATTTTGAAAGCAACGCCGCGGTGATAATGTATTTATTTGGATGAACGTGGAAACGCATGATCTTACTTTGACAGATAAATCTGGTTGGCCGCCAGAAACCACCAGGCTTTGGCCAGGACGACCGATGAAATATTGAAGGTGAAGGTCTAACCTCTGATTTGGCATACATTTCATCCATGAGCTCGATGGGTGAGAAGTACTCCAAAATTTGACCACCATTTTTGGTTGGCCAGCCAGCACCACCTGCCAGGATATCCGGCGGACGACCGAGTGTACTTCGTTATACTAACTAAAACCAATCGGATAAGCATAATTTTGTCCATGAGCTCGATGGGTAATTAGTGTAGTCTCAGAGAGGTTACTAGTCACCCTCCTGCGCAAAACACACCAGGATAGGGGTCGGCCGACCAAGTTTTTTCGCATCTTCTAATAGTGAACTATTACATGAAAACTGAATTATTCATGAGCTTTATGGGTATATGACTTCGTCACCGCCGCCCGAACTAAACAATTTAAGACAAATATTTGTGGATGA
The DNA here is from genome assembly GCA_963693445.1 of Agonopterix heracliana. Taxonomy (NCBI): domain Eukaryota; kingdom Metazoa; phylum Arthropoda; class Insecta; order Lepidoptera; family Depressariidae; genus Agonopterix; species Agonopterix heracliana. The sequence goes on from OY856321.1 coordinate 343,923, forward strand.
TGGAACTCTTTGCTGCGATTTAAAAACAAACTATAGAAAAAAAAACATTACCGCAAAAAAAAAAAAACAATAAGGGCCACTTTACGAGCAAGCATGTTGAAAAAGAATTTAAAAAATCAGGCAACAACAACACAACACGCAAACAGACTACTCGTACTCATTGGCCCGTTATAGAGATAACTCTTGCAACACTCTCACAAAATTTCATACATTTACGGAATAGGTCTGACAACCTGTTAAAGAACAGATCGCAGTGCGGCGACGACTCGAGCAGCTAGGTAAGAACACACAGAGCTCGCTCTATAGGTGAATTGCGATACGGGCAATTGCTCCGGTACAAAACTGAGGTATGGCCAGCAAGCGGTGGCTGCGTGCACTAAAATACCTGTTCAGCACAAACAGTCGCACAATGCCTTTAAGCTGGGGACATCTATGTTTGTTCAAGGTCCATAAACCTATCGAACGAAGAACGAAGAGAGGCGGAGGAGGTCGCCATAGGCCCCGAACCTTACTGCGGCATCTCTCGCAATACTTTTAGACGTGTGCGAAGGAATGGGCCATGAACCAAAGCCGTAAGCTCTGGTCGGATACACCAAAATAACTTGTGACTGGCTTTTCAAGCAGACATACCTCGGATGCCATCAATTCAAACCGCAACGACTTAAGGCTATTAGTACGAGCCTTAACAGGACACTGCAAGCTGAACAAACATCTACACAGAATGGGGCTCGTAGAGTAACCCGCTTGCAGATTCTGCTGTGAAGCAGAGGAAACGCCCATTCACCTCCTCTGCGAATGCGAAGTGCTTATTCACAGCAGGAGTCACCATCTGGGTGGATACGTGATATCGCCCACTAACATTAAGGACCTCTCCTCCAAAAGCATAACACGTTTCATGAAGGCCGTGGGCCTAGGAAATGACCTCTAGGTCAAGGGTGACAGCTACAACAGATCTATAAAGGTCGCAGTAGCTATTGGTCACTGACCAAGCCCTTACGACCAAATAATAATAAAAAGGGTTATGGACGTCGAACAAGTAACATAAAGAACTTTGGTCAGATTTGGTTGGCGGTAAAAAAAACCAAATATCGGAATCCAATAGGGCTGCCATGAAAATTTCAAACGCCAAAGCAGCTTTTAAAGGTTCACCGATCCGACTGAAAATTTTATCAGTTATTGGTACCTACGAAATTTTTCAATATGACTTATAGATTCCGAGAAATACGCAAAAAACTGAAAAAAAAAATCTTTCGAGCCCACTCTTCATCGAGCTCACCAATACTTTTTATTTTTTTCAACCTTATGTACCAAAGTAACGTTAAAACCAAGTTCCAATGCTCCGGGAATTATTTCTTCTGATTAATCTAATTTTCCGATTGGCTAATCGTTCATCAATTACCAATCCTCCTATCCAAAGCAGATTTGGCACGACTTTCAGTATACGTCGCTAGGGCTTTGTTAATAACATAAGCACATTCCACATTCTCTACAATCGTGATGTGATTGTTGTCAAACTTGTGCACGGTCAGTGTAGACTCTGTGCATTTATGTAGACCATAATTTTCCTCACAAACGAAATGAGGCGAAAACTCTTTTTGCCGTAAAAGCACAATGGGAGATTTAAGTTTTTTACTAATGGACTTGTAATTTAGAATCGCTTTTAGGCGTTCGATCCCGGATATAGTCATTTCAGTCTGAAATTTGGCAGAGTATTTGATGTCGACAGGTATTAATTTGAGAGCACAGGCGATTCTTTCTTCTAATGAAGATATGTTGTTTATACTATCTTTAATAAGATCGGCGACGTTACTGTTTGGTGCAACCATGCTGAGGACGTGAAGAATCATGAGGGTTTCAATTTCTCTGTCACTGGCATCCTTGAATTTGCTGGCCACCAAACTTTGTAAGAAGTCTGGACCACCGTCTAGGCAAATTACGATTCCGTCGTGACCTGCAAGGAAAAGTTACTGATTAAAGAAAACCGTATCCGTACCGCCTTATTTGTACCATTATCGTTTCTTTGTTTCTTTTTTTATGCTTTATTTGTGTTTTAGTGTAAATATAAGTATATTTCTATCATTAATTCATTCGTTCGTATCTAAATCTGTCTAGCCGTTTCTGAGATAAATGGGAACATTCGTTTTGTTTGCACACTCAAACCATCTCACACCCTAAACTCAAATACCTTCTCCGTTCCGTAGTCGGTAAAAATACTATTGATAAATAATCGCATGTGGTTCATCTGATTACTTTAGAGGTGTGAAGGTTTTTAGAAGGATTTACATATCGCACCCCCGGTACAACAACTTTCAAAATAAAAATAAAACAATCAACAGCAAAAATGAGTCAAGTGTGTTATTATCACCTCCTTGCAATTTATAAATCAGAGCGTGTCATCACTTTTAAAACCATTGAAACTTAAAACGCGTCTCCTGAAAAAGTTTTTTGAATTTGGAACGTCATTTAACCGGTATGTATATACATAAACTTACGAACTAGGAAGAAGAACTCTCTGCTTACGAACGTAACCCCAATCACAGTTGTCAGAAATTTTAACACTACAACCAGCCCTCAAAGCTTGCTGGTTAAGGTTTTTAGGTTTTAATGAATGAATGAATGAATGAATGAAATATACTTACTTTTTTTTTCAGCAAAAACACAGATACGTGTAGGAACATTACATACGGCAGACATTTACTCCGACTCTCTCAATAGGTTCAGAAGGAACATAGTTTGAAGGAAGAAAGGGGAAAGCAAGGAGAAGGATGGCCGAAGAAAGTTTGCTCATTATAACATTGTCCCCCACGCTATGTTATCACTGCAACTGTTATTTGTCACATATCTTTTTATTTTGATTTTTAATTTTCTAGAATATAATAATACGCCAGTCATATAAAACACATTGTAAGTCGCGTTGATTGCACGGAGCTGCATTTTTGGGATGTTGTTAGAATAGATACCAGCAGTATAAAACCAATTTTGCAGCTTTGAAAGACCTGTGCTAACCGAACCGCTAATGCTCGAAAAACCTCGGAATTTGCGGACTTTTTTCAGGTTTTGACTTATTACTTCTAAACGGTGCATCTTGCATAAAAATTTAGCACTACGGTTTTAAAGTAGACAAAATTTGCTAAAAAATGGAGTGAAGTTTTAGCTCTGTAAATTAAGTAGGTCTTGAGATACACCACTTCAAACATTGGCCATTTTCCCCGAAAATTTCAAAATTGTAGTTTTAGCTGTCTTCCAAACAGGATATCGGCTAAAATGATCATTCTACGAAGAAAATTATAAGAAATAAAATTATAAAGCAGCTATTTAGCGTTAAATTAAGCATAATTTTTAGTGAACAGTTCCTTTGTTATCAGGAAAAAACTATATTATTATGGAAATCGGTTTTAAAAAAAATCGGGCCTGACGATTTTAGGAATTTCGTAAAGGATTGTAAAGACATAACTTAGTAGAAAATAGTTTATTTTATGCAATATGAAAATGAGTATGATAAATATTCTATCTATAGTACAACAAAACTGTAAACTAACTGTAACTGTAAACTGTAAATATTTGTTTGTATGTTTGTTCGCGCATCAAGCAAAAACAACTGAACCGATATTAATTAAACTTTTTCTATTTGAAAGCTTATGATAAGACGTATACATTGATTATAATATTTGATCTCGCTACCATGACGAGTGCTGGTGCGAACGAAGTCGTAGGCAAATCTAGTACTGTTATTAAACCGTATATGTTTGTTTGTTTGTTCGCACATCACGCAAAAACTAATAAACCTATTTTGATGAAACTTTCGTGGTCTGCAAGCTTATGGTCAGACTTACAATTTAGTATATCATTTATTTTGCTACGATGAAGAGAACTCGTGTGGAAGAAGTCGCGGGAAAACTAGTAATTACAAAATTATCAATATTATATAAAAACGAGAGTTTTCCCACGACTATGTTGAAGAACTATTTAAACTCTTTAACTCTACCCATCCACCTGAACAACTTTTACTATGCGAGCAAAACGATCAGAGAAAAACAAAGTCAGTTGTCCCATACTAAACTGCAATACCAACTCGACACAATCGTATGGGACATCTGATTTTTTTGTGGCTCTGATCGCTTTGCTCCCATAGTAAAAGTTGTACAGTTTGATGGGTAGAGGCTGTGGTTTAAAGGTTAATGTTACTTTTCCTTACACCCTGTATAATTAAAATACTTACAAAAGGCAATATATGTCATTTGTGATACAAATTGTTAGTGAAACATTTCTAAAAAAATATTGAAGCCAAAAAAATGCTGCATTTTTTAATTCATCATGTATCTTTGACCCTTATGTTTCTCTAGTACATTTGTTGATTTATTATTTTACGTTTTGCTTTTTTTTAAACTTAGAGAATCCTATACAAAACACATTTAAATAAATAATTGTACATCTAATATTTAAGTATTTGCTTATTACATATGATCAATTTAGAGCCAACTTACAAATTTTGAGCGAACATAGTACTAACGGGATAATACTAACAAATGCAGACTTCAAAAATGGAAGAATAAAGGTGTAACCTACTATTACACCTACGCCAAGAACGAAAAATTTGACCGTAAACGTCAAGTATCCTGATGTTACCCACCAAGACTATAAAAATTTTCGGACGAATAAAGGTGCATCTTTTATTACACAAAAAAAGCTGCAAAATTGGGTTTATACTGCTGCTATCCTAACAACATCCCAAAAATGCAGCTCCAGTAGATAGATATTGCCGGTTCTAACTCACTTAATAGCTGTTCTAAGAAGTCCCATGGAGGGGCATGGCTTAGTTTGTCAAGGGTGTTAGAGGGGTGTGGAGGGGTGGTGTAGGGAGGGGTTTTTATGGGGTTAAAGAAGTTCAAGGTCAAAAAAGTAGGTATTTATAGTAAAAAAGATGTTTTTTGTAAGGTTGCGGGGGTGGGGAAGTGTCTGGAGGGGTGGTGCGGGGAGGGGTTGAGTGAGGTCAGGGTCGTTGTGTGGGTTCAGGGTCGGTGTGGAGGGAATGGGCATGGGACTTCGTAAATTGGAAAAACTCTGACTTGACCGTTTTCGGATCGTGCGCCGGTTCTAACTCAGTTGATGGGTGTTTTGTGAAGTCTCGTGTGTGTGGGGAGGATATGTAGGAACAGATGGGACTTCTTAGTTTGGAAAAGTGTGATTTTCGTATTTCGAACTCACTTCTTACATTGTATTACACGTGGCGGTTGATAAAGCTTTGAATGGGTTATTGTTTGTGGGGGTCAGGGTGGGGGTGACGGTCGCTAGGTTGTGGGATGATAAGTTGATTTATACTAATGACTATGATATCGTTCAAGGGTAAGCAGATGCTTCTTATAACGAGCGAATTCGTGCATGCGTTATAAAATGGCAATAGAAGGTGTCATTTATTGGGCTTATGATCAATTGGAAAAATTGAAGATTGGTGACGTGGATGATGGCAAGTGTAAAATAAGTATACCAGGAAGTTCTCACGCCGCATTATCAATATAGTTTTGTATGAATGATTTCATTGTTCTGTAGAATGGTGTCAGTGTCATCAAATACAATGTTGTATATATATTATTGGGAGTAATGAAAAAATAATCATTCGGTAAATAGTAACCAAGCGGGGTGAAACACTGCTTGTGCTTAATTAAAAATCAACAACGTTTTTTTGATTCATAATAATGGCTGGAAGAAATAATTTATTGGAAACATTGAACAACCGTGGAAATAGAACATGGATAAAATTTAGTGAGATGGAATTAAACAAACCATATAAAATAATCGAAGCTTCGGGAATAGCATCAAAGTTTGGAGCTGGTGTGATGCAGACTGTTCTTCAGTTGGAAAATGGAAGTATGTTAACGCTGCCATCCAGATTTAATGACTTGGATGAACAAATGTTTGATTACCTACAAAGTGGGGTGTCTCTGATTAATAAGGGGCCCAGCGGCAAATCTTGGATAGTGAATTTTGAAAAAAACACCCCCACAGAAAAATAGAGACAAGTTGGGTAGTGCTCCATGCAATTTTTTTAAGACGTCGTGAAACAGGATGCGTACTTTTTGGAGAGTGCTGCTGCAGTTCTTTCGTCAGGCTGCTAGCTATTATTAAATATTGCAGAAAGTGTTTGTGAGAACAGTGTGTGTGTGTGCAAAAAACAGCGTGTTAAATTATTTTTTCAAAATGGGTGGCTGGGAAACTGTCAATATCATTATAGTACCTACTTGTGTGTGTAAAATTAAGATGTAAAACTTATTTTTAAAGGTGTAAGGAAAAGGTAGTATGTAACCATTTCAAAAATAAAAAACATTTTAGTATATTTTATTGTTTTTATTTATCCAACTTGTAGAGTTTATACCCAACCACTTAACTAAAACTTTATCTCCTTTTCTTCTTATCACTTTTTCCACTAGATAGATGTCAGGATATTTAGCTTTTTGCAGTTCCTGTTCATAAAACGCTCCTAAGATGGGCTGTTTCTCTTCATCTTGCAGCAGATAGGTGACAGGGTTGGTAATATTCACCTTTGATATTTGAAATATTTCCATGCTCCAATTACCGGTGTATCCCTTAGAGAATGCAGATTTATATTTACTGATGCGCACATAGTCACCCACTGAGAATTTAGGTCGCGGCCTTGACTTTATGTGATTGTACACAGTAGCGAGTAGCTTATCAGCGTTCGAATGACTCACATCTCCTGGAGACATTCCTATGGTGCGATGAACTTTAGCATTGTATCGTTTCATTAAATCATTGAGAACTCTACCTCTCCACTTATAAGATCCATTATAGGAGAAAGTTTGCCAAAGCCAGTTTTTTATAGTTCTGATAAATCTCTCTACGATGGATGCTTTCATTACACTGTATGTAGAATAATGGTTTATATTAAACTTCCGCATTAAGGATGTAAACTTTTCATTGAAAAACTCACGACCGTCATCAGACTGGACGTTCTTAGGACATCGATTTAGACTGAGTATCGTAGACATGTTTCGAGATATATCATCAGCTGATTTACTCTTCGCAGGTTGAGCCCAGGCAAATTTAGAAAAAGTATCTATACATACTAGAATGTACTTATATCCATTATTATATTTGGAATACTTTTGCATATCAATCAAATCAATTTGCCAGGTGTCGTCGAAACCTCTTTGTATGAAACGTCTTCGTGGGAAATTTTTCCTTACATTCTTATGTATCTCTTTGACAACTTGAGCTTTACTCATGTTGTTCTTGGAATCGATGCTGGTGGTGGTGGTGCAGACTTTGCAGGACGACGGCTGAGTTTGATGCGGTTTTGTAGAATGGCTAATTCCTCCTGAATAGTCCGGATACTTTTTGTATTGCTTTTTATTTTAATGAGGCACAGATTGAGAACCTCATCCAACTGTGCTTTGATAATTACGTCATCTTTAGCGATACCACTTCGAACACGTCTCAAGAGGCGACTTTCAAAATCTACAAGGTTTTTTGACACTTTGAGGGTGTGCAAGTGTGTAACACCTTCACTGCTGCTGCTGCTGCTGTTAAGGTAACGTCCAAACTTATTGATTGTCATTATCGAAATGACGGATGATTTTATTGAAGCAGGTGTTTTAATGTATCGGCAGACGGTGGTTTAATGATGTTGGCTTCTGTCAGTTCCTCAATTATCGCTATAATTTCATTCCCATGACCTCCATTACCGGCGTTTTGGGAAGCGATAAGTAATCTCAATCTCTCCACAAGTTCATTGGGCTCGTTCCAATACACAAAATCAGTACTAGGATTGTATTTTTTCATAAGAAGGGTATTGCTGTTGTCTGACAAACATCCACCACTAATTTTTTGTCTGATGTATGTGATGTACTTGTTACTCCTATCGCCCTGTATTTGACCTTGAGGTGAGAAGTTGCGTCTGTTGGCATTCGTCATAATAATTATTTTATTATAGTTTTCAATGTCACTCTTATCAATGAGCTGTGTTTGAGGATCTTTTTTAAATAAAAGTTCTAGTAGGCCCGGCATGTACTTGAAGCTCTCATTTTTTATTTTAATGTTGTTGGTTTCAAAGGAAATTGGACTATCTCCTATGTAATATCCGTCTGGGGTATGGTAAACACCGAAGGGGACTTTTTTTATGTTATTCAATACCAGGTTATCCAAGTACATTCGTGCAATAGGTGGTATTTGCTCAGCATCTTGAAAACTGTCATCCGTCAGAGAGAGGCTGCTGCTGTTCGTGAGCGATGTTGACGACTTATCACTATCAAAACTTTCGTTATATTTTATTGTTGTGTTAAGATTCTTTTTTTTAATTTTCTTACTGACAACACTGAACTTTCTTTGTTTGAATCCTTTAGACGGTTTGCCGCTTTTTTCATAGTCCTCATACTCATCATTTGTCAATGTTTGCTTCACTAAAGTATTCAAAGGTCGTACGATGGGGTCAAATGTTTCTTGCAGTGTAGAGGTCAATTCCACCTTATCGTCGTTTAGAGATTTAATTTTCTTTTTAACCGAGTTCACTGATTGAATCAGCTTTCTCTTCAGCTCCTTATCACCAAAGATCTGTTCCCCTGTAGTATCCATAGTGAAATGCATGCACCTCAGTTGATGCTGTAGTATTTATTGTTCCAAAATAATAAAGTCATCAAATCCCCGCCGGTATCTACCCTTATGAATCTCAGCATCCTTATTAATCACAAGAAACCCGTATTTATTATTCCAACAGGTTCGACATATTTCCAAAAATTTATCCCACGGTATGTCTGTATTCACATGATCATCGTAAGCGTGTTTAAGATTCATTTCGTCCTGCTTGAAGAGAATAATAAAGTTGGCATTGTCTCGCACCAACTGTTTAGGTATTTTGCTGTAGGTTTGACATAGATAAAAACAATCCAACCCTTTATGCCTACCCATAGCAAAGTACATGCGTACGGCCTCTTGATCCTCCATTGAGACGTCATCAAATATTACAATACTGTTACTGTGCGCCTCTTCCGGTAGTGTGACGTCATTTTTATCCGAATACTTGTAAAAAGTTACTTCAGGTATTCTATCGAGTACTTCATTCAGAAATATGTACTTTGGTTGATTAAGTGATTTTGAATATAGGTAGACATTTTGGAACTTGAGACCCTTTGGATCGAGAAGTAGGGTGAGTAAAAGATTAGTTTTACCGCAAGCGGACGGTCCACATATCAAACATCTTATGCTGTTGGGTAGCAGTACGCTATGTTTACACACATCAGCGGATGTCTTTGATTGTATTTTCCAATCTTTAACTGATAAATACGTGTTTTGCTTTCTAAATTTCATTGTGTAATAGGACTCGGGTGTGAGTACACACTGTTTTTATTATTCAAAATGCCCGAACTGACAGCTGAAGATATCAATCAGTTATCAAAACCAATATTATTAAAACACTTTAGTCATCAGTTGTGTAACGTGCAATATCTCCTGCCGGACCACCTTCTCAACGATCCGGAAATACGCGGACATTTATGGTGTACGGAACACTTGCCCAATCAAAACGCAACAGGTCCTAACGACACATATGTGGATTTAGCGTTTTATAAAAGGAAGCACTGTCCTCACTGTAACAATTAGTTTAAAATGGTGATGCAACACGGCACACGTCACAGTCACCCTAAAGAATCTGTAAAGGGCGGTTCTTTCGTTAACGCAGTTATTAATAGATTACCGTTTGAGATCCACTTGCCGGGTTACAATTACTGTGGACCTGGCACAAAGTTACAAAAGAGGTTAGCGCGCGGTGATAAGGGTATAAACCCGTTGGACGAAGCGTGTAAAGCACATGACATTGCATACGCTCAAAATCAGACTCTAGAGGAACGGCATAAGGCTGATATACAATTAGGTATTGCAGCTGATAAACGTTGGCGTGAATCACCACACTTGTCTGAAAGACTAGCGGGACTCGCTGTTAAAAAAATCATGAAGTTCAAGGTTAAGCGTGGTATGGGCATACCGCTCTCTAAAGTGATTTCCACGACACGTCAAGCCATTAAGAAAAGGACGAAAGGTGCAAAGAAATCTGATGATGATACTTTGATAAATGCTGCGGTAAGAGCCGCTAAGAAAAGTGCCAAGGGGAAGTATATCAGGAGGCCGAGAGTTGTTCCTCTACCGAAGAGAGGTGGATTTCTACCTTTGATTCCGATACTGGGAGCTTTGGCAGCGGCCGGATCGTTCGCGGGTGGTGTGACTACAGCTGCTAGGAATATCTATGAAATGGTTAAAAAGAAAGATCCAGTTCGATCCCACATACCGCACGCCGTGGGACAAGGCATGTACATAGCGCCCTATAGAAAGGGAATGGGACTCTACCTGACTCCGTATCAAAAAAACTGAATCTCGCCCTACCGAATCGTGCTCTCGCTGACTTTGAAATTGTAAAATATGTTAAGCAGCTGGATATTCCACACTTTCGCGGTGTTGTTATGCGGGATAATCTATTATTAAAACGATTGTCTGGACCGCGAAAGCGAGAGACGGGAGTGATAAACTTAGACGATTCTGATGGGGCTGGAACGCATTGGGTGGCGTATGTGAAGAAGGATCAACACTGCGAATACTTTGACAGCTATGGGAACTTGAGACCTCCTCAAGAATTTCTCAACTATATGCAGAAGAGTATAGACAACGTTATAATAACCTACAACTATAGTAATGTGCAGAGAGATAAGAAATATAACTGTGGACATTTATGTTTGAGCTTTCTATTAACTGCTTCCAAGCACATGTACGATCGGACCTGATAAAGAGATCGGATCAGATATGAAGAGACCCCTTCAACAGGTATGAACAGCTAGAAACAGGTGCTAACAGCTTATGAACAGACCTGTTGAACAGGTATGAACAGCTAAAAACAGGTGCTAACAGCTTATGAACAGACCTGTTGAACAGGTCTGAACAGCTAAAAACAGGTGCTAACAGCTTATAAACAGACCTGTTGAACAGGTATGAACAGGTACGAACAGCTTATGAACAGACCTGTTGAACAGGTATGAACAGATATGAACAGCTAGAAACAGGTGCTAACAGCTTATGAACAGGTATGAACAGCTAGAAACAGGTGCTAACAGCTTATGAACAGACCTGTTGAACAGGTATGAACAGCTAAAAACAGGTACGAACAGCTTATGAACAGACCTGTTGAACAGGTATGAACAGATATGAACAGCTAGAAACAGGTGCTAACAGCTTATAAACAGACCTGTTGAACAGGTATGAACAGGTACGAACAGCTTATGAACAGACCTGTTGAACAGGTATGAACAGATATGAACAGCTAGAAACAGGTGCTAACAGCTTATAAACAGACAGGTGAACGGCTGCAGTTCGATTATAAACGGGTGTTATCCTTAGTTTTAGTCTATTATGTAATCAATTATTCAATAAATACATAAAATACATTATACTGTTTTCATTTATCATCCTTATCTCGTGTGAGGACAATGTCTCTCACATTAACTCTGAACGGAACTGAATCAGAGTTAAACAGCTCATTTTTACCGCCTATAGAGTTGAGTGCTGATTCTAACTACGAATGTGCAGTGATTTATTTTAAAACATTTAATTCTATTCCTAATGTGGACAGCAGCAATAACCTCTTTCACTATGGCGATAAGAACGTTATCGCAATTCCTGAGGGCTCTTACGAATTGCATAACATCTTTCGTTATCTGGAGCGAGAACTGCTACGTGTCGGGGGTGAGGATAAAGACAAATGGATAGATATGGATGCCAATACGAACACATTAAAGTGCACGTTTTTCTCACCGCTATATGACATACACTTTGAAAAAGAAAACAGTATTGGCAATATTTTCGGGTTCTCAAACAAAGTGCTTCGAAAAAAAGAGATACATGTATCAGATCAACCGATAAACATACTAATCACCAATACTATAAGAGTGGAGTGCAACATCATTCAGGGATCATTCATCAATAGTAAAGCGTCTCACGTGCTGTATGAGTTCTCACCATCGGTGCCGCCGGGCTATCAGATAATAGAGTGTCCTCCACATCCGGTTTACTTACCCCTAAGAGTAAACACTATTCAAAATCTCCAAGTACGTATAGTGAATGAGCAGGGGCAGCTCGTCAACTTCAGAAAAGAAAACATCTCACTTCGATTGCATATAAGAAAAGTTGCATCATGATTATCTATAAAATCAGTGATAATGCAAATGCAGGTTATAGTAGTCCCACCCTCTCTCTGGGGACAACACCTGCCGAAGGAGCTCTCAATCAAAAATTCGAATTAAGTAAAGACAACTTACTATTTCTACAATCCTTGGGACTAGAAACAGCATAATGACATCATCAATTCTAAACATAGGGGAGAAAGTTGTTTTTGATGATAGTATAGAGAGTGTTGAGTATCACACCTACACACCCTACAATGAATCTTACAAGAACAACGATGAGATTCGTATATGTATCAACAGTCAAGACTTGATGGTGCTACCTTGTGAGAGTCAGATAATAATTGAGGGTAATGTTACGAAAGATTGCACCTTCACCAACAATGCACCGGCATTTCTCTTTCATGACATTCGCTATTCTCTAGGACATTGCTCTCTTCCTTACCGTAGGATACGATGGCTTTCATGGTGGAGGTGACGCCGCAGTTTTTCGTTCTGTCAATCTCCACACCATTCAACTCATAGCGAATGTCATGAAAGAGAAATGCCGGTGCATTGTTGGTGAAGGTGCAATCTTTCGTAACATTACCCTCAATTATTATCTGACTCTCACAAGGTAGCACCATCAAGTCTTGACTGTTGATACATATACGAATCTCATCGTTGTTCTTGTAAGATTCATTGTAGGGTGTGTAGGTGTGATACTCAACACTCTCTATACTATCATCAAAAACAACTTTCTCCCCTATGTTTAGAATTGATGATGTCATTATGCTGTTTCTAGTCCCAAGGATTGTAGAAATAGTAAGTTGTCTTTACTTAATTCGAATTTTTGATTGAGAGCTCCTTCGGCAGGTGTTGTCCCCAGAGAGAGGGTGGGACTACTATAACCTGCATTTGCATTATCACTGATTTTATAGATAATCATGATGCAACTTTTCTTATATGCAATCGAAGTGAGATGTTTTCTTTTCTGAAGTTGACGAGCTGCCCCTGCTCATTCACTATACGTACTTGGAGATTTTGAATAGTGTTTACTCTTAGGGGTAAGTAAACCGGATGTGGAGGACACTCTATTATCTGATAGCCCGGCGGCACCGATGGTGAGAACTCATACAGCACGTGAGACGCTTTACTATTGATGAATGATCCCTGAATGATGTTGCACTCCACTCTTATAGTATTGGTGATTAGTATGTTTATCGGTTGATCTGATACATGTATCTCTTTTTTTCGAAGCACTTTGTTTGAGAACCCGAAAATATTGCCAATACTGTTTTCTTTTTCAAAGTGTATGTCATATAGCGGTGAGAAAAACGTGCACTTTAATGTGTTCGTATTGGCATCCATATCTATCCATTTGTCTTTATCCTCACCCCCGACACGTAGCAGTTCTCGCTCCAGATAACGAAAGATGTTATGCAATTCGTAAGAGCCCTCAGGAATTGCGATAACGTTCTTATCGCCATAGTGAAAGAGGTTATTGCTGCTGTCCACATTAGGAATAGAATTAAATGTTTTAAAATAAATCACTGCACATTCGTAGTTAGAATCAGCACTCAACTCTATAGGCGGTAAAAATGAGCTGTTTAACTCTGATTCAGTTCCGTTCAGAGTTAATGTGAGAGACATTGTCCTCACACGAGATAAGGATGATAAATGAAAACAGTATAATGTATTTTATGTATTTATTGAATAATTGATTACATAATAGACTAAAACTAAGGATAACACCCGTTTATAATCGAACTGCAGCCGTTCACCTGTCTGTTTATAAGCTGTTAGCACCTGTTTCTAGCTGTTCATATCTGTTCATACCTGTTCAACAGGTCTGTTCATAAGCTGTTCGTACCTGTTCATACCTGTTCAACAGGTCTGTTTATAAGCTGTTAGCACCTGTTTCTAGCTGTTCATATCTGTTCATACCTGTTCAACAGGTCTGTTCATAAGCTGTTCGTACCTGTTTTTAGCTGTTCATACCTGTTCAACAGGTCTGTTCATAAGCTGTTAGCACCTGTTTCTAGCTGTTCATACCTGTTCATAAGCTGTTAGCACCTGTTTCTAGCTGTTCATATCTGTTCATACCTGTTCAACAGGTCTGTTCATAAGCTGTTCGTACCTGTTCATACCTGTTCAACAGGTCTGTTTATAAGCTGTTAGCACCTGTTTTTAGCTGTTCAGACCTGTTCAACAGGTCTGTTCATAAGCTGTTAGCACCTGTTTTTAGCTGTTCATACCTGTTCAACAGGTCTGTTCATAAGCTGTTAGCACCTGTTTCTAGCTGTTCATACCTGTTGAAGGGGTCTCTTCATATCTGATCCGATCTCTTTATCAGGTCCGATCGTACATGTGCTTGGAAGCAGTTAATAGAAAGCTCAAACATAAATGTCCACAGTTATATTTCTTATCTCTCTGCACATTACTATAGTTGTAGGTTATTATAACGTTGTCTATACTCTTCTGCATATAGTTGAGAAATTCTTGAGGAGGTCTCAAGTTCCCATAGCTGTCAAAGTATTCGCAGTGTTGATCCTTCTTCACATACGCCACCCAATGCGTTCCAGCCCCATCAGAATCGTCTAAGTTTATCACTCCCGTCTCTCGCTTTCGCGGTCCAGACAATCGTTTTAATAATAGATTATCCCGCATAACAACACCGCGAAAGTGTGGAATATCCAGCTGCTTAACATATTTTACAATTTCAAAGTCAGCGAGAGCACGATTCGGTAGGGCGAGATTCAGTTTTTTTGATACGGAGTCAGGTAGAGTCCCATTCCCTTTCTATAGGGCGCTATGTACATGCCTTGTCCCACGGCGTGCGGTATGTGGGATCGAACTGGATCTTTCTTTTTAACCATTTCATAGATATTCCTAGCAGCTGTAGTCACACCACCCGCGAACGATCCGGCCGCTGCCAAAGCTCCCAGTATCGGAATCAAAGGTAGAAATCCACCTCTCTTCGGTAGAGGAACAACTCTCGGCCTCCTGATATACTTCCCCTTGGCACTTTTCTTAGCGGCTCTTACCGCAGCATTTATCAAAGTATCATCATCAGATTTCTTTGCACCTTTCGTCCTTTTCTTAATGGCTTGACGTGTCGTGGAAATCACTTTAGAGAGCGGTATGCCCATACCACGCTTAACCTTGAACTTCATGATTTTTTTAACAGCGAGTCCCGCTAGTCTTTCAGACAAGTGTGGTGATTCACGCCAACGTTTATCAGCTGCAATACCTAATTGTATATCAGCCTTATGCCGTTCCTCTAGAGTCTGATTTTGAGCGTATGCAATGTCATGTGCTTTACACGCTTCGTCCAACGGGTTTATACCCTTATCACCGCGCGCTAACCTCTTTTGTAACTTTGTGCCAGGTCCACAGTAATTGTAACCCGGCAAGTGGATCTCAAACGGTAATCTATTAATAACTGCGTTAACGAAAGAACCGCCCTTTACAGATTCTTTAGGGTGACTGTGACGTGTGCCGTGTTGCATCACCATTTTAAACTAATTGTTACAGTGAGGACAGTGCTTCCTTTTATAAAACGCTAAATCCACATATGTGTCGTTAGGACCTGTTGCGTTTTGATTGGGCAAGTGTTCCGTACACCATAAATGTCCGCGTATTTCCGGATCGTTGAGAAGGTGGTCCGGCAGGAGATATTGCACGTTACACAACTGATGACTAAAGTGTTTTAATAATATTGGTTTTGATAACTGATTGATATCTTCAGCTGTCAGTTCGGGCATTTTGAATAATAAAAACAGTGTGTACTCACACCCGAGTCCTATTACACAATGAAATTTAGAAAGCAAAACACGTATTTATCAGTTAAAGATTGGAAAATACAATCAAAGACATCCGCTGATGTGTGTAAACATAGCGTACTGCTACCCAACAGCATAAGATGTTTGATATGTGGACCGTCCGCTTGCGGTAAAACTAATCTTTTACTCACCCTACTTCTCGATCCAAAGGGTCTCAAGTTCCAAAATGTCTACCTATATTCAAAATCACTTAATCAACCAAAGTACATATTTCTGAATGAAGTACTCGATAGAATACCTGAAGTAACTTTTTACAAGTATTCGGATAAAAATGACGTCACACTACCGGAAGAGGCGCACAGTAACAGTATTGTAATATTTGATGACGTCTCAATGGAGGATCAAGAGGCCGTACGCATGTACTTTGCTATGGGTAGGCATAAAGGGTTGGATTGTTTTTATCTATGTCAAACCTACAGCAAAATACCTAAACAGTTGGTGCGAGACAATGCCAACTTTATTATTCTCTTCAAGCAGGACGAAATGAATCTTAAACACGCTTACGATGATCATGTGAATACAGACATACCGTGGGATAAATTTTTGGAAATATGTCGAACCTGTTGGAATAATAAATACGGGTTTCTTGTGATTAATAAGGATGCTGAGATTCATAAGGGTAGATACCGGCGGGGATTTGATGACTTTATTATTTTGGAACAATAAATACTACAGCATCAACTGAGGTGCATGCATTTCACTATGGATACTACAGGGGAACAGATCTTTGGTGATAAGGAGCTGAAGAGAAAGCTGATTCAATCAGTGAACTCGGTTAAAAAGAAAATTAAATCTCTAAACGACGATAAGGTGGAATTGACCTCTACACTGCAAGAAACATTTGACCCCATCGTACGACCTTTGAATACTTTAGTGAAGCAAACATTGACAAATGATGAGTATGAGGACTATGAAAAAAGCGGCAAACCGTCTAAAGGATTCAAACAAAGAAAGTTCAGTGTTGTCAGTAAGAAAATTAAAAAAAAGAATCTTAACACAACAATAAAATATAACGAAAGTTTTGATAGTGATAAGTCGTCAACATCGCTCACGAACAGCAGCAGCCTCTCTCTGACGGATGACAGTTTTCAAGATGCTGAGCAAATACCACCTATTGCACGAATGTACTTGGATAACCTGGTATTGAATAACATAAAAAAAGTCCCCTTCGGTGTTTACCATACCCCAGACGGATATTACATAGGAGATAGTCCAATTTCCTTTGAAACCAACAACATTAAAATAAAAAATGAGAGCTTCAAGTACATGCCGGGCCTACTAGAACTTTTATTTAAAAAAGATCCTCAAACACAGCTCATTGATAAGAGTGACATTGAAAACTATAATAAAATAATTATTATGACGAATGCCAACAGACGCAACTTCTCACCTCAAGGTCAAATACAGGGCGATAGGAGTAACAAGTACATCACATACATCAGACAAAAAATTAGTGGTGGATGTTTGTCAGACAACAGCAATACCCTTCTTATGAAAAAATACAATCCTAGTACTGATTTTGTGTATTGGAACGAGCCCAATGAACTTGTGGAGAGATTGAGATTACTTATCGCTTCCCAAAACGCCGGTAATGGAGGTCATGGGAATGAAATTATAGCGATAATTGAGGAACTGACAGAAGCCAACATCATTAAACCACCGTCTGCCGATACATTAAAACACCTGCTTCAATAAAATCATCCGTCATTTCGATAATGACAATCAATAAGTTTGGACGTTACCTTAACAGCAGCAGCAGCAGCAGTGAAGGTGTTACACACTTGCACACCCTCAAAGTGTCAAAAAACCTTGTAGATTTTGAAAGTCGCCTCTTGAGACGTGTTCGAAGTGGTATCGCTAAAGATGACGTAATTATCAAAGCACAGTTGGATGAGGTTCTCAATCTGTGCCTCATTAAAATAAAAAGCAATACAAAAAGTATCCGGACTATGAATAGTCCGGATAGGAGGAATTAGCCATTCTACAAAACCGCATCAAACTCAGCCGTCGTCCTGCAAAGTCTGCACCACCACCACCAGCATCGATTCCAAGAACAACATGAGTAAAGCTCAAGTTGTCAAAGAGATACATAAGAATGTAAGGAAAAATTTCCCACGAAGACGTTTCATACAAAGAGGTTTCGACGACACCTGGCAAATTGATTTGATTGATATGCAAAAGTATTCCAAATATAATAATGGATATAAGTACATTCTAGTATGTATAGATACTTTTTCTAAATTTGCCTGGGCTCAACCTGCGAAGAGTAAATCAGCTGATGATATATCTCGAAACATGTCTACGATACTCAGTCTAAATCGATGTCCTAAGAACGTCCAGTCTGATGACGGTCGTGAGTTTTTCAATGAAAAGTTTACATCCTTAATGCGGAAGTTTAATATAAACCATTATTCTACATACAGTGTAATGAAAGCATCCATCGTAGAGAGATTTATCAGAACTATAAAAAACTGGCTTTGGCAAACTTTCTCCTATAATGGATCTTATAAGTGGAGAGGTAGAGTTCTCAATGATTTAATGAAACGATACAATGCTAAAGTTCATCGCACCATAGGAATGTCTCCAGGAGATGTGAGTCATTCGAACGCTGATAAGCTACTCGCTACTGTGTACAATCACATAAAGTCAAGGCCGCGACCTAAATTCTCAGTGGGTGACTATGTGCGCATCAGTAAATATAAATCTGCATTCTCTAAGGGATACACCGGTAATTGGAGCATGGAAATATTTCAAATATCAAAGGTGAATATTACCAACCCTGTCACCTATCTGCTGCAAGATGAAGAGAAACAGCCCATCTTAGGAGCGTTTTATGAACAGGAACTGCAAAAAGCTAAATATCCTGACATCTATCTAGTGGAAAAAGTGATAAGAAGAAAAGGAGATAAAGTTTTAGTTAAGTGGTTGGGTATAAACTCTACAAGTTGGATAAATAAAAACAATAAAATATACTAAAATGTTTTTTATTTTTGAAATGGTTACATACTACCTTTTCCTTACACCTTTAAAAATAAGTTTTACATCTTAATTTTACACACACAAGTAGGTACTATAATGATATTGACAGTTTCCCAGCCACCCATTTTGAAAAAATAATTTAACACGCTGTTTTTTGCACACACACACACTGTTCTCACAAACACTTTCTGCAATATTTAATAATAGCTAGCAGCCTGACGAAAGAACTGCAGCAGCACTCTCCAAAAAGTACGCATCCTGTTTCACGACGTCTTAAAAAAATTGCATGGAGCACTACCCAACTTGTCTCTATTTTTCTGTGGGGGTGTTTTTTTCAAAATTCACTATCCAAGATTTGCCGCTGGGCCCCTTATTAATCAGAGACACCCCACTTTGTAGGTAATCAAACATTTGTTCATCCAAGTCATTAAATCTGGATGGCAGCGTTAACATACTTCCATTTTCCAACTGAAGAACAGTCTGCATCACACCAGCTCCAAACTTTGATGCTATTCCCGAAGCTTCGATTATTTTATATGGTTTGTTTAATTCCATCTCACTAAATTTTATCCATGTTCTATTTCCACGGTTGTTCAATGTTTCCAATAAATTATTTCTTCCAGCCATTATTATGAATCAAAAAAACGTTGTTGATTTTTAATTAAGCACAAGCAGTGTTTCACCCCGCTTGGTTACTATTTACCGAATGATTATTTTTTCATTACTCCCAATAATATATATACAACATTGTATTTGATGACACTGACACCATTCTACAGAACAATGAAATCATTCATACAAAACTATATTGATAATGCGGCGTGAGAACTTCCTGGTATACTTATTTTACACTTGCCATCATCCACGTCACCAATCTTCAATTTTTCCAATTGATCATAAGCCCAATAAATGACACCTTCTATTGCCATTTTATAACGCATGCACGAATTCGCTCGTTATAAGAAGCATCTGCTTACCCTTGAACGATATCATAGTCATTAGTATAAATCAACTTATCATCCCACAACCTAGCGACCGTCACCCCCACCCTGACCCCCACAAACAATAACCCATTCAAAGCTTTATCAACCGCCACGTGTAATACAATGTAAGAAGTGAGTTCGAAATACGAAAATCACACTTTTCCAAACTAAGAAGTCCCATCTGTTCCTACATATCCTCCCCACACACACGAGACTTCACAAAACACCCATCAACTGAGTTAGAACCGGCGCACGATCCGAAAACGGTCAAGTCAGAGTTTTTCCAATTTACGAAGTCCCATGCCCATTCCCTCCACACCGACCCTGAACCCACACAACGACCCTGACCTCACTCAACCCCTCCCCGCACCACCCCTCCAGACACTTCCCCACCCCCGCAACCTTACAAAAAACATCTTTTTTACTATAAATACCTACTTTTTTGACCTTGAACTTCTTTAACCCCATAAAAACCCCTCCCTACACCACCCCTCCACACCCCTCTAACACCCTTGACAAACTAAGCCATGCCCCTCCATGGGACTTCTTAGAACAGCTATTAAGTGAGTTAGAACCGGCAATATCTATCTACTAGCTCCGTTCAATCAATTGCGACCTAAGGCGATATCTATGTCTAAGGTGACTGGCGTCTAATAGATAGAAGTCAACGTTTTTCTTTCATAAGCTGAAACGTTCTTTTTTCTTTTTATTTTGTGACTGTTAAAATTACGCACGTGGTTTAAGTGGTTATGAATTTAGCTTAAGACATCGTTAAGTATCATAATGATTGTCTTAGTGTAATAACTGTAAGTGAATCAAATAAATAAAAAAATAACTGGTTTGCGTGACCTCCTGAATTTCAGCTACACGGTTTCTAACAAATTGTTTCACCTTGCACTGTGTTGTTTTGAGCCATCCCAAATCAATAGATGAATCCGTCTAGTAACAGGCAATCTAAAGGCTTGTAACACTTTATGAGTCAATCATGCTGCAATAAGAGCTCCACATAGCTCTAATCAAGGTATTGTTACGGGTTTTAAGGGGGCAACCTTACTTTTTGCGTAAAACAAGTAGTGTGTTTGAACTTCATTACCGCTGGATACGGATCTAACAAAATTTACAAATACACACGCGCCGTATGCATCTTGTGACGAATCACAGAAGGTATGGAGTTCAATGATACGAGGATAATTAAGTGTGACGCAACGCGGTATACGTGAACTGTCTAGATGTGACAATTCTTATGTAAATTTTATCCAAGTTTCAGAAATATCTAAAGGAACGGTGTCATCCCATTAAATCTTTAACTACCAAAGTTTTTGCAACATAATTTAAGCCTAAATAATAACAAGACTTAGTAGACCAAATGGATCGAAGATTCGTCCAATTTTAGACAAAACTGATTGTTTGGTGAGATATTGTACTAATTGGAGGCTTTGGTGAAAAGTACAAGTCATCTTGTGACAATGACAAACCAAGACCAATAGTGTTTCGCCGAATTTTGTTGACCAAAGTTGAACGGAACGCATGGTTCAGAATCAGTGTATTTAAAGTTTTCAACGTTTGATTTGACTTTGCGAAGGTTGAAACATCCAGAGGACACAACGTTACAGACTTCGCCGCAAATTTGACGCAGCTTTTAAACTGATTCAACATTAAAATCGGCGCCTATTATGTGATATAAGGCTGTTCTTACATTCATGCGCTAGCTGCTTCAAACATCGGATCGCTAGGAACGGATGCAGCAGCAGATGCAGTGCTATACAGGGTGGCCCAAAAGTCATGCATCAAACGAAATGAGGTGATAGCTAAGCTCATTTCCAACCAAAAAGGTCAAGTGAGTTGGGGTCCCATTGTTCATGGTTCAAAAGTTATGGTTACTTTTTGTTTTTTTCATAATATCGCATAGTGCTTAAGCAAAAACTAATTAAACAAAAAACTATCAAGGTTTTTGGCTTCTTTTTTATCAGGAGGTTTAAGGCAGATTTGCCTTTCCTGGAATACGAACATTTGTTCAGTTAGCATACATGGGTCAAATAATAAAATAAATTTAGTGCAAAGGTTTAGGTCTAACAAAAATTTTCTTCGGTTTTCAAGCGACTCTCACGGGAAAAAAACGTACTACCAAAAGTTGACCACTTATTAAAAAAAGTTGCCTATTTCATACAGATTCTTTCAAGATATGAATCACTTGGTTATTTGTATTAATTTAAAAGTTATGAACTTTTGAACATAAAAGGGTCGTGTTTTTTCCATTTCCAAAATGTTTAATTTCGTCGTTTTCTTTGGCTTTTTCAAGGCTAGAGTCCTTCTTAATGCTGACTTTTTTTAAGGGAATTATCAGACCAACAAACTGAACAACTTTCTCTATGGGACCAACATCGAAATCTAGAAAAAAAAAATTTGCTACATTTGGCTCGAGTAGGTTTGCAGTTTTGTATGGCACAGAGTTGTTCGGTTTGATGGTTTGATCATCCCCTTAAAAAAGTTTTAGCACATTAAGAAGGACCCAAGCCTTTTTCTTTTTTTTTTATTCATTTTTATTTATATGGGGGCTTTTAACCATGAAGTTATGTCAGCCCCATCGTGCCTTAACTTTAGAACTTTACAAAACAAAACAATGAAAACCTACAAGAAATAAATCTATACGCTACTACTATAAATAAAAATGTACACCATTTTAGCCTCTCCCGACGTTGGGGCGGCCAAAATGGTGACAAAAGAGCCTACATCCATAAGGTTTAGTTTCAAGCTATCATACAGTAACAGCCTCTGCGATTGGTTCCGGGCACATTCCACTAGTACATGCTGGACATCTTCTACTGTACCACACACCTCTCAATTAGGTGAGGGTGCCTTTTTCATTAAAAATGCGAATTTATTGAGTGGAATGTGACCGGATCTCAACCTAAAAGCCACTTTAACTAACTTCCTACTAATACAGATGCCACTGAACCAGGGTATACGAGGAGGTTCACTCTGCATGGTTTTGTACCAGATCCCTTTCTCTTTCGATCTTTCGTTAAAATACTCTTGCCAAATAAGATAGCATTTAGTTTTATATTTAGGAAGCATTTCTGTGTAGTCTGGTATCACAAAAACCTCGTTACCGTTCAAGCAAGCTTCTTTCGCTAAGAAATCAGCCTCTTCGTTACCTTTCATCCCTATGTGGGAAGGAATCCATTGCAATCTCAGAGTTAGATGACGGGATAAGGACCTTATTTTGCTTAGTTCGGTATACGCTAATGCTACACCCCTAAACCCAGAGGCGCAGCGAGCTAAATGTTGCAATGCGCTTTTACTGTCAGTAAGAATCACCACCTTCTCCTTTCCCAAGCCCTCAACGTAAGATAAAGCCTCTGAGATTGCAAATAATTCCGCAGTCATTATACAAATATTCCCGTCCGTCTCCTCCCGTCAATATATTATGCAGCTCCCATACCACTCTCACCTTTCGACCCATCTGTATAGATTTTAAGCCAATAAGAGTATTTCCTTTCTAATTCTATCATGATATTACTCTTGAGTAAATTAGGTACATATGCCGATTTTGATTCCTTTATGCACTCTAAGTTCGCACTATAGCATCGTTAATATTAATATTTGATACCCACGTGTCCAATGTAAACATCAACAGGGGATATGAGGAGAACACCTTGTCCTCTTTAGCTTCGTTATATATTTGAGGTACCAGCGGCTTCTTTTTCTTCTGCCAGTATCTACTTTGGTAAGAAGAATAGAGGTTGTCTAGAAGATCAGTAAGTGAGCTATTTGACCACGAGAGGCACTTCAGGCAATACTTGGTAGCGAGATAACGTCTTCTTAAAAATAAAGGTGGTATACAAAGCTCGCTCTCCATCACGTGTATGGGAGTGCTCTTTATAAACCCTCCGATTATTCTCATAGCCTGAAGCCTCATTTTGTAAAGTTCAAAAGTTAAGGCACGATGGGGCTGACATAACCTCATGGTTAAAAGCCCCCATATAAATAAAAATGAATAAAAAAAAAAAAAGTCCTTAAAGTGCTAAAACTTTTTTAAGAGGATGATCAGACCATCAAACCGAACAACTTTCTTTATGGGACCTACATCGAAATCGCGAAAAAATATCGACTGTCCCATACATAACTGCAAACCTACTCGAGCCAAATGTAGCAGATTTTTTTTTTCTAGATTTCGATGTTGGTCCCATAGAGAAAGTTGTTCAGTTTGTTGGTCTGATAATTCCCTTAAAAAAAGTCAGCATTAAGAAGGACTCTAGCCTTGAAAAAGCCAAAGAAATCGATGAAATTAAAAATTTTGGAAATTGAATAAACACGACCCTTTTATGTTCAAAAGTTCATAACTTTTAAATTAATACGAATAACCAAGTGATTCATATTTTGCAAGAATCTGTATGAAATAGGCAACTTTTTGTAATAAGTGGTCAACTTTTGGTAGTACGTTTTTTTCCCGTGAGAGTCGCTTGAAAACCGAAGAAAATTTTTGTTAGACCTAAACCTTTGCACTAAATTTATTTTATTATTTGACCCATGTATGCTAACTGAACAAATGTTCGTATTCCAGGAAAGGAAAATCTTCCTTAAATCTCCTGATAAAAAAAGAAGCCAATAACCTTGATAGTTTTTTGTTTAATTAGTTTTTGCTTAAGCCACACTTACCAAAAGTACGAAAGGCCTAAAGTTGAAACATCAAAATTTAAAAGGTCAAAAAGACGATTAGCCGAATCGTTCAAAGGCCAAATGGACAAAAGATCAAAAGGTTGAAATATCAAAAGTTTTATTTCATGTAATATTTACGAAAAGGAAGATTTTTCAAACCTTAATAAAAGCAAAGAAAATGGCCCTACAGTAGTTTTAGCGAGGAGCGAAGCGACGAGAACCGAATTGTTACCTTGTCCACCCGAACCCGAAAAGAAATCGTAATATTCGTTTGAATGAGGGTAAACATTAATCACTATTTTTATTTATAAGTTAGTTTAATGAATAGCATAAATATGCAAAGCGTTAAAAAAACCTTAAAATTAATAAACATACGAATGAAGGGGGTGAGAAAACTTATACTTTTGGGTGGACAAGGTAAACAGTAGCAATTCGTTTCTGGCACTCGCCGGCCGCTGCCGCGGCACGCTCGCTACGCTCGCTCGGCTCGTGCGCTGTGTAGCAAGTAGTAAGTCAAAACTTGATGAACAATAGTGTTCAGGATCCGCTAACGCTATTTGTGAAGATATGCTTAGTTTTTGCATGGTGTGTACTATTTTTACAAAGTTTTGCTATACTTTGTAGCATTAATAATTAGGAGGAGTAGGGAGTAATTATGAATGGTACTTTTAAACTGTTACAGTACCATATAATGACAAAAAGATTAACAGAAAACATATTTTAAAAAAATATTTTAAAAGTTTGTTGATGAATGAAGGACGAGTTGAGAGTTGAGAATGATCTACGTACGTACGTACGTACGGACGTACGAATCATCGACATACATATGTAATAAATGTAAGGAGATACGAGATTTATTGCGCCAATTCTGAATAAGGGTTGAACTACACATAGCCGCACGCGATCGCCCTTTTTCGTCGCTCCATCCTTCGTCGATCGCACGCGATCGCGTTCCGTCTATCTTATATGCTCTCGCAAATGACGTTCCTGAGTGACAGAAAAGGATGGAGCGATGAAAAAGGGCGATCGCGTGCGGCTATGTGTAGTTCAACCCTAACTGGATAAGGCATTATAATAATGAAAATATTTAAAGGAAGGAAGATGCATTTCTTACTTTCACTCTCTAGTTTTGCAGCTAATTCTAAGACGATCAATGAACCGAAGCTGTATCCAAGTAGTCTGAATGGGGCACCAGGGGCCAATCGCTGCTTCACTTCCTGGAACATTAACGTCAAATATACAATAGATTGCTGATACTCTTAACTGACGAACCGAGTCGCGTGGCTAAGGGGGTAAAAAGTAGACGTGTCGTCGGCTTGCGATTTAATTGGCCACGTGGCTCCGCTTTTTTATGGCGGTTTCGAGTTTGTGTTTTTGTTTAAAAACGGGGCTTTGAGATTGCCATATTCTATTACCGTACAATATCTAATAAATATATCTTCAACACTTGACACTGGCGAAATCTAACAAGGAAACGTCATTTAATAAAAATAGAATAGAACTGACGAACCTACTAACTAAATCGTATAATTTCTAAAACAACATTTTGATTTCGTTGTTCAGATTCACAAATAGGATCAAAATTGATGGATCTACTATACTAGTAACTGGCTACTTCTGGCTCAGATACCACGCACATATTGTTTGTATGCTTTACAGTTATTTTGATATCTCTGACGGCCTCCTATGGGGAATGAAGTAGCTGTGAGCATTAACTAACCTTATAAAGCCTTTCAACCATATCCTCTATAGTATCGTTCCTGTGTTCCAGCCCTAGCTGCAGAGCGCAGGTGGTGACGTCCAGGTTGCTACACAAAGGCGCCAACACTGCCGCTGAGCTCTCTATCCCTGGCACCAGGAACAGGACATTTGTGCTGTGTTCTGGATCAATCTGTTAACAAGACGTGTTTTTGCCAGCGGTTACAACTATGGAAAGAGTCTAAAACATCAACAGGATTAAGATTAAAAATGCAAATGTCGGTTTGTCAGTCTATGTGTTATATCTTCACGGCCTAACTACTGAGCCGATGAGGATGAAAGTATGGCACAGAGGTTTTTTGAAGCCTGCGACCCAACGATTTTGATTCCGTTGAAGTCGCGGACAAAATCTTAATGTTTATAAATTAAGCTAAGTATATTGATAACACTACATTGATACGAGTAACTGTTAAAAGTATACCTTAGTTCCGATAGAAGCCTTGCTAGGTAAATTGATGAGAGTTTTATAAGCCAGATCCTCGTCTCCTATGTTTCTCATGAGGACACCTAGGCCTATTCCTCCTGGAACTACAGCAGCTGAGGTTGATGTCGTTGATGAAGTTACCATGTGAGCTGTCAGTTCATGTAGCCTGAAAAGTATTGAAATGCTATGAACGAATCATGGATTTAGAATCGGAAAGGATGCCATTCGTTCTTACAAGCATTGAAACAGGAAAATTGGCAATGGCGTCGTCGATATTTAGAATTTTAGGTGTCTCCTTTTCTATCTAATGACGTAGTTACGAAAATGACAGGAGAGGAGCTACATTTTTTGACGTTGGATTAGAAGCGATTGGAGTCGCCGATAACCTTGAGCGTCTGGGCGGGGCCTAGCGTGGTACCCCGCGCACCCCCTCATGAAAATATCGCACAATCCGCGCGCGTACACCAAACACCGATAAAAAAATACGCTACATAGTTTAGCTGCCTACCAGTGTTGGCCCAAATTTAATTCTAAATAAAATAAAAAACTACGATTCAAATTTTAATCTAAAAGGCCAATGGTTTATTTTGTTACTCATTCATAAGTTTAAGATTACGATTATGATTTTTTATAAAAGTGTATATAGGTAATATTAGAGCGCTTACAGACCAGCGACAGTTGGTTTGCGACAGCTCGCGACAGCGGTCGCCGACAGTCGCGCGACGGTCGCGCGACGTGGCGCGACTGTCGCGCGACCCTCTGCGACCGTCTGTCGCAAGCTATCGCCGACAGTCGCCGACAGTCGCGCGACCCTCCGCGACCCTCCGCGACCGATGACAACGCGCCGTCATTTGTATAGTCTGAGAGCGCAAGACCACAAACTACCACACCGCACCCAAACCCCCCCCCCCACTCAACCCCTCCACCCTCCTCGACCCCCCCACTTGACCTCCCCTCGACCCCCCACTCCACTCCCCACTCGACCCCCGACTCGACGCCCCACTCACACCCCGCTGGCGGACACCCTGGTCCTGGTTTCAGAGTTAGTTTTATCGGAGACCCTTATAAAAGTAATTGTGTCATTTTAATTACTCAATTACTGTAATTGAATTAACAATAACTTGAGTAATTCAGTATGTACCTATATCAGACGATTATGAAGATGATGATGATGATGATGATGATGATGATGATGATGATGATGATGATGATATCAGACTTGTCTTTAGTTTGCTGGCTTGTTATTGGTAACAATAACAATAAACTTGTAACCGCCGTTATACAATAAATATTAAACCTCTCAAGAACAACATCTGACTTTCAGACTATAAATGACGATGACGTAACGGTCGCCGAGGGTCGCGGAGGGTCGCGCGGCGTCGCGCGACGGCGCGCGACCGTCGGCGACAGCTTGCGACAGACGGTCGCGGAGGGTCGTGCGACGGTCGCGCGACGTCGCACGACCGTCGCCGACTGTCGGCGACCGCTGTCGCAAACTGTCGTAAACAAACTGTCGCTGGTCTGTAAGAGCCCTATTAGCTTTTTTTTCCTGGCGGCCAGTTGTCAAATGTCATGGGTATTTTAGGGCAAGTATTCCGTACATTATTGTGCAAAAATTATTGTTCTACGTTGTAAAGTTTTGGAGATATTTAATTGTAAAGTTGAAGAAACAGTTTCCTTGAAGCTTATTTTTAGTAACTCGTTTTGTTTCTTTTACTTAATTTGTTTTTATAGCTTTAGAAACGTTTATAAGATGCGGAAAGAACATCATAGTGATATATGAATGTATTCAAGCTCCTTTCAGGATTAAACTGTATCCCATACATTTGGGTCGAGTAGAATCGCAGTTTTGTATTGAATAACTGTTTTTTTTCGCGATTTCGGTTTTAGTTACACAAACTTTAAATTTGTTAAGTTTGATGGTCTGAGCATCCCTTTGAAAACCCGTCAGCACAGCATATTAAGAAGGACCCTATGCCAGGTGTAAGGAAAAGAATCATTAACCTTTAAACCACATCCTCTATCCATAAAACTGATCAAGTTTTACTACGGGAGCAAACCTGTCAGAACAAAAAAAAATCTGCTGTTCCATACGTTTGAGTCAAGTAGGCATTGCAGTTTAGAAATTAGAATGGAACAGCTGATATATTTTTTTGTTCTGACAGGTTTCCTCCAAAGCGGTGAAAGTACCTATCAAAATGAACAACTTTTACTATGGGACCAACTATGAGATCTCAATAACATTCTAACATTAAATTCCTACCGCGCAAAATTTATGGAGCTCTTTTTTAATTTGAGATCTCATATTTAGTCTCAAAGTAAAAGTTGTTCATATTGATGGGTACTTTCACACTTTTGAGTTTTCGGAAGCAATTCCCGTACAGGGTGTAAGGTATAAGTCGTGCATAACGCGTATTAATAACTTTTGAGTGTTAATGAAGTTCAAATTCGTTTTATTTAGCGCAGGTGGTAATAAGCATCTATACAACACACTTGACGTATAACAGCTGTAAAAGCTTTCATTTATATTACCAAACAGCTACAATAGTCACATCTATAACATAAGTGATTTAAGAGCCGCATTTGTTTGGTACAATGAAAATCTGATATAAAACATTATTATTGCTCTTGTATAGCTGTTACATAATGAAACAGGGTGTTTAGACCATCGCGAAAATATTTGTTAGCTGTTCTATGGAAAATGCCAATAGCTATAGATAGGGCGTCAACTTCGTGCGCGGCGCGCCCTACGGGTACGGACGAAGGTAGCACGCGACGCGCACTCTCGATAAATGTCAGATTTTTTCTTCCTTCCGACTTCCGAACAATGTATCACTTTGACTCATATTTTTTCTTACAACTAATTTCGTAAGTTTTCATAGAGTATTTAAAAGGGCTTTTCGTTAGGATTCATATTTTAATTAGGTACCTCCGTATGGATAATGTACTCTGTGCAACTAACGAATTGGAAGAAAAAATCGGTCGTCGTATATTACTAGAAGACTACTTAAATTAAAAAGAGCTAGATTCAGTGCTAACTCTTAAGTTCTTCTCTTCTAAGTAGTCTTTCAGGGCACTCTAAATAGAATTACCAGCCGAAGTAGTCTTTCAAGTACCTACCGCTGGACTTTTGCTGCGCTTTCAGTCTCATCAAACGGGTTCGGTCTAAACTGTGGTTCCAGACATTCCGCAATGTTTTAAGCATGGTTTTCATTGCGGTTACTCAATCACAATAAACTGCAAGACTGTGACGTTTTAGAGAAATATATGACACGGCACCACAATAAGCGATCAGTTTCAACATCCAACTAACACAGGCTCTGCCGCCAACTCTCCAGCAAACTGTCAGATCCTCTGGCAAGTCACCTTGCGTAATCGCGCTGAAGACCATGCTGCAATATCTGCGGAATATTTGAAGCAGCTCTTCATACCGAACTCGATCGACGACACTGTGTTTTAATCTTGCCATTCATAAAAGTCATCAAGCGTAATTTTCTTATTTTTCATCCAACAGTTGTGGTGAAAAGAGTCCGCAGACATAAGACCAGAAGTGAGACCAGCATTCAAATATTTTATAATTATTGTGTAAAACAAAAAAGTAATGACAAAAAGTGCATCGGGTCATACATGCTTGTAAATAAACTGCCTTCGAAATTATTACGTACGTAAGTATACCTTAGCGGTATACTAAATTTACGAAGATGCCAAGAAGAGACAAGGAGGCCGCTAGGCGTATCCAGCTAGGATGGGCTGCTTTCGGGAAACTACGTCATATATTCTCCTCGGCCCTACCACAATGCCTCAAAACGAAGGTGTTCAATCAGTGCGTTCTGCCAGTGATGACCTATGGTGCGGAAACGTGGACCCTGACGATAGGGCTAGTTCATAAATTCAAGGTCGCTCAGCGAGCTATGGAGAGAGCTATGCTCGGTGTTTCTCTGAGGGACCACATCAGAAATGAAGTGATTCGTCACAGAACTAAAGTGGCTGACATAGCTCAGAAAATTAGCAAGCTGAAGTGGCAATGGGCTGGTCATATCTGTCGAAGAACTGACAACCGATGGGGTGTCAGAGTTCTAGAGTGGAGACCGCGAACTGGTAGGCGTAGTGTGGGACGCCCTGCTGCCCGCTGGACAGACGACCTAAAAAAAGTAGCGGGGAGCGACTGGACGAGGAAGGCCGAGGACAGAGTTTTGTGGCGCGCCTTGGGAGAGGCCTATGTCCAGCAGTGGACGATGATAGGCTGATGATGATGATGATGATGATACGTTTGAGTCGAGTAGGCATTGCAGTTTAGAATGGACAGCTGAATTTTTTTGTTCAGACAGGTTTGCTCCAAAGTGATTAAAGTACCCATCAAAATGAACAATTTTCACAATTGGACCAACTAAGCGATCTCAAAAAAATATCTGATATCTTAAACTCCTACCGCGAAAAATGTACGGAGGAGCAGATTTTTGTAGAGATCTCATAGTTGGAAGAAATCGCTTCTTAGCGATAAGACCGCCTTATTTTTGTGCCTACTGTTTTTTCTTTCTGTATTTTACTGTTTGTATTTTGGTGTAAAATAAAGTATATTTGATTTGATTTGATTTGGAGTTAAAGTTGTTCATATTGATGGGTACTTTCGCCCCTTTGAGTTTTCGGAAGAAATTTCCTTACACCCTGTTACGGTTGTGTAGCACGTCACTATAAATCCGTCCCAACTGTTGGGGGTAGTAGCTGGTGGTGATGATAATAATAATAATAATAACCCCGCGGGGGCAACTTGTGGCGAGCTGACGGTGAGTGGCGACACCGCGAACCCCTATCCAGGGGGACCATACAGACATGCGCTCACACACACACATACAGACAGTAACACACCCCCCTACCACTGGCTTGCCTTCATTGGCCGTCCAGAGTGGAATCGCAAGAGCAGAACCTATGCTCCAGGTTGGAAGTGTATTGCACGTAATGGCGTAATAACGGGGAAACCCGCTCACGGGGGTAAACCCCGCGATGGTGAAACCGGTGCCGCACCTCTCGACAACCTTTAGCCGCTCAGTGGGATGGTGCCCCATTGTCGCACTTTGTGCGTGCGGCCTTTTTATGGGGCCCACTCGACGAGTCGGCGAGGCACCGCCTGCCCTATTTACAATTTTGAGACTAGTTGTCACGGCAGGCGTCCGTTCGTCTCCTCCCATAGCCCAGTATCCATCCATCCAACTTTCACCTCTATAGCCCAAGACCTTATTTTTCCATCGTGACCATAGAGCCGCACTCCAATAGTCTATGCACCTGGTGGGGACCATCCCCGTGTGTATCATGTTGTGCGCTCGGAGATGGTATCCGCCATGTGTATTCCTTACATAGATTAACTTGTCTCTTGAACGGGCCTCTACATGTTGGCTTCGGCTCCATGCACGCCTTCCAAAGGTCCGGGACTTAATTGCCCGTGATTACGGATCGTAAGACACATAATAATAATAATTTATTCATAATAAAAACTTAAAACACAAGAAAATACAAATTGGGAACTTATTATTATAGATTTATGCTACTTAGGTGGAATTTATCCTAAGCCTAAGCATACCAATGACCTAGCTAAGCTATCTAAGTATACAAATACAAAGATGCTTGTGTTAGTGGCCATCGGTCGCTTACAGTGTTTACATACTAAAACTGCTAATTTATACATTATTAATATAATACAAATTTATATGGAGTAAGCATACATTTTTATAGGTAAGGTAGGGTGTTTTTGTGAGAATGATAAAGGGTGTGAGAGTCCAGTCTGTGTGGGGATGAGTTTTTGTGTATGAGTGAGTGCGCGCACAGGCATTTGGGCGTGTGTGGCACTTTCATTTTAATATCAAAAATAAATTTTCTGTCTCCTCATAGTTTTGGGTTAAAAGCCACTCAGTCATTTTCTGTTTGCATTGGTACTTGCATAGGTGGACAAGATTATGTTTTTTATTTAAGATGTTGTAAAGTCTAGGACCTTGAAAATCGAAAAACCTATTTAAGAAGAAGGTTCTGCTGGTAACAGTAGGACAAACGTTATAATGTCGTCTGTTAGTACTGTCTATGGATGGGTAGGGTACTAGAGAATGTTGTCTAATTATCGTGTGCAGTACATACAGTTGTCTGACAGTAAGGACACTAGCTATCTCATATAGTTTTTTGGTATGGAACATATTTAGGGTTTAGAGAGGCAGACTTTCAATATCAGTCTTTGGGCACGTTCAACAGCCAGAATATGAGTTTTTGGGGAACCACCCCAGCATGTAATCCCATACGATATAAGGACTAGCATAGGGCAAGATATATTTGTTTAATTAGTTTGTCGCTTGCAACATGTCGTAGCTGCTTGAAAACAAAAGTTAATTTACGGATGCGCTGCGCTAACTTAAAAGTTTGATCGTCAAATGTCAAGGTATTGTCTATAACAATACCTAGGTATTTAACTGATGTGGTTCTGAGTAAGGGAGAACAGCTGCAATTTTCAGTGGGAGGATAGGAACACCTATGCGAAATAATATTTGTTTGCAGGCAAATATTAGAGTGGGAACGTAGATTGACTATTGAAAATGTCATATAGGTCGTTTTATCAGAATTCAGTGTGAGATAATTTGCTGCGAGCTAGAGAGAAACAGAATTAAAACCCTTTTGAGCTAGTGCAAAAGCTTCATCCCAAGTATTCGCCGTGAAGGTGAGGGTGGTATCATCTGCATAAGATACAACGTTACATTGTTCTAAGTTTAGATCACAAAGTTCATTAATATAACATAAAAATAGCGTAGGACCAAGAATACTTCCTTGCGGGACCCCGTATAATACAGGTAAATCATTACTGGTATATTCCTCTATTCGTACTCGTTGGGTTCTGTTTGAGAGATAACTTTTAAATAGGCTAAGTTGTTTTCCTCTAATACCCATAGCTTCCAACTTTTTTAGAAGCAGTGGGATAGATACTGTATCAAAAGCTTTTGCTAAGTCGAGAAATACTGTGATACACTTCCTTTTGTTATCAAGATCATTTGCTATTTTATTCGTGAAAGTTGATAGTGCATCCTCAGTAGATTTACCCGCACGGAAGCCGAATTGATTTTTAGATATAAGATTGTTTTGTTCAAGGAAATTAATTAGCCTGTTATTAATGGCTTTTTCTAATAATTTGGATAGTGTAGAAAGGATTGAGATTGGCCTATAATTGTTGACAATGCTTCTGTCACCAGTTTTATGGATGGGACTTATTGTAGATTTTTTAAATACAGTGGGAAAAATACCTTTCTGTAGGCAAGTATTAAAAATATGTGTTAACAAGGGGACTAAGGGCTTGTCCGCACAGCGATTTTTAATCGCGCGAAATAAATTCGCGCGAATTTTTTTCCGGAGCCAGAATATAGCCTAGCCGCACTGCCGGAAAAAAATCGCAAACTCGGTCACTCACCTCTGACCGCAGTCCGCACTCTCTAGCTAGTAGTTCCCCGTCAACTGTCGATGAGAGCACACGTCTCTCGCTTGCAGGAATGTTTTTACCTAAGTTTGTTGACGTCATACCTATTCTTATTAATTTTCTAGTCACATAATTTAAACTCACGACCATAATCCCTTGCGGGGTGGTCAGGAATTGTATTATAAATGATACAAAAGTAGTTTATTTATTTCCCGCGACTTCCGTCTGCATCTAGATGATGATGATGAATGCAATAATATGGTGACAGCAACCTGGAGCTGCTGCCAGAATCGTCTCCGTAAAAGGAAACTCCTCTTCCTTCCCATTTGTTCTGTTTTGATAGCCAAACACATATTTAACCAAGATCTGGTACTGAAGCTAGGAATGTCTCCGTACGAGGGATCTCCTCAACGGTTAACATCTTGGCTTGCAATTTGTTTGTAAACGTTCAGTTTTGATAGCAAAATACATTTTAACCAAGATCTGGTGCTGAAGGACGGACGGAAAATATTCTCCCCGCTTTGCCCCTGGATATCTCGTCAGGTAGATCGAAGAAACCACTTTTTTATTTCGTAATTCTACACATACATACATACATATGCTCACGCCTATGTCCCACTACTGGGGTAGGCAGAGACAATAGATCGCCACATGCTACGATTCTGTCTGACACACATCTTTCGCCTCCTCAACATTCATAAGTCTCTTCATACAAGCTCGTCGGTTCCGGGTACATTTTATTTGGCCCTTCTTCAGTACGCATCCGATTTGGTCAGCGTACGTGCGCCTAGGGCGACCCCTTAGACCATTCCATTCACACTTGCCTTGTAAATTTCATACGTCAACCTACTTTGGCTCATTCTTTCCACATGGCCAAACCACCTCAACATGCCTTTTTCAATCCTTGTCACTACATCTTCTTTCAGACCACATGTTTCTCTAATCACAATATTCCGTAACCAGTCCTTTAAAGTCACACCACACTTACTGCGCAGGGAGCGCATTTCAACAGCATTTATTCTAGATTCATGCTTCTTCTGCCATACCCAACTCTCACTGCCATATATTAAAGTTGGTGCCAACACACCCTCGTGAACCGCCAAACGAGCCTAGTTTCCGAGATATAGACATAAGAATAGTTAAAGGGCGTCACAGACACGCGCTATAATATGTTGCTGTACTCTTCTTACGCACGCAAAATTACATAAGCATGTCTCTTTCCCGCGTGCGAGTGAGAGAAAGCGATTAGCAACTTGCATGCGTTAGAAGAGTACAGCAACATATTATAGCGGCCGTGTGTTGCGCGCTTAATATAGACTCATTTTTATTAAAAAAGTGTCAAATTTCCGTGAAATTTTACGTAATTATATTTGCAAAGTTCGCTTTTTTGTCTGTAAGTTTTAAACTTTTTTAGCCATTCTATTGTGTAGATACGAGTTCAAAAATAAGGTCTGCAAAAGATTTGTATTCCTACACACATTGGTTCAGCTTTTATAGACTATATTCTGTTTTCTTGTTTTTTCGCTGCAACTTCTCTTATAAGTCCCAGAAAAATCTGAAAAAATATATTTCATGTTTTGATTCATGTAGTATTTTATAAGATCCCTTTTGGCCCATCTTCAGAAATTGTTGCAAAAAACAGAAAAACCTTCAGGGTTGCCTCTCATTTTATTCTAAAAATATTCTAATTTTTACCCGACTGCGACAGAAGGAGGGTTATGTTTTTCGAGCGTATGTATGTATGTAAGTATGTATGTATGTTTGTATGTCTATTTCTTTGGCACTCCCTACAGCCTAAACGGCTTAATGGATTTTAACGTATGAGGTCTCGTTAGATTTGTAAAAATCGTGAGAGTGACATAGTTTACATTATTTTAATATGGCGTCAGCGAAATAAAAAAGAGAGGGGGAGAATCTTTTTTTTTCGTAAAAAATTACAATATGGGTATCAAATGAAAGCTGGTGAAGAGCAAATTCCAAATATATATATATATTATAGTACTTTTATGCTACCATTTTGACACTAGACTAAAAAGTATGAAATAAAGTAAATTATTAAGAAAAACAAAAAACCTGAATGCATAAAAAACTACTAACTGAAAAGATAAAAATAAGCTCCTTTAATCAGCTATAATAACTTTGTTTGAGCAAATTAATACAATTTGAATGTTATTAGGTACTTATTAGGTAGGTATTGCAGGCGGGGACAAATGTTTTGTAATTTTTCTTTGTCCCCGTTTGCGATACCTACCTAATAAGTACCTAATAACATTCAATTTGTATTAATTTGCTCAAACAAAGTTATTATAGCTGATTAAAGGAGCTTGTTTTTATCTTTTCAGTTCGTAGTTTTTTATGCAGTCAACTATCAAGGCCAGCAACTCCTCCTCCCTCTCCTCTCCTCCTTTTAAGAAAAAATTAAAAACGAAAAAGACAGCTTGTTCGAAAATTATTTACGTGAAAAAGCAGTTAAAGTACCTATGCGTCCGATCAAAAAGCTATTTGAATGTAAGTAAGTATACAATAACTATTGAAAACTTAAAAGAAAAAGAAATATTTTTTAGAATAATTTTAGAATAAAATGAGAGGCAACCCTGACGGATTATTCTGTTTTTTTGGAACAAATTTCTGAAGATGGGCCAAAAGGGATCTTATGAACGTGAATCAAAATAGTATATGTAATATATTTTTTCAGATTTTTCTGGGACTTATAAGAGAAGTTACAGTGAAAAAACAAGAAAACAGAATATAGTATATAAAAGCTGAAGTAGTGAGTAGGAATATAAATCTTTTGCAGAACTTATTTTTGAACTCGTATCTACACAATAGAATGGCTAAAAAAGTTTAAAACTTACAGACAAAAAAGAAAATTTTGCAAATATATCTGTGGCTTGGTACAAGAAGTAGGTACGTAAGTCTGTACTGTACTGTACCTGGGGCGTCCAGGCAATGTTTGGAATATTTAAATATTATTGTCCTTTACATACTTTACCTAGGTAATGTATAGGTACAATCCGCAGGGATTGTATAGAGTACCTGACGGTCCACCGGCAATGTGTAAAGTAAATTGATTTAGGTTTGTATTTATCAATATTATGTAAGTATCTAGCTAGGTACCTAAATAATAATAGATTACACACCGAGGACAGGAAAGTAAGAAAAGGTCTCAGGATCTGAGACTTTCTTATTTACTGTCCGAGGTTAGTATACTGTTTTTTTCCTCGACGGAGGTGGAAAGCGACAACTTCATTTAGTGCAGCGGGATGAAAATTGACCCTTTTCGTCCGGAGGGGAGAAAAACACCTTTGTTTGTTCAAAATCAACATTATTAAAATTAATAACCGATTTTCATGAAACAAAGCTAAGTACACTCTCGCAAAAATTAACTTTCTATTTAAAAAACGCATCGAAATCGGTCCATTCTTCTATAATCCATTCAACATAGGAACACGCGTGATACAAGCAATTTTCGTACTTAGTGCCTTGACATAAGAGTCTTATCAGAAGTCATCCTATGTGAAGTGCGGCACATTTTCAGATATTTACTCCCAGGGAGGTTCGAACTCTATAAAGTATTCATCGAGATGAATTAAATGAGTCAAGCACAAATGTTCTGCGACAATTACGCGAGGAGATCCCTTGACCTTCCTCCATCTACATCATCCATCAAGGGACCCTCGAACTATCCAGAGCTAAAAAGTTCTCATCGAGACGAATTAATTAAGGCCAAACACGAGTAATCTGCTACTATTAATCGAGGAGATGCCTTACACCACCTTCCGTCTCCATCATTCAACATCAGATCCTCGAACTATCCAGAACTGAAAAGTGCTCATCGAGACGAATAAAATGAGCCCAAACACAAATTTTCTGCTACCATAAATCGAGGAGATCTCTATGCCACCTATCGTCTTCTTCATCAGATCCTCGCCCGCACGCAACATCTTCATTAGACTAGTGGCAGGCGACTGATGCCCCCACCCCTCTCACGGCTCGGAATTTTTATCGCTAAGCTTACAGAATTTTGCTCCGGAAAAAAATCGCAGTTTTGCAGCATACCTCCGGATTTTTTTCCGTATGTGCGAATACATCTATAATCTGTTCAACATGGGAAGACGCGTGAAACAAGCAATTTTCGTACTTAGTGCCTTGACATAAGAGTCCTGTCAGTAGTCATCCTATGCGTATGTTACAGAATTGCGAAAAAAAAATCGCGCGAAAAAAAATCGCTGTGCGGACAAGCCCTAAGGGGTCTTTAACTAATTTTATCATTTTAGCGCTTATACTATCGAAACCTACAGCGCAATCAGATCTGAGTGCAAGAATTTGGGTTTCAGTTTCCTGTTCAGTAATGTCGAGAAGGACGAGGGAATTAGAGGATGAGCGACTGGTCTGGCCTAAAGGAAGATTCATGTGGGAAGTGGACGGAATCGCTTCAGCAAGATTCTTTCCGATATTGGCAAAAAAGTTATTGGCTTTGTTTATAGCGACTTTCTGGGATGGACCTGAGTTCAGAAGTTCGATAGGAGAGTGTTTGGACTTTTCAATGTTTGAAATAGTTTTGATTGCTGTCCATATTTTTTTGTTATTGTTACCAGCGGCCTTCAGTAGTTCTATGTTATAATTACGTTTTAATTTTCTAATCAGTGAGTTAACAAAGTTGCTGTAGCGACGATAGGTGGTTGACAGAACAAGGTTGTCCGGTTCATTTTTAGCCTGTTTGTGTAACTTATCACGATTACGAACGCAACGAAGAAGTCCTTGTGTCATCCAGGGTTGTTTTACTAATTTACTTCTAGGAATTTTACAGGTGTACGAGTTCTTTTGAGCAGCTGTTTGTATCAGTTTCACTATATTACTCATGGCCACATCTGGGTCTTCTATAAAGTATAACTGCGAGAGGTCATATGATTTAAATTCATGTGCAAAATGATTATAGTTAAAGCGTTGTATGAACTTATTCGATTGTGTACTGGTTATACCCCATTCTAAACAAAAAAGTGTTGCGTAGTGATCTGTAATAGTTGATTGAATAATTAGGTTGGTAGATTTAAATTTTGTCTTAAGTGCTACATGATCTAAACAATTGTTTTGTCTAGTTGGAATGTTATATGCGAGGAATAAGCCTTCGATGGTCAGTATGTCTATATAAAAGCTAAAGTTACGGTCTGTGTTATTCTGTATTATGTTTATGTTTATGTCCCTAATTAGTACAATGTTACGAAAGTGCTGGTATGATATCAATAGTTTCTGAAGAGAGTGGATAAAGTTATCAGCAATTTTAAAACAATCAGGCCGATAAATACCAATAATTATTGTAATTATTGTAGCTTCAATGAGATCTGGTTGTTGTACTATTGTTGTTAGGTTTGGTTTACAGTACACTACGACGCCATCGTTTTGATTGTAGTTCCTAGCGGTGCTGTGACAAGGTAACCTATCTTACTTTCGAAATTTCACTGACCGAATTTCAGTTGTTCGAAAACGGTTTATAGAAGTTTCTAGTGACAGATATTTTGTTACACATACATTTTTTACTCCTTATAAAGACTTGACAGAAGTATCATTTTCCAGAAAATTTAAAATCAGAATTTCATAATCATTTTTTTTCTTTTGACAACGGTCTTCTGGGTTCGAAGTTTTAAAATGTAGAAGCAACTTCTTCCATAGTATGACTAGGACACAACACAGTAAAATTTTCTGTAATAACTACCTAGTAGATACATGATACCAGGATTATAGCACCAACATGCTTGCTAGCATGCTGCTTGGTTGCTTGCTTGCTGCATGCTTGCTTGCTAGCTTGTATGAATGTTGGGGGTGCTGGAAAATACAAACTAGTGGTTTTAAAATTGTAGTTTAGGTTTTGTTAGAACATGTAAAACACTTAGCGGGCGAAGCGAGCAGAGCATCAAAATGCTTGCTGCATGCTTACTTGCTTGCTGCATGCTTGCTGCATGTTTGCTTGCATGTTGCTTGCTTGCTTGTATGCATGTTGGGGGGTGCAGGGGGGCCGCGCCCCCCGCGAGGGGGGTTCGGGGGGCGGAAGCCCCCTGACTGAGAAAAACAAACTGGTGGTTTTAAAATTGTAGGTTAGGTTAGGTTAGAACATGTAAGACACTTAGCGGAGCGAGCGAAGCGAGCGGAGCATCAAAATGCTTGCTGCATGCTTGCTTGCTTGCTGCATGTTTTCTTGCTCGCTGCATGCTTGCTTGCTTGCTTCATGCTAGCTTGCTTGCTGCATGCTTGCTTGTTTGCTTATAATGTATGTTGAAGGTGCAGTGGGGTGGACGGACGCCCCCTGCCTGAGAAAAACAATCTGGTGTTTTTAAAATTCTAGGATAGGTTAGGTTAAATATTTCTGCGGAAAAGTGACTGTACGGAAAAACAAATATTCGAAAAATTAAATTATCTGACTTACATTACTTCGGAAAACTGTGTTACAGAATTTTGATTCATTGGTTAAAAGAAAAAAAGGACAATAAAAAATCTGGCTCCTCAAAATATGGCGAATAATGTTTCGGGGAAACAAAAAAAAAGGGAAACAATAAAAAGTGTAACGATTTCGGAGAACTAAAATTCGGAAAACTCTTTTTCGAAAGTACGATAGGTAACCCTGTGACAAACATAACCATTTAGCAAAGGTAATTTAGTAACACAGGATATCCAGCATTCAGTTAAGACAATAATATCGGGTTCTATATTAATACGATCCAAAAGTGTACAGAAACTGTCAAAATTACGATTAATACTCCGGATGTTTTGATGAAGGATTTTTAGTTTGGTATGGGGCCGTAAAATTAGAGTGGAGCACTGATCAGCTTGACAAGTATAAACATCACTTAGATTTAAATTATCAATGTTAGTAATTAGATCTTCAGTCATAACAAAAGTAAACTAAGCTAAAAATAAAATATAAATTTGTTTAAAAAGAAAGTTCACTAAAATGTATATAAGAAACGGCGCTCTTAGGCGCCTTCATAATCAATTGAGTTGATGTATCTGTACTCAGCATTTTTTTTGGCCGGACAGTCTGTGTCACCTGTTTTGTGATTACTGGGCTTTTTGTATCGCATGCATGTTGCACATTTTGGCGACTCGGATCTTTTAGCGCAGTCGGCGATCTGGTGACCCAGTTCACCACA
Source organism: Agonopterix heracliana (assembly GCA_963693445.1). NCBI lineage: Eukaryota > Metazoa > Arthropoda > Insecta > Lepidoptera > Depressariidae > Agonopterix > Agonopterix heracliana. Next base: position 385,309 of record OY856321.1, read on the forward strand.
GTGGCCGCACGTTGGTTTCGGTTCTTTGCAGGTCTTGGCGGCGTGGCCGTATTGCTGACAACTGTAACATCTTGTTACAAGAGTGAAGTCTCTCACAGGGCAAGACGACCAGTTGATAAAAACTCTATCTTCGGTGATAAGAGCCTTGCGGATATCGGCAGGAACCTCTATAATGTAGTTGCAGTAATCAGTATTCTTTTTACCAGATTTGTGGCTTAGCTTAATTGAGGTCAAGAAAGATTCCCGAAGTAGGGAGGGCATTTTTTCGGCTAGGTTTTGCTCGAATATACATTTGAATACCTCGTTTTCAGGTAATGATGTAGGAACTCCCATAACTGTGATCCTAGGTCTTCGCTTACTGGGCTCATCCACTGTTAATCCACATGTGGATTTATTAAAAGTCTGCTTCAGTTTTTCAATGTCACCTTTCTTTTCCGTGCTAATAATTACCCCACCATTTTTGGTCTTACGCAACCCTCGTACGTGCAGTTTCATCTCCTTAGGACAGATAATTTTTTGGACTAAAGTTTTCGTCTCGTCGCTTGTTTGTTGTTTGTCGTTGGGATAGATAGCTACAGAACTGAGAGCATTAGGGCGTAGCAAATTATTAGTCCCTTTCTTAACCATCTCAGCGAAAGATTTAGTTTCCTTGGTCTTGTTATAAGTCTCCTGAATGGTCTGCTTGAATTCCATGAGTCGTTCAGCTAGCTCATTATTGTCTTTGAAGGTCTGTATTGATAGTTGAGCTTGCAGGGCTTTATGCTTAAGGTATTGGTATTGCACAGCCATTTGCGATGTTCCATGACCTACTTTACGGCACAAATTGTTGGTTCTTAACTTATGTTCCGAGTTAAGTTTCCCCTCACTAGCTATAGAACAAACCTCACTTAGACACTGTTCAATAGAAGTCATCCAGCTTTGTATTTCCTGAGTCGTCACAGTTTCCAAAGGTCCTACATTCTCATGAGTGTTTCTTGGAGCAGGAGAGGGCGGGGGGGAGCGGCGTATTCTGCCACTTCGATCGAAAGGACTTCCATCCATAATATAGTTTTAATAATAATGCACTTGTACCAGTCAAAACATACCTGTCTATTTCAAGTACTACCACTGCACAAGCACATCACAAAAGTAGGTCACACTAATTGAATAAATAATAATGTTTGTTTTTATTAAAAAGTGTACGTCCGCTTACTTCAACGTCCGACTTATCGACTTATATGATGATTGGAATGACAGATGCTTGATGATTGTCGTGTATAGTGAGCACTCAGTCTGGCGGACGGATGTACATGTATTGTCGAGCGATAATATCGCTGCGATTTTGCGATAATTGTTCTCAGTACATTTTGTATGGGGACGCGCTCGATCCCACACACTGCCGCGATATTATCGCAACCTGACGCAATCTCTTTCTACTACACTCCCAAGTTTTTCCTTAAGCATAAAACCCTAACTGGCTCCTTTAAACTGGCATAAAACATTTTTACAGCTTTTTTACAGCATAAAACTTACAACAATGAAAAAAACAAAATATAACATTCATGACCGAGCCGGGATTCGAACCCAGGATCCTGGCTTAGTAATCCGGCGTTGTAATCATTACGACAATCGGGTCATCATTTTATAGTATTTAAGCTATAATTCATTACTAAACTACCTCAAAATGCGGAGTTTTATCAAACTGAATTTAATTACAAATTTAATTATTTGATACATAAAATCTACAATGAGATTCCTTTAGAACTTAAACTTAGACAAGATAAAATTACACAATTTACTTTCAAATCAAAATTATATAAGTTACTCTTGGAAAGTTGTACCATGTTGGACGAGTACTAGGAAATGGGCAACATGTAAAACTGGAATTAAATAAATAATTAAAATTAAATATAAGGTATATGCATGTTTATATACATATATATATATGTATATATATATATATATATAAGTATATTAGTTTTGTATTGGTTGGCTTGGCATTAGTGTTGTATTTGTACAGTAGAATCAAAATGTTATAAATTGAGAGCTTATATCTGCCAACAAACTGTCATGCAGTTTGGCAGATTTAATTGTAAAGAAACCTTTTTGTAATGTCTTTTGGATAAATAAATGAATTGAATTGAAATTGAATTTAATAAAAGTCCTAAAATCATACATACAATTACTTAAGCCATATTACATTGTGACACAAAATACTTGAGAGCGATACTGAGTCACTGACTTGGTCATTCTAGTTTGATACAATGCAGGTGATGATTTGGAAATAACAGTAAACAACTGTATCTATCGATCGATGATCGGCAAGTTACACAAAAGTCCTAATAATGGTTCTGAATTTCTTCAGTCTTACCTTGCAAAGGTCAAGCTTCTTATATCCTGGGCTGTGAGGAATATTTCAAATTCTCTTTCGAGTGTTTGCTTTATTTCTACCGCCATAATACTGTCCAAACCCAATTCTGCCAGAGCTGCCTGTTTGGAAACCGTCTTAAGGTCACCGACACCTGAACAGGACAACTACAATTTTAGTTTGTTAAAATATTTTTTTTAACTGGCCATGTGCCTGACATACCCATTCATTATAGAGTTTCGTAGCTGTTATAATTATAATATGATGTAAAAAACCCTCTTGGAGCCTTAAAGGGGTGCTACAGACCATGAAATCATCTGAACAACTTTCACTATGGAGCTACTATGGAAAGCCCGAAAAAACAAAAGACGATCCCAAAAAAACACTGGCTAAAGATGCGTCATCGTCGTTCATTTAATAAAAAATATTTGGTCTGAGTTATGTATGTCATATTATGTATTTTTGGCTCTGTGGGAATGGGGGTTAAAATATTATACAATTTTATACTACTTAACGTTTTTGTAAGGAATGAATGCTTTTGTTATTATAACCTATCTATTTTTAAACAAAGAATTTTTCAAATATTTCCCATCAATTATTAACGATTTTCTTGTTATAACAATGCTTATGCTTATAATTGTAGTATGTATGTATGTGTATTCTGTTGTATTCACTTCCTTCCTTCACATTATTACTATTATTGTTTTGTTGTAACACCGACCCGTTCTTTTTTATATTTCCTTTACCCTAACTCAAGGTTGTCTGGAAGAAATCGCTTATAGCGATAAGACCGCCTTATTTGTACCATAATCAGTTTTGTTTCCTATTGTGTATTGTATTTTGATTTTGGTGTAAATAAAGTATATTTCACTTTCACTCAACTTTCACTAAGTATCTACATTACATGTCCTTGCTTTAGGTGACAATTGGGCCAGACGCAAGTTCAGCCTAACTTTCATATTATTTTGGGATGATATTTTGCCGTTCCATAGAAAACGTCAACGGCTACTCGACCCAAGTGTATGGGATATTTTTTTTTTGGCGATTTCGTTGTTGAATGTTGTTCAGTTTGATTGTCTGAAGCACCCCTTTAAGGCTCCAACAGGGTTTTTTTACACCCTGTATATATTTTTTTAGATGTTTATATATATGTTAGGGCTGCAAGCCGAGATCCGCTCAAGACCACTAAAGTGTAGCTGCAAACTTCAAAGATAATATTCTATTCTATTATATTCTAAAGTAAATAAATTCTATTCTATTCTAACAAAACTCAGTAAAATGACTGGGCCACATCTTATAGGTACTATCACGTCTCGCAGGAGGTTTACAAAATTGGAGTATGGTCCTCGGGGATAAAGGTTTTTTCGTCTTGGGCTAGCTTGAAGCCCTCGCTTCACTCAGGGTTCTAGTCTTAACTAGACTGGCTGGCTGGTCTGGCTTCGCTCGGAAGTTAGTGATGTATTTTGCTAACATGCTACTTTTGATATTAGGCCCATTTGCTTATATGCCGTTTTGCTTTTAGGACATTTTGCTAATATGCCATTTTGCCTTTAGGTCGATTTGATAATAGGTCGTTTTGCTTTTAGGTCGATATGATAATAGGTCGTTTTGCTTTTCGGACGTTGTGATGCATAGGACATTTTACTTATAGGTCATTCTGATACGAACCCAAAATAATGTCTTACCCAAAATCTGCGCGACCACTTCAACAGCACTAGAAGCCATACCGGTACCAGATCTCTTCTCTGCTACAACAATTGAGGAGACGATAGTCGCGTCCTGCATAAGGAACCTGTCCATGGCTTGCAGACATGATGATATCCGTTGTTGAAGAGTTCCTCCAATTTCCAGTTGGATGTTATTCTCTTGCATATCAGCTACGAGACCCACCTGCGAAAGAAGAGCTGGTGTGAAACTAATCTTAAATGAAGACCGTTCTGTCGCCTCGAGCCTCCGATCCTCCGATGGGCATAGTCCGCAACTGAATTGAAAATCTCCTTACTACTCATCTCATCGGAAATTTCATAATAATACTCCACTTTCTGTTAAAGGCAAGCCGCTTTGCACAGTGTTAGTTAGGACCATTTGGAATGATGTGACCCGTAGTGATTTATTATTAAACCCTTGGTGGGAGATTTTTGGGGGGTGGGGGTGAAGCATAGCATAATATGCTCACGACTATATTTCCCGAGGGTGTAGATATATTCTTAAACCTCAGAACATCTACGTTTCACCAGTAGTACCGAAACTCTGTCCAGTGTGACGGGGGGCGAGCCTTCGCCACTTATAATAGACAGTGGGAATATATGCCTCGAAATTGAAGCATGAAGGTTTCCTCACGATGTTTTCCTTCACCGAAAAGCCAGTGGTATTACAAATTGTACATACCTAATTGGACTGTTTTTAGCATAATTTGAGGTCGCCAAATTCGAATTTGGATTTTGATCACCCGAACTTCTGTTTTGGATATTTAGGACCGTAAGGACGTTTTTTGGTGAGAAATTTATGAAATAAATAAAAGTCATGCAGTAGCCATTTTAGAGTCAATTTCTGGACACTCAATGGCGCTGAATCGTAATAAGTCTTCAAAAATATATTTCGGAAAAAAATTTAAGTGGGTAAAAATGCTTAAAAACAATATTGTTTTAAAAATCTAATTTTGTATTGTTTTTAGGATTCCCAACCCCAACGACCCTTAGCGCGAGCCGAAAACACATTTGGCTCATTTTTATTATTTCTCATTATACTATGGACTTTGCACTTTAATCATACCAAGTTTGACGCTTGTATGTATTACCGTTTTTACGATAGAGCAAAAACTATAGTCAACACTTTTTTTTCAACGTTAATAGTACGTATAAAATGAAAAAATGAGTTTCTTGTATAGAGACCCCCCTTATTTTTTTTACTTTTTGCATTTCTTATTATTAATTTAAGAATTCGCAATATCAATGTAGGACTTAGGTGATAGGTAATTTATTCGACAGATCCATAAAATAGTGATATTAGATAAAATTATAAATAAAGTGACCTAAAGCTAAACTAATTTAAATTTGATTTTTTGTTTGTTTGTATTGAATAGGCTACGAAACTACTGGACCGATCCGAATAATTCTTTCACCATTAGAATGCTACATTATCCGTGATGAACATAAGCTAAAAAACGGCAAAGATCCTCACCATAAATCCGTATGCATTGGTGCTGAATTCGTGGAATTACACACTCTTGAAGAAAAAGCAGTTAGTAAATTTATTTTTAACAGGGCCGACTACACCTCCATCTGTTCGGTATTGGATGAAATTAGGTGGAGCGATTGTTTACGAGAGGGGCCTCTTGACAGTGCCGTAAAATGTTTTTACGATAAACTGTATGAACTAAGGGATAAATTTGTTCCGATAAAATCTGTCAAATCAAACTCACATCCTCCTTGGTTTAACTCAGCTCTGATTAAAATGTTGGCAGAAAAGTGTAAATTTCACAAAAAATATAAAATATATGGAAACAAATCTGATTACCAATGCTTTTCTTTATTACGTAATCGAGTACACACATTGGAGCAAAGTTGCTTCGATCGATACATGGATAAAATAGAATCTGCAATAGAAAAAAATCCGAAATCGTTTTGGTCGTATACAAAAAGTAAAAGGAAATCCAGTTCCTTTCCGAACATTATGTCGTACAAAGAGAGTGACGCTGACACTGGGGATGGTATCAGTAATTTGTTTTCTCAATATTTCCATTCTACCTTTTTGTCTCCGCCTACGCCCAGCGATCGTGACCACAACGTGCATAATTTAATCAGTGACACTAATAGTTCTGCTAGCATAGGCTCTATTGAAGTTAACCCTAGCCTAATACTGAAACTGCTTCTATCTCTGGATCTGTCCAAATCTGGTGGCCCAGATCTTATCCCACCAGTGCTCATAGTTAAATGTGCACACAGTCTTGTTCAACCGCTCTGTATTCTGTTCCATAGATCCTTATCGGAGGGAGTTGTTCCTCAAATTTGGAAAAATGCTTTTATTACCCCAGTATTTAAAAAGGGAAGTAAATCTAGTGTTGAAAACTACCGACCTATCTCTAAATTATGTCTTTTCTCTAAAATTCTCGAGCGTTTAGTGTATACACAAGTATACCACGCCCTAAAATCAAGTTTCGGCGAGGAGCAACACGGTTTTCTAAAAAATCGCTCAACTGTATCTAATCTGATCCTAGCAAATGAATTTATATCGGGAGGTATGGCAAAGCACGCACAAGTAGATGTAGTATATACCGATTATAGTAAATGTTTTGACCGTATAGATCACCGTGTGCTTTTGGAAAAACGACTTTCTGCGGGTATTCACGGTGACCTCTATCGGTGGTTCACCTCCTACATAGAAAACCGTAGCCAATCTGTGGTATTGAATGGTTATGCTTCTAACTGGACGTTTATTCCATCAGGAGTTCCTCAGGGATCTATTTTAGGACCTTTGTTATTTACAATTTTTATAATGGATATTAACAAGTGTTTTCAAAATTCAAAAATTTTACTTTTTGCTGACGACATGAAAATTCTAAAGCATGTCCATACTGTCTCAGATTCTCAAGCACTCCAATCAGATTTGGACAGACCAGTACCAGCTGTTGGGTCAAACCTTGAATAAAGTAGATCATATCAGAGACCTTGGTGTAGTTCATGATAGCAAATTTATATTTGACAAACAAATTAACCAAGTGGTAAACAAAGCATCAAAAGCATTAGGTTTTATCATACGTGTCTCTTCTAGCTTTCGTAGGTTAAAATCTATTAAAATACTTTACTGTGCGTTCGTACGCAGTCACCTCGAATATGCATCACAAGTCTGGAACCCGCAGTACGAGGTGTATAAAGAACGTATTGAAAAAATTCAAAAACGATTTTTACGATTCCTAGACTATAAGGCACGCCAAATGTCGACGGACTACACACATCGATGTAAGCGGTATCACTTTCTGCCTCTCGACTTGCGACGAAAAGTAAATGACATCTGTTTTCTTGTCAAGGTCGCTAATAGTTCCATCGATTGTTCCGAGATCTTGTCAAACATCTCAATCAGGACCAACATTATGGGATTGAGGCAACGTCCGATTTTAAGCGTTCCTTTTGCTGACACTAATTACGGGCAAAACGCGTTCCTACCACGAAGCTGCAAAGCTTTTAACGACGCATCGACTGTTTACAACATCGATTTATTTTGTTCTAGTGCAAAATCTATAAAAACGAATATAGCGAATGACTATTTTAAATAGCAAGCTGTTTCCCCGACTGCGACTGCATTATTTGTTCTTTTATTTGTTTTTCACATTGTTAATTTTATTATCAATTAACACAATTTTGTTTTATATACCTACCTACATACACATACCACCAAGTACGTTTTTTGCAAAAGAAAAGTGAAATTTATAGGTGGAGATTTGTAATTAGCGTACAGTTATTTAAGGATGTGTTTACTCTTTAATAATTGCTGTAAATCTTCCTAAGAATAATAAAATAAAATAAAATAAAGTGTGTAGGGAAGATTCTAAGGCGGAACGAAGTTCGCCGCGGTCATCTAGTACTCGTACTTAATATAGTCGATATACGTGCAATCCCTTTGACATAATTAGAAGGGCTACCAAAATTCTGGACCCTGATAATAATCCACTTTCAAACCACTTAAACAATCTTATAACACAGTACTAAGTCTTGGTTAAAAAGAATGATGGCAAATATGTCACAAATTCACTATGAGAGCATAATTCGATCAATGGTCACAAGTACCTACAGAAAATGCAGCCCAACGGCTAAACTTGCCGAGGCAGAAGCTGGGATTTATTAGACTTCAATATAAATCCATTCACATATTTCACATTCCAATCTCTATGCTCTAGTGATGAGAAAACATTTCTTACCTTCCTAACAACACATTCGAATTAGAAAAAAATGTGGTGTTGGTGGTGGTTGTTGTGTTAAATTTACTTTTTTAGGTATTAAGTTCATTTCACATAATTATTTAAGGTTTATTGATCAAAACTAACATCACCGATAGCTCCCCATTGGATCGCCAGCGCCGGCAGATCGTGTTTTATCCTCTCCTCACAGATCCTCTCCATCACAGAGTTGGAGAACCCGTAGTTAGTCTGTCCAGCGTTACCACGACCGCATGATACCGACGAGAATATAACGAAATCACTGCGGAGAAAATTGTTTGTTATTAAAGTATTATTTCAATCTTAAAGCCCGAATAATAGTTGGTAGCGGCCTTAGGGAATCCGTTGCGACTGGACGAGGAGGGCCGAGGACGGAAATTAATGGCGCGCATTAGAAGAGGCCTAGCGGTAGACAATTATTGGCTGATGTCAATGGCAATGGTGTTGGCTGGCATGTTTTTAATTCTTACTTTGGCAACTACTAATACTCTTGCTTTCACAGAACGAACCATGTCAAAATTAAGAAGAGAGTATCTATTGTAGTATATTATATTGAATAATCGGGAGCAGATGGTGCTCCCGATTACTTACATATGTCGGAAAACTTATTGGTGGCTGCGTGGTTGTACACGGTGAATAGTTCTTCGGGAAATTCATGCTTATTCTTTGCTTAATACGCTCATAGCGAAAAAATACTATAAAGTACTCGGAAATTAAATTTACTGAACTGACCTTAGATCTGGGCACATTTTTCGTGAATATTTGTCAAGGTTGATCGTAGCTTGAGCTTTGGGTCTGAACGATTCATTGAACGTCTCAGGAGTCTGGTTCGTGAAGACAGCATCCTTCAGGACGACAGCGAGGTTGAAGACAGCGCTTACTGTTCCCATCGCGTTGGCCATCGCTAGCAGCTCTTTACAGCCTTCTTCTGAAGTGACGTCGTGTGTGGATATCCTCACATCTGCTGTGCAAGACTGCCACGCTCTGTTGATTTAACATAGCCGTTTGGAACCAGGTTTAAAATATTATCAACGTAGATTCGGTAAGTTGACACTCGTTACAATTTCATTATGGAGAATAAATAAAGTAGGTACAAAATATATCTACAGTCCATGAGCCCTTAGTATAGGCGTCGTGTGTCGGGTAAAATCGGTTATATTCGTATACTAGACAAGATTGCGACAAATGATAATCTTTTTGAAATCAGTAACAATTCAACTCTCGAGAATTAATGCAGTTGTGTTCATCGATTTGGAAATATATAGAGAAGATAATGCCCGGCAATTATTTATCGGGTTAATTTGTATTATAAGTGCGTTCACACACGATGACGCACTGACGGAGCGGCAGATGTCAGTTCATAGAACCACACCCGGTGCGTTAATGCGTCACCGTCAACTCCTTGCTTCACAAATGACGGACTGACGTCTGCCGCTCCGTCAGTGCGTCATCGTGTGTGAACGCACAAATGGGAACACATTTCAAAAGGGCTTCCTATAAATGGATGGTCAAAATAAGTAATATACAATGTTTAAAAGTACTTTTTGAAAGAAGCCCAACAAATTAAACAAAGTGATAATAAGGCATATTTCAACAAAGTGCAAGACCGAGTTGATCAAGCGACACAAATTTCTAAAGCACTTCAACTAAAAAATTAAGAAGCTGATGAAAAACATACACGGTGTTTTGCAGATTTTGCAGATTTTGGTTGAACATACGAAAATGGAAGGTAGGTGGGGTCATGTGCTACCTACTCAGCCCCAATGATTTGACCCAGGCCCAAAAATTTTTTTTGAGAATCATTTTTTGACTTTTTGGAAATTCGTCACTTGCACTCATTTAAACTCCTATAACTTTTTTTTTACTCGACAGATCTGGATAATAACTTTTTATTAGAATCTTAATGAATAGTAGATCGTGTTAAAATTGGTACCTGTTGCAGGTTAATGCTAGAAACAAACTTAAAAAAAGAGTTCAGAAAATTTTTAAAGCTGAACTTTGCACTGCAATAAAAAAAACTAAAAGTGATAGAAGACTTCAGATTTTTTTAAAACATCTCTAGCTCTAGAGTATGAGCTTTCTAACGATATGCAATTTGCTTTGATATCTGTTTTGTAACAAGAGATGTGATTTTTTATTAACCGACTTCAACAAAAGGGGGGGGGGGAGGTTCTCAATTCGACCCGCATGTTTTTTTTTTGTATGTTTGTTACGCGATTACCTACACCGCCAATTGTGAATTGATTTTGATAATTTTTATTATGTTTGGTAGTACTTCAGAGATGGTCCCACGAAATTGATTCAGCGCTTGTTGAAAAAATTAACAAAATAACAAATATGTTCACAGATCACAGACTTGAAAAAAAGACGGACGTAATGATACACTAGAAAGAGATGTAAAGTGTAAACGCGTAGGCGATAGCGATAGTCATAAAATCCTATACAATTTGTATGAAGCTAGATGTCTGCCTCCGGAGTCAGACAGCCGTCGTCAAACAAAAAAGTGGTTACGTCGATAAGGACAGCAATAAGTAGCGATCTCCTTTTTTAACCCGCGACGAAAAAAGAGGGGTGTTATAAGTTTGACGCCTATGTCTGTCTGTCTGTCTGTCTGTCTGTCGGTCTGTCTGTCTGTGGCATCGTAGCTCCCAAACGGGTGGACCGATTTCGATGCGGTTTTTTTTAATGGAAAGCCAATTTTTGCGGGAGTGTTCTTAGCTTTGTTTCATGAAAATCGGTTCAGCAGTTTTCAAGTAACTTTAAAAATTGTGACAAAAAAAGAGGGGTGTGATAAGTTTCTGTATGTATGTGGCATCGTAGCTCCCGAACGGGTAAACCGATTTCGATGCAGTTTTCTTTAATAGAAAGGAAAATTTTGCGAGAGTGTTCTTAGCTTTGTTTCATGAAAATCAGTTCAGCAGTTTTCAAGTAACTTTAAAAGTTGCGACAAAAAAAAGAGGAGTGTTAAAAGTTTCTGACTGTCTGTGGCATCGTAGCTCTCAAACGGGTGGACCGATTTCGTTGCGTTCTTTTAAAAAAAGAAAGCTAATTTATGCGAGAGTGCTTTTAGCTTTGATTCATGAAAATCGGTTCAGCAGTTATGAAGTAACTTTAAAAATTGCGACAAAAAAAAGAGGGGTGTTATAAGTTTCTGTCTGTATGTGGCATCGTAGCTCCCAGACGGGTGGACCGATTTCGATTTCGTTTTTTTTATTAGAAAGTTTAATTTTGCGAGAGTGTTCTTAGCTTTGTTTCATGAAAATCGGTTCAGTAGTTTTCATGTAACTTTAAAAACTATGAAATGACATTAAATTATAAATTTAAAAAACCCCCAACGCCAAAAACGACAATTTAAAAAGTAAAAAATAATGCGGTCACCTATTATTTTTGATGTAATCAAATGTATGTTTTACTCCTTTACTCTCTTTAAGATATTTTAGGAAAATTAATGTGTCGCCAACCCCAAGCGATTGTAAAAAATCAATGGTCATTTCATAGGCGCTCCCCTACGCATTAATTTTCCTAAAATATCTTAAAGAGAGTAAAGAAGTAAAACATACATTTGATTACATCAAAAATAATAGGTGACCGCATTATTTTTTACTGTTTAAATTTTCGTTTTTGGCGTTGGGGGTTTTTAAAATTTATAATTTAATTAACTAGAGCGAATTTGCTATGTGCATCTCTTACTGAGTGAGTATGACAAGACACGTGCTTCTTTCTAGTACCTCCTCTTTCTACGACGCACACACAATATAATACATGGGTGCTTTGCTTATAATAAAAGGATATTTTAAGGGATTTTTTTATTTTTTTTCAGGTCCGTGACACAGATGACGTTATTGTTTGTCGATTCTCTTCAGGAGTGCGATTTTTGAACATCACACGTTCAAATCAGCGGTAGAAAATGTCAAAATTACTATGGAGATTATGCATATTTCGTCTTTCTACTGCTAATTCGAACGTGTGATGTTCAAAAATCGCACTCCAGCCACGGACCAGAAAAAAAAAGCGGACGTAATCTCGTCTAATCAAGAGTGAAGCACCCATTTCTTTTGTGTGCGTGCTGTCACGCGGTACATAATGGTGACGGGTGTAGGACCTGCGCCTACAGCTAGTGCATCTGTGTGAGTGTAGGTCCCTTGTCATAGACCTATACTCTAGCGATAGACTTGCTCGTTCATACAAACAACATGTTCCAAAACTCTTCGGGAACATTAGTGCCATCTAGTTTATATAAACAGAAACTACTATAATTTGGTCAAAGACCATGACCGACCAACACAGATGCGACAGTTCATATTTATGTTAGGTATTATACTTACCTATTATCTGAGAAAACAAGAATGTGTGTATGAATATGTGCAATGTTGTATAAATACTAGTGGTGCCCTCGACTACCTACGCGCAGAACACTGAAATACTGTACGTATTTACGTACGGCGACACATCAAGCTACGCAAAACCAATATTAAGCTGGCCGCGCGACGTTATACAATACTCTACCTACGCGCGGCCAGCTTATTTTGGTTTTGCGTAACTTGATTTGTCGCCATAACTTTTGATTGTGTGAACTGTGAACAGATTGCTATGAAACAAACATTAAAATGTTTCCCAAGCAAAGCCTTATACAGGGTGTAAAATTAAATGCGACACATACTTAAACTGGTGTATACATTTGAGTCAAGTTATGTTTGCAGTTTTGTATGGGACAGCAGATTTTTTTTTCGCGTTTCGATATTGTGGCCCCTTAGTAGAGTAGTAGTAGTAGTTGTTCAGTTTGATGGTCTGACTGAAGCACCCCTTTAACTAAGTGTCGCATTTAATTTTACACTCTGTATACCTTCTTAATATGCTGACACTTTTTTAAGCGGATGATCAGACCGTCAAACTGAACTACTTTCTCTATGGCACCAACATCGAATTCGCGAAAAAAAATCGGCTGTCCCATACATTTGGCTCGAGTAGGCTTGCTTGTATGGAACAGCTGATTTTTTCATCTTGTTCATCTCAAGGTAAAAAATAGATGTTTTCTCATAATTTCTATCCCGTAAACAAGTGGTATAAAAATATAATCTCAAGTATCAACGATCTTAGCGTGATTTTCAATGTTCGTCCGGCAACCGCGATAAGTTCAATAAATTGTGCCTATTTTGTGCCCTCTGATTTAAGTTTCTTGATTCATCTATGATCATTATACCTTGTCTCTTTTTCTTATATATCACTTTTTGGGTGCCGAAATGAGACAAAATGTAATGGACTTACCCAATCTTGAGGAAATTAATAGACTTTCCTATTTTCGCAAATTTAAATTAATAATTACATTTCCTTATAATTTTACATACTGACCTTATATTAGAATAGTAGTTTACCTTACAAAAGATTACAGGTGGTTTTTATTTATTAAAAATATTTAAATAAATTGTTATAAATTATTGTAAAAAATGACAGATTGTCAAACAGATGGTCTGCCATTCTCATTAGTGCAAAGGAGACTAACATCAATCAGGTGCATACACCCCATTTAAGAGTAACATGCAGTTCCTACTGATCACCGTATCTAGTACTTTAGTACATTGATATCGTTGTCCCTTGTAGAACAAACGAAAATGTAGGACCTTGCATGCTTCACATCTTTTTAGTGTCACATTACGTCCGTCTTTTTTTCACGTCCGTGACTCCAGCAAAATAAATGTTTTGATGGGGACTGTCAAACTGTTTTTTTTACTTTACTTTACTTACTTTACAAGAAGCTTTATATGCCTATACATATACAGGGTGTTTCATAAGTAACAATAAATTTTTAAAACTCTTAAGGGGGTTGTTAAGACCGTCAAACTGAACCACTTTCTCTACGGGACCAACATCGAAATCGAGAAAAAATTTTTGAAGTCACTACCAAATTTATTCAGAGGAGAAGCTCTTCTATGGCGCAGGAACAACTGTAGTAGTTTGAAGACATGGAACGAGTTTTTAGAGGATTTCAAGTTGTATTAGTTCCCCAAAAACTACAAAGAAAATTTATCAGAAGAAATTATTGCGAGGATTTCATTTTCATTTTCATTTATTGCCATAAATTGTATGTAAGTACATTATATATTAGATTGTAACATGAATTGGGTTAATAGTCCAGTACAATTTTACTCATATGAGTGTAGCAATCTATTTTATACACTATAATAGGATAATCTAAAGCTTGCATTTTTCAACATTAAAAGTAAGACAATATGTCAGAAATTGCAAATTGGAAATGTAAATGGAATATAATTCATTTAAATATGATTAATTAATTCTTCATGTCATGTTAGTTTAAAAAATAAAGATGATTATCATAATTTACAGGTATGGTTACAATTTAATAAACCAATAAGTAAACGAAACAAAATAATACAATAAGTGACATGAAGCAACAGCTATAATAATTATTTGAAATCAAGCCTTTTAATTCGATTACACATAAATTCAATCAAAAGATCAAGCATTTATTTACAGTGTCAAAATGATATCATTATTCAAAAATTCCTCCATGCTATATGGACACATTTTAATCAGGCTAAGTTTGATCTTTTTGAAGAAAAGATTATCAGGCAAGGATTTAATGTCTCTCGGTAGTTTGTTATATACTTTAACTGCATTGTACATAACATTTCTCCGATACGATGTAGTCCTGTGACTAGGCAGTTTTAGTCCCCCCTCGTATAGGTTACAAGGTAGGAAAGGGTAGGAAACAAGGACACGAAGAAAAATTCATATACTACTTAACGGGCATACAGACTCTAATGAGAAGGCAAGGGAAAATGAGCGAGGGAGAGAAACTAGAGAGAATATATACAAATATGAACCACTACCATAAATTTTACATAAAGAGAAAAGACATCCAAAATATAAGAGAATTAATAGGATTAGCTGCGGAGTATGAACAAATATCAACAGAGAGCATAAAACAAAACAACAACGGACCAGAACATAACAGAAACAACCGCAGATATAACGAGAGAAGAAACGAAGCATATGCAACAAAGAATGAGAACGGGAAGGACAACAGAATGTTCACCGAAATAGAAATCAAAGGGAAAAAATATAATGCACTAATAGACACGGGTTCTACAGCTTCGTATATCAATGACAAAGTATGCGAAGAGTGCACAATAGAGATGGAAGATGGAGACATACAGCAGGTGGTACTGGCCGACGGATCCACTACGACTACAGAGAGAACGACACCCATCCAAGTAATAATAGAAGGTCAGAGAGTAACACAACGAATGAGACTGTTACCAGATGCGACAGTTATTATCATAGGTATGGATATTTTAGCAAAACTGGCTGCAAAATAAGTTGGGACAGAAAACTTATAAAGGAAAGACAAATAATACGTCGGGTGGAGCAGAAACAAAAGCACAACGAGCCAGTCAAGCAGATACAGCCTACAAATAACGCAAGTGAGCAAGAAATAGTAGACAGAATATCACTAAACTCAGTATGCACAACAGTCATAGAACAAGGCGAATGGTACGAAAAGGCAATACAAAAAGTAAAACGTAATCCTAGAAAAAACAGTGACTACCGTATACAAGACGGGAGGCTGCACAGGAAAATAACGAATCCAGCATATGGAGTAAAAATCTTGAATTATGTAAAACAAAATTTCAAAATGTAGGTACCCCAAACAAGCGAAGATTGTCAAAGCGAGAGATAGTAGTTTTTCAGCAGTTTTTTAAAGATATTTAGTGAGGGAGCTTGTCTAACAGAAAGTGGCAGTTCATTCCATAGACGGACGTACTGAACAGAAAAGGACTTGTCATAGAAGGAAGTGGTGTGGGAAGGCATAGCAAGTAGAAGATTATTAGCCGATCGCAGTACTCGGTCATGGGTGGCGTGAAGAAAAGTGAATCGGACCTTGAGATAGGAGGGAGTAAGAGGAATTAGAGGATAGGAGGGAGTTCAATGTACAGTCACACAAATGTTACAGTCTGAGCCACTCCCTGTCACAAAAGGAGTAATCGAAGGTTCTATCCTTGGCCTTCCTATCCTTTGTTTGCTATTTATACCTCAAAGATACCTAAAGTTATCCTTCACTCTAAATATTATCTGTATGCCGACGACACTCAGATGTATGTCAGTTCCATACCAAAAGATACTGCAGTCTCATCTGCAGTATCCAAACTAAATAAGGACTTGCAAGCAATATATATGTGGACACGATCGTTTGTGGGACTTCACACCAAGTGCGATGCATTAAAGGGCTTGATCCCTGCATTAGCATTGACAATACTCCTGTCCCCTTGATAGACTGCGTTCGCAATTTAGGTCTTCTAGTTGACGAATCTTTGCGCTTCGAACAACATAATTGTATCCAAATAAATCGGCAAATGTTTTGGAGCAATACGGTCTCTATACAAAATGCGACTGTTTCTGAACTCTGACACAAGATTCACTCTCTGTCAGAGCCTAATCCTCTCTAACTTAAAATACTATATACAATATGTATGTGGACCGTGTCTTCTTAAAAAAACTGCTGACCGAGTACAAATGGTTCAAAATGCTTGCATGCGATTTTGCATAACAATACCAAAGCGACATCATATCACCCCTTATCTCATAAAAAACTAAATGTTTAATACTCTACATTTAATAATTTTATCCTAAGAAATCAGATCCCTTAATATTTGTATAAAAAACATGTATGTAAGCTATGAGCTTGTATTTTACGAAATAGAGGAATTGAGTTCATTCTCCCCGTATATTCACACGCCTCGACCACAGGTTGCTTCAAATATGCCGCCTCTAAACTTTGGAATGACTTGCCACCGCCGATCCGCGGTTCACTTGCTCCGACATTTGCAACTTACAGAAAGCAATGTCAAAACTGGCTAATCTTGAAGCAATCCGAACTAGCGGCGGGTGCAGGATATCCCCCTTTTATAAATAAGACTCCGATTTTAAGTGATTTGTTTTTTTAGTCTCTTGTTTTTTAATTGTTTTTCAGTGGTTTTTCACTACTTATTGCCTATTTACATTTATTGTTACTGGTTAATAAGACTTTTTATATTAAGTTCGGCGGTGATAATAATAGCAGTGACCAACTGACCAACTGCCGTATACTGATGTCGCAGACCATTTTGTCTTGAATATTTTTGTTGTATTTTGTTATGTATTTGTAAGTACTGACTGTCTCTTACATTGTTTTTATAATGTATTTTTTTAAAGATAAATAAAGAAATAACATTCTATTCTATAAAAGAGACCAAAAAAGAAGTTCTCTGTAGATCTCGATAGTTTAAACTATGCCATAAGGAGGATGGTATATGACATCAATCAATCGACAATTTTACATACACACTTCGCACAATAAAAACAAACGTTGGTTAGATTCTGCTAATGCTGTAGGAGTTAAAAAACCAATTTCTAAGAGTCAACGTCTTATAGTTAACGCAGGTAGCAAAATGATTTTATTCTTGGAGCGTTACTTATAGTTAGGGAGGCGAGGTGGATAAATGGCGTAATTCAACGGCGCCGTCGAGACCTATCAAAATCGAAAGATAAAATAATTTCGAAAAGAAAAGCTCGTATGGTAAAAACCATTTTAGCGGTGGGTTTGGCGTGTACGGTTTTTCAAAAATGTTAAAAAAAAACAGTTACTTGGGCATTCTCGAGCGCGTCAGATATTGATACTACGTATGCCCCAAGTGCCTCTGATAACAACGGTATACTAATCTGCCGGTTTGCATGGTGGGGGTAGGCATATAAAGTAGTCAAAAATGCAAAAAAAAAAATTTATCGAGCGCGTCAGATTTTCGGAAGGGGTGTTAAGTAGGCCCCAAGGAAGCTCCATTTAAAAAAACTGACGATTTCGGCGTGACGATAAGTTACGATGAATTTTTGAAAATGCAAAAAAAAAAGTTTTTTTGAAACACTCGAGCGCGTCAGATTTTCATAGGGGAGGTTTATCTCGGTATCCTGAAAGCATATTTTCTTAATCTGACAAAAATGTTGGTGGGTTCTCTTAATCGGACCGAAAAAGGTTTTTTGGTTTCTTTTTTTCCCTTTCTTTCTCCTTGATAAAAAGGGGAATTTAAGAATGACAATAAAGCGATAGGTACAACCAACTACGCCCGTCATATAAAACATTGTAGGTCGCAATTGATTGCACGGAGCTGCATTTTTGGGATATTGTTAGGATAGATACCAGCAGTATAAAACCAATTTTGCAGTTTCGAAAGACCTGTGCTAACCGAGGGGTGTTCGAAAAACCTTGCATTTTTCGGACATTTTTCAGGTTTTGAAATATAAGTTATAACGGTGCTTCTTGCATAAAAATTGTGTACTACGTTTTTAAAGAAGACAAAATTATCTATAATTTTAATTTAATTGCAGCTCTGTAAGTTAAATAGGTCTTGACATACAACACTTCAAAGATTGGTAATTTTTCACAAAAAGTTCAAAATTGTAGTTTTAGCCGTCTTCCGAACAGGATATCGGCTAAAATACTCATTCTACGAGGAAAATTATAAGAAATGAATTTGTAAAACAATTATGTAACTTTATTATAAACATAAGTTGAACCCTGTACTGTGATTAATTCCTTTGTTATCAGGAAAAAACTAAATATAAGGGAAATCGGTTTTTAAAAAAATGGAGCTCGACTCATTGCAAGAATTTTGTGAAGGATAATAAAGACATAACGCACGCCCGAACGAATAAAGGTGTAAAATGCCATAACACCCTTTTTGCTTTTATGCCATTTTTGGAACCTACGGCCTTCAATACATGTCCTGAATTTTTTCAGCGTAGCTATGGTGCATATTCGTGAAATTATATGGTAGGACATCTTTATTCTATCTAATTACTACTTACATTTCATAGACGAATATGGACACAATATAGTGTTACTGAAACACTTTTCATTTAAAATAGTTAAACAACAGTATAATACAATATTGCATCTTTGTTATCTCTATAAAAACTAAAAGGGGTCAGTTCTAATTCCAGTTTACATCTTTATTCGTCTACAAGTCTCCGATTGAAAAAATGTAAGACCCGATTACACCTTTATTCAACCGAAAATTAAATTATATTGGCATTTCTCGGAAGGTATAATACCAGACTTCATCTATATTCGTCTGAAAATATCCAAATTTATAAAACGTTATCCTTGGTTATCTAAAACTACTAAGTAGAATTATTTAAATATTTTCCGCGTTAGACATAACCGTCATACGAGACGAGCTTCAGTGCACGCGGTAAGAATGATTAACTAAATTTTACATTCTGACAACGTTGCATTATCAAAGAAAGCTCGCGGGAGCGGACTATTGCAGTTGCGTGCATGTTTGTTTACTAACAACACGAGTAATACGATTGTAAATTAATCACTGTTTACCTATGTGTCTGTAATTAAGTGATTAAGGGCCTGTTTCACCACTTACGAGTAAGTTCTTGTTAGCTTATCCGACAGATATTTTGACATATTTTCATACAAAATACGTCAAACTATCTGTCGGATAAGCTAGCAAGAACTTACTCAGAAGTGGTGAAACAGGCTCTAAGTAAGCTAAAAGTAAACGAAAAGTGAAATAAGTCGATGCGAATAGGAATCATCTACAGAGAATAAGAAAAATTTTACCTAAGTTTTTCTTCTCTACACTAATACAAAACTGTAAAATTCCGACCGATTTCGGTGAAACTTTTTGGGTTTAAAAGCTTATGACAAAAATCTGGTAAATATAATATTTTATCTAGGTACAATTATAGGAGCCGGCGTGGACCAAGGTGCGGGCAAAATCTAGTGATTTAATAAATCTTTCTAACACATAAACAATCATTTTACTATGTTGGCAGTAAAAATTAAATTAACTTATCATCAAATACTTTATTCACCTATTACATAAACATTATTCCCATTATTTATTATTATATTTGTAATCCCAAAATATGATTTTTGTAAAGTGTATTTTGATTTTATGATAGGAAACACTAAACAGGTAGTTCAGTTCACATCAGGTAAATACGATTTATTAGTGATTTACACAGGGTGTTACGAATATTATCATTAACCTTTAAACCAAAGACTCTACCCATCAAACTGAACAACTTTTACTATGGGAGCAAAACGATCAGAGAAAAACAAAGTCAGCTGTCCAATACTAAACTGCAATACCAACTCGACACAATCGTACGGGATAGCTGATTTTTTCGTTACTCTGATCGCTTTGCTCCCATAGTAAAAGTGGTTCAGTTTGATGGGTAGAGTCTGTGGTTTAAAGGTTAATGTTACTTTTCCTTACACCCTGCCCTGTATAATTAAAATACTTACGAAAGGCAATTATAGTCATGTGATAAAAACTGTTAATTTTGAAACATTTCTAAAAAAATATTGAAGCCAAAAATATTGCTGCATTTTTTTAATTCGTCATGTATCTTTGACCCTTATGTTTCTCTAGTACATTTATTATTTTACGTTTTCCTTTTTTTTTAAACATAGATAATCCTATACAAAACACACTTGAATAAATAATTTTACATCTAATTTTTTAGTATTTGCTTATTACATATGATCAATTCAGAGCCCACTCACAAATTTTGAGCGAACATAGTACTAACGGGATAATACTTACAAATGCAGAGTTAAAAAATGGAAGAATAAAGGTGTAACCTACTATTACACCGACGCCAAGAACGAAAAATTTGACCGTAAACCTCAAGTATCCTGATGTTACCCATCAAGACTATAAAATTTTTCGATCGAATAAAGGTGCATCTTTTATTACACAAAAAAAATCTACAAATGTTCCTCAGAACAAAAGTGTTACATGCATTTCTCGATTTTATCAAATACTCGCTCGTTATACCTCTATGACAGTCGTATCATAAAGAAAGTAATTTTTTTCTCTTTCTAACGATACAAAAAGTATTAAAATGTCTACAGTAGTTTGAACGCTACGCCGATTATTCGGTTTTTTTGCTCTCCTGTAAAGTTGACTTTTCAAAGTTACACCTTTATTCGTTCGGGCATGCGATAACTCAGTGGAAAATGATTTATTTTATGCAAAATGAAATTCAGTATGACTAATAATGTGTCTAAACTATAACAAAACTGTAAATGTTTGTTTGGTTGTTAGTTCCCGCATCACTCGAAAACTACTGAACCGTTATTAATGTAACTTTTTGCATTTGAAAGCTTAGGATTAGACGTATAAACTGATATATATTTGATCTCACTACCATGACGAGTGCCGGTGCGGACGAAGATGTGGGCAAATCTAGTACTATTATTAAATCGTAAATGTTTGTTTGATTGTTCGCGCATCACGCAAAAACCACTAAACCGATTTTGATGAAATTAATTGCATTTAAAAGGTTAAGATTAAACGTAAAATTTAATATATAATTTATCTTGCTACAATGACGGGTACCTGTGCGGACGAAGCCGTAGGAAAACTCTCGTTTTTATATAATGTTGATAATTTTGTTAAAATAAATCATTTTCCACTGAGTTATGTCTTTTTTTATCCTTAACAAAATTCTTGCAATGAGTCAAGCTCCATTTTTTGAAAAACCAATTTCCCTTATATTTCGTTTTTTCCTGATAACAAAGGAATTAATCACAGTACAGGGTTCAACTTGTGTTTATATTAAAGTTACATAATTGCTTTACAAATTCATTTCTTATAATTTTCCTCGTAGAATGAGTATTTTAGCCGATATCCTGTTCGGAAGACGGCTAAACCTACAATTTTGAAGTTTTTGTGATAAATGGCCAATGTTTGAAGTATTGTATCTCAAGACCTACTTAATTTACAAAGCTGCAGTTTAATTCAAATTATAGATAATTTTGTCTTCTTTAAAAACGTAGTGTACAATTTTTATGCAAGATGCACCGCTTAGAAGTTATATTTCAAAACCTGAAAAATGTCCGAAAAATGCAAGGTTTTTCGAGCACCCCTCGGTTAGCACAGGTCTTTCGAAGCTGCAAAATTGGTTTTATACTGCTGGTATCTATCCTAACAACATCTCAAAAATGCAGCTCCGTGCAATCAATTGCGACCTAAGGCGATTTTTATGTCTACGGTGACTGGCGTAAACCGGGAGTTTGAGTTTTTATGATGCTTCAAGTCAAAAAGTTTTAACTTTGGACAAAAATGTAAAGAGACCTTTTTTGTGTAAAATAAAATTACATTTTTTGTTTATTTACACTTTTTTTTTGTAAAATGTATCGTTCGCGACTTATATGCCGCAACGCGTTTTTCGGAAGACAAAATGGCTCCTCCACACTTCCGTCATGCGGAAACCGGCAGATTTTGTATTTTTAGTAAGTTTTAGATTATGTTCTTCAAAATAAAAAATAAAAAAATCGCGCTCGAGAATGCCGGATTAACGTTTTTTTTTTACAAGTTCGCGACTCTATAACTCGGCGGCGTCAGGACTTATCGTCAGATTAGTTAAATTTAGTCTTAAAACACTAAAATCAACCCCCAATATCTTAATCTGACGCGCTCGAGTATTTCAGACTATCGATTTTTTTTTACTAATCTGATCGTCTATCCTAGGCGCGCGTCACTACATATAGAGATAAATACTTTACAAGGTTGTTCTATTAGGTCTAAGGTATCTCTCATATCTTAAACTGCCACGCTCGAGTATTACCGAAAATTCCCCTATTCGCCTCCCTAACCATTATGTATATAGATTCAACTGGTGATTATCATAAGGAAATGAATAGTCACAATTATATATAGAATAATAGAATAACTGGTCAAGAGCGAGGTGTAAATATATGAATATAAATATCTTGGACAGTGTCACACAAATTATCTAGTCACAATTAAAGTACATGAAACTAGCCTGGACTTGTGTTATGATGACTAGACAATGATATAGAATACATAATATAGATACAAACATCCATGACTCGGGTACAAATATGTGGGTGTCCAAGCATAAAGGGTCCAGTACCTAGTGGGGTATTGAGTTAAGAAGAGAGATCAACGAATTAAAGTTGCTGAACTCTTCAACAGCAGGTAACTATTATGATTATAAAAACCTACCTCAGACGAGTTCGCTGGTAGCCATTAGAGATGCCCCTCCGAGAGTTGAGGATCAGCTTCCTAGCGCCTCTCAAAATGAGCCAGTCGGCGAGCTCTAGCCCAAAGCCTCCCAGACCTCCCACCAGCACATATACGCGCTCTTCGTCACATGCGTACCTGGTAATAAGCATTTGTTTGTGTCGTTAATAAATTTTTACGTCTACCAATTTGGGACACAGAAGTTCTGACTTTAGTTTGGCGTGGTTTTGGTTTTGTTTAATTTGTAAAGATTTTTTCTTTTACAAAATGGCGTTAGTATGTTAATTTAGGAACTTTGATTTTTAACCGACTTCAAAAGAAGGAGGTTACAAATTCGATACGTATGTATGTAACTTTAATGAAATTGTAATATTCTATTCACATAAGAAAATATATTCAAGATTCAAAACAAATACCTTTTAAAGGTGTAGTATGTATGTTTGTCCACGCATACAGGGTCCTTCTTAATATGCTGACACTTTTGTAAGGGGATGATCAGTCCATCAAACTGAACAAACTCTATGGGACCAACATCGAAAAAAATATCAGCTTCCCCATACATTTGGCTCGAGTAGGTTTGCAGTTTTGTATGGAAGAGTTGATATTTTTTTCGCGATTTCAATATTGCTGCCATAGAGAAAGTTTTTCAGTTTGATGGTCTGATCATCCCCTTAAAAAAGTGTCAGCATATTAAGTTGGACCCTGTATATTCATAACTTTTAATCGGGTTGCGACCATTCTTTATTATTGGTTCAAATTTACTCCAACTTTGGAAACAGTGCAACTTTCATCAAAATCGGTTCAGTAGATTTCAAGATTATGAACCAATACGTGTACATATGACGGCCTATATGACGACATATAGTATTTACGCGATAACTTTGGCATTTTTAAACCGATTTGAGTAATTATTTTTTAGTTCTGAAGGATTTACCCCCAATATAGTTCCATTTTAATTTGGTGAAGATCTGATGACGGACTTCGGAGATACGAAATGGAACTCCTCAAAAGTTGACAGCAAATCATCAGTGATTGACAAATTTGCTTCGTATCGATGTACCCTTTGCGTGTATGATTGATATCAGAGTCGAACTAATGTAATTTACCACTGAAAATTTAAACAGCCTTCATAAACTAAATAAATAAAAATAATATTGCAGCCGATGTCTTTTTCGTTCGCATCTTTAACCCCTTACTGCATAGCATGCCATATCGGGCATCAAATGTTTATGATGCCATCATTTAATTTGCCTCACATTTTAAATGATGTATCGAAAACCATTGATGCCCGATATTGCATGCTATGCAGTACTGGAGGATGAGAACATTAATTTGTTTTAACGAAGTCAGTCGCTGCCAAGCCGGTACGATTCGCGAAAGGGCTTGCATTAATTTTTTGGCTTGGCTTGTCACCGACATCAATAAAACAAATTAATGTTGTTATAGATATGAACGAAAACGTCATCGGCTACAATAAATTTTTTCAGTTTCTATTGAAGGCGGTTTTAATTAATTGTATTTTTTTATTTATTTCCCAATTTTCAGCAGTGAAGTACATTAGTTCGACTTAAATATCAGTTATGCACGCAAAGGGTTCTTCGATACGAAGCAAATGTTTCAATCGCCGATGATTTGTTTGTCAATTTTTGAGGAGTTCTATTGTGTAGCTCCGAAGCGCATCATCAAATCTTCAACAAATTAAAATGAAACCATCTCGGGGTAAATCCTACAGAACTAAATAAGAATCATCTAAATCTGTCAAGAAATGTCGAAGTTATCACTTAACATGCATTCAAACGTGGCATTCACACTCACACGTATTAGTCCATAATCTTGAAAATTAATTTTGATGAAACTGGCACCATTCCCTAAGATGAAGTATAAGCCAATAAAAAAGAATGGTCACAGACTGATTAAAAGTTTCGGAGAAATGGGTACATACATACAGACATACATAAAAACGTACATACAAACATACGTAGGTACATCAATAAACATACATACATAGTATAACACATGATCTTTTATTTACCTTCATTGTACGGGAATTTTATGGTTTTAGGTAAAACAATAACAAATATTTGTGCTTAAATGTTCTTTAGGACCACAGAAGAATACCATTAGAATCCTCCTAGAGTGAGTGAAATTAAAAATTTTAAAAATCCAATTTTATCAATTTCTTATTCTCTGAAAATCGGAAAGACTGCTGATAAAATCTTGTGACTTAACATTATTAATCGCACGTTTCACTTTCAATCTGGGTATAGGATGAAGAAAGGTTGGCTGAATTATGCTGTAAAAAGGGGCTGAAGAAAAAGATACCAAAAACCCTGCCACCCCTCAATCGGTAACGGTTTGGGCTGGCCGTATTGCCTGAAATCCTGGTGGACCTTGTCTCTGGTGTCAACTGCTCGCCATGCTCTGAAAAATGAGCCGAAGCATTCAACGCTTTGGGTATTTTACCCTCCCTTATCCTTTCCTGTTGTAATACTTGCGAAGCCACAGTCTAAGCCGAAAGCGACTTTGGCCTGATCGGGAGTTCCTCCCTAAGACCTGGTGGAATTGATACCGGGGTAGATCTGCCCACCCAGTTAAGTTGCCGGCCGAGTTCCGCTGAGACGCACAGGGGCCGGAATGTAACGGGCATTTGACCCCAGAGACGAAGTCCACCAAAATGCTAGAGGTGGCAACATGCTTCGTCAACTTACCAAACTATAATTCACCTGACGCTTCGCCATTAATAAAATAATAACCAAATTAAATGCCTTCCGCACCTCGGAACGCACCCGGCTCAAAGGAATTCATCACACTAGCAGCTTTTCCGAGGTGGTTCTTGGTAACTTATACTTGGTGCTTTTTCAGCATAATTCAAACTCCAAGATGACTGCCAAGCCCGAAAACTAGAAGACCTCCCTGCCTCCTCCCTCTAGACCTAGAATATATGAGCCAGCATCCTAGGAGTCAGGAATTCTAAGGGTGCTCCTAAGGAACATTTACACAAAAATTAGATCAGATATTTTTTGGACCTCGCCCTTATATCTGCATCTAAAATGCCCGTACGATCATCATTTATGTCGGTGAAATTTACAAATCATCTTTGCCTTAGATAGACTAAGACCTTAAATAAAATAGGTAGGTAAATTATATAAGAGTCCTACCTTGGTACAGCGAGTATAGGCATGAGTTTAGGTTTTACCAATCCTTTGTCTTCCTCACGAATTTTAATGATGATCTGTAAGTTTAAACAGTAGCTGAATACTTTAATTCAAATAATGCGTGCGACAACTAGTTACTATAAAAAAATATGGCGCCGCGCCGCCCGCTTCCGATGCCAGCAACTGAACCTTGCGTTAGACGCGCGCGGCCGATCTCTATCGCAACAACGGCCGCGGCCACGCGAGTCCGTGCTCTGACGTCACGCAGAGCAACAATGTTTGCCATACATATTAACATAATTACCAAGTTTTCGTCGCAAGACAATGAAAATTTGATTAATTTAGTCGAAAGGATACTGCCGAATTACAAAAAGTCGTTCAAATGGGACAAAGTGTGGGAAGTTATAGCGGAAATTTAGTCTGAAAGGCCTACCTATGGGTAATTTTTGTATGGAGAATGACATCTTATTTTTATAAGCGGCCAGTTAACAAATGTTGTGGGTATTTTAGGGCTATAATAACCTTACATTATTATGCAAAAAAACAAAAAATTCCTACATTTCGGAGATATTTAAGCTTAAAGTTTTTTCTCCCCTCCGGTCAAATTTTGTCCCGCTGCGGTAAACGAAGTTGCCGTTTCCACCTCCGTCGAGGAGAAAAATAGTTAACTAACCTTGGTCCTTTCTTAGAGACGAGACCTTTCTTACTTTCCTGCCCTCGGTGTGAAATATACTATAAAAAAATGACTCTACAAAGCTCATTAAAAGTTACACGTTTTCGTTTTTTTTACCACTTTTTTTGTTTTTATAGCCCAAAATTATTCGTTTTAATTATTTGTGACATCATCACGCATATTTTTACGAGGATAATTAATTTTAAAATAAAAATCCTCAGCAAAGCGTTATAAGTTTCTTACTCGTTTTTGGTTCTTTTACTTCTTTATTTGTTTTTACAGCCCAGAACTATTAGTTTTTAATTATTGGTGACATCATCACCCGTATTTTGTGCAGCTCCTAAATGAGGGTATTTTAGGGATAATATTACCTTAATTATTATTAAGTATAGAAAAAAATATCCTATGGTATAAAGTTATGTGGATATTTAATTTTAAAGAAAAAAAAACCTCACAAAGCTCATTTAAAGTTACTCGTTTTGGTTTTATTCATTTTATAGACCATAATGATTAGTTTTTAATTATTTGTGACATCACAACAACAATGCGTGATATTTTGTGCAGAAACGTACCGCTATCCTCGCTTGTTTTCGGTCACTCATTTTAATTAGTATGAGTTTCTACGCTTTTAAGGCCAGGTAGGTACCAAACGTTGTAGGTAGTTTAGGGATAATATTACCTTACATTATTATGCATAAAAATTGTCCTGTGATGTACAGTTACGGAGATATTTCATTTTGATGTTAAAAAACTACAAAAATCATTTAAGGTTGCTCGTTTTTGGTTTTTTGACCACTTTATTTGATTTTATAGCCAACTTATCATTTGAAATTATTTTCTACATCATCAGCATCACGCATATTTTGTGCTGGAACCACTGCGATTCTTGCTAGTTTGTGTAGAATCTCATAATAGTTGAAACGAGCGACCGCAAACTATCCAGGATTGCGGTGCGTTCCTGAACAAAATCTTATTTTATTTTATTGTATAGGTACACGTACAGATCACAGTCAAGAAGAAACCATTTTACGTTGCAATAAGATATGTTAGAATTAGATTGTAATCCAATTACACATGTACACAGTATCATTATCTTTAAAACATGGAGGAGCGAGTTTGTAACATAAATTAAAATCATAATTAATTTGTAAAACATCGAAACAAAACAGATACATTTAAAAGTATACAATAGGCACCCAAATTTCGATAAACGTTCAAATTCAATAAGTTAGTTAGCAATTATTGCAATCCAAAAATTAATATAGTATTAAACCAAAGTAATTAATGAAATTGAAAAATGTAAAGAAATCGTTAACTTACATTAACAAAATAATTAAGCAATACCTACAATTAAATTAGGTACCTACCTAATTCAGATTAAAATTCAAAATAATTATTAGCAACTTAACCGCTAACTGGTGGTGGGTTGAGAACAGCAATGATGCATCTTTTTAATCTTGCAAGACTTTTATCAAAGATGTCGAGTTCCATATGTTCGGAGCTGAGGTCATTGTACAGACGACACATTCTAGAAATAGGGTTGTAAAAGGAGGTATTGTTCCTATAAACATCGAGCGCAAAAGTACGTGGAGCACGAAATCTATAGAGGGTGTTGATGTTTAACGATGAAAGCAGAGTCGGAGAATCAATGTAGGAATGTAGGATCTTGTGTAGATAGATGATGAGGTCGTACTGTTTGCGTCTACATTCGAGTGTCGAAATTTTGTACTTAATGCACCTTCGCGGATAGCGTACCAATTGCCGACCAATATTTTGACGAAAAGAAAGGATCCTGAGACACTTTTTTTGGACTCTTTCTATGTTCTCCACGTGAGTCGAGTAATAAGGAGACCAGACAGGGCATGCATATTCCAGTATGCTCCTTACAAGGGCATAGAAGAGGTAAAGAAAACTGTACGGATTCTTAAATGGGCAATCTCATGGCCTGAGCCTAATGTGGCTTATAGGTGTTTCCATGATCTTTTTCGATTATTTTATGATTTATGTTTCCCAATAATAAAAATCAAAATAAATACAACTCGTAGAAATGTGCAGTAGACGAAAAAGACAACAGTTCGTTGGTGTTCTTAGGTGTGGTTGACTTAGCAAATCTTTGCAACACAAAGTCTCGTCTCGTCTTTGTCTTTTTTTATTAACTATACACATTTTAGTGTATCCAACGTCGATGTCAATGTCACAGTAAATGTGGCCGCGATATACTTAAACGCCACTTTTCGGCTGAGTACAGAAGGTCGGGCAGGATCTGAGTTGACTTTTGGATGTCGTGTGATCGGAACAGCTTCAGCTGCAGCTTCCCGAAGACTGTGGACATAGCGCCAATTATATCGTTGCTCTCAACATCTAGATCCCTTTATCTGTTCGGTTAGGGTAGTTCCTACAATATGTGTTTAAATTTTCAACATCCGAGCGCATATTTAGTCTGCAGTTGTCCAAGAAAATTACCTCGGTTTTCTTGTCACTGATTTTCAGTCCGTACCTACAGCAAGCGTCATGAGGACTCCCTGGAGAAGCCCCAACAAAACAAAGTATAGCTACGTATACGTTGTCTCTGTGATAATGTCATGAAAGATTTTGATCTGGGCCATGATGCTGGTCGAGTTGAACAACCCTCCATCAGTCCTAAAGCGCATGTAAAAGTGTGCTATATGGTTACTCGAACTACCACGGGAAAGTACAGGGCGAACAGAGTGGGTGCCAAAACATTTATCCTAACTTAGCTCCACAGGTGACAAACTAAAACTAAACTGTGTCTGCTTGCACTATCACAAAACATGTTATCATTATTGTCGCGCAGAAGGAGATTAGCCTTATAAACTTTTCTAGGAGCAACCATCGCGAGGAATACATTCGAAAGCCTTTTCTAGATTCAGAGATGTAGCAGTTAGCTTTGCTTCTTACTCTTCACTGTAGTTGAGTTGTCAGAGACTGAAGCTGCACAAATTCCTCTTTCAAGCCTGAAGGCAAATTGGCTTTCTGGCTTCGAAAGCGGATATAAGTTGATTCAAAGGAACTTTAGTGACGAATTTGCCAGGAATGCAATACAACCACATGCCCTGTAGGAATTGCGGTTGAAACGGTCTCCCGTGTTCATATACAAGTAGCGGAAGCGAGAGATATTAAAACCGCCTGGTAGGTACATCATCCCAGTCCTACATTCCAAAAAACAATGTCCATGGGGTGTTATGCAGCCTCTTTCCTCCATACTTCAAGAACTCTCTCGAGTTGTCGTCAATACCGACTATTTTGTTGTTTGGTTGCCGTTTAAGTGTCGTGACAATCTCTCCAAGCATTAGCGTGAGTGGCTTCGTACTCAATACTTTATTGAATTCCATTAAATTTTTCATTGGCTCGCAGAAATCAGATACTTCAGAAATCTTTAATCTTCAGGTCTCTCACGTGTTGTAGTTCAGCTAGTCGATCAACAATAATTATTCGGTTGAAGCCCTATATTGACACAATGATTCGCCATCTCTTCTTTTGAAGTTAGTCAGTGCGTATCGTCCAGAGATTTAAGTGGTACTTTAACAAATGGCATGCAACCGATTAGATTTCCTTCGTCAACGTAAAGTAAACCAAATCGGTTCGACTGTGAAAGAATGTAATCTGCCTTGGCTCTCCACCTCCTTACTTCCAGATCCTTAACTTTTCGTGTAAGAGTCCGCTGCGTGCGAGGCATTGCTTTTCTTTATCTATAACTACATGTTCCTCTTGGGAGTAACTGCGTCGACGACGCAGGCGTCCCAATAGGGCTCGGTGTTTTGAGATCGCCTCTGTCAATGATCTATCGTTATCATCAAACCAGTCTTCGCCTTTGAACTTGGGTCAGTTTTCCTATCCTTTGTTTGGCTGAATTGATTACTTACGAATAGAGAAGATTCCATGTCGCTTGCAATTCAGTGACCAAAATCAAATTGCGCTACCTATTATATTTTTATGGGTTTACAAATTACAAATAACACTTTATCTACACAAATTAAGTTAAAATACGTTTCTTGAAATGTTAAAACTTTTAAGTAATAAAACATTGCATAATAGCCTTTTAATAAAATAATGACTAAAAAAGGCTCAATAAAGTTTGCTTCTAGCGAAATCTAACATTTCCGGCGAATAAAGTGGTAATAGCTGTGTACGTAAACATCGATTCTGTTAGCTTGGCGTAACCTTTCATAGCAGGCATCTTCTTCGGAATCAACTTACAAATCTATTACGTACAAAAACATCTTTTTTTAAATAACTTTGCATATACATCACGGAATTTAATAAAATAAATCTGAGTGATGTAGTAGGATGTAAGGAAGCTAAAAATGAAATAAAAATAAAATAGTGGTAATCGCACTTTACCACTTTATTCGGCCGGGGTAGCGAACTGTTATGGAAATGTAGAAAGGAACCAAACAGAGGCTAATAAAAATAAGTTTAATATCTATTCGAAGCGATATAAAAATATAATACAATTATTGGCTAAAAAATCACAAAACAACTATTTAATTAGGAATTCTGTAAATAAGTCCAAAACCACCTGGCAAATAATTAATAGCAATAAATACAATACTCCAAAAGAAAATATTAGTAAAATTCTTAATGATAGTATAACTATTACAAGCCCAGAAGCTATAGCCAATGCTTTCAATGATTTCTTTGCTGACGTAGTTAAATCTAATTCGAACAATTTACCTAATCAGACATTAAATTTGACATCTAACTTAACATCTAATTTTAATTCCAATCTGACATCTAACGTAGCATCTAAGTTGACAAATCAATTGAATTAAATATTCATTAGTCCAACTACACCAAATGACATCAATAAAATTATTTCATCTTTAAAAACACTCGCAGCACTGGTATTGATGAGGTAGTTAGAAAAGTTGTTAAGGCAGTTTCCACTATTATTTCTCCAGTTTTAAGTCACATTTTCAATTTGAGGACAGAGTTAAGAGTGTTTCCAAACTTAATGAAACTCTCAATCATTAAACCATTATTTAAAAAAGGTGATAAAACTAACATAAGTTGTAACGTAACTTATAACAATATTTGCTAAAATTTACGAATCATTTTACTCGTTTTTTGAAAAATTTAATATGCTGTCTCCACAACAATACGGATTTAGTAAAAATAAATCAATTAATAATTTTTAAAAACTGTTATGTCTAATATGGACAGACGAATTCCAACGGTGGCCCTGTACATGGATATGTCAAAGGCATTTGACCGTGTAGACCATGCTATATTGCTACATAAATTGTACACCTATGGAATACGAGGTAATACATATAATTGGATAAAATCATACCTTAGTGACAGACAACATGTGACTCACATTACCCAAATTTGTTCTAAAACAAAAAATGAACTAACGTATACATCAAAAACGAGATCAATAACATATGGTGTACCACAGGGTAGTGTACTTGGTCCTCTATTTTTTCTTATTTTATAAATGATTTTCCATCTGCAACCAATAATGAAATGACATTATTTGCAGATGACAGTACAGTTTTATTTGTAAATAAGGACGCTAATAATTTAAGTACGAACATAAAAAACTCATTGACATCTATAACTCATTGGCTTGACAATAATAATCTAATTATAAATCTTGATAAAACCAAATGAATGAATTTTAGACAGCAAAATAGTTTAACAAACCTTAATATAAATTTTAGTAAAATAAGTATTAATTAAATAAAGGAAACAAAATTTTTAGGCTTACATGTTGATAGTCAAATGAATTGGAAAAATCATACTGACCATATTTGTAAACGACTTCTGCAAACCGTATATGCACTTTTTAAATTAAACAGAGTAGTAAATCATTCTGCTGTCATAACTGCGTACCACGGATGCGTTGCGTCGATCCTACGATACAGAATAATATTTTGGGGCAATTCAACGAATAGAGATCTTGTATTTAAAGCTCAAAAACGCTGTATCCGTGCAATCTTTAATTTGAAACGGACAGACACGTGTAGGCCTCATTTCATACAGTCAAAACTTCTAACCTTACCGTGTAAATATACTATTAATATTTATGAATGCGCCGTGTTTGCTAAAATGAACCTCAACCTATTTAACTTTCACTCTCGCCGGCGTCATGCGGATAAAATGTTGGTACTGCCATCTAAAACGGTTTTGCTACACAAAAGCTTATTTTGTAAGATACCTCATATTTATAATAACATTCCTAAAGCGATACGTGACATAGATAAGCTTAACATGTTTAAAAGTAAACTGCACGAATTATTGGTCAACAAATGTTACTACAGCCTTGATGATTGTTTTGCTGACGACTCCATTGGTAAAACGTAGTGCTGTGCCATTGTTTTGTTGTTATTGTCTTTTTAAAATTGTATGCTTCTAAATAATATCTTGTGTATACTTACCTATATTGTTTTCATGCATGTTAGGACTAATTATTGTATGCCCAAGCGGCAGGACATAGTGAAACTGTACTGTAATTTACAACCTGTGTAACAGCTGTAAATATTACCTATGATTCACAATAAAATGATTATGATTATGATTATGATTACAAGCACAAATATTTATTATAGGTTTGTTCGGTACACTAGGAATTATACTTAACCAGTGGTCCTCGACCCCGAATTCCCACGATGACTGACGGACGACGTTGAGATTCTTTTTTGTAGCTACAAGAACACCACCCCCTTCATCTTTGCTAACTGATGTACTAGAACGGTCGCGACGGAAAATATTATAGCGCGTATCCGAAAATTCTCCGTCAAAAACTCCCTCATTGAAATTAGTTTCCGTCAAGCATATGATGTCATATTGCTGTTGATTGCATTTAAAAAGAGTTCCGTAGTTTTGGACCTTATCCTATTAACATTTTGATAATAAATAATAACCATAATTAAAATATTGAGAAAAGAAAAACTGATTGTTTATAACTTTAATTGAATCAGGAAAGAAAAAAAAATCTTTAAAATAGGTTATTAAGTGAATTGTTAGTTTTCCCTAAGATTATTCAAAAACGTTAAATTCTTCACTCGTATAGCATTGGCGTTTTCGTCTTTCCGAATGTATATTTGACAATATTTTGTCCATACGAATTTGTAGTTATTTTCCTTTGCCAATTTTCTGGCAGCTGTATATACGAGTAACTGCTTACATTCAAATGAAAGATGTTCTCTGATGTATATTTTGCGACATTCACCACTCAATCCGGCATGCGTTGTGTTAATGGTACCATTTGAGTTTTGTTTGTTGAAGCGGTGCACGGCGGATAGAATGTTGTCTCGCAGGCGAGGCGATGTTAAATTAGCTATAATGTTGCGCGGCCGGCTGGAGATTGCGTTCAGTTTGGCAACTCGGCGACATGCACGGATTTCTGTATCCAGGATAGGGGTATCTAATGCGTGGCAAATATTCTTGAAAATTGTAAGTACGTTCTCGTTGCGGCTTTCAGGTATTTCTTGTAGTTCCAGATTGTGGTCCCTTGAGATCTTCTCCATGGTGTCAAACCGCTTGTTAAGGTTATTCAAGTCAGCACGCAACGTTGACTGTTCGGTCTCTAAGGTGCGAATGATTTTGTCTTTTGCGTGATGCGTGATGACGTCAAAAATAATTAAAAACTAATAATTATGGGCCATTAAAAAAACGTGTTTCCTGTCAACGCCCGGAGAGGAGTAAGTATTGTTTATTTCTCCATATAACATTTGTGATTTGTGTGCCATTTTTTGCGCGGGGGGGAGGGACCGTTGCTATGACAATAGCAGTAAAACGCATCGAATTTATAGCCCATCTGGGCTAGGTCGGGGCCGTCGCGAGGGTGGGACTTTGGCAGAGGGGAAAGTATGCGTATGCGTATTCCCCTCCGTCAGGAGCACGCGTTGCTTTATGTTCTGAGCTATAAAACAAACTAAATGGTATAGGAACCAAAACGAGTAACCTTTAATGATTTTTGTAGTTTATTTAACTTCAAAATGAAATATCAGCTACGTAATTTTACACCGCAGGACTTTTTTTGCATAATAATGTAAAGTAATATTAGCCTTAAGATACCTACAACGTTTGGTACCTGGCCGTATCAGCGTAGAAACTCATACTAATTCAAACGAACGATCGAAAACTAGCGAGGATAGTGGTAACGTAACTTTATATCAAAGGATATATTTTTTCATTATAATAACTAAGGTAATTATATAAGGTATAAATATTAGCCCTAAAATACCCACATTTAGTACCTGTACAAAATATGCGTGATGATTCTGTCACCAATAATTAAAAACTAATAAGTTCTGGGCTATAAAAAAGAACGAGTAACTTTTAACGCTTTGCTGAGTTTTTTAAATTTAAATTAATTATCTACGAAAAATGTGCGTGATGATGTCACCAATAGTTAAAAACGAATAGTTCTAGGCTATAATGATAAGGTAATTATAGCCCTAAAATACCCGCATCATTTCGTAACTGGCCGCTTAAAAAAGACGCAAATATTACCCATACCCCTTAAGCAAAAAAAATGGATGTCACTAAGTCAGGCGCATCTATCTTAGACAACATAACCAGGGACCAGCTTTGCGGTAGCATTGCATCTCTGCCACGTTAAAAAATCATGTGCATTTGCATACAAATATCTTATCACTAAACGAGACAACCTAGAATGAGAGATTTTCAGAAATCCATTAAAAAAGAAAAAGTAGTTCCTAATGGCTCGATAGATGGCGTTGACGAGACAGGGGCGAGCGACCTTGCAGAGAATAAAATACAAATAAAATTGTAAGAATTTGGGTTTTTAAGTAAGCAGCAAAATATTTGCGTATATTTCGTCAATGGATACGTCTGACTCAGTGACATGCATTTTTTTTTACTTTTTAGTCTATTTTTTTCGTCTTCGGACCCCTCTCTGGTCAACGCCATATATCACCGGTATGATGAACTACGTTTGAGTAGCTGTCAGCAAACTCTTCATTGCGGAACAATAACTTCAACCTAGTCAGGTTCGGGGTTCTCACGAGACTATTTTTAAAAATTAAAATTAGAATGGAACAAAATTCAAAGTTGCGAATCTCATAGTACGTCGCCCCCCGCGAAAATTGTTAGTAGAATTACACGCGTAACTCGTCCATAGTTATATTGTCTAAGGCATCCGTTGAAGACGTAGGTATATGTTCATATTTTACTGCTTACTTAAAAACAAACATTTTTACTATTTTATTTGTGTTTTATTATCTGCAAGGTCGCTCATCCATGTTGCGTCAACGCCATCTATCGAGCCACTTAGAACAACTTTTTCCGAAAACCTTCGAAATAATAAACGCTTGTCTACATAATTGTTAGTTACCATATTCAGGTTAAAAAGCCAAGGGGACGCAACATAATAATATAATCCCTGTCTAATTTCTCCCAAAATGTATTTTATCAAAAATCTTATGAAATAATTTATTCATCTTGTGAAAAAATCCCTAATAGATATAGTAATACATGCCCTAAAATGAAACCTGCAGAAAAATATTTGTTCAAACTTTTACCCTTTCTTCCCCCCCAAAACAATATAAAAAGTAAGCTTTTTTGAGTTCATTTATGTGATAATTAAACTGCTGTAAGTGTTCCAAAACAGTTTCCTATGTTTAACGGTCTCTAAGAAAAATGACCCTGACATGGACGTACAGACACCTGACAGACGAGAGATGCAGACACGCATTATTTTATTAATCATTTATTAGTTAATCCTCCATTAAATCTCTTGCTTGCTTTTACTACATCAACAAGACAAAAAGAGAAAGCTAGAGATTTAAGGAGGATTAACTTTAATGTAACTGAGTGTGAGAACCATAAATACCTTGCCAATATGTTTGCCGGCAGCCATGTAGCGGTAAGCGGCTTCAAGCTCGTTCTTCTCAAACGTGGTGAAGGTGATCGGGCGAATCGCTCCGCTTTGTATACCGCCCATAATAAGGCTTTGTAAAGCCTGTTCGAACAATAAAATTATTGATTAAATATTATTTGTTATTTAATTGTTTATTTACACAGAACAAATAAATTAGGGTTAAAGTAAAAAAAAGAAAAATTTAAGGGACTTATAACTAATAAAAAATAATAAGGACTTATAACTAACTTAACCTAAAAAATGGTGCAAGTTTGGACCGCGCGGGAGAGTAGCCAAGATGCTGGCAGCGTTTCCTCGCTGAACGGCTAAACTGATCCGTTGAGCGAGGAAAGCGCCAGCCCTTGGATCCCCGGTCGAATTTACCAGGCGCTTTGCCAGGTCTTTAAAAAGCGCCTGGGCGCCGGAACCCCACGGTCCAAGGGTTTCGACACCGAATGCTACCCTTGTATTTCCCCTCTTTTACCTTTTCGGCAGATTCCGCCGCCGAGCCCACTCTTTTGCTCGTTCTCCGTAGATGGGACGGGGCCAGAGTGTCCACACAGGTGGCATCCCACACCAGCACCCGACCCATCTTCCAGGGGACGAGAGACATCCCGTCTGGTCTCTTGCCATCTTCCCGTACAATACCTTTCGGCTCTAGAGTGGCCGGTACGTTGACGGTGGCAAGAGACCTGCGTATGATGTCGTTAAGAGTGGAGTGGCGAGGAAATCTGCCGGCACTTTTTTGGCATGAGAGCG
Source organism: Agonopterix heracliana (assembly GCA_963693445.1). Taxonomy (NCBI): domain Eukaryota; kingdom Metazoa; phylum Arthropoda; class Insecta; order Lepidoptera; family Depressariidae; genus Agonopterix; species Agonopterix heracliana. The sequence continues at coordinate 423,093 of OY856321.1, forward strand.
CGTGGTGTCCCAGGCGATCGACATACATGCCACAGGGGCACTGGTGGAGGGTACAGAGTTCCGCGCCGACTCGGAGGCCCATTGCTATGCGAAGGGTTTCGGGGTAGTATGTCCCGGTGTTGGCGGACAGGTTGGCACGTAGCCAGTGCCCCGACTCCTTCGTAGCTGCAGCAAGGAGCCTAGCACGATCGGAGCCTGATGAAACGGAAAGTATTGAGTCGAATGTGTATTTAGAGGTGATGTCATCCCAGCTCCTCTGTATTTTTGGGTCTGTGGGTAAATTTTGGCTCGGGCCGCAATCAAACCAGGCCTTTCTCGCTTCGTTAAAACATGCAACCTCAGTGTGAAAGGGAGGGCCCAAGGATATTTCCTATGATTTCCTGCTGATTTTGCGAATCCCTGTGCCGCTAAATTTGTTATTTAGTTTTTCTTATTTTCAAGGGTCCTTTTACCGTTTAGTAATCTCAATACAATATTAAAGATTTCTCAATTAAGAAAGCCTAATTATTATTAAAAAATAGATAATTATATAAAATAGACCCAGTTGGTGTGATGGTTACCACGCCTTCCGCGAATCCCGGTTCGGTTATGGATGTTATATTTGTGTGTGCCGTTGTTGTATGGTTCCCATAACAAAAAGCCTGAGGCTTACTTGGGATCATTACAATGTGTTAGGGCGCTAAATAATGTACGCCAGTTTATAAATGAATAGATTTTAATAATCAGCAATTTCTAAAGCAATATTATGCGTCGTCGTCGCGATCGGTGTTAGATCTATCGTCCGAAGTCATTCCCGCCGCGCTCCGAGCAGTGCCTCTCCTCCCGCGTCGCTCCCCCTCGCCGCCGCTGAGTTCAGGGTGGTTCGCGCGCGAACATCCTGCCGCCTCTTGAAAACGACAGTTTTCAAGATCATCAGCTTTGGGAAGTACGCACAGCTTATTTAGTGCACGCCGTGCGACTCCCGTGGATGTGACCAAATCGGCCACTCTTGAAATGCCATCTACTCCTGGGTACAGTCGAGCAACTCTTGCCATCTTCCATTTTATTGGAGCCAAGTTGTCTTCCTTCATGACCAACCAAGTCCCCAACTCTCAGCTCCTTTCGACGTAGGCGCCATTTGGTGCGTTGCTGCAGTTCAGCCGTGATACCATCTCTGCGAAACATGCCGTCTCATCTGCTCTATTCTTTTGTATCTGCCAGCATTTTTAATAGTTATTGGTGGTGTTGGCAGTGACGTCAACGGCCGGTCTACAAGAAAGTGCCCAGGAGTTAAGGGATGACAATAATTGGGTTCTGAAGAGAGGGCAATGAAGGGTCTGGAGTTCAGCATTGCTTCAATTTGTGAGAATAGCGTACCTAACTCTTTAAACGATAAACAAGCGTTACCTATAATACGCTAAAGTTAAAACCTTGCAGATTTAATTTCTGCTTTAAAATACCTCCAAAAGAAGGGGAATATAGGAAACTAAATGAGAAATGTATGCTTTGCTCACTAGTAAAATTGTAAATTGATTTGAGACTGGACCTTAGTACCCTACCCAATGCATTATTATTAGCTCCTACGTAATTCTTGCCCGTATCGCTAAAGCCCGTATGAGGTTCACCTCTCTGCAAAAGGAATTTACGCAAAGCATGCACGAAAGTGTTCGAGCTAAGATCGCCTGAGCGATTCATCTTCAAGCTAATCATCTTAGCTTCTAAATTTAAAGCTTTAGAAGGGAAACAAACAAATAAGGAGAGATAACATTTCATTAAGCTGGATTACGAAGGAACCGAACGAATCCTAACCGTTCTTTCCTAGTTTATTTTGTTTGCGGATCTACGTACAGATAATAATTATACGGGGGTGGGTGGGTGCATCTAAATAGTGGCAAAATTATATACATAACCTTTTTCCGATCCCAAGATTCATCGTAGGGCTATCTAGATGTACCCATAAGCTTGTTTCCCTCGGTTCGGCTGTTTCGACGTTGGTCGGCTGGCTGAAGTGACATTTCTGTGTTGGAAGTGTCTCTTTGGCCAGGGGATTGGCGTTGGGCGGTGGACTGATAGAAGCGAAATTCAGCCCGACATTCATACATCACACTCACTCACCACACTTACACACCACAGTCAAACCACACGTCTCATGAAATATTCGGTAGGTATATGAAAAAATTATCTCAGCCTAAACTTCACTTTTTCTTGTTTGTTTTGAAACATTTTTTTTTTTTTTTTATTTTTATATTTTTTTTTTTGTAGTTGTATCTTATTAGACTGTATTTCTCCCAACTCGTTATGTATTAGATCCACTATCAGATCACTACCAAAAAAGTGTTGTTAATCAAGCTGCGGGTTGGGGGTGCCTGGAGACTTACAATTCTCAGGTTTACCTTATGGTTTACCTACGTTAGGCTCCAGTCTCCCTCAAATTGTTGTTTGTATAAAAATGCGTGTGTTATTCCTGTGTATCTATGTGTACTTGTATATAACAATTTTTGGAGAAAATAAATATTATTATTATAACTTATGCAAATATTATTTTCAGTTTATTAGCGTAAGAAGATCTTTGAAATTTAAATTTTACTGGTGTTGACCTTTGTATTGTTGACTTTTAGGTCAGTTGATTTACATTTTACATTATTGTTTTGTTTAAGCTGATTTGACGTTTCAGAAGATAAAGGTGAGTTAGTCAAATGCGTTTTTAATTCAGGTAAGTTACGGTTTACTAATGTTGGTCCTTGCGGCCATTTACATTCATTATCTTTCACGAAAGTTGGATCGTGCCACGACAATAATGAGCCTGGAAATAGGCTTGGATCCACTTCCCGCTCCCGAGAACTGGAGGCCAGGTTGGCTACATTTAAGGATGCGGGCACGGACTTCCACGAGTCGTAGCTGACATATTCGTGTAGCTCACTGTAGGGTAAGGGGAGGTAATTCCGTGATACACCAAACAAAATTTGTTATAACTCAAATATAGTTCAACAATTTGATATGGGGCATTGTTTAAAGTTCTGTGCATATATTTGATCCTACTTTACGAATACACACAGTTTGATACTAGATCCTTTATTTACAAATGTATAATGTTTTCTTGGCGATAAAGTGATATAGGTGATTTCGTGGTAAGGTAGGGTAATTACGTGATAGAGAATTGGTAATATCGTGATAAAAAACTTATAGAATTCTGAAATAATAAACCATGAAATAATAAATAAAATCAACTTTATTAGGAACAGAACGAATCTTCTGTGTAAGCACAGTCATCACATTGAACATAGCGGTCATCTTTACCAGGATCAATGTACAAGCAATCATCGTTATGAAACGGCCGACAGCAATAGGAGTATTGGACCCATTTCTTACCATTTTTAGTTCGGCCTTCAGAATATTATGCTACTTCACATACATACACAACAAATCCAACCATCATCATAATTATTTTTGTTCTTTCTAAATTTCGTTCCCGTTATTTTAGTTTCCATTTTCTTTTTTGGCATTCTTTTCTTCTTCTGTATATCTGCTTTAACTTCTGGTTTTGTTCCTGGCTTTGATGGACATGCAGCTGTTGTGAAGGCATGTAATCACTCACTTTGATTTGGATTAGTAATTGTGGGTGATTAGATTAGTACAGGTGTGTTGTGCTAGTAGTGCCCAATTCTGTTTAGTGGCTGTGTTTAGTAAATTCAGTTGTTAGCCGTCGACCATCAAGTAACGAGCGTCCGATGCTAAACGCTAAACACTGCTGTCCAGACGTATTTAGCGGCAGGCACTCGCAGTCCACTCGCAAAAAAATAGATCACGCTTCTAATCAATCAATCACTAATCAATCGCTGTCCACACATGTTTACTCCTAATCACTAAGTACCTGCACTAATCAAAGTGAAAACAGGCCTGAAATTAGAACCTATAGGTAAAGTAGTGATAAAAAAACTACGTAATTCACTCATAAGACAGACTGAAACACGTGATTAAAGATATATGTAAGACCATACAAGCAAAATGACCCCTGAAATTTACTTTAAAGATGATTAAAATTATTTGACAAAATACCTCAATCAAATCACAACAAAAATTTGCAAAATAATCTAAAATATAGCACACGTAACTTAAGGATATTTGAATGAAAAATTCTTGAAATCCTACGCTCAATTTATCTCAATCTGTTCGTAAAACATTTAGCTATCATGTTAACACCAAATCATGTAATATTCACCATATTTACTACTTAAAACTTAATTTCCCGGTCCACTGTCGTCTTTTGTCGCAGCTGATTGTGATTTCGCGCCCTCTCTGAGAAAAATGTTCATTGTGAGCTTGTTTTAAAACCTGCTGAGCTGATAATCATACTGCTATCTCACTAACACTTTACAGCATGCCTACACGCGCGTTCGCGTAAATTCCATGAAAGATAATGCCATGGCAGACGTTTAAAAAATTATCACGAAATTGCCTGTATCACGACATAATATCCCCTTACCCTATTGTTTTTTGATTTCAGAATTTTTGTTTAACTTTGACTCTAGATTAAGGAATCGTTTCCTGTTGGCAATGAACTGTGTTTTGTGTTTTATGGTCACTGCTGCCCATTGGCCCAGAGACTAGCCAACCAACCTGAGAATCTTGAAGAATAGGCATATTAGGACCTAGTTTGATGTGTTTTAAACCCATGATTTCGAAAAAAACGTCTGCACCCAGAAGTAACTGAATTTATATTATATTATTATAGCGACCGTTTGTTACGCCCTTGATAGCTTTGTGATACGCATAATAATATAGATGAATATGATAGAAATACAATCAAATTGCAAAAATATCTATAAATAAAGTTACAATTAATATTTAAAATAAGCATAAGCATATGCTCACGACTATATTCCCCGAGGGGGTAGTCAGAGATATTCTGAAACCTCAGAACATCCACGTTTCACCAGAAGTACCTAAATTCTTTCCAATGTGACGGGGGGTGAGCCCGTCGCCACTTATAATGGACAGTGGGTACAATACACGCCTCGAAATTGAAGCATGCAGGTTTCCTCACGATGTTTTCCTTCACCGAAAAGCCAGTGGTGTAACAAATCGTACAAAAATTCCGAAAAGCTCATTGGTACGAGTCGGCTTGGACGGGGATCGAACCATCGCCTCCTGCACGGCAGGCAAGGTTACTCGCCACTGGGCCACCACGGCTTGTAAAATAATATTATGACAATTTAAAGTAATTAATTAAAATACTTAGAGTACAAGGTGGAAACTATCCACTTTTTTTCTAGGCACTGGTCGAAACAATAATAAATGTGCCTGTTATTATTGTTATTATCTTATGTACTTACACAAATTACTTGAGAAGTGAATAAATACAAAAGGCTTCGTCAAAACTAATATATCAAACACATCCACAACAGGCTTCGTCAAAGAAAATAACCACTCAGATCCACAGAACGTTTCGTCAATAAATACATCCCATACATCTGCTACAAGCTTCGTCAATTTCCCTACCTACAATCTATAAACCTCCTCCAAAGCCTCCCCCTGTGGGACGGTCCCTAGAACGCTGGCAGCATTCCCCCTCTGAATCTCTAAGCTTATGCGCTGGCGAAGGTAACTGCCAGCCCTCTTATCGCCAGTGGACTCTATAAGGCGCGCTGATATGTACATATGCAGATATGAGCTGTTTTGCTTCAGGTCCCCATGGTCCTAGGGTCTCAACTCCCAAAGGTACAAACACGTACCCCTCTCCAATATCCACATATAACAAATAAATACACACACACACACATTTATCCACATATAGTAAATAAATTATATAATTAATATTATATTATTAGTATTATTATATGAGTATTTAGATTTTAATATAATAAGGAACAAAAGTCGAGTAAATGCAGTAAAAAATACGTTTTTTGTAAAGTGTGTGTGGTGTTTGAATGACTGACTGAATCAAGAACAACGAGTAAAGGTTAGTCAAAATTGAAGGATAATGTGGTAAATAGAATTAATATTTGTTAAACTATGTGAAACGAATTGTCGGCAGATGTGGTTAAAAAAATCCATGATCATATCACATATCATATCGATAATAATATCTTCTAAAAACGACAACGGAATCAACGGAAGTGCATGAAAAGATATTTATTGAATATTATGGTGCCTCCAAAAGAATCACCAGAACGCCCTGTCCCGCACTACCTTATCCAACGGATAACTACCAATTTCACCATCCGCCTACCCATGCTGAGATGCACCTTCCGTTACGTGGTCGCCATTCGACAACTCTACGGTCCTATCGTCCATAATGTTATATGAGCAATGTGCCCTGCTCAGCTCTTAGCAATTTAGTCCCACCAGTTAACTGGGCTTTGTTGCAAATGAGGTCTAATATGACTTCTTTCTGGGAATTACCAATCACCCTGTATATTTTTACATACACAACAGCCACTCCCCGCCCCCTCTGACTTCAGATACCCCATCTCACCACACACTTTCTGGAAAAATTGAGGGGAGCCGAGCCGAGCACAATATATATTATTTTTATTCTCAGGCCTCCTAAGGTCAGAGGCCTACACGCGCTTGAAAATTCTCTGACAGCAAGTTGACCACAAACTTGCCCCCACCAATCCGCACTGGGCCCGCGTGGTGGAGTATGGCCCACTCCCTCTCACCTTTATACGTGAGAGGAGGCTTTTGCCCTGCAGTGGGATCCTACAGGCTATAACTTTCTTACTTTTGTTTTTATCCTCAGTATATAATATAAACGTTGGAATATAACACCTCATTAACATGTTCAGTTATTATTTAGCTTACATAAAATTTTTTATAACAGAATGAACAATAAAAAGTTACGTAATGTATAATGATGTTCATACGATGCGTGGTAAGTCAACCCTACACCATAGTCATGCACAATTTGGGCAAAGTGCGCACATATTATGCGCACTTCATCATGGTGTGAACATGATTATGTTAAATCTAAAACGTTGTTTGAAGTGCCGGAACTGTGATATTATCTAAGAACAAGAACCAATTTCTCTGGATATTATTCTCCGTTTTAGTTTTTATCCTTGAAGGAGTAGAGCTCTATTTTGGTTGGCCCTTCTTTTGGTTTTTGCATTTTTTGGTCTTTATTTTGATCTTGATATAATAACTTTTTCGTTTTGTGTAAAGTGTAGTCTAGTATTCTTCAAGCTTTATTCTTATTTATGGAACTAGATTTTGGGGTTCCGGCTTAGATCAAAATAAAATTAATGGATAGGCCTAAAGTGCGGTAAGTTGGTGCACTTGGTTCATACAAACTAGCGCCATTATCTGTCAAATCTAGGGCACTTGCATACAAATTTGAAGTAAACCTTTCATTTGTTTTGCGTCATTTTTCTGGCTTGAAATGTTTGCGTAAGGCCTACACATTGATTTTTATTTTGATCTTAGGGTTCCGGTACATATTCGTTTTAAACGTTTTCTCGCTGTTGCTTATAGTTTTTTTTAGTGACCAATTCTCACATTACCATGTTTCCAATTTCGTTTTCTGCTGAAGTTAATGTTTTGTGCCGTGTGAAATACACATAGTATTTTTAATTCATATATTTTATTAAATTTCGTTAAGATGTAGGTTTGTACAGCACCGAACCCGGTCTGTGGCTGCATTTACAAAATGCATTCTGATAGACTAAGATTGGTGCATCCCATTGCATTGCGATAACAGTGTCCCAAAAGGGCCTCTACGCAATGACTTTGTGTCTCTACGCAATGACTTTGTGTCTCTACGCATGCTTTCCAAAATGTCCGGGCTACGGCCCGTGAGAAACAATTCGAGATACAATAATAAAATGATTTAAAAATAATTAATGGAAAACTAAATCCTCACCTTTCTCAACCCTAAGCTCTCATCATCAAAAATGTGGTCCAACATGATGCCGTGGAAAGAGATCTCTTTCTTGAATATATACAAGTTGATGAGAGTGTTGTTGGTAATGTCATATTTGCCCAACTCGAGGAACCGGCCGCGACGACCCAGACATCTGGTTGAGGCCTGCGATGCAATTAAAACAAAAACCTTAAGTTCGGTAAAAAAAAAGTCCAAATACAGGATGTACTTAACAAAACACCCTAGTAATATTTAATGGGGTGCTTCAGACTATCAAACTGAACAACTTTCACGAGAAGCTAAGCCAAAAACTACGGTACCAATTCGATTCAAATTGGCTCCAAAGTGAATTGAAGTGGAGTGAGTGAAGTGAATTGTTCAGTTTGATGGTCTGAAGCACCCCCTTAAGTATTACTAGTGTGTTTTGTTAAACACTTTACACTTCCACCTTTGACTTCCACCGACATTTTTACGCATTCAGTGACTATATAAAAAAAATGAACTAGTATTAGAAGACTAATACGAATAATACAGACATACTTACAAAATATCAAATATTTACAGTAATTACAGGCTTTACAGTAATTTGAGATGAGAGCCTAGCCACCTCACTATCGATTTTTATGATCCTTTGCCTATCGCATCTATCTTTTTGGCGTACTTCATGATACCTATCTTGAATGGTCACCTCACTTGGCTGTTAAATGCCTACGTATTGTTCTTCACTGTTTTCTAAAGATATTATAAAATTAGGTATAACTTACCAATAGTTTATCATCAGCTAAAGCATTGAGCACGATGTTAACTCCTCGTCCGTGGGTCTCCCGTCTGATCATGTCTTCGAACGACATGTCACGGGAGTTTCCGATGTGACTATCTAAAACCAGTTAGCAATAAAAATGAAAGCGTTATTATACTATTCGCGTCTAGACCATAGTTTTGAAAATAGGAAATTGGAAAAATATGTAATCCATTTTAATATTATAGGTACTATGTTTTGTTTACGCTTTAAAACAAAATATTAAAAAAAAATATATATTTTCGTTGGTACTTAGTAAAGATGAGAGACATTTCGTGAAGACTATGAGTAAGAGGGGTTCATGTGACAATTCAGCCTAAAAATTCCCTTTGGCCGCCATAGCAACGGAGTTTCGCAACCAGTTTATCAAAAAAGATGAATAAAGTTATTTGCTACACAAGAAGTTACCAAAGTGAATAATTTACCTTAAGATGAGTTCCACCTTTTTAATATGTGGTATATACAGGGTGTAAAAGTATAATTAACCTTTAAACCACATACTCCACCCATCAAACTGACCAACTTTTACTATGGGAGCAAACCGATCAGAGCAAAAAAAAATCTGCTATTGCATACATTTGAGTCGAGTAGGTATTGGAGTTTAGTATGGGACAGCAGATTTTTTTTTGCGCTGATCGGTTTGCTACTACTTATAGTAAAAGTTGTTCAGTTTGGTGGGTAGAGCATGTGGTTTAAAGGTTAATAATACTTTTCCTTACACCCTGTATAAATATACTACAGAGGATTTTCCCTTCACAGCTTACTACTTGTAGCTAGATTGCCTTGTCAACAATTTATTACGTAGGTACCTATACTGCATTCCAAATAAGAACGAAAAGATATTCCGATTCCTGTATAGCTTTCTGGCTAATTCTGATTAGCAAATATGATTCATTTAAGAGAAAGATATAACGACTATCCAACGTAATTTGGACGTTACTAAAGCTGTTCTAAGAATAAGTGAGAGGAAGTGTTTCAAATCTCTGTTTCTGTAATTCAAAAGGGCCTTAAATTTTTGTTGTTATTTGGAATGGAGTATAGGTACTTTTTTTTTAAAGTAAAAACGAGGTACTCCTCTTTTCTACTACCCAACTAAAAAGAAAATCAGTTTCTTAAAATATTTATTAAGAAGATATGTGAAAAAAAAATGTCAAAGCATCAGATGTCATAAAGTACTAACAGTAGGTGTATGATTTGTGGATATGTGTAAGTTGAACATATTATTGAAGTTTCGATTAGAGCCAAAACATTTTCTCGATAGAAAAACAAGCCAAAGTAGCCTCCGTCTTTATCGATAACCGCTTGGAACTGCTAAACGGTGAATAATGGAAACACCAGACATGATTTAAAAAAAGATTGACATTTTGGGTCGGCACTACCCTGATCGGGCCAAACAGGGTTCGGCGTTCCGACTTTTGAGGATAGTAAATAGCTATATTTCGAAACAAAATTATTAACATCGCTTCTTTAAAATATGAAGTACAAGATGAACAAAAAAAATTTCAAAAAAATTTTATAGTTACATCAGAAAGTAATCGAGAATTTCATGAAAAACTCTAGAATAATACTGCCGCGTTCCGAGTCCTGTGATTGAGTTAAACAAAATAAAACAACAAAATAATATTTCAAATCAATGGCAAAACATCAAAGAACACTTTAAACACATCAATTTTTCGGTATGACTTCTAGTTTTTTTGCAATTTGTTACAAAAAATCACATATTTTTTTGGACGTTTTCTTCATACAAATTACTATGGGCCGTCAATCGTTCGAAATCATTGCGAATAGACCGATGACCGGCAACACCCAAGAAGATTAATGAACATAATCCATTTTGTAGCTAAGGAAGCAAAGTAACTTATAAAAAACCGGGCAAGGGGGTATCGGGCCACACGCATTGTTAGGTTCCGTAGTTGCCCGTCACGATATATGGACTTACAAGTACAATTTATAAATTGGTCGACTATTACTCGTTAATTTTTGTCCCCATTATTATAACAGAATAATTATAAGTTTATTATTATTGGTAGGTACTAACAAACTTACGATTGATAATCTGTTATCATCATCATCATCGTCAGATATGTTATACAGGGTGAATTCGATATCATTAGCATCCTTTTAAACTAAGAGTCTACCCATCAAACTGAACAACTTTTACTATGGGAGCAAACCGATCGGAGCAATAAAAAATGCTGTTCCATAGTAAACTGCAGTGCCTACTCTATTCAAATGTATGCAACAGCAACAGCAGATTTTTTTTGTTCCGATCGGTTTGCTCCCGTAGTAAAAGTTGTTCAGTTTGATGGGTAGACTTTTAGTTTAAAATAATGCTAATAATATCAATTTCACCCTGTACATAAGTATGGAATAAAAGTGAATTCTGTGCCGTAGTAGAAACTCAAACGATTGCCTTCAAAAGACATTTGCACGACAGAATTTTGCGCGAAAGGACATTGCGCGACACAAGATAACACAAAGGAATTTCACAAAAGTTACTTTCCGGGCACTGTTTGGTAGTTTTTGGTTATTTTGGTAGTTTTGGTAATTAATGGTAGTTTTTGGTTCTTTCAGTACTTGTTATTTCGGTAATTTTTCGTATTTCTTGGTAGTTTATGGTTATTTTGGTACTTTTTCGTACTTTTTGGTAGTTTATGGTTATTTTGGTATTTTTGCTTTGGTTCATTTCATTTCATTTATTTACCTTAAATTGTAGGTAGGTACATACGTTACAGATGGTAAGTACAGAGTATTAGTCACACAACACTATAATTTATAAACATTAAAAAAAAACAGATTTAAATATAGGTGCCAGCCAATAACTACCACCTTTCACTACTACAATCAATTTAATGTCGCATAAAATTAGTTGAATGTTATTAAAACACTGTTCGATTAATTATTCCTTCTTCAGAAATCTCTTTTCGTCATCTGGTATTTTATTATACACAAATACAGCATTCGACTTTGTAGTTCTTTGCATCGATGCTAGTCGGTAATTTGGTACCTGTAGCTCATTTTTGCGAATTAAATTTAGTCTTTTGCTAGGGAATGGGGGTTTACTTGGGAATTTGTCGGGGTATCGTCTCACGATTTTGCACAGCTCGAGGATGTACAAAGCTGTCACAGTGAGCAATTTAAAGTCGGTGAACAAGGATCGGCATGACACCCTGTTGGACTGAATTCCGCTTACGATTCGAATGCACCTCTTTTGCAAAACAAATATTTTATATTTTATGTCAACAGACTAACCCAAACCTAGCGTAGCCAAACCGTAAAGAACTCTTGTTTATTATGGTAGTTTTTGGTAATTTTCTTACTTCTATTAAATACTAAAAAAAGTATAAAAATCTACCAAAATAACCAGAAACAACGAAAAACTACCAAAATAATCAAAAACTACGAATATTAATACTAAACTCTACCAAAAACTACCAATAGCACCAAAACCTACCAAAGAACCAAAAACTACTAAAATCTTCCAAAACCTTCGTAGTCAGGTTTAATTACTTATTGACATTGTTATAATTATTTTCTTATCTTTAAAATATTACACTTCTTGTTAATATTGCTGTGCCCTTTCAGGGTTCATGGGTACATGACTTAAGCTACTAAGTAACACCTATGCTGTAACTGTCCATGAATGTGAATAAATTAATATGAATATGAACCAAAAACTACCAAACAGTGCCCTTTGTAAGTAACTTTTTAGTTTTTTAAATAACGTGCAATTCTTTTGTGTGTTCTTTTGTCGCGCAATGTCCTCCAGCTTGACCACTTTTTTCAGAGAATCTACCAAAATATACCAAGTCCTGTTTCAAATTCTACCAAATAATATTTATGTCGTTACAGATGGTTAAAATTTAATACCTGTAAAACACGTTTTTGAATAACATATTATAAATTTTATTGAAAGCTCATCATGTTATTTTCGCATTATTGTATAATTTTTATTGGTTTTTATCACTTTGTAACATGGATGCTTCAATTTTCAAATAAATCTGAATAAATATTAAATTGGATTGTCCCTATGCAAGTTTAAATTTAGTACTGTATTCTGTGTTAGTCTGGTTCACTTTCACTTTTCTCTAAAATTGTTATTTTAATCATTTTAGCGGCATTTTGCACGAATTTCGATGTTGGCACTCCAGAATTTGCAAGCTCGAGGAAGGGGAGGGGGGAGAGGGGGTGGGGGCTCTAAAGGTGACTTTTTTCAGTTTTTACGTTTTATTGAAAAGTTTTCTAGAGACAAATTAAATCGAATAAAATTTTCTACAAAACAAGTTCTTTGCACTTTTGACATAGGATACCTTTGAGGGCTACAGGGCCGAGAAAGTAACAACATGTCAAAAATTATGAAATTTGTATGTATGAATGTTGAAAATCAAAACAAAATGATTTCATATATTCTTAATCAGCGACCCCTAAAACCACCGGATACAAATTTTTTTGTCGGTTCGGTGAACCATTAAAAGCTGCTTTGGCGTTTGAAATTTCCATGGCAGCCATCTTGGATTTCGATATTTTGGATTTTTTTTACCGTCAACCAAATCTGACTCCTCTATGTTATTTCTTTGAAGTACATAACCATATCTGTCATAGTTTACGCGGGCCGTTGCATCCTTCAGAAGTCGATCTTCTGAGGTAGTCCAAATATTCTTTTTACCACCCGGGCATCCTTATTACGATCCACAGATCTCAGATCATAATATTTCAAATGCCTTTACTTTCTCGGCCCTGTAGCCCTCAAAGTCCTATGACAAAAGTGCACAGAACTTGCCGAGAAAAACGTGAAAAACTGAAAAAGTCACCTTTAGATTAGAGAGCGAGTGCGAGCGATCTTAGACAGCAGCTGTAAAATAAGCAAGTTAATGTGGTGAAGTGTTGGTCATTACTGGCTATTAATCAACGGGAGTCCGAGTTCTCAGACGGAGACAACGAAGATAGGCGTAAAGTGGTTGAGTACTTTCCCCTCCAGTCCAGTGGACCGAGAACCTGAGGCAACATTTAGATATGAAAGGGCGAGGATAAAGTTTTGTAGCGCATCTTGGGAGAGCATTTATTGAACAGTGGGTGACGATGATGCGCTTTTTCAGAACCCTGTATTTCATAAAGGGAATGATGCAATCCAAATCACTTATTTTTAAATAACGTAAAAAATAAGGGAACACATTTACTAATAAAAATGTCAAATAACAGTATCTAACAAGTAGACTTACCATTCAAACGAAACCAATTACGCGCCAAAAAATACGAACAACAAAAAAGTAAGACACCTTTTTGAGGTCCATGGACTGATTTGGGACGCAGTAAATGGTAGGCCATAGCGGTTCGAGCGCCAAATGAATGGTGGTAAAAGCAATAACTTTGTCGCGAATACTACATTTAAAAAAGCGTAAATTGATTTGATCTAGAAATAGAGATTTGAAATGAATGTTGTAACACGTCATGTAGCCATAATGTTGGTTACGTTAAAACGTAATAAGCCACATTCGTTGCTATCAATTTGACAACAAAATGTCATAAATGTGGTGCACTACAATTTTTTGTCCCGCAAAAACGCTGTAATCCACATTGAATAGTATATCACGAACGATGTAACTAGCTTGTTGGTTTTTTCTACGGAACTTGATTTTGACGTAAATGCAAATCGGTAAAAATTTAGAGTTTTTGTGCTATTTACAGCCTACCAAAATCTATGTCGACCAAAAATAACAGGCAATTTCAACGCTGTACAAAGTTTTCTAAGGGCCGTAGAGCTATGGGACTCAGACCATTCGACGCAGATTAGATGTACGAAAGAGATATATGGAGCTAAACTGAGTGGAAGTGTCGGTAGAGGGCGCCCTCGTAGGACGTATTCTGATCAAATCAGTTGCGTTCTACAAAAAGGGGAGGTGCGGAGTACTCGAAACCGACGGGCATGTATGAAGAGATGTATGGATGTGAATGAGGCAAAAGAGGTATGTAAAGATCGTAGTAGATGGCGCGCTCTGGTCTCTGCCTACCCCATTGGGAAAGAGGCGTTACGTTATAGATACGAGGTGCATTCAATAAGTACCTAGCCTCATCGCCAGAGGGCGCTGTAGTTTGTTGGAGCATCGCTGGGCTAAGTGTATCGAACTAAAAGGAGACTATGTTGAAAAATAAATTGCCACTATTCCAAAATTTTCGTTTACTTTTTGTAGGCTAAGTATTTATTGAATGACCCTCGTAGATAGATAAATAAATAAATAAAATCTATTTCTCTCGCGTCAGCCAGTAATATAAGCTATCACACGCCCCTTTCGCTTTAATTATTTTTCGCCATGGTTGTAATTCCCTTTGTCTGGGATTTTTAGCTGTGTAAAATTTTTTTTGCAGTGTAAACGGAGTAGATTATTACTCATCTTTCGAAGCAGTAAAAAATTTGGTACTAAAATTATTGTTAACTGATAATTCATTACCATTATTAATTACGCCAAAATAAAGTGAATTTGAAAATTCCTTTTTTGGGTGATCGAACCTTCAATCTGAGGGAAGACTCTCTTGATGAAGGCTCGCTTGTCGGGCGTGCCGACCGTGGTGAAGACCTCGCAGCCGTAGTGCAGCGCCACGTTGATGGCCGCCTGCCCCACGCCGCCTGCGCCGGAGTGGATCAGGACCGACTCACCCCGCTTCAGCTTACCCACCATTACCTTTAGAAAATAATAATAAGGGAAGTGTTAGTATACCTACTTTATGCGCGTACTAGATATACTCGTATAAGACTGCTGAATACGATAATGCAAGATAATTTAGCTTCAGTATGGGAAATTGTTGTCAGCATCTGACCATCAAATTATGCCATAATAGAAAAGGATAATATCCATTTCCTTGGAAAGAATGATATTTCTCCTATTTTGTTTATAAATTTAGCTATCCTACTCTTTGTACTTGTTCTTTGATCATACTCATTCGTTAGCTTTCAAACGATTCAAAATCTCGTGGCGTGGTTTTTTTTTTCTAACCTGCTAAGATCAGGGAATGGTCGAATACAGTGACTCAAACCGTTTGCGATACGGCTTGGGCATCAGATATGCAAGGAAATAGTTCACCTTGCTAGATTAAGCTAGCACTTAAGTGTACACACACTTAAGTGAGTACTTATCAGGGTTAATGCTATTCTGAGCCAGATATCACGTTATATAATTATAATACTAGTGTTTTCCCGCGAGATCGTCCGCACAAATTACATACCAGATTTTAAGTCAGATCATAAGCTATCAAACAAACAAAGTTTCATCAAAATCGGTTTAGTAGTTTTTGCGTGATGCGCGGACAAACAAACAAACAAACAAACACACAAACAAACAGACAAACAGACAGACAAAATTTCTAAAAAAGGTTGATTTTGAGTCAGGGATACCTAAAAACCATTAATCTTTTTTTTGTAAATATACAGACAAGACACATTTCAGTTACAGTTTTATAATAGTTTAGATATTAGATATAAATCTGATAGCATTATTGTACAGTGTCTTATGAATATCTCATAGACATAAGCATCCATAGCCGCGCTTCATCAGAATCCCTATTTGGTATGATACCTACCAAAGCCATATAGACAGTGCTGTAGACAACAGGTACGGTAGCTGCCTCCTCGAAGCTCCACTCGTCTGGGATGCTAAATACCAGAGTCTTGTCAGATTCCACAATATTACTTATGCCCTTCTGACATAGGGCCATGACGCGGGAACCGCTAAGGAAAAAAGAAATTAATGCTAGAATAAAAACAGAATAGTTTATATGCTATGAATAGGTATACAATGTTTTCAATAATGTATGCAGGGTGTTTCATATGTAACAATAAATTTTTGAAACTCTTAAGGGGGTTGTTAAGACCGTCAAACTGAACAACTTTCTCTATGGGACCAACATCGAAATCGCGAAAATAAAATCAACTCTTCTATACAACAAACACTGCAAACCTACTCGAGCGAAATGTATGGGACGGCAGATTTTTTTTTTCGCTATTTCGAAGTTGGTCCCATAGAGAAAGTTGTTCAGTTTGATGGTCTGATCATCCCCTTAAAAAAGTATCAGCGAAGGACCTTGTATACCTAAGCAGTTTTAGAATTTTCTAAAGTAGTTTTATTGTGTTTAGTAGTTGCAGCAAGGACTTTTTAGTAATTTATTAATTTTCTTAATTCATGCTATTTCAGAGAGAAAAACTATAATTTGTTATATATGTATGCCTTATAGATTCGAACATGCGAGAAATATTAATGTCGGAATAGTAGCATATGGTGATATATTGTCTCTGCTTATCCCTTTTGGACATAATTATGCGTGAGAAGGTATATTGTGTTGGAAAGGTCACTTTATAAACACAAGTTATTATGTCAAGCTGACAGCTGACGTTTAGCTGTCTGTCACTGCGGTCTCTCTGTCTGTGTGCGTGTGCCGAGTTGTCTGTATTTTATAAAATTAAATCTAAACCAATCTAATAAGTTCTTTGCTTTTTGGCCAAATCCCATCAGGTTATGGGCTCCAGGAACGTTAGTTAACCCTGCTACGTAGTTATTTTTAGAAAGTGCGCGATATTTTCACTAAACGGTTCACACCAGCGGCCGGCACCACGGGCACCCACCACGCATCATGTCTTCGACTTCGTTTCCAATTGGTCTTCCAGTCGAAAAACTAAAAGGATTAGAAGATTATAATACATGGAAGTTCATGGTAAAAATGATTCTAATGCACGAAGATTTATACGAATGTGTTGAAGACGAAAAGTGTCAAGACGCAAAGAAAAAACAGAAGGCATTGGCCAAGATATGCTTGTCTGTTGGCCCATCAGCGTTGACTCATATTCGCAATGCAAAGACACCGCACGAGGCTTGGACAAATTTGCAGCGCGCCTACGAAGACCAGGGATTGAGCAGGAGATTAGGTCTATTGAGGTCTCTGTTTGGAGTGAAGTTGCAAGACATGGATAGCATGCAGAGTTATTTGACCAAAATCACCGAGCTCGGACAACAGTTATCAGATATAAAATCACCGCTAGACGATGAGTTTATAGCCGTGATTATATTAAGTGGGTTGACACCAGATTACGATCCACTTACTATGGCTCTCGAGCACTCAGGAGGATCGCTGACTAGTGAAATCGTTAAATCAAAATTACTTCAGGAGCAGCATCGACGAGATGAAAAGTGCGAGCATCAGGATATGAATGCATTAGCAGTGAAAAGACCGTACAAATGCTTCAGATGTAACAAATCTGGTCACCTGAGAAGAGATTGCCCAATGAATCAAGGTGGTAAGAAATATATGCATCGGAACACACCGCCAGAAGAAAAAACCTTATTAACTGCGTTATCGGTAAACACGAGAAGTGATGTCTGGTACGTTGACTCCGGGGCGACTAATCATATGTGCAGTAGCAAGGAGGAAATGTTCGACTATCAGAGTACAAAACCATTGGAGGTCAATGTAGCTAATGGTGATAAAGTGTTCACGGGAGGACATGGAAAGGTGCGTGTGAATTTAAAAAATGGTGTAAAGACTTTAAGTAATGTTTATTTTATCCCAAAGCTTACTGCAAATCTACTATCAGTAAGTGAATTGAATAGGAAGGGATATAGTGTAATCTTTGATTCAAAAGGTTGTAAGATCAAGGACGGTAATGAAATCATCGCAACTGCTTCTTGTATAAAAGGGGTTTATCAACTTGATGTTGTTGATAATGTGTTAGGTCATCAGGAGTCGGAGATAGCCATGGATTCTCTATATGTGCAAACAGAATCCAATGATACAACACTTAAGGAGGGTAAGGATCCAACGCAGGAATCTGGAGACAAAGCAGTGACCCGGGACACTTGGCATCGAAGACTAGGACACCTTAACCTAAGAAGTTTAAACTTAATGAAGAATGGCATGGTTACAGGTATGAATTTTGAAAATACTAAATATAATCCATGTGTAGCTTGTATCGAAGGGAAGCAAACTAAATTACCATTCCCCAAGATAAGTCATAGTAGATCATCGGAAATTCTAGGACTCATACACACCGATGTGTGTGGGCCTTTACAAACATTGTCATACAGTGGTTCACGTTATTACGTAACATTTATTGATGATTATACTAGGAAAACCTTCATTTATTTTATAAAAGGGAAGGATGAAGTATTTCAGAAATTCAAATTATTCAAAGCCCTTGTTGAGAATGAAACCAATAAGAAAATAAAGGCAATTAGAAGTGATAATGGTGGAGAATACATTAACCATATTTTTCAGGAGTATTTGGAACGCAATGGGATCAGGCATCAAACTACCGTCCCACACTGCAGTGAACAGAATGGGGTTGCAGAGCGAGCTAACCGGACAATCATGGAAAAAGCTCGCTGCATGCTCCAAGATGCAGGACTAGACAAAAGATTTTGGGCTGAAGCTGTCAACACAGCAGTATATTTGAAAAATCGGTCACCCACAAAAGCAGTCATGGGAGCAACACCTGAAGAAAAATGGACATCGAAAAAGGTAAATGTAAACCACTTACGTGTCTTTGGTTGTATTGCATATGCCAGAGTTGAGAATTGTAGAAAATTGGACTCAAGAACTAAGAAACACATTTTAGTAGGGTACTGCGAGGAAACTAAAGGTTAAAGCTAAGCAATGGGAAGAAGCAATATTAGATGAGTATAACTCCTTCATAACTAATAAATGCTGGACATTGGTAGACTTACCTAAAGGGCATAAACCAGTGAAATGCAAATGGATATTGAGCAAAAAGAGGGGACTCCAAGGAGAGTTGCTCAAATATAAAGCTCGCCTTGTGGCAAAGGGCTACACCCAAAGGTATGGAATCGATTTCCACGAAACTTTTTCACCAGTCGTTAGATATTCAACAATACGGATACTGCTAGCTCTGGCTGCCCAATATGATATGACGATTGAGCATTTAGATGTCAAAACGGCATTCTTAAATGGAAATCTAGAGGAAACTGTCTATATGGAACAGCCGGAAGGTTTTGTTGAAAAATATAATGAAAAGAAAGTATACAAATTGAATAAAGCTATTTATGGCTTGAAACAAGCAGCGAAATCATGGTACGAGAAAATAAATGATGTTTTAACCAAGAAATTGAAATTCAACAGGTTATCATCAGAACCATGTGTTTACATTCATAATCAGGATAATGAAATAATGATTATTGCCTTGTACGTTGACGATATAATGTTATTTACACAAAAAATATCTCAGAAAAAGATTCATGTAAAGAAACAGCTTATGGGAGAGTTTGAGATGAAAGATCTAGGCCCTGCAAATCACATTTTGGGTATGAGAATAACTAAAACAGATGATGGAAAATTTACATTAGATCAATCAAGTTATATAAGAAAAATTCTAGACAAATTTCAAATGACTGACTGTAAGACAGTGAAGACCCCAATGGAAGTGGGATTAAAATTGCAGAGAGAAGATGCAACCTGTAGCCATGATTATAGAAGTATTGTAGGTTACTTGATGTATTTGGCAGTTTGTTCCAGGCCCGACATCGCTCATAGTGTGAGCTATCTGAGCCAGTTCAACAATAGCTATTCCGAGACCCACTGGAAAGCTGCAAAACGAGTTCTGCGATATCTTAAAGGTACTTTGGACTACTGTCTAACATTTGAAAAAGGTAACATGGACATTACAGGTTACACAGACGCTGACTGGGGCGCAGATCAGATGGATCGCAGATCCTACACTGGGTATGTATTTAGTCTTGGTAACTCAGTGGTGTCATGGGAAAGCCGCAAGCAACGTACGGTAGCACTGTCTAGCACGGAGGCGGAATACATGGCTATCTCTGACTCTTGCAAGGAAGCAATGTTTCTGTTAACATTTGTTAAGGAATGTACAGGCGTTGATTGTAAAATTAATTTGTTTAATGATAACCAGTCCGCACAAAAACTTTGTAATAATTCTATTTCGCATTCAAGAACCAAACATATAGACATAAGGCACCATTTCGTTAGAGAATTGGTGAATAAGAAAATTATTTCTTTAAACTTTGTACCTACTGAAGAAATGTGGGCTGATGTATTCACAAAATCTCTGTCAAGAGAAAAACATGATAAATTTGTATCAGAGCTATTAAAAACCAGTTAAGTTTCATTGTTTATGTAAAGGAGTTTAAGTAAACTCCCTATGTAATACCAAACTCTTTGGTTTAAGGCCTAGTACCTACGTTCGTTTAAGTTAGGTTAAGTTTTTTTTTTTGCATGTAACAACATTGTTATATAAATTGTTAAGTACCTATATAGGAAGATGTATTTAAACAGAAATATTTTGGTTTATCCTTTTTTTTTTAGGCATAGTATGTTTTTTTTGTAGACTTCTGTAAGTAGACTTTTTTTTTTAAAGGCACTTTGTTAAGGCCTGGTATTTGTTGATTCAAATATTTTTTTATAATAGCTTTTGTTTCAGGCCTAGTGTTGGAAAGGTCACTTTATAAACACAAGTTATTATGTCAAGCTGACAGCTGACGTTTAGCTGTCTGTCACTGCGGTCTCTCTGTCTGTGTGCGTGTGCCGAGTTGTCTGTATTTTATAAAATTAAATCTAAACCAATCTAATAAGTTCTTTGCTTTTTGGCCAAATCCCATCATATTGTTTAAAATGTGTATTAGACAAGACTAGGTTTTGAAATCGAATCTATTCCGTGTCTTACCCTCTCCAATGGATTTAGTTCTGAAAAGTGACCGTAACGAAAAGCCGTGGTGGTCCTCGCCTGCCGTGCAGGAGGCGATGGTGCGATGGTGCGTTTTTGGTGAAGGAAAACATCGTGAGGAAACCTGCATGCTTCAATTTCGTGGCATGTATTGTAACTACTGTCCATTATAAGTGGCGACGGGCTCACCCCCCGTCACACTGGGCAGAGTTTCGGTACTACTAGTAAAACGTGGATGTTCTGTGGTTTCGGAATATCTCTAACTACCCCCTCGGAGAATATAGTCGTGAGCATATGTCATGCTATAAACTTCGTGCGCGGCGCGTTCTAGGGGTACAGACGTGAGCGGGGGCGAGGTAGCACACGACGCGCGCAAGTTCCGCGCAATGCGCGTAATGTAAACAGGCGTGCCACAGGGTTCAATTTTGGGCCCGTTCCTTTTTTTGGTCTACATACTCGTAAATGATTTGCCGCATATGGTACAAAACTTGTCGAACATATACATTTGCTGACGATACTTCTCTGATTTTTAAAGTAAATAGGAAGGACCAAGAACTTGACGACGTAAATGATGCCCTTCAACAAGTTTTGATCTGGTTTAACGCAAATAATCTCGCACTTAATGCCAAAAAAACAAAATGTATAAAATGTGTTTTGCCGAATGTACCTTTTGTAGATAATCAAGTTACTTTAAACAGAGATATTCTAGATTTTGTTGATAATACCGTGTTTTTGGGATTAACGATTGACTCTAGGCTGCAATGGGGCTCCCACATTGAAACTCTTGCTGGTAGGCTAAGCTCTGCAGCATATGCAGTTAGAAAAATTAAACAACTAACAGATATTGAAACTGCCAGACTCGTATATTTCAGTTACTTTCATAGTATCATGTCCTGTGGTATTTTATTGTGGGGTCGTGCTGCAGACATTGAGACGATCTTTATCCTACAGAAACGAGCAATTCGAGCTATATAATATGGCCTGCGTTGTCGTGATTCGCTTCGCGAAATCTTTAAGGAAATTAATATTTTAACAGTTTATAGACAGTTTATTTATGAAAACATTTTATATGTAAGAAAAATTTTGTCTTTGTTTCCACGAAATTGTGATGTTCATAATTATAACACACGAAATAAAAATAAACTGATACTTCCACACTTTCGGCTTAGTAGGGTCAACACGTCTTTCATGTGTCACTGTATACGCTGTTATATTAAAATCCCCGAGACCATTTTGAATCTTTCCGAAAACATGTTTAAAACTCAGATCAAAAAAGTCCTCTGTAAAAAAGCATACTATAAACTGGATGATTATTTGAATGATCAAAATGCTTGGGTCACTATCATATAGTTTACTGTATAGTATCAATTATTTAATTAAATAGACTATGTATTACTGTATACATAACCTTAGCATACAAATTTATATTGTAATAGTCATTAAGTCGTGTTATGCTGTAGAGTTTCTGGCCGCATCTTCTCTACAGCGACAACACGTTCCGACGCGGTGGTAGCTTAAAAAAGAATTGACGTTTAATAAGTGTGCTTTAGGCTCCTAAATTTGAATTGAATTGTACCTGGGTCATTCTAATTTTGGCGATTTATTTATACAAAAATAAATAGCTGCTATATTAGTAATATTTTAATCAAAAATATGCATTATATGAAGAGTTTTATAAAATACGATAAAACAGAGGTGGATCTGTAGTATTTTATTAGATAATTGGCATATTATAAAAAATGCGGTACACAGGAATGATACTAATATACACAGAAAAGTCATATTTATATTTTCATGAAATATCGTATATATTTTTTTTGAAAACACTTAATTCTCTATTCTAACATTAACTACTTCAATCTTAAACGGAAATGAAAATTAATTACGAAAAAATTGAAACAACTTAGAAAAAAAACATTTCTGTGTACCTTATACATTACCTAAATTCAACATCCAAAAACGATAAGAACGGCGAGAACTTATACGAACAAAATTATAGAATCTTTAAATCAATAAAATGAATTTCACGTTAAAATTTGGCATAAAAATAAAATAAAAACTGTGAAAAAGTGAATTCTTATCTTTCAAATGGTCTTTTAATGAAAATATTTTTTCCTAAGACGATGCTGAATGATCGAGGGCATTATGCTGGTCGGCTTCCTAGAGAGGCAAGGGCTATACTTGATGAACTCATTCTTCATGAAGCAGCCCCAAAGGAGGTGGACCTGGCGAAGCCCTGACGGCCGGACGAAAAATGAGATCGATTTCATCATGACTGATAAACGGCACATATTCAGAGATGTATCAGTGATCAACAGGTTTAACACCGGAAGTGATCACCGACTGGTCCGAGGTACTCTGAATATAAATTTCAAGCTTGAAAGAAGACGTCTGATGAAATCGACCCTCCGTCCCACACTGCACCAAACTGTCGTTGGAAGTAACAGCTTCCAACTCGACCTCAAAAATCGATTTGATTCGTTGGAAACCACCGAGGACGTTGGCGAGGCTACAAACCAACTAGTAAAAGCTCTCCGTGAAGTGGGCTACAGGCATTTCCGCACGCAGCGTGTGGCAAAAGAATCCAAGCTCTCAAGCGAGACTCTGGAGCTCACGAGGCATAGACGTGAAATTCTATCTGCGCAAGAGTTTTCGGCAGAACATCGGGTTCTCAACAAAAAAATAAAAAAGCTGATACGGCGCGACCTCCGACGCTTCAACACGCGCTCCATAGAGGAGGCGATTGAGCAGAACCGGGGGTCGAAAGTATTCGCTCAGCAGCTCGGGAGAAGCCACCTGTCAAAACTCAAAACCGCGGATGGGAAGATCGTTGCCTTTAAGCCGGACCTCCTCACTGAAGTTGAGAAGTTCTATGGAAGTTTGTATGCAACACACGCCCCAAAGCCTGTAGCTCGCAACACCGACCCCAGAGCCCCACTAGTACGCCACTACACGGACGATATCCCGGACGTTAACTCGAGCGAGATTAGAAAAGCCCTCAAACAACTTAAAAATAACAAAGCTCCGGGTGAAGACGGAATAACAACAGAGCTTCTGAAGGCTGGAGGTACTCCTGTTTTGAAGGCCCTAGGAAAGCTCTTCAATTCCGTCATTCACAATGGCATAACACCGGAGGCATGGAGCGGAAGTGTTGTGGTCCTGTTCTTCAAGAAAGGAGATAAAACCCTCCTCAAGAACTACAGACCGATCTCACTTCTGAGCCACGTCTATAAGTTGTTCTCGAGGGTCATTACGAACCGTCTCGCTCGAAAATTCGACGAGTTTTAACCCCCGGAGCAGGCCGGGTTTCGAAAAGGCTAAGTACCATAGACCACATCCACACGGTAAGGCAGATAATACAGAAAACCGAGGAGTATAATCAACCTTTGTGTCTAGCCTTTGTGGACTATGAGAAAGCCTTCGACTCGATCGAGACCTGGGCTGTTCTGGAGTCCTTGCAGCGATGCCAGATCGACTGGCGATACATTGAGGTGCTTAGATGTCTGTATGACGCCGCCACTATGTCCGTACAAGTACAAGATCAGCAGACGAAGCCGATCCAACTGCTAAGAGGAGTGAGACAGGGGGATGTTATTTCCCCGAAACTTTCACTAATGCGATGGAAGACGTCTTCAAGATGCTCAATTGGAAAGGACGAGGCATATGTGTGAACGGCGAGTACATCTCACACCTGCGATTTGTGTCCGTATAGTTAGCAGCCTCACCAACGAATTCGAAGATTTTGACTAGGCCACGATTTAGTACCCAATTAGTACTATTTAGTTCCCAAAGCACAGATTTGGTACTCCTGTATTTCAAAAGATATTTGGGTTACTTACTGAGGCTGCTAGATAGACGTCAAGGTAGCAGTCGCACCAAGAAATACTGTTTATATCAATGTGATTTATATGTCGCGATTTAGTACTCATTTAGTACTCCCTATATCCAAAATTTCATTAATATTGATTCAATACAAGCCGAGATATGACAGGGCATTGTTGAGGCTGCTAACTTGACGTTTATTCCAACGATGATTCCAATGAAACGGAAGCATATTTCAAACAGATAAATACATACAGATTTAGTGCTCGATTTGGTGCCTCTTATGATATTTATGAAATGTAGAATTTTCTTTCCTACTTCCCAAAAAAACTATGTAAAGTTCTACATACATTCGATTTTCGGTACAATCATGAACAAAAATTATCATTGAAGCTCAGGCCACACAGAGGCGATCCTGCGGGAATGCGGGCCGGCGGCGGTTCTGCGGGAAGCGAATATCTGCGGACCAGCGAAGATTTTTGTGTGTTTTGTAGTGTATGGTGTGGTGGAAAGGTCATGTCCGAGTGAAACAGAGAAATAAGCACTGGTCCGGAGATATTCGCTTCCCGCAGGTCCGCCCCCGGACTGCTTTCCCGCAGTCCCGCCTCTGTGTGGCCTGGCCTTTATCGGAACTCTACTGCCATGAGCTGGCGCACGCGATCATAGCAAGTAGTTCATAGCAATACCGAGAGATGGCGGGATTTTATTTACGTTAATTACAGTGTAGGTGATGCGAAAACTTGTCGAAGAATTGCTTGATTCAAATGAGTGCAGCCGAGGGACTACAACGAGTTTATGATGAACCTTGTTCTATCGTAGATGTTTTCAAATTGTCTTTTATGTTTTTGTTTATGTTGTGAACAGGAATGCAATTTTTGAAAGTAACACGTCGATCGAATGATGAATAATCTACATAGTAATTTTTACATTTTCTACTGCCGATTTGAACGAGTGACTTTCAAAAATCGCACTGTAGTGTTTGAAAGAAAAGTACTAGTCTCATACATTTGAGTCTAGTAGGCGTTGAGTTTAGTATGGAACTGCTGATTTTTGTTTGCGATTTCAGGATTGGTCCCCTAATAAAAGTTGTTCAGTTTGATGATCTGAACCACTCATGAAAGTTTCAAACCACAATGAAATCAATATTTATTGCTTCGCTTTATTTCGGAACGGTAAAAAAAATTTCCAGTACAATAATAGTAGAGTAGATATAAAGAAGAATAATAGTCTTCTGGACTCACATTACATAGGTACATACGAGATTGAGAAGTATCAGAGTTACCTAGTTATACAATTTAATATCATTTCACTTTTTTGCTTGACAGTACCAACCACAGAATTAAAATAAATTGTAAACCCTATTACAGTTGAATAAAGTCTAAATTTGATTAACGATATCGACGGACCTAAATTACGATTAGTATGTAGAACTTTACATAGTTTTTTTGGGAAGTAGGAAAGAAAATTCTACATTTCATAAATATCATAAGAGGCACCAAATCGAGCACTAAATCTGTATGTATTTATTTATTTGAAATGTGCACCCGTTTCATTGGAATCATCGTTGGAATAAACGTCAAGTTAGCAGCCTCAACAATGCACTGTCATATCTCGGCTTGTATTGAATCAATATTAATGAAATTTTGGATATAGGGAGTACTAAATGAGTACTAAATCGTGACATATAAATCACATTGATATAAACAGTACCTATTTCTCGGTGCGACTGCTACCTTGACGTCTATCTAGCAGCCTCAGTAAGTAACCCAAATATCTTTTAAAATACAGGAGTACCAAATCTGTGCTTTGGGCACTAAATAGTACTAATTGGGTACTAAATCGTGGCCTAGTCAAAATCTTCGAATTCTATGGTGAGGCTGCTAACTATTGTAACGTAGCGTTACAAAACTCTAAATCTTATTACCTTACGTGAGCGATTCTTGTAACTGTTTATATTGATTTTAAATAATAACTTACAAAAATAATCGAAGAAGGAACAAACTTACTAACCGACCGACAGACCGACTCGACTTTGTATATAGTGAGCAGGCGCATGCGTCGCGTATAGTTATAGCGACGTTATGTGATGTAGTCTTTTGTTAACTGCGGCCGGTCGCTCGGTGGGTAGGTGAGTACGTGGGGATTCATTCCTAGCCTAGCAACTGGTTCGAATAGAACCTTCTAGTTAAAATTTAAAACTTACTACTGCTGTTTAATTTTGGTGTAATCAAATCTCGTTGGAGACCTAGATCCTTCATCGTAACAAGCTTAAGTTCTAGTGCGTGTTATTTTCCCATACTGGGTAAGTTGTGCAACCATTTATTTAAATAAATAATGTTAGTTTTAAGTACCTAGATTTGTCTCAGTGTCGTAATTAGATTAAACCGCTGACGGCGGCTATTTGCTCGTCTTAATGATTGAATCCTGTTGTTAGTTCCCTAAAATTATCTTATGCGCAATTTAATTTTAGCCATAGTTATCACCAATACCTATTGTAACCGTTTCTGATTTTCTTTAACTTATCTACTCACCACCAAGACTGCCACGTCATTTTAGTTAGCTAATTAGTTTCTGGAGTGCCTAGCTTCTACCTAAATGGGCGTAGTTAGTATCCGTGGCAGCCCTGGTCCGCTACAGACTAGATTGTAACCCTGTAAATGGTTACAGGAACACCCTTGGGGCTGCGAATCAGTGGCTGAGGTTAACTTGTGGCCGGTACTCATCCCCCTCTTCTTCGAGTGGATTTGTCAAGCTGAGAACCGGGAAGACTAAACTAAAGGACGAAGTCCCCAACGCGACGTCGTGTCTACGCCGCGTCCAGAAGCCCTGTCGAACGTCCTATGCTACTACGTCCCTGACAAGGAGAGTGCGGTATTTCCAGGCTTAACGAATCTGACCACCCTAGACCTAGGCTTTCAACCCGACCTGAGATAACTCAAATAAAATAATCTGTTCTAAAGTTGTGCTCGTTTTATTTAGTATCTTTAGATAAAGCGGGACACTATACGGACACAGCGTTTTACCGACGACATTGTCGTCATGGCGGAATCGCTGCATGACCTCAGTGGGATGCTTAGCGACCTTAATGCCGCTTCCCGACGGGTCGGTCTCGGCATGAACTTAGACAAGACGAAAGCCATGCTTAATTCTCATGTCGAGCCAGAGGCGGTATACGTCGGTGAGGCGGCGATAGAAATTGTGCAAGACTATGTCTACCTTGGACACTATAAGACTAGGTAGAAACAACTTCGACAAGGAGGCCGCTAGGCGTATCCAGCTAGGATGGGCTGCTTTCGGGAAACTACGTCATATATTCTCCTCGGCCCTACCACAATGCCTCAAAACGAAGGTGTTCAATCAGTGCGTTCTGCCAGTGATGACCTATAGTGCGGAAACGTTGACCCTGACGATAGGGCTAGTTCATAAATTCAAGGTCGCTCAGCGAGCTATGGAGAGAGCTATGCTCGGTGTTTCTCTGAAGGACCACATCAGAAATGAAGTGATTCGTCACAGAACTAAAGTGGCTGACATAGCTCAGAAAATTAGCAAGCTGAAGTGGCAATGGGCTGGTCATATCTGTCGAAGAACTGACAACCGATGGGGTGTCAGAGTTCTAGAGTGGAGACCGCGAACTGGTAGGCGTAGTGTGGGACGCCCTGCTGCCCGCGCTGGACAGACGACCTAAAAAAAGTAGCGGGGAGCGACTGGATGAGGAAGGCCGAGGACAGAGTTTTGTGGCGCGCCTTGGGAGAGGCCTATGTCCAGCAGTGGACGATGATAGGCTGATGATGATTATGATGATGATGAAGACGATGCATCAGGTTTTGGCTGTTTGAAATTAAAAGTAGGTATAATATTGCGTTTACAAACTGTTTTGACCTCGTTTGATGAACTCTAGAATTTTAGTCTTACGTCTTTACGCTTAGAGACAATTATTTGATTGCACTTGCTGAGAGCAGTATCGAAATTTTACTGGTTTTGTGGGCTGAAAATAACAAAAACCAAACACCCATAACTAAAATTAATTGCGTGCTGTTATTTTATTCGTCAACTAAGGCATGGTAATTAGACTATTTGGTAATCAGTTAGGTCATAGGTACTAGGCGATTCATAGTTCCCTTAAAGGCTTAAATTATCATTTTTAATGTCTTCTATGTGGAGTAGGTAAATTAAAAATTTATGAATTTCAAATGATTTGAAAGGCCTTAGTCCTTAAGAGGTTATGTGAAATAGCGTAGGTATATCTTGAAATATATGACTGCAATTGTAATATTATACACATGAATGACATACACAGAAATAACAAAATGTTATAAAATGCAGTCCTCACAGATCAAATTTTACTTTCTGTTTGTTCCAGTAGTAAGTATGTGTAGCGGAACATCAAAGTAAAAGTGGTCATTGTTTATTATTTAAACTTAACTTTTAATTGTTCTGTCAGAATTGACACGTGAACTTTTACAAACCGTTTTTGGGAACTTCATTAGTTCATATTTAAAAAAATCTACTTTCAACAGCTGTTTCGACGTCAGCATTAAATGACTAGCACTTAAATGTGACCAATATAATGTATGAACAATTTCGTTTTAAATCTTCGTTCTTCGTTCGTTCTTTAAATCTTTGCGATTTCGATGTTGGTCCCACACAGAGAGTTGTTCAGTATGATGGTCTGATATCCCCTTAAAAAAGTGTCAGCATATTAAGTTGGACCCTGTATTTATGCTTTTCTATACTTAAACAAGGTGTTACAAAAATACAAATAAATCTTTAAGTGGGTGGTGTAGACCGTCAAACTGAACAACTTTTTCTATGGGACCAATATCGAAAACGCGAAAAAAAAAAAATGTATGTTCTATAAGTAGGTACTCTACAAATCGACTAGAGCTAAAATTTATGGTTCACTAATGTTTAACACACAATCATTAAGCAAAATATCACTTCTCAAGCAACGTTTAACAATGTTTCATTTCACAAACTAGTGATTTAACAAAGGTGTTCATACACATATTTACTTATCGAAAGTAGACATTTAGCAAATGCATTGAATTATATTATGTTTATAGTTAAAACAACATTTCAACATCAGTTATGCGACAACAATCTTATTTACCAAATGAATTATTTAGCAAACAACGATAAATCATTTTTTATATCACAAAACGTTATTTGCCATTTTTAAAATTCATCTACTAAACTTGCTGCAACTTCATTTTAAACTTTAATTTCAAATATTTTAATAATGTTCGTCAGTCTGACGATCGTTCTAGGTCTGACGTGACTATATTGATGGACCAGACTGACGCGAGAATGAGCGTGTAACACCCGTCTTTCATGGTGCTTCATGCATAAAACATACATGCACGCTAAACCAAGCATACATATACACAAAAATGCAGCATGACATACTAACTAACCTAACCTAGTCTAACCATTAACCTACAGTTTTGACGTTACCGTTCTGCCCCCTAAGCAACAAGCAAATAAGCATGCACTCAAGCAATGATGCAAGCAAGCATGCACACAAGCATGCAGACACACAAGCATGCAGCAAGCAAGCAAGCATGCAGCATGCAAGCAGGCATGCACATGCAAGCAAGCATGTTGATGCTCCGCTCGCTTCGCTCGCTCCGCTAAGTGTTATACATGTTCTAACCTAACCTAACCTAGAATTCGACAAGCTCCAATATGTTTTTCTCAGGCAGGGGGCTTCCGCCCCCCGGCCCCCCGAGCGGGGGGCGCAGCCCCCCTGCACCCCCTAACATGCAGACAAGCAAACAAGCAAGCAAGCACACATGCAAAGATGCAAGCAAGCATACACACAGGCATGCAGCAAGCAAGCAAGCATGCAACATGCAAGCAAGCATGCACATGCATGTACAGACAAGACTGCGTGGAAGAGGGGTGCTCTGGTTCGGTTTTGTGAAATGAAATAATGTGATCATCGATATTTGTAAAACGTTGTTATATTTAGTAATTTGCTGATCAAACAATAAAATATAAAACGAGTTTCTAACAAAAGATAAATGTTTAAATAACACAGTTTCGTATCGAAGTGTCTTGAGAATGAAATGTTGCAATGTGACAATTTTACAACTGATCACAAAATTAAATAAATGGTTTGTGAAACCTATTCCTACTAAATGATGATTTGTGAAACGACTCATTTTTAGAACGTTGTGTATTTTTTTAAAAATTGCTAAACAACTGTCGTTCAAACGGCAGTGACCCAAAATTTATGTATGGGTTATGAAATAATTTTTTTCGCGATTTAGATGTTGGTCCCATTAAGAAAGTTGTTCAGTTTGACGGTCTAAACAACCCCCTTAATAGTTTTAAAAATGTACTGTTACTTATGAAACACCCTGTATAACTACCGTCTCCGCGTGTTCTGCATCAAAGTTTTGTATGAAATTGACTACTCTGAAACTACCTTAAGTTCTTCTCTTCTATGTTATCTTTCATGGCACTCTTAATATATTTATCAGTCAGTCCCGTTGCGTCCGTACTTCATTCTTGGGAACTCTATGGACATTGACACGTACCGCCCCACACCCCCCCTTTGGAGTGTCGCGCACGAACTTGATAGCCTATCTATACCTAATAAGTATTGTTATAGTCTTACTTGGTAGTTCTTCCGACGACCTCGATCCCCTGTACGCACTCCTGCGCAATCCTTCCGCGCGCCACAGCGTCCACAGTGACGCGTCCTAACGCTGTCATGACGTCACGGAAGTTGAGGGCCGCGCCGTACACCTTCAAATATAAGTTTGCATTGTAGATAGTTACTATTTTTATGTATTTCATTTATTTTTTTACTGTTCGTAATGTAGGGAAACCAGCTTTTCTTACAGGGTTGTGTTTTCTATATAGGGGATCCATAGCATGAGCCCGACACACACATGGACAGCGATATTCATTATGATTTGTTGTTTCACTTTAGAGTAGGTAGAGTTAGAGGTCACTAACTACTTACTATAGTATCAATTATTTTATTAAATAGACTATGTATTATTCTATACATAACCGTAGCTTAAGAGTTTACAAAGTGCGTTCACAACGATGACGCGTTGAAACAGCGGCAGACGTCAGTCCGTCATTTGTGAAGCAAGGAGTTGTATGAAACCGCACGTAGAAGCACACACGGTGACGCATTGACGCACCGGGTGCATCAGTGCGTCATCGTGTGTGAACGCACTTAATATTGTAATAGTTATTAAGTCATGTTATGCTGTAGAGTTTCTGGCCGCATCTTGTCTACAGCGCGACCACACGTTCCGACGCAGTGGAAACTTTAAAAAAGATTTAGACGTTTAATAAGTGTGCTTCGGAATGCATGCGACGGACATGTCCGGCCCAGTCCCACTTCAGCTGAGCTGTCTTGCGCCCCACGTCCGCTATGCCAGTTCTGGAGCGCAGTTCCGTGTTTCTAACACGATCGGTTAGTCTTACACCTAAAATACTGAACTCCATCGCTGTTTGGCAGATCTTGAGGCTGGATTTCTGATGTTCAGTAAAAGAACAGGTCTGAGCACCGTAGGTTAGGATGGGCAGGGTGCACATGTAGCACATGCTGCCCGCTGGACAGACGACCTAAAAAAAGTAGCGGGGAGCGAATGGATGAGGAAGGCCAAGGACAGAGTTTTGTGGCGCGCCTTGGGAGAGGCCTATGTTCAGCAGTGGACGATGATAGGCTGATGATGATGATGAAACAGATTATTAAATTTGCTTCTTATTCTACTTATACAATGGCTACAGAACCCTGTCATGGGCGAGTCCGACATGCTCTTGGTTGTTTTTTTTTATCTTATCGGCAAATAAATTACTAACATGAATAAGGTTTTTGCCGGGAGTATCTTTGATGGAACCCTCTAGCCAGCGAAGGGAGGACAAATCGCCGACGGTAGTGTAGTTCACGTATGCGTGACTCCTTGGTACAGGCTTCGGGTCCTCCAGCAAAAGGTGACGGTATGTGCCCCATTGACCCTGTCAACATAAGACAGTTGTTTACATAATTACACTCAAAATAGCTGAACACCATCTTCTGCTGCGATCAAATAAAAACGCAAAGAGAAAATATACGTGCAAAATGTATGTTCCTACTTTTTAGTTCAAGGCCAGCGAACTGGTTCACTAATGTTTTACACAAAATCAATAAGTAAAATATCACTTCTCAAGCAACGTTTAACAATGTTTCATTTCACAAACTAGAGATTTAACAAAGGTATACACATTTTTACTTATCGAAAGTAGTCATTTAGCAAATGCATTGAATTATATTATGTTTATAATTAAAACAACATTTCAACATCAGTTATGCGACAACAATCTTATTTACCAAATGAATTATTTAGCAAACAACGATGAATCATTTTTTATATCACAAAACGTTATTTGCCATTTTTCAAATTCCTCTACTAAACTTGCTGCAACTTCATTTTAAACTTTAATTTTCAATATTTTATTAATTTTCGTCAGTCTGACGATCTTTCTAGGTCTGACGTGACTAGATTGATGGACCAGAGTTGACCAGACTGACGCGAGACCAAGCGTGTAACACCCGTCTTTCATGGTGCTTCATGCATAAAACATACGTATGCACGCTAAACCAAGCATACACGCAAAAATGTAGCATGCATGTGACATACTAACTAACCTAACCTAGTCTAACCTACAGTTTTGATGTTACTTTTCTGCCCCCTAAGCAACAAGCAAATAAGCATGCACTCAAGCAATTATGCAAGCAAGCATGCACACAAGCATGCAGACAAACAAGCATGCAGCACGCAAGCATGCAGCATGCAAACAGGCATGCACATGCAAGCAAACATGTTGATGCTCCGCTCGCTTCGTTCGCTCCGCTAAGTGTTATACATGTTCTAACCTAACCTAACCTAGAATTTGACAAGCAAGAATTGGTTTTTCTCAGGCAGGGGGCTTCCGCCCCCCTGCACCCCCCAACATGCAGACAAGCAAACAAGCAAGCACACATGCAAAGATGCAAGCAAGCATGCAACATGCAGGCAAGCATGCACATGCATGTACTGACAAGACTGCGTGGAAGAGGGGTGCTGGTTCGGTTTTGTGAAATGAAATAATGTGATCATCGATATTTGTGAAACGTTGTTATATTTAGTAATTTGCTGATCAAACTATAAAATGTGGTGGCTCAATCCGCAAAGAAAAGTTTGTGATGGAACCCGGGTTCATCAAGGCAAACGGCCAATTTACCTAGAGTGAACATGTTGATGCTGCGAACATTTTTTGCGTCGAACAAAGACTTTTGTTCGGCGGAATTTAGAAACGTCAAAACATTCATGTAAGTACCTAGGTACAATAATAACCTATACCTAAGTTTCCATTTAGGACTCAAACTTTTGGTTAGCTTATGAAAAATGAGCCAGCCTAATACATATCTGCTTTCCTCCTACTTATGATTTCGTACATCAAGATATCAACCAAAGCGGACCAATCTAATATCAAGTAGGTATTTATTTATCATAAAATAATAAAATAAAAACTTACCTACATTACATCAAAGTGGTCCTTCCTCACAGAAATAAATTACAGAATTTGTAGGCATAGGCTGGGTCTCGCCGTGCAAGAGTTAGGCACTTTACTTATATCGCATTGTTAACTTGTTAGGAACGTATACAAATAACTTGCTTGTAGTTTTTACCCGACTGCGACAGAAGGAGGGTTATGTTTTTCGAGCGTATGTATTTACCCGACTGCGACAGAAGGAGGGTTATGTTTTTCGAGCGTATGTATGTATGTATGTATGTATGTATGTATGTATGTATGTATGTATGTATGTTTGTATGTCTATTTCTTTGGCACGCCCTACAGCCTAAACGGCTTGATGGATTTTAACGTATGAGGTGTCGTTAGATTCGTAAAAATCGTGAGAGTGTCATAGAGTACATTATTTCAATATGGCGTCTGCGAATTAAAAAAGAGAGGGGGGAGAATCATTTTTTTTTTGTAAAAAATTACAATATGGGTATCAAATGAAAGCTGGTGAAGAGCAGATTCCAAATATATATATATATATATATATATATATTATAGTAATTTTATGCTACCATTTTGACACAAGACAAAAAAGTATGAAATAAACTAAATTATTTAGAAAAACAAAAAACCCGACTGCATAAAAAACTATTAACTGAAAAGATAAAAACAAGCTCCTTAAATCAGCTATAATAACTTTTTTTGAGCAAATTATTATTGATGTGTTATTAACTTATTACATAGAGGAACCGCACACCATTTATACCTTCATGTTTAGAACACAAAATAACTAATCATTGTTCATAATCACTGAAGACTATATTACAGTTTTTTGACATCGAGACGTGTTTACAATGGCGCTGGCGTGTCGTCACAACAGACGCCATGACACCTACGAGTGTTTTGGCGTAAAATTCAAAATTATTCAAAAGAATGTAAAATTATCGCAACTAGACCTATATTTTCTGCAAAAATAAGTTTTTTCTTTAAATTGTACATACGAAAGAACATAATAAGATAGTTTCCCAAAATTAGTCATCATGCCTATTCTTTAGAATGTTAAAATTAAATCTAGTCAAAAACAGTCTATACAATTTAGTTGATTTTTTTGAAACGTTTAGATTATTTATAATGACAATTAATTTAATCATGTGACATAAACTAACATTCTATAGATCTATCCGTGATCTATCAAATACTAGAGTAATCATGATGTAAATTTGTAACTATTATTTCCTTATCAATGACATAATCTAGTATTATTATCTTATTGTTATCTAATTTATTACTATTGAATTGAATGACATAGTTACTTATTAATTAATTGCCTATAACTGTACAGTAAAATTATTATTTATAATATAAATATTGATATTATATTGATATATTATTATTTATAATATGAATATAAGATATTATCTTAATTTGTGTTGTGTCTTCTGTGTCTAATCTAACGAATCTAATTATTGAATGAAATACTTACTTATTGATTGCCTATAATTTTAAAAATCATTGTAAAATATCCTATTCTGTGTTGTCTTCATGATTGCTACACCCGTAAGGGTAAAATTGTAATTGAACTAAGAAAGCAATGTTACCACCTATGTATATCTATGTACATACAATTAATGGCAATACCTAAATGAATATGTATTAAAATAATACTATTTATTAAATTTATTATATATATTTAATTAATTATTAAAATAATAATGGTCTTGACAATGTTACACTATGTAATTCAATATTTGTACTTTGTATATTTTGTTTTGTTTAAAAGAAGTGTGTTGTAGAGTTTCTGGCCGCATCTTCTCTACAACGGAACACCTTCCGAAGCGGTGGTAGAATCAAAAATGACGTCAAAAAGTTATCTATGTGATATTATTTTGAATAAAAAATTTTGACTTTGACTTTGACTTTGAAAAAAAAGACGAACTTCATAGGTAGGTATTCTATGAAAATTGACAAAAAAAACTTGATATTGAGGGCCAGCGATTTTCATGCCATCATATTATGTGGATTGACGCGTAATGTCATTTAAATGCAAATCCGACGAACAAAATGTGGGCTTTCGCTAAATATAACTCCTAATAAAAAGGCCAGGAAAATATCGATTCTCACCCAATTACGAGAAATGATTTTTTATTGACTATTTTGAGATGTCACTAAGAGTTGAACTACACTCATGGCCGCACGCGATCGCACTTTTCCGTGCGTGCGATCGCACGCCGCAGGCGATCGCGTTCCGTCTATCTTATATGCTCTAGCAAATGACGTTCCTGAGTGACAGAAAAGGATGGAGCGACGGAAAAGTACGATCGCGTGCGGCCATGTGTAGTTCAACCCTTACTTGAGGCACATCGTAGAAAGAGAAGGTACTAGAAGGAAGCAAGTGTCTTGTCATATTCACTCAATAAGAGATGGACATAGCAAATTCGCTCTAGTAAAAAGGAGATCGCTACTAATTGCTATCCTTATCGATGTAACCACTTTTTCGTACTACGACGGCTGTCTGACTCATGAGTCAGTCATCTAGCTTCATATATAAATTGTATAGGATTTTATGACCATCGCTATCTCATACTGTGGGATGTGCAGGCAGGATTTCGAAAGGGAATGGGATGTATGGATCAAATCTTTGCCCTAAGGTGCATAGCCGAAAAATACCTGGCAGAGCACGCGAAGGTATACTGTGCCTTCGTGGACCTGGAAAAAGCGTATGATCGAGTATGGAGGGATGAACTGTGGTCTACGCTATCTATATACGGTGTTGACGACCACTTGGTGCAGGCACTAAAATCGCTATACAAGGATTCTAGTGCCTGTGTCAGGGTCAACGGGGCGCACTCAGAATGGTTTAACATCACCAGTGGTGTTAGACAGGGATGTGTTGCGTCCCCTTGGCTGTCTGACTGGTCTGAAAGAATATGAAAATGGTTTAAGAATGGGAGAATTATTAGTCAAGTGCCTCTTATACGCTGATGATCAAGTGATACTTGCATCGTCAGCGGGAGAGTTACAGGACATGGTAACTCGAATGAATGAAGCATTGAAAAAGAAAGGTATGAAAGTAAATGTGAATAAAACGAAGGTAATGGTAATGGAGAGGGATGAATGTGTGACTGATTGTTGTATAAAGATTGAGAATGAAAAATTGCAACAAGTTAATGAGTTTGTGTATTTAGGATGTATGTTTACTAGAGACGGGAAATGTGAAGGTGATGTGCATAGGCGAGTAACAGCGGGAAATAAAGTGAACGGTGCTTTGCATACCATTGTGGCTAGCCAATTGGTGTCCAAAAGGGCGCGACTTGCTATACACAATGGTGTGTTGGTGCCTACACTTATGTATGGCAGTGAGTGTTGGGTATGGCAGAAGAAGCATGAAAGTAAAATTAATGCTGTTGAAATGCGTTCCTTGCGAAGCATGTGTGGAGTTACGCTGAGAGATAGAGTGAGAAATTGTGTGATTAGAGATAGATGTCAATTGAAAGAAGATGTTGTGACAAGAATAGAGAAGGGTATGCTTCGTTGGTTTGGTCATGTGGAGAGGATGAGTGATAGCAGATGTACGAAAGAGATATATGGAGCTAAAATGAGTGGATGTGTCGGCAGAGGGCGCCCTCGTAGGACGTATTCTGATCAAATCAGTTGCGTCCTACAAAAAGGGGAGGTGCGGAGTACTCGAAACCGACGGGCATGTATGAAGAGATGTATGGATGTGAATGAGGCAAAAGATGTATGTAAGGATCGTAGTAGATGGCGCGCTCTGGTCTCTGCCTACCCCAATGGGAAAGAGGCGTGACGTTATAGATAGATAGATAGCTATCTCATACTAGAAAAAAATAAAGTATAATTGATTGATTGATTGATTGATACTAGGTTACACTTATGTTCCGTCTACCACGCGGGTAGGCGTCACCCTATATAATATAAATATATAAGGTGTCGCAAAACACAACGTCAAGCCAAAAACCGGGGATAGGCCAGTTTATAAAGGTACAGGGGAAAACTAAAAAAATCTATTTTATTGTTTTCGAGATTTTGTGAACATTGTAAAATCAAAGCCGTGGTGGTCCAGTGGCGATCAACCTTGCCTGCACGGCAACAAGAGGCGATGGCTCGATCCCCATCCATGCTGACTCGCACTAATGAGTTTTTCAGAATTTATGCACTATTTATTTATTTTATTTATTTAATCTTCCCGTCACACTGGACATAGTTTCGGTACTACTCGTGAAACGTGAAAGGTTTCAGAATATCTCTGACTGCCCTCGGGGAATTTAGTCGTGAGCTCATTATGTATTTATGTATGTAAAATTGCCACCCTGCGCCAAAATTTTAAATTACATGATTAAAAAGCATATTTTTCCTTGAAAACACTTGTTATGCAATCCTGAATAATATTGCTAGTGGTCCCAATTCAAAACAAAAGCATAAGTGCGTCAGACTTTTACGGTACAATTTATTTTTACTTGGTATCAAGTTATTAAAATGGTATGACATGATACTTCTTCTTTTAACGAATCGAATCTATCGACAACACAAACTTCAAAAAATATCAAGCCTTTATGTGTACAGAATGTGTCAAAGAAATGTATATAGGTACTTTAAAAACAAAACCCTCCTTCTGGGGCAGACGGGTAAAAAAAAAGTAAGTCGTGTTGTCAAAGTTTTCACGGAGGGCATGGAATATGTTATTTACCTATTTTATAGAATAACCACAAGCTGCATACATCATTCAGAGCTTTTATAAGTAATAAAGAACATTTCTATCTTGTACCTAACGATCAAAATATTGACGTATGCCAAATTTTTAAAACACTTATTTGTAAACTGTCTCCAGATAATTACTTACGTTTATATAAACATTGGTACCCAAATCCTTGTCCAACTGCTCTTTATATATCTGTAACGCTGGGTTGAATTCAGGTGCTTGAGGGTCTGCAATCAAGACTCCGCATACAGTCTCCCCGCCAGGTTCTTTTCTCAAACAGTTGACTAGCCCTAACAAGCCATTGACGCTTTCGTTTCGAATGTACAGCACTAGTTTCTGCCCATCTTTTATTTCCGCTTTGACGATATCGACCCAGGAGAATGTTTGGTCTTTTGCTTCGATTTTTACGAATAATGTTGGTTTTCTTTTGGGTTTTCTTCGCAATAGAACAATATTTTCGTATCCAACGTTGTGTATTGTGATAATACTATAGTCGGGAAAGTATTTAGGATTGGGCCGAGTCACCTCTCGGCTTAGAATGAAACATCCATCTTTTAACGAATCTAGGGCCTGGTGGAGTACCTGAGTAAAGAGCAATATTTCGCTGATTATAATTTACAACAACCATTGTACTCAAATTATATGCTTTATTCAGGTCATGGTTAGTTGTGGTTTTTTTAAAGAAAGGTAGAAAAATTTACACAAATTACAGATTTAGCGTTTAAGGGGCATAGCACGCAGGTGCGCCTTAACGACCTTGACATAAACGGTCAATAATTTGCATACCATGAATAAATCAGAGCGCTGCTCAGGATGGTATAATATGCAATAAATTATTAACCGTATGCCAAGGACGTTAAGGCGTGCCTTCGCCTCGACGATGCCTCGACTCCTTCTACAAACCGATAGTCAACAAAAATATGTCACACCCTCTCGCATTACCGCAGGCAACTACTCAGTCAAACGCTGTACCTGTAAATATTAATAATGTAAGCTTACTTCAGGTCTCTGCAGTAAATTGGCTCCAATAAACATGGTAGCATTAGATTCTTCAGTTATTTTCTTGTTCAGTATAGTTATCTTCTCCGGCAGTTCTAAAGATTTCTTTGACAGCACCACCAGATCTGCCTGCACGAGAGGCAAGTCTGCGAGGACATCAGCCACCTTCTCCGTGAGGAGTGGCAGTTTGTGGGTCTTGTACTCTTCATCAACAAGTTCTATACTCTTAAATGTGTATGATTGAACATTCTCATGAACCAGTTGAATGTCTGCACGAATGACGTCTTCTATCTAAAGAAACAAAAATACTTTTATGAATAAACCATAAAGTTATTATACCTTACAGGAATAGAGTCAGTGACATGGAGTTGTCAAATGAAACAGTTTTTGGATGTTTTTTGGAGACTATTCGCAGGCAAAAATTCTAATACTGTCTATAATTCTGAGTCTAACGTAAAATCGTGGATAAATTAATGTGGTAGTGTCAGTATATTTCACAAAATTATCTAAGATTTCACTTTAGATTCCCAATTATTCACGAAAACCGAATTGTAAAAATTGATTAGTGACTAAAAAACGGTTCTATTTAATCGCGTCACGTATCTCTTTCTATTATACAGTGGTGCCGCTAGGTACATCTCACTCTCTCAGCTGTATGTTCCTCTATTCCTACCTCTATGGAATAAACATATAGTACATTACTACAGCGGCCAGCAAAAGAAGCATTGATGGACGAACGTGTAAATGTGGGCCGAGGCGAAGCCGATACTTAAGTCCATCAATGCCTAGTTGTGGCCAAGGCTTGTATACTGCTTTCCTCAAACAATACGCGGAAATTAAAATCAACCAACTTTTCAAAATTAATGACGAACAACAATAATTGTTCCTGCGTTAAAGCTAGTAACTTATTATTCTTAGGGCCTGTTTCACCACTTCTGAGTTAGTTCTTGCTAGCTTATCCGACTTACTCATAAGTGGTGAAACAGGCCCTCAGTAACTTATATCTGTGGTTCAAGTGTTAATTCGTTTTTTTTTTCATTATAAAGCTTTCTATCTGCAAGCCAGTTCGAAATTTAAATAAAACCTTTGATTAGTTACCTCCTTGGTTGCCATGTTTCTGAGTAAAAGATCGTTCCATTTTTAAATTACACGACAGATATAAATAAATAACACTCACAGGCATATGAGTTTACTATGTAATTTATTTGGCCGCTAACCCACGACAGATATATTCATACAATTGTTGCCGGCCGCTGCTCGCATGTATTTGGCCAGTACAGCAATTTCGATTTATCTCGAAGAAGGTTGTCAAAATAATGCTCAAATTTCCAAGCATGTTTGAGAAATAGTAGATTACACACCGAGGACAGGAAAGCAAGAAAGATCTCATACAATTGTTGACCGAGGCGAAGCCGAGGTCAATAAACATGTGATCTGAGGCTTTCTTATTTACTGTCCGAGGTTAGTATACTATTTTTCATCTCGACGGAAGTGGAAACCGACAACTTCGTTCAGCGCAGCGGGACAAGAATTGACGCTTCCCGTCCAGAGGGAAGAAAAAGGGTTTATCCTTTGTCATTTATTATATTATTTATTTAATAGGTACACCAACAACATAACGTATTTCGCTTTTCAAATAAACTTTACGTATAAATCTAGTTGCTAAACATAGGCCAAATTAAAGGTATATACAACATTCAAAAATCACATGGTAATACCATGACTGAATCTAGAGTCAGAAAATAACAATTTAGAAGAAGATGATATTTATAAATAGTAAGAATAAGCAAGTAATAATTACAATAATTTAGAATGTCGAAGTCAGTGGGTGAGCTGCTTTCGTATTGTATTTTTGAATTTATTGATCGAGTCAAAGAAGATATCCAGATCCAGCAGCCCTGCACTGACTCTGTTGAACTCCGCACAAATTATAGCAAACGGTGAGTGACTGCCAATGTTGGTTCTGCTAGGGGGCGGGTGAAAGGTGTTTATGCGAGATTGTGAAAGCTCTTTGTACAGATTCTAGGTGCTGGGAGTGTACTGAGTACATAGGAAGAATACCATGCGACGCTAGCGTACCTACACGAGTTGACTCCGAACCACTTGAAAAGAACTATATTAGTTTGAGCACTAAAATTATTGGTGTTCCTCTTTAGGAAACCCAGCATTTGCGCGGACTTCTTAACCACCTCGGAAACATGTGAAGCTAATTTGAGTTTGCGATCAAGTGTAACGCCAAGGTCCCGGATCCTATCCACCTCCTGCAAAGCAACATTGTCTATACTGAACCAGACTTTTGTACAAAAAAAAATAGATGAGCACTTTACTGGATTCAGCACCATGTTGTTGGAGTCACGCCAGAGTTTGATTCGCTCGAGGTCTCTTTGAACCAGTGTGAGTCAAGGGAGGTCTCGAATGTCCTGTAAATTTTGAAATCGACCGCAAACAGAGAACATTTGCAGTGCAAGATATGTGAAGTAATGTCGTCAATGTATGCTATTAAGAGTAGTAGGTCTTTTATTGACTTTGAGCGCATAATATTATATCTCGAGACATAAGCATTGTAACGACTTAGATATTTTGGAGTGTGAAAAAATGCGTTTCTTTTACCAAACTGCGCGACGCAAAGGAAGGGAAATGTGTTTATCAGCCTATGTATCTATGCCAATTTTTTCCTTTGTTGCACATACGTTGCCCGATTTAAATGACTTTAACGTCAATCGATTTGTCTTAATCTTGCGAGTATCACTAAAGACATGACAGTACGCAAAATTTAATATGGCGACAACCAGACGCCATAATAATATGGAAAAAAAAAATGAAAGTCTACGTACTATGTTGAGTGGGGTATCACTTAATAGGTATTTGAAAATCATCTTAAGGTGGTTGCAGAGTTGTCAATTTCATGCAAAACTTTGTCGTAGAACACTCGTAGACGGTATTAATAAAAGAAATGTTCTATGAATGGAAAAATAGCTTAGAAAATCTAGATTGCGCGTATCAAATTATAACATTTACAATTTATAATATAATTACGAAGAAATTTGAAATTTGTATGAATAATTTTAAAGCTTGATATCTTCGTAATAATATTATACATTGTAAATATTATTTGATACGCGTAATAATAAATAATAAAAAGATTTATTTTCTCCACATGAAACTTAGTGTGTTACAAATTGATAAAAATAAAAAAGAACATTAAAACATAAAAGTAATATACGTAGAGACTGGTATCCTGAACTAAGAGAACTTGTCTCTCACTGGGGCCTAATTCTGCTAACGATTTTTGTGTTACAATACGAAACAGTTCCGTTATTTTGACACTAATTTGACAGTTTTCGGGTAAAAAAAAGATGTTCTTTTTTTTATAACGTGATCGTAGAGGAAACGGATGAACATTGTGTGTAGCGTTGTTTTACGTACAAACCCTATCCGATCACGATACAATACCGAAGCAATACCGAAGCAGGGGTAGAAACATTTTTAATTATTGTTAGTTACCTATTTCTTGTAGGATTGTAAAAATAATAGATAGGTAAGCATATTTTTGTTGTATTGAAATTATTGCTGTGCGAATAAAATATGTTTTCCGGAAATTTTTCTGTTTAAAACAAATATTTCAATTTCAATTTATTTATTGCACACACAGACTTAAAAGTATTTCTTTCAAGTCCGTGATTGCACATCATAATGTTACAAATGTGTTAATATAGTCGAAAGCTAACAGTTCAAATTCAACAGTTCAAATATAACACAACACGGTGTAAGTAAAAACATCTTAGGGTGGAAGGGACTTTGAAAATGATAAAAATGTTGAATATTCTTTACAGGGTGGAAGGAAAAGTATCATTAACCTTCAAACCACATACTTACTCTACCCATCAATCTGAACAACTTTTACAATGGGAGCAAACCTTTGAAATAAAATAATAATTTGGGATCCCATTCGTTTGTGTCGAGTAGGTATTGCAGTTTAGTATGAGGCAGCAGATT
Organism: Agonopterix heracliana; assembly: GCA_963693445.1. Taxonomy (NCBI): domain Eukaryota; kingdom Metazoa; phylum Arthropoda; class Insecta; order Lepidoptera; family Depressariidae; genus Agonopterix; species Agonopterix heracliana. Next base: position 467,455 of record OY856321.1, read on the forward strand.
TTTTTTTCGTTCTGACAGATTTGCTCCCATAGTTTAAGTTTTCAGTTTGATGGGTAGAGTATGTGGCTTAAAGGTTAATGATACTCGTACTTTTCCGCACACCGTGTATAATACGGTTACGATCGTAACAATTCTGAATAATTATTTTAATTTGAGTTGATAATATTATATATTAAATTATACAGGGTGTTTCATAAGTAAGAATAAATTTTTGAAACTCTTAAGGGGGTTGTTAAGACCGTCAAACTGAACAAATTTCTCTATGGGACCAACATCGAAATCGCGAAAAAAATAATTTCATATTCCATACATATTTTAGCTCTAGTCGATTTGTAGAGTATAGAACATAAATTTTTTTTTTCGCGATTTCGATATTGGTCCCATAGTGAAAGTTGTTCAGTTTGATGGTCTACACCACCCCCTTAAAGGTTTATTTGTATTTTTGTAACACCTTGTATAACACAGTTCCGTTAGGTACTGACAGTTTTTTGTCAGTGCTTATAATTATTTTTGTTATTACTTAGTTGAATTTTTTTTTTTAAGCTAGTAGGTATATCAAATATACCTTCTAGCTTCATCATAGTACCTAAATCAAATATTTTCCTAAAAAAATACTAATATACATAATTATCCATCTTTCAACTCTAATACCAGACATTCAAAATCCGGCTATGTGGGAGCCGGACTCGCGCGTTGAGGTTTCCGTACACAGACACTTAAAGATGCATAGTTAAAATCAGATTAATCCTGTAGAAAAAGAGACAACGCAAAATACGAAACAGTTTGTTGTTCATTGGGCAATTTTTTTAATATAAAAAGTTAAAGTACTTAAAATGCACACACTAAATAACCGTTAACATTTTACAAAATAACAAAATTCAGATTTCAATTCCTGTTTCCAAAATATTATCACGAAGTTGAAAGGTTGCTTACCTCTGCTGTTTTATTTGGCATGCCTACTCTGTCAAATTCGTGTCAAAATTCATTCAAAACCAAAGCGTCAGATACAATTATTTCATATCATGCAAAGGAAAACATGAGGAAAACAATACATTTTCAGGTACCATGACTTTTTAGATGAAGTATTAGGTACGTATTCTTCTGCCAGAAGCCTCCTCTCATCTACATTTATGAAAGTAGACCTCTAGCCAAGGAATATGTTACTCTCTACCTCTCTACTCTCCTGCCCAAAGCGGATGCATGGAGGCAAGTCAGAGGTATACTGTCTAGCTAGTACATATCTAGTTATCTTCTGCCACCGTCTTCGTTGACCTATGATCTAACTTAACGAACAGATAGGTAGGTTTATATTCTTCTTCTTGTGGTGCCATCTCCTATCGGAGGTTGGCTATCATTAGGACTATTCAGACCCTGGAGACTGCAGCCCTGAACAGTGAGGTGGTGTTCATATCGAACCATTCCCATAGGTTTTTAAGCCAGGACGTCCTTCTTCTACCAGGCATTCTTCTTCTCAAAATTTTCCCCTGCAAAATAATCTGGAGAAGTTTATATTTAAATATCACTTCTCATAATGTGACCGAAGTGCTGTCATTTCCAAGGTTTTATAGTTTTTAGGATTTCTAATCTCTTATTCACCCTCTGCAGGACCACCTCGTTGCTAATTCTATCTTCAATAGATACCGACTGTCGTGTATTTTCAACTATCCGGAACATGGGGAGTTGTGTGCTTAATATGCGAGTAATAACCTTCTAGCTAGACTACGGACGGAGGCTTCATAAATTAAATAACACTAAAACGGTCACCCATCCAAAAGACCTACCTATCCAACTTCGGTGATCTTTTTACACTGTGAATCACCTCTTCACCTCTCCAATAACACATAGTAGAAGTGATTAACCTACACAGTTCATTATGCAGCACCTATATTTTTGTAAATTTATGAAAACAATTGGAAAACAGTGACAAGTGTTTACTATTGTAAAATATAATATGTATCTTGGAAATTGGATTTAGTGAATAAAACAATCCAACTTATTTAATTTATGTTTTATTTAGTATTTTTTTAATTACAGCATTTGTCTTCGTTCGAAATCGACACTAAGGGCGGCGGCGGCGTTATAATACACTTGAAGATTTTTAACCCCATCGAAATGATTTGATGATGACGAATAGTTCAAGTACCAATTAAGTATACTAAGATAGTTTAATCGCTGGCGACACGATGGAACTCTGGATCAACTCTGGATACTGACACAAACCACTTCTTGAATAATAAGATCAATCACCAAACTAATCATAACTTCTTATTAATATCATACTCGTATCTAAGACTCTTGGTTCAATCTCTGTTGAATATTCTTGCTCCTTATTACATCTTTGTTAGAATATTATATTTCTTCTTTCAAGTCCGTGTATTGTTATTGAATATATTTTAATAATAGGTATTCGATTTTATTTTTATTTTACTGTAAGTTCTGTACATTTTCTGTAACAGAGAATGGAATGTAAACTTGTCTGTAAATTGGTTCAAATGCCTTGCTGCCTTTTCTTATCAAAATTTCAAATCGTCGAGCTTATTTAGAAATTTTTCTTTGTCTGAGGTGTAAACATAAAAATCAATATTTTACTAATTGACATTGACGCACTTCACTTTTATCTAAAGGCACTTTTTTTTCCAGAGTAAAGCATAAAGCTTCTTGCGAAAAAGATGTTATTTGGAAGGATTTATCTTTTTTGTTTTAAACCCTCTTTGTTTCAACTTGCATGATAATGTCGATAACGATAATAAAGTATATTAATCTATCTATAGAATCACGCCTCTTTCCTACTGGGGTAGACAAAGACTAGGATGCGCCATTATACACCATGAAATCGGGGTCGTTTTGAAGTAGGAACAGAGTGTTAATACCATCAAATTGTACTTTTACCACTGTAAAAACAACTTTTAAATCTTTAAAAAACCTGCTATTTCATACCTTTTTGTCAAGAAGCTAATTGCACTTTCTATGGAACTGCCGTTTTTTTTTCGCGATATCGCTATTGGCTCCGTAGCAAAAGTTGTTCAGTTTGATGGTCTGAAGTACCGTCTTCCGGCTTCAGAACGATCTCGATTCCAGGGTGTATACTGCGACCCTGACATGCGTCTTTCGCCTTATTTACATCCATACAATTATTTTCATACAAGCCCGTCGGTTCTACATTCTAAGTTCTAACCTATTCTTCTTGGCCTTGCCCGTTCCCATTTTATTTGGGGTCGGCCCTCTGTGTCATACGTCTCTAGGCAGCTCGGTCCTGGGTCGTCTCGTTGTTGACTTGGGCTTCTTTGAGGTTCTTATTTACTAAGGACATCCATGTAATTCGGGGTCTTCCTCGTCCTCGGGGTTCAGTATCGATATCTAGCACTTTTCTGGTCATGTGGTCGGATGGTCGGTCGATTCTAAGTTCTACCCTATACCAACACTTTCATTCATATGACTCAACAGTATTATTATCTTTTGTTAATCCTCTCCACATAATCAAACAAACTAAACAATTGCACTCAACGTAAACACCAACAAATTAAAAATTCGGAGCGTCATTACTGAAAGTTTCTGTAAAACACAACGTAAATATTCGGAGCGTCAATTGGGTTTTACTGAAACTTTCAGTAATAAAATTATGGGACGGGTTCGAATTCGCAGATACGGTATAGGCTATGCTATGTACACACGGCGACACATCAAGCTATACAAAACCAAAGTAAGCTGACCGCGCGTAGCAGGAGTAACGTGTAACGTAGCGTGGCCAGCTTATTTTGGTTAAGTATAGCTTGATGTGTCGCCGTATGCAGGAACCGAAAATTTTCGGTAACCTTTATTTAAATGTTACCTTTATCGAGGTAACAACCGATTTTAATACCGGTAACCTAAATATGACCTTCAATAGAAAGAGAGTGAGTGCGGGTAAGGGTCAGCGTAGACGGAGCGGCAAAAACGCGCGTGTTTTTAATAACACCGAAAAATGAACTTTAATTTCTGCTAATCAAAAGTACGAAATTGATTCAACAATGTCGTTGGTGTAGCGGGTGACGCAAATATGTTGGAGTAACCGACGAGCGACGCGCGCACTATTTTTGGTGTTGCTACAGCATTGGACAGGTTGAGATAATAAAGGAGATGGTTACTTACATTTTATTGAACCTAAAATAATAAAATGGTTAAGTTTATGTTCACGTTTGAGTTTGAGTTTAAGTTTGTTATTATAATTAATTTAATTTGTATTTAGTAACGAGGTACTTACTCAAAAAACTGAATACTTATTATATTTAGGAAGATTCAATTTTTAATTTAAACAAATATCTGTGTAACCGGACCATTAGTAGAATGATATTAAGGTTACCTTTAAAAATACCGGTAAAAAAAATTTTGGTTGTAATCAAAAAATACCTGTATTATCGATACCGGTTTCGGTCCCTGGCCATATGTACCAATGATCTATAAGATGATATGAAATGTTCTCAACCACGAGAAAACTAAGATACGATAAAGATACAATATTCTGAGGGATAAGTATGTGAATTGGGCGCGCGTGTTGCAGTTGGGCTAGAGCCTCCACTAGTAGGCCTATCTCAGGATACCCCATAGTGGGGGCTGGAAGAAGCTAATAGTGATGAAAACTAAGTTTGCTTTCAATTAGGTACCAAAATCAGGGTTTGTATTAAGTGGCTGTTTGACGCTGATGGTAGGAGAGCATAAAAAAAATTTTTTATCTTAATAATTTAGTTTATTTCATACTTTTTAGTCTTGTGTCAAAATGGTAGCAAAAAGTACTACAATATATATATATTTGGAATCTGCTCTTCACCAGCTTTCATTTGATACCCATATTGTATTTTTTTACGAAAAAAAAATTATTCTCCCCCCTCTCTTTTTTAATTAGCAGACTTCATATTAAAATAATGTACCCTATGTCACTCTCACGATTTTTACGAATCTAATGATACCTCATACGTTAAAATCCATCCAGCCGTTTAAGCTGTAGGGCGTGCCAAAGAAATAGACATACAAACATACATACATACATACATACATACGCTCGAAAAACATAACCCTCCTTCTGTCGCAGTCGGGTAATAAAATGTTACTAATCACATGATATGCGTCTGACTACTACCAGAGGTTTCATCTGAAAATCAACACCCTGCTTTCGGGCAAGGTCTATGTTGAGATGGGACCTATTTGCGGCTGTAGCATACAATTAATTACATGTTTGTTCTGTTGATGTTTCCTTGTTTTGTTACTTTGTAAACTTGTGAACTGTATTATTTATGTGTGTGTTACTTGTGCAAATAAATGATTTATCTATCTATCTATCTAATATTGTTCATAATCGAGTGTAACACATTATTCCAATTCATACACGATTAGTGCGCACTGCGTACTAGCGCAGTATATTCTGTAACCAGTATTTGGCGTAGACCATTCCGAACTATACTCAGTTATTGCGTACTACTGATGTATAATTTGGAAGACATCCATGCGAGTCTTGTATTCCAAACTATACTCGATTAGTTTCACACCCTTGCGTTCTGGCCTTGTATACAACGTAAATACGCGTACACGTGTGTATTTTTTGTAATTTCGTTGCGAACTATCTTAAGGTGGTTTCCGTCCATACAAAACGTTGTCGTATAACACTCGTAGACGGTGTTAATAAAAGTAATGTTTTATATATGGAAAAATAGCTTAGAAAATCAAGTTTGCGCATATCAAATAATATTTACAATTTGTAATATAATTACGAAGGTTTGAAATTTTGTATGAATAATTTCAAAGCGTGATATCTTCGTAATAATATTATAAATTGTAAATATTATTTGAAATGCATACACTAGATTTTCTATTTTTCTATTTTTTGCTATTTTTCCATATATAAAACATTACTTTTATTAACACCGTCTACGAGTGTTATACGACAACGTTTTTAATGAAATTGACAGCTCTCCAACCACCTTAAATAAGTACACTCAGCGTCAGAGAAATCTGACCCCCTAAGTATTAAGAATTTGAGGCACAAGCTTCACGTTAGGTGAATCCTACGAGTACATACCCCTATAGAGACGTAATATAAGGCGACCCAACTCTGTCAACTCATCAGTGACTTTTCACTGAAATATTTCGCAACGCCTTTGTTTTCCGCCATTGTTTCGAATAGACTTCGTAGTACTTCGGAGCATTTCCGTCCCCCCCGCACCGCAGCTAGTTGACAGAATTGTTTTCTTTTAAATTCGCATGTATTACGTCTCTATAGGGGTATATGCTCGTAGGGTGAATCAAATGCCATCTATTGGTAGACATTTCCATGGGCGTACCCAGCTTTTGGTCTTGGGGGGGGCAAGTCTGGGCGAGCTCCAGTTTTTGACGACCTAAGTGAGCTCGAGATTTTAGATCCATACAAAACATACATCTAGATCTTTGTGGTACAATCGTAGCCAGGAGCGAGCGAAGCGAGCTCGACAATTCACCAAATTCTGGAGCGAGCAAAGTGAGCTCAAGATTTTACTGCAATGTGTCTAGCCAGAAGCGAGATCGAGATTTTAAGGCAATATAGTGAGATCAGTGTAATAAGTTTTAAATACTGGAGCGAGCGAAGCGAGCTCGAAATTTTACTGTAATATAGTGAGATCAGTGAAATAAGTTTTAAATCCTGGAGCGAGCGAAGCGAGCTCGAGTTTTTTACGACCTAATAGCTCTAACGAGCAAAGCAAACTCGAGAATTTACTTCACCATAAAAACATATAGGATCCAAAACCTAGAGCGAGCGAAGCGAGTTCGAAATTTCGCTGAATTCTAGAGCGAGCGAAGCTAAGTGAGCTCGAGATTTTACTGCAATGCTTCTAGGTCTTTGTGATACAATCATAGCCAGGAGCGAGCGAAGCTAGCTCGACAATTCAACGAATTCTGGAGTGTCTAGCCAAAAGCAAGCGAAGCGAGCTCGAGATTTTACTGCAATATAGTGAGATCAGTATTATAAGTTTTAAATCCTTTAGCGAGCGAAGCGAGCTCGAGTTTTTTACGACCTAAAAGCAAGCTCAAGATTTAACTACACTATGAAAAGATATACGATCTAAAACCTAGAGCGTGCGAAGCGAGTTTTCACCCAATTCTGGAGCGAGCAAAGTGAGCGAAGAGATCTCAAAATTTCTCATCACAGACTACCATGTCTATAGCAAGCAATGCTGCTATAGTAGAATAGAAAAAAGAGCGAGCGAAATGAGTTCAAAATTTATGAATAATACAACGTAACTGGACCAGAATTTGGCCGACATAACAGTGCCATAATGAACAGAAATTAGAGCGAGCGAAGCGAGCTCGAAATTTTTAGTGACATGACGTTGCTCAAAGTCAAAGAAAGTCAAAGTCAAAGTCCCCTGCCCCCCCCTGCCCCCACCTGGGTACGCCCATGGACATTTCCAAGCGATAAACCTGTTCTCGCACTTCCTTTGCATTTTAGATACTAGAGAATCATTCTGCCAATTCTAAATATTAAAAACACAGTGAAAAATTTATAAAATATATCTTTCCATCCAAGACAGAGATTTGAACTCAGCACTCGCAAAATTCAACTCCATTAATTCAAGCGATCTTACCACTGAGCCAAGCGGTTACTTACTCAATTGTGAAATGTGAAATTGTGACCTGCACAGCTAGCATGCCACCCACGACAAAGCGTTTAAACGAGAAAAACGACATGCGCGCTCTTTCTGTCATACGTAAAATAATAAGGATGGAGGCACATCTCGATTTTTATCGTTTTCTCGGGGGTGGCATGCGAGGCCTACTGGTTGGTATCAAACTACATAAATCGTTATATTTTTTTTATTAAATATGTTTGAGGGTACCTAATTCAGTATGGCTCGATGCAAGTTGTTGCAATCCAGTGCATACTTTCACATGACGTATCGGAGGAATCATGTTTAGTTTTTAGATTTTTAACTATTGATTCATTATTGGTGCGATTAAGTGGATTCTTAAAGGCTCTAATGATTGTTCTTTGGGAGCAATACGAAAGTATTAAGGAATTTCACGAAAATTGTGCGTGACGGTAAGTAAATCTGAATTACCTATAACCGACGTAGAAAATCTATTGTTTGCTAATTTAATTTTTATTTACTGTTTATTTAACGTTTACAGACAAATACTGTTCGCGTATGGATCCAAATACATCAGGAAATAAGCTATTGTGAAGTGTAACCGCCAAGGACCAGTCGTTCGGATAGATTCAAACGCCACCAAAAGTAATCAATCATTCAATCATTCACTCGCTCAACTGCTGAATTGTATGGAATTTTGCTAAGAAGACACTTGCATGCCACAGGCATTCACATAACATAGGTAACATAGCATTATTTAGATACATATTATAAATGTATATACCTTATAACATAACATTATATATTTATAAAATTTATATACTTACTTATATTATATACTTATACATTACATTAAGTATAAGACTCTATGTATGTTTATTTAACACTTATATCATATTATTATTTATTCTTGTTTTGTGGAAGTTATTTTATTTACATAACATGATTTATTTTTAGGATTTTCTACATAGGTGATTTCTACATACCTATTGAGTGCTTATTGAAGTATGAACCAGCTACAATATGGAGATATTGAAAGATTTGATAATAACAGGATAAGCTGAGGGCCAGATATATTTCGTTCAAGATAATTGCTCTGTTCAACCTTCACGACGCGTCACGCAGTGGCTTGCTTATATAACTATTGTAAATAAAATTGGCCATCCAAAAGCCCCGATTTGAACCCAATCGAAAATGTGTGGGGTCAAATGGTTCTGAATTGCGATCCTAGTGAAGTGAGGTCCAAGCCAAATTTAGATCAAAAAGTTACAAGAACCTGAGACTTAATGCGATATGATATTTGTTTCACTATGGTTTCTAATATAAAAGGTCGACTCGATCAGATATTAGGATTTGAAGGTCACCCTATCCCTTATTTAGCTTTTCAGAATCGTTTGACTCCTCAATTATAAAGGGTAATGGGCTTTGCAGCCCACTCGATAAGAAGAAGAAAGGGTAATTGTGTACTTTATATCTTTTTCCTTAATGTTTCTGTTGTATCAGATTGCGCGCGATAGATGTAAATTGTTATCATGTTAGTTATTTTGACTACAGTTAACATGTTGGTTCTCTCGCTAAAATCTAAACAACATCATAAGCTGTCAATGGCGCTGTAATGTATAAAACGCCAAAGAAAATGACGGTTGAATTTTTAGGAACCTATTTATAAACGAAACAAACAATGTCTATAGGTAGATACCTGATATTAGCATGTCATGTTACGATGATGATGTGTATTAAGCATAAGCATATGCTCACGACTATATTCCCCGAGGGGGTAGTCAGAGATATTCGGAAACCTCAGAACATCCACGTTTCACCAGTAATACCGTAAGTCTGTCCAGTGTGACGGGGGGTGAGCCCGTCGCCACTTATATTGGGCAGTGGGTACACATACATGCCTCGAAAATGAAGCATGCAGGTTTCCTCACGATGTTTTCCTTCACCGAAAAGCCAGTGGTGTTACAAATCGTACATAAGTCGGCCTGGACGGGAATCGAACCATCGCCTCCTGCATGGCAGGCAAGGTTACTCGCCACTGGACCACCACGGCTTTTTTTTTATATGCTTTTGTTTATTTTCTCAAAAATACTTTTAATAAATGTTTTAAAACTTATAATTGTTTTCTATTTCGTTGTTATCCCTTTTTTAGTTTAATTTGTTCTTAGCCAAATGGTATGAAAAGTCAAGTTTAGTATTTTCACAAAGGCCTAGGGTAATTCTTGTATGGAGGGTGGCGTCTTTTTTTTAAGCGGTCAGGTAGATTAGATTAGATTAGATTAATTTATTTCACATTATAATAATGTCACATTGTTACATAAATATTTTACATAAAATGTCCATTCATAGCATGATCGTCAAATTGTTTTATAAATTTATGAGATTAACAATGTCAAAAATAAAAACGAATAATTATAAAATATAAAGAATAAAAGTTAAACATAGTCTATTTCAAGAATAGTACCTACTTATACTACTCCGAAACGTTACACCATAGGAATTTTTTTTTTCATAATAATGTAAGGTAATATTAGCCCTAAAATACCCACCACATTATGTAACTGGCAACTTAAAAAAAAAAAGACGCCAATATACTGAAGTACAAATCCGTACTTTACTACCGTAAAGTAGTCGTACTTTACTAGTAAGATTGTGTAAACAATTAAAAATTACCGGTGTCATGGTGGTGCTGTAGTTGGAGACAAACACAGACTTCTCAAACACTGGAATGCCGTTGGCTGGCTTTCTGGAGATAGTTGCCACGTGGAGTCCACGCATCTCTACCCCACCACACCTGCGTTAAAAAAACTCTGTAATATTGTAACACCGAACACAGGTTTTTTAAAATAACCTTCTGTTATTAAATGAATATTCTGAGTTTTCAGACAGATCCAGCTGACTTTAGCTTTATATACAAGGTGTTTCATAAGTAACAATAAATATTTCAAACTCTTAAGGGGGTTGTTTAGACCGTCAAACTGAACAACTTTCTCTATGGGACCAAGATCGAAATCGCAAAAAAAAAATTGAAATCCCATACATATTTTAGCTCTAGTCGATTTGTAGAGTATAGAACATCTTTTTTTTTTCGCGATGTCGATATTGGTCCCATAGTAAAAGTTGTTCAGTTTGATGGTCGAAACCACCCCCTTTAAGGTTTATTTGCATTTTTGTAACACCTTGTATATGACTTCCTATGTGAATACAGTCGTGAGCAGAAAATATAAATATCTCTACTTATAACAACATGAAAGATTACTCTCCATGAGATAATTCACATTGTTATGAGATTAATTGATTTATTGAAATGTTAATTGATTACATAGGTTGATTTTACTAATGGACTCCATATAAAAGAGACTCAAAAGGTAAAACCTACCTACATAAGTAACTCACGACCATTTTCTCATTTGGGTGTGTCTCAAACTTTGCTCGAACTATCGCTATATCAAGCGACCATTTTTATTTCATCTAGTGTTTCAAGTTGGAAATACGTTTCAAGTGGTGATAGGAAGCTAGTTTTTCGCCGCAGCAATACCTATGGCATATTCTTTAATCATCTCTGCATCCACATAAAGATTTTGAAAAGATTTTTTTCATAAAGACTTGTGTATAATGGGACCTTGTATCCTGAAATAAATGTTTTTTTTGCGAAGTCTATTCTAAGCGGAAAATTACTTAACGTACACAAGATGACTGAAGTACATTATAATATTAAATACTTCTCTAATGTTCAGTATATCCACACTTAGGCTCGGCGTCCGTGCAGTCTGGCGTGAAATTGAAAACGGGGCAAATCAGGCGTATTGTTGTTACCATACAGAAATTACACGCTCCTCTTGGTAGAGATGGTGTAACAAAGTGTGCACAGTAACCACCAACTGGGCATGACGTCATCTAGTTTGTACTGCGATTGTTGTATACCATAGAGAAATAACACGCTCCCCTAATGCTTTTTGTCTCCCCTTACCCGTCCCTCACCCCCTTTGTCAGCGACATAATTTTCTATAGAAACAAGCCGATATGCCATCTCCTCTTACTCCATGTGTTGTAAACATACCGATTTCATCCAGTTCGTTTCATTCTTAAAATTTAATTCAGCATATTTTCAACCTCGTTCTCTTTCGCATTGAGTGTTGTCCGGCGTAAAAGAATGAATTCTTCAAAATAATACGAAAAATCGATAAACAACGTGTTAATGAAAAACGCAAAACTACAAAGTAGTTTGTTTAGAATCGAGAGTAGAATCTAATTAACATGGTTTCAATCACAGACTTTAAAGAAGAACCAGACGTAATCTCGTCTAATAATGAGTGTAGCACCCATTTCTTTTGTGAGCGTGCTGTCACGCACGTGGTACATAAGGTGACGGGTTGTAGCATTTGCGCCTAGAGATAGTGCATCTGTGTAAGTGCATGTCAAATGAGATTGTATTACCTTGCATGTTTCACATCTTTTTAGTGCAATATTCGGTCCGTATTTCTTTCAAGTCCGTGGTTTCAATATAGGAATTTTATTTTCAAAACATTAAATAATTTCTTTGTGCAAAACTAGTGTGAGATGTACTCGCCGTTCACACAAATGCCTCGTCCTTTCTAATTGAGCATCTTGAAGACGTCTTCCATCGCATTAGTGAACAGTTTCGGGGAAATAATATCCCCCTGTCTCACTCCTCTTAGCAGTTGGATCGGCTTCGTCTGCTGATCTTTTACTTGAACGGACATAGTGGCGGCGTCATACAGACATCTAAACACCACAATGTATCGCCAGTCGATCTGGCATCGCTGCAAGGACTCCAGAACAGCCCAGGTCTCGATCGAGTCGAAGGCTTTCTCATAGTCCACAAAGGCTAGACACAAAGGTTGATTATACTCCTCGGTTTTCTGTTCAGATGTGGTCTATGGTACTGTAGCCTTTTCGAAACCCGGCCTGCTCCGGGGGCTGAAACTCGTCGAATTTTCGAGCGAGACCGTTCGAGCTTCGAGAACAACTTATAGACGTGGCTCAGAAGTGAGATCAGTCTGTAGTTCTTGAGGAGTGTTTTATCTCCTTTCTTGAAGAACAGGACCACAACACTTCCGCTCCATGCCTCCGGTGTTATGCCATTGTGAATGACGGAATTGAAGAGCTTTCCTAGGGCCTTCAAAACAGGAGTACCTCCAGCCTTCAGAAGCTCTGTTGTTATTCCGTCTTCACCCGGAGCTTTGTTATTTTATGTTGTTTGACGGCCTTTCCTAATCTCTCTCGAGTCAACGTCCGGGATATCGTCCGTGTAGTGGCGTACTAGTGGGGCTCTGGGGTCGGTGTTGCGAGCTACAGGCTTTGGGGCGTGTGTTGTATACAGACTTCCATAGAACTTCTCGACTTCAGTGAGGAGGTCCGGCTTAGAGGCAACGATCTTCCCATCCGTGGTTTTGAGTTTTGACAGGTGGCATCTCCCGAGCTGCTGAACGAATACTTTCGATTTCGATAATAGGATTAATATGTTTATCCATGCCAAATTACAGTGTTCTAATACTAAGCGTATATGAGCTAAGTCGCGGACGGACAGACGAACGAACGAACGGACGGACATAGCGAAACTAAAAGGGTTCCTTGTTGACTATGAAACCCTAAAAACGGGACCGCAGTCGAGAACACACTGAATTACATTTTAAGAATGAAACAAGATGGATGAAATTGGCATGTGTACGACGATGCACCCGATTTCACTCGATTTAAATTATTATATTCTTGTCGGACTGGGAGAAATTTGTATGAGTACCTACCTGCAATCTAAGCCGAAGTTCGTACCATCAGTGTTTCCTTAAGGCTTAGGGGCTTTCAATGGTTCAGTGCTGGTGCTGGGGGCGCTTTGCTGTCTGACCATAATAAGCAGTCGGTGTTTCCTGAGCATGCAACGCTTGTGCCTTCACAAAAACCTATAATGACTTACCTAATAGTGTCAATTTCTGGATAGTATCTCAACTCCAACGAATTTCCCGAGTTTTCTTTTAAAGTAGCGGTATGAAGTTCCACGTTGATGGCAATCCTATTGATTCTCAGTGGTACTCTTAGGTTTCGCGAGTCATCGGGCACAGTCTGTACCATGGTGTCCAGGAAAGAGACCCAGTTGTCGATCCAAGCAAGGCGTGATTTGGTGCCGCTTACACTCTGATTAAGAACCCCGCAAAAAGCGTCCCTGGGAGGAACACAACACATAAATAATAAATAGCAGATAATTTAAAAGTTCCTTTGTACTCTGCTCAATGGAAATAAATGGAAAACTAGCTTCAAATATTTATAACTTTATGCTCCTCTCCTCTGCGTCTCACTCCTCATATTTCGGTATTTTAGGTATTTTCATCGGGATATTCATAGGAATAACTCCGCTCCTCATTACAAATACAAAATACTCGTAGGTACCTATTAAAAGGTTTGTTCAAAAAAAACAAAAGTAAACTAAAACGAAAAATCTGCAGATTGACCGCCAATAAAATATTGATTTCCATAAAAAAAAAAAAAAACTTTATTTCAGACATTACATCCATGTAATATTATGTTGTTAGTATCACACATAAATAACTATGTTAGTACAAACACTTCAGTGTAGACCGATCCAGTGCTTAATAAAGCTATGTAACAGTATCTACTGGAGACCATGTTTAGGATGCTGTTTGGTGCGATCTTTCTGCAATAAAGGAATAATTCTGTGGCTTGGAACAATAATTACCTAAGTATGTCCATTGTTATAGTTATAGACTTACTCTTTCTCTTGACCTTCTCTTGAACCAAGACACATAATCTTTAGCACTATCTTACTTGTATTCATATCCTCTGAGATGGCGCTCTTTGTAAAAGTCTCGCGTGTCGATCATGACATCATCATCATCGTCCGTGACCTTAGCTTTTCTAATCGCAAGATATTTTTCTCCAAAGTTTTCTTTCTCACGTATACGACCCTTCGCTACTATCGTGTTGTTCTCTAGTATCTAAAGAAATAAATAATTTTATTGGAATTAAAATCAGGAATTCAATCCCTTTGCCTCGCAGGGTTTCATACATTATATACAGAGTCAGAGTACAAATAGCTTTAACATACGTACTAATCGTCGTACTCATCGTCTGCCTCCAAACTACTGGTGAGACAGGGGCGGAATAGCAAATCTACAATCATGATAGCCTAGCGTACGATCGGATTCGACTAAATGCGAGTAAATTTTATTCTTAGATCAAGTCGCCGGTTGCTTTAGAGTCTAGAGTCTAGAGGAAACGATCACCGAAGTTAAGCAACGTAAGTCAGTCTCAGCAGGTCAGTCTTTGGATTAAGTGACCGTTTAGTGGTATTTTATCTCGAGCGGTCCCGTGCTTCGGAAGGCACGTTAAGCAGTTGGTCTGGGATAGTTCCGCCAGATGGCGTTTGTAACTATTCGTTAAGCCAGATCAGATGCCTATTATGGTGGCTTGAAAATTCTCTGACAGCAAGTTGACCACTAACTTGCCTCCACCAACACGCACTGATGGGCCCGCGTGGTGAAGTATGGCCCACTCCCTCTCACCCTTATTCGTGAAAGGAGGCCTTTGCCCTGCGGGATTCTACAGGCTATAACTAACTAACAAATTAAAACTGTATAACCTCACATTGCAATAAGTACGGATACAACGACCTCTTTCTTTAGGTGGATTATACATTCGTACTAAAGTACGGGTTAGTACATGGTAGTAGAAGACAAGTGAAGTTATTTCGGAGTAAACACCAAGACTAAGTTATTCTTCTATAAATCTAAGTTTGGTCGAATAATTATAAATGCTTTTCGAAATTCAGGGGCGCTCAATATTCAACTAAACTAATCAAAATCCCAAATCAGAGTCTATTCACTGAATACAGGTGTAAGTTGAAATGCGTTACATAATTATCAAAGGGCGTGCTTCAGACCATCAAACTATACTATATCTACAGCTACTATATACTATAGCGCCAGCATCAAAATCGTGATAAATAAAATAAGCTGTTCCATAGAAAACGTCACTATCCGCTGGCCCTAAATGTAAGGGATTGCAGATTTTATTTTTGGGAATTCGATGTTAGCTAAATAGTGAAATCTATGCAATTCAAATCAAAACGAGTGAATTGACATTTCATTGTTAGTCTCGGTCGTAGAAAGAGAAGGTATATAGGTATAGAAGGAACTTAGGCGATTTTTTTTCGCTAACGCTGGTAGACTGATGTTCCATCAGTGTAACCGCGTATGAGACAGCGATAATTTCATCCAGTGAAATCGAACTCCCATGAAAATGGGTAAATCAAAAGCCAAAGCCTAAAAATGCCTTCTTTTTTCCTTTCGCAATTTTTTAGCGCCGCCATCAATCAAACTTGAATTATAGATCAGAACAACGTTAAAAACACATCTTTTTATGAGAAGTATATCTCTAAACTCAGTCTTGTCAGAGATTTTTTTTTTTTATTTGTTTATTCAATTAAATGGGTCTTCAAAATTACCACGCCAAACTGCACAACAGTTTATCGGCGAAGAAGGCGATATAAGGCTTGAAGTAAACGTATTGAATATACAGGGTGTTCAGCAGATCGTTGAATATACATAAATGGGGGGTAGGGGGGTCATGTGCTTCCTCCTCAGCCCCGAAGATTTGACCTAGGCCCACATTTTTTTTTTGTGAATGATTTTTTGGAAATTCGTCACTTGCACGCCTTTAAACTCCTATAATTTTTTTTAATGCACAGGAGTGCGATTTTTCAATCTCATTCGGTGAGCTCAGCTGTTGAAAATTTGTTTGTCAAAAATCTTTCTCTACAAGTCGACATCTAAATCGCAAAAAAAGATTCGCAAGAAAAATAAATTTGAGTCCGTCGAGCAGTTTTGTATGAAACTGCATACTTTTCATCGCTATTTCTATGTTGGCTCTGCAGTGAATGTTTGACTGAGTTCAGTCATTTAATTTTTATTCTATTTTCGTTTTATTTGTGTAATGTATACAAGGTGTAAGGAAAAGTATCATTAACCTTCAAACCACATACCCTACCCATCAAACTGAACTACATTTACTATAGAATCAAACAAAAGTCGGGACAAAAAAAAAATCAGCTGCTCCATATGATACTAAACTGCAGCGCCTACCCGCCTCAAATGAGATCAGCTTGTTTTTTTATATTACATTTCATGTAACAACAGTTTAGAATTCACATGCAACAATTTACTACAGGCACGTATCCAGGGGGATAGGTGGGATTTATCTCCCCCCTAAAATACAAATATTTGTATAGAAATGTGATAAAAACATCTTTTTCATTGTTTTTGGTAAGTATCCACGAAATTTAGGAACGAAATTTTTACCCCTCCAGCATTCCATTCGGAAAAAGGTTTTCGATTTCCGGGACTTTTTGGGTTCCCGGGAATCGGGAATGATTTTTCTTTTTTCCCGGGAATTCCCGGGTACCCGGGAATCTTCGAAATATTGGAAAAACGTTAGTATTTCACGAGAAAACTTGGTTTTTTTTCTTTGATTTTACTTTTATACACAGGAAAACTATTATATTTTATTTTATATTATATTTTATATTATATTATATTATATTTCAAATTTTTTTAACCATCTAAAGAATCAAAACGTTACGATCATTTTTCAATTTTACATTCATAGGTTCTAAAGATTCAACTTTTAAGAGCATTTTTTTTTCTCCTTTCAGTATGATTAGACCTATTAAAGTATTTTATAAAATTGCTTTTAAATAACTTTAAATTAACACTCGCTTGTTGTTGCTCTTAAAAGTTGAATCTTTAGAACCTATGAATGTATTCTATAAATAAAAAATAGCTGGTTTTGTAGTTTATAGAAGTAGTACTTTTTTGATTTAGGCTTGATTTATTGAGAAATTTTTAATATTGTGGTGAGGTCGTCACTACGGTACTAGGTACTAACGGTAAAAGGAGGTTTAAATAAATTAAACAATTTTAACGGGTTCTTATTTGGTATTTGGAATATTTGAGTTCGCTATTTCAGGAGTACCTATTTCTGAGCAATAACTGTCTGCGAATCTCCAGTCATCTCGTGATTATGACAGTCTTAATGTTTTTTGTTAT
Source organism: Agonopterix heracliana (assembly GCA_963693445.1). Lineage (NCBI taxonomy): Eukaryota > Metazoa > Arthropoda > Insecta > Lepidoptera > Depressariidae > Agonopterix > Agonopterix heracliana. The sequence continues at coordinate 485,126 of OY856321.1, forward strand.
AAATTGTTTATCTATATAGTTTACAGTTAATTTTTTGTTTAAATTAATATCCGCGTATCTCTTAAAAACTGTAGTTATTAATTACCTACCTACTTCAATACATTTGACATCTTTAAAACTGAATAACACTTGAAAACTTTTAAAAACACATTATCATGGACCTATAGGTACACGTACCACTGAAGGGCACAGGCTAACTTGAGAGAGGGTGTATGGGGGTCAGTCCACCACACGTGCCTAATGCAGATGCAAAATAAAACATGAATAATAAAAACCTGATTCAAATCTTTTTCAAGCATCCAAAAAGGCAGTTGAAGCATCTTTGAGCCTATTATTTACTTTGGTAAAGAATCTTCCCGCGGTATAAAAAGCAGTGGAAAAGTAGGACTGACTGATAAATAGGGCTTTGTAAAGAAGATCGAAAGTAACTACATGTTATTTAAGGTCTAAAAAGTTAAATATCAGAAATACAAATAAAATCGAATCCGCAACGCAGGCTTCGTCAAACCTTAATCACATATCTATATCCGCTACAAGCTTCGTCAATTGCAGCATACAATATAAAATCCGCATGCAAGCTTCGTCAGACTATCACTAACTAATCTAAAGGCACTGCCCTACGCAACCCTGGTTCAAAGGTCCCTATGATGCTGGCCGCATTGCCCCTCTGAATGGCCAGAGAAATTCTCTGAACCAAAAAGGCTCCCGAGCGCGGGTCCCCACCTTTCGTCCGCATTCGCTACCCTATCTCCCTCACGAAGTCCTTGGCATCGACCCCCCAAGGGCCCCCAGTTTCAAAGGCAGCTGGAACGAAATCATACCCTTGCTCCAGGTTGGCATATGTCGTCCGCTTAAGCCTCGCCGCCCGCTCCGCGGCAGAGCCAGCAACGCGCATCGTCTGACTCAGGTAGGAAGGAGCAAATGTGCTGACACAGGTCGCATCCCAAATCAGGCAACGACCCCTTTTCTAGGGGATCAAAGTCAGGCCATCGGGACGCTTCCCATTTGTGCGGCTTAAACTCGTGGGCTCAAAAATACTCGGCACGTCCACCAAGACAAGTGCACGGCGAATTATGTCGTTGAGGGCTTGGTGACGGGGAAATCTACCAGCACAATGCTGGCAATTCAACCGATGATGGCCATTTTCCTCCACCCAACAACCACAAATGCACCGATGAGGCTCGCACACCTTGCAACCGATACGCAATGCCGCAGCAATCCTCAAGGTATCATTGTCCAGCAGTGTCTCCATATTGGGGGATGGAAGCGCATGCAACCAAGCGGCCGATTCTGGCTCGGAAACTGCCTTCAAGCGCGAAACACCCACCCCAACAGCGCTACTCATATGTTGCGAAAACGACTGCTTCGCCGCGATCTCGTCCCAGCCTCTCTGGATGGTCAAGCCTTCAGGGCGCTCGCCGTTAACAGTCTTGATTGCCCAAGCAGCCCACGCCTCCGTCACATAAGGTATAATGATCCCGCCACCATAAAACGGTAAAATACGAGTGACGAGATCCGCAACCCCATGAGAGGAGGCTAAAAAAGCGACCAGGCCAATGTCCTGCACACGACGCACCCCCAAACCCCCATATCGAACCGGCAACGAAGCTTGCCCCACTGCTCATCATTCAGACTGACATTGATCACCGATTCTAATGCCAATCTGAGTTCGTTATCCATATGAGCCACTTCCCGCGAAAACATCCAAGTTGGTGTGGTTCTCAAAAGATAAGTAAGTTTCGGAAATGAGAGGCAATTCCGCAAAGGAATCAACGCCACATGAGATGAGATATCCTTCAAAAGAAGTGGTATAGAAGAAATTAGCTCCGCTTTAGCTCTCAGAACTGATGGTAATCCCGCCGCAAAAATTGGTGCCCCCAATAAATGAGAGAAAGTCTCCTCATAATTTGTCTTCAAACCAGGCAACAACTCCTCCAACCCACCCCTGGCATCCAAAGCCCCCAAACTGCACGGGTAAAACTCACATTTGGCCGTATTCACTTCCAAGCCAATGGAACTGAGCGCTGGGAGTAGTCTGTTTAGATCCCCGACCACCTCATCCAGGCTCCCCCCCCCCCCGATAATGCCATCATCCAAATACCTGATGTTCAGGGGCAAGCTTAAAGTATTAAGCACCTTCTGGATTGCCAAACAAAACACTAAAGGACCCAGAGGGTCCCCCTGCTGCGCACCAACCTGAGACAAAAGCTTTTAGTCGTTGTATAATAGATGGAATTGAAAACAAATGGATACAGTGCAGGTACTTGGTACTTGACCTCATTTAGAATCACATCCCTTTCTACGCTATTAAATGCATTCTTGATGTCCACTTTCACAATCACGGTGTCAGTGCTAGAGCCAAGGGTACACCCCACCGCAAATGACCGAGTGGCGTGAATAGCCGCCTCGCCCAGCTGGCGCGGCTGCAGATAAGAGGTCATTTCTTCCTTAACGGCACGGCAACAAAGCTTTGCCACAAGACGACGAAGCGTACCCCCTGACACCACCGTCCCTTTTAGTAAGAGCGCACAGAGTGGCACCATACAAAAAAAGGCACACCAGTGGATTAAGCATCCCTTTCAAAAGAAAATTACACAAACCCGCTAATGAGTCTAAAAGACAAGGGCCGTTATCCCCCGCAGAAGGGGAAATCATCTCCTTGAGATGCTGTGGTCGGAGACCATCCAGACCTGAACTGAACCGTAATAGAAGGTCTCTATTGCAGCAGCCACTTCAGCAGCCGTGACCGTCAAACTGAGATTTGAAAGGCTGGGCTGCGAAGGTAAATTAAGAGGCCTAGACGGGGCTGGATCTTTCTCCCTCAGCGATGTCAAGGTTTCAGCACTGTTCGCGGCCAAAGAAGAATCCGAGAGCAAAAGACGTACCGCCCCCCGCAAGTCCCCATCGAACACCTTCGCCTCCACCGACCGAGGAAATAATGTGAGCCTTCGCGACTGCTCCAGAGGTAAATACGGATTCTGATCAAAAATGTTCCGCTTGACCCACTAGGTTACTAACCACTAGGTTAGTGATTCACGAGAACCACCATCCGGAACCCTCAAAGCCGTATAAGCGAAAGTCAACAATGCGAACCAATCATCAACGCCATTACTATGCACACATTCCTCCAAAAGCGAACAGAACCTACCTTCGGTATGTGTTTTAGAACATGGACCCTCCTCTTTAACTCCGGAAGGTCATCGAAACTAGTAACATTAGCCGGCGTCGAGGAGGCACTAGCAACCCTCACGGCGGTATCTCTGTCCTGAATGGCCACATCCTTGTGTACCCGACCAATATGCACACTCAAACCCCTGGACGCTACATACAGTTTTGCTGAGGTCTTCACATTTGCAATTTTAAGGAATTCCCGGGATCACGAGAATTCAGCAATATTTTTCCCGGGTAAGGAAAAGCCTGAATTCCCGGGGATCCCGGTCCCGGGACCCATGCATAATTGCATATGCGCCCCCTGAAAAATTGCCCCTAAAAAGTGCTGCTATAAAGAACGATCATTACCGACCACAAAGGAGTGTTATCATGTTTCACGTCTTGTTAGTCAGCACTCCACTATAGAGAATTGCAAACTTCTTGGTTTGCGAAAATCAAAGGCTAAACAAAACACAACCACACCTGAACTTTTCACGACACGGCACATCGGCGCGCGCCGCCATAGATTTTCATGGCACGGCGCCATGCCGTTAATTCCCATTTTTTTTATTGATTGATTTCAGAATCTTACATCCTAAAAGGTACAAATTTTAAAATCGCCAAAAAACTGCTGGGCAGTTTTGAAATGTAGTGTTTTATTTTATGATTACCGTACCATAACCATATTTTACTAGGTATTCACGATTATTTACCTATTTAAGTACAAAGCTGTTATTACTATTTTATTCGATACCTACGAATTATTACTATTTCATTCAATACTAACATAATTTAAAAATCTAGTATGATACTAAATTTCACATAGAAAAAAAAAAAAAAAAAATTTCCGGAAAAATCCCGGAATCGGTAGTCAATACGGTTGGCAACAGAATATGAACGTAGACGTGGGGCGCCACCCGCCGATGGGCGGGAATACTCGTCCGTCACTTCCTCTGCTTCACCCCCTCAAATACCTAAAGAGCGGCGACTCATTACATCTTAACTTAAAATATGATAAAGATGGTCAAATATTAATTATGCATGAGAGTGTAGGCTTTAACAAAAAAACATAAAAAATAATGTGAGTAGTAATTGTATGATCGGTATAAGTAAGTATGTTTTAAAAATATTAACAATGAATAAAAATTTAAGAATAGTATGTGTATTTTGGAGTGCCAATTGGATGAGTGTAAATTTCGGTGCATATAAGGCGTGTAATAAACTTAGATCAAAATAAAATTAATGGATGGCCCCTTACGCGAACATTTCAAACCAGAAAAATGAGGCAAATGAAAGTTATACTTCAAATTTGTATGCAACCCTAGATTTGACACATAACGGCGCTAGTTTGTATGGGCCAAGTGCATTAGCAGTGTGCGTCAACTTACCGCGCTTTAGGCCTATCCATTAATTTTATTTTGATCTAAGGTAATGAAGGTTTATGAAGGTAAAAAAAGAAGAGAAGGTAAAAGAGCTCGGTGGCGCATTGCGGAGAGGTATGGACTTTCAATCATGAGGTCTGTTAAATAATGTCCGAGTTCAAATCCGCACGGACAACATGCCACGTACCAATGAGTTTTTCTAACTTATGTACGTATTACCGACTGCTCTCAAACGGTGAAGGAAAACATCGTGAGGAAACCTGCATATGCAGAAGAAGAAATTCTGATGCATATGTGAAGTCTACCAATCCGCATTGGGCACGCGTGGTGGACTAACGCCCTAACACCCTCCTAGAGGGTAGGCCTGTGCCCTGCAGTGGGACGTATATAGGCTGATGATGAATGAAGGTAGGTTAAAGGTAGGTAAGAGAGGTAGGTTAAAGCCCTGCTTTAACAAACAATTTCATAAAAACGGTGAGTAGTAAATGTATGATAGGTATAAGTTTGTATGCTTATATGCAAATAAAAATTAAAGAGTGGTGTAGGTCTTTAGGGTATTAATAATTACGTTTGTAAAAATGCGTTTAATATCAAATAGAGTGCATGAGTTGTAAGTGTGTGTAGGTTCTTAGCAATAGTAGTGATTAAAATGTAAAAATTCCTGCCGAGGTCCTTCAATTTAAAAGACAAATTCGAACTAACCTCAAAATTCCCACTCTTCCATTGTAACGTAATAACAAATTCAACGGTCCCATTAACTGGCATATAAGTAAGACGATGTAGAGAGACGTTCTCAAACACCACAGAAACTTCTGAGTATTCCCGTGAAAGATAGAGAGCCAAAGTCTCCCATGCCAGCACCAGATAGCATGTCCCAGGCACCACTATACGTCCTGCAAGAAAACTTTAATTAGCACCGGATCCATAAAAAAAAGGGCACGAAGTCGCGACAGATACCAGTAAGAAATTTATTTCATTTATTTGTTTATTTAAATCAGACAAAAGTACAGTATAACATCATTACAGGTCCATGTTATAAATACCTGAACCTAAAATAAAAGACTACATAAAAAAAGAATGATAAACAAGATCTTAATAATTATCGATCGATAATATATTACTCTGTGCCCATGGCGCCGGTGGTGGCGCCTGGCTTCGCGGCGCGGGCCGCTCCGTCGTTCGCACAAACTCGCTTCCCATCTGTGCACCTTCCTCCTCCCTACTTATAGCGTCTGAGAACTCATCTTCATCGTCTGTTCCGGGATTATCTTTATCGTTTATGTGTACACTATTGTCTCCTAAGGGCGACTCTGCCGAATCCAACGGAACAGTGGGCGATCTCGGTGGCGACAATGTAGGTGAGTTGACAGGCGAGCCCTGCACAGGCGGCGCTTGCGTCGCCGGTGTCGGCTCTGGAGCGGTCGCAGCCGCGCGGAAGGCGGAAGGTGACAAAGCGCGAGGGCGTGACCCTTTAGTGCTGTTTTCTGGATCGCCAGTAAATTTTACCAACTGATCGATGTGCCTTTTAACAACTCTGAGTTTGCATACATCATCACTGAAAACATACGTCGTCCTAGCTTCTTCCTTACAATTCCAGACGTCCAGACCGGTTTCCTGCCTACAAAATGTTTAAGCCAAACATTATCTGCCACATTGAATGATCTACATTTAGGACTGTCGCTTCTATCTGCATTTTTGAACGCATAGCGATCAATCGGTTTGGTCGGCTTTATTAAATCTAATCGGCAACGCATCTCCCGTCTATACATCAGTTTTGCCGGTGACGAGCCTGTCGAACAATGTGTTGTGTTTCTGTATTGGAATAGGTATTCCAGTAATTCGTCGTTTAGATTACTAGTACCTCGTCGACTCAGAATTCCTTTTAGCATTTTTTTGCAAGTTTGAACTGAATTTTCAGCCTGACCGTTACTGGCTGGGTCACTGTTCGATGCCGTTCGCAACACAGAACTGATCGAATTCTGCCGTTTTAATCTTTACATCGTTGTCTGACTCGATACCTAGTATTAGGAATACCTAACCTCGAGAACAGGTTTTTTAATTTTGATATCAGCGATCGGGTATCCGCCGGTCATTGGAAGACACTCTAGCCACTTTGTGTGTGCGTCTATTACAACCAGATACACCATTTGCCCCGGGATCATGACTTCTTACCGAAAGACATCTCGTCGAAACCCGTTTGTTCCACGCCTCGTAATCGAAGTGCCGTTTAAGCGGTGGCCTACTAAATAATAAATACATACTAGATGTCACAATTTTCGAAGTGTATTTATTTTATTTGACTGACACCTGTCTTTGATTCCTACCTCTTTGGACACAAAACGCCTTGACCAATCAGGGACAGCCTTCGAACAGTTGACAATTTAACGCACGACAGATTATGATTTAACGGTTTCACTTCACTCCACTGACAGTGAACCTCTGCACGCCGGATAAACCGAAATCTAAATTATGTGCAGTTACGAAGCTTGTTGATAGATAGTTGCGGCGAGATGGCAACTTCAACGCTAAGGCTGGTGTTAGAGTCACGCTTACGCCGGCGCGCGGGTGAAAAGCAACGCAGGCCACGAGCTAAGTGTTGCCTTGTGCCGTTTCATAGTGAAAGTGACCTGCTTAGTTAGTGCCAACCACGCGCTTACCACCCACGCGGGCGGTCAGCATGACTCTGACACCACGCTAAGGCATGGGGAACTGATAGGGTGAAAAGGCTGCTTTGAGTTTCAGTTTACATACCATCTATCACGTGACCTGATATGTATTCGAGATCTTCTTTTTGTAGGGAGAGCACCACAGTCCGCTCCGTCGTGTTGAGAGAGGTAATCGGTTTGAATTTATGCACGTACCTGAAATATGATTAGAAATATGAGTAAAATGCTTTGGTACAATTATTCTAGACTGTAAGACGTACAAAGGTAAGGTAGGCAGTAGATAAACCAAAAATTATAACAGAAATATACCTACTACACAATGTCCTTTCAAATATGCCATGAAAAAAACCCGACTGCATAAAAACATTATTAACTGAAAGGAGAAAAACAAGCTCTTTAATTATGAGCAAATATAATTCGAATGTTTATCAAATAGGAAACAAGGAAAACATTTGTTTTTATGTTGTCGGGTTTTTTCGTTTATCTTTGTATTTTTCTTTTTAGGTTCTCGTCTACCCCACGGAAGGGTCCTAATAGGCTTAATACGCTAAAATCGGCTTCCAAATTTAGTAAGGTGAAATGAAAAAACCGCTAAGAAACAATTCTGTTCGAATAAATTGTATTTGCAACATTTTTTATTCTTACGGGTAACATTAGTCAAATTCATCAAAAACATTTAAACAAACTGAAATTTAACGAACTGATACAAAAATACTACGAGTTAATCACTAACAACAAATAATTCGGATACAGCTAGGACATAGGAGTGAAGAATCTGAATAAAAATATGGATGTCTCTGTTTGGACCTACCTGTAATAATACCAAGTTTCGAGGAAATTCAATATAAAAACTTTTTTTTTTTCATAAAAATATTCCAGTCATTTCAAACTTCGTAGGTCGCAATAAATTGCACGAGAATGATTTTTGGAATGTTGTTAGGATTGATACCAGTAGCATAAAACCAAGTTTGCAGCATCGAAAGACCTGTGAACCGTTATAGGTAGTGGTGCTCGAAAAACCTAGATAATTTCGGTAATTTATCAAGTTTTGACTCATAACTTCTAAACGGTGCATCTTACTGTTAAGTGGATAGGTATGTGAAAAAAATTGGATTCTTCAAAGCATCAGATAAATATCATGAAGTACTAACAGTAGGAGTATGATTTGTGGATATGTGTAAATTGAACATAAATTATTGAAGTTTGATTAGAGCCAAAACACGATTAAGACACATTTTCTCGATGGAAAAACAAGCCAACGTAGCTTCCGTCTTTATCGATAAACTCTTGTAACTGCTAAACGGTGGATAATGGAAACACGAGACATGATTTAAATAAAAAGAGATTGAAATTTCATAAATTTTGATTAGATTACAATTGAACATATTTAATGAGTACACACGGCGACAGATCAACCTTCCCATAGTCGAACTCTATGTTCATGGGCATTAGGTCCAACTATGGGTAGAATGATCGCCGTGCGTACAATCACAATAACATAAAGTTCGTTTTGCGCTTGCGTCATTTCCCAAGAAACACCTAAGCTGCTTAAATGGCTTCTGTACAACCTGAATGTTATATAATAGCTGTTCAAGGGCTGTACTATAATACTTAAGTGGTTCAGTAGCGTATTTTATAACGATTCAACAGGCATGTGGTACAATAGCCGTACAACGGTAAATATAATCCCAATGACGATTACAAAGGCATGTTATAGAGTTATTGTACGGGCATTAGATATAAAGTAGGTAGAGATATAAATACCTTTTAAAACACCGCGAGTTCTTATAATCAATCCACGATGTTGATGTTCGCGCATCACGCAAAAACTACTGAACCGATTTTGATGAAACTTTTTGTTTCATAGCTTATGATCTGACTTAAAATATTGGTATATAATTTGTGCGGGCGAAGTCGCGGGTAAACACTAGTTGAACATATAATTGAAGTTTTGATTAGAGCCAAAACACGATTAAGACACATTTTCTCGATAGAAAAAAACAAGCCAAAGTAGCCCTACGTCTTTATCTATAAACGTTTGGAACTATTAAACGGTGAATAATGGGAAACCGAAACATGATTTAAAAAAAATAGTTTGAAGTTTTATCACTTTTGATTAGACCAGAATTCAACTTAAGTATGTTAATAGTATAATCACAATTAAATGATGTTTGTTTTGGCGCTTGCGTCCTTTTATTTCGTCAGGCGCGCGCTCCGCCCCATCTCTTTCTCTCGCGTCATTCAGTAATATAAGGGACCTAAACCATTATGACCCAGGGTCCCGCTGCATAATACGTATATTAAGGCGTATCATCCCTGGACCACGACTCTCCATACTAATCGATGCGAACGAGCGCGTGGCTCCGGTCAGAATTTAGCTGTTTTCTTTGAAAAGTTAGATGATTTTTTAAAAAAGTAAGTAAACCACATCATTCTAAATTGTGTTGTGAACAATATTGTACAGTTTCATTTTCTTCCGATTAAAAATGTTAGAGTAAAATGAAAAAAAAGGGGTGACCTTAGAGTCCCTTTTCTTCGGTTATATTCATTAAAATCTATTTCTAGAAAAACCACATCACTTCTCATATCCTGCAGATGGTTCAGTTTATTTTTCAGCTTAAAAAGTGCCATAGTTAATGAATAAAATGGTTACAAAGTTACCCGAAACCGGGAGGTAGCCCCTTAAGATATCACAATCTATAAAAAACCTCAGTACGTAGTGGCCATTGCCAGCGTCCAGCGTCGGACCTAAGTTCTAAAAATAGAATCGTTCCTCTCTATAATAATAACTATTATTACTATATTGTTAGGCGGTTTGAATAAACTCTGACACCAGGGCTTGCAACCCACACGATAAGAAGAAGACTATATTGTGTATCTCATCCCATCTCAAATGCGAAAGTTTGTGACGATGTTTGGATAGTAAGGTCACGTAAGGTTGTGGCGCAATCACGAATAAACGGCTGAACGGATTTGGATGATATTTGGTTTGCAGATAAAATATGTTCTGGATTAATACATAGGATACTTTTTATCCCAGCTGTGGGACTCTGTGGGATAATTTAAAGCCTGACTAGAAAAATAAAAAACCTGGTTTGGGGGCGCTGCTATCGACTATAACCTTTAATGTCAGTGATACAAGTACAAAAATTAGATCCAATTATTTTCAGCAACATGGCGAGGTGACTTGACTCTGACAGATGCATTTGAGCAGATTCCAGTGAAATAGATAGCAGCTTCTTTTTTCAACAATTCTCATAAAATCAGTTTAGCGTGGTCGGAAAGCGGTTCTCAGATAAATTAACAGAAATGGATGCGATATTACGCGCGTACCCCTCTGCCAAAGGCATGCGCTCAGTGAGCATGCCCGCTATATAAAACTAGTTCGCCAAGTAGTATATAAACCTCCCCCTCACCCCCACAAAATTGACAGACTTTTTTGCGTAGAAATGAGAGATCATTTCCAATCCATTCCTGTTAATTTATCTGAGAAAGCGGTTAGATTTTCGCGCAAGGGGTCGAGGTTCGATTCTTGGTCGACGTGACTTTTTTTGTTTTTTTTTTGTTTTTTTTGTTTTTTCTTCTTTTAATGCAACATTAGAGTTTTAACTTTCTTAGCCCCACTTGCGCCAACCTGGGTTAGCAATAAACTCCAGGTTAATTTGGAAACCCATAATTTTTTGTTTATAGAAAAAACAACTGAAAGAGCCATTTTATCCGGAGTTAATTGCTAACCAGTGGTTGGCGCAAGTGGGCCTAAGTATACAGTACTCTGTGCTTATATTAAAACTAGTGTTTTCCCGCGACTTCGTCCGCACAAATTATATACCAGATTTTAAGTCAGATCATAAGCTATCAAACAAAAAAAGTTTCATCAAAATCGGTTCAGTAGTTTTTGCGTGATGCGCGATCAAACAAACAAACAAACAAACAAACAAACAAACACACAAACAAACAGACAAACAGACAGACAAAATTTCTAAAAAAGGTTGATTTCGAGTCAGGGATACCTAAAAACCATATCGTAATCTTTTTTTTGTAAATATCTTCAATGTACAGACACAGTTCAGTTACAGTTTTATAATAGTTTAGATTAGATTCATACATTGATCATCATACTCTGAATCAACTCATGATCAAGACGTCTCAGAAATTTTGTCTAGCTGATTTTTTTTGTAAACTTGCTAGTTAGGTAAATTGGAGAAATACTAAAAAGTCGTCTTTCTTTTAAGCTTTTCCCAAATTTTAAGTCTGACCATAACAAACAAACAAACATTTACAGTTTTGTCATAGTATAGATAAATAAATGTATTATTAGCATAGCATAGCATAGCATATGCTCACGACTATATTCCCCAAGGGGGTAGTCAGAGATATTCTAAAAGCACAGAACATCCACGTTTCACCAGTAGTACCGAAACTCTGTCCAGTGTGACGGGGGGTGAGCCCGTCGCCACTTACAATGGACAGTGGGTACAATACATGCCTCGAATGTATTATTAATCATACTCAATTTAATTTTGCATAATATAAATCATTTCCCACTGAGTTATGTCTTCATACAGGGTGTAACAAAACAACCTAGTCATACATAAGGAGGTGCTTCAGCCTATGAAACTGAACAACTTTCTCTATGGAGCCAACTCCGAAATTGCAAAAAAAAACCAGCTTTCCCATCCAAAACTGCTGTACCGACTTGACTAAAATGTATACACGTAGGACAACTGTTTCTTTTTTCGCGATTTCGAAATTGGCTCCATCGAGAAAGTTGTTCAGTTTGATGGTCTGAAGCACAAGGGGCCATAGGTCCCCAAGAAGATTTTCTATGAGAAACGCGATTGCCCAGCGCTCCAAAAAGTGTGTGCGTGAGCCGTATTTTCGATTAAAAAGAACTAAACAATAGTTATTTGTTATGCTAGGCTGCAAAGTTGCTTTTTGGCGCGAGTACTTTTATTGAAACCTGAGCAAGCGAAGGATTCTAGGATTGAACCACGAGCGAAGCGAGTGGTTCAAATAATAGAATCCTGAGCGTTTAGCGAAGGTTTCAAAGGTACGAGACGCAGAATAACTTTGCAGCCGAGCGAAACACACAATTTTTCACCTCACAACAGCGAGGAAAAAAAGTGAATTGCTAAAAAGAACATTTCAAAAAGATTTTATTTTCCTGCTGGCCAGTGTCATGAAATAGTTATTAAGCATTTTCATTGCATTGACGGTATACAAAAATATTGAATAGACAAATTCGAATTTCAAAAACTCTTTGCACGCTAGCGGATAAAATACACTTTTGCACTCAGATTTCGAACGATAAACAGAATCTTTCCGAGCTTGTGAGGTGAAAAGTAATTTTTCTAGATTTTTTTTATGATTTCACTCGTTAAACTAATTGTGAATATGTGAGTATAAATGCAAAAAATCTAAAACTATTTCAAGTTCTTGGAAAACGAGAAAAATGTTTAAAAATGCATGAAAATACGTCATCTTTGTGACGATTTTGTATCGAGTGAAGTAATTCCAATCGTGTATTCAGTTTATGATTTCACTAGATAAACTTTACTATCTAAAAATACTGAGGTATGACTTTAGTTTCGGTAAATGGTATAAATCTAGTCGTAAAATGAAAAATAAAAAAAACCTCCGAGGTATTTCCACCTACTATTACGCCTTAAGTACCTTTACAAAATTCCTGCAATTCGTCAGGCCCATTTTTTGTAAAACCGTTTTCCTAAATGTATCGTTTTTTCCCGATAACAAAGGAACTGTTCACTATACAGGGTTCAACTTATGCTTAAATTAAAGCTAAATAACTGTTTTACAATATTAATTTTATAATTTTCCTCGTAGAGTGAGTATTATAGCCTATATCCTGTTCGGAAACAGCTATTAACTACAATTTTGAAAGTTTTGGAGAAAATGGGAAATGTTTTAAGTGTTGTATCTCATGATCTACTAGATTAAGGGCCTGTTTCACCACTTCTGAGTAAGTTCTTGTTAAAAATAAAATAAATAAATATATCTTCGACATTGTCACACAAATTATCTAGTTACATTTAAAGTTCCAGAATCTAGCCTGGACTTGTATTATGATAACCAGACAACGATATAGAATACATAGATAAAAACATCCATGACTCGGATACAAATATTCTTATTCATCATACAAATATTTGTCCCTTACGGGATTCGAACCCGCGACCCTCGGCACAGCAGGCAGGTTCACTACAGACTGTGCTGTCAGGCCGTCAAACATACAAAATAACATAATGATATAATTCCATACAAAATATCTCAAAATATCTGTCGGATAAGCTAACAAGAACTTATTCGGAAGTGGTGAAACAGGCCCTTACAGAGCTAAAATTAAACTAAATTTATAGTTTTTTTTTTTTAAAACGTAGGTATTTAATAATTTTTATGAATTGAATTGAATTGAAAAAGTTTTATTGTGCAAACAGACAGGTGAAACAGTACAGAAGATGCAAGATGCACCGTTTAGAAGTTGAGGATGGATGCAAAGTTGGATTGATTTTTCCATTGTGTCTGGAAAGACAGCCGTTTTTGATACTAATCGAGATAGTTATAAGTCAATACCTTTAAAAAGTCCGGAAATTTCGAAGTTTTTCGTGCACAACTCGTTTAGCACAGGTCTTTCGACGCTGCAAAGGTTTATTATGCTACTGGTATTTATCCTAACAACATCCCAAAAATATCAGCTCCGTATCTATCGCGATTTGTTGTGAAAATAAGCATTTAAAAAATTGTATCTTTTAAATTACAAAAAATCGCGGAACTATCTTCGTTTACACCTAGGATAGATCTTGTATCTATCTACAAAAAATAGATGTCTTGACTCCCGAGTTTCCGCTTATCAATAATTGACGTTTATGATAATAATATTTTCTTGCTTATGCTTATGCTATGCTTGAAATCCAACACTTTTTTCAAGTTATTGACATTAATTTGCCAACAATTGGAGAGTAAAGACGTTTTCATGTCAATAATTATTATTTTAAAGAATTATTTATAAAGAAATGATTACCAGTCCTCTGAATGTTGCCACTCCACCAGATGCGATAGCATGGGAGTGCCCGCTGATACGGGGAAAGTAACATCTGGATAGATGTTAGCCAGATGCAGATTCAGTCCCAGTTCGTACAATCTGGGAAACAATTTAGTAAGCAATGTGAAAAAGGTTCAATTGTATAAATTCAGTCATTTTCATTTTCCACGTTTATTATACACCACTAATTTTTAATTAGTAACGAAACTTTAAGGTTGCATTCAGACCGTGAATCTGAACAATTTTCCCTAAGGAACATGGGTGGAAAAACGAGTTTTTTTTTTACCACCCATAGAAAAACGATCTGCCGATCCGCACTTTTGTATGGTCAGTTTAAGGGTGAATACACCCTTAAAGTTTCGTTACTAATTAATGGTGTATAATGCGATGCGCGAAAATTATGTAAAAAGCACTTTTTGGAAAGTGATTAGTAAGTATAACGAATTCATGCTTCAAAAAAGAGTTATCAATTGTGACAAATGTTTCGAAAAACTCGAAAGGAGGGAAATAATCGTGTGTGAAGAAGCTATAAAATATCAATCCTTTAGACGATGCCTTAGAAAAACTTAAACTTTATCTATTAAACCACACGATGCATTACAGTTTTTGATAGTTACGCCGTCATACTCGGTTTCGAACAAACTTTGGAGTGACACAGTAAGTAGTACATAATTGTCGGGCTGGATCAAGTGAAAATGAGTGTCGAGTGACTTCCGATAGTGGTGGTTTGTTTAGTCTTAAAAATCTATCTGCAGTTCCTCAGTCATCCCGTGATCATGGCAGTTTTAACACTGCCGAAATATCGGGAACTCAAATATTCCAACACGCGGTAAGACCCGAATGTTTAATTCTACACCACGCATTAACCAAAGACTTACTTTCCCAGCGCTGTGAACAATACCACAATTGGATAGTCGCAATTTGCCTGCGTCAGTACAACGCTGCTAATGTTCTTGTCTTGGCTCCAGGTCTGCTCGCTCGGACCTAGTTCTATGACGATGGCATCTGACTGAGGTTCTGAGGACCAGCGCTCAGAATTTGCATCCAGCAAAGGCATCACATCCGTGAGATACTGCAGCAGATCAGGATCTAATAAATTATTAATACAATTACGTTAAATGGGCAACGATGGCATGGTATAGAGCGGGATTTATTTATTATTTATTCATAACCTTATTGCACACACAGAAATAGAAATGATAACAGCATAATAGAAAGTGAGCTTTTCTCTAAAGATATTTCTTCTAGATCCGAAAGATAATGTGCACATTTAATAAATAAAGAAGTTGGTTGTAGAAGGTATTTAACACTAATAAATACATAGTACATAAACATACAGGTATTATACATAATGTAACGCAATCCAACACCCTGTATATTGATAACGTAAATATCGAGCCTAGATTCGAAATCATGGAAATAACCCAGCGGCACGAGATGCTGACGCAGCTCGCGCCACCGCGTCGCATCGTTTCACCGGATCGACGGTTTCATGTTCCAAGTTACTTTTGTATCAAACATCGTTCAATTGTCACGTTTCTAGAATATTTACATTCCTAAGTTTTGTAATAAGTTTGGCAAATTGTTTTTTTTGCATCCTTCGCTGCTGCCGTACATAATCGAGTGATCCTCGCGGGCCGGGACGCGGGCAACGTAAAATCAAATTTTCTAATATCGAAAATTCGCGAACGCGAGCCGCCCGGGTGGCTATCAAGCACCAAACGAGGATCCAGAATCTACAGTACGAGCTGCAGAAGGTCCAGACATCCAGACATCGATACAGCAGAGACCAGTAATTAATTTTATGTAAGTAAATTAGAATCTTCTAGTGCTTGCTTTCCTTACTATATTTTGCATGTCATTCCTGTATTTTATAAACCTTCCAAGACTTTCCATCCGAGACAATCAGGGACCCGTAGTTTAGGTAGTAGTAGGTTAAATTTGCAGGACGCTAACAGAGAATTAGATTTGGATAATATTTATATTTCAGAATCGTCCGGAAATAGCGAAAATGTCCGTTGACCTAGATAACATTTTTAAAGCCCTTCGGTTGCTACCCGAATTCGACGGTAATCCAAATATGCTCACACGTTTTATTAAGCTATGCGACGAATTAGTAGAAGAACTCATTACTAGCGAGCCTGCGAATAATTAAAATAGCATTGCCCTTCTTAATGGAATATTAAACAAAGTAACTGGGCCCGCAGCCCGGCTTATAAACGCTCAAGGTATACCTCAAGATGATGTTGGCATTCGTAACTCTTTAGTTAACAATTTTGCAGACCAACGTGATGAGACCGCTTTATACAATGATTTGGCCCTTTTAACACAAGGCTCTAGCACCCCCCAAGAGTTCTACGAGCGCTGTCAACATTTGTTCAGCACCATTATGACTTACGTGTCGTTACACGAAAGTGTTGCTACCACTATCGAGTCCAAGCGATCTTTGTACCAAAAATTAACCCTCCAAGCTTATGTACGCAGCTTAAAGGATCCGTTAGGCTCACGCATCCGGTACATGCGTCCTGAATCGATTAAAAAGGCATTGGAATTTGTTCACGAGGAATTAAACACCATGTTTTTACAAAATCGAAACGAAAATTTAACTGAAAAAAAGTGGCAGTCTCAAACACCACATGCTCAGAACTATAAACCTTTGCTTGCTCAACCTATTAATATGATTCAGTCGAAACCTTTCATCCCCACAGTTCAAACATAATTTCCAATCCGTGCACCAGCAAGGTCTCTCACGCACGCAGTAAATGTTCCGCGCCCTCCCCCCCCCTTCCAAACTTTGATCCTTAGAATAATTATTTCAGACTTCCATCCCGTAATCCCATGCAACATTTTAACCAACAATCATCGGCACGCCCAATGAGTGGTGTTAGCCATTTTGTTCCAAAAGCCCTACCACCTAGTGGGTTTGTTACAGGACACGACTGGAGGAAGTCCGGTAATCCACCTCCCACTAATTATTTCAAAACCAGGGAGATGAATCATAACGATTGTATGAGTTATGAATGACCCCTCGTACGAGTGTGAATATTACACAGGTTATGAATCTTATGAATATCCTGACTATTACTATGCTGACCCGGAACAGCAGTACCCTGAATATTCTGAGATGAATAATGCTCCCCCAACCGAGGAAAACCCTGATCAGATTCTCGCAATCGAAAGTTCGGATTTTCTGAAACCTATCAACTCAGAAAAACCAAAATAGAATTAAACTTGCAAACACAACACCAACTTCCATTCATCCAAATTCACAATAATCCCCTGAAATTATTAATAGATACAGGGGCAAATCAATCTTTTATTAGCCCTCATGCAGTAGAGACACATTTTAAAAACATACCCCTAAATTATGATCCATTTGAGGTTTGTAACGTACATGCTGTATCCCGTAGTGACTATTCAATAACTTTTCCATGTTTTCCAGAATTTAATATTAAGGAAAATATAACATTTTTCATATATAAGATATCATCATCATCATATCAGCCGATAAACGTCCACTGCTGGACATATGCCTCCCCATAAATGGGGGGATTTGCCATAATCGCCACGCTTGGCAGGCGGGTTGGCGAATATAAGATATGATTACTCGTATTTCGATGGGTTGATAGGATCTGACCTGTTAGATAAATGGGAAGCTACAATAGATTTTAAAAACAAAGCTTTTATAAAACAAAACGCTTCAAACCCAATACGAGTTTACGATTCACGAAACACTAATTTGTATGAAGATATCATACCAGCCGGTTCCTCAAAATTAGTGAGACTACCTATAAAATTGTCATGACGGAGATATAATTGTGCCTCATCATCAGCCTATCATCGTCCACTGCTGAACATAGGCCTCTCCCAAGGCGCGCCACAAAACTTTGTCCTCGGCCTTCCTCATCCAGTCGCTCCCCGCTACTTTTTTTAGGTCGTCTGTCCAGCGGGCAGCATAATTGTGCCTAACTCTAACCAATTGTTACTGCACAGCAACGATCGTGTCGGACGACAAGCAATTAAGATAACCAACTTACCGAACATAAACGGAGAGAAATACACTCGACAACAATAAAAACGGGTCAACAACAACATAAACCTTAATATCTCGGAAGCTGAGAATGGTAGTGTAACAAGTTATACTTACCTACTCTCTATGTATTTGTCTATAGAGATATGATAAACAAACCGGGCTCACAAGATTTTTTTTTCCAGTTTATTCTTTAGCTGACCCAAAATAATCTAACGCTATGGAAAATTCCCAATAGTTATCGAAACGCATTACAAACTACACGTTTCTATCGAACGTTATTCATTAGAAAATAGGGTTGATTTTTGTAAAAATCTCTCCGCAAAGTATGCTAGTTAAACTTTTTCCATCTTTGACGCGCCGACCTAATGCTGCATTTATTAGCTTTGAAACAATTTCTGACACGTGTTTTACAAGCTCCCATTAAGTTACAGACGCGTTGGGACAAAGGGCATTGTTCTTGGGAGTTCTTGTGACTACTTATATCCAGAAGTCATTCGAAGTTTTTTGGTCAGTAAATCATAAAACAATTTTTTGTAACCATAGTTGGCAATACTGCTGCCAAACGTTATTCCGGATGAAAGAAACGTATGTGTGTGGATGGCATCAGTAATTCCGAATCGGAATCCCGAATCAGGATTCCGTATGACGATTCCGCATGTATGAGTGATGAATTGCGATTCGGAATTCCGAATGCAAACCGGTTTTTCGTATAGGTTTGAAATCCCGTTCGGAAATCTCGATGAGGAACCTCCATACGAAAACCGGTTTGCATTCGGTATTCCGAATCTTAATTCCGCATGTATGTGATGGGCCTTATTGTTGTCAAAGACAAGCAATTTCATAATAGTCTGAAACAAATACTAGCTGATGGGTTCCGTCTATCGGGCACAACTTTCATTGTCCGAAACATATACAGCATAACATTCTTGGCATAATTGTCCTAATATTAACAATGCAGAAAACTTTATTTGGTATAACAACTAAGTGGCAGAATATTTATGTGTGCGAATTTAATTTTTCATACTTCTATCATAATCGAATTTTATATTGAATAATTTTGCATAGCATTATGATAATGTGGCATTAGGGCGGTTTTGAATAATGTTGCTTAGCATAATGATATTGTGAATTGGGCAGTGGATGGACGCTGCGTTGGCATGCATGTTTGCTTGTGTGCATAATTGCTTGCTTGCTAGTTTGCATACTGCAGGGGGGGGTCCTAGGGTCGGTAGCTCCCTGCCTGAGAAAAGCAAATTGGTGCTTCTAAAATTCTAGGTTAGGTTAGGTTAGAACATGTATAACATTTGCTGGATGCGTCCATGCATGTTTGCTTGTGTGCATGATTGCTTGCTTGCTTGTCTGCATGTTGGGGGGTACATGGGGACTGAGCCCCCCGCGAGGGGGGTGCGGGGGGCGGAAGCCCCCTGCCTGAGAAAAAGAAATTGGTGCTTGTAAAATTCTAGGTTAGGTTAGGTTAGAACATGTATAATGCTTAGCGGAGCAAGCGAAGCGAGCGGAGCATCACATGCTTCCTTACATGCCGCATGCTTGCTTGCTTGCTTGTTGGATGCGTGCAAGTGCATGCATGTTTGCTTGTGTGCATGATTGCTTGCTTGCTTGTCTTAATTTATGCCTATAGTGATCATAATGCATTACAAAATTATGCGACAATAGTGAGAACCGTAACAATACTCAGCGAAAAAGCAATTATGCCATACGATACTTCTGAATAGTAATAAAATTTATGGAATACGACTGATCTGCCATAGAAGACTATGCGTTATGAATGGATGCTAAACAAAGTATGCCAAGTGAAGTTATGCCATTAGTCATGTATGCCTATAGTGATGATGCATTACAAAATTATGCAAAAAAAAAGTTAATCGACAACAGGGTGAACCCTAACTGTTAAATGTTATTACAAATTGAATGATTATATAAATGACAATTGTATTACTGTGTTACCGACATGACACAAATATTAAGACCTAAACTATGTTTCTAAATACAACCGTCATTTTGAAATTGTGCAATTAATAATATTGTATAATTCTTGTATAAATTAGGCAATGGTATACAGAGTGCAGGGAAAAGTATCATTAACCTTTAAACCACAGAGTCTACCCATAAAACTGAACAACTTTTACTATGAGAGCAAAACGATCAGAGCTATAAAATATCAGCTGTCCCATTCCCATACGATTGCGTCGAGTAGGTATTGCAGTTTAGTATGGGGACATTTTTAATTAGACCCGGCTCAAACTGTAAAATGACTGAGCTAAGAATCGGTACCGAAATAATCTATTTTATGTGCCTAATAAATGAATAAAAACAAAAACCAGATCATATTAATGGTTCCACATCAATGGTGGAGTGAAAGAATCGAAAAAAGTATGAAGTACCTACTTATACCGTTTATTCCAGGTATTTTTCATCATGACTTAGATGTGTTTGAAAAGAAGAATAACCTGTGTTGATAGGCGTTGCAGTAGAAGCCAGTCCCACGCTGAATGTTGCCAGGATCACTTGCTCAGCATTGAGGATACCATCAGCGTACGCGCAGGCGAACTTACCGACATCACGACCTGAAAGGGTTAGTCAATGAAACATTATTAAAATTACTAATTAAGCAGTCAGAGCTTTATGTAGTTCAGTCTACGAAAGTTTGTAATGACCTGTAGGATGCAACTGCATGAAAAAAGTTTCTTTCATAGAGGGTCGGGCTTCACTGCACAGCAACTACTGCAAATAACTGAGTGGCGGAGTTTGTTGAGGAACGTTTGTAGTCTAATCTTACACATCACTTCCCTTTCATATTTCATATTTTATTATCAACACTTAATAAAGAAGTTAATTTTATATATTGTCAGGCCTGTCTCATTCCGCACTGTAGGTATAATAATGTACCAACGTGGTCGCGCCACGACGTCTTGGCCTAATGAGCGTTTTTTTTTTCGTTTCATAGTAGATCGATAGATGACGCTACGGTCTATACGAATCTATGTCAAACACTGAAAAATTATCTTCCCTAACTATTCCCCGAAATGAGGGTAAAAGTGAAGTGAAAAAAAACAAAAATCTTTTGGAACATATTTTTTTTATTATATTTAACTATATTTCTTATGCTAATTTACTCTTTAAGGTGATACAAGACTACAATTTGACTAAAATAAATATAAAAACTCTTTGATCATAAGGCAAAATCTGAAATTGAACTGGCAATAAGAAAACTTGAGCTGTCAAATGTAATTGTTGATCAAACTCGTATCGTAGCATTTACTTTGTCGTGTTTGTTAGTTTACTTCAGAGAGTCACGTTGCAGGGTTTGCCTTGAACACTTGTCTCTCGCGTGGTGCTCGCGCGGTTCGCATCTCAGCCTGCCACGAGGCTCCAAAATCCTTCTCAGTTGTTCTTACTCAAAAACAATCCTCGAGATTGGATAGACACTCCCTCAAACTACTTGACACTGGCGAAATCTAACAAGGAAACGCCAATAAATAAAAATAGAATAGAATAGTTTACTTCAAACTGCTTTTCTGAAAAACAACGAAAAAGGACTGTATTTTTGGCTAAGAAAGAAATCGAAAATAATTTCAATTTTTTTTTGATGACGTCTTCCAAATCCGAACCAAAGAGAATGAAATCTCTACGTTTTTTTAGTCTATAGGTGACATTGCAGAGGAAGCGTAGAAAGAGAAGGAACTAGAAGAAAGCACGTGTCTTGTCATATCACTCAGTAAGAGATGCACATAGCATATTCGCTCTAGTTAAAAAAGGAGATTGCTACTTATTTGCTGTCCTTATCGACGTAGCCACTTTTTTGTTCTTCGACGGCTGTCTGACTCCGGAGTCAGACATCTATTTTCATACAAATTGTATATGATTTTATGACTATCGCTGTCTCATACGCGGTTACATTGATGTTACGTCTATCAGCGTAAGCGAAAAATACTTCGCCTATGAGAGGAAGTTTTTGCTTGACAGTTTGTCGTACAGACACTACTGCCATCTATTGAGTTATAAGAAAACGGCATTAAAAAAAAAAAAGAAAAACGCTCATTCAGTCGAGTGCCACGTGTTCATTGCATCGCACGCGTGACCTTAGTGTAGATGTAGGTGCTTACGCACGTTCCAATCTTGCGTTGCTGACATCCTTACCACCCAACAAACATTTTGGCGATGCATAGCATAGCACTTATTTTATAACTCCAAGGGGGAAAGAGACGCTATTGTGGCTGTGATTATAGTGTATGGCGATATTGAAGCATTTGTGTATAACGTTATCTCTTAGCGATTCCTACATTAAAGGTCTATAAGAACGATAAGATTTTGAGTATAAAGTTTAAAGACGCATTGTAGCGATTTTATTAGCTTCAATGCAGCTAAATCATCTTTTCTTAATTGCTTTGAACGACAATTACAACTTTAAGTTCTATACATAGGAAATTATTAGCTCTTGTTACGAGGTTGAAGAAACTTCATTAGCATCATTATAGAACCTCTTAAATTTGTTATTACTATTGTACAACTACAAGAGCAAATAATTTCCTATGTAGAACTTAAAGTTTAAATTTTCGTTTCAAAGCTATTAAATAAAAATAACGCTCACAGGCACATACATTGCAATGATCCCAAACTAGCACTAAATGCTTTTATTATGGAAACCATACAACAACGGCACGAACAATAAAGTTAAGTTGTTTAAGCTGCGTTGTAGGTGTAGCGGAGCTACGAGGGAGCTGACTAAGCAACAATGCCGAACACATCGGTCGAGTCAATGTAAACAAACAGATCTAGGTCAGCGCTTGCGACCTAGCACGTCACACAGAAATGACGGCCAATCACAAGATGGATCTGTCCAACGCATCATAGCACGTTTCAAGTAATAAGCCAATAATATGGCGGAGACAGCACAGCTCATTACGAATAATAACCAATCATATTATGGCGAGTCCTAAATCGCATTTTCCTCTAAACAATTATGTAAAATCGCTACAATGCGTCTTTGAAAACTTTATACTCAAAATGTTAACGTTCTTAATATATACCTTTAATGTATCGCTAAGAGATAACGTTATACACAAATGTTACACTTAGCACAACGAATCGGAACTCTTGACATTAAATTCAAAAACAATATTCAAAATCAATGCACTATTAATTTATCTGTAATAAAGTTTAAATTGTTTGATTGATTGATTGTCTTATAATTTTTTAATTAAATCGTTGTATATTGAAAGCGCATTGAAATTGAGTTGTAAAAATATAACAATATAATTGTAAATAACAAGAAATTCACAAGCGCAGTAATATTTCACTCCACAAACATGAAAACTAAGTCGATAATTGTAATGTTTAATTACTTTCCATTTTAACGAGCACTTGTCCTCCATATTACCATTAGCATAATAGAAATTCTTTTTGACATAGACATTTTCTATAGTCTAAGGAAATTTATTTGCAAGAAATACCTACAGATCGGTACTACTGGTGAAACGTGGATGTTCTGAGGTATCAGAATATCTCTGACTACCCCCTCGGGGAATATAGTCGTGAGCATATGCTTATGCTAATACCTACAGATAAAAGTAACTCTTTGATAGTTAAAATCTTTCATCACGGAAGCCTTATAACTCCTAAAGAAGCCAGTATCGTTATTGTAGCCCTGTACTAAGACTTTAGACGCTAGTATCGCTGCAATTGCCACGCTAGTATGACTCAAAGTGAATTGAGGCACTTCTATATCGCTCCTATAGCTCCGCTTTAACTCTTAATTGGACTCTGTAGCTATAGCTATAATTACCTATACGTATATGATATCGTTGAACATTAAAGATACGCAAAACGGCTCTAAAAAAAAACGTTTAGTCGTCCTATTGAAATCATTGTCTTAATAAAATTACGGGTTAGTTTGCGCGCCTATATTTTTTTCTGAGAATATAATGTAATACAACCGTGACCCTTATTGCAAAAGTTGACAGTAAATTCGTTATAATCTGACAGAAACACAGATCGATTTTTAAAGATCGTGTAAAAGCTCGGCGCTAACACTTGACGCCAAAATTCTGGACAATGCGTCAGCCGCCTCGAGAAAACATGTGGCATCGATTTTAAAACAACTGCAAAAAAGGGATACGCATCGAAATTGGACAAGCGAAGTAATAAAATACTAAATTTATGGTTGTTAGAAAAAACAACATTTGAGTTTGAAGAGAAATTAGTGATGTTGTGTGTGGGGAGTGTAATTTTGGACGCGGTGCAGATCGTTCGAGATTTGAAATCTATTTAGATATTTGCTTGGTCTACTCTATTTGTGGCTTCCGATGGATCATAGAGTTCTCTGTAGAAATTTGTTGCCAAGTTTACAATTTCAGATCTTGTTTGTACCTTGTTTGGTTGACTATAATTTGAACCTGGGTTTAAGTGGGGTATCCAGATTTTCAATCAATCAATCAATCAAATATTCTTTATTTTACACCAAAATATAAACAGATAGATATAGACATAGATTTTGCTCGTGTTTAGTTGTTTATTGCCTTTCTTTAGACTACCAGATTCTGTAACATGCTTATTTATTATTTCCAGTCTATGATTCACATAATCTTTTCTAAGATTTTTATTGGTGGCCTTGTACAGCATCGATAAATCTTTCTTTTGTTTGGAGGAAAGAGGACCGCTTTTCTGTAAATCAAGCGACATTTAATTAAGTTCCTTGTGCCTTCTGATATAAAGCTCTGTTTGGTATTAGATTTTGGTACAACCGAATATAAGCTTTGCAATATGGTGGTTTCCAACCTTTCATAATAAGGCTCTATATCCTCGTTTGTATGTGTTTTTAGCTGTTTTAAGAATACTATCTATCTATCTATAACGTCACGCCTCTTTCCCATTGGGGTAGGCAGAGACCAGAGCGCGCCATCTACTACGATCCTTACATACATCTTTTGCCTCATTCACATCCATACATCTCTTCATACATGCCCGTCGGTTTCGAGTACTCCGCACCTCCCCTTTTTGTAGGACGCAACTGATTTGATCAGAATACGTCCTACGAGGGCGCCCTCTGCCGACACATCCACTCATTTTAGCTCCATATATCTCTTTCGTACATCTGCTATCACTCATCCTCTCCACATGACCAAACCAACGAAGCATACCCTTCTCTATTCTTGTCACAACATCTTCTTTCAATTTACATCTATCTCTAATCACACAATTTCTCACTCTATCTCTCAGCGTAACTCCACAGATGCTTCGCAAGGAACGCATTTCAACAGCATTAATTTTACTTTCATGCTTCTTCTGCCTACTAACTTGAGACTGCCTACTAACTAAGAATACTAACTTGTTCGAAGGTTCTTCTAGGGATTTAGGTGCGTTGGAAAATGTTGCTCTGCTTTTCTTTTGTTGTTTCAGAGTGAATGTTCATCTTACCATATTGTGATCGCTGGAAAATACTTTGTTTTTAGGACTTCTATGTTAGTGAATCTTTTTGGAATATTTGTTGATATGAAATCGATTTGGTTCTTCTCCTTTCCGTTGGGTGAAAGCCACGTCCACAATTTTTTTTGGATTTTTCTTGAATAGGGTATCAATAATTGCTAGTTTATTTTCCATTGCGTCTTCTTCTTCCTGTCCTTATCCCATTATTTGGGGTCGGCGCAATATGTCGTCTTCCTCCATTCATCTCTTTTAGCCGTCAATTCAGCTGACACACCTTTTTTACACATGTCATCCTTCACACAATCCATCCATCTTTTCTTTGGTCGTCCTCTCTTCATGCAGCCATCCACATTCATATTTAACATTCGTCTTGTAATATGACACTCATCTCTTCTCATAACATGTCCATACCACGACAACGTTAGTCAAACGAACTACCAATACGAAATCTACGTTCAAAGCCCTTTCAAATGATACCAAACTCGGCTAGAGTGGAAAACTTTTTTTTTAAAAATTGACAGTTTTTGGACCTTATAAATTTGTAGAAAAATTATTTTCTAAATTTTTAGTCTCGCTTTACGTTTGGGTTAGCATGATTGACCACTATGCCGAATTTCAAGTCGCTAGCTTCTATAGTTGCTGAGAAAAGTGGCTGTGACAGACGGACGGACGGACACGAGAGTGATCTTATAAGGGTTCCGTTTTTCCTCTTTGAGGTTCGGAACCCTAAAAAGGCTTCGATTCAGTATCACATGCGAGCATCTGGAAGGCTCTATCAGATCAGAGTGTCCCCGACTCTTATATACATATATTAAAAAACATTTACGACAATAGCACAAGTAGAGTTAAACTAGACCAATTAGGCCCAGCAATAAGCATACGCCGGGGAGTCAAACAGGGAGACCCTTTATCACCTAAACTGTTCATAGCGGTATTACAGTCCATAATGAAAAACCTCAATTGGGAACGAAAGGGAATTCGGATAAAGGACAGGTACCTAAGCAATCTAAGGTTCGCTGATGATATAGTTATCTTTTCCGAATCTCGCAAACAGCTCGAGGAGATGATCAACGAATTAATGACAGTAAGCAATAGCATTGGACTAGAAATGAACGCATCAAAAACTAAAATTCTCACAAACAGTGCTCAAATTCGAGTAACAGTAAGTGGTACAAAGCTAGAATACGTTGAAAGCTATATATACTTGGGGATAGAAATTTCCTTCAAACGGTCCAGAAACGAAGATGAGGTAAACAGAAGAATATGCACGTCATGGCAAAAATTTTGGTGCCACAAAGAGGTCCTAAAATCAAAACTGCTACTGAAACAAAAGAAAAAGGTAATGGACTCATGCATACTTCCCTGCCTGACCTATGCTTGCCAAACATGGACGCTGAACAAGACCGTACGAAACAAAATACAAACGTGCCAACGCGCTATGGAAAGAAGCATCCTAAACCTAAAACTGAATGATAGACTAAAGAAACGAAGACATCCGCCACAGAACCAAGGTCATTGATGCTCTGCAACACACTAATAGACTAAAGTGGAAATGGGCTGGGCACGTAGCGCGCCTTTCAGACCAGAGGTGGACCAAGCTCTCAACTACTTGGCACCGTCCGACAGGAACGAGATCCGTAGGAAGACCACAGGAACGATGGAAAGACGAAATTTCCAAACTAGCCGGCGAAAATTGGATAGATAAAGCTCAACAAAGAGGAAATTGGATCCAAATGGAGGAGGCCTTTACCAAAAGAGGGGTCCTTAATTGATTATTATTCAATAATTTTTTAAGTGCAATGTGTGTAAATTATTTAATTAAATGAAATGTATTATAATAGAACTTATAACAAGAATGAAATAATAATTTAATTAGAGCATGCTTAATGAATTTAATTTTTGGTCTAATGGTTAAGAGCATTGGGCTCTTAACACGGAGGTCGTGGGTTCGATTCCCACGGGGGGCACCTAGTGAAATGTCACTTTGTGCATTTTTCCCCAGTTGGTTAGGACATTGCAGGCTGAGTGCTATGTTGGAAAAGGTGAGGGTTGTAATTTTGATACTAAATGTATATACAGGGTGGAAGGAAAAGTATAATTTACCGACGTATAAACCACATATTATTCTAACCATCAAACTGGACAACTTTGAAGCAAACTAATCGGAGCAAAAAAAAAACAGCTGTTCCATACTACACTGCAACGCCTCCTCGACTCAAATGTATGCAACAGCTGATTTTTTGCTCCGATTGGTTTGCTCCCATAGTAAAAGTAGGTCAGTTTGATGGGTCTTTTCCTTACATCATATTGTAATGCTGCTGACACTTTTATTTAAGGGGATGATCAGACCTTCAAACTGAACAACTTTCTCCATGGCAAAAACATTGAAATCGAGAAAAATTTATTTGCTTTTCCATACAAAACTGCAAACAAAGGATTCTTAATGAGAAATAAAGATCTTAAACCATAAACTAACTAATTGAGCCAAATGTATGAGAAGGCAGATTTTTCTTTCGTGAATTCGATGCTGGTCCTATAGAGAAAGTTGTTCAATTCGATGGTCTGACCAACTCCTAAAAACCATCAGCATATTAAGAAGGATTCCGTGTAAACTTGAAAAATAAAACCTTTTTATTAAGGACAACAAAATCAGATGACTTTTCCATAATTTATAAATTCGGAAACAGTCTTTCTAATTCCATTTCCGCGTTATACTTACTTATAAAGAGCCCTAATGTACGGCAAAACTTTGATGTTTTCCGAATAAACAATTGGTTTTTATCTTCTTTTATTCTTCGCGCTTCTCGCTAACCTATTCTGACTGTTTTTGTGTCTTATCAAACTTTGGACTTGTTATTCGAACCACCACCGGTAAGGCCACAGTATCAGGTCTCGTGAAATAAATCATCGAATTACGCCGAAAATAAATTAACTGAAGTTCTCCATTTTGTTTTGTGTTGCCAGTTTCCTAATTGCAAATTCCCTAGATAAGCGTGAGGCGTAGTAGATGTACCCGGATATTCGAAATTCGAATAATCAAATCGTCAGAATTTTCATCTTTCTATCTATTGCTTCAATCTTAGAAAAAGTATATGTGGGTATTTCTTATGAAATTTCAAAATTTGAGATATTTATTCAATTTTTATTTTATTTTATAAACTTAGTTATTTTTTTTGCAGAGATCAACAAAGTTGGTTTATGAGATCTATGTTGGAGTATTGGTCTTCCATATTTTGTATTATTTTTAATGTTTCTCGCCTTTTTCTTCCATACTCTTTCTTTTTTAATTTTTTTTTTGCATTCACTCAAATTTGGTCATGCCATGTTTCTTCCACACACATTTACCTGTTTTAAAGTAAATACCATGAAATGCAAGTTGCAAGAATTAAATAAAATATATATATAAGAACCGTAGAATACTAATAAATCATTTCTTCATACAGCTGTGAGGGAATGACGATTTTTAACTAAAGCTACAAAAACACCGGCACATAACCTCAATTTGCTTGTTACATTTCGAATATGCATTTTACTCCCAAAAACGCATAAAAAAACAAATTATATACATATATACCAAAATGCTTAATACATAAATGTAACGTGAGGTAATGATTGCCATAAATGTAACTCTTAATATTTTTTTACATAATATGTTTTTGCTCAAACTCATCTACAGTTGAGAAGAAATCGCCTTGTTGAATCATTTGAGAGTGTTGCCAGGTACTAAAAAAATAAGGTTGCGTTCCTAAATATCGTTCGACACGTCCAGAAATCGAATATTCGTAATATGGTGAGGGAATGATTTTATTTGGCGGGACATATTTAAAATTCAATTATCGTTTTTATAAATTCGTCGTTGTAAGATGGAAGCTTTTATAGACAATAACAAACATCTTTCTAATATATTAGCATAATTTCATTATTAAGAATATTGCTATATTTGAGATGAATAGGCATTTTAGTAATGTTTTTGAACTAAGGGACAAGGTGAGGTAATTCGCGGTTTCGATATTAGTCAAAAGCTATCATCTGAGATTCAGGAATGCCATTGTTGCGTCATAATTTTAAATTTAAATCAACTTACTGTATAAGTGATCAGGTTGAATGCCCACTGCCTTCAGTAGGTCAGTAAAGCCGATGTGGATAGAAGTCGTAGCTAACAGTGAATGCAGTAGATTGTCCTCGCAGGGGCTAGTGATGATCTTGATTAAATTAATGCCTTGGGGTATCAACGCTTCGTGGCACCTGTAAAAAATAGACACAAATAAGTCAGATACAGTATACATTAAGGTACCTATACATATTTACCAACAGAACTCAAATTAAACATATGTTCGAAAATGTAATTCGACTTAATAGACAAGATAAAGGCCATTGAACCTCTTTGTATGGGAGGCTGGCATAGTGATGACCATAAATTTTCAGGAATTTCAAAAACGTGGCGCACCCTGAAACCTATGTATATCGATAGAGGATCTATAGACGAACATAAAATGTCAAATAACATATAGTCCTAAAGTGCAACGTTTTCGAGATAATCCATGTTAAGGATCTTGTATAGATAAAAATCCTAACACATTTTCCTCCAATACCAATCTCCGTGGTCCAATGGTTATAAGACTTGGGATCTTGACACGGAGGTCGTAGGTTCGATTCCCATGGGGGACACCTAGTGATATGTCACTTTATGCGTTTTTCCCCAGTTGGTTAGGGTAATGCAGGCTGAATCACCTGATTGTCTGAAAAGAAAGATGATTCCGTGCTTCTGATGGCACGATAAGCCGTTGGTCCCAGTTACTATCTCTGGTGGTTATTATTCGTTATATAAAAACTACGTCAGAGGCCGTAAGGCGGTCTGAAAAAACTCTGACACCAGGGCTTGCCCACACGATAAGAAGAAGAAGATGTATGGAATAGAAAATGTTTTTGGCATAAACAAGTTCTATGACACCTTTCTGTAATGCCCAGTATGAGAAATATACCGAGGTAGGTAGGTACTTATTGATGATAATTTATTTCGAAAAAAGTTCCTGTATTAATGGCAAACATTTATTTCATCTGTGCAGGTATACACCTACACACGGTGACACATCAACCTATACAAAACCAAAATAATAAGCTGGCCGCGCGACGACTCATACGTCATGCAACCTAAACCTACTCGCGGCCAGCTTATTTTGGTTATGAACAGCTTGATGTGTCGCCGTGTGTAAGTACAAATACGCCTCACGACGCGCTACATACTTCGCGGTCAACTTATACTGGCAGTGTAAGCAAAAAAAAAAAAAAAAAATACTGGCAGTGTGTAGTGCGTCGTCGTGCAGGTTGTATTTGCTATTGTACCTCAACAGATGAAATAAATGTTTGTCTGGGCTATGTCCACATGGAATATATTTTAATCATGTGCTATGTCTATGTTTTTCTTAATTGCAATTACAATTTAATTGAAATAACAAAAAATCGAATGAGAACTTTTTTCGAAATAAAGTACCTACCGCTGTATTTTTTCACCAAAAAGAGAAAGGTGTAATAGAAAACGTTTATACCTAAGCACGGACTTGAAAAAAAGGCGGACGTAATGTGACACTAAAAAGATGTGAAGCATGAGCATGCAAGGTCCTACATATTCGTTTGTTCTACAAGGGACCTACACTCACACAGATGCACCAGTTCTAGGCTTAGGACCTACAACCCGCCACCATTTTGTACCGCGTCAGCACACACACAAAAATAAATGGGTGCTTCACTCGTGATTAGACAAGATTACGTCAGGTTTATTTTCAGGTCCGTTTACCTAGGTAGGTATCATAAACATCAACCAAGAAGGGGTGGTATCCCGCGGTGCGTCTAGAAGTTCGATGATAGTAGAAAGGGGAAGGCGGGATGAGCTCATGCAGCTCTGGTGCACACTCACCGAAGTACAATCTGTAGAAGACCGACAAGCAGGCTACTCTGCGGCGGTGGGCTAGGCTATGAAGCTTGGTTTCCACCAACCAGATTACTGTCGCCAATGAGCCTCTAGTTGATAATTAGCTGAGCCATCTCACATGTGGCAGCAATACTTCATACACGATCGGACCTGAGCTTTATGCAACATTAAGAGCTGTCCAGAAGTGAGAGAAGTACCTTGTTTAAGATGCCCAGCTTTTTGGCTGCACTTTGAGCCTTAGACTCGATGTCAGCGCCGAAGTTGAGTTTCGTAGTCAACCCATGCTCAGAAGCTCAAGACTGTCGGAAACAGGGACAGATTTATCTTCCCCGGAAAGTAGGAACCAGAATAAACGAACTCCTTTTGGCGTTGAACAGACAAGCTTGTGTTTTGGTGGCGTTGAAGTTGACTAGATTATTGTCACCCCATTGGTATTGGTATTGGTTGAGCGGGCTCATTTTCCGCAACTCGACGACTGAAGCGCCTATTTTGCGTGAGGTGGGAATGACTACTCTTGCCACCCTAGTTCCTCCAGAAAGCCCAGCAGATTGTTGATGTTGCCGAATGCCTCTGGTAGAGACCCCGGAGATCCGAGGTGTTGTGCCCGATATTGTGCTAGCCCGTTGCATTCTAACAGCACGTGGGCAGCCGTTTCTTCAACCTCCATGCAGACCCTGCACAGAGGACTGTTAGTAACACCGATGTTAAAAAGATGTTTGTTAAAGGGACCATGACCAGTCAGGGCTCCAGTAACTAGGCGTAGTTGGGCTCTCTTGAGACGCAAGAGGCTCCTGGTGAGGCGAGGGTTAACCCTTGGTAAAGCGCTCCTCGCCTGTTCGCAATCTGTTAGTGCAGCCCAGATTGTGTCCCGTATTTGACTGGTGCGCTTGCGTAGTTGCGAGCGGATCCAGCCGAAAGGTAGCGGTACAATGGGCTCGGGCCCTATGGCGTCTGTGCTAGACCCGCGTCTCGCCAGTTCGTCCGCTGCATCATTGCCACGCGAGTTGCTGTGGCCTTTTATCCATTGCAGGGTGATGTGGTTTTGCTCACATACCTCTGATAGGACCTCGTGACACTCCAGAACTATGCCTGATGTGATAACATTGCTCTGAAGCGCCATTAGTGTGGACATACTGTCTGATAGAATTCTGATTGAGTGACTGGTAATCGCTCTATCCTTGATCGCTCTGGCTGCTAGGGTGATGCCCATGCATTCAGCCTGGAACACCGTATTGTGTGTTCCTAGGGGTGAAGATATCTTGATATGAAGGTCCTCCGAGAAGACGCCAGAACCTGTACCTGTATCAGTTTTAGAACCGTCGGTGAAGATTCTGAGATCTCTAGTGTTTAAGCTCTCGAAGTCTTCTTCATACAGTTGAATTTTGTATTTTTTGTCGAATACGTACTGAGCCGGTATCCTGTCATTTATAGCTGAGCAGAGGGGGATGTCCTCTATTGCATTGTTGACAATTTTTGTGTGTGGGACACCGGTGTTTTTCCAGAGGTCAAGTGTGC
This sequence comes from Agonopterix heracliana, assembly GCA_963693445.1. Classification (NCBI taxonomy): domain Eukaryota; kingdom Metazoa; phylum Arthropoda; class Insecta; order Lepidoptera; family Depressariidae; genus Agonopterix; species Agonopterix heracliana. The sequence continues at coordinate 518,304 of OY856321.1, forward strand.
TCATTCGGATCGCTGAGCTAGCTGCCTCTTGTTGTATGAATAGCTGCAATGGTGGGAGGTCAAGCATTGATTCTAGTGCGGCAGTGGGCGCCGTCCTCATGCATCCCGTCGTTGCCGTGCAGACCGCTCTTTGGAACCGTTGCAGTTTGCTTATGGTAGTAGCGAGTTTCGTCCGTGTCCACCAGACTACCGCTCCATAGCTAACCATCGGTCTTATTACTGCAGTATAGAGCCACAGCGTTATTTTTGGAGATAGGCCCCACTTTTTGCCCATCATCCTTCGGCACTGCCAAAAGGCAATGCCTGCTTTGTTTAATTTGTTGGTCAGGTGGCTGTTCCAGTTCAGCTTGCTGTCTAGTATTAAGCCGAGATATTTTACTTCAGGCGATAGCCTTAGCTCGGTGTTGAAGAGTCTAGGCAATCGATAGTTGCCTAGGTTTCGCTTGTTTGTGAACATAACTAGTTCCGTCTTGGCCGGGTTGACTGTTAGATCGTACTCGGTGCACCATCTCTCAACTATGCACAGAGCTGCTCTTGTTACGTCGCAGATCGTGCTTGCGAATCGTCCTGTTACAAGGATAGCTAGATCGTCAGCATATCCGATAGTATAGAACCGTTGGTTATTTAGGGTTGTAATGAGATCATTCACAACTAGGTTCCAGAGAAGCGGGGAGAGGACCCCGCCCTGCGGGCATCCCCTCGCGACTAGTGCCCGTTGTGATTCATTCCCTTCGAGTCTTACCACCCTTTTGCTTAACATGTTGCTTATCCAGCCAGACAGTCATAACCTCGTCTACTCCATGTCTGGCTAGGGCGGCGTTGATGCTGGTGAAGCTGGTTCTGTCAAAGGCCCCTTCTATGTCTATAAAGGTCCCCAGACAGATTGCTTTGTTTTGAAGGGCTTCTTCAATTTTGCACTCTACCATGTGAAGGGCCGATTCTGTTGATTTACCCGAGCTATATGCATGTTGGTTACGGTGTAGTGGTATGTTACGAAGTGCTTTGTCCCTCAGTTCCCTGTCGCACAGCCGTTCTAACGTCTTGAGGAGGAAGGACGTGAGGCTGATTGGTCTGAAGGACTTTGCGTTGGTGTAATCACTCTTCCCTGGTTTCGGTATGAAGACTACCTTGACCTGGCGCCACTGTCCGGGGACGTACCTGTGTGCTAGGCACGAGCTGAGCAGTTTTGTTAGAGCTTCCGCTAGTCGTCTGCCACCCCACTTAAGTAAGGCGGGAAAAATACCATCAACCCCTGCTGTCTTATACGGGTGGAAGCTGTTGATTGCCCATTCTACTCTGTCTAAAGTGACAACGTTTTGGGCGATTTGCCAGCACTCAGCTGTCGGTGTTATCTCTGATGTCGGTTCTAAGCAGCTGTCAACATCCTCAACCATTCTGCAGCCCGGAAAGTGAGTCTGCAGAAGGACGAATTGTGCCTCCTCTGGTGAGCTGGTTAGAGTGTTATCTGTTTTACGTAAGGACCCTAGACCATGATTGGGTTGGTTACTTAGCACTTTCCTTATTCGGTTGGCTTGTTGGTTTGACTCCACATTTTCGCAGAATTCGCGCCATGCGGCAGTTTTCCTAAATCTTAGGCGTTTCTTATATTTGGCCTTGGCCGCCTTATAGTTGTCCCAGTCCAATAAGTCGCCTGTATTCATTGCTCTGTTGAATAGTCTCCTGACTTTTGACCTGAGTCTGTTCAGCTCAGGACCCCACCAGTTTTGGCCAGTTTGGCCCTCTGCGGGTGGAGTGGTCAGGGGGCAAGCAGAGCGATAACAGCTAGTAATTGTGTTTGTAAGGTCATTTATTTTGCCTTCGATAGTTCGATGTGATGTGTACCTTCTACTTTGTCAGGAATGTTATGTCCACTCAATCTTTCGATTAATAGTTTCTGATATCTGTCCCGGTCGGTTTTCCGGGGATTTCTGCGCGGTATAATTTCGCTGATAGTTACCTTGATGTCGAAGCGTATCCATCTGTGGTCTGAGCATGATGCCTCGTTCGACACGTGCCAACCAGAGACGAGTTCCGCCGCTCCATTAGTGGCCTGGAGGTTTTAAGCCATGTCAGTGTACCGGAGTCGGTACACCAGACCTGGAGTGCTCCGTCCACGTGCGTGGGTTTGCCCTGGAAGAGCGGGCCACTTGTACCTTCCGGCGTCACCCTAGCCAGCTCCAGGAGTTTCATATACAGAATCTCCAAGACCTGGCCAGCCTGTGCAGAGGACAAGTTGCCCGACCGGGCATCCGTGATGGCGACTACAAGGTCAGCCTTCACTGCGCTGGCATACCCTTCCAGGTGCGAGATGATGGGAGTACCTAGCCGCTGTCGCTTGTTCTCGCCCCTTGGAGAGAAACTCTCGTCGCGGTCCCTTTTGCCAGCGGCTGGCGCTCTCTTTGAAGTGTCTTTCCTCTGTGCTGCAGACTTACCAACTGTCGGCGGGCGTTTAAACTCACCGGCAGTCGGCTGGCCACCCCAACTAGGGCCAGCAACAGGCTCCTCCTGAGCGGCAGCCTTCTCCTTCAGCTTTCGCCGCTGTCTGGAGCTCAGCTTACGCTTTTCCTTCGAGGTAAGCACGGGCTTCTGCTGTGGAACACCTTTGGCTGGGCCGCTTCCCCCTTTACGGGTTTTGCTACCCAGCTTCTTGGGACTAACAAGCGTCCACGCGGCTTCGAAGGGGTCTTGCTGGACCGGTACTTGGGGTTGCCCCCCGTCCCTACCAGCAATTTCCAATACCACCGGCCTAGACTCAGGTTTCCCCGAACCTGACGGTGGTTTTGGACCTTGTTTGGCAGCTTCCGGTTTCCCGTTGGCTGCCGAGGCTTTGGTTTTACCCGTGGCCTTTGTTTGTGGCTTGGATTGGGATTGCTCCCGTTCCGAACCACCATGTGAGCCCGTCCTAGCTCGCGTTTGGCCCTTGGGTTGCCTCTTAGGCTTTACTCCGGCTGCACGGTGCCCTGTGGCTACTTGCTGACCTTCGGCGCGAGTACCAATAGCAGGTTTCCCTGCTTCTGGAGCTCTAGCGATTCGGGTTTCAGCTTTCGCTGAGTTCGAATGGGAGTCGCCTTCGGGTTTCCCCTCCGGCGTCGTCCCTGGGTGTGGAAAATTTAATGTGTCCATTATCTGAGTTTACGAAGCTTCATTCCACCTGGTTTCCCACCCTCCACGGAGCCCGCAACTGGGAGTGCCCTTCCTTGAAAGTAGGAGAGGGACACTAGGATTACCAGGGGAGTATAGATGTGGCAGGTTGGCGTTCCAGCGCGACATCAGGTGCTGCAGGTGTGTGGCTGACATCCGGCTTGCGCCTTCCATCAGTTTCCCCCACACACCCTCGCTCCGTCAGCATGGCCGACTACCCACCTACCACATCTCGCCAGCGGCCCTCTGACGGGACGCATGACCGATTGCCCTTGCATTGGCTGGATGCAAGGGTTACCGTTTAGCCGGAAATCCAGACCAAAGGGGCGTGTTGCCTTACGAGTGCACTATCACCCTGGCATCGCTCGGCTCAACCTCCCAGGACTCCTTCATCCCGGCGTACGGCACTCAGCTGCGCAGGTCACAAGACGCAGGTAAGTGTACGGTTTCTCTGGTCCCACTTACAGAACCAGGCTATGTGTGATGCTCTCAGCCGTAGCTAGATATAGATTGCTAGCGAGCCAACCCTCTATATCGAACCACGTTGCCCCGGGTACACCGTTGCCTGAATGGCACACACTAGGAGGTAGCATCAGCATCGCACCCCTATTGTCACCCCATTGGGAGACAAGACTTAAAGTCAAGTTTGTCCGCTCCACCATGGCTTCCCTCTGCGAACGTATTTCATCCCCGCCCCAAGCGCCGGATAGATATCTCTCTGTGACAGTACTGTCATCTGCATACCCAATAATACCTGACACAAAGAGGTCAGTGATGTGTAGCAGAAAAAGTCTCGCAGAGAGAACAGACCCCTGAAGAACCCCAGCATCAATTGCCATGAGGTCTTTCGACCTCTGAGCAGCTGTCAATGACAACTCTAATCGACCGTTCACTCAAGAAATCAGATATCCAGCTGCAGAGATCAGCAGGGATGCCATAAGCAGGAAGCTTGCTAAGCAATCTAGCGTGCCATACCCTGACAAAGGCCTTCGAGATGTCAAATTACACAACTAGTGCTTCGCTGTGTTTCTCGATGGCCTCGCCCCACCAGTGCGTGACATACATCAATTATTAATTTAATTAAATAGACTATGTATTACTGTTTAAATAACCTTAGCGTAAGAATTTATATTGCAATAGTATTAAGTCGTGTTATGCTGTAGAGTTTCTGGCCGCATCTTCTCTACAGCGACAACACGTTCCAAAGCGGTGGTAACTTAAAAAAGAATTAACGTTTAATAAGTGTGCTTCAGGCTCCTATATTGAATAAATTATTTTGAGTTTGAGTTTGACATAAGAAGATCCCCAGTCGATCGCCCCCGGCGAAAGCCATATTGACGATCACTGTGTAGATCATTATCTTCTAGGTATGTCCGCAACTTACTGTTAAGTACTCTTTCCATGGCTTTACAGAGAATGGAAGTGATGGCTATAGGTCGGTAGTTGCAGGGGTTGGAACCTGCCCTTCTTGGGAATCGATCTTGTTCTGAGAGAGAGGCGACACAGGCGTGTTAAAACAGGAGACAACTCAGGCGCATTATATCTCAGCACTCTTGCAGGTATTCCATCAGGACCTGGCCTCACATGCAGACTACGCAATGCTCTGCGGACCTCTTTCGTGTGTATTGTCATCTCCGGCATGTGTGGCTGTTTGGCACGAGCGTCCAGACGTGAATTGCTCCTAAACAGAGGAGCATATAAATTCGCTTTCTCAGTCAGTGACACCAGGTTTCTGCATGGGAGGCAAAGGGGGACGGTAGAAATTGGATTCGACCGATTTTGAAAGGGACCAGAACTGTTTACTACCAGAAGGGTAGGATGCCAGTCTGTGCAAAGACCGATACTGAGTGCTTGTCTGGATCTGATGTCAGCAGAAAGTCTAAACGATTGGGCGTATGGCCATCGACATCCGTTACCCGCGTTGCTTGATTCACCAGCTGGGTGATATCTAGCGATAACGCAAACTTACGCGTCTCTCTGCCAGCATGGTTAGTTTTCTGGAACAGGAACAGCCACTCGCTGTGGTGGGCATTTAAGTCCCCCAGAAAAACAAGCTCCGCTCCGTCCAGATACGCTCCTCAGTTACCCTGTTTGACCTCTTGGGCTCGACTGACTGATGGGAAACTCACTTGTAGACTGCGGGGACGCCCGATCCCCCCTGCAATGGCCACCGGGACCTCCCTTCCAGTCGCCAAGGCTGCATTGGGGCAGCCTTTCACTCGTGGCGAGCGCACTACTTGGGCCCCCTACTAACTGCGGTACCGACCCACGACTGTCACCGTGCTTCGGATCCCGCTACCCTCCAGAATGAGTTTCCCGGTACAGTGTTGCTCAGAGGCCAAGACCGGTTCCGAACAGCACAGCTGATTTTCTCCCATTCCCCAATAGCACTGGCACTCCTGCACACCGACGGAATGCAGCAAGCTGCTTGGCGCAAGACTCCAGCAGGAGGGTGGGCGCAAGCCAGGCGGCTCCTTGCGGAGCCTAGTACCGCTGTAGGGGGATCGTTCGGCCGTCACCACAAACTTGGTAGTCTGTGGTGGCGGCGTTGTCCGGGGTGGAGGAGGTAGATCCTTAACCACCCCAAACGTTCACCACCTACGTCCCACTGCAGGGCACAGGCCTACCCTCATGGAGGGTGTATGTACGTTAGTCCACCACGCGTGCACAGTGCGGTGCGGTAGACCTCATATACGCATCGGAATTTCTTTTTCATCGTATGCAGGTTTCCTCAAAATGTTTTCCTATGCCGTTTGAGAGCAGTTGGTGCTACGTAGGTACATAAGTCAGAAAAAACTCATTGGTACATGGCATAATATGTCATCCGTGCGGATTCAGACCTGGACCTCAAGATTGAATTCCATAGCTCTCTGCAACTCGCTACCGACGGAGCGTTGCGATTCTATTGATATATGATCAACCTAGCAAATACTGAAACGGTAAACTCAGACCATCAAACTGAACAACTTTCACTATGGAGCCTACCTCAGGAAACGCAAGAAAAAAATCTGGTGTCCCATACATTTTAGTCAGGTAGGTATAACAGTTTTGTATGGGACCGCAGATTTTTTTTCGCGTTTCCTGAGGTAGCCTCCATAGTGAAAATTGTTCTATTTGATGGTTTGAGTTCACCGTTTCAGTATTTGCTAGGCTGTCACTTACACCCTTACAAGTAGGTAGGTACAAGGTGTTACAAAAATACAAATAAACATTCAAGGGGGTGGTTTAGACCATCATACTGAACAACTTTCACTATGGGACCAATATCGAAATCGGGAATAAAAATTAATATATTGTATGAGATATCCGATTTTTTTTTTCGCGATTTCGATGTTGGTCCCATAGTGAAAGTTGTTCAGTTTCATGGTCTAAACAACCCCCTTAAGAGTTTTAAGTATTTATTTTTACCCTGTATACACAACATCTTTAACATGCATTATCTCGAAAACGTTGCACTTTAGGACTATAGTTTATAGGACATTTTTTGTTCGTCTATACATACTCTATCGATATACATAGGTTTCAGGATGCGCCGCATTTTTGAAAAATTTCCGAAATTCCTGCAAAATTATGGTTACCACTATGCCAAAAAGTTCAAAGCCCTTTATTGAAGGACATGGGCAAGTTTACTACATGAAGAGGGCAAGCCAGGGATCGTGACAAATGGCATTTAATATTAATGGAGGCCAGGAGCCACCAATGGTTGTAGCGCCACAGAAAGTAAAAATAAAGTAAGTCGACTTATACCTTAAACGGGCTTTAGCCCACTTCTACTGTGAGAAGTACACTGTAATCCAGTGAGCCCGCGCGATTATTCCGAACCATATCGAACGTGCATTAGTTGCAGCAAGGTCGTCAACCCTTTCACATATCATCATTGGAGCTTGTTGTGTTCCGTTAGCAATGAAGGGAAATATATTTTCGAATTTCCAACTGCCAGGAGCAGTTGTATGGTCTTATTTGAATAAATTGATTTCAATATACAGGGTGAATGGTAATTCGACCTATTCCTTAACTGAGGTCTAACTAGTCCCCATTTGCAACAAATTAAGCCCAGTTACCTAACTATTGGTCGAAAATGTTAACTAAATGAGAAAGTTACTGAGTAAATGATGGTATTGAGATTTTTCAGAAAGGCCATTGAACCTCTTTGTATGGGAGGCTGGCATAGTGATGACCATAAATTTTCAGGAATTTCAAAAACGTGGCGCACCCTGAAACCTATGTATATCGATAGAGGATCTATAGACGAACATAAAATGTCAAATAACATATAGTCCTAAAGTGCAACGTTTTCGAGATAATCCATGTTAAGGATCTTGTATAGATAAAAATCCTAACACATTTTCCTCCAATACCAATCTCCGTGGTTCAATGGTTATAAGACTTGGGATCTTGACACGGAGGTCGTAGGTTCGATTCCCATGGGGGACACCTAGTGATATGTCACTTTATGCGTTTTTCTCCAGTTGGTTAGGGTAATGCAGGCTGAATCACCTGATTGTCTGAAAAGAAAGATGATTCCGTGCTTCAGATGGCACGATAAGCCGTTGGTCCCAGTTACTATCTCTGGTGGTTATTATTCGTTATATAAAAACTACGTCAGAGGCCGTAAGGCGGTCTGAAAAAACTCTGACACCAGGACTTGCCCACACGATAAGAAGAAGAAGATGTATGGAATAGAAAATGTTTTTGGCATAAACAAGTTCTATGACACCTTTCTGTAATACCCAGTATGAGAAATATACCGAGGTAGGTAGGTACTTATTGATGATAATTTATTTCGAAAAAAGTTCCTGTATTACATTTATTTCATCTGTGCAGGTATACACGTACACACGGTGACACATCAACCTATACAAAACCAAAATAATAAGCTGGCCGCGCGACGACTCATACGTCATGCAACCTAAACCTACTCGCGGCCAGCTTATTTTGGTTATGAACAGCTTGATGTGTCGCCGTGTGTAAGTACAAATACGCCTCACGACGCGCTGCATACTTCGCGGTCAACTTATACTGGCAGTGTAAGAAGCAAAAAAAATAAAAAAAAAATACTGGCAGTGTGTAGTGCGTTGTCGTGCAGGTTGTATTTGCTATTGTACCTCAACAGATGAAATAAATGTTTGTCTGGGCTATGTCCACATGGAATATATTTTAATCATGTGCTATGTCTATGTTTTTCTTAATTGCAATTACAATTTAATTGAAATAACAAAAAATCGAATGAGAACTTTTTTCGAAATAAAGTACCTACCGCTGTATTTTTTCACCAAAAAGAGAAAGGTGTAATAGAAAACGTTTATACCTAAGCACGGACTTGAAAAAAAGGCGGACGTAATGTGACACTAAAAAGATGTGAAGCATGAGCATGCAAGGTCCTACATATTCGTTTGTTCTACAAGGGACCTACACTCACACAGATGCACCAGTTCTAGGCTTAGGACCTACAACCCGCCACCATTTTGTACCGCGTCAGCACACACACAAAAATAAATGGGTGCTTCACTCATGATTAGACAAGATTACGTCAGGTTTTTTTTCAGGTCCGTGTACCTAGGTAGGTATCATAAACATCAACCAAGAAGGGGTGGTATCCCGCGGTGCGTCTGGAAGTCCGATGATAGTAGAAAGGGGAAGGCGGGATGAGCTCATGCAGCTCTGGTGCACACTCACCGAAGTACAATCTGTAGAAGACCGAAAAGCAGGCTACTCTGCGGCGGTGGGCTAGGCTATGAAGCTTGGTTTCCACCAACCAGATTACTGTCGCCAATGAGCCTCTAGTTGATAATTAGCTGAGCCATCTCACATGTGGCAGCAATACTTCATACACGATCGGACCTGAGCTTTATGCAACATTAAGAGCTGTCCAGGAGTGAAGTACCTTGTTTAAGATGCCCAGCTTTTTGGCTGCACTTTGAGCCTTAGACTCGATGTCAGCGCCGAAGTTGAGTTTCGTAGTCAACCCATGCTCAGAAGCTCAAGACTGTCGGAAACAGGGACAGATTTATCTTCCCCGGAAAGTAGGAACCAGAATAAACGAACTCCTTTTGGCGTTGAACAGACAAGCCTGTGTTTTAGTGGCGTTGAAGTTGACTAGATTATTGTCACCCCATTGGGAGACAAGACTTAAAGTCAAGTTTGTCCGCTCCACCATGGCTTCCCTCTGCGAACGTATTTCATCCCCGCCCCAAGCGCCGGATAGATATCTCTCTGTGACAGTACTGTCATCTGCATACCCAATAATACCTGACACAAAGAGGTCAGTGATGTGTAGCAGGAAAAGTCTCGCAGAGAGAACAGACCCCTGAAGAACCCCAGCATCAATTGCCATGAGGTCTTCCGACCTCTGAGCAGCTGTCAATGACAACTCTAATCGACCGTTCACTCAAGAAATCAGATATCCAGCTGCAGAGATCAGCAGGGATGCCATAAGCAGGAAGCTTGCTCAGCAATCTAGCGTGCCATACCCTGACAAAGGCCTTCGAGATGTCAAATTACACAACTAGTGCTTCGCTGTGTTTCTCGATGGCCTCGCCCCACCAGTGCGTGACATATTACATCAATTATTAATTTAATTAAATAGACTATGTATTATACTGTTTAAATAACCTTAGCGTAAGAATTTATATTGCAATAGTATTAAGTCGTGTTATGCTGTAGAGTTTCTGGCCGCATCTTCTCTACAGCGACAACACGTTCCGCAGCGGTGGTAACTTAAAAAAGAATTAACGTTTAATAAGTGTGCTTCAGGCTCCTATATTGAATAAATTATTTTGAGTTTGAGTTTGACATAAGAAGATCCCCAGTCGATCGCCCCCGGCGAAAGCCATATTGACGATCACTGTGTAGATCATTATCTTCTAGGTATGTCCGCAACTTACTGTTAAGTACTCTTTCCATGACTTTACAGAGAATGGAAGTGATGGCTATAGGTCGGTAGTTGCAGGGGTCGGAATGAATGCCCTTCTTGGGAATCGTTCTTGTTCTGAGAGAGAGGCGACACAGGCGTGTTAAAACAGGAGACAACTCAGGCGCATTATATCTCAGCACTCTTGCAGGTATTCCATCAGGACCTGGCCTCACATGCAGACTACGCAATGCTCTGCGGACCTCTTTCGTGTGTATTGTCATCTCCGGCATGTGTGGCTGTTTGGCACAAGCGTCCAGAAGTGAATTGCTCCTAAACAGAGAAGCATATAAATTCGCTTTCTCAGTCAGTGACCCACCAGGTTTCTGCATGGGAGGCAAAGGGGGACGGTAGAAATTGGATTCGACCGATTTTGAAAGGGACCAGAACTGTTTACTACCAGAAGGGTAGGATGCCAGTCTGTGCAAAGACCGATACTGAGTGCTTGTCTGGATCTGATGTCAGCAGAAAGTCTAAACGATTGGGCGTATGGCCATCGACATCCGTTACCCGCGTTGCTTGATTCACCAGCTGGGTGATATCTAGCGATAACGCAAACTTACGCGTCTCTCTGCCTGCATTGTTAGTTTTCTGGAACAGGAACAGCCACTCGCTGTGGTGGGCATTTAAGTCCCCCAGAAAAACAAGCTCCGCTCCGTCGAGATACGCTCCTCAGTTACCCTGATGGACCTCTTGGGCTCGACTGACTGATGGGAAACTCACTTGTAGACTGCGGGGACGCCCGATCCCCCCTGCAATGGCCACCGGGACCTCCCTTCCAGTCGCCAAGGCTGCAGTGGGGCAGCCTTTCACACGTAGCGAGCGCACTACTTGGGCCCCCTACTAACTGCGGTACCGACCCACGACTGTCACCGTGCTTCGGATCCCGCTACCCTCCAGAATGAGTTTCCCGGTACAGTGTTGCTCAGAGGCCAAGACCGGTTCCGAACAGCACAGCTGATTTTCTCCCATTCCCCAATAGCACTGGCACTCCTGCACACCGACGGAATGCAGCAAGCTGCTTGGCGCAAGACTCCAGCAGGAGGGTGGGCGCAAGCCAGGCGGCTCCTTGCGGAGCCTAGTACCGCTGTGGGGGATCGTTCGGCCGTCACCACAAACTTGGTAGTCTGTGGTGGCGGCGTTGTCCGGGGTGGAGGAGGTAGATCCTTAACCACCCCAAACGTCCACCACCTACGTCCCACTGCAGGGCACAGGCCTACCCTCATGGAGGGTGTATGTACGTTAGTCCACCACGCGTGCACAATGCGGTGCGGTAGACCTCATATACGCATCGGAATTTCTTTTTCATCGTATGCAGGTTTCCTCAAAATGTTTTCCTATGCCGTTTGAGAGCAGTTGGTGCTACGTAGGTACATAAGTCAGAAAAAACTCATTGGTACATGGCATATGTCATCCGTGCGGATTCAGACCTGGACCTCAAGATTGAATTCCATAGCTCTCTGCAACTCGCTACCGACGGAGCGTTGCGATTCTATTGATATATGATCAACCTAGCAAATACTGAAATGGTAAACTCAGACCATCAAACTGAACAACTTTCACTGTGGAGCCTACCTCAGGAAACGCAAGAAAAAAATCTGGTGTCCCATACATTTTAGTCAGGTAGGTATAACAGTTTTGTATGGGACCGCAGATTTTTTTTCGCGTTTCCTGAGGTAGCCTCCATAGTGAAAATTGTTCTATTTGATGGTTTGAGTTCACCGTTTCAGTATTTGCTAGGCTGTGACTTACACCCTTTAGGTAGGTACAAGGTGTTACAAAAATACAAATAAACATTCAAGGGGGTGGTTTAGACCATCATACTGAACAACTTTCACTATGGGACCAATATCGAAATCGGGAAAAAAAAATACAGGGTCCTTCTTAATATGCTGACACTTTTTTAAGGGGATGTTCAGACCATCAAACTGAACAACTTTCTCTATGGGACTAACATCGAAATTGCGAAAAAAAAATCAGCTGTCCCATACATTTGGCTCGAGTAGGTTTGCAGTTTTGTATGGAAGAGCGGATTTTTATTTCGCGATTTAGATGTTGGTCCCATAGAGAAAGTTGTTCAGTTTGACGGTCTGTTCAACCTCTTAAAAAAGTGTCAGCATATTAAGAAGGACCCTGTATTAATTTTTTTTCCCGATTTCGATATTGTCAGCATATTAAGTTGGACCCTATATTGTATGAGATATCAGATTTTTTTTTTCGCGATTTCGATGTTGGTCCCATAGTGAAAGTTGTTCAGTTTCATGGTCTAAACAACCCCCTTAAGAGTTTTAAGTATTTATTTTTACCCTGTATACACAACATCTTTAACATGCATTATCTCGAAAACGTTGCACTTTAGGACTATAGTTTATAGGACATTTTTTGTTCGTCTATACATACTCTATCGATATACATAGGTTTCAGGATGCGACGCATTTTTGAAAAATTTCCGAAATTCCTGCAAAATTATGGTTACCACTATGCCAAAAAGTTCAAAGCCCTTTTCGGACTTGCTCCCGAAAAAAGATGATTGTAATAAATTTCTCAACCCTGGTCAGTTTTTTAATACTTTTCTGTAAGCTGTTGATTAATGATTATTTTGAAAATGAAACGCTAACCTAAAAATATCCATATTTTTTTGTAACTATCATAAAACACACTAAACAAACACAAAAAAAAACGAGCAAACACTTCGAGCAATCGAAAAAAATGTGCGGCATTTGGCGTACAAATTACGGGAATTACTTCCTTGTTTCATAAACTTTCGAAAAAGGTATAAATGTTATAAACTTTTGTTAGGGGTTTTGGAAAAAAATATAAAAAAACGCGGTAGTGCGATATTTTCGCCTACGAAAATTAAATAATTATTTGTTATTATTAATGTAAAATGAAAAGACGTACCTTTGGATACCATCAGCAAAAACCTTAATTGCCATGAGCTGGCTGACCTGGCCGAACAGGCTGAGTGACAGTGCGTTGAAGCTTGAATATTTGAACCACACAGCACGACTGGATCTCGAGTAGTACTGAACGTCTCGTGACAGTGATTTGCTCCCAGTTGGAGTAGAACCTGGAGCAAAGAGTTAGATTAAAACTTGATGAAAGTACTTACTAAGAGGTGCATTGTTTTCAGATTGTTCATTCCAGCATTCTGAATTATTCGGGTAAAACTGATGACATGTCGAATATTTGTAATAAATTCTCAACTACTTTCACTCAAGAAATACAAATATTAAGCATAATTGTGGCTTCAAATTCCTAGATAGAATATCATATGTAAAAGAATCAGATGTCTCATTCCGTTTCAAAAAAGTCTGTGCTTCAGAGATCGAAAAAATCATAGATAAATTGAATTGTGAAAAATCTCCCGGTACTGATAAAATCAGGGTAGTTACAAGACTTAAAATATGTAAAATCGGACATAATTATTATATTGGCCAAATTTGTAAACATGTGTGCATTACAGGGCATTTATCCAGATAAACTAAAGAAATCTATAATTATGGCCGATTTTCAAATCGGGCAGCCACCTGGGCACTATTTAATAAACGTGACAAGTCGACTTATTTGTCAAAAACCGACATAATTTGTCGCATTATCAAAAAAGTGTTGTTTAATAAAGACGACATATAAGTCAGACATTTTTCTAAAACAAGTGGTTGAAAGGTAATTGTGTAGTATATTTTTAGAACCGGCTTATGAAGCCCTTTCATTTGATACCCCACACGATAGGTTTCAGAACATTTTTTTTGAAATCTCGTAAAATAAATTGATGACGTCATAACTCCCCCCCTAAGGGAAATATTTTTAAGAACTGCCGGTCAAATTGATTGTTCTGATCTAAAGTACACGTGCGCCCTACGGCTATCCTGTAGATCAATTGACGGTTTTTTTGTGTGCACATTACCGACAATATCCCATACATTTGGCTTGAGTAGGTTTGCACTTTGCAGTTTTGAATTGAACAGCTGATTTTTATTTCGCGATTTCGATGCCGAAACATAAAATAATGTTTCATCGTTTTTGTTTACATGAAGTACCTATCATAACTGGCTATCTCGCTCTCGATTTCTTGGCTCCATCTTGAAAGATGCGATGCCTAAGCGAAAAGTTTATGATGCCTCCTTCCTGTCCATGATTCACTGTTGACGTATTTTCACTGTTTTTAAGTGAATATCCATCTCCTTCCCGAAACCAAAGTCGAGATACAGTATTTAATCTGGAGCAATCTATAGCTGTAGCTTATAAGTTCAGAGTCCATCATTTTAATTAAATCAATGACGTCCAACTGTGAACCAAACAAATCAAACTGTGAACGATTGCGAGTGTTTTACACGCTGACTTCGCAGGAAATTCACGACGTAAATAATTCACATCGCAATTCACGCGCGAGTCTGGAGCCCAAATAAAAAATTAAGAAAAAAAGTCACGTACATTGACTTATCAACTACTGGACGTAGGGTCCGCGCTCAAGTGTCCGAATCAAAAAAGTACCAAAACGTAAAAAGAGAACCATTTACGCGACAGTCTTCGTTCGATCGGACAACTAAGCGCACGCGAGTGCGCGCGGCGGACGCGCGCCGCGATGTAGTTCAGTCAAGTTAAACATGAAAAGGGGGCCGTGCTTGCAAAAGGTCCGGTCGTTCTGAATTTTTTATATGTTGTTAGGACCTAAACCAATATTAAATTGCCAGATTTGCAATTTCCAAAGTGCTGTGCAAGCGGCGGTGTAACCATAAAACCATGAAATTTTCGGACTTTTTTCAGTTTTTCGCTTTTTTCTCGAAATCTGTTAGTCGTATTGAATAGTATTGTAGGTATACTTTTATTCTGACAAAATTTCCTACAAAACAATTAGTATGCACTTTCTTCATAGGACTTAACCTTTGAGGGCTAGAGGCACGAGAAAGTAACAGCATTTTAAAAGATATGAAATTTGTATGGCCACCCTCTTGAAAGTTGAAGATAAAAACAAAATGATTCCATATTCTTAATCAGCGACCCCGAAAACCCCCGGATACAAATTTTCAGTCGGTTCCCTAAATCTTTAAAAGCTGCGTTGGCGTTTGAAATTTCCATGGCAGCCATCTTGGATTTCGCAATTTTTGATTTTTTTTCACCGCCAACAAAATCTGACCAGGGTCCACTATGACATTGTTCAAGGTCCATACCCCTATCTGTCATAGTGTCCGCGGGCCGTTGACCTCATCCGTCAGAATACGACCTTCTGAGGAAGTTGAAATATTCCTTTTAACACCAGAGCATCCTTATGATGATCTCCAAAATAATTTTAATATACGTTGGTCGGGGGAAACCCGGCGAACAATTATCCGGGCATCTATCTACTATCTATGAAAAGTGGTGGGGATCGACCAGATACCTCCAGTTGATCTCTGGGTTCCCCTTATAGTACAAGGATGAAATTTAGGGATCATTATAACGATGCCCTGATGTTAAAAGGAATATGTCGACTTCCTCCGAAGGTCGAATACTGACGGATGACGTCAACGGCCCGCGGACACTATGACAGATAGGGGTATAGACCTTGAACAATGTCATAGTGGACCCTGGTCAAATTTTGTTGGCAGTGAAAAAAATCCAAAATCATCCAATCATTTCAAACGCCAATGCAGCTTTTAAAGGTTCAATGAACCGACTGAAAATGTGTATCCGGGGGTTTTCGGGGTCGCTGATTAAGAATATGGAATCATTTGGTTTTTATCTTCAACTTTCAAGAGGGTCGCCATACAAATTTCATAACTTTTGAAATTATGTTACTTTCTCGTCCCTCTAGCCCTCAAAGGTTAAGTCCTATGAGGAAAGTGCACACCACTTTTTTTGTAGGAAATTTTGTCAGAATAAAATTATACCTTCAAAACTATTCGATACGAATTATAGATTCCGAGAAATAAGCGAAAAACTGAAAAAAGTCCGAAAATTTCATGGTTTTTTGGTTACACTACCGCTCGCACATCACTTTGGAAATTGCAAATTTGGCAATTTAATATTGGATTAGGTCCTAACAACATATAAAAAATTCAGAACGACCTGACCTTTTGCAAGCACGGATGTACATCTTGACTGAACTAATGGGGGAGTTGGATGAAAAATAATTTCAACATTTTCAATGTTTTTAGTTAGTTTATAAGGATTGTCCACTGCTGGACATAGGTCTGCCTCAAGGATCGCTATAACGACCGTTCCTGCGCTGCCCTCATCCAACGGGTTGTCGTCCAGTACGTTCATCGGCTGAGATGATCATGATGACTTAGGTTTGTGTAGGTTAATCTCGGACACTTTTTCGAGAATGTTGTACTAGACCCTTTTTGTATGTCAATGGTCACATAGTAAATTTTTAATTTGAAAATCTAAAAATATCATACCTAATACAACGTATCCTCTCTGATGACATCCAGGTATGTCTCTGGCGTGGATGGCGTGCCAGAGACGCACCTGTTCGACGTCCACGGGTCTGGACAGCAGATCATCCAGGATCTTGTTCACGGCTGCCTCCGTGCGACCTGACACGCACACCAGTCGAGGCAGGTCGTCCGATGGTAAACCATTCCTCACCTGAAATACGCATCCTATTTTTTTTCAACATGTAAAACAAGTTGCGCGCACCGATCAAGAAGTTAAAATAAAATACCAGTGAACAAAAACTAAAGAACTAAAGCGGCAATCGGCGGGGCACATTACACGCAGAACCGATATAACCTAGAACGATTTAACCACTGGACGCGAGATCTCTTGATAATGTATGAAATGACATTCAACCGAAATTTGCGGGTCGAGGGGGGAAGTCATTCATAATTTTGTTACTAACTGGTCACGTGACCACGACTCTAGGGATAGACGTAGTCGATAACTTGTTTGTGAACGATTTTATTTTTATCGATAAAGATTTAATCTTTATTTAATGTCAATCGTTAATGTTTAATATTATGCTTACTTTGGATAAAAATAAAATGATTTAATCTTCATGACATAATAAAATTATTCTCAAAAAACATTAAAACCATACATCCATATTCATTTACATACATATACATACATATACATTTATAATCTTGGAACACTTCCCCCGTAGCCAACACCGGCCGGCCCTTGTCAGAGTTGGTATAGAGATCCCGCTAATCAGATCGGTTCCCAAACCCCGTTGGAACTTCCAAAAAGCTAACTGGGCCGCTTACAAACATCAGACCGACAGTAATATCCGATGGCTCAAACCTACGGTAGAAAACTACGATAGATTCTGTAGGATAATCATTGCCTGTGCAAAACGCTGCATACCCAGAGGTTTTCGAAGAGAGTTCACACCGGGCTGGAATGCTGAAGCCGAAGACGCATATCGAAAGTACATCTCCACGAATGACATTCAAGAGGCGAATAACCTAATTGCTGCATTAGATCAATCCCGCCGGGAGAAGTGGCTCGAGAGCGTCGAAGGATTGGACTTCACCCATTCCAGTAGAAAACCATGGTCCCTCCTGAGAAAACTTGGCGGCGCAATGGCACCAGAATTTAAGGAGCAAAACATAGATCCAGACGACATAGCTCGACGGTTGCAGAGGGTAAGTAAAAGCGCGAAGGTCGATAAGAGTTTCGCTAAAACGACGCGAGCCACATATCAAGCCGAACTCCGAAACCTCTCTGCGAACGAAAACTTCAGTGAACCTTTTGCTACGGAAGAACTAACGAAAGGCCTGAAAATGGTGAAATCTGGGAAAGCAGCGGGCCTGGACGAGATCTACCCAGAGTTTCTTAAACATTTAGGCAAACGCGGCCAAAGATGGCTAATCGATTTCTTCAATGAAATTTTAGGGACTAGCAAGCTCCCCCACATTTTCAAGAAGTCGAAGGTCATAGCTATATTAAAGCCCGGAAAATCTGCCGACGACCCTGCTAACTACAGACCGATCTCTCTCCTTAGCGTCACATATAAGCTCCTGGAAAGACTGCTTTACAACCGACTGTGCCCCACTATAGATAAACTGGTGCCTGCCGAGCAGGCTGGTTTTAGGGCTAACCGTAGCTGCTCCGATCAAGTACTGGCCCTGACATCTCTTATTGAAGCGGGCTTTCAACGGGGGGAAAAGACTTGTGTGGCCTTTGTGGACCTCAGCGCAGCTTATGATACCGTCTGGGTGGGTGGCCTATTGTACAAACTGAGTGCTATGATCCCGTGCACTAAAATGTTATCCCTACTAAAGAGCATGCTGGCCCCTCGTTATGTTAAGGTATGTATGGGCGGCAGGGAAAGCGGCTATAGGATTTTGAAAAACGGCCTCCCTCAAGGCTCCGTTCTGGCACCACTTTTATTTAACGCCTACACGAGCGACATGCCTGCCACCGTGTCCGAAAAATTCGCATATGCAGATGACCTTGCCCTCGCATACCAGGGGAGATGCCTCGAGGAAGGAGGAGCAGCGCTCTCGCAGGACTTGGATGTGTTAGGGAAGTACTACACAAGATGGCGGCTCTGTCCAAATCCAAATAAGACAGAGGTATCTGCATTCCACCTTACAAACTGCCTAGCCCAGAGGGAGCTAAATGTAAATTTCTGTGGAGAGAGAGTGCGGCATAATCACAGCCCCAAGTACCTGGGAGTTACTCTGGATCGTTCGCTCACTTATAAAAAACATCTAGATAACACCAGTCAAAAACTCAAATCAAGGGTGAACCTCGTAACTCGGCTGGCGGGCACATCGTGGGGGGCGCGTACCGACGTGCTGCGAACAACAGCGTTGTCGCTCGTGTACTCCACTGCAGAGTACTGCGCTCCGGTGTGGTACCGGAGCGCACATACCAGCAGGATAGACGTCCAGCTCAATAGAGTCATGCGCACCATCTCTGGCAGTCTGCGTGCTACACCTACCCCCTGGCTACCGGTGCTATCTCACATCGCGCCACCAGACATCCGACGAACGAAAGCAGCTTCCGCCGAATGGACGAAGTCCAAAAACGCGCACCCACATCCTATGCCGATCGCGAAGACTCTAGACAACCTCCCAAACACACGACTTCCATCCCGAAAACCTATATGGTCCGACCCATTGGTGAGAAGCCCACTGGACACTGCATCTGAGTGGCGGTGTAAATGGCATGCTGAGGAATGCGCCCCTGTCGACCTCGTTCCGGAGCCCTCGGAGATGCTACCCGGCTTTAAGGAAGACCGTAAGTTTTGGGTTACCCTTAACAGGATCCGCACGGGAGTAGCTCGCTGCAACAGCAGCATGCACAAATGGGGTATAAGGGCGTCCCCGGAGTGCGACTGTGGAGCGCCGGAGCAAACCGTGAGGCACATCGTGGAGGACTGTCCAAAGAGAAGATTTAAGGGGGGTCTAAGGGATATTTGGAGGTTAACGCCGGAAGCTAGGGTGTGGCTTAAAAATTTGGATGTTAATTTGTAGCTTGATTTGTTAGAATCAAAGAGGAGGAAATAAAGCCATACGAAATATAAATATAATCCATATTTTAGGAGGATCAGTGGGTCTACCATGAGTTTTCACCGTTCTTTACTACTGTAGTTACGTCACCAATTTTGTATTGAATTTCGTACAGCGCTCCTAGTGGTTACGTTGAGAACTAATTTCTGTCATACGATTTAGCGACGTAGCTACAGTAGTAAAATACAGGGAAAACTCATGGTAGGCCTTAAGAGCATCAATTTCACTACAAGGTGTTACGGTAATCAGTTGCATTACTTAAAGGGGTGATTGTACCCATGATACTGATCAACTTTCTGACATATTTTCATACAAAAAACGTAAAACTGTCTGTCGGATAAGCTAACAAGAACTGACTCAGAAGTGGTGAAACAGGCCCTAAGTATACTATAATAAATAAGTACATAATGAGCTGATTATGTACCCAACAAAGTTATGTTTGTTTGTATTAATTCATCCGTCGGTTTTTAAATCTATTAGGTACCAAATGTTTTATTTAAAATTTTTAAGCGTTTAATAAGCTGTGTGTACACACGGCGTCTGCTCAGGCTACCCTGTTTGGACGTTGAACTATTAGAAGTTGAACGCTGCGAATCGTGCTAGAGGGTGCGGTATGTTGTTGTTTCGTCTCACGGCACGCTGCGCCCGCGCCGGCCGCCGCGTCTATGCAGGCTCTCTACCGCACTATGCCGTGTTTTGTACGTAGCGTGGTTATGGGTATACAGGGTGTTTGGTAGGGAGGTGTACATACGCCTAGGGTAGAAACTAGGGAGGGTCTGCTACCTACCCCCGCCCATTATATTGACCTTGGCCTCAAGGTATTATTTTAATGATTTTTTTTTATTTTTAGAAAAAAAAACGATTTTTAAACTAAAACTACCTCTAGCTCAAAATCTATCCATAGGACAGGTCTGCTAATGGTCTTGTTTTAATTGTTAGAGTCTTAGTGTAACATGGGATTTAAACTTTTTGTCTGGCAAGTTTAGAATATCCTCTGGTATCTTATTATAATAGCGTATACAGTGCCCCATGAAAGATGTGTTGACCTTACTGAGTCGAAAATGTGGGAACACTAATTTATTTTTATTTCTTGTATTGTAATTATGAACGTCACTGTTTTTGGGAAAGAGAGACAAATTTTTGGGAACGTATAAAATATTTTCGTAAATATATTGACTGTAGAAAGTCAAAATACTGATATCTTTAAAAAGATCTCGTAATGAATCTCGACAACGCAGATTATAAATGGCTCGAATTGCCCGTTTTTGAAGGATAAAGACTGTCTCAACGTCTGTAGCACGGCCCCACAGCAAAATACCATAAGACATAATACTAGAGGGTGCGTAACCTGATGTGTCGCCGTGTGTACACGCTTTGGGATCCATTCTAGTTACTATTTTGTATTAGCCTTGTAATTTAGCACGTAGCAAGCAGTAATGAATGTATTCTGTTGTGTATGCCTTAAGAAATAAATAAATAATAAAAAAGAAAAAAAAAGAAACCAATAGGAAATTCGTAAAAAAAAATAGTATTTTCATGCAAACCTTCGATCAGCTGCTTGCATTTAGACAGAAAAGTCAAATTTTTTTTTTGCGAATTTCCTTTAGGTTTCTTATGGTCCGTCTACACACATACCTTCCGCACGGTTTTAATAGAACGCAAGACTTAACATAACACGGAGCGCCGTCCACACGGTACACGGGCCTTCGCGCAAACCCGCGCAAACCTCAGTATTCTGGGCGCCACCAAATAATGTCTTTCTAATTCGGTATGTCAAGTTTTTTTTGGTCTTAATTTTTATATTTTTTACGGTTAGAAGACATAATTTTAAGACACTTATTTCATTTTTATTGCGATTCATCGAGTTTATCAATATAAATTTAATTTTTAAATTATTTTGATCTGTAATCTCAAAGTGCAAAAATGGCGGAGAAAAAATAATTCGAACTCCATGGAGAAAAACGACCTACTGCTATATTAAAAAAATGAAAACCTGCCTCCTCTTTCTAACTCTATGCTGGAAACAGATACGGCATCATCAAATGTCAAATTCTGACATTGTGAATGTATTTTTTTTTCTTAATGGCCGGTTATTTTACGTTGTTTTTTTGTTTACCAAGGAGTTTGCAGGGGCAGCGAGTGACGTCACTCGTGGACCGAAAAACGACGTTATTTTATTAAAAATATCTGTAATCCTTTCATTTTAAAATCTCTGACATAGAAAATATGATTATTCAGACAATTATCTCGAAATGGTTTTCGATTCAGCCCCTCAAAAAAAAACTTGACATACCGATTGTGAAGATTTTTCGTCTAAAATTTATTTTGTTGCTTGCCGATTGAAAAAAAAAACAGACATATAAGAGATGCCGTAGACATTTATGTACCTATTTTATTCTCCAAAAACACAGTAAATTCACAATAAATATTACGAAATGAAAACGTACGAAAGAAGGTTTAACGAAGTTTAGAGAATTTACATTTTTACCGCTTGTACGGCATTCTGTAGTCTATACTCCAGGTATAGACAATACCTATTTCCAGCATCCTGATATAAACCAATTGATACAATCCTCCTTACATGCATGGAAATACAAAAATTGGCCATGGCATGGCGGTCGGTAATGTTCCACCTTTTTCGTACGTTTCCATCGTCGATATTTCCAATTTTAGGTTTGTCACTTTCTATCTGAACAAAAATTTAATAAAAGCTGGATAAATAAAAAAAATTACGCTTACAGGCACATACATTGTAATGATCCCAAACTAGCACTAAAGGCTTTTATTATGGAAACCATACAACAACGGCACGAACTTTTTATTTTCGTCTTTTGATTAGAAAGGTATAAAACCTATAGTTGGAAAATCAACGATGGAAACTTACGAAATAAAGTTTAACAGTACCGATCTCCATGAGTATTTTCATGTTTCACCGCTTGTTTGTATGTAAAATTGTGTAAAGTTAGTAACTTTTTGTGCCTTTTGTCCTACCACAATACACAAAACATAAAAAAACAAACTTCAAAAAAAGTGGACGGCCTTGCAAAAGGTATGGCTCCCTCTATGCCTTTAGGTATAATCTCTTTGATCGTTTTCCATGATTCACTATTGACGTATGATTGACGTGCAAAGATTTTATTCCGATTTGTCCTAATCATTATGATGAAAAATATTTCATTTGAGAAAATAATAATTTCAATCCATTTTAATAACGTAGTTGTTGCTTAATATTTTGTTACTTTCCATAATTCTCTTAGATTATGTTAGGATTTTTTCAATAATGAAATACGGTTTGCTGTAAAGTTATAATTTTTCAGTTTCCTGCATTGTCCAATTACCTGCGGACTCCTTTACATTTGTGAGCGAGGCACATGGCTGTCGACGTTGGCTTGACCGTGCTGTTGTAAATGTCTCTGTTCTATATGATATCTACTGGTCAGATCATTACCCTGTTAAGATTGAGTGTAATATTAACTTGCTAAGACCAAAGATTATACTACCAAATATAAATAGTAACAAGATAATTTGGGGCGACCGCGATTTAAGCCAGATTGAAATGTATTATAGTTTTTGTAATATCAAGTTGAAGGAATTCCACCTTGACAGTAATCTCCATGAATGTTGTAACAATAATATTAGATGTAATGATGTAAGCCATAGAGTCCTGCTGGATAATATGTATGATAACATTGTTTATATTTTATCTAAAGGAGCTGAAGACAGTTTTGCTGGTAGAAAGACCGGGAGGGGTAAATATGTCACAGGGTGGAATAGATATGTACGGGAGGCTCATAGCAACGCTCAGCTATGCTACCAAGTTTGGCAATCACATGGTAAACCATTATGGGGTCCTCTTTTCGACAGTATGTCCACGTCAAGGCGTAATTTTAAAAATAAATTAAAATGGTGTCAGCGTAATGAGCAGCAAATTAAAATGGATATCATAGCTCAACACCATTCTAGTAAAAACTTTTCGAAATTTTGGAAATCTACTAATAAATAAAATCAAAAAGCGTTCCTGTGAGTGTCGCCGGGGTAAGTGAGCCACACGAAATAGCTAATATTTTTCGTGATCACTTTAAAGTCATGTCTAGTTTGAAACCCGTTCCTCGGGTGGTCGAGGCTGAGGACCCGTGCCCGGAGCGAAGTGTTACCTTCTCTGCAGAGGATGTGGCATGTGTCATTAAAAGTATGGTAAAAGGTAAATCTCCAGGGCATGATCACCTCGGTGTCGAGCACCTGAGGTACGCTGGCGCTCACCTGCCCCGCGTGCTGTCTATGTTCTACACCTTGTGTCTCAGTCACTCCTATCTGCCTGATGAACTCATGCGAACAATAGTTGTACCCGTGGTCAAAAACAAAACTGGTGACTCAGCTGATCAGTCAAACTATAGGCCAATTTCCTTAGCCACTACTCTGGCCAAAGTCCTGGACAGTCTGCTTGATAAATGTCTAGATAAACATCTTCATCTAAACGATGCTCAATTTGGCTTTAGGCCTGGCTTGTCTACGGAGAGTGCTGTACTGTCGCTCAAGCAGACTGTTCAATACTATATTATACCAGTATATATACCAGTTTTTGCATGCTTTTTAGACTTGTCTAAAGCATTTGACCTTGTCTCCTACGATGTGCTGTGAGATAAGCTTCGGAAGGATACCAGCGTACCAAACGAAGTTACATCTCTGTTTAGATATTGGTATGATCATCAGCAAAATCGCGTTAGATGGGCTGGTTCTTATTCTGAAGTTTATAAGATAGAGTGCGGGGTCAGGCAGGGTGGACTGACTTCTCCTAGATTATTTAATTTGTATGTCAATGGGCTAATTGAGGAGCTGAGCAGCGCCAGAGTCGGATGCCATATTGATGGAGTTTGTATAAACAATATAAGTTACGCTGACGACATGGTGCTGCTGAGCCCGTCGATTAGTGGATTGAGGAGACTATTGTCTATTTGCGAGTCTTACGTTGTGAAACATGGGCTCAGATACAATACAATGCTAAAAAGAGTGAAGTTATGACGTTTAGATCTGGTCAAAAAAACTACGAAAATTCCCCACCAGTTTCACTCTGCGGCACAACTCTGCGTAAGGTTGCGCAATTCAAGTATCTGGGCCACTGGGTTACTGAGGACCTAAAAGATAATAAGGACATAGAGAGAGAACGCAGGTCGCTGTCTGTCCATATATTGGCACGCAGATTTGCACATTGTACTGAGCCAGTAAAGATCACGCTTTTTAAAGCATACTGCCAGTCTTTTTATACGCGATCGCGTTCCGTCTGTCTTATATGCTCTCGCAAATGACGTTCCTGAGTGACAGAAAAGGATGGAGCGATGGAAAAAGGCGATCGAGTGCGGCCATGTGTAGTTCAACCCTTAATAACTTTATGGGGACCGCGTAAGCAAAAAATACTTCACCTATGATGGGGACACATATAGGCTGATGATAATTAGAAAGAGACAAAATTGTAACGTTAGCAAGAACAACGGAAATGTAGAAAAGAGGGGCTAATATTACGTACAATGCAATGCATACAATATACGTATTACTTTAGCTGTAATGCAATGCACTGTTCTTAAAATAAATAAATTATCGATCGCATAGGCCAATTCTCGTGTTTTACTCGCTCGTTAGGCAGATTGATCTTCATTCTTTGACTCTAAAAGTATCACTTTTCGCCTTATTTGTACCACAATCAGTTGTTTCCTATTATGTATTGTATTTTGCTTTTGGTTTAAATAAAGTATATTTCATTCATTCATTCATTCACTTTTTAAATGGACTAGATTCCCTAGAACCTTAAAATATTTAAAAAAGTATAATATTAATTGGACAACACGTCTGCTTCGTAAGCTGATGTAGTAGATACTCTTTTTTATACGTAACATATAGGATCATTGTATGCTAAGGTATTGATTGAAAGAGTGATTAATGTTAGTGAAGAAAAAATGAGGGATGTGCAGGCAGGATTTCGAAAAGGAATGGGATGTATGGACCAAATCTTTTCCCTAAGGTGCATAGCCGAAAAATACCTGGCAGAGCACGCGAAGGTATACTGTGCCTTCGTGGACCTAGAAAAGGCGTATGATCGAGTATGGAGGGATGAACTGTGGTCTACGCCATCTATATACGGTGTTGACGACAACTTGGTGCAGGCACTAAAATCTCTATACAAGGATTCTAGTGCCTGTGTCAGGGTCAACGGGGCGTACTCAGAATAGTTTAACATCACCAGTGGTGTTAGACAGGGATGTGTTGCGTCCCCTTGGCTTTTTTTAACCTATATATCCACTTATATGCCCTCGGTCATTAAAAACTCCCTAAAAAAATATGTTATTTGTGACCGCCATCTTGAAAAATCTAGTCAATCTTGACCAGCTCCAGCTGTTCCAGCGGCACACACATTTAGAGTCGAAAAAACGACGAAAACAACCATTAAAATGGTTGAAGCACTTCAAATGTTGATAAAATTTTCAGATAATATTATCTATTTTCGTAATCCACTTAGTTCATTCCAAAATATCAAGTGGTGTCGTATTACGATAAGTCTAAACAATTAGGACGGAAAACATGAGTCACAAACGGCTTCGGCATCAAATAAACATGATTATTTATAAATGAGAACAAAAGACTCACGTATGTTTTGGTTTTCGGCATCCAGAATGGTTTATTTATCCATAGACATGATTAGCACTGCCACTTTAAACAAGTAAACACAATAAATCACTTCACAAAACACCCACTTGAAACATGAAACCGACCGATACGTGAGACGCGCGGATTCAAACTGATATTCCGACAAAACTATCGAACTGGGGGTCTGAACTTCTATAAAAGACGTCGGGGTAATTTTGTAAGTTAGAGACAGAAATATAGAGCTTATGGATTATTCTGTAGGAAAAACAAGGACAGATAAATATTAAAGAGCAGGGCTGTTGGGAAACAAATATACCCCGGGCAAACAACGGTTTTTTTTCCGGTATGAAAACATGCCCGGGTGCACAAAAGGAAGTCAAGGTCAAAAAACCGGTCAGATGAGTGGCTAAGGATAGCTGTCTGACTGATCTGAAAGAAT
This sequence comes from Agonopterix heracliana, assembly GCA_963693445.1. Lineage (NCBI taxonomy): Eukaryota > Metazoa > Arthropoda > Insecta > Lepidoptera > Depressariidae > Agonopterix > Agonopterix heracliana. The sequence goes on from OY856321.1 coordinate 544,879, forward strand.
GCGAAAATGGTTTAAGAATGGGAGAATTATTAGTCAAGTGTCTCTTGTACGCTGATGATCAAGTGATACTTGCATTGTCAGCGGGAGACTTACAGGACATGGTAACTCTCATGAATGCAGCAGTAAAAAAGAAAGGAATGAAAGTGAATGTGAATAAAACTAAGGTAATAGTAATGGAGAGGGATGAATGTGTGACTGATTGTTGTATAACGATTGAGAATGAAAAAGTGCAACAAGTGAATGAGTTTCTGTATTTAGGATGTATGTTTACTAGAGACGGGAAATGTGAGGGTGATGTGCATAGGCGAGTAACGGCGGGAAATAAAGTGAACGGTGCTTTTCATACCATTGTGGCTAGCCAATTGGCGTCCAAAAATGCGCGACTTGCTATACACAGTGGTGTGTTGGTGCCTACACTTATGTATGGCAATGAGTGTTGGGTGTGGCAGAAAAAGCATGAAAGTAAAATTAATGCTGTTGAAATGCGTTCCTTGCGAAGTATGTGTGGAGTTACGCTGAGAGATAGAGTGAGAAATTGTGTGATTAGAGATCGATGTAAATTGAAAGAAGATGTTGTGACAAGAGTAGAGAAGGGTATGCTTCGTTGGTTTGGTCATGTGGAGAGGATGAGTGATAGCAGATGTACGAAAGAGACATATGGAGCTAAAGTGAGAAGAAGTGGAAGTGGAAGTGGAAGTGTCGGTAGAGGGCGCCCTCGTAGGACGTATTCTGATCAAATCAGTTGCGTCTTACAAAAAGGGGAGGTGCGGAGTACTCGAAACCGACGGGCATGTATGAAGAGATGTATGGATGTGAATGAAGCAAAAGAGATTTGTAAGGATCGTAGTAGATGGCGCGCTATGGTCTCTGCCTACCCCGTTGGGAAAGAGGCGTGACGTTATAGATAGATAGATATAGGATCACTTATTTGAACCAGATTGGATCGCGATATACTAAAAATTCATGCAACTCTACAGACTCATTCACGAACAAAACTACAAACCTTTGCTTTTGCGAAATTATTCAACAACGTATGTGAATTGGCACCACCAAAACCGAAGCAGTTGACTGCAGTCAGCCCTCGGTTCCAGGGCTGCGTCTCGGTGATTACGGTGACACGACCTTCCTCTAATGCTTTGACACCTTCACGAGGCGTTTTATAGTTAATGTTTGGTGGGATGAAGCCAGTGTTGTAAGCGATGCACATCTGTCGACAAAAGTTATAATAAGTAGGCTTGAGATTAATTACTTACCTACACTACTGATCTTTGACATATTTTAATATTAAGTTATTAAGGTGGTTGCAGAGCTGTCAATTTCATACAAAACTTTGTCGTACAACACGCGTAGAAAGTATTAATAAAAGTAATGTTTCATATATTGAAAAATAGCTTAGAAACTCTAGATTGCGCGTATCAAATAATATGTACAATTTGTAATATAATAACTAAGATATATCAAGCTTTGAAATTATTTATACAAAATTTCAAAGCCTTACATCTTCGTAATTATATAATCAATTGTAAATGTTATTTGATACGAGCAATCTAGGTTTTCTAAGATATTTTTTTTTCTAAATATAAAACATTACTTTTATTAATACCGTCTACGCGTGTTCTACGTCAAAGTTTTTTATGGACTGAAACCACCACGCAAAACAAAAACAAAATTAGCCTTTATTTGAAATAATCGGCAATACGCACTTTCGCAATAGCACAGAGTCCAGAACTAGCTTCAGAGTGGCCCATGTTGGACTTGACTGAGCCAATGAGGAGTGGCTCCGACCTTCCCGTGCAGAACACTTCGTCGATGGCTGCCATCTCTTCCGGGTCTCCCACTTTAGTACCTGACCAGTCAAAAATAAATAAAACCTGATCAGATCAATATAAGCGTTGATTCAGCGCTTGTTGAAAAAATCTACAAAATAACAAATATGTACAAAGATCACGGACTTGAAAAAAATACGGACGTAATGTTACACTAGAAAGATGTAAAGTATAAACGCGTATGAGATAGCAATAGTCATAAAATCCTATACAATTTGTATGAAGCTAGATGTCTGCCTCCGGAGTCAGACAGCCGTCGTCAAACAAAAAAGTGGTTACGTCGATAAGGACAGCAATAAGTAGCGATCTCCTTTTTTAACTAGAGCGAATTTGCTATGTGCATCTCTTACTGAGTGAGTATGACACGACACGTGCTTCTTTCTAGTACTTACCTTCTCTTTCTACAACGCAAACACAATATAATACATGGGTGCTTCACTTATATAATAAAAGGATATTACGTTCGTCTTTTTTTCAGGTCCGTGACACAGATGACGTTTTTGTTTGTCGATTCTCTTCAGGAGTGCGATTTTTAAACATCACACGTTCAAGTCAGCGGTAGAAAATGTCAAAATTACTATGGAGATTATGCATATTTCGTCTTTCTACTGCTAATTCGAACGTGTGATGTTCAAACTATGTTTTTTTTAACTGCCATAACCAAGAATCTTTATTTATATGCCTATATATTTAAGACTTCTTGGTCATACTGTTGTGTTTAATTGTATAATAACTTTATGGTTTAAACTTCATGGATATAGGTACCGAAATACATAGATTTAATTGATCATGGCGGTCGGAAATGTTCGTCGTTTTAAGGGTTCCTTAGTCAAACAAGGAACCCTTATACTTTCGTCCATTCTGTCTGTCTGTCTGTATGCCCCGCCTCAATAACTCGCTCATTTTTGCATCTATTGAATCGAAATATGGCATAAAGACAGATAACAGTAACCCAAAAACAGAAATATTGTACGAAACATGAATTGGATTTTTTTAAATCGAGTGAGGTGTAGAGCGTACACCGTATCCTTTGCATTGAAGTACCTACTTATAACTGCTTAGTCGAACTAATGTAGGTATTTCACCTAGAAGTCAACACTGAAAAGTTTGAAATAAAAAAATTTTAACAAAAAATTAAAACCGACTTCAAAACTAAAAAGGAATAAATAATAATATTGCAGTTGTTGACTTTTGCATTCGAATCTATAAGAACATTAATTTGTTTTATTGGAGTCGGTGTCAAGCCAAGCCAAGCCAAAAAATTACTGCAAGCCCAGTTGCGAATCGTACCGGCTTGACACTGAGTCCGATAAGACAAATTAATGTTTCCTCTGGCCGTTGACCTCATCCGTCAGGAGTCGACCTTCCGAGGAAGTCAAAGTTTTCCCTATATCACCAAAGCATTCATATTATGATCCCCAAGTGTCATCCTTGTACCTTAAGGGGAACCCGGAAATCTGTCATGGTTTCCGCAGGCCGTTGACCTCATCCGTCAGGAGTCGAACTCCAATTGATCTCCGGGTTCCCCTTACGGTACAAGAAAGACATTTGGGGATCATAATATGAATGCTTTGGTGATACAGGGAAAACTTTGACTTCCTCGGAAGGTCGACTCCTGACGGATGAGGTCAACGGCCAGCGGAAACTATGACAGATAGGGATATGGACCTTGAACAATGTCATAGTAGACCCTGGTCAAATTTAGTAAGCGGTAAAAAAAACCAGAATTGTGAAATCCAAGATGGCTGCCATGGAAATTTCAAACGCCAAAGCAGCTTTTAAAGGTTCACCGAACCGACAAAAAATTTATATCCGGGGGTTTTAGAGGTCGCTGATTACGAATATGAAATCATTTTGTTTTTATTTTCAACATTCATGAGGGTCGCCATACAAATTGCCTAATTTTTTATATGTTCTTACTTTCTCGGCCCTGTAGCCCTCAAAAGTTAAGTCCTATGACAAAAGTGCACAGAACTTGTTTCGTAGAAAATTTTATCAGATTTAATTTGTCCATACAAAACTTTTTGATAAAACTTATACATTCCGAGAAATACGCGAAAAACTGAAAAAAGTCACCTTTGGAGCCTCCCCCTTCCTCGAGCTCGCAAATTCGGGAGTGCCAACATCGAAATTCGTGTTCAGCAGGTCCGAATTAGTAATAAAAACACATTTGGCAAAATGTTACCCAAAATGCCGCTAGAATTGAAATCCGTCGAAAAGTCAACCAGACTAACAGTGAAACCAACTTTTAAATTTTTAAAAAACCTGCTATTTCATACCTTTTTGTCAAAAGCTAATAGCACTTTCAATGGAACTGCAGTTTTTGTTCGCGATATCGCTATTGGCTCCGTAGCAAAAGTTGTTCAATTTGATGGTCTGAAGTACCGTCTTCCGGATTCAGAACGATTTGGATTCCAGGGTGTATACTGCGACCCTGACATGCATCATCAAGCTAATCGGTTCTACATTCTACGTTTTACCCTATACCAACACTTTCATTCATATTACTCAACAGTATTATTATCTTTTGATCAAACACCGATCTCTAACCAATTTAAAACGGGCAGTGACCATCGTTTAGTTCGAGCCACATTTAGATTCAACTTGAGTAAAGAGAGAAGATCTATGGTTAAGGCACATAGGCGTTATGAAAGGAAAGAAATCGCATTCCTACAAGATGAGTTCCGCCTGGACCTTAAGAACACATTCGAAGGACTGAAAGAGTTGAATCTGGACTTAGACGAACTAAATAATAAGCTATGCCTTACTTTAATGGAGACAACAAAGAAATATCTTAGCAGTGGGCCAAAGAAGGGAGATGGAAAACTTTCATCCGAAACCTTGAAATTGATAGAGGAAAGAAGAGTCTTGCCACATAATGTTGTAAGCGACCAGCGTGTGATAGAAAACCTAAACAAAACGATACACAAAGCTATCCGTAAAGATCTAAGGTCATACAGTAAAAATGTGATTATTAAGACCATTGAGAAAAACAGAGGACCCAAAGTATTCAGGAGAAAGCTACGCTCCGGAACTGAACAAATAGCGAAGCTTACAGATGACAATGGCTCTTTAGTAACAGATCGTGACCAACTGCTGGCTGTGGTTGAGAAATTCTACAGGGATCTTAATGCTACAAGGTCGATGCAACCAGAGATAAATATAAATGATCCACGAGCCAACCCCACGGATTACCGTAGCGCGGAGGACCTGCCTCCTATACTGCCTCGCGAGGTGGAACTAGCTCTGAGCCAAATGAAAAACGAAAAAGCTCCTGGCGAAGATGGCATTTCGGTTGAGTTATTGCGGGCAGGTGGCGAAGTCCTCCTCAAGGTTCTTGTAGAACTTTTCAATAAGGTCATTAGTACAGCCCATACACCTGAAGCCTGGAAAAAAGCCGAGGTGATAATATTAATCAAAAAAGGAGATAGTTCAAAGCTGGCCAATTATCGCCCAATAAGCCTCCTTTCCCAAGTCTACAAGTTATTTTCCAAGGTTCTCTGTAATAGACTCACCCGGGAGCTCGACAAATACCAACCTAGAGAACAGGCAGGTTTCCGGAGTGGCTACTCCACTATCGATCATATCCACACAGTGAGGCAGTTGATGGAGAAATGTCGTGAGTATAACCGGCCTTTGTGTTTTGCCCTCGTTGACTACGAAAAGGCTTTCGACAGTGTCGAACACTGGGCCGTGTTCAATTCTTTTCATCGCTGCCGCACGGACGGCCGTTATGTGGATATACTCCGAGAGTTATATAGGTCGGTAACGATGCAGGTTCGCTTACATGATGTAACAAAGCGCATACCAATCGAACGGGGAGTGCGACAGGGAGACACCATTTCACCCAAACTGTTTACAGCTGTCCTTGAAGATGTAATAAAAACATTAGCATGGGATGACAAGGGTATTAATATCAATGGAGTCTACTTGTCGCACCTTCGTTTTGCGGATGACCTAATACTGTTTGCTGAAACCAGTGAGGACCTGGGAGAGATGTTGCAAGAACTCTATAATGCTTCTTTGAGTGTAGGCCTGAGGATGAACATGTCCAAGACTAAGGTTATGACGAACGCCTGTGGAGTCACAGACCCCATTATTGTGGGTAATGAGATTTTAGAGGTAGTCGATCGTTATGTATATCTTGGACAGTGTTTATCCTTTGGTAAAGAATGCCAAATAAAAGAGGTCTCAAGACGTGTGCAATTGGGGTGGGCTGCTTTCGGTAAGCTGGACGACGTGCTCCAAGACAGAAAAATGCCACAATGCTTGAAAACCAAGCTTTTTAATCAATGTGTCTTGCCCACCATGACATATGGTGCCGAAACATGGACGCTCACTAAGAAAACTGTACACAAAATCAAAGTAGCACAGAGAGCCATGGAGCGCGCCATGCTAGGCATCATCCTTTTTGACCACGTCACAAACGTCGAGATCCGACGTCGAACTAAGGTTCAGGACGTCGGGGACCGAATAGCTCGCTTAAAGTGGCGGTGGGCAGGACACGTAGCTAGACGAAATGATGGCAGGTGGAGTAAAGCCTTAACAGAGTGGTGGCCGAGATTAGGTAAAAGAGAAGTGGGTCGTCCGGCAGCCAGGTGGGTTGACGACATCTGGAAAAGTACAGGCAAGACCTGGATGCGACTGGCACAGGACCGAGAAGAATGGCAAAATATGGAGGAGGCTTAGGCCCTGCAGTGGGTAGATACAGGCTGAAAATGATGATGATGATCTCTAACCACACAATTTTGCACTCAGCGTAAACACCACACATAAATTCGGAGCGTCAGTTGTGTTTAACAGAAACTTTCAATAATTATGGGACGGGTTCGAATTCGCAGATAAGGTAGGCTATGCCATGTACACACGGCGACATATCAAGGTATACAAAACCAAAGTAAGCTGACCGCGCGTAGCACGAGTAACGTGTAACGTAGCGCGGCCAGCTTATTTTGGTTTTGTATAGCTTGATGTGTCGCCATGTGTATCTAACAAATGATCTATAAGATGATATTAAATGTTCTCAACCACGAGAAAACCAAGATACGATAAAAATAAAATATTCTGAGGGATAAGTATGTGAATCGGGAACGCGTGTTGCAGTTGGGCTAAAGCCTCCACTAGTAGGCCTGTCTCAGGATACCCCATAGTGGTGGCTGGAAGAAGCTAATAGTGATGAAAACTAAGTTTGCTTTCAATTAGGTACCAAAATCAGGGTTTGTATTTAGTAGCTGTTTGACGCAGATGGTAGGAGAGTTTCCAACACATGTAGAAACAAATCTCTATGATTGTATGGAGTCAGATTTTCGTTAAAATATACAGTTTCAATGCTAGGATTAATTTAAGATTTGTATGGATATCTTTGAGGCACTATAACTTTAAAACTGTACATCTTAACGAAAATTTGACTCCATCCAAGCATAGAAATTTGTTTCTAGATTGTTTCCGCAAAATTTTATTAACTTTGATTGGTTAGTATTGAAAATATCACCATAGTACGTTTGTATGGAGCGCGCTCCGAATTATATCCCTTTAAAACCGCCAAAAATGACCACTTTTGGCGGTTTCAACGATAATAGCTACAAGCATAGAACATAATAATCCGTAATGTTTCGATAAATTGAAAGCCAATCAGGACTACAATGTGACATTTATGTTTTTTGGAAATGTTGTTTAATTGTACAGAAATAAAAACAAATACGATTGAGGGCAGCACAATAGGCTCGGTAGGCTCTTAAGCTTTTCCTAGCAGTGCGGGACTATTTTCTAAATTACCCTAAAGGTGGATTCGACGTAGTGGCTCGCAAGGTCTCAGGATCTGACACCTTTAGATTTCTTATGGAAAAGACTAAAGGAACTCTTCCACGTCGAAGAAAGAGTGAGCCGTGACCAGTTAATTAGAAAAATTAAGTAGTCTTGCGCCATTTTCTTGAGAAATGTGAGCGGGTAGAACTACCAGAGAAGCACGAAACTTAGTTTGAATATGGTGTCCGAAATCCTGAATCACACTTTAAACACAACCGGTGGATTAGATACTAATAATAATTCAACGGTAAAAATGTGATATGGGAGACGAAACTGAGATTAAGTATGCATTTTTATTTGATTTTCAGTTTTGCCTACCATCTTGTGAAAAAATGCAATTGTCGCTTTATTGGTAATATTTTTTTTATTATACTAACCAAGGTAGTTTTTAAATGATTTGAAAAAAATTACCACGAGTAATTTTTTTTTAATTATGTGTAGAGTAAAAATAATTTTTCAAAAAAAATCTGTCGTTACAAGTTTAAATCAAGATTTGTTTATGATTGCCTTCCAAATTATTGTTTAAACTTATTGTGATGCAAGATTGTGTACTTAGGACAAATTCAAAACCAAAATAAAACTGATTAAGGCACTAACTTGTATGTTATGGACCTCTAACCGCCCCAATTCGGGTAATAAATAAAAATACTAACTTTTGACAATAACTTAAAAACTATGACACTTGTCATAATACTATATATTATGTGGTTTAAAATGATCATAAAGGTGCCCTCAATCAGCTCTGAAAATATCTACATCCTTCTACCTAACACCCTGTATAAGTATCGTCAAAGTCAAAGTCAAAGTCAATATAACTTATTCAATATAGGAGCTTGAAGCACACTTATTAAACGTCAAATCTTTTTTAAGCTACCACCGCGTCGGAACGTGTTGTCGCTGTAGAGAAGATGCGGCCAGAAACTCTACAACATAACAAGACTTAAAACGATTACAATATAAATTCTTAAGCTACGGTTATGTATACAATAATACATAGTCTATCTAATAAAATAGTTGATACTTTACAGTAATGTAAATAAACTATAAGTTAGTGACCTCAGACCCAAGCATTTTGATCATTTAAATACATGGGATTCCATATCTACGAGGCATACTCTAGGTTACACCGGACAAAGGAACAATAAATAATTTTGAAAGTTTTAGCCTTATTGAAGTACCGTGAACTCCGCATCACAAATCCAAGGGCTCTAGATGCTTTTTTAACGATATTATCAACGTGTGGTGTGCATCGAAAAGTAGTTTGGAATCGTGTATTACGCCAAGGTCCCTTACCGAGCTGTCTCTCTGCAATATAGGGTCCTTCTAAATATGCTGACACTTTTTTTAGGGGATGATCAGACCATCAAACTGAACAACTTTCTCTATGGGACCAACAAAGAAATCGCGAAAAAAAATCTGCCGCTCCATACAAAACTGCAAACCTACTCGAGCCAAATGTATGGGACAGCAGATTTTTTTTTTCACGATTTCTATTTTGGGCCCATGTATGAGAGAGTGGTTCAGTTTCATGGTCTGATCATCCCCTTAAAAAAGTGTCAGCATATTAAGTTGGACCCTTTATAATGACCCTTCAATGAGTAGGTAAACTACATTATGTTAAGTTAGGTCAGGTGTTAGGTCTAAATAGTTCATGTTACAGTAGTCTTCTAGACGGGCAAGGTCAGTTTGAAGCAATAAATGTTTATGAATTATGAATAATTATGATGATGAAGGGCTTAAGCATCTGCGGCCGACATGATGGAACTGAATATTTTCATATCGTCTGCAAAGCACAGAAGCCGTGAGAAATGAAAGCACTGTTCGATGTCGTTCACAAATATTACAAACAGCAGAGGACCAAGCAAGGAACCCTAGGGAACACCGCTGGGAACGTCTACCCATCTAGATATGTAGTTATTGACAACAACTGCTTGTGAGCGGTTTTCTATGTAAGAGGAAAGCCACCTGAACAAGTTACCACTGATTCCAATGTTTAAAAGCTTGGATAAAAGCACCTCGTGATTGATCCTGTCAAAGGCCTTACTATGGTCGGTGTAGACCACGTCGACCTGGTGCCCATCAGCCATGGCTTAGTCAGGTAATCGTTAAGTAAGACTAGATAAGATACAGTGGAACGTCCCCTTAGGAAGCCATGCTGAGATTGACTAAAGGAGTTCCTTAATGATTCGTAGGTATAGTAGATTACACACCGAGGGCAGGAAAGGTCTCAAATCTCATGTAATTCATCAATCATGTGATCTGAGGCTTTCTAATTTACTGCCCGCCCGAGGTTAGTATACTATTTTTCTCCTCGACGGAGGTGGAAAGCGGCAACTTCGTTTAGCGCAGTGCGGAGGAGAGAAATAGTCAGTACAGTACTCTGTGGTATGATATAAAAATAACGAACCTGTTGCATGAGCCTCCACGTACTCCACCGTGGTTGGTGGAATTTTACACTCTTCGTAAAAGTCCTTCAGAAGTAACTTCTGCACATCACCGGCCGGGTACGAAATACCTTTTTCTTTGTAGCCATCACAGTTTGTCTTCGCGTGAATTACTTGAGCGTACACTCTGAAAGGAAGCATTAGAATGTTTTATAGTCCAATCATTTTAGAGTTTCCTTGTATGGGCACCCTAACAATAATTCATCTATCGCTGAAACTTTGCAGTGTGATCAAGTAAAGTATACAGATTACGGTTGACTAATAATCTAGGACCGAAAAAAAACGACCTAGATAATTTGCAATCCGTTTTAATTAAATTTTTATTCAACTTTGATGTTGACTAACTATCTATCTAACATTCGAATCTTGTAATCAAAATGTTTTACCAATTTCTCGTCAACCAACGTCAAGCTGAACACAGGTGATCGGCCAGTTTATAACAGTTCAGGTAAAAATACAAATAAATTTAGGAACCCTAGAGACTATGACGAGTTTTCATTATTGAGGGCTAGACAGCGTCGTGTACAACGCTTATGTTTCGAGAAATTTGTTAAAAATACAGAAAAAATGATTAGATACTCCCCAAAATTCTTCTGGAAATATGTAAAATCAAAAAGAGGAGGTTCCGCTTATCCTACTAAATTCACACTTGGAAACAATGAGTATACTGATGGCAATGCCATTTGTATGGCATTCAACAATTTTTTTGAAAGTGTGTTTAGTCAGCCAGCAGCGTCTACTCTCGACGATACTCATAATATGCCCACACAGTGTAGCTACTCGTCATGCGATACTATGTCCAGCCTCAATATCACAGAAGATGAAGTTCGCACCTTGCTTACTGGTCTTGACAGACAAAAAGGCCCTGGCTGCGATAAAATTCCACCCATATTCTTAATAAACTGTGCTGACAGTCTTGCTTTACCGGTTAAAATACTGTTTCAACGATCCTTGCAGGAATGTTACTTTCCAACACAGTGGAAAAAAGCCAACATAATTCCCATACATAAGAAGGGCTCTAAATCATTAATAACAAACTATCGTCCGATATCCATATTAAATACACGTAGTAAATTGTTTGAGAAAATTGTATACAAACATATATATCCAACTGTATCAAAGGGCATTCCGTTTAATCAACACGGTTTCCTCAAGGCGCGCTCGACTACCTCTAACCTAGCTTATTTCACCAATTATGTTCTTAATGCAATGGAGGGTGGAGGACAGGTGGACGTGATCTACACGGACTTTGAAAAAGCCTTTGACCGTGTGGATCACGACATCCTGATCTATAAACTACAAGCTCTGGGAATACATGGAGACCTGCTGCGTTGGGTTCGTTCATATCGCACGTTAAAACCATTACCGTCACTAAGCAAAAAATGCAACTTTCGGGAAATGGCGTTCAAAGTTATTGCAAAACGAATTATTTAATTATATTTTTTTGTTAGTGGTTTTTAATGATTTTATAAATTTAAATGATAGTTTGGGTAATAATCTTGCTATTAGTTCAATGATGTACAGGGTATATTCCATTTTCATGCAGTTATTAAAAAATATATATTTTTGTGTCATTATTCCTCTAACTTTTTTTACTTAATTTGTCGTAGAGAATAAGGTACATTGACTGACACTATTCTAGTAAAACTTGAGAAAACTTAAAAAAACATGCATTGTATGAGCAATTAACTGGTGTAAATAATAAAAAACTGTTGTCAATAGACCGTTCTTAAGCACCGAGGTAAAAGAGGGGTACAATAGGTATAATAAGTGTTACAATAGGACTAATACATAAATATGAATACTTCTTGCTATTCCATGTACGCATCGTTACAACTTCTATGTCCATGTGGGCTATTCTAGATACTCACACTTATACCCCGTTTTCAAAGGAAGAAGTACACTAATAAATAGCACTTAAACACGCTGTAAATTCATCAGAATCATAGGTATAAAGAAAATGTACAAGGAACTTTGTAGATGTAAAAGTAAACTACACTAAAGTAATTCCCCAAATAACTTTGTGTTAGGCACAAAGTAATTTTGGGTCCTACTCCACTTTTATATAGTAAGAGTTTAAAGACGAGTTCTGTAACCTAATCTAATTTTGATGACGAGCTAGAGCTAGAGGACTGGATAGGGCTACATTTTGGTTTAGCCCTAACATTGTTTCATGACACCTCTTTCAAAGTTGAATTTAAGGTCTGACGGGCTTCATTTTGAACACTCGTTTAGTTTAGATTTTGGTATTTAACTCTTGAACAACGATGGCTTTTCAATAGCATTATCTTCCAAAACAAAATCGGATTCAGATGAAGAATAGTTTGATTTTTGACTTTGGTATTTTATTCTTGACTGACGAAGGACTTTGGGTTTGATACTGGCATAATCTTGCAAATGTTATTTAGATCTTAAAGACGGCCGTCGTAAAATTGTATGGTGGTTCGTACTACAATTTTCCTGACTCCCGTAGAAAGTTTTGACAAGACAACTGTTGGGGACGATGTTGTCTTGATTGAAATCAAATACTGTTTTCATGATCTGAAATGGGAGGGGCTTAGGTACTTTGTCCTACGATAATCTAATACACCTCATATTCTGCATACATACATACATAAGCTCATGCAATTGTCCCATGGGGGTAGGCAGAGACCACGGACCGCCACACGCTACGACTCTGACACACCTCTTTAGCCTCATTCACATTCATGCATCTCTTCATGCACTTCCGTCGATTGAGGGTGCTACGCACTTGACCGGCATAGATTTTGTTTTGCGGCTTATGAGCTAAAAATAACTACGTAATTCTATACCACGGGGCTGATTAAGTTTTGGGAATCTCTAAAAGCCGAAGTCAACCCGACTTCTTTTGCAAGTAACAATTTACTTGAGTTTTTAGTTAGCTAAATAACTATAAAATCAAGGTAAAAGAGCTCTTGGTTTTGGCAAAAGAATACAAAACTTAAATAGTAAAAAGTTAAAATGTGTTCTAATTTATTTTTATCATTCACAGTCTACAATAAATTTTGGGTAATATCGACATCAAACGAAACATGACACGGTTTACTTATAAAAGATACAAACAATACTGACTCTAAAAAAAATGTTACCATTTTTATATAAAATGACAATATTTCTTGAAATTATCTACAGATCTTTTATCTTAAGTAAAGGAAATATAAGTTTAAAACATAAAATGACAGTCTTGTTTGAATCCCTATGCGTTTTACGCTCAAAAACTAACAAAAAGAACGACTTTAATCGTCAAAAATACACTATTCCCAGAAATTGCAACAGATTTTTAGCCTAAAGTAAAAGCAAATATGGCTCTATGCAAAAACGGACAGTATTGCGTTTATTTGTACCGAAATTACGCTATTAAATTAACGTGAAAATGACACTAACCAAAAAATTACGGTACTACACACATCAAAGTACATTCAATTGGCTGTTCTATTTAATGGAATAACGTTCTTATCCAAAAAATGACACTCTTGCGCTTAGAAAGTACTCTGGTATGTCTGACGTTCACGTCACTATCCAAATGGTGTCGGTAAAGCGGTTAGTCGGCGGGCGAATTTTGTTTAAAGTCGTTGCGATACTACTGACATCTATAAGAATTACATGGAATTTCGTTACAGGTGTTTTTGCATTGGACAAAGCTCTGATTGGTGGGAGACGTGGTGCGAAAATCTAAAAATGCGGGTTTTTCGTTTAGTGACGGTATTGGTTTTAACGTGCGATATCTCTCCAACCGCTCTCAGGCTGTCGTGCTTGGTGGGTACAGGTCAGATTTTGTCGGTGTGCCTTCTGGTGTGCCTCAGGGATCCCACCTCGGACCTCTCTTCTACAACGCTTATATCTTCGATATTTACTCTTGTTTCAACACTGCCGCTCACTTGCTCTATGCTGACGACACGAAGATATTTATGGCAATCCGTTCTGTATCGGACTGTGTGAAATTACAACATGATCTTAACAACCTTTTCGTTTATTATAACAATAACAGGATCGCGGTCAATATTGCAAAGTGTCAATGCATAAGCTTCACGCGCAAAAGATCTGTTATCACATATCAGTATAATTTTAATGGCGTTGCGGTTGAGAGGGTCGAGGTGGTTCGGGACTTGGGAGTGCTCCTGGATAGTCAAATGCATTTTTCTTCGCATATTGAAAGCATAGCTAACAGGGCGTTTCGAAGTCTTGGATTTGTCATGCGCACTTGTAAACTGTTTAATAATTTCATCACCTTTAAAGTCGTTTATTTCGCTTATGTCCGCAGCCTGCTCGAATACGCCAGTCCCGTATGGTCACCGATTTACTCAGTTCATAAAGAGCGCTTAGAACGCATTCAACGCAGATTTCTGAACTTTGTTAACTTTAAACTTAAAATGCCCTCTATTTCTTATTCTGATAACTGTGCACATTTTAATCTGTTACCGCTCGAGAATAGACGAGTAATGATGGACATGTGTCTATTATATGATATATTGAGAGGGCGCCTCGATTGTCCTGATCTTCTGGCTCATATTGCCCTAGCTACGCCAAAACGCCGTACTAGGCAAACTCCTCTATTCCATGTTCCTTACCACTGCACTAATTACGGTCAGAACGCGGTGCTCACGCGGCTTGTGCGAACCTATAACAATAGTTTTGATGCTATAGATATATTCACTGGTTCAAAACACTCGTTTAAGAATAAAATCATTGTAGAACTTACTACTGACCCGTAACGAGACCTACTGTATAACCACAGAGGATCCTCTGTGGTATAACAACTCATTTAGTAATCTGACAAGCACCCACTCTTTTCTTTTCATTTCTTGAATCACGTCCTATATTATAACTTGTTACTCACACACGCAGTTATTATATTACACAAACCCTAGTGGTATTACAGATAATATTGCATTACTGTAATCCCGATCCCAAGAGTTATATCGCAGGGCTAGGTCTACACACAATCACACGCACGGAGCATTGTGGGAGGGGTTGGAAGTGCTCAGTAAGCACTTTTGCTTCGGAGACGGCTATCGATACTTGTCTTCCCGCTCACGCCGCTACAACTACTCATGCCCCCTCGCACGCACCACGTCGCGCGCCTTATGGTGTTATGCAAATTATTGCATAACCATGTGGCACGCGTTCTACCCCTACCTTGCGCTTCTAGCCTCCCTATAGTGTTCTGTGATCACACGTACTCATCCAGGGGAAAAGATAATGGAAAGGAAGATACATTTCTACATACCTACGTAACTGTAATGTCCGGGGCGTCTATTGCTCGCCTTATACTTTTATCGGACTATGTTCCGATGAGTGGAACATTTGTAATGGGTACCTAAACTTTGTACTTAAAACATTTTTATTTTTCGCTACCTACACGATATAACTTGGTCCGTTTTTATCATTTGTAACTTTGCACACTAGGTATTATGTAACACCGGGTTGTATGTTCACGGAAAACAACGTTTCTGTTCATTATACACGTATCTTAAGAAAAATCTGTAATTGGCCTGTGTTATATTTGTTTATATTACATATCTTATAGAATGTTTGTAATAGGCTGTAGATTTTTCTAATAAAATAAAAAAATAAAATAAAAAAAAATCTAAGTTGGATCCTTTTCGAGATTATGGTATTTGTTTGACTAGGGTAGCCAACCGTCCCGCGAGAAGCGGGACGTCCCACGCATTACACGCAGAAATACACTCACCGAATTAGCCCGCACTAACTGTGCTTACCTACTAAACCTGTTTTGTATCCAAAGTTGCAGGATCTGTTTGTTTTTCCTTCAAATTCGCAAACGAAAAATTTCTTAGAAAAGTCGACTTGCCTGGAAAAATTGTCTATTCCAAAGGTACCTTTGAGAGAAAATGCATGTGTTTTACAGTTTTAGAATCTGCATGAGATGCGCAACTTTTTGTTATGCAGGGCCACTTTTCTGTAATACATTTTTTTTACAGCATGCTACTGCAGTCAGGCAATTGTATTCAAGAAAATGATAGTCTGTCACAAAATCGTCTCCTGCTTATCATACACACTGATGATTTTTTTTGAAATTAGCCTCGTTGCAAAGGCACACCTTTAAGGAACATGAAATTAAAATAAAAAGTTAGAAATAATTCATAGTGTTTTGAAATTTGTATTTTTCTAGTGACAAGTCGACTTTTTCTCGAAAAGTTGAAAATTCAGTGTAGCTTTTAAACCATCAACAATGGGACCCCAACTTACTTGACCTTTTTGGTTGGAAATGAGCTCAGCGATCACCTCATTTCGTTTGATCCATGACTTTTGGGCAACCCTGTATAACTACTATACTGGCCTATGGGTAATTTATATATCTATATATTTTTTTAATTTAATTTTATTTATTTTAGGAAAACTTACGGACTAATTACAGGATAGTAAGATATCAACATTTTTATAAACCAACATTGCCAACTAAAATATATATACATACTTATAATATACAGGGTGGATTTTTGAGACGGGGCAGTAAGGGCAGGTACCTTAACCGTTGTAGCTACAGCGAAACGTTCTTAGGAGACTATCCTTAACTTTTTGAAAAATTTCGAACTGCATTCACAGATTTCGAAAAAAATGTACAGTCAGCAAGAAAATTGACAATTTACACAAAAACTTTTTTTGATGCCAATCGATCCTGTTTCTTATAAGGATCAATAGACTCTATGGGACCAACCGAGGTTTGAGTACTAGAAATGTCAGAAATCGCAAAAAACGTTTCCCATACATTTGGTAGGAAATGAGACTCCAAATTTACTTTTATACATAACAAAACTTTTAATTAAGGACAGATTTGCCGCTAAGAAGACTTTGATAATAAAAACATACTGAAACCGTATTAGAAAGAAATGTATTTTTAAAATCATACAATTTACAACACGTTTTGAAGATTTTCTAATATTATTAATATTTTGATCCTTTTTGTTTATTTTCGAACAAACTTCTTTTTAGCGGCCAGTCTATCCATAATAAAAAAGTTTTGTTATGTATAAAAGTAAATTTGGAGTCTCATTTCCTACCAAATGTATGGGAAACGTTTTTTGCGATTTCTGACATTTCTAGTACTCAAACCTCGGTTGGTCCCATAGAGTCTATTGATCCTTATAAGAAACAGGATCGATTGACATCAAAAAAAGTTTTTGTGTAAATTGACAATTTTCTTGCTGACTGTACATTTTTTTCAAAATCTGTGAATGCAGTTCGAAATTTTTCAAAAAGTTAAGGATAGTCTCCTAAGAACGTTTCGCTGTAGCTACAACGGTTAAGGTACTTGCCCTTACTGCCCCGTCTCAAAAATCCACCCTGTATACAGGGTGGCCGGTCAGTTGACGTCATAAAAAAAAAATTAGGTCCGGCATGTCGTGGGGTATCCGAATCACCCCCATGTATGTTCCGCGATATTTTATAGTTTTCGAGTTATGACTCATTTTCCGATTTTTTGAGGAATTTCGACATGACCAGCTTAAAACATGTCTAAAAAAAAAGTTAAAGACTTTTTAGAGATTTTTTTTTTGCATCTGTATTTTCATGAGTTGTACTTTTATGCATACAATAATCAGCTTCGTAACTTTGATGAAAGTTATGAAAATGTTAGTCTAAAGTTAAAAATGTACGTTCCGTGAATTATGACTTACATTTTCAACTATAAATTTTAAATCTAAACAGGTGATTTTATGATTTCTTAGTCAGTCTCAAAAATGCGAAAAAAAATTGTTTAATCCTATGGCAAATTTTAAGAATTTTGCACCTTGCTGTCTTTGAAGACCGATTTTAGCCAAATTAGCCCTCTTAAGTGCCACTTTTTTTTATTATTATGAAAGCTGAAAGTCTGGCGCATTTTTTAAATTGACTAAGAAATCATAAAATCACCTATTAGAATAATATAAATATTTATTTATGCCGAGTCTGCTTGGCGTGACGCGTGTCCGAACAGTGAGCCTCCGGAAAATCGTGCTTCTCAGAAGGGGTGGGATGAGCCTCTCTGTAAGTTGGTGTACCAGGATAAACTCAACAGCGGCGCAGGCTTACGGGACCGGGCCCGACTTTTAGCGGTTGCTGAGGCAGAATCTGGTTTGTGGTTACAGGCCTGGCCATCGGCCAATGTGGGGACATTACTGGACAGAACCACTTTGACCCTGGCCGTGTGTTTGAGACTGGGGGGCAGATTGGTTCAACCGCATATTTGCCACTGTGGTGAGCGGGTTGGTCAGCTCGGTCATCATGGGCTTTCCTGCGGTATCAGCGCGGGTCGTTTGCAGCGGCACTCTGCCCTAAACGACATAATCCACAGAGCCTTAACAACTTCCAATGTGCCTGCGGTACGAGAGCCAACTGGAATTTTACGCACAGATGGAAAGCGTCCTGATGGCATGGCTGTGGGGCCTTGGAAGTTGGGGAGGTCATTGGTATGGGACGCAACCTGTGTGGACACATTAGCGGCGTCACATATTAGTCAGACTTCGTCAAGCGCAGGTGCTGCTGCGGCATCGGCTGAGTCATCGAAGCGCCGGAAATGTGTGGATATTGGAGAGGGGTACGTGTTTGTACCTTTGGGAGTTGAGACCCTAGGACCATGGGGACCTGAAGCAAAACAGCTCATATCTGCATATGTACATATCTGCGCGCCTTATAGAGTCCACTGGCGATAAGAGGGCTGGCAGTTACCTTCGCCAGCGCATAAGCTTAGAGATTCAGAGGGGGAATGCTGCCAGCGTTCTAGGGACCGTCCCACAGGGGGAGGCTTTGGAGGAGGTTTATAGATTGTAGGTAGGGAAATTGACGAAGCTTGTAGCAGATGTACGGGATGTATTTATTGACGAAACGTGCTGTGGATCTGAGTGGTTTATTTTCTTTGACGAAGCCTGTTGTGGATGTGTTTGATATATTAGTTTTGACGAAGCCTGTTGTGGATGTAAGTGATGTATTGTAATCCTTACGTCCCTCCAGGGTTGTGAGAGAGTGTTTCTTGGATTTTACTGCATTTTTGCCTCAAAAGCCCATTAATTGGCCGCTTCCGTTGTAATTTTCCTAATTTCATAAATAGAATGCTAACTTCCGCTTGTCATTTTCCCGCCATTTGCCAGCGTGCTCAATTGGCTCTGACGCCATTTTGTTCATTGTGTTTCCGGATTTTGACGAGTGCAGTTCTGCCTCAAAATACGCGAGTAAAAAGTTCGAAATTTCCGTTATCGATATTAAAGTGAAATAATTTCGTTAAGTCACTCGTATAGTTTAGTTTTGTTCAAATTTGAAGCCCGTTTAGTGAATTCGGTTCGTCATGGCTCACGAAAGTCATTATATCGTCGAATCGAGGGTATAATTATGTCGCCGCTCGCGTCGCGCCGCCGTGTCCCGCGCCACGTGGCTCGCGTCCAGCTCCCGCGCCTCGCGCCGCCCGCCGCCCCCCGCCCGCGCGGCGCCAGCTCCAGGTGCAAGCTGCAGGTGCAGCGCCGACGCGCTCCGCCGCCACGTGTCTACAGTCTACAGTCGTTGCGAGTTGAGGTTTGATAACTCGCGGGCCAGGTTTGTGTTTTGACTTTGTACAACGCTTGGGTGCTCGGCCGCGCCGGCCCTCCATTTTCGAGGGAATTCTTCAAACCCCGTGCGCGGCATCCGGCCAAATTAAAACTACTTTGAGGCTAGGGTATTTTATTGCCTTAAGGTTTAAAGATGTTATACGACTAGCCTATTTTAATTTAACTAATGTCATGATCAATCTGAAAATTTGATAAATTTTCCGATGATAAGCTGACATTATTGCGGTTCGTTTTAGACGAATTACCGGTTTGACCGAGGTTAGACCGGTATCGAATTTGACCGATGTCTTATATCCGTTAGACCGAGATTTTCGAATATCAGATCTGTTAGCAGGAGCAGGTGCAGTGGGGATTGCGATGATTCCCAATCTATTTAATTTTCATACACACATAATTATGTACATTGACGACCGTACTTCGAATTCGGAAAAGTTATCGCTACAAATACCAACCATCTTCTAAGGTTGCAGATTGCGAGTGAGTGAATCGATAATTTAAAGAAAAGGTGGCGTCAGTAAAATGTTTGTCTAAAGTGATTAAAACCGAATAAGAATGGTTTAAATTATCTTGTATAACATTTGGTAACTTTTATTTTAATGGCTCAAAGAGCTGATTTACCTATGTTTTTCTTGTTACTAGCCGACTTATCGGAATGTTTAGCGAATGACCGCCATCGATCAGTTGGAGCCAAAATGATTTGAATATTGTTTTCGGTCTGTAACTAGATATTTTACTAAATGTTTTGGTTAAATTCTGAAATATTATTAACTCTTCGAGATTCTTCCGTCCGTGCGTCGTTATTTGCCACAGTAAATGACGGTTTGTTCTACGTATATGTGAGCAAGTGTTCTTTTCATCAATCTTTTGATTTTATTATTTGTTTTTAAAAAAGGAGGTGGAAACTCCCGTCCATCGAACCCTATAAAACCTGAGAAAATATGTCAAAATAGATTTATTCAGGTGGGTGTCGAATCACAAGAATATTAATCCTACTTCGACACATACATTTTCTACAGCGATTGTTTAGCCAAAGAAGGTAGAAATTGGACGTAATTTTATAGCAATTCTAGCTCATCGTTCAATTCTTAGGTAAAACCAAGTCTTTTCCAAAAGGCGTCGCTTCGGCCGAACCCTCTTCAGAAAGCTTCGCTGCATCGAACGAATTGCATTATCGATGTTTATGCGTGTCGTGTTCTTCAATTGATTATAAATGCTATGAAAAGCATTGGACAGATATTTAATTGCAAAAGTCAGTAATTTTTCTAATTGTGATAGATCATTTCTTGGTGCCTGTCTACTGTAACATGACCTTAAACAAGAATTCTTCACGAAAAGCGGACGAAAGAAGGAAGGAGTGGAATCTTAAAATACATCGTGCACAACTACAGTAGGGTAAGGACCCACTTTTGAAGTCAAAACTTTACTATCTTCGCTTGCACTCTTCCAGTTGGGTAAAGCGAACAAAGTCCCTCGTCGATTATCAGATCTTCGCAAGCTACGTCGTCGACACTTACAGTTGGGCAGAGTCCCTTGTCGGAAGTAAAATATTTACGAGCTTCGTAGTGCACACTACGACTTGGGTAAAATTCCTTGAAAGAAATCAAATTTTATCAATTTACGAGCTTTGTCGTGCACATTGCCAGTTGGGTAAAGTACCTTGTAGAAAGCAGATATTTACGAGCCTTGTCGTGCAAACTTCCAGTTGGGTAAAGTGTCTCAGAAGTCAGATCTTTGAAAGTTTCATCGTGCACACCCCAGGTGGATGAAATTCCTCCTCTGAAGACAGACCTTTGAGAGCTTCGTCTTGCATACTTCCAGGTGGGTAAAGTCCCTCCTTGGAGGACACATTTTTGCGAGCGTCGTCATTCACACGTCCGGTTGGGTTAAGTCCTCTCTCGGAAGACAGATCTTTGCGAACTTCGTCGTACACACTTCCAGTTGGGTAAAGTCCCCACTCTGAAGTCAGATCTTTACGTGCTTCGTTGTGCACACTTCCAGGTGAATAAAGTCCTCACTATGAAGTTATCTCTTTACGAGCTCCGTTGTTCACACTTCCAGGTGGGTAAAGTCCCCAAACTCTGAAGTCAGATCTTTGCGAGCTTCGTTGTGCACATTTCCAGTTGGGTAGAGTCCCCACTCTGAAGTCAGATCTTTACGATCTTCGTTGTGCATATTTCCAGGTGAGTGAAGTCCTCACTATGAAGTCATATCTTTACGAGCTTCGTTATGCACACTTCCAGGTGGGTAAAGTCCCCAAACTCTGATGTCAGATCTTTGCGAGCTTATTTGTGCATACTTCTAGGTGGTTAAAGTCTCTCATCTGAAGATAAATCTTTGCGAGTATCGTTGTGCACACTTCCAGGTGGGTAAAGTCCCTCTTTGGAAGTAAAATCCTTTCCAGGTGGGTGTAGTCCCTCCTTAAAACCTAAGACTGAGCTCTGTGGGCTTCGTCGTGTCATCTGGGCCGCCTATACTGTCGCAGAGCTTAGATATTGAGTCGTGAGTTCCAGCGGTCAAGTCCCTGGAGTCTCCGACAGCTTCCAGCGTTCATCATAGACGATTATAAATAAGAACGTGAGCAGCTGTAAAATTTTATACGAGTTTTGATAGCTTTGACTATAGTCCGACAATTGTTCGACCGTGGCTAATATGTATAATAAAAGTGGAGATCTTGGCCTTCTGTCTGTTTATTACTGATAACAAAACATATTAGCGGGTTTATCGGAGTACAATTCAATGAGAAGTCAATTTGAATTTTGTACATAGTATGACTATGAATTGCTTTAATTGGTCAGACTTACTGGTATTCAAATTCTATCGATAGAAAGTTTGACGTCAGTAAAGTCATCAATACAACCAAATAGCTCTTACAGAGTGGACACAGAATAGTAGCATCACCGCTGAACGCGGACGGGGTAACCTAATCCAATTTTGGAAGATCTGAAACTGGAAGCATGGCTCCCCAAAAGCAGCCTGAGTGTATAAGAAGACATTTTAAAATCGTCGTTAGCTCACATTATTTTCCTATCGAACTCCATGAATAAGATGGCTAAAGTGGTGCTTTCATAAGAAAGAACATAAAATTATAATTTTGTCATTTCCTATCCATCGGCATCGCCTAGAATTGCCGGCGTAAGGTTGTTCTGATTCTCTTCTTACTCTTGTTATGTGAAAACTTGCACACCAAAGAGGAACCACGTTTATCGTGTTCTATCAACTTTCATAAATCTGTCGTGTTTACTTTCTGTGACCCTTACCTAGGCTAGGAATAGAGCGACATCCTCGCTTAACACACAAAACACACAGATTGTCAGAGCTTCGATTTAGGATCTATCTAGAGATGATAAGGCCATTATGCCATTCGTTGCATCAGTGCGCCACGCATCGGCCCGGCCAGTATACAGCTTAAATTTAATGTGATTTTGGTAATGATCTTCAAATTACATATTTTCCTTATTACCTTGAAACAAACTTAGCATCATTTCGCAAGTACGGATCGACTGTTCGGTTGATCCGATCAAAGTTTTAGCCACGAAATTAGATTCAGACAAGTATTTGATTATTACTCGGTATAAATGAGCTAAATCTCAGCTTTGTTTATTTAGGTATCTATCTATTTAAGATGTCAGGCCTCTTCCCCGGTAGGGAATTATAATTATAGCTTTTCTTTTTGTACTTACAGTTAAAGCGACTTCTCAAGTTAGATCAGTAATTTCTTCCTCGATACTGTATTAAAGGGATCTGTAAAAACTTCCATAATTACCACAGAAAACAAAATAGGTAGAATAAAGACAAAATTTATCATAATCTTTTCAAACATTTAGTTTTTGATAGAAAATGATTCGAATAACTTTGTTAGATTAACAAAGCAACGTTATATTACCTATATATTGAAGAGTATTCAATTAATTATATTATTTTGTTTTTTCTTCTCTTACCATAACAGTACCTATTATGTTTTTGTTTTTAATAGCAATATATTCTTTATTCTATTGAATCTGGTACCTATCATAACTTCATCCCCGCCATTCACCAGGTGATAACAGACACGTCTCACAACCCTGGAGGGACGAAAGGATTACAATAGAAAGATTTTACCTTACAATAAAATCAATATTGTGATCCTGAAGTCCCTCCAGGGCCTATTTAAGGCCACCTGGGTGAGTCGCAATGAACAAAATGGCGTCAGAGCCAATTGAGCACGCTGGCAAATGGCGGGAAAATGACAAGCGGAAGTTAGCATTCTATTTATGAAATTAGGAAAATTACAACGGAAGCGGCCAATTAATGGGCTTTTGAGGCAAAAATGCAGTAAAATCCAAGAAACACTCTCTCACAACCCTGGAGGGACTTCAGGATCACAATATTGATTTTATTGTAAGGTAAAATCTTTCTATTGTCTTTGACGAAGCCTGTCGTGGATACGCACTTTGTCTTTCTTAAATCACCTATTTAGATTTTAAATTCAAAGTTGAAAATGTAAGTCATAATTTCACGGAACGTAAATTTATCACTTTAGACTAACATTTTCATAACTTACATCAAATGCATAAAAGTACATCATCATCATAAAAGTACATCAAGTACATCATGTATGCATAAAAGTACAACTCATGAAAATACAGATGCAAAAAAAAATATCTAAAAAGTCTTCAACTTTTTTTTTAGACACGTTTTAAGCTGGTCATGTCGAAGTTCCTCAAAAAATCGGAAATGAGTCATAACTCGAAAACTATAAAATATCGCGGATGTATGGGGGTGATTCGGATACCCCACGACATGCCGGACCTAAATTTTTTTTTATGACGTCTACTGACCGGCCAACCTGTGTATACAGGGTGTTTCATAAGTAACAATAAATGTTTAAAACTCTTAACTTTGTTTAAACCGTCAAACTGAACAACTTTCTTTATGGGAATTGGAACAACATCGAAATCGCGAAAAAAATAATTTCATATCCCATACATATTTTAGCTCTAGTCGATTTGTAGAGTATAGAACATCAATTTTTTTTTCGCGATTTCGATATTGGTCCCATAGTGAAAGTTGTTCAGTTCGATGGTCTAAACCACCCCCTTAAATGTTTATTTGTATTTTTGTAACACCTTGTAGATTGTTCAGTTTTGTTTTCTGCTCAAAAAATTACATAGTTAATGTATAAAATGGTTACAAAGTAACCCAATATAAAACCAGGCGCTAGCCCCTTAAATGCCGCATCAATATTTTCTCCGATTCATGGTTCAATGCAAAGTGCGCTCTCTGAAACTGATATGCCTTCAAAACAGCTCTTTTGAAGTGTTTATGTCTACAATTTGACGTGAAGCTTTTATGTTTGTGGCTCGGATAGCATTACTATTGCTGAAAACTGGAGAAAACAACCTATATAAAATATATGAAATTGCTTTTTAGACAGTCTGAGGTAGGTATAGCCACTTTAGCGAACGAATATATTCAAATTACGAAGCACAGGGGTTCAATCCAACCACCTTAAATGTTTATTTGTATTTTTGTAACACCTTGTATATACAGGTGAAATCGATATCATTAGCATCCTTTTAAATTAAGAGTCTACCCATCAAACTGAACAACTTTTACTATGTAAGCAAACCAATCGGAGCAAAAAAAAATCTGCTGTCCCATACATTTTGAGTCGTGTCGGCAGCGGCGGCGGGTTTAGTAAGGGACAGCTGTTTTTTTTTTACTCCGATTGGTTTGCTCCCATAGTAAAAGTTGTTCAGTTTGATGGGTAGACTCTTAGTTTAAAAGGATGCTAATGATATCGATTACACCCTGTATATCAAGAAGTCAAGATAGCTTTATTAACGAAAACACAAAAACACAAAATACAGAACACCAGTGCAAACGTAATCAATCCTACAAACTACAAATAAAAGATATCCTCCAAAGCGCCCACCCGAGGCAGAGTACATAGGGTCCTTTTTAATATGATGACACTTTTTTCAGGCGATGATCAGACCGTCAAACTGAACAACTTTCTCTATAGCACCAACATCGAAATCGCGAAAAAAATATTCTACTGTTCCATACTAAACTACAAACCTACTTGAGCCAAATGTATGAAAGCAGATTTTTTTTCACGATTTCGATGTTGGTCCTTTAGAGAAACTTGTTCAGTTTGATGATCAGATCATTCCCTTAAAAAAGTGCCAGCATATTAAGTTGGACCCTGTATACAAGGTGTTACAAAAATACAAATAAACATTTAAGGGGGTGGTTTAATCAAACTGAAACAACTTTCACTATGGGACCAATATCGAAATCGCAAAAAAAAAAAAAAGATGTTCCATACTCTACAAATCGACTAGAGCTAAAATATGTATGGGATTACAGATTTTTTTTTTTTGCGATTTCGATGTTGGTCCCATAGAGAAAGTTGTTCAGTTTGACGGTCTAAACAACCCCCTTAAGAGTTATAAAAAATTATTCTTACTTAAATGTATATATCGAATTTTTAATTACTTACATAATTTAAGGGTGTATTCAGACAATGAAACTGAACAACTTTTCCTAAGGAACATAGGTCGAAAACGAGAATGTTTTTAAAATATCAAAATCGGTCGAGCCGTTTCGTTGTAAATACGCAAAACTCATTTTCATTTTGACGATAGAATAATGTTTACTTCAGCGCCCCGTGGCGAGTTAACACCGTAAGGGTTGAACTACATCACGTAGCACCGCATATAAGATAGACGGAACGCGATAGCACGCCGCCGTGCTCCAGCATCTTATATTATGCTCCAGCAAATGACGTTCCTGAGTGTTAGAAAAGGATGGAGCGACGTAGAAATGCAATGCGGTGCTACGTGATTTAGTTCAACCCTAATACTTATCTAAGAACCATCGCTGATTAATCACAAACCCTTTACCCGTATTTAAATCGGTCTAGCCGTTTTAGAGATAAATGGGAACTTTCTGATAGAAGTTTATCCACTGCTATACAGAAGACACGGGTACGCGCTCCCGGCCTCCTCGAGCTATTATTACTGATTCCCCATCCCTTCCCACAGTAATTATATCCTCAATCCCCCTTTTATCCTTCCCCACATAACAGCTCCCGTCTTATACCAAATCCTATTCCTTTCCGCCAATCCAAGGTTGCCGTGCTGAGGGATGCGTGGCTAGGGGCAAGCCTAGTCTTAAGCGAGCCTGATGTTCAGGGCTTGGTGCCCCCGGACACTAATTAGCCTTACTTCTGCATGCGGGGCTCTGTGTAAGTGGAAAGTATATTTCCCTTGCTAATCGTGGGACCAAAATGAGACCAAATAATTATATAGAACTCGGCGGCGGCGGTGCAGCCCACCACTCACCACGCCAAGGGGCTCCACGGGGCGAAAAGCGGGCTTCGGAGTGTCGCATGGCTACGCTGAATGTGCAGGGAGGAATGAAAGATAAGATTGATGAAGTGTGTCAGGTGATGAATGAAAAACGGGTTGATATTTTATGTGTGAGTGAGACGAAAAGAAAGGGGAAGGAAGTAACCCAACACGGTGCACTGACTGCAATATGGTCTGGTGTGGAACAGACGGAAAGAGCATGTCAAGGTGTTGGGGTTATCCTCTCTGATCGGCTGGTCCAATCTTTGCAAGACTATGAGTGTGTGACACCCAGACTAATTTGGGCGAGATTTAAAATAGGACTAAGCCGAATATTCCTGCTGGCAGCCTATGCCCCAGATAATGGTCTGGTATTGTCAAAAAGAGAACAGTTCTGGGAGAAAGTAAGAGAAATACTTAATACGTGTGAGACGAATGAGAGGATTATTATGTTAGGGGATTTTAATAGTTGGATCGGAGTTGAACGGGATATGTACGAAAGGGTTCTAGGTAAGTTTGGGGATGATAGAGTCAATGAAAATGGTGTAAGTTTGTTGGAAATTTGTCTGGAAAGGGATCTCTTTGTGACAAACACTATGTTTGCACATAAGAAGATCCATAAGTACACTTGGGAGAGGGGAGAAAGTCGAACCATGATTGATTTTGTGATTGTCGATCGAAGGCTGAAAAGTAAGGTTGTCGACACAAGAAGTTTTCGTGGAGTCAGCGTGGGAACGGACCACTATTTGGTTTTGTGTCGAATGAGTGGTCTGTTCAAATCCTGGCGACACAGAACATGTGAGAAATCTACCAGCCTCGATCGCATCAGGATTGAAAAGTTGATCGAGAAAAATGTACAAGATGAATATGTGAAAGAAGTACGCGAAAGGACTTCTCATGTATGGGAAGAAACGTATGAAGGAGGAATGGAAGAACTCTGGGAAACTGTGAAGACTACTTTAGTTGAATCGGCTACCAAAATCTGTGGAATGGTGAAAAGGAGACAAGGCAGACGAATGGATGAGAACTGGTGGGATGATGACGTAAGAAGGGTAGTACAAGAAAAGAAGAAAGCTTGGCTAGAATTACTAGCAATCAAAACTAGCGAAAGAATGAACGCGGTAGGGAGCGCAAATTTCCGACTGCGCACACAACAGGCGACGGATGTTTACAGAGATGTGAAAAATAAAGTTAAGGAAGTTGTGGATCAGAAGAAGAAAGGCATGAAAGATAAGTTTTATGCAAAGCTCTCTGACGATTTCAGGGCTAACCTTAAGCTGTTTTGGAAACAGGTAAGGGGGGCTCGTGGAGGGTCGGGGGCAACTAAGTTGAGTGTTATTAAGAGCGAGGATGGAAGAGTGACGAATAATGAAAAAGAGGTTTTGAATCGATGGAAGGATTATTTTGAGCAGCTGTTTGAAAATGGTGAGGATGAGGCTCCCGAGGCTCCCGGTGGAGGAGAAACCTCAGAGCCAACATGGTCAGAAAGTGAAGTCAGAAAGTGAAGAAGAAATTACGGAAGATGAGATAGTGAAAGCGTTAAAGACTATGGAACTGGGTAAAGCTGCAGGGTATGACAGAGTAAGCGTCGAAATGCTGAGAAGTGGCCAGAGTGTAGTAGCAAGTTTGCTGTGGAAACTTTTTAATATTTGCTGGAGGGACGGCCAAGTACCAGATGACTGGTGCAAAGCCGTCATCGTCCCACTTTATAAAGGCAAAGGTTCACAGCAAGAGTGCAAAAACTACCGCGGCATCAGCCTTCTCAGTGTTGTTGGCAAACTGTTTGCGAAAGTGGTGATTGAAAGAGTGATGAATGAAACAGATGAAAAATTGTGGGATGTACAAGCGGGATTCAGAAGAGGTATGGGCTGCATAGATCAGATCTTTTCCTTAAGGTGCATTTCAGAAAAATATTTAGAAAAACATAAAAAAGTATTCTGCGCCTTCGTAGATTTGGGAAAGGCCTATGATCGAGTGAGTAGGAGTGAACTGTGGTCAACACTGTTGTCATATGGGGTTGACGGCCGCTCGGTGCAGACTCTGAAGTCCCTCTACGAGAGCTCCAGATCCTGTGTCAGAGTTAATGGGGCGTACACAGACTGGTTTGAGATCTCTAGAGGTGTTAGGCAGGGATGTGTTGCTTCTCCATGGCTTTTCAACCTTTATATGGACAGTTGTCTAGCTAATTTGAAAGAAATGGATTGCGGGCTGAGAATGAATGAGTTAAATGTCAAGTGCCTGTTGTACACCGATGACCAGGTTTTACTTGCGCCATTGGAAGCAGAGTTACAAGACATGATGACCATGATGAATGAATCGTTTAGGAAAAAAGGAAAAAAAATGAAAATAAATGCATGCAAAACGAAAGTAATGGTCTTGGAACGTGAGGATGAGGTTACAGAGTGTAAGATTACTATTGAAGGAGAAAGAGTGGAACAAGTGAATCAGTTTGTGTATTTGGGAAGTATGTTTACGTGAGATGGAAAGTGTGAGGGGGATGTGGAGAAGAGAGTGACTGCGGGAAATCAGGTAAATGGTGCCCTGCACGCCGTAGTGAGTAGCCGGTTTGTGTCAAAAAGGGCACGTCTGGCTATTCACAATGGCGTGTTGGTGCCTACCCTTATGTACTGGAGAGAATGTTGGGTGTGGAGCAAAAGGAATGAAAGTCGAGTGAATGCAGTGGAAATGCGCTCTTTACGAAGTATGAGTGGTGTTACAGTGACCGACCGAATCAAGAACAGTGTGATAAGGGATCGGTGTAAGTTGAAGGATGATGTGGTAACCAGGATTGATAGAGGTATGCTTAGGTGGTTCGGTCACGTACAGAGGATGAATGAGAGTAGACTCACTAGGGAGATTTATCGATCCAATATCAGTGGAACAGTCGAGAGAGGGCGTCCGAGGAGAACTTACCACAACCAAATAAATGGTCTTCTCCGAAAAGGACAAGTGCGTAGCACCCTCAACCGACGGAAGTGCATGAAGAGATGTATGAATGTGGATGAGGCGAGAGAAGTGTGTCAGAATCGTAGTGTGTGGCGAGCCGTAGTCTCTGCCTACCCCTGTGGGACAGTGGCGTGAGTATATGTATGTATGTATGTATGGGAACACAAACGAAAAAATAAAAACCTCCTTCCCAAAACGCATACAAATGTTCTCCGTTCCGTCGTGTCTGAAAAAAATACAGGGTCATAACATAATAGGCTGACAGTTTTTTAAGCAGCGAGAGACATTAATATCATTGTTTTTTAAAGGATGATCAAACTGAACAACTTTATACATAGGATTAATGTCGAAATCACGAAAAAAAGTAGGTTTGTAGTTTTGCATAGAAAAGCTGTTTTTTTTTTTGGCTATTTTGATGTTGTGCCATAAAGAAAGTTCTTAAGTATAACAGTCTGATCATCCCCTTAAAAAGTGTCAGCAGATTAAGAAGGACCCTGTATGTACAGTATATCGTTTGTGAAACAATAAAATAACTGAATATTTTCGAAATTATAGATTTGCAGATTGCAGTATTTATTTCAGATTTGGTAAACAACTTTCGTATAGTCGCTCATACCCAGTTCAATCGTTTAATTTGCGAAAAAAATAACCTAAAAATTACCTTCTTGAGTCTTTGGCCTTCTGCAGGAAGCAGGCTGCGACAGCCTCGGAGCGCGCGTAGCCACTGGCACTATAGTCGAAACTCCTGCACGTGCCGTCAGCTGACAATACTCCCATCCTATGGCATGTTGAAGAATAGATCAAAATTAACATATTAACATATTGAGTAGAATTTATTCCATGTCATCGTCATGGCAGATTAATTTCACTAGTCTGGTGAAATTACTTGCGTTAAATAAATACCTTTATTGGTCTAGTCACTGGTTATATAAATTTACAACATTGATGTCACTTAGGTTCAGTGATAGCCAAAGTCTCACGACTGCCTGCGCGTAGTGTAAGATTCAGTGTTTTCCGTGTAAAATGGAAAGGAATTCAAAGAAAAAGGTAGAGATTAAAAAAATTCAAAGTAAAGTAAGTAAGTACAAGTAAAATTTGGTAGGTATTTAAAAAACCGGCCATGAGAATGTCGGACTCGCTCAAGATAGCAGCTTAATTGCAGAGTTGTCAATTTCATACAAAACTTTGTCGTAGAACACTCGTAGATGGAATTAATAAAAGTAATGTTTTATATATGGAAAAATAGCTTAGAAAATCTAGATTGCGCGTATTAAAAGGCTTTGATATTTTGTATGAATAATTTCAAAGCTTGATATCTTCGTAATCATATTATATTATATTATAAATATTATTTGATACGCGCAATCTAGATTTTCTAAGCTATTTTTCCATATATAAAACATTACTTTAAATAATACCGTCTACGACTGTTCTACGACAAAGTTTTGTATGGACAGCATAACGAAATTGTCAAAAGCAAACAATAGTGCGATTAATTTCGTTCAGCGCCATCTATGAGCAGTCGCTGACCTTCGACTGTTAATATTTATGTTGCAGGTTTTTTGGCCCATCACAGACATACGGAATAGTGTAACGGAAACATGATTCGGAATTCCGATTCAGCAGTGCGATTTTTGAAAATCATACGAGCGGTTCGGCAGTAGAAAGATGCATAATCTCCATAGTAATTCTGTCATTTTCTACTGCCGAACCGCTCGTATGATTTTCAAAAATCGCACTGCAGTATTCCTGATGCCATCCACATACATACGTTTTTTTTTCATCTGGAATAGCGTTTGGCATTAGTATTGCCAACTATGTTACAAAAACTACTAGAGAGCTGTTTAAAAAGTACCTAAAATAAAAATGTATAAAACGCCAAAGAAAATGACGGTTGAATTTTTAGGAACCTATTTATAAACGAAACAAACAATGTCTATAGGTAGATTCCTGATATTAGCATGTCATGTTACGATGATGATGTGTATTAAGCATAAGCATATGCTCACGACTATATTCCCCGAGGGGGTAGTCAGAGATATTCTGAAACCTCAGAACATCCACGTTTCACCAGTAGTACCGAAACTCTGTCCAGTGTGACGGGGGGTAAGCCCGTCGCCACTTGTAATGGACAGTGGATACGATACATACCTCGAAATTGAAGTATGCAGGTTTCCTCACGATGTTTTCCTTCACCGAAAAGCCAGTGGTGTTACAAATCGTACATAAATTCCGAAAAACTCATTGGTACGAGTCGGCATGGACGGGGATCGAACCATCGCCTCCTGCACGGCAGGCAAGGTTTCTCGCCACTGGACCACCACGGCTTTGTATTATTGGCTTTGATTGTTGTATAAAGATTGAGAATGAAAAAGTGCAACAAGTTAATGAGTTTGTGTATTTAGGATGTATGTTTACTAGAGACGGGAAATGTGAGGGTGATGTGCATAGGCGAGTAACAGCGGGAAATAAAGTGAACGGTGCTTTGCATACCATTGTTGCCAGCCAATTGGTGTCCAAAAAGGCGCGACTTGCTATGCACAATGGTGTGTTGGTGCCTTCACTTATGTATGACAGTGAGTGTTGGGTATGACAGAAGAAGCATAAAAGTAAAATGAATGCTGTTGAAATGCGTTCCTTGCGAAGTATGTGTGGAGTTACGCTGAGAGATAGAGTGAGAAATTGTGTGATTAGAGATCGACGTGAATTGAAAGAAGATGTTGTGACAAGAATAGAGAGTATGCTTCGTTGGTTTGGTCATGTGGAGAGGATGAGTGATAGCTGATGTACGAAAGAGAAATATGGAGCTAAAATGAGTGGAAGTGTCGGCAGAGGACGCCCTCGTAGGACGTTGTAGTGTGGTAAGTAAATTAGAACATAAGTAGATGCTTTAGACTGTTATAACCTATAGCCCTAATCGAATAACCTAAGCCCACGTAGTGAGAGGTGTTGTCGATATGAAAACAACGCAAGATCCAATCGGTAACTGTTTATTGATTGAAAATAATACACTTCTTATAGTCTTAAATGTATGGGCACAACATAACACTGAGTGCGTTACCGTTCCTCCAAAATGAAATGCCTTCTTAAAATCCGCTAATCTTAAAAATAAAAAAATATTTTTAAGATTATTTTCGTTTTAAATTATTAATTTGGTCATAGTTTTATTTTTATATTAAATAAAAGTTATCTTATTGTCCATTATTTTTAAATTCTTAAAAAGAAAAACAAAACATAGGTATTATTTTATAAAGTATAACTGTATAAGAACAGATTACGATACTGTTATTGCCTGTTATTGTTAGCACATCACTACAAATATAAAGCGCTGACATAACCTTGTAATAGCGCAGTATAGATTTAGAAAAATATTGTTTACCACGTTATTTGACACTCAGTTTGGCACAAAATTATAAAATTCATTAATTATTGATATAATAATGTTGTTTTAATGCTCATCAATTGTTAAAACGGTAAACAACCAGCAAACATATTTTTATCGTAACTGCAACGCCATTACAAAGTTACGTCGTCAGTTCAATCGCGACGTGTCAGGAACGCATTCTCTGAACGGCCGAAGTATAGTCCTTACATCTAGATCTAGCTTAGGTTATTAGATTAGGGCTATAGGTTATAACCAGTGATCGGAATCTCGGGGCATTTTTTGAGCATACAAGTTTGGATACGCCTTGATTTCCCGGAAATATCCGGATTTAATAAATATGGATAAAAATTTCACGGGATTTATTGGGATTACCTATTTAAAAGTCAAGAGACGTTTTTTTAAATCAAGAGTATTAGCAGCGCATACTAGAGGCCGCGACTTTAAAACACGCCGCCTGGTACCTTTGACATGTACCGCACTTAGGTAAATATGTTGACCGTTATTAAACAATGATATTAAGTAACTTGATTAGTAGTTAGGGCACCAAAGCGTTGCCACTTCGAAGATGTCTGCAGGCTTCTTTGACTTCAGTTCAGGCGTTTATCTATGGTGAGCGGACATATCCGTGACGTTTAAATTAAGCTACCAAAATGGGGGAATGCGCCGTAAAAATTTGTAAATCACAGTCGGAAAAGAATAATAAAGGAAGTGGTGTTACTTTTCACAAGTAAGTTTACTATATTTTGTCAAAATAACATTAAAAAACTAAATAAATTTTTCACGCATTGTTTTTGCCATCAGTGTTACAAGTAAATACGATTTTGATTTTCCCACACTGTTGGGAGTTTCGGTACCCTCTTCGCTATTTCATACAGGGTTAAGTTTTAATCAGTCCGGATAACTTCACCATTCATTCCCCTAATCAAACTGAACAACTTTCACTATTGAGCCAACAACGAAATCGTGAAAACAAAATCAGCTGTTTCATACAAAACTGCAGTACCGACCGACTCGACTCAAATGTATTGGACAGCTGATTTTTTTTTTCGTGATTTTGAAGTTTACACCATAAATAAAATAATTAAATACCTAAATAATAAAAATCTTTATTTGCATAGTGAAAGTGAAGAGATTACAATATGGTGACGTTATCCGATCTGGGCTGATTAAACATCAACCCTGTATAATATGATATGTTACTAAAAGTTTAATTATACCTAAATCTGTTCAGCACACACAGAGCCTACATATTCAAGTTTAGAATTCAGGTAATAAATTCATTAAATTCAGTAATTAATTCTGGGGAAATTATTTCTAACCACTGGCAACTGTGGCCGTATTAACTGACGTTTTTAAAATAATAACGTCTTTCTCATTTCGTCGTATTTTTTTTGACGGCAGAAGAAACGAGACAAATATAGTTTACTTTGGCGTATGTATCGTTTTCCAAGCTACATCTTTGAAACTCTGAAGTGGTTGCGCATTTTTGAGTATTGTTTTCTAGAAGCTATCCCTCTAGTATTGTATAAGCTCACTGTTATTAAATCACCCAGGGCAAAATCTCAATAAAATCAGTCGTATAACCAATTTCAATGTTATTATTGGATCCCAAATTACTTTTTCGAGATTTCATTACCATATAAAATAATGTTTTGGTGCCGTTGTAGTTGGCCGTCTAATTAAAATTCTCTAAAAATGTTTAAAATGTTGGGTCTTGGGAGTAAAATATAACGATAATTTCATTAAAATTTAAGTTTGTGGCATCGTTGGCCAAATTGAATTGCTGGATAGAAGAGGTTTCCCCACGCCCCAAAAAAAATAATGCATCACGCAATTTTTTGGTGATTTTTTTAGTGTTTTTCTCAAAAAAGTTTCAATCAAAGTCAGCATTTAAGCTGGAATAAAAAGAAAAGTTTTCACAACACATTTTTTATTTTTACTTGAATGTCTGATGTTGTACGGTTCTATACACATTCAAATTACATGGATGCGACCTCAAATTTTTTTTATTGACCTTAATTTTATTCGGAAGAAGAAAAATAAAATTAACAACACAACTTTGAGTTACAATTAAAAATAATCTAAAAGCGCACGAGATCTTCTGATTTTTTAAAAACTAATTTATGTTGATAGAACCGTACAACATCAAACATTAGAATAAAAAAAAATGGGTGTTTTACACACAACCTTTTCTTTTTATTCCAGCTTAAACGCTGACTTTCGAACTTTTTTTTTGAGAAAAACACTAAAAAAAAATCACCAAAAAATTGCGTGATGCATAATTTTTTTTGGGACGTGGGGAGACCTCTTCTATCCAGCAATTCAATTTGGCCAACGATGCCACAAACACCCTGCATATAAAAAATTTAATGAAATTAAGTATCGTTTTATTTTACTCCCAAGTCCCACATTTTAAACATTTTTAGAGAATTTTAATTAGACGGCAAACTACAACGGCAACAAAACATTATTTTATATGGTAATGAAATCTCGAAAAAGTAATTTGGGATCCAATAATAACATTGAAATTGGTTAACCGACTGATTTCATTGAGATTTTGTCCTGGGTGATTTAATAACAGTGAGCTTTATACAATACTAGAGGGATAGCTTCTTACAAACAATACCCACAAAAAAGCGTAAAACCACTTCAGCAGAGTTTCAAAGATGTAGCTTGGAAATCGATACATACGCCAAAGTAAACTATGTTTGTCTCGTTTCTTCTGCCGTCAAAAAAATTACGACGAAATGAGAAAGACGTTATTATTTTAAAAACGTCAGTAAATACGGCTACAGTTGCCAGTGGTTAGAAATAATTTCCCCAGAATTAATTAGTTAATTTAATGAATTTATTACCTGAATTGAACTTGAATATACAGGGTCCAACTTAATATGCTGACACTTTTTTAAGGGGATGATCAGACCATGAAACTTAACAACTTTCTCTATGGGACCACCATCGAAATCGAGAAAAAAAAATCAGCTGTCCCATACAAAACTGCAAACCGACTCGAGCCAAATGTATGGTATAGCTGTTTTTTTTTTCGCGATTTCGATGTTGGTCCCATAGAGAAAGTTGTTTAATTTGATGGTCTGGAGTGCGATTTTTGAATCTCATTCGCAGAGCTCAGCAGTTGAAAATGTCAAAATTACTATGAAGATACGCATCTTTCAACTGCTGATTCGACTTTAAAAAATCGCACTCCTGAAGTATGATTTTTGAAAGTCAAATCAGCAGTTGAAAGATGCATATCTCCATAGAAATTTTGACATTTTCAACAGTTGAATTCATCGAATGAGATTCAAAAATCGCACTCCTGATCATCCTCTTAAAAAAGTGTCAGCATATTGATTATAGGCTCTGTGTGTTCTGACTAGATTTAGGTATAATTAAACTTTAAGTAATACAGGGAGTTTGGAAGCGGTGTGCAAATATTTAAGGGGATGATAGTTGACACCATTTAAAACATTTTGAGCCATACATGTCTTAGACGAAGTCTGATTGTTGATTTTTAAATGCAATTTTTATTTTATTTTTGAAAAAACCCGATTTCTGACAGTTAATTGCCAACAGTGCCCCTGCCCCTGTTTATGTTGGTATGTTAATTGTTTTATTTTTTTGAGGTTGTCAGATGTGTATTTCTAATCTAATAATCCGGGGACCCATCTCTTGACCCGCACGGTCCCCGGACCTGACCCCCGTGGTTTTCACATCTCGGGATGGAGTAGCCAAGGATCTCTTTTACAAAATAACAACGATCGAAGTAAAAAAAGTGTGTAGGAAATCGAGGTACAGCTTGGCAAAAAAGTCGTGATAAAACATGAGGGCGCTGCCTCCACGCAAGAACGTCAAAATCACGCATAACCTGGCAACACCACCATACAAAAATTTTAGTTCCACCTGTCACCACGATCATGACTTTTTTGCCAAGCTATACCTACACATTTTTAAAAATGAATCATCAATTATTTTTACCATTAATGTTGTTTCATTTGTCCATTTAAAAATCGAATTTAATCTCTTTCAATTTGGTTTTTAACCTCTAATTCTGAGAATTGCTAAGATATCCGCTTAAATGATACCTTGAAAGAAAGGCCAATAGCCGAGCATGTTTTTAAAAAGGTTTGAACGATCAAGGCTATTTTATTTATTTTTATAATTGCCATAAACTTCGCAGTATTGTTAAAATTTTTAAAGTTTTTACGACTTCGAAAGCGTCTAGAATTTTTTTCCAATAACACAGGCGCCTGAAACTTAGTTCATTAGATTAATACACATCTGAAAACCCTAATAAAATAAAACAATTAACATAACAACATAAACTGTTGGCAATTAACTGTCAGAAATCGCGTTTTTTCAAAAATAAAATAAAAATTGCATTTAAAAATCAACAATCAGACTTCGTCTAAGACATGTATGGCTCAAAATGTTCTAAATGGTGTCAACTATCATCCCCTTAAATATTTGCACCCCTCTTCCAAACACCCTGTATATCATATTATACAGGGTTGATGTTTAATCAGCCCAGACCGGATAACGTCACCATATTGTAATCTCTTCACTTTCACTATGCAAATAACGATTTTTATTATTTAGGTATTTATTTATTTTATTTATGGTGTCAACTTCGAAATCACGAAAAAAGAAATCAGCTGTCCAATACATTTGAGTCGAGTCGGTCGGTACTGCAGTTTTGTATGAAACAGCTGATTTTGATTCCACGATTTCGATGTAGGCTCAATATTGAAAGTTGTTCAGTTTGATTAGGGGAATGAATGGTGAAGTTATCCGGACTGATTAAAACTTAACCCTGTATGAAATAACGAAGAGGGTACCGAAACTCCCTACAGTGTGGGAAAATCAAAATCGTATACAAGGTGTTACAAAAATACAAATAAACTTTTAAGGGGGTGGTGTAGAACATCAAACTGAACAACTTTCACTATGGGACCAATATTTTCACTATGGGAAATCGCGAAAAAAAAAATTGATGTTCCATACTCTGCAAATCGGCTAGAGCTAAAATATGTATGGGATATCAATTTTTTTTTTTCGCGATTTCGTTGTTGGTCCCATAGAGAAAGTTGTTCAGTTTGACGGTCTAAACAACCGCCTTAAGAGTTTTAAAAATGTATTCTTACTTATGAAACAACCTGTATACTTGCAACACTGATGGCAAAAACAATGCGTGAAAAATTTATTTAGTTTTTTAATGTTATTTTGACAAAATATAGTAAACTTACTTGTGAAAAGTAACACCACTTCCTTTATTATTCTTTTCCGACTGTGATTTACAAATTTTTACGGCGCATTTCCCCATTTTGGTAGCTTAATTTAAACGTCACGGATATGTCCGCTCACCATAGATAAACGCCTGAACTGAAGTCAAAGAAGCCTGCAGACATCTTCGAAGTGGCAACGCTTTGGTGCCCTAACTACTAATCTAGTGACTTAATATCATTGTTTAATAACGGTCAACATATTTACCTAAGTGCGGTACATGTCAAAAGTACCAGGCGGCGTGTTTCAAAGGCGCGGCCTCTAGTATGCGCTGCTAATACTCTTGATTTAAAAAAATGTCTCTTGACATCTAACTAGGTAATCCCAGTTAATCCCGTGAAATTTTTATCCAAATTTATGAAATCCGGATATTTCCGGGAAAATCAAGGCGTATCCATACTTGTATGCTCAAAAAATGCCCCGAGATTCCGATCACTGGTTATAACATTCTAAAGCATCTACTTACGAGTATATGTTCTAATTTACTTACCACACTACAACGTATTCTGATTAAATCAGTTGCGTCCTACAAAAAGGGGAGGTGCCGAGTACTCAAAACCGACGGGCATGTATGAAGAGATGTATGGATGTGAATGAGGCAAAAGAGGTATGTAAGGATCGTAGTAGATGGCGCGCTCTGGTCTCTGCCTACCCCATTGGGAAAGAGGCGTGCCGTTATAGAAGATAGATAGACCTGACGACGACACAGCCGGCTAGTGTGCCTAGCAAGAATTACGTAACCACGTAAAAATAATAAATATGATAAGTACTACTATGTATTACGGTAGAATAAGTGTACCTACCAACTACTTTATGATATTTTTTTTTTTTATTCATTACGTAATCTAAGACGAGTGTGCAGTGTCAATATAAACATTTAAATGTTTAATGACACCAAGTAATATTGTTACTGTATTTTCCTTTATATAAAATAAATAAATGAATAAATAAAAGCTTATTACATATTGCAATTTAAAATGTGCAAATCATCAACTGCTCCTGTTCCTGTTACATACATTTGTGTCAAGTTAACTAGTCATTGCAGCTTAGTGAGCCCTTGGCTACTCGTAATGGACAGTAGGTACTAAGACGAGTTGTAAAATGCTTAAATTATCTTACATTATGACAGATATGAATACTATATTAAAATAATTTTTATTTTTAATTTTGTAAGCATAATTTAACTTTTTTGTCAATCTTTTTTTTTTTGCAATAGGTCTTAATCACTAAGAACCAAATCCCACAACTATTTTTAGTGTAGGCCATTTCGCAACTATAATGCAACGACATTAAAACTGCGACGTCACAATACGATATCGTTTCGTCAACGCTACGCTAAAAAACATCTTATGCGATATGGCAAAAAATGTTTAAAAAGTTCCACCAAAGACATCAAAAATTCACTAGATCTAGTAAAACACTCCGAAAACGGCACCACACCATTCGCAACGCAATCTGATCAGGAAAGATTTGACGAAATTGCGGACGGAATAGTTCCGACTGTGTGTGGTAGGTCGTTGATTTTGTATGCAATTTCTGCATCCGGAATCCCGAATCGAAATAACAAATCAGGATTTTGTTTAGCAATACGGATATGGCCCATCACATACATGCGGAATCGTCAAACGGAAACCTGATTCGGGATTCCGATTCGGAATTCCTGAGGCCATCCACACACATACGTTTTTTTTTCATCCGGAATAACGTTTGGCAGCAGTATTGCCAACTATGGTTACAAAAAATACTAGAGAGCCGCTTAAAATATGCCTAAAATTTTTTATGTCTTTGTCACAGACTTAAAAGAAGAACCAGACGTAATATTGTCTAATCATGATTGAAGCACCCATTTCTTTTGTGTGCGTGCTGTCACGCAGTGCATAAGGTGGCGGGTTACCTGCGTAGTACATCTGTGTGAGTGTAGGTACCTTGTAGAACAAACGAAATTGTATTAAGGCTTCCGCACATTGCAGCGATATTATCGAGCGATATTACCAAGCGATATTATCGAGCGATAATATCGACAGCGATATCGCGACACCTTACACACTGCAGCGATTCCGCGATTCGCGTCATGCATGCGCCCCACCACTGAATGTAGTCGAAAGAGTTGCGATAATATCGCGGCAGTGTGTGGAATCGAGCGCGTCCCCATACAAAGTGTACTGAGAACAATTATCGCAAAATCGCAGAGATATTATCGCTCGATAATATCGCGGCAGTGTGTAGGATCGAGCGCGTCCCCATACAAAATGTACTGAAAACAATTATCGCAAAATCGCAGCGATAATATCGCTGCAATGAGCGGAGGCCTTTACCTTGCATGTTTCACATCTTTTTAGTGCAATATTCGGTCCGTATTTCTTTCAAGTCCGTGGTCTTTGTTGACATTGTTTCATGATTTACTGACCAAAAAACTGCGAATGACTTCTGGATATAAGTAGTCAAGTCAAGTCAAGTAAAGGCATTGCAGCTTAGTATGTGAGAGTGAGCCCGTGTCTACTCGTAATGGACAGTAGGTACTAAAAACTAATTGTAAGATGCTTAAATTATCTTACATGATGACTATTATGAATAATATAATATAACTTTATTGACATTATTTTTAATTTTTATTTTTGTAATAATAATTTAACTTTTTTGTCAATCTTAACTTTTTTTTTGCAATGTAGTTCTAATCACTAAGAACCAAATCGCACAAGCTATTTATAAGCGATTTCGCAACTATACCGCAACGACATCGCAACTGCACCGTCGCGATACGATATCGTTTCGTCAACGCCTACGCTAAAAAATATCGGTGCGAAATGCTGAAAATCTTTAAAAAATTCCACCGAAGATATCAAAAATTGACTAGATCTAGTAAAAATTCTCTGATATCGACAACATTTCTCTTGACTTGATTTAGTTTGACAAACAAAGTACCTACTGTAGCTCAGGGACTTTTTATTAATTACTAAAAGGATTATCGATTGCCGTTTAGAAATTTTTGTAATGTACAAACTTACTAGGTAATCCTAAGTCTTACAGATCACAACTCGCCGTTACAAAAATGAAATTTTTAAATTTCTAGCGGTAACATCTAAAGAATTTTTGTTTGTTTCGGGGGGTTTTGATCTGTTAGACCTATAATTTCGTTCCTTTCAACAATTTCTAAGAAGGATGAACCTTGCATATTTTATTATCACTATCTTTTTTGAATAGTTTGTAAATGAATT
This sequence comes from Agonopterix heracliana, assembly GCA_963693445.1. Taxonomy (NCBI): domain Eukaryota; kingdom Metazoa; phylum Arthropoda; class Insecta; order Lepidoptera; family Depressariidae; genus Agonopterix; species Agonopterix heracliana. Next base: position 586,674 of record OY856321.1, read on the forward strand.
AAACTTTTTGTATAGAAGGTTTTTTTTTGTTTATTAATTAGGTACTTTCGATGGAAATTATAGTATCTACTGTAGCCCCGGGACATTTTTATTACCAAAAAAAGATTACCGATTGCCGTTTAGAAATTGTTGTAAGGAACGAAATCACTCATATAAAAAACCTAGGTCTAACAGATCAAAACCCGCCGAAACAAACAAACAAAAATCGGAATTTTTTAAATGTCGATGTTACCGCTAGCCGCTAAAGTTTGAACATATGCGACAGCTTGAGGAACTCTCCACTGCACCTAGTGCCCAAGAAGGATAAAGGCCTCCGCTCATTGCAGCGATTTTATCGAGCGATAATATCGCTGCGATTTTGCGATAATTGTTTCCAGTACATTTTGTATGGGGACGCGCGCGATCCTACTCACTGCCGCGATATTATCGAGCGATAATATCGCTGCGATTTTGCGATAATTGTTCTCAGTACATTTTGTATGGGGACGCGCTCGATTCCACACACTGCCGCGATATTATCGCAACTCTTTTGACTACATTCAGTGGTGGGGCGCATGCATGACGCGAATCGCGGAATCGCTGCAGTGTGTAAGGTGTCGCGATATCGCTGTCGATAATATCGCTCGATAATATCGCTCGATAATATCGCGGCAATGTGCGGAAGCCTTCATACGTGGCGCCCCTGCGGTGACTCTCGCGCACTGAATGTGCGGACTGTACTCGACCAATATCCAGTCGAACACATAGGTGACTTTTCGCATAATCTTTTTGGCTGCTATGTTTTTGGAAAAATGATTTAGTACGAGCCTATAACCAGATCTATGACTGGTACTGGTAGCGCCTGAAGATGTAGCCAAAACAGCTTTCTCCACGCCGTTTGGGTTGTATGAATTCCGCTTAATGAGCTTTGGATTATGCAACGCAGCCCCAAACATTCCAACGCTTTATGGATGATACTAAGCAACCTAGACTACTTTTTTCAATATTTAGATGACATTCAGATAGCATCAAGTAGCATAGAAGAGCACGAAGGACATCTACACCAAGTTTTCGATCGACTACGACAGTACGGAGTGCTTATAAACGTTTACAAATGCGCTTTTGGAGTATCTGAGTTATAGTTTTTGGGCTACCTGGTCACCTCCGAGGGTACAAAGCCCATGCCACAGAAGGTCAATGCTATCCTTGACTTTACGCTACCAAGGAACGTCAAAAATCTACGCAGGTACCTCGGGATGCTGAACTTTTATCTCCGGTTCATCCCAAACGCTGTGTAAGCCCAGGCCCCACTTCACAATCTGCTATCCGGAGCACCCACAAAAACTACTAAACCCATCGAGTGGACTGCAGAGCCTAAGAAATCCTTCGAACTAAGTAAATCCACTTAAGCCGAAGCCACAATGCTGGCAAATCCTAACCCGATAGCACAGTTAGCAGTGGTAACTGACGCATCCGATAATGCTACAGGCGCAGTTTTACTACAAAAGGATGGTGCGGGCTTGGTACCTTCAGCTTTCTTTTTGAAAAAAGAAGTTGAGTATGAAAAAAATACGTCCCTCCCTTACGATCGAGAACTTCTGACCATCTACGAGGTCATCAAATGCTGAAGGTTCAAGGTGGAATTAAACCATTTACAATCTTCACGGATCACAAACCGATCATCTCAGCCTTCAAGAAAAATTCAGAAACTGCTCCCCACGACAGTACAGATACTATCTCGACTCGGTATTACAATTTTCAACAGAATAGATGTACGTTACATTACAGGCGGAGACAACGTCGTATATTTTTATTTTTAATTTGTTTAACATAAAGTGTAAACTTGTGGGGGAGATAATTATGTATATTTTAATATTTTGAGATTTACTTACCCACATTATGTATATTTTACTCGGCGGTTCAACAGCGAGTTGGGAACTGCCGAGTTGTATACAGGGTGTAAGGAAAAGTATTATTAACCTTTAAACCACAAACTCTACCCATAAACTGAACAACTTTCACTATGGAAGCAAACCGAACGGAGCAGAAAAAAAATCAGACGTAGCATGCATTTGAGTCGAGTATGTATCGGAGTTTAGTATGGACGGCTGATTTTTTTTTCTCTGATCGGTTTGCTCCCAAAGTTGTTCAGTTTGATGTAGAGTATGTGGTTTAAAGGTTATTGATACTTTTCCTTACATCCTGTATAACGAGGGGCAAATGCACCAATAAATCAGTACACACGAATACTCAAATCTTTCACATACTCTGCCCTAACCACCAAAATAATTCCGCACGTGAGGGATCTTCAAAATATTAATTACCAATCCCCTGTCTACCTATCTGATACCGTAAGTGACAATTCTTGGTCAGTGATTTGGATTAATTCCATACAATCTTTGAGGTCCGTGACAAACATTTTATGTTTTTAAGCCACCAGCGTCGTCAGTGTGTGTTAGTGTATATTTATGTGTTGTAAACTCTGACAACAGGGCTTGCTGCTCTCACGATAAGAGAGAGTCGTTCTAGAATCAGTCTCATTGCAACCAATGTGCTACGTCGACGTGCCGAGTCTATTAAACTTTGCTCATACCTTTATTCGTAGGGTTACCTAATTGCTAGTAAAGTGGCACAGTCATTTTTCGTTGTTCGTTGAAGTCATTTTATGTTTGGGTCGATACACGTGTGTGTTCCGTCCTGGCCGGGTCACTATCTTAAATATGCGTGTAATTATAATGAAACAATTGTGCAAGAAATGTGCTATTTAGTACATTCATTACAATTAAATGTACCTCAATAGTTTGGGGTGTACAGCACTTTCTTAGTGGCCCGGCTGCGCCGCATGCGTCCCAGCCGGGCCACCTCAGTTTCTCGTGATTTTGCAAGCACAGCTGATCGGTAGGTATATGAAAAAATTGTGCAAATATTGTACTCTAAGAAAATGTCAAGACTTCCTGAAAAGCATAATTCATTTAATTATTAATTTACTATTTTTCTGAATGTTAGAAAAGCGCCTATTGCTAAATTAATAGCAAAGTGTTCGCTACAAACATTTTGCCAATATACCTATGTATGTACGTAAGATAAGATAAGATAACATGTATTGGTAAGTATGGCAATTATGGGGTAAGTATACAGTACATAATAATGGCATATGAATAGATAATAATAACAGTACACTATAGAAACTCTCGCGACAGATTCGTTCAAGGTCACGTCAATGTCATGTTGGTTTAACCAACTTAGCCCAAACTTAGACAAAAACTGGCCTAACTTTGCTGCAAACTGCCCCAACTTGGGCCCAAACCGCTTAACTTTGCCCCAAAATGGCCCAACGTTGGCCCTTGTTGCCCCAACGATCCACAACGTGCACGAAACTGCCCCAACACTCCCCCAACTTAGCCCTAGACTGCCCCAAACTGCCAACAACTTGCCCCGGAGCTGCCCAAACTGCCCAACCACCAACCCATTTCATCGTTAATCAGATTTACTTTTGCCAGAAACGTAAGCCCTGACTGACTAGTTGGTTAAACCAACATGACATTGACGTGCGTGACCTTGAACGCATCTGTCGCGAGAGTTTCGTTTCTATAGTGTACTGTTATTATTATCTATTCATATGCCATTATTATGTACTGTATACTTACCCCATAATTGCCATATTTACCAATACATGTTATCTTATCTTATCTTACGTACATACATAGGTATATTGGCAAAATGTTTGTCGCGAACACTTTGCTATTAATTTAGCAATAGGCGCTTTTCTAACATTCAGAAAAATAGTAAGTTAATAATTAAATGAATTATGTTTTTCAGGAAGTCTTGACATTTTCTTAGGGTACAATATTTGCACAATTTTTTCATATACCTACCGATCAGCTGTGCTTGCAAAATCACGAGAAACTGAGGTGGCCCGGCTGGGACGCATGCGGCGCAGCCGGGCCACTAAGAAAGTGCTGTACACCCCAAACTATTGAGGTACATTTAATTGTAATGAATGCACTAAATAGCACACTTCTTGCACAATTGTTTCATTATCATTACACACATATTTAAGATAGTGACCCGGCCAGGACGGAACACACGATTCACGTTAAGATCAGTGTGTGATTAAGTAATTTTGAGAATACGTCATTATGCGTTTAAGATAAATACATCGTGCGTCGAGAGCGCCGTTTCCGTAGTGAAACTGTGTAAAAACACTAGGTACTAAGTATAAATCATTGATGTAGTTGTAATATAATATAATATTGAATGATTTTTTATCATTAAAACAAAATCAAACCGTCCACAAAAAAAAACGTAGATAATAATAACAGTACACTATAGAAACGAAACTCTCGCGACAGATGCGTTCAAGGTCACGTCAATGTCATGTTGGTTTATTATAATATAAATTAGGAATAAACTTACCTGAAAAATTGAAGAGACGTTTTAGGATTCAGACACATATTTGAACCGGCAACGATGGCGGCGTCACATTGTCCCCTAAGGATGGACTTGTAGGCGAGTTCGAGCGCATAGAGGGAGCTGGAGCAGGCCGTGTCCACCGCGTGCGACGGACCCTTGAGACCCAGCCAGGACGACACGCGGGTTGCTAGCATGGACCGGGAGCGACTGCAAAGAAATATATATGGTTATACTGGCGGAGTACAACTACAACACAACAGCACAAATCAAACTCAAAAAGAGTCAAATTACAGTTAGCACCAGAATCGAATTCTGCGTCGATATTTCATTTTGAGCAATATAGGTCCTTCTTAATATGCTGACACTTTTTTAAGGGGATGATCAGACCATCAAACTGAACAACTTTGCAGTTTAGTATGGAAAGGGAAAAAAATTGGTTTCAAGAGAAAGTTGTTCAGTTTGATGGTCTGATCATCCCCTTAAAAAAGTGTCAGCATATTAAGTTGGACCCTGTATACTGGTTGGGTTTTAGAGACGGGGCAGAAGGGGCAGATACCTTAACCGTTGTATCTCCAGCGAAATGTTCTTCGTCCGCACAAATTATATACCAGATTTTAAGTCAGATCATAAGCTATCAAACAAAAAAAGTTTCATCAAAATCGGTTTAGTAGTTTTTGCGTGATGCGCGAACAAACAAACAAACAATTTTGTCAATAGATGGCGCAGCACGTCATTTAAATCGCACTATCGAGTGTTATTTGAATTTATATGAAGTGAACCGCTACTTTTTTAATCCTCATGATTTTACGGTTTTATAATAGTTAAGATTACGAACTGCATTCAAAGATTTTGATAAAAATGTACAATCAGCAAGAAAATTTTCAGTTTATATATTATAAAAACTTTTTGACGCAATCGATCCTGTTTCTTATAAGGATCAATAAACTCTACTGGACCAACCTGGAACAACCTATACTGCTAGAAAAGTCAGAAATCACAAAAATTTTTCCCATTCATTTCATAATGAAATGAGACTCCAACTTACTTTTATACTTAAGGTGGTTGCATTTCATACAAAACTTTGTCGTAGAACACTCGTAGACGGTATTAATAAACGTAATGTTTTATATAAATGTGTGAAAACATGATTGTATCACGCCACAACCTATCGCCGCTTGTCCTGTGTGTCATTCTCCGAAATAATATGGAAAAATAGCTTAGAAAATCAAGGTTGCGCGTATTGAATAATATTTTACAATTTATTATATAATTACGAAGATATAATTTTGTATGAATAAATAAGAAGGCTTTGAAATTTTTTATGAATAACGTCAAAGCTTGATATCTTCATAATGAAAGCAGAAGCGACCTTTTAGAATAATTATTTTTCTTTATGCTAGTTATATTGTTCTTGTTATATTTTAGTTATAGGATATTATTTTAGTTTTAGGATATTTTAGTTTTTGTCATTTTTTGTAATCTGTTATTGATAAGGAAATAAAATACTTTCAACATTTATGTAAATAATTTTAAAAAATGTAGTAGAAAAAGTGTAGTAATGAATAGTAGTAGTATAGTACACAAAACAGCAGCAAAAGATTTATTTTTCAAAATATTAGGAATTGAAATTGAAATAGATTTATTGTCACAGCACAAAAAGTTTACAACATAATTTCATCTAAATATAAATATTAAATGAAAAACATTTATAAGCACTATGACAAAAGGACTAGGCTTCAGCGTTTGCTGGTAGTGTGATAAAACACACTGACCAGCGCTGTTTTTCAGCATAACCCCTTCTTTACGTACCGGCAAAATAGTGTCGACACTGTCGCATTAAAAAAGCCTTAGTCGCTGATAAACGAGTTCGATAACTTGTCATTTAATTTTCGCTTTGATTAAACTTGTGTAATGGACCATGAATGGAGATGCCGAGCATAATATGCTAAGTATCTTATTTATTTCCTCATATTTATCATTACCTAATTCGTTTCCTTCTCCTGGCTTATTTTACATATTTTCACATTAATATTTGTTTTCTGATTTTCTAATAACATTGATTTAAAAATTCTTTTTATGCAGTATGTACTTTTTGAGTTACGGATAGGAGGCGGTATTTTGTTCCATATTTAAGATGCGGCATACTGAAAACTCCCCTTAAACCCGTGAGATTTGTGTCTTGGTATGACCATAGCATTTTGCACAGTAGATCGTGTATTCTTATCGTGCAAGCTCTTATAAAAAATCAGCTTCTCGAAGAGGTACCCCGGTGTTTGTCCCTTTACCATTCGATGCGTAAGGCACGCCAGATGAAGGTCCCTGCGCGATTGCATAATTAACATATTATTATCATTAAATTTATGATAGGTGAGATATGTGACCGTTTTGGTATGCCGAAACAAAATCTGGCGCATGCGTTTTGAACCCTTTGTATTGCACCTGCGGTCTTTTTTCGTATTCGTGGTCCATATACGACGTCACAGTAATTAAAGAGTGACAGCACCAGTATATCGGACAACAATATTCGGACCCGGACTGAGAGAAACTGTCGTATTCCATACAGAACCTTCAGTCTGTAGAACGCGTTCCTGACATTGTTGTTAACGTGAGAGACGTACATAGCAGCTGCTCATTCATCAGAACTCCCAAGTTCCTTGCGATTAGCACCCTTTCGATCAATTCATTATTAATCGAAATAGAGACATTCCTCTCAGCTACTCTTTCAATTTGATGTGGTGTGCCCAACATTAAACACTTTGTCTTTGTTGCATTGAGCACGAGCGTGTTTTTTTGGGACCAGTCATATTGTATAGCATCAAGGTCAGTATTGATCTCATGTACTGCTTGATTTGTGGAGTCATTTACGAAGGATTTGTAGAGCTGTGTATCGTCCGCATACAGGTGAACTTTACAATATCTTAAAATGCAAACTATGTCAGCAGTAAAAGCTACAAATAACAACGGACTCAGAATGGAGCCTTGAGGAACACCCTACGGAATGAATTCATTTATTACTTGCTTGCATGAACTAATTATGACGTTTTAGTTGTATGTCATTAAATTGTATGCCTTAATATAATAATGCGTAAAACGTTTAAGCGAGAAAAACTTATGGGAACAGATAATAAAATTATACCTTCAGAAATTAGGAAAACATAAATTATACATATCAATTTATTTCCCGTTAACGTTTTGCGAAATGATGAATATGTCTCATTTAGTTATGCAACATTGACTTAATTTTTCAGTCTTTAATTTGATTCGAAATAGCACAACATGGATGTAATGTTTTAAATCAATAGGTAATAATATCTATGAAATTGCATTATCTGGTTTTTGTTTACTTTCCTAGACTTTCCTTGTAATCGAAATGAAAAGCAGAGTGTTTAACTCGGGTACACATCATCCCCTGGTTAACAATCTACTATTTATTTACATCCATTCGAAACATCGGACCGATCAAATCCCATATTTTGTCTTTCTGTCTTAAATGTATGTATCCTGCATGTTGCTAATCATATAAGATTCGATCATATAAGATTCCCTTACTTTTTCAATGAATCTAAAATTAGCCGACAGAACGACGAGCGACGTGCCGGGATCTGAAGAAATGCTTCGAGCGACATGATGGGAATAAAACCGAGGCATATCTACAAAAGCGGCGTCATGGGAAGCGGCGTAAGGGGAACAATTAGAATTTTTCAGTATCTTCCATACTATTAGCCATTTTGAAATAAAAATGCTCACGTTGACACGTCTGACCATTAGACGCGCTCATCCCGCTCCGCTGACGCTGCCGTCCCGCGCCGCAGTGGTCGCGTAGGTTGAGCGAATTGGCGGTACGCCATAAGATTACATGGGCCAGGGACGTTGTATCAAGAATGGACCGATTTTTTTTAAAACGAAATAACTAATTATATACGAGTTTGGCATTAATTTCGAAAAGAAATATTGAGTGCGTGTTATATACGCACAATGGCTTGTGTGGCCACTGGATGCACTAGCAGAATGGGAATTTTAAAAGAAGATAATCAGAGGATATCTTTCCATCGGTATGTAATCGACTACTGTTTTAAGGTTACCTGGTTGACCAGGGTAATGAATGAAATAATTCATTCAGAGTAAAGCTTTTTTCATTGTGAATGTGTTACCTAATGTGGAGTATCATTTCAACCTGTTTTGCATGCATGCATGCATGCATCCGAAAAACTCATTGGTACGAGTTGGCATGGACGGGGATCGAACCATCGCCTCCTGCACGGCAGGCAAGGTTACTCGCCACTGGACCACCACGGCTTTTGTTTACCAAAATTATAAACTAAAATCATAAATTCGTTTGCACTGACTACGACTTAATTCTCGACAATTGCACACCACACCAAAAGGTGTACCAAAATCTGATGGCAAATAAGGAAATGAAATTTTAGAGTAAGCAACGCTGGGGTAATTGGATTACGGCCCTTTTCACACTCCGACTTTTTGCAGCGCTTCTGCATCGATTCAGTCGCGATGCAGCATCGATGCAAACGCGATACAGCCTCGACTGAAATTATTCGTAATATTTGATCAGTCATTCGTTGCCAATCTTTGTCGCTGTACGAGCTTACTCGACATTATTTGATAACTTTACTTAATTTCTACAATTATACTTAATCAATATCGCTAACTTAGCGAATTCATGCGCTCGACGCGCAACCTACATTTGTACAATAAATACTCTCGACTGAGACGGACACAATTAACAGTTTTCTTCAACATCCTGTTTCCTTCGATAACATAACATAACATAACATAACATAACATAACATTCAACATACAACATAAATAGTGTAGGAGTAAAAGATCGCCCCTACATTTTTGGTCCTTCGAGCCGGATCCAGGACTGTGGAAATCTTCAGCTCCACGCCACGATCCACGTGTTAGCGAAGTTCAGTGACGTGTGATTGTGATTCAAGCTTCGGTAGCGAATCGGTCAACTGGCCTCCCACCAGCGGGTCTCACCAGTTGATTGAGATGGAATATCGCACTTACCGCTCGCTGTAAGGATACTGTCACACGAAGCTATCTATCATCAAACAAGCAACAGGCAAACAGCCTTCAACAACAGATATTTCGTTAACCTCAACATCAAACAAACAACAGGCAAACAGCCTTCAACAACAGATAGTTCCTTAACATCAACATCAAACGAAACAATGGAATCTAAACATCAAGAACTACTAGAGCGTCAGGAGGCCGTCACCCAGGCCATCCGAAAAATTGGCACAAACTTCAGCAAGAACAGTGCTCATCGTAAGACCTCTAACTATCTCAAGGTGAGGTTGGACTCTCTTCAGGCCCTGTGGGAGGGATTCGACATGAACAATACCGTGCTTCAAGGAGCAAGGAACAAGACAGGTGAATACTTTACCACTCAGGCTTATGAGAAGACTAAAACCGACTTCATGACCATCAAACAAAAGCTAGAGTCTTGCAAACCGTATGACGCTAGTGGAACATCCAAGAGTGAAACTGAAAAGGAAGCCGGAGGTTTGTCCAAAACGGACGAACTCAAAACATTGTAAGGTACAAACATAAGAGCATTTTCTCGTTTCATTCGTAACCTAAACATAGATCACGTCACCGAAAAATAGGAAATCGAAGACAAGCTTCGAACACTCCAGTCAAGATGGAAAGTTCGATAACCTACTTATTGGCAGCGACGTGGACCGGGAGCTCGAGTTCTCGAAATATGAAACCATCTACGAGAGAACAAAGAGAGCGCTTAGCAGCAAACTTAACAGCGCTATACAACAATGTGAAAGTGCTCCAAGGATAGAAATACCTATTTTCTCCGGGAACTATTTGCAGTGGCCAACGTTTTTGGATCTATATTCTGAAGCCATTCACAAAAACCCTTCGGTACCTAAGGCCCGCAAGATGCAGTATCTAAAAGGAAAACTCAGGGGAGAAGCAGAGCGCCTCGTGCAACATTTATCTGTGTCGGCTGATAATTACGAATCATGTTGGGAAATTCTCAACCATCGCTACAACAACACACAGGTTGCTTTTCACAAATCAAATGCAAGCCTCTATGAATCAGCCTACTATTCAACATCAAAGCGCAAACGAGCTAAAGCGGTTACATGACACCAGCCTTGAAACAATACACGCTATCCATAACTTGGGAGTGGATGCCACCACGTGGGATCCTATTTTGGTGTACATATTGACACAAAAGCTGGACGCTCAAACCTATACAGATTACATGGAAGCAAGAACATCCCCTAGAGAATTACCTACATTTCAAGAATTTATTTAGTTCATAGAGGGCAAGTTTACAGGGCTTGAGCCCTGAGCCAGGAAAAAGCAATCCTTAGTTCCGAACAAAAAAGAACCTAACTATCAAAACAAGGAGTCGCCGAGTACGTCACCTAACAATCAATTCAATAAGTTCAAACGTTACCCTAAAACATATCATGCGAGTACATCAAGAAACTGTCCGATTTGCAAAGATAGTCACATATTAATTACTTGTAAATCATTTCAAGAAATGTCACCGCTTACGAAAATGAAGACAATTGAGCAACATAACATTTGCAAAAATTGCTTATTTCTGCACAATGGAAATAAATGTCATTCGATCAAACAATGCAAGGTCTGCAATAACGAGCAGCATACCACATTGCATGACGTGGTACGCGACACCACGCCGATATTGATGTCATCAGGTCAACAACCTCCGAACAACCCTTTGCCTCCACAAGGCAAGGCAAACCACATGTCTGGTAATTTCAACGAAGTTCTACTGGCCACAACACAACTCCGAATAAGAGCCGCCGATGGGACATACATAACATTAAGATGTCTTCTCGATCAGGGGTCACAGATAAACATAAAAACAGAATCTGCCGCTCAACGTCTTGGTTTACAAAGACAAAACGAAAACTCTACTCTGTCTGGAATCGGCATTACAACAAATCAAAGTACGCTTCACCTTTTTTTTTTTTTTTTTTTTTTTTATTTAACTTTTAAAGAATGATTATGAGCTAGGATACACAATTTCTCTCCAAAACTCCGTACGGAGTTTAGTGGGAGATCCACAGTTGCTGCGTGACGTTAGGCATCACACACTAATTACAGTGCAATCAAGAGTAGGTACAGTTACAGAACTTAGTTTCATTTTTAACTATAGTATATTATTATCAGTGTATTATTTATTTGAGAGTTTAACAATATCAAAAACAATGAGTTCATGCATACAATAATAAAATTCCACCTGCCTAGCCCTTCGACTGAGTCTTGAGATCGGATTTCACAGGGGTTAGACTGGACCACTAGGCAGGTGAAATAAATGCAAACATGTTATTACCTAATTAGTTTAGGGTAAGACCACAGCCTGAGTATAGGATTAGTAATCCAATAAATATCTTTTTAGTTTATCTTTAATAGTTTTTGTTGTCCCTTTTATACATGTTAAATCAGATGGTAGGTTATTAAATATTGTAGGAACTATGTATTCTTTTGTTCTTTTCCCGTATACATTGTTAGTTTTGCACACCCTAAGGCTACCCTGCGCTGCTTTTCTGTTGGGATAATTATATTTAACTGGTACTTTGTATTCACTGCGTGTGTACTCTTGCAGCGCATGGTAAATTAGTGATTTTTTTTTCTATCGGGATTACATTGCATAATTTGAAAAGAGGTTACATTTTTTGCGTACTTTTCGATGTACAATAAGCTTAAGAAAACGGATTTGCAAAGATTTAATTTTATTAAGATGAGTAGCATGTACAATGTGAATCACTGTACGGTGACTACAAGTTCGCTACACAAGCGCTAGTGATGGTCAAAATGCTCAACAGTTTACCTAATTACTCCTTTGAGAAGCAAGATTGGCCTCACGTGCAAAACATCAAATTAGCTGATCCAGACTACAACGTATCATGGCTTGTGGATATCTTACTTGACGCTGGAGTTTACGCTGACATCATCATGAGTGGCATCCTACGAGGCCTCCATCCATGCACCCATCGCACAACAAACCAAATTGGGATGGGTGCTGGTCGGCAACACAAAAACATTCAACTGCCACACCGTGTTGGTAAACAATGAAGACATCTCTCGGTTTTGGGAGATAGCAGAAGTACCAGAAAATAACAACTCTACAACATCCAAAGACGAGTACTGTGAAAACCTGTACACTAACAAAACAAAAGGGCTGGAAGATGGGCCATACGAAGAAAAAATCCCTAAACAAAACTTTAAACAACAATCGGGAACATCGAAGCCGCAGGCAGTTGCACAATTCAGACAGCTAGGAAAACGTCTAGCAACAAACAAAACTGAGGGTGGCACCAGCTATCCTTTAACAGCTGACACGCTCAACAATCAACTGCTCGTCCATGATTTAATTGGCGGCAGCAACGACTTCATAATAGCACAAGAAGCTCAACACCAACTCATCAACATGCCGAAGGGCGGAGGATTCAACCTACGCAAGTGGGCTAGCAACAACACGGCCTTACTTTAAAACCTATCAGAAAATCTTATCAGCCAATACATGTTCGATTTCAGAAACACAGAAACGAATAAAACATTAGGCATAACATGGAATCCCCATGCGGATCACTTTACGTACAAACAAACAACACTCAGCAACAAGCGTGACGTCATCACTAAGTGCACGCTACTATATGATCACGCCCATCAAGAACTGATGTGCATTCATAACATAAAAATACATCGTTGGATAGGTAACATACAAAAACCTATCGAGCTACAACGATTCTGCGATTCTTCAGAACGAGCCATTGCATGCGTCCTCTATCCCAAGTCTTCAGACGACAAGGAGCTAATAACAATCAAGCTAGCCAATACCAAACAAGCGCCGCTTGAGAACTCTATTTCGTTGCCCCGATTAGAAATATGCAGTGCGGCCGCACTGTCCAGACTTATGAAAACGGTCATAGATACAACAATCTCCCAGACAGTAACATTGAATGGGTGGACAGAGTCTATGGTCGTGATGGGATGGCTACAACGTGATGTCAGTCGCTGGAAAACACTTCTAGCCAACAGAGTAACTCAAACAAAAGAAAGCATGCCCTCATCTTGTTGGAGCCACGTCAATTCCGAAGAAAACCATGCGGATTGTGTGAGTAGCGGTCTGAATCCATCTCACATCCTTAAACACGCACTCTGGTGGAGCGGACCCACCTGGTTAAAATCAAACAATTTACCTGGCATTTAATTTTGCACATTCACTACAACAGAGGAAAAAAAGAAAAAGAAACAAGTGTGCGTAACACAAACAAAAGCATCGCTCGTTTTAGAACTTCTAGAGAAACATAGCTCTATGACTCAAGTTACTCGAGTACTAAGCTGGGTGATGCGCTTAGTAGACAATGCACGTTACGTCAACCAAGCCAAACGAAATTCGTCCTTAACGACAGCTGACATAGAGACTGCTCACAACATAATTAACAAGACCGTGCAGCACATTAACTTTGCGGACGATATTTCACAACTCCGCCCCCGTAAACATAACAAAGTGCGGTCAACAAGCAACATTCGAAACTCGAATCAAATTTTGGACAAAAATCAAGTAACGCGAGTGGGAGGAAAACTTCAACAAGACAACCTTGATCAACAACAAAAACATCCTTGCATTGTGCCCAACAGGCATATTAAGCTAACAGTTATTCGAAGTTAAAATTCCACTTGTGGCCAATGAACAGTACGAGTTAACGAAAGTCATACCTATAAACAACATTACAGGCAAAACAATGATACATGTCGTGCCTACAGCAGAATACTTGGCTATAAATCTTCAGAAGGACATGCTTGTTCCCATGAAGCAACAGGACCTCTCTACATGCGTACACTTCCGAAAAAATAATCGATTGTGTACTCTAAACATACCTATCTACGAAATTAAAACAAACTCATTATGTGAGGCGCGAATAATAAACAATCAAGAAGCGCCGGCGTCAAGTTGCCGAGTATGTTACTAACTACAAGTTGCAAAGATCAACGGACGAACCTACACATCCGAGGCGCCTGGCTGTCTAATACGTGTTGCGAGGAATGCTTAGTGCGCATTTTGAGATGGAAGAAATTAATGTTCAACCTGAAGAACCTACCCCATAGCAAGGCAAAAGAAGATGAACAGCGCAACATCTCCCATTCCGTTCGGCGCGTACCTTCTGTTATATAAGAGGTCAATGGCGCGTACTAACTATTTTATTAAGCTGACTACCTACTGTTTACATTTTTATAAGAACAATAGAATGTTATTTTTTCGCACATAATCGCGCATATTTTCGTTATAATGCACACGCGCGTTTGAATCGATACAAACGCCATCGAATCGCTACAGACACGAACACGATTAATAAACGCGCATTTATAATTATCGCTGCAAAAAGTCGCAGTTTTTGAAGGGCCTACTTTGACTAGACAGACGATAGTTTGGCATTACCATGTGGAATAAATATCTTTTTTTTACTTTTTAATGCCATGAGATTCTGGTAGACCTAGTTATACAAAATTGTTACGTCTTTGTCTCTACATTAATTTATTACTATTATTTTGCAGACGGTGCCTAGGCATTCCAGACCTTCCAGACCGGAATTGGTTGAGCCGTCAACATCCAAGGAGAGTGTTCAGGAAGACATAAGTTGAGATTAATACCAAATAAATACTAAGTTTATACAGGGTGTGAGGAAAAGCATAATTAACCTTTAAACTACATACTCTACCCATCAAGCTGAACAACTTTTACTATGGAAGCAAAACTGTTAAAACAAAAAAAAAATCTGCTGTCTTATACATTTCAGTCGGGTAGGTATTGCAGTTTAGTATGGAACAGCCTGATTATGTTTTATGGTTGCAGCACAGCATAACATAACTATATTGGTTCATACAGTACGGCAACGGATGTACTTTCGCAGAGCAACGACGGGGGTCACATCCCAGAATTTGTTTGAAGATCCTGGGATTGATCGACAAGGGCAGGCGCGAGGCAGTTCTTTTTTAATTAAAGGAATTCATTTAAAACATACATTGATGCTTTTAGTCGATATTTTTACTTATTGGTAGTTTTTGTTTGTTTTTGTAGATTTTCTTGATTTTTGGTAGTTTTATTTTTATTTTTTGGTAGATTTTCATACTTTTTTTATTCTTTTGATAGTTTTTGGTTCTTTTGGTAGAATTTTGTAGATTTTGGTAGTTTTTGGTTCTTTTGGTAGTTTTTGGTAGAATTTGAGAGATTTTTGGTTCATTTGGTAGAATATGTCGGTGTACGTCGGTGAGGCGGCGATAGAAATTGTGCAAGACTATGTCTACCTTGGACAGACTATAAGACTAGGTAGAAACAACTTCGACAAGGAGGCCGCTAGGCGTATCCAACTGGGTTGGGCTGCTTTCGGGAAACAACGTCATTATGTTCTCCTCGGCCCTACCACAATGCCTCAAAACGAAGGTGTTCAATCAGTGCGTTCTGCCAGTGACGACATATGGTGCGGAAACGTGGACCCTGACGATAGGACTAGTTCATCAATTCAAGATCGCTCAGCGAGCTATGGAGAGAGCTATGCTCGGTGTATCTCTAAGGGGACACATCAGAAATGAAGTGATTCGTCACAGAACTAAAGTGGCTGACATAGCTCAAAACCGATGGGGTGTCAGAGTTCTAGAGTGCAGACCGCGAATTGGTAGGCGTAGTGTGGGACGCCCTGCTGCCCGCTGGACAGACGACCTAAAAAAAGTAGCGGGGAGCGACTGGATGAGGAAGGCCAAGGACAGAGTTTTGTTGCTCGCCTTGGGAGAGGCCTATGTTCAGCAGTGGACGATGATAGGCTGATGATGATTGGTAGAAGTATGACAGCGTAAGTACTTGCAGCGGCGGCCTCATCGCCCGCTAACAAGAGCATTGCCGTACTGTATGAACCAATATATTTATGCTGTGGTTGAAGTTTAAAGGTTAATGATACTTTTCTTTGGCTTCATGCTTTATGCCATTCCCGCATAGCTGCTGGTTTCATCAGTAAATAAAATAAAAAGTTTAATAGTGCCTTTTTTATTTATACATAAAATCAAAATCTCTACTCTTTATGGGCTATTTTCTTCCTAACTGTCACATTTTTGACATAAACTGCTTGAGTATGGCAACAAATTTAATATGAACCTTTTTCATACGGACTCGCGTGGCTAAAGGTCTACCGAGAGGACGTCTGCGTCGTCGGCTCGTGATTTTTCTGGCCATGCGGGTCGGCCATTGTGAACTATTTTGTGAACCTTAAAACAATCACTTGAGACTCTAAACTACTTACATTGGCAAAACTGCCACTCTAGACTTAATTAAAACTACTGATCATTTTCCTACGTATAATATTCATATAACGAGACGTTGGCTGAATTGTGATAACACATCAAATGCCTCACTGGTCATGTATACCTAGGTACTTTATAATAAAATAGCTTCTTTTTCGAGAAATATCTATTGTGATGCCATTAAACAAAAATTGAACCTTTTTCATAATTGTTTATATTAGTTTCTCTTTTCTTCACTTTTACGTTTAAACTTCGATTTTTTTATCGAAATGTTATGGATAGGAGTAATTGAAGTGACATGAACAACTCTAGTTCGTATATACATAATTATACAAATACAAGACAAATACAAATATCTTTATTAACAAAAATAACAAATATGATGGACCCCGCATGCGGCAAGCCAGAATCTTTTTATTTTTTTATTTTTTTTACTTTTATTTTTCTCCAAAACTCCATCGGGAGTTTAGCTGGAGCTCTATAGCTACTGCACGAAATAACAAAATTTTCAAAGATTTCCATGCAGACAGTAACAATTGCATAGGTAAGATATAATAACAACATATAGGGTCCTTCTTAATATGCTGACACTTTTTTAAGAAGATGATCAGACCATCAAACTGAACAACTTTCTCTATGGGACCAACATCGAAAACACGAAAAAAAAATCTGGTCTTCCATACAAAACTGCAAACCTACTCGAGCCAAATGTATGGGCCAGCTGATTTTTATTCGGGATTTCGATGTTGGTCCTATAGAGAAAGTTGTTCAGTTTGATGGACTGATAATCCCCTTAAAAAAGTGTCAGCATATTAAGAAGGAACCTGTATAATTATTATCCTTATCAGTTTCGTTCCTCCCACCTAGCCCTACGACAATGTCTTGGGATCTCGGGCATCCTTTACGATTTATCAGGCAATATTTACAATTTTAGGACAGAGTGAGCGATATTTAAATAATTATAGTGATAAATAAATGTTAAGTATCTATAGACAATGAAGTTACAACTAACATAAGGGAGACATGCGATTAAATTTAATAACGTACACATAATTAACAACTTTGAAATATAAAAATAAAAAGTGTGTGAGTGTTAATGTATGTGTGGGTGTGTTAGTGAGTTAGTGTTTTAAGAAGGAACGGCTAGGAGTGATTCAGTGGCAACATAATCAAGGGACTTTAAATAATTGGTTACTTTAAATTTGACCTCTCTGGCACTAAGATCTTTCCAGGCTACACATCCCGTTAAGAGGGTACCGAGCCTATTGTGCTGCCCCAATCGTTTTTTTTTTCTAAACAATTAAACAACATTTCCAAAAAACAAGAATGTCACGTTGTAGTCCTGATTGGCTTTCAATTTATCGAAACATTTTTTCAATCAATCAATCAATCAAAATCTTTATTTGTGACACACAGGTATTACAGGTGTTGTAGATACAAAATATATAGTTCTCTGTGATCTACCATTAGGCATACAAATAATAGGTACTTATTAAAATTATAGGAAGTAACAATGAATTAGAATTTTAGATAGACGTGCAAAGTTATAAGTATGTGCTCATTGTAAGTATAATAATAAATTATGGTCAATTCGATTTATAGATGAAGTAGGTATAATAAAATGTCAAGTTAGATTTAGTAAATATTCAATGTCAATAAATTAATTAAAATTACCGTCTAGAAATTCATTAAGTGTGTAAAATGTTTTGTCAATAAGAAATTTAAATAGATTATTTTTGAATAAATTGATATTGTCGGCGACTCGTACTGATTTCGGTATTTTATTGAAAATTTTTGGTGCCATTGCAAAAACACTCTTATGAAAGAGTGCAGTTTTGCAGCTCTTTAGACAGAGTTGGTCACAACGTCGGGCTCGTCTAACGTGTGTAAATAGATGCAGGTTGGTGCGAACAAAAATGCAAACTTCGTAAATGTACATTGACGGTACCGTTAATATTTTAAGCTCTTTAAAGTACTGTTTACAACTATCGGTTTTTTTGAGACTGCATTGCATTACGGATTGTGATGGCTTATGCTTGTAGCTATTATCTTTAAAACTGCCAAAAGTGGCCACTTTTGGCGGTTTTAACATTATAAAAACAAATCCGCAGTGACACGATAAATTTGAAAATCAGCATTGACTACAATGGGACATTCTTGTTTTTTTGAAATATTGTTTAATTGTTAAAAAAAAAAAAAAAACGATTGGGTGCAGCACAATAGGCTCGGCGCAGCCTTAACTTTTCTGTATAGAAAGGGGAATAGAAATGATCTGAAACGTTGAGCAAAGGTGGTTCTTACTCTTTGTGTTATTATCATTATTCGACGGCTCTGCTCCGATTTCGTGAAATCACATGAATTCATGTAAACCTTATGATAGGTGTTTATTACCCTGAGTATGTACAGCTGGCGGACAATTAGTACCTGCGCTTCCTGATAAAGTAGACCAGTACCGAAGCGATATTTTTTGCCCAGCATTACCTTGAGGACTGATCTTTCGGCTCTTTCAAAGGCAATGATGTGCGTTTTTGCAGCACCACCCCAAGCAGTCACGCAGCAAACGAGAATAGACTGACAAATTGCAGAATATACCATTGCAAGAACCTTTTTACTGGCCCCGTCTCTCAACAGCTACATAATATGGATCACTTTTCTCACTCGACCCAAAAGAACTTTGATATGAGGCCTGAACGTCAGTCTCTCATCCAACACAACACCCAGGTACTTGGTAGATTCCACTCTTCTCAGGGAGTTGCAAAAGCAGCCGTTATTGCGGCCACCGCAAGAGTGAATGCTGAGAGAGAGTGAAGATGGAGGACTGGGTGCTTTAGTTTTATGGAAGCACATGCAATTTGTCTTCACTGAGTTGAGCGTGAGCAGGTTGTGTTTCAACCAGTTTGCAACCGTTGTCATACCACTGTTAGCGATGGAGAAGACTTGAGGCCAATTGGGGCCGCAGATGATCAAGGCCGTGTTATCGGCGTAGCCAACAACATCCACGCCCAACGCCCAGCAAAGAGATGAGTTAAGTCATTGATGTAAATGATGAATAATAAAGGGCCCAGAATGCTTCCCTGAGGCACCCCAAAATAGACGTTAGCAGAGCGACTGACAAATTCCGCTACCTTGACATGCTGTTTCCTGTCATTAAGGTAGCTAGAGAACCAATTCAGGGCTATGCCCCTAACACCCATGGCCTCCAGTTTTCGCAAAAGAATGGGGTGGGAAACAGTGTCAAACGCCTTGGAGAGGTCAAGGAATACGCCCAGGCATGCGTGACCGCTGTCCAAGGTAGCAGACACCTTGTCCAACAGAAGGTTGACAGCTTCTTCAGAGGATCGCCCCCTACGGAAACTGAATTGATTTGGAGAAATCAGGTTGTGTGATTCCATAAACCCAGTGAGACGCATATTAACAATTCTTTCCAATAATTTAGAAAAGACGCTATGCAAGGAGATGGGCCTATAATTGGAAGGATCAATGTTAGAGCCACTCTTATAAATTGGAACGATTGCAGCAGTCTTCCAGCAATCAGGAAACTCTCCTGTAGATAAACTAAGATTAAAAATATGTGCACGGGAGTGAATGTAATTACAATTCTGTAATTCTGTAATTTACTCATAATTTGTAATCTTCTTTTGACATTTTGTACCGTTTTTGACTTCAGATATTTAACATAAATGTGTAATTATATTTTCGCTAATTATTAATTATTAATCATGATGACATAATATTGTAACTAATGTAATGTAATAAATAACAAACATAAATGTTGCTGTGCCCTGACAGGGTTCATGTATTCTCTTTAGCTATAACTTGTAACACCTAATGCTGTATGTACATGAATGCAAGTAAATTACTATGAAACTATGAAACTAATGTTGGGTGTGGAGCAAAAGGAATGAAAGTCGAGTGAATGCAGTGGAAATGCGCTCTTTACGAAGTACGAGTGGTGTTACAGTGACCGACCGAATCAAGAATAGTGTGATAAGGGATCGGTGTAAGTTGAAGGATGATGTGGTAACCAGGATTGAAAGAGGTATGCTTAGGTGGTTCGGTCACGTACAAAGGATGAATGAGAGATTTAGGGAGATTTATCAATCCAATATCAGTGGAACAGTCAAGAGAGAGCGTCCGAGGAGAACTTACCACGACCAAATTAATGGTCTCTTCCGAAAAGGACATTGTGCGTAGCACCCTCAACCGACGGAAGTACATGAAGAGATGTATGAAAGTGGATGAGGCGAGAGAAGTGTGACAGAATCGTAGTGTGTGGCGAGCCGTAGTCTCTGCCTACCCCTGTGGGATAGTGGCGTGAGTATATGTATGTATGTATGTATGTAAAAATTTATGTATTATGCAAGTGTTTCAAGTATCACAGGGAAAATCCTCTTCACTAACCTATTGCCGAAACCGTCCAAACTCGGTGCACTGTTAGTCTTGAGCTGTCGGATGATCGACCTTACCTCATCAGGATCAGTGGGGACCATGAAAAAGGAATGGGCAGCGAGAGTAAAGGTAGTGCCTGCCAGCTCTTGTTCCGTTTTACCTAAGTCGTTTAGAGTTTCGTTCGCAAGGTTTTATCAATTATATCAAGTTTATATAGATAATCGGTCTCATTTGCACGAAAGGTGACATAGACAAAAGTCTATCCCTCCCTTCCCTCCGCCGTCCCGTCCCTTTATTCATATGGCATTTTTTAACGTAAAAAAGAGAAAACCGATGCAAATGTTTCGTCTTAAAAAAAGTATTTTAGTTCTGATACTTCTTCCTAGACATGGGCAGCAACCGCCACGCGGTAGACGCTCCCGCTTTGCAATCAATCAATCAATCAAATAATTTATTTGTTTAAAGTAGGTACAATGCATATAGATCTTATAATATAACACAAAAATTGATAGTCTTGCTACTCTCAGCCAACAGTGGCGTACAAATATTTAAAAAATTAAAGGAAATTTGATTATTACTGATACAGGGTGTTTCTTAAGCAAACATAAAATTTTAAAACTCTTAAGGGTAGGTTATCCCAGTGCAAGCGTCTCTTTCTTGCAAGCATAAGTTTACAATTAGCCATCCCGCTCCAATTGAAAGCAGGATCGCAAAAAAACGTGTTTTTCGTCAATATCTTTGATCATGGGAGTTTCTAAGCTAAAAATTCTTCTGAGTTCACTAGAAATATTTAATGTATTTACGAGTATTTAAGTACAAGAATAAAAAGTTAAATCAGCAGTTTAATCATAGTATTGAAAAAATATAATAAAAAGGGGTAACTTTGGGATGTTTTTCTATCTAGTAAACTTAATCTAATCGTGTAATTGAGAACAGTCGCCCATCCGCCCGATCCTTAAATAAGACATAATTTAATTTCAGACTTTAAAACACAGTTTAAAATACTTTCGTTCATGTTCAAAAAACGGCCTCGACGGGATAACAGCGTCTTAAGGGGGTTGTTTAGACCGTCACACAGAACAACTTTCTCTATGGGACCAACATCGAAATCGCGAAAAAAAATATCTGATATCCCATACATATTTTAGCTCTAGTCGATTTGTAGAGTATAGAACATCAATTTTTTTTTCGCGATTTCTATATTGGTCCCATAATGAAAGTTGTTCAGTTTGATGGTCTAAACCACCCCCTTAAATGTTTATTTGTATTTTTGTAACACCTTGTATGAATGTCAATAGAATTAATTTGCCAGCTACGAGTAATATATTAAATGTCACAAAAAATTAGTTTTAAATATAATTCAAATAATTAATTCCAATAAATATCAATTTTATAGTAACATTTTGTCCAATAAAAATTTTGTCAATTTACATTTAAAGTTCATAACAGTCATAGATTTTAGACTTTCTGGTAACTTATTATAAATTTTAGGGGCCATGCAAAGCACACTTATATGCATGAGAGTCGTTTGCAAACAGAGCCTGTTCTTTTGTCTTAGATTTCTGTTATGCACTTCAGATACTTTCTTAAATAAATTACAATTTGTCTTAACAAAAACAGCCATTTCATAAATGTACAGCGAAGGCAGGATCAGTACTTTCAGGGTCTTAAAGTAAGGTTTGCAACTGTCAGTAATTTTTAGACCACATATCGCTCTGATATCGCTCACAAATCGGCGACCACATATCGCTCACAAATCGGCGTCGAGGCAGACCTAGACGAAGGTGGCGGGACGAAATTGACGGTTTCCTTAAGAACTGGCCTGTCGAAGCGCAGAACAGAGACTATTGGAGAGAACGGAGGGAGGCCTTTGCTCAACAGTGGGACATTAAAGGCTGATAATAATAAAAAATAAATAATATCGCTCTGATGCAACGTTTTTGTGCTTTAAGTACGGTTTCCTTTTCTTATGAGTTGCCCCAGAATATGATTCCATATCGCAGATAAGACATTACGAAACCATGATACGCAGACATTACTGATTCACGGTTTGTTACTTTTGACAATTCATGGAGTGCGTATGATAATTTACTTAACCTTTTGCAAACAATATCCACATGTTGTTTCCAAGAGAGCTTGCTGTCTATATGCAGACCTAAGAATTTTGTAGTTTCTATGTTTTCAATTTTATTGCCTAAATAGTTAATATTGATATTTATTTTGTACTGGTCTCAGTTGACGAAAGTGCATTGCTTTAGTTTTTTCTAGATTAATAATTAATTTATTTTGCTCAAGCCATTGAATAATTTCAAATATTGCCTCATTAATTGTGTGTTCATAGTTATGGTAGCTTTTACATTTTATGACTAATGTGCTGTCATCCGCAAACAAGATCATAATGTGGGACACTTCTGGGTAGATCATTGATGTATAAGAGAAACAGGAGTGGCCCCAATACACTTCCTTGAGGCACTCCGCACACAGTCTCTCGCTCTTGCGAAATGTACAATCTCTCATATTTAGATTTTAAGCAGATTTTATTCAAGTGTGTGTATTGTTTTCTATTACTCAAATATGATTTTATAAGGCTTAAGACGTTGCCTCGAATACCATAGGCTTCTAGTTTCCATAGCAATATTTCGTGATCTACGTAGTCGAAAGCCTTAGTCATGTCCATATGTATAGTGCATACGGGTATTCTTTTATCTACATTTGTTAATACTTGCTGCATTAAATCATAAATGGCTATGTTTATTGTATGGTTTTTCCGGAAACCCTTTTGCTCCTCAGCTAAGATGCAATTTTTTTTCTAAAAAACTGTAAATTGATTTATATATATTCCCATAAATTTAAGAAATTACAGGTATTAGAGCTATGGATCTATAAAGGCCTCCGCACATTGAAGCGATATTATCGAGCGATTTTATCGAGCGATATTATCGACGGCGATATCGCGACACCTTACACACTGCAGCGATTCCGCGATTCGCGTCATGCATGCGCCCCACCACTGAATGTAGTCGAAAGAGTTGCGATAATATCGCGGCAGTGTGTGGGATCGAGCGCGTCCCCATACAAAATGTACTGAGAACAATTATCGCAAAATCGCAGCGATATTATCGCTCGATAATATCGCGGCAGTGTGTAGGATCGCGCGCGTCCCCATACTGAATTTACTGGAAACAATTATCGTAAAATCGCAGCTATATTATCGCTCGATAAAATCGCTGCAATGAGCGGAGGCCTTAATTGTTCATGTTTTCCTTATCACCTTTTTTGAAAATAGGTTTGATAAGAGCTGTTACTTTTAAGCTTTTTGGATAAATTCCGCTGGATATACTTTTGTTTATCAGATAACTCATATGGGGTGATATTATTTTTGCGACGCTTTTGAGGACCAGAGATTCCATCATAGCCTACTGCCTTTTTATTTTTCAATAATTTTATAAATATCAACTGGTACGACTGGAGAAATGAATATAGAATTACCAGTACTATAAGGTATTTAATTTGGTAGGTAGGTTTATGTATTTTTATTGATTTAAATTGTAAGTAATTCTTTGTCTGCTGAAAGAGATAAGAGCAAACATGATTATAATTCAATTATGCTTACTTACCTAATAACAGCCAAGTCGTTGACCTGCATCTTATTATAGCACCAGTTTATTTCACATTCGGCACTGCAAACTGCTGCGAAAACCCCGGTGTTTGTATTGCGCAGCTCTTCAGGGTTTACACCTACGACAGCAAAAAAGTATTTATTTATTTATTTATTTAAAGGTTTGCTAACGATACATTCACAATAACCTATACATATTTTTAAACCCACAGTGGTTTTAAAGAAGGTGAATACATCACTTATAACCAAACACGACATTCACTATAAAAAATAATAAAAAAATAAAATAATAAAAATCTTTATTTGCAGGTAAAGTTACATTATACATAATGTTCTTAGCTTAATTAGGATAAGTTTGCAATTTGGCTATGTATATGAATCTTTGCTGCTAATGCTTAAAAAAGTAAATCTGTGATCTAAGCATCCGCTTCCATAAATAGTTGCAGTAATCGCCGTAAGGCCAGAGGGTACGCGGTTACATATGGGTGCGCAGTGCACACTCCAGCGCATTCGTGTGTTGGTGTGTTGATGTGTGGGGGTGTGTGTGTGTGTGTGTGTGTGGGTGTGTGTGTGTGTGTGGGGGTGTGTTTGTGGGTGTGTGTGTGTGTGTGTGTGTAGAGAAGAGTAACGAGAGTATAAGAGGAGAAAATATGTAATGGTTTAAGTCTTGTGGGATATTTAAACTGGTGGATGAAGAAGGTCTTCAGTGTTTTCATACGAAAGACTCTGTAGCCAGCTACTTACAGTTTTATTGAGCATGTTTTGGGAAAATATATGGGTGTTCAGTATACGGTGCAAACTATTGTATAGAAATGGACCAGTAAAACAGAAGAATCGTTGACTAAATGCTGTGTGTAGTAGGGTGGACTTTGCTACGAGGTGGTTTCGACGGCTTGTGAAGTTATCCTCAAGGGGAGTGAGGGAATGTTGGAGAAGGGTAGTGTATAAGATATATAGTTGGCGGACTGTAAGTACCTGACAGAAGTCATAAAGGGTTTTGGTGGGATATAATATAGGTTTAAATGTGGCTACTTTTAAGATGACTCTTTGGGCTCGCTCTATGCTTATCATATGTGTTTTAGCTGCACCACCCCATGTGGTTACACAATATATTAAAAGAGTTTGACATAGCGCTAAATAGATCATTTTTAAAAGGGGGGGTCAGCAACATGTCTTAGTTTTTTAAATACAAAAATTAGTTTACGTATTCTGCTAGTTAATAGATTAATATTATGGCGTAAAAGAGAGGTTTGTATCAATTAATAGTCCTAAGTACTTAATTTGGTGGGTTCTTTGAATGGTGGAGCAGCTGCATTGCAAGTTGGGAGCATGGGTGGTGTGAGCAGTTATAGTGAAAGTTGAGGGGTCAGGAAGTTGCCAGTTACGGATTGAAAATATCATGTGTTTTGTTTTTTCAACATTTAGGGTGAGTAGGTTCGCTGTAAGCCATGTTGAGACCAGGTTAAAACCTTCTTGCGCAAATGTATATGTCTCATTCCATGTTTCACCTGAGAAAAATAGAACCGTGTCATCTGCAAAAGAGAGAAGTTGCCCATTGGGTAGATTTAGTTGGCATAAGTCGTTTAAGTAGGTTAGAAAAAGACTGGGTCCCAAAATGCTGCCCTGGGGAACACCATACGTGATAAGAAGGTCGTTACTTGTATATCCATCAAGGGTAACACATTGGGTGCGGTTACTTAGATAGTCTTTAAAGAGTTTCAGCTGATTCCCACGTATTCCCAGTGTTTCCAGTTTAGATAATATGATGGAGAACGAAACCGTGTCGAACGCTTTTGCAAGGTCTAAAAAGATTGCTGCACATTTCTTGCCTTTGTCCATATTCCGCACTAGGAAATCAGTGAGTTTGTGGACTGCTTGAGCAGTGGACTTCTTCGCTCGGAAACCATATTGATTATTGCTAAGTAGATTTTGTGTTTCTAGGTATTTTACAAGACGGTTATTAATAACTCTTTCTAGTACTTTAGATAAGGTTGGTAGAACTGATATTGGGCGATAGTTGGTGACTTGGTCTCGTGCGCCAGTTTTATAAATGGGGTGAATAAGTCCTTTCTTAAACACATCTGGAAATGAACCAGTTGAGATTGCTAGATTGCAGATATATGTCAGGGGTGGGATTATAATATTTCTATAAGTTTTAATAAACGAAGTGGAGATGCCATCCCAACCCACTGCACAATTATTTCGAAGTGTTGAGATTATGCGACCAACTTCGTCCTCGTCAGTCGGAAGGAGAACTAATGATTTAGGTGTGGGGTTTTGGTTGATAGTAGGGTTCGTGTTGTTGTGTGTATTTGTGATCTTCTCGGCCAGCGTTTTACCTACGTTCGCGAAAAAGACATTGGTGGCATTAACTGATTCCTGTGGGGTGCATTTGTGAGTGAGCAAATCACGCGAGCTTGATTTAGTTTTGTTTAAATAAGCTATATCTTTCACTACTTCCCATAATTTTTTACTGTTTGATCCAGCATCATCCAATCTATTTCTATCGTACTTCCTTTTTTCATTTTTTAGAATGTTGTTGCAAAAGTTTCTATAGCGTTTATAAGTTAGACAGAGCGTGGCATTTTCCAGGGATTTTTTATAGTTTTTGTAGAGTCTGTCCCTATTTCGGATATACCTCACCAGGCCTGGTGTTATCCAGGGTTTGATTGGTCGGAGGCGGCGTGGTAGTGTTTTTATTTGAGTGTTTTTTGCAATAGTGTCACGAAGAAGATCGACCAGCAGGCTAGCTGCGTTATTGGTATCTGTTATAGAAAATATTGGTGTGAGATCAATTTTGAGCATGTCTTCGTGAAGTGTGGTATAGTTTATTTTGGTGTGGAGTTTAGATGGTGTTTGTGGCAGTTTTACTGATAAAGAGAGTAGAACGGTGTAGTGATCAGTGACGGTGGAGTCAATAACGAGTGTGTCAGATTGGAATTGTGATTTCATAATGATGTGGTCGAGGCATGTTGAGCCATGTGTAGGAAATGTGTGGGCCGCTATCAAACCCTGGATAACCAGCGAGTTGAGGTAATCTTCGGAATGTGTGTCTTTGCCGTCGGGGTGTATGTCGATGTTTATATCCCCGGTTACAATAACAGTGTGGAATGAAGAAAGACTAGCGAGAAAAAGAGTTAAGCTCTGCACAAAATTTTCCACATTATCAAAAGCGTGAGGGCGATAGATAGCTAGGATCGCTGTATCCAGCCCGATCTTTATCAAGAGACAGCTAGCATCGTTGATAGGAGGCTCACTCACTGACACACTCTGTATTTTGTTATTTACGTATACTACAACGCCATCATTTTGGTTAGCTGGATTTGTCGATTTGAAATAGGCATAGTTTTGAAGTGGGGGTAAAATAGGGTTGTATGGAAGCCAGCATTCTGTTAGTATTATTAAATCACAGGTTATGTTAATTCTCTTCATTAAAACGGTGAAGTCCAGAAAGTTTGCAGATACACTACGAATATTTTGTGATATTATGTTGAGATTATTCATGTGTTTAGGTATGAATTTGGTACACTCTTCCGGGGAACAGCAGTAGGCAGTAGATATAGAGGTTTGATCTATGTCATTAACTATAAAATAACATAAGACAAAGCAATGTAAGAAAGACCAAATGAAATAAAACCAAACAATAACTAAAAAAATGAAACATACAAAGTCATTTAGAAAACGATTGCAAGGTAGCAGCCGTCAACCATGGGTTGGTTTTCTCAACTATAAATTTAAATCTATTTAAATTACTGAATCCGCAAATATATCAATACTATGGTTCTGTGAATATACATTGTTATAATAAATTATCATTCTATTTAAGGGACAAGCCAAGCGCAAATTTGTGCGGAATGTAATTAAATGGAATAGTATACCTACGTCTTTTTGTACACCTAACATTGCAATTTAGAGGAACGACTAGTCGAGTCGTTCCCGTTTGTGCCACTCGTTATGGTCCACTCGAATATTAATTTCCCATTCGATCCCCTCGTTCGTGAGCATTCCCATTCGATCCCCTCATGCAATGTACAGTCAGGAGAACAAATGAAAAATATGTGTTTTAGATCATTTATTTTGTATTATTACAACATTAAGAAATCAACTCATTATAATATCAAATAATTATTTTATAGTAATTAAATATTTGTGTAAAATCAATCAACGGAAGGTGCTGTAAAAATCGCGTTTATATGACTACTATATTATTCGACGATTTATTTCGTATATAATATTTGTCCATAGTAATAACAATAATAATTTCTACTATCAAAATCGTAAAGATCAATCACCGGAATGTGCTGTATAAATTGCGTTTATATGACTACTATATTATTCGACGATTTATTTCTTATACTTATTGTATAAATCGCGTTTATATGACCTATATTATAAGACGATTTATTCCGTATACTTACAGAATAATTTTAAAATCATATAAAATATTCGGACATCAGCAGCAATATGCTGCTGTACTATTCTAACGCACGCAAGTTGTCAATCGCTTCCTCTCACTCACACGCAGGAAAGAGAGACGTGCTTATGTACTTTTGCGTGCGTGTAAAGAGTACAGCAACAAATTATAGCGCATGCCTGTGACGACGATTAGCAACATGCGTGCGTTAGAAGAGTACAGCAACATATTATAGCGGCCGTTATATAAGCACGTCTCTAATATGTTGCTGTGCTCTTCTCACGCACGCAAAATTACATAAGCCCGTCTCTTTCCTGCGTGAGAGTGAGAGGGAGCGATAAGCAAATTGCGTGCGTTAGAAGAGTACAGCAACATATTATAGCGGCCGTTTGTGTTGAGCTTCAATTTAATACGGACGTGGACGGATAAATCTATTCGTGCCACTGTGACATATTCGCTCTTTATAAGTTACGCCGTGAGCTATATAATACTTTAATATATAATACTTTCATCGCAGTATAATATAAAAAAAAAAACAATAGTATAAGTAAAAGTATAATAGTATAATATAAAAAAAACATTATTCATAACAATTTTATCCCTGACTGTACTTATTAAGAGCGAAAATGTCACAGTGGCACGAATGGGTATAAATTTAAATGCATTTTTAAATATGTTTAATGATCCCCTGACGAGTGGACCAAACGGGAGTTAAAATAAATCAAGAATGGCACAAACGGGAAGGTGGACCATAGCGAGTGGCACAAACGGGAACGACTCGACTAGTCAGCTTCCGTTAGCTATTATACAACTATTTCGGTTTAATAAGTAATTCATTTCAATAATAATTAATAATTTAAATTTTATTGCAATGGTGATTATAATTGTACTAACTTTTCTAGAGCGGCTTTGTCCGTGTAGGATTACCTAATAATACTTAGCATACATACATACATACATACAATGCTCACGCACATTCGACGTCAAGCCGGAATCGGGTGATAGTCCAAATCATAATAGTTACTCGGGGGCATGGCTCCAAGCGTTACCATCATCGCAACTTGGTACACTTTTAGACAACAACTCAGTAAGGATTGCCGCAGCCTTGAGACTTGATTGTGAGATATGCGTGCCGCACCAATGCATCTGCGGGTCCTGGGTGCAGGCCAACGGCCATCACGCCTTAAGCTGCAGGAAGTGTGTGGGACGTTGGCCACGACACCACATATTAAATGACATAATTCGTAGAGCGCTGGTGTCGGCAAACGTCCCGAACATCCTTGAACCAACCGGCTTAAACCTCACAGACGGCAAAAGGCCGGACGGCTTAAACCTGATCCTATGGGAAAGGGGCCGCTACCTCCTATGGGATGCGACCTGCGTTTGTAAATTTGCGCAGTCGCATCTCCAGGGAAGTACGCGGGTGCCAGGATCGGCGGCGGAAAGGTGCGGCACGCGTAAAACACACCACGTACTCATGTCTAGAGGCAACGTACTTATTTGTGCCAGTGGCGGTGGAGACCGCAGGGCCCTGGGGCACAGAAGCCAAAAACTTCATTAAAGCCATTGTCCGTCGTTTGAGGGAGAGGGGCCGAGACCCCCGCTCCGGTTCGTACCTGGTTCAACACATTTCCCTAGCCATACAGCGTGGAAACGCCACGAGCGTGGGCACTTTTCAACCGGGTTCGAATCGAGGCGGGCTCTTCGACTGATCACAGTTTAGTTCTTAATTATTGTATTGTTTAGATTAGGCTAAGTATTGTATTAAGTAGTAGGATTAATTTTATAGTATTGTTTTGTTTAGATTATGGTTACTTGAATATAAACTACCTTTTAGCACTAGAAAAATAAAAAAAAATCGAAGTCTTGAATTTTTTAAATTATAGGCATTTCTTTTTTTTTCGAGAAAATGGTGATGGTTTTTTTAGCTCCTGTTGCTACAAATCTTAACTTTTTTTAATTTTTATTTTTCTCATGTAATCCCGAATAGTGCTAATCTAACCTATTACTGCCTCAATTTATTACACAATGCCTCAAAACGAAGGTGTTCAATCAGTGCGTTCTGCCAGTGATGACCTATGGTGCGGAAACGTGGACCCTGACGATAGGGCTAGTTCATAAATTCAAGGTCGCTCAGCGAGCTATGGAGAGAGCTATGCTTGGTGTTTCTCTGAGGGACCACATCAGAAATGAAGTGATTCGTCACAAAACTAAAGTGGCTGACATAGCTCAGAAAATTAGCAAGCTGAAGTGGCACTGGCCTGGTCATATCTGCCGAAGAACTGACAACCGATGGGGTGTCAGAGTTCTAGAGTGGAGACCGCGAACTGGTAGGCGTAGTGTGGGACGCCCTGCTGCCCGCTGGACAGACGACCTAAAAAAAGTAGCGGGGAGCGACTGGATGAGGAAGGCCGAGGACAGAGTTTTGTGGCGCGCCTTGGGAGAAGCCTATGTCCAGCAGTGGACGATGATAGGCTGATGATGATGATGATGATGAACCTATTACTTAGAATTCTAAGTCAACTGCTCCAGATTGGAAGAAAGTGTCACATTATGCCGTACAATGAATAGACAATTAATATTTCGTCCAACTTTAACGGACCGTACTGAAAAAAAAAGTACTACGCCAGGTTGGCAAGTAGCACTAAAAGTTGACGCATTTAATAAGGATTCTAAAATGGCTAAATTGATACTTGCTACATTATTTCTTTGATTACGGGAAAAAAAAATTCCTTCAAGAAACCCAGTTTCGAAAAAAAATTCTTTACCTACTAAAAATTATTCTAGTGCGTTCAAAGCTTGCCTAAGACCGAGTGAGACGGAGAGTCATTCATGAAGTGTGAGTGAGACAGGTAGTGACGCTTTCGAGTCAAATATTCTAATGGGTGAGTGAGACATATAGTGACGCTAATGAGTCAGATACAGAGACAATCGAAAATGTAGCTGAGCTTCGGCAAAGAATTACGGAAGCAGCTGAATTTGTCAACAACGGAAGATTTGCCCGTGTGATAATCCGATCTTTTTTAAGAAGATGTCGAGCTTGTATTGCAGTTGAAGGAAGGCAGTTTGAACATCTTTTGTAAATTATAAAACTTTGCATCTAATTGGTGTTTAATTTTTAACTTAGAGAAAATTTGTCCTAAATTTAACAAAAAGTTAGCATCTCTGACTTGAAAGCGTCTCACTCACATTTCATGAATGACTCTCCGTCTCACTCGGTCTTAGGCAAGCTTTGAACGCACAAGAATAATTTTTAGTAGGTAAAGAATTTTTTTTCGAAACTGGGATTCTTGAAGGAATTTTTTTTCCCCGTAATCAAAGAAATAATGTAGCAAGTATCAATTTAGCCATTTTAGAATCCTTATTAAATGCGTCAACTTTTAGTGCTACTTGCCAACCTGGCGTAGTACTTTTTTTTACAGTACGATCCGTTAAAGTTGGACGAAATATTAATTGTCTATTCATTGTACGGCATAATGTGACACTTTCTTCCAAGCTGGAGCAGTTGACTTAGAATTCTAAGTAATAGGTTAGATTAGCACTATTCGGGATTACATAAGAAAAATAAAATTGAAAAAAAGTTAAGATTTGTAGCAACAGGTGCTAAAAAACCATCACAGGGTGTAAACGTTCTCGAAAAAAAAAAGAAATGCCTATAATTTAAAAAATTCAAGATTTAGATTTATTTTTTTATTTTTCTAGTAACTATTATGATTTTCACTATCACCCAATTCCGGCTTGACGTCGACTTACGGGACACCCTGTATGCCCGAACCCCACTACTGGGGTAGGCAAAGACGACAGATCGCCCCATGCTACGATTCTGACACCTCGCAAGGTAGTTTCGTTCCATTTGAGTTTCAGAGATTTGTTCCATTTGACAAGACCTATTCAACGACACCTTACTCGATTTAATAAAAACGTAAGTCAAACAAGGAACCCTTATACTTCCGTCCATTCTGTCTGTCTGTCTGTCTGTATGCCCCGCCTCAATAACTCCCTCATTTTTGCACCGATTGAATCGAAATTGGGCATGAAGACAGATAACAGTAACCCAAAAACAGAAATGTAGTAGTTATGAAATAAATATTTTTTATATTTTTTTATATACTTCCCATTATTATGAATATATATATCTATATATATATATATATTGTTCTTAAAACATTTATAAATACCGTTTTAGAAAGCTAACAAAACAAGAAAGTTATTTTAGTAATCCGCACACTTGAGTCATAGTACCTACATTTTTAAGGCATCATTTCATGATTTACAATTGGACGCAGTTATGCAAGGAACGGCTGGAAGGAATACGTCGAATCACAAGTACCTAAAACTGTATAATAAGACCCTATGACGTATGCATTTGGTTTTATTTGGATTCAATTTATTTTAACATCCGGGGCTCCGCGGTCTGGTGAGGTATACAACTTACCAGCATCAATTAAAGCTTCATAGACCTTCTCCATTTGGACCCTGACGCCGGGCTCCATGACGTGAGCCTCCTTATAACCGATGTTGAAGAATGAGGCGTCGAACTTCTCTATGTTGTTGATCTTGCCGGTACGTTGCGGGATCTCCGGGTTGTTTATTTTCCAGCGGCGGTCATCATCAGAGATCAAGTCCACCTGCTCATAAACTAATGGATGAGAGCTTGGACGAGATTATAAGTATTTTATTTCGAGGCGCTCGTGGGTACAGTAATGCTTTAATATTGCAAACGATCACCGAAGAGCAACGCTTGCGCTTGGTAAGATAATTATTTTCCATAATTAACCGTTTGGTATTTCATCTGCTTCGGAATTCATGTTAAGCAGTTAATCCTAGATAGTGTCGTTAGATGACGTTGTATCTATTTGAGAAATCAGGTCAGGGGCCTACAGTACTCTAAGAGCAAATTAACCACTAACTTGCCTCCACTTTGTACTGAGTCTACGTGTGCGTGGTGCAGTATGGCATACACCTTGTCACGTTTATTGATTAGAAGAGGCCGGTGCTCTGCAGTTGGTTATAGTCATCAGTTTCTGGGGTTGGACCATTGACTTACACTCTAGCGATAGACAAGCCCTTTCATAGAAGCAACATTTTCCACTTGAATGCGGTGGGCGCACCGCATTGATGTTCCCGAGTTCACTTCGTTACTATGGCAATGACAGACCGTAATGGGTCATTTTGTGTGACATGTTGTTTGTTTCAACGAGCTTGTCTATCGTTAGAGTATAATGTCAGTGGGTTGGACTGATTCGTTTGTAGTTTGTGATTTAATCTAAATATATAAAAGAAGAAAGTGACTGACTGAATGAATGACTGACTGACTGACATATCAACGCACAGCCCAAACCGCTGGGTCTAGAGATTCCAAATTTGGCACGTAGGTTCCTTATGAGGTCAAGGGGTGCACTAAGAAAGGATTTTTCAAAATTCACCCCCTAAAGGGGTGAAACGGGGGTCCAAAGTTTGTATGGGGAAACAAGATTAGTTAGACTATTTTATTCGAACCTTCACAGGAGTACTCCTTTTGATAAATAAGTAAACAAGTGTTTCAGGTTTTTTCAGAATTCAACCCCTAAAAGGGGGGAAATGGGGTGTCAAGGTCTGAAAATCAAGATGGGTATCGTTTGTATGGTTTATCGGGTCGCTTATTACGAAAACCACAATGATTTTAAAATCCAACGTGGCGGACGTGAAATACAATCATCCCCATGGGTATCGTTTTTATGGTTTTTTGGGACTTTGGTTTGTATGGTTGATATGTCAGTCAGTTAGTTGGTCACTTTGCCTTTTTTGTACTTTCATTCTTTTTTAATTATTAATTCAACCCCTGAAAGGGGGAAATGGGGTGACAAAGTCTGAAAATCAAAATGGGTATCGTTTGTATGGTTTATCGGGTCGCTGATTACGAAAACAGAAATGATTTTAAAATCCAACGTGGCGGACGTGAAATACCATCATCCTGTGTTGGGGTGCGATGGGGTTGAAATGAAAATTATCATTATGGGTGTTGTTTTTATGGTTTTTTTGGGATGTTAATTAGTGACCCTACCTACGCCCTACCTCACCCCCTACTCTGCTATATAGGGGATGAGACGGGGGTGCCTAAGTGGTGAGTAAGGGATGCGTAGAGGGGGTGAGTAGGGGATATTTAGGGGATGAGTAAGGGTGCGTGGGGGTGTGTAGGGGGTACGTTGGGGGTGCGTAGGGGTGAGTAGGGGATGCGTAAGTGATGAGTAGGGGGTGAGTAGGGGTGCGTAGAGAGGGTGAGTAGGGGATGCTTATGGGGTGAGCAGTGGGTGCGTAGGGGATTAGTAAGGGTGTGTAGGGGGTACGTAGGGGGTGAGTTGGGTGTGCGTATGCGTGAGTAGGGGAGTAGGGGGTTCGTAGAGGGGGTGAGTAGGAGTGCGTAAGGGGAGCGTAGGGTTAAGTGGAGGTGCGTAGGTGTGTGTAAGGGGTACGTAGGGGTGCGTAAGAGGTGCGTAAGTGGTGAGTAGGGGGTGCATAGTGGGTGTGAGTAGGGAGTGTCCTTTCAGAAGTCACAAAAAAAAGTCAGTGCCATGAGAAAATAACCCTAACAAGTCCTAAATCCACGCGTACGAAGTCGCGGGCAACAGCCAGTACTGTATAGTACAGAAACATTGTGCAATAAACAAGATAGATAAAACATGACGAAGACGTCATGAAGATATTTAATAACATTAATTTACCTTTTTGAGCGTTACGCGGTTATTATTTAATCTAGAATTAAACATTTAAACTGGTTCTTAACGCGTCAGGAGAAAAAGAAGTGGATAGCTTGCTGTCACATCTCATTAGTGTACACGACAACATGCGGTTCACAGTAGAGACCGAGACAGGGAGGGCCTTGGCATTCCTTGAAGTAAAAGTGTTGTTGCGCCGGAATGGTACTCTGAGTCATACATTCTATAGGAAACCCGCACACACAGACCGCTATTTACATGGAAATTCACACCATCATCCACGAGATTTCAACTCCGTGATTACCTGACTCACCAACCGTGCCCGCGATCTCTGCTATGAAACCCACCTGCTAGAGGAGCTGACACACGTGCAAGGTGTATTACGAAAGAATGGATATGGTGTGGTATATCGCTAGGATAAAACAGAATAGGAAGCGTCAGAAACCACCAAAATGCGTTTTTGCCGTACATCAAAGGAGTAACGGACAAAATAAGCAGGATTTTGAGTAAATACTCAATCTCTACTGTATTTACTCCTCTTGGAAATATTACGCAAGCATCACACTCACCGAAGGAGAGCTTTTCTCTTGAGTGCCCAAACGTATATAAAGAATCCGGTAGTTAACATGGGTTTAAAGTGCTTCACCGTCATACTCGCTCTCCGGGTTCGAACAAACGTCGAAGTTACACAGTGAGTAAATTTTGTCGGGCTGGACCAAGTGACAATGAGTTTCGAGTGAGTTCCAATAGTAGTGGTCGGAGTAAACGGAAAAGAGTGAGGGTAGACAGATTTATCTGCTCTCTCCTGCGAATCTACCTGCAGTTCCTCATTCATCCCGTGATCATGGCAGTTGTAAGTTGTAACACTGCCGAAATATTGGGAACTCAAATATACCAAAACGCGGTAAGAACCCGTTAAAATGTTTCATTTTAAATTAATAAATTTACCTTATGAAATAGATTATCTGCGAATTCCTTGACGGAATCGCTGTCAGGAAAGCTGCCGGAGATGCCAGTGATAAGGATCTCTTCACCCAGAGCCTGCCAGCTTGCAGGCCTCTGGCCATTGTCACTGGAGGTGCCGACCATTTTGGAAACCTGCTGAAATTTTATGTTAGAGCTGCAGTGCGTCAGGCATAGGGCGTCTATTAATTACGTGAGGCAATTTTGGCGATTTTAAGTACAATATTGTATTAAATGAAAGGATCGATTTTATAAAATAATAAATTTTAATACGTTATAAATTATGTTTGTTAAACTTATTACAGTGTCTAAAATGTCTGCTTACGAGCCGAAATTAGTAACCATATTGTGTTCAAATTTAAGAATTTAACTTTGTTATACTCGTACCTACCGCTCAATCTGCATTTTCAGAAAAATGTGGATTAAACTGATACCATAAAATGTTCCCATTTTTAAGCAAATGAGGTCTTATTAAAAAAAAACAATTAATAGTATAATAATAATATGTACAAATAAAATCGAATCCGCAACGCAGGCTTCGTCAAACCTTAATCACATATCTATATCCGCTACAAGCTTCGTCAATTGCAGCATACAATATAAAATCCGCATGCAAGCTTCGTCAGACTATCACTAACTAATCTAAAGGCACTGCCCTGCGCAACCCTGGTTCAAAGGTCCCTATGATGCTGGCCGCATTGCCCCTCTGGATGGCCAGACAAATTCTCTGAACCAAAAAGGCTCCCGAGCGCGGGTCAACACCTTTCGTCCGCATTAAGTAAATTAATTATTAGGTAATACACACGAACGCACGAATTCAATAAATTATATTGATAGGTTTTAAAAGATGTAATAAATTCAAAAATCTTATCCATTGAGTGCGTGTGTGTGTGTATTATTAGATGATTTTTTGGTTTACTTTTTTAAATATTTCATTTTCCTCCCTACGCAATGCAATCTCTGGCCAACCCTTCCGGAAGGTATTCAAGTCATCGCTCCATCTCATCCGGGCCTTCCACGACGTCTTCAACCATCTTTTGGAACCTATTCTGTGGCCACCTTGGTCCACCTCTCCGGGTTCATGCGGCAGATATGTCCCGCCTAGTCCCACTTCAGCTATGCTGAATTAAGGCCTACGTCAGCTATACCAGTTCTGGAGCGCAGATCTGTGTTTCGAACCCGATCGGTTAATTTTACACCTTAAATGCTACGCTCCATGGCTCGTTGGCAAATCTTGAGATTGGATTTCTGATGTTCAGTCAAAGACCAAGTCTGAGCAGTATAAGTTAGGATGGGCAAGATGCACATGTCGACAAGTTGTCGCTTGAGTGTCAGAGGAAGGTCACCCTTCATGGATGTTGGATCCGTCTTTTGACTTATTTTTCGTATCGGCTCTAACTAACATAAATATGTAAAAATTATTGTACTACGTTGGAACGTTTCGGAGATGATACATTTTTTAAAGTTTCAAAAATAGTCCCCACGAAGATCATTATTAGTTACTCGGGTTGGTTCTTTATCACTTTAAGGCCTCCGCTCATTGCAGCGATTTTATCGAGCGATAATATCGCTGCGATTTTGCGATAATTGTTTCCAGTACATTTTGTATGGGGACGCGCGCGATCCTACACACTGCCGCGATATTATCGCTGCGATTTTGCGATAATTGTTCTCAGTACATTTTGTATGGGGACGCGCTCAGTCCCACACACTGCCGCGATATTATCGCAACTCTTTCGGCTACATTCAGTGGTGGGGCGCATGCGTGACGCGAATCGCGGAATCGCTGCAGTGTATAAAATCGCTCTATAAAATCGCTCGATAATATCGCTGCAATGTGCGGAGGCCTTTATTGGCGAGCTATAACAAAAATCTAATAAAGTGATAAAGAACCAAACCGAGCAACTAATAATGTTCTTCGTGGGGATTTTTGAAACATTAAAAAATGTATTATCTCCGAAACGTTACAACGTATCGTATCGTAAAATTTATAAAACCGTCAATAACTCTGTGGATGCTGAACTTATCCAACAAGATCTGGATAGAATAAGAGGTTGGTGCACGTCTAATAGCATGAACTTAAACCCATCCAAATGTTTTCATATCAGGTACTCAAGGAAACTTAATCCACAGATCTCGACTTATAGTGTAGCGGGAAACTTGCTGCAGGAGGTGAGTGAGATTAGAGATCTCGGAGTCGTTATTGATGCTAAACTCCAGTTTTCGTCTCATATCAACGGGATTATCAAGAAATCAGCGCAAATGTTGGGTTTTATTAGGAGAAACACTAAGCAATTTAAAACAAGTACCAAAATATTTCTGTACAACGCGCTAGTGCGCAGCCAGCTGGAATACGCTAGTGTAGTATGGAGCCCATCATACGTTATACATTCCCAGCAATTGGAGTCCGTCCAACGGGCCTTTACGAGGCACGTTGCATTTGTTTCTTCTGGTATATCCCACAGAAGTTCGTACGATATCAATTAAGAGGTCATTTTTTAAATTAGAGTCCTTGCGTGATCGCCGTATATTGCACGATTTAGTGTTTCTCTACAAATGTGTAAATGGTCTTACTAGGTGCGAGAGCGTTCTGGAGCGGGTCAAGATATCAGTACCCTACAATATTCCCAGGCATCCTATAACCAGAATTTTTAGTACTCCGTTAAGCCGAACCAATGTTCTCAGACATTCTCCCTTCTTTAGAATGAGCATGGAATTCAATTTCATAAACTCTCAAACAAATGAGCTGGACATATTTTTTGACTCGTTGAATAGATTTAAGTGTACCGTTAGGAAATTAAATTTGAATAATTGTGTTGTATAAATATCATCAAAATTAAATAACGTTGTTATTATTATTACTTATGCGTACGTAACTATTTCAATTCATTACGGTAAAGTTAATTTTATTTGTGTTTTATGAATCCATAGATAGGTGTTAATTACATTAATTCTTTTGTTAATTATTTATTTTAATTATAAATTTATTGTCAAATAAGAATATAAATGGTTAGAAATATAATTTTAGTAATTAAATTGTAAATGTAATTAATATTACCTGCCGTGGACATCGAGGCCAGTGATCTAAATCTACCTACATATATTTGCTATGCGGCGGAAACGAATTTTGTGTAGTAGGTTAATGAAATTTTGGCTAATTAAAGGTTAATTCTATTGTAACATTGTTGACTCGCTTACTACCTACCTACTAACCTATTTGCTGGCCCATAAGGTTACATGGAATAAATAAGAATAAATTGAATCTAATTTAATTTAATTGTATTCGTTTTGTATTGTGTAAATTTGACAATTAACGATAGTAATTGGGACATTAAGTACCTACCTACTTACATAGTTTACATAAGTGTGTTAATAACATTATTTATTTTATTATTATTATTATCAAAATGAATAATTTTCACTATGTAGCCAACTTCGAAATCGATAAAAAAAATTAACTGTCTGATACATTTTAATCTAGTTGGTACAGCAGTTTTGTACGGGACAGCTGATTTTTTTCGCGATCTCGTAGTTGGCTCCCTAGTGAAAGTTGTTCAGTTTCATGAGCTGAAGCAGCTCCTTAAGTATTACTAGGGTGTTTTCTTACAAACTGTATACATGGAAAGCAGACTGCTTCACAAGCGGTGG
Organism: Agonopterix heracliana; assembly: GCA_963693445.1. Taxonomy (NCBI): domain Eukaryota; kingdom Metazoa; phylum Arthropoda; class Insecta; order Lepidoptera; family Depressariidae; genus Agonopterix; species Agonopterix heracliana. The sequence goes on from OY856321.1 coordinate 627,109, forward strand.
ATGCTGGGTTCACATGCACGCCGTGCAGCCCGGCAAGCTTAGGCAATTCGCTGTACATTGAGGCTTCTATAAAGTTAAATATAAATAGTAACAATCACTTTACAGACGAGTCGATGTACAGCGAATTGCCTAAGCTAACCAATCAAAGTCAATGAAATTTTACAGAAATAATCTAGAAACAAATCTATATGCTTGTATGGAGTCCGATTTTCGTTAAAATTATAGTTTTAAAGTTACAGTGCCTCAAAGATTTCCATACAAATCTTAAATTCATCCTAGAATTAAAACTATATATTCTCGACGACATCCAAAATGGATTTCGACGAAACCGCTCTACTATCCTAGCAATTTATAAATACTTACAAAAAATCTTAGATACAATAGACAAAAAGAAATATGCGGTTGGCTTACTGCTCGATATGAGCAAGGCATACGATAGGTTCAACTATCAAATCCTTTTAAATAAACTATGGAACTGGAATTAGGGGAGTTGCATGCATACAATAAATTCAAATCTTACCTTGCCAACCGATCTCAATATATAGGAATTCAAAATACCAACTTCTCAACGGGAAACATCAAACATATCAGATCAGATAAAACCCCAACAACAGACTCTAATCCCACAAGGAAGCGTCCTTGGATGCATTTTGTTTCTTATTTACATTAACGACCTGCCCAAGATATTAAACGAACATTGCACTCTATTAGCAGATGATATATCTATTCTGTTAACCTGCTCCGACACCCTCGAATAAGAAGGAAAACTTAACGAAACACTAGAAAAAATAATGGACTGGCTTGAATGCCAATGTAATGTAATGTAATAACCTACTACTTAACATCAAAAAATCAAACATAATTCAATTTCAACTTTTCAAAAAAACAACATTTCATATAACTTACAACTACAATAACACTAAAATAGAAACTGCAAATTCAGCCACGCTACTGGGTATCGACATAGCAAGCCAAACAACAAAATAGCAAGCCAATGCTGTTAACCGTTGAGGAGTTCCCTTCTACGGAGACATTTGTGGCTTCAACACCAGATCTTGGTTAAAATATTTTGGTTTTGCTTTCAAATTTGAACGTGTATACAAAATGGCAAGCCAGTGCTATTAACCGTTGAGGAGTTTCCTTTTACGGATACGATTCTGGCAGCAGCACCAGGTCGCTATCACCATATTATTGTGTTGTCATTAGATTCCTATATGTGTACCAAGTTTCAGCTTGATTGAATATATAGAAGTGGGTAAAAATTTACATGCAAGATTTCACCCGAACGTACAAATACACAAATAAATAAAAAAAAAAAAACAGGGCAAGTTAAATAAAAGCTTGTAAAAATAAAATAAAAAGATCACGATGTAGGTATCATGATCATCAAACCTTGTTTTATTCATGGACTATAGTTGCAATAATTATTACACACTCATAAATCTTATAATGGCTACGGAACCCAAAATTTTACCTCAGGGGTCTGATTCTCTATTGACCGTTGTTTTTTTGCTATGACTTAAAGAAATGATAAAAGAAAATGTTATCCTAATCATCCACTATGATTTGACGTTTCCTCAGCTAATAGCAGAAATAGTGAAAAATTATAAATTTTAGTTGGCAACACTACTTTTGGGACAAATTATCAATTCAGAATGAAACGCGTTTATTCTAAACACCATTTATCAGGGCGGAAAGTAATTCCAAAACGATCACGATCTCTTTTTCAGCGGCATAATGCAACAGAAACTACGTATGAATGAACCTACTTCCCCTATAGTCAAATTGCAAATTTTTTTCCTGTGAATCAAATATGATGATCATCATCAGCCCATATTACGTCGCACTGCATGGCATAGGCCTACTCTTAGGGAGGGTACTATGGGTGTAAGTCCACCACGCGTGCCTAATGCGGATTCGTAGACTTCACCATAAGCATCAGAATTTCTTCTAAGCAGTACGCAGGTTTCCTCACGATGTTGTCCTTCACCGTTTGGGAGGTAGTCTGTGTTACACATTTATAAGAAACTCATCGGCATGACAGACATTGCAATAGCTAAGAGGAACTTAGATAGGTAAATAAAATGTGTAGGTACATTTTACTAATGTTATGAATATTGCAATAACATTATGAAAACCTAGAAGTATAACATTGTATGATTTCAAAACAATAAAATTCATAACAGGTAGATAGTTAACATACTTAGAATAACATAGGTAGGTAGGTAACTTACTTAGAATAACCGTCTTAGAATACAAATAAAATTATAAAGTATTTTTCTCAGGGCGGCTTGCACCAAAAATGGAAATAATGCATTTAGCTTAATTATGTTTAAATATGATGCTGTCACTGACATTAGTATGAGCAGTGTGAGAGACAGAAAATACGTTTAAGCGTAAACACGTTTTTGTGCAAGTGGCCAACTTGACAGACTGATAATACGCGTCAAACAATCTTAGGTCAAACAAGAATGAATAACGCCCAGCTTAGTGTGAGTGGATTGCGACGATGTTTTTAAAATGTAGGTATAACAAATTAGTATGAACAATAAAATTACTTTAACTTGTATTCTATTCTATATTTTAAAAAATGGCTGCCATCTTGGGTATGTGATGATTTTGCCAATGTCGAGTTTTTATAGCAAAAGTGCTTGACGTTGTACGGTTATATTGATATTTTGGTGACTTCAAGGGTTGTTCTTATAAAAGAACAATATCCTGAGCCACCACTGGAGTTCCACTGTGGACCGGGGATGGGGCAACCGACGCGCACGTGCGACCACCCAATAGCAGAGCCACAGAGCAACTCCTTTAACTTGTAACTTAAACGTGTTGTAGCTTGTTGTAGCTTTAACAGTAAAACATAAACACAAGTGCGCGCTTAATTGAAAAATTTGATTCGAAATTACGAGATATAAAATAAAATGTGACAAAATCATGAATAATGCTCCCGAGCGCCATCTAGTTGCCTCTCGCCAGTTCCATTGCCCTCTGCACCACCTAAAGCTGTTCTAAGGTAGGTAGGTAGTTTGTTGTCATGTAAATAGATGGCGTTAGGGTTATTTTTTCTAATGACAAATTTGGTTGATTACCGCGATATTATCGTTATAATTCATCGTTCTTAGTATATTGGTCGTTTGAGTACAATCCAACGGTACGAATGTTTGCCCAAAGCCCTCGGCGGGGTGGAGGGCCGGAACCCCCCTGGGGTACCAATCAACCATGACTTTAAAAGCTTCGTTAATATATCACAATCACAATCAATCTCAGGGGTGAATTTTACAGAAAGACGAATTTTGTTGCAGAATGGTTTGCTAAATGTTTGCCCGAAGCCCCTGGCGGGGCAGAGAGGCGGAGCCATCCCGAGGGTACGGGGGGCGGAGCCCCCCGAAGGATATAACCATGACTTCAAGAGCTTCGCTAATATATCACAATCAAAATCAAGACGAATTTTGTTGCAGAAAGTTTTGCTGAATGTACAACCTGCAACTGCCAGACCTCAGTCGCACGTCACGGACACCTGGAGCAGCCGCTGAACTTGCTCCCACTAAGAATAGAGTCCGGTACTCAGCCTTGGAGCGTCAAATCTCTTTGTTTCTGTCACCGTCAAGACCACAGGGCCATGGGGAGCCGAAGCTAAAAGCGTCATTGCTGAAATTGCGCGTCTACTTTGCGAGAGGAAATGTGCTCCCGCTCTGGATCGTTCCGGCCGGGCTGGTCCTAATGTCTGCCGAAGAACTGACGACCAAAAATTTTGACCATTAACCGGTTAGGTGTGGGACGCCATCCGGCGCTGTATCGACGACCTAACGGCCTGGAGTCGGCACAGGGCGAACTGCAGCGCAAAACGCGATTTTTAATCCGCCTACGCGACGGACACAACACTCAGTGTAGTATTGAAAAATCGCTTTTCGCGCCGCAGTTCGCCCTGTCCCATGACCATTGGTCAGGCCATAAGGCAGTTTGCGTGGAGTAGTATATACCAAGGGTGAGAGCAGGCGACCGCGGGGCGACCCACACACACGTGGCGGCGCACCGTCGACGCTGAGCTATGAGCAGCCAGGTTGAGTTGGCGCGACATTGTACACCAGGCGCAGGACAGGGAGAGGTAGCGGCGTCTCACGAGGGCCCTCTGTACCATCGGAGTACCATAGGAGAACAACAACAACAACACTATATACCATGGTAGTGTGGAGTACTATGTACCGTGGTAGCTCGGAGCGAATGGACGAGGAAGGCCGAGGATAGTATTGTGACGCGCCTTGGGAGAGTCCTATGCTCAGCAGTGAACAATGACAGGTTGATGATAATGATACTTGCATCTGTTTTTGTAAAACATGCAGTTACAGTATCCTTTTTTATGTAGGTACCTACACTACCTAATTACATATAGATACATACAAAAACTCACGACTATATTTCCCTTCTCAGGGGGGTCAGAAACAATGCAATAACTGAGAATACTGTCTGGTAACTTAAGCTACATAATAGTACCCGAAATTCTTTTTTGTTAACAGTTAACATGAAAAAAAAACCATTGGGTTCCAACTCTTCAGTGTTGATGCTGCAGGGGTCCTGACTGTCTAAGCCATGAGACTTGAGGATTTGCGAATTAGATTATTAGGATCAAGCAGAGTCCTCTTCACGGCTACCTACTCCGTAGGGTATTGTCAACATAAACTAAGAATGAGATACTGTGTAGGAGTGTGTGTCTGTGCTGTAAGAAATCTATCAAGCAATCTTAATGTAGTTTTGAGAAATGTATGGAGATTCTACTTTGTTTTAATTAGATGGCAATGATATGATGGCAATATTATGCGATAATTGTTTTCTTAAGTTATACCGTCGAGGCCGTTTTTTGAACACAAGCGAAAGTGTTTTAAACTGTGTTTTAAAGTCTTAAATTAAATTATGTCTTATTTAAGGATCGGGCGGATGGGCGACTGTTCTCAATAACACGATAAGATTAAGTTTACTCGATAGAAAAAAATCCCAAAGTTATCCCTTTTTGTAATTTCTTATGTTTTTTCAATACTATGATTAAACTGCTGATATTTAACTTTTTATTCTTGTACTAAATACATTATATATTTCTAGTGAACTCAGGAGAAGTTTTAGCTTAGAAACTCCCATGAGCAAAGATATTGACGAAAAACAAGTTTTTTTGCGATCCTGCTTTCAATTGGAGCGGGATGGCTAATTGTAAACTTATGCTTGCAAGAAAGAGACTCTTGCAGTGGGATAACCTAGCCTTAATTTCTTTCTTTACTTTTTTTAACGTAGATGTTACGTGGATGTTCTGAGGTTTCAGAATATCTCTGACTTACCCCTCGGAGAATATAGTCGTGAGCATATGCTACTTTTTTTTATTTTATTTCTCTTTCTTTGCATTTCTTACTATTTTTTTCTTTCTCTTAATATTATTAAGAACTTCTCTGCGCGTACGAAGTCGCGGGCACAGCTAGTTATTAATAGATGTCGAGAAAAACCGAACCACTTCTCATGTCCTTTAGATTTTTCTGTTTTCTGCTTAAACATTGCAAAAGTTAATGTATAAAATGGTTACAAAGTTACCCAATTTTACAGTAAAATCGGGCGGTTACAGTAAAACGCCTTAAATTACCCCCTTAGACCGATCTTTGTACCCTTTTCATTCTTGTTTTAAATTTTATTCTTTCTATTCTTGGTGTGCAAATAGAGAATTTATCTTATCTTATCTTATTAACCATGTTTTTCATAAAAATTACTTAAATGTGTTTCATCCTGTTCCATTCCGTTTCATCTTTTGTATCGCGCTTTTTATTACTTCCTCTTTGAATTGAATTCTAAATTCAACGCAGTCGAAGTCTCGGGCAAAAGCTAGTTAACTTATATCGATGTCTGTTGCATGCAAATTTCTGTTTCATAAAAACGTCCCCTTAGAGGGAAAAGTCACCAACTGACACATTTGGCCGAAATGAGTTATTAACACCACCGTACTCAGAATAACCTGTTCTACGTTCCCGTCTCACTCACGTTTCGATATCTGCCATACTTTCCAAGATAAAAAGGTGGAAAAGTCACTAAGTACAGCTTTTGTGTGAATTCAAACAGGAAATAATAACGAACTCCAGCTGCAATATCATCCAATATATCTACGAGCAGTTAGTGGCTTTTCCAACGTGAATAAAAATCACTAACGGTACTTGGTGACTTTTCCCTGACAAAAATAATAACTAAGTGCAATTAGTTATTTTTTCTACGGAACTTTATTTCATTTTAAAAACGAACTAACCGCATTTAGTGACTTTTTGCCTAAGCTCTATTTCCGTAAGGGTCGTTAGTGAATATTTCTCCTGAGAAACCGTTGAAAGCATTGTACTGAAACACAACTCCCGCGCCCGCCGCCCACTTCACTTGCACCCTGCGTGCGCCCACCACTCAGTGTTGCAAACTTAGTGGATTTTCTAGTAAAAATTGTGGTTTGACCCCCTTTTAGCGTAGAAATTTTGCGTTTAGTAAGTGGTTTTGCGAGTGGTTCAATAGACTAAAATTGAGTTACAAGAGAACTATTTTTGAATTTCGTAAGGCTTGATTCGTTCTCAAAAATGTCTTAAACTTTTATTTAAGTTTATAAATGCATTTATTCGATCATGTTTTTGAAATTGTCCGATTTAAAAACAGCATTCCAATTAGTACACAGACTTAGATACTCAACCACTAAGCTGATTTACTGATTATTTACATAACTAGAAAAAAAATTTCTCATACAACTGTTCGCTGTAGACACCAGGGCCATGGGGATTCGAAGCCAAACCTTTCTTTAGGGACCTGGGATGTCCTTAACGATAAAGATAAGATAAAGGTTGTGACCTCCTCTGTCCTTAGCTGTGCAGCGGAGAAATGCCGCCAGCATAATTGTCACTTTTGGTCTATACATGTACGGACGGCCAGAAGCAAATACGTTTTTCTTTGTGTAATTTCAATACTTTGTTTAGTTTAGTTATATTTTTAGACTTACAAATAAATCGTAAGAAAAAGGGCTCACACCTATTTCCCGAGGGGGTACACAGAGATATTCTAAAACCTCAGAACATCCATGTTTCACTCCATGCCGACCGAAATTCTCTCCAGTGTGACGGGGGTGAGCCCGTCGCCACTTGTTATGGACAGTGGGTACAATACATGCCAAAATTGAAGCATGCAGGTTTCCTCAGGATGTTTTCCTTCACCGAAAAGACAGTGGTGTTACAATCGTACATAAATTCAGAAAAAGTCATTGGTACGAGTCGGCCTGGACAAGGATCGAACCATCGCCTACTACATGGCAGGCAAGGTTACTCACCACTGGACCACCACGACACGGCACTTAATGTTGCACAATATGTATAATAAAGGTAGCAAATTACCAATATACTTCTTACTTACTACCCTTCTTGTTTAGTGCAAAATTTTGTGATTATGAGAGTAGGGCCTTCTGTTAGCGGTTTTCCTGTGGTTTTGAATCTGGTTTTGAGCTAATTTAACTGTTGGCAACACTGCCCTTACTTCAGTCAGATCGATCGAGCTAGCCGGTCGATGAACACCGTTGCGTTGTGTTTTAGCGTGATTTATACATTATTTCATGTGACATCATTATTTAAAGAGATTTTGATGAACAAGAGGAAGTTAAGCCCTGCACGTTTTTCTAACCTTCACACTGCGCTGTCACACCAGGAAAAAAAATTCCTGACCTTCACACAAAGGTTCCTGATACCTGACTGAAGGTGATGTTCACATGAATTTTTGTTTTTCTAGTGGCGAGTAACCTTGCCTGCCGTGCAGGAGGCGATGGTTCAATCCCCGTCTAGGCCGATTCGTACCAATGAGTTTTTCGGAATTTATGTACGATTTGTAACACCACTGGCTTTTCGGTGAAGGAAAACATCGTGAGAAACCTGCGTGCTTCAATTTCGAGGCATGTGCTGTACCCACTGTCCATTATAAGTGGCGACGGGCTCACCCCCCGTCACACTGGACAGAGTTTCGGTACAACTGGTGAATCGTGGATGTTCTGAGGTTATAGAATATCTCTGACTATCCCTTCGGGCAATACAGTCGTGAGAATTATGCTTATGCTATGCTTAAATAACTTTTTGTAATATTAAAGACACAAAATAATAGTGTTAGTTAAATTGAACACTCATAAACCTGCATTTCCAAATCTCATAAAGTCACTAACGATTTATTTGGCAAAAATGTGTTGGATGGAAAACTAACTATCCTATTTTTCGTCTTTCGTGTGATAATTAGAGATCTACACTTTACTTTACAAAATGGGGATTAATTCAACGATTAATTTGTATTTACAAAAAATTAAATATATCAAAATTTGACGTTGTTATGACGTTTTAAACTTAAAACCTCAATATCTCAAAACTATGCACATGTCAGTTAGTGACTTTTCCCTCTAAGGGGACGAAATATAGATTTAAAGTAACGAGTTATTAAAGATAGTATAGTACTCTTTGATCCAGTGTAACTTTGAAACGATATATTATATTATTACAGAAATCTAATAAATCACAGACAAGGATATTAGTTTCTGGATCGTCTATAAAAAAAAAATTATTGTATTTGATTGGTTAATATTCAAAATATAATCAATCTTGCATGTTCTGAGGTTTCAGAATATCTCTCACTACCCCTTGGAGAATATAGTCGTGAGCATATGCTAAAACGCTACAAAATGTTAATTCGTCTGCAAGCCTCAATGAAATGGCTCAATGTAAAGAACATTTCCTGTTTTTACATTAATTCGTAAGTTGTGGAGACTTTTTTCTAAAAAAATTAATTTTTTGGGTTACAACTTCTTACATGACTAGATCGTCCTTTTTCAACTATAAAGGGTGTATTTTAGATAACGGACGTTTTAAAAAAATCCTGTCAATCCATGTCAATCGGAGTAGTATTGACCGTTTGCAGCACAATTATTTTAGATTTTTTTTTCAATCTAATCTAAACTTCCTATTTGGTTTTTAGGTTGGTATCCCTGACTCGAAATCAACCTGTTTTAGAAATTTTGTCGGTCTGTTTGTTTGTTTGTTCGCGCATCACGCAAAAACTACTGAACCGATTTTGATGAAACTTTTTGTTTGATAGCTTATGATCTGACTTAAAATCTGATATATTATTTGTGAGGACGAAGTCGCGGGTAAACACTAGTAATGAAATAAAGTTTGCTGTAAAGTATTTTTTTTTTGTTTCCTGCGTCGTGAATCGGACCTCACATCCAATCATTCAAGCAAAGTTCAAATATTTACAATACTGTTTGCTTCTTGAAACGGTTGGTGTAATGGTTACCACGCCGGACTGCCAAACCAGGGTCCTGGGTTCGAATCCCGGTTCGGTCATGGATGTTATTATGTTCGTGCCGTTGTTGTATGGTTTCCATAATAAAAAGCCTTTATAGTTTGGGATCATTATAATGTATGTGCCTGTGAGCGTTATTTATTTATTTTATTTTATTCAAATGTTGTTTATTCCCAATGAAAAAGTGATTTTTACAGAAATCTTAAGCACCTACCTTTTTGCTATCTCAGCATTTAGGTAGGTACCTACTCTAACTAACTGCTGTTTACCAAGTTTAAAAATCATACATCCAAATATTGAAACAATTAATAATAATTATGTTTTTGTAATGAGTAGGAAGAATTGTAGGGTGTAATAATAGTTATTTGTTATGCTAGGCTGCAAAGTTGTTTTTTGGCGCGAGTACTTGTATTGAAACCTGAGCAAGCGAAGGATTCTAGGATTGAACCACGAGCGAAGCGAGTGGTTCAAATATTGAATCCTGAGCGTAGCGAAGGTTTCAAAGTACGAGACGCAGAATAATTTTGCAGCCGAGCGAAACACACAATTTTTACCTCACAACAGCGAGGAAAATGTTAGGTGCAAGCATTAACTTTAGATCATCATCAGATACATCGCGCTTCATAACGTTGTCCCATTCTATTGCGGCGATATAGTACTCTTGCATTTAATCACTGTCTCACTGCGGTCTCGTGTAGCAGTTTGATTGAAAAAAAAATTATCAGCATAAAAAATGTCCTGGTGTGTACTGAGACACTGCGCAAATAATTCAAGAAATGTCAGGAAATGTAAAGGAATAACTTCTCATAGGTAAACTTGATGAATTCATTATTAAAAAGCATTTTAAATATTATTTTAAACGATATTTTTATCCCACATACTGGGAAAATAACAAAGAGATTTAAACTTATTACTAAATTAAATCTCTTTGGAAAATAATTATATGCAAATGCAAATAAGGACAAACCCATACGTGAAAAAGAGAAGACAAGAGATATTGCGTTTCAAAGAGATTATGTTTAGGTATAATCCATAGGCCAAGTATTTCGCTTACTTTCTACGGTATAATCTCTTTTTTTTCCACTCAAATAAATTATAGTGAAGAACAAATCTATACGCGAAAAAGAGAAGACAATAATATGCACGAATATAAGTATGCAAAGCTTGTCTGTAAGCAACGTAATCTTTTTGTCTTTCTCGCACGTATGGTTTTTACTATCTTTTTATCTGGACTGGCAGAATAGACAAATATTGAATAGAAAGATTCGAATTTTAAAAACTCTTTCCACGCTAGCGGATAAAATGCACTTTTGCACTCAGATTTCGAACGATAAAAATAATCTTTCTGAGCTTGTGAGGTGAAAAATAAATTTAGTGGAATTTAACAGATTTACCGACATTTAAACGTGTTTTAAGCAAGAAACAGTGACTAAATGCGTCGACCAACATGACACTGTCATAAAGCGCTATCACACCTTCGCTCTTCTTTCTATTTGCGCGTGAACGAAGGAGATAAAAGACGTGATACAGCCGTATCACGTGTAGCATTATACGAGTGCAGACTAATCGAGAATCGAGATTTTTACATGGTAGAATCAAACTGTCATCTGTCTAGTCAAAATAGGCCCCTTACAGACTGCGACTTTTTGGCAGCGATAGAAACGCGCGTTTGTCTATCGCGTGACTTTCTCGCTACATAGCTATTAACAAACGTTTGTATCCATTCCATCCCATGATTGAAGCGATGCGCACACATGTTTGTATCGATGCACACGCGCGTGTGCATTTAGGCAAAGGCTGTCAACGAATAACTGATCAATGTTACGAAAGTTTTGCATCGTGGCTGTATTGCGTTTGCATCCATAATTTATCGCGTTTGCATCGATGCTGCATCGCAACTCATTCGATGCTTTTTGTAGCACTACTGCGCTTCTAAAAGTAGCAGTGCGTAAATGGCCCGAATCTAATTACCCCAGTGTTGCTTACTCTAAAATTTGAATTCCCTATTTATCATCAGATTTTGGTTCACCTATAATAACAAAGCTTCCCATTGGAGTTGGTAATTCATCGAAAAACTATAGTGACCTATGGGTAATTTTGTATGAAGGGTAGGGTCTTTTTTTTTAAGCGGCCATTAACCTAATGTTTTGAGTATTTTAGGTCATTTATAAAGCTTACATCATAATGAACAAAAAATTTGCTAACGTATAACGTTTCGGAGCATAGACCTATACTCTAGCGATAGACTTGCTCGTTCATACAAACAACATGTTCCAAAACTCTTCGGGAACATTAGTGCCATCTAGTTTATATAAACAGAAACTACTATAATTTGGTCAAAGACCATGACCGACCAACACAGATGCGACAGTTCATATTTATGTTAGGTATTATACTTACCTATTATCTGAGAAAACAAGAATGTGTGTATGAATATGTGCAATGTTGTATAAATACTAGTGGTGCCCTCGACTACCTACGCGCAGAACACTGAAATACTGTACGTATTTACGTACGGCGACACATCAAGCTACGCAAAACCAATATTAAGCTGGCCGCGCGACGTTATACAATACTCTACCTACGCGCGGCCAGCTTATTTTGGTTTTGCGTAACTTGATTTGTCGCCATAACTTTTGATTGTGTGAACTGTGAACAGATTGCTATGAAACAAACATTAAAATGTTTCCCAAGCAAAGCCTTATACAGGGTGTAAAATTAAATGCGACACATACTTAAACTGGTGTATACATTTGAGTCAAGTTATGTTTGCAGTTTTGTATGGGACAGCAGATTTTTTTTTCGCGTTTCGATATTGTGGCCCCTTAGTAGAGTAGTAGTAGTAGTTGTTCAGTTTGATGGTCTGACTGAAGCACCCCTTTAACTAAGTGTCGCATTTAATTTTACACTCTGTATACCTTCTTAATATGCTGACACTTTTTTAAGCGGATGATCAGACCGTCAAACTGAACTACTTTCTCTATGGCACCAACATCGAATTCGCGAAAAAAAATCGGCTGTCCCATACATTTGGCTCGAGTAGGCTTGCTTGTATGGAACAGCTGATTTTTTCATCTTGTTCATCTCAAGGTAAAAAATAGATGTTTTCTCATAATTTCTATCCCGTAAACAAGTGGTATAAAAATATAATCTCAAGTATCAACGATCTTAGCGTGATTTTCAATGTTCGTCCGGCAACCGCGATAAGTTCAATAAATTGTGCCTATTTTGTGCCCTCTGATTTAAGTTTCTTGATTCATCTATGATCATTATACCTTGTCTCTTTTTCTTATATATCACTTTTTGGGTGCCGAAATGAGACAAAATGTAATGGACTTACCCAATCTTGAGGAAATTAATAGACTTTCCTATTTTCGCAAATTTAAATTAATAATTACATTTCCTTATAATTTTACATACTGACCTTATATTAGAATAGTAGTTTACCTTACAAAAGATTACAGGTGGTTTTTATTTAATAAAAATATTTAAATAAATTGTTATAAATTATTGTAAAAAATGACAGATTGTCAAACAGATGGTCTGCCATTCTCATTAGTGCAAAGGAGACTAACATCAATCAGGTGCATACACCCCATTTAAGAGTAACATGCAGTTCCTACTGATCACCGTATCTAGTACTTTAGTACATTGATATCGTTGTTTCGGAGATATTTAAGTTAAAAGTTTAAAAAAAATACTATAGAGTTCATTAAAGTTTTGGTTTTTTTTACCACTTTTTTTGTTTTTATAGCCCAGAATTATTAGTTTTAATTATTTGTGACATCATCACGCATATTTTATGCAGGAACGCACCGCTATCCTCGCTAGTTTTCAGTGGCTCGTTCGAATTAGTATGAGTTTCTACACTGATACGGCCAGGAGTGCGATTTTTGAACATCACACGTTGAAATCAGCAGTAAAATATCAAAATTACTTTAGAGATTATGCATCTTTCTACTGCCGGGTTGATCGTATGATTTTCAAAAATCGCACTTCAGGTATCAAATGTATCTTAGGGCTAATATTACCTTTACTTATTATGCAAAAAAATGGTCGTGCCTTGTAAAGTACCTAACGGAGATATTTAATTTTAAAATAAAAACGTATGAAAAGGCAGATTTTTCAAACCCAAGTATAAGGAGGAAACATTTACGTAAAATAGGTATGCAAAGTAAAATAAATTAATTGATCCGATCGACTGTCTATTAGAATGGCTTCCTACTCAAAAAATAAATCCACTGACCTGCATTATTTCTAATTTTCAGTATTATTGATGTCTGAACTAATTTCCAGTTGGCGCACAAATGAAATCGCTTTAAATCGTTTTCTATTTAAGTAAAGCTACTACTGTGCTGTAAAAAAGTTCCAAGTTTTATGCGAATAAATTGAATTAAATTAAGTCTAAATAAATTAAAATTGTAATGATCCCAATATAGCACTAAAGGCTTTTATTATGGAAACCATACAACAACGGCACGAACATATAACATCCATGACCGAACCGGGATTCGAACCCAGGACCCTGGTTTGGCAGTCCGGCGTGGTAACCATTACACCAACCGGGTCGTCAAATTAAATCCAAAATCGATTTAACTATGGTTGCAACAGTAAAATAAAATAAAAAATATTTGAAAAGATCGCCTTCTGGCTCAAAAGTGCTCAAAATGCTGACTGCGGCATTTATCGCCAATGATACGCCAATGATATTCAACGACGTGAATCGTGATTTAAGTACACATTTTAACGTTTAGTTCTTAAATAAAATAGACTAAAAATTTAAGTAGGTATGTGAATTTATAGTTATTTGTTATGCTAGGCTGCAAAGTTGTTTTTTGGTGCGAGTACTTGTATTGAAACCTAAGCAAGCGAAGGATTCTAGGATTGAACCACGAGCGGAGCGAGTGGTTCAAATATATCATCCTGAGCGTAGCGAAGGTTTCAAAGGTACGAGACGCAGAATAATTTTGCAGCCGAGCGAAACACACAACTTTTCACCTCACAACATCGAGGAAAATGTTAGATGCAAGCATTAACTTTAGATCATCATCAGATACATCGCGCTTCATGACGTTGTCATATTCTATTGCGGCGATATAGTACCTACCTACTCTTGCATTTAATCACTGTCTCACTGCAGTCACGTGTAGCAGTTTGAATGAAAAAAAAAATATCTGCATAAAAATGTCCTGGTGTGTACTGAGACACTGCTCAAATAATTCAAGAAATGTAAAGGAATAACTGATGAAGATGAATTAATTATTAAAAAGCATTTTAAATATTACTATCCCAGACTGGGAAAATAATTATATGCAAATGCAAATAAGGACAAACCCATACGTGAAAAAGAGAAGACAAGAGATATTGCTTTTCAAAGAGATTATATTTAGGTATAATCTATTTTTTTTCCACTCAAATAAATTATAGTGAAGGACAAACCTACACGCGAAAAAGAGAAGACAATAATATGCACGAATATAAGTATGCAAAGTTCGTCAAGTTAGCAACATAATCTTTTCGTCTTTCTCGCACGTATGGTTTTTACTATCTTTTTATCTGGACTGGCAGTATAGACAAATATTGAATAGAAAGATTCGAATTTTAAAAACTCTTTCCACGCTAGCGGATAAAATGCACTTTTGCACACAGATTTCGAACGATAAAAATAATCTTTCCGAGCTTGTGAGGTGAAAAGGTTATTTAAATTGTACTAAAATATAATATAAGTAGGTAGGTACGTAGTATTTCCGGTTTTGAGTTATTTCATAGAATTTGTATGGAATCACAAAGCGCCGCATGTGCATTTATAGTACACCGTGGGCACAGCTGTCATTTCATACAAATTGGAAAAACTGTCACGATCATTGAATTAGAACACTATGGAAGATGGGTCCACGCTCAAAAGTGTCCGAACCAAAAAAAAATTAAAAATTCAAACAGAGACTTAAATGCTTGCCAGTCTTTGTTTGATCGTCCGAGCATGCGCGAGTTCATGATGCCGTACTGTGTTGTAAAAACATGTAAAAACTAACAAAGCAAAGTGAAAAAATGTGATGGTGTATCTTATTTTCAGTAAACAAACTATTATTTTATTATTTAGAAGCATTTAGAAGTATTATTTTGTTTACGAACATAACATTTAATTTTTATTTTATTTATTAATTATCTGTCGTCGCGTCCGCCATTACGTCTGTCATGTTTGATGTTCATTTTCACCTCCAGTCGAAGCTGCATATGGTGTTAAGTAGGTGCAAGCAAAATTAACTCGTGTGACTAGCTAAATACGATTTCAATTGCAATGTTTTCAGTTTGTTTACTACTACTACTATACTACTAACTGCTATACTAACATTTTATAAGGTTAGTTCGGTTCACTTTTATCGAGAATTTTGTGAGTCCATAACTGTTTTACAAAGTTCCCTTCATCGAAATCACGGTTCTCAACCGATTCGTTCGACGAAAGCACTGTTCAACGATAGCACGGTTCGTCGAAAGCACCGTTCGCTAACGGTCTTTTTGACGAAATAACTCTTTACCGATAGCACGGTTCGTCGAAAGCACCGTTCGCTAACGGTCTCTTTGTACTAGACCCTGTTTCCATAGTTCTATGTCGATGGTCACGAAAAAGCAAGCTGTGTGAATGAGACAGGACTATACTTTAAAAGAAAATGCGAATCGTCGGAGCATCCCGCGGGTTCTTAGAAGCTTCACAACAGGCAGATATTTAAAAGGTTGTGCATGACAACCATGGAGTATGTGATTTCTCTATGATGACAACCGTGTGGTGTGACGTGTGTAATGGCTACCGACAGGACAGGTACATGGAGATGAAGTATCTCAGTAGTCGAGTGAATCAAGTCTCTTTACAAAAAATTCACTGAGAGTAACTAAAATCTCATAGTTAAATGAATAATGATTTTCTCAAAATCCTCAAAGCAGATTTTGATGCAACTTTCTGTGAGTAATGAGGAAGGTCTCTTAACAAATTTACTACACTTCCATCCCTATTCGTTCATAGGCTACGAATAAGAGAATAAATATGGAAGAATAACTCCAAACAAAATCGAAATCATTTTTAGCACCCCATGAAAAATGACATTTTGTATGAGTTTTGGCGGCGAGTTACAATTTTTAAAGAACAAATTTAGAACGCGTTACAATTTTTTTGGTGCCACTTTTTGAGCTTCATTTATACTTCTATACATTCTCTTATTCGTAGTTCATAGGTAACCCTCCATATAAAGATTCCCATACTCTTTTCAAATCTGAAAGCAGTGGAGGCCAAACGACTTTAAAAGAATAATGGCCGCATATGAGTTTGTTATTCTGTTCGAATTTCTATTCTATTTTAAAATAGAGCTGTTTACATGAGTTTTTATGGCCTCATTCAAAATCGAAAGAGAGATAGGTAGTACGATAATGTTTCGATACAAATTTGCTGACTAGTTAATAAATAATTGGTTAAAATTTGTGGTTTAGATAATTTAATGAGCTGGAAGAATAAACGTGCGAGAAACTTCAATTCTCTCATGAGTCTGAAATCATTAACCGAATTCAACAAAAAAAAATGAGTTGGTTCTCAAGTCGACCCGTATGTTTTTTTTTGTATGTTTGTTACGCGATTACTCCGCCAATTATGAATTGATTTTGATAATTATGTTTTTGTTTGGTTTATTTATAGTAGATTACACACCGAGGACAGGAAAGTAAGAAAGGTCTTAGATCTCATGTAACATTTGTGATCTGAGGCTTTCTTATTTACTGTCAGAGGTTAGTATACTATTTTTCTCCTCGACGGAGGTGGAAAGCGACAACTTCGTTTAGCGCAGCGGGACGACAATTGACGCTTTCCGTCCGGAGGCGAGAAAAAGAATTAATTTAAAGACTATTTAAAGTTCCCGCACACGTTACATTGTAAAATTGTTTTCTATCTTCGCTGACCAAGTTGTTTTGTAAATTTAAATCAAAGCTAGCAGTCTCTTAAATTAGATGAAACCTCGCAGCACCTAGAGCTGGGAATAACCGTCTCATCTTTTAGTTCATATTAGGATGCCGAGTTTTCACTAAATCGAATCACTGAATCAAATTTCTTTCTTTCTTTCGAGAGATTCCTTTTTTGTTCCCTAAGAGTTACCTCCGAGTTGGTCCCATTTTTATTTGATGCAGATCTGATGACGCGCTTTGAAGCTACACAATAGATCTTTTCAAAAGAGGACAGCAAATCATCGGCAATTGCGATTGTATCCTTTAAATTTACCTGTAACTGATATCTTATTAGTGTCGTCTCAGAAAGGGTTAATAGTCACCCTCCTGCACAAAACCCACCAGAATAGGGGTCGACCGACCAAGTTTTTTCTCGAGCTCGATGATTTCTTCACAGCGGCCCAATCTATTAGTCGTACTAATGTATTTCACCAAAGAAAATTTTGATTTTTTTTTATAACAAAAATTAAAACCGACTTCAAACCTAAAAATAATATATTATAGTCGATGACTATTACGTTCGCATCTATAAGAATATTATATTAGATTATACACTGAGGGCAGAAAAGTAAGAAAGGTCTCAGATCTCATGTAATTGTTGACCGAAGCGAAGCCTATTATTATACCATTTTTCTTCTGGACGTAGGCAGAAAGCGGGAAAAATTCCGCCAGTCCGCTGAAAATGCATTAACAATTTCATTGCGCCAACCTCATTTTTATTAGAATAATAGCAAAAGCCAGGAAGACAGAAGTATGAAAAAAATAAAATGTTCTTCTCTTTATTAAATTCACGTGCTATTCACTTTTTTCCTTGCTGTAGTGAGGTGAAAAGTTGTGTCTTTCGCTCGGCAGCAAAGTCATTCTGCGTTTCGTACCTTTGAAACCCTCGTCACGCTCAGTTTTCTACAACGAGTTAAATTAATATTATTAGCATCCTTTCAAACTAACACCCGTATTCTTAGTTGTTTTCTTGAGGCTTCCTCACTCGAGGAAGTTTTTGACATTCTTGTCATACAAATTATGTCAAAACCGTCGTCCACTCGAGTGAGGAAATGTCAAGAAAACAACTAAGAATACGTGTGTTAGAGTCTACCCATCAAACTGAACCACTTTTACTGTAGAAATAAACTACAGTGCAGTGCCTACTCGACAAAAATATATGCAAGAACAATTTTTTTGCTCCGATCGGTTTGCACCCATAATAAAATTTGTTCAGTTTGATGGGTGGGTGCTCAGGTTTAAATACAAGTACTCGCGCCAAAAAACAGCTTTGCATGTTTTCATAACAAATAAATATTTCTTTAGAGCATCTGTATAACTCATCTGCCCTCATTACCTCATCTCCCACTGAAGACCTTGGGGAGAAGAGAGGGGCTGAAAATCAGCGCTGCGCGGGTTCAACCCGGTGTCAGCACAGGCTGAGCCTCGACCTTTTGTCTCAGTTGTGTAAATTTTTTTTTTGTACTTAGATTGTAAGAAAAACTGTATTGAGCCAATAAATGATTTTTTGGCGGTACGCGACGAAACTGTGTGTACTCGAAAATTTTTGCTCCTCAAAATTTATTTAAAATAAAATAGAAATCTACTTTAATAGTATTTATGTATTAGGATATTCGATTAATTAAGCACCTGTACTCGCCTGCCAGTGATCCTTGTTCATAATATGCACGGTTCACAAAACACTTCACTATGGACATCACATCAAGTCTTGCCGAGTTCTCCGAGATCTTCGAATCCCGGATGAATGTGTACGAAGAACGTCTCGCAAAGGCCACTTCATCTTCATCAACATCCACGCCAGATATTGCTGCACTTTCAAGTGTGAGTTTGCAGAATTCAAAACTTTTATGTGGGATAGTCTCTCAACTCTTAAAAGCCAAGTGGAGCTATTATCGCTTGGTCTGGATCGGCATGAGACTTATTGAGGCGGAAGGTTCTGCTCCTGCACGGGGTCCCAGAGGACAAGGACGAGAGAACCCATAAAGTTGCCGCTCAGATAATATCCGACAAAATGAAAATGCCAGAGGTGACCCCCGATGACTTTGAAATGTGCCACCGCCTTGGCTCCAATACAACCAAGCCACGGCCCATCCTGCTCAGATTCCACATGGTGCAGCATAGACGTGAGGTGTGGGGTGGCAAGTCATTGCTGAAGGGATCCGGATTCACGTTGTCAGAGTTCCTGACCCGGACTAGGCATCAGTGTTCATGGCTGGACGCATGCACTTCGGAGTCAATCGCTGCTGGTCGGCTGACGGCAAGATTAACATCCTGCTTCCGGACAAGAGCTGTCGTAAAGTGGAGTCGCAGTCTGATTTGGAGTTGCTCATAGCGAAGTTTCCGGGTCAAGTGAGTGACTCCCAGAACGAGCCGCCCCAGCAGAAGAGTGCGCAGAACGAAGGCAAGCCTCTTAAACCCGCAGTGAAGCCCGTTGCGAGGCCTATCAGGGCCACGAGGAAGAAATAGGAAAATATTTAGGAAAGTATCTCAAATAACTGAGCGTAACTTACGTAACCGTGATAGGCTATGCCACAAGCCGTGTAAAACAACGCTACTACAGAATAGCACATTTAGTATGGCACCAAAAATCTTTAACAAGCTGCCAAAAAGTTTAAGAGCTGCTCCCTTGAATAAGTTTAAAAAGGAATAGACTAAATTACTGATTGATAGGTGTTATTATAATATTGCAGAATTCTTTGATGACAAGTTTTTATGAAAATTAATAAAATTGTAACTAATGTCTAGTTAGTAGGTATAATGAATAAAGGCTTCCGCACATTGCAGCGATATTATCGAGCGATTTTATCGAGCGATATTATCGACAGCGATATCGCGACACCTTACACACTGCAGCGATTCCGCGTTTCGCGTCACGCATGCGCCCTTCACTGAATGTAGTAGAAAGAGATTGCGTCAGGTTGCGATAATATCGCGGCAGTGTGTGGGATCGAGCGCGTCCCCATAAAAAATGTACTGAGAACAATTATCGCATAATCGCAGCGATATTATCGCTGGATCGCGCGCGTCCCCATACAAAATGTACTGAGAACAAATTATCGCAAAATTGCAGCGATAATATCGCTCGATATTATCGCTGCAATGAGCGGAGGCCTTAAATGACATAACTTCCATTATGATTGTATGAAAAGTTTTGTATTCATTGAATTGACCATAATTATACTTAACAATGTAATCTAGACAGGAATGATTAAAATAGTAAAATTGTACACAATAACAATATTTTTGCATGCCAAAATGGTAGAATATGATTTGAACTTTTTTTATTGTAAGATCTGTTATTAATAATTATAATATTAATTGTACTCATATTCGCAAACAAATGATGTCTATGTCTATGTCTATAGCTTCACTGTTTTACAACCTTTCTCTTTTCACTTTTCTGCATTTTAGCCGCGACTTTCTTATTTAGCAGTGTTTTATTTGTTTTTTTTTGTCGTCTGGCTTTGCCTCTGCTCTTCTGCCTGTATATGGATGCCCTGGTTGAGGGACTCAGCAGCATGCCAGTCGGTTGTTATGTTGATGGTGTGTGTTTTAACAACCTCAGCTACGCAGACGATATGGTGCTGCTGGCTCCCTCGATTAGGGCACTCCGGAAGCTGCTTGCAGTATGTGAGTCATATGCAGCCTGTCATGGTTTAATGTACAATGTAAAAAAGACTGAGTACATGGTCTTTAAGGCCGGTACCAAGTGTCCTGTTTACTATTCACCTGTCCTTCTTAATGGTGTACCCTTGAAAAGAGTTCAACAATTCAAGTATCTTGGACACTGGATAACAGACGACCTTAAAGACGATGTAGACATGGAGAGGGAACGCAGAGCATTGTCAGTTAGGGCGAATATGCTGGCCCGCAGATTTTCTCGTTGTACGGATGCAGTCAAAATCACGCTATTTAAAGCATACTGCACCTCATTGTACACAGCAAGTCTGTGGGTCAAGTATACCCAAAAGACATATAATGCTCTGCGGGTCCAATTTAATAACGCGTTCAGGGCGCTGTTGCGGCTTCCGCGCTTCTGTAGTGCATCACTAATGTTTGCTGAGGCGCGTACAGACGGCTTTGATGCCATCTGGCGTAAGAAAACGGCGTCACTGGTCAGCAGAGTGCGTGGAAGCAGCAACGGCATCCTGAACGTCATTGCCAATAAATTTAATAGTCCTCTGATGTGGTCCCTCACACAGAGGACTAAATCTGTGTTGAAATTTGTATACTAACGTAGTCTAAGACTTACTAACCGAATTGTAACTAACTTAGACTAAGGCACAATTGTTACTAACCCCAATTGATCTGTGTTGTCTGAAATAAATAATTTTTAATTTTTTTTTTTTTTTTAATTTGCAGGTAGTTCACCCAAAAATATCTTTTTATGTTAGTTTTAAACGATTTCTTTTCAAAATTTATTTGCGATTGTTGCCCTGTCACGTAAATTTACGCTTTTGACAACACTTTGACGTATTCGTTTTCGTTTAGAAATTTGTAAATGTCATTGCAGTGGAACTAACGTTGAAACAATTCCAAAATTTCTCACCAAATTTCGCTCCATTTTAATGTTTTATTTTTCTGTGAAATATCAATTATGTTTTCTTTCCTTTTTCGTGTTACCTTACTGATTGTATTTTATATAGTGTTACTGTTAAATGTTAATGACTGTTGGAGTGAGATGGCATGTTATATTAGAATGGTAGCGAAGGATGTTTTAGGAGAAACGAAAGGCAAAGGTATGATAGATAAGGATACTTGGTGGTGGAATGCAGAAGTACAGAGTATTCTGAAAGAGAAGAAGTTTGCGTTTAAAGAATGGCAAAATGCATCGGATAGTGATACGGGTATGAAAGAGTCAAAGAAAACAATATATAATGAATGTAAGAAGAGAGCAAAAAAAGCAGTAGCCATCGCTAGAGCTGAAGCCCAGGACAAGTTATATGAGTCTCTGGATAGTCCTCAGGGACAGAAGAAGCTCTATAGGATGGCTAAGGCTAGAGAGAAGAGTGCAAAAGACTTGTCCCACATAAAGTGTATTAAAGATGATGCAGGAAAGGTGATGACAAATGATGATGACATAAAGGTACGTTGGAAGGGATATTTTGAAAAATTAATGAATGAGGAAAATGCTTGGAGTGGTGAGTTAGAATATTTACCAGTGAACATGGGGTTGGTAAGAGAAATTAGTATCGAAGAGGTAAAAAAGGCAGTAAGAAGTATGAAGAATGGGAAGGCCGTGGGGCCAGATGGAATACCAGTTGAGGTTTGGAAGATTTTGAATGTGGATGGATATAAGTGGTTAGCTTTATTCTTCAATAAGTTGTTGCATAATGAAGTAATCCCTGACGAATGGTGCAACAGCTTACTGGTGCCCATCTACAAAAATAAGGGTGACGTACAGAACTGCAACAATTATAGGGGAATAAAGCTAATGTCACATAGCATGAAGGTATGGGAGAAGGTGGTAGAGAAACGAATGCGAGAGGAGAGTGAGATAACGCAAAACCAGTTCGGCTTTATGCCTGGTCGGGGAACAACGGACGCTATATTTTCACTACGCCAACTGTGTGAAACATACAGGCGTGCACAGAAGAACTTGCATATGGTGTTCGTTGACCTCGAGAAGGCGTACGATCGTGTACCCCGGGAGGTTTTGTGGTGGGCTCTCAAAAGGAAAGACGTGCCGGGAAAATACATCGAGTTGATTCGTGCAATGTACAGCCGATCCAGTACGTGCGTCCGATCATCCGCTGGTACCACCGATAAGTTCAATGTGGCTGTAGGCTTGCACCAAGGGTCGGCTTTAAGTCCCTACCTCTTCCTGCTGATTATGGATGCTTTAACTTCGGACATACAGGAAGAGGCACCCTGGTGCATGCTGTTTGCCGACGACATTGTTCTTGTCGGTGAAGATGGACTCGAGGTTCAGAGCAGATTGGCAAAATGGCAGCAAACACTGGAGAATGTTGGCTTGAAAATTAGCAGAACAAAAACTGAATGTTTGTTCTGCGATTTCGGCGGCCTCTCCAGTTGTGTGCCTATTGCCCTTGATGGCGTGCCCTTACCAGTCTGCTCCGACTTCCGGTACCTCGGGTCACTCATACAAGGCGACGGAGAAATAGATCGGGACGTGAAGCACCGAATCAACTCAGGATGGATGAAGTGGCGGCAGGTTACGGGAACGATCTGCGATCCCCGAATCCCCCTCAAATTGAAGGGCAAAATATACAAAACCATAGTAAGACCTGTTGTCATGTACGGTTCAGAGTGTTGGGCCACAAAAGGGACGGATGAGAAACGACTACATGCAGCTGAGATGCGAATGTTGAGATGGATGTGTGGTGTAACTAGAATGGACAAGATAAGGAATGAGTATATTAGAGGAAGTTTGAAAGTAGCACCTATGACAGAAAAATTACAGGGTAATAGATTATCGTGGTACGGGCATGTGATGCGAAGAGACGAGTGTCATGTTACCAGACGAATGTTAAGTATGAATGTGGATGGCTGTGGTAGAAGAGGAAGGCCGAAGAAAAGATGGATGAATTGTGTGAAGGATGATATGTGTAAGAAAGGAGTGACTGCTGAAGTGACGGCTAGGAGAGATGAATGGAAGAGGATGACATACTGCGCCGACCCCAGATAATGGGAAATGGGCAAGGGAATGATGACTGTTAAATGTTTTTTTTTCTTTTCTCATTTTTGTTTTCTGTTAATTGTGTATACTGAATATTTTTCTTCCACACGCACGGCTAGTACAGTGCTCTCTGTGCTCGATTTGTAGTAGTACTCTTGTGGATGTTTTTAGGCATATTTATTATGTTTAGTTTTTTTTTTTTTTTTTTATTTATTTCTCTTATCAAAAATAGTTACTTACAACATTTTAGAATACTGGCTAGCATCGTTAAACCTATTAGGTTTGTCTCGATACTAGGTACTTCACGACATCTGTCTTGTTGAAATATAAATATCAATTGAATAGGAGTTGCTCTGTGGCTCTGCTATTGGGTGGTCGTGTCGGTTGCCCCATCCCCGGTCCACAGTGGAACTCCAGTGGTGGCTCAGGATATTGTTCTTTTATAAGAACAACCCTTGAAGTCACCAAAATATCAATATAACCGTACAACGTCAAGCACTTTTGCTATAAAAACTCGACATTGGCAAAATCATCACATAGTACCCAAGATGGCAGCCATTTTTTAAAATATAGAATAGAATCAATTGAATAATAAGTTAGATGTTTATGTTGTGAGAATTTTATTGGAAGTGACAAAGGAAAACGTTCTTTGTACAAACAAATATACATTTTAAATATTGACATTGCAGTTGTCCAAAGAGGTAAAACTACAACACCCTCCCTCCTCCTCAATGGAAATAAACATAAATGAACGGAACATACACCAAAACTTACAAAGAACAACAAAAAACACAACAAAGAACAATAAACAGCGTAAAAAGAAAATTAAGTATTAGTTAAGCCCATACCTACAATACATCTTTACGAGCTGTACGCCTTAGCTGCCATCAGCTGCCATCTGATCTGACTGTTGGTACTTAACATTGATAACACCATCGTAAATTTTTTCACGTATAAAATGAAATTTGATGTCAATGTGTTTTGTCCTATTATGGTGGATTGGATTAAGCGCTATTTTCTGCGCACTCTGGCTATCATTAAAAAGTACAACCTTATCAGCGTTACCAGTAACTTCAAACACTAACCTTCTAAGAAATATAGCTTCTTTAGCAGCGCTAGTTAATGCCATATATTCGGCTTCAGTCGAAGACAATGCTACCGTAGGTTGCTTCTTACATTCCCAACTAACGGGTCCGCCTGCGAGCGTAAAGTAATACCCAGTGTACGATCGCCTATCAAAAGTGCAATTCGCCCAATCTGCATCTGTGTATCCACATAAATAGGCACCTGTCTTCCTGTAAGAAATACAGTAATCCATTGTACCTTTAAGATACTGTAAAATCCTTTTAGCGGCCAACCAATGTTTCTTTTCGAAACAATTATTAAATTGGCTTAGATAGCTCGTAGCATAAGCTATATCCGGTCTAGTATTTACCGCAAGGAACATTAGGGAACCTATTAAGCTTTGGTAAGGATAAGATTCATCAGATTCTTTACCTTTTTCATATTTATTATTCTCCAGTGGAGTGGACATATGCTTACAGTCTTGCATATTGAAACGTGTTAGAACTGTTTGTATGTACGTCTTTTGGCTAACGCATATTTTGTCATCAGTTCTTTTCATATTCAAACCTAAAAAATAATCTAATTTTCCCAAATCTTTCAATGAGAAATGTTTTTGCAATTCTGTCTTGACAGTGACAAAAGACGTCTCTTTTTTATAAAATATACAAATGTCATCGACATAAACTGCCAGGATGACAGTTTCGTCACCAAACCTTTTTAAATAAATGCATGATTCCGAAGAAGTTCGTATAAAACCTATAGAAGACAAGGTTTGGTTTAATTTAATATTCCAGCTCTAGCCGCTTGCTTTAAACCATAGAGAGATTTTTTCAATAGGCAAACTTTATGTTCTTCTCCTTGTTTTATAAAGCCTTGAGGTTGTTGCATGTAGACTTCTTCTTCTAGGTCACCATTAAGGAACGCTGTATCGACGTCCAAGTGTCGCATTTTTAAATCCATTTCTGCTGCTAAAGCAATAGGTGTACGCAGAGATGAATTTCGAACAACTGGTGAAAAAGTTTCATAGTAATCAACTCCTGAAACTTGACTAAATCCTTTGGCAACAAGCCTTGCCTTGTACTTCACCACTCTGCCTTCGGCATCCTTTTTCATTTTATACACCCATTTACATGGTATTACCTTCTTGTTTGGTTTCTCAACTAACGCCCATGTCTTGTTTTTATTCAAGGAGTTCATTTCATCTTGCATAGCAGACTGCCAGCTTGTACTATCTTCTGCTTTGATAGCTTCAGCAAAGCTTTGGGGCTCGTCAGGTTCACTACTCATAGCAGCATTGCAATCAAACATATTTTGATTTTTCTTGGTTAGCCTATTTCGAAGTGGATACCGTTCTTCAGGCTCTACCACAATCTGTTCGGTTACATCTTCCTCATCAGAAGCATCCTCAGCGCTAATAAATTCGGAAGTATTGTGAACTTGATCTATTACTGCCTCCAAGTCATTAGCTTCTTCTTCGTATTCAATAGAGTTCGTTTGACTGCACTCTTCTGAAGTCGAAGCAATTGACGGTATCGGATTTTGCTCACTCCTATGAACCAATTCAAAAATAGATTCATTGTGGTCAGTCAAAGTAACTGGTTGATCTGTGGTTTTCTCCTTTAAATCAGTGAAATGGTCTTCAAAGAACACCACATCTCGACCTTTTACTAACCTCCTTGGATTACTTGGTTCGCGAAACAAATAACTTTGTCGATCGTCTGAATATCCGACGAAAATATACTGCGCGGCTTTTGGATCCAACTTCTTTCTCAGTGGATCGGGAATCTTCACCATCGCGCGACAGCCAAAAACTTTTAAATGAGTCAGGTTTGGTTTTTGTCATGCCATAATTCATACGGCGTCTTCCCGTCGAGAGCTCGGTGTGGGCATCTGTTCTTTAAGAACACGGCCGCTTCCACAGCATCTTGCCAATAACCTTTTGAAAGAGAACTGTCTGAAAGCATACAACGACCCTTTTCGACTATGGATCGAAACGTTCTCTCAGAAATACCATTCTGTTGTGCGTTATAGGGCACTGTGTGTACAACAAATTATTGAACTCGTTCCAACCTGGTTTCCGCCCTAGTCACAGCACTGTATCTGCACTTGTTAAAGTTTCTGATGACATCCGACTGGCTATGGAGAATAAAATGCTCACTATCCTCATACTTCTCGATTTCAGCAGTGCTTTCAACTCTGTTGACTTCGATGCTCTCTTAGGTATTCTTCAATCTCTCAACATTTCTCCACCAGTTATCTTTTGGTTTCTCTCTTATCTCCGAGACCGCTCGCAGTGTATCCGCTCTGGCGGGATTTCATCTGATTCGTGCGATCTCACTGCAGGCGTGCCTCAAGGTGGTATTCTTTCTCCTCTTCTCTTCTCAGTTTTTATCAATACCATTACTGTCATTATATCATCCAACTATCATTTGTACGCTAATGACCTTCAAATTAAGCGCCATTTCAAACCCGATAATATCAGTGACGCTATCTTTGCGATAAATGTTGACTTGGAGCGTATCTGTACCTGGGCTCAGTCCAATGGTCTGATGGTTAACCCCTCCAAGTCGCAGTGTTTGGTCATCGGTAGCACAAGGATGCGTAGCCGCGTCGATCTGTCCCTTGTTTAACCTGTTAGTTACAACCATATCATCATTCCCTACAGTAAGGGCGCTAAAAATCTCGGTGTCATGTTCGATTCTAACCTGTCATGGGCGGACCACTTCAACCAGATCAGTAAAAAAGTGCACTACTCCTTCCATTCCCTCAAACGCCTTCAAAATGTTCTTCCCATCAACACCAAAATCCTCTTAGCCCAATCCCTAATCCTCCCTATCATCGACTACGCGGATGTCTGTTGTCTCGATGCCACCGAGGAGTTAAATAACAAGTTGGAAAGACTACAGAACTTGGGCATACGTTTCATTTTCGGTCTGCGGAAGTATGACCACGTGTTCAAGTTTCAGACCCAGTTGAAATGGCTCCCCGTACGCGATCGTAGGAATGTCCACATCCTTTGTCTCCTCTACAACATCCTTCACAACCCTTCATATCCTAACTATCTCCGTGTGGGGACACATTTTATTATAAATAATTTAGCTGAATAAGCAATTTCGTCTCAGTCTGACGGAGCGACTGGAGCATTCGCCAGTCGTTCCCATACCACCGTACCGCTAGGCCTAATGTAATTCGGAAACAAGTGCACTTTATTAAATTATGTTCAAAATCAAGAAGACCGTTTTTATCCCCACAACAACAACATATGCTACCCCCTATACTCAGTGAACGTTTCTCCTTCTCCCGCCCTCCTGACAAACCTTGCCGATCCCACATCCGTACCCAACTTAGTATCCCATCCCACTCCACCGACTTCTACTCCTACACCTTCACCATCCATGCTGCTCGGTTATGGAACTCACTCCCCGCCGACATACGCGACTCAAAGTCTATTTCTATATTTAAAAAGAGAACGAAAGAGCACTATCTTTCTCTACCTATATATATATAAATTTAATATTTATTCTGATATATATTGTATTTTGTAGGTTGTATATTGTATCATATATTTATTTTATTGTTTGTTTGTACACAATAAGTTTGCCTTGTAATTATTAACAGTCTCTTTTGCGGGTCTGCTGGAAGAAATCTCTTCAGAGATAAGCTCGCCCTTTGTACATGTTTTCTCAATTATGTAAATTTTTATGTCTTTGTGTGCAATAAAGTGTTATAATATAATATAATAATGATTTTTTAATTAAATTTTTTTTCTGTCCTTACATGAATTCTAATTAACTTTCATCTTTAATTTCTTTTGTCATTAAGGAATTAGGATGACAGTTTAAGAGCTATAAAAAATTACACTTATTTTATGTTTTGATGGTTTGTGTGATTTTTCATACAGTCAATTACGTCTGAACTTGGCTCGCGCACAATCGTGTACGGTCTGTTAATTTATAACAGGAGCAAGGTCAACGTGAAACACAAAATGGCACATTATAATTTAAATAATGTATTAGCTTTCGGCTTTGCTCGTAATATAAATTTGGGTTTGTCACAGATAAAAGAAAAGCCTAATGCTCATGCCAATCGACTTTTCGCTTTAGTAAAACTAAACCTTGAAAAATATTTATAGGCTCCAAGCCCAACCAATGTTAGGCGCAAGATTACTTTCAATCATGATTGATTTTAGTCACAATTGAAATAATCGAATAACCCAAGCAGTCGTTAGTTCGATTCACAATACCTAAGTCTGTGGTTCGATTAAATCAATCGAGTAATGGGGATTACACGATTACTTATACTAGGTGGCCCAAAAGTCATGGATCAAACAATATGAGGTGATAGCTGAGATCATTTCCAACCAAAAAGGTCCAGTGACTTGGGGTCCCATTATTCATGGTTCAAAAGTTATGGTTACTTTTTGTTTTTTTCATAATATCGCATAGTGCTTAAACAAAAACTAATTAAACAAAAAACTATCAAGGTTATTCAATTCAATTCAATTCAATTCAAATAATTTATTTCAGACAGAGATGTCCATATAAGGGTTAGTATACATTTATCTTAAAAACTAGTGTTAGTTTACAACAAGGTTATTGGCTTCTTTTTTTTATCAGGAGGTTTAAGAATAATTTGCCTTTCCTGGAATACGTACATATTTTGTTCAGCTAGCATACATGAGTCAAATAATAAAATACATTTTGTGCAAAGGTTTAGGTCTAACAAAAATTTTCTTCGGTTTTCAAGCGACTCTCACGGGAAAAAAATGTACTATCAAAAGTTGACCACTTATTACAAAAAGTTGCCTAGATTCTCTCAAGATATGAATCACTTCGTTATTCGTATTAATTTAAAAGTTATGAACTTTTGAACATAAAAGGGTCGTGTTGTATTTAATTTCCAAATTTGTTAATTTCATCGTTTTCTTTAGTTTTTTAAGGCTAGGGTCCTTCTTAATATGCCGACACTTTTTTAAGGGAATGATCAGACCATCAAACTGAACCACTTTCTCAATGGGACCAACATTGAAATCACGAAAAAAAATCAGCTACATACATACCATACATTTGGCTCGAGTAGGTTTGCAGTTCTTCGACAGGTATGACCAGCCCATTGCCACTTCAGCTTGCTAATTTTCTGAGCTATGTCAGCCACTTTAGTTCTGTGACGAATCACTTCAGTGTCAGAGTGTCAGAGAGAGAGGTGTCAGAGTTCTAGAGTGGAGACCGCGAACTGGTAGGCGTAGTGTGGGACGCCCTGCTGCCCGCTGGACAGACGACCTAAAAAAAGTAGCGTGGAGCGACTGGATGAGGAAGGCCGAGGACAGAGTTTTGTGGCGCGCCTTGGGAGAGGCCTATGTCCAGCAGTGGACGATGATAGGCTGATGATGATGATGATGAGGTTTGCAGATTTGTATGGCACAGTCGATTTTTTTTCGCGATTTCGATGTAGGTCCGATAGAAAAAGTTGTTCGATTTGATGGTCTGATCATCCCTTTAAAAAGTGTCAGCATATTAAGAAGGACCCTAGCCCTGAAAAAGCCAAAGAAAACGATGAAATTAACAATTTTGGAAATTGAAAAAACACGACCGCGAGAGAGAGCGCGAGCTACCCGATCGTGCAACATCGTTTAATGTACGGTCGTATTTAAAAAATCTAAAATAAATAGCTAATAGTGAATTGAAGTGCAATAACCGGAATAAAAGTGTAATATAATACTATACTATTGTGTTAAAAGCAAAAATAGTCAAAACAATACAAACAGTGAAGAATAAACAGTGAAAATAAGTGCATAATAACTGACGGATCATTCAAAATCTCAAGTTCACTGTGCCACCGATAAGCGCGCGGTCAACGAACCCACCCCACCACGCAGCTCAGCTGACCACCGTAGCCGTCTTCACGCAACTACAACCCGTAACTACCTAGTAATAGAGTACATAACATTATAAGATGAATTGCCCTGCTTGCAATTACCCGACGCGTTTGGGAGAAATAATTACATGTAGGAAATGTAAAATGGTTTACCATTATGCCTGTCTAAATATAACAACAGCGCAGTATTTGAAAAATAAACATTCATATGATATTGCATGGACATGCCCGCCCTGCGATAACGTAACCTGCCGCAGGATGAGAACTGAAAGAAATGACGATACCCCATTTCGAAAAAGGATACAAAGTCTAGATGACACTATGATGTCAACCGATGAGGCACCTCACGATGACTCTAAAAACAATGAGGAAAATGTATATTCATCACCGCCTAACCGAAACCAAATACTGCAGCCAACAAGTCCTCCACAAACAAAACAAGATAATGAGGCATTGACATTGCAGAATCTGAGCAATCTCATAAACTCACATCTAAAGGAAAATAATAGATCTATAATATCTGAATTAAAAACTACTATACAATCAGAAATAAAAGAGGCGATTTCAAAATTGAAAAAAGACATAAATACAGAAATGAGCTCGCTATCAGAAGAAAATAAAGAAATCAAACTGAACATAGACACAATTAACAAAAACATAGAAAAATTATCAGAAGAAAATACAAAGCTGAAAGAGGAATTGGAAGAAATGAAACGCACGAAAATGTGTCCTGAAATATATGAAAACCACAGTAAAACAATAGTTCTGTATGGTGTCAACGAATATTATAGGGAGACGGAGGAAGATGTCCAATACCAAATAATACAACTGTTTCGGGAAATGTTTAACGTAGATTTGACAGGCTATATAGAAGAAACACGACGAATCGGTAGAAGAAATCACAAAAACCGGCCACTGATTGTAGAACTAATTAGTAAAAAAATGAAGAAATATTTAATCAAAAATAATCACTACTTCAAAAACTCGGGCATTTTTATTTCTGAATATTTAAATGATTCCATGTTAAAAGAGAGAAAAATCATGCGAGAAGAAATGTTTTTAGCACGAGAAAAGGGCCTATATGCAGTGATAAGGAACAACAAACTAATTGTAGAAGGAATGACGATCGATCCCCGTTTTACTGCCGATTCCAATAACACGGATAACGAAGACGACACCACATCTGGACCCAGCCAAAGACGTCACAAAAATACAAGATATTCCCACAATAATAATACATTTCGAAACGAATGAAACAAACGTTAACATTTTATTCCACAACATGCGCAGTCTTTATAACAAACGCCATATTTTAGAAGCTTTCGTTAGTCAAACTCCAACCTACCAAGCTATATGTATATCCGAGACCTGGCTTTCTCAAGCAAAATTAGAAATAACAAATTTTAGTGACTACACAATAACAGCATCTTTTTGTAGAAAAACCCGTTCTGGTGGCGGTGTCTGTATCCTGCTTAAAGACGGCCTAGACTATGTTGAGAGAAGCGATGTCTCTGATTTATCTATTGAGTATGTGCTGGAAGTATGTGCTGTCGAGCTGCCTAAGTCAAATGTTATGATAGTTGTTATGTATTGGAATGGAAAAAAAGAAAATGAGTTCTCTGATAGATTAAAGTTAATCTTGAACTACATAAAAAATAAATACAAGAAATTGAACATTATTATAGGCGGGGATTTCAATATAAATATTTTACAAAACAATTCAAAAACAAACAATTTTTTAGACCTTATGTCAAAACATAACTATATACAACACATCAAACAACCTACACATATCACACATACCTCGTCAACTTGTTTAGACCTAATTTTCACAAATTTTACTAATAAAAGTATGCATTCTACTGTAGAAGAGTTCGGCTTTTCAGACCATAAAAGTACAATTCTGCACATTAAATTATATTCAAAAACAAATCGAATTATCTGGAGTATTGAAAAAAGGTTATATAAACCTTCAAATATAGATCGCTTCAAGGCAAAATTAAAAGAAATAAATTGGTATAACATTATCTCACAAGCCAAAGATACTAATTATAACTATGACGCTTTCTGTAACACAATATTGGAAATCCTTAACACATGTATACCTAAACAATCAATTAAATTGCAAGTAAAACGTAAAAAATCATGGTTAACAAAAGGTATCAAAATATCCTGCCGCAACAAAAGACTATTGAAAATTCTAACCTCAAAATCACGGAACCAGATCTTACACGACAACTATAAAAACTATGAAAAAATACTTAAAAAAACTGTAAATATATCGAAAAAGCTACAATACAAAAATCAAATACGAATGTCAAGCAACGTAGTCAAAACTATGTGGAACATAATCAAAGAGCGTACTAACAAAAAATCTACAAAAGAAAATAAAAACATACAGCTACAAATTGAGAATACATTAACCTCAGACCCAAAATTAATCGCAAATAAGTTCAATACATTTTTTGCATCGATAGGAAAAACACAGCTTCGAACCTGCGACGGTAGCCGGCCGCGCGGCCGCCCCGTATTGCAACCAACAGAGAATACTATGTACCTAAGCCCGGTAGATTATCGCGAAGTAAACAAGATCATCCGTAGCCTAAAAAATAAAAGCAGTAGCGGAATAGACGAGTTACCACCAAAGTTATTTCGACAATGTGCTGATGAATTAACGTTACCATTTTACATGTTAATCAACCAGTCATTTCAAGAAGGCATATTTCCAGACTCATTAAAGAAATCAATAATTAAACCGATTCACAAGAAACAAGCACAAACCGACCCGAATAATTACCGTCCTATCGCTCTTTTACCGACTGCATCAAAAATTTTTGAAAAAGCAATGTGCAATCGCGTCTATTCCTTCTGTGAGAAGTATAGGATATTTAATGAATGCCAAAATGGTTTTAGAAAACAGCGATCAACGACATTAGCAGTATATAAATATGTACAAGAGATACTTAACGTACTAAATAATAAAAAATATGCGGTCGGTATCTTGTTAGATATGACAAAGGCGTATGATAAGGTACAATATGATATATTATTAGACAAATTATATGGTATTGGTATTCGTGGAATAGCCCACAAATGGTTTAAGTCATACCTGCAAAATCGTTTGCAGTACGTCGACATACAATACCACGACTATTCTTCGCGCCGAATTCAAAATGTACGATCTGACGTCGAGAGAATAAATGCCTCCATTCCACAGGGAAGCGTAACCGGATGCTTAATGTTTTTGATTTATATCAACGACCTTCCCAATATCATAGAAGAGTCATGCGTACTATTTGCGGACGACATATCGCTACTTACCTCGTGCTCAAACAGCGAAAACATCGGTCAAACGTTAACTTGCATATTGGACAAAGTAGTCCAATGGATGAACGATCACAACCTTGAAATTAATTTCTCTAAAACGAAACTGATGGTCTTTCACCCCTACCAAAAAGCACATTTAAACATAAATATGTTGTACAACAACACTAGATTAGAATTAGTCAATGAATTCTCACTCCTCGGGCTAAACATTGATTCCAATGTAAATTGGAAGTCTCACATTCAAAAAGTTAGAACAAAGTTATCACGATTTACGTACGCACTAAAAGAGATCAAGAAAACTACTGACCTTCAAACTGCGCTCACAACCTATTATGCATTTGCATTCGCATGGTTGAGTTACGGTGTCGTCGTATGGGGGAGCAGTCCAGCAGCAACTGACCTCCTTATCTTACAAAAGAAACTTGTTCGAATCTTAGTCAACATTAAAAAAACCGACAGCTGCTTGCCACACTTTAAGGACCTAAAGATTCTGACGTTACCTTCAATCTATATCCTTGAAATCTGTAAATTCGTAAGAAATCATCCTGATTATTATGAAAATCGTGAAAACCGACCGAGACTTCGCCCCAGACCCAATTATTTATTACTGCCGCCGTCAAATCTAAACCTACATTCAAATAGCCCTTTCTCAATGTCCGTTAAAATATATAATAAAATACCTGAAGGACTAAAAGATGAAAAAAATAACAACGTCTTTAAAAATAAGTTAAAAGAAATCTTGGTGGATAAAGCCTATTATTCCATATCTGATTATTTTAATGATAACGAACTATAGTGACAATTAATTCTTTGCCTACATATTATATACATAATAAACACAGGAACGTAACCCATTTCGAGGTGATCAGAAACATTGCTACAATTATTTTCTTACTTTTAATTATTCCAATCCAATATTGATCTACATTATCCAATCGAATAAAACTGTGATGTGCCTTATTATATGTTTCTAATTTAAAATTGCTTTTGTGTTAATATTTGAATTATTTGTTAATTGTTATTTATCTTATTGCATGACATCAGAATGTACCTTAATGTAAAATAATCCGTTTTTATGTTGGAATTGAATGATTTCTTATTTTGTTAGTTACTATTGTACTGAACATCTCTCTCAAGCATTGCTGTGCCCAACCGGGTTCACATGTATTACCTACTTTCTATTTTAATGTTACACCTTTCATTACTATGTATACATGTGATATGCAATGAATAAATGAATTATGAATTATGAATTATGACCCTTTTATGTTGATTCATATTTTGAAAGAATCTGTATGAAATAGGAAACTTTTAATAATAAGTGGTCAACTTTTGGTAGAACGTTTTTTCCCGTGAGAGTCGCTTGAAAACCGAAGAAAATTTTTGTTAGACTTAAACCTTTGCACTAAATTTATTTTATTATTTGACCCATGTATGCTAGCTGAACAAAATGTACGTATTCCAGGAAAGGCAAATCTTTCCTAAATCTCCTGATAAAAAAAGAAGCCAATAACCTTGATAGTTTTTTGTTTAATTAGTTTTTGCTTAAGCACTATGCGATATTATGAAAAGAACAAAAAGTAACCATAACTTTTTAACCATGAACAATGGGACCCCAACTCACTTGACCTTTTTGGTTGGAAATGAGCTCAGCTATCACATCATTTCGTTTGATCCATGACTTTTGTGCCACCCTGTATAATCACATCATTTCGTTTGATCCATGACTTTTGTGCCACCCTGTATAAGGGTCTCCGATAAAACTGACGCTGAAAGCAGGATGACCAGGAGCAGGCTAAACGCCAGCTACCCGCCAGCTGCCCGCAGCCCGCCTATGTACCTAAAAATGAGATGCTTGGCCCAGCAGTGGGATGGTATACGTAGGCAAAAAAACTTAAATGTGTTACATAGTTTAGGGGCTATTCGGAGCAACCGGATTTAACCATGATCTGGTGCTGATGCCAGGAATGTCTTCATACGAGGGAACTCCTCAACGGTTAACAGCATTGCCTTGCAATTTTTTTGTAGACGTTCAGTTTTGATAGCAAAACACACATTTAACGAGAATCTGGTGCTGAAGCCAGGAATGTCTCCGTCCGAGGTATCTCCTCAACTGTTTACAGCATTGGCTTGCAATTTTTTTGTAGACGTTCAGTTTTCATAGCAAAACATACATTTAACGAGAATCTGGTGCTGAAGATAGGAATGTCTCCTTACGAGGGATCTCCTCAACGGTTAACAGCATTGTTTGCAATCTTTTTGTAGACTTTCAGTATAGATAGCAAAACACACATTTAACCAGAATATGGTGCTGAAGCCAGGAATGTCTCCGTACAATGGATCTCCTCAACGGTTTACAGCATTGGCTTGCCTTTTTTGTAAGCGTTTAGTTTTGATAGCAAAACACATATTTCGGCTGTGACAATAATAGCAGTGGTTGTTGGTCTAACCAACTACTATATACTGATGTCACAGACCATTTTGTCTTGAATATGTTTATTTTTGTTGTGTTTTTTTATGTATTTGTAAGTACGGACTGTTTGATATATTGGTCTTACATGATAAGGTCTTTTACATGCTAAGTTCTTCAGCACCAGATTATGGGTAAACACATGTGTTTTGCTATCAAAATTGCAAGCCAATGCTGTATACCGTTGAAGAGTCCCTCGTACGGAGACATTCCCGACAACCATTTTATACAACTGTTACAGTCAAGCGCATAGCTTAAGCTCAAGCTCTAGTATTTACTAGTATAGAGCGATATTAAGTACCGGAAAGCGCAGCAGGGGTATGTTCTCCACAAGGTGGACGACGACGACGACGACCTGGTGAAGGTAGCGCGAACCCATTGGATTAGGGCAGGGCCAGTCGATGTGGCGATGCTTTGGGAAGGGTTATATTCAGCAGAGGACGTTTATCGGTTGAGATAATGATGATGACAAAAATCTAGTTTTTCTGTGTTTGACAGAAAATAAAATATTATGTAGTTGATAAAGTAGGTACCTAATCTATTTCTTATAGAGCGTGGCCCAAAAGTCATGGATCAAACCATGGCTCATTTCCAACCAAAAAGGTCAAGTGAGTTGGGGTCCCATTGTTCATGGTTCAAAGGTTATGGCCTCCGCACATTGCAGCGATATTATCGACAGCGATATCGCGACACCTTACAGACTGCAGCGATTCCGCGATTCGCGTCACGCATGCGCCCCACCACTGAATGTAGTCAAAAGAGTTGCGATAATATCGCGGCAGTGTGTGGGATCGAGCACGTCCCCATACAAAATGTACTGGAAACAATTATTGCAAAATCGCAGCGATATTATCGCTCGATAAAATAGCTGCAATGAGCGGAGGCCTTTATGGTTACTTTTTGTTTTTTTTTCATAATATCGCATAGTGCTTAACACTTTCGCTGCTAAGCTCAAAACAATGACATTCACGCAGTGGAATGCTATACGATTCTGACTCACGGTGTGAGTCATGAGCACTGCGGCCCATATATGTCGCTGACCTACCAGGTAGGTCGTCATTGTAGGTCGTCGCGTCAAAGTGTTAAGCAAAAACTTATTAAACAAAAAACTATCAAGGTTAGTGTTTTTTTTTTATTAGGAGGCTTTAGGAAGATTTGCCTTTCCTGAAATAGGTACGTACATTTGTTCAGCTAGCATACATGGGTCAAATAATAAAATAAATTTAGTGCTAAGGTTTAGGTCTAACAAAAATTTTCTTCGGTTTTCAAGCGACTCTCACGAAAAAAAAACGTTCTACCCAAAAGTTGGCCACTTATTACAAAAAGTTGCCTATTTCATACAGGTTCTTTCAAAATATGAATCACTTGGTTATTCGTTTTAATTTAAAAGTTATGAACTTTTGAACATAAAAGGGTCGTGTTTTATCAATTTCCAAAATTGTTAATTTCATCGTTATCTTTGGTTTTTTCAAGGCTAGGGTCCTTCTTAATATGCTGACACTTTTTTAAGGGGATGATCAGACCATCAAATTGAACATTTTTCGCCATGGGACCTACATCGAAATCGTGGCTTCTTTTTTTTATCAGGAGGTTTAAGGAAAATTTGCCTTTCCTGGAATATGTACATATTTTGTTCAGCTAGCATACATGCATATGCTCACGACTATATTCCCCCAGGGGGTAGTCAGAGATATTCTAAAACCTCAGAACATCCACGTTTCACCAGTAGTACCGAAACTCTGTCCAGTGTGACGGGGGGTGAGCCCGTCGCCACTTGTAATGGACAGTGGGTACAATACATGCCTCGAAATTGAAGCATGCAGGTTTCCTCACGATGTTTTCCTTCACCGAAAAGCCAGTGGTGTTACAAATCGTACATAAATTCCGAAAAACTCATTGGTACGAGTCGGCATGGACGGGGATCGAACCATCGCCTCCTGCACGGCAGGCAAGGTTACTCGCCACTGGACGACCACGGCTTTTTTGAAACTTACGCTGAAACTCATGGGTTGAAGTACAACACCAAAAAGAGTGAGCTCCTAGTGTTCGCCGCAGGTAACAGCGCTCCACAGGTAGTGCCGCCTGTCAAACTGTATGGAACTGCTCTGGCGAGAGTCGAACGGTTTAAATACCTGGGACACATAGTTTCAGTGGACCTGAGGGATGACCAAGATATAGAGCGGGAACGTAGGGCGTTGGCAGTCAGAAGCAATATGCTCGCCCGTAGGTTTGCTCGTTGCACAGAACAGGTTAAAATTACCCTTTTTAAAGCCTTCTGTCAATCTTTTTATACGAGCAGCCTATGGGTAAGATATACGCAGAAGGCCTACAGCGCCCTACGTGTCCAGTATAACAATGCTTTCAGGTTGCTTTTGAGGCTGCCGCGCTTCTGCAGTGCGTCCGGTATGTTCGCCGAGGCGCGTACTGACGGGTTTCACGCGATAATGCGCAAGAAAGTGGCATCTCTAATGAACAGAGTTCACGGCAGCACCAACAGTATCCTGAAGGTGGTCGGTGGTAAGCACGAGTGTCCCATTGCCCACCACTGGTCTACGGTACTGGTGGGGTAGGTTTTAACAATAAAATATAACGCTGTACTACCCAATGTAATATACCTACTCAATATAATGATAATAATGATAGTTGAACTGCACTTTTCTCAATATTGTAAATTTGTAATGTACTTATTTTATTTTAATAATTCTTAATGAGGTGAGACTACTTATTTCTTTATCAAATTTTGACATTGTTTACAGTTTTGACCACTAGTTTTTGACATTTTGCATTATTACAATATTATGAATTGAATTTTGATATACTAACTTAGTGAGTAAGCAATACTAACAATGAAATTAACTGTAACTTGTGACATACCTACAATATGGAATTTATGTTCTGAAATAAATAATTTGATTGATTGATTGATTGAAAGCTAAATAATAAAGGATAATTTTGATTTGGTCGGCGAGATATCGGTCGGGAAGATGGGTGAGTTCGATGTGAAATCGGGGGACTGGACGCTATACGTTGAGCGGTTAGAAATGCTTTTTACAGTAAATGCCGTTATGTTATTTATTACACTGTTATGTTATTACACTGTTATAACACTTTAAGTGAGTATTTGAATGACTCTGTATAGATAGATGTAAGAGTTTTAATTCTATGTCCATGCCGAGGGACATAGCTGGACCGATGACGATGTAGCAGCATTTATACATATGCTCCACAATAAACATATTTTCATTTTTCATTATTTTCATTTTCATGGTTTGTTCAACTTCAAGCCGTGCTTAGGTCTTTGAGTATTTTCTATAGTTCTTGCCAACGACAATGCTCCTTGTTTCCCACAGGACCGCCAACTTCCCGAAAATCTTTTCGTGGGTGCTGGGTGGAGCAGGGTTCCCCTATTTAACCCCTTATTGTGTTTTAAATGTTTGTCCTTAAGAATCTGTTTCATTTCATTTCATTTCATTTTATTTTTAATTTTATTTAATTTTATTTAATTTTATTTAATTTTATTTAATTTTATTTTCGTTGGAAGACCAACAGCTGTTAAAACGATACAAATATGGATGACTAACGGAAAGACAATTATAGGTCTCCGCTGATAGAAACAGAACTTACTAATATTATTATTATGTATCTCAGTTGGTATTTCACGGGCCGTAGCCCGGACCTTTGGAAGGCTTGCGTGGGGACACAGGTCCAACACGTAGATGCCCCTTCGAGACACTTTTATCTAAATGTAATGGGATGCACCAATCGTGAATCTATCCATGAATGCATTATGCAAATACACTCATAGACAGACCACGCTTGGCGCAAATACTATTGTGAGAGAGGATATAATTTTACTTGGGCAATGGGGGTGAATTGGAATGGGGGTGAAAACGCCACGCTGGTACAGAAGATATCAAAGTCATAATCTTTTGATAGAGTGTTAAGCCCGCTCGTGGCACAAACGCGTTTTGTCTATAGTTGGTGGAGCAGGTTGGAAGGGCTAGGGGTGAGCTGCGTGTCTTAAGACCTTGATAGGGGCTCTGAGAGATATCTTGGACAAGAGTTCAGGGCAGTCGATGACTCCAGACGCAATCTTTAAGAGATATAATAAGTTCGCGACCTCACGACGTTGCTCTAATGGAAGCAGGTGATGCTTCTTGCACACATCGAGGTAGTAATCCGAGTCATAAGGCACTCTGCTACGATAACACAGATACCGCTGAATACATTCAACACGTTTAATATAAAGTGTCATACTTCGGGTTCCACACTTGTGTAGCATACTCTAAATTGCTGCGGACAAAGCCAGTGTCAGAGTTAATTAAACCGCCTTACGGCCTCTGACGTGATTTTTATGTAACGACTACTATCACCAGAGATAGTAGCCGAGACCAACAGCTTAACGTGCCGTCCGAAGCACGGAATCATCTTTCTTTTCAGACAATCAGGTGACTCAGCCTGGCAATGTCCTAACCAACTTGGGAAAAACGCACAAAGTGACATTTAGAATAGAATAGAATTATCTTTATTTTTCTTTAAAAAAAAACACAAAACGAAAAAAAAATATTACACAGTCAGTACTTAAAAATACATAAAAAACAACAACAATAAACATATTCAAGACAAAATGGTCTGTGACATCAGTATACGGTAGTTGGTCAGACCAACAACCACTGCTATTATTGTCACAGCCGAACTTAAAATTAAAGAAAAAAGGAGATCTGCTACTATAAAAGTCTTATTAACCAGTAACAAAACAATAAATATAAATAGGCAATAAGTTATATGAAAGAAAGAACGAAAAAAAAAAGGAACAAGAAAAAAAAAATCTAAATAATTTATACAAGAAAGTGAAGGGCGGTGCTCTTAGGCACGGTTCATAATCGACAGAATTAATATAGCGATACTCAGTATATTTTTTTGCCGGACAATCAGATTCACCTGTTTTGTGGCCAGACGGTTTTTTGTAACGCATGCATGTAGCGCATTTCGGTGATTCTGACTTTTTAGTGGAGTCTGTGATCTGGTGACTTAGTTCTCCGTAGTGGCCGCACATAGGTGTTGCTTTCTTGCACGTCTCGGCAGAGTGACCGTATTGTTGGTAATTGTAACACCTTGTTACCAAGGTGAAGTCTCTTACAGGGCATGAGGACCAGTTGACAAATACTCTCTCCTGTGTAATAAGAGCTTTTCGGATTTCAGCTGGAACTTTGAGGACATAGTTGCAGGTCGCGGCATTCTTCTTAACTGATTTGTGGCTCAACTTTATTGAGGTCAGGAATGATTCACGGACTAATGAGGGCATTTTTGCTCGAAAATACACTTGAAAATCTCAATTTCCGCTAAGGATGTTGGAACTCCTATAACTGTAATTCTAAGTCTGCGCTTAAAGGGGTCATCCACTGTTAATCCATTGGTCGAAAACTGCTTAAGTTTTTTATGTCGTCCTTTTTTTCAGTGCTGATAGTCATTAGCCTCCGTTTTTGGTTTTGCGCAACCCTTGCACGTGTAGTTTCATTTCAATGACTAATAATTTGGACTAATAATTTTAAGAACTAAGTTCTTAGTCTCGTCGCTTGTTTTTAGCTTGTCATTAGGATTTATAGCTACCGAGTTGAAAGCGATTGGGCGTAAAAAAAAAATTTCTCCCTTCTTTACAATGTCCGCGAAAGAGTTTGTTTCCTGGTATGGTTTTTACAGGTCTTTTGCATTTTATGTTCAAATAAGGATAGACGTTCTGCAAACTCTTGTTTTTCATTTAGGGTCTGTATCGATAATTGGGCTAAAAGGGCTTTTTGCTTAAGGGCTTGATACTGAACGGCCATCTGCGACGTCCCGTGTCCTACCTTACGGCACAAGTTGTTGATCTTTAACTTCTGTTCTGAGTTAAGTTTCCCCTCGCTGGCTATTGAGCAGACCTCACTTAAGCACTGTTCTATTGAGGTCATCCAGCTTTGGATTACAGTTGTTACAGCATCCATAGGTCTTGGGTTCTCCTGGGTGTTTCTTCGATCTTGAGGGGGCGGGGAGTGGCAAGGCTTGCCACTACGGTTAAAAGGACTGTTGTCCATATTTATGTTTTTTAAAACACCTAAAAGTTAATAGTTTCTCTGATACAACATACTATGACTACACACATAACACAAGCACATCACTAAAACTAGGCCACGCGAATATAAGCGAAATAAGTAAATTATTTGTATTTATTGTTAAAATGCGCACGACTGCTTACTTCGATGTCTCGTCAATTCACTAGGTGCCCCCCATGGGAATAGAACCCACGACCTCCGTGTCAAGAGCCCAATGCTCTTAACCATTAGACCACGGAGGCAGAAATCAGCTGAACAGCGTTTTATAAAACCCAAGGCTTTATAGGCTTTGCTTATGATGGCATTAATGTGTGTGTCGTATAACAATTTACTTTTTGAACTGAAAAATAAACTGAACCATCTACACGATATGAAAAGAAAAGTCACCCCATTTTTTTCCAGTTGTAACCATTTTAATCTTACATTTTTAATAGGAGAAAATGAAAATTTACGATATTGTTTTCATACTTTTTCGAAATTAATTCTCTCTTCTATTTTTTCAAAGAAAACAGCTAAATTCTGACCGGAGCCACCACGCGCTCGTTAGCATCGATTAGTATGGAGAGTCGTGGTCCCGGGATGATACGCCTTAAGATAAAATCGTTTTAATTAAAAAGTTTTAATAAACAATACCTACGTAACATTATGTCGAGCTGATTAATCATTTAGACATCTCACGCGCTTGCAATCAGGCGTTTCAATATAATATTATATTATAAATGTAATATCCTATGTGCCAGTATGCTTTTATTGCTAAGCTGTAGCTATTGTCGAAATGTACCTACATATTATCATTCAATCGTCATTTAATAGGTCAAAATTGTATTGTAATACTAACGTGCAACCTTTGGTTAAATTAAATACTAATAAGCTAGATTTGCATATCATGAATTGAACACAAAGTGGTGGCACTACTTTTGGAAAACAGAATAATAATTAATTTGTTATTGAACATACCTAACCAGCAAAACTGTCCTAGACGTCAACGTCAATTGCCAAAGCCGTCCGTGTTTAATACATTATTGTTATGTAGATAACTTTCAAGTGTCACCGCTAGTACAATAAATTTGTATTAATTAGATTAGATTAGATTAGATTCATTTATTTCATATTATAACATGTCACAATCTTACATAAATATTTTACATAAAATGTCCATTCATAACATGATCGTCAAATTGTACAATAAAATAAAATTGCAATGTCAAATAAGAATAATTATAAAATAACAAAACGTTAAAGTCAAAAATAGTCTAATGACTACTTCTAGAATAATAAATAGAAAAACAAAATATAAAATAATTAAGTAGTTACTTCAAAACTTTTTGTCAAGAATTCGTCAACAGAATATAATTCATTATCCAATAAAAAGTTGTCAACAACAATAAACAAATGAAAAACAAAATATAATATAA
Organism: Agonopterix heracliana; assembly: GCA_963693445.1. Taxonomy (NCBI): domain Eukaryota; kingdom Metazoa; phylum Arthropoda; class Insecta; order Lepidoptera; family Depressariidae; genus Agonopterix; species Agonopterix heracliana. Next base: position 671,302 of record OY856321.1, read on the forward strand.
TTAAGTAGTTACTTCAAAACTTTTTGTCAAGAATTCGTCAACAGAATATAATTCATTATCCAATAAAAAGTTTTTCAATCGGCGATCAAATGTTTCGTCGTTAGTTTCATTTCGTAGGTCAGTGGGTAGGTTCATAGTACGTGGGACCGATGACACGCGGGTTGCTCTCTGCTAGTGTGGTACGCCGCGGTACAGATTTTAGTCGCCCTGTGTTCCGGAGCTGGCGGGTAGGAAGAAGACAATAATAGCCCGAAATTACAAAACAACGTAACGACTAATGAAGATACCTTTTTTTCGATGGGAACAGCTGTAAGATAGTTTTCCAAAATATGCGTAGTTTAAAGAACAAACTCCACTTAGCTGAAGCGTTTTTGGAAGACGAAGAAACCATCGAAGCTTTCTGTGTCACTGAAACCTGGTTAACAAAAGGGAAAATAGATTTGCCTCATTTTGACGGCTATAATATCGCATCATCATTCTGTCGACTAAACCGAGAAGGCGGCAGCGTTTGTATTTTACTCAAGAATGGAATAGAAAATTTAAAGCGTAAAGATATTGTTAACATCTCAGTTGAATATGTAGTTGAAATATGTGCTGTGGATATACCAAAATTGAATTTACTTTTAATTACCCTATATTGGAATGATACGGAGATCGAAATTTTCTATGAAAGACTTAAAACGCTTTTAGAACTATTACTAAGAAAAGATAGCAGTAAGAATATAGTTATAGGAGGTGATTTTAACATTGACGTCTTAAAGAATACGAATAAGGCTAGAACTCTCTTAGATCTTATGCTATCTTATAATTTTTAGCAGCATGTAAGTGACCCAACACGCGTAACTAACACCACCTCAACATGCTTGGACCTTTTGTTTACTAACTCTCCACAACAATCACATTTAGTTTGGGTACATGATTATGGATTCTCAGACCATAAAGGAGTAATTATCATTTTACCTAAATTAGTAGAAAGTCACCGTAGTAAATGGCAAATTGAAAAAAGAATATTTAACGAAAAAAATATGAACCTTTTTAAGGCTGAATTGCAAAAGGTTGATTAGAATATTGTTATTACGGAAGACAAAAGTGTAGACGAAAATTACAATAGCTTTAACGATGTATTACAAAAAATTCTAAACAATTGTATTACAAAAAAAACACTTAAAGTCAATTGTAACCCCAAAAAGCCGTGGTTAACTATAGGAATCAAAAAATCATGTCAGCATAAGCGCCTCTTAAAAATATTAACGTCACAATCCGATAGCGAAATCTTTAGCGCTAACTATAAACGATATGAAAAACTTTTGAAGAAAACCATCTACAAATCAAAAAAGTTACAATACAAATGAAATCATCTAAAAATTTTACTAAGACCATGTGGCAAATTATAAAACAACGCACAAATAAAGTTTCTCGAAATCAACCTTTTTTAGAAATTTTGTCTGTCTGTTTGTTTGTGTGTTTGTTTGTTTGTTTGTTTGTTCGCGTATCACGCCAAAACTACTGAACCGATTTTGATGAATTTGATACTGATTTTTGTTTGATAGCTCATGATCTGACTTAAAATCTGGTATGTAATATGTGCGGACGAAGTCGCGGGAAAACACTAGTACTTATATGTTATTAATGTTAGCTTTTAAGTTGCATGTTATTGCGGTGCCCTAACAGGGTGTCATATCGAGAACTTATCCCAATGTATTAACTTTTGTACACATGATAAGCAATAAAGAATATGAATATGAATAGGACCTCCCGTATGTCGTCCGAACTCGGACAGGTTACGCCTTACGTAAGTTATTATTTCAAATAAGTACAAGGAATAAAGTGTCATTATTCTATACTGTGAAAAACGCGTCCTGTACGATGTTACTGGCTTAATGCCTGCGAGTATTCTTATGGCACGTTTTTGTAATATAAATACACTATAAGACTCGGTGGAGTTTCCCCAGAGGATAGCACCATAGGACATCAATGAGTGGAAGTGTGCGAAATATGTTTGTCTTAGTATGCGATCGGAAACGACAGGGCGAAGTTTTCTCAATGCGTACGCAGCTCCACTGAGTCTGTCGCAGAGAGAATTGACATGAGGCTTCCAGTTCATGTTTGGATCTAGTGTAAAACCTAGGAACTTGCATTTCTCTGATACAGGAATAGGGCTATTTATACACAGTGGTGTAGGTATTGGCCTCCCCGAAAAGAGCATGACGTTTGATTTAGTCATATTGAGAACTAACCCATTTGACGCAAACCACTCCCGTAGCTGAGCACAGACAATGTTTATTTTTTCATTTTTATTAGGTGGTTTTGTCTTTCTTCTTTCTGAAATAATTAAAGGGATATGAGCTCAAATTTTTTGTGTTTTATTAATAAACCCTGCCTGCTAAAGACTAAACTAAATTTCTACATGATCCTTCGGCCAGTGGCAGCAGGGAGTGAAAAATGCCAGTAATAATTATGTCAGTCTGTAAAGCCAGTAAAAGTACAAAGTGGTAAAAACATAACCGACCGCAGCCGGCGTTGCATCCACGTTTGATGTTCAGTGCTCAGAAAACACCCCTTGCAGAAAGAAGCAAAAATAAGATATTCGTTCCTGGACTTAGCGGCGAGAACTAGCAGCCAGTGGCTAATTACCTACTACGCTAGCGCTATGCATCATTTGACAGACATATTGTGTTGGCGGCGGCGCGGAGCAGCGTTGCATTGACAACGTCAACGCAGTAGTGACCGGCAGGTACCCAAACATTTCCGCATCGATAAGCTAATAGGCGTTAGATAAGCTAACAATTCATAATTCATAATTAATTTATTCATTGTTGATTGCACACGTTATATAAGATGGTATAATTAGTTTGTGGTACAGCAATCTGTCTCTTCGAGGCATTCAATGTCATATAATTTTTATTAAATATTTTACAATGTCTAGCGAAAATTTAGAAATATTAACATTGTGGTAATAATATATGAATATAGTTATACTTTGTTTAGGATAGGGTACAAACTTAGTTATCATCATAATTGTATCAAAGGGCTTTAAACTTTTTGGCATAGTGGTAACCATAATTTTGCAGTAATATCGGAAAGGGCTTTGAACTTTTTGGCATAGTGGTAACCATAATTTTGCAGGAATTTCGGAAATTTTTCAAAAATGCGGCGCATCCTGAAACCTATGTATATCGATAGAGTATGTATAGACGAACAAAAAATGTCCTATAAACTATAGTCCTAAAGTGCAAAGTTTTCGAGATAATGCATGTTAAAGATGTTGTGTATACAGGGTAAAAATAAATACTTAAAACTCTTAAGGGGGTTGTTTAGACCATGAAACTGAACAACTTTCACTATGGGACCAACATCGAAATCGCGAAAAAAAAAACTGATATCTCATAATACAATATATTAATTCAACCATCAAATAGAACAATTTTCAGATTTTTTTCTTGCGTTTCCTGAGGTAGGCTCCATAGTGAAAGTTGTTCAGTTTGATGGTCTGAGTTTACCGTTTCAGTATTTGCTAGGCTGTCACTTACATCCTGTATAAAATCCTAACACATCCCCCCCCCCCCCCCCCCCAATTACCTATAAGATGCGATCATATATCAATAGAATCGCAACGCTCCGTCGGTAGCGAGTTGCAGAGAGCTATGGAATTCAATCTTGAGGTCCAGGACTGAATCCGCACGGATGACATATGCCATGTACCAATGAGTTTTTTCTGACTTATGTACCTACGTAGCACCAACTGCTTCAAACGGCATAGGAAAACATTTTGAGGAAACCTGCATACGATGAAAAAGAAATTCCGATGCGTATATGAGGTCTACCGCACCGCATTGTGCACGCGTGGTGGACTAACGTACATACACCCTCCATGAGGGTAGGCCTGTGCCCTGCAGTGGGACGTAGGTGGTGGACGTTTGGGGTGGTTAAGGATCTACCTCCTCCACCCCGGACAACGCCGCCACCACAGACTACCAAGTTTGTGGTGACGGCCGAACGATCCCCCACAGCGGTACTAGGCTCCGCAAGGAGCCGCCTGGCTTGCGCCCACCCTCCTGCTGGAGTCTTGCGCCAAGCAGCTTGCTGCATTCCGTCGGTGTGCAGGAGTGCCAGTGCTATTGGGGAATGGGAGAAAATCAGCTGTGCTGTTCGGAACCGGTCTTGGCCTCTGAGCAACACTGTACCGGGAAACTCATTCTGGAGGGTAGCGGGATCCGAAGCACGGTGACAGTCGTGGGTCGGTACCGCAGTTAGTAGGGGGCCCAAGTAGTGCGCTCGCCACGTGTGAAAGGCTGCCCCACTGCAGCCTTGGCGACTGGAAGGGAGGTCCCGGTGGCCATTGCAGGGGGGATCGGGCGTCCCCGCAGTCTACAAGTGAGTTTCCCATCAGTCTGTCGAGCCCAAGAGGTCCATCAGGGTAACTGAGGAGCGTATCTCGACGGAGCGGAGCTTGTTTTTCTGGGGGACTTAAATGCCCACCACAGCGAGTGGCTGTTCCTGTTCCAGAAAACTAACCATGCTGGCAGAGAGACGCGTAAGTTTGCGTTATCGTTAGATATCACCCAGCTGGTGAATCAAGCAACGCGGGTAACGGATGTCGATGGCCATACGCCCAATCGTTTAGACTTTCTGCTGACATCAGATCCAGACAAGCACTCAGTATCGGTCTTTGCCTACCCTTCTGGTAGTTAACAGTTCTGGTCCCTTTCAAAATCGGTCGAATCCAATTTCTACCGTCCCCCTTTGCCTCCCATGCAGAAACCTGGTGGGTCACTGACTGAGAAAGCGAATTTATATGCTTCTCTGTTTAGGAGCAATTCACGTCTGGACGCTCGTGCCAAACAGCCACACATGCCGGAGATGACAATACACACGAAAGAGGTCCGCAGAGCATTGCGTAGTCTGCATGTGAGGCCAGGTCCTGATGGAATACCTGCAAGAGTGCTGAGATATTATGCGCCTGAGTTGTCTCCTGTTTTAACACGCCTGTGTCGCCTCTCTCTCAGAACAAGAACGATTCCCAAGAAGGGCATTCGTTCCGACCCCTGCAACTTCCGACCTATAGCCATCACTTCCATTCTCTGTAAAGTCATGGAAAGAGTACTTAACAGTAAGTTGCGGACATACCTACAAGATAATGATCTACACAGTGATCGTCAATATGGCTTTCGCCGGGGGCGATCGACTGGGGATCTTCTTATGTCAAACTCAAACTCAAAATAATTTATTCAATATAGGAGCCTGAAGCACACTTATTAAACGTTAATTCTTTTTTAAGTTACCACCGCTTCGGAACGTGTTGTCGCTGTAGAGAAGATGCGGCCAGAAACTCTACAGCATAACACGACTTAATATTATTGCAATATAAATTCTTACGCTAAGGTTATTTAAACAGTAATACATAGTATATTTAATTAAATTAATAATTGATGGATGTCACGCACTGGTGGGGCGAGGCCATCGAGAAACACAGCGAAGCACTAGTTGTGTAATTTGACATCTCGAAGGCCTTTGTCAGGGTATGGCACGCTAGATTGCTGAGCAAGCTTCCTGCTTATGGCATCCCTGCTGATCTCTGCAGCTGGATATCTGATTTCTTGAGTGAACGGTCGATTAGAGTTGTCATTGACAGCTGCTCAGAGGTCGGAAGACCTCATGGCAATTGATGCTGGGGTTCTTCAGGGGTCTGTTCTCTCTGCGAGACTTTTCCTGCTACACATCACTGACCTCTTTGTGTCAGGTATTATTGGGTATGCAGATGACAGTACTGTCACAGAGAGATATCTATCCGGCGCTTGGGGCGGGGATGAAATACGTTCGCAGAGGGAAGCCATGGTGAAGCGGACAAACTTGACTTTAAGTCTTGTCTCCCAATGGGGTGACAATAATCTAGTCAACTTCAACGCCACCAAAACACAGGCTCGTCTGTTCAACGCCAAAACGAGTTCGTTTATTCTGGTTCCTACTTTCCGGGGAAGATAAATCTGTCCCTGTTTCCGACAGTCTTGAGCTTCTGAGCATGGGTTGACTACGAAACTCAACTTCGGCGCTGACATCGAGTCTAAGGCTCAAAGTGCAGCCAAAAAGCTGGGCATCTTGGCGACAGTAATCTGGTTGGTGGAAACCAAGCTTCATAGCCTAGCCCACCGCCGCAGAGTAGCCTGCTTGTCGGTCTTCTACAGATTGTACTGCGGTGAGTGTGCACCAGAGCTGCATGAGCTCATCCCGCCTTCCCCTTTCTACTATCATCGGACTTCCAGACGCACCGCGGGATACCACCCCTTCTTGGTTGATGTTTATGATACCTACCTAGGTACACGGACCTGAAAAAAAACCTGACGTAATCTTGTCTAATCACGAGTGAAGCACCCATTTATTTTTGTGTGTGTGCTGACGCGGTACAAAATGGTGGCGGGTTGTAGGTCCTAAGCCTAGAACTGTTGCATCTGTGTGAGTGTAGGTCCCTTGTAGAACAAACGAATATGTAGGACCTTGCATGCTCATGCTTCACATCTTTTTAGTGTCACATTACGTCCGCCTTTTTTTCAAGTCCGTGCTTAGGTATAAACGTTTTCTATTACACCTTTCTCTTTTTGGTGAAAAAATACAGCGGTAGGTACTTTATTTCGAAAAAAGTTCTCATTCGATTTTTTGTTATTTCAATTAAATTGTAATTGCAATTAAGAAAAACATAGACATAGCACATGATTAAAATATATTCCATGTGGACATAGCCCAGACAAACATTTATTTCATCTGTTGAGGTACAATAGCAAATACAACCTGCACGACGACGCACTACACACTGCCAGTATTTTTTTTTTTTTTTGCTTCTTACACTGCCAGTATAAGTTGACCGCGAAGTATGCAGCGCGTCGTGAGGCGTATTTGTACTTACACACGGCGACACATCAAGCTGTTCATAACCAAAATAAGCTGGCCGCGAGTAGGTTTAGGTTGCATGACATTTATGAGTCGTCGCGCGGCCAGCTTATTATTTTGGTTTTGTATAGGTTGATGTGTCACCGTGTGTACGTGTGTGGGGACTTGCCATAGATGTCAACACCCACAAGTTATAGCAAAGAAGCTAACAGATGGCGATACCGTCGCTCTCAGAAATATGCTCCATACAAAGACAACGTTCACCGTAAATACGTAACTCGTAACCTACTACAAATAAGGTTCACAATCGAATGCGAGACATAAATCGCGCAAGAGAAATAATCACAGAGATTCGATATATATACAAGGTCCAACTAAGAACTGTTGGACTACGGCCGGTCCCCAGGCTTCACACTAAGCCTGGTGGAAGATCTTCCCTTTTCAATGGAGGAACATTCCCAAGTAGCACCTCCATATTGGCCACCCGCCGAGCTCCAGTCGGCCGCCGCCTGCCACAGAGCCGCACAGAACGCCTGCCGCGCTGCACCTGTATCGCTACGCCTAGCAAATACCTACCTAGTGCTTACGCGGTCTAAACCTGGCTATCCAAATACGCTTACTGCTTGCCTGTACTTAATGCGATACTAAGTCATTAAATCTGTTAAGTGGAGTCTGTGTTTACCTACCTCATAGATACCTACACCACACACGAGACCCCACATTGGTGACCCTCGACAAAGAACATCGCAACCTGAACACCGCAGAGCAGCATCAACACAGAGCAGCAACCAGTTCAACCAACCCTTCCTACCCCTCGACCAGGTCAAACAAGCAGCAGTCACACGCCATCAACCCGGAGCCGCACCAGGTCCATCGCAGCTGTCTTCACACCGCTTCCTGGGCCTGCAGCTTCCTCAACGACAGTCAGCGTCTGCACAGAAGGATCTCCCGCAGCTCACGTGTCTGAGCTCACCTCCACGTGGCAGTTCTGCTCGCCTTCTCCACGCCTGTCACTCACCCGCATCACATCAGGACTGGTCTCCCTGACAGATGCACACACTCGCAGCACATCGCTCGTCAGACTCACTTGACTGGAGCACTGCACCTACACGGATACAGACTGCACACTTCGAACAACTCAACGACCTCCGGTCTGAGGGGGGAGTACTGTGGGGACTTGCCATAGATGTCAACACCCACAATTTATAGCAAAGAAGCTAACAGATGGCGATACCGTCGCTCTCAGAAATATGCTCCATACAAAGACAACGTTTACCGTAAATACGTAACTCGTAACCTACTACAAATAAGGTTCACAATCGAATGCGAGACATAAATCGCGCAAGAGAAATAATCACAGAGATTCGATATATATACAAGGTCCAACTAAGAACTGTTGGACCACGGCCGGTCCCCAGGCTTCACACTAAGCCTGGTGGAAGATCTTCCCTTTTCAATGGAGGAACATTCCCAAGTAGCACCTCCATACGTGTATACCTGCACAGATGAAATAAATGTTTGCCATTAATACAGGAACTTTTTTCGAAATAAATTATCATCAATAAGTACCTACCTACCTCGGTATATTTCTCATACTGGGTATTACAGAAAGGTGTCATAGAACTTGTTTATGCCAAAAACATTTTCTATTCCATACATCTTCTTCTTCTTATCGTGTGGGCAAGCCCTGGTGTCAGAGTTTTTTCAGACCGCCTTACGGCCTCTGACGTGATTTTTATATAACGAATAATAACCACCAGAGATAGTAACTGGGACCAACGGCTTATCGTGCCATCTGAAGCACGGAATCATCTTTCTTTTCAGACAATCAGGTGATTCAGCCTGCATTACCCTAACCAACTGGGGAAAAACGCACCTACCAACGAACCTACGACCTCCGTGTCAAGATCCCAAGTCTTATAACCATTGGACCACGGAGATTGGTATTGGAGGAAAATGTGTTAGGATTTTTATCATACAAGATCCTTAACATGGATTATCTCGAAAACGTTGCACTTTAGGACCATATGTTATTTGACATTTTATGTTCGTCTATAGATCCTCTATCGATATACATAGGTTTCAGGGTGCGCCGCGTTTTTGAAATTCCTGAAAATTTATGGTCATCACTATGCCAGCCTCCCATACAAAGAGGTTCAATGGCCTTTGCAAATATGCGGCGCACCTTGAAACCTATGTATATCGATAGAGGATCTAAAGACGATCAAAAAATGTCCTATAATATATAGTCCTAAAGTGTAACGTTTTCGAGATAATGCATGTTAAGGATCTTGCCTATATAAAATCCTATGGAGATGTTACTTGGGAATATTCCTCCATTGAAAGGGAAGATCTTCTACCTGGCTTAGTGGGGACCGGCCGTGGTCCAACAGTTCTTAGTTGGACCTTGTATATACAGGGTGTTAGGAAAAGTATAATTAACCTTTTAACCACATACTCGATCTACCCATCAAACTAAACAACATTTTTTATGGGAGCAACACGATCTGAGCAAAAAAAAAATTTGCTGTCCCATACTAAACTCCAATACCTACTCTACTCAAATGTATGCAACAGTAGAATTTTTGCGCCCAGTTTGCTCCCGTAGTAAAAGTTGTTCAGTTTGATGGGTAGAGTACGTGGTTTTAAGGTTAATTATACTTTTCCTTACACCCTGTATAGGGTCCTTCTTTATATGCTGACACTTTTTTAAGGGGATGATCAGACCGTCAAATTGAACAACTTTCTTTATGGAACCAACATCGAAATCACGAAAAAAAAAATCTTCTGCTCCATACAAAACTGCAAACCTACTCGAGCCAAATGTATGGGACAGATGATTTTTTTTCGCTATTTCAATGTTGGTCCCATAGAAAAAGTCGTAGTTGGTCGAAAAAAAAAATCGACTGTCCCATACATTTGGCTCGAGTAGGTTTGCAGTTTAGTATGGGAAAAGTATAGGCAAGACCTGGATGCGACTGGCACAGGACCGAGAAGAATGGCAAAATATGGAGGAGGCTTATTATGCCCTGTAGTAGAATTTTTTTAACGATTTCGATGTTGGTGCCATTGAGAAAGTTGTTTAGTTTGACGGTCTGATCATCCCCTTAAAAAAGTGTCAGCATACCTATTAAGAAAGACTTTCCCTGTATATCGAATCTCTGTGATTATTTCTCTAGCGCGATTTATGTCTCGCATTCGATTGTGAACCTTATTTGTAGTAGGTTACGAGTTACGTAGTTACGGTGAACGTCTTTTGTATAGAGCATATTTCCGAGAGCGACGGTATCGCCATCTGTTAGCTTCTTTGCTATAACTTGTGGGTGTTGACATCTATGGCAAGTTCCCACAATCCTATCACATTCCCCTCCAATTTCCTAGAAGGTATCATAATATTTCAATAGAGCGTCGCGACTCTCCGTCAGTAGCGAGTTGCGGAGAGCTATGGAATCTCAATCTTGAGGTCCAGGTCTGAATCCGCACGGATGACATGCCATGTACTAATGAGTTTTTCTAACTTATGTAGGTACCTACCTACGTAACACCGACTGCTCTCAAACGACGAAGGAAAACATTTTGAGGAAACCTGCATACGATGAAGAAGAAATTCCGATGCGTATCTGAGGTCTACCAATCCTCATTGAGCACGCGTGGTGGACGAACGCCCATACACCCTCCCTGAGGGTAGACCTGTGCCCTGCAGTGGGATGTAGGTATGTAGGTTGTGATGATGATGATGAAGTTGTAATGGAAAATGTTTATGATAGACCTATAAACATCTTCTTTTACACCTTTCTCGTTTTGGTGAAAAAATTTATTTCGAAATAGTTCTCATTAGATTGTTTTTCATTTTTAATTAAATTGTAATTGTAATTAAGAAAACATATTCATAGCCTAGACAAACATTTATTTCATCTGTCGAGGTACAAATAGGCTGCACGACGCGCTGCACACTGCCAGTATAAGTTGACCGCGCGACACTTTGCGTGCTCCAATCACCCGGAGGCCGTCGTGAGGCCTATTGTACACACGGCGACACCATCAAGCTGTACAAAACTAACATAAGCTGGCCGCGCGTTGGTTGCATGACGTATGACTTCGCGCGGCCAGCTTATTTTGGTTTTGTATAGGTTGATGTGTCACCGTGTAAGTACTTGTACCATGTACAGATGAAATAAATGTTTGCCATATAAATATAAGAACCCTTTTTGAAATAAATTATTATTGGTACCTACTTCGTTATTTTTTCACATACTGTCTATTAGAGAAAGGTGTATAGAACTTTTTTTATACCAAAAACATTTTCTATTACACCTTCTTCTTATCGTGTGGCATGCGCCCTGGTGTCCGAGTTTTTTCAGACCACCTTACGGCCTCCAGACCATAACCACCAGAGATAGAAGCTGGGATCAACGGCTTAAAGTGCCATCCGAAGAACGGAATCATCTTTCTATTCAGACAAAGCGCGCAACACACGGCCGCTATAATATGTTGCTGTACTCTTCTAACGCATGCAAGTTGCTAATCGCTTCCTCTCACTCGCACGCGGGAAAGAGACGTGCTTATGTAATTTTGCGTGTGTAAGAAGAGTACAGCAACATATTATAGCGCGTGTCTGTGACGCCCTTTAGGTGATTCAGCCTGCATTGTTCTAATCCTAACCAACTGGGGAAAAACGCACAAAGTGGCATATCACTAGGTGTCCCCTGTGGGAATCGAACCCACGACCTCCTTGTCAAGAGCCCAAGCTCTTTTAACCATTCCAACCGTGGTCCAATGACCACGGAGGCAGAGACACCTTATAGATATTGGAGGAAAATATGTTAGGAATTTTATCCAGATCCTTAACATGGATTATCTCGAAAACGTTGCACTTTAGGACTATTATGTTATTTGACATTTTCTGTTCGTCTATAAATCCTCTATCGATTTACATAGGTTTCAGGGTGAGCCGCATTTTTAAAATTCCCGAAAAATTATGGTCATCACTATGCCAGCCTCCCATACAAAGAGGTTCAAAGCCCTTTATATGAATTTACAAAACAATACCTAACTACAACTATAATTAAAAAATGTCACAAGAACTTATTCAGAAGTGGTGAAACAGGCCCTTAGTCGAGAAACTGAAACCTGTAACTTACCAGAAGAAGAACATTAAAAAATTATCAAAACCAAGATAAAATCTTCTTACATAAACGTACCTTGTACACACGGCGTCGGCTCAGGCTACCCTGTTTGGACTTTGAACTATTAGAATTTGAACGCTGCGAATCGTGCGCGAGGGTGCAGTATGTTGTTGTTGTTTCGTCTCACGGCACGCTGCGCCCGCGCCGGCGGCCGCGTCTATGCAGGCTCTCTACCGCACCATTTTGTGTTTTATATGTATTGTAGTTTTGGGTATATAGGGTGCGTAACCTGATGTGTCGCCGTGTGTATATTTGTACGATTCACTTAAAATTAGAGACAATGATAAACGATTATCATTCAATTCAATTCAATCTTTGTTTAATGGCATCCGATGTGTTTTCACAATTCAGCCAACGTCTGGTTATATGAATACTATACGTAGGAAAATGATCAGTAGTTTTAATTAAGTCTAGAGTGGCAGTTTTGCCAATGTAAGTAGTCTCAAGTGATTGTTTTAAGGTTAAAACACAAAAGAGTTCACAAAATGGCCGACCCTCATGCCCTCATGGCCAGAACAATCACGAGCCGACGCAGACGTCCTCTCGGTAGACCTCTAGCCACGCGAGTGACGATTATCATCATAATAAAACAAAAAGTAAATGACGTTTTTAATGTTTTTAAATTTATGTTTTTATTACTCAAGTGGTAGTCTAGAAATAAAACAGGTGACACAAAGTTATTGGTTTTTTGTTTGACAAATTCGAGACTTTCTCTAGCTTCCGTTGTTCCACGCATTCATATTCAAAGGTGCCAGTATGGAATGGAAATTCAAAATCCTTATTTGAAACTCACACAATTTTCTTTACTTTCGCAGGTGTGTGAAAGTTAACGGTACTACAATCAATACATTTCGAACCAATCAATCCTCATGCAATAAATTTAATTTAAACCAATAAAGTTTAAAAGCCTCGGAGATTGGATAGGTAACCTCCCTCCATCCAACCTGAAAGACAACGAAGACATTGAGAGGGAGTGCAGGGCATTGTCTATACGAGCCAATATGATAGTCCGCCCGCAGGTTTGCTCGTTTCTCCACTCCAGTCAAGATAACACTGTTTAGAGCATACTGTACCTACTTCCTTTTACACGAGCAGCCTTTGGCTGAACTATACGAAGAAGCAGTACAACACCTTGCGGGTCCAGTTTAATAACGCGTTCAGGGTGCTGGTGCCTGCCGCCATACTGTAGTGCATGGGGGATGTTTGCCGATGCGCGAGTAGATAATTTTTTTTCAACACACTTGCTCATAAAATGGTTCTAATTTCACCGCAATAAGGCACATAATGACACCTATAATCAAACTGTGACTTTTTCATTACTATTATTCACTAGTGAGTTATAGGTTTTTTTTAATGTTGTTGTTCCGTTTTTCCTTCCGGAAAGGCAAAGGGTACATAGCCCCTGCAGCCAAGTCTGTTTTTTTATTGGTAGAGTTGCTTTGTTCTTAAAAAAGTTTCGATACAAAAAGATCGTGTTCAATAGTTGGTTGGTGTAATGGTTACCACGCCGGACTGCCAAACCAGGGTCCTGGGTTCGAATCCCGGTTCGGTCATGGATGTTATATGTTCGTGCCGTTGTTGTATGGTTTCCATAATAAAAGCCTTTTAGTGCTAGTTTGGGATCATTACAATGTATGTGCCTGTGAGCGTTATTTATTTATTTATTTATTTAATAGTACAAATAAAAGCGAAAATGTGACCCCCGTTCCGGGTCGTTTCTGGTGCAGAGGCTTGCTATATCAATTCAACGTGGCAACGCTGCTAGCGTAATGGGCTCCTTTGCGCCAGGATCGACAAGGGGCGGATTATTTGACTGAGCTTGTATTTCTTTGTTTTGACGAAGCATGTTGCTGATTTTTGTCTGTTTGTGTATCATTGTTATTGACGACGCTTGTGCTGACCGCTATTTTTTGTAATTTTTTTTTTTTTTTTTTTTTAATAAACGAATTCACAAATAAATTAATGTACCTATTGCTTGCTCATTTCATGCAACTTCGTATTTAAATGACTTATTTCAACTTGTACGTTTTTAATAAAGAAAACTTTGAATTTGCCATTGTGTACGCTATCCGCGAAAAGCCAAAAAAAAAAAAACCTCATTCTTTTAGTCTATGGAAGATCGTCATTGTTAGATGCGCGCATAGGAAAACTGATTAATTTTTCCCGCATTTGCGAAAAAAAATTCACAACTCGTTTTCACTGTTGAAATTATACCTATTTATTTATTAATAAAAATGTTAAATGTCTACAAGTACTAGTTATGAATGATTTATTATGTTGTACACCGCCCGATATAAGATGTGGCCCGTAACGTTATGGAAATTTTACTACCTGAAAACTCGAAGGCCAAATAGGTATCTATTTTAGTATTTTTTTATTCACAAGTGTGTTGAAAAACGCCGTATGATACACGTGTGTATTGATGATTACCCCCCTCGGCTCTCTTAATAGCGCCTCAGCGGTAATCACCAACATTACACACTTGTACCATAATGTACTATTAAAACAAAGGATAAAATTCAATTTGGGCTAAATCTCAAAAGTGCCGAGCAAACAAAAATAATGTTATATTCCTTTAGAATACGTAATTATGTCCATTTGTTACTATGGCACGAAAGCTGTAGGGTCATTCTCTGATCTGTTATATGAGTTCGAAAATTATTATTTCAGAATTTTTCGACCACAATATAACAGTTAATCTAATAAAAAAAATGACTTTCTATGCCAGAAACAATCACTGTGAACATTTATACTATGAAATCAAGGCTGTAGGGTCATTCTCTGTATTTTTCGACCACAATATAACAGTTATCTAATGAAAAAAATGGTTTTCTATGCCAGAAATAATCACTGTGAACATTTTTACTATGAAATCAAGGCTCTAGGGTCATTCTCTGTATTTTTCGACCACAATGTAACAGTTATCTAATGAAAAAATGGCTTTCTATGCCAGAAACAATCACTGTGAACATTTTCACTATGAAATCAAGGCTCTAGGGTCATTCTCTGTATTTTTTCGACCACAATATAACAGTTATCTAATGAAAAAAATGGCTTTCCATGCCAGAAATAATCAGTGTGAACATTTTTACTATAAAATCAAGGCTCTAGGGTCATTCTCTGTATTTTTTCGACCACAATATAACAGTTATCTAATGAAAAAATGGCTTTCCATGCCAGAAATAATCAGTGTGAACATTTTTACTATAAAATCAAGGCTCTAGGGTCATTCTCTGTATTTTTTCGACCACAATATAACAGTTATCTAATGAAAAAATGGCTTTCTATGCCAGAAATAATCACTGTGAACATTTATACTATAAAATCAAGGCTCTAGGGTCATTCTCTGTATTTTGTCGACCACAATATAACAGTTATCTAATGAAAAAAATGGCTTTCTATGCCAGAAATAATCAGTGTGAACATTTTTACTATAAAATCAAGGCTCTAGGGTCATTCTCTGTTCTTGTAAAGTAATTGGAATTGTAGTATTCATACCTTTTCAATAGAAGTACCACAGTTAACCGATTTACTTAGACTCAAACTACCACTGTCATCACTGACTCTACACAGTGGTCAAAGACTTTCGTCTTGAGACACTTTGACGGTTGGCCTCTTTCTCGAAGTTGGACTTATAGTCTGTTTGAGGAACTAATCATTTTAGTATGATGGTGTTGCCAGGTTATGTTTCATTTTGACGTTCTTGCGTGGAGACAGCGCCCTCATTTTTTGTCAAGCCTTTATAGACAAACTATACCTAACTGGATAGCTTGTCCCAGGTAAAAATAATCGTCAACAACTTCGAGCGTAGAGTCCCCGATCTTTTCAGGAGTTATGAACACATTATCAGGGTGAACGTGCTCCCCATAATAACTTCGAGCCTGCTTTATCTGTTGGGTAGAGTTATTCTTTCATTTATTATTCTTAAAAACTTCTCATCGTGCACATTATTATCGATCAGGACGTGAAAGTCATGCAACAAAGCTGCAGCATTTTGAAAATAGTTTATCATGAGGTTTTGTGCTCGGTTACTGAGGTCAATTCTTAAATGGCGAAAATCCCTCTTAAAACATCCATTTATAACTTCGACCACGCATCGAAGGAGGATCATGGCTCTCAAACAGCTTAAGAACAACAATTCGCCAGGTGACGACGGTATTACGGCCGAGCTTCTGAAGGTCGGTGGAAAACCGGTCCTGAAGGCCCTTCAGAATATGTTCGATTCAATCATACTCGAGGGAAATACGCCGCAGGCATGGAACAGAAGTCTGGTGGTGCTCTTCTTCAAAAAGGGTGATAAATGCCCTGCTGAACTATAAGCCCATCTCCCTTCTTAGCCATGTCTACAAGCTGTTTTCGAGAGTCATTACGAACCGTCCCACGCACAAGTTCGACGACTTCCAGCCTCCCGAACAGGCTGGTTTCCGAAAGGGCTTTAGCACCGTGGACCACATACATACACTTCAGCAGGTTATACAGAAGACCGAAGAGTATCACCTGCCCCTTTGCTTGGCGTACGTGGACTACGAGAAAGCCTTTGATTCGATTGAGACTTGGGCTGTACTGCAGTCTTTTCAGCGATGCCAAGTAGACTACCGGTACATCGAGGTGCTGAAATGCTTGTACAAAAATGCCACTATGTCAGTCCGACTACAGGATCAGAACTCGAAACCTATCCTACTGCAACGCGGTGTGAGGCAGGGAGACGTTACATCTCCGAAATTGTTCACCGCTGCACTGGAAGATGTTTTCAAGGTTCTGGACTGGAAATGTTCTGAGGTTTCAGAATATCTCTGACTACCCCCTCGGGGAATATAGTCGTGAGCATATGCTTATGCTTACATCAGTCACCTTCGGTTTGCCGATGATATAGTCATCATGGCGGAGACTATGGAAGAGCTCAGTCGAATGCTCGATGATGTTAGCAAGAGCCTCCGAACGAGTTGGTCTGAAGATGAACATGGACAAGACAAAGATCATGGTTAAATGTCCATGTTGAGCCCACTCCTGTAACGATTGGAAACTCTGCACTCGAAGTTATTGACTATTATGTTTACCTTGGACGAACTATTCAGTTAGGTAGGTCCAACTTTGAGAAAGAGATCAACCGTCGAATCCAACTCGGCTTGGGCAGATACCATATAAAGCAGGCTCGACGTTCTTGTGGAGAGCACGTGCACCCTGATGGTGCCTTCATCATACAGCTGGGCGGGGACGTACCAGTTCAAGAGTTTCAGGAGCTGGATGGAAGAGACCTTTGGCTAATAAGAGGTCACATCCAGTCGAGACGAGACATGTTCAAGCCAAAACGTACTATACATCGCTGTAGAACCTTCTTTACGTGGACAAAAAGCGATTCCTCACTACTATTGTAGCTGCAACATTGGAAAACGCACAATAAGACCCTGTGCGCACGTCTTGACCAGAATATACAAGGTTTTTGCGCGGCATGAGCGTTGGCTCATGGCACTATTGTTGCATAGTTCCGCCGGCAGAAGGTCTGGAAGGCATAATTGGCAAACAGGAGGAGCTTTAACCAATAGATTTTATGTATGACTGTATACATAAACTTAGCTTACGATTATATTGTAAGGGCTGGGCCACAAAGAGTCCGGCTGCGGGCCGGAACGGAACAGCGACGGACAGCTGCAGAGCAGCTCGTGTCACACAGAGCCTGCAGTTGCTGTTCTGCAGCCGGTCTGTTGCGGTTCCGCAGCTGGTCCGTCGCTGTACCGTTCCGGCCCGCAGCCAGACTCTGTGTGGCCCAGCCTTTACAATATAATCGTAAGCTAAGGTTATGTATAGGTACAGTCATACAAAAAGTCTATTGGTTAAAGCTCCTCCTGAAGAGACTGCAGTACAGCCCAAGTCTCATCCCAGTCTGTTACATTGTGGTCGAAAATACATAGAATGACCCTAGAGCTAGGCTGTAGAGCCTTGATTTCATAGTAAAAATGTTCACAGTGATTATTTCTGGCATAGAAAGCCATTTTTTTCATTAGATAACTGTTATATTGTGGTCGAAAAAATACAGAGAATGACCCTACAGCCTTGATTTCATAGTAGAAATGTTCACAGTGATTGTTTCTGGCATAGAAAGTAATTTTTTTTATTAGATAACTGTTATATTGTGGTCGAAAAAATACTGAAATAATAATTTTCGAACTCATATAACAGAGCAGAGAATGACCCTACAGCTTTGGTGCCACAGTAACAAATGGACATAAATACGTATTCTAAAGGAATATAACATTATTTTTGTTTGGCCGGCACTTTAGGATTTAGCCCAAAAATGTATGGACCCAGAATGATCTCCTTTGGTCCTGACTAAGGGCTCGTCCGCACAGCGATTTTTATTCGCGCGAATGATATGAATGTGATAACATAGGATGACTTCTGACAGGACACTTATGTCAAGAAAATAAGTACGAAAATTGCTTGTCGCACGCGTGTTCCTATGTGAAAGTAGTGTGTCGGTGGTCGTTTTAGCGGTAAACAGCATAATAGGAAGACGCGTGAAACAAACAATTTTCGTACTTAGTTCCTTGACATAAGAGTCTTGTCAGAAGTTATCCTATGTTATAACATTCACATCATTCGCGTGAATAAAAATCGCTGTGCGGACGAGCCCTTATACGTTCAATTGGTACATTCATTTCCTTCATTTCACTCCATCTTGTTTTCATTCATTCATAAGATTTTCGTCTTGCGGTGCCAACCATTTCTTGTTTTATATAACTCTTTTATTGTAAAATTAAACCATTTCAAGTGCACAAACGAATTAATACGATTGTTACCTACATACAATAGCATTAATTCATTAAAAATGGACAAGTTAACTGCTAAACGAGGAAACATCAAAGGTGGGTTAAGAGCCCGCTCGGATATTTTTGGCGTTTAACAAAAATTCACACTTTTCCAAGTTCTAGATCTCTGCCATTTAAAGATAATGGCATAGTACTTTAATACAGAATCATAAATCAGAGTTGGTTTTAGGTCGCTAGTTGATTAGAATTTCGATAACAATGTTAATATTTCAAGAAAAAGTAACATTCCAACATCCAATTTCGCACAAACTTAAAACAATAGGTTTTTCCCCCTCATTTTGTACCAAAAGGGCAGCATTTAAAGATCTAAAAAAGAAATACATTTAATGGTCATATAGTCCTTAAGGTCGTAGATTGATTAGAATCGAGATAAACATTTATTGGATTCCCAAAAAAAATTATTATCGAAAAGCAATATTGACCGAAAATGTGTTCATTAAACAATCATTTTACGCAGAAGTTAATGACAAAATTAAAAAATAAAGTTACACATATCAAAATATAAAGCTTTATCTTACTAACAAAAATTTTTAAAATTTTTTCATCGTTCAGTTTTTTTTTACAATACTCTGAAGTAATGCCTTATAAGTTCATTTACGCAGCGTATGCGGCCAGTCACGCCCGAGGGCGAGGACCTATGTCGCTCACGCTCCCGCGCGCCATATCGTGTTTTACGTATTTCCGACGGTTAAACCAGAGGCCGGCAACAGTTTTAAGGTTAGGGTGTCGCACTGAGGGAAGAAACACTTTGAAAAATTTTACGCAAATTTTATATGGAGCTTGGACTTGGAAATTTTATCGATTTTTCGGGTGAAATTTAAATTTTCAAAATTTTTTTGTTTTTGCATGCGGAAGGGTGGGTTCTGGATACCCCAGGGGTTCGAAAAATTAGCTATTTTTAGCTAGGATTCACCGTTATCTAGATATTTTATAAATTATGTTTTTATAAAGGGAAGGGGGCGCGATCTAAGTCAGTCGGTTAGGTTAGCGAGGAGCGAAGCTACAAGAATGTTAGGTTTCTTGTGACCACAGCGAATTGCTACTGTTTAGCAAGTCCACTCAAAAAAAATTGGATTAAAAGAAAGGGGGTGGGGGGTCATCCCCCGGATCCCAAATGTTACATTTGGCGATTGTTTTTTGCTGAAAATTTGCTAAGTCCTAATTTTGTATGGGAAAGGGACCCTCTTTGCGACACCCTGACACTTTAGTAGGCAATAAAATCACTTGCCGGAAAAGTCGATACAATACAAGGTATAACTAGTTACTTACCTTCTTATAGTTAGGTACGTTTTGTCTCTTTTTATTTTTTATCAATGCTATTTATCATCTTTTGTAGAGGAAATGAAAAGGAGAATACAGGGCCGGACTGGGACCTTAAATCGGCCCGGGCATTTTAGAGACAATCGGCCCTCCCAATCTCGACTAAAAATTAGTAAAATTTATAATAATAATCGATAATGACAGAATACGATCTAAGACCAAGAGCGAGCGAAGCGAGCTCGAGATTTCACTGCAATACTATGAGATGATAGCAATACGATCTAAGACTAAGAGCGAGCGAAGCGAGCTCGAGAATTCACTGCAATGTAATGTGATGACGATCTAAAAACATTCGCTGCAGTATAATGAGATGACTATAATACGATCTTAAATCAGGAGCGAGCGCAGCGAGCCCGAGAATTTTTTTCCAATATTGTCAAGTCGTTGTACTAATTTTATTTCAAACTCTTGATTTTGGCGCCCCCTTAGCTTGCTGCCTGGGGCGTGGGCTCCGGTTTGTCCCCTCCCTAGATTCTGGGTTGCTGTCCATACACAGGGACTTTTAAAAAAGCGGACCCTCTTTTCATTAAATACAATAATATAATATCTATTATGTTGACAATTTCACCTAGATTTAGGTATCTTGTTTTGAATAAGTATATCCTTCTAATTTATGGGGTAGACCGGGCCGCTTGAATGGCCGAATATCGAAATTCATGGGCATATGCCCGGTGTGCTCTAGGGCCAGTCCGGGCCTGGGAGAATTCCAATTCAAAGGAAAAAAACTGCAATAAATGCGAAATTATTTTAAGTAAACTATTTTATTTGTATGGAACGGAACAGGAAAAGCGGAACACACCTAATTTCACCATAGGCGTAGCAAGGGGGGGGGACACCCCAAAATCCTTCTGGCCCACCCCCGAAATCAAATGAATCACTTACTAAAAATAAGAGATATCAGTAGGAATCAGAGTTAAATAAACACGATATTACTTTCTTATTTCGTTTCTCATGTCCACTTTCTTGACTTTTGGCGGTAGGCCTAAAAACTTTACAGTTGGCAAAAATTTTGTCTCTAAAATTAAATTTCTATTTAAATAAAACAAGTAAAGTTTTGGTTAATATTTATGTTTATAATTATTCAGTAGCATTAAATACCTGCCAGCAAGTGTTTTCCATACGATTCACAAAGAACTTCACGTCGTCACCGCACTTCACTTCACTTCACATTCACGGCTAGTACCTACCCGCACTATGGATACCCTAAAACAGTCAATGACCGAGATGATGGAGCATTTTAATGGGCAGATGGCAGCATTCCAGCAACAGCTTAGGGACTCCCAACCATCAAGCTCATCCACAACAAAACTGGATGCCGAATTTGCAGCGTTCCAGAGTTTCATCACTGGTGCCTTACATAACCTTCAGCGACAGTTGGAGGTTTTGGCACTGGAGGTAGACCAGCTGGACGCGCGAGGCCGTCGTAAAATCCTCCTTGTGCATGGTGTGTCGGAGTCCAAGGAGGAGGACACAGCAGCGGTGGTTGTACGTGTTGTCCGTGAGCGGCTCAATATTCCGGAATTTCAAGCAATCGACATCAGACGCTGCCACAGAATGGGACGTGCATCACCCAATGGCATCAGGCCGGTGCTGGTGAAGTTCCAGAGCAGTGCATTGAAGGACAGGGTTTGGTTTTCCAAAAAGATGCTGAAGGGCACCGGCGTCACACTCTCGGAGTTCCTCACCAAGAGGCGACATGATGCCTTCATGGCTGCGCGGCAGAAGTTTGGCGTCTCTAAGTGCTGGACCAGGGACGGTACTGTCTTTGTGCTGGGAGACGACGGTACCCGCCATAAGGTTCTGTCCGTCTCGGACCTGGCCCGGATCTCGTCGCCTGATGATTCGAACAAAGAACAGGATACTGGACCAGCCCCAAAACCGA
Source organism: Agonopterix heracliana (assembly GCA_963693445.1). NCBI lineage: Eukaryota > Metazoa > Arthropoda > Insecta > Lepidoptera > Depressariidae > Agonopterix > Agonopterix heracliana. Next base: position 693,399 of record OY856321.1, read on the forward strand.
AAAAAGCTCCAGTCAAGCCTAGACAGGTGAAACCGAAAAAGACCACTGACAAATAATCTTAGGTTTAGTAATTCATTTAGGTAAGTCTGGGCAGAAGGTAGGATATTCACATGTTTGTTTTTACTAGAAAATTACGTAATTTCAGATTCGTTGTTTTTTTTTTCTTTCCATACCGACAATTTCAAACTCTTATAATATCAATAGGTACTGTTCTTTTCTTTGTTAATTCTTGTTGTGATGTTTTCTGGTTTGACAGTTGAAATTGACACTTTTTTTTTTTTTTTTTTTTTTTTTTTCATATTGGTTGCGTTTTAGTTGTTCCTTAGAAGCAAGTTAGTGGATATGGATGCGTTCAACCTCTACTTTAAAATGTTAATGTTAAAAATTTATATTACTGCCCAGACGTTCTTTACTTCTCAGTTCTCACTGTTTTTACTTTATTACAACACACAGCCGGCAGGTGGATCACTCAAATTTTAATTTTAATTTTATCATATTTTATACTTTAGACCTTATTTAAAAGTATTTATTATTTATTATATTTTCAATTATTTATATTTTAGTATGCTTAATAGTTTATTTGTTAATAGTAACAGTAGTCAAAGTGACGAATACCACTCTTTTTCCTCTTCTTCGGACTGTGAAGTTGATAGCAGCGACTGTAGTTTTCAGAGTATCCCATCTCTGCATGATACTCTGACATCGCAATTTTCAGACTGTAGTAAAAATTTCAATATCGTGCACATTAATGCTCAAAGCATTCCTGGCCATCACATGCACATGTTGGCAACGTTCGACATAAAAAATTTGCATGCCATTTTCGTCTCCGAAACTTTTTTAAAGCCGAATGTCCCTTCCACATCTTGTTCGCTGCCGGGTTTCAAATTAATTCGTAATGATCGTATCGGTGCTGGGTGTGGTGGTGTTGCCATTTATCTCCGCTCTCATCTCACACATTCTATAGTCAGCATGTCTGCTCAGCCTCCACCAAGAGATGCCGGAGAACACCTTTTCATCGAAGTTGAGCTCTCCCATTCTAAAGTTCTTTTAGGCGTATATTATCCCCCATCTATGAATATCAATTATTTTTCGTCTTTAGAAAGTCACCTAGAAAAATTAATTCCTTCATATAATCATATCATTATCATGGGTGACTTCAATACTTGTCTTCTAAAACGTGATCATCGTTCTTCTTCTCTTCGTTCTTTGATAAATGCCAACAATATGCATATTCTTCCCTCTAATTCCACACATCATTTCCCCAACTGCCAACCGTCTCTTCTCGACCTTATAATGGTATCTTCTTTGGCACATGTTGTTAAACATGGCCAGTACAGCGCAGACGGTTTTTCTTATCACGACTTAATTTACCTTTCATATAAAATCCGTCCTCCAAAACTTCGACCTAAAGTTCTTTTGCAACGCAGTTTTGGTGGTATTGACTTGGATAAGCTTAAAGAAGACGCACAAAATGTTGATTGGGCTTCCATATCGAATAGACGTACAATAGACGACCAAATAGCGGTTTTCAATACTCTTCTTACACAACTGTATGATAGGCACGCTCCGATACGAGCCATAAAAATCAAACACTTTCCTGCTCCCTGGCTAACGGAGGATATTAAAAGGCTTTTAGAGAAGAAAGTTCTTGCAAAATCAAAATTCAAACGACGTCCCACTGATTCTAACAGGGAAAAGTACACAATTATTCGGAATCATTGCAACAGGGTTTGTAGAGATGCTCAACGGCGCCATATTCATCAGTCCGTCGAAAACGGCGATCCCGCTAAAGTATGGAAATTTCTCAAATCACTGGGTGTTGGAAAATCACGTCAAGATCCTATTTCTAAAAATGTTAATCTAAATCTTCTTAATAAACACTTTTCATCTTCGTCCGCTTTTAATGGTGCGACGAAAACCAGTACATTAAATTTTCTTTCTTCTATGCCCACACCCGACTACCCTCCTTTTGTCTTTCGTCAACTCACCGCTTGTGGTGTTAAGAGGCACATACTCTCAATTACATCTAATGCAGTTGGTAGCGACAGTATTAGCCGTAAAATGATCCTTCCAATTCTCGACATCCTCACTCCAGTAATCAGTAATATCCTAAACAACTCAATATCCATGGGCTCCTTTCCATCTTCATGGAAAGAGGCCCAAATAATTCCTTTACCAAAGAAACCTAATCCCTCCTCGTTTTCCGAATACCGTCCTATTTCCATTCTCCCATTCCTGTCCAAGGTTCTTGAACGAGCCGTTCATAACCAGTTAACTCATTTCCTTACAGAAAACAACCTTTTAAATCCTCTTCAGTCCAATCTTTGTTATTGCCAATTCTTGACTATGCCGATGTTGCCTATCTCGACATCAATGAGGAGCAACTAAACAAGCTTGAGCGTCTCCAAAATGTCTGCATTAGATTCATATTTGGTCTCCGAAAATATGACCATGTGTCTGAATTTCGCTCTAAGCTCAAGTGGCTCCCAATACGTCTTCGTCGCAATTTCCACATTCTTTCCCTATTGTACTCTGTTTTGTTTCTTCCCTTATCCCCATCCTATCTTAAGGACCGATTCACTTTCCTCCACGCCACACACGACCGAGTGTTGCGATCAGCTGAAAATTTGTTGCTGGCGATGCCATCCCACAGAACATCTTTTTATGGCAAATCTTTTACAGTCCAGTCAGTTCGTTTGTGGAATGAACTGCCTCTCTCCATAAGACGTGCTCCATCCTTAGCTATTTTTAAAAAGCTGCTTAAAGACTACTATCTCACTACTTAGTTCGTACAATTTGGTATTTTAACGTTTACTGTGTTACTACTGTCTTTGTGTATAATGTATTATATATATATATATATATATATATATTTATATATGTATATATTATTATTACTTGGTATATATTTACACCGCCTTACCACATATTTTCTATTAAAGAGTTCTTCCATCCTATGGTTGTCTGGAAGAAATCGCTTTTAGTGATAAGACCGCCATTTGTACCCTTTTGTTTGCTTATAATATTGTTATTTTATGTTTTTGGTGTGCAAATAAAGAGTATTGTATTGTATTGTATTGTATTCTTGAAAAGTCAATGTGCTCAGAATGTACTTTCGCAAAATCTTGAAAACCTTGAAGCAAAATCATGAGCTCGCATCGCTCGCTCCTGTATTTAGAACGTACTGCTCTGGGGCCTAATTCACCTATTTTACACATTACTGGTTCTGGTTCGTATTGTAATCGGTTCGTAATGACGTCACTTTTTAAAATGGAATTCTGTTGACATATTTTTATCTTGTTCCAATCTCGTTCCGTTGACGTTTCATACTATTTAGTGACTTTTAGTATTCTACTGTATCGTAACGTGATTGTAAACGAGGAAAGATCGTACGTAAGAACATTGTAAGTAACTTTGACGTTTGTTTTAACCAATGTTATTTCGATTTCTTGCCCTTAGAGCTGTCAAAATAAAAGTTAGTCGTGAGGTACTTTTTTACAATTGGTTTACGAACGTTAAAAATTGATGGAAAAAAAAAAATTTTTATGCTCTCCTACCATCAGCGTCAAACAGCCACTAAATACAAACCCTGATTTTGGTACCAAATTGAAAGCAAACATAGTTTTTATCACTATTAGCTTCTTCCAGCCCCCACTATGGGTATCCTGAGACAGGCCTACTAGTGGAGGCTCTAGCCCAACTGCAACACGCGCGCCCAATTCACCTACTTATCCCTCAGAATATTTACCTGTGTGAAGTTAGCAGTCAAACTTAGCAGTCAAAATTTAACCCGACCAAATTAAGAAGTCGTCGATTTGATTACATTTTTAAGCCCTAAAAACACGTGCAATTGATTAAAAAGAAAATACAAATGACTTACATGCCCTCTAAACTTGGATATAAACAAAACAAAAATTAATTGTAAGCATGAACCCAATAGAAAACTACTTTTATATTTTTATGTCTACATTTTAATATGCTACCTATGAACTAACATACCTGACAGGCCAATTTATGAACAGGCTTAATAAATCAGTACTAAAAACTATGAAAAGGCTTGTTTTAAACAATTTGATACATTGGGAGGTGGCCATATCACCTGAGGAATTAAGGTCTTTTTTCATTCACGAAACTGGTAATACAGAAGGGAGGCTGACTATGAAGGGACCTACCTGACAGGATGAGATGTGTCTAGGTACAATGTTTAGGCACTAAGCTAAGCTGAGCTGAGTCTTTAACCTATGAAGCGAGGTACCTGACAGGATAAAACGTATGTATTTGCTTAGTGTATATGCTACCGTAGCTACTGTAGCTGCTAACCATTTGATATGTTAGCAGTGTCTCGTCTTATCAACCAAAAAAAAGTTAGAATTTGCCTTCGTAGTAACATGTTCAAAGAAGAATCTACGTAGGAACCAACATACCTGACAGGATGAGATGTGTCTAGGTACAATGTTTAGGCACTAAGCTGTAGAATAAAACTAATTTTATTAACTTTGATATGTTGTGAGTGGTCGTTTTGATGAGATGAAAACAAAGCAATTTTATTACAAATTACAACATTCAAATGGAAATCGTTCTATAAATCATTACAACTCATAGAGCTTTATGTACATAGGCATAAGAGCTGGATAATAAACTCTATGTAGAGCTTAGTTTTAACCACTATTGTACATCACGAGTGGTACTGTCGCGGTCCAAATTGTTTTAGGAATTTTTTGTAGTACAAAATTCACTTTTAAATAAAGGCCTATGAAGCGAGGTACCTGACAGGATAAAACGTATGTATTTGCTTAGTGTATATGCTAAGCTATACATAGAGACTAGTTTTGAACCATTTGATATGTTAGCAGTGTCTCGTCTTATCAACCAAAAAAAGTTTGAATTTGCCTTCGTAGTAACATGTTCAAAGAAGAATCTACGTAGGAACCAACATACCTGACAGGATGAGATGTGTCTAGGTACAATGTTTAGGCACAAAGCTATATAATAAAACTAATTTTATTAACTTTGATATATTGTGAGTGGTCGTTTTGATGAGATGAAAACAAAGCATTTTTTTTTACAAATTACAACATTCAAATGGCAATCTTTCTATAAATCATAACACCTGATAGAGCTTTATGTACATAGGTATTGGAGCTGGATACTAAACTCTATGTAGAGCTTAGTTTAAACCACTTTCGTACATATGGAGCGGTTCTGTCGCTGTCCAAAGTCTTTTGGGAATTTTTATGTTGAAAGAAATGTTCTTTTAAAAAAAGGTGCTGAGTTTTAAGGTGGTTGCAGAGTTGTCAATTTCATACAAAACTTTGTCGTGGAACACTCGCAGACGGCATTGATAGAAGTAAATTTTTATATTATATGGAAAAATTGCTTAGAACATTTAGATTGCTCATCTTAAATTATATTTACAATTTAAAATAATATATTCACGAAGATATCAAGCTTCGAAATTATTCATAAAACACTTCAACGAGACACGTCTTGCAACCTTTTAACATAGTCTACGTCTTGGACGGCTATGGTAATAGAAAAGACTTAAACGAGACACCTCTTGTAACATTCGAAAGCCTACGTCGTGGATGGCTTTGGTCATAGAAAAGACTTCAACGAGACACCTCTTCCAACTTTCTTACAAAGCCTACGTCGTAGACGGCTATGGTCATATTAAAGACTTCAACGAGACATTTCTTGCATCCTTCTTACAAAGCCTACGTTGTAGACGGCTATGGTCATAGAAAAGAATTCAACGAGACATCTCTTGCAACGTTTTTACAAAGCCAACGTCGTAGACGGCTATGGTCATACAAAAGACTGCAACGAGACATCTCTTGCAACATTCTTACGTCGTAGACAGCTATGGTCATTGAAAAGACTTCAACGAGACACCTCTTGCTTCCTTCTTACAAAGCCTACGTCGAAGACGGCTATGGTCATAGAAAAGACTTCAACGAGACATCTCTTGCAACCTTCTTACAAAGCCTACGTCGTAGACGGCTATGGTCATAGAAAAGACTTCAACGAGACACCTCTTGCTACCTTCTTACGAAGCCTACGTCGTAGACGGCTATGGTCATAGAATAGATTTTAGCGAGACACCTCTTGCTACCTTCTTACAAAGCCTACGTCGTAGACGGCTATGGTCATAGAAAAGACTTCAACGAAACACCTCTTGCTTCCTTCTTACAAAGCCTACGTCGAAGACGGCTATGGTCATAGAAAAGACTTCAACGAGACATCTCTTGCAACCTTCTTACAAAGCCTACGTCGTAGACGGCTATGGTTATAGAAAAGACTTCAACGAGACACCTCTTGCTACCTTCTTACGAAGCCTACGTCGTAGACGGCTATGGTCATAGAATAGACTTTAGCGAGACACCTCTTGCTACCTTCTTACAAAGCCTACGTCGTAGACAGCTATGGTCATAGAAAAGACTTTAACGAGACACCTCTTGCTACCTTCTTACAAAGCCTACGTCGTAGACGGCTATGGTCATAGAAAAGACTTTAACGAGACACCTCTTGCTACCTTCTTACAAAGCCTACGTCGTAGACGGCTATGGTCATAGAAAAGACTTCAACGAGACACCTCTTGCTTCCTTCTTACAAAGCCTACGTCGAAGACGGCTATGGTCATAGAAAAGACTTCAACGAGACATCTCTTGCAACCTTCTTACAAAGCCTACGTCGTAGACGGCTATGGTCATAGAAAAGACTTCAACGAGACACCTCTTGCTACCTTCTTACGAAGCCTACGTCGTAGACGGCTATGGTCATAGAAAAGACTTCAACAAGACATCTCTTGCTACCTTCTTACAAAGCCTATGTCGTAGACGGCTATGGTCATAGAAAAGACTTCAACGAGACATCTCTTGCTACCTTCTTACAAAGCCTATGTCGTAGACGGCTATGGTCATATAAAAGACTTCAACGAGACATCTCTTGCAACCTTCTTACAAAGCCTACGTCGTAGACGGCTATGGTCATAGAAAAGACTTCAACGAGACATATCTTGCTACCTTCTTACAAAGCCTATGTCGTAGACGGCTATGGTCATAGAAAAGACTTCAACGAGACATCTCTTGCTACCTTCTTACAAAGCCTATGTCGTAGACGGCTATGGTCATAGAAAAGACTTCAACGAGACCACTCTAGAAACCTTCTTACAAAGCCTAATCATGCATGCATGCTTGCGTGAATGATTGCTTACCTGTGTGCTTGCTTGCATGTGTGCTTGCTTGCATGTTTGCTTGGATGCATGTTGGGGAGTGCAGGGGGGCCGTGCCCCCCGCGAGGGGGATGCGGGGGGCGGATGCCCCCTGCCTGAGAAAAACAAACATGTGTTTTTAATATTCTTGGTTAGGTTAGAATATGTTGCACACTTAGCGGAGCGAGCGGAGCATCGACATGCTTGCCTGCATGCTGAATGCTTGCTGCATAATTGTTTGCTTTCTGTATGCTTGTTTGCTCGCTGCATGCTTGCTTGCTTGTTGCTTGGGGGAGCAGAAAGGTAGGTAGCTTCAAAACTAAAGGATAGGTTAGGTTCGGTATGTAGTATAACCACTTAGAGAGCGGTCATATTTTTCACATTTATAAAGATCAAGGTCAAGGTCAGTACGTGGTCCTCAGTATACCGCTTCCGACTCATTTGGTTTTGTTTTTATTATTATTAATAATTGGTTATGTAAGGTTTCTTTTATAATTTGGCAAGCGTTTTAAAATTATATATTATGAGCATTGATTATTCTACGTTCGGAAATTAGATGACATAAATGCTATACTTTTAAAATGTTATGCTTTATAGATTGTATAACATTTGTGATGGTTATGCTTAACTTTCATTATACCCGATGAGTTTTATACTTTATCAATTTATAGCTTTTAAATTTATATCTAAAGTTTAGCAAGTGTCCATTATTTCAAACAAAATTATAGAAAAAGAAGTTATATTTCCTAAACTATATATATTTTGTATTTATATCTAATATTACTTACCCGTCGTAGACAGCTACGGTATAAAAAAGACTTCAACGAGACACCTCTAGCAACCTTCTTACAAAGCCTACGTCGTAGACCGCTATGGCCATAAAAAAGACTTCAACGAGACATCTCTTGTAGCCTCTGACATGGCTTAACGACTGTTATTCGTAGTTGTAGACGGCTATGGTAATACAAAAGACTTCAACGAGACACCTCTTCATAAAGCCTACGTCGTAGACGGTATGGCTATACAAAAGATTTCAACGACACACCTCATGTAAAAAACTACGTCGTAGACGGTAAGGCCATACAAAAGACTTCAACGAGAAACGTCTTAAAAACTTAAATACTTTTTCTTTGTAAAGAATATTCAACATTTTTATCATTTTCAAAGTGCCTTCCACCTCGTTGTTTTATATTTGAACTGTTTAATTTGAACTGTTAGCTTTCGACTATATTTAACACCTTTGTAACATGATGTGCAATCACGGACTTGAAAGAAATACTTTTAAGTCTGTGTGTGCAATAAATAAATTGAAATTGAAATATTTGTTTTAAACAGAACAATTTCCGGAAAATATATTTTATTCGCACAGCAACCAATCGAAAAAAATGTATGTGCAATAATTTCAACACAACAAAAATATGATTACCTACCTATCCATAATTTTTACAATCCTAAAAGAAATAGGTAACTAACAAAAATTAAAAATGTGTCTACCCCTGCTTCGGTATTGCTTCTGGCTACGATTTTAACACAAAGACCTAGATGCATTGCAGTAAATCACGAGCTCTCTTAGCTTCGCTCGCTCCAGGATTCAGTGAAATCTCGAGCTCGCTTCGCTCGCTCTAGGATTTAGTTTTTGTTACATCAACCTCGCCTGGGCCTGGCCCACCCTGGGAAAAAATCATTGCTACGCCCATGAATTTCACTTTGTTTTGGTTTGTCGTGTTGATAATTAGGCTGTAACACGATTTTCAGGGTTCCGATTTGTTGTAGTTTACCTCTTTGGACAACTGCAATGTCAATATTTAAAATAATATTTGTTTGTACAAAGAACTTTTTCCTTTGTCACTTCCAATAAAATTTTCACAACATAAACATCTAACTTATTATTCAATAGATATTTATATTTCAACACGTTATCAGCACGAATTGCTCTTTTGTGAGTGAAGTCACAAATTAATTTCACCATTTAAAAGTGAAAATTTTCTGAAAACTTAGGAGATGTCAGATAAAGGATCGAAATCAAATCTTCGTTCCCTTGCTGGAATATTTTTAAAAGGTAGGCAAGATTATCCGATATGGAAGTTTAAGATGAAGATGTACCTAGTACATGAAGGTCTGTGGAATAGCATCAGTGGCTACCCAGATGATGACTCGACTCTCGTTGATAATAAGAAAAGAGATGACGAGATTACTTTAGCAAAGATTTGCTTAACCTTGGACGGACCAGCGATAACACACGTTCGAAACAGTAGGTCGGCAAAAGAGGCGTGGGACACATTAGCGGCGGCTTACGAAGATAAGTCGATGGGTCGTCGTTTAGCCCTTGAACGCAAGCTCTACAGGTACACTCTGATTGATTTTGAAAATATAGAGATGTATATAAATGCCGTGATGTCCACTGTCCAAGACTTGGCTGACATAGGCAAGGTTATAGAAGATGCTTCAGTCGCAGCCATTCTTTTAGGCGGCTTGTCGCCGCGCTTCGATCCCCTAATAATGGCATTAGAGAACTCTACGAGTGCCGTCACAAGTGAGCTCGTAAAAACGAAACTTTTGAGTGAACTATCGAGATCAACTGTAAACGATGAAGGTTCCAGTTCAGACACAGCTTTGCGCATGCAGATTAGGAAAAATAGCAAGAAACGAGGAGTAGCTTTCTACAATTGCAAGAAGCCTGGTCACGTTAAGCCGGACTGTCCACTCAACAGAAAGTCCAAAGGCGATGGCTCTAGCAAGGGCAATTAAAAATATTAAAAGTTGTATCAATATTCAAAATACAGATGAGCATTGTTTCTTATGGAGCATAGTTGCTGCTTTGCACCCAGCAAAGATAAATGTTTGCAGAAGCAGCTCTTATCCGCATTATTCTCAAGTGTTGAATATACAAGGCATGTCGTTTCCAATATCATTTAAAGATATAAAACTGTTTGAAAGATTGAATATCAATATAAATAAGTGTAAATGTTTATGGATTAGACAGAAAACTGAATGTAACTGGTCCTTTATACAAAACTGATAAGAGGAAGTCGAATCATATTAATTTATTATATATAGAAAGGAACGAAAAAGGTCATTATTGCTTGATAAAAGATTTCGTTCGTCTTGTAACACGACAAATTACTCATCACAAAGGAAAAAATTTTCTTTGTGAATTATGTTTACAGATTTTCACTAGTGATGTGAAATACAACTCACATAATTGTTCAGAAATTTTGACTATTTTACCAGAACCTAACATTATACTTCAATTCAAAAATAATGAAAACCAGCAAAAAATTAACTTTGTTATATATGCCGATTTCGAGAGTATTTTAGAAAATTGTTCTGATAATCAAAGTGAAAATACGCAGACATACAAAATACACAAACCTTCGTGTTTTGGATATTACGTTTGCTGTTCTTATGATGAAAGCTTAAATAGGTATGTTTCGTATAGAGGACCAGATTGCGTAGAAATTTTTTTCGAATATTTATTACGTGATTTGGAACAAATTAATATCATCTTAAGTAATAAATCTCCCATGTCACCTTTAAGTAAATTAGAACAACAGGACTTTGATACTGCTACAAGGTGTTTCATCTGTAATCATTTACTCTTGGGTGATAAGGTGAGAGATCATGATCACGTATCGTCACGATACCGTGGTGCCGCTCACTCTCACTGTAATCTTTTGTATAGAGTGTGTCCATTCATACCGATTATATTTCACAACTTAAGTGGTTATGATTGTCATCTATTTATAAAAGAGTTGGTGAAATATAAAGGACCTATTAAATTTATACCTAAAAGTAAAGAAAAATACATTTCCATAACGAAAACAATTGAAACAAGCTCTACTTTCCCTCCTATTCAAATAAAATTCATAGATTCATTCCAATTTCTGAGTTCCAGCTTATATATTCTAAGTAAAAATCTGTCCAGTCAAGATTTTATCTGCTTACGGAAAGAATTCATAAACCCAGAAAAAATTGAATTAATGCAGGAAAAAGGAGTGTTTCCTTATGATTATATAGATTGCTGGGAAAGATATAGTGAAAGTAAATTACCTCCCAAAGAGTGTTTTTATATTAGCTTAAAATCGGAACACATAACAGACGAAGAATATTCCCAAGCGCATACTGTATGGCAGACATTTGATATCAAATCACTCGGTGAATACACGGACTTATATTTAAAATCCGATGTTTTACTTTTGTGCGATGTGTTTGAAATGTTTAGAATTACATGCCTACATCATTACAAACTGGACCCTGCGTATTATGTATCAGCGCCTAGTCTTAGCTGGGATGCAATGTTGCTTTACACAGGAGTGAAATTAGAATTAATCAGTGATTTGGAGATATACGAGTTATTGGAAAAAGGAATACGGGGCGGACTAGCACAATGCTCACATCGTAGAGCTAAGGCCAATAACAAGTATACCCCACATTTTGACTCTGAAAAACCCCCTTCTTATCTTATATATCTTGATTGCAATAATCTCTATGGCTTCGCAATGATGAAGAAAATGCCTATTTCCGAGTTTATGTTTTTAACAAGAAAAGATATTGAAGGCCTTGATGTATTGAGTATTTCAGACGAAGCTGATTACGGATATTATACTTGAAGTGGATTTAGTATATCCAGACTATTTGCATGATTATCATAGCGATTTACCATTTGCTCCTGAAAGGTTTACACCTCCAGGTGGACAAACATCTAAATTAATAGCCAATTTGTATGATAAATTCAAATATTCGATTCATTATGTTCACCTAAAGGAATGTTTAAAAAATGGACTGATTCTAAAAAAGACACACAGAGTCCTTACGTTTCAGACAAAAATCATTTCTCGCAAAGTATATAGTCTTAAATACTCAATTACGACAAGCTTCTACATCAGCTTTCGAAAAAGATTTCTTCAAGCTATTGAGTAACGCGATATTTGGGAAAACTATAGAGAATAGACGCAAACAAGCAAATGTCAAATTAGTCACAATCTGGAATGATGCAAACAATAAGACTAACAAGCAAGTTGGAGCAGAAAAACTTATAGCAAAGCCAAATTTAAAAAGTATTACAGTTTTTTCTGAAAATTTTGTAGCCATACAGTTAAGTCCTGAAAAAATTGTTCTTGATCGACCTATATACATTGGATTTACAGTGTTAGAATACGCAAAACAGCATTTATATAATTTTCACTATGAATTCATTAAGAATTCATACCAGGAAAAAGCGAAATTATGCTATACTGACACAGGATAGTCTACTGTACCTTGTAGAAACTGAGAATTTCTATAAAGATATGAGAGAAAATATCATAAAGTATGACACAAGTAATTTTTTTTTAATAATAATTGTTACGGGATGCCCGCAACAAATGCTAAAGTTCCTGGATTATTTAAAGATGAGCTTGGCGGAAAAATTGTCACTGAATTCATTGGCTTAAGGGCTAAACTGTACTGTATCAACAGTGTAACCGTTCAAATTAAAAAAGCTAAAGGCGTGTGTAAATCGGTAACGAAAAAGCTTAAGTTGTCAGACTATCATAAATCATTAATGACTGATAGAAACTACAAATCGACCTTCGACCCCATCTTTGTCCTGAGGACTAGATAGAGGTCAAGAGCAAACCCATCAATAATAAAAAAAAAAAAAAAAAAAAAAAAAAAAAACAAATCTAAAATGAATGTGATCAAATCTATTAAACACGTTTTGTACTCGCAAACAGTGAATAAGGTAATATTAAATAGAAATGACAATAAAAGACAGGTACTTCCCAGTCAAATTGAAACTTTGCCATGGGGGCACTACAGCAGTGTTTATTAAATGTGTCATAAAATATCATGACTGTATACCTATAGTATAATAATAGAAAATAAAAATTGTAATCTTAGCCAATAACATTATGTTTAAGGTTGGTATTTACATGTAAGTAACACTCTTATATTGAATAAATAAATGCATTGTATCAATTTATTGAAGTATTTTATTTGAACAAATGACTCAAACCTATCCGCACCTATATAAAGAATTGCATTGAGTTATGTCCATCATTTTATCAACATGAAATTGGTGAAACATCCACTTTCGCTAGAAGTAAATCACATAAACGTGGAGCCATCTACTAAATATGTTAAGCACAGTGCACTTCTACCCATTACAATTCGATGCATAGTGTGTGGTCCTTCTAACTGCGGAAAAACCAATGTTATGATTTCTTTATTATTACATAAAAACGGATTAAAATTTAAAAATGTATACCTATATTCGAAAACAACTTCTCAACCAAAATATTGTTTCCTGAGTGAAATATTGAAAAGAGTACCCGGAGTTAATTATTTTGTAGCTAGTAACCAAGAAGATGTCGTTCATCCTAATGATGCTCTACCGAGCTCTATATTTATTTTTGATGACGTAGCGTGCGAGAATCAAATAAATATTAGAAACTGCTTTGCGATGGGTAGACATAGGAATGTAGATTGTTTTTATTTGTCTCAAACATATTCGAAGATTCCTAAACAACTACTGCGTGATAATGCAAATTTCTTAATAGTTTTTAAACAGGACGATATCCAATTTAAGACATATTTATGATGAACACGTTAATTCTGAAATAAGTTGGCATCGTTTCAAGGAAATGTGTTCAAAAATTTGGGCAGTTCCACATAAGTTCCTTATAATAAATAAGGACTGTTCCCTAAATAACGGAAGATACAGACAACCTTTTGACATATTTATTAAGCTATAAGAATAAAAATATAAATATCAAATACCTAGCATTTGAGTTCTTACTGTACCATTTAATAGTTGTATAATTTAGACAGGTGCATAGTGTACAATGGAAACCGATATTAAAGAACAGGTGATAAAATCAGTAAATACAATAAAGAATAAAATAAAACAGTTGCGGGACGATGAAGAGGGGGTGCAAATCAAATTAAACAAAGTATTCAAACCAGTTACGGACCCACTTAATGCAATGGTAGCTCTAGGTCTTGGAAGACATCATGATGCAGCGGACAACATGGAAAATAATTACTCAGAACAGAGTTCATTTCATAGTTTCAATGATTCTATCAGTAATGAAGAAGTTTTTAGTGATAAAGATGCAAACATGCTGGTGGAAGAACCCAATCAAGTTAAAAAAGAATGCTTTACAAATTATAACACTCCATTTCGATCTTTTCTAAAAAAAGAGAAAGTTAATGAATATGATTCTGGTATTGGTGTACCATTCGGTGTCCGTTGCGAGAATGACAAACTAATGATCGGAAATGCACCAGTAACTTTTTCAACAGTCCCTGATATTTCTGGCAGCAACAAAATTAGTTTTGTTTGTATTGGAGATAGACAATACGAAATGAATGATGAAATGACAGGATTAAAAGACTTATTGCTTTGTAAAAAACTTAATCTAGATATAATATCAGAGAAAAATAAAATTGTGTATAAAGATATTCTTCACAACACTAATGCACATAAAAGAGATTTCGATCCACTAGGTCAAATGAAAGGAGATAAAAGTATTTAATACAGTAAAATTATAAGACCATTATTCTTTGATCAAGACCTAAGTTTAAATGGCAAACAAATAACAGAAAAAAAACTTGGAGGTAATTTACCAAAATTAAAGTCGTATAGTCGTAATACTGAGCTAGTTTATTGGGATGATCCAAACGAATTAATTGACAGATTAAAATTATTAATAGCATCAAGAAATGCTGGCAATAACAGTCATGAAAATGAAATAATATCAATCGTTGAAGAATTAAGAGAAGCTGGTATTATTAAAGAATAAAAGTATTACAACCATTGAATATTTTTCAGTATCGTAATATCGTTTGAACATGAATGTTGATCATTTTGGCCATCACATACTGAAACGATCAAAATATTATAATAACCCAATTTCATTAGAATGTAACTTGAAGCGCACTTCTGATGGACATCTCAACGCACAACACAAATTAAAAAGAAATATTTCAAATCCTATTGACTGCGAGGATGCTGCTACAAAAGAATACGTGGACAAGTGTCTAGATGGTTTTGTTACAACTATCAAAACACTAAATCAGTTGATGATTGAGATAACTGATAGAATCACAATATTAGAGAATTCTGGCTTGAAAAGACTGATCAAAAATGAGCAAAGCAGACGTGGTAAATGAGATACATAAAAATGCGAGAGTGAATTTTCAACGAAGACATGTCGTAATGAAAGATATTGATGACTTATGGCAAGCTGACTTGATTGACATGCAGGCTTTTGCGAGAGAAAATTCTGATCATAAATACATTTTAGTGGTAATAGACACATTTTCAAAATACGCTTGGGCATTTCCACTAAAGCGAAAAACTAAGGACTTAATGTTTAATGCTTTTCAAAAATTGCTAAGGAATGGTCGAATCCCAAAAAATTTACAAACTGATTTTGGAACAGAGTTTTACAATAGTAAATTTCAAACATTAATTGATTCCTTTAAGGTGAACCATTATTCAACTTATTCGACGAAGAAAGCTTCCATCGTTGAAAGATTTATAAGGACACTGAAATCTAAAATGTTTAAAAAATTCAGTTTAAAGGGTAATGGGTTGATGGTACTCTAGATCATTTGATGTATGATTACAACCATTCATATCATAGAACCATAATTCAAATGCCAGCTGGTGTTATTGATAAAAATAAAAGTATGATACTACAAAGATATATAAAAGCAGGCAAGGCAAAGTCCCCCATAAAACAGAAGAGGTTTCAAATAGGGGATTATGTACGTATAAGTAAACACAAAGGAGTTTTTGAAAAAGGATATACTCCAAATTGGTCAACAGAAATATTCAAGATAATAAAAGTACAACATACGAGTCCTGTTACATATTTAATAGAAGACGTGAAGCGTCAACCCATTTTAGGTGCATTTTATACTGAAGAACTTCAAAAGACCAATCATCCACACATTTATCTCGTTGAAAAAGTGTTAAAAAGAAAAGGAAATAAAGTTTTTGTAAAATGGTTGGGGTTATCTTCCAGTGAAAACAGTTGGATAGATAAAACTAACGTGCTATAGCATGTTTATATACCAATTCATTAATATTATAATAATTTGTTAATATTCGATACCATATAAAACTAATCATGCAGCTTTAAGTCAGTCTTATGTGGAACACGAGAGAGAGTAGTCTCCTCAATACATTTAACAATTGCTTGCCCTTTGAACTTCATTTATCTGGATATAATTATTGCGGCCCTGGGACGAAATTAAATAAAAGGCTTTCTCGAGGAGATAAAGGCATCAATTTATTAGACGAATATTGTAAACAGCACGATCTTGCATACGATATGTCAAAGACTCTTAAGGATCGTCATACGGCTGATATAAAATTAATGAAGTTAGCAAAGAAACGACAGAATGCGTCTGATGCAAGCTTAGGTGAAAAGATAGCAGCGAATGTGGTTAACAAAGCAATGTTATTAAAAATTTACTCTGGTACTGGTCTAAACACCAAGAACAAGAAACGTTTTAATGATATGGGCGATAAGACATCATGTAGTGGCACAGGTCTTAAGAAACAGTTCAAAAATATTGTTGGTTATACAAAAAAACATATACGTAAAATGAAACCGAAGTGTAAGAAAATGGCTATAGAGTTAGCAATGGCAGCTGCAAGAGAATTAGTATCAGATATGCCAGTGAAAGCACCACGAATTATTCCCGTTCCTAAGAGTGGAGGATTTCTACCATTAGTACCTCTTTTTGCTGGATTGTCTGCTGTTGGAAGTTTAGCTGGTGGTGCTGCTGGTGTAACTAAAGCTATTAATGAATATAAAGTGGCCACAAAAAGACTGTTAGAACTTAAAAGACATAATGAAAAACTAGAATCATTATGCATTGGTAAAGGCTTGCATCTTAAGCCTTACAAAGATGGGTTAAGAATTCATGTGTCGAATCAAAAAAACTAAATCGTCGGCTACCCAATCGAGCTCTAACTAACATAAATATCTTGAAATACTCCAACAACATACCATATTTTCGTGGAGTATTCATGAGAGACAGTTTACCAAAACAATCACTACCTATAGAATGTGGTATCATAAATTTAGACAGCTCAGAAAATCCAGGTACTCATAGGGTAGCCTACGCAAAGCTAAACGATTATATTGAATACTTTGATAGTTATGGAAACTTAAAACCTCCGCAAGAATTTGTACATTACTTGGGACCTAACATTTATTTCAATCATGATAATATTCAACGCGATAATACTTATAACTGCGGACATCTATGCATTCGGTTTCTTAAACAGTTTTGGCACAGTAAACAAAATAAAACACATAAATAGTTGTAAGCATTCGTTTAACCTTAGTTTTCTCAGAATGTCAGTCGTGATAACTATCACTGGGAGCAAACCTGAATTGGAGATACAGTTTAACCCTCCCTTGAGTTTAAATGATAAATACGAGTGTGGTTTAATATACTTTTCAGTTTTGAATTCGATATCGAAAATAACTAAAAGAAATAATACATTTACTTATGGGGATGATGCCAAAGACATAAAGTTGCCATGCGGTGCTTATGATTTACAAGACATAAATGGATATCTTCAAAGTAACATTAAAGATTGTGAAATAAAAATTAAACCAAACAATAACACCAATAAATGTTCATTGTTTTGCTCCAAAACAGTAAATTTTAGTGAAGATAATAGCATAGGAGATCTAATAGGCTTCCCTAAGATAAAATTGGAAGCAAATAAATGGCATGACTCAGTTAATCAACTCCGCATTCTTCCAGTATCCGTGATAAGAATCGAATGTGATCTCGTGCAGGGTTCGTACACTAACGGTGAACCATCACATATCATATATGAGTTTGTACCTGACGTACCATCTGGTTATCGATACATAGAAGTGCCACACAACATTATTTACTTTCAGATTAATAAAACAAATATCCCGTCGATAAGAATAAGGGTTTTAGACCAAAATAATAATTGTATAGACTTTAGAGAAGAAAACATTCAACTGCGACTCCATTTGCGAAAAGCACAATGATTATATTTTATAAAACGTTAAGTCATGAAGTCAAAAATTACAGTTTGTCTCAAGCTCTTAAGCCACCAAAACGTGTTAAACGTTACAAAATAGTTTCTAAAAGCAATAAAAATTTTCTTCGCGCTCTTGGGTTTAAATTATTAACATTCTTCAGATTACTGACGTACCTCGTTTCGATAATTCTATCGAAAGTTTTGAGGTTCACAGTTACAATCCATATAATAATAGTTTCAAAGAAAACTATGAAATAAGAATTCCTATACACCAACAAGATATATATGTATTACCATCGGCTAGCTCCCTTTTCGTGGAAGGACGTGCAACGATATTGCAGAAAAATGAAGCTGATAAGAAGATAAGCAAGTCTGTAAAATTTACCAACAACCCCATCATGTTTCTTTTCCAAGATATCCGTTATGAAATAAATGGAGTTGAAATAGATCGTATAAGAAATGCTGGTATCACTACAACAATAAAATCATA
The DNA here is from genome assembly GCA_963693445.1 of Agonopterix heracliana. Classification (NCBI taxonomy): domain Eukaryota; kingdom Metazoa; phylum Arthropoda; class Insecta; order Lepidoptera; family Depressariidae; genus Agonopterix; species Agonopterix heracliana. The sequence continues at coordinate 712,128 of OY856321.1, forward strand.
TGTTTCTATGAATGAAGGAGAAAGTAAAGTTGCTGCTTTATGGGGTTGGAATTTAGGTGCAGCTAAAGAAAATGATGGCCATTTCAGTGTTGTGATTCCGTTGAATAAAATACTAGGATTTGCGGAAGATTACAATAGAATTGTTGTAAATTGTAAGCATGAACTAGTATTAAATAGGAATAACTCTAATTTAAATAGTATTATTGCTGATAAAGATGACAATATTCAAATAGATATACAGAGAATTCAGTGGCGTGTACCACATATAAAAGTATCGGATCAAGAAAGACTTTCATTACTAAAACATTTAGAAAAAGATAGACCAATCCAGATGGCATTCAGAAACTGGGATTTATATGAATATCCGCTTTTACCTAAAACATCAAAACATTCGTGGTCAGTTAAAACTGCTTCTCAACTTGAAAAACCACGATATGTAATATTTGGCTTACAGACTAATAGAAAAAACGCAAAAACAAAAGACAGTTCCCTGTTTGATCACTGTAATTTAACTAATGTTAAACTCTTTCTGAATTCACAATATTATCCGTATGATTCACTTAATTTGAAGTTTAATGAAAATAAGTACAGTATATTATATGAAATGTATACTAAATTCAGGCAGTCATATTATAACTCTGTTGCTGATCCGTTGCTCGATCTGCGCAACTTTAAAGATAAGGCTCCGCTGTTTATCATTGATTGTTCGAGACAAAACGAAAACTTGAAGACAGGACCAGTAGTCCGATCATTTTAGGGTTTGACCCTGACAGTAATTCATCTATCGCTGAAACTTTGCAGTGTGATAAAGTGAAGTATAAAGATTACGGTTGACAAAATATCTAGGATTTTTTTTTGTTGGAAGTTAGGTTTTTGTACGTAAACATAAAAATCACTTATAGCTCTCGGCGGAAAACTGTTCCATCCGAAATTCCTTTGGTATATGCCAGTATATACTATTTAGCATAGATATGTAACGGTATCTATGAATATTTCGATTTAAGGAAGGGAGAATCAAAAAAATACAGTTTTTAATCCATAACTTTTTCAGGAATATTAGTCCATCTATTTTTGACTTTTTGTCAGTATTAATATCTTTACTTATATCGTCTTGCACAATTATCTAGAATATTTTCGTTTTCGATCATAGTTTTATGATTTTTGGGCAAATAAATTACTTCGGAAAACTGTTCCATCCGTGTTTATTAATTTACAAGTTACAGTACACTCTAATAAAACTGGGCTCATAAGAATCTAGAAAAATTTCGCCCTTATTATTATTTTTTCAATAATTTTCGTCCCGCCCGTGCAAGGCCGCCATTTACGAGCGCCATTTACGATATTATTTGACTACGAGACAGATTGTGTGAAGACCTTTAAAACGAGCCCAAACTCGGGTATATTCGACCAAAAACTCGGCATGAAAGACCATTTTAAAGATTTAGCCGACATTTTGTCCGCCATCTTGAAAAACGTAAACATTTCGTATCTTTTGAACGAAAGCTCCGATCGGGACGGGGTTTTTTGCATTAGGTGAAGCGCGAATGGGCCTCTCTGATAGAGAACGTATAATGTGAAAGAATGTATAAAATGTACGATATTATTTGACTACAAGACAGATTGTGTGAAGACCTTTAAAACGAGCCCAAACTCGGGTATATTCGACCAAAAACCGGGCATGAAAGACCATTTTAAAGATTTAGTCGACATTTTGTCCGCCATCTTGAAAAACGTAAACATTTCGTATCTTTTGAACGAAAGCTCCGATCGGGACGGGGTTTTCTGCATTAGGTGAAGCGCGAATGGGCCTCTCTGATAGAAAACGTAAAATGTGAAAGAATCTATAAAATGTACGATATTATTTGACCACAAGACAGATTGTGCGAAGACCTTTAAAACGAGCCCAAACTCGGGTATAATCGACCAAAAACTGGGCATGTAAGACCATTTTAAAGATTTAGTCGACATTTTGACCGCCATCTTGAAAAAACGTAAACATTTCGTATCTTTTGAACGAAAGCTCCGATCGGGACGGGGTTTTTTGCATTAGGTGAAGCGCGAATGGGCCTCTCTGATAGAGAACGTATAATGTGAAAGAATGTATAAAATGTACGATATTATTTGACTACAAGACAGATTGTGTGAAGACCTTTAAAACGAGCCCAAACTCTGGTATATTCGACCAAAAACCGGGCATGAAAGACCATTTTAAAGATTTAGTCGACATTTTGTCCGCCATCTTGAAAAACGTAAACATTTCGTATCTTTTGAACGAAAGCTCCGATCGGGACGGGGTTTTCTGCATTCGGTGAACCGCGAATGGGCCTCTCTGATAGAAAACGTAAAATGTGAAAGAATCTATAAAATGTACGATATTATTTGACCACAAGACAGATTGTGCGAAGACCTTTAAAACGAGCCCAAACTCGGGTATAATCGACCAAAAACTGGGCATGTAAGACCATTTTAAAGATTTAGTCGACATTTTGACCGCCATCTTGAAAAAACGTAAACATTTCGTATCTTTTGAACGAAAACTCCGATCATGACGGGGTTTTTTGCGTTAGGTGAAGCGCGAATGGGTGTCTCTGATAGAGAGGTAGAATTTGGTAGTTTTTGGAATGTTTTGGTTCTTTTGGTAGTTTTTGGTTCTCTTGTTAGTTTTTTGGTAGTTTTTGGTAGATTTTGGTAGTTGTTGGTTCTTTTGGTACAATTTCGTAGTTTTTGGTATTTTTTGGTTCTTTTGGTAGAATTTCGTAGTTTTTGGTTCTTTTGGTAGATTTTGGTAGTCTTTGGATCTTTTGGTAGGTTTTGGTAGAATTTCGTAGGTTTTGGTAGAATTTCGTAGTTTTTGGTAGTTTTTGGAAGATTTTGGTAGTTTTTCATTCTTTTGGTAGAATTTGCTAGTTGCTGGTTCTTTTGGTGATTTTTGGTTGATTTTGATACTTTTTGGTTCCTTTGGTAGTTTTTGGTAGAATTTGGTATTATTTTATCAAATTCTACCAAAAGAATCAAAAACTACCACATTCTACCAAAGAACAATAACTACCAAAAACTACCGAAATCAACCAAAATTTACCAAATTCTAGCAAAAGAACGAAATACTACCAATAGAACCAAAAACTAACAAAATCTAGCAAAACCACAAAAAGAACCAAAAAATACCAAAATCCACCAAAAACTACCAAAAGAACCAAAACCTACCAAAAACTACCAAATTCTACCAAAAAACAAAAACTACCAAATTCTTTCTACCAAAAGAACCAAAAACTATCAAGAGAACCAAAAACTACCAAAAGAACCAAAACATTCCAAAAACTACCAAATTCTACCTCTCTATCAGAGACACCCATTCGCGCTTCACCTAACGCAAAAAACCCCGTCATGATCGGAGTTTTCGTTCAAAAGATACGAAATGTTTACGTTTTTTCAAGATGGCGGTCAAAATGTCGACTAAATCTTTAAAATGGTCTTACATGCCCAGTTTTTGGTCGATTATACCCGAGTTTGGGCTCGTTTTAAAGGTCTTCGCACAATCTGTCCTGTGGTCAAATAATATCGTACATTTTATACATTCTTTCACATTTTACGTTCTCTATCAGAGAGGCCCATTCGCGCTTCACCTAATGCAAAAAACCCCGTCCCGATCGTTGCTTTCGTTCAAAAGATACGAAATGTGTACGTTTTTCAAGATGGCGGACAAAATGTTGGCTAAATCTTTAAAATGGTCTTTCATGCCGAGTTTTTGGTCGATTATACCCGAGTTTGGGCTCGTTTTAAAGGTCTTCGCACAATCTGTCTTGTGGTCAAATAATATCGTACATTTTATTACATTCTTTCACATTTTACGTTCTCTATCAGAGAGGCCCATTCGCGCTTCACCTAATGCAAAAAACCCCGTCCCGATCGGAGCTTTCGTTCAAAAGATACGAAATGTTTACGTTTTTCAAGATGGCGGACAAAATGTCGGCTAAATCTTTAAAATGGTCTTTCATGCAAAATCTTCCAAAAACTACCAAAAACTACGAAATTCTACCAAAACCTACGAAATTCTACCAAAACCTACCAAAAGATCCAAAGACTACCAAAATCTACCAAAAGAACCAAAAACTACGAAATTCTACCAAAAGAACCAAAAAATACCAAAAACTACGAAATTGTACCAAAAGAACCAACAACTACCAAAATCTACCAAAAACTACCAAAAAACTAACAAGAGAACCAAAAACTACCAAAAGAACCAAAACATTCCAAAAACTACCAAATTCTACCTCTCTATCAGAGACACCCATTCGCGCTTCACCTAATGCAAAAAACCCCGTCCCGATCGGAGCTTTCGTTCAAAAGATACGAAATGTTTACGTTTTTCAAGATGGCGGACAAAATGTCGGCTAAATCTTTAAAATGGTCTTTCATGCCGAGTTTTTGGTCGAATATACCCGAGTTTGGGCTCGTTTTAAAGGTCTTCACACAATCTGTCTTGTAGTCAAATAATATCGTAAATGGCGCTCGTAAATGGCGGCCTTGCACGGGCGGGACGAAAATTATTGAAAAAAAAATTAATAAGGGCGAAATTTTTCTAGATTCTTATGAGCCCTGTTTTATTAGAGTGTACTGTAACTTGTAAATTAATAAAAACGGATGGAACAGTTTTCCGAAGTAATTTATTTGCCCAAAAATCATAAAACTATGATCGAAAACGAAAATATTCTAGATAATTGTGCAAGACGATATAAGTAAAGATATTAATACTGACAAAAAGTCAAAAATAGATGGACTAATATTCCTGAAAAAGTTATGGATTAAAAACTGTATTTTTTTGATACTCCCTTCCTTAAATCGAAATATTCATAGATACCGTTACATATCTATGCTAAATAGTATATACTGGCATATACCAAAGGAATTTCGGATGGAACAGTTTTCCGCCGAGAGCTATAAGTGATTTTTATGTTTACGTACAAAAACCTAACTTCCAACAAAAAAAAATCCTAGATTTTTTGTCAACCGTATTCTTTATACTTCACTTTATCACACTGCAAAGTTTCAGCGATGGAAGAATTATTGTTAGGGTGTCCATACAAGGATACGCTAAAATGATCGGACTACAGTTGATGTGCGTTTGGAAATTGAAAGCTCAGAAGATATTTCTGATAATACTTCAGCATATTGTCTAATCATAAACGATCGTCAAGTCGAATACAAACCATTAAGTAATATTGTTCGTAAATTATCATGAATGCCATCGTCGACGTTCAGGGTTTTAAAACAGATGCCAACAAGTTCATTGTTAAAGAAATTGCTATCTTGTGTAATGACCAGATTCAAGTATTCTTAATCAGACCACCGTTTCCATTTTATGACTTATCCGAATCAGAAATAAAACAAGTCAATTGGATTGAACGTAATAGAAAAATTTATTGGAATGAGGGTTATATACCATATTCACGTCATGAAATGTACATTGCTAATATTTTAAAAAATAAATGTATATTTACTAAAGATCTTGAAAAGGCTAGATGGATCAGCAAAATATTATGTAATAAAGATGTCAGCGTTTATAATTTAGAAGATACAGGTTGTCCTAGTTTAATGAGTTTGTATGAAAAGTATGAATCTTCTGCTGATATGTTTAAGTGTATTTATCATTCATTTGTATGTGCTTTCAAAAATGTTGTATGTCTAAATAAGTGGTGTGTTGACAATAAATATTTTGATTACATTTCTTTTGTTTTAGTCAACATAACCATAAACTTACCAAATCCATACCATTATCATTGACTTATTAGGGTACTACGTACTAGAGGTGATACTGTACGTCATAAAACCCTGTCCCATTTAATGAGGCGATATCACCAACACCTCACTAGTAAGTCGCTATCGCTGTCTCTTTCACCGCCCACGTTCCTCCTACCGTGTCACTTCGAGTACGTAGTAGCATAGAGTAAATAAATTATACACAGTAGTAGGTATATACAATAGTTCAATGAGCATCACCATTATACCATAAAAAATACCATTCAGTTGCTATAAAATCGAGTGAAATTCTTTAGTTAATATCATTTTCGTATCAAGAGTGATTCTGTAAAGATCAATGTAGATAAAATGTTATTGGAAAAAGGAAACTTGGTTGAAGTTTATTTGATTGAAAGATGTATGCTAGGTTGGTGCGTGAAAATTATTGGAAGCGAAGAACATCGTTGTCTTTTGCTAAACCCTAAACAATGTCATCGGCCTGGAGACAAAATATTAGCACGTGTGCTTAGGGTAGATAGACATTTTGTGGACTTAGAGGAAGTTGAGTAAAACTGTAGCTCATTACTAAACTTATACTCACTAAGAACACACCTGCCGTCAAGGAATGTCTGAACATATAGATCCAGCCTTCGAAACTTATAACATGCATCAATTGCGTTTACGTACTTTTAATTATTGGACACGAGCATCTTTAAATATAAGGTTGACGAGGGAGATGGCAGATGCAGGATTTTTTTATTGTGGTAATGGACTCAATGACAAGACCAAGTGTTTTTCTTGTGGAGGAGGACTAGACCACTGGGAAGATAACGACGACCCATGGGAACAACATGCCTTATGGTTTCCACGATGTTATTACTTGAGATCAGTGCGAGGAATCAATTTTATTCGAAATGTTCAAAAACAAATTAATAATCGTTTCTAAATAGGTACTCTGTGTAGATAATCGTAAGTCAACATAATTTTTAAAGTAATATGTAGTATTCTACTTAGAATCATTCAAAATGACCCGTCATACAACACAGTAATTTTTATCATTGTGATAATTCAATCCAATTATTTTATGAATAAAGCAATCTATTTGAATGAAACTAGTTTTAAAAGTATAAAATTGCGGGCACCTAGATCTTATCTGATCTAGGTGCCCCAATTTTATACTACTAACCGGTCCTGAAGGCCCTTCAGAATATGTTCGATTCAATCATACTCGAGGGAAATACGCCGCAGGCATGGAACAGAAGTCTGGTGGTGCTCTTCTTAAAAAGGGTGATAATGCCCTGCTGAACTATAAGCCCATCTCCCTTCTTAGCCATGTCTACAAGCTGTTTTCGAGAGTCATTACGAACCGTCCCACGCTCAAGTTCGACGACTTCCAGCCTCCCGAACAGGCTGGTTTCCGAAAGGGCTTTAGCACCGTGGACCACATACATACGCTTCAGCAGGTTATACAGAAGACCGAAGAGTATCACCTGCCCCTTTGCTTGGCGTACGTGGACTACGAGAAAGCCTTTGATTCGATTGAGACTTGGGCTGTTCTGCAGTCTCTTCAGCGATGCCAAGTAGACTACCGGTACATCGAGGTGCTGAAATGCTTGTACAAAAATGCCACTATGTCAGTCCGACCACAGGATCAGAACTCGAAACCTATCCTACTGCAGCGTGAGGTGTGAGGCAGGGAGACGTAACATCTCCGAAATTGTTTACCGCTGCACTGGATGTTTTCAAGGTTCTGGGCTGGAAAGGGCTAGGCAGTGAAGGCTAGGCTTCGGTTTGCCGATGATATACAGGGTCCAACTTAATATGCTGACACTTTTTTAAGATCATTCAAGGTTCAGACCATCAAACTGAACAACTTTCTCTATGGGACCAACATCGAAATCGCGAAAAAAAAATTAGCTCTTCCATACAAAACTGCAAACCTTCTCGAGCCAAATGTATGGGACAGCTGATTTTTTTTCGCGATTTCGATGTTGGTCCCATAGAGAAAGTTGTTCAGTTTGATGGTCTGAACACCCCCTTAAAAAAGTGTCAGCATATTAAGAAGGACCCTGTAGTCATCATGGCGGAGACTATGGAAGAGCTCAGTCGAATGCTCGATGATCTTAGCAAGAGCCTCCGAACGAGTTGGTCTGAAGATGAACATGGACAAGACAAAGATCATGGTTAAATGTCCATGTTGAACCCACTCCTGTAACGATTGGAAACTCTGCACTCGAAGTAATTGACTATTATGTTTACCTTGGACGAACTATTCAGTTAGGTAGGTCCATCGTTGAGAAAGAGATCAACCGTCGAATCCAACTCGGCTTATACCAAATAAAGCAGGCTTGACGTTCTTGTGGAGAGCACGTGCACCCTGATGGTGCGTTCATCATACAGCTGGGCGGGGACGTACCAGTTCAAGAGTTTCAGGAGCTGGATGGTACCTTTGGCTAATAAGAGGTCACATCCAGTCGAGACGAGACATGTTCCATCCAAAACGTACTATACATCGCTGTAGAACCTATACGTGGAAGAAAAGCGATTCCTCACTACTATTGTAGCTGCAACATTGGAAAACGCACAATAAGATGCTGTGCGCACGTCTTGACCAGAATATACAAGGTTTTTGCGCGGCATGAGCGTTGGCTCATGGCACTATTGTTGCATAGTTCCGCCGGCAGAAGGTCTGGAAGGCATAATTGGCAAACAGGAGGAGCTTTAACCCATAGAGTTTATGTATGACTGTATACATAAACTTAGCTTACGATTATATTGTAAAGGCTGGGCCACAAAGAGTCCGGCTGCGGGCCGGAACGGAACAGCGACGGACAGCTGCAGAACAGCTCGTGTCACACAGAGCCTGCAGTTGCTGTTCTGCAGCCGGTCTGTCGCGGTTCCGCAGCTGGTCCGTCGCTGTACCGTTCCGGCCCGCAGCCAGACTCTGTGTGGCCCAGCCTTTACAATATAATCGTAAGCTAAGTTTATGTATACAGTCATACATAAAGTCTATAGTTATGTATAGGTACAGTCATACAAAAAGTCTATTGGTTAAAGCTCCTCCTGAAGAGACTGCAGTACGGCCCAAGTCTCAATCGAATCAAAGGCTTTCTCGTTGTCCACGTACGCCAAGCAAAGGGGCAGGTGATACTCTTCGGTCTTCTGTATAACCTGCTGAAGCGTATGTATGTGGTCCACGGTGCTAAAGCCCTTTCGGAAACCGGCCTGTTCGGGAGGCTGGAAGTCGTTGAACTTTTGCGTGAGACGGTTCGTAATGACTCTCGAAAACAGCTTGTAGACATGGCTAAGAAGGGAGATGGGCCTATAGTTCAGCAGGGCATTATCACCCTTTTTGAAGAAGAGCACCACCAGACTATCCATGCCTGCGGCGTATTTCCCTCGAGTATGATTGAATCGAACATATTCTGAAGGGCCTTCAGGACCGGTTTTCCACCGACCTTCAGAAGCTCGGCCGTAATACCGTCGTCTGGCGAATTGTTGTTCTTAAGCTGTTTGAGAGCCATGATCCTCCTTCGATGCGTGGTCGAAGTTATAAATGGATGTTTTAAGAGGGATTTTCGCCATTTAAGAATTGACCTCAGTAACCGAGCACAAAACCTCATGTTGGACTATTTTCAAAATGCTGCAGGTTTGTTTCATGACTTTCACGTCCTGATCGATAATAATGTGCACGATGAGAAGTTTTTAAGAATAATAAATGAAAGAATAACTCTGCCCAACAGATAAAGCAGGCTCGAAGTTTTTATGGGGAGCACGTTCATCCTGATAATGTGTTCATAACTCCTGTAAAGATCGGGGACTCTACGCTCGAAGTTGTTGACGATTATTTTTACCTGGGACAAGCTATCCAGTTAGGTATAGTTTGTCTATAAAGGCTTGACAAAAAATGAGGGCGCTGTCTCCACGCAAGAACGTCAAAATCAAACATAACCTGGCAACACCATCATACTAAAATGATTAGTTCCTCAAACATTCATGTCACGACTTTATAGACAGACTATAAGTCCAACTTCGAGAAAGAGGCCAACCGTCAAAGTGCGGTGTTGGGCGTAATAGAAACGATAGGTTCCGAGTTTAGACGTATAATCAGTCCCGAAATACATTCACAATGACTTATATATCTAGCTTAAGACTACGTGTGTGTGGGGGGCTATGCACACACTACACCTCCCCCGCTAATTTAGAAAAAAAAAAAGTTATTAAGGTGCATTGGGGTAATTGCGAACCTGGGCATATTCCGAAAGTTTATTAAAACCACCTGACTTTAGACGCCATTTTTATCGGCTTTGACGCTCAAGCCGCCGTTCGTCGCTGCTAGCGTAAGTGTCAGAGCAACGTGCCGTCTCGACAGACAAGTCAGGTAGTTTTAATAAACTTTCGGAATACACCCCGGTCCGCAATTACCCCAATGCACTATAACCAAAAAAAACTTTTTTTTTTTTCAAAATTATTAATGAACAATTCGTTTCTGATTTTAATTTGATAAGTACAGTGTCTCAAAAATATCACATAATTTGTTTTTGAACCTATTAGTTACCAAAACATTATTTCTTTACAAATTATAAAACTTTAAGTAGGTACCTAATCTTTACATTGTTAATTTTGATAAAATTGTTCATATAGATGTAGTATATTTAGATCGTTTATATAGAGATATATTTAATATTCTATTACGCATTGTAGACGACACGACACAAAGCCCATATTCCTTAATCATGTATTTTCAATAATTTAGTTAAATAAAATAAAACTGTCTTTCAATTTGTTTCAATCTTCAAACATAAAAAAATCCGGTTCGTATCGGAATGACCTATAAGCAAAATGTCCTACGCATCACAACGTCCTAAAAGCAAAACGACCTATTATCATATCGACCTAAAAGCAAAAGGACCTAATATAATATCGACCTAAAAGCAAAATGACCTATTAGCAGAACGTCCTAAAAGCAAAACGGCATATAAGCAAATCGACCTAAAAGCAAAACGACCTATTAGCAAATGGGCCTTATATCAAAAGGACATGTTAGCTAAACGACCTGGTACGCTTAGTGACACCAATTAAATGGGAGTAGAACTTGTTTAATTTGTTTGCTTGGTTTTCCTTGTTGAAGTATCTGGCGTTCCTTATAATGTTTTCCTTCAGTTCAGTCGTTGTGAACTCAACAATAATGGGACTGTTATTTCCTTCTTTCTTTGATCGAATTCTGATTACATCACGGATCTCTGCGTCAGGGACTGGTTGGTTTAGGATATGTCCCACATTTTTCACGATTTTACGAAGAATTTCTTTATTTTCAGGTTGTTGTATTGGTATATTCCGTAGTTCAACCGTTGATGAACGAGAATTACGTTCTAGTTGTTCTATCTTGGTTTCTAGGGTGATTATTTGTTTTTTACATGTCTTGTTTTCATATTCCAGTTCAGATACTTGGTTAAGGAGTGTATCGTACTTTTCCGAAAGGAAATTAATGCTTTCCTTTATTTCCTTATTTTGATCGGAAATAGAAGTCATGGAGTTCAACATCTTTTCTAGTTTGTCGTTTTGTTTTTGATCAAATCGTTGGAAGAGGGCATCCATTTTATCCATGATCGCGTTTAACTCAGTGGGCTCACTCTCTAATTTACGTTTAAATCTACGGGGGATTTGTAATTTATCCAGTAGTAGAGTATCATCTTGGGTTAGAACAAAGAGGTCTGGGTCAGAGCCATAGCTTGCGAGTTCTTTTGGGGTCTTTTTGGGCTTCGGTGATTTTATTTTAGTTGGTGATCGCTGAACGCTAGTCATAATGGTGCGCTTCTAGGCCTATTTGAATCGTAATCCGACGGCAATTGAAGCAGGAGCGTTGAACTATAGCTATATATGTAGATGTGTACTAACGAGTGAACAGGCGATGTTTGCAGCGGTCTCTTGCGTCTTATTGGTTGTAGGTTACTTGCACCTCAGGCGCAGGATGCGTGCGGTGCGGTGCAAGTGCTATCTTGTTTCTTCGCACCTGTGTATGTCACACTCCCACGTTGTATAGGTACCACCACAAGGCTTATGGGCTCCTGGTACTCGATGCGATTTTAGAGAGTAAATTTTTGGTTTATAACTTATTTAAATTTAACACGGATCCGAAATACACGTCCGATCTCAACGGCATCCGGGCGGAGAGCAAAATTGTATTTGGGATTTTGCTATGGGATTAAAATGGATAACTAAATTCTTATGTTTAATAATTAGAGATTAACCCGCAGTCTTTTAATTTAAAGTTACTCCGTGTACAACATGATAACAAACGTAAAAAATTCTTCTTAAGTTTAAGTAGAAATCACAAGGTATATACCATCTTGATCTTTTTTTAATCAAAACAAAGGTATCATAGTTAAATATTTGTGTATCATTAGCTCATAAATTAATTTAGGCTTTTCAATTTCCTTGAACAGTGACAACCCTGACTAATTTTTTAAAAGTTAATTGTCTCTGGAGTTACGCCTTTTCGGAAACGCGAGTAATTTTTACAAGTAGGGCATCGTTATGTTTACATATTCGTGTATGTAACTTGGACCGAAACCGCCTGATAACTAAATTAAAAATGCTCACAACAAAAACACAAATAATTGAATTACTCTTAAAATACTGCGAGTAGGATTACCGATCAACATATGAAATATAGCTGTTAGCTAGGCCTACAATACTATGCTATCAGTTTTAAAATTACTGGCGCCGATTAGAAATTATAAAGATTTTTCCTATAACCTTTAATGTCAGGATTCCTAGTACAAAAATTAGTTCCAATGAATTTCCGCAACATGGCGGGGTTTTTTATTTTTCTGGTCAGGCTTTACCTACGATTATATTTTTTACTAACCAATCAAAGGTAGGTAACAAAATGTTTAAACACGATTTATATCTTAATCTCTATGCATGTGGTCAACTCCGCTCCGACATGGAGCGACTGAAAATGGTAAAAACTGGCTCAAGAATACCATCGGCACAATTTTTTAAGAAATAGGGTGTAAATTACGAGTATATCTTCGTAATTATTTATAAATTGTAAATGTTATTTAAGATTCGCAATCTAGATTTTCTAAGTTTTTTTTTCATACCTATATAAAACATTACTTTTATTAATACCGTCTACGAGTGTTCTACGAAGAAGTTTTGTATGAAATTGACAGCTGTGCAACCACCTTAACACAATTGTTCTCTAAATATTTTGAACTATGCCTATTTGGGCAATATGTTAATTTTTGGGTCACTGCCGTTTGACCGACAGTTGTTTAGCAATTTTTAAAAAAATACACAACGTTCTAAAAACGAGTCATTTCACAAATCATCATTTAGTAGCAATAGGTTTCACAAACCATTTATTTAATTTTGTGATCAGTTGTCAAATTGTCACATTGCGACATTTCATTCTCAAGACACTTCGATACGAAACTGTGTTATTTAAACATTCATCTTTTATTAGAAACTCGTTTTATATTTTATTGTTTGATCAGCAAATTACTAAATATAACAACGTTTTACAAATATCGATGATCACATTTTTTTTTTTCACAAAACCGAACCAGAGCACCCCTGTTCCACGCAGCCTTGTCTGTACATGCATGTGCATGCTTGCTTGCATGTTGCATGCATGCTTGCTGCATGTCTGTGTGCATGCTTGCTTGCATCTTTGCATGTGTGCTTGCTTGCTTGTCTGCATGTTGGGGGGTGCAGGGGGGCTGCGCCCCCCGCTCAGGGGGTGCGGGGGGCGGAAGCCCCCTGCCTGAGAAAAACAAATTGGTGCTTGTCAAATTCTAGGTTAGGTTAGGTTAGAACATGCTGTATAAAATTGTACACGCTGTTTGTGCTCGCTTCAGACCATCAAGGCCTCCGCTCATTGCAGCGATATTATCGAGCGATGTTATCGCTGCGATTTTGCGATAATTGTTTCCAGTATATTTTGTATGGGGACGCGCGCGATCCTACACACTGCCGCGATATTATCGAGCGATAATATCGCTCCGATTTTGCGATAATTGTTCTCAGTACATTTTGTATGGGGACGCGCTCGATCCCACACACTGCCGCGATATTATCGCAACCTGATGCAATCTCTTTCTACTACATTCAGTGAAGGGCGCGTGCGTGACGCAAATCGCGGAATCGCTGCAGTGTGTAAGGTGTCGCGATATTGCTGTCGATAATATCGCTCGATAAAATCGCTCGATAACATCGCTGCAATGTGCGGAAGCCTTCAAACTGACATCTTTCACTATTGTGATCCCATAATACAAGTTGTTTAATTTTACCCCTGTATAATATTGGTCCAGTGATTTTTGCCTGATCGGTGACGCTCGAGCACAAACGACAGACAAAAAATTATCCGTTGATTTATCAATTACAAACAGGGATTCAAAGTTAACGAATTATGATTTTCAAAGTTAAATTTTAATACCTATTTAATGTATTAAACAAATTACTTTGCCAAACAAACTAACTTAAAAAAAAATTACAAGTATCAAGGTCGTGGTCTTCATGTGAACACTCATAATTTTGCCATTTGCGTCTGTGTGCGTAAGTGCGGTGGCTAGCTTGCGAGTGTAGGGATACAATTTTATACAGCGTGTTCAATTTTGTAATTAGCGGAGCGAGCGAAGCGAGCGGAGCATTAACATGCTTGCATGCATGTGCATGCCTGCTTGCATGCTGCATGCTTGTGTGTCTGCATGCTTGTGTGCATGCTTGCTTGCATCTTTGCTTGAGTGCTTGTTTATTTGCTTGTTGCTTAGGGGGCAGAAAGGTAACATCAAAACTGTAGTACCTAATGTAGAACTCTGGAGGCGGGCGCTGGTACTTGTCCTACAGGCTGGATCCTTACCGCGGGTACCAACACACCGATACCTTATAACCCTTATAAAATATTGTATAATTAGCTGTTACAACCTATTGATATTAGTCCTACTCAATATATATTTATACTAATGTTTTTTGGTACGCAAATAAATATTTTTGTATTTGTATTTTTTGTATTTTTGTAGGTTAGACTAGGTTAGATGAGTTAGTATGTCACATGCATGCTGCATTTTTGCGTGCATGAATACTTGGTATAGCGTGCATGTATGTTTTATGCATGAAGCACCATAAAAGACGGGTGTTACACCCTCAGTCTTGCGTCAGTCTGGTCCATCAATCTAGTCACGTCAGACCTAGAACGATCGTCAGACTGACGAAAATTATTAAAATATTTAAAATTAAAGTTTAAAATGAAGTTGCAGCAAGTATAGTAAATGTATTGGAAAAATGGCAAATAACGTTTTGTGATATAAAAAATGATTTATCGTTGTTTGGTTATATGATTTATTTGATAAATGTGATTGTTGTCACATAACTGATGTTGAAATGATTTTTTAATTTTAAACAAAATATACTTCAATGTATTTGCCAGATGACAAATTGTGATATGTAAACATGTGTGTTAAAACCTTTGTTAAAACACTAGTTTGTGAAATGAAACGTTGTTAAACGTTGCTTGAGAAGTGATATTTTGCTTATTGATTTTGTGTCAAACATTAGTGAACCAAATATCGCACCTTTAAAGACAAACCGTTACAAAACGAAAATATCAAATTTTACACAGGAGCAAATATAAAGAAATATGAGCGGCTTTTTCGTCAAAAAATTTAAGTACGTTGTTCTTTGAGCCGTATTTTGAGGTTATAGTGTAGATATTTCTTTACTGTATTACATTATAATTCAGAAAAGATATTTTTTTAATTGGAACATTATTAATTATTATGGTTTATAATTTTTATAGTAACACTTTTCCGGTAATTTTTTTTTCGATTATGAGTATTAACTTTGAAGTCACTGTGTAAATTTTGTAATTATACAAAAAACTATATAAAATCGGAATAATTCGAAGATATTACTTTACTATCAAATTGAAAATAATATAGTTAGCGTTCCTTCTAATTATACCTGGAAAGATAAATTAAATAACATTTTCGAAATCATGTTTTATTAGAAATCAAAGAGAGATCCATACATTTATTTTGCATTGTTAATTTGGGATTGTTAAGATTGCTAGGTAGCCAATATTATGTCTATATTCTTATTTCGTGATCTACTTCAACGGGAGAAAGTCCGAGGAAGACTTAATAATAACAATCAAGCTGCCCGCAGGGCAGCTTGTGGCGAGTTGTTGGTGATTGGCGACACCACGGACCCGATTCTCCAGAGGGCCCGGATTGATTTGGCCCTCACCTCCAGTCTTGCCTTAATCGGCCGGCCAGGAGTGGAGTCGCAAGAGCGGAACCTATGCTCCAGGTTGGAAGTGTAAAATGTCATAACGCCGGGACCTGCTGACTGGTGCGCTTAGCACCGGGAACCGGCGCCCGCAGACTCACCTCTCTACAACCTTAGCCGCTCACTAGATGTTGCTGCCTTGTCGCTCCTTGCGAGCGGTCGTTTTGGGGGGCCCATCAAATGAGTTGGCAAGTCACCGTCTGCCATTTTTGACAAACTTAGAGACATTTGTTACGGCAGGCGTCCCGAGTCTCTCCGCAATAACCCAGATTTCCCAGTCCACCCAGTTCACCCCCATAACCCGAATAGTTTTTGTCCTTTCTACAATAGTCTCTGCACCGAACGTGGTATGTCTTCTGGTGCATTTGCATAATGCATTCAGAGATAGACCACGGTTGGTGCATCCCATTGCATTTAGATAAAAGTGTCTCAAAGGGGCCTCTACGTGTTGGACCTGTGTCCCCATGCAAGCCTGCCAAAGGTCCGGGCTACGGCCCGTGAAATACCGTAAGAGATACAATAATAAGACCCGATTCTCCAGAGGGCCCGGATTGATTTGGCCCTCACCTCCTGTCTTGCCTTAATCGGCCGGCCAGGAGTGGAGTCGCAAGAGCGGAACCTATGCTCCAGGTTGGAAGTGTAAAATGTCATAACGCCGGGACCTGCTGACTGGTGCGCTTAGCACCGGGAACCGGCGCCCGCAGACTCACCTCTCTACAACCTTAGCCGCTCACTAGATGTTGCTGCCTTGTCGCTCCTTGCGAGCGGTCGTTTTGGGGGGCCCATCAAATGAGTTGGCAAGTCACCGTCTGCCATTTTTGACAAACTTAGAGACATTTGTTACGGCAGGCGTCCCGAGTCTCTCCGCAATAACCCAGATTTCCCAGTCCACCCAGTTCACCCCCATAACCTAGTAGTTTTTGTCCTTTCCACAATAGTCTCTGCACCGAACGTGGTATGTCTTCTGGTGCATTTGCATAAATGCATTCAGAGATAGACCACGGTTGGTGCATCCCATTGCATTCAGATAAAAGTGTCTCAAAGGGGCCTCTACGTGTTGGACCTGTGTCCCCATGCAAGCCTTCCAAAGGTCCGGGCTACGGCCCGTGAAATACCGTAAGAGATACAATAATAATAATAATAATAAAGCCATTTATTTCCCAAAAAAAAAAAAAATATATATACATTACATTTATAATAAGTATAGGTTATACTTATAATAAGTATAGGTATTAAAGAAAAATAAATAAGTAATTTTGCACACAGATAAATTTAGCACATTTTAACTACATATTTCAAATTTTATATTATATTACTTGAACAGCTTACTTACAATTTTATAATATATTATGTTACCTTAAATAATAATATTCACAAATTATATTTCATATTTTATATTTCATTCAATTAGATAAATCAAAATCTATAAATCGATGCTAATATTTAATAATAGCATAGCATATGCTCACGACTATATTCCGCGAGGGGGTAGAAATTTAATAGTGATCATTCTAATTAACATGTTTAGATATAGTTAAATGAATAATGTTTACAACTTATTTTCTAGAACATTACGATTAAAATTGTTAATGAATGTCATGTTAATTTGCTTATTTAATTTTAATAACAATAATTCTAAATAAAATTTCCATTCGCAATACCCAATTATAATTAAGTACGACTTCACAATAAAATTTAAATAACATGCTATGATGTTTGGGACACCCAAAGTCGGGCAAAGGCCTCCTCCATCCGTTGCTACGTCGGTCGGTGTCCAGTCAGGCGGGTCCAGGTGCGGCCCTCTACCTGCGCTATGTCGTTGTTCCAGCGGCGCCACGGCCTCTTCCTGGATGGAGGGTGGTGGTCTACTACTCCCACGGGGACCAGCCGTATTGGGAGAGCTGCTAGTTTTTATATTAGGTATCTAAGGTAAAACGAGTGAGGATTTCCAATTTTTATTGCTACTCTTGCTTCGTCTCCTCATTATTTATTCTGCCTTGGTGACTCAAAGAAATATTTTATTGATTTACTTTTTTTTGCTTTTTGTGGCCCCTTGTTATTCATTGTTTCAGCATTGTTAGCAAGGACGTTATCAGGGGACTGTGACCAATTTCTTTTGTTTTTTCTGTTTGGCGTTCTCTTCCCTCCTAGGGTAATAATTTTATCATATCGTAGAGTAACGTTTTTCCCCTGCTCTCTTTGCAGCATGAGTTCTGTTTGGAGCTCTTTTCGTTTTTGAAGTATCTTCGGGGAAAAGGCTTCTTTAATATAAATCGGTGAATTTTCTAGAGATTTTCGTTTTCTCAAAAGTTCGATTTTTTTTCCCAACGTCGTCAAAGTCACGACAATAGGTCTGACTTTCTGACCCTTCTGCCCTAATCTTCTTACAGTATCTATCTCATTTCGCTCGCAAGGTACGTTCATGACATCATTTGCAATATGAAGTACATTATTTTCTAATTCAGCATAACTTCGTTTTTGGAGAAAGTGACAGATAATTGTAACGCTAATTCAGAGTAGGTAATTCTCGTGCATCTCATCATAATATAACAATTTCTAATCACAATAAGTGCTGACAATAATGCGTTCTCCAAGAGCAGTAAATATAAATATTTTATTTATTTATTTGTAATACAGTAAAAACACAAGACACAATAATACAACTTAAAATAAACTCAAGTAAGCGTCTCCAATATTGTGCAGGTGTCAGTAGATGGAATACCATCAAGGATAGGTTTTTTGTCCCCAACAAGTGACAAGGATGAAGAGCAAGCGATGAAGCAAACATCGTGAGGAAACCTACTTACGCTGAAGAAAAAATTCGGATGCGTTATAATGAAGTCTACCAATCCGCATTCATCAATAAATATTTTTGAATTTGCATTTTGACGTTAGATATGACGAATGACGATATAACGACACATTTGGCGTATGCTTTCCGAAAATTTACTCAGCCGTTTCCTACCTGGAAGAGCCCACGCTTGGTATGTTTTGAAAATATTTTTTGGATTTTTTAAAACATTATGGCTGAAAGGTAATGGTATAGTATATTTTTAAGACCGACTCATAAAGTCCTTTTATTTAATACCCCACACGATAGGTTTCAGAACAAAAATTTATGACGTCATAATTCATCATAATTTCATCTCGAGCGTTTCCGTGCTTCGGAAGGTACGTTTAGCAGTTGGTCTCGGATAGTTCCGTCAGATGTCGTTGTAACTATTCGTTGAGCCAGGTCAGAGGCCTATTTAGGTGGCTTGAAAATTCTCTGACAGCCAGCTGATCACTAACTTGCCTCCACTAACCCGCACATTTTTTTTTTATTTCAGATTTTTCCATCTAAATTAACAAATTATAATATCGCCAAACTGCTGAGCAGTTTGTAGTATCCCGTGTGGTAGAGTATGGCCCACTCCCTCTCACACCTATTCGTGAGAGACGGCCTTTGCCCTGCAGTGGGATTCTACAGGCTATCTCTTGCTTTTTTTTATTTAAAAAATAATGATACCATAGACTCCAAGTACGGATTATTTTTTTTCTTTTTCAGTACCTATTAACACCAATAATGTCACATTGCGTAGAAAATGTCAAGTTACTCTGTGAATTTAACCTATTCTATTCTTATTTAATGGCGTTTCCTTGTTAGATTTCGCCAGTGTCAAGTATTGAAGATATATTAATTAGATATTGTACGGTAATAGGATATGGCGATGTCAAAGCCCCGTTTTTAGACAAAAACACACACTCGAAATCGCCATAAAACGGCGGAGCCACGTGGCCAATCAAATCGCAAGCCAACGAAACGTCTACTTGTTACCCCCTTAGCCACGCGACTGCGAATTTTACCTATCTTGGCCGCCAGCAGCGTGATGACGTCTAAGTCACGAGTGACAGTTGATAAATTACATACAGAATCATAAACATACATAAACTCACGACCGTAATCCCTTTATGGGTGGTCAGAAATATTGCTACTCCTACGTACTTTCTGTTTAAGAGTGTAGTTATACTCGTAGTAATGCTCACATTTTAGCAATTTAAGTTTCAGGATGGAATGACGTGTCAAGTGGTGAGAGGTGGCTTACCCTTCACCTATAAACACTGTATGAGAAACCTTTAATCCCTTAGTTGCCTCGTACTACACCCACGGGAAGAATTCGGGTGGTCCATTATAGGCTGGAACCACACAAAAATGTAACTCCTTGTTCGTTTTTAGGGTTCCGTAGTCCAACAAGGAACCCTTATACTTTCGTCCATTCTGTCTGTCTGTCTGTCTGTCTGTCTGTCTGTTGCCCTACCTCAATAACACGCTCATTTTGCACCTATTGAATCGAAATTTGGTATGAATACAGATAACAGTACCTAACCCAAACAGAAATGAGGTGGTCATAATCATGAAGCAAGTAATTTTTTTTGAAAAGAATTCTTTTCCAACCACCTTTTCGTTGTATGGGATACAACGAAAAGGTCGTTAAAAAATTATTTCTTTAATAAACCGAGTGTGGTGTCGTTGGATAGGTTTTGTCCAATGGAAGAAAACTCCTATAGAAACTAAATCATTACAATGCTTGTGTCTCGAGATATTTGCGCTCAAAGTCAAAAATAGGGCGTACCCCCCTCTAACTTCTAAAATACAGGAGTAAAAAATCTGAAAATGTGACACAATATAGCTAGCTCTCTGTAAGTACTTTCAAAGAAAATTATAACGGAAGCTTTAGCCAAACTAGTTTCGGAGAAATCAAATAAAATATCGACCGTCGACCGCCGTGTCGGCGTCTATCAATAGATGGCGCTGAACGAAATTAAATCACACTATTGTTTGCTTCTTGATGATTTTTTAAGTTATTTAAGCTATGTTAAGAAAAGATTTTCATATTTATTACGGAACCCTACCTTGGGCGATTCTGACATGCTCTTGGCCGGTTTTTTATTTTTGTTTAGTAGTTGCCACAGTACCTCAGGCAGGACACAAGAAGGCATATTTTTCGAGGCTACGAACTTAGCACTAGGAAACTTGTCATCAGAGGTGTAGCTACCGCCGTATCTGCCGTATCAATTATACGGGGCCCCCGACGTGCGTAAGCAAAAATTAATAAATACTTCCCAAATTTCTTCCTCAGCTATAAAAGATTTAATAAATCAGTTTGCCGAAAAAAGGTAAGGAGAGTGTAATATTCCATTTGAATTGTTTGTTTTTTTTTTGGAGAAAGTGACAGATACTTAGATAATTATGATGAATAAATATTTCTTTAAATTTTTATGAAAACATTTTTTTTCTTTTGTGAGAAATCTTTAGCCTTCATAAGGTACCCAAACAAATCGCCGAGGCACGCGACGCCACTGCTTGTCATTATTCATTGCCTGTACGTGTGTTCTGTGTTACAAACTATTAAGTCTCTGCGCCTACTCTAGTACCTACCTCAATAACTTGCAAACACATTTTTTCTAGATTTTTCAGATTTAGATTAGAGACAAATCGATTCATAAATAAATACAACGATGCTCAATAACGATTTGAAAGAAGTTCTACTAATCTTAGTACATTTTTTAGAATTTTTAAAAATATTAAGTTTCCATATGGCTACTACTAGCTCCACCTGGCGGATATTTTTCATAACTATCTTTAAAAAAGCTTCATTGAAAGGAAGACGAACCACATGTGTGCACCACTGCTTCTTTAGGTCTTTCAACATCGCCAATCGCTTTGCAACATTGTTTTTTGATACAATTTTTCATATTTCTTTAAAGTGTGTACTATAAAGAACCCTTTTTTTCCTTCTTTTCGCCCCTATTTGTAATGGAGTATAGCATGATATTAAATTTCACATAGTTAGTAAAAAAAATGATTTATTTAAATTTCCGGAAAAATCCCGGAATCGGTGGTCAATACGGTTGGCAACAGAATATGAACCCAGAGCCGTAAAACTCTTTCCAAAAAAAAAGTTGATCGGGGTGCCACCCGCCGATGGGCGGGACTACTCTCCCGTCACTTCCTCTGCTTCACCCCCTCAAATACCTAAAGAGCGGCGCCGCATCACGTCTTAACCGTTTTCGAGATTCGAGTTTTAATTTTTTTTATGAAAATGCCCAATTTTTCGGCTATTCAATTGAATATTTTTATTTTTTTTGACTCTTATGATTTTTTTTTTTTTAGGTTTTTACATGAAGAATGAGATGCTTAATGACCTCAATGACGACCTGAATAAAATTGCACGTAAGTTAACTAAATAGGTCATTGTAGACGATCGAAACTTAAGAAAATAAGTACAAATTATAAAAAAATATTTTTCTTTTCTGGATATCTCAAAAAATTATTATGGCACTTGCTCTGCAGATATGCTTAAAAACATCTACATTTTATCAGCTATCTAACGAGGTATAACAACCTAGGGTTGTATTTAAACTCATAGATAAAAACATAGTTGAAAAGGTTCAGGTAGTAGGTCTAGGTATAGATACAGGCCGGCCGTATGAAACGTAAATCACACTTTCCACTGAGTTAGGCCTAGTTCACGGGCAACAATATTGGTCGAAGTGGTTAGGTCTCTTCTGAACCGTTCTACGATTTCGTTGTCTTGTTCCTCGTCGTCATCAATAACACGTCGTGGTCTTCCTAAGTCCGTACGTCGTCGCGAAACAGAGCCAGTTTCACGAAGTCGTCAGTTAAGTAGTAGGTCTAGATATGGATACAGGCCTGCCGTATGAACCGTAAACCACACTTTCCACTGAGTTAGGCCCAGTTCACGGGCAACACTTTATACTTATTTTCTTAAGTTTCGATCGTCTACAATGACCTATTTAGTTAACTTACGTGCAATTTTAGTCATTGAGGTCATTACGCATTTCATTCTTCATGTAAAAAACCAAAAAAATAATCATAAGAGTCAAAAAAATTTAAAATATTCAATTGAATAGCCGAAAAATTGGCATTTTCATAAAAAAAATAAAATGCAGTATGGACCAGAGCCGTTCTGTGGAGTCCCTAAAAGCCTAGTCAATTTAACGCTTAGGAACCTATGTCTAGAAAAATCGATTGATCACTGGATGAATACGACAGGATTAAACCATTCCAAGGCACTAATTGCGGCATTCGACTGCAAAATGGCAAAGGAGAGAATCGCGCTCAGCACGACAAACTTGCGCATCATAGTAAGGGCGCTGACGGGACACTGTAGGCTGAACAAACACCTTACGACCCTAGGCATAAGGGACTCGAAACTCTGCAGATTCTGTCTGGAGGAGGACGAAACCCCCATTCACATCCTTTGTGAATGTGGCCCACTAATGCACAAACGATATACTCGCTTGGGTAAACACTCTGTTCATCCGAGTGAAGTAAAATTTTTCACTGCTAAAGAAATCCTACAATTCCTCAAGGAAGTGGGTATTAGCAGTGAACTGTAACTATTGTGGCGATCACAAAAGATCTACATAAGGTCGAAGTGATACTAGTCTGGAATAGACTCGAATAGCCGCTTTACACAAAAAAAAAAAAAAAAAAAAAACTCGAATATCTCGAAAACGGTTAAGTTTAGGATGGGGGGTTCCATAGTGAAATCATTCAGAAATGATGTGTACTACACGCCCTTAACGGATCTATGTCGACTTTTCCTGTAACCCTGTATTATTACCATAATATTTTCATGATTAGGTAGTACCAATGACCCATTTTTGAGGTTGTCTTTTGTGGAAATACTAAACTTGTCTTGTCATGCCACTTGGGGACAAAATAAATTAAAAAGGGATTACAACGAAATAGAAAACAAATTTAAGTTTTAAAACATTTATTAAAAGTAGTTTTGGGAAAATAAATAAAATCATATTTTTTGTCATATAACAATGTAATAGACGGCTAATGATGTTATTAAGGTTATTTAGATTTTTACAAGTAAACCAACCTGTTAACTTTAGTCAAAATAACGAACATGATAACAATTTACATCTCTAGCTCGCAATCCAATACAACAGTTACATTAAGGCAAAAGATATAAATTACAAAATTTGCCCTTTATAATTTGTGGAGTCAAATAATTCTTAAGTTTTACCCGACAAGCAGCTAATAGGGGATTGGGTTATCTTCACATATATTTGCTCCAGTCAACCTTTCATATTCGAAACCGTAGTGGAACAAATATCAAAATACATCGCATTAACTCCCAGGTTCTTTTAACTTTTTGATTTAAATTTATTGTCCTAGTTGAAACATAATCATATCCTGTGCCTACTGTTCGTATTTTTAAGATTTCTTATAACATTAACCACCTGGATTGTATGGCACTCCGCAAGAAACTGGTGCTAACATAACAAGTAAACCTTCTAGCTACCGAGTCAAAAGCTAATAATAATACAGCTCGCATAATTTATACATCAAATCTGAATGATTGTAGATAATTTTTCTAAGTATCGTCAATATACAATTGAAATTAGAAAAATATATATTTCCAGACAACATTGATCCATTACTTCTAGAGGAGCTCGGTGGCGCGTTGCGGAGAGGTACGGACTCTCAATCATGAGGTCCGGGTTCGAATCCGCACGGACAACATGCCACGTACCAATGAAATTTTCTAACTTATGTACGTATTACCCACTGCTCTCTAACGGTGAAGGAGGCATAATGCAGAAGAAGAAATTCTGATGCATTTGTGAAGTCTACCAATCCGCATTGGGCACGCGTGGTGGACTAACGCCCTAACACTCTCCTAGAGTGTAGGCCTGTTTATTAGTGCGGTTCATTTTTGACCAAAAGTGCTCTAGATCTCGAGTTTTATCGGTTGGATTCGTCTTAATATCCTAAACACGAAACTGTGAGTCGTAGAGTGCCAAAGTGGTGGAGGGGGGAAGAAGGGCCAATCAAAGATGGCGACCAGTACTTTCTTTTTTACGCTATAATACGAGAACTACTACACCGATTTCTTTGTTATTGGTCTTGTTTGAACGGGTATAATATTTTCTAATAGGCGTTCATAGACATCAAATCCAAAAATTCAACGGTTGAAGTGCAGTATTAATGCATAACTTGCAAAAATAACATTGTTTTACTAACAAATCATTTTTATAATTTAAAATCTAAGAGATTTTTGTGAAAACAGTGTTAACAGTCTAAGTACAGAAACAAATAAGCTAACTAATCAAAAAGGTAACAATCATCATTCTAGGGTTTATGGTGCCTGAGCTGGAGCTGATTAACTAAAATCGTGGAGATGTTTTCGTTATTGCTAAGAAAATTTACATCATGCAGATGGATTTTACGGTTTTATTTGGTATTTTAGTAAATACAGCTTTTACTAAATACATACAGTCTATGTTTTTAGAGTTTTATACTCATCAAATGTCAAAAAGGTGCCTATTGATGATTGTAAGTCGGCGGAATGAGGTTATCAGAATTTTCCGACCAAGTCGTCTGGGGTATATGGTGTCATCTGATGTCAATGCATTAAGTATGATCTCTTATACACAAATAGATGAGATGACAAGCGCTTAGACTGTGGGGGAAGAAACTGTGACGTCATAAAAATGGTGGTGCAACGAAAAACTTTTTTTCATTAAAATTTTACCATCTGGGGTATCAAATGAAAGAGCTTTGTGAGTGGATTACAAATATACAATATATTTTTACATTTTCACTACTTGGTTAAACAAATGATTAGAAAACGTCTGAAAATGCCACAATTCAGAGTTGACTTTGAACTTCTGTGGAATGAAAACGACTGAATGGATATTTGTAAAATACTTATTAAATAACGGCCAGACGGCCCGATAGCACAGTCTGTATTGAACCTGCCTGCTGTGCCGAGGGTCGCGGGTTCGAATCCCGTAAGGGAAAAAATATTTGTATGATGGATATGAATATTTGTACCCGAGTCATGGATGTTTCTATCTATGTATGTATTCTATAATATGTCGTTGTCTAGTCATCATAATACAAGTTCAGGCTAGATTCTGGTACTTTACATGCGACTAGATAATATGTGTGACATTGTCCAAGATATTATTGTTATTGTTATTGTTGTTAAATAACTCAAGACATCCTCTTTATTGCGTCGAAAAATAAATAATCAGAAATATTGAAGAATAAGAGATGTAGATACATTAATTTTAAAATAACAGTATAATTTGTGATAGAAATTCTTTGGACAGTCATATCCGTCAACACGGAGTATAGATATATATATAGCTATAAATATGGCTAACGACCCATTAGAGCTAGATTGTCCCGGCACTATACCAAAGATATCCCGGACGTCAGCCTGTACGAGATTAGTATGGCTCTCAAGAAGCTAAACAATAAGGCGCGGGCGATAGCAGGATTACGGCCGAGCTCCTACAGAAGACCGGTCCTTCAAAGTTCAGAATCTGTTCGATTCCGTCATAATCAAGGACAATACGCAGTAGACATGGAAGAAGTGCCTGGTAGACTCTTCTTCAAAAAGGCTTAGAATACCCTACAGAAGAACTATAGGACCATCACGCTTCTTAGCCATGTTTATAAGCTATTTTCGAGAGTCATTTATTGCGAACCGTCTCGCACACAGATTCGACGACTTCCAGCCTTCCGGGCAAGCAGGATTCTAAAAAAAATTCAGAACGGTGGACCACATCGTTCATAGAATACGAGAAAGCCTTTGATTCGGTCGAGATATGGGCTGTACTGCAGTATCTCCAGTGATGCCAAGTTGACTACCGGTACATTGAAGTGCTGAATACGAAAACGCTACTGAAAACGGTTCACCGTTGCACTGAAAGGTGTTTTCAACGAGGGTTCTGGACTAGAAATGGCTAGACATCAACATAAACGACGAGTGAATTTGTCACCTCTGGCTTTCCAATGATAAAGTCAACATTGCGGAGACCATGGAGGAGCTCAGTAGAATGCTCGACGACCTTAGCAGAGCCTCCGAACGAGTTAGCCTAAAAATGAGCATGTACAAGATGTGTCATATGTAAGTACGAGAATGAGGTTAACCGTCAAATCCAATTCGGTTAAGCAGCGTTCAGAAAGCTACGTATTGTCGTCTCGTCTAGAGGACCTAATTATTGTCAAAGCAGGATATTTTGATAGAGTAACTATGTTTTATGTTTGTAATCCACTCACACAGCCCTTTTATCGTTTCATTTGATACCCCGGAGCTAGATTAACATTATATATAGCCGTTCAAACAAGACCAATAACAAAGAAATCGATTCAGTAGTTCTCGTATTACAACGTAAAAACAAAAGTACTGATCCGCCATCTTTGATCGCCCCTCCCTCCCCCCTCCACCACTTTGGCACTCTACGACTCACAGTTTCGTGTTCAGGACATCAAGACGAATCCAACGGTACCAGTCGTAGGTATTTCTAAGAGTAACAGATAAAACTCAAGATCTAGAGCACTTTTGGTCAAAAATGAACCGCACTAATTAAAATGGCCTAAACTCTAGGAGAGCGTTTGGGCGTTAGTCCACCACGCGTGCCCAATGCGGATTGGTATGAATTTCCAAGAGTGACAGATAGAATATTTTCAGCTAGTATGGGCGTGAACCGGACTATATAGGCTGATGATTGATCCATTGGGGTAAAGTTACAAAATTGTGACTTAGTCTACATTAGGTAAGTAAGTCTTTAGACTACGTTAGTATACAAATTTTAACACAGATTTAGTCCTCTTGCGAGAGAGGGACCATATCGAAGGGTTCCCTAGCCATTGTGTCCCCTGTTGTATTTAGTCCTTGTCATCGCCTAGCACCCTGACCGTCATTGCAACTTAATTTAATAGTCCTCTGATGTGATCCCTCCTATACTCCTCATGAGAGTGTCCGACACGTTTTGGCCGGTTTTCTTTTTTAACTATACCAAAACCCATCTAAAACAAATAGCAAATGCAAATAAAAAATAGACTAATCCATCTTTTCAACCTACATCAGTACATCTTTTCTTTTCCATTATAATTGTTGATTTCATTAATTTTTTTTTTATAACTATTACTATAGAACTTAAAGAACAGAACCAAAAAAAATAAAGTGTTGAAAGTTACAAAGCCGGCAACACCTATACCTGGAGGGCAGTCCGACACCATGATGCTTGCGACATATTGTATGATGATACAGACAAACTGGATCTGGAAAATTATATAATGATGCTATAATTAATATATATAATATACCTAACTTAAAATATTATTGAATATAAACATGTTACAGCCACATTTGTGCCATTTTTTCAAATCGAATTAAAGATTGGAAAATTAAGGTGGTTGCAGAGGTGTAAATTTTATGCAAAAGTTTGACGAGTGCTACACGTAAACGGCATTAATATAAGTAATCATTTATATACGGAAAAATAGCTTGGAGAATCTATTTTTCCATATATAAATAATTATAAATATAAATTAATAACTATCTTGGACATTGTCACACAAATTATCTAGTACATTTAAAGTGCTGATAAAATTGAATTTTTCTTACTGCTGACTTAAATTTCAAAAATCGCACTCCTGAAGTATGATTTTTGAAAGTGAAATCAGTAGTAGAAAAATGCATATCTCCATAGTAATTTTGACTTTTTCAACTGCTGAGCTCACCGAATGAGATTCAAAAATCGCACTCCTGGAGTGCGATTTTTTAATGTCACACGTTCAAATCAGCAGTAGAAAATATCTACATTACTATGGAGATTATGCATCATTCGCATAGCATAGACAGGGGTGGCCAAACTTTTCAAGCACGCGGTCTACTTTGAAACTCAGATATATATAGCGGTCTACATAAAAAATAGTTATTTGTTATGCTAGGCTGCAAAGTTTGGCGCGAGTACTTGTATTGAAACCTGAGCAAGCGAAGGATCCTAGGATTGAACAACGAGATAGATTCAAATAATAGAATCCTGAGCTCAGCGAAGGTTTCAAAGGTACGAGACGCTGAATAACTTTGCAGCCGAGCGAAACACACAACTTTTCACCTCACAACAGCGAGGAAAAAAAGTGAATTGCTAAAAAGAACATTTTAATTTGTTTTTTTTATCGTGCTGGCCAGTGACATGAAATAGTTTATTATATTAGTAATAAGCATTTTCAGTGGATTGGCGGTACCTATATAAAAATATTGAATAGACAGATTCAAATTTCAAAAACTTTTTCCACGCTAGCGGATAAAATTTATTTTTGCACTCAGATTTCGAATGATAAACAGAATCTTTCCGAGCTTGTTAGGTGAAAAAAAAATATTTCCAACATGTTTCTTAGATGGATGAGTGTTTCCGGAACATTTAAAAACTGCAGTACGTCACCGTCAGAGAGTGTCGGGGCGCTCAATACTCTTACACCCGTATTATAAGACGTTTCCTTGAACTCTTCCTCGACTCAACCTCACTCGAGGACACCTTAAGGTATTCCTCGAAACATACTTTAAATCTGTATTCTCAGTCATAATCTCGAGGCTCCTCGAGAGAGGTCGAGTTGAGTAATGTCATGCTATTCGGTTGGCAGCAACGAGACTTTCGTCTTGTCTATGATGATATCCTGCCTGCTTGGTCCCTACATGTTTTGTTAAACGCAAAAATCATAATAATTATAAATTATTTGTCTACGTAAATAGAACTAAATAATACTTTACTTATTCCCGTGAACATATTTGAACACGGTTAAAACAATTTTTTGGGCTACTAAACATACAGGTAAACAAAAAACGGCAAGAAAGAAAATTAAATACCCAAGCATTTAATCTTCTTAGAAATACCTATGAAATGGAACGTCAACTGACAAGCAAATTGACTGACAAATTTGAAAGATTAAAATTTTTCATTCTTCGAGAAATTGTTGATTGAGTGATTGAATGTATTTTTGGAGATAATCTGGTGATATAAATAAAGTCCGGACGCCAATTATTCAGTGACTCGAAGAGAAGCATTGTTTGAGTGAGCTGATCGTCCAACATAAACTCAACTCTACGAACACTATTCATAGCGCCTGCAAAAACGGTTCCACGGGCACGTCTCACTACTGATTTCAACTCATTAGAAATAAACAAATGCAAGAAGAGCTCCAAACTTATAAACTGGTAGAAAGGGAAACTCTCCTTATAGTGGCAGAAAAAGTTCTCAAAAACTAGAGCGGCAGAACGCAGGAGGAGCAACTGGAGTACGACCGAGCGCAGAGACTACTGAAAATGCCAGCAGAAAGAGGTTCTTCACCACTCCTGAAGATTGGCCGTCATCTCCGTGAACCCTTCTCTGACATGAATAAACCTATTGTATTTAAAAAAAAATTATTCTGCGTTTATTACTACCCTGTCATTTTATTGTACATTCCTATGCCGTTCGTCCGATTTTGATGAAATTTTGATAGTTGTGCGCACCCCCGTAGGTTTTTGATCTTTGTTTTTAAGGTTATCTTCCTCAAGCCACAATTGGCAAAGATGCGGGAATCGTGTACCTACTAAACCCCTTATCATTATCATACACGTAGTTTATCAAATCTTCGAAGTCTGTTTTTTTTTTTCGTGCTTTATCAGTTAAAATAATTTATATTCTATTATTTAAAGATAAGTATACTATTATTCAGTAATGTTAACGTATCTCGAGGAGTCCTTAAGGTACGTCGCGAGCTACCTTGAGTTGACATTTCATTCCTCCAGTTGACGTATCATTCCTCCACTCCAGTTGACGTTTCATTCCTTCACTCGACGGAGGAAATTACTCAAGTCAAGGACGTTTTTGACGACTAATCATACAAAATGTTTGAGTGGAGGACGGTTCGAGTGGAGGAAATGTCAAGAAAACGTCTTAGAATACGGGTGTTATTGTCTATATATTATATGCCTACGGACTCATCTGATAATCTGTTAGAATACGTTCAATGCTTAAGTGAAATAGCGGCAATAGTTGAGACTAACAATATAGAATAGATATCAGACATCGGACTAAATTTGTGCTGATCTACATGTTTGTAAATTACCACCAATTTTGACGAAGCATGTTGCTGATTTTTGTCTGTTTGTGTATCATTGCTATTGACGACGCGTGTGCTGACCGCTATTTTTTGTGATTAATAAATTTATTGGTTTAATTACCACCTATTTACCTAATATGTACCACATTGATCGCAATTTTCATTTCATTTCATTTCAGAAACTGATATGCAGTTTTAGTATTATGAGCGATTTTAACGCTCATCCAGGGAAGCTTTTTGGCAATGAATTGGAAAATTTCTACACTGAACAAAAATTGACACGTGTAGACATTAAAATGTTAAGACGCTCTTATACCGTCGAGGCCGTTTTTTGGACACAAACGAAAGTGTTTTAAACTGTGTTTTAAAGTCTGAAATTAAATTATGTCTTATTTAAGGATCGGGCGGATGGGCGACTGTTCTCAAAAACACGATTAGATTAAGTTTACTCGATAGAAAAAAATCCCGAAGTATTAGTAAAGTTACCCCTTTTTGTTATGTTTTTTCAATACTATGATTAAACTGCTGATATTTTACTTTTTATTCTTGTACCTAACTAAATACATTAAATATTTCTAGTGAACTCAGGAGAAGTTTTAGCTTAGAAACTCCCATGAGCAAAGATATTGACGAAAAACACGTTTTTTTTGCGATCCTGCTTTCAATTGGAGCGGGATGGCTAATTGTAAACTTATGCTTGCAAGAAAGAGACGCTTGCACTGGGATAACCTGGCCTTAAGGCTAAATTCTGAAACATACGCCTTTGTGAGTGAAGCGCAGGGTAGCAGCCGTAGGTGCCTTGACCACTGTTTAGTTACTGAGGCGGCGCAGAAGTCAGTGCGGTCAGTAAAAGTACGCTATGATGATATTTTTTGGTCTGATTAGGTACCCGTTAGAGATTCAGTGTAATTTAGAAACTGTTTGCCAAACTCAGAGCTTCCGCGCGCTAAGGTTAACAAGGTTATATGGGGAGATAGGGATTTAATTCAAATATAATTATATTCAAAATGCTGTAGTGATAAGTTACGAGATCTAGATTTTCCAGAAGAGTTTATCGTATGTTGTGATTGTATGTGTACTAATGATAACCTAGTACACACTGCCGCAATAAACACTCTGTACGACATTGTAACAGTGTTGCAAGATGCCGCTGTTTTCAGTCATGTCGGTAGCACGGGAGGGGGCAAACGCAACCGCGGTCGTCCTGTCGCAGGGTGGAATAAATATGTTCGTGACGCTCACAGGGACGCTAGGCAAAAGTTCTTAACTTGGGTGTGGTACGGTCGGCCCAGATGTGGTAATGTTTATTTTGAAATTTGGAATCCAGGAAAATATTCAAGGATAAATTAAAGGACTGTCAGAATAACCAAGAACAAATTAAAATCAATATAGTAGCATTAAAACATAAAAAATAAGGACTTTTAAGGGATTTGGAAATAAATAAAAAAGTTAAGCCTAAAACCTAGCGTCCCGGTGAGTGTTGAAGGCATCGGTGATTCCAATGGTATAGCGAATATGTTTAGGTGTCATTTTCAGGTGCAATCTCCGCTGAATAATGTACCGACGAAGGATGTTGAGGCTGTGGTGTCAAGGGTGCCGGAGCGTATTTCAGCTAAGCATGTTGCTCTAATAATAAAAGGTATGAAAAGAGGCAAGTCACCCGGACCCGATGGCCTCAGCTCAGCATCGAACATTTGCAATGTGCGGGGCCGCACCTTCCGAGGCTGCTGGTGCTGCTCTTCACACTATGCATTAGGCATTCCTATCTGCCTTAGGAGCAAATGAGAACGATTGTAGTGCCCATTACTAAAAATAAAACTGGAAATGCTTTCGACAAGTGCAACTACCGGCCAATTTCACTGGTTACAATCGCAGCTAAGGTGCTTGACGGCCTGCTTGAGAGACAACTAAAAGAACATCTTCATTTACATGACGCTCAGTTCAGGTTTAGACCTGGACTATCGACTGAATGCACTATCTTGTCTCTCAAGCATACCGTTAGGTACTATACAGATAGGAATACGCCAGTGTACGCTGCCTTCCTTGATCTCTCCAAGGCATTTGACCTGGTTAGATACGACATACTTTGGTCTAAATTAAAAGACACTAGTGTGCCTGGTGGATTGGAAACTCTGTCCAGTGTGACGGGGGGTGAGCCCATCGCCACTTATAATTGACAGTGGGTACAATACATGCCTCGAAATTAAAGCATGCAGGTAAAAGGCAGGCAGGTGGATAAATGTTATAACTCAGTTAATGAATATTTGAATGATGTACTGTAATAATTAATTTGATGTAATTGCTTGCATGTTCAGAAGAAAATCTTTGCTGTTTTATTTAAGGGTATATTATTCGGAGCGCGATCCATACAAACGTACTATGGTGATATTTTCAACACTAACCAATTTAAGTAAATGAAATTTTGCAGAAACAATCTAGAAAACAATTTCTATGCTTGTATGGAGTCAGGTTTTCGTTGAAATGTATAGTTTTCAAGTTACAGTGCCTTAAAGATTTCCATACAAATCTTAAATTAATCATTGCATTGAAACAGTATATTTTAACGAAAATCTGACTCCATACAAGCATATAGAAATGAAATATTCTTTATTTACACCAACAATAAATTACAAATATTACAATGCACAAAAGGAAATAAACTGATTATGGTACAAATAAGGCGGTCTTATCGCTAAAAAGCTGAATGTTGGATGACTGTGCACCAGGAGGTTTGCACAGGGTCGGATGGCCGAATGTCGTGATTTTTACTTAATTAAGTGATATTTTGTTACTAAAGCTTTATTTTGTACTAGCAACACGTTTAATATTCTATTACGTTCAAATAAACTGGAAAATAACTAACGAATGGCTTAAAAGGATTTGTATCCGGAGCCGTTAAATATAATTTTACTGATTCATTCATGTGGCAATGTCGACTTTCGTGATTGACTGTAGCTAGATCTATATCAAACGCCAGGCACGTTTGGTAGGCACGTGGATTCAAAAGTAGGGAGAACGGTCGAAGTAGGGAAAAACGCATCGGACAGTCAGTTCTCAGTCGGCGCTCGAAGTGAATACTTGTTCTTTTGAAGTGATCATAGTATATTACAAATTTTAATAAGTTTAGTGAAAGTGAAAATATAAAAAGATATTATAAAAGTATATGGAAGTTTAATTTCATGAAACATGTGTGCCGAACGGCTATCCTGTTCATCGATTTACGGCTTTTTAACAGTCTGTTGACTTGACTTTTTTTAACATGAAACATCAACATCAGAGACAAATTAAACATGTATCTTACCAGCTGAAACCGAGTCATGTATTTCTTCCATTTTAAGTTTTTGCTAACATCCGGACTCCACGCCGCTAGACCGTAGTACGTGTACATGAATACATGTACTATGGAGTTTAGGCAACCTATAAATAATACGTTATGTGATGGCCAATACTTCAGGAACGCCCAGGATGCTGCCGCCATCATGGAATGGTGATAAAGATGCAGGAACGTAACTTGTTTGTCTTTCTTTCTTAGAACGAAGAAAACGGTGTCTAGAAGTTCGGTTAATTTTGCAGCAAAATACATATAGATGCTTAGGAAGATCTGTAAAATGAAAAAAATGTAGTGTTATTATTTTGTTACTTAGCTTCATGTCAGAACAAACCTTACCCTAGTATTGTTAACAAATAAATAAACTTAAAAACTGTATACTTCTCTAATGAATGTCTAGCATTTAATAAATTAGTTTGCCATAATGTACTAATTAGAAGTTTTTTACTCGCAACCATGACATAAATTTTCAAGTAATAGTATTTTTTGGTATGGTAGTGTTTTGTTATGTTTTTTTTTAACTCTCATAATAATTGTACGGTTGTTGTTAATTTTGTTTAAAATTAAAACCACGATTGGACAGAAGAATAAGTGAACCGTTTAAAAGACTATGAGATTTACACACTTGATTCAAAAGGTATCATAATAACGGAGAAAGACCTTTCCTCACCTTTTCCAGGTTACGACTTTTTTGGTAGTTTTTATAGCATTCAAAATTTATTGGTAAGGTTTCTTTACGTATTACCACAGAATAGGTAATATAATATAGTTCTAAATACAGTACGGCAACTCCCCGCCCCCCTTTGGCTTCTGGTTTTGTTTCCTATAATGTATTATAATATCAATATATTTTTTCTTTTGGTGTAAATAAAGTATATATTTCATTCATTCATTTAATTCATACCTCACCTCGCCTCTTACTTTCTGGGGACACTTTAGGAGAGCCGAGCAAGAGAGTGCAGTCAGGCGCGCGCACACAATATTGGATTTGACTACATAAAATTGTGTCCTTTCAGTGCATACAAAACGTTGAAAAATAACGCTAAATTCACATATTAAGGCTCAAATACTATTTTTACCCGCGACGGAACGGAGAACGTGTATGCGTTTAGGGTGAGAGGTTGTTTGTTTGTTTGTGCAAAACCAATGTTCCCATTTATCTCCAAAACGGCTAGACCGATTTAGATACGGTTTTCTGTAAAGGGTTCGTGATTAATCAGCGATGGTTCTTAGATAGGTGATACGGTGTTAACTCACCAGGGGGCGCTGCAGTAAAAATTTTTCTAACATCAAAATGAGTTTACGCGCATTAACGCCGAAACGGCTTGACCGATTTAGATGCGGTTTTTTTAAAGTGCTTGAGGTTTATTTGCAATGATTCTTAGATATGTTTGATTATCACTAACCACCAGGGGGCGCTGATCTGGTTTTTTGTGACGTGCTTGCTATTAGACCGTGTTTGGGCTCTTTTGATAGCGTTTGGTGAGAAGCTTCTGTACATGAACGTCTCAGGGTCTGATGATGTAGCAGAACAACAACGTGGGGAACTCTGTGAAGGCACATAGCTAGGAGACCGTGTTTAGGGTCTTTTGATAGCGTTTGGTGAGTAGCTTCTGTACATGAACGTGTCAGGGTCTGATGATGTAGCAGAACAACAACGTGGGGAACTCTGTGAAGGTACATATCTAGGAGATCGTGTTTTGGGTCTTATGATGCAGCAGAACAACAACGTGGGGAACTCTGTGAAGGCACATAGCTAGGAGACCATATTTGGGCTCGTTTGATAGCATACGGTGAGTAGCTTCTGTACATAGACTGCTGGTGGTCTGATGATGGACCAGAAAAACACCGTCGGAAACTATGTGGAGGCACGTAGTAAAGTAGGTAAAGATCTTTTAGAATCTTACTTGGAAAATAGAATTCAAAGGGTGTCTATCAATGGAACAAATTCGTCTGGCTCACAAGTAAAAATGGGCGTTCCACAGGGATCTATATTGGGTCCATTTCTCTTTCTGGTTTATATAAACGATTTACCCTACATGGTACAGAACTTGTCGAACATAGTGTTATTTGCTGATGATACTTCTCTTATTTTCAAAACAAGTAGAAAGGCACAAGATGTTGATGATATAAATGAGAATGTAAATTATACTCTTCGACAAGTTCTGAATTGGTTCAGTGTTAATAATCTTGCATTAAATGCAAAGAAAACTAAATGTATTAAATTCACTCTACCAAATGTTATTAATAATGAAAATCGAATAATTTTAGATAATGATTTATTATTGCATTTCACAAATAATACTGTATTTTTAGGGATAAAGATTGACTCGAAGCTGCAATGGGGTCCTCATATAGAAACCCTAGCGGGTAGGCTGAGCTCGGCAGCTTATGCAGTTCGAAAAATCAGACAGCTAACCGATATAGCTACTGCAAGACTTGTGTACTTCAGCTACTTCCATAGTATAATATATGTCTTATGGTATTTTGCTGTGGGGCCGTGCTACAGACGTTGAGACAGTCTTTATCCTTCAAAAACGGGCAATACGAGCCATTTATAATCTGCGTTGTCGAGATTCATTACGAGATCTTTTTAAAGATATCAGTATTTTGACTTTCTACAGTCAATATATTTACGAAAATATTTTATACGTTCGCAAAAATTTGTCTCTCTTTCCCAAAAACAGTGACGTTCATAATTACAATACAAGAAATAAAAGTAAATTAGTGTTCCCACATTTTCGACTCAGTAAGGTCAACACATCTTTCATGGGGCACTGTATACGCTATTATAATAAGATACCAGAGACGTAATAGTAGGTGGAAATACCTCGGAGGCATCTTCTATTTTTCATTTTACGACTAGATTTATACCATTTACCGAAACTAAAGTCATACCTCAGTATTTTTGGACAGTTCATCTAGTGAAATCATCAACTGAATACACGATTGGAATTACTTCACTCGATAGAAAATCGTCACAAAGATGACGTATTTTCATGCATTTTTAAACATTTTTCTTGTTTTAGAAGAACTTAAAATAGTTTCCGATTGTTGGTATTTATACTCACATATTCACCATTAGTTTAACTAGTGCAATCATAAAAAAAATCTAGAAAAAGTACTTTGGTTAGTTTTTTTAATCGAAAATACGGCTCACGCACACACTTTTCGGAGCGCTCGGCAATCGCGTTTCTCGTAGAAAATATTCTTCGGGACCTATGGCCCCTTAACTTGCCAGACAAAAAGTTTAAATCCCATGTTAAACAAGACCTCTGTAAAAAAGGTTACTATAAACTCGATGATTATTTGAATGACCAAAATGTCTGGTCTTGACAATGTTACACTATGTAATTCAATATTTGTACTTTGTATATTTTGTTTTGTTTAAAAGAAGTGTGTTGTAGAGTTTCTGGCCGCATCTTCTCTACAACGGAACACCTTCCGAAGCGGTGGTAGAATCAAAAATGACGTCAGAAAGTTATCTATGTGATATTATTTTGAATAAAAAAATGAGTTATTTTTTTTAAATTTGAGTTTTTTGAGTTTGACCATATTTAGGCTCTTTTTTACCCACGACGGGATGGAGAAGTTACATGCGTTTAGGGTGAGATGTTGTTTGTTTGTTTGTTTGTAGACGGTTATGTAGGAATTCTCTAAAAAAATAAAATAAAAAGCAAAATTAAAAATTTTGAAAAAACCCGCGACGGATGTACGTTGTAATCGAAAAATGTTTAAATAAAATTTTTACAAATCCCTCGACTAAAAGAAAATAGGTAAGTAACGAAAGATAATAAACCCAACACTAGAAAATCCGTCAAGGGCTGCCATTGCCATCTGTTCCCAATTTCAACGAGGATCTCCAATGCTATAGCAAATGCGTCAAAACTATTAATAATCTTATTGTTTATGATTTACTAATGATTTTCCTTTTTGAATTGTTAAAATCGGTTCAGTAATTCCAAAGTTATTGTGGTTTGAAGTTAGCCGCTCCGTGCCCGAAAAAAATAATTCCTGCCAACTCGTGTGACGTCATCGCACCCGCTCGTACTGCGGTTGTATGGTATTTTGGCTATTTTGGCATTAAAAGTCTCATATCTCGGTTATGGTGCGTCCTACGTCGAAAATGAATATGACCAAAAATTATCCTATAGACAAGTACTAAATGATGTGTAACATAAAAAGTGGAGCTCATGAAGACACTTTTAATTTAAAGATTATTTAAAGAACTAGAACCAACGTTATTTTATTACTGAAGCCCGTGGCGGCTAAAGTTTAATATCCAGTGGCTCGAATTTAGGAGTGAGAAGACCATGGTACTCCACCATTACTCACTCCATGGTGGAGGGGGACTTGGTAAGACCCCCCTCCCCTCCCGTATTAAAAAGAAATTTGAGCACAGTATTAGGTACGCCTTTTGTAGTTGGCGCAACGCCTTTTATGTCAGGCGATGCCGCGGCCGATGTTTCTGATCGTTGTTGGTAGGTAGTTTATATTTTTGGTTGTCTTTGCTACTTTTTGGTTGTTGTTGGTAGTTTTTTTTTTCGGCAGTTTTTGGTAGTTTCATGTAGAAGTTGGTAGTTTTTAGTACTTTTGGTTTTGTTTGGTAGTTTTTGGTTGTTGTAGGTAGGTATATTTTTATCTTTTTGGTTGGTGTTGGTCCTTGGTCTACTCGGACAATATAAACAACTCGAACAACGTGGTTAACTCGAACAACTCAGGCAACTTGGTCAACTCGGACAACATGAACAACTTGGTCAAATCAAACAACTTGGTCAACTCAAACAACTTGGTCAACCCGGACATCATAAACAACTCTAATTTGGTCAATTTGGCCAACTCGAACAACATGAACAATTTTGTTAACTCAGACAACTCAGGCAACTTGGTCAACTCAGACAACATTAACAACTTGGTCAACTCGCACAACATGAACAACTTGGTCAACCCTGAAAACATAAACAACTATTGGTCAATTTGGCCAACTCGAACAATGTGAACAACTTGGTTAACTCGAACAACTCAGACAAAATAACCAACTTGGTCAACTCGAACAACTTGTCAATGTCAACCCGGATAACATTAACAACTCGAACAACATAAACAACTTAAATAACTTGGGCAACTCTAGCTTGGTCAACTTGGCCAACACGTACAACTTGTTCAGCTCGGAAAACTCGAATAACATGGGCAACTCGGATAACATATAAAAGTTAAGCAAGTTGTTCATGACGTCTGAGTTGACCATGTTTTTCTTGTTGACCAAGTTATTATTTATGTTGTACGAGTTGACAAAGTAACTTTGTCAGAATGTAGTTCGAGTACTTCGAGTTACTCATATTGTCCGAGTTGACCAAGTTGTTTGAATGAATGAAATATACTTTCATTTACACCAAAATACTAATGGTACAAATAAGGCGGTCTTATCGCTAAAAAGCTATTTCTTCCACACTACTTTAGGGAAGAGGAAATTTAATGGTTGAAAACTTGAAACATGTTGCCCGAGTTGAACAAGTTGTTCATGATGTCTGAGTTGACCAAGTTGTTCGAGTTGTTTATGTTGTCCGAGTTGTTGACCTGAGTTTTTCGAGTTGTTCAATCATGTTATTCGAGTTGTGTTGTCTGAGTTGACCAGGTTGTTCATGTTGTTAGAGTTGGCAAAGTTGTTCATGTTGTTCGAGTAGGCCAGGTTGTTCATGTTACTTCATACATACCCACAACTGCATACATAGGTACCTACAAAAAACACACTTAACAAAATTAGGTGAAACTATTTTAAGGGGATGATCAGACCATCAAACTGGGACCTCTATGGGACCAATGTCGAAAGCGAGGAAAAAAAATCTGCGGTCCCATACATTTTGGTCGAGTAGGTTCGTATGGAACAGCTGATTTTTTTTCGCGATTTCGATATTAAAAAAAAAAATGTTAATACACACCAGTAATGTAAAGTCAAAGATGAAACAGTTCTATGACACATGAAAACAAACATTACAAAAGGTTATGGTTAGGATGACTCTCAATATAGGGAGTCCTGAGATTGACGAGTCAGGTCCCTTAGAGAAAGTTGTTCAGTTTGATGGTCTGATCATGCCCTTCAAATAGTTTCAGCTAATTTTGTTCGACCTTATATTTGATTGACTGATTGATTAAACTACATACATACCTACTTAAAAACCTACGTAACCCCCCCCCCCCCCCCTTCATAATTTGCCCTATTCACTAATCCGGGCGGGTCGACCACTACCTTTTCGCCCTGCATTGAAGGCGACATGACCCCTACCGATTCGAAAGTGGCAACTCGCCTTGAGGAGTTATTGGAAAGTTATAGACTATAGAATCCCACTGCAGGGCAAAGGCCTCCTCTCACGAATAAGGGTGAGAGGGAGTGGACCAAATTCTACCACGCGGGCCTAGTGCGTGTTGGTGGAAGCAAGTTAGTGGTCAACTTAACGTACCAACTACTGTCCACTTTGTTCTCCCTTTTGTGCAAATAAAGAAATTTTTATTTTATTTATTTATTTTTAACTTGCTGTCAGAGAATTTTCAAGCCGCCTCAATAGGCCTCTGACCTGGCTTAACGAATAGTTAAAACGTCATCTGACGGGACTATTCGAAACCAACTGCTTAACGTGCCTTCTGAAGCACGGAAATGCTCGAGATGAAATACAACTAAACGGTCACCCATCCAAAGACTGACCGGACTTGACGTTGCTTAACTTCGGTGATCGTTTCCAATACCGATGCTCAACTACGCCAACGAGCGCTTCGACGACTAACAACAATCATAAAGTACTTAAAACTACCAACAACACCCAAAAACTACCAGAAACTGCCAAAGGTAACGAAAACTACTAAAAAGAGCCAATAAGTACAATAACAATAAAAAACTACCAATCACCACGAAAACTACCAAAACACCCAAAAACAACCAACAAAACACAGAAACGACCAGAAACTACAAAATGTACCAAAAACTTCCAAAAAGCTCCAAAAACTAACAGAAACTACCAACAACAACAAAAAG
The DNA here is from genome assembly GCA_963693445.1 of Agonopterix heracliana. Classification (NCBI taxonomy): domain Eukaryota; kingdom Metazoa; phylum Arthropoda; class Insecta; order Lepidoptera; family Depressariidae; genus Agonopterix; species Agonopterix heracliana. The sequence goes on from OY856321.1 coordinate 753,441, forward strand.
GTACTAAAACCACCAAATACAACTAAAACTAGCGCCAAATACCAAAAAGTACTAAAAACTACCAAAGTAAAACCAACATGTAATGTACAACAACAACCAAAAACTACCAACCACAACCAAAAAGTACTAAAACCACCAAATACAACAAAAACTAAAGCCAACAACCAAAAAGTTTACAACAACAACCAAAACTACCAACTACAACCAAAAAGTACTATAAACCATCAAATACTACCATAAACAAGCAAAAAGTACTAAAAGCACAATAAGTAAGACACCAACCAAAAACTGCCCACAACAGCCAAAAAAGTACTAAAAACAATCAAACCTACCTATAGCTACCAACCACAACCAACCACAACCAAGCGAACCCCTTCGCTCGGGGGCTATTTATGTTTTCCTGAACCTCCTCCCTAAATTAATAGCACTATACCGGGAGTCTCCTCTCCCCCATCAGTGGTGGGAGGAAGAGGGAGGGGGGAGGTGGGTTTAATGGAGGCATGGGAGGGAGATGAGTGTGTCGGGGGACCCTCCCCTCCTAAATTCGTGCCGTTGGATACTAAACTTTAGCCGCCATGGGCTCTAGTGGTAAAATATCGTTGGTTCCAGGACATAAAATATTCTTAAAATTTTAGGTGTCTGCATAACATCAACTTTTTATGTACGCAATATGTAGAAATTGTCCATACGAAATTTTTTTGTAATATGGACTTTTGACGTGAGACGCACCATAGCCGAGATATAAAGCTATTAATGCCATAATACCTACCTTACAAGCGCAGTACGAACGGGTGCGATGACGTCACGCACCTTGCCGCCAGCTAGTTCAACAGTTGCTACATTCAATTGCTCATAGCTCGCTCATTTTTCGTCGCAGAAAAAAAATAAAAACACCTATGTTTTGGATTTTTCTCCTCAATGAGGATCTCCGAGGTTTTTTATACTCATAAAACTGAGTTTCGTTCGGTACTACTGGTGAAACGTGGACGTTCTGAGGTTTCCGAATATCTCTGACTACCCTTTCGAGGAATGTAGTCGTGAAAAAAGTAGTTCATGAATCAAATCAAAAATAAAATGGGCATGAAATGGCAGCCCCGACGGATTCCTAGGGTTTGGTTTATTATCTTTCGTTACTTACCTATTTTCTTTTAGTCGAGGGATTTGCAAAAATTGTATTTAAACCTTTATCGAGTACAACGCTACATCCGACGCGGGTTTTTTCAAAATTTATAATTTTGCTTTTTTTAATAACAGAAAGTAAAATAAAAAGTATCGAAATGCAGATGACGCTAAATGCAAAGCACGGCTTTCAACCCTAAACGCAATGTCATGGACACTTTGCACAAAGTACTCATGTGCAGACGCCATTTCGAAATTCGAAATCGTTCTATGGAGTGCTGGACCAGTGTTACTACGGTAAGATAGATTATCTAAAATATTAGGTTATTGGCACTACGGTGCCTCTCAGAATAGTACCGTCCGCCACTCTTATTTCAGCATAGTAATAAATTATGTTAATTATTTCAATTCAATTCAATTCATTTATTGCTTTCATGTACCTACAGTATTAAAGGTCTTATAATATGATTAGGTATGAGTACAAGAACCCTGTTGATTAGGGCATTGCAAATTATAGGCATGCAAGATAATGAACAATAATTTTAACTTTAACTTAATATAATAAGCACACAAAATTAAATTAATGAAATCAAACCGTAAACCTCACCTCTTTTCGTAAGATTTCGTCATACATAGGACAGTATTTGGATATTAGGCCTGTTTTAAGTAAACTTCTGAAATACTGAAACAAGAAGAACTGAAATTAATAATTGTGAGTGGCGTCACCACGGACCCGACTGCTTCCGGGGGAAGTTCCTGATCCTCGTCTCTTCCTTCTTCCCGAGCCAAGAGACTTCCCGGCCCACCAAGTGTCCCTAATGCAGCGAAATAACAGGGTCTAAAAGAATCATTACTCTTTAGGTCCGCCACATAGATGCGGAATAAACCTGATTCGGAATTCAGTGTTGCCGCTTTCAGATACTTTTTCACTAGGTCTAGTGATATTTTGATGTCTTAAGTGGCATTTTAAGATTTACAGTCATTCACACAAGCTATTATTGAGCGTAGGCTTTGATGGAACGATACCGTATCGTGACGGTGCAGTTGCGACGTCGTTGCGGTACGGTATAGTCGCAAAATCGCATACGATCAAAAATAACTTGTGAGATAATGGTTCATGCCATTTTGTATGCAGATTATGACTAATAATATGGTCGATTTGATACCGATTGAATCGGGTAAAGTTACACAATAACCCCCCTGATCTGACGATGAAGAATGGATACGTAGAAAATGGCCGCCGTGATGAAATTGATTCTGGCCGTCCAACTCAATGATTTGAGTTGCAATCTTCTTTGAGAAATAGTTGATGCCTGAAGATGGGTCTGATTATAGCGGATTTATGATTGGATTCCGACTAGATCTTGCTGATGAATCGCCGGGCGGTGATGGTCTATGGCCACCAAAAATGATGGAGAATGTCGGCTGGTTCGAAGCGACTACCGTCTCCACCAGTGGGTTCTGAATTGGTGGCGGACGAAAACTCCTGATTCTTCTTGTAATTGATATATTTTAGTTCTTTTGACAGTACAATTAATTATGAGATGAATATTCTAAAGTCCTGATCGACCTTCGTGAATGGCAACTGAAGAGAGAGAGAGAGAGATGTCGCCAGTAACAGCTATTAAATACTTGATATGATACAGGGTGTAAGGAAAAGTATCATTAACCTTTAAACCACATTCCTACTCTACCCATCAAACGGAACAACTTTTAACATGGGAGAAAACCGATCAGAACAAAAAAAATCAGCTGTCCCATACTTATCTGCAATACCTACTCGACTCAAATGTATGGGACAGCAGATTTTTTGTTGTTCTGATCAGTTTGCTCCATAGTAAAAGTTGTTCTGATTGATGGGTAGAGTATGTGGTTTAAAGGTTAATGATACTTGGTATAGTGCAAATTAAAGCTAACTGACTAGCAACATTAATAATTATCGTTGATCAAATAGATAGTTCTGTTGCATCTCAATAGATAGTAGCGTTGGTAGTAATTTCTGAACGATTGAAATAAAACAAAATTTTGCGTTAACAAGTATTTTTACCCGACTGCGACAGAAGGAGGGTTATGTTTTTCGAGCGTATGTATGTATGTATGTATGTTTGTATGTCTATTTCTTTGGCACGCCCTACAGCCTAAACGGCTTGATGGATTTTAACGTATGAGGTGTCGTTAGATTCGTAAAAATCGTGAGAGTGTCATAGGGTACATTATTTTAATATGGCGTATGCGAATTAAAAGAGAGAGAAATCAATTTTTTTTCTTAAAAAAATACAATATGGGTATCAAATGAAAGCTGGTGAAGAGTAGATTCCAAATATATATATATTATAGTATTTTTATGCTAACATTTTGACACAAGACTAAAAAGTATGAAATAAACTAAATTATTTAGAAAAACAAAAAACCCGACTGCATAAAAAACGATTAACTGAAAAGATAAAAACAAGCTCCTTATAATAACTTTGTTTGAGCAAATTAATACAATTTGAATGTTATTACTTATTAGGTAGTAGGTATTGCAGGCGGGGACAAACCAATAACCAACAAATAGGTAATTTTTCTTTGTCCCCGTTTGCGATACCTACCTAATAAGTAATAACATTCAAATTGTATTAATTTGCTCAAACAAAGTTATTATAAGGAGCTTGTTTTTATCTTTTCAGTTAATAGTTTTTTATGCAGTCGGGTTTTTTGTTTTTCTAAATAATTTAGTTTTTTGTAACCATAGTTGACAACACTGAATTCCGAATAAGGTTTTTTCCGTATGTAGTATGTGGCGGACCTTAAATCACAGTACTACATTATAAGAAAGAGTATCTATTACCACATGATTAAATATGAATGAAATATCCGAACTGATCGGAAGCTTCATACAAGCGGGACGCTGCGCCGGAGACCGCCATTTTGATCCATAAAACATTGGATTAGAACTTTGGCGAGTCTAGCGCCGTTGCGCGTGCTTTAAGAAGCTTGACTTCTAGTCTTATTTATTCACATGCTATTACTACAAACAGTATGGACACTCCCTACCTCCCACCAACTTTTTACCTCACCCCCTCTATTGCCTTGGCAGTTACCAGTAGTATAAATTGACACCATGTATTTAGAATCATAAAGGATGCCACTCCTCCTTACAAGCATTGAAACAAGAAAATTGGCATTGCCGTCGTCGATATTTCAAATATTTGGTGTAGCCCTTTCTATCCAACGACGTAGTTACGAAAATGACAGGAGAGGAGCTAATATTTTGGACGTTGGATTAAAAAGGGACAAAGTTAACAAAGTCTGTCCTCCATTGTAGGTATTCCAAACTTCTTGATTGACAGGCTAGAATTTATGTTTTCGAAACAAAAAGGATAGGTATAATCTCAGGACGAAAGATAAAAAAACTCTTGTTTAATAAACGCGTGTCAAAGCGTTTTATTTACGAAAAAGTAATTATTCCGCAAGTTATTGCAAAAAACCCAAGCAATGACATTCTATACACATAGACTGACCTCGTCTTACAATAACAAAACCAAAAAATGGCACTTGTCTCTAATGTCACCTTTGTATGCATCAGTTATGCTTAGCCAAGAACATTATATATGCTATTATACAATATTTTTGTGCTTAGCTGTCATACTTTGCCGCTGACATTCCAGTCCTTTCAAATCTTTCAAATGTATTCGGTGACAAAACAGTAATGTAAACCAACTAGGAATAACTTAATGGTCCCGTGAATAGCGCACTGATGTGTTTATAAAATGTCATTGGCTTAAAATTACTTTGTGGTTGATGCAGCCAGAGACTTTAGTGGGTAAAGGTTAATGATACATTTCCTTAAACACTGTATAGGAACCCATAAACCTAAACCCTAACAAAGATGTTTTGTTATCGAACACTAGATAGCTGCTATGAATAATACTTGTTTGCTAGATAGTTTTCGACTTCTGACACCCCAATAACCCCTGTCGGCGGCTTCAGTTGTTTCTATAGGAACAAGCAGATTCTCTCCTTATTTGTAGGAGTATAAATTCTTATGTGCGTACACAAGTACATACACTTTGCAAAACTTTAAAGTTTTATATCTCCGCAACGACACATCGTAACACCAATAACTATTGCAATAAAATAATAATAATGTAAGGTAATGTTAGCCCTGAAATACCGACGTTTGGTGATTGAATGTCAGAAAAAAGACACCAGTATTACCCATAGGAGCCATTAGGCCTTTGTATTTTAAGTAAATATTAAATAAAACCTACCGCTTGTACTAAATATGCAGACACTGTCACTTGCAGTGCGTTGTAAACAATAAGAGTTGTTTTAAGGTTAAAGGCCTCCCGTTTCTTCATGAACTCTGGCCCAAGCTTGGTCACGAAGAGGAGGTATCCAACCAGTATAACTACTACTGGTCCGATGGTGTTCATAAGTGGATATTCATCAATTTCATCATCTGGATATACGCATTATTAGAATCGTTAGTAAAGTTAGAAAATTAAGCGTAGGTATCGCATACAGAAGGAGTCGAGGCGGCGTCGAGGCGTAGGCGAGCCTTGGCGACCTTAACATACGGTTGATTATTGTATCCCTGGAATAAATCCGAGGGCCGCTCGGATTGGTACGATATAAAATTACCGACCGTAAATCAGGGTTATTAAGGCGCGCGCCCGCGCCTCGACGCCACCTCGACTCCTTCTGTATGCTATACGCCTTAAATGTTTATGAGGCACCTGAAAAAGGACGGACGTAATTATTTACTACGTATTAATTACAAAATACCTCCGTATTTTTTTCAATACGCTTTAGATCAGCATTAAAATGTTAACACAGCAAAATATACAGAACTATTAATAAACCAAATTATTACGAGATACAAAAAACCTGACTGCTTAAGAAATACTTTAATGAAAAGAGAAAAATATGCTCTACATAGTGTTGATGAATAAGCGCAAAACCTCAAACACCCCAACTGATTTCAAACAAAATATCTAGATTGAAACAATCATTTCATTATTTTGATTGTTAAAATATAAAGTTATTCGCATTTTAAGTTTTGAGGCAAAACTGATTTGTTATCATTTTAGCAATGAATGAAAGCGTTAACGTGCTCATGTATAAATATGTCACCGTAACATTGTAAAAAACGTTAGATTATAATCTATCTCGCGAGATTGTAAACTGTCGAAAGATTGTGAACCCTGCTTACAATTTAACGCATTATTTTTCGATAGATTACAATCTATCGAAGTGAGACCGTGAAATCACAAACACTGTTTGAAGGCTGTCCATGATTGGTCAGTCTTACTGTAGCTCGTTCTGTGTCCACAGAGTTAGGAATCAAATACAAGTGTCAGACTAATAAAAGAAATGTTTTTCGGGTGGACTAGGGAAACAGTTGCAATTTGGTTCTGGCACTCGCCGGCCGCTGCCGAAACCATGATAATTCGATTCTGCTCTCTAAACAACCTACTTTGTAGTTTTGCGTTTATTCATTAACAGGTGGCCTCCTCCACTTTGTGCGCTTTTTCCCGGGTGGGTAGGACATTGCAAGCTGAATCACCTAATTGTCCGAAAAAAAAAAGATGATTCCGTGCTTCGGATGGCACGTTAAGCTGTTGGTCCCGGCTATTACTATCTCAGATGTCGTAAGGCGGTCTGAAAAAACTCTGACACCAGGGATTGCCTACACAATAAGAAGAAGATTAACTGGTTTTATAAAGTATGCTGCATATATTTTTTTATTATAATTATAATAGATCGGGCGGCGGTGACGAAGTCATATACCCATCGAGCTCATGAATAATTCAGTTTTCATGCAATAGTTTACTATTAGGAGATGCGAAAAAACTTGGTCGGCCGACCCCTATCCTGGTGGGTTTTGCGCAGGAGGGTGACTAGTAACCTCTCTGAGACGACACTAATTACCCATCGAGCTCATGGACAAAATTATGCTTATCCGATTGGTTTTAGTTAGTGTAACGAAGTACACTCGGTCGTCCGCCGGATATCCTGGCAGGTGGTGCTGGCCAACCAAAAATGGTGGTCAAATTTTGGAGTACTTCTCACCCATCGAGCTCATGGATGAAATGTATGCCAAATCAGAGGTTAGACCTTCACCTTCAATATTTCATCGGTCGTCCTGGCCAAAGCCTGGTGGTTTCTGGCGGCCAACCAGATTTATCTGTCAAAGTAAGATCATGCGTTTCCACGTTCATCCAAATAAATACATTATTAACCTGATATATGCAGTTCTTTTAGCAGGAACGTGAACGGTTGTATGGTTTAAAAGTACTTATTACAAAAAAAACTTAAAAATAAAAATATGTGTTGATACGCGGCGATTTAAAAAAAAAAAAAAAAAATTTTTCTTCATAACTCCGTCATTTCTAAACTGGTTTGGTTGATTGCTTTATCGATCAAAAGAGTGTATTGCAGAGTTCATCCTATCAAAATTTGGTGAGGATCTGAAGAAGCGTTTCGAAGATGTACAATGTTTTAAGTGGGTCAGATTTTACTACAAAAAATACCAAACGAATTTTATTCTTTTACGAAAATAACCTTCGAGTTCTATTAATTTTTCTTTCTGAAATAAAATCTGTTCTCTTAAAAGGTGCCTATATAAGAAAATAAACTAGTAATCACCGCGGCGTTGCTTTCGAAAATTGTAGTTGTAAAAAAATGTTTTGTCAAGTCAAAGCTAGCTATGTTTATGTGGATGATCTAATTTAGTACATATATCAGTTCTAACATTATTCGCTGAATGAAACTGTATTAAAGGGATGATCACACGACCAAACTGAACAACTCTTATTATCCCACCCACGGATGGACCCACATCGAAATCGCTAAAAAAACCAGCTGTCTCATACATTCAGATTCCAGTCGAGTTAGGTTTGCAGTTTTGTATAGGACAGCTGTTTTTTTTAGCGATTTCGATGTTGGACCCATAATAAGAGTTGTTCAGTTTGGTCGTGTGATCATCCCTTTAATACATTTTCAGCGAATAATGTTAGAACTGATATATGTACTAAATTAGATCATCCACATAAACATAGCTAGCTTTGACTTGACAAAACATTTTTTTACAACTACAATTTTCGAAAGCAACGCCGCGGTGATTACTAGTTTATTTTCTTATATAGACACCTCTTAAGAGAACAGATTTTATTTCAGAAAGAAAAATTAATAGAACTCGAAGGTTATTTTCGTAAAAGAATAAAATTCGTTTGGTATTTTTTGTAGTAAAATCTGACCCACTTAAAACATTTTACATCTTCGAAACGCTTCTTCAGATCCTCACCAAATTTTGATAGGATGAACTCTGCAATACACTCTTTTGATCGATAAAGCAATCAACCAAACCAGTTTAGAAATGACGGAATTATGATCAAAAAAAAATTTTTTTTTTAAATCGCCGCGTATCAACACATATTTTTATTTTTAAGTTTTTTTTGTAATAAGTTCTTTTAAACCGTAGAACCGTTCACGTTCATGCTAAAAGAACTGCATATATCAGGTTAATAATGTATTTATTTGGATGAACGTGGAAACGCATGATCTTACTTTGACAGATAAATCTGGTTGGCCGCCAGAAACCACCAGGCTTTGGCCAGGACGACCGATGAAATATTGAAGGTGAAGGTCTAACCTCTGATTTGGCATACATTTCATCCATGAGCTCGATGGGTGAGAAGTACTCCAAAATTTGACCACCATTTTTGGTTGGCCAGCACCACCTGCCAGGATATCCGGCGGACGACCGAGTGTACTTCGTTACACTAACTAAAACCAATCGGATAAGCATCATTTTGTCCATGAGCTCGATGGGTAATTAGTGTCGTCTCAGAGAGGTTACTAGTCACCCTCCTGCGCAAAACCCACCAGGATAGGGGTCGGCCGACCAAGTTTTTTCGCATCTCCTAATAGTAAACTATTGCATGAAAACTGAATTATTCATGAGCTCGATGGGTATATGACTTCGTCACCGCCGCCCGAACTATAACACTTTATTGTACACAAAGACATAATAATAGACAAAGTTGAGAATACGAAGAACGAAGAAAACACAAAGGGCGAGCTTATCTCCGAAGATATTTCTTCCATCAGACCCGCAAAAGAGACAGTTAGTAATTACAAGGAAAACTTATTGTGTACAATCATACCATAAATAAATAAATTACGCAATATACAATATTTAAGCTAGAGTCGATTTGTAGAGTATGGAACCACAGTGAAAGTTGTTCAGTTTGATGGTCTAAACAACCCACTTAAGAGTTTTAAATATTTATTTTTACTTATGTAACAACCTGTATACCTACAACATATAATATACAAGGTGTTTCATAAGTAACAATAAATTTTTGAAACTCATAAGGGGGTTGTTTAGACCGTCAAACTGAACAACTTTCTCTATGGGACCAACATCGAAATCGCGAAAAAAATAATTTTAAATCCCATACATATTTTAGCTCTAGTCGATTTGTAGAGTATAGAACATAAATATTTTTTTTCGCGATTTTAGTATTGGTCCCATAGTGAAAGTTGTTCAGTTTGATGGTCTACACCACCCCCTTAAATGTTTATTTGTAGTTTTGTAACACCTTGTATATCCGAATATTATAATTTCACTTAAGGTAGAGAAAGATAGTGCTCTTTCGTTTCCTAATATAGAAACAGACTTAGAGTCGTGAATGTGAGTGAGTTCCACAACCGAGCAGTATGGATGGTGAAGGAGTAGGAGTAAAAGTCGGTGGAGTGGGATGGGATACTAAGTTGGTTAAGTTGGGATACTATGGTGGGACCGGCAAGGTTTGTCAGAAGGGCGGGAGAAAGAGAAACGTTTACGGAGATAGTTAGGATATGAAAGGTTGTGTAGGATGTTATAAAGAAGACAAAGGATGTGGACATTCCTACGATCGCGTAAGGGGAGCCATTTCAGCTGGACCCGAAACTCGGACACATGGTCATACTTTCGCGGGCCTAAACCGAAACGTTTGCCCAAGTTTTATAATCTGTCTTACCTGTTATTCAACTCTTCGGTGGCATCGAGATAACAGACATCCGCGTAGTCAATGATAGGAAGGATAAGGGAATGGGCTTAAAGGATTTTGGTGTTGATGGCAAGAACATTTTGAAGGCGTTTGAAGGAATGGAAGGAGAAGTACTAGTTGAAGTTTTCACTGATCAGGTTGAAGTGGTTCTGCTCAAGACAGGTTGGAATCGACGACGACACCGAGATTTTTAGCGGATTTACTGTAGGGAATGACGATATTGTTGTAACTAACGGGTGAAACAAGGGACAGATCGACGCGGCTACGCATCCTTATGCTACCGATGACCAGAAACTGCGTCTTGGAGGGAACCATCAGACCTTTGAACTGAGCCCAGGTACATAATGTGCTTCAAGTCAACACTTAGCGCACCGATAGCGTCACTGATACTGTCGGGTTTGAAGTGAAATGTAACGAGCATTTTAAGGTCATTAGCGTACAAATTATAGTTGGATGATATAATGACAGTGATGGTATTAATAAAAAAAACTAATTGACACGACGTTTGATGGAAAGAAGAACTGCTGGGAATCAGATTGGATAGAAAGATGCAGTTCTAAATAGGACGGAAAGCACAAACATTTACTGATTGGTAGGCGATTTCACGGCGACTCGTAAGCCAGTGATAACCTATGGAGCACCTCTCTTCCCTATCACCAATTCCACAGTCAGTTCAGGATACACCGTTTTACAGTTTTGCACTCGGTTCTGCTATTATAAAAATAAAAACTTCGACGAGCGCATGTCGATCACATCGAAACGCGTAAACGAAAATGGGTTGTGCGGGAAGAAGATAGTGACAGGACAATGGATTGGGATGTCAATCTAATCTTTCTTTTTATTTTAATCCAGTAAAACAAGACTTGAACTATAATTGTAGTACAGACCTTAGTCGTCGTCGTTCGCCGGCATCAGAAATTATAGCGGTAAAATCATTGAATTAGAACACTATGGAAGATGGGTCCACGCTCAAAAGTGTCCGAACCAAAAGAAGTGTACAATTCAAAAAGGAACTGTAGTCTCTTGCCAGTCTTTGTTTGATCTTCTAAGCACGCGCGAGTTCATGATGGGGCGTACTGTGTTGTAAAAACATGTAAAAACTACCAAAGAAAAGTGAAAAAATGTGATGGTGTATCCTATTTTCAGTAAGCAAATTATTATTATATTATTATCATTTAGAAGCATTTAGAAATATCATTTTGTTTACGAACATAATATTTAATTTTTATTTCATTTATTGATTATCAGTCATCGCGTCCGCCATTACGTCTGACATGTTTGATGTTCATTTTCATCTCCAGTCGAAGCTGCATATGGTGTTAAGTAGGTGTAAGCAACATTAACCCTGTGTTGAAACCACCAAGTAGAAGGAGATGATCGTAAAGGGGGCAAAATTGGTAGAATTTGGATTATATAGTGTAAAAGTAAAAGATATGCATATTAGGACTGTTAAAGACAGTTATGAAAATTTTTGTATGGCGCAGAGAAACTTCAAGAAAAAGGTGTTCAGAAGAACCGGAATAAAGCAAAGGTGACACGCTGTTAACAGAATGTGGGATTTGACCCTTTCATCTATCGCTGAAACTTTGCAGTGTGATAAAGTAAAGTATACAGATTACGGTTGAAAAAAATCTAGGATCGGAAAAAATTAAACCTAGATTATTTGTCAACCGTAATCTGTATACTTTACTTTATCACACTGCAAAGTGTCAGCGATAGATGAATTATTGTTAGGTCAAACCCTAAAATGATTAGACTATAATATGAACGATATTGAAATTGAAAGAGAAACTGGAAAGAATGGAAGAGAGTTAAATAGGATTAGGAGTCAGTAGTGAAAGTTTAACTCTGATCCACACTAAAAAAATCATCAGACGAAGAAGAGCAGGAAAAGAAACGATTATTTGGATCGGCGTGATCATCATACGTTATAAATAATAATAAATATACAGGGTGTTTGGTGCATCGTAGGCCAAATTGAATTGGTGGATAGAAGAGGTCTTCTGCTATCTCGCCTCTTCGTGATGCAAAAAAAATTATGCATCACGAATTTTTGAGGTGCATTTTTAGTGTTTTTCTCAAAAAAGTCCGAAAGTCAGCATTTAAGCTTGAATAAAAAGAAAAGTTGTTTTTACAACATCCCAATTTTTTTTTATTTTGATGTCCAATGTTGTACGGTTCTACCAACATTAACCCGTCACATGTGTCCGGGAGATTTTTTGGTCTAACTTGTCAGCCGGACACACGTGTGGTCGGGAGACGGCCGCTCCTATTGGCTAGCGATTTTAGGCGTGACGTTTCGTTTCACAATTATTTCTTTATTTTCGTTAGATTTATTGGTTTTCATTGGTTCGTTTGAATACAATTCTGTAAAAACGGAACAAATTTCATCTCAAAGAAAGAAGAACTAGTGAACCATAGTGAATTCGGGAGCCAAGATGGCGGAAGTCGCGTATGTTTTGTGTCGGACTTTTTCAATGTTTACCAAGTGATTCAATTGTTTTTAAGCAAAGTGTTGTTCATAAATAGCTCGTAATATTGTCAGCTTTTAGATAATCATATTGGTTTTGTGCTTTGTGAAGTGTAACAATGTGTAAAACGGTAACAACGTAAAGGCAGACTCCAGTTTTTTCGAAAGGTAGGTAATTAACAAATAACACGGAATGTTTTTTTTATTGTTTAATAATGTAAATCATGTCAATTGTAAGATGTATTAAGAATGATAGGAAATTTTGTTTACTTCACGTAGATATATAATTTATTGCCATAATTTCATTGCATAACCGCGAATTTTTTTTTTTCTAATAGGTGGTAAAAAAAATTTCATTGTATAAAACACAGCGACCTCTAGGTTTTTTTTTATTGATTTATAGCAACACAACCTTGAGTTACAATAAAAAAAAACTAAAACTTCTGACTTGTTAAAAACTTCTCTTGTCTTTCCTCTTTCTAACGGTATGCAATATGCTATGAAAATCATCCATTGACTTTGTTTATTTCAGGGACGTTGTATCAAGAATGGACGACTTTTTTTTTAAACGAAATAACTATGGCCTCATTTTTCTCATTCTTGGTTATGGTATAGTTTCCTTTGAAAAAAAAAGACAAACATAGATAAATGTCACCGTCCTCAACGTCAAAGTGTAAGTTTCTGAGTCATCGTGATATCCAGCGTGATACCAACGTGGTTGTGTTATTTTGTGTGAAATTATATACGAGTTTGGCATTAATTTCGAAAATAAATATTCAGTGCGTGTTATATACGCACAATGGCTTGTGTGGTCACTGGATGCACTAGCAGAATGGGAGTTTTTAAAGAAGATAATCAGAGGATATCTTTCCATCGGTAAGTAATCGACTACTGTTTTTAAGGTGTTGACCTAGGTAATGAATGAAATAATTCATTCAGAGTAAAGCTTTTTTCATTGTGAATGTGTTACCTAATGTGGAGTATCATTTCAACCTGTTTTGTTTACCGAAATTATAAACTAAAATCATAAATTCGTTTGCACTGACAGTTTATGTACTCTATTTTATGCCATTAGTGTTGACCCACGACTACGACTTAATTATCGATAATTGCACAGGGTGTACCAAAATCTGATGGCAAATAAGGAAATAAAAATTTTAGAGTAAGCAACGCTGGGGTAATTGGATTACGGCCCTTTTCACACTGCGACTTTTTGCAGCGCTTCTGCATCGATTCAGTCGCGAAACGCGATACAGCCACAATACAGCCTCGACTGAAAACATTCATAATATTTGATCAGTCATTCGTTGCCAATCTTTGTCGCAATGCACACGCGCGTTTGATTCGGTACAAACGCCATCGCATCGCTACAGACACTATTAATAACCGCGCATTTATAATTATCGCTGCAAAAAGTCGCAGTTTGTGAAGGGCCTACTTTGATTTGACTAGACAGACGACAGTTTGGCTTTACCATGTGGAATAAATGTCCGTGTGGTGTCGGCTAAGAGTAGCACCATCCCATTTCCTCCCGTGGGTGTCGTAAAAGGCGACTAAGCATCCTCTGAATACACACATTCAATCCAACTGCGATCGCCAACCCGCCTGCCAAGCGTGGCGATTATGGCAAATCCCCCCATTTTGGGGAGGCCTATGTCCAGCAGTGGACGTTTATCGGCTGATATGATGATGATGTAAAATAAATATCTTTTTTTACTTTTTTGTGCCATGAGATATTATGCAAGATAAAAACTTGTTTTTGATTAAAAAACACGCACAATGCAAGAAAAATCTGCTATCTCACTCTCGCATTCTTCTTTCATTAGAGTATCGGCAAATTGGCTCAGTAAACACACGTCGTGCGTTTTATTTTCTTAGTCGAGATTTAACCATCTCTGCTGACTTATTACGTATTTGCTGTTGAAGCGCCACAAGTCTTTTTATTTTATGTTATTATTACTTTTTTCGTTGAGATTCCTTAATTTTGTTGAGTTTTTGTTACATTTTGTTGAGTTTTCAAAAATGTTTGTTAATTTGACTATGGATTCATTATCTAATTAAAAATACGCGGAAGTCTTAATAGCATATAGAAGAGACAATGATGTTGCAGGAGAAGGAAAGTTTATCAAAATTTCAAATCTACCAAATTAAACAAAAACTCGATGAAAAAAGTAACAGCAACATAAAAAGACTCCTATGAAGCGCTATCGCTTATAGCAAATACGTTAGTCAGCAAAGACGGTTAAATCTCGACTTAGAAAGTTAAACCCACGACGTGTGTTTATTGACCCATTTTTGTTTCATTTTGTAGATTTGAAATTTTGATAAACTTTCCTTCTCCTGCAACATCATTGTCTCTTCCATATGCTATTAAGTTTTCCGCGTATTTTTTAAGTATTCCATAGTCAAATCAACAAACATTTTAGAAAACTCAACAAAATGTAACAAAAACTTTAATTAGAAAGAGAGAGACAAACCATACGATTCTACTGTGCGAAAGTGAGATAACAGGTTTTTCTTGCATTGTGCTTGTTTGTTAATCAAAAACAAGTTTTTATCTTGCATATCTAATTTCGGCCGAATGCGCCTTGACACGCAAAATTAGCAAATAAACTAAGTTAATGGATGATTTTTAAAGCACAATGCATACCGTTAGAAAGAGAAAAGACTAGAAAAGTTTCTAACAAATCAGAAGACCTCGAGCGCTTTTAGTTTTTTTTTTTATTTTAACTCAAAGTTGTGTTGTTAATTTTATTTCTCTTCTTCCAAATAAAGTTAAGGTCAATAAAAAAAAACTAGACGTCGCATCCATGTAATTTTAATGTTGATAGAACTGTACAACATTAGACATTCAAATTAAAAAAAAAGGGATGTTGTAAAAACAACTTTTCTTTTTATTCAAGCTTAAATACTAACTTTCGGACTTTTTTGAGAAAAAACACTAAAAAATTCACCTAAAAAATCAACCAATTCAATTTGGCCAACGATGCACATAATTAAACTAATGCAACATAAAATAATAAATATGCCTAAAAAATCACAAAAGTACTACAGACGTAGTAGTTATATGAAGTATATTAGTTTATAGTATTTGTAGGTTTATATTATTTATTATTATACTTATTTAATATTATTATTTATGTGAGTATTATAGAATATATATTTATTTATTTTCTGTATTTATTTATATTTATTTATATCTTATATTGTTTCTTATTTTAGATGTATACATTTTATTATCTCATAATTAAGTAAATCTTTATTTGTGCGCACACTGTTTTTACCCAATCACATTGGTTTTCCTCGCACTCAACGGTTTGCTGGAAGAAAACGCTTTAAGAGTTAAGCTCGCCTTTGTACATCATGATTTATTGTAAGTTCTCATAATTATGTTGTTTTGTGTACAATAAATAATCTAAGAATCTAAGAACAAACAAATCGAGCACAGAAAGCACTGTACTCGCCGGGGGTGTAAAAGAAAAATAATCAGTAGTAACAATAATTATACAATTATACAGAAAACACAAAGTAAAAAAAAACCTTCAACAGTAACACTGTACAAGGTATTACAAAACTACAAATAAACATTAAAGGGGGTATTTCAAACCATCAAACTGAACAACTTTCACTATAAGAAAACCAACATCGAAATCGCGAAAAAAATCAGATGTTCCAGTGTTCCATACTAAACTACAAATCTACTTAAGCTTAATGTATGGAATAGCAGATTTTTTGCGATGACGATGTTGGTCCCATAACGTTTGATGGTCTAAACAACCCGCTTAAAAGTTATTAATGTTATTTTTACTTTTGTACACCCTGTATAAAACACAAGCATTAAGGGAAAACGAAAAAGGAACGAAAACATAAAATAAATATTACACAGAAAAATAAAACATTAAAATTGAGTGAAAACTATAGGTAGGTGAGAAATTTTAAAAACGTTAGTTCCAGTTCCAATTTTGTGTTAATATTGATGCTTTGACACAATGTATCATATTAAAGATTGAAAAAGTCGGGCGGCGAGCGGGATTCGAACCCACGACCTGCCTATCCGGGGCATGCTCTACTCCAACAGAGCTGTCGTCGGGGGCAAGCCACGGCGAAATTTTCAATCTATATTTATTACGTCTTAAAGGGACGTCAGCGCCATCTACCAGAGTTATACAAACTACTGATCCACACGTCTAATGTTGCAATTAGATTCACGCCCGACTTTTTCAATCTTTAATTTGATTAAGCTAACAGATTACAATGTATCATTTTGTTCTGTTCCTATCCATTCTCATTTCAATATAATACAATGGCGTAGATGCTGGTTTTAAGGGTATATTATTCGGAGCGCGCTCCATTCAAACGTACTATGGGGATATTTTCAATAATAACCAATTAAAGTCAATGAAATTTTGCAGTAACAATCTAGAAATAAATTTCTATGCTTGTGTGGAGTCAGATTTTCGTTAAAATGTATCGTTTTCAAGTTACAGAGCCTCAAAGATTTCCATACAAATCTTAAATTAATCCTACCATTGAAACTGTATATTTTAACGAAAATCTGACTCCATAGAAGCATAGAGATTTGTTTCTAGATTGTTTCTGCAAAATTTCATTGACTTTAATTAGTTAGTATTGAAAATATCACCATAGTACGTTTCTATGCAGCGCGCATTTTCGCTCTCGGAATAAAATTCTCTTAAATGATTCAGCCAAAGTCTAGTTTACGTAGCGAAAATGCTTCACGTTTTACGGTTATACAGCATGCATTTATGCTCACGACTATATTCCCCGAGGGGTTAGTCAGTTATATTCTGAAATCTCATAACATTCGTTTCACCAGTAGTACCGAAAACACTGTCCTGTGTGATGGGGAGTGAGCCTGTCGCCACATATAAAGTACAAATACATGCCTCGAAATTGAATCATGCAGGTTTCCTCACGATGTTTTCCTTCACCGAAAAGCCAGTGCTGTTAAAAATCCTACATAAATTCCGAAAAAAATCATTGGTACAAGTCGGCATCGAACCATCGTCACCTGCACGGCAAGGTTACAAAACTGTACTCGCCACTTGACCACCACGGCTTCCGGCACCGTTATACATGTTGTAAGGAAAAGTATCATAACCTTTAAACCACATACTCTACCCATCAAACTGAGCAACTTTTACGCTGGGAGCACACCGGTCAGAACAAAAAAAAAATCTGCTGTCCCATATGTTTGAATCGAGTTGGTATTTCAGTTTAGTATGGGACAGCAGATTTATTTTTGTTCTGACAGGTTTACTCCCATGGTAAAAGTTGTTCATTTTGATGGGTAGCATTGAATGTGGTTTAAAGGTTAATGATACTTTTCCTTACAGCCTACCCTGTAAGGGTCTTTCTTTATGTGCTGACACGTTTTCAAAGAGATGATCAGACGGTCGAACTTAACAACTTTCACTATGGCACCAACATCGAAATCGCAAAATGAAAATCAGCTTTTCCAAACAAAACTGCAAACCTATTCGAGTCAAATGTATGGGATAGCTGATATTGTCCCATAGAAAAAGTTTTTCAGTTTGACGGTCTGATCATCCCCTTAAAAAGTGTAAGCATACTAAGAAGGACCCTTAGAAAAAGTATATGTCTAGAATGAGCCTCACTGTTTTACCGTATAAAACAAAAGGGGCTAAGTTTCATAGGTTGGTGTGCGTGAGGCGCCATACTAATTCTGTATGTGTGCGTGTATATGTATAGGGTTTAGGAACCAGTCCTGGTTCCAATTTTTTTCGACGCTTTCGTATCTTCGACTGTCAATCTTGACATATACTTTATCAAAGGAAGGACCCTGTATATGAAGTTTAGTTTATAGTAATATGAAGTTTTGTGACGTCAAGGGTTGGTTTAGGAAAAAACACTGTCCTGAGCTATTACTGAAGCTACGTGGTAGGCCGGGGAGGGGGCAACCGACGACCGACACGCAACGTGACCCAATAGCATCCTAATACCATCATTATATTGTTAGTGAATGAATCAATGCAATGAAGTATGAAAACAATTTCATAAGTACAGTCAAGAGCACGTCAAGCTAGGCACCTTGGACTTCGTACTGTTCTTATGGCGGTATCGCACTTAGATTGTCAAGGTTGATGTACTCTTTTCTGTACCTACTGAATTAAATAAAGTACTTAACACTTTGAAATAAATATCGTATAATGATGAGTACACATTAAAAAAATATCTATTTGCTGAATAGTTGTAAACTTAAATGCGTTACATAGGTACTCAAAGGGCTGCTTCAGACCAACTGACGAGCTTTTTCCAAACGGGACCTACATGAAATCACGAAAAAAGTTCAGCTGTTTCAGACATTTCGGTCACTTACACTTACCTACCCATTGTTGACATTTTATATGGCATAGTTTTTTTTGGCGTTTTCAGTAATTGGTCATATTTATTAGAAGTAGTACAAGATGTTTAGTTTGATGGGCTAAAGCACTCCCTCAAGTAGATATGTAACGCATGGTAATACGTTTAACTTAACAAGTTTACACCTTGTACAGAGCTTCTGATAGTTGGACGTTTTTTCTATAAACAGGGTAGGTAGTACGCCAGTCACGGTAGACATAAAAATCGCGTTAGGTTGCAATTGATTACACGGAGCTGATTTTTTTGGATGTTGTCAGGATAGATACCAGCAGTATAAAACCAATTTTACAGCTTCGAAAGCCATGTGCTAACAGAGTAGTGCTCGAAAAACCTCGGAATTTTCGGTCTTTTATCGGGTTTTGACTTATAACTTCTAAACTGTGCATCTTAGGGTTTGTCCGGACCACGATTTTTTTTTGCGCGATTTTTTATCCGCAATTCTGTAACTTACGCCCCTTTTCACATAGGATGACTTCTGACAGGACTCTTATGTCAAGGCACTAAGTACGAAAATTGCTTGTTTCACGCGTCTTCCCATGTTGAACAGATTATAGATGTATTCGCACATACGGAAAAAATCCAAAGGTATCCTGCAAAACTGTGATTTTTTTTTCCGGAGCAAAATTCGGTAAGCACAGCGATAAAAATTCCGAGCCGGGAGAGGGGTGGGGGCCTCAGTCGCCTGCCGCTAGTCGAATGAAGGAAGATGTTGCGTGCGTTCGAGGATCTGATGAAGAAGACGATAGGCGGCCTAGAGATCTCCTCGATTTATAGTAGCAAAACATTTGTGTTTGGGCTCATTTTATTCGTCTCGATGAGCACTTTTCAGTTCTAGATAGTTCGAGGGTCTGATGTTGAATAAGTGAGACGGAAGGTGGTGTAAGGTATCTCCTCGATTAATAGTAGCAGAATACTTGTGTTTGGCCTTAATTAGGTAATAGCTCTGGATAGTTTGAGGGTCTCTGGATGGAAGGTGGTCAAGGGATCTCCTCGAGTAATTGTCGCAGAATACTCGTGTTTGACTCATTTAATTCGTCTCGATGACTACTTTTTGGGTTCGAACCCCTACCTTCTAAAATCCTAGGAGTAAATATCTGAAAATGTGCCGCATTTCACATAGGATGTCTTCTGACAGGACTCTTATGTCAAGGCACTAAGTACGAATATCTTGTATCACGCGTCTTCCTATGTTGAATGGATTATAGAAGTAGGTACGGAAAAAAATTCGGAGGTTTGTTGCATTGAGATGGCAGGATCAAATCTTCTATAAAAAATTTGGCATATCGGTAACATAGTACTCCATTCAACTGTCCCATATATTTTGGTCGCGTAGGATTGCAGGTTTGTATAGGTACTATGGAACAGCCGTTTTTTTTTGTAATTTTGATGTTGGTCCCCTAAAGATTTTCAGTTCGATGGTCTGATCAACCCCTTAAGACGTAATAGTAGGTGGAAATACCTCGGAGGCATCTTTTATTTTTCATTTTACGACTAGATTTATACCATTTACCGAAACTAAAGTCATACCGCAGTATTTTTGGATATTTCATCTAGTGCAATCATCAACTGAATACACGATTGGAATTATTTCACTCGATAGAAAATCGTCACAAAGATTACGTATTTTCATGCATTTTTAAACATTTTTCTCGGTTTAGAAGAACTTAAAATAGTTTCCGATTGTTGGTATTTATACTCACATATTCACCATTAGTTTAACTAGTGCAATCATAAATAAAATCTAGAAAAAGTACTTTGGTTAGTTGTTTTTAATCGAAAATACGGCTCACGCACACACTTTTCGGAGCGCTCGGCAATCGCGTTTCTCATAGAAAATATTCGTCTGGACCTATGGCCCCTTAACATCCGTCAGGCAGTGTTGCGCGTAATTGATTTGGCACATTTCGTAACTAATTTAATTATTAATTGAGCGAAAGTAATTGAGTGTTTCTCCTCGACGTTTGAAAGCTGGCATTATCCTCACCAAAAATGTTTTTATAAAATAAGCAAGGGGGTAGTCAGAGATATTCTGAAACCTCAGAACATCCACGTTTCACAAGTAGTACCGAAACTCTGTCCAGTGTGATGGGGGGTGAGCCCGTCGCCACTTTTTTATAAAAGAAACTTGTAACAGAGTTAAAAAATTTACCGAAAATCGAAAATAATAAAAGCGAAAATATTTGGAGAGGATAATGACAGCGTTCAAACGCTGAGGAGTAACACCCTTGAATTCCTTGTAATTGCAATTATATGTAATTGTTAATTCAATAACATTAATTCAGTAATTGAAATAATGCAACTAATTTTGTAAGGCTCTCCTATAAACCTGACGTGGATACTTTTGATAAGAAATAAAAAACGAACCAAAAAAGTAGGTAGGTAATTGCAAAAAAGTTATTGAGAAATCGCTTTTCAATAATTATGAGTAATTTTTAATTAAAGTCTACAATTACAATTAGAAATTGGTAATTAGTAGTTAATCATATTTTTCCCAACACTGGTACCTACTATAATACCGATAAGATAAATTTGGAATCGAGGATTTTGATCCTGCCGTCTTGATGCTCACACTCTATCAATGGAACATACAATACAACAAAGCAAACCGCGCGACAACGCCGCCGGCCGCTCTCACTCACACATACGCAACCGTATTGAGTGAACTCTACAGTCATGATACTTGATTCCTGTAATTTTTTTTTAAAACCTCTTCTACTAAGTAGTAAAGTACTTAGGTAGGTAAGTAAGTACTTTTTTTGGTAAAGTAATTTATTTATCATTTAAATGCAACTTAAATAAATATAAGACGTTGACTTTTAGTTGATAATCCCTGATTTTTATTAGATAAAAAAACAATTTTATTTTTGGCTGTTGTTTGTGCTCGAACTTCACGTAAAAACAACTGAACCAATGTTATACCTACAGGGTGTAAAATAAAACAATCAGGGTATTTTAATTAATAGTTTAAGTTTTATGTTTTTTTAAATTAAATTTAAATACCTATTCAAAATGATAAATAAATTACTTTTCAAAACAAAGTACTCATACTTAAAATAGTTACAAAAAAAATTACAAGTATCATGTTGTCTTGTTCACTCATACTAACTTGCTAGCTAGCGATTGAGGTGAACGACCAAACATGAAATTTTTTTTCCGCAGTGAATCCGTGGCAGTGCGGATAGGCTACTTTCTGGCTACGTAACTTTAACTATGTAACTTTCCCAGCAAATCTTAGTGATACAAAACGAACAAAAATTCAGAAAAACTCATTGGTACGAGTCCGCCTGGACGGGGATCGAACCATCGCCTCCTGCACGGCAGGCAAGGTTACTCGCCACTGGACCACCACGGCATATCAAAATGCAATTCACATTATTAATGTTTAATTCTACCCTTGCAAACTCACATAAAAACTTCGAGAACTGAAAGATGCAAGAACGATGTTACTTTTGTGAGCTCATATATGTTTTTGACAGCGATGTGACCTTTAAAAAATTGCACTCCAGGGTCAGCCAACCAATTTAATTAAGAAAACTAGGGTAAGTCCGGGGTAGTTGCATGGCCGTAAGGGAGAGATGGTCAACTCAACAAAAATCGACAAACACTTGTTGGGTGTCGGTAGCTATCATTTCGCTTCAAGTCGTATATAGAAACTCCTGGGCACAACAATATTCGCGAATATAATTCGGGAAAATATATAAAATCCACCTTTTTACTTTTGCATGGTGTGGATATTTTATAAGGCGTTCATGTTAAAGTTGTTGTTGCGTAGTTTTTGAAAAATTGTGCGTTTTAAAGAGTTTTCCGAATGGCATATGAATTGTACTTGAACATAAGCTCAAAGTAACAACAAGGGCTCATAAATTTTGTCACTTAGCTGGTGTGGCCATCTCTCCCTGAAAATTAGGAGAGATGACCACAATTGGTCAGGGTGAGATGCCTATAGTATTACTAGATATTTTTTCGTATTTTTCGGTACAATTTCATATTTAATGGACGATAACGAACAGTTACTTATACGCGATGCGTCTGATAAAAAGGGTAAAGGGAGAGAAGAAAATAACTGTATTTTCTGTGCAGAGAATAATTTGAATCACGTCTCATTGAATATTTGATTTAGTGTATCTTTTTCCAACTGTGGGTGCACCAAAATTGCTCTCAATTTGACGACATGTGTTCAAAATGTAAAAAAAATGGAACTGAAACTCCAACCAATTAACGGTTAAAAGGAAGATTCAGTAGAATTAAGTACTGGCCAACTCTCCCATACTACTGAGGCCATCTCTCCCTTTAAATAAATTTTTTTGAAGGATGTCATCAAAATTAATAAGATTTTTGTTAATTATCCTATAGTATATTATTCAAAGTTTAATTTAAAATAATAATTACAATCTACAAACATGTCGTTTTCTGTAAAGTGGATCTTAAAAAAACTACGGCCAACTACCCCCCCCCCCCCCCCCCGGGACTTACCCTAAAGCATTTCTCAAAAAAGCTATCACATCTTAGCTCTCTTTCTATTTGCGTGCGAACGAAAGAGATAAAAGACGTGATACAGCCGTATCACGTGCAGCATACTACGAGTGCTGGTGTGTGCATGAAAGTGACCCTCAACGCGGGGAACATAAATATAGGTTTGCTCAAAGCCAAATTATTTTATTAAATGTAGCATCAACCATACCACCATACTCATGGTCCTCTCAGTCTCCACCATTACTCGTGAAAGGCATGGGCGTAGCAATGATTTTTTCCCAGGGTGGGCCAGGCCCAGGCGAGGTTGATGTAATAAAAACTAAAACCTAGAGCGAGCGAAGCGAGCTCGAGATTTCGCAGAATTCTGGAGCGAGCGAAGTGAGCTCGAGATTTTAATGCAATGCATCTAGGTCTTTGTGATACAATCGTAGCCAGGAGCGAGCGAAGCGAGCTCGACATTTCACCCAATTCTGGAGCGAGCGAAGTGAGCTCGAGATTTTACTGCAATGTGTCTAGCCAGAAGCGAGCTCGAGATTTTACTGCAATAAAGTGAGATCAGTGTAAAAAGATTTTAATTTTGGAGCGAGCGAAGCGAGCTCGAGTTTTTTGCGACCTAACAGCTGGAACGAGCAAAAAATGAAAAGATACGAGCCAAAACCTAGAGCGTGCGAAGCGAGCTCGACATTTCACCCAGTTCGAGACTTTACTGTAATGTCTAGCCAGGAGCGAGCGAAGCGAGCTCGAGATGTTACAGCAGGTTCACCCTGTTGTCGCATAACTTTTTTTCGCATAATTTTGTAAAGCATGATCACTATAGGCATACATGACTTATCGCATAACATCACTTGGCATACTTTTTTTAGCATCCATTCATAACGCATAGTCTTCTATGGCAGATCAGTCGTATTGAATAACGTTTATATTCAGAAGTATCGTATGGCATTATTGCCTTTTCGCAGAGTATTGTTACGGTTCTCACCATTGTCGCATAATTTTGTAATGCATATGATCACTATAGGCATAAATGCCTAATGGCATAAACAACTACCAGTAGTACCAGGATATTAATGGATTACACACCGAGTGCAGGAAAGTAAGAAAGGGCTCAGATCTCATGTGACACGTAATCTCAGGCTTTCTTATTTACTGTCCGAGGTTAGTATACCTACTATTTTTCACCTCGACGGAGGTGGAAAGCGACAACTTTGTTTAGCGCAGCGGGACGAAAATTGACCCTTTCCGTTCGGAGGGGAGAAAAATTATCGAATAATAACTGATTATACAGGGTGTTTCATAAGTAACAATAAATTTTTAAAACTCTTAAGGGGGTTGTTTAGACCGTCAAACTGAACAATTTTGTCTATGGGACCAACATCGAAATCGCGAAAAAAATAATTTTATATCCCATGCATATTTTAGCTCTAGTCGATTTGTAGAGTATATTTTTATTTTCGCGATTTCGATATTGGTCCCATAGTGAAAGTTGTTCAGTTTGATGGTCTACACCACCCCCTTAAAGGTTTATTTGTATTTTTGTAACACCTTGTATACTTACCACATTATGTTTTATTTTGTTACTTTTCCTTATGATACAAACTAAAATCTACCATCTAGCTTAACCTAACCTCCAGTTTTGAAGCTACCTTTCTGCGCCCTAAGCAACAAACATGCAGAATGCAAGCAAGCATGTTGATGCATGCATGATACATGTTCTAACCTAACCTAGAATTTTAAAACACATTTAACACAGATGTGTTCCACCAAGTTTTTCTCAGCCCCCTACATGCAGACAAGCAAGCAAGCAATCATGCAGCAAGCAAGCAAGCATGCAAGCATGCAGCAAGCAAGCAAGCAAGCATGCAAGCATGCAGCAAGCAAGCAAACATGCAGCAAGCATGTTGATGCTCCGCTCGCTTCGCTCGCTCCGCTTAGTGTCTTACATGTTCTAACCTAACCTAACCTACAATTTTATAAACACCAGTTTGTTTTTCTCAGGCAGGGGGCTTCCGCCCCCCGCACCCCCCTCGCGGGGGGCGCGGCCCCCCTCCACCCCCCAACATGCAGACAGGCAAGCAAGCAATCATGCAGCAAGCAAGCAAGCATGCAACAAGCATGCAACGAGCAAGCAAGCATGCACCAAGCAAGCAAACATGCAGCAAGCATGTTGATGCTCCGCATGCTTCGCTCGCTCTGCTAAGTGTCTTATATGTTCTAACCTAACCTACAATTTTAAAAACACCAGTTTGTTTTTCTCAGGCAGGGGGCTTCCGCCCCCCGCACCCCCCTCGCGGGGGGCGCAGCCCCCCTGCACCCCCCAACATGAAGACAAGCAAGCAAGCAATCATGCACACAAGCAAACATGCATGCACGCATCCAGCAAGCAGGCAAGCATGCAGCATGCAAGCAAGCATGTAGATGTTCCGCTAGCTTCGCTCGCTCCGCTAAGCGTTATACATGTTCTAACCTAACCTAACCTAGAATTTTACAAGCACGATTTTGTTTTTCTCAGGCAGGGGGCTTCCGCCCCCCCGCACCCCCAACATGCAGACAAGCAAGCAAACATGCATGCACGCAAACTAAACGCCCTAATGCCACTGATCACTATGCTAAGCGAAATTATGCAAAACCACCCTAATGCCACATGATCATTATGCTATGCAAAATTATTCAATAAAACATTCGATTATGGTAGTAGTATGCCATATTAAATTCGCATAAATTAATATTCTGCCACTTATATGTTATACCAAATAAAGCTTTCTGCATTGTTAATATTCGCCCAAGAACAATTATGCCAAGTATGTTATGCTATATATGTTTCGGACAATGAAAGTTATGCCAGATAGACGGAACCCGTTACAGCAATATGAATAAGATCAGGGCAGTATGTTCTAAAAACAGGAGCGAGCGAAGCGAGCTCAAGATTTTGCTTCAAGATTTGCAAGATTTTGCGAAAGTAACTACCATGTCAATTACCTATTGATATCTCCTATTTTTAGTAAGTGATTCATTTGATTTCTGGGGTGGGCCAGAAGGATTCTGGGGTGGGCCGGGCCCCCCCCCCTTGCTACGCCTATGGTGAAAGGTGGCCTTTGCTCTGCAGTGTGATTCTACAGGCCTCATTTCTTATTTACTTTTTAAAACATTATTTACTTTTTAAAACATAAACATTTTTTACGGGCAACAAAATAATCCCTGTTTCCAAAACCGAAGCTCCACAACTCCACTTATCAATTTTATTCTCTGTTTTTTTACTCTGTGTTTACACGGGCTGTGTTTACTACTGGTGAAACGTGGATGTTCTGAGGTTTCAGAATATCTCTGACTAACCCCTCGGGGAATACAGTCGTGAGCATAATGCTATGCTTCTTTGTTTACAACAATCCTTTCCATATCCGAGACAATATATTTTACAGAGTTGGATGAACATCTTTATATTATTATATTACTTACATTTACTGTTGTTGATACCCCAAACGGAATTATTCAATCCAATCACTGATACCATTTTTTTATATCCGTATTAACTTCTCTGCAATAAATAATTTGAATTGTAATGCTCAGTTTTAATCTTAATAAAGATTCAGCGTTCAGTCGATTCCAATATTCATTTTTATGGTGTGTAAACCCACTTTCACATAATTAAGTTGTCACGAAGGAAGGAATTTCACCGTCCGCTTTACGTG
The DNA here is from genome assembly GCA_963693445.1 of Agonopterix heracliana. Taxonomy (NCBI): domain Eukaryota; kingdom Metazoa; phylum Arthropoda; class Insecta; order Lepidoptera; family Depressariidae; genus Agonopterix; species Agonopterix heracliana. The sequence continues at coordinate 780,635 of OY856321.1, forward strand.
AATGCTTCGGATATTCCTTCTTGTCTTCCTACCCGAACAAATCAGCTATAAGCCGCAGCCGCGTCGCCATTACTTAAACTTTGTCGCGTACCATCTCTAAGTTTCTAACATGGAAAAAAGTTTTAAGTATTGAGACAATACTGTATTGAATCGGAGTAAAGTTGGGTATGGAATAAAAGAAACCAAAGTTAAGTGAATGCAGTTGAAATGCGCTCCTTAAGGGCTTGTCCGCACAGCGATCTTTATTCGTGCGATTTTTTTTCGCAATTCTGTATCCTATGCACACACTAGAAAGTATCCGCACTTACGGAAAAAAATCTGGATGGTGGCGGCCACGGCGGCTCCGGAAAATAATTCGCGCGAATTAAAATCGCGCGAATAATAATCGCTGTGCGGAGTCCTAAGAAGTATGTGTGGTATTACGTTGGTAGACCGAATCAAGAACAGTAGTGTGATAAGGAATTGGTGTAAGTTGAAGGATGAACTAGGATTGAAAGGGGATTGCTTAGATGGTTCGGTCACGTACATAATGAATAAATGAAAACTAATGAATGAATCATATCAAGCAAAGGTGAGCGGAAGTGTTGGAAGAAGCCGTTCGAGGAAAACATGTACCATGATCAAGATGTATAAGGCTAAAGAGGTGTGTCAGAGTCGTAGCGTGTGGCGGTCCGTGGTCTCTTCTCACCCCCATGGGACAATCGTGTGAGTTTTTATGTGTATGTACAATACGGTACGTCAAGTTTTTTTTTGGACGTCTGAATCGAAAACTATTTCGAGATAATTATCTCAATAACAATATTTTCTGTGTCAGAGATTTTAAAATAAAAGGATACATATATTTTTAATAAAATAACGTCGTTTTTAGCTTAGATCAAATAAAATGAATGGATAGGCCTTACGCGAACATTTCAAACCAGAAAAGTGAGGCAAAACAAATGAAAGGTTTACTTCAAATTTGTATGCAAGTGCAACATTAATAAAATATATGAATTATAAATACATATAATAACACGGCACGAAACATTAGCTTCAGCAGAAAACGAAATTGGAAACATGGTAATGTGAGAATTGGTCACTAAAAAAAACTATAAGCAACAGCGAGAAAACGTTTAAAACGAATATGTACCGGAACCCTAAGATCAAAATAAAAATCAATGTATAGGCCTTATGCGAACATTTCAAACCAGAAAAATGACGCAAAACAAATGAAAGGTTTACTTCAAATTTGTATGCAAGTGCCCTAGATTTGACAGATATTGGCGCTAGTTTGTATGGACCAAGTGCACCAGTAGTTTGCTTCAACTTACCGCGCGTTAGGCCTATCCATTAATTTTATTTTGATGGAAGGTTTTTAGGTCCGACGAACTCTCAGAACTCTAAACTCCTTGGTAGACATAAAATCAACTTAAATAACTGGCCATTAAGAAAATTGTCTTCACAATGTCAGAATTTGACATTTGATGATGTCGTTTCTGATTCCAGCTCTAAGGATTCTAGCATAGAGTTAAACTAAGTATGTTTAATATTTTGACATGTATAATTTATTATGAAACTGACTATAAATGTATTGTAATAGGTATTCTTTTTCTCCCCTCCGGACAAAAAAGATACTAACCTCGGGCAGTAAATAAGAAAGCCTTACATCACATGTTTGTTGACTTCATTCGTAAAATGTATAGGTAGTTTTAATGTAACAGTGTCTCAAAGATTTCCATACAAATCTTGAATTAATCCTAGCATTGAAACTGTATATTTGAACGAAAATCTGACTACATACAAGCATATAATTATAGATTAGTTTCTAAATTATTTCTGTAAATTTTCATTGACTTTGATTATTGGTCAGTATTGAAATTACTACGTACGTTTGTATAAAACTTTTCGCTCACCGCGCTTACGCTAAATTTTTAATGGATATTGCACGGTCGATTCAGGAGAGCCGAAGTGTGCAAGGGGTTACGTTTTAATCTCTTGTACTCTTCTGCTCTCCGGGTACTTTTCAATCGATCCTCAACGCTTATTAGCCTTTTAGGACACGATATTGCAACTCGCACTTGGCCGATTTTTTTTTGTTAAAGATGTTTGCATTGGTGATATATTGCAACTCGAACTTGGCCGATTTTCTTTACGCAGGAGGTACATTTTCGATTCACAGCACATCAGTAGGACCAACAGCAATAGGTGTCCCTGGTGGACTACGACTACTAGTGGGACAAAATAGTAGGACCACGAGAAAACACTGATCTGAGTGAGGCCTTTCTTACTTTCCTGGCCTCGGTTTGTATTCTACTACTACAACATGCATGTCTATTTCTAATTTAATTTATTCTAAATGTTATAAAGTTTTATTAAGTTAATGATTTAATCTAAATTTAATCAAATGACTAAAAATTACCTAGTGTTTTTACTGTTACTGTAAGTTGTTGAAAATAAATTTGATATATACTTTTTTAAATTGAATTGAATTGAGTTTTTCTTCTTGGATTTCGAATGGTTTTCTCGCGACTACTTTTGAATTCAGAGACAACAGATAAAATTAATTCAGAAACAACAGATAAAATTAATTCAGAAATTATGATAAAAAACTAATTTCATGTTTTTTCGATTATCGATTAATCGCGAAATGAGTTCCTCAAAATTATGTCTTCTTTTCTTAAAAAAATATGAAATAAAGACAAAAAAAACGTGACATACCAAATTATTTCGGAATTGGTTTTGATTCAGCCCTCATGAAAAACTTGACAAACCGCTTATAACTCACGAAAATAATTACTAACCTGGTTAATTTAAATTTTTAGTTTTGTTGAAGTCTCAAACAGTTTTCAGCAACGTAGACGGCGTACGAATGTGACCTGCGTGCACCAATTTCCTGTTTAAATACCCACCTAAAATTAAGCACCTACGTTTCTGCACAACAGCGCCAAGTTTTAAAGTGAATAAAATTATACTTAACCTCTAGAATGCCGGAACGCGGATCCGCGCGACGAAAACAATTGATTTCTATTGTGTCTGTATTTCCTGGCATACAGGTTAAACATGATATTCAAAATAATAGTGTTAAAGTCCCTTTTTCTCAGTTTTTTGAATGATTTTTGAGCCTATAGCACAGTATTATAGGAAAGAGTATCGATCCTATAGTATGAGCCTTTTCCAACGCAGCGATTACCCACGTGACGCTTAACAGCAGCTTCCCAATTGGGAAAGATTTTAGCAGGATAGGCCAGGTACAGTCAGCCACAAAAAGATGTACCCTGTTGGCGACGCACCAAAGAGGTGGGAGATGTACACAGCTACCGAGGTGCTGGTCATATGTTTTTATACTTTTTACCCTTGGAATGTATTAAAATTTCGTTTACTTTTTTTATTTTTGATAACTTCTGTTTATATTCTTACTTGTCATTATATGCTAAAAACGTAGAGATGTATTTTCTTTGCAATTATCTGATGAACTCCAATGCCATCCTCAACAGTTTTGGTGTACAGGGTGTAAGGAAAAGAATCAGTTACCTTTAAACCACATATTTGGGACGCTTTCTAATAATTTCTTAGACCAAGTTGTAAAAATGTTATACTATGCTATATATTTGTAACGTACTCATAAGGTTCTTTCATTTGATACCCTACACGGCATGATTAAAATATTTTTTTTCTTACCTTGTATGACCATCTTCATTTTCAGTTTCTATTTGAATTAAACTTATCGTGTGGGGTATCAAATGAAAGGGCTTTATGAGTAGATTACAAATGTATATCATACTATACCATTTTTACTTCTTGGTCCAAGACATTATTAGAAAGCGTCCACAAATGTACAATCTTGAGTCATTTGATACAAAAGAAACAAAATATTAACACTTTTAACAGAAACATATTTATATATTCTACAAAAATCCATTAAGTCATTTATAATCTACAGCATTTTAAAGTCAACTCAGAATTGTGGATTTTTTTTACTTTTTCGAATAATTTGTTCAACCAAGTAGTATAAATGATATACTATGCTACATATTTGTAATGTACTCATAGAACCCTTTTAGGGAGGCGAGGTAGCTAAATGGAGTATTTCAACGTCGCCGTCGAGACCTATTAAAATCGAAAGATAAAATAATTTCGAAAAGAAAAGCTCGTATGGTAAAAACCATTTTAGAGGTGGGTTTGGCGTGTACGGTTTTTCAAAAATGTTAAAAAAACAGTTACTTGGGCATTCTCGAGCGCGTCAGATACTACGTATGCCCCAAGTGCCTCTAATAACAACGGTATACTAATCTGCCGGTTTGCGTGGTGGGGGTAGGCATATAAAGTAGTCAAAAATGAAAAAAAAAAAATGACTCGAGCGCGTCAAATTTTCGGAAGGGATGTTAAGTAGGCCCCAAGGAAGCTCCCTTTAAAATAACTGACGATTTCGGCGTGACGATAAGTTACGATGAATTTTTGAGAATGCAAAAAAAAAAGGTTTTTTGAAATACTCGAGCGCGTCAGATTTTCATAGGGGAGGTTTATCTCGGTATCCTGAAAGCATATTTTCTTAATCTGACAAAAATGTTGGTGGGTTCTCTTAATCTGACCGAAAAATGAAATGCTTCAAGTCAAAATGTTTTAACTTTGGACAAAAATGTAAAGAGACCTTTTTTGTGTAAAATAAAATTACCTTTTTTGTTAATTAAATTTTTTCTTTATAAAATGTATCGTTTGCGACTTATATGCCGCAACGCGTTTTTCGGAAGACGAAATGGCTCCTCCACACTTCCGGTCATGCGGAAACCGGCAGATTTTGTATTTTTAGTAAGTTTTAGATTATGTTCTTTAAAATAAAAAATAAAAAAATCGCGCTCGAGAATGCCGGATTAACGTTTTTTTTTTAAAAGTTCGCGACCCTATAACTCGGCGGCGTCAAGGACTTATCGTCAGATTAGTTAAATTTAGTCTTAAAACACTAAAATCAACCCCCAATATCTTATCTGACGCGCTCGAGTATTTCAGACTATCGATTTTTTTTACTAATCTGATCGTCTATCCTAGGCGCGCGTCACTCACTACATATAGAGCTAAATACTTAACAAGATTGTTCTATTAGGTCTAAGGTATCTCTCATATCTTAAACTGCCACGCTAGAGTATTACCGAAAATTCCCCTATTCGCCTCCCTATCTATTTTATTTGATACCCCACACGGCATGAATAAACGACCTCACAGTTTCTACCCCCACAGTCTGAGCGCTTGTCATCTCATAATATATCGATACCAGAAGTATTAATTAGTGTAAGGGACAAAACTCAGTTTTTCAGTGGAGCGAAAATAAGATATTATTTTTAGAAAACTGCCCATATCTTTTTATCTTGTTGTCCTTTTTTTATGGCTCCTAGAGCAAAGTAACTTAGAATACTTGCGTTTTTCACACTAAATAGGCAAAACTATGATAAACGTAGTCATTCCAGAGATAGCATGTCCCTTACATTAAAGAAAACAGTTAAGTTGTACGTTACGCTGCACAATTCACAAACAAAGGCAAACTGTTGATGATGTAAGTTACATGTAGAAAATTGAAATTACGGGTCATTTTAATGTAAGGGTCATTACTGGTGTTGCCATTGTTGTATCTGTACCTAAAAGTGTAGCATTTACAACCTTAATGCTATCATATTAGGGTTCATGACTTGTACCATTTTTAACAGAATTCTGTCCAGAATCATTCAACGTGAGCCTTGTTACAACTAAAAATATTGTTGGTGTTGTAGTAAAACTGTGGGATATAATATTAAACCCCGAGTGGGATTATTATCATGTGTTTTTGTATGTATAAGTATGTACGTTTTCTAAAAATGTATATGTACCATACATGACACGTCACTCAGCTAAACTATCTCCTTCTATACATATAAATCAGTTCGATGTCTGACTGATTGATTGATATACTAACAGTGACAGACAACTCATAGTCTTAACCGCTGAAGACCAGATCTATAATAAGTACCTAAAAACACATAATAATAAGAAGATCTAAGCATAAATCATTCTGAAGAAGATTAAGGGCTCATAAAGGATTTTTCCAAAACCAACCCTTGCAATGGGGTGAAATAGGGTGGAATATATTCGAATGGAAAATCGTACTGAGACAATTCATTTTGAATTTTCTTTCAATTAGGTGTGCGGTTTAATCAAACAATGTTTGTATTCGATATGGATCTCGGGCTAAAGCTAGTTTTACCATAATTTAACAACGAAATGAAAAATGTTTGCAAGAGACTCAGAATTATAAAATTTAGTTTGATATGGTGCTTAGAAATGGAAAAGCGGGAATCATCCATTCCCGCTTTATATGGAAAATCTTCCCCTTTTTGGCTGACGATGATGTTTTAACAAGCATGCGTGGTGGGATTTGCTGCGCTAGGTTTTTATGCCATGAAGGTTTGTGCTTGAATTGTAACGTGCGTGGTATTCGTTGCGATATCCCTTCAATATCGTGTAGATTGTGATGTCATGCTGGAGCATAGGCATGCATTAGGTTACAGGACGAGATAACTTAGGACATTTATTTATTTATTTATTTATTTATTAGGCACATAAAACAGATTACAGTTATAAAAACGATAGCGAAAAGGATAGCGTATGCTTGGTCGCTGTTGCGTCGCTGATGGTTGCATCGCTGATGGTTGCATCGCTGGGTCCGCTGGAGAGTCCTCATTTTTTTTAAATTCGAAGGACACTAGCTACGGTGCCCTTTCAACACGTTCGTTCTTCGGGGTCATCAGTTTGGGAGAGGGGAAGTGTGCGGAGAGAGGAAGTTACAGTGGTGGTTAGGGCAGAGAAGTAAAAGCTTTTCATTTTGAGCCTTAGTTAGTAGTCACTGATTCATTTGGGCATTTGACCAATGTTACAATATAGGGTCCTTCTTAATATGCTGACACTTTTTTAAGGGGATGATCAGACCATCAAACTGAATAACTTTCTCTATGGGATCAACATCGAAATCGGGAAAAAAAAACAGCTGTCCCATACAAAATTGCAAACCTACTCGATTTAAATGTAAATAAATAAATAAAAATAAATAAATAAAATAAATTATACATCATGACATCATGACACAGTCATGACAATGGATCTAGATAAAAATGACATACATACATACATACATACATATGCTCACGCCTATGTCCCACTACTGGGGTAGGCAGAGACAATAGATCGCCACATGCTAAGATTCTGACACACATCTTTCGCCTCCTCAACATTCATAAGTCTCTTCATACATGCTCGTCGGTTCCGGGTACATTTTATTTGGCCCTTCTTAAGTACGCATCCTATTTGGTCAGCGTACGTGCGCCTAGGGCGACCCCTTTCAACCATTCCATTCACACTTTCCTTGTAGATTTCATACGTCAGCCTACTTTGGCTCATTCTTTCCACATGGCCAAACCACCTCAACATTCCTTTTTCAATCCTTGTCACTACATCTTCTTTCAGACCACATCTTTCTCTAATCACACTATTCCGTAAGCGGTCCTTTAAAGTCACACCACACATACTACGCAGGGAGCGCATTTCAACAGCATTTTTTTTTATTTTTATTCTAGATTCATGCTTCTTCTGCCATACCCAACTCTCACTTCCATACATTAAAGTTGGTGCCAACACACCCTCGTGAACCGCCAAACGAGCCTTTTTAGACATAGTTTGACTTTTCTCGAAGGTGTGCAAGGCTCCATTCATCCTATTTCCTGCTTTCACTCTTCTCTCTATATCTTCGTCGTACTTTCCGTCTCTTGTGAACATACAACCCAAGTACACAAACTCACTGACTTGCTCTAACCTTTCATCACCTATCATAATCTTACATTCAGTCACTGTTTCATCGCGCTCGATAACCATTACTTTCGTCTTATTCACATTAACATTCATTCCCTTCTTCTTAAATGATTCATTCATACATGTTACCATCTCCTGCAAGTCATTTACCGATGACGCAAGCAGAACTTGGTCATCGGCATACAACAGACATTTGACAAATAACTCGTTCATCCTTATACCACACACTCTTTCTTTCAAATCACTCAAACAACTGTCCATGAATAGGTTGAATAGCCACGGTGACGCTACACAACCCTGTCTGACACCTCTGGAGATAAAAATGACCTTTTGCCAAATTTAATGTATGTATAACTAATGGATTGTGTTGTGCTTTCAGTGCTTGAAAATACTAAAAAGAAAAAGAAGTAAGACTGAAATGTACTACGATACTTTATTGGCTTTTTAAATAGACTTTTAAGCCCTTTTTCTGTGTTTTCAGCTCATCATTCCCTTGCCCATTTGCCATTACTCGTATTTAGGGTGTTTTCAGATACAGAACTAAAAATATACCTATTAAAGTCGTTATAATTATGCTAAGATTATACTGAAACTTGATTTTGGACCAAAGAAAATATTAAATTTGTTTTAAGAGCCTAAACTTGACTTATTTACTACAGAAAATAATAAAAGTAGTCACACTGATCTAGAACATAATACTGTATACTTTGTAAGCAGTTCTAAATAAGTAAAATAAAATAATACGAGTTTAATTTGTAAGGGACAGCATGCAAAAACGATCAAGGTTTGTAATAACGTAAGGTACATTTTTGTAAAAAATGCTCAAATTGGTATGACGTAAGGGACAAAATGTTCAAGCACTGAGACATACATTAAATAACAGTACAATTTTAATTTAACTGTCTCTTACGTTAACATTTTTGGAAAATAATGTTCTAGACTTGTCGAAAATGTGTGACGTAAGGGACATTTTTTTCAAGATTTCGATATTTTGAATACACCAATCGATAGAGCAGAAAATTTGGAATCCAGTAATATAAAAAAGTCATTTTCGACCAAATGTCCCTTATAGAGGGTTGGAAAAAGGATATTTCGGAACTTTCCGTTCAAGTCATCTCTTTTATAGTGTTATCTAGTATCAATGGCTTCAGTATGACCTCTTGATTACAAATATATAAGATGACAAGCGCTCAGTGATTGACAATAAAGAATATTTCTATTTCTATTTCTATTTCAGACTGTGGGGGTAGAAACTGTGACGTCATAAAGATGGCCATACAAAGCAAAAAAAAATTTTTGTTTATTCATGCCGTGTGGGGTATCAAATGAAAGGGCTCTATGAGTACATTACAAATATATAGCATAGTATAACATTTTCACTATTTGGTTTAACAAATTATTCGAAAAATTAAAAAAAATCCATAATTCTGAGTTGACTTTGAACTGCTATAGATTATAAACAACTGAATGGATTTTTGTAAATAATATATTAAATGACTCAGGATATCCTCTTTATTGCGTCAAAAAATAATTAATCATATAAATTACAAAATAAAGAATGTACATCAATTTGAATAACATTGTAAATTTTTGGACGCTTTCTAATTATTTCTTAGACCAAGTTGTAAAAATGTTATATTATGATATATATTTGTAACGTACTCATAAAGTTCTTTCATTTGATACCCTACACGAAATTATTAAAATGATTTTTTTTTTACCTTGTATGGCCTTCTTCATGACTTCACAGTTTTTATTTAAATTAAACTTATCATGTGGGGTATCAAATGAAAGGGCTTTATGAGTAGATTACAAATATATATCATACTATACCATTTTTACTACTTGGTCTAAGAAATTATTAGAAGGCGTCCAAAAATTTACAATGTTTTTCAAATGGATGTACATTTTTTATTTTCTTATAAATGTAGTTAATTATTTTTGGACGCAATATAGAGAATATCCTGAGTCATTTGATATATAATCTACAAAAATCCATTTAGTTTTTTATAATCTATAGCAGTTCAAAGTCAACTCAGAATTGTGGAATTTTTTTACTTTTTCGAATAATTTGTTAAACCAAATAGTGAAAATGTTATACTATGTTATATATTTGTAATGTACTCATAAAGCCCTTTCATTTGATACCCCACACGGCATGAATAAACAAAAACAAAATTTTACTTTGTATGGCCACCTTTATGACGTCACAGTTTCTACCCCCACAGTCTGAGCGCTTGTCATCTCATATATTTGTAATCAGGAAGTCATACTGAATGCATCGATACCAGATAACACGATAAAGGAGATGACTTGTGCCAGAATCTTATTTAAGCGACTTTTTGTCGGTTCGCCGATCTACTATTACGTTACTTGATACTTCTGGTATCGATATTTCTAATCAGTAAGTCATACTGAATGCATCGATACCAGATAACACTATAAAGGCCTCCGCTCATTGCAGCGATTTTATCGAGCGATAATATTGCTGCGATTTTGCGATAATTGTTTCCATTACATTTTATATGGGGACGCGCGCGATCCTACACACTGCCGTGATATTATCGCTGTGATTTTGCGATAATTGTTCTCAGTAGGTACATTTTGTATGGGGACGCGCATTTAGCGGTAAAATTTTTTTCGAAAACCATTTTTTTATGTTATGGGGATTAAATAGTTTTACTTATAACCAAAGTAAGCATAATTTAGTGGCCATCTTGCTTCGCGAAAACATTAACTATGTGGAAAGGACTGACTTCGAAAGCTTATCAGTGGAATTTATTGTAGAATGTTGTGCAGTTGAACTGCCCGAACTCAATGTCTTACTAACCTGTGTATTTAGAAATGATCGCAAAATTGAAACATTTTTCGAATTTTTGAATAACCTCTTAATCAAAATACAATCAAAAACTACAAATAAACACATTATCATCGGAGGCGACTTTAATATTTACACTGTAAAAAACTCAAAGGAAACTCGTAGACTAATTAACGCAATGAACGAATACAACTTGTCCCTAATAATAAAAATACCTACTCGTGAGACGGCCACCACTTCCACTGCAATGATCTAATCTTTACCAATAATAAACATTACGCCATTTCTGTAGAAGATCACGGGATCTCAGACCATAAAAGCTTGCTGTATAAGTTCCAATCATCAAAAAACATAGACCTAAGAAAACCAGTAAGAGAAATTTTAAAACACAAAATCTAGTATTATTCAAACAAACACTGCACGAAATTGACTGGAACAAAATTCTGTTACATAATAATGTTAACGACAATTACTTATTTGACGACTGTATCAGTAAATTATTAGAAAAATCTATTCCCAAAAGAAAAATAAATCTCTCCCGGGAAAATAATAAAAAAACCTGGGTTACAAAAGGGTTGAAAAAATCATGTATACACAAAAGACAGATGAAAATTATTATAAATCAAACCAATAATCCCATTCTTAAAACTTTCTACAAAAAAATTAAAAAGTCTTTTAAAAAGTGTGTAAAGCAATCCAAAAAGTTTAACTACATACATAAGATAAAACAGTCGAAAAACAAAACAAAAACAATGTGGAATATTATAAGAGACGTTACACAGAATAACAAGAAGGAGCACAAAAACATAAAACTGGAAACAATAAACACCATTACGGAATGTCCTCGCAAAGTTACAGATAGTCTAAATAACTATTTCATATCAGTGGGTGAGTCATCGCAGTGCGCCCCCGGCGGCGCGGGAGCCGGCGCGGCCGACTCCAGCCGGTCAGCTGCGAGCCCCACTCCCCCCGCAGCCTGCGCCCCCGCTGCGTGCGGCCGGCCCGTGATCTCGCCCGCTGTAAACTCTTTATATCTGCGCCCCGTCACTGAGACGAAAATATATAACATTATACGGGGACTTCCAAATAAACATAGTTGTGGAAGTGATAACGTGCCCCCAATCCAATTAAAAACATGACTGTATAAAGGAACTGTGGTGTTCTGCTATTTAAATAAATAGGGGAGGGGGGCCCAAAGGGGGCACCTTACCGGAAAATAAAAAAAAATGTAGTTTGTAAATAAGTTACACCATTTATTTTTTTACCATAAGGTCCACTAATTAATACTTTTGAATGGTGAATGGTTGAATTTATCAAAATTTGAATCATATAATAATTGTAAACAAATTACTAAATGTCTACGATTGCCCGCTTTGCCCGAAGGGGAGGCCTAAAGCGGGCACTTGTTTAGGGCAAAACGGGCAGGGGTTTAGGTACAGCGGGAATGCCTTAATTTTATCAGTAGATTACAAAATTATCAGAAATATAATAGCCATATACTGACTTGAATATATGTAGAGTAAAAGAAACAAAAAATGTTGATCAAGTTATGTATTTGTATGTATGCTTGTGCCGACTGCTTGTTTTGTGTAGAAATTAATGAATTGATTATTAAATAAAGCCAGTTTGTATTTTAATCACATAATAGTCATACAATTATAAAATTTGAATAACAAAACAAAACTTCTTAGGAACTTTATACTTTTAGGTATAATATATCCAGATATATCTGAAATAATATTGTTAAATTAAAAAAAAACAGTAGGTATTCACATTTAGTTAATATAATTAGACTTTCTAGGTACTTAGTAACAATTTTTCTTTATTCATTTATAATGAGTCTAGCAAAAAATAATTATCAGTCTCTCCTGAAATAATCTATAAGAAATAACAACTGTTAACTAACTTAACATTCAGTATATAAATCTTCTACTCTGCAATGAAATGTGAACGATATTTTAGTATTTCTACAAAATAAAACTTTGTTTACTATTTTAACAATAATCAGTCATTATTTTAAAAGTCATTCTTCTTGTAAGTACCAATTTATCGGTTATGCATAGTTGAGGGTTGCCAAGAGGCCTGCACGTTTTCCGTTTATATTTGTTAACCATCTGAAAAGAAAAAGCATGTGATTAATTGTAGTTTATGTTAACTAAAGGATATTACATTTTAGCCGACAGGGCAAAGCGGGCACGTGCCCGCTTCACCCTGCCCGCTTTGCCTTTTTCGACATTTCAAAAATTCGGACGAAATCTATCCTCAAAATTTTGAGACATGATGTTTTTAATGCAACCAAAATACGGCCAGATAAACACTTAATAACCAACAAGTTTTGATTAAAGGATAGTAAACACTAAAACAAAGAGAACTCATGTAACATACCTTGCAATATTTTTCAAAAATCCACGAAAAACATTTATTTGTTGCAGCTTGTACATGCGTTCTCGCAGGCGAATCGAGCGACTGACGCGAGGTGGCAGGGGCGCGGGGCGGGCGCTCACGCGACTAGAGCGCGCCATTACTTGAAATGCCAATACTGTATAGAGTGCCTGCTTTAGGCTCTGTGCCCACTTTGGGCCCCTTTCCGATATTATGATATTATAAATGTATATAACATTTATAATAGTATATTGTAATAATAAGAGTTGTTATTTTGATCTTAAATAAATGTATGCATTGTAGGTGGTGGAGGCAACACCCGCCATCATTACTAATCTACTCCTCGTAACGAGCGGACGTTGCATCCACCAGTTGCCGTGTGTAACTAAACAAGTGAAATAATGTGTTCTTATTTACCCACCTCACCCAGTGAACACCACAGGAACTTACACCTCCTTTAACTCTAAATTAATAAACGATTCCTTTGCACAAGGCATATTTCCGAATAGACTAAAAATAGCACGAATAAGACCAATCCTAAAAAAGGCGAACAACACAAAGATCCAACTAAATACCGACCTATAGCTCTACTAACAACCGTATCAAAGATCTTCGAAAAAGCTATGGCTAATCGTACATACAACTTTCTTGAAAAATACCTCCTCCTTGACGAAAACCAGCACGGCTTTAGGAAAAAACATTCCACGACACTAGCTTTATATAAATATGTGCAGGAAATTCTGAATATTATTAACGACAAAAACTACGCAATCGGCCTACTATTTGAAAATGCCTAAAGCATAATATGATAAAGTATCCCATAAAATCCTGTTATTGAAGCTCTACGGTTTAGGTATCAGGGGAACAGCTAATGACTGGTTTCAAACGTATTTAAAGAACAGAAAGCAGTACGTAGAGATAGAATATTATAACAAAGAAAATAATTTATGATGGAAAATGTACAATCTAAAACCAGAATCACAAACTCCTCTATTCCACAGGGAAGCGTAATAAGTTGCACCCTGTTTTTGGCCTATATAAATGACTTAGCAAAAGTATTGGATCCCCTCTGTATACTTTTCGCAGATGACATTTCCCTGCTCTTAAAAGCAAAAAATGAAAACCACATTATTCCCCCTATAGATGACACATTCACAATAGTTAAAAACTGGTGAGAAGAACCGAAATAAATCTGACCAAAACAAAAATAATACAATTTAGGACATATAAAACAGGCGACAGGCTCACCCCCTGTCACACTGGACAGAGTTTCGGTACTACTGGTGAAACGTGGATGTTCTGAGGTTTCAGAATATCTCTGACTACCCCCTCGGGGAATGTAGTATATGCTGAGGACATATAAAAAGCGACCATTTGATTTAAACCCAGTAAAACAAACCCTCGGAATCGACGAAGTTGGTGATTTCAATTAATTAGGAATAACTATCGATACACATCTCAATTGGAAAAGTCATGTTTGCCAAATAAAAGCTAAATTTTCAAAATTTATATACTACACACTAAGTGTCCTCAAGGCAAATACAAAAATGTTGAATCAGCGTTAGCGGCATACTATGCATATGATATTATGGGGTGATAGTACCGACGCTAATGATATCTTTATTATGCAGAAGAAATGTATCCGAATTATCGTTAATATACGTCGCAGGTAAAGCTGTAGACCACACTTCATCATACAAAATATTCTTACACTCCCGTCTACATACTTGAATCAGCAATATTTGTTAGGAAACATTTACAACTTTTCAAAAAGAAACCTCCCCTACGATATAATACACGCTCTAAAATATATATATATAATTATATATTTATTTATTTAGGCTAAAATAGTACAAAGAATTTTGGTTACAATACGCTCTGCCAAACTGTGAGAACAGTTTAACGGCAGACGAAGGACATCACTGTTGTTCTTAAATTCTAAACTAACTACTATTTCCTATAGTCAGCTTCAGAGAAACCTGACCCCCCCATCTAAACCTTTTAAGCGCCATCTGTGACAAATTGTTAAACTAAAATCAAATGGTTTTAAGTTTCTCGAAGCAGATGTGAACCATAAAAACTGCTATCTTTATTGATTTACAATAAGCGACATCTCTAGAAACAAATTCTCATCGTGACGGAGGATATGCCTATTTACGTCGGTAATTATATGGCAGTCGTAGCTCAGTTGTTAAAGGTGCTTGGTAAGAGAACAGTTTGTCGTGAGTTCAAAACCTGTGAAGATAATTTTATTTTTAAATTTGTGAAAATACTAAACATGACTTGTCATACCATTTGGCTAAGAACAAATTAAACTAAAAAAAAAAAAAAAAAAACATACGGGTCGAATTGAGAACCTCCTCCTTTTGTTGAAGTCGGTTAAAAAAGGGATAACAACGATATAGAAAACAATTATAAGTTTTAAAACATTTATTAAAAGTATTTTTGAGAAAATAAACGAAAGCATATAATTTGTGACAGCTAATTATGTTGTTTAGATTTTGGCGAGGGAACCAACATGTTAACTGTAGTCAAAATAACTAACATGATAACAATTTACATCTCTCGTACTCAATCGGATACAACAGAAACATTAAGGAAAAAGATATAAATTACACAATTAGCCCTTTATAATTGAGGAGTCAAACGATCCTGAAAAGCTAAATAAGAAAAGCCTAATATCTGATCGAGTCGACCTTTTATATTCGAAACCATCATCATCATCATCATCATCATCAGCCTATCATCGTCCACTGCTGGACATAGGCCTCTCCCAAGGCGCGCCACAAAACTCTGTCCTCGGCCTTCCTCATCCAGTCGCTCCCCGCTACTTTTTTTAGGTCGTCTGTCCAGCGGGCAGCAGGGCGTCCCACACTACGCCTACCAGTTCGCGGTCTCCACTCTAGAACTCTGACACCCCATCGGTTGTCAGTTCTTCGACAGATATGACCAGCCCATTGCCACTTCAGCTTGCTAATTTTCTGAGCTATGTCAGCCACTCTAGTTCTGTGACGAATCACTTCATTTCTGATGTGGTCCCTCAGAGAAACACCGAGCATAGCTCTCTCCATAGCTCGCTGAGCGACCTTGAATTTATGAACTAGCCCTATCGTCAGGGTCCACGTTTCCGCACCATAGGTCATCACTGGCAGAACGCACTGATTGAACACCTTCGTTTTGAGGCATTGTGGTAGGGCCGAGGAGAATATATGATGTAGTTTCCCGAAAGCAGCCCATCCTAGCTGGATACGCCTAGCGGCCTCCGTGTCGAAGTTGTTTCTACCTAGTCTTATAGTCTGTCCAAGGTAGACATAGTCTTGCACAATTTCTATCGCCGCCTCACCGACGTATACCGCCTCTGGCTCGACATGAGAATTAAGCATGACTTTCGTCTTGTCTAAGTTCATGCCGAGACCGACCCGTCGGGAAGCGGCATTAAGGTCGCTAAGCATCCCACTGAGGTCATGCAGCGATTCCGCCATGACGACAATGTCGTCGGCAAAACGCAGGTGTGAGATGTACTCGCCGTTCACACATATGCCTCGTCCTTTCCAATTGAGCATCTTGAAGACGACCATCGCATTAGTGAACAGTTTCGGGGAAATAACATCCCCCTGTCTCACTCCTCTTAGCAGTTGGATCGGCTTCGTCTGCTGATCTTGTACTTGTACGGACATAGTGGCGGCGTCATACAGACATCTAAGCACCTCAATGTATCGCCAGTCGATCTGGCATCGCTGCAAGGACTCCAGGACAGCCCAGGTCTCGATCGAGTCGAAGGCTTTCTCATAGTCCACAAAGGCTAGACACAAAGGTTGATTATACTCCTCGGTTTTCTGTATAATCTGCCTTACCGTGTGGATGTGGTCTATGGTACTGTAGCCTTTTCGAAACCCGGCCTGCTCCGGGGGTTGAAACTCGTCGAATTTTCGAGCGAGACGGTTCGTAATGACCCTCGAGAACAACTTATAGACGTGGCTCAGAAGTGAGATCGGTCTGTAGTTCTTGAGGAGGGTTTTATCTCCTTTCTTGAAGAACAGGACCACAACACTTCCGCTCCATTCGAAACCATAGTGAAACAAATATGATCTTTTTGATCTAAATTTGGCTTGGACCTCACTTCACTAGGATCGCAATTCAGAACCATTTGAGTCCACACATTTTCGATTGGGTTCAAATCGGGGCTTTTGGATGGCCAATTTTATTTACAATAGTTATAAAAGCAATTAAGCCACTGCGTGACGCGACGTGAAGGTTGAACAGAGCAATATCTTGAACGAAATATATCTGGCCCTCAGCTTATCCTGGTATTATCAAATCTTTCAATATCTCCATATTGTAGCTGGTTCTGAATACTTCAATAAGCTCTCAAGATGGACCCATGTAGAAAATCTGAAAAATAAATCATATTATGTAAATAAAATAACGTCCACAAAACAAGTAGTATAATAATATGCTATAAGTATTAAATAATTATATGTATATAGAGATACTGTTATATATAAGTATATAATATAAGTAAGTATATAAATTTATATTATATATCTAAATAATGCTATGTTACCTATGTTATGTGAATGCCTGTGGCATGCAAGTGTCTTCTTAGCAAAATTCTATACAATTCAGCAGTTGACCGAACGACTGGCCGTGGTCCTTGGCGGTTACACTTCACAATCGCTTATTTCCTGATATATTTGTATCCATACGCGAACAGTATTTGTCTGTAAACGTTTAATAAACTTACAGTAAATAAAAATTAAATAAGCAAACAATAGATTTTCTAGGTCGGTTATAGGTAATTCAGATTTACTTACCGTCACGCACAATTTTCGTGAAATTCCTTAATACTTTCGTATTGCTCCCAAAGAACAATCATTTTAGCCTTTAAGAGTCCTCACCACACAATTAGCCAGCTGTTCTGACCTGACGACGAGGCGCCTGTTTCACCTCGCCGCATAGGTATTCTGATATACCACACTCACTGCTGATAGGTACTGATTCACGCGCGTGGATCTGATTCCACCACGTGAATCTGATTTCACCGTCAACGCTCCAGACAAAGCACTGAATGGCAGGACTGTTCCCACACCTCATGGATTGAATAACGAGTAAACACACAGGTAAGTAAAAGGCACAAATTAGCTCAAACACTCACCAAAGGGATTCAAGAAAAACACTTGTCCGCACTGTTCAACGCATCGACTCGTTCTGTCCTCTCACTCCCCAGACAACTTTATTGCAGGTAAGTGAATAAAAACTATTTTTTCATTAGACAGTAACATAAGCGCCCAACATGAATTAAGCTACATCCACACTATACGTGTGTACATTAGAGCATTAATATTTTTGGATTCGCGACATTCCCCAACACAGAAAGAAAACTCAATTATCTTCTACTGATATTATGCATAATCATTAACAATTTCATGACATGAAATACTGCTTATGTACTGGTATACTGATTGATTTACTGTTTATTAACTAATTATGACACTGATTTTAGTTGTTAGCTGAATAACTGATCCTGACTAATTTATCTCGCGCACTCCGTGCCGATATCCTGGTAGGTCTGCTGCCAGAAGGTTGTGGTACCTACTGGTTCCGCAGTGGTAGAAGCCTGTGCGTCCCTAACCGATCGTGAGTCTACTTGAGCATTGTTTTCATTGTGAATATCTGGTACAGAATGTTGTAATTGTTTCTCTTTTCCTTCATTGAACTCTAGTCTTGAAACATGGTTAGATATGGACCTCATCCACAGTTCTCCTTTTGGTGTTAAACCTTAGCTATACTCTTACTAATGCTTCGCAGCTATTTATTTGGTTATTTATCTTACCTACATTCCAGTGAGCCCTATTCAGGTCTCCTTTGAATTGAAAAATTTTACCAACACCTAACGTTGGCGTCTACAAGAACTCGAGGTGGATTATGTGAGCTCTTTAAATTTCGCATACCTACCAGTTAAATATTGACAGATAAACATTTTTGCACTCGTCAAGAATCATTTTTGTCCGCACAGCAATTAATTTTTTTTTTATTTAAGTTTTCTTTATTTTTATTTTATAATATTTAGGGATTAGGTACTTGTTCATTGTTCTCTTCAAGATGGGTATCGTTAATTTGAAATGCAGAGTTCGACAGATCCTCCTCAATCGGAAGAGAAAGTGGTAATTGTAAATCTTCTATATTAGTCAAAGAAGTGACAGACTATTGAAGCAAACAGTCTGAACCTGACAACCAACGTTGATTGCCGGCATTTGAGCTGTCTTGCCTTGGGCAACCTAGAAGTCCTTAAACCGACTTCGAACCCAGGCATTGCAGGACGCAGTAAAGACATCATGGTCAGGTCGGGGATTCTCGGGTGCGCAAAATGTGAGCTGCCGGTGTGGAGCTCCACAAACGATGGCCCATCTCACATCGTGCCCTGCGTGCCCTAACACCTGCACGCAGGAGGAGCTCATGACCGCTAGCGACGGTGCAATTGCCCACTTCTGGCAAGGTACTATTTAGCGAATTTGTTCAAAATTTGAAGTCGACACCATAAGAAGAAGCTGTCTGATCGCATTGTCACATCAACTGGATTTTAATCTGTCGGCACGTAGCGTATACATACATTTCTAT
The DNA here is from genome assembly GCA_963693445.1 of Agonopterix heracliana. Classification (NCBI taxonomy): domain Eukaryota; kingdom Metazoa; phylum Arthropoda; class Insecta; order Lepidoptera; family Depressariidae; genus Agonopterix; species Agonopterix heracliana. The sequence goes on from OY856321.1 coordinate 800,259, forward strand.
TCTCTTTTACTTCATAATCTATTCTCGCAATAAATGGCTGTAACAATTAATTTGAATTACGCAACAGCTGTTTGGCTGTCCGTCCATATAACCTAATGGCGTTCTATTTGTAGAGTTAAGAATTGTAGTGCGTATGAAACAGGCACCCAAAAGCTCTAATTTCGGAAATTTAAAGTTATCTTGATCTTTTAACGGCACCAAACGAGACTTTCCAATCATGAAATTAACAACAGACGTCTGATCGCTTTCAGTACACTTCAGCAGCTACATAGGCTTGTATTGACACGTCCGTGAAGCAGTGCAATTCATATTTCACTTGATTAGTCTTGGTTGGTGCCGCTGGAAGCATGTAGGCTAATATTGGTACTTTAACTTCTTTTTGTCTTAGTCTGTCTCTTATTAACTTATATTGTCATTTAAAACTTTCCATAATCATAACTCTGTGGTCTTCTTCTTATCGTGTGGTCAAGCCCTGGTGTCAGAGTTCCCTAAGACCGCCTTACGGCCTCTGACGCGGTTCACATGTAACGACTACTACCACCAGAGATAGTAGCCGGGACCAACGGCTTAACATGCCATCCGAAGCATGGACTCATCTTTCCTTTCAGACAAATCAGGTGATTCAGCCTGCAATGTCCCAACAAACTGGGGAAAAACGCACAAAGTGACATATCACTAGATGTCCCCCGTGGGAATTGAACCCACGACCTCCTCGTCAAGAGTCCAATGCCCTTAACCATTAGACCACAGGGACAGGTATCACTTTGAGGTGATTATGATTTACATCTTCACCTAACACTCTAAACTGGTGTCGATCGATCTGATTAAGAACGTTGCGATTACCTTTGACTGATTTCCAGGCCGTTTTGATTCTAAGTATACAAAGAAACGTAATGTGCATCGATTACAACACCAGGCTTGCCATATTTCTTTTTGAGTGCCTCAATTCAATTCAGTTATACTTTATTGCACACCAAAACAGAACATACATTTGTCTCCACTGCTATATTATAGTTTCTGCTCGTGATATCAAGTCTTTCGCTTGTTTAGCCTCACCTTCCAACACGGACTGAAGATACAAGAGTTTGTCAACATCGCTTATATTTCTGCTATCAAAATTAGATAAGAATTGGTCCCAGAATTAGTACCATTTAATAACATCACCATTCTTTGTTATCTCAATTCGCGGTAGCTTTACCCGTGACGTTAGAACATGACAAACTTCAAACACAAAACTCAGCTCTGCAGTTAATTCTTCTGCTTCCATTTGAAGCATAGTATAATATTATGATGTTTCATCCGCGCAAGGTTTTTGTATGATTTTGTAATAATTAAACATATCGGAAACGAAACGTTCATTAATTGATTTTAATTTAACTCATATAACTTCACTTTCTTCTATCAGGTAGGTACCTACCTACCATAGAAGATTTTATTTTCTAATAAACGTGGTATTGTTTCACTTCACGTGCGACACTTAAGTACTAATGAAACAACCTGATTCGTGTATTAACTTTAACCGTGCTCTAATTATGTCCATCTCTTTGGACTCAGCTCAATCTCACAGACCGACCAATAATAGGGACGCACTAACAAGGCTACGAACTGATTGAAGCGGATACTCACGCACTATATATCTCTTCAACTGTATCAACGAATTTGTCTTTATAATCACACAAATCTTTCAAAAATTATGTAGGTACATACTGTTTAAACAGGGTTGGTGATACACCCTATGTATCAAAGCATGATTACTTGCTCAGTGTATCAAAGAAAGGATATAAGTTTTATTCGGTTAAACTTAATTTCTGTTAAATTATCTATAAATAACATAAATGTTTTGTTTTATTCGACACGATGTAATTTGATAAGAAGTTATGCCAAACTCCTCCACATGATTAAGAAAAATAACAAAGTTCTTCAACTCACTAGAAAAAAATCTAACCCATTTTAGAATGCATGCACTCTTATTACGTAAGCCATATGAATGAAAATCGTACTCATCGTATTTCCACTGAAATCGAAACATAGGTACTATTATAATATCATATCAGTCCATCCTTTATCTAAGTACAAACGTAGTTTGTAATAATTTTGTAAATGAATAAATAAAGTACCTACTAAGATAGTATTAATTTCTTAGAATCGATTTGTTCTTTCAATAAAATTAGCAAAAATTGTTTGTTTATAAAGTTGTTTTCTATTAACTTACTGTTACAACGTTATAAGCAACTTAATGAATTCGTATAAAATTTTAATCTTTAATGGGAATCAATAAGATCTATTTTCGCTAGCAGAACCGGGCTCAGTAAGCCGGCCATCAGGCCAGGTGCATGTGCTGGCGCCATGCTGGCGGCGGCACCCGGCGGCGGCGGCGTGCGCTCTTCATATTGCAATAGTACTTAGATACTTAGATTATTTGATTGTTCTTATTATCGTTTATCAAAAGCATCTTCCACTTTTGACTTAAAAACAATGACGGCACTAGGTAGGTAGGTAGTTAGTGGTGCTTACTCGCCCACTTACCTACCTACTTACTTTTTCATTATTTTACCAGAATTATACCGTTTTTATTCTAGGTACTTATTAGGTATAATTATTAGTATGTGCCTGCTTATCACGGTATCAGAACAACATGATATCGCGACAACACACCAAGATACAGTTTCATTACAATCATCATCGTATTTGATGGCAAAAGGTGATCGACTTTAGCAGTTAGGAACCAAAATATGTTATACATTTACCGACTTTTATAATCCGAATCTTATTCACTTTTACAACACTGATTACTGGTTTTATTAAGAACTTGACCACGATTAAAAAAAACATACATTTATAATGATCCCAGCATCAGTCTCCACCATGTCGCAAACCACAATATTTTCGCGGTAGCGAATAAAATGATTGCATACGCATATGCTCACGCCTGTATTCCCCTAGTGGGGTAGTCAGAGATATTCTGAAACCTTAGAATATCCACAAACTGATAAACTGATAAACATAAACTAAGTAATTGGTATATGAATATTGTATATTAAATAGGTACGTGCTGCACGTCCTACATGTACACGTCTCTCATGTCTGATCTGATCTGTTTACCCCAAACTCTGGGCTGAGGGTTGTTCCCTCGGAATATTATTTCGTTGAGGGTTGTTCCCTCGGCAGTGGCCTCCAACCAACCCCTTATAGCCACCCCTCACCACACAATTAGCCAGCTGTTCTGACCTGACGACGAGGCGCCTGTTTCACCTCGCCGCATAGGTATTCTGATATACCACACTCACTGCTGATAGGTACTGATTCACGCGCGTGGATCTGATTCCACCACGTGAATCTGATTTCACCGTCAACGCTCCAGACAAAGCACTGAATGGCAGGACTGTTCCCACACCTCATGGATTGAATAACGAGTAAACACACAGGTAAGTAAAAGGCACAAATTAGCTCAAACACTCACCAAAGGGATTCAAGAAAAACACTTGTCCGCACTGTTCAACGCATCGACTCGTTCTGTCCTCTCACTCCCCAGACAACTTTATTGCAGGTAAGTGAATAAAAACTATTTTTTCATTAGACAGTAACATAAGCGCCCAACATGAATTAAGCTACATCCACACTATACGTGTGTACATTAGAGCATTAATATTTTTGGATTCGCGATCTGATTCGCGACAGTTTGTACCATTTTGGACTCTATTTAAAAGTAGTGTTTTTATACTTATTTATGTACATCACTTCATCATCATCTTCACCGTGTGACTGTCGCCATTGTAGAACCTACGTACCTGCGCTTTTGTTTTCTTTTCTATCTTCATTTCTAATGAAGTGTACGGGGGTCGGGGCCCCACTGGGACCCCCCGACTCCCGTAACACGACAGTATTCAGTTGTGGGTAATGGGTATGTTATGTATGCATGCACTTGCAGTAACATGAATAACTTGGCCAACTCGAACAACATTAACAACTTGGTCAACCCGGACAACATGAACAACTTGGTCAACTCGAACAACAAAGAACTTGGTCAAACCAGACAACATAAAAATCTCTAACTTGGTCAACTTGGCCAACTCGAACAACATGGACAACTTGGTTAACTCAAACAACTCAGACAACTTGGACAACTCGGACAACATGAAGAACTTGGTCAACTCGGTCAACATGGACAACATGAACAACTCCTGACAACTCAATTAACTGTGACAAAATCCACCGTTGATCATGTTGACTGAGCTGACCATGTTATCAACGTTATTCATGTTGTTCAAGTTAACCATGTTAACCAAGTTGGCCATGTTGTCCGAGTATACCATGTTGTCCGAGTTGACCATGTTGTCCGAGTTGACCATTTTGTCCGAGTTGACCATGTTATCCAAGTTGTTCATGTTGTCCGAGTTGACTATGCTATCAGAGTTGTTTAACGATTGTGAGGATTAACTTTAATGAGCGTTTCTATAACTGAGCGTTAGTTGCAAAAACGGTAATTAAAGTTAATCCTCCATTAAATCTCTTGCTGTCACTTTTTGTCTTGTTGACATAGTAAAAGCTAGCAAGAGATTTAATCAAATTTAATATTTAATGAGACTTAATGAGATTTAATGGAGGATTAACTTTAATGAGCGTTTCTGCTTCATTTCGATTAAAAATTCAAAAATCTTAACAAAGGCGTAGCAAGGGGGGGCAAGTGACAGCAAGAGAAGTGTGTTGTAGAGTTTCTGGCCGCATCTTCTCTACAACGGAACACCTTCCGAAGCGGTGGTAGAATCAAAAATGACGTCAAAAAGTTATCTATGTGATATTATTTTGAATAAAAATTTTGACTTTGACTTTGACTTTGAGAAATTAATGGAGGATTAACTTTAATGAGCGTTTCTGCAACTGAGTGTTAGTTGACAGCAAGAGAATTAATGGAGGAACTTTAATGAGCGTGTCTGCAACTGAGTGTTAGTTGCAGAAACGGTCATTAAAGTTAATCCTCCATTAATTCTCTCGCTGTCACTTGCCCCCCTTGCTACGCATTTGTTAAGATTTTTGAATTTTTAATCTAAATGAAGCAGAAACGCTCATTAAAGTTAATCCTCCATTAATTTTCTTGCTGTCACTTGCCCCCCTTTTATTATTAAAATTTTCAAAAATATAAAGTCGAGATCAGCGCGCACAAAAGAGCATAAATAAAAGAGACAAACGTTGTAACTTGCTTTGTGTCAACCTGTTATGTTTGCGGCAAGCCAGGACGCATGACTACCATCCGATCAGACCGAAAAAGCATTCTCGCCCCCCGCAAAAAGTGGCAGAAATGTTTGTAAGAAGAATTACACGCGTTACCAGTCCTCATATAAGTACCTAGTCAAAGATGCTATGTGATAAGATAATTGATGGAGTAGCGGCGCGGTGAAAGCAATTCTGGCGGTCGTAGTGTCGTCCGAGCCATACCCCTTGTGTATGGGGGTTGGTTGGATGGACGCACTCGTCTGTCCAGGTTGTTGTGAGATTGGACGGGGGGGCTGCCGTCCGTGCCACACCTTTTTGGTTGGTAGAAAGGACGCACCCGGCCCAACGGTGAAGAACATGTCGAGATGCAGTCTGACGATGATGCGAGATTGTTGTCAGGCTGGACGAGCGGGAATTCAGATCTGCCGTATGGTTGATGTTTGCTTGTTTCTTGCAGGGCCGCAGTAAGATACGCCCGAGGACGGTCGACAGTCAGTCTGGCCGTGACAGCGCCTGGTGCCATCCCTCTACGGCACCTGGCGCCATCTCTCAAGTTAAAACAGAACAAGATCGCACACTAATGACGGTGCCTTGCTACAGCGCCGCCTGGTGTCGGTCTAGTGGAACGTCGGGGGTAAAGGTGGTTGACAGCCATGTCAAGAGGAGTTCAGTTGAAGATTTGAATAGGAATGGCTGAACCACCGCATAACTCGACGGATCGCTAGTTCTGTGTAATCTCGGTAGTTTTACTATTAAGCAGTGATCTGTTTGCGATGAAGGCCCTCCTGCGCTTATATATTTTTTTAAATAACACGTTTCCTAAGTTAAGTGCATTCAAAAAGTCGATATAAACAATGCAAATATTTTTTTTGTACATTACATTGTTCGAGATTGGTTACAACTATGATGCCAAAAACCTGACAGGTTACATGCACGAATGCATAATGCTGTCACTAAGTTTATTTAACGTAACTTGCTAAGTTAAGATTCTACGGCTGTGACGACGGCGTATGAGCATGGTTTACTAGCTATTTTGGGGGTCGGATGCAGATTGTAGAGTGCCAAAATGAAACCGGTAAGACAAAAAGATCGGATCCATTGCCTGTTGGTAGAGGAGTAGTGCAGGGTTCAATTTTGGGACCAATCCTGTACTCGAGCGAGTACATTAGAAAGTGTCGGGAGTGGTTACTCTGCTGATTTACTCGAGAATCAAAAGTTTACTCTAGCGCATATGTACGCCGATGACACACAGCTACTAATACACACTAATCCCAACCGTGATGATGTGTCTGTAGCTGTTACGCATCTCAACCAGGATTTATATAGCATCGTGAAGTGGTCTAGTAAAAACGCCCTGCTTCTAAATGCACAAAAGTGTTCTTATATGCTGCTCGGAACTACCCATCAGATTGAAACGGTGAGGCAATTGGTGAGTCTCTTATCTCTAGAAATCTCGGCTTGACATTCGACTGTACAATGAGGTTTGTTGAGCATTTGAGCTCAAAGGTAGCCAAATGTTATGGAACTCTCAAAATTCTGTACAAGCTGAGACCATTTCTTAGCCTTGATGTGAGACAGAGACTTACTGATGCTATGGTGTTGTCCATTTTGGACTACTGCGATGTCGTCTACGGACCTTGTCTACATCAAAAATCTGTTAAAAGAGTCCAACGTGTACAGAATGCATGCATCCGATTCTGCTACAGCGTGCCCCCGCGGTCTCATATCACACCCTACCTAAACTCTTTCGATATACTAAACATGTTCAATAGACGGACACGTTAGTAGGTATATAATCTTAAAGACAGTGGAGTGCCATCGTATCTGGCTACTAAATTACTCTGGAATGATAGAGTCGAGGGCGGCACTCGAACCTTGCGTTTTCCATCTCTGATGGCATCACAGCACACGCGTCTTGTTGCTTTTCGTGGCAGTTTCCACTTCGCAGCTTCCAAGTGCTGGAATGACCTCCCACCACCAGTTAAAAAAGCGGAATCACTAGCTTCTTTCAAAAGAAAGTGTCGGGAGTGGTTACTCGAACAACAGAAAACATCGTGTTGCTGGTCCATAGTCAGCCATTGATCCGCATGTATTCGCCCGCCAGAGTTCAAGTTGTGAAAATCTGCGGTTTCTATAATTTTATATAATTGTAAACATTGTTGTAGGGATAATAATTTGAATTTAGGTATGTACAAAGTTTAAATATAAGTCAGTACAATATCTGAATGCTTTTAGAATCTGATAATAGTGTGTTGTTTTGTATAAGTTTTATTTTGTTTTGTATAAGTTGTATAAATATTCGTTCCACGTAGGCAATAAGCATGGAGGCTGTGATGTATGTGTCAAAATTATTTGTATATTTTATAAAAGTAGTTAGACCGCAAAGCAGCATTATTTTGTGCTGAGGCACCACCTGTTCATTCAGGAAAAATGTTAATAATTAATAATGTTAAACTGTTGTATCGCTCTTTCTGATGAATAAATATCTTTTATTATTATTATATGTCTTACGTTCCATAATCACGGGCAATTAAGTCCCGGAACTTTGGAAGGCGTGCATGGAGCCGAAGCCAACATGTAGAGGCCCGTTCAAAAGACAAGTTAATCTAAATGTAAGGGATACACATGGCGGATACCATCTCCGAGCGCACAATATGATACACACGGGGATGGTCCCCGCCAGGTGCATAGACTATTGGAGTGCGGCGCTATGGCAGCGATGGAAAAATACGGTCTTGGGCTATGGAGGTGAAAGTTGGATGGATAGATACTGGGCTATAGGAGAAGACATTAGGTATCACGTTCCAGTCCTTGTGAAACGTTAAGTGCATCATAATTTTAACCTATTTATACCTATTTATTACATTATTTATTTTATACCTATTTATACCATTACAACATTTAGGTCTTCATCAATGATTAAGAACTTAGTAATATTTGAATCCTTTAATCTGTCTAAAGCTTCAGAGCATTTTGAATTTTTTTTTATCATTGTGTTGAGGATATAAATGTAAATTTCCATAGCTGCGGATGTTTTGAAACGTGTATGTGTATTATGTGTAATCACATTTTTATAACGTTCCAAATAAATATGAAACGATTTTAGAAAAAAAGATCATCAAATAAATAGTTTTGTATAAATGTTCCAAGATAATTGGATCATTATTTGGAAGCTTTTATATTAAATTGAATAAAAACAAAACGTTTCAAGATCATTGAGACGTTTCTAAGTTGTGCCTAGTGTTCTTTGGATCGTTATGACGTTTGGAGTGTTCAAATAACTTGTTTGTAATAGAGTGTGGAGAGCCAGTGTCTTCACCATAAGATAGAAGGTATTAAAATGTTTAGCCTGGCATCATTAACTCGATTTTGACGACTGTGTGGATTGGAACGTTTAAGCATAACTAGGTCCCTAGTCTCAAAATTGTAAATAGGGCAGGCGGTGACTCGCCGACTCGTCGAGTGGGCCCCATAAAACGGCCGCACGCACAAAGTGCGACAATGGGGCAACATCCCATTGAGCGGCTAAAGGTTGTCGAGAGGTGCGGCACCGGTTTCACCATCGCGGGGTTTAGCCCCGTGAGCGGGTTTCACCGTTATAACGCCATTACGTGCAATACACTTCCAACCTGGAGCATAGGTTCTGCTCTTGCGATTCCACTCTGGACGGCCAATGAAGGCAAGCCAGAGGTAGGGGGGTGTGTTACTGTCTGTTTTGGTGTGTGTGTGTGTGAGCGCATGTCTGTATGGTCCCCCTGGATAGGGGTCCGCGGTGTCGCCACTCACCGTCAGCTCGCCACAAGCCTCGGGGTTATTATTATTATTATATGTCTTACGTTCCTTAATCACGTTCAATTAAGTCCCGGACCTTTGGAAGGCGTGCATGGAGCCGAAGCCAACATGTAGAGGCCCGTTCAAAAGACAAGTTAATCTAAATGTAAGGGATACACATGGCGGATACACACGGGGATGGTCCCCGCCAGGTGCAAAGACTATTGGAGTTCGGCGCTATGGCCGTGATGGAAAAATAAGGTCTTGGGCTATGGAGGTGAAAGTTGGATGGATGGATACTGGGGCTATGGGAGGAGACTAACGGACGCCTGCCATGACAACTAGTCTCAAAATTGTAAATAGGGCAGACGGTGACTCGCCGAATCGTCGAGTGTGCTTTGCTAAATCTTTAATAAATGCTGGCGAAGCAGTCATGTTCCTGGAGACTGGTGCAAGGCCGTTATCGTTCCACTTTATAAGGGAAAGGGCTCAAAGCAAAAGTGCAAAAACCACCGCGGCATTAGTCTTTTGAGTGTTGTGGGCAAATTGTATGCTAAGGCATTGATTGAAAGAGTGATTAATGTTAGTGAAGAAAAAATGTGGGATGTGCAGGCAGGATTTCGAAAGGGAATGGGATGTATGGATCAAATCTTTGCCCTAAGGTGCATAGCCGAAAAATACCTGGCAGAGCACGCGAAGGTATACTGTGCCTTCGTGGACCTGGAAAAAGCGTATGATCGAGTATGGAGGGATGAACTGTGGTCTACGCTATCTATATACGGTTTTGACGACCACTTGGTGCAGGCACTAAAATCTGGGTCCATATTGGGTCGTATAAAATTCAAAGACATAATTTAATGTCGCATAACTAAATTAGACATATTCATCATTTCGCATAACGTTTACTGGAACTAAATTGTTAGGCATAATTTCTGTTTTACTAATTTCTGAAGGTATAATTGTCAGTTCCCATAAGTCTTAAACGCATAAACGTTTTACGCATTATTATATTAAGGCATAACATTTGTTGACATAAACCTAAAACGTCATAATTAATTCATACAAGTAACTAATTAAAACATATGTAGGTATGTTAAATGTAATGAACTTATAGATTTTACATGATTATTATAATTTTATAATATTGGTTTAATAGTTAAACTAAATAACTGATTCTAAGCGACATTGTCGACCCGGTTGGTGTAATGGTTACCACGCCGGACTGCCAAACCAGGGTCCTGGGTTCGAATCCCGGTTCGGTCATGGATGTTATATGTTCGTGCCGTTGTTGTATGGTCTCCATAATAAAAGCCTTTAGTGCTAGTTTGGGATCATTACAATGTATGTGCCTGTGAGCGTTATTTTTATTTTTATTTTTATTGTAACGCTCATTTATTTTGCATGATATTTTATTATATTTTATAATAATAATAATTCAAATTAATTATTTCGTACCTAGTCATTTTATTTAATTAGTTTATCTGTTGATACCCTGTGTGCCCTAAAAATGGAAATTAAATAAAAATATTTTCGGTCACTCCTCGATAACCTAACCTACTGAGTCGGAAGTGGTAAGCGAAGGACTAAGTAAGATCACCTTGGCTTGGCGAACCAAGCAACAAGCAAGCAAGCATGCAGCAAGCAAGCAAGCATGCAGCAAGCAAGCAAGCATGCAGCAAGTAAGCAAACATGCAGCAAGCAAGCAAGCAAGCAGCATACAAGCAACCATGCAGCAAGCAAGCAAGCATGCAAGCAAGCAGCATGCATGGTGATGCTTCGCTCGCTTCGCTCGCTCCGCTAAGCGTATACATGTTCTAACCTAACCTAACCTACAATTTTATAAACATCAGTTTGTTTTTCTCAGGCAGGGGGCTTCCGCCCCCCGCACCCCCCGAGCGGGGGGCGCAGCCCCCCTGCACTCCCCAACATGCAAGCATGCAGCAAGCAAGCAAGCATGCAGCAAGCAAGCAAGCACGCAGCAAGCAAGCAATCATGCAGCAAGCAAGCAAGCATTCAGCAAGCATGCAGCATATAAGCAAGCATGTTGATGCTCCGCTCGCTCCGCTAAGCGTATACATGTTCTAACCTTACCTAACCTACAATTTTATAAACACCAGTTTGTTTTGTGGGGCGCAGCCCCCCACCCCCCAATATGCAAGCATACAGTAAGCAATCAAGCATGCAGCATACAAGCTTGCATGATGATGCTCCGCTCGCTTTGCACGCTCTGCTAAACGTAATACATGTTCTAACCTAACCTAAACATAAATTAAAAAAAAATAGTCTGTTTTTCGCAAGCTTCGCTTGATTTCACTCGCTCTATAAGTGGTCACAATACGTAACCTAACCTACAGTTGAGTAGTTAATTAATTGTTTGTAATAAAATGTATAAATCATTATATTTTTATTATTAATATTAATTTATCCGTCTTATTATGCGATTAATAAATTAGATTTAATGTTAGTTATGAGTTTGAATAATATGACTTGACAATTTGTGGTTACTTAAATTATTCTGGTCAACATTAGAGCAGATAACAGTTATGCCAATCAAAGCAGTATGCCCAGAAACAACTATGGGAAGATACTTTTATGCGTAAAAACTTTATGCTGAACATTTTATGACTTCCAAAATTATGACTGAAGTCTTTATGCGACGCAGAGGGCACCCCTAAAATCTCTATACAAGGATTCTAGTGCCTGTATCAGGGTCAACGGGGCGCACTCAGAATGGTTTAACATCACCAGTGGTGTTAGACAGGGATGTGTTGCGTCCCCTTGACTTTTAACTTGCATATGGATAGCTGTCTGACAGGTCTGAAAGAATGTGAAAATGGTTTAAGAATGGGAGAATTATTAGTCAAGTGCCTCTTATACGCTGATGATCAAGTGACACTTGCATCGTCGGCGGGAGAGTTACAGGACATGGTAACTCTAATGAATGAAGCATTGAAAAAGAAAGGTATGGAAGTGAATGTGAATAAAACGAAGGTAATGGTAATGGAGAGGGATGAATGTGTGACTGATTGTTGTATAAAGATTGAGAATGAAAAAGTGCAACAAGTTAATGAGTTTGTGTATTTAGGATGTATGTTTACTGGAGACGGGAAATGTGAGGGTGATGTGCATAGGCGAGTAACAGCGGGAAATAAAGTGAACGGTGCTTTGCATACCATTGTGGCTAGCCAATTGATGTCCAAAAAGGCGCGACTTGCTATACACAATGGTGTGTTGGTGCCTACACTTATGTATGGCAGCGATTGTTGGGTATGGCAGAAGAAGCATGAAAGTAAAATTAATGCTGTTAAAATGCGTTCCTTGCGAAGCATGTGTGGAGTTACGCTGAGAGATAGAGTGAAAAATTGTGTGATTAGAGATCGATGTAAATTGAAAGAAGATGTTGTGAAGGGTATGCTTCGTGACCAGTTGATTATAAAGTGGTTGCATTTCAACATAACACCATATTATTTCATGAAATTCAACGATACATATTTCTTTGCAATAGTTTAGAAAATATTTGTCAAATGTGTTTAGTTTGTATCGAGGTTTTCAGTTGATTGATTCCGCGGCAGCTGACGTTTTTAAGGCCTCCGCTCATTGCAGCGATATTATCGAGCGATATTATCGCAGCGATTTTGCGATGATTCTTCTCAGTACATTTTGTATGGGGACGCGCGCGATCCTACACACTGCTGCGACATTATCGAGCGATAATATCGCTGCGGTTCTGCGATAATTGTTCTCAGTACATTCTGTATGGGGACGCGCTCGATCCCACACACTGCCGCGATATTATCGCAACCTGACGCAATCTCTTTCTACTACATTCAGTGTAGTGACGCGAATCGCGGAATCGCTGCAGTGTGTAAGGTGTCGCGATATCGCTGTCGATAATATCGCTCGATAATATTGCGGCAATGTGCGGAAGCCTTTACGCAAGAGTATCAGTAGAATCTTCTTATAAATATCGTTTTGTATCGTTGTGTGAGAGTGATATTTTAGTAATTTTTTTAGTAAATATTATGTGTTTTATTGATTTGAATCACAACATTTCACAGCGTCGAATATTCTTTTCAAATAAAAACTTTTTATATTCATCGAGACAAAAATTTTTAGTAACACATTTATTAACGCCTTTTGCTTTAGCAATAATTTTTTTTTTTTTTTTTTTTTACAAATTAATCTTGAACATCTATTGCATACATTTTTGATCGGAGACCCACAAACTCCTTAAAAATGTGTCCGTTGTTTTCATCTTTGAAAAAACCTAATCGCTTTTTATTTAAATACCATTATTAAGCCATATTAGTTGTTAAGGGGATAAATCCGATGTATCAAAATAAAGTTAAGATCTGGTTTTATGTCGTGATAAAAGTTTTCTGTAAAAATTTTTTTACACTAAACTGTCAGTATCAGCTGTGTAAAGCAGTTTAAGGTTTATTAATAAACTGACCCCCGGCCTCATAGATGATGAAGACATCGAGAGGGAGCGGAGGGCGCTGTCTGTGAGAGCGAACATGGTGGCTCGTAGGTTTGCACGTTGCTCAAAAAGTGTTAAAATTACACTGTTCCGAGCATACTGTACATCTTTTTATACGTGCGCCCTATGGGCTACATATACGCGTTCAGAGTGCTGGTGGGGTTGCCCCGTTTCTGTAGCGCATCAGGGGTGTTTGCCGAAGCGCGAACAAATTGCTTTTACGCTACAATGCGCAAGAGATGCGCGTCCCTGGTGCGCAGGGTGCGGGCCAGCCCCAACAGCATTCTGACCATAATCGCCAGTAGGCTGGACTGCGCGTATATGACTCATTGCTGCGCTATCTCAAATGGAATAATTTAGTTAACCGTGAAAAAATCCAAAATTGCGAAATCCAAGATGGCTGCCATGGATATTTCAAACACCAAAGCAGCTTTTAAAGATTTACTGAACCAACTAAAAATTTGTATCCGGGAGTTTTAGGGGTCGCTGATTAAGAATATGAATTCATTTTGTTTTGATCTTCAACATTCATGAGGGTTGCCATACAAAATTCATAATTTTTGATATGCTGTTACTCTTTCGGCCCTGTACTGTAGCCCTCAAAGTTTAAGCCCTATGACAAAAGTGCACTGAACTTGTTTTACAGAAAATTTTATCAAATTTCATTTGTCTCTTTATAACTTTTACATAAAACTTAAACCTATCGTGGTTTCAGAACAAAAATGTATGACGCCTTCTCCCCCCCTAACTCTAAGGGAAATATTTTTAAGAACTGCCGGTCGAAATGATTGTTCTGACCTGTGGTACATATGTGCCGAACGGCTATCTTGTACACCGATTTGCGGCTTTTTATCGATTTCGGCTTTTTTAGGGCTAACACTATAACTCCTATAGCTATAGCTCCATCTTTCAGAGTAAGCGAAAAGTTTTAAATCTATGAAGCTTTCATATATTTTGACATTCCAGTCAGAGATAGCACTTTTGATGCTATATTTCAAAAAGCGCTCGTTTGCATAGTGGAGCTTCGGTATTGGAAAACGTCAGGTTCGGTCAGTCTTTGGATGTGTCACCGTCTAGTGGTATTTCATCCTACACACTGCTGCGACATTATCGAGCGATAATATCGCTGCGGTTCTGCGATAATTGTTCTCAGTACATTCTGTATGGGGACGCGCTCGATCCCACACACTGCCGCGATATTATCGCAACCTGACGCAATCTCTTTCTACTACATTCAGTGTAGTGACGCGAATCGCGGAATCGCTGCAGTGTGTAAGGTGTCGCGATATCGCTGTCGATAATATCGCTCGATAATATTGCGGCAATGTGCGGAAGCCTTTACGCAAGAGTATCAGTAGAATCTTCTTATAAATATCGTTTTGTATCGTTGTGTGAGAGTGATATTTTAGTAATTTTTTTAGTAAATATTATGTGTTTTATTGATTTGAATCACAACATTTCACAGCGTCGAATATTCTTTTCAAATAAAAACTTTTTATATTCATCGAGACAAAAATTTTTAGTAACACATTTATTAACGCCTTTTGCTTTAGCAATAATTTTTTTTTTTTTTTTTTTTTACAAATTAATCTTGAACATCTATTGCATACATTTTTGATCGGAGACCCACAAACTCCTTAAAAATGTGTCCGTTGTTTTCATCTTTGAAAAAACCTAATCGCTTTTTATTTAAATACCATTATTAAGCCATATTAGTTGTTAAGGGGATAAATCCGATGTATCAAAATAAAGTTAAGATCTGGTTTTATGTCGTGATAAAAGTTTTCTGTAAAAATTTTTTTACACTAAACTGTCAGTATCAGCTGTGTAAAGCAGTTTAAGGTTTATTAATAAACTGACCCCCGGCCTCATAGATGATGAAGACATCGAGAGGGAGCGGAGGGCGCTGTCTGTGAGAGCGAACATGGTGGCTCGTAGGTTTGCACGTTGCTCAAAAAGTGTTAAAATTACACTGTTCCGAGCATACTGTACATCTTTTTATACGTGCGCCCTATGGGCTACATATACGCGTTCAGAGTGCTGGTGGGGTTGCCCCGTTTCTGTAGCGCATCAGGGGTGTTTGCCGAAGCGCGAACAAATTGCTTTTACGCTACAATGCGCAAGAGATGCGCGTCCCTGGTGCGCAGGGTGCGGGCCAGCCCCAACAGCATTCTGACCATAATCGCCAGTAGGCTGGACTGCGCGTATATGACTCATTGCTGCGCTATCTCAAATGGAATAATTTAGTTAACCGTGAAAAAATCCAAAATTGCGAAATCCAAGATGGCTGCCATGGATATTTCAAACACCAAAGCAGCTTTTAAAGATTTACTGAACCAACTAAAAATTTGTATCCGGGAGTTTTAGGGGTCGCTGATTAAGAATATGAATTCATTTTGTTTTGATCTTCAACATTCATGAGGGTTGCCATACAAAATTCATAATTTTTGATATGCTGTTACTCTTTCGGCCCTGTACTGTAGCCCTCAAAGTTTAAGCCCTATGACAAAAGTGCACTGAACTTGTTTTACAGAAAATTTTATCAAATTTCATTTGTCTCTTTATAACTTTTACATAAAACTTAAACCTATCGTGGTTTCAGAACAAAAATGTATGACGCCTTCTCCCCCCCTAACTCTAAGGGAAATATTTTTAAGAACTGCCGGTCGAAATGATTGTTCTGACCTGTGGTACATATGTGCCGAACGGCTATCTTGTACACCGATTTGCGGCTTTTTATCGATTTCGGCTTTTTTAGGGCTAACACTATAACTCCTATAGCTATAGCTCCATCTTTCAGAGTAAGCGAAAAGTTTTAAATCTATGAAGCTTTCATATATTTTGACATTCCAGTCAGAGATAGCACTTTTGATGCTATATTTCAAAAAGCGCTCGTTTGCATAGTGGAGCTTCGGTATTGGAAAACGTCAGGTTCGGTCAGTCTTTGGATGTGTCACCGTCTAGTGGTATTTCATCTCGAGCGTTTCCGTGCTTCGGAAGGCACGTTTAGCAGACGGTCTCGGATATTTCCGTCAGATGACGTTGTAACTATTCGTTGAGCTAGGTCTATTAAGGCGGCTTGAAAATTCTCTGACAGCCAGCTGACCACTAACTTGCCTCCACCAACACGCACTGGGCCCGCGTGGTAGAGTATGACCCACTCCCTCTTACACCTATTCGTGGGAGGAGGCCTTTGGCCTGCCGTGAGATTCTACAGGCTATAACTTACTTTTTTTTTCATTTCAAAAATAATGATACCATAGACTCCAAGTACGTATTATTTTTATTCTTTTTCGTACCTATTAACACCAATAATGTCACATCTGCGTAGAAAATTTCAAATTACTCTGTGAATTTTACCGAATCTTGGCCGCCAGCAGCGTGATGACGTCTAAGTCACGAGTGACAGTTGATAAATTACATACCTATACACACACATAAACTCACGACCGTAATCCCTTTCGGGGTGGTCAGAAATATTGCTACTACTACTACGTACTTTATGTTTAAGAGTGTAGTTATAGTAATGCTCACATTAAGCAATTTAAGTTTCAGGATGGAATGACGTGCCAAAGTGGAGAGAAGTGGTTAGCCCTTCACCTATAAATACTGTATGAGAAACCTTTAATCCCTTAGTCGCCTCGTACAACACCCACGGGAAGAATTCGGGTAGTTCATTATAGGCTGGAACCACACGAAAATGTAACTCCTTGTTCGTTTTTAGGGTTCCGTAGTCCAACAAGGAACCCTTATACTTTCGTCCATTCTGTCTGTCTGTCTGTATGCCGCACCTCAATAACATGTTCATTTTTGAATCGAATGTCAAACCTCTTGAACCGAAATTTGGTATGAAGACAGATAACGATAACAGTAACCCAAACAGAAATGAGGAGTACACTGTCGCTGCGGTCGTGAGTTCGAACCCGACCGGACGCCGCAGCCGCAGACTGTAGTTTTTTTTTTCAATTCATTTACTAGCTTGGTTACTAGACCTTTTGTCTAAATCTTATTTTATTTTTAATTTTCTTCTGCTCTGCAGACAGTGTTGCCAACTTAGGGTATTCTTGGGGGTAATAATGTGCGGGGTACACGGGAGCACCAAAAAAAAACCCTAAGTAAAATTATTACCTTTGGGGTAGTCAGAATCCTTGTTACAAACAGCAGTGATCTTTGTAGTACTTAAATTGTAACGGTATAAAAACTTTTTTTTTGTTTAATTTGATACTGAAAGATCCCAAAATTATCATACTCGTATTTAATATATAGTTATATTTGAACACTGTTTTACCCGAGGTTTTTACCAAATACCAAACGCCAGTATGATGTATTGTTGGAAATACACGGAAAATGTGTTTGAAAAAAGTGATTTACATCCATATGTTGTTAGTATCACACTTAAATAAGTGTGATACTAACAACATATGGATGTATCATGTAATGTCTGAAATAAAAAAAAAATTGATTTATTTATAAAAGTCGGGTATAACACGATAATTCATAGAAATTCCACGAAATTTTTTTAATTTAATGAAAGCACTGGATCGGTCTACACTTAAGTGTTTGTATTAACATAGTCATTTGACTATGTTAATACAAACACTTAAGTGTAGACCGATCCAGTGCTTTATAAAGCTACTGTCACAGTATCTACTGGAGACCATGTCCAGGATGCTGTTGGTGCTGGCGCGAACCCTCTGCAGCGCGGCGGCTCACCGTTTGCGTAGCGTGGTGGGAAACCCATCGACATGAGCGTCCGCAAACATGCAAAATGCCAGACTCACTGCAGAAGCGCGGCAGACCCAGCAGCATCCTGAAGGCGTTATTATATTGGGTGCACAGGGCCCTTAGAGATCCCTGGCGATATACAGTCCACAGACTACGGGTGTACAGACATGTGCAGTACGCTCTAAACAGTGTTATTTTGACTTGAGCTTAGCAATGCCTGAATCTGTGGACTATCATATTGGCCTTGACCACAAGCGCCCTGCGCTCCCTTTCTATATCTGCATCATCCTACAGGTCCTCTGTCACTATGTGTCCCAGATATTTAAATTATTCTGACATGCTCTTGGCCGGTTTTTTATTTTTGTTTAGTAGTTGCCACAGTACCTCAGGCAGGACACAAGAAGGCATATTTTTCGAGGCTACGAACTTAGCATTAGGAAACTCGTCATTATTCATTTTAGAAATTAGTCTCCTAAATCCTGGCCTGTACGTGTGTTCTGTGTTACAAACTATTAAGTCTTTGCGCCTACTCTAGTACCTACCTCAATAACTTGCAAACACATTTTTCTCGATTTTCCAGATTTAGATTAGAGACAAATCTATTCATAAATAAATACAACGATGATCAATAACGATTTGAAAGAAGTTCTACTAATCTTAGTACATTTTTAGAATTTTTAAAAATATTTTTTCCAGTTTTAATATGGCTACTACTAGCTCCACCTGGCGGATGATTTTCATAACTATCTTTAAAAAAGCTTCATTGAAAGGAAGACGAACCACATGTGTGCACCACTGCTTCTTTAGGTCTTTCAACATGGCCATTTTGTTGTTTGATACAATTTTTCATATTTCTTTAAAGTGTGTACTATAAAGAACCCTTTTTTTCCTTCTTTTCGCCCCTATTTGGAACGGAGATAGGTAATAATTCATTTCTCATATCCAGGACTTAAGTAGGTAGTTTTTAAGTACCATGATAAGGTCATGAACCTATGATCATTTTAAAACTGAAGTTTATTTAAATAACATAACATTTATACCATAAATTGATGTAAGGTTTCAGACGTAAGGTTTCAGGAAAAACAACTTCCACTTTTGCTGTGCATTCATTAGTGGTTGCGTATTGAATCTAAAATTAGTTAATAATTAGGTATTCTTTTTTCCAAAAGTCAGGGCCACTTGCTTGCTTTCAATTCATAATATGCAAATGCATTGTTTTAGTATTTAATTTAATCTGGCTTTGCGCACGATACTACTCGATTCGACACTGTTTTGAACTTTGAACTTAATTACGTGACGATTGTATAATGTTAAATTATACATTATGTATAGGTGCTTTTCAAGTTATTGGTTGGTTGGTTTTTTTTTTCGAATATATTCAATGACAGACTTTTTTGCGTTTACGATTTTATTATAGGTATAGATGTGTATTCAAAGTAGACTGGGCCTGCACCCGGAGTTTCGATCGCCGATTCGTCGATTCGCCTCGAAAGTCATTCGTCTTTTGCGAAAATCCGCACTCTAACCGAAAGTCGAAGCGACATGGAATCATCGAACGAACGATCACCACAGACAAATTTCGAACAAATATAGACTTTAAAAAGTGATTTAGTCTTTTTTAGTGCACGGTTTAATTATTAACGGATTTTGAAGAAAAGTTGATTATAATTTATTTGGATCACTTTTTACAAAAAAGAATAACATTTTGATACTTTGCAGATACTTAGCGACTTCTTTGTATGTATGGAATTAACGAATCCTTTGATTTGTGGAAAAATATGACATTATATGCATTACAAATTGCCTGTATGGGGTAATATGAATGGCCCTTTGCCGAGAACGAAAAAAAAATGGTTGTCAGCGTCAACAACTCAACAAGGTGTCACGGGGGAGTCCTCATATTTCATCGAATTTTTATTGATTAATAGTGAGTTTTGGTTCGTAAAAGTGGTGTAGTTTTGCGTAACAAAGTGTCGTGCAAGCGAATAATATACAGTTCTGTGAAATATGAAGGTGTATGGGTCGTAAACAGGAATTAGTGTTCCGTCATTTGTAGCGCGGCAAAGCGGTCGGTTCACCTTTTTTCTGTGGACTTCGATACGTTGTTTTGTATTTGTTTACTATCATTTTAGCTAGGTTCCTGCCACCAAGCGGCCAATACGTTTGACGAATGTTTGCTAAAAGTAGTAATGGACCTGCATGT
Source organism: Agonopterix heracliana (assembly GCA_963693445.1). NCBI lineage: Eukaryota > Metazoa > Arthropoda > Insecta > Lepidoptera > Depressariidae > Agonopterix > Agonopterix heracliana. The sequence continues at coordinate 820,649 of OY856321.1, forward strand.
AACAGCTTGTGATGTTGTGTTAGAAATATTAGTTTAGTTAAGTGATCCTTGCTACAAAGTAAAATTGGATGCTTTTGCATAATTGCCTTTTCGCAGAGTATTACAGAGTATACGGTTCTCACTATTGTTGCATAATTTTGTAATGCATAAATGATCACTATAGGCATAAATGAAGACAAGCAAGCAAGCAATCATGCACACAAGCAAACATGCATGCAAGCAACCAGCAAGCAAGCAAGCATGCAGCATGCAAGCAAGCATGATGGTGCTCCGCTCACTTCGCTCGCTCCGCAAAGCGTTATACATGTTTTAACCTAACCTAACCTAGAACTTTACAAGCATCAAATTGTTTTTCTCAGGCAGGGAGCTTCCGCCCCTCGCATCCCCCTAGCGGGGGGCACAGCCCCCTGTAGTATGCAGACAAGCAAGTAAGCAATCATGCACACAAGCAAACATGCATGCCAACGCAGTGTCCATCCACTGCCCAATTCAGAAATTATTCAAAACCGCCCTAATGCTACATGATCATTATAATATGCAAAATTATTCAATATAAAATTCGATTATGACAGTAGTATGCCATATTAAATTCGCATAAATTAATATTCTGCCACTTATTTGTTATACCAAATAAAGCTTTTTTTTTTTTTTTATTTAAAAATGGGTTTGCTCTTGACCTCAATCCTGTCCTGAGGACAAAGATGGGGTCGAAGATGTAGCGAGCTTACCCAGAAGAAGCCTATTCACTCTTACTTTGAAGTAATTCGGGTTGTAAGTGCTCGGAAATACTGACGCAGGCAGGGCATTCCACTCCTTGGCTGTGCGCATTATAAAAGAATCAGAAAGGCGCTTAGTGCGGATACGTGGGATATCAACCAAGAAGGGGTGGTATCCCGCGGTGCGTCTGGAAGTCCGAAAGTAGAAAGGGGAAGGTGGGATGAGCTCATGCAGCTCTTGTGCACACTCACCGAAGTACAATCTGTAGAAGACCGACAAGCAGGCTACTCTGCTTTCTGCATTGTTCATATTCGTCCAAGAACAATTATGCCAAGTATGTTATGCTGTATATGTTTCGGACAATGAAAGTTATGCCAGATAGACGGAACTCGAATTGGTTACCAAATAAATTTCAGCTCCATATAGGAAAAACTGTAAGTAAAAGTATGTGTCAAGAAAATTAGCACTCCAGTAAATCTTAAATTAAAATGAAAGATAATAAAAATTATGACTACACTACACACGCAAATCATCATCAAGTGTGCATGGCTCACACATTTCTTCCTGAATCTCTTTTTCAACTATTTCACCTCCACCTTCTCTATTATTCAATTTTTTTTTGTAATATTCTAGATCTTCTCTTGTCTGCCATTCGTCCCCAAAATGTTTTTTTAATAAATTGTCAACATCTCTTAATTTTGCCATTTTGATACAAACGTCATTATTTGAAATATATGGAGGTATGACATCTTTAAATAATTTGTACGGACATAGTGGCGGCGTCATACAGACATCTAAGCACCTCAATGTATCGCCAGTCGATCTGGCATCGCTGCAAGGACTCCAGAACAGCCCAAGTCTAGATCGAGTCGAAGGCTTTCTCATAGTCCACAAAGGCTAGACACAAAGGTTGATTATACTCCTCGGTTTTCTGTATAATCTGCCGTTCCGTGTGGATGTGGTCTATGGTACTGTAGCCTTTTCGAAACACGGCCTGCTCCGGGGGCTGAAACTCGTCGAATTTTCGAGCGAGACGGTTCGTAATGACCCTCGAGAACAACTTATAGACGTGGCTCAGATGTGAGATCGGTCTGTAGTTCTTGAGGAGGGTTTTATCTCCTTTCTTGAAGAACAGGACCACAACACTTCCGCTCCACGCCTCCGGTGTTATGCCATTGTGAATGACGGAATTGAAGAGCTTTCCTAGGGCCTTCAAAACAGGAGTACCTCCAGCCTTCAGAAGCTTTGTTGTCATTCCGTCTTCACCCGGAGCTTTGTTATTTTTAAGTTGTTTGAGGGCTTTTCTAATCTGGGTCGAGTCAACGTCCGGGATATCGTCCGTGTAGTGGCGTACTAGTGGGGCTCTGGGGTCGGTGTTGCGAGCTACAGGCTTTGGGGCGTGTGTTGCATACAAACTTCCATAGAACTTCTCAACTTCAGTGAGGAGGTCCGGCTTAGAGGCAACGATCTTCCCATCCGCGGTTTTGAGTTTTGACAGGTGGCTTCTCCCGAGCTGCTGAACGAATACTTTCGACCCCCGGTTCTTTCGTAAGATTTTCGTAGGACTGATTATTATTATACTGACAAGTGGTATTGTATTCGGTGGAGTTTCCTGAGAAGGAAAAATGACGTTGTCGCTTTCTCAATTGGTGGAGTGGCGGGAGTTATGACGTCATCAATTTTTCGTATGAGATTTAACATTTTTTTTTAACCTGTCGTAATCAAATGAAAGGCCTTCATGAACCGGTTTTAAAAATAATATATTAAAATAAAAATCTTTTTTTTTTTTTTTTTTTTTTTTTTTAAATAATCAATAAAATATAATTGAAATACTTAAAATTAACTTAAGTGAACAAAACAAAAAATGCAAACAGACCTGACAACCGTCTAGTCCAATAGCCCGCCCCGGGTCAAGTCTTTGCGAAACGTACCCATTATGCTGGCAGCATTGCCATTATTTTAATTAATATGCTGTCTGCAGATTATGATATTTGCAGTCAGAAAAGGTTTTGACCAGTCATGAGGTTTGACTTTAACATACATCGTATATTCTATAGGTGGACCAAAAGTTCCAAATTCGTCGAGAATGCAAAATAAACGCTAATTCTATGTAACGATAATTAGTTTCCTTCAATGTTGTTGTAAGCCTTCAACCAAGCCAGTGGTAAATAGAACGTTTGAGGAATTGTTTTTATTCAAAATTAAAACCTTAAAAACATACCTACCTATAATATCTTGTCAAATTTAATGTATAATTTCATGTAGTAAACTGAAACTCAATAAAAATGTGTTTTCATTCTAAAAGTATCTTTAAAAATGTATCTTAAAAAAGTATCTAGAAGATACGTATTTTGTAACTGAAACTAAATAAAAATGTGTTTTCATTCTAAAAGTATCTTTAAAAATGTATCTTAAAAAAGTATCTAGAAGATACGTATTTTGTATCTAGTATTTCAGATACCATTCCATCCAGTATCTTGTATCTGGTATCTGAAATACTTATTTTGATAGTATCTTGTATTTTGTATTTCAGATACTTTATATAGGGTATCTTGTACATCTCTGTTTAAATTACTTCCCTTTCTTAAGAACAGATTTGAAGACATTGCTTTCTGCTCTGTAAGTTTTTCGTAAATATTGGCAAGCGTTTACCGATTGGATGAGGTCGGGAAGCAAAGACAGTAATTTAAGTGCTGTTGACTTTGTTTTAGTTGTGTACGTTATGTCGCTAACCACGTCCCATAAACGTCTCGGATTATTCTTTGCTTCACGAAGTTCATTTCGTTCATGCTGTCTTTTGACCTTTTTTAATATTTTGTTGCAAAAATTGCGATACCTTTTGTATGTAACTCTTAGTGTATCATTATTAGGCGAGACTTTAAGCTGTTTGTACATTTTGTCCCGGTTTCTCATGCATTTTAGTAAACCCGGGGTAATCCAAGGTTTTAGTATTATTTTGCGATGTGGAACTGTTACCTTCCTGGAGCACATTTTTTGAGCTGTTGAGATAGAGTTAGTTAAATGTGAGATTGCTGCGTTAGCGTCATTCAAAGTGAGTGCCAGAGTAAAATCTGTATTATTTAGTACATTTCTAAGAGCTGTATGTTTTAGTTTTGGTCTTAGCTGGAGGAGTTCATACCTTCTTGTCAAAAAGCTAATAGCACTTTCTATGGAACTGCAGTTTTCGCGATATTGGCTCCGTAGCAAAAGTTGTTCAGTTTGATGGTCTGAAGTACCGTCTTCCGGCTTCAGAACGAACTCGATTCCAGGGTGTATACTGCGACCCTGACATGCATCTTTCGCCTTATTTACATCCATACAATTATTTTCATGCAAGCCCGTCGGTTCTACATTCTAATTTCTACCCTATTTTTCTTTGCCTTGCCCTTTCCCATTTTATTCCCGTGTCATAATTACGTCTCCAGGCAGCTCGCCGGTCCTGGGTCGTCTCTTTGTTGACTTGGGCTTCTTTGAGGTTCTTATTTACTAAGGACATCCATGTAATTCGGGGTCTTCCTCGTCCTCGGGGTTCGGTATCGATATCTAGCACTTTTCTGGTCATGTGGTCGGATGGTCGGTAGATTCTAAGTTCTACCCTATACCAACACTTTCATTCATATTACTCAACAGTATTATTATCTTTTGTTAATCCCCTCCACATAATCGAACACCGATCTCTAACCACACAATTGCACTCAACGTAAACACCACACATAAATTCGGAGCGTCAGTTGTGTTTTACAGAAACTTTCAGTAATTATGGGACGGGTTCGAATTCGCTGATACGGTAGGCTATGCTATGTACACACGGCGACACATCAAGCTATACAAAACCAAGCTTGATGTGTCGCCGTGTGTACCAATGATCTATAAGATGATATGAAATGTTCTCAACCACGAGAAAACTAAGATACGATAAAGATAAAATATTCTGAGGGATAAGTATGTGAATCGTGAGGAAACCTGCATGCTTCCATTTCGAGGCGTGTATTGTAGGTACCCACTGTCCATTATAAGTGGTGACGGGCTCACCCCCCGTCAGACTGGACAGTGTTTCGGTACTTCTGGTGAAACGTGGATGTTCTGAGGTTTCAGAATATCTCTGACTACCCCCTCGGGGAATATAGTCGTGAGCATATGCTTATGCTTATGAAGTATGTGAATCGGGAACGCGTGTTGCAGTTGGGCTAAAGCCTCCACTAGTAGGCCTGTCTCAGGATACCCCATAGTGGGGGCTGGAAGAAGCTAATAGTGATGAAAACTAAGTTTGCTTTCAATTAGGTACCAAAATCAGGGTTTGTATTTAGTGGCTGTTTGACGCAGATGGTAGGAGAGCATAAAAAAAAATTTTTTTTTCCAACAATTTTTAACGTTTGTAAACCGATTGTAAAAAAGTACCTCACGACTAACTTTTATTTTGACAGCTCTAAGGGCAAGAAATCGCAATAACATTGGTTAAAACAAACGTCAAAGTTACTTACAATGTTCTTACGTACGATCATTCCTCGTTTACAATCACGTTACGATACAGCAGAATACCAAAAGTCACTAAATAGTATGAAATGTCAACTGAACGAGATTGGAACCATTTTAAAAAGTGACGTCATTACGAACCGATTATTATTAATATATTGTGTGGTGGATCAGGGGCCTAATTCGCCTATTTTACACATTATTGGTTCTGGTTCGTATTGTAATCGGTTCGTAAATATTGTGTCGGACTTGACAAAAAAAACCAAACGAGCCCAAACTAGAGTGATTTACTAGAATCTGTTGAAGAGTTCCACTATCCACCTTCTGGCTCTATCATGAGTAACTTAGACACCACGTATAATGTATGGGACTCGTCAAAACAAAGCAAACGAGCCCAAAACTCGTGGGGTTTACAAGTAGCCATTGAAGTGTTTCCACTATTCATCTCATGAGTCCATCATCAGATCAGCATGATGGTACCAAATTATTGTATTGTCATCCGAACAAGTGGCAAAGTGGAGATGGTGGTATCACGTCCTTAAAGGAATGTATCGAATTACCAGTAACCCTGTATTATAATCTCAGAGGAAGGATCTCTGTATTAGCAATCTCTATGAAAACAATAACCAACAAAATATGCATGCAAATATGTGGATTCTTTGTGACAGTGACACAAATTTTAGCTTTTTTAAAATCAAATAATCCGAATATTGTGGATAAATGTGTTGTGTTGACCATAGGGACTATCGTCTCTTTGCTGTTGACGTGTCTCTATGAATGAATGTTACTAGCCCATTACGACGTCTTTTACTCAAAAGTGGCGAGGAAGGTAAATAAATTAAAAATCGACGGGTATATCGGCGCGAGTTCGAAACGTCTAACGCCATCTATCGATAAGTGCCGAGAAACTACTACGTCAACCAATCACGAGCGTTTATGTCGACTAATCACGAGCGTTTATGTCGACCAATCACAAGCAAGCATTATCACTCCATGAATCAGGCGACGAGTGGAGGGGCCTGTTTATAAAAGGAAGCGCACCGGTGGGTAGGGCACTTCTGCGGGAACGAGCACTCAGTCCACACGTCCTAATCGTGAGTCTGCCACGCCTGAATCATTTTTCGTGTGAATTATATTAATTTTGATTGATAAATTAATTGATTGTTGTAAGTTTAGATTTTTATAATAAATAATCTTTTTACATATCTTGGCCGTATAATTTAAAATATGAACCAGGAGAATTCTGGTGACGATGACGAGCGCGGGAGAGCTTCTCCTATCTTAAGTACCAGTCGCTCCGACATCAGAAGCGGAATCAACCCAAGACCTTCTGCTGGCCAACCAACCACCACAGGACCAAATGGCCCTCATCAATCAACTTCTTCAGCAGTGAATGATACCAATTCAAATCATGTCTTATCATCCCTTGCGAGTATTCTGGAAAATCTGACACGTCAGCAGCAGATCAATCTGAATGCTAATAATGAGTTTTTAGCTGGAATACTGGCAAATACAGCAACACCTGCAAAAAGACCAAGATTGAGTGACATTTACCTGGCACCCTTTAATCCTGATGGAGATGTACCAGTTCGAGATTGGTGCGAACATGTGGATAAGGCTAAGGAATATTGGAATCTAACTGACTATGAGATTTGTACTAAAATTGCAGGTTTGCTACAAGGTCGTGCAAAAACTGTAGGAGATACGTGGCTCGTAAAGTCTCAAGTGTGGGGTGATATGCGCAATGTACTGATCCAAACTTTTGAGCCAGAATCTCGATATTCCAACGATGTTCTCAAGTTACGCCAATTTAGATTCGACATGTCAAACCCAGCTGAATCTATTACTAAAGCATGGAATATCTGGAAGCGGGTTATAAGCGGTGATAAAGAAAAAGATGCAGTTGAAGCTGTTATAGGCTGTATTGATAATGAATATTTACGATTACGTCTTATTTCAAGTAAATGTGCTACTGTGCCCGAATTAATTTCAGTTGCATCTACTACAAAGTCCAGAGAACCCAGATATGAAAGCAGAAATGGCGAACCACCCGCGAAGCGACCAAGGAATCGCACTAACCGCGAGGAGTTAACCGTCTGTTTCAAGTGCGGGAAGATGGGCCACATTCAAGCCAATTGTCCAGTGGAGAAGGTAATTGATCCTACACCCTTATTAAACAAAAATGGTGGTCCACCCGAAGGCAACCGAACAGAGAGACCTAAAATAAAATGTAGCTATTGTGAGAAGATAGGTCACACTGAGTCCAAATGCTTTAAAAATCTTAATGACGAAGCTGAAAAAGTGAACTTTGCTGGAAAACTATCACACATCGACCAATTGTCAACTCCTATGCAACTAGCCATCAACGATCTGAAGCTCGTAGCGTTATTTGACAGTGGAGCAGATCGGTCCCTTGTACGAAGATCGCTAAGTTCTACTTTGCCTGGAAAACGAGAGGATTATACCTTGATGCTTAAAAGGTTTGGGCGCTGGAGTAGCTATTCTATCTAATCAGCGCATCACCGTTACATGTGCGATAAATTCCATTTATGTCGAATTAACTTTTCACGTGGTAGAAGATCATGAAATACCATGTGAGCTTTTGATTGGAGCAGATCTTGTAAGAGTTCCAGGATTGGCTGTTAATATCACAAGTAATGGCGCTACCGTTATACGAACTGCTGGCTGCTTGACGCTTTTAACGCCAGACGAGGACCTCACTGAAAATATGGATACCGACTTGATAAATGAAGCTGAGATACATGAGTTAAAATGTTTATTACAAAAGCATGCAGATATTTTTATAACCGGTATACCAAAAACTAAAGTAACAACTCGTAGTTTGGATATTCAACTGAAGGATCCAAAGAAAATTGTGTCACGACGACCCTATCGCATGGCCCCCGTTGAGAGACAGAAAGTTAAATCCATTATAGATGAACTTATTTCCAACGGAACAGTCCGTGAGAGTACATCAGAATTTGCAAGTCCCGTGATTTTAGTCAAGAAGAAAAATGGCGATGACCGCATGTGTACAGACTACCGAGAGTTGAATAGCAACACTGTCCCGATAAAATTTCCATTGCCTATTATTTCTGATCAATTGGATAGATTATCGGATGCAGTGTTCTTCATCAGTCTGGACATGGCGCAAGGATTTTACCAAATACCTATAAAGGAGGAAGCTGTACATAAAACAGCTTTTATAACCCCCGATGGACTTTTCGAATACGTGAGGATGCCTTTCGGATTGATGAATGCTCCAGCTGTTTTTCAACGTTCCATAATGGCAGCACTGCGTCCTTTTCTTGATGACATATTGATTTACATGGATGATGTCCTTATAAAATGCAAAACTTTTCACGAAGGACTAACAATGCTAGACCAGGTTCTAACTGCCTTAAGAGATGCTGGATTTTCAGTAAATCCCAAAAAATGCACCTTCTTCAAACATTCTGTTGAATACCTTGGAAACGTCATTTCTAAAGGGACCATTAAGCCAAGTCCTACAAAAGTGGAAGCGCTAGTAAAGTCTCCTGTACCCAGCACCGTAAAACAGGTTCGTCAATTCTGCGGTTTGGCTGGATACTTTAGAAGATTTATTCCATCTTTTTCCGAGCGAATGATACCTCTGTATAACCTTACCAAAAAGGACGCTAAATTAATCTGGACAGCTTATTGTGAGAACACCAGGCTTGATATCATTAGACGCCTAACTTCAGTTCCAGTTTTATCGATATTTCAGGAAGATTTGCCAACTGAGCTCCATACAGATGCGAGTAGCTCCGGTCTCGGTGCAATTTTAATTCAAATAAAAGAAGGCCGACAACACGTTGTGGCGTATATGAGCATGAGAACCACTGAGCCAGAAAGTCACTATCACTCCTATGAGCTGGAGACTCTCGCTATTGTGCGCGCGATCAAACACTTCAGGCAATATCTCTATGGAAGGACGTTTACTGTCGTTACGGATAGTAATGCCATTAAGGCTTCTGCTCACAAACACGAATTACTTCCCAGGATACACAGATGGTGGGCATTTCTACAACACTATGACTTCAAGATTGAGTATCGTCAAGGAGATCGTATGAAGCACGCAGACTTTTTTAGTCGTAATCCAGTGGCATGCATCAACCTGGCTCGTAATGTAGATTCGTGGCTTAAAGTGGAACAAAGGCGTGATCCAGAGTTGTCTGCGATAATCAAGAAAGTTGAACGAGGAGAGGAAGTGAATGACTACCGTGTATACGACTCAACCTTACAACGCCATTATTCTACAGAAGAACCTGGATCTAAAGGCTGGAAAAATGTTATTCCGAAAACATACCAATGGAGTATTATAAACGCTTACCATACAGCCTTAAAACACTTTGGATGGGAGAAAACACTGGCGAAAATACGTGAAGTTTACTGGTTCCCCGAAATGTCCAGTACAGTAAGACAATTTGTAGAAAACTGCGTAATTTGCAAAACCAGCAAAGGAGCCTCAGGAGCTAAGCAGGTACAAATGTATCCTATAGAAAAGGAGCCGGTGCCCTTCCACACTATACACATTGATATGACAGGGCGCCTCACAAAACGAAGTGACAAACATGAATATGTTGTGGTGATTATAGACGCATATACAAAGTATGTTACTTTATCGTACGCATTAAATAAAACAGCTACGTCGATGCTTAGTGCTCTTAAAAAACTTGTTTCTTTGTTTGGAGCCCCGAAACAGATTATCAGCGACCAAGACACTGCATTCAAAGCAGAGTTCGAAAAATATTGTCAAGAACATAGCATTCATCAGCATTTCATAGCACCTGGAGTTAGTCGATCGAATGGGCAGGTAGAGAGGATGATGACAGTAGTTAAAAATGGGCTTACAATAATTCACAATTATGAATGTAATGACTGGAAAAAAGGTCTAGATGCTCTGCAACTTGCTATCAACTGCTCTAAGAATAAAACCACCAACGTAAGCCCACTAAAAGCTCTTACTGGAAGAACACACGCCGTGCCGGCTGAACTTGTACCTTTGATAAACGAGTCTGAAGATACAGTAGACCGCACTCAACTGGATCAATATATAAACAATCGGATAGAGAAGCGAGGAAAAGAAGACAAACAGAGGTTCGACAAAGGAAAAGCGAAGGTAAAAAGATTCCAGAAAGGAAAAATTGTACTGTTCAAAACTAACCCAAGAACCCAGATTGGGCTTGACCTAAAATACCCTGATGCCTATGAAATTTGGAAAATCCTGCCAAACGATCGTTATCAAGTTAAGAAAGTTATTGGTAAAGGAAGACCAAAAAAAGTTGCACACGATCAGTTACGTCTGGCACCTAAACCAGGACTTTATACAAGCCAGGCATCCATATCGGCGATTGATGATCCCATTACAGTACCTGAGAGTTTACGCAATGCGGAGGCTGATGGTGACACTAGCATAACATTTAGATGTGATGCAAACACAGGCAGTACAACTGAAGAATAACAGTGAGTTCAAATTCGTGCTGTAGGTGTTTGATGATAAATGGCACTGGATCGAAGCATTGTAAGATCGAAATATTATTGTTGTGAAATATGAACTATTGCAACGCACTCGTTTGGAAAGCCCTTTTTTTTAGCTGAGGAAGACGAAGTAAGGATTTACATCTCTTTTTAACTGAGTGCTGGTATACTGTATGAACGAAACACAATTCTCTACTATGTTCATATAAAACTTGCCTAACCCTGTAGATTCATAGTATGAGTTTTCAAATTGTTCTCTCTCTAACGTCTCCCTTTCAATGTCAGTAGACAGGCTTTCGATTCTATCTTGTACCTTATCAAATTCTTGGAAGACCTATGAATATTCTCTATTCGCAATTCTAAATCTAGCAACTGTCCTTTAGCTGACTAAAGGGCCCTTTTTATCTAATTTATCTATAAACTTGCGTAAATTGGTACGTTTCGCCTTAAGTACCCCACGCCTTCTCTTTTAATCCTTTAACTTCACACCGAAATGTTCTTGGGTCGTCTCCGATTCCGATTCCGAGGACATTTCCGACAACAAGAAACTTAATTAGGTAGTAGTTACACTCTACAGCTAGTCCTAGGTAGTCTGCCCCAGGTAAACAGGAATTAGGTACTTTTGGAAATTTAAATTGCCAGCACACTTGATAAGTAGGTAACCTCTCGTCCCGTGCGCCGTCGGGCAGTCGTGTTCGTATGCGTTCTCGAAGCTTCTCCACGACGCCTCTGGTCCCGCGTGCAGGTACTTCCTCCTCGTCGCGTTCTCGATGCTTCTCCGCGACGCCTCTCGTCCGTCCGTAGGTACCTCCTTTTCGTCCCGTTCTCGAAGTTTCTTCACGACGCCCCTTGCCTCGTGTGAAGGTACTTCCTCCTCGTTATGTTCTTATGCGATGCAAATCTTCACCACGACGCCTTTGTTTCTCCAGCCGAGTTCGCGGCGCGCCACGTGCTAAGAAATGATTGTAGGTACTGACGTGCCACTTTCTCCCGCCGCGTCCAGTCGCCGAGAGTTTACACTTCTTCAGTATCCTTACTATTTTGTGTTCTCTCCTTTCCTTCTGTCGGGGTCACCAAAAATGTTTGCTCGTGGAGCTGATGGACCCCGGTGGAGTTAAATAAGACGACTCGTTCACTTGTTTCACTTGTTCAATCATTCACTCGTTCAAAGATCACATTTGTTGGTTCGTATAATGGAATGAACGAGTGAGTAACAGTGTTTCCCGAATTAGAGGGAGTCAGTCCGTGGAACTAGAAAGCCTCAAGCCGGTGGCGCCCTCAGCAGATGTGCTCCCGTACTAAAGGAGCGAATCTGCAAAACGCCCCCCGAACTTCATATATAAGCGTTAGCGCTGTCTATATTTAGACAATTCCTATAGATGCCAACTTAAAAATCATCGACTGCAATACTTTTTAGTTTTGAAGTCGGTTATAATTTTTTTAACCATAGAATAATTAATACACTCAATGTTATGCTATATGGTTTGTATCTAAAAATATTGTATGCGTTTTATGTGTTCCGACGATTCCCCCCCCCCCCCCCCCCCTTACAAAAAACGGCAGAGAAATGTTATATGGAGAAATACGCAAAGCTTGCTCTGTTGCTCTGTGCAGATCTGTACGTCGAACTTCACGGAGGACGAGATCCACGCCGCCAAGGTGATGCTGCACGAGACCGCCGCGACCGGACCCGTGCGCCTCATCACAAGGAAGAAGGACGGGCGCGGCAAGCAAGACCTCCGGGATATCTTCAGGGACCTGGACGATGTCCTCACGTACGTGGTGCGGGACCTCAACAAGCTGCCGCCGGTGACTTTCGATCACGTCAACGTCACCCGGCTGATCAAGGACATCCAGCTGTTGAGGGCCGACATCACCGACATTCGAGGCAAGTTGGAGGCTTCGGAACGAACCAGTGCCGAGTTACGACATGAGGTGACCGCAATACAGGTGTCGAGTGCTGCGCCAGCGTTTTCGCCTTCGCCAACTACACCTCTCTGTCGCCCGGCGCGACGTCACTTGCAACCTGACCTAGATTGCCCGCGGGCCGATGCCCCCGCCACGCCGCTCGCTCGCCCCATCCCTGAGAGAACCGAACTGAGCAGCATCCTCCCGTGACCCCCGTGAAGCCAACCACATCTAGGCTCGCGAAGGAGACGTACAAGGAGGTGTTGCGCCGCCCCTCGCGCCCCTACGTCGCGCGCCCCCCGGCGCCCCCTAACAACAAAAAACAGAGGGCTCCGGGCGCGCGGCCAACGGCGCACGCTCGAGATCCGCCTAAAGTGGGCACCGATGATGACGGGTTCATCCTCGTGAAGAGAAAAAACCGTAACCGTCGTAGCCCCAACATACGTAGAACCGCACCGGCTGCTGATTCCTGCATCAAAGCAGCCACGATGACGACTCCAGTATATATCTCCCGCCTGGACAGAAGGACGACTGCGGACGACATCCTAAGTTACCTCTGCACCAGGATCCATACTAAGGATGGTGGGCCTCTCCCGGTGAGGGTACGGGAACTGGAGGGCAGGTCTTCAGACTTCAAGGCCTTCAAGCACCTGAAGACGTTCCTGCTCCCCGAAGTGTGGCCTACCGGAGTCGTGTTTAGACGCTTTTGGGAAGCGAGGACAATAAACCCTAGGGAGTGTTAGTGTTAAAATAGTTAAAGTTATATTTTGTATGTATTTTAGGTTAAGGTATTAATAATATGGGTCAGTTATAATGTAAATTGTATTGTTACCTGATTTAAATAAATAAATAAATTAAATTAAAATTAAAGGGAAGGTTTGGATATCCAACATCTGTTCGAGGGAATAAAAGGAGTAATGCACTTGTGGGAACTTGCCACAGATGTCAACACCCACAAGTTATAGCAAATAATAATTTTATCATTTATTCAAAAGACCAGGACTCGTCGTGTTAGTTATACAACTTAACTTAAGGTTAGTAAATCAGTACAATAATTTAACTTATTTATTTACCCTGACCAGTGTTGCATGACTGATGCACTCATGACTCATTCCCAGTTGATCCTCTACATATTGGTGACCCTCGACAAAGAAAATCGCAACTTGAACACAGAACAGCAACCAGATTCAACCAATCCTTTACACCCCTCGATCAGGTAAAACAAGTAGCAGTCACACGCCATCACCCCGAAGCCACACCAGGTCCATCGCAGCTATCTTCACACCGCTTCTTGGGCCTGCAGCTTCCACAATGACAGTAAGCGTCTGCGTAGAAGGATCTCCCGTAGCCCACGTGTCTGAACTCACCTCCACGTGGAAGGTCTGCTCGCCTTCTCTACGCATGTTACTCGCCCGCATCACATCAGGACTGATCTCCCTGATCGATGCACACACAGGCAGCACGTCGTTCGTCAGACTTACTTGACTAAAGCCCTGCACCAACATGGATACAAGACTGCAGACATCGAACAACTCAACGATCTCCGGTCTGAGGGGGAGTACCTTAGTAGGAACTTGCCACAGATGTCAACACCCACAGGTTACAGCATGGAAACCATAAGCAATAATCACAGATAAATAACGAACTCTGTGATTCTTACGCGATTTATCTCTTGCATTCGATTGTTAACCTTATTTGTAGTACGGTCAGCATCTGATAATTCTAACCCCTTTGCGCTTGAAGAGACTAAGATAGAGGGGTCAGGTTTCTCTGACGCTGACTGTACGTTAAGAGTTACGAATTACTATAATTTACATAATTAACCTTTTCTACAGACAGATTTAAATACACGATAGTCTTACTGTATAGAATTTAGTTCAAGATTAGATTAGATTAGATTAGATTTCTTTATTGCATTCATGTACAGCTTAAGGTGGCAAAGAATTACAAGCAAAGTATTTACATGAACCCTGGTAGGGCGCAGCAACGCAGAGAGCGAGCATTACAAAACTATTACAAAACAAACAATTACAAAATATTTACAAGGACTTTTCACTGCCAGCAGTGCGATATTTAAACATCACACGTTGAAATCAGCAGTAGAAAATGTCACTGCCGAGTTGATCGTATGATGTTCGAAAATAGCACTTCAGGTTTTGGCTATCTTCTTCCGTAATTTTTTGTTGTATTGAATAATGAATATGATGTAACATGTTCCAGGTGATAGGTACGTTAGCACAGTTATAATGTAATTAAATTAACTGAAGAAAATCTGTAATCGGCCATTTATTTGTTTTAGTTGAAATAATAGTTAGGTACCTACTTTTGTATCAATCAGGCTGTTGATTTTCCCAATAAAGATAAAAATTAAATAAACAAGTAGCGTTAGCAATTACGTCAATTAACTTTGTACTTTCTGGTACGTTAACGTAATTCCTGGTTCTAAAGGTTAATTATTCAAATCGTATTCCGTCATTACCTACGTCTAAACCATGAAATTAGGACAATTTAGATACAATTATACTGGGTAATAATTCTAGGTAGGTAATTATTTAAATAACCATAGTATTGTGTTGTCAATAATTATAAATAACCAACCAAGATGAAGTTTTGACGAAGCATGTTGCTGATTACCGGCTGTTTTATTACGTTAGGGCCTACGCAGGGTTCACTAATGTTTAACACAAAATCAATAAGCAAAATATCACTTCTCAAGCAACGTTTAACAATGTTTCATTTCACAAACTAGTGATTTAACAAAGGTGCTAATACACATATTTACTTATCGAAACTAGTCATTTAGCAAATGCATTGAATTATATTATGTTTATAGTTAAAACAACATTTCAACATCAGTTATGCGACAACAATCTTATTTACCAAATGAATTATTTATCAAACAACGATTAATCAATTTTTATATCACAAAACGTTATTTGCCATTTTTCAAATTCATCTACTAAACTTGCTGCAACTTCATTTTAAACTTTAATTTCAAATATTTTAATAATGTTCGTCAGTCTGACGATCGTTCTACGTGACTAGCGTAGAAAAAGTATATGTCTAGAATGAGCCTTACACTTGTTCCGTATAAAACAAAAGGGGCTAACTTTCATAGGTTGGTGTGCGTGAGGCGCCATACTAATTATGTATGTGTGCGTGTATATGTAAAGGGTTTTGGAACCAGTACTGGTACCTATTTTTTTCGACGCTTTCGTAGCTTTGACTGTATATCTTGATAATCTAAGGTGTCTAGATTGATGGCCCAGGAGTGCTATTTTTGAATCTCATTCGGTGAGCTCAGCAGTTGAAAATGTCCAAATTACTACGGAGATACGCATCTTTCTAAAGCTGATTTGACTTTCAAAAATCGTACTCCGAAGTATGATTTTTGAGAGTCAAATCAGCAGTAGAAAGATGCGTAGGTCCATAGTAATTTTGACATTTTAAACTGCTGAGCTCAACGAATGAGATTCAAAAATCGCACTCCTGACTGACGCGAGAATGAGCGTGTAACACCCGTCTTTCATGGTGCTTCATGTATAAAACATACATGAACGCTAAACCAAGCATACATATACGCAAAAATGCACCATGACATACTATAACTAACCTAACCTAGTCTAACCATAACCTACAGTTTTGATGTTACCTTTCTGCCCCCTAAGCAACAAGCAAATAAGCATGCACTCAAGCAATGATGCAAGCAAGCATGCACACAAGCATGCAGACACACAAGCATGCAGCAAGCAAGCAAGCATGCAGCATGCAAGCAGGCATGCACATGCAAGCAAGCAAGTTGATGCTCCGCTCGCTTCGCTCGCTCCGCTAAGTGTTATACATGTTCTAACCTAACCTAACCTAGAATTCGACAAGCTCCAATATGTTTTTCTCAGGAAGGGGGCTTCCGCCCCCCGCACCCCCCGAGCGGGGGGCGCAGCCCCCCTGCACCCCCTAACATGCAGACAAGCAAACAAGCAAGCAAGCACACATGCAAAGATGCAAGCAAGCATGCACACAGGCATGCAGCAAGCAAGCAAGCATGCAACATGCAAGCAAGCATGCACATGCATGTACAGACAAGACTGCGTGGAAGAGGGGTGCTCTGGTTCGGTTTTGTGAAATGAAATAATGTGATCATCGATATTTGTAAAACGTTGTTATATTTAGTAATTTGCTGATCAAACAATAAAATATAAAACGAGTTTCTAACAAAAGATGAATGTTTAAATAATACAGTTTCGTATCGAAGTGTCTTGAGAATGAAATGTTACAATGTGACAATTTGACAACTGATCACAAAATTAAATAAATGGTTTGTGAAACCTATTCCTACTAAATGATGATTTGTGAAACGACTCATTTTTAGAACGTTGTGTATTTTTTTAAAAATTGCTAAACAACTGTCGTTCAAACGGCAGTGACCCCCTACGCAGATTATAGTCACGACACTCCTAAGACAGACTAATTGCTTTACAAAATATATGAAGACTCGCATACTTGCAACAAAACGTCTCCTATAAAAAATTGTCTCATGCCTACAAGAACAAGTCTGACTAACGACAGTCGGCTTCCCTTTAAAAAGTATGCGAGCACATCTACGACAAACCTGTCTAGCGACGTACTCCTTGTAACCCCTCTCTTCCCGAGCAACAACCCGGGCGGTGTCCTGTCATTTCACCGACGATCAATTTGCAAATTTTTACTTGACAACCAACTACTGGCAAAAAAAATAATCGTTATTTCATCTTTACACAATTACTAATTATACAAATTATTCAAGTAATCTAATCACCTGACTTATTTTCATTTTACAACATATCATTTGACAAACGATTCATTTATCATTCATGTTATTTAAACAAACAACACTTGGTGTATTGCATTATTTGACATATTGCATTATTATCAGGGGGTGCGTACCGTTTTGTGTAATACCATTTGGTAAAATAACATTTTCTAACGTTCAAATGATTATATTGAACCTAAGAAATACTAACTACGAGCTTAATATTGAAAATAAAAAACAAACATACTCTAATACTGTTGAGTGCGGCGACGTGGTCAACAGGCCCCAAATTAAAATACCTTGGATATTCTTATATTTTATATTAGGTACTATTCTTATTATAACAAACCATTTTTTCATCTTCAAAAAAACAAAAAAAAAACAAACCAAAATTATGACATTTTACATTACTTCATTTCAGAAAACTAAATATTGGTAACAAAGGAGATTGTTATACTTCATTCCACCCACCAAGGACATTATTTGTCCTTCTCAAATACCACCCACCATGAGAATACATCACTAACAAAAAATAACTCTAATCAATTGGGATGATGAAATAATTTTTAATACCCTTTTTTTAAACTGTTTGAACATTTTGTTATTAACTTTAGCCTTATTTTTAATCCGTTAAAAGAAATTCCAGGATCTCTCATCATCCCTATTGTAGCATAAAAACAAAACAACAAAAAATATATTACGTATCTACTGGTAACAAACAAATTTTTGTAATTGGTCGCTTTGTTATAGAATTCTTAAGCTTTAATGTGACAACTCGGATCAGACCATCATTTCCTGGATGTATGTCTAAAATTCTAGCAAGCGACCATTTACCTGGTGGTAGATTGTCATCCTTGATTAAAACTAACATACCAATTTTTATATCATTATTGACCCTGGCTACCCATTTAGGCCTTTGTTGAAGTCTGCTTAAATATTCCTTGCTCCACCTATCCCAAAAATGTTGAGTCATTCTTTGAACCAGTTGCCAACGATTTAGTCTATTCATATTTGCATCCAAATAAGACCTTTCCGGTACAATGATTGGTGGTTCTCCAATCAAGAAAGGTAACAAATCATCAACATTGTCACTAATTTGAGAAATAGGACGAGAATTTAAGCAGGCTTCAATTTGACTAGTAGCTGTTGACAGTTCCTCATAGTTTAACATTGAATTCCCTAACGTTCTTTTCAAATGATGTTTAATGGACCGAACCCCAGCTTCCCAAAGGCCCCCGAAGTGGGGTGCTGCAGCTGGAATATAATGCCAAGTGGTTCCGTCTCGCGCAAGCTGATCTAATATTTCAGTATTCACTGTGTTCAGCTGTCCCTTGTACATCTCCTTTAATAATTTATTACCAGCAGTAAAATTTGTCGCATTATCGCTCCAGATATCACTACAGTGTCCGCGCCTGGCTGTGAAACGTTTAAATGCCGCTACAAAACTCTCACTCTCCAGACTGCTGACAATTTCAATGTGTATGGCACGGGTTGCCATACAAATAAAAATACAGATGTAGCCCTTGTAGGTTTTGCAACCTCGACCCTTGGACATTTTAATATCTATAGGTCCCGCAAAATCTATTCCTGTATTCAAAAAGGGTCTTGTAGGTAACACTCTTTGTTTTGGAAGATCTGCCATCAATTGCGTTCTAGTAGCTGCTCTATGACGAACACAAATAACGCACCTGTGGACTACTTGTTTGATCATTGTTTTTCCACCAAGTATCCAAAATCGCTGCCTAATGTAATTCAACATGAGAGTAGGACCTACATGTAGTGTTTTCTTGTGGGCTTGTGCAACTATTAAACTCGAAAGTGCGTGATTATTGGGTAACACTATTTGATGTTTAGCGTCCTCCGGGATATTTGCATAACGTAGACGACCCCCGACTCGTAATATGCCTCGATCATCCATGTAGGGAGTCAGTGAACAAAGTTTACTTCTCTTCTTAAGCGCTTGTTTCCCACTTATGCACACAATATCTTCTGCAAATTCTTCCCTTTGGCATAGTTTTATACATGTGAATAATGCATCTTCCAATTCTTCGGACGTCAAATAGTCTGGCAAGCACTGTTTGTTTGTATATCTGAATCGTTTGCATCTTGCAATAACCCTCAATAATTTTTCCAATGTCGAAAACCTTGCAAAAATCTGAGTAAAATTATCATTAACGTCTTTAATCATTATGGTATTTAATACATTGATCGCACGTTTTTCTTCTAATGGAGCATCGATTATTAAATCAGTAGGGACCTCATGTATTATCTCAACGTCCCTCAACCACGCTGGGCCCGTCCACCACAGTGTTTCGTGTTTAAGCTGTGAAGCTTTTACTCCTCTCGAAGCTATGTCAGCGGGGTTTTCCTTAGATGGAACGTGGTTCCAATGGTGACTAGGCAACGTAGTGATGATCTCAGATGTGCGATTAGCAACGAATGTTTTCCATTTGCTTGGATGTTGCTGCAACCATGCTAAAACCACCTTCGAATCTGTATATGCATAAATATTGGTTCTAGCAACATTTAATTGTTCCGCAACTTCATTGATCAAACGTGTAAGCAATACAGCTCCGCACAATTCTAAACGTGGGATTGATACAGTTTTTACTGGAGCTACCTTTGTTTTAGCGGATATCAGTTGAACATGCACATTGCCTTTATCGTCAGTTACACGGGAATAAACCACTGCAGCATATGCAATATTCGATGCATCAGCAAAACCATAAATCTCTAATTTATCACTATTAGCAGTAGTCGTATTCATCCATCGTTCGACAGTAATATCTGATAAGTTTGTTAAATCTGAGCGGAATTTGAGCCAATCAGTTTTAATTTCAGTAGGAACCTGTTGATCCCAAGCTACTCCAGCAAGCCACAGTTTCTGCAAAAAGACCTTTCCGATAATAATTGTTGGAGCTAGCCAACCCATTGGATCGAACAACTTGGAAACATCACTTGCAATGGTTCTTTTCGTTATAACGTTTTCATTGTCAGGCAAGTTGATAGAATATTGAAATTGATCTTTTAAATTATTCCAAGCTATCCCGAGTGTTTTGATTGTCATATCTAGGTTGAGTTCCTTTTCAACATTGCTATTTTCATTGTCATGCATACATTTTAGCAGATTAGGATCATTGCTATTCCATTTTTGGAGTTGAAACCCTCCCGACTCCAGTAGTTTAGACATTTGTGTATAAATTTCGATTCCATCTTCATAACGATCCCCCCCAGTTAAAAGATCATCTACGTAGAAATCTTTTAGAGTGATGTTTGAAGCTATAGGATATCGTTCAGACTCATCGACAGCCAGTTGTTGAAGAACTTTCGTCGCTAAATATGGCGCACTCGCAGTTCCGAAGGTTACTCGTGTAATTCTGAAGTCTTGCATTTGTTCTGTCGGAGGATTGTCTCGCCATAATATCCTGTGATAATCTGATTCGCACACCTTGATTTGTCGGTACATTTTAACAACATCCGCAACCAAACAAACTCTATGTTGTCGCCATCTCATGATTATCTGTCTTAAATCTTGTTGTAGTCTGGGTCCAACCATAAGATTGTCATTCAGAGATACGTTATTCTTGTATTTACAGGACGCATCAAAAACTACTCTTACTTTTGTTGTTGATCTGTCGTTCTTCACGACGGCATGATGAGGTAGGTATACTGCTGTCGGTTTGTACCTATCCTTTGTGTCCTTGAGTTCTTCCATATGACCAAGTTCTAGGTATTCATGCAAAACCTTGGTGTACTCTTTCTTTAAATGTTCATCCTTAGCAAGTTTTCTCTCAAGTTGCAATAATCGCCTTCCTGCCACTTCTCGAGATGAACCATACTGACATGACGGATTTATTTCTTTAAATGGTAGACATACTACATAGCGTCCATCTTTATCCCTAGTGTGGGTTTTAGAGAAATGCTGTTCACATAGGATTTCTTCCTCTGTCAAAACCTTTTCGTTAGACGCGTCTGATTCTAATTCCCAGAATTTTTGAAGAACATCGTTATCCTCAATGGATGCATGCATGCTTAGTGTGATTGTATAGTTTTGTGGACTTTCATTGTTATATAATTGGCCCGATAAAATCCAGCCAATTCGGGTATTTTGAGCTATAGGTGATCCATGAGGACCCTTCTTAAAACCTTCTTGAATTATGTCGCTATATACGTCCGCACCTAATAGCAGATCCACTCTTCCTGGTTTGTGATAGTTTGGATCAGCTAATTCCAATTGGTGTAAATGTGACCAGTTCTCACTATATTCTACTTCACGCGGTGGTAACATTCGGGTGAGTGATCTTAAAACATAAGCATTCACAGGAGTACAGGAGTGTCCGTTATGGATCGAATACGCACAAAAGAAGACTGTACTCTTTGATGATAGACTTCCACTCTCACCCAAACCATTGATCATACAGTTAGATGGAAATTTCTTCAACCCAAGAGCCTGAACTGCAGACTCCGTGATAAATGATCCTTGCGAACCTTGGTCAATCAGCGCTCTCAAATAAGTAGGCGGTCCACTCTTTGAATTTACTTTCACCACCGCTGTTGCTAACAATACGTTTGTACGAGTACGTTTCTTGTCGGTATAATGCGAAGCTATATAATTATTGTCACCATTTTCAGCTTTTTTGACCTCTTCTTGTTCTAGTATTACCCGGTCATCAGTATTTCCAGAACCATCTTTGGGAATCTTCTTTTGTGGGTTTTCTTCCGGGTGCAATAGTGAGTGGTGCTTTCTCCCACATATTTGACATAATGGTCGTTTTCTGCATGTAACAGCAAGGTGAAAGGGGATCAAGCAGTTGAAGCAGATGCCATTCCTTTCTATGAAACTCTTCCGTTCAGCAAAAACTAATTGTGCGAAGTCCTTACAGGAATCAATACTATGGCTTCCGTTACAAAATTTACAAGGCGTGTTGAAAACAGCATGAACTGAAGTTTGTCGTGCATTGTATCTGGGCGTTTGTTTTGATGACTCCAAAACTTCTAGTGTTCTAAAACGAGACTCAAGAAAGGAGCAGAGTTGCTTATATGTTGGGATTTCGTCTCCATTATTACCACTTGCGCTTACATGTTGTTCCCATAGTTTTACTGACTCTGCATCCAATTTCTCAACTGTAAGATGCACCAATAACGTGTCCTATTCAAAGGCTGCAATGCCCATGTTCTTTAGCGTGCTCAAACATTCATTTGTCGTATCTAATAACAACTTGATGACATGGGATCCCATGGTAGATATCACCCTTTGCGATGTCAGTCTCTTTAGCATGGAGTTAACAAGAAATCGTTTATTATTATAACGATTATTTAGTACGGCCCAAGCATCATTGTAGTTAACATCAGTCACCGGTATATGACGCAAAAGAGCTTCGGCTTCACCAGTTAGGCTTGATTTTAGATAATGTAGTTTTTGCACGTCCTTCAGGGATTGGTTTTGATGAATGAGGGAGTAGAACATATCATGAAAGGGCAACCAGTCTGAATAATTTCCCGAAAAGTTTGGTAGACTGATTCCAGGTAACTTTATATCAATAGACATAGGTTGCTGCAAAAATTGTGTTGATGGGCTTGCATTCGGTGTAGAATACTCAAATGAGCTCAATTTCTCTTGTTTTTCTAACATTTCACATTTTGCTAGTGAGTACATTTCTTCTCCCTTTGAATAGTAGTCTTTCTTAGTATAGTCATCATCTTCTATGCCCTCCTCATTAATAAGAGTCATGTGGTTCTCAACGAATTTTGTCCATTTCTCATCTAATAACTTCAACCTTACTTGTACATAAACATTACTCCATCTATCTTTGGGTGTTTTCTTGAAATTTGTGAGCGAATTTTCTAGTTGTTTCAGTAACTCATCTTGCTGCCCTAGAAGATCGGCTGCCATGATGATGTTGTATTTGGTTAAATTTGACGGAAATCTTAGTACTCTTCCGCTCTATTTGTCTTCCAACCTAATTTTCTAGGTTACTTCTTGTTTGCTTGACTCACGAGAAAAAAACATAGACGAAGTCTCAAGACACTGTATTTTTACGGTCACTGTACTTTACCACGGTATTCTACTTACTACTGTACTTTGCTTTACTCACTGTTACCACGTCCAATCCAATACAAAGTTAATCACTGCAATCCATGGTTTGTCACTATTCACTAATTATGCACATGGCTATTGGTAACACGCACGCACTTCGCGATTGCCGGAATCAATTTATGCTCGCGACGCGACGCGACTACCGGAATCACTTACGACCGCGACGCGAACTTTTCAGTATCCGGCTCGGAGGACCATGTTGAGTGCGGCGACGTGGTCAACAGGCCCCAAATTAAAATACCTTGGATATTCTTATATTTTATATTACTATTCTTATTATATCAAACCATTTTTTCATCTTCAAAAAAACAAAAAAAAAAATCAAACCAAAATTATGACATTTTACATTACTTCATTTCAGAAAACTAAATATTGGTAACAAAGGAGATTGTTATACTTCAAATACTTTTTTTCCTATAATTTTAACTTATCTTATGTTGATTATTACTAACGATTACTTAATATAAAACTTGTATGATATATCAATCAATTGATGTTATTTTATGAGACACTAGTGTTTTCCCGTGACTTCGTCCGCACAAATTATATACCAGATTTTAAGTCAGATCATAAGCTATCAAACAAAAAAAGTTTCATCAAAATCGGTTTAGTAGTTTTTGCGTGATGCGCGAACAAACAAACAAACTAACAATTTTGTCAATAGATGGCGCTGCACGTTTTTAAATCGCGCTATTGATATGTTTTTTGACTTTATATAAAGTGAACCGCTACTTTTTTAATCCTCATGATTTTACGGTTTTATAATAGTTAAGATAACGATCTCTTGATATATTGCTCCAAAGACATAACATTTAGGGCCTGTTTCACCACTTCTGGGTAAGTTCTTGTTAGCTTATCCGACAGATAGTTTGACATATTTTGTATGAAATTATGTCAAAATATCTGTTCAGGAAAGAACATAAAAACACATTTAAATAATTTAAATGAATTTATTTAACGGAGCACAATGTTACTTGGTAGGAACAAAATGAGAGAGAGAGGCAGTGTTGCCAACACATAAAATATAAAAAATGAAGAATGTAACACTAGTGTGTTTATGTTGCAAACATATTCCCGGGGCGGGTTATACAGAGCAATTTTTTAGAATTACATAATTATGATTTATATTTAAACAATAAAGCAAACAGGGAATGTAGCCCAGTCACTTTTTATCAAAGTGTAAGTTGAACAATTTCATTACATACTACTACCCACTCATCTGACCGGTTTTTTGACCTAGACTTCCTTTTGTGCACCCGGGCATCTTTTCATACCGAAAAAAAAAACCGTTGTTTGCCCGGGGTATATTTGTTTCCCAACAGCCCTGCTCTTTAATATTTATCTGTCCTTCTTTTTCCTACAGAATAATCCATAAGCTCTATATTTCTGTCTCTAACTTACAAAATTACCCCGACGTCTTTTATAGAAGTTCAGACCCCCAGTTCGATAGTTTTGTCGGAATATCAGTTTGAATCCGCGCGTCTCACGTATCGGTCGGTTTCATGTTTCAAGTGGGTGTTTTGTGAAGTGATTTATTGTGTTTACTTGTTTAAAGTGGCAGTGCTAATCATGTCTATGGATAAATAAACCATTCTGGATGCCGAAAACCAAAACATACGTGAGTCTTTTGTTCTCATTTATAAATAATCATTTTTATTTGATGCCGAAGCCGTTTGTGACTCATGTTTTCCGTCCTAATTGTTTAGACTTATCGTAATACGACACCACTTGATATTTTGGAATGAACTAAGTGGATTACGAAAATAGATAATATTATCTGCAAATTTTATCAACATTTGAAGTGCTTCAACCATTTTAATGGTTGTTTTCGTCGTTTTTTCGACTCTAAGTGTGTGTGCCGCTGGAACAGCTGGAGCTGGTCAAGATTGACTAGATTTTTCAAGATGGCGGTCACAAATAACATATTTTTTTAGGGGTTTTTAATGACCGAGGGCACATGAGTGGCTACTTAATATTACTTTTGGGATATCTTAATCTAAGGGCAAGATACACAATTTATTTATAGCAATTCGCTTTGTGCTATTTTTGGTTTTAATTTCAGCAACTCTTACTTTATTATCGGAACCTTTATACAATTTTATTACTCTAGCCAGAGGCCACTGTAAAGGGGGTGAATTTTCATTTTTCACCAAAACTAAACTTCCTTCTTCAATGTTAGGTAACGACTTGTGCCATTTAGGACGATTATTTAATTGCGTCAGATACTGATTATGCCAAACATTCCAAAAGCTTTGAACAATTTAAAAAAAAAAAAAAAAAAAAAAAAAGTTTATTTCGCTTTCTTAAAAGTACATAATTTTGACTTGTGGTTGGAATCTTCTGAAAAAAATAAAAAATGATATAAAAACACCTGTGCCAGAAGGTACCGCTCTTCCCTAGGCAATGTAAACATAGTACTATTACATAGCTAAGCGTACAAGATTTTAGTTTAAGTATTCCTAATTATGTTAATAAAGTGAATGATGCAACAATTGTTTAACGAGAAATACAAGAAATACATTTTACAAACATAATTTTGATTTTAGTTAATGTAAATAAAACTATTTAAGAATAACATGCCAGAATTTAAGTAAAGTTTAACTTCAGTGCAGCCCACTAGCCCTACAACTAACAATAAGTCTTGGGATCAGTTCAAACAATACTACTAGCAGGTGCATGAAGGTAAGTATCCTAATATAGATTGAGTGTTTGAGTGTGAGTGTGTGCGGAGGTGTTTGTGTATGTGTGTGTGTGAGAGTGAGTGTGTGTAATATGAAGTTATATCTTATTTTATTTAAAATGTTTCAATAAATCCTCAATTTCTTCATAGCTTTGGTTTTTTAGCCAATTTACAATACATTTTTTACAATCATGAGGCTTCATTACATGAATTTTTAATATTTTATTAATTTTATTATAAAGGTATGCAGACTGATGGTTATATTGACTTCGTCATACCCGAGGGATTTGTGACGTTTTTGCAAAACATTGAGAATGTATAATTTTCTGACAGATAGCAGGTCACATACACTGTAAAGCTGCTGTGTAGGATACCTAAATGGCTTAAAATACATTACCTTCAGCAATGCTCTTTGTGCCCTTTCTGGGTTTTGATTGCACCGCCCCATATTGATATGCAGTATGTTATGACAGACTGGGCCAAAGCGATGTATATTTTATTTAATAGAAAAGGTGTTGCTGCATATCTCAACGTTTTGAAAATCCAAATGAGCTTTCTAATTCTATTCGAAATTTGAACTATATGACCGTGCCAAGATAACCTTTGATCCAAAACAATACCCAGATATTTCACATTAGCAACTTTGCAAATAGCGGGACATTCACAGTTCCCTGCTCTCTTGTCACAATTATGTATTGTTATCTTGAAGTCAGGTTTAGGCTGGGTACGATTATAGATAGAAAAGCATATGAAGTTAGTTTTTTGGGCGTTTAAAGTTAATAAATTTTCCCGGAGCCAGCAATCCACCTTGACGAGACCATCTTCCGTTGTCCTTTGAACATCATCCCAGGTTTTTCCGTTAAAGACGAGTGCAGTATCATCTGCATAAGAAAAAATACCAGCGTTGTGCAGTTTATATTTTAAGAGGTCGTTTATATAGACCAGGAATAATGTTGGTGCCAGGACACTTCCCTGTGGGACGCCGTAGGTTACGTTTGCATCACTGCTAAGGTAAGAGTCAATCTTAACACACTGCTTCCTGTCACTCAAATAATCTCTGAAAATTGCTAAGGGCATCCCTCTGACACCTATATTTTCCAGTTTTTGAACAAGAGCAGGAACAGAGACTGTATCAAAGGCTTTTTTCAGGTCAAGAAAGACAGTGAGACATCTATTGCCTTTATCTAGTTGGTCAGTTACTAATGTGCTCAGGGCAGCTACAGCATCTTCGGTTGATTTCCCCGATCTAAAACCGTATTGAGACTCTGATAAGATGGAGTATTTATTAAGATAATTCATTAATCTTTTATTCAAGAGCCTTTCAATTACCTTTGAGACCGCGGGTAGCACCAAAATTGGCCTGTAATTGTTAACATCTTCCCCATCCCCACTCTTGTATACCGGGGTTATAATAGCTTTCTTTAGAGGCGGAGGGAATACACCTTGTTTAAAACAAAGGTTAGCAAAATTACTTATAACAGGGGCAATCTCGTCGCAAGCAAGCTTAATAAAAGTAGTTGGGATATTGTCCCAGCCGGGGGCACTGTCAGATCTAAGGTTTGCTATGATATCGCGTACTTCTGTTGGATCTGTATCCAGAAGAACAAAAGATGAGATGTGACTGTCAACAGTATGCAAAGATTCACTCCCCAGAGCATTAAGAGGGGGTTCTATTTTATCAGCTAGGGATCGCCCTATATTAGAGAAAAACTCATTAATGTAATTAACTGATTCTATTGCTGATGATTTTGATGTTAAAAGTTTTGTGTTGTCCGATCTTGTTTGTTTCATATGTGTTATATTTTTAATTTTATTCCATAGGCTTTTCGGATTTTTTGTAGATATTGTTAGCTGATGTCTCTCGTAAGTTCTTTTCAATTTCTTTAGAAGTTTATTACAAAAAATTCGGTACCGTTTGTAACTAATTCTTAGTACTTCATTATAGGGATCCTTGCGAACTAGTTTATACAATCTTTTTCTATTACGTATACACCGTAATATTCCCGGGGTAATCCATGGTTTTATTATTCGTTTACTTTTTGGGACCTGAATTATTTGTGTGTTATCTTGTAGCGATTCTTTAATAATACCTATCAGCATGTCTATTAGCAAATTAGGATTTTCACAAAAAAGTAATATTTCATTTAGTTTCTTTTCTTTGAGATTTTTTAGTGCATTTTCATAGTCTATGGAGGTTTTAGTTTTTGTATGAATAGAATTTGTTTTAAGATTAGATAAGCTTAATAAAACCATGGAGTGATCAGTAACGGTCGTGTTTAGGACCGCAATTTGCGCTTTTACTTTAGACTTATAAATTTTTAGCATAAAATGGTCTAGGCATGCATCCAGCCTGGTGGGTAGGCAATGTCCCTGCATAATGCCATACATTGTTAACATGTTGAGATAATTATTCCTGTTATTTACTTCAAATCTTTGTTCCCCTTCTCTGGGTATTAAATTTATGTTAAGATCTCCAGTTACGATTAGAGTTTTTTTGGACTTTAGTGTGTCTAAATGTGAGCTTAGAGAGTTTATAAAAGGTTCAGCATTCGTATTTGAGGGACATCTGTAAATTCCAAGAATTATGTTGTCATTGACGTTAATTTGCAGGCAAGATGCATGGTCTAGTCTTATTTCTTTGATGTTAGCTGTGGTCGTGTTTTTTATGTACGTTACAACGCCATCATTCTGATTTAGATGGTGTGTCGATGCAGAAGAAGTGTAGTTTGTCAGACTAGATATAGGCTTGTTAGGGTCCAATCTACACTCAGTCAGAATAATTATATCTGGATAGTTATTCAGCGAATGCAAAGTTATGTTCAAGGCATCGAGATTACAGTACACACTTCTGATATTCTGGGTAATAATTGTTAAATCTTTTCTTGTCGTGCGTATATGCATATGGAGGTCGTTAATATCACAGACATTGGCAGTTGCGATATTTATATTGTCCATTTCAGTTATCGTATTAAGCGCATTATTCATATTGAGGTATCATGGACTCTGATGGTGTAGCAACTGGACTTTTTATCGGGGGGTTTTAAGGTAACTATAACGTTTGCAAAGTAATACGGTAGGGTTTTTACTTGAGATTGAGTGGTTGAGTTTTTGAGAGCAGATGAATAAATGTGGACCTTAAAAGAGAGAATATATGAATAAGGACCATTTGTGAGATAGGTATTTTGTGAGAGTTGATTGTGTGTTTGAGTGTATGCAGGTTGACAACGTGAAATTAAAACGATTTTGTATATAAAGTGTAGGCTACATAATAGATTAACAATGAAGCAAATCAGAAAAATTACATCGTTTATAACATGCAGTAGTTGACATCTTATACGTAATAGCAGTCATGGTATCCTATACTCAGGAATTTGTGTGTATCGTTTCCAAAATTGTAGCCTATTGATAGGCGTGGACGTATAGTCAGGCTCTGGGATGGCTGTTAGATGTCTCCCAGTTAGGAAGTGGCCCGGGGTAAGACACGACATATCGGATGGGTCTCTAGAAAATTGCGTTAGAGGCCTAGAATTTAAAATGCCTTCCACACATATAATAACAGTATTGAACTGTTCATAAGTGAAAATGTTTGGGCCTATTATTCTCTTAAAGTGGAATTTCGCGCTTTTAACTGCGGCTTCCCAAAGGCCACCAAAGGTGGGAGAACAGGCTGGTATATAGTTAAATTGGATGCCTTTTGAAGCAGCGAAGTCTACGACCGCTGATTGGTGATCTTTAGAAAAATGAACTTTATAAAAATCTTTAATGACTGCGTCTGCACCTTTAAATGTTTTAGCGTTATCGCAGTGTATTACATTCGGCAGACCACGCCTTGCAATGAACCTTTTGAGTGATGAAATGAAGCCTAGAGTGGTCATGTCTGATACTAACTCTAAATGTACACATTTTGTAACGAAACACACAAACACAACCACATAACCTTTTCAGATCATGCTTCTACGAACAGTAGATTGCTTTATTTGAAAGGGCCCTCAATAATCGATACCTACAACACTGAAGGTTTTTGCTTCATTGACTCGATCCGAGGGCAATGAACCCATCAGCTGAGATGCAGCTTCCGCTTTAAAACGATAACATTTAATACATCTGTTTATTACGTTTTTGACTTCTCTATTGCAATTTATAATCCAGTATTTTAATGATAAATTATTCATAGTTAACTTTAAACCAGCGTACAGTAAGGCGTGATGCTCATTATTAATTATAAGGTAAGTTATATGACATTTTTTAGGTAATATAATAGGAAATTTCTGAGAATAAGGAATGTGCGCATTTTGTAATCTGCCACTTACTCTTAACAAATTATTTCCATCTATAAATGGTACCAAAGATTTTAAATTTGATTTTACAGGCTGATTTGTTTTAATACAATTAATTTCTTAGGCAAAGTATACACTTTGAATTTGACAAATTATTTTGTTTTGAGCATTTCTCATTTCAGGTGCAGATAGACTGCCCAGATTTTTATTATTACAATTATATGTAAATCTTAACATATATGATACTATTCTTAGCAATTTGGGCCATGAACAATATCTTTTAAATAATAATGGCTCTTCGACAACTGTTAAACAAACAGGCTGCTC
Source organism: Agonopterix heracliana (assembly GCA_963693445.1). Classification (NCBI taxonomy): domain Eukaryota; kingdom Metazoa; phylum Arthropoda; class Insecta; order Lepidoptera; family Depressariidae; genus Agonopterix; species Agonopterix heracliana. The sequence continues at coordinate 851,416 of OY856321.1, forward strand.
CTCTCGGACTGGCTCTGCTTTACATGCCAGATGATTGCATGTCTCTGATGAATCTGGTGCGTAATCTGGGGACATAAGTTCAGGCGGCCCATTCCACCACAAAGAGTTGTTGGGAAGCTCAGCAGGATCACAGCCACGAGATAAGCAGTCTGCTGGGTTAACAGCACCATTAATGTGAAACCATTTACAACCATTTATTATTGAGTTTATAATGTTGACTCTATTTTTAAAATAAGCAGGTAAGCCAGTTTTATTATTTTTTATCCAACACAGCGCTATTTGTGAGTCGGAAAACAAGTATTTAGCATTAAATTTAATTTTTACAGTAAATAGAACAAACTTTTTCGCATAACTTGGCTAACAACAAGGCAGCGTTAAGCTCTAGCTTTGGTATCGTGCATTTGCTTTTAATACTAACAATTCTTGATTTGGAACAAAGTAAAGTGATTTTTACATGACTATTGTGCATTGCTCTTATATAAATACAAGCTCCATAGGCTATGTTAGATGCATCACAATACCCAAGCATTTCAATCTTTTGTGCGTCACACACACTTATATTTCTATTAATTGATATAACAGGCATTGATACCAAGCTTGAATAGAATTTGGTCCAAGACCGTAGCAGTTGCTCAGGCATTGGTGAATCCCATTGAAGGTTTTCCTTCCAAACTGTTTGTAAAAATTATTTTGCCCGGACCATCACGGGTCCTGCCAGACCAAGTGGATCAAAAAATGAGCCTATTATGCTAAGCACCGTTCGTTTGTGTAGCGGAGCTACGAGAGCTGACTAAGCAACAATGCTGAACACATCGATCGAGTCGATGTAAACAGAGATCTATCTAGGTCAGCGCATGCGACCTATAGCACGTCACACAGAAGACGGCCAATCACAATATGGATCTGTCCAACGCATCACAGCTCATTACGAATAACAACCAATCATATGGCGAGTCCTGAATCGCACTATCGAAGTTATCAAGAGACTTTGCATATATACAACATCCAACTAAGAACTGTTGGACCGCGGTCCCGGGCATTCCAACTAGCCCGTGGAAGATCTTCCCTTTTCCTCCAAACTGGTGACCACCGACAATTGAGCAATCAACCTTCTGGTACGTAGCAGTCACTGAAGATGGCAGCAACACGGAGCAGCAACGAGGTCCTGAACTAGCCTACAAAGCATAAAGGTCCCGCATCTCCGCAGCAAAGGTTATCGGCTAACGCAACGGTACAACAACCACGGGGTCACACCGTCACACGCCGAACACACGCCTTCATGAAAAATTGCCATACCTGGACTGAATGCGTACCAAGCAAGCTGAAGACAAGTTTCGACACTCCGTCTGGAGGGGGAGTACTGTAGCGGAGCTACGAGAGCTGACTAAGCAACAATGCTGAACACATCGATCGAGTCGATGTAAACAGAGATCTATCTAGGTCAGCGCATGCGACCTATAGCACGTCACACAGAAGACGGCCAATCACAATATGGATCTGTCCAACGCATCACAGCTCATTACGAATAACAACCAATCATATGGCGAGTCCTGAATCGCACTATCGAAGTTATCAAGAGACTTTGCATATATACAACATCCAACTAAGAACTGTTGGACCGCGGTCCCGGGCATTCCAACTAGCCCGTGGAAGATCTTCCCTTTTCCTCCAAAGTTTGTCCCAGCTAACTACATGTTTCGCAGGGCAAGCCACATTAAAAACGTCCTTTTTAACTTCAAATGTAACACCCAGTGCTTTAATTGATAAATTTTCATTGTGAAGCTCATGCTCATTGAAATATTGTTTGCTGGATGGAATACCTTCCAGCACTCGTTGATCATTAGCAGCCCACTTGTGGAGGTTGAAGTCAGCTTTACCCAGAAGAGAAATCAATTCATCTCTTACCTGTATCAAATCCTGAAGCGTATTGGCCCCAAAAAGAGCGTCGTCTACGTACATAGAGATGTGGATCACCTCAGCCGCCTTGGGGAACTCAGGATACCGCTCTGCTAGCTCCTTCAAGCATCTTATGGCCAGGTAGCTAGAGCTTTTCAGCCCGTAGGTTACGGTCTGCAATTCCAAAATAATTTTGTTATTCTTATCGTCCTTCCATAAAATATTTTGTAAATGCTTGTGAGACGGATCAATGCTTATGGCCCTATACATATGATAGACATCAGTCATCAGTACATACCTGTACGATCTGAATAAGATTAATATGTCAAATAAGTCCTTTTGGCACTTAGGTCCATTGGAAAGAACATCATTTAGACTATTATGCTTTGAACTAGCTCTCGTATTGCCATTGAAGACAACCCTTAATTTGGTTGTTTTTCGCTCATTCTTTATTACAGGTAAGTGCTGCATGAAATATCGTTTTTCTGCTTCTTTCTTACTATCAGGAATTATTTTAGCATGACCTAATTCAACGTATTCATTAATGAAGTCATTATATTGTTGTTTTAATTTGTCATATTTTGCCAACCTATTTTCAATAGATTGCAACGTTTCCGTTGCAATGGGACATGTGTTACCTAACTTAAGGCGATCAAGTGGCTGCTGAAGAGGCAAGGAGACCTGAAATTGATTATTTATTAACTGTACCGATTGTTTAAATTCGGCTTCGCAGGTATCCTGCTTTGCTATAACCTCCGGATTTGTTTCAGGGACCAGTTCAGTCTCAAAAAACGTTTGTAGGAGGTGATCGACCTTTACCATTTCCTCGCCGGTAACCATGTGTAAATTTATTGCAGTGTCGGGGGCTTAGTGACTTTGGATTTCCCCTGATACTATGGATCCAAATTCAGTGTCTATTAAATACAAATCACTATTTTGGAGTTTGGTTTTTGTGGGCAAAATCATTTTGAAAAATATATCGGACCACAATAAAAATGAAATTTCTCCAGGAGTGCTAAATTGATCATCTGCTAATGATACACCCTCTGGTATTGTTATTTTATTTATATCAATAGCTTGCTGAGGTAGATTGGTGGTTATGTTGTCCACAATTGAGCAAGATACAGAGCAGCTAAAATTGTTATGTAAAGACATAAAATTAACACAGACAGCTTTTGAGGCAGATTTTGTTTGCTGACCTAGTGCTGTTATTTTCAGATTATTGTTAACCTGTTTTAATTTCAAAGTTTTAGCAAGATCTGCTTTAATAAAAGATACTTGACTACCAGTGTGTGCCGCGATGGTAAAAAGGACACGACTCAACATAGTGCCTTACTTGGTAAGCAAGACGTTGATTTTCTGCCGTGCCTGACAGAGCAGGAGTGCAATTTCCGAATCTCACACTTTCAAAATCATGGTCGAATGATGCATAATTTCATTTCACACTACTAATTAAACGTGTGACTCAAAAATGGGCCTAATTCTGCTAACGATTTTTGTGTTACAATACGAAACAGTTCCGTTATTTTGACACTAGTTTGACAGTTTTCGGGTAAAAAAAAGATGTTCTTTTTTTTATAACGTGATCGTAAAGGAAACGGATGAACATTGTGTGTAGCGTTGTTTTACATACAAACCCCATCCGATCACGATACAATACCGAAGCAATACCGAAGCAGGGGTCGAAACATTTTTAATTTTTGCTAGTTACCTATTTCTTTTAGGATTGTAATAATTATAGATAGGTAGGTAAGCATATTTTTGTTGTGTTGAAATTATTGCACATATATTTTTTTCGATTGTTTGCTGTGCAAATAAAATATATTTTCCGGAAATTGTTCTGTTTAAAACATATATTTCAATTTCAATTTATTTATTGCACACACAGACTTAAAAGTATTTCTTTCAAGTCCGTGATTGCACATCATGTAACAAAGGTGTTAAATATAGTCGAAAGCTAACAGTTCAAATTAAACAGTTCAAATATAAAACAACGAGGTGGAAGGCACTTTGAAAATGATAAAAATGTTGAATATTCTTTATAGGGTGGAAGAAAAAGTATCATTAACCTTCGAACCACATACTTTTACAATGGGAGCAAACCTTTGAAATAAAAAAATAATTTGGTGTCCCATTCGTTTGCGTTGAGTAGGTATTGCAGTTTAGTATGAGGCAGCTGATTTCTTTTTTGTTCTGACAGATTTGCTCCCATCACAGCTCCCATAGTTAAAGTTGTTCAGTTTGATGGGTAGAGTATGTGGTTTAAAGGTTAATGATACTCGTACTTTTCCGCACACAGTGTATAATACGGTTCCGATCTTAACAATTCTGAATAATTATTATTATTTGAGTTGATAATATATAATAAATTGTATAACACAGTTAAAGTACTTAAAATGCATACACTATAATATAACCGTTAACATTTTACAAAATAACAAAATTCAGATTTCAATTCCTGTTTCCAAAATATTATCACGAAGTTGAAATGTTGCTTACCTCTGCTGTTTTATTTGACATGCCTAATGTGTCAAATTCGTGTCAAAATTCAAAACCAAAGCGTCAGTTAAAATTATATCATATCAATAATTTTTAACGTAATTTTCGTTTTGTGTAGATAATGGGTTAGGTACTATCTACATAGAATGTTCAGAATTATTTTTTCTGACAAATGGGATATCAAACAAAATGCAAAGGAAAACATGAGGAAAATAAAAATTTTTCAGGTACCATGAATTTTTAGATGAAGTATCATTAGGTACGTATTCGTCTGCCAGAATTTCTTCTTGTGGTGCCATCTCCTATCATCCGCCCCGAAAATGACCCACTGACCCAGAGGTTGGCTATCATTAGGGCTATTCGGACCCTGCAGACTGCAGCCCTGAACAGTGAGGTGGTGTTCATATCGAACCATTTACATAGGTTTTTAAGCAAGGACGTCGATCTTCTACCAGGCATTCATCTTCCCAAAATTTTCAACTGCAAAATAATCTGGAGAAGTTGACATTTATCACTTCTCATAATGTGACCGAGGTGCTGTCATTTCCAAGGTTTTATAGTTTTTAGGATTTCTAATCTCTTATTCATCCTCTGCAGGACCACCTCGTTGCTAATTCTATCTTCAATAGATACCTACTGTCGTGTATTTTCAACTATCCGGAACATGGGGAGTTGTGTGCTTAATATGCGAGTAATAACCTTCTAGCTAGACAGAGGCTTCACAAATTAAATAACACTAAAACGGTCACCCATCCCACCCAAAAGACCTACCTATCCAACTTCGGTGATCTTTTTACACTGTGAATCACCTCTCCAATAAGACATAGTAGAAGTGATTAACCTACACAGTTCATTATGCAGCACCTATATTTTGGTATTAATTAAACAAATAGTTAGAGTAGAATCTGTCCATAGTAGACCAAACGGGTATATTTACAATTGGATAACAGTGACCAGTGTTTACTATTGTAAAATATAAATGTATCTTGGAAATTGGATTTAGTGAATAAAACAATCCAACTTATTTAATTTATGTTTTATTTAGTATTTTTTTTATTACAGCATTTGTCTTCGTTCGAAATCGATACTAAGGGCGGCGGCGGCGTTCTAAACTTGAAGATTTTTAACCCCATCGAAATGATTTGATGATGACGAATAGTTCAAGTACCAATTAAGTGTACTAAGATAGTTTAATCGCTGGCGACACGATGGAACTCTGGATACTGACACAAACCACTTTTTGAATAATAAGATCAATCATCAAACTAATCATGACTTCTTATTAATATCATACTCCTCGTATCTAAGACTCTTCTTGTGGTTCAATCTCTGTTGAATATTCTTGCTCCTTATTACATCTTTGTTTGAATATTATATTTCTTCTTTCTTTATTGTTATTGAATATATTTTTATAATATTAGATTTTATTTTTATTTTCCTGTAAGTTCTGTACATTTTCTGTAACAGAAAATGGAATTTTAAACTTGTCTGTAAATTGGTTCAAATGCCTTGCTGCCCTTTCTTATCAAAATTTCAAATCGTCGAGCTTATTTAGAAATTTTTCTTTGTCTGAGGTGTAAACATAAAAATCAATATTTTACTAATTGACATTGACGCACTTCACTTTTATCTATAGGCACTTTTTTCCAGAGTAAAGCATAAAGCTTCTTGCGAAAAAGATGTTATTTGGAAGGATTTATCTTTTTTGTTTTAAAAACTTCTTTGTTTCAACTTGCATGATAATGACGATAATGATAATAAAGTATATTAATCTATCTATAGAATCACGCCTCTTTCCTACTGGGGTAGACTGAGACTAGGGTGCGCCATTATACACCATGAAATCGGGGTCGTTTTGAAGTATAGGAGTGTTAATACCATCAAATTGTACTTTTACCACTGTAAAACCAACTTTTAAATCTTTTAAAAAACCTGCTATTTCATACCTTTTTGTCAAGAAGCTAATAGCACTTTCTATGGAACTGCAGTTTTTTTTCGCGATATCGCTATTGGCTCCGTAGCAAACGTTGTTCAGTTTGATGGTCTGAAGTACCGTCCTTCCGGCTTCAGAACGATCTCGATTCCAGGGTGTATACTGCGACCCTGACATGCATCTTTCGCCTTATTTACATCCATACAATTATTTTCATACAAGCCCGTCGGTTCTACATTCTACGTAGAACCCTACCCAACACTATCCAACCCTATACCAACACTTTCATTCATATTAACCACACAATTTTGTACTCAACGTAAACACTACACATAAATTCGGAGCGTCAGTTCTGTTTTACAGAACTTTCAATAATTATGGGACGGGTTCGAATTTGCAGATACGGTAGGCTATGCCATGTAGGTACACACGGCGACAGATCAACCTACCCATAGTTGAACTCTATGTTCATGGACATAACTAAGGTCGAACTATGGGTAGGTTGATGTGTCGCCGTGCGTACACACGGCGACACATCAAGCTATACAAAACCAAAGTAAGCTGACCGCGCGTAGCAGGAGTAACGTGTAACGTAGCGCGGCCAGCTTATTTTGGTTTTGTATAGCTTGATGTGTCGCCGTGTGTACGCACGGCCGCACGGCACGCACCAATGATCTATAAGATGATATGAAATGTTCTCAACCACGAGAAAACTAAGATACGATAAAGATAAAATATTCTGAGGGATAAGTAGGTGAATTGGGCGCGCGTGTTGCAATTGGGCTAGAGCCTCCACTAGTAGGCCTGTCTCAGGAATCTCAGGATACCCATAGTGGGGGCTGGAAGAAGCTAATAGTGATAGAAACTAAGTTTGCTTTCAATTATATACCAAAATCAGGGTTTGTATTTAGTGGCTGTTTGACGCTGATCGTAGGAGATCATAAAAAAATTTTTTTTTTCCAACAATTTTTAACGTTCGTAAACCGATTGTAAAAAAGTACCTCACGACTAACTTTTATTTTGACAGCTCTAAGTGCAAGAAATCGTAATAACATTGGTTAAAACAAACTTCAAAGTTACTTACAATGTTCTTACGTACGATCTTTCCTCGTTTACAATCACGTTACGATACAGTAGAATACCAAAAGTCACTAAATAGTATGAAACGTCAACGGAACGAGATTGGAACAAGATAAAAATATGTCAACAGAATTCCATTTTAAAAAGTGACGTCATTACGAACCGATTACAATACGAACCAGAACCAGTAATGTGTAAAATAGGAAAATTAGGCCCCTGTGCTGTGTTGCTCTCCGAAAACCAATTGTGTGCTAAGAATATTTTAAGTATGTAGTGTAATAAATAATTTACAATAAATATAATGTATGTAAATAGTATATCCCCGACCCGACCCGTCCCGATACCTGACGACCCGGTTGCGTCTTTACAAACCCTATACCGTTTCAGTCCGGATCGGTACCATAATCGATTAGGGTTTTTTTGCGCAAAATCGTGAAAAAACCTAGTCCGTTACAGTACGAAATCGGACCGAAATCGTATAGGGTTTCTCATCGACTCCGCTAGGTAAATAACGACTGCAAAAGCTAGTCTATTATGGTGTGATTCGTATTATTAAAATTGCGAGTAGGTATATTGTGACATAGCATTTATGTATGTATTACATACAAATAAATAGTGTTATAAGTACTTATGATAATATGAGTTTATATTATTGTAATTAAACACAAAACACAAACAGAAAAATATATAAATATACTTAAATAAATTTAAATTCTTTATCCCTAAAATATCAATAGAATAATATAAAGAACTACAATAATAATATCTATGGTAACTAAGCCTACATACATAATAATACAATTTTTTGTCTGTTTGCGTGTAAGTCTGTTTGTGCACGCATTTCGTATAACACTACTGATACTTACTATATTTTATTATACGTATTTGTACTACGAGAAAAGCCTTTAATAAAATTGTCACATTTCCTTTGCAAGTATCAACGAACACTATCACCCAAAATGTTATTCAATATTTCTTTTATCATTTTTTGGCAAAGTTGAAACCTAAAAACACAGCGTATTACAAGACCTCAACAGAAGTGAAGTAAGCCATAGGAACAATATACTAAACCCTCAATCACACAATCGTGATAAGATTAACTACCAATCACGATCGCAGACACTTTAATCAGTTAGGTTTTATCTACGAATAAGAATAAGGTTTTATCCAATCACGATCGCGCAATAATCATCAGATGGCGAAGGATACTATATTCGACTAGGTTTTATTGAACGTTTGACTTTTAAAAAGCCAATATATTTGAGTCAACCGGGTTAGGGTTTATGACTACTAAATGTACCGGAATAAATGCGCAAAAACCCTATACTATTAGAGTGCCAATTTTGACTGAAATCGGATAGGGTTTTTCAAGTATTTATCGACAGCAAAACCTAGTCTATTATAGTCGAGATGGTGACTGAAACAGTATAGGGTTTGTAAAGACGCGACCCGGTTGGTGTAATGGTTACCACGCCGGACTGCCAAACCAGGGTCCCGGGTTCGAATCCCGGTTCGGTCATGGATGTTACGTATATGTTCGTGCCGTTGTTGTATGGTTTCAATAATAAAAGCCGTTAGCGCTTAGTTTGGGATCATTACAATGTATGTGCCTGTGAGCGTTATTTATTAATTATTTATATAGTGTGTGTACATAGTATATAGTGTGTGTATGATATTATACCTACCCAATAATAAGACCCACTTCTAAACGCGTACAATATAGCCGTTAATTTATACCTACTGACACACGCCAAACCCTAGCCTCCGCACCAGGCACCTGGCTGTGCTTGTTTTTCGAGCAACCACTTCTTGAAATGTGTTTTAACCGTTGGCTTAGAAAGAGGTCGCCTAAGTGGTGGTGGAAGATTGTTCCAGCACTTTGTCGCTTGGTACCGGAAGCTTCCCTCGAATGCTCTAGTTTTGTGAAACGGCGTTGCCAGCAGGTAGCAGTCATATCGTCTGGAATTGTAGGTTCTATGAAAAGTGGATCACTGGAGCTTATCGTACAGATACTTCGGGTGTTTATATCTGATAATGGTATGAATCAAACCAGCCATATGGAGAGACCTTCGAGATTCCATATTGAGCAGACTTCGTTTATTCAGTTCGGGTGTGATGTGACTGCAAGGCGGTATTTTGTAACAGTATCTTATACAAGAATTCTGTACTCTTTGGAAAATGCGTTTAGTATGAGCAAGCAGACATGGGCCAACAACTACATCACCATAATTAAGTTTAGACAGAATGATCGATTCACATAGCGTCAACCTGACTTTTTCTGTGAGAAGAAGCCGAACCTTCAAACGAAAGAAGCAACTTTTAGCAACTTCCATTGCATGTTTCACGAAACGGAGACGGTCGTCCATGAGAATACCAAGATTTCTAGCTTCCTGAACTCGCTCTATTGTGGTTCCTGAAATAGAAATGATAGGGGGCTGCAACAATGTTCTCTCTAGCTGCATCTTTGTTCCCAGTACCATAAATTTGGATTTACTGGGGTTTAATGCTAGCGCGTTTTGCCTAGCCCAAGTAGAAATTCTGTCGAGGTCGGAGTTGATGTTGGCAACGGGAGCAGTAATATCTTCCTTATGGTCCAAATGAATGTAAATTTGCGTATCATCAGCGTACAGGTGATATTGGCAGTGATGAATTTGTTCAACTAGATCTGAAGCATATAGTATGAAGAGTAGAGGACCAAGAATCGAGCCTTGTGGTACGCCTCTATGGACCGCTCTAGCAGCCGAACAGATTGCAGTGCCATTTTCTTTACGGATTTTAACGATTTGCCGTCGGTTACTGAGATAGCTGTTGAACCATTGTACGCTCGATGAATTCAGACCATAGTAACTCATCTTGGACAGAAGTAACGATATGCTGATGCAATCAAAGGCGCGCGAGAAATCTAACAAGGTCATAACTGTGCTCATACCTCTATCCTGGGCCACTAGTACATTGTCAATGACGTCAAATAGGGCTGTGGTGGTGCCGACACCTCTCCTGAAACCAGACTGCAACGATGGTAGAATGTTGTTATCCTCCAGAAATTTTGAAAGTTGATTGTGAACTATCCTTTCCAGGACCTTCGATAGGTAAACAGGGCAATATACTAATAGGTCTTAGGTCCTTAAATTCCGTTGGATTGGAAGTCTTTGGCAAAGGCGTGATAAGTGCTGTCTTCCATGCAGTAGGGAACGTAGATGTGGCAAGCGACTTATTAATTATTGCTGCAATGTATGGGAGGGTATGCGGCAGGGTTAACAAGATCATATCGTAGTTTATTTCGTCAGCACCCGGTGCATTTGATTTTATCGATAGAAGTGCCTTTGTAACCTCTGACTCATCTACTGGCCTCAGCTGAAAAGACATGCTACCCAGCCGATTAAACTCAAAGAAAGTAAGTAAGGAAAGAGGAACACTCTCTGAAGTTGGTAAGTTAAGGAAAAAGTCATTAATTTTATCAGGGTTACTCAATAACTCTGGTAGACATTCGTGTGTTTTAGTTTCTGGTAAAATATTACGTTTTAGATTTTTCCACAAGGTTTTTGAGTCATTGATGTTGTTATTAATCGTTCTATCAAAAAAGGCTCGTTTTTCACTATTAATTGCATTCAAAACTACTTTTTTAAGTGACTTGTAATATTCCTTGTGTACTTCCTGTTTCGTTGAACGATATCTTTTCAGTGCTTTATCGCGTAAGTCGATCATCATCTTTAGATTGTCTGTTAGCCAGGGCGTATGTTTATTCCTAAGATATACTGTCTTGGACGGAGCATGCTTGTCAAACAATTGCACAACAAAATCGTCGAAGGTTGCCAATGCATCATTTACTGATGGAAGATGATATATAGAGTCCCAATTTAAATGTATCAAGTCTTTATTGAAAGCATCCATGTCAATATTTTTAATGGGCCTATAGGTGAGAAATCTAGGCGTAGGTTTTGGTTTTTTCACATTAAGAGTCACATTGACCATTGCAATACTAAACCTCGGGCTACGATATGAGACTTACCGTCTTCACTCGATATCCTTGCTTTAATTGTGGGCAATAGAACAGTACTAGTGCTGATGTTACGATGAAATGTGATCGCTTTTAGCTCATCATGATGCAGTAGGGTATTGTGATCTTTGCTACCACATTGAGCACATTTAAAATGAAATTTACATTTATTTGTATGCATATTTAAGCAAATATTACATAAGTTATTTTTCGATGCAAATTCAATTCGTTGTTGGCTTGCCATGGCCTCGAAATCTGGACATTTGAACAACTTGTGTGCCTTAGAATTGCAATGCCTACACGAGCCATTGGACACATTGTTTGCCAGATTTGGCACAAATTTTTTTACAAATGGAGGGGTTTTACCTTCACTTTTTTGGCTCTCTTCGAAGCTGCAGGCTCTTTTTTCCAAAAAGGTAAAGAAGTCTCCCAGCTTTGGCAGCTCCTTGTCGTTCCGCTCCGTGTGATAAGCTCTACATGAAAACTGATCAATTTTCCTTAAAAGAATGGTTAGTATGAGAATATCCCAAGTGTTTGTAGCTTGCCCTGCGTTTTGTAACGCTCCTAGATGTTGTCGAGCATGTGACACAATTTACCTCAAGTTACTGGCAGTACCTTTGTTGATTGTGGGGAAATCAAGTAGCGCTTGTATGTGGTTGGTTATGACAATAAACTTATTATCATAACGGTTCTTGAGCAGCTCTAATGCTTTTTCATAGGAGTCACTAGATAAAGGCAAACCTTCAATGAGAGACAGCGGCTCATTTTTGAGAAACTTCCTAAGATAGAATAGCTTCTGCATTCTTTCAAGCTTGCTATTATTTCCAATTATTGCCATAAAGAGCTCAATGAATGTTTGATATTTTGTGAAGTCTTTGCCGTCATAAACTGGAATATCAATCACTGGTAGTTTCACATTGGAAGCACTCGCGCAATCCATCTGCATGCCGCTAGCACCATCGGGCTTACGAGTAGATAGTAACTTTTCGAACTTCGCGATCACAAGTAGGGATTTATCTTCAAAATCGTCCTCGGCGAAATCTTCTTCAGATATTGTATCCGTGCTTAAGCTGATTTCCAATGATAAGCTGTTGTAGACCTTTATGTTTTCTAATAATTGTCCAATTCGCAGCGATATAACTTCCTTGTCCATAGGATCGGCTCGTAAAAATGTTTCCGCTTTCGTTAGCTTTCCTTTGCACTGTGCCATCTGGGCTTTAATTCTTCTTATGGATGCTTGTTGATTAGCACCTTCGTCATCAATCGGCATGCTTGCTTTTATAATGTAAACAGAGTCGAGACGTTGAGGTAATGAGGTTATCTTTCAGTTCTGTCACTTTGACAGTTGTGAATGAGTGAAGTGAATGAGTGAACCGAACGAATGAACGGATTGTTCTACTTCGGCGTCGTTAGGTTGGCAGGACTACGTGCGCGCTGGCTGCGCCCTCTGGCAGCGGCGGTGCGGCGGAAGGAACGACTTTGCGACGAAGAACGCAAAATGCCAACCAATATGGCGACGAAATTTTCCAGTAAGTAACTTTGTTTTCATAAGTTTTCGGTTTTTCAATTTGAGCTAGTCTCCCATTGAAATTATGTATTTGGTAGAGGTCATCTCGTGAGCTGTCAGTATTCAATAGTAGTTGCAAAAGGTTCGTTTTGTTATTTAAAGACCGTACGTTTTGGTGAAAGATAACGAGCTGATCATCACTTATGTGTAGTTGGTGATTTTGGGGATCCTTGACCAGTTGAGTGGCCCGTTTGCTGGTCCGGTCTTCTACTGCCTCGGTTGAAGAGAAAGGGCTGCCACTGCGATAAGGTGACGTGAACTGGCCACACCGAAGGTTCCATCATTTGATCGTATATCGATGTTGGGAAGCCGATTTTATACGATTTGTAATCGTTTCGTTTGGATACGATTTGCTCGACTGTACAATTACTACCGCCGGCATCCTGAATATGCTCCAGAATATCGTTTGCGGTGGAGTCCTTTGAGAAGTAGCATCCGTGTACATACTTGAGTAGGTCGACGCCACCAATTTTTGTGTTTGTAGCGGCGCCCTTAACAATAATGCCTTTGTTCTGGTTTGTCCGCCGAGAATTTTTAAGGGTTCTGCTTTGCGTCGTCAGATGGAGGTTGATCCGGAGATTTTGCGAGGTCTTCATCTTCGTTTTGGGTTCTAGGAGTACCGTTTTGGGTTTTGGGAGTGCTATTTTGATGGATTTTCGAATAACGGTGAATTTTCGATGCTATTTTGCGGAGTCAGTGGTGTTGGTGTTTTCTTGCTGCTGCAGTCGCCAGCGATAGGCTTGTTAGGTTTCTTATTGGTCGGTTTTTCTGATGCGCTATTGTCATTGGTCGCCGTACGAGCGGCTGATCGTGTGAGCGGCCTTCTGATTGGTTGTTTCTCGCGTGCCATATTGGTTTCTAGTTTTATTATTTTGTCGGATAATAACTGTATTTGTTCATGTTGGAAATTCAGATTTTTAGTCAATTCTTGCGGGCTGCGCCCCCCGCTAGGGGTGTGCGGGGGGCGGATGCCCCCTGCCTGAGAAAAACAACAGGTGTTTTAAAAATTGTAGGTGAGGTTAGGTTAGAACACGTTGCACACTTAGCGGAGCGACGAAGCGAGCGGAGCATCAACATGCTTGCCTGTATGCTGCATTCTCGCTTGTTTGCTGCATGTTTGTTTGCTCGCTGCATGCTTGTTTGCTAGCTGCATGCTTGCTTGCTTGTTGCTTGGGGGGCAGAAACATACTCGTAGCTAGCTTCAAAACTATCATCATACATACATATAGTTTTGAAGCTAGCTACGAGTATGTTTCTGCCCCCCAAGCAACAAGCAAGCAAGCATGCAGCTAGCAAACAAGCATGCAGCGAGCAAACAAACATGCAGCAAACAAGCGAGAATGCAGCATACAGGCAAGCATGTTGATGCTCCGCTCGCTTCGTCGCTCCGCTAAGTGTGCAACGTGTTCTAACCTAACCTCACCTACAATTTTTAAAACACCTGTTGTTTTTCTCAGGCAGGGGGCATCCGCCCCCCGCACACCCCTAGCGGGGGGCGCAGCCCGCAAGAATTGACTAAAAATCTGAATTTCCAACATGAACAAATACAGTTATTATCCGACAAAATAATAAAACTAGAAACCAATATGGCACGCGAGAAACAACCAATCAGAAGGCCGCTCACACGATCAGCCGCTCGTACGGCGACCAATGACAATAGCGCATCAGAAAAACCGACCAATAAGAAACCTAACAAGCCTATCGCTGGCGACTGCAGCAGCAAGAAAACACCAACACCACTGACTCCGCAAAATAGCATCGAAAATTCACCGTTATTCGAAAATCCATCAAAATAGCACTCCCAAAACCCAAAACGGTACTCCTAGAACCCAAAACGAAGATGAAGACCTCGCAAAATCTCCGGATCAACCTCCATCTGACGACGCAAAGCAGAACCCATAAAAATTATCGGCGGACAAACCAGAACAAAGGCATTATTGTTAAGGGCGCCGCTACAAACACAAAAATTGGTGGCGTCGACCTACTCAAGTATGTACACGGATGCTACTTCTCAAAGGACTCCACCGCAAACGATATTCTGGAGCATATTCAGGATGCCGGCGGTAGTAATTGTACAGTCGAGCAAATCGTATCCAAACGAAACGATTACAAATCGTATAAAATCGGCTTCCCAACATCGATATACGATCAAATGATGGAACCTTCGGTGTGGCCAGTTCACGTCACCTTATCGCAGTGGCAGCCCTTTCTCTTCAACCGAGGCAGTAGAAGACCGGACCAGCAAACGGGCCACTCAACTGGTCAAGGATCCCCAAAATCACCAACTACACATAAGTGATGATCAGCTCGTTATCTTTCACCAAAACGTACGGTCTTTAAATAACAAAACGAACCTTTTGCAACTACTATTGAATACTGACAGCTCACGAGATGACCTCTACCAAATACATAATTTCAATGGGAGACTAGCTCAAATTGAAAAACCGAAAACTTATGAAAACAAAGTTACTTACTGGAAAATTTGGCTTTGGAGAAAGGAGCAAACGAGGAGAGAGACTAATCCAATACGCATTTGAAAAATATATTAATAAAATAATACCACCATAGACTAACAAGAGCAACCTTAAACTTGTCAATGAAGAAACAAAGTAGGCAAGAGTGGACTAACCCGCCAAAAGGGATCTTATAAAATACTACATGAATCAAAACATAAAATATATTTTATCAGATTTTTCGGGGACTTATAAGAGAAGTTACAGTGAAATAAAATAAGTAAAAAAACTTTTTAAGTAAAACGATTTTATTTTAATGAAAACTGCACTATACGGTAAAAAATTACAATTACACACCGAGGACAGGAAAATAAGAAAGGTCTCAGACCTCTGTCTGAGACTCGCGTTTGGTCAAATCGGGCCTTAGAATGCTTTGAAAAATACATTTGTATTTTCTAATGAATAACTCATTATTAAAATTTCGTTGGCTATTTTAATGCTCAAAAGTCTTTTATATTGTGAAATCTAATTAAAATTATATAAAAACCATTCATAATTACTCCCCACAATATTATGACAAACCGTCAGTTCGTCCGTCAGTCTGCCATTATGTGTAAAAGTTCAATTAAATAACCGACGCTTTATTGCGGGGCAAAATACTCGTAAATCAAAATGTTTGTAGCAGATCTACGAAATTATGTGCGATTAGGATAGTTTTTGCAATATTAAATATACTTTTAGTTGAAAATTAATTTTGTTAAGACTAGCGTAACTTTTATAGGTGCTGTAAATGTTTTGACGTGCGGATGGTTCCTTGTAAAACTATAAAGGCCTCCGCTCATTGCAGCGACTTTGCGATAATTGTTTCCAGTAAATTTTGTATGGGAACGCGCTCGATCCCACACACTGCCGCGATATTATCGCAACTCTTTCGACTACATTCAGTGGTGGGGCGCATGCGTGACGCGGATCGCGGAATCGCTGCAGTGTGTAAGGTGTCGCGATATCGCTGTCGATAATATCTGTGAGAGCTATAGTCTGCTCTCTGACTTGATATGCTAACAGATAATGATATCCTTATGATTTGCTGGGTTACTGAGTGCTGAAGTAGTATACGGCCGAAGGAATGAAACAGCTGAGAGTAATGGTCGTATCCACGTATATTCGAACACTAAAGTTAATTAGTAACATGTACTTATAAGGTAATGTTCAAACTCAAACTCAAACTCAAATTTTTTTATTCAAAATAATATCACATAGATAACTTTCTGACGTCATTTTTGATTCTACCACCGCTTCGGAATTTGTTCCGTTGTAGAGAAGATGCGGCCAGAAACTCTACAACACACTTCTTTTAAACAAAACAAAATATACAAAGTACAAATATTGAATTCCATAGTGTAACATTGTCAAGACCAGACATTTTGGTCATTCAAATAATCATCGAGTTTTTAAAGTAAAGTAAAGTAAAGTAAAAGTTTATTGCATCAATTATATAGTTACTATGGTACAAAACTTAAAACATAATAAATGGGTACATGACATTTTTGCTTTCTTAATTTAAGTTTTTTCATTCCACTGGTGCTTAAAATAGGAACCCGCTGGGGGCCCGTGGGCTTTAAGCACCAGTTCTCTCCAGTGACAAGGGTATAAATAGCTATATTTTATTTTTAATTAACAATGAATAAAAAAAATAAGAAAAGAGTAAGTAAACGGTGTTAAAAAGTAAAATTTGCTCCATTGGTGCTTTTTGTATGTGTTTGTGTGTGTGTGTGTGTGTGTGTGTTTGTTTTAAGTACTATCCGAGGACTCGCACCTGAATACACAAGGAACACCCGAGGACCTTTTCAAAGCGAGGACTTTTTTGTGGGTCCTCGGATCGACCTGACCGCATAACGGTCTTTAACGTGCGATTTTGAACCTTTCTGTACTCGTAACAAGGAAATCTGTCAAAGTCCTCGGTTTAGTGATGGGGAGTCAGGTTGGAGTGTGAGCAAGTGTGTGAAGTAGAGGGCGCCACCATCGATTTTTAACACACCTGATTTACACTTTTGTCCGGTTTCAGTACCAATCCGAGGACTTGTGTGTAAAACTTAACACAGATGTCCTCGTATTGGTAGCTTTTCCTGACATTGTGTAAAGCGTAATTTTCCGACCAACTGAGGACCGAGTGTGAAATTTTCTGTCCTCGTTTGGATAAAATATGTGTGAGTGTAACTATTACGTATTTATTACTAATAACATACTAAATTAATGATGAAATTTAATTTTTTTTTGATAATGTACAAAAATCATAACAATACCAAAGATTTGTTCAATAATGAAAACCCCAAATGAAAAAGTGATATTGCAACTTAGGTGCCGTCTGCAAAAGCCTAGAAGCAATTTTTATGTAATACTTTTATACTATGAAAACTCATTCTGAGAATCATAATCATCTAAGACGATACGATACGATACGTCCACTGCTGGACATACAGCTACAGCTATGCGACCGGTCCTGCGATTATGAAAAAATCTGACCGGAGAACACCGTAGCCATCGCACCGTATTCTACTCGGTGTGAGTTCTACGGCCGTGGACCAAAACCAACCCTTGAAATCTTCGTAATTAATTATATCGTATCATATTATTTTGGGCTGGTTATATCTGCCGAAGAACTGACAACCAATGGGAAGTCAAAGGTCTAGAATGGAGACCACAACTAGCAGGGGTGTAATGTAGTGGGACGCCCTGCGGCGCGCTGGACTGACATGACGACCTGACAGGTAGCGTTAGCGTCTGGATGAGCAAAGCCGAGGATAGATTTTTGTGGCGTTTCTTGGGAAAGGCCTATGGGCAGTGGTTGTTGATGATAGGCTGATGACGATGATGGTGATAAAATCCTTAAATTAAATTTTACTTTCTCAAAGTAGCTTAGTAGCCGTACCTAGGTAGTACGGGTTCCGAATCTGGACAATATAGATTGTAATGATTATCAATTTGGGCATGTTTCAGATTTTGCAACATTATCAATAATGTTTTTAGTTTATCATCCACCTTATTCTGTGATTGGGTCGGTGTGTAAAACTAGTGCCTAGTAACGCCAATCAGAGGACCCTTTCTCTTACACAGAAACCTGCGCTAAGTACTAATCGAGGACGTTATGTGTGTTAGACAAGCCATTAACAAACCGAGGACGATTTCGAGCACAGCTCATACAAAGCGAGGACATAAAACGGTGTGTTAAACCATTCAAGGACCTCGCCAACCTGCCCAGTGTTGTCCATCTGAGGACTTTTTTTACACAGAAACCTGCGCCAAGTACTATTCGAGGACGTTGTGTTAGACAAACGATTAACAAAGCGAGGACTTTTGTGTAAGTGTATACGAGGACATGAGACGGTGTGTTAATCCATCCGAGGACCTCTTGAACCTGCCCAGTGATGCCCATCTGAGGACTTTTTTTACTCAGAAACCTGCGCCAAGTACTATACGAGGACGTTGTGTTAGACAAACGATTAACAAAGCGAGGAATTTTGTGTAAGTGTATACGAGGAGATGAGACGGTGTGTTAATCCCTCCAAGGACCTGGTGAACCTGCCCAGTGATGCCCATCTGAGGACTTTTTTTACACAGAAACCTGCACCAAGTACTATACGAGGACGTTGTGTTAGACAAACGATTAACAAAGCGAGGACTCTTGTGTAAGTGTATACGAGGACATGAGACGGTGTGTTAATCCATCCGAGGACCTTTTGAACCTGCCCAGTGATGCCCATCTGAGGACTTTTCTTACACAGGAACCTGCGCCAAGTTCTATTCAAGGACATTGTATTAAACAAATCATTAAGAAACTGAGAAAGTGTTTTGAGCACAGCTTGCAGAGAGCGAGGACATGTGGCATCCGCGGATTAATCCAAGTACTCTTTTACTCAGACACCAGCGCCTCGATTTACCATCCCAACGCGGCGTCCTGAGTGTGCTCTTCACCTTGGCGCTGTTTCTGAGAAAGCTGATGATCTCAGCACGTCCTTACTCTGCGTGCTGACCCACCTTTAAGGAGAGTACCCTACCAGATCAAGTACCTAAACCTAGACCAGAAACCGTGATGGTCTGACTGAACCACTCCTAAAAGTTTCGGAACGGTAATAAAAGTACCATTGACATTGAGATCACTTGTCACTTCTTCTGGCTCTCCGATTTTTATATCTTATTTATTTTATTTATCAAGGTACCTACATCAACAGCAACAATACGTTATCAAAATTAAAATATTAACATGCGGTTTTATTTGCATAAGAAGATTATTCCGTCTTTTCGCGGCTGATTTTATGACCAACTTTTTCACCTTCTACTTCTCGCACATCAATCATCTCTCTCACTCTGTCCGAGTATGACCAGGTCATCAGCATACCCAATGATTTTATTTTGGCTATGTAATTCCACTCCGCCGTCATAAAATAGTACCATTTCTATGACGTGACCGAGCACTAAATTAAACAGCATTGAGGACATCGCTTCGCCTTGTTTGAGCCCAGTCACGACGTCAAACTCATCATATTTTAGACTCTCACCAACTCTTACCCGCATTTTACTTTCATCGGTAGCGACTTTTATCAGAAGAGAGTTATAACACTTGGCCGTTTAACGGAAGAATAGCAAAAAGATTTAAGAACGAAGACTAAGATTTGGGAGGACTGAATCTTAAACGGAAGCGCGTATTAAGGCAGACCGCATCGGGGCGGGCCGCAACGCAAAAAATAAAAATCCACCTTCATTGTGTGAATGAATGAATGAATATTTTAATGTATGAATTGCAGGTTTACATGTGCAGAATTTATATACACAGCTAACAAACAATTAGATCCAATGCAACCCTACCTTTCCAGGCATTTACAATTGTCCAGTGGAAGTTATTTAAACAAAAACAAAAAATCTACTTATTGCCATTATAAACATTTAGGTTCCATAAAATAAATAATAATTAATTGAACATATGTCAGTTAAACCTACAATAGTGTCATAAAAATAATTATTATAATCATAACATTTATATATAAAATCAATATTAAGTCAGTTAAAATTAAAATATTCTGGAACACTGTAAAAACATCTTTCAGCGAGCCAATTTCTTATCATTCTTTTAAACTTGTCAAACTTGAGTTCTTTTAACTCGTCTGGAAGTTTATTATATATTTTCACACACATGATATGACTATTTTTCGAGACAACAGTCAGTTTTGATGGTGGTTGGTATAGCTCATATTTGTATTGGGCTCGAACATGACGACGAGAGATATTTCTAATTTTCTGAAAGAGGCCTTCATTTTTGTGAACAAACAGACAAACATCCATGATATACAGGCATGGCAGAGTTAGGAATTTATGTTTACGAAATACAGGCTGACATGATTCTATCCGGGACAAACCAAATATTGCCCGAATGCATCGTTTCTGCATTACGAAAACTTTGTCTATATCCGTTGAATTACCCCAGATTATAATGCCGTAGCGCAATATAGAATTTATGTAACCGTAGTAAGCCGTGATGGCTGCCTGTCTGGATACAGCCTGGCTCACTCTCTTTAAGGCGAATACAAATTTATTAATTTTTTAATTTATTAATTTTATTAATTTGTTTCTATGAACTAACGCATACTACGCCGGGCCGCTTCACCTCGCTTTTTTGTGGTGGATTTCCGTCAGTGTCATGCAACCAGCCCTAATAATGAGCTTACCTAAAACATCCACGGCACACCCCACCCCACCCCACAGTCTACACCAAACCAACATTCACAGTCATGATCTACGATAAACTGGCTAGTTTTAGAAAATAAAACATATTTGGAAGCCACAGGTAGATGCACACGCACGTCCGCACTCAACGAAGTTTCGACACAAACTAACAACATCAAAACACAAAACAGAAAAAATCCGACAAACAGAAGGAGTCGGCATGCTTCAAATTGATAAAAATTTGTCTTCTTTTATCTTTGATAAATGCCTACAATGGATGCCAAATGACCTCGCTCTCTACAAGCTGTGCTCGAACACGTCTTTCTTAGTTTGTCAATTGGTTTCTCTAACACAATGTCCTCCAATAGTACTTGGCGCAGGTTTCTGTGAAAAAAAAAGTCCTCGGATGGACATCACTGGGCAGCTTGACGAGGTTCTCGAATGGCATGACACACCGTCTTATGTCCTCGTGTACACTCAATCAAAAGTCCTCGGTTTGTTAATGGTTTGTCTAACACAGCGTCCTCGAATAGTACTTTGTGCAGGTTTCTGTGTGAAACACTTTAGGGTCTTTTCACCATTTTTGGATAAAATCTTGGTAGCTTATCCGATAGCTTATTTGACATTGAACAATATGTCAAATCAGCTGTCGGATAAGCTTGTTAGCTTATAGCTTATAGCGCTAGCTTGTTAGCAGCACTTATTCGGAAGTGTGGAAACAGGCACTTCCTCTCACTTTTTTCTTAGAATAGCTTTAGTAACGTCCAAGATTTATGTTGGACAGTACTAGTATTATGTTTCTGATAAAAAATAACAACCAACTTTTATGGGGAACTCTTCTGTTGGGCCGAAGGATAAGACTGTGGAAATTCAATACCTAAGTTCAATACTTTATTGCTCCAGAAGAACTGAAACACAGATTCAATAAGACTGGCCAAGTACGTGTCGGGCCACGCGCTATTTACGGACTTTTTGTTTTATACTACGGTTAACGGCTAATAAAGTCTAAAAAGTACATTTCGAAAGTAGGTCGACATTACTCGTTAACTTATGTAAAGCCTACTTAGCGGTGATAGCACGTTAAAGCACAATATTTCGCTAACGGATCCCTAAATCGAGGAATGATTTTTCCACACCCACAATATTTTTAAAAGACCTATCCAACGATACCCCACGCCATGGGATAGACGAGAATAAAAAATGTGTTCCCCACTTTTCATGCAGGGGAGGTCCCATTACTACCACTTTGTCGACGTGATTAATATGTACCTACACCTAGGGTTGTAAATAGAAAAAAAAAACAAAATGTATTTTTTCAAATTTATGAAAAAAAACATTAAAAAAACTTGGCACCTTTGTTTTTTTCTAAATATGTTTTTTTTCTGGGTATTTTCTTGCTAATAATCTTGTTTTTCAAACAATCAAAACTGCCAAAACAGCCAAGAAACCCTTCCTTGTTGACTACGGAACCCTAAAAACCACCTTATGCACCTGGCTCTTACATTATACATTCTAATCTATTAAATAATTTTTAACCAAGGATGACAATGTAATATGAATAATAGTAATGTATACTACTATAATATATTGATTGTACTACTACATTTACTAAAGAGCAAATAAAGATTACTTAATTACAAGGCGGAAAACCTTCAAGGTGAGTACAATAGCGGCCAACGATTGCCTTTACTCCAACGGCCGCCTTTTCGTAACTGACCGCGAGACAAAAACCTAATTCCTGGTAAACCATGGATCATCCGATAGTTTCCTGCCGCCTTCACCAGGTCGTCGGTCCACCGTGTGGGGCGCCTACCCACGCTGCGCACTGCAACTCCGAGCATAGCCCACTCCATTGCCCTTTGGGTGACTTTCAGCCTTTTCATAAGGCCATAAGTGAGCGACCACGTCCCTGTTCCATATGTCATCTATGGCAACACGACACTGATCGAAGACTTTCGTTTTAAGACACTGCGGTATTTGGGACGTGAATATACTACATAGCTTCCCGAACGCTGCCGAGTTGGATTCAACGGTTGATCTCTTTCCCAAAGTTGGACCTACCTAACTGAATGATTTGTCCCAGGTAAACATAATCGTCGACAACTAAATTAAAATTAAATTAAATTAAAAAGTATTTATTTGTCTCTTATTACTGTTACACAACTTCGAGCGCATAGTTCCCAATCGTTACAGGAGTGGGTTCAACGTGGACATTTGACATGATCTTTGTCTTGTCCATGTTCATCTTCAGACCAACTCGTTCGGAGGCTCGGCTAAGATCATCGAGCATTCGACTGAGCTCTTACATAGTCTCCGCCGCGCCATGATGACTATATCATCGGCAAACCGAAGGTGACTAATGTACTCGCCGTTTATGTTGATGCCTAGCCCTTTTCAGTCCAGAACCGTGAAAAGATCTTCCAATGCAGCGGTGTACAGTTTCGGAGATATAACGTCTCCCTGCCTCACACCTCGCTGCAGTAGGATAGGTTTCGAGTTCTGGTCCTGTAGTCGGACTGACATAGTGGCGCTTTTGTACAAGCATTTCAGCACCTCGATGTACCGGTAGTCTTCTTGGCATCACTGAAGAGACTACAGTACAGCCCAAGTGTAATCAAAGGCTTTCTTCTCGTAGTTCACGTACGCCAAACTTCGGTCTTCTGTATAACCTGCCGGAGCGTATGTATGTGGTCCACGGTGCTAAAGCCCTTTCGGAAACCGGCCTGTTCGGGAGGCTGGAAGTCGTCGAACCTGCGCGCGAGACGGTTCGTAATGACTCTCGAAAACAGCTTGTAGACATGGCTAAGAAGGGAGATGGGCCTATAGTTCTTCAGCAGGGCATTATCACCCTTTTTTAAAAAGAGCACCAACAGACTTCTGTTCCATGCCTACAACGTATTTCCCTCGAGTATGACGGAATCGAACAGCTTCTGAAGGACATTCAGGACCGGTTTTCTACCCGCCTTCAGAAGCTCGGCCGTAATACCGTCGTCACCTCTGGCGCCTTGTTGTTCTTAAGCTGTTTGAGAGCCATACTAATCTCGTACACGCTGACGTCCGAAATATCTGCCGTATAGTGCCTGGTCAATCTAGCTCTTGGGTTAGCCAGATTTGTACAGAAGAACAGAATATAGAGGCAGACAATCTGAAGCCAGTCTTTTCAAAGCGCTGACAAAACTTAACAGGCTCACAACGCAATATAAGAACAGCATACCATCCGGCCTGCAACGGTATTTAATTGCACGCTTCTATCGTCAGCTCAAATCCGCCATCATGTGTCACGCGGATGAGCATTGGAAAGAACCGCTTCCATTAGTCATACTCGCAATACGCAGCGCAACGAAGCAGGATTTGCAAACATCCTCAGCCGAACTGGTTTATGGTGAACCAATATGCTTACGTAATTAGTTCCTCCTGCCATTTAAAACGCCGATACTGGACATTTCAGATTACTCTTCACGCATGCGCCAATTTGCAACAAAGATCTGACCTACTTCACACCACATGCCTTAAGCTGTCTTCGTGTTAAGGACTTTATTTTTCTACGAGATGAAACAGTAAGAAAGTCCCTTCAACCAGCTTGGTACAGATTACAGGTCCCTACAAAGTCCTGAAAAGAGAAGATAACAATTTCAAGATATTATAAAAGAACCAAGCTAAAACAGTCACTATAGATAGGCTAAAGCCAGCTTACCTTCTCCCAAAAGAAACGAAGCTGCATCAGCACCAGGACCACCACCGGAAACCGTTAAGAAATCGGGAAATGACCAGATCGGGGCGTCATCGTCAGTCATGTATGATTTCCAGACTACTTTCGCCCGTAGTAACGGTCTCGGCTGGGGACTGATGCGGGAACATCGTACTCAGTCTGCCCTTGCCGACCGGGTCCGTCCCCGTTAGCCGGATGATCACGATGAGGCACGATCTCAAGATGAAGCTAGCACAATAGCACAGGCCATCATGCGCCGGCCGTCATGCATGGGTTGATGGGTCATTGCAAAAGCAAACTTGAAGACGATTGTGGTCTAGAATTTTGTGTCAAATGATTTTCAGTTGTTCTGGACCAATAAAAGTAATATTGCATTTCCACAGTCTTAACCTTCGGCCCATCAGAAGAGTTCCCTACTAATTTAAAGTCACTCAGAGAGCTATGGAGAGTGCTATGCTCGGTGTTTCTCTGAAATAACTATCATCACAGATCACAAGTTAGGCGATAAGTCAGAGAACTAAAGTGGTTGACATAGCTTAGAAAATGTGCAAGCTAAAGTCGCAATAGGCTGGTTATATCTGCCAAAGAACTGACAACCAATGGAAAGTCAAAGGTCTAGAATGGCGACTGGATGAGCAAAGCCGAGGATAGATTTTTGTGGCGTTTCTTTGTAAAGGCCGATGGGCAGTGGTTGTTGATGATAGGCTGATGACGATGATGGTGATAAAACCCTTAAATTAAATTTTACTTTCTCAAAGTAGCTTAGTAGCTGTACCTCGGTAGTACGGGTTCCGAATCTGGACAATATAGATTGTAATGATTATCAATATCGATATAGATTGTAATGTTTCAGATTTTGCAACATTATCAAAAATATTTTTAGTTTATCATCCACCTTATTCTGTGATTGGGTCGGTGTGTAAAACAAGTGCCTAGTAACGCCAATCAGAGGACCCTTTCTCTTACACAGAAACCTACGCTAAGTACTCATCGAGGGCGTTATGTGTGTTAGACAAGCCATTAACAAACCGAGGACGTTTTCGAGCACAGTTTGTACAAAGCGAGGACATAAAACGGTGTGTTAGACAAACAATTAACAAAGCGAGGACTTTTGTGTAAGTGTATACGAGGACATCAGACGGTGTGTTAATCCATCCGAGGACCTGGTGAACCTGCCCAGTGATGCCCATCTGAGGACTTTTTTTACACAGAAACCTGCGCCAAGTACTATACGAGGACGTTGTGTTAGACAAACGATTAACAAAGCGAGGACTTTTGTGTAAGTGTGTACGAGGACATGAGACGGTGTGTTAATCCATCCGAGGACCTCTTGAACCTGCCCAGTGCTGCCCATCTGAGGACTTTTCTTACACAGGAACCTGCGCCAAGTTCTATTCAAGGACATTGTATTAAACAAATCATTAAGAAACTGAGAAAGTGTTTTGAGCACAGCTTGCAGAGAGCGAGGACATGTGGCATCCGTGGATTAATCTAAGTAATCTTTTACTCAGACACCAGCGCCTCGATTTACCATCCCAACGCGGCGTCCTGAGTGTGCTCTTCACCTTGTCGCTATTTCTGAGAAAGCTGATGATCTCAGCACGTCCTTACTCTGCATGATGACCCACCTATAAGGAGAGTACCCTACGAGATCAAGTACCTAAACCTAGACTAGAAACCATTCAAGGACCTCGCCAACCTGCCCAGTGATGTCCATCTGAGGACTTTTTTTACACGGAAACCTGCGCCAAGTACTATTCGAGGACGTTGTGTTAGACAAATGATTAACGAAGCGAGGACTTTTGTGTAAGTGTATACGAGGACATGAGTCGGTGTGTTAATCCATCCGAGGACCTGGTGAACCTGCCCAGTAATGCTTATCTGAGGACTTTTTTAACACAGGTTCCTGCGCCAAGTACTATTCGAGGACGTTGTGTTAGACAAACGATTAACAAACCGAGGACGAGGACGAGGAACTCGACTTCTTCATCAGAGCTTCTCGAAGATGGCTCTTTTAAGGAGTAAAGTAAAGTAAAGTATATCTTTATTGTACATAAATTTAGGTTTAACAATTTGCAGGTGTTAGTACAGTAACCCGGATTATGTCAAAATAATTATAACAAGAAATTAGTTAAGTACAACAAAAGTAATCCATTCATAACAATGTCAAATTATAAAAAAGCTAGGTCAGGTACAAGTCAGGTACTAAACACAACGTACGCTAACCACTAGAACATGTGGCCCGATACCAGAGTTATCGTATCCTTACCATGTTTTCGGACCTCTGACTACCCAAGAATATGCCACCGAATCTTTTTCAGTTCTACCTCAAGTTATCTTTTTCGTCCTTCATCAGTGTTCGTCCGTTAACATAGTCAATAACAGTCTCAATTCGTACCCTATCTTTGCCTAGATCGCTACTGTAGTCGCCTAGAATAGTAGAACCACCGCAAACTAGGACTGGGGATATGTGGAACTTAATTAAATTTTTGGGAGGTTCTATGAATTAAGGATTTTAGGTACCAAACCTTATCGGCCACACCAACTGACGAGCCTTCCAATGTCTATCATCCAGAATCCAGTTAGACCAGAATAGATATCGTTTCACACAGCATGAAAATACACTGCCAGGCGATGAGGGGACGACCACAATCTTACCTGGTGGATAGGACCATAGAGGCTAGAGTGTCATTCATGAAGGTACCACACCCTGCCTCGGAAGAGAAAATCGTCTTCCAGTGTCTAGAGGACATGCAGCCTCAAACCCTTGCAGACCATCAAGTATCTGGCTCTCACATATTTAGGGATGGGAGCAAGATTGAAGGGAAGGTCGGGGCTGCTATGTCCTATTGGAGGGATGGGTCGGAGAAACGAAGTGCCAAGTACCGCCTGGAGCCATTCTGTACCGTATTTCAAGCGGAGATGTTCGCGTTGCAGAAAGCAACAGAACTAGCCCTAAGAAATGCGGACAGCGAACCGATTTCTGTGTTAGTAAAACATCCTCAGATGGACGTCACTCACTGAGCAGGTCGATGAGGTCCTCGAATGGCTTTACACACCGGCTTATGTCCCCGTGTACACTCGGAAAAACGTCCTCAGTTTGTTAATGGTTGGTCTAACACAACGTCCTCAATTAGGACTTGGCGCTGGTATCTGTGTAAAAAAACGTCCTCAGATGGGCGTCACTGGGCAGGTCGGCGAGGTCCTCGGATGACTTAACACACCATCTCATGTCCTCACTTTGTACAAGCTGTGCTCGGAAAAACGTCCTCAGTTTGTTAATGGTTTGTCTAACACAAAGTCCTCGAATAGTACTTGGCGCAGGTTTCTGTGTAAGAAAAACGTCCTCACATGGGCATCACTGAGCAGGTCGGTGAGGTCCTCGGATGGTTTCACACACAGTCCTCACTTTGTATACCGTATGTCTTGTTTACGTGTGTATTTTGAGTCCTCGTGTTGGTCATGAAAAGTCTTGTCAAAAAAGATAGAGATAGCAGTTTCGAATCATACCGGTCAGACTTAGAATTCAATTTGCAATTTTTTCGTCTGGGTACTAATGACGTTCTTCATTGCTAAGTACCTTCTTTGAGAGGTCCTCGGATGGCCAGGTTTGGGAAGGGTCCTCGCAAGGTACTCTGTACAAACAGGGGTGTGTGGGGGTGTGTGTGTGTGTGTGGGGGGGGGGGGTGTATCTGTGTGTGAGAGAACAAGGGTATAGATGTATACGTGTCCTGTACATATTAATCAATTAATAAATGAAATTTAGATACCTATCTACCTAAGCAACAGGGTGAAGAAGATTTTCGGTTTCGAGGTAAGTTTCTTTCATTAACCAATTTGACACAATCTTTTTACATTCAAAACTGTTTTTGTTTTCAATGCATGAAACATTGTTTATTTTGTTATACAAAAAACATCCAAGAAAGCAATAAAAACGTTGACCAAACGAAGTTTTACAAATTATGGTACGCGCAACGGTATTCTTACGTTTGCGTCGTTGTTGATGGATAGAAGGAGGAGAAGACAATGTCCTGTCGCCTGTAAGTGAGGAGTGTTGTTTCATTATTATTTGTAGGATGAAGATTTTTCGAACCGATAGCACCTCGCAATATTCATACAGGTCCTTTGTTGGGTAACGGAAGGGCTTGAACGTACATACTTTTAGAACGGCTCTCTGAGCTCGCTCAAGTTTGATAAGATGTGTCTTGGCCGCTCCCCCCCAGGAAGAGATACAGTAGCCTAACAACGATTCACAGAGTGCACAGTATACCATTTTTAGAATTTTCGAACCAGCGACGTGACGTAAGTGTTTAAATATGTAAATTAGTTTGCGAATTCTACCAGTAAGGGCATCTATATGCGGAGCAAAGGTTAGTCTTTGATCTATGGTTACACCGAGGTATCTGATACAATCCGTTTTTGTTACAATAGGACAATCACAATCGAGCTGGGTATCCGCAGCATGATTATGGGCTACTAGTTTAAAATTATTGCTCAGTTGGCTTCCAGGACTCCTGATAGAGAAGGTGAGCAATTTAGTCTTATCTACATTTCGCACCTTTAAAGGCAAACCGTTACTAAATGAAATTTTTCAAGAATTGAGTTATCAATGCCATCTTTCTTATGATGCCATAAACTACAAAATGAATTTGACACTTTCCGTTTTAGGAGAGAGATGGCGCTTTTTAGTGCGGTACTAAACTAAAAAAGAGTGAAAAAATATGGCTTGCTAAATGCAAAACTGTGTCTAAACCAATTGTTACATGTCCGTTGAGGAATACTGACGGAAGTTTATAGGAATAGTGTGATTATTTGGATAAACACGCCTGCACATCACGTAAAGGGGATTTTGTCTACCCTTTTTAATTGGTAAAGTGTAACATTTTGGTTAGTCACAGTTTTCTTTTTATCAAATTATGCAATTCACACCCATGGTTTTATCGGTAAAATGTTACATTTAGTATAACTACCCTTTACTTTTATGTTTTGGGATATTTATGCAATTATATTTACCACTAAAGAGTAATGATTGGGTTAGTCACCGTTTTTCTTATCTAGAGAGATAATAATTTTTGGTTAGTTGCAGTTTGCCACTTACATTTTATTTATGTTGGTACTATTTTTGTAATTAAATATTGACTTGATAATAAAATCGAATAGTTAATCTTAGTTTAATGGCATTGAGTATCAGTTTTATACAAATCGAAAACGAAATAAATGTTGTTTTAGGTGCAGTGTGTAGGTTTGAAAATAAAATATATATTTCTTAATAGGTTTTCATAGTAACAATTTAAAAAAAACAAAACGTTGATTCAGATAATTTCATTTTATTGGTTCTTCTCTTTCGTGGCTGCTATTTCTTGCAGCAAGCTCCGTACAAACGAAGTACCTACGATTATAATATTTTTTACTAACCAATCAAAGGTAATATTTTTTTTAAATTAAACACGATCTAAATCTTAATCTCTATGCCTGTGGTCAAATTTTCGTTAAAATATAAAGTTCTAATGCTATGATTAATTTAAGATTTGTAGGTATGGAAATCTTTGAGCCACTGTAAGTTTGAAACTATACATTTTAACGAAAATCTCACACAACACAGAGATTAGTTTATAACTTACTTATTCAAAACATGTATTTGACTTTAACTGACTTTTAATGGTTAGTATTGAAAATATAATCAAACTTCGTTTGTTTGGAGCGCGTTTGAAGGACTATCCTCGAATGAAATGACTGCAGCCCCACAAAAATCAATCTGTGGGTGAGCTGAATCACATCCCCGATGCAGATTTAACTTTTTCGCTAAATCTAAGTAATCGAATCGCAACCACAAGCATCACTGTTACTTCATGTTCTTTTTCTACGGATGAAGAAATTGCGCAAACTACCTAAGTCGGTAAGAAATAAGATCACCGAGCTCAAACAAAAGAGGAAGATCTAACTCATCTAGCTCAAAATCGTCTTCAATTTCATCATCATACAACTTCATAATTTTCAATGAGTAAGTCTACCTCGGACTTTCCCCGTTGAAGTAGATCACGACATAATAATATAGACATAATATTGGCTACCTAGCAATCTTAACAATCCTAAATTAACAATGCAAAATAAATGTATGGATCTCTCTTTGATTTCTAATAAAACATGATTTCGAAAATGTTATTTAAAGTATCTTTCCAGGTATAATTAGAAGGAACGCTAACTATATTATTTTCAATTTGATAGTAAAGTAATATCTTCGAATTATTCTGATTTTATATAGTGTTTTGTATAATTACAAAATTTACACGGTGACTTCATAGTTAATAATCATTATCGAAAAAAAATTAACGGAAAAGTGTTACTATAAAAGTTATAAACCATAATTAATAATGTTCCAATTAAAAAAATAACTTTTCTGAATTATAATGTAATAAAGTAAAGAAATATCTACACTATAACCTCAAAATACGGTTCAAAGTACAACGTATATAAATTTTATGACGAAAAAACCGCTCATATTTCTTTATATATGCTCCTGTGTAAAATTTGATATTTTCGTTTAGTAACGGTTTGTTTTTAAAGGTGCGATTTAGTGATAAGGTATTGTCAGCTAGCCATCTGTTCACTTTATCAAAGCCTGACTGGGCAGCACCGAAGGTCTCCTCCCAAGTATTTCCAGTGAATATCAATGCAGTGTCATCGGCAAATGCCACTAGTTTGCCTCGATCCAAGTTAATGTTACACAGTTCATTGATATACACTAGAAAAAGCGTCGGACCTAAGATGCTTCCCTGCGGGACGCCATGCTCAACTGGAAGATCCCTGCTTAGGTATTCTCCAATTTTAACGCATTGAGAACGATTTGTTAGGTAACTATGAAATAGTTTAAGCTGATTCCCTCTCACTCCAAGAGCTTCCAGTTTCAATACGAGTCTGGGGACAGAGACAGTGTCGAACGCTTTAGCGAGATCTAGAAAGACCGCCAAAGGCTTGATGCCGGTGTCCATGGATTTGACAATATGGTGAGTAAGATCATGAACAGCATCATTGGTAGATTTTTTTGCGCGAAAACCATATTGTCTGTCTGACAAAATGTTATTATTTTCAAGGTATTTTTTAAGTCTGTTATTCATGAGCCTCTCTAATATCTTGGACATGGAGGGTAAGACTGATATGGGCCGGTAGTTATTAACCATGTCTCTATCCCCAGACTTGTATACCGGATGCACTAGAGCTCGTTTGAGAGAGTCAGGGAAAACTCCTGTAGTCATGCACTGGTTGAATATGTGTGTAAGATGAGGAGTTAAAATTTTGCTGTATTGCTTTAAAAAGTTTGATGATATACCATCTATACCAACAGCACAATCCGAACGAAGACTTTTAATCAAATTGTCCACCTCTAGCTCATCAGTTCCCAGTAAGACAAAGGAATTGCAGGAGTTAAAGGACGGGTCTTGGTGGCTATTGTTTTGAACATGACCTGGAAATTGGACAATTTCGTCGGCCAATTGTTTACCCACATTTACAAAGAACTCATTTACTGCATTTACTGATTCCTGAGGTGATTGTTGCATTTTTGTAAGGTTAAGCGCTGTAGTATTAGTTTTTTTAGTGTGAGTTATGTCTTTGATGACGTTCCACAACTTTTTAGAATTAGTTCCTGCTTTATTTAGTCTGTCCTTTTCGTACCCCCTTTTAATTTTTCTCAACAGACCATTACAGTAGTTGCGATATCGTTTATATGTGATCTGGAGGGTCTCGTTATCAGGGGATTTCTTTAGCTGCTTGTGCATTCTATCCCGATTTCGTATACACCTCAGCAGGCCCGGTGTGATCCAAGGTTTAACAATTTTCAATTTGTGTGGAACTTTACACGTTGTTGAACACCTGTCCATAGCACCTGTCAATGAGTTTACTAGATATTCTAGGGCATCATTAGCATTAGTGAGGGTGTAGATAGGTGCAAAGTCAATTTCAGTGATGCATTTTTCCAATTCAGCAGTATTCGTTTTGGTTTTTGAGTTTAGTATGTAAGGGGTTTTGATTTTATCTAGTGATAGTAAAACCGCATTATGATCCGTAACTACCGAGTCAACAACTATAGAAGTGGCAGATAGTGTAGTTTTGATTATAGCATGGTCCAGTGAGGTTTTTCCATGAGTAGGAAGTGTGTGTGCCGGTAATAGACCATGACTTGCAACTAAATTTAGATAGTCTGTGGACCCCACATTGTCATTACCATCCCTTATATCGATATTAATATCTCCGATTATTAAGAGATTCATGTACGAAGAACAGTTTTTTAATGTGGTGTCCAAAAAAGAAAAAAAAAAAAAAGAAAAAAAAAAAACATTTATTTCAGGATACAAGGTCCCATATACACAAGATTTCAATACAATGTTAATATAAATTATAGGATATCACATTAAAATGTTCGTCAAAAATATAAAAATTGTCATAGATCTTTCTTATTATTGAGTTCGGAGACGCACGCGCGCGCTGCTCGAAGGAGGCTCTCGCGGTCCTCATCACTGCAAAGAAATCATTGACCCTGTTCTCAGCAAACATACCAGATGCGCTACACCTCCACGGCAAGCCCAACATGCCTCTAAAGGCGTTGTTAAATTGTACTCTCAGCGTGTTGTAGGCGCGCTGTGTATAGGAGTACCACAAGTGGCCGGTGTAGAACGGCTGGCAGTACGCTTTGAACAGCGTCACCTTGGCGTCCTTAGAGCAGCGCGCGAACCGTCGCGCCAGCATGTTGGCTCGCATGGCGAGCGCGCGCCGCTGCCTCTCGAGGTCCTCATCATCCCGCAGTCTGTCGGAGACTATGTGACCCAGATATTTGAATTCTGATACCACTTTAATTTCACAACCGCGCAGGTACACTGGCAGTACTTTTGTAGGTCCTTTTTTATATTTAAAGACAACCAACTCCGTTTTTTTGACATTATAGGAGAGACCGTGAGTCTCCGCATACCGCTCACATATACTTATTAAATTCCTAAGTCCTCTGATTGATCGGCTCAGCAGCACCATATCATCAGCGTAGCTGAGATTGTTTATTAGTTTATCATTCACGTAACAGCCGACTTTGGTGCTGCTGAGCTCCTCAATCAGCTGATTTACATATAAGTTGAACAGGATCGGCGACGTGAGTCCACCCTGCCTAACACCGCACTCCAGTTTCTAGGTATCAGACAACTCTTTACCCCAACGTACCACATTAGACTGATTCCCGTACCAGTACTCCAACAGACCGACTATATTCTCAGGTACACTAGTTTGTCTTAGCTTTTTCCAAAGAAGTTTATAATTAATTGTGTCAAAAGCACGACTTAAATCGAGAAAACATGCATAAACTGAGGTGTTTTTCTTTACATAGCTTTTAACAGTATTTTTTAATGCAAATATAGCCAAATCTGTCGAAAGACCGGGACGAAAACCAAACTGTGCATCATTCAGTGGTATATTTTCCGAAAGATTTGGATTTAGGAGTCTTTCTAATATTTTTGAAAAAACAGTAGCTAGCGATATGGGTCGATAGTTAGACAGGCTGGACACGTCGCCGGTCCTGCACTTCACCAGTGGGACTACAACTGCTTTCATGAGGGACTCAGGCAGATAACTATGCGCTAAACACGCATTAAATAACATGGGCATTTTTTCAAATAGCAGAGGACCTGCCTTACTAATATGCTCAATACTAAGATGGTCGTGACCGGGTGATTTGCCCCGCGCCATCGCCCGCACGCACTCATGTACCTGCCGAGCGGTGACGCGGAGCTCGCCACCCGACCGCTGCCCCGCGCTTCGGCTTGGGTCTGGGGCGCGCGCTCGCTGTGCCGACCCGTGCGTCTCCTCGTCATTACATAATACGTCAGGTTTTACGTTAAACTGTGACACAAACATATTTGCAATCTGTTTACAATCTTGGCAATTATTTACGGACAAAGGAAGGCCTGGCTTATCATTTAATTTCTTAGCTGATTTCCAAAATTTTGAAAAAATTTTCTCTTGTCTATATTTGGCAACAATTTCCATTTTAATTTTTTCCTCATTGTTTTGACAAAATCTAATTTTCTTTTTAAACTCTCTCCTACTGTTTATCATTTCGTTATACAACTCACCTTCTTTTGGACTACCATGCAGTACCCATAGTTGATACGCTAATCTAGCCCTAGCATGAGCATGGCTGTCTTTGACATGAAAATTCCAACCTGGTATTTGTTTCTTTTTTCTAACAGATTTACCAACATAGGA
Organism: Agonopterix heracliana; assembly: GCA_963693445.1. Lineage (NCBI taxonomy): Eukaryota > Metazoa > Arthropoda > Insecta > Lepidoptera > Depressariidae > Agonopterix > Agonopterix heracliana. Next base: position 886,513 of record OY856321.1, read on the forward strand.
GCCAATAGCGGCCTTTGATAAGCATTGAATGATTTCATTATAAAACATATCAATTTTTACATGACGTTCTACATTTTTACATGATGTTGTGTCACATAAACATTTAGATAAACACAAATTCTCTGCGATATTTTGATTACATAGTTTCGAATATTTTAGCACTTGGTTTGGGTCTCTATTTCCCCATAATATTTTATTGATTATAAGCAAGGACGTATCACAGTTTGTAGTTTTCGGTTTAATAATACTTAAGTCGCACTCAATTGATAGTGGGAAGTGATCTGACCAATAGACGTCATCTAGCACGTAAACATTAGTGACAAGCTGCATCGCGCTCTGCGTGGCTACGCAGTGATCGAGCCAACTCGTTGTGCCGTGCGCCTCGCTCCTGTACGTGTACGCGCCCGAACATTCACCCAAAATATTTAAATCAGCACATACCCAGTCCTGGTCCATACAATATGCTGCCAACTCTCTTCCAAAGAGGCTATTTACGTTTGCATTGTAGTCACCCAACATCAAAACACTTTCTACATCGTTATCTTCCACAATGGCACTAAGTTTACCGAGACATTCCGTAAATAACGGTAAGTTATCCGCACAGTCTGTAGGCATATATATCGACATCACTATCAGACTTCGATTACACAAAACAAACCGCACTGCCGCAATACGCTTAGACTCACTTTGTAACGGTATCGCGTGGGGAAAAAGACTTTTCCTCCACAACAACGCAACTCCGCCGTAGGGTCTTCCTTTCAGCGTTCCTGCTGCTGTATCAACTGCAGAAATACCATGATACGCAAAGTCCGGGTGTATACTGCTCAGATAATCGATGTCGTCGGGTAACAGCCATATTTCCTGTAGCGCTATGATGTCGTACTTACTGCATAGGTCTCTGACGTGTAAGTTGCATCGTTTAATTGACTTGCAATTAAAACTTATGAAATTCACTTTATTGGCATCGTTTGACATGACCTAAGTTAGGTCGCAGTAAAATCCTGTTTACGGACACGGAACCCTCTAAACTCGATTCCAATTGGCCAGAAGTTCTCGTTTGTAAAAACACTGTATTTGTGGGAAGGTACAGTTATTTTAAAAGATGCAAACGAGGCAGGTTTTTGGGGAGCAAGCAGATCTACGCTCACAACCCTTTCACCAGATTCAGTTATGAAGTCCTTAATATCTTGTTCTGTTGTACTTTTATCGAACCGTGTCACATACAGATATGAGTAACGAGTAGCAACCCGAATTTTTCTTGAGGTTATGTCCGCTTTTCCTTGAATATTGTTTCTATAGGGTTTTCTTTTATTCTCGTTTCCCTTAGAACTCTTTTCGTTTTTGTGTTCTCTCTGCTGTCCACCCGAATTATGATTAGGTGGTCGCCGTGAGTCCTGTCGCGTAGACGGCGGCGAGCGCGGCGGCGGCTTAGGGGGCGAGGGAATGGGGCGCGGGGGGTTCTTATTTTCTGCACTCCCACTACCCGTCGCTGGCGGTACCGCCGCTTGTTGCGCGTAAGTGGGGGGAGGGCGCGGGGCATGCGCGGTCAGGGGGGACGACTGTCCTACCGGAGTCACGACCGTTGAGTTCAATTGCGAACTACCCTCACTTATTATTGTTCTGTTCTGTAGATCTAGATCTTTCCGAATGTCTGATACTTCTTTCTGCAGATTTTCAGTCTCAGATGACTTGGAATAAGTCGACTTGATTGTATTTACTTCCTGCTTAATGATCACTAGGTCCTTTAGAAGGGTCGTTACGTCGATGTAATCGAAGGTTACTGGAGGAAGGCGGCTGAGATTCTGGGCCACGAATGTAGGCAGCTCTGCAGGTTCTGACTCCTTAAGCGTCGTGATGATGTCTTGCAGATCGCGTTTACTTCTACCATCAGATTTTCTCAAAACACGTCGGCTTAGTGATTCAAATAGAACCCGTTTAGCACACTCCACTTCCTTCTCCGTGAAATTTGTATCACATATTTGCAATAACGAGGGTTCGTCCATAACATCGATTTTGCAACTCACAAAACACAACAGTTCATTAATCACAACACGACAACAATCGCATTTCGTCATTTTAATAAAAATAAGCGCATGAGCGAACGTGACCGGCCGCACTCACTGCGCGCGCGCAACTTTCCAAAGAACAACCAAAGAATCTAGAAAGCATGTAAGATCTTTAACTGAGGGAGATCTGTAAATAGCCAGCAAACATATGTCATTATCAATTACCACAGAAAGGCAGTTCGCATCATTTATTGTAAGTTCCGATACATTTATGTTTTTGATTTGTTTCTTAGCATACACTACAACACCGTCATTCTGATTACGAATCTTTTCAGTACAGAAATGATTGTAGCCGTCCAGTGAGGGAATATTTGGATTACAGGATAGCCAGCACTCCGTAAGAACTATGATATCCTGGCCAACACCAATCCTAGAAAGGAGCACTTCAAAGCCTGAGATGTTTGCTGATATGCTACGAATATTTTGATTTATTATATTTAAACTATCTCTGCTTGGAGAAAGCAGAATTTTGCAGTTTTCAGGATCGGACCTAAACGAGCTCGAGACCACAAAATCATCGATATTTCTTAGCGAATCGAATGTTATTCAGAAATGTATAGTTGGCGTATAATATTGTTTTAAATTTCGGAGTAAATTCAGAGTTAGGACATTTTCTCAGTTTATAAGGTCGTCGGATAAATGAGTTATGCTTTAGGCAAGAAGGATGTTGGTTTATGGAATGTGAGTAAGTAGTGTTGGGAATGAGCTTGGCAGGTATTATGAAAAAGGTGTAGTAGTAGTGGTTTATATATTGAGTGTGTATGGATAAAATCTGTGTGTAGTATGTATGTATCGGTAGTATTACAACAATATTAACAATAGGTAACAAATTTAAGTTAAGTATAGTTTTGGAATTCATCTTAGGTAATAGAATAGAAAAAGATAGTCACTTGTTTTCTATCAGTTTAGAGAAGTCTGTTTCAGACTCGATGCGCAGTAGGGGTTGGCCGTCATTCTTACGAATGTAGACCTGTCCTCGGGACGTCCAGCAGTAGGTGTATCCATAATCTCTAGCGAATTCTCGAGCCATGTAGAACAGTCTCTGTGCTTTAGATGTTAGGGTCTCCGAGATAAAAACAGGTTTGGTAGGTCCGGGAACATTAAGGTGAGTAGTATTTAACTTCTGGTCCTTGCCTTTTGGTTTGTTGAAGGTTTTGACTGCGCGAAGTATATTTTCCTTCTTAATAACACTATTCAGTTCCACGATGATAGGTTTGTCGGCATTTTTGCTAGAGTTGACTCTGTAGGCGTCTTTTATATCCGAATCGACTAGTGGGATGTCGATTTTATTAGCCAGATTTATTACAATATTAGAAATATCCTCCTTTGTTTCAAACTTTTTTCCCTCCTGGCTTGTTTTAGGTACGTTGCGTATTTCTAGTCCGGTTGATCGTAGTTTCCGCTCTAATGCTTCAAGTTTTTCTTCCAGCTGCGATATATATTTTCGGTCCCGTACCTTATCTTCTTCCAGGCTGTGAAGTTTCTCAAGAAGGGCGTCGTATTTATCAGACATGAATTGTAGACTAGCACTCATTTCTGAGTTCTGCTGTTTAATCTCCGTAAAGCGTTTTTCGACGATATTGGAGAGTGATGAGAAAAGGCCTTTCATTTCGGTCTTAAGTTCTGATATCTCTTCATGTTCTCGTTTCCGTCTATTTCTCGTATTTAGTTTACTGGCTTCACTTCGTTCCGAAGCAGTGTCTGAGTCGCCGCTGTGTAAGAGTGGCATATTAGAAGCGAGAAAAAAATACTTTACGTAGTGCTGCGAGACAGTGGGTGAGGCGTAGCACTCGTAGCGGCACTCGTAGCGGACCGTAGGATGGGGCGTGCGCCGACCGTAGCGCCGTAGCACTCGTAGCACGCACTCGCTGCTCGAGGCGGTGACGCAGGCGCGCGGCTCCCGGTCGGATTCGGTGATGTTCGGAGCGGTTCGGTACCTGCTCGGGAGTGTCGCGGGCGAGTCACGTTGCACGATGCAGTTCGCTTATGTGAGGTAGGTCACGGTTTGGTAAATGATTAGAATATTTTGTTTATAATTTTTGTCGTATCTTTTGATTGAGTGGTCGGATTACGAAACAAATTTCATCACTGGTTAGGTTTTTGTTAGCACTTTGAATTTATACTAAACTGGGTGATGTTTAGTAAGATTTAACAATTAATATACAAGTTTTCTAGGAGCTCGAGTAAAATGACTGTTGCTTTGATGCCGCGCGGGGGGAGTAGCCTTTTTTACAGAGGACTTGTTTAACATGGGATTTAAACTTTTTGTCTGGCAAGTTTAGAATATCCTCTGGTATCTTATTATAATAGCGTATACAGTGCCCCATGAAAGATGTGTTGACCTTACCGAGTCGAAAATGTGGGAACACTAATTTATTTTTATTTCTTGTATTGTAATTATGAACGTCACTGTTTTTGGGAAAGAGAGACAAATTTTTGCGAACGTATAAAATATTTTCGTAAATATATTGACTGTAGAAAGTCAAAATACTGATATCCTTAAAAAGATCTCGTAATGAATCTCGACAACGCAGATTATAAATGGCTCGAATTGCCCGTTTTTGAAGGATAAAGACTGTCTCAACGTCTGTAGCACGGCCCCACAGCAAAATACCATAAGACATAATACTATGGAAGTAGCTGAAGTACACAAGTCTTGCAGTAGCTACATCGGTTAGCTGTCTGATTTTTCGAACTTCATAAGCTGCCGAGCTCAGCCTACCCGCTAGGGTTTCTATATGAGGACCCCATTGCAGCTTCGAGTCAATCTTTATCCCTAAAAATACAGTATTATTTGTGAAATGCAATATATCATTATCTAAAATTATTCGATTTTCATTATTAATAACATTTGGTAGAGTGAATTTAATACATTTTGTTTTCTTTGCATTTAATGCAAGATTATTAACACTGAACCAATTCAGAACTTGTCGAAGAGTATAATTTACATTCTCATTTATAAAATCAACATCTTGTGCCTTTCTACTTGTTTTGAAAATAAGAGAAGTATCATCAGCAAATAACACTATGTTCGACAAGTTCTGTACCATGTAGGGTAAATCGTTTATATAAACCAGAAAGAGAAATGGACCCAATATAGATCCCTGTGGAACGCCCATTTTTACTTGTGAGCCAGACGAATTTGTTCCATTGATAGACACCCTTTGAATTCTATTTTCCAAGTAAGATTCTAAAAGATCCAGAGCTCTACCTTGAATACCGTAGTGGTTTAATTTGATCAACATTGTTTTATGATCAACACAGTCAAATGCTTTGGATAAGTCACAAAAGACTCCGATTGCATTTTGGTGCTCTTCCCAAGCGCTAAAGATATGCTGAATCAGCTTAACTCCGGCGTCGGTTGTTGAGCGACCCTTGGTGAATCCAAACTCTTGCTCATGCAACAGCCTCTTGAGGTTAAAGTGGGAGAGCATTTGACTGAGTATAATCTTTTAAAAAACTTTGCTGAGAACGGGTAGGACTGACACAGGTCGTCGCACTGTTGAGCGCTCTACGTTCGATGCACTTTTATTGGGGCCGTGCGGAGTCAGCGTCCACTGCGTCCAATGTCTAAAACAGTTGCTATGTTTCCGAATTACAATCTAGCGATTGACCCAGATAATTGATGTACGTGCATCGTACATATTGCCACTCGCAAAGAACACGTTTGCGAACAGCGAATCTAATACTCAAACAAAATGAAAAGGTACAGTACCTATAGATAGGTAGATGTAAAAGTGTAAATAATTATTAACTAACTTTATAAAAGGTAAATTGTATCTAAGTGCTAACATCTTAATTGTAGACCTATCTCACGTAATACTTAGTGTTTCTATTTGTTTAATGTTCCCTAGTTTTGTTTATGAATGCGAAATCGTCTGTCTCCGGGTTCCATTGTAATCCGAGTGCTTTCATTGTTCCTTCATTTCTAATATGTAGTATATTTTGTGTTGTATTGTCATTTGTAATATGATTTAATAACGATGCCTCATTACTGGCCCACTTACGGAGATTGAGGCCGGCTCTTTGAAACATATGGATTAACTAGCTGTTGCCCGCGACTTCGTACGCGTGGATTTAGGACTTGTTATGGTTTTTTTTTTTATGGCACAGACTTTTTTTGTGACTTCTGAAAGAACACCCCCTACTCACACCCACTATGCACCCCCTACTCACCACTTACGCACCCCCTACGTACCCCCTACACACACCTATGCACCCCCACTTAACCCCACGCTCCCCTTACGCACCCCTACTCACCCCCTCTACGCACCCCTACTCCCCTACTAGACCCTACGCACCCTCTACTCACCCCCTACACACCTTTACTAATCCTCTACGCACCCACTGCTCACCCCTTCTACGCACCCCTACTCACCCCCTCTACTCACGCCCTACTCATCACTTACGCATCCCCTACTCACCCCTATGCACCCCCTACTCACTCCTACGCAACCCCACGTACATACCCTTACTCATCCCCTAAGTATCCCCTACTCAACCCCTCTACGCATCCGTTACTCACCACTTACGCACCCCCTTCTCATCCCTTATACAAGGTGTTTCATAAGTAAGAATAAATTTTTGAAACTCTTAAGGGGGTTGTTAAGACCGTCAAACTGAACAACTTTCTCTATGGGACCAACATCGAAATCGCAAAAAAAATAATTTCATATCCCATACATATTTTAGCTCTAGTCGATTTGTAGAGTATAGAACATAAATATTTTTTTTCGCGATTTCGATATTGGTCCCACAGTGAAAGTTGTTCAGTTTGATGGTCTACACCACCCCCTTAAAGGTTTATTTGTATTTTTGTAACACCTTGTATAGCAGAGTAGGGTGTGAGTAGGGCGTAGGTAGGGTTAAGTAATTAAGCACAGCATTGCATATGCTCACGACTATATTCCCCGAGGGGGTAGTCAGAGATATTCTGAGACCTCAGAATACGTAATATTTGGTCACCCCATTTCCCCCTTTCAGGGGTTCAAATCTGATAAAAGTTTCGAATAAAATAGTCTAACTAATATTGTTTCCCCATTCCCCATACAAACTTTAAACTCCCGTTTCACCCCCTACTGGAATGAATTTTGAAAAATCCTCTCTTAGTGCACCTTTAAACCTCATAAGAAACTACGTGCCAAATTTGGAATCTCTAAAACCAGCGGTTTGGGCTGTGCTTTGATATGTCAGTCAGTCAGTCAGTCACTTTCTTCTTTTATATATTTAGATAAAAGATAAAAAATACAATATAGAATGAATGAATGCATGAAATATACTTTTATTTACACCACAACACAAATACAGCAGAAAAAGAAACGAAGAAACACAGTACAGACAGATGTTCACTATATTTAATTTCAAAACCGATGCCATTTTCGTAATTAACGTCCCAAAAAACCATAAAAACGACACCCATAATGATATTTAGACATTTCAACCCCATCGCACCCCAACACGGGATGATGGTATTTCACATCCGCCACGTTGGATTTTAAAATCATTGTTGTTTTCGTAATTAGCGACCCGATAAACCATACAAACGATAGGTACCCATCTTGATTTTCAGACTTTTTCACCCCATTTCCCCCTTCCAGGGGTTGAATTCTGAAAAAAACCTGAAACACGTGTTTACTTATTTATCAGTAAGAGTACTCCTGTGAAGTTTCGAATAAAATAGTCCTACTAATCTTGTTTCCCCATACAAACTTTGGACCCCCGTTTCACCCCCTTAGGGGGTAAATTTTGACAAATCTTTTCTTAGTGCACCCCTTGACCTCATAAGGAACCTACTTGCCAAATTTGGAATCTCTAGACCCAGCGGTTTGGGCTGTGCGTTGATATGTCAGTCAGTCAGTCATTCAGTCAGTCACTTTCTTCTTTTATATATTTAGATTGCTGCTGGATTTGTTGATCATCTACGTACATCTGATTATTTATGACGTCAGCTGCTAGCGGGTATAGATGGGCGTCATCCTGCGCTAACTGCTTAAGTGTTCTTAATGCGAGATATGGAGCGGCTTTTGTGCCGTATGTAACTGCACAGCTGGTATTCTGTAAGCGGACTGTCAGGCGTTTCTCGCCAGACTATTTTCTGCAGTTTTTTGGTCTTCCTCGTGAACAAGGATCATTCTGTACATCTTCTCACAGTCAGCTGTAAAAACATACTAGTAGAGTCTCCACCCAATAAGCAGTGCCTGTAAGTCTTTGTGAAGTTTCGGTCCACATTCCATCAGGTTGTTAAGGCTGTAACCTGAAGAAGTTTTCATTGAGGCGTTAAACACTGTTCTTAGTTTTGTTGTTAGAGAGTCCTGTTTGATTACTCCATGATGGGGGAGATAGCAGCTGGGGTCCTTATGTACTTTCGCTTCCTTAATATGCCCCATCTCTAAATATTCACGCATAAATTGTTTATAGCTTGTCGATTGTTGTTCATCTTTTTCAAACTTTCGCTCTAGCTGCCTGAATTGTGCTATGGCTTGCTTTTTTGATTTTCCTAGAAGAGCTTTATAATTTTCTTTCATTGGTAGGCTCACCACGTATCTCCCGTTCTCCAATCGCCTTGTGTTTTTAACGTAATTATCTTCGCAGTACTGTTCTTGTGACGTCATAGCTGATTGTGCTTGATCATTAATATCCTCGACTTCCCAGTACTTCGCTAACTGCTCGATGTTGTGTGTCACTACGTGACAGTTGTACGTTTTCACGGATCCAGATAAAATCCACCCTAGTCGTGTCTGTTGAGCTATAGGCTGTTGACTTTGACCCTTGATTAGCCCACTCATCAAGATTTCGGAGTAGACCTGGGCGTCCAACAGCATGTCAGCTATGGACCTCGATATGTTATAGTCTGGATCAGCTAATGTAATATTTGAGACATGTTCCCACGCTTTCTTTTCAAATGATGTGTTTGGTAAATTGTTCACGACGCGTGTCATCACTAAAGCTTCCGTATCAAAATGAAAATCGTCGTATTAATGATTTACAGTTTAGCTCTACCTTACCCCTGCTCTTGTTTGATAATGTTCCGACACCTGATATGCTTGCATGTAACTATTCCCGTCGTACCCCTAATCTCTGTGCGGCATTTTCCGTGATTAACGTTACTTGCGACCCTTGATCAATCAGTGCCCGCAATGTAATATATTCGCCATCTATTGCTCTGACCTTTACCAATGCTGTAGCTAATAATACTTCTTCCTCATCATTCGAAACGAAGTTGTTTTGGACTTCTTTGTGTGGTGGCGATTTTGGCGGGTTTATTGGTGATTTTGGGGTTGGCGGTACTGACCCCTCATTCTTAATAAACAGGTCGTGTAACAGCGTATGATGTGGCGCGTTACACTCGCGGCATCGTTTTTCTGATTTGCTATTCTCGGAATTTTGTTGATATAAGCAGTTCTTACAAATTTTCTTTTTCGTTATTGCGGTCAATTTTGCTTCTGCTGACATGTCTCTAAATGTTGCGCAGTAGAAGAGTGCATGATCAGAGTTGCAGATTGGGCAAATCGTTTTCTTGTAACCAACGTTGTAATATGCATTGAGTTTACGAAAGTAGGGCACTTGTTTATGAGTTTGTTGCTGGTAATTCTGTCTTTGCCATTTATTTTGAGGAAAATATTAATTATTAAACTGAGGTTTTTGCTCTTTCCTCTCGGTATTTTCAAATTTCTTCTTTTGCAATGGTTCTAATGCTGTAAATTTGTTTTCAATGAACGTCATGAAATCGTCGAATACCGGTAACTCTCTCGGTTCCGATCTCGACTCCATGTTATCCGAGTAGGTATCGGCATCTAATTTTTCACACAAAATATGTACCAGGATCGGATCTTATGTCGTGGTGTCAATCCCCAAATTATGAATGGCGTGTATTGCTTCCATGCTATTGTCATACATTCTCTTTAGTTCAAAAGCTGACTGTTTTTGTACTGGCGGCTGCCTCATTAAAATCTGAATATGCTTGGTAAATAAAAGTTGCTTGTTATTATATCTGTGGGTAAGCAAGTCCCAACAGGTATCATAGTTTTCCAGCGACACATGCAAATGCTGAACCATCCTCTCTGCCTCTCCTCGTAGCCTTCCTTTCAGATGCTGCATTTTCTGAGCTTTCGACAGAGACGGGTTTTTATGAATGGCTTCAGAATATAAGTCCAGGAACGTTGGCCATTGATTATAGTTCCTACTGAAAGTCGGGATTTCAATTTTTGGCATGGACTGCTGCTGATGCACTGACGAGTTTAATTTTACATTTAACGTTCGTTTTAGCTGCTGGAATTCCATCTCATTCACACCAAACTCTTCATAATATTTCCCGTCAGCACCCTCTAGAATTCCATCAATTTGTAAATGTAATCTGTCAATTGCACCCCACCTTGACTCGAGCGATCTTAGTGTGTCCTCAATCTCCCATTTTTCGGATAAAGCATCGCTCCTAATACTATTCGTCAATCTTTTAAATACTCTAAAATTGGCGTACTGTGTCTGCTGTAGTTCTATCGCTTTCATCTCTCTTTTACCAAACGTGCTACTGTCGAACCGAGTCTCAGAACCCCCATGGTTCGGGTTGCCAGAATTAGTCTCTACCACAGGACTATATGACGTAATCGCGCTGCGTGCGCCCTTGACCCAGGTAGACAAGACTTCGATAATATTCTCGCTGAAATACTGATGCTTCGGGTCTTCTATTTTAGATAACTCGTCGTCGTTACGCTGAGCTTCCACCCATAGTCCATCTAATCTTTCCACCCTCGCTTTCAGGTACTCGGTAGTCTTCCTGCTCACCGAGTCCTTCTTAAAATTGGAATATATACGTTTGACGAGCGATTAAGGCTTCCATTTTAACGATTTAAGCAAAATAAATGGACAGATCTTACTTGAGATTCTGGAACTTAACGCTGCGTCGATGCTCTGCTCTGCTGTGCTGCTATGCTGTGCTGCTATGCTGTGCTGCTATGCTTTAATGCTATGCTGTGCTGCTCTGCTATTCCACTCGCGATACTGTACAACCGCGAGGTCGCTAGTTCTTAACGAAAGACCTAGGGTACAACTTTCTCGCGACGACGGCGGAAAACAATCGAACCGAAGGTCCACGATCGAAGGACCAAAATAATGTGAGAGCTAGTCGCTGCAATGTGCGGAGGCCTTAATACAAAGTGTTAACTTAAATTCCTTACATTTATTGGGTGTGCTTCAAACCATTAATCTGAACAACTTTCAATATTGGAGAAGACTGTCCGAGGTTAGTATACTATTTTTGTCATGACTTCGTTTAGCGCAGTGGGACCACAATTTTATTGACGCTACCCGTCCGGAGGGGAGAAAATCATAATATAGTCTATAAAAGCTGAACTAATGTGTGTAGGAATACAAATCTTTAGCAGAATTTATTTTTGAACTCGATACACAATAGAATGGCTAAAAAAGTTTAAAACTTACAGACAAAAAAGCGAACTTTGCAAATATAATTACGTCAAACACGGAAATTTTACTCTTTTTATTAAAAATGAGTCTATATCTAAGAAACTACTCGCACAAACATTCTGCAACTTATGTGGCATATTAATTAATAGTTAGACTTCAGAATTACGAAATAAAAAAGTGGTTTCTTCGATCTACCTGACGAGATATCCAGGGGCAAAGCGAGAAGAATATTTTCCGTCCGTTCTTCAGCACCAGATCTTAAATATGTGTTTTGCTATCAAAACTGAACGTGTACAAACAAATTGCAACCCAATGATGTTAACCATTGAGGAGATCCCTCGTACGGAGACATTCCTGGCTTCAGTACCAGATCTTGGTTAAATACATATGTGTTTGTCTATCCAAACTGAACGTGCACAAAAAAATTGCAAGCCAATGATGTTAACCGTTTGTTTGTTAAACTGCTTGTTGTATAATTCTAAAGTGGTGGAGGGGGGTAGCAGTGACGTCATAAAGATGGCCGCCGACGGTTTTAGTTTTTCTTCAATTGTAGCGCACCTATGAGGTCAATCTGGTTGTGCAAGGAGTCATTTGAAAGCTTATTCAATTTACTTTAACCATTTCAAAGACACCTAACGTGAAAAATTTGTATTTACTGAAATATTTTCAATTTATTGCATTTTTCGTTACCTACCAGCAATCATTCCTCCAGTTTTCTCGGAAACGGGTAACTTTATTGTGATTATAGCCATTACATAAAACATAGAGAATTTTATTAGCTATCTTACAACATCAATTGTATAAAAATACAACTTCAAACGACTGAGCTGTGTCAAATTTTCTGGTGCACTGTAACTATGAGTCCAAGCGTGCGGCGGTGTGCGGGCGGGGCGGACGGACTGCAAATAACATTATGATTTATAGATTATATAAAATTAAGGTTTCCACTGTAATATTGATTCGAAAAACATACATTTTTATATTATTTGCACATGCGTTTACATAAATTGTAGATGTACAGGGTGTAATATTAAATGCGTTACATACTTAAGGGATGCTTTAGACATTAAAACTGAACAACTTTTACAATGGGACCAACTTTGAAATCACGAGAAAAATTAGCTGCTGTTTCATACATTTTGGTCCAGAAGAGACATGTTCCACGGAAAATCTGATTTAATTCGCTATATTTATATTGGCTCCAAGGTGAAAGTGGTTCAGCTTGATGGTCTGATGTAGGTAACCCATTCGATATAATAATGTACTTACTTAAGGGTCGTATAAGCGGACGGACCGTGTCCACTTTAGGTTTTTAACGCTACGCACACAGCGTCTGCGCGCTCACACACACATCTTTAGGTTGCCCAGTGGTTCCCGCGACACCAATTTTGACCGTATTATTTTAATATTATTGTTATGTATATCTAAAACTTGCATGTACTGAAAAATTGTGATTAGTGTTTCGTATTGTAGTATAAACAAATGAATAAATAAACTAATACAAATCATAATATTTCCAAATATTTTTTTTACACTCTCTTGCGGTCCCAGACACATTAATTGACCTAAAAAAATATCTTAAATATCTTTAAATGTTTGTTTTGGTCTTTGGGGTTAGTTACTATCGCAAAAGTTAGCTTTCTATTTTAAAATAACGCATCGAAATCGGTCCACCCATTTGGGAGCTACAAACAGAAAGACCGACATAGGCGTCAAACTTATAACGCCCCTCTTTTTGCGTCGGTCGGGGGGTAAAAACAAACGAACAAACAAAGAATCAATAGTTATTTCACAGAAGTAGGTACCTATTATACAATTGGCAAATAGAAAAAAATTGCTTTGCTAATTATATCTATAAACTGACCCTGTTTGTTTGTTTTTAACCCCTGACCGACGCTATGCTGAAACTTTTTAACCCCCGAAGCAAAATGAGGGGCGTTATAATTTTGACGCCTATGTCGGTCTGTCTGTCTGTAACATCGTAGCTCCCAAACGGGTGGACCGATTCGAACGTGTTTTTTTTTAAATAGAAAGCTAATCTTTGCGAGAGTGTTCTTAGTTTTGTTTCATGAAAATCGGTTGAGCAGTTTTCAAGAAATCTAAAAAATTACGAAATAATAATAAATTAGTTAAATAACCAATTCAATAAAAAAAAACAACATCATTTAAAAAGTAAAAATTCTTGTTTTTTATGTAAGCAAATTAATGTTTTACTTCTAAACTCTCTTTAAGATATTTTAAGTCAATTAATGTGTCGGGGACTGCATGTGATTGTTGAATAAAAAAAATCTATGTTCATTTCATAGCGGTCCCCAACGCATAAAAATGACCTGAAATATCTTAAAGAGAGGTAAAAAGTAAAACATTGCTTACTTCCAAAATAAGTAATAATTTTTAATAGATGACCGAATTATTTTTCACTTTTTACCCGACTGCGACAGAAGGAGGGTTATGTTTTTCGAGCGTATGTATGTATTTAAATGTTTGTTTTTGGTGTTGGTTTTTTTTTAATTTGTATATTAATTAAACTTAACAACTTTATCTATGGCACCAATATCGAAATCAGCTGTTCCATACAAAACTGCAAACCTGCTCGAGCCAAATGTATGGGACAGCTGATTTTATTACAGCGGTTTCGATGTTGGTCTCATAGAGTAAGTTGTTCAGTTTGATGGTCTGTTCATGCCCTTAAAAAACTGTCAGCGTACCCTCTATAAAAACAAACAAACAAAGAAAAGATTTTTTTTTTCAAAAGTACGACCTATAAAATATATATTTTGCAATAAATATTTCTTTTTATGTAAAAAAAATATGTACACATAGATACAAAGATTGCTTTGCTGATAATATCTGCATATAAAAACAAATAACAAAAGATATATTCATTTTAATAAAAACATATTAGGTATACTTATAAATCTCATATGTATTGGCAATTTGGCACTCAGATTCACAATTTTAAACAATCGACTTACATTACTATAGCCGCGCCTATAGATCACCCTATTACGCCTATAGACACCCCTCTTTTTGCGTCGGGTGTTAAAAACGTAAAATGTCGGTCACAAATATATAATTACTATTTCAACGAGGATCCGCAACACATGTTTGTCCAAACGCACACGGTCCGCCAACAGTCTACCTGCTGTAGGTACATTTTTTATCCGATCCACAAGTTCAGTCAACAGACCACTGTGCAAAAATTTTTGTGTACGTACGTATTATTACGCAAGTCAACTTATCGGCACAAAAATCATTCAGAGCGACGTGCTCTCTCCTTGAATGCGCCTGAGCGTGTGGTGACAGGCACTCGCACTGACTATTATATTCGTTGTTCCCGGGTGTTTTCGCTTCATACTAATTAGTATGGGGAAAAAATCTGTAACTTTGAGTGTTCATTACTCAAAAACGGTAACTTTGTTTATGAGTAAATTCTGAACATACGTTCTTTGGTCTATTATAATTAAGATTGTTTAAAAGTTTTTTCATAAAAATGTATAGGAAACGCTCTATATTTACTACGCCGCGAGCCTTTTTTGCGCGCAAAGGGGTACTTTGTCACTAAATTACCAATAAACCATTACACATACAGTAGTGAAATTTTCTCAATGTGTAGATAAACTTCTTATCTAGAAACAGTATTTTTTATTTTCTGAAATAATTTTGTTTACTACATAAAAAATGGAAAACGCCAGAGGCTGTTTTTACCAAATCTGCGAAGAAGGCCCTTAACGCATTACATTTCACACTATGTAAGAATGAGGCTGCCTTGGAAAAGTAAATAAAAGAATGAGAAATCCAAAACAATTTAGTTAACAGGTTTATAAATATTTATTATTGTTATAAAAAAAACAATTGTTAGTTGCAAGCATGCAATGTCTAGAGTGATTCATCAACATCACCAACATTACCTACTGATTTAAGCATGCCTCCTCACTGATATTTTATGGCAAACACCCTGCATGCATTTTTGAATTTTACTAACAAATCTGCATCTCGCACTACGGCAGCCTGTTTTGCATTGGCAAGACATTAGTTCCAAATCTTTTACGAAATACATGGTTTTAACGTTGTTACGAGTTTCGGTGACAATTTTTCGTTTTCCAATGTTCAACCATGGTTTGTAGGTGGTGGTAAATTATGACATGCCACATCTACAGTGGCCCAATCGTACATTTGGTAATTTGCTCTTTTTATATGTTGTTTCAGAGCTTCTTGTGACGGTAGAAGTTTATCCACGTTACCAATATTATAACAGTAAATAGCCATATTAAACTTCTCACCTTTTTGCTTTAGATCTTCTGTTAGGTCAACGACCGTTCCAAATCCTTCCAGAAGATCGTAATTTTCTGTGAAGACTTTCCTTGTGCTTTTCTTCTAAAAACCTGACAATGAGCTTGTGTTAACAGCGAAGGTCTGGATTCAATGAGGAATGAGCGCGAGTAAATCAAAATACGTTTTAGTCAATAAAATTGTTCAAGCTCTTGGACCAGAAATACACTGTTTATTGACGTTCCACGCTCTTACAGTATGCGCTAGCACAAGCTCATTGTCAAGTTTTTCATAGAAAAGCAGAAGCAGTCTTCATAGAAAATTACGGTCTTCTGGAAGGATTTGGAACGGTCGTTGACCTAACAGAAGATCTAAAGCAAAAAGGTGAGAAGTTTGATATGGCTATTTACTGTCATAGTATTAGTAAAGTGGATAAACTTCTACCGTCTCAAGAAGCTCTGATACAACATCTAAAAAGAGCAAATTACCAAATGTACGTTTGGGCTACTACAGATGTGGCATTTCATAATTTACCACCACCTACAAACCATGGTTGAACATTGGAAAACGAAAAGTTGTCACCGATAACAACGTTAAAACCGTTAACCTACCTATTTCGTAAAAGATTTGAAATTAATGTCTTGCCAATGCAAAACAAGCTGCCGTAGTGCGAGATGCAAATTTGTTAGTAAAATTCAAAAATGCATGCAGGGTGTTTGCTATAAAATATCAGTGAGGAGGTATGCTTAAATCAGTAGGTATAATTTTGGTGATGTTGATGAATCACTCTAGACATTGCATGCTTGCAACTAACAATTGTTTTTTTTATAACAATAATAAATATTTATAAACTTGTTAACTAAATTGTTTTGGATTTCTCATTCTTTTATTTACTTTTCCAAGGCAGCCTCATTCTTACATAGTGTAAAATGTAATGCGTTAAGTAGGTACAGTCACGAGCAATAACATAGGCACACCCTGAACATTCAAATGCATGTAGCAACACAAAATCGCAAAAATAAGTATGCTAAGCTGTGCCCAATAATTATGTAAACGTTAAATATTGTGTCAAAATTAACTACACAATTTTATCAAATTATTATTAACAACACATTACCAAAAATTGTATTAACTTTCAGTTACATAATTATGTACCCATGTAAATTTCAAAAACATGTACACAGTACAGTTTCGAAATTATGTAAACAATTACAAAGTAGCAGTTTCAAGCAGCTTGAGCTCGGAAGTAAGTTGAGCGGATTATAGTACCTACATAAATATGGCATATAATTACCTTGGTATTATTTATTTCTGGATGTTTTGATCATTAATTTCGTTATAAAAACCGACCGTCGCGTCGTCATTACATATGTATGTTACAAAAAAACCGGCAAAGTGCGAGTCGGGACTCTGGAAAATATAGTGTTCCATTCCATATACCAGTTGTTTAAGAGGCTCCTCATAGGTAAACGCAGCGCCGGGCCATATTTTACTGGTTTTAGAAGCTATCTTCTGGTTAATTGAAAGACATACAAATTATTGAAAAGTGTAGCAATGATGTTCAACATCTCGGCTTTATTTGTTATAGATCATATTTCTTATTTTTCTATAAAATACACATGAAACCTGTGTTCAAAGGAAAGCCTAAATATTGGAAAAAATCTGTATTATGTGCATCTACTTTTTAAGTTGAAGTCACTTTTACTTGAGACACACACCTTTGTGTAGACAATATTAAGATCTAAATGAACTATTTTTTAAAATTATTTTATGATCAATATTTAATGAGTTAATTAGGTAATTGTTAAATTTGGTGCGAATTCTTATGATTTTAGAATGTGATTTCCTTGGATTAGAAGGCACCACAGTGACAAAATGAAGAACAAGTCAGTCAAAAACAGGTATACCTACTAAAATGATGTAGTTTAGTAGATGTGAGGCGGCTCTGAAAGAGTCAAGGTCGTTCGGTCAGGGAAACCTCTTAACATGGTTCGTTGATGAAAACCACTATAAATTGACACTTACTTAGTATGTGTTCACATAGTAACTGAAGATCATTTAACACTGGTGTTGGTTTTTTTGGTATACATTAAAAACCATCAAAGTAAGCGCCAACGTGATAATTTTCCCGCCGTCTACACGTTATTTCAGATGTTCATGATTTTTTTCAAATTTTATACTGCTAAATTTTTAAGTCTGCACCGAGCCTATTGTGCTGCCCCCAATCGTATTTTTTTATTTCTTAACAATTAAACAATATTTCAAAAAGACAAGAATGTCACATCGAGAATTCTGGGGGTGGCAATTCGCCCGTCGACTGTTTTTTTTTCCGAATACCGTCCTAAAACTAACTATTTGCAAATCATACAGAAGGGATTTGCGCGCATCACGGTTGTTGTTTGTTGTTGTGCAGTGCAGCTAGATAAATATTTCCTGTAAAATGAATGATAACAATGTGCCATATCGTGTTTCTACATATCGACTGTGGAAAGGTAAAAATGCTAAAACGCCAAAATGCTTGTTGTGGGAAATGAGATTTAAAGTTACTTTTTTTCGAAAAAAAATCATAACTTTTTTGTTATTAATGTGAGCAAATTCTTGCATATGAAAGATCATAATATTTTTTTTCTTTCTAAATTTAGGAAATACTCATTGGTTTCTAATTCTATTGTATCGCAAAATACTTGTCGCTTAAGCAAAAATTCTTTAATTTTTGAGGAAATCACAGTCAGGAAAAAATTACTTATTTCCAAAATATTTTAAGAACGCAGTTAGTGAAAACTGCTTATGAGTCACAATGATCTCTTCTAGGGCCATGACAAAATGCTAAATGACCTTAAATTTAACAGATGCAGTGAAGGAAAGTTTGCTAAATCACCCATGTCATAATGAAAAAAATTACTTATGAGGCGATGATTTACCAGAACCTTTTAGGAAAATTGCTTAAATGCACCAATGCTGGAGAATAAAATCAAACAAGTATTGCTAAACACCTAATCGATTACTCTATTTTAGCAGTTTTATTACTTATCGCTATCAATAATTAGGATAACTATGTTTAGTTAATATTAAATAATTGCTTAATGACCATCAATGAAACATTTTTCAAAAATAATGTCTAATTTCCTCATAAAAATAAATTAAACCTTTCAAGTTACACGTAAATAACTAAAAACGACGTATTATTTGATTGGAGATACTTTTTAATCATAAGTAGCAAAATCTAGAATAATTAGGAGTAGAGTAATCGAGTAGATTGTTATTTGACATATTATTTGTAATAAAAAAATCATGATTTTACTAATCAACAACTTTTATTTACCCTTATTGATTGACATGGGACTTGCTAGAGCTCTTACATTATACGTTTTACACTATAAGTACAATATCTTTACTTGCAGCAGGTTTTTTTTTACGTTCCTGTTTTTTTTTACTACTTTCAGGTTTTTCTTTATTATTCTTTTGAGCGTGTTTTCTTTTGGATGTAGTTTTTTTATTACTTTCAGGGATTTTTTTGTTATCTTCAACTTCTTCTATTCTATTATTTTCAGATTTTTCTTCATTATAGAGGTTCATGTTATTTTCGTTTTCATTTGTAGCATCCTCGTCATTGGCGTTTATTTGCTGTAAGCAAATCTCAATTTCTTCTTTCCGATTTAAAAAGTAATATAAAGAAGATTCGTTTGGAAAGTAAGAATCTATAGCGCTGGTCTTTTTAACTGGCTGGAGGACCTCAGTAGCCGGTGAGACCTCCGTCGTCGTCCCATCGGAAGAGCTGGTCTGCACAGTAGTAGGCTGAAGTAGCGCAGGCGCCGGGAAGACCTCCTTCATCGTCCCATCGGGAGAGCTGGTCTCTACTGCAGTCTGAAGAAGCGCGGGATCCGGGAAGACCTCCTTCGTCGTCTCATCGGGAGAGCTGGTCTCTACTGCAGTCTGAAGAAGCGTAGGATCCGGGAATAACTCAGTCGTCGTCCCATCGAGAGAGCTGGTCTGCACAACAGCAGGCTGAAGGAATGCAGGCGCCGGGAAGACCTCCTTCATCGTCCCATCGAAAGTACTGGTCTCTACTGCAGTCTGAAGAAGCGCAGGATCCGGGAAGACCTTCTTCGTCGTCCCATCGGGAGAGCTGGTCTCTACTGCAGTCTGAAGAAGCGCAGGATCCGGGAAGACCTCCTTCGTCGTCCCATCGGGAGAGCTGGTCTCTACTGCAGTCTGAAGAAGCGCAGGATCCGGGAAGACCTCCTTCGTCGTCACATCGGGAGAGCTGGTCTCTACTGCAGTCTGAAGAAGCGCAGGATTCGGGAAGAACACCGTTGTCGTCCCATCGGGAGAGCTGGTCTGCACAGCAGCAGGCTGAAGGAATGCAGGCGCCGGGAAGACCTCCTTCGTCGTCCCATCGGGAGAGCTGGTCTCTACTGCAGTCTGAAGAAGCGCTGGATCCGGGAAGAACTCTTTCGTCGTCCCATCGGGAGAGCTGGTCTGCACAGCAGCAGGCTGAAGAAACGCAGGTGCCGGGAAGACCTCCTTCGTCATCCCATCGGGAGAGCTGGTCTCTACTGCAGCCTGAAGAAGCGCAGGATCCGGGAAGACCTCCTTCGTCGTCCCATTGGGAGAGCTGGTCTCTACTGCAGTCTGAAGAAGCGCAGGATCCGGGAAGAACTCCATCGTTGTCCCATGGGGAGAGCTGATCTCTACTGCAGGCTGAAGGAACGCAGGAGCCGGGAAGAACTCCGTCGTCGTCCCATCGGGAGAGCTGGTCTGCACATCAGCAGGCTGAAAGAACGCAGGAGCCAGGAATAACTCCGTCGTCGTCCCATCGGGAGAGCTGGTCTGCACAGCAGCGGGCTGAAGGAGCGCAGGCACCGGGAATACCTCCTTCGTCGTCCCATCGGTACAGCTGGTCTCTACTGCAGGCTGAAGGAGCGCAGAAGCCGGGAAGAACTCCGCCGTCGTCCCATCGGGAGAGCTGGTCTGCACAGCAGGGTGAAACAGCGCAGGAGCTGGTGTGTGCTGAGGATTGCGACCACCAGTCTCTAAATGTTCCGGGACCGAGGTAGCATCTTCCAAATAAGAAGTACTACCTTTAAACTGTAAAGCTTCATAATCTGCTGTGTTTGCTCGCATTAACTTTGTTACGGAGACAGGATTTCTCTTTTTCTACGTTTTCTACTGACTGGGTTACTATTCGCATTCTGAGCGCGTTTTTCAGTACTTTGACTATAGTGAAAGTTGTTCAGTGTGATGGTCTGAATTTACCGTTTCAATTTACGGAGGGCTGTCCCTTACACCCTGTATACTTCAATCCCTGTAGCTCTCAGAGCGTGATTGAGTAACCAACATCTCAAAATTCAAACATACACAAACAAAATTAAATAGTATCACGCCTGTACCTACCACACATTTGCATCTATAGGTAATTAGGTATCTATTACAAATTAGGACTTAGGTTATGTATTTCTCTAATCTTAGAACTATTTCATACTTTTTTTCCATAAGTAGGTACGTAAATGAACACTTATTGCATTTTATTCGTAAGAATACCTACGCAATGTGCCTTTTGTTTGTGAACCAAGCCAATACGAATAATACCTTGCCTACTTCAATTTGAAAGGCCATTTCACGACATAATATTTATCGTTACAAATAATAGATAAACAGATCTTATTATCAAAACACCGTTTGTTTACACACTGTACTGCACGAATCCTTGACTGAATAGCCGACGAACAAATGGCTTATGGCCGGCCGGCCGGTGTGGCGCGGTGAATGAACGAAGAATACCGACAGATCGCGACACAACCCGAACTTGTGAAGTGTGCTAATAAACAGGTTCACGTTCAATGTTTGCGTGTGATTATTACTTAAACTAATAAAGTTTCTACTTTGGTTATTATAGTATCGCTAAAGTGTTAAACAAGTTAACAAATTATGACTTCTGTATTCTAATATACGTTGCATCTTTAAATCTGAGAGTAGTATTTTCGCTAACGTACTAGAGAAATAACACAAACAGCTAGCGAAAAATTGCTTAACCGCCAACCGTTCTTAATTCATAAACCATGATGTTTTGCTAAAGCGCCAAACCACTGTAGTCTATAAAATGCTTAAATTACTAAATCACCATTACTTTTCAAATTTGAAAAAACGAAAATTGCTCAAGTGGTACAAATGAAATAAAGTTGGACCGGATAAAAATTCTTAAGCTACATTTGTTAAAAAAATAACAAAAATACGTCGCTTTAGACATATTGACAGCGTAGATTTGAGAAAAACGCTGCACTTTAGAAATGCTAAAGCGCCATAAATGTGCTGCGATTGCTTTAAAACCTAGACAGATCGACGCAGAAAAAAAAACGCTATCCGACGATATATATAACTCATAATGGCCAAAGTGGCGCTTTAGCATTTTTACCTTTCCACAATCGATATGATAAACACAAAATCATAGTTCTTAAAGAACAGGGAGTTTCGGTTACAGACATAGCAAATGAATTGGGAATTACGGTGAGTTTGCAATTTATTGTTATCTTTGATTTTAATTTTATAGGCATTTATGTTATCTCGGTCAAATAAACTATTAAAAAAAATTCTGAAAAATACAAGGTGTTAAAAAATAAAAATAAAAATTTAAGGGGGTGGTTAAGAGGATAGGCGGGCTGAAATACTAATTTGGAGAATAGGTCACTTTTCCGTCTGTATACATATTTATCAGATCCACCCCACCCATACACTCCGCGGACTAGACTGCAGCTCGGACCGATTTTATATACAAAAAAATGACCAAATCTGCATTTCGTATTCCCCTGTTTTCTTCTCCAAAACTAAACCTATTTTAATAATTCTTTCAAAGAGATTATGAGAAAGACTTTAGCTATGTCCGTACGTTTTGTTTTTTTTTGTTTATATTCGTCAAATTTGTTTACTGGATGTCTGAAAACGGGCGGTAAAATGGGTCATTTTCGTAGGTCCCTAGTTCTTACAGTAATTAATTAATGCAAAAAATCAAAAGATAGGGACATGGCAGAAGTGACATAGATTGTATGGTAAAAAAATATTTGCTCTAGTGTTATTATCCAGGGAAAAAACAGGGGAATACGTTTGTATGGAGAAAACTGTACTCGTCTATCCTCTTAAGACCATCAAACTGAACAACTTTCACTATGGGACCAATATCGAAATCGCGAAAAAAAATCAGATGTTCCATCATCATCATCATCATCATCGTATCTGCCGATAGACGTCCACTGCTGGACATAGGCCTCCCCCAAAATGGGGGGATTAGCCATAATCGTCACGAGGCGTCTGCGATTTTCCAAACTAAACTACAATCTACTCGAGCTAAATATGGGACAGCAGATAAATTTTTTTCGAGATTTCGATGTTGGTCCCATAGTAAAAGTTATTCAGCTTGATGGTCTCAACAACCTCCTATAAAGTTTTAAATATTTATTTTTACTTTTGTAACACTGTAAATTTATACAAGCGTTTGTAATAAAAAAAGATAAACAATACAATGTATTTAATTACGTAATGGGCTAGTGTTTTATAAACAAAATAAATTATTTAAATTATTTTCCCAATATACCTATACTTACTATTTTTAGGGTGCCGCGCGTTGCGCAGACGTTTTTAAGGGTTCTATACAGGGTGTAAGAAAAAGTATCAATAACCTTTAAACCACATACTCTATCCATCATACTGAACAACGTTTACTATGGGAGGAAACCTGTCAGAATAAAAAAAAATCCGCTGTCCCATCATCCTAAACTGCAATACCTACTCGATGCAAACAGGTTTGCTCCCTTATTAACAGTTGTTCAGTAGGTTTTAAGGTTAATGATACTTTTCCTTACACCCTGTATAAGGTCTTACAAAATTAGGTGAAACTATTGACTTTAACGTTGACGAGAGAGGTTAAGGCGATGATCAGACCATCAAACTGAACATTTTTCTCTATAGGACCAATATCAAAATCGCGAAAAAAATCGGCGGTCCCTTTGTATAGAACAGCAGATTTTTTTTCGCGATTTCGATATTGGTCCAATATAAAAAGTTGTTCAGTTGGATGGTCTGATCATCGCCTTGAAATAGTTTCAGCAAATTTTTTTAGACCTCATATTTAATTGACTTAATGAAGTAGTAACAATTTTGTTAAATAAAATTTTTTTTTTCAGCGGAAGACCGTCTATTTGTGGCTCAAGCGGTGGGAAGATGACGGTGACGTTGTTAGTCGTAAAAGTGGTGGTCGTCCACGAAAAACTTCAGCGGTGCAAGACAGGCAGATCGTGAACAGGGTGCTTAGTAATGGATTCGTGCGACTTCAGGACATATCATCTTCATATCACGTGTCATCTTCAACGATTCGACGTCGCCTTATCACGGCTGGCATACGTCACAGAGTTCCGGCGCGAAAACCGCTTTTAACTGCACGCCATAAACAACAGCGACTACAATTTGCCCGTGAATATCTAAATTTCGATTTTAGCAGAGCCATTTTTTCAGATGAAAAAGTGTTTGTGTCTTCTGCTGATGGACGTTTGTCTTTATGGCGGCCTAATAACACTCGATATATGGAAAGTAATATACTGCCATCTAGAAGAAGTGGCCGGATAAGCTTCGGCGTTTGGGGCTGGATGGCATCCAGTGGACCCGGCGAATTGGCCGAGATCAGTGGTCGAATGAATAGCGCGCAATATTCGAGTATTTTAGACGAAGTTTTACTGCCTAGTCTGGAGACATACTTTCCCGGATTGACGCATATTGCTTTTGTGCAGGACAATTCAGCGGTCCATAATTCTCGAATCTCTCAGGCCTGGTTCAATCGCAACCGAAATTTGGTGAATTTGTTGCCGTGGCCACCTAAAAGCCCTGATCTCAATCCCATTGAGAATTTGTGGGGGCGGATGGTCCAAGAGTGGGACAGCAACCAAGCTAGAACCAGACAAGCCTTGGTCAGACACGTCCACGAGATATGGGATAGTTTTCGAGGCAGTATTGAATGTAACAACATGGTTTCATCAATGCGGGAAAGGTTGCAAGATGTTTTAAACGCTGAAGGTGGCTACACAAGATTTTGATTAAATTAATTACCTCGTATTTAAAATTTATAACGATTATGTGTAGAGACAGTTAATTTACATGATTAATAGTATAAGAGATAAGTGTACTTTTTGCAGCCATCAGCAGCTAGGCACTATGCACTGTAGCTATGTGAACAGTACAAAAACTGACATGGTTCATCAGTCGGTTTAGAAGTTACAACCGTTCAAAGGTCGACTCCTAAACCGACTGATGAACCATGTCAGTTTTTGTACTGTTCACATAGCTACAGTGCATACTACAATAATATTATGCGATCGGCCTTGCAGCTGATAGGCTGATCGTAAATTTTTTATTAACCTTCAAATGTCTGTAACTCCTAAACCGACTGACGTTATGCAGGCAGACCTGGTCCATCCCCATCACAGAGATGCTCTTCACCCCATTAACACTGAATCAGCCTTGCTGCTAATGGTTGCAAAAAGTACACTTATCTCTTATAACATAAATTGTTATTTAAATCAATTTATTATAGTAGATTACATATCGAGGGCAGGAAAGTAAGAAAGGTCTCAGATCTCATGTAATTGTTGACTGTGGCGAAGCCGAGGTTAACAAACATGTGATCTAAGGCTTTCTTATTTACTGCCCGAGGTTAGTATACTATTTTTCTCCAAATTTTGTTATATCGTTTGGTTTAAATATGTTTTCTTGAATAAAAATTAATTATATTAATAATAAATTATTAAAATCTTGTTTTATTGCACTAAAATACACTATTTATTAATAAAACTGTATTTTATTCATCGCATTACGGTATCATCGATCGGTACACGAGTAAACTTAACAAAAACAGGAAAAAGTAAGTATACTCATTCAATGTCATTTTAATGTATCCATGACAATTTCTATAATATGTATATTGTATACTTGTAATAGAAATTGTCATGGATACTTAAAAATTACATTGGAAGTGTGAACTTTTTACTGATTTTGTCTCGTTTATATTACTGTGAAACCAATGTATACCTAGTTTTGACAAAGTTTGATGGTTAGGTAACTATGAACAAATTTACGTTTACATATTTTTTGAATGGTTGAAGTTAAGATATTTTAGAAAATGTGACAAAGTATATATATTTTTGCTCGTGACTGTACATATTATAACGAATGGGGTACCTACATCAGACCATCAAGCTGAACCACTTAAACATTGGAGCCAATATAAATATAGCGAATTAAATCAGATTTTCCGTGGAACATGTCTCTTCTGGACCAAAATGTATGAAACAGCAGCTAATTTTTCTCGTGATTTCAAAGTTGGTCCCATTGTAAAAGTTGTTCAGTTTTAATGTCTAAAGCATCCCTTAAGTATGTAACGCATTTAATATTACACCCTGTACATCTACAATTTATGTAAACGCATGTGCAAATAATATAAAAATGTATGTTTTTCGAATCAATATTACAATGGAAACCTTAATTTTATACAATCTATAAATCATAATGTTATTTGCAGTCCGTCCGCCCCGCCCGCACACCGCCGCACGCTTGGACTCATAGTTACAGTGCACCAGAAAATTTGACACAGCTCAGTCGTTTGAAGTTGTATTTTTATACAATTGATGTTGTAAGATAGCTAATAAAATTCTCTATGTTTTATGTAATGGCTATAATCACAATAAAGTTACCCGTTTCCGAGAAAACTGGAGGAATGATTGCTGGTAGGTAACGAAAAATGCAATAAATTGAAAATATTTCAGTAAATACAAATTTTTCACGTTAGGTGTCTTTGAAATGGTTAAAGTAAATTGAATAAGCTTTCAAATGACTCCTTGCACAACCAGATTGACCTCATAGGTGCGCTACAATTGAAGAAAAACTAAAACCGTCGGCGGCCATCTTTATGACGTCACTGCTACCCCCCTCCACCACTTTAGAATTATACAACAAGCAGTTTCGGGGATCCAGAGAGTACCCTGAACACACCCATACCTGTTGTAGGTATATACAGAACTTACATACGAGATTTTTTTTCTCTGGTCCTGGCCGCTAGTCTAGTTGAGGAGATCCCTCGTACCGAGACATTCCTGGCTTCAGTACCAGATCTTGGTTAAATATGTGTTTTGCTATCAAAACTGAACGTATACAAACAAATTGCAAGCCAATGTTGTTAACCGTTGAAGGTATGGCGACAGAGAGCCTATGATTGTCTCTTTGACGCGAGAGATCTGTGATGTCGATTCATGTAACTTATAAGCAGTTCATGTTATATTAATTATTATCGTAGCTATCCAAGTACATTATAAACTTTATCGGGAGAAAGAATCAACTGTCCTTTCATTGCCACGCCAACGTTCCCATAGTGGTGATCCCAGAGTGTGAAGAATGAGAAATCGCTCCAGATAGTATTTTGTTTTTCTTCTCGCTGCTCATTTCGTAAACCTCGGCAGAAGACTTCTTCTCTTCAGTGACAGAGATTGATTTTAAAGCAGCTTGGCATCAACTTGAATGAGCCGTTGAACATTTTTGGCCGTACCAACCAGGGCCGATCATTTTTGCACGACCAATCTTGCACAGAAAATTTTGCATGGGACCTGACGTCAGCCGCGGGACACATGATTTCTCCAGCATCAGTGTAGTTACTGCGCGACGTGTAACGTTTAATTTTTTATATATTTTTGTTTTTGTTTAGTTGTGTTACCTATTTAAGTTGGCTGCCTGAATGTTACCATAAGTCGATTTAATTATTTTGTAATTACGCTTTATGAACTGTTAACTTACGGATATTTAAGCGTACGAAAGCTTAGTTTTAGATGTCATAACTTGTTGTCGCTTCAGCCCTATTTAATTTCAATTTATTGTTATTCTTGTATTCTTTCAACATGGCTGAGAGCGTTGAACATTTTAAAGAGCTTTTGCAGACAATGCTAGAGCAGAATCAGGCTTTGCACCAGCAAAATTCGCTCCTACAAGAGCGGAAAAATTCTGTTTCATCGGGCAATAGTAATTTAAACACCACCCCTTCTTCTGCTTCGCCGTCTGTTTCTAAAGTGGCGGTAAAACTTCCCACATTTTGGGCGGACAAGCCGGCCGTGTGGTTTGCCCAGGCGGAGGCTCAGTTCGAAATCTCTGGAATTTCAACTGAATCTACTAAGTATAATTACGTTATTTCTCAGTTGGATTCGAGGGTGGCGGCAGAGGTTCAGGATATTATAATAAACCCACCTGACGCAATTTGCCGGTACAGCAAGCTCAAAGAAGAGTTAGTCAAAAGGCTATCTATCTCTGAAGAACAGCGGGTAAGACAGCTTATTTCTGATGAAGAGCTGGGCGATTGGCGCCCTTCCCAATTTCTGCGGCACCTGCGCTCGCTTGCAGGCAGCACGTTGTCGGATGAAAACATCATTAGGCAACTCTGGCTTCGCCGAATGCCGTCCCATATTCAGGCGGTCCTCGCAGCTCAGGCTGAGCTGCCGGTGGATAAGGTCGCTGAGATCGCAGACAAAATTATGGAGGTATCTCCTTCCTCCACATCGAATTTTGTCCATGCTACCGCAGGCCCACCCGATCAGTTTAAAGATATTAAGGAGCAACTCAGTGATCTCGCGAGTCAGGTTTCAGCCCTGAACAGACGCCAAAGGCCTGATTCCAGATCCAGATCTCGATCTAATTCCAGGTCTGGACGACAAGTCCCTCCAAATCCGAAGGCTGGCGAGGCGGTCGGAGTTTGTTGGTACCATCGAAATTTTCAGTCGAACGCATTTAAATGTACTAAACCCTGCTCTTGGGTTGCACCGACGGAAAACCCTCCCAGCAGTCAGTGATGGCGGCGACTGACTGCCCACTTTCCAGCCGTCGTTTATTTGTGACAGATAAAAGCTCCAAGTTTCAATTTTTACTTGATACAGGGTCGGACTTGTGTTGTTTTCCACGACGATTGTTGCATGATCGTCGCCAAGCTACCGATTTCGACCTGAGTGCTGCTAACGGGAGTAGCATCAAAACTTACGGAAGCCTATCACTGACGCTTAACCTCGGTTTAAGGCGGGATTTCACGTGGAATTTCATAGTAGCAGATGTCAGCACCGCGATAATTGGTTCCGATTTTCTCGCTTATTACCATTTGCTTCCCGACTGTCGGAATAGACTCCTTGTCGACGGTAGCACTGGCTTATCTGCTCCAGTGCAGGTAGCGAAAAACTTACAACTCAGTATCAAGGTAATTTCCGCAGCTCCTCCTTTTTCTAAGTTGCTCGCCGAGTTCCCAGATATTACTCGGCCCCCTGGCATTCATAAACAACCCAAGCATCATACGGTGCACTACATCAATACTACTGATGGGCCCCCTGTGTCATGTCGACCACGACGCCTGGGCCCCCAGAAGCTTGCCGCTGCTCAGAAGGAATTC
Source organism: Agonopterix heracliana (assembly GCA_963693445.1). NCBI lineage: Eukaryota > Metazoa > Arthropoda > Insecta > Lepidoptera > Depressariidae > Agonopterix > Agonopterix heracliana. Next base: position 915,721 of record OY856321.1, read on the forward strand.
TCAGACATGTTAAAGTGCGGAACGGCGAGGCCTTCTAAGAGCCCTTGGTCCTCACCATTACATATGGTTCCCAAGCGTGACTCCAGCTGGCGCCCTTGCGGGGATTTCCGCGCCCTTAACGCACGAACCGTACCAGACCGCTATCCTGTGCGCCACATTGGCGATTTTAACCTACGAATTTCAGGCTCAACCATATTCAGCACCTTAGATCTTGTTAAGGCTTATCAGCAAATACCAGTTTTCGAACGAGATATTTGCAAGACTGCTATCACAACTCCATTCGGCCTTTTCGAATTTCCGTATATGACATTTGGTCTACGCAACGCGGGACAGACGTTTCAACGTTTCATCGATGAGGTTGTTAGGGACTTGGATTTTTGTTTTGCTTATGTCGATGACATTTTAATTTTTTCACGCGATGCCACCGAACACGTTCGACATCTGCGCACTCTTTTTCAACGTCTGCAAGACTATGGTGTCGTGTTGAACACGGCGAAATGCAAGTTCGGCCAGCCTGAAGTTATTTTCTTGGGACATCTTCTGAGTGCGGCAGGTATTCAACCTCCCCCGGAGCGTATTACGGCTCTACGGGAGTTTCCTATTCCCAAATCGATTCAAGGGGTGCGGCGTTTTCTTGGAATGATTAACTATTACCGTCGGTTTGTACCTCACGCGGCATCGCTCCAAGCGCCATTAATCGACGCCCTCGCAGCGACCAAGGATAAAGGCGCGAAGCCGTTTCCATGGACACCCAAGTTGACAGAATGTTTCGAAGCGTGTAAAGAAGGCCTTTCCACTGCTACCCAGTTGGCGCACCCGGTGGCTGATGCTCCCCTTGGTTTATTTACGGATGCTTCGAGCATTCAAATCGGTGCTTGCCTCCAACAAAAAGTGGGTGAAACGTGGCAACCCATCGCATTTTTTAGTACGAAACTGGCTGCTAAGCAGGTGGAATGGCCAGCGTATTATAGAGAACTTTTGGCGGTTTATTAGAGCGTTCAGCATTTTCGGCATATTCTTGAAGTCCAACATTTTACGATATATACCGACCACAATTCAATTTATTTATTCAAAGACAACAATAGCTGTATAGAATATTAACAAAACACATAAAATTGAACAGTCATCACCAGTAGCAATAGTAATAATTAGATTCATTTAACATGTCAAAGATTACATCACAGTTAAGGAACTAACAGATAGAATTATTTAAAATAATGACAAATAAGGCAACTATTACAGAATTATTACAATGTCAGGTACTTTACAATACTTTTCTCTCAAATTAAAACAGAACCAGATCGCACACTCATGACGGTGCCTTGTACAGCGCCTCCTGGTGTCGGTCTAGCGGTGCGTCGGGTGTCGGGAAAGGTGGTTGACAGCGATGTCAAGAGGAGTTCATTTGAAGATTTGAATAGAAATGGCTGGACCACCGCATAACTCGACGAATCGCTAGTTCTGTAAATTGGGAGTATTTATTCGGAGCTGCTTGATTACCTATTCCCTATTGTGTGTTTGCGACGAAGGCCCTCCTGTGCTTAAATCAGAAGTGCACCCAAGAGGAATAAAATCGGAAAATTTTGATGGAAATTTGACACCTCAAACTTAGCTTTTGTTTCAAGAGTCAAGACCTGATGAAAATTATATCTTGAGGTGTCTTGAGGTTCTAAATTAATGCGAAAGAAAAAGCAAGTGAATCCGCATCTGCATTAATATGGAACATGATCGAACTTGCCTACCTAAATGGCTAGTGGCAGAACGACGAGCAGTAATTTTCAACCACACAATTTAGCTGACAAATGATTTACAGTAAAGTCGACGGATACATCATACAGTTCATACAGTACGGACACTCCCTGCATTTCTTCGCGGAATACAGATGGAAGACAACTACAGAAGCCAATGGTTTTGCCAATGCCAGGCCAGCGTCTAGCCCAGCCTGGTTGTGATAATGGGCAAGTTCTCTCCGTGCTGGTATGGTATAAATGTTTTTTGTTCGAAATATACTTTGGTGAAAATGTTGTCGGATATTGTGCTGTGTTGTGCTTGGGTGCCCTCTGCGTCGCATAAAGACTTCAGTCCTAATTTTGGAAGTCATAAAATGTTCAGCATAAAGTTTTTACGCATAAAAGTATCTTCCCATAGTTGTTTCTGAGCATACTGCTTTGATTGGCATAACTGTTATCTGATCTAATGTTAACCAGAATAATTTAAGTTACCATAAATTGTCAAGTCATATTATTCAAACTCATAACTAACATTAAATCTAATTTATTAATCGCATAATAAGACGTATAAATTAATATTAATTAATAAAAATATAATGATATAAATTTTATTAAAAACAATTAATTAACTACTTAACTGTAGGTTAGGTTACGTATTGTGACCACTTATAGAGCGAGTGAAATCAAACGAATGCGAAAAACAAACTATTTTTTTTTAATTTAAGTTTAGGTTAGGTTAGAACATGTATTACGTTTAGCAGAGCGTGCAAAGCGAGCGGAGCATCAACATGCAAGCGTGTATGCTGCATGCTTGCTGCATGCTTGCTTGCTTACTGCATGCTTGCATGTTGGGGGGTGGGGGGCTGCGCCCCACAAAACAAACTGGTGTTTATAAAATTGTAGGTTAGGTTAGGTTAGAACATGTATACGCTTAGCGGAGCGAGCGGAGCATCAACATGCTTGCTTATATGCTGCATGCTTGCTTGCTTGCTGCATGCTTTGCTTGCTTGCTGCATGATTGCTTGCTTGCTGCATGCTTGCTTGCTTGCTGCATGCTTGCATGTTGGTGGGTGCAGGGGGGCCGCGCCCCCCGCCCCATTTACGCTTGGACATTTCTTAGTTGGGGAATTGTAATTGTAATTGTAACCCTTGATTGTAATTCTGGATGAAGATTATGGAAAAGTTCAGATGTCGGGATTACAGAGATGGAAACTGGTTCAAAGGATGGTTAACGATTTTTGGAAGAAAAGGTCTGATGAATATTTGGTGACATTAAACCAACGCTATGAGTGGACAAATAATAGATCGGAGCCTAAAATTTATACTATAGTAATTCTAAAAGATCATAATTTACCACCTGCCAAATGGTTGTTAGGGAGGATTGTAAAAAAGCATACTGGAAAGCATGATGTTACACGTGTTTTCAGTATTGAAACAACAAATGAAATTTGTAAACTTGCATGTAACAAATTGTGTTTTTGACAAAAACTAAATGAATTTATTTATTGTGTTAATTACCATGTAACGTTAAGTATAAATGTTTGTTTAAGTATAGGTAATTGTACTGACTTATTGGTTGTTATAAGATAATAGGATTTCTATGTTTGCCTAACTATGTTTATTTTCTTTTGACAGGATACTTAACGGGGTATCGTTGAGATATTGTTAGTAGTTTAGTGTGATTACATTTAACATTTTATTTTGAGCTGTGTAAAACTAATTCTCATGGTGGGCGGTGTTTACCTTAGTTGGTTTAGGAGACTAAGGTCTAGAATGATGTTATGTTGTGTTTTGTTTTCTTAATAATATTATAGTTTGAGAAAGAACAGAGTTCTTTGGTGAGCGGCATGTCTAAATCGCATTGTTTTGTGTGTTATTAATTTGTCTGTCTGTCTGAGTCTACAGTTTTTATGTATTACTATTATGTTTAATTTACCATATGTCTCGATAGATGGCTATGCCGTAGGAATAGATCGCGCTATAATTATTCGCCCGCTGTACCATATAAGAGAGACGAGCTTTTGAAATAAAGTCTTTTCGCAGTAGTTAATCTTAGAGTTTTCATTTTCATACAACACATCTATAAGTAAACATGTATACCTTAGATTATTTATGCATGCTGCATAATACCTAAAGAATTTCGAACAAATTAATATTCTGTGTTCCAAAAGTCAGGGCCATTTCGTTTGTATTCTATTCTTGACGCAAATTCAGCTTATTAGTATTTAATTGAATATCACTTTACTAGGTATTACTGCTCACGTTACTAGGTATTACCATACAATTGTGACCTCAATAACATAACAATTATTATTATATTATAATTATAATCTAATGACATAAAACATTTAGAACTTATTGTAAATTTAGATATTTGTATACTTACATACCTATAGAATTTTTCGAATAAATACGTTTTAGTTTTTATTTGTATATTATTACAAAGGTTTTTTACTCCAGTATTTTAGAAGTTAGAGGTATCAACGCTATATTTGCGTTGAACGCAGATAATTATAACGATTTAGTTTTTATGGGTGTTTTGTTCCATTGGACAAGACAAGACCTATCCAATGATGCCTCACTCAATTATAATAAAAATCAAACCCTCTTTTGTTGTATGGAAAAAAAAGTTTCTTCATAACTTGTGTTTCTGTTTCGTTGTGGCAAACGAATGTAGTAATCTCCAAATAATGTCATAATATGACTTTTCGTGCCTTTAGGTATATTATTGACGTAAATATTAAAAAGCAGCGGTCCCAATACGCTACCTTGGGGACAATTCCTGTAGAGACAATTCTCGGAGATGACATGAATTCTTTCTCACATTTGGTCTGTGGAAACATTCTTTAAAGAGAAGTTACTACTGCTAGCTACTAGGTACTACGTACTATACACTAAGCTATATTCTAAGATTAATTTTATCAGGTTTTGCCTAACTACCCGTATTTTATTTCACACTTATTATTTTGCAATTGCATTTTAATTTACTTATTTTAACTTTATAGGTAAATAAATGGATTAAGATAAAAGCAAAGTTTAAAGAATTAAATTAAGGCTTTGTTTACTTAACGTATATTCACTAAGTACGCGTTGGGATGAACTTAAACAACCACTTAAATCTTTAGATAGAAGGCCTCCGCTCATTGCCGCGATATTATCGCTGCGATTTTGCGATAATTGTTCTCAGTACATTTTGTATGGGGACGCGCTCGATCCCACACACTGCCGCGATATTATCGCAACTCTTTCGACTACATTCAGTGGTGGGGCGCATGCCTGACGCGAATCGCGGAATCGCTGCAGTGTGTAAGGTGTCGCTATATCGCTGTCGATAATATCGCTCAATAAAATCGCTCGATAATGTCGCTGCAATATGCGGAGGCCTGATTTTTTGTGTCTTAATGAGACCAAAACTAATATAAGCTGGCCGCGCGTAGGTTACATAACGTATAACGTCGCGCGGCCAGCTTATTATTTTGTTTTGCATAGGTTGGGCGTACCGAGACCGTCGTTACCAAGAGCGTCGGTGGTACTTATGTATAAGTAATACCGACTGCTCTCAAACGGTGAAGGAAAACATGGTGAGGAAACCTGCATACACTGAAAAAGAAATTCTGATGCCTATATTATGAGAAGTGCTGCCGCGCTAGCAATAACAGCAGTAAGTACGATTTTGACGAAATTGAGTTACATATAGATTCGGAATCAGCAAAATGAGCTCTATATTATGTTGTGACTCTTATTTTGCTAGCTTAACGGGAACCTGTATTTTACAGTAAGCATAACAGCAGTTTCTCTTAATAATGGGAAAAATTACTTAGAATGATAGCAGTAAGTATACTTACTGCTGGTTTTTTAGTAATGCGCCAACATTAACATTTGACCACTACTTAGAATAAGGGCAGTAACTAAAAGTACTGCTCTTATATTAAGCAAATTGATTTAACTTTTAGTACTAACTACGTAGAATATGAGCAGTAACTAGAAGTACTGCTATTATATTAAGCAAAGTGAAATTTACATTTTGGTACCCTACTAAGAATATTAGCAGTAACTCAAAGTACTGCGGTTATAGTAAGTAAAGTTCAATTTACTCATCGTTCAATTTACGTTCAATGCATCAGTAGTAACTTTCGAGTAATTTAAGAAAATGGTACTTATTTTGAAGTCCTTAAGAATTGTTAACAACTTGAGAATTGGCAAAAACTTCCACTTTCTCCGAAGGTCGACTCGCTTGCTCCGAATCTAAGACTGTTCTCCGAACGCCGATTCGCCGTGGGACGGTTCGCCGACAGAACGATTCGTTTTTGGAAGTTTCACCTAAACGATGCTCCAGCCTATGATATTATGCGCATAGGTAGGCCAATGGAACTCATACCAACACCGTTTTGAATCTTGGAGTGTGAAATTTCGAGCTCGCTTCGTTCGCTCCAGCCTTTAATTGAATGGTGTTTTATGTGAACTCGGACTGACACCGTTTTTAGATTTGGTGTGTGAAATTTCGAGCTCGCTTCGCTCGCTACAGCCTATGATATTATGAGCGTAGGTAGGCTAATGGAACTAATACGAACACCGTTTTGGAGTGTATTGGAGTGTGAAATTTCGAGTTCGCTTCGTTCGCTCCAGCCTTTGAATTGTGTTTTATGTGAACTCGAACAGACACCGTTTTTAGATTTGCTGTGTGAAATTTCGAGCTCCCTTCACTCGCTCCAGCCTTTGAATTGAGTTTTGGGTATGGCTTAAGTCCTAAGCTTAGATGATGGAACTCGGACCGACACCGTTTTGAGACTTAATGTGTAAAATTTCGAGGTCGCTTCGCTCGCTCCAGCCTAGGATTTTATAAGAATAGGTAGCTAATGGAACTCATACCAACAACGTATTTAGAGTCTTTGAGTGTGAAATTTCGAGCTCGCTCCGCTCGCTCCAGCCTATGATATTATGCGCATAGGTAGGCTAATGGAACTCATACCAACGCGGTTTTGAGTCTTGGTGTATGAAATTTCGAGCTCGCTTCGCTCGCTCCAGCCTATGACATTATTCGGATAGGTAGTAGGCCCATGGAACTCATACTAATGCAAATGCCGTTTTGATTCTTGGAGTCTGAATTTTTTAGTTCGCTCCAGCCTATCATATTATTAGCGTAGGGTAGGCTAAAGGAACTCATACCAACACCATTTTAAATGTTGGAGTGTGAAATTTTGAGCTTGCCTCATTCGCCAGCTCGAGATATTATGAGCGTAGGTAGGCTAATGGAACTCATACCAACACCGTTTTAAGTCTTGAAGAGTGAAATTTCGAGTTCGCTTCGCTCGCTCCAGCCAATGGTGTTTTGAGCATAGGTAGGCTCAAAGAGTTATAGTTTTGAGACTTGGTGTGTTCTTAAAATTTCTGGAGAGAAGATTTCACAGACACTGAATTATGTTACTCATAAAAAAAACTTGCCTTTTGCTTCCGCCCTACCTTAAACCTCCTATGCCCTACCTTCAATCCAGTTCTAGCTACAGCCCTGGTCCCAGATTCCAAATATGAAAAAAAAAAAAATTCTATCTTCAACTTTCGATGGGGTCGCCACACAAATGTTCAAATTTCCCCCCTGTAATTTTTGCGAGGCCGAAGGTCGAGCTATGCGTAGGAGCGAAGCTCCGAAGTTTACCCCCTGGAAACTGGTGGACCTGGTCTCCGGGGCATCCTGCGCGCCTCAGCGAAGCTCGGCCTGCGGCCTTGCTGGGCGGGCATTGGACCCCGGAGACCAGTTCCACCAGAGTTCCAGGAGGTACGGCCCGCCCGAGCCGTAGTCGATTGAGGGGTGGTGCCTCCACCCCCCCCAGCGTCAATCATACGTTCAGTTCGTTCGGGGCCTCTGTCACTTTCTCACCCATCATTGCAAATCCGCGACGAATGTTAACGTGTAATCGAAAAAGGAATAAATATATATATTTTTAAAAAACCTCTTTTAAAAGGAAGTAGGTAAGAAACGAAAGATAACAAACCAAACCCTAGAAAATCCGTCGAGGACTGCCATTGCCATTTATTATTTCCATCTACTTATAGATTTTATGTTTTACTAGTTTTGGAAAACGGCTCATTGTTTTCTCATTGAGAAATGTTAATTTAGTAACCCTAAGCGATTAATCTCAAGTGAAGCATATGTGCCATATAATACTAAATTTAGTTTTGTAAAAGGTTTTGATTATTTTTATGCAGATTTTTAATAGACACAAGATTTCTATAAATTTACATCTTTTTTTTCCCTACCCCATACTATGATTTGTATGAACTGCTTACGATAACGGCAGTAAGTCGGTACTTGCTGCCGTTATTCTAAGCAAACTGTTAGTAAGTATCTAACTTTTACTTAGTATAAACGGTTTTCCATTATTTACTATTATCCTAATATATATACAAACTTTTCGATTACTATATATCAAATTACATGATTTCAGCTATATATAAAAAAATAAATCAATTTAAATAACTGTATAAATAAGTCAGGAAAATTAAAAATGTTTCGAAAACTTTACGCGCCGTTTTCTCGAAATCAAGTCGAACGTACTTACTGCTGTTATTGCTAGCGCGGCAGTGCGGTGGTGTCGTAAAAGGTGGTAATTGTTACAAAGGCAGCAGGTTGGAGTAAAAGAAGGAAACTCAGCACAGTACAGGACAAAACGTGTATTTTTCGGTATCGTTTTCTACAAGGTGATAGCCAAACTTCAAGTCAGAAAAGCGGGAAAAAATAGTATTGCCAGAGCAGAATATAACAGTTTCCCCCCCCTTTAGATTACTATAATAGTAAATAACATGCAACCGTACAAATACCAAATATTCTGAACTTATAAATTTGGGCTTTGAACTTTTTGGCATAGTGGTAACCATAATTTTGCAGGAATTTCGGAAATTTTTCAAAAATGCGGCGCATCCTGAAACCTATGTATATCGATAGAGTATGTATAGACGAACAAAAAATGTCCTATAAACTATAGTCCTAAAGTGCAAAGTTTTCGAGATAATGCATGTTAAAGATGTTGTGTATACAGGGTAAAAATAAATACTTAAAACTCTTAAGGGGGTTGTTTAGACCATGAAACTGAACAACTTTCACTATGGGACCAACATCGAAATCGCGAAAAAAAAAACTGATATCTCATACAATATATTAATTTTTTTTCCCGATTCCGATATTGGTCCCATAGTGAAAGTTGTTCAGTATGATGGTCTAAACTACCCCCTTGAATGTTTATTTGTATTTTTGTAACACCTTGTACCTACCTAAAAGGTGTAAGTGACAGCCTAGCAAATACTGAAACGGTGAACTCAAACCATCAAATAGAACAATTTTCACTATGGAGGCTACCTCAGGAAACGCGAAAAAAAATCTGCGGTCCCATACAAAACTGTTATACCTACCTGACTAAAATGTATGGGACACCAGATTTTTTTCTTGCGTTTCCTGAGGTAGGCTCCATAGTGAAAGTTGTTCAGTTTGATGGTCTGAGTTTACCGTTTCAGTATTTGCTAGGCTGTCACTTACATCCTGTATAAAATCCTAACACATCCCCCCCCCCCCCCCCCAATTACCTATAAGATGCGATCATATATCAATAGAATCGCAACGCTCCGTCGGTAGCGAGTTGCAGAGAGCTATGGAATTCAATCTTGAGGTCCAGGTCAGAATCCACGGATGACATATGCCATGTACCAATGAGTTTTTTCTGACTTATGTACCTACGTAGCACCAACTGCTTCAAACGGCATAGGAAAACATTTTGAGGAAACCTGCATACGATGAAAAAAAAATTCCGATGCGTATATGAGGTCTACCGCACCGCATTGTGCACGCGTGGTGGACTAACGTACATACACCCTCCATGAGGGTAGGCCTGTGCCCTGCAGTGGGACGTAGGTGGTGGACGTTTGGGGTGGTTAAGGATCTACCTCCTCCACCCCGGACAACGCCGCCACCACAGACTACCAAGTTTGTGGTGACGGCCGAACGATCCCCCACAGCGGTACTAGGCTCCGCAAGGAGCCGCCTGGCTTGCGCCCACCCTCCTGCTGGAGTCTTGCGCCAAGCAGCTTGCTGCATTCCGTCGGTGTGCAGGAGTGCCAGTGCTATTGGGGAATGGGAGAAAATCAGCTGTGCTGTTCGGAACCGGTCTTGGCCTCTGAGCAACACTGTACCGGGAAACTCATTCTGGAGGGTAGCGGGATCCGAAGCACGGTGACAGTCGTGGGTCGGTACCGCAGTTAGTAGGGGGCCCAAGTAGTGCGCTCGCCACGTGTGAAAGGCTGCCCCACTGCAGCCTTGGCGACTGGAAGGGAGGTCCCGGTGGCCATTGCAGGGGGGATCGGGCGTCCCCGCAGTCTACAAGTGAGTTTCCCATCAGTCTGTCGAGCCCAAGAGGTCCATAAGGGTAACTGAGGAGCGTATCTCGACGGAGCGGAGCTTGTTTTTCTGGGGGACTTAAATGCCCACCACAGCGAGTGGCTGTTCCTGTTCCAGAAAACTAACCATGCTGGCAGAGAGACGCGTAAGTTTGCGTTATCGTTAGATATCACCCAGCTGGTGAATCAAGCAACGCGGGTAACGGATGTCGATGGCCAATCGTTTAGACTTTCTGCTGACATCAGATCCAGACAAGCACTCAGTATCGGTCTTTGCACAGACTGGCATCCTACCCTTCTGGTAGTAAACAGTTCTGGTCCCTTTCAAAATCGGTTGAATCCAATTTCTACCGTCCCCCTTTGCCTCCCATGCAGAAACCTGGTGGGTCACTGACTGAGAAAGCGAATTTATATGCTTCTCTGTTTAGGAGCAATTCACGTCTGGACGCTCGTGCCAAACAGCCACACATGCCGGAGATGACAATACACACGAAAAAGGTCCGCAGAGCATTGCGTAGTCTGCATGTGAGGCCAGGTCCTGATGGAATACCTGCAAGAGTGCTGAGATATTATGCGCCTGAGTTGTCTCCTGTTTTAACACGCCTGTGTCGCCTCTCTCTCAGAACAAGAACGATTCCCAAGAAGGGCATTCGTTCCGACCCCTGCAACTACCGACCTATAGCCATCACTTCCATTCTCTGTAAAGTCATGGAAAGAGTACTTAACAGTAAGTTGCGGACATACCTACAAGATAATGATCTACACAGTGATCGTCAATATGGCTTTCGCCGGGGGCGATCGACTGGGGATCTTCTTATGTCAAACTCAAACTCAAAATAATTTATTAGATATAGGAGCCTGAAGCACACTTATTAAACGTTAATTCTTTTTTAAGTTACGACCGCTTCGGAACGTGTTGTCGCTGTAGAGAAGATGAGGCCAGAAACTCTACAGCATAACACGTTAATACATACATACATACATACATATGCTCACGCCTATGTCCCACTACTGGGGTAGGCAGAGACAATAGATCGCCACATGCTACGATTCTGACACACATCTTTCGCCTCCTCAACATTCATAAGTCTCTTCATACATGCTCGTCGGTTCCGGGTACATTTTATTTGGCCCTTCTTCAGTACGCATCCTATTTGGTCAGCGTACGTGCGCCTAGGGCGACCCCTTTCAACCATTCCATTCACACTTTCCTTGTAGATTTCATACGTCAGCCTACTTTGGTTCATTCTTTCCACATGGCCAAACCACCTCAACATTCCTTTTTCAATCCTTGTCACTACATCTTCTTTCAGACCACATCTTTCTCTAATCACACTATTCCGTAACCGGTCCTTTAAAGTCACACCACACATACTACGCAGGGAGCGCATTTCAACAGCATTTATTCTAGATTCATGCTTCTTCTGCCATACCCAACTCTCACTTCCATACATTAAAGTTGGTGCCAACACACCCTCGTGAACCGCCAAACGAGCCTTTTTAGACATAGTTTGACTCTTCACGAAGGTGTGCAAGGCTCCATTAATCCTATTTCCTGCTTTCACTCTTCTCTCTATATCTTCGTCGTACTTTCCGTCTCTTGTGAACATACAACCCAAGTACACAAACTCACTGACTTGCTCTAGCCTTTCATCACCTATCATAATCTTACATTCAGTCACTGTTTCATCGCGCTCGATAACCATTACTTTCGTCTTATTCACATTAACATTCATTCCCTTCTTCTTAAATGATTCATTCATACATGTTACCATCTCCTGCAAGTCATTTACCGATGACGCAAGCAGAACTTGGTCATCGGCATACAACAGACATTTGACAAATAACTCGTTCATCCTTATACCACACACTCTTTCTTTCAAATCACTCAAACAACTGTCCATAAATAGGTTGAATAGCCACGGTGACGCTACACAACCCTGTCTGACACCTCTGGAGATACCAAACCAATCGGTATGAGCCCCGTTTATCCTAACACATGCACTGGAACCCTCATAGAGAGATTTCAGTGCCCGTATCAAGTTACCATTCACCCCATACATGGCCAAAGTATCCCACAATTCTTCCCTCAACACTCTGTCATAAGCTTTCTCTAAATCTATGAAGGCGCAATAGACTTTTTGGTTCTTGGCCAAATATTTTTCGGCAATGCACCGCATAGAGAATTAATACTATTGCAATATAAATGCAATATAAATACGTTCGCAGAGGGAAGCCATGGTGGAGCGGACAAACTTGACTTTAAGTCTTGTCTCCCAATGGGGTGACAATAATCTAGTCAACTTCAACGCCACCAAAACACAGGCTCGTCTGTTCAACGCCAAAAGGAGTTCGTTTATTCTGGTTCCTACTTTCCGGGGAAGAAAAATCTGTCCCTGTTTCCGACAGTCTTGAGCTTCTGAGCATGGGTTGACTACGAAACTCAACTTCGGCGCTGACATCGAGTCTAAGGCTCAAAGTGCAGCCAAAAAGCTGGGCATCTTGGCGACAGTAATCTGGTTGGTGGAAACCAAGCTTCATAGCCTAGCCCACCGCCGCAGAGTAGCCTGCTTGTCGGTCTTCTACAGATTGTACTGCGGTGAGTGTGCACCAGAGCTGCATGAGCTCATCCCGCCTTCCCCTTTCTACTATCATCGGACTTCCAGACGCACCGCGGGATACCACCCCTTCTTGGTTGATGTTTATGATACCTACCTAGGTACACGGACCTGAAAAAAAACCTGACGTAATCTTGTCTAATCACGAGTGAAGCACCCATTTATTTTTGTGTGTGTGCTGACGCGGTACAAAATGGTGGCGGGTTGTAGGTCCTAAGCCTAGAACTGGTGTATCTGTGTGAGTGTAGGTCCCTTGTAGAACAAACGAATATGTAGGACCTTGCATGCTCATGCTTCACATCTTTTTAGTGTCACATAACGTCCGCCTTTTTTTCAAGTCCGTGCTTAGGTATAAACGTTTTCTATTACACCTTTCTCTTTTTGGTGAAAAAATACAGCGGTAGGTACTTTATTTCGAAAAAAGTTCTCATTCGATTTTTTGTTATTTCAATTAAATTGTAATTGCAATTAAGAAAAACATAGACATAGCACATGATTAAAATATATTCCATGTGGACATAGCCCAAACAAACATTTATTTCATCTGTTGAGGTACAATAGCAAATACAACCTGCACGACGACGCACTACACACTGCCAGTATTTTTTTTTTTTTTTTTTTGCTCACACGGCGACACATCAAGCTGTTCATAACCAAAATAAGCAGGCCGCGAGTAGGTTTAGGTTGCATGACATTTATGAGTCGTCGCGCGGCCAGCAAGTTATAGCAAAGAAGCTAACAGATGGCGATTTCACAATCGAATGCGAGACATAAATCGCGCAAGAGAAATAATCACAGAGATTCGATATATATACAAGGTCCAACTAAGAACTGTTGGACCACGGCCGGTCCCCAGGCTTCACACTAAGCCTGGTGGAAGATCTTCCCTTTTCAATGGAGGAACATTCCCAAGTAGCACCTCCATATTGGCCACCCCGTCGAGCTCCAGTCGGCCGCCGCCTGCCACAGAGCCGCACAGAACGCCTGCCGCGCTGCACCTGTATCGCTACGCCTAGCAAATACCTACCTAGTGCTTACGCGGTCTAAACCTGGCTATCCAAATACGCTTACTGCTTGCCTGTACTTAATGCGATACTAAGTCATTAAATCTGTTAAGTGGAGTCTGTGTTTACCTACCTCATAGATACCTACACCACACACGAGACCCCACATTGGTGACCCTCGACAAAGAACATCGCAACCTGAACACCGCAGAGCAGCATCAACACAGAGCAGCAACCAGTTCAACCAACCCTTCCTACCCCTCGACCAGGTCAAACAAGCAGCAGTCACACGCCATCAACCCGGAGCTGCACCAGGTCCATCGCAGCTGTCTTCACACCGCTTCCTGGGCCTGCAGCTTCCTCAACGACAGTCAGCGTCTGCACAGAAGGATCTCCCGCAGCCCACGTGTCTGAGCTCACCTCCACGTGGCAGTTCTGCTCGCCTTCTCCACGCCTGTCACTCACCCGCATCACATCAGGACTGGTCTCCCTGACAGATGCACACACTCGCAGCACATCGCTCGTCAGACTCACTTGACTGGAGCACTGCACCTACACGGATACAGACTGCACACTTCGAACAACTCAACGACCTCCGGTCTGAGGGGGGAGTACTGTGGGGACTTGCCATAGATGTCAACACCAACAAGTTATAGCAAAGAAGCTAACAGATGGCGATACCGTCGCTCTCAGAAATATGCTCCATACTAAGACAACGTTCACCGTAAATACGTAACTCGTAACCTACTACAAATAAGGTTCACAATCGAATGCGAGACATAAATCGCGCAAGAGAAATAATCACAGAGATTCGATATATATACAAGGTCCAACTAAGAACTGTTGGACCACGGCCGGTCCCCAGGCTTCACACTAAGCCTGGTGGAAGATCTTCCCTTTTCAATGGAGGAACATTCCCAAGTAGCACCTCCATACGTGTATACCTGCACAGATGAAATAAATGTTTGCCATTAATACAGGAACTTTTTTTCGAAATAAATTATCATCAATAAGTACCTACCTACCTCGGTATATTTCTCATACTGGGTATTACAGAAAGGTGTCATAGAAATTGTTTATGCCAAAAACATTTTCTATTCCATACATCTTCTTCTTCTTATCGTGTGGGCAAGCCCTGGTGTCAGAGTTTTTTCAGACCGCCTTACGGCCTCTGACGTGGTTTTTATATAACGAATAATAACCACCAGAGATAGTAACTGGGACCAACGGCTTATCGTGACATCTGAAGCACGGAATCATCTTTCTTTTCAGACAATCAGGTGATTCAGCCTGCATTACCCTAACCAACTGGGGAAAAACGCATAAAGTGACATATCACTAGGTGTCCCCCATGGGAATCGAACCTACGACCTCCGTGTCAAGATCCCAAGTCTTATAACCATTGGACCACGGAGATTGGTATTGGAGGAAAATGTGTTAGGATTTTTATCATACAAGATCCATAACATGGATTATCTCGAAAACTTTGCACTTTAGGACCATATGTTATTTGACATTTTATGTTCGTCTATAGATCCTCTATCGATATACATAGGTTTCAGGGTGCGCCGCGTTTTTGAAATTCCTGAAAATGTATGGTCATCACTATGCCAGCCTCCCATACAAAGAGGTTCAATGGCCTTTAATTTAACAACAGGTTTCCTTATTCTACCACTTCTACGCAGTGGAACACTATTATCTGAACTAAATGGAACACTATTATATAAATCAGTCAATATAGCAGTCTCATTATTACTTATTGAATCATTAACAGTGTTATCACTGATTAAAATACTTTGCCTTTAGTTCTCAGGAGTTGCAGTGACACCAATGGAATAATCTAAGTTAGAAACTAAATCTCCAGACTCCTGTGAACCGTCAGTTAACTTAGGAATATCTATAACATTTGAAGCATCAAAATCAATTTGAACATCAATATTATCGCCAACATGTTTGATCTGATCAATATGTCGACGCCAAACTAAACCATTGTCCATTTTTTACTCGAAATGTAGTAAACCCAAAACCTTTGAAACTGTACCAAACTTCCACTTCTCCTGACCCATGTAGTTCCTAGCAATGACTCTATCCCCCACCTGTAACACTCTCACTCCGTCCTTTGGAATATCAGTATTGGGAGATAGTTATGAAAATTTTGAAGTAACTTTGTAATTGAAAACTAAGTCGGTGGGAGCTTTCCCAGTAACAGAATGAGATGTAATCCTAAATTGGAATAGGATCTTATTTAGGTTTTCGTGTAGGGATCTCTTATTTCCCTGTTAACACTTCTGGAACATGTATTGAGAACTACTTCTGCAGTTTTGAGGGTGCGAAATCAGAAGTTCATGAATTTGCGTTATCTGACCACACATCACAGACTCTAACATAAAAGTTAAAAAGTAAACCTAAGACACCTAAGTTCTGGTATATTTTTAAGAGAGACTTTTCAAAGGATAACATTACAAAATTTGTAGATAGCTTAGGTAGGCTTTCTTTTGTGGAGGTCTATTCCCAGAGCAATGTCAATACTGCATATAGTAATTTTATTGAACTTTACAAACTGTTCTATGATTTGTGCTTTCCCTTTATACGAATTAAAATAAAAAGCACTAACAAAAACAAGTGGGTAACTAAAGGACTAAAGGTTTCTAGCAAAATAAAAAGAAGTCTATATATAGAGTACAAATATAAGGGAAACAAATCTAAACAGAGTATGTACGAATCTTATAATTTGCTGTTAAAAAAGTGCATAAAAACCTCACTAAGGAATATGAATCAGAAAATAATAGCAAATTCTGATAATAAAATGTAAGGCTACATGGGGTATTATAAAAAATTGCACTGGTAACAATACTCAATACTCAATACTCTTCCGCAAACGCTTAAACATATTACTGTGAACAATGAGTTAATAACTGAGCCTGAAGAGATTGCTACATGTTTTAATAATTATTTTATAGATTTTTTGCCTATAGCACCTTTACACCATCAAACACAAGGCGCATATTAGAATATTGAAAGAAATACCTCTACCATGTATATTCAGCCTGTGACTAAAACTGAGATATTCAAAGAGATAAAATTTCTCAAAAATACAGCATCTGTTGGCTACGATGGTATTTGTACATTCATAATTAAGGAGACGGCGACACTTATATGCTCTCCTCTTTCGTATATAATTAACTTGTCTAAAGAAAGTAGTAAATTTCCGCAACACCTAAAACTATCTATAATTAAGCCGCTGTTCAAAAAAGGCGACAGAGAAAATGTTAATAATTATAGGCCCGTGACTTTGGTGCCAGTGTTTTCAAAATTGTTCGAACGCATCATGTTTAATCGACTAGTTAGTTGTTCAGATAAGTTCAACATTATAATAAATGAGCAAAAATAGCTTCAGGAAAAATAGATCGATAAATATGGCAGTTTATCAATTAGTTAAGGAAGTGTATGAATGTATGGATAAAAAAATTCATATATCGTGCCTGTTCACGGATATGTCAAAAGCATTTGACTGCGTGTGCCATGACATACTTCTGAATAAACTGGAGAAGTACGGTGTAAGGGGAAAAGCTTTGGATTGGCTTAGGGATTATCTGAAGGATAGACGCCAGTGTAATGAAGTTAGTAAATTTTGTAATACATCAAATTCTATAATTAACGTGCAATCAGACTAATAGACACAACGACAAAGGGGTTCCTCAGGGGAGTATTCTTGGACCCCTGCTCTTCTTATTCTATATAAATGACCTTCCAAAGTATACTAAAAATAAAATGGTTTTATTCGCGGACGACAGTACAGCAGTAATCAAATATAATAGTATAAACACATATGACAAATAAGACTCTAAGTGACATTATATAATGGATGGGGCAAAATGGACTAAATATAAATCTTTCCAAAACAAACATTATGCAATTTACTACTTACCAGAGACAGCCAATGAACTTAAATATTGCGTATAATTGTAAATCAATAGAGCAAGTCAAAAAAACTAAATTCTTGGGAATTATAATAGATTGTAATTGCAGTTGGAAAGATCATATTCAAGATTTAATTTTAATTTTATTTAATATGGCACACCAACAGTATACATATTTAAACATTTACAATAACGTAGGAACATTACAAATCTAATTCTAATACATATAACAGGCGCACACAGCATTGACCATTTACACAAGTAATCTACAAAAAATTAATAAATAGGTAAATAAATCAATACAACATCTTATACTTTTTACTTACAATACCTTACAATGCCTTGCCTTACAAAATTTAGAAAATTTCATCATTTTAACAATTCAACAATCGAACAAACTAACAGGAAAATAACAATAATGATAACAATAAAAGAGAGAAGGGAATAAAATGTGTATGTAATAGGCTGTCATGTTTCATCTATCCACTCAGGCGTATCGTATATAATTCGTCTGAAAAAGCAGGGTTGATGGCATATTTTGGATACGTTTAATCGGTATTAAGCTATGGTATCATTTTTTGGGGTATCTCCACAGATTTTATAAAGGCATTCAAGATGCAAAAACGATGTGTTAGGGCACTATGTGGTCTATCGCAAAGAGGTTCATGTAGACCCCTTTTTGCCAAATATGGGATATTGCCACTTCCTTGCCTATATATTAAGGAAGTCACTATGTTTGTGAAGAAAAACATGTCACTTTTTGAATCAAATAGTGGTTCTAACAGGAATTTAAGATACAAGCACAGATTAATCCAGTTGCATGTTCCCCGTACTACTTTGTATCACGACAGCATTTGTTTTATGTCCGTGAAGGTGTTTAATACCTGATGTTTATAAAGCTCTTGACAATTTAAGTTTTAAGAAAGCTGTAAACAAGTGGCTCATGACAAAATTATTTTATAGTGTGAATGAGTTTTTTGACAATAATGGAAAAGTGTAGTAGCTAATAAGAATTATTGGAGCATTGCGTGCTGTATTTGACCTTATTTGTTAATGTATTCTGTTTTTGGACTTTTATAATCTGATGTACCTATAATTGATTAATTCGTAGTTGACATTCATGTATTTTATTTTACAGGTATTTAAATTAAATATTGTACACCATAACCGGTAAATTGTAGTGCTCTTTTGTACCTAACATACTAGTCACCCTGTCACACCTACAGTTTTGCAATAAATGTATTTGACTTGACTTTTGACTTCAATTTAGATTTTAGAGTTTGAACATACCTCTCTGCCTGACCATTAGTTGCAGGATTGTAGGGTGCAGAACGTTTGTGTTTGATATCAAGGAGTCGCAAGTAATTTTGAAATTTAGGATTTACAAATTGAGGACCATTATCACTAATAAGTATGTGTGGATAGCCGAATGTAGTAAAGATTTTCTCGAATATTTCGATTGTACTGTCGGTGTTTGGGGTTCCCTTCAATGAAAGCGGACTGTATTAATGCTAGACTGATACTTTATTGATTGAAGAAGAATAAGCACTTGTCTCGTGTGAGATGGCGGTCGAACAGGGCGGTCTCAACTCTGGTCCGATCCGAGGGGCGCGGGGTGCGGTGCGCGGTGACGTCCGGTTCGGCCCAGTGTTGCCACTCTTTCCCGGAAGCATAGACATGCTCCCCGGGTTTAAGTATACTTTAAAAGGTCTTGTCCAAGGGTAGAAGACATATGCTGTTCCATCCTCTTCTTATCGTGCCTCGCTTGGTCCTTATTTCCGCTACTCGGTTGACACCGTCGCTGCCTGGATAAACTTTAATGACTCTGCCTAGAGGCCATAATAGAGGCGGTGTGGTTTTGTCTCTGATTAGTACGAGCGAATCAACAGCCAGCTCGTCTGTACCTCTATTCTATTTAGTTTTCTGTTGAAGTAGTGAAAAATAGTCATTAGTAAATCTTGTCCAGAAATGTTGTTTGATGACTTCGATGCGCTTATAACGTTGCAGCTGGTCGATGTTGAGCGTCTCAGATACCTGTGGATGTGGCACGGACGTTAAGGTTCGACCAATGAGAAAATTTGCAGGAGTTAGAGCGGACATGTCTCGAGGGTCAGTTGAAAGAGGAGTCAATGGTCGTGAATTTAATATTGCTTCTATTTGAGTTAAACAAGTGGACAATTCTTCATACTAAGTGAAATGAGTAAGATTAAGAATATGTTTTAAATGATGTTTGGTAGAGCGAACTGCGGCTTCAGCCATTCCATTAAAATGTGGTGAATAAGCTGGTGCAAAAAGAAACTTTATGCCTTCGTCTGCAATATCCGAATCAATATTTGATGTTGAAATAAAATTTGACAGAGTGGACCATGAAATTCTCTGTATTAAAGCGGAAAGACTTGGCATACATGGTTCACTCCTTTGGTGGCTTAGATCGTATCTACAGAACCGCAGTCAACTGGTAGCGGTGGGTGGATATGAGCCGATCCCGTTTTTGGCAGAGTCGGGCGTTCCTCAGGGCTCGAATCTCGGTCCCTTATTGTTTATTATATTTATCAATGACCTCCTTGAGTCTTTTAAATAGAATATACTGATGACATTAAGCTTTTCCTCAGAATTGGGTCGGAGGAGGACTGTCTCATGCTGCAGTCTGATTTGGATACATGGACTACCTGGTGTAATAAAAACAACATGTCTCTTAATGTTGGTAAATGTCAAAACATAACCTTTACTAGGAAAAAAAATATTATATCATGCGCATATAATATAGAGGGGACTCCACTTGAAAAAGTCAATCTTGTGAAGGATTTAGGGGTTTGGTTTGACTCATGCTTGTCTTTTAGATCACATTATGACGCAATTGTTCTAAAAGCAAAAAAAACACTGGGATTTGTTTGCCGAGTCACACGGCCATTCAGAAGGCCAAAATCGATAATAACTCTTTACATTTCTTTAGTCAGAAGTATACTGAGTATTGCTGTGTGATATGGTCCCCCACTTATGCCGTACATACGGACTCTATTGAATCGGTTCAGAAGCGTTTTCTGCGACATCTGTCGTCTAGATTTGGTCAGAGAAGAATATTACCCACTTATGAGGACAGATTGCGTAAGTTAGAACTGGACAGCTTGGATATTAGAAGATCATTTTAACGACTTGCTGATTCTATATAAGATACTTAACTCGAAGATCGATACGGACATCCTTCACCACATTTCGCTGAGACCATGTGCTCGATCTAGTCGTTACCAAAATCAGTTTGCTTGTTCCTTAGCTAGAAATAACATCTCTTATAACAACCCTTTGATGCGTATGTGTAGAATATATAACGACCACTGTAAAGATCTCGATATATTTCATCAAAATCAGGCTCAATACTGTTGTAGTTTTACCTCTTTAAACAACTGCAATGTCAATATTTAAATTTATATTTGTTTGTACAAAGAACGTTTTCCTTTGTCACTTCCAATAAAATTCTCACAACATAAACATCTAACTTATTATTCAATAGATATTTATATTTCAACACGTTATCAGCACGAGTTGCTCTTTTGTGAGTGAAGTCACAAATTAATTTCACCATTTAAAAGTGAAAATTTTCTGAAAACTTCGGAGATGTCAGATAAAAGATCGAATTCAAATCTTCGTTCCCTTGATTCTACTTTTAAAAGGTAGGCAAGATTATCCGATACGGAAGTTTAAGATGAAGATGTACCTAGTACATGAAGGTCTGTGGAATAGCATCAGTGGCTACCCAGATGATGACTGGATACACAGATGCAGATTGGGCGAATTGCACTTTTGATAGGCGATCGTACACTGGGTATTACTTTACGCTCGCAGGCGGACCCGTTAGTTGGGAATGTAAGAAGCAACCTACGGTAGCATTGTCTTCGACTGAAGCCGAATATATGGCATTAACTAGCGCTGCTAAAGAAGCTATATTTCTTAGAAGGTTAGTGTTTGAAGTTAATGGTAACGCTGATAAGGTTGTACTTTTTAATGATAGCCAGAGTGCGCAGAAAATAGCGCTTAATCCAATCCACCATAATAGGACAAAACACATTGACACCAAATTTCATTTTATACGTGAAAAAATTAACGATGGTGTTATCAATGTTAAGTACCAACAGTCAGATCAGATGGCAGCTGATGTGTTAACTAAGCCCCTAAGGCGTACAGCTCACCTAAGATGTATTGTAGGTATGGGCTTAACTAATACTTGATTTTCTTTTTACGCTGTTTATTGTTCTTTGTAAGTTTTGGTGTATGTTCCGTTCATTTATGTTTATTTCCATTGAGGGGAGGGTGTTGTAGTTTTACCTCTTTGGACAACTGCAATGTCAATATTTAAATTTATATTTGTTTGTACAAAGAACGTTTTCATTTTTCACTTCAAATAAAATTCTCACAAGATAAACATCTAACTTATTATTCAATAGATATTTATATTTCAACAAATACGTTAACTCTATTAGATGTATTTTACAAACATTTAAATAAATAACTACTTTCTCAATTCCCAAACATTATGTTTATATTTTAAGATAATGTTGTGCGCAGTTGTTATTGAGAGGCAATTTTAGCCCTATTCTAGATATAATATTTGTATAGCATATGATTTATATTGTCTTTTGTTACTGTGCCTATTAAATTAAAATAAATAAAATAAAATGTTCTAGTTTTTTACGTGATCCGACAAAGTTGGTGCCATTGTCAGATGTGATGGTCTGTGGTTTGCCACGACGCGACATGAAGCGACAAAGGACAGCCATGTAGGCTTCCTTGCTTAGGTCCGTCACAAGCTCCAAGTGGACAGCTTTTACTGCTAGACATACTAAGATCTTATCTTTTGATCTTTTGATCATAAGTATAAGGAGAGTTGTCTAGTCTGCCTCCAACTCGAATGTTATAGTTCGTATCTAAAAATGGAGGTAATGACAATAACCTGTTTTAGGTGGCAATGATTTGCCACATTTTAAGATGAAATATTCATCAGGGAACATTTCAGATTGAGCATGTTTAAAGATTGAATTTAATGAACTTTGAATCTCGCCTTGAGTTAAGCTACCATGAATCTTGGTTTGTTTACTTTTACAATTGAATATGAATATTTGAACATAAGCTACAGTGTGAATTAAACGGGTGAGATTAGATTGTTTGTGAATTAATGTTGATATGATGTTTGTGTTATATGGTGTGTTTTGTACGACAATATGACAAACTTATGGCAAATCTTGTTTCTCTTTTGAGTTTGGCATTTTAGGCCACAACGCCGTCGACGCCTTACTTAGGAAATCTGGACCACGCCACCACAGTGGGCAGGCGCTGATCATATTAGCCTTCACCCCGCGAGAAACAAGGTCCGCAGGATTGTCGCCAAACGGCACATAGCTCCACGGGCTACCGGATGTTGTTTCGTTAATTTCGTTCACACGATTGCGAACAAAATGCTTCAATCGATTGGTCAGTGTTGATAGCCATCCCAATACGATTGTAGAAAAAGTAAGTAAGTTATAGCTTGTAGAATCCCACTGCAGGGCAAAGGCCTCCTCTCACGAATAAGGGTGAGAGGGAGCGGGCCATACTCCACCACGCGGGCCCAGTGCGTGTTGGTGGAGGCAAGTTAGTGGTCACCTTGCTGTCAGAGGTAGAGTAGAGTAGAGTCACGATTGTAGAGTCACACCAAAATCTGCTAACAACCGGCAATGTTATTGATTGTAACACTTTAGAACACAGTCTTGCACCTAGCAGTGCGCCACATAATTCGAGACGTGGTATTGTTGTATAAGGGCGCTACTCTAATTTTTTAAATTAGTAGTTGAGTGTGTATGAACCCATTATTGTACTAACATAGTTTTTAAGTATATACTAACAATCTATGGACTGTGTCTGAAATAAAATTATTTTGATTTGATTTGATTTGATTATTGATAGAACGAACGTAGATGCAGGCTCCATAAACCTTTTCAGATGCATCACAAAATGTGTGTAGTTTTATTTTACAATACTGATCTTGTAGAATCCAACGTCGGATTTTCATTGAATTTAGATTTACTTATTAATTTTTGTGAAAATGAGGCCCAGAGAACCTTTATATCATCTGGTACCTCGTCGTCCCAATTAGTTTTAGACAGCCATAGTCTTTGCATAATAAATTTAGCCTCTACTATTGTAGGACCAACGAGACCTAAGGGATCAAAAATTTGACCGATCACATATAGAATATGACGTTTTGTTATCTTTGATTTACTTTCAATGTTTATAGAAAATGATAATGTATCCGAACTGCACTCCCAGTTTAGGCCTAAAGTTTTAGAAGGTGTTTTTTCATTATCAGAAAAATGTAGTATTTTATTTGTATCAACATTGCTACTGTTGATTTTGTGTAAAATGTCAGTGCTATTTGACTGAAATTTTCGTAAATTGAATTTGGCTGATGATAAAACATTCATCACACCTTTACACAGCTGAACGACCTCTTCCTTCGACGTCCCACCACTTAAATAATCATCAACGTAGAAGTCGTGCTGTATTGAAGTTTTGAACTTTTCATCGTGAATAAGGTCGGCTAAGCTAGTGAGACACTTTGTTGCAAGGTAAGGAGCAGATGCGGTGCCATAGGTAACAATATTTAAAGTGTATGTTTTCAAAGGGGTACATATCAGAATACCGAAAATCATAATGTCGTAATTTAAAAGACCTTAGCCCAAAAGACCCGAAATCAAAATGTATGAAACTTGAAAGACCAAGTCTTCAAAATACCAAAAGTTTATAATACCGAACGTTGAATGTACCCGAACCCAAAAAATCTTATTACAAAATATCTAAGTATGCCTAAAATAACTTATTTAAATAATGAACATTCAAAACATTCCAGTGCAAGTTTAGTATCGTTACACCTTCAATGTTTTGTTACATATTTTAACGCTTTATCAAGTATTAAAGACATCATTATTCCCATACATTTTACCCGACTAAACCGGTTTGATGTCAAAAAAACCTTTCTGTACTGGCATTGGCACCGGGCCGTTAGCGGAGCGGCGGCGGAGGCCCGGCCCCTTTTTGACAGAAGTAAGGGGTGCAATATAGAATCGCGGAGCGAAGCGGAGTAAACACGTTTCGACTTTTCTCTCAACCCCCCTTTCTTGCAGGGTCCCAGTAAAAAAAACACTGTATACCATTAGTATTTGGTAACTTCTGCTTCTGTTTGACTATAGTCAACAATAAGCATAAGAAACATATATAAGGCATAAGAACAATTAGATTAGATTATAGATAGATCTAATCTAATTGTTCTTATGCCCGTTTCTCTGTATCTCCTATGGTTTCGGATTTGATTTCATACTGTCCCAGTAAAAAAAACACACTGTATACCATTCGTATTTGGTATTTTAAAAAACGGGTATTTTAAGTTATGGTATTTTAAACTTTTGACATTACAAGCATTTGGTATTTTAAATTTCGGTATTTTACGTTAAGGTGAACTGGGCTGAGGTATTATGATTCTTTTGGTATTTTGATTTCGGGTATTTTGGGCTAAGGCGTTTTAAATTAAGGCATTATAGTTTTTGGTATTCTGATATGTACCCTTTCAAAGGTTGAGCGGGATCTGAACGAAATATGATTTGCTGTAGAGGACGTTGTATTGGATTGAGTTCAATAAATCTGTACATCTTCTCAACGTCCCCAGATATCACATACTTGTGTTGACGGAACCTTATTAATATTGATAAAAGGTCGTCTTGAACGGTTGGACCAATCATTTGGATGTCGTTTAAAGACAATCCTGAAGTTGTGTTTGCAGATGCATCGAAAACCGTACGTAGTTTTGTTGTTGTACTGGCTTCTCATATGACGCCGTGATGCGGCAAATAATAATTTATAGATTTGGACACTTCTTGTGAAACTGGATTTTCAGTCATGTGACCTAGCTGTTCATACTCTGTAACAAATTCTATGTATTTTTGTTTGAATGCTGGCTCGCGTTGAAATTTGTGCTCTAATGAAAGGAAGCGGCTTTTAGCAGTAAAGTAAGAATTTCCTAACTCATTTGGATCACATTCCAATGGCATTGTCACTACAAATTGTCCATCATTTTTGCGATATGCATTTGAATAAAAGTGCTCTTCACAAGCACGTTCCTCACTTGTTAAGGAATGTTTGGATGAAACGGAATCTAATTCCCAGAATCTAGTTAAGTTTTCATCATGATTGAGAAAATGACAACGATTTGTGGACTGACAGGTGCTTCCTATCTGTCCTGAGATTAACCATCCTGATTTTGTTTTGTATAACTTGGGTTGGTTTCTCCCCAAGACCATGGACTGATTGCAAAGTATATTCCAAAAGGTTTCAGCTCCAACGAGGATATCGATCGCAGAGGGTACGTTAAAGGAAGGATCAGCCAGCTGATCAGCCGACTGGAATTTGAATCTGATTGATGTTTATCAACTTTGATGGTAAGGCTTTAGTTATGTTTTGTAAAATAATGCAGTTTAGATTTACCTGATAGTCACTATGGAATGATCGAATCGTAAGGTTGCAAGACTGTGAACTATTGCAGGTTTGGTTACAGATACCGGAGACTGTGGAGCTTGTGTCGCTTCGAACGAGTCCCAGCTTATCACGTAGCTCTTGTGTTATTAAATTGGCTGTGCTGCCATTGTTTAGTAGTATCCTGGCAGATTGCACACCACCTGTACAATAAAACAAGGCTAGAAACTTTTAAATACTTGTATTAATATAGAAAACACAATTTTTAGTTACAGAGCAATGCTCACACGACGGATAGTTTTATAAGAGAGTGTTGCTAGCATTACAATTTTAAATACCAACAATAAAAAATAAAAAGTGTGACCACAATTAATTCCTGCTCAATATTTAATTGAACAGAATTGGCCGGCGCCACCTTAGCCCTTTGTGCAGTCGTCTGCATATGACTATAACAAATTAGATTTTATTACAAAGAAACTAAAGTCCAAAACAAATGGAAAATTGCACATGCAACTTACACATCAAAGGGTTAAGACCTAAGAAAGGTACAAAGTAGAAATACAATCGGTTACAAATATATTAACCAGAGAATACCTTTAGTAAAGTGTGAAATAACAACAACTAGGCATTCTTAAGGAAATAGGTAAACAAACACATAGCAGCAACAACTTTAAATTTGTTCCCCTTCTACTAAATTACAAGTAAGCTCGACTCAGTCCTACGATGGCATGACAGCACATCTTGGAATCAGACAAACTCATTTGAGCTTGTCCACTGAGGTAAACAGATGTACATAGAACTGTATAGTTCTTTCAACTAACCTCTAAGACAACATTCTTAAGAGGTTCTCAGTTTTATTATAATCCAAGATGAGGAGCCAGTCGGAAACAATGTTTTTACAACGAGACGAGTACTACATAAAGAGTATCGATATACATTTACGAGTATTATGCCTAAATCTTAGACAGAACAAAGGAGTATAAATTTATCTTTTCAAGGCTAATAAATACAGAATTACGAACAGGTATAGTAAATCTTTTCTGACATTTTGACCTCTGCAACCCTTACATTACCATCCGGGCCGGGAATCACTTTAACAATACATCCCATTGGCTAGTTCATGGGTGCGACATTGGGCGTTTTCACAATAACTATTTTGCCTACTAGCTCTGCTGATGGCATGAGCTGATTGCTTATATAAATTGCTTATGTAATTGTACCCATCAACTCTAAATTGGACATAAACTTATTCCAAGTATTTAAATTTTCCTGGGGCTTTATAGAATCCCAGTCATTTAACACCTTACATTTGGTTTGGATGTTAGTATAATTTGGTTTTTAATAAATGAATTTTACCCTTGTAGAAGGCAATAAAAAACTTCTAAGAACATGTGAATACATAGTCACAGAAAAATCCTCAGAAGTAGTTTTCCTATGCAGAAGCGTATTGAGCTCTGCCTTGCAATCTTTTGCAAGAAAAATGTAACATATTGTGTACATAATTGTATTTGTCTGTGAAATTGAGACGGTATTCTATAGCAATCCGTTTTTTAAAACTCAGGCAGCCACGTATAGCATGGTTCATACCCTTACAGTACAGACTATTGAATAGATTATTAGTGAAATTATTGGTCACTTTATTTTGAAATCAATTTATAGAACTGTGCGCGCGCATTTCAAGAAATATAATAAATTCTGCCATCGTTGGCATTGTTTATATCTAGATGGAAGGCATAGCTTATAGATCTAACATCCTTACCAATATACAGATAGTAATAGCATCCCAATATAGATGG
This sequence comes from Agonopterix heracliana, assembly GCA_963693445.1. Classification (NCBI taxonomy): domain Eukaryota; kingdom Metazoa; phylum Arthropoda; class Insecta; order Lepidoptera; family Depressariidae; genus Agonopterix; species Agonopterix heracliana. The sequence continues at coordinate 943,664 of OY856321.1, forward strand.
GCTGCTTTAATTGTATGTGGTACATGCATACACTTGCTGCTGGACTGCTCAAATAAATTACCTTATAGAGGCTGCAGCCAGTACACTTTTGCATAGGAAATACATTTACCAATTTTATTAAATTTATATTCTAATGCCAAGAATCTTTGAAGTGCTTTCTCGGTACACTTTCATTTGAAGTGTTTTTATCGATGGAACTATCCACCAAGGCAATAGCCCTTTTTTCCAAGAAATTTATAAAATTAGCCATGGACGGCATTATATCAGGATCCACACGATCAAGGTGGTAAGACCTGTTTGTAAAATTATCTAATTTTTTAGACAATACAGATATCAATAGCATATCCCATTGTTCTATTGGTTGATCTAAGTTTTTCAAAGCATATAGCTACTGTTGCACATCAGAAATGAATGAGCGAATTCCTCTGACATCATGCACTAACACTTTTATCACGCTTTTTCACTACACAAATGCCGAAAGTACGGAATAAAGACTTTATTTCACTATTTTCGTGTTTGTTTACATCGAAACGTCAACGTTGTTTTGAAAGCACCTTGATATGACAGCTGAACGAACGACGAACGACGAACGAACGATAAGGAACGACCGGAACCGAACGCACCCGAGCTTGCCCGAGAACACCCGAAGAGCCGAAGAATGAATAGCGAGAGCGACGAACGAAGAACGAATTGACTTTTCGTTCGTTCGCACTTCCCGCGGCCGACGAGCGACGCGCCGATTTTTCGCTTTACCCCCGTAATGTGAACGATGAAAAAAATTTTTTACTGATTTTATGGAAATCAGCCGAAATATTGGTTTATTTATGTTGTAAACCTGAACTGTAAGCTCGGAGGTATCCACTAAACTGAATAAGCACTGGGTTTTGCACAAATAGCCGCTTCACCACAGCACTCGCGGTCACAAGACCCACTATAGAAGGCACTTGAAATTGTCCCGCAATCTTGTGAATCACTCCGTTTATAGTTTATTCGAAGGACCACTTAGCCTGTACAATAAAACAAGGCTAGAAACTTTTAAATACTTGTATTAATATAGAAAACACAATTTTTAGTTACAGAGCAATGCTCACACGACGGATAGTTTTATAAGAGAGTGTTGCTAGCATTACAATTTTAAATACCAACAATAAAAAATAAAAAGTGTGACCACAATTAATTCCTGCTCAATATTTAATTGAACACCACCTTTGTTGTTGTAGACCTTCACCATCGCTGTGGATAGAATATCTGTGTTTGTAGACAGTGCTACATCGTTATCATTGTTTTCTGGTTTCGGTATAGGGTTTGGTTTTGGTGGTTCAGGCGAGTCTAAATGTAGCAATGTATTATGTTTGAGCCTGCAGTAACGACTATGAGATGAGCGACATTTAACTTGTGTGTGCACATACATAAGCTCACGCCATTGCCCCATAGGGGTAGGCAGATACCACGGACCGCCACACGCTACGACTCTGACACATCTCTTTAGCCTCATTCACATTCATAGCTACATCTTTTCATGCACTTCCGTCTATCTAGGGTGCAACGCACTTCTTAATCGCATCTTAATCTATGTAGTTAAAGGAGCGTCAAGCTTTTAATTACGGAGTTCCAAAAGTAACGCCATTGGGAACCAACAGTAGATATTACTGTATGCAGCCAAGATTGTGAATAACGGCTGCCAGCGCCAGCACCAAAAACGGCAGCCGGTGACATAGATTTGAAGGATTCTGCCAGGGCCGGCATCGAAAGCAACAGTCGGCACCGGCAGCTAGTGCAGGAACGGGAACTTGGAAAGGGGGGAGGTGGTTATGTTGGATCTCTGACCACCTCATTAGCTAATAGTTAGTTTAAGATAGCAATTAAGTTGTTTTCATGTTTCTTTCCTTAGATAATAAGCTAGTTTATTTACAGTTCTCATGCCATTAGTTATCATTGTTTACTATGTATAAGTCTCTATTGTAAATAATATTCATAACTTAAATACCATCTTTTGCCATGTCTGTAAGTCAGTCTTTCTCCGAACTCTGAGTCGAAAACACTGTTTTTCTGCTATTCGATATCTAATAAATATATAAAAGAAGAAAGTGACTGACTGAATGACTGACCGACATATCAACGCACAGCCCAAACCGCTAGGTCTAGAGATTCCAAATTTGGCACGTAAGTTCCTTTTAAGGTCAAGGGGTGCACTAAGAAAGGTTTTTTTCAAAATTCACCCCTTGAGGGGTTGAAACGGGGGTCCAAAGTTTGTTTGGGGAAACAAGATTAGTTGGACTATTTTATTCGAAACTTCACAGGAGTACTTCTATTGATAAATGAGAAAACACGTGTTTCAGGTTTTTTCAGAATTCAACCCCTGAAAGTGGGAAAGGGCACCCCCTTGTCAAAGTCTGAAAATCGAGATGGGTATCGTTTGTATGGTTTATCGGGTCGCTGATTACGAAAACAACATTGATTTAAAAATCCAACGTGGCAGATGTGAAATACCATCATCCCCTGTTGGGGTGCGATGGGGTTGAAATGTCTAAATATCATATGGGTGTCGTTTCTATGGTTTTTTGGGACGTTAATTACGAAAATGACATCAGTTTTGAAATTTTATACGTCGAACATCTGTCTATTATTATATTTTTATCGTCTATCTTCTTATCAAAATCTAAATCTAAATATATAAAAGAAGAAAGTGACTGACTGACTGACTGAATGACATATCAACGCACAGCTCAAACCGCTGGGTTTAGAGATTTCAAATTTGGCAAGTAGGTTCCTTGTGAGGTCAAGGGGTGCATAAAGAAAGGATTTTTTTAAATACACGCCCTAAGGGGGTGAAACGGGGGTCCAAAGTTTGTATAGAGAAACAAGATTTGTTGAACTATTTTATTCGAAACTTCACAGGAGTACTCTTATTGATAAATAAGTAAACACGTGTTTCAGGTTTTTTCAGAATTCAACCCTTGAAAGGGGGAAATGGGGTGTCACAGTCTGAAAATCAAGATGGGTATCGTTTGTATGGTTTATCGGGTCGCTGGATACGAAAATAACAATGATTTTAAAATCCAACGTGGCGGGCGAATACCATCGTGCGATGGGGTTGAATTGAAATGTCTAAATTATCGTTATGGGTGTTGTTTTTATGGGTTTTTGGGACGTTAATTACTTAACCTTACCTACGCCCTACTCACCCCTTACTCTGCTATATAGGGGATGCGAAGGGGGTGCTTAAGTCGTGAGTAAGGGATGCATAGAGGGGGTGAGTAGGGGATACTTAGGGGATGAGTAAGGGTGCGTGGGGGTGTGTAGGGGGTACATAGGAGGGTGCGTGGAGGTGCGTAGAGGGGGTGAGTAGGGGATGCTTAGGGGGTGAACAGTGGGTGCGTAGGGGGTGAACAGTGGGTGCTTAAGGGGAGCGTTAAGTGGGGGTGCGTAGGGTTAATAGATCTGGTAGATACCAGAACTACTAGATTTAGAAGAAACTAGCTGTTGCCCGCGACTTCGTACGCGTGGATTTAGGACTTGTTATGGTTATTTTTGTATGGCACTGACTTTTTTTGTGACTTCTGAATGAACACCCCGTACTCACACCCACTATATGCACCCCCTACGCACCACTTACGCACCCCTACGTACCCCCTACACACACGAAATTACAGTAACTTAATAAAGATTATAGATATAATCTTTATTAAGTTACTGTAATTTCGTGTAATTCAATAAATAGTTTTTAAAAACAAGTTTGTTTCTCTCGCCGCGTAACACCCGCAGCTCTTACTTATTTATTTATTTAATAGGTACACCAACAGCATAACGTATTTCGTATTTCAAACAAAGTTTCCATATAAATCTAGTCGCTAATACATAGACCAGTTAAAGGTACACAACATTCAATAATTACATCGTATTGAAATAATAATTCAATCTAGAATAATTAGAAAATAACAAATTAGAAGATGACATTTATAAATAGCAAGCATAAGCAAGCAATAATAATGATAATTTAGAATTTCCGAACTGAAGTGAGTGGGTGAGATGCTTTCGTATTGTATTTTTGAATTTATTGGTCGAGTCAAAGAAGATATCCAGATCCGGCAGCCCCGCACTGACTCTGTTGAACTCTGCACAAATTCTAGCAAAAGGTGAGTGACTGCCAATGTTAGTTCTGCTAGCGGGCGGGTGAAAGGTCTTTGTAATTGGCTTTCTCGCTACGCTCTCTTATGCGCGAAAATATAGGACTGCTGCATCTCACTTTGCTCAGGCGTAATCTAATGCCCTATCTACTGGACGATGATTCAATGGGTCGTGTGCAGAATCACCCGAATGACAACTACGGACCCCATGCCGTTCCTACCTGGTTTCTACACGTCCTGCCAAGTGACTTTATTTACTGCCTCGTTCCCACTACTTTGGACTTTGTTTAAAAGAAGTGTTTTTATACCGATTTATGTACATCACCTCATCATCATCTTCATCGACTGTCACCGTAAAAGAACCCTACGTAACCCGCAAGCCCTCTCTTGTCTTCTTTTCTCTTAATTTCTAATGGAGTGTACGGGAGTCGGAACTCCCCTGGGACCCCCCGACTCTCGTTAACACGACATTCTATGTAAAAATTACACCTTTTATTATATTTTAATAAAACGACACCTTTAATTATGTACCTACATGGGATAATGCAATGAATAAAATATGGATTATTTTTTCAATCTTTAATTTGATGAATTATGAAATACTAAAAACTACCTAAAATAACAAACACTTAAAAAAAATACCGAAAACCACCATAGGTAATACGAGTACACAATAATTTACGTTTTAAATTAATTCCTGTACTTAAAAATACTGCTCCCGCGACCCCACTGTGTGTTGCGACCCGCAAGCCCTTCCGTTGCTCTGCGCAAGTACTGTGGTATAGTTCTATTGTACTTTGAGTCTTAAAAAACCGGCAAAGTTCTTGTTGGGCCACGCGCAGGGTAGAGTTCCGTAGTTGCCCGTCTTAATATACGGACGCAGAAAGGGACTTTTTGTTTTATACTACGGTTTAACGTAAAAAAATTACATTATGGTCATTTTTGGTTGATTGAGGTCAAGAGCAAACTCATCTAGTTTTAAAAAAAAAGAAAGTTGGTCGACTATTACTCGTTTACTTGTAAAGCCTACTTAGCGTTGATAGTTTTTCTTTTAAGGTGGTTTCAGAGTAGTCAATTTCATACAAAACTTTGACGTAGAACACTCGTAGACGGTAAATTATTAATAAAAGTAATATTTTATAAGAGGAAAAAAGCTTAGAAAATGTAGATTGCACGTCTCAAATAACATTTAAAATTTATAATATACTTAATTATGAATAATTTTCAAAGTCTTATATCTTCGTAATTATATTATAAATTGTAAATGTTATTTGAGACGCGCAATCTAGATATTCTAAGCTGTTATTCCTTATACAAAATATTACTTTTATTAATACTGTCTACGAGCTTTCTACGTCAATGTTTTGTATGGACTGAAACCACCTCGTTACATTCAGGTATGTTCAGGTATCCAGAAACAACCGCTTTAGCTGGCAGGAGGGGGGACACTTGACTCTAACAAAAATTTTGCTTTAAAGCTTAATATTTCGCTAACGGATCCCTAAATCTAAAAATGGTTTCCGCAAACCCACAATATTTTTAAAGACCTATCCAATGATACCCCACACCGTGGAATAAACAAGAATAAAAAATTGCATTTCCCACTTTTCGTGTAGGGTTAGGGTACCTACGTGTTATACCCTAAAAAAAATTGTTTTTTAAGATTTTATTTTACCGTTTTGTCGGTTAAGTTACAGCTTTCTAGTACTAAGCGTCTCTAAGCTAAGCCGCGGACACACGGACAGACAGACGGACATGGCGAAACTATAAGGGTTCCTTGTTGACTACGGAACCCTAAAAAATAATGTACGAGTAGTTTTGCGCCCGCAACCAAGGGCAGTCTACGTCCGCGCTTGACCGACATTAACATTTATTATAAATTCGCTACGCGGTATTTGCCACATGCAGTCTTTCACGATACTTAAATCCGTAAGCAACTCACCTTGTACAAACTGTTGAAAGTGAAATAGAGTGGTTCAGTGGGACTCAGCTCTACCAAATGTAAGTCTAGTTTTACGGATTTTTTTACTCGTTACTTTTCATATTATGGAACTAATTCTGTGCAAGTAATTGATAGGTACTAGTAGCACTAAACAGAAAGAGAAGGCGCGACCCTCACGGTATACATGGATATTAATACATTGTTTATTCACAAAACATCAGTTCTTCTTTAGAGAAGTTGGATTTTTTTTGTTGAGTTGAACTTTTACCGCGACTTGTTCGGAAAAAAAATAATTTCTTCAATCTTCTCTACCTAGCAACGATTTGAAGAAGAGCATAGCCCTCAAAACAGTGAATTTACCAACATGCCGAGGAAAAAGTCGAGAGATCCACCAAGGAACCAGCCCATTTAGTAATGCGGAGAGATATTATACTTATCGTGTCGATATGAAAACGACGCAGTATCAATTCGACAACACGGACCTGAAAAAATTCGATAACTATTTATTCATCATCATCATATCAGCCGAAAAACGTTCACTGCTGGACATAAGTCTCCCCAAAAATGGGGGGATTTGCCATAATCGCCACGCTTGGCAGGCGGGTTGGCGATCGCAGTTGGATTGAACTATTTATTAATTGAAAATAATACCCTTCTTATAGTCTTAAACCATGGATTTGAGTTCGATCGCGCAACAAACCTCTCACGATGACAAACTTTGATGATTCTTTTTTTGTTTTAAAGGAGTCCCTCGAGTAATTATGTCTCATTTTAAATTTGGTGAAGTGAAGTTGGTTGAATTTATCAAAAGTTGATAGAAAAACATTGTCTATCGTCATCGCCATATCTATAAACAGTCGTTTATAGATATCTAAACAAGAGGAGATTGGATACCGGGCGCAATTTGTTCGAGTCCCGATGCACATATCAATCAGTACTGTTCCACTCGTACATTGACAAAATACTTGACCAATCATTGATCAGATGCATATATTGAAAGGGACGCTCCTATTGCCACTTTAGATAGAAAGCGATACGAAGACGTGATAGCGTAAAAACGCCAATTTCACACCGAAGCTAGCGATTGATAGTCGATAAACTACTATCGATATGCAATTTATTGCGTGTTACTACTCCATTATACTTTAAAGTTTATAGGCTGAAGCTGATTTACTCAATGGATTTACTTTAAAACTTACAGTAAGATTGTTATCGTACCTATACAATAATCGTAGGTACACGAAAAGAATAAATTATTGATATCAAGTGTTTAACATGCACAAAAGAAAATCCGTTATCTATCTAATCTAAACTATTATAAAACTGTAACTGAAGTATCTGTACATTGAAGATATTTTCAAAAAAAGATTACGATAATTATGGTTTTTTGGTATCCCTGACTCGAAATCAACCTTTTTTTAGAAGTTTTGTGTGTCGGTTTGTCTGTTTGTTTGTGTTTGTTTGTTTGTTTGTTAGTTCGCGCATTACGCAAGAATTACTGAACCGATTTTGATGACACTTTTTTTGTTTGATAGCTTATGATCTGACTTAAACTACTCTACCCACAAACCAGTCAGAAAAAAAAAATATCAGCTGTCCTATAAGTACTAAACTGCAATACCTACTCGATTCAAACGTATGGGACAGCAGAAATTTTTTGTTCTGTCTGGTTTGCTCCCATAGTGTTCGGTCTACAACCGCACAGTGGTTCCGCGCGGGTCAGCATTTTTACCTATTGCATTAATAATAATAATAATATAATAAATTTTATTTATTTTCTCCAAAAATTGTTAAATATAAGTACACATAGATACACAGGAATAATACGCGCATTTTTATACAAACAACAATTTGAAGGAGACTGGAGCCTAACGTAGGTAAACCATAAGGTAAACCTGATAATTGTAAGTCTCCAGGCACCCCCACCCGCAGCTTGATTAACAACACTTTTTTGGTAGTGATCTGATAGTGGATCTAATACATAAGGAGTTGGGAGAAATAAAGTCTAATAAGATACCTACAACTACAAAAATAAAAAATATAAAAAAATTAAAATTTAAATTTTTCAAAACAAACAAGAAAAAGTGATGTTTATGCTAAGAAAATTTTTTCATATACCGAATATTTCATGAGACGTGTGGTTTGACTGTGGTGTGTAAGTGTGGTGAGTGAGTGTGATGTATGAATGTCGGGCTGAATTTCGCTTCTATCAGTCCACCGCCCAACGCTAATCCCCTGGCCAAAGAGACACTTCCAACACAGAAATGTCACTTCAGCCAGCCGACCAACGTCGGAACAGCCGAACCGAGGGAAACAAGCTTATGGGTACATCTAGATAGCCCTACGATGAATCTTGGGATCGGAAAAAGGTTATGTATATAATTTTGCCACTATTTAGATGCACCCACCCACCCGTATAATTATTATCTGTACGTAGATCCGCAAACAAAATAAACTAGGAAAGAACGGTTAGGATTCGTTCGGTTCCTTCGTAATCCAGCTTTTGCAACCATTCATTTGGGTATTCCTTTTACAAGCAGATTTGGGAAAAGTGTAAATTTTAAGTGTTTTGTCAACTTGGTTATACAGGTAAGGGCCCAGGAATATGAAAAAGTTTTGGGCAAAGCTTGTTGAAACGGCCCGCGTGGGAAATTAGTGCGACGGGAACTAGGAAGAGAAGCATCGAAAGGTAACGCTGTATGTTGTCTTAAAATAGTGGAAAGTATGAAGAGTTGTCGGACTGTAAGGACTTTGCTATGTTGATACAATAAGCAAGTAGGATATCTGAAGGGAAGGAAGGAACTTACTTTGAGGACGGCTCTTTGAGCCCTCTCCAGTTTGAGGAGATTCGTTTTATGTGTCCCACCCCACGAAGAGATGCAATACATAAGAAGAGACTGACATAAAGCAAAGTACACTGACTTGATTATCTTGGTACCAGCTACATGGCGTAAAGTTTTCAAAACATAGATTAGTTTCCTAATCCTCCCAGTAAGTACTTCAATGTGGGGCTTAAAATTAAGTCTGTGATCAATTATGACACCAAGATACCTATATTGGTCAGTTTTTTCTAATAGAGTACAGGCGCAGTCATTTTGGGATTTGCACGAATGGGCTGTTATAGTATTGTATCTCGAAAGGGACATACGGTTTGTCTTCCTCATAGTGAAGGTTATATATTTGGATTTGCTGACGTTTAGTGTAAGGATGTTTTGGCGAAGCCAGTCGGTGACAGTATTCAATCCACTTTGCGCGTGACTGTACACATCCTGCCACGTGTTTCCACTGAATAACAGTGCTGTATCGTCTGCAAAAGCCAAAATTTTCCCACTCTGGAGCTGAAGCTGGCATTATATTCGTATAGAATCAATCAGTGTACCGTGCACCTCCGTACAGTGCATTCAACCATCAATTTATCATACAATTTATCAATATCAATTAGTTAAGTTATCAGTTATCAATAAATCAATACATCGTAAGCAGTATCAATATAATTTCTACTATCATCTCTATCACTAAAGACTCTGTGTGACTTCATACACATAGTAAAAGTTTGCTGGGTAGAGTTGTGGTTTAAAGGTATACCAGATTTTAAGTCAAATCAGAAGCTATCAAACAAAAAAGTTTCATTAAAATCGGTTCAGTAGTTTTTGAATGATGCTGTTACAAACAAACAGACGGACAAAAAAATTCTAAAAAAGGTTGATTAGGAGTCAGGGATACCTAAAAACCATATCGTTATCTTTTTCATGTAAATATCTTCAACGTTCGGGCGGCGGTGACGAAGTCATACCTATACCCATCGAGCTCATGAATAATTCAGTTTTCATGCAATAGTTTACTATTAGGAGATGCGAAAAAACTTGGTCGGCCGACCCCTATCCTGGTGGGTTTTGCACAGGAGGGTGACTAGTAACCTCTCTGAGACGACACTAATTACCCATCGAGCTCATGGACAAAATTATGCTTATCCGATTGGTTTTAGTTAGTGTAACGAAGTACACTCGGTCGTCCGCCGGATATCCTGGCAGGTGGTGCTGGCCAACCAAAAATGGTGGTCAAATTTTGGAGTACTTCTCACCCATCGAGCTCATGGATGAAATGTATGCCAAATCAGAGGTTAGACCTTCACCTTCAATATTTCATCGGTCGTCCTGGCCAAAGCCTGGTGGTTTCTGGCGGCCAACCAGATTTATCTGTCAAAGTAAGATCATGCGTTTCCACGTTCATCCAAATAAATACATTATTAACCTGACATATGCAGTTCTTTTAGCATGAACGTGAACTGTTGTATGGTTTAAAAGTACTAATTACAAAAAAAACTTAAAAATAAAAAAAATGTGTCGATACGTGGCGATTTAAAAAAAAAATGTTTTTCTATAAATTTTTCTTTCTGAAATAAAATCTGTTCTCTTAAGAGGTGCCTATATAAGAAAATAAACTAGGAATCACCGCGGTGTTGCCTTCGAAAATTGTAGTTGTAAAAAAATGTTTCGTCAAGTCAAAGCTAGCTATGTTTATGTGGATGATCTAATTTAGTACATAATATCAGTAACTGATATATGTTAGAACTGTTCTAACATTATTCGCAGATAACATGTTAGAAAGGGACATACGAGGGTTTTGGTTATCTCACAGTGGCTTGGTTGTCAGCTTACAACAACATTGAAGGAAAATAGTTCTTGTTGCATAGAATTAGCGTTTATTTTGCATTCTCGATGAAATTCAATTTTTCAGTCCACCTATAGAGTTTATATATTACTAGTGTTTACCCGCGCGCGTTTACCATGCGGACGAACGCACAAATTATATATTTACCAGATTTTAAGTCAGATCATAAGCTATCAAACAAAAAAAGTTTCATCAAAATCGGTTCAGTAGTTTTTACGTGATGCGCGAACAAACAAACAAACAAACAAACAAACAAACAAACAAACAAACAAACACACAAACAAACAGACAGACAAAATTTCTAAAAAAGGTAGATTTCGAGTCGGGGATACCTAAAACCATATCGTAATCTTTTTTTTGTAAATATCTTCTTACACTTCAGTTACAGTTTTATAATAGTTTAGATTAGATTAGATTATAAAGTTCGTGCATGTTAGCAGTTAGAGAAAAAAAAAGGACGGAGGGTGGACACGAGACGGACCTGTCCAGTTTAACTTGACCCGCGTTGCGTAATCAAATTTTTGTAAATATTTAAATGGACTTGCGATGAAAAGTTTGCTGTTACACTACATGTTTTACTGTTGTTTCCGCACCATTTACCGTCACAACAAATGACCGAAAATTTGAAAAAACTAAGAAAATTAAATTATTTCAAAGTTATCTCTGATAACAAAACAAATACCTAAGGGCTTTTTTGACCTAAATATTATGTGATGACATGATAAATGTAAATCTTAATATATAAAAGAAGAAAGTGACTGACTGAACGACTGAATGACTGACTGAATGACTGAGTGAATGACTGACTGACATATCAACGCACAGCCCAAACCGCTGGGTCTAGAGATAAGTACTAAATTTGGCAAGTAGGTTCCTTATGAGGTCAAGGGGTGCAGGGGTGCACTAAGAAAGGATTTTTCATAATTCACCCCCAAGGGGGTGAAACGGGGGTTCAAAGTTTGAATGGGGAAACAAGATTAGTTGAACTATTTTATTCGAAATTTCACAGGAGTACTTGGGAAATGGGGTACAGGGGAAATGGGGTACAGGGGAAATGGGGTACAGGAGAAATGGGGTGACAAAGTCTGAAAATAAAGATGGGTATCGTTTCTATGGTTTATCGGGCCGCTGATTACGAAAAATACTATACAAATAAAAAAAAAATAAAAAAAATACTATGATTTTAAAATCCAACGTGGCGAAAGTGAAATACCATCATCCCCTGTTGGGGTGCGATGGGGTTGAAATGTCTAATTATCATTATGGGTGTCGTTTTGGACGTTAAATACGAAAATGGTTTTGGTTTTAAAATGTAATAATATAGTCTAAATCTAAATATATAGGTATAAGAAGAAAGTGACTGGCTGAATGACTGACTGACATATCAGAACGCACAGCCCAAACCGCTGGGTCTAGAGATACCAAATTAGGCAAGTAGGTTCCTTATGAGATCAAGGGGTGCACTAAGAAAGGATTTGTGGGAGGTCCAAAGTTTGTATGGGGAAACACGATTAGTTGAACTATTTTATTCGAAATTTCACAGAAGTATTTCTATTGATAAATAAGTAAACACATGTTTCAGGTTTTTTCAGAATTCAACCCCTGAAAGGGGGAAATGGTGAGACAAAGTCTGAAAATCAAGATGGGTATCGTTTGTATGGTTTATCGGGTCGCTAATTACGAAAACAACAATGATTTTAAAATCCAACGTGGCGGATGAAATACCATCATCCCCTATTGGGGTGCGATGGGGTTGAAATGTCTAAATTATCATTATGGGTGTTAGTCCAATCATTTTAGGGTTGGCCCTAACAATAATTTCATCTATCGCTGAAACTTTGCAGTGTGATAAAGAAAGTATACAGATTACGGTTGACAAATAATCTAGGTAACATTTTTTCCGGTCCTAGATTATTTGTCAACCGTAATCCTGTATACTTTATTTTATCACACTGCAAAGTTTCAGCGATAGATGAATTATTGTTAGGGTGTCCATACAAGGAAACTCTAAAATTACTGGACTATGTTGTTTTATGGGTTTTTTCAGACGTTAATTACTTAACCCTACCTACGCCCTACTCACCCCATACTCTGCTATATAGGGGATGAGAAAGGGCTACGTAAGTGGTGAGTTAGGGATGCGTAGAGGGGGTGAGTAGGGGATACTTAGGGGATGAGTAAGAGTATGTAGGGGGTACGGGGGGTGCGTGGGGGTGACCAGGGGGTGCGTAGGGGTGAGTAGGGGATGCGTAAGTGATGAGTAGGGCGTGAGTATCAGAGATGTATCAGTGATCAACAGGTTTAACACCGGAAGTGATCACCGACTTGTCTGAGGTACTCTGAATATAAATTTCAAGCTCGAAAGAAGACGTCTGATGAAATCGTCTCTCCGCCCCACACTGCACCAAACTGTAGTTGGAAGTGACCGCTTCCAACTCGACCTCCAAAATCGATTTGATGCGTTGGAAACCACCGAGGACGTTGGCGAGGCTACAAACCAGCTAGTAGTAAAAGCTCTCCGTGAAGTGGGGTACAGGCATTTCCGCACGCAGCGTGTGGCAAAAGACTCCAAGCTCTCAAGCGAGACTCTGGAGCTCATGAGGCATAGACGTGAAATTCTATCTGCGCATGAGTCTTCGGCAGAACATCGGGCTCTCAATAAAAAAAAAAGCTGATACGGCGCGACCTCCGACGCTTCAACACGCGCTCCATAGAGGAGGCGATTGAGCAGAACCAGGGGTCTAAGGTGTTTGCTCAGCAGCTCGGGAGAAGCCACCTGTCAAAACTAAAAACCGCGGATGGGAAGATCGTTGCCTCTAAGCCGGACCTCCTCACTGAAGTTGAGAAGTTCTATGGAAGTCTGTATGCAACACACGCCCCAAAGCCTGTAGATCGCAACACCGACCCCAGAGCCCCACTAGTACGCCACTACACGGACGATATCCCGGACGTTGACTCGAGCGAGATTAGGAAAGCCCTCAAACAACTTAAAAATAACAAAGCTCCGAGTGAAGACGGAATAACAACAGAGCTTCTGAAGGCTGGAGGTACTCCTGTTTTGAAGGCCCTAGGAAAGCTCTTCAATTCCGTCATTCACAATGGCATAACACCGGAGGCGTGGAGCGGGAGTGTTGTGGTCCTATTCTTCAAGAAAGGAGATGAAACCCTCCTCAAGAACTACAGACCGATCTCACTTCTGAGCCACGTCTATAAGTTGTTCTCGAGGGTTATTACGAACCGTCTCGCTCGAGCAGGCCGGGTTTCGAAAAGGCTACAGTACCATAGACCACATCCACACGGTAAGGCAGATTATACAGAAAACTGAGGAGTATAATCAACCTCTGTGTCTAGCCTTTGTGGACTATGAGAAAGCCTTCGACTCGATCGAGACCTGAGCTGTTCTGGAATCCTTGCAGCGATGCCAGATCGACTGGCGATACATTGAGGTGCTCCAGATGTCTGTATGACGCCGCCACTATGTTTGTTCAAGTACAAGATCAGCAGACGAAGCCGATCCAACTGTTAAGAGGAGTGAGACAGGGGGATGTTATTTCCCCGAAACTATTCACTAATGCGATGGAAGACGTCTTCAAGATTCTCAATTGGAAAGGACGACGCATTTGTGTGAACGGCGAGTACATCTCACACCTGCGTTTTGCCGATGACATTGTCGTCATGGCGGAATCGCTGCATGACCTCAGTGGGATGCTTAGCAACCTTAATGCCGCTTCCCAACGGGTCGGTCTTGGCATGAACTTAGACAAGACGAAAGTCATGCTTAAGTAATGCTCAATGCAGGCGGCGATAGAAATTGTGCAAGACTGTTGTGGGTTATTTAACGTCGCTGGATTTTTGAGGATTAGAGATATAAGTGGACTGTATTGCGGTATGGGTTTATAGGAAGGGAAAGTAGGTAAATGAAAAAGCACAACACTGACCTGATACAGCTGAAGTCTGGATTTAGGTGGAAGGTCACAGGCGGGTCACTCGATGATCGAAGTGTGTTGCGCGGCGGTATTAGGTGATATGAAAGCGTCTCTGATTGTTCTGATCTAAACTTAATCGTCACACAGAAAGTCACACAATTTATATTCGTTTTAGATGAAAGCACTGATTCTATAATATTAATCGATATCACTTAAGCGGAGCGGATTAATTTCCAAACGGTTTCTTTAGCTTCCAGAAACGTTCTGTCACTCTCGGGGATATTCGTCTTGCGCTCGCGAGGATTTTTCACGAACGCGCCTCTTTCCTTCATGCAAAAGTGTTGTGCGTTGGACAAGGATAGGTATAGGAATGGTAGTGTTTGATAGAAATCGTTTATTTTTATTTTTTTAAATAAAGTGGCGCGAACATCCTCGCCTTGAGAAATTGAGGATTTCTCAAAGGTTAAGCATTAACACTTAAGCAGAAATCGTTTAATATAATTTATTTATATTCTTTATTTATTTTATATACTCATGTTTTAATACTTATATAGTTAATTTATTTATTATGTGTATATCTAGTGTCCGTTTCATTTTTACTGAGACGGCAGCGGGCTCAATTTAACAAGTGGTCGTTTAAATTGACCATTTTTAGTTTTGACTAATGCTACTCGCGCGATACCATCCGAGCCTGGATACATTTTGTCAATGATGCCCATTGGCCAACGTAGTGGCGGAGAATTTTCCTCATGAATTAAAACGTCTGTGCCTACTTTAGCATTTTCAATATTATTGCACCACTTTTGGCGCATCTGCAAATTATTTTAATACTCTAAGTGCCATCTTTTCCAGTAAGGGCGAATCATTTGATCAAGAATAGAGTCTTTCGGGTATATAAAGGGGTATTAGAAAGTGGCGCCAGAGGCAAATATTGCAGAGGCGAGGCCATTATGAAATGGGCTGGCGTTAAAGGCTCAGGATATGGTTCTTCTTGTAGAGTACATAGCGGTCGCGAATTTAATATGGTTTCAATTTGAGTTAAAACGGTTAGTAGCTCCTCATAAGTAAGGAGTTGATTACCTATCACACGAAACAAGTGTGATTTTAAAGATTAGATATTAGATTCCCATACTCCTCCAAAGTGGGGAGCACGAGGCGGTATCATGTGCCAGTCTATGCGGCGGTTAGAAAGCTCACTTAAGATCGTGTCGTTGTAAGCTTGCGATTCTAAAAATACATAAAGTTCGTCTAGTTTAGACTTAGCCCCCACAAAATTGGTTTCATTGTCTGAGTAAAGTCAAGAAACTGGACCTCGTCGCGATATGAACCTCTTAAAGGCGGATAGGAATGCTTCTGATGACAAGTCAGAAACTAATTCTATGTGAATTGCTTTAGTAACTAGACAAATGAATAAACAAATGTAAGCCTTTTGGCTACGTTGTCCGCGGCGTCTACACAGTGTAATTTTAATAGGTCCGGCGTAGTCTAATCCCGTATGTACGAAGGCCTTAGTCTCCTGGACTCGAAAAGTGGGAAGATCAGCCATTTTAGGGCTAGGACGTGACGGTTAATTTTTAAAACAAGAGTTACAAGCATGTACGCGTTGTCTTACAACTGATCTTGCGGATACTATCCAATATTTTTTTCGAATTAGGGAATTAAGTAGAGTGGCACCAGTATGACAATTAACGCGGTGAAAATGGTATATCAACATGTAAGTGACAGGCTCACGTTTGGGCAATAAAGCGGGATGTTTAGATTCAAATGGTAAGTTTGCATTTGACAATCTACCTCCTATTCTGACTATACCATTTTCATCAATGAACAAATCTAATTTTCGTAACGTTCCGGTGGGCAAAGTACCTTTTTTAAGATCTTTTATAACGTGAGAGAAATGAACAGCTTGAACCGCGCGGATTAAATATTCTTCAGCGGTATTTAAATGAATAGCTTTTATATAACTACCACGGAGCACGATACGTATAAATCTCAGTATATATACTATTATTCTCAATAATTTAATCCAAGATGAGACTTTACGTGATAAGTCACAGAGCAATGAATGTTGGTCAGTCGTAACAAACGTCTTGCTTTTATATTCTTGCTTTATACGTCTATACTATATATATCTATACGTCTTGCTTTATATTATTATTTGCTGGTTTGAATGGTTTTATGGGCCAATCGGACACACTATCACTAAGCCAATGAGGACCACTCCACCATAGCGGATGAGACAGAAGTTGTTTCGGTAACAATCCCCTGGATAAACAATCACTTGGATTTTGGATACCAGCGATGTGATAGAAGTTTTTGGAGTCTAAGTGCTCATGACATTTAGCGACGCGATTGCTTACAAAAACATTCCATCGATGAGGAGATGAGTGAATGCAAGAGAGCGCGATTTCAGAATCTGAGAATGCATAGACGTTTTCTATACCTTAAACAATCATCACCTGAAAAGCACGCTCAAGAAATGGCTTAAAAATTTAACCTATATGGAAACGGAAATATTACTAAATTCCTAAATTTCTAATTGTCAGTAGGTACCTACTTATAGTTGTAAAAAATCATAATTGTAAAATACACAAATTAATCTTCCATCCACACACACACACACACCCCCCGCACAGTTTTTTGTTTATTTATTTTTTTCTCTTTAACTTTTCATTTGTTTTTAATTTTAAGTTTATATGTTTTGCCACTCATTGTTGTCATGGCACACAACTTTCATTGCCTACCTATTAATATCTTTAAAATGTGAAGAGCGCTGACTCTCATAGATCAGATTTTCTTTGTTTGAGAGTCAGAGTTCCCATAATTAGGGTCAAAGCATTCTTTTTAAAAATACTTCAAATGAGGATCATAAAATGTATTGTAAGGCTAAGTGAGTGAAATAAACATTTTTTTTTTTTTTTTTTTTTTTTTTTCTATGGCGGTGCGTGCGGAGTAAATATCGTGTACTAGTTTAGTTAATTTAGCCATTAAAACAGCGGCACAAAGCTCTAAACGGGCAAGTGAGACATCCTTTACCGGTGCTACCTTTGACTTAGCACACACCAACCGTACGTGGATATTACCACCGGGGTCTGTCACATGTAAATACACGACGCAGCCGTAAGCTTTAAGGCTGGCGTCTGCAAAGGCAACAATATTAATAACACAGCTTTGGGTGACTGCTAAATGACGCGGTATTTTTAAATCAACAAGAAGCGGTAACTGTTCTTTAAATTTATTAAACAAAGCGGTGATAGTTGTCGGGGGTGTATCGTCCCATCCAACATTTAGAAGCCAAAGCTCCTTAATGAGACGTTTAGCAAAAAGCACAACGGGCGCGGCGAAGCCTAGTACATCCCATAGTCGAGCAATTAGTGAAAGTATGGTACGTTTTGTACATTCGCGGTTATCAGTATTTATTTTAAATATAAATGTATCCTCACTCGGGTTCCATTCGAGTCCCAGTATTTTAAGGGAATCTCGATTGTCAAAAGTTACTTGCTGTGCAAGTCTAAGCGATTCTGAGATACTCTGAAGCACTCTGTCAGAGTTACTCGACCATTTAACCAAGCCAAAGCCACCTGATTTAAACATATGTATTAAGTGGGCGGAAGCATTTATTGCTTCATTGTCATTAATAACCGAAATACCCAAATCGTCCATATATAGGTGCTTTTCCGCTATGGACGCGGCTAGCGGGAAGTTTTCCCGTTCATCGTTACACAGCTCCCGTACCGAGCGCATTGCAACGAAAGGACTGGATTTCAGGCCAAACGCAACTCTATTGAAACAGAACTCACGTATTGGTGTCGAAGCGGAAAAGTATTTTTTTATACTTGCGGTGCTCGTTGTTAACTAATAGTTGTAAGAACATTTGTTTTATATCTGCTGTTAACGCTACTGGAAATAGACGAAAATCAAGTAGAAGTAAAAACAAGTCTGCTTGTAGATTCGGTCCGGTATGTAAAAGATCGTTAAGGGATACACCGTTGTGACATTTAGCGCTCGAATCAAGCACTACTCTGACCTTAGTGGTCTGTTTATCCTGCCTAATGACAGGATGATGCGGTATGAAATACCCTTCTGCACAATTATCAAGTTCGGGCGACACTTCAGTTAATAATTGTTGTCTAAATAGTCCCTAATCACGGCGTTATAACTAGCACGCAATTCGGGAGCTTGTAACTTGCGCTCTAAGGCCAGCAGACGACGTATCGCACCTGCGCGGGAATTACCTAGCTGACTAGGATCTTTACAAAATGGTAAAGTAGTACAATAACGGCCAGTGAAGTCGCGGGTTACAGTGCATGCGTATATCTGTTCGCATTCCAGTTCTGCAGGACTTAAATATTTATTTACCGGAACCTCCTCTAATTCCCAAAACTTTGTGAGGGAATCGTGAATATTATTCTCAACACACGTAAAGAAAGAAGAAGTAGAAGAGCGCAAACATTTTTGTTCTTCGTCGGACGACGTTTCGGCACTGCCGGAATTACCCCCCATAAGAACGTAACCAAATACTGTTTCTATAGCGGGCGGTGCGGGGGGAGCTATAACCTTTCCGCCTAAAAGTAAATATGGGAAAAGTTTGGCTCCTAATATAAGATCAATCTCACCTGGCACGTGCCAGAGAGGATCTGCGAGCGGTACATTGATTAAATTACGTATAATTGACGTATCAATATATTCAACCGGTAATCGATCAGTAATACAATCGATAACCAATGCAGTTATAGCAAAACTATTTGTTTTAGTTTTAGCGGTAATCGATAAATGAACATAGCCCTTAATGGGCCGGGAAAAATGAATTTGAAAGCGGTATGATGTTTAAGTGTAATTGTTTACAACAACTTGTAGTTATTAAGTTGTTCTGTGAGGCGCAATGCATAAGGCACCGTACAGTACGCCTTATATTTTTAGGAATGTTATACGCATAAATAGAAGCGATAGAAAGAATAACTTCATTAAGTGAATCAGTACAGTATAACGTGGTACCGGACATCGCGTTCGCTTCGATTGGAACGCGAGCGCAAAGCGATACAGGATTCGATATCTTGGTAGCTGTCGCAGTTTGTAAACTGCTACTGATTGCCTGCGAGTTTGTCGCGGCATCGCCGTGAGGGGGCGCGCTCGGCATCAGAGCCAGCGGGCGTTGTTGTTCGTCATGCGGCGTGGATGTATTATCATTTGGCAAAGTATTTAAATGTAATAATGAATGGTGTCGTTTACTACAAATTTTACACTTGTACTTTGAATTACAGGTTGAAACAGTATGGGTAGTACTCAGACAATTCACACATCCACGTTTAGATTTAATAAATTCTAATCGAATTTTCGGCTGCATTGATTTAAATTCCGAACAGCTGTAAAGTTGACAATGTTCGAAACTGTTACATACTGAACAAACGGAGCCGTTACTATTGTTATTTCGAGTAACGAAAGAGTGAACATTAGTTTGCGGGCGAAAGTTGTTATTTTTATTATTGTTACTTAAGGCGATGCGTGCCTGGGAACTTATATTAGTACTAGCTGTTGCCCGCGACTTCGTACGCGTGGATTTAGGACTTTTCAAGGTTTTTTTTTTATGGCCCTGATTTTTTTACCCCACGCTCCCCTTACGCACCCCTACTCACCCCGCTCTACGCACCCCCTACTCCCCTACTCACCCCTACGCACCCCCTAAACACCCCTACGTACCCCTAACATACCCTTACTAATCCCCTACGCACCCACTGCTCACCCCCTAAGCATCCCCTACTCACCCCCTCTACGCACACCATACTCATCACTCATGCATCCCCTACTCACCCCTACGCACCCCCTACTCACCCCCACGCACATCCCACGTACCCCCTACACACCCCTACGCACCCTTACTCATCCCCTAAGTATCCCCTAAGTATCCCCTACTCACCCCCTGTACGCATCCCTTATTATTATTTGAGGGGTGTTGGGCCTTGACAGGCTAGCCTGTGCCACGTAGACCATCGCTGGTCCTTTGTGAACGCCCTTTTTCAAAGTTCCTTACTAATACCCACTGCGGCCAGAAATCGCAGTAGATTCTTGATCGGGACGGTTTGTATCTCATCTGGTGTCAGTACCTGCCTACCTAGATGAGTACTGCGTTTGTACATCAGTGGGCCACAGTCACACAGCAGGTGCAGAGGAGTCTCCATCTCCTCCTTGCAGAATCTGCAGCCGGTCGTATCACTTAAATTCAGTGTATGCATGTGCTTGTTTAGTTTGCAGTGGCCTGTGAGTGACCTTGTTATTGTACAAATTTGGTCCTTACTTAGGGCAAGGAGACCGTTCGCAAGTTTGCGATTGTAGCCTTTGAAAAGTGCTTTGGAGTGGCACATGCCTGGGGTGTTACACCAAAGCTTTATTGCCTCTCCTAAGCTTACTCTGTTCAATGAATCTCGTGTTAGACTATTAGGGATTCCAAGAAAGGGTTCGGGGCCAATGAAGCGGCTTTCAGTGCCCCTTCTGGCCAGCTCGTCCGCCCTCTCGTTCCCTTCTATGTCTGAGTGTCCTGGTACCCATTGTAGCACAAGCTGATTGTTGTTGCCTAAGGCGTTCAGTTGTGATACACAGTCCTGTACTAGCTTAGACCTTATGATCGGAGAGTCTATGGCTAGCAGGGCTGCTTGACTATCAGAATTGATAGTAATATGTTGGTTGACGTAGCGCTTGCTTGAATTTATCTCAGCACAGGCTGTGATGGCGTATACCTCTGCCTGAAAAATGGAGGCGTAGTTGCCCAAATTTTGGGTCTGCTGTAGCCTTGGGTTTTCACCATATATTCCGCTGCCAACGTCATTGCCTTTCTTGGATCCGTCTGTGTACCAAGTTAGGCAATTATCTTTGATGGACGTTTGACCCTTAAGCCAGTCATCCCTCGAAGGAAAAGTAACAGTGTAGTTCCTGTTGAAGTTGTATGCTGGCGTCATGGTGTCTGTGATCATCTTTAGCACTGGGAGGCACGTGGCATCCTCCTGCAGGCTAATCAGACCCTTTGACTGCCAGTTACGGTTCTTGTTTGGGTTAACTCTGAGTATGCATGCCTTCGCCTCCCTTTGTGCAAAGATATGCAGCGGTTGGAGGTTTAGTAGTGCATTAAGTGCTAACCCAGGGCTAGTGGACATCGCGCCTGTTATAATTAGGCACGCAGTCCTTTGAAGGCTATTGAGTTTGTCTATTGTGGATTTTTGGAGGGTCTTTTTGTACCAGACCGCTGCGGCATAGCATACAATTGGCCTAACTATGGCGGTGTATAGCCAGAGGGCTATTTTAGGGGTTATTCCCCATCTAGTCCCTGCCACACGATAGCTGATGCCGAGCGAAGTCTTGGCCCTTTGAATGACGTTTTCAATATGCGTGTTCCAGTTGAGGCGTTAGTCGAAGGTTACGCCTAAGTATTTAACAGTTTTGGAGTAGGGTATAGTATTTCCATTTAGACTGAGAACTCTTAACTTCCTGAGGTCCCTTTTATTTGTGAATGGTACTATGATGGTTTTGTCTGCGTTGACTGACAAACTGTTTTCATCACACCATCTCTGTATGATATGAAGAGCTCTTTGCGCAAGAGAGGACACTGTGTCTAGACATGGTCCTCTAATGATAACTACAAGGTCGTCAGCGTATCCCTGTGTGGGTAATCTCTGCTCGGCCAGTAATTGCAAGAGTTGGTCAACCGCTACTGACCACAGGAGGGGAGATAGTACTCCTCCCTGTGGACAGCCTCTAGTTGTTGTGACTGTATGGATGTGACCATTCAGTGTTAGTTTTGCAGACCTATTCAGGAGCATTGACTCTATCCACCCTATAGTGGTCCGATCTACCTCTTTGGCAGTTAGTCCACTAATTATGGTTCTTGTAGGGGTATTGTCAAATGCTCCTTCAATGTCCAGGAATGCACAAAGGGCAATTTGCCTGTCCTCGATTGATCTTTCGATTTTATCGACTAAATCTATCAAGGCGGTTTCTGTTGACTTGCCCTTTAGGTAGGCGTGCTGATCTTTATGCAATGGGTGTGCCAGTAAGGCGCTTTCCCGTATGTTTTGATCCAGTACCTTTTCCATGGCTTTCAACATGAAAGAGGTGAGACTTATCGGTCTGTAGGACTTTGGTTGGGCGTAGTCCTTTTTGCCTGTCTTTGGTATGAACTTAAATGTGACTTTTGTCCATGGCTCAGGTATGACATTACACGCAAAGCTGGTTCTAAATATCTTTATTAGAATTGGAGTTAGGATTTCCGCGCCTTGTTGTAGTAGGCCTGGGAATATTCCATCATCTCCAGCTGATTTAAAGGGCTTAAAGGTTCTTAGCGCCCATTTAACCTGATTAGGTCTGAATATTTTTGACGCTCTCCGCCAGTCCTCTGAGTGAGGCCTTTGTGGTGCATGAGCGTCATTGTTACCCCTTGGACCTGTGACAGTGTTGGGGTCTGTTTCACTGACGGAGCCAGGAAAATGGACCGCTGCGAGCAGTTCCAGAGTCTCCTTCTCGGTACAGGTGAAATTACCATCAGGCTTTTTGAGAAGACCTAATTGGTTTTTTTGAGCTTTTGCGAGGATTCTGTGCAGTCTAGCTCCTTGAGGAGTTTGATTAACATCCTCACAGAACTTCCGCCAGTTATTCCTCTTAGCTATTTTAATTTCTCGTTTGTACGTTATTAGAGCAGCCCTGTAGGTGTCCCAACTGCACCTATAGGATTTAGCTTTATTAAAAAGCTGACGAGACTGAGTTCGAAGTCTTTCTAACTTACGATTCCACCAGGGAGTGTTCCTTTTTTGCTTGGGTTCTTTCAGAGGGCAGCTTTTGTGGTAGGCATCTAAGATGCCGTTGGTTAGAATGAGTACTGCCAGTTCTAAGCTATCCGGATCTTTTATTGTTTTAGGAAAGTCCAATAGGTTCTCCTTTAGTAGGGTTCTAAATAGTTCCCAGGATGTCGCCTTTGGGTTCCTAAATGTGTTAGTTTGGTATATCGGTGCGGTTATTAAATCGAAACGTATGTGCCTGTGATCGGACATGGATTCCTCCTCGCTGACATGCCAATTACTTACGCATTTGAAGATTTCCTCTGTTGCGAAAGTAACATCTAAAACCTCCTGTCTGTTAGCTGTGACATAGGTGGGTTTACATCCTGTATTACAGATAAAGAGACGGTTGGTTAGAGTAAAGTCATGGAGTAACTCACCCCTTGGGTTGATGTCGGTGCTCCCCCAGTTGGTGTGGTGGGCATTGGCGTCGCAACCGACCAGAAGCTCGGCATGTTGAAGTCTCGCGTACTCTCGCAGTTTGTCGAGCTCTGTGGTTGGGTCTGTCTCCTTACCATGGAGGTAGGCTGAGCAGACTATTGTCCTCACTCCCTTCCATCAACGTAGGTTGACAAACGCAGCTACCAGGTCATCCGTACAAAATTCTGGAACTGGTAAGAATTCAATTAGTTTATTGAAGATGATGCAGGCTCTGGGTTTAACGCCATTTATGTTGTAAAGAACATTACCTGCATTGTGTAGACCGAGGACTGTGTTGTTTTCCAGCCACGGTTCTTGTACGAGGGCAATTTCAAGGTCATCTCGGCGGAAGCTGTGTGTGAGCACATGCGTCGCAGCTATTGCGTGATGTAGGTTGATTTGGATGACCCTTGTTGCCCTCGTTTTGGTTTGCCCTTTTGGGGCAATAGTGTGCGGGGGGAGCTTAGGGCCGTCCCTGACCTTCGGGCCGTCCTCGGCCTTTCGGTTGGGTCGATTTCCTTTGCATCCCTCTGCTGGAGTTACTGCCAAGGGAACCTCTATGTGGCCTGCCCCGCCAGGTTCCCCTAGAGAGGGGAAAGCTCCCTCTAACTGGAGGTATCGTGGGAGCCGCACCTCCATTAGGTGCTGTTAGAGGAGGCTGATTCGGGGTGGAGTTCGAGGTTCCAGCTTGTTCAGGCTCTCTCAGGGGCTTTTCACCTCCCTTCAGCCTGAAGAGTATTTGTTTGAAGCCTAGACTAGCCTTACACTCCATATTGCGTAGGACCTCCGCTGACTGGTCGTCAATAGACAGGGTTATAGTAAACCCTGCCTCTTCGGCCTTGCAGTGGAGTATCTTCCACATATGGGTGTTCAGGTCCTTATTTTGCACCCCTAGCATTCTCACTACCTCTTCAGCCGATTTGACTTCGGTTCTGGGTGCAAACGTAATTCCTACCGTAGGCTTTGGCATTTGTGCCTCTGTCATTATCGACAGTTCCGCTTCGGGCCAGGGTTTCAGGCTTCCCACTAGGCCTACAAGCCACTCGCGTGACTCCAGGTCCTTGCAGGTGATCAGCAGCCACCCCGGCCGTAGCGAATGGCCTAGGAATCTTGGGCCGGTTCCCCTAACCTGAGTACTGCTTATCGTCCTCAGGATAGAGCGCCGGACCGATTCTAACTGCTCGTCCGTCATTGGTGCCTTGTCACGAATACCAACTCGGTACGAGCCTACTGCCTCCTTGAAGGTGGATGGGCCCGCCTTCGGTTGCCTGTTCAAAGCTGATGTGCCCGTATTCGGTTGTCCTTCCAACGTGGATGGGCCCGCCTTCGGTTGCCCGCCCAAATTGGATGGGCCCGCTTTCGGTTGCCCGCCCGCAGTGGATGGGCCCGCTTTCGGTTGCCCGCCCAAAGTGGATGGGCCCGCCTTCGGTTGCCCCTTCAGAGTGGATGGGCCCGCCCTCGGTTGCCCCCTCAAATTCACCTCTTTCGTTTCTGGCGCACTAGAGGTGGTTGCCTTTGGGGGGGCGCCGGGGGGCGGATTCCCGTCCACCCTCGGGGTTTTGTGGGCTCCTTCATTAGGGGACGCCTCTTCCGACCGGGTCCGTTTGATAGGCCTTCGGTCATGTTGTTGTGCAGTCATGCCTAGCTCCTCGAGCGTTTTGTGACATTGCTCGAATGCTACTGTTGGGTCAACGCCCTCGGAAATGAGCGTTTTGTAGCGTCTTCGAGCCGCCCCGCACATTCTCTTCCTTTGGGCACCTCTTTGGTTCGGTCTCCTTGGCGGTACAAAAATAGTTTCGTCCGTCCTGGGGTCCGTCTCCTCAGTTGTGCCCGCGGTTGAGGATGCGGGCGAATTCAGCAGACTTTCCTCTAAGGATCTGCTGGTAACGTCTGAAGAAGGAGAGGCTGCTGAGCCTTCCTCCTCCATCGGTTCCTCAGTATTTTGGGTAGGGGTGCTTGTTGAGCCGCTCCCTCCCACCGTGTTCCCTGTTACGCCCAGAGATGGCATTAAATTTAAAATATTTCTTAATTTGTCTTCCATTACTAATCCCACGAGTAGCTAGGGAACTAAATCAGTCCATCCCAGCAGAGCCCCGCATGCCAGGATAAGGCTACGATACTACCCCGAGTTCACCCGTCATCGAGGAGACACCGTTAGCGGCTGAGCACCCCCTCAGTCACGCATCCCTGGGCACGGTTCGTATGACACCTTTGAATTGGGGTTTTTGGAGTCGAGGTTGTCTCCTCCAGGAAAGGGAGTGATAGGATGAGGGTAGGGAGGGATTTGATAGGGATAGGAGGATGGATAATGGTGTAAGGAGACTCCCATCGACTGGGAGTTTTTCGATGGGAGTTCTTCCCTTGTCCGGGGTCCCGAAGGACTCCCCGTCCATGGGCAGGTACAGCAACGCAGCACCCGTTCACGGCGGGGGGGCTATCCGCAACCTGCCACCCGTCCGGTCGCATGGGAAGAGCCTGCGCACGATCGACTGGTGTCCACACTGTGGTACAGCGATTCATCGATCGACCCGGATACGCATCCCTTACTCACCACTTACACACCCCCTTCTCATCCCCTATATAGCAGAGTAAGGGGTGAGTAGGGCGTAGGTAGGGTTAGGTAATTAACGACCCAAAAAACCCATAAAAACAACACCCATAATGATAATTTAGATATTTCTATTCAACCCCATCGCACCCCGACAAGGGATGATGTTATTTCACGTCCGCCACGTTGGATTTTAAAATAATTGTTGTTTTCGTAATAAGCGACCCGATAAACCATACAAACGATACCCATCTTGATTTTCAGACCTTGACACCCCATTTCCCCCTTTCAGGTGTTGAGTTCTGAAAAAACCTAGAACACGTGTTTACTTATTTATCAATAGAAGTACTCCTGTGAAGTTTCGAATAAAATAGTTCAACTAATCTTGTTTCCCCATACAAACTTTGGACCCCCGTTTCACCCTTTCAGGGGGTGAATTTTGAAAAATCCTTTCTTAGTGCACCCCTTGACCTCATAAGAAACCTACGTGTCAAATTTGGAATCTCTAGACACAGCGGTTTGGGCTGTGCGTTGATATGTCAGTCAGTCAGTCAGTCATTCAGTCACTTTCTTCTTTTATATATTTAGGTAAGAAGTTAAGTAGAAGATAAAAATATAATATAAACAATGCTCACTATATTAAATTTCAAAACCGATGCCATTTTCGTAATTAACGTCCCAAAAAACCATAAAAACGCCATCCATAATGATATTTAGACATTTCAACCCCATCGCACCCCAACAGGGGATGATGATATTTCACGTCCGCCACGTTGGATTTAAAAATTAATGTTGTTTTCGTAATCAGCGACCCGATAATCTATACAAACGATACCCATCTTGATTTTCAGACTTTTACACCCCATTTCCCCCTTTCAGGGGTTGAATTCTGAAAAAACCTGAAACACGTGTTTACTTATTTATCAATAGAAGTACTCCTGTGAAGTTTCGAATAAAATAGTTCAACTAATCTTGTTTCCCCATACAAACTTTGGACCCCCGTTTCACCCTTTCAGGGGGTGAATTTTGAAAAATCCTTTCTTAGTGCACCCCTTGACCTCATAAGGAACCTACGTGCCAAATTTGGAATCTCTAGACCCAGCGGTTTGGGCTGTGCGTTGATATGTCAGTCAGTCAGTCAGTCATTCAGTCACTTTCTTCTTTTATATATTTAGATTGGTGCGATCTAGTATTTTTACCTGACTTTTAATAAATTCTATAAAATCTGTATAACTCGGAATATCTTTATCTCTCACAGTCATCTCGAATGACTGGGCGGTACTAGTGTCAACTTTTCTTAAGGCTAAGCTTAAAAGGATGAAATCTTGCACGTCGTCGAACTATAATTGTCGAAGTGCGGATACGGCGGCGTCGAACGATTCAACGAAATTATTTAAAGAAGAGGAATTATTTGTGGCATTTTTAATATTAAGCATCTAATATGACTCTAATGCTCTTTTATCTTGATACTTTTTGACTAAATTATCCCAAATTGAACTATAATTTTCACCACAAGGGATAACACCCGAGGTCACCTTTAACGCATTTCCTGTCAGTTTTCCTATTAAATATTGGATTCGCTGCTGTGAATCTGTTAAGTCGCGATTCGAATGAATGTTCGCCTTAAATGACTCATAGAATACGAGCCAGTTTTCAATTTTACCATCAAACGACGGTATGTTTATTGCGGGCAGTTTAATCGAGGCCTGGGTTTTGGGCTCGGATTGTGATAAGGGCGACTTACTAGTCACTTCCATCAACTTTGTTCGGCATCGTTTTAACTTACAAAAGATATTTTCAAATGTTAAAAGCTGCTGATACTCCGGTTCAAAGTCAGGATCTAACTTCATCTTAAACTCGTTAATCAAATCTAAATTATTAGTAAATTCTTGACGCAATGTATCTATTGTCTCACTCTCTGTCATAAATGCCTCTGACGAGCGTAACTCTTTGCTCGCGAAAGATCATAAGTTTTTAGACAAATCATGTAATGTAGTAATATTTTCAAAGATGATTTTATTTTTAGCTTATAGTAATTTAATTTTCGACTCCATACTTAAAAATGGCAATTAGGTATCAAACAAGCAAGCAAGCAAGCAAGCAAGTAGGTATAACTATGAACAGATTTTCAAATAGTAGCTACGTAAACGTAAACGTATACGTAACGTGTACGTTTAAATAAGTTGTAGGTATAGGTTAATGTGTCGCATAAAATTCGTACAACAAATAGTTTAATTTTATCAAAGTTATGAAAGCGGGTTTAAGATATTGATAAGCATAAGTGTATGCTCACGACTATATTCCCCGAGGGGGTAGTCAGAGGTTATCAAGCTAATAGTTATGTGCTTTTGTATGAAAGAAATGCGTAGGTAATTATGTTAATAAGAAGTACTAACTAAGAAGCGGTAGGTAGGTAGATTGTTTGAATATAAGCAACTCTGCGAGCGAGCGCGCGGGCGGTAGTCGTATTTAAAGCGGTAAAGAATTTATGTATCTACCTACAATAAGAATGTTACAAAGAAATCGATGTTAATTTGATTTGATTTATATGAATTACGATTTTGAATCGTTACAAATAAAGTGCGATGTATGAACTAAAGCGGTTTATCCGGCTCGTAGGACCATCAAATGTGGGTTATTTAACGTCGCTGGATTTTTGAGGATTAGAGATATAAGTGGACTGTATTGCGGTATGGGTTTATAGGAAGGGAAAGTAGGTAAATGAAAAAGCACAACACTGACCTGATACAGCTGAAGTCTGGAGTTAGGTGGAAGGTCACAGGCGGGTCACTCGATGATCGAAGTGTGTTGCGCGGCGGTATTAGGTGATATGAAAGCGTCTCTGATTGTTCTGATCTAAACTTAATCGTCACACAGAAAGTCACACAATTTATATTCGTTTTAGATGAAAGCACTGATTCTATAATATTAATAGATATCACTTAAGCGGAGCGGATTAATTTCCACACGGTTTCTTTAGCTTCCAGAAACGTTCTGTCACTCTCGGGGATATTCGTCTTGCGCTCGCGAGGATTTTTCACGAACGCGCCTCCATCTCTTTCCTTCATGCAGAAGTGTTGTGCGTTGGACAAGGATAGGTATAGGAATGGTAGTGTTTGATAGAAATCGTTTATTTTTATTTTTTGAAATAAAGTGGCGCGAACAACTGTGTCTACCTTGGACAGAATATAAGACTAGGTAGAAACAACTTCGACAAGGAGGCCGCTAGGTGTATCCAACTAGGTTGGGCTGCTTTTGGGAAACTACGTCATATATTCTCCTCGGCCCTACCACAATGCCTCAAAACGAAGGTGTTCAATCAGTGCGTTCTGCCAGTGATGACCTACGGTGCGGAAACGTGGACCATGACGATAGGACTAGTTCATCAAATCAAGGTCGCTCAGCGAGCTATGGAGAGAGCTATGCTCGGTGTTTCTCTGAGGGATCACATCAGAAATGAAGTGATTCGTCACAGAACTAAAGTGGCTGACATAGCTCAAAAAATTTACAAGCTGAAGTGGCAATGGGCTGGTCATATCTGCCGAAGAACTGACAACCGATGGGGTGTCAGAGTTCTAGAGTGGAGACCGCGAACTGGTAGGCGTAGTGTGGGACGCCCTGCTGCCCGCTGGACAGACGACCTCAAAAAAGTAGCGGGGAGCGACTGGATGAGGAAGGCCAAGGACAGAGTTTTGTGGCGCGCCTTGGGAGAGGCCTATGTTCAGCAGTGGACGATGATAGGCTGATGATGAGGGCGTGAGTGCATAGGGGTGCATAGGGGTGTGTAGGGGTGAGTAGTAGGTAGCTAGGGGATGAGTAGGTGTGTGTAGGAGTACGGAGGGGGTGCGTAGTGATGAGAAGAAGGGGGTGTGAAAGTGGTGAGTAGGGGGTGCGTAGAGGGGGTGCGTAGGGGTGTGTAGGGGGTACGAAGGGCGTGCGTATGGGTGAGTAGAGGGTGCGTAAACGGTGAGCAGGGGGTGCATAGAGGGGGTGAAAGGGGGTGTTCTTTCAGAAGTTACAAAAACAAGTCAGAGACACACAAAAAAAAACATAAACAAGTCCTAAGTCCGCGCGTACGAAGTCGCGGGCAACAGCTAGTAATACACATAAAATAATATTGTCATCCTGCCTAAAAATCTCTTTAGAATCAAACGGCATTATTTTTCTCGAAGACAATTTTGTTTGAAATAACCCTGCTCTCGTCTTTTTGTACATAGCGTTGCGTCGTGATCTTCACAGACCATTCGATGGCCTCTGTGTGGTTTGGGAGTTGTAGAAATCAGGGACCGAAAACTTTCGGTAACCTTTATAAATGTTACCTTTATCGAGGTAACAACCGATTTTAATACCGGTAACCTAAATATGACCTGAATGTGACCTGACCACAACACAACATAATATTAACTTACAAACAATCTTTTTTCTCCGAGTCCATTAGCGCAAGACCGACTCGCACTTGGCCAGTTATTATTATTTGTTGTTATACTGTAGTGTAGAGTTTGCATCGCACATAGGTGCGAAGTGGTGACAGGAACTGACGAATCGACCGCAGCGCCCGTGGTGGCAGAAATGTGTACTTTTGTCGGTCAAGCTGTGTAAAATATGCTTCTTGAATCTATGCAAATCGACACACTAACTCAACATGAAATCTCCAAAACTGTAAAGATTACAAACTTAAAACTTGGCGTGGAAGTTTCTTTTGGCATGGGAGAACCTACTCTCAAAAAAGGGTTTTTTGAAATCGACTTTTCTTTCTTTCTAGCGCGCGAAATGTGTAAGAAAAGGACATATAGATATTTGTTGTTTGTTTTGTTGGTTTTGTGATTTGATTCACTAATTAATTAAAATTTAAATAAAATGTTATGGTCGTAAACAAAATCATAGTTCTAAATTTATGATAGGAAACCGGCTAAGAGCGTGTCGGTCACGCTCATGATAGGGTTCCGTAGTCATTGGATACGTATTGATAGTTGTTTATATATTGAAATATTAGGTATTTTATTTTACTATTTTCGCTCTTTTCTTGCCCACACAATTATCGACCGTATGTCAAGGTCGCCAAGGCGCGCCCGCGCCTCGACTCCTTCTGTGCGCGATGCGCTTTAAGCACCCGTTAGATGGGCAACTGATAGCTGCCTATTGTCAAGGCCAAATCGTAAAAACTATTAGATGGGAGCAGTGCGGTGCGCACTCCCTATTGGCCGAGACCGTGTTGCGATCGTGCTTTTGGCCTTTAGACGGGCCATTTTGCTGCCGCGCGATTCGGCCTTGGCAGGTATAGATACCAGATAGAGTGATATTGGTCCTAGAGACACTTGTAAACCACATTTCAAGGGACTAGGAATCATAACGCTTCCCTGCATGTACATTTTTGAAATTGTTAAATTTGTTATTCAGCATCCAGAATTTTTCAAAACAGCTGGAAACGTCCGTCACAGAAACCTAAGAAGACCTAATGACCTTGTTTTTGAAAACAGGTCTAGAATTAAGTTGTATAAAAAGAATTGCCATTGTATGTGTATTAAGATATTTAACAAAATACCAGATGGAATAAGAAAGAACATTGCCAAATAAATTACTATTAAAAGAATTTTATAAGTGGTTGATTGACAGTAGTTTTTATGACTTGAATGAATTCTTTGCATTATAATTAGATATTAAATTAAATTAAATTAAATTTGCTTTATTAAATCTCAATAAGAATATGACATTGAAAACCCTAGCTCCTAATCTAGATGCCTGAACCCTAGGAGCTAGTGCCTTCCCAAACAATGATTAAATCGAAACAATACATAGTACAGAACTTTTTAACAAAAGCAGTATTTGTGGAAATAAAGTATAAGTACAATAATAATAACAATTACAATAATTAACTTGCTTAAATATTAGCAAGGCATGCAGTATCAATATTTCATTATAAAATTTATCTAATGTTTATATTTATTTATTTAATTTTGCCAATTATTAATTATTTAAATAGCTTTAGAATTATGTGTGTGCGTGTGTGAGTGTGTGTGGGGGGGGGGGGGGGGGTTGAGGTGTGTCTGTGTGTACGCGCGTTTGTCATGTCTAGGGATTATATCATTGTGGTATGCGCAGGAATTGTTCCGTATCGATATAGTTTAGTCCACTAAGTTTCAATTTTAAGGTAGTTTTAAGGGAGTGCCTACTCATTTTATTGATGTTAGGTTCTTCTTTGCTAAAATGTCTATAGAGAAACGAGGCCAAAAAGGCAAATTGACGTTGGGCAAAGCTAGTTCTAACAGGTGCTATCGGGAAACGCAGTCGTCTCTTGTGTTGTACGATTTCCCAGGGGGCGTTGTGACTGTGGTATCGCATCGTGGTGTGCAGTATATATAGTTGGCGCACAGTTAAAAGCTTTGTTTCGCCATATAGCATCTGTGTAGAGTATCTACGTGGCTTACGCATCATTACTTTAATGACTGATCGCTGTGCTCTTTCAAGTTCCAGGAGGTGGGAAGTGGCTGCGCCTCCCCAAACAGGTAAGCAGTAGGCCAGCAGTGACTGGCACAGGGCAGTATAAACGTTGACGAGGAGCCTAGTGTCCGCGATGTCACGAAGGTTTCTAAAAACTGGGATTAGTCGTCTTATTCTTTTGGCTAGCGATTCTATATGTGGTTTCCAACTAAGCTTCTCGTCGATGACCACACCCAGGTATTTAATTGCAGGTGTTTGTTCGAGGTGAGCACACTGACACCTGACACCGCCGGCCCACTCCCCCCTGCAGGGGTACTCATGGACTGGTATCGTAAAGTCTACAGGTGGTTTGGTTGTGCTGGTAATCCCAAATGTGATGAATTTTGTTTTGGGTATATTGATAGTGAGGAGATTACTCTCAAGCCACCGAGTAACCAGGTTAAGCCCCTTCTCCGTTACAGCCTGAAGTTGCTCCCACGAACGACTGTGGAAAATTAAAGCTGTGTCGTCTGCAAATGCGAGAATGCGTCCACCATTGACTTGAAGTTTACAAAGGTCGTTGGCATAGACCAGAAACAGCGTTGGACCCAGCGTGCTTCCCTGCGGAATGCCGTAAGTAACTCGAGCGCTATCACTAGTCCGACCTGATATGCTAATCGTCTGCTGTCTATCTGTCAGGTAGTCCTTGAGCCATTCATGTGGCAATCCACGGACCCCCACGTTTTCCAGTTTCCGTAGGAGTATTGGTATTGACACGGTATCGAAGGCCTTTTTCAAGTCCAAAAATACACCTGTGCACTTCTCTCCCTTATCAAGGCAGTCAGTAACCAGTTTTGAGAGAGTAACGACCGCGTCTTCGGTTGACTTTTTGGCTCGAAATCCGAATTGATTGTCTGATAATAGACCATTTTGTTCAAGGTAGTTAGTAAGTCTAGCGTTGACAACCTTTTCTAATATTTTACTTACTGTGCTTAGGAGGGAAATGGGTCTATAGTTCGATACCGTGTTTTTGTCTCCATTTTTGTAGATAGGGATAACTGTGGCATTCTTAAATATTCCCGGGAAGACTCCAGTGGACAGACTCTGGTTACACATGACCGATATTGGGTAGGAAAGTATCTCGTGAAATTGTTTTAAAAAATTTGTCGTAATTCGATCGTTACCGGGTGCACTGTTAGTTCTTAGATTACATATAATTTTCTTAATCTCCAGGTGGTCAGTTGGGGCCAACATCATGGACCTTTGTGTAGTAACAGCTGCAGTTTGTGCCACTCCAATAAGCTCTTCTTCAGTCTTCCCTAGCTTTGATAGGATGTCTTTTGCAAGTTTGTTGCCAACTGTTGTGAAAAAGCTGTTGATATTGTTTAGGGATTCCTTCGGGGTAGATGCTAGTTTAAGAAGTTCAGTGGCAGGGTTTTTTTGAGTAGTGAGATTACAAACTTCTTTGATTGTGTTCCAAGTACCTTTGTTGTTACCAGTGTTTTCATGAAGCTTATTTTTGTAGTAATCTCTCTTCATCATCTTGGCTGTGTCAGTACAAATATTTCTATATGTAGCGTACTGTGTCTTTAGTGCGGTATCGTCAGGGTGTTTCTTACTTCTTTGCCGAAGTCGATCTCTTTTCCTAAAGCATTTAATCATGCCAACGGTGATCCATGGTTTTAATGGTCTCCATTTCTTTGATATGGTGACAATGTTTGTGTGACGAGCTATCAATTCTTGCAGTATATTTATTAGTGTTTCGGCAGCTGCATTGGCGTCTGTGGATGTAAGAATAGGTGTCCAGTCGGTTTCTTTCAGTTCTATACCTATCGCTTCAAAGTCGACTTTAGTCCTGGTAAGTATTTCAGGTTTAGTATTCTTTTGGGTAGGGGGAAGCTCAATTGACAGCAATATTGGAAAGTGGTCTGTGATGTCGGTGTCTAGGACATAGCATTGAGTTTTCTTGTCTAGTTTGCCCATAAAGTGGTCCAGACAAGTACGTCCATGTGTGGGCCTATCTACAGCGCCTGTTAGACCATGGGAGGCGACTATTTCAAGATAATCAATGGTTACTTCATTATGGTTCGCCATGGTGTCAATATTAATGTCCCCTGTAAGAACAATATTTTTACTGGTTATTACGTTTAATGTGCTATCCAGTGATTCGAGAAATGGGTGTAGATTTTTAAAACAATAAGGTCTATAGATACCTAGGATAGTTAGATTATCAATTTTCGCGGCTAGGCAATTTGCATCTTGTACTTCCAATTCGTTGACACAAGCAGCTATGTGTGACTTTATATACATAATGACTCCATCGTTTTGATTATAGCTGCGTTTGCTGAAATGCATACTGTATCCATCTATCAGTGGAGGCACTGAAAGTTCATCACACCAGCACTCTGTGAGCACTATTACATCCACGTTAATCTTTAGACGGGTAATAAACACCAGGAGACTGTCCAGGTTCCTGTTGACGCTTCTAATGTTGAAGGAAATAATATTGAAGTAGTTTTTGGTCGAGCCGTCTGGTTCTTCCATTAGTACGCGAAGAGTTTTTGGATCATTGATAGTAGTACAAGGTATATCACATGATCGGTCAATCTCTTCACTTAATTGGTGGGTATCGAATTTTAAAAGATTTTATTTTCGGACTTAGTTCACGTGCTTTGTGGTGGTCTAAACTTACTTTTGTGTGGTAGTGGAATGCACGACAGGC
Organism: Agonopterix heracliana; assembly: GCA_963693445.1. NCBI lineage: Eukaryota > Metazoa > Arthropoda > Insecta > Lepidoptera > Depressariidae > Agonopterix > Agonopterix heracliana. The sequence continues at coordinate 979,253 of OY856321.1, forward strand.
GAAGAGTGTTTTAGTGCCGTATATGCTGTATGTGGGACTTATAGGTTTGGATGGGATTGTGTGGTGGTGGAATGCATGGCAGGCTAAGCGCGATTTCTTGCAATATTTGCTGAAAGTGGGACTTGTATGTTTGAATGGGATTGTGTGGTGGTGGAATGTATGGCAGGCGAAGCGTGATCTAGTGCAAGATTTGCTGAACGAGAGGCTTGTGTGTTTGACTGAGATCGTGTGGTTAGGTGTGAGTGTGTTTACTATCTGTGGTTGGGTACGTGTTGCTATTTTAGTGTGTGTGAAATTCGTGTATTCGACAATAGAATAGGCTATTTTGTTAGACATTTTAATGTACGAAATATTAACTAAAGAATAGACTAAATTATGAAACATTTTAACATAAAAGAAGAACAATTGCGGAACTGATACAGGTAATTGAATGAAAATTAGTCACACCATTAGTTTATCTAGGTCGGCTTCACTTGTGATGCGGTATGCGGGTTCTTTGTCACCATCACTTTTACGAAGGAAGACATTGCCATGTGTAATCCAGCAATACTTGAAGTTGTATGTTCGTGCGAAGTCTCGAGCGAGGAAGTGTAGTCTCTTACCTCTGGCTGTTAGATTTTCAGAAATGTATATTGGGCTATCCGGACCGTCGATATCTATAAGGGACGTGGTAAGCATTTTCTTTTCCTTTCTCGAATTTTTCATTGAGTCTAAAATGGCTTCCTTTTTTATTACTGTTGTCAGTTCAACTATAATGGACTTGTTGCTCCCTCTGGAGTTAATACGAAAGGTATCTTTTATTTCGCCGGTTTCGATCTGGGTATTCACTGCAGAGCCGATTTTCCTGATGATACCGATAAGGTCTTTCTTGGTTTCTTTATGTTTCTGCGGTACATTTCTGATTTCCAAGCTGGTTGAGCGGCTGTTCCTCTCTAGATTTTCAACTTTATCCTCCAGCTCTTTTATGTAAATAATATTATTTTTCCTCTCCCTCTCCATACTATCTAATTTCTCACGCATCTCTTCATATTTTTCAGACATGAACTCCACTGCTGAAGTTATTCCTTGGTTCTGAATTTTTATCTCATTTATACTGCTTTGTAACGATTTAAATTTTTCATCTTGCTGTATTGCAGATTTAGATAAAATTGATTTTATTTCTTCCATAAATGAGCTCATTTCCTCCTCTTTAGTGTCATCTCTCTTCCTTTTAGGCCCCTTTGGCACCTTAGAATGTGGTTTCTTGCGGAGCGATGAAATATCGGGATCTGAGTCTGACTGCGGAGAACGATCTGCAGGCATGATTTCTTAGAAAAGGTACTAGGCGTGCAGAAACGTAAGCAGGTTGATGATAGGTCTTATGATTTGGTGGTGACGCGAGGGTTGCATACGTTTTAATCCGCGGCCAAATTAACTAGACACCTGGCCTGCAGTACCAATGACGAGTAGAAATCGATGGGTCTTGTTAACTGGTTGGGACGCGAGACTTTCATACGAAAGTGCTGCCGGCCAGCGTAACTAGACACTTAGTTAGACTTTCTAGTATGTAGTTTATCAAAATGTTGATATCTCTTTCCTTTGCAGTGGCCGCGACAGCACTGTGTCTCGTTCTTGCTCTTTTGTAAACAAGTATAGTAAGTTTACTCACGTAGTGGTGGTATACTGTGTGTGTTTCTTTTTTCTTCGCATGTGTTGGTCCTATCACTCTTGACTCCGCTGAACTCCTATTATTCGCAACGATTATTTGAGTGCAAAACTCGTTAAAATTCGCTTTTTATTTGCGTAGTGGTATTGTAAACACGTCTGTACTGCTCAGAGGTCCGGAGGGAAGGCACAATCTCACTTATATTATTATTAATTAAATGAATATTTGCATGCCACATAATTTAGCTGGATAGAAGAAACTTTGTACCTACCTATTGTTATATCACCTTACTGTACCTACCTATTCAACGCAAATAAATGATTTCAATTTCAATTTCAGGAAGCACACAATCGATTGCCCGTCTAATGGGTACTTTACAGAAATGTGAGGTACGGAGCAGAGTACTACTTTTTTGTTTTGAACATAGGCGATGCTATGCACTATGATTCAAAAGGACGATATGATTCAAAACGTATCTTAAAGGAATATAATAATGATTTTTGTTTGTCCGGCACTTTTGAGATTTAACCCAACTATTTTCGAACTCATATAACAGAGCAGAGAATGACCCTACAGCTTTGGTCCCATAGTAACAAATGAACATAATTACGTATTCTAAAGGAATAAAACATTATTTTTGTTTGCCCGGCACTTTTGAGATTTAACCCAACTATTTTCGAACTCATATAACAGAGCAGAGAATGACCCTACAGCTTTGGTCCCGTAGTAACAAATGGAAATAATTACGTATTCTAAAGGAATATAACATTATTTTTGTTTGGCTGGCACTTTTGAGATTTAACCCAAATTGAATTTTATCCTTTAACCTGTGACGATTTTTCACTCAACATAATGGGAATCAAAATCTGTGACGAATTTTCACTGTGACCGAACTACACTAACTTATATAAACTCAGCTGCTTGCGAAAAGATCTCACATTTATTTTTGATCTGCTGGACAATGATGCTAAATTCACTCACATTCAATAATTCTGTTAAAGTTATCGATCTTTATAACGACTGATGATTGGAAAGTTCCACAGCTGGATAATATGTAGAGAACAGTTTCTCCTTTTCCTTTATTTTTGATCTGCTGGACAATGATGCTAAATTCACTCACATTCAATAATTCTGTTAAAGTTATCGATCTTTATAACGACTGATGATTGGAAAGTTCCACAGCTGGATATGTTGAAAACAGTTTCTCCTTTTCCTTGCTTTTAAGTAGCTGTAAGAAAAATTTTGTTCTTTATTACAGCCGAAATGCCACCCCAAGAATCATGGGTGTTGAACGAGAAAGACGCCGCAACTGAAGACAAATCCACAGCGAAAGCCGTTCCTCCCTCTGCAGAAAAAAGGAATTGGAAAATTGTATGGAGAAACGTCATCATCTTTGCCTTCCTGCACACTGGAAGTCTGTATGGGGCTTACCTTTATCTCTTTAAAGTCAAATGGACCACTATAGTGTTTTGTGAGTTTTATTTACACAAATATACTTATATTATCATTTAAACTTGTTATTTAGGACCGGAACAGCTACGAATTGGATAAATTGAATAAGACACGTCAAATCGGTTTAAGCGCTATATTTACACTAAATCGTTAGTACGTAGGTACTTCGGATCGCAGCCGCAAGCTTCACTTAAACTTTATGTTATACCCACTTAACATCCCTCCACCAATATTTTGACAATTTACAATAATTACACAAATCTATAATTCACTGGTTTCCGCGGCCTAAACGTACGAGGTGGAACCGCAGCCGACCCCGTATCACTCGCGGTCGCGATAGGCGGTGGCGACGCCGCCTTTTTCCGCAATAGTACTTAACCTGCAAGGACTGTTTGTTCTTTACCACCTCTGCCAGTGCGGTGTCGGACGGTTAAGATGATGACTGCAACGGAGCCATTAAATCTAATCTATTACGTAATTTTTTCCCAAATAAAACCTGTGCAGGAGATCGATCAGTGGAAGAGTGTACCGAATTCCTAAAAGTAAATAAAAATCATTTGATTTCACCTGCAAGTCCCTCCCGCTAGCATAAATTGATTTCAAGGCCCTTTTAATTATCTTCACGTAACTCTGTGCTTGCCCGTTACTGGCGTGGTGGTAAGTTGGAGAAGTTAGGTGCGTGATGCCATTACTGGTACAAAATGTTTGGAACTCGTGCGAAGTGAACGATGTACCGTTATCGCTGCAAATAGTGTATGTAAATGCATGCGCTTTTGGAAATTATCTATTATTACTCGGGAACCATAGGCAGTACTAACGTCAAACACCTCGACCCACTTCGAATAAGCATCTACTACTACCAGTAGGCCTAGCATGCCACCCCCGACAAAACGATAAAAATCGAGATATGCCTCCATATTTATTATTTTACGTATGCCAGAAAGAGCGCGCCTGAGGTTTTTCTCTTTTAAATGCTTTGTCTTGGGTGGCATGCTAGCCGTGCAGGTACATTTTGTTGTTCACGGGCCCCATAAAATCGGCATGGATCCTATACCACGCCTCGGGCGGGAGGGCCAGGGGGTGAGGGGGACGCGCCACGGCGGCGCCGGCCGCAGCTGTGCGCACACCTCACACGGCGCCGCGGCGCGCTCCAGGCTCGTGGCCATCCTTGACCACCAGAACAGCTCGCGCGCGTCCGCCTTCATCTAAGCGATACCTTAATGACCCCTATGCAGCTCCTTAATTATTTTTCCCCGCATGGACTCTGGCACCACTAGTTTGCTACCACGCATTATGCATCCGTGTTCGACGGATAATTCTAACCTACACTCGTAGTAAGGCTTTATATCGTTATCGTGCAACCTGCTCGGCCGTTCCTCTTTTAAATATCTTATCAACCGTGCTAATACACTATCCGATACAGTCGCTCGTCTGACGTCACACACCGTTAACGGCGGCGGCTCGGCTAGCCAAACGAAGTTTGTGCAGGTAGCTATGTTCTCGGAATGCACCGCTACGCGCTCCCCGCCCCCGCAGCAGCCGGCCTGTGACTGTGACGTCAGATCCTGCGCCATGGAGCGGCTAAGATAATCCGCAGCGTTAAGCTTACACGATACGTATTCTATCGTATAGTTATATACCGATAAGAAAAGTGCATACCTCTGAAGCCAGGTGGCCAATACCTCTGGAATACCTTTACCGGGTTTCAATATCGATAACAACGGTTTATGGTCGGTTTTCAATATAAAGGGCTCTCCTTCCCGTAAAGATAGTGATGAAATTTATGAACCCCATAAATAATAGCTGTAGCTTCCTTCTGTATACATCTTTTTTCCGCTGAGTTTAAAGACCTTGAGACATAAGATATGGGTTTTTCAATACCATCTTCTATTTGCGAAAGTATAGCTCCGAGACCGAACAGTGACGCATCCACTGTCAGTACTAATTTTGCATTCGGGTTAAAATGTGCTTAGTTACTGTCCGACAATAAAGCCCGTTTAATCGTAACAAAGGCTTTATCATGTTGTTCACCCCACTGCCACTTTGTATTTTTTTGTAATAGTGAATGCAACTGGTTAAGAATTCTAGATGCGTTTTTTATGAAACTTCGATAATAATTCACTAAACCTAAAAAAGATTTAAGTTCTGTCTCGCATCCTGGTTTTTTTTTTCTTATGGCTTCCACTTTTTCCTGACTTTTATGCAAACCGTCCTTATTAATCACAAACACCAGGTACCTTTGCGACCGAATTTTGAAAAAAACTACACTTATCCTTCCTTAATACCAACCCGGCCTCCTCTATACTTCTGAAAACTGCCTGTAATCTAGACAAATGCTCTTCATTTGTCTTCCCTGTTACTAAAATGTCATCCAGGAACTAGAGGACCCCGTCTGTACCGGTCAATATACTTTCCAACGTACGCTGAAAGATAGCTGGTGCGCTCGACATCCCAAATACAATGCGATTATATTTAAATAATCCCTTATGCGTTTTGATACATGTTAACATTTTCGAATCTTCATGCAATTTCATCTGGCTGTATGCTATCTGAGGAAGAGGATATTTTTCGACTAAAAGTTGTTTGTTGAGCGACACCGAATAATCCGCACATAACCTCAAAGAACCATCGTGTTTCAACACCGGAACCACGAGACTTGCATAGTCCGAATACCGGACTGGTTCAATAATCCCTGTTTCAACAAGTCGGTCTAATTCATTTTCTAATTTAGACCGCAAAGCGAAAGGTATAAGGCGCGCTTTAAAAAAATCGACGCTGAATTTGCCTTTAAATTTAGTTCAACTTCTACATCTCTGCAACTGCCTAATTTGTTAGAAAATAATTGAGGATATCTTTTAGTTAAACCTTTTGGATCACATACAAAATCTCAGTTATTTACTTGGCAAGTTTCTAATTTAAATTTTGCCATGAAGTCTCTACCCACTAGGGGTGGTCCGCCATTTTTTACCACAAAAACATCTATATTTTTAGTTTTTCCCTTGAATTCAAAAGGGAGCGTCACTACACCTAGCGAAACAAAGGGACTACCGTTGTTGTAACTTTGTAAAATTTTCGTGTTCCGATGTCTAACATTTCTTACACTAATCGATTCCTGCATTGGTTCTCCACTGACGGTACGAATATTAAATATTAGTCGCTTAACATCGTCCTCACCATCCTCCCCACACTGAAGAAAATGATGATTAGAACCACTTTTCCTGCAAACACGTTACAGATGCCCTTTTTCACCGCACTTCCGATACAATGCATTTTTAAACCGGCACTGTTTAATATTGTGAGTTGTGACCGTAAAAACCGCACACGACACATTTCTCCGACGATCCTTGCGAAGATGCCGCGCCCGGCCTTTGGTGTTGGCCGGCTGCGGGTCCCGCTTGCGCCGCCATCTTGTGAACCTTCATAAACTGTGGTACAGACGGCGCCGGCGACGCCGACTGCCTTGCCGCCCTCTCTGGCGCAGCGTATGCCCTCTGCCAGTTGTAACGCTTTTCCCAGCGTGAAATCCTTCTCCATGGCCTCACTGAACAAACGATCACGTTCTGGTCCGCCTGCCATGCCTAATACGAATCGATCACGCAGCTGCTCGTTCAAGGTGGAAGACTCGAACCCGCAATGCATCGCTAGTCCCCGCACGCGCGCTGCCCATTGAGCCAAAGATACATAAAACATAAAAACATACATAAAAAAAAGCTAGGTCCCTTATCAACCTATACGAGTTTTCTGCCAAACTGCTGAGTAGAATAGCTCGTCGCTTTGCACCGCTCTTGTCCTCATCATCCATCACTTCGTTAGCTAGGAACCATTGCTCCAACCGACCTTTGTACAACGCCCACTCGTGGGTTTCTTGATTAAAAATGCTTAACACTCCTACAGAGACTTTAGCCAGTATCACAAGCGTATTGTTATATCGTCGCCACTGTTACTTAAGGACCGGAACAGCTAAATGTTTAAGATGCGTCAAATCGGTTTAAGCGCTATATTTACACTAAATCGTTAGTTCGTAGATACTTCGGATCGCAGCCGCAAGCTTCACTTAAACAATTATGTTATACCCACATAACAAAACTATTCTTAAATCATAAAGGGATAAAGTTAGAGTCGTTTTATGTTGTGAGTAGTAAAACATAAATGAGTACAAACTTACTAGGAGGTACATAGCTAAGTATCTAATACCGGGGCCGAGTTATACAGGATGAATTTTTTTGGACAGGGCAGTAGGGTAGGTACCTAAGGCCTGTCACATACATACGGAATTCCGATTCGCAATTCCGAATGAAACCAGGTTTTTCGTATAGTATAAATTCCGTTTGCAAATCTTGAAAAACCAGTTTTCATTCGGTAGGTATTAGTCTGGTTCACTTTTCTCAAAAAGGGCCATTTTAATCAGTCTATCGGCATTTTGGGAAACATTTGGCCAAATGTGTTATTTTTACTTATGCTGAACACGAATTTCGATGTTGGCACTCCCGAATTTGCGAGCTCGAGGGAAAAGGGGGCTCTAAAGGTGACTTTTTTCAGTTTTTTGCGTATTTCTAGGAATCTATAGGTTTTATCAAAAAGTTTGGAGGTAGAGATTAAATCTGACATAATTTCCTACAAAACAAGATTTGTCCACTTTTGTCATAGGACTTAACCTTTGAGGGCTACAGGGCCGAGAATGTAACAGCATATAAAAATGTATGGTGACCCTCATGAATATTGAACATAAAACAAAATGATTTCATATTCTTAATCAGCGACCTCTAAAACCCCGGATATACATTTTTTTGTCGGTTCGGTGAACCTTTAAAAGCTGCTTTGGCGTTTGAAATTTCCATGGCAGCCATCTTGGATTTCGAAATTCTGATTTTTTTTTACCGCCAACCAAATCTGACCAGGGTCCACTATGACATTCTTCTTCTTCTATCAAGTCGATGGCATGTCATTTCAAATTTTTCCAGCCCAGTATTTTGCCACACGGACAGCACCACCGGCCGCGTTTATAAGCTCCATTCGCGTGCAAGTTTGAGGGCAGAAAGGGCAAGATGTGAGATGGGCAATAGTCTGAGGCGCAACACCACATTCACACCTTAGGTCCGATCCATCGATAAAACCCCATTTCGACAGGTGCCCCTTACTCCGGCCGACTTGAGTTTGGAGCCATTTTAAAGACCTCCAAATAGGCCTGGGCAGTTTATGTCCTGGGGGAAGGCTTTCCGAGGGAGGGACAAACGGGTCGGGTAGCGTGCTCTTTTCTCGCCAGAGATCACATCTAGCTCGGGGACCCTCACCGATATCTTGTATAGGGACGACATATTTCAGAAAGTTTGTGCGGCTCTTGAGCCTTTGGGGTACTGTGGAGTATCCGAACATTGGATGCCATGGATCAACCTCGAGTTTTGCTCTGTCGATTGAGCTTGCATCGGCCCTGCGGACCTCTAGTGGCGCAACCCCAGCCTGTGGATAAAAAATTTGTACCGGAGTCGGTTTGAGGCAGCCTGTAATGATCCGGCAGGTCTCATTTAATGCTGTATCCACGAGCTTGGTGTGAGCGGAACGACCCCATACTGGGCATGCGTATTCGCCTGCGGAGCCAGTCCAGTAGTTCGCAGAACATGAGGCGAAGCTCCCCATTTGGTAGTTGTCAGTTTTTGCACGAGGTTGTTGCGAGCAAACATCCTTCTGCTTGAGGCTCTCGCAGTTTTTCTTGAAAGTCAGTTTTTTGTCCAGTGTAATGACGAGGTATTTGGGTTTGACATTGTTCGAGGTCCATATCCCTATCTGTCATAGTTTCCGCTGGCCGTTGACCTCATCCATCAGGAGTCGACCTTCCGAGGAAATCATCTATATTATGATCCCCAAATGTCATCCTTGTACCGTAAGGGAAACCCGGAGATCTGTCATGGTTTCCGCGGGCCGTTGACCTCATTCGTCAGAAGTCGAACTCCAATTGTATCTCCAAGTTCCCCTTACGGTACAAGGAAGTCATTTGGTGATCATACAAAATACGTTTATTTTTAATGCATAATGTTAACAATAACATTTCGGGGCTTCCTTTTAAATATCGAAAAGACAATTGTTCCAGAAGGCTCCGCTCTTCCATATCAATAAGTGTATACATTAAATAAAAATGATTATTTATAAATAAGAACAAAAGACTCGCGTATGTTTTGGTTTTCGGCATCCAGAATGCTTTATTTATCCATAGACATGATTAGCACTGCCACTTTAAACAAGTAAACACAATAAATCACTTCACAAAACACCCACATGAAACATAACACCGACCGATACTTGAGACGCGCGGATTCAAACTGATATTCTGACAAAACTATCGAACAGGGGGTCTGAACTTCTATAAAAGACGTCGGGGTAATTTTGTAAGTTAGAGACAGAAATGTAGAGCTTATGGATTATTCTGTAGGAAAAACAAGGACAGATAAATATTCAAGAGCAGGGCTGTTGGGGAACAAATATACCCCGGGCAAACAATGGTTCTTTTTTTCCGGTATGAAAACATGCCCCGGTGCACAAAAGGTAGTCAAGGTCAAAAAACCGGTCAGATGAGTGGTTAGCCCTAAAATACCCTCCACATTTGATAACTGGCCGCTTAAAAAAAAGACCCAATATTACCCATACCCCTTAATCTGGTTTTTTTTTTTTTTTTTTATTTATTTAACTAAAACAAAAATAATACATCTTATCATACATAGCCACCCTACGAAAACCACATATGGTTTATATGAGGTGTGGCGAGGTCACTTTAACTCGATACATTGACATTTGTTAGGTAGTATTTTTTAACTATTGACTTAATTTTTTTATGTTTCTTTGTTTGACAGAGATCATACAAGACTCGTTCGGGAAGTTCGTTCAATATCTGAGGAAGTAAATATTCCCACGTCCGCATTCCATAAGTGTTGTTGTATCGCGGTAGATTGTAGGTAGGTAGATTAGGTATTGAGCGAAGGTTCCCCGGACGGGTTCTGTTTACAAGCGTGTTTATTTTAGAATAGTGTTCACAGATAATTGCCTGTTTGATTTTATTATATACATTTATGGTTTTACAATATTCAAATAGCTTAGATTCATTGTTTTTTAATTTATTTTTAATGTTAGATGGTACAATGTTCTTAAGTAGCCTTAGTTGGAGATCGTATATTTTATTTAGATAGGTAGTATATGTACGGCCATAACTACTAACACTATAGCTAATTATTGAGTCAGCCAGAGACATATACAGCATTCTAAGTGTTTTATATGGTAGTTTGTACTTGAGTATACATAGCTTTGCCATTATAGATCTGAGTTTGCTACAGATGTGATCTATGTGCGGTCCCCAATTAAAGCTAGTGTCTATAACTAGACCTAAGTACATATGATGTTTTACGAGCTCCAATAATGGGCATTTACAATTTATTTTAGGTGCATGTAAACATTGATGCTCGTGTGCAATGATCGTAGGTACAAAAGATGTTTTTAAGTAAGGTGAATGTATGTGCATAGACTTTGTTTTCTCTGAATTAATGATAAGACCGACGTCGTGTGCCCACTTATACAATAGATCAACATTTACTTGCATCATCTCTTGTGCTGTGGCTACATTTTCGTGGGCTGTTATTAGGCATGTATCATCAGCAAACTGGTATACCGAGCCGTGCGCGAAGATGTTACACATATCGTTCACAAAAAGTAGGTATTCAGTTGGTCCTAAAATTGAACCTTGGGCTGTGCCCTCCTCTGTTAGCGACATATCACTGAGCTCGCCCGATATGCTCACCGCAGTGAACCTATTGTTGTGATAGTCCTTGAACCATTCCAACACAGGCCCCTGTATACCATTTTGCTGAAGTTCAAGTTGGACACAGCCTGATACTTTCTACGAGTTTCATTATTATTTGTCTATAGTTGAGTGGGGATTCCTGGGACCTTTAAATTATATTGTAAAAAAATTTACAACTCTGCAACCACCTTAAACAATTCTTTGTGTTTATTTTACAGGCAATTTCCTGTACTATATATCAGGTTTTGGCATTACGGCAGGAGCCCACAGACTATGGGCCCATAAGTCCTACAAGGCTAGATGGCCTCTTCGCCTGACACTAGTACTTTTCAATACCATCGCTGGCCAGGTATGTTTAAAATATTATATTCCTTTTAACACGTCGAGACAGCGTGATGAGGAGATGCCTGGATTTTTATTAATTACCCGACTGCGCTAGAAGGAGGGTTCTGTTTTTCGAGCGTATGAATGTATGTATGTATGTACGTATGTATGTATGTAGCATATGCTCAACGACTATTCTGAAACCTCAGAACATCCACGTTTTACCAGTAGTATCGAAACTATGTCCAGTGTGACGGGGGTAAGCCCGTCGCCACTTATAATGGACAGTGGGTACAATACATGCCTCGAAATTGAAGCATGCAGGTTTCCTCACGATGTTTTCCTTCACCGAAAAGCTAGTGGTGTTACAAATCGGACATAAATTCCGAAAAACTCATTGGTACGAGTCGGCCTGGACGGTGACCGAACCATCGCCTCGCCAACGTGTGTGCGTGCCTCACGCACACAAACAATCCGACGCTGCCCGCCGTCGCGCCGGCCGCCTGGCAAAATTGTCGTAACTTTTTAATTGAAACAAAGCACCGTAAGAAGGACGAATACAACATAGTCATACCATGCCTATCTATACTCGTACCTACTAATATTATACAAAGGATAGATTTGATTTTTTGTTTGTTTAGTTTGTATTGAATAGGCTCCGAAACTACCGGACCGGTCTGAATAATTCTTTCACCATTTGAATGCTACATTATCCGTGATTAACATAGGCTAAAAAAACGGCCAAGTGTGTGTCGGGAAAATTCTAACGCGGTACGAAGTTCGCCGCGGTCATCTAGTAATAAATAAATAAGAGACACTAGCGTCTTTCGAGCGTCTTCGTCATGCCAGCGTCGGCGCAGTTTCGACGCGACGCCGAGGGGTGTCTAAACTATAGGTACCTATCTATTTCTAAAAATGTTTTATTTACTTTACAGGAACTGGTATGTTATTCTTAGGTAGCCGAATCCGAAACAAATAATTGTTTATATTTGCAGCATTTGGTGTTTCGACTTCATAGCATAATAATATGCTCTTGACTATTTCCTCAAGGGAGTAGTCAGACATACCTAGACTACAAATCTTTATCTTCTATTTCTTTCTATAAAATTGTAAACTTAGCGATGATGTACATTTAACATATTTGCACAAAAAAATAATAGAGTGTTCAGGGTTAATATTAATTACTTATTATTATTATTAAGGGGTTCACGATACGTAATGGAATACATTAAGATAATTTTTAAAATTTTTGTCCTATCTAAAACTACTGAACCGATTTGGATGGGTGTGGAGTTACATTTAGTTTTTATTTCATCGCAGTCTCGGTTCATTCAATCAAAAGTTATAAGTAAGTAATTATATAGTCAGTGGTCCGGGCGCCCGAATTAGCAGGCGCTGCTAGTAATCAAAAGAATAGATCTTTTTGAAAAATTATATATTATACTAGTGTTTACCCGCGACTTCGACCGCACAAATTATATACCAGATTTTAAGTCAGATCATAAGCTATCAAACAAAAAAAGTTTCATCAAAATCGGTTCAGTAGTTTTTGCGTGATGCGCGAACAAACAAACAAACAAACAAACAGACAAACAGACAGACAACATTTCTAAAAAAGGTTGATTTCGAGTCAGGGATACCTAAAAACCATATCGTAATCTTTTTTTTGTAAATATCTTCAATGTACAGACACACTTCAGTTACAGTTTTATAATAGTTTAGATTAGATTAGATAGGGTGAAATTGATATCAATCAATCAAATATTCTTTATTTTACACCAAAATATAAACAGTAAAATACGGAGAAAAATAAAACAAGAGCACAAAATAAGGCGGTCTTAGCATCCTTTCAAAACTAAGAGTTTACCCATCAAACTGAAGAACTTTTACATGGGAGCAAACCGATCGGAATTATTGTAGGCCTACAGCATTCACAGATTACAAAAAAATACAGTCATCGAGAAAAACAAAAATTTTAACAAAACTTTTTTCCATTCCAAAGTCTATGGGGTCAACCGAGGTTGCGAACCGAACCGAACGCAACGCAGAAAACGCAAAATGAAATCTAGTTGTCATTTTGTAAACACTTTCCTTTTAGGGGTGGTTCAGACCCATCAATGCTCAGATGTTAAAAACTGAATACCTAACTTTTGCGATGGGACCTGAAATAGCAAAAAAAAATCTACTGTTCCATACTAAACTGCAATGCCTACTAGACTCCAATGTGGTTAGGGGTGTCTCGCAAACAGGGTCCCACACTCAGAAAAATTTGCCGCAAATTTTATATGGATCTGGGACTTCGAAAAATTTTGATCTAAATTGTATGAACCATCGACTTAATCGAATTTTCGGGTGAAATTAGTATGGGGGCTGGACTTGCTAATTAAATACTGTGGTGTATTATATTATTTATATTATAAGGTCTAACAAAATTAGCTGAAACTATTTTAAGGGAATGATCAGACCTTCAAACTGAACAACTTTCTCTATGGGACAAACGTCGAAACCACGAAAAAAAAATCAGCTGTTCCATACAAACCTACTCGAACTAAACGTTTTTTTTTCGCGATTTCGATATTGGTCCCATAGAGAAAGTTGTTCAGTTTGATGGTCTGTCTGATCATCCCCTTAAAATAGTTACACCTAATTTTGATAGACCTTATTTATATACCTTTTTGCATATTTGTAATAGTATAGTTAGTGTTTTTACACTTGCTTCTTTAGTAAAACATTTTACGAAAATAATACTATGCGAAGTTTAGATAATGATAAAAAATTGCATATCGCCGATTGTTCGCGCGGCGGCTGTATGCCGTGTAAATGTTTTGTATACAGTGTTACAATGTAATCGATGCCGGAGCGACGTGCGCCTTCGTTGACAGCCGCTTGGCGAATGAATTTCTGTGGGCTGTGTAGTTGCTTTTATTTCGTCTCGCCCACCAATAGTAAGAATGTATAGGGATTTTATGACCAATATTTGTGCATTTTTTGGGGCTTAATAAGACATAGCATAAGCATATGCTCACGACTATATTCCCCGAGGGGGTAGTCAGAGATATTCTGAAACCTCAGAACATCCACGTTTCACCAGTGTAGTACCGAAACTCTGTCCAGTGTGACGGGGGGTGAGCCCGTCGCCACTTATGCCCATTGGCAGTGGGTACAATACACGCCTCGAAATTGAAGCATGCATTTTTCCTAACGATGTTTTCCTTCACCGAAAAGCCAGTGGTGTAACAAATCGTACATAAATTCCGAAAAACTCATTGGTACGAGTCGGCTTGGACGGGGATCGAACCATCGCCTCCTGCACGGCAGGCAAGGTTACTCGCCACTGGACCACCACGGCTTTTTGAATAAGACATAATTTTACAAAAATAGCAATTTCACATTGTACTTTAAATCCCCGAAGCCCTCTTTTTGAATATTTAGGGAATGTTTGCCATCGATTCTACAGAAACCTGTAAACTATTTCAAAATTCGGAGAATGTTACAAGCTGACTACATCCCTCGAGAAACTATGTGTACGTATTTTGTAATTAGAAATGTATTTATAAACCCAGCATCTCCAAATCCCCGCACCATGTTTTGCTCCAAAACGCGCGATGCCCCTTTCGAGATTACACAGAACTATTATAGTTATTATAGCTATAATAGCGATCCGTCAAGTTATGAGGTTGATCAGCCATTGCTATTCAAATCGTCAACTGAACTCTTATTGACGTGGCTGTCAACCACCTTACCGACACCCGACGCTCCGCTAGACCGACACCAGAAGGCGCTGTAGCAAGGCGTCATCAGTGTGCGATCTCGTTCTGTAGCAACTTGAGAGATGGCGCCAGGCGCCGTCATGTACAGGGTAATTAGTAATTCTACCTATTCCCTGAAAGACGTCATACTAGACCTCATTTGCAACAAATTAAGTTAAGTTAACTTGTGGTCGAAAATGAGTGGTTACTGAGTTATGATGGTATAAAGATTTTTCAGAAATTTTCGGATTTGCTCCCGAAAAAAGATAAATTGTAAAAAAAAATACTCAACCTTGGGCAGTTTATTAATACTTTTCTGAAAGCTGATGAATCAATAATTATTTTGAAAATGAAGCGAACCCTAACAGAGATAAGATAAGATAAATATTATTTATTTGCACACCAAGAATAGAAAAAATCAATTTAAAACAAGAATGAGAAGAGTACAAAGGTAACAGAGATGGATTTCAGAAATAATGGGTCTTAAGTGGCAAAATGAGTAATTTTTTTGGTAACTTTCTCATAAAACATCCTGTATTGCTCGAAAAATGTATGAAATTTGGTGTACAAATAGGAATTACATCCTTGTTTCATAAGCTTTCGAAAAAGGTAAAAAATATGTAAACTTTTTGTGGTGTTCACTGCGTGAGGTGGGTAAATAAGAACACATTATTTCACTTGTTAAGTTACACACGGCAACTGGTGGATGCAACGTCCGCTCGGTACGAGGAGTAGATTAGTAATGATGGCGGGTGTTGCCTCCACCACTTACAATGCATACATTTATTTAAGATCAATACAACAACTCTTATTAATTACAATATACTATTATAAATGTTATATACATTTATAATATCATAATATATATTTATTTAAATACCAGAACACCACATCTCTTCCTTTTTAAAAGCTTTTGTTTTAAAGACAATTTACAATCGTAAAATGTGCAAAACAAATCCTTTAACAATAGTTTGAATACAACAAAGTAAACATGAATAGCGAATCGTTGAAGTTCAGAGTTTTTAGAATATTATATTATCTGCCTATCCCCTCGGGGAATATAGTCGTGAGCATATGCTTATGCTAACGCTAAAGTAAATATGATATGTCTCATCATGTCATTAGTGTTTCTACCAATCTATGCTTTCCTGTGTATATGTATAGCAACAATAATAATTAATTATAAAGTTTAGTATTCATTCGTTTTATTTGTCTTTAAAGTATTTAATCACCTTGTTAAGTCAATATGTCGTTGTGAAGGTATAGTGATATCATAATTGTCTCAAAGGTTTGTTGTAAATGTTATAATTATTTTTTTGTTTGTTTAATTAAATCGTTTATTAAAAAATAAAATAATAATTAATTACAAAAAATAGCGGTCAGCACAAGCGTCGTCAATTACAATGATACACAAACAGACAAAAATCAGCAACATGCTTCGTCAATACAAAGAAATACAAGCTCAGTCAAATAATCCGCCCCTTGTCGATCCTGGCGCAAAGGAGCCCATTACGCTAGCAGCGTTGCCACGTTGAATTGATATGGCAAGCCTCTGCACCAGAAACGCCCCGGAACGGGGGTCACAATTTTGCTCCCTCAGTCGATGGCCAATCTCTGCAACGAAGGTCTTTGCCTCGGCACCCCATACCCCCGTGGTCTCAACGGCGACAGGCACAAAAAGATAATCGGCCACCAGGGCCGAGTATTTGCCTGCCTCAATTTTGTACGGAGATACGCAGTCTCCAGCTAACTTCACTAATCGTTACCCGCAACGAAACCGTCTCTTTCATTGTACTTGGTGGCTGTTAAAATGGTCTCCCGTAGCTCTTCAGGGGATCACACTTGCACTGGAAGTTTTCCAAACATGCCTTTTATGCGACCCAAAATAAAGGAGTCACAGGTGCTTAATTGGTCACCTCGCCGGCCAGGGGATCGGTTTACTGTGACTGATCCATCGCACGCTTAAGAGAATATAATTCGGAGCGCGCTAAATACAAAACGTAATAGGTTTCTAGTTTAATCATTTTGTATTTAAAATTTAAACAAATATTTTTAACACAATTTAGAAACCAATATCTGTGCTTCTATAGAATCAGATTTTCATTTAAATATTTAGTTCTCAAGTTATATTGACTCAAAGATTCGTAATTTTCGATCAAAGAGGCCCAACTTCATCTTTGTTTTTTAGGACAATGCATACATTTTAGAACGATTTGGAAACTATAGAAGCATCGCAAATATAATGAATATTCGAAACAAAAAAATTTATATCCACATATCTAGCATATTATTCGAATAATCAACCTAGTACAAAATGTAAAAATTACGCGCGGATTTGCTGCGAAATTAATGCCGTCGCCACGATGTGATAATGATAAGACCTTTGATCTAGCACTTAATGGTTTGCCTTTCGTTAGCAAATCGTACTCAATCGGGAAAGACTGGCTCTGAGCCAGAGCACAAAGATTATTAAAGGACTCTCTAAGTTCGTCCACTGATAAAATACCTAGACGTTTATTATTTGAATTTTTCAAATTGTATATAAATCTTTTGACGTAGGCAAATGACCTATGGAGTTTGTTAAGTGATGAATGATTTTTAAAATGTATTAATGGTTCTGCAAGTATACCGGTATTTGATTTAATTTCTGGTAAATTATTGTTATCATTTGATTTTAAACTTGGCCATTCTGACTCATTTTTGAATAGAAAGGCTGGCCCTGACCACCAAAGATCAGTAGAAATTAGTTTATGCGCATACACACCTCTAGATATTAAATCAGCCGGATTAGATGCAGTGGGCACATAACGCCATGATGAAGCCTCAGTATCTTCCTTAATCTCGCTTATGCGATTAGCCACAAATGACTTCAGCTTTGTTACGTCACTGTGGATCCACCCAAGAACTATGCTCGAATCACACCAATGCACTACACGACCCGGTTTATACCGTATGGACTCTACAACAGATTTACAAAGCCTAGCAGCGAGTAGAGCAGCGCACAATTCCAGGCGTGGAATGGTCGTGGGTTTCAAAGGAGCTACCTTTGACTTGGCACAAAGCAATTTCACAGTGACATCATTGTTGGAACTAATAGATCGCATATAGATGCATGCCCCATAGGCACATTGAGAAGCATCGCTGAACGAGTGCATTTCAATTAGTTTTGGTGAATCACACAGCACCAACCTTGGAATTTGTAATTTTGGAAGGAATAGAAAATTTTCAGATATCTTTTCGTAGTCATTTTTTATTTCCTGGGGCACAGGCTGATCCCAGTCTGCCTTTTCGTGCCATAGTCTTTGTAAAAGCATTTTAGACTGAACCACAACTGGACTCAAAAGACCCAATGGGTCAAATATTTTATATGAATGGGACATGATAAGGCGCTTAGTGACAGCCTTGTCCTTTGGAAAATGTTTGATTGGAAAATGAAATGTATCACTCGACGGCGTCCAACCAAGACCGAGTGTGCTCGATGATTCACTGAATGTTAATTTATCACTTGAGTTTACGTCAATATTTTCAAAAATACTAGGCGAATTACTCTTATATTTTCGCAAATTGAAACAACCGGAACTCAAGGCTTTAGACACTGCGTTTTGAATATATTGCAATTGACGATCATCATCAGCCCCTGTTATGAGGTCATCAACATAAAAGTCTTTCTGTATGATATTTTTTATCATTTCATCGTTCTGCTCCTCCCCCAACTGCCACAAACAACGCGTACTCAAATAGCTCGCACTTGCTGTACCGTAAGTGAGAGTATTCAATTTTAACGTTTCGATGGGTTTGGACTCATCTCCTCTCCATAATATGAGCTGCAGGTTACGATCATCTCGATCGTCTGCGTTAAGCGCCATCTGGCGGTCATCAGCGCCAACGACAACTTGGCGGTACATCTTCTCGATGTCGCCTGTCAACAAGAATTTATATTGCCTTGCACGCAATAGAATGGAGAAGAGAGAATCCTGGACATTTGGACCCACCATCAAAATATCGTTTAAAGAGTATCCAGACGAGGAAGGAGCAGAACCATCGAATACCACTCGCAGCTTGGTGGACTCACTGTCTACCTTTAGGACCGCATGATGGCACAAAAAGTAAGATATGTTGGGTTTAGTAACATTTGACTTTGATAGATGGCCTAAGTCTGCATACTCTTGAATAAAGTTAGCGTAATCCAGTTTTACACTTGGATTTCGTTTAAATCGTTTTTCCAAATTTATAAATCGCGATTTTGCTAATTTATATGTATCTCCCAGACAATCTGGAGAGTCTATCAACGGTAACTTTACATGAAACCTGCCAGACTCATCTCGGTAAGTATGAGTCACAAAATGTTTTTCACACTTGTTGTCACTTTCGCTCAAAATTCTTTTGCCAGGTACCTCTTCAATGTCCCAGAATTTTGTGAGCATATCATTGGCGTTTTCTTGTTCATCGTTAGAAATTAACGCATGGTTGCAGTGAACATTTTTTGTACGATAGTTGTTAGAATTGATTCTACCCGAAATCAACCAACCTAGCTTAGAACTCCTTAAACTTGGATTATTTGCACCAAGAGCCCGTTCCTCATTTCCCAAAATATCCCAAAATATGTCGGCTCCTATCAAAACCTCAATTGTTGAAGGCTGATAAAAGGTGGGATCTGCAAGCTTAATATTTTTAGGCCATTTTATGCCTTGTATGTTGATCGGGGTCTTAGGCAAACAACCCGTTAATTCATTTAGAACTAAACATGACAAAATGACTTTGAATTGACTGTTTAATGAACTTATTTGTGGGTTACAAGTTTCGTGCACATTATTAGTACAATTGTTGCCAATACCAATGACCTTTAGTGCGTCAATTGGATTGGACTTTAGTGATAATTTATCCATCAAAGACTTGCTTATAAATGAAGATTGACTTCCGCAATCTAAAAGTGCACGAACTCTTTCCCTTTGATTTGTTTTTGGATTAGAAACTTCAATAATAGCTGTAGACAAAAGTATTTGTCCTGACATTTGCCTTGAAAAGTTAACTAGCGGTTCATTTTGTTCACCACCTCCATTATCCTTTACAGGATTTGGGTTATGTAATAGACTGTTATGTCTTTTCTTGCAATCACGACAAGGACCCATTCGGCACTCAGACGCAGGATGGCCCTGTCGCAAACAATTATGGCACAATTTGTATTTGGTCACATCTACTAATCTTTCTTCAATTCCTTTAGCCTTAAAAACGGAACAATCATAAATTCTATGATTGTCATTGCAAATGATACAGTGAAATGACTGCGCATGCGGTTTATTCTTATTACCTTTATTATTATTGACGCTAGCAAATGACTTTGTATTGTCATGCTTTTTATTATTAGGCGCGAAATGGCTGCGCGATGTCGACGGTGCATTTTTAGGTAAAGCACTAGCATCGTGTTTATTACGGCTTACAGACTCTAGGACGTCTGCCCGATCAATTAAAAACTTTTGGAATTGCTCTAAAGTTGGAACATCGCTTGTCGTAGAATTACGATATTCCTCCCATTTCATAAGTGTACAGTTATCCAGCTTGGAGGAAAGCATGAAAATAATTAACACGTCCCATTTGTCTATTGGCTGACCCAAGCTGGCCAAAGCACGTAAGTTTTTCGTCACGTGGTCTACCAAGAATCGCAATGATTTTTCTGATTCACGTGGAAGCGGCCTTATATTAAATAGTGAGTTAAGGTGATGATTTATTAAAACTCGTTTATTGTCATAGCGACTGCACAATAAGTCCCATGCCTCGATATAGTTTGCCGAAGAAACTTCAAAGTTTGAAATAATCCTAGCCGCATCGCCCTCTAAATATGATATAAGATAATGAAATTTTTGAATTGGCGTGATACGGTTATTGTTATGAATTAAATTTTCAAATGTGTCATGAAACTCTAACCAACGGAAATAAGCGCCATCGAATTTGGAAATTTGTATACGTGGTAACTTCAAGCCCACATCCTGGTGATCGTGATGACAGTGAGTGCCGTCATTGTTTGAGCTGTTATCATTTTTGCCCGTCTCAATCAATGTTTTTGCTACGGCAATATTAGTAATAATTTCTCGCTCAATATCATCACGCTCATCAACTTCTGCACTAATACTGTCCGAATTTAACACCTCAATCTCATTTTGCAACTCATCAAATCGTGTTGACAATACTTCGAATCTACCGAGCCTGAGCGATAGCTCAGCTAATTGAATATTAGAAAGTTCTGGATTATCTTTTAAACTACTCAAATAGTTTTTAAATTTAGTTATTTGACCCTTTATTGAGCTTCGTTTTGTTATTAGCTCTTTTAAGCGCTGTTTAGCACTTGTCTCAGTCATCGTAATAAAATAGGTATGAATTTATCTTTATGAATTTGACTAACAACTTCTTAGTGTGTTATTAACAAACCAGCAAGCAAAGTAATAAATTGTCTAGCTCACGCTCGCTCCTCGCTTCGGCGACACCAGCTGGGCAGAGAACCGTTATGCGTGAACAGCTGATTGACAACTGATAACTCCGCGGAGCGGTGAACGAACCTGGAATAGTCGGCCAAATACTTTAACAATTGCTTAGGTATCAATAAAGTTTATGATGGTGCAATCATACGAAAACACCTAATAAAATTTGTCGTTGCACCCTGAAACCTTCAATACTATTGTAAATACTTATATTTATAGTACTAAAGTGAACCCTGCTAAAACTGCACGCTTTGAGTGCACTTAGTAGTTGTAGCAAAGTTCTGACCACCCCAAAAGGGATAATGGTCGTGAATTTATTATGTATAATAGGTATAAAACTGTCTTAGCAAGTTAAAGTGAACCCTGCTAAAACTGCACGCTTTGAGTGCACTTAGTAGTTGTAGCAAAGTTCTGACCACCCCAAAAGGGATAATGGTCGTGAATTTATTATGTATAATAGGTATAAAACTGTCTTAGCAAGTTAAAGTGAACCCTGCTAAAACTGCACGCTTTGAGTGCACTTAGTAGTTGTAGCAAAGTTCTGACCACCCCAAAAGGGATAATGGTCGTGAATTTATTATGTATGATAGGTATAAAACTGTCTTAGCAAGTTAAATGTTACTTCTATTACACTTTTTTATGCAATCGGATCAAATGCAATAGAATTTATTAGACGTAAATAGACGTAAATACCTATCCAATACAATAGTTAAGTTTTAGAATGTTTACGCTTAAATTTATCGTTCGAACACTTTTTTTACTTTCATCTAAGTTCGAATAATAATAATAAGTATCAATTAAGGTTTAATTTCACCTATAAATCTATATTTTAACGTTGAATCATGTATAGAATGATTTTGATAATTTTAATGTAGGTATAACAAAAAAACGCTTAGCTAATTTTTCTTGGTTTTAACTAATTATTAGCTTGTTTTTGATATAATAGTGGCTTAAATCATTTGATTACGCAAGTGGATTAGATTATAGCCAGTTTTAATCTTTAGATGATTAATTTTGAATGTATTTTAGAAATATTTTTGAATGGAATTTGGAAATTGTAGGAAGGACAAAGGAAGGGCACTTATCTTTTGTAGAACTGCGCTGCACGACGTGATACTTTGGCTGCACCACTGGTCGATTCAGCTTAGGTCTTCAACTGCTGCAGACCACAACAGCATCCATGGGCACCTCAAACTTTGAACTTCAGAATTGCATCGGCTGACGCGTAGTTAGGTTGGCTCCAATTTAGATCGTAATTTTGTCGAAATTTGTTGGTTCTTCTTTTGTTCCCCTCATGGGGCACCAATTTATGTCTTCGCGGACATAAAGGAGGCAAATTAAACTCGAAAATATGGTAAAAAGTATAAGTTTTAATTTTTAGCTTTGTCTCACAAGACGATCGGAAATGAAGTGAAGTTGAAACTTATTTGACTTGCACAAAGTTCATAGCTTAGCACGTTTAGAATGAACTGCTAATTTAAACGAGTAGGCGCTTCGCGACGACGAACGCGACGCCTAAACAATATATAAAAGAAGAAAGTGACTGACTGAATGACTGACTGACATATCAACCCACAGCCCAAACCGCTGGGTCTAGAGATTCCAATTTTGGCAAATAGGTTCCGTATGAGGTCAAGCGGTGCACTAAGAAATAATTTTTCAAAATTCACCCCCTAAGGGGTTGAAACGGGGATCCAAAGTTTGTATAGGGAAACAAGATTAGTTGGACTATTTTATTCGAAACTTCACAGGAGTACTCCTATTCTAAATGAGTAAACACGTGTTTCAGGTTTTTTTCAGAATTCAGCCCCTGAAAGGGGGAAATGGGGTGACAAAGTCTGAAAATCAAGATGGGTGTCGTTTTTATGGTTTATCGGGTCGCTGATTACGAAAACAACATTGATTTTAAAATCCAACGTGGCAGATATGAAATACCATCATCCACTGTTGGGGTGCAACTCAAACCACTTGATTAACTCAGACAACTTGGTCTACTTCAACAACGTGAACAACTCGAACAATTTGGTCAACTCGAACTTGGTCAACTCAGACAACTTGGTCAATTCGGACACCAATGTAGTGACTAAGATGTTCAAGTTAACCAAGTTGTCTGAGTTTTTCGAGTTGTTCATGTTGACAAAGTTGTTCGAGTTGACCAAGTTGTCAGATTTGTTCATGTTGACCAAGTTGTCCGAATTGACCAAATTGTCAGAGTTGTCCGAGTTGACCAAGTTGTTCGAGTTGAGTTGGGGGGTGAGTAGGGGATGCGTAGGGTGAGTTTTTGGTACGTAGGGGATGAGTAGGGGTGTTTAGGGGTACGAAAGGCGTGCGTAGGGGTGAGTAGGGGGAGCATATGTTGTGAGTAGGGGGTGAATAGGGGGTGTTCTTTCAGAAGTCACAAAAACAAGTCGGTGCCACAAAAAAAAACCATAAACAAGTCAAAGTCCACGCGTACGAAGTCGCGGGTAACAGCTAGTTTATTATAATAGAAAGGATGCGGTGACGTCACGTTGTAGCTCGCTCATTTCTGGTTCATCATCATCATCATCATCACCATCTCAGCCGATGGACGTCCACTGCTGGACAAAGGCCTCCCCCAAGGATCGCCATAACGACCGGTCCTGCGCTGCCCTCATCCAACGGTTTCCCGCCGCCTTCACCAGGTCGTCGGTCCACCGTGTGGGGGGCCTACCCACGCTGCGCTTTCCGGTACGCGGCCGCCACTCGAGAACCTTCCGGCCACATCGGCCATCGGTTCTGCGAGCAATGTGCCCCGCCCACTGCCACTTTAGTTAAGCAATTCTTTGGGCTATGTCAGCTACTCTGGTTCTTCTGCGGATTTCTTCATTTCTGATTCGATCTCGTAGGGAAACTCCGAGCATAGCCCTCTCCATTGCCCTTTGGGTGACTTTCAGCCTTTTTATGAGGCCTTGAGTGAGCGACCACGTCTCTGTTCCATATATCATCACTGGCAACACTCACTGATCGAAGACTTTCGTTTTAAGACACTGCGGTATTTGGGACGTGAAGATACTACGTAGCTTCCCGAACGCTGCCCAGCCGAGTTGGATTCGACGGTTGATCTCTTTCTCAAAGTTGGATCATCGTCAACAACTTCGAGCGCAGAGTTTCCAATCGTTACAGGAGTGGGTTCAACATGGACATTTGACATGATCTTTGTCTTGTCCATGTTCATCTTCAGACCAACTCGCTCGGAGGCTCTGCTAAGATCATCGAGCATTCGACTGAGCTCTTCCATAGTCTCCGCCATGATGACTATATCATCGGCAAACCGAAGGTGACTTATGTACTCGCCGTTTATGTTTATGCCTAGCTCTTTCCAGTCCAGAACCTTGAAAACATCTTCCAGTGCAGCGGTTAACAGTTTCGGAGATATAACGACTCCCTGCCTCACACCTCGCTGCAGTAGGATAGGTTTCGAGTTCTGGTCCTGTAGTCGGACTGACATAGTGGCGTTTTTGTACAAGCATTTCAGCACCTCGATGTACCGGTAGTCTACATGGCATCGCTGAAGAGACTGCAGTACAGCCCAAGTCTCAACCGAATCAAAGGCTTTCTCGTCGTTTACGTACGCCAAGCAAAGGGGCAGGTTATACTCTTCGGTCTTCTGTATAACCTGCCGGAGCGTATGTATGTGGTTCACGGTGCTAAAGCCCCTTCGAAAGCCGGCCTGTTCGGGAGGCTAGAAGTCGTCGTACCTGCGCGCGAGACAGTTCGTAATGACTCTCGAAAACAGCTTGTAGACATGGCTAAGAAGGGAGATGGGCCTATAGTTCTTCAGCAGGGCATTATCACCCTTTTTGAAGAAGAGCACCACCAGACTTCTGTTCCATGCCTGCGGCGTATTTCCCTCGAGTATGACGGAATCGAACAGCTTCTGTAGGGCCTTTAGGACCGGTTTTCCACCGGTTTTCGTAGCGGGTCTCCGTGTTGACGTGTATAGCTGTCGATAGAATTTCTCAACCTCTCTTAGTTCGGGCGGCGGTGACGAAGTCATATACCCATCGAGCTCATGAATAATTCAGTTTTCATGCAATAGTTTACTATTAGGAGATGCGAAAAAACTTGGTCGGCCGACCCCTATCCTGGTGGGTTTTGCGCAGGAGGGTGACTAGTAACCTCTCTGAGACGACACTAATTACCCATCGAGCTCATGGACAAAATGATGCTTATCCGATTGGTTTTAGTTAGTGTAACGAAGTACACTCGGTCGTCCGCCGGATATCCTGGCAGGTGGTGCTGGCCAACCAAAAATGGTGGTCATATTTTGGAGTACTTCTCACCCATCGAGCTCATGGATGAAATGTATGCCAAATCAGAGGTTAGACCTTCACCTTCAATATTTCATCGGTCGTCCTGGCCAAAGCCTGGTGGTTTCTGGCGGCCAACCAGATTTATCTGTCAAAGTAAGATCATGCGTTTCCACGTTCATCCAAATAAATACATTATTAACCTGATATATGCAGTTCTTTTAGCATGAACGTGAACGGTTCTACGGTTTAAAAGAACTTATTACAAAAAAAACTTAAATATAAAAATATGTGTTGATACGCGGCGATTTAAAAAAAAAATTTTTTTTTGATCATAACTCCGTCATTTCTAAACTGGTTTGGTTGATTGCTTTATCGATCAAAAGAGTGTATTGCAGAGTTCATCCTATCAAAATTTGGTGAGGATCTGAAGAAGCGTTTCGAAGATGTACAATGTTTTAAGTGGGTCAGATTTTACTACAAAAAATACCAAACGAATTTTATTCTTTTACGAAAATAACCTTCGAGTTCTATTAATTTTTCTTTCTGAAATAAAATCTGTTCTCTTAAGAGGTGTCTATATAAGAAAATAAACTAGTAATCACCGCGGCGTTGCTTTCGAAAATTGTAGTTGTAAAAAAATGTTTTGTCAAGTCAAAGCTAGCTATGTTTATGTGGATGATCTAATTTAGTACATATATCAGTTCTAACATTATTCGCTGAAAATGTATTAAAGGGATGATCACACGACCAAACTGAACAACTCTTATTATGGGTCCAACATCGAAATCGCTAAAAAAAACAGCTGTCCTATACAAAACTGCAAACCTAACTCGACTGGAATCTGAATGTATGAGACAGCTGGTTTTTTTAGCGATTTCGATGTGGGTCCATCCGTGGGTGGGATAATAAGAGTTGTTCAGTTTGGTCGTGTGATCATCCCTTTAATACAGTTTCAGTTCAGCGAATAATGTTAGAACTGATATATGTACTAAATTAGATCATCCACATAAACATAGCTAGCTTTGACTTGACAAAACATTTTTTTACAACTACAATTTTATTTTCGAAAGCAACGCCGCGGTGATTACTAGTTTATTTTCTTATATAGGCACCTTTTAAGAGAACAGATTTTATTTCAGAAAGAAAAATTAATAGAACTCGAAGGTTATTTTCGTAAAAGAATAAAATTCGTTTGGTATTTTTTGTAGTAAAATCTGACCCACTTAAAACATTGTACATCTTCGAAACGCTTCTTCAGATCCTCACCAAATTTTGATAGGATGAACTCTGCAATACACTCTTTTGATCGATAAAGCAATCAACCAAACCAGTTTAGAAATGACGGAGTTATGAAGAAAAATTTTTTTTTTTTTTTTAAATCGCCGCGTATCAACACATATTTTTATTTTTAAGTTTTTTTTGTAATAAGTACTTTTAAACCATAGAACCGTTCACGTTCCTGCTAAAAGAACTGCATATATCAGGTTAATAATGTATTTATTTGGATGAACGTGGAAACGCATGATCTTACTTTGACAGATAAATCTGGTTGGCCGCCAGAAACCACCAGGCTTTGGCCAGGACGACCGATGAAATATTGAAGGTGAAGGTCTAACCTCTGATTTGGCATACATTTCATCCATGAGCTCGATGGGTGAGAAGTACTCCAAAATTTGACCACCATTTTTGGTTGGCCAGCACCACCTGCCAGGATATCCGGCGGACGACCGAGTGTACTTCGTTACACTAACTAAAACCAATCGGATAAGCATCATTTTGACCATGAGCTCGATGGGTAATTAGTGTCGTCTCAGAGAGGTTACTAGTCACCCTCCTGCGCAAAACCCACCAGGATAGGGGTCGGCCGACCAAGTTTTTTCGCATCTCCTAATAGTAAACTATTGCATGAAAACTGAATTATTCATGAGCTCGATGGGTATATGACTTCGTCACCGCCGCCCGATCTATCTCAGAAGCTCAGGCTTCGACGATACGATTCTGCCATCCTCAGTCTTCAGCTTTGATAGCTGGCTTTGCCCAATAGACAGGATCCTTTGCAAAGACTTTGGATCCTTTGTTCCGCTCTATAGCATTCCTATTACGCTCGGTGTTAAACCGACGCAGGTCGCAAGTTACAGACTTTGAAATCTGCCTATCGAGCTGCCGGTACCTATTCGCATCATCTGAAGACTGCAGAATCATCTCTTTCCTCCATGAGCTTAAGAGTAGTGTCTGAGATTATCTTGGTTCTGTTTGTGCGACGAGTCTTGAAGAACTTGGACCCGACTGCATGGACAGTTTCCACAAACCCAGCATTGAAATCGTCCACGCTACTCCCTAGGCAATCAAAACGATTTTGAAGTTCGAGCTGAAAGCTACAGGGGTTCTGGATTTGGATCGGTACTGGACGGAGCGTAGACTTCATCAGTCGAGATCTTTCAAGCTTGATATTAAGATTCAATGTGCCTCTTACCATTCTGTGATCGCTTCTGGTTTTAAATTAAATTAAATTAAATTAAAAAGTATTTAATTATTATTAAGTATTTTATTTAATTTAAACGCGTTTAACACAGAGACATCATTGAATATTTGCCTCTTCGTCGACATGATGAAGTCTATCTCATTTCGTGTACCGGTCGGGCTCAACCAGGTCCACTTCCTGTGTTCCCGCTTCTTAAAGAAGGAGTTCGTCATAAAGAGTCCCTCGTTCTCCATGAAGCCGGCCAGTAGTTGGCCCCGTTTGTTTCGTCGTCCAACTCCAAATTGTCCCACTCGCAACTCTTCACCGTATCGTTTGCCCAGTTTCGCGTTGAAGTCTCCCATGACAACCGTGAAGTGTGTTTTAGAACTATGTATGGCTTTAGAGATATCCTCATACATAGTTTCTACATCGTCATCGTATTTGTCGTCTGAGGTCGGGGCGTATACCTGTACAACCTTCAACGAATACCGTTTGGTTATTCTGAGTATAAGGTAGGTACACCACCCTATTCGATAAACTTTCGAACTTCTCCGGGGGCCGAGTTAAAGTCGTATTTGCCATGTTGGGGGGGTTTCGCCATAATCGCCACGCTTGGCAGGCGGGTTGGCGATCGCAGTGGTTTTAGATGGGTGTACGCAGAGGACGCTGCTGCCCATCCTCTGGTAGATCCCTTAGTCGCTCTTTTACGACACCCACAGGCAGAAATGGGGTGATGCTATTCTTAGCTGGCACCACACGGACATTTCTGGTTATAGAAATAAAAATAGCTCTCAGGATAAATAATTAATTAAATTTGTGTGGGGATAGATAGAAACTAGTATTCATTGAAATTTTGTTGACATTGATTTATTTTATTTTTTCTTTACGTATTTTATAACTGTCGGACATTTGCTATTGATTTTGTCGTTTTGACCCATTAGTAATTTATTGAATGTAATGTTGACATTAATAATCGTAAAATTTTTCTTTTATTAAAATTATTTAACAATTATTCTTATAAATCAATGTACCTATTTAGTATTGAACTTAAGAAAATATAATGGAATATTTAAGTATACCTACTATAGAACTGTAATTTGTAATTGTAGAATTATAAATTAAATGCTCTGCATGCCCTCTCCCAAATAAAATATTGCATGCTCATGGGCAGATCACAGAGCTCTATTTAAAATACTGTTTACCGCCTTTATATTACCTGTGTCGCAATAAAGTCTTTGAAGTTTGAAGTTTAAGGCCTCCGCTCATTGCAGCGATATTATCGAGCGATATTATCGCTGCGATTTTGCGATAATTGTTCTCAGTACATTTTGTATGGGGACGCGCTCGATCCCACACACTGCCGCGATATTATCGCAACCTGACGCAATCTCTTTGTACTACATTCAGTGAAGGGCGCATGCGTGACGTGAATCGCGGAATCGCTGCAGTGTGTAAGGTGTCGCGATATCGCTGTCGATAATATCGCTCGATAATATCGCTGCAATGTGCGGAAGCCTTAAGAACACACGCGTTTAAGTGTTTTCATTGATTTTAATACAACATTCAAAATAAAAAAACTCACGGATGCTCATTAAGCATATTTCCAGGATGCCGTAGTCGACTGGGTACGTGACCACCGAATGCATCACAAGTACTCGGAAACCGATGCTGACCCTCACAATGCGACGCGAGGCTTCTTTTTCTCTCACGTCGGATGGCTGCTGGTCCGAAAACATCCTCAAATCAAAGCTTTGGGCCGCACCATTGACATGAGTGACCTTTGGGCAGATCCTTTCTTGAGATTCCAAAAGAAGTGAGTACATTTCTTAGTTAGTCATCTGATAGGTACGTTACATAAACTCAGCATATCACAAGTACTGTAATTCTAATGACCTAGGTAGGTATGTGATTTGAATCAGAATCTCATTAACCTGTTATCGATAATGAGATCAAAGGTCAATACTCGACTTTTATCTTTTTCTACTGACATAATTTAATATACTCGTACCTAACATGCTATCTTGTTTTCCAGAAACTACTTGATCCTCATGCCGTTAGCTTGCTTCATTCTACCAACGTTCATTCCTACTTGGTGGGGCGAGTCAGCTTGGAATGCCTACTTTGTTTGCGCCTTATTGCGTTATGTCTACGTCTTAAATGCCACTTGGTTGGTCAACTCGGCTGCCCATATGTTCGGAACTAAACCCTATGATAAAAACATTAACCCTGTCGAAAACCGAGCAGTTTCCATCGTCGCATTAGGCGAAGGATTCCACAATTATCATCATACTTTCCCGTGGGATTACAAAACCGCTGAATTGGGTCACTATTCCTTGAACTCTTCTAAATTTTTTATTGATACAATGTCGCTAATTGGATGGGCTTACGACTTAAAAACGGTGTCCAAAGACATAATTGAGAAGCGAACAAAGAGGACGGGAGATGCTAGTCATCAAGTGTGGGGATGGGACGACAATGATATAATACCCCAGGAAGACAAGGAAATCGCGACAAAAGTAAACCATGAAAAGACTGGGAATTAGTCTCCGTTTTGATTAACTCTGCATTGATCATTAAAAAAAAAAATATCAAGTGGTTTGTTAATGAGGTATGTAATTTGTTAATACAATAAAATTTATTTTAATACTGATAAATGTTTTATAATGAGTTAAAACAAAACCAAATCGAGCAGATGGAGGTGAACGAAACGATTTTTTAAACCTCGCACACCTGTCTAAACCGACACTAACGATTCGGAAAAATCGGATGGCGTTATCAGAGCTAAAGATCTATTTATCACACAATCGTTGGCGGCGCGGGGCCGCTATGTATTACAAAATTTGAGTGGACTGTATTTTGTTTGATTAAGGTGATGATTGACATTACGTGGATGGAAGAAAGAACTGCTGGGAATCAGATTGGATAGAAATAAGCAGTTCTAGACGGGACGGAAAGCACATACCTTTAATGATTGGTAGGCAGGCGTAGGTATCACGGCAACTCGCCAGCCAGCAATAAGAATTTGAGCACCACTCTTCTTTTAACACCAATTCCACAGTCAGCTCATGCTATAGGTACACTACACAGTTTCACATTTTGCACAGTTATAAGAATCCATTATTATTAACAAATATGTTCGACGAACGCGTGTCGATTTATCGATATCCATAAGCGAAGTGAAGTTAGTCCAAATCCCACCCAGGGGGTCGCACGAAAACGTTTGTCTCGCTCGCACCAGCTCGCGCCAGCGAAAATGGGTTGTGCAGGAAGGAGACAGTGTCAGGAAATAGGTTGGGGTGTCAATCATCAATTGTCTTTACTATAGCGGTAAAATTTAAGATTCATAAAGTGGCGCAACCATTCCCCCCGGCTTAAGGGTTACCTTCAAAGAAACTAAACTAAATGGAAACTAAGCTAAACTAAATCTAAATATCAAATCAATGTTAAATCTAATAAATTACGGTCTCTGCTGATTAGGTAGAGGACATAGACGAATAACCGGACGTAGGTATGATCCAGTTGCCGTTCTAACCCGTAAAATCCGGGCAATTCCATTAGAGCCCGGAAATACTTCTTCAACTACACCGAGCGGCCAACGAAGAGGCGCATTTTCGGTTATAAGAATAACGACAGTCCCAACAACGATAGGATTTGACTGTATATTCCACCTCTGACGTGACTGCAAGTTATGTAAATAGTCGGTTCTCCAACGCTTCCAAAACGATTGAACTAAGTTATCCAATAAAGCATGACGTGGAAGGAGATGAAGACGTTCCTCATCAATATAACCGGCAGGCCAGAACTTAAGCAGTGTTACGGTTAAGAGATGCGCAGGATTCCGAGCTAATGGCTCAGAGGGGTCGATTGAAAGCGTTCTACAAAGAGGGTGTATGTTCATCACAGCTTCGATTTGAGTGAGCACCGTGCTCAATTCTTCAAACGAAAGAATCCGTTCACCGATGACGCGATACAGATGTGTTTCGAGGCGCTTAATGTTATGTTCCCTAGTACCTCCAAAGTGACTTGCGGTGGGTGTATTAAAAGTCCATTCGATTCGATTTTCAGCTGACAATTCAGACTGAATTCTAGCTACTGTAATTGTACAAACGTGTCCCAACGATAGGGGGAGGAGGGAGCACAGCAAAGAGCTACTGTCGAATCCGCCATATTAGAATTAAGTAAGAACCTAATAAACGTCAGTGTGCTAATAACTGTCCGTGGTTTCACTTGTCCCGTACATACCTAACATTGACGACGAGCGCGTACCCGCGTTTTTATTTTAATAATTGTGAAATGGCTCAATTCGGAATTTTGAGCAATTTTGATCACAATTTGCATTCGTGGCAAACTTATAAAAGCCGTTTGACACAATGGTTTATTGCTAACGACATCAGTGCTACGAGTGATGTTACGGGAACCAAAAGACGGGCAATACTATTGAGTGCACTCAGCGATGCCACATACCGTCTCGCATCAGATTTAGCGTTGCCGAAAGAAGTCCAAGTAGTACCTTACGAAGACATTCTCGCGCTGTCGGACAATCATTTTTCACCCAAAAGATGTGGTTTTGGCGAAAGATTTAAATTTTACTCGGCCACACAAAATGTGGGTGAATCTTTTACAAAATGGGCGGCACGACTACGTGGCCTAACGGCTCATTGTGCGTTCCTCAGTGTGGAGGAGGCTTTGCGAGACAGGTTCGTCATGGGCATGGTGGCTGGGCCGGAGCGCGAAAAGCTGTTCGCGCACGACCTCGCCTCGTTGACGCTAACAAAGGCGGTGGAGCTGGCGGAAAGTGTCCGCAGCGCGCGAGTAGGAGCCGGCACCGCTGCCGGCGCCGGCGCCGGCGCGTTCTCTTCACCGCACGAGCCGTCACACGAGGAGGTGTTTAAGATTGCGCAGGATTCTGGAAACAGTGCTAGTGATAAAGGAGTGATTTGTGCAGTTTGTGGTTACAAAAATCATAAATCATCTCAGTGTCGGTATGCTAAATATAAGTGTAAAAAGTGTAACGAAAAAGGTCACTTAAGGCGAATGTGTAAAAAAATAAAATGATTGAAACCGGCGGCAGTGCAAACGAAAGCGAGAGCGATGACGACGGTGAGTTATTTGTGATTCGATCAGTAAATGGTAAACCAATGTGGGAAATTGTATTTGTCCTAGGGGTGCAAATGAAGTTCCAGGTTGATAGCGGTTCTGCTGTTACTGCGATATCCGAACTTACATACAAGAAACATTTCAATAGCGAGCCATTATCACTAACTAACAAGCGTTTATTAACTTATACTGGTGATCGCATCAGCTGTTTAGGTGTAGTTCGGTTACCTTTTACGTACACAAATAAAACGCACACATTAACCGTGTATGTTATGGGTCATTATTTGAGGTGACATCAAAATGTAAAAAAAAAAAAAAACGTTTTTTTTATTAGATTTATTTTATTATGGACGTGAACACACATATTAATCACAGTTATGGTAATGTCAGAGATCGATAAGGTTTATTTACTTAAAAAAATATATATATATTTTTATAAAGGTAACGAAAGTGATCCAATGACCACGAAAAATAACATTTTCATAAAAAAATAGGTTTTCTTCTTATTTATACCTGTATTAAATCTTAACTAAAGTTGGACATAATAAGAGGAACCATGATTTCTTAGAGATCAACTGATAAAGATCAAAAACCTTTAAAAGAAAAATAAAAAAACATTTGACCACGAAAGTGATGTCACCTTATGTTACCTAACAAGTTTTAATCACTCCGAATCCGAAAAAATACAATATTTTTTTACTTTTACGGAGTTATGGTGCTCCTGCAGGTAGCCACGACATTCGTCAAATTCTTGTTTCGTCAAATTCTTATTTCGTCAAATACTACATTCGTTAAGTACTTGTTTCGTCAGATTCGCTTTTCGTCAAATCTAAGATACCACGCATCAAGACTGTCTATTGAAGAATCCGAATTCTTTAACGTTTTAGAAAATGATGAGCCTGCTGCACTAGTGGCATTAGCATCCAAGACTGTAACCGGATCCTCTCGTTCCGAAGTTTCAGATGGAGATGGCGAGCCTGCTGCACTTGCTGCATCCGCGTCCAAGGCCGTATCCGGACCCTCTCGTTCCGAAGTTTCAGATGGAGATGGTGAGCCTACTTCACTAGCGATATCCGCGTCCAAGGCTGAATCCAGATTATCTCGTTCTGAAATTTCAGATTGAGATGGCGATCCTGCTGAACTCGCGGCATCCGCGTCCAAGACTGTATCCGGATCCTCTCGTTCCGAAGTTTCAGATGGAGATGGCGAGCCTGCTTCACTAGCGATACCGCGTCCAAGGCTGAATCCAGATTATCTCGTTCTGAAATTTCAGATTGAGATAGCGATCCTGCTGAACTCGCGGCATCCGCGTCCAAGACTGTATCCGGATCCTTTCGTTCCGAAGTTTCAGTTGAAGCCTGCTTCACGAGCGAGCTCTTTCTCTCCAATCTTTTCTAACCACTTTCTGTTCGCGACACGTCATTTCTGATATTTTTTTACTAGTCCTTTTTCTTTTCTTTTATAATATCTTTCCCTAGCCTTTCTATTTTCTTCTTCTAACGCAGCTGGATTATTTTTCATTTTCTCTCTTAACTCTCTCATTGTCAGTTTTTTTTGTTCCCGCCTTTTAGCCTTTTTTTCATCATCATTCATTTTCCTTCTAGTTCGAGCCATAGCTGCTCTGTAAATAAAAATACCTACTTTAAAAGTTGACCCACAGCTATGTGAAAATCACTTTCGTTGCCATATATCACTTTCGTGGTCCATATGACTACGAAAGTGATGACCACGAAGGTGAGGACTACGTACTTTACTGGCTTTAGTTCGAAATAATTTTGAGGTTAGAAAGAATACAATATCCTATTTACAACTCGTACTTATTTCGAACAGAATTAACCTGTAATTACGTTATTTAATGAAAAACTTACCAAAGTACACCAATCACGAAAGTGATGCACGAACTTTGCCACAAAATTTATGAGAAATAAAATATGTTTCTACACAAAAACAGTTAACAATTCACATCCAAATATTTTTTGCAATGAAATGACAGCTAATGATTGTGTTACCAGTAAAAAAAATTTTCGATTGTTACCGTTTTTTTCTTCAAAATGATACAAAATATGACTGACCACGAAAATGACGGCTTTTTTCGGAACAATTTATTTTGTGAGAAAATTTAAAATTACAAGGGTATTTACTTCTGGCTTTCATTTAAGATACTCGAATATGCATTAATCTTCATAAGAACAAACAGAAGAGGTTCGTTCTGACTAACGTAGTATTTTTTATGAACGCTTGAAGTTTTCGGTATACATATGAACAGGACCACGTAACGTGATTTAAGAGTGAGAAAATATGTAAATATCATGAAATATTAAAATTTATGCATGTAAAAGAATACAATATAGTTAACCCTTATAAAAGCTGTTATGTTTTATTTTCATTAGCGTCCTTAGTCATTTCATCTGAAAGATTTTGCTCCTGAACACAATTTTTGCACCTCAAATAATGACCCTTATACGCGATGGCGGCCCACCGCTTCTGGGCCGCGATTTTATTGCGGCATTTAATTTAGAAATGGTACCCGTCAAAGTAAATTATTGTGAGTCATCAAATAATATTATGGAAGAAATGCAGTCACGTTTCCCTACTGTGTTTTCGGATGAACTAGGGAAATAGCAATGCCGGAAAGTGGCATCATTTTTTTTTATTTTTTTTTTTGAGCGTCCACCAACCACTCTTTGTTTTTATGGAAGATATTGATGTGCTGAACAAAACAAAGTATGACAATCATACCTCTACATGCAGTACCAACGGAGATATAAAGGTCTGAAATGTCAGAATTCTAGTACTGTGAACTGTGACTGGAGCATGAGGGGGCTTTGTTTCTTTCTGATATTTTAAATATTTTCCGTTTCCAAAGGGGCCTGGAGGGCTCAAGGGACCCTAGGGTCTCACAAAAAATCATTAAGGTTCAAATCGCCCTGGAGTACCCAAGGAAAACTTAGGTTGTTCCGGATCTCTCGCGTCGTCCAGGACCCCTTAGGTCCCTTGGGCACTTTGGGTCCTGCCAGGCAACGTTTTTAAGGTCCTATAGGGTTGTTCCAAAGGTCCTTAAGCGCCCCTCGGAGCCCGTTTGGTCTTCAGGCCGCGCTTTCAACGGTTAATAGCTTGCCATTTTCTGTGCACGTTCAAGTTTGATAGCAAAACAAACACATATAACAAAATCTGGTGCTAAAACCAGGAATGTCTCCGTACGAGGGAACTCCTCAACGGTTAATAGCATTGGCTTGCAATTTTCTTGTAGGCGTTCAGTTTTGATAGCAAAACTCACATTTTACCAGAATCTGGTGCTAAAGCCAGGAATGTCTCCGTACGAGGGAACTCCTCAATGGTTAACAGCATTGACTTGCAATTTTTTTGTAGACGTTCAGTTTTGATAGCAAAACACACAGTTAACCAGAATCTGGTGCTGAAGTCAGGAATGTTTCCGTACTAGAGAACTCCTCAACGGATAGCAGCACTCGCTTGCAAGTTTTTTGAGGACGTTCAGTTTTGATAGCAAAACACACAGTGAACCAGAATCTGGTGCTGAAGCCAGGAATGTCTCCGTACGAGGGAAACTCCTCAATGGTTAACAGCATTGACATGCATTTTTTTTGTAGATGTTCAGAGTTGATAGCAAAACACACATTTAACCAGAATCTGGTGCTGAAGTTAGGAATGTCTCCGAACGAGGGAACTCCTCAACGGTTAACAGCATTGGCTTGCAATTTTTTTGTAGACGTTCAGTTTTAATAGCAAAATACATATTTAACCAAGATCTGTTGCTGAAGCCATTTTTGTACGTTTTCGTACATTTTGTATATTTTCTTTGTACGTTCTCTATATTATTATCAGAGAGGATTCGGTATCGCGCTGCACCTAATGCAAAAAACCCCGTCTTGATACGGGCCTTCGTTCAAAAGATATGAAATGTTAACGTTTTTCAAGATGGCGGACAAAACGGCGACTCAATCTTTAAAATGGTCTTACATGCCGAGTTTTTGGTCGAATATAACCGAGTTTGGGCTCGTTTTAATGGTCTTCACAAAATCTGTCTTGTGGTCAAATAACATCGTACATTTTGTACATTTCTGGCTTCAGCACCAGATTCTGGTTAAATGTGTGTTTTGTTATCTAAACTGAACATCTACAAAAAAATTGCAAACCAATGCTGTTCGCCTTTGAGGAGATCCATCGTACAGAGACATTCCTGACTTCAGCACTAGATTCTGGTTAAATGTGAGTTTTGCTATCAAAACTGAACGTCTACAAAAAAATTGCAAGCGAATGCTGTTGAGGAGTTCCCTCGTTCGGAGACATTCCTGGCTTCAGCACCAGATTCTGGTTAACTGTGTGTTTTTGCTATCAAAACTGAACGTCTACAAAAAAATTGCAAGCGAATGCTGTTAACCGTTGAGGAGTTCCCTCGTTCGGAGACATTCCTGGCTTTAGCACCAGATTCTGGTTAACTGTGTGTTTTTGCTATCAAAACTGAACGTCTACAAAAAAATTGCAAGCGAATGCTGTTAACCGTTGAGGAGTTCCCTAGTACGGAGAAATTCCTGGCTTCAGCACCAGATCATGGTTAAATCCAGTTGGTCCGAATCACCCCTAAACTATGTAACGCATGAAGGTTTTTTTAGCCTACGTATACCATCCCACTGCTGGGCCAAGCCTCTCACTCCTACTTAGGCGGGCTGTGGGCACCATGGGCTCCTGGTCACTAGGGGTGCACCCCCTAATCACCCCCACGAGCTAGGGGGTGCACCCCCTAATCACCCCCTACGAGCTAGGGGTGCACCCTCTAATAACCCCTGCGCACTACATGGAGCACCCCCTAATCACCCCCACGAGCTCGGGTACACTCCCTAATCACCCCTAAACAACCCCTAATTACCCCTACGAACCCCCTACACACTAGGGGTGTACCCCCTAATCACCCCCACGAGCTAGAGGGCGCATGCCCTAATCACCCCCTATGAGCTAGGGGTGTATCCCCTAATAACCCCTACGCACTACAGGGAGCATCCCCTAATCACCCCCACTCGATGTCCCACTCGACCCCTCTCTCGATTTCCCACTCGACCCACCACTCGAGCCCCACTCGACCCCCCACTCAAACCCCACACGACCCCCCACTTGACCCCCACTCGACTCAATATAGCATTTTAAACATTAAACGAAGTAATTTTAATGTAGTTACAATAAGTAATCAGGCAAAATCAAGCAGGGCCGGGAGCCCTGCGACCC
This sequence comes from Agonopterix heracliana, assembly GCA_963693445.1. Classification (NCBI taxonomy): domain Eukaryota; kingdom Metazoa; phylum Arthropoda; class Insecta; order Lepidoptera; family Depressariidae; genus Agonopterix; species Agonopterix heracliana. The sequence continues at coordinate 1,017,749 of OY856321.1, forward strand.
CCCTTCCTTCGCTTTGCTGAGCGGGGGGAGCTTTGGAGCCTTTGGTTGAGAGCCTTGCGAAGGGTGGGCCCTGGGTAAGGAGGACCTGAGGGTTCGGAGGATTGCTGGCCTGAGAGACCTACTTCTTAGAGCATTTGCCCTTTTCTGGGGAGGCTTCTACGCACAGTCAGTCCCTTTCTCGTGGCCTCCTCCTTAGGTACGCTTTTTTTTAAGAAGATGTTTCCGAGATGCCTCCCCAATCACTGTTTTAAACTCCTCCTCTTCCGAGAAGGAAGAGGAAGCAGAGGAGTTACTGGAAAAACTTCAATCTCCATTGACGGACCGCACCTCCTCACGGCGAAACAGGACTTCCATTTAGGAACGTCTTATCTCCTCCGAGAGGATGCGTATGCGCCTCAAAATGTCCGCGTCTGACATTTTGGTGATGGTGGTGGGTGTGCGGTGAGTGTGGATAGAGTCGGCGTGGGGGTCTTCCCCGGGTGGGATTTCCCGGGGATGTGTAACGACCCTCCCTGCCCTGGTATGACAGGGAGGTTAAGTACCTACTGTGGGCCCTACCGTGTGCCCTAGGTGTGGTTCTTCACCGATCTTAATGTGCGACGGGTGTGAGCCTATCAGGCCCTAGCGGCCTTGATGCAGAGGGTAGATGCGAGTGCGTGGCTCGACAACGCCCAAACAACACCAAGGAATAGGGTAAGGTTAGGGTGGAAGGGAGATGGCTGACGTCGACTAGGAGTCCCCCTAAGGCCGGTGATGTCAGCCCCAGCCGGATTTACCGTTCCCTGAAGGGTAAAGGCGAGCCTCCGGGTCAAGCTCCGTCAAGGTTCTTTGGCACCGTTAAGTATCTCCAAGACGACCACTAAAGCGTGGATTTTCTGAATCAGATAGTCATGAATCGAGTCGTAGGAAAAAGGTTAGTCCGCAGGTGAGTCATATCAACGGGGCTCTTTGAGGACCCAAAATGATCCCAGAGACCCTATACAAAGATTTGGGTTCTTTCTCTAGGGCCCCGGGGAATTTATGTGCTTTTAGGTCTTCAAAGGGCCCCTTTAATATTATTAGACCCGGAGGGCCTAAGGAACCTTCAAATATCTAAAAGAACCCAAGGGGCCCTCAAGAATATACCTCTAAGAGAACCTGAAGGACTTTAGGGGCCCATGAGAAATCAATGGGCCCTGTTAGATTTTTCAAGGGGAAGAGGTCCCTAGGGGCCTTAAGGGACCCAAGTGGCACCAAACAACACCAGGGGCCTCAGAGAACCCTAGGCACCTCAAAAGACCCAAACGGGCTGGAATGGGCGCTTATGGATCCTTGGAACAACCCTATAGGACCTTAAAAACGGAGCCCGGGAGGACCTACGTTGTCCGGCAGGACCTAAAGTGCCCGAGGGACCTAAGGGGTCCTGGACGACGCCAGAGATCCGGAACAACCTAAGTTTTCCTTGGGTACTCCAGGGCGATTTGAACCTTATTGATTTTTTGTGAGACCCTAAGGTCCCTTAAGGCCTCCAGGCCCCTTTGGAACCGGAAAATATTAAAAAGATCAGAAGGAAACAAAGCCCCGTCATGCTCCAGTCACAGTTCACAGTACTAGAATTCTGACATTTCAGACCCTTATATCTTCGTTTGTACTGCGTGTAGAGGTATAATTGTCATACTTTGTTTTGTTCAGCACATCAATATCTTCCATAAAAACAAGGAGTGGTAGGTGGACGCTCAAAAAAAAATGTAAAAAAAATGACGCCACTCGCCCATACTAGAAGAGCATTGCCATTTAATAAAGGCGAAGTTACCTTACGTTTAAAGGAAGACGCTAAGCCAATATTTTTTAAAGCTCGTCCAATTGCTTTCGCCTTAAAAGATAAGATAGATAAGGAGTTAATCCGCTTGGTAGGTATAGGTGTATTGGAACCGGTTCAACACTCCGAGTATGCGTCACCAATTGTACCGGTGTTGAAACGTAACGGGTCGATAAGATTATGTGTAGATTACTCAGTATCGATTAATAAACAGCTGATTGTAGACCAATATCCATTACCGACAGCTCGTGAACTTTTCAGTAAATTACATGGAGGCCAGCGGTTCAGTAAGCTTGATTTGACGAAAAGTCACAAAAGTTTACGTGTATAAATACGAGGACTTTTTAAATATAAGCGGTTGGTGTTTGGCCTAGCCAGCGCTCCAGCAATATTTCAGCGGACAATGGAGGGGATTCTGTCGGGAATAGACGGAGTTATGTGCATGCTCGATGACATTTTAATAACAGGGCGAAACCGGTCCGAACATTTACAAAGACTTGATACTGTTCTCGAACGTTTGAAAGATGCGGGTTTAACCCTGCAAAAGGAGAAGTGCTTTTTTTTTAAAGATCAAGTTGAATATCTAGGTTATACAATCGATAAGCATGGACTAAAAAAGTCGCTACAGAAAGTAAAGGCAATATTGAATGCGCCAATTCCGAATAATGTTAATAAATTACAGTAATTTTTAGGGCTAATTAACTATTATAGGAATTTTGTCCCACAGGCATCCACAATTCTTAGCCCACTTTATAGTTTATTACAAAAAGGAGTAAAGTGGAATTGGAATAAAGAACATGACTGCGCATTTAATACAATAAAAAAATGTCTAGCATCGGATCAGGTACTAGCTCATTTCAATCCAGATGCCCAAATTATTTTAACCGTGGATGCGTCACCGACAGGGTTAGGCGCCATATTGTCACAGATCGAGACTGACGGCTGTGAACGTCCCGTGTCGTTCGCGTCACGTACACTGAATGCTGCCGAAAAACATTACTCGCAGATTCAAAAAGAGGCGACAGCAATTATATTCGGTGTACGTCGATTTCACCAATATCTATACGGCAGATTGGTTCCGTTCATCCTCCGTACAGACCATAAACCATTATTATCTATTTTGGGTCCACATCGTGGCATTCCAGAAGTCACTGCAAATTTCTTGGCTTCAAAGATATGCAATGTTTCTATGCGGTTATAATTATACAATAGAGTATATACGCAGCGCTAACAATAGTGCCGACTACCTGTCGCGAGCCACGGTACCCGAGAGTGAGTCATGCTCAGATAGCGGGCTGGAGGACCGCGCCTCATATACACTTTGTTATAGACGGGTCTCTGCCTACCACTATAAAAAAATTTACGTAATGAAACCAGTAAAGACGGTGTTCTTATACAGGTAGTTGATTTTATATCAAAGGGATGGCCAAAAAACATAACCGACGACAAACTTAAGCCCTACTTTTTGTGTAGGACACAGTTGTCTTTTGAAAACGGTTATGTTATGCGCGGCCATAAAGTGGTGATACCCGAAAAATTAAGAGTCGCAGTGTTAGCAGAACTACATAAATCACACGTAGGCATTGTGAAAACGAAAGCGGAGGCTCGAAGTAGGTTCTGGTTCCCGGGAGTGGACGATCAGGTGGAGAAAATGATAGCGAGTTGCGATGTTTGTTTACAACTTAGACCGTCCCCGCCCCGTGCTCCGCTCGTCGTGTGGCCACACCCGCAGCGGGGCTTCGATCGAATTCATGCCGATTTCCTCGGGCCGTTAAATAACAATGTTTATCTGGTTATTGTTGACGCATATACAAAATGGGTTGAAGCGTATCACGTGCGTTCCACTACGACAACAGCGGTCGTAGATAAACTGCACGAATTCATGTCACGGTTTGGCATTCCTAAAACAATAGTTAGTGATAATGGCACAGCTTTCGTATGACAAGTTTTTAAAATGTTCTGTGCATCGAACGGTATATCGCACATGACTCCCCCCGCTTATCCCCCGGCCAGCAATGGGCAGGCAGAAAGCTACGTGAAAGTGGTCAAAAAGGGAATAAAATCTTCTATAATGAGCAGTAGCAATATTAAAGAAAGTAATTCACGATTATTAAAATACCTATTTGACTATCGAAATTCGGTCCACTCAACCACTGGCTTTTCACCAGCAGAACTGGTTTTCGGACATAAACTTCGTTCGCGCCTAGATTTAATCGATCCCTCACCGCCGTCATCGCCAAGCATTGTATCTAAAAATGTGGAACGTAAACAGTGTTTGCAGGCTAAAGCATATGGCGGCACAAACAAACAATATTTCGCGCCCGGTGATTGTGTTTTGTATAAAAAGACAATCACCGGAATCAAGACGTATTTAAAGACAGTCGCGTAAATCTCCGTTCTTGCTAATTTAATTCAAATGTTGTGCAAAAAGCTTTAAATCTATCAATAAATCTGTGTGTCCGGTGAATAACGGTCCAACTCAAAAAATGCAACTTTACAGGAGAGCCCAAAAACATAATTTTTTGGTAAAATAAAATATTTTCTCGAAAACCGTTTCATATTTTTTCAAGCGAATCACTGTGTCTTCTAGATATTTTTATGGTCTTTTATTATTATATTGTTTAGTCTATGAAATACTTACCGTGCTGGAGATATTTCGTTCAGAAGTTGAATTAAACCTTTTGACACTAATAAAAATACGTTACATTATGATTTAAATTGAGTTAGGGTCTTTTACACTTCACAATAACCTTGGTATAAAATGGTTTATGTTATATTTTAATTTCATTTTTATTCCATCCCTTTCTTAAATACACACCACCGGAAAACTTACTTTGTAAACTGAATCAAAACGAATTGATAAAAGTAGTTTTATTTAGGTAAAACAAGCTCATCACAAAATTACAAAGTGTTTTTTGAGTTAAATTCTTTTTCACAAAGGTAACATTTTGTGCGTATGGATTTAAATCTAATATTTAATAATATTTTTAAGGAAAAATATAACAAACACTTGCAAAATGTACTTTCTAAGCTCACTGTTTAAGCTTTTAATATCCACCATATTCAGCATTAAACTTAAGTGACACAAAAATTAGATATTTTCTAGAAAAAATATTCATTTCGTTATTAAGTAGGTAAGTAGTTTTATCATAATATAGGCATATTTTTTTGATGGGTAACACTAGCTTATATGCAAATTTTGTGACGTGGGTAACGCCACGTGGTATCAGTAATGCTGGAAAGTGAAATATTAAACAACAAACCAATATAAAAACAATACAAAAACAAATTCTAAAGCGACGTATGCTTAAAAACTTATCAAGTTAGAACTCACGATTCTGTGCCTCAAAATTGTATGACCAGTCTGATGTATTGTCATTCTTAAATACACGTTTGATATCCGGTTCGCTTTGCAGTGTTGTTATTATACAAAATACAAGATATTTTTGGGAAAAAATAGTTTAATTTCAAAGAATAAACAACAGATTCTTTCTTTACCACTCTATGTACAAGCCTATGCTTGAAGTGCGGTTCGGCAATCCCTAACTAAAACAAGGCCTGACATTATCACTTAGTTCAATATAACAGTACCACCCTTAAAAAAATTCGCCAGATTGTATTCATACTAAGTGATTCTTATTCTCACTACATAAAAGAAAATATTTGGTGATTGACGGTTTAACTCACTTATTAGACATACATTTTTGGTGAGACGTATAGCGTTCTCCCCAGTCCAAGATATGTCAGTTTCCGTACTTAGCCCGCTATCAAACGCGCATCATATTCATGAGCTACACTTGATTTTTTATGTAGGTTTAACTATTAAGGTTTTTGAAATTTGGTTTAACTCAGATAAATCATATTTCACAAAACAAAATAAATTGTGTCGAAGGATTTAAGTCGAAGTAAATCCATTTTCACCTAATTTTAAATTGGTTTTATGATCTAACTCTATTTCAACCATTGTGCACGATAAAAAAATGGACTTAAATCGTTTTGTAATAAGACTATCTCTGGAATTATTAAAGGTATGAATATTCCAGTAACACCATATTGTAGAGAAAAAAAAATTGAGTATTATGGCATTAAAAACTCATTTTGGATCTAAGTTGAGTTAGACCGTTATTCACCGGACCCACAGAAATATATACGAGTGTGTGCGGAATAGGTCGTGCTTGGGCCTAGTCTAAATTTCGCTACGAAATAATCTATTTATTGACACTAATAAACCAAATTAAGTTTAAATTTGAACAGTTATTGACAGTGAAGTGAGTGGCTAACTGCGGCAGTGACTCATCGTCCCATTCATTGCTCGATTTGAGGTCATTAACCCTCTGGTAGCAGTGTCAACCAATGCATATTTTCAACACTATTTCGTGAATGAACTGTGGCGCAAGCGTTAACGCTTCTAGTCTCCATCCCGCGGTGCCTGAGATCGATACCTGCGGCCGGCAATTTTTTTTATTTTATTTTTTTGTTTTTTTTAATGCGAGCATAATGAATGATAACAGGTACACTTACTGCAGCAGTGGTTGTAATAAGCCAGTAAAGCCGATCGAAAAAATTGTTTGCACTTCTGAATCCTGTAAGAAGCAGTTCCACTACTTATGTGTACAATTGACTGCTAAAAATTTTAAGCAACAGACGAACTGGCAATGTCCTGACTGTAAGATTCTTTTGCTTTCAAATCAACGTCACAGAAAAAACGATGATACGCCGGCAAAAGATAGCAACTTTAGCAACATCTCACCAGAACAGCTTCAGAACATAACTTTGAGGAGAGGCAGGGCTAATCCGAAAGCCAACACTGATGATCAGCAAACGTTGGAGATCCCCGTAGTAAATGACGAGATCCCCGTAGTAAATGACGAGATCCCCGTAGTAAATGTCGACCTTCAATCACAGATAACCGATGTTATTCGAAAGGAATTGCGCTCAACAATTCATCAAGTTATCAAAGAGGAGTTTTCTACTTTGAAGGCTGAATTTCGTTGCTTTGAGGAATCAATGAAATTCATGAATTCGCAGTTTGAAGAGATGAAGGGTAACCTGAAGTCATGTGTCGAGGAAAACAAAAGAATTCGCTCCGAGAATGATATACTTCAACGTAAAGTCAAGGATTTGGAATCGAGAGTTGCAAATATAGAGCAAGACTCAAGGCAAAGCAATATGGAGATACATTGCCTACCCGAACACAGAGAGGAAAATTTGATTAGTACAGTCATGCAGATGAGTAGGGTGGTGAATTTCGCTCTTTCTGAAAATGATATTCAAGCCTGTAATCGAGTCCAGAAACTAGATCAAACATTCAAAATGCCACGGACAGTGGTCTGTAAGCTCTCAAGTAAATTAAAGCGTGACAACTTTTTAGCTGCTGTTCACAAATACAATAAATACCACCCCAAGGAAAAACTAAACACAAAAGTTTTAGGCTATGGCGACAATGAGTCGCCTGTGTATGTAGCTGAACATCTTACTCCTGCAAATAAGTCATTACATGCAGCAACCAGAATATGGGCTAGAGAAAAGAATTACAAGTACGTATGGGTGCGAAATGGGAAAATATTCGTAAGAAAGAACGATGAATTTCCTTCCAAATTAATATTCCATCCTGATATTTTGAAGACTTTGGATTAGATTAATACTTATTAGGTAATAGTTCTGTTTAGCAATGATAATTTACTACTTTTCTGTTCAAAATTCAACAGTTATCAAATCTACTACCAAAACATTAGAGGCATGCGTACCAAACTGAGAAGTATCTATTTGGAAGTCACATCTAATAATTTTGATATAATTGTATTGACTGAAACCTGGCTAAGTGAGGTGTTCGACGATAGATATCAAGTGTTTAGGAGGGACAGATTTTCAGGTACTTTCTGTAAAGATGATGACGGTGGCGGTGTGCTTATTGCGGTGAAAAAATCGATTAATGCCTACAGAAATTACTCGTTTGAAAGTCAGTGTGAAGACATATGGGTGACATTAGACTTTGGAAACAAAGAGAAATTATATTTATGTGCTGTGTATCTTAGATCTCCACTGAAATTTTTACATTTGGATCATTTTACTGCCAATGCCTGCGACGTAATAAACAGTCTAGACAACGTTATGTTATTTGGGGATTTTAATCTAAGCGATATTGTCTGGACGCCATCACACGCTAATGTATCTTTGAGCCCTAGTAATTACGATTTCAAACTTGGTCATGAGCTTATCGATTTTGTTCACAGCTGTGGTCTACAGCAATTTAATCACGTATTAAACCATCAAGACAAAATTCTTGACTTGGTGCTGTCAAATATGATAGGTAATATAAATGTCACACGGTCTAACAACATGGTCTCTACTGTTGATAGATATCACCCTCCTATAGAAATTGATCTCATCTTCCATGAACCAAAAATGCTGTCAGCGAAACACACACCGCGATATAAGTTCTTTAAGGCTGACTATGATAAAGTGAGGAATCAGCTGTTTGCTGTGGATTGGGACCTTGAACTACGATCTGGTACTACAATTGATGAATCTGTAACTAAATTTTACAATGTATTGAACAGGATCATAAGTGAAACAATACCCATTACAAAATATAACAGGAAAAAATATCCCCAATGGTTTAGTCATAATCTTATTAAATTATTAAAGGAAAAGGAAAAATGCCGTAGGAATATGAAAAAATATGGAAATGGACTCGATGAATTGGAATACAAAATTTTAAAAGATAGAACAAGTATAATGATAAAAAAATGTTATAATAATTATATTGCGAACGTAGTAAAAAGTGTAACTAAAAATCCAAAATATTTTTGGTCATACATAAAAAATAAGCGTAAAGTAAAAAGTTCAATCCCTAGTAGTATGAAATTAAATGAAAAGATTGCCAGTGACGGTGAAAGTATTTGTAATTTGTTTGCCGATAACTTTTCTTCTGTATATAATCCAATTTAACGATCACCTTCAACTCTGGATATAATTTCCAGAGATACTGTATCTTTAAGCGAAGTTAATATTTCGCGCGAGCATATTGAGAAGTGTTTAAAGTCACTCAATGTAAACAAAGGTCCTGGAATTGATGGTCTCCATCCCGTGTTTTTTAAGGAGTGTGCTTCGGCTCTTTCAAGGCCTCTCCACATATTATACAGCAGGTGGTGAAAGAAAGAAAGATGGTGTTTTTCCTAAGCAATGGAAGAGAGAAATCATTACGCCAATACCAAAACCTGGTGATAAAACGGACGTAGGAAACTACAGGCCTATCAGTATCCTTCCTGTGGCAGCAAAGGTTTTTGAATCGCTTGTGTGTCCATATCTAGCTTGCCATGTAAAACAGGTTCTAACTGAAAATCAGCATGGATTTCTGAAAAATCGCTCTACAGTTACAAATCTAGCTACGTTCGTGCATAGAACATTAAAATACATTAATTCAAGGAAGGAGGTAGATGCTATTTATACCGATTTTAGTAAAGCATTCGATAAAGTGGATCATGCTTTGCTACTTCACAAGTTACGTTTATATTTCGGGATTAATGGGTCTTTGTTGAATTGGTTCCGATCATAATATTTGGTAGAGCGTACTCAAAGAGTTTTTGTAAACGGATATGCGTCCAGGGAAATAGTACCCTCTTCTGGAGTCCCGCAAGGATCACACCTTGGGCCTGTATTATTTGTCATGTTCATAGATGATATTAAATACGCGATTCACAACTCGTACTTTGAACTTTACGCCGATGATTTGAAAATATCTAAATCAGTATCGAATATTAACGATCAAACTCAATTACAGCAGGATATGGATAGAATTACTGAGTGGTGTCAAGTAAATGCAATGGAGTTGAACATCGATAAATGTTATCACATAAAATACTCCCGTAAGTACTTTAGTTTCAACACAGACTACACAATAAACGGTACAATAGTAAAAAGAGTGGAAGAAGTTAAAGACCTGGGAGTAGTTATAGACTCTGCAATGCGGTTCGATGTTCATGTAAATAAAGTAGTAAAGAAATGTTCTCAAATGTTATCATATCATATCATATCATATTCTTTATTGCTTATCATGTGTACATAAGTTAATACATTGGGATAAGTTCTCGACATGACACCCTGTTAGGGCACCGCAATAACATGCAACTTAAAAGCTAACATTAATAATATATAAGTATTAGCGTTATACAATAAGATTATCCGGTAAGTACATTCATTCATTATTATTATAGTTCAAATAAGTGCATTTTTATCAATTTCATATTTACCTAATACATTAAAACAAAATACAATTTAAACACCAAAAATGGAAAGAAAAAAAAAAAGAACAAACAAATGGTCACAATAGCAAATTCTAGGATTTCCAAATAATCGGTGATAAATAACAAATGCATATTATTCATTCTAAATTCTATTTCGTATCAAAAAATTCTTTCAGGCTGTAAAAGCACTTTGTCGTTAAATGTTAGCATTCATTTTCAGAAATACCAAGGAATTTAGGTCTGTCTTAGCAATGAAAGTGTTATATTATGCTCTCGTCCGTAGTAATGTAGATTATTGCAGCATTGTTTGGTACCCCTTTTATCAAAATAATATCCAACGCATCGAAAAAGTACAAAAACAGTTTTTAAGGAGAATTTCTTATCTGGGCGGAAAGTACTATTCGGTTAGGAGTTACAGTGACAGGCTGGAATATTTTAATATGATGTCATTAGATCAACGTAAAAAATTTTTAGCTTTAACCTTTTTATATAAATTAGTAAGAAATCGTATCGATAGTCCGTCCCTCTTGGCACTACTGAATGTTAAAGTACCTAGGATTTCAGCGCGTTTGCATAATTATACACCATTTGTGGTGGAGTTCAGTCGAAACAATTATGGTAGCAATGCCCCAATGTCGTCTGCTATGCGTTACTATAATGAAATATTTCATAAATGTGAACTAGATATATTTTTTGAAACTTTGGGATCTTTTAAACGTAGTGTGTATCAATGTCTCATGAGTAATGTGTTGTGAATTGTTGTTTTTATTTCGTTTGCGGTTTGTTGTGTTTAGTGATAACCTTTTATTGTGATCTAGTTAATTTTAATTTCCTTATCTATTTTGTACACACAGATATAATAATTAAAACAGTTGAGAAAACATGTACAAAGGGCGAGCTTATCTCTGAAAAGATTTCTTTCAGCAGACCCGCAAAAGAGACAGTTAATAATGTCTTCTGTCTTTTTATATTTTTCATGTTTGAATGTTGTGCTTTCCTATAATTTAAGTATATATTTAATACGATATTTTGAATGTAATTTATATTGAATGTGTAATATATATTTAGTTGGTAAGCCTTAAATAAATAAATAAAAAGACTGTTATAAATAATCGGTATTCATGACTAAAAGAAATAGTACCTAATTAAAAAGATAGGCCAGATTATATATTTGGTAAAAGACTGTTTATCCAAACAAGAATTGAAAAAACACAAAAATCAATTAATTATGTACAAGGGGAGCAGTGACAATGGAAACAGTTCATGGAACTGTCCGATCGACCTAGACGATTGTATCACTTCAGAAACGAATCCTGATCAAGATCAGATACCATCCTTATCGAACAGCCAGGAGGAACCGATACCACTGACTCCTGAGGCAACCACCCCTGACTCTCAGCCCGGGGGGAATTTGAACTGAGATATCAGAACAGGGGTCTAACGCCCCACCAGTTGAGAGGGCTGTTCAGAGAGGGAAGTTATTGCGCCCCATATCTAGAGTAGACTACAGAGGGTTTTTCTATTTAGATATTTAATATTATAACGGTTACGGTTACGGGTTTTATATTTAATATTGTTATGTTGTCACTTTTGTATTTTGTAATTGTTAAATTAAGGGGAGGAACTGTTATGTATGTACGAGTATATATAGGTGTGTGCCGACACCGCCATACTAGAATTAAGTAAGAACCTAATAAACGTCAGTGTGCTAATAACTGTCCGTGGTTTCACTTGTCCCGTACATACCTAACATTAACTATTATATCAAATACGTTGCCCTGTAAATTCTGACCACTATGGCTATAATAGGCTACAAGATGCCTTGAATAGATAGACTAATTACTACATTAACAATAGAATTACCGTTAACGTTAAAAAGTGTCAATCTATTATAAATCAAACCCGAACTTATCACAACACAACGTATATTTAACTATTTATATAACTTATTTAAACAATCAGTGCGACAGAGTTTCGACTTATACAAGTGATTACTTTCGAAGCAAAGACTGAACTGAAGTCCTCTTCATAATTCGCCACGCTCGTGCCCCCCACAAATGTTGCCTCTCCCACTCTTAAGGTCCCACTACTCGACGTACGACTACCCTAGACAATCACAATACTCGGCTCATTATTTGCATGCAAAACTCAATACAACAACTAATACATTTCTAAAAATGTAGGAGCGACAACATTCGGCCGTCCTGCATACGCATTCGTCCTCGTATGCGTCCAGGTCTGGTGGATCTGCTGAGAACAAATTGCACAATTTAGAGTTACTGCATGAATCAAACGTATAGGTAGTGTGGAAATCCAGGCTTGCTATTCCCTCATCGGCCAACAAGCCTGGACTGCCTTTTATAATGAACACCTGAGGTCATTTATTCCATCGGCGGCTAGTAACCACAGATAAACATTTCATGATACATCTTATCTTCAAGTGTTCCCTGTTCCATCGACGGCCGGGTTACTTGAACTAACACCCATTTGAACAACCTGCCACACCCACACAACTTCAGACATCACAATGTTGTTCCATCGACGGCCAACATTTTGCCCTTTGGTTTGTCCACTTTTACCCTGAGCATCCTACTCCTACTAGCATTATTTTCCAGTACTAGTACAAGCTTTACTAAAGTTGTGTAAATGGTGCATGTTCGAAGTATATTTACCAGACATAAACATACATAGTAGGTACTATACATAGTCTATTAGCGTACTAATAAAGGTACAATCAAATTCAACAAAACTGTTGTTAGTTAGTTAATAAATTCATCAAATTACAATACCTGACAACATTCGGGTGGGATGTATCTTCACTCTATTTCCATGTCAACAAGGTTGATCCACGGTTTCATATTTTCTACACAGGTAACACCTTCGTAGCGTCTCGAAGTCCGTTCCGCTCCTCTCATATCCGATACTTTGTATCGGTCTTTACCTAAACTTTTAGTTATCTGGAAAGGGCCTTTAAATATCGGCATTAGCTTTGTACTTTGACCATCGTTTGATTGGCTTGGAATTTTAATAACCACTAATTCACCTTCTTTGTAAATATGAGCACACTTCCGCTTTTCATCAAAAGCTTTTTTCTGTTGCTCTGCCCCCTTTTTGATATTTTCATCAACCTTCATGCGAAGAGACGTAACGTCAATTGTTTGTTCGTCGTCATCATTGATGATTTTGTCTGAATCCATTTGAAGCCTGTATCCAAAAAATACTTCACTGGGGACCGCAGCTGTAGTCTTATTAATCGTGCTGTTAATTCCTTGCTGTATATTGGCTATATGAGTGTCCCATGTATTATAATCAGTATCTGCACCCATGCTGCGAAGAGCATCTAGAATGGTCTGGTTATATCTCTCCACCTGTCCGTTAGAGCATGGCATGACGGTGGCAATTACATGTTGCCGTATATTTTTGTCTTTATAATAGCTTACTAAATAGTTTGGAGGTAAAAGCTGATCCTGCGTCGCATATCAACCGTTTAGTATTACCAAAAAATTTTCAAAATTTTGTCTAATTCGTTAATAACGACTTTACTTTTTGTATTTCGAACTGAGGAAATGAATACAAATTTTGTAAAGGAATCTACAATAACGAGCAAATAACTGTTATTGTTTGATGTTTTGACAAATGGCCCTAAATGGTCAATATGTAACGTGTGAAAGGGCTTTGCAAATTTGGGTATCGGAAAAAGTGTACCTGGTTTTTTTCCGTGGACGTTTTTAAAATAAATACAGTAAAGACAATTTTTCACATATTTTGTCACAACTTTTTTCATTCTTGCAAACCAGTATTTATCTCTAATTCTCTCAAGTGTTTTATCAACTGCAAAATGACCAGCATCGTCATGATTTTGTTTAATGATTTGCCAGATATACTGTTTCGGAACCACCCAGCGACGACCCCACTCCATTCGACGATATACCTTATTACCCAACAATTAGTATTTATGGAATATTTGTTTATGTGATTCCATATTGCCAGATTCCAATATTTCTTTGATTGCACAAATACTGGGATCTTGCAGTTGTACTGATAGCAACCAATCGGATTCCGTTGTAGTCATTACGCTCTCACTAGTTATGGGAAGCGCCTTGCAAACCGGGTTTCTGCTCAACGCATCGACATGCTGAATCTGTGTGCCAGGTCTATGTATCACATCAAAGGTAAATTCTTGTGTCAGCAACACCCATCTACCTATTCTGGCATTAACATCTTGCTTGTTTATTGAGTATCTAACAGCGTTACAGTCTGTTACTATTTTAAACGTGGTTCCCAGCAGATAGTGCCTAAACTTTTGCAGTCCTACCGTGATTGCTAAAAACTCAAGCTCAAACGAATGATAACGCTTTTCATCTTCCGTCGTTTGTCGACTATAGAAATGAATCGGTTTTTCCCCGTTTTCCGTGATTTGTACCAGAATACAACCTACCCCTTCACGACTTGCATCTGTGTACATAATGACGGGTAATTTTGGATCAAATATAGTTAAAGTCGCGTCGGATAATGCACTTTTTAAAAGGGCTACAGCTTGATCTTGTTCACGTCCCCATTCCCACAAGGAATCCTTTTTAAGCAGCTTGGTCAACGGTCTACACAACACTGCACAGTTTCTTAAAAACTTTCTAAAGTAATTAATGAGTCTCAAAAATTGACGTAGGGGAGACAGGGGCTTGTTGTAATTTTTTTTGGAAAATCTCTTGTATTTACAAAAGTATGTATATTTTGGAAGTTTTGCCTTAGTGTGTTTGTGGGGACTTGCCATAGATGTCAACACCCACAAGTTATAGCAAAGAAGCTAACAGATGGCGATACCATCGCTCTCGGAAATATGCTCCATACAAGACAACGTTCACCGTAAATACGTAACTCGTAACCTACTACAAATAAGGTTCACAATCGAATGCGAAACATAAATCGCGCAAGAGAAATAATCACAGAGATTCGATATATATACAAAGTCCAACTAAGAACTGTTGGACCACGGCCGGTCCCCAGGCTTCACACTAAGCCTGGTGGAAGATCTTCCCTTTTCAATGGAGGAACATTCCCAAGTACCACCTCCATATTGGTGACCCTCGACAAAGAACATCGCAACCTGAACACCGCAGAGCAGCACCAACACAGAGCAGCAAACAGTTCAACCAACCCTCCACACCCCTCGACCAGGTCAAACAAGCAGCAGTCACACGCCATCAACCCGAAACCGCACCAGGTCCATCGCAGCTGTCTTCACACCACTTCCTGGGCCTGCAGCTTCATCAACGACAGTCAGCGTCTGCATAGAAGGATCTCCCGCAGCCCACGTGTCTGAGCTCACCTCCACGTGGCAGTTCTGCTCGCCTTCTCCACGCCTGTCACTCACCCGCATCCCATCAGGACTAGTCTCCCTGACAGATGCACACACTCGCAGCACATCGCTCGTCAGACTCACTTGACTGGAGCCCTGCACCTACACGGATACAGACTGCACACTTCAAACAACTCAACGACCTCCGGTCTGAGGGGGGAGTCCTGTGGGGACTTGCCATAGATGTCAACACCCACAAGTTATAGCAAAGAAGCTAACAGATGGCGATACCGTCGCTCTCAGAAATATGCTCCATACAAGACAATGTTCACCGTAAAAACGTAACTCGTAACCTACTACAAATAAGGTTCACAATCGAATGCGAAACATAAATCGCGCAAGAGAAATAATCACAGAGATTCGATATATATTTACAAGGTCCAACTAAGAACTGTTGGACCACGGCCGGTCCCCAGGCTTCACACTAAGCCTGGTGGAAGATCTTCCCTTTTCAATGGAGGAACATTCCCAAGTACCACCTCCATATGTTTGTTGAGCAACTATTCGACGAACTAACTAAAAATTATTAATCCTCTCCTATCATTCATAGGAAACACTTTTCAGAAAAATGCCAGCTGTTACAATTTACCCCGTTTGTGGGGTTAGTTGTAACAGGCTCGGGGCAAGTAGAAACAATGAAAACACCGGCAGAATTTACAAGAAATTAAGATTTATATTGATTTAGTAAACAGTATTTAGTAACATATTTAATAATAATTCGACTGAAACATTAAAATCAACGTGCCTATAAAATATTCTTGTAATAATCAACACTGGCATCTCTTGTTATATAATCTACGTTAATACAAAAGCTATGTAATCATATTTTTAGGAATAGGTAAACACAAAGCCTTTTAGCCGTTGAATGCTTTACATGCCTTTGTTTTCTTTCTTCTTCTTTCTTTGGTTTAAAGCAAATTTTTTCGGAACACAGCACGTTTTCTTTTTTTTGGTCTTGATTCTTGCCTTCGGACAGTTCTGGAGATGGAGGCTTTCTTATCTTTGTGGGTGACAAATACATGGAATAATTTTGAATGATTGATGTAGCCAAAGTTGACCTGTAATACCTACTATGGATAGAGGTTTCTGAAAGGCATTCAATAGCTTCAATTTTACACTCTTTAATAATTTCAGACTTATTTATATCGAAATTGGATTAAATAAAGTAAAACTGTTTTTTTAAATGTAACAATATTTATTTATAGTGTGGAATATTAGTGACACAGCTAGGTGCCGCGATGAAATATGTTACAACTTGCCCCACAAATTTGTTATTACTTACCCCGATGACTCGTATTTTAAACTTATCAAAATTTCTCAAAAATTACAAACGTAAGGAAGAAAACAAAAACATAAATTAAAAGCTAAATATATTAATGTTCTATGAGGAAAAAACAATCAAAAATTGATTTATTATAGAATACTAAAATCAACATTTAGTACAGTCCCCATTTGTCAAAAAGTCTTCAAATAACGATTTTGGTGGGACTCAGCTCCGCCATACAGACTACTGGTATGTACTTGTTGGGTATGTTTTCCTGAACACAAAAAGTGCGGTAGTCACTTCCTAAGGGTATGGAGGGGGGAGCTGTGACGTAGTAAAGATGGCGGCCGACCCATTATATTAAGCGGTATTTCTAGATAACTACTAAACCGATTTACCTAAGTAAGGTATCAAATGAAAGGCCATGTAATGTACATTATTTGATTTTATACATGCGTTCATGTAAAGCTAATATCAAATGAAATAACTTAAAAAAACATCATTTTAAAAAAATATATAAATTTTATTATGTAAATAGCTCGGTAACCGTTAGGATTGTGGAAATTTAGCTGATTATAAAACGTTTTGCTACTTTTATCAAATTTTTAATAAACTTTAAATCATTACAATCGAGTAATAAATGACGAAGTTACAGTCGTTTTAGTGAGCGGAGTCCTGGTACGAAGAATCTCAAATTTATGTAACTGGACTGGTTTTCTATTAAGGCGTATCAGCCGTGGACCACTCTCCTCTCACTCACACTCCATACTAATCGATGAGAAAGAGCGCGTGGCTCCGGTCAGAATTTTGCTGTTTTCTTTGAAAAATTTGATGATTTTTTATTAATTTCGAAAAAGTAAAAAAAACACATCATTCTAAATTGTATTGTGAACAATATAGTAAATTTTCATTTTGTTCCGATTAAAAATTTAAGAGTAAAATGGTTACAACTGGAAAAAAATCTGGACAAAGGCCTCCCCCAAGGATCGCCACAACGACCGGTCCAGCACTGCCCTTATCCAATAATGGGATCCCGCCACCTTCACCTGGTCGTCGGTCGATCTTGTGAGGGACTGCGTGGTACGAGGTCGCCATTCAAGAACTATTCGGCCCCATCGGCCACCTGTTTTCTAGCCATGTGCCCAGCCCATTGCCACTTGAGTTTAGCTATTGTTCTTGCTATATCGGCTACCTTGGTTCTTCTGCGAAGCTCATTTCTGATTTGGTCTCGCAGGGAAACTGTGAGCATAGCCGTCATAATTGCCCTTGGAATGAATTTCACCCTTTTCAAGAGTATCACGTCTAAGTTCGGTATGGCATCATTGGCAGTAAGCACTGGTCAAAAACTTTCTTTTTGAGACAGAGAATGCGGTATTTGGGACTACAAGATATTACGTATCTTCTCGAACGCTGCCCAGTCGTGGTGAATTTGAAGGTTAGACCTACGGATCTACTAATTGGACAGTTTATCCCAGTTATACATAATCGTCAACAACTTTGAGCACAGAGTCTCTAATCTTCGAAGGAGTGGGTAGAACTCAATGTTTTCCTTATACGTTCTACATAAAGACATGATTTTCGTCTTGTCCATGTTTATTTTTAAACCGCCTAGTTTGGACGCTCTGCAAGGTCAAGGCATTCTACTGAGGTCCTCCTGTCTCAGCATTGGGCCAAGACAACTAAATTTTCGGCAACTAAAGGTTAGTTATGTTCTATTCCGTGACTGTTCCACGGTTTAAACAAGGCAAGAATGCCCTCCTGAAGCATTATGCTGTTGATTTCGCTTTTAAGCCATGAGCTGTCGAGAGTCGTTGCGAACTGTCTAGCGCGCAGGTTCGACGACTTCCGAAAAGGCTTCAGCTCCGTAGATCACATACACACGCTCTAGCATATTATACAAAAGACCGGAAAGTATAACTTACCTCTTTTCTTAGCGTTTGTGGACTCGGTGGAATCGAAAACTTTCTCGTAGAAATCCTTTGATTCAAAGGAGACCTGGGCTGTACTGCAGCCTCTCCAGTGCCGCTCAGTTGACCGGTACATTGAAGTGTGCCTCTATATCAGTTTAAATATAAGACCAGAACTCGAAACCTATACTTCCGCAGCCAGATGTAGGACAGGGAGATGCAATTTCTCCAATACGGTTCAGTCACCGTTGCACTAAGAGACGTTTTCTAGATTATGTTCTGGAAAGCGCCGGACATCAACAAACGGCTAGAACATAACTAAACCTTTGGTTTGCCGCAAATTTAGTTGTCATTGCCCAATGCTGAGACTGTCGAAGACCTCGGTAGAATGCTCGATGACCTAAGCAGAGCGTCCAAACTAGTTGGTTTAAAAATGAACATGGACAAGACGAAAATCATGTCTAATGTAGAACGTAAAAGGTAGAACATTGAGTTCTACCCACTCCTGTGAAGATTGGAAACTTAGTGCTCAAAGTTGTTTACGATTATGTATAATATATGTCCGCAGGTCTAAGCCTCAAATTGAACGAGTTCGGGAAGATACGTAATACCTTGTAGTCCCAAATACCGCGTTCTCTGTCTCAAAAAGAAAGTCTTTGACCAGTGCTTAGTGCCAGTGATTACATACGGAACTAAGACGTGATCGCTCACTAAAGGCCTCATGAAAAGGCAAAAATTCACTCAAAGGGCAATTATGACGGCTATGCTCACAGTTTCCCTGCGAGACCAAATCAGAAATGAGCTTCGCAGGAAGAACCAAGGTAGCCGATATAGCAAGAACAATTGCTAAACTCAAGTGGGAATGGACTGGGCACATGGCTAGCAAAACAGGTGGCCGATGGGGCCGAACACTTCTTGAATGGCGACCGCGTACCGGAAAGCGCAGTCCCTCACAATATCGACATGATATGAAAATTATAAAAATTGTAAGAGAGAATTATCATTACATTGGATTATTTTAAAATTTCCATTTAAAGTATAATTAATTCTACTTACTGAGGATTTTAGAAAGCAATTTAATTAATTATTATCCGGTATTTTCGGTACCAGGATTTCCCGGGAGCATGCCCTAGTCCCCCACTAGGGCCCATATCCATCATTGGACGTATAAAAAGGCTGAAATGATGATGATGATGATACCCTAGTACTTACCTAAATTCTTATAAAACATTATTATTACAATTTCATATTCGTGTACGTATAATTATCATACTTTTTACTAGTAATTTAATAGAAAACCAGTTCAGTTACATAAATTTGAGATTCTTCGTACCAGGACTCCGCTCACTAAAATGACTGTAACTTCGTCATTTATTACTCGATTGTAATGATTTAAAGTTTATTAAAAATTTGATAAAAGTAGCAAAACGTTTTATAATCAGCTAAATTTCCACAATCCTAACGGTTACCAAGTTATTTACATAATAAAATTTAGATTTTTTTTTTAAATGATGTTTTTTTAAGTTATTTCATTTGATATTAGCTTTACATGAACACATGTATGAAATCAAATAATGTACATTACATGGCCTTTCATTTGATACCTTATTTATGTAAATCGGTTTAGTAGTTATCTAGAAATTACCGCTTAATAGAAAGGGTCGGCCGCCATCTTTACTACGTCACAGCTCCCCCCTCCATACCCTTAGGAAGTGACTACCGCACTTTTTGTGTTCAGGAAAACATACCCAACAAGTACATACCAGTAGTCTGTATGGCGGAGCTGAGTCCCACGGAAGTTGTCTTGATGGCTATTGGGGACCGTACTAATTTACGTGACTTATTTTTTTATAATTTTGCCCGAAATGGACCATGGGTTCATGACCTCTAATTTGAGCTATCCTCCGGGGCACTGTCAATACTTACACAATGCCTCGGGTTATAAGATGAACTTTAAGCCTACACTTGAATCAAAAAGGATAAAAATTCGCGTTAAAAATGGAGTGTTACTACTTACCTCTGTTACATCAAGCCCCAGTCTCCCCTACTTGGTGAACATTTGTGGGTGAAGGATAATCCTTAATTGCAACAAGTTTCTTGTTTCCCGGGCGAACCCCCTGCTCACTAATATCATAACCCAAATAATTCACAGATTTTTGGACGAAGTTACATTTTTCAAAATTTATGGTTAGTCCATTTTCTTGCAGAATACGCAAAACAGCATCTTAAGGTGGTTGGAGAGCTGTCAATTTCATAAAAAACGTTGTCGTATAACTCTCGTAGACGGTGTTAATAAAAATAATGTTTTATATATGGAAAAATAGCTTAGACAACGTTTTGTATGGACGGAAACCACCTTAACACTCTATATTTTCCTCTAAACTCTCAGTTGCTATCAAAAGATCATCCATGTAACAGATAACTCTCTCAAAACGTAGCTTCCCCAACACTGTGTTCATTAGTCTCTGAAAAACTGACGGTTCATTGCACAAACCGAACGGCATTCTAACAAACTCATAGTGACCGTCTGGAGTTATGAACGCAGTTTTGGGGATGGACTCGTCATCGACTTTAAGTTGGTAATAACCACTTTTTAGATCAAGTGAAGTGAAATATTTACAGCCATGTAATCCTCAACAACCGGCATAGGATATTTTTCTTGCACAGTTATTTTATTTAAAGAACGGTAGTCTACACAGAGCCTTTTCTGACCGTTCGATTTATCTACCAAAAGAATGGGGATAGCGTAGGATGAGTTACTCTATTATTCCATTTTTTAACAAATTATCTATAATTTCACGCAGCAGTGTTGCCAGATTTTTTAAAGCAGTATCTGTACCGAAGATTTTAAAAATCTGTATAAGTAAATTAAAGAAAATCTGTAAAAAATCTGTATTTGGTATTGGTATTCTCAAGTATTCTGTATAATTTTATCTGTAGTTAACTACCTAGGTGCTTTAATTGTTACATTTAGAGCTGAATAAATAAATGTTATGAATATTTATAAATATCTTTATTCATTTTTGATAATAAGTCATGATCAATATCTATGTCATAGCATGGCTTATTGTTGAGTAATTGCTTAGTTGTGCAGCAATTTTTTGCCAAAATGGTCTGAAAAACTACAATTTGAGGTAATTCTGTATGAAAAAAAAGGAATGTTGAAAAATCTGTATAAATTTCACTCTCAATTTTTTATCGGTATGACATGTTGGAAATCTGTATGGATACCGCGAAATCTGTATATCTGGCAACACTGATTTCACGAGTAATCGCTTTCTGTGATTTCGACATACGGTAGGGACGGTGAGAAATAGGTTTATTTGTAGTTAGTTCAATATTTAACTCGATACAAAAAGCCTTTCCTAAACTAGTCAAATCTTCAGATACGCATTTAGGATATTTAGAAAATAACTGTTTCAAAATGATATTATGTTCATCAGAAACTGATTAAAAAATGGATAATTCGATTAATAACACTTGTTCTTGAGTTACCGGTTGAAATATTAAATTGTCTCCTACTCTAGTATACATGATACCCCTATTTTCAGTAAAATTTCTACCAACCAAAATCTTACACCCTGATAGATCATCAATTACATAAAAGGTAACAGCAAGTCAACGTTATCGATGCGGATCATTGCTGACACTGCACTAGTGACCTGGGTGGAAGATGCTGCAGTGAACCCATTCAAAGTAACAGGATTATCTAATTGGAATTGAACTAAATTCAATTTATTCGCCAGATCAGTAGTCATTAACGAGCAATCCCTTCCCATATCTATAAAAGCCTGACAATCAGTACTGTTAATTTTTACTATTTTGTAAAATATTTGGATAACATTTTTGACCCGGAGGCTTTACATCATTTGACGAATGTACTTTTGCTGTGCAGAAATGAAGCCAATTCGTCACAGTACCGAAAACTACCGGCTTCTGCGGCAGTACCTACATTTTTATCACCAATTGACCCCACAATTATCGATATTACATCCTGAACCGAAAATGATAGCTTCAGTCTATCTATGAGACTTTTTTGTTGAAAATAAAATTCATATAAGGACTGACCGTGTACAGGTTTCATTTGCATTAGTATTTTAAGCATTACTTACATATTACGCTTTGTTTCAAATGTATCTAATAAAACAGATCGCCAATTGTCGGGCCCGACTTGGACGATTTGGTTGGAGATTTGAGGTGGCGGAGGAAATGAGACACGTTGGTTTGGACGTCAGCTTTACTCGAATGGTTCAGTTGAAAAGGGATGATACATTTTGGTACAGCGCCTTATATGGCCTCACGTGGCCATTCTTGGTACTAATTACTAATCTTACATTAGTAGCTATTACTTCGATAAAAGTACTTAACTACATTGGCTACCTTACAAAGAGGTGTCAACGAAATGCGGTAGATGGCGGGCCACATGTTGTAATACCTTGAGACTAGATGTCGCCACCATGCTGTTGAGGCTGGCATTAACATACTGCCCCCCCTTGAAATACCCCTTGGAAGTCTCCACGCATTTACTGTGCACAGGGGTGCGATTCCCAAATGTCATCGGAGAGTTTGAACGGTTTTTAAATCTCATACAAAGCGTTCTCATTCATCTTTCTACTGCTTAAAGGCCTTTGAACTTCTTTATATGGGAGGCTGGCATAGTGATGACCATAATTTTTCGGGAATTTTAAAAATGCGGCGCACCATGAAACCTATGCGTATGCATATCGATAGAAGATCTATAGACGAACAAAAAATGTCAAATAACATAATTATAGTCCTAAAGTGCAACGTTTTCGAGATAATCCATGTAAAAGATCTTGATAAAAATCCTAACACATTTTCCTCCAATATCTACAGGGTGAAATTGATATCATTAGCATCCTTTTAAGGTGTGGTCAGCTTCGGGACTCGCTAAAATTCGCTTTTTTGATTCCGTTTGAATGGTAGACCATTCAAAATTAAATAATTTTGATTTGAATGGGATATATGTCACAGTTGGGGATATTTCTTAGGCAGGTAGGTTATTCAGTACACGATTGGAACAATTTGGCTCGATAGAAAAATATCTCGAAGATACCCCTTTTTCCTAGTTTTAATCTCGTTATATATCTAGAAGAAACTGTATTTACGAAAATAAATACACTTTTTATCTTGGTCATAACATAAGCTAGGCACCTAGGTCCTTTTTGTTTACTTTACTTTATATACTTTAACACAATTCCAAAATATATATGAAATTTCGAGCGTCTCGCCATTTTACCGACGGCCATTTTGCCATTCATATGCGCGGAAGCGCTTGAAGAGGTAAGACCTATGTCAAACTTTCCTTCAAATATAATGTCGCATTTAACATCATTACGGCTTTTTTATGAATTAATATCGTCCTAAAATATTTCGAATATTCCTCAGACTGTAAATAATAGCTGTTAGTATTGTAGATGTAACTAATTTGTAAAAATTTTTTGAATTGTAAATGTTTGTAGGTACAATGACAGTGCCACAGTTTACGAAATACCTTTCAGCAGGACAAAACTGACACCTGCTACTTAGATATAGTAAAACTGTTTATGTAGCGGGGAAACTAGTCAAAGTCAATATAATTTATTCAATATAGGAGCTTGAAGCACACTTATTAAACGTCAAATCTTTTTTAAGCTACCACCGCGTCGGAACGTGTTGTCGCTGTAGAGAAGATGCGGCCAGAAACTCTACAACATAACACGACTTAAAACTATTACAATATAAATTCTTAAGCTACTGTTATGTATACAATAATACATAGTCTATCTAATAAAATAGTTGATACTTTACAGTAATGTAAATAAACTATAAGTTAGTGACCTCAGACCCAAGCATTTTGATCATTTAAATAATCATCCAGTTTATAATACGCTTTCTTACAGATAACATTTTTGATCTTAGTTTTAAACATGTTTTCGGAAAGATTCAAAATGGTCTCGGGGATTTTATTATAACAACGTATACAGTGACCCATGAAAGACGTGTTGACCCTACTAAGCCGAAAGTGCGGAGATATCAGTTTATTTTTGTTTCGAGTGTTGTAATTATGGACATCACAATTTTTTGGAAACAAAGACAAATTTTTTCTTACATATAAAATGTTTTCATAAATAAACTGTCCATAAACTGTTAAAATATTAATTTCCTTAAAAAGGTCGCGAAGCGAATCACGACAGCGCAAACCATATATTGCTCGAATTGCCCGTTTCTGTAGGATAAAGATTGTCTCAATGTCTGCAGCACGACCCCACAATAAAATACCATAGGACATGATACTATGAAAGTAACTGAAATATACGAGTCTGGCAGTTTTAATATCAGTTAGTTGTTTAATTTTTCTGACTGCATATGCTGCAGAACTTAGCCTACCAGCCAGAGTTTCAATGTGGGAACCCCATTGCAGCCTAGAGTCAATCGTTATTCCCAAAAACACTGTATTATCAACAAAATCTAGACTATTCCTGTTTAAAATTACTTGATTATCTACAATTGGTACGTTCGGCAAAACAAATTTTATACATTTCGTTTTTTTTGCATTAAGTGCGAGATTATTTGCGTTAAACCAGTTCAAAACTTGTTGAAGGGTATCATTTACGTCGTCAAGTTCTTGGTCCTTCCTATTTACTTTAAAAATCAGAGAAGTATCGTCAGCAAATAATACTATGTTCGACAAGTTTTGTACCATATGTGGCAAATCATTTATGTAGACCAAAAAAAGGAACGGGCCCAAGATTGAACCCTGTGGCACGCCTGTTTGCACATGTGATCCAGATGATTTAGATCCATTCACTAGCACTTTTTGGACTCTGTTTTTTAAGTAGGAGTCCATCAAATCAAGAGCTCTACCACTAATTCCGTAATGTTTTAGTTTTAACAGCAAAGTTTTATGATCAACGCAATCAAATGCTTTGGAAAGATCGCAAAAGACGCCTATCGCATTTTGGTGCTCCTCCCAAGCGTTGAATATGTGCTGAATCAGAGTAACACCTGCGTCTGTAGTCGAGCGTCCTTTGGTAAACCCGAACTGCTGATCATGCAGCAGTTTATTTAGATTGAAATGAGACAGCATTTGATTGAGAATAATCTTTTCAAAAACCTTGCTGAGAACTGGTAAAATTGAGACAGGTCTATAATTGTTGGGATCATGTCTATTGCCTGATTTAAAGAGAGGTACGACTTTACTATGTTTCATAAGATCGGGAAAAGTACCTTGATCGATGCAGATGTTAAATATTGATGCCAAGTAAGGTGACAGGACACCAATGACAGATCCAAACAACTTAACCGACATACCCCATATATCTTCAGAGTTTTTGAGATTAAACTTTTTATAAATTTTAACAATTGTATCAGGGTCAACATGCGTAAATCTGAATTCGGAAGTGCAGGCATTTACATTCTCTTGTAGTATTGTCTCGGCCACAGCAGACGAGGAACCTAGTGACTCTGTAATCTTTACTGGAATGTTAGTAAAGAATGTTTCAAATTCCTGAGCTACTCCCGCCTCGGAACTGATAATACCGTGATCAGTTTGAATAGTTATGTCTGGATCACGAGGTTTTGTTTTGCCTGTTTCATGATTAATTACTTTCCAAACGGCTTTGATTTTGTTATCTGAACTCTTTATTTTTCTGCTAATGTGTAGTGATTTTGCTGTGATACAGACTTTCTTGAAAGTTTTTGAATAAAGTTTTACAAATTCAAGAAACTCATCATTATGAGTATAGGTCGTTTTATCATATAGACCAAAAAGGGTTTCTCTACTTTTACGGATCCCTTTTGTTGCCCAATCGCTGAATTTAAATTTAATTGACTTTACAATATTCCGAACCGTGAAAACCTTGTCATATTCATTTTGTAAAATATTAAAAAACTCATTGTAGCATGTATTTGGGTCATTCTGCTGATAATATGGTAATGGCAATTTAAGTTGCAGTGTTTCTTTATATTTTTCTATTTTGTTAACAGTGGCAGGCCTGATTCGTATAGAAATTTTAGGTTCTATTTTAATAACTGGAAAGCTAACTGTTTGGCCACTATGATCAGACTTTAAGCAATTAATTACAGCTTTATCGACAAAATCACAGTTACAAAATACATTGTCGATGCATGTGGCAGTCGTTGCTGTGATTCTGGTTGGCTCTAAAAACAAATTTTTTAAATTAAAAGATTTAAAAAGGGTTATTAATCTACAACTTCGGGAATCCTTTTCAAGCAGATTAACATTAAAATCGCCGCAAACTATTTTCACGGGTTTATTTGTTGTAATTTCGTTGCGAACTCTATTAAATTCGTGTACCTAAAAAAAAACCTTCTGCGTAAAAAGTTAACTTTAAATAAAAACTGAAAAGAAAAAAATAAGTCCAGTATTCTAGAATTCTGTTAAGTAATATTGAAGCGACTTTCACAGTCGGGACATATTAAAAATTCTAGACCGGATAAAATTTTCCGAATAATGGGTCCCGACTGTGAAAGTCGCTTCAATATTACTAAACAATTCTAGACTACTACTGGACTTATTTTTTTCTTTTCAGTTTTTATTTGAAGTACACTTTTTACACAGATGGGTTTTCGATTTCTTAAAATAATTACATCATGCACCCATGTATGGGCCGTCCGGCTACATTGTGATAGCTTTGTGATACGCATTATAATATGATAGAAATACAATCCAATTGCTAAAATTGCCCTAAATAAAGAGGTTTTTTGTTACAAAATATTCAAAGTAATTGACAACTCGAAGTAATTACAAATAGCGCAGTTTGCAATAAGTACAAAAAAAAGATCTTACCGTGACTCGAGTTTTTGGCGGGATTTGGTAGCTGACGTTTGGAGTCCTCATATTTCTTTTTAATTATTTGTTTATAGTGAGTTTTGGTTCGTAAAATTTGTGTTGTTATGCGTACCTAACAAAGTGTCGTCCAAGTGAACAATAATTATAGTTCAGTGAAATATGATGGTGCATGGGTCGTAAACAGGAAAAGCGTTCCGTGATTTTAGCGCGGCAAAGCGGTCGGTTCACCTCTTTCCTCTGGACTTCTCTGCGTTTCGATTTGCTCCAAGAACTATAAAGAACCATCAAAACGTCGAATACCAACGTTTTTTAAATCAGAAGAAAATTTAAAATAAAATAAGATTTAGCCAAAAGGTCTAGTAACCAGGTTAGTAAATAAATAAAAAAAAAAACTTATCATGACTCGTCTGTCACAACGATTGTCAAACTAAAATAGGTGCCTTTAGACGTACATCCTCAGCTGAGCTTGACCGCGTAGCGATTTTTTTTTGTAATAGGTTATTTGACAGGTTTTTAATAACTGTTCTGCGTTAGGGTTGAACTACACATGGCCGCATGCGATCGCATTTTTCCGTCGCTGAGTGACAGAAAAGGATGGAGCGTCAGAAAAATGCGATCGCGTGCGGCCATGTGTAGTTCAACCCTTAATCAGTGATGGCTAAGGATTCTGTAGAAAATGAATATTTTACATTCCATTACCAATCCTCATTACAAGCATGGAAACACAAAAATTGGCCATGGGGCGGTTGGTAATGTTCAACCTTATTTCGTAAGTCTTTTAGGTTTGTCTCTTTCTTTCAGAACAAAAATTGAATAAAAACTCTTTTTAGTGTTCCGTACCAAAGTTGGCAAAACGGAACACTTATGGAATCAGCTCGGTGTCTGTCCGTCCGTCCGTCTGTCACAGGCATTTTTCTCAGAGACCGAAAGACATAGGAAGTTGAAACTCGGTACTCGGTCCAATGTCGAAAATGAAGTAAAAAAAGCTAAATTTTTATTTTGGTGGGCAATTTGGGGAGGTAGAAAGGGTAAATTAAAAAAAATCTTTTCTACCCACGGACCTGAAAGAAATACGGACCAAGTCAAGTCCGAGTGTTGCACTAAAAAAATGTGAAGCATGCAAGGTAATACAATCTCGTTTGTTCTACAAGGGACCTACACTCACACAGATGCATTAGCTCTTCCGACGTCAGGTTACCCTAACCTGACCTGTCGCCGTGTTACAAAAATGGTCCGTTCAAAAAGAAAAAAAAAAAAAGTCCGTAGTAAAAGTTCAAAAGCTGTGAATCGAGCGAGAGGGTGAAGTATGTTGTTGTTGTTTCGTCTCACGGCACGCTGCGCCCGCGCCGGCAGCCGCGTCTATGCAGGCTCTCTACCGCACTATTTTGTGTTTTGTACGTAGTGTAGTTATAGGTATATAGGGTGCGTAACATGATATGTGTCGCCGTGTGTACTACCGAATGTTATGTGCGGCGTCATAAAATATGGTAATAATATTACTAAAACTAAATATTTCAACGATTTATTTTGTCGTACAAACGAGATTTCTTGAATTTCATGATGGATATTTTTGTTCGGAAAGGTAAAAAAATGGCGACAAAAATGACATTGAAAAATCAAATATTAAAGTTTGAAAAATTGAGTCTCGGACGGGACTTGAACACCTTAACCTGCTAACCGGAATATAAGCTCTTGACAAAAACTGCCACGGATCACGGAGCCTGCTACGTCAGTAAACGAAATAATTCAACTTATTCCGTCTTAAAGGACGTGACATTGACATTCGGATTAGGTGCCTTTAGACGGACGTTCAACCGTGCGGGATCGCACGCAGGATTACGCTGATGCTGGCGAAAGAACGAGCGTTATTCTGCAATCGCGCGCGCAATAATATAGGTCTGTCATCGATGCAATCGCGCGTCTTTTATTAACCGACTTCAACAAAAGGAGGAGGTTCTCAATTCGACCCGTATGTTTTTTTTTTTTTTTTTTTTGTATGTTTGTTACGCGATTGCACCGCCAATTGTGAATTGATTTTGATGATTCTTATTTTGTTTGGTAGGTCATAATTCCGAGGTGGTCCCACAAAATTGATTCGCTTGTTGAAAAAATCTACAAAATAACAAATATGTACACAGATCACGGACTTGAAAAAAATACGGACGTAATGTTACACTAGAAAGATGTGAAGTATAAACGCGTATGAGATAGTCATAAAATCCTATACAATTTGTATGAAGCTAAATGTCTGCCTCCGGAGTCAGACAGCCGTCGTCAAACAAAAAAGTGGTTACGTCGATAAGGACAGCAATAAGTAGCGATCTCATTTTTTAACTAGAGCGAATTTTTAACTAGAGCGAATTTGCTATACGTGCATCTCTTACTGAGTGAGTATGACACGACACGTGCTTCTTTCTAGTACTTACCTTCTTTTTCTACGACGCAATCACAATATAATACATGGGTGCTTCACTTATATAATAAAAGGATATTACGTCCGTCTTTTTTTCAGGTCCGTGACACAGATGACATTTTTGTTTGTCGATTCTCTTCAGGAGTGCGATTTTTAAACATCACACGTTGAAGTCAGCGGTAGAAAGTTTCAAAATTACTATGGAGATTATGCATATTTCGTCTTTCTACTGCTAATTCGAACGTGTGATGTTCAAAAATCGCACTCCAGCAATGTTTTGATGGGGACTGTCAAACTATGTTTTTTTTTACTGTCATAACCAAGAATCTTTATATGCCTATATATTTAAAACTTCTTGGTCATACTGTTGTGTTTAAACGTATAATAACTTTATGGTTTAAACTTCATGGATATAGGAGGTACCGAAACATATAGATTTAATTGTTCATGGCGGTCGGAAATGTTCGTCGTTTTAAGGGTTCCGTAGTCAAACAAGGAACCCTTATACTTTCGTCAATTCTGTCTGTCTGTCTGTATGTCCCGCCTCAATAACTCGCTCATTTTTGCATCTACTGAATCGAAATATGGCATAAAGACAGATAACAGTAACCCAAAAACAGAAATGTTGTACGAAACATGAGTTGGATTTTTTTAAATCGAGTGAGGTGTAGAGCGTACACCGTATCCATTGCATTGAAGTACTTATAACTGCTTAGTCGAACTAATGTATTTCACCTAGATTTCAACACTGAAAAGTTTGAAATAAAAAAATTTTTACAAAAAATTAAAACCGACTTCAAAACTAAAAAGGTATAAATAATAATATTGCAGTCGTTGACTTTTGCATTCGAATCTATAAGAACATTAATTAGTTTTATTGGAGTCGGTGTCAAGCCAAGCCAAGCCAAAAAATTACTGCAAGCCCAGTTGCTTAGTTTTATTGGAGTCGGTGTCAAGCCAAGCCAAGCCAAAAAATTACTGCAAGCCCAGTTGCGAATCGTACCGTCTTGACACCGAGTCCGATAAAACTAATTAATGTTCTTATAGATTCGAATGCAAAAGTCAACGACTGCAATATTATTATTTTTACCTTTTTAGTTTTGAAGTCGGTTTTAATTTTTTGTTAAAATTTTTTTTATTATAGTGCCTCTCTTGAAATGTCGGTACAAAAAAGTCACGATTTTTGGGTGGGATTGCAGTTGTTACAAACCCCAGGCTTGTGTGATTACTCGCGCTCTTAGGGCTTGTCCGCAAAGCTATTTTTAATCAATTAGATAATTTAGGACGCTCCCCAAATAGTTCGGTAATTCTGTGTTTTTCAGACCAACAAATTAATAAAGTTTTGAAACTTATGTGGCATGATACATTTTGGGTGCGGTGTTCAAAACTCACAACTCTCCTTCCCCCTCCCCCTGACGCTTCACCCCCCCCCCCCCCCCCCTCGTCGTGAAGTTTGTCCCCGTTAACAGTTTTTTATTTTTTTTGCAAAAACTATAATAGATACAAAAAAAATGTTAAAGGCAAAAATTATCCTCATTATATAGGGTCCATCTTAATATGCTGACACTTTTTAAAGGGGATGATCAAACTGAACAACTTTTTCTATGGGACCAACATCGATATCGAGAAAAAAAAATCTTCTGTTTTATACAAAACTGCAAACCTACTCGTGCCAAATGTATGGGACAGCTGATTTTTTTTCGCGATTTCAATGCTGGTCTCATAGAGAAAGTTGTTCAGTTTCATGGTCTGATCATCCCCTTAAAAAAGTGTCAGCATATTAAGTTGGACCCTGTATACACAAAATAAGTGATATTATGCACTTTCTTCATAGGACTTAACCTTTGAGGGCTAGAGGGACGAGAAAGTAACAACATTTCAAAAGTTATGAAATTTGTATGGCGACCCTCGTGAAAGTTGGAGATAAAAATGAAATGATTCCATATTCTTAATAAGCTACCCCGAATACCCTCGGATACAAATTTTCAGTCAGATAGGTGAACCTTTAAAAGCTGCTTTGGCGTTAAAAAAAACTGTTAACGGGGACAAACTTCACGGCGAGGGTGGGGGGGGGGGGGGGTGAAGCGTCAGGGGGAGGGGGAGGGAGAGTTGTGAGTTTTGAACACCACACCCAAAAGTATCATGCCAGATATTAAGTTTCAAAACTTTATTAATTTGTTTGTTTTCCCCATACATTGAATACATAGAATTACTGTACTAATATGTAAACGCAGTGCCGGGCCATATTTTGGAAGCTTAGATCTTCTCGTTATTTGACATACAAATTAATGAAAGATAAAGCAATGATCTTCAACATCTCGGCTTTATTTGATATGAAGTAGGAATATTTCATATTTTTATATGTATAAAATACATTATGAAACCTGGGATCAAAGAAAAGCTTTAATATTGGAAAAAATCTGTATTATCTGCATCTACTTTATGAGTTAATGTCACTGTAGGGATGGACGTTGGGACGTAGTGAAACAACGGCGTTTGTGGTTACACTGAATGGTATATATTGAATAATATTGATTATATATCTTAATAGCTAGCTTACTACACTACACCACCACCGTAGGGAAAAAATAAAATAAAATAATTAGTTTTTATTTTATTTTCTAGTCTACGTGGTTGATACTAAAACTAGTTAAAATAAACATATTGTACCTGTACAATATGTTTATTTTAAAACTATTTGATTACATTCATTAACATTATTATATTTGTTTTAATAGCGTATTTACTTTTATCTATAATTATCATTTTTTTTTTTTTAAATTTCTTTACAATTTTGATGCAATTATCGCCAATTTACACGACATAAAAGTGTAATTTTTAATAATTCGTTATTTTTTTTTTAAATCTTATTAAAGTGAATCAATTAGTGTTTAATTGTTTCTTAATTTCAGAGAAAATTTATGAATATCTAATCTAATATTACAAGTATAAAATATGAAAGGTATAAAAATTCCTATTAAGTATAACAAAGTAAAGTATTAATTAAATTGTATTATCATTATGACTAATTTTATGTTTTTATATAAAATATATTGAAGTCGGTCTTAAAAATAATTCGCAAATTATGGCAACAAAAAAGATGTTATGTAAAATCATTTTAAAATCAAGTATTAAAACAAGGTGGTTCTATTTTGAAGATTGATACCTATAAGATGATGCATACTCACGAAATCTAATAGGCACTGCAAATTATGGATGTAGTCTGCATTCCGTTGAAACTGGATCTGCCTCGACGAATACCTACTCTGTTTTTTAGACGTGAAAACTAAACATAAAACATTTATACTTACCAACTTTTTAAACTAAGCTAATAATCAGTTGGCCCTTATTGAAAAAAGAAAATAAAAAAAAAACTATCTAATGCGCATTATTCTAATGTACTAATATTATCTAACCATGGTTAATTTGTCTTTTCTTTGTAATCATTGTAACTTTTCTAATCTAGTCGTTATCAATATTTTTAGCATACGTACGCTTTTTCTTTGTTCTCTTCATATAAAGTCAATAAAATTAGCATGCTTTTTTTTTTTTAATTACACGTGATAATATTTTATTTGTCATATTTATTTATTAAATCATCATTTATTTTTATATTTTATTTTATTTATTATATTTGTCCGGACCAATTATTATTGTGGCATTTCATTATTTTTTTTTGAGTTAACTTTATTTATTTTACTATTTACCACTTTATTTATTTCATGTCATTAGGCGCAAGTCTCTCACAAAGTCTACTCGAGAACATCATGATCGAGTACAAGGCTTGACATTATTTATTAAATTATACTTAATTCGTTTTTTTAGGTATACTTCATATCCATTCTATTCTGTTTCATTCACAAAATACAACAAACCTACCAATTCTGTGCAATAATACAAATGTCCAAGCATCTCCACGACTTCTGGGTGATCAGTCCAGTTATCAGTGACACACTTCAACATCTGTATCATTACAAGAATTCGTTATCTTCCTTTGTATACAATTATTCATTCATTTCCATTCTACTACGAGTACTAACGTTCTTTTCATATATCCATGCTTCTTAATTTCTTGGTCAAAAATCAATTATTACCTATATTCTTAAAATATTTCTCACAAGTCAAATTGTTACAACTGCCTACTTTTCAGTAAGTAAGTATAACAAAACGATTAATATGAATGTTTTAAAATCTGATCTTGTTTATTATCTTAATTTATCAAATCAAAGTATCTCATAGAAATCGTCACATAGCTATTACATTGCATCATCCTTCCCCCAATTATGGTAAGGAATTCAAACAAACTTGTAAGTGAGCGAGATGTTCGTCACCGATTGTTAACTATAAACAATCAGATTATATTGCTTGCACTTTGCTCTCGATCCCTTTTATGGTAATCTTTGAGCATTGGGTCCTTTACAAAACAAGAAGTTGTTGCTATAGCTCTAAAATGTTATTCGAAATTTATATAACTGGCATGTCTTACCTTTTATAATGCTTCTTTACAGCAGTTTCAGCTAGAAGTTTCAGGAGCCATTTCTCTCCAGCACCATTTCTTTCTGATCCACATTTCTTACCTCTTTTTACCTCGAACTGTAGATTGTCTCTCCAGTCTACGACAGAGTAGTTACTATTATTATGTCTACTAACAAATAATTAATACAAACAAGGACCCCTTCTTTTCAATTTCATCAAAACAAGAATAATAATAATTCCTAATATTTATAATTAAAACAAAGCAAAATCCGATTATCCGAACCACCAAATTTTCAATTGCTTTTAATTTAAAAATTCTGATGTTAAGTTTTACAAAACCTGCATGAGTTTACAAGATATTACGTGATCCTATTTAACTACTTATATGTCCATAACATTTCCTATATCAATAATAAACAACTTTTTTACTCCAATTTCACTCTCCATCTTATCACCACAATTCACTTAGATACACCTCAATAATTGTTCTTTCCTTCTTTCATTCTTGCTCTTTGAGTTCTTCTCTCGAATGATCATGAACGCTAAACGCTCCTCTAAAATCAGATTTCTATTTGCAGCGGCTTTGGTTTTATCGAATTATCGCTACTGCTTTTCACATTTTCAGTAAAGCCTCAGGTCAAACTTTGTTTCTTCCTTTTCTTCTTCTTCCTTCTGGAACCCATTTTGAAGTACTTTTTGTGTTAAAAGACGCACATCATAATTTTTCAATTTAAAATTTGTCTTCAATATTGCGACACGCTTACTTGCGCAACTCTACACGCGCTCCAAATAAGGTGGCAAGGTCGCCATGTAGGGATGGACGTTGGGACGTAGTGAAACAACGGCGTTTGTGGTTACACTGAATGGTATATATTGAATAATATTGATTATATATCTTAATAGCTAGCTTACTACACTACAGTCACTTTAACTTACGACACACACCAATCACCATTGTGTAGACAATATTAAGATCTAAAAATGCTTTGAAGAATTTTTTTTAAGACTTATTCATGGTTATGATTTTTTCCACCACATGGTGGACCGACGACCAGGTGAAGGCGGCGGGAACCCATTGGATGAGGGCAGCGCAGGATCGGTCGTTGTGGCGATCCTTGGGGGAGGCCTATGTCCAGCTGTGGACGTCCTTCGGCTGAGATATGATGATGACGATTTTTTCCCAAGAGGGCCAGGCCCAGCTTAGGTCGTAGAAAAAATCTAAAAACCTGGAGCGAGCGAAGCAAGCTCGAGTTTTTAAGACCTAAAATCTTGAAACGAGCAAATCAAGATCGAGATTTTACTTCACTATGAAAACATACACGATCGAAAACGATACACGAGATTTCACTGAATTCTGGAGCGAGCGAAGCCAGATATTTTGTTATAATAATAACTGGATTTTTCCACCTCATGCCGAAATCGAGCCCCTATTTTTTACTTTAATAATAATATTAATAACCCTGCGGGGGCAGCTTGTGGCGAGCTGACGGTGAGTGGCGACACCGCGAACCCCTATCCAGGAGGACCATACAGACATGCGCTTACACACACACCCCCACAGACAGTAACACACCCCCCTACCTCTGGCTTGCCTTCATTGGCCGTCCAGAGTGGAATCGCAAGAGCAGAACCTATGCTCCAGGTTGGAAGTGTATTGCACGTAATGGCGTAATAACGGGGACACCCGCTCACGGGAGTAAACCCCGCGATGGTGAAACCGGTGCCGCACCTCTCGTCAACCTTTAGCCGCTCAATGGGATGTTGCCCCATTGTCGCACTTTGTGCGTGCGGCCGTTTATGGGGCCCATTCGACGAGCCGGCGAGTCACCGCCTGCCCTATTTACAATTTCGCGACTAGTTGTCATGGCAGGCGTCCGTTAGTCTCCTCCCATAGCCCAGTATCCATCCATCCAACTTTCACCTTCATAGCCTAAGACCTTATTTTTCCATCGCGGCCATAGCGCCGCACTCCAATAGTCTTTGCACCTGGCGGGGACCATCCCCATGTGTATCATATTGTGCGCTCGGAGATGGTATCCGCCATGTGTATCCCTTACATTTAGATTAACTTGTCTTTTGAACGGGCCTCTACTTGTTGGCTTCGGCTCCATGCACGCCTTCCAAAAGTCCGGGACTTAATTGCCCGTGATTACGGATCGTAAGACACATAATAATAATAAAATGTTTATTTCTTCTCACACATTTTGAGCGCAGATATCTCGGCACAGAAGCGTTAAGCCACCTCCACATGCTTGGCAAACAACGGCAAACAGCAATCTGCAAACAACAAACACGAACGTGCGGATGGGTGTTTGCCTGTTTTTGTTTGGAGTTTGCTGTTTGTGCCAGTGATCGACGTCGGTGTCGGTTTTTGCACGAATCAAAGGATGTTCGACAATATACTAGCACGTTCGCCAAGCGTGGGGATGCCTGTTTGTGTTGGGTGTTTGTGTTCGGTGTTTGGCACGTGTTTGGTATTTGTGACAAAAACACCAAGCGTATGGAGGCGGCTTTATAGCGATTTATCCACCGACACCTCACTCGACTGGATTGGTGACAAAAAACAAATTTATCCAACCCCCATTTCGTTATGTGGGAGAGGGGAGGGGTCGGAAAAAAATTGTTTCTTCATAACTAGGTATTCAATAGGTGAAAAATGAGCGAGTTATTGAGGTGGGGCATACAGAAAAACAGACAGAATGAACGAAAATATAAGGGTTCCTTGTTTGTTTGACTACGGAACCCTAAGTCTAACGGCACACTTGGTGTCGCGTTACGCGGTGGAAGGTTACGTCGCGTAATGCTCAGTCGGCTAGTGTGTCATAGGGTACTTGAAAAGCGTTGCGCGCGTGTTGGCCGAACGTTCCACCGCGGAACGCTCCGCAAGTGTGCCGTTAGACTAAATTCGCGCGATTTATTTTCCGGAGCCGGAAAGCGTGGGGCGTGGCGCCCCGGATTTTTTTCCGTACGTGCTAGGTTAAAATATCGCGCGATTAACATCACTGTTTGGACAAGGTGAGCTCAAGATGTACTTACGTCTAAAGGCACCTTTTCAGTTTGATTTTCAGCTTGACACTCGTTTTGACAGACGAGTCTTGGAAAGATCGTTTTTTATATTGCTAACTGCACTATTTGTAATTATTTCGAGTTGTCATAACTTTACTTTGAATATTTTGTAACACAAAACTACTTCATTTATAGCTATTTACGCAATTGGATTGTATTTCAATCATATTCATTTATATTATAATGCGTATAACAAAGCTATCACATGCATATCACAATTTAGTCGAACGGCCCATACTATAAAACGGCATCCATATGCATGTGGTCATTTAACTACATTTAACACACTTGACCAACATTTTTTATTAAGACAGTTCATCATCATCATCATCTCAGCCGATGGACGTCCACTGCTGGACATAGGCCTCCCCCAAGGATCGCCATAACGACCGGTCCTGCGCCGCCCTCATCCAACGGTTTCCCGCCGCCTTCACCAGGTCGTCGGTCCACCGCGTGGGGGGCCTACCCACGCTGCGCTTTCCGGTACGCGGCCGCCACTCGAGAACCTTCCGGCCCCATCGGCCATCGGTTCTGCGAGCAATGTGCCCCGCCCACTGCCACTTTAGTTTAGCAATTCTTTGGGCTATGTCAGCTACTCTGGTTCTTCTGCGGATTTCTTCATTTCTGATCTGATCTCGCAGGGAAACTCCGAGCATAGCCCTCTCCATTGCCCTTTGGGTGACTTTCAGCCTTTTTATGAGGCCTTGAGTGAGCGACCACGTCTCTGTTCCATATGTCATCACTGGCAACACACACTGATCGAAGACTTTCGTTTTAAGACACTGCGGTATTTGGGACGTCAAGATACTACGTAGCTTCCCGAACGCTGCCCAGCCGAGTTGGATTCGACGGTTGATCTCTTTCTCAAAGTTGGACCTACCTAACTGAATAGTTTGTCCCA
The DNA here is from genome assembly GCA_963693445.1 of Agonopterix heracliana. Taxonomy (NCBI): domain Eukaryota; kingdom Metazoa; phylum Arthropoda; class Insecta; order Lepidoptera; family Depressariidae; genus Agonopterix; species Agonopterix heracliana. Next base: position 1,055,991 of record OY856321.1, read on the forward strand.
GGTAAACATAATCGTCAACAACTTCGAGCGCAGAGTTTCCAATCGTTACAGGAGTGGGTTCAACATGGACATTAGACATGATCTTTGTCTTGTCCATGTTCATCTTCAGACCAACTCGTTCGGAGGCTCTGCTAAGATCATCGAGCATTCGACTGAGCTCTTCCAGAACCTTGAAAACATCTTCCAGTGCAGCGGTGAACAGTTTCGGAGATATAACGTCTCCCTGCCTCACACCTCGCTGGAGTAGGATAGGTTTCGAGTTCTGGTCCTGTAGTCGGACTGACATAGTGGCGTTTTTGTACAAGCATTTCAGCACCTCGATGTACCGGTAGTCTACTTGGCATCGCTGAAGAGACTGCAGTACAGCCCAAGTCTCCATCGAATCAAAGGCTTTCTCGTAGTCCACGTACGCCAAGCAAAGGGGTAGGTTATACTCTTCGGTCTTCTGTATAACCTGCCGGAGCGTATGTATGTGGTCCACGGTGCTAAAGCCCCTTCGAAAGCCGGCCTGTTCGGGAGGCTGGAAGTCGTCGAACCTGCGCGCGAGACGGTTCGTAATGACTCTCGAAAACAGCTTGTAGACATGGCTAAGAAGAGAGATGGGCCTATAGTTCTTCAGCAGGGCATTATCACCCTTTTTGAAGAAGAGCACCACCAGACTTCTGTTCCATGCCTGCGACGTATTTCCCTCGAGTATGACGGAATCGAACAGCTTCTGTAGGGCCTTCAGGACCGGTTTTCCACCCGCCTTCAGAAGCTCGGCCGTAATACCGTCATCACCCGGTGCCTTGTTGTTCTTAAGCTGTTTGAGAGCCATACTAATCTCGTACAGGCTGACGTCCGGAATATCTTCCGTATAGTGCCGGGTCAATCTAGCTCTTGGGTCGTTAGCCTGATTTGTAGCGGGTCTCCGTGTTGACGTGTATAACTGTCCATAGAATTTCTCAACCTCTCTCAGAAGCTCAGGCTTCGACGATACGATTCTGCCATCCTCAGTCTTCAGCTTTGATAGCTGGCTTTGCCCAATAGACAGATCCTTTGCAAAGACTTTGGAGCCTTTGTTCCGTTCTATAGCCTCCCTAATACGCTCGGTGTTAAACCGACGCAGGTCGCAAGTTACGGACTTTGAAATCTGCCTATTGAGCTGCCGGTACCTATTCGCATCATCTGAAGACTGCAGAATCATCTCGCGCCTTTCCTCCATGAGCTTAAGAATAGTGTCTGAGATTATCTTGGTTCTGTTTGTGCGACGAGTCTTGAAGAACTAGGACCCGACCGCATGGACAGTTTCCACAAACCCATCATTGAAATCGTCCACGCTACTCCCTAGGCAATCAAAACGATTTTGAAGTTCGAGCTGAAAGCTACTGGGGTTCTGGATTTGGATCGGTACTGGACGGAGCGTAGACTTCATCAGTCGAGATCTTTCAAGCTTGATATTGAGATTCAATGTGCCTCTTACCATACGGTGATCGCTTCCGGTTTTAAACGCGTTTAGCACAGAGACATCATTGAATATTTGCCTCTTCGTCGACATGATGAAGTCTATCTCATTTCGTGTACCGGTCGGGCTCAACCAGGTCCACTTCCTGTGTTCCCGCTTCTTAAAGAAGGAGTTCATCATAAAGAGTCCCTCCTTCTCCATAAAGCCGGCCAGTAGTTGGCCCCGTTTGTTTCGTCGTCCAACTCCAAATTGTCCCACTCGCAGCTCTTCACCATCTCGTTTGCCGAGTTTCGCGTTGAAGTCTCCCATGACAACCGTGAAGTGTGTTTTAGAACTATGTATGGCTTTAGAGATATCCTCATACATAGTTTCTACATCGTCATCGTATTTGTCGTCTGAGGTCGGGGCGTATACCTGTATAACCTTCAACGAATACCGTTTGGTTATTCTGAGTATAAGGTACACCACCCTATTCGATACACTTTCGATCTTCTCCACGTTGTTCACAAGAGACTTGTGGACCATAAGCCCGACACCGTGCTGGGACTTTAGCTCGCCCTCTCGGAAATAGAGCAGGTTACCGGATTTGAGAATTATCGAGTCCTCTCCCTCTCTTCGGACTTCAGATAACCCAACAATATCCCAACGTATCCTGCTCAGTTCCTCCTCGAGAACAGCGAGCGACTCGTTTTTCCGCAGTGAGCGTGTGTTAAACGTTGCCAGGTGCAGCTGTTGTCGGTTGTGGTAGCCGGATCTCTTCCGGAGATTCTTCGCACCCCCTGCCCCGCCGTTACCTTGGCCGCTTGGCTGCTAGCTAGGAATAGCGGGGCCGCCGGGGACTGGGGGCCGTGTTAAAGTCGTATTTGCCATGTTGGGGGGTTTTGCCATAATCGCCACGCTTGGCAGGCGGGTTGGCGATCGCAGTGGTTTCAGATGAGTGTACGCAGAGGACGCTGCTGCCCATCCTCTGGTAGATCCCTTAGTCGCCTTTTACGACACCCACAGGCAGAAATGGGGTGATGCTATTCTTAGCCGGCACCACACGGCGTTAAATTAAGACAGTTAAATTACAATAAATAAATCTGCACTCACATTGTCAAATAGCTTAAATTAATCGAAAAGCCACCCCTCATCATATATCGCCCGAGAGTGGCCATTATTCAGGTTGCATAGCCTGCATACTTTACATAATATTAGACCGGAGACCAGTAGTCAAGACCTTTATGACGCAGCCAGCGCTTATCTCGAAAAAGACAGAACTCTGCCCGGCAATAATATAATACATATCTACGCATAATTTCAAACATTGTTATTGGTGTGGTTCGACTGGTATACAAATACAATACAAATAGGTAATTTATTGCAACCATGGGTTTATAAGATGTTACATAGTGTTCCAGTACCTACACATGGACCCTGCTAGGGCACTGCAAAACTTAAAAATAGAATTAGAATCATACCTACCTACGTTTTGGATTTAATTAATACAATAAAAAAAAAATTATATAAATTAGAATTAGAACATTAGTAAAAAAAGTGTGTAAATAGGTATAGGTATAACAAAATATTACGATTTATTTACACACAATATCCTGACACGAAACGTACAATTATTAATAATTAATTTCTTTTATAAATAACAATAATAACAAATTGGTGATAGGTAACATATTATTTGATTTAATTTTATCAGATTATCAAAGTAATAATTGGATTATAAATAATATTAAATCAATGCAATACAATTTCACGCCACAGGAGACAGTAACAGTTCAATTCAAGATTTGATAACACTATAGTTCCATTTAAATTAACTTAATTACAGAATTCTTATTATCATTTATGATCGAAAAATTCCTGCAAGGTATAGAAACAGTTTTCTAATAAATAAATCTTTAATTTTGTGACATCTTTAGCCAATTTTTGGGGCAACTTATTATAAATTTTTACTGCCATGACGTATGGTCCTGATCGAAACATCTCCAAGTTGCAAGTTGGCAGCGCAAGTTTATTTTTATATCGTAAGTTAAGAGGTCGTGTGTAATGGTCTTTAGCTTGTGAGAACAAGGCGATATTTTTATTGACAAATTTGCAGATTTCTAAAATATATAGGGAAACTAGGGTTAAAATGTTAAGTTTGATAAAATACGGCCTGCAACTAGTCATGCCATCTATATTTGCGAGGATCCTTATACATTTCTTTTGTAAAATAAAAACATGTGGTGCGTCGGTGCTATTTCCCCACAACAAAATACCATAACTCAGCCAAGCCTGGGCATACGCATAATAAGCCATCGTGGCTGTTTTTAGATCGGTAGATTTCTTTAACGTTACTAATGCGTATGTGAAACGTGACAATTTGCTTGATAAATTGTGTATGTGGGATTTCCAGGTAATGTGTGTATCAATGTTTATTCCTAGTAGTTTAAAAGTATCAACACTTTCCAGTGGGATATTTTGAAAATAAAAATTGATGTTCAATGGCTTTTTCTGGTACGGCCTGAATTGCATCAATTTAGTTTTGGTGAAATTAATGACTAGGTTATGGTCATTTAGCCAAGATATTATTTTGGTTAGAATATTATTTAAATAGGTATTTAAGTCCAATTCGTTGGGGCACGGAAAAACCACTGATAGGTCATCTGCGAATAAGATACTAGTTGTGTCTAATGCCTTTGGCAGGTCATTGATATAGATTAGAAATAATAAGCATCCGATCACGCTTCCTTGAGGAATAGACCTCTCTACATTAGCTTTTGTTGACCTTATCTTGGCTATCGAGCCGGTAGTATGATCGTAATGTTCAATTTCAACGTACTGTACGCGATTTTTTAGGTAGGATTCGAACCAAGCATGAGCTAATCCTCTTACTCCTATACCGTAAAGTTTTTGTAAGAGAACACTGTACGACACCCGATCGTATGCCTTACTCATATCTAGGAGGAGACCAACTGCATATTTCTTATTATTTATTATATTTGACGGCGCCTGGTGCCATCCCTCTACGGCACCTGGCGCCATCTCTCAAGTTAAAACAGAACAAGATCGCACACTAATGACGGTGCCTTGCTACAGCGCCGCCTGGTGTCGGTCTAGTGGAACGTCGGGTGTCGGTAAAGGTGGTTGACAGCCATGTCAAGAGGAGTTCAGTTGAAGATTTAAATAGGAATGGCTGCACCACCGCATAACTCGACGGATCGCTAGTTCTGTGTAATCTCGGTAGTTCTACTATTAAGCAGTGATCTGTTTGCGATGAAGGCCCTCCTGTACCTATATCAGAAGTGTAAACAAACTTGCGCCCAAGAGAAATAAAATCGTCTATAGAAAAATGTTGATGGTTATTTGACAGCTAAAACCTAGCTTTTGTTTCAAGAGTCAAGACCTGATGATAGTTTTATCACGAGGTTCCAAATCGATGTGAAAGAAACAGTGAATCTGCATCTGCATCAATCTGCATTCTAAATACATGGAACATGATCTAACGTATGTCCTGCCTACTCATATGGCTAGTGGCGGAACGACGAGCAGTAATTTTCAACCCCACCAGTTGACGAATGATTTACAGTAAAGTCGACGGATACATAATACAGTTCATACAGTACGGACACTCCCTGCACTCCTTCCTGGAAGACAGATGGAAGACAACTACAGTGTCTACAGTAGGCAATATGGTTTTGCTAATGCCAGGCCAGCGTTTGGCCCGGCCTTGTTGTATGAAGTGTCCAGGATGAGATAGTGGGCAAGTTATCTCCGTGTTGGTATGGTATAATTAATGTTTGTGGTTCGAAATAGACTTTGGTCACGGATTATTGGTGAGAATTTTGTCGAATATTGCTGTGTTGTACCTGGTTTCATCTATTTAGAATGGGCTTTTGTGTTGTAAACTTATATTCCAGAAAGCACAATAGTTCTTCTAGTAAAACGTGGATGTTCTGAGGATTTAGAATATCTCAGACTACTCCCTCAGGGAACATAGTTGTGATCATACGATACTACGATAGTTCGTTGAATGCAGGCAGTGTAGTCAGAAACATCGCTGTAGTATCTAAGCCTAAATTTTTATAAAATAAGGCTTTTATGGTTTCCATGCTTTTGTCATGCCGTCATGCCTGTATACACTCTATTTCAAAGGCATGTTTCTGTTGTTGTTGTACAATAAAAACTTATTCGTATTTGCTTCTGTGTACAAGGTAACGTAACTCTGTACCTAGATGCTGCTGAAGAATTTAGGTGTCTCAATCTGCCTGTTGCCGACGCGATGTGGAACTTAATAGGCGATTAAGAGCTCTCTTTGTCGGCTCGTAAATCGCGTCATGTTCAGTCAGGTCAGGCCAAACTCCGAAACTCCTTCATACATCATCCTTCCAACAAGATTGCGGCATTTGAAACTTGTCCTCGACTTCCGACTCCGATTTAGAAGTGAAACAAGGTCCTTATTGTGTGTTGAATTTGGGTTGTAATGTAAATGGTGGTTGTATTTGCACATTGTTGAAATTGATCGCCGAGCCCTGGGCTCTTGTGAGTGTGCACACATTTTTTACTAATTTATAATTGCGGTTTATGGACTTGTAATTTTTGATGCAATGTTTCTGGCCACACCGAAAGTGATTATTGCCGTGAGTTTCTGTATGTATGTAACTTTTGATCAAGAAATAATGTAACGGTGGTTATTATGTGATGGTTTTCGTAGATAAAAGTCAGGATTGTGTTTTGTGGATGTCAAGTGTTAACGCAACTGCATGGTCGAGCGGGCGTGCCACCTCTTTGGACGACGACTCCAAGTATTGTTTTTTTAATGTTGTCTTTTATTGTTGTTCTTGATTCACAAACTAATAATGTCTTGATTGTCGTTGTCACGATGACGTTCGGTTGATTGTTGATTCATATCGCAAATAAATAACAAATATTGAATTGAATTGAGCAAATAAATTCGTGCTGTAGGTGTTTGATGCTAAATGACACTGGATACATCGAAGCATTGTAGGATCGAAATATCTTTGTTGTGAAATATGAACTATTACAACGAACTCGTTTAGAAGGCCTTTTCTTAGCGGAGGAAGACAAAGTAAGGATTTACATCCCTTTTTAACTGAGTGCTGGTATACTGTATGAATGAAACACAATTCTCTACTATGTTCATGGTTATCTAGTAGATTTCGACGCCGAACCATTGAGGTACTATGTTAACTAGAGAAGCTACCGAGAAGTAATGTTTTGTAACACGCGTTAGGGTGCACGCGCTCTAACCCACTTAGCCTGAGCCAGGCGCTCGTCGCAGCCTGACGCTCCCAGCACGCGCCCCACACTGCTGATCATGGTGCACAGATTTTGTTCGCGTTGTCTGCTCTATACATAATTACTCAATGCGCCGAACCAGTTCTTCGTCACTCGCGTTTGTCAGCTGCGATAAATTCTTACCTACGGCGCCTTGTATCTCATAACCATGAGGTACAGGGTGTCGCGTTTTGATATAAGTCGCATTTTAGTTCTCGTTTCTGAAGATCAAAGTTTGAAATTCGAAAAGCGCGCGAAACTGGGATGAGTGCGATACCTATCTGTTACGGTAGTAGGTAACTGTTGGATAATCTGTTTCCGAACTCGTGGTTCTGTTGTAAGATGGTGTGCTATATTTAGTTTGGACAATATTATGATGGTGGTGGTATCTCAGGTTTCCTTTTCTAACTTCGTGGTCAATGTGTAGACATAAATATGGGAGCTTTTTCTTTTGGGAGCCAATGTAAGTCAAAGAGCATAAAATTACTACGTTCTAATGTCAGATTTACACGAGGTTTCTAATTCCCTGCTTTTGTTGGTAAAGATGTTATTATTTAAACTGCAATAACACGTACCTATCTGGTATTTAATTTAAATATGTACGGGATGCATGAATCATTACAGCCAATGCCGAATATAGCCCGATGCAGTTTATGGATTAGAAAAATTTGGTTTGTCCGTACAAAAATTGCCGAGGTCACAATGCCATAACCCAAAACAGAGTCCAAATAGCCATTATTATGCGGCTTTTCTCAGAGCATCAAATCATGCACATGTTGTTTTACTATTGAACATACCTAAATCGCCGAAATTATTTCTTCCAGTCACGGATTATAGAAGAGTACAGTTGCAATAACAATCCATATTAGTAGACCTCCTTAAAAAAGTAATAATGTGAAACTTCTTCTTCTTGTTCTGTGCGAAAGTGCATGTTAGTGCTTAGTGTCTCGACGTTGAGATAATTGATAACTAATTGCTTCGTCCGTTTCCGAGAGTATTTCTTTGTGGGTTGACCTTGAACTGTCTTTATCATAAACTTGGTATGTTTATCCTGAAACTCTTGCTATATGTATGATGTTCAGTTTTTTTTGATACGGCGTATTTGATAAACTGTTCAGTTTGCTGTGAGACCCTTTTAAAGTCAATGGCTGTTTTCTTGAGTCTTTCGGCAATTATTTCTTGACGTTGTAGTCTAGCTGTAGTGGCTCCATGGTTGAAGGATAAGATAACTACAGACTTCAAAGATGTGGTTAGCATACAGTAAGTCTTGCTCTCATGTTGGCCGATGTTTGTACTTTATCAGTGGCGCAGCGCAGCGTCGTAGGTCTTGTGATTTCCGATATGGTTGTTTGTGTCCATAAAGATGTATTTTATGTTGTTGTCTAATCACCACAATGCAGGTTCGGCCTAAATTCTGGTGCTTAGGTTTGCACTACCTTGGTAATCTATGTGAGAATGTCTAAAAATAAAGATCTAATGTATACCTTAATTTGTCTGTTTAAGCGAGAAGATTCGTCGAGATCAGCGCGCACAAAAGAGCATAAATAAAAGAGACAAACGTTGTAACTTGCTTTGTGTCAACCTGTTATGTTTGCGGCAAGCCAGGACGCATGACTACCATCCGATCAGACCGAAAAAGCAGTAGAAGAGTTCTTGTCAAGTGAAGGAGGTTAATCAATGTGAACAATGAATGTCCAGAGGTACCTCGAAAGCATGATCCGCGGTGAGCCCGCCTTTTTCTGGATGTGCCATGACGGCGCCAGAAGACGTTACAGTTAACACGGGTCACCTTAATGGCCCGTGTTTTTGGAAACGGAATTCTATGCTATGCATTGACTACTTATATGAGGGACTCGCCTTGCGGTAGCATTTCCCCGCAAATCTGCCACGGTATAAGATCAATTGATCATGTGCAGTTTACATTCAATTTTATACCTTATCACTAAACGAGACAGCCTATAATTGCGAAATAAATAACTTCGAATCTAGAACGTTTGGGGTTCACACGAGACTGCTTTTCATGATTTTTGACATTCAAAATTAGAATCTAAAATTATGGGGAATAAAATCCAAAGTTGCGGATTGCATATTACCTCGCCCCCCGCAAAAAGTGGAAGAAATGTTTGTAAGAAGAATTACACGCGTTACTAGTCCTCATATAAGTACCTAGTCAAAGATGCTATGTGATAAGATAATTGATGGAGTAGCGGCGCGGTGAAAGCAATTCTGGCCGTCGTAGTGTCGTCCGAGCCATACCCCTTGTGTGTGGGGGTTGGTTGGAGGGACGCACTCGTCTGTCCAGGTTTTTGTGAGATTGGACGGGGGGGCTGCCGTCCGTGCCACACCTTTTTGGTTGGTAGAATGGACGCACCCGGCCCAACGGTGAAGAACATGTCGAGACGCAGTCTGACGATGATGCGAGATTGTTGTCAGGCTGGACGAGCGGGAATTCAGATCTGCCGTATGGTTGATGTTTGCTTGTTTCTTGCAGGGCCGCAGTAAGATACGCCCGAGGACGGTCGACAGTCAGTCTGGCCGTGACGGCGCCTGGTGCCATCCCTCTACGGCACCTGGCGCCATCTCTCAAGTTAAAACAGAACAAGATCGCACACTAATGACGGTGCCTTGCTACAGCGCCGCCTGGTGTCGGTCTAGTGGAACGTCGGGTGTCGGTAAAGGTGGTTGACAGCCATGTCAAGAGGAGTTCAGTTGAAGATTTAAATAGGAATGGCTGCACCACCGCATAACTCGACGGATCGCTAGTTCTGTGTAATCTCGGTAGTTCTACTATTAAGCAGTGATCTGTTTGCGATGAAGGCCCTCCTGTACCTATATATTTAATATTTCCTGTATATATTTATAGACTGCCAGTGTCGTAGAGCGATTTTTCCGAAAGCCATTTTGGCTTTCATCTAGTATGTTGAATTTTTCACAGAAAGAGTACAGGCGTCTTGACATTGCGGTTTCGAATATTTTTGCAAAGGTAGGTAAAAGAGCTATAGGACGGTAATTATTTGTATTTGTTGTGTCACCCTTTTTATGAATAGGTTTTGTGATAGACACTTTCAGTTGATCAGGGACGCTGCCTTCTAGAAAGGATTGGTTTATTATAAAGGTTAGTGGGTGGACCAATGCATCTGCACACTTTTTTATCAGTATCGGGGGTAGTTCATCAAAACCAAAACTTCGTTTACTTTTTAACCCGCGGAATATTCTATAGACTTCGTTTGTATCGACAGGGTATACAAAGAAAGAATTATCATTTGGTGTAATTACCGGCCGGCCAGCCGGTGGCGAGTGTGCTACGTCACCATCGTCGCCACACGTCTCACCACCCACTGATATAAAAAAAATTATTAAATGAATCCGCCACAGCGCGAGGGTCCTCTATAGTTCTATTTTTTACTTTCAGGTTGATATTTTTTCGTGGTTTCTTCGGGAGCTTATTTGTGCGCTCTTTTACAATATGCCACATTGCCCTTGTTATATTGTCCGAATTTTGAACTGTACGTATGTAGTTAAGCTTTTTAGATTTAAAAACAAGTTTTTTAAGCAATTTTTCGTAGTGTTTGTAGTGATAATTCAAAATAGGATTATCGGTTTGCGAAATAAAGATTTTCAACAATCGTTTGTGTTTACATGATGTTCTCAAGCCAGTAGTGAGCCAAGTTTTTTTTGTGTTATTTTTTAGCTTTATTTTAATTTTAGGAATGCAACAATCCAATTTCTGAATAACAGTTTTCAGAAATAAATTGTAGTTTTCGTTTACGTTGTTCTGTATAGTTATGATACTATTCCAGTCAATTTTACTAACCTCTGATTTAAACTGAGATATGTACCTTTCAGAATATTGTCGTTTTTCTATATACCAAACTTTCCTTTCCTCCGTTTGTGTATTTGGTAGATTAAGTAAAGTACCCCTATGGTCAGAGAGGCCAAAGTCTTTTACATATATAGAGATCTCTTTATTATAGAAATTCGTAAAAACTAAATCTAGGCACGTGGCAGTTGTTTCTGTTACCCTTGTAGGTTCTTTAATACGCTGTATGAAGTTATAGCTCTGCATAGTATTTAATAGGGTTAAGGTCAAATTTGTTCGCTCTAGAGCATTTATGTTTAAGTCACCGCCAATAATTACATTTTTCCGACAACTTTTCTGAGATATTATTTGCAGGAGTTTTTCGAGGGAGTTAAAGAACAATTCAGTATTTCTATTTTTTTGCGGCCAGTACAAAGTAACAACAACTAAGTCGAGTCCAGGTATTTCTACAGCACAGGTTTCAAATATAAACTCGGTAGAGATGTCGTCAATGTCTTTTCGCTCCGAATAATCGATACCTTCCTTCACCAGTATACAGACGCCACCACACTCGTGTTCTTCCCTAGCGAAAGATGATGCACATTTGAAGCCGTCCAAAAGTAATAAGTCCGATTTGGTTTTGGTTATGAAGGTTTCAGTAAGACATATAACTTTTAGGTTTTTGTTTTCGTCCGCAATATGTTCAAGTAAGTGTTTTTTTTTGTTAAAACTTCTTATGTTTTGGTACAAAAATAAAAAACTATTTGCGAAAAAACGTATATTCCTTCTCTTTTGGCTGTAGTGTCGTTTTAGGGGTATTTTGTAGTAGGGGATTCCCTGTGTTCGGAGGCTCAAGGTAGGTGTCGTTGTAATTCTTATTTTTCAGGTGTTGTTCGTGCGCTCTACTATTCTCGGCGTCAGTGTGTATTTCATTGTGTTCCTCATAGTATTTTTGGCCATCAATAAACAGGGAATTATTTCTAATGACAGCATGGTGTCCGCTTCGCCTCGCTTCTAATAGCATTCCTCTTAAGTTTTTCCGCATTTGCCGAGATGGTTCATCCAAGAATTCAGATATCGCTAAACCTGTATTTTGAAAAAAGCGCTTGTTTTCTAGTAGGTATTTAGTCATGCTTTTACTGAGTATTTCAATTATCAGTGGACGTCGATATCCTCTTTGACCAATTCTTGTTAAATCTTCGATATAGCCAGTTAAGTTTACATTCAATATATCCTGGAAAGCGAATAGCACGCGGTCGTGCAGTTCTTGCTCGGTTTCCCAACGGTATTCATCCAGGCCATATAAGACTATTTTCCTACAATTTGGAGAGCACATCGCTTCCTTAAGCTGTTGTGGTGTTTCCGTGGTGGTTTTTAATTGTTTATTTATTTTTTGTAATTCGCTGGAAAGTTTTATATTTTCCGCATCTAATTTTTCAATATACCTATTCATTTTATTAATTTCTTCCTTTAAGGTTGACTGCTCTGAAGACAGGATTTTGATGTTTTCTGTTAACTCGTGTTGTATGTTTGTAATTTTGCTGGTAAGTTCAGAAAATATCGTTGTTTTCAGTTCAGAGAGAAGGGCTTGTTTGTTGCTTTCCAGCTTTTTGTCGAGGATTTTTTCTAATTGATCGATGGTAATCAGTATTTGTGGTGCGAGCATTTGTGGCACTACGGGCGTTTTTGGTACTTTTGGTGGAGATGTTTGTAAGGTTTCAGGATTTAGTGTGTCGCCTAATACGCTTGAATCCTCGTCTGAACAGATACTGTCGTCTTTAGGCGGAGGGTTTCGTAGCTTTTTCCTAAACGTTACATTACTGTGGTCTTCAGTTTTCCCAGTAATGGCAGTGCATTTGGTAGGTACGGGTGGAACTTGACCTGATTGAAGTGGCTGTTGCGGCCGGGCCGGGGTGTTTGTGTTGTTTGTTTTTGGCATACTGCAGCGACACCCTTGACATATCCAGGTTTTTTTGTGGCTTTCTGTCATTGTGTTATAGAACCTCACAGTAGGTACGTTTGCACAATCTAAATCATAACTGTTTTTACACAGTGTACAGGTTAAAAATTCTCTGTTTGTGATTTCTTGTGTACAACCTGCGCATATGAGGGCCATCTTCGAGTCGTTTGTATAGATAGTACGTAATCAGCAATCAAAACAGCAAACAAAGATAAAGAGTAGTAGAAGTCGTAAGCAGGAGTTATAATATTGCGGCGTGTGAGCAGGATAGGTAAGCGCAAGCAGCAGGCGGGAGCGAGACGGCGCAAGCGCAGGACCGGTAAGTGCACGGGGTCAGCGACCGACCTTGTACGCGGGTGACCGGCGATCAGCTGACGGTAATTTATGCGTAAAATCACTTAGATATCTGAGATGTTTACTCACATATATCCTCAGAGTGGCACCTTTAATTTGCAGACAAATTATTTTACTTTAAGCTTGGTGTTATTAGCTTTCTAACAATACTAGATTCGACCAGGTTTATGCACTTTAATCACGATTTACTATTTTTTCATCACGGAGCGACACAAAATACGTGTGTTTCTGTGTGCGGCCTTCGCCGTCCTCCCTCATCACGTATCACTTATATACTGTGGCATCTTGAAAAATAATGGACACTTTAATATTTAAATTTGAAATTCGAATGTTCTCCCCTCAAGCCCCGCACCTCACCCCCTTCATCAGAGCTAAGCCTGGAAATTACGTCGCCTTAACCTAAGAGTCTACCCATCAAACTGAACAACTTTTACTATGGGAGCAAACCAATCGGAGCAACAACAAAAAATCTGCTGTCCCATACTAAATGCACCCGCCGCCGCTGCCTACATGACTGAAATGTATGGGACAGCAGATTTTTTTGTTGCTTCGATTGGTTTGCTCCCATAGTAAAAGTTGTTCAGTTTGATGGGTAGACTCTTAGTTTAAAAGGATGCTAATGATATCAATTTCACCTGTATAAGGTGTCTCTGCCTCCGTGGTCACTAGTCATTGGACCACGGTTGGAATGGTTAGGGTTGAACTACACCACGTAGCACAGCATCGCATTTTTCCGTCACTCCATCATTTTCTGTTACTCAGGAACGTCATTTGCTAGAGCATATAAGATAGACGGAACGGAACAGCACGCCGCGTGCGAGCATCGCATTTTTCCGTCGCTCCATCCTTTTCTGTTACTCAGGAACGTCATTTGCTAGAGCATATAAGATAGACGGAACGGAACAGCACGGAACAGCACGCCGCGTGCGAGCATCGCAGTTTTCCGTCGCTCCATCCTTTTCTGTCTGAGAAAAATGCCCTATAGCCTTAATCATAAATTATCATTACATCGATCTTTACTACCGTGATTTTGATTGCAATAAGGTTATCATAATTAATTATTATGCAATCCTCAATTGTTTTGAGTAATTACGGAAGTATTACGATGACTCATCACCGTAAGAATGGGTCGCATAAAATAAGATTACAGTTTTAATACTTTATGGTGCCTTCCTGGTAATATGAACCTGGTATGTAACCTAAAATGCTCTTTTCCTAATGAAATTCGATGATACCAAGAAATAAGATTATAATTATATAACACGAGGAAAGCGTCACCATAAAATATGAAGAATTACCCAATAAAAATTAAGAAGTAACATAGCAATAAGGTGAAGTCACCGTAACGTAGTAAACATAAATTAATATGCCCAGTCATGTTATTTTTGTAGTAAGCATCAATTTATTTGAAGATTGGTTTTATTAAAATTTTATGAAATCCTAATAATATATGATGATAGACACACAGAAATACGGTGAAATTAATACGATTACAAGCATATAAAAATATGATGACCGGCACACAGAATGTGAGTGACCGTATTAAAAAATACCGTTCCTGCTTTCAATATTCTGATTACGGCATTCAAAAATAAGATGAGGGTGCAAACGGCGCCTAAGAATCCCGTCAGTTATATTTCCGCCGCCATTCAGTTTGGACGTGACGCGGACGATGTGCGTATTATTCACTTTGTAGTTTTTGCAACCATTTTTTTGTTGCAAATATAACACACAATATGTTTTGTTAAGAAAATATAGGGTAATTTTGGCCATTTGCTTTCTTTTTTGTTCGAAATAGTAGATTATTAACCAAGGGGATAAAGCAGTGTCTTCTGTCGCAGGTGAAGATTTAAATCGCGAGCGTGATGAAGGACTCGAGCTTTACTCTCGAGCGTAGCGAGGGTGTTAAAAACTCGCTTCGCTCGTGATTTAAGACGAGTCCTGAGTGTAGCGAGGGATTTAAGTTCACCGAGGACTAAGACAGCTTTATCACCGAGGAAAATACTCTACTTTTCGTACCATTTGCGAAAAAATTAACACAATAATAATATGAGATAAGCATTTATTAAAAATAATGACAATTAAAAGTACAAGTTAACATTCGAAACATTGGTCCAATTATTGATTGAGAGAGTTACATTTTTGTTTGCAAAGGCATCAAGCTCATACGGCCTCGTCGGTTTTCGTAATTTTATTTAATAATCATAACTGCATAATAAAATATCTTGAGACGTAAATTATTGTATTTCATAATAAAATAATAGATCAGCCATGTTTTTTTAATCAATAGCCTTGAGTATTGCGTCCCGTCCAAAAATTGTCTACATAAATGCGTATTCCTTTTTCAAAAAGATGTATACCTACTTAATGCTTTACATACAAACTCAATGGTGTAAACACAGATGTAGTTCAGTTCCAAATTTAAATCACATTCTCCCCCTAGAGGATGAATGAAATTCAGTACAATTTTCTTTCCCTGTTTTTAACAGATTAAAAATGTTTGTTAGCTTGATTTGCCAGGAATCTCTTGATTTGATGTGATGATGGATGTAGTAATTTAAACCAGATGATTAGGATGATAATCTTTTTACTTTATTGCAAGTTTTCAATGAATAAGAAAGTTTTAAATAAATTTATGTGTGCACTAATATGGTCGTATATGAAGTGTCTCGGCACGGGTCCCGCGCAGCGGCGGTGAGGTCCCCCCGCGCCCCTCACTCGTCTCGTTGTGACGTAGGGCATGCAGTAGATGCATGAACAATGACTATTGTTATATTCGCTTTTTGAGGCATAGAATGTCACTTTTTTGAGCAAGTGGTACGAAAAACATGTTAGGTACCTAGGTATTGTATTTTTAACAAAAATGATTGCAACGTGTAATGTCAGTGCAGTGAAGCAATCATTATGGATCAAGCTCAGTGTTAGCAAATCGCACGATTTGCTGACACGATGGAATCTTGGGCAGTACATCAATAAATTTACCGGTAAGTAAAACGACCATAATGTAGTCCTACCCGACCCTAAAACGGCAGACTCGCTACCTATTTACACATGGACAAACAGTCGCTTGCATTTTGAATCAGGTAGTGGCTTGTATTCACCATAAAATGTTTGCGTCGTACCGGGATTCGAATCCGCGACCCTTAGATCAACAGGCAGGTTCACTATCAGTGAGCTATCGAGTTATGCTTAAAACGGAACAACTCGGCGCGCAAGTTCTACTTGACTGGTTTTTAAACTGCTTGTTTGTTTTCAATATTGTTTTTATAGAAATAAATTCACAAAGGTTTCAAGTGGTCCTGGATGTTAGTTATCATCATCATCACAGCCTATATACGTCCCACTGCAGGGCATATGCCTACCCTCAGGGAGGGTGTATGGGCGTTGCAATATACTAAAGTTTACAGTAAAGTATAGTCTGATTTATTTCAGGTGCGTGGGTGCGTGTAATATTGGAGTCATCGGTTGAGGGGCGGCAAATATTAGATATGGACTAAAATAGCATACCTGCCTGCTGACGCCTACCAAACAGAAAGAAATACCTTCGGCTGGTTAGTGAATGCCAGAAGGGCTCGGCGTGCCAATCATATTTCATGAGGCTTTCTGGAGAGGCCTAAATCCCGCTCCCGTTCTAAGTCCAGTGGCAAAACCGACGTCGCATCTTCTCCTGGGAGTGACTTACAAGGACTTGAAGAAGGTAACTTTTTTTTCAAGACTTATACTTGCTATTTTATGATTTCATTTGAGATTTGTAGGACTTTATTAGTGACAACCCCATGTAAATTTGTTCAGCTATTCTCGAGTTACTTATGAAAGAATACGTGCATAAGCTTCTAAATTAATTTAACTCATTTGCTCGCTGTATTCGAATGAGTTTGACAATTAACAACAAAAGAATCTGAGAATAATTCGATTTAGTGTGTTTGTATTTTCCGCTTTATTTAATTTGTTATTTATTGTGTACAGATAAAAATAAATCGGCGCCGGAGCAGCTTCCAAGTTCCTCAGCTAGTCCGTGGCTGGAGGTCAGCGGCCTCTGGCGCGAGACATGTGCCCAACATACTTAACATATTTATTTGTAGTAACTCCTAAATGTACCAGTAACACCTAATTTTTATCTTGGGTACCGCTAATTTATAACATATCCCACTGTGTACTTCTGTGACATCTAATAAACCATTTTTATTTGTTCCATTTCTATATTTTTTCTTTAAAACATGTCCATGTCCCCAAATCTGTTCTTATCTTATGTGCTCTATACCATTTATATGTATCTTGTTTCTATTCGTATCCGATTATTTCCTATTATTTCTTCCTTCTACTCATCTGCACTCTCCTCTTATTTTAAGACTGGTTCCTTTCTCTTAGGGTCTGTCCACCCACACAGATCAGCAGAGGATAGAATTTTTTTCATGTTCTACCCCTTTCTATCGCTCAGAGTCACCATTTGCTAGAGCTGTGCTGCCGCGCGCGTTAGTAGTCACGCTATCTTTCTCGCTCTAGCAAATGACGATCATGAGCCATAGAAACGGACAGGGCATGAAAAAAATAGATTCCGTGCTGACAGATGTGGGTAGACCCTAAGAGGAAGGAACCAGAGTCTTAAAATAAGAGGAGAGCGCAGATAAATAGAAGGAAGAAATAATCGGATATATCTGGAAAGCACATACACAAACAGTAGTAGGAAATCATACAAATATACAGAGTCCTTCTTATTATGCTGACATATTTTTAAGGGGATGATCAGACCATCAAACTGAACAACTTTCTCTATGGGACCAACATGGAAATCGCGAAAAAAAACAGCTTTCCCATACATTAGTTTTTTTTCGTGATTTCGATGTTGGTCCCATAGAGAAAGTTGTTCAGTTTAATGGTCTGATCATCCCCTTAAAAAGTATCAGCATGTTAAGAAGGACCCTATAATATAAGGAAAGCATTGATAAATAGTAGGAAGAAAGAACTAAAATAAGAGGAAAGCACACAACTGTTGTAGGAAAGTCATACAAAAATATGAGGAAAGCATTGATAAATAAGAGGAAAGGACACATACAGTAGTAGGAAAGCACATTAAACATGAGGAAAGTATTGATAAATCTGATGAAAGGACACATACAGTAGTAGAAAAGCACATTAAATATGAGGACAGTAGTAACTGTATGTGTGCTTTCCTCTAATTTATCAATGCTGTAGGAAAGCATGTAAATATATAAGGAAAGCACACAAACAATAGTAGGACAGCATAAAAGTTATGATGACGGTCATGTTGGGCGTTGTTCTTTCACCAAAACTCATGAGTTCGTCACACTACGGTACGATTACCGTCACCATAAGTTTGTTTTACGGGCGCTTGATTGTATCTAAGTCATGGTGATAGGTCATCATATTATATAATGAGCAGCAGCAACAGTAGTTTCATCGTATTATTTGATGATATCCGTATGCTCTCTACTTTACGTGAATTCATCATCCTTTTACCTGAATTCACCGTATTTATCCATGATCAGTTTTCTCAGTGATACTCAGGAACGTCATTTGTTAGAGCATATAAGATAGATGGAACGCGATCGCACGCGGCGTGCTGTTCCGTGCTGTTCCGTTCCATCTATCTTATATGCTCTAGCATATACAGAACAGCTCGTGTCACACAGAGCCTGCAGTTGCTGTTCTGCAGCCGGTCTGTCGCGGTTCCGCAGCTGGTCCGTCGCTGTACCGTTCCGGCCCGCAGCCAGACTCTGTGTGGCCCAGCCTTTACAATATAATCGTAAGCTAAGGTTATGTATAGGTACAGTCTTACAAAAAGTCTATTGGTTAAAGCTCCTCCTGAAGAGACTGCAGTACAGCCCAAGTCTCAATCGAATCAAAGGCTTTCTCGTAGTCCACGTACGCCAAGCAAAGGGGCAGGTGCTACTCTTCGGTCTTCTGTATAACCTGCTGAAGCGTATGTATGTGGTCCACGGTGCTAAAGCCCTTTCGAAAACCGGCCTGTTCGGGAGGCTGGAAGTCGTTGAACTTGTGCGTGGGACGGTTCGTAATGACTTTCGAAAACAGCTTGTAGACATGGCTAAGAAGGGAGATGGGCTTATAGTTCAGCAGGGCATTATCACCCTTTTTGAAGAAGAGCACCACCAGACTTCTGTTCCATGCCTGCGGCGTATTTCCCTCGAGTATGATTGAATCGAACATATTCTGAAGGGCCTTCAGGACCGGTTTTCCACCGACCTTCAGAAGCTCGGCCGTAATACCGTCGTCACCTGGCGAATTGTTGTTCTTAAGCTGTTTGAGAGCCATGATCCTCCTTCGATGCGTGGTCGAAGTTATAAATGGATGTTTTAAGAGGGATTTTCGCCATTTAAGAATTGACCTCAGTAACCGAGCACAAAACCTCATTATAAACTATTTTCAAAATGCTGCAGCTTTGTTGCATGACTTTCACGTCCTGATCGATACTAATGTGCACGATGAGAAGTTTTTAAGAATAATAAATGAAAGAATAACTCTGCCCAACAGATAAAGCAGGCTTGAAGTTATTATGGGGAGCACGTTCACCCTGATAATGTGTTCATAACTCCTGTAAAGATCGGAGACTCTACGCTCGAAGTTGTTGACGATTATTTTTACCTGGGACAAGCTATCCAGTTAGGTATAGTTTGTCTATAAAGGCTTGACAAAAAATGAGGGCGCTGTCTCCACGCAAGAACGTCAAAATGAAACATAGCCTGGCAACACCATCATACTAAAATGATTAGTTCCTCAAACATTAATGTCACGACTTTATAGACAGACTATAAGTCCAACTTCGAGAAAGAGGCCAACCGTCAAAGTATCTCAAGACGAAAGTCTTTGACCACTGAGTGATGACAGTGGTAGTTTGAGTCTAAGTAAATCGGTTAACTGTGGTACTTCTATTGAAAACGTATGAATACTACAATTCCAACTACTTTACAAGAACAGAGAATGACCCTAGAGCCTTGATTTTATAGTAAAAATGTTCACACTGATTATTTCTGGCATAGAAAGCCATTTTTTTCATTAGATAACTGTTATATTGTGGTCGAAAAAATACAGAGAATGACCCTACAGCCTTGATTTCATAGTAGAAATGTTCACAGTGATTGTTTCTGGCATAGAAAGTCATTTTTTTTTATTAGATAACTGTTATATTGTGGTCGAAAAAATACTGAAATAATAATTTTCGAACACTTATAACAGAGCAGAGAATGACCCTACAGCTTTGGTGCCATAGTAACAAATGGACATAATTAAGTATTCTAAAGGAATATAACATTATTTTTGTTTGGCCGGCACTTTAGGATTTAGCCCAAAAATGTATGGACCCAGAATGATCTCCTTTATAATTTGCTATTCTCTTACTATCATTATTTCTTTATTTTTTTTATTTTTTATGTTTTCTGTTGTGGATTTAGATCTGCATCTTTATTTTAGATATTTACATTTGGGAGATCAATCCAATTGTTCCATAAAATTTAATAAACCAAAGTATTCCCTTCTCATTTGCTCACTTGAGTCACTTCAAAAAACTTCCAAACCCTTTCATATTTAATATCTTTCCATAAAATAGATTACTCTGTCCATTTCTTCAAAAACCATTTACTTTCCATTTAATCAATCACAATACTAACATTCCAAATCATTTTTACCTAGTCAAGTCAACCTAATTTATCTTAACTATTATAAAATCGTAAAAATCGTGAGGAATAAAAAAATTCAATTGAGGAGTTCCATCGTACGGAGACATTGCTGGCCTCAGCACCAGACCTTGGTAATAATATTGGTTTTGCTATCAAAACTGAACGTGTACACAAAATACCAAGCCAATGCTGTTAACCGTTGAGGAGTTCCCTCGTACCGAGACCTTCCTGGCTGCAGCACCAGATCTTGGTGATAATATTTGTTTTGCTATCAAACCTGTGTACGTTCGAATCATAGGGCAGCCTGTATACACAAATTATAATGTGTTTTTGTAACTCGACACAAGGCAGTTCTATGGTACTTTGAACCGAAAGTCCTCCGCGAGTTTTGGACTTTCGGTTGAGAGCACTAGGTACTCGATAATTTTCGAAGCCAAATAACATTTAATGTTATTAAACTCTCAACCGAAAGTCCAAAACTCGCGGAGGATCAAACATATTTAGTAGAAATAACCTTAAAGTAAAGGAACGTAGAGATATTATCAGACTTTCGGTTCAAAGTACCATAGAACTGTCAAATTTTGACTTTCTTCGAGCCAATGCTCAGTAACACAAAACGTTGACCCAGTCCAAGTACATGTGGTGCTCGCCTTGGAAGTATGGATGCCAAGCTGTATGCACATCATGGACATTCAAGAAGACGACTTCGACTCACGCTACGTACCTACGCTACGGTCAAACAGGGACACAGCGTTGAATCTTAAATGTGTCGTGTTTTGTGTGTTAAAGTGTTTCGTGTGTTTAAAATGTTTTCATTTTCGGTTTTCCATGTCGGAAATGTTCTTTTTACACATGATGACGTATTTAAGCTTTCACAATAGCTAATTCGGTATGTCAAGTTTTTTTTGGTCTTCATTTTTATATTTTTTTCGGATAGAAGACATAACTTTAAGACACCTATTTCATTCTTATTGCGATTCATCGAGTTTATCAATATAAAATTAATTTTTAAATTATTGTGATCTGTAATCTCTAAGTGCAAAAATGGCGGAGAGAAAATAATTCGAACTCCATGGAGAAAAACTACCTACAGCTATATTTAAAAAAATTCAAACCTTCCTTCTCTTTCTAACTCTATGCTGGAAACAGATACGGCAACATCAAATGTCAAATTCTGACATCGTGAATGTATTTTTTTTTCTTAATGGCCGGGTATATAAAGTTGATTTTATGTTTACCAAGGAGTTCACAGGTATGCGAGTGACGTCACTGGACGGACCGAAAAACGACATTATTTTATTAAAAATATCTGTAATCCTTTCATTTTAAAATCTTTGACATAAAAAATATGATTATTGAGACAATTATCTCGAAATGGTTTTCGATTCAGCCCTCCAAAAAAAACTTGACATACCGAATTATGATGATCATAATATTATAAAGTACATATTTGTATTTGGTACCTACCTATATCTTGTTACAGTAACTTCCGACACAAGCGATAAACACTTGTATCAGGTTTCAATTTCATTGTAACAAGCAACTTACAGCTTGGCAAAAAAGTCGTGATAAAAAATTAGGGCGCTGCCTCCACGCAAGAACGTCAAAATCACGCATAACCTGGCAACACCACCATACTAAAATGTTAGTTCCACCTGTCACCGCGATCACGACTTTTTTGCCAAGCTATATGTTGAGTTAGCAGCGATTGTATTGTACCCAACTGGAATTTAATGGAAGTATGACTTATGATGATTTTAACGTTTTTAGATTTTTAAAATTGTTTTATTTTAGTACTGTTTGTTGAAAATTTTGGTAAACATTTTTGTTAAAGGGGGAGAATATTGTGGGGACACATAGTGTATTTTAGCTGTTTAGGGTATCTATATTATCTGACTCTTGATTTAGGTACTGTTCAAATGAAAACAAATGTCTCGTTAGTTACGATAGAAATATTTAATAAACTTTAAGGAATTACACGGATTAGGTACTTAACCTAATTAAGTCTAATGACAAGCGACTAACCGGGCGCGTGACGGGGGGCTGACTGGCGCTCGCCTCGCCTAGGCTTATACCTGTGTCCCTACAGTACACCCTTCCTAAAATTTTGTACAGAATTTTAAAGCAGAGAAGAAAAAAAAACAAAATTATCATCGAAACTTTCAATTGTACATTATTTCTATTTACCTAATGTGCACTGCAAAATTACAAAGTTAATTAGAATACATTCAAATGACACAGTGCTTCATTCCTTATCGCTCGGTACATTCTCAAGTTACACTTCGCAGAATTGCGTATCCGGTCGTCGCTTAGTACAATGCTATTTCTTACTATACAAAAAAGATTTATGTTTTATATTCAATCTAACAGTATGTTATGGGTGTACAGAAACTATCGGAGTTTACATTGTTTGACTTATGTTATACTGCTGATCTCATTTAGACACATCTTTTAGCTAGTTTTAAAATATAAGATTGTTACACAGAAATACATCACAATTTTTATCATTAATTACATTTATTTTTAGTTTGTGAACAATATTATCTTCGTTATTATATTTTGCTGATACAATTTGTACTGTAACGAAGTGCCCCTGTGGCGGGGTGGCCAGAGGGCCTCGTTATAAAAATATATCCCTTCGAGGAAGGGTTGACCTATCTTTAGGTAAGGTTTCTGTAGTTTTGAGGTTGTTAATGAAAAGATGGAACTACAAAGGAATGTACAGTTTATTGCTCATTAACCTAATCTTATTACAGGGTGTCTTCCCTAGCTAAATTACTTACTTACTACCGCATTTTACTAACTACCCTAGCTGAGCTGAGACTAGAGAGAACAAGGACCCGACGCGAGGGGAACATTTAAATAAGGGTTTTCCCCTTCGGGAGATTTAGGCTCAAACTGTAAGACCTGACAACACTGCGCGAGAAACCTCGTGCCGCATTAAGCTAGGCTTTCAGGAGCTACCTACGTCCTGAAGGAGTTGGGGTACTCCTCAGGATGAGGTTGGCAGAGCTGACGCGAGGGGGGAACATTTCAATAAGGATTTTTCCCTTCGAGATATTTAGGCTCAAACTGTAAGACCTGACAACACTGCACGAGAAACCTCGTACCGCATTAAGCTAGGCTTTCAGGAGCTACCTACGTCCTGAAAGAGTTAGGCACTCTCCCAGGATGAGGTTTTGCAGACTGGACGCGAGGGGGAGAGGAGGAGGGGGGACACCCGATAGTGGACCTCTTGTAGCGAGTTTCTGCCCAGCTGCTCGAGAACCCCGAACCGTCGTTTGCTTCCACTCTCGGACGCCAACTATCGAGTGCCGGCCTACGCTACCGCGCTGCGTCTTTTATAGTCGGCCGGTGTCGCTTGCCGTGTGCGCCGAGCGCGCTCGCCCCGCATGCCTCCGCCCGTCGACGTCATCGCGGCCTGCGCGCCGCTGTCTCCGGGCTGCCGCCTCCCTCCGCGCGTCGCCTCAGCCTGCATGCGTCGCCTGTGCCGCTCGTTTGTAACATTGCTTTGTTACACTCTCTCCCTTGTTGCGGAGATTTTTACCTGTGTAAAAATTGTTAGGCTGTATCAACATGTTCCACTTTGATACCCTTCCCCTAATCAATAAGTATCTCTTTATTTCTATTAACACATGCTGATGTGTTATGCAATGTTCTTTTTTTTTTTTTGATTCTACACTTTACTTTATTATAATATGACCGGACCGACTTGGTCTCAGTCACCCCCCCTTGTTCCCTCTTTTCATATTTCACCTTTAATTTAAACTCAATGATACTTATTTACTATTTATACCCTTATCTTGTTTCTGCTAGATTTACTGACTGTACTGTAAACTATCTCTTGCTTTGATTTACACTGTAGGTACACTTCATGTAATATAAAAGAAAAACAACAAACATAACTTTAAACAAACTCTGACAGTCTGCTTAAACTAAAACACTATCGTGTAGGATTCTACTTTACTCACATATAACATTAACTCTTAATCAATTTACTCAACTCTAAATGGTCTGACCATTTTCCTACGACGAAAAGATCATCCTGTATCTCGTATTTCTCCGGTGCGCCCGGTTCTATTCTCTTATTACTCAAGTACCGCCAAAAGTTTTTATTTTATCATTGAACTCTGTGACGAATACTCGATGTTCCGATGTAAACAAACTTTTGTTTTTGCTTGCACAAAACTCTGCCTTACGCTAATGACTTAAGGTCTCTAATATGTTTGTTTTTTGGAATTTCGTTCTTATTTGGAACCATTTCATTCGTGATTCTCGAGGTTTGTTTCGTTAGGTATATCGAGTATACGTCTCGCAACTTATACAACTATTTATTACATTCTTGTATTTCTTTACCGATTCGCTTAATATCTCTGCTACTCATACAACATTATGTAATAAAATATTATAGAAACAACGCAAGTGCCTATTCTTGCTACATAATTCCGTAGTGTCCGATTCTTACACTACCTACTTGAACTGCATTTTAGAATTGCATTTTCGTTATGGACACTCGGTTTTAAAATGTAAACAAACCTATCGTTACGCTAGGGTGGGCCCTATGGCGCTGACTTAAGGTCCTTTACACTTTTACACTATTCTATTATGATAATTTGTTTCTACTTTCTTGCACTTTATGCTGTGATATCTTCGCATAGATTATCACCTTTTAACTGACACTTATTTTACTTATAATTTGGAAGAATGTAATTTGAATGAAAGAAAAACACTTAAAAAAAAATTATTCGGCCTATGACTTTACTATGGTTCTTATAAATTTAGATTTTACTTAACTTAACTCCTCGGATGTGACGGGGCCTCGGCACTGCGCTGAACCTCTGGGGGGCGGCCAAAGATATTTTCCTAGGGGTGCCATATTTTTAGACACCCCCCTGGCTGCTGCTGCTGGTGTTGACTTCGGGGCTGGCGGTGGTGGTGGGTTAGGCGGGGTGGTGATGTCCACCTTATCGGTGTTTCTTTCTGGTTCTTCCTGCTTTTCCGCTTCTCTGTCTTGTTCTTGTTCTCTGTCCCAGCTTATCCTGCATCCTGTTTTCTCCAATATGTCCATTCCTATAATGGTAACTGTTGCGTCGGGTAACAGGCTCATCTGTTGTGTTACTTTCTGACTGTTTATTATCACCTGGATGGGCTTGGTCCTCTCTGTCGTAGTGGTTGTGCCATCTGCCAGTATAACTTCCCTTGTGTCTCCTTCCTCTATCTCTATTTCGCATTCCTTGCACACCTCTTTGTTTATGTATGAGGCTGTAGACCCGGTGTCTATTAGTGCTTGGTATTTTCTTCCCTTTATTTCTATTTCGGTAAATACCCTGTTGTCCCCTCTGTTCTGGATAATCGTTGTGTATGCTTCGTCTCTTCTCCCGTTATTCCTGCGGTTGTCTCTGTTATCTTCTGGACCTCTGTTGCCCTGTTTTACACTCTCTGTGGCTATATCTTCGTACTCCTTCGCTTAACATATTAATTCTCTGGTACTACTGAAATCTTTTCTTTTTATGTAATATTTATGGTAGTGGTTCATGTTTGCATAAACCCTATCTAGTTTCTCCTCCTCGCTCATTTTTCCTTGCCTCCTCATTAGCGTTTGTAAATCTGTCAAATAATATATGAATTTTTCTCCTTCTCCTTGCTTTCTTGCCAATATTTCTTCGACTAAACTTTCTTTATAATTCTTTGGGTAATAATACAGCTTAAAATCTTCCAGAAAGTCTTCCCATTTCTTCCAGCCGCTACAGTTGTTCCTGTGCCACAGGAGAGCTTTTCCGTGGAACAATTTTGGTAGTGACTGAAGTAACTTGTCTGGTTTTATCTCGTCTACGTTCGTTACGTCCCCGAGTCTTTCGATGAACTCGACTGGATCATCTGTGCCGTCGTAGCTAATCTGCCATGAGTCTATGCTCTTGCTGTGTGTACCCTCTGTTGTGTTTGATGTCTTTGATCCTTCTTTGGTTTCGCCTCCCATTTTCACGTCGGCTGAGTGTTCCGCTTACCGTCGTGGTTCGTTTGACGTAGTCGCGCTGTACTGAGACGCAACTTAGACGAATTGTCAGTCTGTACTTGTCTTTTATTTCCTACTCTACTGGGGGGGCAAAGTTTTAACTATTTGCAACCCTGAAAACTACAGAAATAGTGAGTTTTTCAGTTGGGCGCCATTGTAACGAAGTGCCCCTGTGGCGGGGTGGCCAGAGGGCCTCGTTATAAAAATATATCCCTTCGAGGAAGGGTTGACCTATCTTTAGGTAAGGTTTCTGTAGTTTTGAGGTTGTTAATGAAAAGATGGAACTACAAAGGAATGTACAGTTTATTGCTCATTAACCTAATCTTATTACAGGGTGTCTTCCCTAGCTAAATTACTTACTTACTACCGCATTTTACTAACTACCCTAGCTGAGCTGAGACTAGAGAGAACAAGGACCCGACGCGAGGGGAACATTTAAATAAGGGTTTTCCCCTTCGGGAGATTTAGGCTCAAACTGTAAGACCTGACAACACTGCGCGAGAAACCTCGTGCCGCATTAAGCTAGGCTTTCAGGAGCTACCTACGTCCTGAAGGAGTTGGGGTACTCCTCAGGATGAGGTTGGCAGAGCTGACGCGAGGGGGGAACATTTCAATAAGGATTTTTCCCTTCGAGATATTTAGGCTCAAACTGTAAGACCTGACAACACTGCACGAGAAACCTCGTACCGCATTAAGCTAGGCTTTCAGGAGCTACCTACGTCCTGAAAGAGTTAGGCACTCTCCCAGGATGAGGTTTTGCAGACTGGACGCGAGGGGGAGAGGAGGAGGGGGGACACCCGATAGTGGACCTCTTGTAGCGAGTTTCTGCCCAGCTGCTCGAGAACCCCGAACCGTCGTTTGCTTCCATTCTCGGACGCCAACTATCGAGTGCCGGCCTACGCTACCGCGCTGCGTCTTTTATAGTCGGCCGGTGTCGCTTGCCGTGTGCGCCGAGCGCGCTCGCCCCGCATGCCTCCGCCCGTCGACGTCATCGCGGCCTGCGCGCCGCTGTCTCCGGGCTGCCGCCTCCCTCCGCGCGTCGCCTCAGCCTGCATGCGTCGCCTGTGCCGCTCGTTTGTAACATTGCTTTGTTACAGTACTTATTAAATGTTTGAATCGTCAATCACTGTCGTGTTAGTAATTATAATTAAAACTTATTCGTGTAACTATTCCTTTTGCACACATTTTAAAACAAAAAAAATAATAAAGAATTTATGAAAATACGATTTTTGCTGGTACCTGTTGCTGGACGTCTCTTCTCGGAGTAGGAATCTGATGCGGAGTGGTGAAAATTGCCTGTGTCGGCGTCCATTGCTGTCATCTCCGTCCTGAACCAGTTTTTCAAACTCCTTTTACCTTTTTTACATAATGTGCAAAAAATTACCAGGCCTACGCAGATTGCTACTGCGATTACCGCTGCGCTATACAACTCGATCTTGTGCTGCATCACCTCGACGTTCCTTCGCTGATCCTCTACTAACTGCGCGTTAGCGTTAATCTGTACTTGCTCGTTCTTGCTATTATATTGACCCATCTTTCAATTTGGATGAATATCGGATACTGATACAATTGACAAAATACAAGACCGCAGGTACACAACTGTGTGATTATAATAATTACTACTTGCGACTATGATAGTCAACAGTGTATTGATCACTTATTATTTTACTTAATTAATTTTTAGCGGAAACGCACTGGTTGCCTAATAATTCGTCCACTACGCGTATTTCGCTGTGTTGGTTGAATCGGCATATCATTAAAGGGCTGAAGGTTGCCGATGGCCTTGAGCGATCGCACTATAAGCCCCGCCCACAACCCCCGTGCCTCACGCCTTCCCCTGACAAAGTAAAATAAACTTGTACATTACCGCCATCTCAAGAATTTGATCGAAAACAACTAAGAACATCGCTAAGTTGATGAAATCGACCCCTCTGGCCTCAATTGTCGTAAACGCCACTTTTGGCCAAAATGAGTTAAAAATACAGTTTTTTTTATTTTTTTTCGCTCTATCGATCGGTGTATTTAAACTTCCGCTAATCCCAAAAAAATGTCGTTTACTACCATTGTTTTTTTTGGTCTAAAACTAAGAAAATAAATAAAAGACAACGTAAAAGACATTTCATTTACAAAATATTTGATCCTGTGACGTAAACGCCAATCGATTGTAGAAGAAAAGACGTAAAAGACATTTTAATCTGAAAATTACAGAATATGTCGTTTACGGCCAATCAAACCTTAATTAAATTTATTTTTTCAATTTCGTCGAAATATAATTATTATAATATAACACTTAACCTAAACAAAGAACAAAAGAAAAATAAAACTAATACTAATTAGTTAATCACAATTTCATAATATTTGTCGTAAAAGAAAAAAAAAAGATTTTTCAGAATACGTTCCTTCTACGATGTAGTGACGTAAATGCCAGTGGCCGTACCTACATACCGATTGTTATCGGCTTACCTTACAGAATTACTAACCATGATAATCCACATTTATTTAGTAAACAAGTACAATTACAAGTAGTACAACAAGTACAATTAGTATTGCTTAACTTTGCGATAATAGCACCCTTCGCTACTGATAAATAGAACACATCTTTATTGCAAGGTTGTGAAAAACAATTTAATGTGTGTACAATTTCAAAGTGCATTCATTGCATGTTGCATGCACTTTGAAAGCGAAGAAAGGAACGTTATATCGTGTCATTTACGTCCCAAAACGAACAAATTGTTAACTTAAAATGTCGTTTACGACCGGGTGTCACCTCGGTCAGACGTTGAATCGTGTCATTTACGTCCCAAAAGGAACAAATAGTTAACTTAAAATGTCGTTTACGACCCGGTGTCACCTAACAGACGTTGATTAGGTAAAAGTACAAATATATATAATTCAATCTATACTAGTATAGATGGCACTGTTTAGGTCGTAAACAACATTTTAAGTTAACAATTTGTTCGTTTTGGGACGTAAATGACACGATTCAACGTCTTTTCAGGTGGCACCGGGTCGTAAACGACATTTTAAGTTAACAATTTGTTCGTTTTGGGACGTAAATGACACGATTCAACGTCTGTTCAGGTGACACCGGGTCGTAAACGACATTTTAAGTTAACTGTTTATTCGTTGTTGTTTTTCGGTGAAGGAAAACATCGTGAGGAAACCTGCATGCTTCAATTTCGAGGCATGTATTGTACCACTGTCCATTATAAGTGGCGACGGGCTCGCCCCCCGTCACACTGGACAGAGTCTCGGTACTACTCGTGAAACGTGGATTTTCTGAGGTTTCAGAATATCTCTGACTACCCCCTCGGGGAATATAGTCGTGAGCATATGCTTATGCTTATTTGTTAGTTTTGGGACGAAAATGACACGATATAACGTTCCTTTCTTTGCGCCTTTGCATGAAAAAACATCCACATCCGCATCCTCCTAAACTATAATAGCTATTATAATTTAAGAGGATAGTGTGTAACGAAGTGCCCCTGTGGCGGGGTGGCCAGAGGGCCTCGCTATAAAAATATATGTATCCCTTGGAAGAAGGGCTGACCTATTTTAGGTGAGGTTCCTATAGTTTTGAGGTTGCTAAGTGAAAGAGGAAATACAACTCAACATAACATTTATTATCTAGTAACCTATTCTTATATACAGGGTGTCCCTAGCTAACACTTATCTTACTTACTAGCAAATCTCTAATATGGACCTCAGCGTCCCTACGGTACGTGAAGCGTGGACCCGGCACGAGGGGGGTGAGGGGCTATCAATGCCTGAAGGGATAGCCTTCGGGAGGCGAGCTCAAACCCAGGGATCTGACGACTGCCCGGGTTTCCCCAAGCCGCGCTGGCCAGATCCTCGAGGAGTTATCCTGCGTCCTGAAAGTGTTACAGAGCTGCCCGAGTACATCTAACCGCGTCTGTAAGCCTTCAGGACGAGGTTTTCAGTTCTGGAGACGCACCTAGCCGCACGGTACCCCAAACCGCTATGGTGCGCCTTCACGCGAGGGAGGAAGGGAGGAGGGTGAAGGAGGAGGGTGAGGACACCCGATAGTGGACCTTCGTATGGAGCTTCCACACTAGCCGCCCGGTTCCCCAAGCCGCTGTGGTGTCAACTCTGAGCGCCCGCTATCGAGTGTCGCTCAAGAAGGGTCTTCTTCTCGCGGCCCCCCGAAGGGGGGTCGCGGGGAAACAATGTCGAGGTTGGGCCTCTTGTTTGTGGTTTCTATCGCCGACTACTGCGACAGCCGGGTCCATGGGTTCGGCGCCTGGGTAGGTGCCTTGTGGGTTCTATGCTTCTTCTCTGCCGGCGGGATCAAGCCCACCGGGTGAGACCCCGTTGGGGGAGGCCCAGTGAGCGACCCTACGGCCGGCAGAGGTGTCAATCCAGGGGGGGTGTGGCTGCGGCGTGATCCACGGTCCAGGCGGTTCGACCCACAATCCGCAGAGGTCCTTGGGGAATCGTGGCAAGCAATTCGACCCTCGGTCCGTCCGGGTTCGCGGGGATCCGTGGACGTGGACGTTTACCGCAGCGATGAAGAGTCCTTCGCGGACTCGGCATTCTACGCCTGCCGGGGGGTAGCCCGGCAGTGTTGTCAATCCGGGGGGGGGCTGCGGAGGGGTGCACGTTCCTGGCGACTCGTCAGGGCGCGCACGGGCTCCGCAGCGGTGGCCAGTCTTGTGGTGCTGCCGGCGGGGTCAAGCCCACCGAGTGGGACCCCGTTGGGGGAGGCCCGGTGAGCGACCTGCGCGCCGGCAGAGCGCGGTACGTGGGCGGGTTCCGTGGCGGTGTGCGGGGGCGCGGTGCAGGGGGCGTTGTGGCTTGTACGGGGGAGTAGGCGTGTGGCGGCTGCTCGGAGTGCGCCTCTTTTTTGTTTTTATTGGGTGGGTAACCCAACAAAAACAAAATGAGGCGCGGCGTCGTCTCGGTTGTGCGTGCGGTGCAGTACAAATTATACAACCTACCCGAGGGTAGGTTGGGAAAACTATGTTTAGCCCTGAAAAGGGCTGTTTGGTAGCACTGCGGTGTTGCCGGCGAGTTCGAACCCACCGAGTGGGATCCCGTTGGGGAAGGCTCGGTGGGCGAGCTACTAACCGGCAGCGTGGTCGTCCGGGGAGTAGGTTGCGGGGGGGCCCACAGTCCTAACGGCACGACGAGGAGGCGTGGACGTGGGCGGGCTCCACAGCTGGACGACGATCTTCCGTCGGGCGTCTTCGCGGGTTTCCGCGGGTGGGCGACATGGGGGCAGTCGCGGGCGCAGTCCGGTGCGCTTACACTAGCGCTTTCGCGTTCGCGGGCGCGGCGTCGGACTGCGCGAAGCCCTGCGCGCCGGTACGAGGGGTTCCTCGTACGGGGCAGGGGGAATCGATGGGGCAGAGCCCTGAAAAGGGCTGTTGAGACGCACTGGGGGGTGCCACTACGGCTCGATCGCGAAAGCGCGGCGCCGGTTTAAACTGCGCACGGGCAGCCGGCGCCGCGCTGGAATTCACTGGGGTGCGCGGGACGCGCGAGGAAGTGCGATCGCGTGTGCACTGATCGAGTGGCAAGCCGATCCGAGTGTCGCTCAGCTGCCGCGCTGGGCCTTTTATAGCCGGCTGGCGCGGCCCGCCGTATCGCCCCACTGTGTGCGGAGCGCGCGCGCCCCGCACGCCTCCGCCCGCTGACGTCATCGGCCTCCGCGCCGATGCGCTGTGTGCGGGCTGTCGGTCGCTTCCCTCTCCGCGCGTCGCCTCGCCTCGCCTGCGTCGCTCGTTTGTAACGCTATGTTACACTCCCCCTCCTTTGTTGCGGAAATTTTTACCTGGGTAAAAGTTGTTTGGCTATATCAACATGTTACTATCTTGGCACCTTTACCCTAGTAAAAGTTAAAATAACATTAAAAAAAAAAATCTACTCTTGTTGTTTTAATTACTTACGAAGTACCTTGACTAACTTAAAACTTATTCTTTCTACTTATTTACTTATGTAATTACTCTAAACTGTAAGTGGTCTGATTAGCACGATACTTCAATAACCACCATCCTGTATCTTACATTAGTCCGGAGCGCCCGGTTCTAATCGATTATTATTCGAGTACCCTCAAAAGTTTTAATTTTATCATTGAACTCTGTGACGAATACTCGATGTTCCGATGTAAACAAACTTTTGTTTTTGCTTGCACAAAACTCTGCCTTACGCTAATGACTTAAGGTCTCTAATATGTTTGTCTTTTGGAATTTCATTCTTATTTGGAACCATTTCATTCGTGATTCTCGAGATTTGTTTTGTTAGGTATATCGAGTATACGTCTCGCAACTTATACAACTATTTATTACATTCTTGTATTTCTTTACCTATTCGCTTATTATCTCTGCTACTCATACAACCTTAGAAAAAGTATATGTCTAGAATGAGCCTCACTGTTTTACCGTATAAAACAAAAGGGGCTAAGTTTCATAGGTTGGTGTGCGTGAGGCGCCATACTAATTCTGTATGTGTGCGTGTATATGTATAGGGTTTAGGAATCAGTCCTGGTTCCAATTTTTTTCGACGCTTTCGTATCTTCGACTGTCAATCTAGACATATACTTTATCAAAGCATACAACATTATATAATAAATTATTATAGAAACAACGCAAGTTCCTATTCTTGCTACATAATTCCGTAGTGTCCGATTCTTACACTACCTACTTGAACTGCATTTTAGAATTGCATTTTTGGTATGGACACTCGGTTTTTTAAAATGTAAACAAACCTATCGTTACGCTAGGATGGGCCCTATGGCGCTGACTTAAGGTCCTTTACACTTTTACACTACACAATATGATAATTTGTTTCTACTTTCTTGCACTTTATGTTGTGATATCTTTGCATAGATTATTATCACCTTTTAACTGACACATTTTCCTTATAATTTGGAAGAATGTAATTTGAAAAAACACTTAAAAAAATTATTCGGCCTAAACGTCAATTTACTATGGTTCTTATAAATTTAGATTTTACTTAACTTAGCTCCTCGGATGTGACGGGGCCTCGGCACTGCGCTGAACCTCTGGGGGGCGGCCAAAGATATTTTCCCAGGAGTGCCATATTTTTAGACACACCCCTGGCTGCTGCTGCTGGTGTTGACTTCGGGGCTGGCGGTGGTGGTGGGTCAGGCGGGGTGGTGATGTCCACCTTATCTGTGTTTCTTTCTGGTTCTTCCTTCTTTTCCGCTTCTCTGTCTTGTTCTTGTTCTCTGTCCCAGCTTATCCTGCATCCTGTTTTCTCCAATATGTCCATTCCTATAATGGTAACTGTTGCGTCGGGTAACAGGCTCATCTGTTGTGTTACTTTCTGACTGTTTATTATCACCTGGATCGGCTTGGTCCTCCCTGTTGTAGTGGTTGTGCCATCTGCCAGTATAACTTCCCTTGTGTCTCCTTCCTCTATTTCTATTTCGCATTCCTTGCACACCTCTTTGTTTATGTATGAGGCTGTAGACCCGGTGTCTATTAGTGCTTCGTATTTTCTTCCCTTTATTTCTATTTCGGTAAATACCCTGTTGTCCCCTCTGTTCTGGATATTCGTTGTGTATGCTTCGTCTCTTCCCCCGTTATTCCTGCGGTTGTCTCTGTTATCTTCTGGACCTCTGTTGCCCTGTTTTACACTCTCTGTGGCTATATCTTCGTAATCCTTCGCTAAACATATTAATTCCCTGGTACTACTGAAATCTTTTCTTTTTATGTAATATTTATGGTAGTGGTTCATGTTTGCATAAACCCTGTCTAGTTTCTCCTCCTCGCTCATTTTTCCTTGCCTCCTCATTAGCGTTTGTAAATCTGTCAAATAATATATGAATTTTTCTCCTTCTCCTTGTTTTCTTGCGAATATTTCTTCGACTAAACTTTCTTTATAATTCTGTGGGTAATAATATAGCTTAAAATCTTCCAGAAAGTCTTCCCACTTTTTCCAGCCGCTACAGTTGTTCCTGTGCCACAGGAGAGCCTTTCCGTGGAACAATTTTGGTAGTGACTGAAGTAACTTGTCTGGTTTTATCTCGTCTGCGTTCGTTACGTCCCCGAGTCTTTCGATGAACTCGACTGGATCATCTGTGCCGTCGTAGCTAATCTGCCATGAGTCTATGCTCATGCTGTATGTACCCTCTGTTGTGCTCGATGTCTTTGATCCTCCTTTGGTTTCGCCTCCCATTTTCACGTCGGCTGAGCGTTCCGCTTACCGTCGTGGTTCGTTTGACGTAGTCGCGCTGTACTGAGACGCAACTTAGACGAATTGTCAGTCTGTACTTGTCTTTTACTTCCTACTCTACTGGGGGGGCAAAGTTTTAACTATTTGCAACCCTGAAAACTATAGGAATAGTGAGTTTTTCAGTTGGGCGCCATTGTAACGAAGTGCCCCTGTGGCGGGGTGGCCAGAGGGCCTCGCTATAAAAATATATGTATCCCTTGGAAGAAGGGCTGACCTATTTTAGGTGAGGTTCCTATAGTTTTGAGGTTGCTAAGTGAAAGAGGAAATACAACTCAACATAACATTTATTATCTAGTAACCTATTCTTATATACAGGGTGTCCCTAGCTAACACTTATCTTACTTACTAGCAAATCTCTAATATGGACCTCAGCGTCCCTACGGTACGTGAAGCGTGGACCCGGCACGAGGGGGGTGAGGGGCTATCAATGCCTGAAGGGATAGCCTTCGGGAGGCGAGCTCAAACCCAGGGATCTGACGACTGCCCGGGTTTCCCCAAGCCGCGCTGGCCAGATCCTCGAGGAGTTATCCTGCGTCCTGAAAGTGTTACAGAGCTGCCCGAGTACATCTAACCGCGTCTGTAAGCCTTCAGGACGAGGTTTTCAGTTCTGGAGACGCACCTAGCCGCACGGTACCCCAAACCGCTATGGTGCGCCTTCACGCGAGGGAGGAAGGGAGGAGGGTGGAGGAGGAGGGTGAGGACACCCGATAGTGGACCTTCGTATGGAGCTTCCACACTAGCCGCCCGGTTCCCCAAGCCGCTGTGGTGTCAACTCTGAGCGCCCGGTATCGAGTGTCGCTCAGCTGCCGCGCTGGGCCTTTTATAGCCGGCTGACGCGGCCCGCCGTATCGCCCCACTGTGTGCGGAGCGCGCGCGCCCCGCACGCCTCCGCCCGCTGACGTCATCGGCCTCCGCGCCGATGCGCTGTGTGCGGGCGGTCGGTCGCTTCCCTCTCCGCGCGTCGCCTCGCCTCGCCTGCGTCGCTCGTTTGTAACGCTATGTTACAAGTGTAGTGAAATACTTTCCATACAAAAAAAAAACTTTCCCAACCCGTAAAACATAAAACATTTTAATGATTTTTGGTGCACTTATTCTTGAGTGAGAAAAACTAGGTTCGTACGTTTTGATTTTTTCAATATTGAGCAAACGAGTAAAGGAAAAGGCAAAGGAAAGGGAAAGAACAAGGCAGAAAATAATAAGAATGAGAACTGGAAGAAAGTAAAGGATATCCTCTGTACCAACACAGAATACCGATTTCGTGTGCTAAATTTAAGGATCTGAAACGCCTTTGTGACGTTGTTACAATCCCTAAACATTATCATAACGAATATTTACTTCTTCCAAATGAGGCTCAAGTCTTGGACGTCCTGTTAGAAAGTGACGAAGAGGATGAAAATGCAGCTTAATTATTTTTATGTCGTGTAAGGGTCGTTCCCGCGTTTCATGCAAATCGGGCCTGTTCTCTCGAGATGTTTCTTTTTCTCGTAATGTGGTAAGTTTTAGTCAATCATATAATTATTGACACCGAAATGATCATCATTGTGTTGAAGGCACCTTTTAATTTAATCTCTGGTAGTTTTTAAGAAAAGGGTAATGAAGCTCCGGATGGTAGTGAAATTTGTAAGGACGATAATGATTTGCTCAGGAAGGGGATGAAAACCGATGTGGATGGTAATGAAATTGAAGGATGGTAATGAAAATGATACGAGTGTTTAATTAAAAAAAATATGGAAATCAGTGGTACTGAACCGATATTTCTACCAGATATTTCAAAAATCTACTCTTCAAATTCCATGTATATGTTTTCAGCGTTTTCTGCCAGGCAAATTAAATCAGTGGCAGTTCATTACCTTCCTTTAAATTTCCTTCCAACAGATTATGAAAACAAATGATTTAAAGATTATAACATATTTTTATTAAAGACACAATAAACGATGAGCTATTCACCCTTCACTTAAAATTAATTAATACCCACCTATTCTTGATATTTTATTAATGAAAATAGGGTATAATTGTTTTTGCCAAGTATCTGAATATAACACATTACCTTAACACATAATAACCTTAGCCCACAATTAAAAAACATAAAAATGTGTTTATTAAAATAGCCTTTTACTGCTTAATCACTTGCCTTTTTGTTTATAAAAATGCTTTTATTACTTTATTATTAATCAGCAATAAATTTTTATACTAATTTTGGGTAGTAAACACCATTCAACAGCTTTATTTTAGGGCGTATCTCCATGCTAACTTCTTAAATCTGCATTCTACTTCAGTGCAATACTTATGAGTTTTTGAAGCATTTGAGTACGAGTATTTTTATGTAAGTATCATGAATATTGCTAAAAAAGTAAGAAAGATATAAATTTTTCTTTTTTTCTATTTTTGTTTTTTGCTTCTCATGTAAAAAGTCCTTTATGGCGTTTACGACAATTGAGGCCAGAGGGGTCGAAATTATCATCAATCACCTCAACAGATGGCGCTTAAATTAATGATTTTATATTTTATATGGATATTGATTAAAAGACAATTATTGTCTTCAAATTAATATCCATTGTACATTTTTTACAAATAAAAAATAAAAAAAGGGTATTACAGTATTCTAATTTCTACATTTTAATATTAATAGAGAGTAAAATTTTGAAAACTCAAGTTTACCAAGGTAGTTACTGTAAAACACTTTAGAATTGCTTATTCTCTGTTTTTTTAAAGATTAAGTCTGTAGTTGACAGCACTGCAGACCTACCGAGTTTGAGTTCGATAGCATGGCAGACAGTGATCATCACTGATCAATGATCATAGACCGGTAGCCAAGAACAACCAACCCTATCTTATAAGTTTATTGTACAATTGCATGCAAGCATGCAGCAAGCATGCAGCAAGCAGGCAAGCATGTTGATGCTCCGCTCGCTACGCTCGCTCCGTTAAGTGTGCAACATGTTCTAACCTAACCTAACCTAGAATTTTTAAAACACCTGTTTGTTTTTCTCAGGCAGGGGGCATCCGCCCCCCGCACCCCCATCGCGGGGGGCGCAGCCTCCTGCACCCCCCAACATGCATTCAAGCAAACATGCAAGCAAGCATGCAAGCAAGCACACATGCAAGCAAGCATGCACGCAAGCATGCCAGCAAACAAGCATACATGCACGTACAAAATATGTAGCATGCATGTGACACACGTTTCGCTTGACTCCACTTGCTCTATACGTGGTCACACTACCTAAATTAACCTAACCTATAGTTTAGAAGGCAATTTACTAGTTATAAAAAAATATTTAATTGTATGTCTTTGGAGCAATACGTACGTAGGGATCGTTATGTCTCATAAAATAACATCAAATGATTGATATATCAAACATGTTTTATATTAGTAATAATCAACATTAGATATATAAAAATTATAGGATATAAGTATTCGATTAAATGTATGTTATGTTTTTTCAATATTATGCTCGTAGATAGTATTTCTTACGAGTATTATATCATTTGAACGTTATAAAAATTTTATTATACCAAATGTTATTATACGAAACGGGACGCACCCATTTGAACTACCAAAAACTTTTTTTTGACCTCGTCATTATCAGACTCTGAAGAGTGAAGATACCTACTGAATATGATGCTTTGTGGTAACAAAGCAATTAGACATAAAATTTGTGCCCAAACTCAATACTCCTTGAAGTGATATTGGCCGGGATCCCTTCCAAAATATTTGTATGGTCCTGGTCATCATCAGACCCTAAAGATTAAAACCTTAGCATCATAAACTGAGAATTAGAGTTCAAGCTAGATATTCCTAGTTGTGATGTTGGCCGAGATCCTTTGATGGAAGCCGAGATCCCTTTGAAAATATTTTTATGGAGCTGATCATTATAATCCCTGAAGAACATGAATCCCTTCAATGTAACTAAGCATGTAGCCCAAAGTCGATGTTGTTAGGCATGATATTGGCCTAGATCCCTTCAAAGCTCTCAATAAAAGTTGAGTATCTTAAAAACTGCTGAACCTTTTTTGATGTAGCGTAGCCAAAAACCATCTCGCAAGAATAAGCTATTAATAAAGAAAATCTCATTGAAATAGATCTACTTTTTTTGTCGTCAGGTGGCCAGGCCACATACAGACAAACACACACACACTCTTAGAAAAACATGTCTAACTTGTTAAATCATAGTTTTTGCGCTCGGTGTTAAAAAATTAAGTATTTAGTGCATGCTATTCAACAGAACCACGATTTTAAATGAAATTTTGTTTTTTGCAGAAATAGCTCGTTTTCAGTCTCAATAGAAATATCTCTAGATCTAAAGAAAAAAATAACATGTTTTATACCATTTTGGAATTTGCATTAAATGGCAACTTTTGAGAAAGTTTTTAGACCTTACATGCTCGAACTTAAATGAAAGTTTCGATCTTGCATCGCTTGCTCCTGGTTATTAATTTGGTTGTGCTAATCGATTGAGCTTTGGTCACCATAGACTCATAGTGCTGGGTGGAAGTTCGAGCACACTCCAACTTTTACTTAAATTTTTAAACTACTTACACCACTTTTTTTAACCTAAGTAAAACATTCTTCATTTACACTTCAAATTTCAAACTCGTTTCGCTCGTTCTTACTTTTGAACAGTATTTTTTTGTCTACTGGAACTGGAACCACCACCGTTTTGAGTCAGGGTGTGTAATTTCGAGTTTGTTAGGTTCGCTCTAGGTATTAAATTATGTTTTAAGGTGGTTTCAGTCCATACAAAACTTTGACGCAGAACACGCGTAGATGGTATTAATAAAAGTAATGGTTTATATTATATGGAAAAATAGTTTAGAAAATCTAGATTCGCGTATCAAATAATTACAGTTTATAATATAATTACGATGATATAAAGCTTTGAAATTACTCAAAGAAAATTTCAATTACTGCATGCATGCTTGCATGCATATGCTCACGACTATATTCCCCAAGGGGTAAGTCAGAGATATTCTAAAACCTCAGAATTTCCACGTTTCATCAGTAGTACCGTAAGTCTGTCCAGTGTGACGGGGGGTGAGCCCGTCGCCACTTATAATGGACAGTGGGTACAATACATGCCTCAAAATTGAAGCACGCAGGTTTCCTTACGATGTTTTTCTTCACCGAAAAGCCAGTGCAGTGGTGTCACAAAATCTATATATATATATATATATATAATTATACATATATATATACATACATATACATATACATATAATAAAATTCTAAACTTGGCGATGATGTACATTGAAGATATTTACAAAAAAAATAATTGGGGGTGTTTATGATACGTAATGGAATACATTAAGATCATTTTTAGAATTTTTGTCTGTTTGTCTGTTTGTTTGTTCGCGCATCACTTAAAAACTACTGAACTCATTTGGATGGGGTTTTCATTGAAGTGTAGGGCATGTCTTAGATTAAAATATAGGCTATGTTTCATCGCAATCGGTTTATTCAATCAAAAGTTATGAGTAATTAAAGAAAAAGTCACGAGCGCCACTGAATTTAATTCACGCATAACTTAAAAACTACTGAACCGATTTGGATGACGTTTTCACACAAATATAGGGCTTAGTTTGAATTAACGTGTAGGTTTTATTACATCGCAATCGGTTAATTCAATGAAAAGTTATAAGTATTTAGACAAAGTCGCGAGCGGCACTGAATTTAATGCACGCATCACACAAAATCTACTCAAGCGATTTAAATGCGGTTTCCACAAAAGAATAGGGCTTTATTTGGATTCACATTTGTGCTTTATTTCATCGCAATCAGTTAATTCAATCAGAAGTTATAAGTATTTAAAGTCAGTGGTCTGCGCGTTTATGCATTTGCGATGATTCAGTATGGTAAAACTAATTGCTTTTTCAACGCTTTCTTCAGAAAGCTCAGTAGCGTAATTGGTATATGGTCAGACTTTCAAACACGAGTTGATGGTTTCGATTCTTTGTGCAGAACTTTTTGTTTTTATTTTTTTAATGAAAATATCACATTTTCATCAGCAAGTGCATACATAGGAGAATCTGTTTTATGGATAATATATAGGCTTTATTTCATCGGAATCGGTTTACACAATCAAAAGTTATTAAATATATAAAAATTTACTCACAGAGGTTGAGTAAATGAAAGTTAGTACTCCAACTGCTCCAAGTGTACAAATTACACAAATCTAACTGTACTTACGAGTACCATACTTTATGTGCCTATTCTGTGTATGTGTATTTCAAAAGACCGACGGTCTACGGCCTAGCTTTGGTGTCCTGGCAGAAAAGCAAGTGCCTCCTGTGGCACACTACATGCGTAAGCACCTTCCCCGCCAGACCTCAGTCGCACGTCGCGGACACCTGGAGCAGCCGCAGAACTTACTGCCACAAAAGAGAGAGTCCGGTACTCAGCTTTGAAGCGTCAATATCTCTTAGTTCCTGTCACCGTCAAGACCGCAGGGGCATGGGGAGCCGAAGCTAAAAGCTTCATTGCTGAAATTGCGCGTCAACTTTGGGAGAGGAAATGTGACCCCGCTTTGGGTCGTTCCGGGCTAGGGTTGTCACTGCCAAATCGCCGTTGCCGGACAAATAAGTCAAAAACCCATGACATTTCAGTCAAATCTGACATTTTCCCCGGACAACTACGATAAATTGTATTTTGACAGTAAAATTCAGCTTTGGTCGTTATTGCACAATCTAAAATCTTCTTTTAAATGTACATCGATACGAATAGGTTGTTGAAATACGAGCTAAAACCTGACTGGAGCGAGTGTGACATGGTCTAAAAAAATTGAGCAACCGA
The DNA here is from genome assembly GCA_963693445.1 of Agonopterix heracliana. Classification (NCBI taxonomy): domain Eukaryota; kingdom Metazoa; phylum Arthropoda; class Insecta; order Lepidoptera; family Depressariidae; genus Agonopterix; species Agonopterix heracliana. The sequence goes on from OY856321.1 coordinate 1,097,494, forward strand.
AGCGAGCTCGAGATTTTGCTAACATATCGAGATTTTGCAATACGACTCAATCGATTCAATATGTACGAATAAAACTAGGATAGAGCAAAGCGAGCTCGAGATTTCGCCAAATATTATAGCGCATTTCCAGGTCATGCCAAAATCGAGGCCTACTATGTATGAAATAAGAGCTGAAGCGAGTGAAACGAACTCACGATTTTGCTACATAACAACTCGATTGTTATGCTTATGCCGAAATCGAGTTTATTTTTGTGAATGAATCAAACTTTTGTGACGGCCCTGCCCGGTCGCCCCCGGACGCCATTCAAACTAGGACAAATCTGGGGAAACCCGGACGGATGGCAGCCATATTTCGGGCTGGTCATAATGTCTTCCGAAGAACTGACGACCAACAATTTAGACCACTAACTAATTAGGTGTGGGACGCCATCCGGCCTAGCATCCGGCGCTGTATCGACGGCCTGGCGACGGGACAGGGCGAACTGCAGCGCAAAAAGCGATTTTTCAATTCGCCTACGCGACGGACACAACACTCAGTGTATTGAAAAATCGGTTTTCGCGCCGCAGTTCGCCCTGTCCCATGGCCATTGGCCAGTCCGTAAGGCGTGGAGTACTATATACCATGGTAGTGTGGAGTAGGGGAGACTGGGGCTTGTTGTAACGGGGGTAAGAAGTAACAGTCAGTTTTAAACGCGAATTTTTAACATTTTTGATTCATGGTGTAGGGTGAAAGTTCATCTTATAAGGCGAGGCATTGTGTAAGTATTGATAGTCCCCTGTAGGACAGCGTAATGAGAGGTGGTGAACCCAAGGTCAATTTCGGGCAAGTATTATAAAAAAATGACACAAATAAATTTTGATTTACACATACTAGATTTAATTAAAATTTGATTGTTTTTTACTTATTAGAATAAAAATATATCTGGCTTTTAATTTATGCTTTCGTTATCTTCCACAGGTTAGTAGTTTTTGATAAATTTTGACATTATGAAAATATGAGTCAGCGGGGTATGTAGTAACAAAATTTCGGGGTAAGTTGTAACATAACGAAATGCGTCCTAGCTATCTCAATATTCATCCAAAGTCGACAGAAATAAGCGAAATCATAAATAATTTGGCTAACGCCAAATCTTATCATAAATATTATCTTGAAAACCCCGAAATTGCTCAAAATAAAACGATAAAACGATATAAGTGAGTCTTAAACTATAAATAAGTGCACAATTGAAGCTACTGGATCGTTCTCCTGGTCCTCCAAACATACAAATAAAGCGAACACAGTATCTACCTGCCTTCTAAATACAAGGATAACCATTAAAAAGAACTTTTCATCTTCTATGATAAGAAAAACGTTGTCTTCTGTTAACTGACACACCGGAAAATAATATATTGTAAAGAAAAACCGGAAAAAAGAGAAAAGAAAGTAAAAGAGAAAGGCAAGTGTAGCAATGAAGCAAAGTATGGTCTTTATCTATTCACAGTAATGATTATTGAGCTATTTTGTTCAGGTATGTTACAAGGAAAATTGCTGCTGTTGATTATTAGAAGTCACTTATAGAGACGTGCATTAAAAGGTTTCAATCTAATTCCTATTAAAAATGTTCGTTAAAACTGTTTAGTTATTAATAAATATAAACGTGCATTTTATCGAAAATAAAGGCGGTTTTTCATTGTTACAACCTGCCCCGAGCCTGTTACAACTTACCCCAAAGAAGGGGCAAATTGTAACACCTCCCATTTTTTGTTAAATGGTCTCTCATGGCGGATAGGAAGGGATTTTAAAAGGTTTACTCAACATATACCTACACAAATTAAAAAATCTGAAATTGTTCATGAATTTGAAAATACGGGTATTTTCCCAAAAACTGTTACAACAAGCCCCAGTCTCCCCTACTATGTACCGTGGTAGCTCGGAGCGACTGGACGAGGAAGGCCGAGGATAGTATCGTGACGCGCCTTGGGAGAGTCCTATGCTCAACAGTGGACAATGACAGGTTGATGATACTTGACACTGTTTTTGTAAAAGATGCAGTTACAGTATCCTTTTTTATGTACCTACACTACTTAATTACATATACCTAGATACATACATAAACTCACGACCATATTTCCCTTCTCAGGGGGGTCAGAAACAAAGCAATAACTGAGAATACTATCTGGTAACGTACTTACATAATACATACCGGAAATACTTTTTTGTTAACACTAATTAACATTAAAAAAAAAAAAACATTGGGTTCCAACTCTTCAGTGTTGATGCTGCAGGGGTCCTGACTGTCTCAGCCATGAGACTTGAGGATTGGCCGATTTTGAATTAGATTATTAGGATCAAGCAGAGTTCTCTTCACGGCTACTTACTCTGTAGGGTATTGTCAACATAAACTCAGAATGAGTAACTGTGTAGGGGTGTGTGTGTGCTTTAATAATCTACAGATTTCTAATAATTATAATTTGTTGTTAGTTAATTTGTTGGGTTAAGAAGAAACATTGCTTTTTTGGGTTCCTATTACTCAGTCCTGATGCTGCAGGTGTACCTACTGCCTGCATGTTCTGATTTCAAATTAGTGTTTGTAAGTCCTTATCAAACAATTTAGATGTAGTTTTGAGAAATGTATGGAGATTCTACTTTATGTTTTAATTTGATGGCAATATAATGCGATATTTTTTTCTTTATTTCTTTCTATACTTTTTTTCAAAATTTATATTTATTTCTCTTTCTTTGCATTTCTTATTATTTTTTTCTTTCTCTTAATATTATTAAGAACTTCTCTGCGCGTACGAAGTCGCGGGCACAGCTAGTCGTACATAAATTCCGAAAACTCATTGGTACGAGTCGGCCTGGATGGGGATCGAACCATCGCCTCTTGCACGGCAGGCAAGGCAACAATTACATACATTATTAATTGTCAACTTATAATTTTTTTAACCACCTGTTTTTAATAAAAATAGGTTTAAAAATAAGAGATACGTATTTTTCCGATTTTATTTTTGACTGATATTTCTATTTATAATTTTCTTTTGAATTTTCTGTAAAACATAGGATTTATGGAGGGGCTACCTCCTGATTTTGGGTAACTTTGTAACCATTTTATTCATTAACTATGGCACTTTTTGAGCTGATAAATAAACTGAACAATCTACACGATATGAGAAATGATGTGGTTTTTCTAGAAATCGATTTTAATGAATAAAACCGAAGAAAATGGAATCTAAAGTCACCCCTTTTTTTCCAGTTGTAACCATTTTATTTACTCTTACATTTTTAATCGGAAGAAAATGAAAAATTACAGTATTGTTCACAACACAATTTAGAATGATGCTCGTTCGCGTCGATTAGTATGGAGAGTCGTCCGGGGCTGATACGCCTTAAAAAAAAAACTGTCAAATACAATAGAAAAGCCAAGCAAGCAAAGGAATACAATCTTAGTTGAAGTCATGTTGCGGGGTTTGCCACGAACACTTGTCTGTCGCGTGGTGTTCGCTCGGTTCACGATTCAGCCTGCCACGAGGCTCCAGAATCCATCTCAGTTGTGTTCTTACTTAAAAACAATCCTCGAGATTGGATAGATACTCCCTCAAGCCATTTGACACTACTGGCGGAAATGCGGTGCTAACGCACAAAGAAGAAGTCCATTAAGACGCTGTTATCCGGTCGAGGCCGTTTTTTGAACACGAACGAAAGTGTTTTAAACTGTGTTTTAAAGTCTGAAAACCAATTATGTCTTATTTAAGGATCTGGCTGATAGGCGACCGTTCTCAATTACACGATTAGATTAAGTTTAATAGATAGAAAACAATCCCAAAGTTACCCCTTTTTGTTATGTTTTTTCAATACTATGATTAAACTGCTGATATTTAACTTTTTATTCTTGTACTTAACTAAATACATTAAATATTTCTAGTGAACTCCGTAGAATTTTGAGCTTAAAAACACCCATGAGCAAAGATATTGATGAAAAACACGTTTTTTTGCGATCCTGCTTTCAATTGGAGCGGGATGGCTGATTGCAAACTTATGCTTGCAAGAAAGAGACGCTTGCACTTGGATAACCTGGCCTTGGTTATTTAAAAAAAAAACTCATTCAACCTCTCAATTCAGTATTTTTCAAATTATTCGAGAAATAATGAATAGAAAAATCTGATAATTTTGATATAAGCATTGAATCACTAATCCTCAAATGGTTTTCTAATTTTAGTACCATTCTTAAAATGAAATGTTGTCAAATTGTAAATGTTATTTGAGACGTGCAATCTAGGTTTTCTAAACTATTTTTCCATATATAAAATATTACTTTTAGTTTTGTATGAAATTGACTACTCTGAAACCGTCCATACACACGTCTTACATTCTGTTGCCGAAACGCTCATTAGAGTTAATCCTCCATTAAATCTTTTGCTATATTTTACTACGTCAACAAGACAAAAAGTGGCAGCAAGAGATTTAATGGAGGATTAACTTTAGTGAGTGTATCTGCAAATGAGTGTCAGACTAATAAAACTAAAATTTTAAATCTTGGTGTGTAATATTGCGAACTCGCTTCGGTCGCTCTAGCTTTTTAATTGTGTTTTGAGCATACATACCTATGCTAAAGGAACTCGAACCGCAATTAAACTAAACAAAGAGTTCAATGTCCAATATGCTAGATAAAAAATATTCCACATAATGAAAATGTACAGTGTTATAAACATGTAATGCGCAACTTTAAGATATATCTGTTTCTTCAAGGCATACCGTGTATTATTCAAACCATCTCTTATCAAATATTTTCTAATACCAAGCCACCATACGAACATGTATTGTCTCCATTCAATAGTTTCGACATCATATTGGTATATGAGTTGATCGGTGGGCGACATCCGTTTCCGTAACTCCAGCAAGTTACTATCCCCGAATTTCCACGAGTTACTGATGAAGTACGAGAATATATGGGATAGTTTGTCCACCCTGCTGAATAATTTCACGGCTCTGAAATAAAACCGAACTGTGTTTGACACTTAGAAAAAGTATATGTCTAGAATGAGCCTCACTAATATCCCGAATAAAACAAAAGGGGCTAAGTTTCATAGGTCGGTGTGCGTAAGGCGCCCTACAAATTATGTATGTGTGCGTGTATATGTATAGGGTTTAGGAACCAGTACTGGTTCCAATTTTTTTCGACGCTTTCGTATCTTCGACTGTCAATCTTGACATATACTTTATCAAAGGTTTGACAATTTCATTTGCAAAACATTGCATGTAGGTAGCGGTACACCTAAATAATGGAAGATATTAAAATACGCAGTATGGCCCACTCCCTCTCACCCTTATTTGTGAGAGGAGGCCTTTGCCCTGCAGTGGGATTCTACAGGCTATAACTTACTTTTATTAAAATACTTACGTGTTTAATTATAAGGACCGAGTTTTCATGATGATTGATGTACATTTTTTTTTGTTATGGCTTTTGCTGTAAAGCAATTTACCCTTTGACAGGTAGGTAATCGGTGAATCACGTTGCAGACAAAGAGGGTAGAATATTTACCAGATACAATCTAACTAAGAATACGATTACCTTTGCATATAAGAAATTATTTATCGTATTGTAGGTACTTACATTGGTTTTTTTCCAACGATTCTGAGAACTGCGTCAACACAATATGCCGGAATCAAGTGGTAGAACCAATACAAGATCAAATGTAAGGCTTTATTTTTTACGATGTGTGTAAAATTGTAGCCTATAGCCTTATCGGTAGTAATGCAGGCGGCAGATTCGAGTGTTTCTTTCATTTTTCCTGGAACAGCAGATTCATTGTTTTAACAGTTCATAACATGAACGGCGAAGAAAACTTAGATACAGAAGAATGGCGAAAGTGAACCAATCTTTTTTCACAAAAACTGTAAAGCTGCGGCCAAACCTTTTAATTTATTTAACTTCAAGCTTACTTACGGGATACATACGCCATTCCGAAACACTTTTTATAGAAGTTCGTTTCCCGGATGACGTTTAACCGATAGATTGATTGAGCGATTATTCATTTCCTTGAAGTACATTTCCCCGATGGTTCGTTTCACCGAAAACTCATTTCCCAGATGACGTTTAACCGATGGATTGATTTCGCGAGCATTAGTTCGTGGGTTTGGGAGGTTGGTTTATTGGTGGCTCGATCGGTATATAGTTTGTTGGGTGTTTTGGTCGTGGGTTTTCTGGTCGTGGGTGTTTTAATCGTGGTTGTTTTGATCGAGTGTGTTTTGATAGTGGGTGTTTTGATCGTGGGTGGTCTGGTCGTGTGTTAGTCGTGGTTGTTTTGATTGAGTGTGTTTTGATAGTGGGTGTTTTGGTCGTGGGTTTTCTGGTCGTGGGTGTTTTAATTGTCACAACACGGATCCTAAGTCGAAATTCAGAAAAGTGGCAGCCATCTTGAACTTTTTTGTTTTTCAACCGATTGCTTCCAAAATCGATATCTGTGGGTTTGTGTGGTCACTGAACACGGATCCGAAGTCAAAATTCAGAAAAGTGGCCGCCATCTTGGACTTTTTTGTTTTTCAACCGATTGCTTCCAAAATCGCAAAAGCAATTGGTTGAAGGACAAAAAAGTCCAAGATGGCATCCACTTTTCTGAATTTTGACTTCAGTTCCGTGTTCAGTGACCACAGAAACTCCCAGATATCGATTTTGAAAGATCAAGATGGCTGGTACTTTTCTGAATTCTGACGTCAGATTCGTGTTAAGAGATCGCAGAAACGCTTAGGTATCGACTTTGGAAGCAATTGGTTGAAGAGCAAAAAAGTTCAAGATGGGCCCATTTTTCTAAATTCTGACTACGGATCCGTGTTCAGTAACCACAGAAACCGCAAGATACAGATTTTGGAAGCAATCGGTTGAAGAACAACAAAGTTCAAAATTGCGGCCACTTTTCTGAATAATATCATACATACATACGTACTTATTATACATACTATTACATACATACGTACGTCCGTATTATACATTTTATTACATTCATATGTACGTAGGTACGTAGTATACATACTACCTATTACATACTTACATACATATGTACATAAATACATACATACATACATACTACATACCTACATACAAATGTACCAAACTACCCTCCTTCTGGCGCAATCGGGAAAAACAATGCATCAGTCAAAGCATTCATCTAGGAAACGACTTTCGGTGAAACGAACCATCGGTGTAATGACCATCGGTAAAACAAATAGTCAAGGAAATGAATAATCGCTAAATCAATCTATCGGTTAAACGTCATCCGGGAAACGAGTTTCTATAAAAAGTGTTTCGGAATGGCGTATGTATCCCATTATATCGATGATTTATAGGAATTTTGAAACTACTTGAATAATATATTTCTATAGCAAGAAGGTACTTAACTTTACAATGAACAGGTAGTACATTACATAACGGAAATAGCTGATCGTAATCATGTTTACATTTATTCTTATCTTTTCTGCTTACTATAGATTTTAGTAGTCTGATTTGTAGTTGTTTTATGTTATCTAGGTAGGTTTTGAAGGTTAGTCCATAACAATGCAAGCCATAGCTAATTAGAGATTCTGCACGTGCGTAATAAACAGTGAATAGAGTATGTTTGTTCAACAGTTTTTTTAAATGATAAAATTAACCTAACACTGATCTTAATCGTTTGCATATTTCGTTTACTTGTGGTTTCCAATTAAAGTTACTGTCAATAAGAAGACCTAGGTATTTAAATTCCTGGACCAAATCAATTTTTACGCATCTACATGATTGTTTATTGTTATGTAAGCATTCGTATGTATGTCCTATTATTCTTATAAGGTCCTTAGGGATACATTTTGCCTTTTGGTTATGAGGAGAAAATATATACATACACTTAGTCTTATTTAAATTCAGTATTATGCCATTATCATGTGCCCATTTACTTATGCTTTCAAAGTCCGTTTGTACGTTGTGTACTATTACATTGATATCATCGCCGGTAGACAAAAGACACATGTCGTCCGCGTACATGTACACCTTACAGCTATTTACAACATTAGCTACGCTATTAACGTGCATAATATAGCCTAGTGGTCCATACACTGATCCAGTCGGGACCCCAAGATTGACTTCGGCGTCCGATCCAGCTACTCTGTCAACTACCGTATGGAGGGTTCTGTTCGTTAGATAATTACGAAACCACTGGCTTGTGGGTCCGCCTATACCACATTCCCTCATAGCCTCTAATAGCTGATCATGGTCCAGGGTGTCGAAGGCTTTTCTGTGACGCGGGACGCGAGACGCGTCTACGACACGCAACTATAAAACCTTATAGTATAAAAGATAAGAAGAATTTTTGTAACCATAAGCTGCAAGGCTGATTCAGTGTTCATAGGGTGTAGAGCATCTCTGTGATGTGGTTGATGCAAGTCTACCTGCAGCATACGTCCAGTCGGTTTAGAAGATCCAGCCATTCAAAGGTCAGTTATGGTTGCAAAAAATGAACGATCAGCTGCAAGGCTGATCACAGAATATTATTGTAATTATGCACTGTAGCTATGTGAACAGTACAAAAACTGTCATGAACTGCCAGTCGGTTGAGGAGATACAGCCTTTCAAAGATCAATTATGGTTGCAAAAAATGAGCGATCAGCTGCAAGGCTGATCATAGAATATTATTGTAATATGCACTGTAGCTATGTGAAAAACATAAAAACTGAAATGAACTGCCAGTCGGTTTAGTAGATACAGCATCCGTTTAAAGTTTATGCCTTAGGGGAATATAGTCAAAAGCACTATGCTTGTAATTTTCATTCTGGCTATGTGAACAGTACAAAAATTGACATGAACTGCCAGTCGGTTTAGGAGATACAGACGTTCAAAGATCAGGTTATGGTTGCAAAAAATGAACGATCAGCTGCAAAGTTGATCATAGAATATTATTGTAATATTCACTGTAGCTATGTGAGAAGTACGAAACTGATATGATCTGCCAGTCGGTTTAGTAGGTACAGCCGTTCAAAGTTACGAAAATATATGGTTACGTACAAAAAAAATTGGTCCCAGGCAAGGATGATCATTCGATATTATTTTAATATGCACTGTAGTTATGTGGACATTACAAAAACTGGCATGATCCGTCAGTCAGTTTTGTTTGTAGCTACAGTCGTTCAAAGTTGCAAAAAATAAATGCTTGAATAAAATAATGATCACCGAAAAAGCTGATTATAAGATAGTATTTTAATACACACAGTTAGCTATGTGAACACTATTTAAACTGATTTGATAATGTCGGCCAATTTACCAATGTCATGATTCGTGATATTTTATTACTAAATCTTTATGTTTGTACTAGCAACACGTTTAATATTCTATGACATTCAAATTAACTGAAAAATAACCAGCGAATGGCTCAAAGGGGCTTGTATCCAGAGCCGTTAAATACATGATTAAGGTGGCAATATCGACTTTTGTGATTGGCTGTGGCTGGACCAAACGAACGCCAGGTGCGTAAGGTTGGTACAGTGCACTGAAAAAAGTAGGGATGACGATGGAAGTGGTGAAAAAAGGTATCGAACAGCCAGTTCTCGGCGGACACTCAAAGTGAATAGTTGTATTGTAAAGTAATTCTAGAATAATTTTAATTAAATTCAGTGAAATTGTAAAAAGTTAAATATATAAAATTACAAAAGTATTCTAAAGTCTTTCGGAGTTTAATTTCGTCACACTTCAGCAGCGGGAACAAGACCTTCAGCCCTCAAGGTATGTGAATTCGGTCAAAGTCCACTGATATTCTTTGTCTATTGAAAGATTATTATTTTCTTTAAAGTTCCTACCGAGTTATTAATTTTTCTAGTGGATTTTATAGAATTGTGATTGTTAACGGTTATATTGGATTTATCATTTGGACCCCATGACAATGTTAAATCTGATTTTATATCTGAGACCATTCGGTCAGGGCGACTCCCTGGCATTGTTCTCCGAAGTATTCATAAACCGTTAACCACCGAATTTAAAATTGTAAGCATTTTATCAGTTGCCAGACTAGCGTTCGGTCAGGGCTACTCCTTGACAGCGTCTATCTGGTATTGTAACGATGCTGTGTGATCGTATAATGACCATTTGGTCAAGGCTACTCCTTGATAATGCTATTGTGCGATAAAACAGTTTTCGACCTAATTTGCTTACAACTATTTTATGATTTTGTTAATTTATATATTTTTCTACCTACATTAATCGGTACTTAAAGAAAATAAGTCTCAGATTTAATAATGTCATAATTTTTGAAATCACTAGCATATTCCGTCATGTGGACAAATCGAATTCACATCGGTACTTAAAGAAAATAAGTCTCAGATTTAATAACGTCATAATTTTTGAAATCACTAGCATATTCCGTCATGTGGACAAATCGAATTCACATCTTTTATATGCATGGTGGCCAAGTGTGTCACATAGTTTGGGCTAAGTATGTCCATCGTTTTATACGTATGGTGGCCAGGTGTGTCACATAATTTGGACCAGGTGAGTCCATCACTTTATGTATATAGTGACCACTCTTGTCACATCATGTGGACCATGTGAGTCTATCGCTTTTGCATGTATAATGACCAGGCACTCTGGCATGATTTCTCTTCTTGCGCGCGACTGTGCTTTATTATTCCATACTACTTGTCGCGGCAAGCGCGACTTTCTCTCTCCCAAAAGCGTGGGAACAGTTTATTTTATAGTAAAGACGCGTCGCGCGCGAGTGGGCGGTCATGCTAGACTAGCAGGTGTATCACATAATTTGGGCCATTTGTCCATAAATCAATAGTATTTGTTTTAGTATTTTTTACAAGGTTTAAAAGATCAGTTTTTAAGAAGTCAGATTTGCATTCATTTAATGAATGCTATCGGTGTCAGTAAATTTTAGTTTTTTTTAATACAAACTTACAAAATTAATGATACTAAGTATTCCCAATTAAATCTTGGCGGAACACTGATAACACGCCACTATTCGAAATATTTAATGAAAACTGACCTTGTCCTTGCCAATTTCTGGCACGTGATGTTCTGATCTGGTATTAGGAAAAATTTACCAGTTTATAAATTTAATGATATACTTAAAATGAAATTAAGTACCTAAAGTCAGTAAACAAGTGAGATATTATTATTTTGTTGTATTGTTAAAAGTTGTAAAACTGCTTGAATATTTTGATACTGGATGATCAAAGTCAATTTTGTTTGACTAGAGTTTTATGAGAAAACTCTGGTACGCAAGATACCTATATATATTTTTTCTCAATAGATAAGTTTGTGTAAACCTCATAAATTGTAAGTGTCCTATACTCAAGTTTGAGATTGAAATTTACAAGAGGCCTAATTTGTTTCATTGTCTTTTTCAATATTTCTTTTTAATACTGATGCCTTTAAATATTCTGAGAGATTAAATTTACTTTCGCACATCTAGCGAACAAATATTTTATTAAGAGATCCGAGACATCAAATCTATTCTCGCACATCTTGCTGGCTAATATTTGAAGCTTTAATAATCATTTTTGAGATATGTTGCGAGATATTGCGAGATGTTAAAAATTTGCTGTCGCACATTGTAGCGATATGATCTTCCAAGTTATCATTAGTTTTATTATTTTTCTTAATGCAAATTTTTATTCCGAGGTAATGGTGAACCTGAAGGACGTCGCGTTTGCTGACAGAGATTTTACTACGTGCCGTCATGGGAGTCTGAGATCAGTCATGTTTATGCTAATTATATTCCGAAATGTTCACTGCAGAACTGCAGCAAATTTTGACTTCCACAAAATTTGTGTACAATTTTAAGATACCTTATTTTAAATTTAAAACACTATTTCTTCTGTCGCACAGACAATAAAATGTAATACTTATTAGTCTTTCTAGTTACTTGATAAGCAATTGTTGGATGGTAAAATAAATTATTAGACTATGTACCTACCTACCTACCTACTTGTAGACATATTGACATTATTCTAATGAATTATAATAGATTCATTATTTTACGAGATTGTCGAGATTATACGAGATTTCCTCCAGGAAACCGTTTGGTAAATTCAGTATGTATATTACATTTGTTGTTTAAAAAGTGGCTTTGTAAAAGAAGCTTTGTTTGTCTAATAATTGAATAAAATCAGAACATCAGTAGTTATGCACTTATAGTTTTTATTAGAAGACAATGCACGTCGCCTTTTCGTGGACTCGTTTAGATATTTAGCAATTTTAGACCCAGATTTTTTTAACTAAATAAACACACATGTATTTAGATAGCTTTGTGCCTAATCGCGAGTGCTGCTTGGTTTTTCACCAGTTAAGGCCGGGTTATCCAAGAGGTAGCTTTGGGATATTTCACCGAGTTAAGTTCATTAGATATTGTATTGTAACCGATTGCGACTTGACTAGAGTGGATAGTTAAGTAAGACATTGCTTTGCTTTCAGAATTTATAACACTCTATTTTCTACGTCTCAGATGGTTTAAAAAAAAACTCAAAAATAAAAAACGTGGATAACCTAGCCTTAATTTTAACGATCAAGTAGGGCAAGCGTTAAAGGTACTATATGGTTTCCATTATGACAAGAACCCAATACTTTAGATGTTGAACCAAAATAAAAGGTAGAAGCATATTTTCTTCTAGTCAAATAAATTGAGGTACCTACATTCAAAGAATCATTAATTTATTTAGTGTTATCTAGGATCGCTTAATTTAGACTTATTTCGCTAGAATTTCGAACCATATTAGCTATGGTACCTAACTACTACTATTTACCGAAGGAAAAACATGTAAATTAATTGTATGAACGGTAACAATTGAGTAGGTGTTATAAAGTCAAAGTCAAAGTCAATATAATTTATTCAATATAGGAGCTTGAAGCACACTTATTAAACGTCAAATCTTTTTTAAGCTACCACCGCGTCGGAACGTGTTGTCGCTGTAGAGAAGATGCGGCCAGAAACTCTACAACATAACACGACTTAAAACTATTACAATATAAATTCTTAAGCTACTGTTATGTATACAATAATACATAGTCAATCTAATAAAATAGTTGATACTTTACAGTAATGTAAATAAACTATAAGTTAGTGACCTCAGACCCAAGCATTTTGATCATTTAAATAATCATCCAGTTTATAATACGCTTTCCTACAGATAACATTTTTGATCTTAGTTTTAAACATGTTTTCGGAAAGATTCAAAATGGTCTCGGGGATTTTATTATAACAACGTATACAGTGACCCATGAAAGACGTGTTGACCCTACTAAGCCGAAAGTGCGGAGATATCAGTTTATTTTTGTTTCGAGTGTTGTAATTATGGACATCACAATTTTTTGGAAACAAAGACAATTTTTTTCTTACATATAAAATGTTTTCATAAATAAACTGTCCATAAACTGTTAAAATATTAATTTCCTTAAAAAGGTCGCGAAGCGAATCACGACAGCGCAAACCATATAATAAGTAGGTACTCATGAAATTAATTATTATACTTAATTCCATTTTACAATGTAGTACAGAGGTTTCGTTTGTTCGGTATAGATTTTGTTTTAATGAAACTAGTATATTTCCATGATTGTTTTGAGCAAAGTCGCTATATGGGGTTGGTTGTAGTAGTCACCATAGTAATTTTATAAGAATCTTTGAAATAATTCACTAGCGATAGTCACGTAATTTTAGTCGTAACTAGGTCACCGCGTGCGCAAGCAAATGTTCGGTGGTTGGACCGTACAGGCTGTCTATCGCTAGAGTGTAAGTCAATGGTTTTAGGATAGTTTGTAGAATGTTTTTCTATATTAAATTTAAACGATGATAATACCTAAGAAAAATCTGCTATTTCATACTAACAAACAGTGTTTTTAAGTAATAGTAAAAGTTGTTGGTACTTTCACCACTTTGAGTTTTCGGGACAGGCCTTCTTCCACCCTGTATAAAAATAACGCATGAATGAATAAAACTCTTACTCATATGCAAAGCGTTCCTATGCGTGGCTACGGTGTATATCTTAATGTCTTTTTCCTCGTCGTCCCTCTTCCGACTGACTGCAGTTTCGTGAGCTGCAGCTATAATGGCATTATTTACGAAATCCACGGGCACGAAGTCGACTTGTGCGGCCAGATCAGCTTTTATTACATGAAGGACACCTAGCCCTGAACCCAAGAGAAGCTGAAAAAATAAGCGTAATTATAATGCAAATCGTCAGCGACACAGTATATTATGTTCATGCTTGATGCATGCATGCAGACGACTCGATTGGTGTAATGTTTACCATGACGGTCTGCCAAACCAGGGTCCTGGGTTTGAATCGCGGTTCGGTCATGGTCTCATGGATGTTATAATATGCTTGTGCCATTGTTGTATGGTTTCCATAATACTCGTAAAAACCTAGGATTTTCACATTGTAGTGTCTAACTGTCAATCTGTCTAGTCAAAGTAGGCCCTTTACAGACTGAAATTTTTTGAAGCGATAAAAAACGCGCGTCGGTCAATCGAGTGACTTTATCGCTACACTAACAATTACCAGGCGTTTGTATCGATTCAAACGCATGTTTGCATCGATGCACACGCGCATGTGCATTTTGGCAAACGCTCGCTGTCAACGAATTAAATATTACGAAAGTTTTGCATTGTGGCTTACGTGGCTATATTGCGTTTGCATCTATGCTTTATCGAGTTTGCATCGATGCTGCATCGCGACACAACCGATGCTTTTTGCAGCACTTTTGCGCTGCAAAAAGTCGCTATGTGTAAAAGGCCCCCGAATCTATTAACTTAACTTGATTTCCCTATTTTTCATCAGATTCTGGTCCACCTGTAGCTTACTTGGAATCAATACAATGTTTGTGTCAGTAAGCGTTGTTTACAATGATTTTAATTGGTCTTCGCGGAGCGCAGCAAAAATATTAATCTATGGTTGTTTACTTAACCTTTCGCGCACATAAATACTGCACAAGAAATAGTCTTACCCCGCTCGGACCGTAAACATTTGATTTCTCGATCCAGCCTGGCATTGGCTCTTGAAGTGCGGATATTACTAAAAAAATATATATAAAAGAATTATTTTATCACGGATATCTCATATCACTATAATTATTGTGATAGTACCATATTTCGAAGAGTATTTGGCGCGCTCCATGAGCTTTGATTGATTTTATTTTTGATATTTCTAAAAGTAGATGATTTTTTTTAGACACATGCTTGCTGTTGCTTTACAGTTGTCAGATAATTTCAAAGCTATCGTGACTCAAAGTTTTCCATACAAATCTTTAAATTAATCCTAGCATTGAAACTATACCTACTAAAGTAGGCATTTCACGAGATTACTTTCTTCTTTGATTTAACTTTTATTGCAAGGTATTAATAATTTACTAAAGTTTTTAACCGTTTCAATAATAAAGTCACGACGAGAGGGTAGGTAGTTATTTACGATTATAATTTATCAATTTTAAATCAAATCAATAAATGTTTTTAAAATAATAAATTAACTATTATTGATTATAAACATGTTACAGCCATGTTGTGCTATTTCACGCACGTCCCCTTTAGACGCAACAGATTGAAAATTTCGTTCTCTGGGTTGTGGACTCGGTGGTGTAATTGGTTAGCACGTTTCCCCGGTTTGGAAGAGCGTGGGTTCAAGTCCCGCCCGAGACAAATTTTTCAATCTTTAATTTGATTTAATAAATTAACTATCACTGACAATGACAAGTAAGTAGGTAGGGGAAAATTGGCACCATTCGTACAAGGGGCACATTCATAGAGTAGATTTTATAGACACACTAAGTGGAGTACCGACACGTCTTTTCATGTGAACGTAGCCTTTTGGTGACCACATCGTTAAACCAGCAAGCCGCGACAGAAGCGTGACATGGCATGACAACACATGATACGGCAGGTAGCAAAGTGTTTTTGCACTTATGTAGGTGAGTAAATATTTCATAGTAATTAACGATCACATTGTAACTACTTTTATTACATTTCTAACATGATAATTACCTTTATGACTAAGAAAGTGTTATAGACGTAGAGCTGGCTACGAGTTTTCAAAATGATAAGGTGTAGTGAAAATTTTTATGCAAAAACCATCCTTACTAGCTGACAAGTACATTGCACTGACTGGCAGAAGTCTACCCCGGGGAGGAAAGCGGGGGCGGGCGGCTGACCGCCCGCCCCACCACACGTAAATTTTTAATCAAAATAAAATCATCGGTGTAGTTGTGAAATTTTGTGTAGTTAGGTATAGTTTTTAGCAGTAGAAATAGCGTAAAATTATTGGCAGAAGTCTAAGTCTGGGATTAAACCAAAATCGGTTCAGTAGTTTATGCGTGATGCGCGAACAAACAAACAAAAAAACAAACACACAAACAAAGAGATAGACAAAATTTCTGAAAAAAGTTGATTTCGAGTCAGGGATACCTAAAAACCATATCGTAATCTTTTCTTGTAAATATTTTCAATGTACAGAAACACTTCAGTTACAGTTTTATAATAGTTTAGATCCCACTGCATAAAATGATATTTATAATACTAATAGTATGATATTTGTCCTGTTTTGTTTATTATTTTAGGTATCATGCTCTTTGTATTTGTTCTTTGATCATACTCATTCGTTAGTTGCTCAACGATTTGAAACGAATACAGTTCGTCACGCACGTGGGCAATGTGTCACTACTACATGCTACTACACAATTACAACTACTTGGCGAAAACACCTTCTGTCTACATAAATGAGAGATTGACAGCAGTAAACAAGCAGTTATTTCATAAAGCACGAGAATCGGGTAAAGCAAATGGTTGGAAATTTATCTGGACTCGCAATGACGACCCGGTTGGTGTAATGGTTACCACGCCGGACTGCCAAACCAGGGTCCTGGGTTCGAATCCCGGTTCGGTCATGGATGTTATATGTTCGTGCCGTTGTTGTATGGTTTCCATAATAAAAGCCTTTAGTGCTAGTTTGGGATCAATACAATGTATGTGCCTGCCTGTGAGCGTTATTTATTTATTTATTTATTTAATGGTCGAATTCTGGCGAAGAAGACAGACTCAAAGAGAGAGAATACCCACCGTATCAGAGATGAGGATGACTGTTCTCGACTGTTCATCAAGTTTGTAAGTATACTCTCATCGAGTTTTATTGTGCTGCACCTTTGGTTGGTCGCAAGGAAGCCAGATTGGGCTCTCACTTTAGTGGAGGATTTCACAAAGCAGCACTTTGGATAGGGTTTATGTTTTAAAGAATGCATTTTTCAGAAATTATGTATAGGAATAAAGTTGTAGAACATTTAATGAGATTGTCACTAAGATGCACCGTTTTCGAGTTACGAGCGAAAAACAAAAAAAAGGGACCTTTGACCTACCTCTCTCACCCCCCGCCGCTTCTATAATTGAGAGGACTTTATTACACGTTGTTCAGGGGACCTACCCTTACACAATCCTGAAACTTATGGAACTACACAATTTAGTTCAGCTAATTTCCCTATTCTGCCTGGATTATTATATTGTAAAACTTTTTTGTGCTGTGACATTAAATCTGTTTTCTGTTTCAAAATTAAATTTTAATTTAGACGTCTTTTTTCCCGGATAAGAAAAAGCCTAAATTCCCGGGCCCGGGAGCCCTCGAAAAAACCCTAGTAGGTATTTGCAGTTTAGTAGTAGCAGTAGAAACAGCAGTTTTATTTTGCAATTTCAGGTTTGCTTCCATAGTATAAGTTATTCAGTTAGATGGTATGGACCACCCCTGAAAATTTCGAGACGGTAAATAAAATCATCCATTTTAGTTTAACGGAAATCTGACAGTCTAAAGCACAGATATTAGTTTCTAGATCGTGTCTAAATAATTCATTGACTTTTATTGCATAATATCCAAAATATAATCATACTTTGTTTGTATGGAGCGCGTCTCGGCAAAAAAGTGTATGTCGTGGTCACAAGTAAGTAAGTTATTACGATAGTCTTGCCAGATTATGCGTGATTTTAATTTTCTTAGCCGTGGTGGTCCAGTGGCGGGTAACCTTGCCTGCCGTGTAGGAGGCGATGGTTCGATCCCCGTCCAGGCTGACTCGTACCGATGAGTTTTCGGAATTTATGTACGATTTATAACACCACTGGCTTTTCGGTGAAGGAAAACATCGTGAGGAAACCTGCATGCTTCAATTTCGAGGCATGTATTGTACCCACTGTCCATTATAAAGTGGCGACAGGCTCACCCCCCGACACACTGGACAGAGTTTCGGTACTACTGGTGAAACGTGGACTACCCCCTCGGGGAATATAGTCGTGAGCATATGCTTAATTTTCTTCAAATTAAGTAACCCCGATTTTTTTTCAAAACTCTTTTTTGCCAAGCTGTACTGCAGTAATATTCGATATTCGGAAGCTACGGCTACTGGCATTTACACTAGTAGTAAAAGTTCACATACTTCATTCATACAATTTATTGAATCCACAGTGCAAGTACGATTAAACATTGCGTACAGTCTGGACTTGGTCTTCGCCTATAATGATAAAACAAAGTTATTTACCGATAGATGGTCGCACGATGCAGACCGGCAGGTCACCAGCCATGGTACGTACAGCTTCCTCGGCTATTGCTTTCGTGAAGGTGTATGTGTTTGGCCAGGGCTTTATTAGTCTGAGGAACAACACATCATGATACCCAGCTGTAAATTAATATGGTGTCTTACCTAAAATAGTAAATGTTTTAAGGGTTCTATAGTCAACAAGGAACCCATATATTTAAGATCTTATAATAAAATGTACATAATTATTGAGTTGGATCAATATTTTCCGGATTTAGGTTTAATCCGGGTATTTCCTATCCTATCCTATCTTCGCCGTCTGCGGACGATAATGGTACGCGTTTGCTGGAGAGCCTAACGAGGCTGTCCTTCTTAGGGGTATGCTGAACCCGCAGGTGTGCCCCTTCTTGTTCAGAGCGTCCTTGTGCTTGAAATAAGGATGGTGGGATAAGGCCAATAGCTGTTGGTAGCACCTTTCAGTGATTGGTGGCCAAGGTTTGTTGCCACGCTGTGAGAGCCGAAATGGCAGGCTATCTTCAGCCTCTTCAACTTGGCTTTGGCACAAACGCAAGGATGTGAGGCTGCTATCCACACTACAAGGTCGTTCGTGACGACTCAGGGAAACGAATGTTCCATAGTTCAACAACTGGACGTCAAAAATGCTTTCAATAGCGTAGAGAGGGACATTATAGTGGCGGAGGCAAGGGACCGAATCCCAGCGGTGTACCCATTCCTCTATCAATGTTACTCTTCCCCCACCAACTTATTTTATGAGGAGCATCCAACGGAACCCTCGGAATAATGGAGAGCGGAAAAAAAAGGTAAACATTTTCGTATTACATTATATTATTATAATGTAAGTACCTAACATAATGCAGAAGGTTTCATACAAGTTTACTCAAAGTGATTGGGTTCCGATGTTCTCATAGGATAAAAGGGAAATTCACAAAAAACATTGTATCTTTTCATATAAACGTTTAATTAGCCTGAATGCATTTAGTAGGTATGTACCTAAAGTCTAAAATGTTTTTCCCTAATTCGTGGGTAAAATAACGCCTTAAATTGATGCAACTGTTCACCCTTAAACCCTGTAGAGCGAGTGATATGAGTTTTTTGAGCGAGTCAGATTCCAAATAAACACATGGTCTTGTCATGATCAGTCAAGATCGTCATGATCAGTTCCACTGTCACTCTTCGAGAGTACGGTTTCATTTCCACTGCGTTGGCATCACGGAGAGTGGGTATCGTAGGCTGGGTGAAAGAAGGTCAACTTGGCGCTGCCCTCCATGTAAGCAGCAGTCTAATAGAACGTTGAACCCTGGAACTCCAAATACGACTACTGGATCATCGCCGCAACCGCCGCCGCAACAGCTACCCCAACGGCCGCCCCAAAAGCCGCCCCAACAGCCGCCCCAACAGCCACCCCAACAGCCGCCCCAACAGCCGCCCCAACAGCCACCCCAACAGCCGCCTCAACAGCCACCCCAACAGCCTCAACCAAAAGGCAATCTAGATGCAAGCTCAGCTATCTTGACTGAAATAAGGTTGCTGGCAAGTAAACTGGCTCCCCTCGAATCTTTGGCGCAGGAAGTGAAGGCACTTCGGGGAGAGTTCCTTGAGCTGAAAACCGTTGTGTGTGATACAAATACAGCACTCAACCAATTCGACCTAAGGCTCACCCAAGTTGAGCATCAACTCAAGCAAGCTGAAAAAGCGCAGGTCCATGTGAAGACCCTACAGGCTCGACTGGATGCTAAGCTAAGCAAAAAAGCTAAGATTGAAAGGGGGTTTCAGTACCTCTGGGTGAAGAATGCGAAAATTCATGTCAGAAGAGACGACACATCTCCTATTATTACAATCAGAACGGAGAAAGACCTTTCGAAACTGGCTTAATTATTTTTCTAATTATTATTCTATTTTTAACATATTTATTATTGCATGTATTTTCGTTGAAGTGTTATTATAAAATGCAACCCAAAAAATGTACCAGTTTGAACATCTCAGGCCTCTATTGCGAACTATTGTGCTTCTACTGTCTCTGTGTCATCGTGCTTGCACAGAGAATCGTAGTCATAGTTTATCCGTGCATGTCGTTTGTTGCTGCTGCATTAATTGCTACCTTATTTATAAACCTCTAACGTCGCTTTTGCGGTGCTCTTTTTTGTCGCTAATTACTATTTGCCGTGTACTTGCCTTATCGTTCGGCCAGTGGCTGCCTATTGTGCTTTTGTTCGGCAGTGTCTCAATGTCACGCGTTGACCGGACACTGTGCTTTGTGGTGTGCACACAGTGTCGAGCGCAATCACTCTGCTGCTACCCGTTTTTTTTCGCATATTTAATTATTGTCATCGATTCTCACTCAAATGTTGAGCCAGCTGTTATTATTTTACATGGTCTAATCTATACAGTATTATACATATTTATTATAGTTACTTACAGAAATGACCCCTCTTAGTGTTTACTATCAGAATGCCCGTGGTCTCCGCACTAAAACTAGTGATTTTTTTAGGAGTGTATGCCTAAATAACTATGACGTCATTGCTATTACCGAGACCTGGTTACTTGATAGTATTTCGAATAGTGAACTGTTTGACACTAGGTACCTTGTTTGGCGGCGTGACAGAGATTATACCCGTATAAATCAGACCATGGGCGGGGGAGTACTGATGGCGGTGAGGCGCGACCTGGTTGTCGTGGAGCGGTCAGAGTGGTGTAGCTCGGCAGAAGACATTTGGTTAACCGTAATTATTAGACGGGAGAGACCCTGCATATCATACAAAATTCATTTCTGTACTATTTATTTGTGTAAGGAAAACACTGGTAATTCATACAAAACTCAATTAGTTAATTTCTCTGAGAGACTCAGTCAGATAATACTCACCCACCCCCTGGACAAATTTGTAGTTATGGGGGATTTAAACTTTGGTGATGACGTTAATTGGATCAAACCGAATGGAAGTTTAGAACTTAGCCCAATTGATTATACTGCGGGATATCTAACCGATTTCTTTGATATCACCAATACATGTAATCTCGCGCAATTTAATGGTGAATTCAATTGTAACCATCGCGTATTGGATCTTATATTTTCCAATGGGTGTCTTGCCGTTCCTTCATGCAATGATCCACTGGTGCGGGAGGACTCTCACCATAAATCATTATGCATTGAGGCAGGATTTGTTGAACTCCATACTTTAGAGCAGGAAAAAAAGCGTTCTTTTCTATTTAACCGTGGTGACTACGACTAAATTTTATCAGAATTAGATAACACCAATTGGGAATCACTCCTGAGGGAGTGCACAGTAGAGCAAGCGGTCTCCTTATTTTATAGTAAATTGTACGATTGTAGAGATCGATTTATCCCAGTGAGAACAGTTTCAACGAATTCTCACCCACCTTGGTATAATTCTGCCCTCATAAAAGTACTGAAAGAGAAGAACAAATACCACAGTAAATTTAAAGTATACGGCAACCTCTCGGATTATCAGTCCTTCTCCCTTTTGCGGTCTAGAGCCGTTCAATTGGAAAAAGAATGTTTTGTTATATATATGCACAAAATTGAGGAATCTATAGTTAAGGATCCAAAAGTATTTTGGACTTACGTAAAAAGTAAAAATAAATCGAGTAATTTTCCTAACTTAATGCATTATGAAGATATATCTGCTGATACTGGTAAGCAGCATAAGCAACCTTTTTGCCGAGTATTTTCATTCTACTTTTTCTGAGTCTAATGATCAGCGTCTCGGTCCTAACTCTTCCCTTACTCAAAGCTTCCCTGCCATCAGTTCGATTGAAGTATGCCCCTCAAATGTTTTGAAATTACTTAGATCGCTTGATTTGTCCAAGTCTGGTGGACCCGACTTCATGCCCCCTGCTTTTATAGTTAAATGTGCCAAAAGCCTGGTTCGACCGTTATGCATTCTTTACAGGCGGTCTCTTTCGGAGGGCATAATGCCCGCCATTTGGAAGTCTGCTTTTATCACTCCTGTCTTCAAAAAAGGTGACAGGACCGATGTACAAAACTATCGCCCCATATCTAAGTTGTGTTTATTCTCTAAAATCTTAGAGAGAATTGTATACACAGAGATCTACGCTGCGCTCAAATGTTCCTTTAGTGATGCCCAACACGGTTTCCTTAAACGTCGATCTACTGTTTCTAATTTATTGTTGGCAAATGATTTTATTACACAGGGAATGGAGGGGGGTGCGCAAATAGATGTAATCTACACAGACTACAGTAAATGTTTCGACCGAATAGATCATAAAGTGTTATTGTACAAACTCTGGCTTTCTGGCATACATGGCGATCTTTTTCGCTGGTTTGCATCGTACATTGATAGGCGTACTCAAGCTGTGGTTTTGCAGGGATACACTGTCTGTATGGACCAATATTCCTTCTGGAGTCCCGCAAGGGTCCATATTAGGCCCACTATTGTTCATCATTTTTATCAATGACATACAGACGTGTTTTCTCAATTCCTATATTTTATTGTTTGCCGATGACATGAAGGTTCTAAAGGAGGTTCGAAGCGACTCAGACGTACGCGATCTCCAAGAAGATCTGTTGAGATTTGAGAGTTACTGTCAATTAAATAGGCTGGAACTAAACGTCTCCAAATGTTTTTGTATGACGTTTTCTCGTAAACTCCTTCTAATTGATGGTGGCTACTCACTTCTCGGCAGCAGAATTATCAAGGTGGAAGAGATCCGTGACCTTGGCGTTACATTGGATAGCAAGCTTTTATTCGATAGGCACATTGACGGTGTTGTAAGTAAAGCCTCAAAAGCGCTGGGTTTTGTTATGCGCACTTCGGCTTCCTTTCAGAATCTGAAGACTATAAAAATTCTTTACTGTGCCTTCGTCCGCAGCCACCTTGAGTACGCCTCTCAAGTTTGGAACCCTTTGTATGATATTTACAAAGTGCGTATTGAGCGCATCCAAAAGAAATTTATGCGGTTTCTAGACTTCAAAGCGCACCGTAGAACATCGGGATACATCCAGCGGTGTAAAAATTACCATTTTCTTCCTCTTAAAAAGCGGCGTGATATTGGCGACATTTGTTACCTAATGAATGTCGCTAATGGAGTAATAGACTGCCCTGATTTACTGGCTAAGGTAAACCTTCGCACTAACCAGAGGGGTCTCCGGCAGCGGCCGCCCCTGCACGTTCAGTTCGCGAGAACAAATTATAAGCAGAACGCGTTCCTGCAGCGCGCCAGCAGCAGCTTCAACGACATTTGCATGGACTTCGATATTGATTTGTTTTGTACAAGCACCAATAGAGTTAAAAATATTCTAGCATGTAACTTTTTTGATGGCCCATAATAATGTTGTTATACCCTAGAGATGTTTTAACATTGCTTATTATATGTCTTCTTTTTTTTCTTTCTATTTTTATATGTGGGAACTTGTTGTCAGCATCTGACTATCAATTTGTCTTTTGAAATCCAATTGTTGTTTAGCTGTAAGTTCTCCAAAAAGGAAATAAATAAAAAAAAAAAAATATGATCTTGGTTACAAAGTTATCAAGGTAAGCTTTTTCCTACGAAAGATGTTTATACAGGATGTAAACCTAAATGCATTAAATATTTTAAAGGGTGCTTTCAGACCATCAAACTTATCATCTCACACAATGCAATGACGGCCCGATAGCACAGTCTGTAGTGAACCTGCCTGCTGTGCCGAGGGTCGCGGGTTCGAATCCCGTAAGGGACAAATATTTGTATGTTTGTATCTATATTATGTATTCTATATCATTGTCTAGTCATCATAATAAATGTGTCAAGATAATTTTTGTTAAAAAAAAAAAATTGTGCAGTCAACAACAAAGAAATCCAAAATATACGAGGGCTGTTTCTAAATGTACCCGTTTTCTAAATGTATTGATATCATTGGCCGAAAATATGTATACGCACGTTTTTAGCCATTATCATAGGCAGGAAAATTTAAAAAAAAAATAGAATTCTTTTTTTTTCTCATTATTGACAGCGATTTAGTGAAAGTTAACTTTAATAATTGTTAAAATGGAAAAAGAACAGTATCGGTCTGGAAATCAATTCCTGTTTTTGGAAGGAAAAACATTTGATGAAATAAAAGTAAGAATGCATGCGGTTTACCGTGACTGTGCACCGTCCTTGACAACCATCAGATATTGGTTTAATGAATTTAAGCGGGGCTGAACAACCGTCTTTGATGAGGATCTCCCAGGCCGCCCAGTTGAGGTGACTAAAGAGGATATGAATAAGAAAATTTAAAATATCGTTTTAGCCGACCGCCGAATTATACTTCGAGAAATCGTTAATGCTGTAAACGTTTCAATCGAGCGGGTACAAAACATATTTGAAGAAAACGTGGGTATGAAGAAAGTATCGGCGAGGTGGGTGCCGCGATTACCCACGGAGGAACAAAAACGGAACCGACCGACTACTTCGGAGTAGTGTTTGGCCGTATTCAAACGTCACCCGAAGGAGTCTCTACGTCGTTTCGTGACCGTAGACGAAACGTGTGTTCACCACTACACTCGGAAATGAAGAACAGTCAAAGCAGTGGATTTTACAAGGCGAACCTGCTCATAAAGAAGCAAAACCTGTCCCATCGGTCGGAATGGTCATGGTAACCGTTTTTTGGGATTCGCAGGGCATTATATTAAATTGACAACATAGAAAAAGGGAAAACGATAACAGAACAATACTATGCCAAATTATTCAGAAATCAGAAATCAGAAATCAGAATTTTATTGGCCTTGTAACAGAGAATGCTACACTAGGTACGTCATGTTTACAGAATCACAAATGTATACTTAACTCATTTACATTCACAAGATTAACGAAACACTATTACAAACAAGCAATTGATGCTGAAGCAAGAGAAATTTCTATTAACAGTAATATTATACCTACATCAAATTCAATTTCAGAACATTAATTATTATACATGAAAAATAATTAGGTTAGTACCTACCTAATAATTAATTTGAGTCATATCACACAACATAAATAAAAAATAGCCCCAAGGTTTGTCACTTATTAATTATTATAATTTATCATTATCTATGAATAGGTCTACGGTGAGATTCATGTCCATGTATTCGTTCAAACCGTAAAATGGATGATTATGCAGAAATTTCTTATATTCGACGAATATTCGATATATTTGACGCAATGTTGAAGGACAAACGACCCCATTTAAAGAAGAAAAATTACTTTTTCATCAAGATAACGCACCAGCTCATTCGTCCAGATTTGTGGCGGCTAAATTATCACAGTTACGTTACGAACTGCTGCCTCACACCCCCTATTTGGCCCCCTGCGATGTATTTTTGTTTCCCCACCTGAAAAAATGGCTCGGTGGTAAGCGATTTGGATCAATTAATCACGAAGTCATTACCGTCACAGAGGCCTATTTTAATGACTTTCAGAAATCTCATTTCTTGGATGGGTTATTGAAGCTTGAATATCGCTGGAATAAATGTATAGAGTTAAAAGGTGACTATGTAGAAAAATACAAAAATATATATATAAAAAAAAATTATTTTTTTCATAAACGGGTACTTATCAAACAGCCCTCGTAAGGAACAGGTTTTGCGTTTTCAATTTTGGTCCTCTAGTAAAAGTTGATAGTCTAAAACACCCCCTGAAATATGTAACGCATTTGAGTTTACACGCTGTAGAGTTTAGTTGTGCAGCACTTACTCTGGCGTGATGTTGTCTAATACTGTCTGATCCATATTCTCTACGAAATTGATCATTGTATCAGGAGGCAATGGGCAGGGGTAGAATTCTTCGAGTACCGGCTGATTAACGCGCGTAGCCGTCGCGTGCGCGTATGCCGTTGAAACGTGGACAAACGACCTGGAGACCAATCGTACCAAATAAATCTCCACTTAATACACTCAGCATCGGCCAAAAGGGTGTACAGTCAAAAATCCACGACAAGCTTCGTCACAAGAAAGTGTAAATGATACCCTTTTATTAATTTGAGGAATCTTTATTAACACAATGCAACACTGAATTTACATACATCACCCACCATGTATTATGACCATATAAAGTTTACAAGTATTCCGAAGAATCATTTAAATAACATTCACTCAAGAAACGGGCAGCACTTTGGTATATGGGCGGTTTTTTTTAAAGTTGTCGGTGACGTAATAGGAATTCCACATATCTGAATATTTTCATTTAGCTTCAAAATGCATTTAATTTGATAAAACATGGAACAACCTTTATGAAAATAGTAAATTTTATGAAATATAGTGATGAATTTCGTAAATATTTACATTTCATTTTGTTATTGTTCGTAGGATGTTCCATTACGTCACTAATGTTTAAAAGAGTTTTAGAGAAAACTAGAGGAATTCCGAATTTATTTATTTTATTAATTAAATGTAAAACAAAAACAGTCTTCTAAAAAATATGAATTATTCAGATCATGAATACAAAACAATAAAGTTTTTGACAATAATATTCCCAAACGCTACTTTTGGATACTTTGCAATACATATTATTCTTCATAAATCAACAAATGCGTAAAATTATTTATAACAAAAAAATACAGTAAAAAAGAACTAATCTAATAAACCATATTAAACAAAAATCAATACAAATATCTTTGAGATCTGTTAAATAATCTTAGAAATTATACCACAGCGATAATAGGACAGTGACGTATAGTGGAACACGAAATGACGTTTAGGAACTATAAGGCAACGTTTAATATGGCACAAAATTATATTAATACTGTTAGGAACTTAGGTCACTATTTATTTAGGTACCTATATAATAAACTTAGGTCAGTCATTTATACTTAAAAAAAACTATACTGCTTGGCTAAGTAAACCTATATAAAATAAATAAAAATTTAGGTGATCCAGCGGTCAAAAATTCTTAAAATAATATTTGAAAAGTCATAACTAGTCAAGTATAAAAAATGGGTATAATTTGGATACCACCTGATATGAGAAAGCTCATAAAAGATAACGATAAGTCTTTCTGTATGAATTGTATTGACATTCAGTTTTTTGGCATTTTGCTCCTTGTGAAATCATCTTTAGGATTCCATTACGTCACTTTTTAGTTCCATTCATGTGACCGCAGCGTAATGGAAGTGACGTATCCATGCCAGTTAAACTTTCAGACAAAATTACCAATAAAACCCTAACCCTTACCCTAACTTAAATCTTTCGGCAAGTATACTGGGTTTCGGTTGTAAATGATTTTGTAAAAGTACCGTTAACTCACTAAATGTTTTTGAACTCGGTTTGGCCGGGGTACACAAACTCACTAACAACTCGTAGCACTCCGCTCCTATCACAGTTATCAGTGTTGGTACCTGTAATTCACTCGTGATTTTGTTCACAATAAAATACTGTTCCATCCGCTCCACGTATAACTGCCAATTGTCCGTTTGCAGGTTAAACTGACCTACTTTGCCGATCGACATTTTTGATCTGATTTTATTATTTAATATTTATGATTACACCCGCGCACACTGTTTTTGGGTTCTAATCGTTCACGTCGCCACTGGAAAATTGGGAACTATCACGGGTTAGCACAGAGAGAAATGAAAGTACGTCTTGATGCAATGCCGTTTATTTCTAGACAAAGAAATGTACAAGAAAGAATTACCTACTGAATTAATTATTGAGATACCTACATTACACTATTCATATTTAGGTCAATTTAACTTCAGATTCCAAGTAAACATAAATTAACAAGTTTAACATACTAAACATCTTCGGACGAAACATCTCATATAATTATGATAGAACTTCACATACAGGTAAGTTCGTTTAATCATTAATTATATTCATGTTTCGTCCTCGAGATTAGCATATATTTACTTGTAGATATTGAGAGGCATTTGTGAAAGACGTGAAATATCTTATAACAAAACATATAATAATGATCTTGTAATTAGAAGAATCAATATTGTAATAGATAAATAATCTTTAATATTTAAAGAAATCAGATCGCTAAATCATTAGCATCGATTATAACAAACAAATAACTTAGAGACTTAATACTATTTAATCATTAACATACTAAAAAATATAATAATTAGCTAAACATTACATGGAGAAAAGTAGTCTCGTATGTGGAACAATTTTTTTGAACACCGACAAGGCAACCATTTATTTTCGTTTTTCTGACGAACTGCGCTGTCAAATTTACAAAATGGCGACTACCATAGACTAATAATGTTGCTATCTTTTGGAATCTTTGCCGTAATTGGTAGTATTTTTGTCGGAAGACATCAAAAATGCGGTAGCGTAGGTGGAAATTCCACCATCCGCTATTTTGCAGGACAACATAAAATAAATTTCAACTGTAAGTAGTATGTTTTAAGGTTTAAAATTGAAGTTCAGAGCATAATTGACCAGTGCGATACACAAAATACGTTGAACAAATTTTAATAGACCATTATATTCGACTCCGATTTTGACATGGTTGGTGTGGGACATGCCAAAAACGTCGCCCCCGTTTTACTTATTTTGGCATTATTTTATATTTAAGACAGATTCACGCATTGTTTTACTGAAAAAGATGAGTTTAAAAGTTATTTATTAATATAATATACATAATATGATAGAAATCTTAATAAATTTCGAATAATAGACTGTGAAAGTGACCGGACACACACTTTTCTCAAGGGACACTTTTAAAAAAAAAACGCCCATATATTAGGCAAAGTACTCACAGTATATACGTATCGGCAAAACTTATAGTTGTTCACTGGTCGGTGACATCGGCTTTTATATACGTTTTGCGCTACGAATAAGAATAAATATGGAAGAGTAACTCTAAACAAAATCGAAATCATTTTTGGCACCCAATGAAAAATGTCATTTTGTCTTATTCGTAGGTTTTGCGTCAGCCAAAATGCGCCACGTTATGACAATTTTTAATTATAATTTAATAATTCGGGCAGATAACTAAACAATATTTATACTAAAATTTATATTAGATACCTATTAATAATTAAATATGAGTACCTATATAAGTTTATGTTGTTTTTGTCAGGCTTACGAACTGGAAACATCGGAAGACCGGTACGAAAACAACACGTGATATTTTTATAAGTCGGATATTGATGTTTTATAATTTATACGCTGACAGATTCGGCCATCTGCAAACATTGTGCCTCCTTGTACTAATCTTCATGATATTACATAATGTACAAATTATCTTTAATATAGTACCTACATTAATGAATACAATATTTAAAAAAAAAAAAATGTTACAATATAAACAAAATTTTACTTAAAGTATTTCAATAGTGACACCATAATTATTACATCACTAAAATTTGTGTAAGAGCCCTTCGGTCTGAAATTGTGCCAGGCCGCCTTCCGACCTGACTGCCACATTATTATAGACCCCTTCGGTCTTGTGTGTTTAGTGTAATATGGCTGTAAGTGGAAAGTAAATTAATCATGTTCCATTTCATGATTTTCAGTTTCATCATCTCCATCACTCAATAGTGTGTCATGTGGTCTAAGGAAATTTAACTATGGTTTTATTTTATCAACGGCAACCACCGCGGTGTACCTTTTATTGCCTTTTCGCGTAAGAGGTGTATCCTCTATCTGGTAACGATCATGTTCATAGATTTTTGTTATTTTGTATGGACCTTGATATTTGGGCACGACTTTTTTACTACTGCCAGTGACTGGAACCTGCCTTTCAACCCTTACCAAATCACCCTCTTTATACTCATGAGGTTTATAACGCGACTTATCGTACCGACTTTTTTGTGCTTCCTGTAGTGACTTTATATGAGAACTCATTTCGCTCCTTATCTCGTCTACATCGCTATTCTTGATACTGGAGTCATCATCCAAAGCAGTCGCCAATCTATTTTCACTTAGACCGAATTCCAAACAGTGCTTCTGCAGGAGTTCGGTTAATACCTTTATTAAGAGTATTATTTATACCCCATTGGACATCGAGCAAGTGGTCGTCCCATTTATTATCAAGGGTTCCAATACATTTGGCTGTTAGTGAATCTACAATGACCTTATTATACCGTTCCACTTGCCAGTTGGCCCTTGGAGTGGCCACTGCATTAAGCACATGTTTTATACCCTTCTCTACTACGAAGGCTCTAAAATTGTCGCTTGTGAATGATGTCCCCCTATCAGAAATATACTCGTGTAATAGGTACCTACTCTTAGGGTTGTACTAGTCTTTGTATTTCGGACAGGCTTTAAATAGATGTATCGCGTAAAAGCAGCAATCATGACTAGTATATGTGTACTACCTTTACTTCTACGGACAAATGGACCAACATGGTCAATGTGTATGGTATCAAACGGGATATCTACTTTTTCAATTGGATGCAAAAATCCCGGTTGTTTGCCACCAGATGCTTTCGAATAGGCACATTCCAGACATGACGATACATACTTTTTTATAAAGCTACGCGTTTTGGAGAACCAATACCGGGATTTAATTTTCTCTAAAGTTTTATCAAGTGCAAAATGGCCAAGATCATCATGGCTTTGTTTAACTATTTGCCATCGGACGCCTTTAGGCACAACCCAGCGTTTACCATCATTCGTTACGCGAAATAATTTGTTATTTTTCAATTTGTAATTAGCTTTAATATCAATCACATTTTTGAACTAAAGCCGTTTTCAAACTCTCGAAAGCCTTTTGCTGATCCTGTCCCCACACCCACGATGAATTTTTTCTTAATAACTGAGTTAGTGGTTTCGCTATAATCGAGAACCTCTGAACAAATCTACGGAAGAAACTGGCCAATCCTAAAAATTTACGAACCGTGTGTTGATTTGTTGGGACAGGAAAACGCTCCACTGCCTCAATTTTTTTAGATAACACCCTCTTGTGAAACTTGGAAACCCAAATAATCCACGGAGCGTGAGAAAAAAACACATTTGGATAAGTTTAGGGTGAGTGCTGATTCCAACAATAATACCAAAACTACTTTTAACCGCCGCATACCCTCCGCGATGTCCGTTGAAGGAATAATAATATCGTCTGTTATGAAGTGAAACACACGAATACCGGATGACAACTGTTTATTAATTTATTCTTAGACTACCTACAACATCTTCCCATTAGTTTACAAAAGGTTTAACTTATAGTAACTTAACAATTTGAAAATTACTTAAGCCTAAGTTATTGTTAATAAGTAACATTGGTAGGCTATAATAGTTATTAGGTACACTACTGTATACAAACATAATAATAATAAACTGCTATATACTTGTATCTCTTTTTCATGACAAAATAAATAAAGTACTGTTTCTTGCGTTATTATTGTTATGCAAAATTAAAAATATACTACTTGTCTAATTATTGCCTAGTTTCTTCGCTTTAGAGCGAGTTAGCGGTACAGTATTACAGATAATAGGTAAAACATTGAGACTCTCCTAGATCAGCCATTAACAACAGCATGCAAATATTACACAAGCAATGATAGAATTAATGGAATGTTACAATAATTTAACATAGGTATTACTAATTATTCATACTATTATATTGTCATCCTTAGTTAAAAATTCTTTTACCGAATAGAATGTATTATCTAAGAGCCAGTTGCATAAAGCGGTCTTAAATCTAGTGAATGCCAAATCCTTCAAATTCTCTGGTAGTTTGTTATAAACAGTTTTGCACATGCAATAACAGTTTTTTTGAAACCGTGTAGTATGAGGCACTTCGTTGAGGACTATGTCATTTGGA
The DNA here is from genome assembly GCA_963693445.1 of Agonopterix heracliana. Taxonomy (NCBI): domain Eukaryota; kingdom Metazoa; phylum Arthropoda; class Insecta; order Lepidoptera; family Depressariidae; genus Agonopterix; species Agonopterix heracliana. Next base: position 1,129,695 of record OY856321.1, read on the forward strand.
TATCTTGTATTTGCGCGAATATCTTTTCCGAGTTTAAAGAACTTGTGCTGGTGTTGCTTCACAAATTTAGCCATTTCAAAAATGTATAAGCATGGAAGAGGGAGTATCTTAAGAGATCTAAAGAGAGGTTGGCATGAGACATCTGGAGCTACACCACATATGTCCCGTATACATTTCTTTTGTGCAAGAAATGCCTTGTTTGCGTTCGTACTATTGCCCCACATTATAAGTCCGTATCTAAGGACAGAGCCTATATAGGCGTGGTAAGCCGCAATTGCAGTGCTTCTTGACGGTACTCTTGTCAGCTTATAAAGTGCAAAGACAAACCTATTAATTTTGTTACATACCTTATCTGCTTGTTCTTTCCAGTATAAATTAACATCTAATAATATTTGTCCATTTCACACGATAAATGAATGTGCGTTCTAATTTTTACTTTACGTGTCGATGAAATAATGAATTATAAAATAATAATAACTATCAGAGCCATTTTGTTTATCATTCATCATAGAATGTTAAGCTGGAAAATGTTACTGTTGAAATATAAATATCTATTGAATAATAAGATTGATGTTTATGTTGTGAGAATTTTATTGGAAGTGACAAAGGAAAGCGTTCTTTGTACAAACAAATATTATTTTAAATATTGACATTGCAGTTGTCCAATGAGGTAAAACTACAACACCCTCCCCTCAATGGAAATAAACATAAATGAACGGAACATACCCCAAAACTTACAAAGAACAACAAAAAACACAACAAAGAACAATAAACAGCGTAAAAAGAAAATTAAGTATTAGTTAAGCCCATACCTACAATACATCTTAGATGAGCTGTACGCCTTAGGGGCTTAGTTAACACATCAGCTGCCATCTGATCTGACTGTTGATACATAACATTGATAACACCATCGTTAATTTTTTCACGTATAAAATGAAACTTGGTGTCAATGTGTTTTGTCCTATTATGGTGGATTGGATTGAGCGCTATTTTCTGCGCACTCTGGCTATCATTAAAAAGTACAACCTTATCAGCGTTACCATTAACTTCAAACACTAACCTTCTAAGAAATATAGCTTCTTTAGCAGCGCTAGTTAATGCCATATATTCGGCTTCAGTCGAAGACAATGCTACCGTAGGTTGCTTCTTACATTCCCAACTAACGGGTCCGCCTGCGAGCGTAAAGTAATACCCAGTGTACGATCGCCTATCAAAAGTGCAATTCGCCCAATCTGCATCTGTGTATCCACATAAATAGGCACCTGTCTTCCTGTAAGAAATACAGTAATCCATTGTACCTTTAAGATACTGTAAAATTCTTTTAGCGGCCAACCAATGTTTCTTTTCGAAACAATTATTAAATTGGCTTAGATAGCTCGTAGCATAAGCTATATCCGGTCTAGTATTTACCGCAAGGAACATTAGGGAACCTATTAAGCTTTGGTAAGGATAAGATTCATCAGATTCTTTACCTTTTTCATATTTATTATTCTCCAGTGGAGTGGACATATGCTTACAGTTTTGCATATTGAAACGTGTTAGAACTGTTTGTATGTACGTCTTTTGGCTAACGCATATTTTGTCATCAGTTCTTTTCACATTCAAACCTAAAAAATAATCTAATTTTCCCAAATCTTTCAATGAGAAATGTTTTTGCAATTCTGTCTTGACAGTGACAAAAGACGTCTCTTTTTTATAAAAGATACAAATGTCATCGACATAAACTGCCAGGATGACAGTTTCGTCACCAAACTTTTTTAAATAAATGCATGATTCCGAAGAAGTTCGTATAAAACCTATAGAAGACAAGGTTTGGTTTAATTTAATATTCCAAGCTCTAGCCGCTTGCTTTAAACCATAGAGCGATTTTTTCAATAGGCAAACTTTATGTTCTTCTCCTTGTTTTATAAAGCCTTGAGGTTGTTGCATGTAGACTTCTTCTTCTAGGTCACCATTAAGGAACGCTGTATCGACGTCCAAGTGTCGCATTTTTAAATCCATTTCTGCTGCTAAAGCAATAAGTGTACGCAGAGATGAATTTCGAACAACTGGTGAAAAAGTTTCATAGTAATCAACTCCTGAAACTTGACTAAATCCTTTGGCAACAAGCCTTGCCTTGTACTTCACTCCTATGAACCAATTCAAAAATAGATTCATTGTGGTCAGTCAAAGTAACTGGTTGATCAGTGGTTTTCTCCTTTAAATCAGTGAAATGGTCTTCAAAGAACACCACATCTCGACCTTTTACTAACCTCCTTGGATTACTTGGTTCGCGAAACAAGTAACTTTGTCGATCGTCTGAATATCCGACAAAAATATACTGCGCGGCTTTTGGATCCAACTTCTTTCTCAGTGGATTAGGAATCTTCACCATCGCGCGACAGCCAAAAACTTTTAAATGAGTCAGGTTTGGTTTTTTGTCATGCCATAATTCATACGGCGTCTTCCCGTCGAGAGCTCGGTGTGGGCATCTGTTCTTTAAGAACACGGCCGCTTCCACAGCATCTTGCCAATAACCTTTTGAAAGAGAACTGTCTGAAAGCATACAACGACCCTTTTCGACTATGGATCGAAACGTTCTCTCAGAAATACCATTCTGTTGTGGGTTATAGGGCACTGTGGTTTGGTGCCTAATACCTTCTTTGCCTAAGTATTCAGAAAACTCTGAATTTACATACTCAGTTCCATTATCGGATCGCAAAGTTTTAACCTTCAAACCCGTTTGTCTCTCGACCATCGACTTGAACATGCAAAACCTACTAAAAACTTCACTCTTAGATGATATAAAGTATATAAAAATCATACGACTAAAATCGTCTATAAAAGTCAAAGCGTATTTATTTCCTTGAAAAGAATTTTCAGACATTGGACCACAGAGATCCGAATGTATAAGCTCCAATTTAGATGTTGCCTTTTTGTGCGATATAGATTTGAAAGGTTTTTTAGCCTGCTTACCTTCTATGCACGCGACGCAAGGATCTTTATCAACTTCAGTGTACACTACGCCTAGATTATCCTTTTTAAGTTTCTCTAATCCTATACGGCATAAGTGACCAAGTCGTTTATGCCATAAACGAAAACTTGTTACATCACTCTGTACTTCTAACGCTGATAAGGGTTTTGGGGGACTAACTGTACAATCCAGCGAATACAATCCACCATAACAGGATCCATGTAAAACTGCATCACCTGTACAAGTAAAATTTACAGAATTATAAAATGTACAACCTTTCGTATCAAAAACAACACTAAATCCATTTTCAGTAGCTTTCTTAACAGAAATCAGATTAGTATTTAAATTAGGAACAAACACTACATTTGAAATCTTTGTAACATTACAGTCACTTTCCGTTTTAAAGTTATTTAAAATAGGAACATTACCTATACCTGCACTTGACAATATGTCTCCATTCGCGATCTTTATCTGACCAGTTGTAAATTCTTTATAATTCACTAACCAATCTGATCTTCCAGACATATGTGCACTGGCTCCAGAGTCTACGTACCATTTTTCAGATGAGATTTCTTCAGAACCCGCGTTCAATGCGCCAAATTTAAACTCTCAAGTTCATTTGTGCCCTTGCTAGAGCCATCGCCTTTGGACTTTCTGTTGAGTGGACAGTCCGGCTTGACGTGACCAGGCTTCTTGCAATTGTAGCAAATTACTCCTCGTTTCTTGCTATTTTTCTTAATCTGCACGCGCAAAGCTGTGTCTGAACTGGAACCTTCATCGTTTACGGTTGATCTCGATAGTTCACTCAAAAGTTTCGCTTTTACGAGCTCACTTGTGACGGCACTCGTAGAGTTCTCTAATGCCATTATGAGGGGATCGAAGCGCGGCGTCAAGCCGCCTAAAAGAATGGCTGCGACAGAAGCATCTTCTATAACCTTGCCTATGTCAGCCAAGTCTTGGACAGTGGACATCACGGCATTTATATACATCTCTATATTTTCAAAATCAATCAGAGTGTACCTGTAGAGCTTGCGTTCAAGGGCTAAACGACGACCCATCGACTTATCTTCGTAAGCCGCCGCTAATGTGTCCCACGCCTCTTTTGCCGACCTACTGTTTCGAACATATGTAATCGCTGGTCCGTCCAAGGTTAAGCAAATCTTTGCTAAAGTGATCTCGTCATCTCTTTTCTTATTATCAACGAGAGTCGAGTCATCATCTGGGTAGCCACTGATGCTATTCCACAGACCTTCATGTACTAGGTACATCTTCATCTTAAACTTCCATATCGGATAATCTTGCCTACCTTTTAAAAGTATTCCAGCAAGGGAACGAAGATTTGAATTCGATCCTTTATCTGACATCTCCGAAGTTTTCAGAAAATTTTCACTTTTGAATGGTGAAATTAATATTTTGTGACTTCACTCACAAAAGAGCAACTCGTGCTGATAACGTGTTGAAATATAAATATCTATTGAATAATAAGATTGATGTTTATGTTGTAAGAATTTTATTGGAAGTGACAAAGGAAAGCGTTCTTTGTACAAACAAATATTATTTTAAATATTGACATTGCAGTTGTCCAAAGAGGTAAAACTACAACAGTTACCACCATAATTTATCTTTACTGTATCTACGTAAAGTATAATAATAAATTATGAAGGTAGGATGAAATTTCAAACCTAGTATTGTAGATATCTTACATACCAAAAATTTTTACTAAAGTTTATCTACAAGAAGTCTTAAAGACAAAAACTTTACTTAAGTCTTACCTAAGTTTATCTTAGTTTATCTGTAAAGTAGTATGAAGTCTATCTTAACTTATTCAGTACTCCTTATGCCCACTTTTGCCTAACTCTGCCTTCTAGTGTATCTACAAGATATCTTGAGGGACGGATGGTATTACCTAAGACAATAACCGAGAGTTTGGTTATTGAATGAGATATATCTACAATTCAGACTTAAGGAAAGATTTTGCCGCTTGGGTAATGTATGCCTTTTCAAATGTAGCGTCTAATTAAGTGATTGTTTCTGAAGCTTTGCTTTCCACTTTCCTATTCAGTTGTTGTATTTCATTTCTCAGTTTTTCGTTTTCTTCGATTAGCGGTTGTATTTTTTCACCCACTCTGATAAGCACTGTTGCAGTTATGGTTTCAGTTATTTCGTTGATTTGCTTCTTAAGTTCATCCTTCACTTTTTCGAAAAGTATTGACGTGACAGTTCGGAAGTCATCTTGCACTTGCAGTTTCAAAACGCAGCAGCAGAAGCAGAGAGGCCAAACACGCAATGTACGTCAAAGTTAGACCAGCAGTGTATATCGAGATACGTGAACGCAGCCTATGGATTGACAGGTTGGCAGCCTTGCTTCGATTCTTTTGTCTATTGTCGAGGTGGCGATTGACAGTTAATTGTAACCTCCAAGATGTTAAAATTACGAACTGCTCCACGATTTAGCTTTAGTTTAACGTCGAATTTATTATCATATCGGCTGCAGCCTTTTAAAGTCGTGTATGTTTCGGCACTTGGAATTGTGAATTAGCGCGATTATAAATTAAAACAGCGGGAGCGATTGTCAGCACGTCTTTAGTAAACAAAACCGGAACCGGAAAAAACTCTGGAACCGGAAAAAACGATACAAACAAGAAAAAAGTTTATTTATCAGTTAAGTTTCAGTTTGGGTCAGTTTTTTTTTAAGTTAAGTTTTTTTAAGTTTGTTTATGTTTAAGTTTTTTTTAAAGGTGAGTTCTGAAAGTTGAAAGCAACGTTATGTTAAGACATTCATTACATTTAAAAATTGTGGTTATTGTTTTAGTAAGTGCAATGTATTTTAGGTGTACCTTAACTTATATAAATATTATCTTATCAGTTATCTTATCTTAGTTAAATATTTAGAATAATTAGTGCCTGTTTCAACACTTCTGGGTAAGTTCTTGTTAGCTTATCCGACAGATATTTTGACATACTTTCTTACAAAATATGTCAAAATATCTGTCGGATAAGCTAACAAGAACTTATTCAGAAGTGGTGAAACAGGCCCTATTGTAGAAACTTTAGAATAAATAACATAAGGTAATAAGGGTGGAGGTGTTATTTAGGTGGATTGCAATATTAATGTGTACGTAGTTCTGTAGGCCTACCATGAGTTTTCACCGTACTTTACTACTATAGTTACGTCACCAATTTTATATTGAATTACAGTTTTATTTCATACAGCGCTTTTAGTGGTTACGATGAGAACTAATTTCTGTCATATGAATTGGCGTCGTAACTACAGCAGTAAAGTACGGTGAAAACTCATGGTAGGCCCTCTGTCTTGTGTGACAGAAAAAAAAGTGATGCGTCAATACGGGACACGTTTGATGAGGCAACGTGTTTCCGCTGCCGACTGCGGATGGGGCCGAAGAGTTCTCGAGTGGCGACCGCGTACCGGAAAACGCAGCGGGGTAGGCCTCCCATATGGTGGACCTGGAGCCCCCTGATTGATTTGTAGTAATTGCAGTGACGTTTTTGAGTCGATATAAACTGAATAAATAGGGATGATTTGTCACTTACCTCAGCCTCTTGCAGCCTTTGCCTAATGTCAGCATTTCTCTAGTGCCCCGCACATTGATCATGGCTGCCGTTTTGATCGGCTCCACAAAACTAACGGTCGCCGCCATGTGCACAATGATGGTCACCTGCAAAAAGTTATTTTATTATTAAGGCTAGGTTATCCCACTGCAAGCGTCTCTTTCTTGCAAGCATAAGTTTACAATTAGCCATCCCGCTCGAATTGAAAGCAGGATCGCAAAAAAACGTGTTTTTCGTCAATATCTTTGCTCATGGGAGTTTCTAAGCTAAAACTTCTCCTGAGTTCACTAGAAATATTTAATGTATTTAGTTAAGTACAAGAATAAAAAGTTAAATATCAGCAGTTTAATCATAGTATTGAAAAAACATAACAAAAAGGGGTAACTTTGGGATTTTTTTCTATCGAGTAAACTTAATCTAATCGTGTTTTTGAGAACAGTCGCCCATCCGCCCGATCATTGAATAAGACATAATTTAATTTCAGACTTTAAAACACAGTTTAAAACACTTTCGTTTGTGTTCAAAAAACGGCCTCAACGGTATAACAGCGTCTTAATATCATGTTATATTCATATGTATATGGCGCAGGAGGGCCATCGTCAGAAGCAACACCGGGAATAGGTGATCAGAGAGCTCCGAATAAACATTTCAATATAGGCATCATCGATTTCATTGTTAACCCTTAATTTGGCAGAGATAATACAATGTTTAAATGGTATGTTTAATACAATAAATGGTTTTTAGGTATCATAAATGATTAGGTACTAAAAAAATACTTAGTATTTTTGGAAAAATGAATGTCCCTCCCAAGGGACACTGCCAAATACCCATACACCAGTCAATCCAGTCATAAGTATTGTAAAATAAATAAATAAATAACGCTCACAGGCACATACATTGTAATGATCCCAAACTAGCACTAAAGGCTTTTATTATGGAAACCATACAACAACGGCACGAACATATAACATCCACTGAACAACATCCAAAAATGAACTGATAGTAAATGAAGATAGAGGAAATTAAAGAAAAATCGTGTGAAATGAGAAGTGTTTAATGACTTAACATAATGAAGGTGCAACATCCATCAATTAAGTGTCTTATCAATGCGTACACACTGCACGTGCCACAAAACCAAAAGTGAAAATTAGTGAAATGTCAGTAAAAGAAAATCGCATCTCAAATCATATAACTATTCATTATAATCATCATAATCATCGTCATCAGCCTATCATCATCCACTGCTGAACAAAGGCCTCTCCCAAGGCGCGCCACAAAACTCTGTCCTTGGCCTTCCTCATCCAGTCGCTCCCCGCTACTTTTTTTAGGTCGTCTGTCCTGCGGGCAGTAGGGCGGGCAATATAACTATTATGTACTAGAAATAGCAGTACACGTCGCAAAGTTGTCCCATTCAATATGGCGATATCGCCACACTTACTGATAAATCGCTATCGCTATCTCTTTGACCCGCGCTCCTCCTATCGCATGTGGAGCATGACGTTTGTTTGTCATGCTAGTTCTAGTATTAGTACATCATATTTCAATGAGACATACACACACCATAGGCACTACAGTAGATATGTTGACCAAGTAACTATGTCTTTGACAGGTGGGAATATGGGTACGGTATTTGGCAATGTCCCATGTGACATGCAACTTGAACAGTGAATGGGTAAGTGGATATTGCATGAATTGTTTTAAATTGTATATGAATGACACGTGTACATATTTAACAATAAAATAACATCGTTCATTCAACATAACAACGCAAAAAAATCAACAAGCATAAGCATAAGCATATGCTCACGACTATATTCCCCGAGGGGGTAGTCAGAGATATTCTGAAAACCTCAGAACATCCACGTTTCACCAGTAGTACCGAAACTCTGTCCAGTGTGACGGGGGGTGAGCCCGTCGCCACTTATAATGGACAGTGGGTACAATACACGCCTCGAAATTGAAGAATGCAGGTTTCCTCACGATGTTTTCCTTCACCGAAAAGCCAGTGGTGTAACAAATCGTACATAAATTCCGAAAAACTCATTGGTACGAGTCGGCTTGGACGGGGATCGAACCATCGCCTCCTGCACGGCAGGCAAAAAATCAACAAACCATTAATAAAAACCATTCGCAAACCAGAACGTCTCTATGACAACCAAATGTTATTGAGTTACGTCTGGCATTCAGGGGTTGCCATTATCTGAATTGAATTTTCCCTGACTTTTTAGTACTGTTACCAAGGTATTCAAAAGATAAATGCTTAAAAAAGTTGTATTGATTTGGCACACGATTTTATTTTTACGGATGTCCCCCCCGAGGGACACTGCCAAATTAAGGGTTAAGAATTACAATACAGCGTAATATAATCGTTATAATCATTACAATTTAACTTTAGACGACAAGTATTATTTACAAAGATCACAGTTAATCACAAAGCAATTGAGATAACACAGAACGATAGCAATTCTTCGAATTATGTAGTGGTTCGGCCATTGCTATTCAAATCTTCAACTTAATTTCTCTTGGCATGGCTGTCAACAACCTTTACCGACACCCGACGCTCCGCTAGACCGAAACTAGAAGGCGCTGCAGCAAGGCACCGGCATGAGTCTGCGATCTCGTTCTGTTGCATCTTGAGAGATGGCGCCAGATCCAGCGAGATCGATAATAGTTTATCAGTAAGATTTTAAAATTAAGATATAGTAATCACATATCCTCAAGTAAGGTCCTGAGATAGCAGAAGAGAGATAAAACGAGAGTATAATCATGTGTAATCTCCTGCTAGCTCAGCTATAATATCACGAACAAGATAGTATATAATTATGCTTAGGTTAACTAGTTATAAGGGTCGATCTAAGATGGAGTAAAGAATGTCCATTCGAAGTGTGTTTCAATTGCACCCCTGCAACCCACTATATTTCATGGCGACGACCGTGACATAATACGCAAGTGAGTTCCAGTTCAGACGATGAAGACGATCATGGGCGCTGATCAAAGGTACAAATACTGTTTACTTATATGGATTGGAAGTCAAATTATAAATATACTAATATGACTGACAATGCTGCTCACGAATTCGGTATGTCAAGTTTTTTTTGGTTTTCAGTTTTATATTTTTTACGGATAGAAGAAATAATTTTAAGACACCTATTTCATTTTTATTGCGATTCATCGAGTTTATCAATATAAATTTAATTTTGATCTGTAATCTCTAAGTGCAAAAATGGTGAAGAAAAAAGAATTCTAACTCCATGGAGAAAAACTATCTACTGCTATATTTAAAAAAAAAAACCTGCCTTCTCTTTCTAAATCTATGCTGGAAACAGATACGGCAACATCAAGTGTCAAATTCTGACATTGTGAATGTATTTTTTTTTCTTAATGGCCGGTTATTTTAAGTTGATTTTATGTTTACCAAGGAGTTCACAGGTATTCCAGTGACGTCATTGGACGTACCGAAAACCGACGTTATTTTATTAAAATATCTGTAATTCTTTCATTTGAAAATCTCTGACATAGAAAATATGATTATTGAGACAATTATCTCGAAATGGTTTTCGATTCAGCCCTCCAAAAAAAATTTGACATACCGAATTGTCTGGGTCTTTGGACAAAATGAAAAAAGGAAATTTGGAATTTGAAGGTTCCGTAGATAGTTTTGATTACAATGTGTTAAATAGCAAGTCTAGTTCAAGGAGGAGAAATAAATCATATCCTAGTTTTCACCAACCGAAGCGAAGAAACCACAGAATTGTATGGAATTGTATTTTCATATTAAAAGAGAATTTTACGAAATAGATAAATCATTAGGAAATCAGTCAAGCCATAAAAGTAATACACTTATGTCAGGACTCACGATATATTTTAATCAAGATTCTTTGTTAACGAAAAAACGCATTGAAGGCCTCCGCTCATTGCAGCGATAATATCGAGCGATATTATCGCTGCGATTTTGCGATAATTGTTCTCAGTACATTTTGTATGGGGACGCGCTCGATCCCACACACTGCCGCGATATTATCGCAACCTGACGCAATCTCTTTCTACTACATTCAGTGAAGGGCGCATGCGTGACGCGAATCGCGGAATCGCTGCAGTGTGTATATCGCTGTTGATAATATCGCTGCAATGTGCGGAGGCCTTGATGAGTCAATACGAGAACTTAAAGATATTTGTAAGAAAAATAATACAATGAAAATGAAATTGTGATTTATAAATATGACAGGAATAAGCCTCTAACCGACAAATTGTGTCGCGCACTGAAAAAAGAGCTCGGTGGCGCATTGCGGAGAGGTATGGACTCTCAATCATGAGGTCCGGGTTCGAAACCGCACGGACAACATGCCACGTACCAATTAGTTTTTCTAACTTATGTACGTATTACCGACTGCTCTCAAACGGTGAAGGAAAACATCGTGAGGAAACCTGCATATGCCGAAGAAGACATTATGATGCGTATGTGAAGTCTACCAATCCGCAATGGGCACGCGTGGTGGACTAACGCCCAAACACCCTCCTAGAGGGTAGGCCTGTGCCCTGCAGTGGGACGTATATAGGCTGATGATGATGATGATGACTGAACAATTTTAATACTTTACCAAAATTGTGTGTAAAAAAAGGTGTGAGAAAGGTTTATAACATAAATATGATTAAAAAAATATTATGTAACTAACATTCGTTACCTACAGGTAGATATGCAGAAATACATAATATGGTTACCAATATGAAAAGGAAATATTTTTGGATAGGAATGGTTAAAGATATTGCTGAATATGTTTTAAATGTGAATATTGTTAAAAAAGAAAAGCCCACGGTTCTTAGAAATAAGATAACATTAATATCATGTAAGAGGAAACCTGTAAATAATAATGTATAGGTAAAAATAACATTAAAAGGAAGTTTACAAAGGGGTATGGGTAATATTGGCGTCTTTTTTTATACGGCCAGTTACCAACTGTGGTGGATATTTTAGGGCTAATATTACCTTACATTATTATGCAAAAAAATTTTCCTACGATGTATGTAACGTTTCGGAGATATTTAATTTTAAAGTTTAAAAAAATGACTATACAAAGCTCATTAAAAGTTACTAGTTTTGGATTTTTTACCACTTTTTTTGTTTTTATAGCCCAAATATGTGTGATGATATCACAAATAACTTACTAATTCTGGGCTATAGAAACAAAAAAAATAGTTAATTTATATGAGATTAGTAAGAATTTTTTTAAATCTTTGAACCTACATATCTACGAAACGTTACACCATAGGACAATTTTTATTTTTTCATAAAAATTTAAGGTAATATTAGCCCTTAAATACCCACAACATTTGTTTCCTGGCCGCTTAAAAAAATAAAAGACGCCACCCTCCATACAAGAATTACCCATAGGCCTTTGTATATGGGTAGGTGTAAAGCAACATCCAATGTTTAAAAATTTAAATAGAGATTCAAGATTATAATGTTAGTTTGTTTTAATGTTAATTTAGTTCTTTTGCTTTGGTTGTTATTATTTTATTTTCAAGTTTATAGAGGGAAAAAATATAATATTTGCTAATAATCAAATACTTCGATGTAAATTTTATGTAGGTAACTAAGGAAAATAATTGTTTATGTTGAAATGTTATGTGAACTGCTAGTGTTCCGAATGCTGTGAGTGACCGCGGGTGTCAAATTAAAGAGATTTATTCAGATGTAAAATGCTATAATTTAAACTGATTAACTTAACAAACCCTAGATGAACACTGCTTAAAATAAAGTTAATACTAAAAAGGTAAACTAGGTTATTGCCTCATCGGGCGTCAGCATATTTGCTTAGTGGGTCAGCCAGCGACCGAAGTCTTAGCAGATATCGCTGACTGTACATGCATTGTACAGTCAGCGTCAGAGAAATCTGACCCCCTAAGTATTAAGAATTTGAGGCACAAGCTTCACGTTAGGTGAATCAAGTGCCATCTATTGGTAGACGTTTCCAAGCGATAAACCTGTTCTCGCACTTCCTTTGCACTTTAGATACTATAGAGAATCATTCTGCCAATTCTAAATTTTACAAACACAGTGAAAAATTTATAAAATATATCTTTCCATCCATGACAGAGATTTGAACTCAGCACTCGCAAAATTCAACTCCATTAATTCAAGCGATCTTACCACTGAGCCAAGCGGTTACTTACTCAACCATGTGAAATTGTGAACTGCTTGGTATCAAACTACGATAATCGTTATAATTTTATTAAATATGTTTGAGGGTAATTCAATATGGCTCGATCCAAGTTGTTGCAATCCAGTGCATACTTTCACATGACGTATCGGAGGAATCATGTTTAGTTTTTAGATTTTTAAATATTGATTAATTATTGTTGCGATTAAGTGGATTCTTAAAGGCTAAAATGATTGTTCTTTGGGAGCAATACGAAAGTATTAAGGAATTTCACGAAAATTGGGCGTGACGGTAAGTAAATCTGAATTACATATAACCGACGCAGAAAATCTATTGTTTGCTAATTTAATTTTTATTTACTGTTTATTAAACGTTTACAGACAAATACTGTTCGCGTATGGATACAAATACATCAGGAAATAAGCGATTGTAAAGTGTAACCGCCAAGGACCACGGCCAGTCGTTCGGACAGATTCGAACGCCACCAAAAGTAATCAATCAATCAATCAATCACTCGCTCAACTGCGGAATTGTATGGAATTTTGCTTAGAAGACACTTGCATACAGGCATTCACATAACATAGGTAACATAGCATTATTTAGATAAATAACATAAATTTATATAGCTTATAACATAACATTATATATTTATAAAATTTATATACTTACTTATATTATATACTTATATATAACAGTGTATATATATATATATATATATATATAATTATTTAATACTTATAGCATATTATATACTACTTGTTTTGTGGACGTTATTTTATTTACATAACATGATTTATTTTTCAGATTTTCTACATAGGTCCAGCTTGAGAGCTTATTGAAGTATGAACCAGCTACAATAGGGAGATATTGAAAGATTTGATAATACCAGGATAAGCTGAGGGCCAGATATATTTCGTTCAAGATAATTGCTCTGTTTAACCTTCACGACGCGTCACGCAGTCGCTTGCTTATATAACTATTGTAAATAAAATTGGCCATCCAAAAGCCCCGATTTGAGCCCAATCGAAAATGTGTGGGGTCAAATGGTTCTGAGTTGCGATCCTAGTGAAGTGAGGTCCAAGCCAAATTTAGATCAAAAAGTTACAAGAATCTGAGAGTTAATGCGATATGATATTTGTTTCACTATGGTTTCGAATATAAAAGGTCGACTCGATCAGATATTAGGATTTGAAGGTCACCCTATCCCTTATTTAGCTTTTTAGAATCGTTTGACTCCTCAATTATAAAGGGCTAATTGTGTAATTTAGGTATATCTTTTTCCTTAATGTTTCTGTTAGGTATATCAGATTGCGTGCGAGAGATGTAAATTGTTATCATGTTAGTTATTTTGACTACAGTTAACATGTTGGTTCTCTCGCCAAAATCTAAACAACATCATTTAGCTGTCACAAATTATATGCTTTTGTTTATTTTCTCAAAAATACTTTTAATAAATGTTTTAAAACTTATAATTGTTTTCTATTTCGTTGTTATCCCTTTTTAGTTTAATTTGTTCTTAGCCAAATGGTATGAAAAGTCAAGTTTAGTATTTTCACAAATTTAAAAATAAAATTCTCTTCACAGGTTTTGAACTCACGTCAAACTGTTCTCTTATCAAGCACCTTTAACAACTGAGCTACGACTGCAATATAATTACTGACGTAAATAGGCATATCCTCCGTCACGATGAGAATTTGGTTCAGTTTATTATGGTTTTTATCTTCGCGATATCGCTATTGGCTCCGTAGCAAAAGTTGTTCAGTTTGATGGTCTGAAGTACCGTCCTTCCGGCTTCAGAACGATCTCGATTCCAGGGTGTAGGTAGGTATACTGCGCCCCTGACACCTTTCGCCTTATTTACATCCATACAATTATTTTCATTCTACGTTCTACCCTATACGCCTATACCATCACTTTCATTCATATTAACCACACAATTTTGTACTCAACGTAAACACCACACATAAATTCGGAGCGTCAGTTGTGTTTTACAGAACTTTCAATAATTATGGGACGGGTTCGAATTCGCAGATACGGTAGGCTATGCCATGTAGGTACACACGGCGACAGATCAACCTACCCATAGTTGAACTCTATGTTCATGGACATAAGGTCGAACTATGGGTAGGTTGATGTGTCGCCGTGCGTACACACGGCAATACATCAAGCTATACAAAACCAAAGTAAGCTGACCGCGCGTAGCAGGAGTAACGTGTAACGTAGCGCGGCCAGCTTATTTTGGTTTTGTATAGCTTGATGTGTCGCCGTGTGTACGCACGGCACGCACCAATGATCTATAAGATGATATGAAATGTTCTCAACTAACTAAGAAAACTAATAAGATACGATAAAGATAAAATATTCTGAGGGATAAGTAGGTGAATTGGGCGCGCGTGTTGCAGTTGGGCTAGAGCCTCCACTAGTAGGCCTGTCTCAGGATACCCATAGTGGGGGCTGGAAGAAGCTAATAGTGATAAAAACTAAGTTTGCTTTCAATTAGGTACCAAAATCAGGGTTTGTATTTAGTGGCTGTTTGACGCTGATGGTAGGAGAGCATAAAAAAATTTTTTTTTTTCCAACAATTTTTAACGTTCGTAAACCGATTGTAAAAAAGTACCTCACGACTAACTTTTATTTTGACAGCTCTAAGGGCAAGAAATCGTAATAACATTGGTTAAAACAAACGTCAAAGTTACTTACAATGTTCTTACGTACGATCTTTCCTCGTTTACAATCACGTTACGATACAGTAGAATACCAAAAGTCACTAAATAGTATGAAACGTCAACGGAACGAGATTGGAACAAGATAAAAATATGTCAACAGAATTCCATTTTAAAAAGTGACGTCATTACGAACCGATTACAATACGAACCAGAACCAGTAATGTGTAAAATAGGTGAATTAGGCCCCTGGACTTATTTTTTTCTTTTCAGTTTTTATTTAAAGTTGACTTTTTACGCAGACGGTTTTTTTAGGTACACGTATTTAAGAGAGTTCGTAACGAAATTACAAAAAATAAACCCGTGAACACTAGTTTCCCCGCTACATAAACAGTTTTACTATATCTATTTAGCAGGTGTCAGTGTTGTCCTACTGAAAGGTATTTCGTAAACTGTGGCACTGTCATTGTACCTACAAACATATGCATATGGTCGGATGTACGAAACTGCAACTTTACAGGAGAGCAAAAACAAAATTGGCAAACATATTGCTTCATATTTATTCAGTTTTAAGTTGTAAAATTATAATTCCTTTTTTTAATCCTTGGTAGACTCTTATACCTTTCGATTCCTGTTACTTGAAATACTAAAGCTTTTAATTGTGTTTAATAAACGATGTTTTTAATTAAATTGGTGACATCCGACTTTATGCCTGCATTAAGTTGAATTATTATCAAAATCTGTGTCCTATATATCTAAATCCGACTAACCGACCGAAAGGTATGTTAATTTGTACCATATCTATTATGGCTTTATAATTAATTATAATCTAAGTCTGATTTATGAATGTTTCATTATGCTTCTGACAGAATATACTTTCGTACAGAGTCTGAAGCATGAAGCACCTATAATAATTAATGAATTTCGAAAGATGTGCATACTTTTTTGGCATGGCTTATATCTAACAGGGATGGGATATAGTATATCTAACAGTCTGTCACAAGATTATTAGCGCCAAGTTTCAAATTTCTATATTAAGTGTGAAATTATTTGGGGACCCATTTCAAAGGGGGTATTAGGTCATTATATGTTATTAGTTTATTACTAAATTGTTAACCCTCTTTAAGATATTAGTTTAATTGATGCTTTGGAAACCATGACTACCGAATAAAAAACGATAAAATTGTCTATTTATACCAGTCCCCTGCACCCGTCACATTTCTCATCCCTAGTGAACATACTTCCCAGATAAACATTGTGTAGTATTTATAGGATTGTAATAAAACACTCTGTTACATGTGGAAGTAATGACTGACGTTTATTACAGTGTTGCCAACCTAATACATTCATTAGTACCATACAACATCTCCCTTCTTATAAACTAATACAAATAATCTTATTATGTTAATATCTCAAGTATAATAGACAGATTTATCTCTGCTATTTAAGTAACAAACTGTTAACTTAATTATTATGACTTAACCAAGTATAAAGTATTCCTTAGCTAAATTTGTCTGTTTTTTCCCCCTACCTAGCCCTCCGACTAAGTGTCTTCCACTGTCCTCTAGGTAGGAGGAGTAAGACCGAGTGAATTTTTAAAAACCATATCTGTCCGGTTGACGCACCTCACGACCACTCCTGGTCACTTTTCCAGTACTCGTTTTTGGAGATACTGGTCGTGAAGTTGACCCCGTCAGTGGCACTGGTGGAGTGGTACCCTGCTCGCAGGCCGGTACCTGCTCCTCTTGGTGAGTGTCAAATATTTGATCATGTTGACCAATGTCATTAGGTATTTTCATAATGTGTATTCTGTTACGTCGATAAATGCCACCGTTGTCAACTTTCAACCAGTATGAACGATCAGTGTCTGCCTTTTTTACTATATTTGCACTTGACCAAATATTGCCATTTTGTACACGAACTCGTTCCCCCGGCTGCAATGGTTTCAACAGTTTGGTGCCCTGATCATAGTACCTTTTCATTTTATCCTCTCGTTCCTTTCATAATGTACATCTTGTGGCCTCACCACTCGAGGAATCAACACCCTTTTGTGCGCTGGCAACCTTGTTTTGAGAGCTCTTCCCATCAACAGCTGTGCGGGTGAGTGGCTTTCTCCTGTGATTGGTGTGTTCCTGAAATTAAGTAAAGCCAGCTGCCACTCTGTGCCATCTTCGCTTGCTTTTGTCAACAAACTTTTTATGGTTTTTACATTTCTCTCTGCCAACCCATTTGAGCGGGGGTATAAAGGTGAACTGGTTATGTGTTTTATTTCCCACTTGTCCCCAAAATTTTTAAACTCTGCCGAGCTAAATTGGGTTCCATTGTCTGTAATTAGTTTTTTCGGTATTCCAAATCTGGAAAACATACACTTTAATTTGATTATGACTGTACCACTTTGTAAGTTTGGTAGCGTTACTACCTCCACAAACTTTGAGTAGTAATCTACTACTAATAAGTAGTACTTCTTTTGAAGTTCAAAGATATCTGCCGCAAGAACCTCCCAAGGAAGCGAAGGGACTGCGTGCGGTATTAGAGGCTCGCGACTCGCGGCTGCACGGTGGCGCTGGCAGGGCTCGCAGCGCTGCACAGCTGCTTCGATCTCGGCTGACATTGCCGGCCACCACATAACATCCCTTGCGCGCCGCTTACTCTTCTCTATTCCGAGATGACCCTCATGTATGCGATCCAACATGTCTTTACGCAACGTTTTTGGTATAACAATTTGCTGATTCCGAAATAATATGCCATTAATTGTGTGTAGCTCATTTCTCATCGACCAATACGGCCTCACCTCTACTTTGGTTTCATTCTTATTGTCTGGCCAGCCTTTGTAATAATACTCAATTACACTTGCTAATCCGTTATCGTTTAGTGTTTCTTTCTTTATTTGATCTAATTTTTCGGTTGAAGCATCTATGCCATTGTACAACGCATTTACATGCACTGTGACATCATCACATACTTCAGCATCAGTTCCACACTCAACCGCTGCTCGTGATAGTGCATCGGCGATGTACATTAATTTACCCGGAACATATGTTACTTTTAAACTGTATGCTTGAAGTTTCAACAACATGCGTTGTAAACGTGGTGGGGTCTCATTCAATGACTTTTTAAATATGCTTTCTAGCGGTTTATGATCGCTTTCTACAATAACCTCATCGTGCCCATACACAAACTGATGAAAACGAGTACAACCAAAAAGAATGGCCAGTAGTTCTTTCTCAATTTGCGCCCACCGCGTCTCAGTGGGAGTCAGCGTACGCGCTGCATATGCAACAGGCCGACCGCCTTGGAAGAGACAAGCACCCAGTCCTCGACTGCTCGCATCCACGGAGACTGTCACCGGCTCACGTGGAGAATAATATCTTAAGACTGGCGCGTTTGTCAACAAACACTTCAATTGTTGGAATGTCCTGTCATGGTTGTTGCTCCAACTAAATTCTACACCTTTTTTTAATAAATCTCTTAGAGGTGTTGTAATGTTTGAGTAATTGGGTATAAATCTAGACAGATAATTTGTAACTCCTAAAAACCTCTCTAGATCCTTCCTCTCGCTTGGCTTGGGCATAGTCAAAATTGCTCTGATTCGACTATCATCTGGTCTCACACCATTTTCGTCAAAGTGATGCCCCAGGAAGTTTACTTCCTTGGCTCCAATCACACACTTTTCTTTATTAAATTTAACTCCATTAGTTTTCGCTCGTTCGATGACCTCTTTTAGTCTATCATCATGTTCCTGTTTTGACTTGCCCCATACCAATATATCATCACAGTACACTTCTACTCCGGGCATCGAAAATATTTTGTACATCTCATTATGGAACATTTCTGGGGCACAGCTTATGCCGAATGGCATTCTCAAAAAACGGTATCTGCCAAACGGTGTAGCAAATGTACACAGCTTTGAACTTGATTCATCTAGTCGCAGCATCCAAAATCCCTTTTTTGCATCGAACTTCGAAAAGTATTTAGCCCCTGCTAAATTACTAGTTATCTCGTCCAAAGTCGGTAGCTGAAAGTGACAACGGCGAACTGCTTTATTTAAGTGACATGGATCTAGGCATAGTCTTATTTTTTTATCTGGCCGTTCCACCATCACAATATTTGACACCCAGTCCGTGGGAGCCTCCTCCCTAACGATAATGTTTAATGACTCCATACACTCTAATTCTGCTTTTAAATTATCTCTCATCTTAATAGGTATTTTCCTGGAAGCATTTACTACGGGTTGTACCGTCTCATCAATGGCTATTTTACAGATTGAAGGCAAGCAACCTATTCCATTAAATATGGACTCATCAATGTTGCATTGTGATAACTCATTAACACGAGTGATTAATTTTAACTTTTGGCATGCCTCAAGACTTAATAGGTTATTACATGCAACATCTAAGACATACATCTTATGCTTTGAATTCAATCCATTATAACTTAGGGTTGGCTCAAAATAACCCACTACTGGCAATTTTGACCTACTTATTTCTCTAAGGATCACGTTGTCTTTCTTTAGATTGTTCTCTTTAAATCCTGCCTTCCGAAATGCTTCCACTGACAAGACTGAAACATCAGCCCCGCTATCTAGCTTAAACTTAACGCTCACATTATTTACTAGCACAGTTTCGTACCATGAGTTGCAATCGCTGTCAACTGCGTCTACCGATAAAGTATATAGTAAAGACTCACTCATATAGTCCTGATCATCGTCGTCCACCGCCTCGTGCACATACTTAGCTCTGCACATTTTAGCCAGATGTCCTATACGATCACAACGATAACACTTCATATCACGTGCAGAACACTTTTCAAAACTGTGACCTCGACCACACTTATCGCACACTGGTCCGTCGTTCCGTGCCTGCCGCTGTCCCCAGGAGCCCCGCCCGCGACCCCTGTGGGTGCGGCGGCGGCCCCGGTCGCCTCCCAGTGCCTCGAGCGCGGGCTCGGCGGCCGCTCCGTGCGCTGCGCCTGCACCGCGCGCGCATGCCTCCGCCTGCTGACCCGCCGACTCGGCGGCACGACACCATGACTCTGCCTCCTTGAGTTCCAAGCTTTGCCTCGCTAGCAGTCGCTCACGCATGCCTGCATCTTTGATTCCTCTTATAATTTGAGTTAGGATCAAGCTGTCACGTAAGGCTCCAAATTCACACGATCGACTTTTAATTTTGAGGTTACTCAGAAACTTGTCAAACTTATCTTCACCTTGATAAGTCTCAAAAAATAAATGTCTCTCAAAATTTATATTGCGAGATGGATCACAATGTTGTTTGTACCGTGCTACGAGCTGATCGTAATCGTCCTTAGCTTTCTCCTCTAAGTCCAACTCCTCTAATATTTCACGCCCATGCTTTCCGATCACGTGTAGAAACAATGCACTTTTCTCTCGTGACGAGGCTTTTTCCTTTCCCGACGCAATTAAGTAGTAGTCGAAAGCAGATTTCCACTCCCTCCAACTTACAGCGAGGTTGCCTTCTTCACTCATGGCGGCCGGCTGCTGCAAATAGCCACGCGCCGCCATTACCGTTTCACTTTCGTTGGGGATTCCTTTTGAGTCACTACTTGCCATTATTTTAACCGCGTTAGCGTGTTACTTGCTTTGTTCACTCTAATGACTAATTATATCCTTTATCCAACCCCAAACCTGACACCATGTAGTATTTATAGGATTGTAATAAAACACTCTGTTACATGTGGAAGTAATGACTGACGTTTATTACAGTGTTGCCAACCTAATACATTCATTAGTACCATACAACACATTGTCTTTTACCTGTTTCAATAATTCATCTCCAATGTTTATACTGGATCCAGTCATGAATTAATCCCGTTCAAACACCAATTTTGACTATAAATTTATCCCTCACCACGCTGTAAGCCTTCCACCACCACCACCGCACGCCTTCTTCAGATCCACAAAGGCACAGAATACATTTTGGTGTACAGCGAAGACTTTTTCGACTAGACAAGTACACCGTAAGTAGAAGACCTGATCAGTACAACCCATACCCTTTCTAAATCACGCTAACTTATGCATCCCATATCATATTTTCAGTTTCTTTCACAGCCCTTTCAATCAAAACCATGGCATACAATTTGCCAACAAAGCTGAAGAGGCTTATGCCTCGGTCGTTTTTGCATTCTTGCTGACCACCCACCCTTTCTTTTATAAAGCGGAACAATGACTGCTTTGACCCAGTCATCGGGTCCTGCCCGTACTTCCAGCATCAGTTGAAAAGCTTATCTACCACTACAATGCCTCCATATTTCAGCATTTCTATCGACACTCTATCATACCCCGCAGTCTTACCGCTTTTCATGCATTTTATAGCTTTTACAATTTCAGCCATGCTTATCTCCCGTTCATTCAACTCCACAGAAATATTCCTATTCTCATTGAATTTTTGACCCTGTTCCTCCTTTTCAAACAAAGTCTCAAAATAATATCTTCATCTATTTAGTGTACTTTCCTCGTCAATTAAGAAGCAACCATTCTCGCTCAGAAACACAGTCAAATCGGATGTTTTTGCCTTTCCTCTTGCTGTTATTGCAGACTTCCAGAAAAAAAAATTGTGTGTGTTCGGAAATCCTGATTCAGCTTAATCTCACACTTCTCTATCAAATTCTTCTTCTTTGCCTTCACCTTTTAAATATTTATAATTATTTCTAGCTTCCTCTACTTTCTCTTTCATACTGTCAGATATTATTAGACTTGATGCGTAGAAAGAGCAAGTAATAGAACGAAGAACATGTTTTGTTTCATTTACTCAATGAGGGATGCATAATACAAATTCACTCTAGTTAAATAAACAAAAAACCCGACTGCATAAAAAACTGAAAAGATAAAAACAAGCTCCTTAAATCATAACATAACTTTGTTTGAGCAAATTAATACAATTTGAATGTTATTACTTATTAGATAAGTATCGCAAACGGGGACAAAGAAAAATTACGTATGGTTGGTTATGGTTTGTCCCCGCCTGCAATACCTACCTAATAAGTAATAACATTCAAATTGTATTAATTTGCTCAAACAAAGTTATGTTATGATTTAAGGAGCTTGTTTTTATCTTTTCAGTTTTTTATGCAGTCGGGTTTTTTGTTTATCTTAATAATTTAGTTTATTTCATACTTTTTAGTCTTGTGTCAAAATGGTAGCATAAAAGTACTACTATATATATATATTTGGAATCTGCTCTTCACCAGCTTTCATTTGATACCCATATTGTATTTTTTTACGAAAAAAAAATTATTCTCCCCCCTCTCTTTTTTAATTAGCAGACATATTAAAATAATGTACCCTATGTCACTCTCACGATTTTTACGAATCTAATGATACCTCATACGTTAAAATCCATCAAGCCGTTTAAGCTGTAGGGCGTGCCAAAGAAATAGACATACAAACATACATACATACATACATACATACATACATACATACATACATACGCTCGAAAAACATAACCCTCCTTCTGTCGCAGTCGGGTAAAAAGGAGATTATTGCTGTCCTTATTGACGTAGCCATATTTTTGCTCTAGCCTCTATGGTCTGACTCCGGAGTCAGTCAACAAGAATTTCATAAAAATGTTTGTTGCTCTATATTTCGTTAAATAGTTATTTCGTAATAATTTAATTCATTGTAATTTGTTGCGAGTGGGTGGCTTTAAGTTAACAAGATGGTAGCGTGCAGCGTTTTAGGATGCAAGAGCCGCACTGAACGTTGCAAAGTAAATATTTCATTCCACCGGTATGTAAACATTAATTCACGTTTTATTGCAGGAAACATTAATAATAAAACGCATTTTAATAGTTTCATTCATCGGGCAAGTGTTAAAGACAATAATTTAAAAGTTAAAGCTAAATTTTGTGATTTGTAATCTCAATAAGGGTGGTCAGATGTCAAATTAAAATTACCCTGTTTCCACCTTGAAAATAAGGTACACCAAGGGCTGTGCCAAGGGTAAGCCGGAAGAGGTTTCATGAGGAAGTTTTGTAACCGCTAGTTAAACGTAGTTAAGCATACCATACCATGGATAGCTGTCATTGCCTCACGGTTAGAAGCTCCAACAAAAAACAGCATTAAAAATAGAGGTCGGTTAACTAAAGCTGGCGCGTGCCACACTTTTACGCAATGCCTTTGTCTCACTGCACGCAGAATGTCTCATCGAACTCATTTGTATGTGTCTGTGAACGTGCCAGCAGCTTTAGTTAGGTTAACCTGTAAAACATACCATGATAGATATCGTTGACGTGAGTTGGATCCTTAGGGCCTGTTTCACCACTTCTGGGTAAGTTCTTGTTAGCTTATCCGACAGATAGTGTGACATATTTTGTATGAAATTATGTCTAAATATCTGTCGGATAAGCTAACAAGAACTTATTCAGAATTGGTGAAACAGGCCCTTAGAGTATTTATTTATTCTACTAAAAAACTAATCTGCCACTTTTTGGTAGCATGAGGTATGTATGTTTGAACCCCGAACGCGAATTCGAAAAAATGCGTAGGTAACATTGTTTGATCTGGCACGTTGGCAGAGGGGAAATGCTAAGGCGAGGCGGTCCCTATATAAATCGTCTAAGGTTGGATCATAAAGAATAGTTAGTGAGGTTTTTTTTATGTCTGTTTGTCTATTCGTTTGATTGTTTGTGTGTTTGTTTGTTTGTTCGAGCATCACGTAAAAACTACTTTACCAACTTTTTCGTATAGGTAGGGTAGGGAGTTGTAGCTTTTTTGCGTTTTTAAGCGACGTATTTTTTCTTCAGTTTTCCAAGCGACGAAAATTTTAAAAATATATGGGTCTCCGCAACTGGCAGACTCAATTGGTCACCTACTATAAATTCGCGTATTTGAAGAACATCTGTTTATTGAAAATGGAATACAGTGACACTCCAACACGGTATATAAAGGTAAATTCAATATGTCGGTAGATAGTACACAAGTAGATAATTATAATAGTCAAAGTAGGTACGAGTATATCTAGTTTAGGTAGGAAAGAGTATAGGTCATTTATTATTTGTAAACTGGAAGACTAAGGGCCTGTTTCACCACTTCTGAATAAGTTCTTGTTAGCTTATCTGACAGATATTTTGACATAATTTCATACAAAATATGTCAAACTATCTGTCGGATAAACTAACAAGAACTTACCCAGAAGTGGTGAAACAGGCCCTAAGGAATTGTCCTAATTGGGCAATGTCGGTAAAGCTGGTTAGAATGAATGAATGAATGAAATATACTTTATTTACACCAAACATAAAATACATTGCACAGGAAAATAAACAAATTATGGTACAAATAAGGCGGTCTTATCGCTAAAAAGCGATTTCTTCCAGACAACCTTAGGGTAGAGGAAATAGTTCAAAGAACGGGTCGGTGTTACAGAAACATTAAATATTAATGTACAAGAAGTGAATAAAACAGAATACATATATATACATAGGCATACATATCATATATACTTAAAAAATAAAGCTGGTTAGATTCTTTATTAAATGATGTTAGGTAGCATTGCTTTCTTTTTTTAGTTCTAGTAATGTTTTTAAGATGATTGTTTTCATACAAGAAGCGAAAACCAGTTTACCTACCTAAGCCCCACTTGCGCCAACCTAGGTAGCAATAAACTCTAGGTTAAATTGTTAACCCATGATTTTTTGTATAGAAAAACAACTGAAAGAGCTATTTTATCCGGAGTTAATTGCTAACCCGTGGTTGGCGCAAGTGGGACTTAGCCTAATAAAAATCAGGTTCGGGTTTCGATCTCATTTGATTCTGTACACCTTAAACTAGGTAACCTACCCTACACTAAATGTTGGCTCCCTGCAAATTGTTCAATGTAATTGATGCTTAAGTTCGAGCTAAGTAGGGTCGAAATGTATGGATTTTGACATACGGGTGTTCGAACTATGACTTACAAATCGTCTCTGAATCTCGGCCAAAGTGTCTTAATTGGAATTAACTGTAGGTTTTAACAAGGTCTTACAAATTATAGTACAGAATATGAACCTCTATAGCTTACCAGAAAAGGTGTGTATCAAAATCTTACATTAAAATATGATAATGTTCTATAAGTTAACAACATAATTTATGATTTGATACAAATAAATCACTTTATTAAAATGTATTCTCGTTATTATAATGACACAACAGGTAACAATAAATTGATACTTGCATATTGCATAATGTTTTATTATTATGTTCTTCTACTTCTTATCGAGTGGGCTGCAAGCCCTGGTGTCAGAGTTTATTCAAACCGCCTTACGGCCTCTGACGTGGTTTTTATGTAACGACTACTACCACCAGAGATACTAGCCGGTATCAACAGTTTAACGTGCCATCCGAAGCACTGAATCATCTTTCTTTTCAGCCAATCGGGTGACTCAGCCTGCAATGTCCTAACCAACTGGGGAAAAACGCACAAAGTGACATTTCACTAGGTGCCCCCCGTGGGAAGCGAACCCACGACCTCCGTGTCAAGAGCCCAATGCTCTTAACCATTAGACCACGGAGGCAGTTCCACGGAGGCGGATTATGTTCAATGGGTACCAGCCCGTCTAGTATTATTTCTCTACTAGCGTGCCGACTCTATTTTTTCCATACTAAGTTCTTGTCGTAGCAAGCGCGACGCTCTGAAAAGCGCGAGAACAGCAGTGCGAATTTTGAAAGTCACACGTTCAAATCAGCAGTAGAAAGACGCATAATCTCCATAGTAATTTTAACATTTTCTACTGCTGTATACAGCGAGTTACGGGTGTCTTTCAAAAATCGCACTACAGGGGCTATAGACAAGGTAACATTTCTATTGGCGTAGACCCTAGTAGAAATGACAGAATGCATGTATTTGACATTGGCGATCGAAACATTTTGACGTTTTCTTTCTCCACCATACGTCAAGTCCATACGTTTATTATTTTTTCTACTGTCGTTAATGCTAATCGAAAGTACTTTTTCTAGAGGCCCTGGTTATTTTCTAAGCAGCCGAAGGCGCGGTGCGCACACGTAGTGAAATCGTACTAGACTCAAAGGACTGTAAGTATTCACCCTACGAGCGGCGCGGGAATCTCATTCGGTGAATTCAGCAGTTGAAAATGTCATAATTACTATGGAGATGTGCATCTTTATACTGTGGATTTGACTTTCAAAAATCGCTCTCTTGTAGTTTGATTAATGATTTTTGAAAGTCAAATCAGCAGTAGAAAGATGCATATCTCCAAAGTAATTTTGACATTTTCAACTGCTGAGCTCGCCGAATGAGATTCAAAAATCGCACTTGTGTACACACACGCCGTGTGTACACAAAATATCATAGTTCATTTACCCATTTTTATGGGAGTTTGATTTCCTATGGTATCACTGGATGAAATTATCGCTGTCTCATACGCGGTTACACTGATGTTCCGTCTATCAGCGTAAGCGAAATACTTGGCCTAGCGAAATACTTGGCCTATGACTTGATGTTTTTAAGTATTTACGACGGGGCTTAAAAATAAGTTGAAATGACATAAGATGACTGATATGTATCGACGCGTACTCTTCAGATCCACGAAAGCACAGAATACTTTTTGGTGTACAGCCAGGAATTTTTCGACTATACGAGTACACCGTAAGGAGAAGACCTGATCAGTACAGCCCATACCCTTTCTAAATCACGCTTACTTGTGCATCCCATATCTTATTTTCAGTTTCTTTCACAGTCCTTTCAATCAAAACCATGGCATACAATTTGCTGACAAAGCTGAGGAGGCTTATATGCCTCGGTAGTTTTTGCATTCTTGCTGACCACCCTTTCTTTTATAAAGCGGAACAATGACTGCTTTGGCCCAGTCATCTGGGTTCTGCCCGTGCTTCCAGCATCAGTTGAAAAGCTGATCTACCACTACAATGCCTCCATATTTCAGCATTTATATCGACACTCTATCATTATTTTATGTAATTGTTTGACAAGCATACTACTCGCTGCTGCAGAAAATATCGTATCTATCTGAAGTACCGACCAAGTAATGTTGATTTAATCAAGAGAATAAAGTTGTATTATCATCTACCTACATTAATTCAACCACCAAGTTATCCTTATTATAGTCAGAATGTCTCTAATTGACATCCAACCTTATGCGTTTGACTGATCGGTAAAATATTTTTGAAGCATAATGCTTGATGTGATTATATATACCCACATTCAACGTGTACTTTAGAAGCATAAAAACGCATGTGCTGTAACACCTACCGAGAGGAATAAAATTATTCCAACGCATAAAGTTTCAAGTAGAAATACGTCAGCTAAAAAATTTTACGAATTTGTGCATATAGATGTATGTAAAAATGATACTTGATGACTCACTAGTATTTCAGAAAGCCTTCACATCCGACTTAATGCACTACTGTATTTTCTCAACGGATGAAGATAGAAATACCAAGTCAGTCACAAAACCTTATAACCGCTGGCTAAAAAAGTGAATTTGGTCGGAAACATACCGACCTAATGCTTCTGATGTCGAGATTTACAATTCAAAAAATAGTTACAAATTAGTTACATCTACAATACTAACAGCTATTATTTACAATCTGAGGAATATTCGAAATATTTTATGCAGAAATTAATTCATAAAAAAGCCGAAAATGATGTAAAATGCGATATTATATTTGAAGGAAAGTTTGACATAGATCTTACCTCTGCAAGCGCTTCCGCGCATATGAATGGCAAAACGGCCGTCGGTAAAATGGCGAGACGCTCGAAATTTCATCGATATTTTGGAATTGTGTTAAAGTATATAAAGTAAAGTAAACAAAAAGGACCTAGGTGCCTAGCTTATGTTATGACCAAGATAATAGTGTATTTTTTTGCGTAAATACATTTTCTTCTAGATATATAACGAGATTAAAACTAGGAAAAAGGGGTTACTTCGAGATATTTTTCTATCGAGCCAAATTGTTCCAATCGTGTACTGAATAACCTACCTGCCTAGGAAATATCCCCAACTTTGACATGTATCCCATTCAAATCAAAATTATTTAATTTTGAATGGAAGAAACGGAATCAAAAAAGCTATTTTGACGAGTCCTTGAGCTGACCACACGGGAAATGAACGATAACGTCCCCCCTGATGGGGGTGGCGGTAAACCTCCGGGTATTGACATGATGGAAGCGTTTGGTAGCCTGGCCTCGAATACTGGCTCGAAAAATACCCTGAAAAGCCCCGCTGAACGCGACGAAGTGGAAAGAATCGTATAAAAAGTTTCATCTCCGGCTGAGTCCATACAATCAGTGTATACGAAGCCAGGTTACGAGGATGACATCAGCTATTGCTATACTGAGAATGATCTAGATCCTTCTACATTCCACGTTTTGATAGTAGAACCAGACATATCTGCCGGCTTTACAATCAGACTTTTAAAATTAGCACAATTTCTGCACAAGTATAATGTTCATGGTATTATTGAAGGAGGTGTTAAGTCAGCTGGACGTAACCGGATTTCCGTGGATTTTTGAAATTTTCATGATGCCAATCTTTTTGCTGACAATCAAATTTTAACTGAAAATAAATACAAGGCGATTCGACGGAAATTTCAGGTTACCCGAATGGGAGTAGTCAGAAATATCCCCACAGACTGGACTCTTGAAGAACTTGTTGAAGGTCTTAAATGTCCTGCCGATTCTAAAGCTGGATCTGTTATTAAAGCCAGGCGTTTCAACAGAAAGGTCTCTAAAGATGGAGTAACTACTTGGGTGGCGACATCATCGGCTCTTTTGACATTTACAAGTCAGGTACTGCCAGAGCGAGTTTATTACTATGACTCTTCACTACCTGTTAAAGTTTATCAGTTACCCACCATCCAATGCCACAGCTGCTGCAGGTTCGGACATGTCCGTGCTTGCTGCATGCTTGCTTGCTTGCTGCATGTTTGCTTGCTCGCTGCATGCTTGCTTGCTTGCTGCATGCTAGCTTGCTTGCTGCATGCTTGCTTGTTTGCTTATATGTATGTAGAAGGTGCAGTGGCGTGGACGCCCCCTGCCTGAGAAAAACAATCTGTTTTTTTTTAAATTCTAGGAAAGGTTAGGTTAAATTTTTCTGCGGAAAAGTGACTGTACGGAAAAACAAATATTCGAAAAAGTAAATTATCTGACTTACATTACTTTGGAAAACTGTGTAACAGAATTTTGATTCATTGGTTAAAAGAAAAAAAGGACAATAAAAAATCTGGCTCCTCAAAATATGGCGAATAATATTTCGGGGAAACAAAAAAAAGGGAAACAATAAAAAGTGTAACGATGTCGGAGAACTAAAATTCGGAAAACTCTTTTTAGAAAGTACGATAGGTAACCCCCTGCGACAGATGAATAGCCTCCTGCAACAAAACAATAGATATATCATACAAGAAATGCGAAAAACTATTAAAGACCAAGTAGAAATAGCAATTCACCGATAAACTGTTGTGCAGTTTGGCGTGGTAATTTTGAAGACACACATGTACCCATTTAATTAAATGAAACAAATAGAACAAACTGAAATCAATAAAATAAAAATAAATATCTTGGACAGATCTAGCCTGGACTTGTATTAAGATAACTAGACAACGATATAGAATACATAATTATATAGATACAAACATCCATGACTCGGGTACAAATATTCATATTCGTCATACAAATATTTGTCCCTTACAGGATTAGAACCCGCGACCCCCGGCACAGCAGGCAGGTTCACTACAGACTGTGCTGTCGGGCCGTCAATGTGCTGTATATCCGCAATTGACCAAAAAATTTTACAATTAGACTGTCAGTGCCATAAGCTTTAAATATATAACGAAAAATTGCAGAAAGAAATTCAAAACTTAAAGGAAACCCCACATTCGAATGAAACTCGTACTCGACAAAAATAGAAAAAACCTTTGTTCTGCACGGATTACCGGCAAACTATTGGGAGACGGAAGAAGATATAAGGCTTCCGCACATTGCAGCGATAATATCGAGCGATATTATCGAGCGATATTATCGACAGCGATATCGCGACACCTTACACACTGCAGCGATTCCGCGATTCGCGTCACGCATGCGCAGTTGCGCACACCACTGAATGTAGTAGAAAGAGATTGCGTCAGGTTGCGATAATATCGCGGCAGAGTGTGGGATCGAGCGCGTCCCCATACAAAATGTACTGATAACAATTATCGCAAAATCTCAGCGATATTATCGCTCGATAATATGTATAACATGTACTCAACTTATCGGTGTCACCGAGAAATTGAACTGCTCTCGATGCGGCTCCTGCTTTTATTATAGCTGCGTGAACATAAGTAAGGAAAACTATAATAAGCTATCTCAAAGATCCAAATATAACTGGAAATGCCCGACATGTAAGATTCCCAAGATAGGAGGTGATGAAACTCCAGTCAAGAATGACTCTGAGGATAATCAAAGAAATTCCAGTCAAAATGTTACTGTGTCCTTGCTGGACGAACGACTCAAGCATCTCGAGACCTCGATCTCTGCGAGTCTAACCAGTACAATGGCGGAACTACTCAAGAAGCAATTACAGTCTGAATTTGACAGTTTACGTCCTACTATGCAGGAGATACCTTGTCTCATCGAGTCTGTCAAATTCCTGTCACAACAATACGACGACATGCACAAGGAGATCTCGGAGTTGCGCAAAACATCTTCTGAACTGCGCGACGAGAACCAATTTCTTCGTGAATCTGTTTCTAAACTCAACACTAGGATATCTCAAATAGAACAGCATTCCAGGGAAAACAATGTTAAATTACAATGCTTACCAGAGTTTTCAAACGAAAACCTTCCGAATACTATTCAACAACTTATGAAAGTAGTATCGTGTCCCCTGGATGAAAAAGATATAGTGTCGGCTACTAGAGTTGCAAAAACGAACAACCAATCAGCCCGGCCTCGCTCTGTGATCATCAAAACTGTATCTCCCACATGGCTAAAGATACACTCTTAGCGTCGTGCATCACCTACAACAAAACTCACCTTTCCGACAAGCTTAGCAGTGCCCGCTTAGGCCTTGGAGGAGAAAAATAACTTATTTACTTGTCGGAGCACCTATCTCCCGGAAACAGAGCCCTTCATGCCCAAGCTAGAATCTTCAAGCGCGAAAATAACTATAAATACGTTTGGGTTCGCAATGGGCGAGTTTTACTTATAAAGGATGATTCCACAAAGGCCACTTGGGTGAGTGTTTCGAATATGATTGAAATTATATTGCCGAGAGCAAAGTTTACAACAAGTTTCTTGATCAGAGTAAAAAGTAAAGATGGGGCGGGCGGTCTATAGAGCACTCCGCGGGTCCGTTCCATAGCGTAGGCTTAATTACGTGTGTGGGGTGTTAGGGTACGTTCCGAACATCCTCCCCCCCCCCCCCCCCCCCCCTTGAAAACTTCTTTTTCAAGCGGCTCATGGGATTCTTCTCTTTCTAGAGCACATATTTTTGTAAGAGCTCTTTTCATGATTCCTTTCTTCGTGAAAACATCGTTGACTCTCGTGATTCCATCCCGTCCTGGATATACGATGCACTCGACCCAGCAGCCATTTCATTGGTGGTAAGTGCTCGTCCTGTATTATGACGAAATCTCCATCTTTGACGCTTGGTCCATTTGTTCGCCATTTGACACGCTGCTGGAGGTCGGACAGGAACTCTTTGGTCCAACGATTCCAAAAATGCTGCCGCAGACGTTCGATAAGCTCGTAGCGGTTGACAGTAAGACGCTCGACGATTGGTGACGGCAGTGAAGTTAATGGACGCCCAATTAGGAAGTGCCCAGGAGTCAATGGTGTTAAATCGGAAGGATTTGACGATAAAGAATGGAGTCTTGTCGAAAAGCATACAAAGATGCATACGTAGCATTTAATAGAACTAGATCCGCGACCTTTGCGGCTAGAAATTAAAAAAGGTCCCGCAAAATCGGTGCCACACGTTTCGAAGGGCAAAGCAGGCGTAACACGAGGTTCGGGTAAGTTTCCCATTAACGGTTGTAAAGTTTTACCTTTAAATCTGGTACAAATGATGCATTTATTAACTGTTTTTGTAGCTAAATTCCACCACCAGTAAGCCAGAACTGATCACGCACACAATTCAACAACTGTTGCGGACCACAATGAAATAAATGTTGATGTTCCTTTTCAAACAGCAATTTACTGAACGGATGCTTTCCATCAATTAAAATTTGAAATTTCTTATCATAAGGGCACTGTGAAGCATTTTGTATACGCCCACCAACACGTAGAATACCCTCGGGATCCATAAATGGGTTCAGTGACAGTATGTTTGACTTATTGTTAAGTGGTTTGTTGTTACGCAAAGAATTTAACTCTTTAGCAAATGAATCTATTTGTGATTGTTTAGCTAGTGTAAATAATGATTTTTGTTTGATTTTATAGTTTTATTTTTACAATTATTGATGAACCTCAAAACATAAGCAAAAATTCTTTGTAGTTTATTTAACTTTGAATATTTATAGAATGGTACTACATTTTCACATTGAATATTAAGTGTAAGTGTAACCTTTGTTTCAGGTAATGATACGTTTTCGAAACCATTTGCGGGCCATTCATTTTCAGGCTTTGACAAGAAGGACAGCGCCATTCCACCAGATAGAGCTATCCTTTAGTTGTTGTGGGGACACTCCTCGGGAGGCCATGTCAGCTGGATTTAAATTGGTAGGTACATGACGCCACGAATTTTCATCAGTAAGATTACGAATTTGATCAATACGATTACAAACATAAGTTTTTAAGGTTTTAGGTTGCGTTTTAAGCCAACCTAGAACTAAAGTAGAGTCACACCAAAAAACGGATCGCAATACACTGACTTTGAGAGATTTTATGACTTTATCATATAGCTTAGCGCCTAAGAGAGCTCCTAGCAATTCTAGAGTTTTATGGGAGCTACCCTGGCTTTTGCGCACAACAGCCTAACTTTGACAGTTTTCTTGGAACAATCATTAGACTTTAAATATAAGAAGGCACCATAAGCGGTACGTGAGGCATCTGTAAAACAGTGGATTTCTATATTAGTTGGAATATCACACAGAACGTGTCTCGGTACTTCAAGGGTTTAAAATTGGTTTAAATTATTGAAAAATACTTCCCAAGAAGTCTTATCGTCTTCGGGTACAGCCTCGTCCCAATCTAATTTAAGTAGCCACAATTTTTGTAGTAGCAGTATTCTTTGGACTTATTGTACAAGCAGAAAGTAAACCAAGAGGATCGAAAATTTTACAAGCAGTTGACAATAATATGTTGCGTTTAGTTACTTTTGAAACGGTTTCAACCCCTGCCAAAATTGTTAATTGTCCGTTTCAGGAGACCACTTCAAGCCTAAAACGGTAGATTCTTTACTGAAGTCTTGAGTCTGATTTATAGTAGGAATATTCTCAAATATTTCAGGCACATTAGTTCTGAATTTTCGTAACGGTAAGCAAGCTTCTGACAATTTTTGAGTAACACCCTTTATGATATGTTGTAATTCTGATTTCGAAACCAGACCCAGTATTCAAATCGTCTACATAAAAGGAATGCCTGATAACATTTGCGATGGTTTCGTCAGTGCACTCATCAGCAAGCTGCACCAAACATCTTGTAGCTAAGTAGGGAGCTGAAGCTATTCCATAGGTTATTGTATTTGAGCTGCAGTATTCTTACAGGCTGAACTTCATTGTCCCTCCAAAATATAAGTTGTAAATTGCGTTGAGATTCGTCTAAGTTTAGGCAACGATACATTTTCTCAATATCACCGGTTACTACGTATTTGTTTTAAAGATTTACCTGATGACGTTCGAAAAGAGGCATAAAAAACTACTCGTAAGCGTGTGGTCTCACTGCTTTCTCGAAAGACGGCCCACAGTGGTCCCGTTTTAAAAAAATATGGACATTAGGGTGGGTCGTTTTTTTTTTTTTAATTTTGATTTGTAATAGTGCGGGAAACGTGATAACGTATAGACAAGAAAACTAGTATTTTTTTAAATATATTTTGTATGCGATTAATTACCCGCGCATTACGCTTAAAGTTTGAAATACATGCTACAAATCTACCCTTTTCTTTGAGGGTATATCTTAAAAACTAAACGACATACCTAAAATGATATTAAATGGCTAAATTAATAACAGATACAATCGAAAATAATAATTTAATATAACTCATAGACTAATCAGTCCTTAGTTCTGATCAACGCTACCTTTATGATATTACATCTGCCGTAATAAGTGGTGAGTGTCCTCCTGATTTGTCCTATCGTTCCCCAGAAAAAAATTCTCATGCCAGATGGCTTACAAAGGGCAATAGGATCTTGCGGTTATATGTTTCAACTGACAGACCTAAGAATGAACTAAAACAACTCAAAATTTGTCCATGGTGTCTGACAAACAGAAACACGTGAGAGAACTCGCTGCAAGGCGCATTTTAAGGGCAAGAGCAGAATCTAATTCAAGTCAGCTTCGAGTCTTTGAAGTGCCAATGATCAATTTAAACGCTTCGTCATACATTGATTTGATTGACTGGCAGCAAACTTATTCTAAGCCACCTATATTGAGCAAAGTTTCGGATGAAACTCTTCATTCTCTAGTGTATTGAGGTGGTAATGATGAAGTTCTTTTTCTGCGACTACCATGTCATACTCAAGCTGTTGAGCGGGCTGTAAAGACAGTTACATAGGCGTCTTTACAGCTTTGCCGCAAAGATACTAGAATAGCTTAGACAAAGAATACAATTCGTTCTCGAAAGCAAATGCCAAAGTTTGATAGTAAGAAAGATTTTAAAGTTAGTATTTAAATGTTGAATTTTTTTATTTTCTCTGAACAAATGTTGAAATTATTTAATTTAATTATAATTTCTTGTCCCTAAACTGTGTATTTTTTAACAAACTTACCTGTTTTTCTTTCAAGACACGAAAAACAAAAGTCTAATCAGTTCAGAAAAAAAATGTAAATTTCTATTTTTCAAATCCGATGCGCGGGTAGAAAGTTTTTTTTTGCTTATTTTTCCATAATTGGAGGTGGGTCACGTTTTTATTGCTATTACAAAACAATCAGAAGAAAAAAAATTTACCCTGATGGACATCGGTGCTAGAGTTACAACATATTTTTTTTTTATGGTGAACAATGTGATGACTAATGAGACAAAAAAAAATATTATTCTACCACGTCTATAACTTAGTGAATATAATATTCTTTTTTTTTGTAAGGGAGAAATCACATTATTGCTTATTTCTCGAAAACCTTTAAAAATGGCAAGATGGCAATCACATACAAAAGAAGTGATCCTGAGTGTTTCACTCATAGACACTTTTAACTTATCTCTGCGTACTTTGGAGAAAAATGCATCTAAAAATGTTTGATTTTTTTATTCAAAATTATTGCTCAATATGAGTAGAACCTTGACAATACAAATAGAAAAAAAAATATTTTTTTCACTAAGTTATAGACGTGGTAGGATAATAATTTGTTTTTGTCTTATTAGTCATCACATTGTTCACCATAAAAAAAATATGTTGTGACTCTAGCACCAATGTCCATATTTTTTTAAAACGGGACCACTGTGCGGCGTGGTGAGGGAGATAATAACCGAATTTAGGACGTTCTACTTCTGACAGGTGACCAAGCCTTTCGTATTCATGAATAAATTCCGCTTATTCTTCCTTACGACCGGATTTTGACAAACTTTTCTCTAAATTGAAAAAAACGCATTTTAACCAGGTTGTGCGAGTCCCCAAGAGCAACCTCTGGTTCTTCCCGCAACGGCATTTTAAGACAAAATTTTCCATTTTCTAGTCGCTTTGTATTTTGAGTAAAATGAGTATCGCAGAACTCTTCTTCCTATGACAACAGTTTAGAAGATGAAGGCAACCTCTTCAACTTCTCAAAATCTTCCGAGAGACTCCCTAATATCCTGAGTAAAGATACAATAGACGTTAGAAGTAGGATTAGGGGCTTCTCCAGTTGGACCAGCTACTAGCCATCTGAATTTCGAGTGTTGTAGTGTGGGTTTGTTTCGCCCCAATTTGATTTGGTCGCATTTGACAATATCCCAAAACACATCAGCGCCCAACAGTAAATTAATTTCAGAAAGACGAAAGAAGGTCGGGTCTGCAAGTTGAATCTTTCATAAGCTTTTGCATTTTCTCAGTTAAAAATGAAGACTGGCTGCCACTGTCTAATAGCGCTTTGGCAAGGTAAGTTTTGTTACTTTTAAGATCTACCAATTCAACTTCAGCTGTAAATAGCAATACTTGTCCCGTCAGTCAAGCTTTTCAGCCCTGTAATTAAAACTTTAGCACCTTATTTAGCATCTTTGTTTAATTGCTTCATTGATTCGGGAACTTTCCCTGACTTAATGAAACACAGCAAAGTAATACCACTTTTCAAAACGGGCAATAAAAGCGATCCTAGTAACTTTCGACCTGTATCAGTCCTACCCGTTCTCAGCAAAGTTTTTGAAAAGATTATACTCAGTCAAATGCTCTCCTACTTTAACCTCAAGACGCTGTTGCATGAGCAACAGTTTGGATTCACTAAGGGTCGCTCAACAACCGACGCCGGAGTTAAGCTGATTCAGCATATCTTTAGCGCTTGGGAAGAGCACTAAAATGCAATCGGAGTCTTTTGTGACTTATCCAAAGCATTTGACTGTGTTGATCATAAAACAATGTTGATCAAATTAAACCACTACGGTATTCAAGGCAGAGCTCTGGATCTTTTAGAATCTTACTTGGAAAATAGAATTCAAAGGGTGTCTATCAATGGAACAAATTCGTCTGGCTCACAAGTAAAAATGGGCGTTTCACAGGGATCTATATTGGGTCCATTTCTCTTTCTGGTTTATATAAACGATTTACCCTACATGGTACAGAACTTGTCGAACATAGTGTTATTTGCTGATGATACTTCTCTTATTTTCAAAACAAGTAGAAAGGCACAAGATGTTGATGATATAAATGAGAATGTAAATTATACTCCTAGACAAGTTCTGAATTGGTTCAGTGTTAATAATCTTGCATTAAATGCAAAGAAAACTAAATGTATTAAATTCACTCTACCAAATGTTATTAATAATGAAAATCGAATAATTTTAGATAATGATATATTGCATTTCACAAATAATACTGTATTTTTAGGGATAAAGATTGACTCGAAGCTGCAATGCAATATAGAAACCCTAGCGGATAGGCTGAGCTCGGCAGCTTATGCAGTTCGAAAAATCAGACAGCTATAACCGATATAGCTACTGCAAGACTTGTGTACTTCAGCTACTTCCATAGTATTATGTCTTATGGTAACTATCAAACCATACAATGGTTGCGAAATCAAATCCGTAATAAGCCAATTTTGATACTAGTAATGAGGTATTAATACAGTCGAAGGCACGGGAGAAGTCCAGCAGTGTTAAAATTGTACTCTTGCCACTGTCTTGAGCGGATAAAATGTTATCCATAACATCCATCAAAGCAGTAGCTGTACTGACACCTTTTTTAAAACCCGACTGCACTTCTGGTAAAATATTATTATCCTCCAGATACATAGATGTCTGTATGTGGACTAACCTTTCCAAAACCTTAGAAAGACAAGGTAAAATACTGATAGGCCTAAGATCTTTGTAAAGCGCAGGATTGGGTACCTTTGGCAAAGGAGTTACGACCGCTGTTTTCCTGGCATATGGAAATGTAGATGTAGATATCGAACTGTTAATAATCCACGTAATAACAGGCAATGTGTATGGCCAAGTTAACAGAATCATATCGGTGCTAATACCGTCTATCCCTTGAGCATTCGATTTTATACTGAGGAATGCTTTTGACACATCAGCTTCATCCACCTGTTTTAATTTAAAAACCGTATCTCCATACTTGTTAAATTCATAATAGCTCAATAATGACAAAGATACACTTTCTGTGCCGGGTATGTTCAGAAAATGTCGATTTATTTCATTTGGGTCATCAAACATTGCCGGCAGATTTTCATCCCTATTAGGATCAGTCAAGATTGAGTTTCTCATGTTTTTCCATAGAGTTTTAGAATCATTAGCTTGGTTATTTATAGTGCGATCAAAATAAGCTCGCTTCTTGTTGTACATGCATTGTTCAGTCATTTTTTTTAGGGACTTATAATATGCCTTATGCGAGTCTTGTTTAGTAAAACGATATCGTTTTAATGCCTTGTCCCGTAATCCCATCAACAGTCTCAGATTA
Organism: Agonopterix heracliana; assembly: GCA_963693445.1. Taxonomy (NCBI): domain Eukaryota; kingdom Metazoa; phylum Arthropoda; class Insecta; order Lepidoptera; family Depressariidae; genus Agonopterix; species Agonopterix heracliana. The sequence goes on from OY856321.1 coordinate 1,168,227, forward strand.
TCTGTCATCCAGGGAGTGTTTAATTAATACCGTTTCGAGAGGAGCATGCTTATCAAATAGATGCAAAATAAAGGAGTCAAAAATGTATACCATATCGTTTATGTTAGTAGAGTATTTGATAGATTCCCAATCCAAGTCAATAAGGTCTGCATTAAATGAATCTTGATCAATATCCTTTATCGGCCTATATGGAATACGTTTTGGTTTTAAATTTTCCCTTTTTACATTAAAAGTTACATTTATCATTGCATGACCATTTATACCACTAATATTAGACACACTGACACCACTAACAGCGACACCAGTGCAAAAGAGATCGATTAATGTCGCACTATCTTTAGTAAAGTGATCAGGTTCCGTCACCACTTGCCTAAGATCAACACACTGTAGAAAATTGTAAAACCGATTATATTTACTGTCTTAAACTAATTGGTCGATGTTAAAATCTCCTAAGATCACTATCCGGTCGAAATAGGAAAAAAAAAGCAACAGACTCGGTGAGATCATTAAAAAAAGTATCAATAGACTGCATGACCAGCCCGGCCGGAACGACCCAGAGCGGGAGCACATTTCCTCTCGCAAAGTCGACGCGCAATTTCAGCAATGACGCTTTTAGCTTCGGCTCCCCATGCCCCTGTGGTCTTGACGGTGACAGAAACAAAGAGATTTAACGCTCCAAGGCTGAGTACCGGACTCTCTTCTTAGTGGGAGCAAGTTCAGCGGCTGCTCCAGGTGTCCGTGTCGTGCGACTGAGGTCTGGCTGCGAAGGTGCTTACTTGCATGTAGTGTGCCACAGGAGGCACTTGCCTTTCTGCCAGGAGACCAAAGCTATAGGCCGTCCGGCCTCTTACCGTCGGTCTTTTGAAATACACATACACAGAATAGGCACATAAAGTATGATAAGTGCAATTAGATTTGTGTAATTTGTATTACTCAACCACTGTGAGTAAATTTTTAAATACTCATAACTTTTGATTGTGTAAACCGATTCCGATGAAATATAGCCTATATAATCTAAACTTCAGATTCTCCTATGCTCTTGCTGATGAAATGTGATATTTTCATGATTATGATGATATAAAAATAAAAACACAAAAAGTGCTGCACCAAGATTCGAACCATCGACTCGTATTTGAAAGTGACCATTCACCAAATACGCTACTGAGCTTTCTGAAGAAAGCGTTGAAAAAAGCAATTAGTATTTACCATACATGCATACCCAAATTCATAATATTTCGAAATGGTAATCATTGAAAATTATCCCACATCAGGAACGCATTACCGGTAAATTCTTGCTCATGTAACATTGTAGTAACTGTAAGTAAACCTTTTAAATAAATAAATAAATAAGCCATGGACTTTATACTTTTATACACATTATACGTTTGACCTCCGAACCTATCGTTTGAATTACGCCCAACACCGGAAAAAAATCTATCATAATCACTGTCACGATAATAATATTAACATACCTCTTCAGTGATTTGGTTCCAATCATTGCAGCTCAATCCGAGTCTGAGCTCGCTGACGTCACCCGCTACTGCTTTTATCTTGTTTATGAAACCCGGACGAAGCCTGGGCATATTTTCGAATGCCTGAAATTAGAGAATAAGAATTGTTAGCTGGGCTATTGCAAGCAAGTTTCGTTTTGTAACACTGCGACCATTGCTGGTCCTTTTTTATTTTCTTATTGCGTTTGCCCAAGCTCATTTACACATACATCCGAACAATTTTTATACATTTTCGGGTATCGTATCGAGTGATTCGCCCATGCTCGAATTTTTCATGCCCACGCTGAGAATCCTAGTGTAACGTGAACTTATGCATATAATTTATTTTTTTTACAGTAAAGGGCTATGTTCGCTTGTTTACATGAATTTTATTATGTACCTATATACCGTACACATAAAGAAATAAAAACAATTATGTGTCGAAATTCGGCTTCGGTGGCATGTCCACAATCCATTTTTTTCATAAATATGCTCGCCAAGCAAATGTTTCCAAATAGAATCCAAATAAGTTATGCCCTATATTATCTTCATTAAGCAGACTATCTTAAATCAGCTGAACAATGGTTCTTTATACATCGTGGACCTTTGGACACTCGATCAAAATTTGTCCACACATCAGCATAAGTTTTGGTGGCAAATATTCCAGACGATTTTTCTTACTGTATAAGCATTAAATATGAGCTGTTTTCTAATTAAACCTACCATATCGATTGCGTCCTAAGACCCTAGGACCATATCCACATGACACTGCTACTGGATGTCTCACTAAACGCGGAAGTATAGCCTTCGGTGGCAAGGGGGACAAAAATTTTCAATTTCGGTGGGTCGATTTTTAATAGGGTTCTGAAAGTGTTACTACTGTAACATTCATGTAACCGATTGGTTTTTGGTTGCTTTATAATGTTCACGATTTAAGTTTTTAATCGGATAGTTAGTTTTTTTTCTGCGCATTTTTTTCCTAGTGGTTCCAACTTCGGTGGCTCAGTTTCGGTGGCTTTGGTGGCGTTTTTTGAGGCCACCAAAATTGAAAACTGCCACCGAAACTTAAAAGGTTGAAGAATTCATTGTAATAATTACAAAATACGCATATTAGCTTACATCACTATTCCACAAGGGTAGGCAGAGACTACCGCTCGCCACGCGCTACTATTCTTACCTAATCTCGGTTTTTTTCTTTGCCGCGCCGTCTCCGGCGTCACCGCAATGTTAGAGTGTAAACTCTTTCTGTATCATTTATGGTTTTGCCTATGACAACAACACCAACCGCACCATTGTAGAAGCGGCGAGGTGCATGTTACTGGATTCCGGCTTGAGTAAACAGTATTGGGCCGAAGCTGTCGGGACAGCCGTTTATTTGAGGAACAGGGGCCTAATTCTGCTAACGATTTTTGTGTTACAATACGAAACAGTTCCGTTATTTTGACACTAATTTGACAGTTTTCGGGTAAAAAAAAGATGTTCTTTTTTTTATAACGTGATCGTAGAGGAAACGGATGAACATTGTGTGTAGCGTTGTTTTACGTACAAACCCCATCCGATCACGATACAATACCGAGAAGCAATACCGAAGCAGGGGTAGAAACATTTTTAATTATTGTTAGTTACCTATTTCTTGTAGGATTGTAAAAATAATAGATAGGTAAGCATATTTTTGTTGTATTGAAATTATTGCACATACATTTTTTTCGATTGGTTGCTGTGCGAATAAAATATGTTTTCCGGAAATTTTTCTGTTTAAAACAAATATTTCAATTTCAATTTATTTATTGCACACACAGACTTAAAAGTATTTCTTTCAAGTCCGTGATTACACATCATAATGTTACAAATGTGTTAATATAGTCGAAAGCTAACAGTTCAAATTCAACAGTTCAAATATAACACAACGAGGTGGAAGTAAAAACATCTTAGGGTGGAAGGGACTTTGAAAATGATAAAAATGTTGAATATTCTTTACAGGGTGGAAGGAAAAGTATCATTAACCTTCAAACCACATACTTACTCTACCCATCAATCTGAACAACTTTTACAATGGGAGCAAACCTTTGAAATAAAAAAATAATTTGGTGTCCCATTCGTTTGTGTCGAGTAGGTATTGCAGTTTAGTATGAGGCAGCTGATTTTATTTCGTTCTGACAGATTTGCTCCCATAGTTAAAGTTTTTCAGTTTGATGGGTAGAGTATGTGGCTTAAAGGTTAATGATACTCGTACTTTTCCGCACACCGTGTATAATACGGTTACGATCGTAACAATTCTGAATAATTATTTTAATTTGAGTTGATAATATTATATAATAAATTATATAACACAGTTCCGTTACTGACAGTTTTTTGTCAGTGCTTATAATTATTTTTGTTATTACTTAGTTGGATTTTTTTATTTTAAGCTAGAAGGTTTATCAAATATACCTTCTAGCTAAATCATAGTACCTAAATCAAATATTTTCCTAAAAAAATACTAATATACATAATTATCCATCTTTCAACTCTAATACCAGACATTCAAAATCCGGCTATCCGGACTCGCGCGTTGAGGTTTCCGTACATAGACACTTAAAAATACATAGTTAAAATCCTGTAGAAAAAGAGACAACGCAAAATACGAAACAGTTTGTTGTTCATTGGGCAATTTTTTTTTATATAAAAAGTTAAAGTACTTAAAATGCACACACTAAATAACCGTTAACATTTTACAAAATAACAAAATTCAGATTTCAATTCCTGTTTCCAAAATATTATCACGAAGTTGAAAGGTTGCTTACCTCTGCTGTTTTATTTGGCATGCCTACTCTGTCAAATTCGTGTCAAAATTCATTCAAAACCAAAGCGTCAGATAAAATTATTTCATATCATGCAAAGGAAAACATGAGGAAAATAATACATTTTCAGGTACCATGACTTTTTAGATGAAGTATTAGGTACGTATTCTTCTGCCAGAAGCCTCCTCTCATCTACATTTATGAGAGTAGACCTCAAGCCAAGGAATATGCTACTCTCTACCTCTCTACTCTCCTGCCCAAAGCGGATGCATGGAGGCAAGTCAGAGGTATACTGTCTAGCTAGTACATATCTAGTTATCTTCTGCCACCGTCTTCGTTGACCTATGATCTAACTTAACGAACAGATAGGTAGGTTTATATTCTTCTTCTTGTGGTGCCATCTCCTATCGGAGGTTGGCTATCATTAGGACTATTCAGACCCTGGAGACTGCAGCCCTGAACAGTGAGGTGGTGTTCATATCGAACCATTCACACAGGTTTTTAAGCCAGGACGTCCTTCTTCTACCAGGCATTCGTCTTCCCAAAATTTTCCCCTGCAAAATAATCTGGAGAAGTTGATATCTAAATATCACTTCTCATAATGTGACAGAGGTGCTGTGATTTCCAAGGTTTTATAGTTTTTAGGATTTCTAATCTCTTATTCATCCTCTGCAGGACCACCTCGTTGCTAATTCTATCTTCAATAGATACCTACTGTTGTGTATTTTCAACTATCCGGAACATGGGGAGTTGTGTGCTTAATATGCGAGTAATAACCTTCTAGCTAGACTACGGACGGAGGCTTCATAAATTAAATAACACTAAAACGGTCACCCATCCTAAAGACCTACCTATCCAACTTCGGTGATCTTTTTACACTGTGAATCACCTCTTCACCTCTCCAATAAGACATAGTAGAAGTGATTAACCTACACAGTTCATTATGCAGCACCTATATTTTTGTATACTTAAAACAAATAGTTAGGTATATTTATGAAAACAATTGGAAAACAGTGACAAGTGTTTACTATTGTAAAATATAATATGTATCTTGGAAATTGGATTTAGTGAATAAAACAATCCAACTTATTTCATTTATGTTTTATTTAGTATTTTTTTAATTACAGCATTTGTCTTCGTTCGAAATCGACACTAAGGGCGGCGGCGGCGTTATAATACACTTGAAGATTTTTAACCCCATCGAAATGATTTGATGATGACGAATAGTTCAAGTACCAATTAAGTATACTAAGATAGTTTAATCGCTGGCGACACGATGGAACTCTGGATCAACTCTGGATACTGACACAAACCACTTCTTGAATAATAAGATCAATCACCAAACTAATCATGACTTCTTATTAATATCATACTCGTATCTAAGACTCTTGGTTCAATCTCTGTTGAATATTCTTGCTCCTTATTACATCTTTGTTAGAATATTATATTTCTTCTTTCAAGTCCGTGTATTGTTATTGAATATATTTTTATAATAGGTATTCGATTTTATTTTTATTTTACTGTAAGTTCTGTACATTTTCTGTAACAGAGAATGGAATGTAAACTTGTCTGTAAATTGGTTCAAATGCCTTGCTGCCTTTTCTTATCAAAATTTCAAATCGTCGAGCTTATTTAGAAATTTTTCTTTGTCTGAGGTGTAAACATAAAAATCAATATTTTACTAATTGACATTGACGCACTTCACTTTTATCTATAGGCACTTTTTTTTCCAGAGTAAAGCATAAAGCTTCTTGCGAAAAAGATGTTATTTGGAAGGATTTATCTTTTTTGTTTTAAAGCCTCTTTGTTTCAACTTGCATGATAATGTCGATAACGATAATAAAGTATATTAATCTATCTATAGAATCACGCCTCTTTCCTACTGGGGTAGACAAAGACTAGGATGCTCCATTATACACCATGAAATCGGGGTCGTTTTAAAGTAGGAACATAGTGTTAATACCATCAAATTGTACTTTTACCACTGTAAAACCAACTTTTAAATCTTTAAAAAACCTGCTATTTCATACCTTTTTGTCAAGAAGCTAATTGCACTTTCTATGGAACTGCAGTTTTTTTTTCGCGATATCGCTATTGGCTCCGTAGCAAAAGTTGTTCAGTTTGATCGTCTGAAGTACCGTCTTCCGGCTTCAGAACGATCTCGATTCCAGGGTGTATACTGCGACCCTGACATGCATCTTTCGCCTTATTTACATCCATACAATTATTTTCATACAAGCCCGTCGGTTCTACATTCTAAGTTCTAACCTATTCTTCTTGGCCTTGCCCGTTCTCATTTTATTTGGGGTCGGCCCTCCGTGTCATACGTCTCTAGGCAGCTCGGTCCTGGGTCGTCTCTTTGTTGACTTGGGCTTCTTTGAGGTTCTTATTTACTAAGGACATCCATGTAATTCGGGGTCTTCCTCGTCCTCGGGGTTCAGTATCGATATCTAGCACTTTTCTGGTCATGTGGTCGGATGGTCGGTCGATTCTAAGTTCTACCCTATACCAACACTTTCATTCATATGACTCAACAGTATTATTATCTTTTGTTAATCCTCTCCACATAATCAAACAAACTAAACAATTGCACTCAACGTAAACACCAACAAATTAAAAATTCGGAGCGTCATTACTGAAAGTTTCTGTAAAACACAACGTAAATATTCGGAGCGTCAATTGTGTTTTACTGAAACTTTCAGTAATAAAATTATGGGACGGGTTCGAATTCGCAGATACGGTATAGGCTATGCTATGTACACACGGCGACACATCAAGCTATACAAAACCAAAGTAAGCTGACCGCGCGTAGCAGGAGTAACGTGTAACGTAGCGTGGCCAGCTTATTTTGGTTAAGTATAGCTTGATGTGTCGCCGTATGTACCAATGATCTATAAGATGATATGAAATGTTCTCAACCACGAGAAAACTAAGATACGATAAAGATACAATATTCTGAGGGATAAGTAGGTGAATTGGGCGCGCGTGTTGCAGTTGGGCTAGAGCCTCCACTAGTAGGCCTATCTCAGGATACCCCATAGTGGGGGCTGGAAGAAGCTAATAGTGATGAAAACTAAGTTTGCTTTCAATTAGGTACCAAAATCAGGGTTTGTATTTAGTGGCTGTTTGACGCTGATGGTAGGAGAGCATAAAAAATTTTTTTTTTCCAACAATTTTTAACGTTCGTAAACCGATTGTAAAAAAGTACCTCACGACTAACTTTTATTTTGACAGCTCTAAGGGCAAGAAATCGTAATAACATTGGTTAAAACAAACGTCAAAGTTACTTACAATGTTCTTACGTACGATCTTTCCTCGTTTACAATCACGTTACGATACAGTAGAATACCAAAACTCACTAAATAGTATGTAATGTCAACGGAACGAGATTGGAACAAGATAAAAATATGTCAACAGAATTCCATTTTAAAAAGTGACGTCATTACGAACCGATTACAATACGAACCAGAACCAGTAATGTGTAAAATAGGAGAATTAGGCCCCTGGTCGCCTACAAAAGCTGTAAGAGGTTTTACTCCTGAGGAGAAGTGGCGAGGTAGGAAAGTAAATTTATCGCATCTAAAAACCTTTGGCTGTGTGGCGTACGCTGTAGTTAATGAACGTAAGAAGCTGTATCCAAAATGCAAAGAGTACATTTTCGTTGGATATTGTGATGAAACGTTTCTACGAAATGTATCACTGCACGAAATGTAAGATTTATTGAAGATAAATTCTACAATGCTTCAATTCAGAATAAAGGTGGGCAGAATATTAACCCCGATATTGTGTTAATAGAGACACCATGTTGAAAACAATTTGGAACAACCTGAGCAGGGACAAGGTGGTTCAGAAATAGATAGTTCTGATACCGAGTCTGAACAAGCGGAATCCGATTCAGAAAATTCTTCGGACCCAACGTATGTTCCAAATGTATCGACGTTTGATTCTGAGGACTCAAGAGGACCTAGTGAGTTTGAGGATGCTTCCTTGGCATGTCTTAAGTCATTTCTTGCTGGAGCAAGCTGTGGAGATGATGAACCGAAGACGGTGCAAGAAGCCATGAACGGGCCCGAATCCGAACAGTGGAAAACTGCGATGTTAGACGAGTACCAGTCGTTCCTTGATAATAAATGTTTTACACTTACAGATTTACCAAAAGGCAAGAAGGCAGTGAAGTGTAAATGGATCTTTAAAAAGAAAAAGGGGCTGGATGGACAGATTTTGCAATTTAAAGCTCGTCTAGTAGCGAAAGGATTTACACAAAAGTATGATATTGACTACGACGAAACTTTTTCGCCCGTAGTACGTTATGCAACTATCAGAATGTTGTTGGCTATAGCGGCTGAATACAACATGGATATAGATTTGATGGACGTGGAAACTGCATTTCTAAACGGAGATTTGAAGGAAACAGTTTACATGGAGATTCCTGAAGGATTTGGTGAAGACAAAAAACAAACTAATAAAGTCTACAAATTACACAAAGCCGTATATGGATTGAAACAAGCTAGTAAATCGTGGAACGAGAAAATCAATGATGTTCTTGTTGAACGACTCAAGTTCAAAGGATGACTTGTGAACCATGTGTGTATCTGAGAAAGCAGGGAAAAGCGCTAGTGATTATAGCGTTGTATGTTGATGATGTTGTTCTGTTCAGCAACTGTAAAATTGCGAAGGCAAAAGTGAAGGAACAAATCATGGCGCAGTTTGTTATGAAGGATCTTGGTCCAGCTGAGCGAGTCTTGGGAATGAGAATTTGTCGCAAGGATGACCAGATTAAACTTGACCAAGCAAGTTACATCAATACAGTGCTGGAGAAGTTTAATATGTCGAACTGTAAGCCTGCAAAGACACCTATGGAAGTCGGATTGAAGTTGATAAAAGCTGATGTTAAGAGTGATAATCTGGACTACAGAAACCTAATTGGCTGTCTGATGTATGTAGCAGTTTGTTCTAGACCGGACATATCACACGCAGTAGGAGTGTTGAGTCAATTCAATGATTGTTATAATGAAACGCATTGGAAGGCTGCGAAGAGAGTTTTGCGTTATCTGAAAGGGACGGTTAATTACTGTATATCTTTCAGAAAGAGTGGTTTAGAAGTGACTGGATATGTCGACGCAGATTGGGGTGGTAACGAACTCGATCGGAAATCCTATACCGGATATGTTTTTAAAATAGGAAGCACGATAACATCGTGGGAATGTCGAAAACAGAGGACGATCGCGCTTTCAAGTACGGAAGCAGAATACATGGCAATTTCGGACGCCTGTAAGGAGACGTTGTTTATTAGATCGTTTCTTAATGAATCTTTGGGCGGCGAAAGGAAGGTTACACTATTTAACGATAACCAGTCTGCGCAAAGACTGTGTGAAAATGCAATGTATCACGTGAGGTCATAACATATTGACATTCGTCACCACAAATAAATAAATAAATAAATTATGATGCGTTTGTTGACGCAGCTTTTGTACAGATTAAATTCAGCACAGGCTGTGATGGCGTAGACCTCAACTTGAAAAATGGAGGCGTAGTTTCCATGTTTTTTACTCACTTTCATGCTAGGTTTTTGGACATAAATCCCACAGCCGACATCATTGCCTTTCTTGGATTCGTCTGTGTACCAGGTAAGGCAATTGTCTTCGTTGGGTATGCGGTTTTGTAGACTGTCATCCCTTGAAGAAAAAGTAACTTTATAGTTTTTTGTGAAGCTGTATGCTGAAGTCATTGCATCTGTGTACATTTTTAGCACAGGGAGATGAGTGGCATCTTCCTGTAAGCTCTTCATCCGCTTAGACTGCCAGTTACGCTTATTATTTGGGTTAACTCTGTATAGGCGTACTTTAGCCTCTCCTTGTGCAAAAATGTGCAAAGGTTGAAGGTACAGCAGTGCGTTGAGAGCTAATCCAGGGCAGGTGGACATGGCGCCAGTTATAATTAGGCACGCAGTCCTTTGTAGGATATTGAGCTTGTATATGGTGTTGTTTTGAAATGTATTTTTGTACCAGACGGCTGCGGCATAGCAGACTATTGCTCTTGCTGTTGCAGTGTAAATCAATAGGGCTATTTAGCATTATGCCAAGAGCTGTCTTAGCCCTTTGTATAACAGTTTTAATATGCGTGTTCCAGTTAAGGTGTTTGTCGAAAGTGTACTAAAAATATACTACCAAGTATTTTACTTCTTAGGAAAACTGTATAGTTTTTCCATAGATTCGTTGGGTTCTTAGTTTTCTGTGATCCCATTTATTCGTGAATTGTACTATAACAGTTTTATCTGCATTTACGGACAAACTATTTTCTTCACACATCTTTTGTATGGTGTGGAGAGCTCTTTGTACCAGCGAGGATACAGTGTCCAGGCATGGCCCTCTTATGGTTACTACAAGGTCGTCTGCGTACCCTTGCCCTTTTGGTAAGCGTGCTGATCATTATGCAAAGGGTAGGATCTGCTAAAGCATTTCCCGAAGGTTTTGATCTAGTTCACTTTGATGAAGCGCTCGTTGGCGTAGTGGAGCTTCGGTATTGGAAACGATCACCGAAGTTATGCAATGACAGGTCCGGTCAGTCTTTGGATGGGTGACCGTTTAATGGTATTTCATCTCTAGCGTTTCCGTGCTTCGGAAGGCACGTTAAGCAGTTGGTCTCGGATGGTTCCCTCAGATGGCTTTGTAACTATTCGTTAAGCCAGGTCAGAGGCCTATTAAGGCGGCTTGAAAATTCTCTGACAGCAAGTTGACCTCGAACTTGCCTTCACCAACACGCACTGGGCCCGCGTGGTGGAGCCCACTCCCTCTTACCCTTATTCGTGAGAGGAGGCCTTTACCTTGCAGTGGGATTCTAGAGGCTTAACATACTTTTTTTTTATCTAGTACCTTCTCCATGGCTTTCAGCATGAAGGAGCTGAGACTGATAGGTCTAAAGGACATTGATTGGGAGTAGTCTGTCGGAGCTGTCTTTGGTATTAACTTAACTGTGAATTTAGTCCATGGCTCTGGTTGACAATTGCACGTAAAGCTTGCTGTTAATAATGGTGATAGGATATCACTAGTAGACAGACAGATAGTAATATGGCAAGGTTGAACCCAATCATCTCCAGGCGATTTGTAAGGTTCAAAGGTTAGTCAATAGGTACTAAAAAGTTACTTATAACAGTCATGACCTCCCAAATCTCCCAATAGGCTTCACAAGTATTGCCACAACGACTGGGTCTGCGCTGCCCTCATCTTCACCCGCCCGCTACCTTCACCAGTCACCATGTATAGAGTTAATAATTTTATGGTGGAGCTACCCCATCACCATCACCAATGACTAATAGACTAGTGATGATCCATCCCGCTCAAGAGGCTTTGGGGTTTGTCCGTGACTCCACATTAAGTCATCAGGTCTTTGGGTTCTTCGAAAAAAAGTTTTTTATATTGTGTTTAAGTTTCGGTGCCAGTTTAAGATTTCGGTGGGCCTGATTTCAGTACTCGGTGGCAGTTTTCAATTTCGGTGGCACAAAATTCAAATATCTCGAAAACTAATGAATGCTTTTGTGTCCCTCTTATATTTTTTAAAGCTTGTATTTTATATTTTAATATTTCGATATCGGTTTCAACAAAATCACAAAAATAAATTGCGCCAGAGAAACTTACAAAAAAGCACGGTTGTTGAGAACCACTGTATCGACACTTAGAGCTTTCAAATATCGTTTATTCAAACAATCCAGAGCAAGACGGCGTCGCTGCTAGTTAAAGCGGTAGACAAAAAAATGCTGCAAATGGTGTTAAAAGCATGAAAATCGGAACGATTGATCTTTAGGACATTTGAATCAATTAGACCCGTATACCAAACATTAAGCAGTCGTCATCTTTTTTTGTATGGAAAAAAAAATGTTTTGAAACCTATCGTGTATGGTATCAAATAAAAGGGCTTTCTGAGTTAATTCTAAAAATATATCACATCATTACATTTCAGTTACGTGTTTTAAATTAAAATTTATATAATTTTCAAAAAAACCTCTCAGCTGCGCGCGCGAGAGTCGAGTGTCCAGCGTTCGCAGCGGCTTGCTGAACAAAATGTGAGAACCTCTCATAGTATAAGAGATAAATGTACTTTTTGCAACCATCAGCTGCAAGGCTGATTCAGTGTTTAAGGGGTGTAGAGCATCTCTGTGATGGGGTTGACGTTGGTCTGCCTGCAAATCGTCAGTCGATTTAGGAGATACAGCCGTTCAAAGGTCGGTTATGGTTGCAAAAAACGTACGATCAGCTGCAAGGCTGATCGTATGGTACTATTGTAATATGCATTGTAGCTATGTGAACAGTACAAAAACTGACGTGGTTCATCAGTCGGTTTAGGAGATACAGCCGTTCAAAGGTCGGTTATGGTTGCAAAAAACGGACGATCAGCTGCAAGGCTGATCATAGGATATTATTGTAATATGCACTGTGGCTATGTGAACAGTTCAAAAACTGACATGATCCGTCAGTCGGTTTAGTAGGTACAGCCGTTCAAAGTTGCAGAAATGTATTGCTACAAAAAAATAATGATCTCCCAAAAGGATGATCATAGGCTATTATTGTAATATGCACTGCAGTTATGTGAACAGCACCAAAACTGACATGATCCGTCAGTCGGTTTAATAGGTACAGCCGTTCAAAGTTGCAAAAATTTATGCTTACAAAAAAATAATGATCTCCCAAAAGGTTGATCATAAAATATTATTGTAATAATATGTACTGCAGCTATGTGAAAAGTGCAAAAACTGAGATGATCCGTCAGTTGGTTTAGTAGGTACAGCCGTTCAAAGTTGCAAAAATTAATGGCTACAAAAAATAATGATCTCCCGGAAGGAGTATCATAGGATATTTTTTTGATGCTAAACCTAGCCGATTTCGGCTACGGCGGCGACTGCCTCTGATCCCTTCTTTGTTGTGCTCGTGCGCCCTGATGTGTCTTATTCAGGGTAAATTTTATATCACTGCGGATAATTTCAGCATGTGTTCTACTCATAAAACTGATCAACTTTCACTATGGAGCCAACTACGAAATATCGAAAAAAAAAATAGATGTCCCATACAAAACTGCAGTACCATTTCGACTCAAATGTATGGGACAGCTGATTTTTTTTTCGCTACATCAATATACGCTTACATCGGGGTTGATTACAATCACGGATATGCTCTGCACCCTATGAACACTGAATCAGCCTTGCACTTGCAGCTGATGGTTACCAAAACAAAAGTACGCTTATCTCATAGACTATCAGGAAAAGCGGAAAAAATTATCTGTTTCATAAAAAACTGCTGTACCTACCTAACTCAAATGTATGGGACAGCAGTTTTTTTCCCGTTTCCTGAGGTAGGCTCTATTGTGAAAGTTGTTCAGTTTGGTGACCTGAGTTCACCGTTTCAGTTTGCGGAGGGCTGTCCCTTACACCCTGTATTTATGAGTCTTTTGACTAGTTTTGACAAATGTGTAAATTTTTTTTCACAATCATTTAATTTTTTTATATACATGTTTTTGGACTCACACTTTCATACGCTTTCAATTGATACCCAACATGATATTGTAGAAAAAAAAGTTGGATAGTTTTCTACAACACAAAACTGCCCCCAATATAAAAAAATTATGCGTTTTTGTTATTAGTTAATATAATATAAGCCAAATAATTATCAGCTTCCTGTGTTTAACAGCATCTGAGAAAAATGCCTGCGACAAACGGATGATGGACAGACACCGAGATGATTTCATAAGTGTTTCGTTTTTGGCCCGGAACACTAAAAAGTGCTATACATGATGACCGTCACTAAACTGTAAATTATACAATACCAGACAATAGCCTGTATTAGTTTGGCTCTCAAATAGCTAAAGCAGGTAAAAGTACCAGGTGATAACGGAATTACAGTCTAACCCTTGAAGGATAAGCTGTTTTTGCTCCAAGAATCATTACGAACCATCTCACAGTCTCACACATCTCTCCTCCGAAACAAGCCGGGTTCCGAAAAGGCTTCAGCACCATAGGCTACAAACTTGTGCACATACACACGCTCCAGCATGATATACAGAAGAGTTTAAACTGAATATCTTTGCTTAGCGTTCGTGGACTACTAGACAGTCTCCGGTTTGATCTAGACTAGTAATTTAATATCTCCAGCGATTCCATGTTGACTCTCGATACATTTAAGTGAAGAATGAAATGCTTGTACGAAAGCACAACAAGCAAAGGAAAACATAAATGGCAAACATACATCAGTCATACGGTTTCGCGGTTATATAGAAATTAGCAGTCATGGTGGAGATCCTGGTAAACCTCAGTAGAATAAGAAGCTGTAAGTTCTCCAAAAAGTAAATAAATAAATAATGAACTTAGGAGAGCCTCCAAATATTTCCACAATGTCACTCATATGATTTCTAGTTTTTATCAAAGAAATTGATAGTCTATTGATAATTTTTACGATCTAAAAAAAACGGTGCTTTTACTTTACGGTTTTCTCTTTGCATTTTAAGGGTTCAGGAAGGTATAACGTCAAGGGGCTAGTGGTGTGGTGAAGGTAAATAGATGGTAATTCTTTACCATAAGGGTTTTAAAAGAATTTTAAAGAAACTTAACTACTTCTAATAATGTTTAACAGGATTATTTTTCATTTTAGCGTTTATAACTCGTGAACTCACACTTTAACAATTAAAATCACTCTGTATATCTAAACTCTAATAACAAAAATGTTACGAGTAACTGTGGGTGGATGTGAATAACCTTGTTTATACTAACCCTAATTATTGTGGAGACTTTTTTGGAAACTTTTTGTTCACTGCTTAGTTATAATGTATGTACCTTTTAAACTTTAGATCAGAATTTTTTTTAAGTTTGTATAGATTTAGAATTCCTGTTTTCTAACAATTTACTTTTTTAAGTACCTATCTAACGAAGTAAGTAAATCTCTGTATGAATGTATGAGTAGTACCTACCTACTAGTCATCTGATTGATGCAACTGTACAGGGGCCTGATTCTGTTAACGATTTTTGTGTTACAATACGAAACAGTTCCGTTATTTTGACACTAATTTGACAGTTTTCGGGTAAAAAAAAGATGTTCTTTTTTTTATAACGTGATCTTAAAGGAAGCGGATGAACATTGTGTGTAGCGTTGTTTTACATACAAACCCCATCCGATCACGATACTATACCGAAGCAATACCAAAGCAGGGGTAGAAACATTTTTAATTATTGTTATTTCTTTTAGGATTGTAAAAATTATAGATGGTAAGCATATTTTTGTTGTGTTGAAATAATTGACATAATTTTTTTTCGATTTGTTGTTGTGCGAATAAAATATGTTATCTAGAAATTGTTCTGTTTAAAACAAATATTTAAATTTCAATGTATTTATTGCACATCATAATGTTGCAAAGGTGTTATAGTCGAGCTAACAGTTCAAATATGAATACTATAAACAACGAGGTGGAAAGCACTTTGAAAATGATAAAAATGTTGAATATTTATTACAGGGTGGAAGGAAAAGTATCATTAACCTTCGAACCACATACTTACTCTACCCATCAAACTGAACAACTTTTACTATGGGAGCAAACCTTTGAAATAAAAAACTAATTTGTTGTCTAACGAAAGGGCGTTTGCGTCTATTGCAGTTTAGTATGGGGCAGCTGATTTTTGAATCTCATTCGGTGAGCTCAGCAGTTGCAAATGTCAAAATTACTATGTAGATATGCATCTTTCTACTGCTGATTTGACTTCCAAAAATCATAATTAATGAGTGCGATTTTTTAAAGTCAAATAAGCAGTAGAAAGATGCATGAGAACGCTTTTGTATGAGATTTAAAAACCATTCAAGCTCACCGATGACATTCAAAAATCGGACTCCAGTTGGCATCTTTTGCGTACGTGAACCCTAAAAGGATCGTAAAAGCAAGCAGCAGTTAGCAAGAAATGGTGGGGAGAGTTACAACTCGATTAATAAAACAATGCCATAGGTAAATACGGACACATTTATTTTTTTCTCTTACTTCAATCAAATCCACCATTTGTGAAAATTTTTCATTTATCATTGGGTTAGTAATGTAATGTTACAAATGTTATTTTGATACCTTACGATATTCTAGTCACAATAATTATTTTCTTCAGCAGAGATTTTTATTAAAAGACAGATTAAAAATATACTTAGTATAGAAATTAGAACTTCAATATAAAAAAGATCGTCAGGTGCATCTCCGCGAGACATGGTCCCAAGCTTCGATCAAAGTAAAATGAATAGATAGGCGTTATGCAAACATTTCAAACCAGAAAAGTAAGGCAAAACAAATGACAGGTATACTTTAAATACGTACCGAGATGACAGACCAAGTGTGCCAGTTTGTATGGACCAAGTGCACCAGTAGTGTGCTTCAACTTAACGCGCTTTGGGCCTATCCATTAATTTTATTTTGATCAATGGTCCCAAGTATGCTGGCAGCGTGATTTTTGATTTTTTGAAAGCAATTTTTTTTATATAAAAATTTAAAGTACTTAAAATGCACACACAACACAACACAACACACTAAATAACTGTTAACATTTTACAAAATAACAAAATTCTGATTTCACTTCACTGTTTCCAAAATATTATCACGAAGTTGAAATGTTGCTTACCTCTGCTGTTTTATTTGTTATGCCTACTGTGTCAAATTCGTGTCAAAATTCAAAACCAAAGCGTCAGATAAAATTATTTCATATATTATCAATAATTTTTAACGTAATTTTCGTTTTGTGTAGATAATGGGTTTCTATCTACATAGAACTAGTACTCCGAATTATTTTTTCTGACAAATAGGATACTTATCAAACAAGATGCAAAGGAAAACATGCCTTTCAGGTACCATGATTTTTTAGATGTATAGTGATGTTGTATCATTAGGTAGGTACGTATTCTTCTGCCAGAAGCCTCCTCTCATGTATATTTATGAGATTAGACCTCTAGCCAAGGAATATACTACTCTCTACCTCTCTACTCTCTTGCCCAAAGCAGATGCATGGAGGCAAATCAGAGGTGTACTGTCTAGCTAGTAGATATCTAGTTATTTTCTGCCACCGCCTTCGTTGACCTAGATCTAACTTCACGAACAGATAGGTAGGTTATCTTCTTCTTCTTGTGGTGCCATCTCCTATCAGAGGTTGGCTATGATTAGGGCTATTCGGACCCTGGAGACTGCAGCCCTGAACAGTGAGGTGGTGTTCATATCCAACAATACACATAGGTTTTTAAGCCAGGACGTCCTCCTTCTACCAGGCATTCGTCTTCCCAAAATTTTCCCTTGCAAAATAATCTGGAGAAGTTGATATTTATATCACTTCTCATAATGTGACCGAGGTTTTGTAATATAAAAGGTTTTATTTTTCTTAGGATTTCTATTCTCTTATTCACCCTCTGCAGGACCACCTCGTTGCTAATTCTATCTTCAATAGATACCTACTGTCGTGTATTTTCAACTATCCGGAACTATGGGGAGTTGTGTGCTTAATATGCGAGTAATAACCTTCTAGCTAGACTACGGACGAAGGCTTCACAGATTAAATAACACTAAAACGTCACCCATCCAAAGACCTACCTATCCAACTTCGGTGATCTTTTTACAATGTGAATCACCTCTTCACCTCTCCAATAAGACATAGTAGAACTGATTAACCTACACAGTTCATTATACAGTACCCACCTATATTTTTGTATAATTAAAACTAACAGTTATGTATATTTATGAAAAAAATTGGAAAACAGTGAAAAGTGTTTACTATTGAAATATATAAGTATCTTGTAAATTGGATATAGTGAATAAAAACAATCCAACTTATTTAATTTATGTTTTATTTAGTATTTTTTTAATTACAGCATTTTTCTTCGTTCAAAATCGGCACTAAGGGCGGCGGCGGCGGCGTTATACACTTGAAGATTTTTAACCCCATCGAATTGATTTGATGATGACGAACGCTGGCGACACGATGGAACACAAACCACTTCTTGAATAATAAGATCAAACTAATAATGACTTCTTATTAATATCATACTCGTATCTAAGACTCTTGTGGTTCAATCTCTGTTGAATATTCTTGCTCCTTATTACATCTTTGTTTCAATAATATCTTTCTTCTTTCAAGTCCGTGTATACTATTGAATATATTATTTTTATAACAAGTATTCGATTTTTTTTTCATTTTACTGTAAGTTCTGTACATTTTTTGTAGCAGAGAATGGAATTGTAAACTTGTCTGTAAATTGGTTCAAATGCCTTGTTGCCTTTTCTTATCAAAATTTCAAATCGTCGAGCATAATTATTTAGAAATTTTTCTTTGACTGAGGTATAAAACATAAAAATCAATATTTTAATAATTGACATTGACGCACATGACTTTTAACTTTTATCTATAGGCACTTTTTTTTCAGAGTAAAGCATAGATTCTTGCGAAAAAGATGTTATTTGGAAGGATTTATCTTTTTTGTTTTAAAACTTCTTTGTTTCAACTTGTATGATAATGACGATAATGATATATAAATTATATTAATCTATCTATAGAATCACGCCTCTTTCCTACTGGGGTAGACAAAGACATAGGGTGCGTATAAAAATACGCCATGAAATCGAGGTCGTTTTGAAGTAGGAACAGAGTGTTTATACCATCAAATTGTACTTTTACCACAGTGAAACCGACTTTTAAATCTTTAAAAAACCTGCTATTTCATACCTTTTTGTCAAAAGCTAATAGCACTTTCTATGGAACTGCAGTTTTTTTTCCCGATATCGCTATTGGCTCCGTAGCAAAAGTTGTTCAATTTGATGGTCTGAAGTACCGTCTTCCGGCTTCAGAACGATCTCGATTCCAGGGTGTATACTGCGACCCTGACATGCATCATCAATCCCGTCGGTTCTACATTCTACGTTCTACCTTATACCAACACTTTCATTCATATTACTCAACAGTATTATTATCTTTTGTTAATCCTCTCCACCATAATCAAACACCGATCTCTAACCACACAATTTTGCACTCAGCGTAAACACCACACATAAATTCGGAGCGTCAGTTGTGTTTAACAGAAACTTTCAATAATTATGGGACGGGTTCGAATTCACAGATAAGGTAGGCTATGCCATGTACACACGGCGACACATCAAGCTATACAAAACCAAAGTAAGCTGACCGCGCGTAGCACGAGTAACGTGTAACGTAGCGCGGCCAGATTATTTTGGTTTTGTATAGCTTGATGTGTCGCCGTGTGTTCCTAACCAATGATCTATAAGATGATTATGAAATGTTCTCATCCACGAGAAAACCAAGATACGATAAAGATCGATATTCTGAGGGATAAGTATGTGAATCGGGAACGCGTGTTGCAGTTGGGCTAAAGCCTCCAATAGTAGGCCTACTGTCTCGGATACCCCATAGTGGGGGCTGGAAGAAGCTAATAGTGATGAAAACTAAGTTTGCTTTCAATTAGGTGCCAAAATCAGGGTTTGTATTTAGTGGCTGTTTGACGCAGATGGTAGGAGAGAATAAAAAAAAATTTTTTTTCCAACAATTTTTAACGTTCGTAAACCGTTTGTAAAAAAGTACCTCATGACTAACTTTTATTTTGACAGCTCTAAGGGCAAGAAATCGTAATAACATTGGTTAAAACAAACTTCAAAGTTACTTACAATGTTCTTACGTACGATCTTTCCTCGTTTACAATCACGTTACGATACAGTAGAATACCAAAAGTCACTAAATAGTATGAAACGTCAACGGAACGAGATTGGAACAAGATAAAAATTATGTCAACAGAATTCCATTTTAAAAAGTGACGTCATTACGAACCGATTACAATACGAACCAGAGCCAGTAATGTGTAAAATAGGAGAATTAGGCCCCTGTTTTTGTTGCACTTCCGGATAAACCTCCGATGGTTTTTGGAAGTTCAATTGTTTAAATCTTTTGTCATTTTTCTTTCAATAAATAAATTAAAAAAAAAGAAAACTGAAAGACATAATGACGTAATTTTAATAGTGTCCACATACCTACTGCGTATATTACAATACTTGCTTATAATCAGGCTTTCGTATAGTCATAATATTTTTATAATCATTAATTTGTGCAACTTTGAACGGTTGTACCTACTAAACCGAGTGACGGATCATCTCAGTTTTTGTACCGTTCACATAACTACAGTGTATACTGCAGTTATATTGTATGATCAACCTTTAGGGAGATCATTATTTTTTTGTAGCAATACATTTTTGCAACTTTGAACGGCTGTATCTACTAAACCGACTGACGGATCATGTCAGTTTTTGAACTGTTCACATAGCCACAGTGCATATTACAATAATATCCTATGATCAGCCTTGCAGCTGATCGTCCGTTTTTAGCAACCATAACCGACCTTTGAACGGCTGTATCTCCTAAATCGACTGATGAACCACGTCAGTTTTTGTACTGTTCACATAGCTACAGTGCATATTACAATAGTACCATACGATCAGCCTTGCAGCTGATCGTCCGTTTTTTGCAACCATAACCGACCTTTGAACGGCTGTATCTCCTAAATCGACTGACGATTTGCAGGCAGACCAACGTCAACCCCATCACAGAGATGCTCTACACCCCTTAAATACTGAATCAGCCTTGCAGCTGATGGTTGCAAAAGGTACACTTATCTCTCGGAATATCAGCTGCGCGCGCGAGAGTAGTTTTGATTTAGTTTGTTTTGTTTAAAAGCTGACTTTATCGAATGTTCTATGCATGGAAAGTCTACTAAGAGTGTGTTGAAGTTTACAATTTTTTTATTTTAATTTAATTCCTATATCTACCCGTGCGAAGCATAGGGGGGGGGGGGCGCTAGTGTCCGTCCTTTTTGAAGCAGTAAGTTGTATGAAACCGTACGTAGAAGCACACACGGTGACGGATTTTGACGCACCTGTGTGTTTCTATGGACTGACGTCTGCCGCTCCGTCAATGCATCAGCGTGTGTGAACAAACATACTATAGAGCCAACGACTAAATCATTAAAAAGATCCGTTATTTCATACAAAACTGCAGTGCGTGCCTACTGGACTCCAATTTAGGAATTGCGTTGTTCAGTTTGATGGTCTAACTAAACGGACCCTTTAAATACTAGGGTGTTTTGTTACGTTACGGTACATCTTGTATGTATCGGAAACAGCTCTAACGATTAGAATGTAATTTTGTGTTTGGATAATGTTTTTCTTTCCACGATAGGTTGGCGTCCTCCCTGAGAAAATCAAGGCTTCCGCACATTGCAGCGATATTATCGCTGCGATTTTGCGATAATTGTTCTCAGTACATTTTGTATTGGGACGCGCGCGATCCTACACACTGCCGCGATATTATCGAGCGATAATATCGCTGCGATTTGGCGATAATTGTTCTCAGTACATTTTGTATGGGGACGCGCTCGATCCCACACACTGCCGCGATATTATCGCAACCTGACGCAATCTCTTTCGACTACATTCAGTGAAGGGCGCATGCGTGACGCTAATCGCGGAATCGCTGCAGTGTGTAAGCTGTCGCGATATCGCTGTCGATAATATCGCTCGATAAAATCGCTCGATAATATCGCTCGATAAAATCGCTCGATATAATATCGCTGCAATGTGTTCACACAAAAAAAGACTCTGAGCGAAGCTGCGATCGCCCAGATATACTAATATTAATCTTACCGGTCCCTCAGTCATCTCGGTAATTCTTTGTTCTAATGTCTTCTGCTTTTTCGTACGAAGTAACAAGTAAATTTTCTTAACTTCGGTTGACCTGGAAACAAATTAATAGCAGCTTTTACAACTAGAACAAAGCTACTCACATCACGAAATTTTTGTTTTCTAGCAGTATAATTGTATAATTTAATATAATTTAGTCTCGAGGGGTTTACAAATAGCCCTTAAAAAGTTCCAATAAATACCTTTTGGTTCGATCTTCAAGTCAGCTAGATGGTACTAAAAAGTTTCAAATCGATACATCAAAATAGAAAAGTTGGTTTAAATTAATAGGATAGGCGGGCTGAAATGCTAATTTGGAGAATAGGTCACTTTTCCGACTGTATACGTATTTATCAGATCCAACCCTACCCATACAACCCACCGACTAGAGTGCGAAAGAGACAACTGCAGCTCAGACCGATGTTTTATACAAAAAATTGACGAAATCAGCATTTCGTATTCCCCTGTTTTCTCCTCAAAAACTACACCGATTTTAATAATTCTTTCAAAAATAATATGAAAAAGACTTTAGCTATGTCGGTTTTTTTGTTTATATTCGTCAAACAGTAAAAAAGTAATAGGGACATGGCAGAGGTGACATAGATTGTATGGTAAAAAAATATTTGCTCTAGTGTTATTATCCAGGGAGACAACAGGGGAATACGTTTGTGTGGAGAAAACTGTACTCGTCTATCCTCTTAAATTTATAGATTTTCTTACATGCTAAGTTCATTAGTCACATACAGGGGAAGCTAATTTATAAGCTTGTTAAAAATTAATTATACCTCAATAGTTTTTCAATAAGTTGCTGGCCTAGGAAGCCAGATCCACCGGTCACAAAAACAACAGCATCTTTGTAAAACTGTTGTATTTCTGAATCCCCGCGATCGATCAATTGTGCAACACCTTTATATCGGGACATCTGCTCTATCTCTAGAGACAAGGCTGGATCCATGGCGAACCTATCTAGAAAAAAGGTAAAATTATGTACATCAAAATAAATACTACATACGGGTCGGTATTAACCGGTCACGCGTCGGGGCTCAGCCATACAAAAAGGACTTGCGTGTCGCAGTGTTTGAGGACATGTCAATTTTTTTTTACCACCTTTATGAAAATTTTATTTTTGGATGTTATGCTATGAAATTATGGCAATAAATTATATATCTACGTGAAATAAATAAAATTTCCTATCATTATTAATACATCTTACAATTGTCATGATTAAAAAAAAAACTTAAACAACTCTGATTCAACTTTAAATTAAAAATTTTGAAATACCAGGGACTAAAAGAAAGTAGGTAATCGTAGGCCCTCGATTAAAAGAAAGTAGTAAGTAATGCAGCCCCGACGGATTTTCTAGGGTTTAGTTTATTATCTTTCGTTACTTACCTACTTTCTTTTAGTCGAGGGTTTTTCAAATGACAACGTTTACATCCGTCCCTGGTTTTTTCACAATGTTTAATTTTGCTTTTTATTAACTAGAACGAATTTGCTATGCGCATCTCTTACTGAGTGAATATGACAAGACACGTGCTTCCTTCTAGTACCTTCTCTTTCTACGTTCGGGACCCTTTTCATAAGTCTACACAGTCCGTTCATCTGTCCGTCCGTTTGTCTGTCTGCCCTATCTATAAAGGGCTGCATCTTTTGAATTAAAATTGCTAGACGGTTGAAATTTTCACAGAATATAGGTTATTATGGCAGATTTTTGTTTCCAAATAATAAAACAACAAAAAGTAAAAAATTAAATAGGTAAAAAAAACTTTTTAAGTTAAACGATTTTACTTGAATGAAAACTGCACTAAACGGTAAAAAATAACTTTTCTAAATTTTCGTATTATGTTGTACAATACCGTTAGCTGGAAATTTGTGAGTATAACCTAAGTCAACCTATCTTCAAAATAGTTACGACGAATAAAGGTATTATTAATTACAATAGGCATTCACATTTTAGATTAATAGTTTGTTAATTAATTTTGATTATAAAATCGTGGGCGCTTCCTAGTAAAGTATTAAACTTTCCTAGAAATTTTACTTTCATCCGTAGTGCAGGTACGATAGCCTTTATAGCTCGATGACATACAACAATGAAAACCACATCGATATATTAGCCATACTATTTACTTTCAAAATGTGTTGATGTATTGTTTTTATTTTGTAGATATATGTAACATTTGAGATACCTGCTACTATGCAAGCGCCCACGATTTTATAATCAAAATTAATTAACAAACTATTAATCTGAAATATGAATGCCTATTGTAATTAATACCTTTATTCGTCGTAACTATTTTGAAGATAGGTTGACATAGGTTACACTCACAAATTTCCAGCTAACGGTATTGTACAACATAATACGAAAATTTAGAAAAGTTATTTTTTACCCTTAAGTGCAGTTTTCATTCAAATAAAATCGTTCAACTTAAAAAGTTTTTTTTTACCTGTTTTATTTTTTACTTTTTAGTTTCTCAGTCAAAGTAAAAAACTGAAAACATTCATAGAAACTTATTAAATTAAACCAAATTCGAGTGATCTCTACAATTAATTGAGATCTCTTGACCACCTCCTGTCTCCGTCATGAGACGCTCAATCTTACCGGGACTAAAAAGTATTCATCGAAACAAATTAAATGATACCAAACACGAGTGTTCTGCTACAATTAGTTGTAAAGTCAACATCATGTTATTATACTCAATCTTACCGGAATCTTCCTACTAAACTAGTTTTCGTCGACAGAAATTATTACGATACCAACACGAGTGCTCTGCTAGAAAGGCCTCCGCTAATTGCAGCGATTTTATCGAGCGATTATTTCGCTGCGATTTTGCGATAATTGTTTCCAGTACATTTTGTATGGGGACGCGCGCGATCCTACACACTGCCGCGATATTATCGAGCGATAATATCGCTGCGGTTTTGCGATAATTGTTCTAAGTACATTTTGTATGGGGACGCGCTCGATCACACACACTGCCGCAATATTATCGCAACCTGACGCAATCTCTTTCGACTACATTCAGTGAAGGGCGCATGCGTAACGCGAATCGCGGAATCGCTGCAGTGTGTAAGGTGTCGCGATATCGCTGTAATGTGCAGAGGCCTTAATTCATCGAGGAGAAATTTAGGTATTTATTTACTTAACACTTATTGCACACACGGAAATATACATGAAAACAGCATAATAGACAATTACAAAGGACGAGCTTATCTCTTAAGAGATTTCTTCCAGCAAACCCGTGACAGAGAGAGAGCATACAAATTAAGGCAGGCATAGTGTGCACATTTAACTAATAAAACAGTACTTAACACTGATAAATACAGATCATCAGACCCTCAATGTTACTGTACCACAAAGTTCTCATTATATCATTTGAAATAAGTCCAAACACGAGTGTACTGCTATAATTCATCGAAGAGCTTCCATTGACAACCTTCCATCTCCATCATCTGACCCTCAATCATACTGGTACCACAAAGTTTTCATCGCAACAATTGAAATGAGACTAAACACGAGTGTTCTGCTTTAAGTCATCAAGAAGATCCCTTGACCATCTTCCATCTCCACCTTCAGAGCCTCAGTCTTACCGGGACTAAAAAGTCCTTATCAAAATCAATTAAATGTGACCAAACTTCTTTTTAAATTAACTGAGGAAATCCCTTGACCACCTTCCGTCTCTATCAACAGACCTTCAATCTTACTGACACCACAAAGTTATTATCGAAACAATCGAAACTAGATCAAACACGAATGCTCTGCTACAATCATAGAGGAGATCCCGTGACCACCTTCTGTCTCCATCATCACACCCTCAATCTTACTGGTACCACAAAGTTCTCATCGCAACAATTTGAATGCGACCTAACACGCGGGTTCTGCTATGATTCATCGAGGAGATCCCCTGATTATCTTCCATCTCCATCATCAGACCCTCAGTCTTACCGTGGCTAAAAAGTCCTTATTAAAACAAATTAAATGAGATCAAACACGAGCGTACTGCTATAAGTCATTGAGGAGATCCATTGACCACCTTCCGTCTCCATCATCAGACCTTCAATCTTACCGGTGCTATAAAGTTCTCATCAAAACATTTTAAATGACATAAAACACGAGTGCTCTGCTATATTTCATCGACAAGATCCCTTGACCAGCTTTCGTCACCATAATCAGACTCTCAATCATACTGGTACTACAAAGTTATCATCGCAACAATTGAAATGAGACCAAACACGAGTGTTTTACTGTAATTCATTAATGAGATCCCTTGACCACCTTCCGTCTCCATCATTAGACCATCAATCTTACTGGTACCTCAAAGATCTCATCGCTACAATTGAAATGAGACCAAACACGAGTGTATTGCTGTAATTACTAGAGGAGATCCCTGGACCACCTTCCGTCTTCATCTTGAGACCCTCAATCAAACTGGTGCCACAAAGTTCTCATCGAAACAATTTAAATGATACCAATCACGACTGCTCTGCTATAATTCATCTAGGATATCCCTTGACCTCCTTCCGTCTTCATCATCAGACCCTTAATCTTACTAGTACCATAAAGGTATCATCGAAAAAAAAAAAAGATACTAAACACAGTGTTCTGCTATAAGAAATCGTAGAGATCTCTTGACCAGCTTCCGTCTCCATCATCAGATCAACTCCATTATCAGCGATAATATCGCTGCAATGTGCGGAAGCCTTAAAACGCCTTAACCTTACCTATTTAAGTATTTTATCGCACTATTTATTAATTCCTCTCTGAATTAAATTCCAAAGTCAACGCAGACGTTGCGGGCAAAAGCTAGTATCTAATAAATATATCTTCAACCATATTATACATATTACTCTAGCGATAGACAAGCTCGGTCAAGCAAAGAACATGTCACACAAAACAACACAAAATGACACATTGCGGTCTGTCATTGCCATAGTGACGAAGTGAACTCGGGAACATCAATTAGGTGCGGACACCTCATTCAAGTGGAACATGTTGCTTCTATGAAAAGGCAAGTCTATCGCTAGAGTTTAGGTCTATGTCTTCAACACTTGACACTGGTGAAATTTAACAAGGAAACGCCATTAAGGCTAGGTTATCCCAGTACAAGCGTCTCTTTCTTGCAAGCATAAGTTTACAATTAGCCATCCCGCTCCAATTGAAAGCAGGATCGCCAAAAAACGTGTTTTTCGTCAATATCTTTGCTCATGGGAGTTTCTAAGCTAAAAATTCTTCTGAGTTCACTAGAAATATTTAATGTATTTAGTTAAGTACAAGAATAAAAAGTTAATTATCAGCAGTTTAATCATAGTATTGAAAAAAACATAACAAAAAGGGGTAACTTTGGGATATTTTTCTATCTTGTAAACTTAATCTAATCGTGTAATTGAGAACAGTCGCCCATCCGCCCGATCCTTAAATAAGACATAATTTAATTTCAGACTTTAAAACACAGTTTAAAACACTTTCGTTCGTGTTCAAAAACGGCCTCGACGGGATAACAGCGTCTTAAATAAAAATAGAATAGATTTTTCGATTTGCTAGTCTTGGAAAACGCCTCATTGTTTTTCTGGGCACTGACAATAGTGCAATTTAATTTCGGTCAGCGCCCTCTATTAATTAAAAGTCATGAAAATCAATTTTAATACTTTATTTTACAGGTTTTTTTACACCATATTTTTGACTGAATGAGCGCAGGTATCTTTAGAGAGAGTTTGGTTCCAAGGCCTACCCAACGTCACCTCACTCGATTTATTTTAAAAACGAATTCGCCCTCTTTCGTTGCATGGGAAGTCGAAAAAAAATTGTTTCTTCTCAACTACCCTTCGATCAAAATAAAATTAATGGATAGGCCTAAAGCGCGGTAAGTTGAAGCAAACTACTGGTGCACTTGGTCCATACAAACTAGCGCCATTATCTGTCAAATCTAGGGCACTTGCACACAAATTTGAAGTAAACCTTTCATTTGTTTTGCCTCATTTTTCTGGTTTGAAATGTTCGCGTTAGGCCTATCCATTAATTTTATTTTGATCTAAGCAACTACCACGTTTCTCAAACAAATGCTGTTAAAGCTGGTGAATAATTAAAGAGCTGGTTTTAATATTTTCAGTTGTAAATAAATGTAAGCTTGTAAAAGAATCAAATATGTTTTTATGTGATGTAGGTAACCGCAAATTAAGGAATTTCGGATGTATTCCTTGTGAGACCTTGCTTCATGCCAAACACGATATTTATGTTTTAATTTATTGAAGTGTTATTTTGTTTCATTTCTACTTGATACCTCTCAGGACAGAAAGGCAGCCAAACAGCCAGAGGGACATACATGTAGACAGACGGACGGAAAACAAAATACTAGAAATCAATTTTCCTTTTGAGGTACGGAACCATAAAAATGGCAAATATAGGTTACAATAACTAAACTCAATAAATAGCAAAGTAAAAGAGAACAATAAATGTGTAGTGTGCCTCGCTAGATATGTCCAGTTTTTTTCGTCTTTATTTTCAAATTTTTTACGGATACCTAGATATCATTTTTTAAATGGTTTCATTTTTTTGCGACTTATCGTGTTTATCAATATAAATTATTTTGATCTGTATCTACCTAATCTCTAAAAGCAAAAATGGTTGTGAGAAAATCAATGATCAAACTAGTGCAGATCGATAGCCCTGGTTATTTGATGAATATAGGGTTGCCTGCTATACGACCTACGACTATACGACCGGACGGTCCGAGCTCGAGTACGCGTTTTTACCGTTGCTCTGACAAAACAATTTTAAAAACGTGCTAAATATAGTCTAACGATAATTGTGAAGTGTTATTCTAAAACCTAGTGATCTAAACTATATACTAGTGAAAACAGATCGTAAAAATATTCATTGGGTACAAAATTACAAACAAAAACAGTTCAAAATAAATAACATAACGTCCAAAACCATGACCTACGACACATAAACAACACAATAGCAAACAGCGCAGGAGTCACCGCTGCTCACGGACCTTTCCGAACGGGAGCCGAAGTACACGCGAGCGCAAGACGGGGCATTGAACTCAGGAGTGCTACGATTGCTACGTGTGCTACGACGCCTTGCTACGACACTCCGCTACAGCGCCGCGCGCTGCTGGCCGGTACGCCTACTGCTACGCTCGCACAATCTCAACATATTCCAACGTCCAAATGGCCTCAAAGAGACAAAAGGGTGCTACTACTAGCAGTAATATAAAATCTATACCATTATTGTGTAATATATGCAAACGTAAGACAGACGAAAAAAGCTCTGTCCTATGTTCACTGTGCAATAATAGATATGAGTTCGACTGCGTGGGACTATCTGAAAAGCTATATCTTCTAATGGATAAAAAATCAAGAACAGAATGGAAATGTAAAGCTTGTTCAAAACCAGCTGTGAGAAAAGGTAGGCAACCAAACAATAAATTGCAAAAGGGGCCTTTAAACTCTACCCCAATCGCTCCCGTAAGCATGGAACGTAACTCTACCCCAATCGTTCCCATAAGCATGGAACGTACGTCTAAAGACGTGGATCAAGCTTCACCTAATGTCTCAAATTATAATTCACATTCCATAACAAAAACTTCAGATTTTGTAACTAAGAGGAAAAAAACAACGGTGAATATTCATACCTCGAATTCATTCGATTCACTGTCAGATGAAGAGGATGACGATGACGATGACGATAACGATGACGCATTGAGTGGTTCATCTCCCCTATCTTTAATAAAACTCAATAGAAGCTGTCCGGAAATCGGTAACAATTTATATGACCAGATTGATAGACTACAAAAAAGGGTTTTAGATCTAGAACAAAAATTAGCAAGCGCAGAAAGCGAAATTGATAGCATGTTATCAGAGAATTTCTGTTTAAAGAAAGCACTTTCTGAACATGAGGAAAAGATCGAACAACTTAAGTATGTTAGCAAATCAAGTCTAAAGCAGCGCCTGGAGAAAAAAGGAAGGAAAAGCTTAAATAGAACTAAAATTGACTTGAGTCTCAACGATACAAAACTCGATGTCAGCCAAAAACCAATAGAAAGTGACAGCAGTTCTCAAGCAAAACAGACGACAAGCTCAGAACCGGCGCTCACACAAAAGGAAGCACCGGAGATCACACAAAAGGAAGGTCAAAAAAAGGACCCAACACCGCAAATAGTAAAAAAATCGCACATCTATATACTGGGCGATGAACAAGCTCAAGGACTACCCGCTCGACTAATTGAAACCCGTGCAGGAAAGTGGAACGACATCTACGAAATTTCTGGTAACGTAAAAACCGGAGCTCCAAGTTCTGTTATTTTAAATATCGACGACGAGTGGCTCGAAAGCTTGACATCTGACGATATTATTATATTAGCTCTCGGTTCAAATGAAAAAAATCCACATATGATTTTTAACAATTTGTATAACATTCTATATAAACTGAAAAACAATACTGTATTTGTGCTAAGTGTCCTGTCAAATCCATTTCTTAATGTATTGAAATTAAATAATGAACTAAAATTACTACTGAAATGCTATGAAAATTGCAAATTTTTAGACTTGACACATTATGATTATAAATATGACTATAATGGTTTTAGAAACCACATTGACTTTGTTTGTTACAAACTGAACATAGAAATAGATTATTTAAGGTATAAAAACGAGTACATCGACAATTGTGCAGTTCACGTAATAAAACAAAGGAGCTTGTCTGATATAAATAAAAAGCCAGCATATAAAATAGGAACAATACCTTATTATTTTGATAGGCTAAATAGGAAAAAAGAAGCCATTCAGCAAAATTCCCAACAAAAAGAGTTTTTCCATAAAAAAGGCACGATACCCTACTATTTTGAGATTATACGTAAAAAGAAAGAAACAGCTCAAACCAATCAGTCAAGAAGTGAGTTTTTTCGATCCTAATGGATCGCGGGCGGTTACGCTTTTACATCAAAACATTCAAGGTATCTTAAGTAAAACAGAATTTATTGAACTAACACTAGATGAATGGAGCAAAAAAATCGGACCCGTGGATATACTGTGCTTTACCGAGACTTTTATAAGAAAAGGCTCTGAGTCTAATCTAATAGTAAAAGGCTACAGGCTAGCCTCTTCTTTTTGTAGAAATGAACGTAGAGGTGGAACATGTATAATGGTGAAAAATAACATAGAAGTAAAACCCATTAACAATCTTATCCCTGCGGTTCCATATTTATTTGAATATTGCATAACTGAAATTGTAGAATTGAAATTAATTATCGTGTGTATATATAGGACATTACCCAAAAATCATAAACTAACCACTTGTATTAAAACATTTTTTGACAACCTAACAAAACTTTTAGTTTTAATCAATAAAAAATTTACAAATAAAAAGGTAATATTATGTGGCGATTGGAATATCAATATTTTGAAAAATAATAACCACTCGAGAGATTTGATAACACTGTTAACAAACTTTAACTTTCAAAACCATATTCTACAACCAACAAGACAAGCATCTTGTTTAGATTTAATAGCGAGTAACATACCTTACGTGCAACCGAATATACATTACATGGCGCTATCAGACCATGAAACATCTCAAACAATTTCGTTTAACATTGATGTTAACCATAATTTAGCTAATGCTTTTTTTCCTTATTGGTTTGAGGAAAAAAGAGACTACTCTAAATATAATATTAAGAAATTCATTGACTCTATATCTGCATTGTCGTTCAATGATGTATACCAGGAAACGGATGCAAATAACGCTTTTAATATCTTGCATGACTACATAATTCTATTTCTTAATTTGTGCATCCCCATCATAAAAATCAAAGTGACGGGAAGGCGTACAAAGACTAAATGGATCAGTAGAAGTGTAAAAAGAGGTTGCACTAAAAAAAGGTTACTTTATCTCAAATATAGATTTTCGAACAGTAATAAGAAAATTAATAAATCAGAATACTTGACATACTCCAAGATTTTGAAACAATGTATTTTCAATGCAAAAAAATTAGATAACGCGAAATACTTAAAATTGGCTACAAATAAATGTAAAGCCTCCTGGGATATCATAAACGCTACTACAAAAAACAAAAATGCCAATACGGATATTAAATCGATCATTTCACCAGATACCGATACTGTTAATACATGTCCTAAGCAGATAGCAGACTGCTTTAATAAATACTTTATTGGGCTAGCAAATCATAATGCAAATGACTGCTGTGACCCCAAAATTGCTATGAAATCGCTTAACTATAATAATAAAACTATCTATCTTACACCAACAGATCCGGTCGAAGTTCTAAAAACTATTAAGTCCTTAAAAAATACGAATGCCACTGGATATGATGAGATAAGTACGAAACTACTGAAACTTTGCGCTGAACATTTAGCAATGCCGTTTTGCTATGTGATCAATTTATCGCTTACCCAAGGGGTGTTTCCATCACGGCTAAAATACTCCGTTATCAAGCCGCTCTATAAAAAAGGTGATAAAAGTGTTATGGGTAATTACCGGCCAATAACACTTATTCCCGTAATCTCAAAAATTTATGAAAGACTTTTTAAAGGAAGAATTGCAGGTTTCGCAGAATCTTGTAAACTTTTAAGCGCACAACAATTTGGTTTCAGGAAGGGTAGATCCACAACCCATGCTTGCTTTTCGTTGATGAAAATGGTCACAGAGGGTTTGAATGATGGCAGTCGTATAGCTTCCTTATTCTTAGACATGAGCAAAGCTTTTGATTTTGTTTCGCATAAGATATTGTTAGATAAATTGACGTATTTTGGATTCAGAGGCACAGCTCATGACTGGATACAAAGTTATCTTTGTAATAGACAGCAATGTGTTGAGATAATGCGGATATCAAAAAACGGCCGCAAAATTTATTCCAAGGACATACATCGATCCGAATATGCACAAAATAACTGTGGCGTTCCACAGGGAAGTGTGCTTGGCCCAATGCTCTTCCTTTTCTATATTAACAACTTGCCAAACGTTATGAAACACGATTGTGTCCTATTCGCAGATGACACCACACTTCTTATCAAATCCAAAGACCGGAAAACCTTCCAAACCCAAATAAATACTGCCCTACAGGAAATAGTAGACTGGCTTAGGGGCAATAATTTATGCGTTAACACCGCTAAGACAAAAGCCATTGAATTTTTGACATATAATAGTACATCTTTGAATTTAAACTTGACATTAAATAATGAAAAAATTGACATTATCAATAATACTTCGTTTTTAGGCATAATAATTGACAAATATTGTAATTGGAAAGAACATGTGCACGGGGTGTGTTCTAAGTTGGACAGATATGTTTACGTATTAAATAAATTACGACGTGTGACGACTAAAGAAGCAGTACTAACAGCCTACCATGGTCTTGTGTCATCAATTTTGCGGTATGGTATTATTCTGTGGGGCTGCTCTGTAGACTCCGACAGAGCATTTAAAGCACAAAAACGTTGTATCAGAGCCTTATGTGGTGCGGACTTTCTTGACAGTTGTAGACCGTTATTTATGGGGCTAAATATCTTGCCAATGCCCTGTCTTTATATTTACGAAATCTGTATATTTGTACACCAAAATGGTAGGCTATTTCCCAAGTGTGGAGAAGTCACAGAAAGAAAATTGAGAAAAGCGTATCTTAATAAGCTAGTACTCCCGCCACAAAACCTCCAGGTATATAACAAAAGCTCATACTGCATGGCTATCAAAATATATAACCGGTTGCCAAATATGTTTAAAACATTGAATACAAGCTCTTTTAAAAAACATTTACATTCTTTTTTGATAAATAAATGTTATTACTCTGTAAACGAATATATGGTCGATGTTCTCGTTTAACCCCTAACAGACTTGATGTAAATTTTATTTGTGTGTTTAATTTTTAATTTTAGTTTTGCTATTAAATATTTGCACGCCATCCTGTGTGGCAGATTATGTCTATGCGCTATACCTGTAAGTAAGACCTTATTGTACCATATTCTTGCAAATAAATGAGTTCTATTCTATTCTATTCTGCTATCAGACTGGAAGGTTTTCTGGTATGCCACAAACGATCTTAAAATCTTCGAATGAAGGAAAATTCATATATAACTGCTAAGATACAGGTGAGCTATGAATATGTAACTCTATAGGGGTGTGTGTGTGTGTGTGTGAAAGAAAATAGTTTCCAGGACAGTCGATGCTGCAGGTGACCAGAAGTGTGGTGACTAATCGTGTAATTGAGAACAGTCGCCCATCCGCCCGATCCTTAAATAAGACATAATTTAATTTCAGACTTTAAAACACAGTTTAAAACACTTTCGTTCGTGTTCAAAAACGGCCTCGACGGGATAACAGCGTCTTAAATAAAAATAGAATAGATTTTTCGATTTGCTAGTCTTGGGAAACGCCTCATTGTTTTTCTGGGCACTGACAATAGTGCAATTTAATTTCGGTCAGCGCCCTCTATTAATTAAAAGTCATGAAAATCAATTTTAATACTTTATTTTACAGGTTTTTTTACACCATATTTTTGACTGAATGAGCGCAGGTATCTTTAGAGAGAGTTTGGTTCCAAGGCCTACCCAACGTCACCTCACTCGATTTATTTTAAAAACGAATTCGCCCTCTTTCGTTGCATGGGAAGTCGAAAAAAAATTGTTTCTTCTCAACTACCCTTCGATCAAAATAAAATTAATGGATAGGCCTAAAGCGCGGTAAGTTGAAGCAAACTACTGGTGCACTTGGTCCATACAAACTAGCGCCATTATCTGTCAAATCTAGGGCACTTGCACACAAATTTGAAGTAAACCTTTCATTTGTTTTGCCTCATTTTTCTGGTTTGAAATGTTCGCGTTAGGCCTATCCATTAATTTTATTTTGATCTAAGCAACTACCACGTTTCTCAAACAAATGCTGTTAAAGCTGGTGAATAA
Organism: Agonopterix heracliana; assembly: GCA_963693445.1. NCBI lineage: Eukaryota > Metazoa > Arthropoda > Insecta > Lepidoptera > Depressariidae > Agonopterix > Agonopterix heracliana. The sequence continues at coordinate 1,203,136 of OY856321.1, forward strand.
TTAAAGAGCTGGTTTTAATATTTTCAGTTGTAAATAAATGTAAGCTTGTAAAAGAATCAAATATGTTTTTATGTGATGTAGGTAACCGCAAATTAAGGAATTTCGGATGTATTCCTTGTGAGACCTTGCTTCATGCCAAACACGATATTTATGTTTTAATTTATTGAAGTGTTATTTTGTTTCATTTCTACTTGATACCTCTCAGGACAGAAAGGCAGCCAAACAGCCAGAGGGACATACATGTAGACAGACGGACGGAAAACAAAATACTAGAAATCAATTTTCCTTTTGAGGTACGGAACCATAAAAATGGCAAATATAGGTTACAATAACTAAACTCAATAAATAGCAAAGTAAAAGAGAACAATAAATGTGTAGTGTGCCTCGCTAGATATGTCCAGTTTTTTTCGTCTTTATTTTCAAATTTTTTACGGATACCTAGATATCATTTTTTAAATGGTTTCATTTTTTTGCGACTTATCGTGTTTATCAATATAAATTATTTTGATCTGTATCTACCTAATCTCTAAAAGCAAAAATGGTTGTGAGAAAATCAATGATCAAACTAGTGCAGATCGATAGCCCTGGTTATTTGATGAATATAGGGTTGCCTGCTATCAGACTGGAAGGTTTTCTGGTATGCCACAAACGATCTTAAAATCTTCGAATGAAGGAAAATTCATATATAACTGCTAAGATACAGGTGAGCTATGAATATGTAACTCTATAGGGGTGTGTGTGTGTGTGTGTGAAAGAAAATAGTTTCCAGGACAGTCGATGCTGCAGGTGACCAGAAGGCTGGCGCGTACCTTAGTCAGCGAAAACGCGTCACCATCCATATCCAAAGAAAGCCGTTGATCCCGACTACTATCTCGGGTGGCATTATTCGTTACATAAAAACTACGTCAGAGGCCGTGAGTCTTGCTGCCCGCAAGATAAGAAGAAGATCCGTCCAGTTTACAGCCATTGATCTTATAGGGTTCTCCTACTTATCTTTCTGTAGAAGGTTTACCGATCACTTATATTGGTTTCCGATTTTGTTAGTTTTTTAAATATTTGTTACACTTACTTTTCGGTTAAGGAAAACATCGTGAGGAAACCCGCATGCTTCAATTTTCGAGGCGTGTATTGTACCCACTGTCCATTATAAGTGGCGACGGGCTCACCCCCCGTCACACTGGACAGAGTTTCGGTACTACTGGTGAAACGTGGATGGTCCGAGGTTTCAGAATATCTCTGACTACCCCCTCGGGGAATATAGTCGTGAGCATATGCTATGCTATGCTTTAAATATTTACCTTTTTTGTGTATACTTAACTAAGTAATAATAGTAATAGTATTAATTATACCATCTTATGTAACGTGAACAATTAACAATGAATAAATGAATTATGAATTATCTTGTTCGACTACCTATTGTTTTTAATACAATAGAAAAAAGCTGAAAAAAATGGAAAACGGACATAATATAATAGGAGTAGGTAGTCGTACCTTGTAGGTAATTTTATTTAAAAAAGTAAAAAAATTAAATTTCATCTCGATTAAGGGTCGGCACTACCTACGGCCCGTTTGACATGTCTGTCAAAAGAAAAAGACCGGTGACCGACAACACTCAACCCTATCTTATAAGATTAATGAACAAATAAATTTTAATATTATTGATTATAAACATGTTACAGCCATGTTGTGCTATTTCGAATCAAATTAAAGATTGAAAAATTTGTCTCGGGTGGGACTTGAACCCACGCTCTTCCAAACCGACCCAAGCAAGCTCTTCAAGTCCCACCCGAGACAAATTTTTCAATCTTTAATTTAAATAAATTTTATAGCTAAATTTGGCAATAAGTTACTTGCAAAAAACTTGGTCGGCCGCGGCGCAGCTTGGCTGACATGGCACGTTTACTGGTGTGAAGGAAAAAGTGAACCCTGGTGACATAACATTTTACCTCGTTGAATTAAAGGACAGATCTAGTCTGTTGGTCTAGAGACCAATTAGTAAGCCTAAAAAATCTGGTATGCCGCACCCTATCCTGGCAGGTTCATAGGTCCGACCGAATTTAGGGTACCTACTACCCGGAAGGAAGATTTTACCTCATTAAATTAATGTGGAACGTTTGGTCGTACGTGGCAATACTCCTGCACATGCAGCATCTGGATTTGAGGGCCGTAGGTCGAAAATGACATTTACAATAACAGTACAGTACCGTGATGGACCCAAAATGTGACTGATCAAAGATCACCCCTGGTGGGTCCCAACCATATACAGGGTGTTTCATAAGTAACAATAAATATTTAACACTCTTAAGGGGGTTGTTTAGACCGTCAAACTGACCAACTTTCTCTATGGGACCAACATCGAAATCGCAAAAAAAAAAAACATATCCCATACATATTTTAGCTCTAGTCGATTTGTAGAGTATGGAACATAATTTTGTTTCGTTATTTCGATATTGGTCCCATATTGAAAGTTATTCAGTTTGATGGTCTATACAACCCACTTAAAGGTTTATTTGTATTTTTCGAATACCTTGCATACAGTATTACTAAGGCTTAAAAAAACTTAAATGATTATAACAGAGCAAACTAAAACTTATAACACAATAATTTTATTATTATAAGGCCGGATTCGACCAAACTTAGATTTATAGAAGAGTAACTATACAAGGAACAATTTTACTTTTGGTGTTTACACACCCCGTACTAAAAGAACGAATGTATAATTATCCTAAAGAAAGAGGTCGTTGTATCCGTACTTATTGCAATGTGAGGTTATACAGTTTTAATTTGTTAGGTTTCTTTTTATTATAATTTTTTCAATTATTTGACATCGACATTTTCATTTAGATTAGGGTTGGCAAAACGCAAAATCAGTTTACTCTATAGTCACAAGCGACTTAATCTAAGAATTAAATTTACTCGCGTTTGGTCGAATCGGGCCTAAGTTTAATATTATTGGTATTAGCAAACTAACGGATTGTAATCTTTTATCATCATCATCATCGTCAGATATGTTTGTAGCACGGAATAAAAATTAATTTTGCAGCAGTAACTGAAGCGATTGCCTTCAAAAACATTAGCGCAAAAGGACATCATTGTAACCATTTTTAGTAGATTTCTACTTTATTGGTGGATTTAGGGCAAAGAGAACGATAATTTGGTAGTGGGAAATTCTTTAGTAGATTTTAGTAGAATATAAATTCGGTATTCGAAAATTTTATCAAAAATGCAAGGATTCAGGCTAAAAAAAATATAAGCTGGCATACAAATGGCTGTAAAACAATTAAGACGCTGTTATCCCGTCGAGGCCGTTTTTTGAACACGAACGAAAGTGTTTTAAACTGTGTTTTAAAGTCTGAAATTAAATTATGTCTTATATAAGGATCGGGCGGATGAGCAACTGTTCTCAATTACACGATTAGATTAAGTTTACTAGATAGAAAAACATCCCAAATTTACCCCTTTTTGTTATGTTTTTTCAATACTATGATTAAACTGCTGATATTTAACTTTTTATTCTTGTACTTAACTAAATACCTACATTAAATATTTCTAGTGAACTCAGAAGAATTTTTAGCTTAGAAACTCCCATGAGCAAAGATATTGTCACAAAAGTGTTAAAAACACGTTTTTTGCGATCCTGCTGTCAATTGGAGCGGGATGGCTAATTGTAAACTTATGCTTGCAAGAAAGAGACGCTTGCACTGGGATAACCTAGCCTTAAACAAAAAAAACCATTGCAGGGTTTGCAAGTTTTCCGGATCTTCTAGTAAAGCTTTAATGACTGGTTCACTTTTAGACGGATTTAAAGGAAGGAGGGGGGGGGGGCCTCTTAAGGTGACTTTTTCAGTTTTTCGCGTATTTCTCAGAATTTATAAGTTTTATCGACAAGTTCTGTGCACTTTTGTCATAGGACTTTGAGGGCTACAGGGCCGAGAAAGTAAAGGCATTTCAAAAATTATGATCTGAGATCTGTGGATCATCGTAATAAGGATGCCCGGGTGGTAAAAAGAATATTTGGACTTCCTCAGAAGATCGACTCCTGACGGATTCAACGGCCCGCATAAACTATGACAGATATGGTTATGGCCCTCAAACAAATAACATAGAGGACCCTAGTCAGATTTGGTTGGCGGTAAAAAAATCCAAAATATCGAAATCCAAGATGGCTGCCATGGAAATTTCAAACGCCAAAGCAGCTTTTAATGGTTCACGGAACCGACAAAAAAATTTGTATCCGGCGGTTTTAGGGGTCGCTGATTAAGAATATGAAATCATTTTGTTTTGATTTTCAACATTCATACATACAAATTTCATAATTTTTGTACTGCTGTTACTTTCTCGGCCCTGTAGCCCTCAGCCCTCAAAGGTTAAGTCCTATGACAAAAGTGCAAAGAACTTGTTTTGTTGAAAATTTTATCCGATTTAATTTGTCTCTGCAAAACTTTTCGATAAAACGTAAAAATCTGAAAAAAGTCACCTTTAGAGCCCCCTCCCCCCTCCCCTTCCTCGAGCTTGCAAATTCGAGAGTACCAACATCGAAATTCGTGCAAAATGCCGCTAAAATGATTAAAATAGCAATTTTAGAGAAAAGTGAACCAGACTAACACAGAAAACAGTACTAAATTTAAACTTGCATAGGGACAACCCAATTTAATATTTATTCAGATTTATTTGAATATTGAAGCATCCATGTTACAAAGTGATGAAAACCAATAAAAATTATACAAAAATGCGAAAATAACATGATGAGCGTTCAATAAAATTTGTAATTATATGTTATTCAAAAACGTGTTTTATATTAAATTTTAACCATCTGGAACGACATAAATATTATTTGGTAGAATTTGAAGGACTTGGTACTTAGATTTTGGTAGATTCTCTGAAAAAAGTGGTCAAGCTGAAGGACATTGCGCGACAAAAGAACACACAAAAGAAATGCACAAAGTTATTTAAAAACTAAAAAGTTACTTACAAAGGGCACTGTTTGGTAGTTTTTGGTTCATAATTATTCATATTAATTTCTTCGCATTCATGTACAGTTACAGCATAGGTGTTACTTAGTAGCTAAAGTCATGTAAGCATGAACCCTGAAAGGGCACAGCAATATTAACAAGAAGTATTTTAAAGATAAGAAAATAATTATTACCTATTACAATGTCAATAGTTAGGTTCTTTTGGTAGGTTTTGGTGATATTGGTAGTTTTTGGTAGAGTTTAGTATTATTCGTAGTTTTTGATTATTTTGGTAGATTTTGGTAGTTTTCCGTTGTTTCTGGTTATTTAAGTAGTTTTTGGTAGACTTTCTTAGTTTTTCGTTGTTTTTGGTTATTTTGGTAGATTTTTATATGTGAAAATGACCAAAAATTACCATAATAAAGAAAAGAGTTCTTTACGGCTTGGCTACGGGGTGAGTCTGTTGACATAAAATATAAAATATTTGTTTTGCAAAAGAGGTGCATTCTAATCGTAAGCGGAATTCAGTCCAACGGGGTGTCATGCGTCCTTGTTCATCGACTTTAAATTGCTCACTGTGACAGCTTTGTATAATTATCTTCGAGCTGTGCAAAATCGTGAGACGATACCCCGACAAATTCCCAAGTAAACCAAGGGGTTCCGTAGCAAGAGCTACAGGTACCAAATTACCGACTAGCATCGATGCAAAGAACTACAAAGTTGAATGCTGTTTTTGTGTATAATAAAATACCAGATGACATTAAAGCCCTACCCGACAAGAGATTTCTGAAGAAGGAATAATTAATCGAACAGTGTTTTAATAACATTTAACTGATTTTATGCGACGTTTAATTTGATTGTTGTAGTGAAAGGTGGTAGTTATTGTCTGGCACCTATTGTTTAAATCTGTTTTTTTTTCTTTATGTTTATAAATTATATTGCAGTGTGTCTAATACTCTGTACCTACTTACCATCTGTAACTTATGTACCTACCTACAATTTAAGGTAGGTAAGTAAATGAAATGAAATGAACCAAAACAAAAAGTACCTACCAAAATAACCATAAACTACCAAAAAGTACGAAAAATTTCCGAAATAACAATAATCTACCAAAAAGTACGAAAATCTACCAAAATATCCAAAAACTACGAAAATTTACCAAAAATTACTGAAAGAACCAAAAACTACCATTAATTACCAAAATAAACAAAAACTACCAAACAGTGCCCGGAAAGTAACTTTTGTGAAATTCCTTTGTGTTGTCTTGTGTCGCGTAATGTCCTTTCGCGCAAAATGCTGTCGTGCAAATGTCTTCGGCAAAAGGCAATCGTTTGAGTTACTACTACGGCACATAATTCACTCTTATTCCATACTTATGTACAGGGTGAAATTGATATTATTAGCATCCTTTTAAACTAAAAGTCTACCCATCAAACTGAACAACTTTTACTACGGGAGCAAACCGATCGGATTAAAAAAAATCTGCTGTTGCATACATTTGAATCGAGTAGAGTGCCTCAGTTTACTCAGTTACAGTACAGTTTACTATGGAACAGCATTTTTTTATTGCTCCGGTCGGTTTGCTCCCATAGTAAAAGTTGTCCAGTTTGATTGGTAGACTCTTAGTTTAAAAGGATGCTAATGATATCAAATTCACCCCGTATAACATATGACGATGATGATGATGATAACAGATTATCAATCGTAAGTTTGCTAGTACCTACCAATAATCATAAACTTATAATTATTCTGTTATAATAATGGGGACAAAAATTAACGAGTAATAGTCGACCAATGTATAAAATGTACTTCTAAGTCCACATAAATCGTGACGGGCAACTACGGAACCTTACACTGCGTTTGGCCCGATACCCACTTGCCCGGTTTTTTATAAGTTACTTTGCTTCCTTAGCTTCAAAATGGATATGTTCATTAATCTTCTAAGACAGGGTTGGGTGTTACCAGTCACCGGTCTATTCGCAATGATTTCGAACGATTGACGGCCCATAGTAATTTGTATGAAGAAAACGTCGAAAAAAATATGTGATTTTTGGTAACAAATTGCAAAAAAACTAGAAGTCATATCGAAAAACTGATTTGTTTAAAGTGTTCTTTGATGTTTTGCCATTGATTTGAAATATATTTTGTTGTTTCATTTTGTTTAACTAAATCACAGGACTCGGAACGCGGCAGTGCTATTATAGAGTTTTTCATTAAATTCTCGATTACTTTCTGATGTAACTATAAAATTTTACTGAAATTTTTTTTGTTCATCTTGTACTTCATCTTTTAAAGAAGCGATGGTATTAATTTTGTTTCGAAATATAGCTATTTACTATCCTCAAAAGTCGGAACGCCGAACACTGTTTTGGCCGATCAGGGTAGTGCCGACCCTTAAGAATCGATCCTTCTCCTCATGTTTGGAAATCTAACCATTTACCGAATGCGCTACACGGCTTCTGTAAAAAACGCTGAAAAAAGCGACTAATATGTACCACTAGAAAAAAAAAAACACATCCCAAATACATCTGTCAGCACAAGTCATTGTAGTAAATCATTGTAAATTATCCCCACTTATCCCACAGGAACCCAATACTGGGATAAGAAGTATCCTATGTGCTAAACCAGAACATATTCTATCTGCGTGCCAAATTTCATCCAAATCCGTGTTTTTGTGTGTGTTTTTGGTGCTGGTTTAGTTATTTATATTGGATACAAGACACTAAACTATGATCACTAAAACGAGCACTAAAACTACCGTTATGTTTCACGACTACGTTTTTTACCCTAAAACTGTCCGTGCTACATATAACGTCGAGGAGAGTACGAGTTGTAGGGGTGATTCGTTCACTACCAAGTTAAGGTTGTTTGATTTCAGTAAATTCAAAAAGACATCTGGCTCCTTCCGCTTTGGTCTAACAGGTTTACGTTAATATCATCAGTGAGGAACACATAGTTATTCTTGGGTGTAATGATACAAAGTGACTCTTCTAATATTGATCTAAACACGTATTAAAACAAAACCATGATGGATGATAGAACCTAAATTATTTACTTTAAAACACAATAAAATCTTGCTATGTTTCGTGCTTCTGTAACCTACCTACCTACCTAGTACCTACTATCGAGTCAATTTTAATTAATAATTATTTACTGGTCTTTTCTTTGACTTCGATAAGTTCCTTTAGTCTTCCCTATCCAGAAAGTCTCAAAGTCTTAGATTTCTTGTAGAAAAGTGTAAAGAAACTTATCTACGTCGAAGAAATAAGAGTAGTGAGTTGTGACCAGTAAATAAGAAACTAGTTTTAAGTAAGGTTGATTGGCATATTATGTTCGTGCGAAGTTTGTTTTTTTAATTTAAGACTTTATCGTACACACGGAAATACACATGAATATAGCATATTATACAAGTACAAAGGGCGAGCTTAGCTCTGAAGAGATTTCTTCAATGTTCGCTATTATTGCGGGATTATAGTCCAGAAGGCGGTGGATTGGTGGCAACTGACGAACTGTTAGTGCCTCGGCTTTTTTGTAAAGTTATCCACAACCATAAAATAGGTTAAAAAAAACTTTTTAAGTTAAACGATTATATTAAATGGTAAAGTGATGGTAAAAAATAACTTTTCTTGTTTATTATGTTGTACAATACCGTTAGCTGGAATATAACCTATGTCAACCTAGTTAGTTACTATCTTCAAAATAGTTACGACGAATAAAGCTATTAATTACAATAGGCATTCATATTTTTAGATTAATAGTTTGTTAATTAATTTTGATTATAAAATCGTGGGCGTTTGCTAGTAAAGTATTAAACTTTCCTAGAAATTTTGCTTTCATCTGTAGTGCAGGTACGATAGCCTTTATAGCTCGATGACATACAACAATGAAAACCACATCGATATCACCTTAGCCATACTATTTACTTTCAAAATGTGTTGATGTATTGTTTTTATTTTGTAGATATATTATTATGTGTTCATGAGACTAGCATCGCCCGCCATCTAGCGTGGACCATCGAGTACAGCGGCGCAGGCGACGCCGGCAAGAAGACTGCGCGCGGGCGGGGGGCTCGAACCCGCCTCGACACACCTCTCTCGGCTACGATCCCTAGCGCATAGCTATATTTCCTACATAATTTAAGTCCATAATTGTACTTTATTAGCAATTAAAAATAAAGTCATATCTTGTTATATAATCAACATCATTAATTGAAGAAGAACCCAGTCATTTACCTCACCTGAAAATAACTCCAAAAAAGGAAGAGAGAAAGCGAGGGTGGCACCTACCTATACTATATGTCAAATAAAGACGAAAATAAGAAGATGACAGCAGCAGGGATACGAAACCTTTTCAGACCGTGATCGTTTTATAAAAAATCAATGTACCGATTGGCAGTGTTCGACGGAAGAATGTTATATAAATACAAAATATAGGAAAACTATCTTAGATTAAAAAGAATATCGTCAAAATTAAACACAAAAACATGTTAGTTTTATCTTTTCACTCGTTCGATGTTGATGGAAACGAAAGAAAACATCAGTTATGTGCTCACTAGGTTCGTAATTGCGTATGATTGAACCGCACTAAAAATCGATTTTGAGGGCAAATTAAACGAGTTTCAATCAATCAAATACACTTTATTCAAATATCAATAAATCCAAGTATTAATACGTCCTTCACATTGTTTGTAACCACCTAAATCTTATTAATGCATTAAAGAATTTTTCCCTAAAGTTACGGAATCGATATAAACACGAAACACTATAATTAATCTAACAAAAGATTGCAACACCATCTTAAATTCAACAATGTTTTTCCTTGCCACATTGTATGTACATAATAGTAATCGTGCGTAAGAACTTATTAAGTATTTTTATCCTTCCAGTGACAAGGATTTTTTGAAGGGGGTTCGAGCTTATTGTGCTGCCCCCAATCGTATTTTTTTATTTTTTAACAGTTAAACAACATTGAAGCGTGAGCAGAATGTATTAATGCACGGCGAGCATGCCACCCATTACAAAGCGTTTTAACGAGAAAAACGTCATGCGCACTCTTTCTGGCATAATACGTAAAATAATAAAGATGGAGGCACATCTCGATTTTTATCATTTTCTCGGGGGTGGCATGCGAGGCCTACTGAATGGCTTTCAATTTATCGAAATTCACCAAAGACCCTCGCTTACCAACCGTGGTCAGCCTTCATCGCCAGAATATTCTTCAAGTAGGTACTACCGGAAGGTGTTCACATCTAAAACTGCCCTTCAAAAAAAAGTTGGAAGACTTCAATCCTGCATTCCTCAATACTTATACTTACCACCGTGAAAAACATGTATTGTCGACTAAATCACTTTTTATTGTAATGCTAATTCAGTCAGAGTAGGTAATTCTCGTGTTGGTATCGCATCCTAATATAACAATTTCTAATCAAAATAAGTGCTGACAATAATGCGTTCCCCAAGAGCAGTAAAAATAAATATTTTATTTATTTATTTGTAATACAGTAAAAATACAAGACACAATACCTATACAACTTAAAATAGACTCAAGTAAGCGTCTCCAATATTGTGCAGGTGTCAGTAGATGGAATACCATCAAGGATAGGTTTTTTGTCCCCAACAAGTGACATAGATGAAGTGAAGCAAGCGGTGAAGCAAACATCATGAGTAAACCTGCATACGCTGAAGAAAAAATTCGGATGCGTTATATGAAGTCTACCAATCCGCATTCGTCAATATATATTTTTGAATTTGCATTATTGTCGTTAGATATGACGGATGACGATATTACGATACATTTGGCGTAGGCTTTCCAAAAATTTACTCAGCCGTTTTCTACCTGGAGGAGCCCTCGCTTGGTATGTTTTGAAAATATTTTTTGGATTTTTTAAAACACATGGCTGGTGTAGTATATTTTTAAGACCGACTCATGAAGCCCTTTTATTTAATAGCCCACACGATAGGTTTCAGAACAAAAATGTATGACGTCATAATTCCCCCTTTACTCTAAGGGAAATATTTTTAAGAACTGCCGGTCAACATTATTGTTCTAACATGTGTGCCGAACGGCTATCTTGCGGCTTTTTATTGATTTTGGCTTTGTAGGGCCTAACACTATAACTATTGCTATCTTACTCTCAACGAAATCGAGGCTCCATCTTTCAGAGTAAGCGAAAAGTTTTAAATCTATGAATCTTTCATATATTTTGACATACCAGTCAGAGATAGCACTTTTGATGCTATATTTCAAAAAGCGCTCGTTTGCATTGGAAACAATCACCGAGTAAAGTAACGTCAGGTCCGGTCAGTCGTTGAATGGATCGTCTAGTGGTATTTCATCTCAAGCGTTTCCGTGCTTCGGAAGGCACGTTTAGCAGTTGGTCTCGTATAGTTCCGTCAGGTGACGTTGTAACTATTCGTTGAGCCAGGTCAGATGCCAATTTAGGTGGCTTGAATATTCTCTGACAGACAGCTGAGCACTACCTTGCCTCCACCAACACGCACTTTTTTTATTTTTTTTTATTTCAGATTCTTACATCTAAATTTACAAATTTTAATATCGCCAAACTGCTGAGCAGTTTGTAGTATCCCGTGTGGTGGAGTATGGTATCACACCTATTCGTGAGAGGAGGCCTTTGCCCTGCAGTGGGATTCTACAGGCTATAACTTACTTTTTTATTTCAAAAATAATGATACCATAGACTCCAAGCACGGATAATTTTTTATTATTTTAACACCAATAATGTCACATCTGCGTAGAAAATTTCTTAGTTACTCTGTCAATTTTACTGAATCTTGGCCGCCAGCAGCGTGATGACGTCTTAGTCACGAGTGATGGTTGATAAATTACATACACAGTTATATACATACATAAACTCACGACCGTAATCCCTTTCGGGGTGGTCAGAAATATTGTTACTCCTACGTACTTTCTGTTTAAGAGTGTAGTTATACTCGTAGTAATGCTCACATTTAGCAATTTACCCTCTCTTACGATGAAACTGAAGATCTACTGATGGTCCCTGTTTAGCTCATAACACACATATGCATTCACACACTTACTCACACGAACACACTCTTTACATATTTTAATTTACATGTATTGTAGGCACTTAACCGTATCTATTGTTTTTGCTTTTATTTTGTAAAGTCAGCACTAGCCTTTTGTCTTACTATCATCTTTCGTTCACAATTAACTATAGTACACACGCTGTTACTCTGTCCTTGGGGTGGAGACCTGGTAACCTGAGGCACGAGAACCTTCATAGGTATCTTGAGTCAGGCACCAGTCTCCACAATACAAAACTGAATGCTCTAATTTTATTTTAGCTCTAAGTAGTATTACATGTATTTGTGGAGAACAAAATAAACAAATTTATTATTATATTATTATTAATGTAAGTTTCAGGATCGAATGACGTGTCAAGTGGTGAGAGGTGGCTAGCCCTTCACCCATATATTAAACACTGTATGAGAAACCTTTAATCCCTTAGTCGCCTCATACAACACCCACTGGAAGAATTCGGGTGGTCTATCATAGGCTGGAACCACACAAAAATGTAACCCCTTGTTCGTTTTAGGTTTCCGTAGTCCAACTAGGAACCCTTATACTTTCGTCCATTCTGTCTGTCTGTCTGTATGTCCCACTTCAATAACAGGCTCATTATTGCACCTATTGAATCGAAAATTGGTATGAAGACAGATAACAGTAACCCAAACAGAAATGAGGTAGTCATAATCATAAAGCAAGTAAATTTTTTTCGACAAAGATTTTTTTTTATTGGGTGGAAAGATAATTTTTTTTAAATAAATGAGTGCGGTGACGTTGGATAGGTTTTGTCCTATTGAAGAAAACTCCTATAGAAACTAAATCATTACAATGCTTGTGTCTCGAGATATTTGAGCTCAAAGTCAAACATAGGGCGTACTAACTTCTAAAATACAGGAGTATAAAATCTGAAAATGTGATACAAAATAGCTTTCTGTAAGTACTTTCAATGAAAATTATAACAGAAGCTGTAGCCCAACTAGTTTCGGAGAAATCAAATAAAATATCGACCGTCGACCGCCGTATCGGCGTCTATCAATAGATGGCGCTGAACGGAATTAAATCGCACTATTGTTTGCTTCTTGAGGATTTCTTAAGTTATTTAAGCTATGTTAAGAAAAGCTTTTCATAGAACTCTGCGGAACCCTACCTTGGGAGATTCTGACACGCTCTTGGCCGGTTTTTTATTTTTGTTTAGTAGTTCAGACAGGCAGGACACAAGAAGGCATATTTTTCGAGGCTACGAACTTAGCACTAGGAAACTTGTCATTATTCATTATAGATATTAGTCGCCTAAATCCTGGCCAGTACGTGTGTTCTGTGTTACAAACTATTAAGTCTCTGCGCCTGTTCTAGTACCTACCTCAATAACTTGCAAACAAATTTTTTCTCGATTTTCCAGATTTCGATTAGAGACAAATCTATTCATAAATAAATACAACGATGCTCAATAACGATTTGAAAGAAGTTCTACTAATCTTAGTACATTTTTTAGAGTTTTTAAAAATATTTTTTCAAGTTTCAATATGGCTACTACTAGCTCCACCTGGCGGATATTTTTCATAACTATCATTAAAAAAGCTTCATTGAAAGGAAGACGAACCACATGTGTGCACCACTGCTTCTTTAGGTCTTTCAACATCGCCATTTTGTTGTTTGATACAATTTTTCGTATGTCTTTAAAGTGTGTACTATAAAGAACCTTTTTTTCCTTCTTTTCGCCCCTATTTGGAATGGAGTATAGCTGCCTAACATTTGAGATACCTACTACTATGCAAGCGCCCACGATTTTATATTCAAAATTAATTAACAAACTATTTTTTTTTTTTTTTATATAGCCTATTTTGTACACCTAAAATGCTGCGCTCCATAGCTCGTTGGCAAATCTTGAGACTGGATTTCTGATGTTCGGTCAAAGACCAAGTCTGAGCACCGTAAGTTAAGATGGGCATAACAAACTATAAATCTAAAATATAAATGCCTATTGTAATTAATACCTTTACCTAAAAAATAAAACAAAGTTTTACTTAAAACAGAACACCCTACACGCTACCGTTACACAGTTATACACACAGGCACATTTCAATACACCACAACACATCATTACAAATTCCTTAATCACACGAAGCAAAGCACACCTAATAACCAGAATAGTGTGGTAGGTACCTACCTATACTGTGCCATAGATCGTTTTGTAGTTCCTTGTTGTTGCGATCGATATCATTTCTTACGAAACACATAAATAAAATAGCGTGGGTACCTACTGTACAGATTAGTAAAACACCAACATATTAATAACCGTGTTTGCAGTGTGTGTGTGAAATTGAATTGATACATAGATACTAATATATAAGCGTAGTATGATTGTCTTTTACACCTAATGTTAAGGATGAGTCCCTACCGGCGTACGAACAAACCAGTTAAGGTTTATAGTGCGTCGATTATTTGTTAATCTACAACATTGTATTGTCATATACCAATAAATAAAAATAAATAAATAATAAAATTCGTCGTAACTATTTTGAAGATAGGTTGACATAGGTTATACTCACAAATTTTCCAGCTAACGGTATTGTACAACATAATACGAAAATTTAGAAAAGTTGTTTTTTACCGTTTAGTGCAGTTTTCATTCAAATAAAAACGTTTAACTTAAAAAGTTTTTTTTACCTATTTTATTTTATACTTTTTAGTTTCACAGTCAAAGTAAAAAACTGAAAACATTCATAGAACCTTATTAAATTAAACCAAATTCGAGTGATCTCTGCAAATAATTGAGATCTCTTGACCACCTCCTGTCTCCGTCATCAGACGCTCAATCTTACCGGGACTAAAAAGTATTCATCGAAACAAATTAAATGATACCAAACACGAGTGTTCTGCTACAATTAGTTGTATAGATCCCTTAAATACCTACCTTCGATATCCAACATCATATTATAATACTCAATCTTACCGGAATCTTCCTACTAAACTAGTTCTCATCTCTCTCTCTCTCATCGACAGAAATTATTATGATACCAACACGAGTGCTCTGCTTTAATTCATCGAGGGGACATTTAGGTATTTATTTACTTAATACTTATTGCACACACGGAAATATACATGAAAACAGCATAATAGAATCTCTATATCTCTATAGAAATCTGTCATGGTTTCCGCAGGCCGTTGACCTCATCCGTCAGGAGTCGAACTCCAATTGATCTCCGGGTTCCCCTTACGGTACAAGAAAGACATTTGGGGATCATAATATGAATGCTTTGGTGATACAGGGAAAACTTTGACTTCCTCGGAAGGTCGACTCCTGACGGATGAGGTCAACGGCCAGCGGAAACTATGACAGATAGGGATATGGACCTTGAACAATGTCATAGTAGACCCTGGTCAGATTTAGTAGGCGGTAAAAAAAAACAGAATTGTGAAATCCAAGATGGCTGCCATGGAAATTTCAAACGCCAAAGCAGCTTTTAAAGGTTCACCGAACCGACTAAAAATTTATATCCGGGGGTTTTAGAGGTCGCTGATTACGAATATGAAATCATTTTGTTTTTATTTTCAACATTCATGAGGGTCGCCATACAAATTGCCTAATTTTTGATATGTTCTTACTTTCTCGGCCCTGTAGCCCTCAAAAGTTAAGTCCTATGACAAAAGTTCACAGAACTTGTTTCGTAGAAAATTTTATCAGATTTAATTTGTCCATACAAAACTTTTCGATAAAACTTATACATTCCGAGAAATACGCGAAAAACTGAAAAAAGTCACCTTTGGAGCCTCCCCCTTCCTCGAGCTCGCAAATTCGGGAGTGCTAACATCGAAATTCGTGTTCAGCAGGTCCGAATTAGTAATAAAAACACATTTGGCAAAATGTTACCCAAAATGCCGCTAGAATTGAAATCCGTCGAAAAGTGAACAAAAAGTCAAAAGTCAAAAGTCAAAGAACCAGACTATTTCTAAAAATTCAACCCCTAAGAGTTGATCGTATTCAGATGCTCTTATTTACAAAATTACCTCAATAATGTGGAGAACACGAGAATGAAGTACTATTCCACAAGGATGCAACTGCTGAATGCGACAAATATCAAACGTTTTCTAGTTAGGAAACCTTCGGTATAACCTACGTAATTGTTAAATTTAAATTACAAAATAAAGACAATTTAAATTATACTTAAATACAAACAAATAATCTAAAATGTCGTTCCTACTCCTTCTACATACGGCATGTGTTTATATTTCTCTTCTACAGCTAAAAACACGCGTCGACGTGGTGGTGGACAACAAATGGTCAGCTGTTCCATACATTTGAGTCGATTTGATATTGCAGTTTTGTGTGAAACTGGTGTTTTTTATTCGAGATTTCGATCTTGACTCCATACAGTAAACGTTTTTTTACATACTGTATAATTGTCACGTTTCATTCCCTTTAATTAAACGATTTTTGTTATTATTATTCAACTTCGAAGCTGTCTAACTATCTATCTACCAACGGATTCTTGTAATCAAATTTTCACCCACTTCCTGTCAGCCGATTAAGTTGAAACACAGTAACAACACGTACAGTTCTGATGACAATACAATATTATGGTAACATGGAGTTGATCTGATGATGGAGACGGAAGCTGGTCAAGAGATCTCTACGATTTCTTATAGCAGAACACTGTGTGTAGTATCATTTTTTTTTTCGATGATATCTTTATGGTACTAGTAAGATTAAGGGTCTGATGATGAAGACGGAAGGAGGTCAAGGGATATCCTAGATGAATTATAGCAGAGCAGTCGTGATTGGTATCATTTAAATTGTTTCGATGAGAACTTTGTGGCACCAGTTTGATTGAGGGTCTGAAGATGAAGACGGAAGGTGGTCCAGGGATCTCCTCTAGTAATTACAGCAATACACTCGTGTTTGGTCTCATTTCAATTGTAGCGATGAGATCTTTGAGGTACCAGTAAGATTGATGGTCTAATGATGGAGACGGAAGGTGGTCAAGGGATCTCATTAATGAATTACAGTAAAACACTCGTGTTTGGTCTCATTTCAATTGTTGCGATGATAACTTTGTAGTACCAGTATGATTGAGAGTCTGATGATGGTGACGAAAGGTGGTCAAGGGATCTTGTCGATGAAATATAGCAGAGCACTCGTGTTTTATGTCATTTAAAATGTTTTGATGAGAACTTTATAGCACCGGTAAGATTGAAGGTCTGATGATGGAGACGGAAGGTGGTCAATGGATCTCCTCAATGACTTATAGCAGTACGCTCGTGTTTGATCTCATTTAATTTGTTTTAATAAGGACTTTTTAGCCACGGTAAGACTGAGGGTCTGATGATGGAGATGGAAGATAATCAGGGGATCTCCTCGATGAATCATAGCAGAACCCGCGTGTTAGGTCGCATTCAAATTGTTGCGATGAGAACTTTGTGGTACCAGTAAGATTGAGGGTGTGATGATGGAGACAGAAGGTGGTCACGGGATCTCCTCTATGATTGTAGCAGAGCATTCGTGTTTGATCTAGTTTCGATTGTTTCGATAATAACTTTGTGGTGTCAGTAAGATTGAAGGTCTGTTGATAGAGACGGAAGGTGGTCAAGGGATTTCCTCAGTTAATTTAAAAAGAAGTTTGGTCACATTTAATTGATTTTGATAAGGACTTTTTAGTCCCGGTAAGACTGAGGCTCTGAAGGTGGAGATGGAAGATGGTCAAGGGATCTTCTTGATGACTTAAAGCAGAACACTCGTGTTTAGTCTCATTTCAATTGTTGCGATGAAAACTTTGTGGTACCAGTATGATTGAGGGTCAGATGATGGAGATGGAAGGTTGTCAATGGAAGCTCTTCGATGAATTATAGCAGTACACTCGTGTTTGGACTTATTTCAAATGATATAATGAGAACTTTGTGGTACAGTAACATTGAGGGTCTGATGATCTGTATTTATCAGTGTTAAGTACTGTTTTATTAGTTAAATGTGCACACTATGCCTGCCTTAATTTGTATGCTCTCTCTCTGTCACGGGTTTGCTGGAAGAAATCTCTTAAGAGATAAGCTCGTCCTTTATAATTGTCTATTATGCTGTTTTCATGTATATTTCCGTGTGTGCAATAAGTGTTAAGTAAATAAATACCTAAATTTCTCCTCGATGAATTAAGGCCTCTGCACATTACAGCGATATCGCGACACCTTACACACTGCAGCGATTCCGCGATTCGCGTCACGCATGCGCCCTTCACTGAATGTAGTCGAAAGAGATTGCGTCAGGTTGCGATAATATTGCGGCAGTGTGTGTGATCGAGCGCGTCCCCATACAAAATGTACTTAGAACAATTATCGCAAAACCGCAGCGAAATAATCGCTCGATAAAATCGCTGCAATGAGCGGAGGCCTTTTTAGCAGAGCACTCGTGTTGGTATCGTAATAATTTCTGTCGACGAAAACTAGTTTAGTAGGAAGATTCCGGTAAGATTGAGTATAATAACATGATGTTGACTATACAACTAATTGTAGCAGAACACTCGTGTTTGGTATCATTTAATTTGTTTCGATGAATACTTTTTAGTCCCGGTAAGATTGAGCGTCTCATGACGGAGACAGGAGGTGGTCAAGAGATCTCAATTAATTGTAGAGATCACTCGAATTTGGTTTAATTTAATAAGTTTCTATGAATGTTTTCAGTTTTTTACTTTGACTGAGAAACTAAAAAGTAAAAAATAAAACAGGTAAAAAAAAACTTTTTAAGTTGAACGATTTTATTTGAATGAAAACTGCACTTAAGGGTAAAAATTAACTTTTCTAAATTTTCGTATTATGTTGTACAATACCGTTAGCTGGAAATTTGTGAGTATAACCTATGTCAACCTATCTTCAAAATAGTTACGACGAATAAAGGTATTAATTACAATAGGCATTCATATTTCAGATTAATAGTCTGTTAATTAATTTTGATAATAAAATCGTGGGCGCTTGCATAGTAGCAGGTATCTCAAATGTTACATATATCTACAAAATAAAAACAATACATCAACACATTTTGAAAGTAAATAGTATGGCTAATATATCGATGTGGTTTTCATTGTTGTATGTCATCGAGCTATAAAGGCTATCGTACCTGCACTACGGATGAAAGTAAAATTTCTAGGAAAGTTTATTACTTTACTAGGAAGCACCCACGATTTTATAATCAAAATTAATTAACAAACTATTAATCTAAAATGTGAATGCCTATTGTAATTATTAATACCTTTATTCGTCGTAACTATTTTGAAGATAGGTTGACATAGGTTATACTCACAAATTTCCAGCTAACGGTATTGTACAACATAATACGAAAATTTAGAAAAGTTATTTTTTACCGTTTAGTGCAGTTTTCATTCAAGTAAAATCGTTTAACTTAAAAAGTTTTTTTTTACCTATTTTATTTTTTACTTTTTGTTGTTTTATTATTTGGAAACAAAAATCTGCCATAATAACCTATATTCTGTGAAAATTTCAACCGTCTAGCAATTTTAATTCAAAAGATGCAGCCCTTTATAGATAGGGCAGACAGACAAACGGACGGACAGATGAACGGACTGTGTAGACTTATGAAAAGGGTCCCGAACGTAGAAAGAGAAGGTACTAGAAGGAAGCACGTGTCTTGTCATATTCACTCAGTAAGAGATGCGCATAGCAAATTCGTTCTAGTTAATAAAAAGCAAAATTAAACATTGTGAAAAAACCAGGGACGGATGTAAACGTTGTCATTTGAAAAACCCTCGACTAAAAGAAAGTAGGTAAGTAACGAAAGATAATAAACTAAACCCTAGAAAATCCGTCGGGGCTGCATTACTTACTACTTTCTTTTAATCGAGGGCCTACGATTACCTACTTTCTTTTAGTCCCTGGTATTTCAAAATTTTTAATTTTGCTTTTTATTATAATCTTTTTAGAGTATTCCTACATAACCTTCAAAATCTCATGTATATTCGTTTGTCTTCCTGTAAGTATGTTTGAATGATGTCTTACATTATATCGGTCAAGCCGTCTCGGAGAAAAAAATGCGCTAACACTAATATTGACAAGCGAAATATGTTTACAGCAGCATCTCCTATCCTATCCAAGAAACATTTCCGATTAATCACAAACTATTTACAGAAAACAGTATCTAAATCGGTCTAACGCTATCAAAAGAGCCCAAACACGGTCTACTAGCTATGTACCTTCACAGAGTTCCCCACGATGTTGTTCTGCTGCATCATCAGTCCTTCAGACGTTCATGTACAGAAGCTACTCACCAAACGCTATCAAAAGAGCCCAAACACGATCTACTAGTAAGCGCTTCACAAAAAACCTGATCAGCGCCCCCTTGTAGTTTGTTACAATCATACAATTATCTAAAAACCTCAAGCACTTAAAAAAACCGCATCTTAATCGGTCAAGCCGTTTCGGCGTAAATGCGCAGCGAAAAATTCTTCGCTTATGGTCCCGATGGTACCTTGTTTGACAAACCATTAACATCCGGAGAAAATAGTTGAGAGAGGAAACGATAAGAGGAGCAGCTGATTTTCGTTTTTTCTCTTAGATAGATAATTGAAATGGATGCCAACAAATTAAATTTCACCCTGTATAGGTTTAAAGTATCAAATCCATTAATTTGTGTTGTAACAACCTTTAACACCTGCTGCTAAATAATTTTACATTTAAATAGATCCATTGTTTAAATCTAAGTTGTTGCGTAACTAAACGTGAACGTAAGTCCTAGGAAAATTTACATTAAATTAACGAATTAGTACGTTCACTGATATATTCAAGTACATACATAGACCTATACTTAGTACATTGATATCGTTGAGTACAAATATATTTTTTTAAACAATAAAAAAAATAAAACATCTATCATAAAGTCGCTTGGAGGTTACGTTAACCCTCTAATGCATACAAAGCCAAATATAGCCTCTAGACGAAATCATTTTTTATCAAAGGAATTTTTTTGTTAGTTGTCAAGTTACTTATTACACCGTATTCCCAACATCCATAGAGAACTAAACATATTTTTTCCAAAACACCTTTTCTTATAATTTTTTATAGTAACCAGCCATCATTTCATGACCTCGCTCGCATTCTACCTGAGCAGAACTTTTCTGATTTCGACTTGCGTAAAAAGATAATAAAAAGCAAGTGAGAGTGTTTTAAAAATATAAGTTAAGTAGTCATGACAGTCTTCCTCAAATGTAGATAATCTATTTTTAGATTATTATATTTTTATCCGTTATTTAAAGCCTGACCAGGAATATAAAAAACCTGGATTGGGGGCGCTGCAATCGACTATCACCTTTAATGTTAGTGTTCCCAGTACAAAAGTTAGTACCAATGATTTTCCGCAACATGGCAAGGTTTTTTATTTTCCTGGTCAGGCTTTACCTAATTTATGTAAGAAGTCATATATGGCTTTGTATGCATCAGAGCATTGATTTGTGTCATGAAAATGTATACTAGGTTTTCGAATATAAACGATTTTCTTTATAATCCTCTCGCAGTATATGATGGACTTTATTGTATCTTCCATTGTAATGCTTCAACTGCCCAAAATCATCAAGTTGTACTTAGAGTGAGACTAATCTGCATATAAAATTTAATTATGATAAATTACACATAAAGATTTGAATAATATTTTAGAAATAATAATAAATAATAATAATAAATTTGTTTATTTGCATTTCATTTAGCCTACTTACATATACATTACACACATTGTTTGTTTATTATACAAGCAAGCATACAAGTAATACAAGAGGCAGATACACTTTTTGTTTGAAACTCTGACCCCTAAACCAAAAATGGATGTACTATAGGGGTCATAATATTGACATAACCTTTCAATTTTGCATGTCCATAGCTTAAAATTATAACTAAGTCGGAACTTTCAGTACCTATAGGTACAGGAACAAGTACGTAACTATGCTTTCAGCATAGGATAATCGTTAAGTACTTGGTCGGTTATAGCTTACTGTCATTTCGACTAAGAGAAGCAACCAATATCTAGCTTCATGCATAATTAAAACTTATCAATACATCTGAAAATGTTAAAAATACATAAATACGAAGCCATTTTTGTAAGTAATAATTTTTTACTGAATGCATACAAAGCCATATATGGTTCTGAAAATTATCTTCTGAAGTTAAAGTCAAAGTAAAAGTAAAAATAAACATTTAAAACTTTTAAGGGAGTTGTTAGCACAGCAATAGGTATATAATAATGAACTTGAGGTGAATAGTAGCTTGCAAGGAAACAATTTACTGCTAAATCTAGAAAAGACCAAAATAATTAATTTTAAACAAAGAGGAAACAATACATTGGAATTAAAAATAACTTATGAGGGTAAGGAAATAGGGCAAACTAACGTTACTAAATTTCTAGGATTACACATTGAAAGTAACATGAAATGGAAAGCTCATTTGGAAAATGTATGCAATAAAGTTAATAGTTTTTCCTTTGCACTGCATAAACTGAGCAAAATAGCAAACCGACAGGCAGTTCTTGTATCATATCATGGTCAGGCTGCAGCTGTATTTCCATATGTATTTATATTTTGGGGGAATGCCTGTAACATAATTACAGTGTTTAGGGCGCAGAACGATGTGTTCGATCTACTGGCAATTTAAAACGGACTGACAGCTGCAGAAATTATTTCAGAGAACTTAAAATTCTTACGAGTGACGTGGCTGAGGGGGTGGCAAGAGGACGTCTCGTCGGCTTGAGATTTTGACAGCCACGTGGCTCCGCCGTTTTATGGCGGTTTCTAGTGTGTTTTTGTTTAAAAACGGGGCTTTGAGATCGCCATATCCTATTATACCGTACAATATCTAATGAGTATATCCTCAACACTTGACACTGGCGAAATCTAACAAGGAAACGCCATTAATTAAGAATAGAATAAAATTCTTACATTAGCCGCATTCCCATTGTCGCACTTGCAATGCGCATCCAACGTCCATGCTAGGGATGGGTAATATCGTATTTTCGTAATATCAAATCGAAACTATATATTGATATTGAATGTCTGATTCTGAAACTATATATTGGATATCGGTCGATATCCAGTAACGCTATATCAGTCAGTATACACTTAAGGTTTGATATTGTACGAATGCATAATTATTGCTATTTCACTCTCTAGCAGGGTGTTGATATACTTTTTTCACTCGGTTTTCCTCGGTTCAGATCGGCATAGTTTTTTATGTGTTATTGGATAAAGATAACACAATACTAAGATATTCTAAGATAACAGAGTTAGATCGCGCCCCCTTCCCTTTCTAAAAACATAATTTATAAATATCTAGATAACGGTGAATCCTAGCGAAAAAATAGCTAATTTTTCCAACCCCTTGGGGCACCCAGAAACCCACCCTTCCGCATGCAAAAATAGAAAAAAAAATTGATTTTTGAAAATTTTACAAGTCCAGCCCCCATACAAATTTCACCCGAAAAATCGTTTAAGTCGATGGCTCATACGAAATCGTTCAAAATTTTTCTAAGTCCAACTCCATATAAAATTAGCGTAAAATTTTTCTAAGAGTTCGTTGCGACACCCTAACCGGTAGCCGCTAGCCCGTATAGCGATGCGATACGGTTTGATATCCTATATCTATGAATCTCAGATATCTTGAAATCGAGGCGAATCGAGTTTGTGCGGCAATATAGTGTTTCACCAAATATATAGTTTCTGTACGCATCAATATCTGATTTTAAGATATTCATGTGATATACGTTTCAACAACTATATACGATATATATCGCCCATCCCTAGTCCATGCAACGCAACGCCACGCACGGGGGTTCACACTGCTATCCACGCGTGACATGCGTGTGCCTTCGAGTGATGTACCTATTTTGGTCGATTGTAAAACTACAATCTATTTATTTTTTCTTTACCGTTTTTCTAAATAATGCACGCGAATTAAAGTGGATTAAAATTATGAAGATTTTATTTCGGATTTGTTACAGGTTTCGTGGTTACGCACAAGAACATGAATTTTTATTTATTATTAGAATGCTCGAATCATCTACATAAGTAGACATAAAGCCTTGTCAGGACAATTCTCAGAGGGATAATTAGTAGAAGTATGTACGTGTTTTATCCTATTAACTCAAAAATAAATTAATACCTACCTATAGCTTTGGTCTAAGTGCCAAACTAGCTTATATTTTATTTGTATTTCTTCAGGGCTCTTTCAACCATTTAGCTATTACGGTTCAAAAGATACAGCCTTTTTTAGATAGGACAAACGGACGGACGCACTACGAGTAATCGGGTCCTTTTGGCTGCTCCTCTTGGTCTATGGACACTGACTTCTATGGATATTACTACCCATATATTTAAAACTTTTCGCTTACGCTGAAAGATGGAGCCAAGAAATCAAGAGCGAGATAGCCAGTTGTGAAACCTCATGTAAACAAAAAAGACAAAACATTATTTTTTGTTTCGGTCACCGTGGCCGGTTTTTGTGTTTGGCAAGCTGTCAGTCCTATAGAATCTTTGCCAAACAAATCGTCTTTTATTAGTATGCAAAAGTCAAACTATTGCTGTTCCATGTGCGGCCACGACATGGCTTAATCTAAAGTGTAAATCTATGTTACTACCTAATATTTATCACCTAATATCCATGATACGCCAATCATATAAAACATTGTAGGTCGCAATTGATTGCACGGAGCTGCATTTTTGGTATGTTGTTAGGATAGATACCAGCAGTATAAAACCAATTTTGCAGTTTCGAAAGACCTGTGCTAACTGAGGGGTGCTCGAAAAACCTCGGGTAAGTCAAAACCTGAAAAAAGTCTGAAAATTACGAGGTTTTTCGAGCACCACTTGGTTAGCACAGGTCTTTCAAAGCTGCAAAATTGGTTTTATACTGCTGGTATCTATAAATAAATAAATAATAAATAACGCTCACAGGCACATACATTATTGTAATGATCCCAAACTAGCACTAAAGGCTTTTATTATGGAAACCATACAACAACGGCACGAACATATAACATCCATGACCGAACCGGGATTCGAACCCAGGACCATGGTTTGGCAGTCCGGCGTGGTAACCATTACACCAACCGGGTCGTCAAATCCTAACAACATCCCAAAAATACAGCTCCGTGCAATCAATTGCGACCTAAGGCGATTTCTATGTCTACCGTGACTGGCGTATGAGCGAAACCCTCAGAAACGATTTAGTGTCGATTTGTTGCAAAAGAAGTTTTCACTTCAAAAAAACTGGACAACACCCAGAAGTGCGATTTTTAAACATCACACGTTGAAATCAGCAATAGAAAATGTTACTATGGAGATTATGCGTTTTAGTACTACTGATTTGAAAGTGTGATGTTCAAAAACCGTTCTACTGAAACTTTTGCTTACGCTGAACCGTAGAAAGAGAATAGCTAGAATAATAATAGTCACGAAAACGAGACAGGCCTATACGCAAATTACACAGAAAGTGCGAGAGAAAATCTTATGTTTGTGTTCCCTTTCTGCGTATGCGATATTTTTGTTTGACTTCGTTGAAATTACCTACTGTAATACCTAAGTCTGTGGAAATTACATACAAAATCTTGCAACTCAAACAAAGGCACGATTTCTCATACATTTTTGTCATAATTATCTCCATCCGTTTCCAGTATACGCGCTCAGCGAATCTATAAAATGCTCAATCAACGCCGTAGAAAGAGAAGGCACTAGAAGGAAGCACGTATCTTGTCATATCACTCAGTAAGAGATGCACATAGCAAATTCGCTCTAGTTAAAAAAGGAGACCGCTACTTATTGCTGTCCTTATTGACGTATCCACTGTTTTGTACTTCGGCCATCTGACTCCAAAATGTCACTTCATATAAATTGTATGGGACAACCACCTGACTCCGAGATGTCACTTCATATAATTCGCTATCTCATACCCGGTTACACTGATATTCGGTCTACTACCGTTAGCGAAAAATTTTTCGTCTATGATCAACGCGCTGTTGATGGCCTAGATTAAAAACTTTTTGTTTGATAGACTGTACTCCATTCATGCTCCATTCCAAATAGGGGCGAAAAGAAGGTAGAAAAAAGGTTCTTTATAGTACACACTTTAAAAAATATGAATATTGTATCAAACAACAGAATGGCGATGTTGAAAGACCTAAAGAAGCAGTGGTGCGCACATGTGGTTCGTATTTGTTTCAATGAAGCTTTTATAAAGACTGTTGTGAAAAATATCTGTCAGGTGGCGCTAGTAGTATTGACAATTAAAAAAATAATTTTATAATCTTTAAATATCTAAAATAAATACTAAAATTATTACTTATAGTTAACGTCTTTCAAATCGTTATGATCTTCGTCGTATTATTTTTGAATAAATTTGTCCCTAAACTTGGAAGCCAAGAAGAGACGTTTGGCAAGTTTTTTTTTTACAATTATTGTGTAAATTTTTAGTTATCAAAATGCCTCAATGATATCAAAAGTCACAAGATATACAAGACATGATGACAATAGGCAACAGGTTTGAATTCTAC
This sequence comes from Agonopterix heracliana, assembly GCA_963693445.1. NCBI lineage: Eukaryota > Metazoa > Arthropoda > Insecta > Lepidoptera > Depressariidae > Agonopterix > Agonopterix heracliana. The sequence continues at coordinate 1,229,659 of OY856321.1, forward strand.
TTTGTCTAACGTCTTAAGTAAGATTGTGGTGTCGAATAGACGTAGGTATCAACCTATCAACTCATCGTCATAGTCGATCATCAGCCTATATTATGCGTCTCATTGCAGGGCACAGGCCTACCCTCTAAGTATGTAAGGGCGTTAGTGCCCAATGCGGATTGGTAGACTTCATAATAATATGGCATAAGAATTTCTTTTCAACGTATGCAACCTCCATGATCCTCATGATTGTTCCTTTACAGTTTGAGAGCAAGTGATATTACGTACATAAATTAGAAAATCTCATTGCTCTGTCGGCCGAGTGGATTCGAACCCGATCCTCAAGAATGAGTTTCCCGCGCGACCCGTGGAAACCAGCACTCTAATTCGGGTTGTGGTTAAACATCTTTTGCTTTATCCATGCATAAATAGAAACTTAGAGCGAGTGAAGCAAGCTCGACTTTTCTTCTCAGTACGAATCGGTTGGAGCCAGAACTTTTAATGTATGTTACTATGTTACCGATAGGCCAAATTTTGAATCGAAGATTTGATCCTGCCATCTTGATGCACACGCGTTATCGCGCTATACTGCGCTGTACTGCGCTTTATATTATAGCGTCCGTTTGTTACGCCGTTAAAGACGAAAAAACTTGAAATAGGTACCGAATTGGTAAAAAACAAAAAAGTTTAAGATGGCGGCCACTTTTCTGAATTTCTTACTTCGGATTGATGTTTGGAGATCGCATATATATCGATAACCCCCAGATATCGATTTTGGAAGCAATCGGTTTAAAAGCTAAAAAGTTCAAATTGGCAGTCACTCCGCTTCCCATAGGTTCCTTTGGTAGCGGAGGGGTGCAGGAGGGGTGAACATGTTTATTAAAATAATGATTAAATGTAGTTTCAATAGCATGCAACTCAAAAACAACGGATCTAGGTTAATTATTATTGGTGTATGAACAGAATACAACCCACTTCTTAAATAAAAAAATTCAATCACCAAACTATTCATGACTTCTTATTATATCAGATCTTAGACCCTCGTAGTTCACTCTCTGTTGAATATTCTAACTCCCTGAGCTTGACCCTCTGATGGTTGGCTGGTACCTACCCTTGTCTTGTCTGTTTGTGCGTGAACGTAGTACCGGACCCCTTAGGGATTGATACTCCATCTAGTTCAACAGTCATATGAACAACATTTAAAATATCAAACCCATAAGGTCAGCAAATCAAATGATCAATGGTTCAAAATCTCAACACTCTGAATCAAGTTCGTCAGAAATTGCCTTCTCCTTTTTAGTGTTACCATTTTCTGATCAAAATCTCTAAAATTGTTGAGCTTGCTTAGAAATTCCGGCGTTCTCTCGTGGTCCAGAGAACCAGGGACACCTATTTCTGTTGGTCCTACTGATGTGCTGAATCAAAAATGTACCCCCTGTGTAAAGAAAATCGGCCAAGGTCGAGTTGCATTATATCAGCAAAATAGGCAGTGAAATGTAGGGTAAAATTGATGTAAAATTGTATGCATTGTATATTAGTGTGTGTCAGGACCGCGGGTGTATTTTTTTTAATTTGGATGGGATCTGTCTGAAATAAATTTACCTAAAATGTACTATTTAGTACCTCTAATGAATTTAATTGTACCTCGTCGAATTCCTGGAAAATACATTACGAAAGTGAGCCGCCATTCTGATATCAGGATGGAGGGTAAACACTTAATCTTTCATTTTATTGTAATTGAATGATTACCAAATAAATGTACCTAAAATGTACAATTTAGTACCTCTAATGAATTTAATTGTACCTCATCCAATTCTTGGAAAACACATTACGAAAGTGAGCCGCTATTCTGATATCAGGATGGCGGGTAAACACTTAATATCTTCAGTATATTTTAATTGAATGATCACCAAACAAATTTACCTAAAATGTACCTACTATTTCGTACCCATAATAATTTTATTTGTTCCTCGATCAATTCCTGGAAACCACCGTATGGAAGTGATGACCATGATTGCCAATTTGGCAATCATGCACATTGAATATACTACTATCTACTGAGAGATCATGCACTTGTCGCCACGCGGTTGATATGTAGGTATTAAGGGCTTGAACGCAAAGCTATTTTTATTTGCGCGATTTAAATTCGTACGTTTTATTTTCCCGACCCAAAAAGAACTGAACGAACGAACGAACAGAAAGAACATCGAAATCGCAAGAAAAAAAATCTGATGCCACATTAAAAACTTTATGAAACAGCAGATTTTTTTCTTGCGATTTTGATGTTGGCTCCATAGTTAAAGTTGTTCAATTTGATGGTCTGTAGAACCCCCTTAAGTATAACTACGGTGTTTTGTTACATCCGGGCTTGGGCGTGTCCGCACAACGATTTTTAAGAGCGCGATTTTTTTTGCATTTCTGTAACCTATGAACACACTAGAAAGTATTCGCAGTCGCACATACGAAAAAAAATCTGGAGGATGCAAAACTGCGATTTATTACCGCGGTAATATTCTGTAACGTATGAAGTTGTAAGGAGCTGTCCACACAGCGATAAAAATTCCGAGCAGGGGTGTTGCCTGCTGCTAGTCGAATGAAGATGTCACGTACGGTCGAGGATCTGATGACGAAGACGATAGGAGGCCTAGAGATCTCATCGATTTATAATAGCAGAACATTTGTGATTGGGCTCATTTTGTTCGTCTCGATAAGCACTTTTCAGTTCTGGAAAGTTCGAGGGTCTGATGTTGGATGATGGCAACGGAAGTTGGTGTAAGTTGTAAAATCGCGCGATAAAAAATAGCTGTGCGGACAAGCCAAAGCCCGGGTGTAACAAAACACTAGAAATACTTAAGGGGTTTTTCAGACCATCAAACTGAACAACTTTCACTATGGAGCCAACAACAAAATCGCAAGAAAAAAATCAGCTATTTCATACATTTGAGTCGAGTCAGTACTGCAGTTTTTAATGTGACAGAGCTGATTATTTTCTTGCGATTTCGATGTTCTTTCTATTCGTTCGTTCGTTTAGTTATTTCTGGCTCCGGAAAATAAATCGTGCGAATTTAAATCGCGCGAATAAAAATCGCTGTGCGTTCAAGCATACCTACGTACATATCAACCGCGTGGCAGCAAGTACATGATCTCTCAGTAGAGAGTAGTTTATTCCTTGTGCATGATTGCCAATTGGCAATCATGGTCATCATTTCCATACGGTGTTTTCCAGGAACTGAACAAGGTACAAATAAAATTATGATGGGTACTAAAAAGTAAATTTTAGGTACATTTGTTTGGTGATCATTCAATTTCAATAAACTTAAAGATTTAGTGTTTGCCCGCCATCCTGATATCAGAATGGCGGCTCACTTTCGTAATGTGTTTTCCAAGAATCGAACGAGGTACAAATAAATTTATTACGGGTACTAAAAAGTACATTTTAAGTACATTTGTTTGGTAATCATTCAATTACAATAAACTGAAAGATTTAGTGTTTGCCCGCCATCCTGATATCAGAATGGCGGCTCACTTTCGTAATGTGTTTTCCAGGAATTTAACGAGGTACAATTAAATTCATTATAGGTACTAAATAGTACATTTTAGGTACATTTATTTATGACAGTTCCCATCCAAATTAAAAAAATACACCCGCGGTCCTGACACACACGTATATTAAACAGGGTGCAATTTAGATTAAGAATAAGAATAAGAATAAGAATAATTTATTTGTGGAACATGAGTATTATAGATTAGTATAGATTCCACTGCCTATTCCAATACTGGTGTTAATATGGTACTTGAATTAAATTTAAGATTGTAATTCTGTCATTTGAAACACCTATATACAGTTTGCTATCTCTTGTAATACTTCTTATTGTTAGCTGCAGTGCCAACTTTTTTTGTTCAGCTTCTTGGTCAGAGTGATCACTCTGAAATGATCCTAATATCGTAACTGCTTCACCTTCAGTCTCTGTCTTTGTATTACTTTTCCTGCTATAATTAACACTATCAGAATAAATTAAATGGTATGTGGTGGTATTAATTTTAACGGAGATGTCATTCGATGTTTCATCAGTGAAACTGCATTATTTGTAGGAGGCCTTGTAGCTTCTTTCACTGCTTTACTTCATTTACGTGGATAAATTGCAACTTGTACACATTGCACCCTTGATTTTTCCTCACTTTTAGAAATATCTTGTTCATTATTTACTTGACAGGAAGGAGATTCCAGCTCTTATGCTGAAAATCTCTAAGCTGAAAATTTATCAAATATTTTAGGAGGAAACCAGAGGAAACAATATCTGAGAGAGATAAAGATGCAAAGTTACATGTGTAGTAGGTACCTAAATTAAAACATACCCACACAGAAGCGGGCCTGTGGAAAAACTGTCCTGGGGCGGACCCGCAGGAAGCGAATTCTTCCAGACCCACATGGATATCTTTGTGGCACATACAAACTCCAATATTACCACACACGGGTCCGGAAGAATTCACTTAGTGCGGGTCTTACCCCGGACCGCTTTCCCGCAGTCCCGCCACTGTGTGGCCTGGTCTTTAGGTACCCTGAGACATTATCTGAGAGACACCAGATACACAATAATGTGAACCCACTTATTTACGTAGTACGTACGAACCTAAATTAGAAATAGAAATATATTATAGACACCATTATAGGTTTATCCTCACCTTGCTCATTTTCAATGCTTTTATTCAAGACTTTTGCGTTTTAAAGCCACTGATCTAGGTTTTGATGCCTGTATTCTTTGTTGGCAGTCAAAAATATGGGGACCAACATCCTTCTTTAAAATTAAATTGCCTCCTACAAGTTTGAACTTCATAAAATTTATTTATTATCTTTCTCCATCTGTAAAAAAAACGTTTAAATAAGTAACACCCGTATTCTAAGACGTTTCCTTGACATTTCCTCCACTCAAACCGTCCTCCACTCAAACATTTTGTATGATTAGTCGTCAAAAACGTCCTTGACTTGAGTAATTTCCTCCGTCGAGTGAAGGAATGAAACGTCAACTGGAGTGGAGGAATGATACGTCAACTGGAGGAATGAAAAATGTCAACTCAAGGTAGCTCGCGACGTACCTTTAGGACTCCTCGAGATACGTTAACATTACTGAATAATAGTATATCTTTAAATAATGGAATATAAATTATTTTTAATTGATAATCTAAGCACGAAAAAAATATCGGACTTCGAAGATTTTATAAACTACGTGTATGATAATGAATGATGAGGGGTCAGTAGGTAGGTACACGATTCCCGCATCTTTACCAATTGCGGCTTGAGGAAGATGACCTTAAAAACAAAGATCAGAAACCTACGGGGGTGCGCACAACTATCAAAATTTCATCAAAATCGGACGAACGGCATAGGAATGTACAATAAAATGACGGGGTAATAATAAATGCAGAACAATTTTATTTTAAATATAATAGGTTTATTCATGTCAGAGAAGGGTTCACGGATCGTTCTAGGTTCACGGAGATGACGGCCAATCTTCAGGAGTGGTGAAGAACCTCTTTCTGCTGGCATTTTCAGTAGTCTCTGCGCTCGGTCGTACTCCAGTTGCTCCTCTGCGTTCTGCCGCTCTAGTTTTTGAGAACTTTTTCTGCCACTATAAGGAGAGTTTCCTTTTCTACCAGTTTATAAGTTTGGAGCTCTTCTTGGATTTGTTTGTTTCTAATGAGTTGAAATCAGTAGTGAGACGTGCCCATGCACCCGTTTTTGCAGGCGCTATAAATAATGTTCGTAGAGTTGAGCTTTATGTTGGACGATCAGCTCACTCAAACAATGCTTCTCTCTTCGAGTCACTGAATAATTGGCGTCCGGGCTTTATTTATATCACCAGATTATCTCCAAAAATACATTCAATCAGAATTAGGTTTTCTCGAAGAATGAAAAATTTTAATCTTTCAAATTTGTCAGTCAATTTGCTTGACAGTTGATGTTCCATTTCATAGGTATTTCTAAGAAGATTAAATGCTTGGGTGTTTAATTTCCTTTCTTGCCGTTTTTTGTTTACCTGTATGTTTAGTAGCCCAAAAAAATTGTTTTAACCGTGTTCAAATATATTCATGGGAATAAGTAAAGTATTATTTAGTTCTATTTACGTAGACAAATAAATTATAATTATTATGATTTTTGCGTTTAACAAAACATGTAGGGACCAAGCAGGCAGGATATCATCATAGACAAGATGGAAGTCTCGTTGCTGCCAACCAAATAGCATGACATTACTCAACTCGACCTCTCTCGAGGAGCCTCGAGATTATGACTGAGAATACAGATTTTAAGGATGTTTCGAGGAATACCTTAAGGTGTCCTCGAGTGAGGTTGAGTCGAGGAAGAGTTCAAGGAAACGTCTTAGAATACGGGTGTAAGGTACCTAAGTACCTACTTTAGTCTCAAAGAAATAAGAAATTTCTTTCCTTTGCACACTTTGTTGAAGGTTGGAGGTACATAGGTCTAGTTTACGATTTACTTACGTCGGAATGATCCTCACAACATCGCAAGACAGATTTGGGAGTAGTATATTACTTGGATTTGGGAGAAGGCAAATTTTGTCTTTTAGCTACTTTCATCCACTCTTCTCTAAATTTTGGTAACTATTTGAGGCACGGTTAAAAATAATTTGTCAGGAAACTTGCAAAACAACACTCACTGTTTTTATCAGATTTTGTTTGCATAAAACTGAACATTTTAGGCCGAAGGCTGAGCTACGCGTAGGAGCGAAGCTCCGAAGCGGCCTCTCCTGGAACCTGGTGGACCTTGTCTCCGGGGTCAATCGCACAGATTTTTATATTCTTTTTTAGTTTCTTTTAAACATAGACTAAACAGTTTTCTTGAGCTAAAAACTAAATCGGTGATCGATTGTGAGAAAAAAATGGTACATCACCACAGAAATGTCAATCACACAACATTGTCTTTGGATCACAATGAAAATGGTCCGATTCATGTTAATGGAATCATTTTTTATTATTTTTAGTATCGATTGTTGATGTTTCCACCTTTTTTGCACAAGTTCATGTCGTATTTGCACTTAAAGCCTGAACTTGTTTCATGAAAAGTCGAAGCACGCTTGAATACAAATAAAAAAATGATAAACTAACATCTACAAAAAATAATAGCGTAAATCGGACTTCGTGGCGACGTCGATGACACGTGGGTGACACATGGTTGACACGTGGATGACACGTGGATGACGCATGGTTGACGCATGGTTGACGCGTGTGTGGACGAATTCGATACAAGGTGAACCACGCGTGGCGTAGCATGGCGTGGCATTGCATGTGCGTGTGCATCAGTGTGAAGTCCCTCATACATTTTACTAGAAACCGAATGCGTCCAAACGTGGCATGCGCATTGCATGCGCTTTGCATGTGCGACAATGGGAATGCGGCTTAACATCAATGTACATTTATGAAACATGCCTGTTTATCCGCCGCAACTCGAATTTATTTTCGCGAGTAACGAGTTTAAGACGTAACGACCAATTGATACATATATCCTCAAAAACTGCACTATATCGCGACAGTTTCTTTGTGCAGGCTCCTAAAATTTACAACAAATTACCTCAGCAAATAAGGCGCTGTACAGCTTTAGAACAATTTAAAATGAAACTGTGACTTTATCTAATTGATAGAGCATATTACAGCTTGAAGGAATATTATAGCTCTCAAGATAAATAATTAATTAAATTTGTGTGGGGATAGATAAAAACTAGTATTCATTGAAATTTTGTTGACATTGATTTTATTTTATTTTTTCTTTACGTATTTTATAACTGTCGGACATTTGCTATTGTTTTTGTCGTTTTGACCCATTAGTAATTTATTGAATGTAATTTTGACATTAATAATCGTAAATTTTTCATTTATTGTAATTATTTAACAATTATTCTAATAAGTCAATGTACCTATTTAGTATTGAACTTAAGAAAATATAATGGAATATTTAAGTATACCTACTATAGAATTGTAAATTGTAATTGTAGAATTATAAATTAAATGCTCTGCATGCCCTCTCTCAAATTAAATATTGCATGCTCATGGGCCGATCACAGAGCTCTATCTAAAATACTGTTTACCGCCTTTATATTACCTGTGTCGCAATAAAGTCTTTGAAGTTTGAAGTTTGAAGTTGAAGTTAGTTGTTAAAGCGCAGGACCGGTCGTTATGGCGATCCTTGGGGGAAGTCTATGTCCAGCAGTGGACGTCCGTAATGAAGGGGGTTGTTAAGACCATCAAACTGAACAACTTTCACTATTAGAATGGAACTAAGGGTCTAACAGGTCTTTTTTACACCCTGTATAAGCATACACTGCCTGTCCGTCCGAGTCTGCATTAGTTATTTTTTATCCACCACCACGTAGACACGTGTTTTTGCAGTAGAGGAGAAATATAAACACACGCCGTATTTAGTAGGAGTAGGAACGACATTTTAGATTATTTGATTGAAAATTTGTATTTGTAATTTAAATTGTATATATTTTGCAATTTAAATTAAACAATAGTTACGTATATAACACTTAAATATTCCTAACTACTAATTTGTTGCATTCAGCAGTAGCTTTCTTGTGGAATAGTACTTCATTCTCGTGTTCTCTACATTATTGAGGTAATTTCGTAAATAAGAGCATCTGAAAACGATTAACTCTTAGTGGTTGAATTTTTAAAACGCTAAAACACATGTTTCATTATTTTTATGACATATTATTTTATTACCTATTTAAAATAGTGAAGTGATTAATGACTAAGTCGCAACTAATAGTTATGGTATAACTCTAAATACCAAGCCAATAAGTAATCAATTCGGCAATATCAACGTTCAATATATAATTAATATTGTTGATATTAAAACAAAAATGTGAAATTATTTTTGTAGTTCGTCATTTGAGTTCTTGATGAACGTAAAGTAAGTAAATTATATTAATTATTTATAACATTCATTTATTTTTTAATATACACAGAGGGATACGATAATTAATATACATGAAAACAGCTAATACATACAAGTACTAATACATGAAAATTATAAACCTAATCTAAATTATAATACATCTACAAAAAAAAAGGGGTTATAAATATAATAAATTAGCATTACTGGGAGTTGTCTCGTTGTATGGCCAAAGATATTCTTTGGACCAAAAAGGAGCCGGAACGAGGGTCGCAGCCTTTTTCTTTTAAGCGTCGTCCTATGTCCCTGATGAAACCTTTCGCCTCAGTGCACCACGGCCCAGCCGTCTCAACGGCGACCGGTACAAAGTCGTACATTGGTTCCAGGTTAGAGTACCTGTCGTGCTTCAGCATGGTTGCATTATCGGCCGCTGAGCCGGCAGCACGTGTGGTGTGGGTCAAGTGAGAGGGTGCGAATGTGCTGACGCACGTTGCATCCCACAACAGGCTACGGCCTCTCTTCCATGGAACCAATGTAAGGCCATCCGGTCTTTTACCGTCGGTACGACTCAGGCCAGGGGGCTCCATCAGACAGGGGACATCAGCAGAGACCAAGGCGCGGCGGATTATATCGTTTAAGGTGTGATGGCGCGGACGTCTCCCGACACACTTGAAACAACTAAGGCCATGATGCCCGTTAGCTTCCACTGCCACAGATGCAGCGGTGTGGTTCGCATACTTTGCAACCGAGCCTTAGAGCTGCAGCTACTCTCACAGAGTCATTGTCTAGCAACGTTCCTAGCTGTGATGAGGGAAGCGCATGTAGCCAAGCTCCTGACTCAGCTTTGCAAGCAGCCTTAAGGCGAGCCATGTCGCTTCCTGAAGCAGCGTTCGTCAGGATTGTGATCATCTGTTTAGAACTTATGTCGTCCCAGTTTCTCTGCACTTTTGGGTTGTCGGGCCACTCAACACTAGGGAACAGGGTCGACCAAGCTGCAAGGGCCTCCGGTACGAAAGGGACGTGGAAGTTGTCACCATCGATGGACAAAATGCGAGTGACAAGATCCACTGTTCCATGTGCGGAGGCCAGGAACGCAACTAGGCCGAGATCCTGAACGCGGCATATCCCGAGGCCACCGTGGCGGACAGGGAGAGCGGCCGAACACCACTGTGCTTCGTTGAGGCTCACGTTGAGTACAATTTCAAGTGCCAGTTTCATTGTGCTGTCTAACTTGGTGGTTTCCCTATGGAATACCCATGTTGGTGCCGTTCTTAACAAGTATGTGAGACGAGGCATAAAGAGGCAGTTACGGAGGAGGGTTAGGGAAACATGAGATGACAGATGCTTGAAATGTTCCGAGACCGATGACAAAGATTCCGTTTTTGTCTGTAGGGCAGGGCTGACGCCTTCGGGGAAGATGGGGGCCCCGAGGAGATTTAGGGATGTTTTGTCTACCATTTTAATCCCGGGAAGTAGAGACTGGAAGTTGGAGAACGATGACATGGCTTCAGAGCCGCAGGGAAAAAACTCACATTTACCTGTGTTAATTTCTAAGCCAACGGATTTTAGTTCATTTAAGAGTGTGTTGATCTCTCTCGCTATCTCATCTGGCGGTCCACCGATCATGCCGTCGTCGAGATACCAGATGTTAAGGGGGGCTGTTTAATAAACGTGACATTTACAGATGTCAATCGTCAAAATGTCATGGTGGAAATAAAAAAAAAAAATACATGTTATTTCTTAAAAACAATTTGACCTATTATTTCTGTTCAATACATTTTTTCTCCTGACGGGTGACATGTGACAATTTGTCCTGAAAAACTTGACATATTTGTTTTATTAAACACCTTCTTCTTATCGTGTGGGCAGCAAGCCCCTGGTATCAGAGTTTTTTTCAGACCGCCTTACGGGCGTGGTTTTTATGTAACGACTACTACCACCAAAGATAGTAAATGGGACAAACGGCTTAATATGCCATCCGAAGCATGGAATCATCTTTCTTTGCAGATGACAATCGTCAAAGGTGATTCAGCCTGTAATATCCTAACCAACTGGGGAAAAACTCACAAAGTGACATGTCACGAATCCAACCCACGACCTACGTGAGCAGAAGCCCAGGGCCCTGTTCAATAAGCGTGACAAGTCGACTTATTTGTCAATTAAGAGCCTACCGAGCCTATTGTGCTGCCCTTTGCCAATTAAACATTAAAAATGGGAAAGACTGGGTTAGTGATAATATGAAAAAAATGGTACTCGAAAGGGATCGTCTTTTCGTACTATGGAGTAATGATCCAAAAAACATGATTAAACGACTCAACTACACTAGGTACAGAAATAAATGCACAAAGCTATTTTATAAATCTAGAAATAACTTCCATAAACAAAGTATCTTAGATTGCAACAAAAATATTAGACAAATCTGGGATAGAATAAATGCAATTTTAGGTAATGATAAACAGTCATTGGACGACACGATATTATCGAATATGGACTCTAACGGTAGTATTGCGAACTTATGTAACAAATTTGCCTCAGTGTTTACTAGCGAGATCGAAGACATAAAACATGTATTGTGATGTGAAATGGCTAGATCGCACAAACTATGTACTTGATCCGCGCGTATGTATGCGATGGCGTCCGGTTAGTAGTAAAGATGTATCAAAGGTGTTAAAAAATATGAGTTTGCGAAAATCTGCCGGAAGCGATCGCGTGCGTATGGGCGACTTAAAGTTTTTATCTGAAAAGATATGTCCGGTTTTGGCCAAGTTAACTAATATGTGTATCAAACAATCTAAATTTCCCGATAAATTAAAGGAGGCGCTAGTGCGCCCTGTTCACAAGAGGGGTGACCGCGGTAACTGCTCCAACTACAGGCCTATAGCTATTCTGTCTAGCATAGAAAAAGTTGTTGAAAAATGTATAGTCAGTCAGTTGGGAACTTTCCTGAGTGGTAACGATGTGATTAGTGATTGTCAACATGGGTTTCAAAAGGGTAAGAGCACTGCTACGTTACTAGCTAAGTTTACAAATGAAGTTAAAAGTTATTTGAATGATAAAAATTGGTGGTAGCAGTGTTCTTCGATTTCAAAAAGGCTTTTGACACTTTGGACCATGACACGCTTCTGCGGGCCATGGAGGAGTGCGGTGTCGCTGGGCCCCTTAATGAGTGGTTCCGTGAATACCTACGGGCGAGATCCTACCGAGTAAAGGTTAGTGATGCTTACAGTGACAGCGTTGATGTTCATTGTGGAGTTCCCCAAGGATCTGGATGTGGTCCGGTATGCTATCTGATCCATGTCAATGGCTTGTGTAGGGTTCTCAAACACTGTTCAGCCTATATGTTTGCAGACGACTTATGTATACTTTGCGCTGGCACCGAAATAACTGACATTGAACGTTTTGTGCAGCGGGACGTGGATAGTGTTGTGAAGTGGTCTCATGACAACGGTATAGTCTTAAATGCTGATAAAACTAAGATGTTGACAATTCGCTCGCCGTATTCCCACTTGACTAACATTTCGTGTACAATAGTGGCACATAGCTATAGTTGTTTTCACGTTGAGAACCAGTCTTGCGACTGTAAGCCCGTGGAGAGGGTGCCGTGTGTCACCTATCTTGGTATGAAAGTTGACGAAAATTTTGGGTGGACCAACCATGTAGATTACGTATGTGGCAAACTTAGAATTCTTTTAGGAAAATTCTATCACTTGCGATTTAAAGTCCCTGCTAGTGTGCTAAAATCTCTGTATTTATCGCTTGTTGATTCTATTGTGAGTTATGGACTTGATAGCTATGGTCTAACTTTCAAAACACATATTGAGAAAATAGAAAACCTCCAAATTCGATTTATAAAATTTTTTGTCAGTAAGAACACCAAAAGCAAATGTAACGGAGACTACAGAAAGTTATTTAAAATTTGTAAAATGTTACCAGCATCCCTTAAATCAAAATACCTATTGGCCATTAACAACCATAGCATTCAAGATCATAAATTGCTGATAACACATAGCCACGGCACAAGGTCCCTTACTACGGGCATGTTTGTTGTGCCTAGGGTCACTAACTATTACGGTGATAGAAGCCTTTCTAAGCGCATACCTTATTTGTACAACAGTCTTCCATCCACTATCAGAAATGAGTCAAACAAGCGTAGATTTTCTAGACTATTACAGAAATTCCTATTGGATAGCATTACGTAAGAACCATAAATAATGTTACTCGTAATATGTATAATGACAGGTTCAATTATTGTGTTGCAACGTTCGATGTATGTACCTAATTGGATAAAATAAGAAGTTAAATAGCTTGAGCGTGATTGCAGCTCCCACAGACAAACCGAGCAATTGGTTTTGTGGGATTCTTTGCCATTGTTTTCATTGTAACCTATGTAATAATCTGTAGCTATTATCTTTAAAACCGCCAAAAGTGGCCACTTTTGGCGGTTTTAGCGATAATAACTACAAACATTATAAAAACAAATCCGCAGTGACCCGATAAATTGAAAATCAGCAATGACTACAATGTGACATTCTTGTTTTTTGCAAATATTGTTTAATTGTTAAGAAATAAAAAAATACGACTGGGGGCCGCACAATAGGCTCGGCGCAGCCTTAAGTCTGCTCGTCGACATAATTGACGCATTGTCGCGACAAGTGCTGTTCAATAAAGGCTACAAATAAGTCAGACAGCGTCATAATTGTCATGGTAAATTGTCACACTTGTCGACCGTGTTTAATAAAACTTGACAATTGTCAGTCTCAAAAATAAGTAGTTGACATATTTTTCGTGGTGGGGATCGACAAATTTGTCGTGGTGATTGACAATTTTACTTTCAATTTTTTACATTAATTATCTCGACGATTATTAAAGAGTGCAAGGATAGAATTAAAAATAAATAATGTGGAGTTTATTATGATGTTTCCAATGGATTAAAATTACTTACTAGCGTTACATTATTCTTGAGATTAAAAATCGGTTAAAACAATTTTATTCAACTTCGAAGCTATCTAACTAAAATTCGTATCTTTTTAGGAAAACAACTCACTATAAGAAAACACTGTGTTTGGTCTCACTTATCATCACTCAACGAGAACTTTTTAGTGTCACTGTCTTGGAAACTGCATATTTGGTTAAAAAAATACTTTATAATCAAAAACATTTAAGTAAGACGCATTTATTTCTATTTTTTTTTATTATTGTATTAAAAACTTGCAATTAATGTATTTTGGTTATAAAATCGTGGGTGCTTCCACTCCAATAATAGTACTTATGATTCACTAAGTAAAACAGACTTGCAAGCACAAGGCAAGCACACGATTTTCATAACCAAAAGAAATAACATCGTTTTACTTAACTTGAATTCAAGGCGCGGTAAATGGAATGACATCTACGATACTTCTGCCTCGATCAGACATGGCGCCGACAGTTCAGTTATACTCAACGATGTTATTAATGTAAATAAAAAAAATATTTCAGTCGAAATCCAAGTTAAAATACTAGGCACTAAAGATGTAAAGCACGTTGAAGTCTTTTGGATGGCGGTCGACGGAGCGCCGCGGCGGCAAGCAAAACCGGCCAGGAGCGTGTTGGACACGTACACGATAGTGTACCGAAATGCCCGTAGCCATTGAAAGTACTTACTATGAGACATTTAATTAATAATTGTATGTGTAATTATTTACATTCGATCATACATAACATACCTACATATAAATATCTTATTAATACAATAAACAATAAAAATTACACTCTAATCAACTCCGTCATGAGTCGTACCCGGCACAAAGGATCCCAACACACTAGCGGCGTTACCACGCTGAATAGCCAATGAAATCCTCTGAACCAGGTACGACCCCGAGCGGGCATCGTTGCCACTCTCAACCATCCTCCTGCCCAGATCTCTAATAAACGTCCTTGCCTCCACTCCCCAAGTTCCAGACGTCTCCACCGCCACGGGCACGAAAATGTACTGGGACTCTAATAACGCGTACCTCGTATGCTTCTGTGAAGCTGCCTTTTCAGCCGCCGACCCTGCCTCCCGCATAGTACCCCCAATGTGAGACGCCGCATATGTACTCACACAGGTGGCATCCCACAAAAGACAGCGGCCCCTCTGCCACGGTACCAAGGTGAGACCATCCTGTCTTTTCCCATCAGTGCGGCTCAAACCGCGCGGCTCTAGCACACATGGGATGTTAGCCGCAATTAGCGCCCACCGGACAACCTCATTCAGAGAGTGGTGGCGTGGCCACCTTCCAACACATTTGGCGCAACTCAAGGCATGGTGACCATCAGCCCCCACCATCACACCGCAAATACAACGATGCGGAGCACATACCTTACTACCCAACCTTAAGGCTACTGCAATACGCAAGGTGTCATTGTCGAGGTATGTGCCCAGTTGCGGCGATGGTAACGCATGAAGCCACGCCCCGGACTCTGGCTTGGAAACAGCTTTAAGGCGAGCCAAATCGGCTCCCGACGCACTCTCCAACAGCTCCACCAACAGCACCCCACAGGAAACGTTATCCCAATCCCTCTGCACACCAGGAGATTCAGGAGCAACCCGACCCGGAAAAAGCTGCGACCACCCGGACAAAGCCTCATCTACGTACGGTACAGCGAAACCATCACCATTTACAGAGAGAATCTGAGTAACTAAGTTCGCTACACCATGCGCAGATGCCAGAAAGGCCGCAAGTTCCGTGTCCTTCAACCGACGGATACCCAGACCACCGAACCTAATCGGGAGAGACGCCTGACACCACTGCGCCTCACTGAGGCCCACATTGAGCACCTCCTCCGTGATGTCTCTCAAGGAACCGTCCAAAACATCCACCTCACCCGGAAACAGCCAAGTAGGAGCAGTCCTCACAGTGTATGTCAGCTTCGGCATAGAAAAACAACTCCGGAGAAGAACCAATGAGACAGTAGCCGAAAGATGCCTAAAATGATCCCGAACAGAAATAAGGGAACGGTTCTTCTCATTGAGCACCCCAGGCAAAGCTTCTGGGTAAATCGGGGCGCCCAGCAAAGTAAAACTGGACCTATCAATGAGTGCGAAAAAGCACTTGAAGTACTAGACCCAGACCCGAAGAATTCACACTTCACAGTGTTAACCTCAAGACCAATCGCCTTTAGACTAGGAATGAGTGTCTGAACGTCCTTAAACACAATATCCGGCTTCCCGCCAATAATACCGTCGTCCAGGTACCACACATTCAAGGGAGACCTCAAAGACGACACAATATCGTGTATGGCCAGGCTGAACACCAACGGACCCAACGGGTCACCCTGCTGGCCCCCTACCTGGGACAAAATAGTGCTACCACCAAAGAAAAGGTTGCTAGGTGAATGATAACACTGATGCAGGAAGGGATAAAGAGACGGAATGCGATTCCTCACCTCCAATAAAATGGTATCCCTCTCCACACTGTTAAACGCGTTCTTGACATCAAATTTTAGCACTACGTTATCCCGCCCCTCATTATCGAATACGAAAGACCTCGCAGCGTGTATCGCCGCCTCACACCCCAGCGGTGTACCGAAACCAAGCTGGTGAGGACGCAGGTGAGAAGAAATTTGTTCCTTCACCGCCCGGCAACCGAGTTTGGCCACGAGGCGGCGAAAAGTGGTACCAACTGCAATCGGTCTAATACCACCATCCTTCTTATTCAGGGCACAAAGCGTGGCCCCATACATAAAAGGACAGACAACCCGGTTGAGCATGCCTCGCAGAAGGAAATTACACAACCTGGTGATGGAAGCCAAGAGAAGACGCCCATTGTCCCCCGCAGAAGCAGAGGTTAATTCCTTCAGATGAACCGGCCTTATCCCATCCAAGCCTGAAGCTGAGTAACTGTAAAACGATGATAAAGCGGCAGACACCTGCTCTACTGTCGCCACAAGAAACGGGCAGGACAAGTTCGGCTCATCCGGGAAATCTAGCGCACGGGACGGAGCCGGATGCCTTTCCCGCAAAGAAACCAGAGTCTCGGCATTCTTGGGGGCAAGACCACAGTCTGAAACGAGCATCCGAACAGCACCTCTAAAATCGCCATCGTAAACCTTTGACTCTATTGAATTATATACGTTACGTGGTTTGCGCGTGCCACTGACATCCGGCAAAAAAATACACGAACTGTCGACGTTGTTTTTCACCTTTGTCGTGAGAGACTTTTTGTCACTACGGTCAGGAAAACGCAACGCAGTGAAAGCGAAGGTCATTAAAGAATGCCAATCCTCTATTGAATTTAATTCCACGCAACGGTCTATGATGGTGGAAAGTTTACCAGCTGCCGTACTCCTGGCACCCTTTGGGATGTGCTTCAAGACTCCCACTTTCTCCTTGAGGAGATGAATGTCCCCCAGGCACACCCCAATAGACCCTGAAGAGCCCTGCATCCCACCCAACGCCCCTTGAACCTCTGGTTGCAATCTCACATCCTTATGTTTGTGCCCAATATGCACATTGAGCCCGTGTGGAACGGCAAAAAGACGCGAAGAGTCCGGGCAGTGCGGGCAAGTAGATCTGGCACGACTGCCCATATTCCCCGAAAATGTTTAATTCTATAAAAATTCGGAGGAGGAGTTATTATATAGTAATGTTAAGCTAGGAAAAATTAATATACGAATTGAAAATTAAATTAATGACAACCAAATATATAAAATAAATAAAAGTACTTATCTAGCAATTGTACGACAAAATATGTAAGTAAAAAAGCAGGTAAGTACACAAATTTAAATTTACTGTTAATAAAAACAAAGTTTGCCTCTCAAGGCTTAGAAAGTTTTATTGTGATAACACTTTTTGTTCTCCTACACTTGTTGTGATAGCACCTTTTGAAATAGCAGACAAAATGTACCTTACGACATTTGAAATTTCCACTGTCGATAAGGCGAATGGTTCTCGCTCATTCAAACGGCACTCTCGAACTGTCTGTTGTGCGTCCAACGGGGATGGAAATAGACACAGGTGTTGTATTGGCTGCGAGTAGGGTGCGCCGCCGCCGGGGAGCTCCTTATAGAAAATGACACACGTGTCGAGGGCCTGTTTCTCAGCCGTGGCTTTGGTCTGGTTACCTTGCGCTGATGCGACGGACCCATCGCTCTATCAATGATATTGGCGGGGCGGTTTTGGGGCATGAGGCCCGACTTGAGCACAGAATTTTTTTGGTGCCACTTTTTGAGCTTCATTTATACTTCTATACATTCTCTTATTCGTAGGGTAGATAGTCGGTCACGGCACAATCACGAATATTCATCAAAAACCCGCTTGTTATTATACAAGACCACTTGTTTGGAAATATAGAAAATTCTGTGCAATTAAAGCACAAATTTATCGCATATTTTCAATAAATTATTAATTTTATTGTGAAAAAGCAACTTGACGTTGGTATGACGTATCTATGACTATATGTAGACTATATCTTTATATGGGGTTAGTGCCATCTCTCCCCGTTCCCAGCTCCACCCGTCCCAACTGAACCCGATTTTATTTACACTCTATTAATTTTATTAAAATATAATTTTACGATATATCCATAATTTAAATTGGTTTCATTTTAGTACAATCAAAGTCAAAAAGTGTTTCGGTTAAATCATTTTTAAAAAGACTTAATTAAAGACATATTTACGGAAATTTCTTAATGTTGATTTGTGCTTTTATCGATATAGTTAAAGTTAAGTAAGTAATTTAGTTGTTGCAGTTAAAATATCTGTCCACATCTAGTTTGTCGTTCAGTTTGTAGGGTTGCATTCAGATTGTTTTTTACCTGCTATAACCCTATTGTCTTAAGCGCTGTCGGTGAAGAAAAGAGATAGACATAGTAGCGTTGCAATTTTTTTAATTTAAAATATTTTTTTTCGTATTTTCGCGATTAATCTGAAAAAATATAAACATTCCGAAACAAACCGATCAAGCTATTGCCACATTAACTGCACAATAAAAGTAAAAACAATTACCAATCCACAGATTTTTACACACAATTAGCTCAATTCTTTATTACATTGAAAAAATATTTGATATAGTTAAAATTTTTCCTTTTTTATTTCCTTTTTATTTTTGTTGATTTTTAATAATTTTAGAAAGTTACTATTTCTCATTTCCTAATGTTGATTTTTGTGTTTTATAATGTTTATTTTTTAATTAAAAATAAATTTTTTCGTTGTTTCGAGATTAGTCAGAAAAAAATATAAACATTACATGGTACTATTATATGGTTCTCGTATTTTTGCATTGTATTCTTTGACAATCTAGACCATACGATCGTTTTTATCTTATTGATTTTGAATTACGTATTTACTTTCACTTGGGCATATACAGGGTCCTTCTTAATATGCTGACACTTTCTTAAGGGGATGATCAGTCCGTCAAAGTGAACAACTTTCTCTATGGGTCCAACAACGAAATCGCGAAAAAAAATTCAGCTTTCCCATACATTTGGCTCGAGTAGGTTTGCAGTTTTGTATAGAACAGCAGGATTTTTTGTCTCGATTTCGATGTTGGTGCCATAGAGAAAGTTGTTCAGTTTGACCGTCTGATCATCTCCTTAAAAAAGTGTCAGCATATTAAGAAGGACCCTATATTGGTGTAAATAAAACTTGTTACTTACACCAATAGTTGCCCTAATTATTTGATTTATGTAAATTGTAATTGTGATAACGAAATCTGTGATTTACGAGTAGATAAATAATAAACACGATTAGGAAAACACCTCAGCATTTTTCTTCTTCAGTGTACCAGTTTATTATTAAAACATTTAAAGTCGGGTGCAGTTGGGAATTTGTTTTTGATATATGGTATTTAAAAACATTTATAGTAGGGCAATAAAATCGGGTTCAGTTGGGACGGGTGGAGCTGGGAACGGGGAGAGATGGCACTAACCCTTTATATGTAGGTATGTTATGTATGATCGAATGTAAAATCAAGTTTATCCGAAAATTATGTTATTGTTGTAGGTACGGGCTCGCATGACTCTGAGCCCGCTAAGTTTTACAGAAATATATGTCTCGTCCTGCAGTCGAGTAAAGCGCATGTACTTATTGTTCCCGTAATGAGAAATGTGTACGAAAATGTTAATATCCTTAATTCATATCTGAAACAATGTGCTAAGAATTATTATAATTGTACAATTGTAGAAAATATATGTAATATCTTACGGAAACCGCTATTCTTAGAATAAGTATCTAATAAAATAAATTTGATTGTTGACAGTCGCGAGTACGACAGGCAATTCCTTTCCATTACAACAGCATTACGCAATCACAGAGCCACTGCTCAACGTATTTCATCCGTGAATGGAAGTACTAGAAACATTGTTAAAAAAGGTACTATTCCATTTTATTTTCCAAAAATAGGTGCACTCGACTCACAGGCTCAGCCTATTTGTAACAAAAACATTGTCAAAAAAGGCACTATTCCATTTTATTTTCCAAGATTAGGTAAACTCAAGCCACAGGCCCAGCTTTTTCGTGCCTTTGCTGCCAGCAATAAATAACAACTTAGCGAATGGCAATACGGGCGGTGCGTGTTGCAATAGTGCAAAAATTGCTCATTTAAATGTACGTAGCCTGAACGCGTCTAAAACTGCTGAGATTGAGGTTTGGCTGCAGAGTGAGATAGGTCGCACGGTCAAAGCTCACGGAACATCACCGAGGCGAGGATGAACTCAAAATAGTAAACCTCACAGATTTTACTCTGGCGAGTTATTTTTGCAGATCTAATAACCAGAAGGGCGGCTCATGCATCTTTATAAGACAATTTGTGTAATTTAAAGAGCTCCCAAAGGTACGTACCAAATCAACTAAGTATATTTTTGAGACGTGTGGTGTTGAATTTAGTGGAATTCTCTTAGTGTGCATTTATAGACCTAGATCAATACATAATTACAATTTTATAAATTATTTTGACTCACTATTGAATTCGTTGTTTGGCGCAAATTGCTAAAAAAACTCATAGTTTGCGGTGATTTTAATATAAATATTTTACACAGCAACACAGAGAGCCGAGATTTTTCAAACATGCTTGATAGTCATAACCTCAATACGTTCATAAAAGAGCCAACACGCATTACTCGAACTAGTCGCACGTGTTTGGATAATATTATCAGTAACATTCGCTTAAAAAAACCTACAGTTACTGACCTAGTCCTCTCTGACCACACCCTTGAATACGCTGACCTCCCGATAAAAATTGTCGAAACTCAGAAGACATTTTATAAAATAGTTCGACATCTGAAAGAGGACAACGTAAATCACTTCTTTGCTGCGCTAGAAGCATTAAGTTGGGATCAAGTTTACCTTGAGAACAATTTGGAGGATGCTTTCGATTGTTTTCAGGATCTCCTTTTAACTACCTTTGTAATCATGTCCCACTCAGGAAAGTTCGGGGTGATAGTAAATCGTCTCAACACCGGTGTTGGATTACGCAGGGTATTAAGAAATCGTGCTCCATAAAACGCGAACTGTTTAATTCGATCAGGGTAACCAGCGATGACTTTGTTCTGGAATATTACAAAACGTATTGTCGAATACTGAAAAAAGTTATAAATTACGCCAAAAAAATCCATAACAGATTATAACTAATGCTACAGACAAAGTTCGATGCACCTGGAATTTAATTAACGAGACAGTGTGTGGCCGTACATCAAAGGCAACTGTTGACTTCGCATGTTCTCACCGATGGCTCCACCACTGCTAGGACAAAGTTAGATGCTCCCAATCTTTTTAGTAACTATTTCTGAAATCTAACGGCCCCTTCAGCCCCGAATCTGCCTAACCTTACTCGTAATATGCCTCCTTTCAATCCAAATACCATATTTATCACTGCTCTAAATAAAATCGACCTGTTAAATATTATCCGGAGGCTAAAAAACAAAAATTCAAAAAAAGTTTGACGGTATATCTACTAAGACTATTAAGAAAATAAGTAGTTCCGTAATAGATCCACTACTCTACCTAGTTAATAAGTCTCTTAGCGAGGGAGCTTTTCCAAATAATTTTAAAAAAGCGCTAATTAAGCCAATTCACAAAAAAGGAAGTAAATTAGAGACAAGCAACTACCGCTGGCTGCTTCCTGCAATTTCGAAAATCTTTGAGAAGGCGATGGAAGATACGCTCAAAAAATTTCTCACAGCAAACAATATAATTACTAAGGAACCTTCCAAGGACTTCCAAGGCTTCCAAGAAAAGCTTTCTACTGTTGATGCCATATTCGATATGAGCGACTATGTTGCCCAAGCTATAGATAGTGGTGACAACGTTCTGGTTGTGCTATTGGACCTTTCGAAGGCTTTCGACTGTGTGGATCATGCATTAATGCTGGAGATCCTACACCGATATGGTGTGAGAGGAATCAGCAATTATTGGTTTAAATCATATCTTCAGAAAATAGCACCCAAAATGTAGTTATACCAAATCTTAATTGTACATCGAACACTGTAGAGGATATTACGTCAGACACTATCAATGTCACGCAGGGCAATCCTCAAGGAAGTATCCTAGGACCACTCTTTTTGCAAATATATACACAGAGAGCTGCCCTTCAGGCCTATTTTGCGTTCTTCCAATCGAAAGTGTTGTATTAAAATAGAGGTCAGCACAAGCGTCGTCAATTACACATATACACAAACAGATATAAATCAGCAACAAGCTTCGTCAAAACAATAAAATGCAAGCTCAGTCAAATAACCCGTCCCTTGTCGATCCCGGCGCAAAGGAGCCCATAATGCTAGCAGCGTTGCCACGCTGAATTGCTACGGCTAGCCTCTGCACCAGAAACGACCCAGAACGGGGGTCACAATTTCGCTCCCTCAGTCGACGGCCAATCTCCGCAACGAAGGTCTTTGCCTCGGCACCCCAAACCCCCGTGGTCTCAACGGCGACAGGTACGAAAAGATAATCGGCCACCAGGGCCGAGTACGTGTCCCACTTTCTAACGGCAGCCAGCTCCGCGGCTGCTCCAGGCGTCCGCGACGTACGACTTAGGTAGCTGGCGGCGAAAGTGCTGACGCACGTTGCGTCCCATAAAAGGCACTTGCCTTTCTGCCAGGGCACCAAAGTCGCCGCTAGGCTCGTCGCCATTGTAGCACTAGTGATGTGCCGAGACGACTATTTTTAATATTCGGATATTCATATTTAATTTATTAGAGTAAGATGTCTTTATTTCTTTGGTACTCGTTAAAAGAAGAATCAAACTGGCATCTTTTCGAGTCACGAGCTCGAATTAATTGGGTACCTACTCGTATTCGAGTCTAGTCTGAACAACCATCCATCTGAGCAACTTTCAACAAGCAATGGAGCCAACAAATCAATCGCGAAAAACATCTGCTGTTTCATAGAAAATGTCAATGGCTAATCTATCAAAATGTATGAAATATATTTTTTCTCGCGATTTCTAAGTTGGTACCATAGTAAAAGTTGTTAAGTTTAAAGGCCTCCGCACATTGCAGCGATATTATCGCGCGCGTCCCCATACAAAATGTACTGGAAACAATTATCGCACAATCGCAGCGATATTATCGCTCGATATGGTCTGAAACACCCCATCAAGTATGTAGGTAACACACTTAACCATACAGCCTGTATAAACCTACTCTTACTCAATATAGTCGTTTTTCAACAAAAGATGAGAAATTAAAGTTGCAATAAAATTTATGTTTGTACTAACTGTTAGTACCTACTCGATTATTGTGAATCCGAATATTTATTTCGCATTTAATGTACTCGCATTATTGCAAAGGTATTCGAATCCGAACTCAAGTCCAACCTGTCTCGGCACATCACTAGGGAGTACTATGTCAGTCATTTCATTGATAGATTGTGAGCATCAAGGCGGCGAGATCAAAATGTTCGATTCAAAATGTATCTTCTCGGTAACATGGTAATGGTAGGTAGTACCTACCAGTGTTGGGCAAATTGTAATTAACTACTAATTGTAAGATGTAATTAATTACTCGTAATTATTGAAAGGTAATTAAATTAACAATTACAATTTTTATTAGCAGCTAGAGTTAACCCGCGACTTTGTTCGCACAAATCATATACCTACCAGATTTTAAGTCAGATCATAAGCTATAATTCCAGTTTAGATTGTAATTATTGTTAATTGAAATTGTTCACTAATTTACTTTTTTGGCTGACATTGTAAGGTTTGCGGGTCAGCCATGGATCAGATTGACACAGGACCGTGAGGAGTGGCGTACTGCGCCACCAACAAAGTCGTCAAAGGAGGCCTTTCCCCAGCAGTGGTTTGATTTGGTCTGACTTGATTGATTGATTGATAACTTTTTTGGTTCCTATTATAAATGAATGCTTTTTGAAAGTAAATAATGATTGCATTAGCCATTTTGATGTTTGAAGGTGGATGTTGGATGATGGATGTTCGGTATTTAATAATAAATTACGCCTAACTCTCTCAGACGGATTTTAAGGGGTTGATCGGACCATTCGAACTGAAAAACTTTATGGGACTAACATCATAGTTACAAAAAAACAAATCAGCTGTTCCATACAAAGCTCCGTCGTCCAATGGTTAAGAGCTTAGGCTCTTGACACGGAGGTCGTGGTTTCGATTCCCACAGGAGGCATCTAGTGATTTGTCACTTTGTGCGTTTTTCCCCAGTTTGTTAGGACATTGCAGGCTGAATCCACCTGATCGTCTGAAAAAAAAAAATGATTCCATGCTTCGGATGGCACGTTAAGCCATTGGTTCCAGCTACTATCTCTGGTGGTAGTAGTCGATACATAAAAACTACGTCACGAGGCCGTAAGGCGGTTTTGAATAATCTCTGACACCAGGGCTTGCTCACACGATAAGAAGAAGAAGACAAAGCTGCAATCCTACTCAACCCAAATGTATGGGACAGCTGAATGGAGTACTATGTTACCGATAGGCCAAATATATGAGATGACAAGCGCTCAGACTGTGGGGGTAGAAACTGTGACGTCATAAAGATGGCCATACAAAGTGAAAAATTTTTTTTGTTTATTCGTACCGTGTGGGGTATCAAATGAAAGGGCTCTATGAGTACATTACAAATATATAGCATAGTATATCTTTTTTACTACTTGGTTTAACAAATTATTCGAAAAAGTAAAAAAATCCACAATTCTGAGTTGACTTTGAACTGCTATAGATTATAAACGACTAAATTGATTTTTGTAGAATATATATCAAATGATTCAGGATATCCTCTAAATTGCGTCAAAAAATAAAATTAACCAGATAAATTACAAAATAAAGAATGTACATCCATTTGAATAACATTGTAAATTTTTGGACGCTTTCTAATAATTTCTTAGACCAAGTTGTAAAAATGATATATTATGATATATAAATAAATAAAATAAAATAAAAAAAGCCTTTTAATTTCTTGCTTTAAACACATAGCATAACACAAAGAAAAAGAGACATTACATTTCATTCCATTAGTTACATTAAACATTTTTTTTTTTTTTTTTTTTTTAGACCTGTGTGTCATGCACTATAACAAAATAATTATCTAAGATTTTATACGTCATTGTTAAAATTATTCTCGATAAGAAATAGTTATCATTGTATTATTATTATTACATTATTATTAAACTTCCCTATAAACATCAATTCAATACAATACACCTATGTCAAGTTATAAATATGTTTCCCTTATTTTGTTATTGAATCTATTTAGTAATGTTACAAAATCAATAATATCAACAAACTATCTAACAATGAAACATGCGCAAGAACCCCTCTCAGAGGGTGAAGGCCTCCTCCAGGTTGCTCCACTTTTCCCTATTTTTGGCTACTGTAGTCCAGTTTTTACCAGCTATTTTAATTATTTCATCAGCCCATCTAGCTTGTGGTCTACCTTGCCTGCGCTGACCACTAGGCCCCGGCCAGGTTGTACTTGTTAAGGTCCATCTCTCATCCTGTAGTCTAGCGACATGGCCAGCCCACTTCCATTTAAGAGATAATGCATGTTGTAGAGCATCTATTAATTTTGTTTTCTTTCGTATATCGTTGTGCCGTATTTTATATATCTTTCTTATTTTCATAATACTCCTCTCCATTGCTCTTTGACATGTCCTAATTTTATTTCTTACTTTGTTCGTGAACGTCCATGTTTGAGAGCCATATGTTAAACAGGGTAGAATGCACGAGTCCATGATTTTTTTCTTCATGTGCAGCGGTAAGTCTCCTTTCAGTGTTTCTTTCAGCGACCAAAACTTGTTCCAGGTTAACCTGATTCTCCTGTCTACCTCCTCTTCGTTGTTGTTAGTTTTGAAAGAAACTTGTTTTCCTAAATAGATGTACTGGTCTACATATTCTAGTGGTTGTTGCTCTATCATAAGACATTTCTGTTCGCTGTTAGTCATTAGTTTCGTTTTAGATTGATTCATTTCCAAACCAACACTTTTGCTCTCTTCATTTAAACTTTGTACCATGACTGCTAAGGCTTCATAAGTCTCTGACATAATTACAATATCGTTGGCGAATCTTAAGTGGTTGACATATCTACCATACATGTTTATGCCATACCTGTCCCATTTTAGTCTATCTATGACCGATTCTAGTATGGCTATGAAAAGCTTTGGTGACATGGGATCGCCTTGCCTGACGCCTCTACAGATTTTTATTTCAGGGCCTGTATTTTGGAAGAAAGGAGAAAAAGCGAGACCTATCGTTGTGACCCTTACAACTGTGCAGCTGAAAATAAAATTGCTAAAGAACAAGAAATATTTAAAAGACACCGGTATTTACATAAAAGAAGATTTCCCACCTGAAGTTCTGAAAAAGCGAAAAGAGCTACAAGAAGAATTAGAAGAAGTACGAAACCAAGGAAAGAGAGCGATTCTAAAATACGACAAAATTGTAGTACTCCCAGACAAAAAAGTAGAAAAAGAAAGTAACCGTTCAAATGGGAAAAAAAGGAACCTATCTGCTTCTCCAGAAACTACCATACAAAACTCCCCTGAAACATCAACAAATAGACCAAAACAGCCGATAAAGAAAATCAGAAACGATATGAAGTACTACTTTACTATAGACTAAGAGATAAGTGTACTTTTTGCAACCATCAGCAGCAAGGCTGATTCAGTGTTTATGTGGTGTAGAGCATCTGTGTGATGGGGATGGACCAGGTCTGCCTGCCTGCATAACTTCAGTCGGTTTAGGAGTTACAGACGTTTAAAGGTCTGGAAAAAAATTACGATCCACAGCAAGGCTGATCGTAAGATATTATTGTAGTATGCACTGTAGCTATGCGAAAAGAACAAAAACTGACATGAACTGCCAGTCGGTTTAGGAGATACAGCCGTTCAAAGGTCAGACCTTTGAACGTCAGTAACACCGGAACCGACTGATGAACCATGTCAGTTTTTGTAGTGTTCACATGGCTACAGTGCATACTACAATAATATCATACGATCAGCCCTGCAGCTGTTCGTAATTTTTTTCCAGACCTTTAAACGTCTGTAACTCCTAAACCGACTGAAGTTATGCAGGCAGACCTGGTCCATCCCCATCACACAGATGCTCTACACCACATAAACACTGAATCAGCCTTGCTGCTGATGGTTGCAAAAAGTACACTTATCTCTTATAATACTAGGACACCAAAAGGAAACAAGGAATAGCAACAAACAAAGGCCCCTCCAAATCTCCCAACACGGCTAGTCACCGCGGGGGATCAAGACTATAACCCTCCAGGTCCAGATACCAAACAGGAACTCTACTTAGCTACATACAATGTGCGAACCCTATAGTCAGATATTAAACTCTTAGAACTGTTATACTGCTTAGAAAATGTAAAGTATGACGTTATTGGCCTATCAGAGATCAGGCGTCTTGGCTGCAACATCAAAGAAGATCAGGATATAATATTATGTTACAAAGGAGAGACACAAGGTCAGTTTGGTGTCGGATTTATTATAAAGAAAAGCCTTAAAAATAACATCATTAATTTTAGAGGACTGTCAGAGAGAGTCGCTTTACTTCAACTAAAAATACATAACTGTCTAATACACCAAATATTTTTAATGATGTAGAGGTGATGTCCTCCTTGAAATTTGCCTCTGATCACAGACTTGTTAGAGCAAAAATATCGTTGTTCATACCCAAACGTAGCAGAAAAAACTATAATACGGCCAGAAAACAGATACTGACAACAGAAGAAGATAAGAAACTGTATATAAAAAATCTGGAAAAATGTAAAAGCGAATTAAAACTGCAAGAGAATGATACAGTACAAAGCTACTACGACAGGCTAACAAATTGTATAAATAAAAGTCTAACCTTAGCCTCCACAGCGAAATCTGAAAAGAAAAGTATTTTATCTGATGAAACAAAAAGTCTAATAACACACAAAACCAAAAACATCAGAAATTAGAGAAGAGCTCAGTAAAATATATAAAAAGACAAATAAAAGTTTGAAAAAAGACTACAAACAGCACAGGACAGAGACCATCAAACAACATTTAGAAGACACAGGAAGCCTGAAAAGAGCCTACAAGAAACTCCAATCACACAAAACATGGATTCCAGGCTTGACAGGCTCTGCAGGGCCAGCAAAAAGTAGAAAAGATATAATAGAAATAGCTACTAATTACTACAGACTATTGTACTCTAAACAAGACGAAAACGAAGTACAGGAGATACAAAGCACCAGAATAACAAAAGTATCTAACCTAGAAGAAGCCCCTATAATTAATGAATTAGAAATATTAGAGGAAATAAAAAAATTGAAATTTGAGAAAAGTCCGGGCCCTGACAATATAGTCAACGAAGCACTAAAACTAGCAAAAACCAAATTAGTAACGCCGTTAGCCCATCTCTTCAACTTGATTTTAAAATACGAGAGAGTTCCGAGCACCTGGACAGAATCTAACATAATTCTATTATATAAAAAAGGAGACCCAAATGACGTCGGAAATTATCGACCTATCAGCCTTCTGTCAAGCATCTACAAACTGTTTTCAGCATGTATACAAAGAAAAATTAGTCCAAAAATTGAAATGCATCAGCCGATAGAACAAGCTGGCTTTAGAAAAGGTTTTTCTACTATAGACCATATCCACACTTTAGAACAGATTATAGAAAAATATAAAGAGTTCCAGAGGCCACTCTACCTAGCGTTTATTGACTATAAAAAAGCATTCGACTCTATATCACATAACTCACTATTTGCAACACTCGAAGAGAATAACATAGAAAATTGCTACATAGAGATACTTAAAAACATATACGAAAATTGCATCAGTAAAGTAAAACTGGAAAAAAAAATATTATGATATATATTTGTAACTTACTCATAAAGCTCTTTCATTTGATACCCTACACGGCATGATTAAAAGAATTTTTTTTTACCTTAATGTATTGGCCATGTTCATGACGTAATTTTTTTTATTTAAATTAAACATATCATGTGGGGTATCAAATGAAAGGGCTTTATGAGTAGATTACAAATATATACCATACTATACCATTTTTACTACTTTACTACTTGGTCTAATAAATTATTAGTAATCGTCCAAAAATTTACAATGTTATTCAAATTGATGTAATTTTTTTATTTTGTAATGAATCTGGTTAAATATTTTTGGACGCAATATAGAGAATATCCTGATTTGATTTGATATACATTCTACAAAAATCCATTTAGTCGTTTATAATCTACAGCAGTTTAAAGTCAACTCAGAATTGTGAATTTTTTTTACTTTTTCGAATAATTTGTTCAACCAAGTAGTGAAAATGCTATACTATGCTATATATTTGTAATGTACTCATAAAGCCCTTTCATTTGATACCCCACACGGCATGAATAAACAAAAACAAAATTTTACTTTGTATGGCCACATTTATGACGTCACAGTTTCTACCCCCACAGTCTGAGCGCTTGTCATCTCATATATTTGTAATCAGGAGGTCATACTAAATGCATCGATACTAAATAACACTATAAAAGAGATGACTTGTGCCAGAATCTTATTTAAGCGACTTTTTGTCGGTTCGCCAATCTACTATATAGCGCTATACTGCGCTCTATAGCGCAGTACTGCACTATAGAGCGCAGTATAGCGATATACTGCGCTGTAATGCGCTGTATATTATAGCGTCCGTCTGTTACGCCCTTCAGATGGCAACAGCCCCCTCTCACACACACAAGAATGAGACGTGTTCATGTAATGTTTGAGTGAGGTTGAGTTCAACCTCGGCGGTATCGCGCTATACTGCGCTGTACTGCGCTGTATATTATAGCGTCCGTCTGTTACGCCCTTTAAGCGCGCAACACACGGCCCCTATAATATGTTGCTGTACTCTTCTAACGCATGCAAGTTGCTAATCGCTTCCTCTCACTCGCACGCGGGAAAGAGACGTGCTTATGTAATTTTGCGTGCGTAAGAAGAGTACAGCAACATATTATAGCGAGTGTCTGTGACGGGCCTTATTCTGGAATCTGGATGAAAAAAATACGAAATGTGTGTGGATGGCATCAGGAATTCCGAATCGGAATCCCGAATCAGGTTTCCGTTTGACGATGCCGCATGTACATACATGCGGAATTGCGATTCGGAATTCCGAATGCAAACCGGTTTTCGTATGGAGGTCGAGTAGGCTCGAGTAGGGGGCTACTCGAGATTTGCGAACGGGATTTCAAAACTATACGAAAAACCGGTTTGCATTCGGAATTCCGAATCGCAATTCCGCATGTACGTGATAGGCCTAAGGCCCATCACATACAAGCGGAATCGTCAAACGGAATCCCGATTCGATATTCCGAATGCCATCCACACACATACGTTTGTTTTCATACGGAATAACGTTTGGCAGCAGTATTGCCAACTATGGTTACAAAAAATACTAGAGAGCTGTTTAAAAAATACCTAAAATAAAAATGTATGAAATGCCGATAGTAAGCATGATTCAAAACAAATAATATCGATAGTATTGCACACAATCAATCGGTACCATCGATATTGTTACTATTTTTCGAGGTCACGATAATATCAAAAGACTATCGATAGTTTCACCATTAGACGTAATCAGCATGCAAAATGGCATTTAGGTACTAATCTAGATGTTTTTGGTCACTAAGAACCATATAACACAAGCTATTTTTGAGCTTAGTCGATTTTGCAACGATACCGCAACGACGTCGCAACGCACCGTCACGATACGATATCATTCCGTCAACACCAACGCTAAAAATAGCTTGTGATATGGCTGAAAATCTTTAAAAAATTCCAACAAAGACATCAAAAATTCACTAGATCTAGTGAAAGTTCTCCGAAAGCGGCAACACCCCGTCCGCAACGCAATCTCATCGGGAAAACCGGTTTGGACGAAATTGCGGACGGAATAGTTCCGACTGTGTGTGGTAGGTCGTTGATTTTGTATGCAAAATATCGAATCGAAATTCCGTTTGACGATTCCGCATGTATCTATCCTAACAACATCCCAAAAATGCAGCTCCGTGCAATCAATTGCGACCTAAGGCGATTTCTATGTCTACGGTGACTGGCGTAATTATACACTCACGGACTTGAAAAGGTCTACAAAAACGTGGGTAATGGGTATACACTATAAGTCCTTCCAAAACAGCCTTCGGTCATTGTAGGAATATTGTAAGGAGTGGAACGAAACAAAGTCTGGGCTATTGGGGTGGGGTGCTAGTGGAACAGGTAACTAGGTTTGGAATGGGACTAATGGTGCCTGCCTGACCAATGTATGATTACGGAAAAAATGGCAAAAGGTGACTCGCCAATCTAATGAAAGGGGCCTCGAAAACGGCCGCTCGCACGGAGCGACAATAATTATTTTATGAGTGAGATGTGACTCGGGGATAACTACATGACATAACATAAAATATTCTTTATTTGCACACGAAAAACATACAGCAACAAAAACAGAATAAAAAGAAAGTAAAGGTACAAATGGCGGTCTTATCACTAAAAGCGATTACTACACAGCAACTACTACAGAAGCACGAAACTTAGCAAGATTATTTGTTATTAAATCGTGGATCTTTAAACACGACTGGTGAATCTAACTCCTAATAATAATAATTCAATGATAAATTAATATATGATATGGGACATGAATCCAAGATTTTATAAACATTTTAGTTTTGTGATTTGTTTTGTTTCTTGCTAGAACGATTGTTTCTTGTGAAAAAATTCAATTATCGCTTTAGTTGTGGTTTATTGCTCATTATATTTCATAGCTTCATTCTTCAGATATAATATTAACTTCGCACGTATTTAAAAATGGACTAATAACGAGTTCTATCTCTTCCCTAGGTGACCTTGTCGCGCCACCCGAGCCACGCACTGTTTTTTTTTTCGTGCGAACGAACGCACCGTACTTAGTATTAAAAAAAAAGTTTGGCTTTCTAAAGATTTATTCAAATTAGTCGATTACCTACATAGTAAAATTATAATTCTTCAAAATGCCTAAAAGGAAAGCTGAAGACAGAATTGAGTTTTATTGTGCGAAAATAAGGAGATTACAGGAGAAACAACAAAGAACTCGCCGTTGTCATGTTCTACTTTCGGACTCATCAGACTCTGCAAACAAATCAGGTAAGTGAAGTGAAATTTTCTCAAATTTACCAGTGCAACAAAACAGTGAAAAGTCGGGACGACATTTACGACGGTTTTAAATATTAGCCTGGCACACGCCAGGGTTTAAACCGGGTTAAAACGAAACAAGCAACAACGAAACAACAACATTTATTCGAATAACTCGCTGGGTGAATACAATAACGGCACAAGTCAAAAATTGTCAAATTCGAGTTAGATGCGGATTCATGATCTGCATCAAATCTTCTATTTATGCAATAATGATTTAACTTGCTACTTCAAAGGGTTTCCCGATAGATGGCACTAGTTTCACTTAAATTTGTGTGCGCGTACTCCATTCCAAAAACTTTAAACGTCATTTTCTCAAAATCGGCTTTTTGTAATTGTGCCGTTATTGTAATCACCCAGCGCTCGCCGCTTGAAATGGGTTTTTAACCAAAATCAGCAAACACAGTTTTGGTTACAAGAATTTTTATTTTAATTAATATCACTGCGGATAACTTCAGCATCGCGATTTCGAAATTGGCTCCATACTGAAAGTTGTTCAGTTTGACGAGTAGAATACATTGTATTCATAAACAAACAAACTAAACAAACGGTAAAAAAATCTGCTGTCCCATACAAAACTGCAGTAGAATACATTGTATTCTACTCGTCAAACTGAACAACTTTCAGTATGGAGCCAACTTCGAAATCACGAAAAAAAAACAGGTGTCCCATACATTTGAGTCGAACAGGAACTGCAGTTTTGTATGGGACAGCAGATTTTTTTTTTCGCGATTTCGAATTTGGCTCCATACTGAAAGTTGTTTAGTTTGATGAGTAGAATACACGCTGAAGTTATCCGCAGTGATATAAAATTCACCCTGTATACATATATACAGGGTGTCCCGTAAATCGACGTCAAACTGAAAACAGGAGATAGGTGAGTTTATAACTGTTCAGGGAAAAATACAAAAAAAATCTAAGTTTGATAGTTTTTGAGACTTTAAGAGAGATCTAAGTTTGAAGTTTTTTAAACATTGTAAAAATCGCCACTTATGGTTTTAAAATCGGGTTGTTCTGCAAGAAACAAAATTATTACTACTATTTTAAAAGGAAGAAGTGCCAAGAAGTGTGATACTTTTTTGAAAACTTAATTAAATTGGCCAACTTTTGCAATAACTTGCCAGGTTAGCGCCATAAATTTTTTATACAGGTGTAGTCTCAAAGGGTAGACTAATTACCAGTAGTACTAGTACTCAGTGTACCTATATCTAGCTTGTTATTTGCTACTAACTTCACTTATTGCTGGTGCAAATACATAATTTTTGCAAAGAAAGCCATAAAAAATAGTTAAAGCAATCGTAAAAGTTGAAATAGGTGAAAATATACAAGTAACATAAAAAAAAGTTACTTTCCGGCTCAAATGGATAAAAAAACCTTTCAAGCTAAAATACTCGTTTTAAAACGCTCGGTTTAAAACGATTTTAACCGGCTTTACATCTATAACCGTGAGTCAGCACGATGGTTTTTAAGCCTATATGGTCGACCGCGAGTCACCACAATGGCAGTTATTTCTCAATATTGCACACCGAAGAAATTTTTTTGCACTAGGTACCCGTTTTATAAACATTTTCTATATTACCGTTTTAGATGACGAAGTACTGGTTACGTCTGAGACTAACGGCGATTTTCAGAGTGAGCCTTTGGTAGACATTCCTCCACTCAATAAAGTATATGCACCACCTCCTCACGAGGAAGCTAAAGATGAGGAAAAAATACCTGAACTCAACCCTGAGCTACTAGTGGCGTTGGGAGATGCAACTGAAGAAGCACCAGCATACGGGGAAAAAATCCATCCACACCTAGCTCAGCGATGGCTTCCCGTCTTACGAAAAGGTATTAGGTCTTAACAAAAGGTACAAAAAAACTTGACGCCGAATTGTCTCACCGCTGTAAAAAAAATCTGTGACCGGTTTGAGTCATAAAATTTGATGTTCATTGGAGTGTTCCTTCAAGCTAGAATGAATCCAGCTTTAACCTACCACGTGTAGGCACCAGTCCGTTGTCGGATCTAGTTCGGGCGGCCGTGACGAAGTCATATACCCATAAAGCTTACGCAAAATTCCATTGTCGTGCAATAGTTTACTATTAGAAGATCCAAAAAAACTTGGTCGGCCGGCCGTACACACGGGGATGGTCCCCGCCAGGTGCAAAGACAATTGGAGTGCGGCGCTATGGCCGCGATGGAAAAATAAGGTCTTGGGCTATGGAGGTGAAAGTTGGATGGATTGATTCTTTGCTATGGGAGGAGACTAACGGACGCCTGCCATGACAACTAGTCTCAAAATTGTAAATAGGGCAGGCGGTGACTCGCCGACTCGTCGAGTGGGCCCGTTAAAATGGCCGCACACACAAAGTGCGACACGGAGATAACTTGCCCACTATCTTATCCTGGACACTTCATACAACAAGGCCGGGCCAAACGCTGGCCTGGCATTAGCAAAACCATATTGCCTACTGTAGACACTGTAGTTGTCTTCCATCTGTCTTCCACGAAGAAGTACAGGGAGTGTTCGTACTGTATGAACTGTATTATGTATCCGTCGAATTTACTGTAAATCATTCGTCAACTGGTGGGGTTGAAAATTACTGCTCGTCGTTCCGCCACTAGCCATCTGAGTAGGCAGGTCATACGTTAGATCATGTTCCATGTATTTAGAATGCAGATTGATGCAAATGCAGATTCAGCCGCTGTTTCTTTTGCATCGATTTGGAACCTCGAGATAAAAGTATCATCAGGTCTTGACTCGTGAAACAAAAGCTAGGTTTTAGCTGTCAAATAACCATCAACATTTTTCTATAGACGATTTTATTTCTCTTGGGCGCAAGTTTGTTTACACTTCTGATATAAACGCAGGAGGGCCTTCATCGCAAACAGATCACTGCTTAATAGTAAAACTACCGAGATTACACAGAACTAGCGATCCGTCGAGTTATGCGGTGGTTCAGCCATTCCTATTCAAATCTTTAACTGAACTCCTCTTGACATGGCTGTCAACCACCTTTACCGACACCCGACGTTCCACTAGACCGACACCAGGCGGCGCTGTAGCAAGGCACCGTCATTAGTGTGCGATCTTGTTCTGTTTTAACTTGAGAGATAGCGCCAGGTGCCGTAGAGGGATGGCACCAGGCGCCGTCATATATATATATCACCCCAAAAAAGTTCCACAGCCACCACGTCTCAACAGCAAACGACGACTCGCTCTCGGTTGCAGGGAAACTGGATGAACCCTTATCGCTTCCAGTCGTCGAACAGGGGGGGGCAAGGAGGGTCATACAGGGATGCTCCAGCATTCCGCAGGGGAGCAGCACCGATGACCAGCCAAATCAGGACCACGGGCTACAACAACAAACCGAAACGACAGTAATCCAGGTAAATGCAGGCCGACTGCAGGCTTACTATTCTTGCTGGTCTAACATAACATCAAATCTTGTAGTACTAAACTGGATTAGAACTGGCTTCCCCATACCACTTGTGAGAGATATTACTCAAACATTTCCATCCAACAATTCATTCTCAGGCCCAGAAAAACTCGACATGTCTCTGGTCATTGAGAACTTACAAAATCTAGGTGATATGTCGGTCTTAGATCAAAATAAAAGTATATCGGTATGCGATCCTTGTGACGTTTGTGCCAATTTATTTAAAAAAAAAACTTCCACCAAAGGCCAGGGACGTTGGATCAAGAATGGACCGATTTTTTTTAAAACGAAATAACTATGGCCTCATTTTTCTCATTCTTGGTTATTGTATAGTTTCCTTTGAAAAAAAAAGACAAACATAGATAAATGTCACCGTCCTCAACGTCAAAGTGTAACTTTCTGAGTCATCGTGGTTCCCAATTGGGACCAACGTCGAAGTTTTTTTTGTGCGCTAGTAAAATAAGAATTTAGCATTTGTTTGGAAAATTAATATTGTTAGCGTATTTTTATGCAACATGGCTTGTGTGGCCACTGGCTGTATTAGTAAAAGAGGAATTTCAACACAAAATAATCAAAAGATACCTTTCCATAGGTAAGTAATCATAATATTGTATGTCAGACATCTCACTAAATGTGCTGATCTATTTGTAAATTACCACCTATTTACCCAGTATGTACCACATTTATCGCAATAAATTTCATTTCATTTCATTTGACTACTGTTTGTATGGTTTTGACCCAGGTAATGAATAAAATAATTCATTCAGAGTAAAGCTTTTTTCAATGTGAATGTGGTACATAATGTGGAGTTTCGTTTTAGCTTGTTTTATTTTCCAAAATTTATAAACTAAATCATTCATATACTCAAATTGTTCAATTAGGGTTGACCCACGACTTATCGACAATTCGGTATGTCAAGTTTTTCTTAGAAGGTTGAATCGCTAACTACTTCGAGATAACTAATTGTTGAACAATGCATTTTCTAAGAAAAAACCGGCCCTCTTGGCCGTGTCGGACTCGCCCATTTTATTTTTCCAGCACTGATTTAGTAGCATACTTGCATCAATTAAGTAGCATACTTACAGCGTTCGTTATATTTTCATTTAAATGTTTTAAAATTATGTTTTAAAATGTATATAATTCCTAGGAAATGTGTGAATAAAATTTATTTCACACATTGCCAGTCGATTTTATTCATTATGGACATTAATTCAAAAACTGCACGTCTAGTATAATTTCTCCTTTTCTCTACACGCGCGCGACGCACCTTTGCTCCACCAATCTGTTTCCGCGCTTTTCGGAGACCGAAAGCCGAGCTTGCCGCGACAAGTAGTATGGAATAAAGCCGAGTCGAGAAATCATGCTAGACGTGCTGATTGAGTCTGGTGCCAAAGGACATCCAGCACATAATACCAAAAAAATAATAACCGTTCTTCTATTTTTATTATGGACCATGGAACACTAGAAACTAATGAGGGGTTTTCAGAAAGCCATTAAAAAAGAAAAAGTAGTTCATAATGGCTCGATAGATGGCGTTGACATGACAGGGCAAGCCACCTTGCAGATAATAAAATATTATGAATTTGTGTTTTTAAGTAAGCAGCAAAATATGAGCATACCTATATTTTGTCAACGGATGCGTCTGACTCAGTGACATGCATTTTTGTTCACTGTTTAGCCTAAAATTTTCGTCTTCGGACCCCTATATCCCTCTCTGGTCAACGCCATCTATCGCCGGTATGATGAACTACGTTTGAGTATCTGTCAGAGAACTGCTCATTGCAGGCATCAGTTTATTTTTATAATGCTTTATTAGTTTTTATCATTTTATATAAAAACATTGTGCTTGCATCACCTCCTATCAAACAACTTTGACAGCCATTTTGGAGTTGTTGCTTTTTTATATTTCATTAATAAAAAATTACTAAATAACTCGTAACTGGTTAGAATAAAAATAAATAATAAAATCAGAGTAATTTTTATAAAACCTCATAATTTATTACAAATACTACATTCAAAACTTCTATAATTTTTTCTGGTATTTTGTAAAGGGAAAAAATAATACCTATGTCGGTTTTCCTTTTATGAAATTTTTTCTTTGTTTTTATATTATTTATTTCCCTTTTCTTCACTTTTATTTTGGGAGGGCTCAAAGTCAAAGTCAATATAATTTATTCAATATAGGAGCTTGAAGCACACTTATTAAACGTCAAATCTTTTTTAAGCTACCACCGCGTCGGAACGTGTTGTCGCTGTAGAGAAGATGCGGCCAGAAACTCTACAACATAACACGACTTAAAACTATTACAATATAAATTCTTAAGCTACTGTTATGTATACAATAATACATAGTCTATCTAATAAAATAGTTGATACTTTACAGTAATGTAAATAAACTATAAGTTAGTGACTGTAGGTAATTGGATTGTATTTATATTATGTGTGGAGGGTAGTGCCCTCGAATAATAAATCAGTCATAGCTCAGCTCTCGTGTTTCATTCACGCGCCCCATCCTTGACATGGCGCAGTCCGGAATAAAATGATTTGAAATTAAAACGGTATAACGGTACCGCGTCGCGAGTTGTTGCGAATATAATCGTAAAATTAAAGGTTTTAAGTACGGTGAAATAGTCGAAAGTAAAGGTGTAACGTGATTTTGCATAATGGAGTCGATTCTACAACCGCCGCAACCGTTTATTTTTGAAAATAATATAACAAACGTTACGTCGGGAAATTTAAGTGCCGAGTGGGAAAAGTGGAAAAAAACATATTTGATATATTATGAAGCGTGTGAGCTTTCGAAAAAAGACACTAAAGTGCAGATTAACATTTTATTACATGTAATTGGTAGCCAATGTCGGGAGGTCTACGATCAGTTTACGGAAGAAATAAAAACGCAGGAGCAGCTGCTAGGAAAATTAGATGGTTTCTTTATGCCCAAAAAGAATTTAGCCGTGGAAAGGCAGAAATTTTTCAAGCGCGATCAACGGGAAAATGAGTCGGCAGAACAGTACGTATTTGAGATAAACAAGATGGCGGCAAAATGTGAGTTCAAGGAGTTACGCGACGATCTTGTATGCAGCCGATTTATATGCGGCATCAAGGATGTGGGTTTAGCTGAAAGACTCCTCAGGGAACCAAATATAACGTTAAAGAAAGCTGTAGATATAAGCAGATTAGCAGAAATGTCCCGTATGCAAGCGATGAATATAAAAACGGAAAACTACGCACACAATAATGTTAACGAGATTGTACAAAAATCGGGGAGTCACCCAAGTGCAGAGAGTGATGAAGAACAGGCTGAAATAAATGTCATTAATCACAATCGTCATCGTCAATATGGACGAGCGCCGTACATGCCAGCGAGCGCGGGTCGCGGACGGGGACACAGCTCGCGCCCCCCGCCGCCACCGTCGCAAGGCCGACCGTGGAGCACCCTACGGCACAAGGATAATGTGCCTCAGGACCGAGATGGACCCAGTCCTCGACATCGGGACCAGACAGCCCATAGCAGGGGCTGCAGGAGTTGCGGAGGCGTGCACAGGAAGTACGAGTGTCCTGCGTATGGTCAGCGGTGCAATCGTTGTGGCAGAATGAACCACTACGCGAGGATGTGCATGGGCAGAGTATATACAGTTGAGGGAGACTCCACCGATCAGGTAATTTACCATGACAGTGAGGGCGCCTGATCGGTGGGGATACTCGACCGCTGCTAATGATTAGATAGGTAACCAGAATGTTTACGCCGCTGTAGGTATTTAGCTCATAAGGTTTATGCACGTAAAAATTTAAAAAATACTAGGCGTTTCCACAATTAGAAGCAATTATGTTATATTATAATTTATTACTTACCTATAGTTGTTATTTTTAAAATTACTGTAAATGTTCAATTAAAATACAAATCAATCAATTAATCAAATCAAATTAAAAAATGCATTACATGTAGCACACATTTTATTGTACAATGAAATTATGATGGAAGCATAATAAAATAAACTGTTAAAATAACCAAATAATATACTCATACCTATTAGAGATAGGCATTAAAGTGATGCACTTATATGATAAAACTCAAGCTAATCAATCAGGCATAAAATTACATAAATAAATGTACATAAAAGGAAATATTAAAATTACTCTGTAAAATGAAAAATGAAATTTATAAATGTAATTATATTCGTACTTAGTCCGAGATATAATTGGACCTAGTTATGCTTAAACGTTCCAATCCACAGAGACCTCTCTGTGGATTGGAACGTTTAAGCATAACTAGGTCCAATTACGTGTAGTATCGCTCATCTTGCTCGTATCCGCGTCCTTTAAATCATAGAAAAAAAAACAAAAAATGTTTCCATCACCCGCCACCCACCTGTCAATGTCAGTCGTTTTGTCGCGCTCAAATCGCGCTCCTGTGTTGAAACAAATTGTTAATTATTATATTGATATAAAATGTTATTTTGTGCATATTATGGATATGAAGGAAGTTTGAAGACAAGCAGGAAAGGTGGAAGTAAAGGAAACATAAGTAGGAGGATTGAATGACAAAGTAATATATTATTATGTAGACTGTAAGTATGTACACAATTTACAAAGGTTTACACAAAGAAAATTTTATTATAAATGAAGTTAACTTGCTACTAGTGAGGGAATAATATCCCCGGCCGGCCTGACACTTTGTGTCCACGCATTTTCGAGTTTCGAACATGCGATTTCCCGTTGGGAAATGTAGGTACAATAGCGTACCAATCGCGGCCCATGCATGAACGTGTTACGTTTATTGCGCTTCCCCGTTGGGGAAGGACAACTGACGCCGATCAAAGCTCCTGTGCTCATAGCACAATGCATTTTCGAGTTTCGAACATGCGATTTCCCGTTGGGAAATGTAGGTACAATAGCGTACCAATCGCGGCCCACGCATGAACGTGTTACGTTTCTTGGGCTTCCCCGTTGGGGAAGGACAACTGACGCCGATCAAAGCTCCTGTGCTCATAGCAAAATGCAGGTTCGAGTTTCGACCATGCACTTGTTTACCCGTTGGGAAAACTATACCAGTACTAGTGCCCAATGCCCACACACGTTTGAGTTTCGAACAGACACATTCCCGTTGGGTACCTATTATTACCCACCATTTTGGAGTTGCCACCAAGCACTCTCCCATGGCCAGCTCCTGAGCCCTTAGGCCTTGAAAGGATGATGATGATGACTTTCCCGCTGGGAAGTCAACTGCCGCCGTCTCCGGTGCCCTGTGACATAATGTACTAACACAGCTTTTGTGTTCTGATTGACATACTCGCTGAGTTTGATTTGTCTGGACTAAGTGACTTATCTGATCTATTGGTTTTTTCCACTTGGACCACCCACCAATTCCCATTGGGAATTATCATATTTATGTTATGGTCCTTATTTTCATACATATGGTTCTA
Source organism: Agonopterix heracliana (assembly GCA_963693445.1). NCBI lineage: Eukaryota > Metazoa > Arthropoda > Insecta > Lepidoptera > Depressariidae > Agonopterix > Agonopterix heracliana. Next base: position 1,271,002 of record OY856321.1, read on the forward strand.
TCTGTGTGATCGTGTAATACTTATGCATCTTTCCGTTGGAAAGTGGGTTTGTTTTTGTTTCTTTGTTTGCCTCATAATAAATTAGGCATTGATGCCTCATTTACCTATTCATGGTGATTTCCCGGTGGGAAAACATAACTCCGAACAGTGGGGGTTACCTATACCTATGTTCCAGCTACCTACTAACATGTATGAGGCTAGTGTAAAAAGCTTTTACTCTGTAAGTACATTATAGCTCTTAGTGTTGATTTTGACATAGTTACTAAAAGAGACGTTGAGCTAAATCCCGGTAGATATCAAATTCATACTTAGAATATTCAGTAAACATTTAATAACTGCACATAAGTCACACTCCCAGGATTCGATTAGCCTCAGGCATGCTACTCACCTTAAGTTAAGGTGAGGTTAGAAAACAAATCAGAAATGCGGCAGAGTCAATCTACTCTCAATTTGAAAATGTTCAGTCAATAGTAAGAACACAAAGAGAGAAAGATGCAGTTTCTAAAAGATTTATTAATAAATAATTAGGTTAGGTACCATAAAACTGCACACATATAGATGCCCCTAATATAAATTTGGAAACACCTGGCAGTTTGAAACAATCTGGTAAGGCTAAAGGCCACAGCCTACAATACAATATTCTTTCTCTCAAGAGATTTCAATAAATTAGCACCAAGTAAGGATGCTTACAGACTCTCCAAGCTAAGCATTCTGCATTTCTAGTACATTGAGTTAAGATACAAGGTTATTGCACCTTTCGTTTACAAAAATATACCTTGGCCTTATAAGGAAATTAGTGAACTGAATTCCTTTGCTCCACAGTGTGAAGTCTTATATTAAAGAAAGTTTCAGACAGTATGAACCACAAACTAAATCCAGCCTCAAACTCCTCGTCACATAAGACAGGAAGGCGCAGAGGACACAAACCTTGGCTTCAAACCGAACCGTCTACAGTTACCCTTCAGCATCCATCAGATTTGGACGTGTGAAGTACCTGCCCTTTGTGATAAAGCTTATCGCTAGTCACAAATACCTTACTTTTCAATTTGGGCAATATCACTAATGATCTAATAAAATACCTTTTGAGATAGCGTTTGCTGCTGAATTAAAAGAGTTTTATAATTGAGTAATATATCACTAATAAATCTAATAATACCCTTTTTTGGGTATGTTGTTACTCCTGTATAGTAGCAACAACATAACTTTCATGTTAATAACAAGTTAAAGATGTCTGAAATGAAAATAATTAAAACTGAATATTGAGTCTCAGGCAAACAATTTAAGATTAATTATGTTATAACTTATTCACAAATGATGATGTACCACAGTACACGCCATCGATTTTAAATTTAGAACCTCCCAATAATTAAGTACCTATGTAGGATGTAGGTTTTTGTTTTTTAATAAACTTTTCAAATAGATGGAATATCAGAGTTTTGGGGTAAACTTTGGTTGCAAGGGATTTCATTGTGTGGGTGGTACCTTGGAAAATTGAAAACTGTTTAGTAACAATACATATGGATCATAAATAGTATTTTAAGATTTCAATTAATAATGGTTCATTATTTAAAATGGATGGCCTACCCAATAGACTAGCTTAGCTGGCTAGGCCCGGCCTGCGCGGTCAATGTTCACAAAACTGTTAAAACCCTTAAAAAATTTAAGGAATGTTTAGTCCTGTACTTAAGGACCTGAAGATGTACCTATCGATACCTCATTGGTACGTAGGACTTACTAATAATGTTTAAAATAATGGTTTAATGAATGATTGATTGAAACAGATCTATTGTCACAGCACAGAAAGTTTTACAACATAAGACTAAAGATATTTTAGAATCTGTCGGTTCTATTAAACATAAAATAATTTTTAACATTCACTGCTCAATGGAATTAACCTATATCTGAACTTAGGGTCATGAGCAATTAAAGATTTTATTAAGTGGTTATATTATTATTATTTGATATCTGTTGTGTGGCAGTTTGATAGAGCTTTGTTTACACAAATAATCTGGATATTAATACGTACCTATGTTACCTACATGTCCAGAAATATAAAAACTATGTTAAATGGGTTAAAAGTCAGAGGTTTTCGGTTTAATCAAAGATGTATAATAAATTATTTAGTATAAATTTAAGAGGGTACGAAGCTCACAGCATGTGGATCATTGCAACCTACATTGCACTTAAATTCTTCGAGTATATCACATAAGTATCTAACTAAATACAGGCAAATAGCAACAACGAAGGAGCTACAGCAGAAGGAGAGTTTTCCCAGCAAGTTTTGAATATGTTTACTTCAAAGTTCCGTTCAGTGTAGATCTGTCAGTGGTACAAGGTTGACAGCGTGTGGATAAATTCAGCCCACATAACACTTATTTTCATAAGAAGGCCTAGCCCCTGGAGAGATAAAGGAGATAATCCTAACTAGCCTAATTAAGTATAGGTAAATACTTACTGAATGAGTTTTCTCAGAAATTTTTGGATGTTTCATTCTAAGTTTGGTTCATGTGAAAAATAGGTTTCATGCATAGAGACACTCTCGCATGGAATGTAGAGGGTTAGGTTGACATTTTCACCCTCATTTTTTCTTCTAAGCATGTTCTTTAGTGTTCCAATCTCATACTCTCAGCCTTGGTACTAACTGCTGAAAGCACTTGAAAGTCTCAGAAATAGTTATGTTTTAACTCTGTCTATCTTCTACGTTCTATTCAGATCGCAGGCAACTCTTTCTTACTGGGTTAAATTTTAAAAAGATGCCGTGCAAATTTATATAAAACACTAATAAATTTCTATAGTTTGCGAAAGTGCAAGCAGTCTTGTTAGTTAAATTAGGTATTTTTAGAGGTTTCTATTTGTGTTATTGTATTTTACATACTTCTGTTATTGATACTGATACCTAAAGGTGATTCTGAACAAATGCATCACCTATTCTATATCTCATAATGGATAATAACACTTATATCGACAATGATTTGATGATAGATCAATTTAGATAAAACGCGGTTTTAAAGGTTATTCAAAATACGACCTTCTAAACAAAAATATGTTAGTATGTGGGACTCACATCATGTCTGATTCTTATATTTAATAGTTGTGCCCATTCAATAACTTAGATTTAGGTAAAGGTAAACTTATCCTGTAAGTGAATCAAATAAATAAAAATAAAAATAAAAAAAATATCCATGAAGTTAGTTAAGTATACCTTTTACTTAATTTTCAGATTAAAAATGATATTTAGTATACCTGCAACTAATTATGTATATTTAATATTAGCCATGAAACTGATAGAGAAATGTTATAATTATAACAGACTGAAAGATGTCTGCTCTTGGTACACATATTAGTTTAGAAAGTTTTAGTCAATCAACCTGAAATGTGCCCCGTTAAATAAAAGGCTCTTACAATAAATACCTACTTAAAAGTCACTAGTCAACTTAGACCAGTAAAAGAATACATGGCCCTGACAATTGGTAGACGACATCAGAAAGCCTCTTGTCAGAATGTATGAGCCGGTGGTTTAGTCATGTCCTGAGACAGTGTAGTGGAGACCTGTGTTTTCTTTTCACATCCACTATATTTGCTGCAACGTAGGTCCGCAAAAAGTCTTAACGTGGATAGTATTTTTAAAAGCGACACCAATGTTGGTCGGTCTACTATAACCTCAACAATATGGAGTCTGACAGTGATCAGATTAAGTTGGGAGAGGCAGTTTGAGGTACTCATATAATTATAATTAATGTCAGTTAGAATTTAGAATGCTTAACAAGATATTCTTACTGACTAATTGTAACAATCGTTATAGGGATATGGTTGAGATATTAGTCCTAATAACTTACAAGGTTTTGTTATTAGTTGTGACTCAAGTTCACAACAGAACAGTTGTTTTAATTTAAGATGTTGTTTCCTCTAAACATCTACACGTAACAGTGTAGGGCGTAGTTAACTACATTTTGTAATCTAACTACTAACTACAACTAAAAGTAGTTAACTACAAGTAGTTATGATTACATGTAATCTAACTACAGTAATCTAGTTACATAAAGTAATCGTTAATCTGATTACTGTAATCGAGTAGTTATAACTACTGATTATTTCAGTTCTAAGAATATCTTGTTTTTAACCGACTTAAAAAAAAGGAAGTTATCAATTCGATACGTATGAATGTAATACTATTAGAATTGCAAAATATTCACTTATAATAATCTATTAGGCCTTCCAAACAAACATACAAAATGTCGTAGGTGTATGTATGTATGTATGTATGTATGTATGTATGTATGTATGTATGTATGTATGTATGTATGGTATGTATGTATGCATACATACGTATGTATTTATGTATGTTTGTCCACGCATATCTCCGAAACTTTTCATCGGATTGTGACCATTCCATTGTTATTGGCTTACATTTACTCCAACTTAGGGAACAGTGCAAAGAAGAATGGTCATCAGTGACCCAGGCCCGACAACAAAGTGACCTATCCCAGTTTTTTTGTTATATAGGGTCCAACTTAATATGCTGACACTTTTTTAAGAGGATGATCAGACCGTCAAACTGAACAACTTTCTTTATGGGACCAACATCAAAATCGCGAAAAAAATATCAACTCTTCCATACAAAACTGCAAACCTACTCGAGCCAAATGTATGGGACAGCAGATTTTTTTTCGCGATTTCGAAGTTGGTGCCATAGGCAAAGTTGTTCAGTTTGATGGTCTGATCATCCCCTTCAAAAAGTGTCAGCATATTAAGAAGGACCCTGTATTAAGTATAACAAAATCACATAATTTTTTTTTTTCAATTTGTGTGGCTAACACCTAAATATTGCTTGGTGAATTTCTCCAGGCGCAATACTAAAACAATACTTTTCACACAGTTCTAGCAATTATTGCATGTGATTTTGATGACAATACAATAATTTTTTTTTTTTGTGTGATGGGTAACATCTGGATAATATGGTATTATCCAGGAGATCTGATGATGGAGCTGGAAGGTGGCTAGTGGAACTCTTGGATGGCTACTAGTACACCCATCGAGTTTCGGCTCATTAGAATCGTCTTGATGAGTCCTATTCATTGCAGCTGGTAACGAGTGTCTGATGATGGATCTGGAAGGTGGCTAGTGGAACTCTTGGATGGCTACAAGTACACCCATCGAGTTTCGGCTCATTAGAATCGTCTTGATGAGTCCTATTCATTGCAGCTGGTAACGAGGGTCTGATGATGGATCTGAAAGGTGTCTAGTGAAACTCTTGGATGGCTACAAGTACACCCATCGAGTTTCGGCTCATTAGAATCGTCTTGATGAGTCCTATTCATTGCAGCTGGTAACGAGTGTCTGATGATGGATCTGGAAGGTGGCTAGTGGTGGCTAGTAGCCATCCAAGAGTTCCACTAGCCACCTTCCAGATCCATCATCAGATCTTCTGGATAATACCATATTATTATTGTATTGTCATCAAAATCACATGCATCTGCATAGTCCTTAATAATTGCTAGAACTGTGTGAAAAGTATTGTTTAAGTAATGAGCCTGGAGAAATTCACCAGGCAAAATTTAGGTGTTAGCCACACAAATTGAAAAAAAAAATTATATGTTTTAGTTATACTTAATATAACAAAAAAACTGGGATAGGTCACTTTGTTGTCGGACCTGGGTAAATTTTGTATGGGCCGTGACCCTTTTCCTTTCATCAAAATCGGTTCAGTAGTTTTCAAGATATGGACTAATATGAGTAAGTGTGACGGCCTGGTTTGTACGTATTTACGCGATAACTTCTGCATTTCTTGACCGATTTGGGTGATTCTTTTTTAGTTTTGAAGGATTTAGCCCCTAGATGATGCCATTTGAATTTGGTGAAGATCTGATGAAGCGCTTTGGAGCTATACCATAGAACTCCTCAAAAGTTGACAGCATATCATCGGCGATTGAAACATTTGCTTCGTATCGATGTACCTTTTGCGTGTATAACTGATATCTGAGTCGAACTAATGAATTCACAGTATGAATTACAGTAAATAATATGTTTATAAGTTAATATTTACGAGTATTCGTTAATTAATCAATAGCTAATTGAAGTAATTTTATGTACCCACAAAATTATTTGTGAACAAAAGTGGGCCGATGAAAAAAAAATCTTATAAAAGTATTTCAAGTTTTTTATTATAGTTTTATTTATAACTTACAGGACTTAGATGTGTAGGTACTTGATTATAAAACAAAAAAAATCTCAAACATCTCGAAAACTTGGAAATAATAATAACACTAATTATATAAGTAATAAAAATAATAAATACCGTTTATTAATAAATATAGAAGTTAATTATTTAAATTAGCCTTTAATACAACACGTTTTTCAAACATTTCATCTGACAGCTTGTGAGATTTGGGGTGATTTATCATTGTCGCATAGGAAAATAATCTTTCAACCGGAGCCGAAGAAGGCAAAGGAGTATTGTATTTTATAAAAACTTTTTTCACTTCTGGGTATCTGTGAAGAGAACTTAATTCTCGGTCTATATCTGATAAATAATTGGAAACTATCATATCTGCTTTTGACCTCTGGGCGCTACATACGTTTTCCTCAGTATCTGAAGACGAGCTATCAAATTCGAAAAAGTCATCATGCCTGTCTTTATTTTTCGCCGTCAAACTTGATTCAGCGTTTTCAGATACTTCTTTTGCAATAGCAGCTTTAAAAAGTTTTTTCATTCGTAGATGTTCTTCTGTGGAAACACATGCAAACCATTTGGTTTTAAATCGTGGCAATGACATTGCAGCAATCGCTGCGTTTTGTGCTTTGGCGGTTGAAAGATCAAAAATGTCGTCATTAAAACGGTTATTAACGCTTTCTAAATGCTTTCTTGCTAGATGGTTGCAGTAGACAAAATTTTCATTGCACAGTTTTTCTAACTTTCTTCTCAGAGATAATAAGCATGGAAGCAGCAAGCCATAGAACATATCTTTTTCACCTTGCAAAATGTCAAGTGCCTCTGCTATTGGTTTGGAACATTTCAAGTACTCTTGGATATACTGGAATTCATTTGGCCGCAACTGTCCACTGATGTTTAATGCTTCATACAGCAGAATGCTTTTATCTTTTATAGCATAGATTTGTTTTAGGGCGTCGTAGGTGCTATTCCACCTAGTGTCTCCTGGCCTTGAAAGCGTATGTCCTAATATCGTTTGTATTATTTCTGCTGATTTTGGACGACCGGCAGCATTCCACAGTTTGTTACATTTATTGATTGCTCGCTCGTGCATTTTAGAAAGGGTGGTATTGTTATTCCGGAGCACTTTTCCAGCATCCGTGGTTGCACATAGATTAAGTTTATGAGCAGAACATCTCAGATGAGCTGGCAGCTCAGGCGTCGCAGGAACATTTTCATTAGATAAAGGATCAGCATCAGATTTATCATGCGACGTCGTGCTACTGATTTCTGAGTGAGCATCTTCTGTAGCATTCAAAATGTCCCCAATGTCTGGAACTTCGTCGTCAGATTCATCAATTTCAACTGAATCACAAGAATGAATTACAACACCAAACTCTTTGAAAGCCTTTACAAAATTACTCCCATTATCAGTGACCGTAGATAACACTTTGTGCGAATCGAGTCCAAATTCACTGTGGATCTCTTCCAATAAGAAAGCAATTCTGTCATAGCTATGCGTCCCTTTAAATCTCCGACATGCCAATGTTCTAGATTTTCTTTGTAAATCCGACGTAATCCAGTGTGCCGTAACACCTATGAAACTCCTTTTTTTCCCGACCATATGTCTGCAGTGGTGCATACGTACAAAATATCTTGAAGCATGGATTTTATGTTATTTATTTCTTTCATATAATACTCATGCGTAAAACGTCCCAAAGATCTTCGACTCATAAGGTTTAATCCATTTTGACACATACCTGCATTTTCATATGTTTTTTTCAAATACGGATCCTCAATTGTTCTGAGAGGTATCATTGAATGTATGAAAAATTTGGCAATGTTTTTATTAAATTCTTCTTGTGATGCCTTAGATTCTAGTTGATCTTGTGGAGTTATTTTTTTCTGTTGTATGACTTTAGTTTTTTTTATGGCACTGTAATGTTCTTTATACTCTTTGAGTGCGCTTTCTCCATGTTTTCGTTTCAAGTGTGTAATAAAGTTTGAAGTTGAGGGTAACGTACCGGATATTTTCACTTGTTTTGGGAGGCACAATGTACACAGTCCAATTCGTTTACGATCTGTAGACTCTTCTTCACAAAATTTAAAGAATTTTCCATCAAGAATACTCGGCCCGTTATTAATATTGTCTGCTGATGGCTCAGAGATTATGGAGGAACATGAAGCCTCACGACTCAAATCGTCTGACTCGTTCATATTATCCAACTATAATAAAATCATAAAACAACAAATGTACGTCGCACACGCGTATTGGCGTTTTTGAACTACGGTGGGTATATTATATAGCCAACGAACGTGCTCACTCTTAGACTCGATTATATCTACTGGCTACTGGCTACGCCACCCGGCGCCGGCGGCGGGGCGCGCGCGGGTGGGTGGCCCGTGGTCGGTTTGGCCCCACTAGAGATGTAAAAATACCCTACAATACCAAATGATCATTTATTATATCAGTATAAATTACGATAATATGCATGCGTATGCGAGCATGTATTGTACATTGTCCATTACAAGTGGCGAGCGACGGTCTCACTCCCCGTTACACTGGACAGAGTTTCGGTACTAGGTACTAGTGAAACGTGGATATTCTGAGGTTTGACAATATCTCTGACTACCCCTCGGGGAGCATAGTCGTGAGCATATTATGATTATGCTTAATTACGATAACTTTCGGTAATTTTCGTATTTTATAGTATAATTCACAAATTAATCTTTTTATTGAAAACATTATTTTTCGATATTTCGATGGAACAAGATTTGGACATGCAAGTTGAAGGCTTCCGCACATTGCAGCGATTTTATCGAGCGATAATATCGCTGCGATTTTGCGATAATTGTATCCAGTATATTTTGTATGGGGACGCGCGCGATCCTACACAATGCCGCGATATTATCGAGCGATAATAACGCTGCGATTTTGCGATAATTGTTCTCAGTACATTTTGTATGGGGACGCGCTCGATCCCACACACTGCCGCGATATTATCGCAACCTGACGCAATCTCTTTAGACTACATTCAGTGGTGGGCGCATGCGTGACGCGAATCGCGGAATCGCTGCAGTGTGTAAGGTGTCGCGATATCTCTGTCGATAATATCGCTCGATAATATCGCTGCAATGTGCGGAGGCCTTAAAGATGTAGATCCTTTTCTGAAAATCTTTGTAATAAAACAATCAAAATCAGAATCACAACGCTTTAATTGAAAAATTAGTTAATAATTGAACACAATTAAAAGTCACAACTCTTTTATTGAAACATTTGTAAGTAATTAAACGTAACTTAAATTAACATCACAACTGTTTTATTTTAATTTTTTTAATTGAAAATAATCTTTGTACTATATTATTGTAGATGTAGGTACCTTACCTACCTACAATAATTATTTTTTGCAAGGTGGGTACTTGACTTCGATCTCATTCTCACTTTTATGTTGCCCTTTAAAAGCATCCACAATCTTTAATATGTGCCTATATAAGATATTTCGCATACATGGGCGTACATATTGTAATTCTTGTAACAGCATTTGACAGTAATGATAATTTCCTTTATCTATTTCATTTTCTTTGATACAATCAAAACACTCTGAATTGTATTCTGATCCCATATTTTCTTTTGTGTCAATGCCAGATGGTGACTTAATTTTTTTTGGCGATGGCGACTCTAAATCATATACGGGGGAGGTTGACAAAACGGAATAATCTGAACCATGTTCATTTATTGCTTCCTTTCGTAATGTTGGCAAAATACTTTGCGACATTCCAATTTCCTCACTGTCGAAAACGTCTGTCGATATACGTCTTTTTCTACCTAAAAAAAAAAGAAATCATATTATACAAAGGTACTTATACCAGCATATATTATTAAATTAGCTTACACGGAATACAGAAACAACGCGTCCATCCCACTGAAAAAACGCATAGAACGATAGTTTGTAGGTACCGTGCGTTTATTCTAAGCATTCATCATGGAACATGGCGCCCATCTGTTTGTTTCTGTCTACTTAGTTTAACAAACAAATAATATTTATGACGTTCAAAGGTATTTACTTACTATTCATGACAAGAACGCAACTACTCAACGTACACATGTATACCGAACGAGCGAAAGAGAATAACTGGCGGTGCGCAGCGCAGTGCGGCGGGCGCCCTCGCCTCACCGTGCGTAGCCTCCCCCTCTCCCCGCATTTAGGGGCCATGGGTTCCGACGAATATTTTCTATGAGAAACGTGACTGCCCATCGAAAAGTGCGTGCGTGTGCCGTATTTTCTATGAAAAAGTATGACCAAAGCACTTGTTATATAATTTTTTTATGATTTCACTAGATAAACTAATGGTGAATATGTGACGAGTACCTATAAATACCAAAAATCTGAAACTATTTTAAGTTCTTCTAAAACGAGAAAAATGTTAAAAAATGCATGAAAATACGTCATCTTTGTGTCGTAGAAATAGAAATTTATAGTTTTAAAGTTATAGTGCATCAAAGATTTCCATACAAATCTTAAATTAATCCTAGCTTTGAAACTGTATATTTATACGAAAATCTAACTCCATACAATCATAGAGATTTGTTTCTGAGTTTTTCTGCAAAATGTCATAGACTTTAATTGGTTAGTATTTTGTTTGTTTGGAGCGCGCCAACGGTAATATACCCTTAAATAGTTTTCCCCTCCTTTTAGGGGGTGATTAGGGGGGCACCCCCTAGGACGAAGGGGTTATTAGGGGGTGCACCTCCTAATCAGCCCTACGCCCTAGGGGGTACATACACCCCCTAATCACCCCTACACAACCCCTTAATCAACCCTACGCCCTAGGGGGTACACCCCTCTATTCACCCCTACAAGACCCCTTAGTCACCCCTACGCACCCCCTAAACACTAGGGGTGCACCCCCAAATCACCCCCACGAGCTAGGGGCACACCCCCTAATCACCCCTACACAACCCCTTAATCACCCCTACACACTAGGGGTGCACCCACTAATCACCCCTACGAGCTAGGGGTGCACCCCTAATCAGCCCTACGCCCCAGGGGGTACACCCCCTAATCACCCCTTAATCATTCCTACACACTAGGGGTGCACCCCCTAATCATCCCCACGAGCTAGATTGTGCTCCCACTAATCACCCCCTACGAGCTAGGGGTGCACCCCCTAATAACCCATACGCACCAAGTACAGAGAGGAGCATCCCCTAATCAGCCCTACGCCCTAGGGGGTACACCCCCTAATCACACCTACAAACCCCCTTAATCACACCTACGCACCCTAAGCAAATCTCGAGCCCCTCTCGATGTCCCACTCGACCCCCTTTCGATTTCCCACTCGACCCGCCACTCGATTCCCACTCCACAGACTCAAACCCCACTCGACCCCCCCCCCCCCCCCCCCACCACTGGACCCCCACCCGACTCGATATAGCATTTTAAACACAAAACGAAGTAGTTTGAATTCTAGTTACAAAAAGTAATCACGTAACCGTGATTGCAACTACAATTTGTAGTTAGTAATCTAAATTTTTAACTACTTTTACGATTACTTTATGTAATCTATTATTTTGATTACTAACTACAAAATGTAGTTGTAGTTAGTAATCAGTAGTTAGATTACATTTTGCCCAACACTGACACGTAATTATATCTCGGACTAAGTACGAATATAATGGTAGGATTAAACGAACTTACCTGAAGTGAAGTTCTATCCTAATTATATGAAGTACTTAGTCCGAGATATATACCTACTTCCCACCCCCCGCATACCCAGTGTTAGCTCTAAACTACTGACATTGACAGGTGGGTGGCGGGTGATGGAAACATTTTTTGTTTTTTTTTTCTATGATTTAAAGGACGCGGATACGAGCAAGATGAGCGATACTACACGTAATTATATCTCGGACTAAGTACTTCATATAATTAGGATAGAACTTCACTTCAGGTAAGTTCGTTTAATCCTACCATAAGTACTTGTATTTTTTAACGACTACAGTAAAAAAATATAATGAATTAATATATATACCTAATGATAATAAAATTAATATGATAGTAATTTAATAATAGAAATGAAGTAATTAATTTGAAATAAACCAATAATTATATATTATATTAAAATGAACATGTATTTCCGTTGCCTTATTTCATTATAAGGGGTAGTGAGGTAGATGTCAAACACAGTATGTAGTGCAATTTAATTTAATGAATAAATGTAAGTTTATTTGTTTACAATTTAGTTATAAGCATGTACCTATTTTCTTTCTTTCGTTCAATGAAATAGATATTGTATTGTTTGCATGATTACAGCATTGTGATAGGTAGTATAGTTTAATGAACTCATTGTTTCATTTATTTCATTTAAGAAAGGGGTTGTAGGTAATTGGATTGTATTTATATTATGTGTGGAGGGTAGTGCCCTCGAATAATAAATCAGTCATAGCTCAGCTCTCGTGTTTCATTCACGCGCCCCATCCTTGACAGTGACCTCATACCCAAGCATTTTGATCATTTAAATAATCATCCAGTTTATAATACGCTTTCTTACAGATAACATTTTTGATCTTAGTTTTAAACATGTTTTCGGAAAGATTCAAAATGGTCTCGGGGATTTTATTATAACAACGTATACAGTGACCCATGAAAGACGTGTTGACCCTACTAAGCCGAAAGTGCGGAGATATCAGTTTATTTTTGTTTCGAGTGTTGTAATTATGGACATCACAATTTTTTGGAAACAAAGACAAATTTTTTCTTACATATAAAATGTTTTCATAAATAAACTGTCCATAAACTGTTAAAATATTAATTTCCTTAAAAAGGTCGCGAAGCGAATCACGACAGCGCAAACCATATATTGCTCGAATTGCCCGTTTCTGTAGGATAAAGATTGTCTCAATGTCTGCAGCACGACCCCACAATAAAATACCATAGGACATGATACTATGAAAGTAACTGAAATATACGAGTCTGGCAGTTTTAATATCAGTTAGTTGTTTAATTTTTCTGACTGCATATGCTGCAGAACTTAGCCTACCAGCCAGAGTTTCAATGTGGGAACCCCATTGCAGCCTAGAGTCAATCGTTATTCCCAAAAACACTGTATTATCAACAAAATCTAGACTATTCCTGTTTAAAATTACTTGATTATCTACAATTGGTACGTTCGGCAAAACAAATTTTATACATTTCGTTTTTTTTGCATTAAGTGCGAGATTATTTGCGTTAAACCAGTTCAAAACTTGTTGAAGGGTATCATTTACGGCTATAACTTAAATCTTAAAAGCCATACCTACCGCTAGGTATGAGTACGAGTATACTGTTATCGATAGGCTGTCGATATGTCACAGTAACAACTCTAGTATCGTATATATAATTATAACAAGTTTCTATAGATAATCGGTCTCATTGGCACGAAAGGTGACATAGACAAAAGTCTATCCAACCCTTTATTTGTATGGCATTTTTTTAACGTCAAAAAGAGAAAACCGATGCAAAAATGTTTCGTCTTAAAAAAAAGTATTCCAGTTCTGATACTTCTTCCTAGCAAAGGCTAATGATGGCCATAGATTTATACCACAGAGTACTATAAAATACTACAGAGACTCCATGCTCATACTAAGTTTGGAACCCCTAACAGCGCTAAATAAAGAAATTTGACCAGAAATATAAAAAACCTGGTTTGGGGCGCTGCAATCGATTCGAATCCGAGCTCCACCGAGCTCTCGAAGTTTGAACTGCTTTGACCAAAACTTTAGGGTGAAATCCGAAGGACATACCTATGTCTCCAAACACATTTATTATGCGTTTTCGGATCTGCGACAGCGTGTTCCCTTCTCTAATGAGAAACTTAATGACAGCACGGTGCTCAATTTTGATAAATTTGCCTGATTCTTCCGACATATTGAAACAATGACGCGCCAAAAGAAATTAAACCGCGGAAAATAAATTAATGTCACTGTTTTTTGAAAAAGGAAACTAAACAAAGAATATGACAACATAGTGGCCAGTACTAATTTCAAAACTCTTTCTAACAAAGTAGATTACTTATCAACCTCCCCTGGCTCGCCTTTACATTAAGCTGGAAACCAAGGTATTTTTATGCATTTCCACCTTTTTGCTTCATCCTTAAATGTCTCTAAAAAATAATCAGTGAGGAAGCAGAAGGTATCTTAGTTTTCCCAGTTTGGCCTTCTTAACCTTGGTTTCCGCCTTTAAATAGCATTATATTTCTAGTAAATTCTATAAGATCCAAATAATCTTATTTCGTCCTCTTTCAGGAGTCATCACAGACGTCTCCGTCAGTGTATCCTGGCAGCAACAAGGCTCTACGGGTGGCGTTTACGAGACGAGGCTCTCCTGCGTCATCATTAGATTTAATAATGGCGTCAATAGCGAAAAATACGCTACTGCAATATAACGTAACATACAAACTATGGTGGAAATTTTGCGAAGATAACAATCTAAACTTTTATGAGGGTTCAATCACATCTGTTCTGTTATTTTTAACAGAACAATTTTCAAGTAGAGCATCATATGGCTCTTTACATAGCCACAGATCAGCCTTGTCCTTACTTATAGGAAAGGACATTTGTTCTAATGATCAAATTGAAAGACTCATAAGAGGAGCTTATAAAATGAGACCCAATTTACCTAAATATACGCAAACGTGGGATCCACAAATTGTATTAAATCACATCTCAGATTGGTTTCCTAACAGGTCCCTCACTCTCGAAAAGATCACTAAAAAATTAACGACCTTATTAGCGATATGCACTGCTCAACGAGTGCAAACGCTTTCGCTCATCAAGTTGGGAAACATAAATATTAGCCCCAATGGAGTAAATATTGTTATTTCCGACATCAAAACAACGTCAGAAGCAGGTCGCGACCCACCGGTTCTATTCCTACCATATTTCTTGGAAAAACCAAGTATTTGTCCTGCGACAGCCTTAGAGGATTATTTGCATGTTTCAAAAAATATTAGAACGGAAGGATCCCAGAACCTTCTGCTGAAATTCAAACGACCTTATAAACCGGCGAATGCTCAAACCATCAGTCGGTGTATTAAGCAGGTGCTTGCTGAGAGCGGGGTGGACGTGTCTTCGTTCAGCGCGCACAGCACGCGCCACGCATCCACCTCGGCCGCCAGCGCTGCGGCCGTGTCATTGGACACTATAAGAAAGGCAGCTGTTTGGACAACAACCTCCAACACTTTTGCAAAGTTCTATCACTGTCAAATACTAGACGAAGGAAACTTTGCAAGATCTGTATGCCACCAAAATCAATCAGATTTAACGAATTGTTGATTTCGTAGTGTTCATAAGGATGGATAATGACAATAATAGTAATTTTGTTGATTGATTAAATGATTAAATAACGTTAATTTCACTGGGACTTTCATTACTCATTTCAGAGTTCTTCCATCCCATGGTTGTCTGGAAAAAAAAGCTTTTAGTGATAAGACCGCCATTTGTACCCTTACTTTCTTTTTATTCTGTTTTGTTGCTGTATGTTTTTGGTGTGCAAATAAATAATATTTATGTTATATTATGTTATTACCGACTAATATCATTATACCTACCTATTTAAATACCTAAAAAACTTTCCAACTAGTTTCCAATTAGTTAATTTAACTTCTGAAGAATGAAGCTACGAAATATCCTTACGGTCTGTTGGCCCTACATAGGTAATACTGATCGAACTTCACTTCGAAGTTATTTTGATCGTGTATAATTTCTCTATTAGTTAAAAGGGTATATCCTGAACTGTGTTAGCAGAATTTCGTCCATTCTGTGTCTGTCTATAAGCCCTGCCTCAATAAATCGCTCATTTTTGCACATATTGAATCGAAATTTGGCACGTAGACAGATAACAGTATCCCAAAAACAGAAATGTAGTAGATATTCAGAAAAAAAATTTTTTCGACTCTTCCCATACAACATAACATAAATATTCTTACAACGAAAAAGGGGATGGAATTTTTTGTTTAAATCGAGTAAGGTGTCGTCAGATAGGTCTTGTTCAATGGAACAAAACTCCTATAGAAACTAAATCAATATAAAAAGCAAAATTAAAAATTTTGAAAAAACCCGCGACGGATGTAGTAAGTAGCGTTGTAATCGAAAAAGGATTGAATAAAATTTTTGCAAATCCCTCGACTAAAAGAAAATAGGTAAGTAACGAAAGATAATAAACCAAACCCTAGAAAATCCGTCGGGGCTGCCATTTCATGCCCATTTCATTTTTTATTTGATTCATGAACTACATTTTTTCAGTTTTATGAGCATAAGCATATGCTCACGACTACATTCCCCGAAAGGGTAGTCAGAGATATTCAGAAACCTCAGAACGTCCACGTTTCACCAGTAGTACCGAAAGTCAGTTTTATGATTTTGTGTCTATTTGAAATTGGGAACCGATGGCAATGGCAGCCCTCGACGGATTTTCTAGGGTTTGGTTTATTATCTTTCGTTACTCACCTATTTTCTTTTAGTCGAGGGATTTGCAAAAATTTTATTTAATCCTTTTTCGGTTACAACGTAGCGTTGTAACCTACTACTATCTTTTCTTCTTTAAAAAAAACCGCATCTAAGTCGGTCAAGCCGTTTATGTTTTGTTGTCTGTTTGTTTGTTCGAGCATCACGTAAAAACTGCTAAACCGATTTTGAAAAATTTTTATTGTTTTAAAGCTTATGATTTGACTTAAAATCTGGTACGGTCAGCAGCAATAACTACGACGTAGAACAAAAGTGTATATAACTTTAGTTATACAACGTGTTACTAAATTAACGCAAAAGTAGAAAGTAGGTACTTTGTTTAGAATCGAATTATCATGGTTTACAATACAGGTTTTTTTTTTTTTCAAAATTTCAAATTTTTCTAAAATTTAAAGTTCAATGAACTCGATCTCAACCTACCGCTCGGGCACTCTCACCATACTTACTACCAAAACAAGATTCCTAAAATGTACCCATGAGCACGCACGTTAGCGCTTTCGTTCATTGCTGAAATGATAACAAATAATTTTTGCCTCAAAACTTAAAATGCGAATAACTCAAAATTTTAACTATAAATTAATGAAGTTATTGTTTCAATCTAGTCATTTTGTTATAAATCAGTTTTGCGCTTATTCATTAACACGTTGTAAATACTTTTTTTCTACGTCGTAGTACCAAAGTATATGACGGCGCCTGGCGCCATCTCTCAAGTTGCTACAGAACAAGATCGCGTAGGTAAGGCGGTTGACAGCCATGTCAATAGGAGTTCAGTTGAAGATTTGAATAGCAATGGCTGAACAACCGCATAACTTGACGAATCGCTAGTTCTGTGTAATCTCGGTAGTTTTACTATTAAGCAGTGATCTGTTTGCGATGAAGGCCCTCCTGCGCTTATATCAGAAGTGTGAACAAACTTGCGCCCAAGAGGAATAAAATCGGAAAATTTTTATGGAAATTTGACCCCTAAAACCTAGCTTTTGTTTCAAATGTCAAGACCTGATGAAAATTGTATCTTGAGGTTCTAAATTAATGCGAAAGAAAAAGCGGGTGAATCCGCATCTGCATCAAAATGGAACCTGATCGAACTTGCCTACCTAGATGGCCAGTGGCGGATCGACGAGCAGTAATTTTCAACCCCCAAGCTGACGAATGATTTACAGTAAAGTCGACGCATACATTATACAGTTCTTGCATAAATAGTATGTAACTTGTCCCTCCAATCAATTTAAAAGGAAACTCACGGAATGGCTTCTTGACAAATGTTTTTACTCCGTAAAGGAATTTTTAAATGAAGGTTGTGACATTTGTTAATTGTAGTTAGGTATTGTTTTGTAAATTAATATTAATTTGATACTATTATGATGATAACTAAGGTTGTACCCTATCCTAAACAAAGTCTTTGAACTATATTCATATATTATTACCACGATGTTAATATTTCTAAACAAATTTCGCTAGACACTGTAAAATATTTAATAACAATTATATGACATTGAATGCCTCGAAGAGGCAGATTGCTGTACCACAAACTAATTATACCATCTTATGTAACATGTGCAATCTACAATGAATACCTAAATGAATTATGAATTATGGTACTACTACGTACAGTACGGACACTCCCTACATTTCTTCGTGGAAGACAGTTGGAAGACAACTACAGTAGGCAATGGTTTTGCTAATGCCAGGCCTGGTTGTATGAAGTGTCCAGGATGTGATAATGGCCAGAATATTCACCGAGATCAACGCGTGCGCGCTTATAAAGAGAAAAAAGGTGTTATCTATTATCTTTGTGTTTGTTGCGAGCCAGGACACGTGGCTAATAGCGGTAGTAGCGCTCCTGTCATGAAGGTAAAGGAGGTCAATCGATGCTGACAATGAATGGCCAGAGGTACCTCAAAAGCATGATCCGGTGAACTCGTTTCTTTTTATTTGATAATGGGTCGCCTTGATTATGTTATGGATGTGCCATGACGGCGCCTAAAGACGTTATAGTTAAACAGGGGCGATCATGCCGGTGGTTCTGTAAACGGAATTCTATGCTATGTGATAAGATAATTGTTGGACTGGGAGCGCGGTGGAATTCTGGTGGCCGCAGTGTCGTTCGAGCTATACCCCCCTTGTGGGTTGGTTGAAGGGTAGTCGTTGGAGGCTACTGGCGGTGCGGTGGAAGCAATTCTGGCGGATGTAGTGTCGTCCGGGCCATACCCTTTATGGGTTGGTTGATGGGACACTCGTCTGGTCCAGGTTGTTGTGAGATTGGCTGTTGTGAGATTGGTCGGGGGGGCTGCCGTCCGAGCCATACCTTGTTGGTTGGTTGTAGGGACGCACCCACCCGGTCCAACGGTGAAGCTGGTGCTGGCCACGCTTAGGCTGGTTGAAGAACCCGGGCCATGCCAAGGCTGGTCGAAGAACATGTCGAAATGCAGTCTGACGATGATGCGAGGTTGTCGTCAGGCTGGACGAGCGGGAATTCCGATTTTCCGAATGGGTGATGTTTGCTTGTTTCTTGCAGCGGCGCAGTAAAATACGCCCGAGGACGGTCGACAGTCAGTCTGGCCGTGACGGCGCCTGGCGCCATCTCTCAAGTTGCTACAGAACAAGATCGCACACTGATGACGGTGCCTTGCTACAGCGCCTCCTGGTGTCGGTCTAGCGGAGCGTCGTGTCGGTAAGGCGGTTGACAGCCATGTCAATAGGAGTTCAGTTGAAGATTTGAATAGCAATGGCTGAACAACCGCATAACTTGACGAATCGATAGTTCTGTGTAATCTCGGTAGTTTTACTATTAAGCAGTGATCTGTTTGCGATGAAGGCCCTCCTGCGCTTATATATATATAACTTATTGCTGCTGACTGTACACGTAATATTTGAGCGGACGAAGTCGTGGGTAAACAACTCTAGTAGATATAATTTAAACATAATGCTTGTTTAATATAAAGGTCTGATAGTGGATTGGTATAGTTATAAAAGTGACCGCTATCTTAAACATTTTACTCAATACTCAATATATTTATTGCACTCATGTTGTTACAAAAGGTCTTAGAGGCTAGTTACATGATCAACAAGAACCCTGCGAGGGCACTACAATTAGGTAGGTAATAATTATTGGGAAACAAAAAACAATTTGAACATAGCAATCAAATAAATCTATGAAAATATCTCGAATATATATAAGCTCGAACAAACAAACAAACAGACAGACAAACAAACAAAAATTCTAATAGAGGTTGATGTGGAGGCAAGGACACCTAAAAATCCATATCGTAATGTTTTTCTTGTAAATATCTCCAATGTACCTACCTACAGATACACTTGTGTTGATGTTTTGTTTTGTGATACCTGGTTTGCTCGTGGATTGGCTATCTCACACAACCAATAATCCTTCACTCATGCACTCACATATACATACACCCAAGACACACACTCACTCACTCACACGCACATCCAGTCTGGCGCGCGTAAATAATAAAAGCTGGTACTTTCAATCTTGCCACCTTTCATACAATGGCATGCGTGACTCAACTACCTAGATGTACTGTTATTATTATTAATATAGTTTAAATACTAATAACTATTGTTACCTAGTACCTATCTGAGGAGGAATCTGGCTCCCAATGCACGGTTTTCCAATATTGGGAGTCAGGGACCCATTTTGATGTAATTGTATCACTGTTGTTTTTAAATAAAGAAATTTATTATTATTATTATTATTATCTAAAAACAAAAAGAAAAACAAGAAAACAAAACAAAAGTCTTAAAACATAACATACCTACCTACAATGTAAATACAAATACAAAATACAAAATTTATCAATTTGTGATACACAGGTATAAAATAAAATATTTGATGTTACATGCATTGTGTAGTCTGTGTCACTGTGATCTGCCATAAGGCTTACAAATTTAGGTAGTACCTAGTTAATTATAAATGACATAAAATAATTGAAGTTAAACAGAATCAGTATCAGCGATAATGCTCAAACCTAACACAAGTTAATAACGTGATTAGAACAATGATTTATGGATTTTTTATTTTATTTTATTAGTAATGTCAATGAAATAAAACTAAAAAAAAAATGAAATATTATGTCAAAAGTAACCAATAATGTCAAGCAATCTACAAAACTGCAACAAAAGACATTGAAGACATTCACAAAATAATACATAAAATTTATTCATTAATAACAACACAATTATCATTCAAAAATTCGGAAACGGAATAGTATGCCTTCAGATACAACAAATTAAATAACAGGGTTTTAAAAGATTGAACATCACTAGATTTTAAAATGTGCTTTGGTAACTTATTATATACTGTTGGTGCAATTGCAAAGATATTTTTATGAAATACAGTTAACAGGGGACCGATTTCAATGTATGGTTTCGACGTTGACTCTCTACTCTTGTAAACAAATTAAGGTGGGTACGTACAAATAGTGCTGTCTCAAAAATATACAGAGAGGGGACTGTGAGAAGCTTAAGTTCGATGAAGTGTTTTTTGCAACTATCTCTTCGGCGAATATTGCAAATCGCTCTAATACACCTCTTTTGGGCCCTAAATACACGATCTTTGTCGACGGCATTTCCCCAAAATATTATACCGTAGCGTAAATTTGAGGCAACATGCCCATGATAAGCAGCTAGGACCGCACTCTGATCAACAATTTTTCCTAGTTAGGGCGTAAGAAAATGTCAAATTTCAATGTGTGTATTCCATTTCATGTTTTGGTCAATATGTAACCCTAAAAACT
Organism: Agonopterix heracliana; assembly: GCA_963693445.1. Classification (NCBI taxonomy): domain Eukaryota; kingdom Metazoa; phylum Arthropoda; class Insecta; order Lepidoptera; family Depressariidae; genus Agonopterix; species Agonopterix heracliana. The sequence continues at coordinate 1,292,405 of OY856321.1, forward strand.
TTGTGACTTCTACTTGTTTAATAGGCTCTCCTTCGTAATGTATATTTAAGTTTGGTAATCTGTTTTTTCTTTGTAGAAAGTTCATATGCACTGTTTTACCTAAATTTATTTTTAAATTATTTTTATTCAGCCATTGTATGAGAGATACAATATTCTTGTTCATCTCAACGTTAAAGGTATCCACATCCTTACAGTCGAATACTACTGTGCTGTCATCTGCAAACATCACCATAGGATAAGTCGTAGCTTTAGGAAAGTCATTAATATAGACTAAGAACAGCAAAGGACCCAAAACGCTGCCCTGTGGCACTCCATATTTAACAATTTTAGGCGCGGATGAGTAGATTACTTCTGTTTTTGTCTTAGGGCACAAATTTTCAATCTGCGTAATTTGTTCTCTATCCGATAAATATGATTTAATAAGACTAAGTACGTTTCCCCTTACACCATAATTGTCCAATTTTTTAATTAGTAATTCGTGTTGGACATAGTCAAATGCTTTTGTCATGTCCATAAATAAAGCTGTAACTGGTAGGCTGTGGTCCATTCGTGTCAAAATTATTTTCAAAAAATGATATATCGCCATATTTATGGATTTGTTTTTCCTAAACCCCTTTTGATTGTCAGTGAGTATTTATTCATTTCCAAATAAGAATTTAAGCTATTGTAAATAACTTTTTCGACTATTTTAGAAAAGATAGGAATTAGCGCAATCGGTCTGTAGAAATTTATATCTTCTCTATCATCTTTTTTAAATAAAGGCTTAATAATCGAACCTTTAAATGATTTAGGGAAAATACCGAATTCGATGTTCAAGTTTATAACATAACTAAGTACGGGAGATATAATTTTGGAAACGAATTTCACCACTTTAGTGTTTACGTCATCATATCCTGTGCTATTTGTATTTTTTAACTCGCGTATTATTAAATAGATGTCATGTGGAATTGTCGGTTTCATAAACATTGACTTAAGACTAGTGATAACAGATGTATTGTTCTTTTGTAAGTCGTAATTTATTGGCTGAACCTGGTCAATAAAGTGGTAATTAAAAGTCCTTGCAATTTCATTTGGATCAGTAATACTTTTGCCATCATATTTAATTTGTTTGATACTCTCCTTTGGGTAATTAGCTTTACAGTTATTTATTACTTTCCATGTTGCTCTAGTTTTGTTGTCTGCTTTTTGTATCTAGAAATTATTTTGTGCTTTCTGTGTAAGATGAATGATTCTTTTGTAACGTTTTGAGTATTTTTTGAATAGACGTTTGTTGTAGGTGTTCGGCGATTTTCTTAATTTCCATAACAGCTGTCTTTTCCGTTTGCTACACAGTTTGATACCTTTGGTTATCCACTTTGGTTTGGTAACCGAGTTGATTTTTAGCTTTATTATAGGAAAACATAGGTTGTAAAAAAGTAGAAATAGACTATAAAATTCTTCGAATGCTGCTGTAGGTTCTTTACATTCAAAAACTTGAGCAAAACTAAGTGCATTGAGACAGTCACCAAATTTTTTCATGTTTTCTGCGGAGTAATCGTGCTGAGTTTTAAACCAGTATTTAAGCGTACATGTTTTTTTTACTGGACATCTTAAGAGTTGGGCTGTGTGGTCGGATACCGCAAACTCTATTATCTCACCTTTACATCCTCTTACATTGTGTATGATATTGTCTATACATGTTCCACTAACGAGGCGGGTTGGCTCATTAAATTGTGCTTTAAGATTAAAACTCGATAGGAGTTCTCGAAATTTAATTGAAAAAAGAGTATTTTTTTAACAAGTTAATGTTGAAGTCGCCGCATAAAATAATTTTACTATGATTCTCCGTTATTAGTAATAATTGTAAAATGTCATATAAATTGTTAATAAATATGTCAAATTTCCTAGTCACATCTTTATTATGAGGAATTCTATATACACAAATAATAACTAGGTTGTGATCAATGACTGTGATAGCACAAGCTTCCAAAATGTTTGATACGCAATATCTTACAATGGAGTCAACAGTTTTAAATTTTAATTCATTCCTTACTAATATAGGTACACGAGCCACCTTTTCTTTTATTACGCATAAATTTAGCAGCATGCTTATAATTTGGAATATGTAGTAGTAGTTCTAGATCACTTTGTATCAAGTTATGTTCCGTGAAGCACAGTATATCGGCCGTTATTCCTTTATCTAATATTTCATCAAGTGACACTGCAAACAGATCTGACTTATTCAAGAGTCCATTAATATTTTGGTGAACTACGTGAAGATAGTTACATACATACACCATAATTACACGAAATAAATTACAGTTTGAAACTTTGTCATTAGAACCGTTCTCTATAGGTGTGGTGGAATTTAATATAATTTTACTTGAGTCAGTCTGGGTACAGATTTCATTGTGTAATAATTCTGTTTGTGTGCTTTTGTGTATACAAATTTTCAAATAGTTGTTAAAAGTCATTTTATTTTTTATTCTCAGAATTTCTCGGAGTAAGTGACGGCTAATATTTACTGCAAAATTTGATCGGCGTGTTTATACCTACTATATCGACAAAAGCAGAATTATTATACTCACAGCATATTTCTTTTGGTAGATAGTTTAACTTTTCCTCGTTTAAACATTTATTGAAGGGAATTTCAGAAATTAAAATATTAGTGTTCAATACAAATTTAAACCACAACTTTAAGTTACATTGTAATTCGCTTGGGTTATTATCATTTGTGCCTCCCAAAATCACCACGTAGTCGTCGTGTGATAGTCCAAGAATATCAGATTTGTATGAATTTAAAACATCACATAATTTCGCTCCTCTTTTCTAGAAACAATACACTTGAAAATCTGTTCCTAGTAATGTCTGTAGAGCGTGTTGAACGTCCTTGCCTTGTTGGTCAGCTATTATAATTATCTTTTTCTTGGTCACCGGGAATCGTTTAGAACTACTAGCGCCATCTCTTGTACTGGTTTGTGAACGTGGAGGTGGCAGCTGTGCGGGCGGCGCTGGTGGCGGTGGCGGCGGCGGTGGAGTCAGAAGGTCATTTTGATTTTGCACGTTCTTTCCTTTGTCAGCCGGATCGCTTTTTGGGTTTGATACATGTTTCTTGTGTGGATTTTGTGTAGATAAACATGATGGTTGAATCCCGATACACGAATCCAATGTCTTATTTAACTCCTGTAGTTTGTTGATAGGAGTTCCGCGGTTTTTCGTTTTATTCCCTTTGAGTAAGCATTTTTTCGGTGTGCTAGTCGTTGAACGTGATATGATTTCTCTGTATCTCGGCGAGCATTTACTAGAGGATGCTCGTGGTGAATTTTGATGTGGCACAATATCTCTCTCTCTCTCTTCCTGGCTTTTAATCCCATATGGTGGTGGGGTCAGCCTTCCGTGTCTGTTCTCTCCACCTTGCCCTATTTCTGACGTCGTCTTCGGAGACATTGCACTCAGTCATATCACTGCGAACTGTGTTCATCCATCTAGTTTTCGGACGTCCCCTTGGTCTCTGTCCTGGAATCGACAGTTGCAGTGCCATATTTCCTACGTAATCGGGTGGCTTCCGTTTCACGTGTCCAAACCACCTAAGCCTATGCTCCTGAAGCTTATCTGCAATGTCACGTACACCCAGGCTACCTCGCACGTACTCGTTGCGGATTCTATCGCGCCTCGTGACACCGCACATCCATCTCAGCATCTTCATTTCGGCTGTTTGTACCGTTCGGACATGAGTTTTTGTCGTGGCCCAAGTCTCACTACCGTACATGAGGACTGGTCTTATTATGGACTTATAGACCAGGCCTTTCATTCGGACCGGCATTTTTCTGTCACAGGTTACACCAGTGACGTCCCGCCACTTTAACCACGCGGCCGCTATTCGGTGTTGAATATTGTGCTCAATGTTGCCAGATTTGTGCATCATGCCTCCCAGGTATCTGTACTGTTCGCATTTGTCGACTTGTTGACCGTCGATACAGATAGGGTCGTCGTCTGCCTCTGGCACAATATCATCGATACTAATTTTTTTGTACATTTTTACCGTATTCTCGTAGCGACTTAAGGATTTCTGTAACTGAAAGTTCTCGTAACATACATTGTCAATCTCTAAATCAGCTCACTCTAATTTTTGCTTTAATTTATCAATCTCTTCTCTCAATTCATTGATTTCTTGCGTGTCACCAAGATTATTTGGTAAACTGTGATGTGTAATTTCGAACGAATTTTCGTCCGTGCTGTTCAGATTCTCAACCATTTTTAAACGATTTTATTCAACTTCGATGCTGTCTAACTATCTAACTAACTAACAATGGATTTTTGTAATCTTATTTTCACCCACTTCCTGTCAACCGATTAAGTTGAAACTTTACATACAAGTATAGTTCTGATGACAATACAATATTATGGTAACATGGAGTTGATCTGATGATGGAGACGGAAGCTGGTCATGAGATCTCCTCGATTAGTTATAGCAGAGCCACGAGTGCTCTGCTATTTGGTATTATTTAAATTGTTTCAATGAGAACTTTATGGTACCGGTAAGATTGAGGGTCTGATGATGGAGAAGGAAGGTGGTCAAGGGATCTCCTCAATTATGTTTAGCAATACAATCGCGTTTGATATCATTTCAATTGTAGCGATGAAAACTTTGTGGTACCATTAAGATTGAGGGTCTGATCATGGAGACGGAAGGTGGTCAAGCGATATTCTCGATTTATTATAGCAGAGCACTCGTGTTTGGTATAATTTAAATTGCTCGATGAGAACTTTATGGCACCAGTAAGATTAAGGGTCTGATGATAGAGATTGAGGGTGGTTAAGGGATTTCTTCAGTTGATTGAAGTAGAACACTCGTGATGGATCACATTTAATTGATTTTGATGAGGATTCTATAGTTTCGGTAAAATTGAAGGTCTGATTATGGAGACAAAAGGTGTTCAAGGGATCTCCTCAGTAAATTGTTGCAGTACACTCGTGTTTGATCGCATTTAATTGGTTTTGATAAGGACTTTTTAGTCCCGGTCAGACTGAAGGGTCTGAGGATGGAGATCTCCTCTATAACTGTTGTAAAGCATTTGTGTTTGATCTCGTTTTATTTGTTTCGATAAGAACTTTGTGGTATCAGTAAGATTGAAGGTCTGATGATGAATACAGCGGGTGGTAAAGGAATCTCCTCGATGTATTATAGCATAGCACTCGTGTTTGGTATCATATAACTTGTCGATGAGAACTTTACGGTAGGTACCTAGTTACCGGTAAGATTGAGTATCTAATGTTGGAGATGGAAGGTTTTCAAGGAATCTATACAACTAATTGTAGCAGAACACTCGTGTTTGGTATCATTTAATTGGTTTTGATGAATACTTTTTAGTCTCGGTAAGATTGAGCGTGTTATGATGGAGACAGGAGGTGGTCAAGAGTCTCATTTAATTGTAGCAGATCACTCGCATTTGATCTCATTTAATTAGTTTCTATGCAAGTTTTCAGTTTTTCACTTTTACTGAGAAACTAAAAAGTAAAAAATAAAATAAGTAAAAAAACTTTTTAAGTAAAACGATTTTATTTTAATGACAACTGCACTAAACGGTAAAAAATAACTTTTCTATATTTTCTTACTATATTGTACAATACCGTTAGCTGGAAATTTGTGAGTATAACCTATGTCAACCTATCTTCAAAGTAATTATGACGAAAAAAGGTATTACAATAGGCATTCATATTTTAGATTAATACTTTGTTAATTAATTTTGATTATAAAATCGTGGGCGCTTGCTTAGTAGTAGGTATAACTGAAATGTTACATACTATTCAACCTAAAAAATTAAAAAATGCATCAAAACATTTTGAAAGTTTTATGATGGTTTTCATTGTTGTATTGTCATCGAGTAGAAGGCTATCGTACCTGCACTACGCATGAAATCAATATTGCTGGGAAAGGTAAATAGGTAGGTACCTACATTTTACTAGCAAGCGCCCACGATTTTATAATCAAAATTAATTAACAAAGTATTAATCTAAAATATGAATGCCTATTGTAATACCTTTTTTCGTCATAATTACTTTGAAGATAGGTTGACATAGGTTATACTCACAAATTTCCAGCTAACGGTATTGTACAATATAGTAAGAAAATGTAGAAAAGTTATTTTTTACCGTTTAGTGCAGTTTTCATTAAAATGAAATCGTTTTACTTAAAAAGTTTTTTTACTTATTTTTTTTTTCATTTTTCTTATGGTAACCATGCTTAGATCATCCTGATCTTCCATGCCGAGAAATTAAAAACTTGACAAGTACGAAAATAAAAGTAAAAAGTCCCCTCACACAGGATTCGAAGTCGCGGTCAATAATATTTGTATTACTTCTAGACTTGACGATTCCCCAACGAACGAGCTATAGCGCCTCTTATTGAAGTGACGAAAATAGTCAACGTATTATGAACGAAGTTATTTCTATTGCCTGTCAATGAACTGCATTGAACAGCTGAGTGAATCAGCTGATTCGTCGTATTCTTGAGTCCAAAGGTCAAATTGCATTTGAATTGACAAGCGGTTTTTGCGATTTATAATTTGTAATTAAAGTCACTTATTGTTGTTTATTGGTCACTTTTTAAGCACTTTTGATGTTGTTTTTTAAATACCTTTGTGATTAATTGTACATTTAGTAGTTGTTGTGGGTACATGAATATAATGTGGTGTAGGTAGGATTTATGGAAATAAATTCAGTTGTTGTCTTGCACTCGTGGACGTTTCATTTACAATCACTACATGGTGTCAGGTGTTAATAAAATACACAAATTATTAGTACCGGGAGTTTACGGGAGTGAATATAGTGGAAATATTCATATATTTCGAAGTTTTGTGAATAAAAAGTGTAAACTGAGAAAAATATGGAACACGCGCGGCCGCCATCGGAATTGAACATGGACGGTGGGCCGGTCAGCCGGGCTGACGCGTGGAAACGGTGGAGGCAGCAATTTATGTTGTTTATGAAGGCATCCGGGGTGAATTCGGAGTCGGCAGGGGTACAAGCCAGCCTGCTGGTCAATTTAATAGGACCCGAAGGTTTCGACATATACCAAACTTTCACTTTTGATAAAGAAACCGACCGTGATGACGTGGATGTGACTTTGAAAAAATTTGATGATTATTTTGGTACGAAAGAGAACGTTACTTTGTTAAGATACAAATTTTTTACACGAAATCAAGAGGACGGGGAGACTATGCAGCAATATGTTACGGCGTTGCGACTGCTGAGCAGGAATTGCGGCTTCGTTACTCTGCAAGAGGATTTAATCAAGGATCGTATCGTGTGTGGTGTACGAAGTGCGACGATCAGGGATCGGTTGCTAAGGTGTGATAATCTCGACCTGGATAAAGCCATAAAAATATGCCAAGCGGAAGAAATTTCACAGGAAAGTGGACGTGAATTAATCGGTCGTAGTGTAAGTGGCAGTGCAAGTGTGAGTGCGGGTCCCGTGCACGTAGACGCCGTGGAGCGGCGCTGGCACCGCGGCGGTGGCGCGCGCTGAGGCCGGCGGGGCGCGCCGGCGCCGCCCCAAGCGCCGATGCGTGGCCCCCGGCCGCCGCCGGCGCGCGCGCCTTCCTGCTGCGCCTACTGCGGCAGCTGGAACTGTGTGGCCGGTCAGTGCCCGGCGATGAACGTTACGTGCTTCGTGTGCGGTAAGAGAGGACACTTCGCCCGCGTATGTAAGTCCAGTTCAGTTAATAACAGGGAAAAGGTGAAAAAAATTTACGAGATCGGACGAGACGACGACGACGAGTCAGAGTCTGATGAGTGCGATTCTTTCTACGTGATGGTCGTGAGTGAACAAAATAACAATGCCGACGAGTGGTACGAAACATTGTCGCGCGGAAATTTTTCAGAGAAATTTAAATTAGATACGGGTGCGGACATAAATGTGCTGTCATATAAAAAGTTCTCGCTTTTGGGATTGAACGATGATGTAATTAAACATAGTAATATTAGACTAGAATCATATGGTGGCGATTTAATCCCAATAAAGGGAGTGTGTGTGTTGCAGTGGTCGCATAAAGATGTGTTGTATGATTTAAAATTTGCCATAGCAGATATACAATGTCAAAGTGTGCTGGGACATAAATCGTGTGAAGAGTTAGGGATGGTCAAACGCGTACAGTCGGTAAACCTCTCTGACTACGAAGAGTTATTTACTGGTTTGGGTTGCCTTCCAGGTAAATATCACATTGTTGTTGATAAGTCTGTCCAACCGGTAATTTGTGCGTCCAGGAAGATACCACTAGGTATACGTGATAGGTTAGCGGAAGAACTAAAGAAAATGGAAGATTTAGGGGTGATTCGAAAGGTTTCTCGCCCTACACAGTGGGTGCACCCGCTAGTGTTGGCGGCAAAAAAGAATAATGGTATCAGCTTTGAATAAATATAGAGGAAGAAGCGGTACGTTCTAATATTGCGTACTCGAAAAACGGATCTCGTATAACACAGGTACATTATACCCACACAAACTAAGCTTAATATTATACATCAAAAATGAAAGAGACTGCATGACACACAGCTGATGGCGTGCGAACAGGACGATATAATATGGCCGGGACGCGGGTAACGCGCCAACAGCTTAACTTGTCGCACACTTACGTATCGTATATCTCTGTCTCGTTCTGCAAAATGGCGATGAAATATAACGAATCGAGACATTTATTAATAAGAAATATTAAGTTTTCATTGAACTTACGAGTCAAAAGTAATGCCGTGTGATTTGTTTTTTCAAACGAATGATTTTTGCAAGGATTAAATGCACACGAAGGCATTGTGGTACCTTTATTCCACCGAAAAATAAAAACAGATTTCACTCACGCACGCGTGTCATCCAAACGCCGGTCGGATAGTGACTGAGTCGGGTAGGTCACGGGGGACTCGCTTTATACGGTCCATGCGCTGGAGGCTAGTACCATATCTTCCCTTTTATTTAAATCAATGGGTATCAGAGTATGTTTAGATCCGCGCGAGTTGAACCGGGCGGTGCAGCGCGCACACTTCCAGCTGCCCACGGTGACGGAGCTGGCGGCGCGGCTGCATGGCGCGACACACTTCTCGGTGCTCGATGCTAATTCTGGGTTTTGGAATATACAGCTGGACGAAGAGAGCGCAGACTTGTGCACCTTCGCCACACCTTTCGGTCGCTACCAGTTTCTTCGCTTACCGTTCGGTATCAACTGCGCTTCCGAAGTCTTCCACGCAAAAATGCGACAACTGCTGGAAGACCTGGACGGGACGGACAGCTTTATAGATGATATTATAGTATGGGGACGAACGAAACAGAAGCACGATTCGAGGTTGAAGGCCTTACTAGATCGGGCGAAGGAAATCAACATAAAATTCAACAAAGAAAAATGCAAATTAGGTGTACAGGAGGTGGTTTATTTAGGACACGTCTTTGATAAAAAAGGAATGAGGCCAGATAGTAATAAAATTAAAGCGATCACTATGATGACCGAACCGAGCGATAGGAAAAGTCTAGAACGTTTTTTGGGTGCAGTCAACTATCTATCGAAGTTCATTCCTAATTATTCCGAGCACGCGCTTCCACTGACACATCTCTTGAGGAAAGAGAACGGGTGGCGGTGGGAGCAGAGTGAGCGAGCGGCTTTTGAGAAGCTTAAGAAGTACACACTTCTTAACACTTCTTCTTGTGCGCGCTGCACACACGTGCAGCGCGCCCGTGCTCGCGCTGTACGACGTGGCGCGGCCCGTGCTGCTGTCGGTGGACGCGTCGCGCGACGCGCTGGGCGCCGTGCTGATGCAGGACGGCCGCGTCGTCGAGTACGCCTCGCGCACCCTCACCGACACCCAGCGCCGGTATGCGCAGGTGGAGAAAGAACTACTAGCGATTGTATTTGCGTGCGAACGATTTCACCAGTATATTTTTGGAAAAGAGAAGATTACAGTAGAATCCGATCATAAGCCGCTAGAGAGCATTTTCAAAAAACCGCTGATGTCTGTCCCAGCACGCTTGCAGCGTATGATGTTAAGAATACAAGGTTACGACCTAATTGTTAGCTATAAGCCAGGCAAATATATGTACTTAGCTGATACTTTGTCTCGAGCGCCGCTGCCCGATCTATACAGCGAACGAATGAGTGATAGTGTGCTATATCAAGTACAAAATTAAATGATAGTTAACAATTTGCCAATATCGTATAATAAGTTAACTTTAATAAAAAGAGAAACGAAAAGAGACACTGACTTTGCAAAATTATTAGAGTATATAAAAACAGAATGGCCTTCGCATAAACATGAGGTGTTGGAAAGCTTAAGGGTATACTGGTCTATAAAGGAAGTTTTACTTATCGTCGATGATGTAATATTTAAAGACAATTTGGTTGTGGTTCCACCGAATTTAAGAAAACAAATGCTCGACATTGTGCACGAGGGTCATCAGGGGATAGACCGGTGCAAACGGCGCGCGAGACAGGTATTGTATTGGCCAAATATGTCTCGTGATATCGAGCAGTATGTAAAACGTTGTGCTGTGTGCCAGGAGTGCTCAAATGCACCTCCAAAAGAACCAATGATTCCTATAAAAATACCGTCTTTGCCATGGAAAAAGATAGGATCCGATTTATTTGAGTACCAAAGAAAGTATTTCCTTCTTATCGTTGACTATTACTCAAATTATGTAGAAGTTGCAGAATTGAATAACATAACTTCGAGCTCGATAATCCGAAGTATGAAGGAAATATTTTCTAGACACGGAATACCGGAAATCGTTATCAGTGATAACGGTAGACAGTACAGTAGCCGCGAGTTTAAATCATTTGCTTCTGAATGGGGATTCGAACATGTGACGTCGTCACCTAACTATCCACAAGCAAATGGTAAAAGTGAACGTGCAGTACAAACTATAAAAGCACTTCTTAGAAAATCAATGAGAAGCAATACAGATTTTCAACTAGCACTACTAAATTACAGGAACACACCAAGAGATCATTTGAGCTCTCCTGCACAACTTCTGATGGGACGTAGATTACGTTGTAAATTGCCAGTTAATCCACAGCTGTTAAAACCAGAGCCCATCGATCGAGCAGAATATTTAGTAATGTTAGAGAAACAACAATATTCAAAGAATTGTTACGATAAGACTTCTAAACCCTTGCCACAACTACAGATGGGTGATAATGTGGTATGCATAGAGGGTAAAAAAAGAACTAGAGCAACTGTAGTAGACCGAGCGGACACTCCACGTTCGTATATTGTACAAAACAATAAAGGAGTCCGCTACAGACGTAACAGGCGTCACTTAGTCAAATGTGAAACAGAACTTAAGCATGAAATAGATGACGACGACTTGTATAAGGAATGTGACGAGGATTTGGAACACCAAGGTGAACGAATATGCAATAGCACGGATGATCGAGGTGAGATCTTTATAGAGCCCGAAACCATCACCGACGTGCCCATATCGCCGCCACGTCCATTGACACGCAGTCGTGCCAAAAGATTTAATGTAAACATAGATTAGTATTCCTGAAAAGGGCCTTCATATAAGAGGTATAAACTTTTGTTTTAAATTATTATATTTGTATTTATCAAAACTTTCAGAATATGTTAAATTTAGGAAAAAGGGAGTGGAACAATGTGTTGTCTTTTGAAAAGGGAACATGTTGTGGGTACATGAATATAATGTGGTGTAGGTAGGATTTATGGAAATAAATTCAGTTGTTGTCTTGCACTCGTGGACGTTTCATTTACAATCACTACAGTAGTTATTGTTTATATACACATAGATGTTGAATCACTTTGTCCGCTGTATTAGCCTTCTTGAGTTCTTCTTTATTTGCTAAGTCTAAGTAATATTTCTACAAACAATCACACTCGTATATTACGGTCTTACGTACACTTTTAACGTGTTATGCTCTTTATTAAACTATTTTTGGAATTTAAAAGATTTTAATTACGCTTAGACGGTTTTACATGACGGCAGCGCCATCTGTCCTATAAGAAAATATAAGAGTCTGTAAATATAAGAGTTATAGGTCAAATATTCAAATTGAAGATTGAAAAATGAAGCCTCGGGCGGGACTTGAACCTGCACATGTGCGTATGGATTGAGGAGCCACATTTGATATTGAAAAAAGGATTCTATGGCCATTTTGTAGGCAATTTGTAGATTTTGTAGGCCCAATCCTGGAATTTGTAGCAAAAGTATAGAGAAGTTACATGAACATAAAGGTGGCTCCTCAATCCATAACGTCAGGATTGAGGAGCCACCCTGTATCTCTGAAAGTACGAGATGAATCTTTGTGAAAATTTTGTAGGATTTTGTAGGAGTTGGAAAAAGATCCTACAAAAAAAAATCAGCTCTCTACGACTAAAACTGAAAAAGCTACAATACTTTGATTGTGGCTCCTCAATCCTGACGCATCAGGATTGAGGAGCCACCCTGTATCTCTGAAAGTACGTGATGAATCTTTTTGAAAATTTTGTAGGATTTAGTAGGAGTTGAAAAAAGACCCTATAAAAAAAATTAGCTAGGCGTAGTCAAATGTCGCATATCATCAATACCTACAGAGCTACGCGTTTTATCAATTTTCCATATAAATCCACCATATAGGGTGACCACTAATACGTTAAATCCTGAGACACGTTTTAGTACTATCAAGTTGGTGGCTTATTATGTCGAGAAAAAGAATGCATAAGATTACTTTTCCCTTAGTCGCCTCGTCAAGTACTTACCTACTATTTAGTTCAAATTGTTTTAGCTTCTTAACCGCTTGTTCGTTGTTAATTGATCGTAATTTGATGTAAGTATACATTTTCCTAAAAATGTGTTCTGTGGTATTCAGTGACAAAAAAACTCTGTCGAAATGCAACAAATTTTTAGGTAAGTGTAAATTTCTAAACATGTACTTAAAATTATCAGTACTTACTACTACCTACTATACGATCCTGAAATTAGGTGATGCATTAAGGAAACCACAGACAGTCGTTTTGAATCATGTTAAGTACTTCATATCTCTTATTTCAAAGGGGATATTAAAGTGTACAAACTACAAATCTTAAATTTGTATGGAAATCTTTGAGGCACTGTAACTATTAAATTATAATCGGACAACATACATTAGTTAGTATTTAAAATATGACCGGACTTCGTTTGTATGAAGCGCGCCAAAGGTAATATCCCCTTTGAAATAAGAGATATGAAGTACTGAACATGATTCAAAACTAGTTAAGTACCTACCTTGGTGTGTACCTGTCTGTGGTTTCCTGAATGCATCACCTAATTTCAGGATCGTATCATAATCATAATCATAATCATTTATTGCTTTCACATGTTTTACAGATGTTACAATATACAGTTATGGTCCTATGTGAAACCCTGACCGGGCACTGCAAAAAACTCTTTGACAAATACTATAATATATACATTGCATCCTTAATAGTAAGAGTTTACATTATACATTATACACAACAATTAAAGTAGTACAATAACAAAAACTTGTTTTAAGTTCTTACATAATAATGTACTTTATGTCGTCTGTAATATTATTATTTCCTAGCATTAAGTATTATTATTTATTACTGCTCATCAAAAAACTCCTTTAAACTATAAAAGCATTTTCCAATCAGATATTGTTTTAAATTTGATATAAAAATTGTATTCTTTTCGATTTCTTTTATTTTTGAGGGAATATTATTATAAATTTTGATGGCCATTAAATAGGTGCCTTTATTGTACATTTCAATTCTTTTAATGTTTGGTGTGGCCAATCTATCTTTGTTCTGCGGCTGGTTGGCTATCCGAGAGCTTACATATTTTTCTTTTTGAAAAAGATGGCTGTTGTTCCGAACAAATCGTATCGATCGTATAGTAGGTAGTAGTAAGTACTGATAATTTTAAGTACATGTTTAGAAATTTACACTTACCTAAAAATTTGTTGCATTTCGACAGAGTTTTTTTGTTACTGAATACCACAGAACACATTTTTAGGAAAATGTATAACTTACACTAACCGATCGTGTTAGAAACACTGAACTGCGCTCCAGAACTGGCATAGCGGACGTGGGGCGCAAGACAGCTCAGCTGAAGTGGGACTGGGCCGGACATGTCTGTCGCATGCAGCCCGAAAGATGGGCTAAAATCACCACAGACTGGGTTCCCCAGGATGGTCACCGGCGTCGAGGTAGACCGAGAAAAAGGTGGAGAGATAACATGGATGCCTTCTTGGAGAGTTGGCCAGAAGTTGCACACAACGGAGAGGATTGGAGAGTAAAAGGGGAGGCCTTTGCCCAGCAGTGGGACATTGAAGAGGCTACGTAAAAAAAAAAAAAGTATACTTACATCAAATTACGATCAATTAACAACGAACAAGCGGTTAAGAAGCTAAAACAATTTGAACTAAATAGTAGGTAAGTACTTGACGAGGCGACTAAGGGAAAAGTAATCTTATGCATTCTTTTTCTCGACATAATAAGCCACCAACTTGATAGTACTAAAATGTGTCTCAGGATTTAACGTATTAGTGGTCACCCTATATGGTGGATTTATATGGAAAATTGATAAAATGCGTAGCTCTGTAGGTATTGATGATATGCGACATTTGACTACGCCAATATTTAGTAGAAAATTCTACAAAATAATGGCATCATCGGTTGTGAATTCCGTTACGTACATATGTAGTTATAGGCATTTATCTGGTGTGAGGAGCCACAATCAAATTATCTATTGTAACTTTTTCAGTTTTAGTCGTAGAGAGCAAATTTTTTTTGTAGGGTCTTGTGGCGGAAGAAGTATCGCACCTCAATCGCGCGTATGGCCCGCGCGCACCGTGGTGCAGCGTGTGGAGTGCATCGGCGTTTCCGCCACCCATCGGGAAGCTTCGGGCGCGACGCTCGGCCTTCTAGAACGATTCCCGACAGCTGCAGTCAAACTGCAGTGTACTAATGAATTCGAGGCGAGACGCACGAAGATCTCTAGCAAATTTCGTAAAAGCGTCGTCTTTTGTTTTCTTATTTTTATCTCTGCAAATCAGTTTCCAAATTTTATTATCTTGTATTCTTTCATTCAGTGCTGTGCTTTAACTATTCCTATTAAACCTACGCTTAATATCAACTGCTGTTCCTCTTCCCTTCCTGCCTGCTTGCCTACCTAACACTCTACCTTCCCGCCCGAAGCCGGCGTCCTAAGCTTGGCTACACTGGTGACCTTCGACTATGGATGGAGAGTTTGAAGACGCTGCCGCTTCCGCTGCGCCTGCTGCCATGGCTGCTTCTGCCGCCCCGAGTGAAGCGTTCCGTGTTGGGGTAAAGCCACCCCCATTCTGGCCCGGGGAACCGGCCCTATGGTTCGCCCAAATGGAAGGACAGTTCATATTGGCCAACATAACGGCCGACGCCACTAAGTTTTATCACGTGATTGCGCAGCTCGACCACCGGTATGCCTCAGAGGTAAAGGATATTATTACCAAGCCGCCGGACACCAACAGGTATGATAAATTGAAGTCGGAGCTGATAAAAAGGCTGTCTGAGTCGCAGGAGCGAAAAGTTAAACAGCTACTAATGCACGAGGAGCTTGGAGACCGCAAGCCCTCGCAGTTCTTGAGGCATCTAACACACTTGGCAGGCCCATCCGTGCCGAGCGATTTTTTGAAAACTCTATGGTCTAGCCGTTTGCCGACTTATATTCAAACAGTAGTCGCCTCGCAGTCGGACTTATCGCTGGAAAAGCTTGCAGACCTGGCAGACAAGGTGAACGAGATAGTGCCAGCGAGCCCTCAAGTCGCAAGCGCTTCAACCGCGCCGCCAGCTGCTGCCGCCCATGACGTGCTAACGAAGCAACTTAGCGAGCTTACCATGCAGGTGTCCAAATTGACAGCACAGGTGAACGAGCAGTCGCGATTCAAATGGCGCTCGCGCTCAAGATCCAGGGGCAACCGCGACAGGTCGACGTCGCGGCCACGCCAGCAGCCCTCCAACCATCCGCATTGTTGGTATCACTTCACTTACGGCGCTAACGCTAGGAAATGCGTCAACCCTTGTACCTGGAAGGCGGAAAACGAGGCGGGCAGCCAGAATTAGAGGCCTACGACTGCCCCGCCAATACAGGCCGTTTATTCGTGACTGATCGGGTATCAAAACAGTTGTTTCTAGTGGACACAGGTTCCGACTTATGCGTGTACCCCCGGTCAGCTGTCAGAACGCCCTGTACCCAGACCAAATATGAGCTAGTAGCAGCAAATGGAACAGTCATCAATACATACGGCCCTATCCAACTACATTTAGATTTGGGACTCAGACGAGACTTTACCTGGAAGTTTACAATAGCAGACATTTCAAAGCCGATCATTGGTGTGGATTTTTTAAGTTTTTTCAATCTACTAGTGGACTGCCGGCACCATCGCCTCTTGGATGGTATAACGTCCCTGTCTGTGTCAGCGCCTCGCCGGAGGATTCCAGAGGACGTAGCTTCAATCAAGACTGTCTCCGGTCAAACAGAGTTTCATGAGCTGCTACGTGAGTTCCCGGAGGTAACTCGCCCTGCAGGTACCTTAATTCAACCTAAACACAATACTATGCACTTTATAAGAACGAGCCCAGGCCCTCCGTTATTCTGCAGACCTCGGCGCTTGGACGTAGACCGGCTGAAGATCGCCAGGAAGGAATTTGACGACATGATGTTGAACGGTACAGCTCGCCGATCGGAGAGCCCATGGTCTTCAGCCTTGCATCTAGTAAAGAAAAAGGATGATGGATGGAGGCCATGCGGTGACTATAGGGCGCTCAACGCCCGGACTATACCGGATAGGTACCCAATACGTTATATACAAGACTTTGCACAACAGCTTAGTGGTAGTACTATTTATACTAAAATAGATCTTGTTAAAGCGTACAATCAAATACCTGTGAATCCAGATGACATTGCTAAGACAGCTATCACCACTCCCTTTGGACTCTACGAGTTCCCCTACATGACATTTGGCCTCAGAAACGCTGCACAAACGTTCCAAAGGTTCATCGATGAGGTACTTACTGGCTTGGATGACTTTTGTTTTGGATATCTCGATGACATACTGGTTTTTTCTCCATCTCCAGATCTTCACAAACAGCACCTGCGCCAGCTCCTAAACCGGCTGAAGGAATATGGAGTTTTAATCAATACTACAAAGTGCGTCTGGGGTGAACCTGAGGTAACATTCCTCGGCTACCGTGTCTCCGCTGCTGGTACCCAACCTATGGACACGAAGGTACAAGCCATACGCGAGTTTCCAGTTCCAAGAACGGTGAAAGAACTCCGTAGATATTTAGGTATGATAAACTTCTACCGTAGATTCATTCCTATGGCAGCGAAAACCCAGGCACCGCTCAACAGTATCCTGGCCGGAAAGAAGGTGAAAGGTTCACATCCAGTTAACATGACTAAGGAACAGCTGGACGCCTTCGAAGAATCTAAACGAGCTCTGTCAGACGCCACGCTTCTGGTACATCCTCATCCAGACGCTGAACTTTCTATCCTGACAGATGCATCGGATCTATCCATAGGAGCTGTCCTCCAGCAACGCAACGGTACGAGCTGGGAACCACTGAGTTTCTTCTCAAAAAAATTGAACCAGGCTCAAAAGAAGTACAGCCCCTATGACCGCGAACTCTTGGCGATCTATGAAGCGATCAGGTATTTCCAGCATATGGTCGAGGCCAGGACCTTCACCGTATTTACGGATCACCGACCGCTTACATACGCTTTTACTACAACAAGACAGAAATGTTCTTCACCAAGACAATACAGATATTTTGACTTCATCGCACAATATACCACAGACATTCGTTACATACCTGGACCAGAAAACGTAGTGGCCGACACACTATCACGAGTCGAAGAGGTAATCTCAGCACTAGACTATCAGGCACTTGCACAATCTCAGGAGAAGGATCCAGAGCTGCAAGACCTGCTTCGTAGCGGATCGTCACTCAACCTACGGAAACTCAATACCGATGGCTCAAGTCTGACATTATATTGCGACATTTCAGTCAAACCACCACGACCGTTTGTTACTACGAGCTTCAGGAAACAAGTGTTTGACAACCTGCATAATCTGAGCCATCCCGGAAGTTCAGCTACAGTGCGACTGGTCACAGATAGGTTCGTGTGGCCAGGGATCCGCAAGGATTGTAGAGAGTGGTCTAGGCTGTGCCAACATTGCCAGCGTAGCAAAGTAACCCGACACACATCTGCTCCTCTGGCTTCATTCCCTTGTCCAACGTCGAGGTTCTCCTATATCCACCTCGATATTGTGGGACCCCTTAACCCATCTTCTGATTTCAGATATTGTCTCACCGTCATCGACCGGTTCACGCGATGGCCTGAGGCAATACCACTGCGTGACATCACTGCCGAAACCTGCGCCGCCGCCCTCTTGTCTGGATGGATATCCAGGTTCGGCTGCCCAGCGCGCATTACAACAGACCGTGGCCCTCAGTTTGAGTCGAACTTGTTCAAGGCCATCGCAGCTCTACTCGGTGCACATCACTTTCGCACTACCGCTTACCACCCCGCTTCCAACGGGATCATCGAGCGACTGCACCGCCAAATGAAGGCAGCAATCATGTGCCACAACACTGCACAGTGGACGGAGGTACTCCCACTCGTTCTACTCGGCATCCGGAGCTCTTGGAAAGATGACATCAAAGCCTCTGCAGCTGAGTTAGTCTACGGTGAACCGTTACGGCTACCCGGCCAGTTCCTGTCACCTTCAGACGATCACGCCTCCGAAGACCTTACCAGCTTTTCATCACGACTACGATCGCACATGGCCAAGCTGACTCCTAAAGCCACGACATGGCATCGAAAAGGTCCATTCTACTTTCCCAAAGACCTCACAGATTGCACCCATGTTTTCTTGCGGCAGGATCACGTCCGAAGACCGCTGGAGCCGCCGTACGCAGGACCCTATCAAGTTTTAAAGCGACATGATAAATTCTACAAGATTTCAGTTAAAGGGAAGCCTGTAAATGTCACAGTCGATCGATTGAAGCCGGCACATGTTACCCAAGATATGGGCGTGCCACCTGTACCTACGGCTACTGCAACTCCAAGTCCGACTTCACCTGTTCCAGTAACTAGAGATGCAGAGAGACGGACCCGGAGTGGAAGAAGGGTACGATTCCCAGATCACCTGGCGGACTATCAACCGTAGTCACGGTCTCAGCGGGGGAGTGCTGTGGCGGAAGAAGTATCGCACCTCAATCGCGCGTATGGCCCGCGCGCACCGTGGTGCAGCGTGTGGAGTGCATCGGCGTTTCCGCCACCCATCGGGAAGCTTCGGGCGCGACGCTCGGCCTTCTAGAACGATTCCCGACAGCTGCAGTCAAACTGCAGTGTACTAATGAATTCGAGGCGAGACGCACGAAGATCTCTAGCAAATTTCGTAAAAGCGTCGTCTTTTGTTTTCTTATTTTTATCTCTGCAAATCAGTTTCCAAATTTTATTATCTTGTATTCTTTCATTCAGTGCTGTGCTTTAACTATTCCTATTAAACCTACGCTTAATATCAACTGCTGTTCCTCTTCCCTTCCTGCCTGCTTGCCTACCTAACACTCTACCTTCCCGCCCGAAGCCGGCGTCCTAAGCTTGGCTACAGTCTTTTTTCAACTCCTACTAAATCCTACAAAATTTTCAAAAAGATTTATCACGTACTTTCAGAGATACAGGGTGGCTCCTCAATCCTGATGCGTCAGGATTGAGGAGCCACAATCAAAGTATTGTAGCTTTTGCAGTTTTAGTCGTAGAGAGCTGATTTTTTTTGTAGGATCTTTTTCCAACTACTACAAAATTTTCAAAAAGATTCATCTCGTACTTTCAGAGATACAGGGTGGCTCCTCAATCCTGACGTTATGGATTGAGGAGCCACCTTTATGTTCATGTAACTTCTCTATACTTTTGCTACAAATTCCAGGATTGGGCCTACAAAATCTACAAATTGCCTACAAAATGGCCATAGAATCCTTTTTTCAATATCAAATGTGGCTCCTCAATCCATACGCACATACCTGCACTCTTCCAAACCAGGAAATTGCGTTGTCAAATTTCGCCACATAGCCCACTACCCTGAGAACGAAATTTTCAATCTATCGCCCGATATCAATTGTTATCTTAAGCCGGGATGTGAGCGGTTAAGGGGACATGAGCGCCATCTTCTGGAAGTTATTTCAAACTTACCAACTAGCAAGTCCAGCATTCAGTTCGGTCGGAAGTCTGACGGCTTACGGTCGTGTTTAAAGTACCTACCCATACTTGCTTTACTTAAGGATTTCAGTGGTTGTCAAACTTCAACATCCCTAAGATGTCATTACTGTGTGGTGCATGTGATGAGGTGGTAACTGAAGGGGCCCACTGCTCCGCTTGTAATAAGGATCTTCATTATCAATGTTCGGGAATTTCTGAAGGAGGTTACCGGAAGCTGGGGGTCGAGCGAAAGCTAGCGTGGCGGTGCCCGAAGTGCAGGCAGCAAGGGCCTGGTAGCCAACCTCCCAAACCGGAATCAGAATCTATCATTCTAATGGAGATCAGAGCCCTATCAGCCAAACTGGCGCCGTTGGAATCGTAGCCCCAGGATGTGAAGGACCTCCGCGCGGAGCTCGTCGACTTGAAATCATCGGTCGATGAGTCCAACAGCCGACTGAAGGAATTCGACAAGAAAATTAAGGAAATAGAGCTCCGCTTGAATCAGGTTGAAAAAGTGCAAAATCAGGTGAACCTAATGCAGACAAAACTTGAAAAGGTGGAACAGGACTACAATGAAATGGATCAATGGTCCCGCATGAACAATGTCGAGCTCAAGGGAGTCACCCAGGCCAAGAACGAGAATCTGTTCGACATTTTACATGCAGTTGGAACCAAAATTCAATATCCGGTTTCAAAAACCCAAATAAATTTTATTACCAGGGTACCAACGCGGGACAATAATCAAGCAAAACCAATGATTGTATCCTTCATTAACAGATACATGAAGGAGAATTTTGTTGCCGCTGCTCGATCTGCATCTAAGACAAAGTATCTTACAACAGGAGATATAGGGCTTCCTGGTAATCAGAAGGTCTATGTAAATTATCATCTGACCCCACGTAACAAAGCCCTACTATCCTTAGCCAAGAAGACCGCCAAAGAAAGGGATTTTCGCTACATATGGGTCAAACATGCAAAAATACATATAAGAAAGGACGATACATCCCCTATTATCACAGTAAAAACCGAAAAAGATCTCCTGAAAATAGTTTAAGGGAAAGTGATTTATTGCCTCAGATCTGCATAACGAAATTGGCTAGTTTAATGTTTTGTCACGATTTTTGTTTGAGAACCACTTGCAATCAGTGTGCAACTGGTGTTTTCCAATATCATTTACTGTGTCTCTGTGCTAATTCTGGTAATGTTAACTCGAACGGAGATGTGTTTCATGCTGATTACGACCTTACCACCATATATCCATACTGCCTATTATCGCTGCGCGTGCTATTGGCGCTTATGCTTTGCTTATTTTACTTAATATTATTTATTTATAACACTGGATCTATTCAACTATTGTTAGAGGACGACTCGCTTTGCAGCTTTTATAGTCACTGTGCATTGCCGTGCTTGCAACATTGTATTGAAATTATTTACATCTACCTGAATTTTAATATTGAGCTACATGCTTTACTACATTTGTTCGTATTATTTATGCTGTTCAATATATCAGTTTTCTACGCTGTTTTTGTAAATTTTAGAAATGGCTTCGCTTAATGTATATTATCAAAATGTCCGTGGACTGCGTACGAAGACTAATAATTTGTTTAGGAATGTGTGTTTGAATGATTATGACGTCATAGTGCTTACGGAGACATGGTTAACTGATAGCATATCTAACTGTGAACTGTTTGACGGCCGTTACCTTGTTTGGAGGCGGGATCGTGATTACACGAGGACTCGCCAAACTCTAGGTGGCGGTGTATTGCTGGCGGTTAGACGTGATCTTACTGTTATTGAGAGAAGGGACTGGTGTAGTTCGGCTGAAGATACCTGGATGACCATTACTCTGAAACAGTCGAATCCATCAGTAACTCATAAGGTTCATATTTGTGTACTATATCTATGTGAAGAAAATCAAGGTAACTCATATAAACTTCAACTATTAAACTTTTTAAATAATCTCAACAATTTGATATCGTCCCAACCCCTCGACACGTTCATTATAATAGGTGATTTTAACTTCGGTGATGATGTTGATTGGAAACATCAGGACGGGTGTGCCGAGCTCGTTCCAGTTAACTACTCTAGTCAATATTTAATTGATTTCTTTGATATCATGGACACTTGTAATTTGTCTCAATATAACGGCGAAAGAAATCATCTAAAAAGAATATTGGATCTGGTATTTTCTAACAACCCGATTGTGGTTCGGGAGTGTACTGATTCTCTCTCTGTCCCTGTAGATATGCATCACAAAACACTATTAATAACGGTTGATTCTATCGAAATACACAAGATATTTGATGACGTTAGAAGTAAGTACCTATTCAACCATGGCAATTATCCCGCCATTTTAGCCTCTCTGAACCAAATAATTTGGACTGACTACTTGCGATCCAATTCATTAGAAGATTCCGTCACATTTTTTTATAGTAAATTGTATGAATTAAGAGATCTTCATATACCCCAAAAAACGTTAAAATCTAATAATCACCCTCCTTGGTATAACTCCGCCTTAATCAAAATATTAAAAGAAAAACATAAATATCACCGGAAATATAAAACATACGGTAACAGGTCCGACTATCAATCATTCTCAATTTTACGTAACAGAGCAATAGGAATTGAACAAACGTGTTTCCTTTCATATATAGACAAAATTGAGAATTCTATTGTAAAAGATCCCAAATCATTCTGGTCATACGTGAAAAGTAAAAGAACATCTAATACGTTTCCTAACGTAATGCGTTACAAAGGGGATTCTGCTGATACTGGAACCGAGATCTCCAACATATTTGCATCATACTTTCACTCCACTTTTCAGCAGCCTAATGTAACCGATAGTCCCGGCTCTGGTTCTGACACTCCACAATCTAATGTATTTTCTGAGACATCTAGTATTAGCTCAATTGATGTGTGTCCAGAGGTAGTATTAAAGTTACTGCAATCGCTAGACCTTACTAAATCAGGCGGTCCTGACCTCATACCGCCCTTATTCATAGTGAATTGTGCTGCTGGTCTTGTTACACCAATCTGTATTTTATACAAACGCTCACTTGCGGAGGGAAATGTACCCGCAATTTGGAAATCGGCCTTTGTTACACCGGTTCATAAAAAGGGTGACAAATCAAACGTTGAAAATTATCGCCCCATCTCGAAATTGTGTTTGTTTGCAAAAATCTTCGAAAGACTTGTGTACAATGAAGTTTATGCTGCACTCAAATGTTCATTCAGCGACGAGCAACACGGTTTTCTTAGGAAGCGCTCTACAGTTTCCAACTTAGTGTTAGCGAATGAGTTTATATCTGAGGGGATGGATCAACGTGCACAAGTGGACGTGATCTATACTGACTACAGCAAATGCTTTGATCGTATAGACCATTGTATCCTTTTACGGAAGCTGTTGTCGTCCGGCATTCACGGAGATCTGTACAGATGGTTTGTTTCTTATATAGAGAACCGTACCCAAGCAGTAGTGATGCAAGGCTGTACCTCTAATTGGACTTCAATTCCGTCGGGTGTGCCGCAGGGCTCAATTTTGGGTCCTCTTTTATTCATTATATTTATATTGGATATTAAGTTCTGTTTTAAAAATTCGGACATTCTCTTATTTGCGGACGACATGAAAATTCTTAAATTAATTAATAGTTCTCAGGATGCACAACTCCTTCAAGAAGACTTATTCAGATTCCAAGACTATTGTGCTGTGAATAAATTGGACCTAAATGTTTCTAAATGCTTTTATATGACTTTTACGCGCAAATTCACCACCCTAGGCTCTGGGTATAGTCTATTAAACCATCAATTAATTAAAGTAAATGAGATCAGGGACTTAGGCGTCGTTCACGACAGTAAACTTCTATTCGATAAACATATTGACCACATCGTAAGTAAAGCTTCTAAGGCATTAGGGTTTATTATCAGGTCTACGGTGAGTTTTAAAAATTTGAAGTCACTCAAAATACTGTATTGTGCCTTCGTACGCAGTCACTTGGAATATGCATCTCAGGTATCGAACCCACGATATGAAGTATATAAGGCACGTATTGAGGGTATTCAGAAAAGATTCTTACGTTTTCTAGATTATAAGGCACGGCAATGGTCAGACGACTATCATCATCGATGCAAGCGCTACCACTTTCTTCCCCTTGAACACCGACGCAATATTAGCGATATTTGCTACTTGATTAATATTATTAATGGATCCATTGACAGCTCCGATTTAGTCTCTAAAATATATCTTCGTACCAATCAGTTAGGCCTTCGGCAACGTCCCGTTCTACATGTTCCCCATGCAAAAACGAACTACAGACAAAATGCATTCTTACTGCGCAGCGCTAATAGCTTTAATAGTGTCTCGGTTGACTTAAACTTTGATTTGTTTTGCACAAGCACGACCTCAGTTAAACGAGTTCTTACTGAAAAATACCTACCTAGGTTAATGAGTTAGCGGCTCACTCAGCATCTCTTTACTTTTAGTTAATATAAATTCTTTATTCAGTGTTTTTTTTTTTTTTTTTTTTTTTTTTTTTATCCTTTGTGGATGGTTTGAAGTACCAGCAAGCTTGAAGCTTTTTGTAATGTAGGTTTTGATAATTTTTAATGATTCAAAATTTAAAATTTGTATTTTCACACAATTATGTAAAACGAATGATATTTATCTGTGGAAACTTTTAGTTGGCAATTTTGTTTTGGTTATGTTGATACCCTATCCTGTAATTAGTCCGTAAGTTTTCCTAAAATGAATAAAATAAAATAATAAAAAATAAAAGAACTGGAATTCATACGATATAGCTGACTTAAGATGACAATATCCTGTTTCAATTTCAAGTATTCGAAATGTCTCAACATGGCTGTAACATGTTTGTAATCAATAATATTTGAAATAGATCAAATTTTAATAATAGTACCTCTGCAGTAAAATGTTATTTCTCCCCTCCGGACGGAAAGCGTCAATTGTCGTCCCGCTGCGCTAAACGAAGTTGTTGCTTTCCACCTCCGTCGAGAAGAAAAATAGTATATTAACCTCGGACAGTAAATAAGAAAGCCTCAGATCACATGTTTGTTGACCTCGGCTTCACCTCGGTCAACAATTATTACCTGAGATCTGAGACCTTTCTTACTTTCCTGTCCTCGGTGTGTAATCTACTATAGTACTATACAATATTATAGTTGCCGACTGTCGTTATTTAACTTAAGTAACTGGTCTACCATTACAACGTGTAACAACTACATTATCAAAATACTTATAATTATATTTGCAGGTTTAAGGAATTGCGGGGCGTAGCTTCAGAGGATGGAGCCCATCGAGATGGCAGGCTCTTCACCAGAGGCAGCAGGCAACGGTTTAATCATAAATGACCTGCCCGATGAAATGATTATTCACATATTTTCAATGATGGACTTTGAGTCTTTGTTGGTGGCTGCGAAGGTTTCCACGAGATGGCAAACACTGTGTACGGCTCCAGACATCTGGAAATACAAAAAATATATAATATGTACGTATATGTAGTAAAGTATAATATGTATATGATGTATTATGATTAAAACCAAACTTAATCTTCTTTTTATTATATTTGCCTTCCAAGTTCCAACAATACACGTTTTATAATATTAGTTAGTTTTATTTATTACATGGAAAAATGCCAAGCGCATGCATCGTCCGTCCATCTTGCTGTGTCCTTCCCCTTCTCCCTCCTACGTCATACTCCTCCTTCGTCTCACTCGCACCTATGCACCTCGTCTTCCATCCCTCTCTTACCTGACCTGTCATTTGTCCTACATCTTTCATCCCTTTCACACAACACACTGCATTCTATCTGTCATCTCTCACACACCACCTACGTTCCGTTACACTCAGACTTCTACGTTCCATTCCCACATTCGGCCATCCTGCTCCCATATCTGTCCCCAGATATGTAACCACATCCCACAACCACATCATCTCTCCTCTTCATCTCATCAACCTTAAACTTTCTGAAGCTACAACAAATTCATCTTAAAAGCTTAAGTACATAAGTACACAAGTACACAATAAGTAACAACCCGCCACCTTTTAACAAACAAAAAACTGTATGTTACATCTATAACTTTTTAAGACTTAATTAATGAATCTAACTGTACTTGCCAAACATTGTACCTACTCAAACAGAATTACAGAAATAACATCTAAATTGGAACAACAAAAGATACTTAAATACGTAAATGCTTTTACATAGAAAACATTACTATTTATTACCCATTATTAAACTACAACAACAAACAATATTCGAATACATAAATGCTTTCCCTCGGAAAACTTTAGTATTAATTTTAATTATCTTCGTACACTTGATTTTGACAACATTTTTATCAACTTATTTAAGAATAAACAAAATATAGTATAACCCACTATACTAACTTAGTACATTTCACATTTCAACTTTACTAACAACAAAATAGAGCTTAAGTAGTAAATCTTTCATTTATTATTTACCTTCACTCGTCGCTGCCTGAATCGAACGATTCCTCTGTTCTACTGCCAATATTAATACTTTTAACCGCTCTTCTCTGAGAATTCTTCTGATTATTTCCTTTGTTGATGCATAACATTACCTCTTGGCGGCAGTTGTCAGTGTCATCGTTCTCATCATCAACTAAATGGCCGTCCAAGCCATGCATCTCAGAGGTCGTCGCTCCGTTCGGGCACGCACTGCCCAAATGATTTGTATCACCGCACTTGTAGTAGCGTCTGCTTGATGTTGCTGCCCCTTGAGGCTTTATAGCTTTCTCAGTGCTGGTACTCTCGCCACTGGTTCGGCTTTTCAACCTAATTTTTTCATACAAAACAAGTTTTTCTTTTAGCACCGGGAACGTCGTACATCCATACAAAATGCTTTTATATATTTCACTGTCAGATATCCCGTCTATTACGTATTGAACAGACAGGTAATCAGGGAACTTTGCTCGTTTGCCCATCTCCTTCATGACTAACATATATTGGTAATATGATTCATCACGTCGTTTGCCGCGAGCGGCCATCATTTCGTGCAGTTCTTTAGAATTTATAGCTTCAGGGAACTCTTTCATTGTTTTTCGCATTCGTTTGATTTCACTCGCTCTATAAGTGGTCACAATACGTAACCTAACCTACAGTTAAGTAGTTAATTAATTGTTTTTAATAAAATTTATATCATTATATTTTAATTAATTAATATTAATTTATACGTCTTATTATGCGATTAATAAATTAGATTTAATGTTAGTTATGAGTTTGAATAATATGACTTGACAATTTATGGTAACTTAAATTATTCTGGTTAACATTAGATCAGATAACAGTTATGCCAATCAAAGCAGTATGCTCAGAAACAACTATGGGAAGATACTTTTATGCGTAAAAACTTTATGCTGAACATTTTATGACTTCCAAAATTAGGACTGAAGTCTTTATGCGACGCAGAGGGCACCCAAATATTACTGCTTTCTGGGAGGATACTTATATAACAAAATAAATCAAATATTGGGAATCTTCTGCCTTAACAAACACAAATGTAAAGCGATAGTGCAACAATGGCTTTTCAAACTGGATTATGATGCGACTGAGAATTTATTCACAATTCCATCCTAAAATCCTAACCAGAGGCTTTTTTCTATTTTGCTCATACTTTGCATAGCAAAATTTAATATCTGCATTCACTCTAGTAAGCATGCTTGTCTATGGCAACATTGGACCGATCCCAAGACTTATAATCGTAGGGTGGACAAGCATGTTGTATTATTATTATAATTATAAAACTATAATAATTGCATTTTTGGAATATAAAATTTGATAGCCCACACACAAACCTTGTAAGGACACAGAAGCATATTAAAAACGTATTAAAACAAAACATTAATACATAAATAGGTAAGTATTTAACTTGAAAAACTAATGTATTTATTCTTTTTTATGAATCTAACGTAAGGTGAACTATTGACAAACGTATATAATCACCCGCAATTAACAATTATACAGGTTCCATAATAGCGAGAATATAAATATTACTTAATTATCTATGCGCACACACAAAAATCCTGACACACACACACACACACACCCCCACACACAAACACACCCCTACACACGCACAAACACACACACCTATGTAAAATCTTACGAATGACTGTATTACTTAAAACGATTATTTAAAATCGTTTGGATTTTAAATTTAAAATCGGATGTGTTGCGTCCCCTTGGCTTTTTAACCTGTATATGGATAGCTGTCTGACTGGTCTGAAAGAATGTGAAAATGGTTTAAGAATGGGAGAATTATTAGTCAAGTGCCTCTTATACGCTGATGATCAAGTGATACTTGCATCGTCGGCGGGAGAGTTACAGGACATGGTAACTCTAATGAATGAAGCATTGAAAAAGAAAGGTATGAAAGTAAATGTGAATAAAACGAAGGTAATGGTAATGGAGAGGGATGAATGTGTGACTGATTGTTGTATAAAGATTGAGAATGAAAAAGTGCAACAAGTTAATGAGTTTGTGTATTTAGGATGTATGTTTACTAGAGACGGGAAATCTGAGGGTGATGTGCATAGGCGAGTAACAGCGGGAAATAAAGTGA
The DNA here is from genome assembly GCA_963693445.1 of Agonopterix heracliana. Lineage (NCBI taxonomy): Eukaryota > Metazoa > Arthropoda > Insecta > Lepidoptera > Depressariidae > Agonopterix > Agonopterix heracliana. The sequence goes on from OY856321.1 coordinate 1,321,190, forward strand.
ACGGTGCTTTGCATACCATTGTGGCTAGCCAATTGGTGTCCAAAAGGGCGCGACTTGCTATACACAATGGTGTGTTGGTGCCTACACTTATGTATGGCAGTGAGTGTTGGGTATGGCAGAAGAAGCATGAAAGTAAAATTAATGCTGTTGAAATGCGTTCCTTGCGAAGCATCTGTGGAGTTACGCTGAGAGATAGAGTGAGAAATTTTGTGATTAGAGATCGATGTAAATTGAATGAAGATGTTGTGACAAGAATAGAGAAGGGTATGCTTCGTTGGTTTGGTCATGTGGAGAGGATGAGTGATAGCAGATGTACGAAAGAGATATATGGAGCTAAAATGAGTGGATGTGTCGGCAGAGGGCGCCCTCGTAGGACGTATTCTGATCAAATCAGTTGCGTCCTACAAAAAGGGGAGGTGCGGAGTACTCGAAACCGACGGGCATGTATGAAGAGATGTATGGATGTGAATGAGGCAAAAGATGTATGTAAGGATCGTAGTAGATGGCGCGCTCTGGTCTCTGCCTACCCCAATGGGAAAGAGGCGTGACGTTATAGATAGATAGATAGATAGATTATTTAAAAAAAGTGTTTTTGGTTGCTGAGCGTTAACACCTACGAGTACCTTTAACGGATAGTTGCTGACGCTCACTGTTTAATAATTAATAGATGTTCAATCTCAATTTTTCTTGTCTAGCATTTTACTTTGAACTATATGGACTCCAGTCCAACTTGATTTGTAGTTTAATTAGAATTTATAAGGACCTTACTAACAGCTGTTTGTAAAAATCTGTCAAAATATATTAAAACGAAGGGGTGGGAGCCCGGTGACTCGTTACCCAGATTTACAGATGTTATCTGTAAATCTATCACGTGCACCGGTCTCTCACATATAGTACTAAGTTTAGATTAATTTTTAATTTTTTAATTTTGCAACTGTTTCATAGTCCCTATATGTGAGATGAAAATAAATACCTTTTTATTATTATTATATTTATTATACATCATCCTTCCAACAAGATTACGGCATTTGAAACATGTCCTCGACTTCCGATTCCGATTTAGAAGTGAAACAAGGTCCTTATTGTGTGTTGAATTTGGGTTGTAATGTAAATGGTGGTTGTATTTGCACATTGTTGAAATTGATCGCCGAGCCCTGGGCTCTTGTGAGTGTGCACACATTTTTTACTAATTTATAATTGCGGTTTATGGACTTGAAATTTTTGATGCAATGTTTCTGGCCACACCGAAAGGGATTATTGCCGTGAGTTTCTGTATGTATGTAACTTTTGATCAAGAAATAAGGTAACGGTGGTTATTATGCTAGAATGATTTAACCACTGGACCAGTAATGTTGCCCGTTGTCGCCTATACCCAATGATATTAATGTACTAGATTAGTAGTATAGGGCACCAAAGCGTTGCCACTTCGCAGATGTCCGCAGACACCTTTGACTTCAGTTCATTCGCTTATCTATGGTGAGTACGGACATATCCGTGACGTTTAAATTAAGCTACCAAAATGGGGAAATGCGTCGTAAAAAATTGTAAATCACGATCGGAAAACAATAATAAACGAAGTGGTGTTACTTTTCACAAGTAAGTTCACTATATTTTGTTAACATTATTCAAAATAACATTAAAAAACTAAATAAATTTTTCACGCATTGTTTTTGCCATCAGTGTTTCAAGTAAATACGATTTTGATTTTCCCACACTGTGGGGAGTTTCGGTACCCTCTTCGTTATTTCATCGGAATGTGTAGGTAATCATAAAAAAATAGTCAGTAGGATAGTAGGAGCAGTAGTAGTATAATTAGATATGATTTGTCTTCAAGGATACCCAAAGATTACAAGCGTAGGGAGCGGTGGATCAAAAATATAAGGCTCCTACGGAAAGAAACCGACTGGTTACCATCTGCAGTAACAGTCATAATTATGTTCGAAGCATTTTAAAGACGAAGATAGGATTCCGCCTAACAATGAAAAAGTTTACTTTCGATTGTCAGACAAAGCAGTTCCAATGCTCATTGTAAGTTACTTATTTCATTATGTACTCAATTTAGCGTTTATGCGTCAGCCAGCACTGCAACAAAAAAGTTGCCGCCATCTTGAACTTCTTAGTTTCTGAACCGATTGCTTCCAAAATCGATATCTGAAGGTCCGCGTGGACTCTAAACTAGAATCCGATGTCAGATTTAAGAAAAGTGGTCGCCATCTTAAACTTTTTAGTTTCAGTAGGTACCGATTGCTTCCAAAATGCAAAATGAAAATTTCAAATAAATAAATAATAAATGTACCTATTATAACTATTATTATAATGATTCAATTGCTAAATGTTATGTTACATAGAAATTTTAATAATGTTTTTAAATTTGAATTTATTTATAATTTTATTCAAATTTGATTATAAATTCGTTTGTCTTTGTTATAGATGTAATGCTATAAATTGGTTACTATTGAAAATATCACCATACTTCGTTTGTATGGAGCGCGCTCTGAATGAGGTATATTCTCTTAAGTTATCTAAACTAAGTCAGGATAACCTTTTCATAAAATGACTACGGAACCTTATCATGAGCAAGTCCGACACGCTTTTGACCGGTTTTTTACTACCTATTTTATTTCTATACCGAATTCCTTTTTGAGATTTCAGGTTTGCTTTCATAGTAAAAGTTGTTCAGTTTGATTGTCTGAAACGCCCCACAAACTTAAATTAAACAGACACAGCAAATAAAATCGTCCGGTATATTTAACAGCAAGGTTGCATAACCATCTCGTTCAGCGCTATCTATCGAGCCATTTGCAACAATTTTTTTCTTTTTTAATGGCTTTCAGAAAATCCCCATAGAAATTTATTTTGTTGGAAATGATTGACACAAACATAAATTAATGTGTAGGTACATATGTATATTATTCCATTTAAAATAATAATTATTTTAATAGTCTTGAAATAAAATATTTGCGATTATACAAATATATTTTTTTTCTTCTTATCTATCTTCCTTGTCGATTTATTTCAATATAATTAAGTTTTAATCAGTCCGGATAACTTCACCATTCATTTCTCTAATCAAACTGAACAACTTTCAGTATAGAGCCAACATCGAAATCGTAAAAACAAAATCAGCTGTTTCATACAAAACTGCAGCAGTACCAACTCAACGCAAACGTATGGGACAGCTGATTTCTTTTTTCGCGATTTCGAAGTTGGCACCATAGTAAATAAAATAAATAAATCTTAACTATTATAAAACCGTAAAATCATGAGGAATAAAAAAGTAGCGGTTCACTTCATATAAACTCAAATGACAGTCGATAGCGCGACTTAAATGACGTGCAGCGCCATCTATTGACAAAATTGTGTGTTTGGTTGTTTGTTCGCGCATCACGCAAAAACGACTGAACCGATTTTGATGAAACTTTTTTTGTTTTTTAGCTTATGATCTGACTTAAAATCTGGTATATAAATTGTGCGGACGAAGTCGCGGGAAAACACTAGTAAATAACACAAATCTTTATTTGCATAGTGAAAGTGAAGAGAATACATGGTGACGTTATCCGATCTGGGCTGATTAAACATCAACCCTGTATAATATTTTATATTTCAAGTTTACTTATAAATCTGTTCAGAACACACATATTCAAGTTTAGAATTCAGGTAATAAATTAATTAAATTCAGTAATTAATTCTGGGGAAATTATTTCTAACCACTGGCAACAGTGGCCGTTTGTACTGACGTTTTTAAAATAATAACGTCTTTCTCATTTCATCGTAATTTTTTTGACGGCAGAAGAAACGAGACAAACATAGTTTACATTGGCGTATGTATCGATTTCCAAGCTACGTCTTTGAAACTCGGAAGTGGTTACGCATTTTTGAGAATTGTTTGTAAGAAGCTATCCCTCTAGTTGTATAAGCTCATTGCCTATACCCCGCTGTCGCGAACAGTCGTTTTTTGCTCTGTTGGGGATTTTCTCTATCAGTTTGACTTACCAGCTCTGTGAGAAAACATCAAGGAAAAATGACTAAATACGCGTGTATTGGATGTAAAACCTATAGTGAGCGAACAAGAAATGTTTCTTTTTACGAATAAGTACAATTTTATACCATTTTAGTTGCTATTTTTCACGAAAATAATTATTGTTGACAATTATAAACAGTGCAATCCGACCAATTTGAGTACGTAATGTTATTACATACAAAGAAACTAAAAATATGTCAATCATAATCAGGCCGCATTATCGTTCATTCATAACGTCATTTCTTTTTTAAACTTGACATTGAAGTCTATAGATGGGATGAACATAGTCGATAAAGTATCGATATATGTCTAAAAAGATCCGATAACATTTTCTTCGCTCAAATAGAAGTCCTTTACTCGGACTTTCAATTTTCGATCTATCGTGATCGTTTTTGTCGGAACTTCATAGGAATTGGCATTTGAAGGAAAACGTTCACGAAAGATAGAAAATCTAATGTCCGAGTAGACCCCCAGATTATTGTCGTCATTTAATACAGTTGTAGACAAAGTAGGAAAGTAGGTTTTCTTCATAGTGTAACCTATGTTGAAACCTTGATAATTCGATTCTGCTATTGATTCTAAACAAACTGTATTCTAGTTTTGCGTTTATTCATTAACATGTTGTATACAGGGTGTTAGGATAAACAGTAGTATTACTTTAAGGGGTGATTGTACCCATGACACTGATCAACTTTCCCTACCTAATGCTCCGTCTACACGCTCCGTTATGCCCGCGCGCTTACTTGCGCAAACTGGTTTGCAAAACTAAGCGCGCGCGTATGGACGGCAAGACTGTAGCTCAAGCAGTCCTACAAGCGCGGCTCGAACAATCGTTGACTGCGCAGTTTTCGGTTTGCACGGTTTTACTTATAATATGTATGGACGGGCAATCAGGCGGCGGCGCCTTAGTCCGGCAAGTTTTTTTAACACAATAATGTTTGTTATTTGAATAATGGATGATATTCGACGACCCGGTTGGTGTAATGGTTACCACGCCGGACTGCCAAACCAGGGTCCTGGGTTCGAATCCCGGTTCGGTCATGGATGTTATATGTTCGTGCCGTTGTTGTATGGTTTCCATAATAAAAGCCTTTAGTGCTAGTTTTGGATCATTACAATGTATGTGCCTGTGAGAGTTATTTATTTAAAAAAAAATCTAATTTAAGCCGACAATCTGATTCAATAAACTTTCTGCAGTTTAGCGTAATATTTATTGTGAATTTACTGTGTTTTTGGAGAATAAAATAGGTAAATAAATGTCTACGGCATCTCTTAAATGTCTGTTTTTTTTCAATCGGCAAGCAACAAAATAAATTTTAGACGAAAAATCTTCACAAATTCGGTATGTCAAGTTTCTTTTAAGGGGCTGAATCGAAAACCATTTCGAGATAATTGTCTGAATAATCATATTTTCTATGTCAGAGATTTTAAAATGAAAGGATTACAGATATTTTTAATAAAATAACGTCGTTTTTCGGTCCACGAGTGACGTCACTTAAACTAAAAATAAATACCTTTTTATTATTATTATATTTATTATACATCATCCTTCCAACAAGATTACGGCATTTGAAACTTGTCCTCGACTTCCGATTCCGATTTAGAAGTGAAACAAGGTCCTTATTGTGTGTTGAATTTGGGTTGTAATGTAAATGGTGGTTGTATTTGCACATTGTTGAAATTGATCGCCGAGCCCTGGGCTCTTGTGAGTGTGCACACATTTTTTTTACTAATTTATAATTGCGGTTTATGGACTTGTAATTTTTGATGCAATGTTTCTGGCCACACCGAAAGTGGTTATTGCCGTGAGTTTCTGTATGTATGTAACTTTTGATCAAGAAATAATGTAACGGTGGTTATTATGTGATGGTTTTCGTAGATAAAAGTCAGGATTGTGTTTTGTGGATGTCAAGTGTTAACGCAACTGCATGGTCGAGCGGGCGTGCCACCTCTTTGGACGACGACTCCAAGTATTGTTTTTTTTAATGTTGTCTTTTATTCTTGTTATTTTATTTTGTTGTTCTTGATTCACAAACTAATAATGTCTTGATTGTCGTTGTCACGATGACGTTCGGTTGATTGTTGATTGTTGATTCATATCGCAAATAAATAACAAATATTGAATTGAATTGAGCAAATAAATTCGTGCTGTAGGTGTTTGATGCTAAATGGCACTGGATACATCGAAGCATTGTAAGATCGAAATATCTTTGTTGTGAAATATGAACTATTACAACGAACTCGTTTAGAAGGCCTTTTTTTTTTAGCGGAGGAAGACAAAGTAAGGATTTACATCCCCTTTTAACTGAGTGCTGGTATACTGTATGAATGAAACACAATTCTCTACTATGTTCATGGTTATCTAGTAGATTTCGACGCCGAACCATTGAGGTACTATGTTAACTAGAGAAGCTACCGAGAAGTAATGTTTTGTAACACGCGTTAGGGTGCACGCGCTCTAACCCACTTAGCCTGAGCCAGGCGCTCGTCGCAGCCTGACGCTCCCAGCACGCGCCCCACACTGCTGATCATGGCGCACAGATTTTGTTTGCGTTGTCTGCTCTATACATAATTACTCAATGCGCCGAACCAGTTCTTCGCCACTCGCGTTTGTCAGCTGCGATAAATTCTTACCTACGGCGCCTTGTATCTCATAACCATGAGGTACAGGGTGTCGCGTTTTGATATAAGTCGCATTTTAGTTCTCGTTTCTGAAGACCAAAGTTTGAAATTCGAAAAGCGCGCGAAACTGGGATGAGTGCGATACCTATCTGTTACGGTAGTAGGTAACTGTTGGATAATCTGTTTCCGAACTCGTGGTTCTGTTGTAAGATGGTGTGCTATATTTAGTTTGGACAATATTATGATGGTGGTGGTATCTCAGGTTTCCTTTTCTAACTTCGTGGTCAATGTGTAGACATAAATATGGGAGCTTTTTCTTTTGGGAGCCAATGTAAGTCAAAGAGCATAAAATTACTACGTTCTAATGTCAGATTTACACGAGGTTTCTAATTCCCTGCTTTTGTTGGTAAAGATGTTATTATTTAAACTGCAATAACACGTACCTATCTGGTATTTAATTTAAATATGTACGGGATGCATGAATCATTACAGCCAATGCCGAATATAGCCCGATGCAGTTTATGGATTAGAAAAATGTGGTTTGTCCGTACAAAAATTGCCGAGGTCACAATGCCATAACCCAAAACAGAGTCCAAATAGCCATTATTATGCGGCTTTTCTCAGAGCATCAAATCATGCACATGTTGTTTTACTATTGAACATACCTAAATCGCCGAAATTATTTCTTCCAGTCACGGATTATAGAAGAGTACAGTTGCAATAACAATCCATATTAGTAGACCTCCTTAAAAAAGTAATAATGTGAAACTTCTTCTTCTGGTTCTGTGCGAAAGTGCATGTTAGTGCTTAGTGTCTCGACGTTGAGATAATTGATAACTAATTGCTTCGTCCGTTTCCGAGAGTATTTCTTTGTGGGTTGACCTTGAACTGTCTTTATCATAAACTTGGTATGTTTATCCTGAAACTCTTGCTATAGGTATGATGTTCAGTTTTTTTTGATACGGCGTATTTGATAAACTGTTCAGTTTGCTGTGAGACCCTTTTAAAGTCAATGGCTGTTTTCTTGAGTCTTTCGGCAATTATTTCTTGACGTTGTAGTCTAGCTGTAGTGGCTCCATGGTTGAAGGATAAGATAACTACAGACTTCAAAGATGTGGTTAGCATACAGTAAGTCTTGCTCTCATGTTGGCCGATGTTTGTACTTTATCAGTGGCGCAGCGCAGCGTCGTAGGTCTTGTGATTTCCGATATGGTTGTTTGTGTCCATAAAGATGCATTTTATGTTGTTGTCTAATCACCACAATGCAGGTTCGGCCTAAATTCTGGTGCTTAGGTTTGCACTACCTTGGTAATCTATGTGAGAATGTCTAAAAATAAAGATCTAATGTATACCTTAATTTGTCTGTTTAAGCGAGAAGATTCGTCGAGATCAGCGCGCACAAAAGAGCATAAATAAAAGAGACAAACGTTGTAACTTGCTTTGTGTCAACCTGTTATGTATGCGGCAAGCCAGGACGCATGACTACCATCCGATCAGACCGAAAAAGCAGTAGAAGAGTTCTTGTCAAGTGAAGGAGGTTAATCAATGTGAACAATGAATGTCCAGAGGTACCTCGAAAGCATAATCCGCGGTGAGCCCGCCTTTTTCTGGATGTGCCATGACGGCGCCAGAAGATGTTACAGTTAACACGGGTCACCTTAATGGCCCGTGTTTTTGGAAACGGAATTCTATGCTATGCATTGACTACTTATATGAGGGACTCGCCTTGCGGTAGCATTTCCCCTCTGCCACGGTATAAGATCAATTGATCATGTGCAGTTTACATTCAATTTTATACCTTATCACTAAAAGAGACAGCCTATAATTGCGAAATAAATAACTTCGAACTTAGAACGTTTGGGGTTCACACGAGACTGCTTATCATGATTTTTTATATTCAAAATTAGAATCTAAAATTATGGGGAATAAAATCCAAAGTTGCGGATTGCATAATTACCTCGCCCTCCGCAAAAAGTGGCAGAAATGTTTGTAAGTAGAATTACACGCGTTACTATAGTCCTCATATAAGTACCTAGTCAAAGATGCTATGTGATAAGATAATTGATGGAGTAGCGGCACGGTGAAAGCAATTCTGGCGGTCGTAGTGTCGTCCGAGCCATACCCCTTGTGTGTGGGGGTTGGTTGGAGGGACGCACTCGTCTGTCCAGGTTGTTGTGAGATTGGACGGGGGGGCTGCCGTCCGTGCCACACCTTTTTGGTTGGTAGGAAGGACGCACCCGGCCCAACGGTGAAGAACATGTCGAGATGCAGTCTGACGATGATGCGAGATTGTTGTCAGGCTGGACGAGCGGGAATTCAGATCTGCCGTATGGTTGATGTTTGCTTGTTTCTTGCAGGGCCGCAGTAAGATACGCCCGAGGACGGTCGACAGTCAGTCTGGCCGTGACGGCGCCTGGTGCCATCCCTCTACGGCACCTGGCGCCATCTCTCAAGTTAAAACAGAACAAGATCGCACACTAATGACGGTGCCTTGCTACAGCGCCGCCTGGTGTCGGTCTAGTGGAACGTCGGGTGTCGGTAAAGGTGGTTGACAGCCATGTCAAGAGGAGTTGAGTTGAAGATTTGAATAGGAATGGCTGCACCACCGCATAACTCGACGGATCGCTAGTTCTGTGTAATCTCGGTAGTTCTACTATTAAGCAGTGATCTGTTTGCGATGAAGGCCCTCCTGCACCTATATATACAGTGAAACTTGGTTAAGTGGGACCTGGGTAAGTGAGAAACCTCCATAGCTGGAACTCATGCTGAGGTCCCGACACTTTAGCACTGAATTACCTCTGTTAGTGAGATAAAGCAAACCTCTATAACTGAGATTCGTTCTTTCGATTTTATCGTCATTGTTACCTCTATAATTGAGACTGCGAGTGTATTTTACCTCTCTTACTGAGAATATATTTTTAAAGAATACTTTCCTTCTACCTCTGACTTCTTAGTTACCTCTATAATTGAGACAGCGAGTGTATTTTACCTCTTTTACTGAGACTTTATTTTAAGAATACTTTTTTACCTCTGAACTCTGTATCTGAGATAACACCAATTTATCACCTCTATAACTCGCGCTATTTGTTTACTAATTCTTAGTCTACCCGCTTATTCCGCACTTGCTTTTATTTTGCTATCATCCGGATGATTATTTAAAAAAAAGTTCCGAAATGAATGCGCAAATCTTTATCATTAATGAAAAACTTAAAGTTAATATCCGTTTATGAAAGTGGGAAGACACGCGATGAAGTTTGTGTCGAATTTAATGTGCCAAAATCTACTCTTTGCCGAATCATTCAAAATAAAGATAAAATTCAGTCGCAGTGTTCTGAATGCCAAACATGGTATGTTGTCTCATGTTTACATAATACGTTATTTTTATTTAATAATTGCACCTCTATAACTGAAATAACCTCTACTCTCACCTCTATTAGTGGAACCTTCTGTAAATGAGACAGATATTTATTTATACCTGGACATCTGAGACACTGGGTAAGTGGAATACCTCTTTAAGTGAGACAAATTTGCAGGTCCCTTAAAGTCCCAGTTATCCAGGTTTCACTGTATATATATATGACGGCGCCTGGCGCCATCTCTCAAGTTGCTACAGAACAAGATCGCACACTGATGACGTTGCCTTGCTACAGCGCCTCCTGGTGTCGGTCTAGCGGAGCGTCGTGTCGGTAAGGCGGTTGACAGCCATGTCAATAGGAGTTCAGTTGAAGATTTGAATAGCAATGGCTGAACAACCGCATAACAAGACGAATCGCTAGTTCTGTGTAATCTCGGTAGTTTTCTATTAAGCAGTGATCTGTTTGCGATGAAGGTCCTCCTGTGCCTATATCAGAAGTGTGAACAAACTTGCGCCCAAGAGGAATAAAATCGGAAAATTTTGATGAAAATTTGACACCTAAAACTTAGCTTTTGTTCCCCGACCTGATGAAAATGTTATCTTGAGGTGTCTTGAGGTTCTTAAATGATGCGAAAGAAATAGCGGGTGAATCCGCATCTGCATCAATATGGAACATGATCGAACTTGCCTACCTAGATAGCCAGTGGCGGATCGACGAGCAGTAATTTTCTACGCTGACGAATGATTTACAGTAAAGTCGACGCATACATCATACAGTTCTTGCATAAATAGTATGGTACTACTACGTACAGAACGGACACTCCCTACATTTATTCGTGGAAGACAGATGGAAGACAACTACAGTAGGCAATGGTTTTGCTTATGCCAGGCCAGCGTTTGGCCCGGCCTGGTTGTATGAAGTGTCCAGGATATGATAATAGCCAGAAAATTCACCTAGATCAACGCGTGCGCGCTCATAAAGAGAAAAAAGGTGTTATCTATTATCTTTGTGTTTGTTGCGAGCCAGGACACGTGGCTAATAGCGGTAGTAGCGCTCCTGTCATGAAGGTAAAGGAGGTCAATCGATCCTGACAATGAATGGCCAGAGGTACCGCAAAAGCATGATCCGGTGAGCCCGTTTCTTTTTTTTGATAATGGGTCGCCTTGATTATGTTATGGATGTGCCATGACGGCGCCTAAAGACTTTATAGTTAAACAGGGGCGATCCTGCCGGTGGTTCTGTAAACGGAATTCTATGCTATGTGATAAGATAATTGTTGGAGTGGGAGCGCGGTGGAATTCTGGTGCCCGCAGTGTCGTTCGAGCCATACCCCCCTTGTGGGTTGGTTGAAGGGTAGTCGTTGGAGGCTACTAGTCTGTGGCGGTGCGGTGGAAGCAATTCTGGCGGATGTAGTGTCGTCCGGGCCATACCCTTTGTGGGTTGGTTGATGGGACACTCGTCTGGTCCAGGTTGTTGAGAGATTGGCTGTTGTGAGATTGGTCGGGGGGGCTGCCGTCCGAGCCATACCTTGTCGGTTGGTTGTAGGGACGCACCCACCCGGTCCAACGGTGAAGCTGGTGCTGGCCACGCTTAGGCTGGTCGAAGAACATGTCGAAATGCAGTCTGACGATGATGCGAAGTTGTCGTCAGGCTGGACGAGCGGGAATTCCGGTTTTTCGAACGGGTGATGTTTGCTTGTTTCTTGCAGCGGCGCAGTAAAATACGCCCGAGGACGGTCGACAGTCAGTCTGGCCGTGACGGCGCCTGGCGCCATCTCTCAAGTTGCTACAGAACAAGATCGCACACTGATGACGTTGCCTTGCTACAGCGCCTCCTGGTGTCGGTCTAGCGGAGCGTCGTGTTGGTAAGGCGGTTGACAGCCATGTCAATAGGAGTTCAGTTGAAGATTTGAATAGCAATGGCTGAACAACCGCATAACAAGACGAATCGCTAGTTCTGTGTAATCTCGGTAGTTTTCTACTAAGCAGTGATCTGTTTGCGATGAAGGCCCTCCTGTGCCTATAATATATATATATATTTTATTATAGGTATATGTATTTTATTTGTATAGGTATTCATTTGGTAGGTTTTGCACTGTTATTGCTTTATTTGTTCAATTTATATTGTAGGTAAGCTAATTCTAAAATTTTCTCTATTGTTTTTGCTTAAATTCTCAGTATTATTTAATTAGTTTTTGATTGTATGTACACATTATGTCTGCCTCTCATTTATTATTTGTCACTGTTGCGGGTCTGCTGGAAGAAATCTCTTAAGAGATAAGCTCGCCCTTTGTACATGTCTTTTCTATTGTTTGTATCAATATGTCTGTGTACAATAAAGTGTTAAATAAATAAAGTTGTTCAGTATCATGGGTATAATCACCCCTTAAAGTAATGCAACTGATTACCGTAACACCTTGTAGTGAAATTGATGCTCTGATCCTCCTAAAATATGGATGTATAGTTTTAATGTTTTTTGAGAAGAATTGTATTATGTTATGAAGATTAAATCGTTTTATTTTTATCCAAAGTAAGCATAATATTAAACATTAACGATTGACATTAAATAAAGATTAAATCTTTATCGATAAAAATAAAATCGTTCACAAACAAGTTATCGACTACGTCTATCCCTAGAGTCGTGGTCACGTGACCAGTTTGTTAAAAAATTATGAATGACTTCCCCCCTCGACCCGCAAATTTCGGTTGAATGTCATTTCATACATTATCAAGAAGATCTCGCGTCCAGTGGTTAAATCGTTCTAGTTATTATGTGATGGTTTTCGTAGATAAAAGTCAGGATTGTGTTTTGTGGATGTCAAGTGTTAACGCAACTGCATACTCGAGCGGGCGTGCTACCTCTTTGGACGACGACTCCAAGTGTTGTTTTTTTATGTTGTCTTTTATTGTTGTTCTTGATTCACAAACTAATAATGTCTTGATTGTCGTTGTCACGATGACGTTCGGTTGATTGTTGATTGTTGATTCATATCGCAAATAAATAACAAATATTGAATTGAATTGAGCAAATAAATTCGTGCTGTAGGTGTTTGATGCTAAATGGCACTGGATACATCGAAGCATTGTAAGATCGAAATATATTTGTTATGAAATATGAAATATTACAACGAACTCGTTTAGAAGTCCTTTTTTTAGCGGAGGAAGACAAAGTAAGGATTTACACCCCTTTTTAACTGAGTGCTGGTATACTGTATGAATGAAACACAATTCTCTACTATGTTCATGGTTATCTAGTAGATTTCGACGCCGAACCATTGAGGTACTATGTTAACTAGAGAAGCTACCGAGAAGTAATGTTTTGTAACACGCGTTAGGGTGCACGCGCTCTAACCCACTTAGCCTGTGCCAGGCGCTCGTCGCAGCCTGACGCTCCCAGCACGGTCCCCACACTGCTGATCATGGCGCACAGATTTTGTTTGCGTTGTCTGCTCTATACATAATTACTCAATGCGCCGAACCAGTTCTTCGCCACTCGCGTTTGTCAGCTGCGATAAATTCTTACCTACGGCGCCTTGTATCTCATAACCATGAGGTACAGGGTGTCGCGTATTGATATAAGTCGCATTTTAGTTCTCGTTTCTGAAGAACAAAGTTTGAAATTCGAAAAGCGCGCGAAACTGTGCGGTACCTATTGGTAGTAGGTAACTGTTGGATAATCTGTTTCCGAACTCGTGGTTCTGTTGTAAGATGGTGTGCTATATTTAGTTTGGACAATATTATGATGGTGGTGGTATCTCAGGTTTACTTTTCTAACTTCGTGGTCAATGTGTAGACATAAATATGGGAGCTTTTTCTTTTGGGAGCCAATGTCAGTCAAAGGGTTACCTATCGTACTTTCGAAAAATAGTTTTCCGAATTTTAGTTCTCCGAAATCGTTATACTTTTTATTGTTTCCCTTTTTTTTTGTTTCCCCGAAATATTATTCGCCATATTTTAAAAAGCCAGATTTTTTATTGTCCTTTTTTTCTTTTAACCAATGGATCAAAATGCTGTAACACAGTTTTCCGAAGTAATGTAAGTCAGATAATTTACTTTTTCGAATATTTGTTTTTCCGTACAGTCACATTTCCGCAGAAATATTTAACCTAACCTATCCTAGAATTTTAAAAACACCAGATGGTTTTTTTCAGGGGGCGTCCACCTCTCGCACCTTCAACATACATTATAAGCAAACAAGCAAGCATGCAGCAAGCAAGCTAGCATGCAGCAAGCAAGCAAGCATGCAGCAAGCAAGCAAACATGCAGCAAGCAAGCAAGCATGCAGCAAGCATTTTGATGCTCCGCTCGCTTCGCTCGCTCCGCTAAGTGTTTTACATGTTCTAACCTAACCTAACCTACAATTTTAAAACCACCCGGTTGTTTTTCTCAGGCAGGGGGCTTACGCCCCCCGCACCCCCCTAGCGGGGGGCGCAGCCCCCCTGCACCCCCCAACATGCATACAAGCAAGCAAGCAACATGCAAACAAACATGCAGCAAGCATGCAGCAAGCAGTTTTATGCTCTGCTCGCTTCGCTCGCTCCGCTCGCTCCGCTAAGTGTTTTACATGTTCTAACCTAACCTAACCTACATTTTTAAAACCACCGCCGGTTTGTTTTTCTCAGGCAGGGGGCTTCCCCCCGCACCGGCCCCCCTAACATGCATACAAGCAAGCAACAAGCAAGCAAGCAAGCAAGCAGCATGCTAGCAAGCATGTTGGTGCTATAATCCTGGTATCATGTATCTACTAGGTAATTATTACAGAAAACTTTACTGTGTTGTGTCAGTGTCCTAGTCATACTTTGGAAGAAGTTGCTTCTACATTTTAAAACTTCGAACCCAGAAGACCGTTGACAAAAGAAAAAAAATGATTATGAAATTCTGATTTTAAATTTTCTGGAAAATGAAACTTCTGTCAAGTCTTTATAAGGAGTAACAAATGTATGTGTAACAAAATAGCTGTCACTAGAAAATTCTATAAACCGTTTTCGAACAACTGAAATTCGGTCAGTGAAATTTCGAAAGTAAGATAGGTTACCCAGTCAAAGAGCATAAAATTACTACGTTCTAATGTCAGATTTACCCGAGGTTTCTAATTCCCTGCTTTTGTTGGTAAAGATGTTATTATTTAAACTGCAATAACACGTACCTATCTGGTATTTAATTTAAATATGTACGGGATGCATGAATCATTACAGCCAATGCCGAATATAGCCCGATGCAGCTTATGGATTAGGAAAATGTGGTTTGTCCGTACAAAAATTGCCGAGGTCACAGTGCCAACCCAAAACAGAGTCCAAATAGCCATTATTATGCGGCTTTTCTCAGAGCATCAAATCATGCACATGTTGTTTTACTATTAAACATACCTAAATCGCCGAAATTATTTCTTCCAGTCACGGATTTTAGAAGAGTACAGTTGCAATAACAATCCATATTAGTATACCTCCTTAAAAAAGTTATAATGTGAAACTTCTTCTTCTGGTTCTGTGCGAAAGTGCATGTTAGTGCTTAGTGTCTCGACGTTGAGATAATTGATAACTAATTGCTTCGTCCGTTTCCGAGGGTATTTCTTTGTGGGTTGACCTTGAACTGTCTTTATCATAAACTTGGTACATGTTTATCCTGAAACTCTTGCTATAGGTATGATGTTCAGTTTTTTTTGATACGGCGTATTTGATAAAATGTTCAGTTTGCTGTGAGACCCTTTTATAGTCAATGGCTGTTTTCTTGAGTCTTTCGGCAATTATTTCTTGAGGTTGTAGTCTAGCTGTAGTGGCTCCATGGTTGAAGGATAAGATAATTACAGACTTCAAAGATGTGGTTAGCATACAGTAAGTCTTGCTCTCATGTTGGCCGATGTTTGTACTTCATCAGTGGCGCAGCGCAGCGTCGTAGGTCTTGTGATTTCCGATATGGTTGTTTGTGTCCATAAAGATGTATTTTATGTTGTTGTCTTCTCGCTTAAACAGACAAATTAAGGTACACATTAGATCTTTATTTTTAGACATTCTCACATAGATTACTAAGGTAGTGCAAACCTAAGCACCAGAATTTAGGCCGAACCTGCATTGTGGTGATTAGTCACCATGTACCTGCAATGTGTACCTTAATTTGTCTGTTTAAGCGAGAAGATTCGTCGAGATCAGCGCGCACAAAAGAGCATAAATAAACGAGACAAACGTTGTAACTTGCTTTGTGTCAACCTGTTATGTTTGTGGCAAGCCAGGACGCATGACTACCATCCGATCAGACTGAAAAAGCAGTAGAAGAGTTTTTGTCAAGTGAAGGAGGTTAATCAATGTGAACAATGAATGTCCAGAGGTACCTCGAAAGCATGATCCGCGGTGAGCCCGCCTTTTTCTGGATGTGCCATGACGGCGCCAGAAGACGTTACAGTTAACACGGGTCACCTTAATGGCCCGTGTTTTTGGAAACGGAATTCTATGCTATGCATTGACTACTTATATGAGGGACTCGCCTTGCGGTAGCATTTCCCCTCTGCCACGGTATAAGATCAATTGATCATGTGCAGTTTACATTCAATTTTATACCTTATCACTAAACGAGACAGCCTATAATTGCGAAATAAATAACTTCGAACTTAGAATGTTTGGGGTTCACACGAGACTGCTTTTCATGATTTTTGACATTCAAAATTAGAATCTAAAATTATGGGGAATAAAATCCAAAGTTGCGGATTGCATATTACCTCACCCCCCGCAAAAGTGGCAGAAATGTTTGTAAGTAGAATTACACGCGTTACTAGTCCTCATATAAGTACATAGTCAAAGATGCTATGTGATAAGATAATTGATGGAGTAGCGGCACGGTGAAAGCAATTCTGGCGGTCGTAGTGTCGTCCGAGCCATACCCCTTGTGTGTGGGGGTTGGCTGGAGGGACGCACTCGTCTGTCCAGGTTGTTGTGAGATTGGACGGGGGGGCTGCCGTCCGTGCCACACCTTTTTGGTTGGTAGAAAGGACGCACCCGGCCCAACGGTGCAGAACATGTCGAGATGCAGTCTGACGATGATGCGAGATTGTTGTCAGGCTGGACGAGCGGGAATTCAGATCTGCCGTATGGTTGATGTTTGCTTGTTTCTTGCAGGGCCGCAGTAAGATACGCCCGAGGACGGTCGACAGTCAGTCTGGCCGTGACGGCGCCTGGTGCCATCCCTCTACGGCACCTGGCGCCATCTCTCAAGTTAAAACAGAACAAGATCGCACACTAATGACGGTGCCTTGCTACAGCGCCGCCTGGTGTCGGTCTAGTGGAACGTCGGGTGTCGGTAAAGGTGGTTGACAGCCATGTCAAGAGGAGTTCAGTTGAAGATTTGAATAGGAATGGCTGAACCACCGCATAACTCGACGGATCGCTAGTTCTGTGTAATCTCGGTAGTTTTACTATTAAGCAGTGATTTGTTTGCGATGATGGCCCTCCTGCACCTATATATATATATATATATATATATATATGTATATGTGTATATATGTATACAAGGTGTTTCATAAGTAACAATAAATTTTTAAAACTCGTAAGGGGGTTGTTTAGACCGTCAAACTGAACAACTTTCTCTATGGGACCAACATCGAAATCGCGAAAAAAATTATTTTATATCCCATACATATTTTAGCTCTAGTCGATTTGTAGAGTATAGAACATAATTTTTTTTTTTCGCGATTTCGATATCGGTCCCATAGTGAAAGTTGTTCAGTTTGATGGTCTACACCACCCCCTTAAATGTTTATTTGTAGTTTTGTAACACCTTGTATACATATATAATCGCTGCTATTTACATAAATTTTTTTGCCTTTTATTACCAATTACTTATTTATTCACAACAAACAAGATTAAAATATATACGTAACCCTTAACCTAGAGAATATATAAATAATATGTAAATTCTATATATTATATAGATAGCAGCGATTACATTACCCAACATGCAGGGACGATTTCGGCATACAGTGCCTGACTTGTTCTCTCTATTTTAAAGTGTAGCGATCAAAAAAGCAATGAATGCCGAAATCGGCCCTAAATGTTGGGTAATGTAATCGCTGCTTATGCCTGACCGACACACTTACATAACAATAGATTGAGCTACGCGTAATTTATCAAATGCAGTCTTCCACAATACTTCAATCCGTAAGCAACTTAGTTTGTTTTACACTGATTTTTGTAAGATAAATATAGTAGTAGTTTAGTGGGACTCAGCTCTACCATGTGTAAGTCTAGTTACTCGATATTTTTTTACTAAATGCAATAAATATATTATACAATATACAACCTACAAAATACAATATATATCAGAATAAATATTATATATATATAAATATCACTTAAGGTAGAGAAAGATAGTGCTCTTTCGTTCTCTTTTTAAATATAGCAATAGACTTTGAGTCGCGAATGTCGGCGGGGAGTGAGTTCCATAACCGAGCAGCATGGATGGTGAAGGAGTAGGAGTAGAAGTCGGTGGAGTGGGATGGGATACTAAATTGGGTACGGACGTGGGATCGGCAAGGTTTGTCAGGAGGGCGGGAGAAGGAGAAACGTTCTCGGAGATAGGTTGGATATGAAGGGTTGTGAAGGATGTTGTAGAGGAGACAAAGGATGTGGACATTCCTACGATCGCGTACGGCGAGCCATTTCAACTGGGCCCGAAACTCGGACACGTGGTCATACTTCCGCAGACCGAAAATGAAACGTATGCCCAAGTTCTGTAGTCTTTCCAACTTGTTATTTAACTCCTCGGTGGCATCGAGACAACAGACATCTGCGTAGTCGATGATAGGGAGGATTAGGGATTGGGCTAAGAGGATTTTGGTGTTGATGGGAAGAAAATTTTGAAGGCGTTTGAGGGAATGGAAGGAGTAGTGCACTTTTTTACTGATCTGGTTGAAGTGGTCTGCCCATGACAGGTTAGAATCGAACATGACACCGAGATTTTTAGCGGACTTACTGTAGGGAATAATGATATGGTTGTAACTAACAGGTGAAACAAGGGACAGATCGACGCGGCTACGCATCCTTGTGCTACCGATGACCAAACACTGCGACTTGGAGGAGTTAACCATCAGACCATTGGACTGAGCCCAGGTACAGATACGCTCCAAGTCAACATTTATTGCATCGATAGCGTCACTGATATTATCGGGTTTGAAATGCCGGTAAATTTGAAGGTCATCAGCGTACAAATGATAGTTGGATGATATAATGACAGTGATGGTATTGATAAAAACTGAGAAGAGAAGAGGAGAAAGAACCCCACCTTGAGGCACGCCTGCAGTGAGATCGCACCAATCAGATGAAATCCCGCCAGAGCGGATACACTGCGAGCGGCCTCGGAGATAAGAGAGAAACCAAGAGATAACTGGTGGAGAAATGTTGAGAGATTGAAGAATACCTAAGAGGACATCGAAGTCAACAGAGTTGAAAGCACTGCTGAAATCAAGAAGTATGAGGATAGTGAGCATTTTATTCTCCATAGCCAGTCGGATGTCATCAGAAACTTTAACAAGTGCAGATACAGTGCTGTGCCCTGGGCGGAAACCAGATTGGAACGAGTTCAATAATTTGTTGCATCGGAGGAAGGAAGACAGTTGTTTCTGAACAATAAGCTCTAATACTTTTGATAGAAAAGGAAGTATAGAGATGGGGCGGAATTGAGAGAAGGAAGTAGGGTTACTGGATTTTGGCAGAGGAACAACTAGAGCTAGTTTTCATGCCGAGGGAAAGGAACTGGAGGACAAGGAGAAATTAAAGATGTGTGTGAGGATTGGAAGTACTTCAGGAAGGATGAGGGAGATCATACGAGAGGAGAGGATATCGTGTCATGACCCTCGGCGGTAGAGGAGATGGAAAGGATATGCTTCCTAACTTCAAGCTCTGATACTGCAGAAAAAGATAGAGGGGAACATGTAGGCATTGGTAGTTTGGAAAGTTCCAGAAGTGTTTTTAATTTGACAGAGGGATCAATGTTATATGGAAGTGTAGAGAAATGTCTATTAATAGCACAGAGGTCAAGAGAAATGGGGGAAGAATCAGAAGATTTACCAATGCCTAAGGATTTAAGAAACCGCCATACCTGTGCAGGGTCTGAGACACTTACAGATTTATGGATATGAAGTCTCCTGGCATCCCTGCACATACGGTTACAACGGTTACGAAGCATCTTGAAACGATCGCGATTGGTATCAGAAGGACAACGCAGGTATTTCATTTTCGCCCTATTCCGCAGCGCCATAATATCCCTGATCTCGTCTGTAAGCCACGGAGCCGGCACATGCTTGACCTTAACCTTTTTTATTGGAGCATGGACATCAAATAAGCTAAGTAAAATGTTGTTAAATAAAGATATTTTGGTGTCCATACTGTCAGCACTAAGTACAGGTCCCCAATCGGTGCTACTTGCATCCAGACGCAGAGCCAATTCATTAATATTTTTAAAGCTGCGAAGGAAACGGTAAATGGGCTTGCGTTTTGGAGGGCGCACCTTGTATGACAAATAGACTAGGTCGTGGTAAGAAAAGCAGGCCGGCTGTTGGCCAAATGTTGAAACGTTTTGAGGAGAAGAGACAATCATCAGGTCTAGGAGAGATGGAGTTTTATTTAGGAGGTGATGAGTGGTTGAAAGAGGTAGAACGTTAAGATTGACAGACGAAAGCAAAGAGAGTAGATTGCGCGTACGAGAATCGTTTTTGACCAGACAAGTGTTGAAATCACCGAGGAGAAGGACATGTTCGTAAAGGGGACAAAATTGGTGGAGTAAGGATTCTAAAGTGAAAAAGTAATTGATATGCATATTAGGACTGTAAAAGACAGCTAGGAAAATTTTAGTATGGCGCAGGGAAACTTTAAGAAAAAGGTGTTCAGAAGAACCGGAGTAAAGCGAAGGTGACACGCTGATTACAGAATGTGGGAAATCGGTTCTAAGATATATAGCTACGCCGCCACACCCCACACCAACACGATCGTTTCTGATGAGCTTGAAGCCAGGAAGTGCGTATTGGGTAGATGGGAGAGAAGGTTTTAGGAAAGACTCAGAAATCAAAATAGCATCAACATTTGAGTTACTAAAAGTTGCTAGTAAGTCAGAGTAGTGGCCAGGAACGCTTTGGGCGTTAATATGAACGATATTGAAATTGAAAGAGAAACTTGAGAAAACAGATGAGAGATAATCGGATAAGGAGTCAGTAGTGGAAGTGTCACTCCCATCCGCACTAATAAAATCATCAGACGACGAAGAGCAGGAAAAGAAACTATTATTTGGATCGGCGTGAACATCATACATTATAAATAATAATAATTATATATATAGGTAACTAAATATAATAAATATGCCTAAAAACAACTACAAGAGTACTAAAAATCGAGCACAGAAAGCACTGTACTCGCCGTGCGTGTGGAAAGAAAAATATTCAGTAAGTATACACAATTCACAGAAAACAAAAATGAGAAAAGAAATTTAAAAAAAAAAACATTCAACAGTAACATATAAATTACAAATTTAAAAAACCCCCAACGCCAAAAACGAACATTTAAATAGTAAAAAATAATGCGGTCACCTATTATTTTTGATGTAAGCAAATGTATGTTTTACTTCTTTACTCTCTTTAAGATATTTTAGGTTAATTAATGCGTAGGGGACCGCTATGAAATTACCATTGATTTTTTTTACAATCACTTGCGATCCCCGACACATTAATTAACCTAAAATATTTTAAAGAGAGTAAAGAAGTAAAACATACATTTGCTTACATCAAAAATAATAGGTGACCACATTATTTTTTACTTTTTAAATGTTCGTTTTTGGCGTTGGGGGTTTTTTAAATTTGTAATTTAATGTTATTTCATAATTTTTAAAGTGACATGAAAACTACTGAACCTATTTTCATAAAACAAGGCTAAGAACACTCTCGCATAAATTAACTTTCTACTTAAAAAACTGCATCGAAATCGGTCCACTCGTTTGGGAGCTACGAAACCACGAACGGACAGAAACTTATAACACCCGTCTTATTTTGTCGCAATTTTTAAAGTTACTTCAAAACTACTAAACCGATTTTCTATTAAAAAAAAACGCATCGAAATCGGTCTACCCGTTTGGGAGCTACGATGCCACAGACAGACAGAAACTTTAACACCCCTCTTTTCTTTTGTCGCAATTTTGAAAGTTACTTCAAAACTGCTGAACCGATTTTCATGAAACAAAACTTAGAACACTTTCGCATAAATAAGCTTTCTATTAAAAAAAACGCATCGAAATCGGTTTACCAGTTTGGGAGCTACGATGCCACAGACAGACAGAATCTTTTAACACCCCTCTTTTCTTTTGTCGCAATTTTTAAAGTTACTTCAAAACTACTTAACCGATTTTCATGAAACAAAGCTAAGAACACTCTCGCATAAATAAGCTTTCTATTCAAAAAAACCGCATCGAAATCGGTCCACCCGTTTGGGAGCTACGATGCCACAGACAGACAGAAACTTTTAACACCCCTCTTTTCTTTTGTCGCAATTTTGAAAGTTACTTCAAAACAGCTGAACCGATTTTCATGAAACAAAGCTAAGAACACTCTCGCAAAAATTAGCTTTCTACTTGAAAAAACCGCATCGAAATCGGTCCACCCGTTTGGGAGCTACGATGCCACAGACAGACAGACCGACAGAAAGACAGACAGACAGACCGACATTGGCGTCAAACTTATAACACCCTTCTTTTCTTTTGTCGCAATTTTTAAAGTTACTTCAAAACTACTTAACCGATTTTCATGAAACAAAGCTAAGAACACTCTCGCATAAATAAGCTTTCTATTCAAAAAAACCGCATCGAAATCGGTCCACCCGTTGGGAGCTACGATGCCACAGACAGACAGAAACTTTTAACACCCCTCTTTTCTTTTGTCGCAATTTTGAAAGTTACTTCAAAACAACTGAACCGATTTTCATGAAACAAAGCTAAGAACACTCTCGCAAAAATTAGCTTTCTACTTGAAAAAACCGCATCGAAATCGGTCCACCCGTTTGGGAGCTACGATGCCACAGACAGACAGACCGACAGAAAGACAGACAGACAGACCGACATTGGCGTCAAACTTATAACACCCCTCTTTTTGCGTCGGGGGTTAAAAAAGATATTTTTCACAGAAAAATAAAACATTAAAATTGAGCGAAATTTGGTGAGAAATTTTGGTTTGGTTAAAAACGTTCTATTCTATATTTTTTAAAAATGGCTGCCATCTTGGGTATGTGATGATTTTGCCAATGTCTAGTTTTTGTAGCAAGAGTGCTTGACGTTGTACGGTAACTTATGTATTCTGGTGACTTCAAGGATTGTTTTTCGAAAAGAACACTATTGTCGATGAACCATCATTCACGCAAGGAGCCAAGACGAGCGCGGGAGACGTGCGGGAGGAAAGCTGTCAACTGTACGGTGCTCCGCGCGCATCACTACTTCACCTCAGAGCGTGTTACTGTACACACTATCAATCGAAAATCATAATACTTAAATTTTGTAAATCAAGTTTAATAATATAATCATTTTGCATGAAGATAAAGTGTCACATTCATTTTCATCTCCTACATTCGTTATTCTTCAACATTCTACTGCATTTATCATTCTACGAGTACCTAGATCTTTCACATAATCAAGAAAGACTTTCATCTGAAATTCAAGAGCCGATCCTGTTCGCTTCATAATGGTCCTTCGAGCCGGATCTAAGAAACCCAGTGACCTACGCCGAGGGAAGTACTTACATACGAAACCGCAAGTACCTAGCAAATATCCAAAATTAAATCAAAAAAGCCTTTGTATTCAATACCTTGGACAAAGCAAGTTTTATGAGTGAGTTCGTACCAATTTATAATCATTTAATTAATCAATCTATTTTATTTTAATATAATAGAATCAATTTTATTTTACTTAATATTTCATTATGCTAAATCACCACTATAGTGATTTCATTATCTCAAATTAATTATTATAATATATTACAATAACATACACGATTTATCCATTAAATTGCGTATATACTAAATATCTTATACAAGGTGTTACAAAACTACAAATAAACATTTAAGGGGGTGGTGTAGACCATCAAACTGAACAACTTTCACTATGGGACCAATATCGAAATCGCGAAAAAAAAAAATTATTTTCTATACTCTACAAATCGACTAGAGCTAAAATATGTATGGGATTTAAAAAAAAAATTTTCGCGATTTCGATGTTGGTCCCATAGAGAAAGTTGTTCAGTTTGACGGTCTAAACAACCCCCTTATGAGTTTCAAAAATTTATTCTTACTTATGAAACACCCTGTATATCATAATAATCAAAGTTATAAACTTCCGATTTGTTTACGACATAAAACTGTGCCAAATAGGTAAAGATGCGCCGTGCCTAGCGATAAGAGTCTTTTGTTCTCGTAGTAGCCGGCCGAGCGTTGGAATGCGGTTTGTAGTTACGAACTTTCTGTGAGTTTAACGTAATTATTGATTCTGATTGCAAACGCATAAAAATCATTCTATATCATTTATTATAGTGAACAATCACGAAGTTATTTTGAAAATGAACATTTTTTATTTATACATTATTTTTTGAAATAAGCTTAACATAACATTACATTTTGAAAATACATATCATTATACGAACTTAAACCAATTAAGTTTTATTAATATAATACGATTATACCTACATAGGTATATAGTACGGAGCTTGAGTTTTTTATTTATTAGTTCAGTCTGCTTTCCATAATTCGTCAAAATGACTGAGGTTAAAGAGCTTATTAAAAAACGAGGTTCTGTTAAGGGCCGTCTCACAAACTTTATTAATTATGTGAATGGTTTGGATGGTGGGGAATTATTATCTACCTTGCAAACAACTGAATTAAAGCTACGTTTATCAAAGGTTGATCAACTGTTGCAACAATATGATGAAATTCAAAATGAAATTGAAAGTACAGTCGACGACAAAGATATCTCCAGTCAGCAGAGCGAGAGGCAAGAATTTGAAAATTTATTTTACTCCATCGTAGCAAGAGCGCAGTCTATGTCAAAGTCCAGTGAATGTGACGATGATCGTCATACGTTTCAGGTCATTCTAAACCTTCAGCGGGGGCAAAACACATAAAGTCCAGTGGCAGTCGCGGCATTAAACTGCCCACAATCGCAGTTCCCGAATTTAGCGGACAGTACGAGGACTGGTTGGAGTTTCGTGATACTTTTGTGTCCTTAATCCACGAAAATAATTATATCAGTAATATACAGAAGTTTCACTACTTACGAGCTTCGCTAAAAGGAGGTGCTGCTCAGGTAATAGGATCGTTGGAGTTTTCATCCAACAATTACGTCATTGCCTGGGATTTGTTGTGCGACAGGTTTAATAATACACGATTATTATTGCAGAATCATTTACAGGCTATATTTAGTTGTGAGCATATGAAACGTGAATCTTCTCAATCTATCCGAAAAATAATAGATACGTTTTCCAAAAATCTACGATCATTGCAAGTACTCGGTGAACCTACACATTCTTGGGATACACTTATTATACAGGGTCCTTCTTAATATGCTGACACTTTTTTAAGGGGATGTTCAGACCATCAAACTGAACAACTTTCTCTATGGGACCAACATCGAAATCGCGAAAAAAAAATCAGCTGTCCCATAGATTTGGCTCGAGTAGGTTTGCAATTTTGTATGGAAGAGATGATTTTTTTTTCGCGAGATCGATGTTGGTCCCATAGAGAAAGTTGTTCAGTTTGACGGTCTGATCATCCTCTTAAAAAAGTGTCAGCATATTAAGTTGGACCCTATATATATAATTAACACTAAACTAGATCAAAAAACGGCACGTGATTGGGAGGAGAAAAAGACTTCATTACATAACAAGATAAAATTGACTGAATTTATGTCATTTTTAAAGGGGAAGGCAGATTTACTTGAAACTCTAAACATGAACAACAAATTTGATAAATCCAAACCACACACAGAGCACGTAAAGGGTTTCGCTGCAATTGCAAACACGAATAATTATTACAGCTGTCCCATTTGCAAAAACGAACACCGCATTTACAATTGCAACACATTCCTTGGCCAATCCGTAGACGAGAGAGCAGAGTCTGTTCGTAAGCTCAATTTATGTACTAATTGTTTACGAGCAGGTCATCAGGCTCGCGTTTGTAGGTCACGTCCATGCACTTTGTGCTCAAGCAAGCATAACACGTTATTGCACGTAAAGGCAATTGAACCACCGCCACCACCATCAGGCGACGACGGAGCCACATCGCTCTCAGTCCAGGTAACAGAGCGAGTGCTGCTATCTACTGCAGTCTTATACATACGAGATAAGGACAATCAACGTCATGAGGTTAGAGCTGTTCTTGATTCAGGGAGCCAAGCATCCTTCATGACCGAAGCACTACACAAAAAACTCAAACTAAAATGTACGAATACTCAAACTACAGTCGTGGGTATTAATAATTCAATTTCTCAGATCACAAAGCGTTGCAATACAGGTATTGAATCGCGAGTCAACCCATTCAAGGCAGATGTAGCATTTTTGGTGCTACCAAGCATAGCAAAACTTTGTAAAAATAGTACACACATGCAAAAACTAAGCATATCTTCACAAATAGCGTTAGCAGATCCTGAATACTATAGTTCATCAAGTGTTGACTTACTACTTGGTGCAGACATTTTTTGGGATTTGTTAGAGCAAGGTCAAATTCGTTTGGGTGCAAACAGCCCTGTTTTACAACAAACAAAACTTGGATACATAGTTTCGGGACCCACCAGTGGCCTCAATCAAACACGCAATAACACAAGAAATATTGTCACGTGTAATATTGTACAAAATGATTTCAAAGACATACAAGAGCAATTATCACAGTTTTGGTCCCTCGAGGAGACACCAGTTACTTCTGAAACCGCTTACTCATCGGAAGAACGAGCATGTGAAGAACATTTTGTAAAAAATTACACGCGTTTGACTGATGGAAGGTTTTCTGTTGCTATTCCACTTAAAAAACCTGAATCTGTGTTGGGAGACTCGTATAGTAAAGCAAAACATTGTTTTCTATCAATGGAGCGCAGACTACAACGTCTTCCAAAATTAAGAGAAATGTACACTGATTTCATAAATGAGTATAAGGATCTAGGACACATGACACCCACATCAGGTACACGTGAGACAAACACACAACAGTCATACTTTCTGCCGCATCACGGTGTGCTACGAGAGAATAGCTCAACCACCAAGCTTCGAGTTGTGTTTAACGCGAGCGCGTCCACCTCTACAGGTGTATCTTTGAATGAGTTACAGATGGTCGGACCCACAGTACAGAATGATCTTTTTTCTATCCTGGTCAGGTTTCGACATTTCACTTATGTTATGACCGGAGATATCGAGAAAATGTACAGACAAGTGTTAGTTCATCCAGACCAGAGACACCTACAGAAAATAATTTGGCGAGACGATCCCACCAAAGAATTACAAACTTTTCAGCTCAACACGGTAACATATGGGACTGCATCTGCTCCGTTCCTAGCGATCCGATGTTTGAAGCAGCTAGCGCTTGAATGTAAGGACAGCCTTATATCACAGATAATCGCTGCCGATTTTTATGTTGATGATTTGGTAACTGGTAGTCAATCAGTTCAACAGCTGCGTCACATTCGCGACGAAGTCTGTAAGGTTTTGTCCTCTGGGTGTTTCAACCTTCACAAGGTCAAATCAAACGTTGAAAACTTCACACACACTGATTCTGAACCATGCGTTCCGCTCAATTTTGGTCAACAAAATTCGGCGAACACATTAGGTCTTGGTTGGTCATCGTCACAAGATGACTTGTATTTTTCACCAAAGCCTCCAATTAGTGCACCTCCCACCAAACGATCAGTTTTGTCTAAAATTGGACAAATCTTCGATCCACTTGGCCTCCTAAGTCTTGTCATTATTCAGGCAAAATTATGTTGCAAAAACTTTGGCTGTTAAAGATTTCATGGGATGACACCCTTCCTTCAGATATTTCAGAAACTTGGATAAAATTTACATCGGAATTGTCACATCTAGACAGCTTACGTATCCCGCGTTGCGTCACACTTAACGATCCTAGCATCATTGAACTCCATACCTTCTGTGATTCGTCACAAGATGCATACGGTGCGTGTGTATTTGTAAGATCCGTGTCCAGCAGTAATGAGGTTCAAACACACTTGCTTTGCGCAAAAAGTAAGGTTGCCCCCTTAAAACCCGTAACGATACCTCGATTAGAGCTATGTGGAGCTCTTGTTGCAGCTCGGTTGACTCATAAAGTGTTACAAGCCTTTAGATTGCCTGTAACTAGTTGCACGTTTTGGACGGATTCGTCTATTGTTTTGGCATGGCTCAAAACAACACCGTACAAGCTGAAACAATTTGTTAGGAACCGGGTAGCTGAAATTCAGGAGCTCACGCAAACCAATGAATGGCGTCATGTTCCTACACGACAAAATCCAGCAGATTTATTGACAAGAGGCATACACTTGTCACAAATACAAAACGTAGATTTGTGGTGGACTAGGCCGGCGTTTCTGCGTGACTCACCTGAGAGTTGGCCTAAATCAAACTTTGATCACAGTGTTGATATTTTGCCCGAGGTTTTTGTTCAGCTCGTAGTACCGGATTCACACACGAATAATGATTTGATAGATATGGGCAGGTTTTCCAGTTTACTTAAATTAAAACGATCATTAGCGTATGCATTACGATTCGTACACAATTGTAGAACGCGTGATATACAACTAAAGATATCAGGACCCCTTAGTACTGCTGAAATTGACAATTCATTTGATATTTTATTAAAACAATCGCAAAGAGAATCATTTGAAAATCTAGAAGAATTCAAATCATTACAAAACAATCAAACTTTACCGCATAAAAGCACACTACTACACCTATCACCTTTTATAGATGATAAGGGTATAATCAGAGTAGGTGGCCGTTTAGATAATTCTAGCTTCGATTACGATACGAAACATCCTATTTTGATTTCATGTAAACACCACATCTCAAAGCTCATATTTACCGACGAACACAAACGGTTATTTCATGCAGGACCACAACTGCTTTTATCGTCAGTTAGGCAACAATTTTGGCCAATAGGTGGACGTAACATGGCCCGGCTTGTCGCACACAAATGCCAGAGGTGTTTTAGGATGAGAGCTCGAACGATCAACCCTATCATGGGACAGCTGCCAGAGGAGCGCCTCAGCCCTGGATATCCTTTCCAGAATACAGGTGTTGACTATGCCGGTCCGCTGCTGGCCGCTGATCGACGGGGACGTGGGTGTAAGCTTATAAAGGTCTACGTCGCGGTATTTGTGTGTTTTGCCACGAAGGCTTTACATTTGGAGTTAGTGACGGACTTGACTAAAGATGCCTATATTGCGGCTCTGCGCAGATTTATAGCGCGACGTTCAAAGCCTAAGACCATGTTTTCCGACAACGGCACACAGTTTGTTGGAGCTAAAAACGAAATACGCAAGTTTATAAGCCAAAATTCAGCCGCGCTATCTGAAACCATGGCCAATGACCAAGTCAATTTCAAGTTTATTCCGGCATATGCGCCTCACTTTGGCGGATTATGGGAAGCAGGCGTAAAATCATGCAAGCATCATTTGGTTCGAGTCTTAGGCAATTCAAACTTGACATTCGAAGAATTATACACTACATTGGTTCAGATAGAGGCAATTTTGAACTCGCGACCACTCTCACCAATTTCACCAGATCCTAGCGATCTCACTCCATTAACACCTGGTCACTTCTTGGTCGGACGACCTCTAACCGCTCTGCCAAGTCCAAGGTTAGAAAATGCAATCTGGAATAGGCTGGGACGCTGGGAACGTGTTGAGCAGCTGCGCCAACATTTTTGGATTCGTTGGCAGAAGGAATATGTCACAGAGCTCCAGCAGAAAACTAAGTGGCGAACAACAAAAGGACGTCTCGATAAGGGAGTTTTAGTCCTAGTAAAGGAAGACAACTTACCACCGATGAAATGGTGCCTCGGCCGGGTCCAGGACGTATATTATACCGGAAGCGATGGTGTTGGTCGAGTTGCTGATATCCTAACTAGTAAGGGTGTGATACGACGTGCGTTCAACAAAATATGTCCGCTGCCAAATGAAGACGATAGGTCCTAAACTATCTAGGTTGAAACAAAGCCTTTCAACGCCGGGGGGCATGTCGATGATTGAAGATCACTCAACTCGTCATACATTCATCACCAAACATACGTCACCATATAACCATCATTCACGCAAGGAGCCAAGACGAGCGCGGGAGACGTGCGGGAGGAAAGCTGTCAACTGTACGGTGCTCCGCGCGCATCACTACTTCACCTCAGAGCGTGTTACTGTACACACTATCAATCGAAAATCATAATACTTAAATTTTGTAAATCAAGTTTAATAATATAATCATTTTGCATGAAGATAAAGTGTCACATTCATTTTCATCTCCTACATTCGCTAGTCTTCAACATTCTACTGCATTTATCATTCTACGAGTACCTAGATCTTTCACATAATCAAGAAAGACTTTCATCTGAAATTCAAGAGCCGATCCTGTTCGCTTCACTATCTTGAGCCACCACTGGAGCTTCGTTGTAGGCCGGGGAGGGGGCAACCAACAATCGACTCGCGATGTGACTACCCTATAGCAGACCTACAACGCGACTCCGTTAAAAACGTTAGTTCCACTGCAATGACATTTACAAATTTCTAAACGAAAACCAATATGTCAAAGTGTTGTCAAAAGCGAAAATTTACGTGACAGGCATGTGACAGGGCAACAATAGCAATTACATTTTAAAAGAAATCGTTTAAAACTAACATAAATAGTTATTTGTTATGCTAGGCTGCAAAGTTGCTATTTGGCGCGAGTACTTTTATTGAAACCTGAGCAAGCGAAGGATTCTAGGATTGAACCACGAGCGAAGCGAGTGGTTCAAATAATAGAATCCTGAGCGCTCAGCGAAGGTTTCAAAGGTACGAGACGCAGAATAATTTGCAGCCGAGCGAAACACACAATTTTTCACCTCAGAACAGCGAAGAAAAAAAGTGAATTGCTAAAAAGAACATTTCAAAAAGTTTTTTTTTCGTTCTGGCCAGTGTCATGAGTGGATTGGCGGTATATAAAATTATTGAATAGACAGATTCGAATTTCAAAAACTCTTTCCACGCTAGCGGATAAAATGCACTTTTGCACTCAGATTTCGAATGATAAACAGAATCTTTCCGAGCTTGTGAGGTGAAAAAGAAATTTTGGGTGAACTACCTGCAAAGCCAGACGACAAAAAAAACAAATGAAACACTGCTAAATTAGAAAGTCGCGGCTAAAAGGCAGAAAAGTGAAAAGAAAAAGGTTGAAAAACAGTGAAGCTATTTCTTCCTCGTGGCCCTGATAGGCCTCGCAATGGGCTTCACTGCGGGTTTAGGAGGCTTGCCTTCATTCTGCGCGCTCTTCAGCTGGGGCGGCTCGTTCTGGGAGTCACTCACTTGACCCGGAAACTTCGCTATGAGCAACTCCAAATCAGACTGTGACTCCACTTTACGACGGCTCTTGTCCGGCAGCAGGATGTTAATCTTGCCGTCAGCCGACCAGCAGCGATTGACTCCGAAGTGCATGCGTCCAGACATGAACACTTGATGCCTAGTCCGGGTCAGGAACTCGGACAAAGTGAATCTGGACCCCTTCAGCAATGACTTGTCATCCCACACCTCACGTCGATGCTGCATCATGTGGAATCTGAGCAGGATGGGCCGTGGCTTGGATGTATTGGAGCGAAGGCGGTGGCACATTTCGAAGTCATCGGGCGTCACCTCTGGCATTTTCATTTTGTCGGATATTACAACTTCTGAATATAAATTTAGGGGGATTCGTAAATATAGTGTCTTCAAATCATTTTCTTACACGAATAAGCAAAAAAAGTTACTTATTATAAATTATTTACGTTCAACCCATAATTTTACTGGACTATAGGGCGCGCCGCGCATGAAGTTGATGGCCTATGATGCAAAGGGCAAATATTTTTATGACGAATGTAAATGGAGAACTTACCACGACCAAATAAATGGTCTTCTCCGAAAAGGACAAGTGCGTAGCACCCTCAACCGACGGAAGTGCATGAAGAGATGTATGAAAGTGGATGAGGCGAGAGAAGTGTGTCGGGGTGTGTGTGTGTGTGTGTGTGTGTGTGTGTGAGCCGTAGTTTCTGCCTACCCCTGTGGGATAGTGGCGTGAGTATATGTATGTAAATATTTTTCCTAAGTCATGGACGTATCTAGGTATATAATTATATTCATTCTTTATTGTCACATAGGTCTACCATGAGTTTTTAGCGTATTTTTTTACTATTGTAGTTAGGTTTCGCCAATTTGTATGACAGAATTTAGTTCTCAACGTAACCACTAGGAGCGCTGTACAAAATTCAATAAAAAATAGGTGACGTAACTACAGTCGTGAAGTACGGTGAAAACTCATGGTAGACCCCCAGTCTAGACGAGAAGTGTGTCTAAATGTGTGTGTCCAAGATATTGATTTATTTTTTGCCCGTATGGCCATCTTGGATTTGGTTTTGATTTTACTCATAGCCTACAAAAGAGGATTTTTACAACATTTTATTCTTGTTAACAAAAAGTTTATTGTATTAACAAATCACATTATACCGTATAAACACAAATTCGGTACTTGAAACTAATAAACAACAATACATATGAATATAATATGTTTTCAATAGACAATTCAGAGTAAATCAAAAGTATAAAAATGCGTTTAAGAATATTGGGTATTCACATAATTCACAGTCTTTTCAGGGTTGAATGTTGTCGCGATATTCTCCTCTTCCTGGGGTACATCTTTGTGGTCCCATCCCCACACTTCATGACAACCATCTCCCGTCCTCTTTGTTCGCTTCTCAATTATGTCTTTGGACACAGTTTTTAAGTCGTGAGCCCATCCAATTAAAGACATGAAATCAATAAAAAACTTCGAAAAGTTCAAGGAATAGTAACCCAATTCAGCGCTTTTGTAATCCCACGGGAAAGTGTGATGATAATTGTGGAATCCTTCGCCTACTGCTAATAAGGATATCGCTCGGTTCTCGACAGGGTTTATGTTTTTATCATAGGGTTTAGTTCCGAACATGTGGGCGACAGAGTTGACACACCAAGTAGCATTTAAGACGTAGACATAACGTAATAAGGCGCAAACATTGAAGGCATTCCAAGCTGATTCTCCCCACAATGTAGGAATAAACGTTGGTAGAATGAAGCAAGCTAACAGCATGAGGATCACGTAGTTTCTGGAAAGCAAGATAACACGTTAATAAACACTCGACAACAATAAAAACGGTTCACCAACATACCTGAATATCTCGGAAAGTAAGAATGATAGCACTTAAAAAGTATTTCATTAGACTATTTAATACTTCTTAAATTAATTAATAACGTTTTTAGTTTTCATTTGTTTGACTTAATTAAAATACCTACATAAATACAAATGCGTCAATTCTATCGCAGACGTAAAATTTAAAATTACCGTTTTTTGTCACACATATAACATTTCCCCATATTTTAGTGTATGTAAGTGATAAAATTATCACATTAATAATAAATGTTGAATACTAAAAATTGCATTTTCAAAAAATTATTTACATAAGTTTTAGCCTTTTTTATTGGCATTAGTTTATAGCAACCAGAAATTTTATTAATTTATGAAGTAGTATTAAATTGTCTATAAAATACATTTTAATTAAATAAGCTACCATTCTTAGTTTCCAAGATATCAAGGCTTATGTTGTTGGTGACCCGTTTTTATTTTTGTCGAGTGTACTTAAAATTATGTCAGCAGAAAAAGAAAAAAAACTTATTGACCTGTGATCTCATTATCAATTACAGGTTAATAAGATTCCGATTTAAGTCACATAATATACCTAGGTCACTAACTTTACAATATATTTTTCACCTCACAAGCTCGGAAAGATTCTGTTTATCATTCGAAATCTGAGTGCAAAAGTGCATTTTATCCGCTAGCGTGGAAAGAGTTTTTGAAATTCGAATCTGTCTATTCAACATTTTTATATACCGCCAATCCACTGAAAATGCTTAATAACTATTTCATGACACTGGCCAGCACGAAAAAAAAACTTTTTGAATTCACTTTTTTTCCTCGCTGTTGTGGGGTGAAAAATTGTGTGTTTCGCTCGGCTGCAAAGTTATTCTGCGTCTCGTACCTTTGAAACCTTCGCTAAGCGCTCAGGATTCTATTATTTGAACCACTCGCTTCGCTCGTGGTTCAATCCTAGACTCCTTCGCTTGCTCAGGTTTCAATAAAAGTACTCGCGCCAAAAAGCAACTTTGCAGCCTAGCATAACAAATAACTATTGAGACAATTATGCTAAGGTTAAGTACCTACTACTTACATGACAGCAGTCAAGACTTATGAGTTAATGACTAAAAAAGAAATTAACTTACTTCTTTTGGAATCTCAAGAAAGGATCCGCCCAAAGGTCACTCATCTCAATGGTGTGGCCCAAGGCTTTGATTTGAGGATGTTTTCGGACGAGCAGCCAGCCGACGTGGGAGAAAAAGAAGCCTCGTGTTGCATTGTGAGGGTCAGCATCGGTGTCTGAGTATTTATGATGCATTCGGTGGTCACGTACCCAGTCGATTACGGCATTCTGCAAGCATTTTATTAAGCTTATATTAGCTTCACCTTTAAGTAACTAACCAACTAACTAAGTATGTAAATCTAGGAAGTCGATTTTTACCTACTTCTAATTAATGTATCGATTTGAAACTTTGCAGTTAGGTGTATGTAGTTCGTAAGACAATACAATAATTTGGTACCATCGAGCTGATCTAATAATGGAGTCATGAGATGAATAGTGGAACTCTTCGATGGCTACTTGTAAACCACTCAAATTTGGGCTCGTTTGCTTTGTTTTGACGAGTCTCATACATTATACATGGTGTCTTGGAACTCATTATGGAGCCAGAAGGTGAATAGTGGAACTCTTCAACGGCTTCTAGCAAATCCCTCGAGTTACAGCTCGTTTGGTTTCTTTTGACGAGTCCGATACAATATACATTGTGTCGTGGGTCTGATGATGGAACCTCGAGGTCGATGAGTAGAACTTTTTAACAGATAGTAGAAAATCCCTCGAGTTTGGGTTCGTTTGGTTTGTTTTAACGAACCCAATACACACATTGTGAAGGGTCTGAATATGGAGTCAGGAGGTGGATAGTGCAACTTTTCAACGATTACTAGTAAACCCGTCGAGTTCGGGCTCGTTGTTTTGCTTTGACGAGTCCAATACACAAAACATTGTATCGTGGATATCATAATGGAGCCAGGAGAAGGATAGTGGAACTCTTCAATGGCTACTGTTGAACCCGTCAAGTTTGGGCTCGTTTGATTTGTTTTAACAAACCCAATACGTAACACTAGGTGACGAAGGTCTGACAATGGAGCCAGGCGGTGGATAGTGGACCTCTTCAATGGCTACTTGGGAAAACTCCTTGATTTAAACCCATTTGGATCGTTTTGACGAGTCCCACACATTATACATGATGGAGCCAGCAGGTTGAACTGTTCAATAGCTACTACCTAGTTAACCTCTCGAGATTAAGCTAAATGCATGACACTTGGTGACATGATAACGTGGATCTCCTGATGGTTTGAATATGGTTTTAGACTTAACAATTAAAATAAAATATTATAGTTAAAAAAAACTAAAAAACACGCTTATTAACGCATTAAAAAGAGAGAGTGAGAAATAAACGTTTTTATTATTTATTATTATTATGTTCTTAGCTTAATTAGGCTAAGTTAGAAATTTGGCTTTGTATATAAATCTTTGCTGATTATACTTAAAAAGTAAATCTTTGATCTAAGCATCAGCTTCCATAAATAGTTACAGTAATCGCCATAAGGCCAGAGGATACGCGGTTACATATGGGTGCGCAGTGCACATTCCAGCGCACTCGTGTGCGTGTGGGGGGGGGGGGGGGGGAGGGGGTGTATAAATTATTACTTACATTAATGCCGTTTTGGCGTATTACGCGTCAAACTTTTGCATAAAATTAACACCTCTGCAACCACCTTGTATGGAGTCAGATTTTCGTTTAAATGTATAGTTTGAAAGTTACAGTGCCTCAAAGATTTCCATACAAATCTTAAATTAATCCTAGCATTGAAACTGTATATTTTAACGAAAATCTGACTCCATACAAGCATAGCTAGAGATTTGTTTTTATATTGTTTCTGCAAAACTTCATAGAATTTAATTGGTTAGTATTTAAAATATCACCATAGTACGTTTGTCTGCAGCGCGCATTTTCGCTCTCGGAATCAAAT
Organism: Agonopterix heracliana; assembly: GCA_963693445.1. Taxonomy (NCBI): domain Eukaryota; kingdom Metazoa; phylum Arthropoda; class Insecta; order Lepidoptera; family Depressariidae; genus Agonopterix; species Agonopterix heracliana. The sequence goes on from OY856321.1 coordinate 1,357,583, forward strand.
TCTCTGACTTGTTGACTTGCTTTAAACTATTTGATACATTGGGAGGTGGCCATATCACCTGAGGAATTAAGGTCTTTTTTCATTCACGAAACTGGTTTTACAAAAGGGAGGCTGACTATGAAGGGACCTACCTGACAGGATGAGATGAGTCTAGGAACTGTAGGAGGTCGTATATCTTGCTTCGTTGGCTGGTTTGCTTTCGATGTTGTGTGTAATAGGAATGAGCCAGCCCTTATAGACACTGGCGCGTCGTGTTCGTGTATTTCGTCAAGTTTAGTGTCGAGCCTGCAGTTGGAAGTAGAAAAGTCCTAAATATGTCCTTAGGGCGGTGAATGGTGCGCAGCTGAGTGTCCAGGGCACAGTGGAACTGGAGATAGTCATAGAATCAATTGTATATAGGCATAGGATGTACGTAGTTGAGAGATTACAACAACATTTAATTTTAGGTCAGGATTTTCTATTCAAATATATGGCTAACATAGACTTTTGTAAAAGTAAACTCGTTCTAGAGAATAAAAATTGTGTAAACTTTTTACAGAAAAATCTTTTTCAGAAAGGAGATTCTTCTCAGAACCATAATTCTTTAAGCCCGGTTTATGAGAAATACTGTCATTTGTCAAAGAATGACTATGTTTATTTTACACGTGTTGTAGAACAAAACGAGGATAAAATTTATACAAATGACCCGTGTCATTCTCCATACGCGATTGATACCGGATTATCTGCTAGGGAAAGCAATTCCCTGCATGAATTATTATGTCAGTTTAATGACGTGTTCGCGTTCAAGAACGATCAATTAGGGCGCTGTACACTATCCCAGGTGAGAATCGTTACGCAGGACGAAATTCCAGTGCATTCGATGCCGTATCGGGCCTCACCGAAGCAGCTCGAAATAATCGAAACACAGGTTGAGTAAATGCTGAAGAAAGGCGTAATCAGCCCGTTGTCCAGTCCGTATGCTTCACCGGTGGTTCTCGTGCAGAAACCAAATGATACTTGGCGGTTCTGTGTAGACTATAGGAAATTAAATAAGAAAGTAGTTAATGATTGCTACCCACTGCCGCTGATCGATGACGTGATAACGTACCTGTCTGGAGCTAGGTTCTTCGCCGACTTGGATTTAAATTCCGGCTATTGGCAGTTGCAGACTAGGCTGGAGGATAAACATAAGACTGCGTTTATAACCCCGTCGGGTTTATACGAATTCAACGTATTACCGTTCGGTTTGAAGACAAGTCAGGCGGCCTTTCAGAGAACAATGGATATGGTGTTGGCTGGTATAAAATATCGTAACGCTATAGTCTACGTTGATAATATTGTCGTTTACGGAAAAACGTTCGAGGAATTCCTGGCGGCGCTTAGGGACGTTTTGACAAGATTGAAGACGGCGAACCTCACTTTGAAACCTTCAAAATGCCGTTGTGGTTTCAGGAAAATTAGTGTGTTGGGTTATGAAATCTCCGGCGATGGTGTGGTTCCAGATCAGAAGAAGGTGGAGGCAGTAAGAGCCATAAAAGTCCCTACAAGTACTAAAGAGTTGAAGTCGGTGTTAGGTCTTTTCTCGTACTATAGGAAGTTCATTGATGGGTTCGCAGAGATTGTCTTACCATTGACAAAACTATTGAGGAAAGGCGTGACGTTCGTGTGGACCGAAGTGCAGCAAGCGGCGTTCGAGAGGGTCGTGAGGAGTATCAGTAATCCGCCGATTTTGAGGTATTTTTCGTCGGATGACTCGGTCGTCACGAGGGTGTGTGTCGATGCGAGCGGGGAAGCCTTAGGATGTTGTCTGATGCAGGGTAGGAAGGAAGATGATAGGATGCACCTGGTCGTATACGCGTCAAGGAAACTCAGCGAGGCAAAAAAAAAATACTCGACTACGGAAAAGGAATGTTTGAGTGTAGTTTGGGCACTCAATTATCTCAAACATTATTTATGGGGTGGTAAGTTTCAAGTAGTCATAAGGCGTTATGTTGGCTTAGGAGTAGGAAGGACATGTCAGGGAGGTTAGCAAGGTGGTCGCTGAGCATCCAGGCTTATGAATTTGATATTGTTCATTGTTCAGGCAGAGATAATGTTGTGGCAGACTTTTTGAGTAGGAATCCGTTGTGTGAAGAGAATCTTGTGGTGCCGGAGCCGAAGAGACAGGAGGACGGTTTAGTTGTATATAGGATCGAGGTAGTTAAAATGAAGGAAGAGCAGCTACGAGACGAGTTTTGTAGTGGGTGGCTTAGGAAATTACGCGAGAGCGGACTTGCAGTACTGAAGGGATATTGTATTATGAATGACGTCTTATGGAAAACCGTTTGTGTTAGGGGCGAAGTGCGGAAAGTCATAGTCTTGCCCATGTCTTTGTTTAACGAGTCTATGAGGGAATTACATGGTGAACCATGGTCAGGGGGGCATTTAGGGTTGATGAAAACGTTGGAAAAGTTTAGGTCTAGGTTTTATGTAAAAAATGGTGAGAGTAGGGTTGGACACTACGTGAAAAGTTGTGTAGTTTGTCAGGAGAGGAAAAAGATTGGGATGGTTGCTCCGTTAGAGCCGGTGAGGGTTAATGGGTTAATGGAGAAAGTCATGGTTGACCTCGTGGGCCCCTTGAGGAGGTCATACCAGGGTAATAAGTATATTATTGTATGTATTGAGTATGTGTCCAAGTACGTGGTCTGTAGGGCGATTCCGACACCGATTCGGAGCAAGTCAGCGAGTTTTTGGTGCAGGAGATATTTTGTAGGTTCGGAGGTGTCAAAGAGGTGGTGTCAGACAGAGGGTCGGTGTTTACGTCGCACTTGGTTAAGGAAACTGTAGAGTCATTTGGAGCGAGGTCGCGCTATACAACGGCTTTTCATCCACAGTCGAATGGGTTGTGCGAGAGGTTTAATAGAACTCTAATGCAGATGCTGTCCATGTACGTGGAGCGAGACCAGAGAGATTGGTGCACGTATCTACCGTTGGTTTGTTTTGCCTATAACTCTAGTGTACAATCATCCACTAATATTCCACCGTATGTAGTAATGTACGCTCGTGAACCACTCCTGAATACGGACCTGGCATTAAATTTGAATACTATAAATTCGAGCAGAACCCTGGGTGATCGAATAAATTATTCGAATATACAAACACGAAAGGCAATTCAAAATTTAAGGAAGGCCCAAGTAAAGCAGAAACGGCTTTATGATAGAAAGGCAAAAGTAAAGACTTTCCAACCCGGTCAGCAGGTCATGCTATATGTACCGCGAAGGCAAACGGGAATATGTATGAAAATGGCGCGGTTATACACGGGACCTTTTCAGGTTGTTAGAAGAATCTCCAGTGTAAATAATTTGATTAAGAAATTAGGTCATGCAGTTAGGTATCGTTATGATGTAGTCCACGTAAATAGATTGAAGGCATTTTATTGTAGATAAATTCATCACATTCAGTTTTGTAAAGTTGTGTTTTACGTTTCAGTGCTTTAGCTAGGAAGATGACATTATACTAACACTTGTTGTTTAATTTCATGTGTCTGGGGACATTGTGGACGACCATTACCTGAGGTGCGTGGAGGATACCAGGGCAGCAGATTGAAAAACGGTATGCGGACCACTGACTTTAAGGGCCAGATGCAAGTAAGCCGGTATGAAGAATGTGTATATAGGGTGTGGTTTTGTAGGTTGAGTGATATTGTAATTAGTAAGGAGAAATAAGGGTTTCTGTGGTGTTTTATTGATAGGAGTGTAGGGTAAGTTGACCCTAATGACCATAGGTTAGGGGTTCGTCACCGATTTGGTGAATGCCCTTCAGGCAGATAGGAAGATTTTCGGGGGTTTTTTGGGATACGTAGGGTAAAAATGTCTTCGAATGACCATAGGTTGAGAAGACGGTTCACTGATTTGGTGAACACGCCCATCTGGCAAGGGTTGGTTAACCGGTGCACCTCACCAACAACATTCTAACATAACATTTTTAACATAACATTTTAACATAACATTTTTAAGTTTAAATAATTTGAATAACATATTTTAATTACCTAAGTGAAACTAGTGATTTTATTATTATAATTTCGAACTAAATTCAACCATCTTTAATTCGGTCCGTCAACAGGACCGTTCTACTACTAACATTCTTGCAGAGCCTAGGGCTTAACTTTCCCTAGCTCTTTCATTGGTCCTTCGAGTAAACAATATCAAAACCAGTGCCGCGTGTGTGATCTTTCCACTGTCGTGCCGGGACAATACAGTGAACATAACAGAACATTTCCTGCTCGTGTACTTCTTCTCTGCGTGAAGCGCCGAGGACTGCATAAGCTGAACATCAAAAAGGCTGGTTGCTGATTAATCGGTGAGCCCGTTCCTTTTATTTTCGCTAAGTTAACGTGGATTAACAACAAACATGTCTATCTACGATACTATTTTGGCTGAACAAACTCAATTGATTGAGGAAATAAAATCAATCAATTCAAATTTTAAGAAAGATGGAGCCTCGCGTAAGACTGCAGATTATTTAAAGGTCAGGTTAGAAAGCCTTGAATTGGCCTGGAGTAAATTATATTATAATGATAAGCTTTTAAATAAGTCCGAGATCGATAAGTCGGGGCCCTACTACGAGAGACAAACATCTGCAAAGCTTAAGGAATTGTATATTTCCACTCGCGATATGATTAGTGAGTACAATCAGCCACCAGAACGTAAACCGCCGACTGAAGTGACTTATGATCAGAAAGTGGATAGTATCTTTAACGAGCAGAGGTCAAACATCAGGGCGTTTGAACGAGCCGTCAAAACCCTTAACATCGAACTTGTGAACGAGAAGTGGCAGTTAGAAGACAAGCTAAAAAATATTACTTCTCGTTGGGAACAGGTTGATAAAACGTACTGGAAACTCGACGAATTGGTGAATAGTATGGATGCTTACGAAAAAGACTACGACAAACTAGAAAGTATGTATGAGGATGCGAAGGCAGCATTAAATAAAAAGATATGGTCCCAAACTCATCAAGAACATTCTGCTCCGAAAATAGAGCTCCCTACGTTTAGTGGCAGTTATGCATTATGGCCAACATTCAAAGATCTTTTTACCGAATCGATTCATTTGAATACGTTCATACCCGATTCGCAAAAAATGCAACACTTAAAGTCAAAGTTGAGAGGCGAAGCTGAACGCTTAGTTCAGCATCTTAACATTAGCTCGGATAACTACGAAACATGTTGGAACATATTACAATCTCGATATGATAACATACGGTTGTTATTTTCTTTACATGCTAATGCTTTATTAAATCAGCCATCGATTCATCAACCATCAGCCGCACAATTAAAACGAATGCATGACGTAACTGTTGAAAGTCTACATGCAATTGACAACCTTAACATCGACACCAAAAGTTGGGACCCGTTGCTCGTACATATTCTCATTCAGAAACTTGATACGGAGACGATACAGGGATTTATTGAATCAATGAAAAATCCAAAAGAAATACCCAGCCTACAGAGCCTCATTAACTTTTTAGAAAATAAATTTATAGCCCTTGAATCAAGCTCAACTTCAAGAGGAAATCGTAACATACAGGAAAGGCAGGCAAACCACAACGCTAACAACTATAGTAAATTCAACGCTCCGCTATCAGGAAAATTGAATACAAACAGATCGTTCTCGCCTAAAACATTCCATAACAGTGTTTTTACGTGTCCTAAATGCACCCAGCCACACGGTCTTTACAGTTGCAAGGAGTTTATTGACTTGACACCTGAGCAACGAATGGAACTCGTCGAAAAATTGAACATATGCAAAAATTTTCTGTTTAGCCACAACGGCAACGAATGTGTGTCAAATAGAACATGTAAACAATGCAATAAAAATCACAACAGTTTTTTGCACGACGCAATCGTCAGCAAAAATGAGGAAAAAGAAGGACAGAGACTAGCTTCGCATTTATCGCATGACGATAAGAACGAAGTTCTACTAGCAACCGCACAAATCCAGGTCAAGTCATCTGACGGAACATTCATGACATTACGAGCGTTGCTTGATCAAGGATCTCAAGTGACGTTGATTACAGAAAACGCCGCTCAACAACTATAGTTAAAACGATCGAAGATGGATGCTGTAGTATCAGGACTAGGATCTGCGTCGTCCTTGAAGTGCAAGGGCTCAGTTACATTATCGTGCAGAGCTATACACAGTGAATACATATTTAACACTAATGCCTTGGTCATGAATACACTGACTAGCAAACTACCTAATAAAAATATAGACATCCAGTTATTCGAACATGTGCAACAAATACAACTTGCTGACCCGAAATTCAACATGTCTAACAACATTGATATTCTATTAGGAGCAGATGTTTACTCTGATATTTTAATGGAACGCTTAATTAAAAAAAAGGACTCTTCAATCATTGCTCAACAAACACAACTAGGATGGATTGTTTGCGGAAAATACAAATCCTTTAACTGTCACGTAACGCTGAACAATATGGAAGAATTGTCTCGATTTTGGGAACAAGAGGAAATTCAGGATGAATAACAACAAACAGATATCCAAGATCAAACTGAATTATTTTACGCTAAAACGACCACCAGGTTGGCAGATGGAATGTATCAAGTGCGTCTACCACTGAAACCAGATATCGAAACAAAACTAGGCGTCTCTAAACCACAAGCAGTCGCACAGTTTAAACAGCTGGAAAAGAAAATGAGCAGGAACCCAAATTTTGCAACCGCCTATAAGGAATTTATGGATGAGTATCAACAACTGGGTCATATGAAGTTGTCTACTAACTCAACAAACATTGAATACTTCATGCCACACCACGGTGTGGTGCGTGCGGATGCAGTAACCACTAAACTCAGAACTGTATTTAACGCATCCCAAAAAACAAATACTAAACTAAGTCTCAACGACCTCATGGAGAGCGGGCCCAACCTACAAACTGATCTACAGAGTATCTTATTGCAATGGCGTCTGTACAGATACGTGTTAACAGCTGATATAGAGAAAATGTACAGATTTATAGCCATACATCCAGATGACCAAAACCTTCAAAAGATTGTTTGGAGGAGCATTCCTGATCAAACCCTACAGGAGTTCCAGCTATGTACTGTTACTTACGGTACTAAAGCCGCACCATACTTAGCATTGAAAACCCTGAAACAACTGGCGATCGATGAAGGGGATAACTACCCCAAAGCCAAGCCGGTACTATTAAATAATTTTTATGTCGACGATGCTCTGTTCGGAAGCAACACTGTGGAGGAAGCAAGGAACACAAGAGACCAACTAATAGCCTTGCTTAAAAGGGGTGCATTCAACCTAAGAAAATGGTCCAGCAACGAGGCAAAATTGGTGGAAGACCTCCCTGACTTTATGAGGAACCCACTCAACTTTAATTTCGCGGATACAAAAACAGCAAAAACATTAGGACTAGGATGGGACTCAACGACAGACGAATTTGTGTTCTCACCCGTTCTAAAACAAACAACAAATGCAACTACAACTATATTAACTAAAAGATGTGTTTTGAGTGAAATGTCCACCCTGTTTGACCCCTTGGGGTGGTTGTCTCCCATTACCGTTAAAACTAAGATATTGTTCCAACAAATATGGAAATCAAAAATAGATTGGGACGACGAAATCTCAGACGATACGCAAAAGGAGTGGGCAACGCTAAGAAACGAATTAACATCCATGGAGCAATTCAAAATCAAACGATGGCTTGGTACCAATTCGAACATAGATTGCGAACTACATGCTTTCTGTCATGCTTCAGAAAAAGCATACGCGTGTGTGGTTTACTGCACAGTTCGTGATAAGGAAGATAAAAACCAAGTAACTTTGATTGCGGCCAAAACGAAGGTCACTGAAACAACAACCTACACTGCCACGACTAGAATTGTGCGGGGCCATGCTGCTCGCAAAATTAATTAATAAAATAAAAACAAACATGAGACACGTACGATCAGAGCACAATCCTGCAGACTGCGCTTCCAGGGGCTTACTACCATCACAGTTATACAAGTTTTCACTTTGGTAGGAGGGGCCAGAATGGCTTAAACAGAACAACCTGCCCACATGCGTAAACAATACAAACGAAAAGAAACTGTACATAACGGACATTGAATCAAAAGTACTTACTATTACAATGCAAGAAAGCGAACCTAATATAATTGATAACATATTAAGTAAGTATAGTTCTATTGCAATGGTCGCTAGCGTCATTGGATGGGTGTCACGTTTAATCACAAACGCACGTGGTCCGCCCGCCACTAGAACGCGAACAAAACACCTGACGCTAATAGAAATATGTCACGCCTATGGGGCGTTGATTAAAAACATACAAAATCAACATTTTGAACAAGAAATAACAGATTTAAAAACAAAGGGATATGTGAACAAAATAAGTAAACTTTTGAAATTAAACCCAATGCTGAACGACGACAATATCCTGAGAGTCAACGGCAGACTTGTTAACTCTTACTTGTCTGAAACGGCAAAGCATCCCATTATATTGCCACAGGATAACAAGCTGACACAATTATTAATAGATCAAGCGCATAAAACAACACTACACGGTGGAGCACGGCTCACATTAGCAACTCTACGCCAACAATATTGGATATTAGGTGGAACGAATACAATAAAAAAACAGCTGAGACAATGTGTGAAATGCTATCGACACAGGCCATCTAGCCAGCAGCAACTGATGGGAGATCTACCGAAAGCCAGAGTAACTCCTTCAAAAGCGTTCGAGCACACTGGTCTCGATTACACAGGATACGTTGAAGTAAAGCTGAATAAGGGCCGAGGAGTGAAGACAAGCAAGGTATACATTGCTGTCTTTGTGTGTATGGTAACTAAGGCCGTACACTTAGAATTAGTCTCAGATCTGTCAAGCCAAACATTCATACTAGCCCTAAGACGCATGGTGGCTCGACGAGAGCTGCCTACTCATGTGTACTGTGACAATGGCACTAACTTCGTAGGAGCGAACAGAGAGCTTCAAAAACAGCTTACAGCGTCACAAACATTCAACAACGAAACATTATCTCGTGAACTTACTAACATGGGAATAACATTCCACTTCAACGCCCCGAGTTGGCCCTCGGCTGGAGGTATTTGGGAATCAGCAGTAAGATCAATGAAATACCACCTTAAGCGTGTTTTAGGGGAACAAAAGCTAACCTATGAAGAGTTTAACACACTGCTTACTCAGGTCGAGGCCTGCCTTAATTCAAGACCACTCTGCCCCCTCACGGAAGATATAGAAGACTTGGAGTATTTAACACCTGGTCATTTTTTGATAGGAAGACCGCTACTTACTATACCTCATGAATGTATAGGGGATGCTCACATTAGTCCTCGAAACAGGTGGCAATTAGTAGAAAAGATGCACCAAGACTTTTGGAAAAAGTGGTCCACAGAGTACTTACAACAACTACATGCAAGATGCAAGTGGAATAAACAGATGGAGAACCTAGCTATAGGCGACATCGTTCTCATTAAGGAGGACAATGTACCACCCGCAAAATGGTCACTAGGAAGAGTGCAAGAAGTGCACCCAGGAGCCGACCAACTGGTCAGGGTAGTAACCTTAAAAACTAAAGATGGTTCGTTAAAAAGGCCGATCTCGAAACTGTTACTCCTTCCAATTGAACATGAACCAACAACCCCTACAACGGAAGAGCAGGCACATGGCACGCTACCAGACCAACCAGCATCATCATCAAAACGACGAACTAACTTACTGTGCCTATTTCTCACACTCCTGACCCTGTTCCAACCAACGCAACAAGCAAACTTTGTTAACATGACACCCCTGGCTCTAAACAAGCCTATCTACTTTGACGAAATAGGGAAACTTCAAAGTATACATGATAACTGGAAAATCGTAACGTACTACAACATGACGTCATACTGGCACGGTGTAGATAATATTGAAAGATTGATACAGCACGTCGACACACGGTGCAAGCACTTCTCATACCAACTTATATGCCAAAGCATTATGACTGAATTAAATCAAGAGGTTGATGAACTCCGACACAATAACTACTTGTTAACAACTCATCATGGGCTAACGTCAAGACGGTACACACGAGGACTGATCGATGGCGTGGGTTACATTGCGAACAGCTTATTCGGAGTTCTAGACGAACGCTTTGCTGAAAAATACAAGCACGATATTGAAATGGTTCAAGCAAATGAACGCCATCTCCTTCATTTGATGAAAAATCAAACATCAATAATCGAGGCTCATAACAATATCCTAAAACGCAATGAAGATGCCATGAACACGCAGTTTAGTCTATTGGAGCAACATCTAAACGCAACTGGTTATATAAACTGGTTATATAAATAGTTATATAAACATGATTAGCCACAAGATGAACGATGAAGAAAATATGACTTACTTCAACATGATGGCCATGTCAGCTAATATTATTTTACTGAAATTACGTCACATTCAACAAATGTTATTAGATACCGCAACCAATGTACACCATGGGCAGATCGACACAAGGTTACTAACTCAAGACCAACTGATGCGAGAGCTGAACACAATCTCTGGACAGCTTCCTAGACATCTCTCAATCCCAGTTGACAACATTCAAGAACAACTTATTGACATTTACAAACTACTACGGGTTAAAACCAGAGTCATAAGCAACTTTTTCATAATAGAATTAAGCCTGCCTCTAACAAACGACAATCAATTTACATTGTATAGAACCATCCCACTCCCAGTACAACATAACAACCGAACAGTAATAATTAAACCAGCGTCAGAGTATATAGCAATTAACCTAAGAAAGGAAATATACATGCAATTATCTGAAAAAAACGTAGACAGGTGCCTTAGAATAAGGCCAGACAACTTACTTTGCACATTACCTAACCCAACGTTTAACATGAGAAGTAATAAGGCACCATGCGAAGTCCACATAATAACGAACATCAACACAACCCAATGCGCCTTTATTGAGGACAGTTGCATTGACACATGGGTCGTATTACACGCGCCGAACTCGTGGCTCTACCATTGCTGTAACGAGTGCAGACTCAGAGTTATTTGTCAGAAACATGTGATTTCAAGGACAGCATACTTATCGGGCATTATTAATGTAGATCAAGGATGTCTAATCAAACATGGCGAAGCTACATTCTACACCCAACTAATTTATGAAAGTGACATGAACATGAATTCAGATATAAGGGTCCCCATTCAAGATCTACCAGAAATTAATAAGCTAACAAGCCACATACTGCCACTCTTAGCCACATTCAATAAGAGTGCACATAATAATCAGTTTCAAGACATAAGTCAAAGGATAAAACAACTTGATAATCAGAGCACAGTCGAAGATAATATGTCATCACACGACATTCATTTATATGTGTTGTCCTATACATCACTGGGGATGATAGTCGCTGTATTGGCCGCCGCAGGGTGCATATATATGCACTGTAGGAGACATCGAGCTGCACAGGTGACAGAGGTTACACCGGGAACCAGGAGCAGGCCAGCCGAGCCAGTGCAAATCCAAATATCGCCGCGACCAACGATAACGCCGCGGTCTCGTGAAGGCCCTTCTTACTCCAGCCCCCATGCCTTCGATTTATAAAATATTTTTTATTAGATAGATAATTTAATTGTTTTCTTAAGTAGGTATTCATTATCTTACAATATGTAGTAGTTAGAGCATTTAGGAGCGTTGCATATTGAAAAATTTAATTTAGTGTAATGAGGTTTGTAGTAGATAATTTAATTGCTTTCTTAAGCACTTATTATTTTAGAAAATGTAGTAGAGTATTTAGGAGCTTTGCATATTTTATCATTTAATTTAATATAATGCCTTGTTTTCCACAATGTGAACGAGTAATGTAACAAATAGGTAGCTAATTGTGTATTACAGTCTGGGAATAATTCCCCCCTTTAAATTTTGGGCAAGATGTACGGTCAGCGTACAGTAATTTACATTTGGACTCGAGGTGTGCAACCGTCCTAGATTTTAGTCTATATTGTTGACTAAGCAGAAGCCCTCGAGGCCAACTGTAAACTGTATGTGAGAAAAACGTTTAGTTGCTACCGTAGCCATACCGGTGCACCTCACCAACAACATTTCTGACATACCATTTTTAACATAACATTTTAACATAAAATTTTTAAGTTTAAATAATTTGAATAACATATTTTAATTACCTAAGTGAAACTAGTGATTTTATTATTATAATTTCGAACTAAATTCAACCATCTTTAATTCGGTCCGTCAACAGGACCGTTCTACTACTAACATTCTTGCAGAGCCTAGGGTTTAACTTTCCCTAGCTCTTTCAACACCCCATTTCTCCTTTACAAGGGATGAATTCTGAAAAAACCTAAAACACATGTTTACTTATTCATGAATAGGAGGAGGAGTCCTGTGGAGTTTCGAATAAAATAGTGCAACTAATCTTGTTTCCCCATACAAACTTCGGACCCCCGTTTCACCCCCTTAGGGGGTGAATTTTGAAAAATCCTTTCTTAGTACACCCCTTGACCTCTTAAGGAACCTACATGCCAAATTTGGAATCTCTAGACCCAGCGGTTTGGGCTGTGCGTTGATATGTCAGTCAGTCAGTCACTTTCTTCTTTTATAATATTTAGATGGTTCAAAACTAGTCTCTATGTATAGCTTAGTATATACACTAAGTACATTATACGTTTTATCCTGTCAGGTACCTCGCTTCATAGGTTAAAGACTCAGCACCTTTTTTTAAAAGTGAATTTTGTATTACAAAAAATTCCCAAAACACTTTGGACCGCGACAGTACCACTCGTGATGTACAATAGTGGTTAAAACTAAGCTATGCATAGAGTTAAGTATTTAGCTCTTACGCCTATGTACATAAAGCTCTATTAGTTGTAATGATTTATAGAAAGATTTCCATTTGAATGTTGTAATTTGAAAAAAAATGCTTTGTTTTCATCTCATCAAAGCGACCACTCACAACATATTAAAGTTAATAAAATTCGTTTCATTATATAGCTTAGTGCCTATACATTGTACCTAGACACATCTCATCCTGTCAGGTAGGTCCCTTCATAGTCAGCCTCCCTTTTGTAAAACCAGTTTCGTGAATGAAAAAAGACCTTAATTCCTCAGGTGATATGGACACGTCTCAATGTATCAAATAGTTTAAAGCAAGTCTTTTCATAGTTTTTAGTACTGATTTATTAAGCCTATTCATAAATTGGCCTGTCAGGTATGTTAGTTCATAGGTAGATTTCCCTTTGCATATTAAATGTAGACATAAAAATATAAAAGTAGTTTTCTATTGGATTCTTGCTTACATTTAATTTTTGTTTTGTTTATATCAAAGTTTAGAGGGCATGTAAGTCATTTGTATTGCTCTTTAATCAATTGCGCATGTTTTAAGGGCTTAAAAATGTAATCAAATCGACGGCTTCTTAATTTGGTCGGGTTAAATTTTGACTGCTAGGTTTGACTGCTAACTTCACACAGGTAAAATACCAGACATGCAATTAAAAAAAAAATTTGGAGACTGTACACACAACTTTTCTTTTTATTCAAGCTTAAATGCTGATTTTCGGACTTTTTTGAAAAAAACACAAAAAAAATCACCTAAGAAAATCCATGATGCATAATTGTTTTTTGGGGCGTGGCGAGATAGCAAAAGACTTCTTCTATCCACCAATTCAATTTGGCCAACGATGCAACAAACACCCTGTATATTGAATCAGCTATTCACTATAATATTATAATAACTTTTATTTTATTAGGTACCATATTGTAATTTATTATGAAAAAAAATTTTTTTGGTCTCTTTTTTTGGTCTGCAGATGCCATATTTAAATAATTTAGCCTATACCACCCTCAAAATTTTTATGAATCTAACGACACCTATCAAGCCCTTTAGGCTGTAAAGCATAATAAAAAACATTATTGACCCTTATTGGTCAAACAGCACTCTTTTTCAAATATTCACCCAGCCCGTATTACCTAAGTGAAGGTAAAACATATTTTAGTGGACATGTTGTTCGAGTTGATTCGAATTTAGACCTTCATTATTGAAAGTCCAGGCATCTCCACATCTCGCTGTTGACGTGTTAAAAAGAATGAAGTATTTAAAACATACCTGACTAGCGATTGTGTTGAAAATTATCAGTGTCAGGCGAAGAGGCCATCTAGCCTTGTAGGACTTATGGGCCCATAGTCTGTGGGCTCCTGCTGAAACGCCAAAAGCCGAACAATAGGCCAGGAATGCACCTGAAAAACATAAATTCTAAATAATCCAGTTTTTATTTTGTATCATTGAATAATTAAGACATTTAAAAGACACTAAATTCAGGTATGAACAAAAAATTAAAAACTGGTGATTTTGTACAGGGCTGCTTCTTTCAATACCGTGTTCAAAGTCAAATATTTATTGCAATACCGAACTGTATGTAATGTACATAGTAATGAAGTAATTGTACGTGAGATCCATAGACTTATAGAAACTCATTGGTGATATTTTAATAATTTTTGCAATGTCCGTCAGGGCATAACAATTTAGAGAGGTTTTTTTAATAGCCCATTTCATCCCACTACTAGGCAAAGGCCTCCCCTTTCATCCTCCAACTATCTCTGTCTTGGGCATGCTCTGGCCACGCGTCATCGAAAGCATCCAGATCGTCACGCCACGTCGAGGAGAAAAATATTATACTATCCTTGGACAGTAAATAAGAAAGCCTCAGATCACATGTTTGTTGACTTACATGAGATCTGAGACCTTTCTTACTTACCTGTCCTCGCTGTGTAATCTACTATAGAAAGCCTTTAAATTTGACTGTTTTGTTTTTTAATTTATTTAAATCTTTGTGTCATAAAGATTTTGATTGGAAAAGACGTGTTTTCATTAATACTTTTCGATCTTACTCCTCGCAAGAGTAGCACGTCTTTCAAGCGCACTCAAATTTACAATTTTATGACTGTATTAAATTATTATGATTAGTATGACATTGATTTTAGGTACAATTTTGAATTTACGTACATGGATGAATTATTGATTTCATATAGTTAATTACCCTACCATAATATTTCGTAAAAATCTCATGTTTTTCTGGTATCACAATACCAATATATTATGTATGCCTTTTGGTAGGCCACAAGGAGAGACATTTTACCACTGTAATATCATATTTTTACCTGTGTGTCACAATAACCAATTTTGAATTTGTATTTGACAACTAGTCTCAAAATTGTAAATAGGGCAGGCGGTGATTCGCCGACCCGCCGCCAACAGATTATTATTATTATATTACTAGTGTTTTCCCGCGACTTCGTCCGCACAAATTATATACCAGATTTTAAGTCAAATCATAAGCTATCTAACAAATAAAGTTTCATCAAAATCGGTTCAGTAGTTTTTGCGTGATGCGCGAACAAACAAACAAACAAATAATTTTGTCAATAGATGGCGCTGCATGCCATTTATATCGCGCTATCGAGTGTTATTTGAGTTTATATGAAGTGAACCGCAACTTTTTTATTCCTCGTGATTTTGCGGTTTTATAATAGTTATTAATTAAGATTATAAGCTCCAATTTAAGGTATATTTAATGCCAAATTCGTTAGTAGTGGTCATCCTCATTGCACTCCTGTTTTCTGTTATGGCCAAAAGTGACAACCAACAAGTGAGACAACCATACCCGGACTCCTTTTATGTATATTGAAGTGTCAATTTCTATGAGGAAAGTGTTATGCGATATCTGACATTTTGAGTACTTGAACTGCATTTGGTCTAATATAGTTTTTTGTTTATAAGAAACAGGATCGATTGGCATATAAACAGTATTTTTGCCAATTTCCAATTTTTTTGCTGACAGTATTTTTTTTTTCAAAATCTGTGAATGTAGGACTTAATGGTATAAAAAGTTACAAACAGTCTTCTAAGAACGTAGTCCTGTACGTACCCGGAACCGGTACTGGACTGCCCGGTTCAAAAAAATCACCCTGTATATTTCGGCCCCGATATTACTTAGCTAGGTATAATATTATGTGACTCATAGTAAGTTTGTTTCCTTTAGTATCCTCATTTAAATTTCACTACATCCATCAGTAGCCGCGAAAGTACAAAAACGATGATAACTTTACACGTTCCTACCTCCTTATGATTTAAGAATATTTTAAACGATAATTAACGAGATTAATGAAAATAAAACTTACAAAACACAATAGTGATCCATTTGACTTTAAAGAGGTAGAGGTAGGCCCCATAAAGAGCTCCGGCGTGCAGGAATGCGAAGATGATGACGTTTCTCCAAACAATTTCCCACACCCTTTTTTCTGCAGATGGAGGAACGGCTTTCGCTGCGGCTTTGTCGTCAGTTGCGGCGTCTGTCTCGTTAAACACCCATGATCCTTGTGGAGGCATTTTGGCTGTAATAAAGTACACATTTTTTCGTACAGGTACTTTAAAACTAGGAACAGGAGAAAGCAGTTCAATACAAATGCCCAGTTGTGGCACTTTCCAATCATCAGTCGTTATAAAGATCGATAACTTTAACAGAACTTTAAAGTTCTACACTGACCTGCAATACTAAGTACTACACTTTTATTATTTTATTTTTTCTATACTATAGAAATTAGAGATTTGAAATAAAAAAACGTTTCATAGAAAATGTTATCAGCTTTCTTTGTAACTAATTTTTTGCTTTGTTTCAAAAAACTCAATTAACATTTCTGTGGCTTGGAACAAGAAGTTCTTAAGTCTGTTTTTGGCTGTTTTGAGTTATTTATATGCCCAAGTCATCCCAGATCGGTATATTTTCCGTGAAAGAAATCCCTTACCGCCTACGGGCTATAGTTTAAATTTTCCTTAAAACATAAGTGCCTATGTCATACAGCATAGTTGTTTCTAGACATACGCGTTATATTTTTTATTGTTATTTTTACAAGAATTACTGATGTACACTTAGGTCATTAAAATTCTAATTGATTTTCAATCATCACTACCTATAGTATAAGAGATAAGAAGGATTTTCGTAACCATAAGCTGCAAGGCTGATTCGGTGTTCATAGGGTGTAGAGCATCTCTGTGATGGGGTTGATGCAAGTCTGCCTGCATAAGTCCAGTCGGTTTAGGAGATACAGCCATTCAAAGGTCAGTTATGGTTGCAAAAAATGAACGATCAGCTGCAAGGCTGATCACAGAATATTATTGTAATATGCACTGTAGCTATGTGAACAGTACAAAAACTGACATGAACTGCCAGTCGGTTTAGGAGATACAGCCGTTCAAAGGTCAGTTATGGTTGCAAAAAATGAACGATCAGCTGCAAGGCTGATCATTGAATAGTATTGTAATATGCACTGTAGCTATGTGAAAAGTACAAAAACTGCCATGAACTGCCAGTCGGCTTAGGAGATACAGCCTTTCAAAGTTTCAAAAAATGATGGTTCCAAAAAAATTTTGGTCTCTGGAAAGGATGATCATAATATATTATTTTAATATGCACTATAGTTATGTGAACAGTACAAAAACTGGCATGAACTGCCAGTCGGTTTAGGAGATACAGCCGTTCAAAGTTTCAAATTTGTATGGTTCTTAAAAAAGATTGGTCCCAGGAAAGGATGATCATAAGATATTATTTTAATATGCACTGTAGTTATGTGAACAGTACAAAAACTGGCATGATCCGTCAGTCGGTTTTGTAGCTACAGTCGTTCAAAGTTGAAAAAATAATGATCACCAAAAAGGCTGATTATAAAGATAGTATTTCAATATACACAGTAGCTACATAGCTACACACGCATGAATAATGTCGGCGGTTAACCAGTTATTAACACTAATTTAAAAAAAAACCTGCTAGAAATTATTAGAAGTGGTTTAGTAGTTGAATTTGGGTACTACTAGTGAAATGTGGATGTTAAGAATTTTCAGAATGTCTCTTGACTATCCCCTAGGGCAGCGTTTCTTAACCTTTTTGGTCCACGGACCCCTATAAAATCAACGACGCAACTAAATTAGGTATATTGCAACTAAATTAGGTATAATTTAGGTTAATGACACTATTAAGTTGTAATATCAAATCAGATTCCAATGTATTCTGTTTCTACAGAAACTGATATGCTGCTGGCAACATTGCCGAGCGGTTGTCAAAATAAAACTCGTAGTAATTTTATTAGAAATAATTAGTAAAAATAGATTAAAATACGTCTAATTTATATTATATTATCAATAATCAAGATAAAAAACCATTACAAAAACAAAACTCGTACGGTGAAAGTGTTAATACGAAGTTATCATCAACAAATACCCAAACGTCAACCGCCAACGGACTGCGTTTGACTTCCTTGGACGATTTACTGGAAACCAGGGGAGTAATTGTGTTCAAAATCTATTAATTTATCAACTAACAGTAAAACGATTCACCCATACACGTCTCACAGCCGTGAGACACGTCCATATTCACGTTTGGCGCCGTTACAATCTCACTTTGTTTGACGAATTTGTGGAAGCAAAGTAGACGATAAAAACACTTGCCACAGACATAGTTAACACTTTCTAATAACATCTAACATCTGTACATCCAAACTAGTACGATTAAAGCATATTCTACTGTTTACTCTTAAAGTAAACATAATTTCTTCAAGCAGTCCTAACCCACGATTTAGCTGCCGTGTGTATACATTCCAGGTGTCATTGGAGTCACTGCTGCCTCAAAATGACGACCCGCAGCAAGGCCAAGACACTGGAATTGGAGTCCAAACTACGGGTAGCTCTCGAGGAGTTGAAATGTTCCAAGCACCTGAGCGATCAGCTGTTGCAGGAACGTGACGACAGCGAGAATGAAATTAAAAACATCTTGCATAAAAACACTGAGTTGAAGCGTGAGCTGGCGGAGCTTCACAACCACTACACGGACGTTCTTGATCAGCGTGATCAGCTCACCAAACAGATCGAGTCATACAGTCAGTGCCGCGACATCTTCGAGCAGGCGCTGGAGCGTGTGAATCATCTCGAACGTGAGCTGAGCGAAGTGAATGACTTTGTTGCCCAAAAGGAAAGGAAAGAGAAAGAAGAACAAGCACGCCAGGAAGCGAACACCACCCAAAGTTTGTACTGCGAGCTGATCGAGTTCGGTTCAAATGGTCTAAGCCATACCTCAACGCATTCACATCAGACTTTTAGTAGTATCAAAAAACTTAAGAAATATATCAAAGTAAACAAATTTATTCAAAAATTGAAAAAAGTTGTTAAACCAAAAGTAATGTACTGTAAAAGGAACATAAAATTAAGAAAACAGCGGTCAGATTTAATTGAAAAACTAGATTTACATAAAATTAAATTAGAATCACAGTTGATTCGGTATGAGACAGACACATGCACCCTACAGGCTGAAATAACAAGCCTAGAACAAGGTTTTAATGATATTGCTTGTAAATATGTTCAGGCCCAAAGACAGATAAGTGATCAGATTCAGGACGCTAGTGAGTTGTTGGAGCTGTGTACATATAACGAACAACGATTTAACTCATTGGTTGATAATCATATGACGTGTTGTTGTACACATTCAGCAAACACAGAGCGGCCTGAAACTCTGCTACAATCACCTACATGTACAGATCAGTCTGAGGAACCGTGTTTTGTTTCTTTGTCTACTTCCGAAACAAAACCGAAAACATTAATTTACTCTGACAGGATCGGAAAGGGATTAGGAATTTTAATGAATCACAAAATCAATCATAAAGTTGTGAATTATTGCATGCCAGATCGTTCCTTGGCACATATATTAGAACAAATCCAATCGAGCGACTGTGACAGCAAAACAAACATTATAATTTACGTACAAAATTGTATGGGTGTCCAGGTGGAAGAGTTAGAAAAGAGTTTTGAATTGTTATCTCAACTAGGGGCTAACAGAATAATATTTTGTGCAATCCCCTATTCTTCCCCTCATTGGGGAAGCCAAAATGTATTTATTCATTCCATAAATAATTGTATATTTAAGTTGACATGTCGTCATAGTGCCGTTTTTTCTTTTTTTGACACTAATAAAATTGTTAGTGGAAAAATGTTGACGAAGGATACATTGTACCAACAAAAATCAATTGCTAGGCTACTAGCAAGACAAATAAGATCACTGTATTATGTACCTGAGGAAGTACATAGTTTGTCAACGAAGGAGCTGATTAATGTGTCACCGGCTCCGCTAGATGGCGCCACGTGTTCTTTAAGCTCAACCTCAAACAACATCATCGAGTCAAGTCGCGAATGCGCGGATAGCGGGTCGGTGACACATTGTTCAGACAATACTTTGATTAGTGATATTGCTAACAATGTACTTGAATCTCCGGATTTAAACTAGGTAATGTGACAAAAGAAAAGCCGTTTACACTTAAATTAGTTCATCAGAATATCGAAGGCTTTTCTGGCAAAGAATTAGAAATCGAATTATTTTTAGAAAAATTTCAATTAGATTTGTTTTGTGTTACTGAGCATTGGCTCGAAGAAAGTCAAATGTTATTTGGCTTCGAAAATTATCGAGTAGCTAGTGCTCTCAACCGAAAGTCGAAAACTCGCGGAGGATCAGTCATATTTAGTAGAAATAATCTTAAAGTAAAGGAACGTAGAGATATTGTCAGACTTTCGGTTGAAAGTACCATAGAACTGTCTTGTGTCGAGTTACAAAAACACATTATAATTTGTGTATACAGGCCGCCCTATGATTCGAACTTCCATGTTTTTGAGTCAGTAATGGAAGATGCGTTAAAATTAGTATCTAAAAGTAATAAATCCATCATAGTCTGTAGGGATTTTAATGTTAACTTACTTGAAAAAGACTCGTACTGCCTTAGAATTACTAGTTTATTCAATTCATTTGACTTACAAAACTTATTTTTGGAACCAACTAGAATAACAGCTACTACCGCCACATGTATAGATAACATATTCTGTAACTGTGAGTTCTTTGATAAAGCGGTAATAAATTGCCTTAAATCAGATCACAGCGGACAAATATTTTCTTTCCCAGCTTTAAAAACGAACGATAAAATTATGAAAAAGAGTAGGCCCGTCACTGTTGGAAAGATAGAGAGATATAAAGACACGTTAGAGAGTAAATTGCCGTTTCTTAACTTTAACCAGAGTGACCCTAATAATTGTTACAAAGATTTTTTTAATGTACTTTGTACAGAGTATGACAAAATTTTCAAAATTCGTAAAACCACATCAACCGAAAAATTCAAATTTAGCGACTGGGCTACGGTTGGAATCAGAAAGAGTAGGGACACTCTTTTTGAACTATACGGTACCGTATAGTGATAATTTTAAAGAATACGTCAAGACATATTCAAAAATATTTAGAAAAGTTTGCATCTTAGCGAAATCTTTACATATCCGTAATAAAATTAGGAGGTCAGACAACAAGGTTAAGACTGCTTGGAATGTGATTAACCGAGAAACTGGGAATATAAAACCGAGAGAACAAGACATCTCAATTAAGACAGATCATGGTGTAGTTAGCTCAGAGGCGGAAGTGGCTGAAGAGTTTGAAACATTCTTTACCAACATTCCTGTAAAGACTACAGAATCTTTGAACTCTTCTCCTGCTCTTGCCGAAGTCTTGCTAAAGAATAATGTAAACCAGTGCACTTCCCAATTCAGTTTTGACCATTTGTGGGTATGTCAGTCAAGCTTTTCAGCGCTGTAATTAAAACTTTAGCACCTTATTTAGCATCTTTGTTTAATTGCTGCATTGACTCGGGAACTTTCCCTGACTTAATGAAACACAGCAAAGTAATACCACTTTTCAAATCGGGCAATAAAAGCGATCCTAGTAACTTTCGACCTGTGTCAGTCCTACCCGTTCTCAGCAAAGTTTTTGAAAAGATTATACTCAGTCAAATGCTCTCCCACTTTAACCTCAAGAGGCTGTTGCATGAGCAACAGTTTGGATTCACCAAGGGTCGCTCAACAACCGACGCCGGAGTTAAGCTGATTCAGCATATCTTTAGCGCTTGGGAAGAGCACCAAAATGCAATCGGAGTCTTTTGTGACTTATCCAAAGCATTTGACTGTGTTGATCATAAAACAATATTGATCAAATTAAACCACTACGGTATTCAAGGCAGAGCTCTGGATCTTTTAGAATCTTACTTGGAAAATATAATTCAAAGGGTGTCTATCAATGGAACAAATTCGTCTGGCTCACAAGTAAAAATGGGCGTTCCACAGGGATCTATATTGGGTCCATTTCTCTTTCTGGTTTATATAAACGATTTACCCTACATGGTACAGAACTTGTCGAACATAGTGTTATTTGCTGATGATACTTCTCTTATTTTCAAAACAAGTAGAAAGGCACAAGATGTTGATGATATAAATGAGAATGTAAATTATACTCTTCGACAAGTTCTGAATTGGTTCAGTGTTAATAATCTTGCATTAAATGCAAAGAAAACTAAATGTATTAAATTCACTCTACCAAATGTTATTAATAATGAAAATCGAATAATTTTAGATAATGATATATTGCATTTCACAAATAATACTGTATTTTTAGGTATAAAGATTGACTCGAAGCTGCAATGGGGTCCTCATATAGAAACCCTAGCGGGTAGGCTGAGCTCGGCAGCTAATGCAGTTCGAAAAATCAGACAGCTAACCGATATAGCTACTGCAAGACTTGTGTACTTCAGCTACTTCCATAGTATTATGTCTTATGGTATTTTGCTGTGGGGCTGTGCTACAGACGTTGAGACAGTCTTTATCCTTCAAAAACGGGCAATTCGAGCCATTTATAATCTGCGTTGTCGAGATTCATTACGAGATCTTTTTAAAGATATCAGTATTTTGACTTTCTACAGTCAATATATTTACGAAAATATTTTATACGTTCGCAAAAATTTGTCTCTCTTTCCCAAAAACAGTGACGTTCATAATTACAATACAAGAAATAAAAATAAATTAGTGTTCCCACATTTTCGACTCAGTAAGGTCAACACATCTTTCATGGGGCACTGTATACGCTATTATAATAAGATACCAGAGGATATTCTAAACTTGCCAGACAAAAAGTTTAAATCCCATGTTAAACAAGTCCTCTGTAAAAAAGGTTACTATAAACTCGATGATTATTTGAATGACCAAAATGTCTGGTCTTGACAATGTTACACTATGTAATTCAATATTTGTACTTTGTATATTTTGTTTTGTTTAAAAGAAGTGTGTTGTAGAGTTTCTGGCCGCATCTTCTCTACAACGGAACACCTTCCGAAGCGGTGGTAGAATCAAAAATGACGTCAAAAAGTTATCTATGTGATATTATTTTGAATAAAAATTTTGACTTTTTTGACTTTGAACTTTCTGTGCTTGTTTTTAGTAACAAGAGCAGAGAATGCCTTTTCACAGAGGTATGTTAAATGGTCCACAGATTATACTGCGGACCCCCATACATTATACTCGCTGACCCCCAGGGATCCGCGGACCACCGGTTAAGAAACACTGCCCGAGGGGAATATAGTCATAAGCACCATGCTTGTAATATGCGTTGTGGCTATGTGAACAGTACAAAAATTACATGATTTGGCAGTCGGATTACACAGGGTGTAAGGAAAAGTATCATTAACCTTTAAACCACATACTCTACCCAACAAACTGAACAACTTTTGCTATGGGAGCAAACCTGTCAGATTAAAAAAAATATCAGCTGTCCCATACGTTTGAATCGAGCAGGTATTGTATTGCAGTTTAGTATGGGACAGCAGATTTTTTTTGTTCTCACAGGTTTACTCCCATAGCAAAAGTTGTTCAGTTTGATGGGTAGATTATGTGGTTTAAAGGTTAATGATACTTTTCCTTACAACCTGTATACTATTACAGCCGTTCAAAGATCATGGTGTCAAAAAAACAACGATCACCAAACAGGACCAATTCAAATCAGATGGCAAAGTTGACCAAGTTGTACATGGTGTCAGAGTTGTTCACGTTGCCTCGAGTCGACCGAGTTGTTTATGTTGTCCAAGTCTAACGAGTTGTTCATGTTCTCGGAATTAGTGATATCATAGTGGTGTGACTACCTAGACCTGTTTGACAAAATGATGCGGGTGCAACGTCCATGCCCACGCCACGCACGGGGGTTCACACTTCCATCCACGTGTGACATGCATATGCCATGCGTGCGCTATCGAGTGATGTACAAATTATTGTAAAATGTAAAATTACAATCGGCTATTTTTTTTCCGTTTTTTGTATATTACGAGGTCTAACAAAATTAGCTGAAACTATTTTAAAGGGATGATAAGACCATCAAACTGAAAAGCTTTCTCTATGGGACCAGTAGGTATGTATGCAGTTGTGGGTATGTTATGTAGATACATATGCAGTAGCATGAACAACTTGGCCAACTCGTACAACATGAACAACTTGGTTAAGTCGGACAACATAAACAATTCGAACAACATCGACGGAAAACTCAGACAGCATGGACAACTTGAACAAATTGGCCAACTCGGGCAACATAAAACACTTGGTCAACTCAGACAACTCTGTCAACTAGAACAACGTGGTTAACTCGGAAAATATGAACAACTCAAACAACTTGGTCAACTGGGACAACACAGACAACTTGGTCAACTCGAACGACTTGATCAACTCAGATATCATGAACAACTTGCTCAACTTGTTTATGTTATTCGAGTTTTCCGAGTTGACCAAGTTGTTTGAGTAGTTCGTGTCGTGTTGTTCGAGTCGTTTATGTTGCCCAAGTTGTCAGAGTTGGCCTAGTTGTTTATGTTGTTCGAGTTGACCAAGTTGTCTGAGTTGACCACATGTTGTCAGAGTTGTTCGAGCTAATCAAGTTGATCGAGTTGTTTATGTTGACCGAGTTGACCAAGTTGTTTATGCTGTCCGAGTTGACCGAATTGTTCGAGTTGATCATGTTGTTCGAGTTGTAACAAATGAATCTAATTCGCAGTTCTACGAATAACAGAAATTCATGATTGAAATTGACTCAACCTTAAACTATAGGTACATAAGTTGGTCAGCAAACGGATGTTCGAGTTGTTTATAACATCTATAAAATAATAGCGTAAATCGGACTTCGTGGTCGGCGTCGATGACACGTGGTTGACACATGGTAGACGCGTGTGTGGACGAATTCGATACATGATGAACCAAGCGTGGCGTAGCATCGCGTGGCTTGCATGTGCGTGTGCATCGGTGTGAAGTCCATCATACATTTTATTAGAAACTGGCATGGCATGCGCGTTGCATGCGCTTTAATGTGAACACGGCTTTAGTCAAATTTAACAAAATGTTTTCTTAAACAATTTGTAAGAATTCATAACATTAAATGTGCCTTACTGGCACACCCATTGCATAAAGATCAGCACGCCTACCTAAAGGGCAAGTCAACAGAAACCGCCTTGATAGATTTAGTCGATAAAATCGAAAGATCAATCGAGGATAGGCAAATTGCCCTTTGTGCATTCCTGGACATTGAAGGAGCATTTGACAATACCCCTACAAGAACCATAATTAGTGGACTAACTGCCAAAGAGGTAGATCGGACCACTATAGGGTGGATAGAGTCAATGCTCCTGAATAGGTCTGCAAAACTAACACTGAATGGTCACATCCATACAGTCACAACAACTAGAGGCTGTCCACAGGGAGGAGTACTATCTCCCCTCCTGTGGTCAGTAGCGGTTGACCAACTCTTGCAATTACTGGCCGAGCAGAGATTACCCACACAGGGATACGCTGACGACCTTGTAGTTATCATTAGAGGACCATGTCTAGACACAGTGTCCTCTCTTGCGCAAAGAGCTCTTCATATCATACAGAGATGGTGTGATGAAAACAGTTTGTCAGTCAACGCAGACAAAACCATCATAGTACCATTCACAAATAAAAGGGACCTCAGGAAGTTAAGAGTTCTCAGTCTAAATGGAAATACTATACCCTACTCCAAAACTGTTAAATACTTAGGCGTAACCTTCGACCAACGCCTCAACTGGAACACGCATATTGAAAACGTCATTCAAAGGGCCAAGACTTCGCTCGGCATCAGCTATCGTGTGGCAGGGACTAGATGGGGAATAACCCCTAAAATAGCCCTCTGGCTATACACCGCCATAGTTAGGCCAATTGTATGCTATGCCGCAGCGGTCTGGTACAAAAAGACCCTCCAAAAATCCACAATAGACAAACTCAATAGCCTTCAAAGGACTGCGTGCCTAATTATAACAGGCGCGATGTCCACTAGCCCTGGGTTAGCACTTAATGCACTACTAAACCTCCAACCGCTGCATATCTTTGCACAAAGGGAGGCGAAGGCATGCATACTCAGAGTTAACCCAAACAAGAACCGTAACTGGCAGTCAAAGGGTCTGATTAGCCTGCAGGAGGATGCCACGTGCCTCCCAGTGCTAAAGATGATCACAGACACCATGACGCCAGCATACAACTTCAACAGGAACTACACTGTTACTTTTCCTTCGAGGGATGACTGGCTTAAGGGTCAAACGTCCATCAAAGATAATTGCCTAACTTGGTACACAGACGGATCCAAGAAAGGCAATGACGTTGGCAGCGGAATATATGGTGAAAACCCAAGGCTACAGCAGACCCAAAATTTGGGCAACTACGCCTCCATTTTTCAGGCAGAGGTATACGCCATCACAGCCTGTGCTGAGATAAATTCAAGCAAGCGCTACGTCAACCAACATATTACTATCAATTCTGATAGTCAAGCAGCCCTGCTAGCCATAGACTCTCCGATCATAAGGTCTAAGCTAGTACAGGACTGTGTATCACAACTGAACGCCTTAGGCAACAACAATCAGCTTGTGCTACAATGGGTACCAGGACACTCAGACATAGAAGGGAACGAGAGGGCGGACGAGCTGGCCAGAAGGGGCACTGAAAGCCGCTTCATTGGCCCCGAACCCTTTCTTGGAATCCCTAATAGTCTAACACGAGATTCATTGAACAGAGTAAGCTTAGGAGAGGCAATAAAGCTTTGGTGTAACACCCCAGGCATGTGCCACTCCAAAGCACTTTTCAAAGGCTACAATCGCAAACTTGCGAACGGTCTGCTTGCCCTAAGTAAGGACCAAATTTGTACAATAACAAGGTCACTCACAGGCCACTGCAAACTAAACAAGCACATGCATACACTGAATTTAAGTGATACGACCGGCTGCAGATTCTGCAAGGAGGAGATGGAGACTCCTCTGCACCTGCTGTGTGACTGTGGCCCACTGATGTACAAACGCAGTACTCATCTAGGTAGGCAGGTACTGACACCAGATGAGATACAAACCGTCCCGATCAAGAATCTACTGCGATTTCTGGCCGCAGTGGGTATTGGTAAGGAACTTTGAAAAAGGGCGTTCACAAAGGACCAGCGATGGTCTACGTGGCACAGGCTAGCCTGTCAAGGCCCAACACCCCTCAAATAATAATAATAATAATAACATTAAAATGTGGTTTAATTGCGAATAATTAATTGCGCTACAAAACCGACTGACGGATCATGCCAGTTTTTGTACTGTTCACATAACTACAGTGCATATTAAAATAATATCTTATGATCATCCTTTCCTGGGACCAATCTTTTTTAAGAACCATACAAATTTGAAACTTTGAACGGCTGTATCTCCTAAACCGACTGGCAGTTCATGCCAGTTTTTGTACTGTTCACATAACTACAGTGCATATTAAAATAATATATTATGATCATCCTTTCCAGAGACCAAAATTTTTTTGGAACCATCAATTTTTGAAACTTTGAAAGGCTGTATCTCCTAAACCGACTGGCAGTTCATGGCAGTTTTTGTACTTTTCACATAGCTACAGTGCATATTACAATAATATTCAATGATCAGCCTTGCAGCTGATCGTTCATTTTTTGCAACCATAACTGACCTTTGAACGGCTGTATCTCCTAAACCGACTGGCAGTTCATGTCAGTTTTTGAACTGTTCACATAGCTACAGTGCATATTACAATAATATTCTGTGATCAGCCTTGCAGCTGATCGTTCATTTTTTGCAACCATAACTGACCTTTGAATGGCTGTATCTCCTAAACCGACTGGACTTATGCAGGCAGACTTGCATCAACCCCATCACAGAGATGCTCTACACCCTATGAACACCGAATCAGCCTTGCAGCTTATGGTTACGAAAATCCTTCTTATCTCTTATACTACTATGTCCCAACATACGCTATTAATGAAATAAAAAACTTAAATTAAATTAAATTAAATTAAATTAAAAATCATTTTATTGTCTCAATACAGTTTTAGGAATATTAACTACGTATGTTTACTTAGTCACTACTTGCAAGGAAAATACTTGACCATAACAGCTTAACTCCAGACTTAGTCACTTCATGCATTACATTTTGTAATGCTTTAAGTATTTAAGTAGACAAAAGAGATTATGTATATGTACTCTTATATGTACTCAAAGGGTCTCCCCTTGTGATTGCCTGTCCGGTATTCAGCAAGAGAGATACGGGTATCCGCCCCCGGATCCTTGAGCTACTATTGTCTCCTCCTTTTCCGTCCGAGACAATAGTATCCTTTCCCCTTTCTCCTTTAAAATTTCCCCCATGTCCCATCCCTTCTCCTCTTTTTGCCAATCCAAGGTTGCCGTGCTGATGGATGCATGGCTAGGGGTGAGCCTAGTCGCAAGCGTGCCGGTTGTCTGGGATCGGGTACCCCCAGGCACTAATTTCGCACGCCCGAACGAATAAAGGTGTAAAATGCCATAACACCCTTTTTGCTTTTATGCCATTTTTGGAATCTACGGCCTTCAATACAAGTCCTGAATTTTTACTACGCAGCTATGGTGCATATTCGTTAAATTATAAGATAAGACATTTTTATTCTATCTAATTACTACTTACATTTCATAGACGAATATGGACACAATACAGTGTTACTAAAATGCTTTTCATTAAAAATAGCTGAACAACAGTATAATACAATATTGCACCTTTGTTATCTCTATAAAAACTAAAAGGGGTCAGTTCTAATTCCAGTTTACATCTTTATTCGTCTACAGGTCTCTGATTAAAAAAATGTAAGACCCGATTACACCTTTATTCGACCGAAAAATAAATTATATCGGCATTTCTCGGAAGGTATAATACCTGACTTCATCTATTTTCGTCTGAAAATATCCAAATTTATAAAATGTTATCCTTGGTTATCTAAAACTACTAAGTAGTATAATTTAAAAATTTTCTGCGTTAGACATCACCGTCATACGAGACGAGCGCCAGTGCACTCGGTAAGAATGATTAACAAAATTTTACATTCTGGCAACGTTGCGACGCGTCGCATTATCAACGAAAGCTCGCGGGAGCGGACTATTGCAGTTGCGTGCATGTTGTGTTTACTTACAACACGAGTGATACGGTTGTAAATTAATCACTGTTTACCTAAGTGTCTGTATATAATGTGATTAAGTAACCTAAAACTAAACGAAAAGTGTAAAAAAGTCGACGCAAATAGGAATCATCTACAGAAAATAAGAAAAATTTTACCTAAGTTTTTCTTCTCTACACTAATACAAAACTGTAAAATACCAACCGATTTCGGTGAAACTTTTTGGGTTTAAAAGCTTATGACAAAAATCTGGTAAATATAATATTTTATCTAGGTACAATTATGGGAGCCGGCGTGGACGAAGGTGCGGGCAAAATCTAGTGATTTAATAAATCTTTCTAACACATAAACAATCATTTTACTATGTTGGCAGTAAAAATTAAATTAACTTGTCATCAAATACCTACTTTATTCACCTATTACATAAACATTATTCCCATTATTTATTATTATACTTGTAATCCCAAAATATGATTTTTGTAAAGTGTATTTTGATTTTATGCTACGAAACACTAAACAGGTAGTTCAGTTCACATCAGGTAAATACGATTTATTAGTGATTTATACAGGGTGTTACGAAAATTGTCATTAAACTTTAAACCACACTCTCTACCCATCAAACTGAACAACTTTTACTATGCGAGCAAAACGATCAGAGAAAAACTAAGTCAGCTGTCTCATACTAAACTGCAATACCAACTCGACACAATCGTACGGGACAGCTGATTTTTTTGTTGCTCTGATCGCTTTGCTCCCATAGTAAAAGTTGTTCAGTTTGATGGGTAGAGTCTGTGGTTTAAAGGTTAATGGTACTTTTCCTTACACCCTGTATAATTAAAATACTTACAGAAGGCAATTATTGTCATGTGATAAAAACTGTTAATGAAACATTTCTAAAAAAATATTGAAGCCCAAAAATTGCTGCATTTTTTAAATTTTTCATGTATCTTTGAACCTTATGTTTCTCTAGTACCTACATTTGTTGATTTATTATTTTACGTTTTCCTTTTTTTTAAACATAGAGAATCCTATACAAAAGACATTTAAATATATAATTTTACATCTAATTTTTAAGTATTTGCTTATTACATATGATCAATTCAGGGCCAACTCACAAATTTTGAGCGAACGTAGTACTAACGGGATAATACTTACAAATGGAGAGTTAAAAAATGGAAGAATAAAGGTGTAACCTACTATTACACCGACGCCAAGAACGAAAAAATTTATTGTAAACCTCAAGTATCCTGTTGTTACCCAACGAGACTATAAAAATTATCGGACGAATAAAGGTGCATCTTTTATTACACAAAAAAATTCGACAAATGTTAATCAGAACAAAAGTGCTACATGCATTTCTAGATTTTATCAAATACTCGCTCGTTATACGTCTATGACAGTCATTTCATAAAGAAAGTAATTTTTTTCTCTTTCTAACGATACAAAAAGTATTAAAATGTCTGCAGTAGTTTTAACGCTACGCCGATTATTCGGTTTTTTTGCTCTCCTGTAAAGTTGACTTTTCAAAGTTACACCTTTATTCGTTTGGGCATGCATTTTATCTTCTCCCTACATGCGGGGCTCTGTAGGGAGTGACCTTTATTTCCCTAGCTACTCGTGGGACTAAAGATGTGCGAAAAAACTAATAAGCGCGGAAGAGGCGGCGATGCTGTTCGCCACACGTCACGCCAACAGTCCTCACGGGGCGAAACGCGGGCTACGGAGTGCCGTATTGCTACGTTGAATGTGCAGGGAGGTATAAAAGATAAGATGGATGAGGTATATGAAATGATGCAAGAGAGGAAAATTGATATACTGTGTGTGAGTGAGACCAAGAAGAAAGGACAGGGCATTTCTCACCATGGTCCGCTGACAGCAATCTGGTCGGGAGTTGCCGAGACGGACCGAGGCTGTCAGGGTGTTGGGATTGTCCTGTCTGATCGAATGACTCAATCTATGACCGATTATGAATGTTTGAATCCTAGACTTATGTGGGTCCGACTAAAGGTAGGTTTAACCCGTATCTTTCTGATCGGTGCTTATGCCGCAGATATGGGTTGCAAACCCTCGGAGAGAGATATTTTCTGGGAAAGTTTAAGAGATACCTTGAATAAATGTAGACCAAATAAACGCGTAATTATGACAGGAGACTTTAATAGCATGGGTGGGTATTAGAAGAGATGGTTATGAGCAAGTTTTGGGTATGTTTGGTGATGAGAGAGTGAACGAAAACGGTGTGGAACTTTTAGATGTATGTGTAGAAAGGAATCTTTCTGTGATGAACACCATGTTCAAACACAGAAAGATCCATATGTACACATGGGAGCGACAAAATAGTAGAACTATGATTGATTTAGTGATTGTTGATGAAAGAATGAAGAATGCCGTTACTGACACGAGATCATATCGTGGTGTTAGTGTAGGGACTGACCATTACCTGGTAGTTTGCCGGATTAATGGTCTTTTCAAACGCTGGCGCCATCGAAATCACGAGCCAGTGTCTGTATTAGAGAGGATAAAAGTGGAGATGTTGCAAGATGAAGACGTGAAAGAAAAGTATAAGAAAGAAGTATATCAAAGAACAGCTAGTCTTAGGGATTGTACAAGAGGAATTGATGAGTTAGAGGACATGTGGAAAATTTTGAAATCGAGTCTAATTGAGGCAGCTTCCAAAGTTTGTGGAGTTGTTAGGAAAAAGAATAAGAGGTCGATGGATAAAGGTTGGTGGGATGATGAAGTACGAAAGGCTGTGCATGAAAAGAAGAAGGCATGGTTGGATTTATTGGCGCTAAAAGCCAATAGTAGGACGACTGGAACAATGAGTGTGAATGGAGCAATTGAAAATAAGAAACGAATATACACTGATGCAAAAAGAAGAGTGAAAGAAATTGTAGAAAGGAAGAAAAACTAAATGAAAGATAAGTATGACAGAACATTTTCTAAAAACTTCAGAGCCAACCAAAAGTTGTTTTGGAAGGAGGTTCGGTTGGCTCGTGGAGTATTAGATAATTCTAAAGCGATTGTGGTTAAATCAGAGGAAGGAAATTTGTTAAGTAAGGAAAATGAGGTTCTGGAACGTTGGAAGGACTATTTTGAAAGTGTTTATGCTTGTAGTGATGATAACTCGCCCCAGGTGTCTAATAGAGGGATGGAGATTGAGAATTCGGTGATGGATGAGAATGATAACAGCGAGATAACTTTGGATGAGATTACGAAAACGATGAAAAGAATGAAATTAGGAAAGAGTGCGGGGTATGATGGAGTGTCCGTCGAAATGCTGAAAAGCGGTGGCATGGTGGTGGCAAGTTTGCTTTTCCAAATCTTTAATAAATGCTGGCGAAGCAGTCATGTTCCTGGAGACTGGTGCAAGGCCGTTATCGTTCCACTTTATAAAGGAAAGGGCTCAAAGCAAGAGTGCAAAAACCACCGCGGCATTAGTCTTTTGAGTGTTCTAGGCAAATTGTATGCTAAGGTATTGATTGAAAGAGTGATTAATGTTAGTGAAGAAAAAATGTGGGATGTGCAAGGCAGGATTTCGAAAGGGAATGGGATGTATGGATCAAATCTTTGCCCTAAGGTGCATAGCCGAAAAATACCTGGCAGAGCACGCGAAGGTATAACAAAACACAAAAGAAATAGAACACTTTAAATGATTACAAAATTTTTATTACAAACTTAATTTAAAACAATCACTTTCATAATCACGCAAAAATTTCTATCAGGAACTTGTACCCGGATCCTCTTTCGCTCTTCAGTTTGATGTTCACGAAATTGAATCCGAGTCCTCCTCGAGTTATCGAAGGTTCTGCCAAGCCATCCTCCAAATCCTTTATAGCAATTCCTTTTATCTTCTGATCTCCTACTGGATACTCAAATATAACCTCTTGCTCTCTTTTGAAAAGAGGTATAGCCGATGTGTCGACTTGCTTCTCATATTATACTTTCTTCACTATACCATTGTGATCATATATTTGACCTACGATAACACTTTTACTACATACTACAGTCAAACCGCATAGTAAAAGCAAAATTTTGATATACATTTTGTATTTTAAATATTTATAAACGTTTGTATGCGTAAGAGCGTAGGAACTGATTGAAGTAAGGTCTTATGAGTGACAAAGACGGAAATTGTGTGAGAGAGAGGATGGAGTAAGGTCAAATGTCTTGATTTGTAAGCAATGTAGTTTACCGGACTAATAGTTGGTTTATATGGGATACATTGTGGTTTTCCTCGTCTTATTTTGGATCGGTCAGACCATTATACCTCCATAGGCTATTCCTCAGTCTTATGATATACAGATAAAAGAAAATCCGATCAAAATTTTTAATTCCTTCGCGAATCAAATATCTCGAGTTAGCGAGACTTGTAAATAATCCGCTATGGAATCTGTTTTTCCGGTTGTTCCATATGAAATGCTTTACATAAAAATATCTCTAGTTATAAAACGTATGAGTATCAATTATTATGCCTGTGTAGCGTAACTAATCCTTGAGAATTTTTTGTTTACCTTCGTGGACCTGGAAAAAGCGTATGATCGAGTATGGAGGGATGAACTGTGGTCTACGCTATCTATATACGGTGTTGACGACCACTTGGTGCAGGCACTAAAATCTCTATACAAGGATTCTAGTGCCTGTGTCAGGGTCAACGGGGCGCACTCAGAATGGTTTAACATCACCAGTGGTGTTAGACAGGGATGTGTTGCGTCCCCTTGGCTTTTTAACCTGTATATGGATAGCTGTCTGACTGGTCTGAAAGAATGTGAAAATGGTTTAAGAATGGGAGAATTATTAGTCAAGTGCCTCTTATACGCTGATGATCAAGTGATACTTGCATCGTCGGCGGGAGAGTTACAGGACATGGTAACTCTAATGAATGAAGCATTGAAAAAGAAAGGTATGAAAGTAAATGTGAATAAAACGAAGGTAATGGTAATGGAGAGGGATGAATATGTGAGTGATTGTTGTATAAAGATTGAGAATGAAAAAGTGCAACAAGTTAATGAGTTTGTGTATTTAGGATGTATGTTTACTAGAGACGGGAAATGTGAGGGTGATGTGCATAGGCGAGTAACAGCGGGAAATAAAGTGAACGGTGCTTTGCATGCCATTGTGGCTAGCCAATTGGTGTCCAAAAGGGTACGACTTGATATACACAATGGTGTGTTGGTGCCTACACTTATGTATGGCAGTGAGTGTTGGGTATGGCAGAAGAAGCATGAAAGTAAAATTAATGCTGTTGAAATGCGTTCCTTGCGAAGCATGTGTTGAGTTACGCTGAGAGATAGAGTGAGAAATTGTGTGATTAGAGATCGATGTAAATTGAAAGAAGATGTTGTGACAAGAATAGAGAAGGGTATGCTTCGTTGGTTTGGTCATGTGGAGAGGATGAGTGATAGCAGATGTACGAAAGAGATATATGGAGCTAAAATGAGTGGATGTGTCGGCAGAGGGCGCCCTCATAGGACGTATTCTGATCAAATCAGTTGCGTCCTACAAAAAGGGGAGGTGCGGAGTACTCGAAACCGACGGGCATGTATGAAGAGATGTATGGATGTGAATGAGGCAAAAGATTTATGTAAGGATCGTAGTAGATGGCGCTCTCTGGTCTCTGCCTACCCCAATGGGAAAGAGCATCAAAGCCGAAAATGTAAAGTGTCCTTAAGTCTCAAGTTAAGTTGTTATTATTGGATAGGTATCTGCTGTTGTGTGTGATGGTATTCAGACGCTGGTAATCAACGCAGACTCTAGTTTGGCCATTTGGCTTGGGGACTAAAACAACGGGAGCAGCCCACGGAGTTGGACGAGCTTCGATGACATTTTCTTTTAACATCTTCTTTGTGTCTGTTTTCAGAATCTCTCTACGTGGCGGCGACAGGCGGTAAGGCGGAACGGCGATGGGTCCTTTTGTACCGGCATAAATCTTGTGTTCGACGTTCTTTTCTGGTTGTCCATTAGCTACGAACACGGCTTCATAATTTTCCAGAAATGTTTTCAGTTGTGGTTGTTCATCAGACGTGAGCATTTCGTTTGGAGGAAACGTTATGTCGAAAGAGTCTATACCAATGTCGTGATAGCAAGTGTTTGGAAACAACTCTTGAGAATATGGAGATAGATCATTTTCCTGAAGATGTACGTTTACTTGGGCATCTCGAAACATATAATTTAATCGAGGGGAGTATCCGTCAAATAATATTATTTTCTCGTGTTTCGGGGTGCTTGGTTCGAGACGTCTCAATTTAGGGTATGTCGCTGCACTTTTGGGCTTAGCTACTATAGTCTCACCGGGGATGCTTCTTCCGAAAGACGCAAGAGATATAGGTGTTACAGCGTTTTCAGAGACATTGTCTTCCATGTGCTTCTGCTTATCTGGTACAGTGTCCTTCTTATCAAACTTTGCAAATTCCTCGGTGAACAGTTCATAAGTAGTCTGGTCATCGTCGAAACGCCAAATGAACTGGGGCAGATTGAGAATCATCCCAGCAGTTTGTAAAAATCCTATGCCCAGGAGAGTTTTGTTGTTCTTTGACTCTGGCAATACCAGGAACGTTGTGGGTATAATGCGTCCACACAACTTTACATTCACTTGAACAACTAAAACCGTTTGTACTTTGGAGATACCATCAGCCAAGCTAAGGTTAACCCGTTCCTTTTCGAAGGTGTAACCTTTTCCTAGTAGCTGTTGGTAGAGTTCATATGAAGCAATACTTGTTTTGGCGCAGGTGTCTATGTAGGCGTATTCATTGAGACCATCAATTTCGATAAATACCACTGGCCTTGATCTTACACTTGCCCTTACGTTAAGTGCACAGAAGCTTATGTTTTCGTGCTTAACGTTCTGGAGTGTCTTGCCGGAACAAGTAAGGCAGTTGGTACGGACGACGCCAGGTTTACCGCAACCATAGCATGTAATCTTCGGTGTCGGTTCAGATGGAGCTTAAGTATTATTATTACCTCCATTGTTGAAGGTCGACATCTGTTCGGCATGTTTTTTCTTTCGGCATACTTCAGCAGTATGCCCAGGATTTTTGCAGAATCCGCACTTAACCTTCACGTGGCGGGGTGCGTAATTGGTTTCTACTGGTTCGGACGATGAAGAAGGAAGCTGGTATTTTTCTTTCATTACGTTTTCTACACCCCTGGCAGAGTCGATCAGCTGGTCAAATGTACTGATTGAACTTCGAGGTATCTTGTCTCGTATTTCCCATCGTAGTAGCATGTAAACCATGTCGAGTTGTTGCTTTTCCGGATGTTTTGGCGCTGGTAGCAGAGAGAAGAGCATCCTTTTTCTTGCTACGAAGATCTCAGTTTTTTCTTTTACCTCTTGCTTCGTGCCGTAAATCTCGTGTTACATAAGGTAGGTAGGTTGTTTTGGTGCAAATTTATTCCTAATCTTGTCTTCTAAGTCACTAAAGGTCTTGACTGTCTCCTTTTCACCTGCCCACCAGTCAATTGCGTCATTGGTGAGAAGCAGTGGTAGTCCTTTGATGACGTCATCGTCTGTCAAGTCCTCTAGTTGCATAAAAAGACGAAGTGCAGATAAGAAGGATTCTACCGAGTCCTTATCGCCTCTGAATCGAGCTGGGCAATCCACCAAAGTTTTCTTCTTGTTGCTGCTAAGGGTACTGATAAGTTCGATCTGTTGCTGCCGTTGACTCTCCATCCATGTCTTAAACTGTTCGTTGGTCATAGCCATTTTCGGTTTCTTTTCTGTGTCTGTGTCTGTTGTCGTTGTCGTTCTACCAGAACGCGTGACGTATAACTTCGGTTTCTCCGCCAGAGTGGATGTTTGATGTGGATTCTTCTTAAGATAGATGTCTCAAGGCCACGAGTTGGAGCGCCACTTGTAAAAGGATGTTCCGGCGGGGAGAGTTGAAATACAAAACCACGGAGTATGATAGAACGGTATTGAGTATTTATTTTAACATTAACAAATACTGACAAAACTTTAACAAACTGAGTGAACTAAGAAAGTACGAAAAATGATTTTAAAGTAACAAAGTGATCGGGTTCCACAATGTAGATGCACCTTTATATTATATTTATATTGAGCGAATTCGAATCAGAGAAGTTCCATGCTAGCATTGCTAGCCCCACGCAGTGGAATCTAGACTAGAAGCTTCTATTTACCCTATTCCTGAT
This sequence comes from Agonopterix heracliana, assembly GCA_963693445.1. Taxonomy (NCBI): domain Eukaryota; kingdom Metazoa; phylum Arthropoda; class Insecta; order Lepidoptera; family Depressariidae; genus Agonopterix; species Agonopterix heracliana. The sequence continues at coordinate 1,395,096 of OY856321.1, forward strand.
TAAATAACATTATTTTTTTTTTTTTTTTTGTGTGACTAAATACAGCATTGCTCAGGGAGCATTTACTGCTTTTTACTGCGGACTATTGGCGGGACCTCGAAGGGTCTACCGAACCAAATGCAAGAGCTTAAGCAACCGACCCAGGGGGCACCCAAAGTGGGTACGGACCTCGGCCATGGGCGTTGCTGGGACTACGCGGCCTACGTCGTAGGGGTGGTAGTGGGGATCGGTGAGAACCGGCCAGCGATGTGCCGGTAGCGTCTGTAGGCGACGGAAGGAAGAGGAGTGGGCAGAGATCGCGACTGTCCCCCTCGCGCGCGACGATGGGGATTACGATTATTACGGCTTCTGCGTAGCATAGATATGATTGTGTTACCGACGGCGGTGTTCGTGTTGATTGAGTTTGCGTTGGTGAGTTGTGACTGTAGGGCCGCCATCATGGCGACCGTAGTAGCGTCGTCCGGGTCGTCTAAGACGTTCCGAGGCCGGCACTTTCGGGGCTTATTATACCTAACGGGGTACAAAGCGTTCGCTCTAATGAGAGGATTAGAGTGTCGTGGGTGATTAAATAACACTGGAGGTTGGTGCCAGGTGATACTTTTGTAGCAACCACTTGATAGTGCGATGTAATTCGACTCCAGCGCCATCTATTGGTGACCGGCGGAACTAACCGTGGTTTGTTTGTATCGGTGTTACAATACTACAAATCGACTCGAGCTAAATGTATGGGACGGCAGATTTTTTTTTCGCGATTTCGATGTTGGTCCCATAGTGAAAGTTCGATTCGATTCAGTTTGATGGTCTAAACATTAAACAACACCATTAAAAGTTTTAAATGTTTATTTTTACTTTTGTAACACCCTGTATAGTACAAAAAATCGCAGAAACAGGGAACGCGAATGAGATTTACGTAATATAATTACGTGATGGAATCGTGAGGAAATTTGCATGCGCTGAAGATGAAATTCTAATGCGTACTTATCTGAAAAATATAAAACTACATTGACACGCGTGGTCGACTGATGCTCATATACCTCCTTGGGGTAGGTCTGTGACTTGATGATGATAAATTACAAATACTTAATACAAAATCATTCCTCGTCAGAAGATTATCTAAATTAATATCTGATTCATTTCCATTGTCCTCTATAACTAATAACTTTGTTCTTTAAAATTTGTTAATTAAATTATGGTTATTTAAAAATTGTCTGCACTGGGTTAGCACGCGTACTTTTGTGTTATATATTTAATGCATTGTTATATTGAAAATACAAACGAAAAACACACCATCACTTTAAAAAAAGAACATTCACCCATAGTTTAAGAAATAATAAAAAAAACGTGATAGTGAATAAGCGCAAAACATAAGCAAGCGCACCCCAACTGATTTATGACAAAATAATTAGATTGAAACAATAATTTCATTATTTTGATACTTAAAATTTAATGTTATTCACATTTTAAGTTTTGAGGCAAACATTATTTGTTATCATAATGCATAATTCATTTATTCATTGTTGATTGCACACGTTACATAAGATGGTATAATTAATTTGTGGTACAGCAATAATCTGCCTCTTCAAGGCATTCAATGTCATATATTAATTTTTATTAAGTATTTTACAATGTCAATACTGTATTTAGGATAGGGTACATAAATTAATAACTTTTAAATCTTATAACATTACAAGAGACATTATACATTATTAATAACAATATATTTATGCATGCTGAATAGATAACAATTTGTCATCCAGATATTCTTTTCACGTTGTAGTAGCTTTTGTCAGTAGTAATTTTTTTAGACAATTAACAAACTCATCACCTTGAAGGTCTTTTATTGTATTTGGCAAGTGGTTATAAATTTTCATAGCCATATATTGCGGTCCGTCTTGATACATGGAGAGGCGCGGGGTGGTAGGGAGGAGTATGTCATTGTTTTGTCTTGTCTTGTAGCGTCGGTCAACGGCCTGAACAAACTCCTCAATACATTTTTTTACTAATTTTGCTGGAATTTCATCATGTCCGCTTGTATTTGTTAGTTTTAAAGCTTTAATCGTTTTTCTTACTTCAAGGGCAGTTGCCGGCCCTAAGTAGAAAGTGTTTGACAGTGTTTTGTCTCGATTTAAACAAGTACTTGTGTGGTCTGGGTTAAATGGGTTAATATTCATGTAATAGTCATTAAAATTATTAGAAATGTCATATGGGCATGTTAGTATTTTATTATTGTGGTGCAGAACTGTATTTGTTAATGTCATTTTCTTTTTTGATGCAGTCTTTTCTTGTAAAACTCTCCACATAGCCCTATATTTATTCTCTGATTTATTTATTGTCCTTAAAGCATTTTCGCTTTTCTGAACTAATTACCCTTTTTAGAATTTTGTTATATGTCTTAATATATAATTTTAAATTATTATTTTCAAAATATGTTCATCAATAATCATTTCAGAAATGAATGAAAGCGCTAACGTGCTCATGGATACATTTTTTTTAGAATATTGTTTTGGTAGTGGTGAGAATGCCCGTGCGGTGGTTTATGTTTGTGTTCAGTAAATTAGAAATTTTTAAAACAAATTGATTAATATTTTGAAAAAAGTTACCTATTTTGAGACCATGATAATTCGATTCTGCTCTCGATTCTAAACAAACTACCTTCTAGTTTTGCGTGAATTCATTAACACGTTGTATAACCATTACCTATTCTGTGCCCCCGGATAGAAGATGGAAAACGAAACATACTTTTTGAGGGAGTGACACTGATCAATGATCTACTAAGTGTATGTTAAAACCGCTCAATCTCTCAATATTTTCAAGAACAAATTTTGAAAACATAATAATATACTATATCTAGTATGATTTAATCTGTGAAAATAATGTACCTACATATCTACATAATAATTCCTATATAGGTAATTAAATTCAAAAATAATTATTTTACACTCTGAGCACGGCAAGCCTAGAGGTTGGACTCAAGATGAACTGTACCAAGACCCAGTTGATGACCAACAGCACGAAACGTAGGGTAGGGTAGATGGGCAGGTAATACAATATGTCGATGAGAGTACCTTTACCTGGGCCAAGTAGTATCCTTCGAAAACATAGGCAGGACAATGAAGTCACTCGTCGAGTCGAAAACGCCTGGAAGAGCTACTGGTCCATGAAGGAACTGATGAAGGGCGACCTTCCACTCTCACTTAAGAGCAAACTCATCGACATGTGTATTCTGCCCATCCTAACTTATGGTGCTCAAACATGGTCATTAACGAAGGTTCAAAAGTCTAAACTGCAAGTCTGTCAGAGAGCTATGGAGCGCAGTATACTAGGTGTAAAACGGACGGTCCGAATCCGGAACACAACACTGCGCTCCAAACCTCAAATAGCAGACGTAGGGAAAAAGTCCGCAAAGCTGAGGTGGAACTGGGCTGGGCATGTTTGCAGAATGCACACTGAGCGGTGGGCATCAATCGTTACGCAATGGGTGCCTCACGACGGGAGCCAAGGTCGAGGCAGACCCCGGAAAAGGTGGCGAGACGAGCTGGATGCCTACTGCAATGAGTGGGGGGATGTAGCACCTAACAGAGAGACATGCAAGAGTTTAGGGGAGACCTTTGCCCAGCAGTGGGACAAAACAGGTTTAAAAAAATGTGTACTATTGCTATCTTATGCCAACTCGAGATAAAATTAATTGGCTTAACTTTATTTAATTGGCGACCCGGTTGGTGTAATGGTTACCAAACCAGGGTCCTTGGTTCGAATCCCGGTTCGGTCATGGATGTTATATGTGTTTATTGGTTCCCATAAAAGAAGCCTGAGGCTTACTTGCGTTTTATTTATTTAATTAACTACGTATTCTCTCTAATTGTTCTTTTGAGAATTAATAAATATCTTTAACCAGATTTTTTTTATAAAAATAATTTAAGACAAGTTTGATTGAGATTTGTTTATGATCCACTACTCAATTTATTGTTTAAACTTATTGCGATGGTACACTGTATACTGAGGACAAATATGAAACCAAAATAAAGATGATACTACTGGTAGTTATGGACCTCTAACTGCACCAATTCCCGTAATAAACTAAAAAACTAACTTTTGATAATAAATTAAAAACTATGGCACTTGCCATAACACTAAATGTGGTTTACAATTATCATAAAGGTGCCCTCAATCACCTCAGAAAATATCTATCTAATGTATGGCGATCCTTGGGGGAGGGCTATCTCCAGCAGTGGACGTATATCGGCTGAGATGAAGATGATGATGATGTTCTACCTAACACCCTGTTAACCGTGAGAATTGCGCCTCTTTTCTCTGTTTATTACTAGTTTCAATTACATATCGCAATATACTTAGAATACGGAACAAATCTAAATAAAATAAAAAATCAGTAAAACTAGACTTACATTGGGTAGAGCTGAGTCCCACTGAACCACTCTATTTCACTTTCAACAATTTGAACAAATACAAACGGTGAGTTGCTTACGGATTTAAGTATCGTGAAAGACTGAATATGGCAAATAAAGTGTAGCGAATTTATAGTTAAATGTCGGTCAGGTTCGGACTTAGACTGCCGCCGTTTGGTTCAGTGGAGTCAATATAGTGAAGCCACTACAAGGAAAAATTGTGCGCTATGAGATAGAATCATGAAATAGTACATACCAGAAGGCTTATTCTGAGGAGGGATTCAGATTTCACCTTTGAGACAAGTTAGAGGTCAAATTCAACGAGGTCAACGTTTTGTGTTTTTTTTTCTACTGAAAAAACGGTTATACATAGAAGCGTCTAACTTGGTCTGATTAAGTGCATACTCTATAGTAAAATAACAAATAATAAAAACTGGCCAAGTGTGTGTCAGGATCGCGCTAAGGATTCCGGAGAAAACACAATTTTTTTGGTAGTATTTTATGGTGGTACGGAACCCTCCATGCGCTAGTTAGATTCGCACCTGGCCGCATGTATTTAGGTATCAGTTATTAACCAACAAACTGGTGTTTACTCAATAAAATATTTGAAACAGTTTTAATGGCTGGTAGAGAAAATTTTTGATTTATGTCGTAAAATCAAAACATTTCCATTGTTTTGGTGGACCCCCTGCCTAAACCACTGCACCGATTTGGATGGTTGAAGTATTATCCGCAAGGAATTGAAGTGTAGATGGATCAATACCCACAGCAACAATTATATTAGTAGTGTTTGATCTCAAAATAACGCATTTTCATACATGAGCACAGGGTTTGACCTCTATCCTGTCTCAGAGGTCAAATCTGACATCCCTCCTCATCTCAAAATGCTCACACCCACAACACAGGTGGTGGAGGCAACGTAGTGGTCAAGTTACTGTCAGATAATTTTCAAGCACCTCTGACTTGGCTTAAAAAATAGTTACAACGCCAGTTACGCTACCACAAACTAGCGTTTCTGTTAACGCAGCAGTGATCGGTAAACGGATGTAACACTATTTTAGTGCATTAATGCATTTTTGATTTGTATTAGTTTTAATGAAATATATTCAGTCTTGTTCGAGTTATAACATAGTAAACATTCTTCTTATATTAAAGTTTGTTTTTTAAAAAATCCTTTTCCGACCGCCAATACGTAACTGGCGCAGTCGACTGGAATGGAACTAGGATCGTGGAACTCTAGACTTTTCAAATCAAAGTCTCGCGCGAATTGAACTCTTCGCCAGAGTTAGCGGTTTCAATCGCTGGAACCCGCGATCGCAAAGAACCTTGAAAGGCGGTTCGGACACCTCTACGGGAATCCGGAGAATTGGAGACCTGTACTCAACAAGACCCGGCCGGAGATGCAGATGATCCTGAGGTAAGTGCTCGAAGTACTTCCAAGTTCCTTTGCTCTATTTCCTGTCGTATTAGTATTTAAATATTTTATCCACGTGTGTGTCTGTCTAGAAGCTAGCATCGCTGTAGGCTTACGTCATACGTTGTAGCGCATAGGTACAGAGTATTATACTCGTATTACATTTATATTAATAAGGAGTAAAAGCAAGTGTGTAAAATGGCTCTAGATCCTAACTTTAAATATATTACCGATTTAATGCCTCGTTACGACGGCAACCCGAAGATCCTAAATTACTATATTAGAGAGGTCGACAATTTGTTAAGCATTGTCGAGACAAGTGCACCATCGGCATCCCTCGCCATCATCTGTCTCATCAAGAGTAGGCTCAGTGGCGCCGCTATAGATGCGATAGCGTATGAGGAGACACTCAATAGTTGGGATGACATAAAACGTGCCCTTATTAGACGTTTAGGTGAACCGAGAAACGAAATTCAAGTTATGCAAGAGCTCACTCGCACGCGCCGTAGTAAAGGCGAAGATGCCGAGTCCTTTGGAAAGAAATTAAGAGAAATGTTAGATACATTGTATTCAGTAGGGCAACACTCAGATAAGACGTACTATGAAAAGATGGTAATAGAACAATATATTAATAACCTTGATTTTAACGTATCGACGGGAGTGAGAATAACTCAACCAGCTACCTTGGAGTTGGCCATAGTGGCAGCTCGTCAGGAGGAAGCCAGACTCGCGTATAAGTCAAACTCAAACTTTCAAGGACCTTCAGTCCCTCAAAACAAGGCTAAGGTAGACAATCCTAAACCTAATTACCCATTTCATAGACCGATCGCCAACAATCATTTTCAGCCTATGTATAACCCCAATAATTATGTACCACAACAAAATAATTGGACCCCAGAGCAGCGTCAACAGTTGGTTAATACCCTGCCATGGAGAAACCGACCAGCCTCAGGTAATGTTAGAAATAACTTTGGTAACACATGGAACCACCACCAGCCTCAAGGCCAGCCTAACATCCCACGGCAGCAAGTGAACCCGCCGCAAAAGGTATCTGACGTCACAATGCGCTCCGTCAGGAAACCGGAGCCGCCGCAATACGCATTCGAAGAACTATTCTACACTCCAAATGAACGTGGCGCGCAGCACGTGGCATGTGCATACGACACACATAACTGTATCGAAGGCGAAGCCTCTAACTCAGTTTACGCGGCACCGCCACCGCGATACGAGTGTGAACAACCAGGTGATTTGCAGGATTTTCCTTCGGACGAAGAGTCAAGCGACCAGAGCTAGTTAAGCTGAATCACCAGGATAAAGACCATCTACCATACATCGAGTTGCCAGAGTTCAAAGGTAAGTTTCTAATAGATACAGGCGCTTCCCGCTCAATGATATCACCGGATGTCATAAAACACTCAATATTTGAGCAATGTGTGCAATACGAACCATTCGAGGTAAAAACAGCGCACGCGACTACTCGTCATCAGCATATCGCTTACTTACCACTACCACCGGTCTTTAATAGTAACTTAACTCACAAGTTTCTCATTTTCGACTTTGATCGAAAATATAAAGGTCTCATTGGTTTAGACTTGTTAAAGGCTCTCTCTAGTAACATTGATCTAAAAAATAAGGTACTTCATACCACAACTGCTGATATCCCTATCCGATTCGATTACCCGGTAAAGAAAATCTCTATTGAACCTAGATGCGAGAAGGTAGTTACTATCAAAACTCACTATCTAGATGGTCAGTACATTCATGACGATCATGTTTGGTCAAACGGTTTAAAGTCACCGACATCTATAGTAGAGGTAAAGAACGGATTGTTTAGAACAACAATTATTAATTATAATGCAGAGAAAATTATATTACCGAATAATGAGCCTATCAATTTAGAACCTTATGTTGAACGACCAGAGGCCAATATTCAGTGCAGGTTAAATAGCTTACATGTCAAATCAGAATCAGGTCAATCGACAAATGACGAACTTATTAAAAATTTAGACAAAATTAGAACCAGTCATATGAACGACGAGGAGAAACGTGAGATACTTAGATTATGCTATGTTTATAGAGATCTTTTCTATTCGGAAAACATTCCATTAACTTTTACCCATGCAGTCAAACATGAACTGCGATTGTCAGATGATACGCCGATATTCGTTAGGAGTTACAGACAACCACCGCAGCAGCGTAATGAGATTAAAGCCCAAGTTGATAACTTATTGAAGCAAGGTATAATTAGAGAGAGTATCTCCCCATGGTCATGCCCTGTTCACATCGTTCCCAAGAAGCCTGATGCTTCCGGGAAGGTAAAATGGCGCCTGGTTATCGACTACAGGCGGCTAAATGACCGTATTGTAGAAGATAAATACCCCCTCCCTAACATACACGATATTCTCGATAGGTTAGGACGTGCACAGTATTTTACTACCCTCGACCTCGCGAGCGGGTACCATCAGGTAGAGATGCACCCTAGAGACATTGAAAAGACGGCGTTTTCAACCGAAAGGGGTCACTACGAGTTCCTCCGCATGCCATTTGGTCTAAAGAATGCACCAAGTACATTCCAAAGACTAATGGACCATATTCTACGAGGCTTAGACAACGTTTTCACGTACCTAGATGACATCATCATCATCTCGACCTCCCTTCAGGAACATATTGAAAGGCTTAAGCAAGTATTCGACAGATTTAAATTACATAACCTAAAAATTCAACTTGATAAATCGGAATTCTTACAAAAACACGTGCATTTTCTAGGACACGAACTAACGGCTGATGGATTAAAACCTAACAAGGATAAAATCAATGCTGTGCTCAAGTTCCCACTGCCCAAAACACAGAAAGAAATCAAAGGATTTCTCGGGCTAGTAGGCTATTATAGAAAGTTCATTAAGGACTTCGCGAAACTAACAAAGCCCATGACCATTTGTTTTAAGAAAAATCATAAAGTCATTCATTCCCCTGAGTTTTTAGATGCATTTGAGAAATGTAAACAGATTTTGACCAATAGTCCGATACTGCAGTACCCAGACTTCGACCAGGAGTTCATATTAACCACAGACGCCTCAGACGTAGCCTTAGGCGCGGTACTGTCGCAAGGTAAAGTCGGTTCAGACAAGCCTGTAGCGTACGCATCAAGGACTCTCTCAGAAACAGAAACACGTTACTCCACCATTGAAAAGGAGTTACTCGCCATAGTCTGGGCGGTCAAATACTTCAGACCATACTTGTACGGCCGTAAGTTTACGATCTATACTGATCACAGGCCTCTTACGTGGTTAATGTCTCTCAAAGACCCAAGCTCTAAGCTAACTAGGTGGCGACTTAAGTTAGCCGAATATGACTACAATGTTATTTATAAAAAGGGAAGTCAAAACACTAATGCCGACGCACTATCAAGGGCAAAAATATTCCATAATAGCATAGAATCACTAGCAGTCAACTTCGACGACAACGAAGATGGCGATATTATCAATAGAATCTTCGAGAATGTACGTGGAGAAGCTGAAGGCAATCAGGCAGCGTCAGCCCCTCCATCTCAAACCGAAGCAGAGTCTGATAGTATGAGCATAGTGTCCGCAGACCCAAACCAGTTAGTTTCAACTAACCATACCCAGCCTGACAACGATAATAGGGGCATACCTATTTTAGAGGATGCTATAGACAGACAGCTCAAACAGTTTCACATCAGATCAACTCCAGGATCTACTTATAGAGTAGACAATAGATCAACTAACTCTAGAGTCGTCATCAAAGACGTATTTATCCCTATTAACAACACAGAGCAGGAGATAATTCAATTCCTTAGAGACCATACTATTGCTGATCGCATATTCCACTGTTATTTCTATAACGATGACCTGTACCATGCCTTTTCCAGAGTCTATACGACGATCTTTAATGAAAGAGGTCCAACAAGTGTACGTCACGTGTGACGTTAGTAGAGGTCAAACAGGAACAACAGGAAATAATAAAAAAATATCACGAGAGCAACACGGTACATCGTGGTATTCAAGAGACCTATAAACAAATTCATCGAAATTATCACTGGCCTAACATGCTACTGTCTATACAGGTTTATGTGAATAGCTGCGACACCTGTCTTAAAGCAAAGTACGAAAGGAATCCCCTTAGACCCCCATTAGTCTTAACTGAACATTTGTTTATGGATTTATATTCTACAGGCGGAGCTACATTCTTAACTATAATAGATAACTTCTCAAAATACGCTCAAGCTGTTCCCCTTTCTGCCACCAGCAGTGTACATGTAGCCGAGGCGCTGCTACAAGTGTTCTCAGTACTTGGTTTGCCGCTCAAAATAACGACAGATTCAGACAGTAAATTCGAAAACGATGTTATCAAAGAAATATGTGCTTCACACAACATTAACATCCATTTCACCACCCCTTACAACCCTAACTCTAATTCCCCTGTAGAGCGATTACACTCAACTATAGCTGAAATAATAAGAATACAGAGAATGACAAATAAAGACGACACTATTCAAATGATTATGAAATATTCAGTTATTGCCTACAATAACTCTATACACTCCACCACTGGCTACACACCCCACGAATTATTGTTGGGACACACCGCCTCCCGCAACCCTCTAGAGTTGTTTTACCCTAAGGAGTTCTACCAGGATTACGTTCTAAAGCATAGAACGAACGCAGAAGCAGTGCAGGAATGCGTAGCAGCCCATATGTCAAAGAACAAGGAACAGGTAATACCTAAGAGAAACCAGGATGCCGAGGAGATCAAGTTCAAGGTAGGTGAGACAGTTTACAAGCAGGTCGCTAAAACGGCACGCAACGATAAAACCAAACCAGTGTTCAAAGGACCTTACCAGATAATACACCTTCATCCTAACAATGTGGCGGAAATAATAGGTAACCATCCTAACTCTAAGTCCATTCGAGTCCACTTCAAGCTGTTACGAAGGCCTCATCTTGTTCCAGAACGTTCATCGCCGGAGCCATCGTGCTCTACGCAGCAGCCACCATGACCATTACTCCTGTAGACAATTCCAACGGTATCCTCTTGCTTAAACAAAGCAAAGTCCTTAAACAAAGCGATACCGTCAGCCTTGCTTGTGTTTATAATATAACATACTTACATGAGACAACACTCAGACTTACGGCTCTATACGCGAGTACTAAGGCTGCAGAATCTCATTCTGCTCCAGCTGACCTACATAAAACGTATAAGGACCAAATAGAACATACTTTAAGCTTAGTTCATAATAAGTTGATATTTTTAGCACCCCGTAGTAGTAGAGTTAAGCGTGGCCTTATTAATGGCTTAGGCTCGGTAGTAAAAGCGATAACAGGCAATCTCGATTATGACGACGCAGTGAAATACGAACAACAAATCTCTATCCTTAGAAATCATGTTAACAGCATCCAGAGTAATCAGAAAAAGTCAATTATTTTAGCGGAAAATACAATACAGGAATTCGGTAAACAACTTAGTAAAATTAATGAAAACCAAAAGAAGCTAGGTGACATGTTAGCTAATACTACCATTAGGTCTAATGTAGTTTTTAATCAATTGCACTTTCTAGATATTTACATTCAACTAGACTTTAGTTTACAAATAATACTAGATAAGCTCATGTTACTCGAGGACGCTATGACGTTTTCTAGATTAGGTATAATGCACCCTAGTATAATAAGTCCGCAAAATCTATTATTAGAAATGACTAGGATAAAGCAAAAGTTATCCTTTGCACCCGTTGCACCTATTAGCATTGGCAATATTCACAAAATAGAGAGTTCTATAGATGTTAAAGCTTATAGTACAGATCACTCGTTAACTTTTATTTTGGAAATCCCTTCTATCTCCCAAAATAATTATGATTTGATCCACCTCTATTCCATTCCTAATAAAAATCACTTAACAATTATCCCAAAATCCAAATACCTAATACTTGGAAGCGAAGAGTACACTTACGCCGACGAGGAATGCCGCCGTATCACCGACGACCTCCATCTATGCAATCAACTAGACATGAAACCGACAGAAAATACAGAAGATTGTCTCATAGCACTCATACAACATAGAACTGCAAACTGCTCCTACGCCAAGATGACTCTGAAGAGAGGAAAATTCCAGAAGATTAACTCCAACAGTTGGCTCGTTATCACCAACTCCAAAACAGAAGAGACCCTAACGTCTACATGTGAAGCTGAGACGCAGTACCAAACCATATCTGGGACATTTATCATCTCGTTAACACAAGAATGTCAGATTCGACTGATGAACAAAACCTTAAGGACACACAGCAGCACCGTGTACATAAATGACGTCGTCCCGCTACCTAAAGAACGCGAGATAGCTCCTGAAGACATACAATACGAATTGAAGCTGGAAGACATCTCCTTGGACACTATACATCAACTTATCAATAAAGCTGAAGACGTAAGCATTGAAGATCCTTATCTAAGCTGGCCCATAAGAATGGCAATGCCAAGCTGGTCCACAGTGATGCTGTATATCATCGGAGCTGCCATCCTGTCCTGGAAGCTGTACAGATACAAAGAAAATAAGAAGATGAAGATCGAACCCAATGAGGGATCTCCTGGAAGCTGCAGGATGCGCTTCCGTCTTGATGAGGGAGGAGTTACGCTACCACAAACTAGCGTTTCTGTTAACGCAGCAGCGATCGGTAAACGGATGTAACACTATTTTAGTGCATTAATGCATTTTTGATTTGTATTAGTTTTAATGAAATATATTCAGTCTTGTTCGAGTTATAACATAGTAAACATTCTTCTTATATTAAAGTTTGTTTTTTAAAAAATCCTTTTCCGACCGCCAATACGTAACTCGCCGCCTGATAGAATTGTCTGTGACCAACGTGCTGTTCTTAGCATACCTCCCGCAGCACGGAGGCACGGCAAGTGAAATACAACTAAAGTGGTCACCTATCCTAATGATTACCAAATATCACCATGTGGTCTCAGTGTGCACAAAATCTCGAGCTGGCTTTGATCAAACCGGGCCCTGTTCCCGGACTTTAGATTTTTGATATATTGCAACCGTTTCTGTCCGAAATTCATTGTAATAGAGTTGACATTGACACGAAAACGTTCACCCAATTCGGTAGGCAAGTTTATTTTGACTTTTTAAAATATTTATTACGGATAGAAGACATCAATTTATAGTAGACTAGCTTTTGCCAGCGACTTCTTATGCGTTGACTTTAGATTAAATTCCGAGAGGAATGAATAAACAGTGTGATAAAATACATATATAGCTACCAACAAAAGAAGAAACGGAATAGAATATTTAAGGGTATATTATTCGGAGCGCGCTCCATACAAACGTACTATGGTGATATTTTCAATACTAACCAATTAAAGTCAGTGAAATTTTTCAGAAACAATCTAGAAACAAATTTCTATGCTTGTATGGAGTCAGATTTTCGTTAAAATGTATAGTTTTCCAGTTACAGTGCCTCAAAGATTTCCATACAAATCTTAAATTAATCCTAGCATTGTAACTGTATATTTTAACGAAAATCTGACTCTATAGAAGCATAGAGATTTGTTTCTAGATTGTTTCTGCAAAATTTCATTGACTTTAATTGGTTAGTACCTATTGAAAATATCACCATAGTAAGTTTGTCTGCAGCGCGCATTTTCGCTCTCGGAATAAAAATCCCCTTCCCTCCTGACTGCGGTTGCGATTGGACGTGTGCACTTATTGTTAATACGTTAGTACGTTTGTATGCAGCGCGCATTTTCGCTCACGGAATAATATTCTCTTAAGTAACTTTGATGAAAAAGGATAATTTAAGGTGTTTTACTGTAACCGCCTCTAAAATTAGGTAACTTTGTAACCATTTTATACATTAACTATGGCAATTTTTAAGCAGAAAACAAAACGAAACAATCTAAAGGACATGAGAATTAGTTCGGTTTTTTCTCGAAATAAATTAATAAAACTGACGAAAAAGGAATCTTAAGACACCCCTTTTTTTCAGTTTGTCAAACAGTCTGTAAAAAAATTCTTTTTTCTGTAAAATTCACGCCATGATTGTGATATATTAATGAAGCTTTTGAAGTCATGCTTGTGTCTTTCGGGGGGCTCCGCCCCTCCACCCTGCCGGGGGGCGTATATGAAAAAGCTACTTCAGTGCGTCCCCACAGGCTACGACAAACTGAATTAGCACGGTAAACATGCGTAAATGCTGCTGCAGTACGTCTCCGACGGTGACGTACTGCAGTAGGGTTTCCAAGTTAATACGCTTTTAAATGTTCCGGAAACCCTCATCCTATTCGTCCAGCTCGAGTGACGTATTGGCGTAGGATTGCTAGTACTTAAAGCACAACATATTCTTAGAAAAAGCTAACTCGATACGTCTCTCTAGCATCTACTTTATGCAGATATTGCTATCTTTATTTTCGCGTGCCGATCACTCTAGTTTTATCTCAAATCTATTGTGCAGATATCGCTTGCACAGCATGTCATAGTCATTATGTTCTCAAATACCTCGCTTTTCGCTCATAAATTTGTATTGTAATTGCGAAAGTATACTACTAATGCATGCATGCATGCATATGCTCACGACTATATTCCCCGAGGGGGTAGTCAGAGATATTCTGAAACCTCAGAGCATCCACGTACTACTAATAAGTAATACTTGTAAAATGGATGAAGACTATATTAAAATATTACTTAGTTCCATAGTAACTGATTATCAAATATTGAATTTCGAAGGAATAAGCGACGAAAACAAAATAATTACTTAAAGCTTTTAGTATTAAAAATAATGAATTTTGTGCCAAAAAACATTGAACAAGTAAGTAAATTCAACTTTACAGATTTAACTCTTTTGTCATGCACTACTTGCTATATCTTCTAACGTGAAACATATACTAATTCGTAACCTCCTATACAACACTAATTTTTAATTAAGTACCTAAACTACTTTAAGGGTGTATTCAGACCATGAATCTAAACCACTTCCCCTAAGGAATGTGCGTCGAAAAACGAGAAAAATTTGTGGACCTCCCATAGAAAATAGATCGGCGGATCCGCACTTTTGTATGGAAGGTCCAAAAAACTTCCCGTTTTTCATCCTATGTTCCTTAGGGAAAGTAGTTTAGATTAATAGTCGAATACACTCTTAAAGTTATGTTAGTAATTGTTATAGATATAGATATATAGATCTAGGCGTGTGGCTGCGTCCCGCGCTCGAGTGCCTTGTCAGTCGAATATACGGGTTCCTATGTACCGGTTGTTTTATTTGGTACACACCCTCCGACTCGCGGCTACCTCCACTTCGCAACAGTAATTATAAACTAGTGGTGTATAGTATCAGTTTCACTTTGACAAACTGAATTAGGATAACCCAACTTTTTGCCCCGTTACTACTTGAAATCCTACTGCAGTATGCCTCTCTCTGAAACGTACTGAAGCAGCATTATCCTTACTTTTTGCCGCGTATATTACTGGAAAGCCTACTGCAGTATGTCACTCTCCGCGACGTACTGAAGCAGATTAACCCTTACTTATTGCCGCGTATATTACTGGAAACCCTACTGCAGTATGTCTCTCTCCGCGACGTACTGAAGCAGCATTTACGCGTGTTTACCATTTGGAAATGCTAACTCAGTTCGTCTTAGCCCGTAGGGATGTATTGAAGTAGCTTTTCCATATACGCTGCCGGGGGCTTCGGGCAAACATTCGGCAAAACTTTCTGCAACAAAACTCGTCTTTCTGTAAAATATTTAATAGCACTCCGTGACCTAAACCCGCACTTAGGCCACGGTTTCCCGTTACCTAAGTAGCCCATTATTTGATAGTGATTGCGATTAAATAACGAAGCTTTTGAAGTCATCCACCCCGCCATGTTTTGCCGCAAAGCAATGTTTTTTTATATAAAATATAAAGTACTTAAAATGCACACAGAACACAACACACTAAATAACTGTTAACATTTTACAAAATAATAAAATTCTGATTTCACTTCCTGTTTCCAAAATATTATCACGAAGTTGAAATGTTGCTTACCTCTGCTGTTTTATTTGTTATGCCTACTGTGTCAAATTCGTGTCAAATTCAAAACCAAAGCGTCAGATAAAATTATTTCATATCAATAATTTTTAACGTAATTTTAGTTTTGTGTAGATAATGGGTTACTATCTACAATAGAACTAGTATTCAGAATTATTTTTTCTGACAAATGGGATACTTATCAAACAAGATGCAAAGGAAAACATGCCTTTCAGGTACCATGATTTTTTAGATGTAGTGATGTAGTATCATTAGGTAGGTACGTATTCTTCTGCCAGAAGCCTCCTCTCATGTATATTTATGAGATTAGACCTCTAGCCAAGGAATATACTACTCTCTACCTCTCTACTCTCTTGCCCAAAGCGGATGCAATGTGTGTGTGTGCACTGAGAGCTCACCTCGCAAATTCGTAAATAAAGTACTGCAGGTTTTAGTAGTAGTTGTAAAACAATTGTAGAACTGCGTCCTGGAATTTGTAAAGCGATAATTAAAAAGATACAGCCTAAAATGTGTGATCCCTCAATCCTCACAGTGGACCTTCTACATCTGGGAAAGTATTCAGTTTAAACCAAGTTTTTGCTTACATATTTAGTATATTAAGTAGTACTTTTTTTACAATTTAATCTACTATATAACATGATAAACAGCTTCGTATAAAAAAAATAACAAAACATTTTCACTGAGCTCTCAATCTACACGCATGAAATTTTTCATGATAGCGTTTTATCGTTAATTTATTAAATAAATCAATATTATTTCCGTTCAACTTTTAGTAAAAACTGTAAGGAATTTTGTAAAAGAAACAATTCATAATAAATATGTCCTTTAACCAGGCTTACTCTAATTATCGTGGATTTTTGGGAGCAGTTCAAGAAAACAACGTTATGCGGTCACTCGACAGAGCGGAAGCATGTAATTTCGAATTAGTTTTAGTTTTACACACAGTTATCTTAATTAAACCAATCAAATCAAAGCCGCGTCGTCGTACCGCGCCGGTCGACGAATCGGACGGCGCGGCCGTATTGCCGTCTCACTCTCGCTTGGTGGTGGCGACTCGGGCGCCACCACGTCCGGTGTGGCGAGAAAGGTTTGATTTTCCCGCCGCGCTACAGTCCTCATTTTATGTAATTTTCATTTAATTGTGATCCCTCAATCCACACGTTTCAAAATAAGAAATAATTTGTAAAACCATGAAAATAACACCTACAACAATGCCATGCCCGCAATATTTAGTAAAAAAAATACTACTAAATCTTACCATTTTCAGATCCTGGATTAGCTAGTCACGCAAAATACACAACCGTTTTGTTCACAATGACCAGTTCACAGTGACCAGTTGAAATCTGACCTTCGAACAAAACGGTTGTGTATTTTGCGTGACTCGTTCAACAATAAATTTTAAAACTGAAATCACTATTTTCTTAACGCGAACGGACTATAGCTACGTTGTAATCAGCAGGTAAAATAGTAGGTAATATAAAGAGATTCATTGCGATAGAAAATATTATTTCCACAAAGCGTCGTTGCGTTGCACAAACGGCCACAATATTCACAAATAAGGATATAAAAGTTTTGGCTTAGCTTCAACTCCAATAAAACAAAATATTGTTCCTATGATGCGGCTGCAATATTATTTTTTAACTTTTTAGTTTTTTTTTAAGGCGGTTTAATTTTTTTTTTAATTGTTAAAATCGTGAAACAAAAATACCTACTTTTGACGTGGCTGTTTGGTCCACATATCTTTGCCTTTTTCCTTTGTGTAAAGATATTCTATTCTATATTTTAAAAAATGGCTGCCATCCCGGGTATGTGATGATTTTGCCAATGTCTAGTTTTTGTTGCAATAGTGCTTGACGTTGTACGGTAACTTATGTATTTTGGTGACTTCAAGGATTGTTTTTCGAAAAGAACACTATCTTGAGCCACCACTGGAGCTTCGTTGTAGGCCGAGGAGGGGGCAACCAACAATCGACTCGCGATGCGACTACCCTAAGCAGACCTACAACGCGACTCCGTGTAAAGATATATAAAAACGCGGGTAATTTATTGTCACATCGGTATTCAAATAAGTTTCATAGATAACTTTTATTTCCTTATTTGGGAATATTGTGGCCGTTTGTGCAACGCAACGACGCTTACTTAATACTTTATAATACTTTCCCAGATGTAGAAGGTCCACTGTGAGGATTGAGGGATCACACATTTTAGGCTGTATCTTTTTAATTATCGCTTTACAAATTCCAGGACGCAGTTCTACAATTGTTTTACAACTACTACTAAAACCTGCAGTACTTTATTTACGAATTTGCGAGGTGAGCTCTCAGTGCACACGCACATGCGGATGCATGGAGGCAAGTCAGAGGTGTACTGTCTAGCTAGTAGATATCTAGTTATTTTCTGCCACCGCTTTCGTTGACCTCTGATCTAACTTCACGAACAGATAGGTAGATTATCTTCTTCTTCTTGTGGTGCCATCTCCTATCAGAGTTTGGGTATGATTAGAGCTACTCGGACCCTGGAGACTGCAGCCCTGAACAGTGAGGTGGTGTTCATACCCAACAATACACATAGGTTTTTAAGCCAGGACGTCCTCCTTCTACCAGGCATTCGTCTTCCCAAAATTTTCCCTTGCAAATTAATCTGGAGATGTTGATATTTATATCACTTCTCATAATGTGACCGAGGTACTTGTAATATCAAAGCTTTTATTGTTCTTAGGATTTCTACTCTCTTATTCACCCTATGCAGGACCACCTCGTGTATTTTCAACTATCCGGAACTATGGGGAGTTGTGTGCTTAATATGCGAGTAATCCGGCGTCGGCGACCTTCTAGCTAGACTACGGACGAAGGCTTCACATATTAAATAACACTAAAACGTCACCCATCCAAAGACCTACCTATCCAACTTCGGTGATCTTTTTACACTGTGAATCACCTCGTCACATAGTAGAACTGATTAACCTACACAGTTCATTATACAATACCCACCTATATTTTTGTATAATTCTGTGTGTCCGGTGAATAACGGTCCAACTCAAAAAATGCAACTTTACAGGAGAGCCTAAAAACATATTTTTTTGGTAAAAAAAAATATTTTCTCGAAAACCGTTTCATATTTTTTCAAGCAAATCACTGTGTCTTCTAGATATTTTTATGGTCTTTTATTATTATATGGTTTAGTCTATGAAATACTTACCGTGCTGGAGATATTTCGTTCAGAAGTTGAATTAAACCTTTTGACACTAATAAAAATACGTTACATTATGATTTAAATTGAGTTAGGGCCTTTTACACTTCACAATAACCTTGGTATAAAATGGTTTATGTTATATTTTAATTTCATTTTTATTCCATCCCTTTCTTAAATACACACCACCGGAAAACTTACTTTGTAAACTGAATCAAAACGAATTGATAAAAGTAGTTTTATTTGGGTAAAACAAGCTCATCACAAAATTACAAAGTGTTTTTTGAGTTAAATTCTTTTTCACAAAGGTAACATTTTGTGCGTATGGATTTAAATATAATATTTAATAATATTTTTAAGGAAAAATATAACAAACACTTGCAAAATGTACTTTCTAAGCTCACTGTTTAAGCTTTTAATTTCCACCATATTCAGCATTAAACTTAAGTGACACAAAAATTAGATATTTTCTAGAAAAAATATTCATTTCGTTATTAAGTAGGTAAGTAGTTTTATCATATATAGGTATATTTTTTTGATGGGTAACACTAGCTTATATGCAAATTTTGTGACGTGGGTAACGCCACGTGGTATCAGTAATGCTGGAAAGTGAAATATTAAACAACAAACCAATATAAAAACAATACAAAAACAAATTCTAAAGCGACGCATGCTTAAAAACTTATCAGTTAGAACTCACGATTCTGTGCCTCAAAATTGTATGACCAGTCTGATGTATTGTCATTCTTAAATACACGTTTGATATCCGGTTCGCTTTGCAGTGTTGTTATTATACAAAATACAAGATATTTTAGGAAAAAAATAGTTTAATTTCAAAGAATAAACAACAGATTCTTTCTTTACCACTCTATGTACAAGCCTATGCTTGAAGTGCGGTTCGGCAATCCCTAACTAAAACAAGGCCTGACATTATCACTTAGTTCAATATAACAGTACCACCCTTAAAAAAATTCGCCAGATTGTATTCATACTAAGTGATTCTTATTCTCACTACATAAAAGAAAATATTTGGTGATTGACGATTTAACTCACTTATTCGACATACATTTTTGGTGAGACGTATAGCGTTCTCCCCAGTCCAAGATGATGTCAGTTTCCGTACTTAGCCCGCTATCAAACGCGCATCATATTCATGAGCTACACTTGATTTTTTATGTAGGTATTAACTATTAAGGTTTTTGAAATTTGGTTTAACTCAGATAAATCATATTTCACAAAACAAAATAAATTGTGTCGAAAGATTTAAGTCGAAGTAAATCCATGTTCACCTAATTTTATATTGGTTTTATGATCTAACTCTATTTCAACCATTGTGCACGATAAAAAAATGGACTTAAATCGTTTTGTAATAAGTCTATCTCTGGAATTATTAAAGGTATGAATATTCCAGTAACACCATTTTGTAGAGAAAAAAAAATTGAGTATTATGGCATTAAAAACTCATTTTGGATCTAAGTTGAGTTAGACCGTTATTCACCGGACCCACAGAATTAAAACAAACAGTTATGTATATTTAGGAAACAATTGGAAAACAGTGAAAAGTGTTTACTATTGAAACATATAAGTATCTTGTAAATTGGATATAGTGAATAAAAACAATCCAACTTATTTAATTTATGTTTTATTTAGTATTTTTTTAATTACAGCATTTTTCTCCGTTCAAAATCGGCACTAAGGATCGAAAGGATAAAAATACTTAATAAACGCGTTTTACCTACCAATAAAACGCTTATCAACTACTTACCTCATTCGAAGCCTAAAAGTGAGAATAGCAACCCTATTTTCCTATGCTGTGGCGGACGTGACGTCAGTTTCCGTCGAAAATCCCCTCCTGTTTAATACGCATTCCTTCCACCAGGTGGCATCGTTGGCATTTTAAGCAACGAAAGGTTTTTAAATCATTGCGTTCGAACTTTTACCAGGCAGTAATAAAAAATAGGCTTCGAATGAGGTAAGTAGTTAGTAAGCGTTTTATTGGTAGGTAAAACGCGTATATTAACTCACTGAACCGTCATTCGAAGCCTAAAAGTGAGAAGTGTTAGATATCGCCTGGTGGAATATGTGTATAGGTATAATGTAACGCCAATGTGATACTGTCTTGTTAGCTGTATGAGTATGTTTATAACACAGAAAAACGTAAGTATTTAGGTTGTAGAGGTATGATGTATCTTGAACAAATTCATGTATTGGGAAAACAAAAGTAAATAAAGCATACTTGAGGAAAAATGTATTTTATTTTGTCTCTTATTTCAGATTAATTTTCAATTAACAAGCAGTATGTATTCAAATCATAAGAACTTCCGAATAATTACTTAAATATAAATGAAACAATGCCAACAAATTTTTAATCATTAAATAATGATAGCTTTTTTTTAATACATACAACTTTTTTATTTACACTACATCAAAATTTTAACAAACACACTCTAAAATTATTCTAAATAATACCTAACTTAAAAATTATACTAAAAACATTAAAAAAAAGGAATAAAAAACAAACAGAGAGGAAAAATGAGTCTCCGTCGAGCACATCTTCTACTCGGCTCATGCTAAATAAAAGATGTGCTCGAGACTGCTGTCTTGCGGGAGAGTGCCGACGACGCTGGCGGCATTACCTCTCTGGATGGCAATCGATATGCGTTGCCCGAGGTAAGCGCCAGCCCTTCGGTCACCGGACACTTCGACCAGTCCCCACGGCCCCAGAGTCTCCAGTTCTCCACACCAAACGGCGCCAATAGGTAGGCCTCGCCGAGGGTCACATATTTGCGCTGCTTATCACTCTCTGCAGTAGCCGCTGCCGAGCCAGCTCTTCTAGAAGTGGCAGAGAGGTGTGAGGGCGCTACGGTATCGACGCAAGTAGCGTCCCACACCAGGGTTCTGCCATTCCTCCAAGGGATGAGGGTCATTCCGTCGGGCCTCCTCCCGTCATCTCGTGCAACGCCATTTGGTTAGCGTATGGCCGGCACGTTGACGCTGACAAAGGCCCGACGGATGACGTCGTTTAAGCTGGCGTGGCGGCCAGCACTGCGCCGACAGGAGAGGCCGTGGTGGCCAAGTGGATCAACTCTCGCACCACAGCGGCACCGGTGGGGCTCATTTGTCTTGATGTCGAGTCTCAGACTTACTGCTAAAGAAAAAGACGTCCTATCAAGGAGTGTTCCTACGTGCGATGACGGCAACGCGTTTAACCAGTAGCCAGACTCTGACTCTTTCTCTTTTTTTATTTTGGTTGTACATCTATTCATGAATGTACATTGTGCAAGAGGTATACACGAAAAAGCAATTTTACAGGTTCCTAAACAAGTTGTTCTCATAAATTTTAGAAGAAAATAAATTGAACTCTTTATGTTAAATATAAGTTTAACAGCTATCATGGATTGTGGATATTTAATGTTGTTCATGTACAATAGTTATATTTCTGTCACAAATGAAAACAAATTGTTTATTTGGTATAACATAGATATTATGTAAGTAATTGCTAGGATATTACTTTGACCACGAGATACGACCAAACCCTGATAATACCTATGCTATGGGTGAAAACATAGCTGACACCACGTTAGTTTGGACTGGGGTTGATCGTATCTCGCGACAATAATGATTGTTGAATGTATTCTGGGAGCGCCAGTTCCCTCGCGCTAGTATCTCGTCTACTGGAAGGTTGAGCACCCAGTGCTTGGATGCCACGGCCGGGCGTACGCTGCCGGCGCTGGCCTTTATACCAGTGTCCACACGGACGCTCCGCACCCTGCTAGCTATCACAGAGCGGGAGGCGGCCTTCGCAGGACCGCACGCGGTTATTAACAGGGTTCGTCAGGTCTGTGATAGACTGATAGGTCGATCACTCTTTTTATCCAGTATACTGAATCTATAGCTTGATGGTCTGTGTTAGATTTTAAACGCGAGCCAGACTGCCTTACGTCTGACGTATCAGTTTTAGACCCTTTAGGCCATAATAATCTGGTCATCTGAAACAAGACAATGGTTTTCGTCAATTGTCAATAGTGTTAAATCATGGGTCCTGCGACCCGAGCATAACAGCAAAAGGGTAGCTGCTCTTTTTGAGCATTGATATAAGTTATTAGTGTCAGGGTTATTGCTTAAGAGCCATGATGTAAGCACGTCTGTGTCCCAAATAGGTGGCTTATGGGATTGCTTTGGTTTTTGGGCAGCTATAGACTTTAACACTTTCTGAACAAGGATATGGGAGCTCAGTCTTTCCTGTGTCTCGGGATTACAAATCATAAATCATAAATCATTTATTTGATCTTGAACAGGGTACAATATTGTCGGATATTCATAACAATTATACAAGATCTCCTGATTCTGCCATTAACAAAAGCATGCAAATATTTACAGAAGAGATTAAATATTATAATTGATTGAATTAAAAATACTCTTTACATAATGACAAAAATTTAATGCATTTAGTTCGGACCATGAATGTAGTTTGCCGCAAACTTAGGCCATTTGATCATAGTTCAAGAATTCTTGCACAGTAGAAAGCATACTGAGCTAGCCAATTGTATAATGTTGTTTTAAATCTATTAAAGGGTAGTTCTTTTATTGGTTCTGGTATTTTGTTATATATTGATATACACATCGATTAGCAAATTTTTTGAAACCCTGTACTTTTTGGGACGGTATCATGTGCATGTGCAAGCCTTTCACGATTTCGAGTGCTTCTCTTCTCTATCTTTAGTTTTTTTGAATAGGTATGTATGCTGCTTAATATGCTTAGCCACCTCAAATACATATAGAGAGGGTAAGGTTAAGATTTTTAACGATTTATAAAGAGGCTTACAAGAGACGTCTGGAGCGATACCGCAAATAGCACGTATGCACTTTTTTTGCGCAATAAATACCTTAGATATGTCTGTGCTATTACCCCAGATAATAAGACCATAGCGGAGAACCGATTTTACATAGGAGAAATACGCCATAAATGCTGCGTTCCTTGTAACAGTTTTCGTTAACTTATAGAGGGCAAAGGTAAACCTATTAATTTTGTTACATAATATTTTCTACTTCATTTTTCCAATTCAGATCTTCGTCAAAGATTATACCTAAAAAAGTCACCTTAGTTGCGTTAGAGAGAAATTGTCCGTGATAGTTTATATTAAGGTGTGGTCAGCTTCGGGACTCGCCAAAATTCGCTTTTTTGATTCCGTTTCTACCATTCAAAATTAAATAATTTTGATTTGAATGGGATATATGTCACAGTTGGGGATATTTCCTAGGCAGGTAGGTTATTCAGTACACGATTGGAACAATATGGCTCGATAGAAAAATATCTCGAAGTTACCCCTTTTTCCTAGTTTTAATCTCGTTATATATCTAGAAGAAACTGTATTTACGCAAAAAAAATACACTATTATCTTGGTCATAACATAAGCTAGGCACCTAGGTCCTTTTTGTTTACTTTACTTTATATACTTTAATACAATTCCAAAATATTTTGCCATTCATATACGCGGAAGCGCTTGCAGAGGTAAGACCTATGTCAAACTTTCCTTCAAATATAATGTCGCATTTTACATCATTTTCGGCTTTTTTATGAATTAATATCTGCATAAAATATTTCGAATATTCCTCAGATTGTAAATAATAGCTGTTAGTATTGTAGATGTAACTAATTTGTAACTATTTTTTGAATTGTAAATGTTTGTAGGTACAATGACAGTGCCACAGTTTACGAAATACCTTTCAGCAGGACAACACTGACACCTGCTAAATAGATATAGTAAAACTGTTTATGTAGCGGGGAAACTAGTGTTCTCCTTTCCTTCTGCCCCAGATACTACGTTTTCGCCCCTGGTAGTCAGTGTGGAGGATGTTTCTTGACCCAAGTCAGGAATAGGATCCCCTCCCTCTACCCATTCTTACATCAGGTGTACGAGAGCCCATCAAACCTGTTTTTCGACGGAGAGCTTATTCTCTCCCAGGTAGGTGCGCAGCAGGGGGACCCTCTAGGACCTCTCGTTTTCAGCCTCGCCATTCACGGGGCTATTCTGGAGCTGAAGTCGCCTTTGAACTTGTGGTACTTGGACGATGGTACCATTGGGGGCAAGCCAGAGGACGTGGAGCAGGATCTTCTTTCGTTGCTGCCGCGTCTTAGAGAGCTGGGGTTGGAAGCTAACATGGCTAAGTGCGAGTTTTTCCCCTGTGGCCCCGAGTCGGATTCAGCTTTTGCGCGTATCGATTCGGTACTACCGGGCATCAAAAAGCTATCTTCGACCTCTTTCAGCCTTCTTGGGTCGCCCATATTTCCGGAGGCGGTCCCGGAGGCTATTGCGTTTCGCAGGCAGATGCTGGATTTTGCCCGGGAGCGCCTAAGTAATCTTTCTGCTCACGTCGCGCTGATACTTTTGCGCATGTGCTTCGCTGTCCCGAAGCCAGACTCGCCTCGTGGCTCGTGCCCATAGGGCTTTCATCGGGAGGAGAGCAGATCGACACGGATTTTCGCTTCTTGAACTTATGTTCCGACGAGTATCCTGGGTAGTTGAGGTACGCCGTATCAGACGGGGTTGCTATCTGCGTCTCCATTAAAAGGAATAGGTGTGGCCTTTCAGTTTCATGGTGGTGGTAGACCGGATCGATATTTGAGTGCAAACCTCGCATGTTACTGAAGTGCACTTTGAGTGGGAGGAAGTGCAGCCATTGTGTTACCTTTTTCTTCTTTTTCTCTTTTCGATTCATAATTTTGTAGTTAATGGTTCAGACGTGGGAAGAAAGTCAAGACGCTCCTCAGATATCCTGATGGACATCTTGGGTTCGACTGACTGTTGGGAAACTCACTTGGAGACTGCGGGGCCGCCCGAACCCCCCTGCAACGGCCACCGGGCCCTCCCTTCCAGTCGACAACTGGCACGGTGGGGCATTGCGGGATTTTTCGCTAGTTGTGTGGGGCAGCCTTTCACACGTGGCTAATGCACTACTTGGGCTAACTGCGGTCGGCCAACGACTGTCACCGTTCTTCAGATCCCGCTACCCTCCAGAATGAGTTTCCCGGTACAGTGTTGCTCAGATGCCAAGACCGGTTCCAAACAGCGCAAATTACTTTCTCCCATTCCCCAACGGCATTGGTGCTATTGCGAAAAGGCCTTCAACTCTGCCATAAAATTATCTCTGGAGCTGGCTTAATAATAGCCATGATTTTGTTATTGATGTTTCCTTTTTGCAATGCAGAGAAGTCCGATACTTATTTTTCCTAATTCTGTAGCTAACTAAATTAATTGCAGGTCGCAAGCTAAAGAGTCATCCCCTGGGCTCGCTGGACTTCAGTGTCTAGTGTTATAAGTGGTCGCCGCTGTTGATCCTGGTTTACAGAGTTACAGAGGTGTAATATGTGGTGGTCTTACGGGTAAAAACAAAGCCGGTTCCCTAACGGTGTGATAGAAAATAATTATATCTATGACCATCCTCACTCAGTCTCTGCCTGCTATCTGTCTCAGATCTTCAGTCCAACTAGTGGGCAGTAGGGTGGCCTCCTACTATATACTATGGTGGCCCGTGCATGGTCTCCATTCTCTTATCATGACTCTCAGATTCATTTTCATTCCCCCATCATCAGTTCATTGACATTAAGCTTGCTAATGATAACAAACGAATGATAAACGATGGCATAAGAATCAGCTTCCCGAACAAGCTGGGTTCCAAAAAGGCTTCAGCATTCGTGGACTATGAGAAAGCCTTTGATGAGCGATGGTTTGAAAATGAAAATTGACTAGACGAGGATCATGTCCAGTCCATGTTCTACCTACTCTCCTGTTAAGATCGGAAAATCTGTGCTTGAGTTTGTTAACAACTAATACACCAAGAACCAACTTTCAAATCAAATCAAATATAATTTATTTATTTACAGAAAATACAAGAGGCACAAAGTAATGCGATCTGACTACTAATAAGCTATTTCTTCCAGACAACCTTAGGTTAAAGAAGATAGTAAACAATATTATGCAGTTAGGTAAGTAAAATTTCGAGACAGGTCAAGCGTCGAATTGGGCGTCTGGACAGAATAAAGGGTAAGATGCTCAGGGTAGTGCAGGAATATACGATATGAGATACTCAGAGATCGAGAGAATCGCAGAAGAACAAAATCTGACAAAATCCGAAGAATTGCTAAACTCAAGTTACAATGGGCTTAATCGTAGAATAGAGCACCGATGGGGATGAAAAGTTCTCGAGTGTTGATCGCGTATGTCGGGCGTTGCATGAATAAGGTGACGAGTTCGTTGGTCACCGGGTGGTGAAGGATGCGGAAACCCATTGGATGAGGACAGCGCAGGACCGGTCGTTGTGGTAATTTTTGGGGGATGCTAATGTCCAGGTCGTCTTACGGCTGAAGCGATGATGAAAAAGTTGAATTAAACTATAAAAAATTCGAATGGTGTAGAATGGTAATTATTTAACATTACACATAGGTATTTGATCATATCCAGGTAAAGAAATTACGGCTACCACTAAAATGTTCTTCTTATCGTGTGGGCAAGCCCTGGTGTCAGAGTGTATTCAAAGCGCCTTACGGCCTCTGGCGTGGTTTTTATGTAACGACTACTACCACCAGAGATAGTAGCCGGGACCAACGAATTAACGTGACATCTGAAGCACGGTATCATCTTTCTTTTCAGACAATCAGGTGGAGTCAGCCTATAATGTCCTAACTAACTGGGGAAAAACAATAGGTGTTCCCCGTGGGAATCAAACCCACGACTTCCGTGTCAAGAGCCTAATGCTCTTAACCATTAGAGGCAGTTACTATAAGGATTATACGACCGAATAGCCTGACCCTCCCTCTCTATCAGCTCCGAAAGAACCCAGCTACGTTTTTTCCTCTGATTTACTCTCCATTTTTGTAACCTGGTGGCGGCTTGGAAACGAGAATAGGTACACAAGTTCTAGCGGGGAAGCAAGGGGCAGCGCAGAGTCTGCGAAGACAGATATCGTAACATGCCAGGGACGCGAGATGTCGTTGATGAAAACGGAGGATTGCTCAATCTTCTGAACAAACTTTATGAACAAGATAGAGCTACGAGGAACTCTGGTTTTACGGCTATAATTATCATACTGGTGATTTACGAACGTGTTGCTAACGAGATGATCGGTCAACGTACTTACCGCGTTGAGGCGTAGCGAGCTTGCGATGGGTGCGTAACGAACTCATTGCTTCGCGGCGGTGCGGGCACTATGTTGTACAAAATAGAGTAGAAAATGTCAACGCTATATAAGTTCCTATCCTTTTTACCATTATAGGTTCAGAACCCAAAAAAAGTACCTTGTAGTAATAACGAGCCTTTGTTCAGGTGACACTGATAGTTGAAGCAGTGTGTCCTCATGTTGTAGGTCTTTTTTGATCAGGAGAACGACTCGTAAAATTTAGGACGTGCGTGACATTCGCAGGTTCTAACGAAATTGTTAATGATAATTTTGATTCGTTTGCAAAAAAGCCTTGCCTTTGAAGACAACAAAACATAGTATTCATTCTCCATTAAGTTTTGCTCTTCCTTAACATACCAGGCTAGAATGGACACCTCGGGACCAACCGGTTTCGCAGAAGAGTGAAGAGCTTCATGGACTTCCTCAGGCGTCATCAACGACAAAAATTCCTTATTTTAGTGGGTATTCTTTTGACTGTAATGTTACAGGGCATCATTATTAAAATCGGGACGCCCCTTCATTTTACCGACACATTATTGTCACACCAACCATCTTATGGCGAATATCCACTTAATAAATAGGTCTTCACTCCGTTCACAGGCACCTTCAAAACCACAAGTCCATTGCTACTTCGTTTCACCTCTAAATTGCTATCCTTGATCTACTTAGACAGAATTACGACAACCTATTAGTTAGTACTAGGAGGGCCCATGTCGGTCAAGTCAAAGCCGATCCCAGCTCTTCAGGGCCCAGTTCTCCATCTAGTCTCTTACATTATTGCTAAGGCCACTTTTAGCCTGACGAGAACGTCAGGTCAGTTCCCTCCCAACAAAAGAGATAGAAAATTGAATGCGTAGGTAACTAATTAGTGTGAAAGGTGACATGTGTGATTAAGAAAGGATTGAACACAGTGTCGCTAGGTTTCGTCTCAGCGAATGCAAATTTTCATAGAAATGTAGGTACGTTTACATTCACAAAAAAAAATTCAACTTAGGTGAAACTTATTACCTCTTAACACACTTTATTTTTGATGTTTACACTGTACAATCAATCCAGGAACTTTACTAAATAGTGAAAAAGCTAGCTTGGCAGGTTTAGCCATTGTAATGTAAATATAATTCACAAAATTTTGCTGTTTAGACATTAAAATAAGTAAGTAAATAATTAAGTTATAGCCCACGTAGGATCCCACTGCAGGGCAAAGGCCTCCAAGACATAAAAACACAATGCAAAATGTATGCATAATTTTCGTGGACGGCTTAGTAATTTTCGTGGCACCAAAAATTTGAAAATTGATTTCTACTGAAAGTAACAGTCATATCTAAGTGCGCAATAGATAAATTGACTAGTATTGTCAGCTACTTTCATATTTTGACCATATTTATCTAAAAATCTTTAAACTAAAATGCGCCACGAAAATTACGACGGAGAATGCCGGATCGAAGAACTACCCATTAACACATGCTGTTATCTTATCTTATCTTGTTGTGGGGGCTGGCAAGCCAGCAACACTTCGACCCAGTGGGATCTTTTGTGTTAGCCCCAATACTCTTTGCTTTCTTCACCCTTCAAATACATGGTCAATGAAGGAGGCGATACCATTGAGGGGAAGAAACATAAGATCACCCGGTTTTGGGTATCCATCTCCGAGGAGGTTCATACGTTTTGCCGCCAAAACATCACAGTCACAAAGGATATGTTCCATGGTCTCCTCATCTTCTCCACACGCTCGGCAGCTGGGATCAAGGGTGAGTTTCATCTTGTGCATCATCGTGCCTGTGGCGTAATGCCCGGTGAGCGCTCCTACGATGGCACGAGCCTTGTTCCTGCTATTGTTTAATATGAACCTTGAGACTTGAGTTGTCACATTGCTGATAAATTTTTTAGAGTGTTGTAGACCTGCAAGGCTAGTCCACTCTAGCCTGTGTGTGTTATCAGCCCATTCCTTAATGGCCATCCTTACATTGCATGCCGGAATTCCCACACTTGGTTCTGGTCCAATCATTTTTCGTTCTGATCCAGCTCTCGCCAGCTCATCAGCATTCTCATTACCCTGGACACCGGTATGCCCCAGGACCCAAACCAATCTTACACTGTTGTGCAGACCAAGCTTGTTTAGGGTCTTCACTCCGTTTAGAATAAGTTTGGAGCTTACATAGTAGGAGTTCAAGGCTTTGAGAGCTGCTTGGCTGTCACTGAGAATATATATAGTCTTGTTTGTTACCTTTCTATATATATTCTCCTGCGCACAAGCTATGATTGCATACGTCTCTGTTTGAAAGACAGTTGCATACTTTCCTAGACTGATACTTTCGTTACAGTCCTTCCTTGGAGTGTATGCCTGCGCCCGTACTTGCTTCGGTTTTGGAATCATCAGTGTACCACACAAGAGTTTTCGCGTCCGGGGCACGCAGTCCACGTTTCCATTCATCCCTTGATGGGACATGTATTTTGTAATTTCTCTCGAAGACTCGTACGCTCGGCATTGTGTCACTGATCATACTGAACCTCACTGTCTATTCTTAGTGCAGTGTGCCTTATCTTAGGCATATCGCTATGCCAGATTTGGGTCACCTTCATCCTGTAAAGAGCCTTCGCCGCTTCGGCCTGTATGAAAATATGAAGCGGTTTAAGGTCCAGTATAATATAACACAAGCTGTTACAAACTTTCCAGAATTTTAATAAATTAGCGGCAGTGTTACTTACATCCTGTTCTGGAAAAGCATTGAGTGGAGCACCAGTCAAAAAGTGCCCGGGGGTAAGGAAAGAGAAGTCTGCAGGGTCTGCTGATATGGCAGTTAGTAGTCGAGAATTTAAAACAGCCTCAATTTGAACTAGGACCGTATTGAGCTGCTCATGTGTCAGCACTGCTTTTCCCAACAC
Source organism: Agonopterix heracliana (assembly GCA_963693445.1). NCBI lineage: Eukaryota > Metazoa > Arthropoda > Insecta > Lepidoptera > Depressariidae > Agonopterix > Agonopterix heracliana. The sequence goes on from OY856321.1 coordinate 1,426,197, forward strand.
ACGTTTTAAATGGTGCTTAGTGCTTTTAACTGCACTCTCCCAGAGGCCACCGAACACAGGGCTATAAGCAGGAATAAAGTGAAAGCGTATGCCACGTTGGGCGGAGTATGACTGAACCTGCGTTTGGTGATCCTGAGAGCCATACAGACGGTACAAGTCATCTAACTGGTTCCTAGCACCCTTAAAGGTAGATGCGTTGTCGCTGTATACGTCACTGGGCAGGTTCCGTCTTGCGATAAATCGCTTAAAGCACGCCAGGAAGGTTTCAGTAGTCAGATCTGATGCCAACTCAAGATGTATGGCCTTTGTGACGAAGCAAACAAAGACGGCTATGTAACCTTTACCGATGACAGCTCGCCTGACGCGGCCCTGCTTGACGGACACCGGCCCAGCATAGTCCACAGCTACTTTTTCGTACGGACGACACGCATTTACCTTCTCGGCTGGTGCGGTGTGGGATTTAAATGTGTTGAACAGACAAACGAATAGTCTCAGGTTTAGACGTATAATGAGTCAATATACTCTTAACAATAGCGTATATCTAACTTAAGGCTATGTGTGCAGCCTGAAATAGATTACACATTTATGTATTACTTTTTTCAAAGCTCTAAGGCCATCAACGATCCAATATCGCTGGTTAAGGCTACTTAATACCAGTTTTTGGCCTGCACGAAGTAGTTTGATATGCTCACTTCTAACAATCAAGTCAGTGACAGGTGAGTCCTTGAGCAGAATTATAGGATGCTTCTGAGATGAAGGTATTGATGTGTTCTGAAGACGTCCTCCAACTCTTATAATGCCATTGCTGTCCACGAATGGATATAAAGCCTTCAAGTTTCCTGTAACTTGATTGTTAGAGTGCAGCGACTTGTACTCATTAGCATTAAAGATTTGTTGTTCATTTTTAATTATCAATGATAATGCATTGCTTATTTCACTTACAGATACAAATGGATGCTTAACTTTAACTGATAGTGGTTTTACATTGTTACAAAACCTGATTACATATGCGAGAACGCGCGTCATTTTATTAATATCAGAATATTTTTTGATGTAGCCAAATAAAGAGGTGTCTGTATCTGAAGTTAGCATAAAAACAGGTAATCCTTCATTCGGGTAAATAAGATGGAGCTTCGTACATTGTATCAAAGTTACAACTTATGTCCTGCAAAAATAAAAGTCCGCTCCACCACATAGCGTTATCTTTCAATTCGTGAGGTTGGACACCTCTGCTGAGACAATCTGATGGATTATCTTCAGTATTAACATACCTCCAATGATGGCCATGCGTAAGCTCTCTCATTACTCGGACTCGGTTTGCTACATATGTGTTTAGTTTTGTTTCATCAGTATTTAACCATGCCAGCACTATTTGAGAATCTGAGAACAGATATGTATCGTGCACCTCCACTTTAACCATTAAGGAGTCAAGTACCTTCTTAGTGAGACGACTAAGCAGCAGTGCAGCGTTGAACTCCAGCCTTGGTACAGTCAGCTTGTTCCTTTGGGGATTTATTCGTGATTTCGAACATAGCAGGTGCACACTAACCTTGCCATGGGGGTCTATCGTTCGCAGGTACAAGCAGCAACCGACATTGGATGCGTCCGCAAACCCCAGTAGCTGAACCTGGGCCGGTTCCATTGGCTTCACACATCGTGGTACCTGGATAGGTTTCATTTTAGCCAGGCTTTCAACAAACTCTCGCCATTGCCTTCTAATTTCTTCAGGAATAGCGGAGTCCCAGCCAGTCTCTGCAGCTCAAAGCTTTTGCATAATTACCTTGGCATGAACGAAGATCGGGCCCTTGAGACCCAAGGGGTCATAGAACTTGCTTATATAGCTAAGTATCTCTCGTTTGGTGTCACGTTCACTCTCATATGGTTCTGGCGATGAGCTTTTAAAGGTATCCGAGTTAATATCGAAATTAACTCCTAATGTTTTGACAGACGTGTCATGCTTTTGCAGATCAACCTCGCCTATGTATTGTTGCAATTGGATGCCCAACCAGTGCAACTGAAACCCACCCAGAGAGAGCAGCTTCACTAATTCGGTCTGCATACTGATCAAATCATTGACCTTCGGACTGTTAGCTAATATATCGTCAATATACGTGTTGTGCCTTAATATAGCAGCCGTAGAGGGATATTGCTTTTCATATCTGATGGCAAGCTCGATTAGACACCTTGTAGCAAGGAACGATGGTGTTTTCATACCATATGTCACACAGTGTTCAATGTTATGCACTGTATGTCCTGCTCGGGGCATGATCGCCATAGAATGTTTTGCAATGACCTTTGCTCCGGCTCAATTGAAATATTTCTGAACATCATACGTATATCAGCAATGAAAAAGAACTTGTCCAGTCTAAATGAAAGGAGGATCTCAAAGAAATCTTTTTGAACTACTGGTCCGTTCATCATGAGATCATATTTTAATGAAACGTTCTTGTTTATCAGCATAGAGCCGTCAAATACAACACGTAGTTTGGTTGTCCTATTCTGTTCCCTGACCACAGGGTGATGGGGAAGAAAATAGACTGGGTCATTTGATCAGTCATACTGGTTAATATCAATGTATTTCCCATGTCCCAGTTCAATGTACTGGTCAATGAACTTTTTATATTCATCAAAAAGAGATTTATCTTTATGAAATCTTTTTTCCAAGTTTAAAAATCTGCATAATGCTGGATGAAACGAGTCACCTAATTCACTATTAATGTCATTCAATGGGACTATAAATGGAATAGTAACTTGAAACTACGATAGTCGGTTGGCAAGCCGGACGTATATTTCGTTGCTATCAAAATAATTATTTAAATATTAATAATAAGATTAACTAAAATCAATCAATCAATCAATCTATCAAATGTTTATTTTGCAGTGTACAATATGTTCTTAAATTATCAACCTTTTCTAATCACAGTAAAGTTTAAATTTGTGAAGTTAGTGCTATAGGTACATCTGACGTTGTCAATATAATCTCAGCGAACAGTGGCAAGAGATCGAAAAACTTATGCCCCTTCACCCCCTCGGGTAAAAGAGACAGTTGCATGTTTTATCCCGTACTAACTCAGTGCAACAGTGCTGCAGCATATCGTCACTAATAAGGATGAGTGTACACGGATCACCGAAGAGCGGAAGTGCTAGCGGAAGCGGATCTCAACCAGATTTACGTGATTTGAACAGAGATGATATTCTCATCAACTTCCGAAAACGGAATCAACCCGACCAAGAAAACGAGTATGCAAGACAGCTGTCCGATTTTCGCAAGGAAATGATATCATTTTTCAAAGATTTCGCTGATACTCAAAAGGAAGCATCTGATCAAATCCGCAAAGAGGTCGCGAAGAACGCTGAACAAATCCGTAAAGACATCGCCGAAATCAAGGGCGAGATAAACACACTGAAAAGTGATACTGAAACTCTGAAATTAAAATGTAGCAAGATAAACAACGATCTTGTGACTATTAAATCGGATAATGTAGTCACCCAGGAGAAAGTGAAACTGCTCGAAACTGATATCGGCAAACTGAAAATTAAGCAGCCAAACGAATCACCGATTCCGCTATTCGATACTCAACAAGACATCATTGAATTGCAAGAACGTACGAAGCGAGAAAAAAACGTTATATTCGTGGGTATCAACGAAACGAACAACAAAGATCGATCGATAAGATATGAGCATGACAAACAAGAGGTGTTAAAGATTTTATAATTATTCTACGATGACTGCCAAGAACTATTATGCGAATCGGAAAATATGCTCCTGATTTTCACCGTCGGTTAAAAGTATCTTTTAATTCAGTAGAAACAGTAAAAAACTTACTTCGCAACAAAACAAAACTCACGGCAGGCATACAATTATATTCAGACCAAACACCAGCACAACAAAAATACTTAAGCAGCAGCTACGGCTAAGGGAAGAAAGTGGTGAAAGTGATATTACTATCAAATACATTAAGGGAGTACCACAAATTGTGAAAATTACGCCAAAAAACTAACATCGACAAACAGTTCACTACTATCGAATACTAAAGATTTACATAAGAATGTAACATATTACTTGCAAAGTAAATGTAGTGAATTACCTACAAAAACCCCATCACAAAAATGTTTTTATGCAAACGTCAGAAGTATACGCAAAAAAGGTAAATTTGACGAGTTGAGATGCATATTAAAAGCAATAGAACAAGAGATACAAATTTTAATACTGACAGAAACATGGATAAAATCAGAATCAGATGCAAAACTATACAATATACCTAACTACGCTCACTCATATAACTACAGGAGTAACGTATCAGGAGGCGGCGTTTCTGTCTACATACATAAGAGCATTAAATATACAGTAACTGAGGAACTTTACGAAAATGGAAACCACTATTTATGGCTACACTTACAGCATTCCGCATTGGATATTGGTGCGATATATCGACCTGGTCGAACGAATCTTAAAAACTTCATTGAAATCTTCTCATCACAATTATTAGAAAAAAGAAAAAGGGCGCTCGTATTCGGCGATTTTAACGTAGACCTACTCTGCGACAATAAAGACACGGAAATGTTCCTAAGTACGATAACCGAAGCTGGTAATGATGTATTAAATAATATAGACAGTACATACTGCACTAGGGGAACCGGCTCAACAAAAACTATTTTAGACCTTGTCCTATCCAACCTAAACAGCACTGCTTTCGACTTTGCTATTATCGAATCCAGCATGTCAGACCACAAACAAGTGTACTTAGGACTAAAGAAATACAAACCTCCCCATAAAGAGTGAGTGAAATATGAAAAGATTCATTACCCTGGATTGTACGACTGCATCAAAAACTCCAATTTCGACAACTATAACAACGACTATGCTACATTAGAGACATATTTGGTCCAAAAAATTTCGCAGAATAGAATACTTAAGTACAAAATACAAAACTTGCCCCAAGAAGACTGGATTAATAAAACCATCATCAACGAAATAAATAAACGTAACGTTCTATGGAGTGGACACAAAAAAGATCCCAAAAATGAAACATTAAAAGCTAATTTTGTCATGGAAAGAAATAAAGTACAGAAGATGATACAGAAAACAAAACAGAGCTACTACTATGAAGCCTTTGATCAGTGCAAAAATAAACCGAAGAATTTATGGAAACTAATAAACACTTTATCAAATAATAAGACTTTGAACGGCTGCACTCCCTCAAAATTAGTAAGTAATTCTAATACAATAATAGACCCTATTGAAATTTGTGAACATTTTAATAAATTTTTCTCAACAGTGGGCACTACACTCGCACAAAACATACCTAAAAAATATCACAATAACACAACAAACACTCTCACATCCAATGACACAAACACACACATTTACAAACTATCAGAACTCAAGCCCTGTACTGTTAAGGAGGTTACTAAAATAATAGATGGCCTGGATGCTAGCGCAAGCACAGGGATTGATGGAGTAAGCACAAAATCTTTGAAATGTATTAAAACGCTGATAGCAGAAAATCTAACTAAATGTATCAATCAATGCATAAAAGATGGTATGTTCCCAGACAGTCTAAAGATAGCTAAAATAAGTCCTATATATAAATTTGGTACAAAGACAGACCCTAGCAATTATCGCCCAATCTCTGTGCTTCCGGTGGTATCCAAGGTATTTGAAAAAAATATTCATCAGCGACTAAGCGAATACCTGACAGATATAGACTATTTATACAAACACCAGTACGGTTTCCGCTCACAGTCAAGCAAACTCTCAGCGACAATCGACTTAACCACTAAAATTAAAACTAATATTGATGACAAGGAAGTTGCTCTGGGTGTGTTTATTGACCTCAAAAAGGCATTTGACACAGTAAGTCATTCATTGCTATTTAAAAAACTGAAGAGCATAAATATCAAGAAAAAAGCTTTAAGAATATTCGAATCGTACTTAAGTAATAGATATCAAATCGTCAAAATAGGAAATAATAAAAGTAATCCTGCCAAAATCACCTGTGGCATTCCACAAGGATCTATAATTGGACCTTTGCTTTTTATGGTGTGCGTGAACAATATTAGCAGTGTGGGACTTGCTGGAGAAATCACCTTATACGCTGATGACACTTGCCTATTCTATTTTGGTAGCTCCATCAACGAAATTATTCACGAGGCAAAAACAGACCTCAACATTCTTAACTCTTGGTTCAAATATAATCTCCTAACAATAAATACTCAAAAAACCTCTTACATGATATTTTCAGCCAAAAACAAAAAGATCCCAGACCATCCGGCACTCGTGATGGATAACGAGATAATACACAAATCAAATCAAGAAAAGTACTTAGGGCTAATATTAGATGACAGACTGACATGGACAAGACATATACAACACGTAAAATCAAAGATTGTACCCTTGACAGGCGTCCTACATAAAATGATAAAATGCATCCCTCATAAATTTCGAGATAGAATATACAACGCGCTAGTAAAACCACATTTAGATTATTTAATAGAAATCTGGGGAAGTGCTGCGAAATCTAACTTGAAAGAACACCAAACAACACAAAATAAAATAATTAAAATACTTTATGGATACCCCTACTTAACACGTACACAAGACCTTTACCAAAAAACAAAACAATACAATCTCACGCAAATATACAAATATAGCACATGCATCCTAATTTGGAAAATACAAACAAAAAAGATTCATACAAACATCACTCTAAAGAAAAGAACATTCACCCATAGTTTAAGAAATAATAACAAATTTGTAACCCGTCACCCCCGGACAGAATATGGAAAACGAAACATACTTTTTAACCGACTTCAACAAAAGGAGGAGGTTCTCAATTCGACCCGTATGTTTTTTTTGTATGTTTGTTACGCGATTGCACGGCCAATTGTGAATTGATTTTGATGATTCTTATTTTGTTTGGTAGGTCATAATTCCGAGGTTGTCCCACGAAATTGATTCAGCGCTTGTTGAAAAAATCTACAAAATAACAAATATGTACCTACACAGATCACGGACTTGAAAAAAATACGGACATAATGTTACACTAGAAAGATGTGAAGTATAAACGCGTATGAGATAGCGATAGTTATAAAATCCTATACAATTTGTATGAAGCTAGATGTCTGCCTCCGGAGTCAGACAGCCGTCGTCAAACAAAAAAGTGGTTACGTCGATAAGGACAGCAATAAGTAGCGATCTCCTTTTTTAACTAGAGCGAATTTTTAACTAGAGCGAATTTGCTATGTGCATCTCTTACTGAGTGAGTATGACACGACACGTGCTTCTTTCTAGTACTTCTTCTCTTTCTATGACGCAAACACAATATAATACATGGGTGCTTCACTTATATAATAAAAGGATATTACGTCCGTCTTTTTTTCAATTCCGTGACACAGATGACGTTTTTGTTTGTCGATTCTCTTCAGGAGTGCGATTTTTAAACAACACACGTTCAAGTCAGCGGTAGAAAATGTCAAAATTACTATGGAGATTATGCAAATTTCGTCTTTCTACTGCTAATTCGAACGTGTGATGTTCAAAAATCGCACTCCAGCAATGTTTTGATGGGGACTGTCAAACTATGTTTTTTTTTACTGTCATAACCAAGAATCTTTATATGCCTATATATTTAAAACTTCTTGGTCATACTGTTGTGTTTAAACGTATAATAACTTTATGGTTTAAACTTCATGGATATAGGTAGGTTCGGTACACATAGATTTAATTGATCATGGCGGTCGGAAATTTTCGTCGTTTTAAGGGTTCCGTAGTCAAACAAGGAAACCTTATACTTTCGTCCATTCTGTCTGTCTGTCTGTATGCCCCGCTTCAATAACTCGCTCATTTTTGCATCTATTGAATCGAAATATGGCATAAAGACAGATAACAGTAACCCAAAAACAGAAATGTTGTACGAAACATGGGTTGGATTTTTTTAAATCGAGTGAGGTGTAGAGCGTACACCGTATCCTTTGCATTGAAGTACTTATAACTGCTTAGTCGAACAATGTATTTCACCTAGATTTCAACACTGAAAAGTTTGAAATAAAAAATTTTTAACAAAAAATTAAAACCGACTTCAAAACTAAAAAGGTAAAAATAATAATATTGCAGTCGTTGACTTTTGCATTCGAATCTATAAGAACATTAATTTGTTTTATTGGAGTCGGTGTCAAGCCAAGCCAAGCCAAAAAATTACTACAAGCCCAGTTGCGAATCGTACCGGCTTGACACCGAGTCCGATAAGACAAATTAATGTTCTTATAGATTCATATGCAAAGGTCAACGACTACAATATTATTATTTTTACCTTTTTAGTTTTGAAGTCGGTTTTAATTTTTTGTTAATTGAGGGATTGACACTGTTCAATGACCTACCAAGTGATGTTAAAACCGCTCAATCTCTCAATATTTTTAAGAACAAGTTGAAAACATATATCTCTAGCATGTATTAATCTGTGAAAAAAATTTACCTACCTATATTTATCTACGTATACCTACTATATATTTAAAAATAATTATTGTTAACCATCCTATCTTAAGCCAACTCGATCTAAAATTAAACTTTAGTGAACTGTAATTGTTCTTTTAAGAAATAATAAATATCTTTAAACTGAAACGTATTATTTTTCAATAAGGTGGTATTCTGAAAGAATTTTTCTGAATACTTATGCTCCGGTACGCTCTCTGGGAAGGTTTAAGGTACATTCTCAGTGCCTCAAAACTCTGACAATGATTGCTGGATGTCATTACTACAAGTTTGACAAAATAAAGTTACAACCTTATCAGCGCTGATGGCAGCGGCGTTCGCACCAGCTACAATGTGTCCAAAGGATGTGTGGACAATGCTTGGATGCTCAGGATTGACAGCCTTCTCCTCTGCGGAGACACCAGCGCCACTGCCGGAGCTGTCGCTAGCGCTCGCAGCTATCACGGGCTGTGGCAGCAGGACCTGGAAGAAGACATCAGCTCCAAGCAAAAGATGCACATCACCGGGCACATTGAAGTCTTTATCGGCAAGCTTACAGCCAGCAGGAAAGGTTACGTTAGTTAAATCCAGTAGTTATTTGCTGAACCACGTGACAATTAACATCAATTTTGAATGGGTATGCTGTTGAGTGAATTTGAAGGTTAATACACAGGTTAATTGTTAGTAATGCCTACAATGCTTGCAATTTTATGAGTAGGACTCACGTCTAACAGGTCTACTACCTTTAGGGTAACAAACGATGCTTGCGAAGCACTGTCTAGAAGTGCTCGTGCTGTGATTATAGTGTCCTGCTGTGAAATAAGCTTAACCCTAGCAGTGGGCAGTAACACTTGAGCATGCGCATCACCAGAAGCAGAGCCACGTGCGGTATAGGTCCATCCTCTTTATCATTTTGCAGAAAAGTATTGTGCTCTTGCTTGCACTGTGCGCACTTGAAATGGTATTTACACTTACGCTGATGTTGTGCTAGACATTAGGGTGGAGCGAAACAAGCAAAAACATTTTTTTTTCCATTTTCATGTTTCCTGTATCGTTAATCGATGACCCGATAGGAAAGCTACATTCGTACAAAAAACCAGAAATCTACGACTCTATTTTCAGGTGGCGCACCTTGAGGACAGTTTATGAAAAGCTTACGTTTTTAGTTCTTAGTTGTGCCCGAAAAATTTAAGTAATATCGCAACTTTTTGGCAAAAACATACGACTTTTACTTTGCTCTTAGCCTTATTTCACGTATAAATGTATTATTTTGTAGTTATATATCATTAACTGGTGCTGCAAATGTTTGCATATTAGGCATTTCGACTTTCTTGAAATGCGATTCGAATAAAAATTTTCTATGGTGGCATTTGGCTGCGATGACACCGCTGTAAACACGGGACACAAAAATAGAGTTATTGTTTTACTAGAAAAACACTAGAATCGACTTATGAACTGGTTTTTGTGCTTGTTACACGCAAACCAATTGCTTCTTCGCCATTTGTTCTCCAGCCTCAACGACACTACAACAGGCCCTAATAGTTTTTTTGGTAGCAAAGAAAATAGATCAAAAAGTATCTTGACTTGTAAGTAGAAGCATTTGAACCCATTTCCATAGAATTGCCGGCTCTGAAGACTGATTTGTTAAGCACCTATCAAAAATACCTGTATCTTTCTGCTGGAACGGTCTCATCAAACTTGGCTAACTAAACCCCAGGAAATCTGGCATATTTTCAATGATTGACTTTCGCAAACAGGATTCTTCATTTATATTTATTGGAAAAGCAAAACTAGCCACTTTTATCATGAAAGTTTACGCTCCAAACTGGTTTGATATCAAGGCAAAATCGTCTTGTAAATATGGTCCGATACATGTATTTAGCATGACACACGTAAGAGAACTGGCGGTCTGACAGTTTTTAAGCAAGAAATCAATGCAAAGGGAAAAAAGTTCGCGAATTCCAACTTCCGGGACTTAAGGTTGATACGGGAAGTTATTTTAATTTAATATATTGAGAGCAAGAAATGATAAATGAACCCCCAATAACAATTAAATACTTCAACACGAAATCTCAGTATTCTCATCAAAAAGATGGTGCTGGAAATGAAATGCCGATTTAGGATATTAAAACGCATATTTTTTTGTGCGTATTTTTCATATTTATTCATTCCTTTAGCAATTATAACTATCAATATAGTAGTAACGATCGTAATAATATAGTCGTAAATAGAGTTTTGTTTGTAAGCCAAAAAACTTTTTTTTTCTAAAGTTCAAACCTAGTGCGCCACCTCAAAATATTGACTAAAGTAGCTGAAATTTTGCACAAACACTTCTAATACTACGTATCATCGATTGATAATACAGGAATCTTAAAATTTTAAAAACATTTTTTTCACTCCACCCTACTAGACATATCTTACATACTCGTAGCTTATGTTCGGAAGCAAACTCTAAGCGTTTTGCGATAGCTGCTAGCTTAAATGTTGGGCATTTATATAAATGATGGTGTTGGCGACAGCCAACCTCTTTTTATATTTATTTGTATTTTTTATATTTTGGAATGCTTTTAAATTTTACTGTTTTGTTTTTAATATTATTTTGTTTCTTGTGTGATACAGATTTTTGCGAGGAAAAGACGTGTTTTTCATTTCATTTCGCTTTCACTCACTCCTCACAAGAGCCTATTAATACCGTCGTCTTTAACAGTGGTGTCAGAAGTAAAGGTTTTTATCAATAAAAATTGGTAAAATTGTTTTCCATTTTTGTTTAAAAAAATTTCTATTTAATTTTTTCAAAATTTCTTTCTTTAAAATGGTAAATACAAGGAGCCAAGCAGTTGCTAATAGTCGTCTACAGTTTGGTGAAAGTGATATCGCGAACAGTGCGCCGCGTATAAACGATGCTGTAGCCGCGGTTCCTCCTGAGGTGTCTCCCCCGGGGAGCGCTTGTGAACCCGCACCATCAACATCGCGGCACGCGTCGTCGAATGCATCGTCGGCTACAATAGTGGCCAGAAAATTGCAAGCTAGAGCTCAGCATGCTCGCCGCCTCGCTGAGATGGAAGCAGAACGTGAATAACACGAGCGTCAGCGCGAGCGAGCTGCCGTTGAACACGAGCGTGCGGTTGCTGAACTTGAGCTGCAGGCTGAGCTAGCGGCCATAGATGCGGCCGCCAGTGGTAGTCGTGCGTCTAGTCGCCGGTCTGAAGGCATTGAAGCGGCGGCTGCCGGTGGCAGTCGTGCGTCGAGTCGCCGGTCGGTACAGAATTGGTTAGATGCACAAAACAATCTTAATTCTAATCCTAGTGTGCCTTTTGATGTAGAGCCTTCGGGGTGTTTCACTTTAGAGGCGGTGGCGATGTCCGCTTTTAATCCTCTTGTGGCCCCACTGCATACGGCGGTATCTGTGCCTGTTGTAACAGCAGGTCACGCCGCTTATACGGGTGCGGCGGCGGGGCGCGCCGCAGAGTTGCAGCCGCCTACCGATTATGTCCCTACACTAAATCAAACACATTATAAACTAGGTACACGTGCTTTCGCATATTCACATGATTGTAACATTAATAAACCTATAGCTAGTCAGCAGGCTACACATGATAACACTAGCGACCTGAAGATGCTGGCCCAGGTCATCACAGACCTGGCTTTCAAGCAGCCTCACAAGGTAAGTGAAATTAAGTTGCCTTTCTTCGATGGAAGGAGTACTGACTGGCTGGCCTTTCGAAGAGTTTTTAATGATACTAGACAATCCTACTCTCCTCTGGAAAACTTGTCTAGGTTAAACGCAGCAATCCGTGATGCGGCCCGCGACGCCGTGTCTACTCTTTTAGTGTCTGCGCGGGACCCCGAAGAGGTGCTCGTAGCTTTGGAGCTAAGGTTCGCACGTCCAGAATATATTGTTCTACAGGAAATAGCTTCCGTTCGAGCGCTACCTAGATTGCCAGCAGACAACGGCAAGGAGCTAAACCTGTTTGCTTGTCGCGTCCGCAATTGTGTCGAGACTATCAAGCTGCTTAATCAAATAGAATATTTGGCCTCTCCGGAACTCTCGAACGCAATCATAGGAAAGTTCACTCCACTTTTGCGGACACGATGGGCGGACTACGCATCCTCAAGGATTCATTTAAACTACAGGCTGGAATCGCTAGCCGATTTCTTGGCACAAGAAGCCGACCTGCAGATAAAATTTGGGATCATTCCTGAATCGGTTTTGCACCCTGACAGCTCTCGTCGTGACAGTTATGTCAGACAAAAAAACGGTGATAGAGTTTATACTGCCAATGATAGTTATGCAGACTCTTTTGATGACATCGTTTCAAATGAACAAACTTCTTTGAAACAATTCAATAATAAAAACAAAGAGGTCAGTAGTGCTTGTAGGTACTGTCAAGGTAAAAAGCACAATGTTCAAGTTTGTCAAAAATTTCGATCTCTTTCGGTTGAAGCGAGATGGCAATGGGTGAAGGAAAATAAGGTTTGTTTTAAATGTTTTGAGCGTGGCTCGCACTCGTACAGAACCTGTAAGAAGGGTCGCTGTGATGTTGCCGAGTGTAAATTTAGTCGTAGTCACCATACCTTACTTCACACCACACCTGAAATTTTGACGCATATTTTGGTGCCAAATCCTGAGCCTCAACCGAGTCCTGTGCCAGAGGTCCCTGAAATTCGTGCGCCTGAAACTAAGCCTTTGATGATATGTGGACCTGAACCTCCAGGTGCGCCCCCGAAGCCTGAGTTGAAGACGTCAGACGTTAGTATAGCTCATAGTTCGTCTAAGACAGAGACTCTACGACCATTGCTGAAGATCATACCGGTTACTATCTCCGGCCCCAAAGGGAGCGTTGACACGTATGCCCTGCTGGACGATGGTTCCACTGCCACCCTCGTCGACTCTCAAAGCACAGCAGCTGTCGGTGCTACTGGCCCTACGTCTTCTATGAGGGTAGATTGCATTGGTGGGCTATCGAAGCAGTCGGAAGTCAGTTTCGTAGAGTTTTCAATTAAGGGTCGTCATAGTAAAGAAACGCACGTGATTAAAAACGCTCGTTCTATTCCAAATTTAGGCGTCAATTCTCAGTCGGTAAAATCCGATAGCGTCACACAGTGCGCACATTTGTTAGACTTAGTGGACGTTCTTTGCTACGACGAAGCTAAGCCTATGATTTTAATTGGTGCGGACAATTGGCATCTGACGATTCCGCATTCTGTGCGTCAAGGCAGTCGCTCTCAGCCAGTGGCTACACTGACATCTTTAGGCTGGGTCCTTTATGGGTTCTCATCCAGTAAGACTGTCCCGGTTCAGTTCATCCAGCATACGACTGTATCCGACGCTGACGTTCGGGATACGGAATCGTTAGAGGCTCTGGTCAAGAACCATTATAGATTGGATTCCATAGGTATCAGTGAGAAGGATTATCACAGCTCTAACGACGAACGGGCTCTCATGTTGTTAAATAATTTTACACGGCGTCTTCCTACAGGTCGCTTTGAAACCGGTTTATTGTGGCGAGATGATATTAAAGAGGTTCCTAATAGCTATAATCTTGCCCTTTCTCGCCTCCGTAGTTTGGAAAAGAAATTTCAGAAAGATCTATCTTATGCCGAATCGTACAAAAGTAACATTAAGTCTATGATTGATAAGGGTTATGCGGAATTGTGTCCTAAGCCTACGCGTCCTGTAGGTATTGTGTGGTACCTCCCACATTTTGGGGTAATTCACCCGCAGAAGCGGAAGCTCAGGGTCGTGCATGACGCTGCGGCTAAGTGTCAGGGCATCTGTTTAAATTCGCTACTCCTGTCAGGCCCGGATTTACTTCAGCCTTTGCTTGCTATCTTGATGAGGTTTAGGGAGGGGCGTATTGCTCTCAACGCTGACATTCGGGAGATGTTCCCTCAGATTAAAATCAGGGAGGAGGATCGTGACGCCCAGCGGTTCCTATGGCGTGACCATCCTTCTCACCCCATCGAGGAATATCGCATGTCGTCGATGATGTTTGGAGTTACGTCCAGCCCATGTACTGCTCTTTATCTCAAAAATTTAAATGCGAGAGATCATTTAGGACAGTTTCCGAAGGCGGCTGACGCTATCATCAGCGACCATTATATGGATGACTACCTTGGAAGCGTCGACTCCGTCGAGGAAGCGGCACAGCTGGCAGCCGATATCGTCAAGGTCCATTCTGATGCCGGTTTTGAAATGAGGTCGTGGGTCTCGAATTCGAAGGAGGCGCTTTTGTCCTTGCCACCTGATCTTTGCTTGGCGGACGCTTCCAAGGTAGGCTTGATAGATTGGAGGAGAGCCTCCAAGCGATGTTCGCATCCTGGGTGTAGCATGGAATGTTACTAGTGACGCATTGTGTTTTTTCAAAGGCATTCCGGACAAAATTAGTTCTAAATTGACAAAACGCACCATTTTGTCACAGTTGATGCGCGTCTATGATCCTTTGGCGTTATTAACTCCCATAATTATAAAAGGGCGCATACTCTTTCAAAAAATTTGGAGGCTGGGAATAAAATGGGACGGGCAGCTTCCTCCTGACATTGTTTCTCAGTGGGCGTGTTGGTCTTGTGAACTTTCTGAGATCGCTAGATGCACAATTCCTCGGTGCTATCTCGACCAAAGCGACCCCATCGAGAGGCAGCTTCACGTTTTTGCCGACGCTAGTGAGCATGCTTACGCGTGCGTGGCGTACTGGCGTCTTTTGTATGAAGATGGAAGCGTGAGGCTGACTCTTATAGGAGGTAAAGCTAGGCTAGCCCCTCTCAAACCGGTTTCTATTCCCAGACTTGAGCTGCAAGCTGCATTAATAGCAGCTCGTTTTGCAAATTATGTCGTTGAGGCTCACCGATATAAACCTTCTAAATTAACTATTTGGTCAGATTCTTTAACGGTTATTAAGTGGTTGCGTAGCGACACTCGTTCATTTAAGTCGTTTGTGGCTCACAGAGTTGGTGAGATTTTAGAAACAACAGACGTGTTGAGCCGGAGATATGTACCTTCATCGTTGAATGTCGCGGACGACGCTACGCGTTCTCAGCCTAAATTCGAAATTTCCTCGCGGTGGTTCACTGGACCTTCCTTTTTGTTTTCGGAGCCAGCCACATGGCCCCAGGAGCCATCTGCGAGCGTTCCACTAGCTGCCGTAGAACTCAAGCGAGGTCGAGAGTTGGTGGGACTTACTACTGATCATCCGCATCAATCTCCTTTACCGGTGGTTGCGGATCACACCCGTTTTAGTGTGTGGCTTCGTTTGATTCGCGCGACGGCTCGCATACACCAGTGCGCTCACAAGTTCCGATCTTCTTTAAAACCTTCTGGTCCAAATTCTAAATTATCTCGGAAGAAGGAAGAGTCGCAACGTTTACCAGCTTTGTCGGCAGAAGATATTATAAGAGCCGAGCGACATCTTCTACTTTGCTCGCAAATAGACTCATTTACCGAAGAGATAACGTGCGCATTGAAACGTGCGCCACTACCTAAGCAAAGCCGTTTGAAGAGCCTAGCACTTATATTGGATGGAGACGGTTTGCTGCGACTCTCCAGCAGGATAACAGCTGCCGAAGACATTCCTGCTACTCAAGACACTCACCCTATCGTAGTAGATGGCCGTCATAGAATTGTACAGCTAGTGATTGCACACTTGCATGCGAGGTTCGCTCACGCCAACAATGAACAAGTGGTAAATGAGCTGCGCCTGCGGTACCATGTTATTCATTTGCGCCCGTCTGTGAAGAGCGTAGCCAAAAGGTGTTTGATCTGCAGGATTAAAAAGGCGGTCCCGTTAATTCCCCCACTTGGAGATCTGCCACCAGGGAGATTGGCGCATCACGTTCGCCCATTTACTCACGTCGGATTGGACTATTTCGGCCCGGTAAATGTCACTGCCGGGCGACGAAAGCTTAAGAGATACGTAGCACTGTTCACGTGCTTAACGGTTCGAGCTGTTCATCTCGAGGTAGTGGAGTCACTAACTACAGATTCCGCTTTGATGGCACTGCGTCGGTTCATCGCACGTCGAGGATGTCCGTCTAATGTTTACTCCGATAACGGCACAGCCTTTGTCGGCGCGTCGCGCCTACTACCGGAAATGTACGATTACGCTTCAAGCCGAAAAAATTCATGGCACTTCATTCCGCCAGCTGCACCCTTTATGGGCGGGTGCTGGGAGAGATTGGTGAGAAGTGTGAAGGTGGCTCTCTACGCCACCTTGAAAGAGCGTGCACCTCGGGAGGAGATTTTATTCACACTGCTCTTGGAAGCCGAAGCGGTGGTAAACAGCCGTCCTCTAACACACGTTCCGGTGGAAGCAGAGGATGAAGAGGCGCTGACTCCAATGCATTTCATCCTGAGAAACCCATCCACGGAGCCGCCGTTGCAGCCGTTGGCTGACGTCGATCTGCTCCGACGCCAGGACTGGAAGAAGGGACTCCGTCTGGCCGACCATTTCTGGAAAAGGTGGACGAAGGAGGTATTGCCGAGCCTCATTCACAGACCGGCAACGGGAACACCCCATCCATCTCTGCAGTGCGGAGACCTTGTACTAATCGTGGATGGATCTCTTCCACGAAGTTCCTGGCCAAGAGGCCGTATTACAAAGACTTGGCCCGGTGGAGACGGCATAGTGCGAGTGGCCGAAGTCGCCACAAAGGCGGGAACATTCAAAAGAGCTTCCCGCCTGCTGGTTCCCCTGGTCGTGTCGCCTGACCCATAATTGTGTTTACACACCGGGGCGTGGCATGTTGGCGACAGCCAACCTCTTTTTATATTTATTTGTATTTTTTATATTTTGGAATGCTTTTAAATTTTACTGTTTTGTTTTTAATATTATTTTGTTTCTTGTGTGATACAGATTTTTGCGAGGAAAAGACGTGTTTTTCATTTCATTTCGCTTTCACTCACTCCTCACAAGAGCCTGTTAATACCGCCGTCTTTAACAGATGGTTCAACTTACAGTAAATGCAGCTGAACGGTGGAACTTTGTTGGCCTTCAAGGCAACGTTTGACACAAGCCTTGTTGACTTATGGTGAGTCTCCGTATTCTCAAGTGCCAAGGCACGGTGCTCGAGGAATTGAAGAAACTCATTAATAGTGGGCTGTGTATTGCAGTCTTGTTTCATTTGATAAGCCCTGCTGGACAATAAGTCAAATTTTCTGGAAAACATACATACAATTATGCTGTCCCAGCTGTCGACTGGTTCTCCCAGGTTCTTAAGAGCTGCTAATTGCTGCTTAGTCTCTGAAATGAATGTCCTTATTAAAGCAGGTGTTGATTTTGTAATAGTGGGCATGTCTTAAAGAGTGTTGATAATTATGCTCAGTGGTGATCTTTGCACGATTGTCATACCTATTTTGTAGTAATGATAGAGCCTCAGCATAGCTATCATCATCTAGAGGTAGATTGTTTATTAATGAAAGCGGTTCGGCAGCCAAGAACTGTTTTAAATAATAAAACTTTTGAACAGGTGGCAGGGATTTGTCCCTGTCTATCATCGCGGTGAACATGTTGATGAACGCTGTATATTCTGTGTACTTACCGTCAAAAGTTTTAATAGTGATGATGGGCAACTTCAGTTTACAGGCTATGGCGTTTTCTTTACCGCTACTATAGATGGAGAGCTTAGCGAGGGCTGTATTGATTGCAGCCAGTGTGTCAGTGTAAGTCTCCTCGACAATACCTGGATCCTCAGTATCCTCAGGCTGACACCCCTTTATTTGCCTACATGTTACATTGTATTCAATGATAACCTTTTAGAGCAGATCCTTTTTATCAGAGCCTCTCTGCAGCCTCGTTGACAAAATCTGGGCTATTGACATACTTTACAAGGCGGGACATAGACGCTTTTGCGTAACCGCGATTCGCTATCAAAGTTTTTATGTTAGCTATCTCCTCCATTATTACAAATTTCACTGCTTTATAATTAAAACTGAACTATTTTCACTTAAATTGAGACAAAACAAATAAAAACTAAATATTTCGCTCTAACTGGCGGCGTTTGAGCGAAATATTTACTTAGCGTCCCTTCAACCAGCTTAATTTCTTGACGGTATGAAGGACCATGCAAGGGAATTGGTGTTTTCTTCAATCAGCCCAACCAGCCAACCTTAAATACTACCAACGCATATTGTGAAGGGTCTGTCGACGGACCATCCACGCGCCAGATCTGTGTTGGCGAACCAAGCCCCTCACAGACCTGTTCTTGAGGTACAATGCGGTATTTACCGCTTCTGCCCAGAACTTCTTATCAAGCTCTGCGTCAAACATCAGACATCTTGCTCGTTCAACCACAGTTCTGTTAAACCGTTCACAGAGACCGTTCTGACCGGGCGTGTAAGGAGTAGTTCTTTGATGTATTATGCCCGTAGCCATCAAAAAATGATTCATCTCTCCACTGCAAAACTCTCCTCCATTATCAGTTCTTAAGGTTTTTATTCTAATATCTTTCTGATTTTCTACCATCATTTTGAAGTCCTTGAAGCGATCAAACACTTCGCTTTTCTCCTTCAAAAAATACAAAAATGACATTCTGCTATGTTCATCCACGAAGAGAAGAAAATACCTGGCCAGACCGATAGACTTCACTTCCATAGGTCCACACAGGTCAGCATGAATCACCTCCAGCAACTGCTCGCTTCTGGAACCATTCTGCGGGAAAGGTAATCTGCTTTGTTTACCCTCGCAGAAAACAATACAGTTTGACTTGCTGATTTCAGCCTTCTCTTCGTAAGATATACCATTCACTGCGCCATTTTTCATCTTGTCAAGATCTTTACTATTAACATGTCCTAATCTTCTGTGCCAGATAGAACTTGTAGTCTGTACTGCTGCAGCCAACACATCATTCTCTGACTTCACCATGTTTAACTTGTAGACTCCATTCTCCACAACTGCTACTCCTATCAGCTCGTTCTGTTGACTATGGATATTACAGACATCTTCTTTGAAAGTAACCTTGTTTCCATTTGCTATCAACTGGCTTACGGATAACAAGTTTGTGGTTAAACTTGGAATACACAAAACATTGTTCACTGTGACATCATGCTGAGAATCATTCACGATTGTCGTGATCTGTGTGTTCCCGGCACATAGCACTGGCACGGACACTTTGTTTGCGACAATAACTTCTTTTATTCGCTGTTCTTGCGATACATTTTCGAGACAATCTTTGTTGCACGTCATGTAGGCGCTGGCTCCGGAATCAATGTACCAGTCTTCTTCACTAAATTTGCCATTTAAAAACACTGCGCTGAATGCTTTCGTTTTCTTCCCTTCATCTTCATCTTCATCTAATGACGTACACTGATTTTATAGTGACCAACTGCACACCGATAGCATTTGATCACTCTGACTTTCGAGCTCCCACCAGCAGAGTTGCCATGTCTTTGATGAAAGTTCGGTTTCGACTTTGATAAAAAAGCGACATCCTTACCACCAGCGCCACCGACGTCCGCACTCATATCCAAGAGTTTAGATTTTATTTCATCGGCACTCATCGAGATCCCTGAATGCTCGATTGCCAATATAATCGGCGCAAATGGTTCAGAGAGTCCAGCCAACAGCAAAGATCCAATCCACGTGTCGTTTATCTCGAAACCTGTTCCTTTTAGTTTCTGTGCTGTGTCCACGAGCTGTGTAACGTAACTTGTCATAGAATCGCTGTTTTCGAGACGAATACCTACTTATAAGCGTCTGCAGCAAACTGATTCTTCTCGTGTAACCGGAATCGTCGAATAGACTCTTCAACTTTTTCCGCAAGTCACTCACCGTTTTCTCGTTTTTTGTATGCACGTAGAGTGACGGGTCGATTGTCAATTTATTATATTTCTAACCCTGTATTTTTTTTTGGTAGATATTATAATTCAGATTAGGTCTATCTATCTATCTATCTATAACGTCACGCCTCTTTCCCATTGGGGTAGGCAGAGACCAGAGCGCGCCATCTACTACGATCCTTACATACATCTTTTGTCTCATTCACATCCATACATCTCTTCATACATGCCCGTCGGTTTCGAGTACTCCGCACCTCCCCTTTTTGTAGGACGCATCTAATTTGATCAGAATACGTCCTACGAGGGCGCCCTCTGCCGACACATCCACTCATTTTAGCTCCATACATCTCTTTCGTACATCTGCTATCACTCATCCTCTCCACATGACCAAACCAACGAAGCATACCCTTCTCTATTCTTGTCACAACATCTTCTTTCAATTTACATCGATTTCTAATCACACAATTTCTCACTCTATCTCTCAGCGTAACTCCACAGATGCTTCGCAAGGAACGCATTTCAACAGCATTAATTTTACTTTCATGCTTCTTCTGCCATACCCTACGAATAAGAGAATGTATAGAAGCGTAAATGAAGCTCAAAAAGTGGCACCAAAAAAATTGTAACGCGTTCTAAATTTGTTCTTTAAAAATTGTAACTAGCCGCCAAAACTCATACAAAATGTCATTTTTCATGGGGTGCCAAAAATGATTTCGATTTTGTTTGGAGTTACTCTTCCATATTTATTCTTATTCGTAGGCCATACCCAACACTCACTGCCATACATAAGTGTAGGCACCAACACACCATTGTGTATAGCAAGTCGCGCCCTTTTGGACACCAATTGGCTAGCCACAATGGTATGCAAAGCACCGTTCACTTTATTTCCCGCTGTTACTCGCCTATGCACATCACCCTCAGATTTCCCGTCTCTAGTAAACATACATCCTAAATACACAAACTCATTAACTTGTTGCACTTTTTCATTCTCAATCTTTATACAACAACCAGTCACACATTCATCCCTCTCCATTACCATTACCTTCGTTTTATTCTTCGATCAAAATAAAATAATGGATAGGCCTAAAGCGCGGTAAGTTGAAGCAAACTACTGGTGCACTTGGTACATACAAACTAGCGCCATTATCTGTCAAATCTAGGGCACTTGCATACAAGTGACAAGTAAAAATTTCATTTGTTTTGCCTCATTTTTCTGGTTTGAAATGTTCGCTTAAGGCCTATCCATTCATTTTATTTTGATCGAAGGTTTTATTCACATTTACTTTCATACCTTTCTTTTTCAATGCTTCATTCATTAGAGTTACCATGTCCTGTAACTCTCCCGCCGACGATGCAATTATCACTTGATCATCAGCGTATAAGAGGCACTTGACTAATAATTCTCCCATTCTTAAACCATTTTCACATTCTTTCAGACCAGTTAGACAGCTATCCATATACAGGTTAAAAGCCAAGGGGACGCAACACATCCCTGTCTAACACCACTGGTGATGTTCAACCATTCTGAGTGCGCCCCGTTGACCCTGACACAGGCACTAGAATCCTTGTATAGAGATTTTAGTGCCTGCACCAAGTGGTCGTCAACACCATATATAGATAGCGTAGACCACATTTCATCCCTCCATACTCGATCATGCGCTTTTTCCAGGTCCACGAAGGCACAGTATACCTTCGCGTGCTCTGCCAGGTATTTTTCGGCTATGCACCTTAGGGCAAAGATTTGATCCATACATCCCATTCCCTTTCGAAATCCTGCCTGCACATCCCACATTTTTTCTTCACTAACATTAATCACTCTTTCAATCAATACCTTAGCATACAATTTGCCTACAACACTCAAAAGACTAATGCCGCGGTGGTTTTTGCACTCTTGCTTTGAGCCCTTTCCTTTATAAAGTGGAACGATAACGGCCTTGCACCAGTCTCCAGGAACATGACTGCTTCGCCAGCATTTATTAAAGATTTGGCAAAGCAAACTTGCCACCACCATGCCACCGCTCTTCAGCATTTCGACGGACACTCCATCATACCCCGCACTCTTTCCTAATTTCATTCTTTTCATCGTTTTCGTAATCTCATCCAAAGTTATCTCGCTGTTATCATTCTCATCCATCACCGAATCCTCAATCTCCATCCCTCTATTAGACACCTGGGGCGAGTTATCATCACTACAAGCATAAACACTTTCAAAATAGTCCTTCCAACGTTCTAGAACCTCATTTTCCTTACTTAACAAATTTCCTTCCTCTGATTTGAACCACAATCGCTTTAGAATTATCTAATACTCCACGAGCCAACCGAACTTCCTACCAAAACAACTTTTGGTTGGCTCTGAAGTTTTTAGAATATAATTTTAGATTAGGTATATAATTTTAATGTGTTAATACTTGTATATATCAGCTGTTTTCATTTATATTTCCATTTTGTATATTAATTATCTTCGTACTTAATGAAATAAACTAAATTATTTTATTAACTGTATATTTTATCCGTTTGTTGTAATAAAGTAATTTCAACAAATATAATCCAATCTGAAATGCTAATACTGTTTATGTATATAATTAACAAACATTTCGGTTAGTGCGTCGGTTCGAATAACCCTTAAGGTTAGACAACAAAACTTTGGGCAGCTTAATGTGTTAATTTGGTAAAACAATTAAAATGACATTCAGAATAATGCATTAAAATTTTTATTTTAATGACAATTTTAGTTAGATTGAGTTAAAGAGGTTTTACCTAAGTATGAACTACATTTCTTGCTGTCACAAACATAATTAACTGCGACTGCCTTTCATTCTTGATTTCCCTCTTTTGGATGGGGCAGGTAGCGTGGTTGGCGCATATGGCCGGTTGATCCACGTGCCTTGGATAGTCCTTGGCCGTGTGCTCACCATCGCAGCGGACGCGAGCTATCTTGCGATGGCAGCGGTGGAAGGAATGTCAGGACACGGTATGTCAGGAGCCGGGAGGCCTTCGGGCTTTTCTCCGCCGGCAAGGAGTAGGAGAACCAGGAGTTCCCCTCTTCTTTCTCCGGCTTGGAGAGGTAGCGTTGTACGACGCGGTACTCCTGGTCCTCTGCCGGCAGGAATCGCACGCTTTTACTACAGGGCCTCGCATTCAGAGCGTGGCACAGGATCTTCTTAAGGGCCCTAAAGTTGTGTGCCCCGTTAGGGAGCTTCTTCACCACGAGCGGCGGGTATCGCGTCTTCTTCGTCGTGGAGGGCGGCGGTGTGGAGTGTTGTGTTTCTGTGCGGGGGGCGCCGGAGGCGGTGGCATGCACGATGGGCCGGCGACCGACGCGTACGTCGGGACGGGCGGTGCGGTGTCCATGTCTTCTAAATAGGGCATGGACAACCCTTGCCAACGCCATCTATTGAGCCATTAGGAACATTTTTTTTTTCAATTGCTTTCAGATAATCCCTCATTGGAAAGCTGTCATAGGCCTGTTTATATATATATTTTTTTAGATTTTTACTGCTCTGTATTAAGTCTCCTTTTGAGCCAGATATTTATAATATATGTTTATTTCTTCATCGCTTTGATGTAACAATGTTGTTATTAAATAAAAAATTCTAGCGTTTCGATTGAAGTGTCAGTCTAGGCTACAGGTAACGGCCGAGGTAGCCAGAGGGCAATAGAGGGGGTGAGGTAAAAGTTTGGTGGGACTTTCTTAAAATGTGGTAACTAAATAAAATAGATGACGATTTATATTCGTTGACATTACTTACACAACCATGTCGTTTGCAACCAAAATATCCACTCTCGAGTTATTGACCGAGCAAATATGGGGAGTTGGGGTGGAGTGAAGAGTTTTACAACAAGTTTAAAGTGGAGTTCCAGTCGAACTAATTTAATGTCAATTTAAGGAAGTGAGTGACGATTGTGATATCGGTGAGAAAGTGAATCAGTTGTTTATGGTACAACATTCTGAGATTTATGTGTTACTACTACATACAATTCTGAACAATGAACTAGAGGGCTTCCAGAAATAGCATTTTTCAATATGTGGTTGTTTTGTTAGTTACGCGTTGGAATACACAGATAAATATAGTTACATTATGTCCGTATGCCCAGCGGGGCCCTCGGCCCTAGGGCTTTGAAACCTAGCTAATCATTTAGTGCCCATTTAGTGCTCTCTGAATATGTATTGCTTATATTTAGTGCTTTAAAGATAACGGAGTTATATCAAATCTAAGCTAGCGTCCGCCCAGCGGGGCCCTCCTTTATTATGGACAAAAATGATTAAAATGTTATATCAATATTTAGTGCTCTGAATTCCTATTAAAACTGTATCAAAAGATTGATCTAGCTGGTTTGGTTTAAAAGTTATTGCATTTTTAAGTTTTTAATTTCCAGCGGGGCCCTCTCTTGTTTGACTGTATAAGTCGCTGTAATTAATGTCGCCATTTAGTGCTTGATGCCAGGTATCGGTCTGTATAGTTAATTTACACATTCTGCTTCTAATAAATCTGGAAAATGCAATAATATATCGCAATTTTGATTCATATTAATTGACATTTCGTGGACAGTCGGCATCAGAAGTATACGAGAGCTTTACTATTTTTACTAGTCCGCCTAAAATTGTGCACCCGTATTTCTGGTACATTGTCTACATCTACGTCGTATTTTAGTCCTGGTGACTCTTGATGTGATATTATCAATTATTCGCTGCCGTATGACTTCTACCGTTCATTCCCAGTAGTTCTACTGAACAGTTCTACCGTTAGTACCAACACGTTCATGAAAGTGCGCGTGTGTGTAGGTAAGTACTTATTATCTATCTATTATTATAATATAATACCTACTACAAAGGTTTGTCTGATTGTTGGCGTATCACACTATGTCTAAATGTAAGTGTAGGGACACACCTGCGGAACGTTGGGCGCCGAACGTTCGGTTGAATACGCGTGCAACGCTTTTCCCTCTACCTGCGACACACCAGTACGCACCATATTTCCTTGTAGACACGTATTCAACCGAATGTTTGGCACGGAACGTTCCGCAGGTGTGTCCCTACACTTATACTACCGGACCGATTTGATAAAACTTTGTGTCTGAAAGCTTAGACCGTAGCGCCCTCAAGCGATCCCCTAGGAAACCACGGACATGTAAAGCTCTCATCTACTTCTGATGCCGACTGTCCATGAAATGTCATTTTATATGAATCAATGTTGCGAGATATTATTGCATTTTCCAGGTTTATTAGAAGCAGAATGTTAAATTAACCATACAGACCGATACCTTGCATCAAGCACTAAATAGCGACATTAATTTCAGCGACTTATACAGTCAAACAAGAAAGGGCCCCGCTGGAAATTAAAAACTTAAAAATGCAATAACTTTTAAACCAAACCAGCTAGATCAAATCTTTTGATACAGTTTTAATAGGAATTCAGAGCACTAAATATTGATGTAACATTTTAATCATTTTTGTCCATAATAAAGGAGGGCCCCGCTGGGCGGACGCTAGCTTAGATTTGATATAACTCCGTCATCTTTGAAGCACTAAATATAAGCAATACATATTCAGAGAGCACTAAATGAGCACTAAATGATTAGCTAGGTTTCAAAGCCCTATGGCCAAGGGCCCCGCTGGGCATACGGACATAGTTACATTGACTGTTTTGTGTTAAAATGTGATTAAGAGTTAGTTTTAGAACAAAGTGCATTTAAAAGAACTGATAATAGAGAGGACAGTTTTATTTGTTGTAATATGTGGCGCCATAACTTATACCTCTTAAAAATGCACGTTGTTCGTAGTGATTCAGGTTTTTCTCTTAACAAATACAAAATGGATGTTCCATAGGTTAAAAACTTAAAACCAATTAGAAAAAGACAGACAACACACAGAGTCGACAGAGAGAGAGAGAGAGAGTTGGACAGAGTTTCGGTACTACTGGTGAAACGTGGATGTTCTGAGGTTTCAGAATATCTCTGACTACCCCCTCGGGGAATATAGTCGTGAGCATATGCTATGCTATGCTACTAATTTGAAAAAATTATTGATATGAAATAATTTTATCTGACGCTTTGGTTTTGAATTTTGACACGAATTTGACACAGTAGGCATAACAAATAAAACAGCAGAGGTAAGCAACATTTCAACTTCGTGATAAACATAGGAAGTAAAATCAGAATTTTGTTATTTTGTAAAATGTTAACAGTTATTTAGTGTGTTGTGTGTGCATTTTAAGAACTTTAAAAGTTTATATAAAAAAAAATTGCTTTCAAAAAATCAAAAATCACGCTGCCAGCATACTTGGGTTGGGACCTTTGATCAAAATAAAATTAATGGATAGGCCCAAAGCGCGTTAAGTTGAAGCACACTACTGGTGCACTTGGTCCATACAAACTGGCACACTTGGTCTGTCATCTCGGTACGTATTTAAAGTATACCTCTCATTTCTTTTGCCTTACTTTTCTGGATTGAAATGTTCGCATAACGCCTATCCATTAATTTTACTTTGATCCAAGCTTGGGACCATGTCTCGCGGCGATGCACCTGACGATCTTTTTTATATTTAAGTTCTAATTTCTATACTATTGTTGTTTTCATTTCTTCCATTTTTTTAATCTGTGCAAATAAAATAAAAATCTCTGCTGAAGAAATAATTATTGTGACTAGAATATCGTAAGGTATCAAAATAACATTAGTAACATTACATTACTAACCCAATGATAAATGAAAAATGTTCACACATGGTAGATTTGATTGAAGTAATCAGAAAAAAATAAAATGTGTTACAATTTCCTTACTTACCTATGGCATTGTTTTATTAATCGAGTTGTAACTCTCCCCACCATTTCTTGCTAACTGCTGCTTGCTTTAACGATCCTTTTAGGGTTCACGTACGCAAAAGATGCCAACTGGAGTGCGATTTTTGAATGTCATCGGTGAGCTTGAACGGTTTTTAAATCTCATACAAAAGCGTTCTCATGCATCTTTCTACTGCTTATTTGACTTTAAAAAATCGCACTCATGAATTATGAATTTTGGAAGTCAAATCAGCAGTAGAAAGATGCATATCTACATAGTAATTTTGACATTTTCAACTGCTGAGCTCACCGAATGAGATTCAAAAATCAGCTGCCCCATACTAAACTGCAATAGACGCAAACGAAAGGGACAGCAAATTAGTTTTTTATTTCAAAGGTTTGCTCCCATAGTAAAAGTTGTTCAGTTTGATGGGTAGAGTAAGTATGTGGTTTAAAGGTTAATTATACTTTTCCTTCCACCTTGTAAAGAATATTCAACATTTTTATAATTTTCAAAGTAAGGCACTTTGTAACTTTATGATGTGTGCAATAAATAAATTGAAATTGAAATATTTGTTTTAAACAGAAAAATTTCCAGATAACATATTTTATTCGCACAACAACAAATCGAAAAAAAATTATGTCAATAATTTCAACACAACAAAAATATGCTTACCTATCTATAATTTTTACAATCCTAAAAGAAATAACAATAATTAAAAATGTTTCTACCCCTGCTTTGTGCCACGTATTGTATCGTGATCGGATGGGGTTTGTATGTAAAACAACGCTACACACAATATTCATCCGTTTCCTTTACGATCACGTTATAAAAAAAAGAACATCTTTTTTTTACCCGAAAACTGTCAAATTAGTGTCAAAATAACGGAACTGTTTCGTATTGTAACACAAAAATCGTTAACAGAATTAGGCCCCAGGAAGCGAGATGTATTTATAACTATAATATGTCAAATAAAGACGAAAATAAGAAGATGACAGCAGCAGGGCTACGAAAACTTTTCAGACCGTGATCGTTTTAAAAAAAATCAATGTACCGATTGGCAGTGTTCGATGGAAGAATGTTATATAAATACAAAATATAGGAAAACTATCTTAGATTAAAAAGAATGTCGTCAAAATTAAGCATAAAAACATGTTAGTTTTATCTTTTCACTCGTTCGGTGTTCATGGAAACAATAGAAAACATCAGTTATGTGCTCACTAGTCCGTAATTCGGTATGGCAAGTTTTTTTTTGGAGGGCTGAATCGAAAACCATTTCGAGATAATTGTCTCAATAATCATATTTTCTATGTCAGAGATTTTAAAATGAAAGGATTACAGATATTTTTAATAAAATAACGTCGTTTTTCGGACCGTCCAGTGACGTCACTGGAATACCTGTGAACTCCTTGGTAAATATAAATCAACTTAAGATAACCGGCCATTAAGAAAAAAAATACATTCACAATGTCAGAATTTGACATTTGATGTTGCCGTATCTGTTTACTTACAGCATAGAGTTAGAAAGAGGAGACACGATTTTTTTTTTTTAAATATAGCAGTAGGTAGTTTTTCTCCATGGAGTTCGAATTATTTTCTCTCCACCATTTTTGCACTTAGAGATTACAGATCAAAATAATTTAAAAATTATATTTATATTGATAAACTCGATATATCGCAATAAGAATGAAATAGGTGACTTAAAATTATGTCTTCTATCCGTAAAAAATATAAAAATGAAGACCAAAAAAAACTTGACATACCGAATTCCGTATGATTAAACCGCACTGAAAATATATTTTGAGGGCAAATTAAACGAGTTTCTTTAAGCCTTGGACAAAATCTGTCGATCAATCAATCAATCAAATACTCTTTATTCAAAGATAATAACATAAATCCAAGTATTTATACGTCCTTCACATTGTTTGTAAACACCTAAATCTTATTAATGCATTAAAGAATGTATCCCTTAAGTTACGGAATCGATAAAAACACGAAACACTATAATTAATCTAACAAAAGATTGCAACACCATCTTAAATTCAAAATTCAAATTCAACAATGTTTTTCCTTGCCACATTGTATGTAGGCACATAATAGTAATTTAGACGTGCGTAAGATCTTATTAAGTATTTTTATCCTTCCAGTGACAAGGATTTTTTTGAAGGGGGTTCGAGCTTATTGTGCTGCTCCCAATCGTATTTTTTATTTCTAAACAGTTAAACAACATTGAAGCGTGAGCAGAATGTATTCATGCACGGCGAGCATGCCACCCATTACAAAGCGTTTTAACGA
This sequence comes from Agonopterix heracliana, assembly GCA_963693445.1. Classification (NCBI taxonomy): domain Eukaryota; kingdom Metazoa; phylum Arthropoda; class Insecta; order Lepidoptera; family Depressariidae; genus Agonopterix; species Agonopterix heracliana. Next base: position 1,455,510 of record OY856321.1, read on the forward strand.
GAATAACTTCATGCGCACTCTTTCTGGCATACGTAAAATAATAAAGATGGAGGCACATCTCGATTTTTTTCTCGGGGGTGGCATGCGATGGCTACTGAATGGCTTTCAATTTATCGAAATTCAACAAAGACCGTCGCTTACCAACCGTGACCACTGGTCAGCCTTCATCGCCGGAATATTCTTCAAGTAGGTAGGTACTACCGGAAGGTGTTCGCGTTTAAACCTGCCCTAAAAAAGTTGGAAGACATCAATCCTGCATTCCTCAATACCTTATACTTACCATCGTGAAAAACATGTATTGTCGCCTAAATCTTTTTTATTGTAACGCTGATTTTTTTTAATTTTATTTATTTTATATAAAGGAAAATACAGTCACAATGATACTTGGTGTCATTAAAACATTACAATGTTTGTATTGACACTGCACACTCGTCTTAATAAAAATACATCCTAAAGTAGTTGGTACACTTATTCTACAGTTACACCGTAATATATAGTAATACTTATCATATTTATAATTTTTACATGGTTACGTGATACTTGCTAGGCACACTAGCCGGCTGTGTCGTCGTCAGGTTGTCTAGAAGTGCTATTTTTGAATCGTGAGATTTAAAATCAAAATCATGATCGAATGATGCATAATCTCCATGTCAGTTCAGTATTTTCTACTGCTGATACGACCGTGCGACTTTCAAAAATCGCACTCCAAACAACACACACCAACGCAGTGGCACGAGCCATATCCATATAATATATATATATATATAATGCGTTTGCACTAGTGACAGTGATGCGCCTTGTTTACCTAACCAGTTCTAGCGAAGCGCAAATACAGGTTGCTCCCTCTTAGTGATAAATAGGTAAGTGATTATAATTTTACAAGTTGTACGCGGAGGACGCGGGAGGTAGGTCTGCTAACTACACTGAACCATATGTTTCTTTAGTACGTTTTTAATGTTCTTCAAATTGAGTTTCTTGGTTATTTCTGTGGGCAAGTTGTCTAGAAGTCTAGGTATCATAAAAGATGTGGTTCGTTGCCCGTATGTATTTCTCGCGGGTGGAGTTATTAGGTGCTTGTTGGTAACACTTCTCGTGTTTTTGGTGTGATGCACGGGAATCCTTAGCTCTTCGCGATGATATTGTTCTACTAGCAGCGCGTACTGCACTTTCTGATGGACAGGTATCAACTCACAGTGTTTGAACAAATCATGGTAGTCGTCCGAGTATTTTCGTTTGATATTTGGCGGTACAATTTGTTTAATGAGTCTCAACTGTAGTGTGTAGATCTTGTCTAGATAAGTCTTGTACGTTCGACCGTAGCTCGAGAGACCGTAAGATATAATTGATTCTCCTAATGCAACATACAAACTTCTAAGAACACTGTATGGCACTTTATATATTTTAATAATGTGAAATTTCGCTAGTATTGCTCTGAGCTTATTTACTACACTGTCTATATGCGGTCCCCAGCAAAGCCGATCGTCTATAATGAGTCTCAGGTAAGTCTCTCAGGTAATTCTCTGTGGGACCAACTTCGAAATCGCGAAAAAAATAATTTTATACCCCATACATATTTTAGCTCTAGTCGATTTGTAGAGTATAGAACATAAATTTTTTTATTCGCGATTTCGATATTGGTCCCATAGTGAAAGTTGTTCAGTTTGATGGTCTACACCACCCCCTTAAAGGTTTATTTGTATTTTTGTAACACCTTGTATACCAAGAAGAGCGTTGGTCCGAGAATACTTCCCTGCGGAACACCATGAGTTACAAGTTTTTCATTTCTTACTTCTTGACCAATTTTAACGCACTGCCTTCGGTTATTCAAGTAGTCCTGGAATAAATCAAGTTGTGTTCCCCGTATTCCCAGCTTTTCCAGTTTCTTAAGCAACACTGGGACAGACACCGTGTCGAATGCCTTGGCCAAATCTAAGAATACTGCCAGGCACTTATCTCTAGAATCCAAGGCCCCAACTACAAAGTCCACCAGTCCCTCAACCGCATCCACAGTAGAACGACCGCGGCGGAACCCATATTGGTTGTTGGAGAGTAGCTGGTATGTTTCCAGATATTTATCGAGACGATTATTTATATACTATAAGTACCAAAACATAGATAATTTTATGAATATTATTAAAGGCCTCCTCCATCACTTCTAAATTGTTTGCAGTGCCCTATAATACAGGGTCCATAATGATCTCTTAGCTTTTAAGTTTACCATCTCATGCAATGAACGCTGTAATTATGGAAAGCAATACTCGACTACAGATGCATATGGTCGGATCTACGAAACTACAACTTTACAGGAGAGCAAAAATAAAATTGACAAACATTTCGCTTCATATTTATTAAGTTGTACAATGATAATTCCTTTTTTAATCCTTGGTAGGCTCTTATACCTTTCGATTCATGTTACTTCAAATACTACAACTTTTAATTTTATTTAATAAACCATGTTTTTTAATTAAATTGGTGAAATCCGACTTTACGCTTGCAATATGTTGAATAATCATCAAAATATGTGTCCTATATATCTAAATCCAACTAAATACTTGCAATTTTTGCTATTAAATTTGTAATTTATATTAACTTGCATCATTAGCTATTATGGCTTTATAATTCTAATCTAAGTCTGATTTATGAATGTTTCATTATGCTTCTGACCGAATATACTTTCGGACAGAGTCGGAAGCATGAAGCACCGATAATAATCAATGAAATTCGAAAGATCTGAATAGTTTTAAAGAGTTATATCTCGCTAGTCAGCCTCATGATAATCAGGGTTATTAGCTTATTAGCGTCATATTTCAGATTCTATATTAGGTGTGACATTTTATGGGGACACATTTCAAAAAAGGTGATCAGGTATAACACAAAAGAACAAAATACATAATATTAAAAACAAATAAGTCTTTAAAAGCATTCTAAAATATACAAAAATACAAATAAATATTTAAAATAAAAAAAGAGGTTGGCTGTCGCCAACATCCAGGATACATGCTGCTTTGCTGAGAATATTGGTTTTAATTCTTGTTGTGTTTATCAGAGAAATACACAAACACATGATATTAATAACAAACTATACCTATTCAAGGACTAGGGTTTTTCATAATTTTCGAAAGCCCAATCAAAACGTAGAAAAAGTCACAACTGATTCAGGCACATCTATTATTTTTGAAGTATGCAAATGTTTATTATTAATTAATGTTTAACCCTCTTTAAGACATTAGTTTCATTAATGCTTGGAGACTATGACTACCGAATAAAAAACAATGTTCTATATATAGTATTCCCCTGAACCCGTCACATTTTCCATCCCTAGTGAACATAATTCCCAGATAAATAAACTCCTTTACCTGTTCCAGTATTTCATGTCCAATCTTTATATTGCATCCAGTCATGCATTCATCCCGTTCAAACACAATATCGTCTTAATGTTATTAACATTCGCTTTCATTCCTTTTTCACTTAAACTTGCATCAACAGTGGCTACCATGTTCTGTAACACGGTCTCCGACGAAGCGATCAAAATTTGGTCGTCAGCATACGAGCAGCAAGAGACATTAAACCAGTAATTTACCCCTTTTTAAACCCCATTCACTGTCTTTCAAAAATACTAGACAATGGTCCAAGAATAGGTTGAACAGCAAAAGAGATACTACACAGCTTTGTCTGAACTCTGACTCCACTAAATGTAGATGTCAATCCAGTCTGTGTAAGCTCCATTGATTTTAACACAGGATTTGAAATTCTCATAAAGGAATTTCAGATAATATAATAATAATAATAATAAATTTTTATTGTTCTCCCATAATTACAACAGAGTACAGGATATGTAATAGGTACTAGGAATACAGTAATTGAGTCAATATTGTAATGGGAGACAGGAGTCCAAACTAGGCAGTGCCCTTGCTTTGGAAAACCTGGTCTCTCCTCTCGAAAGTAGTACAATTGCTAAGGAATGTTACAATCAGAAATCAGCTAGTGCATTTGGAAGATTCAAAATGAAAAATAAAAGATGAAAAATAAAAATTTTAAAAATAAAAGTAAAAGGTTTAGAAATGCCTACAGCATAACGCTTTTCATTCCATACAAGGACAATGTTGACCAATATTTACCCCTCACCATTCTGTCATGGCCTTCTCCAGATCCACGAAAGCACAGAATACTTTTTGGTGTACAGCCAGGAATTTTTCGACAATACACCTAGAAAAGACCTGACCCGTACAACTCATACCCTTTCCAAATCCCACTAGTGCATCACATACTAATCTTCAGTTTCTTTCACAACCCTTTCAATCAAAATCTTTGCATACTATTTGCCGATATTGCTGAAGAGGCTTATACCTCGGTAGTTTTTGCGTTCTTGCTTACCACTCTTTCCTTTATAAAGCGGAAAAATGACTGCTTTGGCGTTACAGCTGATCTGCCACTACAATGCCTCCATATTTCAACATTTCTTTCTATGTACACTCTATACCTCTACCTCACAGCCTTACACTACTTATCATGCATTTTATAGCTTTTACAATTTCATCAATGCTTATATCCCATTCATTCTTCTCCACAGAAAGTGTCCTATTCTCATTCGATTTTTGACCACGTTCCTCCTTTTCAAACAAACTCTCAAAATAATGTCTCCATCTAGTTAGTATTTGTTCCTCATCGTTTAAGAAGCAACCATTCTCGCTCCGAATCACAGTCAACTCGGATGCTTTTGCCTTTTCTCTTGCTGTTTTAACAGACTTCCATAACATATTTTTGTTTGATCGGAAATCCTGATTCAGCTTTATCTCAAACTTCTCTATCAAACCCTTCTTCTTTGCCTTCACAATTTTGTTTCACTCTACCTTTCAAATACTTGTAAGTATTTCTAGCTTCCTCTGCTTTCGCTTTCATTGAATACTGTCAGATATTATTAGACCTGATATTCTTAAGTATTTAAGTTGAAATTACATTAGATGACTGACCAGTAGGGCTATTGTGTAAGCTTCCGATTATATCGTTTACAAGATCGATAACGTTTTATGACTGTACTAGCCTATTTTTAAATAGTATTTTGTTTCTTTGATCATCGTGTTCATTATCTGAGATAAATTAACTAAATATTAAGTAGCAAAATCGCCAAGAACTGCCAAAAAAACCATGTCGTTTGATATCGATTTAATCGGGTATAGTATATACACAAAAACCCCCCTGGACCGACGCGTGCGTGCTCTTTTGTCATTGTTCGTCAAGCACTCGCTGCTACCGAAAATATCGTATCTATCTGAAGTACGGACCAAGTAATGTTGATTTAATTAGGAGAATAAAGTTGTATTTTCACCTACCTACGTTAATTCAATCACAAAGTTATCCTTATTGTAGTCAGATTGTCTCTTATTGACATCCGACCTTATACGTTTGACTGATCGGAAAAATATTTTTGAAGCATAATGCTTGAAGTGATAATAAGTACCCACATTCAACGTACACTTTAGATGCATAAAAACGTATGTGCTGTAACACCTACCGAGTGGAAAAAAAATATTTCAACACATAAAGTTTCAAGTAGAAATACGTCAGCTAAAAGTTTTTACCAATTTGTGCATATAGATGTATATAAAAATGATACTTGATGCCTCACTAGTATTTCAGAAAGCCTTCACATCCGACTTAATGCACTACTGTATTTTCTCAACGGATAAAGATAGAAATACCAAAGTTAGTTTGTTAGAAAGAGAAACAAAAGCTTATAACCGCTGTCCAAAAAAGTGAATTTGGGCGGAAATATACATACGACCTAATGCTTCTGATGTCGAGAATAAATGTTGAGTATTGAGTATTAAATAAATAATATATTTCTTAATTTTATTTCGACCTTTAATTTAAGTTTTAGAACCTTGATTGCCACAAACGATTAATTTAAAAAAAATAGAACCATGTGTTTTATGCGACTCTAACCTGCATTATTTAAACATTTTTTTTACTCACTTTTTACTGCAGCATTCAGATAAAAAATATATTTTTGTAATTCCGGTGAGTGTGGCTTTTAGTGTAGATTTTTTTACACTGATATCTTCCATGGTTAAGTAATAAACGACAATAATAAAAAACAAAGTTGTTCACGTTTTGCGGATTTTACCAAATATTTTTTTTTTTGTACGGAAAGTCATTTCCCCCCCCCCCCCCCCCTCTCCCCGCCACCTGCTCACTAAAAACAATTAGGTATCACGCGTAACCTTACAGAAATAATGACGTAGGTTAGTAGGTGTACTGCATTATAATGAAAGAATAAAGAATTAGGCAATATTCTGTTTTCCAAAAGTCACGGCCACTTTGTTTGTGTTTAATTCGTTATACGCAAATATATCTTAGTAGTCTTTAATTAAGTCTAACTTTGCCCATGATACTTTTTTGACCTAAACTAAATGACGATTGCATAATAATTAACTATTGTTAGTTATGTATAGGTACTTATCATTCTAATTTGACTTTGATAGCGATCGCTTAGTGACAAAATCATTCAGGGTTAGTAGGTATGTACTCTGTGATTCGGGTACGTAGGGTCTTTGATGCGTGCTAAGCCATACATGTTAATAATATGCTTGTTTTTTATAGTAGGTACTATAAATATACACAACTTTCATTGGTGGCCGCTACTGTAAAAACACGACAATAACTTTACTCATACCCATTTAATAAAATGTTTTCTCATACAATTGATATCCCTAAAATTTATATTAAGTGCGTTAGTTTTTAGCGTTCCGTACCCAAAGGGTAAAAACGGGATGTTGGCGACAGCCAACCTCTTTTTTATTTTAAATATTTATTTGTATTTTTTGTATATTTTAGAATGCTTTTAAATTTGACTTATTTGTTTTTGATATTATGTATTTTGTTCTTTTGTGTTATACAGATTTTTGCCACGAATTATACGTATTTTTATTGTATGCTTTTCGTTCTTGCCCCTCGCAAGTCAAATTAGACCCAATCTTGAGGTCTAGGTCTGAATCTGCACGGATGACATGCCATGTACCAACGAGTTTTTCTAACATAAGTACCTACGTAACACCGACTGCTCTCAAACGATGAAGGAAAACATTTTGAGGAAACCTGCATATATACGATGAAGAAGAAATTCCGATGCGTATCTGAGGTCTACCAATCTACATTGAGCACGCGTGGTGGACTGACGCCCATACACCCTCCCTGAGGGTAGACCTGTGCCCTGCAGCGTGACGTAGATATGTAGGATGTGATGATGATCACGATGATGAAGTTGTAATGGAAAATGTTTATGATACCTACCTATAAACATTTTCTATAACACCTTTCTCTTTTTGGTGAAAAAATACAGAGGTACTTTATTTCGAAAAAAGTTCTCATTAGATCGTTTTTCATTTTTAATTAAATTGTAATTGCAATTAAGAAAACATAGATATAGCCTAGACAAACATTTATTTCATCTGTCGAGGTACAATAGACTGCACACTGCTTGTATAAGTTGACCGCGCGACACTTTGCGTGCTCCAATCACCCGGAGACCTGCTTATACTGGAAGTATGCAGTGCGTGGCCGTCGTGAGGCCTATTGTACACACGGCGACACCATCAAGCTGTACAAAACGAGTTCCATACTGTCCCCCAAATAATGCAACTTCAAAAAATCGTACAACGACAAAACTTTGCAACAAATAACGTTACAACGAAAAAACCTTCTTTCATAGAAACTTGAGTCCAAACAATGCTAGTTCGAAATACTTTGTACGGAAAAGTCCTAATCCAAAATAATGTTGCAATGAATGTTGAACTTTATGTCGATTTTGGTAGTTTTTGGTTCCTATGGTTGTTTTTGTTAGATTTCGGTAGTTTTTGGTAGATTTTGGTTATTTCGGAAGTTTTTGGTAGATTTTGGTAGTTTTTGGTTCTGTTGGTAGAATTTGGTTGATTTTGGTAGTTTTTTTTTTTTTTGGTTTTTGGTACATTTTGATAGTTTTTTTGGTAAAACTACCAAAATCTATCAAATTCTACCAAAAGAACCAAAACCTACCAAAATCAACCAAATTCTACCAATACCAAATAACCAATAACCAAGTAAAAATACCAAAGATTTACCAAAAAGTCTACCAAAAACTACAAAAAACAAAACCTACCAAAACCTATCAAATTCTACTATAAACTACCAAAAGAACCATAATCTACAAAATTGAAATATACAGGGTCATTCTGACAGTTCTTCTGTTCTTCATACTGACAGTTTTTTAAGGGGATGACGAGACCATAAAACTGAACGACTTTCTCTATGGCGCCAACATCGAAATCGCGAAAAGAAAATCTGTTGTCCCATACATTTGCCTCGAGTAGATTTGCAGTTTTGTATGGAGCAGCAAATTTTTTTCTTGCGATTTCGATGTTGGTGCCATTGAGAAAGTTGTTCAGTTTAACGGTCTTATCATCCCCTTAAAAAGAGTCCGCAACCGCATATTAAGAAAGACCCTTTATTATAATTTTCTCTTAGAAATATATTATAATTTTCTCTTAGAAATGTCTAAAAATTTATGTAATGTCACTTTTGGGGTTGCTTTAGTATCATTCGGCACTAATTTGGGGAGCGAGGGGGGGCGGGGGAGGGGTTGACCCCCCAACCCCCCCACTAAAGGGGAAAAGTGCGAAAATCCCCCCTTTTTTAAATAAATATTTGAAGTTTGAGGTTATAATTAGCAAAAAAGTGCAGTTTTTAGTATCTTGGGGCACGAATTTGGGTGGGAGGGGAGAGGAGGCCCCCCCCAACCCAAAGGGGGAAGTGCGGACCCCCTTTTAGTCAAAATTATGGGGTTTAGTATCCTGCAGCACGAATTTGGGGGGAGGGGGAATGAGGAAGTACCCCCTCCCCCCCAAATTTGGAAGTGCGGAAACCTCCCCATTTTTTTAATCCAATTGGTGTGGGTGAAGGGTGGAGTGGGGTGGGAGGGTGGAGGCGTGGAGGGGAGGTTTAGGTGGAGTGTCGGAACGTGTTTGCTTCGCTTCGCTTCGCTCCGCTTAAATGGGGAGTTTGTCAACTTTCTAGAAAGTTTCTGTAAGTTTCGTGCTTAGTGGGTACGCTCCGCGATTCTTTATTGCACTACTTACTTCTGCCAAAAAGGGGCCGGGCCTCCGCCGCTCCGTTTCGCTCCGCTACGGCCCGGTGCCAATGCCAGTACAGAAAGGTTTTTTGGAGCATTCGAAATAAAACCATCCTCCCCATCCCACTCCCACTCCACCCTTCCCCTCCCGTCCCCTTCGCTACCCCCCTCACTCACCCCCCTCACCCACATAACTCACCCCTAACTCCCCCTCGTCCTCCCCCTCGCGCATTACTTCATTCATTCATTTATTCATTCATTCATTCACCCCCCTCCCCCCACCCCCTCACAAAAAATATAATTTTTCGATTATTGACTTCTTTTTTGCCTCCCAACAGGGGTGGGGGGGGCGGGCGCCCCTCCCCCCCCCCTTTCCCCTCCCGTCCCCCATCCCACCTATTTCAGACTGCAGGATAGGTACTAAAATTTCACATTTTTGCTAATTATAAACTCAAAATTCATGCCGCAGGATACTAAAGCTGATCCTCACTTTTTTTTAGCTTATACAGCCACATTTTAATTTGCATTTGTAAATAATATTAATGAACAGTTCGATTGAAAGTGATTTGTAATCACGTACTTTCGGTTCGTGTCATTTCCATACGCAGTAGTTTCGGAGTATCGTTATTCGTAATATGGTTCCGTTCTGAGAAAGTTATTCTGGCGTGCGTTTTTTCCGTACAGAATAGTTTTGAAGCATCATGTTTTGTGAGACAGTTTCGGATTCATTATTATCGCCTACCTCGGTATTTTTAACCCCCGACGCAAAAAGAGGGGTGTTATAAGTTTGACGCCTATGTCGGTCTGTCTGTCTGTCTGTCTGTCGGTCTGTCTGTCTGTGGCATCGTAGCTCCCAAACGGGTGGACCGAAAACGATGCGGTTTTTTCAAGTAGAAAGCTAATTTTTGCGAGAGTGTTCTTAGCTTTGTTTCATGAAAATCGGTTCAGCAGTTTTGAAGTAACTTTCAAAATTGCGACAAAAGAAAAGAGGGGTGTTAAAAGTTTCTGTCTGTCTGTGGCATCGTAGCTCCTAAACGGGTAGACCGATTTCGATGCGGTTTTTTTTAATAGAAAGCTAATTTATGCAAGAGTGTTCTTAGCTTTGTTTTATGAAAATCGGCTCAGCAGTTTTGAAGTAACTTTAAAAATTGCGACAAAATAAGAGGGGTGTTATAAGTTTCTGTCCGTTCGTGGCATCGTAGCTCCCAAACCGGTAGACCGATTTCGATGCGTTTTTTTTAGTAGAAAGTTAATTTATGCGAGAGTGTTCTTAGCTTTGTTTTATGAAAATCGGTTCAGTAGTTTTCATGTAACTTTAAAAATTATGATTACAAATTTAAAAAACCCCCAACGCTAAAAATGTACATTTAAAAAGTAAAAAATAATGCGGTCACCTATTATTGTTTGATGTAAGGAAATGTATGTTTTACTTCTTTACTCTCTTTAAGATATTTTAGGTTAATTGTTGTTTAATGTATGTTTTACTTCTTTACTCTCTTTAAGATATTTTAGGTTAATTAATGTGTCGGGGACCGCAAGTGATTGTAAAAAAAAACAATGGTCATTTTGTAGCGGTCCCGTACGCATTAATTAACCTAAAATATCTTAAAGAGAGTAAAGAAGTAAAACATACATATTTTCCTTACATCAAAAAATAATAGGTGACCGCATTATTTTTTACTTTTTAAATGTTTTTTTTAGCGTTGGGGGTTTTTTTCACATACCTACTGGGTATTGCAGAAAGGTGTAAGAGAACTTTTTTATACCAAAAACATTTTCTATTACACCTTCTTCTCGTGTGGGCATGCCCTGGTGTCAGAGTTTTTTCAGACCACCTTACGGCCTCTGACGTGATTTTTATGTAACGACTAATAACCACCAGAGATAGTAGCTGGGATCAACGGCTTAACGTGCCATCCGAAGCACGGAATCATCTTTCTTTACAGACAATCAGACGTGATTCAGCCTGCATTGTCCTAATTAGCTAGGGCGTTTAACCGCTAAACCTTTACAAATCATGACTATGGCTTGAAACTTGGTACAGTTGCTCAGGGGGTTATAAAAGACCGATCAAGATCGGTACCCCACGGAAGCCCCCCCTCTGGGGCGGGAGGGGGGGGGGGGATCAAAGGGACGCTCCGACCGGACAAACTCAAACAGTTGCAAACGATAGAATATAGCTATCAGGTTACGTTTGGTATCATTTTCGTATAAAAATAAGGACGAGGAATTCATTTTTGGCATTTTTATTTCATTTTGTGCAAGTGGTTTCCGAATAAAACATAGAAACGTCAAAAATTTTACCTGGAAAAATACGTTTAACCAGCTATAACCTTACAACCTATAAACAAATTAATATTTTAGAAATACTTAAATATAGCATATTTTATGTAAATTCAGAAAAATATACCTTTTATAAAGATAATCTTACAAAATTACGAAGAAAAATTATCTTGAACGTTGCGCCGCGTAGTTAAGTGAAATTGCGCTACCAGCTCTTGCAGCAGAATCCAGACAATTTTCTTAAAAATTCGTATTCGATGCATGAGAATGAAGTGACCAAAAGAGATTTCTTGGTTAACTTCTCTAATAAGGTAAGTATTTCAATGTCGAAAAGGCTATCAGCGAGAAAAAATACAACTTATAGTTTTTTCGCAATCAATGTGTAGGTAACTCAAAATTAGAAATATAGAAAGAAACATTTATTGATATCTATCTATACGCACTTTCCTCAATTTTCCCTTCCATTAGCAACTTGAACCCAGTGGTGGCCTGTGGAAATACACGAAGCCGGAAGTATGATTGATTGAAGCCGGTTATTAACGATTTTAACCAAGCGGTTATAATGTTTTTATATACACGCGTTTTATGCTTGTACTTATAAAGAAAAAATCCACCGCAAGATGCCACTATCGGATTGAAATGCGTGACCAGTAAAAGAAACTACAAATTTAGATAAACAATGATTTAGCTACCGTTTTTTCTATAACTATGCCTGTGGAGTGTGTATACGGACTCTAAACCTCAAATGCTGTCTTCTTTCCTCTTCCATTAAAGCAGGAAACTGTGTCGCATTCCATGAAGGCGTGGAAAAGGGGAAGGATGTGCCGAAATCAATTCTGACGGAACTTATGAAGAATTTACTATCGTAAATGAGTGTGCTAGGCTTACGTCTTTCTTTGGCCGTCAGCGCCATCTAGTTTAGTTTCGTAAAAGGTAGAAGTGGAGATGATGATATTTATTGTGATTCAATACAGCGCCATCTATTTTACTTACTAGTAACTATTTATGACAGCGCCATCTGTTGGCGAGTGGTGGAATTGTAATACTAATCAATAATTGAGGTTTAAGCGTTCATCCATAGAGGGCGTTGATAATAATGAGAATCTAGAATTTTGTTGAGAAAAAAGGATAAAATAAAATAAATCGACGTAGGGAGTACATATTCCTAAGTGGTAGATACGTGATTTGCCTTTTATTGTTCCATGTCCTTTAGGTTACTCTATACTATCGATTAGTCAAAAAAAAAATTAAACATTTTATGCAAATTGAACCTTAAATCCACACACACATTTCCCGTAACTACAAAATTAAGAAAAATTTCCGAAGTAAACTAACATCAGTGGTAGTTCAGTGATTCTACATTGGAACGTAATCCACGCCTGCCGCGTAACTGCTACGCACTATGTTAGTTACGTTGTTTTACGTGAACAACTTAACATGCCTAAGCCAGGCCATGCCATGCAAGTGGTAGATAAGTTTTCTTACGTCGGAAAATAAAAGTACTTTTTATCAATAACTACCATTTAAGGCTTTTTATGTCGGAAATATTTTGTAAATACGATAAGAAAGTTGTATTTATGTCATTAAACTTCTGTAACTTCGTCTGGTTTTGGAAAAAATATTGATTAGCCAGCCAAATTAACATCTTACAACCATCATGTCAATTCCAAATTGACATATTAGGTGAAAGTTGTTTATGACCAGGAAGCTGGCATACTTTTATGACTATGCAGAATAAAGTTTAAAAAAATTATGCGATGTAAAGAGGTCTATCAAAACCTCTTTATTTATTTATTTATTTAATTAATTTGTACAAATTAAAACCATTTACCATGAGTTAACTAACGTGGCAATGTTTTTTAAGGCAATATGAACTAGAAAATTAGTTACACCGATCACATGAGTGCTGATGTTTGTCGTGAAAGAGAGTAACAGTAGCTATAAGTAATATATGGGATGTTCAGATGGGAAGATGAATACCCCTCCATACTAGCCCTCTCCATTGCCCTTTGTGTGACTTTCTGGCTTTTTATGAGGCCAGGAGTGAGCTACTACGTCTCAATTTCGTATGTCAAGTACTTAATATTCTATCCTATTCTGTGTCGTCACTGGCAACACACACTGGTCAATGACTTTCGTTTTGAGACACTGCAGTGTTTGGCCGAGAAGATACTACGCAGTCCATACGTCCTGAACGATGTCCAGCCCAGTTAGTCTATTGACCTCTATCTCGAAGTGGGACCATCCTAACTGGATGGTTTGTCCCTGGTTAACATAATCGTAGTAACTTCGAACTATGACGATATACTATAACGATCTTTACAGGAGTGGGTAGAACATGGACATTTGACATGATCTTCGTCTTGTCCATGGTAATTTTCAAACCAACTCGTTCGAAGGCTCTGCTAAGGTCATCAAGCATTCTACTGAGGTCCTCCATGCTCGCTCACCGTCATAATGACTATAATTATCTCACCCTGAGAGACTCAGCCCTTTCCAATCCAAAACCTTGAAAACATCTTCCAGTGCCACGGTGAACAGTTTCAGAGAAATTACGTCTCCATGCCTCACACCTCGCTGCGGTAGGATACGTATCTATTCTGGTCATGTAATCGGACTGACATAGTGGCAGTAGCATTTGAGTACTTCCAAGTACCTACCAGTAGTCAACTTTTCATCGCTGGAGAGACTGCAGTACAGCACATGTCCCATTCAAATCAAAAGCTTTTTCGTAGTCCACGAACGCCAAGCAACGAGGCAGAGCGTATGTATGTGGTACGCGGTGCTAAAGTTTGTTCGGAACCCAGGTTACTCGGGAGGTTGGAATTCGTTCAAATGAGCGCGACACGGTTCGTATCAACTCTCGAAAACAGCTTATAGACATGGCTAAGAAGTGAGATGGGCTTATAGTTCTTCAGTAGGGCATTATCGTCCTTTTTAAAGAAGAGAACCATCAAATTTCTGTTCCATGTCTGCGGCGATTTCCCCTCAAGTATGACGAAGTCAAACAGCTTCTGAAGGGCTTAAAGACCGGTGTCAATAGTGACACCCACCACACCAATTATTTGTTTTGAATTAGATTGGTACTCATATCGTATGGTCTAACAAGTCGCCTTATAATATTGTCAGTTTATCAAAATAGGAAAGTCTAGAGCACCGCCGTAGCATTTATCGCTCTATTCCATCAAATGAATTTCTGGAAAAATAGCTTTACGAGATAAGGCCGCCTTTGATACCCTTCTCGTCTATGTTGTAAATTGTATTTGTCTGTTTCTGACGAGTAAATACAGAACAATAATTATTTTATGTTATCAATATTGCTAAGTCTCAAAGTAGTTACTTTGCTATTAACAATATACTAAAACAATATAACAAAACAAACTAATTTTTTAAACCTTCGTACGTCCACGTTTCACTAGAAGTACCGAAACTCTGTCCACTGTGACAGGTACACACGAGGTATGTGGGGACGGGGTTAAAATTTATTAATAATACTAAAAAAGTTTACTTTTTGTTGTAACAATACACTTCGCCCTTACCTACAAACCCCGTATCTCCTTAATGTTTCCCATGTACAATGATCTATGTGACAGTTAAGATTTTGATCGATCTTGAGACTACCGCGTAATAATCAATATGTACCACATACGTTATTTGTAATTGGAGAGTTTCCGATGTAGAACTAAGTAAGTGACTAATAACACACTTCCAATTAACTTTTTGAGCTTTTTTTTTATTTTTATATAGTTTACCGTATATTAAACCTATATTCCAAATTTCGTCACTGTGTTACAAATAGGACGTGAAATACACATGTTTGAAACTTAAAAGTGCTCTCCTGTAAAATTTGACTTTTGCACTTACGGGAATGTACGTAGGGACCGTCGAAATAATAACTTACTTAAATTTGCAGGATTCGTTTATACTTTTAATTAAAATTCATACACTGATTTTAGTCTAAAATTATTCATTAATAGTAAAAAATACAAATAAAATTCTTAATTTAGCATTGTTTTGACAAAGGATTCTGGTTAAAATGTATCCATAACAATGTTCTAATTATTAAATAATCATATTTAAAAGAAATCAAATCAATTCAGTAAAACATTAACAATCTACATTCAATTTCTTAAATTTTATAAAAATTTGTTAACGGAGTTAGAAAATTGGGAAAGAAATTTCATTTAGATTGAACTAGAACATTGTTATTACATAATCTAGGCTCTATTTGGCCCTAATAAAAGTTTTCAAGCCAAAATTATGAGATTAGAACAAATAAAAGTTGTAACCGCTCAGCGGCCAAACTTAATAAATTGAAACTAAATTTATTACAATATTACAAGATTTTGGCTTGTGTTTCTATTCTAATTAGAGTCTTTGGGTTAAGCTACCATAGGAAATACTAAACTACCTCAATGTCTCAAACTTTAGGTACATAACTGCATGTTATCATGGAATAGGTATATAGGCAGTCAACGGGAGCGAGCATTGTTTAATTGTTATAGACGTTTGAGACCTGTTGTTATAGTATAGAACATAACTTTACCTTGTTATTTAATCTCCTTTGTATACACTTACACTAGTATAAGTTAGGGAGTTTCACTTTCACTAAAAAACTATAACTTAGGCCGCACTGAAATAGGTTCCCGGACACAAGAGTTGAATGTTTCTAGGCATGTTAACCGACACTATGTTCTTCTAATGGTTCTTTGGATGAGACAGGTTTCCTGGTTCTTAAGGCTGATGGGTTCAGGTTGACACCGGAGAGCTGTAGAACTTCTTGAAAAGATTGTCCGGGAGTTTTTCGATTCATGTTATGTTGATCACCTGAAAGGGGAATAGATGGTTAAATTATAGTTTGTATGTACTTAAATGGTATAGTAGTAGGTCGTTTTTATGAGAACGAATTGATGGGGAAAAAGGGGAACTTGAAAATCAAAGTTCTTGGTGAATATAGAGATTCATTGACTTGGTTTGCGGTTTTAAATTTAAGATAGTAGCTTTTTATTATTGATAAACTTACCTTATATTATAATCCAGAGTAGGGTATTTTGTCGTAGTTTTCCTCAGGGAACTTTGTGGCAGTCAACATAATTAAACATCGTATTTGTTCAAAGGTTTGTATCTTGATTGTGTAGTTTCTGGGGTGCTGAAGTTTTCCAGGATTCTTGTCTAGTGTTATTTCACTGTTTTATGGCAAAGGCTATATTTTCACGCTGGGGTGGTCACATTTAAAAATCGATGTTGCCAGATATAAAAATAATAATATCTGCATGTTGGTAGTAACTAGTGGTGCAAAAACCGAAACTTACCAAAGGACCGTTGAGCGAATGAATGAAATAATGAAAATAGAAAATTTAAGCGCTGTTCACATTACACCGGACGGGCGCGGGCAGAGGACGGGACGGGCACGGACGGAGCACGTGCGGGCGCGGACGTAGCACGAGCGGAGGACGTGGATGGACGGGCGCGGAAGGAGGACGTGTGGGTGCGGGCGGCGAACGGACGGGCGCGTGCGGAGGACGGGCAGGCACGATGCGACTCAGTGTTGCCATATGTTTTTTGTAAACGTTCAGTTTCAGTAAAGCGCTATTTACATTAAATATTAGAACGACTATTAGAACGACCTGGCGCGCGCAGAGGACGGGATGGGCACGGACGGAGCACGAGTGGAGGACGTGGACGGACGGGCGCAGGCAGAGGACGGACGGGCGCGGACGGAGCACGAGTAGAAGACGTGGACGGACGGGCGCAGGCAGAGGACGGACGGGCGCGGACGGAGCACGAGTGGAGGACGTGGACGGACGGGCGCAGGCAGAGGACGGACGGGCGCGGATGTAGCACGAGTGGAGGACGTGGACGGACAGGTGCAGGCAGAGGACGGACGGGCGCGGACGGAGCACGAGTGGAGGACGTGGATGGACGGGCGCAGGCAGGGGACGGACGGGCGCGGACGGAGGACGTGCGGGTGCGGGCGGCGAACGGACAGGCGCGTGCGGAGGGCGGGCGGGCACGATGCGACCCAGTGTTGCCATACGTTTTTTGTGTTGTTAAACACACATTTTAACCAGAATCCCAGCCAGGAATGAGAATCTGGTGCTGAAGCCAGGAATGTCTCCGTACGAGGGATCTCCTCAACGGCGAACAGTATTGACTTCATTTTTTTTTGTACACGTTCAGTTTTGCTGTTCGCCGTTGAGTAGTTCCTTCGTACGGAGACATTCCTGGATTCATTACCAGATTCTGGTTAAATGTGAGTTTTGCTATCAAAACTGAACGTCTACAAGAAAATTGCAAGTCAATGCTGTTAACCGTTGAGGAGTTCCCTCGTACGGAGACATTCCTGGCTTCAGCACCAGATTCTGGTTAAATGTCTGTTTTTGCTATCAACACTGAAAGTCTACAAGAAAATTGCAAGCCAATGCTGTTATCCGTTGAGGAGATCCCTCGTACGGAGACATTACTGGCTTCAGCATCAGATTCTGGTTAAACGTGTGTTTTTACTATCAAAACTGAACGTGTACAAGAAAATTGCAAGTCGATGTTGTTAGCCGTTGAGGAGTTTCCCTCGTACGGAGACATTCCTTGATTAAGCACCAGATTCTGGTTAAAAGTGAGTTTTGCTATCAAAACTGAACGTCTACAAGAAAATTGCAAGTCAATGCTGTTAACCATTGAGGAGATCCCTCGTAAGGAGAAATTCCTGTCTTCAGCACCAGATTCTGGTGAGTCTTGCTATCAAAACTGAACGTGTAGAAGAAAATTGCAAGTCAATGCTGTTCGGAGTTCTGCGTAGTTCAGAACGCAACCTAGTACTAGGCCGGCAGCGTGAGATGACGTCACACGGTTACCATGGCAACCAGCGTGGAAATAGCGTAAACAATTGATTTCGTGCCATTCAAATATTCACATGAATTGAGCCATTTTCATCTTTATGACACTGTAATAAGAATGTTGACACATGAATGTTAGAATTTGTCAAGATTAGTTAACAATGGCCAACATTCCAACAAAAAAAAAATAGAGCCTGGATGCTACCGTTAACTCAACATTCCATATAGAAAACCGGTAATTCAGGCTAAAGGCCTGGTTACCGAAGCCAAATAAAAGAAAAAATCTTGTCTTTGGATTTTCTTAATGATCTGTGGCAGCGTGAAAATAGCTGGTTCGCTGTTTTATCTGAAAATTCAGAGTTAGAAATCATTATAATGTTGTTATTTTGAAATATTCGGTTCGCGAAGCGAGCTGTCAAATTTATGTTTGCGGATTATTCAAAATCGGAACTTCGGTTTATTTTAGAATGGTTTTAGATTAATAATCAAGGTTTACTTACGTTCTGGAAGCGTCTGGGAGTTCACAAATCTGATCGAATTGATTCGTAACTTCTAGAAATCCTTAAGGCCGCTGTACACATTGGGCCACGGTCGTGGGCCAACTAGTTGGGCCATCGTGTAGAGGCCTAGTTGGCGGTAAGTTGGTAGTTGGCGCAAACATTTGCCGGCCATCTGAAGCATCAATTACATTGCCCAATTTGCAGGGACCAACATCAAGGGAAGCCAATATGTAGGGTGCAGGGTCTACCATTTACATTACCCAATTTGTAGGGCCCTGCGGCGGCGGCCGCCATTCCACGTTTGGACGTCGCCGAGGAAACATCTCCAGTTTTATTGATTCTAGAGCATTTATGAATGAAATAATTATGTCAATCTTATTATTTTAAGTATTGTTTAGTCTACTAAGCTTAAAAATGATAAGAATAATCTCTGAAGTACTTATAAACGTAATTTCAAAATATTATAAAAATTTTATAGTTAAGTAAATTTAATTACAAAATAAGATTATTCATTTTTAAAACAAAAGTACTTAAATGTTATTTCGAGAATCACTATAATCGATAGAGTATTTTTTTTAATCAATCACCTAAGTAAAGTAACATACATAACCTACTTTTTTGACTTGAGAACGACTATTTACTACTACATTACAAATAATAATCGTATGTTACTTTGTTTACGCTATGTCATACGTTAAATTCGAGTTTACTCGAGACAAACGTCCGCTCGCGACGCTTGCCGCGCGCGGACTGTTAGCCAGAAATCGCACCCTAACCGCCCTAAATGCATTTACATTGCCCGACACAACCAAAAAATCGCACGCAGGGCGGTCGGGACGGCCCGACCTCCCTACATGTAGGGAGAGAGCGCCAACACGCATTTACACTGCCCTACACTAGATGTTGGCTCCCTGCAAATTGAGTAATGTAATTGCACCTTGAATGTTGTCGGTTTTTCGTGTACACATCAAAGGATGTTGGCGCGCTCTTGGAACAGCGTTCACACGTTGGCGTCTGATTCAGTTTGTTGCTATTCGTCAGCAAAGACAGTAGTGTTGCGCGTGAGTTAAATTTACGTTTCCGAGTTAGGTACGATGTCGTGGAAAAGCAATGAGATTTTATAATTTAGGTATAGTAATGTAAATTCATGTAAAAGTACCTAAATCTTTATTATAAATTTAGGTTTGCAGGGTTATCATTAATAATATTCGTTTAAATTCAAAATAATCCATTCATAACAAGGTCAAGTTTATAAAAAGCTAGGTCAGGTAAATATCATGAATTGAATTGTTTACTAAACGAAAACCAATTACAAAATGGGTTGTAAATACCCTACCTAATCTAGGAATTCGTTCATGCAGTAGAAAATACTTTTTTAAGTTAGGTACTTTAAAAATGTTCTGATAAAGTTGAAGGAAACTGGAAGCAGATTGAAAATTTTTTACACAGTCATTACATTATGAACCGAAATGAACCAAAAATGAGTCGACAAATATCAAACGCCGGTACGTCCCACCTCTGGGACGTCCCATTAAACTTAATAAAAATAAATTGTATTAAGTTTGAATGGACTGTCAGAGTAGATACGACCCTTCGAACTCAATAAAAATTTATGTTCGTTGATTTTGAAGGGACGTATCTATTCAAATAGATCCCTAAAAACATAATAAAAATTATTTATATTGTGTTTTATGAGACTTCCATGAGGTGGGACATACCGGCGTTTGATATGTATCGACTCAAATATGGAATCCAAAGCATTCAAATTGCCGCGTCTGCAAGAGATTTCACGTCCATCTTTATTAAAGAGCCAATGCAGAATGATCGGTACACCAATGTGTAAACAGAGACCTTTTGGAATTCGTTAGTTGGCCCAACTAGTTGGCCCAATGCCGTGGCCCAATGTGTACAGGGGCCTTAGGGTGCAGGGTCTACCATTTACATTACCCAATTTGTAGGGCCCTCCGGCGGCAGCCGCCAGTCCACGTTTGGACGTCGCCGAGGAAACATCTCCAGTTTTATTGATTCTAGAGCATTTATGAATGAAATAATTATGCGAATCTTATTATTTTAAGTATTGTTTAGTCTACTAAGCTTAAAAATGATAAGAATAATCTCTGAAGTACTTATAAACGTAATTTCAAAATATTATAAAAATTTTATAGTTAAATTTAATTACAAAATAAGATTATTCATTTTTAAAACATAAGTACTTAAATGCTATTTCGAGAATCACTATAATCGATAGAGTATTTTTTTAATCAATCACCTAAGTAAAGTAACATACATAACCTACTTTTTTGACTTAGTTAATAAAGCAGAGAACGACTATTTACTACTACATTACAAATAATAATCGTATGTTACTTTGTTTACGCTATGTCATACGTTAAATTCGAGTTTACTCGAGACAAACGTCCGCTCGCGACGCTTGCCGCGCGCGGACTGTTAGCTACCCAATATACATACTAATCTATGCTGTTAGCCAGAAATCGCACCCTAACCGCCCTAAATGCATTTACATTGCCCGACACAACCAAAAAATCGCACGCAGGGCGGTCGGGACGGCCCGACCTCCCTACATGTAGGGAGAGAGCGCCAACACGCAATTACACTGCCCTACACTAGATGTTGGCTCCCTGCAAATTGAGTAATGTAATTGCACCTTAAGTTTATCCCAGCGGGAATAAAAGTGATCATTGCAAATACCTATTTCTACATAAATCTATCTGACTACAGAGTAGGTATTGAAAGTTATCGTTTATTATTTACGATTCTATACAAACAAAACTTATAAAATAACGTTTCACGAACAAGTTTCATTAACTCTTATCATAATCTTCAATAATAATGATTGATTTGGCACCTAGATAGACGCATTGTCTCGTCAGCTGACTCATGCGTTCACGGCTGCGTTTGTCGTACCGTCCGCCGTGCTGAGTGTGCAGTTTTAGTAAAGATTAGGTAGGTACAAACTAGAAGTTAAAATTATCAGTAGTAGTATAAGAGATAAATGTACTTTTTGCAACCATCAGCTGCAAGGCTGATTCAGTGTTTAAGGGGTGTAGAGCATCTCTGTGATGGGGTTGACGTCGGTCTGCCTGCACATCGTCAGTCGATTTAGGAGATACAGCCGTTCAAAGGTCGGTTATGGTTGCAAAAAACGGACGATCAGCTGCAAGGCTGATCGTATGGTACTATTGTAATATGCACTGTAGCTATGTGAACAGTACAAAAACTGACGTGGTTCATCAGTCGGTTTAGGAGATACAGCCGTTCAAAGGTCGGCTATGGTTGCAAAAAACGGACGATCAGCTGCAAAGCTGATCATAGGATATTATTGTGGCTATGTGAACAGTTCAAAAACTGACATGATCCGTCAGTCGGTTTAGTAGGTACAGCCGTTCAAAGTTGCAAAAATTTATGGCTACAAAAAATAATGATCTCCCAAAAGGATGATCATAGGATATTATTGTAATATGCACTGCAGTTAAGTGAACAGCACCAAAACTGACATGATCCGTCAGTCGGTTTAGTAGGTACAGCCGTTCAAAGTTACAAAAATTTATGCTTACAAAAAAATTATGATCTCCCAAAAGGTTGATCATAAAAATATTATTGTAATATTTTATTATGTACTGCAGTTATGTGAACAGTGCAAAAACTGAGATGATCCGTCAGTCGGTTTAGTAGGTACAGCCGCTCAAAGTTGCAAAAATTAATGGCTACAAAAAATAAGGATCTCCCGGAAGGAGTATCAGAGGATTTTTTTTTTTTGATTCTAAACCTAGCCGATTTCGGCTACGGCGACTGCCTCTGATCCCTTCTTTGTTGTGCTCGTGCGCCCTGATGTTGCTTATACAGGGTACATTTTATATCACTGCGCATAACTTCAGCATGTATTCTACTTATCAAACTGAACAACTTTCACTATGGAGCCAACTTCGAAATCGCGAAAAAAAAAATCAGCTGTCCCATACAAAACTGCAGTACCATTTCGACTCAAATGTATGGGACAGCTGTTTTTTTTTCGATACATCAACATACGCTTACATCAGGGTTGATTACAAATAATTTTGTATGTACAACCAGTGCTCCGTCACTTGCGTTTGACAGGTGCGTTAAGTACCTACGGCACCTTGTATCTCATGAGATACAGGCTGTTGCGCATTGACATAAGGCCTATTTTAGTTCGACGTCCAGAAACGGAGAGCAAGGAAAAATCGAAAGAGTGTGATATCTGTTACAGTAGTAACTATTGAATCGTTGCCTAGTCATCATAACACAAGTACCTACAGGCTAGATTCTGGTACTTTACATTTGACTAGATATTTTGTGAAAATCTCTTAGAAATTAAAAAAATATATTATACTCGGCGGCGGCGCGTTGGCGCAGGTAACACGGCTGAGTATTTGAAAATTCTCGCCGACCGATATCAAATCCCAATGTAAAAAAAAATGTATAGGTCTTTGCGGATCGTATAGCGATAGTGAGGCCATTCGGACTAGTCAGGAAGACTTGATACTGGTATAGTTAGAATTAAATATGCTGAAAGTCCTATTTAGTTTTTGTCGAAAATATCGCAAATCAGTTAGAGTTTAATGTGCGTTTCTCTTAATTTGGCTCTTGCGTTTCTCTCTGAATTACTGTTTTCATGACATTGCTTATCCATCCATTCATCAGTGGTTATCCATATCAGTGCCGGCCGGCGCTGATTTTCTATCGAGCTAGCTGCTAACTAACGCCGCACTATGGTTCAAAAGGCCGATCTAGTTAGACAATATTATTTGACACGATTAATTAGCATTATAGCTTGCATCTATAGATGATTTGTCAAAATAGCAAAAACAATAATAGTTACCGTAATGATTGCATTTATTTTTGCTAAAACAAAAAAAAAAATTTGGTTTTTGAAAAATACAAAAACCAGTATAAGTTGACATTTGCTTAAGAAGATTTAGTACGTGATAAGAAGCCAGCTTGAAATACATAATTTATGAAGAAATACAGAGCCGTATGGAAATTTTAAAAAATAAAAATACAGAATTATAGTTTTAAAATTTGTGTTATGAAATTAAATTAAATTAAATCAAATTTGTTAAATTAAATTAAACAATTTAATTTAATTTTTTTTTTATTTATAATTAACTAGTGTTTTCCCGCGACTTCGTCCGCACAAATTATATACCAGATTTTAAGTCAGACCATTAAGCTATCAAACAAAAAAAGTTTCATATCGGTTCAGTAGTTTTTGCGTGATGCGCGAACAAACAAACAAACAAACAGACGGACAAAATTTCTAAAAAAGGTTGATTTCGAGTCAGGGATACCTAAAAACCATGTCGTAATCTTTTTTTTGTAAATATCTTCAATGTACAGACACACTTCAGTTACAGTTTTATAATAGTTTAGATTAGATGGACTTCTTGCTTGTGCGTTAGCTTAGCACCGCATTTCCGCCAATGTCAAGTGGTTTGAGGGAGTGTCGATCCAATCTCGAGGATTGTTTTTGAGTAAGAACAACTGAGAAGGATTTTGGAGCCTCGTGGCAAGCTGAAACGCGAACCGCGCGAACACCACGCGAGAGACAACTGTTCGGGGCAAACCCTGCAACGTGACTCCCTAAATGAAATTTGTATTTCTCAAAACGGTCTGTTGTTCTTCCACATTTCAGCCATTTTTCAGCCAATTGTTGAGAAATTCGGGAAATATTCCTTTTAATACTTCTTATAGACTCTTTTGTTAGGTACGTCTTTAGTTTCGAATCTCATTGAAATATATATGCAAATAACGCTATTTTTTTTCATTTTTTGGGTATTTTATTCATTGTTTGTAGAACATTCTCCTAGATATAAATATTACGATTTTTGAAGAAAATCATCGTAGCATCAGCTTAACTTCAAATATTGGGAGGGTTCCGCACCAGTCCGCACTTTCTAATTTACTTTGAGCAATACTACATAAATGAGACTACTACATAAAAAAGTTGCAGCCATGGTACAAGAAGTGGCATGTAGTTTCTGGTCCAAGAAACACAAAGTTAGCATGAAAAATACAATCTCCATCACATTAGACTGAATTTTTTTCGGCAATCGTAAAGGTATTTGCAATATGATTAAATAAAAATTAGTAGTACTTACCATCAACTTTACGATCCATCACTAAATATATGATAACAAATGTTATACCCACTATGAAATATCGATACAAAAAGTGTAGAAAAGCGAATGATTTCATTATGAATGCCACTCGTAATTACACTTTAAAATTAATTATTAATTTATTGGAGGGAACTTGCACAAAATTATCACCGGAATAGTGACCTCGGGAGTATCTGCTATCGCTTTTGCTAGTATTATTATAGAATTGGAGTAACCCTTTTTGTCCAGCTAAATCGGCCTTTTGAACCATAGTGCGCCGCCCGGCTGCCAAGTTGAGTGGCACCGGTAGCGCCCCGGTTGCCGAGTTAGGTGCCGGCGCCGACTGCAGAGTTAGCTGCCATCCCTAGGTGCCAGGCTTAGGTCTACTATACATGGGCTCTCCGCTGCCGGCGCCAGTCACTAATTTAGTTGCCGGTTCTGGTAACTCATATCAGTGCCAGCACTGGTTGCCGAGCTAGCTGCTGGCGCCGGCTGCCGAGTTGGGTGCTGGCAAGCGCCTCGGTGGTCAGGTTGGTAAGGTGTTGTCGGCACCGGTTGTCGAAATAACTGCCGGTGTCGACTGCGGGTTGGCTGCCGGCGCCAGTTACATGGGCTCTAGGACTGAACATATTGTGGACCACAGATCCTACTCAGTTCGTTAGATTAGCGAGGAGCAACAAGCTTGTTAGGTTACTGTTGACAACAGCGCACGAGCCGAGTGAGCGAAGCCAGCGTGCAGCGGCAGCAAGTGCCAATACTGAAATTTTAAACATCCTTGACCTTTGAAACGGACCTTTAAACGTCTATAACTCCTAAACCGACTGGAGTTTTGCAGGCAGACCTGGTCCGTCCTCATTACAAATATGCTCTGCACCCTATGAACACTGAATCAGCCTTGCAGCTGATTGTTACCAAAACAAAAGTACGCTTATCTCATAGACTATCAGGAAATGCGTAAAAAATTTTCTGTTTCATACAAAACTGCTGTACCTACCTAACTCAAATGTATGGGACAGCAGTTTTTTTTTTCCGTTTCCTGAGGTAGGCTCTATTGTGAAAGTTGTTCAGTTTGGTGACCTGAGTTCACCGTTTCTCGAATACTCGCTCTTCCTCGAATTCCTATGCTCGAATTCCTTTAGCATAACTATTCGGGGTGTGGTCAGACATATTTTGGTTTATCCATGCAAAATTAGACTTTTCTCGTCTCTACTAATTGGTTCCCGAATTCGCCGCCCCTAGTAAAGTGCTGTCCGGGGCATTTGCCCCCCTTCGCTACGCTACTATTAAGCACATACATAACAGACGTTTCCTTATTTTTCAATCAAACCCGATCGTGTTTAAAGATTCCATGGGTCACGACCTGGTTGGTGTAATGGTTACCACGCCGGACTGCCAAACCAGGGTCCTGGGTTCGAATCCCGGTTCGGTCATGGATGTTATTATGTGTGTGCCGTCTTTGTATATGGTTCCCATAACAAAAAGCCTGAGGCTTACTTGGGATCATTACAATGTATGTGCCTGTGAGCGTTATTTATTTTATTTTTTATTTTATAAAACTAAATGCATTGTACCTACACTTGTATTGCATTTTGACGTTATTGTTCTTAATGTACCTAGATTAATTTTTTTTTATATTTGGTATTTAGATAATATTCTGCCATCAAAAACTGATGTAACTGATAGTGATAAGTGTTTCGAATTTTTATAAAATGATCACGGTCTGAAAAGGTTTCATGGCCCATCTTCCTTGATATTCTTTTTTTCGTCTTTATTTGACAAAAACAAACCATTTTTGTTTCAAAAAGTAGTGGAGTCTTTGATGTATCAAACAATTATTTTTTATTATTAAAATGTTGCAGCCTTTTTGAGGATTTTTTTTCGCTTACGCTGGTAGACGGAACATCAGTGTAACCGCGTATGAGATAGCGATAGTCATAAAATCCTATACAGTTTACATGAAGTACAAAAAAGTGGTTACGTCGATAAGGACAGCAATAAGTGGCGATGCCCCATAAAGGTAGGTATAATACCTTTATGCGATCTCCTTTTTTATCTAGAGTGAATTTGCTATCTTATCTGCATAGCTAGCATGCCACAGTGATACAGCGCTATCACACCTTAGCTCTCTTTCTATTTGCGTGCGAACGAACGAGATAAAAGTCGTGATACAGCCGTATCACGTGTAGCATACTACGAGTGCAGCATCTCTTATTGAGTGAATATGACAAGACACGTGCTTCCTTTTAGTAACTACCTTCTCTTTCTACGGTTGCAGCCAAGTTGTGTTGTGAGACAGACCGGTAATTATGTGAAAGACGTTTTGATACAGCAAACTATTACCTATAACAGAAAAATAAAATTTTCGACATTGCTTATTTGGACCCATATCATCACGCAAGCCTAAAAACGCGATTTTGAGCGTAAGGCGCCGCGACGTCACAATTGAACATATGCTGCCATATACTATGCCAATGTTATCATTCTGACAATGCCTACACGCTCAAAAATCTCTGTGTGTTTTAAAAAATATCGCAAGGATAATGCGGGATACTTGCGATGTAGTTGCGATATCGTTCTGTCAATCACTACGCTCAAAAATCACTGAATAACCTTGTAAGTCTTACGGTCCCTTTATAAGGACCAAATGCATGTAGTCTGAAATACCGAGACATTTAGACAAGTAAGTTCGAATTAACACCTATAGGCCGTTAACTTCGTGCGCGACGCGCATTTATCTCGATAAAGGCCTCCGCCTTAGAAAAAGTATATGTCTAGAATGAGCCTCACTAATATTCCGTATAAAACAAAAGGGGCTAAGTTTCATAGGTTGGTGTGCGTGAGGCGCCCTACAAATTATGTATGTGTGCGTGTATATGTATAGGGTTTAGGAACCAGTACTGGTTCCAATTTTTTTCGACGCTTTCGTATCTTCGACTGTCAATCTTGACATATAGGTACTTTATCAAAGGCCTCCGCTCATTGGCTATTCTTGGCAAACTGAAAGTGACTCAGCCCTTTCCAATCCAAAACCTTGAAAACATCTTCCAGTGCCACGGTGAACATTTTCGGAAAAATTACGTCTCCATGCCTCACACCTCGCTGTGGTAGGATAGGTTTCGATTCTGGCCCTGTAATCGGACTGACATAGTGGCAGTAGCATTTGAGCACTTCCATATACCGGTAGTCAACTTTTTATTGCTGGAGAGACTGCAGTACAGCCCATATCCCATTCAAATCAAAAGCTTTTTCATAGTCTACGAACGCCAAGCAAAGAGGCAGAGCGCATGTATGTGGTACGCGGTGCTAAAGCCTATTCGGAACCTAGGTTGCTCGGGAGGTTGGAATTTGTCAAAATGAGCGCGACAAGGTTCGTATCAACTCTCGAAAACAGCTTATAGACATGGCTAAGAAGTGAGATGGGCTTATAGTTCTTCATTAGGGCATTATCGCCCTTTTTAAAGAAGAGAACCATCAAATTTCTGTCCCATGTCTGCGGCGTTTTTCCCTCAATTATTTAAAATTTATTAATAATATTTAAAAAGTTTACTTTCTGTTTTAACAATACACTTCACCCTTACCTACAAACCCCGTATCTCCATAATGTTTCCCATGTACAATGATCTATGTGACAGTTAAGATTTTGATCGATCGTGAGACTACCGCGTAATAATCAATATGTACCACATACGTTATTTGTAATTGGAGCGTTACCGATGTAGAACTAAGTAAATGAATAATAACACACTTCCAATTTTTTCTTTTCTTTTTTAATTTTAATTCCTAAAAACTCGACAGAATATGGTATGTTTATCGCTCCATAGAGCCGTTCGCGAGATCTTGTCAAAATCTTGTCAAGACTGTGCCTGCTTTTTTTTGAAACGCCAAAGGATCGAGCTCATACATCCATGTCAGGCGTAAAAATTTTGAATTTTCGATTAAAACGATAAGTAATTAATGAAATATGCCATCAAAAGATGCGTTGGCATGTTCTTGATCATCTTTTCTCTCTTTATTAATTTAAAGAAACATTTATTCGTACAGACCGTAGCGCCATCTATCGATCCCCTAAAAAAGCCAAAAGAAAAACGCTCATTGAACTATACAAAAGCTCGGCTCAGACTTTACAATCGAATGATTTCCATACCACTTACTTATTGAAACATGTAGTACACGTGCAGTATTTTATAGATACCTTTTTTTACTAAACTTTATCTTTACTAAAACATTACCCATCACTATTTAAAATAGCAAATAAATAGATTCACTTCATTCTATCCTCATTAAAATCTATAGAACTTACAAAAGGACTAATCATAAACATGACCATAGTTTAAAACTTATTGCTTACTTTTATATTGAAATTCATGAAATTTACGCTCTATTACAGCTTACCGGTACATACGTATTTGATGTCAAAAACATGCAACAATTCTTAATAAAAATATAACTTTTTGTCGTTGTCAAGACCGTAAGTAGGTACTTTAGGAAGAACAAATATAAAAAGCACATTTTAACGGAAAACTGTTCACCCTTTAATAAAGCTCCAGTTAATTTGAGACTAGTGATGACTAAATCCTTACTTGAAGTGGTCGGCCTTTGTGACTACAAAAAATTGGTTCTTTTCGGAACTACTTACGGTCTTTGTATCCAACTCTCTAAGGCTCGGTCTTACGAATATAGGTATAGACTAAACGTCGAAAAAAAATTATTTGTGCCATACATTTTGAGTCGAACGAATACCTAGGTACTCCAGTTTTGTATGATACAACCGATTATTTATATTTTTTTGCGATGTTTAGTCTAAATGTTTTTATTGCGCTGATGGGTTTGCTCCCATAGTAGGTACTACTACTGATTATGGGAGCAAATCTGTCGGAACAAAAAAAAAATCTGCTGTCCCATACTAAACTGCAATACCTACTCGACGCAAACGTATGGAACCGCAGATTTTTTGTGTTCCGGTCGTTTTGCACTCAAAGTAAAAGTAGTTTGATGGGTAGAGTATGTGGTTTAAAGGTTAATGATACTTTTCTTTACAATCTGTATTTACGAAAGAGAAGCGCAAAGAGGAGGCTCACGGGCCGCGGGTTGCCGACCGCTCTGGTCTAAAGTTTAGACCATGCCACCTTAGACTCTATACCACCCCTTTAAATATTACTCCCGTCCCGATGACGCTAATTTCATACACACAGCTAATCTAATATTAATATCGGTCAACACAGTTTACAAATTTGAAGAGTTCATAATAAGACAAGGCTCGAATATGATAAATTTTTTCATACGTCGATTGTACTGTAATTATAATAATTTACTGTTTGACGACTCCGTGCCATTAGCCCCCTCGAAATATGATTCCCAAAAAATTCCTCGCCTTAAACAGCGACTCATCAGATTTACGCCGCGGAAAAGTGTATTCGACTAATTTAAAAAGTACGACGCCACATATGAAATTGATTTCCGACATGAAATCGTTTTTCAAAACTTCTGAATTTGTGGGTTGTAACCGCGCAACACCATCAAAGGATGGTTGGATATGGACCCTGAATGCAGTCGAACGTATTTGAAGAAATTTGACGATGAAGCATGATGATATAAAAAGTCTTGCAACACGAAGACTGCAGCAGGACCCATTGGAAAATATGTTCAGCTGCATTCGGGGTAACTGTGGTGCAAACTACAATCCAACTGCCGGTCAGTTTATTGCAGCATTAAAAACAGCTATTTTAAGCAAATTAGCAACACAGGGAACTAGTGGAAATTGTGAAAGTGATGTCTGTCAATCGACTATAAATAATTATAAAATGATTTTGACGAAGAAAGACACAAACATATGCACAGGCACTACCACTTCTGAACCACATGATTTCCCGCTACCTTCAGAGACAGAGATGTCGGAACAATTGGAGTCGAGTGGTGAAATCCAGGCATGTGCATATGTTTGTGGATTTCTGATAAAAAATTTTGATAATTTTAATAATTGCGACAAGAGTAAAAACATTCTAAGTAGCAACGAAAATTTGAAAGAGCATTTGTTTGTTACATTCAAAGAATATAATAGTATGAAAAATAGTTTACTTTACTGTAATAAAGATTTTATTGACTACATAGAGCATTGCGCGACAGATATTAATAAAATGCTCGCAAGTTTCAGCCACGAAAAACAAATAATGAAAAAAATAACAGAAAATGTAAAAAAATGTGTGAATAGTTCATTTTTGAAGGCTTGCTGTGCGCATTATGAAAAAAACGTCAGCTATTTTGTTAAAAGTGTTTCTTTTATTTGTATCAAAAGGTTTTGCATTTTAAGAAACAGGGCATTTGCTGAGGAAGCTTCTAAGGCTGCCCTAAAGAGAAAAATTGATATTTTAAAACACAAATAAAGAAATTAATTGATAAAATATTCTTGTATTTTATTTGCAAAATAGAAATAAGTACACTGAAGCTGTAGTTTTCTTTCTGGTTGTGCAATAGTTGGGAATGCTAATAATCCTTGTTCTTTGGGACACATGAAAATTTACATTCTCAATCAATCAAATCAAATATTCTTTATTTTACACCAAAATATAAACAGTAAAATACAGAGAAAAATAAAACAAGAGGCACAAAATAAGGCGGTCTTATCGCTAAGAAGCGATTTCTTCCAGACAACCTTAGGGTAGAGGAAACGGTGAACGAAGAATGGTAGGCGGTGTTTCCAGACAAATGATCAGAAAGGAGCAGTTATCAACAAAAAGCAATTATACATAATAAACCTATTATAAATACATAATATATATACATTATATATAGTTACTTATATATAATTATAAACATATATGTATATATATATATATATATATAAACATACATACACAAAACATCATATAAATACGCGTACTACACAACAAAACATGATAAGAAAAAAAATGAACCACAGGCTTAAGAAAAGATGTACTTAAGTACTCATCATCAGTAAAAATAAAATTATAGAATAATAAGATCGAGGGTCAGTGATCAAGGAAATGAGACTTTACTTTTGATTTAAAAACATTCATGGAAGGTGCACGTCTGATCGACTCTGGCAACAAGTTCCAAAGCCGAACGGCATGGACGGAAAAGGAATGGGTGTAGAAGTTAGTGGAGTGGATGGGCATATTGAGGGAGAGGTTTTCAGAGGAACGCAGATGACGACCAGTGGTGGAGGAACTGAACACAAAGCGTTCCTTGAGGTAATTAGGAGTCATGGGATTGAAGAGGACGGAGTAGAGAAGGTTAAGGATGTGAGCTTCCCTACGACGTTTGATCGGGAGCCACTTAAGTCGAGCGCGGAATTCCGAAACATGGTCGTACTTACGCAGGCCAAAAATAAACCTGATGTACAGGTTTTGAAGTCGCTCGAGTTTATTAAGCAGCTCCACAGTCAGGTCAAGGTAGCAGGAGTCGGCGTAGTCTAGGATGGGTAATAGGAGGGATTGTGCAAGCGCAATTTTGGTGATAGTGGGTAGAAAATTCCGTAATCGTTTCAAAGAACCGTAAGCAGCAAACATCCTCCTACTAACCTCAGCCACCTGAGGGCCCCAAGAGAGCGTGTTATCAAACATAATGCCTAAGTTTTTGACAGAAGTACTGTAGGGTATACGTATACCATCGAAAACTACAGGTGGTAACTGGTCAAGAGGAAGCCTCGAAGTAAACCATGGACTCCCTATGACGATAGCTTGGGTCTTTTTGGGATTTACCTTAAGGCCATAAGATAAGCTCCAGTCACGAATGCGGTTTAAGTCATCATTGGTGGTATTAATGGCTTGAGAGATATCATCCATACCCGACTGTGAATATATCTGAAGATCGTCTGCATACAAGTGGTAGGAGGAAGTGAGTTGAGAGGTGATGGAGTTAATGAAAAGAGCAAACAAAAGGGGAGATAGCACGCCACCCTGCGGCACGCCTGCAGAGGTATCACACCATGAAGAAAATGTGTCTTCAACCTTTATACGCTGCCGGCGCCCAAACAGGTAACTATGAAACCAGTCAATTACCGTTGGAGATATGTTAAGAGTACGTAAAAGGCCTAACAAGATATCAAAGTCAACATTATTAAATGCGTTGCTGAAATCCAGCAATGTGAGAACGGTAAGTTGTTTATTTTCCATACCGGAACGAATGTCGTCGGAGATTTTAACAAGAGCTGTGACCGTACTATGACCAGGTCGGAAACCGGACTGATAAGGATTAAGGAGGTGGTTTTTTGATAGGAAAAGACTGAGTTGTCTATGGACCAAACGTTCAAGGACTTTAGAAAGAAAAGGAAGAATGGAAATAGGGCGATATTCGGAGAAGGTGGAAGGGTTACTCTTTTTAGGTAAAGGAATTACTTCAGCATCTTTCCAGATCTTGGGAAAGGTGGAAGAGGAAATAGATCTGTTGAAGATCTTGGTGATTATAGGAGCGAGGGAATCAAGGAGAGGAATGATCATATTACGGCTAACCTTGTCACCTCCGACGGCATTCGAGGCGATGGAGATGATGTTCCTCTTAACATCACAATCAGTAAAATGACAGAAAGAAAAGGAAGAGAACTTAGGAGTTGGCTGTGAAGAAAGATTGTTCAGAGTGTGGACCTTGGTAAGATCATCTATTGTTGATGCAGCCGAAAAATGTTGGTTTAGAGAATTAATGTCTAAGTTTTTTGAAGCAGGATTTGTACGTGTTTTGCCAATTCCTAAGGATTTTAAAAATTTCCAAACTTTCGCTGGATCTCCGTTTTCAACGGAACTATGAATGTGACGTCTTTGTGCATCTCTACACACTCGATTGCAGCGATTTCTAATGATGTGATATTTGTCACGGTTTGCCTCGGAGGATTCAGCCTTATATTTCGCCTTTGCACGGTTTTTCTTACAAATTAGAGTTTTAATCTCCTCTGTCAGCCAAGGAGCAGGAAGATGCTTGACTTTTACTGGCCGAATAGGAGCATGTTTGTCATACAGTTGAATGAGTATCGAGTTGAAAAGCAGAACTTGTTCATCAACTGAAACTGCATCGTCAAGAATTGACCAGTCGGTTTTGGCAGCGTCTTTACACAGTTGTTCTGTATCCATAGCACGAAAATTACGCTGCAAAAGGATTTTAGGTTTGGCTTTTGGAGGACGGATTTTATAGGATAAGTAAATAAGGTCATGGTAAGAAAAGGCATCAGCACTGAACTGGCCATGTTTAGTAACATGATCAAGGGAACTGACTAACATCAGGTCAAGAAGAGAAGGAAGGCAATTTGGAAAATTGTGGGTAGCAGAAAGTGGGAGGATATGTAGGTTGCTGGAATTGGCGAGGGATTTCAGACGTTGAGAACGGGAGTCATTTTTAAGGAGACAAGTGTTAAAGTCACCCATAATGACCGTGTGACTATAGGAAGTTGAAAAATCTTCCAAAAGATTTTCGAGGCTGGGAAAGTAATCGATTGTTAGAGACGGACTATAAAATACACCAAGAAGAACTTTTGTGTGGGAGAGAGTAACCTCCAAAAAAAGATGCTCAGCAGTGCTGGGAGGAGGGGGCTGGGGAGACTTGCTGATGATAGAGAAGGGGATGTAACTACGGAGATAGATCGTCTCAACCACTGCACAACCAGAAAGGACTGCAGCAGATTCAAAAGTTTTTACTCCCATCCCGCTCTTGAAATTGTTGTTGAGGGATACCACTAGATGGCGTGGTTAAAAACTGTCCCCATTTTTTTTCTATGGATTTTTCTATGGATTCTTTGTCATTTTTCTCCATAGAGTAATAATATAATAATATTCTTTGCGGCCGTCTGATTGATCACGTTCGTGACGTTCGCGTCCTGAGTTCTGCCCAGAGTGAATTTGGAGCGCGATTCGTATTTTTAGTGATAAATATATAACGTAATAACTTTGTATGATTTTTGTTTATGAATTCACTATTGGAATAACTGGTGAATATGTGAGTATAAATACCAAAAATCTGAAACTATTTTAAGATCTTCTAAACCGAGAAAAATGTTAAAAAATACGTGAAAATACGTAATTTTTGTGACGATTTTCTATCGAGTGAAGTAATTCCAATCGTGTATTCAATTTATGATTCCACTAGATAAACTATCCAAGAATACTGAGGTATGACTTTGATTTCGGTAAATTGTATAAATCTAGTCGAAAAAAGAGAAATTAAAGATGCCTCCAAGGCATTTTGTCCTACCAAAACGCCTTAATAGTTCGGGCGGCGGTGACGAAGTCATATATATACCCATCGAGCTCTTGAATAATTCAGTTTTCATGCAATAATATACTATTAGGAGATGCGAAAAAACTTGGTCGGCCGACCCCTACCCTGGTGGGTTTTGCGCAGGAGGGTGACTAGTAACCTCTCTGAGACGACAGTAATTACCCATCGAGCTCATGGACAAAATTATGCTTATCCGATTGGTTTTAGTTAGTGTAACGAAGTACACTCGGTCGTCCGCCGGATATCCTGGCAGGTGGTGCTGGCCAGCCAAAAATGGTGGTCAAATTTTGTAGTACTTCTCACCCATCGAGCTCATGGATGAAATGTATGCCAAATCAGAGGTTAGACCTTCACCTTCAATATTTCATCGGTCGTCCTGGCCAAAGCCTGGTGGTTTCTGGCGGCCAACCAGATTTATCAGTCAAAGTAAGATCATGCGTTTCCACGTTCATCCAAATAAATACTATATTAACCTGATATATGCAGTTCTTTTAGCATGAACGTGAACTTACTGTTGTATGGTTTATAAGTACTTATTACAAAAACAATTTATAAATAAAAAAAAATGTCGATACGTGGCGATGTTAAAACAAAAATTTTTTTTCTTCATAACTCCGTCATTTCCAAACTGGTTTGGTTGATTGCTTTATCGATCAAAGGAGTGTATTGCAGAGTTCATCCTACCAAAATTTGGTGAGGATCTGAAGAAGCGTTTCGAAGATGTACAATGTTTTAAGTGGGTCAGATTTTACTACAAAAAATACCAAACGAATTTTATTCTTTTACGAAAATAACCTTCGAGTTCTATTAACTTTTGTTTCTGAAATAAAATCTGTTCTCTTAAGAGGTGCCTATATAAGAAAATAAACTAGTAATCACCGCGGCGTTGCTTTCGAAAATTGTAGTTGTAAAAAAATGTTTCGTCAAGTCAAAGCTAGCTATGTTTATGTGGATGATCTAATTTAGTACATATATTAGTTCTAACATTATTCGCTGAAACTGTATTAAAGGAATGATCACACCACCAAACGGAACAACTCTTATATGGGTCCAACATCGAAATCTCTAAAAAAAAACAGCTGTCTCATACATTCAGATTCCAGTCGAGTTAGGTTTGCAGTTTTGTATAGGACAGCTGTTTTTTTACGCTTTTAATGTTGGTCCCATAGAAAATATTTTGTTCAATTTGGTGGTGTGATCATCCCTTTGAAACAGTTTCAGCTAATTATGTTAGAACTCTGATATACGTACTAAATTAGATCATCCACATAAACATAGCTAGCTTTAACTTGACGAAACATTTTTTTACAACTACTATTTTGAAAGCGATGCCGCGGTGATTACTAGTTTATTTTCTTATATAGGCACCTCTTACACGTTCGTGGGCAGTGCAAATCCAGAAATGTCACTGGAAATTCCCATACAAATTCAAACGACTGTCATAACCGTACTGACAATATTCTGCCTAATTAACATCGAAGATTGTGACAGTACGGTTATAGCCGTAGTACGGTAATGGACGTACTGCCTCTATTATTATTGAATAATATTAACATCAGTGACAGTACGGTTATAGCAGTAGTACGGAAATGACCATACTGTCACTGCTAACTGAATCATTTGAACATCACTGACAGTACGGTTATAGCAGTACGGTATTGACCGTAATATCACTGATTTCTGGCAGTACGGTTATAGCATAATTAACAAATTACGAAAAGTAGCACTATAACAGTATTACTTAGTCTATAAATAAATCTCGAAATCCTATTCAATAAAAGACGTTTTATTATAATTATTTTTTATTGATAATAAGGACCTTAGATAAATACCTAACCTAGTGAAACGTGGATGTTCTGAGGTTTCATAATATCTCTAACTACCTCTGGGAATATAGTCGTGAGCATAATCTGCCACGCTAGGCTATGCCTTAGATAAGTGATTGGTCTTATCAGCGAAGTCATCATCCATCATAAAATGGATCTTCGTCAACAAAAAATAACATTGAGCTCAAGCACAACATAAACAACAATAAATTGACTACCATTCTTTCTATGTGTGTCGTACGAGATATATTATATTAGGGATAGATTAGAAATATACGATTTTTGTTTTAATATCTTACCAAATACTTTGTGATACAAAATAGTTAGGTTAGGTTAGGTTACGTTACGTACGATACGTTAGGTACGATATTGGGGTATCAGGTACATATTTTTGTCGCAAAAATTCTTGTAACTGCAATTTATTCACTTTTATTACGTTGTCCATGCAAATTTATGAATATAATAATGTGTATTATCAATTAAGATCATAACAGGTACTCGCTTTTACTGCGAAAGTAATCCGCATAAACAAGCGCCCGCGCTCCCTGCGACGATATGCCGTTCGGCGCGACACTAAGTGATGAGGCCCACCCCCACTTCATACAAAGACGACGGTCAAAACCGTACTGTCAATGTGTGCACTATTGATTTTGCGAGTGTGAGGCCCCAAAAAAATGTTCCTACAACGCTTAATTTTGGCAGTAGTGCAGTGGCATGCCTACACAGGATGGCAGTAGGCGTGGTTTACCCGATAATCGTATGAAAAACAGTCTGATATGACCGTAGTGTTTTTTAATGGAGCTTGAATACGAACGGTATATACCGTACTGTCAATTTTCACAATCCATTTTTACGGAAATAGCCGTCACTGCCCACGAACGTGTTAAGAAAACAGATTTTATTTCAGAAATTAATAGAACTCGAAGGTTATTTTCGTAAAAGAATAAAATTCGTTTGGTATTTTTTGTAGTAAAATCTGACCACTTAAAACATTGTACATCTTCGAAACGCTTCTTCAGATCTAATTATTATTATTTAGATTAATTTTGGTAGGATGAACTCAGCAATACACTCTTTTGATCGATAAAGCAATCAACCAAACCAGTTTGGAAATGACGGAGTTATGAAGAAAAAAAATTTTTTTTTTAAATTGCCATGTATCGACAATTTTTTTTATTTTTAAGTTTTTTTTGTAATAAGTACTTTTAAACCATACAACAGTAAGTTCACGTTCATGCTAAAAGAACTGCATATATCAGGTTAATAATGTATTTATTTGGATGAACGTGGAAACGCATGATCTTACTTTGACAGATAAATCTGGTTGGCCACCAGAAACCACCAGGCTTTGGCCAGGACGACCGATGAAATATTGAAGGTGAAGGTTTAACCTCTGATTTGGCATACATTTCATCCATGAGCTCGATGGGTGAGAAGTACTCCAAAATTTGACCACCATTTTTGGCTGGCCAGCACCACCTGCCAGGATATCCGGCGGACGACCGAGTGTACTTCGTTACACTAACTAAAACCAATCGGATAAGCATAATTTTGTCCATGAGCTCGATGGGTAATTAGTGTCGTCTCAGAGAGGTTACTAGTCACCCTCCTGCGCAAAACCCACCAGGATAGTGGTCGGCCGACCAAGTTTTTTCGCATCTCCTAATACATAGTAAACATTGCATGAAAACTGAATTATTCATGAGCTCGATGGGTATATGACTTCGTCACCGCCGCCCGAACTATAAGTTTTTTTTATTTTAATACTTTATTGTACACATGGAAATACAGATGAATACAGTATAATAGACAAGTACAAAGGGCGAGCTTATCTCTGAAGAGATTTCTTCCAGCAGACCCTTGTTCGCTACTATTGCGGGATTGTAGTCCAGAAGGCTAGTAGGCCTGTAGGCCTGTAGGCTTTCTTTATAGTGTTTAGTATGTTGTACAACTGACGAACTGTTAGTGCCTCGGCTTTTTTTTTGTTAAGTTATCCACAACAAAAATAATGAAAGAAGAGTTTTAGCTTTTCTAAAAATTCAACCCCTAAGAGTAGATCGTATTCAGATGCTCTTATTTACAAAATTACCTCAATAATGTGGAGAACACGAGAATGAAGTACCACAATCAATGATGCTCCACAAGGATGCAACTTGCTGAATGCGACAAATATCAAACGTTTAGTAGTTAGGAAACCTTCAGTATTACCTACGTAATTGTTAAATTTAAATTACAAAATAAATACAATTAATCAACAACACCCCCTCTTTTCGCGTCAGGGGTTAAAAAAGGTCGTACTCCTTTCTACATACGGCGTGTGTTTATATTTCTCCTCTACTGCAAAAACACGTAACGACGTGGCGGTGGACAAAAAGTAGGTAAGACACACAGAAGCGTATGCTTATACATAAGCATAAGCATACGCTCACGACTATATTCCCCGAGGGGGTAGTCAGAGATGTACTGAAACCTCAGAACATCCACGTTTCACCAGTAGTACCGAAACTCTGTTCAGTGTGACGGCGGGTGAGCCCGTCGCCACTTATAATGAACAGTGGGTACAATACATGCCTCGAAAGTGAAGCATGCAGGTTTCCTCACGATGTTTTCCTTCACCGAAAAGCCGGTGGTGTTACATATCGTACATAAATTCCGAAAAACTCATCGGTACGAGTCGGCCTGGACGGGGATCGAACCATCGCCTCCTGCACGGCAGGCAAGGTTACTCGCCACTGGACCACCACGGCTTTATTTATGTTTATACAGGATGTAAAAAAACCCGGGTAGAGTCTTTAGGGGGTGTTTCAGACCATCAAACTGAAAAACTTTCACTATGGAGCCAAATTCGAAATCGCGAAAAAATATCAGCTGTCCTATACGTTTGAGTCGAGTTGATACTGCAGTTATGTGTGAAACTGGTGTTTTTTATTCGAGATTTCGATGTCGACTCCATAGTAAAAGTTTTTTTACATAGGTACTGTATATTGTCAAGTTTCAACCCCCTTAATTTTTCACTTTTTGTTGTTTTATTATTTGAAAACAAATCTGAGGTAGGGCAGATAGACAAACGGACGGACAGATGAACGGACAGTGTAGACTTATGAAAAGGGTCCAGGAGTACAATTTTTGAATCTCATTCGGTGAGCTCAGCAGTAGCAAATGTCAAAAATACTCTCGAGGTATGCATCTTTCTACTGCTGATTTGACTTTCAAAAATCATACTACAGGAGAGCGATTTTTTACAGTCAAATCAGCAGTAGTAAGATGCGTATCTCCATAGTAATTTTGACATTTATAACTGCTGAGCTCACCGAATGAGATTCAAAAATCGCACTCCAGATCGTAGAAATCCGTCGGGGCTGCCATTTCATGCCACGTAATGAACTACATTTTTTCAATTTTATGAGTTTGTGTCTAATTGAAATTAGGAACAGATGGAAATGGCAGCCCTCGAAGGATTTTGTAGGGTTTGGTTTATTATCTTTCGT
This sequence comes from Agonopterix heracliana, assembly GCA_963693445.1. Lineage (NCBI taxonomy): Eukaryota > Metazoa > Arthropoda > Insecta > Lepidoptera > Depressariidae > Agonopterix > Agonopterix heracliana. The sequence continues at coordinate 1,495,904 of OY856321.1, forward strand.
AACTTACCTACTTTCTTTTGGTCGAGGGTTTTAAAAAATATATATTTAATCCTTTTTCGATTACAACGTTTCCATACGTCGCGAGTTTTTTCAAAATTTTTAATTTGCTTTTTATTATAAATTTTTTACCGGAAAAGATGCCAGCTGGTGGTCAGACGACGTTAAACAAAAGCTCAGCGTAAAGAAAACTTGTTTTAAAACATGGCAAGAAACGAAGGCAGAAGCGGATAAAGACGCCTATCAGAAAGCAAAAAGAACTGCAAAACGAACCGTTGCCATTGCCAAAGCGACAGCAGATGAGGCTCTGATTGCTCGACTGGAAAACGCCGATACCGATAAGGAAATATTCAGAATAGCCAAAGAACGTAACAAGCAAACCCAGGATTTCAAGCATAACAAATTCATCAATGATTCGTCAGGGCAGTTACTAACATCAGATAACGAAATCAACAACAGATGGCATGACTACTTTCAACATCTTTTAAATGAGGAATTTCCACAGGAGCCGCTTATACAACTTCCCTCAGTACTTGGCCCCATCGAGGTTATCACACCATCTGAAGTGAAAACCGCTATATCAGACATGAAAAATGGTAAAGCTACAGGCCCCGATGAGATCCCAGCAGAGCTCTGGAAGATAATGGGCGCAGATGGAGTCGTCTGGCTGACAAAGCTATTCAACCTCATTCTAACAACGGGGAAAATGCCAGACATGTGGGGAGACTCAGCAATATGATACCATTCTACAAGAACAAGGGAAATGTTGCTGAATGTGGGAATTATAGAGCCATCAAATTAACATCACATGCCCTAAAGATATGGGAAAGAGTAATTATTAGAAGGCTTAACACACTCTCGAATATAACCCCAAACCAGTGTGGCTTTACTGCTGGAGTGGGCACCACCGATGCGATACACTCGGTGAGGATACTGATGGAAAAATATAAAGTCCTCAAAAAAGATCTCCACCTTGTCTTCATAGACTTGGAGAAGGCGTTCGATCGAATACCACGTCAACTCATGTGGCAAGCACTCAGAGCCGAACTGATACCCGAGCAATACATTCGTATTATACAGGATATGTATGGGGACTTAACTACCCGAGTTGTCTCACCAGCAGGTACGAGCGCTAGCTTCGAAGTCAAGGTCGGAGTCCACCAGGGATCCACCTTGAGCCCCATGCTTTTCAACATCGTTATGGACTACATCACCAAAGATCTTCAATAACCAGCTCCGTGGACACTTTTATATGCTGACGATGTAGTCCTAATCGAAGAATCGCTGCCGGATATCCAGAACAGTCTCGAAATATGGCGGAAGGCTTTGGAGAGCAGGGGTCTACGAGTATGTCGACAGAAGTCTGAATACATGCATTGCAACTTTTCTGGAAATAACAACAACAACCAAACATCGCCATCTATCGAAGGAACCCCCTTAAATAAGGTCGATGAATTCAAATACCTTGGATCCGTAGTCGACACCGGATCGAACACAGAAAGAGACATAGAGAACAGAATAAAGACAGGTTGGCTCAAATGGAGGTCACTCTCTGGTGTTCTCTGTGATGTAAAAATGCCTATTAAAACTAAAGGTATCGTGTACAAACGAGCTGTCAGACCGACCATGCTCTACGGATCCGAGTGCTGGGCGACGAGGAAATGTGATGAACAGAAAATGCATGTCACAGAAATGAAAATGTTGCGCTGGGCGGGTGGTGTTACAAGGCTAGATAAAATCAGAAATGAGTATATCCGAGGAACCTTTAAAGTCGCTGAAGTACAGCATAAAATGAGGGAAAATAGATTGCGCTGGTTTGGACACGTTATGCGCCGAAGCGAGAACCATATGATGATGACAGGTGATGGCCATAGAAGAGGGAAAAAGAGGTAGAGGACGCCCACCGACCACCTGGATGAGAACCGTCTCAAAGGATATGTTGACGATGGGCTTAACGCCAGAAATTACGCAAAATCGCCAAGAGTGGCGCAATAGTATCAGGAGGGCTGACCCCAAATAGGGAACAAGCCAGGAGATTGATTAATTGCTTTTTATTATAAATATTTTAGATAATTCCTACATAACCGTCAAAATATCATGTCTTTCTGTACATCAGTCAAGCCGTCTCGGAGAAAAAAAGCGCTAACAATATTGATAAGCGAAAAAACTTTTCCGACTAAACCTTTTACAGAAAACAGTATCTAAAACGGTCTAACCCTTTTTGAGATTAATAGGAACATTCGTTTGCACACGCAAACAAAAACAAATAACCTCTCACCCTAAACGCATACACCTTATCCATTCTGCCGTGGGTAAAAAGACCCTGAAAATGGTTTACCTACTTACTACGTGCCTCCACATAGTTCCCGACGATGTTCGTCTGCTGCCTCATCAGACCCTCAGACGTTCATGTCCAGAAGCTACTCACCAAACGCTATTAAAAAGAGCTTAAAAACGGTCTACTAGCTATGTGCTTTCGCAGAGTTCCCCACGATGTTGTTCTGCTGCATCATCAGTCCCTCGGACGTTTATGTAGGTACGGAAGCTACTCACCAAACGCTATCAAAAGAGCCCAAACACGGTCCACTAGCAAGCACTTCACAAAAAACCGGATCTGCGCCCCCTGATGGTTTGTCACAATCATACCTATTTAAGAATCATTTCAAATAAACCACAAGCACTTATAAAAAACCGCATCTAAATCGGTCAATCCGTTTCGGCGTAGATGCGCAAAAACTAATTTTGACTTTAGAAAAATGTTTAGGTACTGCAGCGCCCCCGGGCGAGTTAACACCGTATCATCTATCTATAAGAACCATTGCTGACTAATTACAAACACTTTACAAAAAGCCGTATCTGAATCTGTTTAGCCGTTTTGGAGATAAATGGGAACATTGGCTTTGCACTAACAAACAAACAAACAACCTCTCACCCTGAACGCATACACGTTCTCCGTTCCGTCGCGGGTAAAAAAGGAGATCGCTACTGATTGCTCTCCTTATCGACGTAACCACTTTTCATACAAATTGTATAGGATTTTATTACTATCGCTATTTCATACGTGGTTACACTGATGTTCCGTCTACCAGCGTAAGCGAAAAATTCTTCGCGTAAGGTCCCGATGGTACCTTGTTTGACACACCATTAACATCTGGATAAATAGTAGAGAGAGGAAACCATAAGAGGGGCATAAGATTTTTTTTATTTCTCTCAGATAGATAATCCAAATGGATGCCAACAACTTATATTTCACCCTGTATAGGTTCAAGTATCAAATCCATTAATTTGTTTAGTAACAATACCTTTAGCACCTGCTGCTAATTTATTCTACATTTAAATAGATCCATTGTCTAAATCTAAGTCGTTACGTAAGTAAACGTTAAAGTAAGTCCTAAAAAAAATTACATTTAATTAACGAATTAGTACGTTCACTGCTATATTCAAGTACAAATATATTTTTTGAAACAATAACAAAAATAAAACATATTATATTATGTCCAGTACACATGGTGTAATTAGGGTTATTTTTTAAGGGCGTATAGCGAAGGTTTCTGCCACTATTGCTGGACCGCCAAAACGTAACATTATTGTAGCATTTGTAATATTATTGTCAACATTTTGTTTTGTGGTATATTAGCTATCTCATTAGCTTTGGGCGTAAAGTTACGTTTAGATACACTTATCTGTGTAGTTCACTAAATAAGTAAACATATCGACGGCTTAGTGGATATAAAGCCGCTATCGACAAATTCTGTTTTTACAGATAAAAATAAAACGTGAAATCATTATCTTCAAAAGTACGCAGAGCATGAAAATGATTTATATGTCAAAAGATGTGTTATTTTTTCCCCAAGCAGCCATTAAAGTTCGTATTGGTGAATTTGTTTACCTGATCTGCAAAAAGTCATAAAAACGACATCGCTGTATCATGAAGTGGTACGACTTTCCGAAAGCGCGCCATTGCGACTTTATTCACGGAACATTTTAAAAGTTTGTTTCATTAATAGTAGCATACAACTTTATTCCATGAAAAATAGTGAAACAGGTAATGCTGTAATTGCATATTACTGTCATAAAATTTTTTTTGGCAGATTTTTTTTTTCAAATTGAATAATTTTAACTCAATTTACTTTTGAACTGTCCTAAAATAAGTAAAATAATTATTTATTGCGGACTAAAACCCAAAGATTGTTAGTAAGAAGATTAGTGACAGTTTCTAGGTACTTAGTTTAAGTGTGTAACAACTTAAGTAAAATTAATATCATTTATATGACTGTCCCAATCATACGAGTATGTCGATGTTTTGTATAAGACAGTCAAACTTAACAGCAATGTTTTTGAAGACGCTGCTGTTGTCACTGGTAGGCAGTAGGAAGGCATGCTTTCGGGGAATCCCGGTTCCAAAAATAGCGGGAATTCCCGGGATTTCTGATGCTGTCAGGCACTGGTAATTTGGGAAATAAATCCTTTCCCAAATTCTCCTAGGTTCTTTCGATACTGTCTGTACCTACTCAAGAATTTTATTAATAAAAACTAAAAGGGAGTGTCTTTGCTGCCGGCTCCGGTTGCGGTAATTTGGTTGCCAGCTCTGGTTATCAATGTCAGTGCCGGCGCTGGTTGCCGTGTTAGCTGCCGGCGCCGTCTGCCGAGTGGGGTGTCAGTAGCGCTTTGGTTAGCGAGTTAAGTGTCGGCGGCAGCGCCGGTTGCCGAACTAACTCCCGTTGCCGAACTAACTCCCGTCGCCAACTGCCGTTAACTGTACTTTAAATGGGCTAAAGGACTATAGTTTGGACCACAAATCCGTCTCAGTTGGTTAGGTTAGCGAGGAGCAACCATATGCAGCGACGAGCATGTTAGGTTACTGTTGACTACAGCGCACGAGCCAAACGAGCGAAGCGAGCGTGCTGCGGAGCTTTCGGCAAGTGCTAGAACTGAATTGGTACTATTTCCTTAGACCGAAAGCGTTTCCGTCGACGAGTTCTACACAATGCGCACATAAAAAGTAGGGGACAAGTAGGAACCTACAAGTTTTAAAATGTTCGAAGTCTTCGTCCGGTAACCGAGTTAGGTGCTGGCGGCACCAGTTGCCGCGCTAGCTGCCGGCGCCGACTGTTGCTTTGGATGCTGGCCCTGGCAGAATCCTACAAACCTTCTGCCACCGGCTGGCATTTTTAGTGCCGGCGCTGTTGGCAGCCGTTATTCACAATCTTGGCTGCCTACAGTACCTAGTTTCCAATGGCGGTATTTTTGGAAATTAGTAATTAAATAGCTTGACGCTTCTTGAGTGCATAGATGATTTTGGAATGACATTAAGAAGTGCGTAGCACCCTCCATCGACGAAAGTGCGTGAAAGATGTATGAATGTGAATGAGGCTAAAGAGGTGTGTCAATCTGACATGTTGCGTGTGGCGGTCCGCGGTAGAGACCGCCTACCCCCATGGGACAATGGCGAGAGCTTATTTGTGTATGATTAAGATGTTGTTATACTGTAAATTGTAATTTTAATCTAACCGAATGAAATGATGATTCTCTCTTCTAATTTACAATAATAGTCCAGTAAAAATACGGGTCGAAAGGAAATAATTTATAATAAGCAATTTTTATTGCTAGATCGGTTATACAAATGATATTAAGATACTTTATAAACGAATCCTACAAAATTTCGTATTTTTAGTTTTTAGTACTAAAATGTAAATTTTTTATTTATAGTGTCAGATAGCTTTCTTTTTTTTATTTTGATTGTTTGTTTTAGGGTATGAGTTTACATACACTGTGTAAATTTTGTCCTAAAATTGAGTTTTTCGTAATATCTACTTATATAAAAACAAGGGTTCCGTGGTGATTTTTCGTTGGATTTACTTCTAATATAAAAGAATACAAATGTATTTAACCAATGACGTAAAAAAATTTTATATACTATTTTTTTCCAATTTTACATGTTTTTTTTTATTTTGTTTAATTATTTAAGAAAATTTTTAGGAGGATTTTCAATCTAAACGATAACAAGAATTATAATCTAAAATATAAAACAAAAAAACCTGCTATTATAAATTATTTACATTCGCCATACAAGCGACCCGTAACTTTACTGGAGTATAAATTTCATATTCATCTCCATTACCTCAGCCGAAAGACGTCCACTGCTGGGCATAGGCCTCCCACAAGGCTCGCAAAAACAACCGACCTTGTGATAGGGCTGCGCCTTTCGGTACGCGGTCGCCACTCGAGAGCTCTTCGGCCCCATCGGCCATCTGTTCTGTTGGGATATGGCAACACTAGAAAAAAGATGGCGACTAGGCCAGAATGAACAATATAGTTTTGCTTATTTAAAACGTGTTTTATTGAACAAAGACGTTAATATAACATGGTGGCAGCGGTAAAGTGCTGCAAAATTCATTATCGTCACGGATTAACTGACAGAATAACAAAAAGTCACGAAATAAAAAGTCACAAGTCGGTCGTCCGAGTGCCACGAGGTGGCAGAAGAAAGGTTAGAAATATTATAGGCGAAAATCAAAATGGATCAAATACAATAATTATAATTATAAAGCCAATAAATTTAGACAATTCAGACTCAATACAAGCTTGGCAAAAGTGGAAACAATTATTCAAGAACTTTACAATTGCTATGAAGTATGACAAAGAACCAGATCAGAGAAAAATTGCAATTCTTCTGCATTTCATGGGAGAACAGTGCTTAGATGTCTACAATGCATTCAAAGAAGAAGAAAAGAAGACATATGATACAGTTATTTTGGCATTCAACAACTATTTTATACCAAAACAGAACTTGTCAATCGAGCGACACAAATTTTTCAGTCTACACCAAAAAGAAGATTCTCTTGATGTATTTTTAACAAAATTGAAGAAATTGGCTTCTACATGTGAGTTTGGTGCACTGTCGGATTCACTAATACGAGATATCTTCATTTGCAACCGTAGAAAGAGCAAGTAATAGAACGAAGAACGTGTTTTGTCTCATTTACTCAATGAGGGATGCATAATACAAATTCACTCTAGTTAAAAAAGGAGATCGCTACCTTATTGCTGTCCTTATTGACGTAGCCATATTTTTGCTCTAGCCTCTATGGTCTAACTCCGGAGTCAGTCAACAAAAATTTAATAAAAATGTTTGTTGCTCTATATTTCGATGAATAGTTATTTCGTAATAATTTAATTCATTGTAATTTGTTGCGAGTGGGTGACTTTAAGTTAACAACATGGTAGCGTGCAGTGTTTTAGGATGCAAGAGCCGCACTGAACGTTGCAAAGAAAATATTTCATTCCACGGGTATGTTAACATTAATTCACGTTTGTAACCGCTAGTTAAACGTAGTTAAGCATACCATACCATGGATAGCTGTCATTGCCTCAGGGTTAAAAGCTCCAACAAAAAACAGCATTAAAAATAGAGGTCGGTTAACTAAAGCTGGCGCGTGCCACACATTTACGCAATGCCTTTGTCTCAGTGCACGCAGAATGTCTCATCGAACTCATTTGTATGTGTCTGTGAACGTGCCAGCAGCTTTAGTTAGGTTAACCTGTAAAACATACCATGATAGGATGTTGTTGACGTGAGTTGAATCCTTAGGGCCTGTTTCACCACTTCTGGGTTAGTTCTTGTTAGCTTATCCGACAGATAGTTTGACATATTTTGTATGAAATTATGTCAAAATATCTGTCGGATAAGCTAACAAGAACTTATTCAGAAGTGATGAAACAGGCCCTTAGAGTATTTATTTATTCTACTAACAAACTTATCTGCCACTTTTTGGTAGCATGAGGTATGTATGTTTGAGGCAGCATGAAATCCGCAACTTTGGACTTTATTCCATTACTTTAGATTTTAATTTTGAATGTTAAAATTCATGAAAAACTGTGTCGTGTGAACCCCAAACGCGATAGTTTCGAAATTATTGTTCCGCAATTAAAGGCTGTTTAGTGATAGATAAGGTATAAAATTGTATGTAAATGCGTAAGATTGTTTGATCTGGCACGTTGGCAGAGGGGAAATGCTAAGGCGAGGCGGTCCCTATATAAATCGTCTAAGGTTGGATCATAAAGAATAGTTAGTGAGGTTTTTTTTATGTCTGTTTGTCTATACGTTTGATTGTTTGTGTGTTTGTTTGTTTGTTCGAGCATCACGTAAAAACTACTTTACCAATTTTTTGGAGTTGTAGCTTTTTTGCGTTTTTAAGAGATGTATTTTTTCTTCAGTTTTCCAAGCGACGAATATTTTAAAAATATATGGGTCTTCGCAACTGGCAGACTCAATTGGTCACCTACTATAAATTCGCGTATTTGAAGAACATCTGTTTATTGAAAATATACGTATAAGAGAAATGGAATACAGTGACACTCCAACACGGTATATAAAGGTAAATTCAATATGTCGGTAGATAGTACACAAGTAGATAATTATAATAGTCAAAGTAGGTATATCTAGTTTAGGTAGGAAAGAGTATAGGTCATTTATTATTTGTAAACTGGAAGACTAAGGGCCTGTTTCACCACTTCTGAATATGTTCTTGCTAGCTTATCCGACAGATAGTTTGACATATTTTGTATGAAATTATGTCAAACTATCTGTCGTATAAGCTAACGAGAACTTACCCAGAAGTGGTGAAACAGGCCCTAAGGCATTGTCCTAATTGGGCAATGTCGGTAAAGCTGGTTAGATTCTTTATTAAATAATGTTAGGTAGCATAGCTTTCTTTTTTTAGTTCTAGTAATGTTTTCGAGATGATTGTTTTCATACAAGAAGCAAAAACCAGTTTACCTACTTAAGCCTACTAAAAATCAGGTTCGGGTTTCGATCTCATTTGATTCATTTGAAACTAGGTTACCTACCCTACACTAAATGTTGACTCCCTGCAATTTGTTCAATGTAATTGATGCTTAAGTTCGAGCTAAGTAGGGTCGAAATGTATGGATTTTGACATTTAACTGGTTTTAGCAAGGTCTTACAATTATAGTACAGAATATGAGCCTCTATAGCTTACCAGAAAAGGTGTGTATCATATCTTACATTAAAATAATATGATAATGTTCTATAAGTTAACAACATAATTTATGATTTGATACAAATAAATAACTTTATTAAAATGTATTCTCGATATTATAATGACACAACAGGTAACAATAAATTGATAATTGCATATTGCATAATGTGCTATTATTATGTTCTTCTACTTCTTATCGAGTGGGCTGCAAGTGCAAGCCCTGGTGTCAGAGTTTATTCAAACCGCCTTACGGCCTCTGACGTGGTTTTTATGTAACGACTACTACCACCAGAGATAGTAGCCGGGACCAACAGTTTAACGTGCCATCCGAAGCACGGAATCATCTTTCTTTTCAGACAATCAGGTGACTCAGCCTGCAATGTCCTAACCAACTGGGGAAAAACGCACAAAGTGACATTTCACTAGGTGCCCCCCGTGGGAATCGAACCCACGACCTCCGTGTCAAGAGCCCAATGCTCTTAACCATTAGACCACGGAGGCAGTTCCACGGAGGCGGATTATGTTCAATGGGTGGCCCGTCTAGTATGATTTCTCTACTAGCGTGCCGACTCTATTTTTTCCATACTAAGTACTTGTTGCAGCTAGCGCGACGCTCTGAAAAGCGCGAGAACAGCAGTGCGAATTTTGAAAGTCACACGTTCAAATCAGCAGTAGAAAGACGCATAATCTCCATAGTAATTTTAACATTTTCTACTGCTGTATACAGCGAGTTACGTGTGTCTTTCAAAAATCGCACTACAGGGGCTATAGACAAGGTAACATTTCTATTGGTGTAGACGCTAGTAGAAATGACAGAATGTATGGATTTGACATTGGCGATCGAAACATTTTGACGTTTTCTTTCTCCACCATACGTCAAGTCCATACGTTTATTATTTTTTCTACTGTCGTTAATGCTAATCGAAAGTACTTTTTCTAGAGGCCCTGGTTATTTTCTAAGCAGCTGTAGGCGCGGTGCGCACATGTAGTGAAATCGTACTAGACTCAAAGGACTGTAAGTATTCACCCTACGAGCGGCGCGGGAATCTCATTCGGTGAATTCAGCAGTTGTAAATGTCAAAATAACTATGGAGATGTGCATCTTTATACTGTGGATTTTACTTTCGCTATGTATGATTAATGATTTTTGAAATTCAAATCAGCAGTAGAAAGATGCATATCTCCAAAGTAATTTTGACATTTTCAACTGCTGAGCTCACCGAATGAGATTCAAAAATCGCACTTGTGTACACACACGCCGTGTGTACATAAAATATCATACCTAGTTCATTTACCCATTTTTATGGGAGTTTGATTTCCTATGGTATCACTGGATGAAATTATCGCTGTCTCATACGCGGTTACACTGATGTTCCGTCTATCAGCGTAAGCGAAATACTTGGCCTATGTTTGCAACATAGAAAAACGTCACAGCAACATACGTCAAAAATTATTGAGTGAAAATGATATAAGCTTGGATAAAATGATTGCCATTTTCAAATCAATGGAAATGTCACATACCAACACAAACTATCTTGAAGGTAAGGTACAAATATCGTCAATAATTGGCAGCCGACCGCATGCAGCAGCAGCATACGACGTGTCGGATCCGACGTGTCGGAGCGGTATGAATTCGAACCCGACCGCACGCAGCAGCAGCATACAGCAGCTGCAAACAGTGTTGCCGACTTAGGGTATTTTTTGGGGTAAAGTGACACATTAAATTACGACCGTGCTCCCCTTTGGGATACTCAGAATCCTTGTTACAAACATCAGTGATCTTAGTAGCCTGGTTCCTTTTCACCTTTTTAGGATTCCGTGCCCAAAGAGTGAAAACGGAAACTTTGTCCGTCCGTCCTACCTATTTAGTGCTGTAACTTTTGAACCGTAATAGCTAAAAATAATAACAATGACAAAATGTATCAAATTAAGATCCTCATACAAAAAAACAATGTTTTTTTTTAAGTTTTTAGGGTTCCGTAGTCTTAGTTACTTTACTTCTAAAATGCTGGAGTAAAAAATCTTAAAATGTTATAAGTAGTAGATTACATACCGAATGCAGAAAATATATTTATTTAGAAAATAGCTGCTTAATGAAAAAAATCTGCTGTCCCATACATTTGGCTCGAGTAGGTTAGCACTTTTGTTTGGCACTTTTTTTCGTGATTTCAATGTTAGTGCTATAGAGAAAGTTGTTCAGTTTGATGGCCTGATCATTCCCTTAAAAAAGTGTTAGCATATTAAGAAGGACCCTATATAATATATGATGTACCTAGATTAGATATCGTTGAAATTTAACGGAAAATGTGTTTGAAAATTGTGATTTCATTAAATTAAATATTATAGTTGAATTTGTATGAATTATCGTGCTTTACCCGACTTTTATTTTACAAAACAAAATAAATTCGTGAATTTAGGATAATTATCGCATGCCTGGCAGCACTGGACGACACTACTGGTGTGCGGTCGAGGCTTGACCGCATACAGCATGTCGCATGCTTCGTGTCGGATGCTTCGCAGGGTATTTCATAGAACTACATACAAACCAGTAGTGTCGGAGCGACACGTCGTATGCTGCTGCTGTATGCGGTCGGCTGTTAACCGGCACCTTAAGACATAATACGTCAAGATTGGCCAATAGGAACAGGGCCTCAATCGCGCAAACTTTGAACGATGTTACCAAAACAAAACCACAACCAAAAACGTTACGTTATGCACAATTCGTATCGCGCTAATGACATCAACGGTAACGATTTAGCTTTTGTTCGGAAGATACGTTGGCGTAACGTTCGATCGAATTTTCTGTATTGCGCTATTTTTTGACCGCGTTCGAAACCATTCGGAACGTATTTACCGCTGTCAAACGAACGTTTTTGATTTAGTTGGTGTCGAGTAACTTTTGCAGTCTATTGTGAGTCGTTAGTGATATAGAAAAGCAAAAAATACTCGGGCGAGGTGGACGTGGCTGAAGACAGATCATCAACCCGCAGGTACAATTACTCATTGCGACAACTTGGACAACATGAACAACTGTGACAACATGAATAACTCTGAAAACATGAACAACTTGGACAACATAAACAACTCTTGACAACTCAATCAACTGTGACAAAATCCACCATTGTTCATGTTGACCGAGTTGACCAAGTTGTCAACGTTATTCATGTTGTCATTTTGACAAAGTTGACCATGATTTCCGAGTTGTTCATATTGTCAGAGTTGACCATATTATCCGAGTTGACCATGCTATGAAATTTTTCATGTCGTCCGAGTTGACCATGTTGTCAGAGTTCACCAAGTTGTAAAATTGTTCATGTCGTCCGAGTTGACCATGTTGTCAGAATTCACCAAGTTGTAAAATTGTTCATGTTGTCCGAGTTGACCATGTGGAGGTGGAGAACCTAGGTGAGTATGATGGTCCCGGACCCTTCCACTTCACCACACGCACAATCGATCATCGATTACAAAAGTAACACCTAGTATTTTTAATACTCATAGTAATCCCTAAACGTTTTGAGTTTGGTTTTGCTTTGGTAACGTCAACGATTTAACCGTTCCGGAAAAAATAGCGCGATAGCATTTTTTGCATCAGCTTAACCAAATCTAAACCAAAACTAAACCAAAACCAAAAACGTTCCGTCCGAACGGTAAAACCGTATAAAATAGGGCAATTGACCCCCAGGTCATCAAGTCAACAGCGAGTCATCAGTCAGAAGAATAAACAGTCAGGAGGTCAAAGAAACTCCCAGCAGGATGGCAAATATGGCAAAAGACAGGTGTGCACAAGATGCGGACAGATTCACAGATACAAATGTCCGGCTTATGGGGTTCAGTGTAATAAATGTAAAAAGCTGGGCCACTTCGCACAAATGTGTAGAACTCCAGTAAATTATCTCGATGCAGACGACACAAATCTCTCAGGTAATATCTATGACTTTTCTAATAATTCAGACTCACATCTGTTTATAGGGAATTTGGATGTGGAAATAAACAAATTGTCAAAAACAACGCATAATTCAAAAGACTGGTACATAGATCTTAAAATAAATGAAAAAACTGTAAAATTTTTAATAGATACAGGTGCAAGGACAAATTGTATATCATATAATTAATATAAAAAACTAAATAGTAACAAATATGTAAACTTGGAACCATGTACTGCTAATTTAGTATCATATGGAGGAAACAAAATTCCAGTCAAAGGCACTTGCACCTTTAACTGTCAAATAAAAAATCAGAACTGCAATATCAAGTTCATAGTGGCTGATATTGCATGTCCTTAAGTCTTGGGTGCAAATACATGTTCTGATCTCGGCATTGTAAAACGAATCTATAGTCATACAATAAAGAACTATGAAACAAACTCAATCGACATAAAGACCGTCGTTAATAATCTTAAAAATGTTTTTCAGGGCGCTTCGGCCGCCATCGAAACCGCAGTTCCGAAACTAGTTACGATCAAGGATTTTTTTTACTTGAACAAGGCTTATTTTTTACTTGTACGTAACTGGTTTCGATAGAGGAATTATTTCTACATGTACGTAACTGGTTTCGATGGAGGAATTATTTTTACTTGTACGGAACTAACTACACTAGGGTTATTGTGGCATTTTAAAGCGCTGGTAGTCAGGTTTTTAATTTCTTCATAGCAAATGACTAGCTGCTAGTTTTTGGGTAAATCGTTAATAACTGGCCACTTTACTACCTTGAATGTTTATTGTGGCCACCTGTAAAGTGATACTACCCATATTATACATTCAGAGGAAGTAGTTAATAATGAAAATAATGAACGAAACCAAATAGTAACATATCACGCTTCGTCAAAATGGCAAAATGTCTGTATCTGTAACATGCTTCGTCAAAATTAATCCTATACATTCTAAATGGTATCGTCGCAAAACGTCCCTTTCTCAAAACGTCCCTTTCTCAAAATGTCACTTTCGCAAAACGTCCCTTTCTCAAAATGCCCCTTTCTCAAAATGCCCCTTTCTCAAAACGTCCCTTTCTCAAAATGTCCCTTTCTCAAAACGTCCCTTTCTCAAAATGTCCCTTTTTCAAGATGCCCCCAAATATTAATGTATTTAATAAGCTTATACATGAATATTTGGTGAGATTAAAATTATGCTTACAGATTGATAGAAAAAAATAAACCTAGCTATAAATATCTTAGAATAGATGGAGTCACACAGATTATCTAGCACCATTTAAAGTACTAGAATTTAGCCAGGACTTGTTTAATGATGACTAAACAAAGATCCGATTTGCTTTAAATGTACTAATACAGACTGGTACTGTTTTCCGAGCAGTTTCCGTTATATTAAGGGCTGCTACCCATACTATATAATATAGTACAAGTATAATAGGTAGGCATAGTACAATTATTATACTAAACAGGATGTAAGGAAAATTATTATTATCCTTTGAACCACATAGTCTACTACCCATTAAATTGGACAACTTTTACTATGAGAGCAACCCTGTCAGCGCAAAAAAAAAAATTTTTTTCCATACTAAACTGCAATGCCTACTCGACTTAAATGTATGAGACAGCTGATTTTCTTTTTGTTCGGACAGTTTTTTTCCCATAGTAAAAGTTGTTCAGTTTGATGGGTAGATTACCTATGTGGTTTAAAGGTTATTTTACTTTTTCTTACATCCTGTATATGTATAATATTAAATATGAATATTTTTACACGAGTAATGGATGTTTGTATGTACATATAATAATGTATTGTATATCATTGTTTGTCATCAATCTGTGAGACGAAGTCCAAGATATATAGTTCGATTTATTGATTTTGATTTATTTACTGTGTGACAACGTCCTAGATAATTTTATAGGTGGTAAAGTTAGATTTTGTGATGTTTTTTTTGTGTAGGTATTTATTAGTTTAATTTAGGTTTTTATTTATTTTTTTTACTTATTTTAAGTCTGTAAGCATAATTAATCTCACCAAATATTCATGTATAAGCGCATCTTGAAAAAGGTGCATTTTGAGAAAGGGACGTTTTGCGAAAGGGCTATTTTGAGAATGGGACGTTTTGCGAAAGTGACATTTTGAGAAAGGGACGTTTTGAGAAAGGGACGTTTTGCGACGATACCATTTAGAATGTATAGGATTAATTTTGACGAAGCATGTTACAGATACAGACATTTTGCCATTTTGACGAAGCGTGATATGTTACTATTTGGTTTCGTTCATTATTTTCATTATTAACATACTTCCTCTGACTGTATAATATGGGTAGTATCACTTTACAGGTGGCCACAATAAACATTCAAGGTAGTAAAGTGGCCAATTATTAACGATTTACCCAAAAACTAGCAGCTAGTCATTTGCTATGAAGAAATTAAAAACCTGACTACCAGCGCTTTAAAATGCCACAATAACCCTAGTGTAGTTAGTTCCGTACAAGTAAAAATAATTCCTCCATCGAAACCAGTTACGTACATGTAGAAATAATTCCTCTATCGAAACCAGTTACGTACAAGTAAAAAATAAGCGTTGTTCGCAACTGGTTTCGTTCAAGTAAAAAAAAAATCCTTGATCGTAACTAGTTTCGGAACTGCGGTTTCGATGGCGGCCGAAGCGGTTCAGTGAAATATGATGGTGCATGGGTCGTAAACAGGAAAAGTGTTCCGTGATTTTAGCGTGGCAAAGCGTCACCTCTTTCCTGTGGACTTCTCTGCTTTTCCTGCGTCTTTCGATTGTCTCCAAAAACTCCAAAGAACCATCAAAACGTCGAATACCAACGTTTTAATGTGAAAGCAGAAGACAATTAAAAATAAAATAAGATATAGCCAAAAGGTCTAGTAACCAGGCTAGTAAATATATTGAAAAAAAATAAATATCAAATGTCACTTTTTACTGTCAGTGTAGGTTTTTTTTTCGACGTTTAACCTTGGAGTCGCGTTGTGGATCGGTCGTCAATTGTTGGTTGCCCCCTCCCAGGTCTACAACGGCGCTCCAGTGGTGGCTCAAGATAGAGTTCTTTTATAAGAACAACCCTCGAAGTCACCAAAATATCTATATAACCGTACAACGTACAACACAACACAACAACACCGTACAACTTTTGCTAAAAAACTCGACATTGGCAAAATCATCACCAACCAAAATGGCAGCCATATTTTAAAAATAGAATAGAATAGAGACTTTTAATGTTGCCATCTACAGATATTTAATATTAGACTAATAGGTATCTTGGAACACTCCTCATTCCATTACCCATTTTTCCGTTTTGCCAATTTCGTTACGGCGTGTGGCGGTCCAGGGTCTCTGCCTACCCCCATGGGACAATGGCGTGCGCTTATGTATGTATGTATGTATGTATGCATGTTACGGAACACAAAAAATTACCCTTACCAAATGAATGACATACAATTTACCCACCCACAGCCGCCGTGGTGATAGCGTTCTTCGTGTGCTGGGCGCCGTTCCACTTCCAGCGTCTCTTCTTCATCTACGGCGCCACCTCGCAGCATTACCACACCATCAACCAGTACCTGTTCAGTGTCGCCGGGCTCCTGTACTATGTGTCCGCGACTGTCAACCCTATACTATATAACGTTATGAGCAACAGGTGAGTTTTGAGTGTATTGGACGCGGCTGCGACGGCGGACGGCTAGCGGTCACCGTCGGAAAATTTGTCTCAACCCTAATAATTCTGGATCTGTCTGTGTCCACGTTAATAACGTGTAAACTTATTATACGTTACTCTTAATGGGGTGCTTCAGGTCATCAAACTGAACAAGTTTTACTAAGGGTAAATATAACGTTTTCAATTCAGCTGTCCCATAACATTTGGGAACAGAATATGTTCTATAGAACAACTAATTGTTATTTTCGATATAAATATTGGTCCCATAGTAATAGTAGCGCCTTCATATAAGTATGTAACGCATTTAAGTTTACGTTTACTCCCTGTAAAAAAATCTTCTTGATATTAAACTAAAGACTGATATTAAACTAAAGAGAATTCTCTTCCAAGAGAATTTACCCATCAAACTAAACAACTTTTACTATGGGAGCTGAAAAATCTGCTGTTACACACATTTGGGTCGACAGGCTATTGCAGTTAGTATGGAACAGCTGATTATTTGGCTCCAATGCTCCTTTGACATAATTTCGATATTCTTTTAAGGGAAATGTTCAGAACCGTATAAAAGTACTGTATGAATACTTTAATACTGTTTTCTTTATTGATAAATCGTTAATATTGAGATGAGGGCGCCACTGAACGGTAAGGAAAAGGAGCCGTAAGAGCAGTCGAACCTACGTACACAAGATGGAAAAACCGGCCAAGTGCGTGTCGGGCCACGCGCAGTGCAGGGTTCCGTAGTTGCCCGTCACAATATACGGACTTAGAAGGTAGACTTACATGATTTACCTACTTCGTTATAATTATACTGCTGCTGTAGGTGGGAGGGGGGACACTTGACTCTTACAAAAAATCTTAAAATTTCGCTGACGGATCCCTAAATCCTCCACGCCAATAACACCATGCCGTGGGTACAAATAGTCATGCCAAATTACAGCTTTCGAGTACTAAGCATCTCTAAGCTAAGTCGCAGATAGACAGACGGACAGACGGACGGACAAGGAAACTATAATAAATAATGAGCCTGGAAGAAATCATCATCATCATCAGCCCGGTAAACTCCACTGCTGGGTATAGGCCTCTTCATTTTCACGCCAACCAGAACGGTCCCCCGCTAGTCTCATCCACTGTTTGCCGGCTACTTTACAAATGTCATCCGACCACCTGGCTGCTGGTCTGCCCACTGACCGTTCCCCCTCCCACGGCCGCCACTCTGTCACTGCCCTCGTCCATCTGCCATCATTCCGCCTGGCCAAGTGTCCCTCCAGCCCACCTCCACTTCAGAGTCGAAATCCGCTTGCCGATATCAACCACCTTTATTCGTCGTCTGATCTCGACATTAGGAATCCGGTCCAGAAGTGTGATTCCTAGCATAGCTCTTTGTTCGACTTTTGACTTTGTGCACTGCGTCCTTAGTCAGAGTCCATGTTTCGGAACCATACGAAGAGTTGGCAAAACACATTGGTTAAACACCTTGGTCTTAAGGCTCTGAGGGATTTTGGATTTCAGCACATCCTCTATCTTACCGAATGCGGCCCACCCAAGCTGAATGCGATGAGCGATCTCCTTTTCCTGACCTTGTGGGCCAAAAGATAAGCAATGTCCGAGATAATTATACTGGAAGAAATAAATAAAAATAATAATATTAATTCACTTAAAACTCATAGACGTAATGAATGAAGCCATTGTTTAAAATCTTTTCCATTCATTCCGCCGTTAATTCCTAAGAGAAGTATCTTCAGAAAGGTACGTACAGGGTTAAGTAATTGGTCTCCGTTCGAAATAACGTCCCATTTTAACTTAAAGTGTTTTTTAGCCTATTCTATTCCCGCCGACCTAAATACCCTCGGCCTCGTTCTTTCAATTTAAATCGCTATTTTAAATAATTAGGTACTTTTCGGGAAAATGTAATCATTTAAAACGGTGTTACAAAGACTCTGAGATTCATTGCAATAAACAACAGAGGAATTCAATAAATAATTATTTCTTCCCTCTGGACGGAAAGCGTCAATTGTCGTCCCGCTGCGCTAAACTTTGTTTAGCGCTTTCTACCTCCGTCGAGGAGAAAAATAGTATACTACTTAATCTCGGACAGTAAATAAGAAAGCCTCAGATCACATTTTTGATGAAAACCATGATTATCTCTAAGTATCTCAAAATACTTAGTTCCGTTACAAGTATGTTTGTCGCCCTCACACACCGCACTTCATGTCTACCCCTCGCACCCCCTTACTTTACCCCCGCCCGCGTCTTGAGCAAAAAATGGCCGACAAGACGAGTGGAGTCCTCTGATTGGGCCAGGCCAGGAAATCACAACGCAGGCTGGATGATCTGGGGCTAGTTTTGTGTTTTACTCGTGTTTGGTCCAGTTTTTGGTTTTTTGGTTCAGTTCACGGACGAATTTTATGTTGCGGTCTTAGATTGATCTTAGATGGATGGATGCGAGAGATTTCCGTAACGCATGCCACACGGCATGCTTTCGGGGAACCGTTTTCACTGGTCCATAGGGAACGACCACAGGGTGCAAAAGAACATGGTTGGTAGCTGCTTCCACTGAGCAAGATTGAAATCCGGCGAGTACCCGCACCTTTTAAAAAGACCGACTAATTTCATTGGTTAATATACAGAATGCCGGGAAAACCCGTAGGTGGCGTAACGACCACTGTATCGACTTGTTGATTTTCATTAGTCATTAGCCCGCCTGCCATGAAGAAGGAAACAACTAAGAATACGGGTTAGTTCTTACAATAGAACATTATAAGATGGGTTAGACGTGCAAGGTAGGCGTGGAACACGTGCTACACGGTTATGCAATGATTAGCTTAACATCATAAGGCGCGCGGTGTGGTGTGAGTGAGAGGGCATAAGTAGTTTTAGCAGCGTGAGTTGGAATACAAAGTGGCAACAGTCGTGTCCGAAGCAAAAGCCCTACTTTGCATTTCTAACTCCTCTTGTTCAGTGGTCCTTACCCTCTTGAATCTATTGGACGCAGTTGCTATAACGGACAGCCACACGTTGAGGACATACACGATATTGCCGACACAGTGAAAGTTGTTCGGTTTGGTGGTCTAAACCACCCCGTTAAATATTACATAAGGTGTTTTATTTATTTATTTATTTATTTATTTTATTGGTTCATCAACAGTTGTTACATCAATGCAAGCTTAAGTACTTATTTAACAGATTTTATCTAAATGTACAACTAATTACAGATAAACACAGCATGCACACATAATATTAATTTGCAAAAGGATGCTTGCTATAATAATTTAACATACATCGGAAACAAGTAGGCAAATAAGAGTTATCTCAAGTAACTCGGACAGAACGACCTTCTGAGTTGGTGTTGTGAGTGTAAAAATATGTCAAGGGTGTCGCTACGCGCATTATATAGTCTGCAAAGTCTGGCAATAACGGAATTAAAACCCAGTTCCGTCCTTCTAAGCGGAGGGGCCATCGGTGTAACACGGTGTCTCGGGTATCTGGCTGGCACACGAATGTTAAATTTACATAGAAGTTGTGGACAATCAATCTCGCCTCTCAAAATTTTTGACAATAAGGACATATCCAACATATCCCTTCTATTCGACAGTGTTGACATGCCGAACCGCTTAAGTCTATCGTCATAAGATGTAGTCTTTTTAGCAATGCCAACCAAATAAGCCAGATGCCAGAGAAACCTTTTTTGAACTCTCTCTAGCCTCAGAGAGTGCACAGCAAAATGTGGCCGCCACACCGGGGAGCAATATTCTAGGATACTGCGGACTAAACTATTGTATAGTAATATCTTGACTTTAGTACCACGGAACACCCTAGTACTCCTCATAATAAAACCCAACATTTTAGATGATCTGCTGATAATGTTCTCCAAGTGAGGCAAGAAGGTAAGCTTTTTATCTAAAAGTACGCCCAGATCCCTGATGGTTGTCACTTCCTGCAAAGCAACACTGCCAATATGATAGCTTGATGGTATGATGTTAATCTTCCTAGTGAATTTAATGTGATAACACTTCTTTAGATTTAAATTCATATCATTTTGCTTACACCAGGTAAATAATCTATTCAAGTCACTCTGTAACATCTCCACGTCATCAAGGGATTGAACTATCTTAGAAATTTTCAAATCGTCCGCAAACAAATAAGGGGTGGAAGACAAGAAACACTCGGGGATATCGTTAATAAATATGTTAAAAAGAATTGGGCCTAAATGTGACCCTTGAGGAACACCAGACGTAATTGCAAATTCATCAGAACTAAATCCATTAACTACGACATAGAAGCAACGGTTCTTCAGATAAGATCCAACCCACTTCAGCATAGGCCCTGAAAATCCATAGACAGCTAATTTTTTTAAAAGAATTCGATGCGAGACAGAGTCAAATGCTTTGCTAAAGTCCGTGTATATTACATCGGTTTGCTTATTAGCATCTACCGCCTGAGAGAGTGATTCCACAAAAGTAACTAAATTTGTGCATGTAGATCTCGCTCTAACAAAGCCATGCTGATGCGCTGTCAGCGTCTGCTTAATATGACTTTGTATGAATGGACAGAGCAAAGATTCTAGCACCTTCGCAATCGTCGACAAAATAGAGATGGGTCTATAATTACAAACCAACGTGGCATCGTCAGCTTTATAAATTGGAACAACCTTCGCAAGCTTCCACGCTGTAGGGAAAACTCCGCACTCTAAAGATTTATTAAATATATAATAAAGAGGCGTTGCAAGGCAAGAGGCGCAACTGACGATAAAGACTGGGTGGATTCCGTCCGGACCAGCGCCCTTATTAGCATCTAAACCTTCTAGTTTGCTTTGTATCATCTTTTTGGTGATATATAATGAGGAAAGACATTGACTGTTCAGGCTATTGGATTGCATTTGCTGGGAGATGTAACTTTCAGACGAATCATTAGTTTCGGCGTCGCGTCTATAGACAGACAAAAACTGGGCGGCGAACAGATTGCAAATCTCAGTGCCCTCACAACTGACAGTCAAACCGTTAGACATGGACGCAGGATAAGTGCTTGAATTTCCACGCTTTGATTTAATGTAAGACCAAAAATATTTTGGATTGTTCGTTATTCTACTCTCGATATCTTCAATATAAGAGTTGTACAATCCAATGGATAATTTTGCACAGCGCTTGCTTAAAAGTTTAAACGAAATCTGATCTAAAGGATTTTTATAAATATTGAATCGACGTCTGTATTTATTCTTTTCATGTAATAAGTTTATAAGTTTTTTGTTAAACCATGCAGGGTACCTCATTTTTGAGGCTTTTGAGAGAGGGACATATTTATCAATTACAAAGTTCAACACTGCGTAAAATTTTTCCAACATGAGATCCACACTATGACAATCCCTGAACTGATCTGCCCAATCAATATCGCCCAGATATGCCTTGATTCCATCATAGTTACCCTTTCTAAAGTTAAATTTGGCATGGGATGAACTTGGTGACAAAGTTTCCTTTGCAGTTGTTAGTGTTAGGTTGACCTCTATTGGAGGGTGGTAGGGATCAATATAATAGTATACCTCAGATAATAGTGTAGGTAGATTTAATATAATTCCAACCGGTAGAAAGTCTCCAAGGTGTTCAAAGCTAAAGTCAATAGGAGCAATGCAATTAAAGAGAATTGCGGAAGTCCGGAAATGTTCGCATAGCTCTGGGATTAAAATATTCATTTAGTCAAACTAGACGCAAACTATAATAAATTAATTCTATAAGACACGACAAGATCTACAGTAGTATCTCTCGTATTTGCATGGATGTTACAGAATGTTGTGGTCACTTCAGACCAGTGAATAATTTTCACTGCGAGTATAACAAACATACCTAATATGTATTGCAGTTTTATATGGAAAAGCTTGTGTTTTTTGCGATTGGCGCTGGAGCAATGTTTTTTCGACCTAATGGTCGATTTGAAAAAATCAAAATCAAATTTTTTTTATTCAAAATAATATCACATAGATAACTTTCTGACGTCATTTTTGATTCTACCACTGCTTCGGAAGGTGTTCCGTTGTAGAGAAGATGCGGCCAGAAACTCTACAACGCACTTCTTTTAAACAAAATTAGTAGTAGTAGTAATAATTACGACTCCACGGGTACGGGTAGAAAAGTATTGATTAAATAATTTATCACAGTTATAATTGACCTTAAATTTTATCAATATGATCTGCATTGATGGAACATCCCGAGCCTACAGTTTTGTTTCGAGCAGTAGTACGTAGTAACCAAAGAGATTAAACCTAAAGGCAATAAACAAATCCTTCCTCTGAGGCAGTAACTTATTATTAATCTGTGGCAGTAGCCCATCGGGGCTTGGGGCTTGCACTTTGGCAGAGGGGAAAGTATGCCCTCTCCCCACCGTGTTGCTTTATTTGTATTTATGCAATTGCTGTAAGCAGTTACTGTGTAAAACCCTTTAGCTAATTGAGATGTTCCTTATAATCACTCCTATGTTCCATTGTAGTCGGCAGAGACAATAAATCGCAAAGTGCTACAATCCTGATCTCTCTTGACCCTTTAAATTCCGTAAGTTCATATCGGCCATTTTATTCCGCCCATCTTAAGAGGCCTATCACAAAAAGCGAGCGCTCGATTTTAGGTATTTGCGTGGCCCGCCCTGGTGTGAGTGTTCGTACAACGACGTTACGCTGTAGTGTGCGTTTGAGTTCAACTTATAGTCCGCGAAATCGTTTTGATACTATTTCTCTAAATTGTAGAATAGTAATTTAGATTTTGTTGATAATAGAATAATAATTGTTTAAATAGTTTCAATGTTATACCGATCTCGTGATTTACAAAAACATTATGTGGCGCAAGGTGTGTAGGTAGATAAGCCATGTTTTTAAACCGGTTAAATAAATATTGTTTGTAAATAATACGGTAGATCGGGGCCGGACTAGTGTCGCCGACTTGTTGCAGATAATAACCATCGATTGTAAAACTATAGATAACACTAGCCAGAACTCAGAACACCATTAAGTCGTATTCGGTCGTATAGACTACCATTTATATGATGACTATTGAGTTTTATAAGAGTTATTTTGTCATGTACTTATGATTTAAATGCGTCTAATTTGAATGTGTGTCTGTGTGACCGATTTGTTTGGTGGGTATGTTAATGTATCCCGTAGAAGCACTTAGCTTAATTAGTTAGTCTTTTACTAGCTACTCTTTTTGTTTGTCAAAATGTTATATTAAGTACGTTTTTTTTTTCATTTTATTGTAGGTACCTTAAACAGTTTTTAAAACGTGTTATCATATAATTGGCGTTGTAAAATTTAAATTTTGTTGTATTAAAAATTAAGTAATTTACTGTTTGAAAGATAATTAAATTAAATTAGGCAGGAATTAATAAAAACAATGAAATGAATTATAATATTTATTTTCTAAAATGTTATGCCATAAAACGAAAGAAAGAAAATATTACTATAAATATTATTAGCGCGGCGGCGCCGGCAAACGTCTTGAAAAATGCGGGGGAGGGTGAGGGGGCCTGCGCAGTAGCAACATGGATGGGTAATGTTTAAAGTTATTAGGTATCTATTCAATTCTGCTCGTGTAGTGTAGGTACCAGAGTTGGGCGTAATCGATTACTTTTCATAATCGCATTGAGTATTCAGGATTATACCTATAATAAAACTGTAATATTTGTATGTAGGTACACACGGCGACACATCATGTTACGCACTTATAGAGTGCCATAACTACATACAACCCATAACTACACTACGTACAAAACAAAAAATAGTGCGGTAGAGAGCCTGCATAGACGCGGCTGCCGACGGCGCGGGCGCAGCGTGCCGTCAGACGAAACAACAACAACATACCGCACCCTCTCGCATGATTCGCAGCGTTCAACTTCTAATAGTTCAAAGTCCAAACACGGTAACCTGACCTGTCGCCGTGTGTACATTGAAGACTACACTACGTACAAAACACAAAATAGTGCGGTAGAGAGCCTGCATAGACGCGGCTGCCGACGGCGCGGGCGCAGCGTGCCGTCAGACGAAACAACAACAACATACCGCACCCTCTCGCATGATTCGCAGCGTTCAACTTCTAATAGTTCAAAGTCCAAACAGGGTAACCTGACCTGTCGCCGTGTGTACATTGAAGATATGCGTATGTATGTATGTTATATGTATGTGTTATAGATTATTTTATTTTATTTGTAAGTAGGTTTATTTATACACTGAAGCCATTCCTTTCTTTTTATGCTACATCGCCTACTTATTTTTCGTTAGTTAGTTTCCTCTACCCTAAGTTGTCTGCAAGAAATAGCTTTTTAGCAATAAGACCGCATTATTGTATCTACTTGTAATTCTTTATCTGTATTCAAATGTTTGTTCTGTTTTGGTGTGCAATAAAGTATAATTGAATACCTAGAAGACATGAACAAAAAAAAATTACGATATGGTTCTTGGGTGTGCTTGATTCCAAATTAACAGGTTTTATTTTTTGTCTGTCTGTTTGTTCGAGCATCACGCAAAAACTACTGAAAGATTTTGACGAGACTTATAAGTGATGATCTGACTTAAAATCTGGTATATAGAAGAGAAGAGAAGAGAAGAGAAGAGACACTTGGTACAGTTATAGCAATTAATGGTCTAATGTTCTTAGCGCACAAAGTTACATATCACTAGGTGTCCCCCGTGGGAATCGAACCCACGACTTCCGTGTCAAGAGCTACTAGCCTTCAGATATGAGTCTACATACTTAGTAAGTATCATTTGATACTGGTTGTTACCTACGACCTATGTAAAACAACTGGTAGTACGGAACACCTAATTGCCCGAGTCCCGACTCGCACTTGGCCGGTTTTTATTTATTTATAATTAGATTGTGGGAGTATCTATCCCAATCTTAGGTATTGTTTTAGATCAAGAAAAAGAAGAGATTGCGGATTGCGGAGCCTCGTGGCAGGCAAAAACGCGAACCGCGCGAACACTTAATTTTATCTTTATAGAGGTGGAAAGAGACTGCTATAGGTACTTTGAACACACCTTTCTCCACCATGTTTGCGCAAAAGTAAAAAAATGTTCTGCCTATGGAGTAAAGGCGCGTCGTGCGCGTGCAGAGAAATCATTCTAGATCGTGCTATTCTACTTCTATACTTTGACTACTTCTGCACGTCTAGTATTATTTCTCTACTTGTGCGCGACTCGGCTTTCTTCCACACTACATGTCGCGCCAAACGCGGTTTTCGCTCTCCGAACAGCGCGGGAACAACAAGCAAAGTACACACACGGCGACACATCAGGTTACGCACCCTATATACTCATTACTACACTACGTAAAAACACAAAATAGTGCGGTAGAGAGCCTGCATAGACGCGGCTGCCGGCGCGGGCGCAGCGTGCCGTGAGACGAAACAACAACAACATACCGCACCCTCTCGCACGATTCGCAGTGTTCAACTTCTAATAGTTCAAAGACCAAACAGGGTAACCGGACCTGTCGCCGTGTGTACAACAGCAAGCCTTCTAGTATGATTTTTCTACATACGCGCGACGCGCCTTCGCTGCATAGATTTTTGAACATCACAAGTAGAAAGCAATCAGCAGTAGAAAGATGTATAATTTCCATGCTAATTTTGACATTTTCTACTGCTGATATAAACGTGTGATGTCGCCTGTTTCACCACTCTGAGTAAGTTCTTGTTAGCTTATCCGACAGATAGTTTGAGATATTTTGTATGAAATTATGTCAAAATATCTGTCGGATAAGCTAACAAGAACTTACTCAGATGTGGTGAAACAGGCCCTTTGTTTTAAGGCCTCCGGTCATTGCAGCGATATTATTGAGCGATATTATCGCTGCGATTTTGCGATAATTGTTCTCAGTACATTTTGTATGGGGACGCGCTCGATCCCACACACTGCCGCAATATTATCGCAACCTGACGCAATCTCTTTCTACTACATTCAGTGAAGGGCGCATGCGTGACGCGAATCGCGGAATCGCTGCAGTGTGTAAGGTGTCGCGATATCGCTGTCGATAATATCGCTGCAATGTGCGGAAGCCTTTATTATAATAAATTAAAAAATATATATAAAACCCTTATATCTACGTGATATTTTGATCGAACGAACCTGAAGTTTTTCAGGCCAAAAACATACTTATATAAGCACTTACACACATACACATACACACACACACACCCACTCACTCACAAAAATAACAAATTAGCTAGTTTTGGGGCCTACTTCACCGCTTCTGGATAGTTCCTTGATAGATTGTCTGGCGGCTCGTTTGACATCTCTTTCGCAAGATTGTCGAGCGATCTGTCGAATAGGCTGTTGGGGACTTGTGTGGGGGCGGTGGGGCGGACCCTTGGTTTAATCTTAGTCATAAAATATGTCTACATACTCTTATTACCTAATTTAATTTATTTCAAAGTGTTACTTATAATTTGGCTTGTCTCTCAATATTCCTTAGTGATTTGTAACCGCTGGGAAGATGCGATGCGATGCGAGCATTTATCATGCTCGAAGGGTGGATCTCAATTCAAATCATGTTAAAAATATTAAGAAATAATAAACATTTTTATTTTTTATTTTTTTATTTTATTTTATAATCAAAATTAATTAACAAAGTATTAATCTAAAATATGAATGCCTATTGTAATACCTTTTTTCGTCATATTTACTTTGAAGATAGGTTGACATAGGTTATACTCACAAATTCCAGCTAACGGTATTGTACAATATAGTAAGAAAATGTAGAAAAGTAATTTTTTACCGTTTAGTGCAGTTTTCATTAAAATAAAATCGTTTTACTTAAAAAGTTTTTTTACTGATTTTTTATTTCTTGTACCTATTGTAATTATGAACGTCACTGTTTTTGGGAAAGAGAGACAAATTTTGGTGTGGTGTGGCATGTTGGTTAAGTTATATTGATATTGATGTTTTATTAAATGTATTGTACGGGTATGTACATATATTCATTTGTCAGCACTTTTGTGCCACACCGTTTCATAGCGCGCAGCGATCGCCAGTCGGTCCCCGCGCGTCCCTATAACAACACCTATGTAAAACACTAACGTAAAGAATCATGTAATTCACTTTTTTAGATCTGACAATATAATCGGACTTTCGTGAACTGTATACCGTCTCTTCATTGAATTCCCTCCTTCTGATACCACGAACTTGGAGTCTACGAACACACGTTCCTCGGACATTGGTGACACCCATTGAGTGAAGTGACTATACCTACAGTGCGTTAGTTTCGGGATCGGCTCAATTTCAAGTTGTATAGGTGACGCGCATCTCGGTAGTACCTAACTACTATCGTTTCTTCTCTTGCACTCCACGGACCGCAAGCTCAACCCGCAGAAAAATGGCGGAAGAAGATGAAAAGCCGGACGTCGTGTTAATCTCGGTATCGTCAAGGGTACCAGAGTTCTGGACGGACCAGCCAGGACTATGGTTCATCCAGTTCGAGGCGGCAGTGGCACCGCAGAAAGCTAGCGACAACGCTAAGTACCAGCTCCTTATAGCCAAACTCGGCAAAGCGGTCATACAGCAAGTCGCGGACCTCTTAGCAAAGCCGCCAGAAGCTGACAAGTACAAAGCACTTAAAGATCGACTCTTAAGCATCTACGAGGAGTCCGAAAACAGACGCATCCAGAAATTAATCGGAGATATGCAGTTAGGTGATCAAAAACCGTCACAGCTACTCCGACGGATGCAGGGCCTAGCCGGAAGCCGGATGACGTCAGATACTCTAATCGTTTTATGGCAAAATCACCTGCCAGCCGCGGTTCGCACAGTGTTAGCGGCGACGACACTTGATGATCCTGAAAAATTAGCGGCGGTAGCAGACAAAGTGATCGAAACGAGCAAGCCGTTAGAAGTCGCGGCAGTCGCGAGCACGAGCTCAAGTAACCTAGCAGATGTGATAGCGAAGTTAACGTTGGAGGTAGCTGAACTACGAAAAGCAAGACATGATCCCCGACCACGGCAGAGGTCAGCGTCACGACAGCGCGACCGCAGCGGGAGCCGAGGTAGAGGTCCCTCCAATACGCGAAACCAGGATCGTCCCTGCTACTACCACTATCGTTTCGGGGAAAAAGCGGAAAAGTGCCGCGATCCCTGTAACTACAAACCGAAAAAGCAAGCGGAAAACTAGATGATGTACAGTCTACGACGGGAGGCTGTCACGGTAGTATTAACCGTCGCTTATGTATCATGGATGTCAATTCTAAACTTAGTTTTCTTGTCGATACAGGAGCAAACGTTTCTGTTTTACCGATTAATTTAGTAAATCGCTCACGTTGCGATAAAAACGTGGATTTCACGTTGTACGCCGCAAACGGTACTAAAATTGACACCTATGGTACACACACGATGACTCTAAACCTAAGACTTAGGAGAGCATTCACGTGGACCTTTATAGTCGCTACTGTTAAACAACCAATCTTAGGCGCCGATTTTCTCAGCCATTTTGGTCTGTTAGTAGATTTAAGTTCTCGAAAATTGATTGATAACGAAACTAAGTTAAATGTCATAGCCAGTATCAAAGATTGTACCAATCCGTCAATCAAAACAATAAACGTTTCAAAAAGGTGAAGGAAGAGTTCCGTCTCATGCAGGAGATGGGCATCTGCAGGCCTTCTAAAAGCGCCTGGGCGAGCCCGTTACATGTTGTTCCGAAGAAAAACGGAGACATACGTCCCTGCGGCGACTATCGACGACTTAACGCCATCACCAAACCCGACAGGTACCCTATTCCACATTTGCATGATTTTACATATCTTCTACCAGGTAAAAAGGTTTTCTCTCGAATTGATGTCAATAGAGCTTACCATTTCGTACCTATCAACCCGGCTGACGTTGATAAAACGGCGATCATAACTCCATTCGGGTTATTCGAGTTCACCAGAATGACATTCGGCCTGAGGAATGCAGCACAAACCTTTCAACGGTTCATGCATCACACGGTTTTAGAAGGTATGGATTTTCTACATTGTTTTATCGATGACGTCATAGTAGCTAGCGTAAACGAGGAAGAACACCGAGAGCACCTTCGGTTACTATTCGAACGACTGAACCAATTTGGGTTAACGATAAACTTATCTAAATGTATTTTCGGTGAGGCAGAGCTTGATTTTATAGGATTCCACGTGTCCGAAAACGGAATTCGACCTATGGACGACAAGGTCAAGGCCATCATTGATTTTCCCAAACCAAAGGATATCAATGAGCTTCGTAGATTCCTAGGCATGGTAAATTTCTATCGCAGGCATATACCACACGCCGTAAGTACACAAGCCATTTTATCTAGGTATTTACATAACGCGAAACGAAACGACAAAACACCCATCGTATGGACGCCGGATACTGAATCAGCATTCCATGAATGTAAGTTGCAATTGGAGCAAGCAGTCACGTTGGCGTACCCGATCGCTGACGCTACATTAGCCCTCATGTGTGACGCTTCGAACACATGCGCAGGAGCCGTCCTACAACAACTAGTTAAAGGTGTGTGGAAACCTCTCGGCTATTTTTCTAAACGCTTGTCCGAAACGCAACAACGTTACAGTACCTACGACCGCGAATTACTCGCAATTTACATGTCTATTAAATACTTTCGCAAACTGTTCGAAGGCAGGCCATTAACGATTTTCACCGATCATCGGCCATTGGTACACGCGTTTACAAAAGTAGGTACCAACTCAGAAACGCCTCGGAGAACTCGGCAGTTACTATTCATCAGCGAATTCACGACCGACATTCGACACGTAGGTGGCGTGGACAATGTTGTGGCTGACGCGCTATCGCGCATAGCTACGATTTCCTGTCCCACGAGCATCGACTTCGAGCAACTTGCTGAATCGCAGAAATTGGACGACTTCATTACACAAGTTACGACAAACAACGTCGATAATAACAAAGTTGATATTAAAAGCATAGTTTTGCCCACTTGCGACAAAATGATTTATTGCGAAATGTCAACGTCCAAAGCAAGACCGTACCTACCTGATAATTTCAGACGTGTAGCTTTCGATAGCGTACACAATATAGGTACTGCCTAAAACTTCGTACAACTTCGTACAACTTCGTACAGCTACGTACAACTTCGTACAACTTCGTACAATTTCGTTTAACTTCGAACAAACTTCGTACAACCTCGTACAACTGCGTACAACTTCGTACACCGCACCGACCAAAATGTACCCACGAAGGTAATTTTTTCGTGAAATTTTAATTTTCTCTTCTAATATTATAATTAGTTTTCGAGTTCACGATTGTTTTGCTAAACAAATGACCATCGTATTGTTTGAATGACGAATTTATACTGTACCTACAAGATAGTAATTAAAGCTTGTGTTTGCAACATAAACACACTAGTGTTACATTCTACATTTTTTATATTTTATGTGTTGGCAACACTGCCTCTCTCTCTCATTTTGTTCCTACCGAGTAACATTGTGCTCCGTTAAATAAATTCATTTAAATCATTTAAATGTGTTTTTATGTTCTTTCCTGAACATAAAATGGTGCCGAAACCACAATAAACATTATTGAAAAGTGAATCCGCGAGTTTCGTCAATAAAAACAGTTTTCTGAAAAGTAACCACGCGGCTGCCGGGCGAGTCTAATTTGCCGGCGGGAAGTCAAATATCTTGTTAATCAAGCAAAGCAGTGCGATAATCCTTGCGAGTGCTACGCTGTGTACAATCATCACCTACTGGCTAGCAAAATTGAAGATTGCATAGGAATCGCAAGACATTTCAAAGAGGTAACCGTCGCCATATTGGTTGGCATTTTGCGTTCTTCGTCGCAAAGTCGTTCCTTCCGCCGCACCGCCGCTGCCAGAGGGCGCAGCCAGCGCGCACGCAGTCCTGCCAACCTAACGACGCCGAAGTAGAACAACCGTTCATTCGTTCGGTTCACTCATTCACTTCACTCATTCACAACTGTCAAAGTGACAGAACTGAAAGATAACCTCATTACCTCAACGTCTCGACTCTGTTTACATTATAAAAGCAAGCATGCCGATTGATGACGAAGGTGCTAATCAACAAGCATCCATAAGAAGAATTAAAGCCCAGATGGCACAGTGCAAAGGAAAGCTAACGAAAGCGGAAACATTTTTACGAGCCGATCCTATGGACAAGGAAGTTATATCGCTGCGAATTAGACAATTATTAGAAAACATAAAGGTCTACAACAGTTTATCATTGGAAATCAGCTTAAGCACGGATACAATATCTGAAGAAGATTTCGCCGAGGACGATTTTGAAGATAAATCCCTACTTGTGATCGCGAAGTTCGAAAAGTTACTATCTACTCGTAAGCCCGATGGTGCTAGCGGCATGCAGATGGATTGCGCGAGTGCTTCCAATGTTAAACTACCAGTGATTGATATTCCAGTTTATGACGGCAAAGACTTCACAAAATATCAAACATTCATTGAGCTCTTTATGGCAATAATTGGAAATAATAGCAAGCTTGAAAGAATACAGAAGCTATTCTATCTTAGGAAGTTTCTCAAAAATGAGCCGCTGTCTCTCATTGAAGGTTTGCCCTTATCTAGTGACTCCTATGAAAAAGCATTAGAGCTGCTCAAGAACCGTTATGATAATAAGTTTATTGTCATAACCAACCACATACAAGCGCTACTTGATTTCCCCACAATCAACAAAGGTACTGCCAGTAACTTGAGGGAAATTGTGTCACATGCTCGACAACATCTAGGAGCGTTACAAAACGCAGGGCAAGCCACAAACGCTTGGGATATTCTCATACTAACCATTCTTTTAAGGAAAATTGATCAGTTTTCATGTAGAGCTTATCACACGGAGCGGAACGACAAGGAGCTGCCAAAGCTGGAAGACTTCTTTACCTTTTTGGAAAAAAGAGCCTGCAGCTTCGAAGAGAGCCAAAAAAGTGAAGGTAAGACCCCTCCATTTGTAAAAAATTTTGTGTCAAATCTGGCAAACAATGTGTCCAATGGCTCGTGTAGGCATTGCAATTCTAAGGCACACAGGTTGTTCAAATGTCCAGATTTCGAGGCCATGGCAAGCCAACAACGAATTGAATTTGCATCGAAAAATAACTTATGTAATATTTGCTTAAATATGCATACAAATAAATGTAAATTTCATTTTAAATGTGCTCAATGTGGTAGCAAAGATCACAATACCCTACTGCATCATGATGAGCTAAAAGCGATCACATTTCATCGTAACATCAGCACTAGTACTGTTCTATTGCCCACAATTAAGGCAAGGATATTGAGTGAAGACGGTAAGTCTCATATCATAGCCCGAGGTTTAGTAGACAGTGGTAGTCAAGTATCTTTTATTAAAGCAGATCTTGCTAAAACTTTGAAATTAAAACAGGTTAACAATAATCTGAAAATAACAGCACTAGGTCAACAAACAAAATCTACCTCAAAAGCTGTCTGTGTTAATTTTATGTCTTTACATAACAATTTTAGCTGCTCTGTATCTTGCTCAATTGTGGACAACATAACCACCAATCTACCTCAGCAAGCTATTGATATAAATAAAATAACAATACCAGAGGGTGTATCATTAGCAGATGATCAATTTAGCACTCCTGGAGAAATTTCATTTTTATTGTCTTCCGATATATTTTTCAAAATGATTTTGCCCACAAAAACCAAACTCCAAAATAGTGATTTGTATTTAATAGACACTGAGTTTGGATCCATAGTATCAGGGGAAATCCAAAGTCACCAAGCCTCCGACAGTGCAATAAATTTACACATGGTCACCGGCGAGGAAATGGTAAAGGTCGATCACCTCCTACAAACGTTTTTTGAGACTGAAATGGTCCCTGAAACAAATCCGGAGGTTATAGCAAAGCAGGATACCTGCGAAGCCGAATTTAAACAATCGGTACAGTTAATAAATAATAAATTTCAGGTCTCCTTGCCTCTTCAGCAGCCACTTGATCGCCTTAAGTTAGGTAACACATGTCCCATTGCAACGAAAACGTTGCAATCTATTGAAAATAGGTTGGCAAAAAATGACAAATTAAAGCAACAATATAATGACTTCATTAATGAATACGTTGAATTAGGTCATGCTAAAATAATTCCTTATAGTAAGAAAGAAGCAGAAAAACGATATTTCATGCAGCACTTACCTGTAATAAAGAATGACCGAAAAACAACCAAATTAAGGGTTGTCTTCAATGGCAATACGAGAGCTAGTTCAAAGCATAATAGTCTAAATGATGTTCTTTCAAATGGACCTAAGTGCCAAAAGGACTTATTTGACATATTAATCTTATTCAGATCGTACAGGTATGTACTGATGACTGATGTCCGTCATATGTATAGGGCCATAAGCATTGATCCGTCTCACAAGCATCTACAAAATATTTTATGGAAGGACGATATGAATAACAAAATTATTTTGGAATTGCAGACCGTCACCTACGGGCTGAAAAGCTCTAGCTACCTGGCCATAAGATGCTTGAAGGAGCTAGCAGAGCGGTATCCTGAGTTCCCCAAGGCGGCTGAGGTGATCCACAACTCTATGTACGTAGACGACGCTCTTTTTGGGGCCAATACGCTTCAGGATTTGATACAGGTAAGAGATGAATTGATTTCTCTTCTGGGTAAAGCTGACTTCAACCTCCACAAGTGGGCTGCTAATGATCAACGAGTGCTGGAAGGTATTCCATCCAGCAAACAATATTTCAATGAGCATGAGCTTCACAATGAAAATTTATCAATTAAAGCACTGGGTGTTACATTTGAAGTTAAAAAGGACGTTTTTAATGTGGCTTGCCCTGCGAAACATGTAGCTAGCTGGGACAAACGAACGGTGCTTAGCATAATAGGCTCATTTTTTGATCCACTTGGTCTGGCAGGACCCGTGATGGTCCGGGCAAAAGAATTTTTACAAACAGTTTGGAAGGAAAACCTTCAATGGGATTCACCAATGCCTGAGCAACTGCTACGGTCTTGGACCAAATTCTATTCAAGCTTGGTATCAATGCCTGTTATATCAATAAATAGAAATATAAGTGTGTGTGACGCACAAAAGATTGAAATGCTTGGGTACTGTGATGCATCTAACATAGCCTATGGAGCTTGTATTTATATAAGAGCAATGCACAATAGTCATGTAAAAATCACTTTACTTTGTTCCAAATCAAGAATTGTTAGTATTAAAAGCAAATGCACGATACCAAAGCTAGAGCTTAACGCTGCCTTGTTGTTAGCCAAGTTATGCGAAAAAGTTTGTTCGATTTACTGTAAAATTAAATTTAATGCTAAATACTTGTTTTCCGACTCACAAATAGCGCTGTGTTGGATAAAAAATAACAAAACTGGCTTACCTGCTTATGTTAAAAATAGAGTCAACATTATAAACTCAATAATTCAAGATTGTAAATGGTTTCACATTAATGGTGCTGTTAACCCAGCAGACTGCTTATCTCGTGGCTGTGATCCTGCTGAGCTTCCCAACAACTCTTTGTGGTGGAATGGGCCGCCTGAACTTATGTCCCCAGATTACGCACCAGATTCATCAGAGACATGCAATCATCTGGCATGTAAAGCAGAGCCAGTCCGAGAGGAAGAGCCTGTTTGTTTAACAGTTGTCGAAGAACCATTATTATTTAAAAGATATTGTTCATGGCCTAAGTTGCTAAGAATTGTATCATATATGTTAAGATTTACATATAATTGTAAAAACAAAAATAATAAAAATCTGGGCAGTCTATCTGCACCTGAAATGAGAAATGCTCAAAACAAAATAATTTGTCAAATTCAAAGTGTATACTTTGCTAAAGAAATTAATTGTATTAAAACAAATCAGCCTGTAAAATCAAATTTAAAATCTTTGGTACCATTTATAGATGGAAATAATTTGTTAAGAGTAAGTGGCAGATTACAAAATGCGCACATTCCTTATTCTCAGAAATTTCCTATTATATTACCTAAAAAATGTCATATAACTTACCTTATAATTAATAATGAGCATCACGCCTTACTGCACGCTGGTTTAAAGTTAACTATGAATAATTTATCATTAAAATACTGGATTATAAATTGCAATAGAGAAGTCAAAAACGTAATAAACAGATGTATTAAATGTTATCGTTTTAAAGCGGAAGCTGCATCTCAGCTGATGGGTTCATTGCCCTCGGATCGAGTCAATGAAGCAAAAACCTTCAGTGTTTTAGGTATTGATTATTGTGGGCCCTTTCAAATAAAGCAATCTACTGTTCGTAGAAGCATGATCTCAAAAGGTTATGTGGTTGTGTTTGTGTGTTTCGTTACAAAATGTGTACATTTAGAGTTAGTATCAGACATGACCACTCTAGGCTTCATTTCATCACTCAAAAGGTTCATTGCAAGGCGTGGTCTGCCGAATGTAATACACTGCGATAACGCTAAAACATTTAAAGGTGCAGACGCAGTCATTACAGATTTTTATAAAGTTCATTTTTCTAAAGATCACCAATCAGCGGTCGTAGACTTCGCGGCTTCAAAAGGCATCCAATTTAACTATATACCAGCCTATTCTCCCACCTTTGGTGGCCTCTGGGAAGCCGCAGTTAAAAGCGCGAAATTCCACTTTAAGAGAATAATAGGCCCAAACATTTTCACTTATGAACAGTTCAATACTGTTATTGTATGTGTGGAAGGCATTTTAAATTCTAGGCCTCTAACGCAATTTTCTAGAGACCCATCCGATATGTCGTGTCTTACCCCGGGCCACTTCCTAACTGGGAGACATCTAACAGCCATCCCAGAGCCTGACTATACGTCCACGCCTATCAATAGGCTACAATTTTGGAAACGATACACACAAATTGTTCAAAGCTTTTGGAATGTTTGGCATAAGCAGTATCTGACACAATTAAATAATCGTCCTAAATGGCACAAGTCGTTACCTAACATTGAAGAAGGAAGTTTAGTTTTGGTGAAAAATGAAAATTCACCCCCTTTACAGTGGCCTCTGGCTAGAGTAATAAAATTGTATACAGGTTCCGATGATAAAGTAAGAGTTGCTGAAATTAAAACCAAAAATGGCACAAAGCGAATTGCTATAAATAAGTTGTGTATCTTGCCCTTAGATTAAGATATCCCAAAAGTAATATTAAGTAGTAGTATGTAATGAAATTGTTCAACTTACACTTTGATAAAAAGTGACTGGGCTACATTCCCTGTTTGCTTTATTGTTTAAATATAAATCATACTTATGTAATTCTAAAAAATTGCTCTGTATAACCCGCCCCGGGAATATGTTTGCAACATAAACACACTAGTGTTACATTCTACATTTTTTATATTTTATGTGTTGGCAACACTGCCTCTCTCTCTCATTTTGTTCCTACCGAGTAACATTGTGCTCCGTTAAATAAATTCATTTAAATCATTTAAATGTGTTTTTATGTTCTTTCCTGAACAGCTTGTAATTAACGTAAAAATAATCACCCTGTATAACCACGTTGATCAGTAATATTTACTTATAAAATGATAATGAATGTAATTAAACGCCATAAGCGAACTTTAGGTACAACTGCAACTGTATTGATTTGTAACGTTCTTAGCAATTTCCATAACTAATTTGGGCAACAAATGTATCTATATTAAGTTACTTACTAATCCGAAGCAAAGGAAAAAATTGTAATACCACAGTGACTCAGGACTCTGTCTACCCATTAGGACTTAGTCGTGATAATTTATCGTATTTAATAATTCATTGTAGCATCAACATTGTAAACAATTCAAGCCGGTACCTACCGAGCAAGTATCATGTATCAGCGACCGTGTTATCGTATTGCAACTTTGTTTCGCAATCACATTCCTTGCATTGTATAACTTGAGTTAATTTTATTTGATTATGTGATTTGATTTTAAAATTTGGATTGTATAACTTCCGCGTACCAAATTTTAGGAGGGGTGTGATGTACGGGTATGTACATATATTCATTTGTCAGCACTTTTGTGCCACACCGTTTCATAGCGCGCAGCGATCGCCAGTCGGTCCCCGCGCGTCTTTATAACAACACCTATGTAAAACACTAACGTAAAGAATCATGTAATTCACTTTTTTAGATCTGACAATATAATCGGACTTTCGTGAACTGTATACCGTCTCTTCATTGAATTCCCTCCTTCTGATACCACGAACTTGGAGTCTACGAACACACGTTCCTCGGACAGTATCGATGAAGTTGTTTTTAGATTCAGATGTAGGTATAATAAAAATAAAAACAAGTATGAAGGGGTCTTGCTGAGCTCGGCAGCTTATGCAGTTCGAAAAATCAGACAGCTAACCGATATAGCTACTGCAAGACTTCTGTAGGTACTTCAGCTACTTCCATACTATTATGTCTTATGGTATTTTGCTGTGGGGCCGTGCTACAGACGTTGAGACAGTCTTTATCCTTCAAAAACGGGCAATTCGAGCCATTTACAATCTGCGTTGTCGAGATTCATTACGAGATCTTTTTAAAGATATCTGTAGGTATTTTGACTTTCTACAGTCAATATATTTACGAAAATATTTTATACTTTCGCAAAAATTTGTCTCTCTTTCCCAAAAACAGTGACGTTCATAATTACAATACAAGAAATAAAAATTAATTAGTGTTCCCACATTTTCGACTCAGTAAGGTCAACACATCTTTCATGGGGCACTGTATACGCTATTATAATAAGATACCAGAGGATATTCTAAACTTGCCAGACAAAAAGTTCTAATCCCACGTTAAACAAGTCCTCTGTAAAAAAGGTTACTATAAACTCGATGATTATTTGAATGACCAAAATGTCTGGTCTTGACAATGTTACACTATGTAATTCAATATTTGTACTTTGTATATTTTGTTTTGTTTATAAGAAGTGTGTTGTAGAGTTTCTGGCCGCATCTTCTCTACAACGGAACACCTTCCGAAGCGGTGGTAGAATCAAAAATGACGTCAGAAAGTTATCTATGTGATATTATTTTGAAAAAAAAATTTGAGTTTGAGTTCTTTACTTTCTCTTGGGTTACCAATCATAACACAATTTCGTAACTGTCCTTACATTTTTAAGGACATTTTCTTCTCCAAAATTGTATACATTTCGATTATGTTCTAAAGCTCATAAATATTTAATTGAAAATTAGAAGTTTATGATTAACATATTTGCATAGATACATTTTTCGAAGGAAAAACGCAAAAAAGAGTTCGTTTTTAACCAGAGTATCAAAATTTATCATCACAACACTTTTTTTTTCATTGATATTTTTTTAAAGTTTGCTGTGTTTTAAACACAACTTAATTACCCTTAAACTGCATTTATGGGAATATTTTTGTAAGATTATTATTTTTATAATTTACCTAATTAAATAAAAAGTAAGAAGATTGAGCACAAAATAGTGCACGTCAAGAAAAAACTGTTTTTATACGCTGTCGGTAGATATCTATCGGTACCATCCATTGATTTAAGTTATAAATTCAATAATAGATGCACCAAAATGCTTTTAAAATACGTGGATTTTCTGAGGTTTCAGAATATCTCTGACTACCCCCTCGGGGAATATAGTCGTGAGCATATGATATGCTATGCTATGCTAAAAAAACAACGAAAGTTTTATTTTTCCACTGTAGAAAAATTTATATCTGGAAAAAGGTACAGTTTTGAAGTGTGTTTATTTAAGTTCATCTTGCAATACTTACAATTAAGAAGCTAAGTAACCAAATAATATTTAAAAATAAATCGTTTTACAGATCATCCTAGGCATCTATATGTATTTTGCTGCAAAATTGACCGAACTTCTAGACACCGTTTTCTTCGTTCTAAGAAAGAAAGACAAACAAGTGACGTTCCTGCATCTTTACCACCATTCCTGTATGGTGGCAGGAACTTGGGCGCTCCTGAAGTATTGGCCATCACATAACGTATTATTTATAGGTTTCCTAAACTCCATAGTACATGTATTCATGTATACGTACTACGGTCTAGCGGCGTGGAGTCCGGATGTTAGCAAAAACTTAATATGGAAAAAATACATGACTCGGTTCCAGCTGGTAAGATACCATGTTTTATTAGTCACTGATGTTTCATGTTAAGCAAAGTCAAGTCCCTTCCTAGTCAGAGGTATGTTAAGTTGTTAAGGGGACCAAAAAAATGTTTACAACAAGTTGTCGCAAGGCCAACCGGCATTTTTGTATGAAGCCTGCGTCCGCGGCATGGTACATCGATAAACGTTTTATCGCACCTGCTAACTCGTTCGTTCACGCGCAAAAAGAAAGGGAGCTAGGCCGCGATAGCGCTTTATCGCGTGATCATGCCGCGGGCGCTGGTAGGTTAAAGTAAAATTCATGAGTTTGCGACCATGGTCTTCACCTAAAATATCGATAGAATGTAAAATAGAACGGTGGCCGCCAAAAACAAACCCTACCTTATAGGTTTAATGAACAAATCAATTTTCAAATCAAATGGAAGATTGAAAAATTTGTCTCGGGCGGGACTTGAACCCGCACTTTTCTGATCCGGGGAGGTGCGTTATCAAATTTCGCTACCGAGCCCACAACCCAGGGAACGAAATTTTCAATCTGTTGCGTCTTAAGGCGTATCTGCCTTGGACCACGACTCTCCATACTAATCGATGCGAACGAGCGCGTGGCTCCGGTCAGAATTTAGCTGTTTTCTTTGAAAAATTAGATGATTTTTTATTAATTTCTAAAAAAAAAGAAAACCACATAATTCTAAATTGTATTGTGAACAATATTGTAAATTTTCATTTTCTTCCGATTCAAAATGTAAG
Source organism: Agonopterix heracliana (assembly GCA_963693445.1). Taxonomy (NCBI): domain Eukaryota; kingdom Metazoa; phylum Arthropoda; class Insecta; order Lepidoptera; family Depressariidae; genus Agonopterix; species Agonopterix heracliana. The sequence goes on from OY856321.1 coordinate 1,536,268, forward strand.
AGTAAAATGGTTACAACTGGAAAAAAAGGGGTGACTTTAGAGTCCCTGTTCTTCGGTTTTATTTATTAAAATCGATTTTTAGAAAAACCACATCACTTCTCATATCCTGTAGATGGTTTAGTTTATTTTTCAGCTCAAAAAGTGTCATAGTTAATGAATAAAATGGTTACAAAGTTACCCAAAGGCTTGTTGTGCAAGGTGTCAGAGTTGTCCAAGTTATCAGAGTTGTTCATGTTTTTAGTTATACATGTTGACCGAGTTGTCCAAGTTGATAGAGATCGCTCGAGGTTAAAAACTTGGGATATTAAAATGGGGACACCAAACTGTACAAATCCATCAAATTAGAACTTTCCTTGATCTTTTGTATTAAAAGCCCCCTTTTTATTTTCATTGCTTGGCCTATTAGTTCAAAAACCAAAACAGGTGATGCTGTTTTAATTAACCGGAGTTTTAATTAACTTATTAGGTTTGCCAACAGGCTAACATCGTATAATACTGCCGAGATGCTGTGCTCTATGTTTAAATGAGCATAGCGACAAAGTTTTTTTTGTTAGCTTTAAATATTTATTAGTAAATAATAAGTTTAGTAGGTAATATAAACTAACCATTAATTCTATTTTTGCGTAAGTATGTGTGTGTATCTTGAATTCGTAATTAATTTCATCTTGAAACTTTTACTAAGCCTTCGCCTACTACTGGTGAAACGTGGATGTTCTGAGCTTCCAGAATAAGTCTGACTAACCCCTCGGGGAATATAGTCGTGAGCATATGCTATGCTACCTTCAATACGATAAAGTGAACTTTTTTATAACTGTATGCAAGACAGCTGGTAGTTGTAGCAAAGTTTCTGACCACCCCAAAAAGTTTTATTAACAAATGCTATATGGTCGTATGTGTATGAACGTATGTCTGTATGTGTACTTGATGCCCTCAAAACTACACAATTTGGTGTTTAAATCACGGTTATAAGTCTCAGGAGGTGGAAAATATGTCAATTTCTGGCTTTCTTGAATATTTCATTTCCAGTTTCCAAGCATTTACATTATCTTGTAGTATTATCTCGGCCAGAGCAGATGAGGAACCTAATGACTCTGTAATCTTTACTGGAATGTTAGGAAAGAATGTTTCAAATTCCTGAGCTATTGAATAGTAGTCTAGTAGTAGTATATTACTCTCCAAACGGCATTGATTTTGTTATCTGAAATCTTAATTATTTATATTTGAAGTTATATTTATAATAAGTTAGTTATAGCCTGTAGAATCCTACTGTAGGGCAAAGGCCTCCTCTCACGAATAAGGGTGGAGTGGGCCATACTCCACCACGCGGGCCCGGTGCGTGTTGGTGGAGGCAAGTCAGTGGTCACCTTGCTGTCAGGGAATTTTCAAGCCGCCAATAGGCCTCGGACCTGGCTTAACGAATAGTTACAACGCCATCTGACGGAACTATCCGAGACCAACTGCTTGACGTGCCTTCCGAAGCACGGAAACGCTCGAGATGAAATACCACTAAACGGTCACCCATCCAAAGACTGACCGGACCTGACGTTGCTTAACTTGGGTGATCGTTTCCAATACCGAAGCTCCACTACGCCGACGAGCGCTTCTATTATAATAATATACTTAAATTAATACATTATAATTTTCCAGATCCAGTTTGTCTCTATCATCGTACAATATTTCGCAAGCTTCATGGTGTCGGACTGTCCTCCAGCGATAGGTGTTGCCTGCTTTATAACTTGCAACACTTTCTTCTTTTTGGTTCTGTTCTTTAACTTCTATAGGCAGACTTATCAAGAAATATCAAAAGAAATTAAAATTCTATGATTACAAATGGAAAAGAAAAGATATACTTACTGATGTAGTTTAAGATTTTTTTTTTTTTTTGTATTTGTTATTTGATTTGGGTCGGTTTTCGTACAGTTCAAAGAAAACCGGCCAAAAGCGTGTCGGACACGACCATGATAGGGCATTGCCATTGTATGTTGACGATATAATTTTTTTTGACACTGAATGTGCTGAAGGGTCAAACACATATACCTAGCCCAGTCATTTTACGGAGTTTTGGTAATTATAAATTGTACTTTTAAACTGTTACCGCTATCATTTAGAGACAAAAATACTACCTGAAAACATATTTAAAAAAAATCACTACGCAACATAGAAATCCAAATTGTAAGTTACTCATTTTAATTAGATTCAACAATATAAACATGTGCGTATGGATTGAGGAGCCACATTTGCTATTGAAAAAAGAATTCTATGGCCATTTTGTAGGAAATTTGTAGATTTTGTAGGCCCAATCCTAGAATTTGTAGGAAAAGTATAGAGAAGTTACATGAACATAAAGGTGGCTCCTCAATCCATAACGTCAGGATTGAGGAGCCACCCTGTATCTCTGAAAGTACGTGGTGAATCTTTGTGAAAATTTTGTAGGATTTAGTAGGAGTTGGAAAAAGATCCTACAAAAAAAATCAGCTCTGTACGACTACAACAGAAAAAGTTACAATAGATAATTTGATTGTGGCTCCTCACACCAGATAAATGCCTATAACTACATATGTACGTAACGGAATTCACAACCGATGATGCCAATATTTAGTAGAAATTTCTACTAAATATTGGCGTAGTCAAATGTCGCATATCATCAATACCGACAGAGCTACGCGTTTTTTAAATTTTCCAAATAAAGTCACCATATAGGGTGACTACTAATAAGTTAAATCCTGAGACACATTTTAGTACTATCAAGTTGGTGGCTTATTATGTCCAGAAAAAGAATGCATACGATTACCTTTCCCTTAGTCGCCTCGTAAAGTACTTACCTACTAACACCGGTCATATTCTGATACACCCTTTACGATCTGTTTTCTGTGACAATTGTCGGATCTTATTTTTTTATTGCCTTGGTATTGCAGCTTTATCATTTTTTCATATATATAGTACATTGGAAATCTATTGTATATGCATGTGTTATATGTAGGGTGTATATAGGTGGAAATATAATAGAAGATAAGCTATGATTATTAATTATTAATAGAATCTGTTATATATTTACCATGATTGATGCTGATCAAACTCATGATGCTAATAAGTTAAAGCTATTCGGACAGCGTAGGTACCTCGTAACAAATCTATCAAGTATTGTCTCATCATCATGACTAGAATGATCATCATCATCAGCTTATAGTGAATTGAGTAGCTGGAAAAGTCTTAAAGGAAGTGTCCAATAAGTAATTGATAGGTAGGTTATCACGATACTATCATCATCATCATTCATCATCTGTCGTCCCCAGTTCTGGACACTGGTCTACAATGAGGATGAGGAAGGTATGTACAGAAATGATTTCAAATAAAAAGTCAGGTATCAGGATAGTCGAATAGTATTTTATTTCTTTGACTATCTGTTATATATCTTTGATTCTACTATTACTCTGATTCGACATTTAATCTGCTTCGCAAGTGTTTTCCCTGTATGCCATGGGGCAAAGGGCCTATGGAGAAGAAGCATAGAAACTCCACAGAACAACCAAAGCACATTGTTGAATATCACACATTATTATAACAATTCGGTACACTTTATAAATTAACACAAGTTACTTAACTTTTGGGCAGCATGACGACCTCTGTGGTCTTTGGTAGCAGAATGAATGGTACTGTAGTCTTTGGCAGAATGAATCATTTCTATGACAAACCACCTCCTTTATACATTTCCCACCACCCCTGACGATCGTTAGGAATGGCGGCAAATCTACACAGGAACAGGAAGTTCGTTTACAATATTTAAACTTTTACTAAATAATTTCTGATTTACTACGTACACTTGATAAATCAAAATATAATTTTAGACTTAGTAAAATATAAGTAATATAATATTTAACACTAATAAGCGTTTTTAGTTACACAAAGTAAATTTTATAATGGTGGCAAATTCACACAGGAACCGGAAGTTCGGTTATAATATTAAAACTTGTACTAAATAATTTCTTATTTAGTACGATCACCTCACAAATCACAGTATAATTTTAGACTTAGTAATATATAAGTAATATAATATTTAACACAAACAAACATATTTTAGTTAAAGTAATTTTCTCGTTCGCTTATAGGCGGACCAATCAGCGACGCTGTTGTTAAACCATTAATAATGTCTCGAATATATATTTAATAATTAAGATTACATCAAAGGATCAGAGTAACTATAACCGTATAATTAATATCACATTTCAACAAGATTTACGATAATATAAGTTAATAAACATTGTTGACAACAACGGTTTGCTTTTTATTCAATGTTGCCAAAAATTATAATATAGTTGGGATTGTCAGACAAATTGCATTGCAATTCGTAATTTAATTTGATAAAACTTTAAATTGATTTTTTATTTTATTTATTTATTTATTTGTAAGACAACAAAATACAAGACACAATAATACACCTTAAAATAGACTCAAGTAAGCGTCTCCAATAGCGTATTTATATAGTTGTAGCATATAACCACTATTCCAACACATGCATTACCCCAGGGACAAATTTGTATGGAAATCTTTATAATCGGACAACATACATTAGTTAGTATTTAAAATATGACTGGACTTCTTTTGTATGGAGCGCGTTAAAGGTAATATCCCCTTTGAATTAAGAGATATGAAGTACTTAACATGATTCAAAACTAGTTAAGTACCTACCTTGGTGTGTACTGTACCTGTCTGTGGTTTCCTGAATGCATCAGCTAATTTCAGGATCGTATAGTAGGTAGTAGTAAGTACTGATAATTTTAAGTACATGTTTAGGAACTTACACTTACCTAAAAATTTGTTGCATTTCGACTGAGTTTTTTTGTCACTGAATACCACATAACACATGTTAAGGAAATTTTTTACTTAAAATTACGATCAATTAACAACGAACAAGCGGTTAAGAAGCTAAAAAAAATTGAACTAATTAGTAGGTAAGTACTTTACGAGGCGACTAAGGGAAAGGTAATCTTATGCATTTTTTTTCTGGACATAATAAGCCACCAACTTGATAGTACTAAAATGTGTCTCAGGATTTAACTTATTAGTAGTCACCCTATATGGTGGCTTTACATGGAAAATTGAAAAAACGCGTAGCTCTGTCGTTATTGATGATATGCGACATTTGACTACGCCAATATTTAGTAGAAATTTCTACTAAATATTGGCATCATCGGTTGTGAATTCCGTTACGTGGTACATATGTAGTTATAGGCATTTATCTGGTGTGAGGAGCCACAATCAAATTATCTATTGTAACTTTTTCTGTTGTAGTCGTACAGAGCTGATTTTTTTTGTAGGATCTTTTTTCAACTCCTACTAAATTCTACAAAATTTTCAAAAAGATTCATCACGTACTTTCAGAGCCACAATCAAAGTATTGTAGCTTTTTCAGTTTTAGTCGTAGAGAGCTGATTTTTTTTGTAGGATCTTTTTCCAACTCCTACTAAATCCTACAAAATTTTCGCAAAGATTCATCACGTACTTTCAGAGATACAGGGTGGCTCCTCAATCCTGACGTTATGGATTGAGGAGCCACCTTTATGTTCATGTAACTTCTCTATACTTTTCCTACAAATTCCAGGATTGGGCCTACAAAATCTACAAATTTCCTACAAAATGGCCATAGAATTCTTTTTTCAATAGCAAATGTGGCTCCTCAATCCATACGCACATATTAAACGACTTTTAAGCAATAAAATAGCAATTGAAATAAAAAAAAAATATTTTAGCACGCTGATCGTATTATTCAATCAGATTGTTAGACTATTATAATTATTATGTAAGTTGTGGTTGCCGATAAAAGGGTTAGCACTGTGCATGTTAATGATTAAGATATTTGTTAAAGAAAAACAACAACTGTGTTGTTGTTTGTTTTGTTTTGTTATTTGTTTTGTTGGTAATCCTAATAAACAAATTGAATTGAATTGAATTGAATTGAATTGAATTAATTCATCAAGGAGATCCCTTGACCACCTTCCGTTTCCATCATCAGACCCTCTATCTTACTGGTACCTCGAAGTTCTCATCGAAACAATTTAAATGGTACCAAACACGAGTGCTCTGCTATAATTCATCGAGAAGATCGCTTGACCACCTTCCATCTCCATCATCAGACCTTCAATCTTACCAGTACCATAAAGTTCTCATCGAAACAATTTAAATAATACCAAACACGAGTGCTCTGCTATAACAAATCGAGGAGATCTTATGACCACCTTCCCTCTCCATCATCAGATCAACTCCATGTTACCATAATATTGTATTGTCATTAGAACTACACGTGTGTGTAAAGTTTCAAGTTAATCGGTTGACAGGAAGTGGGTGAAAATAAGATAACAAAAATCCATTGTTAGATAGTTAGATAATTCGTTAGATAGATAGTTAGACAGCATCGAATTTGAATAAAATCGTTTAAAAATACGCACTATTACCTTCGATCAAAGCAAAATTAATGGATAGGCCAAAGTAAAATTAATATAATATAATAATAATTATTCCAAACCAAAAAAATAAGGCAAAACAAATGACAGGTACCTATACTTCAAATATGTACCGAGATGACAGACAATTGTGTGCCAGTTTGTATGGACCAAGTGCACCAGTAGTGTGCTTCAACATAACGCGCTTTGGGCCTATCCTTTCATTTTACTTTGATGGAAGACTATTACCGCATTATACATCATAGAGTTGTATAAACTTGTTCGGCGTTATCCCGATAAATACCCTCACAGACCAGAATTTAAAAGTAGCAGTCTAAATCGGATTCATAAACTTGAATGAACTACGGGCCTAATTCACCTATTTTACACATTACTGGTTCTGGTTCGTATTGTAATCGGTTCGTAATGACGTCACTTTTTAAAATGGAATTCTGTTGACATATTTTTATCTTGTTCCAATCTCGTTCCGTTGACATTACATACTATTTAGTGACTTTTGGTATTCTACTGTATCGTAACGTGATTGTAAACGAGGAAAGATCGTACGTAAGAACATTGTAAGTAACTTTGACGTTTGTTTTAACCAATGTTATTACGATTTCTTGCCCTTAGAGCTGTCAAAATAAAAGTTAGTCGTGAGGTACTTTTTTACAATCGGTTTACGAACGTTAAAAATTGTTGGAAAAAAAAAATTTTTTTTTTATGCTCTCCTACCATCTGCATCAAACAGCCACTAAATACAAACCCTGATTTTGGTACCAAATTGAAAGCAAACTTAGTTTTCATCACTATTAGCTTCTTCCAGCCCCCACTATGGGGTATCCTGTGATAGGCCTGCTAGTGGAGGCTCTAGCCCAACTGCAACACGCGCGCCCAATTCACATAGGTACTTATCCCTCAGAATATTGTATCTTTATCGTATCTTAGTTTTCTCGTGGTTGAGAACATTTCATATCATCTTATAGATCATTGGTACATACGGTGACACATCAAGCTATACAAAACCAAAATAAGCTGGCCACGCTACGTTACACGTTACTCCTGCTACGCGCGGTCAGCTTACTTTGGTTTTGTATAGCTTGATGTGTCGCCGTGTGTACATAGCATAGCCTACCGTATCTGCGAATTCGAACCCGTCCCATAATTTTATTACTGAAATTTTCTGTAAAACACAACTGACGCTCCGAATATTATTTACGTTGTGTTTTACAGAAACTTTCGGTAATGACGCTCCGAATTTTTAATTTGTTGGTGTTTACGTTGAGTGCAATTGTTTAGTTTGTTTGATTATGTGGAGAGGATTAACAAAAGATAATAATACTGTTGAGTCATATGAATGAAAGTGTTGGTATAGGGTAGAACTTAGAATCGACCGACCATCCGACCACATGACCAGAAAAGTGCTAGATATCGATACTGAACCCCGAGGACGAGGAAGACCCCGAATTACATGGATGTCCTTAGTAAATAAGAACCTCAAAGAAGCCCAAGTCAACAAAGAGATGACCCAGGACCGAGCTGCCTAGAGACGTATGACACGGAGGGCCGACCCCAAATAAAATGGGAAAGGGCAAGGCCAAAAAGAATAGGGTAGAACTTAGAATGTAGAACCGACGGGCTTGTATGAAAATAATTGTATGGATGTAAATAAGGCGAAAGATGCATGTCAGGGTCGCAGTATACACCCTGGAATCGAGATCGTTCTGAAGCCGGAAGACGGTACTTCAGAACTTTTGCTACGGAGCCAATAGCGATATCGCGAAAAAAAACTGCAGTTCCATAGAAAGTGCTATTAGCTTCTTGACAAAAAGGTATGAAATAGCAGGTTTTTTAAAGATTTAAAAGTTGGTTTTACAGTGGTAAAAGTACAATTTGATGGTATTAACACTCTGTTCCTACTTCAAAACGACCCCGATTTCATGGTGTATAATGGCGCATCCTAGTCTTTGTCTACCCCAGTAGGAAAGAGGCGTGATTCTATAGATACATTAATATACTTTATTATCGTTATCGACATTATCATGCAAGTTGAAACAAAGAGGTTTTAAAACAAAAAAAGATAAATCCTTCCAAATAACATCTTTTTCGCAAGAAGCTTTATGCTTTACTCTGGAAAAAAAAGTGCCTATAGATAAAAGTGAAGTGCGTCAATGTCAATTAGTAAAATATTGATTTTTATGTTTACACCTCAGACAAAGAAAAATTTCTAAATAAGCTCGACGATTAGAAATGATAAGAAAAGGCAGCAAGGCATTTGAACCAATTTACAGACAAGTTTACATTCCATTCTCTCTTACAGAAAATGTACAGCACTTACAGTAAAATAAAAATAAAATCGAATACCTATTATAAAAATATATTCAATAACAATACACGGACTTGAAAGAAGAAATATAATATTCTAACAAAGATGTAATAAGGAGCAAGAATATTCAACAGAGATTGAACCAAGAGTCTTAGATACGAGTATGATATTAATAAAAAGTCATGATTAGTTTGGTGATTGATCTTATTATTCAAGAAGTGGTTTGTGTCAGTATCCAGAGTTGATCCAGAGTTCCATCGTGTCGCCAGCGATTAAACTATCTTAGTATACTTAATTGGTACTTGAACTATATCATTTCGATGGGTCGATAAAAATCTTCAAGTGTATTATAATATAACGCCGCCGCCGCCCTTAGTGTCGATTTCGAACGAAGACAAATGCTGTAATTAAAAAATACTAAATAAAACATAAATTAAATAAGTTGGATTGTTTTATTCACTAAATCCAATTTCCAAGATACATATTATATTTTACAATAGTAAACACTTGTCACTGTTTTCCAATTGTTTTCATAAATATACCTAACTATTTGTTTTAAGTATACAAAAATATAGGTGCTGCATAATGAACTGTGTAGGTTAATCACTTCTACTATGTCTTATTGGAGAGGTGAAGAGGTGATTCACAGTGTAAAAAGATCACCGAAGTTGGATAGGTAGGTCTTTTGGATGGGTGACCGTTTTAGTGTTATTTAATTTATGAAGCCTCCGTCCGTAGTCTAGCTAGAAGGTTATTACTCGCATATTAAGCACACAACTCCCCATGTTCCGGATAGTTGAAAATACACAACAGTAGGTATCTATTGAAGATAGAATTAGCAACGAGGTGGTCCTGCAGAGGATGAATAAGAGATTAGAAATCCTAAAAACTATAAAACCACCTTGGAAATGACAGCACCTCTGTCACATTATGAGAAGTGATATTTAAATATCAACTTCTCCAGATTATTTTGCAGGGGAAAATTTTGGGAAGACGAATGCCTGGTAGAAGAAGGACGTCCTGGCTTAAAAACCTGTGTGAATGGTTCGATATGAACACCTCCTCACTGTTCAGGGCTGCAGTCTCCAGGGTCTGAATAGTCCTAATGATAGCCAACCTCCGATAGGAGATGGCACCACAAGAAGAAGAATATAAACCTACCTATCTGTTCGTTAAGTTAGATCATAGGCCAACGAAGACGGTGGCAGAAGATAACTAGATATGTACTAGCTAGACAGTATACCTCTGACTTGCCTCCATGCATCCGCTTTGGGCAGGAGAGTAGAGAGGTAGAGAGTAGCATATTCCTTGGCTAGAGGTCTACTCTCATAAATGTAGATGAGAGGAGGCTTCTGGCAGAAGAATACGTACCTAATACTTCATCTAAAAAGTCATGGTACCTGAAAATGTATTATTTTCCTCATGTTTTCCTTTGCATGATATGAAATAATTTTATCTGACGCTTTGGTTTTGAATGAATTTTGACACGAATTTGACAGAGTAGGCATAACAAATAAAACAGCAGAGGTAAGCAACCTTTCAACTTCGTGATAATATTTTGGAAACAGGAATTGAAATCTGAATTTTGTTATTTTGTAAAATGTTAACGGTTATTTAGTGTGTGCATTTTAAGTACTTAACTTTTTATATTAAAAAAAATTGCCCAATGAACAACAAACTGTTTCGTATTTTGCGTTGTCTCTTTTTCTACAGGATTAACCTGATTTTAACTATGTATTTTTAAGTGTCTATTTTGTACGGAAACCTCAAAGCGCGAGTCCGGCTCCCACATAGCCGGATTTTGAATGTCTGGTATTAGAGTTGAAAGATGGATAATTATGTATATTAGTATTTTTTTAGGAAAATATTTGATTTAGGTACTATGATGATAGGTATATTTGATATACCTTCTAGCTTAAAATAAAAAAATCCAACTAAGTAATAACAAAAATAATTATAAGCACTGACAAAAAACTGTCAGAATGAAAAAAAATCAGCTGCCTCATACTAAACTGCTCGACACAAACGAATGGGACACCAAATTGAAGGTTAATCATACTTTTCCTTCCACCCTGTAAAGAATATTCAACATTTTTATCATTTTCAAAGTCCCTTCCACCCTAAGATGTTTTTACTATTGAGGTCCAGTTTTAGGATCAATAATAATAATATTTGTGAAGAATATTTTTGTGTTTTATTTGCAAGACATTTTCCATAAGACAGTTGTGACAAGCGCATTCTAAATATAAATTAAATATAAAACCATAGATGCTCTTAAAAACTATAAAGTCTTCTTTAACATCCTCCCTTTTTGGGCATTTACTGGTTTAATCCTACCGTTTTAGATATTTGCGCCAGTCTGGGCTTATGGACCGGTTTCGTAAGAACATCAGCACACTGGTATTCGGTTGGAACATATTTAACTCGAAGTTTATTATCTGTGACCAACTCTCTGACATAGAAATGTCTTAAAGCTATGTGCTTGATTCTTCGATGCAGTTCTGGGTTTTGAGATAGCTTTATAGCAGCATCGTTATCTATTTGTAGTGTAGGAACTTCATTCAATTTAGTAACTTCATTGAACAGTCTCGTCAACCACACAATTTCACGGGCTGCTTCGCTAGCCGCAACAAGTTCTGCTTCGGTGCTTGAAATGGCTACAGACGTTTGCTTACGACTGGCCCAAGAGATCACACCTCCTGCATACATGCACAAAATTCCAGAAGTAGAGCGTCCTGTAGTCGCGTCTCCTCCATGGTCTGCATCACTGTAGCATTCCAAGATGCCAGGTTTATAACCTTTCATATATGTTATTGCAGTATCAATAGTTCCTTTGATGTAACGAAAAATTCGCTTCACCTTTTGAACATCTTGCATCGAAGGGTTTCCAAGAGTCCTTGAAACGACGCTTATGGCATATGATATATCCGGTCTCGTTCCCGTCATTAGATACGCCAATGCACCTACAGCTTCTCTGTACGGAAACTGTACGTCACTCTCTTTTTCCTTCTCTTCTGGTACGTCTTTGATGATTGGAGTGCTTACAGGTTTGCAGTCAATCATTCCAAAGCGTTCCAGTAGTTTCTGAGCGTAATGTTTTTGGGATACTGTAATGCAGTCCTTTTTATTACTGGATATTTCCAAACCAAGAAAATACGACGCTGGCTTTATGGTAATCTTGAACTTTCTTTTCAGTTCTGCCATAAATTTCTCAGTTTCTTTCTGATTTGTGGAAGCTACAAGTCCGTCATCAACATACAGTGCTAGAATAATTTTATTGCAGTTTCTGTTTCTTGTGAATAAACATGGATCAGTATCGCATTGTTTAAATCCTATAGATTTCAGATAATACACAATACATTTGTTCCAACATCTGGGTGCTTGTTTCAGACCATATAAACTTCTTTTTAGTTTACAGACTTTATCTGTCCCATCACTAAATCCTTCAGGTTGATTCATGTATATGTCTTCCTGTAGTGACCCATTTAAAAAGGCAGTAGCCACATCGAATTGAACGAGGGACAACCCTTCGTTTGCTGCGATGCTTATAATAGATCGAATTGTTGTCATTCTAGCAACTGGGCTAAAAGTTTCAAAATAGTCAACTCCTTTCTCTTGAGTATAACCTCTTGCAACTAGTCGAGCTTTGTACTTGTCGAGGTTTCCATCCGCATTGGTTTTTATTTTGAAAATCCATTTGCAGGAAATAAGCTTTCTGTCTTTAGGTTTTTCAACTAAAATACAGGTTTTGTTTTCCTTTAGAGATTTTACCTCGCTTTCCATTGCTTTCATCCATTCAGACTTTTGCGAACCATTCATTGCCTGCCTGTACGTTTTCGGTTCGTCAAAGACATGTGAAACAGCAGACATGATGTAGTCCTCATATCGCACTGGTGGGCGCAGCATCGAACCACTTCGGAGGTTTCTCATATCAGGTGCAAGCCGCTCATCATCATCAGAATCAATAATAGATGGTTCCGGTGTAGCATAGGATTCATTTGTTTCTTCTCCGTTCTGACAAGGCAATGGTATATCATCAATGGTAACTTCATCTTCATCCGAGCCCACGATCGGACCGCTATTCACAGCCTCAGGCACACTCGAACTTGCTTCGTTATCACCATTCAATGTTTGAGGCAAACTCGGAATTTCTTCATCTTGTGATACATCCTCCATATTGAGGTCCAGTTTTAGGATCAATAATAATAATATTTGTGAAGAATATTTTTGTGTTTTATTTGCAAGACATTTTCCATAAGGCAGTTGTGACAAGCGCATTCTAAATATAAATTAAATATAAAACCATAGATGCTATCAAAAACTATAAAGTCTTCTTTAACATTTACTTCCACCTCGTTGTGTTATATTTGAACTGTTAGCTTTCGACTATATTAACACATTTGTAACATTATGATGTGCAATCACGGACTTGAAAGAAATACTTTTAAGTCTGTGTGTGCAATAAATAAATTGAAATTGAAATATTTGTTTTAAACAGAAAAATTTCCGGAAAACATAATATTTTATTCGCACAGCAACCAATGGAAAAAAATGTATGTGCAATAATTTCAATACAACAAAAATATGCTTACCTATCTATTATTTTTACAATCCTACAAGAAATAGGTAACTAACAATAATTAAAAATGTTTCTACCCCTGCTTCGGTATTGTATCGTGATCGGATGGGGTTTGTACGTAAAACAACGCTACACACAATGTTCATCCGTTTCCTCTACGATCACGTTATAAAAAAAAGAACATCTTTTTTTTACCCGAAAACTGTCAAATTAGTGTCAAAATAACGGAACTGTTTCGTATTGTAACACAAAAATCGTTAGCAGAATTAGGCCCCAGGTAAACCAGAAAATTATTTGTATTTTTAAGCTCAATTTTTAGAGCTCTGATGTTGGTAGTTGACAATGTTGGTACCTACATTTTAAAACTAAAATGTTAACTACATTTTGAAATGTGAGGCCCGGCAAGCAGAATCTTGACCGTGACGGCCGCCGAAAAATTACGAGATTCCTCACAATTTTTTATACGCATTTCACTTGATTACTCTCTGAACTGCACTTCAGGGATACTTTTTCTCTTATACCATAATTTTTCATTGGAAAAACTGTTTATCGTCCCCTTAGAGGGAAAAGTCACCAACTGACACATTTGGCCAAAATGAGTTATTAACACCACCGTACTCAGAATAACCTGCTCTACGTTCCCGTCTTACTCACGTTTCGATATCTGTCATACTTTCCAAGATAAAAAGGTGGAAAAGTCACTAAGTACAGCTTTTGTGTGAATTCAAACAGGAAATAATAACTAACTCCAGCTGCATTATCATCCAATATAGCTACGAGCAGTTAGTGACTTTTCCAACGTGAATAAAAATCTCTAACGGTACTTGGTGACTTTTCCCTGACAAAAATAATAACTAAGTGCAATTAGTTATTTTTTCTACGGAACTTTATTTCATTTTAAAAATGAACTAACCGCATTTAGTGACTTTTTGCCTAAGCCCTATTTCCGTAAGGGCCGTTAGTTATTATTTCTCCTGAGAAACCGTTGAAAGCATTGTACTGAAACACACTTCCCGCGCCCGCCACCCACTTCACCGGCACCCTGCGTGCGCCCACCGCTCAGTGTTGCAAACTTAGTGGATTTTCTACTAAAAATGGTGGTTTTGAGCCCCTTTTAGGGTAGAAATTTTGCTTTTAGTAAGTGGTTTTGCGAGTGGTTCAATAGACTAAAATTGAGTTAAGTACAAGAGAGCTATTTTTGAATTTCGTAAGGCTTGATTCGTTTTCAAAAATGTCTTAAACTTTTATTTAAGATTATAAATGCATTATTCGATAACGTTTTTGAAATTGTCCGATTTAAAAACATTACTCAACCACTAAGCTGATTTACTGATTATTTACATAACTAGAAATAGTTATTTGTTATGCTAGGCTGCAAAGTTGTTTTTTGGCGCGAGTACTTGTATTCTTCGCTACGCTCAGGTTTCAAAGGTACGAGACGCAGAATAATTTTGCAGCCGAGCGAAACACACAACTTTTCACCTCACAACAGCGAGGAAAATGTTAGGTGCAAGCATTAACTTTAAATCATCATCAGATACATCGCACTTCATGACGTTGTCCCATTCTATTGCGGCAATATAGTGCTCTTGCATTTAATCACTGTCTCGCTGCGGTCACGTGTAGCAGTTTGATGGAAAAAAAATTGATCAGCATAAAAAATTTCCTGGTGTGTACTGAGACACTGCACAAATAATTCAAGAAATGTAAGGAAATGTAAAGGAATAACTTCTCATAGGTAAACAAGATGAATTAATTATTAAAAAGCATTTTAAATATTATTTGAAACGATATTTTTATCCCACATACTGGGAAAATAATGATATGCAAATGCAAATAAGGACAAACCCATACGTGCAAAAGAGAAGACAAGAGATATTGCTTTTCAAAGAGATTATGTTTAGGTATAATCTCTTTTTTTTCCCACTCAAATAAATTATAGTGAAGGACAAACCTATACGCGAAAAAGAGAAGACAATAATAATATAAGTATGCAAAGTTCGTCAAGTAAGCAACATAATCTTTTTGTCTTTCTCGCACGTATGGTTTTTACTATCTTTTTATCTGGACTGGCAGTATAGACAAAATATTGAATAGAAAGATTCGAATTTTAAAAACTCTTTTGCACTCAGATTTCGGACGATTAAAATAATCTTTCCGAGTTTGTGAGGTGAAAAAATATTTTGTCATACAACTGTTCGCTGTCGAGACACCAGGGCCATGGGCATTCGAAGCCAAACCTTTCTTTAGGGACCTGGGATGTCCTTAACGATAAAGATAAGATAAAGGTTGTGACCTCCTCTGTCTTTAGCTGTGCAGCGGAAAAAGAAAAAAAATTTGACGGCCCGACAGCACAGTCTGTAGTGAACCTGCCTGCTGTGCCGGGGGTCGCGGGTTCGAATCCCGTAAGGATCAAATATTTGTATGACGAATATGAATATTTGTACCTGAGTCATGGATGTTTGTATCTATATATGTATTCTATATCGTTGTCTAGTTATCATAATACAAGTCCAGGCTAGATTCTGGAACTTTAAATGTGACTAGATAATTTGTGTGACACTGTCCAAAAATAAAAAAAAAAAAAAAAAATAAAAAAAAAATAAAAAAAAAAAAAAAAATGCCGCCACCATAATTGTCACTTTTGGTCTATACATGTACGGACGGCCAGAAGCAAATAAGTTTTTCTTTGTGTAATTTCAATACTTTGTTTAGTTTAGTTATATTTTTGGACTTACAAATAAATCGTAAGAAAAAAGGCTCACAACTATTTCCCGAGGGGGTACACAGAGATAATATTCTAAAACCTCAGAACATCCATGTTTCACTATTATATTACCGAAATTCTCTCCAGTGTGACAGGGGTGAGCCCGTCGCCACTTGTTATGGACAGTGGGTACAATACATGCCAAAATGAAAGCATGCAGGTTTCCTCTGGATGTTTTCCTAAACCGAAAAGCCAGTGGTGTTACAATCGTTTATAAATTCAGAAAAAGTCATTGGTATGAGTCGGCCTGGACAGGGATCGAACCATCGCCTACTACATGGCAGGCAAGGTTACTCGCCACTAGGCCACCACGACACGGCACTTACGGCACTTACAAGTAAATGTTGCACAATATGTATAATTAAGGTAGCAAATTACCCATATAACTACCCAATGTTTTCTTGTTTAGTGCAAAATTTTGTGATTATGAGAGTAGGGCCTTCTGTTTGCGGTTTTCCTGTGGTTTTGAATCTGGTGGAGAGCTAATTTAACTGTTGGTAACACTGCCCCCACTTCAGTCAGATCGATCGAGCTAGCCGGTCGATGAACACCGTTGCGTTTTAGCGTGATTTATACATTATTTCATGTAACATCATTATATAAAGAGATTTTGATGAATAAGAGGAAGTTAAGCCCTGAACCTAACCTTCACACTGCGCTGTCACACCATGAACAAAAATTCCTGACCTTCACCCAAAGGTTCGTTTTACCTGACTAAAGGTGATCTTCACATGCATTTTTGTTTTTCTAGTGGCGAGTAACCTTGCCTGCCGTGCAGGAGGCGATGGTTCAATCCCCGTCTAGGCCGATTCGTACCAATGAGTTTTTCGGAATTTATATACGATTTGTAACACCACTGGCTTTTCGGTGAAGCAAAACATCGTGAGGAAACCTGCGTGCTTCAATTTCGAGGCATGTGCTGTACCCACTGTCCATTATAAGTGGCGACGGGCTCACCCCCCGTCACACTGGACAGAGTTTCGGTACAACTGGTGAATCGTGGATGTTCTGACGTTATAGAATATCTCTGACTACCCCTACGGAGAATATAGTCGTGAGCATAATGTTTATGCTATGCTTAAATAACTTTAAGTAATATTAAAGACACAAAATAATAGTGTTAGTTAAATTGGACACTCATAAACCTGCATTTCCAAATTGCATAAAGTCACCAACAACATGACAAAAGTCACTAACGATTTATTTGACAAAAATATGTTGGATATATGGCCCGTAGCTTCGCTCGCTCCAGAATTCAGTGAAATGTCGAGCTCGCTTCGCTCGCTCCTGGCTAGACATATTGCAGTAAAATCTCGAGCTCGCTTCGCTCGCTCTAGGTTTTGGATCGTGTATCTTTTCATAGAGTAGTTATCTTGAGTTTGCTGTGCTCGTTCCAGCTTTTAGGTCGTAAAAATCTCGAGCTCGCTTCGCTCGCTCCTGGCTACGATTGTATCACAAAGACCTAGATGCATTGCTCGCTCCAGGATTAAGTGAAATCTCGAGCTCGCTTCGCTCGCTCTATGTTTTAGTTTTTATTACATCAACCTCGCCTGGGCCTGGCCCACCCTGGGAAAAAATCATTGCTACGCCCATGGTGTTCTATATGCTGCATTATGTACCTAAAAGCGGTGCAATAAGAGCCACTTTACGAGCAAGTATGTTGAAAACGTATTTTCGTCTTGGGCTAGCTTGAACCTCTCGATTTACTCAGGATTCAAGTCTTAACTCCCGGCTCCCGAGCGAAGGATTCAATATGCCCGTGACGAAAGACACTGCTTTATCCCCTTGGTGCATAATCTACTATTTATTATTGTTTTCTAACTTTGTGTTATAATGTGACCTAGTGTGACGTGCGTTCATAATTATCATCATCATCATCATCATCATATCATATTCTGTTTGAACAGCTGCTTGCTGTGTTGTTTTGTAAAAAGGTTTTATACCACCTTTAAATGAGTGTAGATTTATTAAATTGAGCAAAGCAATAGGTACTTAATCAAGTTATAATTTTAATTGTTATTAAGTAAATAGATTTTTGTTTATTTGCTGTTCTAAACCTGTTAATACTGCAGTAAATCTGCATGCAGACAGCGAGTCTGAAGACGAATCTGAGACCGCAATAAAGTAAGCAACTGAAAAGGAAACAAAGCGATCAAAACAAAGATCTAGCTCCAGGTGGGTACCCATTTGTGTTTCCACACTTTTGAAATGCAAAGGTTTCAGACAATGACATTTAAACTTTTCAGGTAGTAAGGTACGCGTAGGAATACCTAATTAATTAAAAAATCAGATTCTTTGTTGAAAAAGTCAGGGCCACTGGTGTCCAATTGTTAGCATGCTAATACATTACGAATCTAGTATTTAATTTAATGATTACCAATTATATAATTTAATCAGACATTGAAAGCTACTATTACGATACAATTTTGACCTATTACCTACAAATGAAGATTATTATAGTAATTTTGTACAATACAAATGATGTGTTGATGACGGCAAATACTTGGTATAAATCCATAGTACCTACATAATATAATATGTACACATTATAAAATTTTATACTTGGCGTAGATTTTAATTGCTGGCGTGTAGGATACGTAATGGAATGCATTCAGGGCTTATTCCAGAGGGCTCGAAGAAATCGTACCTCAAAGCTCCAAAATATTTTATAAAAAGACATGCCCAATCCCGTTTTGTATAACCAAATAGGCAAATAGTGAACCAAGTCATGACACAATTTGTAGATAATTTTACTTGCTACAATTTTATTCTCGACAAGTTTGCTCTATGATCAGCATCTGTCTGTTTGTTTTTTTATTTATTTAATTAGTTCGTTATAGTTTCTCGTTTCCTGTACATCAAACCGTGAACATAGCTATTACAAAACTCGTAGAAAATAACGTAGGTAATCTACAATTTTAAATTGAACAATTTTTTTCTATTGTCAACCGTTGTTGAGGATATTTGTCTGTTATTATTTTAATTATTTAGTTTTTGCAAATATCACGTTTCCAATGCATCAAATCATGATAAAGTCTATCGCAAGCTTGTAGAACATAACATTCTGTGGGAATGGAACGTAGAAGTATGAGTGTAACGGAACGCAGGTAGTGTGTGGATGACAGATAGAATGCAGTGTGTTGTGTGAAAGAGAAAGATGTAGAACAAATGACAGGTCAGGTAAGAGAGGAATGGAAGACGAGATGCGTAGGTGCGAGTGAGATGAAGGATGAGTATGACGTAGGAGGGAATGGAGAGGGAGGATGGCCTTTGGAATCACTACGTGAGCAGACGATGTAAGTGCTCAGCATTTTCCATGTAATAAAACTAATTAAAACGTGTATAACGTGTATTTTTGGAAGACAAAATATAGAAAGAAGATTAAGAATATCGCAGTTTGCTCATACAAAATCCCACAAATTTGGGGGCTCGTCCGGGATCCAGCCGGAAAAATCAGGAAGGTGACGACGCCATGAGCACGAGGCGCCGCGAGATAACCTAAAGACGTTTACGAAGAAGTTTATTTAAAGAAGTTTACGAAGATAACGAAGTTTATGAAGATAACGAAGTTTACGAAGCTAACGAAGAATTTAAGACGTAATAAAGATGACAGAGGAGAAGAAAGAAGACACTGATGACTTGAAAGCGTCACTACCTGTCTCACTCACATTTCATGAATGACTCTCCGTCTCACTCGGTCTTAGGCAAGCTTTGAACGCACAAGAATAATTTTTAGTAGGTAAAGAAATTTTTTTCGAAACTGGGTTTCTTGAAGGAATTTTTTTTTCCCCGTAATCAAAGAAATAATGTAGCAAGTATTATACCATTTTAGAATCCTTATTAAAATGCGTCAACTTTTAGTGCTAGTTGCCAACCTGGCGTAGTACTTTTTTTTTTCAGTACCTACGGTCCGTTAAAGTTGAACGAAATATTTATTGTCTATTCATTGTACGGCATAATTTCTTCAGGCATTTTCCCTAAAATTATAAAATTATAATCAAAAATTATAACGGATGCTGTAGCTCAACCAGTTTCGGAAGAAACGAGTAAAGTAGATTTGTTCTCTACTGAAAAACTAGATGGCGTTGCTGCAGGAAATTAAATTTTCTTTTCTTATTCTACTTATGCAATGGCTACGGAACCCTATCATGGGCGAGTCGACTCGCCCTTGCCGGTTTTTTCCACTCCCTTCAGTCCGCATCGGTGATTTCGTCGTGTCGATCGTCTGTTATGGCTGGGTGTAAGATTGGACGCTCAAAACAAAATAACGAAGTATAACATCTCTAATGTTTTCTTTTTATAAACCTTGTGTTCTTAGCCACATGAGTGATTTTAGAGGGTAGTCCGTTCTTTCCCCAACATCGTCCGATCTTTCCCATGTATTTTTAAATGTATGTTTATACTTTAAACTCCCGTAACACAGCAGTCGTTAAATCTATGTAAACATGAACATAGTTAGTCGAATGTACTTTCTTTATTTCATTATAACAGTTAAATCCAGTGGCCTACAGTATCATTTCATCCTTATTTTGTACCTAAATCGTACACCTATAATTTAAAAAATTCAAGACTTATAAGATTAATTTAAGATTAAGATTTATTTTTTTATTTTTCTAGTTACTATTATGATTTGGACTATCACCCGATTCCGGCTTGACGTCGACTTACGGGACACCCTGTATATATATATATGTATATGTGTATATATGTATATATATAATCGCTGCTATTTACATAAATTTTTTTGCCTTTTATTACCAATTACTTATTTATTCACAACAAACAAGATTAAAATATATACATAACCCAGAGAATATAAAAATAATATGTAAATTCTATATATTATATAGGTAGCAGCGATTACATTACCCAACATGCAGGGACGATTTCGGCATACATTGCCTGACTTGTTCTCTCTATTTTAAAGTGTAGCGATCAAAAAAGCAATGAATGCCGAAATCGGCCCTAAATGTTGGGTAATGTAATCGCTGCTTATGCCTGACCGACACACTTACATAACAATAGATTGAGCTACGCGTAATTTATCAAATGCAGTCTTCCACAATACTTCAATCCGTAAGCAACTTAGTTTGTTTTACACTGATTTTTGTAAGATAAATATAGTAGTAGTTAAGTGGGACTCAGCTCTACCATGTGTAAGTCTAGTTACTCGATATTTTTTACTAAATGCACGCTAAATATTAAATTTAAAATATTTTAAGCCTCAAAAACCTATATTTCAGTACCTACCTAAATGTCGTCCATTTGTGAAGATGAGACTTATAATCAAGAGCCGTGTGGTGTGTATAGTACCTTATAGTCATAGTAATATCTATACATATAATAAAATTCTAAACTTGGCGATGATGTACATTGAAGATATTTACAAAAAAAATAATTGGGGGTGTTTAGGATACGTAATGGAATACATTAAGATCATTTTTAGAATTTTTGTCTGTTTGTCTGTTTGTCTGTTTGTCTGTTTGTCTGTTTGTTTGTTCGCGCATCACTTAAAAACTACTGAACCGATTTGGATGGGGTTTTCACTGAAGTGTAGGGCATGGCTTAGATTAAAATATAGGCTATGTTTCATCGCAATCGGCATATTCAATCAAAAGTTATGAGTAATTAAAGAAAAAGTCACGAGCGCCTCTGAATTTAATTCACGTATAACTTAAAAACTACTGAGCCGATTTGGATGGCGTTTTCACAAAAATATAGGGCTTAGTTTGGATTAACGTGTAGGTTTTATTTCATCGCAATCGGTTTATTCAATCAAAAGTTATAAGTATTTAGACAAAGTCGCGAGCGGCACTGAATTTAATGCACGCATCATACAAAATCAACTCAACCGATTTAAATGCGGTTTTCACAAAACAATAGGGCTTTATTTGGATTCACATTTGAGCTTTATTTCATCGCAATCAGTTAACTCAATCAGAAGTTATGAGTATTTAAAGTCAGTGGTCTGCGCGTTCATGCATTTGCAATGATTCAGTATAGTAAATACTAATTGCTTTTTTCAACGCTTTCTTCAGAAAGCTCAGTAGCGTAATTGGTATATGGTCAGACTTTCAAACACGAGTTGATGGTTTCGAATCTTGGTGCAGAACTTTTTGTTTTTATTTTTTTTATTGACAATATCACATTTTCATCAGCAAGTGCATACATAGGAGAATCTGATTTATGGATGAAGTTTGGATTAACATATTATATAGGCTTTATTTCATCGGAATCGATTTACACAAAAAAAAATATAAAAATTTACTCACAGAGGTTGAGTAAATGAAAGTTAGTACTCCAACTGCTCGAAGTGTACAAATTACACAAATCTAATTGTACTTATCATACTTTATGTGCCTATTCTGTGTATGGGTATTTAAAAAGACCGACGGCCTACGGCCTAGCTTTGGTGTCCTGGCAGAAAAGCAAGTGCCTCCTGTGGCACACTACATGCGTAAGCACCTTCCCCGCCAGACCTCAGTCGCACGTCGCGGACACCTGGAGCAGCCGCAGAACTTACTGCCACAAAAAAGAGAGTCCGGTACTCAGCTTTGAAGCGTCAATATCTCTTAGTTCCTGTCACCGTCAAGACCACAGGTGCATGGGGAGCCGAAGCTAAAAGCTTCATTGCTGAAATTGCGCGTCGACTTTGGGAGAGGAAATGTGACCCCGCTTTGGGTCGTTCCGGGCTAGGGTTGCCACTGCCAAATCGCCGTTGCCGGACAAATACGTCAAAAACCCCGGACATTTCAGTCAAATCTGAAATTTTCCCCGGACAACCACGATAAATTGTATTTTGACAGTAAAATTCAGCTTTGGTCGTTATTGCACAATCTAAAATCTTCTTTTAAATGTACATCGATACGAATAGGTTGTTGAAATACGAGCTGAAACCTGACTGGAGCGAGTGTAACATGGTCTAAAAAAATTGAGCAAGCGAAGCGAGCTCGAGATTTTGCAATATACGACTAAATTGATTTAAAAACCAGGAGCGAGCCCGAGATTTTCATAACATATCGAGATTTTGAAATACGACTCAATCGATTCAATATGTACGAATAAAACTAGGAGTGAGCGAAGCGAGCTCGAGATTTTGCCAAATATTATAGCGCATTTCCAGGTCATGCCAAAATCGAGGCCTTCTATGTATGAAATAAGAGCTGAAGCGAGTGAAACGAACTCACGATTTTGCTACATAACAACTCGATTGTTATGCTTATGCCGAAATCGAGTTTATTTTTGTGGATGAATCAAACTTTTGTGACGACCCCGCCCGGACGCCCCCGGACGCCCTTCAAACCAGGACAAATCCAGGGAAACCCGGACGGATGGCAGCCCTATTTCAGGCTGGATATAATGTCTTCCGAAGAACTGACGACCTACAATTTAGACCACTAACTGGTTAGGTGTGGGACGCCTTCCGGCCTAGCATCCGGCGCTGTATCGACGGCCTGACGAAACATTGGGTTCCAACTCTTCAGTGTTGATGCTGCAGGGGTCCTGACTGTCTAAGCCATGAGACTTGAGGATTTGCCGATTTTGAATTAGATTATTAGGATCAAGCAGAGTTCTCTTCACGGCTACTTTCTCTGTAGGGTATTGTCAACATAAACTAAGAATGAGTAACTGTGTAGGGGTGTGTGTGTGCTTTAATAATCTACAGATTTCTAATAATTGTTAATTTGATGAGTTAAGCAGAAACATTGCTTTTTCGGGTTCCTATTACTCAGTCCTGATGCTGCAGGTGTACAGCCTGCATGTTCTGATTTAAAATAAGTGTTTGTAAGTACTTATCAAACAATTTAGATGTAGTTTTGAGAAATGTATGGAGATTCTACTTTATGTTTTAATTTGATGGCAATGATGGCAATATAATGCGATATTTTTCTTCTTTATTTCTTTCTATACTTTTTTTTTTTCTATTTATTTCTCTTTCTTTGCATTTCTTATTATTTTTTTCTTTCTCTTAATATTATTAAGAACTTCTCTGCGCGTACGAAGTCGCGGGCACAGCTAGTTAGTAATATTTATTTGCTAATCAAAGTTACATTAGCTAAGGGGATATAATTCGGAGCGCTCTCCATACAAACGAAATCTGGTGACCTATATGTATTTTCAATGCTAACCAATTAAAGTCAATGAAATCTTTTAGAAACAATGTAAAAACCTAGTAAAAACCAATATCTATGCTCGTATATTATCAGATTTTCGTTAAAATACAAGGTGCGGTGGGGTAAGATCGTAAATGGGGTAAGAACTAAAAGACAATTTTTTTATTTTGTCAAAAAAGCACGAGACGCCTTTTTTAGGGTTCCGTAGTCGAACCCTTATACTTTCGTCCATTCTGTCTGTCTGTCTGTATGCCCCAATAACACCTTAATAACTCGCTCATTTTTGCACCAATTGAATCGACATTTGGCATGAAGACAGATAACAGTAACCCAAAAACAGACCAAACTCAAACCCAGGTGTAGTAGTTATGAAGAAAACCATTTTTCTCCCATACAACGAAAGAGGAGTTGGAAAAAATTAGTTTTTTTTTTTAATAAGTCGAGTGAGGTGTCGTTGGATAGGTCTTTGCTAATAGAACAAAACTCCCATAGAAACTAAATCTATATAATGTGTCTATCTCGAGATATCTGCGTTCAAAGACCCAAATAGGGCGCCCCCCCTCCCCCTCCCTCTAACTTCTAAAATACTGGAGCGAAAAATCTGAAATTGTTCCAAAATATAGCTTATGGTATGTACTTTTAGTAAAAATTATAACGGATGCTGTAGCTCAACCAGTTTCGGAAGAAACGAGTAAAGTAGATTTGTTCTCTACTGAAAAACTAGATGGCGTTGCTGCAGGAAATTAAATTTTCTTTTCTTATTCTACTTATGCAATGGCTACGGAACCCTATCATGGGCGAGTCCGACTCGCCCTTGCCGGTTTTTTCCACTCCCTTCAGTCCGCATCGGTGATTTCGTCGTGTCGATCGTCTGTTATGGCTGGGTGTAAGATTGGACGCTCAAAACAAAATAACGAAGTATAACATCTCTAATGTTTTCTTTTTATAAACCTTGTGTTCTTAGCCACATGAGTGATTTTAGAGGGTAGTCCGTTCTTTCCCCAACATCGTCCGATCTTTCCCATGTATTTTTAAATGTATGTTTATACTTTAAACTCCCGTAACACAGCAGTCGTTAAATCTATGTAAACATGAACATATTTTTCTCATAGGTTGTTTATTGATGTTTATTGATTATCAGATTCTACTTAATTTAATTACGCTAGCTGATATATCGATTTTGAAGAAAAAATAAATTGCCACCTTATGAATGCAGCTAAAAACCATCCGAACTTACACCAACTCACCTTACAGTTTCAATGCTACGATTAATTTAAGCTTTGTATGGAAATCTTTGAATCACTATAACTTTAAAACTATACATTTTAACGCAAATCTGATATTATAAAAGTATAGAGATTAGTTTCCACAATGTTTCTAAAAAAAATCATTGACTTCAAATTGGTTAGTATTGAAAATTTTACCAGCATAGTTACTCAATGATTTTTAAGCAGACTTTGTTTGTATGCAGCGCGCTCCGAATTATTAAAGACTTGATCAGGCAATGCCTGTATCGCGGGAATCAAACAATGTGGTATTGACTAAAAACAATGAGCGTTTAAATTTTCTTTTATTAATTTGAAAAATAAGGGGTTCCTTTCAATAATAATGTCAATAGCTGCTTGACGCAGATGTATGCTGTTTGTAGTTTTCAGTTTGATGGTCTGTCTGTCCCTTGCAGAGTAGGTAAGGGACAATTGAGCATTGAGCAAAAATTTGATTCCGTGAAAAAATTAGTAGTTTTGAAGCCGGAAGTGATATGCCATCAGTAGTAAGTACTATGTCGTAAAATGAAATAAAATGGGTAAAAAAACTTTTAAGTTAAACGATTTTATTTGAATGAAACTGCACTTAACGGTAAAAAAGTAAAATTTAAAATTTAAAAAAACCCACGACGGATGTAGCGTTGTAATCGAAAAAGGATTAAATACAATTTTTGCAAATCCCTCGACTAAAAGAAAATAGGTAATACCTACTTACCTATTTTCCTTTATCTTTTATCGAAAGATAATAAACCAAACCCTAGAAATTTCATGCCCATTTCATTTTTGATTTGATTCATGAACTATATTTTTCAGTTTTATGAGCATAAGCATATGTTCACGACTACATTCCCCGAAAGGGTAGTCAGAGATATTCTGAAACCTCAGAACGTCCACGTTTCACCAGTAGTACCGAAACTCAGTTTTATGAGTTTGTGTCTAATTGAAATTGGGAACAGATGGCAATGGCAGCCCTCGACGGATTTTCTAGGGTTTGGTTTATTATCTTTCGTTACTTACCTATTTTCTTTTAGTCGAGGAATTTGCAAAAAAAATATTTAATCCTTTTTCGATTACAATGCTACATCCGTCGCGGGTTTTTTCAAAATTTTCAATTTTGCTTTTTATTTTAAACTTTTTAGAGAATTCCCACATAACCGTCTACAAACAAACAACCTCTCACCCTAAACGCATATAACTTCTCCATCCCGTCGAGGGTAAAAAAGAGCCTAAATATGGTTTACCTACTTACTACGTGCCTCCACATAGTTTCCGACGATGTTCTTCTGGTACATCATCAGACCATCAGCAGTCTATGTACAGAAGCTACTCACCATATGCTATCAAACGAGCCCAAACATGGTCTCCTAGCTATGTGCCTTCACAGAGTTCTCCACGATGTTGTTCTGCTGCATCAGACTGTCAGACCTTCATGTACAGAAACTACTCACCAAACGCTATCAAAAGACCCCAAACACGGTCTCCTAGCTATGTGTCTTCACAGAGTTCCCCACGTTGTTGTTCTGCTGCATCATAATACCCTCAGACGTTTATGTCCAGAAGCTACTAACAACGCACTAACAAAAGAGCCCAAACATAGTATCCTAGCTATGTACCTTCACAGAGTTCCCCACGTTGTTATTCTGCTACATTTTCAGACCCTGAGACGTTCATGTACAGAAGCTACTCACCAAACGCTATCAAAAGACCCCAAACACGGTCTCCTAGCTATGTGCCTTCACAGAGTTCCCCACGTTGTTGTTCTGCTACATCATCAGACCCTGAGACGTTCATGTACAGAAGCTTCTCACCAAACGCTATCAAAAGAGCCCAGACACGGTCTACTAGCAAGCACTTCACAAAAAACCAGATCAGCGCCCCCTGGTGGTTAGTGACAATCAAACCTATCGAAGAATCATTGCAAATAAACCTCAAGCACTTTAAAAAAAAACGCATCTAAATCGGTCAGGCCGTTTCGGCGTTAATGCGCAAAAACTCATTTTGACGTTAGAAAAATGTTAACTGCAGCGCCCCCTGGTGAGTTAACACCGTATCACCTAGCTAAGAACCATCGCTGATTAATCACGAATCCTTTACAGAAAACCGTATCTAAATCGGTCTAGCCATTTTGGAGATAAATGGGAACATTGGTTTTGCACAAACCAACAAACCACCTCTCACCCTAAACGCATACACGTTCTCCGTTTCGTCGCCGGTAAAAAAGGGACTAAAAAGTCCTTATCAAAACAAATTAAATGAGATCAAACACGAATGTACTGCTAAAATTTACTAAGGAGATCCCTTGAACACCAATCGTCTCCATTATCAGACCTTCAATCTTACCGAAACTATAGAATCCTCATCAAAAAAAATTAAATGTGATCATACAACAGTGCTTCAATTAACTGAAGAATTCCCTTCACCACCTAACATCTCCATCATCAGACTCTCAATCTTACTGGTGCCACAAAGTTCTAATTGAACCAATTTAAATGATACCAAACAGTGCTCTGCTATAATTCATCGAGAAGATCCCTTGACCACCTTCCGTCTCCATCATAAGACCCTCAATATTACTGGAACCACAAATTTCTCATCGCAACATTTAAATTGAGATCAAACACGAGTGTATTGCCTTGACCACCTTCCTTCTCCATCATCAGACCCTCAATCATATCGATGATATGAAGTTCTCATCAAAACATTTTAAATGAGACCAAACACGAGTCTATTGCTGTAATTCATCAACGAGATCCCTTGAACACCTTCCGTCTCCGCATTAGACCCTCAGTCTTACTGGTACCTCAAAGATCTCATCGCTACAATTGAAATGAGACCAAACACGAGTGTTTTGCTATAATTCAATTAGGAGATCCCTTCACCACCCTCCGTCTCCATCTTCAGACCCTCAATCTTACTGGTGCCACAAAATTATCATCGAAACAATTTAAATGATACCAAACACGAGTGCTCTGCTATAAGTCATCGAGGAGATCCCTTGACCGCCTTCCGTCACCATCATCAGACCCTCAATCTTACCAGTACCATAAAGGTCTCATCATAAAAAATTATAAACACGAGTGCTCTGCTATAAGAAATCGAGGAGATCTCTTGACCAGCTTCCGTCTCCATCATCAGAGCAACTCATGTTACCATAATATTGTATTGTTATCAGAAATGACAACATTTCATTTTTTAACCACCAGTTTTTAATGAATAATATAAAAATAGGTTAAAAAATAAGAGATATGTATTTTTTCGATTTAATTTTTAAGGGGCTACCTGCCGGTTTTGGGTAATTTTGTAACCATTTTATTCATTAACTATGGCACTTTTTGAGCTGAAATTTAAACTGAACCATCTACAGGACATGAGAAGTGATGTGGTTTTTCTAGAAATCGATTTTAATTAATAAAACCGAAGAAAAGGGACTCTAAAGTCACCCCTTTTTTTCCAGTTGTAACCATTTTACTCTTACATTTTTAATCGGAACAAAATGAAAATTTACTATATTGTTCACAATACAATTTAGAATGATGTGGTTTTTTTACTTTTTCGAAATTAATAAAAAATCATCTAATTTTTCAAAGAAAACAGCAAAATTCTGACCGGAGCCACGTGCTCTTTTTCATCGATTAGTATGGAGTGTGAGTGAGAGGAGAGTGGTCCACGGCTGATACGCCTTAACTAATATTTCTATTTTTAATTTACTTTTGAATTTTCTGAAAAACGTAGGCTTTATGGCCAAGATACCTTGGCCTCAATAACATTAAAAATAAAAACTGTCAAATACATTAGAAAAGCCAAGCAGGCAAAGGAATAAAATCTCATTCAACCTATATTATATTTTTCAGTATTTTTCAAATAACTCGAGAAATATTGGATAGAAAAATCTTATAATTTTGATATAAGCTTTGAATCACATAATCTCCAAATGGTTTTCTTATTTTGGTACCTTTCTTTAAATGAAATGTTGTCAATTATATGTGTGTGTAAAGTTTCAACTTAATCGGTTGACAGGAAATGGGTGAAAATTAGATTACAAGAATCCGTTGTTAGTTAGTTAGTTCGATAGTTAGACCGGTTCGAAGTTAAATATAATCGTTTAATAAAAAATCGTATAAAAACAATTAAATGTGATGGATCGGGCGGCCGTGAAGACATTTTACACCCATCGAGCTTATGAATAATTCAGTTTTCATCACGGACCTGAAAAAAAGAGACCTCTTTTTTTCTAGTCCGTGGTTTTTCTGCAATAGTTTACTACTAGGAGATGAGAAAAAACTTGGTAGGCCGTCCCTTATCCTGGTGGGTATTGTGCAGGAGGGTGACTGTAACCTCTCTGAGGCGATACTAATTACCCATCGAGCTCATGAACAAAATTATGTTTATCCGATTGGTTTTAGTTAGTGTAACGATGTACACTCGGTCGTCCGCCGGATATCCTGGCAGGTGGTGCTGTACCAACCAAAAATAGTTGTCAAATTTTGGAGTCGGTTACTCACAAGCTAACAAAGTCCTCAATGACTATTAGGGTCGTGGGTCCGTCTGTATACAATCGTCTGCCGCTGGATGTCTCGGATGCACAGAGCTTATCTATTTTTAAAAAAGACTGCGCCCATGGCTTGTCCAGCAAGCGTCCTACTCATTTAATGAGTTCTTGCTTGTAATACGTGGGAGTGGCGAGCCTTAGCAATGAAAAGCAAGCCCAGGAGCCCACGCACACCCAAGGTACAACCCGCGACCCTCCCGGTAGAGATTCGCCAGCGCAATTGGCGTCCCCACGGAATCCCAAGGAACAGTCGGGAGGCCATTGCCTCGATGCTGTCTCCCCGCTGCCCCCCTCCAGGGGACCACGTGAAAAAAACCTGATGTGACCTAACACTACCGATGTAGGCGGGCACGATGCCGATAAGTCGTGTCGGCGTCTTTTGTCAGCGTAATAAGAAAAGCTTAAAATGGTTCTCGCAACTACTGATAGCATATCACCTCCTTCTGGCTTCAAAATGGTTCCACGGCATATAATGTAATAAAAGCATATTTTGAATATAAATTCCAGACAAAAAAAAAGTAGGTAGGTAAAGGTAACTACTTCTAATTTTAACTGTTATTCATTCACAGCAGAAAGCGGCAAAATGACACCTACACAGATTATTAAAAAAAAGGCATCTCATAAAGAGAATCCTGCTTCATTTCTGCAACTTGTAAGACAATGTGAGATAGAAATGGGATTCATGACACAGTTGAAATGGACGAATATTATTGTTATATCTCTCCTTCACATCGTAACTGTGATGTGGGCAATTCCTTGCTTTCTGACTGGCCGTTGGAAATGGCAAACTTTATTATTTTGTAAGTACAACATCAGTCATCACATCAGCATCAACAGCATGTGCAAGTGGTTAAGGTGAACTATATTTTATGAGAGCATGACACGTCCCTTTTTAGCCGACTGCACGATGTAAAGGATGGTAATTTGTTTATAAGCCTATTGTATATGTAGGTATGTTTGTTCCTTTGTGTTGTGCAAAGAGATTATACCTTAAAGCATGGGAGCCATACCTATTGCATGGCTGTACACTTTTTTTTACGTTTGTTTGTATTGTTTTTGTCAAGTGGTAAGGCAAAAGCATTGACCAAGAATGTTTCGCAAAAAGCACAAAAAGTTACCGCTTTAAACAACTTTACACACACTGCCACGTCAAAAAGAGTCAAAAAATTGGACAGCCGCATAAAAAATATCCCTAGATCCATCTTCGTCTACTATTAAAGGTCATAAGTCATAACTCATAAAACAAAAAAGACTAAGGGCGAGGCGCTCGCTGCCCGCGCCGCGCGCCTCTTCGCGGCTGCTCTATGAGTTTCCTACTCAGGATGGCCGTTTTTGGTATTTGATACCTATATTTTTTTTCATGTCTTATTTTAATATTTCCGGCTTCTGGAGCTCTAGATAATACGTTTAACACCTGTAGTGTGAATTAAAAAAAAAAAACACCCGCGCTCTCGTATACTTCTGATGCCGACTGTCCACGAAATGTCAATTAATGTGAATCAAAATTGCGATATATTATTGCATTTTCCAGGTTTATTAGAAGTACAAAGAGTAATTTAACTATACAGACAGATACCTGGCATCAAGCACTAAACGGCAACATAAATTTCAGCGACTTATACCTACAGGGTGTTTCATAAGTAACAATAAATTTTTAAAACTCTTAAGGGGGTTGTTTAGACCGTCAAACTGAACAACTTTCTCTATGGGACCAACATCGAAATCGCGAAAAAATAATTTTATATCCCATACATATTTTAGCTCTAGTCGATTTGTAGAGTATAGAACATACATTTTTTTTTCGCGATTTCGATATTGGGCCCATAGTGAAAGTTGTTCAGTTTGATGGTCTACACCACCCCCTTAAAGGTTTATTTGTATTTTTGTAACACCTTGTATAGTCAAACGTAAGAGGGCCCCGCTGGAAGTAAATAATTTAAAAATTTAATAACTTTTAAACCAAAGCAGCTAGATCAAATCTATTGATACAGTTTTAATAGGAATTCAGAGCACTAAATATTGATGTAACATTTTAATCATTTTTGTCCATAACAAAGGAGGGCCCCGCTGGGCGGACGCCAGCTTAGATTTTATATAACTCCGTTATCTTTGAAGCACTAAATATAAGTCGTACATATTCGGAGAGCACTAAATAAGCACTAAATGATTAGCTAGATTTTAAAGCACTAGGACCGAGGGCCCCGCTGGGCATACGGGCGTTTGTGGAAAAGGGTTTTCTTACCCTTACTAGTTTGTACATTTTAGAGGTGTATCTTTTTGTGCGTCGAAATGTACTTGTCAGCTATACTCCACTCCAAATAGAACCAAAATTTAAGGCCATTTTGAAATACAAAAACAGAGATTTGAAACACTTCCTCTCACTTATTCTTAGAACAGCATTAGTAACGTCCAAGATACGTTGGATAGTACATCTTTCTCATAAATAAATCATATTTGCTAATCAGAATTGGCCAGAAAGCTATACATGAATCGGAATATATTTTCGTCCTTATTTGGAATTCAGTATAGTAAGAAAGGTTACTAAATAAAAATTGTCAATGCACCATATCATTTTGAAATCTCGTAGCCAGCTCTCCGTCTATAACCTATGTTGACACCTTGATAAGGCGGCTTTTCTGCTTCATTTTCCCAATGACGTGATCGAGCGAGCGCGCTATTGGCGGATTGTTTCCTCGCTCACCGCCTCGCCACCTCGCACAATATCTCTGATGGAAACGTAGCCTAATTCGACTCTGCTCTCGATTCTAAACAAACTGTTTTCAATAACACGTCGTATATTAAAGGAAGTGAATAGAGTGTCTTAAGCGGCACTTTAACCGTATATTAATGAGATAATGATTTTATTACAGTTTCTATAATACTTCATATGAGTGGTTTCGGAGTAACAGGTGGAGTCCATCGTTATTGGTGCCATCGATCATACAATGCGAAGAGGCCTCTGCAGCTGATACTCTTATTTTGTTACTCCATCGCTGGACAGGTTAAAACTAACTTTTTCTTTTAATCTTTTACCAACCAACGAGCATTTCTATTCTGGGAACTCTTTGTCAGAGTTGTAATTTCCTCGATTACTTATTGGCTCAATAGAGAACCATGTTTTCTTCTTTTTAATAGTCAATAGTCAAATTCGTCAAAAATTGAATGACTTTCTTTCTGTAACAAAACACCCTAGTAATGCTTCAGACCATGAAACTGAACAATTTTCACTATAGAGCCAACTTCAGCTAATCAGTTGTCCCATACATTTTAGTTGAGTCGGTACTGCACTTTTGTATAGAATGGATTTTCGTGATTTCGAAGTTGGCTCTATGGTGAAGTTTGTTCAGTTTGATGGGCTGAAGCAACCCTTTAAGTATTACTAGGATGTTTTGTTACACCCTGTATATCTTCTTGGAACTGGTTGCCCTAGGCAGACAACGGCCTCCGGCGCAGTTTCTTGCCTAGTTACAGTTTCATGTTCCTGGTGCACATCTTCAAATTGTGGACATTTAGCAAAAGGCTATGATTTCAATTTCACCCTTAAAATCAAACATTAAAATTTCAAAGCGTGATGCAGTTCTGCATTTTTGATAATTATGTTGTTAGGCTGCGTTTCCATCAGAGATGTGCGAGGTAGCGAGGCGGTGAGCGAGGACACAATCCGCCAATAGCGCGCTCGCTCGATCACGTCAGTGGCAAATTGAAGCACTCTCATTGGATGATTTTTCCTCGCACACCGCCTCGCTACCTCGCACATCTCTGATGGAAACGCAGCCTTACACCCAAATTGGCAGCTTCGAAAAACTTGTGCTCCCTACGTAATTACGTACGTATTAATACGTAAAAAACCGAAAAAACTGTCATTTTTCAGTTGTTAGTAGGTAACTATTGGGCACTCTAAATCAAATTTCGTTTTTTTGCTAAACTCGGTCGCTGCGCTCCCTCGGGTAGCAAAAACGAAATTTTGATTTAGACTGCCCAATGGTTATTTTAGATGCGAACGAAACGTGTGATCGAGTAACCTGTTTGAATCCTCATGTAACAAACGAAAAACTTGATTTAGAATGCTCAACGATGTTTAGACGCGAACGAAAAGTGTGATTTTTCGTTCAATAACTTTCTCAGACATAGGTAATCATGAAACGCAATTTATCTTTGGTCTCTGTTACGATTATATAATTGTGTACCAAGTACCTGACTAAATCAGATACTAGATTGACGTCGAACACGGCTGACGTTTTAAACAAATAAGTAAATTTTATATAATGTCTTTAAAACTAGATGATGTGGTGGAAGTGGTTATTATTAAATGGAATGAATATGGACTTCATAATGTTCGAATAATCGGTTCTGACTATTACGAGGGTATTTTAATACCAATCCGTCACAAAACACAAAATGGTACATTTTGGTCTGGAATTTATTATAAAGGACTTAAGGTACATGCTCGTGTGGCTAGAATGAACCATCAATTTGTGGATTTAGTGGAAGTTCCAAAACCACCGAAATCCTAAAATACCTGAGAATATAAATATGCATGTACTTAACTGCGGTTACCATAACGCTATTTAAGCCTCACAATGAAGTTCATGAAACAGCCTTGTTCATTAAACTTAGAAAGAATTTGTGCAGATTTTTCAGACAAACCTTCTCGTCATGGAAAATTGTTACCTGATACTATTCGATGTATTATTTCCGGCCCGTCAAACTGTGGAAAGACGAATTTGGTAATTGGGCTTCTTTTACATGAAAATGGCTTATATTACCGAACTGTATATCTATATTCAAAGACGCTTCTTCAGCCTAAATACGTGTTTTTAGAAAAGGTATATGAAAAGGTGCCAGAAATCCGATTTGCTAAATTCCACGAGAATGATGATGTTTTGAGACCTCAAGACGCCTCTCCTAACTCAGTCATTATTTTCGATGATGTTGCATGTGAAAATCAAAACAATATACGTGACTATTTTGCAATGGGTAGGCATAGAAATATTGACTGTTTTTACTTGAACCAAACTTATAGTAAGATACCTAAGCAATTAATAAGAGATAATGCAAATCTGCTTATTCTTTTTAAGCAAGATGACGTTAACTTACGTCATGTTTACGATGAACATGTTAATACGGATATGACTTGGTTGCAATTTCGAGAGATGTGCTCGAAAATATGGAATTATCCTTACAGTTACTTGGTTATCAATAAGGACTGTGAAAAAAACAAGGGGTGCTATCGAATGAAATTTGATACGTTTGTAAAATTTGAATGATCCCTTAAAATGCAACCCATAATTTAAATGTCTTCATTATCATTTCAACTTTATGATGAAGACAACATCTAAAATGAATAACGAGCAATTACTAAAACAGCAAATAATATCATCTGCTGAAAATGTTCGAAAAAAATTTAAGAAAATACGCGATGTAAAAGCCGATAGTGAAATGGTTCTAGAGTCGGTGCTCAAACCTATAACAGAACCTTTAAACCAAATAGTTTCAAAAACTTCGCAATCTGGTTCTATGGATAATGCTGATAAAACTCCAAAGCGTATCAATTCGTGTATAAAACGAAGATACAATAAAGTAACTCCTAGAAAAGATAATAATTTAAAAAGATTAAACTTTTACAATAGAAATGATGAGGAATCATATGATCCAGATTCAGACACTAATACTGAAAGCAATAATAATAACATAATTGAAACGTATTCAGCCAAAATGTCTAACAGTGATTCTGATGGTCCGGAAGACAAAGATACTACGTTCCATGTAACACCAGACGTTAATTCAAGTCCTGCGTCGTTTAAAACAATCGAAAGTATAAGTCCGTCTTGGTCCTTGTCGTCAGAAATGTTTAATGACGTTCCCTATGGTGTTAGAAGAGATAGAGGAAGATTTATGCTGGGTAACTCACGTGTCTTTGTTACCGATGATAAAGTAAGTATTGGCAAACATTCATACGAAAAAACTCCTGGAATCGTCGAATTGTTGTTTAAGAAATCACCAGATTTGGATATTGTGAGTGAAAATGACAAGCGAGAATACAAGAAGATGCTTTTGGATACAAATGCTCATAGACGTGATTATGACCCTACTAAACCAATAAAAAGTAACAAAGGCCGGAAATATATGCAATTAATAAGACCACTATTTATTAAATTAGCCAAAAACTGTGCTAGTACGGAAAGCGTTTCTCAGGGATCGGGGTTGCCATGTTTAAAGCAGGTACATGAAACTATTGACTATGTGTACTGGGATAATCCTAATGAATTAGTCGAAAGATTGAAACTTTTACTCGCTTCACGTGATGCGGGAAACACTGGCTTAGACAACGAAATTTTATCAATTATTGAAGAATTACGTGAAAGTGGAATAGTCAAATAAATATAAGCTTTGCTTGGCTTTTATTTTCATCAGTTGATTACTTTTCGTTGATAAACACAGTCCTACGAAACATGAATATTGATAAATTCGGTCATCACGTTCATAAACGTTTACGATTACATCACTCATTATTGGATTTCATCAATAACGCTTTGTTGAGGAGTGAAAGTGGAGAATTTGATTTGAATTTTGTAAGACTAAAAGGTGTAAAGTTACCTGTTGCCTCAGATGATGTCGTCAACAAGGAGTACGTTGATAATTTAACTCATAATTTACACACAAAAGAGGAACTGCAATCGGAATTTCAAAAACTTAGAACAGAACTATTGTTATATTTTAAATCTTATACTTCAAAATTTTACACTAAGCCTGAAATTGATCAACTTATTTTAGTTCAACATAAAAATGAGTAAGCAACAAGTTGTTAACGAAATTCATAAAGCGGCTCGGAGAAACTTTGTACGTCGTCATGTTGTACTTAAGGGAATTGATGACTTGTGGCAAGCTGATTTAATTGACATTCAAAATTATGCGAAGCAAAACCATGGAAATAATTACATTTTGGTTATTATAGATTCAGTTTCAAAATTTGCTTGGACAGTGCCAGTTAAAACCAAAACTAAAAATGAAATAGCGAACTCATTTGCAAGTATCCTAAAGAAAGGTCGATGTCCAATTAACTTGCAAACGGACCTGGGTAAAGAGTTTTATAATGACAAATTTCGGAATTTATTGTTGTCGTACAATATTAATCATTATTCTTCGTATTCTACAAAGAAGGCGTCTATTGTAGAGAGATTAATAAGAACTTTAAAAAGTAATTTATACAAACACTTTAGCTATGCTGGTAATTATAAGTGGATTGGAAAACCATTAGAGAATATTGTTGATCATTACAATAATAGTGTTCATCGAACTACAAAATTCAAACCAAAAGATGTAAATCGCATGAATGAAGACATTGTTATGAATAATATAAAATCTTCGCAAACTAATTCAGCAAAGAAAAACAAATATAAGATCGGTGATTACGTTCGAATCAGTAAATACAAAGGACAATTTGAAAAAGGTTATACTCCTAACTGGTCTACTGAAATATTTACTATAACAAAAATAAACAGCACTGCTCCGGTGACTTACAAAATTGAAGATCAGCGAAAACAGGCTATACTTGGAACATTTTACGAGCAAGAACTTCAAAAAACCAACCACCCGAATATTTACTTAGTGGAGAGGGTTCTAAAAAAGAGAGGTAGTAAAATGTTTGTGAAATGGTTAGGTTTGAGTAACAGTGAAAATAGTTGGATTGACAAAAGTGCAATTGTGTAAATTCATATAACATATGGTTACGGTGGACAAATTATCATTAGCTTCTAGATAATGCAAGGAGGAGGACTTGTTGATACTATCATAAATAATTTACCGATTGAACTACATTTGCCAGGCTATAATTATTGTGGTCCAGGAACGAGACTAAAAGAACGGTTATTGCGCGGTGATAAGGGTGTCAATAAGTTAGATGACGCTTGTATGACACACGACATAGCATATTCAAACTATACAAATTTGGGAGATCGTCACAAGGCAGATTTAGAATTATTGAATATGGCAAAACGAAGGATTAGGTCAAAAGATGCAAGCAAAGGTGAAAAACTGGCATCATGGTTGGTGAGCAAAGTTATGAAAACGAAACTAAAAATGGGGTCTGGCGTTAAATCGTTCAAAAGTATCATTTCTAAAATTCGTACTCAGCTTAAGAAATTTAAACCTAAGAATAATGCTTCTGCTATTAAATTCGCGTATCAAGCTGCCAAGCGACTTATTTCTAAAAAGGATAGAGTCCGTTTGCCTCGTGTAATCCCAATTCCGAAAAGCGGAGGATTTTTGCCCTTAATACCCATATTCGCAGGACTATCTGCATTGGGTTCATTAGCTGGAGGAGCTGCGGGTATTGCAAAAGCTGTGAATGATTATAAATCATCGCAGAAAAATCTAAATGAATCCGAACGTCACAATAAAATGATGGAATCCATAGCCCTAGGAAAGGGTCTATACATAAAACCTTATAAAAAAGGCAATGGTCTGTATTTAAAAAACTAAGTAAGAGGCTACCTAAACGCGCTCTCACGAATTTAGACATTTTAGAGCACGCTTCTTCTATTCCCTATTTTAGAGGAGTGTACATGAGGGACAAATTACCCAAACGTGCTAAAAAAATTGAGTGTGCTGTAATTAATTTAGATAGTTCTGAGAATGAGGGCACTCATTGGGTAGCCTATGTTAAGGTAAATGAATATTGCGAATATTTTGACAGCTTTGGGAATTTGAATCCGCCATTAGAGTTGACTAATTACCTAGGCAATCGAATTATTTTTTATAACTATACTAATTATCAAAGATTTGATTCTGTGAACTGTGGTCATTTATGCTTGAAATACCTAAAAAAATTTTGGCACAGTAATCAATTAAAATCGAATGCACCATCAGTATCTAAATCATTGACACCATGACCTTCACGCTGTCGGTATCTAATACAAAGTCAACGCTGGTTACTAACTATTCACCACCTTTACAACTAGACGGAAAATATGAGTGTGGTCTGCTATATTTTTCTACTTTTAATTCAATACCAAACGTTGACTGCAGAAATAATAAACTGCATTACGGCGATAATGAGGTTATAGAAATACCAGAAGGATCGTATGAACTGGAAGATATATGTGATTATTTGAAAAAACATGTTAAGGATTGTACTTTTAGTTTAGAGTGTAATAACAATACATTGAAAACTACAATAATGTGTTCGAAAGTATTACATTTTGAAAAAGATGGTTCCATCGGCAATATATTAGGTTTTGGAAAAGAAACCTTGTCATCGAGTATATTACATGAGTCCAGTTTTCCTGTCAGCATTCTATCGACGACTGTGCTAAGGATCGAATGTGACATAATAAGCGGTTCATTTGTTAACGGAAAACCTAGTCATATAATACATGAGTTTGCACCTAATGTTCCTCCAGGCTACAGGATTATTGAGGTACCTAAAAATATAATTTATTTTCCTGTAAATCAAACCAGTATAAGCTCAATCAATATAAGAATTTTGGACGCAAACAATAATTTAGTTAACTTACGTGAAGAAGAAATTCAATTATACTTGCACATAAAAAAACAATGATTGTTTTTGATATAAACGCGGCTCCAGAATCATATAACCTCAGTTCAGACTTGGCTGTACAGAAACCAACACCTTATAAAGGAAATAAACAAAACCGGAATATCAAGACATTCAACAAAAAAAGACAATTTAAGAAGCAACTAACAAAGGAAAATAAGAATTTTCTTAAACTGATAGGTTTGTTAAAATGAGCATCCTCAATGTTACAGGACCTCTCATTTTCGATAACAGTATTGAAAGCTATGAATACCATTCATACAAACCATATGTAACCAGTTTTAACAAGAATGATGAGATTCGCATACCTATTAATCAGCAGGACTTATACGTGCTACCATCAGCAAGTACTTTGTATATCGAAGGAAATGTTAAGGTTTTCAATAGAGATACAAAAGAGAAAGTTAATAGCGTTCAGTTTACTAATAATCCTATACTTTTCCTTTTTCAAGATATTCGTTACGAACTTAACGGTATTGAAATAGATAGAATAAAGAATGCAGGTCTTACTACGGTAATGAAATCTATTTTATCGTTGAGCGAAGGTGAGGCAAAAACATCTGAATGTTGGGGATGGAATATTGAAGGTATAAAAAACGTAGGCGGTAACTTCTCGATGTCTATACCTCTCAACAGGGTTCTCGGATTTGCAGAAGATTATAATAAAATAATTATTAATTGTAAGCATGAACTCGTTCTTTTACGGGGTAATACAAATTTAAATAGTTTATTGTTGAACTCTGGAGAATATGTAGAGGATATCGAAATAAGTAAAATAATTTGGCGCGTTCCACATGTCAAAGTATCTGATCGCGAAAGAATTAACTTACTTCGTACTTTGGAGAACGACCGTGCTTTAAACATAGTATTCAGAAATTGGGATCTTTATGAATATCCTTTACTCCCCCAATCATTAAAACATTCTTGGTCAATTAAAACCTCTTCTCAGATAGAAAAACCGAGATATGTTATATTAGGATTACAAACAAACCGTAAAAATCAAGCAGATAAAGATATGTCTAAATTTGACCACTGCAGCTTACGTAATGTGAAGGTATTTCTGAATTCAACTTATTATCCATATGAAAACTTGAATATTAATTTTGATAACAACAATTATGCATTAATATACGAGCAATATGCCAAATTTCAACAGTGTTTCTACAGACGTAGACCCGAACCGTTGTTGACTTTTGAAGATTTCAAAAAGAAGGCACCGCTGTTTGTAATAGATACATCAAGGCAACCTGAAGGTTTAAAGTCTGCTGGGGGCTCAATTGACGTACGCATAGAGTTTGAGTGTGACACAGAAATACCTAATCAAACCTCAGCATACTGTTTGATTCTGAACGATTGCCTAATCGAATATAAACCGTTGACTAGCATTGTTCGAAAATTATCATGAGTCATATTTTTATTGATGTGCAAGGTTTCCGGGACTCAAATAATAATTTCGTAATAAAGGAACTGGCACTAGCTACATTAGAACACACTCAAGTATTTTTGGTGAAACCTCCTTATTCGTACTCCTGTTTAAGTTATGAAGAGAAAAGACAAGTATCATGGATAGAACGAAACAGAGGTATATTTTGGAGAGAAGGTTTAATTGATTATCGCGAGTTTAAAAGGACTATTAAACCTTTTTTAACTAATAAAAATATTGTTGTAAAGGGCCAAGAGAAAGTTAAATGGATAAAAGACTTTTGTAATAATTGTTCTGTAGTAGATATTGGTGAAAAGGGATGTCCTAATTTTTTATATCTGTATAATAATTTTTTAGGGAAACATAATAATTATAACTGCTTCACTCATAAAAAACACTGTGCGCTTAAAAATGTAATTAGTCTTAAAAAGTGGTTTGATGATAACAATATGTATAAATTCAACTTGTTTTGTATGTAGTATTATTATTTTAGTTTTATTATTATTTTAAGTGGTGTATAGCGAGTAAGAAAAATAATAAAATTACATTGTCATTAAAACAGTTTTTTTTTTTTTTTTCATTTACCGCATGTGTTTTACTTATTTATTGTAACTAGCAACTTAGGTAGATATTGCATAATTTCAACCAAACAATCTATTTTAATCATACACCCTTCCTTAGGGTAGAGGCCTGTGCCCTGCAGTGGGCTTTGATGATGAATCTATTTAATCCATACCTATTTTAAAGTAGGTATCTAATCTTATTTTAAACTAGCAATATAGTTTATTTTTAGTCTAGTTTAACTTTGTTTCTATTCAATTTACATAACAAAATCGTAAAAAATTTCATGATGTGACGTGAGTGGAAGAGTTCACGTGGTCTGCAGTTTTTTGAAATCTTGGGAGTACCTGAAAAATAAAAAGAGTTAGGCTTGCATAGAGAGGATAAGTAGGTATTTAATTTAATAAGGAAAAAAATTCAAAACTTACCAGTAACTGATTAAAAAATACGGGTTTTTTCATCTGTAATAAGTAGGTATGGAGTAAATATTTTAATAAAACTAAAAAATAAGTTGATCCTTCTATTTTATTTGTTAATGTGCTTTATACATTCACCATGCCTGCCAAAACTTTTTAATTTTACAAAATTATTAC
Organism: Agonopterix heracliana; assembly: GCA_963693445.1. Lineage (NCBI taxonomy): Eukaryota > Metazoa > Arthropoda > Insecta > Lepidoptera > Depressariidae > Agonopterix > Agonopterix heracliana. Next base: position 1,578,438 of record OY856321.1, read on the forward strand.
GTTCGTTCATTAGTATTTTATTCAAGTTAAAATTTAAATTTAGTGACTATAAGTCATATTCAACAGAGCATAGCTAAAAATAATTTTACAGTCACTATGGTTGATTAATAACTATTAATTTTTATTTCAAACTTTAAATTATTGTACAAATGAGTAAGATCCAATTCAACAGAAACATATTTTAAAAGTTAAAACATACACTAGTCAGCTGTATCTGATGACATGGTTTTTGCCTAAAGACAGAATTATTTTATTTCAACAAAATATTATTACAAATTAATAAAAACAAAGAAATAAGAGTTAGGATCTAAAGTTGTTGAGTGTCTGCATCAGAAGGTGGTGGAGTCAGTATTCCTCCACTAGTAGGTTCATGATCCATCGCGCCACCTGGATCAGCATGTTCAACTACTTGCTCAGCAATAATATGAGGCAACTGTAAGAAAATAAAAACATAACAATAAGAGTTTACCAAAAATTGCATTTAGAGAAAAATTAAAATGTACTTAAATAATTTTTTTAGATTTACTCACGTTATCAAAATCCGTATTTTCTCCCATAGCCCTCGACATTAGGAAGAGCGTATGTGTGGTGGCGCGGAGCACTGCATCGTTCTCCTCGTACACATGGTAGCATGACTTGACTGTTGGTTTTAATGCAATATGGTGTTCTTTTTCCATGAACTCACATATCTCGATTTTAACCCGATATTTTGGTATTCTCGCGTCAATACTTGTGGCAATATAATTTGTTTTTGAGCATTTGGCAGGCATGGTGAATTACGACCACACTATTATTTAATCTTTAATCACGACTGTTCGCGTTCGAGTCACAAGTAATTATAAAAATATTTAATAAAGTTAGTGTACTGCCGGCCGGTCATCGGATATGCTAGCAAAGCGATTTACTCGCGGTCGCCGCCTGCGCGCGCGACTTGATTGGACATGAATTTGCGAATCATGCACTTTATTTTGAAAGAATTGGTTTTTACCAGGAATATTTATTTAATATTCAATAACAATTATGCGCTGCCTGTTCTAACATGTTTTTAGCTGAACAAGGTAATTTTCCTTGGATTAAACTGTCTATCTCGCTGATAGATTGCAAATCAAATTAATATTTACTGTCTCTCAAAATTCGATGTTTGCAGGAATAAGAACAACAAAAAAAAAACATATGTATCAAGTAATAAATGAAATTTATTTTTTATCGCATCAATACAATCTTAAATGTAAACAATACATTATTAGGTATTCCTCTGTCCATTTACCTTTTTTTAATACCTTTTGATGAAGAAATTGCATCAGTACAATATTAAAATACGTTTAAACAGTACAATATTAGGTATTCCTTCCTGTCTACAAAAAATACAATTTATTTGTATCATTAAATTGACAAAAATTTTAGAAAATAAGTACCAGCTAAAATTAATATTTCTTGTTCAATAAGTACATTACTTTTATACGTATAAAGGTCAAGTATTTGTTGCATGTTATACATGCTAGATATGTTTCTAGACAATAAATCAATACCAATTTTATTTACAAATGTTGTAGCAGTAACAAAGTCATTTTTTATCAAGTCTTTTAATATTAAATTTACACATAGAGCAAACTTATTTATAGCAGTAAAAACTGAGCGCACCATACTTCTATCACATCGTTTATAACAATATAGCAGTTGGAATAAAGTATAATGATGCATGTTATCATCGATTTTATATTTTCTTATTTTTATAAATTCTTCATAAATATGTTGCCATTCCACAAAATTAATAAAAATGTCAAAACCGTTACAAAATATATGAATTTGAGGATAAAAATCGTCAATAGCCCATAGACCAGTTGTAATTGTAACACCATTTTTATGCCTGTAGGTATGTTCTGAAATCACTACACCAGATAAATAACCGTCCGCCATTGTTATTCACGTCACGGAGACTGCAGTCAAAAAAATGAGCTGTGTCCCCAAGCGAATGTAGAAATGTTATCACTCATGATTCTTCGTTTATCATCATTGCCAGACAAAGCAACTTTATTAACTTCACGTGTAAATATTTGATGCTTGAGAGATTTGAATAAAATATTGCTTTTCCTGATGACCTTATCTTTTTCGCTTAACACATTTTTGTAATCAACAAAACATAAGTCATTCAAAACATATTTTTTCGTTCCTTTTTTATTTCGTTGGTTTCAGTTTTTATACAATATAATTTAGATCGAAGGCCTACAAACTCTTTTATGTTTTGCCCACTAAATTCATCCTTAAATAGGCCGGGAACTTTTTTATTAGCTATTAATATTTCGTACCTGTTATTTTCGGGGTAGTTACTTGTATCAAAGAAATTAAAAAGTTGTGATTTTAGGTCATTATAAAAATCTGTTGTGTTTATCAAATACAGAAAGCTGTCTGTGTCAGTATAACAAAGTTTCAGTTGTGATCCGTAAAAAGGTTTCATAACAGAGTAGTGAACATTGTACATATGACATTTGGACAATTCTAATACTGAGAAACCTATGTAAATTGGTTTGTCAAGCACCACACTTTCCGGTTTCATTTGAATTGCTACAAAATTTTCTGAAAACACTGTACAACTATGGTAGTTTGGTTTAGCTATTAATTGTTCGGCGGTATATGATTTTTTTGTCTTGTTACTTTCGTCATTCCACTTGTTAACTAATTTTACATCAAGTCTTTTTTCAGAATCTTCTAACGTCTTGCCAAATATACTGTTGTTTAGTAATTTGAAAAAATCTTGTTCAAATGCGGATTTAGCTTTTTGCCTTAACGCTGTATTTAAGTCTATGTATTGTTTTAAGTATGGACTTTGTTTAAATTGTATAATTCTATGAATCGTAATTAATTTCAACCCATTTTGTAAACACAGTTTCAAATGAATAAAATGGATGACGTAACGGAATTTATCGTATAAATTGGGAATTAATTTTGAAGTTTTTGAACCTGGCGCGATACACTTTTGAGCGCAAAATGGTAAATCATTATGTAAATCGTGCAGGTGTTCGGGATATTCCAGATCTACTTCTAAAATATAACCGTAGTTATTATTATTAGGAACTTGCAAAACATCAAAGTTATTAATTATCGACCTGTCAAGTAATTTAAAATCTGAATATGGCAAATAATCACACATTGCGTAACCATATAAGTTGTTACAATCGATATATACCAAGTAACTACTCTGTTCGTTTTCTTTGTAATTTGATAAGTACTTGTTGTTAGCTATTGCATATCTAGTAGAACATAAACATATTCCACCACGAATACCTTTCTGAATCATTCTTATAATTTCTAAATTATCGATGAGCTCCAACTGAACATCAGTTTTAAGTAACATCGCATCATAACTCAAACTCGGCGCCGTCAAGTAAAATGCAGGATCTAACCGGTAGTTATCCCTACACGTCGAACGAAAATTTTGAAAAACATCGGCCAGTAATAAGACATCTGTTTGCAGATATAAATCAGTATACTCGCCAAGGTTTTTTATATTAAACGTTTTCCAAATATTCAAGGCATGAGAATAGTCTGTTTCTGAGATATCTGTATTGGTTAATAAGTTAAAAAAATGATGACGTGCCGGCAAACTATTTTCTTCATAGGACTGCCAACTTTTCATATATTGGTACGGATAAACACCTTTTCGTTTTAATAATTTAAAATGAATGTTATTTGGAAAAAAATTAGAAAGGCAATTTAAGTTTTCAGCGTTCAAATTTTCAGCTAATTTTTCTAAACTAGTTCCGAGAAATTTAAATGAATCTACAAATCGGACGGCTACGTATTCGCCATTCCCTACAGAAAAAAATTTATTAAAAGAAATATAATTTTCTTTAGTTTTTGCTATAACTTTGATTCTACCAGACATTTCCCCTAATTCGCGAACAAAAAGATGGGCATCGTATCCAGATAAATTATGAAAAAACACTGGAACGAACTTAGGTAGTGCGTAACGAATATTACAGTACGTATGAGCAGCTCCTCGATATTTTCCTGTCAAATGACAATGATCTCTTACTCTGTCATCAAACAATAGTTTTGAACATATAGAACAATCCTTGGCTTCGGTGAAACGTTTCAAATCATCGTCTGTAAATATCATCTGGACAGGGTCATTTAAAATTGTATGTATCATCGACACATCCCTTTGAAGGTATTCGATAAATTTGCTAACGCAATCAGACCCACGATATGAAACATATTTATTTAAAGAACTGTTATATGAACTTACGATGTAATATCCAAACGCAGCTGGTACATGTTTTTGCAAGTCTGTCGTAAAACTCGAACACGTCTCGGATTCACACGGCTCTAGAAATGATTCAAAATCTGCATAAATGACAAAAGGCACATCTTGCATTCGTTCGTAATGTTTAAATTGTACTACGGAACCTTTATCCGGTAAGCAGGTTGCGACACCGCCACATATATGACTTGTTAATGAGACTTCTGTATTAAAAAACAATAAACAATCGTCACAAAAATATATTTGGCCATGATGTTTAGTTACTTGGGATCTTACTAACCGGCTCAAGTTTTTGATAAGACAGTAATGAGAGCGGTTACCATTTTCGATTAGTAGCAGATTAACGTGGTGCTTTCTTTTTTCCCGTGTTCTATAAAGAGGACCAACCACTTTACTTTTATTAACTCCGTAAATATTTACGCTAAACGATGGATTTCTTTTTTCAAAAATGGTGATATCTGAAAAAGCCACGGGGAATGTCATATCGGTTATATTAAGGAAATCTTTAAAATCGGGATAGCTTGTCACTCGGTTTTCATTGGATTTAGCCGGGAACAGAGCAGCCATGACACAATATAAAAAACAGTAATTATCATTGTTCCTGATGTTCAAACACGCTCGTTTATACTTTAGACAGTTAGGTAAATCTATGTAAGTGGAAGCTCGTAGAGGTGAATATTTATTCACATTTACCTCCAGATACAAGTTCTTTAAAAAATGCCAACCACTGTCTTTTTCCTGAAACTCCCCTATCTTTTTGGTTATTGTTTCGATTACTTTTGCGAATAAATCATTAAAGTTATAATTTTGATGAATACTTATGTTCTCAGTAGCGAATGATTTTCTTTCTGTCGCTTCATTTTTAGTCAACGTAAACTCAGCAAAGAATTCGAAATTCACTTTAACATTAATATGCTGCGCAAGTTTTGCGTCTAGAATATCATGCACGTGGCGGCGCACGCGCCATAGATAACGCTCGGGAGGCGAGACCTCGACAAGAGCCCGCTGCTCGTCTCCGCCCGGGCATCGAACACGGTACCCTGCGATACGGGAGCGAAACGCGGAACTAATTTTTTCTATGCAATCGTTAATGGTAACAGAATTATTGTTTTTATGTAACGTACTCCTGAGATGAGCAGAAAAAACTTTACTTTGTATTGATTTATCGCATACGGTACAGTAAATACTTCTTTTTGACATAATTGATAGTAAGTACCTACCTAATTAAAATGTTTAATTTTAGTAACGTAGCAAAGTAACAATAATGAATGTCTTTAATGTGGATGCAGTGATTACCTACTTAGGCGTATAGAATATCATTTCCTACACATAAATGATTCTTATTATTATTCTTCTCGTGTACGTAACCTACCTATTAGCAGTGAAATAAAAATATGTTTAAATTTACATTTACAACATTTTTAATATCGAATTATAGATTTGGACAGAGGAATAGATACAGTCATGTACATAAATCTAAAATTTATTTTTTAGATGCATAAAATTTCCCCTCCCCTGTGAACTTAGCTTTTACAGTGCTAAGGAAATTTTTGAGGTCGCGCAGCTCAAGAGCATTAGAATGAGCCTGATATTTTACAGCTATAGAGGCTCTATCTAATCGCTCCTTCCAGTCAGCCACCCCAACAATATCCTTAGAATTATAAATCCTAAGTTCTACGTACGTGTCCCCGTCGAACTGAGCCGCGCGACGCAGTACGCCGTCAGCTACTCGGCGCGTGAAGCTTGAACCTAGTACGCTTTGCTTGCGGGCGGCGGCGGCTCGGCGGGCTTCTTGCTCGTCCTCGCTATCGGACGACAGCAGCGAGGTGCTCTGGCTGGTGGTAGGTGCGGGCGTCACAGGGGTGTTGTCAATCGTACTGGCTCCTCGATGCTCCGACTTCTTGCGCGGCTTTTTGGGTTTCGGCTCCGTTGGCTTTGTCGCCTTGGTTGCCTTTGTCTCGGCTCTGCAACAAGGTGTAAAGTGTAAAAATTACGTTAAATTAACAATATCAGACGGCACAGAGGCGCTCTATGCGAAGATTATTTATATAGTGACGGGGAATATAGTATCGTGAGCATATGACTACGAACAAAAATTACGAACTTTAATAGTTAGTACAGTTCGATATCAAAATCTATTAAAATAATTACCTTATTTCTTCCTCGCTGTCCGAAAATGAAAAGAGACTTTTCGGTTTTTCTTCGCGGCTGCTCGCCTTCCTCTTCAACGAGTTGTAGTCGCTCTCAGACCTGCAAATAAACAAATAAATAATAATAAAAAAAAAAGAACCATAAACTTTCATAATTACCTATGGCACTCACAAAACACAGATTTTTAAAAGATAATTAAAACAACTTATTTTATTTGATCGACAACAATTGCTAAACTGAAAACAATAACTATTTTACAGGCATTGATGGTTGCCGCACCAGTCAAAATATTATAAAGTTATTAATACTGTTGTAACATAATTGAATTTAATTATTTACTTATAAGAACATAATTAAAACTTACGAACATTATCGAAACAGCACGAATTCGTCGCAGTTGATGAATGATGAAAACAGTTTTCACTGATGAACTTTGTTGAAGATCCGAAGGCACAACTGTTGAGGATCGGAAGGCACGACTCGAGCACTCGTAGATAATGGAAATGATTCAAACATTTCATTTCCAGTTTTTATGCGAAAAAATACTGTCGACATTACGATTTTTAGTCAGGGGTATACAACCTTCAAGCATAACATTATGATGAAATTTATATTATTTATAGAAATTTGTGTAGGTGCGTGAGTATACGCCATAAAGGTAGGTATGCCGAATAGATACGGTTTTTTATATTTTCACACAAAACAAACTTAAGACCTCGAGCGCAGAAGGCATGTTCGCTGTCCACCAGCACCAACAGACCAATCTATAGATACATATAACAGATTACATGAAAAACTATTGAACCAAATCTTTAGTAACTATTCAAAACGTTAATAAAGACACATTAGAGGGTACCTATTTGAATATGATATCCTTACTTTGTAGACATAATAACAGTGAAGCTTTTATAAATGTTCATCACCTCTGAATTAATAATTATTGTAAAAAAATCTGGTCAGCAAAAAACCTGTGGAAAATAATGGGAAATTTATAAGTTACACTGGAAATATCATAATACAGAACAGAGTATCACGTTCCATAACGTTAAGCTTGCACTTTCGTGGGAACGCTTAACGCGAGCGTCACCACATGCAGTACATGCACGCGTGCAAAGTCTACGCTAGTGATGGGAGAAACGAATATCATAATTGTTATACCTACAACAATAAAATATGGAATAGAAAACAAACAAACAAAATTTAGCTTCTGAATCCTTAAGATCTTACGATCGATCGATCGATAACGAGATATTACGATCTAAAAGATACATTGGTTTAATGTTTAAGGAATGGACGAACGAACGGACAAACGGATAAACGGACGGATGAACGGACGGACGACGGTGTAGACTTAGTAATAGGGTCCCGTTGGCACCCTTTGGGTACAATACTAATTAATACGTAATTTCTGTACTATTCTGTTTATTCCTTCCAGGAAGTAGATTACTATAATATACTTCAAAAATTATTTACTTTAACTTTATTTACTTCATTTAATTCTGAAGAACACATTCAATAAGTTGTTATTGTCTATCGAATGATTCGTCGAAAGCACTTGCCCATCACTAATCATAGTTAGTTAGCAAGACGGACTTTATCTTCAAGTTACGTGCGTAGGTGCCTAGCAGTTTTAATATTTTAATAAGTGAATCACAAAAATAGGTAGTGTAAAGTGTAATTGAAGGACTCTTTTTCAAGGTGTGTAATATTTTGTTAACAAAACGGTGACCATAGACAGCACCATAAATATTTATATGTTCAGAAACCTTACTGGAAATTACTTTTTTAAATAATTGAAATTATCAAAATGTAGTATAGAGTACCTAACTCTGAAGTCAATCAAAATGCTAAGTTAATTTTCTTGTTGCAACGCAAAACAAGATGTGCTAGTGTGCTCTTGTTTTTTTTTTGTGTACACAAACCACAGTATAAGATTGTGCATGTGTCGAACATAATGTTGGCTAATCGAATAAAACGTTAGCGAGCTACCTATAGATATCATAAAACCATGCACGTGCCTAACTATGTATGTGGAATGCAATGCAACAATGATAGTGCCATCTACATTACTTTCATGCATTTCAAACAGGTTACTCGATCAAACTTTTTTGTTCGCGTCTAAACATCGTTGAGCATTCTAAATCAAGTTTTTCGTTTGTTACATGAGGATTCAAACAGGTTACTCGATCACACGTTTCGTTCGCATCTAAAATAACCATTGGGCAGTCTAAATCAAAATTTCGTTTTTGCTACCCGAGGGAGCGCAGCGACCGAGTTTAGCAAAAAAACGAAATTTGATTTAGAGTGCCCAATAGTTACCTACTGTTGTTCCCTCAGATAAATAAATACAAGTAGATTCAATCTTGATGGCGTCACACCGAACTAACCAATACGTCATTCTGACTCGACTCGAACACAAGTTTTTCGAAGCTGTATATTTGGTACATTGCAATTTTAACCTTATTTTATGAGCGATTTTGATATGACAAAATATTTTAAGTAAAGTAGGCAATATTGTTTTATTACTGTTTTAGAACACAATATACCAATGGGTGCGAGATCACCGGGTCCACCATAAATTCTCAGAGACTTCGGCGGACCCTCACAACGTGCATCGCGGCTTCTTCTTCTCGCACGTCGGCTGGCTCATGACGAAGAAGCACCCGGCAGTGTTGCGTGCGGGAGCAACGATAGACATGAGCGACATTACCAGTGACCCTCTCATCCAGTTTCATACCAAGTGAGTCACAGCAAAAATATTTATTGTTTGACGGGTTTGTCCACTCTGATCCCGCGACCCGTTGCTAGTGGAAAAACACACTTACAGTTTCGCCTTAAAAAATGCATGGTTTTCTATTTCTATTTTTAAAATATGGCTGCCATCTTGGTTTGTGATGATTTTGCCAATGTCGAGTTTTTGTAGCAAAAGTGCTTGACGTTGTACGGTTATGAAGATATTTTGGTGACTTCAAGGGTTGTTCTTACAAAAGAACACTATCTTGAGCCACCACTGGAGCCCCGCTGTCGAGCTGGGAGGGGGCAACCGACGAGCGACACGCGACACGCGACCACCCAATGGTTTTGTAGAATCCGATCGTAACGTTGCTTTAAGCAAGCGTCGGTCAAGGCCGTATTCAGGATTTAATTAAAAGGGGTTCATCGAATAATGGCTGTCCACCGCGGGGCAGTTGTGTGAGTCATTCATAATTCATTTTTCATAATTCATTTATTCATTGTTGATTCCACACGTTATAAATTAGTTTGGTACAGCAAACTGCCTCTTCGAGGCATTCAATGTCATATAATTTTTATTAAATATTTTACAATGTCTAGGGAAATTTATTTAGAAATATTAACATCGTGGTATATGAATATACCACGATGTTAATATTTCTAAATTAACATCGTGGTATATGAATATATATATTACGAGGCATTCAATGTCATATGTATATTCATATACCACGATGTTAATATTTCTAAATAAATTTCCCTAGACATTGTAAAATATTTAATAAAAATTATATGACATTGAATGCCTCGAAGAGGCAGTTTGCTGTACCAAACTAGTTCAGTTCAGTCCAGTCCAGTACTAGTTCTCCCGCGACTTCGTCCACGAAGGTTCCCTTCATCGTATCAAAATAAATGATACACCAAATTTTAAGTCTGACCATAAGCTTGCAGACCTCTAAAGTTTCATCAAAATCGGTTAAGTACTTTTCGCGTGAAGCGCCAACCAACACACCAATATATACGGTTTAATAATAGTACTAGATTTGCCCAAATCTTCGTCCCCACCAGCACTCGTCATGGTACTGAGATCAAATATATATCAGTTCATACGTCTAATCATAAGCTTTCAAATACAAAAAGTTACATTAATATCGGTTCAGTAGTTTTCGCGTGATGCGCGAACTAAACAACAAACAAACATTTACAGTTTTGTTATAGTACATATACATTATTAATCATACTCAAGTTCATTTTGCATAAAATAAATAATTTTTCACTGAGTTATGTCTTTTTTATCCTTTACAAAATTCTTGCAATGAGTCGAGCTCCATTTTTTGAAAAACCGATTTCCCTTATATTTAGTTTTTTCCTGATAACAAAGGAATTAATCACAGTACAGGGTTGAACTTGTGTTTATATTAAAGTTACATAACTGCTTTACAAATTCATTTCTTATAATTTTTCTCGTAGAATGAGTATTTTAGCCGATATCCTGTTCGGAAGACGGCTAAAACTACAATTTTGAACTTTTTGGGGAAAATGGCCAATGTTTGAAGTGTTGTGTCTCAAGACCTACTTAATTTACAGAGCTGCAGTTAAATTCAAATTATAGATAATTTTGTCTTCTTTAAAACCGTAGTGTGCAATTTTTATGCAAGATGCACCGTTTAGAAGTTATATGTCAAAACCTGAAAAATGACCGAAAAATGAGAGTTTTTTCGAGCACCCTTCGGTTAGCACAGGTCTTTCGAAGCTGCAAAATTGGTTTTATACTGCCGGTATCTATCCTAACAACATCCCAAAAATGCAGCTCCGTGCAATCAATTGCGACCTACAATGTTTTATATGACTGGCGTAGTGTTCTTTCGAGCTAGAATGAATCCAGCTGTCCTATACGTTTAGGCCCAAATCCGTTGTGGGCTCTATGACAATAGTTCATAATAATTATAACCGAACTGTAGAGCGTCCAAGATAGCTTCGTCACATGTGTAGATCCCCACAGAGGACAAGTCTCTAACAACGTGGAAAATGCATATATCTCATAGGGTTGACAACTAGCCCAGTAATTTTATGGCGTTTTGTTAGGAGGGGTCGGGGAGTAATTATTGATGGGACTTTTAAACTGTATCCGATAAAAAGACTATCTGCAAATTTATTTTTAAAAAATCGCCACGCAACATAGAATCAAAATTGTATTTTCCAGATAGAAGGCTATTAACTTAATAATATTTCAATTTCAATTTATTTATTTATTTATCCATGAGCACGTTAGCGCTTTCATTCATTGCTGAAATGATAACAGATCATTTTTGCCTCGAAACTTAAAATGTGAATAACTTTAAATTTTAAGTATCAAAATAATGAAATCATTGTTTCAATCTAATTATTTTGTTATAAACATAGACAAATTACTCTAGCGATAGACTTGCCCTTGCATAGAAGCAACATGTTCCACTTGAATGAGGTGTACGCACCTTGATTGATGTTCCAGAGTTTTGGGGTGATTGGGGATCTACCTCCTAGCGGTCCACCCCGGGCAACGGCATCACAAGCTACCAAGTTTGTGGTGGCGGCTGAACGATCCCCCACGCGGTGTGGTAGGCTCCGCAAGGAGCCGCCTGGCTCGCGACCACCCTCCTGCCGGAGTCTGGCGCCAAGCAGCTTGCTGCGTTCCGTCAGTGTGCAGGAGTGCCAGTGCACTTCTGGGTAAGCTCGCTACATCTTCGGCCCCATCTTTGTCCTGAGGACTAGATTGGGGTCAAGAGCAAACCCATCAATAATAAAAAAAAAAAAAAAAAAAATGTTCCCGAGTTCACTTCGTCACTATGGCAATGACAAACCGCAATGTGTCATTTTGTGTTGTTTTGTGTGACATGTTGTTTGTTTGAACGAACGTGTCTATCGCTAGAGTAATTTGTCTATGGTTATAAATCAGTTAAGGGTATGGAGGTGCTACGTGGGAATGTTCCTCCATTGAAAGGGAAGATCTTCCACCAGGCTTAGTGTGAAGCCTGGGGACCGGCCGTGGTCCAACAGTTCTTAGTTGGACCTTGTATATATATCGAATCTCTGTGATTATTTCTCTTGCGTGATTTATGTCTCGCAATCGATTGTGAACCTTATTTGTAGTAGGTTACGAGTTACGTATTTACGGTGAACGTTGTCTTTGAACGGTATCGCCATCTGTTAGCTTCTTTGCTATAACTTGTGGGTGTTGACATCTATGGCAAGTCCCCACAAGGGTGTATAAGGTTTTGCGCTTATTCATTAACACGTTGTATAAACACTGGACAGAGTTTCGGTACTACTGGTGAAACGTGGATGTTCTGAGGTTTCAGAATATCTCTGACTACCCCCTCGGGGAATATAGTCGTGTGCATATGCTATGCTACGTTGTATAAAGGTCTAAGAAAATTAGGAGAAACTATTTTAAGGGGATTATCAGACCATCAAACTGAACAACTTTCTCTATGGGACCAATATCGAAATCACGAAAAAAAAATCTGCTGTCCCGTACATTTAGGTCGAGTAGGTTTGTATGGAACATCAGATTTTTGTTGTCCCATAGAGCAAGTTTTTCAGTTTAATGGTCTGATCATCCCCTTAAAATAGTTTTAGCTAATTTTGTTTGACCTGATACTTTTTTTTTCTAGATACTTCGAGTTGTTCAGAATCTTATGCTTCGTACTGCCAAGCCTTGTGCCTGTGATTCTTTGGAACGAGAGCTGGGACTACGCCATACAATCACAACTCCTGCGATACACGCTGAGTCTAAACTTCACTTGGTCCGTCAACAGCTTCGCCCATTTGTGGGGTACCAAACCATACGATAGGTTGGTATATAATCATCAAATTCAGGTACTCAAATACTGCAGATTGTTCATTTTATTTTATTCACGAACTGAAGCCATTTTTAGGCCGCACCCTAAAGAGGTCGATGGTTCGATCCTAATTGGATCACACTAAATAAGTTTGAAACAAAGAAGCAAAAAAACAGAATATTCTGCAAGGAGCTCCTGCCTTACATTACGAAACATACGTCTTATATCTTTGGTATAATATACCACGGATATAAGACGTATGTTTCACACATTATGTGAAATAATACAAAGAGAAAGAAAAAAATAAGAAATAGAAGGAAAGAAATAAAGAAAAATCATAAAACTTAATATTGCCATCAAATTAAAACAAAGTAGAATCTATCTACATTGTGAAATTGATATCATTAGCATCCTTTTAAACTAAGAGTCTACCCATCAAACTAAACAACTTTTACTATGAGACAAACCGATCGGAGCAAAAAAATCAGCTGTTCCATCCTAAACTACAATGCCCACTCAACTCAAATGTATGCAACAGCAGATTTTTTGCTCCGGTCTGATTGCTGGAAAAGGATGCTAATGATATTATCAATGTCACCATATATGCTTGAATAAATTGCTTGATAAGTACTTACAAATAGCATAGCATAGCATATGCTCACGACTATATTCCCCGAGGGGGTAGTCAGAGATATTCTGAAACCTCAGAACATCCACGTTTCACCAGTAGTACCGAAACGCTGTCCAGTGTGACGGGGGGTGAGCCCGTCGCCACCCGCCCGTCGCCACTTACAAATACAAACTTAAAATCGGAATAAAAGTCATGTCTCACATTTTTACGTAGGTAGTCCATCATCATAGCCATGGTGGTCCAGTAGCGAGTAACCTTGCCTGCCGTGCAGGAGGCGATGGTTCGATCCCCGTCCAGGCCGCCTCGTAACAATGAGTTTTTCGGAATTTATGTACGCTTTGTAACACCACTGGCTTTTCGGTGAAGCAAAACATCGTGAGGAAACCTGCATGCTTCAATTTCGAGGCATGTATTGTACCCACTGCGCATTATAAGTGGTGACGGGCTCTCCCCCTGTCACACTGGACAGATTTTCGGTGCTACTAGTGAAACGTTGATGTCAATTCAATTCAATTCAAAATCATTTATTCAATATAGGAGCCTGAAGCACACTTATTAAACGTCAATACTTTTTTAAGCTACCACCGCGTCGGAACGTGTTGTCGCTGTAGAGAAGATGCGGCCAGAAACTCTACAGCATAACACGACTTAATGACTATTACAATATAAATCCTTATGCTAAGGTTATATATACAGTAATACATAGTCTATTTAATTAAATAATTGATACTATACAGTAAACTATATGTTAGTGACACTCAGACCCAAGCATTTTGATCATTTAAATAATCATCCAGTTTATAATATGCTTTTTTACAGAGGACTTTTTTGATCTGAGTTTTAAACATGTTTTCGGAAAGATTCAAAATGGTCTCGGGGATTTTATTATAACAGCGTATACAGTGACCCATGAAAGACGTGTTGACCCTACGATGTTCTGAGGTTTCAGAATATCTCTGACTACCCCCTCGGGGAAATAGTCGTGAGCATATGCTTATGCTTATGCAGTCCATCATCATCCATCAGGAAATAGGGAACGGAGCAAGGTTTAAGTAATGTGAACCCAAAATGGCAAAGTTTCTTCTTAACCCAACAAATTAACATTCAGAGTTATTCATAGTTTATGTAACATTACCCCCACAGCATCTGAGCAGAGTAGTTAGAACCCGATGATTCGGTTTAGTTGACTTGTATTAATTTTGGTTTTGTACCTAACAAATAATAAAAACCCTCAACCATGAATCAGATTCTCCTGTGTCACATTAGCGGAGCGGATGTCACTGCTGATAAAAAGTGACATTTTCATAATTATGACGAGTCAAATAATGTAAAAAAATGTTCTGCGCACAGCACAATGATTTGGACCTCCGATATCCTATAAAAATCATGCCAAACTGCGTCCATCGAATCCGGTAAAAAATTGATATAAAGCCTGACAAGAAATATAAATAAAATAAGTAAAAAACTTTTTAAGTAAAACGATTTTATCTTAATAAAAACTGCACTAAACGGTAAAAAATAACTTTTCTACATTTTCGTACTATGTTGTACAATACCGTTTACTAACTGGTTAATTAATTTTGATTATAAAATCGTGGGCGCTTGCTAGTAAAATATTAAAGGTTTTTACTTATTTTATTTTTTACTGTTTAGTTTCTCAGTCTAAGTAAGAAACTGAAAACTTTCATTGAAACGAATTATATTACTTAGACCAAATGCGAGTGATCTACTACAATTAGTTGAGATCCTTGACCACCTCCTGTCTCTATAAACAGACTCTCTATCTTACCGGGACTAAAAAGTATTCATCGAAACATATTAAATGATACCAAACACGAGTGTTCTGCTACAATTAGTTGTACAGATCTCTTGAAAACCTTCCATCTCCATCATCAGATACTCACACTTACCTACCATAAAGTTCTCATCGACAAAAAATTTATAATACCAAAGAGGAGTGGCTCTGCTATAACTCATTGACGAGAACCCTTAACCAACTTTCGTCTCCATCATGAAACCCTCAATCTTACTGGTACCACAAAGTTCTAATTTCAAAAGTTT
Organism: Agonopterix heracliana; assembly: GCA_963693445.1. Classification (NCBI taxonomy): domain Eukaryota; kingdom Metazoa; phylum Arthropoda; class Insecta; order Lepidoptera; family Depressariidae; genus Agonopterix; species Agonopterix heracliana. The sequence goes on from OY856321.1 coordinate 1,594,096, forward strand.
GAATGAGACTAAACACGAGTGTTCTGCTATAATTTACATAACATAACATAAATATTCTTTATTTGCACACCAAGAATAGACAAATACAAAAAAACATAAATTAATCGAGGAGTTTCCTTGACCATATTCCATCTCCATCATCAGACCCTAAGTCTTACCGGGACTAAAAAGTCCTTATTAAAACCAATTAAATCAGATCAAACACGAGCGTACTGCTACAATTTAACGAGGGAATCCCTTGAACACATTTCGTCTCCATTTACAGACCTTCAATTAAAACCAATTAAATGTGATCAAAAACGAGTGTTCTACTTCAATTAACTGAAGAAATCCCTTACCTACCTTCCATCTCCATCATCAGACCCTCAATCTTACTGATACTACAAAGTTCTCATCGAAACAATTTAAATGATACCAAACACGAGTGCTCTGCTATAATTCATAGCGGAGATCCTTCACCACCTTCCGTCTCCATCGTCAGACCCTCATTCTTATCGGTGCCATAAAGTTCTTATCTTCATAGTTACATACAGGTACACTTCATACAGTTCTTAACTAATTGCTGTCCAATTCGATATCTGGGGGTTTTTGCGATCTTTTAACATGAATCCGAAGTCAAAATTCAGAAAAGTGGTCGCCATCTTAAATTTTCTAATTTTCTTGTTTTTCAACAAATTGTATGCAATATCGATAAAAGGTTTCTATTGTCACCTAACACGAATATGTGGTTATAATCTAGAACAATAGTCGCCATCTCGATTTTTTGTGCTTTAACCGATTGCTTCCAAAATCGTTATTTTCTGCTACCTCTTAACAGGAATTACGATCGTGAGTTTATGTATGTATGTGCCAGGGCCGTAGCTGGGGGGGGGGGGGGGGGGGCATCGTGGGGCAACGCCTTACCTTAAAATCCCAATGCCCTACCTTAAAAATATGGGTAAGTGGGGCAAATTCCCTTACAAAATGAAAGTTATTCTAGCCGCAATCACGCACGCCACATATCGGTAGGGAATGTCGAGTTTGTCCTTCACTTGCTTCCTGCTTATTGATTCTGTTATATGAACCGGTATTAAAGCTCGGTAGGATTAATTGTAAAACGTATTTAAAACTAGGATGATGTGTATTCACAGACGGAGTTACATAATCAGTCTAAAAACAAAAGCTTACGTTTTTCTTTACGTTGTTGTCATAGGCAAAACCATAAATGATACAGAAAGAGTTTACACTCTAACACCAGCCCTTAAACTCGTGATATCATATCATTTCAAACACAACTGTTTACCATCAAAAGAAAAACTCTAATGCATATTTAACATGCTTGACCCTGCATAGAGGCTTAGTCAGAATATCTGCCAGCATTTCATCTGTTGGCAGGTACTTAACAACAACCAAATTCCGTTTAATAACATCTCTGATGAAGTGGTGACGAATGTCAATATGTTTTGACCTCGCGTGATACATTGCATTTTCACACAGTCTTTGCGCAGACTGGTTATCGTTAAATAGTGTAACATTCGTTTCGCCGCCGCCCAAAGATTCATTAAGGGGCTACCTGCCGGTTTTGGGTAATTTTGTAACCATTTTATTCATTAACTATGGCACTTTTTGAGCTGAAATTTAAACTGAACCATCTACAGGATATGAGAAGTGATGTGGTTTTTCTAGAAATCGATTTTAATGAATAAAACCGAAGAAAGTCACCCCTTTTTTTCCAATTGTAACCATTTTACTCTTACATTTTTAATCGGAACAAAATGAAAATTTACTGTATTGTTCACAATACAATTTAGAGTGATGTGGTTTTTTTACTTTTTCGAAATTAATAAAAAATCATCGAATTTTTCAAAGAAAACAGCAAAATTCTGACCGGAGCCACGCGCTCTTTCTCATCGATTAGTATGGAGTGTGAGTGAGAGGAGAGTGGTCCACGGCTGATACGCCTTAAGAAACGATCTAATAAACAACGCCTCCTTACAGGCTAGGCGTCCGAAATTGTCATGTATTCTGCTTCCGTACTTGAAAGCGCGATCGTCCTCTGTTTTCGACATTCCCACGATGTTATCGTGCTTCCTATTTTAAAAACATATCCAGTATAGGATTTCCGATCGAGTTCCTTACCACCCCAATTTGCGTCGACATATCCAGTCACTTCTAAACCACTCTATCTGAAAGATATACAGTAATTAATCGTCCCTTTCAGATAACGCAAAACTCTCTTCGCAGCCTTCCAATGCGTTTCATTATAACAATCATTGAATTGACTCAACACTCCTACTGCGTGTGATATGTCCGGTCTAGAACAAACTGCTACATACATCAGACAGCCAATTAGGTTTCTGTAGTCCAGATTTTCACTCTTAACATCAGCTTTTATCAACTTCAATCCGACTTCCATAGGTGTCTTTGCAGGCTTACAGTTCGACATTTTAAACTTCTCCAGCACTGTATTGATGTAACTTGCTTGATCAAGTTTAATCTGGTCATCCTTGCAACAAATTCTCATTCCCAAGACTCGCTCAGCTGGACCAAGATCCTTCATAACAAACTGCGCCATGATTTGTTCCTTCACTTTTGCCTTCGCAATTTTACAGTTGCTGAACAGAACAACATCATCGACATACAACGCTATAATCACTAGCGCTTTTCCCTGCTTTCTCAGATACACACATGGTTCACAAGTCATCCTTTTGAACTTGAGTCGTTCAACAAGAACATCATTGATTTTCTCGTTCCACGATTTACTAGCTTGTTTCAATCCATATACTTACGGCTTTGTGTAATTTGTAGACTTTATTAGTTTGTTTTTTGTCTTCACCAAATCCATCAAGAATCTCCATGTAAACTGTTTCCTTTAAATCTCCGTTTAGAAATGCAGTTTTCACGTCCATCAAATCTATATCCATGTTGTTTTCAGCCGCTATAGGCAACAACATTCTGATAGTTGCATAACGTACTACGGGCGAAAAAGTTTCGTCGTAGTCAAGACCATACTTTTGTGCAAATCCTTTCGCTACTAGACGAGCTTTAAATTGCAAAACCTGTCCATCCAGCCCCTTTTTATTTTTAAAGATCCATTTACACTTCACTGCCTTCTTGCCTTTTGGTAAATCTCTAAGTGTAAAACATTTATTATCAAGGAACGACTGGTACTCGTCTAACATCGCAGCTTTCCACTGTTCGGATTCGGGCCCGTTCATGGCTTCTTTCAAAGTCTTCGATTCATCATCTCCACAGCTCTCCATTGCTCCAGCAAGAAATGACTTAAGACATGCCAAGGAAGCATCATCAAACTCACTAGGTCCTCTTGAGTCCTCAGAATCAAACGACGCTACATTTGGAACATACGTTGGGTCCGAAGAATTTTCTGAACCGGATTCCGCTTGTTCCGACTCGGTATCAGAACAACATGTGTCTCTATAAACATAATATCTGGGTTAAAATTCTGCCCATCTTTATTCTGAATTGAAGCATTGTAGAATTTATCTTCAATAAATCTTACATTTCGTGCAGTGATACATTTCGTAGGAAACAGGGGATCTATCAGACGATAACCTTTCGTCTCATCACAATATCCAGCGAAAATGTAGTCTTTGCATTTTGGATCCAGCTCCTTACGTTCATTAACTACGGCGTACGCCACACAACCAAAGGTTTTTAGATGCGATAAATTTACTTTCTTACCTCGCCACTTCTCTTCAGGAGTAAAACCTCTTACAGCTTTTGTAGGCGACCTGTTCTTCAAATAAATGGCTGTCCCGACAGTTTCGGCCCAATACTGTTTACTCAAACCAGAATCCAGTAACATGCACCTCGCCGCTTCTACAATGGTTGGTGCGGTTGGCGCGCTCGGCGACTCCATTCTGCTGTGGACAGCAAGGAACAGTAGTTTGGTGTCGTATCCCACTATCTTTCAGAAACTTGCGAAACTCGTCACTCAAGTATTCACCGCCATTATTGCTTCTCAAAATCTTAATCTTCTTGCCCGTTTCGTTTTCCACACGAGCTTTAAACTCTTTGGAACAATCAAACACTTTACTTTTTGCATCAAGAAAGTAAACAAACGTTTTACGAGAAAAATCGTCAATAAACGTCAAAAAATAACTAGAACCTCCCAGAGATTTCTCTTGCATCTTTCCACACACGTCACTATGTATCAGACCTAAGACCTCACTGGCTCTACTTTTCGAATTTTTAGGAAAAGGAAATTTTGTTGCCTTACCTTTTATACAGGCTATACATTGCTTGTATACACTCTTGTCGTATTCAATGCCATCTGCCATGCCCTTAGCAAGAAGCCCCATGCTCCTGGCATTCAGATGCCCAAGACGACGGTGCCATACTTCTTGAGAAATCAACTCATGATTACTATCCTCAGCATCATTAACAACCGGCGTTGCAGCTGCATGCGGATCCTTCGCCTTAACAACTTTAGGCGGGGAAACGAAGGTATCTAATTTGTACAGAGCACTAAACTTGTCCGTCCGTTTAGCGATCGCGACTAAAATATTTTTCTCAAAAATTTTACAAAAATCGTGATAAAAACAACTCTAAAACCTCTTTCTGTCAACACATTGACAGATATCAAATTCAATGACAACTTAGGTATATAAATAAATATAAATAAATAAATAACGCGCACAGGCACATACATTGTAATGATCCCAAACTAGCACTAAAGGCTTTTATTATGGAAACCATACAACAACGGCACGAACATATAACATCCATGACCGAACCGGGATTCGAACCCAGGACCCTGGTTTGGCAGTCAGGAATGGTAACCATTACACCAACCGGGTCGTCAAATATCATCAATATAGACTACATCTCCAAGAGTTCTTATACCATCTTTCACGAAAACGGTCGTATTACCGCGACCCGCACTTGTAAGTTTTTCACCATTCGCAACAGTCACATGCAAACTTCTGTCTTCAACGAAGTCACGAAGTATCTCAGCATTGTTGCACATGTGGCACGACGCTCCAGAATCAATATACCAGCTGCCTGGTTCCGTTTTGAGTGTTTTGACTGACAAGGCCGATAACACCGTATTTTTCTTACTGTTATCTCCTAACTTCTTGTCATTTTTACTCTTATCAGGACAATCCTTCGAAAAATGACCAGGTTTACCACAAAGAAAACACTTCAACTTCCTCGTTGATTTTTCATTCTTCGTTGGTCGTTTTTGTGCAGTCAAAAGCGATTCTTCAGCATCACAGCCACAACTCCTCCTGTTACTTTCGTGTAGAAGCTTGATCTTCACAAATTCGCTCGTCAATTTCTGATTACTATTCTCCAATGCCATGATCAGTGGGTCATAGTTCGGTGGAAGCCCAGCTAACATGATGGTAGCAAGGAATTCGTCCTCTATTGATGACTTTATATCAGATAAATCTTGAGCTATCGTACTTATCTTTGACAGGTACGAATCCATGTCAGGAAAATGATCCAGCTTCATTCCGAATAACATTCGTTGTAAGCCCAACTGCCTACACAGGCCTGTGTCCTCATAGGCCGCCTGTAGGTTTTCCCATGCCTCACATGCAGTAGTAGCGTTTGTTACATGTATATACGCGCAGGGCTGGACAGCAAGGCATATTTTTGCGAGAGCCTTCTGCTGTTTGGGATCATCCTCGCATTCCGGTTTTCCAGCGGTGTCCCTCTTCACACAACTCCAGTAGTCCTCTTGTATGAGGATCATCTTCATTTGGAATTTCCATGTGGCGTAGTCATTGAGTAACTACATAGTAACTCGATGGGCGTAGTTGGCTATGCCATACAGTTTTTCAATTGAAGCACTATTACTGGTGCCAGCCATCTTTACGGGATATCCACAAAACCTTGTTTAACAATTAATGCGTGAACCAAGCAAACCACGCTCTGCTACCATATTAGGATTAATAGAAAAACGTATTTAAAACCAGGATGATGTGTATTCACAGACGGAGTTACATAATCAGTCTAAAAACAAAAGCTTACGTTTTTCTTTACGTTGTTGTCATAGGCAAAACCACAAATGATACAGAAAGAGTTTACTTTCGTGTAGAAGCTTCATCTTCACAAATTCGCTCGTCAATTTCTGATTACTATTCTCCAATGCCATGATCAGTGGGTCATAGTTCGGTGGAAGCCCAGCTAACATGATGGTAGCAAGGAATTCGTCCTCTATTGATGACTTTATATCAGATAAATCTTGAGCTATCGTACTTATCTTTGACAGGTACGAATCCATGTCAGGAAAATGATCCAGCTTCATTCCGAATAACATTCGTTGTAAGCCCAACTGCCTACACAGGCCTGTGTCCTCATAGGCCGCCTGTAGGTTTTCCCATGCCTCACATGCAGTTGTAGCGTTTGTTACATGTATATACGCGCAGGGCTGGACAGCAAGGCATATTTTTGCGAGAGCCTTCTGCTGTTTGGGATCATCCTCGCATTCCGGTTTTCCAGCGGTGTCCCTCTTCACACAACTCCAGTAGTCCTCTTGTATGAGGATCATCTTCATTTGGAATTTCCATGTGGCGTAGTCATTGAGTAACTACATAGTAACTCGATGGGCGTAGTTGGTTATGCCATACAGTTTTTCAATTGAAGCACTATTACTGGTGCCAGCCATCTTTACGGGATATCCACAAAACCTTGTTTAACAATGAATGCGTGAACCAAGCAAACCACGCTCTGCTACCATATTAGGATTAATTGAAAAACGTATTTAAAACCAGGATGATGTGTATTCACAGACGGAGTTACATAATCAGTCTAAAAACAAAAGCTTACGTTTTTCTTTACGTTGTTGTCATAGGCAAAACCACAAATGATACAGAAAGAGTTTACACTCTAACAGTTACAACCTACTCTATCTCTTCGTGAAATTTCGAGCTTACTCTCACTCTAACTCCGACTTTAGTAAAATTTTGGAACTGTCTGAAATCTGGTTTATAACAAAGTTTCAGTGCTGTGAAATTCCGGGCTTGCTTCGCTCGGTCCAGCCTTTGAATGGTGTTTTATGTGAACTCTGACTGACACTGTTTTTAGATTTGGTGTGTGAAATTTCAAGTTCGTTTCGCTCGCTCCAGCCCTTTAATTGAGTTTTGGGCATGGCATAGGTAATGGAACTCATATCATACCATCACCGTTTTGAGTCTTGGAGTGTGAAATTTCTCGCTCGCTTCGCTCGCTCCAGCCTATGATATTATGCGCATAGGTAGGCAAATGAAAGTCATACCGACACTGTTTTGAGACTTGGAGGGTAAAATTTCGAGCTCGCTTCGCTCGCTCCAGCCCATGATATTATGTATGAGTGTACATATGCTAATGGAACTCATACTAACACCCTTTTGAGTCTTGGAGCGTGAAATTTCCAGCTCGCTTTGCTCGCTCCAGCCGCTCACTTCGCTCGTGTTTTGAGGACAGCTGGTAGGTTAATGGAACTCAATATGACCATTCTTTTGAGTCTTGGTGTGTTCTTTTCATTTCTGGAGAGAAGATTTCACAGACACTGTTACTCATCCAAAAAACTAGCCTTTTACGACCGCTCTACTTTAAACCTCCTATGCCCTACCTTCAATCCAGTTCTAGCTAATGTACAGACACACTTCAGTTACAGTTTGATAATAGTTTAGATTAGATTCATATGTTCATGGTCGTGAGTATATGTATATAAAAATAGTCAAAACTAACGTCTAAATGTTTCTATTTCCAGTCATATAATGCCGTCAAACAACTGGGGCGTGTCTCTAGTGGCAATTGGCGAGGGCTGGCACAACTACCACCACACGTTTCCGTGGGACTACAAAGCAGCCGAACTTGCCTACACACTCAACCTTACCACTATCATATTGGATTTCTTCGGAAAAATTGGCTGGGCGTACGACATGAAACAAGCATCACCTTCGCTTGTGCAAACAGTTGCGAAAAATAGAGGCCACAGATCATTGGAACAATGATTTATCTACTTATAATATTTTACTGATCGCCATCGTGTAAAAAAATCTAGGAAACCTTGACCCGCTCCAGCTGATCCAGCAGCTCTACTTGGTCAGACAGCGCTTGATAAGCTTGAGTAAGCAATACCTTATTTACCGTGCTCATAAGAATAAATTTAAAGGACACTGGGCAAAAATGTATGACCACTGGTCCAAGAGCCCCCCGCTATGGCACAGGTAGGGACAGTTAGAGGATACCCTAGCGTACATTGTTTTCACACGGCGACATACCAACCTACCCATAGTTGAACTCTATGTTCATAAAAATAAAATAAAAATTCTTTATTTCAGACATTACATCCATATGTTGTTAGTATCACGCTTAAATAACTATGTTAGTACAAACACTTAAGTTTAGACCGATCCAGTGCTTTATAAAGCTACTGTCACAGTATCTACTGGAGACCATGTTCAGGATGCTGTTGGTGTTGGCGAGAACCCTCTACAGCGCGGTGGCACACCGTTTGCGGAGCGTTGTGGGAAACCCATCGATATGAGCGTCCGCAAACATGCCAGACGCACTGCAGAAGCGCGGCAGCCCCAGCATCATCCTGAAGGCGTTATTATATCCAGGCGTTGGGTGGGCAGAGCCCTTAGAGATCCCTGGCGATATGCAGACGACAAACTACAGGTGTACAGAGATGTGCAGTAAGGTCCAACTTTGGGTACGTTGATCTGTCGCCGTGCGTACAAAGGGCATCAAAATATTTTCGGGAGAAAAGATGATACTTGGAGTCACGTTGCAGGGTTTGCCCCGAACACTTGTCTCTCGCGTGTTGTTCGCGCGGTTCACGTTTCAGCCTGCCACGAGGCTCCACAATCCTTCTCAGTTGTTCTTACTTAAGAACAATCCTCGAGATTGAATAGACACTCCCTCAAACCACTTGACATTGGCGGAAATGCGGTGCTAACGCACAAGCAAGAAGTCCATTAATTATAAATAATAATAATAAAGATTCATCATTGTCCGTGTGGTAACTAGCACCATCCCATTTCCTCCCGTGGGTGTCGTAAAAGGCGACTAAGGGATCTACCGGAGGATGGGCAGCAGCATCCTCTGAGTACACAAATTCAATCCAACTGCGATCGCCAACCCGCCTGCCAAGCGTGGTGGCGATTATGGCAAATCCCCCATTTTTGGGGAGGCCTATGTCCAGCAGTGGACGTTTATCGGCTGATATGATGATGATGATGAATAATAAAGATACTTGGTCGTTTTAGGAAGAAATTATTTTGACTTTATGACCCGAAAAGTGTAATCTCTTTCGGGGTGATCAGACACTTAGCTAAACGTTTTTAACTACTAAAAGTTATTATTAAGCATGCAAAAGTAATAATGCTCGCGTGTACTATAATGGCAATTTCAGGATTGTATACCGATTTACTCGTTTTGAGTTTACGAGATGATAAGGGCCAAAGATTCTTTTATATTAATAATAATAAAAACAATAATACTTTTCATATGAAACAAGAAATTCAAGCAGCGGATAAAAATAGTGGTGAAATGCTACCTTGTGTATGTATGAAAATGCACTAAACAAAAACACCCTTTATCTTTTTTTCTCTCTAAGTGCGTTCACACACGATGACGCACTGACGGAGCAGCAAACGTCAGTCCGTCATTTGTGAAGCAAGGAGTTGTATGAAACCGCACGTAGAAGCACACACGGTGACGCATTGACGCACCGGGTGTGGTTCTATGAACTGACATCTGCCGCTGCGTCAGTGCGTCATCGTGTGTGAACGCTCTAACAGATATTAGTGCCGCATATTTAAAAAAAATCTGTAATAAACCCCCTTTCGAACGTAGTATGCCACTTATGGAAGGCTATTGGACCACTCCTGCCCATTGTCCTTTCCTTGCAAAAATTAATTTTTTTTCATTCATTTTTTATCTACCATAATTTACATGTATGTGATGGTCTTAGGGTTAAAATAGTTCAAATGTGAATTTGCTTTGGCAAAGCGTAGTAAAAACCAGGATAGTTAGTAATTACATTTAATCATTTCATTATTCTCAATCTAGCTAGACATACGTACCTATTTAAAAAAAGAAACAAATACGCATGTCAGGAAACATTACAACGAAATAGTTATTTGTTATGCTAGGCTGCAAAGTTGTTTTTTGCAAAGGTACGAGACGCAGAATCATTTCGCAGTCGAGCGAAACACACCACTTTTCACCTCACAACAGCGAGGAAAATGTTAGGTGCAAGCACTGAGTTAGAGGTAGAGCAAATATCGCGCTTTATGACGTTGTCCCATTCTTTTGATTGCATTGCATTTAGTCACAGTCTCACTGCGGTCACGTGTAGCAGTTTCATTGAAAAAAAAATATCTGCATAAAAAATATTGTGGTTTGGTACTGAGATACTGCGCAAATAATTCAAGAAATGTAAGCAAATGTTAAGGAATAACTTTTCATAGGTAAGTAAGATGAATTAATTATTAAACGTTTAAAATATTATTTTAAACGAGTCGTTCCCGTTTGTGCCACTCGCTATGGTCCACCTTCCCGTTTGTGCCATTCTTGATTTATTTTAAATCCCGTTTGGTCCACTCGTCAGGGGATCATTAAAAATATTTAAAAATGCATTTAAATTTATACCCATTCGTGCCACTGTGACATTTTCGCTCTTAATAAGTACAGTCAGGGATAAAATTGTTATGAATAATGTTTTTTTTATATTGTACTATTATACTTTTACTTATACTATTGTTTTTTTTATATTATACTGCGATGAAAGTATTATATATTAAAGTATTATATAGCTCACGGCGTAACTTATAAAGAGCGAATATGTCACAGTGGCACGAATAGATATATCCGTCCACGTCCGTATTAAATTGAAGCTCAACACAAACGGCCGCTATAATATGTTGCTGTACTCTTCTAACGCACGCAATTTGCTTATCGCTCCCTCTCACTCTCACGCAGGAAAGAGACGGGCTTATGTAATTTTGCGTGCGTGAGAAGAGCACAGCAACATATTAGAGACGTGCTTATATAACAAACGGCCGCTATAATATGTCGCTGTACTCTTCTAATGCACGCATGTTGCTAATCGTCGTCAGAGGCATGCGCTATAATTTGTTGCTGTACTCTTTACACGCACGCAAAAGTACATAAGCACGTCTCTCTTTCCTGCGTGTGAGTGAGAGGAAGCGATTGACAACTTGCGTGCGTTAGAATAGTACAGCAGCATATTGCTGCTGATGCTCGAATATTTTTATATGATTTTAAAATTATTCTGTAAGTATACGGAATAAATCGTCTTATAATATAGGTCGTATAAACGCGATTTATACAATAAGTATAAGAAATAAATCGTCGAATAATATAGTAGTCATATAAACGCAATTTATACAGCACATTCCGGTGATTGATTTTTACGATTTTGATAGTAGAAATTATTATTGTTATTACTATGGACAAATATTATATACGAAATAAATCGTCGAATAATATAGTAGTCATATAAACGCAATTTATACAGCACATTCCGGTGATTGATTTTTACGATTTTGATAGTAGAAATTATTATTGCTATTACTATGGACAAATATTATATACGAAATAAATCGTCGAATAATATAGTAGTCATATAAAGCACCTTCCGTTGATTGATTTTACACAAATATTTAATTACTATAAAATAATTATTTGATATTATAATGAGTTGATTTCTTAATGTTGTAATAATACAAAATAAATGATCTAAAACAAATATTTTTCATTTGTTCTCCTGACTGTACATTGCATGAGGGGATCGAATGGGAATGCTCACGAACGAGGGGATCGAATGGGAAATTAATATTCGAGTGGACCATAACGAGTGGCACAAACGGGAACGACTCTTTTAAACGATATTTTTATCTCACCCTGGAAAAATAATTACCTATATGCAAATGCAAATAAGGACAAACCTATACGTGAAAAAGAGATATTGCCACTCAAAGAGATTACATTTAGGTATAATCTCTTTGTTGCCACTCAAATAAATTATAGTGAAGGACAAACCTATACGCGAAAAAGATAAGACAATAATAAGCCCGAAAATATGCAAAGTTCGCTAAGTTAGCACGTATATTTTTTACTATCTTTTTATCTGGACTGGCAGTATAGACAAATATTGAATAGAAAGATTCGAATTTTAAAAACTCTTTCCACGCTAGCGGATAAAATGCACTTTTGCACTCAGATTTCGAATGATACCTAAACAAAATCATTCCGAGCTTGTGAGGTGAAAAATAAATTTTAATACTGTCGCTCAGTTGCAGAAACGCTTAGTAAAGTTAATCCTCCATTAAATCTCTTGCTAGCTTTTACTGCGTCAACAAGACAAAAAGTGATTTTTGTCAGCAAGAGATTTAATGGAAGATTAACTTTAATGAGCGTTTCTTCAACTGAGTTTATTTATTAATTATTTATTTATTTACATCAGGTAACAGTACAATTTACATTATAACGGACCCATATTATAAAAATACCTTAACCTAAAATACATACAAAATAAAACTTAAAACTATTTTAACACTAACACTAGGGGGTTTAAATACAATAAATAATTAATATCTTGGACATTGTCACACAATTTATCTAGTCACATTTAAAGTTCCAGAATCAAGCCTGGAATTGTATTATGATAACTAGACAACGATATAGAATACATATTATATAGATACAAACATCCATGACTCGGGTACAAATATTCATGTTCATCATACAAATATTTGTCCCTTACGGGATTCAAACCCGCGACTCTCGGCACAGCAGGCAGGTTCACTACATAGGTACCTACTGTGCTGTCGGGCCGATAAACACATATAAACAAAAACAAAATACAAATAAATATGAAATTAAATTAAAATAGTAAGGGCCTGACTGTTTCACCACTTCTGAGTAAGTTCTTGCTAGCTTATCCGGCAGATAGTTTGACGTATTTTGTATGAAAATATGTAAAAATATCTGTCGGATAAGCTAACAAGAACTTACTCATAAGTGGTGAATCAGGCCCTAAGTAATGTCAGAATAAGATTTTTGCGACTGAAGCAAATGATACACAGAAGGAGTTAATGAGTAAGCGCAAAACCTCATGCATTCACCCCCAACTGATTTACAACAAAATAATTAGATTGAAACAATAATTTTTTCACCTCACAAGCTCGGAAAGATTCTGTTTTATCATTCGAAATCTGAGTGCAAAAGTGCATTTTATCCGCTAGCGTGGAAAGAGTTTTTGAAATTCGAATCTATCTATTCAATATTTTTTTATACCGCCAATCTACTGAAAATGCTTAATAACTATTTCATGACAGTGGCCAGCTCGAAAAAAACTTTTAATATGTTCTTTTTAGTAATTCACTTATTTTTCCTCGCTGTTGTGAGGTGAAAAGTTGTGTTTTTCGCTCAGCTGCAAAGTTATTCTGCGTCTCGTACCTTTGAAATCTTCGCTGAGCTCAGGATTATATTATTTGTCTTAGATCTTAGACTCCTTCGCTTGCTCAGGTTTCAATACAAGTACTTGCGCCAAAAAGCAACTTTGCAGCCTAGCATAACAAATAACTATTTTATTTTGATACCTAAAATTTTAAGTTTTGAGGAAAAAATTATTTGTTATCATTTCAGCAATGAATGAAAGCGCTATCGTGCTCATGGATACATTTAGAGAATCTTGTTTTGGTAGTAAATAGGGTGAGTGTGCCCGTGCGGTGGTTTGAGATCGAATACAGTAAATTTTAAAAACAAGTTATTTAGTTGAAACCATGATAATTTGATTCTGCTCTCCATTCTAAACTACTTTCTAGTTTTGCTTTAATTATTAACACGGTGTCCTATATTACTCATTATCAGTTTTAAACAATGACATTATGGACTATAAAAATAAAATATTACTCATTATCAGTTTTAAACAATGCCATTATGGACTATAAAAATAAAATAAATTTAATTACTTATGTCAGAAAATGTATGATAAGATATTAAACAAACAGTCAGACAGAATTAAATTGAATTTTTGAGAGTTACGCGGTTATTAATTAAGCTAAAAAAAAAAACGAAAAAAAAAAAAAAACGTTAAAATGATTAACTTTACCAGAATTAAATTGAGCTAGAAATTTAATCTAGAATTAAACATTTTAACGGGTTCTTACCGCGTTTTGGTATATTTGAGTTCCCAAAACACGGTAAGAATTAAATAATAACCGCGTAACTCTCAAAAATTGTAGATCTAGAAATTATATAAAACACAAATAATAAACTACATATTAACTAGTACTAACGAATGTCACTCCAAATGAAAGTTCACTTGTACTGTACTGTATGGGCACTTACTAATTAAATATTTTTTTAATTCTATTTTGTAATTTTTTGTTCGGCAAAGCTTAAAGGTCAGCTGGAAATTTATTATACACCACTAATTTTAATTAATAACTATATGGGTGTATTCAGACTGTAAATCTGATCACTACTAGAACACAACTGAACTTTTCCTAAGGAACATGGGTCGAAACACGATTTTTTTCTGACTTCCCATAGAAAATCGGTCAGCCGATCCTTTTGTATGAGAGGTCCAAACATTTTTTTCGTTTTTTGACCCATGTTCCTTAGGGAAAGTTGTTCACATTCACGGTCTGAATACACCCTTAAAGATTCGTTACTAATTGAAAACTAGCAGTATTGTAGGTACCTAGCGGTGCGTTGAAGGAGTGCGGTTTTTGCTTTAGGGAGTCGTAACTCATAAAGAACATTCAGCCTTCTGATGACAAAGTTGAGAGCCACCGTGAACTTTTCAGGGTAGCGGCGTATCATCTCTACTGTGGTACCAGTTTTCAACGGGATCATTATTTCTTACCGAAAGACATCTCATCGAAACCCATTTTGTACAACGCCACGTAATCAAAGCGGCAGCCTATTTGGTCCATTAGGCCATTTTGTTCGAAACGCTATCTTATTGATGTGCCTGTTCGTATCAAGCCAAGTGATCGAAATTCCATTTAGCGATGGGCCACTTGTTCGAATGTATAGTACCTTGTTAATCCATTCTAAATCAAAATAATTGTAATGCATTTATCAGTCTCATAAATAATTGTTAATCTAAAAATAACTTCAGCGTTGATTGATAGGTAAAAATTTAATTTTAGGTTGGTTCACAGTTCACAGATCACAAAATGTATGGTTTGTTGCTTATTAAGTTTTTATTCTTTATTTAACATAAAAAAACATGGATTCATGTTGAAGACTCACTTTTTAAAGTAGTTAAAAAATAAAGCACTGCTCAAATTTTTGTATTAATGCTACCTTATAAATGTTCATTAACTACTTGCTTTTGCCCGCTTTACTTCGTTCGCGTATTAAAATAAAATATAGCCTACGTTACTCAGGAATAGTGTAACTTTTTATTAGTGAAATAATTTTACAAACGGTTCAGTTGTTTCAGAGGTTTTTTTAATTTTTACCTCTTTATAATATTATTATATGTAGTTAAATAAATACCTATAGATTGTATTTGTCAACCAATATTGATCATCAAACAGAAAAGGGTTCGAAACAATGGTCTATCAGTGTAATGTTGTATCGTATATCTGGTCTATCAATAAAATGGCAATTCGAACAAGTGGCCCACCGCTTAAATTGAAGTTAAACCTATCGGCCATAAACGAAATGCCTCATCGATGAAATTGATTTTCGAAAAAATGGCCTACCGCTTAAATGGCACTTCGATTACGTGGCGTGGGTTACAAATAGGTTTCGACGAGATGTCTTTCGGTGAGAGGCAATGGTAAGAAGTCATGATCCCGCTTACGGGAAAAAGCTCCATTGTATACCTACAGGATGTAAGGGACAGCCCTCCGCAAACTGAAACGGTCAACTCAGGCCATCAAACTGCAGAACTTTCGCTATGGAGCCTACCTCAGGAAACGCAAAAAAAAAATCAGCTGTCCCATTCAAAACTGCTGTTGATTTTTTTTCGCGTTTCCTGAGGTAGGCTCCATAGCGAAAGTTCTTCAATTTGATGGTCTGAGATCACCGTTTCAGTTTGCGGAGGGCTGTCCCTTACACCCTGTATAGAGCAGTAAGGGTTGGAATTTTAAGTGCATCAAATGTTGACCTACACGCGAGTTCGTTCCGAAGCGTAATCTTCCTAATACCTCATACCTTTTTTGGAATTTGATTATCTTTTCCACTTCTACTGATCCTCCCCAGATAGTTATACCATATAATACGACGTTTGACTGGAAGAATGCAAAATATGCATGGAGAGCCGCTCTCTGAGTCGGTACCTATATGAAGAAGGTGGATGGATCCATGGATCTAAATCATAAAGGATAGCACTCCTCCTTACAAGCATTGATACAAGAAAATTTACGTTCGTTTCCGTCGTCGATATTTCCAATTTTACGTGTGTCCCTTTCTATTCCAATGACGTCACAACGTCAATTGAGTGACGTCATGCCAAGACATAAATTAGAAAGGGACAAAGTTGACGTCACTAAAAACAACTACGGAGAAGAACGATCATTGCCGACCACCAAGGAGTATTATCACGTTTCACCGCTTGTTAGGCAGTCTGTGCTCCACTCATGAACCTATGAACAAAGTCGGACGGAACTCCCGCTAAAGCAAATCTGAGGCAGCGTAATGACGACGGCTATTCATGTGTGACTGAATTGAGGGTTGCCTAGTTAGCCACATTTATACCATAAAAATATTAATAAATATGCATATTTTAATTGTTCAAAATTTTGCTTTTCCTACTCTGCTGTGATAATTAAGAATCGTTTTCACCGTTACAATTTCTTATTATTTTAATCCAGTCATTTCTCCATACTTCATTTTCTTTAGAAAATCGAGTAAAAAGAATATTAAATAATACCTATAGTTTAAAAGCCGTGGTGGTCCAGTGGCGAGTCACCTTGCCTGCCGTGCAGGAGGCGATGGTTCGATCCCCGTCTAAGCCGACTCGTACCAATAAGTTTTTCGGAATTTATGTACGATTTGTAACACCACTGGCTTTTCGGTGAAGGAATGTTTTCCTTCACCGAAAAGCCAGTGGTGTCCTCACGATGTTTCGTGAGGAAACCTGCATGCTTCAATTTTGAGGCGTGTATTGTACCCACTGTCCATTATAAGTGGCGACGGGCTCACCCCCCGTCACACTGGACAGAGTTTCGGTACTACTGGTGAAACGTGGATGTTCTGAGGTTTAGGAATATCTCTGACTACCCCCTCGGGGAATATAGTCGTGAGCATATGCTTATGCTTACCTATAGTTATAGTAACTATTCAATAAATAGGTATGTGGGGACTTTCCATAGATGTCAACACCCACAAGTTATAGCAAAGAAGCTAACAGATGGCGCTACCGTCGCTCTCAGAAATATGCTCCATACAAAGACAACGTTCACCGTAAATATTACAAATAAGGTTCACAATCGAATGCGAGACATAAATCGCGCAAGAGAAATTATAATCACAGAGATTCGATATATATACAAGGTCCAACTAAGAACTGTTGGACCACGACCGGTCCCCAGGCTTCACACTAAGCCTGGTGGAAGATCTTCCCTTTTCAATGGAAGAACATTCCCAAGTACCACCTCCATATTGGTGACCCCGACGTGATAACATAGCAACCTGAACACCGCAGAGCAGCATCAACACAGAGCAGCAACCAGCTTCAACCAACCCCTTCACACCCCTCGACCAGGTCAAACAAGCAGCAGTCACGCCAGCAACCCGAAGCCCACACCAGGTCCATCGCAGCTGTCTTCACACCGCTTCATGGGCCTGCAGCTTCCTCAACGACAGTCAGCGTCTGCATAGAAGGATCTCCCGCAGCCCACGTGTCTGAGCTCACCTCCACGTGGCAGTTCTGCTCGCCTTCTCCACGCGTGTCACTCACCCGCATCACATCAGGACTGGTCTCCCTGACAGATGCACACACTCGCAACACATCGCTCGTCAGACTCACTTGACTGGAGCACTGCACCTTCATGGATACAGACTGCACACTTCGAACAACTCAACGACCTCTGGTCTAAGGGGGGAGTACTGTGGGGACTTTCCATAGATGTCAACACCCACAAGTTATAGCAAAGAAGCTAACAGATGGCGCTACCGTCGCTCTCAGAAATATGCTCCATACAAAGACAACGTTCACCGTAAATACGTAACTCGTACACCTACTACAAATAAGGTTCACAATCGAATGCGAGACATAAATCGCGCAAGAGAAATAATTACAGAGATTCGATATATATACAAGGTCCAACTAAGAACTGTTGGACCACGGCCGGTCCCCAGGCTTCACACTAAGCCTGGTGGAAGATCTTCCCTTGTCAATGGAGGAACATTCCCAAGTACCACCTCCATGGGTACCCTAACTAAATTGAATTTTATAATAAACTAAAAAGATTGCATATTTCCGATAATTTGTACACGAGAATATTGACAACACTGAACTTGTGATGAATTATTTTGTTCCGGTGAATGAAGATTTATTTTTAACCGACTTCAACAAAAGGAGGAGGTTCTCAATTCGACCCGTATGTTTTTTTTTTTTTATGTTTGTTACGCGATTACACCGCCAATTGTGAATTGAATTTGATGATTCTTATTTTTTTTTGGTAGGTCATACTTCCGAGGTGGTCCCACGAAACTGATTCATCGCTTGTTGAAAAAATCTACAAAATAACAAATCGTCCGTTAAAAAGAAAAGTGACACAAATCAAAATTTTCAGATTTATGTTTTTTTGCAAAAATGAGTATAAAAGTCGATATATTTTAATGTGGAAAAGTGTCGATGTGCAATTTCACGTTAAACTCACGAGAAATCGCAAGTGTCACTTTTCCATTCTATGGTTATCTGCCGTCTCGTATATAGAAAACTGACATTTTGTCAGTTTTGCCCGAGTCTCACAGGTGAACTTGCAAGCGTTTATGTGGAAAGGTGAGATTATTCAAAAAAATACCACAATTAAGTGGATAATGATATTTTATTATATATAGAAAAATGACAAATTTTGAACAATGCCACCTTTCTTTCAAATTTTAACCTTGCTTTGACTAAATTTTCTATTGAAACGTGACTCATTTTGGAATATGACACTCTTCTTTATAATTCTTAGACTACAATATGATAATATTATATTGATAGGTGACCAATGTGGGAACTTTTAATTTATATTTACTTATAAAAGGATAAATTTTTGGTGAAAAGTTTGAGAAAACGGTTTTACAGGAATAAATTAACTCACAAGCAAGGCTGGTAATGGTAAACTTGTGAGTAACTTGTGTGGTTGTTGTGTATTGTAATATGATTGAAGAGTTTGATGCAGAATTCTACGCGTCTGAGACACGAAAACCAGACGCGTGAGACGTTATTGATTCTAGGGTAGAAAGTGTGGAGTGCCTCCTCGAGGAAGCATAACGACAGCCCGTTAGTTCAGTCTGTAGTGAACCTATCTGCTGGGCCAAGAGGGTCGGTGGGATATACATGGAAATGCTACAATCAGGGCTCCCGGTACTGCCAGTTCTCGTTGGTTTATTGTTTAACATGGTGCTGCAACTAAGTGTAACCCGAAAGCGAAGGAAGAACGGCACTTGTCACGATCCTATACAAGAAAGGAAACAAAAAAGCTCACTTACTCCGCCCAAACAGTCTACTCTTTCAGGTTTACAAACTGTTTGCCAAGATCCTGTGCTATAGAAAGACCCTTCTAGCGAGAGGTCGTGTTTGATCTCAAGATAATGCTTGGGGAATTGCAGGAATGATCCTGAAGATTAGGTCTGCGGATGAACATGTCCAAAACTAAGATCGTGCATGACGAATCGTAACAATAATCCAACTTAATATAAAATTTAATGTAGTTAGCGAGCACGTGGATTTAGTCAAAGATTACGTCTATCACGTTTAACCTGCATTGTTTACATCCTTTGACTAAAGATCCCAGGTTTAGGAGATCGAGAGGCGTGTTCAGGTTCACGTCTGTCTGGGCGGCTTTTGAAATACTGGATAACATTTAAGAACCAGGATCGAAGTTGTGGGCAGCTGATCACAAAGTTGAAGTGAAGATGGGCAGGATACTAGTTTAGGCGGGCGGGAAGACGGCCAGTGGTCCAAGGCAGTGTCAGAGTGGTGGCCGAAGAGATATGTTTTAGTTTATATTTATTTGTTCTATCTTTTTAATTACTTAATGAAAGTTCATAAGTATGTTTTCGGTCTGTTCCCAGTTTAAAAAAACATTTTTGTTGTTGTTTTCAATTGACTACTGTTATATTTCTTTAAAAAGATTGTGCCTAGCACACATTTAGTTCTTTACCTGGGACAAATAAATCAATTTGAAACCATTAAAAGTGTTTTATGACCTTAAACTCGAATTTTTATGATAAAAATACGTGTGATTCAATGGAATATTTATATAGAAAAGTGACAAAAGGTGCAAATACGGTGTTTTTTTTAAACTATTGTAACTAACTTATTAACCATCTGATTGCTTACGTAAATACGAAAAAAATGATATATTACACTTATAGATTTCTTTTATACATTTTTGTAAATCATCAATAAACACACTCAAAAACTTTAAACGCTCGTACTGTAAAGTTTATGAATTTTGAGTAATGACAGTTTTCTTTTTAACGGACGAAATATCTACACAGATCACGGACTTGAAAAAAATACGGACGTAATGTTACACTAGAAAGATGTGAAGTTTAAACGCGTATGAGATAGCGATAGTCATAAAATCCTATACAATTTGTATGAAGCTAGATGTCTGCCTCCGGAGTCAGACAGCCGTCGTCAAACAAAAAAGTGGTTACGTCGATAAGGACAACAATAAGTAGCGATCTCCTTTTTTAACTAGAGCGAATTTGCTATGTGCATCTCTTACTGAGTGAGTATGACACGACACGTGCTTCTTTCTAGTAAGTACTTACCTTCTCTTTCTACGACGCACACACAATATAATACATGGGTGCTTCACTTATATAATAAAAGGATATTACGTCCGTCTTTTTTCAGCTCCGTCACACAGATGACGTTTTTGTTTGTCGATTCTCTTCAGGAGTGCGATTTTTGAACATCACACGTTCAAATCAGCGGTAGAAAATGTCAAAATTACTATGGAGATTATGCATTTCATCTTTCTACTGCTAATTCGAACGTGTGATGTTCAAAAATCGCACTACAGCAAAATCAATGTTTTGATGGGGACTGTCAAACTATGTTTATTTTACTGTCATAACCAAGAAGCTTTGTATGCCTATAATTATACTTCTTGGTCATACTGCTGTGTTTAAACGTATAATAACTTTATGGTTTAAACTTCATGGATATAGGTACCGAAACACATAGATTTAATTGATCATGGCGGTCGGTAATGTTCGTCGTTTTTAGGGTTCCGTAGTCAAACAAGGAACCCTTATACTTTGGTCCATTCTGTCTGTCTGTCTGTCTGCATGCCCCTCCTCAATAACTTGCTCATTTTTGCATCTATTGAATCGAAATATGGCATAAAGAAAGATAACAGTAACCCAAAAACAGAAATGTTGTACGAAACATGGGTTGTTTTTTTTTAAATCGAGTGTGGTGTAGAGCGTACACCGTATCCTTTGCATTGAAGTACTTATAACTGATATCTTAGTCGAACTAATGTATTGCACCTAGATTTCAAGACTGAAAAGTTTGAAATAAAAAAAATTAAAACCGACTTCAAAACTAAAAAGGTAATAATAATAATATTGCAGTCGTTGACTTATGCATTCGAATCTATAAGAACATTAATTTGTTTTATTGGAGTCGGTGTCAAGCCAAGCCAAGCCAAAAAATTACTGCAAGCCCAGTTGCGAATCGTACCGGCTTGACACCGAGTCCGATAAAACAAATTAATGTTCTTATAGATTCGAATGCATAAGTCAACGACTGCAATATTATTATTTTTACCTTTTTAGTTTTAAAGTCGGTTTTAATTTTTTGTTAATTTTTTTTATCTAAATTATAATATCTGTGGTAATACAATCTCGTTTGTTCTACAAGGGACCTACACTCACACAGATGCACTAGCTCTAGGCGCAGGTCCTAAAACCAGTCACCTTATTTACAGCGTGACAGCACGCACACAAAAGAAATGGGTGCTTCACTCATGATTAGACGAGATTACGTCTGGTTCTTCTTTTAAGTATGTGGAATTATCGTAATATTGCATTGACCTCTTGTATTTCTGGTCAATGTAATATTGTGAGAATGCAAACAAAAATTCAACACCCTATTGTTTAGGTTACCTATCTAAATATTTTGTAATCTGTGGAAATTTTAAGCTTGATCCATGCTAATCCTTCCAATTTGCAATCTAATTGAAAAAAGATTCGAAAATATGGCGAGACTCATCCTTGTAATTTAAAATGAAAAACATGGGTAAGTATACCCTTAGAAAAAGTATATGTCTAGAATGAGCCTCACACTTGTTCCGTATAAAACAAAAGG
The DNA here is from genome assembly GCA_963693445.1 of Agonopterix heracliana. NCBI lineage: Eukaryota > Metazoa > Arthropoda > Insecta > Lepidoptera > Depressariidae > Agonopterix > Agonopterix heracliana. Next base: position 1,616,570 of record OY856321.1, read on the forward strand.
GGCTAACTTTCTTAGGTTGGTGTGCGTGAGGCGCCATACAAAATATGTATGTGTGCGTGTATATGTATAGGGTTTTGGAACCAGTACTGGTTCCTATTTTTTTCGACGCTTTCGTAGCTTTGACTGTCTATCTTGATAATCTAAGGGTATACCGTATAACAATATAAATTTGTATGTAGAACAACATTGAATAAGTAGGTACTATTGAGTTTTTCTTACTTAGTGCGTTCACACACGATGACGCATTGACGCAGCGACAGACGTCAGTCCGTCATTAGTGTAGCAAGGAGTTTTATGAAACCGCACGTAGAAGCACACACGGTGACGCATTGACGCACCGGGTGTTGTTCTATGGACTGACATCTGCCGCTCCGTCAATGCGTCATCGTGTGTGAACGCACTTATGTAGTACCCTACTTAACACGGACTGTTTTTAAGAGCCTGCCGAGCCTATTGTGCTGCCCTCAATCGTATTTTTTTATTTCTATTACAATTAAACAACATTTCCAAAAAACAAGAATGTCACATTGTAGTCCTGATTGACTTTCAATTTATCGAAACATTACGGATTATTATGTTTTATGCTTGTAGCTATTATCGTTAAAACGGCCAAAAGTGGCCACTTTTGTGACCCGATAAATTGAAAATCAGCAATGACTACAACGTGACATTCTTGTTTTTTGGAAATATTGTTTAATTGTTAAGAAATAAAAAAAATACGATTGGGGGCAGCACAATAGACTCGGTGCAGGAAACATGCTGAACATGAAATTCTGATGCCTACCTATGTGAAGTCTACAAGTCCGCATCAGGCATGCGTGGTGAACTTCTGATGCGGGTTTGGAAGGAGTTAGGGCAATCCACATTGGAACACGCGTGGTGGACTAACGCCCCTACAAGTAGGTCTTTTTCTGTGTGTAGAAGCTGATGATGATGAAACAAACTCAGTATTCAAACGTTAGAATATCCATTTTATTCCAAGAACAATAAGAAGTCGTTTAGGAATAGACGATTAGTTAAATCCTATCTGTGCGTATTTGTGTGTCTTGCCACAAAGGCAGTCCATTTGGAAATAGTGTCTGACCTCTCAACTGATGCCTTTATCGCTGCCCTCTCGCGTTTTGTCTCTCGTCGTGGTGTTCCTTCCCTTATTCGCTCTGACTGTGGTCGTAACTATGTTGGCGCAGACAATTACCTGAATGAAGTGTACCAATTTTTGACCCAAAATAAAATTTCTATTGGCCATGCTATGTCCAAACGTAGTATCACCTGGTTGTTTGACCCCCCTGCTAGCCCCCATCGGGGAGGATTGTTCGAAGCAGCAGTGAAGTCTGCTAAGAGTCACCTGAAGCGGGTAATTGGTGAGACCCCACTCACATTTGAAGAACTTGCCACTGTATTCACGAAAATTGAGGCAGTACTCAATTCTCGCCCATTATGCTCTATTTCGTATGATAACCCCAGTGACCTTGACATTTTGGCACCTGGACATTTTATTATTGGTCACCCCTTAACGGCCTTACCTGAGTTTTCCTATCGAGACATAAAATTAAACAAGTTAACCAGATTCAGACAAGATTTCAAGTTGACCAGATTGATCCAACAAATTACTCAACATTTTTGGAGGCAATGGCACTCCCAGTACCTATCGACACTCCAGTCTCGTCAAAAGTGGACTGACCCCACCCGTCCACCCACCTCACCCGTCCGGTAGAGACGGGTAAACTTGTATTAATAAAAGAGGACAACCTTCATCCCTTAGATTGGCGCAGGGGACGCGTCCTGGAAGTTTGCCCTGGAGAGGATAATGTAATTCGTGTAGTAAAGATCAAAACTTCTACTGGTGTTCTAACCCGCTCCCTATCCAAACTTGTGCGCTTACCCTTATGATCTCGTAAACATCACTATGTTTATGGCGGCGAATATGTTTACGCCAGATTAACTCTAGCCCAATCATGCTCCGTGTTTGCTTAGACTTCTCTAGAACCATATTTCAAATTTTCCCGCCCCTCTTTTTTCCCTTCTCTTCAGACTGACTTACGAACCCCGGCGGCCATTACCCTGCCGGCTCCGAACCGTTCAACGGACGCGAACCTGTGAATTGTGAACAATATCCTGTGCTCTTAAATAATCCATCTCTAAAGTGGTCTACAGTGCGTTTAAACCTTCTGGACATAAAAGAAGATATAGGACGGTACCGTTCACGAAGATTCAAGAAATTACAACATATCTGTGGGTCCGGTGAATAACGGTCTAACTCAACTTAGATCCAAAATGAGTTTTAATGCCATAATACTCAATTTTTTTTTGTCTACAAAATGGTGTTACTGGAATATTCATACCTTTAATAATTCCAGAGATAGACTAAGACAAAACGATTTAAGTCCATTTTTTATCGTGCACAATGGTTGAAATAGAGTTAGATCATAAAAACAATATAAAATTAGGTGAACATGGATTTATTTCGACTTAAATCCTTCGACACAATTTATTTTGTTTTGTGAAATATGATTTATCTGAGTTAAACCAAATTTCAAAAACCTTAATAGTTAATACCTACTAAAAAAATCAAGTGTAGCTTATGAATATGATGCGCGTTTGATAGCGGGCTAAGTACGGAAACTGACATCATCTGGGACTAGGGAGAACGCTATACATCTCACCAAAAATATATGTCGAATAAGTGAGTTATACCGTATATCACCAAATATTTTCTTTTATGTAGTGAGAATAAGAATCACTTAGTATGAATACTATCTGGCGATTTTTTTAAGGATGGTACTGTTAGATTGAACTAAGTGATAATGCCAGGTCTTGTTTTAGATAGGGATTGCCGAACCGCACTTCAAGCATAGGCTTGTACTGTACATAGAGTGGTAAAGAAAGAATCTGTTGTTTATTCTTTGAAATTAAACTATTTTTTTCTAAAATATCTTGTATTTTGTATAATAACAACACTGCAAACGAAAGTAGGTATGACAATACTAGATTAGACTGGTCGTAAAATTTTGAGGCACAGAATCGTGAGTTCTAACTTGATAAGTTTTTAAGCATGCGTTGCTTTAGAATTTGTTTTTGTAATGTTTTTATAATGGTTTTTTTTGTGTAATATTTCACTTTCCAGCATTACTGATATCATGCGGCGTTACCCACGTCGCAAAATTTGCATCTAAGCTAGTGTTACCCATAAAAAAAATATAACTATATATGATAAAATTACTTACCTACTAACAAGTGGTTAATAACGAAATAAATATTTTTACTAGAAAATGTATAATTTTTGTGTCACTTAAGTTTAATGCTGAATATGGTGGATATTAAAAGCTTAAACAGTGAGCTTAGAAAGTACATTTTGTAAGTGTTTGTTATATTTTTCCACAAAAATAATATTAAATAGTAGATTTAAATCCATACGCACAAAATTTTACCTTTGTGAAAAAGAATTATACTCAAAAAACACTTTGTAATTTTGTGATGAACTTGTTTTACCTAAATAAAACTACTTTTATCAATTCGTTTTGATTCAGTTAACAAAGTAAGTTTTCCGGTGGTGTGTATTTAAGAAAGGATTGGAATTAAAATGAAATTAAAAAATAACATAAACCATTTTACACCAAAGTAATTTTGAAGTGTAAAAGGCCCTAACTCAATTTAAATCATAATGTAACGTATTTTTATTAGTGTCAAACTAACTGTAACTGCCTCCGTGGTCTAATGGTTAGAGCATTGGGCTCGTGACACGGAGGTCGTGGGTTCGATTCCCACGGGGGGCACCTAGTGAAATGTCACTTTGTGCGTTTTTCCCCAGTTGGTTAGGACATTGCAGGCTGAGTCACCTGATTGTCTGAAAAGAAAGATGATTCCGTGCTTCGGATGGCATGTTAAGCTGTTGGTCTCGGCTACTATCACTGGTGGTAGTAGTCGTTACATAAAAACCACGTCAGAGGCCGTAAGGCGGTTTGAAACCAGCCTTATACAGTTGGAAAGAGCGCAAAGGGCGGTGTTGAAGATTATGACGCGTAAACCCTTCAGATACCCCACCACACAACTGTATCTTGACACTAACGTCCTCACCGCGAGAAAGCTTTTTATTCTTAGAACGACCCTTAGAAAGCACTCCTCCACGGACTGCATCACTGGGACGAATCAAAATCGAAGACGGAAAGAGCCCGCCTGCCGTACCGAGATATCTAGAACAGCTTTTGCAGACCGGCACTATCATCTTATGGCACCTTACCTATACAATAAAATAAATAACACCTTAAATATTCAACAGTTAAATAAATTCGAAGTTAAGAAAAAAACTAGGGAATGGTTATTAAAAATGGACTATGATGAGACTGAAACACTGCTAAACAGACTTAACATATGAAATAAAACACGATCATACATATGCAGGCAGACACACACGCACTCACAAACCCATCTACACAGCATACGTATACACAGGCATACAAGCGCTCACTTCCCTTGAATTATTTTTTAATTAATTTGCATTGTTTACCTTTGTTAATTTTACCTTGGAACTTGTAATGCTGTAAGTAAAGGTATAGCATAAATAAGTAAGAGTGACGGACCACTGACTGACATCCAGGTTGCAGGACTACCTATTCCTGGAAGTCAGGACCAATATCCTTACCCTTAACTTAAAGATATCTTCTCTACATTGTATTTGTACTGTTTTGGTTACCTATACTGTACTACATTGTTGTCTTGTAAAATAAACAATATTTTCTTTTTTCTTTTAATAAACTCTGACACCAGGGCTTTGCAGCGATAAGAAGAAGATTAGTGTCAAAAGGTTTAATTCAACTTCTGAACGAAATATCGCAAGCACGGTAAGTATTTCATAGACTTAACCATATAATAATAAAAGACCATAAAAATATCTAGAAGACACAGTGATTTTCTTGAAAAAATATGAAACGGTATTCGAGAAAATAATTTTTATTACCAAAAAATTATGTTTTTAGGCTCTCCTGTAAAGTTGCATTTTTTGAGTTGGACCGTTATTCACCGGACATCCGCACCAACCGGACAGAGAGGCTCGGCCCAGGACCGACCGGTACGTGACTTACAGTTTCTTTTCCCCTTTATTACCCCATTTCACGGAGTTAAAACAAATATTTTCCGAGCCCACCCCTAAATTAAACATATTTTTTTTTCCAGTTATTTGCTGATCAAACAAGAAAATATAAAACGAGTTTCTAACAAAAGATGAATGTTTAAATAACACAGTTTCGTATCGAAGTGTCTTGAGAATGAAATGTCGCAATGTGACAATTTGACAACTGATCACAAAATTAAATAAATGGTTTGTGAAACCTATTGCTATCCTTCATATCTTAGGATTTATAGCCGTGTGACCACCATTTTTGAGGTTTCAAATAATGACCCATATGGCATGTCCGTCGCAGATCTACTAATGTATTATAATACATTATGCTGTTGCGTGGTCTATCACTAAATGAAGGCATAATATATAGTTTAAAGGCTGAAAGTCAACCAAAGGGGAAATCTCTGAAATCGAATCAGAAATTAAGTCGACACAATCAAGAATTGCTAACTAGAGTGGCAATGGGCTGGGCATATTGCTTGCAGAACGGCTGGCTGGCAGATGGGGCCGAAGAATTCTTGAGTGGCAACTGCTCAGCCGCGTACCGGAAGGTGTATCGTGCGTGGGTAGGCCTCCACAAGGTGGACCGACGATCCGGTGAATGTAGTGGACAGTCGTTGGATGAGGGTACCGCAGAACCGCCCCTGTTGTGGCGATCTTTGCAGGATGCAGGATGACAGAAATAACTAATATCTACAAAACTACTAAACCAATTTCGATGCAGTTTTCTTTTTAGATTCAAAATAGATTAGTCTACAATAAAAAATACACAAATCATATACATTGTTCAACCTAGTTTAATAGTGAAAACACGCAAGTAATTTGTAATTTGTTGTACTTATATATTTTTTGATTTCTGCACTTAAGTTCTAAAAATATTTAACTTTTTTTTAAGCTGAAACTAAATAAGACGGACCGTTTGACACTTAAATAATTAAAATCGGTGTAGCCTTTTAGTTTCTGTAACTTTTTAAAGATTGTTAAAATATGTGGCGCCATCTGTGATCCTAAGGGATGATGAAAGTTGCGCTGCTGCGGGTCAAATCGCTTATTTTGGTCCCTTCTATCACTATGCAAAGCGGCTTGCTTCCATCACAAAGTGCAGCTTTTTTTTCATAATTACTATAGATATTGGATATGCGTTCCAAACTTAAACTAAAGCAGCCAGTACGGAACTCCGCGATTTATAACCCTCCTACATGTCCGCTGTTCACATTCGAAGGTTCGAGACCATAAATTCAATCCTGGCTGGGGGTGAGTTGTTATCTATTAATACCTACATTATGTGCTAGCTGAACGTAATTGAGGTCCATAGCGCCGCCGTGGCTAATTTAAATTCAAAGGGTTACTAGTCCTTTCCCACAACGGTGTGCAGACGCTACGGGCCAAGATGAGCTTGGCCTAATGCCATTCCCTGTGGCTATTCCAGGATCAGCCCTACAGACCAATCCTACGGGTCTATCTACCCACGGGGAGCTTCGCGTTCCCGTTTGCTGTCCGTACGCACTGTTGCGGGGCGGTCGCAGCCTAGCTGACTGCGTGGCCCTCACTTGCGTGGGCATCCGCGGCTGCTATCCCACTACCCTGGAAGATTCGACGGTCTGCACCTACCGGGGACATCGAGGCCAGTGTCCGATACCTACCTACTTATTTGCCGTACGACGAAAACGAATGTTGTGCAGTAGGTGATTAATATTTGGCGATTTAAAGGTTATTTCTTTTGTAACCTTGTGGACTCATTTCTACCTACCTAACACCTACCTGTAGTCGTTAAGAGGATAGGAGGGCTGAAATGCTAATTTTGAGAATAGGTCACTTTTCCGACTGTATACGTATTTATCAGATCTGCCCCATACAACCCATACGATCCGCCGACTAGAGTGCGAAAGAGACAACTGCAGCTCGGACCGATTTTATATACAAAAAATCGACGAAATCAGCATTTGTGCGTTAATTCACACACGATGACGAACTGACGCATGCGGCAGATGTCAGTCCATAGAACCACACCTGGTGCGTCAATGCGTCTTCTATGTGCGGTTTCATACAACTCCTTGCTTCACAAATGACGGACTGACGTTTGCTGCTCCGTCAGTGCGTCATCGTGTGTGAACGCACTTTCGTATTCCTATGTTTTCTCCTCCAAAACTAAACGTATTTTAATAATTCAGCTAAATTTAATCATTATAACGGGTTCTTACCGCGTTTTTATTTATGATTAACATTAGCTTAATTAATAACCGCGTAACTCTCAAAAATTGTGTTTTATTAATTCTTTCAAAAATAATATGAGAAAGACTTTAAATTAAATTAGATTAAATTAAACATTATTTATTTCAGATTATTCATCCATATTGTGTTAGTAACAATTGTCTTATAAATATGTTTACTTTGGCTATGTCCGTACGTTCTGCTTTTTTTGTTTATTATTCATCAAATTTTTTTACTATATGTCTGAAAACGGGCGGTAAAATGGGTCATTTTCGACGGTCCCTAGTTCTTACAGTAATTAATTAGTGCAAAAAAGAAAAACATAGGGACATGGCGGAGGTGACATAGATTGTATGTAATTTTTGCTCTATTGTTATTATCCAGGGAGAAAAGACAGGGACGTTTGTATGGAGAAAACGGTACTCGTCTATCCTCTTAACCCACTACAGTAAAAATGAAAAAAAAAATCACATATTCAATGTTAATTAAATAGTGCGTGGTAATTCTGGGAAGCTTCACAAAATAATGTTATAGGATAGAATAGAATGCTTTATTTGTTTTAAAAAACACATTAAGTACAGAAAATAATAATTACACAGTCAGTAGGTAACCTACTTACAAAAATATTTAACATAATATGTTTCATAAGTAAAAATAAATATTTAAAACTCTTAAGGGGGTTGTTCAGACCGTCAAACTGAACAACGTTCTCTATGGAACCAGCATCGAAATCGCGAAAAAAAAATCGGATGTCCCATACATAATTATTTTAGCTCTAGTCGATTTGTAGAGTATGGAACATCATTTTTTTTTGCGATTTCTATATTGGTCCCATAGTCAAAGTTGTTCAGTTTGATGGTCTAAACCACCCCCTTAAATGTTTATTTGAATTTTTGTAACACCTTGCATAAAATATTCAAAACAAAACGGTGAAATGAAATGAAATTTATTGCGATAAATGTGGTACATATTGGGTAAATAGGTGGTAAATAGGACATACAATATTATTGGTTGATTTTATACAAAGAAAGAAAGAAAGAAATAAAATGGGTAATTGATTACTTAACAGGTTTACCGTAAAATTAATTAAACCTTAACATAAAATAGTGAACATTTTTAAGTTGTTTTTAAAATGTACATTTTATTTAAAACGTCCAGCAGCTTTCATGCATTAGGGCTAAGTAGTTCCTTTAGTGCGTAAAATTGTTTTTCTTGGAGCCATTTTACCAGCCTACGCCGGAAAAATTTTAAGGGCAGTTCTTTTGCATCGATGGGGAGTGCATTAAATATCCTAACACACATGGCATAACAGTTTTTATGATGTACTGCAGTTCTAGGAATTACATCATAGACCAGATTATTTCTGTATCTAACGTTCCTAGAATGAACTTCTCTTGTTCTTAGAAATAAATTGTTGATCTTTCTTACAAAATGTGCTGCCTCTAATATATACAACGATGGAAGTGTTAGAATTCCTAGCCGTTTGAATAGAGGCCTACAAGATACATCAGGAGCTACATCAGTGGTCTGTTACATCAGTGTATACCGTAGTACTGAACCGTAGCTAGGAGAGTAGGGGGGGGGGGGGGCATCGTTGGACAATGCCCTACCTAAAAAATACCCATCCACTATTACTATACCGTCTTTACCATAACGGCAAGCGGGGCACGAGTCCAGGGCCTCGGACTCATAACTATAAATTAGTGTTTTACCTTAAATTTTTAAATTACCTACACCACTTTTTTTAAACTTATGTAAGTTATGTTAAATAACCACTCAGATGAAAATCTATCACCGAAATATATTAAATGAACAGAGATTAATATTATAACAATATTTGCATTTTGCACTCATTGACATATTAAGTAAGTTTCTTTTTAAACCGTGACACCAAAGAGATCTGGTGACCCGATAGTGATCTCTTCTCTCTCACAGCTCGTTTTGCTCGTTCTAACTTATGAACGGTATTTTTTAGTCTAATGGAACTGGAACCACCACCGTTTTGAGTCATGTGTGTGAAATTTCGAGTTCGTTTCGTTCGTTTAAGGTATTCAATTATATTTTAGCATACACACTTAGACTAATTAAACTCAAATCACCAAAATTTTGAATCTTGGTGTGTAAAATTGCGAACTCGCTTTGGTCGCTCGTTTGGAGCATACAGTAAATAACATAACATAATCCAATAGTACCGTAGCCCCGGGACTTTTAATTACCTACCAAAAAGATCACTGATTACCGTTTAGAAATCGTTGTAAGGTATGAAATGACTAATATAATAAAACCTAAGTCTTACAGATCACAACCCGTAGTACCAAAAAAAATATTTTATAAAATGTCTGAAAAGTTAAAATTTTGAGGTTACCATTTTTTTCTATACTGTCATGTTCTTTACCTTTGTTCAAATAAATAATAGTTAGACTGTCTAAAGTTGCCATAGAAAGCTATAAGACCAATCAAAAAATGTTCATCTGGTCTTATAGCTTTGTATGGCATTTTTAGACAGTCTTACTCTTACTATTGCTTATGGGTATTGAACAAAGGTGAGGAGGAACATGACAGTATTAGTAGGTATGAATCCTTAAGTGATATTGTTTGGCCCCACTGCGGTAATTATTCTTAATGTTGTTCTTAATTAAAATAGAAGGGGGGCCAAACATAACTAAAAAAAAATGGCGGCTATTTTTACTTCGAAAATTTATTATTTTTATTATAACTCGGAAAAACATGTCAGAAACAAAATGTTGTAAAAAAGTTTATCTATACCTAACTTTGATGCCTATAACTTAATTGATAAATCTTATAATTCATGAGAAAAATGCTTTACAATATGTGTTGAAGCGCCTATTACTTTGCGAATAGCAAATGTGTCGTCACCGCGCGGTTACTGTTTAAGTAGGTACACGGTTAAAACTAACTTTCACTTTTGTGCTTGACTGGATTAAAGTTATAAAATTTCGTTCCATCGTTTAATTTCGAAAACCCATGGTTAATATCCGTACATGGCCCTGGATCGATGCCGGATCTAATTAGAAGAAGGATTAGCTACTATTATATCAAGGATTGATGTAATATTTATGGAATCAAGAATTTAGCTGTGGTGTTAAGTGGAGGTTATATACCTACATCGTGGAACGAAGATCAAGATCTATAATTATGTGGTGTTAAGTCTAGATTTATTATAATATTCACCCAACACTCAATCAGGTAAAGTTTAGTGTAAGTCTACGCACACTGATAAGGTTGGTAGCATTTTGTATTATCTATTATATTCCTAGATTACGTTATCTACCTATTGCATTGTGAATAAATCAATTCTGTTTAGCTGTTATTAAGATAAATCGTACTTATATAATAAAGTACAGTTAGCACTAGTGCTACATTATTTAACTTAATAACAAACTTGCTAATTGCATTACCAATGTTAATGGTGACAGGTACGAGCGATGATAGGCATTATTCTCATGGATCATGTGGATGAAATAAATGAAACTCTGAGGGGCTTTTAGTGTATATCCAATGAGTACCAGAAAATCTCGACCCTCCCGGAAGGTTATCTCCTCACAGATAGGTTTGTGGCGGACTCTTTGCTCACCGATAAAACTCTATGAGAGGTGGAGAGTTGCCTTGACGACAAGCCGTCAGAAAAATAACTTTGATATTTTTTTCACTCGCAATTTATTAATTCGAATTATGTTATTATTTTTATGTTCAATTCTATCGTCATTATAATTGCATCATCCTAACTTAATTATCGCGTTCTTATTTCAAACTTCATCTCTCCCGAGCTTCATTCATCTGCGCCCTATCTCCGCCTATCTGCCGGCAACTATCCCCACAGTGGTGACCCCGACGTGAAATACCGATCCCAGCTAGCAACGTCAAGCTATATTGTGACACGTCGCACAAACTTCCCAGACCATTCGTCACACAGGAGTATCGTCGTGAAGTGTTTAACTCCTTGCACAACTTAAGTCATCCTGGTGGTTCAGCTACAGTGCGGCTGGTCACGCAAAGATTTGTTTGGCCAGGGATTCGCAAGGATTGTAGAGAGTGGGCTAGGCAATGCTTGCAATGCCAAAAAAGTAAAGTTTCACGTCATACCGTATCACCTCTTTCATCATTCCTAACCCCTTCATCTAGATTCTCTCACATTCATCTTGACATCGTAGGTCCATTACCTCCTTCTCAACATTACAGGTACTGCCTCACGGTCATCGATCGATTCACACGGTGGCCTGAGGTCGTCCCACTTAAAGACATCACTGCTGAAACATGTGCAACTGCTCTCGTGACCGGTTGGATTAGCAGATTCGGCTGTCCTGCGCGGGTGACTACTGACCGTGGTCGCCAGTTCGAGTGTCATCTCTTCAAGGCACTTACTACCTTGGTTGGTGCACACCACTTCCGCACGACAGCATATCACCCAGCGGCAAACGGCATCATCGAACGCCTACACCGCCAGCTCAAGGCGGCTATCATGTGCCACGCAACATCCTCACGATGGGTCGAGGTTCTACCGCTGGTCCTTCTGGGCATGCGCAGTTCCTGGAAGAAGGATCTTCAATCTTCGTCCGCCGAGCTAGTATACGGCGAAACACTACGCCTGCCTGGACAGTTTCTTTGCCCCAAAGACGACTACTCTGCGGAAGATATCAGCCAATACTCTACAAGACTTCGTTCATACATGGCAAACCTCGCACCTAAGCCTACGTCATGGCATGCGAATGCACCTTTCTACATACCGCGAGATCTACGCACCGCAACACATGTATTTCTACGGCAAGATCGAGTGAGAGCTTCGCTCGAGCCACCGTACGCTGGTCCATTCAGAGTAATTTCCCGAGAAGACAAATTTTACAAGATCGATTTGAATGGCAAGCCATCGACAGTTTCGGTAGACCGGCTGAAGCCCGCCTTCATGGCTCGCGACGTCGGCGCTCTACCGGCAGCGGACAACACTTCGACCGCCACCCCACCACCGAGAGTCACGCGAGCTGGTCGCGTGGTTAGATTTCCAGATCATTATCATGCTGGAGCATGATACTCCGAGGGGGGTGATGTGGCGGACTCTTTGCTCACCGATAAAACTCTATGAGAGGTGGAGAGTTGCCTTGACGACAAGCCGTCAGAAAAATAACTTTGATATTTTTTTCACTCGCAATTTATTAATTCGAATAATGTTATTATTTTTATGTTCAATTCTATCGTCATTATAATTGCATCATCCTAACTTAATTATCGCGTTCTTATTTCAAACTTCATCTCTCCCGAGCTTCATTCATCTGCGCCCTATCTCCGCCTATCTGCCGGCAACTATCCCCACAGGTTCAAAAGCCCTCAAAAACTACGACAAGGGTTATGGGCCCCGAACGAATGTTGTAGAAGACTGCATACATCCCACCCCTCCCTACTATCCAAAACAACTTGAAATCGAAAATTAGATGAAACGTTACATAAGATGAAACGTGACATAGAGGAAACATTACATAGATGAAACATTACTTCGTTGAACAGTGCATTAGATCAAAGGTGTTCGGTGAAACATGTTTCGTCCAAACATGTTTAGATGTCACGTAGGTAACCCGTTCTCTGTAGAAGGAACACTAGGGTTCGCGATATGGGTGATCTACCACATGCACACCTGCGAAAAAAATGTGTGTTAGTTTAAGATACGGATGCGGAAATTCAATTCCGTTATTATATAACCTACTTACCAGGTATTGGCACTTTTGAGTATGCAGGCGTACAGCATCAGAGGTTGCAGGAAAATTATCTGATGACTTAACTTTGTGTCACCTTTTTAAATTTCTAGAGCAATCTGTAAGTTACGAGATGATATTATGATTATCTTTCTTCGCTCGCAATAACTTGATCTGTCAGCGACTTTGATCTAAAGCCTTCTAGGAGTGAGCATTACTTAGTATTACACTATACACACACAAATAACTAAATCTTATGGCATCTTCACTGAAGCAGAATAGAAAATAATTGTTTATTTTAAGGAATCTGGGATCAAAGATTTTCTTAATAACAGAAATAGGTGCATTGAAGTTATTCAAAGAAGATGCCTGCTTGAAAGGTCTTGGCTAGAGGAGTTCGTCGTCCAATTATTGTATGTATAAAGTAGCATTTATTAAAAAAAGGTCACGTATATCGATATTTTAAATGATTTTAAATGTTATCTTTTCATAACTTAGAATAGTTTAGAAATAAAAACCGGTGACACGAAGTTTTTTGTTTGTAGCAGCTTTTATAAATCTGAGAGTTTTCCTTCAGCTATGATGCTCCACGTCTGCATATTCAAAGGTGCCACTACCATAGGTAGGTAAGTAGATTAAATATGGAAGGGAAATTCCGTATCCTTATTTGGAACTTAAATCTTTACTTTCATAGGTGTGTGTTTAGGAGAGCGTTCAAATCGCGAAGCTTTGTGTTTTCTCTGCGGTGAAATGTGGCTGGAAAGTTAACAGTACTACAATAATAATACATCTCTAACCAATCCTCATGCAATAAATTGACATAATTCAAATGAATTCCATGAGGCTGCCGCTTATATCCGCCTCTTTCAATGTTCTTCGTGTACTTCGTTGCACATCATTGTACCAGTCCAACCAGTGCTGGTCCAGGAAAGTGTCCGACCCATGAAGTATTTTTTTAAGATTTATCTTTGTTAACTTACAAATTTATTAAACTAATAGGTCAAGTGCGACTCGGACTACTCGCACACCGAGGTTACCGTAACACACAACCCTGAGTAGAAGGGTGCATTCTAAGGTACAGGTAAAAATTCTACAGGTGCAGTTGACACAACGCATACCGAATTGACAGCTCGCCGATGTCTCAACTGATGTTTGCGCTTAGAGAATTGCACTCCTGTAAGACTAAGGTTTTTATATCATTTCGTAATATAAGAAGCTAATGAAATACGAACCACATCATTTTGAATCTCGGTGTCTGAAATTTTGAGCTCGCTACGCTCGCTCGAGCTTTCCAATGGCATTTTGATCATACAACAAACCTAGGCTAATAGCCCAGTCATTTTACGGAGTTTTGTTGGAAGGGAAGGGGAGTAATTACGAATGCTACTTTTAAACTGTAACCATTTAGTCACAAAAAGACTATCTGATAAAATTCACTATGCAATATAGAAATCCTGATTGTACCTCCCTGAAGGCTTTTAACATAATAATTTTAATATAAATGCGCTCGCTACGCTCGCTCCAGCTTTCGAATGCTGCTTAAGGCGTATCTGCCCTAGACCACGACTCTCCATACTAATCGATGCGAACGAGCGCGTGGCTCCGGTCAGAATTTAGCTGTTTTCTTTAAAAAACTAGATGATTTGTTATTAATTTCTAAAAAGTAAGAAAACCACATCATTCTAAATTGTATTGTGAACAATATTGTAAATTTTCATTTTCTTCTGATTCAAAAAAATGTAAGAGTAAAATGGTTACAACTGGAAAAAAAGCGGTGACTTTAGAGTCCCTTTTTTTCGGTTTTATTCATTAAAATCGATTTCTAGAAAAACCACATCACTTCTCATATACTGTAGATGGTTCAGTTTATTTTTCAGCTCAAAAAGTGCCATAGTTAATGAATAAAATGGTTACAAAGTTACCCAAAACCAGCAGGTAGCCCCTTAAAGCATACATTACAAAAACATATCTACGGTAATGAAACTCGAACCACATCGTTTAGATTATTGGTGTGTGAAATTTCGAGCTCGCTTTGCTCGCTCCAGATTTTCAATGGTATTTTGATGTCTAACAAACCTAGGATAATGGAACTCGAACCACAATCGTATTGATTCTTGGTGTGTTAAATTTCGAGCTCGCTTCGAAAGGTGTTTTTGAGAATGCATAACATAACTTATTGTGCGCTCAATTTGACTGCGTAATTTATATAAAATAAAAGTAAAAATTTTCCCACTCTACCTTTAATCCAGTTCAGTCAGACCAACAACAACCACTGCTATTTTGCCACAGACGAACTTTTTAGGGTTCCGTACCCAAAGGGTAAAAACGGGACCATATTACTAAGCTTACGTTGTCCGTCCGTCCGATTTATTCGACTAATGTCTAAAATGAATAATGACAAGGTATAAAAATGTCCATTAGTATAAAAATGACGAAAATGAAAATTGGCATAATATAAAAATGACGAAAAAGAAATTTGTCAAGGTATAAAAATGTCAACATTGAAAATTGTCATGATATAAAAAAGTCAACAATAAAATTGACAAAGTATAAAAAGACAACCTACACAGATTAATGATTTTTCTGGGTGTTAAAATTATTAAATTAAGATATAATATATCCCCATTACAATAAACATTGATAAGTACCAGGAGAGAAGAAATCAAATCTAAGTACAGTTATTAACACAACATGTTGTGCGTCAGTATGGCGGGAGTATTATTTCAGTTTGGATCCGGACTGTTTCTAACAAATGTACCTAAAATGCCAAAATGACAGATGTCAAAGATGACAGGCGGTGTCAAAATGACAGCAAATTTCAATGATGACAAGAGTCTTAAAGAGTCACGTTGCTGGAATTGACCCGAGCACACGTCTCGCGTGGTTTTCGCGCGTCGCGTATTTGCCTGTCACGAGGCTCCGCAATCCTCAATCTCTTCTTGTTCTTGAAAAAAAAACAATCCCTGAGATTGGGATAGATACTCCCATAAACTACTTGACACTGGCGGAAATGCAGTGCTAACGCACAAGCAAAAAGCCATTAATTATAAATAAAAAATAAAAAAAAGAGTCTTAAATAAATGTTTAGGGCTGTAACTTTTGAAACTTAGTAGCTAGATACTTAGATTAAATTTTCACAGAATATTCGTTATTACTGCGGATTTGTTAACAAATAATAATGACGTCAAAAAATTTAAAATTAAAGGGGGGTCTCAACAAGAAACTAGTTTTTATCAACGTTTTTTCTTCACGCTCTATACAGGGTGTTTCATAAGTAACAATAAATATTTAAAACTCTTAAGGGGGATGTTTAGACCGTCAAACTGAACAACTTTCTCTATGGGACCAACATCGAAATCGCAAAAAAAAAATTTCATATCCCATACAATTATTTTAGCTCTAGTCGATTTGTAGAGTATGGAACATCAATTATTTTTTACGCGATTTCGATATTGGTCCAATAGTGAAAGTTGTTGAGTTTGATGGTCTAAACCACCCCCTTAAATGTTTATTTGTATTTTTGTAACACCTTGTATAGATAAGAGATAAGTTTAGTGTACTTTTTGCAACCATCAGCAGCAAGGCTGATTCAGTGTTTATGGGGTGTAGAGCATCTCTGTGATCGAGATAAACCAGGTCTGCCTGCATAACTTCAGTCGGTTTAGGAGTTACAGACGTTAAAAGGTAAGTAAAAAATTAACAATCAGCGGCAAGGCTGATCGTATGATATTATTGTAGTATGCACTGTAGCTATGTGAACAGTACAAAAACTGGCATGGTTCATCAGTCGGTTTAGAGTACAGCCGTTCAAAGGTCCGACTTTTGAACGGCTGTATCTCCTAAACCGACTGGCAGTTCATGTCAGTTTTTGTAATGTTCACATAGATACAGTGCATACTACAATAATATCATACAATCAGCCTTGCAGCTGATCGTTAATTTTTACTGACCTTTAAACGTCTGTAACTCCTAAACTGACTGAAGTTATGCAGGCAGACCTGGTCTATCTCGACCTGCTGCCTTGCTGCTGATGGTTCCAAAAAGTACACTTATCTCTTATAATAATAGTAAAAACGGTAATACATACAAGCGAAAAACGTGGTGTGATTATAGAGCAAACTCTACAGTATTACAACAAATTATAAAAACGGGTCAAGAGTGAGTCGGTCTCCCGCTAAAGGTCCCGGAGAAAAACGTTTTTTTTTCAAGTTAATAATTATGTAGTGTTCTGTGATGGTGTATGGTACGGTACCCTCGGTGCGCGAGTAGCCTGACTCGCACTTGACCGTTTTTATTTCTATTTATTTAATAAATTAAACTAAACAAAGAGTTCAATGTCAAATGTGCTAGATATAAAATCTTCCATAGAGTGTAAATGTACAGTATTATAAACATGTAATGCGCAACTTTAAGATATTTCTGTTTCTTCACGGCATACAGTGTATTATTCAAACCGTCTCTTATCAAATATTTTCTAATACCAAGCCACCACACGTATATGTATTGTCTCCATTCAATAGTTTCGACATCATATTGGTATATGAGTTGATCTGTGGGCGACATCCTCTTCCGTAACTCCAGCAAGTTACTATCTCCGAATTTCCACGAGTTACTCATGAAGTACGAGCATATATGGGATAGTTTGTTCACCCTGCTGAATAGTTTCACGGCTCTGAAAAAAAAAAGCGTGATTGACAATTTGATTTGTAAAACATTGCATGTACCTACACCTAAATAATGGAAATAATAAAAGCTATTAAAATATGTGTTTAATTATTATCATGATGACTGATGTAATACGTTTTTTCGTAATGGCTTTTGCTGTAAACAGTCCGGGCTTAGAAGCCGTAAAATAACCACTTACCTAGTTATAATAATATTAGAGGTTGATGATGTGTCAAAAATATAAATATCGGGTATATTATTATGTTATATTTATAAAATGTTATAACACTTTCGAGCTTATGGTATATACATTTAGGCCCGCTTGCGCCAAGCAGAGTTATAGTTATTAACTCAGAACTAGACGCTACTTTGGTGTTAAATTATAATTATGTCTTGCACCAGCCAGTTTTAGGGGCTAAACATGTGTTAAATTTAAACCACCGATGTGGTAGGTTTAAATCACTAAACTACGTGCTAAATGTCAAAATTGAGGCAACAGCTGTTTTTTTATAGTTTTATTATAACCTTTCCACACTTCGCTCACAATCTTTGGATATAGAATTGAATAGTAAAACGTGGTGATGATTATATTCCCTTTGTTGAATAGCTGGACCATCCGATTCTCCAGCCAAGCTATATGTTTATCCATCTTCTTATGGTGGATACAATTTTTAAATTTGTTGAATATATCACACAATACTGTTTGCTCTTTTTGTGAAATTAGGATCACGTAAACATGTCTTCTTTTCCATCTCAAGTTGCGAAAATATAATAAACAGAAATTCAGTTTAATTTGACAATAAATGGACAATAACATGAATGAAACTGAATGAATGATTTCAAAACTAAACGATGAGAATGAAATGTCGCTGTTAAAATAAAACAAATGAGACAGACAAATACAAAGAAATGCAGTGTGAAAGAGACTTGCATACATGTTCATTCATCATTCACTATTTCATATTTTGTCGGATTACATAAAGCTCTATGGTCATTTAGGATGTTGCAAGCGTGAAATAGAGAACTGTCAGGTTAGTTAACTATGAACTAGTTTTCATTGGCGCAAGACAATCTTCGATTTAAAATTTTAATACTTTAGGCCGGTGCGACTAAACACGGGGTTACGCCATTTAACCCAGCAAGTGGGCCTTAAGGTATTATCATTATCTCATATTAATATTGATCTAAAATTTAATATTTCTGGTTTCAAGTGTCATTATGACATAATGACACTTGAAACCAGAAATATTAAATTTTAGTGTTTTAGCTTCATATTATACAGTTTTTATAAATGTTAGATATCGGCGAACCAGGTTACGAACTATTATCTAAAGCAAGTTCCAGTTTTTTATAATTTTTTGGAGTATTATAACTATATGGCATATACCTAATAATATATAAAAAATTTGCAGACTTTAATAATATTAAAACCAATTTTTCTTCAGCCGGTGGAGTAAAAGCAATTTACCCATTGACAGGTAATCGGTGATTTTGATACAATCTATCTAAGTACGATGTTACCTATGCATGTATGAAATTTATCGTATTGTACTTACATTGGTTTTTTTCCAATGAATCTGCGAACTGTGTCAATACAATATGCCGGAATTAAATGGTAGAACCAATACAAGATTAAATGTAATGTTCTATTTTTTACAATGTGTACCAAGTTGTAGCCTACAGCCTTATCGGTAGGTATGCAGGCGGCAGATTCGAGTGTTTTTTTCAATTTTTCTGGAACAACAGATTTATTGCATACAGATCAAATTACATCCCTCTAATGCATACATAGCCAATTATGGCCTCTAGAAGAAATCAATTTTTAGTAAAGGATAGTTTTTGTTAGTTGTCAAGTTACTTATTAAACCCTATTGCCACCATTCATAGAGAACTAAACATATTTTTTCCGAAACCTCTTTTCTTATAACTTTTTATAGTAACCAACCATCATTTCGATGGTCTAGAAGACAAATGTGCTAAGTGCAAAATTTTGATATTTTACTTTTTAATGCCAAATGTATTAAATGAGCATGCTCTACCGTTTGCACTTGCCATAATGCCATAATTCCGTCTCTTTCGGTCTAATCAGTATGTGTACATTTATAGCAAGTGAAGTCAAGCTGAAGCCAAGGATATTAATGACTGTTATTGCCTACCTATATAAACAACAAATAATGCTAAAGAGATTTAGAGCATTTGACTTTTTTGACAAACACGCTAAGTGCTTTTGTTACTTATGGCATTTGAAACGTTCGGTTCTCAATTTTACTAAATAATGATAGTTAATACTTACGGTTAATGTGTGATTCGCTTCATAATAAAGAAAATTTTAGTATTTAGTCTCTTTCTTAATAAAATAGCAGTAAATTCCTCTAAAATAAAAAAGCTCATAATATACACAAAAGTGTTAAATGCACAATTAAACATATTGTTTGTGTACAAAAGTAGTAAGTGATGCCTTTTTTTATGATTTTGATAATTTTACAGTATCTTTTGAAAATTCACATTTTATATTTATGTAAAAATCAATAAAGATAAATACCCTTGCTAAGTATAGGCAGTATATACACGATTCCTATGCACAGTTTTATGTTTTGGCACATTGAACTTTTGAAATAATAATAATAAAAACGCTTCTCCGATCTGCACTTAGCACGTTTGTCTTCTAGACCATCGTTTCATAACATGGACCCTGACGATAGGACTAGTTCATAAATGCAAGGTCGCTCAGCGAGCTATGGAGAGAGGTATGCTCGGTGTTTCTCTGAGAGATCACATTAGAAATGAAATGATACGTCAGAGAACTAAAGTGGTTGACATAGCTCAGACAATTTAGCATGCCGAAATGGCAATGAGCTGGTCATATCTGCTGAAGAACTGACAACCGGTGGGGTGTCAGAATTCTTGAGTGGAGGCCACGAACTGGTAGGCGTAGTGTGGGACGCCTTGCTGCCCGATGCACATAGACGACCTTAAGAAAGTAGCGGGGAGGGACTGAATGAGGAAGGCCGAGGACAGAAATTTGTGGCGCGCCTTGGGAGAGGCCTACGTTCAGCAGTGGACAATAATTATGGGCTGATGATGATGATGATGATTACTGTCACACTTTTCCTGAGTGAACGAGCTACCAGTGCGAAAGTGACAACTGCAGCGTGGATCGATTTTACCTATATAAAAATAGGTAAAAAAACTTTTTAAGTTAAACGATTTTATTTGAATGAAAACTGCACTAAACGGTAAAAAATAACTTTCTACATTTTCGTATTATGTTGTACACTACCGTTAGCTGGAAATTTGTGAGTATAACCTATGTCAAGCTATCTTCAAAATAGTTATGACGAATAAAAGTGTTACAATAGGCATTCATATTTTAGATTAATACTTTGTTAATTAATTTTGATTATAAAATCGTGGGCGCTTGCATAGTAATAGGTAGAACTCAAATGTTACATACTATTTAGATAAATGATGATTTTGTAAGATTACAAAATAAAAAAAATACATCGAAACTTTTGAAAGTAAATAGTACGGCTAAGGTGATATCGATGTGGTTTTCATTGTTGTATATCATCGAGCTATGAAGACCACTACGTGCACTACCTACGGATGAAAGCAAATTTTTTAGGAAAGAGTAATATTTTACTAGCAAGCGCCCACGATTTTATAATCAATATTAATTAACAAAGTACCTATTAATCTAAAATATGAATGCCTATTGTAACACTTTTATTCGTCATAACTATTTTGAAGATAGGTTGACATACTCACAAATTTTCAGCTAACGGTAGTGTACAACATAATACGAAAATGTAGAAAATTATTTTTTACCGTTTAGTGCAGTTTTCATTCAAATAAAATCGTTTAACTTAAAAAGTTTTTTTACCTATTTTATTATTTACTTTTTAGTTTCCCAGTCAAAGTAAAAACTGAAAACATTCATAGAAACGAATTAAATGAGACCGAATGCGAGTGATCTGCTAAAATTAAATGAGACCCTTGACCACCTCCTGTATCGATCATAAGACGCTCAATCTTACCGAGACTAAAAAGTATTAATCGAAACAAATTAAATGATACCAAACACAAATGTTCTGCTACAATTAGTTGTATAGACCCCTTGAAAACCTTCCATCTCCAACATTAGATACTCAATCTTACCGGTACCTACACCTACAGTAAAGTTCTCATACACAAATTATATGATACCAAACACGAGTGCTATGCTATAATACATCGAGGAGATTCCTTTACCAGCCGCTGTATTCATCATCAAGACCCTCAATCTTACGTATACCACAAAGTTCTTATCGAAACAAATGAAACGAGATCAAACACACGCTTTATAGAGGAGATCTCCATCATCAGACCCTTCAGTCTGACCGGGACTAAAAAGTCCTTATCAAAACCAATTAAATGCGATCAAACACGAGTGTACTGCAACAATTTGCTGAGGAGATCCCTTGAACACCTTTCGTCTCCATTATCAGACCTTCAATTTTACCGAGACTATAAAATCCTCATCAAAATCAATTAAATGTGATCCGTCACGAGTGTTCTACTTCAATCAACTGAAGAAATCCCTTAACCACCCTCAATCTCCATTATCAGACCCTCAATCTTACTGGTACCTTAAAGTTCTCATCGCAACAATTGGAATGAGACCAAACACGAGTGTTTTGCTATAATTCATCGAGGAGATCCCTTAACCACCTTCCGTCTCCATCTTCAGACCCTCAGTCTTACAAGTGCCACAAAATTCTCATTGATAAAATTTAAATGATACCAAACACGAGTGCTCTACTATGTGTCATCGAGTAGATCCCTTGACCACCTTCATTCTCCATCATCAGACCCTCAATCTTACCGGTACTGTAAAGTTCTCATCGAAACAATTTAAATAATACCAAACACAAGTCCTCTGCTATAATTCATCAAGGAAATCCCTCGACCACCTTCCGTTTCCATTATCAGACCCTCAATCTTACTGGTACCTCGAAGTTCTCATCGCAACAATTGGAATGAGATCAAACACGAGTGTATTGCTATAATTTATCGAGGATATCCCTTAACCACCTTCCATCTTCATCTTCAGACCCTCAATCTTACTGGTGCCATAAAGTTCTCATCGAAACAATTTACCAAACACTATTGCTCTGCTATAATTAATCGAGAAGATAGCTTGACCACCTTCCGTCTCCATCATCAGACCCTCAATCTTAATGGTACCACAAAGTTTTCATCGCATCAATTGAAATGATATCAAACGCGATTGTATTGCTATACTTAATCGACCTTCCGTCTCCATCATCAGACCCTCAATCTTACCGGTGCTATAAAGTTCTCATCAAAACATTTTAAATGACATGAAACACGAGTGCTCTGCTATATTTCATCGAGATGATCCCTTGACCACCTTCCGTCTCCATCATGAGACCCTCAATCTTACTGGTACCACAAAGATCTCATCGCTACGATTGAAATGAGACCAATTACGAGTGTATTGCTATAAGTCATCGACGAGATCCCTTGACCGCCTTCCGTCTCCATCATCAGACCCTCAATCTTACCAGTACCATAAAGGTATCATCAAAACAATTTATATAACACTAAACACGAGTGCTCTGCTATAAGAAATCGAGGAGATCTCTTGACCACTTTCCGTCTCCATCATCAGATCACCTCCATGTTACCATAATATTGCATTGTCATCAGAACTATACTTGTGTGTAAAGTTTCAACTGAATCGGTTGACAGGAAGTGGGTGAAAATTCGATTACAAGAATCCATTGTTAGTTAGTTAGTTAGATAGATAGTTAGACCGGTTCGAAGTTAAGACGTAAATAATAGTAGGTGGCAATACCTCGGAGGCATCTTTTATTTTTCATTTTACGACTAGATTTATACCATTTACCGAAACTAAAGTCATACCTCAGTATTTTTGGATATTTCATCTAGTGCAATCATCAACTGAATACACGATTGGAATTACTTCACTCGATAGAAAATCGTCACAAAGATGACGTATTTTCATGCATTTTTAAACATTTTTCTCGGTTTAGAAGAACTTAAAATAGTTTCCGATTGTTGGTATTTATACTCACATATTCACCAGTAGTTTAACTAGTGCAATCATAAATAAAATCTAGAAAAAGTACTTTGGTTAGTTGTTTTTAATCGAAAATACGGCTCACGCACACACTTTTCGGAGCGCTCGGCAATCGCGTTTCTCATAGAAAATATTCGTCTGGACCTTTGAATAAATATAGAGGAAGAAGCGGTACGTTCTAATAATACGCACTCGAAAAACGGATCTCGTTCTAACACAGATACATATACCCACACAAACTATGCTTAATAGTATACATCAAAAATGAAAGAGACGGTACGATGCAAACAGATGGCGTGCGAGCAGGACGATATAATATGGCCAGGTACGCGGGTAGCGCCAGCACGTGGCCGTGTAGCTTAACTTGTCACACACTTACGTATCGTATATCTCTGTCCCGTTCTGCAAAATGGCGATGAAATATATCGAATCGAGACATTTATTAATAAGAAATTTTAAGTTTTCATTTACTTACGAGTCAAAAGTAATGCCGTGTGATTAGTTTTTTCTTTTTGAATGATTTGTGCAACGATTAAATGCAAACGAAGGCATTGTGGTAACTTTATTCCATCGAAAAATAAAAAAAGATTTCACTCTCGCACGCGTGTCATCCAAATGCCGCTCGGATTGCGACTGAGTTGAGTAGGTCACTGGGGACTCCCTTTATACGGTCCATGCGCTAGAGGCTAGTACCATATCTTCCCTTTTATTTAAATCAATGGTCTGGACCTATGGCCCCTTATATAAAATCGTTTAATAATAATAAAAAAAAATGGACGAAAACAAGGATTCATTTTCCCGTTTCCTCCTCGAAAACTAAACCGATTTAAATATATTTTTAAGAATAATATGTAAGTGACAGCCTAGCTAAAACTGAAATGCTGAATACAGATCATTATACTAAATCAGGCTGCAGTGTTTTTTTTTTCATTTCGGTTTTGTAATTTCATCATCATGCAATGTACTGCTCACAAAACTGAACGCGATTAGTTAAATCCGCGCGAAGCAAGGCACCTGCCCCGCCCCCCTCACCCGCTCGCCGCTAACGCACGCAATGGGCCGATTTATGTATGCCGAAATCGGCCCCCTGCATGTAGGTAGGGGAAAGCCGGGTCCGCAGTACCATGTTTTCGTGTTTGCTAACACAATAACATTACATTTCCCCTCCCCCCGCAGGCGAACGCGGGTGATGTTGTCCATCCGACCCTGCTTAACGCTGTCGTGTGTGTGAAAATCACTCGGGAAGCCAGTACGAAAGAGAAAAACCATATTATGGAGATACCATACGCGAACTATGCTAGAGTGAGATTGTTAGGGCGCTAAATAATGTACGCCCGTTTATAAATGAATAGATTTTAATAATCAGCAATTTCTAAAGTAATATTATGCGTCGTCGTCGCGATCAGTGTCAGATCTGTCGTCCGAAGTCATTCCGGCCGCGCTCCGAGCAGTGCCTCTCCTCCCGCGCCGCTCCACCTCGCCTCCGCTGAGTTCAGGGTGGTTTGCGCGCGAAGATCCTGCCGCCTCTTGAAAACGACAGTTTTCAAGATCATCAGCTGTGGGAAGTACGCACAGCTTATTTAGTGCACGCCGTGTGGCGGCGCGGGAGGAGAGGCACTGCTCGGAGCGCGGACGGAATGACTTCGGACGACAGATCTAACACCGATCGCGACGACGACGCATAATATTACTTTAGAAATTTCTGATTATTCGCCGCCCGCCCGCCGTTTCCGCCCTTTGTACCCTTCTCATTCTTGTTTTAAATTGTATTTTTTCTATTCTTGGTGTGCAAATAAAGAATATTTATCTTATCTTATTATTAAAATATATTCATTTATAAACGGGCGTACATTATTTAGCGCCCTAACAGCTGGCGACCGTTTCATCACATACGACCTGCATAATTATCAAGAAGGATCCGGTTTTTGGCGCTCAAGACAAAGGAATTCGCATCGAATGCAAAGGATTGCATCATCACTGCAAGGCAGCCATAGGCTAAGTAGCCCACTCCTTGCTATCTATCCTGTATTCCGAAACTCCTCTTTAATTTGTGTGTAAATAGTGCTTCTATTCTATTCTATATTTTAAAAAATGGCTGCCATCTTGGGTATGTGATGATTTTGCCAATGTCGAGTTTTTATAGCAAAAGTGCTTGACGTTGTACGGTTATATTGATATTTTGGTGACTTCAAGGGTTGTTCTTATAAAAGAACAATATCCTGAGCCACTGGAGTTCCACTGTGGACCGGGGATGGGGCAACCGACGCGCACGCGACCACCCAATAGCAGAGCCACAGAGCAAATCCTAAATAGTGCTTCATGATATTTTATATTACGTTTCCAAATAAATACGTTACACGTCGATACCTACCTCCAAATTTTGTTGTTCTAATCTTAAATTGCATCATCTCTAAGCTTAACGCTAAATCCATTTGCAATCGCAAAATCCTTCTGCATTTTTATAAATTCATAAGTGAATCGCATTCAACATCAGTAAATAGCATAAAGATTTATTTATTTCTGTATTTCGTCATAACTTTACCGTTGTCTTGCGCCGTCGTCAACCGCTTATAAATACCTACACAACACGCATAGGAAAAACTTTGCTTATTTTGTTATTCTTATGTACATTTGATTCGTTAATACATAGGTAATACATATACCTACCTACATATATAAACTCACGACCGTAATCCCTTTCGGGGCGGTCAGAAACATTGCAAGAATTCAATAGACAGCCTAAAACGCATTGAAATCAGTTTCGTTCACATTTCGAACTGAGTATTTCGCATAATTCATTCTTTATACATTTACTTCCATCCAAACTCATAAACAAATAGCACAATACGCTTCGCTTTCCTCACGTAGCTTTGCCGACGAATTCCATATACACTATAGACGGGTTCCGTCTATCTGGCATAACTTTCATTGTCCGAAACATATATTGCATAACATACTTGGCATAATTGTTCTTGGGCGAATATTAACAATGCAGAAAGCTTTATTTGGCATAACAACTAAGTGGCAGAATATTAATTTATGCGAATTTAATATGGCATACTACTACCATGATCGAATGTTATATTGAATAATTTTGCAAAGCATAATGGTCATGTGGCATTAGGGCGGTTTTGCATAATTTCGCTTAGCATAATGATCAGTGGCATTAGGGCGTTTAGTTTGCGTGCATGCATGTTTGCTTGTGTGCATGATTGCTTGCTTGCTTGTCTGCATGTGGCGGGGTGCAGGGGGGTGCGGGGGGCGGAAGCCCCCTGCCTTAGAAAAACAAATTGGTGCTTGTAAAATTCTAGGTTAGGTTAGGTTAGAAAATGTATAACGCTTAGCGGAGCGAGCGAAGCTAGCGGAACATCTACATGCTTGCTTGCATGCTGCATGCTTGCCTACTTGCTTGCTTGGTGCATGCTTGCTTGCTTGTTGCATGCTTCTTGCATGCTTGCTTGCTTGTGTGTATGATTGCTTGCTTGCTTGTCTGCATGTTGGGGGGTGCAGGGGGGCTGCGCCCCCCGCGAGGGGGGTGCGGGGGGCGTCAGCCCCCTGCCTGAGAAAAACAAACTGGTGTTTTTAAAATTGTAGGTTAGGTTAGGTTAGAACATGTAAGATACTTAGCGGAGCGAGCGAAGCGAGCGGAGCATCAACATGCTTGCTGCATGTTTGCTTGCTTGGTGCATGCATGCTTGCTTGGTGCATGCACGCTTGCTTGTTGCATGCTTGTTGCATGCTTGCTTGCTTGTGTGTATGATTGCTTGCTTGCTTGTCTGCATGTTGGGGGGTGCAGAGGGGCTGCGCTGATGCTAAACAAAGTATGCCAAGTGAAGTTATGCCATTAGTCATGTATGCCTATAAGTAGTGATGATGCATTACAAAATTATGCAAAAAAAAGTTATGCGACAACAGGGTGAACCCTTGAACTGCCTTTATCTTATACTTGACGTGGTTATCCTGAAACTATTGCTATTGTTATGATGTTCAGTTTTTTTTGATACGGTATTTCATGCACTCTTCAGTTTTCTGTGAGGCCCTTTTAAATTCTGTTAACACTAAGGATCAAATAGCCCGGCGACTTACCCTGGATGGATCCTGGCAGCGGAGCGGCGCAGAACAGTCCGTAGATATGGGTAACGAGGAGCACTGAAATTCTTAAGGTATCAACCTTCACCACAGGTCGCTGATCCAACCCCGGGGTATATTGTCTTTTGGAAACGAATAACACACAAAATAACTGGTAAAATGGCCAGAAAATGTCCTTTTTTGCACGGACCTCGTATAGTGACCGCCGCGTCGCTTTGTTCGAAACGGAAGTGACCACCATGTTTTGCGTTGGCCAATCAGCACACGCGCAAGGGTTTCATTGTCACCAGGCAAATAAAAAAAATTACAAATAAACTAAAATACGCTTCCAAATTGTGTTGTCTTCAGATACAAAATTATGACTTGAATTTAGAAGCTTAAATAGTAAAAATAACAATAACTTAAGCGCGGAATTGATCTAAAGAAATAAACCTACTTCCGGTACGGAACATGCCGCTCACCTTAAAAGCACACAGGGTTTTTAACTTTAATAAAACAAAAAAGAGAGAAAAAAAAGTATGTAAAAGAAAATAACAACTTATACCAAAATCTTGCATAGTACTTACAAATTTATACTAAGCAAAGTAACTATTAATTATTTTCATCTGTAGGTAACGGGCGTAACTTAACGACAGGGTCGTTTTAAATAAGTTTTGCTATCAAATCTGAGGGTTACTGTAACGTTGTAAGCGTTACCATCTAAAATAGTTCTTAAAATTAACTTAAAAGTATAAACTTAACTATCTAGATTAACTATTTACATTAAAAACGATTAACTTCCTAGCTACCTCTAAATACACAAGTCGTTAAGCTGATATCTAATAATTCTTCTCTAAAGAACCCTTTAAAATCGTTACAAACGCTAAACGTTTTAATCGCCGCGCATCTCACACCGCGGGATCCCTACGGAAACCGGTTCAAGCGTCTCCGCGCGTTCGACCGTCTGCTTGAGCTCGTTCATTTCTAAATCGACATCGGCTGTGCCTGGTTGAAATCTAAACTCCGTACCAAGAATATTCCAGAACATTCCGTGATCCCGGCTAGGGGTGAGTTGTCTATCCTTGATACCTGAACTAAGTGCTAGCTAAATGTAAATTAGGTTCGTAGCGCTGCCGTGGCTAATCTAAATTCTAAAGGTCGCTGGTCCTTTCCAAAAACGGTGTGCAAGCGCTACGAGCCAAGATGAGCTTGGCCTAATGCCATTCCTGTGGCTATGCCAGGATCACAGTTGGGAATCACCGTTGGGAATCACCGTTGGGGTTAGACCCTACAGACATATCCTACGGTCTACCTACCTAAGGGGAGCTTCGCGTTCCCGTTCAACTCATACCTACTGCTGCGCGAGGTTGCAGCCTACCTACCTACGTGGCCTCACCTGCGTGAGCACCCACAACTCCACCAGCGTATCCTGTAGCTTCAACGGCGCCGGCATCAGCCGTGAACAGCGAGGCCAGTGACCTAACTTACCTACCTATCTGACTACGGCGAAAACGACTCTGTGCAAATAGGTGGCTTAATATTTGGCAAATTAAAGGTTATTTCAACGTAATCCTTGTGGACTCATTTATAACTACCTACCTGTAGCGTAAGCCTAACCCTAACGCGACATTACGACACGGGTAACCCTGTCGAAGGCTGGATGTAGAGAATGGACGCGCGCAAGATTCCACATGAGTGGTGGTAGATTATCTTCACAGACTACGACAATAGTGCCATCACGTATGGTTGAACCGCGATCGTAAAACCATTTATTCAGCTGTTGGAGCTCGTGGAAATACTCACAACTCCAAAGTCTAAAAAAATGGTGAACTGCTTGCTGAATCCAACGGTAGCGTGTGAGTCTACTGGGCTTAGCATCGATCAATGTCACATCAGTAAGAGCCGAAAGGGGTATAAAAAAATGGGAAGGAGCTAAAGGAAGTGGATGTTTTTTAGGTAAAATCACTTGGTGTTTCGACTCAAATGGTAAATCGGAACGGCGAATTCTCCTACCCACACGCAAGAAATTTGTCAGTTTCTAAAATAGGATCTGACGGATCGGGTCGCCTGAGTTGATTGGGTCCGTAACGGAAGTCCGAATTACACATATCCGAATGCATGAAGTCCGAAAGTTTTTTTGTCCGACCCACCATTATCCGACAGGACGTAGCATCGAATTAACTTGCAGCGAAAGACGATTATCCGAATGCATTAAGTCCGAGAGGATTTTTGTCCGACCCACCATTATCCGACAGGACGTAGCATCGAATTAACCTGCAGCGAAAGACGATTATCCGAATGGATTAAGTCCGAGAGGATTTTTTTCCGACCCACCATTATCC
Source organism: Agonopterix heracliana (assembly GCA_963693445.1). Taxonomy (NCBI): domain Eukaryota; kingdom Metazoa; phylum Arthropoda; class Insecta; order Lepidoptera; family Depressariidae; genus Agonopterix; species Agonopterix heracliana. Next base: position 1,646,780 of record OY856321.1, read on the forward strand.
GACGGGACGTTGCAGCGAAAGACGTTGCATCGACGGACGTTTCTCCGAAAACTTTGTCTGCAGAACTGCCATGGTCCGATCAGTCTAATAATCGATCGGACTGTTCTGCGAAATAATAATATGGTAGTTATCGTCGTGTTGGTACCTACCTACCTGCCCAATTTAACGTTTCTAATTTTAATGTAATGTACTATTTTTTGTGAGCGCCCAGTAGGCCTCGCATGCCCCCGAGAAAACGATAAAAATCTATATGTGCCTCCATCCTTATTATTTTACGTATGCCAGAAAGAGAGCGCATGACGTTTTTCTCTTTCTTTTTTTAAACTTTTTGTCGTGGGTGGCATGCTAGCCTTGCAATTAACTTTTTTTCCTCGTTGGTGTGAGGTGAAAAGTTGTGTGTTTCGCTCGGCTGCAAAGTTATTCTGCGTCTCGTACTTTTGAAACCTTCGCTAAGCTCAGGATTCTATTATTTGAACCACCCGCTTCGCTCGTGATTCAATCCTAGAATCCTTCGCTTGCTCAGGTTTCAATACAAGTACTCGCGCCAAAAAACAACCTTGCAGCCTAGCATAACAAATAACTATTTTACTTATGTTTGTTGTGAAATGATATTTTTATGTTATTTGTGTGCGCCCAGTCGCGAAAATGATTTTATCGTTACAATAAAACAATAATTATAAGTACAATTTCGTAAGTTTTTTTTAACTCCCTGTTTGCTTTCAAGAAACGTTAAATTAGGCAGGTAGGTAGGTACCAACACGACGATAACTACCATATTATTATTTCGCAGAACAGTCCGATCGATTATTAGACTGATCTGACCATGGCAGTTCTGCAGACAACGTTTTCGGAGAAACGTCCGTTCGATGCAACGTCTTTCGCTGCAACGTCCCGTCGGATAATGGTGGGTCGGAAAAAAATCCTCTCGGACTTAATCCATTCGGATAATCGTCTTTCGCTGCAGGTTAATTCGATGCTACGTCCTGTCGGATAATGGTGGGTCGGACAAAAATCCTCTCGGACTTAATGCATTCGGATAATCGTCTTTCGTTGCAAGTTAATTCGATGCTACGTCCTGTCGGATAATGGTGGGTCGGACAAAAAAACTTTCGGACTTCATGCATTCGGATATGTGTAATTCGGACTTCCGTTACGGACCCGAGTTGATTAGAGGGCTGTCTCCCATTGGAGATATTTATAATGTCAGCGTGAAAATGTGAATACTAAACCAGATTAATAAATTGATTCAGACAAAAATTATATTCGTGGACTGTTATATGGTTTGGAAAATATGTTTGAACCCGTTTGCATTTATTATGAAAACGGAATACAAGCGCAGTAATACGCAATAGCCTTCCTAGGGTGGAGTAACGGGAAATAAGGTAGACGTCGTCAGCGACGAGATCACTGCTCGACGCGATGGATATAATGGGTAAAGTAAGTTTTTCTTCATTCCTTTTAAAAATTGACTTAGGCCTAGGCCATTTAGTCTCATCTTGCAGCAGCCACTCGGGACCGAGCATCCACAAGTCGTGCTGCATAAAGGCAGTAGGTATCATTCCATGCGCTGCGAAGTCCGCCGGGTTGTCGGCAGACGGCACAATATGGCGCCAGCAGCTAGCGGGCACACTTAACAGTATTTCGCTTGTACGATTTGAAACGAACACCTTCCACTCATGAGGTGATGAGCGAAGCCATGCGAGTACGATGGAAAAATCTGACTACGCATTAACCCTACAATCCTTTGACGATGTTTGAACGGTAAAGTTAAAAACATCAGAATTAGGGTTCCACTGAAGCCGTAGAAACTTTGTTTGTTTGTCATTTTCCATGACAGCGATAGAAATATTCACTCGGAATGTGGAACTAATATCGAAGGTCAACGACCCCAATCGGTAGTCACGAAGGGGCACCTCGGGTGACGCGCGCCATGATTAAAACTATACTTTAACAAGGTAGTACCATTCTAAGCATCAGAATTCAGTCTGGACCAGCATTATCGTGACTAGAAAACATAAAATACATTTATGGACACAAACAGTCACAAGAACTACGACGCTGTGCTGCGTCTCCGATAAAGTACAAACATTGGCCAACGTGAGAACAAGACCCACTGTGGGCTAACTACATCTTCGAAGTCTGTAGTTACCTCATCCTTCGATTAATATCAGAGATAATATCAGAGGCCTATCGAGGCAGCTTGAAAATTATCTGACAGCAAGTTGACCACTACCTTGCCTCCACCAACACTCACTGGGCCCGCGTGGTGAAGTATGGCCCACTCCCTCTCACCTCACTACGAAGCTAAAACTGACAGATGTCAAATGTGATTTATTAAATTGGCACGATTTTAAGGGTATTGTAATCGGACCAATTCTGAATTTATTTTAACGGGATTGAACTGCAAATTTCGAGAGAAAAGCTGCTCTCATGGGGTTGATATTTTAAATGTTGATCTTATGTCTGTTGAACTAGATTATCAATCCCTCTCGCAACATTCCTTTCGTTTGTATGGGACAGCAGATTGTTTAGTTCGCGATTTCGACATTGCAGTGGTTCCATTGAGAAATTTGTTCAGTTTGATGGTTTGATCATCTCCTTCAAATAGTTTCAGCTAATTTTGTTGGACATTATACAAGGTGAAAAAAGGCCTGTCCCGAAAATATAAAAGGGTGAACTTTCACCCCTTTTAGGTGGTTTTAGTCCATACAAAACTTTGACGTAGAACACGCGAAGACGGTTAATAAAAGTAATATTTTATAAAAAGAAAAATAGCTTAGAAAATCTAGATCGCGCGTCTCAAATAACATTTACAAATTGATAATATTATAATAACGAAGAAATAAGGAAAAAAAATTTTGTATGAATAATTTCAAAGCTTTATAATATCTTCGTAAGTAATTAAAATTTTTTAAATTTAAATTTTCTAAGCTACATCAAATCTCATCTCATCTCATCTCACTATATTAATTAATTAATTAATTATTTATTATTTGGGATGTGTTTTGTTTTTTCTAGTGGTAAATAGAAGTACTTAGCTTTTTTCATAGTTTCTCAGAGAAGCCGTGTAGCGCATTCGGTAAATAGGTAGATTTTCACAGAAGGTTCGATTCTTGGTCCATATATATTTTTTTACTTTTTGAATAAAATTACCTACAATTAGGTATACCTAACCTACGAATAAGAATATAGCTGGGCACCGTTAATCAAATAGTTAACTTCGTTAATCCGCTACAAAAAAAAGTTAGCTTCGTTAAACGTTAAAGCGTTACATTTCGGAAGAATTAACGCAAGTTAACGTTTATCGTTAATCCGTTAATATGTGTAAAATTGCATTAAAACTATCTCTGTCCTTCGAATTTTCCGCTGCTTCTTGTCGTAAGGCATCTTATACCTTTTTTTCCATGCACTTTTTTACTGCATCCACTCTACTGCTGTCATACGTTTCCAGCCATATCAACCGGAACTTTGGGTGAAATTCACTTGTCCTTTCATACTTTAGAACCTGTTTTTCGCGCCGCGCCGCGGTGTCAACTGCCATGCCGTGCGGTAAATAGTAGGCATTGGATTAACGATTAACGGACTTCTGCATATTAACGGAAGTTAACGTGTCCGTTAACATTTTTAAAAGTAAACTTAAAAGTTAATCCGTTAATCAAAATGTTAACTTCGTTAATTAACGATTAACGAATTGACGAGTTAATGCCCAGCTATGAGAATAACTATGGAAGAGTAACTCTAAGTATACAAGCATATGCTCACGACTATATTCCCCGAGGGGGTAGTCAGAGATATTCTGAAACCTCAGAACATCCACGTTTCACCAGTAGTACCGAAACTCTGTCCAGTGTGACGGGGGTGAGCCCGTCGCCACTTGTAATGGACAGTGGGTACAATACATGCCTCGAAATTAAAGCATGCAGGCACAGACTTAGGTATTACAGTAGCAGACTTAGCACTTTTTACACACACTAGTTTATTATTTCTATCTCTAATAGGTCTGAGAGAACTCATATAGCACTATCCCTGTTTATCTATTGTTGCTACACCACACGCACCCATAAACAATGCAACCATCGTGCCAGGTTGCCATCTTGATAGCTAACGATATGGCCGTCAGTGCCCTTCAGTGAAATATTGTCAAAACGCCGTGTTGAGTTTTGAAAAAAATATTGTTGAAAGTATCACCAAAGGAGCGGAAGTTTTTGTTAAATTATGGTGAAATGCAGTGCGCATAAGTGTGACAGTGCATCCGATCGGAAGACACCCGGATTATCGTTTCATAGGTAAGTAAATCTCGTGTTGGGACACAAATTGTTTAATCTGTTTTTCATTACATATTATGTGCTACGGAAGCACATATTCACTATATTTTAGGAGAAAATCTATGTTTGCATTGTTTTAATTGCATAAAACCAATAAGTACAGTCATTATTTTGTTAATTCGTTAAATATCTATTGTGAGAATCCTTGTTTGACATTTCATGTACTAGTGCAAAATTCCAGAGATGTATTCACGTTAGCAAAGATTTTTTTACTAAAAATGTGACTCATTTTTTAGCCTTAAATTAATTTGCATAGCATAAGCATATGCTCACGACTATATTCCCCGAGGGGGTAGTCAGAGATATTCTGAAACCTCAGAACATCCACGTTTCACCAGTTGTACCGGACTCTGTCCAGTGTGACGGGGGGTGAGCCCGTCGCCACTTATAAATTGGACAGTGGGTACAATACATGCCTCGAAATTGAAGCATGCAGGTTTCCTCACGATGTTTTCCTTAACCGAAAAGCCAGTGGTGTTAAAAATCGTACATAAATTCCGAAAAACTCATTGGTAGGAGTCGGCCTGGACGGGGATCGAACCATCGCCTCCTGCACGGCAGGCAAGGTTACTCGCCACTGGACCACCACGGCTTTTCACCGCAAATTAATTTGAGTGTAAGTTAATATATTGTGTTCATTGTTATTTACAGAATAAAGAAGATGCGTCTATCAATAAAATTTAGGATTGTTCCTTGAATAAAAAGAAGTGGAGTGGAGATCATGTGTTGCTAGAAATAGATGTGAAGATAGAGAAAAATCTAAAGCATCATCGGTGGCTGATATTGCTCAGCCCAGTACCTCGAATGCTTCTTAAAACGTTAGTAAGTATCTCATAAAACAGCATACATTGAATTCTAGAGTATGTACTGTACGGTTCACTTATCGCTTGCAAGCATGCTTTTTTGCGGATTTGCTTGCTTGTTTGCATATGCTAGATTGCATACTTGCTTGCATGCTTGCCTTCTTGCATGTTAGCTTGTATGCATGCTTGTTTGCACGATTGCATTATTGCCTTGTATTTTATTAAGCAATGAAGAATGAATTAATTTAAATACATACTCAACAGCATTATATGAAACAACATTAATTACGATACATGCATGCGGTTTATGGCTAAGAAAATATTGAAGAATATATCCCACACAGCACAAAATGTCTACAGAATATCTAATAAATATTTTGTAAATATTTGCTCAAATATCTAGTATGTCTTATTATAAGTAGTACAAAAGATATCTAGAAGATGCCTCTATGTCCGCCTACTAAATGTCTTCTAGACACACATCTGCTAGACATCTCCAAGAATGGTAGGTAGGTATGAATTATTGTAGGTAAAAGGAGTTTAAATTTTATGAAGATTAATATTAAGTATTTCAATCGTTTCAGATTCAAGAAACCAACATACTTACCAGCCAAAACTAAAAAACTAAGTTGTATAGATAACTATGATATAATTATCATATGAATGAGAATGAAGAAAATTATCGACGGAGACATTGAAACATTGATGGCAATTTGTCATAGCAAGAAATCAAGCAAGTTTTGGCAAGAAATCATATTAACAAAATAGTCTTGTTTGAAAATAAATAGTTTCAGTATTAACTTTGTTATCTATTTTCTTTTGACCCTCTGTGTGTCTTAGTAAGTATTTATATTATGCACCAGTTAATTTGATTATCACTAATTTGCAGAAACGCTCATTTAAGTTAATTTCTCCAATAAATCTCTTGCTAGCTTTTCTACATCAACAAGACAAAAAGTGTCAGCAGAGATTAAATGAAGGATTAACTTTCATGAGCGTTTCTGAAACTGAGTGTATATTATTGAAGAACCTTTCATTAGGTTTGGTATACTTAAACACATAGCATCGGTTCAGGATAAATCATATAGGAAATAGTAAACTCTTAGATATTTGCATAAACAAATAATTTAGCTCCCTCCGGGTGGAAAGCGTCAACTTTCGTCCCGCTGCGCTAAACGAAGTTGCTGCTTTCCGCCTCTGTGAGGGGAAAAATAGTAGACACACCTTGGGCAGTAAATAAGAATGTATAAGGCTTCCGCACCTTGTAGCAATATTATCGAGCGATTTTATCGAGCGATATTATCGACAGCGATATCGCGACACCTTACACACTGCAGCGATTCCGCGATTCGCGTCACGCATGCGCCCTTCACTGAATGTAGTAGAAAGAGATTGCGTCAGGTTGCGATAATATCGCGGCAGTGTGTGGGATCGAGCGCGTCCCCATACAAAATGTACTGAGAACAATTATCGCAAAATCGCAGCGATATTATCGCTCGATAATATCGCGGCAGTGTGTAGGATCGCGCGCGTCCCCATACAAAATGTACTCAGAACAATTATCGCAAAATCGCAGCGATAATATCGCTCGATAATATCGCTGCAATGAGCGGAGGCCTATATACGAGTATTTTGGCAGCGATTTATTATTATTAATTTGAGGGAGTCGTGTCGGTGCAATGCAAATCTATCATTTCCAAAACTATAACAATGTTCTGGAATAGTAGGTATATAAAATGTTTCCCTCGAGCTGAGTGTTTTTAAAACTGCATTACATAAATTTTGTCACTATTTCAATATGTAGGTACCTACCTAAAGTTGGAAAATTTCGAATGCTTTGACTTGATACAACCCTGTATTTTTTAATGTGTGCATGAAATATGAATGTGTGCAAACTTGCCACGCAGTTGTTGATCAAATGCTAAGTCTGTTAAGTCTGTGCATGCAGGTTTCCTCACGATGTTTTCCTTCACCGAAAAGCCAGTGGTGTTACAAATCGTACATAAATTCCGAAAAACTCATTGGTACGAAGTCGGCATGGACGGGGATCGAACCATTGCCTCCTGCACGGCAGGCAAGGTTACTCGCCACAGGACCACCACGGCTTTCGGCACGGCATCTAATGAAAAATGACATGTTTATAAGTTTTCGCGGCTAGGTACAGTTTTTTTGGTGCCACTTTTTGAGCTTGATTTACATTTCTATACATTCTTATTCGTAGGGTATAACCATTTTACATTTTTTTAGCTTTTTTCTATTTTAATGCAACAATAGGTTGTCAAACAAGATGTTATACACAAAAATAGGTAAGTATTAAAAACTAACAAACCAGGAAACCAATCTTAGTGATCGGTAAACCAACTACAGGTAGATAGGTAGCAGAAGGCTGTAAACTGGACGGATCTTATCGTAAAAATTTGCTGCCCGCAAACTATGGTGTCAGAGTTTATTCAAACCGCGCCTTACCTCTGACGTGGTTTTTATTTAACGACTACTACCAGCAGAGATAGTAGCCGGGACCAACGGCTTAATGAGCTTATCAAATTTATTCTGTCTTGCAGATTTTTTTGTATACTTTTAGGTACTAAGTGAATTGGAAAAATACCAAAAAAATCCTCTTTCTTTTACGCTTTTCTAAAGTAGGTAGTTCGTTTTCAAATAAATAGATGGCGTTAGGGGTATTTTTACAGCAAGTTTGCATCAATAATTTATTCCAAAACCTAATGAGCTTAAAAAATTTGGTTGATTACCGCGGTATTATCGTTATAATTCATCGTTCTTTAGTATATTGGTCGCTTGAGTACAATCTGAGCTAACGAAACAGTACGAAGCTTTGCCGAATGTTTGCCCGAAGCTCCCGGTGGGGTGGAGGGGCGGGGGCGGAGCCCCCCCCCCCCCGGGGGTACGGGGGGCGGATCCCCCCGAAGGACATAACCATGACTTCAAAAGCTTCGCTAATATATTATCACAATCAAAACCAAGGCGTAAATTTTACAGAAAGTCGAATTTTACAGTAAAATCGGGCGGTTACAGTAAAACGCCTTTAATTTACAAGTTTTTCATGAAAATTACTTAAATGTGCTATTCTGTCTCTTCTTTTGTAGGTACTTACCTCTTTAAGGTTATATTACCGTTGGCGTGCTCCATACAAACGTAGTCTGGTGATATTTTCAATACTATCCAATTAATTTCTATGTTTGTATGAAGTCAGACTTCCGTTAAAATGTGTAGTTTTAAAGTTACAGTGCCTCAAAGATTTCTATACAAATCTTAAATTAATTCTAGCATTAAAACTGTATAATATTTTAACGATAATCTACGAACATAGAGATTAGTTTCTAGATTGTTTCTGAAAAACATTGACTTAAATTGGATAGTATTGAAAATATCACCAGACTACGTTTGTATGCAGCGCGCTTTTGCGCTCTTGGAATAAACTTCTCTTAAGTATTATTATATCGCACTATTTATTAAAGCCTCTCTGAATTAAAAGTCGACGCAGACGAAGTCGCGGGCAAAAGCTAGTATTAGATACTTTTATTAATACCGTCTACGCGAGATCTACGACAAAGTTTTGTATGAAATTGACTTCTCCGAAACCACCTTAAATTTTTGGGACAGGCCTTCTTTCACACTGTGTAAAAAAAACATGAATGAATAAAACTCTTACTCATATACAAAGCATTACGATGCGAGGCTACGGTATATATCTTAATGTCTTTTTCCACGTCGTCCCTCTCACGACTGACTGCAGTTTCGTGAGCTGCAGCTATGATGGCATTATTTACGAAATCCACAGGCACTATGTCGACTTGTGCGTCCGGATCAGCACTTATTACATGAAGAACACCAAGCCCTGCACCAAAGACAATCTGAAAAAATAAGCTTAACTAGAATGCAAATCTTCAGCGACACAGTAGACTTGTGATTATGTTCAAGCTTGGTTGGTTGGCAGACGACCCGATTGGTGTAATAATTACCATGTCGTACCGCCAAACCAGGGTCCTGGGTTTGAATCGCGGTTCAGTCATGGATGTTATAATATGTTTGTGCCGTTGTTGTATGGTTTCCATAACAAAAACCTTAGTAGTAGTTTACTTGGAATCAATACAATGTTTGTGCCTGTGAGCCTTGTTTACTTATTATTACTTAGTACTTATTTATTCAGTTTATATAAATTTGTACTATACAAGGTGTTACAAAACTACAAATAAACCTTTAAGGGGGTGGTGTAGACCATCAAACTGAACAACTTTCACTATGGGACCAATATCGAAATCAGGAAAAAAAAATTTATGTTCTATACTCTACAAATCGACTAGAGCTAAAATATGTATGGGATATAAAATTATTTTTTTCGCGATTTCGATGTTGGTCCCATAGAGAAAGTTGTTCAGTTTGACGGTCTTAACAACCCCCTTAAGAGTTTCATAAATTTATTGTTACTTATGAAACACCTTGTATACATACATAAACTCACGACCGTAATTTCTTTTCTGGGTGGTCAGAAACATTGCGATACGACTACCAACTTTATGATTAAATATGCAGTTGTAGCAAATGCTGTTCAATGTTGTACATTTAGTAATTTAAGTTTCAGGATGGAATGAGGTGTTGAGTGTGGTTGAGTGGTGAGAGGTGACTAGCCTTTTGCCCACATGAACACTGCACAAAAAATACTCTTACCCCGCTCGGACCGTAAACATTTGATTTTTCGATCCAGCCTGGCTTTGGCTCTTGAACTGCGGATGTTACTAAAAATATACACATAAAATAATTATAAATGTATCATGGAGATCTCATAGTTTATATTGTATTTGTAATTGTAGGTACCATATTTTCGAAGAGAAGGTAACATACATAGGGGATAATACCGTTTTCGCGCTCCATACAAACGAAGTTTGGTTTTATTTTGTACTAGCGACCCGCCCCGGCTTCGCATGGTTGTAATGCTGATACTAAATATATACATATAAACCTTCCTCTCGAATCACTCTATTTATTAAAAAAACGCAACAAAATCCGTTGAGTAGTTTTAAAGATCTAAGGGATCTATCATACATAGGGACAGACAGACAGCGGGAAGCGACTTTGTTTTATACTATGCTATAGTGATATTAATAAAAAGTTTATGATTTTTGTAGACACAATCTAGAAACCAATATCTTTGTTTTACATTTGTCAGATTTCCGAAAAAACATATTGTTGTGGGTATTTTGTAAAACGTCATCTTACTAATAAAGTCAGTTGTTATCCGAACTCGCTTGGTTTTACTGTTACAACATGGTGACAGTTGTTAAAAATTAAAATAATTCGTTGTGGAATTGTAGTTAAGAATAACAGTGCCTATACTTTTGAGTGAATACGTAATTACGTGTACCTATTGATTAAAATGGAGCACGCGAGGCCACCGCCAGAGCTGAGTTTTGATGGCAATTCCGTCAGCAGGGCGGACGCGTGGAAGCGTTGGAAAAAACAATTTCAATTGTTCCTGAAGGCTTCGGGGGCATCGAAAGAAGCAAAAAGTGTACAGTCGAGCTTGCTAATTAATCTCATAGGTCCGGAGGGATTCCACGTTTACGAGACGTTCTCTGTTGAAGACGAAACTATGCGTGATGACGTCACACAATTGCTAGCAAAGTTCGATGCACATTATGGCGTAAAAACCAATGTTATCCTGTCTAGGTACAATTTTTTTACCAGAAATCAGGAAACTGGTGAAAATATAAACCAGTACGTTAAAACTGTTAAGTAAAAGTTGCGAATTTAAAACATTAGAAGAAGAATTAATTCGTGATCGTATTGTCTGTGGAATCAGAAGCACGGTGGTCTGGGATCGCCTGCTACGAGCTGATGAACTAACGCTAGACAAAACTATCAAAATGTTTCAGGCGGATGAAGTGTCCGCCGATAGTAACCAGTTACTGGAGTCACGGGGTGGCAACGTTGCGGGGCCCTCGCAGGTACATGTGATTAATGCGCCCGGTCGAGGACGCGGCGGCGGCAGTTCGAGCGCCCGGGATGCTCCTGCCCTCAGGCGCACAGTGGGAGATTTGACTAATCTGGCCGATGAAAAGTATTAGTCCTAGGGGTATGCCGTAAAATCCCGAATCGATGTACAGAATAGCAGTTTGCTACTTGTTTACGAGTAATTATAAAAAAATTGTTATGAATATGTACAAAAAAATTTTTTTTATTTACTGCAATAACGTTTATTAAAAAACTACATTTTATTTTTATTTGAATACTCTCGATGTACTTGAGGAAACTGTAGAATACATTTATTTTTATCTATTTATCATTTTCTATTTTTAAATAAATTGGGCAGATTGGGGCAGCTAATAGGTATTTATATTACTGAAGACCTGATTAAAGTATCCAATAAATAGATACAAATTTAAGGCTGATCCGGACCGATCCTGGGACTTACAGACCATTAAACCTAGCAAATTTATAAAACTGTGGCTATGTATTTTGAATAGTCTGTAAATACAGATTAATACAACTAACAAATAAAATAAACATATGTTAAGCTAATTATGTTAATAAACATATTAAATTATTCTTCATACCCGTAGGTATATACTCTTTCCATATCAATCAAATTTGTTTTCTAGAAAAATATTTAAGACACCTTAATTTTAAATTTTGAATGACGCCTTACATTCGCAACGTGAAAAGTCTATTCTCGTCAAATATCATGAATATGAGAGCGCGCGCTAAAAAAAAAAATATGCATATGACCAGTATGTTACCAACTAAAGAGGTATCATTTGTAGTAGTTTCTATATTTTTATTTCACACATGTTTGTAATGACTTTTCATCGGCCAGATTAGTCAAATCTCCCACTGTGCGGCGATGGCGGCGGCATCGCCGGCGCGGGTACGCCGATGCGTGGCGAGGCGAAGCAGTGTCATGGCTGTGGCGGTCAATGTGTCGATTCAAGCTCGTGTCCTGCACTACATGTGCAGTGTTATGTGTGCGAAAATCACGGGCATTTCGCGAGAATGTGCAGGCTAAAGCAAAGTGTTAGAAAGTTATAATTATGACATTGGTTTAAGTGAAGAAAAATCTGATGACGACGATGGTGAGTCATTCTATGTGTCAATGTTGACAAATAATTCGGAGAATCGGAACAATATTGCCGTGGAGGACTGGTATGAGGTACTGAAGGGTGAGTTTGGATCAGAAAAATTTAAATTGGACACCGGAGCGGACATTAATGTATTGTCGTTTGAGAAATGTTTGTCTTTGGGACTGAATAAGTCGATTATTTGTTCGGAGAATATTAAATTGCAGTCATAATATAGTGGCGACCTAATCACTATAAAAGGCGTGTGTAATTTAAAGTGGTGGTATAAAAACAACATATACATTTTGAAATTTGCCATCGCAAACATGAGTTGTCAAAGCGTGCTGGGAAAGCTTGTTCTGATCTGGGACTAATACAAAGAATAGAATAAAATTATCAGAGAACGCTGATTTGTTTACTGGATTAGGTTGCTTGCCGGGTGATTACCACATTGTTATCAATGAGTCGGTACAACCGGTACAGGATGAATTAAATAGAATGATAGTTTTAAAAGTTATTAGAAAGGTGACTTATCCGACACCCTGGGTCAACTCATTAGTTATTGCAGCTAAGAAAAATGGGCAATTACGTATTTACTTTGACCCGAGACCGTTGAATATCGCTATACAGCGTGCACACTTTCAGTTACCTAGTATACATGTGACATATCAGTTAAACTACAGGGTGCTAAATATTTTTCGGTACTGGATGCGAATTCAGGTTTTTGGGCGATAAAACTGGATGACGCAAGTGCTGACTTGTGACTTTCAGCACACCGTTTGGTCATTACCAATACTTGAGGTTACCATATGGTTTGAACTGGTCGTCGGAAGTGTTCCACGGAAAAATTAAACAGTTGCTAGAGGGACTGGAAGGAGTCGAGTCGTTGATTGACGACATCATTTACTGGGGAAAAAATAAAGAAGAGCATGACTTGCGGCTGAAAGCATTGTTGAATAGGTCGCGCGAAATAAATTTAAAGTTTAATAAACAGAATTAATGTAGGATTTGTGTTGAAGAGGTGACCTATCTAGGTCATGTGTTTAACAAGGATGGAATGAACACAGACGGTGAAAAAGTTGGGGCAATAACTGGAATGCCAGCACCATCTGATCGCAAAAGTTTGGAACGGTTTTTGGGAGCAATCAATTATTTATCAAAGTTTATATCGAATTATTCGGAACACATTTATCCTCTTCTTCTTCTTCTTATCGTGTCGACTTCAAATTTATCCGCTCACAAGTTTATTAAAAAAAGATTCTGAATGGTGCTGGGATGCCGGTCATGAAAGTAGCTTCAATAAAATTAAATCGTTAATATGTGAAGCACCGGTGCTCACCCTGAATGACGTGTTGCGACCGGCCGTGTTATCAGTGGACGCGAGCAGCACGGCGCTGGGTGCCGTACTGCTGCAAGACGGCCGCCCAGTGGAGTACGCGTCACGTACTCTCACTGAGACACAGACTAGATATTCGCACCTTTAAAGACAAACCGTTACTAAACGAAAATATAAAATTTTACAAAGGAGCAAATATAAACAAATAAGTAAAAACAAATATAAACAGCGGTGATTTACCTAGCCCCAGCTGATCATTGCATAACAGGTGTCGCGATAGTGTGTAACAGTATGAATGCAAGCAGTAGCGTTTCTCACAAGGGGAAGCATTTGAATAAAATAGATAGCGATAAAATCAAACAACTCTTGTGTAAAATTGACTGGGAAATAGCCTTACAATTAAAAGATCCGAATGATATATGCAATTATATTTTATGCTCGTTTGAAAGTGTGTACGAACAGTGTAAGTGTAACTAGTTCAGCTAAGAAGCAGAACAAAAGAACTCAAGTTCAATGGGTAAATAGTAAGGTCATAAAAATGTGTAACAAAAGGGACGAACTTTATAAAATTTGGAAAACCGACGAAAGCAATCTGAGGAATAGACTATTGTACAATAGATACAGGAATAAAACTAATAAATTATGCAGTTATACCAAAAATAACTTTATTAAACAAGAAATATGTGAAAACTTTAAAAATCCAAGAAAGATGTGGCAAATTATAAATACCTTAAGCGGCAGAATTATGCAATCAATAGACGAAATTATAGTAAAATCATTTAAAAAAATACATGCTACTGTATTAACAAATAAATTTGCTACAGAATTCTTAAATAATGTAAAAAATATTGGTGTAAAATGTAACGTCCCACTCCTAGCCGCACATACTTATGAAAAATGCCCGGACAGGTCAATGCGACTCGGGAAAGCTGGCAATGACATAGTACACTCTATTATCAAGCACATAAATGACAGAAAAAGCCCTGGTTTCGACGAAATTCGTGCCAAAGATATCAAGAACATAATGCCTGCATTTGTACCAGTTATTACGCATCTAATTAACCAATGTATATCAAGTAAAATATACCCGGATAAATTAAAGATAGGCGTTATCCGTCCGATCTATAAGAAAGGTAGCCATACCGACATTAATAATTACCGGCCAATTACAATTTTATCGTGCATTGACAAAATAATAGAGAGGTATTTTGGAAATGAATTAAATAGATATCTGCAGGAAAATGAAATAATTAATGGTAAACAGTTTGGATTTCAGAAAAACCGTAGCACTACACAACTCTTATCAAAATTTACTAACGAGGTCAACGGTCACGTGAATGAAAAACGTCACGTGATTGCTGTTTTCGTAGATTTTAGCAAAGCTTTTGATACTTTACAATATAATACACTATTTACAAAGTTATCGCGGAATGGTATACAGGGTCCAGTACTTGAATGGTTTCAAAACTACCATCGAAACCGTTACACAACAGTCAAAATAGCTAATGAATATAGTGATCTGGTAAAGACAGAGGAAGGAACAGCACAAGGTTCCATACTCGGGCCTACTGAGTATCTGCTCTACGTGAATGACATGTGTAACATTTTTACTGAGGGTTCTGTATACCAATTTGCGGACGACACATGCCTCCTCACCGCGCATAAGGACATGAGTGTAGCGGTTAGTATTATGCAGAAGAACTTTGACCAACTATGTAAATGGGCTCACGATACCGGCTTGATAATTAACGCACAGAAAACTAAAGCCATACATATACATACACCACACAATGTAACAACTATTAAACCGGTAATCGTTGCCCATGAACATCACTGCCTACACCAAAACACTGTCAAATGTACGTGTGGACATCTTGAGTTCGTTGAAAAGCACTCATACATAGGTTTGGTCATTGATCATAAATTCAATTGGGGACCGCACATTGAACACATAAGCGATAAGTTAAGAGCAATCATTAGTAAATTATCTATATTAAAATATAAGCTTCCTTATACTGTCCTAAGATTGCAATACATGTCAACTTGGTAGCTTGTGATGCCGTTGCCCGGGCTGGACCGCTAGGAGGTATATCCCCGATCACCCCACATATCTGCTGTTTCATAGAAAACGGTAATGATATTGATGAAATGAACGGTAATGATATGATATGCGCTGTCGTGATTCGCTTCGCGACCTGTTTATTTATGAAAACATTTTATATGTAAGAAAAAATGTGTTCCGAAAAGTTGTGATGTTTTTAATGATATAACATTCATTTATTCGATATTTACAACATTATATACAACTTATCACTAAATATGGCTAATGTCCATAATTACAACACTCGAAACAAAAATAAACTGATATCTCCGCACTTTCGGCTTAGTAGGGTCAACACGTCTTTCATGGGTCACTGTATACGTTGTTATAATAAAATCCTCGAGACCATTTTGAATCTTTCCGAAAAAATGTTTAAATTTAAGATCAAAAATGTTATCTGTAAAAAAGCGTATTATAAACTGGATGATTATTTAAATTAACAAAATGCTTGGGTCTGAGGTCACTAACTTATAGTTTATTTACATTACTGTATAGTATCAATTATTTTATTAGATAGACTATGTATTATTGTATACATAACCGTAGCTTAAGAATTTATATTGGAATAGTTATTATGTCGTATTATGTTGTAGAGTTTCTGGCCGCATCTTCTCTACAGCGACAACACGTTCCGACGCGGTGGTAGCTTAAAAAATAGGTAAAAAAACTTTTTAAGTTAAACGATTTTATTTGAATGAAAACTGCACTAAACGGTAAAAAATAATTTTCTACATTTTCGTATTATGTTGTACACTACCGTTAGCTGGAAATTTGTGAGTATAACCTATGTCAACCTATCTTCAAAATAGTTATGACGAATAAAGGTATTACAATAGGCATTCATATTTTAGATTAATACTTTGTTAATTAATTTTGATTATAAAATCGTGGGCGCTTGCATAGTAATAGGTATAACTCAAATGTTATGTTAATTTGCTTTGAAAGATAATCTTGATGAAATAAACGATTTATTTTTCACGATTGTATAACTCAAATGTTACATTTATCTTACAAAATAAAAAAAATACATCAAAACATTTTGAAAGTAAATAGTACGGCTAAGGTGATATCGATATGGTTTTCATTGTTGTATGTCATCGAGCTATGAAGACCTGTACCTGCACTACCTACGGATGAAAGCAAATTTTTAGGAAAGTAATATTTTACTAGCAAGCGCCCACGATTTTATAATCAAAATTAATTAACAAAGTATTAATCTAAAATATGAATGCCTATTGTAATACCTTTATTCGTCATAACTATTTTGAAGATAGGTTGACATAGGTTATACTCACAAATTTCCAGCTAACGGTAGTGTACAACATAATACGAAAATGTAGAAAATTATTTTTTACCGTTTAGTGCAGTTTTCATTCAAATAAAATCGTTTAACTTAAAAAGTTTTTTTACCTATTTTTTAGTTTAGTACCGCACCAAAAAGCGCCATCTCTCTCCAAAAACGGAAAGTGTCAAATTCATTTTGTAGTTTATGTCATCATAAGAAAGATGGCATTGATAACTCAATTCTTGAAAAATTTCGTTTAGTAACGGTTTGTCTTTAAAGGTGCAATATGCGCAAATCGAAAAAGAAATGCTGGCTATAGTATCTGCATGTGAAAAATTTCGCCAGTACATTTATGGAAAAAAATGGTGTAGTAGTAGAAACCGACCATAAACCACTTGAAAGCATTTTTAGAAAGTCCATAGATTCGATCCCAGCACGCTTACAACGAATGAGTCAAAGGTTACAATATTATGACCGGGCCTGTTTCACGAAAGTTACAAGTTCACAAGTTAACAAGCTACGAGTTTTAACAAAGACTTGTAAATTCTGTTTCTCAAAGAAAAAAACACAAGTGTAGTTTTTATCGGTTACAAAATAGATCCAATATCAATGCAAGGAGGAAAAGCACTAGCCGACAATAATTTTATCGTAATCTCAATCAATGACACTGATAAACGAGTATTGGGTTACTAAAAAAAATTTCCAAAAGACATTGTATGAAAAATGATTAATTCGCGAAATGGCTAAACTTTACTTAGCTAAATTTCGCTCTCATTTTTCATTTATGATGTCATTGTATTTTCGAATCATTCGCGAAATGGGTACCGTGTCTGGAACGGCCCAATTCTCGAAATGGTCAATTCTGAACATGCGCAATTCGCAAAATACCTAACTTTACTTAGAAATTTGTTCTTCCATTTTTCATTTATGATATCATAGGATAGGGTTCACAGCATAACTATTTATTAGTTCTTACAGTAGGTATGGCAACGCTCTTGTTAGCTGGCGATGAGGCTGCCGGTGTAAGTACTTACGCTGTCATGCGCAGATATGCGAGGGTTGACAAAAGATTGAAATGTACCTAATTAATTATAATTTTTGTGTCAAGATTTTGGTAGAATTTGATAATTTTGGTAGATATTGGTAGTTTTTGGTAGAATTTGGTAGATTTTGGTAGTTTTTGGTCCGTTTGGTAGTTTTTGGTAGATTTTGGTAGTTTTTGGATCTTTTGGTAGATTTTGGTACTTTTTGGTAGAGATATTCGTACTTTTTGGTAAGGACAAAAAAATGTTGGTAGTATTTGGATCATATGGTAGAATTTGGTAGATTTTGGTACCTAGTTTTTGGTTCTTATGGTTCTTGATAAATTTTGGCTCTTTTGGTAGATTTTGGTTCTTTTGGTAGTTTTTGGTACAATTTGGTATATTTTGGTTCTTTTGGTAGTTTATGGTAGAATTTGGTAGTTTTTGGATCCTTCTTTTTTTTTATTTAAATTTTTGATTATTCCTTTTAATTTTTGAACATTTTTTCTTTTGTAAATTTTTTCATTCTTGTAGTTTTTCACATTTTCGTAAGTTTTTGTACATTTTTGTCATTTTTCTGCAATTTTTTGCATTTTTCTATATATTTTTACATTTTTTCAACATCTCATTTCATTCGTTTTACGAAACACAAACAAAGGTAGGAAAATCTGCCAAAATGACCAACAACTACCAAAAGAACCAAAAACTTCAAAAATCTACCAAATTCTACCAAAGAACCAAAAACTACCAAAAGGACCAAATTCTACCAAAATCTACCAAAAACTACCAAAATTGTTAAAATTCTACCAAAAGAACCAAAAACTACCAAAAACTACTGAAATCTTCCAAATTCTATCAAAAACTAACAAAAAAACCAAATTCTACCAAAAGTACCAAAAACTACCAAAATCTGCCAAAAACTACCGAAATCTACCAAAAGAACCAAAAAGTACGAAAATCTACCAATAATTACGAAAATCTATCAAACGAACCTAAAAGTATTGACCTCAATCCCGCAGGCATGCGGGATCGCGATTTTAATGCGGGATTGGATTTCCTACCCCGTCGTTGCTCTGCGTAAGTACATCCGTTGCCGTACTGTAAGAAATTATATAGTAATGCTGTGATAGGGGGTCGAGCGGGGTCCGTGGGAGCAGCTTTTGACTTTGCATTTTTCTTACCCGACTGCCCCAGAAAGAAATCTTCGCTTCGTCGCAAAATGTCCCGTTCTCAAAATGTCCCTCGTTCCCAAAACGTCCTATTCTAAAACGTCCCGTTCTCAAAATCTCCTCTTCTCAAAACGTCCCTTTCTCAAAATGTCCCTTTTTCAAGATGCCCTTGTGCATGAATATTTAATGACATTAATTACGCTCACAGATTAAAAAAAACATAAATACATATTATGTATGTATGCATGTTGAAAGCGTAATGCTTACGACTATATTCCCCGAGGATTTAAAATACAGGGTGTTTGGTGCATCGTTGGCCAAATTAAATTGGTAGATAGAAGAGGTCTTTTGCTATCTCACCATGACCCAAAAAAAAATAGTGCATCACGAATTTTTTTAGGCGAATTTTTTAGTGTTTTTCTCAATAAAGTCCGAAAGTCAGCATTTAAGCTTGAATAAAAAGAAAAGTTGTGTGTACAACTTCCCAATTTTTTTTTAATTTGAATGTCTAATGTTGTACGGTTCTATCAACTTTAAAATTACATGGATTCGCATCCAAGATAAAAACTTGTTTTTGATTAAAAAACACTCGCAATGCAAGAAAATCCTGTTATCTCACTCTCGCACAGTAGAATCGTATGGTTTATCTCACTCTTTCATTAGGGTATCGGCAAATTGGCTCAGTAAACGCACGTCGTGGGTTTAATTTTCTTAATCGAGATTTAACCGACTTTGCTGACTAACGTATTTGAAGCAACACGAGTCTTTTTTTGTTACTGTTACTTTTTTCGTTGAGTTTTTGTTAAATTTTGCTGATTTAAAATTTTGATAAATTTTCCTTATCCTGCAACATCATTGTGCTATTAACACTTCCGCGTATTTTTAATTAGAGAATGAATCCATAGTCAAATCAACAAACATTTTTGAAAACTCAACAAAATGTAACAAAAACTCAACAACATTTTACAAAATCTCAACGAAAAAAGTAACAGTAACATAAAAAGACTAGTGGCGCTTCAACAGCAAATACGTAAGTCAGCAGAGACGGTTAAATCTCGATTAAGAAAATTAAACCCACGACGTGCGTTTACTGAGCCAATTTGCCGATACACTAATGAAAGAGTGAGATAAACCATACGATTCTACTGTGCGAGAGTGAGATAACAGGATTTTCTTGCATTGCGAGTGTTTTTTAATCAAAAACAAGTTTTTATCTTGCATATATAATTTCGGCCGAACGCGCTTTGACACGCAAAATTAGCAAATAAACAAAGTTAATGGATGATTTTCATAGCATATTGCATACCGTTAGAAAGATGAAAGACTAGAGAAGTTTTAACAAATCAGAAGATCTCGAGCGCTTTTAGTTTTTTTTAAATTGTAACTCAAAGTTGTGTTGTTAATTTTATTTTTCTTCTTCCAAATAAAGTTAAGGTCAATAAAAAAAAACTAGAGGTCGCATCCATGTAATTTTAATGTTGATAGAACCGTACAACATTAGACAATCAAATAAAAAAAAATGAGAAGTTGTACACACAACTTTTCTTTTTATTCAAGCTTAAATGCTGACTTTCGGACTTTTTTGAGAAAAACACTAAAAAATTCGCCTAAAAAAAAACCGTGATGCATAATTTTTTTTTTGGGGCATGGCGAGATAGCAAAAGACCTCTTCTATCCACCAATTTAATTTGGCCAACGATGCACCAAACACCCTGTACATAAATAGGTAAATACCAAAATAAAAAAAATCACAAAACCTTACTGTTTTAAATTTTTTAACTATAAGTAGGTTTGGTGCTTTTTTGGGTATCGTCGCAAAACGTCCCTTTCTCAAAATGTACCTCGTTCTCAAAACTTCCCTTTTTGAAAATTCCCTTATAAAGTAAAGAGTAATAAATAAATGAATGCTAAAATAAAAAAAACAAAATCTAACTACCTATAAATATCTAGGACATAGTCACACTGAAAATAAATCATAATCACAAAATCAGACTATAAATATATAACAAGGGCTAGCAGTGCAGCTTAGGTGGCAGTGACGTATCGTCGCAAAACGTCCCTTTCTCAAAATGTCCTTCGTTCGCAAAACGCCCCTTTCTCAAAACGTCCCTTTCTCAAAACGTCCCTTTCGCAAAATGTCCCTTTCGCAAAACGTCCCTTTCTCAAAATTTCCCTTTTTAAAAATTCCCTTATATCGTAAAAGTAATAAATAAATGAATACATTAAAAAAACATAAAATCTAACTACCTATAAATATCTAGGACATTGTCACACAGAAAATAAATCATAATCACAAAATTCGACTATAAATAAATCCTTGACGTCGTCACACAGATTGATGACAAAAGTGTGATTGTAGATAAAAGGGGAGTGCGTATTTGTACATGTCTAAACTTATGATTATGAGTACGAAACAAAAAAAACACCTAACCTACTTATAGTTCAAAATGTAAATTTACAGTAAGGTTTTATGATTTTTTATTTTGTTTTTTACCTATTTATATATTTTAAAATCCTCGGGGAATATAGTCGTAAGCATATACTTACGACATACATACATATGTATTTATGTTATTTTTAATCTGTGAGCATGATTAATGTCATCAAATATTCATTTATACGGGCATCTTGAAAAAGGGGCATTTTGAGAAAGAGACGTTTTGAGAAAGGGACATTTTGAGAAAGGGACGTTTTGAGAAAATGACGTTTTGCGAACGAGGGACGTTTTGAGAAAGGAACGTTTTGCGATTTTGAGAATTTTATTGTATTTTTTTACTTATATGAAGTCTGTAAGCATGTTAATCTTACAAAATCTTCATTTATAAGGAAATTATGGAAAAGGGACGTTTTGCGAAAGTTCTGCGACTGAACGGAAGGAGGGTTAAGTATGTGTTTCGAGTGTATGTGCTTTTGTAGAATGTATGTATGGACCTATGTATGTCTACATAAGCATAGGTATAAGTGGATACACTCGAAAAACATAACCCTCCTTCTGGGGCAGTCGGTTAAGAAAAATGCAATGTCAAAAGATGTTCCCACGGACCGCGCCCGACCCTATCCTATGACATCATAATGAAAAAAATGGGAGAAAATGTTTTTTTAAGTAAAGTTAGGCATTTCGCAAATTGGGCCTTTCCAGACCCGGTAGCCATTTCGCGAATAATTCCCCTTTTTCAGCAGTAAAGCCATCGAAAACGCAATTTCTATATAGATTTGTTGCATTTTAATATTTTTAGATAAAAGTAAAATATTTGAAATCCTTAGCGGGTTTGAATTGTGCTTTAAATTGATGTCTATTTCATAAAAACATGGTACCTGTTTCACGAAAATCCTATGCCAGGAAAATCAGTTGAATAATGGAAAACCGTAGAAACATCTAATTAGGTATTATCATTTATCACGGATGTGATTATTATAATGAATTTAAACTAGTTTGACATTGACTTAGACTTCATGTCTTTCAGAGACAACTGTTTGACAACTACACGCCATGAAATCTTACAAGAGTAATAATACAACTCTGTGTGTAAAATAATGCGTTTCACGAACAAATTACAAGCCTTGTAAAATAACCACAACCTTCGTATGCCATTTTACAAGAGCAAGTGGAATGTCTGTTTTTCACAGCGATGTTTGGAATCGTTGAAAAATATTAAAGTAATTTAATAATTATTAAAGAAATTAATGGAAAGGTGATTGTACGTATATTTGAAACATACAATCACCTTTAGATTATTTCTCCTTTTTTTCCAATATGTAATGTAATAATTTATGATTTAAGTATACAAAGTTCACCCATGTAGGGTTACGATTTTAACCCATTAGTTGTGTTTCGCTTTTAAATGCAAATAATTAGCAGTACACACAAATTAAGAGTCTCCCTCCCGACACTGCTAGGAAAAATTCTACAAGTTACAAGCTACAAATGTCGAAGCAAATGTTTGTGAAACAGAATTATTGTTCCACGTGTAAAATGAGCTTGTGATGTGACGATTTGTCTATGAATTGTATTCTACACGTGTCATAAGTGCAGTTTCGTGAAACGCTACACTTGTAAATTTTCTGTTATACAAGTGTTATCATGGTTACTCACTAATTGTAGTGTCCGACCGAAACTAGTTTTTACAACCGAAACCGAAACCGAAACCGAATTTCGGCTTCGGTTCTAGTTTCGGCCGAATCCGAAACCGAAATCGAAACTTCCTTAATGTAATTCTTCCTTACTTTTTAGGTTTTGTTCAATGTAGGTAGTTAACAATGTGTGTTTTTGTTCACATAAGCATGAGAAGCAGTTAATTTGATAAATTTCTTAGTAGCTTTGTTGTTTTGAAATCAATTATTTCTACTGTACATGTAGGTATGTGTGTGTGTACATATCTATCTATGGGGTGAGCGAGGTGAGGTATTTTTTAACTCGGAAAATAATCTGTGAAATCAGTTTATTTAGAACATCAAATAACGTAATTTTTTTTATGACCTGTCTTTTTGTTATTTAAAACTATTTATAGCATGAGTATTTAAGGAAACTGTCATTTCCTGCATATTTGTAGACTTGAACAAAAACTCTGAATACCTACAGGGTGCAAATTTAAATGCATTACATATTAAAGTAGGTGCTTCAAACTAAACAACTTTTAGTATAGGGACAACACAGAAAACGCGAAAAAAAATCTGCTGTTCCGTAGATAACGTTAACGGCCCAAAAGTATGGAACAGCAGATTTTTTTCGCCATTTCAACATTGGTCCCATAGTGAAAGTTGTTCAGTTTGATGGTCTGAAGACACATAAAAGTATGTAACGATAATGCGATAAAAATTACATAAATTTTGGTCGTAGTTACGGCCGTTTTTCTGCTGAAACCGAAACCAGACCGAAACTCTAAATTTGGGCCGAAACTGGCCGAATCCGAAACCGAAAACGAAACTTCGGTCGGACACTACACTTGTATTACAAGGCTTGTAGCTTTTGAGAAACAGGCCCCTGATAGTTACATATAAACCGGGTAAATATATGTATATACCGGACACTCTGTCGCGCGCGCCTTTGACGGATTTGTATGATGAAAATATAATGTAATGGAATATTGTATCAAGTTAACATGTTTATAAATGAGGGTTGGCCGGAAAATAAGTACAATGTGAAGGAAAACATTTTTTTTTTTTAATAAATCGAGTGAGGTGTCGTTGGATATTAATGGAACAAAATTTCCATAGAATCTAAATCGCTATAAGACTTATGATATAGATTCTGTGGAAGATTTGTTCCATTAACAAAGACCTATCCAACGACACCTCACTCGATTTATTTTAAAAAACAAATTTTTTTCAACCCCCATTTCTTTGTATGGGTCGAAAAAAAATAGTTTCTTCATAACTAAAATATTTTTCTGTTTTTGGATTGCTGTTACTGTCTTCATACCAAATTTCGATTCAATAGATCGCTGCTTCAAAACGAAAGGGCCACAAATAAAAAATTTCCAAAATCGTTTTTATTTAAAAAATGTTGCCGAATCAACCTATATTTTCATATTTGTCAAAGAGACACCTATCGATTTTGGACTCTAAATCAAAAAATTGCAAACGCCCTTTTGGCATTTTTGCGTTTTGTTCGTTGAGTTCTGAGCAAAACGGCCATATTTCGAGTTGCAACCTGCTGGTCGATGTAATCTCACGTACTTATGTGCTAAACAGCCACATCGCAAAAAAATCCCCTTTTTTAGTTAAATTTTATAAACGAAAGGGCCACATTTGGGATTACGTCTGTTTCGCTTAAAAATAATAAATAAGATAAATATCCTTTTTTTATGCAAAGGTGCCATATTAGTGATTGTGTCCGTTTCGCAATTAAAAAGGTTTATTTTGTAAAACGTCCGTTTTCTCATAAAATTTCTGTGCGTACGTTGGTATTTTTAAAGACATAACGCAGAATTTTATTTGACATCGTGTCAAGTTTATGAATTAGTAGTCTATATCTATTCTATAGGTACAGTCATAATAGTAAAATTGTAGGTAAACCTGGTTTTCTCTAAAATGGATCATATTCTAAATGAAAGTTACTGGGGATATAAATAAATATATAAAATAAAAATCATTTATTTCAGGATACAAGGTCCCATATAAACAAGATTTCAATACAATGTTAATACAAATTATAGGATATTACCAATGATCGGAATGACGGGGGCAAACATAGTCAAAAGTATGGATACCCTTGAAATTCCCGGGATTTAATAAATAAGGATAAAAATTTCACGGGATTACTGGGATTACCTATTTAGATATCTGTGATGTTTGTAGTTACCTCTTTAGAAATTCTGAAGGAATGTTTAGTTTTTATGATGACGTTTTGTCTTTTCAATAAATGGAGTCTTGCAAAACGAGTTTATTTCCTCATATTATTTTTATAATGTCAAGAGGAGTTTTTTTTAGCTAGAATGACCACTTTGGTGTTCAATATCTGATACGACTAATATAGATAGTTTTATTTTTTAAGAAACAACTTCTAAAGTTACTTTTATGATACTATAGCCATAGTGGTAGCTTAGAACTAGGATCAACATTTAAGAAACAAACTTTGCCGGCTCAGTGACCAAAAGAGGGGTTTGGCCTCTGATAATTTTTTTATTCAAAATATATCACAATAATAACTTTCTGACGTCATTTTTTGACTCTACCACCGCTTTGGAAAGTTCCATTGTAGAATAGATGCAGCCACTTCGCGATCTTGTATAAATTCTCGCTAGAAGCTGGCTTGAAGCTCTCCTGGGTCAACGTCCACTACGTACCAAAATGTAGAGAAACATGGGGCGACGGGTGACCCACTAGACACTTCAAATTGGAGATACTGTCTTTCAAAGTGTGTCTTATGAAGTTTATGGGCTGCACCATAACAGATACGAATACTATGGAGGAGAAAACTAATATCCGCAAACAAAACAACATAAAAAAAATGGGTCAGGACCGGCATGTCAGCAGAACATGATTGCGTCGACATACTGGCCGAAGAGTAATGGGAAAAAGCCTAGGTCTATCCATCGATATTCAAGAGAAGTAAAATGTATCCATTGAGATACCTTTTGAGGTTTTAGAAGCATTAAATTTTGCAAATTACTTACTTCTATAGTGCTTCAACACCTTTTTTTCTCATTAGAAGTATAGTTTTCGACATATTTTAAAGTTTTTATGTGCCATTTAATGCGGTTTGAAACCAATTCTTTTTAATTGTAAGATTTACTATAAATTTAAAAAAGGTAATTGTAGATTATTTACAAAATTCGTTTTTATTTTGACCACTTGTGTCGTTTATCCAAAATATTCATTGATATACCGGCAAAATTTTATGTGCGAAAGGGACTTATCTGTCCTTAGTGATCTCTGTGATAGTTATCACAAAGTAGCAATAGAAGAGAGGTAGAGATTCAAAATACGCACCTAATCATGTATCATACTTAGGCATTACAGAGAAAAAGTACTAAAAAAGAGATAAAAAATGAAGATAAAATTTTTGATCGACTCTCCTGTAAAAACAGATTTTTTGATTTGTGGCCCTTTCGTTTATAAGCAGCAAGGTGTCCAGGTGTCTTGTGCTGTCCAGATTTTTTACTTCCGATACAATGAAAATGATCCCTACATAAAACTGAGTCGAACAGCATAAAAAAAAGAGGTAAATTTTTTTTAATTTTTGGACAACTCACGCTTGACTAAAAATTTATGATGTCAAAATTGTGTTCACAAAAAAAGACCTAAGGGTTCCTAAGACAGTTTCCCTGTATCTCATGTGGTTTTGGATTTCCCCATACTGAGCTTGTAAAAAAACACAATGTAAAGTAGTGGAGTCAAATTAGGGTTTCACCTCGGAACCCATTTCCTTTGAGTAAACTTTTATGAAACCTTCTGCATTATGTTAGTTACACTAATACGAAAATGTTTACCCATTTTTTTTGCCGCTCTCCATTATTCCGAGGGTTCCGTACTGGGGGTACGGTCTTGTTTGACTACGGAACCCTAAAAAGTAGGAATGTCACGAACTTTTTCATTATTTTAACTTTTATTCCAAGGGAAAAGAAAAAGCCGACTTATCATAACAGTATACTTGAGTTTTTAACCGTTTCAATAATCAATCAAAAGTCACAAGAGTGGTAGTTATTTACAATTATAATTTATTAATTATACATTAATTAAAATTAATAATTCATTAATTTTTTCATTCGCTTTCAGGGTTCCGTAGTCAAACAAGGAACCCTTATACTTTCGTCTATTCTGTCTGTCCGTCTGTCTGTATGCCCCGCCTCAATAACTCGCTCATTTTTGCACCTATTGAATCGAAGGGACATCCAGCGGTAAATGCCAAATATTTATTGTATACTTCAAAAAGAAAAATGATGAAACGGAAACACCAAGAAAGTAAAAAAAAAGAACTGACAATGTCAATTGAAATTAAAAAATGTCAATGTCATATTTTGTTACTCCTTGGGTGTATCAGAACATGACCGGTGTTTCAACAGTTAAGATATTTGAAATGTGTTTTTTTACCAAAATACCTAAGCATGAAAAAAATTATTCAAGTGTCTATTCATGATAAATGTAATATTACCTACATTTTAAAATAATATACATCCGTATACAACCCTTGGCATTTTTTCTATGGCATTTCCCGTCCCGCATGTCCTTTGGTATGGCAACCCAAAAACAGAAATGTAGTGTTGTAACTTGTAATGTAAAATGAGGTTGGATGTTTTAAAAAATAAAAAAGTCTTCTGGAACTGTTGAGTTGAACTTCAAAATTGTCAATGTGGTTTTAATAATTATCTCCAATCTAAATCTTATAACATGGCGCAGTCAAAAAAATGATGGTGAAAATACCTAATAAAGTAACCGACGTACGAACTACATAATAAACTTAGATTATCTAGATGGAACGTCGCCTCACAAATGGAAAACAAAAATGGTTCCATTTTTTGACAGATGGTGCGTGACAGCTGCGTTCTACGCATGTTTAAACCTTTCAGTGTGTGAGTGTTTGGGTTACCAGCAGAATTCCATCTCCCTTAGAATCTGGGAAAATTTTAGTCAACTACAGTTTAAAATTAAATGCGTTGCATATCGAACAGAGTGCTCCAGACCATCAAACTGAACAACTTTCACTATGGAGCCAACATCGAAAGCACGAAATAAATTTGCTGTTCCATAGTTACTCGAAAGGGGAGGCCTTTGCCCAGCAATGGGATGAAAGGGGCTAATAAAAAAATAGTTAATCGACCAAAATGTATGAAACAGCTGATTTTTTCGCTATTTCGACCTTGGTCCCATAGAGAAAGGTGTTCAAAGACTGTCATGCACGCGAATTATTATCTCAACAGTGGTTATTAGACATCGGATATTCAGATGCATAATTGGACGCAGTTCCGCAAAAATGATCCAACCCACTATAGAGCCCATTGTGGGTTGGATCCTTTTTGCAGAACTGCGTCCAATTTACCTAAACTTCATTTTTCACAAGAATAATATGGACGCGTCTTTTTATTTTATGAAGCAATCCCAGGATCATTCCGAAGTCCTGGGATTGCTAAAAGATTTATGTGCGTATGGATTGAGGAGCCACATTTGATATTGAAAAAAGGATTCTATGGCCATTTTGTACGAAATTTGTAGATTTTGTATGCCCAATCCTGGAATTTGTAGCAAAAGTATAGAGAAGTTACATGAACATAAAGGTGGCTCCTCAATCCATAACGTCAGGATTGAATGTGACCGGACTTTGTTTGTATGGAGCGCGCCAAAGGTAATATCCCCTTCGAAATAAGAGATATGAAGTACTTAATATGATTCAAAACTAGTTAAGTACCTACCTTGGTGTGTACCTGTCTGTGGTTTCCTGAATGCTTCACCTAATTTCAGGATCGTATAGTAAGTAGTAGTAAGTACTGATAATTTTAAGTACATGATGTTTAGGAATTTACACTTACCTAAAAATTTATTGCATTTCGACTGAGTTTTTTTGTCACTGAATACATTTTTTGGAAAATTTATACATAAAATTACAATCGATTAACAACGAACAAGCGGTTAAGGGGCCATAGGTCCCGACGAATATTTTCTATGTGAAACGCGATTGCCGAGCGCTCCGAAAAGTGTGTGCGTGAGCCGTATTTTCGATTAAAAACAACTAACCAAAGTACTTTTTCTAGATTTTATTTATGATTGCACTAGTTAAACTAATGGTGAATATGTGAGTATAAATACCAACAATCGGAAACTATTTTAAGTTCTTCTAAACCGAGAAAAATGTTTAAAAATGCATGAACATACGTCATCTTTGTGACGATTTTCTATCGAGTGAAGTAATTCCAATCGTGTATTCAGTTGGTGATTTCACTAGATGAACTATCCAAAAATACTGAGGTATGACTTTAGTTTCGGTAAATGGTATAAATCTAGTCGTAAAATGAAAAATAAAAGATGCCTCCGAGGTATTTCCACCTACTATTACGTCTTAAGAAGCTAAAACAATTTGAACTAAATAGTAGGTAAGTACTTGACGAGGCGACTAAGGGAAAAGTAATCTTATGCATTCTTTTTCTGGACATAATAAGCCACCAACTTGATAGTACTAAAATGTGTCTCAGGATTTAACTTATTAGTGGTCACCCTATATGGTGTCTTTATATGGAAAATTGAAAATACGCGTAGCTCTGTAGGTATTGATGATATTCGACATTTGACTACGCCAATATTTAGTAGAAATTTCTACTAAATATTGGCATCATCCGTTGTGAATTCCGTTACGTACATATGTAGTTATAGGCATTTATCTGGTGTGAGGAGCCACAATCAAATTATCTATTGTAACTTTTTCAGTTTTAGTCGTAGAGAGCTAATTTTTTTTGTAGGATCTTTTTTCAACTCCTACTAAATCCTACAAAATTTTCAAAAAGGTTCATCACGTACTTTCAGAGATACAGGGTGGCTCCTCAATCCTGACGTTATTGAGGAGCCACCTTTATGTTCATGTAACTTCTCTATACTTTTGCTACAAATTCCAGGATTGGGCCTACAAAATCTACAAATTTCCTACAAAATGGCCATAGAATCCTTTTTTCAATATCAAATGTGGCTCCTCAATCCATACGCACACAAAGATTTATCTATATAAAAAGTATCGTAGAACTTGGACATTTGAACAACTCGGACAACACGAACAACTCGGACAACATGAACAACTCTAAATTTGGTCAACTTATACAATATTGTATGAGTTGACAGAGTTGTCCGAGTTGACCAAGTTGTTCATGTTATCAGAATTGTTTTGTTGTCGAAAGTACTTAATTAGACAACACGGACAAATTGGACAACCTTATCAAGTCAATTCAGTTGGTCAGGTTGACAAAGTTGTCAGAGTTGTTCATGTTGTCGGAATATAATAATGGTGAGGATAAGTGTGACAAAACAGTGCGTGTGGCACTATTTTTTTTTAATTAACTTTATTCAGAAAGGCATAGTTATCTATATTCAGTGTCCGTGGAAAAAAAAATTAGTTTAGGTAAATATGCATCCGATCTCTAATAATTATGTTCCTTCTCACCACGACAGTTAGTAGAAATAAAGTTCGGAAGAAATAAAGACTTAATAAATTGAAATATTTTTTTTTGCTTTTAGGTTGTATGAACGAAAAACCTTTGTCTATTAGTTGATAAAAATAGTAATGAAAAAAACCGAAACGACTATTGATCGAGGCATAATGGCGGGAAATTTAGAAAGAAAAATCTGACCACACTTTAAAAATGGCCTATGTAAACAAAGAAAAGTTTTTTAGCTTATTGTATCTCAAATCATGGTGAAAAATTAATTTATAAGTGTGAAACATGTTAATCTTTTTTGATTGTGCATATTTTTGTGAATTTGTTACAATTTGATCACGTAAGTAATTTTTTCGGAATTTTTTACCTTGGATTCAGGAGGTCTGTACCGTTTCGCGTCATGATTGAGACTATTGGAAGGTTTTTGAAAGGAGTACGGTTTTTACCTGCTTTTTTTGGGACCAAGCGGGCGCTTGTTGCTCGGTGTCTATAATAAGATAATAAATAAAAAATCTCACGTGAAAAAGTATGGCGGCTGTCGGAGGAATAAAAGTTCCTTCAGAACTGTTGTGGATAGGAAAGAGCAAAACATTAAAACTGCTCTATTATTAAGCTGTACCGGAGAACGAGAAATAAAATTATAAATAACATATTTCAGTTGGATAAAGCGAAGACTACATTGTGAGATTGCGTGATCTGAGTGCATCTGTGAATTTGTTTCACTAACAGAAAGCCTTTTACTTATACTTTATCTATTATGCATATACCCCATGTATACGACTCAAAATCTACCCTGTCCTTCTAATTGGGATTGGACTAGAGTCGAGAATAACTGGCAACCTACATGCATGGATTTTCCTGTAGCTATACTGATGCATCCCTGGAGATGGTCAGGTGCAAGTACAGGAAACAATGCGGTTCAAGATGCAGTTGCCAAAACAGACAGTTTAGGTGCTCAGAGTTTTGTCTTTGCTGGTGGGACCTGCTACATAAATAAATAATATATTTCTTAACTTTATTTCGACCTTTAATTTAAGTTTAAGCTACAAGAGAAAAGCAAAGAACAAAGTCAGGCTCTATATCTTTGCTTTGTTGACCTGGTGAAGGCATTTGATAGCGTTCCTAGAGAGGCATTGTGGATGGTGCTGAGGAAGCTTGGCTGCAGCGACAAGTTCATCAGATTGATGAGGTTACTTCACGATGTCATGACCTGTTGTGTAACTGTGAATGATGAGCGGTCTGGAAACTTCAGTGTGCAGTGCGGTGTCAAGCAGGGATGTGTTTTCGCTCCTACATTGTTTGCTTTGTACTTTGCTGTTGTCGTAGGAGAGGTAACGGATGTGGTCCCGGAAGGTGTTCGCTTAAGGTACAGACCTGATGGTAGGCTATTTAACCTGGCCAGACTGCGATCTCGCACAAAAGTTTTTTGATTACTGAAATTATGATTGCGGATGATCTCCGTTTTGTTGCGGAAACTTTTGAAGGTCTCCAAGTATTGATTCTGGAGCTCCATTATGCATGTAGCAAATATGGTCTGAAGATAAGTACATCCAAAACGGAGGTTATGGTCATGCCACGCGAACTGGCAGGACGTAACCCTGGCGTAATGGTGAATGGCCAGCCTTTGAAGACTGTCGATTAGTTTAAGTACCTGGGTAGTACGGTACAGGATAACAATGACTTGGATGCGGAAATCAACAACAGAATATCTTTTGCTGCGTGTTCCTATGGCAAGCTGCGAGGACGAGTTTTTCTGTAGCACGATCTGAAGCTCCACACGAATATTTCTGTTTACCGTGCAGTCATATTACCAGCTCTTCTCTACGGGTCCGAAACGTGGTGCCCATACAGGAAACATATCCGTACCCTGGACAGATACCACATGAAGTGCCTTCGTGACATACTGAACATTCGATGGTCGGACAGAGCACGCAATACGGAGGTTCTGCGTCGCTGCAACATTGGGGGAATTGAGGCTTACTTGATGAGACGTCAACTACGATGGCTGGGTCATGTGTCTCGAATGCCGAACGAGAGGATGGCTAAGCGTGCGCTATACTCGGAATTCCAAGATGGGAAGCGTAAGCAGGGTGGCCAACTTCTTCGCTTTAAAGATGTGCAGAAGAGGCACATGAAGAACTGTAGAATAGACGACTTAGATTGGGAGCGACGTGCTGAAAACAGAGACGAGTGGAGGCAAATAGTACAGAATAGCGTGTTTGACTTTGAGGAGCGCAGACGTAACGAGCTAGACAGAAAACGTGACGAGCTAAAGGCCCGTCCACCTGTGGCCTATAATTATAATTATGTGGATGGAGTGCTGACGTGTGCTCTTTGCAGCCATACGTTCACGGCGAAAATTGGATACGCCAGCCACATGAGAGCACACGTGCGACGTGGAAGAGTACAGCGGTCGCCATAACCAAAATCGGTTGGACTACTATATACCATATACTATATACCTACTTTTTAAATATCAAAACAATCCATAAGCCACACCTGACACCATGTAATAGTGTAGGGTCCCAAATGATGCGCCATCTTGAAAGCAACTGACTTTATTGACAGCCATCACATTACTAATAAAACCTTCATACTACAAACAATTTTATAAAGTTTTTATGTTCTACAATTATTATATTAAAGAGTTGTATTTGTTTATTTAATAAAAAAGGGAGATGTTGTCATGTAAAATGAGGTTGGATGTTTTAAGAAAGAAAAAAGTCTTCTGGAACTGAACTTCAAAATTGTCAATGTGTTTTTAATAATTATCTCCAATCTAAATCTTATATAACATTAACATTTAACTTTTCTTAACTTAAGAAGAAACTAATGTATTCGACTCATACAAATAAATGGGGGTTGGAAAAAAATGTTTTTTTTTTTTCATAAATCGAGTCGGATGACTCGGTTGGATAGGTCTTTGTTAATGGAACAAAACTCTCATATAAACTAAATCTTTATAAGGCTTCTTTCCAGAGGTATCTGCGCTCGAAGTCAAAAATAGGGCGTATACCACCCATTATGTTACAGGTTTTTGCAGAAACTGGTTGGGCTATTAGAGTCCGTTATTATTTTCATTGAACGTACTTACCGAAAGCTATATTGTGTAACATAACAAACTGCAACAGTTTCTGCAAAAACTTGTAATATATTTGTATTTTCTGATGCAAACTAGATGGCGCTGCACGAAATTAAATCGCGCTATCGTTAGGTTCCAAATTTTCTTTTAGGTAAGAGAAACATGTAAACATGTCATTTGCAAGAGATGTCCTAGATATTTGAGTAGGAGAAACCTTCTGTGAATGTAGCTTACGGGCAGATGAAAGTATGCCTGATACAGATCTATCTTGCACAACCAGTCCCTCGGCGGAAGAAAGTCTAGTATACAGAATGTGGTGATAAGACTGAATTTTTCTGTCAATATCTAATAGTTGAGGGCTTTTAGATTGAAAAATAGGCCGTGCAGTGCCGTCGCTTTTAGGAACGAGAAACATTGAAGACAGGTAGCTGGGAGTCAGTTCTGCCTCTTTGAAGACACCTTGAGTCTTCATCTTCGTTATTACATACGCCTTTTCGAGAGTTTCTAGAACGTCGAAACTGCCTTTCTTGACACTTGGATGATTAAGTGGCGGTTTTTGATAAAAAAGGTATGCGATACCCAGTTATTATTTTCAGGAGATAACCTGTAGCTCCCATTTGTTCCCATTTGCTTCGAAACTGATCAAGACGGCCCGCTTTGAATGTCGAGTCAAAACTTACCTACGTCTCTTCTCCTGGTCATATGTATGTATACCTTGGGGGAGACTGTCCTCTCTTACGCCCACCTGTGAAGTGGCCCCTAGGCCTTTTTAACAAATTACCGGGATCCCAGGAATACAGGCAAATTTTTCCCGGATAAGTGTGATCACACACGATTACGCATTGACGCAGCGGCAAACATCAGTCCGTCATTTGTGAAGTAAGGAGTTGTATGAAACCGCACGTAGAAGCACACACGGTGACGCAGTGACGCACTGTGTGTGGTTCTATGGACTGACATTCTGCCGCTCCGTCAGTTCGTTATTGTGTGTGAACGCACTAAATTCCCTGGAATTTCCGGTCCCGGCAGCCGGTTAGGTAGTAGCAGTAGAAACAACTGTTTTTAGTTTACGATTTCAGGTTTGTTCCCGTAGTAAAAATTGTTCAGTTTGATGGTATGGACCACCCATAAGAATTTCGACACGGTAAAAAAATCATCGGGTATTATTTTAAATGTGACATATGATATGTAAAGCACAGATATTGGGCGTTTTCACACTGCGACGCCAACGACACTGACACGATACTCATACACCGTCAGCTCGGACGACAACGATATCGGTATGTGACACGATATAACCAACAGCTTGTAATGGTACGCTCAATCCTGGGCGTATGCGATGCGGGACGTGGGATGCGAAGCGGGAGCGTCTACGACGCGAAACTCAGCCTCCAAACATGCGCGACTGCGAAGCGGGACGCGAACTTAATTTGTTGATAAATAGTCATTGGGACAACACTTCTTTAACTATTGTTATGGTTATGTTATATTCGTTTTAACATCGTAGTCTTACTAAATTGAACATCTAGAGTATTTGGTACTCTTTGGCAGTTTTAATACTTTTTGGTAGTTCTTTTGTTTTTGTTACTTTTTTGAAGTTTTTGAGTTTTTGTTATTTTTGCTGCCAAAATCTACTAGAAATTACCAAAAACTACAAAAAGAACCAAAAATTTCCAAAATCTACTTTAAAAAACCTAAACATTCAAAAACTACTAAACACGACCCAAATCTGCCAAAAAAAACCAAAAACTATCAACAAGAACCAAAATGTATTGTAATTTGAAAATATTATATTCTTCTGTATACTCTCGTAACATTATACACCACTTCTGTCCTCTAGACGCGCGCGTCCCACTCCGCTGACGCTGCCGTCCCGTCGTAATCGGCGACTAGTCTAGTCGCGCAGGTTTAAGCGGCTCGGCGGGACGCCATAAGATAACATGGGCAGCGACCGCCGCTTCTTCCCGCACTGTGTTGTCACCCGATATCGGCACTACAATCTGTCGGCGATAACGTTGACTACAACGACACGTCTGAAAGCATTTAGTAGCGATTGTATCAAACTACTAGTCCGACGATATCGTGCCGGTATCGTGTCATTATCGTTATCGGTTATCATATTGGTTTCTAGATCGTTTCTAAATAATTTCATTGACTTTAATTGATTAACCCGTCAAATGTCTGTGAAACATACGTCTGTACCACAACTTTTCTATACGTAGAGTGTCTGTGGAACAGACGTCTGTACCATAAGCATAGCGCCGCCAGTGGCTGGCTTTGTGGTGCCGGTGCGTTCCGTTCTACCTCTATTTATATTTTCATTAGATTTATTGGTTTTCATTGATTCGTTTGAATACAATTCATTGAAAAACGGAACAAGTTTCATCTCAAACAAAGAAGAACTAGTGAACCATTGTGAATTCACGGACCAAGATGGCGGAAGTCGTGTCGGAACTATTTCAATGTTTACCAAGTTATTCAATTGTTTTTAAACTAAGTGTTGTTCATAAATACCTCGTAATATTGTCAACTTTTAGATTATTATATTGGTTTTGTGCTTTGTGAAGTGTAACAATGTGTAAAACGGTAATATCATGCAGACGGATTTCAGTTTTTTTCCGAAAGGTAGGTAATTAACATAACACGGAATATTTTTGTTATTGTTTAATAATGTAAATAATGTCAATTGTAAAATGTATTTAGAATGATAGGAAATTTTATTTACTTCACGTAGATATATAATTTATTGCCATAATTTCATAGCATAACATCGAAAAATATTTTTTTCTAAAAGGTGTTAAAAAAAAATTGCATTGTATAAAACACAGCGACACGCGAGCGTTTTTTGTTTGGCAGAGCCTCGACACGGGATGGGTTAATATCCAAAATATAATCAAACTTCGTTTGAATGGAGCGCGCCAACTGTAATATCCTCTTAAGTGCGCGTCGTATTGTAGCTTAGCAAAAAAATGTAGGTATGTCGTGGTCATAGGTGGAACTAAATATTTTAGTACGGTGGTCTTTCCAAGTTAAGGCCTCCGCACATTGCAGCGATATTATCAAGCGATTTTATCGAGCGATATTACCGACAGCGATATCGCGACACCTTACACACTGCAGCGATTCCGCGATTCGCGTCACGCATGCGCTCCACCACTGAATGTAGTCGAAAGAGTTGCGATAATATCGCGGCAGTGTGTGGGATCGAGCGCGTCCCCATACAAAATGTACTGAGAAAAATTATCGCAAAATCGCAGCGATATTATCGCTCGATAATATCGCGGCAGTATGTAGGATCGCGCGCGTCCCCATACAAAATGTACTGGAAACAATTATCGCATAATAGCAGCGATATTATCGCTCGATAAAATCGCTGCAATGAGCGGAGGCCTTAAAGCGTGATTTTGATATTCTTGGCGCTTCAAAACTCTTTTTTGTCAAGCTGTACGTAACGTAACATTAGATATTCTGGAGCTACGGCGACTGGCCATATAGTAAAAGTTCACCCTCGTATACTTCATAGTCATACAATTTATTGAATCCACAGTACCCTAGTGCAAGCTTAGATCAAAGTAAAATTAATGGATAGGCCTTACGCGAACATTTCAAACCAGAAAAATGAGGCAAAACAAATGAATAGTATACTTCTGTATGCAACTGCCCTAGATTTGACAGATAATGGCGCTAGTTTGTATGGACCAAGTGCCCTAGTAGTGTGCTTCAACTTAACGCGCTTTAGGCCTATCCATTAATTTTACTTTGATCTAAGAGTGCAAGTACGATTAAATATTGCGTACTGTCTCGACTTGGTCTTCGCCTATGATTATAAAACAACGTTTTTCATACCGATAGATGGTCGCACGATGCAGACAGGCAGGTCACCAGCCATGGTACGTACAGCTTCCTCGGCTATTGCTTTTGTGAAGGTGTATGTGTTTGGCCAGGGCTTTAGTAGTCTAAAGAACAAGCTGTACATTAATATGGTGTCCTACCTAAAATGTATAATACCATAATTTCATTTCAGACTTTATAACACTGTTTAAAACACTTTCGTTCGTGTTCAAAAAACGGCCTCGGTCAGATAATAGCGTCTTAAGTTAGTGAAATATTAAGCTTTAAAGCGAGCATTTTTGTTAGAGTCAAGTTGATATCATCAGCATCCTTTTAAACTAAGAGTATATCCATCAAACTTGTGGCGGCCGACCTCCTTGCTGTTGGAGCTGCTGCTGGCTCGCAAAAAGAAACACAAGATTTTATAATTTGAATATCGAGTTCGATTTTATTTTTCAAGTGACAAACAATGTCAAGTGTGCAGTGCATTCTTTAATCATGCTTTCCTCGGCTCGCCTATTGTACAGTCATAACTTTACTAGAAAATGTGTAGAAAATATATAATTTATCAAGTCGTATTCACGTTTTTATCTGTGTCAATCTCCTCGTCCAACCACCACAGATTGATGACCCGCGCTAGGTCACAGATAGGTGACCTATGTTTACGTAAAGAAAGAAGAAGTTAAGACGTCACAAGAAGATAAATTAACGGATTTTCAAGACGCAAATGGAGGCGACCACGGCACCGGCGGTTTGGCAGTACATCGTGTAGCCGCAGCGTAGCGCAGTAGCGCAGTTCCGGGTAGCTGCGATCAAAGACGACCAAACGAAATTTTACCACATAATCAGCCATCTGGACCATAGATACGCGATGGAAGTAAAAGACATTATAACTAACCCACCCAAGGACGGAAAATATGAAAAATTAAAGCAAGAGTTGGGGAAACGATTGTCCACTTCGCAGCTTCTCACCCATGAAGAACTAGGGGACCGTAAGCCATCCCAGTTTTTACGGCATCTTCGCACCCTAGCGTCGTCCGGCGTGACGGATGATTTCCTGCGCATCTTGTGGGCGAGTCGGCTTCCGTCGCATGTACAAGCAATTATAGCTTCGCAATCAGTTGCAAACCTCGATGATGCTGCAGAGCTGGCTGATAAAATCTGTGAGGTAGCGCCCGTACCATCACCTCAAGTAGCGAGCACATCAGCGGCGTCATTCGAGAGTATTATCAAGAGAGTAGAAGAATCAATTTCAACCACAATTCAAAATAAAATTACTGAACAGATTTCGCAACTGAATTTTTGTCGCAACCGGAACAGCTCACCGCATTCTCGAAGGTTTTCCCGATCACGGAGCAGTGGTTGTCGCCCTTCTCAGAGTCGGACGCCTGGCGTGTGCTGGTATCATGACAATTTTGCTGAAAAAGCCCGTAAGTGTGTCAGGCCTTGCAAATTCAATCCGGAAAACAAGAAAGGCAGTCCGTAAAGGCGGCTAACGACTGTCACTCACCTTCCAGCCGCCTATTTGTGACATACAGGAATTCAAAGGTACAGTTTTTTAGTAGATACAGGTGCAGATGTCTGCGTATGGCCACGACATTTAATTCGTGAGCGTAGTACAGCAACAGACTATACTTTAACTGCGGCAAATGGAAGCATAATACAAACATGTGGTACAATCAAACTGCACTTGAACTTTGGTTTACGTCACGATTTTGGATGGAATTTTTTTGTATCTGACGTCGACAAGGCAATAATCGGAGCCGATTTCATGATATTTTATGGACTTTTGGTTGATTGCAGAGGCAAGCGACTTCTGGACAGTGTGACTTCTCTACATACACCTGCAAAGCAGCGAGCGGAGCATCAACATGCTTGCTTGCTGGATGCGTGTATGCATGTTTGCTTGCTTGTCTTCATTTATGCCTATAGTGATCATTATGCATTACAAAAACAATACTCTGCGAAAAGGCAATTATGCCATACGATACTTCTGAATACAAACTTTATGGAATGCGACTGATCTGCTATAGAAGACTATGCGTAATGAATGAATGCTAAACAAAGTATGCCAAGTGAAGTTATGCCATTAGTCATGTATGCCTATAGTGATGATGCATTACAAAATTATGCAAAAAAAAGTTATGCGACAACAGGGTGAACCCGTGGACACTTGGACATTTGAACACCCACCCTGCTCCAGGTTTCCGCGTCAGTATTATCTGCGACCCTTATAAAAGTAATTATGTAATTTCAATTACTAAATTAATGTAATTGAATTAACAATTACTTGAGTAATTCCACTTACGTAACTAAAATGAATTACATCCACTAGCTGACGGATTTTAATGGGTTGATTGGATCATCGAACTGACAAACTTTATGCGGGAATAAATTTGAAATTACAAAAAAAATCTGCTGTACCATACAAAATTGCTATCCTACTCAACCCAAATGTATGGGACAGCTGACTACCGAGCTGAGCTGAGTTACTATTTTACCGATATGTCAAATTTTGAATCGAAAATTTGATCCTGTCATCTTGATGCACACGCGTTATCGCGCTATACCGCGCTCTAAAGCGCAGTACTACGCTCTACCGCGCTGTACTGCGCTATACCGTACTCTAGAGCGCAGTATAGCGGTATACTGCGCTGTACTGCGCTGTATATTATAGCGTCCGTCTGTTACGCCCTTAAGGCCCGTCACAGACACGCGCTATAATATGTTGCTGTACTCTCTTCTTACGCACGCAAAATTACATAAGCACGTCTCTTTCCTGCGTGCAAGTGAGAGGAAGCGATTAGCAACTTAGCATTTTATAGCGGCCGTGTGTCGGGAAAAGTGCAGGTGAGTAGTTATGAATAGTTATAGTTATGATAAAGTGGTGCAGTCAGGTGCCCCACCTCAGGAAAGCTGCTCTTGCGCTGAGGGGGCGTGTCCGCGTTGAACTAATGGCGTGGGGTTATTTATTGGCAGCTGACCCTGAGACAGCTGGTGAGGAAATAGATTCGTCTCACTCACTGGTCGTGTTGTCCTACTATGCACTTCGTTCACCCAACTTCCGTCTAATCACTGCAATCTTGGTTCTTTATTTGGTAATTTTTAATATAATTTAATATTTTAAGTTTTTAGGAATAGCGGATTGCATTAAGACATGGTATGGTATCCCGGGGGGAGGCCCCAATAAGAAACGTATATTTTTAACCTTTTTCGTCTTTGCTCTATCGTTAAAACGGAAATACATACAAGAGTCAAACTTTGTGTAATTATAGTGCAAACTTCAAAGTAAAACAAAAAAATATTAAAAATCGGCCAAGTGTGTGTCGGGCTCGCGCTAAATTGTATGAAATAATATTTTATTTCATTTGAACAACTTATACTGTCCAGTACCTATTTTTAATTCCCATACAATGACGTCATAATACTGAGTCGATCAGCATAAAAAAATATATATATTTTTCATATTTTTGGACAACTCACACTTGACCACAAATTTACTATGCCAAAATTGTGATCACAAAAAAAAACTTCAGTGTTCCTGCGACGTTTCCCTGTATCTCCTGTGGTTTTGGATTTCCCCATACTAGATAGATATATAATGATAGTGCAAACTCGGAAACAAAATAGTCGAAAGTCTACCTGGCGAGTCAGGGTGACGCGCGAGTGTAGAGGGGGTGAGTAGTCATCATAACTAACAAAATAATAAATCGGTAATACCCAGAAATAGAAATAAATCGGTAAGTAGATAAATATAACAATTTTATAAATATGTAAATGTACCTAATAATTGTATGTACTTAAATAGGCATTCTCATTTGGGTAATTTGGTCTTCACTACTCTAAAGAATCAGAAACCGGAGTATCTATTTTCTAAGCTCAAACGTTCACCCTTCCATGACAGGTACCCCACAAGACCAACAAGGTTTTTACTATCGTGTCAAACACACAAAACAGTAGCGTTTGAGGGCAGTTTTCGCTATCAGGCAACCAAGTGCTGGAACAATATTCCCCCACCACTGCGATCACTTAAGTCAGGTTTCACATTCAAGAGAAAACTGAGGGAATTTATCTTGAAAAAACAAATTATTGGCTTGCCTGATGGCTACACTAACGCACCTTTTGTGTCATAGTTCTTTATTTACCCAATTTTACGCTTAGTATAATATAATAAATAGTATATGTATGTAGGTATAATATAATGTTATTTCGTTTTTACTTTTTCTTTTTTTTACTCTTCCATTACTATATTTCATCTAAACTTTACTTATTTTATTTATCTCTCATTGGCTGCTGCGTCTGACTACTACCAGAGGTTTCATCTGAAAATCAACACCCTGCAGATTTGTATGTTCGTGAAGCAGCATCCTGAATGCTTCAAATTACATAATGACTGTGTACAAAGGCCAAATAGACGGTTTCCGAATACATTATTTCGTCCAAGTATAAGGCTTGAAGTCTTTAAACAAAATGTTTACATAATGTCTATCCGTATTTATAATAAATTACCTCAAAATGTAATGGAAATGTCTCCACGAATGTTTAAAAAAAGGCTTTTTGTATGGCTACTGGAGAAATGTTTTTATTCTGTCAACGATATTTTTAATAATGACATGACTATATTTGATACAATTTAATATGATTTACTATGACATAAGATTTGATTTTTAATATTTTTGTTTTCTTTTGATTTGTTTGATTGTTATTGTAAATTATAATATTGACATGGTTGTGATGCTAACTATGTTTTCTTTTTGTTTTGACATTACCGTAGAATTTTGATTTGGAATGTTAATCACTAATTATTTTCTTTGTATATTTAAATCTTTGCACGCCTTCTAGGCAGAATGTATTGGATCCTTTTTTATATGTTAATTATGTTTACTACCTACATTATTGTGTACCTACATTCTAGCAAAAATAAAGAATCTATCTATCTATCTGCTTTCGGGCAAGGTCTATGTTGAGCTGGGACCTATTTGCTGCTGTAGCATACAATAAATTACATGTTTGTTCTGTTGATGTTTCCTTGTTTTGTTATTTTGTAAACTTGTGAACTGTATTATTTATGTGTGTGTTACTTTTGCAAATAAATGATTTATCTATCTATCTAAATAAATATAATAATACTAGTAGATACCTTACTAATAAAATACTATAAATGTATAATACTTAAATGATAATAATCTTGGATAACTTGTGCCTATTCAAATCCTCCTCTCTTCCAAAATTGCTGTGCCCTAACAGGGTTCATAATGTTGTATGTACTATTATACGATTACACCACCTATTTCATACCATTGTGAAACGCAATAAAGTATTGAGTATTGAGTATAAAAATAAATAACCTAACTACATATTTTTATTTACGGCTGTGATAAGTAAAAGTTATAATGTAACTATATTAGTTAGATAATACAGTAGCTAGTAGGTACCTATACCTCTTATGACGAATTTTCACTTACAAATTATAAACAAATTTTGTATTTTAAACAAATTTTAATTTTGTAATTTAGTATGTACCTAAAGTCTAAAATGTTTTCCCCTAATTATCCTACAGGTTTCTTCGGGAAAGTGGTTTGGTATCATGGGTATCAGAACGCCTTAAATTGATGCAACTGTTTACCCTAAAACCCTGTAGAGTTGAGCGAGTGATATTAATTTTTTGAGCGAGTCAGATTCCAAATAAACACCAGCATAGCTAGCATGCCGCAGTGATACAGCGCTATCACCAAGCTATCACACCTTAGCGCTCTTTCTATTTGCTTGCGAACGAACGAGATAAACGACGTGATACAGCCGTATCACGTGCAGCATACTACGAGTGCTGGTCTTGTCTAGTCTTCAAAGTTATCAAGGTAAGCTTTTTCCTCCGAAAGATGTTATACAGGATGTAAACGTAAATGCATTAAATATTTTAAGGGGTGCTTTCAGACCATCAAACTTATCATATCACACAATGCAATGCAGTCAACAACGAACAAATATTATCCAAAATAAAAAGAACAGGTTCCTTTTTGCGTTTTCAATTTTGGTTTTCTAGTAAAAGTGGATAGTCTAAAACACCCCCTAAAATATGTAACGCATTTGAGTTTACACCCTGTGGAGTTAAGTTGTGGAGCACTTACTCTGGCGTAATGTTGTCTAATACTGTCTGATCCACATTCTCTACAAAATGGATCATTGTATCAGGAGGCACTGGGCTGGGGTAGAATTCTTCGAGTACCGGCTGATTAACGCGCGTAGCCGTCGCGTGCGAGTACGCCGTTGAAACGTGGACAAACGACCTGGAGACCAATCGTACCAAATAAATATCTACTTAATAAACTCAGCATCGTCCAAAAGGGTGAACAGTCAAATCAAATTATTATTGTGTATTGAAACAATAGTAGATTACACACCGAGGGCAGGAAAGTAAGAAAGGTCTCAGGGGCCTAATTCTACTACTTTCACACTTACCACCTCAGTTTTATTTAAGTTTCGTTACATGT
This sequence comes from Agonopterix heracliana, assembly GCA_963693445.1. Classification (NCBI taxonomy): domain Eukaryota; kingdom Metazoa; phylum Arthropoda; class Insecta; order Lepidoptera; family Depressariidae; genus Agonopterix; species Agonopterix heracliana. The sequence goes on from OY856321.1 coordinate 1,690,874, forward strand.
GCATAACTTTTTTCCCTTAGACCGTTCGAAGCTCAAATCGGTATTCCACTAAACGTTAACAGCTAACGCATGACAGGTAAAAACGGACGTGAGCTCGACGTTAGGTTTTCGTTCAAGCTAGTGTTGTCTAGGGTTACCTATCGTACTTTCGAAAAAGAGTTTTCCGAATTTTAGTTCTCCGAAATCGTTACACTTTTTATTGTTTCCCTTTTTTTTTGTTTCCCCGAAATATTATTCGCCATATTTTGAGGAGCCAGATTTTTTATTGTCCTTTTTTTCTTTTAACCAATGAATCAAAATTCTGTAACACAGTTTTCCAAAGTAATGTAAGTCAGATAATTTACTTTTTCGAATATTTGTTTTTCCGTACAGTCACTTTTCCGCAGAAATATTTAACCTAACCTTTCCTAGAATTTAAAAAAAACCAGATTGTTTTTCTCAGGCAGGGGGCGTCCACCCCACTGCACCTTCAACATACATATAAGCAAACAAGCAAGCATGCAGCAAGCAAGCTAGCATGCAGCAAGCAAGCAAGCATGCAGCGAGCAAGCAAACATGCATCAAGCAAGCAAGCATGCAGCAAGCATTTTGATCTAAGTGTCTTACATGTTCTAACCTAACCTAACCTACAATTTTAAAACCACCAGTTTGTTTTTCTCAGTCAGGGGGCTTCCGCCCCCCGAACCTGGGGGGCGCAGCCCCCCTGCACCCCCCAACATGCATACAAGCAAGCAAGCAACATGCAAGCAAACATGCAGCAAGCAAGCAAGCATGCAGCAAGCAAGTAAGCATGCAGCAAGCATTTTGATGTTCTGCTCGCTTCGCCCGCTAAGTGTTTTACATGTTCTAACCTAACCTAAACTACAATTTTAAAACCACCAGTTTGTATTTCTCAGGCAGGGGGTTTCCGCCTTCCGCACCCCCCAACATGCATACAAGCTAGCAAGCAACAAGCAAGCAAGCATGCAGCAGGCAAGCAAGCAGCATGCTAGCAAGCATGTTGGTGCTATAATCCTGGTATCATGTATCTACTAGGTAATTATTACAGAAAACTTTACTGTTTTGTGTCCTTGTCATACTATGGAAGAAGTTGCTTCTACATTTTAAAACTTCGAACCCAGAAGACCGTTGTCAAAAGAAAAAAAATGATTATGAAATTCTGATTTTAAATTTTCTGGAAAATGATACTTCTGTCAAGTCTTTATAAGGAGTAACAAATGTATGTGTACCAAAATATCTGTCACTAGAAACTTCTATAAACCGTTTTCGAACAACTGAAATTCGGTCAGTGAAATTTCGAAAGTAAGATAGGTTATTTTGATGCGTAACTGTTATCGATTATAGATTTTACAAAATCAGGCACACTCTTGGCCACATTTTCTGTTCATCGATGTCATGTTGACACTTTGATAATGACACATATAACCTAATATTACTTTAAACTTTAAATTAATAAAAATGTTTGCGTAATTCAATTTTATTTGATTAAATACCACAAAGTAAGTTAAGTTTCACAAAAACTAAGTGGTTTAACACTAAACCTGATTAAAACAATGCTTATTATGGTGGTATTTTTACTTTCAATACAAAAATATTTTTAATGTTTCAGTTGCATGATATCAGTTAAGGGGGTTGCACAGACGTTCACAGGTAACTAGATAACTGGGTCAAAGTATATTCGTAGAGCTGTTGCAGAGGGAGTTGCACTACACTAGATGGCGCTCGGGAGCATCATTCCTGATTTTATCACATTTTATTTTATATCTTCGTAATTATGTTATAAATTGCAAATCTTATTTGAGATGCGTAATCTTGATTTTCTTAACTATTTTTATTCCATATATAAAATATTACTTTTGTTAATACCGTCTACGAATGTTATACGTCAAAGTTTTGTATGAAATTGATTAAAATTAAAATGTATATCAAATTCGTATGAACAATAAAATTACTATAACTTGTAGCTAGATCAGTAAAACATAAACACAAGTGCCCGCATAATTGAAAATTTTGCTTGAAATCATCACAATTACGAGATATAAAATAAAATGTGATAAAATAAGGAATAATGCTCCCGAGCGCCATCTAGTGTAGTGCAACTCCCTCTGCAACAGCTCTACGAATATACTTTGACCCAGTTACCTACCTACCTTAGATCACATATAATTATGGTAGGAAAGAGACCATGGTTTGAAACATGATCTCTGTCAAGAAATATACTGAAGGTAAACATATTTTATTTGTTGACAGTTTTGTACTAGGTATCTAAATATCTGCTAGGCTTTATAAATAACGAGTTTGTATTGATATCTGCTTAATTCTTGATTTTTCAGGTGACATTCTTCCTTCATGTATGCTGATCGTTCGGGACTTGGGTGACAAGAAATTGAATATTTTTATGGATGTAGGAAGTCATGATTATTATTGACGGAGAAACAAATAATCTTGTGAGATTCAAAAAGTAAGTTGTAATACGACAAACTGCCTCATAGGACCACCATCCACCATTACAGCCTAATATATACGTTCCGCTCTGCAGGGTACATGCCTACATTCAGTGAGTGTGTATGGGCGTTAGTCCACCAAGCGTGCACAATGCAGATTGGTAGACTTCACATACTCAGCATATATACGGGTTTCCTCACAATGTTTTCCTTCACCGTTTTATTTTATTTTTATTTTATTTTATTGTATAGGTACACGTACAGATCACAGTCAAGAAGAAACCATTTTACATTGCAATAAGATATGTTAGAACTAGATTGTAATCCAATTACACATGTACACAGCATCACTATCTTTAAAACATGGAGGAGTGAGTTTGTTACATAAATTGAAATCATAATTAATTCGTAAAACATCGAAACAAAACAGATACTTACATTTAAAAGTATACAATAGGCACCCAAATTTCGATAAACGTTCAAATTCAATAAGTTAGTTAGCAATTGTTGCGATCCAAAAATTAATATAGTATTAAACCAAAGAAAATGAAATGAAATCTTTATCTTACATTAACAAAATAATTAAGCAATACAATTAAATTAGGTACCTACCTAATTCAGATTAAAATTCAAATTACAAAAATATAATTATTAGACTTTGTTGTTAGTAATTGTTAAAATAAATAAATAGCATGCACAACTTAACCGCTAACTGGTGGTGGGTTGAGAACACCAATGATGCATCTTTTTAATCTTGCAAGACTTTTATCAAAGATGTCGAGTTCCATATGTTCGGAGCTGAGGTCATTGTACAGACGAGACATTCTAGAAATAGGGTTGTAAAAGGAGGTATTGTTCCTATACACATGGAGCGCAAAATCAATGTAGGAATGTAGGATCTTGTGTAGATAGATGAGGTCGTGCTGTTTGCGTCTACATTCGAGTGTCGAAATTTTGTACTTAATGCACCTTCGCGGATAGCCTACCAATTGCCGACCAATATTTTGACGAAAAGAAAGGATCCTGAGACACTTTTTTTGGACTCTTTTTATGTTCTCCACATGAGTCGAGTAATAAGGAGACCAGACAGGGCATGCATATTCCAGTATTACTCCAGTAAAGTTACGGGTCGCTTGTATGGCGAATGTAAATAATTTGTAATAGCCGGTTTTTTTCTTTCATATTTTAGATTATAATTCTAGTTATCATTTAGATTAAAAATCCCCCTAAAAAATTTATTAAATAATTAAGCAAAGTAAAAAAAATCATGTAAAATTGGAAAAAAATAGTATATACAATTTTTTTATGCCATTTGTTAAATTCATTTGTATTCTTTTATATTACAAGTAAATCCAACGAAAAATCACCTCGGAACCTTCTTTTTTAAATATGTTGAAATTATGAAAAAATCAATTTTAGTACAAAATTTACACAGTATATGTAAACTCATAACCTAAAACAAACAATAATAATGAAAAAAGAAAGAAATCTGACACTATATAAATAAAAAAATTACATTTTAGTACTAAAAATTAAAAATACGAAATTTTGTGGGATTCGATAAAAAAGTATCTTAATATCATTTGTATAAACGATCTAGCGAAAAAAATTGCTTATTATAAATTATTTCCTTTCGACCCGTATTTTTACTGGACTATATGCTCCTTACAAGGGCATAGTAGAGGTAAAGAAAACTGTACGGATTCTTAAAGCCTTTAGTAGATCTAGCTATGAAGCCGAGCAATCTCATGGCCCTTTTTACAATGTATTCATAATGTGGGCGAAAGGAGAGTTTTTCATCAAACAAGACACCAAGGTCTTTAGCTACGACCTTTCGCTCCAGATTCTGCCCCGAAAGATCGTACTCGAAGATTACTTTGTGGTGCCTCTGAGTAAACGAGATGACGAAACATTTACTGACGTTGAGGGACATCCTTTTCTCAGTGCACCAACGCGAGATGACATCCAGGTCCCGCTGAAGTGCGATGCAATCACTGACTTTATCGACCTCAGCGAATACCTTAAGGTCATCTGCATAGAGTAGGCAGGGACAAGTCAGGCGGTCAATCAGGTCATTAATAAAGATTACAAAGAGCAAGGGTCCGAGATGTGATCCTTGGGGTACACCCGAGGTGATAGATACAGACGATGATATAAAGCCACGTACGGTCACAAGCTGGCTCCTGTTGTTCAGGTACGAACAAATCCAACGAAAAAGATTACCGTGTATGCCATGGGCAGAGATCTTACTGCAAAGTATTTTGTGGTCAACCTTATCAAACGCCTTAGAAAAGTCAGTGTATACTGAATCTACCTGGCCGCGCCTAGCAAAAGCATTGCATAGAAAGTGTTTGTACTCAAGTAAGTTGCTCACGGTGGATCTGTTTCTGACAAAACCATGTTGACGTTCTGACAACGATGGCTTAACCAGGTTATAAACGTAATTGTATACCAGAGATTCAAATAGTTTAGCAACACATGATAAAATACTAATTGGTCTGTAGTTTTCACAACGGGATTTGTCACCAGATTTGTGTATAGGAATTATGTGCGCAGTCTTCCAATAAGTGGGAAATACACCAGACTGTAGAGATTTGTTAAACAAGATATGTAAGGGCGTACAGAGTTCCAGGGAGCAGGCAGCGATAAACGATGGAGGTATGCCGTCGGGCCCAGCACCTTTATTTCGGTCAAGAGCTTTGATTTTAGCCACAATTTCATCTTTGCTGATTTCGATTTTGGTTAACACTCCAGCGCACATGATATCACAGTACTCGGTTGTGTCTTCGCACACTGTTGCGTCAGCGAAAACAGAGCCGAAGTATTGTGAGAAAAGCTCACATATGCCCCTTCCGTCCGAGGAACTTTCACCTAGGTGCGACATAGATTGAGGTATCGTTACATGCCCTTTTTTGCTATTAATAAATCGCCAGAATCCCTTCACATTATTTTTCAAGGATCCCTCTATCGATTCAACAAACGTATTATAACAAGATTTTGTCAAGACCTTACATCTGGCGCGCAAAAGAGAAAATGTATCATAGTCACGGGGATTGCCGTACATTTTGAAACGCTTATAGAATTTCATTTTTTTCTTCAGACAGCTTTTTAGAGCTTTATTGTACCACGTTGGATATTTACTACAATCCTTTTTTTGGTATGGTGTGTGCCTCTCTATTATCGTGTTTAGTGTGGTGTAAAACGTTGCGATACATGCGTCAATATCTTGCGAGGACAGAAGATCATACCAGTCCACACCAACCAGCTCGCCTCTAACTCCATCAAAATCACATCTATTAAAATTCAGTCGCTTAGACGTACAAGGAGTCAGAGGTTTGCACCGTTTGAAAGCAGTCAGTATTACATACTTAACACTTTCGCTGCTGATGACCTATGTCGTAGGTCGGCGAAAATGGGTCGCAGTGCTGATGAACCCGACCTAACGAGTTGGTTCAATGCATTTCGCCTGTGCTCAGGACCTACCGCGCGAGTCACCGAAAATAATACGCCTGTGCGGGTGACCCACATCGCGGGCCACATTTGTTGTTTCAGCGTTACGGCTGTGCGCACGATCTATGTTCTATTGCATTTCGCCTGTGCTCATGACCTACAACGTGAGTCACCTTAACCTTACGCCTATGCGGGTGAGCCATTTTGATCGTCTCACTAAAACAACTGTGTGCACGACCTACGGTGTCAACTTTAGCACTGCACGAGGATCATGATTTTGAGCCTAGCAGCGAAAGTGTTAAGATAGAAATACTCATTGGTACATGGCATGTTGCCATGCCGATTCGAACCTGGACCTCAAGATTGAGTATCCGTAGCTCTCCGCAAAGCAGCACTGACACTCCTCATAGGACCTGAATAGATATCCCTACAGAAACCCGTGCACACACACATAAAGGATGAGTCACGCTACACCGTGCCAGGTTCCACGGTACACGGTTCGGGCCAGGCCCAACCTGGGCCGAGTCGGTTGCCTACGGCTGATGCCCGGCTCGGACCTGGCACGGTGTAGTGTGAGTACCTTGGTTTGGTTTCGGTTTCGGCAGAAAAACGGCCGAAACTACGGCCGAAACCGAAACTACGTTCGTGAGTTATTGCCTGGTCTTCGGTGGCGATCGGCGTAGTGGGGAGCGTCAAATTTACTCCCCGCGCCCCTGTTTATGTCTTGCGCTGTTTGTTTTGTGGTGTGAATTTAGAGGTTATGTTCAATTTGTGTTATATTACTTCCAATCAGGTAATATTTATTAAGCTATCTTTTTGATAAATAATCAATTTCATTTCAATTATTGTAACTATTTTTATGGAACGTGTTTGGTATTTTTGCAAAGTTATAGTACCTTGTTCTACGTAGTACCTAAACTTTGTTTTCGATTAAAATAACGTTTTTACAAACTGATTTTGGTCTAGCTGTTCTATTACTCCAATGGAAGACATCCGTAAAAATTATGTGTGTATGTACAAATAAATGAAATTGGAATCAGTTACTTTAAGGTAAAAATTATATTATAAATAATAAATGGTACAAATGGGTACAAATCCTTCATTCGATCATAGTGTAAACGAGGTTTCTCTGTGAAAATAGTTGGAGATTGTATGAAAGTCTTAAAAATGACCCATTATAATAAAATTAAAGTAGGGTCACCTGTTAAACAGTTAACCACTCGTACACTATTAGCCACGGCTATATCTGACAAATCCTACGTTGCTGATTCGTGCTATCTAGTGATTTAGACGCCGAAACGGCTACCTGCCCCGCTCCCCAACTGATGACGAGCTTGCACTGAAGACGTTAGGGTGGTAAACGATTTTATGAAAATCTGGGGTAAAAGATGAAAAAAAATAATTTGGATGTTTTCGTTTTCTTTGAGTTCATTGTTACAAAAATCTTAATATATTGGCTTTGTAGATATACATTACGTGCTTCTTTCACAATATGTATTGTGTTTGTAGTGTTAGAAATTTAAAAGTTATATGAACCCAAATCCTTCTACAATTAACCAAAACGATATGTCCAACAGTTAACCAAGGTTAAATATTTGGCAAAGCTTGTTTTTTGTTTTCCAGGTTATTACTTACGTTCTATTCGTTTTATAATTATTTCGTATTTCAGATAGGGCGGGCTAACATATAAAATATTACTGGCAGCATCCGAAGACATGCGTTTTTTTCGTTTGACGTACATTTCAACATTGTTGAACTTGCGTTAAAGATTTACATACAGTTGCTGTTTCTTTTTTATTGTCATAAGAAAATACTTCTAAAAAGTTAGATAAATAATAACAATGATTATTATTACTTATAATAGTTATGGTTAACTGTGGCACACCCCACCGGTTAATAGTGTACATAGGTGTGGACACAGTTAGCCATTTCCCATTTTTTTCTAAAAAGTAATTTCTGAGAAAACTATCAGTAAATTAGGCATTTTTGAAATGCAATTATGTAGCCAACTAACCTACTTCTAGATTATTGCAGATAAAAGTGTATTTCGGAAGAAGAATTTCGCGCTATGTGTTGAAATATAAAATTGAATAATTAGTTTGATGTTTATGTTGTGAGAATTTTATTGGAAGTGACAAAGGAAAACGTTCTTTGTACAAACAAATATAAATTTAAATATTGACATTGCAGTTGTCCAAAGAGGTAAAACTACAACACCCTCCCCTCAATGGAAATAAACATAAATGAACGGAACATACACCAAAACTTACAAAGAACAACAAAAAGCACAACTAAGAACAATAAACAGCGTAAAAAGAAAATCAAGTAGTTAAGCCCATACCTACAATACATCTTAGGTGAGCTGTACGCCTTAGGGGTTTAGTTAACACATCAGCTGCCATCTTATCTGACTGTTGGTACTTAACATTGATAACACCATCGTTAAATGTCAATATTTGTGTTAAAGTTTGGTGTCAATATGTTTTGTCCTATTATGGTGGATTGGATTAAGCGCAATTTTCTGCGCACTCTGGCTATCATTAAAAAGTACAACCTTATCAGCGTTCCATTAACTTCAAACACTAACCTTCTAAGAAATATAGCTTCTTTAGCAGCGCTAGTTAATGCCATATATTCGGCCTCAGTTGAAGACAATGCTACCGTAGGTTGCTTCTTACATTCCCAACTAACGGGTCCGCCTGCGAGCGTAAAGTAATACCCAGTGTACGATCGCCTATCAAAAGTGAAATTCGCCCAATCTGCATCTGTGTATCCACATAAATAGGCACCTGTCTTCCTGTAAGAAATACAGAATTCCATTACCTTTAAGATACTGTAAAATTCTTTTAGCGGCCAACCAATGTTTCTTTTCGAAACAATTATTAAATTGGCTTAGATAGCTCGTAGCATAAGCTATATCCGGTCTAGTATTTACCGCAAGGAACATTGGGGAACCTATTAAGCTTTGGTAAGGATAAGATTCATCTGATTCTTTACCTTTTTCATATTTATTATTCTCCAGTGGAGTGGACATATGCTTACAGTTTTGCATATTGAAAAGTGTTAGAACTGTTTGTATGTACGTCTTTTGGCTAACGCATATTTTGTCATCAGTTCTTTTCACATTCAAACCTAAAAAATAATCTAAATTTCCCAAATCTTTCAATGAGAAATGTTTTTGCAATTCTGTCTTGACAGTGACAAAAGACGTCTCTTTTTTATAAAAGATACAAATGTCATCGACATAAACTGCCAGGATGACAGTTTCGTCACCAAACTTTTTTAAATAAATGCATGATTCCGAAGAAGTTCGTATAAAACCTATAGAAGACAAGGTTTGGTTTAATTTAATATTCCAAGCTCTAGCCGCTTGCTTTAAACCATAGAGCGATTTTTTCAATAGGCAAACTTTATGTTCTTTTCCTTGTTTTATAAAGCCTTGAGGTTGTTGCATGTAGACTTCTTCTTCTAGGTCACCATTAAGGAACGCTGTATCGACGTCCAAGTGTCGCATTTTTAAATCCATTTCTGCTGCTAAAGCAATAAGTGTACGCAGAGATGAATTTCGAACAACTGGTGAAAAAGTTTCATAGTAATCAACTCCTGAAACTTGACTAAATCCTTTGGCAACAAGCCTTGCCTTGTACTTCACCACTCTGCCTTCGGCATCCTTTTTAATTTTATACACCCATTTACATGGTATTACCTTCTTGTTTGGTTTCTCAACTAACGCCCATGTCTTGTTTTTATTCAAGGAGTTCATTTCATCTTGCATAGCAGACTGCCAGCTTGTACTATCTTCTGCTTTGATAGCTTCAGCAAAGCTTTGGGGCTCATCAGGTTCACTACTCATAGCAGCATTGCAATCAAACATATTTTGATTTTTCTTGGTAAGCCTATTTCGAAGTGGATACCGTTCTTCAGGCTCTACCACAATCTGTTCGGTTACATCTTCCTCATCAGAAGCATCCTCAGCGCTAATAAATTCTGAAGTATTGTGAACTTGATCTATTACTGCCTCCAAGTCATTAGCTTCTTCTTCGTTTTCAATAGAGATCGTTTGACTGCACTCTTCTGAAGTCGAAGCAATTGACGGTATCGGATTTTGCTCACTCCTATGAACCAATTCAAAAATAGATTCATTGTGGTCAGTCAAAGTAACTGGTTGATTTGTGGTTTTCTCCTTTAAATCAGTGAAATGGTCTTCAAAGAACACCACATCTCGACCTTTTACTAACCTCCTTGGATTACTTGGTTCGCGAAACAAATAACTTTGTCGATCGTCTGAATATCCGACGAAAATATACTGCGCGGCTTTTGGATCCAACTTCTTTCTCAGTGGATTGGGAATCTTCACCATCGCGCGACAGCCAAAAACTTTTAAATGAGTCAGGTTTGGTTTTTTGTCATGCCATAATTCATACGGCGTCTTCCCGTCGAGAGCTCGGTGTGGGCATCTGTTCTTTAAGAACACGGCCGCTTCCACAGCATCTTGCCAATAACCTTTTGAAAGAGACCTGTCTGAAAGCATACAACGACCCTTTTCGACTATGGATCGAAACGTTCTCTCAGAAATACCATTCTGTTGTGCGTTATAGGGCGCTGTGGTTTGGTGCCTAATACCTTCTTTGCCTAAGTATTCAGAAAACTCTGAATTTACATACTCAGTTCCATTATCGGATCGCAAAGTTTTAACCTTCAAACCCGTTTGTCTCTCGACCATCGACTTGAACATGCAAAACCTACTAAAAACTTCACTCTTAGATGATATAAAGTATATAAAAATCATACGACTAAAATCGTCTATAAAAGTCAAAGCGTATTTATTTCCTTGAAAAGAATTTTCAGACATTGGACCACAGAGATCCGAATGTATAAGCTCCAATTTAGATGTTGCCTTTTTGTGCGATACAGATTTGAAAGGTTTTTTAGCCTGCTTACCTTCTATGCACGCGACACAAGGATCTTTATCAATTTCAGTGTACACTACGCCTAGATTATCCTTTTTAAGTTTCTCTAATCCTATACGGCATAAGTGACCAAGTCGTTTATGCCATAAACGAAAACTTGTTACATCACTCTGTACTTCCAACGCTGATAAGGGTTTTAGGGGACTAACTGTACAATCCAGCGAATACAATCCACCATAACAGGATCCATGTAAAACTGCATCACCTGTACAAGTAAAATTTACAGAATTATAAAATGTACAACCTTTCGTATCAAAAACAACACTAAATCCATTTTCAGTAGCTTTCTTAACAGAAATCAGATTAGTATTTAAATTAGGAACAAACACTACATTTGAAATCTTCGTAACATTACAGTCACTTTCCGTTTTAAAGTTATTTAAAATAGGAACATTACCTATACCTGCACTTGACAATATGTCTCCATTCGCTATCTTTATCTGACCAGTTGTAAATTCTTTATAATTCACTAACCAATCTGATCTTCCAGACATATGTGCACTGGCTCCAGAGTCTACGTACCATTTGTCAGATGAGATTTCTTCAGAACCCGCGTTCAACGCGCCAAATAAACTCTCAAGTTCATTTGTGCCCTTGCTAGAGCCATCGCCTTTGGACTTTCTGTTGAGTGGACAGTATGGCTTAACGTGACCAGGCTTCTTGCAATTGTAGCAAACTACTCCTCGTTTCTTGCTATTTTTCTTAATCTGCACGCGCAAAGCTGTGTCTGAACTGGAACCTTCATCGTTTACAGTTGATCTCGATAGTTCACTCAAAAGTTTAGTTTTTACGAGCTCACTTGTGACGGCACTCGTAGAGTTCTCTAGTGCCATTATTAGGGGATCAAAGCGCGGCGTCAAGCCGCCTAAAAGAATGGCTGCGACAGAAGCATCTTCTATAACCTTGCCTATATCAGCCAAGTCTTGGACAGTGGACATCACGGCATTTATATACATCTCTATATTTTCAAAATCAATCAGAGTGTACCTGTAGATCTTGCGTTCAAGGGCTAAACGACGACCCATCGACTTATCTTCGTAAGCCGCCGCTAATGAGTCCCACGCCTCTTTTGCCGACCTACTGTTTCGAACGTGTGTTATCGCTGGTCCGTCCAAGGTTAAGCAAATCTTTGCTAAAGTAATCTCGTCATCTCTTTTCTTATTATCAACGAGAGTCGAGTCATCATCTGGGTAGCCACTGATGCTATTCCACAGACCTTCATGTACTAGGTACATCTTCATCTTAAACTTCCATATCGGATAATCTTGCCTATCTTTTAAAAGTATTCCAGCAAGGGAACGAAGATTTGAATTCGATCCTTTATCTGACATCTCCGAAGTTTTCAGAAAATTTTCACTTTTAAATGGTGAAATTAATTTGTGACTTCACTCACAAAAGAGCAACTCGTGCTGATAACGTGTTAAAATATAAAATTGAATAATAAGTTTGATGTTTATGTTGTGAGAATTTTATTGGAAGTGACAAAGGAAAACGTTCTTTGTACAAACAAATATAAATTTAAATATTGACATTGCAGTTGTCCAAAGAGGTAAAACTACAACACTATGGTACAGAGAAATTTAGGTGGTTAACTGTTTAACAGGTCACCCTACCAAATAAAGTCGACTACAAAATAAATAAATAAATATTTTATAATAAAAAGGTAGGCCTGCCCTATAATAAATAAATGAAATAAATAAATAAATAAATATCTTGGACAGTGTCACACAAATTATCTAGTCACATTTCAAGTTCCAGAATCTAGCCTGGACTTGTATTATGATGACTAGACAACGATATAGAATACATATATAGATACAAACGGGATTGATACTCTAGATCAACAACATCCATGACTCGGGTACAAATATTCATATTCGTCATACAAATATTTGTCCTTTACGGGAAATGCGAAATGAATATAATTATATACGTAAATACTTAAAAAAGAATCTAAGAAAAAGGGGGATATTATTTTGATCGTAATTGAATAATTATGATTTTTAGAAAATGTAAGTACCTACTTAGTTACTTACCCAGATTTTTGTTGTTGATGAAATTGAATAATTAAGAGTATTGTGAAAATTTTAATAAGTACCCAGTTTTTGTTTTATACAGTCTTTAACTATTTTGAAAAACTGCATAACCAACAAAGTATAAAAATTGATTAAAATGTATTTTTTTTCAGAATGTAGTTTTGTTTGTGTCGTCTACAATGCGTAATAAAATATTTTGTAGTAACGGTTAAGTAAATCATTTGTTTAATTATTGTTATTTTTAACTCTTGATCAATGTGAAGAATAAAAAATAAATGAAGTCAAAACTATTTAAATGTCTAAAAACAATAATAGTAAAGAATGAGGTTAAGTATATTAATTTTTGGAAACATTTTGTTAACTACTATATTGTATTTACTTAACAATCGTAAATTGCAGATTGGAAGGTTACTTTATTCAAAACACTATAAAATCAGATAGGTATTCATTTATCAATCAAACAACCATTTATAAAAACTTTGGAAAAAAAAATGATGTAGTGTGTGTATAGCCACCTACACATACATAGTCTTAAGTTAGATATAAGTGATTATCTTTGTACTCGAAGGAGCATTACACGTCCAAACATCTAACGTATCTTTCATTTATCGAGGCCTTCTTAAAATACAACACCGCAACCGCGTACCGGAAAACGCAGCGGGGTAGGCCTCACAAGGTGGACCTGGTGAACCTTTATTGATTTGTAGTAATTGCAGTGATATTTTTGAGTCTATATAAACTGAATAAACCGGGATGATTTGTCACTTACCTCAGCCTCTTGCAGCCTCTGCCTAATGTCAGCATTTCTCTAGTGCCCCGCACATTGATGATGGCTGCCGTTTTGATCGGCTCCACAAAACTAACGGTCGCCGCCATGTGCACAATGATGGTCACCTGCATTATGAATATCAATCAATCAAATATTCTTTATTTTACACCAAAATATAAACAGTAAAATACAGAGGAAAATGAAACAAGAGGCACAAAATAAGGCGGTCTTATCGTTAAGAAGCGATTTCTTCCAGACAACCTTAGGGTAGAGGAAGCGGTGAACGAAAAATGGTAGGCGGTGTTTCCAGACAAATGATCAGAAAGGAGCAGTTATCAACAAAGCAATTATACATAATAAACTTATTATAAATACGTAATATATTCATAGGTATGACGGCGCCTGGTGTCATCTCTCAACGGCGCCTGGTGCCATCTCTCAAATTAAAACAGAACCAGATCGCACACTTATGACGGTGCCTCGTACAGCGCCTCCTGGTGTCGGTCTAGCGGAGCGTCGGGTGTTTGACAACGATGTCAAGAGGAGTTCAGTTGAAGATTTGAATAGAAATGGCTGGACCACCGCATAAAAGCCTCCGCTCATTGCAGCGATATTATCGCTGCGATTTTGCGATAATTGTTCTCAGTACATTTTGTATGGGGACGCGCGCGATCCTACACACTGCCGCGATATTATCGAGCGATAATATCGCTGCGATTTTGCGATAATGGTTCTCAGTACATTTTGTATGGGGACGCGCTCGATCCCACACACTGCCGCGATATTATCGCAACCTGACGCAATCTCTTTCTACTACATTCAGTGAAGGGCGCATGCGTGACGCGAATCGCGGAATCGCTGCAGTGTGTAAGGTGTCGCGATATCGCTGTCGATAATATCGCTCCATAAAATCGCTCGATAATATCGCTGCAATTTGCGGAAGCCTTTACTCGACGAATCGCTAGTTCTGTAAATTGGGAGTATTTATTCGGAGCTGCCTGATCACCTATTCCCTATTGTGTGTTTGTGACGAAGGCCTGCGCTTATATCATAAGTGTGAACAAACTTGCGCCCAAGAGGAATAAAATCGGAAAATTATGATGGAAATTTGACACCTAAAACCTAGCTTTTGTTTCAAGAATCAAGACCTGATGAAAGTTTTATCTTGAGGTGTGTTCGATCCCAACATAGACTAAAATTATCTTTGGTTCATTCAAGCTGTTACGTCAATAACGATCAGATTGTTTCAATTTAATAAATTAGATTAATAGCAGTGAAAGGCTGTTTTCCTTTATGTTCCTTGTCGGTCACCAGCGCCCGAAGGAATTAACACGGTGAGGAACATAAAATTGGTCCTTCAATCCATAAAATAAATATTGGACGGGCTTTGATTTTTGGCCTGTGCGACCATATCGTACGAAAATACAATACAAATGTGCCGAGATCATCGTTATAAGGCTCCATCTAATACATATTCATAATAGGCTCAAGATTAAGCCTGGGGTGCATCTATAATCGTACCTACCAGAAAAAACAATCTTCGATTTAAGAAGAGAAAGTTGGTCCAAGACATCTTAAACAGCGTAATAATTTGCGTCTGAAAGAAGAAATTTGAAGAGGAATTCTATCCTTCTCATCATTCTGTCGAGATACCCCATAAAAATCATATAAAGATCATCATGTTATTCATCGTATTGGTGCATGGGATTCTACAAGTTCCGGTTTTTCTTTACCGATTCGTGAAAGAAGTTTATAAACTTCGTGGATTCGTGCATGAAGAGTTTTTCAACGAGAAAAAAGAAGATAAGTTGAGGGTGTCACTTTTGACTATTTTTACACTATCCGTCACTTCGTTGATTTCTTTCGAAAATTTGTATGTTTAAACATTTGTTTACATAATATTTTAAGATAATTTTAACTAAAAATACTACAAAAAGTTCGTAGGTTTACTAGCTCCATTTGTCTTTTAGGCGTACGTCGATATGGCGGACGCCGAGTTAAGAGCGTTGGTATCCAACAGAGGATATATCAAGGGGAGCAGGTGATCAGGGGGCAGGTGATATGGATTATTTTCCTTTCATAAACCTATTTCGGTCAGTTATTCATGCTGATCAGAAATTAAGTGCCTGCGAAAAGCTTTATTACTTACGTTCTCTGTTGCGGGGTGAAGCGCTTGATTTAATCAAGAATTTAATGCTCATTGATGACAATTATACTGCAGCGCTTGAGCTAATTGAAAATAGGTACAATAATGTTCCTAAAATGATTAATCATCATGTACAATGTTTGCTTGACCTGCCTGCGTTCGCAAAATGGGGATTGATACTCTAGATCAACATTCATAAGATCAACATTCAAAATATCAACACCATAATGTCAGCAAATCAAATGATCAACAGTTCAAAATATCAACACTTCATAATATCAACAGTTCAAATGATCAACAATCAAAACGTCAACAATAGAAAAAATTTACATTTAATTTAGCAACAATCCGAGAACTTGAGCCCACTGCTGGACCTACGTAGCTTACGCAACTTATATTAATGTATTCACAAACTTTTAAGGGTTTACCGTTGGCGCGCTCCATACAAACGTAGTCTGGTCATATTTTCAATACTAACCATTTAAAGCCAATGAAATTTTGCAGAAACAATCTAGAAACTATGTTTGTATGAAGTCAAATTTTCGATAAAATGTATAGTTTTAAAGTTACAGTGCCTCAAAGATTTCCATACAAATCTTAAATTAACCCTGGCTTTAAAACTGTATATTTTAACGAAAGTCTGACTTCATGTGAACACAGAAATTAGTTTCTAGATTGTTTCTGAAAAAGCAGGGAGCCTTTGGCTGAGAGCCTTGCGATAGGGTGCGGTGGTCTGAGGGACCTGGCGTAGGGGGGGCTGGGAGCCCTGAGTTGGGGTGGGCTGAAGGCCCTGGGTAAGGAGGACCTGAGCGGTTGGAGGATTGCTGGCCTGAGTGACCTGCTTCTTAAGGCGTTTGCCCTTTTCTGGAGAGGCTTCTACGCACAGTCCCTTTCTAGTGGCCTCCTCCTTAGGTACGTTTCTTTTTAAGAAGACGTTTCTGGGATGCCTCCCCGATCAACATTTTAAACTCCTCCTCTTCCTCCCCCCCCGGAGGAGGAGGAGGAAGCAGAGAAGTTACTGGAAAAAACATCAATCTCCATTCGGGAATCGGAGCTTTCCCCAGACAACGGTGACTCGGGGCGACAGTCCGGAGCGGGACGATCTTGCGGTTCAGGGCTGGGTGTGCGTGGGTGTCTCGCTTCAGGGCCACTCTCAAGGGGGAGCGATCCCGAGTCGAGAATTGCGAGGTGGCTTTGAAGCCGGGAGGTACGGGCGGCGCTGAACGCGCGGAGATGGGAACGAACGGAATGTTCTCCCTCTGTTGTTGCTTGTTGGGCGGGCTCCACGGCTGAGGTTTGAATGGTCCTCAAGAATTCGAGGGCCTTCAAAGATCCAAGAGAACCCAAGAGGCCATGCTTTGCCTCGGCCCACATTTACACGTTCGTCCATTAATGATTCTTTTGCTGGCCACTGCAGTAATGTACTAAAATTTGACGTTTATTTACAAACTATTTTGAAGGTAGTTCTGTAACATTTAATAATCTCTTTTTACTAATAGCCACAAAGTAACTTGTTGTAACATAAGGGATGATGTAGTCTTTGGTTTTGAGATCGGTGCGTTTCAACAAAAATGTCGGAAACAAAATTTGTGAAATCACAAAAAGGACATGATTTATTGGATATAAACGGTTATTTATTTATAAAAAACAATACACGCAACGACATTTCCTATTGGAAGTGCACGAAAAGCAATTCCTTGCAATGTTCCTGTTTTGCTAAAACTGTAAGAGAAAATAATAGTATCTATATAAAAACAGACATAGATAGAATGCAGCATAATCACAGACCAGAACCGGACCGCATAGTTAAGCTCAAATTAATCACTGATTTAAAAGATAAAGCAGCGACGTCTTCTAATGATTGTCCAGTGCAAATGATTCAGTCCTTAGATGTTCCATGTTCAAGTGGACCGTACTTGCCCAATAAAAATGCTCTCAGACAAGTCATAAACAGAGTACGAAGAAAGAGAAATGTCCTCTTAAACAGTAATTTACCTGACTGGGTAATCAAAATGGAGGCAGAACAATTCTTGTACTTTAATGAAGAAATTGAGGACATAGGGCGGATTTTGATATTTACAACCGAAGAAAATATGAGATATTTAGATTGCGCTTTGTACTGGATAATGGACGGTACGTTTAGGTGTACTCCTAATCTCTTTAAACAATTATACACGATACATGCATTAATTGGCAATGACGACTCCTCGAGACGAATGGTTCCACTTTTATATGCTTTCCTGCCTTCTAAGACCGAAGCATGCTACAAAAGACTTTTTCAAGAACTTAAAAAAATTGGTGAAATATGTGGTCTCGATTTATCCCCATTATATATAATAACAGACTTCGAGAAAGCAACAATTAACGCCTGCAAAAGTATCTTCCCTACAAGCATCAACAAAGGATGTTTTTTCCACTTTACACAGAATGTGTGGAAAAAAATTCAGAAACTGGGCTTATCTACGCAGTACGGAAATGATTGCGACTTTGCATTAAAAGTGAGGTACTTATTTGCTTTGGCCTTTTTACCGTCGAACGAAATCCGTCAAAGTTTCGACGAATTGAAGAGTAGTAATGTATTACCAGCAAACGCAGAAGGGCTAATCAAATGGTTTGAAGTCTATTATGTACATGGCAAAGTATCAACAAAAAGTAGGGGAGCGGGAAAGATCATCATTAAAAAAACACAACCTTTGTTTGAGCCTGATTTATGGTCAATTCATGACAATATGTGTAATGATATGCCACGATCACAGAATCAGGTCGAGGCTTGGCACAGAAGGTGGAATACACTTTTAAACAACCAAAAATATAATTTAAGGAGAATTTTTCAAGAATTAATTAAAGAGCAAAAGGCTACAAAATTAAAATTACAGAGAATACTCGCAGAAGTACCTAGAACGCCACCACGAAAGAAAATAAAGACAATCGAAGATGCTTTGCAAAAAGTCTTGGCAAACAGAGCTGACATGAACGTCATTACATTTTTGAATAAAATTGCTTACTTGTATAAAATATAAAAAAAAATATTGTACACATGGTGATTAGTAATTCGACCTATTCCCTGAAAGAAGACCTCATTTGCATACCAGTTATACTATCATCCTATTGGTCGCTCCTATAATCCTTGAATGCTATTCCATGCCCTGAGATTTTAGGTATTGAAAAATTAAGAATTTCTTCAAAGTTATGGATTTTCATGTAGGATGGGTTTTTAAATTATAGATATTCATTATTATGGCAAATAATGCTTTATATTTTCATATTAAACATTTTAATGTCTGTTATGGATTTTCATAATACGACTTTTAAACTTATGGAACCTAAGGGACCACTATGGTTCAAAAGGCCGATTTAGCTGGACAAAAAGGGTTACTCCAATTCTATAATAATACTAGCAAAAGCGATAGCAGATACTCCCGAGGTCACTATTCCGGTGATAATTTTGTGCAAGTTCCCTCCAATAAATTAATAATTAATTTTAAAGTGTAATTACGAGTGGCATTCATAATGAAATCATTCGCTTTTCTACACTTTTTGTATCGATATTTCATAGTGGGTATAACATTTGTTATCATATATTTAGTGATGGATCGTAAAGTTGATGGTAAGTACTACTAATTTTTATTTAATCATATTGCAAATACCTTTACGATTGCCGAAAAAAATTCAGTCTAATGTGATGGAGATTGTATTTTTCATGCTAACTTTGTGTTTCTTGGACCAGAAACTACATGCCACTTCTTGTACCATGGCTGCAACTTTTTTATGTAGTAGTCTCATTTATGTAGTATTGCTCAAAGTAAATTAGAAAGTGCGGACTGGTGCGGAACCCTCCCAATATTTGAAGTTAAGCTGATGCTACGATGATTTTCTTCAAAAATCGTAATATTTATATCTAGGAGAATGTTCTACAAACAATGAATAAAATACCCAAAAAATGAAAAAAAATAGCGTTATTTGCATATATATTTCAATGAGATTCGAAACTAAAGACGTACCTAACAAAAGAGTCTATAAGAAGTATTAAAAGGAATATTTCCCGAATTTCTCAACAATTGGCTGAAAAATGGCTGAAATGTGGAAGAACAACAGACCGTTTTGAGAAATACAAATTTCATTTAGGGAGTCACGTTGCAGGGTTTGCCCCGAACAGTTGTCTCTCGCGTGGTGTTCGCGCGGTTCGCGTTTCAGCTTGCCACGAGGCTCCAAAATCCTTCTCAGTTGTTCTTACTCAAAAACAATCCTCGAGATTGGATCGACACTCCCTCAAACCACTTGACATTGGCGGAAATGCGGTGCTAAGCTAACGCACAAGCAAGAAGTCCATCTAATCTAAACTATTATAAAACTGTAACTGAAGTGTGTCTGTACATTGAAGATATTTACAAAAAAAAGATTACGACATGGTTTTTAGGTATCCCTGACTCGAAATCAACCTTTTTTAGAAATTTTGTCCGTCTGTTTGTTTGTTTGTTTGTTCGCGCATCACGCAAAAACTACTGAACCGATATGAAACTTTTTTTGTTTGATAGCTTAATGGTCTGACTTAAAATCTGGTATATAATTTGTGCGGACGAAGTCGCGGGAAAACACTAGTTAATTATAAATAAAAAAAAAATTAAATTAAATTGTTTAATTTAATTTAACAAATTTGATTTAATTTAATTTAATTTCATAACACAAATTTTAAAACTATAATTCTGTATTTTTATTTTTTAAAATTTCCATACGGCTCTGTATTTCTTCATAAATTATGTATTTCAAGCTGGCTTCTTATCACGTACTAAATCTTCTTAAGCAAATGTCAACTTATACTGGTTTTTGTATTTTTCAAAAACCAAATTTTTTTTTTTGTTTTAGCAAAAATAAATGCAATCATTACGGTAACTATTATTGTTTTTGCTATTTTGACAAATCATCTATAGATGCAAGCTATAATGCTAATTAATCGTGTCAAATAATATTGTCTAACTAGATCGGCCTTTTGAACCATAGTGCGGTGGTGCGGTATTGTGTAATGTAGTTCAACCCTAATAATCGTAAGTTTTATTATTTTATTTAAAATGAAGAGATTGACTATTGATTTTGTTTTTTGTTTATATAGCTACAACTTGTAGGTTAGGTAACGTATTTCGTAAAACGGTCGACGGTCAAAACAGTGACAATTTTTTGTTAAAATAAAACTCGTTTATTAAATAATAATCAGTTTTTTATTCATTATTATAGTTTAAAGTTAATGTTAGAGGACCCTTAAGGGGTCGTTAAGAGGCCGTTAAGGGTTCTGTTGGGGGTTCGTTGGGGATGTGTTGTAGTTCCGTTGGGGGTTCTTTGGGGCCAGTAGGGGGTCCGTTGGGGGTGGAGTATTAGTCATTGTATGTCTAAGTCCTAAGGTAAGAAAGTTATTTTATGAGATGGCGATGATGATAAATAAGTTGCGTAAGCTACGTAGGTCCAGCAGTGGGCTCAAGTTCTCGGATTGTTGCTAAATTAAATGTAAATTTTTTCTATTGTTGACGTTTTGATTGTTGATCATTTAAACTGTTGATATTATGAAGTGTTGATATTTTGAACTGTTGATCATTTGATTTGCTGACATTATGGTGTTGATATTTTGAATGTTGATCTTATGAATGTTGATCTAGAGTATCAATCCCCGCAAAATGCACGGGGCAGAAACTTGACTGTAAAATAGCCCAAGTCAGTCAGTTGATCACAGGTGTTTGTGAAGGCACTAATAATGTCTCGCAAAGGGCAGATATTTCTGTTTATTCAGCTTTAACTGATTTCAAAATAGACGCGTCTTGCTGCGTGGTTAAACATATTACTTGTCCATTGCCTCAGCAATCATTTGACATAACCAACTTTAATTTCCCTTCGCATGTAAAATTAGCCGACAAGGGCTTCAACAAAACCGGTGAAATAGCTTTATTATTAGGCTGTGAAATATTTTTCCAGGTCATGCAGCGTGAGCAACTTCCGCTCGCATCATCTGGTCCGTTTTTGGTTAACACAAGTTTTGGTTATGTCGTTGCTGGGAGCATGCCGGTGTCTCGAGGCAATGTTGTGTCAGTTTCATCAAATCATTGTTTTATTAAGAACAAAGAAAACGATTTAGTCGATTTATCAAACAGCAATGTTCCTAACCCAAAGGTTAGTGAAATCAATAGCACCATCTCAAAATTTTGGGAATGCGAAAAGGTACCCACTGTATTTAGAGAGGGCAGCACTGAGGAACAATTAGCTGAGGAGATTTTCCAAAAGTCTGTGCAGTTAGAAAATAAAAGGTTTTCAGTGGCCCTACCCTTAAAACTGGACTTAGATGATGTAGAGTTGGGTAGTTCATTTTCTTATGCATTGCAAAGATTCTATAACCTAGAAAAAAGGCTCTTAAAAGATGATCTCTTGTATCAAAAATATAAACAATTTATAAGTGACTATCTAGAGCAAGGTCATGCAGAATATTTTGATATTTCTAAATATGATTTAAAGGCAGGTAACGTTTATTTCCTTCCGCATCATCCAGTGATTAATTTAAATAGCAAGACGACTCCCGTCCGTGCAGTATTTGATGCTAGTATGAAAACTAAAAACAACTTATGCCTCAATGATATTTTGTTGAATGGGCCGGTTGTGCAAAGTGAACTTTTTGACATATTGACGCTATTTCGTACGTTTAGATTTGTTCTGCTTTGTGATGTTAAGGCTATGTATCGACAAATTTGACTGCATAATAAATACAGTTGCCTACACAATATTTTATGGCGGGACACTCAACATGACCCTGTCAAGTGCATTCAATTGCAGACTGTAACATACAGAGTTAGCAAGAAACTATAAGGCGGAGTTTCCATTAGCGTCATTCGCTTTACAACATTCTAGCTATGTTGATGATAACCAATGTGGAAGCAACGATATGTCTGAGCTCATCCAAACAAAAAACCAATTAATTGAGCTTATGGGAAATGCAAGCTTTTTCCTACATAAATGGTGTTCAAATAGTCCTGATATTTTACATGATATTCCCTCTGAGTTTTTGCAGTTAGGGAGTCGTGAATTTGATAAAAATTACGTGTATATAAAAACGTTAGGGCTCACCTGTAGCCTCACATGTAGCCTCTGATACATTAAATATGCAATGTCCTGAAAAGGAGGTCCAATCGACGTATACTAAAAGACAAATGCTAAGCTTCATTAGTAAATTTTATGACCCCCTGAGGCTTGTAGGACCCATCTTGGTCCAGGCTAAATATTTGATGCAACAGGTCTGGTTCGAGGAGTTAAAGTGGGATGATAATTTGCCCGAAACGTTAAATAAGCGATGGGTTAAATTTTCCCAAGGTTTAGCCCAAATGTCCTGTATTTCTGTACCAAGAAACATCAATTTAAATAGTTCTAACTTGATACAACTCATCGGCTATTCTGATCCATCGAATATAGCCTATGGATGTTGTTTGTATTTGAGGGTTGTCGATATCAATCAGATTGTGAATAACAATCTATTGTATTCTAAGTCTCGCATTAATCCAAAGAAACTGCTGACTATACCCAGACTTGAATTGAATAGTGCCTTATTATTGGCCATGTTTGCCAAGAGGGTAGAAGACACGTTGTCACTTAAATACAGTAAACAAACATAATCTTTATTCCGATTCACAGATTGTGTTATCTTGGCTAGACATTGAACCTGTAAAGCTTGGTATATACGTAGCTAATGGAGTGGAGAAAATTCGACAGTTGTCCATAGGTTTCCAATAAGGGCTATGTCCACACAACAGATAATCCCGCGGACTGTTTGTCAAGAGGTATGGAATCTGAGTCGTTGAAGGAAAATCTGTTGTGGTGGCATGGTCCAGCTTACTTATGTAACAAAGACTATATTCATTGTAAATTTAAACATTCAATTTCATTACAGAGCATACCAGAGTTAAAAGGTGTTTCTCAAGTTTGTAATGTATGTAATGTAAATGCATTGCAAAGTATTGTGGAAAAATATTCGAACTTGTCAAAAATGATTCGAGTCATGTCTTATGTAAAAAGATTTATTAACAATTGTATAAATATTGATGGTAAAAGGACGGACGGTTGTGTCCGCAGGAGCTGGCTTCTGCACTTCATGACTTAATTGGATAATTTGAATCCACTCCTTGATTCAATTGGATTGTTAAGAGTAGGAGGACGCCTGCATAATGCAAGTTACTCTTCCAAAAAGGCATCCAACTATTTTGCCAAAAAACTCTATTCTAACAAAATTGATAAAAGAAAATGAGCATATAAGGCAGCATGCATGGCAGAAGTTGATTCTCAGTAATTTTTGTGTGCAATATTGGCTTATTAATGCGAATAGAGAAATAAAATCTGTTTTGTATAAGTGTGTAACATGCTTCATGTAAGAGGCAATAATTATATACAATTAATGGTATCCCTTCCTAGATTGGTAATGTACTTTAAGGTTTTTCCTGGTATCCTGGTCCAATATGTT
Organism: Agonopterix heracliana; assembly: GCA_963693445.1. NCBI lineage: Eukaryota > Metazoa > Arthropoda > Insecta > Lepidoptera > Depressariidae > Agonopterix > Agonopterix heracliana. The sequence continues at coordinate 1,715,171 of OY856321.1, forward strand.
CGATCCCAACATAGACTAAAATTATCTTTGGTTCATTCAAGCTGTTACGTCAATAACGATCAGATTGTATCAATTTAATAAATTAGATTAATAGCAGTGAAAGGCTGTTTTCCTTTATGTTCCTTGTCCATCACCAGCGCCCGAAGGAATTAACACGGCGAGGAACAAGGTGTCTTGAGGTTCTAAATTAATGCGAAAGAAAAAGCGGGTGAATCCGCATCTGCATTAATATGGAACATGATCGAACTTGCCTACCTAGATGGCTAGTGGCAAAACGACGAGCAGTAATTTGCAACCACACAAGCTGATAAATGTTTTACAGTAAAGTCGACGGATACATCATACAGTTCATACAGTACGGACACTCAATGCATTTCTTCGTGGAAGACAGATGGAAGACAACTACAGTAGGCAATGGTTTTGCCAATGCCAGGCCAGCGTCTAGCCAGGCCTGGTTGTGATAATAGTCTTTGGTGATAGTATAAATAGACTTTGGTGAAAATTTTGTCGGATATTGCAGTGTTGTGCTTGGGGTGCCCTCATTACATTATTTTTAGGTCGCGGGCAGCAGGGCGTCCCACACTACGCCTACCAGTTCGCGGTCTCCACTCTAGAACTCTGACACCCCATCGGTTGTCAGTTCTTCGGCAGATATGACCAGCCCATTGCCACTTCAGCTTGCTAATTTTCTGAGCTATGTCAGCCACTTTAGTTCTGTGACGAATCACTTCATTTCTGATAATGTTAGACAAAAGGTTCGTCTTGTACTACCGTCAATAAAGTGTATGATTTATGATAATGTGACCGCAATTCATTCGAAACCCATTCGAAATGGGTACCCTTTGCGTCACATAAAGACTTCAGTCCTAATTTTGGTAGTCATAAAATGTTCAGCATAAAGTTTTTACGCATAAAAGTCTCTTCCCATAATTGTTTCTGAGCATACTGCTTTGATTAGCATAGCTGTTATCTGCTATAATGCAACTAGAATAATTAAAGTAACCATAAATTTTCAGGTCATATTATTCAAACTCATAACTAGCATTTAATCTAATTTATTAATCGCATAATAACACTAATTAGGGCATTATTAATTTTTATATTAATAATAAAAATATATTGATTAATTTTATTAAAAACGATTAAATAAAGTAAGTAAGTTGCTTAACTACTCAACACTCAACTGTAGGTTAGGTTAGGTATTGTGACTACTTATAGAGCGAGTGGAGTCAGAGCGTTCACACACGATGACGCATGACGGAGCGGCTTGCGGCTGCGTCAGTGCTGGGAATCGTTGCCGCGGTCGCAGTGATGTCTGTCAGTGCGACTTGCAGTCCGTCAGAACGACGTCACTGCGGCAATGGTGTTGCAAGATATGCAATAATTATCCTAGATCTGCGATATTTTTGAGTAGCATGATTGACTACAATATTTTATTATTACACGTAACGGATCGTTACCTTACCCGGGGTAACCATGTTGACGGTAAATTTTTCAACGGGTTAAGAGCCTACCGAGCCTATTGTGCTGCCCCCAATCGTATTTTTTTTATTTCTGTACAATTAAATAACATTTCCAAAAAACAAGAATGTCACATTGTAGTCCTGATCGGCTTTCAATTTATCGAAACATTACGGATTATTATGTTTTATGCTTGTAGCTATTATCGTTAAAACCGCCAAAAGTGGCACTTTTGGCGGTTTTATAGTAGACTAGTGTTTTCCCGCGACTTCGTCCGCACAAATTATATACCAGATTTTAAGTCAGATCATACTAGCTATCAAACAAAAAAGTTTCGTCTAAATCGGTTCAGTAGTTTTTGCGTGATGCGCGAACAAACAAACAAACACACTATTTTGTCAATAGATGGCGCTGCACGTCATTTAAATCGCGCTATCGAGTGTCATTTGAATTTATATGAAGTGAACCGCTACTTTTTTGTTCCTTATGGTTTTACGGTTTTATAATCTTTATGAAGTGAACCGCTACTTTTTTGATCCTTATGGTTTTACGGTTTTATAATCTTTATGAAGTGAACCGCTACTTTTTTGTTCCTTATGGTTTTACGGTTTTATAATCTTTATAAAGTGAACCGCTACTTTTTTGTTCCTTATGGTTTTACGGTTTTATAATCTTTATGAAGTGAACCGCTACTTTTTGTTCCTTATGGTTTTACGGTTTTATAATCTTTATGAAGTGAACCGCTACTTTTTTGTTCCTTATGGTTTTACGGTTTTATAAAAGTTAAGATTACACACCGAGGACAGGAAAGTAAGAAAGGTTTTTTGGAAAAATTGTTGTCCGATGTTAGTATACTATTTTTATCCTCGACTGAGGTGGAAAGCAACAACTTCGTTTAGCGCAGCGTTGCAAAAATTGACGCTTTCTGTCCGGAGGGGAGAAAATAGTAGATTACACACCGAGGACAGGAAAGGTCTCAGAGCTCATGTAATTGTTGACCTCGGCTTAACATGTGATCTGAGGCTTTCTTATTTACTGTCCGAGGTTAGTATACAATTTTTCTTCTCGACAGAGGTGGAAAGCGGAAACTTCGTTTAGCGTTCTCCCCTCCGGATGGAAAGCGTCAATTTTCGTCCCGCTGCGCTAAACAAAGATGTCGCTTGCCACCTCCGTCGAGGAGAAAAATATTAAAGTAAAATAGCTTACGCAAAAAAATCGAAATAAAATTTTCTTGACAGTAACAACATTATGGAAACCATTACATAGATCTAAAGTATGTCTCGAGGATATACAAGGTGTTACAAAAATACAAATAAACCTTTAAAGGGGTGGTGTAGACCATCAAACTGAACAACTTTCACTATGGGACCAATATCGAAATCGCGAAAAAAAAAATATGTTCTATAGGTACTCTACAAATCGACTAGAGCAAAAAAATATGTATGGGATAAAAAAATATTTCTTTCGCGATTTCGATGTTGGTCCCATAGAGAAAGTTGTTCAGTTTGACGGTCTAAACAACCCCCTTAAGAGTTTAAACAATTTATTGTTACTTATGAAACACCCTGAAACAAAAGATGTGACAACACTTTACTAGATGTGCCACCTTAACATTCACTCCTCTTTTTCAATCCAGGCTCTTCACAAACCTTTATCAGGTTTCTTTTGATTTGCTTTATCAGATTTCTTTAGATTTTTAGTACCCATCTTAACATTCACTCCTCTTTTTCAATCCAAGCTCTTCACAATGCTTTACTAGGTTTCTTTTGACTTTTAGTACCCATTTGCAAAGTGGTGCTTTTCTTTTCTTCGAGTGAGTCGTCAGCTCCAAAGTCTGATTTTCATTTAATGTCTTTATTTCACGACTCATCGCTTCGATCCACTTATCCTTTTCAGGACTACGCAAGGCTTCACGATATGAAGATGGTTCAAGTACAGATATTATGGCTTCATTAACGGATTGCTCAAAATGTAATCTCTCAGGAGGTTTAATCTGACTTCGATCACGAAACTGTCGCCCGCTTAATTCTGCGTCTGGCATGACTTCATTTTGTTGTGTTACGTCATTGCCATTTGTCTCATCTTCTTCAATCGACTGAAGATCAATTTCGCTTTCGATAAGGTCTCCAGGTATCTTAGCTCTAGGTCTCTCTCCGAATTTCTATCTATGGCACTGAGAACAAATTTCTTTGAATTCTTGGTATGTACCAAACGTTTGTCAAGGTAATCAGCTCCTTGTGGCAGATTATGTCAGCTTCGAGTTGTACAGAACCTTTTCCAATGGCTTCAATATCATCTCCATTTGCCGTCATAACTCTATGAGAATTCTCAAAGTACTCAAAGGACTAAAATGAATCTTCTCTATTGGTAACATGAGTGGTGGAACCATTGTCTACGTACCAAGAGTCTTTGTCTGCATTCTTATCACCACAAACTGGGGCTAAGCCTGTCATCATCGCTACATTTGTGGGTTGCTTTGGAGGTTTGGGAGGTCTACCATCCACTATCCACTTTTTGCAGGATTTGACTTTATGAAACCCTTCCTTGCAATAATTGCATAATTTGTTCTTATTTGCATTGTTTTTACCTTTCGCAAAATGCTTTTCACCTTGTAGAACAAGAAGTTCACTGCTGCTTCCGCCTTCATCCAAATTTTTCTGGTTAAGCGACCTTTCTTAAGCGAATAGCTGAGTAGTCAGGTTTTCTATTGTATGATCACTAACAGACATTAAAGCCCAACTGGATTAAAAATTAAAGTACTCGTCAGGCAGTGAATCCATAACTTTACATATCAACAGCATCTCCGGTAATCTGCATTGTTCTTGTTTAGTCATGATCAGATTTACTTCAGGCCATAGATTTTTAACTGCAGTTAAGTGATTTCCCATGTCATGTGAGGGGGCATGCTTGTATTGTATCCAAAGAATTGCATGCATACATCATAGAAACGATCCTTAGATGACGACCCGGTTGGTGTAATGGTTACCACGCCGGACTGCCAAACCAGGGTCCTGGGTTCGAATCCCGGTTCGGTCATGGATGTTATACAGGGTGGATTTTTGAGACGGGGCAGTAAGGGCAAGTACCTTAACCGTTGTAGCTACAGCGAAACGTTCTTAGGAGACTATCCTTAACTTTTTGAAAAATTTCGAACTGCATTCACAGATTTTGAAAAAAATGTACAGTCAGCAAGAAAATTGTCAATTTACACAAAAACTTTTTTTGATGTCAATCGATCCTGTTTCTTATAAGGATCAATAGACTCTATGGGACCAACCGAGGTTTGAGTACTAGAAATGTCAGAAATCGCAAAAAACGTTTCCCATACATTTGGTAGGAAATGAGACTTCAAATTTACTTTTATACATAACAAAACTTTTTTATTATGGATAGACTGGCCGCTAAAAAGAAGTTTGTTCGAAAATAAACAAAAAGGATCAAAATATTAATAATATTAGAAAATCTTCAAAACGTGTTGTAAATTGTATGATTTTAAAAATACATTTCTTTCTAATACGGTTTCAGTATGTTTTTATTATCAAAGTCTTCTTAGCGGCAAATCTGTCCTTAATAAAAAGTTTTGTTATGTATAAAAGTAAATTTGGAGTCTCATTTCCTACCAAATGTATGGGAAACGTTTTTTGCGATTTCTGACATTTCTAGTACTCAAACCTCGGTTGGTCCAATAGAGTCTATTGAACCTTATAAGAAACAGGATCGATTGGCATCAAAAAAAGTTTTTGTGTAAATTGTCAATTTTCTTGCTGACTGTACATTTTTTTCGAAATCTGTGAATGCAGTTCGAAATTTTTCAAAAAGTTAAGGATAGTCTCCTAAGAACGTTTCGCTGTAGCTACAACGGTTAAGGTACCTGCCCTTACTGCCCCGTCTCAAAAATCCACCCTGTATGTTCGTGCCGTTGTTGTATGGTTTCCATAATTAAAGCCTTTAGTGCTTAGTTTGGGATCATTACAATGTATGTGCCTGTGAGCGTTATTTATTTATTATTATGATTATTAGATACTCTTTCATAAAGCCGGTTAAGTTCCCCCCAAGCTTCTTTTGCTGTCGTAAAGCGCATTAGGTACTTTGGTAAGCATCTTTTCGGTCATAAATTAGAGGTGAACAGTAAAAGGCTGTGCTTTCGATTCGCTGGTAAGCATCGTTATCAGTTTTGTATTTCGACAACTCTTCCGGTGTGGCATCTTTACTTGGCTTTTTGAGGATCCCTTCTACAGCGTCGAGGGCTCCGGTGTGGGTTCTCAGCAGCATCAATATTTGAAATTTCCAAAATGACCAGTTATTTCCGTCGAACGGTCGAATTTCGAGTTTAACATTTGTCGACATATTTCCACTATTTCGAACCTTTATTCTTTCGGAATAACTTTTGCCAAACTCACGGCTTCGAATTTTCACTGTTATTAACGAATTTTAACGCTCTGCTACCATATTAAAGTAAAATAGCTTGCTTACGCAGTGGAAAAATCGAAATATAATTTTCTTGGCAGTAACACCACCATGGAAACCGGTCCATTACATAGATCTAAAGTACGTCGAGGATATATAAACACAAGATGTGACAACACTTTACTAGATGTGCCACCTTAACAAAAAATAGTTTACAAAAATAATCTACTATAACAAGGAATCGGTTTTATTATTTATTTTTCTCTAACAGCAAATAATAGTTATGTTGCGTTTCGAGTGAAACATCTATATATTTTTCATAATGAGTCAACAGATTGTAAAATTACTCGAAATTAGCAGAAATTTCGGCCATCTAAGGTGTATCTGCTGGCAACTTTACGCGCGTCACTGCGGCTCCGCATGCGTCACTGCATTGCCTCGCGTCAATGCGGGAAACGAGCGGCAGCCGCACCGCAGTCCGTCACTGCGGCGCTGTAGCATGGTATGGCACACGGGTGACGCAGTGACGCGCGTAAAGTTGCCAGCAGATACACCTAAGATGGCCGAAAGTTCTGCTATTTTTTTTTAGATTTTCCTAGTTTTTGTTTTGAATGATAGATTATTGTAGATTTTGGTAAATTTTCGTTCTTTTTGTAGTTTTTGGTAGATTTTGGTAGTTTTTGATTCTTTTGGTAAATTTTGGTCGTTTTTGTCATTTGTTGGTAGATAAAGGCCTCCGCTCATTGCGAGCGATATTATCGCTGTGATTTTGCGATAATTGTTCTCAGTACATTTTGTATGGATACGCGCTCGATCCCACACACTGCCGCGATATTATCGCAACCTAACGCAATCTCTTTCTACTACATTCAGTGGTGTGCGCATGCGTGACGCGAATCGCGGAATCGCTGCAGTGTGTAAGGTGTCGCGATATCGCTGTCGATAATATCGCTCGATAATATTGCTGCAATGTGCGGAAGCCTTTATGGTAGTATAGTATGTGGTTATTTCTGGTTCGTTTATTAGATTTTGGTAGTTTTCTAACCGATTGCTTCTTTCTGAATTTTTGACTGCGGATTCGTGTTAAGAGATTAACACGAATCCGCAGTCAAAAATTCAGAAAAGTGACCACCATCTTGAACTTTTTTGTTTTTACACCGATTGCTTCCAAAATCGATATTTGGGGGTTTCTAAGGACACCGAACAAGAATCCGCAGTCAAAAATTCAGAAAAGCGACCGCCATCTTGAACTTTTTTGTTTCTCAACCGATTGCTTTCAAAATCGATATTTGGGGGTTTCTAAGGACACCGAACACGAATCCGCATCAAAAATTCAGAAAAGTGACCGCCATCTTGAACTTTTTTGTTTTCACACCGATTGCTTTAAAAATAGATATTTTGGGGTTTCTAAGGACACCGAATATGAATCCGCAGTCAAAAATTCAGAAAAGTGACCGCTATCTTGAACTTTTTTATTTCTCAACCGATTGCTTTCAAAATCGATATCTGGGGGTTTCTAAGGACACCGAACACGAATCCGCAGTCAAAAATTCAGAAAAGTGACCACCATCTTGAACTTTTTTTGTTTTTACACCGATTGCTTCCAAAATCGATATTTGGGGGTTTCTAAGGACACCGAACAAGAATCCGCAGTCAAAAATTCAGAAAAGCGACCGCCATCTTGAACTTTTTTGTTTCTCAACCGATTGCTTTCAAAATCGATATTTGGGGGTTTCTAAGGACACCGAACACGAATCCGCAGTCAAAAATTCAGAAAAGTGACCACCATCTTGAACTTTTTTGTTTCTCAACCGATTGCTTTCAAAATCGATATTTGGGGGTTTCTAAGGACACCGAACACGAATCCGCAGTCAAAAATTCAGAAAAGTGACCACCATCTTGAACTTTTTTGTTTCTCAACCGATTGCTTTCAAAATCGATATTCGGGGGTTTCTAAGGACACCGAACACGAATCCGCAGTCAAAAATTCAGAAAAGCGACCGCCATCTTGAACTTTTTTGTTTCTCAACCGATTGCTTTCAAAATCGATATTTGGGGGTTTCTAAGGACACCGAACACGAATCCGCAGTCAAAAATTCAGAAAAGCGACCGCCATCTTGAACTTTTTTGTTTCTCAACCGATTGCTTTCAAAATCGATATTTGGGGGTTTCTAAGGACACCGAACACGAATCCGCAGTCAAAAATTCAGAAAAGTGACCACCATCTTGAACTTTTTTGTTTCTCAACCGATTGCTTTCAAAATCGATATTCGGGGGTTTCTAAGGACACCGAACACGAATCCGCAGTCAAAAATTCAGAAAAGCGACCGCCATCTTGAACTTTTTTGTTTCTCAACCGATTGCTTTCAAAATGCGGATTAGTGTTCGGTGTCCATAGAAACCCCCAAATATCGATTTTGAAAGCAATCAGTGTAAAAACAACAAAAGTTCAAGATGGCGGTCACTTTTCTGAATTTTTGACTGTGGATTCTTTTTCGGTGTCCTTAGAAACCCCCAAATATCGATTTTGGAAACAATCGGTGTAAAAACAAAAAAGTTCAAGATGGCGGTCACTTTTCTGAATTTTTGACTGCGGATTCGTGTTCGGTGTCCTTAGAAACCCCCAGACATTGATTTTGAAAGCAATCGGTGTAAAAACAAAAAAGTTCAAGATGGAGACCACAGTTCTGAATTTTTGACTGCGGATTAGTGTTCGGTGTCCTTAGAAACCCCCAGACATTGATTTTGAAAGCAATCGGTGTAAAAACAAAAAAGTTCAAGATGGCGACCACTTTTCTGAATTTTTGACTGTGGATTCTTTTTCGGTGTCCTTAGAAACCCCCAAATATCGATTTTGGAAGCAATCGGTGTAAAAACAAAAAAGTTCAAGATGGCGGTCACTTTTCTGAATTTTTGACTGCGGATTCGTGTTCGGTGTCCTTAGAAACCCCCAGACATTGATTTTGAAAGCAATCGGTGAAAAAACAAAAAAGTTCAAGATGGAGACCACAGTTCTGAATTTTTGACTGCGGATTAGTGTTCGGTGTCCTTAGAAACCCCCAGACATTGATTTTGTATGCAATCGGTGTAAAAACAAAAAAGTTCAAGATGGCGACCACTTTTCTGAATTTTAGACTGCGGATTCATGTTCGTTGTCCATAGAAACCACCAGATATCGATTTTGGAAGCAATAGGTGTAAAAACAAAAAAGTTAAAGATGGCGGTCACTTTTCTTAATTTTGACTTCGGATTCGTGTTCGGAGACTGCAGAAACCCTCAGGTATCGTTTTTGGATGCAATCGGTGTAAAAACAAAAAAGTTCAAGATGACGGTCACTTTTCTGAATTTTTGACTGCGGATTCGTGTTGGTGACTGCAGAAACCCCCAGATATCGACTTAGAAAGCAATCGGTTGAAAAACAAAAAAGTTAAGATAGCGGCCACTTTTCTGAATTATGACTTCGGATTCTCGTGTTCGGTGTCCTTAGGAATCCCCAGATAATATAATACATTTGGAAAGAAATCGGTTAGGAAACAAAAAAGTTCAAAAAGGCAGCCACTCCGCTTGTAAAATTAACCGTAAACTCGGTTACCCCAGTTATGTAGTAGATTACACACCGAGGATAGGAAAGTAAGGATGGTCTCAGATCTCATGTACCTAATTGTAGCTGAGGTCAACAAACATGTGATCTGAGGCTTTCTTATTTACTGTCTGAGGTTAGTATACTATTCTTCTCCTCGACGAAGGTGGAAAGCGACAACTTCGTTTAGCGCAGCAGGATGAAAATTGACGCTTATATCGCATCTTGAAAACGTTCCGTTACGTGTATATTAAAATAATCAATCGAAATGTTGTATCGCATTCACTCAAAAATATAGCAGATCTAGGATAATTATTGCATGTCTGGCAACACTATTTATTTATTTATCGTATGGCTGATTCTAATACACTTCAAAAAACTAAAACACTGAACATAGGTATAAAAAAAAACAAAAATTTGAGCAGCGAGTCATCGAGTCGATCTAGGTACGTCACAGCTGCCGGTTTCAGATTGTTGAAGTCCTCCATTAGTTGTCACGTTGTTAGTTTGTTACTCTGTTACGTTTTATTTAAGTAGTTGATTTGATACTTCTTAAATAAAACGACAAGGTACAAATTAATAAATTAAAATTATTATACCATATTGGTGACCCTCGACAAAGAACATCGCAACCTGAACACCGCAGAGCAGCACCAACACAGAGCAGCAAACAGTTCAACCAACCCTCCACACCCCTCGACCAGGTCAAACAAGCATCAGTCACACGCCATCAACCCGAAGCCGCACCAGGTCCATCGCAGCTGTCTTCACACCGCTTCCTGGGCCTGCAGCTTACTCAACGACAGTCAGCGTCTGCATAGAAAGGATCTCCCGCAGCCCACGTGTCTGAGCTCACCTCCACGTGGCAGTTCTACTCGCCTTCTCCACGCCTGTCACTCACCCGCATCACATCAGGACTGGTCTCCCTGACAGATGCACACACTCGCAGCACATCGCTCGTCAGACTCACTTGACTGGAGCCCTGCACCTACATGGATACAGACTGCACACTTCGAACAACTCAACGACCTCCGGTCTGAGGGGGGAGTACTGTGGGGTCTTGCCATAGATGTCTACACCCACAAGTTATAGCAAAGAAGCTAACAGATGGCGATACCGTCGCTCTCAGAAATATGCTCCATACAAAGACAACGTTCACTGTAAATACGTAACTCGTAACCTACTACAAATAAGGTTCACAATCGAATGCGAGACATAAATCGCGCAAGAGAAATAATCACAGAGATTTGATACATATACAAGGTCCAACTAAGAACTGTTGTACCACGGCCGATCCCCAGGCTTCACACTAAGCCTGGTGGAAGATCTTCCCTTTTCAATGGAGGAACATTCCCAAGCACCACCTCCATAACATATTAGTAATTATAATCGTTCATTCCCAGTAGTTCTACTGAACAGTTCTACCGTAGAACTAATGGGACTTTTTTTTCCCACTAGTTCTACTTTTAAATGCACCACCGAATAGTAGATTTAGTGGGAATATTACTTCTCAGAATTAGGTAATTAATTATTATTTGTTAGTTATTTAGTTTAAGTGCTAAACCAAAATAATTGATATAAATTATTTTTATAAAAACATAATAAAGGCCTCCGCTCATTGCAGCGATATTATCGCTGCGATTTTGCGATAATTGTTCTCAGTACATTTTGTATGGGGACGCGCGCGATCCTACACACTGCCGCGATATTATCGAGCGATAAAATCGTTGCGATTTTGCGATAATTGTTCTCAGTACATTTTGTATGGGGACGTGCTCGATCCCACACACTGCCGCGATATTATCGCAACCTGACGCAATCTCTTTCTACTACATTCAGTGAAGGGCGCATGCGTGATGCGAATCGCGGAATCGCTGCAGTGGTAAGGTGTCGCGATATCGCTTTCGATAATATCGCTGCAATGTGCGGAAGCCTTAACAGATCATGCAAACTCAATAATTGCGCCGGAAACACAAATTAAAACAGCAATTAAGGCTAGGTTATCCCAGTGCAAGCGTCTCTTTCTTGCAAGCATCAGTTTAAAATTAGCCATCCCGCTCCAATTGAAAGCAGGATCGCAAAAAAACGTGTTTTTCGTCAATATCTTTGCTCATGGGATTTTCTAAGCTAAAAATTCTTCTGAGTTCACTAGAAATATTTAATGTATTTAGTTAAGTACAAGAATAAAAAGTTAAATATCAGCAGTTTAATCATAGTATTGAAAAAACATAACAAAAAGGGGTAACTTTGGGATGTTTTTCTATCTAGTAAACTTAATCTAATCGTGTAATTTAGATCAGTCGCCCATCCGCCCGATCCTTAAATAAGACATAATTTAATTTCAGACTTTAAAACACAGTTTAAAACACTTTCGTTCGTGTTCAAAAAACGGCCTCGACGGGATAACAGCGTCTTAATTATGACGTTTTAGGTTTATGTCAACAAATGTTATGCCTTAATATAATAACGCGTAAAACGTTTATGCGTGAAAAACTTATGGGAACAGATAATTATACCTTCAGAAATTATGGACCCAATATGGACCCAATTCGAATATAATAACGGACTCCAAATTGACATAAAATGTTTGACTGATTTAAAAATTTACTAAAATTAAGGCTAATCAATAATGTATTTTAAATACTGGATGAATTTTATTTAAAAACTTCATCATAATTATGTTAATGCGCCGACATATAATTTTATTAGATAAACAATGGACTGAATTTATTACTTTAATGTTTTATGTTGTAAAGTGTATGTGTAAAATATAAAATTATAATAATAAAATGTACCTATTGACATTACTAGGATTAATATTATGCTTATACTATGCTTAAATAACTTTTAGTAATATTAAAGACACAAAATAAAGATTAATAGTAATAATAATATTATGTAAAGATTATCTTTTTGAGACACCTTTAAAATTTTAAAGGATAACTTTAATTGTTATACTGTAGAATTTCCATTAGCTTAATTGAGATGCCATTATATTTCAAATAAAATTAGAAGTTAACTAAAATTGTTATTTTGTTCACAATTATGTTTAACTCTGAAATCATTAAATAAATACAAATAAATAAATGTACAACTCTGTCGCTACAAAAAATCAATATTTTATATAAACATATTTTTTTATATTCTAGCGAGACAGGTGTAGCTGGTGTAGTGTGTGCACACACATATTTTTATTAATTTATTTATTAGATTTGCCAACAGGCTAACATCGTATAATATTAAATAACAATCATGTTCATAATTCTTTAAACGAAGTAGACCCAATTACAGGCAAACACAGCTTGAACATAATAATAATGATAGTCATAAGGTAGATATAAGCCACTGTCTTTATACTTTTATACACATTATACGTTTGAACTCCGAACCTATCGTTTGTATTACCAACGCCCAAGACCGCAAGAAAAACTATCATTATCACGATAATAATATTAACATCTTGTTTGTTAAATAAGCACACATTCACTGTTGATCACTAGGTAAGAAGTATATGCAGAGCGCGCACGTCCGCACCCGATAGCGGCCGGTAGGCAACTGCCCCAGTACGCGTTCGCACAGACACTACATCCCTTCTTTATTTTAATTCAATTTACGATGCATTTTGTAACAGTACACTTAATAAAAAAACTCTAAACAATACAAGTATACATCAATAGAATTATTATTATAAAGTGAGTAGCACTACAGTTTGCATTTATTTAATATTTCTTAATATTTTATATAATTTATATTTGAATCTACCACCGCTTCGAAAGGTGAGAATCGCTATGGAGAAGAAACGGCGCAAGAAACTCCACTATGCACATCTCTATAACATAACAATAATATGTGTTATGATTGATAATCTTTGATTGTTACGTTTCTTACCGCTTAGTTTCATTTTATAAATAGCTAATAAAAGCTTTCCAATACTGAGCTCAATAGACATTAACATGCAACTTTTGCTTACCACTCTAGACTATCCCTTTCCCTTTCATAATATTTCATGGTTTTGACCACAATTCGTATTATTGCAACATTTCGTTTTATTGCGTAAAATTGAAAGTCTAGTCCCACTTAATATGACACACTATTAATATTTCACACAGCAACATTTAATTATTAAACCGTAATTTATTTTCCCTCTTGACCTGTGAACTGTGATTGTTATTTCAGGAGTGAGGGTTGGTTAAACAAACAACAAGATAAGATTGACAAATCACGATCAACTTTCATTATAAGTATTTTTAAAACTTTGTGGTAGGATAGTACAGTGCGTTGGATTTAAGTTCACTTTTGTTAAGTAAGTACTTATACAGGGTATTTGGATCACTGTCCAAATTAAATTGGTGGATAGAAGAGGTCTTTTGCTATCATGCCAAGCCCAAAAAAAAAATTATGCATAAAGGATTTTTTTAGGTGAATTTTTTCTCAAAAAAGTCCGAAAGTCAGCATTTAAGCTTAAATAAAAAGTAAAGTTCAACTTCCCAATTTTTTTTATTTTAATGTCTAATGTTGTACGGTTCTATCAACATTAAAATTACATGGATGCGACCTCTATTTTTTTTTTATTGACCTTAACTTTATTTGGAAGAATGAAAATAAAATTAGCAACACATCTTTGAGTTACAATAAAAAAAAAAACTAAAAGCGCTCGAGATCTTCTGATTTGTTAAAAACTTCTCTAGTTTTTCTTCTTTCTAACGGTATGCAATATGATATGAAAATCATCCATCAACTTTATTTATTTGCTAACTTTGCGTGTCAAGGCGCGTTCGGCCGAAATTAGATATGCAAGATAAAAACATGTTTTTGATTAAAAAACACGCGCAATGCAAGAAAAATCTGTTATATTCTCACTCTCGCACAGTAGAAACTTATGGTTTGACTCTCTCTTTTATTAGGGTATCGGCAAATTGGCTCAATAAACACACGTCGTGGGTTTAACTTTCTTAGTCGAGATTTAACCGTCTTTGCTGACCAACGTATTTGCTATTGAAGCGCCACGAGTCTTTTTATGTTATTGTTACTTTTTCGTTGAATTTTTGTTAAATTTTGCTGATTTGATATTTTGATAAATTTTCCTTCTCCTGCAACATAATTGTTTTTTCCATGTGCTATTAAGACTTCTGGTAGATAGCTCTTAACCTGTCAACAATGTCTCCTTAACATTTGATTGTTTTTAAAACTAAAAAGCGCCGAAAAAGTAGTGACAAGTCGCAATATCGGTAAATTAACTGTCAACGAATCGTAAGAAGTGTTATATTTGAAGTAACCCAGAGGATAACGATTATAAATCACGTTAAAATAGGTACCTCAACGGCCTATCCATTTCAAGTAGAAACGGCAAGCTACAGTTTATAGTGAAGTAACTGACAAACTGGAAATTTCTGAGAGAAACAGTGAGTACGTTTTATAAAACGATATTCTATCAAATAACAATTATCTAAATATACAAATACAAAACATTGATAATTCAAGATTGCTAATCAGTGCCATCTACCGAATAGTAGCGAGCCAAACTCAGCCCATCGATTAATTGCCTGTACGATAGCCACGTAATACCGCTATTCGAAGCTAGAGGGCACTGTTTTCAATTATGGATGAGTTATGAAAATATTGAAACAAATTCAAGGCGACATGACAGCAAAAACAAGAAATGAAAAATATGGAAGATAACATTAAACTAGCCATAAACAAAAATATTGATGAAAAATTCGACATAATTGAAATAAAAACTAGACAATTGGCAAATAAAATTGAAGATCAACAAAAAACCTTGGACCACTTTGAAAAGCAAGCAAGAAGGAAAAATTTAATATTTTTTGGAGTCGGAGAAACAGAACGAAGTTATGCTGAATTAGAAAATAATGTACTTCATATTGCAAATGATGTCATGAACGCACCTTGCGAGCGAAATGAGATAGATACTGTAAGAAGATTAGGGCAGAAAGGTCAGAAAGTCAGACCTATTGTCGTGACTTTGACGTCGTTGGGAAAAAAAATCGAACTTTTGAGAAAACGGAAATCTCTAGAAAATTCACTGATTTATATTAAATAAGACTTTTCCCCGAAGATACTTCATAAACGAAAAGAACTCCAAACAGAACTCATGCTGCAAAGAGAGCAGGGGAAAAACATTACTCTACGATATGATAAAATTATTATCCTAGGAGGGTAGAGAACGCCAAACAGAAAAAACAAAAGAAATTGGTCACAGTCCCCTGAAAACGTCCTAGCTAACAATGCTGAAACAATTAATAACAAGGGGCCACAAAAAGAAAAAAAAAAGCAAATCAATAAAATATTTATTTGAGTCACCAAGGCAGAAAAAATAATGAGGAGACGAAGCAAGATTAGCAATTAAAATTAGAAACCCTCACTCGTTTTACCTTAGATACCTAATATAAAAGGTGTCCTGTCATTTCACCGACAGTCAATTTGCAAATTTTTACTTGACAACCAACTACTGGCAAAAAAACTAATCGTTATTTGATCTTTACACAATTACTCATTTTACAAATTATTCAAGTATTAAACTAATCACCTGACTTATTTTCATTTTACGAAATATCAATTGACAAACGATTCATTTATCATTCATGTTATTTAAACAAACAACACTTGGTGTATTGCATTATTTAGGGGGTGCGTCCCGTTTCGTATAATAACATTTAGTATAATAACATTTTTATAACGTTCAATACATTTAATATAATACTGATTTCCTATAATTTTAACTTATCTAATGTTGATTATTACTAACGATTATTACTTAATATAAAACTTGTTTGATATATCAATCATTTGATGTTATTTTATGACACATAACATCTCTTGATATATTGCCCCAAATATTTTTTTAAACCTAATGGTTACCCTATCCATTTAAACTATAGGTTGGGTTAATTTAGGTAGTGTGACCACGTAGAGAATGAGTGGACTCAAGCGAAACGTGTGTCACATGCATGCTGCATTGGTGCGTGCATGCATGCTTGCTTGCATGTTTGCATGCTTGCATACATGTGTGCTTGCTTGCATGTTTGTTTGGATGCATGTTAGGGGGTGCAGGGGGGCGGATTCCCCCTGCCTGAGAAAAACAAACATGTGTTTTAAAAATTCTAGGTTAGGTTAGGTTAGAACATGTTGCACACTTAGCGGAGCGAGCGAAGCGGAAAAAAAAAAAGAAAAAAAAAGTTTTTGGTCAAACATTAGTGAACCAATATAAAAACTAGCAGCTCTCCCAATACGGCTGGTCCCCGTGGGAGTAGTAGACCACAACCCTCCATCTAGGAAGAGGCCGTGGCGCCGCTGGGACGACGACATACTCGTAGCGCAGGTAGAGGGCCGCACCAGGACCCGCCTGACTGGACACCGACCGACGTAGCAACGGATGGAGGAGGCCTTTGCCCGATTTGGGTGTCCCAAACATCATAGCATGTTATCTAAATTTTATTGTCAAGTCGTACTTAATTATAATTAGGTATTGCGAACGGAAATTTTATTTAGAGTTATTGTTATTAAATTAAATAAGCAAATTAGCATGACATTCATTAACAATTTTAATCGTAATGTATCTAGAAAATAAGTTGTAAACATTATTCATTTAACTATATCTAATCATGTTAATTAGAATGATCATTATTAAATTTCTACCCCCTCGGGGAATATAGTCGTGAGCATGTGCTATGCTATTATTAAATATTAGCATTGATTTATAGATTTTGATTTATCTAATTGAATGCAATATAATATACGACCCGGTTGGTGTAATGGTTACCACGCCGAACTGCCAAACCAGGGACCTGGGTTCGAATCCCGGTTCGGTCATGGATGTTATATGTTCGTGCCGTTGTTGTATGGTTTCCATAATAAAAGCCTTTAGTGCTAGTTTGGGATCACTACAATGTATGTGCCTGCGAGCGTTATTTATTTATTTATATGAAATATAATTTGTGAATATTATTATTTAAGGTAACATATATTATAAAATTGTAAGTAAGCTGTTCAAGTAATATAATATAAAATTTGAAATACGTAAATGTGCTAAATTTATCTGTGTGCAAAATTACTTATTTATTTTTCTTTAATACTTACCTACTTATTATGGTAACCTATCTTACTTTCGAAATGTTACTGACCGAATTTCAGTTATTCGAAAACGGTTCATAGAATTTTCTAGTGACAGATATTTTCTTACACATACATTTGTTACTCCTTAAAAAGACTTCACAGAAGTATCATTTTCCAGAAAATTTAAAATCAGAATTTCATAATCATTTTTTTTCTTTAGACAAAGGTCTTCTGGGTTCGAAGTTTTAAAATGTCGAAGTAACTTCTTACATAGTACCTATATGACTAGAACACAACACAGTAAAGTTTTCTGTAATAATTAGTAGACAGAACCAGAGCACCAATATGCTTGCTTGCTTGCTGCATGCATTCTTGCTTGATTGCTGCATGCTTGCTTGCTTGCTGCATGCATGCTTGCTTGCTGCATGCTTCCTTGCTTGCTGCCTGCTTTCTTGCTTGTTGCTTGCTTGCTTGTATGCATGTTAGGGGGTGCAGGGGGGCCGGGCCCCCCGCGAAGGGGGTGCGGGGGGCGGATGCCCCCCGCCTGAGAAAAACAAAATGGTGATTCTAAAATTGTAGGTTAGGTTAGGTTAGAACATGTTTAACACTTAGCGGAGCGAGCGAAGCGAGCGGAGCATTATCATGCTTGCTGCATGCTTCCTTGCTTGCTTGCTGCATGCTTGCTTGCATGCTGCATGCTTGCTTGCTTGCTGCATTCTTGCTTGCTGCATGCTTGCTTGCTTGTTTGTTTGAAAAATATTTCTGCGGTAAAGTGACTTCACGGAAAAATAAATATTCGAAAACGTAAATTATCTGACTTACATTACTTCGGAAAAATGTTTTACAGAATTTAGAACCATCGGTTACAAGAAAAAAAGGGGAGTAAAAAATCTGGCCTTTGAAAATATGGCGAGTAATATTTCGGAGAAACAAAAAAAAAAGGGGAAACAATAAAAAGTGTAACGATTTCGGAGAACTTAAATTCGGAAAACACGAATTCGAAAGTACGATAGGTAACCACTTATTATAAATGTAATGTATATTAATTTTTTGGGAAATAAATGTCTTTATTATTATTATTATTATATGTCTTACGTTCCGTAATCACGGGCAATTAGATCCCGGACCTTTGGAAGGCGTGCATGGAGCCGAAGCCAACATGTAGAGGCCCGTTCAAAGACAAGTTAATCTAAATGTAAGGGATACACATGACGGATACCATCTCCGAGCGCACAACATGATACACACGGGGATGGTCCCCGCCAGGTGCAAAGACTATTGGAGTCCGGCGCTATGGCCATGATGGAAAAATAAGGTCTTGGGCTATGGAGGTGAAAGATGGATGGATGGATACTGGGCTATGGAAGGAGACTAACGGACGCCTGCCATAACAACTAGTCTCAAAATTGTAAATAGGGCAGGCGGTGACTCGTTATATTATTATTATTATGTGTCTTACGATCCGTAATCACGGGTTATTAAGTCCCGGACCTTTGGAAGGCGTGCATGGAGCCGAAGCCAACGTGTAGAGGCCCGTTCAAAAGACAAGTTAATCTATGTAAGGGATACACATGGCGGATACCATCTCCGAGCGCACAACATGATACACACGGGGATGGTCCCCGCCAGGTGCAAAGACTATTGGAGTGCGGCGCTATGGCCGCGATGGAAAAATAAGGTCTTGGGCGATGAAGGTGAAAGTTGGATGGATGGATACTGGGCTATGGGAGGAGACTAACGGACGCCTGCCATGACAACTAGTCTCAAAATTGTAAATAGGGCAGGCGGTGACTCGCCGACTCGTCGAGTGGGCCCCATAAAACGGCCGCACGCACAAAGTGCGACAATGGGGCAACATCCCATTGAGCGGCTAAAAATTGTTGAGAGGTGCGGCACCGGTTTCACCATCGCGGGGTTTACCCCCGTGAGCGGGTTTCCCCGTTATTACGCCATTACGTGCAATACACTTCCAACCTGGAGCATAGGTTCTGCTCTTGCGATTCCACTCTGGACGGCCAATGAAGGCAAGCCAGAGGTAGGGGGGTGTGTTACTGTCTGTATGGGTGTGTGTGTGTGTGTGAGCGCATGTCTGTATGGTCCCCCTGCATAGGGGTCCGCGGTGTCGCCAATCACCGTCAGCTCGCCACAAGCTGCCCCCGCGGGGTTATTATTATTATTATTAAGACTTCTGCGTATTTTTAATTAGAGAATGAATCCATAGTCAAATCAACAAACATTTGTGGGAACTCAACAAAATAGCGTAAATCTCGACTTAGAAAATTAAACCCACGCGTGCGTTTACTGAGCCAATTTGCCAAAACCCTAATGAAAGAGAGAGACTAATCATACGATTTTACTGTGCGAGAGTGAGATAACAGGTTTTTCTTGCATTGCGCGTGTTGTTTAATCAAAAACATGTTTTTATCTTGCATATCTAATTTCGGCCGAACGCGCCTTGACACGCAAAATTTGCAAATAAACAAAGTTAATTAATGATTTTGCATACCGTTAGAAAGGGAAAGACTAGAGAAGTTTTTAACAAATCAGAAGATCGAGCTCGAGCTCTTTTAGTTTTTTTTTATTGTAACTCAAAGTAGTTGTGTTGTTAATTTTATTTTTCTTCTTCCAAATAAAGTTAAGGTCAATAAAAAAAACTAGAGGTCGCATCCATGTAATTTTAATGTTGATAGAACCGTACAATATTAGACATTCAAATAAAAAAAAAAATTGGGAAGTTGTACACACAACTTTTCTTTTTATTTCACCTTCACCTAAAAAAATCCGTGATGTATAATATTTTTTGGGGCATAGCGAGATAGTAAAAGACCTCTTCTATCCACCAATTCCATTTGGCCAACGATGCATTAAACACCCTGTATTAAATCCAACTAGGCGAAATGTACCAAAACAATGTAAAAATATAAATTTTATTTAGGCTGGTTTTCTTTAACCAATGTAAGGTTGCACATTTTTTTACTATAAAAGTGTACTTTTAAACTACAAAAGTATTAGCGAGACTACTTGTAAGTAGGGATATGCCTTATAAAATATTTACTTCAGTAGGTAATTGTATTTATTCACAAAACGTTTACATTATCACCTACGAACAAATAATAATTTGTTCGTAGATTATCACCTATAAAATGTACCTTGATTTACTCGCTGGCTATTTAAACATTTTTCTTGTGAACAATATTGGTGGTGCTCTTAAATTGAAAAGAGTGTGATCATTCCAAAATAACTGAGTTCTTAAACAATACAATGAAGTAATCATTTTTATAGCCTGATATTGATTATGACGTATTATAATATCGTTATCCATGGCACTAAGCGTCGAAGTAAATTTCAGTGTGATTCGCTCCTTATACCTGCGGACAGATTTCGAGTAGTATATTATTATTGGCGAGATAGCTATAATGCTTGCCTCATGTTTCAGGTTTTTGTAATGACCTTTATGCAATGATAAAGAAAAGGTGTTCAGGAAATGGTATAGATACAGGAATACTTACAACATGTATTGTGTAACCTGTCTTGTGTGTTCATTTTCGTTGAAAATTTATAATTAAGGGATGGTCTATGTTTCGAAGTCGCTGTTCACCATTTATTATCATTACATTTTAGTACATGAATAC
The DNA here is from genome assembly GCA_963693445.1 of Agonopterix heracliana. Taxonomy (NCBI): domain Eukaryota; kingdom Metazoa; phylum Arthropoda; class Insecta; order Lepidoptera; family Depressariidae; genus Agonopterix; species Agonopterix heracliana. The sequence goes on from OY856321.1 coordinate 1,736,324, forward strand.
TGTATGTGACTATTGTGTTTCTCTTAAATTACCATTTGAGAACATGAAATATAGCTCTAATATTTGCTAACATTCCATAGAAATTTATTTAATATCTCTTATTTAAGTATTCATATTTATATATATTTATTCTAGGCATTTAATATCCCATATTTTTGCAAACCAATAGGGTAACATTTAGTTTTAGCCTATGGGTCATTTAATTTTAGGTCAAAATATTGAATATTAATATTGAATATTGGTCTCTGCACGGTAATTGGCAAATGTTGAGTAATTTTCATGGCTTTAGCTGTAACATAGTTTCGATACCACATAGTCTTTGATTTTTATTTGGTCCTTTGCATTTTGAGTATCTTGACACTTTTAGGTATAATTGCCGTGTAATGTCGGGCTAAGAATAGCACCAATCAGACCACAGACCACTAAGCCTCTAGACGGAGCTTAGCCGGGCCCCCGCGCTCGCCAAGCATATGTCGTTTTACTACATATGTCCCGCCGCGGTCCGTTTCGTCGCCTCATTTCGCTATCAACAGTCGGAGAGGTATAAGCGCCGAAATAGCCGATAAAATTGCCCTATTGTTCAGCGAAAAGGGGTGGAAAATGTACCGCAACATTCAGTAGTACAAAAGATGTAATTTCATTTCAATCAATTATTAATTTGTTTTCGATTCAAACAATTACAAAATATTTATGCAACCAAAAATTTCATTAGAAACGCACCCGTTGATGTCTTTATTAAAGTCTCTCTCATTCTCGTATAAACTTACATATTGCTATCTCGCACTAACAGAAACTAGTGATGGACGAAATCTGGATAGAAACTTAATCGATAAAATAGTAAACACACTTACAAAATACGTAATAACATACTTACGAAATATTAATTCATGTCTACGAATAAGTTTTATGTTATGAAAATAAGTTTTGCTGTACTTATTCATTATTGCATTTTTAATACTAGTTGTTTCCCGCGACTTCGTCCACACACATTATATATCAGTTTTTAAGTCAGATCATAAGCTATCAAACAAAAAATGTTTCATCAAAATCGGTTCAGTAGTTTTTGCGTGATGCGCGGACAAACAAACAAATAAACTAAATTGTCAATAGATGGCGCTGCACGTCGTTTAAATCGCGCTATCGAGTGTTATTTAATTTTATATTAAGTATAAAAGTAGCGGTTTACTTTTTTATTCTTCACGATTTTACGGTTTTTAATAGTTAAGATTATTTTTTTGTTATTTTACTTGGTAAACGCTCCATAGAAAAAATGACGTCTATGTTGGAATGTTTTCAAAATCATGTCAAGACTGTTCCTACCTGTCGGTATTAATCGACTTCGAAAATGGACCCAGTAAGTAAATTCACCAGTAGTACCGAAACTCTGTCCAGTGTGACGGGGGGTGAGCCCGTCGCCACTTATAATGTACAGTGGGTATAATACATGCCGCGAAATTGAAGCATGCAGGTTTCCCCACGATGTTTTTCTTCACCGAAAAGCCAATAATATTACAAATCGTACAAAATTCCGAAAAACGAGAGCACGTCAAGCTAGACACCTTTGACTTCGTACTGTTCTTATGGCTTTCGTATTAATAAACAATATCGCACTTCGATTGTCAAGGTTGATGTGCTCTTGACTGTACGAGTCGGCGTGGACGGGGATCGAACCATCGACTCCTGCACAGCAGGCAAGGTTACTCGCCACTGGACCACCACGGCTTTTACTAAATGTACGACATAAAACAGACACAATTTATCGATAAATATCGACACATGACTATACGACGTCCCATCACTAGTTTGATTTCTCGTGAGTGACAGTCTGTCAAATAACAGTGCTATGATTGGTTCGTTCAAGGACACGTTCCCCCGCACCCCGCCACCTTTTGGCGATTTCGTTTTCATACTGCGCTCGATCAAAGCGGGGTCTTTTTCTTACTGGTCTGTGAATCAGACGAATGCCGTAGAAAAGAGACTAAGTAATCTCTCAGACTTCTTCAACATCTAGGATGTGCACCGGTTGTTTGAATAATGTTTTAAGGTCATATTAATAATTTGCACGGAATATGAGGACTCAAAATGACTTTAAGACTATAAATTGACCATATTCCAGCAATGAAAAGAATTCATCATTTCGTTTGAATTAATTTGATTCTATCTCATCTCATCTCATCTCATCTCATCTCATATCATTCCATTCCTTTATTTTTTTTATTTCATTTGGCTAACTACTGGCCAGAGTTACTGCTTCAGGATCGTATCCGTTTTTGTTTCATAAAATTAAGAAAGTAAGGACAAGAGAGTGAATCTATGATAAGCGCATGTATACACTTCTCCCTTTAAAATATTCAGCGTACCTGCAAGTCATTGCAATCAAGCACTAGTAACAGCTGTTATATGTATAATTATGAGTACAACAACTATTTCATTTGCATAACCATTTAGCTTTCGCTAACAACTTGATAGTTGCATGTTTCTGTAACCCATATTACCTTTCGGGTGCCCTCTGCGTCGCATAAAGACTTCAGTCCTAATTTTGGAAGTCATAAAATGTTCAGCATAAAGTTTTTACGCATAATAGTATCTTCCCATAGTTGTTTCTGAGCATACTGCTTTGATTGGCATAACTGTTAGCTGCTCTAATGTTAACCAGAATAATTTAAGTTACCATAAATTGTCAAGTCATATTATTCAAACTCATAACTAACATTAAATCTAATTTATTAATCGCATAATAATACGTATAAATTAATATTAATTAATAAAAATATAATGATATAAATTTTATTAAAAACAATTAATTAACTACTTAACTGTAGGTTAGGTTACGTATTGTGACCACCTATAGAGCGAGTGAAATCAAACGAATGCGAAAAACAAACTATTTTTTTTAAATTTAAGTTTAGGTTAGGTTAGAACATGTATTACGTTTAGCAATATGCTTGCTTGTATGCTGCATGCTTGCTTGCTTGCTGCATGCTTGCATGTTGGGGGGTGCAGGGGGGCTGCGCCCCCCTGCTCGGGGTGTGCAGGTGGCGGATGCCCCCTGCCTGGGAAAATAAACTGGTGTTTATAAAATTGAAAGTTAGGTTAGGTTAGATCATGTATACGCTTAGCGGAGCATTAACATGCATGCTTGTATGCTGCATGCTTGCTGAATGCTTGCTTGCTTGCTGCATGCTTGCTTGCTTGCTGCATGCTTGCATGTTGGGGGGTGCAGGGGGGCCGCGCCCCCCGCTTCGGGGGGTGCGGGGGGCGGAAGCCCCCTGCCTGAGAAAAACAAACTGATGTTTATAAAATTGTAGGTTAGGTTAGGTTAGAACATGTATACGCTTAGCGGAGCGAGCGAAGCATCACCATGCATGCTGCTTGCTTGCATGCTTGCTTGCTTGCTGCATGGTTGCTTGTATGCTGCATGCTTGCTTGCTTGCTGCATGTTTGCTTACTTGCTGCATGCTTGCTTGTTTGCTGCATGCTTGTTTGCTTGTTGCTTGGTTCGCCAAGCCAAGGTGACCTTTACTTAGTCCTTCGCTTAGCACTTCCGACTCAGTAGGTTAGGTTATCGAGGAGCAACCGAAAATATATTATTTAATTTCTATTTTTAGGGCACACAGGGTATCAACTATACTAATTAAATAAAACGACTAGGTACGAAATAATAAATTTGAATTATTATTATTATAAAATATAATAAAATATCATGCAAAATTAATGAGCGTTGCAATGTCACTTAGAATCAGTTATTTAGTTTTACTATTAAACCAATATTATAAAAACATAATAATCATGAAAAATCTATAAGTTCCTTACAATACTTAAATATATATTTTTTTTAAATATGTAAATGTATGTTTTAATTAGTTACTTGTATGCATTATTTATGACGTTTTAGGTTTATGTCAACAAATATTATGCCTTAATATAATAATGCGTAAAACGTTTATGCGTTTAAGACTTATGGGAACTGACAATTATACCTTCAGAAATTAGGAAAACAGAAATTATGCATAACAATTTATTTCCCGTTAACGTTATGCGAAATGATGAATATGTCTAATTTAGTTATACGACATTAAATTATGTCTTTGAATTTTATACGACCCAATATGGACCCTTATCTTTCTATACTTGCATGATACTTTAGCTTTAGCTAAACAACATGATAGTTGCATGGTTCTATTACCTATATAATTTTATAATTGCATCATACTTTAGCTTTTATCATTCTATACTTGCGTGATACTTTAGCTTTCGCTAACAACTTAATTGTTGCATGATACTTTAGCTGTCTTTCGCTAACAACTTGATAGTTGCATGGTTCTATAACCCTTATCATTTTATATTTGCATGCCCCTTTAGCTTTTGCTTTTACTAACAGTTTAATAACTGCCTGGTCCTTTACCATTTCAGTTGCATGGGTTTGCATGGCCTTGCATGGCATTTTATGCAACTGCATGAACTTTTCGTTTATCCAAACAACTTAGTTATCGGTTACTGAATAGTCCTTTAACTATTGTACTCGTAGTTTTACCCAAAGAGAGTTTTACCTAATTCGCAGTTTATACCTGTCGCATTTTAGTTTATACTATGAATAAATTAGCGTATACGTAAAATATCCGGTATAAAGTATATATATATAATATATAATATTCAGTAGCGTGTTTAAAATTGAATTCATCCTGAATCACCAAGTCATTGTATAATATTGTAGACGTAACGGAATATAATTCCAAGAAAGCTTCCTTGTTCAATAGTTGCAACTTTGCAAGTCACTTATTGGTCTTTAGGGATAACAAGGTACAAACAATATTGATTGAATATCAAAATAGTTTAACTCATTAGTTTCACCTGGGGTAATTGCACCCATTCCAAACACAATGTTGAAAAGATAATATCAAATCAACGTATGTTCACTGAACTGAATTTCAAATTAATAAAGTGCAGTGTGCAGAGTGCAGTGTGTTATACGACAAACAAGCTCCAGCAATAATTTGTATTGATTTGAAATAGAGACGAACCCCATTTACTAGTACCAACCATGAACGGGTTCGAACGTGTTGTATTTTGTAAGTTCGTTATGCCGAATGTTTATTACGCCTAATGTTCGTCACACCGAATGCTCGTTACGCCGAATGATCGTTTCATCGAATGTTCGTCACGCCGAATGTTCGTTTCGCTGAATGTTCGTTACACCGAATGTTCGTTTTGCCGAATGTTTGTTACGTCGACTGTTCGTTAGGCCGAATTTTCGTTACGCCGAACATTTGATTCACAGTGTTCAATACGTCGAATGATTGATACGCCGATACTCAATGTACGATACGTACGTAGATACGTAGAATGTTCAATGCTACGCCAAAGGTATTATGGCATAAACATTGTAAGCATTATTTTGTAATGCACGCAATAACTTCACAGGCACATACATTGTAATGATCCCAAGCAAGCCTTAGGCCTTCAGTTATGGGAACCATACAACAACGGCATAAACATAAAATATCCATGACCGAACCGGAACTTGAACCCAGGACCCTGGTTTGGCAGTCCGGCCTGGCAACGATTACACCAACTGGGTCGTGAAAGAAGAATAAACTTACTTGGCATTATTATCTTGGTTACCTAATAGGCCCTTTCATATTTGTGCAATGCCTTGGAATTCGTTTTGTTCAAAATAATAAGGAATGATTACGTGACCTTAGATGTCCACAGCTGGCGTTGTTATATGCCACTCCATCGAGTTATGTGTAGGTAGGTAACAAAGACACAGTTACAGTTACGATACTCTTTCGGGATTTTATTTCTTAACGAGATCGACTGTTAAGTAAGGTCAAGACCGAATCGAGCGGCTTGTGTATAATGTAGGTACCTAATACTCAATATAGCTGAATTACTACGATTTTCATAGTCTCTGCCTACCCCGTAGGATTATGGCTTGAGCGTGGCTTGAGCGTAAGTCTAATACTCGTATAGAAATATGTATGTATTGTACATGACCTTTAGATGATTGGAGTCTGGTCGCAGCAATTGTTCAAACAGCTGCTAGATTTGCAGTATATTCTTATTAGCTCGATAGCAGCAGGGCGCCCCGCCGCATCGTCCTGGTGTTCTCTTCCTCTTTTCCTCCAGCATTCGATGGTCATCGTTCATGAAAAGAAAAATAATCACTGTAATAACTCAACTACGGCATAAACTAAGAATCTGATGTTCTTTGATATGATAACAATGAAATAGGCATAGTGAAAACAACAGAGTACCATGATAGCTTCCTGTGGATATTGAAATAATGAAATATCGTTTTTGTTTTTTCAAAAACGGAACGCTATTTTCCAACAGATATTCACTTTGTTCGGTGTCTTCTTCTGAAGCCACCGCTATGACAACCCCTTTTGGGAAACACAGTCGTTGCTATGCTGCATGCAATATTTACTTTATAACGTCGTTTTAATTTCAAAATGAATCGGTATTTTTCGACATTCACTTTGTTTTTATTTCAAAACCGGGTAAATTTGTACAGTGTGCACTTACGTAAAATAAGATCCCGTCGTCGCCACTTGTAGGGTTTGCTAAATAAGTACACATTCACTGTTGATCACTAGGTAAGTAGTATATGCAGAGCGCGCACGTCCGCACCTACCCACACACGCACGTATGATTTTGTCACGGATGCTGTAAAACGGCCAACGTGAAAAGGCATTCAAAAATTCGGTCAGTTTGTTAACAGTCTCCGTGGCGTAACCGCAATATCCTTAGCGACTGCCAATACGGCTTCCGGCAGAAGCGGTCCACTGGGGATCTCCTAGTGTACGCCACACATATATGGGGTGAAGCCATGGAGAAACATGGTGAGGCTCTGGCGGTATCGCTCGATATCTCCAAGGCGTTTGACAGGGTCTGGCACGCTAGCCTCTTAAGCAAGCTTCCTTCATTCGGTTTCCCTCTCGACCTGTGTGACTGGATAGCTGATTTCCAGAACGAACGCTCTATTCGAGTTGTAATAGACGTCTCGTCGTCCGACCTTATGGCGATTAATGCCGGTGTCCCTCAGGGATCAGTTCTCTCTGCAACATTATTTCTGCTGCACATCAATGATCTGCTACAGCCCGGTATATTTGGGTACGCAGACGACAGCACGGTCACCGAGAGATATCTGTCCGTTAGACGGGCCGACGGCCATGAAATCCGGTCCCAGAGAGAGGCCATGGTCGAGGGTACGAATTCGACCTTGGCGGCAGTATCCGAATGGGGTACTGCCAACTTGGTTTAATTCAATGCCACCAAAACACAGGCCTGTCTGTTTACCGCAAAAAGGTCACATTCTAATGTGTCTCCTACATTCCGGGGTGTCTCCATTCCGATCTCCGAAGGACTAGAGTTGTTGGGTCTTGAACTCACGTCGGACCTGAACTTCGGACGCTCGATTGAGTCCAAAGCTAAAACCGCAGCAAAGAAACTCGGTATCCTGAACAAGGTTAAGGAGTACTTCACGCCTGTACAGCTTCTTACTCTCTACAAAGCCCAAGTGCGATCTTGCATGGAGTACTGCAGTCACCTCTGGGATGGCTCTGCGAAATACCAACTGGATGCACTGGACTCAGTTGAGCGTCGAGCCAAGAGACTCATCGGCGATGACGCACTCGTCGAGGCTAAGTTACATAGTCTGGAACACCGACGTTTGGTTGCTTGTCTGTCGGTGTTTTATCGGTTACACTTCGGCGAATGTGCCCAGGAGCTACATGACCTGATTCCACCATCCCCCTTCCACCAACGTACGACTAGACGTAGTGCGAGACTGCATCCATATGTAGTCAATCTTCCAACAATCCGTACAAAAAGGTTAGCATCTTCTTTTATAATGAGAACCGGTAAGGTTTGGAACTCTCTCCCTGTGTCTGTTTTCCCAAGCAAATACAATCAGGATATTTTTAAAAGAAAAGTTAATAGGCTTTTTCTGGGTGAGCGCGCTACATCCTCGGCTTCATCTACACTTTCCATCAGGTGAGCTGAAGCCAAGCGCAAACCCATTTTGAATAAAAAAAAAAAAAAGGGCGTTCCCTTAAATTAGAGAAATCCTGGGTTCGAGCCTCACCCCGATGAAAACCTTTTTAAATTTTAATGATGTTCTAGAAGAGGGAAGGAAAAGGAATAAACAGAAAACAACGAAAAGACAGTCGTGTTTAGGAATCTTCGAGATTAATTATAATGTTGGAGCACCTTGGAAACGGATCGCAATAGACGTCGCGGGATTATTTCCAGTCACTAAATCAGGTAACCAAAGTGGCCAGAAATATTTGCCATTCCAAACCAGGAAGCGATAACTGTGGCCACCAAGTTGGTAAATGAAGTTTTCTGCCGGAAGTCCTGGGTTCGAGCCTCACCCCGATGAACACCTTTTTATATTTTAATGATGTTCGGGAATGTTCTAGAAGAGGGAAGGAAAAGGAATAAACAGAAAACAACGAAAAGACAGTCGTATTTAGGAATCTTCGAGAAAGGAGGAGGGGCTAGAAATTTAGAAGCGTTTGTAAGGAAACAAAAATATAACGAAAAGAAGATCAAAATTCAATTGCCTAGAACATTCTAAGGACTATATAAGCCGTCGAGTTTGCGGCCACAAGTATTGAGTTTAACAGAGAAAAGTACGAAACCAAAAGGAAGAGAAGAGTAAAAGTGACTAGTGACTAGCGTGAACAGTGAATAGTCAAGTGTCAGTGTAGTGCCGTGACGTCATAGTTGTGACGTGTGTCGTGACGTCATAGTGGTGACGTGTCGTGACGTCATAGTAGTGACGTAGTGAACAGTGTTAATATGGTGTAAAGGAGAACCCCCATCAGGAGGACCGTGTAAGGGGAATCCTTGCGTCGAGGACTCTGCGAAGAGGACCCTGCAAGGAGGACCGCGTGTAAAACAAACCCAGTAAACTCTGTAAATTTGTACTTGGCGTTTCACTCCAATCCCGGAACTCGTCGCTCGTAACAATATCCTAGTGCAAACGAAGTGGAACGCTGATAGACAGCTTCCGCCATATCTCGGTGACATTTCGAAGCACTATGAGCGACAGCGCGCTACACCTCACCACTGCGAGTAGTGAGAGATTTTGCCCATATCAAACACTGTCTTGTTGGTCTAGTGGTCTAGACAACCGGCTCACGATTCGGGTGCTTATGGTTCGAGCCTCGTGTCGGCCGGCCGTCTTTTTCTATTTATTTATCAATGTGGCTCCCCCATCCGCTAATAAGGGGCAACGACAATAATTAAGCCGTTCTAAAATCCCAGGCGACTTACCTATCTATACCCAATATGCATATTAATCTATGGGCAACTGCCCCAGTACGCGTTCGCACAAACACTACACATACCTCTTCAGTGATTTGGTTCCAATCATCGCCGCTCAATCCGAGTCTGAGCTCGCTGACGTCACCCGCTATTGCTTTTATCTTGTCTGTGAAACCCGGACGAAGCATAGTCATATTTTCGAATGCCTGAAATTAGATAATAAGTATTGTTAGCTGGGCTATTTCAAGCAAGGTTCTTTATGTAACACTGCGACCATTGCTGGTTTGTTGGTTTGTTGTGTTTGCCCAAGCTCATTATTTACACATATATCCGAACTATTTTTTATACATTCTCGGGTATTGTATCGACACTTAGAGCTTTCAACAATCGTTTATTCAGACAATCCAGAGCACGACGGCGACGCAACGTGGTATATCGTTTTGGCATTTTGGTTAACAAATGGAAAATATTTCACAGACCACTAATGTACCTAGATATACAGGGTGGTCCAAAAGGAGGCGTCCAAACATTTTTTTTAGATTCTTTTCACTTAGCTGTACCTATCCGAAAATACCCCACCCCGTGTATGTTCCGAGAAAAAAACCGTTATTTCATAGAAAACTGCAGTGCGTGCCTACTCGACTCCAATTTAGTTACTGCGTTGTTCAATCAATCAATCAATTACACTCTTATTTTACACCAAAAAAACATAGAATACAGAGAGTAAACAAACAAGAAATACAGAAGGTACACAAATAGGCGGTCTTATCGCTAAAAAGCGATTTCTTCCAGACAACCTTAGGGTAGAGGAAAAGGTAAAAGAAAATTGGTAGGCGGTGTAGATAACTATAACAAATACATAACATACACAAATAAAGTTATACAAACACAAACATACTGTAATAAAAAAATATATATACATAATGAAATAAAACATACTACAAATACACATCCATACTTCAGTGATGTCTAAACATGTGATGTGATGTGGTCTAAACGAACCCTTTAAATATTAGGTACTAGGGTGTTTTGTTACGTTACGGTACAACTTGTATGTATCGGAAACGACTCTAACGATTTGAATGTAATTTTGTGTTTGGATAATGTTTTACTTTCCAAGATAGGTTGGCGTCATCCCTGAGAAAGTCAATCTTCACACTAAACAAGCTCCTTAAATCAGCTATAATAACTTTGTTTGAGCAAATTAATACAATTTGAATGTTATTACTTATTAGGTAGGTATCGCAAACGGGGACAAAGAAAAAAATGACCTATTTGTTGGTTATTGGTTTGTCCCCGGCCTGCAATACCTACCTAATAAGTAATAACATTCAAATTGTATTAATTTGCTCAAACAAAGTTATTATAGCTGATTTAAGGAGAGATTTATTGAGAGAAGAGTGAAAGCAGGAAATAGGATAAATGGAGCTCTGCATTCTTTTGTGAAAAGTCAACACGTGTCCAAAAAGGCACGGATGGCAGTATTGGCAGTTCATAAAGGAGTGTTAGTCCCAACATTGATGTATGGAAGTGAATCTTGGGTATGGCAGAAGACGCACGAAAGTAGGATTAACGCTGTGGAAATGCGCTCATTGAGAAGTATGTGTGGTGTAACTGTTATGGACAAATTGAAAAATAGTTTAATCAGAGAACGTTGTGGTCTGAAAGAGGATGTAGTGACAAAGATAGAGAAAGGTATGTTGAGATGGTTTGGTCATATGGAAAGAATGGATGAGTGCAGATTGACGAGTGCAACCTATAAGGCAAGCGTAAGTGGAAATGTTGGAAGGGGACGGCCTAGACGTACATATTCGGACCAAATTGGCGACGTGCTTAAGAAGGGCCAGGTTAGATCTACCCGAAACCGACGAGCATGCATGAAAGGACTAATGAATGTGGAGGAAGCTAGGGAGGTTTGTCAGGATCGTAGCAAGTGGCGTTCCGTTGTTTCTGCCTACCCCAGTGGGAGACAGGCGTGAGAATATGTATGTATGTATTAAGGAGCTTGTTTTTATCTTTTCAGTTAATAGTTTTTATGCAGTAGGGTTTTTTGTTTTTCTAAATAATTTAGTTTATTTCATACTTTTTAGTCTTGTGTCAAAATGGTAGCATAAAAGTACTATATTATATATATATATTTGGAATCTGCTCTTCACCAGCTTTCATTTGATACCCATATTGTAATTTTTTGCGAAAAAAAATTGATTCTCCCCCCTCTCTTTTTTAATTCGCAGACGTCATATTGAAATAATGTACCCTATGACACTCTTACGATTTTTACGAATCTAACGACACCTCATACGTCAAAATCCATCAAGCCGTTTAGGCTGTAGGGCGTGCCAAAGAAATAGACATACAAACATACATACATACATTCGTATATACATTCTTACATACATACATACATACATACGCTCGAAAAACATAACCCTCCTTCTGTCGCAGTCGGGTAAAAATACTCCGAGCGAAGCTGCGGTCGCCCCAAATATACTAATATTAATCTTACCGGTCCCTCAGTCATCTCGGTAATTCTTTGTTCTAATGTCTTCTGCTTTTTCGTACGAAGTAACAAGTAAATTTTCTTAACTTCGGTTGATCTGGAAACAAATTAATAGCAGCTATTAAAACTAGAACAAAGCTACTCACATAACGAAATAATTTTTTTCTAGAAGTGTAGTTGTATAATATAATATAATGTGGTCTCGAGAGGTTTACAAATAGCCATTGAAGAGTTTCACTAACTACCTCCTGGTTCCATCTTCAAATCAGCTCGATGGTACTAAATTATTTTATTGTCATCCGAATGACATACGCTTAGAAAGTTTCAAATCGATACATCAAAATAGAAGTAGGTTTGAATTAACTTTCTAGATTTTCTTACATACTTAGTTCGTTAGTAACATACAGGTGAAGCTAATTTATAAGCGTTTTAAAAATTAATTATACCTCAATAGTTTTTCAATAAGTTGCTGGCCTAGGAAGCCAGATCCACCGGTCACAAAAACAACAGCATCTTTGTAAAACTGTTGTATTTCTGAATCCCCGCGATTGATCAATTGTTCAACACCTTTGTATCGGGACATCTGCTCTATCTCTAGAGACAAGGCTGGATCCATGGCGAACCAATCTAGAAAAAGGTGAAATTATGTACATCAAAAGAAATACTAGATAAGTGTCAGTATTAACGGGTATCAACTTTACATCTAGAAAATCGAATTGCGGAAAAACACTACATGTTGTGTAACATGTAAGGAACCTTTAGGCCTATCACATACATCCGTAATAGCGAACGGAAAACTAATTCTGATTTACGATTCCGGATGATGATTCACGATTTTGGATGTCTTTGGTGGAATTTTTTAAAGATTTTCAGCCATATCTATCACACAAGCTATTTTTTTGTGTGGGCGTTGACGGAAAGATATTTATCGTGACGGTGCAGTTGAGAAGTCGTCGTTGCGGCATTGTTTCGAAATCTCAACCTCTCGCCTAAGCTCAAAAATTGCTTTTGTGATAGATATTGTTCTTAGTGGCCGAAAACATCTAGATTAGAACCAACTAGCATTGTAGCATTTTATCAGTGAAAGAATTTGTAGAATCGGTTTTGTACTTCTAGAGACTACCCATACATACAAAAACAAAGATGTGTCAAAAGTCAAATGTCACGATCTGACTAGCTACCGATTAAATGTTTAAAAAAAAATAGTTGGGGCCCTTCCCACCGAAAAATTCCTTGGTGTACCGAGTGCCTTAGCCATGTCGTGCCTTAAGAAGTGTGGGCAGCCTCTTTCACCGCCTCAATACTTGGTTTTTTGATAAAATAAAACCAGCTGTTTTCGATTTCACCTGACATTTGCTTGACGTGTCACGTAAACAACGCTGCTACCAGGTAACAGAGAAACGTAAATCACCGAAGCTAAGCCGAAACGCAGCCATTGGTCGCCGAACGGTTGCTCCCGTGGTAACGATAACGGTAACGAAGTAACATCACATGCGCGTAGCGGTCCAAGACGAAAGTGTCAAGTTGGTGTCAAGAAGGACGTTTTAGATGTTTTCTATGTTTTCTTTCTATTTTCGTATGTTATTTTAGTTTAATCGTAAGTTTTATTCCTCATGTTTCGCTTCACCTATGTCTCAGACCACTACTGTTAGACAGTTGCGGGCGGCGGCGCCACAAGATCTTGTGAAGTGTCCGGAGTGCTCCCAGCCTAAATTTTTCAGGGGACAGAGAGGTCTGAATATCCACAAAACTAGAGTGCATCAACCGCGCACAACATCAACAGCCCAGCAAAGTGGTCCAACGCCACCAGGACAGGTTTCAAATGCGTTGTGGGAAAAACTAGGCAGACTTAAATCCTCTCTCCCTTTGGTAAAGAGGATCCCTCGGGGGGCGAGGATTGCGGTAGCCACCTCTCTGTCCTCCTACATTAGGAATGCTACCAACAAAAATGATAGTAACAGCTGGGAGCAGTTACTCAGTTTCTCCTACCGAACACTTCACATACCGAATGGAAGCGAAAGTAGCGGCTCCCTCACCAACAAAATTAAGAAAAACTCTCCTCTCATCAATTAACTTCGAAGATAGCGACCCCCTCTTTAGAAGAGGCCACTTGTATAACATCAACAAGAAAATTGAATCGAAAGTTGGCGATGGAGACCTGAAAGGAGCCGCGCAGCTTTTATTTTCCAGTGACGCAATCGCCCCGGATACGCCAGAAACTCTGTCATCTCTGCGTGACAAGCATCCATCTCCAGCAGCAGCCTGCTGCCTGCCAAATGCCCCCAACCGTTCAGAGCACACTCCCGAAGCGACTGCTGAGGAGGTTCAGGCCGCTATTTCTTCTTTCAGGAGTGGCTCGGCCGGTGGCCTAGATGGTCTAAGCCCTCAACATTTTAAAGATCTCATCCTGGGGACCGCTGGGGTCGCTGGCCGTGCCCTTCTGGAGGATTTAACGCGTCTTATCAACCTCATGTTGTCGGGGAAGGTGTGCTCGGAAATATTAGATGTCCTATACGGTGCCAACCTGTGCGCATTAAAAAAAAAGGATGGCGGTATAAGACCGATTGCGGTAGGAAACACCATCCGCCGTGTTGCTTCTAAAATTTCCTGCAAGCACATCCTGCCGGAACTCCAAAACAAGTTTCAACCAACCCAACTCGGTTTTGGGACCCGGGGAGGTTGCGAAGCCGCAGTCCATGCAACGCGTACTTTCCTTGAACGCGGCGGAGGGGAGGTGCTGCTGAAGGTGGATGTACGCAACGCATTTAACTCTGTAGATAGGGGTGCCCTGCTGACAGAAGTCAAAGAACATATCCCAGCCTTATACCACTACTTATGGCAGTGCTACAGCTCGCCATCGAATCTTGTCTACCAAAATAATCTTATACACTCTTCGGTAGGCTGTCAGCAAGGCGACCCCCTCGGACCGGCCATCTTTAGCCTGGCCATACACCCACACATAACGTCCCTTTCATCTAAATTCAACATTTGGTACTTAGACGACGGAGCTCTAGGAGGCGAAGCGACATCCGTCCTATTAGATTTAGAGAATTTGATCCATAATTTTCAGACAATAGGTCTTGAATTAAATTACTCAAAATGTGAACTATTTATTGGCGACACCCTGACCCCGTTCGAAAAAAATTCAATCATAAGACAATTTGACAGTTTAGCCCCAGGCATAAAAATTATAAACAAGGAGTCACTTCGTCTCTTAGGTGCTCCTATTCTAGAAGAATCCCTACCCAATTTTGTTTCGGACTTAATTGCAAAATTTGAAGAATCCTCAAACCGTCTAAAAGAAATCAGTCCCCACATGGCGTACTGCATTATAAAATTCTGTTTGTTCGTGCCTAAATTCACATATGTGCTGCGTTGTTCTACCCTTTGGAGATACCCCTCGCTTCTACTTCGTTTCGACAACCTAATCAAAATTACCCTATCAGAAATTCTAAATTGTCCCCTTACTGAGAATGACCACAGCTGGTGCCAAGCCACCCTCCCAATTCGGTTCGGTGGTATTGGCATCCGAAAAGCATCGGCGGTAGCGCTTCCGGCGTTTCTGTCATCAGTCCATAGTACGCTTGACCTCTTCGGGAGTATCATAAACCCATCAATTGGTGATATAGAGGTCACGTACTTGGCTGAAGCCAGAGACGCCTGGGTAAGTGCCGCCGGTCCCGATAACGCTGTCCCCACAAGCCTGACGTCGCAGAGGCTATGGGACGAGCCGCTCTGCATTCAGACTCAGAAAAGTCTTATAGACAACGCGACCTGTACTGCAGAGAAAGCTCGCCTCCTAGCCTCAAGTGAGCCAGAGTCAGGATTCTGGCTAAATGCGTTGCCATCTGCAAACGTGGGCACGCTTCTGGACAGATCCTCCTTCACTTTGGCAATCGGTCTGAGACTCGGTGCCAGAACGATTGAGCCACATCGCTGCCGCTGCGGCGCGAACGTTAACGACCTCGGCCACCATGGTCTCTCCTGTCGACACAGTGCTGGCCGTCTCCCTCGCCACGCCAGCTTGAACGACATCATCCGTCGGGCCCTTGTCAGCGCCAACGTGCCGGCTATACTTGAGCCAAATGGCCTTGCAAGAGACGATGGCAGGAGACCCGACGGTATGACTGTCATTCCTTGGAGGAATGGCAGGCCCCTGGTGTGGGACGCTACGTGTGTCGACACTGTGGCGCCCTCACACCTCCCTGCCACCTCTCTAAGAGCGGGCGCGGCGGCGGCTGCTGCAGAGGGTATCAAGCGGCGCACGTATGCCACCCTGGGTGACGGCTACATCCTTGCGCCATTCGGTGTTGAGACCCTGGGGCCGTGGGGGCCAGACGCTCGGCAGCTTTTTAAAGAGTTGTCGTCGCGCTTGGTAGAGGTGTCCGGTGACCGAAGGGCTGGCGCGTACCTCGGGCAACGAATATCTATTGCCATCCAAAGAGGTAACGCCGCCAGCGTCCTGGGCACCCTCCCGCAGGACAGCGGCCTCGAGCACGTCTTCTGTTTAGTGTAAGTTGAACGGAAGTCGTGCTCGATATAGTGGCTCATTTGTTCTTTCCTTTTTTTTTTGTATCAGTTTTTATTTTTAATCATAGCCATATTTAGTGATAAGTTGTATATAATGTTGTAAATATCGCATAAGTTTTTCAAGTTCAATAAAACAATTTATTAGTTAAAAAAAAAAAAACAAAGATCTTATAACCAAGTACAGAAATGGTTAGGGATATTGATATAAAGACGGCCATACTGAATGGAGTTAGATACGCAGTCAATGCGGTATCTCTCCACTTATAACCATCCAGAATCAATGTTATGTGGCTGCAAAAATGGTTTTAGCTATGCCTGTGGGTGCAGAAAAGTTGGGCTCAAAGAGGGTTTTTTGTATGGGATATATGGGAATACATACGCCATTCCGAAACATTTAGTCCTAACTGCTCTTATTTTGAAGTTTCGTATCTCTGTAACTATGCAGTTTAAAAAGATGATTCAATAATCTTATTGTAGAACAAGTCTTGTTTATTCTTCTAGAAAACCACTTTGTTATGGAAAACTAGAAAAAAGAAAAAAAAATTCATGGTTTTTTAGACATGGCAGAGCCCGCGGCAACACCTCAAGGTCGAAAACTTGGTTTTTAATAAGCATCTATACTTTTTTTAATATATTGTTTTATTAATATATATTGTCCCGCAGGACAGCGGCCTCGAGCACGTCTTCTGTTTAGTGTAAGTTGAACGGAAGTCGTGCTCGATATAGTGGCTCATTTGTTCTTTCCTTTTTTTTTTGTATCAGTTTTTATTTTTAATCATAGCCATATTTAGTGATAAGTTGTAAATAATGTTGTAAATATCGCATAAGTTTTTCAAGTTCAATAAAACAATTTATTAGTTAAAAAAAAAAAAACAAAGATCTTATAACCAAGTACAGAAATGGTTAGGGATATTGATATAAAGACCATACTGAATGGAGTTAGATACGCAGTCAATGCGGTATCTCTCCACTTATAACCATCCAGAATCAATGTTATGTGGCTGCAAAAATGGTTTTAGCTATGCCTGTGGGTGCAGAAAAGTTGGGCTCAAAGAGGGTTTTTTGTATGGGATATATGGGAATACATACGCCATTCCGAAACATTTAGTCCTAACTGCTCTTATTTTGAAGTTTCGTATCTCTGTAACTATGCAGTTTAAAAAGATGATTCAATAATCTTATTGTAGAACAAGTCTTGTTTATTCTTCTAGAAAACCACTTTGTTATGGAAAACTAGAAAAAAGAAAAAAAATTTCATGGTTTTTTAGACATGGCAGAGCCCGCGGCAACACCTCAAGGTCGAAAACTTGGTTTTTAATAAGCATCTATACTTTTTTTAATTATTATTTATTAAGGAAATCAACAGCGTTACAAACATAAATTACATCAGGAATGATTACAAAGGTAGGTACAGCTTTTACTGATTTCCACGTAATACATAGATAGGCGTGTTAGGTTGAATAAAATATAGTAGATAGGTAGCATAATAAATACTCGTACTTACTAGTATTACATAATAGTTTGCAAGATACAATTTCAGGTGAGAGTAGTATTAGACTGAAAGTCTCTGGACACTGGTGAAAACATTTAATGAACTTTTCCTGAGTAATTATATAAATCTATTGGATTAACACTCTATGTCCCGAACAATTTGGTTTTCGTAAAGGATGCTCTACTGCGGATGCTTGTTACAATTTGGTAAAAACTGTTACGGAGAGTATTAATGATAAAACGCCCATTGTATCTCCTTGCAACAACATGTACATGAGCAAAGCTTTTGACTTTGTTAATCATAAAAAGCTGTTACAAAAACTCTACATGTGTGGTATAAGAGGATAATCGTTTGACTGGTTAGAGAGCTATCTTAAGGGAAGAAAACAATGTACTGAAATTGCAAGCCTTGTACCTTATAAAAATATTGTTTTAAAGCATAAATGTAGATCTGAATTTCTGAGAAATGATGTTGGCGTTCCTAAGGACAGTATTTTAGGCCCGTTACTATTCATTATATATATATACGATTTGCCAAAAGAAATAACGCATCAGACCCTCTTGTTTGCGGATGATACTGCGCTGCTAGTTAAATCGAATAATAAAGAATCGTTTGAATCTACTATTAATGACGCTCTATCAAAAGTGATCGATTTCTTGAACAAATTGGACTTAAATATAAATGTGACTAAAACTAAATTAATCCAATTTACTTCTTACAACTCAAGTTCTTTACCCTTACAAATTAATTACAACAATTCAATAGTGGAGCAAGTTGACGCAACAACATTTCTAGGTATAACTATTGATAAGCACTTGAATTGGAAGGAACATATAGACTCTACCTGTAAAAGACTAGAACGCTACGTATATGCTCTGCAAAGACTAAGGCAAACCGTCTCTCGTGAGGCCGCGCTGGCCGCCTATCATGGATATGTTTCTTCCATAATTAATTATGGATTGATAATTTGGGGTAATTCAGTTGAAATAGAGAGAGTATTCATACTACAGAAAAAATGTATAAGAGTTTTATGTAATGCATGGTTTTCAGAGAGTTGTAAACCACTTTTCAGCAATTTAAAGAGTCTACCTCTCCCTTGTATATACATAAAGCAGATATGTCTCTATGTTAAATCGAATCCGGAATCCTTCCGAAAACGATCAGATGTTACTGTTCGTCAACTAAGGTCAAATTATGTAAATTTGTTGTATCAGCCATCATGTCAGACTTATATAATAGAAAAAATGCATACAACATGAGCACATTGATTTTTAACAAACTGCCTGAGCACATTAAAATTCTAGAAGGAAATGTTTTCAAAAAGACATTGACAAGCTGGCTCTTAGAAAATTGCTTCTACAGCGTCAAAGAATTTTTAGATCAAATGTAGTAGGTGCTGTGCTTGTCTATATATTGAGACATTAATTGGTTATTTAAATGTATTATTGTGACTATTTTGTTTGTCCTAATTTCATGTATTGCGTTGTTTAATGTTTTGTTTGTTTTTATGTCTATAATAGGTTAATTTTGTATAAATCAGTTGATTTATCTTGATATCATGTATATTGTTGTAGAAAATTGCACTGAAAAAGAAATCACGATAATTTGTAACATTATAATTAAGTCAATATTATGTTTGTATCAGTTCATTTCATTTTAATTAAATTTTCGACATGCTTAAAATTTGCACGCCTGCGAGCAGGCTGGATACACTTGTACTAAATAATATATCACGATGACAAGACCTAGTGTAATAACTGTATTCATGTAAATAAATGATTTCTATTCTATTCTATTCTATTCTATTCTTTTTGTGCTATGCGTAGCATCCACGCATAGCGTACGGACTCAGACGACGGTATTTAACAATCAACAGACGCGTTTACGTTATTGTATGCAATAAAACATCTTTTTCTTTAAGCACTTTGTTAAAACGAACCAAAGATCTAAAATATCTGATTGTTGCCAGACCAAGAAACAAAATATTTACAGTCACACTTTCTTTTAATCTAAAATAAATTATAGCTAAATTTCGACTTATTTCGCTAAAGACTTTTACTTAGGTTAGGCGTAGGTGTTATAATAAGTAAGTAGGCACTCATGAAATTAATTATCATACTTCATTCCATTTCACAATTTAAAGATGTTCCGTTTGTTCGTTATAGATTTTGTTCTAACGATGAGACTAGTCTATTTCCATGATTGTTTTGAGCAAAGTCGCTAGATGGGGTTGGTTGTAGTAGTCACCATAATAATTTTATAAGAATCTTAGAAGTTTTAGTATCGTAATTATTAATTCACTAGCGATAATCACTTAAAATTTTGGGTAATCGTAACAAATGCTGACTCGATGAGTTTGACAACGCCATCTAGTAAGTTCCGTTGATTTGTTTATTTGAAAAAGAACACTACCATGCAATTTACTTCACAATGATTATAATTATTTCATTATTTTAACGTTGGTAAAGCCGTTCTAAGAATTGAAATAGAATCTATTTTTGTCGTTCAAAATGGGGATAAAGCTCTAGTCTACTTTGTTTGGAAATGAGTATAGAGGTACAAAGCAAATTTGTTATTAACAAAGAAATCTGTAAATTGTAATAAAAAATCAATTAAGTATAACAATCTATTTTTTAAATGCTGCTATTGTAGATATAGAGTCGAGTTTTAATCAATTTTATTTCATTATCTTTATTATTGGTATATTTTCGAAAATTACACAATATTTTGCAACTGTATACTTCAACTGTTTCATACTTGAGCTGGGCTGTGCGAAAGGCGTAAGGCATCGCAGTGGGCTTGCCATGAGTCTTCACTGTAGTTGCGGCGCCAATTTTGAATGACAGAATTAGTTCTCAACGTAACCGCTAGGAGCACGGTACGAAATTAAATACAAAAATTAGTAAACTACAGTAAATACTGCAGTACTGTAGTATACTTCAGTGTGGACTCGCGGTAGACCTACTGACAGTTAACTAGCTGATGGTAATTACAGTATATTACACTGAGCTCAAGACAAGATTCATTATCAGCTGTCTTACTGTGCGACTATCAGATTTAATCGATGGATATTTTATAATACAGTTCTTCTGATTAAGTAAATATTAATAAGCAAATACTCATGTTATCTGTCTATTTGTATAAAAAAATGAATTTACGAAATATTCATAATTTATAATTCAGTAAATAAATTCATTTATTGCGTCATATGGTGTGGTATGGTATTGTAATGTTCATGTATTCAACTATGATAATACGCTATGCGCTTCCTGTTAAATGCTAAATATTTGTACACAATGACTGACCCGGCTATCGTTATAGCTTTTGTATTTAATAAACAACTGTTTTGATTGATTACCGGTTAATGATGGATATTGATTTAATAAAAAAAACAGTATAAACAGAACCGGTATGTTTTCGTGTGCAGATAGAGTATTTACTGTATAAACATAGCAAGCATCAAAATGTAGTAAAATTGAGAACGTTGTAGCATCAAATAGAATTAAAATCAAGTGTTACCATTTATTATGTTTCAAGCATTCAACTAAAACTTTGAATACCTTCTTAATTTGAAATACTAAACTTCTTCGTCTGAAATGGATGGGTTCAGAATGTACTATTTCCAAATAAATCATTAGACAAGGAAGATCGCACTTATAAGAGCTGCTATTAGTATGTTCACTCTCTAAGCACCCTAAACAAGTTTCTGAAGGTTTCGCTAAGTTACTCGCTCGCGCACTCTACAACTCCTTTATTCATCATTCTCTTGCCCATTTCCCATTATTTGGGGTCGGCGCAATATGTCATCCTCTTCCATTCATCTCGCTTGGCCGTCGTTTCAGCACTCACTCCTTTCTTACACATATCATCCTTCACACAATCCATCCATCTTTTCTTTGGCCTTCCTCTCCTACCACAGCCATCCACATTCATACTTAACACTCTTCTCGTAACATGAAACTCGTCTCTTCGCATCACATGCCCATACCACGATAATCTATTGCCCTGCAATTTTTCCGTTATAGGTGCTACTTTCAAACTACAACTCCTTTATTGACTGAACTAATTATCAAAAGTTAGTTTTTTTGTTCATTGCGGGAATTGGTGCGGTCAGAAGTCCATACCATAGATGTTAGCGCCTCTATCATTTTTATGTTGGTTTTAAATTAGTCCTAAGTATCTACTTAGTCTATCATCGCCATAAGTTAAAACAATTATAATCAATCATAAACACATTTTGATTAAAAACTTGGCACAAATAATTTTTATCTTGTAATCTTTTTTAATCTTTTAAATAAAAAATAGTACACGTGCTAACACAGTTCAGGTAATTTTAAAAACGACTTAGGAAATACTTAATATTGAAATTATTAGCAATACCTATAGCACAACTAAAGCGACAATTGATTTTTTGCATAAGACGGTACACAAAACTGAAAATTTTATAAAAATCAATAATGTTAGTTTCATGTCCGATATCACATTTTATCATTGAATTATTAGTATTATCTGATTTACCGGTCGTGTTTAAAGTGTGATCCACAATTTCAAACACAATAAAATCTTGCTCCGTTTCGTGCTTCTGTAAGTAGTATCGAGTCACATCTCACTCACAAAATGCCTTGAGACCGCTCAATTTTAATTATTAAGGCTCGGTTATTCGAGTGCAAGCGTCTCTTTCTTACAAGCATAAGTTTGCAATTAGCCATCCCGCTTCAATTGAAGGCAGGTCCGCAAAAAAACGTATTTTTCATCAATATCTTTTCTCTCTGGTGGTGGGGGAAAAAACTAGCCTGAGAATAATTTAGACAATGTCATTTCCTGTTTTTCAGTGTATTTTTTTTATTTGTAGTGTTAATAATCTTTAAGTAAAACTTGAAAAATAGTAATAAACTACCTATCTTTGCATGTTTTTATGATCGAGAAAAGTAATAACTATCGTGTTTTAAGCCACAAAATGATCAGGAACAGTTCATGAACAACAACATATATTTTTTCTGGATTAAAACAACGACTATTTCATGCCTTAAAACTCAACCAAAAACAGGCGATTTGGAAGATCCTGCCCTCAATTATGAACTGGAATGCGATTTTTGAATCTCATTCGGTGAGCTCAGCTGTTAAAAATGTCAAAATTACTACGGAGATACGCATCTTTTTACTGCTGATTTGACTTTCAAAAATCGCTCTCCTGTAGTATGATTTTTGAAAGTCAAATCAGCAGTAAAAAGATGCGTATCTCCGTAGTAATTTTGACATTTTTAACAGCTGAGCTCACCGAATGAGATTCAAAAATCGCATTCCAGTTCATAATTGAGGGCAGGATCTTCCAAATCGCCTGTTTTTGGTTGAGTTTTAAGGCATGAAATAGTCGTTGTTTTAATCCAGAAAAAATATATGTTGTTGTTCATGAACTGTTCCTGATCATTTTGTGGCTTAAAACACGATAGTTATTACTTTTCTCGATCATAAAAACATGCAAAGATATGTAGTTTATTACTATTTTTCAAGTTTTACTTAAAGATTATTAACACTACAAATAAAAAAATACACTTTTTTTACTTAGTTAAGTTCCTTTAGTCTTCCCTATCCAGAAAGTCTCAAAGTCTTAGATTTCTTGTAGAGAAGTCTAAAGAAACTTATCTAAGTCAAAGAAAAGACCAGTTAATAATTAAAATTGTGCGGTCTCAAGACATTTTGTGAGTGAGATGTGATTCGATACAACATACAAAAGCACGAAACTTAGCAAAATTTATTGTGTTTGAAATCGGAGAAATACGAGTAGTGAGTTGTGACCAGTACATAAGAAACTAGTTTTAAGTATGGTAGATTGGCATAATTATTATGTTCCTGCGACGTTTGTTTTTTAATACTTTATTGTACACATGGAAATACAGATGAATACAGTATAATAGACAAGTACAAAGGGCGAGCTTATCTCTGAAGAGATTTCTTCCAGCAGACCCATGTTCGCTTCTATTGCGGGATTATAGTCCAGAATGCGGTGGGCTTTCTTTATAGTGTTTAGTATGTTGTACAACTGACGAACTGTTAGTGCCTCGTTTTTTTTTGTAAAGTTATCAACAACAAAAATAATGAAAGAAGAGTTTTAGCGTTTCTAAAAATTCAACCTCTAAGAGTAGATCGTATTCAGATGCTCTTATTTACAAAATTACCTCAATAATATGGAGAACACGAGAATGAAGTACGATTCCACAAGGATGCAACTGCTGAATGCGACAAATATCAAACGTTTACTAGTTAGGAAACCTTCAGTATTACCTACGTAATTGTTAAATTTAAATTACAAAATAAATACAATCAAATAATCAAAAAAGGTCGTACTCCTTCTACATACGGCGTGTGTTTATATTTCTCCTCTACTGCAAAAACACGTAACGACGTGGTGGTGGACAAAAAAAAAGAAAAGACAGACGGACGGACACCGTATACTTATACAGGATGTTAAAAAACCCTGTTAGAGTCTTTAGGGGGTGCTTCAGACCATCAAACTGAAAAACTTTCACTTTGGAGCCAACTTCGAAATCGCGAAAAAAGATGTCCTATACATTTGAGTCGAGTTGATACTGCAGTTATGTGTGAAACTGGTGTTTTTTATTCGAGATTTCGATGTCGACTACATAGTAAAAGTTTTTTTTACACAGGGTTTGTATATTGTCAAGTTTCAACCCCCTTAATTTTTCACTTTTTGTTGTTTTATTATTTGAGAACAAATCTGAGGTAGGGCAGATAGACAAACGGATGGACAGATGAACGGACAGTGTAGACTTTTGAAAAGGCTCCAGATCGTAGAAATCCGTCGGGGCTGCCATTCCATGCCATGTAATGAACTACATTTTTTCAGTTTTATTAGTTTGTGTCTAATTGATATTAGGAACAGATGGAAATGGCAGCCCTCGACGGATTTTATTGGGTTTGGTTTATTATCTTTCGTAACTCACCTACTTTCTTTTGGCCGAGGGTTTTAAAAAAAATATATTTAATCCTTTTTCGATTACAACGTTTCCATACGTCGCGAGTTTTTTCAAAATTTTTTATTTGCTTTTTATTATAAAATTTTTAGAGAATTCCTACATAACCGTCAAAATATCATGTCAATTTGTCTTTCTGTAAGTATGCTTGATGTATTACTTACATATATATCGGTCAAGCCGTCTCGGAGAAAAAATGCGCTAACAATATTGATAAGCGAAAAAACATTTCCGATTAATCACAAACCGTTTACAGAAAACAGTATCTAAAACGGTCTAACCCTTTCTGAAATGAATAGGAACATTCGTTTGCAAACGCAAACACAAAAACAAATAACCTCTCACCCTAAACGCATACACCTTCTCCATTCTGCCGTGGGTAAAAAGACCCTGAACATGGTTTACCTACTTACTACGTGCCTCCACATAGTTCCCGACGATGTTCGTCTGCTGCCTCATCAGACCCTTAGACGTTCATGTCCAGAAGCTACTCACCAAACGCTATAAAAAGAGCTTAAAAACGGTCTACTAGCTATGTGCTTTCGCAGAGTTCCCCACGATGTTGTTCTGCTGCATCATCAGTCCCTCAGACGTTCATGTACAGAAGCTACTTACCAAACGCTATCAAAAGAGCCCAAACACGGTCTACTAGCTATCTGCCTTCGCAGAGTTCCCCACGATGTGGTTCTGCTGGATCATCAGTCCCTCAGACGTTTATGTACAAAGCTACTCACCGAACGCTATCAAAAGAGCCCAAACACGGTCTACTAGCTATGTGCCTTCGCAGAGTTCCCCACGATGTTGTTCTGCTGCATCATCAGTCCCTCAGACGTTCATGTAGGTACGGAAGCTACTCACCAAACGCTATCAAAAGAGCCCAAACACGGTCCACTAGCAACAAAAACAAAAAACCGGATCAGCGCTCCCTGATGGTTTGTCACAATCATCTAAGAATCATTGCAAATAAACCTCAAGCACTTATAAAAAAACCGCATCTAAATCGGTCAATCCGTTTCGGCGTAAATGCGCAAAAACTCATTTTGACTTTAGAAAAATGTTTACTGCAGCGCCCCCTGGCGAGTTAACACCGTATCACTTATCTAAGAACCATTGCTGATTAATTACAAACACTTTACAGAAAACCGTATCTAAATCGGTCTAGCCGTAATGGAGATAAATGGGAACATTGGTTTTGCACTAACAAATAAACAAACAACCTCTCACCCTGAACGCATACACGTTCTCCGTTCCCTCGTGGGTAAAAAAGGAGATCGCTACTGATTGCTCTCCTTATCGACGTAACCACTTTTCATACAAATTGTATAGGATTTTATTACTATCGCTATTTCATACGCGGTTACACTGATGTTCCGTCTACCAGCGTAAGCGAAAAATTATTCGCCTAAGGTCCCGATGGTACTGTTATACCCCTTATTCTCTCTCTGTTCTGCTGACTCAGCTCTCTCTACCCTGCGGAGCTGCAGACGCTCCCGCTTCCGTCTCGTCCCAACTACCATCCGTGACGGCTGCCTAAGGACCTCATTATTAAATAATTAAATTCGATTAATTAAAGTACTTTTCTTCTTAATAATAAATCTTTTTTTTTTAAAACACGGTTTCCGTAATTCGTTATAACAATTTGGTGGCAGCGTAAAGGGATTCTAGAAAAAGTCCCCGGTCGGTTCCGAAGTTCAAGTTGAGAGAAGTGAACAAACTCAAGTGTCCGTGCCGTCACAAAACTATAATTATAACCGTGTCCTCACCGTGTCATCACCGTGTCCTCACCGTGTCCTCACCGTGTCCTCACCGTGTCATCGCTGTATCGCCGCTGTATCCTCGCCGTATCGCCGCTGTTCCCTCACTGCATCATCGCTGTATCATCACCGCATAGTGACCGAATCATATCCGTGCTCTCACCGTATCGCCAATAGGCTCTCGCTGTGTCCTTGCTGTATCTTCGCTGTATCATCTCTATCTACATCATCACTGCATCATCATCGTGTCCAGAGATCATCTGAAGCTATGTGGAACTTAGTATACATACTCTACAATCTACTGTAAGTGATTTCATTTCTCTTTGATAAACATTCTCGCGACACTACGGCGCCAGACTATTAGATTATCAACAGTGTTTCTCAAACTTTGCGTTCCAAATCTTTGGTCATTCATTGTTATTGTACTTATTATTCAAATCCTTGTCATATTTTAAAGATTTTATCCACTTCAAAAGCTTTCGTATTTAAAACAGAGCCTGAGCATTTGGAAGAAAGCGATTCTTCTCATTATTCTTCTGACGAAGACGACGAAACGATGTCTACTCCAATCGATTTATCCATTCTACTCAAATTTATTAAACCCTATGATGGCAATAGGGAAACTCTTAACTCGTTTATAGTCAATTCGGTATGTCAAGTTTTTTTTGGTCTCCATTTTTATATTTTTTACGGATAGAAGACATAATTTTAAGACTCCTATTTCATTCTTATTGCGATTCATTGAGTTTATCAAAGTAAATTTAATTTTTAAATTATTTTGATCTGTGATCTCAAAGTGCAAAAATGGTGGAGAAAAAATAATTCGAACTCCATGGAGAAAAACGACCTACTGCTATATTAAAAAAAATGAAAACCTGCCTCCTCTTTCTAACTCTATGCTGGAAACAGATACGGCATCTTCAAAATATGTCAAATTCTGACATTGTGAATGTATTTTTTTTTCTTTATGGCCGGTTATTTTAAGTTGATTTTATGTTTACCAAGGAGTTTGCAGGGGCAGCAAGTGACGTCACTCGTGGACCGAAAAACGACATTATTTTAATAAAAATATCTGTAATCCTTTCATTTTAAAATCTCTGACATAGAAAATATGATTATTCAGACAATTATCTCGAAATGTTTTTCGATTCAGCCCCCCAAAAAAAAACTTGACATACCGACTTGTGATAATGCTTACGATTTAGCTAATACAACTCAAAAGCCGACTCTCTTCAAATATATTTTATGTCAACTCCAAGGTAAAGCGGAGGTTGCTTGCTCGATCAAAGAATTTACAGCTTGGGAACAATTAAAGGAGTTTCTGAAAACTCAATTCAGTGAAAGAAAACATTATCCGCATCTTTTAACGGATCTACAAGAGAACAAGCAAGCTCCTAATAAAAATGTCAATAAATTTTCCTTAAGGGTAGAAACATGTCTATCACAGCTACTAACAGAAATTTCTCTCGGCGATACAAAAGTGAAAGAAGTATCAGGCCGAACTGCGGCTATGGAAGATTTAGCTCTGCATCATTTTATAATGGGTCTCAATCCACGCATTTCAAACATCATCAGGTGTAAGTCGCCTAAAAACCTAAATGAAGCAATAAAATCATGCTATTTCAGAAGAACGTATCCAACAGACAATCTATAAAAAGAATATCTTAACCGATAAGCCACAGCGTAACATGCTTAATTATCGTAATCCAGGGCCATCATCATCAGGCCCATCTCAAGGTCAGAGACTATTTAATACCTTCAAACCGAGACCACCCTTCAACAATCCTCCTACAAATCAAATTTGCAGATACTGCAAAGCGCCGGGCCATACCATCGATAATTGTAGGAAAAGGGAATTTAACAATAACCGCACCCAAAATCCCAATCCTAGGCCCAGCACAAGCTACAATCCCAGACCTCAAGTTCATTACATTGAAGAAAATGTTACTGAAGATGAGGGCCATGACGAAGTCGATCTTATTCAAGACAAAGCCGAAAATTTAAACGAATAAATGTCTCGTTAAAGTGTCGCACGAGATACAATAATCCCCAAGTCGACACTCATTCTAAACCCTCTGTATCAAAAATCGCTGTATCCACTGCATCCAAATCCACTGTATCCAATGTCGCTGTATCCACTGTATCCAAGCCCACTGCATCCAAATCCACTGTATCCAATGTCGCTGTATCCACTGTATCCAAATCCACTGTATCCAATGTCGCTGTATCCAAATCCACTGTATCCACATCCACTGTATCCAAGCCCACTGTATCAAAATCCACTGTACTCAATGTCACTGTATCCAACTCCACTGTATCCAAGTCCACTGTATCCAAGTCCACTGTATCCAAGCCCGCTGTATCCAAGCCCACTGTATCCAAGTCCACTGTATCCAAGTCCACTGTATCCAAGTCCACTGTATCCAAACCCACTGTATCCATGCCCACTGTACCCAATACCATTAAATCCAGACCAGCTGTGTCTAAAACATCCATTACAAATCCCACTGTGTCAAAAAAAACTGAAGTCTATGAAATCCATGCCGATCCTAGCAAGACTCTTCTAAAACATATCTTGATCTATACTTCGATATCAGAATTACCACTGTCTCTCCTTGTTGATTCAGGTTCTTCAGTCAGCCTACTGAAGCAATCATGTATTACAAAAAAAAACAAAAATTAGTAAAAGACCCAATTAATCTAAAAGGTATAGATGCAGGCGATGAGCCAACCCCGGCCTTAGGTCATTTCCAATTGAAGTTTTACCTATCAGAACGAAAATGTATTCACCACAAAGTACACGTCATTAACGATATCAATTTACCTTATGATGGTATAATCGGCAGTGATTTGCTAAACAGTTTCGGTTGTAACATCGACTACACCCGCAACATCCTAAAAATCCTAGGAAAATCTGAATTGAAATTATTTTTCTCTGAACCTACCTATGTTATCCCTCCAAGGACAGAGACAGTAATTGAGTGCTCTGTCTCAAATCCAAACCTTAAAGAAGGCTTAGTCCTCGATTACCATCATTCAGATGGTCTACTATTTCCAAATAGCATAGTAAATGTAAATAGATTTAGATAATAAAAGAGTAAACATATCAGTTGTGAATGTCTCACAAAAACCGATATTACTAAATCCAAACCTCAATTTAAGGTTAATACCTTTCAATAATAACGTTTCTATTCCCGTAAATAACATCGGAGATGCATACCCTATTCCACAAATCTCTGAAATCCTAGATCAACTCGGTTCCTGTAAATATTTTTCAACCTTAGACCTTGCATCCGGTTTTCATCAAATATCGCTCACTGAAAGCGATGGTCCCAAAACAGCCTTCAATGTGCCACAAGGGCATTTCGAATTCACTCGCATGCCATTCGGGCTTAAAATGCCCCTTCCACCTTTCAACGCCTAATGAACACCGCTTTATCTGGTCTGCAAGGTATACGCTATTTCGTGTATCTAGACGATATTGTCATCTATTCCCATGATTTACAATCTAAAATTAACAACTTACCATCCACCTTCGAATTTTTTTTTTCTTTTATACTCCGCCAATTCAATCTCAAACTTAAACCTGATAAATGTGAGTTTCTCAGACGGAAAGTTGCATACCTGGGTCATATCATTACGGATGATGGTGTAAAACCTAATCCAGACAAAAAAAAATCAGTCACTGAGTTCCCAGTTTCCCTGTCTCCTAAAAAAGTTAAATCTTTCCTTGGACTCGTCTCTTACTATCGTCGATTCATTCCTGAGTTTTCCAAAATCGCTAAACCCCTAACTAATCTCCTAAAAAAGGATCAACCTTTCCTCTGGGAAAATCAGCAGCAAAATTCTTTCGAAACCCTAAAATCTAAACTTACCTCTGCTCCTGTACTCTGCTATCCCGATTTTATAAAACCATTTCTTCTCACTTGCGATGCCTCAAATCATGCCCTTGGTGCTGTCCTTTCTCAAGGATCTATTGGTCAAGAACGACCTATTGCTTATGCATCGCGCACCCTAAACAAAAGTGAGTCCAACTACAGCACCACTGAAAAAGAATTGCTCGCTATCCTGTTCGGATGTAAAACTTATCGCCCATATTTATACGGGCGAAAATTCCAAATAATCACAGATCATCGGCCTCTTAGATGGCTTTTCAATCACCGAGACCCCAGTAGCAAATTACAAAGGTGGTGGTTAAAACTCGAAGAGTTTGATTATGAAATTATTTATCGAATAGGAAAACTTAACTCCGTTGCAGATGCTCTGTCAAGATTTCCCGTAAATCCAGTTCTTCCTCAAAATCCAAATACCAGCGACGGCAACGTCGACCTAGGGCCATTAAATTTAAGCCCACATTCAGAAGACCTCAAACTAGACTTTGAGTCTGTTAACATCCCGTCACCTCTGGACAATCCTGAACTAAATGCCTCTGAGTTTTCTCTCCTCAGTACATCCGCGGTACCTGAAAAAACCAAAATCAAATCTCATACGAATCTCAACGATGGCTTAGCACAGATCCTGAAAGATCTCCAAATCCTGATAGATCCTACTATTTCCGCTTCAGTACCTGAAAATCCTGAAAAACTAATTCCAACTACCAGTCAGAATTCTCAAATCGAAATTATCTCTAATCCTCAACATCCAAATCAACCATCATCGACTGAAGATGATTATAATCAGTTCCTAAAATCAATAACCAACAAGAAGGAAACATATAATTCTATTCTAAAAGAAAATAATCAACACTTATTGAAAACTCGATCCAAACATCCAACAGGATTATTCCAACGTCTTTAGACCTCGATTAATCAAATCCATATATGCAAGATATTCTCAGCAATATGCAAAATCCAAATGAATTATTAGAACCCGAGAAAGAGTTATACACATTCACGAAATTAGAAATGTTTAATAAAACAATTTTCCTGCTATTTACAAAAGTAGGTACATTACTTCGACCAAACAACTTATCCAGAAATATTCAAAACATTAAAAACAATAAAGAACGAACTTTTGAGAATCGGTGATGTAACTGAGATAGCAATCTCTGACTTCAGTAATCCTTATTCAAAATTATCTTACGTCAAAATTTACAATATGATCGCATTCATATTCCGTAACACAAACATTACAATAAACCTATACTATAACAGTATAATGTATCCATCCTTAATTGAAATCAAGAAAATCCTACATGAAAATCATGATTCACCTGTAGCAGGACACCTCGGTTCTGTGAGAATGCTAAATAGAATTCGCGAAAAATATTATTGGAAAAGTATGCGGCGCGACGTAGAAAATTGCGTAAAAAACTTTAAATCGTGTCAATAAAATAAAGCTTATAGAAAAATTAATAAAGCACCCATGTAGATCACAACTACATCAACTACTGTCTTTGAGCGAGTAACACTCGATATGGTTGGTCCTTTACCTGAGTCTGGCACAGCCAAATTAAAATATATAATGACACTCCAAGATGACCTTACTAAATTCTCTGTAGCCTATCCAACTCGTAGCGTCTCTGCTGAAGAGACCAGTGAATGCCTTATCCATCTCATTTCTTTATTTTGAATCCCAACTTACTGATCAAGGCACTAACTTCACAGCTCAACTTTTCAAGAAAACCTGTGAATTTTTAGGCATAAAACAACTATGGTCTTTTCCATACCATCCACAGACCCAAGGCGCCCTCGAGCGCAGTCACTCGACACTCAAGGAGTATATAAAATCTTTTGTCAATAAAAATACAGATAACTGGCCTCGGTATGTGTTTACTGCTATGCTGGCCTATAATACAAACGTCCACAGTACAACAAATTTCACACCCTACGAACTTCTATATGATCGTAAACCCTACATTCCTGATTCGGTTTACGCTCCGACCCCCGATAACACTTACCCTGAGTATGTTAAAATGCTACAACACAAATTAAAACCAACTAGAGACCTAGCAATACAAAATATAACAAAATCTAAAGTTAATTCTAAATCATACTATGACACACGGTAACCTAACTTACTTTCGAAATTTCACTGACCGAATTTCAGTTGTTCGAAAACGGTTTATAGAAGTTTCTAGTGACAGATATTTTGTTACACATATATTTGTTACTCCTTATTAAGATTTGACAGAAGTATTATTTTCCAGAAAATTTAAAATCAGAATTTCATAATCATTTTTTTTCTTTTGACAACGGTCTTCTGGGTTCGAAGTTTTAAAATGTAGAAGCAACTTCTTCCATAGTATGACTAGGACACAACACAGTAAAGTTTTCTGTAATAATTACCTAGTAGATACATGATACCAGGACTATAGCACCAACATGCTTGCTAGCATGCTGCTTGCTTGCTTGCTTGCTGCATGCTTGCTTGCTTGTTCTTGCTATCTTGTATGCATGTTGGGGGGTGCGGGGGGCGGAAACCCCCTGCCTGAGAAATACAAACTGGTGGTTTTAAAATTGTAGTTTAGGTTAGGTTAGAACATGTAAAACACTTAGCGGGCGAAGCGAGCATAGCATCAAAATGCATTCTGCATGCTTACTTGCTTGCTGCATGCCTGCTTGCTTGCTGCATGTTTGCTTGCATGTTGCTTGCTTGCTTGTATGCATGTTGGGGGGTGCAGGGGGGCTGGGCCCCCCGCGAGGGGGGTTCGGGGGGCGGAAGCCCCCTGACTGAGAAAAACAAACTAGTGGTTTTAAAATTGTAGTTTAGGTTAGGTTAGAACATGTAAGACACTTAGCGGAGCGAGCGAAGCGAGCGGAGCATCAAAATGCTTGCTGCATGCTTGCTTGCTTGCTGCATGTTTGCTTGCTCGCTGCATGCTTGCTTGCTTGCTGCATGCTAGCTTGCTTGCTGCATGCTTGCTTGTTTGCTTATATGTATGTTGAAGGTGCAGTGGGATGGACGTCCCCTGCCTGAGAAAAACAATCTGGTTTTTTTAAAATTCTAGGAAAGGTTAGGTTAAATATTTCTGCGGAAAAGTGACTGTACGGAAAAACAAATATTCGAAAAAGTAAATTATCTGACTTACATTACTTTGGAAAACTGTGTTACAGAATTTTGATTTATTGGTTAAAAGAAAAAAAGGACAATAAAAAATCTGGCTCCTCAAAATATGGCGAATAATATTTCGGGGAAACAAAAAAAAAGGGAAACAATAAAAAGTGTAACGATTTCGGAGAACTAAAATTCGGAAAACTCTTTTTCGAAAGTACGATAGGTAACCATGACACACGTACTCGCCCAGTAACCTATAAAGTCAGAGTTTATGTTTATTTGAAAAATTACCTCCGACTCGGAAAAGCCCTATCACCAATCTGGAAAGGGCCTTACAAAATAGTTAAAGTTAATAGCAACAACAACTTAACGGTTCTGATTAACAGAAAACACATAACTCATCACTTTGACGAAGTGAAACCAGCCGACATCCAACCCGGCTGTAGTAAATAATATGATAGATAATAGGTATTATAAATAGGTATATAGTTAAGCATAGGATAGATTAACTTTTAACAGTTTATTATTTTGTTTTCAGCCTTACGGCTCAAGCAAGGCCGGACTATGTGCAACCAATCACATCGAGTCCAGGCATTTACTTTGATTATTTAGGTAAACTAAAAATACATAACGGCAACCTAAACGTAGTAATCCCTTTAGATATCTCTTACATAGGACCTCACATCGAAAACGTAAATTCTGTATTAGGTACATACTGTTAGGTACTTATGTAAACAAAGTAAAGCACTAGATGACATAGATTGCCATAACATTTTGGAACCCCTAACCGTGAGATATCATGACATCGTTAAGGAGTACTCGGCAATCTCACGTTTATAGAATAATAGAGCCAAAAGCTCCGCGTGGTTTGGTGGTGTTGGCACTGTGTTTAAACATATCTTCGGCACTCTAGACGAAGACGATGCTTTAAAATATGACGACGCAATCTCCTCTGTACAGAATAACCAAAAAGAATTAGCTTCATTAATGAAACAAAATATTTTGGTCACTACATCAACCATAGCAAGTTACAACAAAACGTTATATAAAATTAAATTTAATGAAGATAGTTTGACTAACGCTGTCGACAAGTTTTCATTGGAGTTAAAAAACTTATCAGCAATTTCAAACGATTTATTAATAAAATCAAAACTTAATTATATACTTAACAGTTTGGAAACCACTATTATCTCACTTTCGTTTCAACTAGAAGCCATAACCAACTCAGTTTTGTTTACTAATGAAAACATACTGCATCCTAAGGTGATAACACCGCTCCAGTTGTACCGAGAACTTGCCGATAGTTATAGACAGGGACCGAAACCGGTATAGATAATACCGGTACTTTTTGGTTACAACCTCTATTATTTTTACCGGTACTTTTAAAGGTAACCTAAATTAACATACAAAAAACAACCATTATATTACCGGTAACCGAAATAAAAATTACCTTTACAGGAACGAGACGTGCGGTGTAATTTTGCGTGCGTTAGAAGAGTACAACCTCGAGCTTACGATATACTACGACCATTACACGTGCCGTCGTCATCACTCGGCGCGGCGGCATCGCGGTCGGCATAATATCAAAGGGTGCCGCGCGCAGGCCGCGCGGGCGAATGGCGGGTGGTGGTCGGTCGGTAGGGTAAAATACCCAAAGCCGGCTTTATATGTACATCAATGAATGAAATTTAATGAAGATCTTGTTCTGTAATTATTTACCTATATCATTATTTACAATAATATTGTAGGTAAACGTAACATCCTGCCTGATTATTAAAAAAATTATGATATAGGTAAATATATATTTTGGTAGGTTTTCGTTCTTTTGGTTCTATTGGTAGAATTTGGTAGTTTTTGGTTCTTTTGGTTGTTTATGGTAGATTTTGGCAGATTTTGTTACTTTCTTTTAAACTGGACAACGTTTCGGTACTACTGGTGAAACGTGGATGTTCTGAGGTTTCAGAATATCTCTGACTACCTCTCAGGAAATATAGTCGTGAGCATAATGCTTATTTCTTTTGGTAGAATTTGGTAGTTTTTCGTTCTTTTTGTAGATTTTGGTAGAATTTGGTAGATATTTTTAGTTTTTGGTTCTTTTGGTAGAATAGGGTAGAATTTGGTACTTTTTGGTTCTTTTGATAGTTTTTGGTAGAATTTGTTAGAGTTTGGTAGTTTTGTGTAGTTTTTGGTTCTTTTGGTAGTTTTTGGTAGAATTTGATAGATTTTCGTACTTTTCGGTAGCTTTTGAGACATTTTGGTTGTTTTGGGTTATTTTGGTGGATTTTAGTAGTTTTTGTTTCTTTTGGTTGTTTTTGGTAGAATTTGGCAGTTTTTGGTAGAATTTTATAGATTTCGGTAGTTTTTGGTTCTTTTGGTAGTTTTTGGATAATGGTAGTTTTTAGTTCTTTTGGTAGAATTTGATAAATTTTGGTAGTTTTGTGTAGTGTTTGGTTCTTTGGTAGTTTTTGGTTCTCTTGGTAAAATCTGGTCGTTTTTGGTAGAATTTGTTCGTTTTTGGTAGAATTTTGTAGTTTTTGGAAAATTCGTTAGATTTTGGTAGTTTTTGATTTTTTTGGTAGTTTTTGGTAGAATTTGGTGGTTTTTGCTAGGATTTGGTAGAATTTGGTAGGTTTTGATAGATTTTCGTACTTTTTGGTCACTTTTGGGACATTTTGGTAGTTTTGGGTTATTATGGTAGATTTTAGTAGTTTTTGCTTCTTTTTGGTATAATTTGATAGATTTTCATACTTTTTGGTACCAAAAAATTCCAAAAGAACCAAAAACATAGGTACCAAATTCTATCAAAAAGTACGAAAATTTATCACATTATACCAAAACCTACCAAAATCTACCAAACTACCAAAAGAACCAAAATCTACCAACAAGTATGAAAATCTATCAAATTATACCAAAAACTACCAAAAGAAGCAAACACTACTAAAATCTACCAAAAGAACCCAAAACTATCAAAATGTATCAAAAACTACCAAAAAGTTGGTACGAAAATCTACCAAATTATACCAAAAACTATCAAATTCTACCAAAAGTATACCAAAAAGCACGAAAATCTACCAAATTTAGTAGAATCTACCAAAAACTACCAAAAGAAGCAAAAACTACCAAAATCAAACAAACTCTACTACCAAAAGAACCGATATCCACCAAAAATAAATGAAAATCTTTCAAATTGTACCAAAAACTACCAAAAACTACCAAAAGAACCAAAAACTACTAAAATCTACCAAAAGAACCCAAAACTACCAAAATGTAGGTAGGTACCTACCAAAAACTACAAAAAAGTACGAAAATGTATCAAATTTGCAGAAACTACCAAAAGAACCAAAAAGTACCAAAAACTACCTAACTCTGCAAAAAGAACCAAAATCTACCAAAAAGTCCGAAAACCTACCACATTATACCAAAAACTACCAAATTCTACCAAAAGTATCAAAATCTACCAAATTTGATAGAATCTACCGAAAACTTCCAAAAGAACCAAAAATATACCAAAAAGTATGTATATCTATCAAATTATACAAAAAACTACCAAAAGAAGCACACACTACCAAAATCTACCTAACACTAGAAAAAGAACCAAAATCTACCAAAAAGTATGAAAATCTATCAAATTACCTATACCAAAAGCTACCAATAGAAGCAAAAACTACTAAAATCTACAAAAGAACTCAAAACTACCAAAAAGTACGAAAATCTATCAAATTATACCAAAAACTCCCAAATTCTATCAAAAGAAACAAAAATTTCCGAAAACTACCAAAAGAAGCAAAAACTACTCAAATGTACCAAAAACTACCAAAAAGTATGAAAATCTATCAAGTTATACTAAAAACTACCAAAATTTACCTAAAACTACCAAATTCTACCAAAAGAACCATAACCTATCAAATTCTACCCAAAGCTATCAAAATCTACCGAATTCTACCAAAAGAACCAAAAAACTACGAAAATCTACCAAAAATCTAAAACTATCAAAAGAACCAAAAACTAAGAAAATCTACCAAAAAAACCTAAAACAAAAGAATCAAAAACTACCAAAATCTTAATACACTTAACGATTACGATTAGAATTAATCAGGTACATTTAAATCTTTTGACAATCCTTGCATATCTGCGTATCACACACAGCGTAAAAACTTACACCGGCGGCCTCATCGCCCGCCAACAAGTAAGAAATGTTTGTTTGTACCCCTTCCCCGCACTCGCGCGGCCGCACGCGGCGGCACTCACATTCTGTTCCATTGAAGGTCATAGGAATTTAGGTTACCGGTATTAATACCTGTAACCGAGATATAGGTAACACTTTTTTTTTGCTCGGTTACCGCGAAAGAGGTAACATTTACTG
The DNA here is from genome assembly GCA_963693445.1 of Agonopterix heracliana. Lineage (NCBI taxonomy): Eukaryota > Metazoa > Arthropoda > Insecta > Lepidoptera > Depressariidae > Agonopterix > Agonopterix heracliana. The sequence continues at coordinate 1,774,227 of OY856321.1, forward strand.
TAAAGGTTACCGAAATTATGCCGATACCTAAACCGTAATTTATATCGGTTTTCGGTCCCTGGTTATAGACACCTACCTAATGATTTAGAGTTGCCTGTTAAATTAGATCTAGAATTGATTCATGTTATTCTAAGCTCTTCTAAGTTAGTATGTTATTTTCTAAACAATAAGATTATTTTTGTGTTACAGATACCTTTAGTCGCTTCTAAAGAGTATAGTTTATTTCGTAGTGTAGCGTTACCCGTACCGCATGGTACAGTCAACCCGAACTCATTTACTACTATTGTACCCAGCATTAAGTATATTGCAATGACCAAATATAACTCTCAATATTGTAAACTGGACGATTTAAATCAGTGTAAAGTAATTGATTCGCGATATCGTATTTGCGAAATCACGGATGTATTCCCTTCCGGTACAAATCCTAGTTGTGAAAGTGAATTAATGTCAAAAGTGATAAATAAACTCCCAGTGCAGTGCGAAACAAAATTTATATACGGAATTATAGACACATGGAAACCGCTAGTAAATAATAGGTGGATTTATGTACAATCCCAATTAAGTAAACTGTGAATTGATTGTAATAACCTAGAATTCTTTGAAACAAATATTTTTGGCATACTCAACATTCCAAGTAACTGTACTGCCTATTGTACGAGTGCTAGATTATTGTTACCAAAGTACAAGAATTTAAATGTATCTATTCCACTTTATAAAAAAGACTTTAATCTGATCAACGACTCGTGTTGTTCAGTAAATAAATTCAATAATATAGCACCAAGTGTGACCCCATTAAAATTGCAAAATCTCGATTTAGACAAAATTAATATTAATTCAACTTTGATTTTAGACTCAATGTCACAGAAAGTAAATAAAATATTAACACATCAGCATGTTATCAAGTACGGGGCGCACTACTCTGTTATAGTTATAATTATAGTTATAGTTTTATTATGCATTGTTATTTTTAAACTGTATTCAATGTTAAAATCTGGCAGCAGCTGTTTATTTAAAACACGGACAAACAACCGAGTAAATGTTGCAATACCCAAACCGGACCTCGAACTAGATAACCAGCCTACTCCTGCTCCTCGACTTAGGTCTGGAATCTAAATATAACTTTTTCACCCCTACTGTCCATAAACTTCGCAAATCTACCCCGAAGTTTAGTCTTCTCCTGGGTGCTGTTATACCCCTTGTTCTCTCTCTGTTCTGCCGACTCAGCTCTCTCTACCCTGCGGAGCTGCAGACGCTCCCGCTTCAGTCTCGTCCCAACTACCATCCGTGACGGCTGAACCGAACTCATTATTAAATAATTAAATTCGATTAATTAAAGTACTTTTCTTCTTAATAATAAATCTTTTTTTTAAAACACGGTTTCCGTAATTCGTTATAACAGTACCTTGTTTGACACACCATTAACATCCGGATAAATAGTAGAGAGAGGAAACCATAAGAGGGACAGCAGATTTTTTTTATTTCTCTCAGATAGATAATCCAAATAGATGCCAACAACTTATATTTCACCCTGTATAGGTTCAAGTATCAAATCCATTAATTTGTTTAGTAATAACCTTTAACACCTGCTGCTAAATAATTCTACATTTAAATAGATCCATTGTCTAAATCTAAGTCGTTACCTAACTAAACGTTAACGTAAGTCCTAAAAAAATTAACATTTAATTAACGAATAAGTACGTTCACTGCTATATTCAAGTACAAATATATTTTTTGAAACATATCAAAAATAAAACATCTGTTATGTCCAGTACCCATGGTGTATCTAGGGTTCTTTTTTAAGGGCGTATAGCGAAGGTTTCTGCCACTATTGCTGGACCGCCAAAACGTAAAATTATTGTAGCATACCTATGTAATATTATTGTCAACATTTTGTTTTTTGGTATATTAGCTATCTCATTAGCTTTGGCCTAAAGCTACGTTTAGATACATTTATGGTTCACTAATGTTTTACACAAAATCAATAACCAAATTACACTTCTCAAGCAACGTTTAACAACGTTTCATTTCACAAACTAGTGATTTAACAAAGATGTTAATACACATATTTACTTATCGAAAGTAGTCATTTAGTAAACGCATTGAATTATATTATGTTTATAATTAAAACAACGTTTCAACATCAGTTATGCGACAACAATCTTATTTACCAAATGAATTATTTAGCAAACAACGATAAATCATTTTTTATATCACAAAACGCTATTTGCCATTTTTCAAATTCCTCTACTAAACTTGCTGCAACTTAATTTTAAATATTTTAATAATTTTCGTCAGTCTGACGATCGTTCTAGGTCTGACGTGATTAGATTGATGGACCAGACTGACGCGAGACTAAACGTGTAACACCCGTCTTTCATGGTGCTTCATGCATAAAACATACATGCACGCTAAACCAAGCATACATACACGCAAAAATGCATGTGACATACTAACTAACCTAACCTAGTCTAACCTACAGTTTTGATGTTACCTTTCTACCCCCTAAGCAACAAGCAAATAAGCATGCATTCAAGCAATGATGCAAGCAAGCATGCACACAAGCATGCAGACACACAAGAATGCTGCAAGCAAGCAAGCATGCAGCATGCAAGCATGCAGCATGCAAGCAGGCATGCACATGCAAGCAAGCATGTTGATGCTCCGCTCGCTTCGCTCGCTCCGCTAAGTGTTATACATGTTCTAACCTAACCTAACCTAGAATTTGACAAACACCAATTTATTAAATCTGATAAAAAAAGTTAGTGTTGTTTTGCACCGAGAAGTGCCCTTCCAATTCCAGCAAGTTTCCTGACAAATAATTTTTAACCGTGCCTCAAGTAGTTACTAAAACTTAGAGAAGAGTGGATGAAAGTAGCTAAATGACAAAATTTGCCTTCTCCCAAATCTGTCTTGCGATGTTGTGAGGATCATTCCGACATATAAGTAAATCATGCCAACAATGTAAAATTTGCATTAAAATGCCATGTTGTAGATTCCACAACAACTATGTTGCCCCAAACAAGCATTTGATGTATCGGCTTGAAATATACCAAAACATGTAAAACTTTCAGATGATGATGATTCAGGAGCTGATAATTATATATTTCATTATTCTGCTTGAAGGTTCTATAAAAATCCCAAATGGGTCTGTATTACAAAACACCGTATTTGGATATGTAGTTGGTGGTAACATTTCAAATAAATTGTAATAGTTCTAGCTCCACTCGTGATTTACAATAGTGGTTAAAACTAAGCTCTACATAGAGTGTAGTATCCAGCTCTTATGCCTATGTACATAAAGCTCTATGAGGTGTAATGATTTATAGAAAGATTTCCATTTGAATGTTGTAATTTGTAAAAAAAATGCTTTGTTTTCATCTAATCAAAACGACCACTCACAACATATCAAAGTTAATAAAATTTGTTTTATTCTATAGCTTAGTGCCTAAAAATTGTACCTAGTCACATCTCATCCTGTCAGGTATGTTGGTTCCTACGTAGATTCTTCTTTGAACATGTTACCACGAAGGCAAATTCTAACTTTTTTTTGTTGATAAGACGAGACACTGCTAACATATCAAATGGTTCAAAACTAGTCTCTATGTATAGCTTAGTATATACACTAAGCAAATACATACGTTTTATCCTGTCAGGTACCTCGCTTCATAGGTTAAAGACTCAGCAACTTTTTTAAAAGTTAATTTTGTTCTACAAAAAATTCCCAAAACACTTTGGACCGCGACAGTACCACTCGTGATGTACAATAGTGGTTAAAACTAAGCTCTACATAGAGTTTAGTATCCAGCTCTTATGCCTATGTACATAAAGCTCTATGAGGTGTAATGATTTATAGAAAGATTGCCATTTGAATGTTGTAATTTGTAAAAAAAATGCTTTGTTTTTATCTCAAAACGACCACTCACAACATATCAAAGTTAATAAAATTAGTTTTATTCTATAGCTTAGTGCCTAAACATTGTACCTAGACACATCTCATCCTGTCAGGTATGTTGGTTCCTACGTAGATTCTTCTTTGAACATGTTACCACGAAGGCAAATTCTAACTTTTTTTGGTTGATAAGACGAGACACTGCTAACATATCAAATCGTTCAAAACTAGTCTCTATGTATAGCTTAGCATATACACTAAGCAAATACATACGTTTTATCCTGTCAGGTACCTCGTTTCATAGGTTAAAGACTCAGCACCTTTTTTTAAAAGTGAATTTTGTACTACAAAAAATTCCTAAAACACTTTGGACCGCGACAGTACCACTCGTGATGTACAATAGTGGTTAAAACTAAGCTCTACATAGAGTGTAGTATCCAGCTCTTATGCCTATGTACATAAAGCTCTATGAGGTGTAATGATTTATAGAAAGATTTCCATTTGAATGTTGTAATTTGTAAAAAAAATGCTTTGTTTTCATCTAATCAAAACGACCACTCACAACATATCAAAGTTAATAAAATTTGTTTTATTCTATAGCTTAGTGCCTAAAAATTGTACCTAGTCACATCTCATCCTGTCAGGTATGTTGGTTCCTACGTAGATTCTTCTTTGAACATGTTACCACGAAGGCAAATTCTAACTTTTTTTTGTTGATAAGACGAGACACTGCTAACATATCAAATGGTTCAAAACTAGTCTCTATGTATAGCTTAGTATATACACTAAGCAAATACATACGTTTTATCCTGTCAGGTACCTCGCTTCATAGGTTAAAGACTCAGCAACTTTTTTAAAAGTTAATTTTGTTCTACAAAAAATTCCCAAAACACTTTGGACCGCGACAGTACCACTCGTGATGTACAATAGTGGTTAAAACTAAGCTCTACATAGAGTTTAGTATCCAGCTCTTATGCCTATGTACATAAAGCTCTATGAGGTGTAATGATTTATAGAAAGATTGCCATTTGAATGTTGTAATTTGTAAAAAAAATGCTTTGTTTTTATCTCAAAACGACCACTCACAACATATCAAAGTTAATAAAATTAGTTTTATTCTATAGCTTAGTGCCTAAACATTGTACCTAGACACATCTCATCCTGTCAGGTATGTTGGTTCCTACGTAGATTCTTCTTTGAACATGTTACCACGAAGGCAAATTCTAACTTTTTTTGGTTGATAAGACGAGACACTGCTAACATATCAAATGGTTCAAAACTAGTCTCTATGTATAGCTTAGTATATACACTAAGCAAATACATACGTTTTATCCTGTCAGGTACCTCGCTTCATAGGTTAAAGACTCAGCAACTTTTTTAAAAGTTAATTTTGTTCTACAAAAAATTCCCAAAACACTTTGGACCGCGACAGTACCACTCGTGATGTACAATAGTGGTTAAAACTAAGCTCTACATAGAGTTTAGTATCCAGCTCTTATGCCTATGTACATAAAGCTCTATGAGGTGTAATGATTTATAGAAAGATTGCCATTTGAATGTTGTAATTTGTAAAAAAAATGCTTTGTTTTCATCTCATCAAAACGACCACTCACAACATATCAAAGTTAATAAAATTAGTTTTATTCTATAGCTTAGTGCCTAAACATTGTACCTAGACACATTTCATCCTGTCAGGTATGTTGGTTCCTACGTAGATTCTTCTTTGAACATGTTACCACGAAGGCAAATTCTAACTTTTTTTGGTTGATAAGACGAGACACTGCTAACATATCAAATCGTTCAAAACTAGTCTCTATGTATAGCTTAGTATATACACTAAGCAAATACATACGTTTTATCCTGTCAGGTACCTCGCTTCATAGGTTAAAGACTCAGCACCTTTTTTTAAAAGTGAATTTTGTTCTACAAAAAATTCCCAAAACACTTTGGACCGCGACAGTACCACTCGTGATGTACAATAGTGGTTAAAACTAAACTCTACATAGAGTTTAGTATCCAGCTCTTATGCCTATGTACATAAAGCTCTATGAGGTGTAATGATTTATAGAAAGATTGCCATTTGAATGTTGTAATTTGTAAAAAAATGCTTTGTTTTCATCTCATCAAAACGACCACTCACAACATATCAAAGTTAATAAAATTAGTTTTATTCTATAGCTTATTGCCTAAACATTGTACCTAGACACATTTCATCCTGTCAGGTATGTTGGTTCCTACGTAGATTCTTCTTTGAACATGTTACCACGAAGGCAAATTCTAACTTTTTTTGGTTGATAAGACGAGACACTGCTAACATATCAAATCGTTCAAAACTAGTCTCTATGTATAGCTTAGTATATACACTAAGCAAATACATACGTTTTATCCTGTCAGGTACCTCGCTTCATAGGTTAAAGACTCAGCACCTTTTTTTAAAAGTGAATTTTGTTCTACAAAAAATTCCCAAAACACTTTGGACCGCGACAGTACCACTCGTGATGTACAATAGTGATAAAAACTAAGCTCTACATAGAGTTTAGTATCCAGCTCTTATGCCTATGTACATAAAGCTCTATGAGGTGTAATGATTTATAGAAAGATTGCCATTTGAATGTTGTAATTTGTAAAAAAATGCTTTGTTTTCATCTCATCAAAACGACCACTCACAACATATCAAAGTTAATAAAATTAGTTTTATTCTATAGCTTAGTGCCTAAACATTGTACCTAGACACATCTCATCCTGTCAGGTATGTTGGTTCCTACGTAGATTCTTCTTTGAACATGTTACCACGAAGGCAAATTCTAACTTTTTTTGGTTGATAAGACGAGACACTGATAACATATCAAATCGTTCAAAACTAGTCTATATGTATAGCTTAGCATATACACTAAGCAAATACATACGTTTTATCCTGTCAGGTACCTCGCTTCATAGGTTAAAGACTCAGCACCTTTTTTTAAAAGTGAATTTTGTACAACAAAAAATTCCTAAAACACTTTGGACCGCGACAGTACCACTCGTGATGTACAATATTGGCTAAAACTAAGCTCTACATAGAGTGTAGTATCCAGGGGCCTAATTCTACTAATTTCACACGTACCGTCTCAGTTTTATTTAAGTTTCGTTACATGTGCATTACTCATTTCCCTTAGACCGTTCGAAGCTCAAATCGGTATTCCACTAAACGTTATCAGCTAACGCATGACAGGTAAAAACGGACGCGAGGTATTTCGTTCACGCTAGTGTTGTCTTCCTAGTACTTTGATGCGAAACTAGTATCGATTATAGATTTTACAAAATCAGGCACACTCTTGGCCACATTTTCTGTTCATCTACGTCATTTTGACACTTTGATAGTGACAATAGTGACATTTATAACCTAAAATTACTTTAAAGTTAAATTAGTAAAAATGTTTGCGTAATTCTATTTTATTTGAATAAATACCACAAAGTAAGTTAAATTTGACAAAAACTAAGTGGTTTAACACTAAACCTGATTAGAACAATGCTTATTACAACACATTCTTATTCGTAGCGTAGCTTACAACACAAAAATATTTTTAATGTTTCAGTTGCCTGGTATCAGATAAAACAGCTATACGAATATCCTTTGACCCAGTTACGATGGTAGGAAAGAAACCATGATCTTTGTCAAGAAATATACTGAAGGTAAACATTTGTTGACAGTTTTGTACTAGTGTTCTAATTCAATGACTAGGTATCTAAATATCTGCTACGCTTTATAAATAACGAGTTTGACATTCTTCCTTCATGTATTCCCTGATCATTCAGGACTTGGGTGACAAGAAAGTGAACATTATTATGGATGTAGGAAGTCATGATTATTATTGACGGAGAAACAAATAATCTAGTGAGATTCAAAAAGTAAGTTGTAATACGACAACCTGCCTCATAGGACCACCATCCACCATCACAGCCTGTATACGTTCCCCTCTGCAGGGTACAGGCCTACATTCAGTGAGTGTGTATGGGCATTAGTCCACCAAGCGTGCACAATGCAGAATGTTAGACTTCACATACTCATCGGAATTTCTTCAGCATATATACAGGTTTCCTCACAATGTTTTCCTTCACCGTTTGAAAGCAAACAGTATTACATACTAAACACTTTCGCTGCTGATGACCTACGTCATAGGTCGCAGTGCTGAAGAACCCACGTAACGAGTCGGTTCAAATGCATTTCGCCTGTGCTCAGGACCTACCGCGCGAGTCACCGAAAACAATACGCCTGTGCGGTTGACCCACAAGGCGGGCCACATTTGTCGTTTCAGCTTTACAAATGTGTAGAGAACCTATGATGTTCTATTGCATTTCGCCTGTGCTCATGACCTACGTGAGTCACCTTAACCTTACGCCTATGCGGGTGACCCACAAGGTGCGCCATTTTGATCATCTCACTGTAACGACTGTGTGCACGACCTACAGGGTCAACTTTAGCAATGCGCAAAGATCATGATTTTGAGCTTAGCAGCGAAAGTGTTAAGATAGAAAAACTCATTTGTACATGGCATGTTGTCCATGCGGATTCAAACATGGACCTCAAGATTGAGCTCTCTGCAAAGCAGCACCGACACTCCTCATAGGACCTGAATAGATATCCCTACAGAAACAAAGATTCATTCAAGCGGCCGCTGTCGGTGCACACACCGTGCCGGGTTGGCTGATATATTTTGTATGGACACTGAGCAGGGGTCGGGCCAGACCCGACCTGGGCCTAATTGCTTGTCTACGGCCGATGCTCGGCTCTGACCTGGCACGGTGTAGTGTAAGTCATGCTATATAACACATGTTGTACATACAAACAGATACTAATGCCACTTTCTGTTAGTTCTATAATAGAACTAAATTATACCATATTCATCAATAAATAATATCGGATAAAACAATCTTACATAACATACAAATTTTCTTTCTTTGTTTTCACACCTGTATGGTCATACAGCAATACCATATTCATCAATAAATAATATTGGATTCCAAATAAAACAATCTTACATAACATACAAATTTTCTTTATTTTCACACCTGTATGGTTATACAGCAAAAAGTAATAATATAAGAATCTTCATCGATGGGTACCATAATATTTGGTTTGTGAACAATCATAATTGTGACTTGTTTAATTTTTTATTTGCAGGTTCAAATACTTCAGACGAATCACAAACTGCATACACACTGCGAAGCTTTATATAAATTGCGCTGCATAAAGTTGTATTGTTTAAAGCTGTGAAATAAATGAATCAAATTTATTACCCAAGTATTTGTTTTTTTTGTTATCTTTACTTTTATTTAGAACCCAAAGAGGCAGAAGCAGGAAGGTCTGCCTGCTTCTGTTTCCCTCGTTTTTTATAGGTAAATGTTTCGAAGCAACTACTTCTTGGAGAAACTAAATTAGACAGTCTAAGGTTCACATGACAAATAGATTTATTTCGATTTATCTCTTATTGGGTAGGTACTTGGTTCAAATGGAATTCAGACAACCGGATACACGTTTGACTAGGATGGATATGGGAGCTAACCGATCGGAGCAAAAATAAAATCAGCTGTTGCATACATTTGAGTCGAGTGGGCATTGCAGTTTAGTATGGAACAACCATTGACTTACACTCTAGCGATACACAGGCCCTTTCATAGAAGCAACATGTTCCACTTGAACGCTGTGTTCGCATTGCATTAATGTTCCCGAGTTCACTTCGTCACTATGGCAATGACAGACCGCAATGTGTCATATTGTTTTGTTTTGTGTGACATGTTGTTTATTTGAATGAGCTTGTCTGTCACTAGAGTATATGTCAGTGGGAACAGCAGATTTTCCTCCGTTCGCTTTGCTCCCATAGTAGACATTGTTCAGTTTGCTGGGAAGACTCTTAGTTCAAGAGGATGTTAATGATATCAATTTCACCCTGTAATATGTAAAACTGTTAGTTTGGGGTTAATTTAGTGTAAAGATCGTAGGTTCCTAAGCTATTTAAGTACCTACCTAGGTACTTCTTGTTTATCATTACCAATAATACCTATATGTGGTCATAAATTGGAACACATCTTAGATCATTGCTCTAAGTACCACATTTAAACATATTAGATAGGTAGTTAGATACTACCTATGTTTTTCCATGGAACGAATATAGTAGATTACACACCGAGGACAGGAAAGTAAGAAAGGTCTTAGATCTCATGTCATGTGATCTGAGGCTTTCTTTTTTACTGTCCGAGGTTAGTAGGTATACTATTTTTCTCCTCGACGGAGGTGGAAAGCGACAACTTCGTTTAGCGCAGCGGGACGACAATTGACGCTTTCCGTCCGGAGGGGAGAAAAGTGTTTAACTGTTTAGTAACAAGAGCCAGTTATTCAACATTGTCCATAAATCTTAAAACAAACATCAATCGAGGGAGTGGTTTTCACATTTAGATAAGTATAGGTAACTAAGTACCTAGTTACTGGACTATAACGAACAACATCGAATTACGGCCTTTGAGACTCTACTTTAGCACTAAGTTACAATAATTAAACATATAATTACTCTCTTGGTTCGAATTATCAGGCAAATTTACACTTTAAACACCATATTTCCATCGTCCGTCAACAGTTCGTCTCTAAAAAAGTACCTCACGAGGTACTTTTTTAGAGACGAACGTAAACTAGAAATAGCGTTCGTTACTGCTGTCAAACAAATGTCAAAATAGATTTTTCATACTAATTTTGATAGTGGAATAGGGAACTGCAACGTCTGACCGATGTTGAATGGAACGAAAACGCAACGTAAACGGATCGAAAGTCGCACGCTCAGCGGACGAAACTTCGTTAGTGGAATACGAAATACGTCAAAACCCGCCGAGCGTTCGCCCTTACGTACCGTTTTAAACTTTTGGCATTAGTGGAATAAGGCCCCAGCTCTTATGCCTATGTACATAAAGCTCTATGAGGTGTAATGATTTATAGAAAGATTTCCATTTGAATGTTGTAATTTGTAAAAAAAATGCTTTGTTTTCATCTCATCAAAACGACCACTCACAACATATCAAAGTTAATAAAATTAGTTTTATTCTATAGCTTAGTGCCTAAACATTGTACCTAGACACATCTCATCCTGTCAGGTATGTTGGTTCCTACGTAGATTCTTCTTTGAACATGTTACCACGAAGGCAAATTCTAACTTTTTTTGGTTGATAAGACGAGACACTGCTAATATATCAAATCGTTCAAAACTAGTCTATATGTATAGCTTAGCATATACACTAAGCAAATACATACGTTTTATCCTGTCAGGTACCTCGCTTCATAGGTTAAAGACTCAGCACCTTTTTTTAAAAGTGAATTTTGTACTACAAAAAATTCCTAAAACACCTTTGACCGCGACAGTACCACTCGTGATGTACAATAGTGGTTAAAACTAAGCTCTACATAGAGTGTAGTATCCAGCTCTTATGCCTATGTACATAAAGCTCTATGAGGTGTAATGATTTATAGAAAGATTTCCATTTGAATGTTGTAATTTGTAAAAAAAATGCTTTGTTTTCATCTAATCAAAACGACCACTCACAACATATCAAAGTTAATAAAATTAGTTTTATTCTATAGCTTAGTGCCTAAAAATTGTACCTAGACACATCTCATCCTGTCAGGTATGTTGGTTCCTACGTAGATTCTTCTTTGAACATGTTACCACGAAGGCAAATTCTAACTTTTTTTTGTTGATAAGACGAGACACTGCTAACATATCAAATGGTTCAAAACTAGTCTCTATGTGTAGCTTAGTATATACACTAAGCAAATACATACGTTTTATCCTGTCAGGTACCTCGCTTCATAGGTTAAAGACTCAGCAACTTTTTTTAAAAGTTAATTTTGTTCTACAAAAAATTCCCAAAACACTTTGGACCGTGACAGTACCACTCGTGATGTACAATAGTGGTTAAAACTAAGCTCTACATAGAGTGTAGTATCCAGCTCTTATGCCTATGTACATAAAGCTCTATGAGGTGTAATGATTTATAGAAAGATTGCCATTTGAATGTTGTAATTTGTAAAAAAATGCTTTGTTTTCATCTCATCAAAACGATCACTCACAACATATTAAAGTTAATAAAATTAGTTTTATTCTATAGCTTAGTGCCTAATCATTTTACCTAAACACATCTCATCCTGTCAGGTATGTCCGTTCATAGTCAGCATCCCTTTTGTAAAACCAGTTTCGTGAATGAAAAAAGACCTTAATTCCTCAGGTAATATGGCCACCCAATGTATCAAATAGTTTAAAACAAGTCTTTTCATAGTTTTTAGTACTGATTTATTAAGCTTATTCCTAAATTGGCATGTCAGGTATGTTAGTAGGTAGATTTCCCTTTGCATATAAAATATAGACATAAAAATATAAAAGTAGTTTTCTCTTGGATTCTTGCTTACAATTAATTTTTGTTTTGTTTATATCAAAGTTTAGAGGGCATATAAGTCATTTGTATTGCTTTTTAATCAATTGCGCATGTTTTTAGGGCTTAAAAATGTAATCAAATCGACGACTTCTTAATTTGGTCGGGTTAAATTTTGACTGCTAGGTTTGACTGCTAACTTCACACAGGTATGATTGTGCATTTATTATTCGAGTGGTTGTAGTAGGTATAAGGTCGCTAAATTCCACTTGTTATAGAAGAGCCGCTGTGGTCGATTGGATACGGTACTTGGATTTGTTTCAAAACAAATCTTGGTTATGGATCGATCCTCGACGAGGTTCTGAATTTTTAATTTTTTATTTCTTGCACCTAATGTTTTGTTTTTACCATGACATTTGTTTCCTTAAGTATCCGCATAATTTTCGTCCTTCTTAATATGCTGACACTTTTTAAGACGATGATCAGACCATTAAACTGAACAACTATCTCTATGAACCCAAGATCCGGTACATACTTTTTTATTTATTTAAGTACCTACAGATTTTGAATCTTAACCATTTAATTATAAAAGATTTCGTAAACGTACGCTTAGAGTTTAAATAAAATAGGTACCTAGTAGGTGTTATGTTAATACCAATGTTGCTTATGTATGTTATGATAATGTCTGACAAATTACTGGTATATACAAGGTGTTACAAAAGAACAAATAAACATTTAAGGAGGTTGTTTAGACCACCAAACTGAACAACTTTCACTATCGGACCAATATAGAAAACGCGAAAAAAAATTTGATGTTCCATACTCTACAAATCGACTCGTACTAAAATATGTATGGGATATCTGTTTTTTTTTTTTTTTTTTTCGCGATTTCGATGTTGGTCCCATAGTGAAAGTTGTTCAGTTCGATGGTCTAAACAACCTCCTTAAGAGTTTTAAATATTTATTTTTACTTATGTAACACTTTTGTAATTAAACATTATTATTGGGATGGTAAATTGTACTTTATTGAACCCTAAAGAAAATGCCAAAAATACCAACTTAAAAACCACAGAGTACCTACTATAAAAACTTTAAGTAAAACGCCATCTTCTGACATTGCGTAATACTAACAAGCATTCCTTCTATCATAATGTTTTTCTAACGCAATAGTTTCGATTGCATTTGTAAGATATAGAGACGAGTTGAAATATTAAATTAAAATTAAATATTTATTTATTCAGATAACTATGAATCCATACGGGGTTAGTAGAAACAAAACCATTTAAAATAAAACCTTACAAACGAAGTTAGTGTCTACTTAATCAATATTTGAGATTTGGAGTGCGATTTTTGAATCTCATTCGCTGAGCTCAGCACATGAAAATATCAAAATTACTATGGTGATACGCATCTTTCTACTGCTGATTTGACTTTCAAAAATCGCTCTCCTGTAGTATGATTTTTGAAAGTCAAATCAGTAGTAGAAAGATGCTTATCTCCATTGTGTTTTTGACATTTTCAACTGCTGAGCTCACCGAATGAGATTCAAAAATCGCACTCTTGGTCATCGCCTACATCGCAATGATTGTAGTTACCTAGCAAAAATTTAATATTCCTTAACGTTACATTTACAAAAATAACATTTTCGATTCTATTCTAGTTAATTTTGTAAACTTATAGACAAAATAAATTTTAAAAACTACCGATTCAGTATTGTGGGTGAAAAAATACGCATGTTCTAAATCGCGCTATTGTCCTAATAGGTAGGTAATCATTTGTATCTGCACTGGCTGCATGACCGCTCGACATAATGCTGTCGCGCCTTCGTTCCCTTTCTTTTTACATACGAACGAACGAGCGAACGAACGAGATAAAAGATGTGATCATGGATACCATAAATAAATTGCATTTTGTGATCAGATGGGTCTCACTACTAATCGATGTAAGTAATAGGAAAGTAATTAAAAAATACTCTTTATTTGCACACCAAAATACATAGAAAACGCAAAAATTTTACATAGTTATAAAAAAGTATAATAGTTGTGTAGGTACGTAGGTACCTACCTACCTACTGCAGTTTAGTGTGAAACATCTGTTTTCTTTTAATTTTGCTCAGTTTGATGTTGATCAGTAGCACCCTTTTATTAAATATTACTACTTACCATCTTTTGTTACACCATGTATACAGGTGTAAATTAAATGCTCAACATTTATTTTGGGGGATGCTTCAGACCATCATACTGAACAACTTTCATTATAGAGTCAAAATCGAAATCGCAAAAAACATATGTTGATCGGATGTATCTACCTACCCCAATGCAACATAGGCGTGAGTATTATAATATAAGTACGTACCTATGTATCATAAAACTGCATATTTGCTTTTTGTAAACAACACCAACTGCGATCGCAAAACGCTGAGTAAGGTATAAGTCTTATAGACTAGGCGGTCGACGTTGTTGATTGGAAAATGTTTAACATTTTGTAACAGATAGAAACTGCATTTTTAATATGTACTTAAATGTAGTAATATAATTGTCAAAATGTCATGTCACTACAACTAAATTAGATGTAAGGTTTATATCCAATTTCACAATTTAGAAAACATAAAATCAAATAGTTTTTATTCTGGTTGTTGAGTCGTCTAGCAGGCTGGTAGGTTGATGATATTACGAGGTATGGGTAACACCAACAACGCATTCAAAAATTTAATACCTATACATAAGACAGGAAAAGAGTAGCATAATCGGCAGGATATGCCGCAATGGGTGAACAAAAGCTGATGATGATAGTTTTTAATACTCTAATCTCTTTTTTACCTGCGACGGAACGGAGAACGTGTATGCGTTTAGGGTGAGAGGTTGTTTGTTTGTTTGTTTTATATCAATAAAGACGACAGGTTATGTGTAATAATTATGGATATTAATGGCTGTTTCAGTATTTTTTATGTTAATTCAAACAATGTACATGGACGACGTACTATAATTTCGAGCGTGGGTTTCGTGTTCGTTAATGCACTGTGCCTTAACAATTATTTTTAAACGATAAGAATTGGTATTTATTATCGCTTTAGGGCGATGTACATCGACTCTTTCATAAAGTTATCGTTACTAGTTCTGTTTACAAAAAATACGTCGATGTACAGCGGCCTCGTGAAAACTCACACATTTAAATAATGAGTTCTAAATCGCGCTATTAAAATTTTCAACTTTGATACTATATATACCAGATTCGAACAGAATCTTTCGGGCTGGTTGAGACCATGCGGTGTTAGTTAAGCTTGGCCAACTTGACTACACTGCATAACTTCAAACATGCCTGGGATGTTTCAAGTAGCATTAGTACGGATCTGGCCAGTCTGGAAACTTGTTACAGTGACATCTCTCTTCACCTGCCCGCAATAGTATTGTAGTGGTGTCAAAAAGTATCAACCCATGCCGCCCAATACAAGCTGGGATGCAATACTATTGTAGTGTGGTGAAGTTATTAAAATTTGATTTACCGTAAAAAAAACCCTTAGGGGTTTCCTCCGATGTGTGATGAGCAGATTAAGGTCCCTTGCATAACTTCCCGAACGCAGTACGAGATTTGAGCAAGGGACCTGAAAACTCAAAGCGCGTGAGGTTTTTGCTTCTTTTGTTCACACAGAATACAAACAAACAAGTACAAGCTAGCGTTGAAGTTCATGTTCGATCAAATTAAATTTATTCAATGAATCATTTCGATTGAAACGCAACTGGAAATCACGTAAGTCGTTGGTGTACGTTTTTAAAGTAGGTACCGAATTACTAGGTATTCAAGTTTATGTTCGATCAAATTAAATTTAATCAATGAACCATTTCGATTGAAACGTAACAGCTAATGCAATCTAAAAACAAAGTTTTAAAAGTAATTATTGGGAATTAATTCCCAATAATCACCTACTCCTCCATTAAATCTCTTGCTGTCACTTTTTGTCTTTTTACGAGTATATATTTATAATTAAGGGGCCATAGGCACAGAGGATTATATTGTACAGAGTTACAGCTTCAAACAACCTCGCAAAAGCGGCGCATCACTACATGCGCAGTATGATTGTGTGCGCGTTCACCTACGGGGCTCACGAACGAGGCCGAGGGGACACTTTGACTATGCTTCGGGTGGTTACGGCGTAACGAGGGTGTGAATTTAATGTGTGAGATATTGTCCATTCTTCCTTTCGGAAAGAGATTGCAGCCACTGACCTCTGTTAATATTAATATGTATATGGATTATTTTCTGTTTGATCGTCACTGTCATTGTAGAACGTCATGTCATGTGAATTTAAAGTGTGAGATATTATTATCGTTCATTTTACTCGAGCATGTTTAAAAAAAGTTTAATAATATTAAACGAAATGGTTAATTATTGCACTGTGTGCTTTAATAATACGAGGATGAACACAAACATCTCCTTCATATACCTACCCCAAAGATCGTGACAGGTAAGTCAATTTTTGAGTCACCCGCGTAAAGCGGCGGATCGGGCGGCAACGTTTTTTTTATTTAAACTCATTTTATTCAACTAAATAACAAATAATAAATAACACAACAAACAACAACAACAAAAAAGAAAAACAATATAGGTACCTACATCATATTATAAAACATGTAGGTCTTACGTTCTTGATTAAAACGAGCTAGGTACGTTATACAATTTGGGTTTAATCAGTCATACAGTTATCCTTCATACTTCAATTAAATTTATTTCCTTTTAGACAGCCCTACAAGAATAGGCTAATGTAATCGAAGCTCCTATGAAGCTGTTGCTCTGTACAATATAATCCTCTGTGCCATAGGTCCCGATGAATATTTTCTATGAGAAACGCGATTGCCCAGCGCTCCGAAAAGTGTGTGCGTGAGCCGTATTTTCGATTAAAAAGAACTAACCAAAGTACTTTTTCTAGATTTTTTTTATGATTTCACTAGTTAAACTAATGGTGAATATGTGATTATAAATGCAAAAAATCGAAAACTATTTTAAGTTCTTCTAAAACGAGAAAAATGTTTAAAAATGCATGAAAATGCGTCATCTTTGTGACGATTTTCTATCGAGTGAAGTAATTCCAATCGTGTATTCAGTTTATGATTTCACTAGATAAACTATCCAAAAATACTGAAGTATGACTTTAGTTTCGGTAAATGGTATAAATCTATTTGTAAAATGAAAAATAAAAGATGCCTCCGAGGTAATTCCACCTACTATTACGTCTTAATGGACTTCTTGCTTGTGCGTTAGCACCGCATTTCCGCCAATGTCAAGTGGTTTGAGGGAGAATCTATCCAATCCAACATCCGGTGCTCGCTGACACAACAATACTGTCAAATTGCTCCTCATTTTATATTCGAAAAAGCGAAGAATAACTGAACGTACACAACGTTTGAAGATCACAACCAGCAGATAATTGGAAAGTAAACACACCACAATAAAAGTTAAAGCTAAAAAACATCTATGAAGATAAATAAATCGTGAGTAAACTAATTTGAGGTTATCCAAAGTGAAAAGATCATCGTAAACAAACAGGAAGTTAGCCGAACAGTAGGGCTATTGTGTAAGCTTCCGATTATATCGTTTACGAAATCGATAACGTTTTATGACTGTCCTAGCCAATTTTTAAATAATATTTTGTTTCTGTGATCATCGTGTTCATTATCTGAGATAAATTAACTTAATATTAAGAAGCAAAATCGCCAAGAACTGCTAAAACACCATGTCGATTTGATACCGATTGAATCGGGTATAGTTACACAATAACCCCCCAGAACAACCAGTAATTGCCAGTACTACCAACGTAAAAATAAAGCTCCGAGTTACGTTCCATTCCACGTAATTTCTCAGCGTTTTGTTATTGCTATACAACGTCTGCAAAAATGTCAGATGAAATGTTAATGCTAATCAGTATGATGAAACAAGAATTCAAAAAACAAACACTTATGATAACTAACGCTGTCTCCGAAAAAATTATGCAGAAAATGGACGAGAAAATCGAGCCTTTATTGCAAGAAAATAAAAACCTCAAAGTGGAAATAGCAACCTTAAACACAAAAATAATCAGCTTGGAAAATATGACGAGAAGAAATAATTTATTACTTCATGGAATAGATGAAACGGATAATAATTACACAGAACTTTCCTTACTAGTATCGAAAATCCTTGCAGAGATGGGAATACAAATAGAAAATTACGATATTAATAAAATGCATAGAATGGGAAGACAAAATACAGGAAAAGTAAGACCAATACTTATTTCTCTCACGACCTATAATAAAAAAATTGAATTACTGAAAAACTAAAAGAAAATGCCGCCAAACACATATATGACAGAAGATTTTTCAAAGGAAATGTTAGAAAAGCGTAAAGAACTACAAAAACAAGTAATACAGGAAAGAGAAAAGGGCAATGAAGCATACATAAGAAATAACAAAATCATAGTGAAGCAAAAAGAAAATGAGAGGAGGAAAAGGGGTAGTTCCGAATCACCGGACCGGTCAACTTCTCAACAAGAAAAAGGGAAAAAAATATTAGCTCCAGCAAAAATGCACAAAGCCGATCCATTTACATACATGAGAGCAAGGTCCCATTCCTCGTCAGAAAAACCTAAACCTAAGGCATAGGAATCAGCAGGCACCGGTTATTATTGTTATGATTATTATTGTTATGATAATTATCAAAAAAGCACAGAAGCAACTATCAAACAACAAACAAAGAAGGAAAATATCCCCAATCCGGTTGGTCACCGTGGGAAGTTCGACCAAAGCCCTCCAACTCCAAAAACAATTAAACCAAAAACGCTACATCTCAATATAGCAACACTAAATACAAGATCATTAAAATCAAGAGAAAGCCTTTTAGAGCTTGAACTAGCACTGAATGACATATAATGGGACATTTTGGGAATGAGCGAAGTCAGAAGAGAAGGAGAAAGAATTGAAGACTACGGTAAATTCTTGCTATATCACAAAGGGGAAACACCTGGTCAATATGGTGTGGGCTTCTTAGTCAGAGACATCCGCAAGGAAAGCATTGAAGAAATCATTGGCATATCGGAGCGAATTGCCGTCTTGAACATGAAGTTTAAGGACTGTAAACAAAAATGGAGCATTATTCAAGCTTACTCACCCACTGAACCCAAAGACAAAAACAAACGGAAAAAAGTGGAAGAATTTTATGCAACCCTAAATAAAACAATCAAAACCCATGCTCACAAGAACCTTATAGTCATGGGAGACTTTAATGCTATGATTGGCCCTCGGCAAGAGTCTGAAGATGGAATCATGGGTCCATTCACCCATGGGAAAAGGAACAAAAATGGAGAGATGTTAGTCAACTTTGCTTTCGAAAACAACCTTGTAATACTAAACACGAAATTCAGGAAAAGGAAAAGTACACAATGGACATGGATATCTCCCAATGGTGAAACACGAAACGAGATAGACTTCATTCTAACCAACAATCCAAACAGTTTCGATGACATAAACATCTTAAATAAATTCAACTTTAACTCGGACCACAGAATGGTAAGAGCGAAACTAAAGCCAGGACCACAGAAAACATCAAGAAGAAACTACCAGGATTCAAACCATAAGCAACAAACAGATGAATCCGTAGGCAACAAAGAGCAAAAATTCTTACTCGTCTATGAAGAAGAAACAAAACAACTCACAACTCAAGGAAAGTAAAATAATTATGATAGAACAAACACTAAGGTCAAAGATGAAGAAAGAAGACAATAAAACAAAATACAAGATAACGAACAAATTAACAAGCTACTTGAAGAAAGGAAACATCTCATAATAGTTCAGTCAAGATGTACATCCGTGCTTGCGAAAGGTCAGGTCGTTCTGAATTTTTTATATGTTGTTAGGACCTATACCAATATTAAATTACCAAATTTGCAATTTCCATAGTTATGTGCGAGCGGTAGTGTAACCAAAAAACCATGAAATTTTCGGACTTTTTTTCAGTTTTTCGCTTATTTCTCGGAATCTATAATTCGTATCGAATCGTTTTGTAGGTTTAATTTTATTCTGACAAAATTTCCTACAAAAAAAGTGGTGTGTACTTTCCTCATAGAACTTAACCTTTGAGGGCTAGAGGGACGAGAAAGTAACATCATTTCAAAAGTTATGAAATTTGTATGGCGACCCTCTTGAAAGTTGAAGATAAAAACAAAATGATTCCATATTCTTAATCAGCAACCCCGAAAACCCCCGGATACAAATTTTCAGTCGGTTCACTGAACCTTTAAAAGCTGCGTTGGCGTTTGAAATTTCCATGGCAGCCATCTTGGATTTCGCAATTTTGGATTTTTTTCACCGCCAACAAAATCTGACCAGGGTCCACTATGACATTGTTCAAGGTCCATACCCCTATCTGTCATAGTGTCCGCGGGCCGTTGACGTCATCCGTCAGGATTCGACCTTCGGAGGAAGTCGATATATTCCTTTTAACATCAGGGCATCGTTATAATGATCCCTAAATTTCATCCGTGTACTTTAAGGGGAACCCGGAGATCAATTGGAGGCATCTGGTCGATCACCATCACTTTTCATAGATAGTAGGTAGATAGATGCCCGGATAATTGTTCGCCGGGTTTCCCCCGACCAACGTATATTAAAATTATTTTGGAGATCATCATAAGGATGCTCTGGTGTTAAAAGGAATATTTCGACTTCCTTAGAAGGTCGTATCCTGACGGATGAGGTCAACGGCCCGCGGACACTATGACAGATAGGGGTATGGACCTTGAATAATGTCATTGTGAACCCTGGTCAGATTTTGTTGGCGGTGAAAAAAAATACAAAATTGCGAAATCCAAGATGGCTGCCATGGAAATTTCAAACGCCAACGCAGCTTTTAAAGGTTCAGCGAACCGACTGAAAATTTGTATCCGGGGGTTTTCGGGGTCGCTGATTACTTCTTCTATTCTATTCCTACTTTCGAGTTTCGGACCTACTGGTGAAACGTGGATGTTCTGAGGTTTCAGAATATCTCTGACTACCCCCTCGGGGAATATATAGTCGTGAGCATATGCTACTATTCGATACGACTTACAGATTAGAAAGAAAAAAGCGAAAAACTGAAAAAAGTCCGAAAATTTCATGGTTTTATGGTTACACCGTCGCTCGCACAGCACTTTGGAAATTGCAAATCTGGCAATTTAATATTGGTTTAGGTCCTAACAACATATAAAAAATTCAGAACGACCTGACCTTTTGCAAGCACGGCCCCCTTTTCATGTTTAACTTGACTGAACTATAAGCATAAATAACAAAACAAAAGAAATCAGAAAGAAAATAGCAGAGTCAAGCAAATTAATAAGAGTGAAAATGAGGAGACAGAAGGATCTTAACAGACTAAAAATAATAGAAGAGCACATAGTAAAAACTGGAGGTATAAGGAAAGCCCAAAAAACTTTAAACGACAAAAAAGAGTGGATTCCAAAACTAAAGGACAAAACTGGACAAGACAACACAAAGAGGTGTGACATACTCAGCATAGCTACAAATTTCTACAAATCCCTGTAGAAAAAGCAGAAAGAAGGAGGTAGCTACATCGACATTAAATACGATTACGAAGATATACCAGAAATACTAACTATAGAAGTTGAGAGAGCAATAGAAACTCAAAAGAGAGACAAATCACCAGGACCTGACAACATACCAAATGAAATACTAATACAAAACAAATTAGAAAGGGCAAAATTATTTAAAAAAATATTCAACGAAGTAATGACCACGGAAAACATACCTACACAGTGGACAGAATCCAATATTATTTTACTGTTTAAAAAGGGAGACATATACAACATTAACAACTACATACCTATTAGCTTCATGTCTAATATATATAAAATATTCGCCAAGGTGCTACTAAACTGATTAACAAGAGTACTAGATGAGAACCAACCAATCGAGCAAGCGGGATTCCGAAGTGGGTTTTCTGTTATGGACCACATACACGTTGTGAAGCAGGTTATAGAAAAATATAAGGAATACAACTTACCACTATACTGCTCCTTTGTGGATTATAACAAAGCATTCGACTCACTCGAACACGATGTAATATGGCAGGCACTAAAAGAACAAGGCGTAGAAAACAAATACATAAGACTGATAAGGAATGTGTATTCGAATAGCTCAGCTAAGATCCTTCTGGAAAAAAAGGGAAATGGTATCCGCATAGAAAGAGGAGTTCGCCAAGGAGACCCAATTTCACCCAAACTCTTTTCAGCAACCCTAGAGAAAGTCTTCCGCCAGTTGAACTGGGATAACCAGGGAATAGTGATAGATTGATCCAGGCTAACGCACCTGAGATTCGCAGATGGTGTGGTCCTATTTGCAGAGTCACCAGCAGCCTTGAAAACTAGAAGAGTTAGCTAAAGAAAGCGAGAGGGTGGGCCTAACAATGAATGCCGAAAAAACAAAACTAATAACAAATCGGGAGGAGGTGCCGATCACTGTAAACAATAAAACAATCGAATACCAAGAAGAATACATATACCTAGGACAAGTTATCTCTACAAAAAGCCTTTTTGAGAAAGAGGTCGACCGACGGATAGCAAACTCATGGAAACGATTTTGGTCACTGAAAGAGGTGATAAAAAATAAAGCATTTAACATCAAGCTGAAAAAGAAGGTATTCGACACATGTATTCTACCGGTCCTAACATACGGCTGCCAGACTTGGGCCCTTACAAAGAATCAATCCAACAAAATAGCAATCTGCCAGCGCACTATAGAGAGGAGCATGTTGACTATTAGGAGGAAGGATAGAAAGAGAAACACTGAAATAAGGAAAGAAACAAAATTAACAGATGTAACAGTAAAAACAAGGATTTTGAAATGGCGATGGACCGGACATATGATTAGAGGCAACGACAAGTGGAGCAGAAGGGTCACAGTCTGGTACCCAAGAACAGGGAAAAGGAATAGAGGAAGGCAGAACAAACGATGGGGAGACGATATAGAAAGTACAGGAGGAAAGTTATGGACAAGAACTGCAAGGGATAGGACAAAATGGAAAAAGTTGGAGGAGGCCTATGCTGAAGGGCAAACAGACAAAGATAGCCGGTGTCAAAGTGAACATAGTGAAAGTGAATAAAACATTTAATAATGCATGATCAGATCAGTGATAAATAAATATTTTGTAATAATGATAATTTAATTTGTGTAATGTAATGGAATAATATTAATTTAATCTAATGTAAAATTGCATGCAAGAATAATTTCAATGTGTTATAAAATAATCAATTAATTTGTTGTAAAATATTACTGGCACCTTATTCTGTAAATTATTTTTAAGTCAAAAATGTAAATTGTCTGAATAAAGGGCTTATTCATTCATTCATAGAGGAACGGGAACGCTATAGTACCCCAAAATCATTTTCCATACTGGTACAATTAAAGAGGGAATGAGTGAGTACGCTATGGTACCTAACCCAAAATCAGTTTCCATACTGAATTATTTAAAGAGGTAATGAGTACGCTACAGTACCTAACCTAAAATTAGTTTCCATACTGAATTATTTAAAGACGGAATGAGTACCTACGCTATAGTACCTACCCCAAAATCAGTTTCTATACTAATAACTTCTGTCATAATTATTATATTATTATGTTACATATTTGTTTAATTTCTAGATGTGGTAATCCCACAAACATAATTTTGTGATAATGCAAAACCCTTTAAAGGTGCATCTAATAGTTTAAATAAGTTGTACACCCACAGACCTCCAAAGATCATCGAGACTCAATCAATAAAGTTTGTTCTCAAAATTATAACGCTTTTAAGTTTATTCCGAGTTACCCTCCTGAGTTTGGAGGCCTGTGGGAGGAAGATGTAAAAAAGTGTTACACTCCATCAAAAGAAAATAATAGGTAATTTTGTTTCAACCTAAGAAGAGTAGAATAATTCAAATTTAAGCTGTAGTGAATTCAAGGCCTTTACTTGTAGATAGTTCAATTGATTGATAATATTTAACGACTGGACACTTTTTAATTTGAAAGGCTCTGACGCGTTATACTATGTTTCAGTAAATTGTTGAGGGATTTTGGGATTGTTGTTCAAAGTTTATACAGCGCATGCCGAAACGAATAAAGGTGTAACTTTGAAAAGTCAACTTTACAGGAGAGCAAAAAAACCGAATAATCGGCGTAGCGTTAAAACTACTGTAGACATTTTAATACTTTTTGTATCGTTAGAAAGAGAAAAAAATTACGATACGACTGTCATACATAGACGTATAACGAGCGAGTATTTGATAAAATGTAGAAATGCATGTAACACTTTTGTTCTGATGAACATTTGTAGAATTTTTTTGTGTAATAAAAGATGCACCTTTATTCGTCCGAAAATTTTTATAGTCTTGTTGGGTAACACCAGGATACTTGAGGTTTACGATAAAATTTTTCGTTCTTGGCGTCGGTGTAATAGTAGGTTACACCTTTATTCTTCCATTTTTTAACTCTGCATTTGTAAGTATTGTCCCGTTAGTACTATGTTCGCTCAAAATTTGTGAGTTGGCTCTGAATTGATCATATGTAATAAGCAAATACTGAAAAATTAGATGTAAAATAATTATATATTTAAATGTCTTTTGTATAGGATTCTCTAAGTTTAAAAAAAAGGAAAACGTAAAATAATAAATCAACAAATGTAGGTACTAGAGAAACATAAGGGTCAAAGATAATAATAATACCCCGCGGGGGCAGCTTGTGGCGAGCTGACGGTGATTGGCGACACCGCGGACCCCTATCCAGGGGGACCATACAGACATGCGCTCACACACACACACACACCCATACAGACAGTAACACACCCCCCTACCTCTGGCTTGCCTTCATTGGCCGTCCAGAGTGGAATCGCAAGAGCAGAACCTATGCTCCAGGTTTGAAGTGTATTGCACGTAATGGCGTAATAACGGGGAAACCCACTCACGGGGGTAAACCCCGCGATGGTGAAACCGGTGCCGCACCTCTCGACAACCTTTAGCCGCTCAATGGGATGTTGCCCCATTGTCGCACTTTGTGCGTGCGGCCGTTTTATGGGACCCACTCGACGAGTCGGCGAGTCACCGCCTGCCCTATTTACAATTTTGAGACTAGTTGTCATGGCAGGCGTCCGTTAGTCTCCTCCCATAGCCCAGTATCCATCCATCCAACTTTCACCTCTATAGCCCAAGACCTTATTTTTCCATCGCGACCATAGAGCCGCACTCCAATAGTCTATGCACCTGGCGGGGACCATCCCCGTGTGTATCATGTTGTGCGCTCGGAGATGGTATCCGCCATGTGTATTCCTTACATAGATTAACTTGTCTCTTGAACGGGCCTCTACATGTTGGCTTCGGCTCCATGCACGCCTTCCAAAGGTCCGGGACTTAATTGCCCGTGATTACGGATCGTAAGACACATAATAATAATAATAATACCCGCGGGGGCAGCTTTTGGCGAGCTGACGGTGAGTGGCGACACCGCGGACCCCTATCCAGGGGGACCATACAGACATCACACACACACACCCACAGACAGTAACACACCCCCCTACCTCTGGCTTGCCTTCATTGGCCATCCAGAGTGGAATCGCAAGAGCAGAACCTATGCTCCAGGTTGGAAGTGTATTGCACGTAATGGCGTAATAACGGGGAAACCCACTCACGGGGGTAAACCCCGCGATGGTGAAACCGGTGCCGCACCTCTCGACAACCTTTAGCCGCTCAGTGGGATGTTGCCCCATTGTCGCACTTTGTGCGTGCGGCCGTTTTATGGGGCCCACTCGACGAGTCGGCGAGTCACCGCCTGCCCTATTTACAATTTTGAGACTAGTTGTCATGGCAGGCGTCCGTTAGTCTCCTCCTATAGCCCAGTATCCATCCATCTAACTTTCAGCTTCATAGCCCAAGACCTTATTTTTCCATCGCGGCCATAGCGCCGCACTCCAATAGTCTTTGCACCTGGCGGGGACCATCCTCGGGTGTATCATGTTGTGCGCTCGGAGATGGAAAAAATAAAAATTGAGAAATAAAAAAAAATTAAAAATAAAAGTAAAAGGTTTAGAAATGCCTACAACCAGTGAGGTAGGTAATACTTAAATTAATACAATGGTCTGTGCGTATATTTCGAGTTTGTGAGTGTGTGGGGGTGTATAAAGTGTGTGTGTGGGGGGGGTGTGTGTTCGTGTGTGGGGGGGGTGTAATGATATAGGTCACCTCATAAGGTTATGTCAACTTGTAAGTTTAAACAAAGAGGGACACAACAAATTAGTACTCAACTATATTTTCCGCTTCGTTTATGTCATTTGACAGTAGCCAGTTCGTAACCGCATTTTTGCATTCAAACCTCGACATAGGGTAGATACTATGGGTCTTGTTTGTCTTATTGTAGAGTCTACCACCAAGAAAAGGAAAAAAGTTTTGGGCAAAAGAGGTTCTAACTGCAGCTTCTCTACACACCATATAATTTCTCCTCCTCGTAGCATTTTCATGGTTTGGATTATAGTGTACAAGCGAGTGCTGTCGCAATATAGTGTTCAATATAAATAATTTCCTAACCGTTAGTACTTGAGTTTCGTTATAGAGCGCTTCAGTCGGGTATAGTCGTGGTTTACAGAAGGAGATTTTTAGAATTAGACGTTGAGCAATCTCTATTTGTTTCATGTAAGTCTTAGCTTCGCCACCCCAAGATGATATGCAATAAGATACGATAGATTGGCATAGAGAGAAGTATATGTATTTATAGGCGCAGGAGGGCCTTCATCGCAAACAGATCACTGCTTAATAGTAAAACTACCGAGATTACACAGAACTAGCGATCCGTCGTGTTATGCGGTGGTTCAGCCATTCCTATTCAAATCTTCAACTGAACTTCTCTTGACATGGCTGTCAACCACCTTTACCGACACCCGACGTTCCACTAGACCGACACCAGGCGGCGCTGTAGCAAGGCACCGTCATTAGTGTGCGATCTTGTTCTGTTTTAACTTGAGAGATGGCGCCAGGTGCCGTAGAGGGATGGCACCAGGCGCCGTCACGGCCAGACTGACTGTCGACCGTCCTCGGGCGTATCTCACTGCGGCCCTGCAAGAAACAAGCATACATCAACCATACGGCAGATCTGAATTCCCGCTCGTCCAGCCTGACAACAATCTCGCATCATCGTCAGACTGCATCTCGACATGTTTTTCACCGTTGGGCCAGGTGCGTCCTTTCTACCAACCAAAAAGGTATGGCACGGACGGCAGACCCCCCGTCCAATCTCACAACAACCTGGACAGACGAGTGCGTCCCTCCAACCAACCCCCACACACAAGGGGTATGGCTCGGACGACACTACGACCGCCAGAATTGCTTTCACCGTGCCGCTACTCCATCAATTATCTTATCACATAGCATCTTTGACTATGTACTTATATGAGGACTAGTAACGCGTGTAATTCTACTTACAAACATTTCTGCCACTTTTTGCGGGGGGCGAGGTAATATGCAATCCGCAACTTTGGATTTTATTCCCCATAATTTTAGATTCTAATTTTGAATGTCAAAAATCATGAAAAGCAGTCTCGTGTGAACCAAAAACGTTCTAAGTTCGAAGTTATTTATTTCGCAATTATAGGCTGTCTCGTTTAGTGATAAGGTATAAAATTGAATGTAAACTGCACATGATCAATTGATCTTATACCGTGGCAGAGGGGAAATGCTACCGCAAGGCGAGTCCCTCATATAAGTAGTCAATGCATAGCATAGAATTCCGTTTCCAAAAACACGGGCCATTAAGGTGACCCGTGTTAACTGTAACGTCTTCTGGCGCCGTCATGGCACATCCAGAAAAAGGCGGACTCACCGCGGATCATGCTTTCGAGGTACCTCTGGACATTCATTGTTCACATTGATTAACCTTCTTCACTTGACAAGAACTCTTCTACTGCTTTTTCGGTCTGATCGGATGGAAGTCATGCGTCCTGGCTTGCCGCAAACATAACAGGTTGACACAAAGCAAGTAACAACGTTTGTCTCTTTTATTTATGCTCTTTTGTGCGCGCTGATCTCGACGAATCTTCTCGCTTAAACAGACAAATAGATCTTTATTTTTAGACATTCTCACATAGATTACCAAGGTAGTGCAAACCTAAGCACTAGAATTTAGGCCGAACCTGCATTGTGGTGATTAGACAACAACATAAAATACATCTTTATGGACACAAACAACCATATCGGAAATCAAAAGACCTACGACGCTGCGCTGCGCCACTGATAAAGTACAAACATCGGCCAACATGAGAGCAAGACTTACTGTATGCTAACCACATCTTTGAAGTCTGTAGTTATCTTATCCTTCAACCATGGAGCCACTACAGCTAGACTACAACGTCAAGAAATAATTGCCGAAAGACTCAAGAAAACAGCCATTGACTTTAAAAGGGTCTCACAGCAAACTGAACAGTATATGAAATACGACGTATCAAAAAAAAACTGAACATCATACCTATAGCAAGAGTTTCAGGATAAACATACCAAGTTTATGATAAAGACAATTCAAGGTCAACCCACAAAGAAATACCCTCGGAAACGGACGAAGCAATTAGTTATCAATTATGTCAACGTCGAGACACTAAGCACTAACATGCACTTTCGCACAGAACCAGAAGAAGAAGTTTCACATTATAACTTTTTTAAGGAGGTATACTAATACTTATGGATTGTTATTGCAACTGTACTCTTCTATAATCCGTGACTGGAAGAAATAATTTCGGCGATTTAGGTATGTTTAATAGTAAAACGACATATGCATGATTTGATGCTCTGAGAAAAGCCGCATAATAATGGCTATTTGGACTCTGTTTTGGGTTATGGCATTGTGACCTCGGCAATTTTTGTACGGTCAAACCACATTTTCCTAATCCATAAACTGCATCGGGCTATATTCGGCATTGGCTGTAATGATTCATGCATCCCGTACATATTTAAGTAAAATACCAGATACGTGTTATTGCAGTTTAAATAATAACATCTTTACCAACAAAAGCAGGGAATTAGAAACCTCGTGTAAATCTGACATTAGAACGTAGTAATTTTATGCTCTTTGACTGACATTGGCTCCCAAAAGAAAAAGCTCCCATATTTATGTCTACACATTGACCACGAAGTTAGAAAAGGAAACCTGAGATACCACCACCATCATAATATTGTCCAAACTAAATATAGCACACCATCTTACAACAGAACCACGAGTTCGGAAACAGATTATCCAACAGTTACTTACTACCGTAACAGATAGGTACCGCACTCATCACAGTTTCGCGCGCTTTTCGAATTTCAAACTTTGGTCTTCAGAAACGAGAACTAAAATGCGACTTATATCAATACGCGACACCCTGTACCTCATGGTTATGAGATACAAGGCGCCATAGGTAAGAATTTATCGCAGCTGACAAACGCGAGTGACGAAGAACTGGGGGTCTACTCGCACATTCGAACTTCGCAATAGCGAGCACATTTTCGTTGAATTTGGTACTCTAATCTACACTGCATCGAACTTTCGAACGACCGACATTAGTTTGACACCTTGGTCGATCGAACGGTACTCTAGTGCACGCTGTCAGTGCTCGATGAATTGAATTTGACAGATGTCAAACTGTCTAAACTTCGATAAACTGGACGACAAGTCAAGAGGTATCTTTTTGATTATCGAAAGTAATTTTCATGAATTAATTAACGTTTTTAGTTATGTTTCTGTGAGAATTATAAGATCTGAAATGTGATATTACAATTTCTATAAAATAAAGTGAGTGATTGTAAAAGTTTCTCATGATTTTTCAGCTTCATCGCGATGTCGAGATTTTTGTTATTTATTGAAGCTATGAGGGTAGAAAATGTTACAAGGAGGAGACAAAGACTACATAGCCGTGAGTCGCTGAATCTGGTAAGACTACCAGATCCAGAGTTCATAAAAAATTATAGGCTGGATAAAGCCTTATTAGAAGATTTGTGCCAGGACATAGTCCCTCTTCTACCCGCAAAAATGAACAGGCATGGGATTGATCCTGTGCACAAGGTATTTAAAAATGTATTTTAATTGAATTAGTTTCAAAAATTGAGAATTTTTCTGAATGATTAAATAATTTTAACTACTATTTTCAGATCATAACAGCTCTAAATTTTTATGCTCGGGGTAGCTATCAGGGCCAAGTGGGGCAAAATCACGATGTACCTATGGCACAACAAACCGTGTCAAGGTGCATCCATGAAGTCACAGTAGCACTAAATGCCCCCAGCATTGTGGCAAAATATATCAAGTTCCCCCAAGTGAGACAAGAGAGAACATTGATTAAAACAAGGTAATTACCGAAGGTGAAATACTTACATATTTATCCAATAACAAACATACCAGGCAGTGATGAGTAGGGTTATATTTAAGATGTGTAGAGAGTAGAGATTAGCTGTTCCTTGTGAGTTCATCCTCATATTAATAAATAAAAAATGTATTTAGCTATTTCATTTTTGCAGATTCTATAATAAATTTGGTATGCCTGGAGTATGTGGGTGCATTGATTGCACCCATGTTGCTGTTATACGTCCAGTGGAGAATGAAGAGCGGTTTTTTAACCGTAAGCAGTATCATTCATTGAACGTGCAAGTGGTTGGTATTTCAGCACTACTTACTTACCTACTTATATTTTATGAGTTACATAATCATCACTGCCTATATACATCCGACTGCAGGGCACAGGCCTACCCTCAGGGAGGGTGTATGGACGTGCCCAATGTGGATTGGTAGACTTCACATACGCATTAAAATTTCTTCTTCAGCGTATGCAGGTTTCCTCACGATGTTTTCCTTCACCATTTGAGAGCAGTCAGGTATTATGTACATAAGTCAGAAAACTCATTGGTACAGTGATATACACGCATTAGCTCTAAGCTGCTAGTGTATCATAAATAATAATAATAAGATTGAGTTTCCATAGCTCTCCACAACGCGCCAGGGACGCTTGTAAGTTACACTAGGTAACAATAATGATGAAAGTTCAATACTTAATAATTAAATAGATGAATTTACTTGTATTTATGGTGGAGTACGGCCACCTTCCTGTCCCTTATTCGTGAGAGGAGGCCTTTGCCCTGAGGCAGGATCCTACAGGATAAACTTACTATTCTATTGAAGATTAATACTCATAATTTATTTATATCATTTCAGATCTGTGATTCCGAAAACTACATTTTAAATGTGGACGCTTCCTTCGGTGGTGCAACGCACGACTCATTTATTTGGAGTCATCATGACATCAAACATCATATGGAAACACTAGTAACGGGTGGAGAAACTTCGTTTCTATTGGGTATGTTATTGTTGGATTCAATTTTTTTGGACAAATAGATCTTTTATACTATCTGTGTCTGTGTCTTTGCTCTATAGTCACCAAAGTTTGACACTTGTATGTATTACCGTTCTTACGATAGAGCGAGAAGAAAAAACACTGAAAATAACTAGTTTCTTGTATGAGGACCCCCCTTTATTTTTAACTTTTTACCCTAAATAGGTAGGACAGACAGATAGACAGACGGACGGACGGACAACATAGGTTTAGTAATAGGGTCCCGTTTTCACCCTTTGGGTACGGAACTCTAAAAGTACCTATTGTGAATTACAAACATATACAACATTCATATCCGAACTGGCGCTTGCATCCAGGGCCCTAGTTTAGCAATCCGGTGTGGTAGCCATTACACCAACCGGTTCCTTAAATGATTGATTGATAGCGCAATCTAGGAACTACTATGTCACAACTATTATAATATGAGTCTATGTGAACCTCAATTAATATTGTTTTAGGTGATTCCGGATACCCTCTAAGGGAGTATCTAATTACTCCCTATAGCAACGCTGAAGAAGGGTCACCACAGGGGCGCTTCAATAATGTTCAAAAGAGGGCCCGTTCCACTATTGAACGAACATTTGGCATATTGAAAGGAAGGTTCCGATGTTTGCTTGCCGCTCGGGAGCTGCATTATTGCCCCGAGAAGGCAGGCAAAATAACTGTTGCCTGCTGTGTATTGCACAACATGTGCGTACGCGCTCAAATTGAGGTACCGGAGCTAACGGAAGAAGAGAGAAGGGAGGAATTGAACCGACAGCCATCACGTACACCAGCACCTTCAAGTGCAGCTCAAGTGTTACAACGTGGAAGGATGTTCCGCGACCACTTAATGCATTTATTAAATGGCAACAGGTCATAAAAGGTAATTCTAGTCAATATTAGTGAATCAAATACCTACTTAGTTTTGATAGGGTTACATAGCCATACTTTCATTTCAATCCCCTTTTCTTTGTATGGGGGCGGGGGGCCCCAAAAGTGCCGTTCTCCCGCCTAACTAACACATTTCTGTTTTGATTTCGTTTCAATAGGTGCAAAAATAAGGTAGCAATTGAGGCATTAGCATTCATCATCAGCCTATATACGTCCCACTGCAGGGCACAGGCCTACCCTCTAGGAGGCTGGAGGGTGTATGGGCGTTAGTCCACCAATGCGGATTGGTAGACTGGCATCCGAATTTCTTCTTCCGCATATGCAGGTTTCCTCACGATGTTTTCCTTTACCGTTTGAGAGCAGTCAGTAATACGTACATAAGTTAAAAAAACTCATTGGTAGTACGTGGCATGTTGTCCGTGCGGATTCGAACCCGCATTAGCATTATGCAATTGTAAAGTTATGTAATAGTTATGTATTGTTTCAGATCAAGAAGAGAAATGCTGGAGAGGAAATTTTATATTTGATCATTAGTTATAGTAAAAAATAATAAAAGTCAGTTACAATGATAATTATTAGATGTATTTATTTACATACACTTTCTAACTGTAATAATTAAAATAATTAAAAAATGTACTTATGAGAAATTACAAGATAATGATCCTTCTTATAGCGTTCGCTTAGTATCAGTCCGTAGTGAAAAATAAAAGAGGATAAATAATAAAAATGCTCGCGCACTGAATGCTCGCTTGGTAAATTTCTATTAACTACATAAAAGTAGGTAAAATCAGCTCGAGCTGCAGTTGTCACTTTCGCACTGGTAGCTCGATTGCTTGGGAGCTGCGAGACAACAATAGATCTGTTAAAACCTTTTCAACAAATTTCTTGCAGACTGCCCTTAATATTAGGAATCAGACTTACGTTTTTAACTATACCTATCTATTAACGAATCTCAAATCACAGATAGACATTGCGTTATATTGATAATCAGACGTACCTATGTTTTCTAATTATACCTAGTTGTAAACTAATTATAAATCACAGATTGACATAGCGTTTTGTAACTAATCAGACTTACGTTTTCTAACAATTATAAATCACAGATTTTGTTTGCATATTATTGGTAATCAGACTTAACTTTTACTAGAAATACTTAAGGTGGTTTCAGAGTAGTCAATTTCATACAAAACTTTGAGGTCGACAACACGCATAAACGGTATCTTAACTATTATAAAACCGTAAAATCATCATGAGGTAAAAAGTAGCGGTTCACTTCATATAAAGTCAAATAACATATCGATAGCGCGATTTAAAAACGTGCAGCGCCATCTATTGACAAAATTGTTAGTTTGTTTGTTTGTTCGCGCATCACGCAAAAACTACTAAACTGATTTTGATGAAACTTTTTTTGTTTGATAGCTTATGATCTGACTTAAAATCTGGTATATAATTTGTGCGGACGAAGTCGCGGGAAAACACTAGTTAATTAATAAAAGTAATATTTTATATTATGGTAAAATAGCTTAGAAAATCTAGATTGCGCGTCTCAAATAACATTTACAATTTATAATATAATTACGAAGACATAAGTGTTCTACGTCAAAGTTTTGTATGGACTGAAACCACCTTTTCTCACCTCCGGACGGAAAGCGTCAATTGTCGTTCCGCTGCGCTAAACGAAGTTGTCGCTTTCCACCTCCGTCGAGGAGAAAAATAGTATACTAACCTCGGACAGTAAATCAGAAAGCCTCAGATCACATGTTTGTTGAATTACATGAGATCTGAGACCTTTCTTACTTTTCTGTCCTCGGTGTGTAATCTACTATTAATATAAAATATAATAATGTTTAGTTATTGACGTCTTAAAAACTCCCTTGTCAATTCTGAAAGTTCTCTGATGGTAACGGCTAACTCTGGCATTCCCCTCAGAGTTGACGTCAATTCTGAGAGCTGATGTCTTAAGCCCATGAGCTCGTCTATTTTTTTTCTTTCTAGTTCAAGCCTCTTTGTCTCTATGGCGAAGAGCCGATTTTGAATCGAATCTTCGGCAGCTGCTCCTCTTCTGGATGTTATCCGTCTCCTATTGGTGCCTGTGA
The DNA here is from genome assembly GCA_963693445.1 of Agonopterix heracliana. Classification (NCBI taxonomy): domain Eukaryota; kingdom Metazoa; phylum Arthropoda; class Insecta; order Lepidoptera; family Depressariidae; genus Agonopterix; species Agonopterix heracliana. The sequence goes on from OY856321.1 coordinate 1,808,865, forward strand.
ACAAAAAACATAAAATTAACAAAACATACTATGCATCAAAACACACTATGACACGCCCATAAAATAGCAAAGCCACGCGGCCACCTAAACTGCGTGCCAAACGAAATACGTCTACTTGCCACGCCACTCAAAAGTCTCTGTTTCAACTTGGATACATAAATCAGTGTAGGGTAACTTAGGGTAATTTACCCTAGATTTAGGGTAAAAATAACGTCCTAGGGTAATTTTTAGGGTAAGTAACTATTTAGGCTAATTTTTGGGGTAATAATTTTACTTTGGGTAATTTTTGGGGTAAACGGACAACCTTACTCCCTTTCGTGGTTGGTAGTATCCTTGTTACAACCGTCAACTTTTTTTTAATGATTTTGGGGGCTGCAAGCCCTGGTGTCAGAGTTTATTCAAACCGCCTTACGGCCTCTGACGTGGTTTTTATGTAACTACTACCACCAGAGATAGTAGCCGGGACCAACAGTTTAACGTGCCATCCGAAGCACGGAATCATCTTTCTTTTCAGACAGTCAGGTGACTCAGCCTGCAATGTCCTATCCAACTGGGGAAAAACGCACGTGGTGACAAGTGGTGACAGTGACCAGCATTCCGACCTCAAGAACACAGCATAAGAAACTTTATCCCTTTAGTGGAAATGTGAAAAAGATATAAATTATTGTAATACAGAGAAAAAATCCGAAAAAGCAAGGATTGTGACTTGTTTACGCAACTGCTTAGTTATGACTGAAGTTATTTGGTATTGGTTATTTTATACAGTATGTAGGTAGTTCTTAGAAAAAGTATATGTCTAGAATGAGCCTCATTAATATCCCGTATAAAACAAAAGGGGCTAAGTTTCATAGGTTGGTGTGCGTGAGGCGCCCTACAAATTATGTATGTGTGCGTGTATATGTATAGGGTTTAGGAACCAGTACTGGTTCCAATTTTTTTCGACGCTTTCGTATCTTCGACTTTCAATCTTGACATATACTTTATCAAAGATGTAGGTATAGGTCGACCAGAATCGCATGAAATGAAAAAAAGTAAAAACATAGCCTACCTGTTCTTGATCCAGAGGTATTTGCTTGTTGGTTAGAGGCTTGAGGAATTATGGGGGTTCGGGATGAGGCTTGAGGAATTATGGGGGTTCGGGATGAGGCTTGAGGAATTATGGGGGGTTGGGATGAGGTTTGGGGGATTAAGGGAGGTTGGGATGACACTTGGGCAATTAATGGAATTTGGGAGGAGGTTTGGGGAGCTAGAGGCCGTTGGGGTGAAGCTAAAGACAGAATTGAAGGGGACTGGGAAGAAGTTTGGAGAAGTGGGGGTGTTTGAGACGATTGTTCGGCAATCCATGGGAGTTCTGAAGACACTTGGGGAATAAGAAGCGGTTGGGATGATGCTAAAGGTAGAATTGAAGGGGACAGGGAAGAAGTTTGGAGAATCAAGGGCGGTCGAGATGTTGCTTGGGTATCCAATGAGTTTTGCGATGTGGCTTGAATAATTGAATGGGACCGGGAAGTGGCTTGGAGAGTCACGGGTTGTTGGGACGGCAGTACTTGGGCCATCAATGGAGGTTGGGACGACGTGGACTGGAAAGAGGCATAGAGTGTTACGGGTGGTTGGGACGAGGCTTGGTCAATCAAGGGTGGTTGGGAAGAGGGTTGGGATTGTGGCTGGCGGCGTTGGGAAGAAGTGGAGTATGATAGCAGCTCATCATCAAAATCCTGTAAAAAAAGTTTTACATTTTATACAATATGGTTTTTAACATGTTCGCAGACACAAATTCACAAGACTGTCTTTAAAGAGTATTCTGATTTTTCAGATGGTTTCTTCCCATGTCTGTCCCCATAATGTTGTACCGAAAAAGAAATGTACTCATTTTGGGCAGTAACAGTTGCACTGCACTGCACTTTTGGCAATACGTGTGGTCATATAAGTTCAGATGAAATTGTATGCTACAGCTTAGTGCTTTATTAAATGATTTGAATGTGTATGGTTTATTGTGTACCATGACATGCTATCTTAGTTCAAACTAAGTCCAATGTAAACTTTCTATAGACAGCTCCCAACATCTGGTGGTAATTGAGAAGTACTATAATGTTGATAGCAGCAGAGATTTCGCTCATAGGCACCTGTCTTGTTGGTCGAGGAGTCAAGACAACTGCCTCATAATCGGACTGTTCACGGTTCCACCGCCGTATCAGCCGACACACTTTTTTCAATTTATTTCACAATGTGGCTCCCCCTTGTAGTAATAAGAATAACGCTAAAAAGTCGTGTACTCAAATCCAGGGCAACTTCCCTATCTACATAAATCCAATAATACATATTAATTGTTGCTGTGCCAATGGGGCGGATTGGGCAAACATTTGTATTCATCATAATATTAATTAATATTTATACCAGAGTCATGGATATTTGTATCTATGTAAGTATTCTATATCGTTGTCTAGTCATCATAGGACAAGTGCAGGTACTTTAAATATTATGACTAGATAATTTATGAGGCAACTTAGTAACAACAAATTAATTTTTCAAATTAAATTAATCTCTGTAAATTATACTGTCAAAATGGAATGTCCACTTTAAGGTGATATCCGTCACTTCCGTCCGTGCACTCGTGTTGAGTGGACGTGTGTCCGTCGTTATTAGAAACCGCGACAACTATTCCCGAAGTTAAATTGTGATTGGCTGTGAGTGATATTTTCGATTCCTTGTTACTCTTGAAGCGTGCTTACCTGTTGACTCCTCCCAGTGGGCAGTCCTAGAAAGAGACAACGACTTTTCGGCAGTTCGCCGAACTTAAGAAGAATATTATTCGCTGCATCGTAACACTTCCCCCGCCAGGGTTTGAACCCCCGTCCCTCCGAGAACGGAGCGACTTGTTACGCCACAAGGCCAACACACAATTGCTACAACGCGTTGAAATATCCAAGTACACTGCGTGCGAGTGACGTCAAGCTGACCCGCTACGTGCGCCTACGCGCCTACGAGCTCCCTACCACTCCACCACCGCCGCGACCGCTACGAGTGCTACGCCAACCGGCTTAGTGCTACACAGTGCTACGCGCTGCGTCTGCGCTTGTACTACGTGAGTGCAATACACTTATACTCTCTGTGCATTGGAATAAGAAAGAAGGTTTTTTGAACGTATTCGGCGTCAGAATTTTATAACTAACTTGAGCAATACTATTTTTTATACTACTACTTCCATCTGATTCAAGATAATGTCTCGACAGCATCGCACTCCTCCGACCTCACCAAACAAACCCTTATCGCCAGCTCACTCCGAACCAGAAATGCCGTTAGTTGGTACACACAACGAGCAGAGAAATATTAACACTAACCCGCGCACAAAGCGCCCTAGAGTGGAGGATTCTCCGGGCGGAGAGTTAAAGATATTCAAACAGGAACTCAAAGACGAGATGACACAACTGCTTAGTTCTTGGAAAACGGGACAAGAAACGACCTTTACTAAAATAGTAACCGATCAGAACTTAATTCTATCGAAACTTGTCTCTGAATTATCTGACATGAAACAACAAAACATCCAGATCCAGAAAACTAACCTCGACATTGAGAAATCTCTGTCCTTTATAAGTCTGCAGTACGAAGATATGAAGATGCAAATCGATACTCTGCAAAAGGAACGTAAGGAATTTAAAGACTATATCGAAAACTTGGAGAGCAAAATAAAAGATCTTCAATTAGGCTCGCGTGCTTCCAGCATTGAAGTCAGAAACATACCGCCTAAGGACAACGAGACGGTAACTGACCTAACCACTGTTATCACCAGCCTTGGTTCTGTTCTTGATTTGACCATTTCACCCTCTGCTATTCGAGACATACATCGTTTACCAGGGAAACCGGGAACAAGCAGAAGCATAATCGCCGAATTCAACACGGTTGGCTTGAAAAATAGTATCCTGTCCACAGCAAGGACTTTCAACAATAAGCGCCAAAAGGAGGAAAAGCTGAACACCCTACTCATAGGGTTGCCTGGAGAACGCCGACCGATATATATTTCTGAACACCTTCCCCCCAGTGCGAAGAAGCTTTTCCATCTGGCTAGAGAGTTTGCCAAACAATACGACTTTCAATTTTGCTGGTCCTCAAATGGAAACATTTTTCTTCGAAAGGAAACTGGAGCTAAACAAATTATGGTGAAATCTGAAAAACACCTATTTGAATTGCACCAACAACAATGACTTAGCATTACCAAGTGTACTACTATAGTGCCATCTTTTTATTTTTCTTTTTGTCCATTTTTAATTATTATTCTTTTTATTTTTGTTTTAAAGCACTCTAACTATAATATAAGCCTGCACCACTACACCATTTACACACACACAACCATAATAATACATACTTTCACAATCACTCCCTGCTTAATGAATAATCACTCCAATGTACTCGTACCGATCACATGCCGAATAACACATTTTATCTTATTTTTCTCACCCACTGTACCATTAAATATGAATCTCATCAATTATCACAAATGGCTACCATAATGATGAATCAATTATTATCTGACCTAGATAATGACGCCAACTTCAAGCATCTCTTTTGCCTGCCCGAAGATGTTAGTAGGCATGTGACCGATTCGGGAAAACGACTAAATATTGCCCACCTTAACATTCGTAGCATCAATAAAAACTTGGATCATTTCCAGACAATTCTTTCTCTTACCTCATTGAAATATGACGTCATAGTCTTGACAGAATGCTGGCTAAGTAAGGCTCCAAATACTCCTTTAATAGATGGCTACATCCCTCACAGAACTACTAATTTAAAAAACCAAAATGACGGAGTAGTCATATATGTAAGGGCTGAACTTAATATGGATATTACGGAGCCCTCCTTCTGGGATGCAAACTGTCTCACTTGTAAGCATGTGGATAATTTAGCCATTATTGCAATTTATAGATCTCCTTCCTACATTGACCTAGAAAACTTTTTTAGTAGCCTTAATAATTTATTAAAAACTTTAAACACCTGCAAGAACATTATCCTAATTGGCGATTTGAACATAGATATTGTAAAGGATAATCATAGTGAATCTTCGAACGATTACCTAGACCTATTAGCCTCGCACGGGCTACTCCCGGCCTATCAGACCCCAACCAGAATAAATACATGTCTAGACCATGTGTTCATCAAAGGCAGTCAGGAAACCATAACACTGACCCTGGACACGAATGTAACTGACCACTCACCTGTGCTACTTTCCATGAAAATAAGCAATTCTGTTTCAAAACAAAAAACTCGAACTCGTACTGACTTCCAGGCAGTGGCCCACGACATTGAAAATGCAGATTTTACTAGTGTCCTAACGTGTACTGATGCAAACCTTGCCACGAACAGTCTAATACAAATAGTCACTTCGATCATAAAAACTCATACTAACATTATTAAAGTATCACGTAAAAGCGTCATCTTAAAACCCTGGATCACGCCAGGATTATTGAGATGTATACGAAATAGAGACCGGATGCACAGGAATCTCAAAAAATCTCCCGACAACCCCGTGTTAAAAATAACGTACACTCGCTATCGCAACTTTTGCAATAATCTTTTACGCAAGCTAAAGATCCAGTATGAGAAAAGTGAATTGAAAAAAGGTAGTTCTAACCCAAAAGCTCTGTGGGAAGCCATCAGAAAAATTACAAATACTAACCCTAATCGAGCTCCTCCTACTCAACTACTGAAAACCGCCATTGATCCAAAGTCCTCAGTTAACAAGGTAAATAAGTATTTTGCTAGTATAGGCGCCGAGCTCGCGGCGAAAATTAGTACTACCCACCCAAGAACGCCCTCAATCTGTAGGAGTGGAAATATACACACTCAGAGAAACTCTATGGTGGCACTCGATGTTGATTGTCAAGAAATTGAGCGAATAATTCTTAGCTTGCGGGATGGCTGTGCTGTGGGGTGGGATGGCATATCCACTGAAGTTATCAAATCCTCATATAAAGCACTAGTGCCACCCATCACTCACATATGCAGCCTTTCAATCTATACAGGGGTATTTCCAAAGGCACTCAAAAAAGCTGTGGTTCATCCCATATACAAGGGCGGTGACAGAGACAGTGTCAATAACTACCGACCAATAGCCATCTTGACCACGATATCTAAAATTCTCGAGAAAGTACTAAACAACAGACTCAGAGAATACCTAAAAAGTTTTAACCTACTAGCCCCAAACCAATACGGTTTTAGACCTGGATTATCGACAGAAGATGCTGTCTTAGGACTAACAGAATTTGTAGTAAGCAGACTGGATATCGGCGACAAAAGCGTTGGTATTTTCCTTGACCTGTCTAAAGCGTTTGACACTGTCTCTGTCCCCATACTTCTGAACAAGCTGGAGCGCGTTGGAGTGCGGGGTACTATTTTGGAAATCTTTAAAGATTATCTCACTAACCGAACTCAAGCTGTCAGGATAGACTCTATAATTAGTGACGAAGAAAATCTCTCCTACGGCGTTCCTCAGGGTAGCGTTCTTGGCCCAACTCTCTTTCTATTATACATAAATGATTTATGTTTAATATCACCTGAGCAGTGTAACATTTTTACTTATGCTGACGACACTGCGCTTATTGCCTATGGTAAGACCTGGGCTGAAGCCAAAGCGCACGCGGAGAGTTCCCTCAGGCTTGTCATGGAATGGCTGAACGACAACCTGCTCACATTGAACCTTACTAAAACCAATTTCGTCACTTTCTCAATGAGGTCCTCCTCGCGACCTCAACCCGGTGCTTTCTCTATTGCTGCACATACTTGCCTTCCTACGCACAACAATGACACATGTCATTGCCTCAACCTTACAAGAGCTAATAGTGTTAAGTACCTTGGGGTGCACTTGGATGAGGGCTTGGACTGGCACAAACAGCTGAATGAACTGGTGCCCAGGGTTCGAAAATTAATTGCAACATTCAAAGCATTGCGTAACTCAGCTGATCATAATACCCTAAAAACAGTTTACGTAGCACTGTGTCAGTCTGTGCTCTCTTACTGTATTACCTCGTGGGGAGGGGCGGGCAAAACTGCATTCAGACGAGTTGAGAGAGCACAAAGGTCCATTTTGAAGGTAATGACTCGGAAACCTTACAGGTACCCAACCACTCAACTATACTCAAATTGTATGGTGCTAACTGTAAGACAGCTTTATGTACTAAGAACAATCTTGCGGAAACATTTGTCACTTCCTTTCAAACAATTAGACACAGGAAAGAGACGTCCATTGCTACCCTGCACTATTCCTCCTTTCAAAACAATTTTTGCCGCAAAGCAACACGCACTGCATAGCTCATGGCTTTACAACAAACTACATGAAGACCTAAATATATTCCATTTGAATAAAACTGAATGTAAGAAGAAACTTATAAACTGGTTGATGAATTTGGATTATGAACATACAGAAAACTATATAAACAGAGTGTTTATTTAAACGAACAATAATTTAAAAAAAAAACATACTCTCACACAATTGACCTCACTCACACACACACACACACACCCTCCTACACACACACAAACTCAACACTTTAAATTTTGCACAGTGCTAACCTACTTTAAAGAATCCTATAAAGTTACCTTAAGTCCCTAAATTGCCACAACTTCACGAAATGTACGACGGAACACTGACCTCCAAAAGACAAATTACCTTCTTTTAAGGTAATCTAGCTTGGAGACCAGAGATCCTATATTGTTGAATCTAAATTGTAACATAGCCATACAATCTGAACTTTTGTATTCTAAACTGTGTCAATAAAACATTTTTATTTTTTTATTTATTATTTTACTTCCATGAATGTTTAAAAGGCCGGTCCCCGCTGCGGACCCACATGCATCAATTTGCACATCTTTAGGAAAATTACTTGAATAGAACTTACCCAGTTCTGTCTAAATGCTGGTACAGTAGCTGTGGTTTGGGGTCCCCCAAAACCCTCTCCCATGATGTCCAGAACTCTTAGCTCCCATGGTGAGAGGGGAACCTGTTCTGAGGGCCCTCCCCCTGTCGCACCCGCAGACTTTTTGTTCGCCCCTGCTATTTTTTTAGCCTGGTGTTTTCTGTCCGTCCACACCTAAAATCACACAGATTAATAAGTTTTTATTTCATAATTATATAGGGTGTAAGGAAAAGTATCATTAACCTTTAAACCACAGACTCTACCCGTCTCGGTACTACTGGTGAATCGTGGATTTTCTGAGGTTTCAGAATATCTCTGACTACCCCCTCGGGGAATATAGTCGTGAGCATATGCTATGCTATGCTCTACCCGTCAAACTGAACAACTTTTGCTATGGGAGCAAAACGATCAGAGCAAAAAAAAAGTCTGCTGACTTTTTAGTTTGATGGGTAGAGTATGTGGTTTAAAGGTTAATGATGCTTTTCCTAACACCATGTATAACAAACTTCATCATCATCATTATCATCCACTGCTGAACATAGGCCTCCCCAAGGCGCGCCACAAAACTCTGTCCTCTGCCTTCCTCATCCAATTGCTCCCCGCTACTTGTTTTAGGTCATCTGTCCAGCGGGCAGCAGGGCGTCCCACACTATGCCTGCCAGTTCGCAGTCTCCACTCTAGAACTCTGACACCCCACCGGTTGAACACCTTCGTTTTGAGGCATTGTGGTAGAGCATAGCATAGCATAGCATAGCATATTCCCCGAGGGGGTAGTCAGAGATATTCTGAAACCTCCGAACATCCACGTTTCACCAGTAGTACCGAAACTCTGCGCAGTAGTGTGACGGGGGGTGAGCCCGTTGCCACTTAAATTGGACAGTGGGTACGATACATGCCTCGAAATTGAAGCATGCAGGTTTCCTCACGATGTTTTCCTTCACCGAAAAGCCAGTGGTGTTACAAATCATACATAAATTCCGAAAAACTAATTGGTACGAGTCGGCCTGGACGGGGATCGAACCATCACCTCCTGCACGGCAGGCAAGGTTACTCGCCACTGGACCACCACCACGGCACGGCAGATCTTCCCGTTTAATAAACTTAGCCCCACTTGCGCCAACCACGGGTTAGCAATTAACTCCGGATAAAATAGCTCGCTCATTTGTTTTTCTATACAAAAAGTCATGGGTTACCAACTTAACCTGGAGTTTATTGCTAACCCAGGTTGGCGCAAGTGGGGCTTACTTAGGTAAATAAATGGCTTACCTTCTGCCACTGTTTCACTGTTTTAATAATCCCTTCCAATGGAATTCAGCATTTGTGCTGCTTCCTCCCACAGCCTCTTTGATCGTTCCCTCCCATCTGCACTTCTTAGATGACCACGAGCAAGGTCTCTATGCTCATCCAAAAAGTCCAATAACGCATCAAGCTGCTGGACAGTTGATGGATGGCTGTGGCTCATTTTCTGTAAATGTTTCAAATACCTAAATCAAACTTAACTGAATTATTTTGACAAATTTTCATTATATATTCAGTGGTGTAACTACTGACTGGCAGGACTGACAAAATGCCAAAGTACCCATGCAGTAAGCCCGTTGCAGTAAAATCATGAGTTGGTTGCACTCGCTTTAGGTTTTCAAGGGTTTGGTAACCAATCTTGAGCTCAGATCTCAGATTTCAGAACATATTGATATGCACTGCCATTCTTGCATCATCTCAGACGATGGACGTCCACTGCTGGCCCTCGGAGAGTTTAGCTGATTGTTATTTGCCTTGATAGGGACATAGACGAGTAGTTACGCCACTAATAATAATTTACTTACTCTGTTTGTTGAATCAATTCAGTATTTCACCATAAAATATAGAGAATAATTCGGATTTCACGTTACAAACTTTTTTCCAAAGATATTTCAAAAATTTTCACATTGACACCACCGAAGGCAAAGACACCACACCAATTTTTTTTTCTTGTAAGGCGAAGGGTATTTTAGCCCATACAGCCAATTTGTAATGTCATATTTTTCCACAAATCAAAGGATTCGTTAATTCCATACGTACAAAGAAGTCGCTAAGTGTCTCCAAAGTATCAAAATGTTATTCTTTTTTATAAAAAGTGATCCAAATAATAATAAACAACTTTTCTTCAAAATCCGGTAATAATTAAACCGCGCACTAAAAAAGACCTAAATCACTTTTTAAAGTCTATATTTGTTCGAAATTTGTCTGTGGTTATCGTTCGTTCGACGATTCCTTGTCGCTTCGACTTTCGGTTAGAGTGCGGATTTTCGCAAAAGACGAATGACTGTCGAGGCGAATCGACGAATCGGCGATCGAAACTCCGGGTGCAGGCCCTGGTTCGGCGCATTGAGTAATTATGTATAGAGCAGACAACGCGAATAAAATCTGTGCACCATGATCAGCAGTGTGGGGTGCGTGCTGGGAGCGTCAGGCTGCGACGAGCGCCTGGCTCAGGCTAAGTGGGTTAGAGCGCGTGCACCCTAACGCGTGTTACAAAACATTACTTCTCGGTAGCTTCTCTAGTTAACATAGTACCTCAATGGTTCGGCGTCGAAATCTACTAGATAACCATGAACATAGTAGAGAATTGTGTTTCATTCATACAGTATACCAGCACTCAGTTAAAAAGGGATGTAAATCCTTACTTTGTCTTCCTCCGTTAAAAAAAGGCCTTCTAAACGAGTTTGTTGTAATAGTTCATATTTCACAACAAAGATATTTCGATCTTACAATGCTTCGATGTATCCAGTGCCATTTAGCATCAAACACCTACAGCACGAATTTATTTGCTTAATTCAATTCAATATTTGTTATTTATTTGCGATATGAATCAACAATCAACAATCAACCGAACGTCATCGTGACAACGACAATCAAGACATTATTAGTTTGTGAATCAAGAACAACAATAAAAGACAACATAAAAAAAAAACAATACTTGGACTCGTCGTCCAAAGAGGTGGCACCACATCGCGTCAGCAACAGGCAGATTGAGACACCTAAATTCTTCAGCAGCATCTAGGTACAGAGTTACCTTGTACACAGAAGCAAATACGAATAAGTTTTTATTGTATCAACAACAGAAACATGCCTTTGAAATAGAGTGTATACAGGCATGACGGCATGACAAAAGCATGGAAACCATAAAAGCCATATTATATAAAAATTTAGGCTTAGATACTACAGCGATGTTTCTGACTACACTGCCTGCATTCAACGAACTATCGTAGTATCGTATGATCACAACTATGTTCCCTGAGGGAGTAGTCTGAGATATTCTAAATCCTCAGAACATCCACGTTTTACTAGAAGAACTATTGTGCTTTCTGGAATATAAGTTTACAACTCAAAAGCCCATTCTAAATAGATGAAACCAGGTAATGAGGGCACACCAAGCACAACACAGCAATATCCGACAAAATTCTCACCAATAATCCGTGACCAAAGTCTATTTCGAACCACAAACATTAATTATATCCTGGACACTTCATTCAACAAGGCCGGGCCAAACGCTGGCCTACTAACGCATATTGCCTACTGTAGACACTGTAGTTGTCTTCCATCTGTCTTCCACGAAGAAGTGCAGGGAGTGTCCGTACTGTATGAACTGTATTATGTATCCGTCGACTTTACTGTAAATCATTCGTCAACTGGTGGGGTTGAAAATTACTGTTCCTCGTTCCGCCACTAGCCATATGAGTAGGCAGGACATACGTTAGATCATGTTCCATGTATTTAGAATGCAGATTGATGCAGATGCAGATTCAGCCGCTGTTTCTTTCGCATCGATTTGGAACCTCGTGATAAAACTATCATCAGGTCTTGACTCTTGCCATGCCTATATATTTTGGATGTCTGTTTATTTGTATACAAAAACAAAGAAATCTTTCAACAAAAGAAAGACGTACTAAGCCACAGGCACCTGCGATCACAGTATATCCATGAACTTTATAAGCCTTATGCTAAATTGACATTATCACACAAAAATTGTTTCATGATGTGTATTACAATATTTAATAAATTACCAGACACTTTCAAAGACATGAAGCAGCATGTTTTCAGGAATGAGGTGACGAAATGGCTCGGTAAACGATGTTTTAATAGTGTTAAGGAGTTTTTGGAATTCAAATAATACACCTGACATGATTATTTCTATATTTTATTATTGTATTATTAACTGTAATAATTAATAACATGGCATGTATTAACATAAAATTTTGACATAAATCCATCCAATCATTTTGACATAAATAATAATTTTGATGTATAATGTAGTATTTCATGAAAGAATGTGTATACGCTTGTAAAGGCAGACTTTAGTGATACTTCCTTTGATTAATGTAACCTTTATCATAAACTTATGTTACCTAATGTCATGCACAATAAATTATTAATTAAATTATTTCTATTTCTTGAAACAAAAGCTTGGTTTTAGCTGTCAAATAACCATCAACATTTTTCTATAGACGATTTTATTTCTCTTGGGCGCAAGTTTGTTTACACTTCTGATATAGGCGCAGGAGGGCCTTCATCGCAAACAGATCACTGCTTAATAGTAAAACTACCGAGATTACACAGAACTAGCGATCCGTCGAGTTATGCGGTGGTTCAGCCATTCCTATTCAAATCTTCAACTGAACTTCTCTTGACATGGCTGTCAACCACCTTTACCGACACCCGACGTTCCACTAGACCGACACCAGGCGGCGCTGTAGCAAGGCACCGACATTAGTGTGCGATCTTGTTCTGTTTTAACTTGAGAGATGGCGCCAGGTGCCGTAGAGGGATGGCACCAGGCGCCGTCATATTTATTAGCTTTCCATCGGTGACGTGGCGCAGTTGTTTGAAAACAAACGTTAGTCTTCTTACTTTCCGGGAAAGGGTATTAATGTGTTCACTAAAATTAAGACTCCTGTCTATAATTACTCCTAGGTACCTTATACTATGAGTCTGTGTGGCTCACTCGTGTTTCATGACTAATTGTACAATTAGTCATGAAACACTATATTTTGTTCCCTCTCAGGGTGCACCTTATTGGACCTTAGCGAGAAACGAATGAACTTCGTTTTATTTGCATTCAGGGTTAGGGAATTTGCGGCCAGCTAGTGACATACTTTATCGAAACCTCTTTGCGCTGTGTTGAAAACTTCTTTCCAGTCATTACCGTAAAAAGTAAGAGTAGTATCATCGGCATACGACAATATTTTGCAGTTTGCAATTTTAAGGTTACAATGAAAGATACATGATGAATTAAAAAAATGCAGAAATTTTTTTGGCTTCAATATTTTTTTTAGAAATGTTTCATTAACAGTTTTTATCACATGACAATAATTGCCTTCTGTAAGTATTTTAATTATACAGGGTGTAAGGAAAAGTAACATTAACCTTCAAACCACAGACTCTACCCATCAAACTGAACAACTTTTACTATGGGAGCAAAGCGATCAGAGCAACAAAAAAATTAGCTGTCCCGTACGATTGTGTCGAGTTGATATTGCAGTTTAGTATGAGACAGCTGACTTTCTTTTTCTCTGATCGCTTTGCTCGCATAGTAAAAGTTGTTCAGTTTGATGGGTAGAGAGTGTGGTTTAAAGTTTAATGACAATTTTCGCTAATACACTTTACAAAAATCATATTTTGGGATTACAGATAATATAATAATAAATAATGGGAGTAATGGTTCATGTAATATGTGAATAAAATATTTGATGATAGGTTAATTTAATTTTTACTGCCAACATAGTAAAATGATTATTTCACCGAAATCGGTTGGTATTTTACAGTTTTGTATTAGTGTAGAGAAGAAAAACTTAGGTAAAATTTTTCTTATTTTCTGTATAATTATGATTCCTATTCGCGTCGACTTATTTACACTTTTCGTTTAGTTTTAGGTTACTTAATCACATTATATACAGACACTTAGGTAAACAGTGATTAATTTACAACCGTATTGCTCGTGTTGTAAGTAAACAAAACATGCACGCAACTGCAATAGTCCGCTCCCGCGAGATTGATAATGCGACGCGTCGCGACGTTGCCAGAATGTAAAATTTTGTTAATCATTCTTACCGAGTGCACTGGCGCTCGTCTCGTATGACGCACAGTGGAACGAATGTATGGGAGAGGTTGGACATAGACATCTCCGGAAAAAAAAGTCAAATTATGAAAAACTAATAATGCATTCGTATTTAATTATCTAATGCCATCATAACTTGTTATTATAAATTTCTTTATAACTCTCATATTTAGGGAATAATTTGAGAAAATGTGATATTTTAGTATGAAAATGACTGTACCGAGCTCTCTACCTCCTGATTCCGCCCTTGTTCCTAGTTGCGGTTTCTAATATCCTAATACTAACATCAAGAGCTGTATTTAGTACCATGACACATAGTGCGCGAAACGTGCACTTTCTGAGATACCGAGTGATGTTTATTTTTATACAAATAAATAGATTTTCTTATTATTTTCGGTACCTGTTTGTACTGGTTTTTCCGGACTTATAGTTACATTCAAGTACGTGGACTGTATTGCGGAATGGATACTACTAGCATCAATACAAAATTTTAATTTCTGAGAAACTGATTAAAATAGATATTGGTTAATTAGGAAAGGTGATTACGAGACTTTATGGTTTACACCATAACAACTCATGCACTAATGATAACTGAAACATACGAGTACTTCTAATAACCTTATTTAGCATGCATCATTTATAATTTGTTTGTTGTTGTAATATTGAACTCTGAATACATCTGTTTACAATATAAAGTAAAAAAAGTTTTTTTTTAAATAACCTTTATCTCAGAAATTTCACAATTGGCGCACTATGATTGTGTCGTGGTACTTAATAAAGCTCTTGAGAGCACAGTTAACATCCTTATTATAACAAGAAACCGTAACATGGAACAAGGTACCCGGTCTCGTAATAACCTTTCCTATTTTTTTACCTATGTATCTATTTAAATCAGTTTCTCTGAAAAGTATTATTTTATATTGGTGCTAGAGTGTCCATTCCACAATAAAGTCACGTAGTTGAATGTAACTATAATATGTCCGGAAAAACCAGTACCTATAGGTACCGATAAAGATAAGAAAATCTATTTATTTGTATAAAAATAAACATCACTCGGTATCTCAGAAAGTGCACGTTTCGCGCACTATGTGTCATGGTACTAAATACAGCTCTTGATGTTAGTATTAGGATATTAGAAACCGCAACTAGGAACAAGGGCGGAATCAGGAGTTAGAGAGCTCGGTACAGTCATTTTCATACTAAAATATCACATTTTCTCAAATTATTCCCTAAATATGAGAGTTATGAAGATTTTTATAATAACAAGTTATCATGGCATTACATAATCAAATACGAATGCATTATTAGTTTTTCATAATTTGACTTTTTCTTCCGGAGATGTCTATGTCCAACCTCTCCCATACACTCGTTCCACTGTGTGACGGTGATGTCTAACGCAGAAAATTTTTAAATTATACTACTTAGTAGTTTTATATAACCAAGGATAACATTTTATAAATTTGGATGTTTTCAGACGAAAATTGATATTGATAACTGAACATATAAACAATAACGGGTATTTTTATGTATTATTGTGGCAACACTAGTAAGTGGCTGTCATGTTTTAGCCTTCTTGTAACTTTCGGGCTTCTTTGTTCATCCGGGGTCTATATTAGAATCCATAATTGAAAATGCTTATATTGAAAACCCTTAACACTTAAAACACATAATCATTAAAATCCATAATGTTGAAATGTATAGATTTAAAAAGTATATCTTTAATATGAATAGTGTAAATATGCATAACGTTAAAAAAACTTAAAATGGATACACATCATTTAACAATAATAAATTGGTATTTGTATGTAAGTGTGTCCATTTCTTTGACACGCTCTGGCCGCTCTGCAGCCTATAAATGGATTTTAATGTTTGGCATGTCGTTACTTTCGTAAAAATTTGACAGTGGCTTAGGGTATATTATTTGATTACCTATGGCGTCTGCGAATCAACGGGGGGTGAGGTGAACCCCCTGAGGCGAGAATTTTTTTTTGCTTGGAGAAGGTAAACAGTAGCGATTCGGTTCTGGCACTCGCCGGCCGCTGCCGCGGCGCGCTCGCTGCGCTCGCTCGGCTCGTGCGCTGTGGTCGCAAGAAACCTAACATGCTCGTCGCTTCGCTCCTAGCTAACTTAACCGACTGAGTTAGATCTGGGGTCTAAAAACGCGTTTTTCAAAGTTATGGATTTTCATGTATAGTTTTTCAAATTATGGATTTTCATTACTATGGCAAATAATGCTATATATTTTAATATTAAACATTTTAATTGCTATACAAATTAACGTTATGTCATATCTGTTATGGATTTTCAAAATAAGACTTTTAAATGTATGGATCCTAAGGGACACCCGTTCATCCGTTCGAAGAAACGGCAGGTTGCATTTTTATATTTTCAATAAACGTAAGTTTAAAAGTTTAAACGCGTGTCTTATTATGATTTCCGAAATCATTTTACTATACATTTGTTAAGGGGAACCGAGTGAACAATTATCCGGGTACTATTTATGCTGTTACTTTCCCGCCCCTGACATGCGCACGGGATAGAACAACGGCTGCCAAAGCCAAATCCTTCTATCTCTCTTTAATTGCGAGTTTATTATCTCGCTATTTCTTATATTCTTAAACTATGCATGTGAGGTCCAAGGATAGCTAATGTACCACAAAATAAAATGTTGACAATAATATTACAAATGCTGCATAAAATGTTACTTGTGGCGATCCAGCAGAGATAAAAACCTACGCTATACGCACCTGGAAACTAACCCTAGATACGCCATGGGTGTCACTGGACATAATAAAGGCCTCCGCTCATTGCAGCGATATATTATCGAGCGATAATATCGCTGCGATTTTGCGATAATTGTTCTCAGTACATTTTGTACGGGGACGCGCTCGATCCCACACACTGCCGCGATATTATCGCAACCTGACGCAATCTCTTTTTACTACATTCAGTGGTGTGCGCATGCGTGACGCGAATCGCGGAATCGCTGCAGTGTGTAAGGTGTCGCGATATCGCTGTCGATAATATCGCTCCATAATATCGCTCGATATTATCGCTGCAATGTGCGGAAGCCTTAAATGTTTTATATTTGTTATTGTTTCAAACGTACTAATTCGTTAGTTGAATGTAAATTTTTCTAGAACTTACGTTCACGTTTAGTTACGTAACTACTTAGACAATCAACTTATTTAAATGTAAACTTATTTAGCAACAGGTGCTAAAGGTATTGTTACTGAACAAATTAATGGATTTGATACTTGAACCTTTACAGGGTGAAATTTAAGTTTTTAGCATACATTTAAATTATCTATGTAAGATAAATAAAAAAATCTACTGCCCCTTTCGAGATAGTGGATCCTACAGGACAGAGGGTTAAATCCTCATCCTAGTCTTATACACTCGCGTGCAACCAAGTCGACTCAACCCTTTAACGCGCATGCGGGGTAACACTTCTTAAATAAGGCATAGCTGACATTTAAAAAACATACATCATTTTACAGCTTGGAATCTAAGCTTTAAAAAAAAACATTTATCATGAAAATCGGTACAGTCTTTTTTTTTTATTGGTATAGGAGAAATGATAAATTAAGAAATGAATTGAGGTTAGCCAATCCTTTGAATAAAACCAAAAATTTGAACGAAAATAAGGAAAATTTATTAAATTAATACGGAGTGTTTCCCCCCCCCTAGCCCTTATAAGAGTTTCTACGCGATTCCTCATTGACCTTATAATTTTTTTTATGTCTTCTTGAGGAAACGCTTCCCACTCCTCTAACAACGCCTCGTTTAGCTCCTGGATGTTCGAAGGAGCTGGATCCCTGGCCCGGACTTTGCGTTTGAGCTGGTACTATACATGCTCAATCGGATTCATATCGGGACTGAGCGCTGGCCAGTCCATGGTCCGTAAACCGACTTCGTCGAGGAACTGCCTAGTGCACGTGCAGTGTGACACCGGGCATTATCGTGCATTAACACGAAGTTATCCCCGAAAAAGCCTGCATACGGGATCACATGATCAAGTAAGATGTCGGTGATATACCGATCAGCGGTCAGACCGCCTCCTCGGCCTCCCGCAGGCACGAAAACGAGGGCTGTTCTACCCTCTAGGGATATGCCAGCCCACATCATGCAGGAACCGCCTCCGTATGCGACTGTTTCACGGAAACAGCACTGTGCAAAGCGCTCTCCCGGACGCCTATAGACCCGGCCTCTCCTGTCACTGCCATGCAGACATACTCTGCACTCGTCAATGAACAGGATAGGCCGCCATTGGTCGATGCTCCACAGACGGTGCTCCCGTGCAAATTGCAAACGCGCTTGCCGGTGGCCTGCAGTCAATTTTGGGCCTGTGGCAGGCCGTTTTGGGGTCAGGTTCGCTTGCTTTAAACGTCGTCTGACTGTCCACTCACTGACAGCCACCCTTCGGATTCGCCTCAACCTTCTGTATACTCTGGACACAGCAGACTGGCTCAAGTGCAGCTGACGAGCGACAGTTCGCTGACTAAGGCCTTGTTGCAATAAAGCCATAATTTGGGCGGCTTCAGTTGGCGTAGTATCCATATTTTTGAATAAACCGTAAGCTAAACAAGTGGAGATGTTATCAGCTCAACTTCAGATAAGCGACTTATAAAAAAGACGTGGATTTCTTCTCGCGGCCCGAAGGGCCGCGGGGAGACAATACCGGGGCGATGGCCCCTTGGTTGTGGCATCGATCGCCGGTTGCAGAAACAACCGGGTCAATGGGTCGGCGTCCTGTTGGATTCCTGAGGTAAGTCTGTGGTGGTGCGACTGCTAGCGAGGTCAAGCCCACCAGGTGAGACCCCGTTGGGGGAGGCCCGGTGAGCGACCTTCAGCCAGCAGTGAGGTTGACTGGGGGAAATGTTTTCGGCTGGGGGAGGGGCCCACAGCCCTTACGACTCGACGAGGAGTCGTGGGCGTGAGCGGGCTCCCCAGCGAGGTGAGGCAGACTTACCTCAGGCATCTTGTTCGCGGTATGTGCGGCGTTTGGGCAGGAGCAGCTCTAGCGCTCTTCGGATACTCTCCGAGGCGTCAGAGCCGCTCACTGCTGTTGCTATGGCCTCTTGGAGATGTTGTATGGCCCGCTCTATTGCGGGCCGGTCGTAGGCATCCGGTGATGGGAGGGGCGATTGGGACGTCCTCTTCCTCTTTGTGTTCCTCCTGGTAGAGGGGCCTTCCTTGGCCGGGGGCTCGCTCGTCGGGGCCTCCGGGGCGGGGGTGATGTTCTCTGGGTTTCCCCTCTTAGGCCGGGGGCGGGTAGCCGTCACGAGTACCGTGCCGGCCTTCCTGTTCCTGGCCTCCCTCATTAAGACGGGGCAGGCAGCGTGGTTGGCGGGGTGAGGGCCCGCGCAGTTGGCACATGTGGCCGGTTGCTCTAGCGGCCGCGGGCAATCCTTGGCCGTGTGCTCTCCCCCGCAGCGGACGCAGGCAAGCCTGCGGTGGCAGCAGTGGGAGGAGTGTCTAAATAGTTGGCAGCGGTGACATTGGGCGGGGCCCTGTTTCCCGCGCCAGGCTTCGATCTTCACCCCAGGCATGCTCAGCAACTCCCCGATGTTGTAGATGCCTGGGATAAGGTTTGCAGTTTTTCGCAGCTGCGCAAAGTATAGGCAGCCCGGGCGGCCCTGGCGCGCGGCGATGCGTCGCACGTGTTCGGGCTCGTAGCCCAGGCTGCGGAGCTCCTGTTCCACGTCTTCCGGTGGGGTGTTCGCTGGGAGGCCTCGGATGGCGAACTTCATGCTCCTCTCCGCCGGCAAGGAGTAGGAGAACCAGGAGATTCCTTCTGCCGTCTCCAACTTGGAGAGGTAGTGCCGCACGAAGTAATACTCCTGGCTCTCTGCCGGCAGGAAGCGTACGCCTTTGCCATAGGGTCTCGCGTTCGGTGCGTGGCCCAAGGTCTTCTTTAGCTCCCTAAGATGGTACGACCAATTAGGGAGCTTCTCCACGATGATCGGTGGGTATTTAACCCTCTTCGTCTTCGTGGGGGGCGGCAGTGGGGTGCCGTGCTGCGGTGCGGGGGGCGCCGGAGACGGAGGCTTCTTCGCTGGGCGCGCGACCGACGCGTACGTCGGGTTGGGCGGGCTCGGCGGTGGTGCGGTGTCCATATCCTCCGGGGGGGACGGGGACAGAGCAGGCTGCAGTGTGGGCGTCGTAGGACGCGCGTGCGTGGGCGGCGAGGTGCGCGGCGGCGTGACCCCGGGCGGGAGCGTAAACGGCGCTACGTGGGGCAACCGCGGGGGCGCCCCACGTCTCGGCACTACTCCTGCCGGCAGGGTGAACGGCTCAACCTTGGGTGGTGAGTGCGCGGGCGTCGCGACGGTCATCTTGCTCGCGGGCAAGGGAGTGCGGCGCTCGGACGCGGGCTTTCGCGGGGCGGTGGGTGGTAGCGCGGGCGCAGGCGGCCACGATTTCTCGGGCGTGCGCGGCGGCGCGGTCGCGGACCGGCTCGCGGGCGCGGTTGCGGCGGCACCGAGAGGATGGGCGCTGTCGAGGCGACCGATTCGAATGCGCGGGTCCCTGCTCACGGTCACGAGGGACGCCTCGTCGGAGCGGGGGGCGGCGGACGCGGATGGTGGCGCCGACTGCGACCATCCCGAGGCCTTTTGCTGGCCGGCTAGTCTTACTAGCCATGACCGGACCCCCCTGCGGATTCTTTCGATTTCCGCAGTTGGGTCCAGCGGCCGCGGCCTCCTCGCGATACGCGGGGAGGCGAGACCTCGGGGAGTTCGCGGCGGCGACGTCATCTTTTGATTTTTATTAGGCGGGTAGCCCAATAAAAACCAAAAGATGTGGGTTGCGTTGCGTGGGTGGATTGAATCTCAATGTACCAGTGGGTACATTGAGAAAAGTTCGGTGGGTAGCCCTGAAAAGGGCTTTGGGATGCAGTGGGGTGGCCACTCGGCTCGATCAGCAAAAGCTTCTCCGGCGTAGCATGGGCTAACGGCTGGGTCGGCTGGGATCTTCTTGGTGTGATCGCGGGTGCACTTGTTGAGCGGCAAGCCAATCCTTATAAAAAATTTCAGTCACAGGTGGTTTTATATGCGATAGCGTCGCGCAACTCGTGAGTTCCACGCGTAGCATGTTTTCCTGTATTTTAATTTATACCTCAATATAAATTGTCATAAATTGTCAATTTTCATGATTAATGTTTTTTTTTAAAGCTTAGATTCCAAGCTTTAAAATGATGTATGTTTTTTAAATGTCAGCTATGCCTTATTTACGAAATGTTACCCCGCATGCGCGTTAAAGGGTCGAGTCGATTTGGTTGCACGTGTCAGGTTATTAGGAGAGAGTGCTAGTCAGGGTCAGGTTATATGAAGAGCTAGGCGAGCTAGAGAGCTATAATATTCATGGCATATTGTCTGGATTAGGTTCATAAACTATTAGATCAATCTATTATCGAATTTGATATAATTCGGTATGTCAAGTTTTTTTTTGGAGGGCTGAATCAAAAACCATTTCGAGATAATTGTCTCAATAATCATATTTTCTATGTCAATGATTTTAAAATGAAAGGATTACAGATATTTTTAATAAAATAATGTCGTTTTTCGGTCCGTTCAGTGACGTCACTGGCATACCTGTGAACTCCTTGGTAAACATAAAATCAACTTTATATACCCGGCCATTAAGAAAAAAAAATACATTCACAATGTCAGAATTTGACATTTGATGTTGCTGTATCTGTTTCCAGCATAGAGTTAGAAAGAGAAGGCAGGTTTTATTTTTTTTAAATATAGCTGTAGGTAGTTTTTCTCCATGGAGTTCGAATTATTTTCTCTCCGCCATTTTTGCACTTAGAGATTACAGATCACAATAATTTAAAAATTAATTGTATATTGATAAACTCGATGAATCGCAATAAGAATGAAATAGGTGTCTTAGAATTATGTCTTCTATCCGAAAAAAATATAAAAATGAAGACCAAAAAAAACTTGACATACCGAATTAAAGCGAATAAAAGCCATGATGCTGATAGTGAAAGCTATATTCTGATCATGTTCCTATATCAAATCCTAACCTATCATGTATTGTGTCATTTTCATGATCAGGTTCATCATTATCAGCGTATTGTGTGTGTGTGTGTGTGTTGTGTTTGGACCAAAAGCCCAATAAGAAAAGGAAAGGTTATCATGATACCATCGTCATCATCTGTCGTCCCCAGTTCAGGACACTGGTCTAAAATGAGGATGAGGATAGTATATGTACAGAAATGATTTCAAATGAAAGGCCAGAATCAGAATAGTCGAATATTATTTAATTCTTTGACTATCCTTTATATTATCTTTGAATATATTTTATATCTTTGATTCTACATTACGTCTGATTCACTAGTGTCCCCCATCCGTTTTTACCATAGGGCATATGGAGAAGAATCAGACAAAGAAACTCCAGTACGAGTAGGACAACCAAAATACATAGAAAATCACATAATATTATACGAATTCGGTACATTTTATAAATTAACCGTAAATTACGATAGCAAACACAAGTTACTTAAACTGAACAAAATTATAATTAGGGTAACACTTACACTTGGCAGCGTGGCGGTCTCAATGGCAAAAGGTTTCGAATTTTAGCAAACCAAACTTCACGATGGTTCAGAATGGTGGCAAATCCATCCAGGAAGTGAAGTTTGTTCACATTATTACATTATGTACCTACTAAACAATTTCAAATTATATTTTGCAGCCTCACAAAATCACTACATTATTTTTGGATTGATAATAAAATCAGTAAACAGGATATCAAACAAACTGCCACAAAATATCAAACAAATAAGTACATTCTTTGATCAACGAGTAATTGCCACGTTCGCTTATTGGCGCGGACCAATCAGCGACAAGTGTCGTTTATATTTCCTGTTAGAAACCAACAATAATATCCATCAAATTCACTATAGTTAATCATTAATATCACACAGAATCAGAGTAATTATAACTGTATAATTTAATATCTCATTACAACAAGATTCACCAAAATAAGTTACTAAACATTGTCAACAAAGATTTGCTTTTTAATAGATGTTGCCAAGTCTAATAATGAAATGTACGTTACTCGAATCATGATTAATTCACCATAATGAGAACTTCTGTTTCTAAGTTCTGAAAAAATATCAATTTACATAGTTTTCGGTTACATAAAGTCGAATATTCTAACACACGCGAGTGTAGTTTTCTCACTCTATTATTTTCTTCTTGTTAATGGTGTGTCAAACACGGTACCAACGGGACCCTATCCCTTCATCCGTCCGTCCGTTTGTCTGTATGTTTTGGACCAGACGGTTGAAATTAAAAAAAAAGGGTTATTATGGCAGATAAGTTTTTAAATAAAAAAAAAACAAAAAAAAAGGGGGGGATGAAATGGGATTTAATATGCTAATAATTTTTAGGGGATGATCGGACCATCAAACTGAACAACTTTCTCTATGAAACAAAATTCGAAATCACGAAAAAAAAAATCTGCTGTCCCATATATTTGGCTCGAGTAGGTTTGCAATTTTGTATGGCCCAGCAGATTTTTTTTTCGCAATTTCAATGTAGGTCCCATAGAGAAAGTTGTGCAGTTTGATGGTCCGATCATCCCCTTATAAAAGTGTCAGTATATTAAAAAGGGTGTGACAAAAGTAAAAATAAACATTTAAACTTTTTAGGTGGTTGTTTAGTTTGACCATCAAACTGAACAACTTTCACTATGGCACCAACATAATATCGCGAAATAAAAATCTGCTTCCCATACATTTAGCTCGACTCGAATTGTAGTTTAGTATGGAACATGAGATTTATTTTTTTCGTGATTTCGATATTGGTCCCTGTTATAATGTATAATAATTGTTTATGCCCTAGATTTAATCTATGGTCGACATCCCGTTCCGGTCGGCTATTACATTTCCATCACCTTTTCGCGTCTGTGTCTCGTGCGCAATAAATCTACATTAATTAAAAGAAGTGTTTTATTGAAAACTTTCGTGATGGATGTCGAGAGGGCTCAAAGAGCGGTCCTCAAAGTCATGCTCTCGAAACCCTACAGATATCCCACAAATGACCTCTACGCAGATGCCGGAGTCCTCAGAGTTCGCCAGTTGTACATCCTCAAAACCTGTCTCGCCATGCATAAAATTGTCACAAACTCGAATATATCGAACTACTGGAGAAACGCAAGTTCAGGCTACCTACAAGCGGCCCCACAAGTAAAAACTAGCTTTGCCCAAAGACTAGGACTCTTCCCCCGTGTATCGACCTACAATTACGTAGTAAATAAGTGCAATAGCAAACGTTGTTCCATAAAAGAACTTAAGAAAATAATTATTGGCTGGTTAAGTGGTCTAGACTATGAGGAGACGGAGGAGGTAATTTTGGCATACACAGTATAGCACTTTGCTTAACATCCACACACCCAACATCAACGCACCACACACACACACACACATCAAGTTTAGGTTTAGGCACTACTTGTTTCTCGTAATTTTTATTTTGTGCATATTTATTGTTTCTTTCAAGAAATTTCTATAAAATTGTTACCCAAATACTGGCTTTTAACTGTTATTTGGTTCCTCAGGTTTCAGGCCTGCCTGCTGAGGACCCCTGGTAATCTATAACTGATTGTTTGAAATATTTTAGAGATTAAGCTTAACTGTGTCCTATTATGTAATAACTTTTCAGTGGTTAAATAAACTATTATTATTATGTGTCTTACGATCCGTAATCACGGGCAATTAAGTCCCGGACCTTTGGAAGGCGTGCATGGAGCCGAAGCCAACATGTAGAGGCCCGTTCAAAAGACAAGTTAATCTAAATGTAAGGGATACACATGGCGGATACCATCTCCGAGCGCACAACATGATACACACGGGGATGGTCCCCGCCAGGTGCAAAGACTATTGGAGTCCGGCGCTATGGCCGCTATGGCCGTATGGTTGAATTTTTAAATGAAAAATCTTAAATATAATTTATTCAGACATTTTATTAGCATATTATATGATCACGACAGTGTCCCCCGAGTCAGACATATTATTTTAGTATTTCTGATGTTCTTACCTTATCAATATTTATAATATGTATAACTTTACTTTGTCCATACAATTATTCGGTAGGTACTTTAAAATTTTTGTTTTGTTTGCTAAATGATGTTCAAAGTCCATAATTCTATTATTATCATATAATCAATTTATTATTTTACGATCTGTTTATTTCAATGTTATGTCTGTAAATTGCTGTTATTTAATTTTATTAATATTTTTTTCCCAAATTATTATTGTAAGTATTATTGATTCAACATTGTTTAATTCTATTTGTAGGTACTTTTTATTACTGTATAATTAATAATCTTTTTGAATTGTCTTTTATTTGAATGAAATTGAAAATTAGCTTTTGCCATAATTAATTGGATAATTACCTTTAATGTGCTATGCCCACAATGGGTATCATGTGCTGGTTTACCATGATGTTACTACTTAAGACCTACATTGTACCATATGATTCTGCATGAATAAATGAATATGAATATGAATATGAATATGATGGAAAAATAAGGTCTTGGGCTATAGAGGTGAAAGTTGGATGGATGGATACTGGGCTATGGGAGGAGACTAACGGACGCCTGCCATGACAACTAGTCTCAAAATTGTAAATAGGGCAGGCGGTGACTCGCCAACTTGTCGAGTGGGCCCCATAAAACGGCCGCACGCACAAAGTGCGACAATGGGGCAACATCCCATTGAGCGGCTAAAGGTTGTCGAGAGGTGCGGCACCGGTTTCACCATCGCGGGGTTTACCCCCGTGAGCGGGTTTCCCCGTTATTACGCCATTACGTGCAATACACTTCCAACCTGGAGCATAGGTTCTTTGCTCTTGCGATTCCACTCTGGACGGCCAATGAAGGCAAGCCAGAGGTAGGGGGGTGTGTTACTGTCTGTATGTGTGTGTGTAAGCGCATGTCTGTATGGTCCCCCTGGATAGGGGTTCGCGGTGTCGCCACTCACCGTCAGCTCGCCACAAGCTGCCCCCGCGGGGTTATTATTATTATTATTATAATAAAGCAACAATAAACATAACAGTCCCATAGTCAAAGTTGTTCAGTTTGATGGGCTATGGCTCTAACATTGAGTGGGCTCTAACAGGTTTTTTTTTACACCCTATAAAAAGCATACACTGTTGTCCGTCCGTGTCTGTCTTACCTATTTTTATCCACCGCGTGTTTTTGCTGTAGAGGAGAAAATATAAACACACGCCGTATGTAGAAGGAGTTAGAACGACATTTTGGATTATTTGATTGAAAATTTGTATTTGTAATTTAAATTGTATTTATTTTGTAATTTAAATTAAACAATTACGTAGAAAACATTTAAATTTTCCTAACTACTAAACGTTTGATAGTTGTTGCATTCAGCAGTAGCATCCTTGTGGAATAGTACTTCATTCTCGTGTTCTCCACATTATTGAGGTAATTTAAGAAATAAGAGCGAAGAAATACGATCAACTCTTAGTGGTTGAATTTTTAGAAACACTATAATACAATGTTTCATTATTATATGATATTGTGTAATATTAATGCAAAGTTTTAAGTAGGAACAACGAATAAAAAAATTCTCATAAAAATTTTACCACCCCTTTGCTACCCTTATGGACACTAAGAGCTGGCTACGAGTTTCACTAGTTGACAAGTACATTGCACTGACTGGCACAAGCCTGACCCGGGGAGGGAAGCGTGGGCGGGCGTCAAACACGTCAATTTTCAATCAAAATAAAATCATCGGTGTAGTTCTGAAATTTTGTGTAGTTATAGTTTTTAGGGTGTGGAGCAAAAGAAATGAAAGTCGAGTGAATGCAGTGGAAATGCGCTCTTTACGAAGTATGAGTGGTGTTACAGTGACCGACCGAATCAAGAACAGTGTGATAAGGGATCGGTGTAAGTTGAAGGATGATGTGGTAACCAGGATTAAAAGAGGTATGCTTAGGTGGTTCGGTCACGTACAGATGATGAATGAGAGTAGACTCACTAGGGAGATTTATCGATCTAATATCAGTGGAACAGTCGAGAGAGGGCGTCCGAGAAGAACTTACCACGACCAAATAAATGGTCTTCTCCGAAAAGGATAAGTGCGTAGCACCCTCAACCGACGGAAGTGCATGAAGAGATGTATGAATGTGGATGAGGCGAGAGAAGTGTGTCAGAATCGTAGTGTGTGGCGAGCCGTAGTCTCTGCCTACCCCAGTGGGATAGTGGCGTGAGTATATGTATGTATGTATTATAGTTTTTAGCAGTAGAAATAGCGTAAAATTATTTGCAGAAGTCTAGGTCGGGGATAAAACGTTGGCAGAAGTCGATAAAGTTGCTAAAAATTATTCAAATTTTAATGATAAGGCGTAGTTCTGCCAATTTCGTTTTTATATAATTTATGGCTTCAAGTAGCTGTACATAAATTGGCAGAAGTCAAAATGGTGGCTATGTTTATGAAAAATTACTTTTGAATTGAGGCATTTTTGTACATTTTCTTATAATTTGTTCGACCAAGTATTGAAAACGTTACAGTATGTTATATATTAGTAATCTACTATAAAGCCCTTTCATTTGATACCCCACATAAAATGTTTGAAAGATAATTGTATTCTTCTTTTACTGCCAACTTCATGACGTCACAATTTCCACCGCCACAGTTTGAGCGCATGCCTCATATATTTGTGTTCAGAATTTACCAAAATCATTGTGACGGTATAAGTAAACGTTGCCAGAAGTCTTGAACTTGTTAAAAAAATTAATTTTTTTATTACTAAAGTGAAGTTCTGGCAGTTTAGTCAGCTATATTATATGCAAAGGCAGAAGAAGGCTAAGTGGGGGAGATAAAAACATTTTTTAAGATGTGCATTTCTCAAGTGCCAAATCACACTGAGAAAGATAGTCAGCCACTCTAACCAGAAATTTGCAAATTCAACTAGAATTTTCAGTAATAAAATCTTTGCTAGCTGCTATAGCAGCTATACAAGGTGTTAGAAAAATACAAATAAATATTTAAGGGGATGCTTTCGAACATCAAACTGAACAACTTTCATTACGGGACCAACATAGAAATCACGAAAAAAAAATCGGTTGTTCTATACTAAACTACAAATCTACTCAAGCTAAATGTATGGGACAGCTGTTTTTTTTTCGCAGTTTAGACTGTGATCCCATAGTGAAAGTTGTTCAGTTTGATAGTCTTAACTACCTCCTTATATGTTTTAAATGTCGTCAAAATATAATTATTATAATATAACACTTAACCTTAACAAAGAACAAAAGAAAAATAAAACTAATACCTACTATAAATAAAAAACATCTTCTAAATTGCCGTCATTTGGCGGCAGGGTGCCCAGGAGGCTGGCAGCATTGCCTCTTTGTATGGCCAGATTGATTCGCTGGCTGAGGTAGCTGCCAGCCCTCTGGTCACCCGAGGCCTCGATTAGGCGCGCCAAATAAATCTTTAAATAAACGTCGCGCCTCTGGCCCCCACGGACCCAATGTGTCAACCCCAAACGGTGCAAATATATAACCCTCACCGAGAGCTACATATAAGCGCCGCTTGAGGTTTTCCGCGGTAGCCGCCGCCGCACCCGCTATGGATGAGGTCGCATGGACGTGGGACGGTGCCAGTGTATCTACACAGATAGCGTCCCAGACCAGCGACCTCCCCAATATCCACGGAACTAGCGTCAATCCATCGGGCTTCTTCCCATCGCTCCGGAATAAACCTTTAGGCTCTAAGATCGCGGGTATGTTGGCGGTTACAAGGGCCCGACGGATGACGTCGTTCAATGTAGTGACGCGACCAGCGGCCAGCGCTCCGAGAGCAGGAAAGTCCGTGGTGGCCGAGTTCGTTGACGGCCTCGCCGCATTGGCAGCGGTGAGCCCGTTTGTCCGAACGCCCAGACGGAGACCAACTAAAACTGAAAGGAATGAGTTGCTTAATATAATAGGGTGCCCAGGTTTGGGGAAAGTAGTGCCTGCTGCAACCAGTAGCATGACTCTTTCTCAGAGACAGCGAGGAGGCGAGCGCGATCCGTCTCATTCTCAGCACTCGTTAGAAGATCGCGCTGGATCTGGAGGCAGAGCTCATCCCACTGTCTCTGGGACTGAGGAGCAACCGGTTGCACGCTTGGGCATGCCATTGACCAAGCGAGTTTGGCTTCGGCCAAGTAAGCCACCACTACGGAACCCAGTGAAGGGTAAATGATTCTCCCGAAGAGGTTGTGCGTAATGTGAACCATGACAAAAACGCAGGCAAAGAAACTCTTGAAAATTTGAGGATGCCCAGGCCGCCGAGGCGGATCGGAAGGGACGCCTGGGTCTAGGCTCTCCTTTTAATATTGCAATTTCGAATTTCAGTAAGGCAATTTTGTATCATTTTGTCTAGAGACATAAGAAGACCGTTATGTTGCCGAATAGTTTTAAATGTTTATTTTTACTTTTGTAACATATTATATACTCTTCCAGAACTTTGTTAATGTTACTGAAACTAAGGTATTTTAAATTATTTAATAGTGTATCAATTTTTTTTTCGTCTTTTGTTGTAATTGATGATCTGAATTACCCTTTTAAATATTATACAGGGTGTAAGTGACATCCTGGCAAGTATTGTAACGGTAAATTCAGACGACCAAACTGAATAGCTTTCACTATAAAGCCAACCTTAGGAAAAGCCATCCCTTAAAAAATTGTCAGCATATTAAGAAGGACCCTGTATACACGTGTGTGGTGTTGGTGTGGTGTTTAAGTTTACTTACACCCTGTAAAATTATTGTATTCAAAGTAGATAATAATACAGGGAGTTAGGGTAAACAGTTGCATTAATTTAAGGGGTTATTTTACCCATGACACTGAACAACTTTTCCTAAGAAACCTATAGGAAATTCGCAAAAAAAGTTTTGGCTTTTCATACAAACGTTTGATCAACTGATTGCCTTAATTTAGTATGGAAAGTATAAGCATAAGCATATGCTCACGACTATATTCCCCGAGGGGGTAGTCAGAGATATTCTGAAACCTCAGAACATCCACGTTTCACCAGTAGTACCGAAACGCTGTCCAGTGTGACGGGGGGTGAGCCCTTCGCCACTTATAATGGACAGTAGGTACAATACACGCCTCGAAATTGAAGCATGCAGGTTTCCTCACGATGTTTTCCTTCACCGAAAAGCCAGTGGTGTTACAAATCGTACATAAATTTCGAAAAACTCATTGGTACGAGTCGGCATGGACGGGGATCGAACCATCGCCTCCTGCACGGCAGGCAAGGTTACTCGCCACTGGACCACCACGGCTTCTCACTGGACCACCACGGCTTCTAGTATGGAAAGTAAAAATACATTATTTGTTAATTTCCTATACTTAGGTTTCTTAGGGAAAATTTATCAGTATCATGGGTACAATCACCCTTTAAAGCAGTGCAATTGTTTACCCTTTACAAATTATACACGGTGTTTGGTAGAACGATGTAGATATTTTCTGAGCTGATTGAGGGCACCATTATGATCAGTTTAAACCACTGTCGTGTTACGGGAGTCGGGGGGTTCCAGTGGGGCCCCGACCCCCGTGCACTCCATTAGAAATGAAGATAGAAAAGAAAACAAGAGAGCTTGCGGGTACGTAGGTCCTTTAATGGCGACAGTCACACGGCGAGGATGATGATGAGGTGATGTACATAAATAGGTATAGAAACACTTCTTTTAAACAAAGTCCAAAGTAGTAGGAACAAGACAGTTAATAAAGTCACTTGGCAGGACGTGTAGAAACCAGGTAGGAAGGGAATAGGGTCCGTAGTTGTCATTTGGGTGATTCTGCACACGACCCATTGAATCATCATCCAGTAGATAGGGCATTAGATTGCTCCTGAGCAGAGTGAGATGCAGCAGTCCCATATTCTCGCATATAAGAGGTGCGGGAAACTGAATACGAGCAGCAGTCGTATCAGGAAACGCCTTCAACTCGTGCATGAAATCTTTCGCCACTAGCGCAATATTGGGCACTCAAGACCACCTCGTCTTTTCAGACTCACCATGTTCGTCTTCAGTCACTCGGTGATGCCTTCCAACTTATCGCAAGGAACCTTCCCTCGCGTGGATCCTTCTGCTATCTTGTCATTTTCTATTCGTCAGTTACTTTTATTTAGAAGATTCCATTACAGTTTGAATTAAATTATAATGATGAGAAGATAAAAATACGATTATCGAAAAACGATCCTTTTCCTACCATTTCCAAAGTGACAGTCCAATTTCTTCAATAAAATTTTCATGACAACCAAATTCCTAACAAACATTTGAATTTTGAAATTTATAAATTAATCGCGTAAAGATAACCGGCCAGGATTTCTAAGAGAAAGAAATGTATGAAATCTTTTCTCCGGTAAGAGAAAAGGTAGATACCAAACTCCATGGCCGGATAGCTCTAGCTTCACAAAGTAAATTAAAAGTTACAATATGAGTAGAGATGTCAATGTCAAGTATGTAAACAAATATAAGACTACAAAATTGATAAAAATCTATGAAACTGGAAGATGTATGTTATAAAACGATTAATAATGGTAAATATTATGGATAGTGTAAAGATGCCATGAAACGAATAGCGAGGGTAAGCATGATATGATGACGCTATGGAGCTAGTGATGATGGTAAACATGGTATGAAGATGATATGGAGCGAGTGATCATGGTAGGCATGGTAGACACGCTACACCACATATAGTATTATGACAAGTGTCATCGTATTTAAAGTTATCAACCTTCCCTTAACACTAAAACGAAAACTCGTCGACATGTGTATCCTGCCCATCCTAACCCCTAAACCACCAAAAGAACCAAAATCAACCAAATTCTACCAAAAACTACCAAAATGTCCCAAATTCTACCAAAAGAACCAAAAGTACGAAAATCTACCAAAACTACAAAAATATACCAAAAATTACCAAAATGTACCAAAATTTCCAAAAAACTACAAAAATTACCAAAAACTACCAATAAGTACAAAAATCAAACAAAAACTACTAAATAAAAGAACCAGAAACTACCAAAATCCACCCAAAACTTCCAAAACTACCAAAGGCATCAATGTATGTTAAAGAACTGTCTCGCGCCTGCCCTTGTCGGTCAATCCCAAAATCTTCATACTAATCTTGGGATGCGACCCCCGCCGCCCGCTTCCCCGCAAAGCCTACAAAAATCTACCAAAACTTACGAAAATCTACAAAAAATAACCAAAAACTACCAATAAGTACAAAAATCGACCAAAAACAACCAAAAGAACCAGAAACTACCTAAAACAACCCAAAACTACCAAAGGCATCAATGTATGTCGCGCCTGCCCTTGTCGGTCAATCCCAAAATCTTCATACAAATCTTGGGATGCGACCCCGCCGCCCCCTTCCCCGCAAAGCTTACAAAAATCTACCAAAACTTACTAAAATCTACCAAAAACAACCAAAAGAACCATAAACTACCAAAATCTACCTAAAAAAACCCAAAACTACCAAAGGCATCAATGTATGTTAAAGAACTTTCTCGGGCCTGCCCTTGTCGGTCAATCCCAAAATCTTTATACAAATCTTGGGATGCGACCCCCGCCGCCCGCTTCCCCGCAAGGCCCCCAAATGTCGTTGCTCTACGCAAGTACACACGGCGACAGATCAACCTACCCATAGTTGAACTCTATGTTCATTGTTCATGGACATAATAAGGTCCTACTATGGGTAGATTGATCTGTCGCCGTGCGTACATATGCGTACTGTAAGAACTAATAGTTATGCTGTGACAATATGCTGTCGTTTTTTATCCAAATGGATGTGCTCTAAGGGCTCGTCCGCACAGCGATTTTTAATCGCGCGAATGATGTGAATGTGATAACATAGGATGACTTCTGACAAGACTCTTATGTCAAGACACTAAGTACGAAAATTGTTTGTTTCACGCGTCTTCTTATGCTGTTTACCTCTAAAACGACCTCCCACACCCTACTTTCATATAGGAAGACGCGTGCAACAAGCCATTTTCGTACTTAATGCCTTGACATAAGTGTCCTGTCAGAAGTCATCCTATGTTATCATATTCACATCATTCGCGCGAATAAAAATCGCTATGCGGACGAGCCCTTATCATCGCATTTGTCCATTTTTTCGAATTTTGTCCTACCTTGGGTACGTAAAAAATTTCTTTTCGAGTGTTTTGTGGCCGTATTTTTAAACTTAGGCACAATGCAATATTAATTGATAGATGGACTCTTGTTTTCAAAACAAAGTACCTAGTTCCGCGCGACGCGGAGTCGCTCTCGCGCGGAGACCCGAGCCGTGACGTCATCAACGAATTCACCAGCACATTACCGAAACGTTGACTTTGCACTTTTATATCTCGGTCAGTTTTAAAGATATAAAAATAAAATAAAACACAGTTATTCTCGTAATTTTTTGTAGAATTTGTTGGCATATAAAACAAAAAATGGTAATCTTCTCCATTATGAATTAATCAAAATTTAATAAAAAGTGCTACTCCAACTTATTACAAAACCTTATGTAAAGCCGTGGTGGTCCAGTGGCGAGTAACCTTGCCTGCCGTGCAGGAGGCGATGGTTCAATCTCCGTCCACGTCCAGGCCAACTTGTACCAATGAGTTTTTCGGAATTTATGTACGATTTGTAACACCACTGGCTTTTCTTTGAAGGAAAACATCGTGATGGGAACCTGAAGCTTAAATTTCGAGGCATGTATTGTACCCACTGTCCATTATAAGTGGCGACGGGCTCACCCCCCGTCACACTAGACAGAGTATCGGTAAGTACTACTGGTGAAACGTGGATGTTCTGTGGTTTCAGAATATCTCTGACTACCCCCTCGGGAATATAGTCGTGAGCATATGCAGCATAGCTATTTTTATACAATAGGTACTTTTAAAGTTACACACGGCGACACATCAAGCAATACCTACAAAACCAAAAGAAGCAGGCATGGCCG
Source organism: Agonopterix heracliana (assembly GCA_963693445.1). Classification (NCBI taxonomy): domain Eukaryota; kingdom Metazoa; phylum Arthropoda; class Insecta; order Lepidoptera; family Depressariidae; genus Agonopterix; species Agonopterix heracliana. The sequence goes on from OY856321.1 coordinate 1,842,849, forward strand.
CGCGTAGATCGAGTTACCTACGTATAACGTCGCGCGGGCAGCTTATGTTGGTTTTTTATAGCTTGATGTGTCGCCGTGTGTACATGCAAAGAATGAATGAATGAATGAATGATTTTTATTTAACCAAAAAACAGCCAGCAAGAAGAACAGAAAAAATGACTTTTCTACATTTATTTCGATACTTAGGCCGAATTCGACCAAACTTAGATTTATAGAAGAGTAACTAACTATACAAGGAAAAATTTTACTTTTGGTGTTTACACACCCCTTACTAAAAGAATGAATGTATAATTCACCTAAAGAAAGAGGTCGTTGTATCCGTACTTATTGCAATGTGAGGTAATACAGTTGTAATTTGGTAGGTTTCTTTTTATTATAATTTTTTTAATTATGTGATATTGACATTTCATTTAGATTAGGGTTGGTAAAACACAAAATCAGTTTACCTACTCTATCTATAGTAACCGGCGACTTAATCAAAGAATAAAATTTAATTTAATAGTTTGGTCGAATTGGGCCTTAGTCTTAAAAGTGGAATGTTTAGAACCTATAAAAGTATTGTATAAAAATAGCTTTAAGGTTTTTGCAGTAAGCTAGAGTAGCATTCATTGTAGGTTTTCTTGATTGAGAAATCATTAATTTTCTGATGGGGTGAACTGATAGGTAAAAATACTCTTAATGGGGCACCAGGCCTCTAGTGCTGCCCTCAATCGTTTGTTTTTAATTTCTTAACAACTATCCCACATCCAATATCTCTATCTCCCCCCTCGGGGAATAAAGTCGTGAGCACTGAGCATATGCTATGCTATCCAACATTTCCAAAACAGGAATGTCACATTGTAGTCATTGCTGATTTTCAAGTTATTGGGTCATTACGGATATGTTTTTATAATGTACTATCTTTAAAACCAATAAAAAAGTTTTACGATTATAACAGCAATCAAAAACAAAGCAGTCTGTAATGTTTGGTTATATCGAAAACCAATAATGACTGCAATGTAACATTCTTTTTATTTTTAATTTGTTTAATTACTTATGTAGAAAGAAATAAAATTCGATTGAGGGCAGCACTGGGGGCTCGGTGGTCTTTTGACCAAAAACTATAGTTTACCTATACCACTACAATGATTTTGCAAAATTCTGAACACAAATATAATTATGAGAAGACATGCGGTCAGACTGCGATTCGAAACTGTGACGTGATGAAGATGGCAGTAATAAGAAGAAAACAATTTTCTTTTAAACATTTCATGTGGGGTATCAAATGAAAGGCCTTTATGAGTAGATTACAAATATATTACATACTATAACATTTTTAATACTTGGTCGAACAAACTATAAGAATATGTACAAAAATGCCACAATTCAAAGTAATTTTTTCATTTTGACTTCTGTACAGCTACAGAATTTATGTACAGCTATTTGAAGCCATAAACTATATAAAATGAAATTGGCAGAACTACACCTTATCATTAAAATTTGAATAATTTTAACAACTTTATCGACTTCTGCCAACGATTTATCCCCGACCTAGACTTCTGCCAATAATTTTACGCTATTAAATTTCTACTGCTAAAAACAATAACTACACAAAATGAGATGTGGCCATAGAAAAAATGCCAACGGTTGTATACAGCTGTACAAGGTGTTACAAAACTACAAATAAACATTTAAGGGGGTGGTGTAGACCATCAAACTGAACAACTTTCACTATGGGACCAATTTCGAAATCGCGAAAAAAAAATTGATGTTCTATACTCTACAAATCGACTAGAGCTAAAACATGTATGGGATATAAAATTATTTTTTTCGCGATTTCGATGTTGGTGCCATAGAGAAAGTTGTTCAGTTTGACGGTCTAAACAATCCCCTTATGAGTTTTAAAAATGTATTGTTACTTATAAAACACCCTGTATATTATTTTATAATGTATGTAATATTACATTTATCTTGTATGAACCCTCAAATAATTGTCATGATGCTTATTTTTGTAAAACACACAATAAAATATCTTAATTATGGAAGCGGTCACCGGTAATTTCAATTGACATTGTCAGATATTTTTTCTATTTGCCTTGGTATTGCCGCTTTATCATTTTTCTTTATGAAGCATACAATATTTGGCATTTATCGCCGGATGTCCTTTCAGAACTACACCAATGATATTATTTTGATTAAAAATTGACGTGTTTGCCCGCCCGCCCAAGCTTCCCTCCCCGGGGTAGACTTCTGCCAGTCAGTGCAATGTACTTGTCAGCTAGTAAGGAAGGCGTCTTCATACAAATTTTCATTTTGAAAACTGGTAGCCAGCTCTCCGTTTACTAGGGGTTACATTTCGAGAAACGCTAAAATAAATATTTCATAATTTTTTGTGTATCTTTTGTACCTTCAAAGTTCAACCATTGAGGTCAACTCTAAAAAAATCAACTATCTTAGGGTCGATTCAGACCTACGGGCTTGCGTCGGGCGGGCCGGGCCGAACGGCATTCTGTAATGCCGTAAAGGAAATGTGTAAACAGGAATTAGGTACATTTCATATTTGCATGCATATTATGCATATTGAAACCCGGTCGGCTCCGTTCGCATCTGCGACGGCCTTACGGCTCCGAATGGCTGCCTACGGATTCCGCGACATGCAGTCTGTATCAACTACACGGTCGCCAACCAGCCTTTCAAATGTACACACAACGACAGATCAACCTATGCATAGTTGAACTCTATGTTCATGGACATTGAGTTAAATTCGGTACCTGTGTCAAGATTTTTTTTTGATTGTTTTTGTTGGCTGTTTCGAAATCCATTTCGAGATAATTGTCTCAATTATAATATTTTCTATGTCAGAGATTTTAAAATAAAAGGGTTGCAGATATATTTTAATAAAATTACGTCATTTTTCGGTCCGTCTAGTGACGTCACTGGAATACCTGTGAACTCCTTGGTAAACATAAAATCAACTTAAAATAACTAGCCATTAAGAAAAAATTAGAATATTCACAATGTCATAACTTGGCAATTGATTTTGCCGTTTCCTGTTTCTAGCATCTGTCTCCTTGTACGAAGATTTTCAATTTTCTTTTTCTCTTATGGCACATTTGCGTCTGGCTCAATAGTTTTCAATTTTGTCAAACAAAATCTCCCAAGCTAGGCTCTTCTGTTCTTATCTTTATTATTCTTTATATTATTTACAACGGAGATCCCACAGACAGGGTACGTCTCTGTACAATTCTAATAATTCTGTAACAATTCAGCATTCGTCTTTTTTCCCGCCATCTTGCACGTTCGGAGCCGGTCGGCCGTCGAGGAATGCGAACGGATATAAGCAGTGAGTTGAGTCACCTTCGAATTACCGAATTCGTACGGACTTTCGGCTGCCACGACACGCGTATGGCTAGCGACGGACGCGAACGGACTCCGCGGTATGCGTACGCATCCGTTCCGACGCGGCGCGATGCGAGCCGGTAGGTCTTAATCGTCCCTTATATAGTTTCACGTTCCATATCACATTTTATCATTGAATTATTATTATTAACTTTTCAATATCTCGGGACTGAAGTGTTCCGGACTTTCGGGAGGCGTGCGTGGGGCCGAAGCCAACACGTAAAGGCCTGACAGACAATTTTATCTAAATTCGTAATGTGACACACGCCGGCAACTGTCCCAGTATAGGTACACTATAGAAGTGCATCCAAAACAGCCCCCGGTCAAAGTAGGACTATTGTAAGAAGTGGAAAGAAACCAAATCTGGGCTATTGGAATAGGGTAGTAATGGAACAGGTGGAGGTTTTGAACAGGACAATGGCGCCTGCCTGACCAATGTTTTCCAAATTTATTTGAAATTCCCTAATTTCAACTTTAACGTCAATTTAAAAAAAATTACGCGGCGTATTCTTCCTTTTTACTTCTGGTACTCAGAAAACATGCTACTACATTGTTGAAAACAAATATATAACGGACTGCCGCTATTCACCGCTTTTAATGCCTTAAAAGCTCTCAAGGTATAGACAATACCTATGCCACCTTCCTGATCATGGACAATACCTTTCCAACGTAGAAATAGAATGACTCGAAAAGTCATTAAAATAATAGTAATCGCGAAAACGAGACAAGTGATGAAGTTGAAATTACTTACAAAATCATACAACTTAGTCGGGTTATGGTACGAGTAAAAATGGCATAACCCGAACTGTTGTATGATTAGTTGTTGTATGATAAATGGCAATATTGCAGGACGAATACTCAAAAGTATGTAACCTACCTTTTAAAATAAGAAACAGTAGGCTAAGAAAGCTATCAGATAAGAAGGCATATGTAATATCTAAATATACATTTTAGGTACATTTGTTTGGTAATCATTCAATTACAATAAACTGAAAGAATTTGTGTTCACTCGCCATCCTGATATCAGAATGGCGGCTCACTTTCGTAATGTGTTTTCCAGGAATTCGACGAGGTACAATTAAATTCATTAGAGGTACTAAATAGTACATTTTAGGTACATTTATTTAAGGCAGTTCCCATCCAAATTAAAAAAATACACCCGCGGTCCTGACACACACGATTTTTTTGGAATTTTTCACCTGTAAGTAGTATTTAAGTACCTGTAAGTAGTGATGATGATGACCTGTAATTATACAATAAAATCTGCAAGACCGAATAAAGTTAAGCTCATTAAGCTGTTGGTCCCGGCTACTATCTCTGCTGGTAGTAGTCGTTACATAAAAACCACGTGAGAGGCCGTAAGGCGATTTGAATAAACTCTGACACCAAAGTTTGCTGCCCATACGATAAGTAAGATCCGTCCAGTTTACAGCCTTCTGCTACCTATCTATCTGTAGTTGGTTTACCGATCACTAAGATTGGTTTCCTGCATAGGTAGCATGACACCGTGATATAGCGCTATCACACCTTCACTCTCTTTCTATTTGCGCACTAACGAACGAGATAAAAGACGTGATACAGCCGTATCACGTGTAGCACGTTTTAATATTTACCTTTTATGTGTATTACATCTTGTTTGATTGTTGCATTAAAAAAGAAAAAAAGCTAAAAAAAATTAAAATGGAATGGATTAGTAATAATCCTAATTGTAGGTAATTTTATTTGAAAAGCAAAAAAAAAATGTCGACCAAGAATCGAACCTTCACCCTCTTCTGTGAAAATATACCTATTTACCGAATGCGCTACACGGCTTCTGTGAGATACTATGAAAAAGGATACTTCTATTTACCACTAGAAAAAACAAAACACATCCCAAACACGGACTTGAAAGTACATAATGTCGTTTAGCCGTTTATGCGTGATTGCGTCACAAACATCCAAACATCCAAAAATCCAAACATACAAACATCTAAACATCGTCACAAACTTTCGCATTCATAATATTAGTTAGATTAGATAGATAAAACTTATGCAATAATCATTCTAATTTTGATTTTGTATTTTTAATTTTCTAAAGAAAGTAGGCATTTAGTAAATAACCGCACTATATAGGGTCCTTCTTAATATGCTGACACTTTTTTAAGGGGATGATCAGACCATCAAACTGAACAACTTTCTCTATAGCACCATCATTGAAATTGTGAAAAAAAAATCAGCCCCTCCATACAGAACTGCAAACCTACTCGAGCCAAATATATGGGACAGCAGATTTTTTTTGCGATTTCGATGTTGCTCCCATAGAGAAAGTTGTTCAGTTTGATGGTCTGATGATCCCCTTAAAAAAGTGTCAGCATATTAAGTTGGACCCTGTATACAGGGTGAAATTGATATCATTAGCATCCTTTTAAACTAAGAGTCTACCCATCAAACTGAACAACGTTTACTATGGAAGCAAACCAATCGGAGAAAAAAAAAATCTCCTGTCCCATACATTTGGGTCCCGTAGGCACCGGCGGCGGGTGCAGTTTAGTATGGGACAGCTGATTTTTTTTATGCTTCGATTGGTTTGCTCCCATAGTAAAAGTTGTTCAGTTTTATGGGTAGACTCTTAGTTTAAAAGGATTCTAATGACATCAATTTCACCCTGTAGCTTAAGTCTGCTGGCGAATTCTCCGTAGATGTAAAGATCCGTAGTAAAATATGATTTGTAAGTTTATCGTCGTGTCGGTGAAACATTTCGAGTTGAAAAGGACTGCCGTCGAAAGGGACAATAATGAAAGGTTCTGTCGGCGAAACGTCCCTAGGTGATAAGGGAATGAATGAATCGTTCTGTCGGCGAACAGTCCCGTGGCAAACTGGTCGTCGGAAAGGCATTGCTGAATCGCGAGATCGGAATAGTGCGACCTTAAATTGGACAATCATGTTGCATTATTTCGTGCCCCGCTACCCGCACCTACCTCCAATAACTGGCCAAGAGCGAGGTGTGTACTCGCACATAGAGGGTTCCAAACCTAATGTTACCGTAAGAAAAGATGAGAACAATGTGATGAGAACAGTGTTAACGAAAACCGCCGTTCGGAAGGTACAAAGTGGTATGTTAAAGTGGTGTGGTAAATTATGTCATGATATTAGAATATATATTATATAGATATTATATTAAGTAAGTATTTAAAGTTTTAATGTTTTAAGAACATGATGTATTGTGACCATGCTCAAAGAAGTGGCAATGGTCTCGCTACATGAACACTTACATCGGACAAGTTTGAGTACCTACTGCACGAAAAATTTTACATAATATTTGGAATTCAATATGGTTACTAAGAAAATCCATGAATATCCCAATTAGAGAATAGGTAGGGAGTCTTAATGCAAATGTAGGTAAGACATCAATTTTCTTTAACATATTTATTTTTCGAGCGTCTGCGTGGGTCATGAATTGTTTCCAGTGAAAGAAAGTGGATGGATAATAGCCAAGTATTTTTGTTAACAAATGGGTGGGTACACCTAACACGAGTAGTATATTCCTTGCCTAACACCCTCTAATGACTACCACCTGTATTTTAAGTTCACCAAGAAGTTTATGCGTTGCAATCTCATTCAATCATTAGCAATCTTTTTGAGCTATGATTCTAGAACATGGATATAAACTATGGATTTAGAACGTAGAAAGAGAAGGTATAGAAGGAAGCACTTGTCTTGTATATTCACTCAAAAAGAGACGGACATAGCACATTCGCTCTAGTTAAAAAAGGAGATAGGTACTTAATACTGTCCTTATCGACGTAACCGCTTTTTGTACTACAAAGGCTGTCTGACTCCAGAGTCAGTCATCTAGCTTCATATAAATTGAAAAGTCATTTTCACCGCCTGTACGGAAGTTTGCTCTCCTATCCAGGTGCTTATAGACAATGCCATCTTTCTGTTCTAGAAGTTAAAATGTATTGTAATGAGGCGGGTTATTGACGAACAGAAGAACTAGGTTTATCATTTTCTCACATTTGTACTAGCACCCGAGTTGGATAGAAATACATTACTCCAGTTTGTCTTCCCGGTATGAAAGCCTAAAACCAAGAATTGTGATAATTCAATCTTCTTGCCTAAAACACTAAAAGTTGCATAAGCTAGCGTAAGCGAAAGTTCATGATCAAGAAGGTTGTAATGTAAGGCACTGTCTCTAATTTCATTGCATGTTAATGATCAAGAAGCTTGGAAAGCGTTGATTGAGTATTTTATAGATCGTACCTTAGCCCGACTAAGTTGTATGATTTTGATAGCAATTTCAACTTCATCAGTATCAGCACAGCGTATGCGCGTGTCTCGATTTCGCGATTACTATTATTTTAATGCCTTTTCGAGTCATTGTATTTCAACGTTGGAAAGGTATTGTCCATGATCAGCAAGGTGGCATTGGTATTGTCTATACATTGGTTTATATCCATGTCTCACAGCTCACAAGAAGGATCTCTTAATTCTAAAGCATAAAGTCCGCATCAATTTAAGATAGTAGTTAGTCTTTTTTCTCTTATGACATACCTTTAATAGTAGAAAGAGATGGAACTTTAGATATTTTGTTTATGCGGCTGTCCACTTTCCACGTTTTTTGACACTTTTTGACATGCTAGTGTATGTAAAGTTGTGTAAAGTAGTAACTTTTTGTGCCTTTTGTCCTACCACATGACACAAAACATAAAAAAACAAACTTATTCTCCCTCTATGCAAGTATAATCTCTTTGATCCATGTCCATGATTCACTACTGACGTATGACTGACGTGTAAAGATTTTATTCCGATTTGTCCTAATCATTATGATGATAAATATTTCATTTGTGAAAATCATTATTTCAATCCATCTAATAACGTAGCTGTTGATATGGCTTAATATTGTGTTACTTTCCGTAATTCTCTTATATTATGTTAGGATTTTTTCAATAATGAAATACGGTTTACTGTAAAGTTATAAATTTTAAGTTTCCTGCATTGTGAATCGGACCTCACATCCTGTCATTCAAGCAAAGTTCAAATGTTCAAATTACTGTTAGCATAGCATATGCTCACGACTATATTCCCCGAGGGGGTAGTCAGAGATATTCTGAAACCTCAGAACATCCACGTTTCACCAGAAGTACCGAAACACTGTCCAGTGTGACGGGGGGTGAGCCCGTCGCCACTTATAATGGACAGTGGGTACAATACACGCCTCGAAATGGAAGCATGCAGGTTTCCTCACGATGTTTTCCTTCACCGAAAAGCCAGTGGTGTAACAAATCGTACATTAATTCCGAAAAACTCATTGGTACGAGTCGGCTTGGACGGGGATCGAACCATCGCCTCCTACACGGCAGGCAAGGTTACTCGCCACTGGACCACCACGGCCTTTTACTGTTACCTTCTTGAAAATATTTAAATACAGATTATTCCCAACGAAATAGTGATTTTTCACAAAAATCTTAAGCACCTACCTTTTATGCTATCTCTGGATATAGGTACTCTAACTAGCTGTTTACCAAGTTTCACCGATACCGGTAGGTACACCCGTTTTTGCATGAAACCATATAAATCACAAATCAAAATATCGAAACAATTATTCATTTGTACTTTTTTTTAATGAGTAGGCATAATTGTAGGGTGTTATAGAATAGATTTAGTGGAATTTAACAGATTTACCGTCTTTTAAAAATGTTTTAAGCAAGAAACAGTGACGAAATATGGCTGACAACAAAACTTCACAACGGAGTTGGTAATTCATCGAAAAACTAGCATTTTTGTTATCTTTGTTCATTTTTATGACTGAAACTGGTGTTAATTTATTGGATTTTATTTAAAATGTAATATAAAAAGTTTGTGTCTATGCTCATCAACGAAAAACATCAACTGCAACCCTAAGTTTGTTTGTACTGTATTTTTTCTATTTTCTCAAAAACTATTATCAATACAGACACCGCTATAATTTTCCTACAAAATTCAATAGTTCATCGACATGTAAGAATTATTTCAGATTTTTTGGCTTTATATGTTCGGAGATCAGGGGGGGGGAACCAAAATTTTTCGTGCAGTCGGGCTTACAAATGAATAACTACGCATCACTTAGTAAAACGAACTACCAATACGAAATCTACGTTCAAAGCCCTTTCAAATGATACCAAACTCGGCTAGGTTGGAAAACTTTTTTTTTAAAAGTCATCAGTTTTTGGACCTTAGAAATTTGAAGAAAAATTATTTTTTCAATTTTTAGTCTCGCTTTACGTTTGGGTTAGCATGATTGACCACTATGCCGAATTTCAAGTCGCTAGCTTCTATAGTTGCTGAGAAAAGTGGCTGTGACAGACGGACGGACGGACACGAGAGTGATCTTATAAGGGTTCCGTTTTTCCTCTTTGAGGTTCGGAACCCTAAAAATGGTGATTTCGGGCCTGTACGGAATTTTCATTATGCGGTATCTATTGGGGGTAATCTGTGTGTCTGCCTGACCAATGTATAAACACGGAAAAAATGACAAAATGTGACTCGCCAACTAATGAATGGGCCCTCGAAAACGGCCGCTCGCACGGAGCGACAATTATTATTTTCAGAGTGAGATGTGACTCGGGGATAAGTACTACAGATGCAAGATTATTTGTGATTAAATAGTTGATCTTTAAACACGACTGGTGAATCAGATACCAAATAATAATAATTCAATGATAAATAACAATATGGGACTTTATAAAATTTTTTGTTTTGTGCACCAATTTGTTAAAAAATACAAATTATCGCTTTAGTTGTGCTTCATTGCTCATTATATTTCATAGCTTCATTCTTCAGATATAATATTAACTTCGCACATATTAAAAAGTCCATCATTTGACTAAAAACGAGTTCCATCCTTTCCCTAGGTTACCTTGTCGCGCCACCCGAGCCACGCGCCGTTTTTTTTTACGTTAGAACGAACGCACCGTTCTTAGTATTAAAAAAAGTTTTGTTTTCTAAAGATTTATTCAAATTAGCCGATAACATAGTAAAATAATAATTCTTCAAAATGCCTAAAAGGAAAGCTGAAGACAGAATTGAGTTTTATTGTGCAAAAATAAGGAGATTACAGGAGAAACAACAAAGAACTCGCCGTCGTCATATTCTACTTTTGGACTCATCAGACTCTGCAAACAATTCAGGTGAGTGAGTGAAAAAATTTTCTCAAATTTATCAGTGCAACATAACAGTGAAAAATCGGGACGATATTTACCGTTTACCTGGGGATTGACCGTGAGTCAACACGATGGTTTAAAATATTAGCCTGGCGTGCGGTTTAAAATGAAACAAGCGGTTTTATTCAAATAACTCGCCGCTTGAAATTGGTTTTTAACCGACGTCAGCTAAGATATAATTAGTATTTTTTTGGTTACAAACATTTATTTTAGGAAGTTATTTCACTTATTTATATACACAGGGTGTTAGGAAAAGTATCATTAACCTTTAAACCACATACTCTACCCATCAAACTGAAATTTACTATGGGAGCAAAACGATCAGAGCAACCGTATTTACACAGTTTTCGTCGAGCCGTTTGGGACAGCTGTTTTTTTTTCTCTGATCGTTTTGCTCCCATAGTAAAAGTTGTTCAGTTTGATGGGTAGAGTCTGCGGTTTAAGGGATAGTGATACTTTTCCTTGCACCCTGTATATTTACCTATATATTTTTAAAAGCGCAGCGTGGGTAGGCGGTGAACCGACGACCTGGTGGAGTTGTCGACATTGGTAAATTTTCCTCTTTCAAGACCGTTATAAATTTGTTAGTGTTGATTAATATAATGATATAAATTTTCTAAAAATAGGCGTAAATTTGTAATGTACCTAATATTAAGTGTAATTCTGACATAATGTATATTGTTAATGGAAGTAAATAAATGAAATGAAGGCGGCGGGAACCCGTTGGATGAGGGCAGCGCAGGACCGGTCGGTCTAAATCTCATTCATCCATGCTGTGATATCTTCAGTACAAACTAGGTGGAACGCTATTTTCCATAGACAGCATCCGCCATCTATCGGTTACGTTTCGAAGTACTAAGTGTTGAATTTGGGTTCGTATCTAAAGTGTAGAGAAAGCGGGCACACCTCACCGCTGCGCTGCGCTGTAATAGTGAGAGATTTCGCCCGTATCAACCACTGTCTTGTTGGTCTAGTGGTCTAGACAACCGGCTCACGTTTCGGGTGCATATGGTTCGAGCCTTGTGTCAGCCGTCCGTTCCCCTCCCCCTGCTGCTAATATGAGGCAACGCCAATAATTAAAACGTCCTAAAATCCAAGGCGACTTACCTATCTATAACCAATATACATATTAATCTATGCATTCATCTCATCAATTTTAGATTTTATTAAATACTAGTGTTTTCCCGCGACTTCGTCCGCATAAATTATATACCAGATTTTAAGTCAGATCATAAGTAATCAAACAAAAAAGTTTCATCAAAATCGGTTCAGTAGTTTTAGCGTGATGCGCGAACAAACAAACCAACACACAATTTTGTCCATAGATGGCGCTGCACGTCATTTAAATCGCGCTATCGAGTATTATTTTGAATTTATATGAAGTGAACCGCTACTTTTTTATTCCTCACGATTTTACGGTTTTATAACAGTTAAGATTAAGATAAGATGAATAAGTTAAATTAAAACAATGAAAGCGTTTGCACTTCGCACAAAGCGGCAACGTTGCATCATCGCTTTTGCGCCAATGAATGAGTGTTTTATTCAATCAAACATTGTTTGGTAGGTAGGTAGCTAAGGGCAGACTAATTACCAGTAGTACTAGTACTCAGTGTACCTACATCTAGCTTGTAATTTGCTACTGACTTCACTTATTGTTGGTGAAAATACAATATGTTTGCAAAGTAAGATATAGAAAATAGTTTAGGCAACCGTAAAAGTTTAAACAGGTGAAAATATACAAGTACTTAATATAAAAAAAAAAGTTACTCCCCGGCTCAAATGGATAAAAACCATTTCAATCTGATTGTAACCGGCTTTACATCTATAACCGTGAGTCAGCACGATGGTCGACCGCGAGTCACCACGATGGCAGTTATTTCTCAATATTGCACACCTAAGAATTTGTTTGCACTAGGTACCCGTTTTATAAACATTTTCTATATTATCGTTTTAGATTTCGAAGTACCGGTTACGGCTGAGACTAACGGCGATTCTCAGAGTGAGCCGTTGGTAGACATTCCTCCGCTCAATAAAGTATATGCACCACCTCCTCACGAGGAAGATAAAGATGAGGAAAAAATACCAGAACTCAACCCTGAGCTACTAGTGGCGTTGGGAGTTGCAACTGAAGAAGCACCAGCATACGGGGAAAAAATCTATCCAGGCCTAGCTCAGCGATGGCTTCCCGTCTTACGAAAAGGTATACTTAACCAAAGAAGTTAAGGATATACTTTTGAAGGAATATGCTTTTCCCGAAAAGGCAGATGACAGAATTCACCCCGGATGGAAATATCAAATTAGATTTAGTGAGAGTCGATGAAATATTCATTCTTAATTTCTCGCACTATTCATTAATCACTTAAACTGGGTTAAAAAAAATATAAAATACTGTAACGACTATTATCGTTTTAGGGTTAATTTAAAAACGTGTAAAGTCTATCTATCTCACTCTTGCATAATATGTAATCTTAGTATGCGCACAGAGTAGACACTACCCTACTACAGAGACTCCATGCTCATACTAAGTTTGGAACTCCTAACCATACAGGTATTACACCAGGAATAGAGCAACAAACATGAGTTGTCAAATGAAACCTTTTTTGGATGTTTTTTGGAGACTATTCGCAGGCAAAAATTCGAATATTGTCTATAATTCTGAGTCTAACGTGAAGTTGTGAATAAATTAATGAAGTAGTGTCAGTATATTTCATAAAATTATCTACGATTTCACCTTAGATTCGCAATTATTCACGAAAACCAAATTGTAAAAAATAATTGGAGACTAAAAAAACGGTCCTATTGTCTAGCGTCACGTATTTCTTTCTATTATACGGTGGTGCCGCTAGGTACATCTCGCTCTCTCAGCTGTATGTTCCTCTATTCCTGGTATAATACCTCTATGCTCCTAACACAGCGACAGCGCTAAATAAAGTTCACTTATTTAACTTTTTATACCCAGTTTATATTAAGGGGGTTGCAGAGACGTTCACAGGCAACTAGATGGCGCTCGGGAGTATCATTCCTGATTTTATCACATTTTATTGTATATCTTCGTAATTATGTTATAAATTGCAAATGTTATTTGAGATACGTAATCTAGATTTTCTTAACTATTTTTCTATATATAAAATATTACTTTTGTTAATACCGTCTACGAATGTTATACGTCAAAGTTTTGTATGAAATTGATTAAAATTAAAATGTATATCAAATTCGTATGAACAATAAAATTACTATAATTTGTAGCTAGATCAGTAAAACATAAACACAAGTGCCCGCATAATTGAAAATTTTGATTGAAATCATCACAATTACGAGTGTCCGTATAGCCAGCGTACACATGAAAGGGATTGGTCTAGGATTAGTACCAATAAATAGTGCCTAATTAGTACCTAGGTCAAATAAATAGTGCCTCTATACTTTACGAGATATAGATTTTTTTTACCTGGTACGCTAGCTTGACGTCAAGGTAGCGTACACATTTTCCGTGGCAAAAACGGCTTGCATTACAGCAACGACTTTACACTCTAAAAATAGTGCTCAAATAGTGCCCTAGGGCATCCAAAATCTCATGAGGCTAGGTCTTCAGGGAACGGAGATATAAATAAGTCTTTTGAATGAAACACGGAGCGGGCGTTGCGCTAGCGTACACATGACTTAACACAATAATTCTTACAGAAGGAGACGTTTCTTTTTATAAAAACTATATCAAATAAATAGTGCCTGAAATAGTGCCTCTGCCAGTACTAACATTTTATGTAAAAGTGTATTGAAACAATATAAATAATCAATGCAAAGTTCTACGTACTAGAATCTTCTATAATCTTAGTAAAATCTCATACCGAGAGATGGCGCGTTATTTTCATTCAAGCAAGTTTAGAGTTGGCTTATTAGTAATTAGGAGTTAATAGAGTTCATTTTTGTGTGTTATAAGCGATTTCACAGCATTGAACTGCCAATACATTTGTACGTAGAACTTTGCATTGATTGTTTATATTGTTTCACTACGCTTTTACTTGTAATATTGGTACTGGCAGAGGCACTATTTCAGGAACTATTTATTTGATGTAGTTTTTATAAAAAGAAACGTTTCCTTCTGTAAGAACTTTTGTATGAAATCATGTGTACGCTAGCGCAACGCCAACTCCGTGTTTCATTCAAAAGACTTATTTATATCTCCGTTCCCTGAAAACCTAGCCTCATGAGATTTTGGATGCCCTAGGGCACTATTTGGGCACTATTTTTAGAGTGTAAAGTCGTTGCTGTAATGCAAGCCATTTTTGCCACAGAAAATGTGTACGCTACCTTGACGTCAAGCTAGCGTACCAGGTAAAAAAAATCGATATCTCGTAAAGTATAGAGGCACTATTTATTTGACCTAGGTACTAATTAGGCACTATTTGGGCACTATTTTTTGAGGCTAATCCTAGCCTGATCCCTTTCATGTGTACGCTAGCTATACGGACACAATTACGAGATATCTACGAATAAGTCTCTTATTCGTAGCGAGATATAAAATAAAATGTGATAAAATCAGGATGCTCCCGAGCGCCATCTAGTGTAGTGTCTTGCCCTCTGCAACCCCCTTAACTCAGTTTATACCCACCTAAAGCTTTGACAGTTGAATAATTCAATCAACAGATGGCATAAGCTATGCTTATATAGACCGAGATCCGACCGTAAAAAAGCAAATAATCCTCATTAAATTACCTATCAAACAGTTCTAGTCTCATACTAATTGGAATTGTATTTTTTGAGATACCAATGCTTTAAATATGAAACACAAAAATGAAAAATACAATACAATTTCTTGGATATAAATTTCTCTCTTACAATGAAAAACTGTACTGTTGGTAAAACCTTGCGACTTTACATGATTTCTCGCTTGGCTGTCCTTCACTCTGGGTATGAATGCAAAAAGGGAAGGGGTATCCTACAGTTTCTGCGTTTATCAGCCCTTTCTGAGTTATAATTTTGCAGAAAAAAGTGACCCAGAACCCTACTACCCCTCAATCTGTTACGGTATGGGCTGGCCGTAGTGCCTAGATTTTTTTTTTCATTGCCCTTACAGCCCTTTCCCTTACAGCTTCATCTAAATTGTCCGTACTAATAGAGTTAGAAATAGAAGGTAGGTGATTTTTATTTTTTAAATTAAGCTATGAGTTTTCATCATGGGGTTCGAATGATTTTCTCGCGACCACTTTTTCATTTAGAGATTACAGAATACAATAATTTAAAAATTACATTTATATTGATAATCTTAACGAACCGCAAAAAAAAAAGATGTCTGCTATTCGTAAAAAATATTAAATAAAAACAAAAAAAAAACTTTACGCCGAATTGTCTCACCGCTGCAAAAAAAAATCTGTGACTGGTTTGAGTCATAAGACCGAGGCTAAAATTGGATGTTCATGGAGTGTTCTCTCAAGCTAGAATGAATCCAGCTTTAATCTACCACGTGTAGGCACTAGTCCGTTGTCGGATAGCTTGGTCTATAGTGCTAGCCCTAAAAAGCCAAAATCGATAAAAAGCCGCAAAGCGATGTACAGGATAGGCGTTCGGCACACATGTAATTTAGGTCAGAACAATCATTTTGACCGGCAGTTCATAAAAATATTTCCCTTAGGGAAATAGTTTCCCTTAGTTATTACGTCATCATTTTTTTGTATGGGATTAAAAAAAAATTGTTTTGAAACCTATCGTGTGGGGTATCAAATGAAAGGGCTCTATGTGTAGTATACTACACAATTACCTTTCAAACACTTGTTTTAAAAAAATCCAAAAGGAATTTCATAACATACCAAGTTTGGGCTACTCCAGTAGTTAGGAAACTGCTGAGTAAATTTTTGTAAATCATGCGCCAAATGTCTCGTAATATCCTCATATCTAACTTCAATAAAGCAATTTCAAAAATATTTATGTTTACTACCATTCCGTCGCGGGTAATAAGGGCTACAAATTGAGAAAACTGTATCACCCCAAAAAAGTTCCACAGCCACCATCATCATCAAAAAGTTCATCAGCAAACGACGACTCGCTCTCGGTTCCAGGGAAACTGGACGAACCCTACTCGCTTCCAGTCGTCGAACAGGGGGGGGCAAGGAGAGTCATACAGGGATGCTCCAGCATCCCACAGGGGAGCAGCACCGATGACCAGCCAAATCAGGACCACGGGCTACATCAACAAACCGCGTGCCCCAACACGACAGTAACCCAGGTAAATGCAGGCCAACTGCATGCTTATTATTCTTGTAGGTACTAAACTGGATTAGAACTGGCTTCCCCGTACCACTTGTGAGATATATTACTCAAACATTTCCACCCAATAATACATTATCAGGCCCAGAAAAACTCGACAATGTCTCTTCTGGTCATTAAGAACTTACAAAATCTAGGTGCTATATCCTTAGATCAAAATAAAATTAATGGTTAGGCCTAAAGCGCGGTAAGTTATAATGATAATGATAATGATAATGATAATTTATTTGCAAAAATATGGTACATAAGGTTTTATAAAAATACAATTTTCCAGCATATTCTACCATGAAGGCATGCAAATGTTAATTACAATTAGTATGATCATAACAAATCGAATAACAACAATATTTGGTAATTAGTCAAATTTAAGATGTCAGATAGGTATTAGATTATTCAGATAAAATTTCATAGATTTCAAATAATCAAACATAGAGTCAATAACCACATAAAAATAAGTCACTTAAGAAACTGTTGTATCTCACTTATCCAAAAGATATTTGTATGTTTGCTTCTTAAACTTATAAGTGTTTTAAGTTTTTTAAAATCATTAGGTAATGAATTATACACTTTTACAGCCATACAGTATGCATTTTTGCTGAACAGTTGTAGTTTTTGTCTATTCGGTATACACAATTCATGTTCGTAAATTTTCCTCTGTCTGCGTATGCTCAAATCACAATATTTCGGAAATAAATGAGAATGCTTGTGGACAAAAACACACATTTCATATATGTACAGGCAGGGCATCGGGAGGATATTTTCCCTTTTAAATAGAGGTTGGCAGGAATCTAGAAAGCCTGCACCACATAATGCCCTAATGCATTTTTTCTGAGATTTGAAGACTCTATCACATCATCCGTATACCAATTTGCCGATGACACATGTATCCTATCTGCACATCAAAATATATCTGTAGCTCAAACTGTATTGCAAAAAAATTTCGACCGATTATGTGAATGGGCACACGATGTGGGCTTATGTATAAATGCGCAAAAGACTAAACTACTACATATACATTCTCCGTATATAAAAACAACTATAATTCCAAGCATCGATGCCCATTCGCACCAGTGTAGACATAAATACCAGATCGTACCCGTTATAAACGACGTGTGTAACTGTGAAAAACTAGAACTAACCAAAAACCATATGTACCTAGGTCTAACAATAGACAGTAGTTTTAGCTGGACGACGCACATTGACCATGTTTGTGATAAATTGAGGGCTGTTTTGGCAAAACTATCCATTCTAAAATATAAACTTCCGTACAAAACACTGCGCATGCTATATATGGCGCTAGCTGATTCTATCATTATGTACGGTTTAAGCAGTTACGGAAGAACATACAAAACACATATAACAAACATATATAAACTTCAATGTAGACTGCTTAAGACCATCGTTCCCAGGCATATTAAAAACAAGTACAGTGGTGACGAAAAGGGTTTATTCAAATACTGTAAAGTAGCAAGCGTCTTTGACATGATTTATATATGCATGGTTTCAGAATATAGTCACAATGTGACACTATTACAAAAAAAGGTTAGACCAAAAAACCTTCGTAATTTAACATACTTACCAACTTATCTAATACCTAAAGTCAATAACGTGTACGGCAAAGGAACATGGGAATACATGCTGCCGTCTATATTAAATACATTTCCAGACGAATACCTAAGCGAAATTATAAAAAAAACTAATCATAACAAAGCCAAATCCATCCTTAATAAGTATCTAAAGAAGTACTATCTAAATCAAACACCTGGCTAAGGAGATGGCCGAGGTGCGACGTTCAACGTGAAACCTGTTATAGTCATAGTCATATATTTTTATCGCTATATGCATAAGATACTTACCTACACTAACCTAGCAACAAGCGATCGAGTGTAACGATTCATTCCTAGCACATAAACCGCTGCACGGTTTCCTGCTATGGAATAAAATATGTAATTAATTGTGAAAAATGTGTGAATTGAACAATAAATAAAAAAAAAACATTCGACCGAATTTCCCCACAAAATGATACCGTATCTAATATTCGACGATACGAGACCGTGGTAAGCCATGAGAGCAGCTTGTTTAGAAGTAGTCAGTCTCAAACGATTCAAGACGTAGACATATCGGTCTAGTTTTAGGCACAGTTTCTGAATATGAGGTTTCCAGTTGCAATATTTATCCAATGTGAATCCCAAAAATACAGTATCGTTTACTGACTCAATTTTTTCATTATTGAATGTAATTTTAGGTACAATAGAGGTACTATTATAGGTTTGGAATTCCATTATTTTAGTTTTACTAACGTTTAAACTTAAGTTATTACATTTGAGCCATTCAGTAATAGACGTCAGAGTATCATTAATCTCTCTTTGGAAAGTATTTTCATCATTTGCTTTTATGATTAGAGATGTATCGTCTGCAAATAAGATGCAGTCGTGCTTTACGGTTTGTGGCAAGTCGTTAATGTAGAGCAAAAACAGGAGGGGCGCGAGAACGCTACCTTGGGGCACACCGAATTTATTGTGACTGTAAGATGATCTATGCAAAGACTTATAATGAGTATTTCTATTCCTTTTTACAATTGCGCAGATCTCTACACATTGTTGCCTATCATTTAAGTAGCTTTGTAACCATTCGTTAGCCTTACCACGAATACCTAGATTTTGTAGCTTATTTATTAAAACACCATGAGACACAGAGTCAAAAGCTTTCTTTAAGTCAAGAAATATAGATGCAATTCGCGTCCCATCATTCAGGCTTTCGGTAACTATTTTTACAAGGGAGAAGCAGGCTAATGTTGTAGAGCTGCCTTTTCTAAAACCAAATTGTTTATTATTCAGCAGATTATGCGATTCTATAAAGGACGTTAGTCTGGAGCACATGATTTTCTCGACTATTTTACTCAGCACGGGGTTCAGAGAAATAGGCCTAAAATTATTCATGTCTTTGTTGTCACCCTTTTTAAAGAGAGGTTTTATGATCGAGTATTTAAGTCTAGCTGGATAGATCCCTTGACACAGTGATAGATTTATTATGTGACTCAGTGGTTGGCATAAGTGTTTTGAGCCTAATTTTAATATTCTTATATTTAGGTCATCATATCCTGTGCATTCTGAGTTTTTCAGTAATTTAAATATTTTTAAGATTTCGTTAGGATCCGTAGGAGAGAGATATATCGTATTGAGATTAGATTGACCTGTATAAATCGAGGATGTGGGGTGTATATTTTGTGGCTCAGTTGGTTTATTCATATTTATGTCTATAAAAAATTTATTGAAAGACTCAGCAATCTCGTTAGGACAGGAGCTTAAAGTACCCGTATCCTTCAATATTATTGATTCTATTACTGGTTCCCCATGTTTTTTATTTGTATTTAAGTTGATCAAGTTCCAAGATGCTTTGGTTATATTTTTAGAGCTTGAATTAGATAACATCTGAGCCTTTTGTAAACAACTTTTCAGCAGTTTTGAGTAAAGCTTGTACCTAGTTTTATTAATATTTTTGCAGGATCGTGACATCCGGTAGGTCAGGTGAAGACGTCTTTTATTAACGAAACACCTCTTTAATCCTTTAGTTAACCATTGGTTATTCTTAGGTCTGTTTACTCGTTTTACTAGAATTACCGGGAAACAGAGATTATAAAATAAGGTCAAATAGTCGTGGAAGATATTGAATGTCATATCCGTATCCGATTGACAATACACATCCCTAAAAGAGAGTGCGGACATACATTCAATGAATTTGTTTATGTTATAATCATTATAATCTCTCTTTTCTTCAAACCAGAAAGGTATAACAACCGCGCATTGCTGTTAAGATCAGCATCGAAAGAAATAGACTGGGCTGTCTCGTGGTCCGATAGGGCCATTAAGTGAACATCAGAATGAACGGTTTGGGAGAAATTACTTGCAATCAGATCCAAACAAGACGCCAGCCTTGTGGGTCGTGTGATATGGTTATTAAAATTGTAATTACATAGTACAGTCATTAGGTCTTTGGTATGATTATTATTGATAAGTATGTTAATGTTCCAATCCCCACATAATATAATTTTCTTTTTCGGGAATCTCCTACATAAATTTCGGAGAAGATTATCCAAGTTTGCCAAAAATATTTTTATACTTTTGGATTTTGTTTCTGATTTCGGTTTAGTCCTATAGATACATACGACTATAAAATCGTAATTGACAACCTCCGAAATGCAGTATTCAAAAAAATACGGAACAGATTTAACAGGAGACTCAATATTTTTGAAGTTCAAACTGTTACGAATCAATATGCAGGTGCCTCCCCTACGTTCTGTTCGACAAAAGGTATTAGCTAAGGTATAGTTGTTTAAAATAAGGTTGGATTCATTTTCTTGTTTAATAAAAGTTTCGGTAAGGCATAAAACATCTATCTTTCCGATTCTCTTTTCCCATTCATCCAGAGTGGTTTCTAATAGTTCTCTTTTACTGAGCACGCCCTGTATGTTCTGATGTAGTAGAGTAACCCTAAGTGTCCTTTGGGGAACGAAAAAATTTTTTTGTTTGCTCCACAAGAGGTGTTTTTCGTGAAGTTTTGAAATAGTACGGAATTGTCCCCTTTTTAGCAGTGTTGATTTTATCCACGTTTGCATTCTCATCTACTTTGCATTCAAAAGCACGTTTGAAGTAGTACGGAATAGTCCCCTTTTTGGCAGTGTAGGTTTCATGCTCATTCTCATTTTTATTTACCTTGCATTTAAAAGCGTTTTTAATGTAAAGTCGTTCATAGTTCAAATAATCAATTTCAATATTTAACTTGAAGCATATAGCATCCAAAGCTGAGTAATTTGGGTAAGTGTTACCATTTGTCAATACATTTACATTAATAAATGTACAGTTACAATAATTTTTTGATAGCAGTTCTAGGTGGTCATTAAGGGTGTTTACGTTTAAACATGTATTATTTTGAACACTCAGTAAAAACACTTTAAAGTCTCTCAAAATATAAAGAGCGTTACTTAATTCCGAAAAACATAGGTATGGGTTCTTATCATGCGAACCCATTGAGAGAACAACTATATCTTCCTTAGTCAGGTTTTGTGTGAATGTTTCAAATTCACTTAGAATCTCTGAACACGATGAGAATGATTTTACCGTGCTTTCTATGTCGTATATATCGTTCCATTGACCAGTTCTTGAATTCTTTAGTAAAGCGGACAGACCACGTACTTGTTCGTCTCCTAGTATGTGGATTTTTTGTTTTTTTGTTGAGTGATTTAGCCGAGTTGAATTGGAGAGCGATGGTGGAGAATGGTGTTGCTTGAGACCAGTATTATTGTCGTTTATCTTCTTGTCTTCGGCAGTTTAGGTATTTTATTCTCATTTGGTAATTTGTCATTTTTTTCTATATTCACCTCTATAATATCTTTTACTGGTAATTTAATTTCATAATAAT
This sequence comes from Agonopterix heracliana, assembly GCA_963693445.1. Taxonomy (NCBI): domain Eukaryota; kingdom Metazoa; phylum Arthropoda; class Insecta; order Lepidoptera; family Depressariidae; genus Agonopterix; species Agonopterix heracliana. Next base: position 1,865,084 of record OY856321.1, read on the forward strand.
TCACTTCATCATTTTGTATATGACTTAAGTTATTCTGACTTGATACGTCAACATTTTGGAGAGATACATTAAAATCTAACTTTGTTCCTTTCTTCGACGTTCCTGTTTTAACGTTGGTCTTTTTCTTTGATGAGCTAAGAGCGTCCTTATATAAGTTCTTATAACGTCCTTGTTCCTTTTCCATGTTTTTAATTTTTTCCTTTAGTTGGCAATTTTCCATTAACAAATTCTGAATTTCGTTGTCGGCACTAAGTAATTTTGATTTAAATTCAGCTAGCTCATCTTCTAATTCCTGGATTTGTATGTTATTAGCCCTGATAAATTGATCCGGCAGACTTTGAGATGAGTCGTCGGTGTTTGACAGATCTGAAATCTCTAATTCCATATCAGCCGAGAGAGATCTCTGTTTCTTCTTACGCCGTGTTACATTGGGATATTTATCTACGATATTAGGACTTGCATTTGTTCCTTGCAACATTATGTCACTCTCCTCGTGTAGTGACGCATTCACCTTTTTATTTTTTGAGTCAATATGTAAAGTCGATTCAGGAGATAGAGTAGATTTAGGAGTGTCGATAGTTGGTGTACTGGTCATATTAATTGTTACTTTCTTCCTTAAACATGTGTTACATTTCCAGTTTGTTTTACCTTCCTTTGACATTATATAAAAGAGCTTAATTGATGTGGTTGTACAACCAACATCATTATTGTCTGTATTTAAATGTGGAATTAATATTCTAAACTTTCAATAGATGTGCAGACGAAATTACAAATAAAAGTGTGTAGTTCAGTGGAATTGAGGAAGAGAGTTGTATTGCTCTGAGATATCGTCACCGTTTCACCATAAATAAATTGAGCATAATTTCAAATAGTCTAAAGACAAAATTCCTATTGAATAATTTAAACTAAAACAAGTATTGATTACATCGACATCAGACTAACTAACACAAACAAACATTCTCGATAAATTTGTTAATAAACTATGCCGTATACAGCTAGGTACCTACACTCTTTCTTTAACTCACTTAATTATTGTAGAGAGACAGCTCGGAGAGGGATCTTGGCGTAATACATGATTTCAAACTACTTTTCGATGCATACGTTGACAATATAGAAATACCTATAACAAAGCATCTAGATGCTCTGTTAAGGGCTCTAGGAGCCCTTGGGTTTCTGGTGCGGAGTTCAGGGACTTCAACTAAGCTTAAACATTGAAAATTCTCTATTTTACCTTTATCTGGAGTAACCTAGAGTATGCATAGCAGATATGGAATCCTATGTACGATACTTATATAGCCCGAATTGAAAATATTCAAAAAAAGTTCATTAATCTCGAATATCCTTATACTATTATCTTTCATACCGTATTTAGAGACCGCTACGATTCGTCCATGTACTTAAATTTCTGTAGGAAGCACCACCTGCTCTAGAGAAACGGCGAGAGATCTCCTGCACGACACTGTCTTTCTTCTTAAGGTTACCACTGGTTCCATTGACTGCTCTGACCTATTCTTGATATATCTCCGAGCTTAGCTAATTTACTAAGATTTAATCCACCGGTTTATACACCGTTTGCATCTACTAATTATAGGCAGAATATGTTTATGTGGCATGCGAGTGACAATTTTAATAAACTATGCAATACTTATAATATTGATCTCTTAGCGTCAAGTCGATAAGGAGGTTGTTAAGTCGTGATTTCTTTGCTGATGAAGTGTGAAGGTTATTATCAGACTAAGGTATTTTCTTTTCTTTATTGTTTTTGCAATGCTTTGTGTTTAACTTAAGTATATAACGTTATTTTTTATATCTACCTGTAGGCTGACACTTGTGTGCTGACTTATGTGCGTTTTAATTGTTAACCAATTGTTTTTCTCAACTATTCCTGTACCTATCAGTGAAAACCTGTTATTAGCTTACTGCTTTATACTTTTGTGACTACTGTAGTATTTCCAATAAAATAAAACAAAATGTAAATAAAATAAAGAATACACAATTTTTACCCGGCAAACATCTTTAAAAATGGGAGGGATTGAGCCAACATAGCCTAAGTCTCAAAGAAGATGAACGTTTTATCATAGTCCACAAAGACTCGAATTTCTTTCTGACCACATTCTATACAAGGTGTTACAAAACTACAAATAAACCTTTAAGGGGGTGGTGTAGACCATCAAACTGAACAACTTTCTCTATGGGACCAATATCGAAATCGGGAAAAAAAAGTTTTATGTTCTATACTCTACAAATCGACTAGAGCTAAAATATGTATGGGATATGAAATTATTTTTTTCGCGATTTCGATGTTGGTCCCATAGAGAAAGTTGTTCAGTTTGACGGTCTTAACAACCCCCTTAAGAGTTTCAAATATTTATTGTTACTTATGAAACACCTTGTATAGGTATTTCGAGCGATTTTTATTTTTACAAATATGAATGTATAGAATTGTAAATCAAGCTCAAAAAGTGGCACCAATGAAACTGTACCGTGTTCTAAATTTTGTTCTTTAAAGACTGTACCTTGCCGACAAAAACCAATAAACATGTAATTTTTCATAATTTGCTAATAATTATGTGGATTTTTTTTAGAGTTACTCTTCTATAGTTATTCTTATTCGTAGTTTCGAGCCATATTCAATTCCCAGTATTTTCTATAATAGTTAGCCGTAAGGTTTTAAAAAAACGTGCTCACTTCGCTCGTTCCAGTATTTCATTTGGATTCGTCAGTGTGACACTCCCGCTACGCTCGCTCTATCTCTGCGAACTTCTCGCTCACGAGCAAGGATTTTTTTCAATGCGGAAATTTTAACAATGTATTCTACACTACAGTTGAAATAAAACAATATTCACTATGGAGCCAACTTATAAATCGCAAAAAAAAGCAGATTCTTTTCGCTATCCATACAAAACTGCATTAAGTACGTATACCTTCTCACTCGTTTCAAATGTTTTATTTTCGCTATTTCGATATTGGCTCCGTTGTAAAAGTTGTTTAGTTTGACGAGCATAATGCATTTCTTCCCGCACTGACTAAACATTTATTATACTACCTGCTAAAAGTAGGTCCGATAAAAACAATGTTTAGATTCTTTGTTGTACACAACACTTACTTAGTTTTTTTACCCGACTGCGACAGAAGGAGGGTTATGTTTTTCGAGCGTATGTATGTATGTATGTATGTATGTATGTATGTTTGTATGTCTATTTCTTTGGCACGCCCTACAGCCTAAACGGCTTGATGGATTTTAACATAGGAGGTGTCGTTAGATTCGTAAAAATCGTGAGAGTGACATAGGGTACATTATTTTAATGTGGCGTATGCGAATTAAAAAAGAGAGGGGGGAGAATAACAATTTTTTCGTAAAAAAATACAATATGGGTATCAAATGAAAGCTGGTGAAGAGCAGATTCCAATTATATATATATTATAGTATTTTTATGCAACCATTTTGACACAAGACTAAAAAGTATGAAATAAACTAAATTATTTAGAAAAACAAAAAACCTGACTGCATAAAAAACTATTAACTGAAAAGATAAAAACAAGCTCCTTAAATCAGCTATAATAACTTTGCTTGAGCAAATTAATACAATTTGAATGTTATTACTTATTAGGTAGGTATTGCAGGCCAATAACCAACAAATAGGTCATTTTTCTTTGTCCCCGTTTGCGATACCTACCTAATAAGGAATAACATTCAAATTGTATTAATTTGCTCAAGCAAAGTTATTATAGCTGATTTAAGGAGCTTGTTTTTATCTTTTCAGTTAATAGTTTTTTATGCAGTCGGGTTTTTTGTTTTTTTTTTATCCTAAAAGTGATAGAAATTTCACTAAGTCGTTTCTTTAAAACGTCTACCTAAGTAAGAATAGTCTGAAGTCACCATTTGACATATTGTAGTGAATACGAATAACGCGAAAATATAACCTTTTTTTTGAGAGAAACAAATTAACTTAGTTCAACTCAGTCGGCACGCCGGTCGCCATCCACGTTTGTCGGCGGCGGCGGCGCGGGTAAAATCACGACGCCGCCGGCGCGCGGCGCTCATAATATCTATACGGTAGTCACACAAAACACATGCCAATATTCAGTGCTTAACAACTAAGTTTGCTATAACGCCAAGTGCATAGATTAATATGTATATTGGTTATAGATAGGTAAGTCGCCTTGGATTTTAGGACGTTTTAATTATTGGCGTTGCCTCATATTAGCAGCAGGGGGAGCCCCAGTATGAAATAAATTGAAAAAAGACGGACGGCTGACACAAGGCTCGAACCATATGCACCCGAAACGTGAGCCGGTTGTCTAGACCACTAGACCAACAAGACAGTGGTTGATACGGGCGAAATCTCTCACTATTACAGCGCAGCGGTGAGGTGTAGCGCGCTTTCTCTACACTTTAGATACGAACCCAAATTCAACACTTAGTACTTCGAAACGTAACCGATAGATGGCGGATGCTGTCTATGGAAAATAGCGTTCCACCTAGTTTGTACCTACTGAAGATATCACAGCATGGCCAAGTGTTTAATTTTTAGTTACTTTCTTACTTAAAGGTATTTTTGTAATTTCATATTATGATATTATTGAATCTAAAAAGTTATTATGGCGCTATCTTGCCATAAACTCTGTAGGTGTAGGTTTTATTTAAAACGCGAGAATACTTATTTCACTTTGTATATTATAGTATAATAACCACTTGAACACTTTACAATTATAAGCACTTGACAATACTTCAGCATATACAGCTTAGTTAAGTGATGTTTACAACACGATGTCGGACTCAAGACTGACTAACTCTAGACTCACTTCTAACATGCGCTTTCCCCTCCACTATCTACCACTACCAACTAATGCCTTATTGGCTGGTACGTGATTGGTCAGACATCCAGCCAATAAGCGAACAATTCAATAAAACTACTTTTAATAATTAAATAGTTTGACTCAATACAATAACTTTTAAAATGAAAGAACAAATGTAATATAATAATTGTTAGAAGCTTATTATTTAATAAATAGCAACATTATTTAACAATACTGATTGGCAAACTACGACAACTCGGCCATCCATCTATTAACGAGTCCCTTCGTTATCGCATATTACGAAATTGAGTGATTAAATAATATTACTTTTTATACCATGACAATTTTAATTTTAAATACTAGGAAACATTTTTACACCTTGTCATTACTCATTTTAGACCTTAGTCGCCTAAATCTCTTATTTTATCTAATAGTTAAAACATAATGAATCATCTTAAGCTTAAGACACCACTAGTTCATGACTTTAACTAGGGTGCTATATATTTATCTTTTCTTAAATTCATGAAAGTGCCCGGTCCATGACGCTGACCGTTACCGGCAGTTTTCTGCTGTGCCAGTCCATGACTTTGACTAGTACAACATACACTTTTACGACTTCTTAACTCTACTAGTCCATGACATTGACTAGCGTTTGCTTCACTATAAAATTATCTTGTATCATACATTACATGGTAATAAATATGCCGTATACAAAACATTAAGTTGCACTGGAATTAATCTAATAGCCAAGAGTTTTAGTGACATTAATTAAATATTCATGACGAGTCAGATTCAATTTGAGCAGTCTCGTCGCCATCAGACGACTCGCTATCTGAAGAAACAGATTGCGTGACAGAAAGCCAGGGAAAGATTTTGTCTACTGCGACTACGGCCTCATAGCGTTTGCCCTTACGAGTGATTGGTGTGTCCTCTACTACGTACCGATCGTTTGGGAGTACCTTTTTAACTCGATACGGGCCTCTACATTTAGGTTCCAGTTTCTTAGACTGACCTTCAATTCCAGTCGACGCACGGATAACTCTGACTAGGTCACCTTCCTTGAATTCGACGGCCTTCTTTCGATGTCTGTCATAAGATTCCTTGTCTCGTACCTGTTGTTCTTTAATTAGCTCACTAGCTTCGGACCTCATTTCTGACAGCGTTGCTTGGCTAGTAGAAGCAGTATCAGCAATAATTTCATTAAATATGCCTTGTGACGGGTTAGTAACTGTTCTTCCAAACAACAGTTCGGTTGGCGTCTTCTTTGTTGTTGAGTGTATAGTTGTGTTGATTCCTAGCTGGATTTCGGGCAGATGTTCGTCCCAAATACCATTTGGTCTGTCATGATTCATAGCGCCAAGTGCGGCCAGGATAGTGCGGTTGTACCGCTCTACCTGGCCATTTGCTCGAGGTGTTGACACCGCATTTAAAATATGCTTTATGCCCGTGGACTTGATAAAGCTTTTGAAAGCGCCACTGGTAAAGCTCGTGCCCTGGTCAGTGATAAGACGATTGGGAGTACCAAAATAACTGAAATGATCACGTAATACTTTAATGCTTGTTGCCGATTTAGTATTACGTACAGCGGCCAGATTAACATATTTTGTGAATGCGTCGACAATCACTAAAATATATGTGTTACTCCGTTTTGTCTTAATGAATGGTCCCAAGTGGTCCGCATGTATTGTGTGGAAAGGGACTTCAACCTTCGGGATAGGATGTAATTCTCCCGCTTTTGCTCCACTTGGCAACTTGTGATGAGCACATTCAATACATGCGGCTACGTACTTTTTTATAAAGCGTCTCATTTTGGGAAACCAGTAGTTAGCCTGTATACGCCCCAACGTCTTATCAAAGCCAAAATGACCGATGTCATCGTGGTTAGCCTTTAGCAGATGCCACCTTGCACCCCGAGGCACCAACCAGCGTATGGAAGAGTCCTCAAGCACACGATAGACACGGCCATTGACTAATTTATGGTTTTTAAAGATTTCAGTAACCTCTTTGGTTTTAGGGTCATTGAGTATATCGGCAATACGCTTTATTTCATCATCAGACTGTTGATACGTCGCTAGCCAATCGTCGGTGCCTACCGTGAGTATATCTAGTAGGTGGATATGGTCCTGTTCATCTGCGACCGGGCTCCTACTTAAAGCGTCGACATGAGCCATCCTTTCTCCAGATCGGTACTCTATATCGCAGTCGTATTCAAGAAACTGTAGCCACCAACGGGCGATCCGTGGCACCAAGTCACGTTTGGTTAACGTCGTACGAAGGGCATTGCAGTCTGTAAAAATTTTAAATCTTACCCCTAGCAAATAAACCCTAAACTTGTTTAGCGAGGATATAACAGCAAGGGTCTCGAGCTCATATGAATGCAGTTTTTGCTCGTCCGGGGTTGTCTGCCTACTGTAATAAGCAATAGGTCGTAAAGTACCTGTAGAATCCTCCTGCATTAAGATCCCAGCGACTCCTACTTTGCTCGCGTCGGTGTGAAGTTGGATTTCAGACGTCGGCTCATAAATTGCAAGCACGGGTCTGTGTATTAGTGCCTGTTTCAGTTTTTCGAAGGCTTCGCTCTCTTCACTGCCCCAGTGCCAAGGAGTGTCCTTCTTCAGAAGAGTCGTCAGTGGTCGTGCTATAATTGCGAATCCCTTGACAAATCTTCTAAAGAAACTGGCCAGTCCTATAAACCGTCTAACCTCATGAACATTGCTAGGAGAAGGAAATTCAGAGATGGCTTTAGTTTTCGCTGATCCCGGCCTGACGCCTTCTGCACTCACTTCGTATCCCAAATAGTTTATTTTATCAAAGAAGAAATTACATTTACTCAACTTAAAAGTGAATCCGTTTTGTGAGAGTAGCTGTACTACTTCTTCGAGGCGAGTCAAACCTTCCTCAAATGATCTAGCCGGTATGAGGATGTCGTCCATATAAACAAGCGTATAAGCACTGACTGAAGAGCTCTGAATTACTTTGTTCATGGTACGCTGGAATACGGAAGGTGCGTTGACCAATCCAAATGGCATTCTGTTGTATTCGTACTGGCCATCTGGGGTCACAAAAGCCGTTTTCTCGCGAGACTGTTCTGCAATCGGAATCTGATAATAGCCGGACGCTAAATCAAGTGTAATAAACAGAGAACTACCAGATAGTCTGTCGAGTTGGTCTTCGATTCTAGGCAGAGGATAATGTTCACGCTTTGTTTTACGGTTTAGCGCGCGGTAATCTACACATAACCTCTTTTCTCCTGACTTTTTATTTACCAATACGATTGGACTCGCGTAAGGAGACGAAGACTCTCTGATTATATTACTGTCCAACATTTCCTGTACCATGTCTTTTACATGTTGACGCTCAGTGTATGATAACCGATATGGGCGATATACTACAGGCTCAGAATCAGTCAATTCGATGACCATTTCTGTTTCAGTTGTAAAGCCCAAGTCTTTTAAGCCAGATGAGAAGCTGCTATTGTATTTGTTAAGTAGGTTTAGTAATCCGCGCTTTTGATTTTGAGATAAAGAGTCACCATAATTAATAACAGAGTCAAAGTTGTCTTCGCTAATATCAGTGTAATTAATATTTACTGTATCTACAGAGTGGCTCCTGGTGATTAATTCTTCAGCCTTAATTTGGATACTGAATTGGCCTATGTTTTGAATAAGGACTGTGCCTAAACCTTCTTTCAGCTTATATTCTCCGGGCAACAAGTAATGCTCGCGGTTTGCAATATTCCTAATGTTACCATGCACATAAATCGTACCAGTATACTTATTGGAACATCTTACCGGTACTGGTTTTATCTCGTTAATCCCAAGGAAAGTTTCCTGTGCACAGACAAGAGGACATTTCGCCGTTTTATGTTGGTCTATTTTCTGGAAGATTACGTCAGAGTCAGTTTTCACTATTTTGATCGTAGGTCTTTCCGTGAAAGTATGACCCAGTAAAAGAGGGCAAGGTATAACATGGTCATCGACAACCAGGATGTGAACGTTGTGTTCAGTGATCCCTTGTACCTCAACTGTTGCATACAATAACCCCACAGGGAGGTAAGCTACGTTACCTATTCCCTTCAACAAAGGGCCACTGACGTCTTGCCACTGTAGCTTCAACCGCTTTGCTTCGCTAAGTTGTATCAGAGTACCTTCGCTTCCTAGATCGATTACACAATTCAGTAACATACCATTAACCGTAATCGGCATCCTGTACTTATGGCTTGTCTCGTATCCGTTCTCCACTTTTAGAACATTTTTGATATCTTTAGGTTCAATCTTAGGATCCGACTTAGCTTTTGGACAGTTGGCATTTATATGTCCTAACAACTTGCAGTTTGTGCAATGCAACTTTGGTTTCGGGCATCGGAAAAAAGGATGCCCCTTTTCATTGCAGTTGTAGCATGTCATGTTAGCACTCGGCTTCTGAGAGAAGGTAGGAGTCTTATCACCTAATCTCTCATTATTATTATTTGACTGATTGTTGTTACGTTTGTCCCTATTCCTAGAAGCATCACCGGTGCCCCTATCTTGACTAACCTTGACGGATTTTAGAAATTTCAGAACTTGTTCAGGCTCTGCAAACTCAGCACTCTGACCTCCAACTCGGACATTTCGGTCATCAATACCTGCTAACAGACAGTCCACTGCACGTCTACCAGTGATTTCGCACCGATTTAATAGATTCATTTTTGAGTAATAATATAAATCCAAAGATTCTCCATAACGAACTCTTTTGTTAAGCATTTCGCCCAGTAACTCTGCGTAATTTTCCCGTGTTGGGAAAGACTCACGCAATTTTACCTTCCATTCTGACCAAGAATTAAGAAGTGAAGGCAAGCCTTGGTACCAGGTCTTTGCTATACCACAGAGTTTAGGCATCGCATAGTGGACTATCTGTTTATCGCTCCAACCGTATATTTGGGCACACTCGTCTACTTTGTGAAGCCAAGAGTCAACAGTCTGTTCCTTGTTTAAGGGATCAAACTCTGGTACTACATTTAAAACGGGAAACTTGTCACTATCACTATTAGGCTTAAGATTATTCATTACATCGAGAAACTTCTTAAAAAACAAACTTTGAACATTATCATCATTCTCATCATTGTTGGACTTTCGCTCACGGCTACGCTGCAGTTTCGGTGTAGGTGAGCGAGAGGCAGATAGCCTCGATCTGGATCTGACAGGTGGAGACCTACTTCGTCCGTTGGCGTTACGTCTTGAACGTTCACGGGACCTTGGTCGTCTGGAAGTAGATCTCGAGTGCCTACCTCTCGAGCGCCTTGAGCGCGACCGGCGATACCTTGCTCGGTTCGCATGCGGAGAGCGGGACCGAGTACGGCCTCGCGACTGGCTGCGACTGCGATCCTCCTCGTCAGACACGGCGACGTGGCGGCAGGGCGTTGCACCATCCCTGGACCTCAACCGTCGTCGGCGGGACTTGTCCCTGCCCTTCTCTGCAGCTGGGTCGGGCATGACGTTAGACCTCGATAGAAAAAAACTGTATTAGCATTAGTATCTTTAAAGAGATAGTACTTGAAATGTATATTTTAACATTGGACTTCTAGATTTTGGGTAACAAAGAAACTCGGAATACTTAGATATTAATGTGATCATATTTATATAAAGTTACATGGTTTGTAAGGTATAGATAGGCTTCCAACCGCCCCAAAAAGGACCATGGTTGTGAGCTTATGTATGTAATTATTTCGTGACACCATAATCAATTTTCCTAATGCTGGGTTTCGCTTCCGATTATACGTGCATTATTTTATATAGCTTTTATTAAAATAATTTTATAAGTTTATGTATTCGTCTGCGTATGTATTCAGTCAGCCAACATTTTCCTTACCAGCGTTATTCACGGTACTACCAGGGAGTGCCCCGGCCAAGTACTGAGACATAACATGGTATATGCAACCGAAAAAAGGAAATACGGGGAGTACCCCGATCAATTGCCCTTAATCAGTACATCTTGTTAGAATTAACCATGGTTACTTACGATTCTACCAGGGAGTGCCCTGGCCAAGAATCCGAAAAATAACACGGTGTATACAACAGAGAAAAAGTAATACGGGGAGTGCCCCGATCAATTACCCTTACTTAGTGTATCAAGAGACGTTACCAGGGAGTGCCCTGGCCAAACGTCCCCATTTCAACGGGATAGTAAGCAGACTGAATAGCAAAATACATCACTTTCACAAAAAAAAAATTACTTAAGGAAATTTAAATAAACCAGCCTTAGGAACAATTATAAAAGTACAAAAAAGGGAGAAAAAATTATGGTATCTACTTACGCTTTTCTTTCTGCTTCGTGGACGCCTCTTGGTTATAATCCCACTTTCTGAGTTATGGCGCTATCTTGCCATAAACTCTGTAGGTGTAGGTTTTATTTAAAACGCGAGAATACTTATTTCACTTTGTATATTATAGTATAATAACCACTTGAACACTTTACAATTATAAGCACTTGACAATACTTCAGCATATACAGCTTAGTTAAGTGATGTTTACAACACGATGTCGGACTCAAGACTGACTAACTCTAGACTCACTTCTAACATGCGCTTTCCCCTCCACTATCTACCACTACCAACTAATGCCTTATTGGCTGGTACGTGATTGGTCAGACATCCAGCCAATAAGCGAACAATTCAATAAAACTACTTTTAATAATTAAATAGTTTGACTCAATACAATAACTTTTAAAATGAAAGAACAAATGTAATATAATAATTGTTAGAAGCTTATTATTTAATAAATAGCAACATTATTTAACAATACTGATTGGCAAACTACGACATTATAAAGTAAAATCGCTGCGGAATAATAAAGAGGAAGGATTGAATTAAAAAACCTTCAACTAAAGTAACCTAGGTATTGACGTCATCATTTCACGATGATTTATTTACATTTGAAGCATCCCAAAGCTGTCTTTACTAATTTCATTCAAAACTAAAGTCAATTTTAAAAAATCAAGTAGATAGCTCACTTGATTTCCACAACGAATAAATTTTGTAAATTATTGTCACACAGTAAACACAATTTTTTAAATTAAAATTTCCGGCAAAATCCCGGAATCGGTTATCATACGGATGGCGACAAAATATGAACTTTGGAAGCGACGGGCCGCGCGAGCGAACGCGGGGCGCCCCGCCACGTCCGCCACTACCTCTGCTTCACCCCCTCAAAAACCTAAACCGCGGAGCAATATGTCGCAATTTTTTTTTTTTGTCCACTTACACAATTTATATTGTTTGTGAATGAATTGAAATTGACTTCGTAGAATGGCCGAAATAGCAAGGACAAAGTAAATATAATTAATTCAATACAGTAGCTTGAAGCACAATTATTAAACGTCAAATCTTCTTTAAAGCTACCACCGAATCGGAACCGCTGTAGAAAAGATGCGGCCAAAAACTCTACAGCATAACACGACTTAGGCCTGTCACATACATACGGAATTGCGATTCGGAATTCCGAATGCAAACAGGTTTTTTGTATAATTATGTGTGAAATTCCGAATGCAAACTGGTTATCGTATAGGCTTGAAATCCCGTTCGCAAATGTGGAGGGGAACCTCCATACGAAAAACCTGTTTTCATTCGGAATTCCGAATCGCAATTCCGCATGTATGTGATGGGCCTAATTACTATTACAATATACAGTGTGTTCGGCAGATCGTTGAACATACAAAAATGGGGGGTAGGTGGGGTCATATGTGCTACCTACTCAGCCCCGAAGATTTGACCCTAGTCCCTAAAATTGATTTTATGTGAATAATTTTTAATGGACAGATCTGGATAATTTTTTTTTTATTAGAATCTTAACGATTGGTAGGTCCTGTTAAAATGTATACCTGTCGCAGGTGAAAAAAAATCTGCTGTCCCATAAATTTGGCTCGAGTCGGTTTGCAGTTTTGTATGGTACAGCTGATTTTTTCTCGATTTCAATGTTAGTCCCATAGAGAAAGTTGTTCAATTTGATGGTCTGATCATCCCCTTAAAAAAGTGTCAGCATATAAAGTTGGACCCTGTATAATAGCATAAGCAATAATATAATAGCATTATTGTTTCTATTAAATTCTATAAGATCCAAATAACCTTATTATTATTTGTAATGATATTGTTTTTGTGTCTGTAGATAATTAAAAAAATAAAGAAAAAAAAAGAAAAAATATAAAATTATGTCGTCCTCTTTCAGGAGTCTTCACAGACGTCTCCGTCAGTGTACCCTGGCAGCAGCAAGGCTCTCCGAGTGGCGTTTACGAGACGAGGCTCTCCAGCGTCATCATTAGATTTAGTGATGGCGTCAATAGCGAAAAATACGCTACTGCAATATAACGTAACATACAAACTATGGTGGAAATTTTGCAGAGATAACAATTTAAACTTTTATGAGGGTTCAATCACATCTGTGCTGCTATTTTTAACAGAACAATTTTCAAGAGGAGCATCATATGGGTCTTTACATAGCCACAGATCAGCCTTGTCCATACTTGTAGGAAAGGACATTTGTTCTAATGATCAAATTGAAAGACTCCTAAGAGGAGCTTATAAAATGAGACCCAATTTGCCTAAATATACACAATCGTGGGATCCACAAATTGTATTGAATCACATCTCAGATTGGTTTCCTAACAGGTCCCTCACTATCGAAAAGATCACTAAAAAATTAACGACCTTATTAGCGATATGCACTGCTCAACGAGTGCAAACGCTTTCGCTCATAAAGTTGGGAAACATAAATATTAGCCCCAATGGAGTAAATATTGTTATTTCCGACATCATAAAAATTTCAGAAGCAGGACGCGACCCACCGGTCCTGTTCCTACCATATTTCTTGGAAAAGCCAAGTATTTGTCCTGCGACAACCTTAGAGGATTATTTGCATGTTTCAAAAAATTTCAGAACCGAAGGATCCCAGAACCTTCTCGTGAAATTTAAACGACCTCATAAACCGGCGACTGCTCAAACCATCAGTCGGTGGATTAAGCAGGTGCTTGCTGAGAGCGGGGTGGACGTGTCTACGTTTAGCGCACACAGCACGCGCCACGCATCCACCTCGGCCGCCAGCGCTGCGGGCGTGTCATTGGACACTATAAGAAAGGCAGCTGTTTGGACAACAACCTCCAACACTTTTGCAAAGTTTTATCACTGTCAAATACTAGACGAAGGAAACTTTGCAAGATCTGTATGCCACCAAAATCAATCAGATTTAACGAATTGTTGATTTCGTAGTGTTAATAAGGATGATTAATAAGGAACGTCCTAATGATTGTCCTAATGACAATAATAGTAATTTTGTTGATTGATTAAATTATTAAATAACGTAAATTTCACTGGGACTTTCATTACTCATATCATAATACCCTTAGATCAAAATAAAATTAATGGATAGGCCTTACGCGAACATTTCAAAACAGAAAAATGATGCAAAACAAATGAAAAGTTTACTTCAAATTTGTATGCAAGTGCCCTAGATTTGACAGATAATGGCGCTAGTTTCTATGGACCAAGTGCACCAGTAGTGTGCTTCAACTAACCGCGCTTTAGGCCTATCCATTAAATTTTATTTTGATCTAAGATAATACCTACCTATTTAAATAAAAAACTTTCCAACTTTAAACATCTTCATAGTTAATATTATATCTGAAGAAAGAAGAGGTAATACTGATCGAACTTCACTTCGAAGTTCTTTTGATCGTGTATAATTTCTCTATTAGTTAAAAGGGTACTGTATATGAACTGTGTTAGCAGAATTTCGTCCATTCTGTCTGTCTTTCTGTCTGTCTATGCCCCGCCTCAATAAATCGCTCATTTTTGCACCTATTGAATCGAAATTTGGCACGAAGACGGACCGTGCCATTCCAAAAATATGGAATAAGAGGACCCGCACTGTGCTGGATTAAGTCATATTTACAAGATAGAGAACAATGTATAGAAATAAATAAATTAGATACTGATAATGTCTTAAAGTCGTATCGCTCATCCTACAAAATTAATAAGTACGGTGTCCCAGGCCCTTTGTTATTTCTGTTTTATATCAAGGACTTACCTAATGTAACATCTAAGCAGTGTGTCTTGTTTGCCGACGATTTATCGATTATTGTAACGTCTGATGAAAATTCCTTAAATACCTACGAATCTGATATTAACGATACTGTTTGCTCTGTAATAAATTGGCTTAGTACTAATAATCTTTGTGTCAATCTTACAAAATCGAAATATGTACAATTCACTGTAAAGGGACGCAAGCACATTGATCTAAAAATAAATCATAATGGACAGGTTTTAATAGAAGCTAATAATGTAACATTTCTAGGGCTAGTGCTCGACAGAAACCTAAGCTTTATAAGCCATATAGAAAGTGTTTGTAGCAAACTAAATAGATTTGTTTATGTAATGCGGAGACTCAGACAGGTAGTATCTCAAAAAGTAGCTTTAACTGCATATCACGGTTTTGTGGCCTCTGTTCTCAGTTATGGTTTGATTATTTGGGGGAACGGTATGTAGGATACTTATTATATAAAAACTTATTTTCATTAACACTCAACCATACATCCACACACACTCACACATACATCACATAACAAACATACTGCATCTTAAACATAAACAACACATAATAATATAACTGTTTTGCATTACAACAAAACAGATATTATGAGTGAGAGAATACATGCAGCATTGATTGAAGAAGCATCCATATGTTTTACCATAAATATAGCTAAATAAGCGGTCTTACCATCGATTCTCTATACTTTCCTCTATATCTGTCTCTTTCACTCTGCTAGATTGGCGCCTCGAATCCATTCGACAAAGCGCGCTCATTTGACAGCTCATAGTCTTCATCAATCACCAGCAAGCACCTTGCTGCAATGCTGCATGTATTCTCTCACTCATAATATCTGTTTTGTTGTAATGCAAAACAGTTATATTATAAGTTATTCGAATACATGCAGCATTGATTGAAGACCTGTTTGCTATCTGCTGGTGAAAGAGTACAAAATGCTATGTGAAAATAAATGAAAATGCCCATGCCATCATCATTAACAATGGGTACATTAACACATACACCTGTATAAAAAGGAAAAATACACCATAAAATAACTTTCATAATAATAATAGAACATAATAGTCTTTATAATGACTCAATGTCGTCTCACTAAATGTCCAATAACTAGGTATTTAAAATCAACAGATTGCTGTTAAAAGAGGAAAAAAATAATAATAATAATAATAACATTTAAGATTAGTAAATTTCTACACCTATTGAGGCAAAACATAATCTTAACCATCGTACAGACACAATCCAGAGATCATTATAGTTAATTCAAACCACTGAACTTATTAGGTAGATGTATGAAAACTTATCTAATAGTAGATTCTTAACAGTATTAGATACTGTTTATTTTAGAACAATATAATTTCCGATATAAATCTACGATTCTCTCCATGGGCCGCTTTGAGTTCTGGTAGCTGGCCTAATAAAAGTTAAAACCCTTATTAGATAAGAAAAAGGATTAAATACATAATTCTAAAAACAACTCTTCTCATAGACCCAAGTTTCATTACATGTTGCACTGAGCATCAAGACTCCACAGTATGTTGTCACATTAGCTAGTCAGCTGGATTGTTAACATTTTCTATGTCTGGAGCCGAGGTTAGGTTAATTCCGTTCCGTTCCGTTCCGAGTGACTCACCAGCCAGCAGTACTGCTGCAAGGACGCAAAGATGACAGCTATATGAGGGGGGCCAGCGCTGCAGCTACTCTGTAGGGGAGCTCGCGAGCTCAGAGTATTGCAATGCATGCAATCAAGCGTATAGTTAGGCTTGGAACATTACCTCTATTCGCCTTTTAATCGTTTACATGACAATACTATGCTCACACGAACTGCCCCTCCGAGCTGATGCTGCTCTTGCGTCCTCGATATAGATATCAATATTTTGCCCGAGGCACCAGTGAGCCATGTAGATAGGACAGGAGTGTAGGGGTTTCGCAGTCAGGATGAGGAAAGAAAGGAGGTTGCAACCAGCCCGAAACAGGTCATCGTAAAGCCAGTATGTGGAAGATAGATACTATACTTGGTGTGGTATAAACTAGAGGGGGAAGGAGTAGGGACTGCTAATGTTCGTTTAATCTTCTATTTGATGGTGGCGTGCAGCGCCTGTCCTGGCTCAATTTTGCTTCACACTCTCGTATTCTTCAGTTCAGTGTCTGTTTCCAGGGTCTTGCATTTTCTGATTTCTGAATCCAATTGGATATTGAAGCAATATTCTGTTTGGCTTCCCGATGTTTTTGTCTCGTGTATCCGTATAAATTCGTAGGTTATTTCCATTCTTGTAGCTCCTCATTTTTCAGTCCTCGTTGTCTTCAATTTGTCATAGGTTAGTACGGGCTTCTTCCATGCGATAGCGAATGGTGATATATGATTTTTCAGAATATCGTTAAGTTTGTTACAGGTTAGCAAATGTTGGTTCTTGTTAGTACACGACACGGTGATTCCAATTGGGCTGGTCTGAGTTTTAACTTATTGGGTCTTTCTTCAGGTCTAGGTAAGTGAAACTTAATTGTGATGACTGCTGCTACTTGCTGCTGCTGATTGCTAAGATGTTTTAGTGTATGGGGAACTACTTCCTTCCTTGGTATGTTGAGTAAAACCCAGTGCTGGATCCGAATGCGTATCGCTCACTACGTGGTCCGCATCTCGCTCAATATTGAGGATTCCAGTTAAGATTCTTGTTAGCTCACGTTGATTTCAATTGGGCTCGTTGGAGTTTTTCTCTTACTAGGTCATGAAATATACATAATATCTTGAAATATTATCTTTGTTTATAGAGAAATGTTTCGTCTTTAGTAAAAACTTATTTTCTTCAGGCCATTCACCGCCACCTCCAGTTATAATTTTTGGACGAGTCGTTTCCGCTGCGCTGGTCACATGCGTTTCTTGTACACATGCTAATGCTATTTGGCTATTGGGAAGCTCCAAATTAAATATATAATGTTGTTTCAGTCGTGTAGCAATACACATCCTTTTACATTCCATATTGCGACATGTAGTGACATTGGCCTATTGCATTTAAGTACCATTTGTCTGTTTCCGATGGGCCTAGGAGTTGTAAGTATTTGTTACTACGTATCCTATAAACTTAGCAGCGTGTCATTGTCAGCTGGGTTGAGGCAGGTTCTATATGCTCTATTATTGGTTCGTGAGACTTGATTGTAGGTTGATAAGATGTAATGCCATAGTGATAGTTCTGCAAATAAATACTATGTATAATTCTCGGGACTGAATTGCATATAAACGCAACTAGCAGCGGATCCATGTACTGTTTCATTAGGTAAATAGTATTCAGAAGCTGCGGTGATTAATATAATCTTCTTCGGCCTAGGACCATGAATTTCAGTTCTTTATGTAGATTTCAGTTTTCTTATTGTTCGAGAGGTTACTTGAGACTAGTTTCTGTGTATCAATTACGATACGATTACGGTATTGAGAAATAAGTTTCTCATATTATGGTTGCAAGATGGCCAAATGTTTCAAAATGACCAGATCTTTTGTTTTCGTCATCGTTTGACTCTATTGTTTCAGCTTTTGTCGGGTTCGATCTTTATTATTCTGCTTTTACTTTACGTTTCATTTTTATTACCGTGCCATGGGGTACCTTATTGTTTGAGTTATGATGCAAGTCTAGCGCAATTTTTATTTATCTGTTTTTGTATTGTTTGTTCATAAGGGGCGCTTTGTGAATATATCTTATATATTATTATATATTAATTATCTTTTTCTTTTCCCTTTTTTAAAAACATCACGTGTTTGGCAGCTTGGCTGGTAGAGCGAGTAATATTTTGGAACATCGTTACTTGTGTTATTTTGGAAAGTTAGATTATTAGTTCCATTCCAGATAGATAGTTAGTTCCATACAGATAAGTTATTGGATATGGTCCGGTTGATTTAGGTACCTAAATTTCATATTTCTGGAGCCGATGAGTATAGTTCTAGTTTTATACGTAGTATCACAGGGTGGTATCAAAGGTCACAAAATTGCCTCTACAGATTAAAGGGGGAAATGTATAGATCACATTAACCGGACGTGGTTAAGTACATGCAGAATGATGAGATGAAAAGTAATAAACCAGCGATAGTTGTGGTTCTCCAGATAGGCGGCTAAGGCTACCTGTAATTGTCAGAACCCGCTCGTATGTTGGATACACTAAATGATTTTCTCCTTCAGTAAAACAATAAGTAATTAATAAGTTAAAACAAACAAAAAAAGAATTGGATTAATCTCACCCGGGATTTTGCCTCTTCAACCACCGCAGCCACACACCCACACACACTCACATCCACACTCACTTTTATTAGGTATGTCCATTTACTTAAATTTTTTAATTAACAACGAAACTGGAATAAGATCATTGAAACTTTCACACTCGGCGTGACGAGGTAGGGTAATAAAAGATCCTTATTACGGGCAAAAAAGACTAAGAAAAAACGCTATTGTTCTAAAGGAGAGACAGATGCGTCCGACCCCGACGGTGTCCGGCACAAGAATCGTCTGGAGCCGAGGTTAGGTTAATATGTTTTATTTGTAATTATCAGGTTCAGTACTTTACTTGGTATTCTCGGATCTATCAATCCAAGAGTCAGGTTCCAAAATCTGAAACCATGATTAAATTCAGGATTCATTACTTTTTGGACTAACTGCATCGGGTAAATTTTCTAGCCAAACAAATACTAAACTAGTGTCACAAATTGGCATCCTTCTGTCCTGGTATTTAGTTAACAGGATACTTTTTATAATGGTCCAGCTGCACGGCAGGTGGAACCTACTGACCTATGGCAGCATATTGTCCATAAAATTCTGCCCATAAATGTAATTCCCATATGGAGCTCTAGAATACACACCAAAGGAAGATACTCAGACCCTAATTATAATGTACAGTATCTGGTAGATGTCTTATTGCAGGTTGTTAAGACAGATTCTCTTTAGCAGGAGTTCCTTTCGTTTAATGGCCAGTCAGTGCAACGCCTGATTAGTCTCCCCCCCCCCCTCCTTTTTTAGGGCTAAGGGCTCTAGTTTCTCCACCCGTGGTGGGCTCCTGCTTAAGTCTTTACCCCAAGAACAGTCAGTTGGCACTAGTTGGCAGCAATTGTGTGTCCAAGTTGTGGTACTATCAAAATGTATTATGCCATGTGAAGTAAAGGTGGTACAGTTATTGTGGATCTATATTGTAGTGGTGGGAGCAAGCACCCATGCCAACCCGAAGATCCAGTGTAAAACGAATGCCTCGCAACATTCGCAATAGATTGTTGGACCATCTCTGAAATCCCAACCTACATCACTATCAATGAAATTCAACTCAATAAAAGCCAACGGTCTACGTGACCGGGGGGGGGGGGGGGGGGGTGATAAGTGCCACTCCAGCAATGGGTTTTAGATAATCGGTTGGTATTACTTTGGTATAAGATTCAAGAACTATATATAGGGCCTCCGCGGCCCAAGGCGACTAGTGCCATTCCGGCACTGGGTTTTAGTTAAGCAGTCGGCAACGCTGTTATATATGCCCATGATCTATGTTCAACCTCCGAGGCCGGGGCGCCGATGAGTGCCACTGCGGCACTGCGTCTTAGATAAGAGGTAGGTAATGCCACTGTGTATGGCCCCATGTCCTGAATGCGACGGGGCGATGATTCGGCCATTCCGGCACTGGATTCTAGATAAAAAGTCGGCAACGCTGTTGACTATGGTATAGACTCTATGCCCTATTATCTATATTCGACCTGCGTGGTCGTGGGCGGCGACGAGCGCGCTCCCATAAAGCACTGAGGCCTAGATAACCGGTTGGTATAATACTATTGTACATGCCCCCATGTTCTGTATGACCTCTGCGGCCGGGGGTAGCGAGTGCCATTCCGGCACTGGGTTTTAGATAAACAGTTGGCAAGGCTACTGTATATGCCCTATGATCTATATACGACCTCCGCCGTTGTGGGCATAGATAACCGGTCAGTAATGTTATTGCATAAGCCCCATGTTCTGTAAACGACCTCCGAGGTCGGGGGCGGAAACGAGTGCCCTTCCACACTGTGTGCTAGATAACAGGTCAGTAATGCTATTGCATAAGCCCCATGTTCTGTAAAACCTCCGAGGTCAGGGGCGGGAACGAGTGCCCTTCCGGCATTGTGTCTTAGATAACCGGTCGGTACTGCCATTGCATAAGCCCATGTTCTGCATACGACCTCCGAGGCCGGGGGGGAACAAGTGCCGTGCCATTCCGACACTGGAAACAAGATTTGATAGATAAATGTACCTGAAGTGAGCACCCCGAAACACATCTGCTGTGTCTGTCAACTGTGAATGTGCGTCACCTTATGTGCAGAACCACCGAAATGTGGTATAATGGCCTTCTGCCATCAGGAAAATTCCTGCTGCACAGGGACAGAGAAAAAGTCCCTCTTGCCTTCTTGAAAGAGGCACCCTAGAGAACTGACACTGTTGATATTGCAATAATCACTATCTGGTTATATTGGCAAAGCCTAGGAGACCTAACTAGCACTAGATTTTTTCATTCTGCCTATTGTTCTCGTTAACTTTTCTGTAGACAACTAGCGCATGCTAGTGTAGCTCATGGTATTGTTATACAATACAAAACGGTTCAAATACTATAGTTCCAGACTAAGTGCAAGCGCAGCCTACTGACTGTTGATATGCCAGTATGTGACCAGTGACCAGGAAGAAATTGTCTTCATAGACCAAGACACCCATCTCTGCGGGCCAAAGGATATTTGGGTTTAATATGATAATGCTGCAACAGTCCAGAGGGTCTAAAAGGAAGGCTGGGTGCAGTGCCCAAACATTATTATAAGACAGCAATTAAAAATGATTTTGTCCTCCTGTCCGTATCAAGAACATCTTGAAAAAGGGAAACAAATTCAATAGGCATATCTAGAGTTTCCTTCTCTAAGTTTTTAACCATCTTTGACACATACAATTCTTGCAATGGAAGTTGGCATAGGTATGTGACCATATTATACAGGGTGTTTCATTAAGTAACAATAAATTTTTGAAACTCATAAGGGGGTTGTTTAGACCGTCAAACTGAACAACTTTCTCTATGGGACCAAAATCGAAATCGCGAAAAAAAAATTTTTATATCCCATACATATTTTAGCTCTAGTAGATTTGTAGAGTATAGAACACAATTTTTTTTTTCGCGATTTCGATATTGGTCCCATAGTGAAAGTTGCTCAGTTTGATGGTCTACACCACCCCCTTAAATGTTTATTTGTAGTTTTGTAACACCTTGTATATCTTACATAAGTTGATCTGATTTATATCAAACTCCTTAATTTAATCTTTAATTTTATTAATCAGCAAATCACTGCTACTGCGGCTGTTGTTACATACAGCTTATTATTAGGTTCAAATAAATATTATCTACAGCAGGTATGCCTAATAAGTAATAAGTTTCTAACTGTGAGTATGTATTAAGACTAATAAGGTAAGTATAACACACTATAATTCACTAGAGACACTTAATGATTTAAAATGTAACAAGTAGTAGAATGCCACTCGGTTGAATTAGTGTTCAATGCTCGGAGGGGTTGTCTATAAGTTGTATGACACATACCGCAACCACATCATGTGAGCGAGCGCATATTTTGTATTGAAAATGAATACTAGAGTTCAACAAGGTACCACATTCTGCCGTCATTATCAACCACATGGGTTATATCAACCACAACACAACCACCAGCAACACCGCAAACTAGCGGCCAGTCACATCGCAGACACAATGTTGCATCAACATAATGACAATGCGCGCACACCTGCGCCAGAGTCGATTTGTCTGTCTATACACGACGTAACCACATTGTAAACTATTAGTGACGTTCAACTAAATTGATATTTTGTTGGTCAACTGCAATAAAAACCATTGCTTGACCACAAAGGAATCGCCCCCGGGTGGGCCTGAACCACCAACCTTTCGGTTAACAGCCGAACGCGTTAACCAATTGAGCCACGGAGGCAGATTTTCTCTTCTTACCGGGGGTGGGTATAACATTCTTTTGATCAATATTAGAACGTAAATCACCTAGGTGAGCTTAAGATTCCCATTAACTTCACAGGGATTGACTAAATATTGACTTAAACATCTAATATTATATTATCTGTTCAAAGTTCCTAGGAACAAGAGTATACATGTTTTGAGTGTTCTGTTTAGACATAAATAGCCGAAATACAATATTTCACTTGATTGAAGGATGAGGTAACTCACCCTTGTCCTGTAGGTCAGGGTAGCGTCAAAATACCCTTCGAAGAGGCCGCTCTTCGTCCAAAGCCAGCATTCGAGAGCTGACGTTCATCAGTGCTTCTACTAATATTGTGCAAACCGTACCTAAGTGCACATCTTTGATAACACAAACATAGAACACTCACAAAACAACCTCTCCGTATAATTTACACAGCAAAACATTACAATTTCACTGTTTTAAACAAAGTTTTAGGATTAAGAAAAAATTGTACAAGCTTCCGCGGTAAAATATAAATGCTATGTGCTGTCAAATGAGCGCGCTTTGTCGAATGGATTCGAGGCGCCAATCTAGCAGAGTGAAAGAGACAGATATAGAGGAAAGTATAGAGAATCGATGGTAAGACCGCTTATTTAGGTATATTTATGGTAAAATATATGGATGCTTCTTCAATCAATGCTGCATGTATTCGAATAACTTATAATAAATACAACTAAAAACTAATAGGTAGGAAACAGACTCTCCGGTCCGCGGGCCGAGCTCGATGCAATACTCCATGCGGCGCACGCGGCGGCGGAAGCATAGCATAGCATATGCTCACGACTATATTCCCCGAGGGGGTAGTCAGAGATATTCTGAAACCTCAGAACATCCACGTTTCACCAGTAGTACCGAAACTCTGTCCAGTGTGACGGGGGGTGAGCCCGTCGCCACTTATAATGGACAGTGGGTACAATACACGCCTCGAAATTGAAGCATGCAGGTTTCTTCACGATAAATAAATCCTTAAAACTGTAAGTGCTTACGTTATTTACTACTCCCTACCGGACCACCCCACAGGTTCATATATTAATAAAGTCTTTATTACACAAAAAAAATGTGTAAGAGCTTTGTGTGGTATTTGCCCATATGACTCCTGTAAACCGTTGTTTCCAATTCAATTCAAAATCATTTATTCAATATAGGAGCCTGAAGCACACTTATTAAACGTCAATTCTTTTTTAAGCTACCACCGCGACTCACACGCTCCAGCGCCTGCTCGAAGATGTCGCGGCACTGGCTGTAAGACTCGATCTGTTTTGTGAGTTGATCTCGCTGTTCAAGGACGTCCGTGTAGTGGTTGTGAAGTTCTGCCAGCTCACGTTTCAACTCCGTATTTTTGTACAAAATGTTTTTAATTTCATTTTCGCTATCCTCACTTTCCTGCAACAGCTTATCGCTCAGGTGCTTGGACCATTTCAACTCCTCGAGAGCCACCCGTAGTTTGTTCTCCAGTGCCTGTGTCTTGGCCATGCTGCGGGTCGTCATTTCGAGACAGCAGTGACTCCAAGGACACCTAGAATATAGACACACGGCAGCTAAATCGTAGGTTAGAGACTGCGTGAAGAAATTATGTTTACTTTACGAGTAAACAATAGAAAGACTTTAATACTAATAATTTGACTCTAATACTTTGAATGTACAGATGTTAGGTGTAATTGGAAAGTTTTAAATTGGTCTGTGGCAATTGTTTTTATCGTCTACTTTGCTTCCACAGTTTGTCAAACAAAATGAAGTTGTAACGGCGCCAAACGTGATGATAGACGTGTCTCACGGCTGTGAGACGTATATGGGTGAATTGTTTTACTGTTAGGTGATATATTAATAGATTTTGAACACAATTACTCCCCTGGTTTCCAGTAAATCGTCCGAAGAATTCAAACGAAGTCCGTTGGCGGTTGGCGTTTATATGTTTGAGTTGTTAACTTTGTATTAACACTTTCACCGTACGAGTTTTGTTTACGTATAGATTTTTTGTCGTTATTATTGATAAAATAGATGTATTTTAATATATTTTTACTAATTATTTCTATTCTATTCTATTCTATATTTTAAAAAATTGCTGCCATCTTGGGTATGTGATGATTTTGCCAATGTCGAGTTTTTATAGCAAAAGTGCTTGACGTTGTACGGTTATATTGATATTTTGGTGACTTCAAGGGTTGTTCTTATAAAAGAACAATATCCTGAGCCACCACTGGAGTTCCACTGTGGACCGGGGATGGGGCAACCGACGCGCACGTGACCACCCAATAGCAGACCCACAGAGCAACTCCTAATTATTTCTAATAAAATTGCTACGAGTTTTGTTTTGACAGCCGGCCAGCAGTGTTGCCAGCGGCGAAAAAAAAAAAGTAGACTAGGTCTTAAAAAAAGTAGACTCCTAAACTAGGTCTACTAACGCTGC
The DNA here is from genome assembly GCA_963693445.1 of Agonopterix heracliana. Lineage (NCBI taxonomy): Eukaryota > Metazoa > Arthropoda > Insecta > Lepidoptera > Depressariidae > Agonopterix > Agonopterix heracliana. The sequence continues at coordinate 1,890,366 of OY856321.1, forward strand.
CTAGCATGTACATCTGGGAAGTATGTAAGTTTGTGAAGAAACACCAGCAGTTTTTCAAATTCAATCGGAATGTCTTTAAAAGAGCTATAAGATACCCCGAAAGGATTGTCTTTGACCACTGCCCCAATACTAGTCTGTACAGAAATAATTGTTACCATAATTATGTTTATAAAAATTTATAATAAATTACCAAACACTATTAAAGCATGCAATGGCAAGCAATTTTCAAAAAAACTCAAAATATGGCTTACTTCTAAGTGCTACTATAAGTTAAACGATTATTTTGATGATTAATAACCACATGTTATTTAGTGCCTAGTCTAAATACACTTTATGGTAATGTAATTATTTACATAGCATAGTTAGTTGTTGACATTCTAATATTTTATTTTGGTTTACAATGTAAGCCCCTAATATTGTACGTCCGTGCTGCGGACCAAACTGTTGATTCTGTCTTAATGTAACATCTTTTGTACACAGTTTGAACAATAAATATTCTTATTCTTATTCTTATTCTTAAAAACGGAAATGTAGTAGTTTTTAAGAAAAAAAAAATTTCACCTCTTCCCATACAACATAACATAAAATATTCTTACAACGAAAAAGGGGATGGAATTTTTTGTTTAAATCGAGTAAGGTGTCGTCAGATAGGTCTTGTCCAATAGAACAAAACTCTCATAGAAACTAAATCGATAAAATGCTTCTGTCTCGAGATCAAAGACAAAAAAGGGCGTAATTGAAGTATTTTACGAGCAGGAAAATAAACACAGAACCATTATAGTTGGTTTTAATCGCTTGACAGACAAAGTCATTTATACATCGTCGTAGCTCTATGCTTCTCGCAAGGAGATCGGTACTAATACATATCATTCCTCCGAATTAATTATAAGACCGGGTAACAAAAGAAACGAACACTACTGCTAAACATAACTAAACACTTTATAGAAAACACACTGCTAACAACTAAACACTGAAGAGGAAAATATTATTAAAATGAATCAAATCTTATAATTGATATTTTTCCTGGGCCGCAACTGTCGCGAGGGCGACGCAGCCGCAGGGACAGCGCGGGGCGTTAAATCAGCCCTTATATTTGACGCGGTCTCTCGCTCAACATTTTCATCTTCTCTTCCCTCCACATTTTCAGCTTCCGATTGATCGCCTCTAGTAGTATTAGGAGAACATCTAGGACTACAAACATCACCTTGGATAGGTGGAGGAGAGAGAAAAGGCGGAGAAAAGGAAGCGCTGGGGCCGCCTCATGGCTGTGCCCCAGTTGTATCATTTCCATCATCAGCTGATAATTTATCCCTCAGTATTTGGTCTACATGTCGAATACAATAAACATCATACTCTGTAATAAATACCTTGAACATCCTTTGGCCCACTAGCTCTTTAATTACCCCTAATTTCCAACATTCCTTTCTGGCACTGTACCACCGGACCCAGACACTGTCACCGACTGACTTTAAAGTGTCGATTACAGGGACACGCATTATTTAGTTGTGGTTAAGTTTTATCAGGAGGTAATATTAAGTCTTAAATCTTAAATCCCTACCGAACATCAAACTAGCTGGTGTCTGACCAGTAGAACAGTGCACAGTGTTTCTATACACAAACAAATATTCTAAAAGTTCTTCATGACACACCAAAAACGAATCATTGTCCTTTACAATACATTTGATCATTTTTTTACAGCATTTAACAGAATTCTCGGCTTGGCCGTTACTGCATGGATGATACACAGGTGATGTCATGTACTTGATACCATTATTAGAACAAAACTCCATAAATTCGGCGGATTTTATCTTAACATCATTATCGGATACCAACACGTTCGGAATTCCAAAATTTGAAAAAACGTACTTTAATTTACGAATTAATGCTTGCGTCGAAGTTCCACTATCCATATGTATGCAATCCAGCCACTTGCTGAAGGCGTCTATGATAACTAAATAGACCCTCTGCCCTATCGACATATAGTCTATATGTATGCGCTGCCACGGACCTGTGGGACGCGGCCAAGGTGCGGGCTGTTCCCGCGGTGGCGCTGATCGCATACCTAAGCATGTCTGGCATGAACCGATTTTTTTCTCTATATCACCGTCAATGCCTGGCCACCACATTCTACTGCGCGCATTTGATTGAGTTTTAACAATGCCTAAGTGAGTGCGGTGCAATTCACTTAGCATCCGTTCTCGTAGTGAAATGGGAATAATAACCTTATAACCACGCAATAGACAACTATTTTCAAACTGTAAATCGGCTCTGCAGAGAAAATAAGGCTTAATGGCTTGACAATTTATTTTACGTGGCCACCCATTTTGTACATATTTAATTACAGTTTTTAAAATTGCATCATTCTGTGTGGCTATTTCAATCACTTTCGCCGCTATCGCACCTGTCTCTAAAAACTTCAGCGAGGTAAACATTTTGCCTTCTTGTTCACTACTAGTCTCCGTATCCAGTAAGGGGGGAGTGCGCGAAAAAAAATCGGCTACCAGATTATTCTCACTGGAAATGTACTGGACGACATAGTTATAAGCTGACAGAATCAAAGCATATCTTTGTAAACGCAGCGCTGTAGTTACCGATATTCCCGTATCCTTGGTAAATATTGAAACTAACGGCCTATGATCGGTTTTCAATATAAACGGGTCGCTCCGACCATATAAATACTGATGGAATTTCTTCACACCGAATATAATAGCCGTAGCCTCTTTCTGGATTTGACTATAATTACGTTCACTGGCCCCCAGCGATCTGGAAGCATAAGCGAGCGGCCGTTCGCACCCCTCCGCATCAAGTTGTGAGAGTACAGCTCCAAGCCTGGCCGGGCCCGCGTCTACCGATAGCACCAGCTGGGCTGTCGGCTCAAAATGTGCGAGAACACGCTCAGAAGCCAACTCGCGTTTTACTTGAAGAAACGCCTGCTGCTGACGTGTCCCCCACTCCCATTTGACATCAGAACGTAGTAATTCATGTATTGGAGCCATTATTGACGACGCGCTCGGAATGAAGTTTCTGTATAATTAACGACAACTAGGAACTTGTTTACCTCCGTAACACTTGTTGGTTCTGGTGCGTTGAGAATGGCTCGAACCTTTTCAGGAGATGTTCGCAGACCATTCTTGTCGATCAGGTAGCCTAGATAAGTAACCGATTTCCGAAAAAAATCACATTTTTCATTTTGCAGACGAAGACCCGCATCGCTCAGTCTCCTAAACACTTCCCGCAGCCTACTTAAATGTGACTTTCTGTCTGGTCCCGTTATACAAATATCATCAAGCCAGCAGCTTACGCCCTCTATTCCAGAAAGAAGAGTTTCCATAGATTTCTGGAATATTGCCGGCGCGTTAGCCAACCCGTATACCATCCGGGTATACTTAAACAAACCCTTTGAAGTGTTTATTGTAGTTAACTCCTGCGACGATTCATCTAAAACGAACTGATTATAAGCATTTTTCAAATCGATTTTACTGTAATGCTCACCGCCGCCTATTTTCGCAAAAACTTCTTCGATTCGTGGCATTGGGTACTTGTCGACTATCAAATCTTTATTCAAGGTGACTGAAAAATCTCCAGCAATTCGGACCTTGCCATTTTCCTTGACTACAGGCACATTTGGAGTGGCATACCTTGAATAATTGACAGGGACTAAGATTCCTAAACCCTTTAGCCGCTCAATTTCGCCTTCTACCTTGGCCTTTAGGGCAAAAGGAACGGAACGCGGTTTAAAAAACTTCGGTGTCGAGTTTTCTTTCAAATGTAGGCTTACCTTAAAATGATTGAATGTACCCAAATCATCTCCCCAAAGATCTGAATATTGTTCGAATAATTCATCAAGCTCATCATCACCACCGCTGTTACATACATTATTTAATTCTGTGGTAAGTACGAGATTAAAGACGGACATAAAATCGCGCCCCAGTAGCGGTGGACCTCCATTCCGAATTACAAAGATTTTTATCTCTTTACTTTGTTTGTTAATAGCGGCATACCTCAAATTAAAGTTTTGATAATCTCAACAAGGGTCCTCAGTGTCACCCTCATCTTCAATATTATTAACTCGTGAAGCTCCTTCGCCGCACATCTTCTTTAAGTGCCCCTTCTCGCCGCACCTTTGGCACCTGTAATTCCTGAAACGGCACGTTTGTGCGTTATGGTTCCTCATCCCGCACACAGAACACCAGGCATCGCCGCCGCCGCCGCTGCCACCTGGCGCCGCTGGGTCGTGCTTGCCGCCGCCGCCTGCGCCCTTTGCGCGTCGGCCGCTGCCACCACTCTCGCTCGAAACACGAAATATCGGCTCCTGCTTAGTTGTGGCTGCCATCGCGGAACTCGCCTCCCGTGCGCTCTCAGCTTGTCGAGCCACCTCCATCGCCGTTGACAACGTCATAGATGACGGGTTTCTCTCGAACAATTTATCCCGAGCGGCACCGCCGCCCAGACCGAGGACGAACTTATCTGTGAGATTTTTCTCCAACGCGATGCCGAAGTCACAATAACTTGCTAGACCTCGAAGTCGCGCTGCCCAGTCCTCCAACGATTCGCCAGGACTACGCGTGGCTTCATAAAATTTTGCTTTATCGGCGTATGAGCCCTCTTTTGGCTTAAAATGGTCATTTAGTAGAGCTACCAACTCGTCATATGTTTTTGTCATTAGGTCGGTCGGATGCGCAAGATCCCGCAATAGCCGGTACGACTCGTCCGACAAATGGGTAATGAGCAACGCCCTCTTTTTTATTTTATCATCACTCACTCCATTAAGGTTTACGAATTGTTCCAACCGATTTCTGAAAATTGCCCACTCGCATGTTTTGTGGTCGAAGACCGTTAGGTTTCCGAGGAAAGACATTTTTGGGTTACTGATCGTCGCCAATGAAGTATTTTACGAGCAGGAAAATAAACAAAGAACCATTATAGTTGGTTTTAATCACTTGACAGACAAAGTCATTTATACATCGTCGTAGCTCTATGCTTCTCGCAAGGAGATCGGTACTAATACATATCAGTAATACTTAACAAAAAAAAAACTTTTGATAATATTTTAAAACTATGACACTTGTCATAATAATAATGATTAGGGGTCACAAAACCGGAGGAATATTACAAAACCGGTTTTTCGGTTTTCATTTTATGTCAAAACCGGTTTTCCGGTTTTTCGGTTTTGTTTTCGGTTTTCATTTTGTTTTTTAAATAAAACGTTGTTTTAAACAATTGAAGCGTTTTTGATAAATTTGTATCACTTTTCTTGCAAATAATATAATCAGTTTTGAAATACAACAAATCTTACCTATTTTTAGTCGGCGTATGACAGGTATAACTACGAAAGTACGAAATAGTAGTTCATTCGATTGAAGTAACAATCCATTTATACCACCATAAAAATTAGTCAGTCGAATCAGCCCATATCAGCCCACTGCTGGGCGGGCATACCTGTGCTGTGCATCATTCTTATTGCGCCATTCTTCAAATACCTGTGCTAATCTGATCCAATGTAAACTCTTCACCTTCACAATGCCATCAGCCCAACGTGGTGGTAGGTCACCTAATAACCTCCATCGTTCTCTTAGCTTCCACTTAGATAATGTCTTAGACCATGCACCGGCCGCCTTCCCATCTTCCAAGTGTCCTACTTCAAATTTGTGATCCGCTTACCCGCCTTCGTATTGTGATTCCACCAGTGATTTATGACTAAGTATACTACCTACGCGCCATGTCTCTTTGTTCTTGACTTGTTAGCGGCATCCCTGATGATCCAGATATGGTATCCCCTTGTCACATTCTTCGGTTAATGGGAACGAGTCAGGTTAAAGTGAAAAATAATTCGGTCATCTATTAAAAATTATTACTTATTTTGGAAGTAAGCAATGTTTTACTTTTTACCTCTCTTTAAGATATTTCAGGTCATTTTTATGCGTTGGGGACCGCTATGAAATGAACATAGGGGAACCCAGACAGTGATGGTCCACTTAAGGATTAATTAAATTTAAAGTCTCTATATTTTTTTTAATATTAATGAGATCGTAATCAAAGTACATATTTTTGCAACATTAGACATTCTTAAATACTACACAGTGTTGTTTTACCCTTAAATCTCCCAAACTTAAACAATGTAAGAAACTTAAAAAAAAAACTCTTAAATATATAGTGATTGTCCATAAAAGACAATGATTGTCCGCCTTTGGTATTGACCACTATTAATCAACATTAATAGAATTATAATGAGGCGTTTTCCAAAACTAGTAAATCGAAATATCAAAGATGGCAATGTTAAAATTACTCATAAACCTGTCACATTGACAGTAAGAAGTCCATTTCGTCTATGGTTTGCATCAAGTCCGACAGGTGGTGTTGCCAATAGATAAATTGTTCACTACCAATAAATATGCAATAGCAACGAAAATTTAAGTAGTTTGTTATTTGTAAATGGGCGCTGGACCAAGAAAAGTTTTATGAACAGGATTTTTTATGCACCTAGTGAAGTAAACTTGACCTCGGTACTCCATATTTTTCAGCAATTGGGCGTTCGGACAAATTACTAACATTATTATGAACTTCCTGGATAGCACTTTCCAAACTGGCTTTGGAGTAATCTTTTTAGGTGCTTTAGGCATTATTCTGCAAACAATAAAACAAAATATATTTATTGCCCGGTTAATAACTATAACTATTGCCCTATGACAATCACTAAATATGGGCGGGCAATAACTAAAAAATATTGCATTTTATTGCAGTGATTGTCCACCCTGAAAAACGACAACAACAAGCGGCAACCGGCAACGATTCAATACTCAAAACTAAGTTTAATTGTTATTTTATAGGTCAAAACAATAATTTCTAACAAATGTTAAAACCAACACACAATATTATTCATTCAACTCAACATATCCTTAAGGAATTTGCTAAACATCTTACCTGTTTCAATAATATGTACGCCTCGTGTCGCAATGTTGGCCATAACTGACTTTTGTCTATTTAAGTATTGCCAGATTGTAATTTAATTTCCTACTATTGAACCTACAGAGACATCTAACAAGTTTTTATTGTACTTTATTTAATTTAAGTTTACAAAAATGTAGATTTTCCTTAGCTTGGACAATAACTGATGGTGGGCAATCACTGTCTGGGTTCCCCTAGATTTTTTTATTCAACAATCACTTGCGGTCCCCGACACATTAAATGACTTAAAATATCTTAAAGAGAGTTTAGAAGTAAAACATTAATTTGCTTACATAAAAAACAAGAATTTTTACTTTTTAAATGATGTTGGTTTTTTTTTATTGAATTGGTAATTTAACTAATATATTATTATTTCGTAATTTTTTAGATTTCTTGAAAACTGCTCAACCGATTTTCATGAAACAAAACTAAGAACACTCTCGCAAAGATTAGCTTTCTATTAAAAAAAAAACACGTCCGAATCGGTCCACCCGTTTGGGAGCTACGATGTTACAGACAAATTATAACGCCCCTTATTTTGCTTCGGGGGTTAAAAAGTGTCTGCATAGCGTCGGTCAGGGGTTAAAAACAAACAAACAGGGTCAGTTTATAGATATAATTAGCAAAGCATTTTTTTTTCTATTTGCCAATTGTATAATAGGTACCTACTTCTGTGAAATAACTATTGATTCTTTGTTTGTTCGTTTGTTTTTAACCCCCGACCGACGCAAAAAGAGGGGCGTTATAAGTTTGACGCCTATGTCGGTCTTTCTGTTTGTAGCTCCCAAATGGGTGGACCGATTTCGATGCATTATTTTAAAATAGAAAGCTAACTTTTGCGAGAGTAAATAACATTAAATGACAAATTAAAAAACCCCAAAGCCCAAAACAAACATTTAAAAAGTAAAAAATAATTCTGTCACCTAGGTTTTATTTTTGATGTACCTACTTAAGCAAATGTGTTTTACTCATTAACTTTCATTTTAAGATATTTTTTTAGGTCAATTAATGTGTATGGGACCGCAAGAGATTGTAAAAAAAATAAGGTGCATTGGGGCTATTCTTTTTTTTTTTTTTTTTTTATTATTGATGGGTTTGCTCTTGACCCCAATCTAGTCCTCAGGACAAAGATGGGGCCGAAGATGTAGCGAGCTTACCCAGAAGTGCACTGGCACTCCTGCACACTGACGGAACGCAGCAAGCTGCTTGGCGCCAGACTCCGGCAGGAGGGTGGTCGCGAGCCAGGCGGCTCCTTGCGGAGCCTACCACACCGCGTGGGGGATCGTTCAGCCGCCACCACAAACTTGGTAGCTTGTGATGCCGTTGCCCGGGGTGGACCGCTAGGAGGTAGATAGATTTTATTTTGATTTTTATTTTGATTTAGATTCCGAATTTGGTTATATTCCGAACAACCGAAAAATCTACCAAACGAAATAATATTTTTGTGTTGGCAACATTTACCTTGGCGCCATGATGATTTGGCTATCGGTCTCCAGCTGACACTCGTCGCTAGCGGCTTTCGGAGGAGTGCAGTGACAGTTTTTGTGCCAACGGACGATTTCGCGCCATTTTTGGCAAATCGGAATAACCCCAACTTGGACTGTGTCTAAACTAGGTAAGTAAATGAATTGATTGTTAGTTTTTATGGTAAATTGTCGTTTTTTAAGGACAATTCAATGTGCCAGGACTTTTTATCTCAAAATTTTAGTTTTATTCGGAATAAACCCGACGGGGATATTCCGAAATGTTTTGTGTTCGGAATAAACCCATTTTGTTTTCTCATGGTAATTTGCAGAGGTTCTCAACCTATCAAAATAGTAGTGAAAAGGTACAGAGACAAAGCTTCATACAACCGCGCCGTCGTAGGTACACTACTACAAGCATACGGCGCATGTGTGCGTGATCACTAGCTACCGCGTCGCGTACGCGCTGCAACTGGATGCAACCGGTTTACGCTCGCTTAGCTAGTGGTCAAACGGAAAAGACAACCGCATGCACGTACATACTATTTGTGAACCTAATGATGAAATTCGAGCAAGGAAGCGGACAGCGCGACGAAAAAATAATAACATAATTTTTGTAAAATCACCCATTTCTCACTAATATGGATGTAATTATGCAGTAATAATACTAAAAAAAAATATTTCTAAAAAGTATTTCTCATTTTAAAATTCGGAAGTCAGCATAAATTAATTTCCGATTGTCAAGTGCACACAAACTTTTACACTTTTGTTACAATATCACCTTTAAACTAATGGAGCACGGTGCCCCACTATAAAGCTCCATGTGCACTTGACCCAGGACAGTGTAACTACATACAATTCATAAGTTTCAGGTTACCACTGAAAAATAAAAACGTGATAAAAAGCTCATAAAAATAAGTAAGAATTTCGCACGCACCTTAGAAGCTTTGTCTATGTTCCGTTTCTTACTCATGTGGTTATATTTGTACAGTTATAAAAAGCCATAATTAAACAATAAAACTACTTACTTATTATAGATAAAATAACATATTTAACAAAAAAAAAAATCCCCAAGAATGTTGTTTAGTTACATAGACTAATCACGCCTGCATATATTTCGGTACACCGTTCTTTACACTCTATATAATTAGTAGGAATCTAACTATCTTGATCTATCTTGCTTGATAGAGAAACAAAAATAAAGTTTGGTATAAATTTCATGTCTTTAATTTCAAAATTTACAACACTCATCAAGTATAGCCAAAATGTTGAGGACCTCTGTCACTGAATGGGGTAATTCCGAATTTCAAATCTATGAAAATTCGGTTGAGCGATATACTTGACACATATGTAAATATTTTTGTCACCGGGGGTTTTCCGAACGAAAAAGAAATATGCACTTTAAATACTAGGTCTTAAAACACACTTTTGAATGAGTTCGGAATAACCCCGACATGGTTCGGAATATCCCCAAGAGAAGAAAAAAAAAGTGTGTTTTTTAAATAAGTTTAATTCATTAACTAAAATACATATCATGGCTCTTTAAAGGTACGCTAATAGATAATTTCCTTGACTAGACAGAGGTAAAATCAGTTTTAAAAAAACAATTATTACAGATCTTTTACAAATAAATAAAAACTTACACTACCTATCAACTCAACAAAAATCGTATCGGAATAGCCCCAATGCACCTTATTTGGAAATATTATGATTTGTATTAGTTTATTTATTCATTTGTTTATACTACAATACGAAACACTAATCAAAATTTTTCAGTACATGCAAGTTTTAGATATACATAACATTAAAATAATACGGTCAAAATTGGTGTCGCGGGAACCACTGGGCAACCTAAAGATGTGTGTGTGAGCACGCAGACGCTGTGTGCGTAGCGTTAAAAACCTAAAGTGGACACGGTCCGTCCGCTTATACGACCCTTAATGTCAGATTGCGGTCCGCAGTTCTCAAGTAGTAGTTTCAAACAATTTGCAAGCGAATGGAATTTTGTACACATCACATCGTCGCCCCACTACCCCCAGTCAAATGGTCAAATAGAACGGACAGTTCAGACAGTAAAACGCATTATGATTAAAACCAGCGAAGACCGCACAGATTATCGTCTTGGGCTATTAGAATACCTAAACACGCCGATTAGTGATAACTTACCGTCTCCATCGGAATTGTTGCAAAGTAGAAAATTACGTAGTATACTACCAACAAAAGATAATAAACTTAAACCAAAGGTAAGAAAAGATGTCAAACAATTCATACTAGACAAACAATTACAACAAAAACAATACTATGATCGAAATGCAAGAAACTTAGAGAGATTAAGTGTGGGACAAAATGTAAGAGTGTTAGATTTAGTAAAAAGAAAGTGGATATCTGGGACAATAATTAAGTCATTAGAAAATAGATCTTACGAAGTAAAGTTGTTATCAGGTAGAAAAATTGTTAGAAATCGAAGACACATCATTAAAGATTCAATAAACAGGCCCCAGGAACCAATATATGATCATTGTCAATACGATGACATAACTTGTTCGCAAACGATGCACTCAGCTGATAGGGATCATTAACCTCTAACTGATAATAACAATTATGTAACTCGTTCCGGCAGGACAGTGAGACAGCCGACGAGATGGGCTAATTACGCTACATAGGCAAATAAAAGAACACTGAAAATTATGTTATATAATTATACAGGGTGTTACATAATTAACCAAAAAAAATCAAATCCCTCGTCAAAGCCAATTATGAAATAATCCCAACTCTAGTGATCAGCTGTTAAGGTCTTTCACTCTAAAGTTGTAGTCCGAAACATAGACTTATTTTTTTCAGAAGGGTATTGATTGTAAGTAATTTGTACCTACATTTCAGTAAGAGATGAAGATACTTTCTCTGGCGAAAAAAACAAATTGTAAGATGCCTAAATTATCTAACATAATGACAAATATGAATATTTTTGAAATTATTTATTATTTTTTATTGTTGTAAGCTAACTTGAATATTAAGACCTATTTATTGTTAAAAAAAACAGATTGACAAAAAAATTTTTTTAACAATAATTTAACTTTTTTGTCAATCTGTAATTTTTTTTAACAATAAATAGGTCTTATTGTTAAAAAAAATTACAGATTGACAAAAAAGTTAAATTATTGTTAAAAAAATTTTTTTGTCAATCTGTTTTTTTTAACAATAAATAGGTCTTAATATTCAAGTTAGCTTAGTAATAACTAATAAAAGTAAAAGTAACTCAGAGAATAATCATCTTTTAAATTTTGCACTTATTAAAAGGCAGTGGTGACGGCACAGTGACTTAACGACGTATCTACTGCCGTTTAGTCTTTGAACTACCAGGCACCCAGAATTTTGGCGCCATTTGAAAAACATAATTCCGCGGGTTCCACATGTGTATTTTTTTTAATTAAAATTATGCGTAGGTACGTTGTCGAGCTTCTTCATAGAATAAAGTGGCCGGCAAACAATGGATGAGCAACATTAAAATAAACATCAATTTTACAGCTGAGATCCCCATGATCTTCGAATCGGCTGACATCTTCATAAAAAGCAAAATCATTTCTTCTTCTTTCTTCTTGCTTCATTAACATTTTTTTTAAAACTCACGACGGATAAACGTTGTAATCGAAATGGCAGCCCTCGACGAATTTTCTAGGGTTTGGTTTATTATCTGTCGTTACAGCTACTTTGTTTTAGTCGAGGATTTTTAAAAAAATTTGTTAAATCTTTTTCGATTACAACGTTTACATTTTGCACTTTACAAAAACCGGATCAGCGCCCCCTGGTGGTTTGTCACAATCAAACCTGTCTAAGAAACCTCAAGCGGTAAGAACGGGTTTGATTCTTACGCTCCGCATTTCAAGAGAAAAAAAAGATCTGGTTTAGGTAAAGTGAAACTAAGTTAGTAGTGTGTAAACTATTAGGAGACTAGATGAGAGGAGAGATACAGGGATTTCAAGCTTCATATTCGTTTGTGACGGGACCCTAAAGGCCCGTGACTGACACGCGCTGACACGTTGCTGTACTCTTCTTACGCACGCAAAATTACATTAGCACGTCTCTTTTCTGCTTGCGAGTAAGAGGAAGCGATTAGCAACTCGCGTGCTTTAGAAGAGTACAGCAACTTAACACTTTCGCTGCCAAGCTCAAAATCATGATTCTCGCGCAGTGCTAAAACTGACGCCTCTCGTAGGTCGTGCGCACAGTTGTAACGTAAAAAAAAACGACCAATGCGGCTCACCTCGTGTGTCACCGGCGTAAGGCGTAAGGTTTGGGTGACTCACGCTGTAGGTCACGAGCACAGGCTAAATGCAATAGCACTCAACCCCCCTCGTAGGTCGTGCGCACAGTCGTAACGGTGAAACGTTAAACTGGCTCGTTTCGTGGGTCACCCGCGCAGGCGTAAGGATGTCAGTGACTCGCGCGGTAAGTCATAAGCACAGCTGAAATGCAATTTAACTGACTCGTTACGTGGGTTATTTAGCACTGCACTGCGGCCCATTTGTCGCCGACCTACGCCATAGGTCTTCGTAGCAGCGAAAGTGTTAAGCGGCCGTGTGTTGTGCCTTTGATTGTGGCATTGATCCGCAACATTTTTTGAAAATGTTCCAAAAAACCGGCACAGGATGACAGCAAGATTACCACTAAGTATCTAATAATTATTCTTAAAGTCTTGCAAGTACCTACATAAAAGACAATAATCAGTTATTATTTGTGAAATGCCTCCGCGCATGAAATGCCTAATTTAGTTGCCGGCGCTGGTTATCCATATCAGATCAGTGCGAGCTAGCTCCGGCGCTGGCTGCCGTTTTGGATGCCGGCGGTGGCGAGCTTGCTGCCGTCAGCGGCCGCCATTTTTGGTGCCGGTGGTGGCAGCCGTTGTTTTAAATCTTGGATTCCGGCAGGAGTACTACCGCTAGTTCTCAATGGCATTATTTTTGGTTCCCAGCGCCCCAGCAGCGGAGAACTGATGCACTATGCAATCTATGATGTAGGTATTTACCGACTGATTTGCCGAATATGTGAATAATGTATTGAACAAAATTAAGAAAGCGCCTGCGCCGACTCGACACAGGGTGAAATGGTTGACGACCCCGGGACTAGGATGGTAGTTTCTTTAGCGCGCAAACCGCGGGCGCTTCCTACGCTCTTATTGGCTGATTGATGACCAATATGGCTACCGTTACCGAGTTTTGATATTGCCGCGCCCGCCTTGTCGGCTTTTCTTTGAAATGTGCACTCAGTGTTGTCAGATTGGTTTTTTTTTCACAAGTTTGGGGAATAATTCCGTTCTATGAATAAAATCATTGGGAAAATTTAAATCAGAATGGGTAAATTTTGAGACATAATTTGGACAAATACAACATAATTTGGATTCGTACTGAACCAGGGAGTGTCATAGGGTACATTACGTCACGATAAATCATCATCATCATCGTCACATTTTGTGTAACATAACATTAAATTAGGGTTTTAATTTTTTCATTTACCTATTTATTTCTTAATTTTCGTTAAATAAACCTTGGGGTACACTTTTAACAAACGTTTCATTTTGGGGGAAAATAAAATATGAGGAAATGTAAAAAATAGTATTGGCAACTCTGTTTGCACTTGCAAATCAGTCGATCATTAAGTTTTCGCTTGATTGGTTTGTTTTGATTTGATTTGATGCTTTATCGTAATTTCGGAAACTGTCTCAGTATTTTAAATTGGAATATTACGATATGAGACTAAGTGTAAGCCATGAGGACAGTAATTTAAATCGGGCAGTGAACTGTATCGTCTTTCCCCAGTTAGTTAGGACATTGCAAACTGAATGACCTGATTGTCTGAAAAGAAAGATGATTCCGTACTTCGGACGGCACGTTAAACCGTTGGTCCCGGCTGAAATATCTGGTGGTGGTTGTCGTTACATTAAAACCACGTCAGATGCCGTAAGACGTAGGCGGTTTGAAAAAAACTGACACCAGGGATTGCTGCCCACACGATAAGAAGAAGAACTACTAGGTTGTGTGAACTGTGAAGTTGTGTGTGTGTTGAATTGGGATCGCCGGAGTTTGAGTCCCGGATATCAGGTGTTCTCCACGAAAGAATAAGCGGTAGGTAAGTAGATTGGTGTTAGTATGTTACCCATTTGATTGAAATTCACGTAAACAATAATGTCAGTAAGGTTATCAAAAAACTACTTGTAGGTACCTATCTTAAATTGTGTATTTTTTTAAATACTTTATTATTTAAAATTAATTAAAGAAAAATAGCTTATTTAGTTTAATACAAAATGGCTATTTAGTTTAATACAAAATAGCTATTTAGTTAAAAAACATTTTAGTTAGCTCCTGGTACTAACTACCAGGAGGTAGGAAAAGGAGGTAACATTTTTAGTAGGAGGTAGTGGGTAATTTCTCCTGGTAAGGGTAATGAACTTAAAATAGTGCTGCGCTTCTACGATGCCTATTTTATTTTTTTAGTATCGATAGTTAATTTTTCGATAAAAAATTATCTTACACAACGGTTGTCATACATTGTCAATAGACTCTTTACATGGGACCCTTTAACACCCTTTTTTCTTTAGGGGTAATTTTGTAACACCCAGTCATTTTCTGAATGTTATTAATTAAAAATATTTTAAAATTATTTTTGAAATAAATTTATAAATGCCAGATACTTACCTCATATACACATACATACATACACACACATGCATAGACATACATACATAAACTCACGACCGCGCCGTAATCCCTTCCGGGGTGGTCAGAAACATTGCTACAACTATCAACTTTCTGTTAAGAAAGCTTATAATAAGTAACTATTTTGTCAACTTACTTTCAATTGTTGGCTGCATTTGTGTATTATTGATAAGTACCTACCTATGTTAATTAATTGTTACTCTTCAGTTTATATTTTTACCCGCGACGGAACGGAGAACGTGTATGCGTTTAGGGTGAGAGGTTGTTTGTTTGTTTGTTTGTGTATTTGTTTGTGCAAAACGTATGTTCCCATTCATCTCCAAAACGGCTAAACCGATTTAGATACGGTTTTCTGTAAAGGGTTTGTGATTAATCAGCGATGGTTCTTAGATAGGTGATACGATGTTAACTCGCCAGGGGGCGCTGCTGTAAACATTTTTCTAACGTCAAAATGAGTTTTTGCGCATTTACGCCGAAACGGCTAGACCGATTTAGATGCGGTTTTTTTTAAAGTGCTTGAGGTTGGTTTGCAATGATTCTTAGATAGGTTTGATCGTGACAAACCACCAGGGGGCGCTGAATTTTTGTGAAGTGCTTGGTAGTAGAACGTGTTTGGGCTCTTTTGATAGCGTTTGGTGAGTAGCTTCTGTACATATGAACGTCTAAGGATCTGATGATGCAGCAGAACAACATCGTGGGGAACTCTGTGAAGGCACATAGCTAGTAGACCGTGTTTGGTGAGTAGCTTCTGTACATGAACGTCTGATGGTCTGATGATGCAGCAGAACAACATCGTGGGGAACTCTGTGACAGCACATAGCTAGTAGACCGTGTTTGGGCTCTTTTGATAGCATTCGGTGAGTAGCTTCTGTACATGTACGTCTGAGGGTCTGACGATGTAGCAGGACAACATCGTGGTTAACTCTGCGAAGGCACATAGCTAGTATACAGTATTTGGGCTGTTTTGATAGAGTTTGGTGAGTAACTTCTGTACATGAACGTCTTAGGGTCTGGTGATGCAGCAGAACAACATTGTGGGGAACTCTGCGAAGGCACACAGCTAGTAGACCGTGTTTGGGCTCTTTTAATAGCATTTGGAAGTAGCTTCTGTACATGAAGGTCTGAGAGTCTGATGCAGCAGGAGAACATCGTGGAGATCTCTGCGAAGGCACATAGCTAGGGAACCATGTTTGGGCTCGTTTGATAGTATTTGGTGAGTAGCTTCTGTACATAAACTACTGATGGTCTGATGATGGACCGGAAGAACATCGTCGGAAACTATGTGGAGGCACGTAGTAAGTAGGTAAACCATATTTAGGCTCTTTTTTAACCACGACTGGATGGAGAAATTATATGCGTTTAGGGTGAGAGGTTGTTTGTTTGTGTGTTTGAAGACGGTTATGTAGGAATTCTCTAAAAAGTTTAAAATAAAAAGCAAAATTAAAAATTTTGAAAAAACCCGCGACGGTAATCGAAAAAGGATTAAATAATTTTTTTGCAAATCCCTCGACTAAAAGAAAATAGGTAAGTAACGAAAGATAATAAACCAAACCCTAGAAAATCCGTCGAGGGCTGCCATT
Source organism: Agonopterix heracliana (assembly GCA_963693445.1). Lineage (NCBI taxonomy): Eukaryota > Metazoa > Arthropoda > Insecta > Lepidoptera > Depressariidae > Agonopterix > Agonopterix heracliana. Next base: position 1,907,064 of record OY856321.1, read on the forward strand.
GTCATCTGTTCCCAATTTCAATTAGACACAAACTCATAAAACTGATTTACGTTACTACTGGTGAAACGAGGATGTTCTTAGGTGTCAGAATATCTCTGACTAACCCCCTCGGGGAATGTAGTCGTGAGCATAATATGCTTATAGTCATAAAACTGAAAAAATTTAGTTCATGAATCAAATCAAAAATGAAATAGGCATGAAATGGCAGCCCCGACGGATTTTCTAGGGTTTGGTTTATTATCTTTCGTTACTTACCTATTTTCTTTTAGTCGAGGGATTTGCAAAAAAATTATTTAATCCTTTTTCGATTACCGTCGCGGGTTTTTTCAAAATTTTTAATTTTGCTTTTTTTATATTTCTGTTTAAATTATGATGTAGGTATAAGATACGTTATTTATTTTGTTAAATTTTCTTCGTGAATGCATGCAACAAATTTATATGAAGTGAATGGGTACCTACGTACCTATTTGAATATCAAAAATAAAAATAGCTAAAATTTAAATATCTAAGGTTAAAATGTCTAAAATATGAAATCTAATGATTAGAAAGTCAAAAGTTCAAAATGTCTAAAACAAAAACGTAGAATAATCCAATTGTCAAACTTTAACAAGTCTAAGTTTTAAAAACATAAACTTAAAATATACTTATATACACAGGGTGTTTCATAAGTAACAATAAATTTTTAAAACTCTTAAGGGGGTTGTTGAGACCGTCAAACTGAACAACTTTCTCTATGGGACCAACATCGAAATCGCGAAAAAAAATATTTTATATCCCATACATATTTTAGGTCTAGTCGATTTGTAGAGTATAGAACATTTTTTTTTCGTGATTTCGATATTGGTCCCATAGTGAAAGTTGTTCAGTTTGATGGTCTACACCACCCCCTTAAAGGTTTATTTGTATTTTTGTAACACCTTGTATAGTACACATTAAATAATGTTAAAATGTACAGCGTGGGTTGTAGGTAATGGGAATAAAGGCCCTCATCCACATAATTAAAAGTAACACCCCCCTTTTTTGTTTTAATAAAACAAGTTTTAAAATTATAATATAATAACCCAAAATGAATGTTTTTTCGTAACCCACAGCTCGGGCGGAAGGGGTGAAGGGGGATACCCCGTCCCCCCGCACCCACCAAAAAAGGGGGGTTGAGATTCTAAGAAGTAAGGGGTGCAATATAGAATTGCGGAGCGAAGCGGAGCAAACACGTTCACACTTCGTCGTAAGGAGAATCTTTTGATTTTATTGTGAACTTATACATGAAAACCATTGCTATTTTAAATAATTTAGCATTTAAAATGTTTAACATTTTAAGTTTCGCTGTTTTAATGTTAAACATATTGATTTTTGATATTTGAAACTATTAAACATTAAAATTTTAGACATTTTAACCGTAGATATTTAAAATTTAGCTATTTTTATTTTTGACATTCAAATACGACGTGAACCGCTAAGATATCACGCTTTGAAATTATTCATACAAAATTTCAAACCCTTATATCTTCGTAATTATATTACAAATTGTAAATATTATTTGATATGCGCAAACTAGATTTTCTAAGCTATTTTTCCATGTATAAAACATTACTTTTATTAACACCGTTTACGAGTGTTATACGACAACGTTTTGTAGGAAATTGACAGCTCTCCAACCACCTTAACAGCTAACGCATGTCAGGTAAAAACGGACCTGACCTCGACGTGAGATTTTCGTTCACGCTAGTGTTGTCTTCCTAGTATTTTGATGCGAAACAGATTTTACAAAATCAGGCTCACTCTTGGCCACATTTCTGTTCTTCGACGTCATTTTGACATTTCGATAGTGACATAAATGACCTAAACATACTTTAAAGTTGAATTAATAAAAGTGTTTGCGTAATTCAATTTTATTTGAATAAATACCACAAAGTAAATTAGTTTTGACAAAAAATAAGTGGTTTAACACTAAACCTGATTAGAACAATGCTTATTATGGTAGTATTTTTACTTACAATACAAAAATGTGTTTAATGTTTCAGTTGCCTGATATCAGATAAAACAGCTCTACGAATATACTTTGACCCAGTTACCTACGCTACCTAGATGACATTGGTAGGAAAGAAACCATGGTTTGAAACATGATCTCTGTCAAGGAATATACTGAAGGTAAACATTTGTTGACAATTTTGTACTAGGTATCTATAAATATCTACTAGGCTTTATAAATAACGAGTTTATATTGATATCTGCTTAATTCTTGATTTTTCAGGTGACATTCTCCCTTCATGTATTCCTTACCACCGTCTTCACCATAAGGGCACACGGGGCCCGTGCCCAGGGCCCCCATTCTCAGGGGGCCCCGAAGGACCGACAACTTCTCTCACACATTTATTCTCAAAACATTTTTGTCTGGCACATTAAACTTTTTTCACAAATCAGTCACCTTATCAGAAGGTATTTATTTACAAGGCGTATCCTTCAAAAATTTACTTTAAGGATACCTATAATACAAGATTTTGGTCAACAGAAATCCCGAAAGAAACCTTTATCGTAATCGTAACCAAAAAACCAGCAGCATTCTAATATCATTAATGACATATTAATTTCATACTGTATTTGATTACCTATAATAAATGGACATACTTAGTAAAAAATAGGTAAAAAAACTATTTTAGATTAATACTTTGTTAATTAATTTTTATTATAAAATCGTGGGCGCTTGCATAGTAATAGGTATAACTCAAATGTTACATACTATTTATCTTACAAAATAAAAAAATACATCAAAACATTTTGAAAGTAAATAGTACGGCTAAGGTGATATCGATGTGGTTTTCATTGTTGTATGTCATCGAGCTATGAAACCTGTACCTGCACTACCTACGGATGAAAGCAAATTTTTAAGGAAAGTTTAATATTTTACTAGCAAGCGCCCACGATTTTATAATCAAAATTAATTAACAAAGTATTAATCTAAAATATGAATGCCTATTGTAATACCTTTATTTGTTATAACTATTTTGAAGATAAGTTGACATAGGTTATACTCACAAATTTCCAGCTAACGGTAGTCTACAACATAATACGAAAATGTAGAAAATTATTTTTTACCGTTTAGTGCAGTTTTCATTCAAATAAAATCGTTTAACTTAAAAAGTTTTTTTACCTATTTTATTTTTTACTTTTTAGTTTCCCAGTCAAAGTAAAAACTGAAAACATTCATAGAAACGAATTAAATGAGATCGAATGCGAGTGATCTGCTACAATTAAATGTGACCCTAGACCACCTTCTGTCTCGGTCATAAGACGCTCAATCTTACCGAGACTAAAAAGTATTCATCGAAACAAATTAAATGATACCAAACCCGAGAGTTCTGCTACAATTTAGTTGTATAGACCCCTTGAAAACCTTCCACCTCCAACATTAGATACTCAATCTTACCGGTACCTAGTTACCTACCGTAAAGTTCGGGACTAAAAAGTCCTTATCAAAACCAATTAAATGCGATCAAACACGAGTGTACTGCAACAATTTTACTGACGAGATCCCTTGAACACCTTTCGTCTCCATTATCAGACCTTCAATTTTACCGAGACTATAGAATCCTCATCAAAATCAATTAAATGTGATCCGTCACGAGTGTTCTACTTCAATCAACTGAAGAAATCCCTTAACCACCCTCAATCTCCATCATCAGACCCTCAATCTTACTGGTGCCACAAAGTTCTCATCGAGCAATTTAAATTTTACCAAACACGAGTGCTCTGCTATAATTCATCGAGAAGATCGCTTGACCACCTTCCGTCTCCATTATCAGACCCTCAATCTTAATGGTACCACAAAGTTTTCATCGCTACAATTGAAATGATATCTAACGCGATTGTATTGCTATACTGAATCGAGGAGATCCCTTGACCACCTTCCGTCTCCATCATCAGACCCTCAATCTTACTGGTACCCCAAAGTTCTCATCGCAATAATTGGAATGAGACCAAACACGAGTGTTTTGCTATAATTCATCGAGAAGATCCCTTAACCACCTTCCGTCTCCATCTTCAGACCCTCAGTCTTACTAGTGCCACAAAATTCTCATTGAAACAATTTAAATGATACCAAACACGAGTGCTCTACTATGTGTCATCAAGTAGATCCCTTGACCACCTTCATTCTCCATCTTCAGACCCTCAATCTTACCGGTACCATAAAGTTCTCATCGAAACAATTTAAATAATACCAAACACTAGTGCTCTGCTATAATTAATCGAGAAGATAGCTTGACCACCTTCCGTCTCCATCATCAGACCCTCAATCTTAATGGTACCACAAAGTTATCATCGCAACAATTGAAATGATATCAAACGCGATTGTATTGCTATACTTAATCGACCTTCCGTCTCCATCATCAGACCCTCAATCTTACCGGTGCTATAAAGTTCTCATCAAAACATTTTAAATGACATGAAACACGAGTGATCTGCTATATTTCATCGAGAAGATCCCTTGACCACCTTCCGTCTCCATCATGAGACCCTCAATCTTACTGGTACCACAAAGTTCTCATCGCAACAATTGAAATGAGACCAAACACGAGTGTATTGCTGTAATTCATCAACGAGATCCCTTGACCACCTTCCGTCTCCAGCATCAGACCCTCAATCTTACTGGTACCTCAAAGATATCATCGCTACGATTGAAATGAGACCAAACACGAGGGTATTGCTATAAGTCATCGACGAGATCCCTTGACCGCCTTCCGTCTCCATCATCAGACCCTCAATCTTACCAGTACCATAAAGGTCTCATCAAAGAAATTTATATAACACTAAACACGAGTGCTCTGCTATAAGAAATCGAGGAGATCTCTTGACCACCTTCCGTCTCCATCATCAGATCACCTCCATGTTACCATAATATTGCATTGTCATCAGAACTATACTTGTGTGTAAAGTTTCAACTGAATTGGTTGACAGGAAGTGGGTGAAAATTCGATTACAAGAATCCATTGTTAGTTAGTTAGTTAGTTAGATAGATAGTTAGACCGGTTCGAAGTTAAATAAAATCGTTTAATAAAAAATGTTATAATAATTGTGTCCGTGTAGTTAGCAGCCTCACCAACGAATTCGAAGATTTTGACTAAGCCACGATTTAGTACCCAATTAGTACTATTTAGTGCCCAAAGCACAGATTTGGTACTCCTGCATTTTAAAAGATATTTGGGTTACTTACTGAGGCTGCTAGATAGACGTCAAGGTAGCAGTCGCATTGAAAAATACTGTTTATATCAATGTGATTTATATGTCAAGATTTAGTACTCATTTAGTACTTCCTATATCCAAAATTTCAATAATATTGATTCAATACAAGCCGAGATATGATGGTGCATTGTTGAGGCTGCTAGCTAGACGTTTATTCCAACGATGATTCCAATGAAACGGGTGCACATTTCAAAAAGATAAATACATATACAGATTAAGTGCTCGATTTGGTGCCTCTTATGATATTTATGAAAAGTATAATTTTCTTTCCTACTTCCCAAAAAAATTACGTAAACTTCTACATACATTCGATTTTCGGTACAATCATGAACAAAAATTATCATTTATCGGAATTCTATTGCCACGAGCGTGCGCACGCGATTATAGCAAGTTATTCATAGGGGTTCCGTCTATCTGGCATAACTTTCATTGTCCGAAACATATATAGCATAACATACTTGGCATAATTGTTCTTGGGCGAATATTAACAATGCAGAAAGCTTTATTTGGTATAACATACAGTGGCAGAATATTAATTTATGCGAATTTAATATGGCATACTACTACCATAATCGAATGTTATATTGAATAATTTTGCATAGCATAATGATCATGTGGCATTAGCGCGGTTTTGCATAATTTCGCTTAGCATAATGATCAGTGGCAATAGGGCGTTTAGTTTGCGTGCATGCATGTTTGCTTGCTTGTCTGCATGTTGGGGGGTGCAGGAGAGTGCGGGGGGGCGGAAGCCCCCTGCCTGAGAAAAACAAATTCGTGCTTGTGAAATTCTAGGTTAGGTTAGGTTAGAACATGTATAACGCTTAGCGGAGCGAGCGAAGCTAGCGGAACATCTACATGCTTGCTTGCATGCTGCATGCTTGCCTGCTTTGCTGGATGCGTGCATGTTTGCTTGTGTGCATGATTGCTTGCTTGCTTTTCTGCATGTTGGGGGGTGCAGGGGGGCCATGCCCCCCGCGACGGGGGTGCGGGTGGCGGAAGCCCCCTGCCTGAGAAAAACAAACGGGTTTTTTAAAATTGTAGGTTAGGTTAGGTTAGAACATGTAAGACACTTAGCGGAGCGAGCAAAGCGAGCGGAGCATCAACATGCTTGCTGCATGTTTGCTTGTTTGGTGCATGCTTGCTTGCTTGCTGCATGATTGCTTGCTTGCTGCATGATGCTTGCTTGCTTGTCTGCATGTTGGGGGGTGCAGGGGGGCTGCGCCCCCCGATCGGGGGGTGCGGGGGGCGGAAGCCCCCTGCCTGAGAAAAACAAACTGGTGTTTTTAAAACTGTAGGTTAGGTTAGGTTAGAACATGTAAGACACTAAGCGGAGCGAGCGAAGCGAGCGGAGCATCAACATGCTTGCCGCATGTTTGCTTGCTTGGTGCATGCTTGCTTGCTTGTTGCATGCTTGCTTGCTTGCTGCATGATTGCTTGCTTGCTTGTCTGCATGTAGGGGGGTGCAGGAGGCGGAAGCCCCCTGCCTGAGAAAAACTTGGTGGAACAAATTTGTGGTTTTAAAATTCTAGGTTAGGTTAGAACATGTATCATGCATGCATCAACATGCTTGCTTACATTCTGCATGCTTGTTGCTTAGGGCGCAGAAAGGTAGCTTCAAAACTGGAGGTTAGATTAAGCTAGATGGTAGATTTTAGTTTGTATCATTAGGAAAAGTAACTAAATAAAACAACGTGGTATGTATATAATCAGTTATTATTCGATAATTTTTCTCCCCTCCGAACGGAAAGCGTCAATTTTCGTCCCGCTGCGCTAAACAAAGTTGTCGCTTTCCACCTCCGTCGAGGTGAAAAATAGTAGGTGTATACTAACCTCGGACAGTAAATAAGAAAGCCTGAGATTACGTGTCACATGAGATCTGAGCCCTTTCTTACTTTCCTGCCCTCGGTGTGTAATCTACTAATATCCTGGTACCTACTACTGGTAGTTGTTTATGTCATTAGTCATTTAGTATAGTCAGCCTATAATATGCATTACAAAATTATGCGACAATGATGAGAACCGTTACAATACTCTGCGAAAAGGCAATAATGCCATACGATACTTCTGAATATAAACGTTATGCATACGACTGATCTGCCATAGAAGACTATGCGTTATGAATGGATGCTAAAAAAAGTATGCCAAGTGAAGTTATGCCATAAGTCATGTATGCCTATAGTGATCATGCATTACAAAATTATGCGAAAAAAAGTTATGCGACAACAGGGTGAACCAATTCATAGCAATACCGAGAGATGGCGGGATGCGAAAATGAGTCGTTTTACTTAGAATGAAGAACTGTTATTGCTTGCTTGATTCAAATGAGTGCAGCCGAGGGACTACAACGAGTTTATTATTATGAACCTTGTTCTATCATAGATGTTTTCATTCTGTGAAATCGGTTTGTGGTTTATGTTGTGAACAGTGTTTGAAAAGTACTAGTCTCATACAATTGAGTCAAGTAGGCGTTACAGTTTAGTATGGAACTACTGACTTTTTTGCGATTTCAAGATTTGTCCCATCATAAAAGTTGTTCAATTTGATGATCTGAACCACCCCTGAAAGATTCAAATCGAAATATGCAAATTAGTTTATTTTACACAACTTCAACAAAACAACTCGTTAACATCAGGGCCTCAAGTCGGGTAAGGGCCCCCAAGTCACAGGTTATGAATCGCAAGTCATGAGGTTAGGGCCCTAAGGGCGAGCACATGTAGGTAAAGCCCCTTATGTCAAAGGGTCATGCCTCAAAACATACTTTTATTTTATTTATTTAATTTAAGCAGTCAAATCCCATGTTGCTGTAGCATCTAGCATCATGCCCCGAAGGCAATCGTGTTGGATTGGAACTTAATCGTTTCATTCTTGATGAGGACCCAAATGCAGTACTGGCAGGCTCCACAATGTGACATTTAGACTTCATCATCCTTCAACGAAAAGATCCTTAATATTGTGATTTCAAACGGACACTCTTTTTTTTTTTTTTTTACTAACCAGATTTGTTCACAACTTTACCATTTAATAATTCCAATTTGTTTAATAAATATGTTATATTCACCTGTTACTCGATTTAACCATAACCCGATCAACTTCAGTTTGTATAGGTTACTTACTTTAGCTTACTTATTGCATTTGTAACACATAACTTTCATTACAAGATCAGCTTTCAAACATAGATAATGTCATGACAGTACTGTAAAGTTAATGATTTTTCATCAAAGCCCGTACACGTTCCACTTTAGCTCATTGTAGCACTCCATTCCTTGCCGTTCAAAAGATAATTAAACACACGGATACAACACATTGTACTGCACATATCCATGTCAACTACACATCTCAAACCGATTTTACATGGATGCCATATGAAATGAAATACCTAGTTAATTTTTAGTAATTTTCCGTTTCATCGTTTTCATTTAATCACATCAAACAAGTAAAGAAGCAATATTATGGCAACGATCAGTCAATAACAACAACTGTCTCTGTTAATTAGTCTTTCAATGTGAATCAATGAAACGTCTACATAATCATCATTCCACAATTCAAACTTTTAATTACAATAGGTCATATTTAGTAAACATTTCACCAAAGCACAGAACCACCACGATCTGGACGATGCATTCAAACAAATTAATTTGTAAATCCGTGGTTTGTACAACATGACCTCTATTCCAAAAGCAATAAGGTTCAATTTATAAAATAGAATTTTGACTTTTAAAAACATCAATGTGATTTTTAATCAATGATAGTTCAGCATGTTTCCGACGTAGCTGGTATTAATGTAACATAATTCAAATAATTCAAGCACAAATAATACACGACGATCTCTCTTACTACGATCTTTCGACTTTTGTAGGCACAATAAAATGGAACAGACTTACTCAGGTTAGTTTCAAATTATGGACTTGTTAGTAACTCAAACCAAGCAATCATGTCAGGCAGCAGGATTTCAGGCAGTTTCAGGCTCTCAAACACGTTTTTACATGCACCAAGCCAAAGTTCACGCGAGGTCAAACGCAGGAAAACTCTCGTTTTCTTGTTAGTAAATGCGTCCATATGCCTCAAATTAGATGTAAACATGTATATTAGTGGCGACGGGCTCACCCCCCGTCACACTGGACAGAGTTTCGGTACTACTGGTGAAACGTGGATTTTCTGAGGTTTCAGAATATCTCTGACTACCCCCTTGGGGAATATAGTCGTGAGCATATGCTATGCTATGCTATGCTATGCTAGTAGCACAAAACATAATTATATCCCGTCACTTTGCACCTCTTTGCACAGATAGGTCGGAACTTTTCAATCACAAAAGCACGTGTTGGTTTCCGCCATGTTACCGCGATTGAATTTTCGATTCGACCGAATATTTTTATGTGGGCGATGAGTTACAATTCCGCTTCTGAGATATTAGACTGAAACTCTCTGGACACTGGTGAATACATTTAATAGACTTTTCCTCGATAATTATATAAAACATTGGAGCGGTTCAGAATTGCGTAAGCGCGTCCCACGGAGCCGAGGCGGAAGTGCGCCGACTGTCAGATTGACAGCAGACCAAGGGGCAATCCATAGAGCACGCAGAGGGGGGTCTGCCAAAAACCACATTTCCGCTAACAGTAGGTATCATAAACATTTTCCATTAGACATTCGTCATCATTATCACAGCCTATGAACGTTTTATTTTTTTATTTATTAATAAAAAGCAAAATTAAAAATTTTGAAAAAACCCGCGACGGTAATCGAGCCTATGAACGTTTTATTTTTTTATTTATTAATAAAAAGCAAAATTAAAAATTTTGAAAAAACCCGCGACGGTAATCGAAAAAGGATTAAATAATTTTTTTGCAAATCCCTCGACTAAAAGAAAATAGGTAAGTAACGAAAGATAATAAACCAAACCCTAGAAAATCCGTCGGGGCTGCCATTTCATGCCTATTTCATTTTTGATTTGATTCATGAACTAAATTTTTTCAGTTTTATGACTATAAGCATATTATGCTAACGACTACATTCCCCGAGGGGGTAGTCAGAGATATTCCGACACCTAAGAACATCCACGTTTCACCAGTAGTAACGTAAATCAGTTTTATGAGTTTGTGTCTAATTGAAATTGGGAACAGATGGCAATGGCAGCCCTCGACGGATTTTCTAGGGTTTGGTTTATTATCTTTCGTTACTTACCTATTTTCTTTTAGTCGAGGGATTTGCAAAAAAATTATTTAATCCTTTTTCGATTACCGTCGCGGGTTTTTTCAAAATTTTTAATTTTGCTTTTTATTTTAAACTTTTTAGAGAATTCCTACATAACCGTCTGCAAACACACAAACAAACAACCTCTCACCCTAAACGCATATAATTTCTCCATCCAGTCGTGGTTAAAAAAGAGCCTAAATATGGTTTACCTACTTACTACGTGCCTCCACATAGTTTCCGACGATGTTCTTCTGGTCCATCGTCAGACCATCAGCAGTTTATGTTCAGAAGCTACTCACCAAATGCTATCAAACGAGCCCAAATATGGTCTCCTAGCTATTCGCCTTCACAGAGTTCTCCACGATGTTGTTCTGCTGCATCACACTCTCAGAACTTTATGTACAGAAGCTACTCACTAAACGCTATTAAAAGAGCCCAAACACGGTCTACTAGCTGTATGCCTTCGCAGAGTTCCCCAAAATGTTGTTCTGCTGCATCACCAGACTCTAAGACGTTCATGTACTGAAGCTACTCACCAAACTGTATCAAAACAGCCCAAATACTGTATACTAGCTATGTGCCTTCACAGAGTTCCCCACGATGTTGTCCTGCTACATCATAAGACCCTCAGACGTTCATGTCCAGAAGCTACTCACCAAACGCTATCAAAAGACCCCAAACACGGTCTCCTAGCTATGTGCCTTCACAGAGTTCCCCACGTTGTTCTTCTGCTGCATCATAAGACCCTCTGACATTTACTTCCAGAAGCTACTCACCAAACGCTATCAAAAGACATCAAACACGGTCTCCTAGTGATGTGCCTTCACAGAGTTCCCCACGTTGTTGTTCTGCTACATCATCAGACCCTGAGATGTTCATGTACAGAAGCTACTCACCAAACGCTATCAAAAGACCCCAAACACAGTCTCTTAGCTATGTGCCTTCACAGAGTTCCCCACGGTGCTTTTCTGCTCCATCACCAGACCCTCAGCAGTTCATGTACAGAAGCTTCTCACCAAACGCTATCAAAAGAGCCCAAACACGCTCTACTAGCTACGTGCCTTCACAGAGTTCCCATCAAAGTTGTCCTGCTACTATCATCAGACCCTCAGACCTTCATGTACAGAAGCTACTCACCAAACGCTATTAAAAGAGCCCAAACACGGTCTACTAGCATGCACTTGTTAAAAAACCGGATCAGCGCCCCCTGGTGGTTTGTCACAATCAAACCTATCTAAGAATAATTGCAAATAAACCTCAAGCACTTTAAAAAAAACCGCATCTAAATCGGTTAAGCCGTTTCGGCGTAAATGCGGAAAAACTCATTTTGACGTTAGAAAAATGGTTACTGCAGCGCCCCCTGGCGAGTTAATATCGTATCACCTATCTAAGAACCATCGCTAATTAATTACGAACCCTTTACAGAAAACCGTATCCAAATCGGTCTAGCCGTTTTGGAGATAAATGGGAACATTGGATTTGCACAAACAAACACACAAACAAACAAACAAACAAACAAACAACCTCTCACCCTAAACGCATACACGTTCTCCGTTCCGTCGCGGGTAAAAATAATGAAGTGACTGAACTGATTGCTAAAACGAAAAACAAAAAACTATTATGATTATTTTACTAAATACAAAAACAATCCTAAAAAGATATGGGGTCAGATCAGAACACTATCTAATAATACGAATAAAAACAAAACAGATTTAATTCCTCCAAAACTCATTACACAACTAGGTTGTATCACTGAGGGGAACAAAGTATGCGAACATTTTAATAGCTTCTTTTCTACAATAGGTCCTCAGTTAGCAAGTCAAATACCATCAAAATTTCACAACAATACTGCATGTACAATCTCCAATACATTCCAAGAACAAAATTCCTTAGAACGAACTACGAGTATCATATCAACACTGACTCGATTCAGTGAAGACGAAGTCTCTAAAATAATAAATGATCTCGACCCTAATGCGAGCTGTGGTATTGACGGAATTAGCACAAATAATGCATAAAACCTATCATTCTAACAGAGCTGACTAACTGCCTAAATAATTGTCTTGATACTGGTTATTTTCCAAACGAATTAAAAATTGCCATGGTTAAACCAATTTATAAATCAGGTACAAAAAGTGACCCCAGTAACTACCGCCCAATTCCAGTCCTACCTATTGTTTCCAAGATATATGAAAAGATTATCTACAGTCGATTGAATGGCTACCTATCACAAATAAATTTTCTTTTCAATCGTCAATATGGTTTCCGCCCAAAATCGAATACCCTGTCTGCAATAATCGATTTGGTAGCCAAAATTAAATCTAACATCGATGCAAAAAAACTGGGTCTTTGGGTCTTTATAGAACAGATCTCAAGAAAGCATTCGACACTGTCAGTCATACATTTTACTGCAGAAGCTCTCAAACATAGGTATAACTGGCAAAGCGTTAAAAATGTTCGAATCTTATTTAACAGATCGGTATCAAATAGTTAAGATAGGAAAATACCAAAGCTCACGGCATAGCATCACATGCGGTGTCCCTCAGGGATTTTGGGCCCACTGCTATTCCTCATTTATGTAACTGTAAACAATATTTGTGAACTGTCAGTTCATGGTGATGTTGCGCTCTATGCCGACGACACTTGTATATTTTACTTTGGTCATTCTATAGACGAAATTACAAAACAAGCACATGATGACCTGAATATCTTATTTAAATGGTTCCAATACAATCTGCTGACCATTAATATGGATAAAACCTGCTACGTTATATTCAAAGCTAAAAACAAAAAAATTCTGGACTATACACCACTTACAATAAATAATAACAAAATAAAAGAAAAAACGGAAGAAAAATATCTCGGACTAGTTTTGGATGACCACCTCACATGGAAGGCACATATAAATAAAATAAGATCTAAACTATCCTCTCTATTAGGCGCTGTTTACAGATGTGTGCGTTGTCTTCCGCTGCGTATCCGCTACACCATATACTTCTCACTCAATAAGCCTAATCTCGACTATCTCATCGAGGTAGCGCAACTAAAACGACACTCAAAGATTTACAAACTATTCAAAACAAAATCATAAAACTATTATTCAACTACGACTTCGAACAGCTATACAAAGAAACTAATTTCATTAATTTAAATTAAATGTGCGAGTACAATACCTGTATTCTAATTTAAAAAATCCTAGAAAACAAAATACACTCTCAATTATCATTTAAAACCTACGAATAAGAATAAATATGGAAGAGTAACTCCAAACAAAATCGAAATCATTTTTGGCACCCCATGAAAAATGTCATTTTGTATGAGTTTTGGCGGCGAGTTACAATTTTTAAAGAACAAATTTAGAACGCGTTACAATTTTTTTGGTGCCACTTTTTGAGCTTCATTTATACTTCTATACATTCTCTTATTCGTAGTACCTTTGGAGCATGGTTTGATCCCATGGGTACATACTTTTGGAGACCACACTATCGTGCCTAGTTTGATCCGCAAGGTCAAATCTATGGTTTATATCTCTTTGGCATGTTCTACGACATAAAACCTTATAAAATTCCCTTTCCAATGATATATCACACTATGGGAGCAAGTCAATGGCCGCGTCACTAGCCGCCATTTTCACGAGGTCAACGCGCGGCCGCGCGGAAACCACACATTTTGAATTGAATTTATTCGATTTTTTAGTATGGCAAGGAAAAATAAAGCTTTTTTCATTTTTTTTGCATATTTTATCCATATTCAGCCAACAGTTTTCCTTGTCTGTACATTTTTTATCTGTGAGGTAGTTTTTATTTTTTGTTGGTACCACCCATATCCGTCTCTCATGTTTTCATCTTGACACTTTGTACTATTAGTGGTAGAGAGGTAAGTATGTTTTGTTTCTTTCCAATAGCTCAACTATTCAAGATGCCGTAACAAAAAACCGCATGTCAATTTATAAACAAACGAAGGAATGGGAACGTTTTTTCTAAACGAGCTCAGTTGGGCGCTCGCCGCCGCCGAGAGCGCGGGGCTAAACCAATAGGCAAAAAGGAAAAAGAGTACTTCGACGACATTCATTTTCCTAAAAGCCGAACTAACTACGGTAAAAATAGTATACAAGTGCAAGGAGTAAAGATGTTCAATAAACTCCCCAAAGAAATAAAAGAAAATCTTATATTTTAAAATAACTCTAAATCCGACCCTGCACTAACCAACTCGCTAACCCACACTCACACTAACTAACCGAACAAATCTGAACAAAAATTTCCGTGTGTGCATGCTCAACCACCGCGCTCGCCTATGCAGAAGTTGCTTCTTTTAACTTCCTACCTTGTTTGTAGGTACCCACATAGAAAAAAAAATTAAAATAAAATATTACAACTCATTATACTTACTTAATATTTATACCTACATAATTATAAAAAGCAAAATTAAAAATTAAAAAAAAACCCGCGACGGATGTTAACGTACCTACCTAATCGAAAAAGGATTAGGTAAATAAAATTTTTGAAAAAAACCCCGACTAAAAGAAAGTAGGTAAGTAACGAAAGATAATAAAATAAAACAAAATCTAGAAAATCCGTCGGGGCTGCCATTTCATGCCCTGGCCCTGTTATAAACAAAATTTTCCATTTTTATGTTTTTTTGTCTAATTATTGAAATTGGGAACAGATGGCAACGGCAGCCCTCGACGGATTTTCTAGATTTTGTTTTATTTTATTACTTACCTACTTTCTAATAATCGGGGGTTTTTGCAAAAATTTTATTTCATCCTTTTTCGATTAGGTAGGTACGTTTACATCCGTCGAAGGTTTTTTTCAAAATGTTTAATTTTGCTTTTTATTTTAAACTTTTTAGAGAATTCCTAAATAACCGTCAAAATATATGTCCATTTGTTTGTCTTTCTGTATGTTTGAAGTCTTACATAAATCAGCCAAGCCTTCTCGGATCAAAAAATTATTGTTAACCGAAATATGTTTACTGCAGCATCCCCTGGCGAGTTAACCCCTATCTATCCGAGAACCATCTCTTACACACAAACCCTTTTCAGAAAACAATATCTTAATCGGTCTAACCGTTTTAGAGATAAATAGGAACATTCGTTTGCACACGCAAACACACAAACAAACAAACCTCTTACCCTAAACGCATAAGTACACCTTTTCCATCCTGTCGTGGGTAAAAACAGCTTAAACATAGTTTAAATACTAGCTACGTGCCTCCACATAGTTTCCGACGATGTTCTTCTGATCCATCAATAGACCATCAGCAGTTTATGTACAGAAGCTACTTACCAAATGCTATCAAAAGAACCCGAACATGGTCTCTTCGCTATGTGCCTTCACAGAGTTTCCCACGATGTCGTTCTGCTGTATCATCAGTCAGACCCTCAGACGTTCATGTACAGAAGCTAAACGCTATTAAAAGAGCGCAATAACGGTCTACCAGCTATGTGCTTTCGCAGAATTCTCCACGATGTTGTTCTGCTGCATCACCAGACTCTAAGACGTTCATGTACAGAAACTACTCACCAACCGCTATCAAAAGAGCCCAAACACGGTGGTGGCGCCTAGAATGTTTTCAGATAATTGAAACGCAGCATCCGCACTGTAGTACATATATTTATAAAGTAACCCATGGAGTGGAGGTATCTAACAATAACTTTTTAAACAACCGCCTACTAGTTATGTAGGTAGATACAAATCACAAATATAACACCTCACCACTTATTTAGAAAAGAAAATAAACAAAATTCAACATAGTTTAAATGACAGTTAGGTACATTACTCTACTTACTCGGTAGGCCTGGTAACTATCACCTACATAGATACAATATACCAAATTACTAAGTCACATAATAAACTTATTACAAACAATAGAAGTATTTTAAAACAGATGTAATCCTAGGATAGGATACATGCTTAGATAAAGTATATGTCCTGCCACGAACCGTTGTGTAAAGTGCGTGTTATTTCTCTATAAAAACCAAAATATCTTAATAAAAGGTGTCTTCGCTTCAAAGAGTCTTTATTATTCTACCAAATAAGAAGACTACCTGTCCACCTACCCTGATATAATAATAATAATACATCTTTATTTATTCAGATAACTATGTGATCTATCCAGGGTTAGTAGGTACAATAAAATTAAATAAAACCTTACAAACGAAGTTAGTACTACTTAATCACTAATTGAGATTTGGTCATCTCAACGAAGTGCCTCATTATGGGGCAATCAATCTTAGCAATAGCCTTCAGGATGGCGTTGCTGCTGCCCCGCACTCTATTTAGTAACGATGCAGTCTTTTTACGAAGGATGGCGTCAAACCCATCCGTTCGGGCTTGAACAAACATCTCTGATGCACTACAGTAACGTGGCAGGCGCAACAGCGCCCTGAAGGCATTGTTGTACTGGATTTAGTCTGGTTCACTTTTCGACGGATTTCAATTCTAGCGGCATTAGGTTTAGGTTTAATGAAATTTATTCTCAAAAAACAAAAAACCCAACTGCATAAAAAACGATTAACTGAAAAGATAAAAACAAGCTCCTTAAATCAGCTATAATAACTTTGCTTGGGCAAATTAATACAATTTGAATGTTATTACTTATTAGGTAGGTATCGCAAACGGGGACAAAGAAAAATGACCTATTTGTTGTTGTTGGTTATTGGTTTGTCCCCGCCTGCAATACCTAGGTACCTAATAAGTAATAACATTCAAATTGTATTAATTTGCCCAAGAAAACTTATTATAGCTGATTTAAGGGGCTTGTTTTTATCTTTTTAGTTAATAGTTTTTTATGCAGTCGGATTTTTTAGTTTATTTCATACTTTTTAGTCTTGTGTCAAAATGGGTGCATAAAAATACTATAATATATATATAATTGGAATCTGCTCTTCACCAGCTTTCATTTGATACCCATATTGTATTTTTTTACGAAAAAAAATTGATTCTCTTTTTTAATTCGCATACACCATATTAAAATAATGTACCCTATGTCACTCTCACGATTTTTACGAATCTAACGACACCTCATATGTTAAAATCCATCAAGCCGTTTAGGCTGTAGGGCGTGCCAAAGAAATAGACATACAAACATACATACTTACATACATACATACATACATACGCTCGAAAAACATAACCCTCCTTCTGTCGCAGTCGGGTAAAAAGACATCATTGCATCATCAAGGCATTTTGGGAAACATTTTGCCAAATGTGTTTTTTTTACTAACTCGGACCTGCTAAACACGAATTTCAATGTTGGCACTCCCGAATTTGCGGGCTCGAGGAAGGGGGAGGCTCCAAAGGTGACTTTTTGCAGTTTTTCGCGTATTTCTCGGAATGTTGGTATAAGTTTTATCGAAAAGTTTTGTATGGACAAATTATATCTGATAAAATTTTATACAAAACAAGTTCTGTGCACTTTTGTCATAGGAGTGTTTTTTTTCAGTTTCCTCAGGTTCTTTGAGGGCTACAGGGCAGAGAGAGTAAGAGCATATCAAAAATTAGGCTATTTGTATGGCGACCCTCATGAATGTTGAAAATAAAAACAAAATGATTTCATATTCGTAATCAGCGACCCCTAAAACCCCCGGATATACATTTTTAGTCGGTTCGGTGAACCTTTAAAAGCTGCTTTGGCGTTTGAAATTTCCATGGCAGCCATCTTGGATTTCACAATTCTGGATTTTTTTTTATCATGACGGTCGTCATACAAATTGCCTAATTTTTTATGTGATCTTACTTTCTCTCTCTTCTTATGACAAAAGTTCACAGAACTTGTTTTGTAGAAAGTTTTGTCAGATTTAATTTGTCCATACAAAATTTTTCGATAAAAATTATACATTCCGAGAAATACGTGAAAAAAAGCACTCCTATGACAAAAGTTCACAGTACTTGTTTTGTTGAAAGTTTTGTCAGATTTAATTTGTCCATACAAAATTTTTCGATAAAAATTATAGATTCCGAGAAATACGTGAAAAACTGAAAAAAAAAGCACCTTTAGAGCCCCCCCTTCCTCGAGCTCGCAAATTCGGGAGTGCCAACATCGAAATTCGTGTTCAGCAGGTCTGAATTAGTAAAAATAATACATTTGGCCAAAATAACCTACAGGCTGCCAGAGTAAAATGAAGTGCAGTATGCCATAAACAATGTAACCTTAACTGCATCAGAACATCCGGCTATAGTGCTTGGATTTTAGTAAGTACTAGCTGTTGCCCGCGACTTCGTACGCGTGGACATAAGACTTGTTTATGGGTTTTTTTTGTGCCACTGACTGGTTTTTGTGACTTCTGAAAGAACACCCCCTACTTACCCCCTCTATGCACCCCCTAATCACCACTAACGCACTCTCTACTCACCCCAACGCACCCCCTACGCACGCCCTACATACCCCTACGCACCCCTACTCACCCCCGCAATGCACCCCCTACTCACCACTTAGTACCCCCTACGCACTCACTACTCACCCCCCATTTCACCCCCTACTCACCTTTACGCACCCCCTACGTACCCTTACACACCCTCTACGTAACCGCTCCTTACTACGCACCCCCTCAACTCACCCCTTACTCAATATCTTTCATGATTTTCAGACTTTCAGACAGAACAGGAAACACGTGTTTACTTATTTACCAATAGGAGTACTCCTGTGAAGTTTCGAATAAAATAGTCTAACTAATCTCGTTTCCCCATACAAATTTTACAAAAATACAAAAAAAAAAAATACAAAAATATTTATTTCAATGAGCACTTTAACTTAGGTACATTAGACTCCTGTTTCCCCCCCTTAGGGGGTGAATTTGGAAAAATCCTTTCTTAGTGCATCCCTTGACCTCATAAGGAACCTAAGTGCCAATTTGAAATCTCTAGACTCAGCGGCTGTGTGTTGATATGTAAGTCAGTCAGTCCGTTAATTTTCTTCTTTTATTATATTTAGGTTGACAGATTTTCATGTCCACTATATTAAATTTCAAAATCGATGACATTTTCGTAATTAACGTCCCAAAAAACCATAAAAACGACACCCATAATGATATTTAGACATTTCAACTCCATCGCACCCCAATATGATGATGGTATTTCACGTCCGCCACGTTGGATTTTAAAATCATTGTTAGTTTCGTAATCAGCTACCCGATAATCCATACAAATGATACCCATCTTGATCTTCAGACTTTTTCACCCCATTTCCCCCTTTCATGGGTTGAATTCTGAAAAACCTGAAACACGTGTTTACTCATTTATCAATAGGAGTATTCCTATGAAGTCTCGATTAAAATAGTTCAACTAATCTTGTTGCCGCATACAAACTTTGGACCCCCGTTTCACCCCCTCAGGGGTAAATTTTGAAAAATCCTTTCTTAGTGCACCCCTATACCTAATAAGCAACCTACTTGCTGAATTTGGATTCTCTAGACCCAGCGGTTTGGGCTGTGCGTTGATATGTCAGTTAGTCAGTCATTCAGTCAGTCAGTCACTTTCTTCTTTTATATATTTTTATTTAAATAAGAAGATAGAAGATAAAAAATATAATATAGACAATTCTCACTATATTTAATTTCAAAACCATAAAAACGACAACCTTAATGATATTTAGACATTTCAACCCTAGTGCACCCCAACAGGGGATGATGGTATTTCACGTCCGCCACGTTGGATTTTAAAATCATTGTTGTTTTCCTAATCAGCGACCCGATAAACCAGACAAACGATACCCATCTTTATTTTCAGACTTTGACACCCCATTTCCCCCTTTCAGGGGTTGAATTCTGAAAAAACCTGAAACACCTGTTTATTTATTTATCAATAGGAGTACTCCTGTGAAATTTCGAATATAATAGACCAACTAATCTTGTTTCCCCACACAAACTTTGGATTCCCGTTTCACCCCTTTAGGGGGTGAATACTTCGATCAAAATAAAATGAATGGATAGGCCTTACGCGAACATTTCAAACCAGAAAAGTGAAGCAAAACAAATGAAATTTTTACTTGTCACTTGTATGAAAGTGCCCTAGATTTGACAGATAATGGCGCTAGTTTGTATGTACCAAGTGCACCAGTAGTTTGCTTCAACTTACCGCGCTTTAGGCCTATCCATTCATTTTATTTTGATCGAAGAGTGAATATTGAAAAATCCTTTCTTAGTGCACCCCTTGACCTCATAAAGAACCTACTTGCCAAATTTGGAATCTCTAGCCCCAGCGGTTTGGGCTGTGTGTGTTGATATGTCATTCAGTCATTCAGTCAGTCAGTCACTTTCCTCTTTTATTTATATATTTAGATTAAACTATCAAGTTTTTGCATACCGGTAAAACGTGGCGACTTTGATTATAAATCCAAATGACAACAGGATCGTAAATTTCTTCTTTTTTTCTTGTTGGGTTTTTTGTGTTGGAATTATTGACAGTTCGTCCATTTTTTACCAAATCTTAAATGACAATGAGTGGTTTAAATAATTTGATGAAGTTTGCATAATGTTATCAATCTGTTATCAAAGTATAGTAAGTAGTAGGATTTCAATATAGCTTTGATACGTTGGTTTTCCTTTTTTTTCTACGAAATTAAGCATACAATTATTTTAATTTTAAATATAATCATAAGGCTAGTCGTCACTACTGTATTTTTTTCTAATTTTTAAAATCAAAATTATGAAAGATAGGTACTTACACCCATTTGAATTTCAAAACTAATCAAAGTCACCTCGTTTTACGGTTCCTTACTTACTTTTTACTGGAGTCTGTCTTGGACAGAAGAACGCCGTCAGTCCCAGTGCAGCGATGACTTTCAAAGCGACCTGCGCCATCCTCACGGCAGCAGTTGCCGTCCTCGGGGTGACAACCATGTTTTGGAGAAATCAATATTCGCAATGAATTTATAGCTGTGAAATATTGTAGACACAGCTTTTTTCGGTTTATAATCGTTGTTGTTTACATAAGTAATAAAATAAAACTTCCTTTACGAATATTAAACTTATTGACAGTCTGAATATTTTTCGTGGTATTGCGTCATCATGTTTTAATACTTACCATCTGTATTAATATCCATTCTTTTTGTGTTTATTAATGAGTATACAGGGTGTAAGGAAAAGTATCATTAACCTTAAAACCAAACACTGAACAACTTTTACTGTTGGAGCAAACCGATCGGAGCAAAAAAAATCAGCATACATTTGAGTCGAGTAGTTTTTTTTATGCTCTGACAGGTTTGCTCCCAGCGTAAAAGTTGTTCAGTTTGATAGGTAGAGGCGCGAGACCGACTCATACCTGGCCAGTATTTTAATTTGTTATTTTACTATAGAGTTTGCACTATAATCTAATGGCATGTATTTCACGCGGCGACTACTAAATCATATTTAAGGTTTAAAAAATAATTAAAGTGGATAGTAAATATAATAGGTTGTCAGCAACGGTGGAGTACAGTATTAAGGCTAGGTTATCCCAGTGCAAGCGTCTCTTTCTTGCAAGCATAAGTTTACAATTAGCCATCCCGCTCCAATTGAAAGCAGGATCGCAAAAAAACGTGTTTTTCGTCAATATCTTTGCTCATGGGAGTTTTTAAGCTAAAACTTCTCCCGAGTTAACTAGAAATATTTAATGTATTTAGTTAAGTACAAGAATAAAAAGTTAAATATCAGCAGTTTAATCATAGTATTGAAAAAACATAACAAAAAGGGGTAACTTTGGTATTTTTTTCTATCTAGTAAACATAATCTAATCGTGTAATTGAGAACAGTCGCCCATCCGCCCGATCCTTAAATAAGACATAATTTAATTTCAGACTTTAAAACACAGTTTAAAACACTTTCGTTCTTGTTCAAAAAATGGCCTCGACGGTATAACAGCGTCTTAAGTATAAAGTGGCAGCGTTAAAATCCATTATAAGCTTTGGTTTAATTTAAACTGGCATCGAGTTTTTCTTTTGGCTACTAAATTTATTGTTAAGCGGAAAATTGCCAGCAGCTAAAAAGTAGAAAATAGGCATTCATAAATTGTAAAATAGAGATTTCATTTAAAATTATTTGAGGTAATAATTAATTTTATTGAGATTTGATTAACATGTATTATAAGACATTTTACGAGCTGCAAATAAAACAAAAAATGGCATGTAATTTAAATATTGTGTTTATATTGTTTTATTTCTTGACTTTTTTTTTCTTATAATGGCGAAAAATTTAATAAAAGGCATAAAAATAATCAAAATAATCTTTATTTGGGTACATATCAGAAGGGGGTTGAGAGAAAAGTCGAAACGTGTTTGCTCCGCTTCGCTTCGCGATTCTATATTGCACCCCTCACTTCTGTCAAAAAGGGGCCGGGCCTCCGCCGCTCCGCTACGGCCTGGTGCCATTGCCAGTACAGAAAGGTTTTTTTCACATCACAACATGTACCGCACGACCGGCACTCCGCTTCTACCCTACGGGCGCACCTGCCGCCATTTTCATAACATTACCATTTCCAAAACTAAAAAAAATGATTCCTTATTATTTATAGTATCCGTTTTAATATTTACAGCTGCTCGTAAATCAGAGCCAGAAAGTGTTTTTTTAGATGGCAGCCTACAATAGCATTAATATATTATTTGTTATCCCACTGATAATATTAGTCGCCAACCCATGATTTATAATACCCCGCCTATAATTTCAATTGCCTATTTAAAAAAAATACTACCTTGAAGTCGCAGCCGTTATTTAGCTTTTTATAATACCCTGCAAATGCATGCTTAGCCAATATAATTAAAGCCAAAATATTTAACCACTGCCCAGTTATATTTTTAGATGCCAATAGGTAATAAATACCCCATTAATTTGTTAGTCACCTCGATAATAATATGCCTAATCTAATCTCACCTAGCCTGTACAACATTTACCGTTTTTACGATAGAGCGACAACAAAATTCGTTGAAAATACTTGTTTCTTGTTTGGTGACATCGCAAAATTTTTTCTCAACTTCAAAGCTGTCTATCTATCTAACGGTTACCTATCGTACTTTCGAAAAAGAGTTTTCCGAATTTTAGTTCTCCGAAATCGTTACACTTTTTATTGTTTCCCTTTTTTTTTGTTTCCCCGAAATATTATTCGCCATATTTTAAAGAGCCAGATTTTTAGTGTCCTTTTTTTCTTCTAACCAATAAATCAAAATTCTGTAACACAGTTTTCTGAAGTAATGTAAGTCAGATAATTTACTTTTTCCAATATTTGTTTTTCCGCAGAAATATTTAACCTAACCTATCCCAGAATTGTAAAAGCACCAGATTGTTTTTCTCAGGCACGGGGCGTCCACCCCACTGCACCTTCAACATACATAATTATAAGCAAACAAGCAAGCATGCAGCAAGCAAGCTAGCATGCAGCAAGCAAGCAAGCATGCAGCGAGCAAGCAAACATGCAGCAAGCAAGCAAGCATGCAGCAAGAATTGTGATCCGCTAAGTGTTTTACATGTTCTAACCTAACCTAACCTACAATTTTAAAACCACCTGTTTGTTTTTCTCAGGCAGGGGGCTTCCGCCCCCCGCACCCCCATCGCGGGGGGCACAGCCCCCCTGCACCCCCCCACATGCATACAAGCAAGCAAGCAACATGCAAGCAAACATGCAGCAAGCATGCAGCAAGCATGCAGCAAGCATGCAGCAAGCATGCAGCAAGCAAGCAAGCATGCAGCAAGCAAGTAAGCATGCAGCAAGCATTTTGATGCTCTGTTCGCTTCGCTCGCTCCGCTAAGTGTTTTACATGTTCTAACCTAACCTACAATTTTAAAACCACCAGTTTGTTTTTCTCAGGCAGGGGGCTTCCGCCCCCCGCACCCCCCAACATGCGTACAAGCTAGCAAGCAACAAGCAAGCAAGCATGCAGCAAGCAAGCAAGCAAGCAGCATGCTAGCAAGCATGTTGGTGCTATAATCCTGGTATCATGGATCTACTAGGTAATTATTACAGAAAACTTTACAATGTTGTGTCCTAGTCATACTATGGAAGAAGTTGCTTCTACATTTTAAAACATCGAACCCAGAAGACCGTTGTCAAAAGAAAAAAAAATGATTATAAAATTCTGATTTTAAATTTTCTGGAAAATGATACTTCTGTCAAATCTTTATAAGGAGTAACAAATGTATGTGTAACAAAATATCTGTCACTAGAAAATTCTATAAACCGTTTTCGAAGAACTGAAATTCGGTCAGTGAAATTTCGAAAGTAAGATAGGTATCTAACTACTACCTAATTATCTAACAATGGATTATTGTAATATAATTGTAACCATAAAGGTACTATAATAATTGTAACCCACTTCCTGTCAACCGTTTAAGATGAAGCTTTAGGTTTCTGAAGACAATACAATATTATAAAAAATACTATTACTATTATTAATAAATACTTTTTAATTTAATTTAATTTATGGTAACATGGCCATGGAGTTAATCTGATGATGGAGACGAAAGGTGGTTAAGGGATCTCAATTAATTATAGCAGAGCACTAGTGTTTGGAGTTTTTTTTTTGTTACTATAGTTGGGCTTGCTCTTTACCTCAATCTAGTCCTCAGGACAAAGATGGGGTCAAAGATGTAGCGAGCTTACCCAGAAGTGCACTGGCACTCTTGCACACCGACGGAACGCAGCAAGCTGCTTGGCGCCAGACTCCGGCAGGAGGGTGGTCGCGATCCAGGCGGCTCCTTGCGGAGCCTACCACACCGCTGTGGAGATCGTTCAGCCGCCACCACAAACTAGGTAGCTTGTGGTGCGGTTGCCCGGGATAGACCGCTAGGAGGTAGATCCCCAACCAACCCCAATGTAATTTAAATTGTCTTAATTCTAGGCCCTAGGCGTAGGTACTCACCGGTGCTTGTAAGCAAGAATAATAAAACTTAAGGCATTGACTTACACTCTAGCGATAGACAGGCCCTTTCAGAAGCAACATGTTCCACTTGAATGCGGTGCCCGCACCACATTGATGTTCCCGAGTTCACTTTGTCACTATGGCAATGACAGCTCGCAATGTGTCATTTTGTATTGTTTTGTGTGACATGTTGTTTGTTTGAACGAGCTTGTCTATCGCTAGAGTATTTATGGTACCTATGCCATTTTTATAGAAGGCGATTTTTGGGCTGCGGCCTGTCTCGATGCGACCCCTCGTAATTTGCGCTTCCATTTAGAAAACAGTAACCGATCACTATTTAAGTTATATATTGTGGTAATCCAATAAAGCCTCCTGGCAATCCTACGTGGTAAGGATGCAGGTTACATAATTTATGAGATGGATAATTAATGCGAATCAACAAAGGGGCTCTATCAATTCAAATTACATATTTAATACCCATTTGCCTTTCCGTCTATCCAGGAGTCAAAACAGTCAAGCTAGTTTTAGCTAATTATCACTTTATTTCGCAACCAAGCCTGAACACCTAACTTTTTCTATTATATGATGGCACTGAAAATAAGCTCGATTCTAAAACATTTTAATACAAAAATCCTACTTTGAAGAGCCAATTTCTCAGTCTCCTGACATGTCTCTTGTACAAAACAAATGCATTGATGCTTTTATAACCCAGTTTTAGAAATAAAATAGATTTTTGCACTGAAATAGAAATCCTTAATAAATGAACTTTTAACGTATTTGTGTAATTTTGTTACCTAGTGTGAAATTTAATTAAAAATACTGCATTATATTTTGTCTCTTTGCTTTTACATCATTCTCCTGCTACATCAGAACTTTATGAAATTATCAAAGTGTGCGTAATCAAGTTTTATAAAAAGAAAACTGATAAGTGTTTGTGAGGCGTATGCATCTAGTCATGGACTGAAATATAATACCACCAAAAGT
Organism: Agonopterix heracliana; assembly: GCA_963693445.1. Taxonomy (NCBI): domain Eukaryota; kingdom Metazoa; phylum Arthropoda; class Insecta; order Lepidoptera; family Depressariidae; genus Agonopterix; species Agonopterix heracliana. The sequence continues at coordinate 1,933,305 of OY856321.1, forward strand.
GAATTCAAAGCTGGTAAAAAGTGTCCTTCGGACATACCTGTATTAGCTCTGAATGGAACCCCTCTAAAAAGAGTGTCTCAGTTTAAATATCTGGGACACATAGTGACAGAGGACCTGCAGGATGATGCAGATATAGAAAGGGAGCGCAGGGCGCTTGCGGTCAGGGCCAATATGATAGTCCACAGATTCAGGCATTGCTCAGCTCAAGTCAAAATAACACTGTTTAGAGCGTACTGCACATCTCTGTACACCTGTAGTCTGTGGACAGCATATCGCCAGGGATCTCTAAGGGCCCTGCGCATCCAATATAATAACGCCTTCAGGATGCTGCTGGGGCTGCCGCGCTTCTGCAGTGCGTCTGGCATGTTCGCGGACGATCATGTCGATGGGTTTCCCACCACGCTCCGCAAACGGTGTGCCGCCGCGCTGCAGAGGGTTCGCGCCAGCACCAACAGCGTCCTGAACATGGTCTCCAGTAGATATTGTGACAGTAGTTTTATAAAGCACTGGATCGGTATACACTTAAGTGTTTGTATTAACATAGTCATTTAAGTGTGATACTAACAACATATGGATGTAATGTCTGAAATAAAGAATTTTTATTATTTTATTTATTATAAGCCGTGGTGGTCCAGTGGCGAGTAACCTTGCCTGCCGTGCAGGAGGCGATGGTTCGATCCCCGTCCATGCCGACCCGTACCAATGAGTTTTTCGGAATTTATGTACGATTTGTGACACCACTGGCTTTTCGGTGAAGGAAAACATCGTGAGGAAACCTGCATGCTTCAATTTCGAGGCATGTATTGTACCCACAGTCCATTATATTACAAGTGGCGACGGGCTCACCCCCCGTCACACTGGACAGAGTTTCGGTACTACTGGTGAAACGTGGATGTTCTGAGGTTTCAGAATATCTCTGACTACCCCCTCGGGGAATATAGTCGTGAGCATATGCGTAATCTAGTTCGTTTGTGTTCTGTTGAAATGAACGATCGAAGTGAAGTTAGCTCATGGTCGTTTGCCTACGTCTCGCTCGCGGATCGTGCAGTCGTTGCGGCGAGTTGTTTGAGTGAGATTGGGTCGCGGTCGGTCAGCTCCTCAGTATCCTGCACGTAAGTATGACAAAAACAGTAATTACCAGCTATTTTCTACCTGTTAAATCTAGTAACATATTGAAGTCCTTGTATAGATTTGCTTTGATTTAATATTGAAATGGTTTATAGACTTTGTTATTAACCAATAACAAAAATATTCTCAGTTTCCTGTCCTCAGTCTTCTGCCAATTTGATGGGCAGGAGACTGAGATTGAACCAGAATACTGAGACTTAGTGTTAATTTAGGAAATGGTTATCTATTTAATACTTTATTTCTTTACTAATTAGCGGCTAATTAGCTTCTGTACATGAACGTCTGAGGGTCTGATGATGCAGGAGAACAACACCCTGGGGAACTATGTGAAGACGCATAGCTGGGAGGCCGTGTTTCAGCTCTTTTGATAGCTTTTGGTGAGTAGTTTCTGTACATTAACGTCTGAGGGTCTGATGACGCAAAAGAATACCATCGTGGGAAACTCTGTGAATGCACACATTTAGGAGACCGTGTTTGGGCTCTTTTGATAGCGTTTAATGAGTAGCTTATGTACATGAACGTCTGAGGGTCTGGTGATGCAGCAGAAATAAATCGTGGGGAGCTCTGCGAAGACACATACCTCGTAGACCGTGTTTGGGCTCTTTTGATAGCATTTGGTGAGTAGCTTCTGTACATGAACGTCTGAGGGTCTGATAACGCAGCAGAATACCATCGTGGGGAACTCTGTGAAGGCACATAGCTAGGAGACCGTGTTTGGGCTCTTTTGATAGCGTTTAATGAGTAGCTTATGTACATGAACGTCTGAGGGTCTGGTGATGCAGCATAAAAACATCGTGGGGAGCTATGCGAAGGCACATAGCTAGAAGACCGTGTTTGGGCTCTTTTGATAGCATTTGGTGAGTAGCTTCTGTACATGAACTGCTGAGGGTCTGGTGATGGAGAAGAACAACATCGTCGGAATTTATGTAACATCACTCGTGTACCTACTTACACCCAACTTTATGTGTGATACTGGACATCCTGTGTTACCTGTGTAATACCTCGGCATATTAATACTCAATAATTATTAATAATATTACTTAAAAAGCTGTGAAAAGGTTTTGGAAGAGTTTGGAGTTTTATGTTTCTGTTTTTTTTTTTGCGGGAGTTTTATGTTCTAATCTATTTCAAATGATTCTTCATTACGTAAAAATGTTAATTATGTAGTATCTAAGTAATTTGATTTCAATAAACATTGGTTTACTATGACTTATTATTTGAAATCTCAGTACCCTGTTCCCAGCATCAGTCTCCTGGACACTAATATTTTTTAAAAGGCAATAATAATCACTTAGTTGTTTTTTTTGACTGGCCCGTTTTAGATCAATATAGAAACAATTTAAGCTATAGTTCAAACTACTTATTTTGCCTAAAAAGCAAATAAAAGTCCGCGCCGAAATTGACATGGTTTTCGTCCTTCTAAAATAGAATTCCCTATTGAATACAAGAATTGAGTAGGTATTTAACACAATACCTCAAAAATACATACATACAGTATCTGTGTTGAGTACTTAGTATAGTATAGTTGAGGATTCAGCTGTCGGGTAAAATCGGTTATATTCGTATAATAGATATTGTTGTAACTTGTGTTAGTTTTACAATAGTTGTAAAAAAGTAAGAGTAATTTTATATTCTCGTACCTCCGGCAATAACCCAAGCATACTTGAGGTAGACCCGAATCCTATAATAAGTGCTCACGGACTGTTCTACTCTGTACTATCGCGGACTTTTCCGCCTGATCACGTAACATTTTTTAGCATTTTTAATTTCGCGCATAATTTATACGTTATTATAATCCCCGAGACCATTTTGAATCTTAACGATAATAGTTTTAAAACTCAGATCAAAAAAGTTATCTGTCATATTATTATAAACTGGATGATTATTTAAAAGATCAAAATGCTTGGCTCTGAGGTCACTAACTTATAGTTTACTGTAGGTATAGTATCAATTATTTAATTAAATAGACTGTGTATTATTGTATACGTAACCGTAGCTTAAGAATTTATATTGGTTGTAGAGTTTCTGGCCGCATCTTCTGTACACCGACAACACGTTCCGAGTATTCCGACGCAGATTTGACTCAAGCTCCTATATTACATTGACTATGACTTTGGAATGCCGTGTCAAGTAATGACAAAGAGCTAGACTTTCGTTGTGTAGAATCTCGAATAGGCGGAAAAGCGTTTGGCAAGAATTCAGATCAATCCCGCCAGATCTTGGAAATTTGCCTGACAAGAAGAGGTAAGCATATGCGACACTGAATGAGTGCGAGTGAGACAGGAATACGCCATTGCCTATTTTTTCTGCCATGTTTCCTACCAAGAGGGGGTGAGGTGAGGTAAAAATTGGGGAGAGGGCAGGGAGTGGCCTTACTATGTGTATACTCTTTCTTATACTGTTCCTTCACCCACAATAACAATCTACTTATTAGAAACCTTTATCCCTTAGCGCTCTTACAGACGAGCTACACTTTGCGGTCGCCGAGGGTCGCGCCACCGTAAAGTCTATGAACGCGACCCTCTGCGACCCACGGCGACCGCAAAGTGTCGCTCGTCTGTAAGAGCCCCTCGCCTCGTAAAGCGGGGTCCGCAGCACCACTTGTTTGCTAAAACCATAACATTTCCCCAGTTTCCCCTCCCCCGCAGGCGTATGCGGGTGCTGTTATCCATCCGCGTTGGAAAACATCACCCGCGTTCGCCTGCGGAGGAGGGGAAATGTTATGTTATGGTTAGTGTCCGACCAAAGTTTCGTTTTCGGTTTCGGATTCGGCCAGTTTCGGCCTAAATTTGGAGTTTCGGTTTAGTTTCGGTTTCGGCAGAAAAACGGCCGAAACTACGACCGAAACCGAAACTAAGTTCGTGAGTTAGCGCCCGGTCTTCGATGTAGTGGAGAGCGTCGAATTCACTTCCCGCGCCCCTTTTTATGTCTTGTGGTGTAGAATTATTGTGAATTTAGAGGTTGTGTTCAAGAATGAATTTCATTTTAATTGTTGTATTTTTATGTAACGTGTTTGATGTTTTTGCAAAGGTTTGGTACCTATTGCGGTCTATCTTACTTTGTTTGACAAAGTCAAACAAAGTAAGATCTATTTTCGATTAAAATAAAGTTTTTAGAAACTGATATTTGTCTGGCTGTTCTATTATCTCTGCCTACTACAAAGGGAGACAGGCGTAAAAATTGTGTACATAGTTACACATCATTTTTATGTGTATTGTACTAATAAACAAAATTACAATCAGTTACTTTTAGGTAAACATTAAGTATATTATGCAAGCGAAGTCTACAGGGTGTAAACTATAATGCGTTACATACTTTTTAGTGTAACTTTCACTATGGGACCAACGTTGAAATGGCGAAAAAAATTAGCTGTTCCATACATTTGGGCCGAGTGGCCGTTGACGTTTTCTACGGAATAGCAGATTTTTTTTTTGCGTTTTCTGTGTTGTCCCCATACTAAAAGTTGTTTAGTTTGAAGCACCTCCTTTAATATGTAATGCATTTAAATTTGCACCCTGTATTCAGGGTATTTGTTCAAGTCTACAAATATGCAGAAATTAATAGCAGTTTACTTAAATATTCTTGCTATAAATAATTTTTAAATATCAAAAAGACAGGTCATACAAAATTTTATTAGTTAACTATGTTCTAAACTGATTTCACTGATTATATTTTCGAGTTAAAACATACCTTACCTCACCCCATAGATAGATGTGTAGTGTATGTACGAGTACATACCATGTACCTTACCTACATGTAGTACAGTAGAAATAATTGATTACAAAACAACAAAACTACTAAGAAATTTATCAAATTAACTGCTTCTCATGATTCTGTGAACATAACACACACATTGGCAACTAGCTACATTGAACAAAACCTAAAAAGTTGGGAAGAATTATATTATAAGGAAGTTTCGGTTTCGGTTTCGACTGTAAAAACTAGTTTCGGTCGTACACTAGTATGGTGTTAGCAAACACGATAACCACCCACGCACTGGAGGAAATGGGATGGTCCATTCTAAGCCGGAATCAAACTTCAAACAAATCAATAAAGATTTATTTATTTAATAAGATGTTTATTACTTTGTTTGCTTTATTTTATTTCATGACTGTCTTTTATAATCTGATTTCCTCGCCTTTTTCTTTCCTTTCATTTTTAATATAGTGGGAGTTTTAATTTAACATTGCCCTGCAGTGGGAACTTGTGCGTTACAGTTATTAATAATTAATAAAAAGAAAAATGCAGAACCCTATGTTTTAGGTACTCTGGTGTTTACATAAAATTTTGTAATCTGTGAAAATTCGAAGCTTGATCCATGCTTAATCCTTCCAATTTTCAATCTAATTGAAAAAGATTAGAAAATATGGCGGGACTCATCCTGTTAATTAAAAATTTAAAACACGGCTGTAAGCAAAATTGGAGCAACATTCAATAGGTTCCAATGAGTTTTTCTTGCTTAGGTATGTAGTAGGTACCTAGCATCGACTACTTGGAAACGGTGAAGGAAAACATCGTGAGGAAACCTGCATACGCTGAAGAAGAAATTCTGATTTGATGTCTATGTGAAGTCTACCAGTCCAGGCCGACTCGTACCAATGAGTTTTTCGGAATTTATGTACGATTTGTAACACCACTGGCTTTTCGGTAAAGGAAAACATCGTGAGGAAACCTGCATGCTTCAATTTCGAGGCATGTGTTGTACCCACTGTCCATTATAAGTGGCGACGGGCTCACCCCCCGTCACACTGGACAGAGTTTCGGTACAACTGGTGAAACGTGGATGTTCTGAAGTTTCAGAATATTTCTGACTACCCCCTCGGGGAATATAGTCGTGAGCATATGCTTAATACTTAAGTAATTTCAATTGAAATGTTGCCTTTGTTAAAGTTCATCGTAGCCTTTTAAATCTTTATTTTAACCGTTAGATTTAGAAATAGTTTATTGACTTTGTGCGTTAGGCAAAGTTTAATTGACAAAATGTGAAAATGCTAACACATAATTTTTTGCCGACTAGCTTTTTAGCTTTATTTGATCGATGCTACATACTACTGCTCAATCATTCGACAAGTTTCAGAGATCCATCTACTAATAATGAGGATGATTTAGAGACCTGTTACGGTATTGTGGCGCCATCATCACAATATTAAAGATTTCTTAACAATGAAAACCCAAAACGCCAACCCGCTGGTGAAACGTGGATGTTCTGAGATTTCAGAATATCTCTGACTACCCCCTCTGGGAATATAGTCGTGAGTATATGAAAACCCAAAAGAAAAAAGTGCTACTTCAAGCTATGCCTCAAACTTAAAATAAAATACTTTCATAGTTTCTAAATAGGTACCTATTCCACTTTTAAGATTAACGAAATAAATTATAGAAATGGCCGCTTTTTTTTTCCTTTTTTGTTTTATGTATAAAGTTAATTTTGTCATATTGTGTTCTAGCTATAGTAATTATCAAAAAAAAGCTGCACTTTGTGATGGAAGCAAGCCGCTTTGCATAGTGATAGAAGGGATCAAAATAAGCGATTTGACCCGCAGCAGCGCAACTTTCATCTTGCCTCCAAAAATCCGCACTGGGCCTACGTGGTGGAGTATGGCCCACTCTCTCTGACCCTTATTCGTGAGAGTGCCTTTGGCCTGCAGTGGGATCTTACAGGCTATAACTTATTTTACCTTCTTTAAAAAAAATTAAATTGTAGATGCTGTAGGCCACCATATAGAAACATTTGTTTTGTCTGAATTTTTTGTCTCGATCAAAGATGATTCTTATTCCAGAATTGTAAAATAGTGTTTCTATACGAGTACATATTGAATAAGCCAAATATTCGGCTAGCCTGACTACGTCTAGTTTAGGGTTCACTATAATGTTTATAACACCAAATCAATAAGCTAAATATCACTTCTCAAGCAACGTTTAACAATGTTTCACTTCACAAACTAGTGATTTAACAAAGGTGTTAATACACATATTTACTTATCGAAAGTAGTAATTTAGCAAATGCATTGAAATTATATTATGTTTATAGTTAAAACAACATTTCAACATCAATTATTCGACAACAATCTTACTTAACAAATGAATTATTTAGCAAACAACGATAATTAATTTTTTATTATCACAAAACATTATTTGCCATTTTTCAAATGCATCTACTAAACTTGCTGCAACTTCATTTTAAACTTTAATTCTAATATTTTAATAATTTTCGTCAGTCTGACGATCGTTCTAGGTCTGACGTGACTAGATTGATGGACCAGACTGACGCGAGAATGAGCGTGTAACACCCGTCTTTCATGGTGCTTCATGCATAAAACCTACATGCACGCTAAACCAAGCATACATTATACGCAAAAATGCAGCATGCATGTGACATACTAACTAACCTAACCTGGTCTAACCATAACCTACAATTTTGATGTTACCTTTCTGCCCCCTAAGCAACAAGCAAATAAGCATGCACTCAAGCAATGATGCAAGCAAGCATGCACACAAGCATGCAGACACACAAGCATGCAGCAAGCAAGCAAGCAAGCATGCAGCATGCAAGCAGGCATGCACATGCAAGCAAGCATGTTGATGCTCCGCTCGCTTCGCTCGCTCCGCTAAGTGTTATACATGTTCTAACCTAACCTAACCTAGAATTTGACAAGCACCAATATGTTTTTCTCAGGCAGGGGGCTTCCGCCCCCCGCACCCCCCACGCGGGGCGCGCAGCCCCCCTGCACCCCCTAACATGCAGACAAGCAAACAAGCAAGGAAGCACACATGCAAAGATGCAAGCAAGCATGCACATAGGCATGCAGCAAGCAAGCAAGCATGCAACATGCAAGCAAGCATGCACATGCATGTACAGACCAGACTGCGTGGAAGAGGAGTGCTCTGGTTCGGTTTTGTGAAATGAAATAATGTGATCATCGATATTTGTAAAACGTTGTTATATTTATTAATTTGCTGATCAAACAATAAAATATAAATCAAGTTTCTAACAAAAGATGAATGTTTAAATAACACAGTTTCGTATCGAAGTGTCTTGAGAATGAAATATAGACGACCCGGTTGGTGTAATGGTTACCACGCCGGACTGCCAAACCAGGGTCCCGGGTTCGAATCCCGGTTCGGTCATGGATGTTATATGTTCGTGCCGTTGTTGTATGGTTTCCATAATAAAAGCCTTTAGTGCTTAGTTTGGGATCATTACAATGTACCTATGTGCCTGTGAAAAAAAAAAAAAAAAAATATCGCAATGTGACAATTTGACAACTGGTCACAAAATTAAATAAATAGTTTGTGAAACCTAATGCTAACTAAATGATGATTTGTGAAACGACTCATTTTTAGAACGTAGTGTATTTTTTTTAAAAATTGCTAAACAACTGCCGTTCAAACGGCAGTGACCCCAAGTTTAGCTTTGTTTATCGTTCAAAAACGCTTAATTACAGTTTATATTATAGGTAACTGTGACAAGTTTTAAGCACTATACATTTCAAATTAATTGACTAACGCTTCGTAGCAGAAACGCTCATTAGAGTTAATCCTCCATTAAATCTCTTGCCGTCACTGTTTGTTTTGTTGACGTAGTAAAAGCTAGCAAGAGATTTAATGGAGGATTAACTTTAATGAGCGTTACTGCAACTGAGCGTATATCGGATTACATTGTCATTTTTGATATAATGGTATATTTGACATACCACGACGCGACATCACCTAAGATCATAAATCATTACAGCTCCTTTTTCCCTATTTCCTCGTTAAATATTAAACCTAGGCAATATCTCCTTAACCCGTCACCTGCAATAACCGAGGGGTACGTGAACATGGCAAGTCATTAGATTATTATTATTATTATTATGTGTCTTACGATCCGTAATCACGGGCAATTAAGTCCCGGACCTTTGGAAGGCGTGCATGGAGCCGAAGCCAACATGTAGAGGCCCGTTCAGAAGACAAGTTAATCTAAATGTAAGGGATACACATGGCGGATACCATCTCCGAGCGCACAACATGATACACACGGGGATGGTCCCCGCCAGGTGCAAAGACTATTGGAGTCCGGCGCTATGGCCGTGATGGAAAAATAAGGTCTTGGGCTATAGAGGTGAAAGTTGGATGGATGGATACTGGGCTATGGGAGGAGACTAACGGACGCCTGCCATGACAACTAGTCTCAAAATTGTAAATAGGGCAGGCGGTGACTCGCCAACTCGTCGAGTGGGCCCCATAAAACGGCCGCACGCACAAAGTGCGACAATGGGGCAACATCCCATTGAGCGGCTAAAGGTTGTCGAGAGGTGCGGCACCGGTTTCACCATCGCGGGGTTTACCCCCGTGAGCGGGTTTCCCCGTTATTACGCCATTACGTGCAATACACTTCCAACCTGGAGCATAGGTTCTTTGCTCTTGCGATTCCACTCTGGCCGGCCAATGAAGGCAAGCCAGAGGTAGGGGGGTGTGTTACTGTCTGTGAGGGTGTGTGTGTAAGCGCATGTCTGTATGGTCCCCCTGGATAGGCGTTCGCGGTGTCGCCACTCACCGTCAGCTCGCCACAAGATTATTATTATTACCGTGATGGATTTGGTCCCTTGCAATATGCGAAAGCAATTCCCTACTACATAGGTAGTAGGCTCTCATTGTCATTGTATGGTATGCTTCTAAACAATGCGCTCTCAGGGAAATAAGCTAGACTAAAATGCTGGTACATGGTGGAAAATATCTAGTAGTGGTATCTAGTAGTAGGTATATTGTGACAACTACTTGTTTTAGTAGACTCAACTACATAATAGCAGACTTTACTAAAAAAAATTGTTTTTATAGATCCAATTCTGGTAACCAAAATCTACGTATAAATCAAATTGCAAAGAGCGTCGGGGTCGCGTAGCGGAGACGTATGGAAACTCAATCATGAGATCCGAGTTTGAATTTTTCTCTTTTCCTGGTATAGTAACTTTATGGCTAGGACAGGCCCTGCACCCGGACTTTCGATTTTCGATGTATCGCGACCGTTTCGGTCCGAACTCCGAACTTCATTATAATAGAGTTGACATTGGAACGAAAACGTTCACATTGCGAAGTTCGAATGTCCGGGTAGACGCCCAGATAACAGCGGTAGCCGTCATCCCCGTCTGCCATGCCTCAGCATGACAAAAAGGCCAAGGACCCACGTTTTTGTCATCATGTGCAATATTATTTTTACTGTGATAAATTTTCATGTTGTGCCTAAAGCTTATGAGACAAAAAACATTTTTTATTATTATTATGTGTCTTACGATCCGTAATCACGGGCAATTAAGTCCCGGACCTTTGGAAGGCGTGCATGGAGCCGAAGCCAACATGTAGAGGCCCGTTCAAAAGACAAGTTAATCTATGTAAGGGATACACATGGCGGATACCATCTCCGAGCGCACAACATGATACACACGGGGATGGTCCCCGCCAGGTGCAAAGACTATTGGAGTGCGGCGCTATAGCCGCGATGGAAAAATAAGGTCTGGGGCTATAGAGGTGAAAGTTGGATGGATGGATACTGGGCTATGGGAGGAGACTAACGGACGCCTGTCATGACAACTAGTCTCAAAATTGTAAATAGGGCAGGCGGTGACTCGCCGACTCGTCGAGTGGGCCCCATAAAACGGCCGCATGCACAAAGTGCGACAATGGGGCAACATCCCATTGAGCGGCTAAAGGTTGTCGAGAGGTGCGGCACCGGTTTCACTATCGCGGGGTTTACCCCCGTGAGCGGGTTTCCCCGTTATTACGCCATTACGTGTAATACACTTCCAACCTGGAGCATAGGTTCTGCTCTTGCGATTCCACTCTGGACGGCCAATGAAGGCAAGCCAGAGGTAGGGGGGTGTGTTACTGTCTGTGTGGGGTGTGTGTGTGAGCGCATGTCTGTATGGTCCCCCTGGATAGGTGTCCGCGGTGTCGCCAACCACCGTCAGCTAGCCACAAGCTGCCCGATTATTATTATTATGTGTCTTACGATCCGTAATCACGGGCAATTAAGTCCCGGACCTTTGGAAGGCGTGCATGGGGCCGAAGCCAACATGTAGAGGCCTGTTCAAAAGACAAGTTAATCTAAATGTCACCGATACACATGGCGGATACCATCTCCGAGCGCACAATATGATACACACGGGGATGGTCCCCGCCAGGTGCAAAGACTATTGGAGTACGACGCTATGGCCGCGATGGAAAAATTAGGTCTTGGGCTATGAAGGTGAAAGTTGGATGGATGGATACTGGGCTATGGGAGGAGACTAACGGACGCCTGCCATGACAACTAGTCTCGAAATTGTAAATAGGTCTTACAAAATAATAAAGGTCATAAACCACCCGGTCATCGGAAGGCCTGGGAACCCGAGACAAACAACATAAGATACCATGTTATTATTTTGCTAAAAGTTGTTACACGAATTTGCACCGTAACGTCTTAAGATGTCATGAATTTATTATAACTAGATGATTGTGAGTGGATTTTCTCAAATGTTCCAGGATAATCACTGATATAAATGTACCATTTGAGGCAACCTGAGTTACGCTGCATTGGTCCAGACTAGGATCTAGAACCGAGGACCGTGGAACCTAGACACACGGGGGCGTATCATCGTGGCATCGAGATGCGGAGACCAGCCAATTGAAGACAATAGGGGAGGAACGGATGCTCTCGCGCAGCAAAGAAATATGTCATAGAAAATAGGACCCTGTTGTATTAGAAATAAGTTTTAGTATTGTATAAAATGTTTAAGGGATGAAGTAAGGAGGGAGATTTTGTTTCGCGAAAGCGACACTCGAATTTTAATCCTGGAAAGAGGAGGTTGTTTTGTAAAACTTTGCTGAAAGTTTAAAGTATTGTGATAAAAAATGTTATAATTCTAAAAGTGCACTTTTTGAATAAACCTAGAGTGGTTGAAGAAGTCGTTTGACTATTCAATTATGTTCGTTGTTGTCACGTCCTCGATGATGAAAGATAACAAGTGTAGATGTTTAAAGAAAAGTGTCAAATCAATAAGACATTTATTTTAAAAATAAACATTTAAACTCTTTAAATGGTTTCATTTAACGACATAGAGTTAAGTATTTAAAACTGCTTCTGCAAAGCTTACATTATTTATAATTGGACGGTTATAAAATCTACCAAAAGTAGATGACTCACCAGTCCAACCAGCCGTTCTACGAATATCGTCAATGTTAACACCTTTCTTATAGGCTGTTGAAGTTGCAGCATGTCTTGTGCTGTGCCCTGAGAATACTGTGGTATCTATTCCACTTTCCTCCATAGTTTTCTTAATCCAACGGCTGATTGTACTGGATGTCACCTTCTTGTATGGCTTTCTAAAAGACACAAATAGATTATTTATAGGATCTAATCCCTTTAGTAATTTCTATATAATTAGTTAATGCCCTAGCTGGACATATCTCAACTTTCTGATTAAAGAAAGGAATAGTAAGAAAGGGTTGGCACCTATTGGGTGCTGATGTTTTGATCAACTTATGTATCTTAATAGTAATAATATCCTCTGATATTATAACATTATTAATATCAATCAATGACAATGTTTGGGCTCTTTGGCCTGTAGCTAACGCTAATAAAGTAACAGTCTTTTTTGTATTTATCTCTAAATCAGTCTTATCTAAATAGTTTTCTTCTATATACTTTAGTAAAATAGATACATCCCAAGTACTATTATATTATATGCCTCAATTTGAAGAATCCTTTAAATAATCTCTTAATTTTTTCATTACTTCCCAAATGTGGACCAATAACGAAAGATAACGCTGATCTTAATGAATTCAAGCTACCATATGATAGACCATCATGAAATTTTTTGGTAAGATATATTACAACCTCAGGTATCTTAGGGTTAGTAATGGATAACTTCTTTAAATGACAGTATTTGGCCCAATCTACAATTGAAGGTAAGTATTGTTTTAGCGTATTATCCGATATTGAAGATAGCATAATATCAGCAGCTTGATCATTAACTCCTGAAGTTAGGAACGCTTGCCTGATAATAGTCCTGCCATCAAAGACAGGCTCCGATGGAATGGATGTAAAGACCTGGAATTATAAAGAGTAAGCAAATCTTTAGATGGAGTAAATATTATAGGTTTGCTACACAAGAGTTTATTGAATATAGGAAACCATGGCTGTGTTTTCCAGTAGGGTACAATTACAATCCCTTTGGCTTTATCTGTAACAATTTTCTCCAATGTCTTTAAGACCATGGAGAAGGGGGGAAAAGCATAGAATAAATAGTTAAACCAACATATTGTAAAGGCATCTACTGCAAAAGCATTAGGATCAGGATGCCAGGACACATATTGCTGACATTTTGTGTTCGTTCTAGTTGCAAATAAGTCTATACAGGGTTCACCAAAAACTGATACAATCTGTTGGAAATGAGCAGTACCTTATTCCCATTCTGTGGAACCTAATTGTTTTCGTGACTCAAAGTCTGCTACTATGTTATCCTTTGTGTTAATATATGTTGCAAAAATCCACAAATTCCTACTTTCACACCATTGCCAGATATTTTTTGTCAAATTGTGTAGGTGAGGATATTGAACTCCTCCTAGTCTATTGATATATGAAACAGCCGTTATGTTATCAATACGTAGTAGAATTTCACATTCTCTATGATCTTTGGCAAAACACTTTAGACCAAAGAAAGCCGCCATTATTTCTAAGGAATTAATGTGAAGTTTAGCCCAAACCTCCTTAGTCCAAACACCACTGGACGTGTCCGATCCACATGATGCACCCCACCCAGTGGTCGAGGCATCTGTGAAAATCTCCAACTGATAGTTGTTCTTTCTAATAGGAGTTACAGACTTCATGATATTCCTAGACCACCATTTCGAGTCCTGTTTACACTCATTTGTTATGGTTATATTGTCTTCATAATTATTATTATTATTTAATAGTGTTAAAAATTTACATCTCTCCAGGTTCTTTGTATAAAGAATACCATATTGGATCGCTGGACAAACTGATATCATCGTTCCTAGAACTTGAGCTAAATAACGAATCCGTACATTGTTTTTTAATAATAATGTATTAATCATATTTAAACAATTCTGCCTCTTTTCTAAAGAAATACTAATAGTCATCATTTTAGTGTTAAAAATTAACCCTAAAAATTTACAGCTTTGTTTTGGTACAAATTCACATTTGTCTTCGTTAATTATGAATCCTAATTTAACTAACAAGTCCACAGTTGCAGACATGTTTTCTAAACATTCTGTATATGAATTGCCGATACAAAGAAAATCATCGAGGTATACTACTGAAACTAAACCTTTCTCTCTCAAATGAGCCATCACGGGCTTCATAATTTTTGTGAAAGTTAGTGGTGCTGTACATAACCCAAAAGGTAGTACGTTAAATTGATAAATTTTCCCTTGAAATAAAATCGAAGATATTTTTTTAATTCTATGTGAATATTAACAGCATAATATGCATCTTTAAGATCAAGAGAAACTAAAAAATCATTTTCTTGTAACAATTTACAAACTGTCGTAGCGTCTTCCAGCTTAAAGTGTTCTGTTCTAACATAGTTATTAAATTTTTTCAGATTTAGTATGAATCTAAAGGTACCATTCGACTTTTTAATAAGAAAAATAGGTGAGCAAAACTGTCCTTCTTCTGGGTCACAAACTTCAATGGCATTTTTATCTAACAAAATTTTAATTTCTAATTCTATCTGTTTAATTTCAGCTTTACAAAATCTGTCATTTAAAGGAACTGAGAGTTGATATGGAATATCCTGAAAAGGTATTTTATACCCTTTTATCCAATCCAGGATAACAGGATCATTTGTAATTTTTTCCCAATTATGTAGATGATACTGAAGTCTGCCTACCTGTTCATTTATTTCCTGTAGTGTTGAGGTGTCTTCTCTTCTTTCTTGTTCTTCGGTTGTGCTCGGTTGTAGGTAGGCGCTCCCGTTGCTGCCCTGGCTCCTGTCCTCTGCGCTCGTGGTGTAGGACGAGGAGGGCCCCGCCAGTTTAAAGAACGGTTCACATTCTTATGTGAGTTCGCATTGTTCTGTTGTGACGGGTTCTTTTTTATGTTCTCATTAATTCTTAGGTCCTGACCTGACTTTTGTACTGCTTTAGCAGTCTTTATCTTTTCGGTTAGATTTTCTCAAAATAAGAAGGACTTTGGTTCTGATTCTAGCAAATAATCTTTCAGATTTTTATTTATTATGCCCAGAATTAGGGTCCTACGACCCTTGGTGTCGAGGAAAAGAGAATCACATAGCAGCTGTGACGCATCGTGAATTTTCTTTATGATGTTTATTTTATTCTCTTCGAAATCCTTAATACATAGTTGTAATGAAAGACCCAAACATGACAGCACTGTGCATAATTGTTTTTGACGGGTTTCAATAAGATTATCCCTTTTCTTAGCCGACTCATTTAGAACGGCCCCCACTTCTGGGTTTAGTTTAGGTGCAACCATCAGAGAAACATTCTCAAAAGGCTGGTACGTCTTAAAAAGACTATCCTTTTCTTCCTTCTTCAGCCCTCTCTTTAACGTCTCTTGCCATCTATCCGCAATTTCTTTGTGTATGTCTGTTCCTTTTGATTGGGGAGCAGGTGCAACGCCCAATACTTCTAGTATGTTTTCGTCTATCTGTTCTTCCTGATTGTGATTAGAATTGTTATCATTCTGATCCGCCTCGAAATGTACCGAGATATCAGGGTCTGGGTTTTCTGAAAAAAGAAAACAAACCTGTTTTGACACGAACCCGTGTTAGCAACCGTGTGGGTTCCCGCAGAACCCCCCATAGGTTGTGAAAACTACGGCCTTGTGCGTTCCCTAAGAGCGCCCCTGGCCTTATTTTTCGTTAGGTAAGTAAATTACCAACCAAGTACGCGTATTTTCATCACATAACCCCGAAGGTTAGTCGAGAAAATTTGCGTTGTGAAGACGCCATCTTACCTGCGTCTGTTTGTTCTGGTTCAGTTTCACTATCAGGTAATTTTCGTATTTTCTTCTCCAACTTTCGTACTTTTTTCAGCAAATGCACCCTTTGCTCTTCGTTGGATCTTTTCGGCATTGTAACACTTTAAATTTCGTAATTTTCGTATTATAAAAATATTTATAAAAAGATCGTAGTGGCGCCGCCATTGACATAAAAACCGAATGAAGTTAGTTGCAGGAATAGAGAAGGGACACGCATTGGATGCGTTCCGTTTTTTTGCTTTTTAGCTTTAAAATTATGTGGCGTCAGTGAGTAATAAACCGGGACTACACTTGTTATCTTTCATCATCGAGGACGTGACAACAACGAACATAATAAGAACTAGCCAAATGCCTATTGTTGCGGCCACAGCCTTAGCATATACATATTAATCTATGCTTAGCATCAGCGGGCGCGGGGGAGCGGGGGGTGCACAGCTCGCGCGCATCACCGACCGCCATCATAGAAAACCAATTTTTACTTCACTACAGACCTTCCGACGCGTTAGTCGAATGTACTTTCTTTATTTCATTATAACAGTTAAATCCAGTGGCCTACAGTATCATTTCATCCTTATTTTGTACCTAAATCGTACACCTATAATTTAAAAAATTCAAGACTTAGATTTATTTTTTTATTTTTCTAGTTACTATTATGATTTGGACTATCACCCGATTCCGGCTTGACGTCGACTTACGGGACACCTGTATATATATATATATATATATGGATATGTGTATATATGTATATATATAATAGCTGCTATTTACATAAATTTTTTTGCCTTTTATTACCAATTACTTATTTATTCACAACAAACAAGATTAAAATATATACATAACCCTTAACCTAGAGAATATATAAATAATATGTAAATTCTATATATTATATAGATAGCAGCGATTACATTACCCAACATGCAGGGACGATTTCGGCATACATTGCCTGACTTGTTCTCTCTATTTTAAAGTGTAGCGATCAAAAAAGCAATGAATGCCGAAATCGGCCCTAAATGTTGGGTAATGTAATCGCTGCTTATGCCTGACCGACACACTTACATAACAATAGATTGAGCTACGCGTAATTTATCAAATGCAGTCTTCCACAATAATTCAATCCGTAAGCAACTTAGTTTGTTTTACACTGATTTTTGTAAGATAAATATAGTAGTAGTTTAGTGGGACTCAGCTCTACCATGTGTAAGTCTAGTTACTCGATATTTTTTTACTAAATGCACGCTAAATATTAAATTTAAAATATTTTAAGCCTCAAAAACCTATATTTCAGTACCTACCTAAATGTCGTCCATTTGTGAAGATGAGACTTATAATCAAGAGCCGTGTGGTGTGTATAGTACCTAATAGTCATAGTAATATTAGTAATATTTATTTGCTAATCAAAGTTACATTAGCTAAGGGGATATAATTCGGAGCGCTCTCCATACAAACGAAATCTGGTGACCTATATGTATTTTCAATGCTAACCAATTAAAGTCAATGAAATCTTTTAGAAACAATGTAAAAACCTAATAAAAACCAATATCTATGCTCGTATATTATCAGATTTTCGTTAAAATACAAGGTGCGGTGGGGTAAGATCGTAAATGGGGTAAGAACTAAAAGATAATTTTTTTATTTTGTCAAAAAAGCACGAGACGCCTTTTTTAGGGTTCCGTAGTCGAACCCTTATACTTTCGTCCATTCTGTCTGTCTGTCTGTATGCCCCAATAACACCTTAATAACTCGCTCATTTTTGCACCAATTGAATCGACATTTGGCATGAAGACAGATAACAGTAACCCAAAAACAGACCAAACTCAAACCCAGGTGTAGTAGTTATGAAGAAAACCATTTTTCTCCCATACAACGAAAGAGGAGTTGGAAAAAATTCGTTTTTTTTTTTAATAAGTCGAGTGAGGTGTCGTTGGATAGGTCTTTGCTAATAGAACAAAACTCCCATAGAAACTAAATCTATATAATGTGTCTATCTCGAGATATCTGCGTTCAAAGACCCAAATAGGGCGCCCCCCCTCCCCCTCCCTCTAACTTCTAAAATACTGGAGCGAAAAATCTGAAATTGTTACAAAATATAGCTTATGGTATGTACTTTTAGTAAAAATTATAACGGATGCTGTAGCTCAACCAGTTTCGGAAGAAACGAGTAAAGTAGATTTGTTCTCTACTGAAAAACTAGATGGCGTTGCTGCAGGAAATTAAATTTTCTTTTCTTATTCTACTTATGCAATGGCTACGGAACCCTATCATGGGCGAGTCCGACTCGCCCTTGCCGGTTTTTTCCACTCCCTTCAGTCCGCATCGGTGATTTCGTCGTGTCGATCGTCTGTTATGGCTGGGTGTAAGATTGGACGCTCAAAACAAAATAACGAAGTATAACATCTCTAATGTTTTCTTTTTATAAACCTTGTGTTCTTAGCCACATGAGAGTATTTTAGAGGGTAGTCCGTTCTTTCCCCAACATCGTCCGATCTTTCCCATGTATTTTTAAATGTATGTTTATACTTTAAACTCCCGTAACACAGCAGTCGTTAAATCTATGTAAACATGAGTTCTCATAGGTTGTTTATTGATGTTTATTGATTATCAGATTCTACTTAATTTAATTACGCTAGCTGATATATCGATTTTGAAGAAAAAATAAATTGCCACCTTATGAATGCAGCTAAAAACCATCCGAACTTACACCAACTCACCTTACAGTTTCAATGCTACGATTAATTTAAGCTTTGTATGGAAATCTTTGAATCACTATAACTTTAAAACTATACATTTTAACGCAAATCTGATATTATAAAAGTATAGAGATTAGTTTCCACAATGTTTCTAAAAAAAATCATTGACTTCAAATTGGTTAGTATTGAAAATTTAACCAACATAGTTACTCAATGATTTTTAAGCAGACTTTGTTTGTATGCAGCGCGCTCCGAATTATTAAAGACTTGATCAGGCAATGCCTGTATCGCGGGAATCAAACAATGTGGTATTGACTAAAAACAATGAGCGTTTAAATTTTCTTTTATTAATTTGAAAAATAAGGGGTTCCTTTCAATAATAATGTCAATAGCTGCTTGACGCAGATGTATGCTGTTTGTAGTTTTCAGTTTGATGGTCTGTCTGTCCCTTGCAGAGTAGGTAAGGGACAATTGAGCATTGAGCAAAAATTTGATTCCGTGAAAAAATTAGTAGTTTTGAAGCCGGAAGTGATATGCCATCAGTAGTAAGTACTATGTCGTAAAATGAAATAAAATGGGTAAAAAAACTTTTTAAGTTAAACGATTTTATTTGAATGAAACTGCACTTAACGGTAAAAAAGTTAAATTTAAAATTTAAAAAAACCCACGACGGATGTAGCGTTGTAATCGAAAAAGGATTAAATACAATTTTTGCAAATCCCTCGACTAAAAGAAAATAGGTAATACCTACTTACCTATTTTCCTTTATCTTTTATCGAAAGATAATAAACCAAACCCTAGAAATTTCATGCCCATTTCATTTTTGATTTGATTCATGAACTAAATTTTTCAGTTTTATGAGCATAAGCATATGTTCACGACTACATTCCCCGAAAGGGTAGTCAGAGATATTCTGAAACCTCAGAACGTCCACGTTTCACCAGTAGTACCGAAACTCAGTTTTATGAGTTTGTGTCTAATTGAAATTGGGAACAGATGGCAATGGCAGCCCTCGACGGATTTTCTAGGGTTTGGTTTATTATCTTTCGTTACTTACCTATTTTCTTTTAGTCGAGGACTTTGCAAAAAAAATATTTAATCCTTTTTCGATTACAATGCTACATCCGTCGCGGGTTTTTTCAAAATTTTCAATTTTGCTTTTTATTTTAAACTTTTTAGAGAATTCCCACATAACCGTCTACAAACAAACAACCTCTCACCCTAAACGCATATAACTTCTCCATCCCGTCGAGGGTAAAAAAGAGCCTAAATATGGTTTACCTACTTACTACGTGCCTCCACATAGTTTCCGACGATGTTCTTCTGGTACATCATCAGACCATCAGCAGTCTATGTACAGAAGCTACTCACCATATGCTATCAAACAAGCCCAAACATGGTCTCCTAGCTATGTGCCTTCACAGAGTTCTCCACGATGTTGTTCTGCTGCATCAGACTGTCAGACCTTCATGTACAGAAACTACTCACCAAACGCTATCAAAAGACCCCAAACACGGTCTCCTAGCTATGTGTCTTCACAGAGTTCCCCACGTTGTTGTTCTGCTGAACATGAGTGTTCTGCTAAAATTTGTTGTATAGATCCGTTAAATAACCCGTCCCGCGTCGGGGCTCTTCCAAACAAAAAACGCTCGCGTGTCGCTTTGTTTTATACACTGCAAATTTTTTTTACCACCTTTTAGAAAAAAATATTTTTCCATGTTATGCTATGAAATTATGGCAATAAATTATATATCTACGTGAAGTAAATAAAATTTCTTATCATTCTTAATACATCTCACAATTGACATTATTTACATTCTTAAACAATAAAAAAATATTCCGTGTTATTTGTTAATTACCTATCTTTCGAAAAAAACTGGAGTCCGCTTTCACGATGTTAACGTTTTACACATTGTTACACTTCACAACGCACAAAACCAATATGATAATCTAAAAGCCTGACAATATTATGAGCTATTTATGAACAACACTTTGCTTAAAAACAATTGAATCACTTGGTAAACATTGAAAAAGTCCGACACAAAACACACGCGACTTCCGCCATCTTTGCTCCCGAATTCACTATGGTTCACTAGTTCTTCTTTGTTCGAGATGAAATTTGTTCCGTTTTTCACAGAATTGTATTCAAACGAACCAATGAAAACAAATGAATCTAATGAAAATATAAAAAGTATGGTGAAACGAAACGCCACGTCGTAAATCATGAGCCAATCGGAGCGGTCCTCTCCCGGACATACGCTATCCGGGCGACGCGCTAGACCAAAAAATCATCGGGACAGACGCTGTCCGGCTGACATTTCACGGGATAAAAAACCGTTCATGTCCATCATCATACACTCAATCATACCGGACCCTACCTACTACTAAACTACTAAACTAGTTCTCATCGAAAAAAATTAAATGATACCAAACACGAGTGCTCTGCTATAATTAAAAATTATATTCACAAATAATTGTTTTCGCTAAAATGTATTTTTGCAAAAATTGTTATACTTAATACATTCCTTGTTTATAAAAATTGTTATAAAAATAGGTAGCCCTATTTTTCTTATATCATTAACGTGTCATGTTTATACACTAGCAAACAACTTATTACTAAGTTCATTAGTTAAACTGGGGAAGTCTCTGGTTCCTGAGTCACAGTACTACTACTTGTAGTATGTACAATATCGGGAGACAGGGACTCAACAGTAAATGCAATTGTTTTAAAATATCACCTATGCGTTGTTATTGTTATACTACTGTTGAGGAAATAAATAAATATTATTATATTATTATTAGATATTATTTATTAATTCATCGAGGGGATCCTTTGACCACCTACCGTCTTCATCATTAGACCCTCAATGTTACTGGTACCACAAAGTTCTCATAGTATCATTTGAAATAAGTCCAAACACGAGTCATCACCATCATCTCAGCCGATGGACGTCCACTGCTGGATATAGGCCTCCCCCAAGGATCGCCATAACGACCGGTCCTGCGACGCCCTCATCCAACGGTTTCCCGCCGCCTTCACCAGGTCGTCGGTCCACCGTGTGGAGGGCCTACCCACGCTGCGCTTTCCGGCACGCGGCAGCCACTCGAGAACCTTCCGGCCCCTTCGGCCATCGTTTCTGCGAGCAATGTGCCCCGCCCACTGCCACTTTAGTTTAGCAATTCTTCGATCAGTGTGTGTTGCCAGTGATGCTGATGACATATGGAACAGAGACGTGGTCGCTCACTCAAGGCCTCATAAAAAGGCTGAAAGTCACCCAAAGGGCAATGGAGAGGGCTATGCTCGGAGTTTCCCTGCGAGATCGGATCAGAAATGAAGAAATCCGCAGAAGAACCAGAGTAGCTGACATAGCCCAAAGAATTGCTAAACACGAGTGTATTGCTATAATTCATCGAAGAGCTTCCGTTGACAACCTTACTAATAAAAAGCAAAATTAAATATTTTGAAAAAACCCGCGACGGATGTAGCGTTGTAATCGAAAAAGGATTAAATACAATTTTTGCAAATCCCTCGACTAAAAGAAAATAGGTATACTTACCTTTTCGTTACTCCGAAAGTTAATAAACCAAACCCTAGAAAATCCGTCGGGGCTGCCATTTCATGCCCATTTCATTTTTTATTTTATTCATGAACTACATTTTTTCAGTTTTATGAGCATAAGCATATTATGCTCACGACTACATTCCCCGAAAGGGTAGTCAGAGATATTCTGAAACCTCAGAACGTCCACGTTTCACCAGTAGTACCGAAACTCAGTTTTATGAGTTTGTGTCTAATTGAAATTGGCAATGGCAGCCCTCGACGGATTTTCTAGGGTTTGGTTTGTTATATTTCGTTACTTGCCTATTTTCTTTTAGTCGAGGGATTTGCAAAAATTTTATTTAATCCTTTTTCGATTACAACGCTACTACGACCGTCGCGGGTTTTTTCAAAATTTTTAATTTTGCTTTTTATTTGAATTTTTTACCCGCGACGGAACGGAGAACGTGTATGCGTTTAGGGTGAGAGGTTGTTTGTTTGTTTGTTTGTTTGTTTGTGTGTTTGTTTGTGCAAATCCTATGTTCCCATTTATCTCCAAAACGGCTAGACCGATTTAGATACGGTTTTCTGTAAAGGGTTCGTTATTAATTAGCGATGGTTCTTAGATAGGTGATACGATATTAACTCGCCAGGGGGCGCTGCAGTAACCATTTTTCTAACGTCAAAATGAGTTTTTGCGCATTTACGCCGAAACGGCTTAACCGATTTAGATGCGTTTTTTTTTAAGTGCTTGAGGTTTATTTGCAATTATTCTTAGATAGGTTTGATTGTGACAAACCACCAGGGGGCGCTGATCCGGCTTTTTATCAAGTGCATGCTAGTAGACCGTGTTTGGGCTCTTTTAATAGCGTTTGGTGAGTAGCTTCTGTACATGAAGGTCTGAGGGTCTGATGATAGTAGCAGGACAACTTTGATGGGAACTCTGTGAAGGCACGTAGCTAGTAGAGCGTGTTTGGGCTCTTTTGATAGCGTTTGGTGAGAAGCTTCTGTACATGAATTGCTGAGGGTCTGGTGATGGAGCAGAAAAGCATCGTGGGGAACTCTGTGAAGGCACATAGCTAAGAGACTGTGTTTGGGGTCTTTTGATAGCGTTTGGTGAGTAGTTTCTGTACATGAACATCTCAGGGTCTGATGATGTAGCAGAACAACAACGTGGGGAACTCTGTGAAGGCACATCACTAGGAGACCGTGTTTGATGTCTTTTGATAGCGTTTGGTGAGTAGCTTCTGGGCGTAAATGTCAGAGGGTCTTATGATGCAGCAGAAGAACAACGTGGGGAACTCTGTGAAGGCACATAGCTAGGAGAACGTGTTTGGGGTCTTTTGATAGCGTTTGGTGAGTAGCTTCTGGACATGAACGTCTGAGGGTCTTATGATGTAGCAGGACAACATCGTGGGGAACTCTGTGAAGGCACATAGCTAGAATACAGTATTTGGGCTGTTTTGATACAGTTTGGTGAGTAGCTTCAGTACATGAACGTCTTAGAGTCTGGTGATGCAGCAGAACAACATTTTGGGGAACTCTGCGAAGGCACACAGCTAGTAGACCGTGTTTGGGCTCTTTTAATAGCGTTTAGTGAGTAGCTTCTGTACATAAAGTTCTGAGAGTGTGATGCAGCAGAACAACATCGTGGAGAACTCTGTGAAGGCGAATAGCTAGGAGACCATATTTGGGCTCGTTTGATAGCATTTGGTGAGTAGCTTCTGAACATAAACTGCTGATGGTCTGACGATGGACCAGAAGAACATCGTCGGAAACTATGTGGAGGCACGTAGTAAGTAGGTAAACCATATTTAGGCTCTTTTTTAACCACGACTGGATGGAGAAATTATATGCGTTTAGGGTGAGAGGTTGTTTGTTTGTGTGTTTGCAGACGGTTATGTAGGAATTATCTAAAAAGTTTAAAATAAAAAGCAAAATTAAAAATTTTGAAAAAACCCGCGACGGTAATCGAAAAAGGATTAAATAATTTTTTTGCAAATCCCTCGACTAAAAGAAAATAGGTAAGTAACGAAAGATAATAATCCAAACCCTAAAAAATCCGTCGAGGGTTGCCTGAGACGTTCATGTACAGAAGCTACTCACCAAACGCTATCAAAAGACCCCAAACACGGTCTCCTAGCTATGTGCCTTCACAGAGTTCCCCACGTTGTTGTTCTGCTACATCATCAGACCCTGAGACGTTCATGTACAGAAGCTTCTCACCAAACGCTATCAAAAGAGCCCAGACACGGTCTACTAGCAAGCACTTCACAAAAAACCAGATCAGCGCCCCCTGGTGGTTAGTGACAATCAAACCTATCGAAGAATCATTGCAAATAAACCTCAAGCACTTTAAAAAAAAACGCATCTAAATCGGTCAGGCCGTTTCGGCGTTAATGCGCAAAAACTCATTTTGACGTTAGAAAAATGTTAACTGCAGCGCCCCCTGGTGAGTTAACACCGTATCACCTAGCTAAGAACCATCGCTGATTAATCACGAATCCTTTACAGAAAACCGTATCTAAATCGGTTTAGCCATTTTGGAGATAAATGGGAACATTGGTTTTGCACAAACCAACAAACCACCTCTCACCCTAAACGCATACACGTTCTCCGTTTCGTCGCCGGTAAAAAAGGAACTAAAAAGTCCTTATCAAAACAAATTAAATGAGATCAAACACGAATGTACTGCTAAAATTTACTAAGGAGATCCCTTGAACACCAATCGTCTCCATTATCAGACCTTCAATCTTACCGAAACTATAGAATCCTCATCAAAAAAAATTAAATGTGATCATACAACAGTGCTTCAATTAACTGAAGAATTCCCTTCACCACCTAACATCTCCATCATCAGACTCTCAATCTTACTGGTGCCACAAAGTTCTAATTGAACCAATTTAAATGATACCAAACAGTGCTCTGCTATAATTCATCGAGAAGATCCCTTGACCACCTTCCGTCTCCATCATAAGACCCTCAATATTACTGGAACCACAAATTTCTCATCGCAACATTTAAATTGAGATCAAACACGAGTGTATTGCCTTGACCACCTTCCTTCTCCATCATCAGACCCTCAATCATATCGATGATATGAAGTTCTCATCAAAACATTTTAAATGAGACCAAACACGAGTCTATTGCTGTAATTCATCAACGAGATCCCTTGAACACCTTCCGTCTCCAGCATTAGACCCTCAGTCTTACTGGTACCTCAAAGATCTCATCGCTACAATTGAAATGAGACCAAACACGAGTGTTTTGCTATAATTCAATTAGGAGATCCCTTCACCACCCTCCGTCTCCATCTTCAGACCCTCAATCTTACTGGTGCCACAAAATTATCATCGAAACAATTTAAATGATACCAAACACGAGTGCTCTGCTATAAGTCATCGAGGAGATCCCTTGACCGCCTTCCGTCACCATCATCAGACCCTCAATCTTACCAGTACCATAAAGGTCTCATCATAAAAAATTATATAACACTAAACACGAGTGCTCTGCTATAAGAAATCGAGGAGATCTCTTGACCAGCTTCCGTCTCCATCATCAGAGCAACTCATGTTACCATAATATTGTATTGTTATCAGAAATGACAACATTTCATTTTTTAACCACCAGTTTTTAATGAATAATATAAAAATAGGTTAAAAAATAAGAGATATGTATTTTTTCGATTTAATTTTTAAGGGGCTACCTGCCGGTTTTGGGTAATTTTGTAACCATTTTATTCATTAACTATGGCAATTTTTGAGCTGAAATTTAAACTGAACCATCTACAGGACATGAGAAGTGATGTGGTTTTTCTAGAAATCGATTTTAATTAATAAAACCGAAGAAAAGGGACTCTAAAGTCACCCCTTTTTTTCCAGTTGTAACCATTTTACTCTTACATTTTTAATCGGAACAAAATGAAAATTTACTATATTGTTCACAATACAATTTAGAATGATGTGGTTTTTTTACTTTTTCGAAATTAATAAAAAATCATCGAATTTTTCAAAGAAAACAGCAAAATTCTGACCGGAGCCACGCGCTCTTTTTCATCGATTAGTATGGAGTGTGAGTGAGAGGAGAGTGGTCCACGGCTGATACGCCTTAACTAATATTTCTATTTTTAATTTACTTTTGAATTTTCTGAAAAACGTAGGCTTTATGGCCAAGATACCTTGGCCTCAATAACATTAAAAATAAAAACTGTCAAATACATTAGAAAAGCCAAGCAGGCAAAGGAATAAAATCTCATTCAACCTATATTATATTTTTCAGTATTTTTCAAATAACTCGAGAAATATTGGATAGAAAAATCTTATAATTTTGATATAAGCTTTGAATCACATAATCTCCAAATGGTTTTCTTATTTTGGTACCTTTCTTTAAATGAAATGTTGTCAATTATATGTGTGTGTAAAGTTTCAACTTAATCGGTTGACAGGAAATGGGTGAAAATTAGATTACAAGAATCCGTTGTTAGTTAGTTAGTTCGATAGTTAGACCGGTTCGAAGTTAAATATAATCGTTTAATAAAAAATCGTATAAAAACAATTAAATGTGATAGATCGGGCGGCCGTGAAGACATTTTACACCCATCGAGCTTATGAATAATTCAGTTTTCATCACGGACCTGAAAAAAAGAGACCTCTTTTTTTCTAGTCCGTGGTTTTTCTGCAATAGTTTACTACTAGGAGATGAGAAAAAACTTGGTAGGCCGTCCCTTATCCTGGTGGGTATTGTGCAGGAGGGTGACTGTAACCTCTCTGAGGCGATACTAATTACCCATCGAGCTCATGAACAAAATTATGTTTATCCGATTGGTTTTAGTTAGTGTAACGATGTACACTCGGTCGTCCGCCGGATATCCTGGCAAGTGGTGCTGTACCAACCAAAAATAGTTGTCAAATTTTGGAGTCGGTTACTCACAAGCTAACAAAGTCCTCAATGACTATTAGGGTCGTGGGTCCGTCTGTATACAATCGTCTGCCGCTGGATGTCTCGGATGCACAGAGCTTATCTATTTTTAAAAAAGACTGCGCCCATGGCTTGTCCAGCAAGCGTCCTACTCATTTAATGAGTTCTTGCTTGTAATACGTGGGAGTGGCGAGCCTTAGCAATGAAAAGCAAGCCCAGGAGCCCACGCACACCCAAGGTACAACCCGCGACCCTCCCGGTAGAGACGCGCCAGCGCAATTGGCGTCCCCACGGAATCTCAAGGAACAGTCGGGAGGCCATTGCCTCGATGCTGTCTCCCCGCTGCCCCCCTCCAGGGGACCACGTGAAAAAAACCTGATGTGACCTAACACTACCGATGTAGGCGGGCACGATGCCGATAAGTCGTGTCGGCGTCTTTTGTCAGCGTAATAAGAAAAGCTTAAAATGGTTCTCGCAACTACTGATAGCATATCACCTCCTTCTGGCTTCAAAATGGTTCCACGGCATATAATGTAATAAAAGCATATTTTGAATATAAATTCCAGACAAAAAAAAAGTAGGTAGGTAAAGGTAACTACTTCTAATTTTAACTGTTATTCATTCACAGCAGAAAGCGGCAAAATGACACCTACACAGATTATTAAAAAAAAGGCATCTCATAAAGAGAATCCTGCTTCATTTCTGCAACTTGTAAGACAATGTGAGATAGAAATGGGATTCATGACACAGTTGAAATGGACGAATATTATTGTTATATCTCTCCTTCACATCGTAACTGTGATGTGGGCAATTCCTTGCTTTCTGACTGGCCGTTGGAAATGGCAAACTTTATTATTTTGTAAGTACAACATCAGTCATCACATCAGCATCAACAGCATGTGCAAGTGGTTAAGGTGAACTATATTTTATGAGAGCATGACACGTCCCTTTTTAGCCGACTGCACGATGTAAAGGATGGTAATTTGTTTATAAGCCTATTGTATATGTAGGTATGTTTGTTCCTTTGTGTTGTGCAAAGAGATTATACCTTAAAGCATGGGAGCCATACCTATTGCATGGCTGTACACTTTTTTTTACGTTTGTTTGTATTGTTTTTGTCAAGTGGTAAGGCAAAAGCATTGACCAAGAATGTTTCGCAAAAAGCACAAAAAGTGACCGCTTTAAACAACTTTACACACACTGCCACGTCAAAAAGAGTCAAAAAATTGGACAGCCGCATAAAAAATATCCCTAGATCCATCTTCGTCTACTATTAAAGGTCATAAGTCATAACTCATAAAACAAAAAAGACTAAGGGCGAGGCGCCCGCTGCCCGCGCCGCGCGCCTCTTCGCGGCTGCTCTATGAGTTTCCTACTCAGGATGGCCGTTTTTGGTATTTGATACCTATATTTTTTTTCATGTCTTATTTTAATATTTCCGGCTTCTGGAGCTCTAGATAATACGTTTAACACCTGTAGTGTGAATTAAAAAAAAAAAACACCCGCGCTCTCGTATACTTCTGATGCCGACTGTCCACGAAATGTCAATTAATGTGAATCAAAATTGCGATATATTATTGCATTTTCCAGGTTTATTAGAAGTACAAAGAGTAATTTAACTATACAGACAGATACCTGGCATCAAGCACTAAACGGCAACATAAATTTCAGCGACTTATACCTACAGGGTGTTTCATAAGTAACAATAAATTTTTAAAACTCTTAAGGGGGTTGTTTAGACCGTCAAACTGAACAACTTTCTCTATGGGACCAACATCGAAATCGCGAAAAAATAATTTTATATCCCATACATATTTTAGCTCTAGTCGATTTGTAGAGTATAGAACATACATTTTTTTTTCGCGATTTCGATATTGGGCCCATAGTGAAAGTTGTTCAGTTTGATGGTCTACACCACCCCCTTAAAGGTTTATTTGTATTTTTGTAACACCTTGTATAGTCAAACGTAAGAGGGCCCCGCTGGAAGTAAATAATTTAAAAATTTAATAACTTTTAAACCAAAGCAGCTAGATCAAATCTATTGATACAGTTTTAATAGGAATTCAGAGCACTAAATATTGATGTAACATTTTAATCATTTTTGTCCATAACAAAGGAGGGCCCCGCTGGGCGGACGCCAGCTTAGATTTTATATAACTCCGTTATCTTTGAAGCACTAAATATAAGTCGTACATATTCGGAGAGCACTAAATAAGCACTAAATGATTAGCTAGATTTCAAAGCACTAGGACCGAGGGCCCCGCTGGGCATACGGGCGTTTGTGGAAAAGGGTTTTCTTACCCTTACTAGTTTGTACATTTTAGAGGTGTATCTTTTTGTGCGTCGAAATGTACTTGTCAGCTATACTCCACTCCAAATAGAACCAAAATTTAAGGCCATTTTGAAATACAAAAACAGAGATTTGAAACACTTCCTCTCACTTATTCTTAGAACAGCATTAGTAACGTCCAAGATACGTTGGATAGTACATTTTTCTCATAAATAAATCATATTTGCTAATCAGAATTGGCCAGAAAGCTATTCAGGAATAGGAATATATTTTCGTCCTTATTTTGAATAATTATAGTAAGAAAGGTTACTAAATAAAAATTGTCAATGCACCATATCATTTTGCAATCTCGTAGCCAGCTCTCTGTCTATAACCTATGTTGACACCTTGATAAGGCGGCTTTTCTGCTTCATTTTCCCAATGACGTGATCGAGCGAGCGCGCTATTGGCGGATTGTTTCCTCGCTCACCGCCTCGCCACCTCGCACATCTCTGATGGAAACGTAGCCTAATTCGACTCTGCTCTCGATTCTAAACAAACTGTTTTCATTAACACGTCGTATATTAAAGGAAGTGAATAGAGTGTCTTAAGCGGCACTTTAACCGTATATTAATGAGATAATGATTTTATTACAGTTTCTATAATACTTCATATGAGTGGTTTCGGAGTAACAGGTGGAGTCCATCGTTATTGGTGCCATCGATCATACAATGCGAAGAGGCCTCTGCAGCTGATACTCTTATTTTGTTACTCCATCGCTGGACAGGTTAAAACTAACTTTTTCTTTTAATCTTTTACCAACCAACGAGCATTTCTATTCTGGGAACTCTTTGTCAGAGTTGTAATTTCCTCGATTACTTATTGGCTCAATAGAGAACCATGTTTTCTTCTTTTTAATAGTCAATAGTCAAATTCGTCAAAAATTGAATGACTTTCTTTCTGTAACAAAACGCCCTAGTAATGCTTCAGACCATGAAACTGAACAATTTTCACTATAGAGCCAACTTCAGCTAATCAGTTGTCCCATACATTTTAGTTGAGTCGGTACTGCACTTTTGTATAGAATGGATTTTCGTGATTTCGAAGTTGGCTCTATGGTGAAGTTTGTTCAGTTTGATGGGCTGAAGCAACCCTTTAAGTATTACTAGGATGTTTTGTTACACCCTGTATATCTTCTTGGAACTGGTTGCCCTAGGCAGACAACGGCCTCCGGCGCAGTTTCTTGCCTAGTTACAGTTTCATGTTCCTGGTGCACATCTTCAAATTGTGGACATTTAGCAAAAGGCTATGATTTCAATTTCACCCTTAAAATCAAACATTAAAATTTCAAAGCGTGATGCAGTTCTGCATTTTTGATAATTATGTTGTTAGGCTGCGTTTCCATCAGAGATGTGCGAGGTAGCGAGGCGGTGAGCGAGGACACAATCCGCCAATAGCGCGCTCGCTCGATCACGTCAGTGGCAAATTGAAGCACTCTCATTGGATGATTTTTCCTCGCACACCGCCTCGCTACCTCGCACATCTCTGATGGAAACGCAGCCTTACACCCAAATTGGCAGCTTCGAAAAACTTGTGCTCCCTACGTAATTACGTACGTATTAATACGTAAAAAACCGAAAAAACTGTCATTTTTCAGTTGTTCCCTCAGATAAATAAATACAAGTAGATTCAATCTTGATGGCGTCACACCGAACTAACCAATACGTCATTCTGACTCGACTCGAACACAAGTTTTTCGAAGCTGTATATTTGGTACATTGCAATTTTAACCTTATTTTATGAGCGATTTTGATATGACAAAATATTTTAAGTAAAGTAGGCAATATTGTTTTATTACTGTTTTAGAACACAATATACCAATGGGTGCGAGATCACCGGGTCCACCATAAATTCTCAGAGACTTCGGCGGACCCTCACAACGTGCATCGCGGCTTCTTCTTCTCGCACGTCGGCTGGCTCATGATGAAGAAGCACCCGGCAGTGTTGCGTGCGGGAGCAACGATAGACATGAGCGACATTACCAGTGACCCTCTCATCCAGTTTCATACCAAGTGAGTCACAGCAAAAATATTTATTGTTTGACGGGTTTGTCCACTCTGATCCCGCGACCCGTTGCTAGTGGAAAAACACACTTACAGTTTCGCCTTAAAAAATGCATGGTTTTCTATTTCTATTTTTAAAATATGGCTGCCATCTTGGTTTGTGATGATTTTGCCAATGTCGAGTTTTTGTAGCAAAAGTGCTTGACGTTGTACGGTTATGAAGATATTTTGGTGACTTCAAGGGTTGTTCTTACAAAAGAACACTATCTTGAGCCACCACTGGAGCCCCGCTGTCGAGCTGGGAAGGGGCAACCGACGAGCGACACGCGACACGCGACCACCCAATGGTTTTGTAGAATCCGATCGTAACGTTGCTTTAAGCAAGCGTCGGTCAAGGCCGCATTCAGGATTTAATTAAAAGGGGTTCATCGAATAATGGCTGTCCACCGCGGGGCAGTTGTGTGAGTCATTCATAATTCATTTTTCATAATTCATTTATTCATTGTTGATTCCACACGTTATAAATTAGTTTGGTACAGCAATCTGCCTCTTCGAGGCATTCAATGTCATATAATTTTTATTAAATATTTTACAATGTCTAGGGAAATTTATTTAGAAATATTAACATCGTGGTATATGAATATATAGTCCTAGAGCCCACAACGGATTTGGGCCTAAACGTATAGGACAGCTGGATTCATTCTACCTCGAAAGGACGATCCAAGGTACATCATTTAGCCTCGGTCTTACGACTCAAACCGGTCACTGAAATTTTTTACAGCAGTCAGACTATCGCGAAAAAATGGGGTCTGGGCCTAAACATATAGGAATCAAACTGAGTGCATTTTAAGAACGGGACTACTTAGGACAACACCTCTGCATATTTACTTTTTCTCAAATCGGTCACCGTTCGAAATCAGACCGGGGTTGAAAATCGAAAAAATTGGGTCCTGGGCCTAAACATATAGGAATTGTGAAATCAACTTGGATCGATAGAACACACTTTCCTCGTCACAGAAAACCCGGTCTTACAAGGCGGATAGGTCACCTTTCCAGAATCAGACCACTTTTATAAGATACCAAAAATGTATTGTAACATTTTTCATGAACAATTTGGCGAACTGTTGGTTAAGCGATAGTTGTTAAGTTTGTAAAATCTAGTTCAAAGACATATTTATGATAAATAATGAACTAGCAAGACCATTAAAATTACAATAGTTATTGCAATTAAAATAGAAACAAACAGATATCTACAAACTAAAATAAAATAAAATTATCTACAAACTTAATTTTTACAATTTTTTTCTATCTTCAACCGTTGTTAAGATATTTGTCTGTTATTATTGTAATTGTTTAGTTTTTGCGAATATCTCCTTACCAATACATCAAATCGTAATAAAATCTATCACAAATATGTAGAACATTAAATTTTCTACAATTTTGTTTTTAACACATTTTTTTCTATCACTAACCGATGTCGAGATATCAATTTATTTTTATTTTAATAAAATCGTTTTTGTGAATATTTCTTTTCCTATGGATCAAATGGCGAAGCGAGTTATTACAAAATTTGTAGATAATTTTAATTGCTACAATTTTATTCTTGACAAATTTGCTCTATCGTCAGCCTTTATCGAGATATCTGTTTGTTTTTATTTAATTAATTAGTTTTTGCAAATATCTCGTTTCCTATGCATCAAATCGTGAACATAGCTTAAACAAAACTCGTAGAAAATAACATTATCTACCATTTTAATTTGAACAATTTTTTTCTATCGTCAACCGTTGTTGAGATATTTGTCTGTTATTATTTTAATTATTTCGTTTTTGAAAATATCACGTTTCCAATGCATCAAATCATGATAAAATCTAGCACAAACTTGTAGAACATAAATTTTTCTACAATTTTATCGTCGACAATTTTTTTCTATCACTAACAGTTGTCGAGATATCTGTTTGTTTCTATTTTAATTGCAATAACTATTGTAATTTTAATGGTATTGCTAGTTCATTATTTATCATAAATATGTCTTTGAAGCCGTGGTGGTCCAGTGGCGAGTAACTTTGCCTGCTGTGCAAAAGGCGATGGTTCGATCCCCGTCCAAGCCGACTCGTACCAATGAGTTTTTCGGAATTTATGTACGATTTGTTACACCACCGGCTTTTCGGTGAAGGAAAACATCGTGAGGAAACCTGCATGCTTCAATTTCGAGGCGTGTATTGTACCCACTGTCCATTATAAGTGGCGACGGGCTCACCCCCCGTCACACTGGACAGAGTTTCGGTACTACTGGTGAAACGTGGATGTTCTGAGGTTTCAGAATATCTCTGACTACCCCCTCGGGGAATATAGTCGTGAGCATATGCTTATGCTTATGTCTTTGAACTAGATTTTACAAACTTAACAACTATCGCTTAACCAACAGTTCGCCAAATTGTTCATGAAAAATGTTACAATACATTTTTGGTATCTTATAAAAGTGGTCTGATTCTGGAAAGGTGACCTATCCGCCTTGTAAGACCGGGTTTTCTGTGACGAGGAAAGTGTGTTCTATCGATCCAAGTTGATTTCACAATTCCTATATGTTTAGGCCCAGGACCCAATTTTTTCGATTTTCAACCCCGGTCTGATTTCGAACGGTGACCGATTTGAGAAAAAGTAAATATGCAGAGGTGTTGTCCTAAGTAGTCCCGTTCTTAAAATGCACTCAGTTTGATTCCTATATGTTTAGGCCCAGACCCCATTTTTTCGCGATAGTCTGACTGCTGTAAAAAATTTCAGTGACCGGTTTGAGTCGTAAGACCGAGGCTAAATGATGTACCTTGGATCGTCCTTTCGAGGTAGAATGAATCCAGCTGTCCTATACGTTTAGGCCCAAATCCGTTGTGGGCTCTAGGACTATATATTCATATACCACGATGTTAATATTTCTAAATAAATTTCCCTAGACATTGTAAAATATTTAATAAAAATTATATGACATTGAATGCCTCGAAGAGGCAGATTGCTGTACCAAACTAATTTATAACGTGTGGAATCAACAATGAATAAATGAATTATGAAAAATGAATTATGAATGACTCACACAACTGCCCCGCGGTGGACAGCCATTATTCGATGAACCCCTTTTAATTAAATCCTGAATGCGGCCTTGACCGACGCTTGCTTAAAGCAACGTTACGATCGGATTCTACAAAACCATTGGGTGGTCGCGTGTCGCGTGTCGCTCGTCGGTTGCCCCTTCCCAGCTCGACAGCGGGGCTCCAGTGGTGGCTCAAGATAGTGTTCTTTTGTAAGAACAACCCTTGAAGTCACCAAAATATCTTCATAACCGTACAACGTCAAGCACTTTTGCTACAAAAACTCGACATTGGCAAAATCATCACAAACCAAGATGGCAGCCATATTTTAAAAATAGAAATAGAACGGTAGACATAGAAATCGCCTTAGGTCGCAATTGATTGCACGAAGCTGCATTTATGGGATGTTGTTAGGATAGATACCAGCAGTATAAAACCAATTTTGCAGTTTCGAAAGACCTGTGCTAACCGAGGGGTGCTCGAAAAACCTCTCATTTTTCGGTCATTTTTCAGGTTTTGACATATAACTTCTAAACGGTGCATCTTGCATAAAAATTGCACACTACGGTTTTAAAGAAGACAAAATTATCTATAATTTGAATTTAACTGCAGCTCTGTAAATTAAGTAGGTCTTGAGACACAACACTTCAAACATTGGCCATTTTTCCCAAAAAGTTCAAAATTGTAGTTTTAGCCGTCTTCCGAACAGGATATCGGCTAAAATACTCATTCTACGAGGAAAATTATAAGAAATGAATTTGTAAAACAGTTATGTAACTTTAATATAAACACAAGTTCAACCCTGTACTGTGATTAATTCCTTTGTTATCAGGAAAAAACTAAATATAAGGGAAATCGGTTTTTCAAAAAATGCAGCTCGACTCATTGCAAGAATTTTGTAAAGGATAAAAAAGACATAACTCAGTGAAAAATTATTTATTTTATGCAAAATGAACTTGAGTATGATTAATAATGTATATGTACCTACTACTAGCTGTGCCCGCGACTTCGTACGCGCAGATAAGTTCTTAATAATATTAAGAGAAAGAAAAAATAATAAGAAATGCAAAGAAAGAGAAAAGAAATAGAAATTTTGAAAAAAAGTAAAGAAAGAAATAAAGAATAAAAATATCGCATTATATTGCCATCATTGCCATCAAATTAAAACATAAAGTAGAATCTCCATACATTTCTCAAAACTACATCTAAATTGTTTGATAAGTACTTACAAACACTAATTTTAAATCAGAACATGCAGGCAGTACCTACGCCTGCAGCATCAGGACTGAGTAATAGGAACCCGAAAAAGCAATGTTTCTTCTTAACCCAACAAATTAACAATTATTAGAAATCTGTAGATTATTAAATCACACACACATCCCTACACAGTTACTCATTCTTAGTTTATGTTGACAATACCCTACGGAGTACTTACTCTGTAGGGTAAGTAGCCGTGAAGAGAACTCTGCTTGGTCCTAATAATCTAATTCAAAATCGGCAAATCGTAAGTCTCATGGCTTAGACAGTCAGGACCCCTGCAGCATCAACACTGAAGAGTTGGAACCCTATGTTATTTTTTTTGTAATGTTAATTAGTGTCAACAAAAAAGTATTTCCAGTATGTATTATGTAGGTACGTTACCAGATCCGATAGTATTCTCAGTTATTGCTTTGTTTCTGACCCCCCCCCTGAGAAGGGAAATATGGTCGTGAGGTTATGTATCTATCTATATGTAATTAGGTAGTGTAGGTACATAAAAAAGGATAGGTACTGTAACTGCATGTTTTACAAAAACAGTGTCAAGTATCATCAACCTGTCATTGTCCACTGTTGAGCATAGGACTCTCCCAAGGCGCGTCACGATACTATCCTCGGCCTTCCTCGTACAGTCGCTCCGAGCTACCACGATACATAGTACTCCACACTACCATGGTATATATAGTACTCCACGCCTTACGGACTGGCCAATGGCCATGGGACAGGGCGAACTGCGGCGCGAAAACCGATTTTTCAATACACTGAGTGTTGTGTCCGTCGCGTAGGCGAATTGAAAAATCGCTTTTTGCGCTGCAGTTCGCCCTCAGATTCAGGTTCGTCAATTTCAGATTTGACTGAAATGTCCGGGGTTTTTGACGTATTTGTCCGGCAACGGCGATTTGGCAGTGGCAACCCTAGCCCGGAAGTACCCAAAGAGGGTCACATTTCCTCTCCCAAAGTCGACGCGCAATTTCAGCAATGAAGCTTTTAGCTTCGGCTCCCCAAACCCCTTTGGTCTTGACGGTGACAGGAACTAAGAGATATTGACGCTCCAAAGCTGAGTACCGGACTCTCTTTTTTGTGGCAGTAAGATCTGCGGCTGCTCCAGGTGTCCGCGACGTGCGACTGAGGTCTGGCGGAGAAGGTGCTTACGCATGTAGTGTGCCACAGGAGGCACTTGTTTTTCTGCCAGGACACCAAAGCTAGGCCGTAGGCCGTCCGTCGGTCTTTTGAAATACACATACACAGAATAGGCACATAAAGTATGATAAGTACAATTAGATTTGTGTAATTTGTACTCTTGGAGCAGTTGGAGTGCTAACTGTCATTTACTCAACCTCTGTGAGTAAATTTTTAAATATTTATAACTTTTGATTGTGTAAACCGATTCCGATGAAATAAAGCCTATAATGTTAATCCAAACTTCATCCATAAATCAGATTCTCCTATGTATGCACTTGCTGATGAAAATGTGATATTTTTATTAAATAAAAACAAAAAGTTCTGCACCAAGATTCGAAACCATCAACTCGTGTTTGAAAGTCTGACCATATACCAATTACGCTACTGAGCTTTCTGAAGAAAGCGTTGAAAAAAGCCATTAGTATTTACCATACTGAATCTTCGCAAATGCATAAACGCGCAGACCACTGACTTTAAATACTCATAACTTCTGTTTGAATTAACTGATTGCGATGAAATAAAGCACAAATGTGAATCCAAATAAATCCTTATTCTTTTGTGAAAACCGAATTTAAATCGGTTGAGTAGATTTTGTGTGACGCGTGCATTAAATTCAGTGCCGCTCGCGACTTTGTCTAAATACTTATAACTTTTGATTCAATTAACCGATTGCGATGAAATAAAGCCTACACGTTAATCCAAACTAAGCCCTATATTTTTGTGAAAACGCCATCCAAATCGGCTCAGTAGTTTTTAAGTTATGCCTGAATTAAATTCAGTGGTGCTCGCGACTTTTTCTTTAATTACTCATAACTTTTGATTGAATAAACCGATTGCGATGAAACATAGCCTATATTTTAATCTAAGCCATGCCCTACACTTCAGTGAAAATCCCATCCAAATCGGTTCAGTGGTTTTTAAGTGATGCGCGAACAAACAAACAGACAAACAGACAAATCATAAGCTTTCAAATACAAAAAGTTACATTAATATCGGTTCAGTAGTTTTCGCGTGATGCGCGAACTAAACAACCAAACAAACATTTACAGTTTTGTTATAGTATATATACATTATTAATCATACTCAAGTTAATTTTGCATAAAATAAATAATTTTTCACTGAGTTATGTCTTTTTTATCCTTTACAAAATTCTTGCAATGAGTCGAGCTCCATTTTTTGAAAAACCGATTTCCCTTATATTTAGTTTTTTCCTGATAACAAAGGAATTAATCACAGTACAGGGTTGAACTTGTGTTTATATTAAAGTTACATAACTGCTTTACAAATTCATTTCTTATAATTTTCCTCGTAGAATGAGTATTTTAGCCGATATCCTGTTCGGAAGACGGCTAAAACTACAATTTTGAACTTTTTGGGGAAAATGGCCAATGTTTGAAGTGTTGTGTCTCAAGACCTACTTAATTTACAGAGCTGCAGTTAAATTCAAATTATAGATAATTTTGTCTTCTTTAAAACCGTAGTGTGCAATTTTTATGCAAGATGCACCGTTTAGAAGTTATATGTCAAAACCTGAAAAATGACCGAAAAATGAGAGTTTTTTCGAGCACCCTTCGGTTAGCACAGGTCTTTCGAAGCTGCAAAATTGGTTTTATACTGCCGGTATCTATCCTAACAACATCCCAATAATGCAGCTCCGTGCAATCAATTGCGTCCTACAATGTTTTATATGACTGGCGTAGTGTTCTTTCGAGCTAGAATGAATCCAGCTGTCCTATACGTTTAGGCCCAAATCCGTTGTGGGCTCTATGACAATAGTTCATAATAATTATAACCGAACTGTAGAGCGTCCAAGATAGCTTCGTCACATGTGTAGATCCCCACAGAGGACAAGTCTCTAACAACGTGGAAAATGCATATATCTCATAGGGTTGACAACTAGCCCAGTAATTTTATGGCGTTTTGTTAGGAGGGGTCGGGGAGTAATTATTGATGGGACTTTTAAACTGTATCCGATAAAAAGACTATCTGCAAATTTATTTTTAAAAAATCGCCACGCAACATAGAATCAAAATTGTATTTTCCAGATAGAAGGCTATTAACTTAATAATATTTCAATTTCAATTTATTTATTTATTTATCCATGAGCACGTTAGCGCTTTCATTCATTGCTGAAATGATAACAGATCATTTTTGCCTCGAAACTTAAAATGTGAATAACTTTAAATTTTAAGTATCAAAATAATGAAATCATTGTTTCAATCTAATTATTTTGTTATAAACATAGACAAATTACTCTAGCGATAGACTTGCCCTTGCATAGAAGCAACATGTTCCACTTGAATGAGGTGTACGCACCTTGATTGATGTTCCCGAGTTCACTTCGTCACTATGGCAATGACAAACCGCAATGTGTAATTTTGTGTTGTTTTGTGTGACATGTTGTTTGTTTGAACGAACGTGTCTATCGCTAGAGTAATTTGTCTATGGTTATAAATCAGTTAAGGGTATGGAGGTGCTACGTGGGAATGTTCCTCCATTGAAAGGGAAGATCTTCCACCAGGCTTAGTGTGAAGCCTGGGGACCGGCCGTGGTCCAACAGTTCTTAGTTGGACCTTGTATATATATCGAATCTCTGTGATTATTTCTCTTGCGTGATTTATGTCTCGCAATCGATTGTGAACCTTATTTGTAGTAGGTTACGAGTTACGTATTTACGGTGAACGTTGTCTTTGAACGGTATCGCCATCTGTTAGCTTCTTTGCTATAACTTGTGGGTGTTGACATCTATGGCAAGTCCCCACAAGGGTGTATAAGGTTTTGCGCTTATTCATTAACACGTTGTATAAACACTGGACAGAGTTTCGGTACTACTGGTGAAACGTGGATGTTCTGAGGTTTCAGAATATCTCTGACTACCCCCTCGGGGAATATAGTCGTGTGCATATGCTATGCT
Source organism: Agonopterix heracliana (assembly GCA_963693445.1). Classification (NCBI taxonomy): domain Eukaryota; kingdom Metazoa; phylum Arthropoda; class Insecta; order Lepidoptera; family Depressariidae; genus Agonopterix; species Agonopterix heracliana. Next base: position 1,973,318 of record OY856321.1, read on the forward strand.
ACGTTGTATAAAGGTCTAAGAAAATTAGGAGAAACATAATATTATTTAATGTTACGGTGTACATACGAATCTGTCGAATAAATTAATTTCACACCATCAAACTAAACAACTTTCTCTATGGGACCAATATCGAAATCACGAAAAAAAAATCTGCTGTCCCATACATTTAGGTCGAGTAGGTTTGTATGGAACATCAGATTTTTGTTGTCCCATAGAGCAAGTTTTTCAGTTTAATGGTCTGATCATCCCCTTAAAATAGTTTTAGCTAATTTTGTTAGACCTGATACTTTTTTTTTTCTAGATACTTCGAGTTGTTCAGAATCTTATGCTTCGTACTGCCAAGCCTTGTGCCTGTGATTCTTTGGAACGAGAGCTGGGACTACGCCATACAATCACAACTCCTGCGATACACGCTGAGTCTAAACTTCACTTGGTCCGTCAACAGCTTCGCCCATTTGTGGGGTACCAAACCATACGATAGGTTGGTATATAATCATCAAATTCAGGTACTCAAATACTGCAGATTGTTCATTTTATTTTATTCACGAACTGAAGCCATTTTTAGGCCGCACCCTAAAGAGGTCGATGGTTCGATCCTAATTGGATCACACTAAATAAGTTTGAAACAAAGAAGCAAAAAAACAGAATATTCTGCAAGGAGCTCCTGCCTTACATTACGAAACATACGTCTTATATCTTTGGTATAATATACCACGGATATAAGACGTATGTTTCACACATTATGTGAAATAATACAAAGAGAAAGAAAAAAATAAGAAATAGAAGGAAAGAAATAAAGAAAAATCATAAAACTTAATATTGCCATCAAATTAAAACAAAGTAGAATCTATCTACATTGTGAAATTGATATCATTAGCATCTTTTTAAACTAAGAGTCTACCCATCAAACTAAACAACTTTTACTATGAGAGACAAACCGATCGGAGCAAAAAAATCAGCTGTTCCATCCTAAACTACAATGCCCACTCAACTCAAATGTATGCAACAGCAGATTTTTTGCTCCGGTCTGATTGCTGGAAAAGGATGCTAATGATATTATCAATGTCACCATATATGCTTGAATAAATTGCTTGATAAGTAATTACAAATACAAATTTAAAATCGGAACAAAAGTCATGTCTCACATTTTTACGTAGGTAGTCCATCATAGCCATGGTGGTCCAGTAGCGAGTAACCTTGCCTGCCGTGCAGGAGGCGATGGTTCGATCCCCGTCCAGGCCGACTCGTAACAATGAGTTTTTCGGAATTTATGTACGATTTGTAACACCACTGGCTTTTCGGTGAAGGAAAACATCGTGAGGAAACCGGCATGCTTCAATTTCGAGGCATGTATTGTACCCACTGCGCATTATAAGTGGCGACGGGCTCTCCCCCTGTCACACTGGACAGATTTTCGGTGCTACTAGTGAAACGTGGATGTTCTGAGGTTTCAGAATATATCTGACTACCCCCTCGGGGAAATAGTCGTGAGCATATGCTTATGCTTATGCAGTCCATCATCATCCATCAGGAAATAGGGAACGGAGCAAGGTTTAAGTAATGGGAACCCAAAATGGCAAAGTTTCTTCTTAACCCAACAAATTAACATTCAGAGTTATTCATAGTTTATGTAACATTACCCCCCCACAGCATCTGAGCAGAGTAGTTAGAACCCGAAGCTTAATAAGATCGGTTTCCCATCTGCAGTTAGACCCCGATGATTCGGTTTAGTTGACTTGTATTAATTTTGGTTTTGTACCTAACAAATAATAAAAACCCTCATCCATGAATCAGATTCTCCTGTGTCACATTAGCGGAGCGGATGTCACTGCTGATAAAAAGTGACATTTTCATAATTATGACGAGTCAAATAATGTAAAAAAATGTTCTGTGCACAGCACAATGATTTGGACCTCCGATATCACATAAAAATCATGCCAAACTGCGTCCATCGAATCCGGTAAAAAATTGATATAAAGCCTGACAAGAAATATAAATAAAATAAGTAAAAAACTTTTTAAGTAAAACGATTTTATCTTAATAAAAACTGCACTAAACGGTAAAAAATAACTTTTCTACATTTTCGTACTATGTTGTACAATACCGTTTACTAACTGGTTAATTAATTTTGATTATAAAATCGTGGGCGCTTGCTAGTAAAATATTAAAGGTTTTTACTTATTTTATTTTTTACTGTTTAGTTTCTCAGTCTAAGTAAGAAACTGAAAACTTTCATTGAAACGAATTAAATTACTTAGACCAAATGCGAGTGATCTACTACAATTAGTTGAGATCCTTGACCACCTCCTGTCTCTATAAACAGACTCTCTATCTTACCGGGACTAAAAAGTATTCATCGAAACATATTAAATGATACCAAACACGAGTGTTCTGCTACAATTAGTTGTACAGATCTCTTGAAAACCTTCCATCTCCATCATCAGATACTCACACTTACCTACCATAAAGTTCTCATCGACAAAAAATTTATAATACCAAAGAGGAGTGCTCTGCTATAACTCATTGACGAGAACCCTTAACCAACTTTCGTCTCCATCATGAAACCCTCAATCTTACTGGTACCACAAAGTTCTAATTTCAAAAGTTTGAATGAGACTAAACACGAGTGTTCTGCTATAATTTACATAACATAACATAAATATTCTTTATTTGCACACCAAGAATAGACAAATACAAAAAAACATAAATTAATCGAGGAGTTTCCTTGACCATATTCCATCTCCATCATCAGACCCTAAGTCTTACCGGGACTAAAAAGTCCTTATTAAAACCAATTAAATCAGATCAAACACGAGCGTACTGCTACAATTTAACGAGGGAATCCCTTGAACACATTTCGTCTCCATTTACAGACCTTCAATTAAAACCAATTAAATGTGATCAAAAACGAGTGTTCTACTTCAATTAACTGAAGAAATCCCTTACCTACCTTCCATCTCCATCATCAGACCCTCAATCTTACTGATACTACAAAGTTCTCATCGAAACAATTTAAATGATACCAAACACGAGTGCTCTGCTATAATTCATAGCGGAGATCCTTCACCACCTTCCGTCTCCATCGTCAGACCCTCATTCTTATCGGTGCCATAAAGTTCTTATCTTCATAGTTACATACAGGTACACTTCATACAGTTTTTAACTAATTGCTGTCCAATTCGATATCTGGGGGTTTTTGCGATCTTTTAACATGAATCCGAAGTCAAAATTCAGAAAAGTGGTCGCCATCTTAAATTTTCTAATTTTCTTGTTTTTCAACAAATTGTATGCAATATCGATAAAAGGTTTCTATTGTCACCTAACACGAATATGTGGTTATAATCCAGAACAATAGTCGCCATCTCGATTTTTTGTGCTTTAACCGATTGCTTCCAAAATCGTTATTTTCTGCTACCTCTTAACAGGAATTACGATCGTGAGTTTATGTATGTATGTGCCAGGGCCGTAGCTGGGGGGGGGGGGGGGGGGGGGCATCGTGGGGCAACGCCTTACCTTAAAATCCCAATGCCCTACCTTAAAAATATGGGTAAGTGGGGCAAATTCCCTTACAAAATGAAAGTTATTCTAGCCGCAATCACGCACGCCACATATCGGTAGGGAATGTCGAGTTTGTCCTTCACTTGCTTCCTGCTTATTGATTCTGTTATATGAACCGGTATTAAAGCTCGGTAGGATTAATTGTAAAACGTATTTAAAACTAGGATGATGTGTATTCACAGACGGAGTTACATAATCAGTCTAAAAACAAAAGCTTACGTTTTTCTTTACGTTGTTGTCATAGGCAAAACCATAAATGATACAGAAAGAGTTTACACTCTAACACCAGCCCTTAAACTCGTGATATCATATCATTTCAAACACAACTGTTTACCATCAAAAGAAAAACTCTAATGCATATTTAACATGCTTGACCCTGCATAGAGGCTTAGTCAGAATATCTGCCAGCATTTCATCTGTTGGCAGGTACTTAACAACAACCAAATTCCGTTTAATAACATCTCTGATGAAGTGGTGACGAATGTCAATATGTTTTGACCTCGCGTGATACATTGCATTTTCACACAGTCTTTGCGCAGACTGGTTATCGTTAAATAGTGTAACATTCGTTTCGCCGCCCAAAGATTCATTAAGGGGCTACCTGCCGGTTTTGGGTAATTTTGTAACCATTTTATTCATTAACTATGGCACTTTTGAGCTGAAATTTAAACTGAACCATCTACAGGATATGAGAACTGATGTGGTTTTTCTAGAAATCGATTTTAATGAATAAAACCGAAGAAAAGGGACTCTAAAGTCACCCCTTTTTTTCCAGTTGTAACCATTTTACTCTTACATTTTTAATCGGAACAAAATGAAAATTTACTGTATTGTTCACAATACAATTTAGAGTGATGTGGTTTTTTTACTTTTACGAAATTAATAAAAAATCATCGAATTTTTCAAAGAAAACAGCAAAATTCTGACCGGAGCCACGCGCTCTTTCTCATCGATTAGTATGGAGTGTGAGTGAGAGGAGAGTGGTCCACGGCTGATACTCCTTAAGAAACGATCTAATAAACAACGCCTCCTTACAGGCTAGGCGTCCGAAATTGTCATGTATTCTGCTTCCGTACTTGAAAGCGCGATCGTCCTCTGTTTTCGACATTCCCACGATGTTATCGTGCTTCCTATTTTAAAAACATATCCAGTATAGGATTTCAGATCGAGTTCCTTACCACCCCAATTTGCGTCGACATATCCAGTCACTTCTAAACCACTCTATCTGAAAGATATACAGTAATTAATCGTCCCTTTCAGATAACGCAAAACTCTCTTCGCAGCCTTCCAATGCGTTTCATTATAACAATCATTGAATTGACTCATCACTCCTACTGCGTGTGATATGTCCGGTCTAGAACAAACTGCTACATACATCAGACAGCCAATTAGGTTTCTGTAGTCCAGATTTTCACTCTTAACATCAGCTTTTATCAACTTCAATCCGACTTCCATAGGTGTCTTTGCAGGCTTACAGTTCGACATTTTAAACTTCTCCAGCACTGTATTGATGTAACTTGCTTGATCAAGTTTAATCTGGTCATCCTTGCGACAAATTCTCATTCCCAAGACTCGCTCAGCTGGACCAAGATCCTTCATAACAAACTGCGCCATGATTTGTTCCTTCACTTTTGCCTTCGCAATTTTACAGTTGCTGAACAGAACAACATCATCGACATACAACGCTATAATCACTAGCGCTTTTCCCTGCTTTCTCAGATACACACATGGTTCACAAGTCATCCTTTTGAACTTGAGTCGTTCAACAAGAACATCATTGATTTTCTCGTTCCACGATTTACTAGCTTGTTTCAATCCATATACTTACGGCTTTGTGTAATTTGTAGACTTTATTAGTTTGTTTTTTGTCTTCACCAAATCCATCAAGAATCTCCATGTAAACTGTTTCCTTCAAATCTCCGTTTAGAAATGCAGTTTTCACGTCCATCAAATCTATATCCATGTTGTATTCAGCCGCTATAGGCAACAACATTCTGATAGTTGCATAACGTACTACGGGCGAAAAAGTTTCGTCGTAGTCAAGACCATACTTTTGTGCAAATCCTTTCGCTACTAGACGAGCTTTAAATTGCAAAACCTGTCCATCCAGCCCCTTTTTATTTTTAAAGATCCATTTACACTTCACTGCCTTCTTGCCTTTTGGTAAATCTCTAAGTGTAAAACATTTATTATCAAGGAACGACTGGTACTCGTCTAACATCGCAGCTTTCCACTGTTCGGATTCGGGCCCGTTCATGGCTTCTTTCAAAGTCTTCGATTCATCATCTCCACAGCTCTCCATTGCTCCAGCAAGAAATGACTTAAGACATGCCAAGGAAGCATCCTCAAACTCACTAGGTCCTCTTGAGTCCTCAGAATCAAACGACGCTACATTTGGAACATACGTTGGGTCCGAAGAATTTTCTGAACCGGATTCCGCTTGTTCCGACTCGGTATCAGAACAACATGTGTCTCTATAAACATAATATCTGGGTTAAAATTCTGCCCATCTTTATTCTGAATTGAAGCATTGTAGAATTTATCTTCAATAAATCTTACATTTCGTGCAGTGATACATTTCGTAGGAAACAGGGGATCTATCAGACGATAACCTTTCGTCTCATCACAATATCCAGCGAAAATGTAGTCTTTGCATTTTGGATCCAGCTCCTTACGTTCATTAACTACGGCGTACGCCACACAACCAAAGGTTTTTAGATGCGATAAATTTACTTTCTTACCTCGCCACTTCTCTTCAGGAGTAAAACCTCTTACAGCTTTTGTAGGCGACCTGTTCTTCAAATAAATGGCTGTCCCGACAGTTTCGGCCCAATACTGTTTACTCAAACCAGAATCCAGTAACATGCACCTCGCCGCTTCTACAATGGTTGGTGCGGTTGGCGCGCTCGGCGACTCCATTCTGCTGTGGACAGCAAGGAACAGTAGTTTGGTGTCGTATCCCACTATCTTTCAGAAACTTGCGAAACTCGTCACTCAAGTATTCGCCGCCATTATCGGTTCTCAAAATCTTTATCTTCTTGCCCGTTTCGTTTTCCACACGAGCTTTAAACTCTTTGGAACAATCAAACACTTTACTTTTTGCATCAAGAAAGTAAACAAACGTTTTACGAGAAAAATCGTCAATAAACGTCAAAAAATAACTAGAACCTCCCAGAGATTTCTCTTGCATCTTTCCACACACGTCACTATGTATCAGACCTAAGACCTCACTGGCTCTACTTTTCGAATTTTTAGGAAAAGGAAATTTTGTTGCCTTACCTTTTATACAGGCTATACATTGCTTGTATACACTCTTGTCGTATTCAATGCCATCTGCCATGCCCTTAGCAAGAAGCCCCATGCTCCTGGCATTCAGATGCCCAAGACGACGGTGCCATACTTCTTGAGAAATCAACTCATGATTACTATCCTCAGCATCATTAACAACCGGCGTTGCAGCTGCATGCGGATCCTTCGCCTTAACAACTTTAGGCGGGGAAACGAAGGTATCTAATTTGTACAGAGCACTAAACTTGTCCGTCCGTTTAGCGATCGCGACTAAAATATTTTTCTCAAAAATTTTACAAAAATCGTGATAAAAACAACTCTAAAACCTCTTTCTGTCAACACATTGACAGATATCAAATTCAATGACAACTTATGTATATAAATAAATATAAATAAATAAATAACGCTCACAGGCACATACATTGTAATGATCCCAAACTAGCACTAAAGGCTTTTATTATGGAAACCATACAACAACGGCACGAACATATAACATCCATGACCGAACCGGGATTCGAACCCAGGACCCTGGTTTGGCAGTCAGGAATGGTAACCATTACACCAACCGGGTCGTCAAATATCATCAATATAGACTACATCTCCAAGAGTTCTTATACCATCTTTCACGAAAACGGTCGTATTACCGCGACCCGCACTTGTAAGTTTTTCACCATTCGCAACAGTCACATGCAAACTTCTGTCTTCAACGAAGTCACGAAGTATCTCAGCATTGTTGCACATGTGGCACGACGCTCCAGAATCAATATACCAGCTGCCTGGTTCCGTTTTGAGTGTTTTGACTGACAAGGCCGATAACACCGTATTTTTCTTACTGTTATCTCCTAACTTCTTGTCATTTTTACTCTTATCAGGACAATCCTTCGAAAAATGACCAGGTTTACCACAAAGAAAACACTTCAACTTCCTCGTTGATTTTTCATTCTTCGTTGGTCGTTTTTGTGCAGTCAAAAGCGATTCTTCAGCATCACAGCCACAACTCCTCCTGTTACTTTCGTGTAGAAGCTTGATCTTCACAAATTCGCTCGTCAATTTCAGATTACTATTCTCCAATGCCATGATCAGTGGGTCATAGTTCGGTGGAAGCCCAGCTAACATGATGGTAGCAAGGAATTCGTCCTCTATTGATGACTTTATATCAGATAAATCTTGAGCTATCGTACTTATCTTTGACAGGTACGAATCCATGTCAGGAAAATGATCCAGCTTCATTCCGAATAACATTCGTTGTAAGCCCAACTGCCTACACAGGCCTGTGTCCTCATAGGCCGCCTGTAGGTTTTCCCATGCCTCACATGCAGTAGTAGCGTTTGTTACATGTATATACGCGCAGGGCTGGACAGCAAGGCATATTTTTGCGAGAGCCTTCTGCTGTTTGGGATCATCCTCGCATTCCGGTTTTCCAGCGGTGTCCCTCTTCACACAACTCCAGTAGTCCTCTTGTATGAGGATCATCTTCATTTGGAATTTCCATGTGGCGTAGTCATTGAGTAACTACATAGTAACTCGATGGGCGTAGTTGGCTATGCCATACAGTTTTTCAATTGAAGCACTATTACTGGTGCCAGCCATCTTTACGGGATATCCACAAAACCTTGTTTAACAATTAATGCGTGAACCAAGCAAACCACGCTCTGCTACCATATTAGGATTAATTGAAAAACGTATTTAAAACCAGGATGATGTGTATTCACAGACGGAGTTACATAATCAGTCTAAAAACAAAAGCTTACGTTTTTCTTTACGTTGTTGTCATAGGCAAAACCACAAATGATACAGAAAGAGTTTACTTTCGTGTAGAAGCTTCATCTTCACAAATTCGCTCGTCAATTTCTGATAACTATTCTCCAATGCCATGATCAGTGGGTCATAGTTCGGTGGAAGCCCAGCTAACATGATGGTAGCAAGGAATTCGTCCTCTATTGTTGACTTTATATCAGATAAATCTTGAGCTATCGTACTTATCTTTGACAGGTACGAATCCATGTCAGGAAAATGATCCAGCTTCATTCCGAATAACATTCGTTGTAAGCCCAACTGCCTACACAGGCCTGTGTCCTCATAGGCCGCCTGTAGGTTTTCCCATGCCTCACATGCAGTTGTAGCGTTTGTTACATGTATATACGCGCAGGGCTGGACAGCAAGGCATATTTTTGCGAGAGCCTTCTGCTGTTTGGGATCATCCTCGCATTCCGGTTTTCCAGCGGTGTCCCTCTTCACACAACTCCAGTAGTCCTCTTGTATGAGGATCATCTTCATTTGGAATTTCCATGTGGCGTAGTCATTGAGTAACTACATAGTAACTCGATGGGCGTAGTTGGCTATGCCATACAGTTTTTCAATTGAAGCACTATTACTGGTGCCAGCCATCTTTACGGGATATCCACAAAACCTTGTTTAACAATTAATGCGTGAACCAAGCAAACCACGCTCTGCTACCATATTAGGATTAATTGAAAAACGTATTTAAAACCAGGATGATGTGTATTCACAGACGGAGGTACATAATCAGTCTAAAAACAAAAGCTTACGTTTTTCTTTACGTTGTTGTCATAGGCAAAACCACAAATGATACAGAAAGAGTTTACACTCTAACAGTTACAACCTACTCTATCTCTTCGTGAAATTTCGAGCTTACTCTCACTCTAACTCCGACTTTAGTAAAATTTTGGAACTGTCTGAAATCTGGTTTATAACAAAGTTTCAGTGCTGTGAAATTCCGGGCTTGCTTCGCTCGGTCCAGCCTTTGAATGGTGTTTTATGTGAACTCTGACTGACACTGTTTTTAGATTTGGTGTGTGAAATTTCAAGTTCGTTTCGCTCGCTCCAGCCCTTTAATTGAGTTTTGGGCATGGCATAGGTAATGGAACTTATATCATACCATCACCGTTTTGAGTCTTGGAGTGTGAAATTTCTCGCTCGCTTCGCTCGCTCCAGCCTATGATATTATGCGCATAGGTAGGCAAATGAAAGTCATACCGACACTGTTTTGAGACTTGGAGGGTAAAATTTCGAGCTCGCTTCGCTCGCTCCAGCCCATGATATTATGTATGAGTGTACATATGCTAATGGAACTCATACTAACACCCTTTTGAGTCTTGGAGCGTGAAATTTCCAGCTCGCTTTGCTCGCTCCAGCCGCTCGCTTCGCTCGTGTTTTGAGGACAGCTGGTAGGTTAATGGAACTCAATATGACCATTCTTTTGAGTCTTGGTGTGTTCTTTTCATTTCTGGAGAGAAGATTTCACAGACACTGTTACTCATCCAAAAAACTAGCCTTTTACGACCGCTCTACTTTAAACCTCCTATGCCCTACCTTCAAACCAGTTCTAGCTAATGTACAGACACACTTCAGTTACAGTTTGATAATAGTTTAGATTAGATTCATATGTTCATGGTCGTGAGTATATTGTATATAAAAATAGTCAAAACTAACGTCTAAATGTTTCTATTTCCAGTCATATAATGCCGTCAAACAACTGGGGCGTGTCTCTAGTGGCAATTGGCGAGGGCTGGCACAACTACCACCACACGTTTCCGTGGGACTACAAAGCAGCCGAACTTGCCTACACACTCAACCTTACCACTATCATATTGGATTTCTTCGGAAAAATTGGCTGGGCGTACGACATGAAACAAGCATCACCTTCGCTTGTGCAAACAGTTGCGAAAAATAGAGGCCACAGATAATTGGAACAATGATTTATCTACTTATAATATTTTACTGATCGCCATCGTGTAAAAAAATCTAGGAAACCTTGACCCGCTCCAGCTGATCCAGCAGCCCTACTTGGTCAGACAGCGCTTGATAAGCTTGAGTAAGCAATACCTTATTTACCGTGCTCATAAGAATAAATTTAAAGGACACTGGGCAAAAATGTATGACCACTGGTCCAAGAGCCCCCCGCTATGGCACAGGTAGGGACAGTTAGAGGATACCCTAGCGTACATTGTTTTCACACGGCGACATACCAACCTACCCATAGTTGAACTCTATGTTCATAAAAATAAAATAAAAATTCTTTATTTCAGACATTACATCCATATGTTGTTAGTATCACGCTTAAATAACTATGTTAGTACAAACACTTAAGTTTAGACCGATCCAGTGCTTTATAAAGCTACTGTCACAGTATCTACTGGAGACCATGTTCAGGATGCTGTTGGTGTTGGCGAGAACCCTCTACAGCGCGGTGGCACACCGTTTGCGGAGCGTTGTGGGAAACCCATCGATATGAGCGTCCGCAAACATGCCAGACGCACTGCAGAAGCGCGGCAGCCCCAGCATCATCCTGAAGGCGTTATTATATCCAGGCGTTGGGTGGGCAGAGCCCTCAGAGATCCCTGGCGATATGCAGACGACAAACTACAGGTGTACAGAGATGTGCAGTAAGGTCCAACTTTGGGTACGTTGATCTGTCGCCGTGCGTACAAAGGGCATCAAAATATTTTCGGGAGAAAAGATGATACTTGGAGTCACGTTGCAGGGTTTGCCCCGAACACTTGTCTCTCGCGTGTTGTTCGCGCGGTTCACGTTTCAGCCTGCCACGAGGCTCCACAATCCTTCTCAGTTGTTCTTACTTAAGAACAATCCTCGAGATTGAATAGACACTCCCTCAAACCACTTGACATTGGCGGAAATGCGGTGCTAACGCACAAGCAAGAAGTCCATTAATTATAAATAATAATAATAAAGATTCATCATTGTCCGTGTGGTGTCGGCTAAGAGTAGCACCATCCCATTTCCTCCCGTGGGTGTCGTAAAAGGCGACTAAGGGATCTACCGGAGGATGGGCAGCAGCATCCTCTGAGTACACAAATTCAATCCAACTGCGATCGCCAACCCGCCTGCCAAGCGTGGTGGCGATTATGGCAAATCCCCCATTTTTGGGGAGGCCTATGTCCAGCAGTGGACGTTTATCGGCTGATATGATGATGATGATGAATAATAAAGATACTTGGTCGTTTTAGGAAGAAATTATTTTGACTTTATGACCCGAAAAGTGTAATCTCTTTCGGGGTGATCAGACACTTAGCTAAACGTTTTTAACTACTAAAAGTTATTATTAAGCATGCAAGAGTAATAATGCTCGCGTGTACTATAATGGCAATTTCAGGATTGTATACCGATTTACTCGTTTTGAGTTTACGAGATGATAAGGGCCAAAGATTCTTTTATATTAATAATAATAAAAAACAATAATACTTTTCATATGAAACAAGAAATTCAAGCAGCGGATAAAAATAGTGGTGAAATGCTACCTTGTGTATGTATGAAAATGCACTAAACAAAAACACCCTTTATCTTTTTTTCACTCTAAGTGCGTTCACACACGATGACGCACTGACGGAGCAGCAAACGTCAGTCCGTCATTTGTGAAGCAAGGAGTTGTATGAAACCGCACGTAGAAGCACACACGGTGACGCATTGACGCACCGGGTGTGGTTCTATGAACTGACATCTGCCGCTGCGTCAGTGCGTCATCGTGTGTGAACGCTCTAACAGATATTAGTGCCGCATATTTAAAAAAAATCTGTAATAAACCCCCTTTCGAACGTAGTATGCCACTTATGGAAGGCTCTTGGACCACTCCTGCCCATTGTCCTTTCCTTGCAAAAATTATTTTTTTTTCATTCATTTTTTATCTACCATAATTTACATGTATGTGATGGTCTTAGGGTTAAAATAGTTCAAATGTGAATTTGCTTTGGCAAAGCGTAGTAAAAACCAGGATAGTTAGTAATAACATTTAATCATTTCATTATTCTCAATCTAGCTAGACATACGTACCTATTTAAAAAAAGAAACAAATACGCATGTCAGGAAACATTACAACGAAATAGTTATTTGTTATGCTAGGCTGCAAAGTTGTTTTTTGCAAAGGTACGAGACGCAGAATCATTTCGCAGTCGAGCCAGGGCCGTAGCTAGGACTGGATTGAAGGTAGGGCATAGGAGGTTTAAGGTAGGACGGAAGCAAAAGGCTAGTTTTTTGGGTGAGATGAGAAAAGAACATACCTACAGCTTGGCCAAAAAGAGTAGAAATTAAATGAGAACGTCTAAATCACGCGTAACCTGGCAACACCACCATACTCAAATTTTAGTTCCACTTGTCACCACAATCATGACTTTATGGCCTAGCTATACCAGTCTCAAAACGATGGTGATACTGAGTTCCATTAGCCTACCTTTCCTAAAGACTCCATTCAAATGCTGGAGCGAGCGAAGCGAGCTCGAAATTTACACTCAAAACGGTGTTGGTATGCGTTCCATTCGTCTACCTACGCTTGTAATTTCATAGGCTGTAGCGAGCGAAGCGAGCTCGAAATTTCACACTCAAAAAGTCAAAACGGTGTTGGTATGCGTTCTATTAGTCTACCTACGCTCGTAATATCATCATAGGCTGGAGCGAGCGAATTGAGCTCGAAATTTCACAATCAAAATGGTGTTGGTATGCGTTCCATTCGTCTACCTACGCTCGTAATTTCATAGGCTGGAGCGAGCGAAGCGAGCTCGAAATTTCACACTCAAAAACTCAAAACGGTGTTGGTATGCGTTCTATTAGTCTACCCTATACGCTCGTAATATATCATAGGCTGGAGCGAGCGAAGTGAGCTCGAAATTTCACACTCAAAACGGTGTTGGTATGCGTTCCATTCGTCTACCTACGCTTGTAATATCATAGACTTGAGCGAGCGAAGCGAGCTCGAAATTTCACACTCAAAAACTCAAAACAGTGTTGGTATACGTTCTATTAGTCTACCTACGCTCGTAATATCATAGGCTGGAGCGAGCGAAGCCAGCTCGAAATTTCACACTCAAAAACTCAAAACGGTGTTGGTATGCGTTCTATTAGTCTACCCTACGCTCGTAATATCATAGGCTGGAGCGAGCGAAGTGAGCTCGAAATTTCTTACTCAAAACGGTGTTGGTATGCGTTCCATTCGTCTACCTACGCTTGTAATATCATAGACTTGAGCGAGCGAAGCGAGCTCGAAATTTCACACTCAAAAACTCAAAACGGTGTTGGTATACGTTCTATTAGTCTACCTACGCTCGTAATATCATAGGCTGGAGCCAGCAAATTCGAAATTTCGCACTCCAAGACTCGAAACGGTGTTGGTATGAGTTCCATTACCCTAACTACGCTCATAATATCATAGGCTGGAACGAGCGAAGCGAGCCCGAAATTTCACAGCACTGGAACTTTGTTGTGACCAGAATTCTGTCAGTTTTGTAAGGGAATTTGCCCTACTTGCCCATATAGTAAAGACTATAATAATGGTTGGGTGATTTTTAAGGTAGGGCATTCGTATTTTAAGGTAGGGCATTGCCCCACGATGCCCCCCCCTAGCTACGGCCCTGAGTCGAGCGAAACACACAACTTTTCACCTCACAACAGCGAGGAAAATGTTAGGTGCAAGCACTGAGTTAGAGGTAGAGCAAATATCGCGCTTTATGACGTTGTCCCATTCTTTTGATTGCATTGCATTTAGTCACAGTCTCACTGCGGTCACGTGTAGCAGTTTCATTGAAAAAAAAATATCTGCATAAAAAATATTGTGGTTTGGTACTGAGATACTGCGCAAATAATTCAAGAAATGTAAGCAAATGTTAAGGAATAACTTTTCATAGGTAAGCAAGATGAATTAATTATTAAACGTTTAAAATATTATTTTAAACGATATTTTTATCTCACCCTGGAAAAATAATTACCTATATGCAAATGCAAATAAGGACAAACCTATACGTGAAAAAGAGATATTGCCACTCAAAGAGATTACATTTAGGTATAATCTCTTTGTTGCCACTCAAATAAATTATAGTGAAGGACAAACCTATACGCGAAAAAGATAAGACAATAATAAGCCCGAAAATATGCAAAGTTCGCTAAGTTAGCACGTATATTTTTTACTATCTTTTTATCTGGACTGGCAGTATAGACAAATATTGAATAGAAAGATTCGAATTTTAAAAACTCTTTCCACGCTAGCGGATAAAATGCACTTTTGCACTCAGATTTCGAATGATACCTAAACAAAATCATTCCGAGCTTGTGAGGTGAAAAATAAATTTTAATACTGTCGCTCAGTTGCAGAAACGCTTAGTAAAGTTAATCCTCCATTAAATCTCTTGCTAGCTTTTACTGCGTCAACAAGACAAAAAGTGATTTTTGTCAGCAAGAGATTTAATGGAAGATTAACTTTAATGAGCGTTTCTTCAACTGAGTTTATTTATTAATTATTTATTTATTTACATCAGGTAACAGTACAATTTACATTATAACGGACCCATATTATAAAAATACCTTAACCTAAAATACATACAAAATAAAACTTAAAACTATTTTAACACTAACACTAGGGGGTTTAAATACAATAAATAATTAATATCTTGGACATTGTCACACAATTTATCTAGTCACATTTAAAGTTCCAGAATCAAGCCTGGAATTGTATTATGATAACTAGACAACGATATAGAATACATATTATATAGATACAAACATCCATGACTCGGGTACAAATATTCATGTTCATCATACAAATATTTGTCCCTTACGGGATTCAAACCCGCGACTCTCGGCACAGCAGGCAGGTTCACTACATAGGTACCTACTGTGCTGTCGGGCCGATAAACACATATAAACAAAAACAAAATACAAATAAATATGAAATTAAATTAAAATAGTAAGGGCCTGCCTGTTTCACCACTTCTGAGTAAGTTCTTGCTAGCTTATCCGGCAGATAGTTTGACGTATTTTGTATGAAAATATGTAAAAATATCTGTCGGATAAGCTAACAAGAACTTACTCATAAGTGGTGAATCAGGCCCTAAGTAATGTCAGAATAAGATTTTTGCGACTGAAGCAAATGATACACAGAAGGAGTTAATGAGTAAGCGCAAAACCTCATGCATTCACCCCCAACTGATTTACAACAAAATAATTAGATTGAAACAATAATTTTTTCACCTCACAAGCTCGGAAAGATTCTGTTTTATCATTCGAAATCTGAGTGCAAAAGTGCATTTTATCCGCTAGCGTGGAAAGAGTTTTTGAAATTCGAATCTATCTATTCAATATTTTTTTATACCGCCAATCTACTGAAAATGCTTAATAACTATTTCATGACAGTGGCCAGCTCGAAAAAAACTTTTAATATGTTCTTTTTAGTAATTCACTTATTTTTCCTCGCTGTTGTGAGGTGAAAAGTTGTGTTTTTCGCTCAGCTGCAAAGTTATTCTGCGTCTCGTACCTTTGAAATCTTCGCTGAGCTCAGGATTATATTATTTGTCTTAGATCTTAGACTCCTTCGCTTGCTCAGGTTTCAATACAAGTACTTGCGCCAAAAAGCAACTTTGCAGCCTAGCATAACAAATAACTATTTTATTTTGATACCTAAAATTTTAAGTTTTGAGGAAAAAATTATTTGTTATCATTTCAGCAATGAATGAAAGCGCTATCGTGCTCATGGATACATTTAGAGAATCTTGTTTTGGTAGTAAATAGGGTGAGTGTGCCCGTGCGGTGGTTTGAGATCGAATACAGTAAAAAAAACAAGTTATTTAGTTGAAACCATGATAATTTGATTCTGCTCTCCATTCTAAACTACTTTCTAGTTTTGCTTTAATTATTAACACGGTGTCCTATATTACTCATTATCAGTTTTAAACAATGACATTATGGACTATAAAAATAAAATATTACTCATTATCAGTTTTAAACAATGACATTATGGACTATAAAAATAAAATATTACTCATTATCAGTTTTAAACAATGCCATTATGGACTATGAAAATAAAATAAATTTAATTACTTATGTCAGAAAATGTATGATAAGATATTAAAAAAACAGTCAGACAGAATTAAATTGAATTTTTGAGAGTTACGCGGTTATTAATTAAGCTAAAAAAAAAAAAACGAAAAAAAAAAACCGTTAAAATGATTAACTTTACCAGAATTAAATTGAGCTAGAAATTTAATCTAGAATTAAACATTTTAACGGGTTCTTACCGCGTTTTGGTATATTTGAGTTCCCAAAACACGGTAAGAATTAAATAATACCCGCGTAACTCTCAAAAATTGTAGATCTAGAAATTATATAAAACACAAATAATAAACTACATATTAACTAGTACTAACGAATGTCACTCCAAATGAAAGTTCACTTGTACTGTACTGTATGGGCACTTACTAATTAAATATTTTTTTAATTCTATTTTGTAATTTTTTGTTCGGCAAAGCTTAAAGGTCAGCTGGAAATTTATTATACACCACTAATTTTAATTAATAACTATATGGGTGTATTCAGACTGTAAATCTGATCACTACTAGAACACAACTGAACTTTTCCTAAGGAACATGGGTCGAAACACGATTTTTTTCTGACTTCCCATAGAAAATCGGTCAGCCGATCCTTTTGTATGGGAGGTCCAAACATTTTTTTCGTTTTTTGACCCATGTTCCTTAGGGAAAGTTGTTCACATTCACGGTCTGAATACACCCTTAAAGATTCGTTACTAATTGAAAACTAGCAGTATTGTAGGTACCTAGCGGTGCGTTGAAGGAGTGCGGTTTTTGCTTTAGGGAATCGTAACTCATAAAGAACATTCAGCCTTCTGATGACAAAGTTGAGAGCCACCGTGAACTTTTCAGGGTAGCGGCGTATCATCTCTACTGTGGTACCAGTTTTCAACGGGATCATTATTTCTTACCGAAAGACATCTCATCGAAACCCATTTTGTACAACGCCACGTAATCAAAGCGGCAGCCTATTTGGTCCATTAGGCCATTTTGTTCGAAACGCTATCTTATTGATGTGCCTGTTCGTATCAAGCCAAGTGATCGAAATTCCATTTAGCGATGGGCCACTTGTTCGAATGTATAGTACCTTGTTAATCCATTCTAAATCAAAATAATTGTAATGCATTTATCAGTCTCATAAATAATTGTTAATCTAAAATAACTTCAGCGTTGATTAATAGGTAAAAATTTAATTTTAGGTTGGTTCACAGTTCACAGATCACAAAATGTATGGTTTGTTGCTTATTAAGTTTTTATTCTTTATTTAACATAAAAAAACATGGATTCATGTTGAAGACTCACTTTTTAAAGTAGTTAATAAATAAAGCACTGCTCAAATTTTTGTATTAATGCTACCTTATAAATGTTCATTAACTACTTGCTTTTGCCCGCTTTACTTCGTTCGCGTATTAAAATAAAATATAGCCTACGTTACTCAGGAATAGTGTAACTTTTTATTAGTGAAATAATTTTACAAACGGTTCAGTTGTTTCAGAGGTTTTTTTAATTTTTACCTCTTTATAATATTATTATATGTAGTTAAATAAATACCTATAGATTGTATTTGTCAACCAATATTGATCATCAAACAGAAAAGGGTTCGAAACAATGGTCTATCAGTGTAATGTTGTATCGTATATCTGGTCTATCAATAAAATGGCAATTCGAACAAGTGGCCCACCGCTTAAATTGAAGTTAAACCTATCGGCCATAAACGAAATGCCTCATCGATGAAATTGATTTTCGAAAAAATGGCCTACCGCTTAAATGGCACTTCGATTACGTGGCGTGGGTTACAAATAGGTTTCGACGAGATGTCTTTCGGTGAGAGGCAATGGTAAGAAGTCATGATCCCGCTTACGGGAAAAAGCTCCATTGTATACCTACAGGATGTAAGGGACAGCCCTCCGCAAACTGAAACGGTCAACTCAGGCCATCAAACTGCAGAACTTTCGCTATGGAGCCTACCTCAGGAAACGCAAAAAAAAAATCAGCTGTCCCATTCAAAACTGCTGTTGATTTTTTTTCGCGTTTCCTGAGGTAGGCTCCATAGCGAAAGTTCTTCAATTTGATGGTCTGAGATCACCGTTTCAGTTTGCGGAGGGCTGTCCCTTACACCCTGTATAGAGCAGTAAGGGTTGGAATTTTAAGTGCATCAAATGTTGACCTACACGCGAGTTCGTTCCGAAGCGTAATCTTCCTAATACCTCATACCTTTTTTGGAATTTGATTATCTTTTCCACTTCTACTGATCCTCCCCAGATAGTTATACCATATAATACGACGTTTGACTGGAAGAATGCAAAATATGCATGGAGAGCCGCTCTCTGAGTCGGTACCTATATGAAGAAGGTGGATGGATCCATGGATCTAAATCATAAAGGATAGCACTCCTCCTTACAAGCATTGATACAAGAAAATTTACGTTCGTTTCCGTCGTCGATATTTCCAATTTTACGTGTGTCCCTTTCTATTCCAATGACGTCACAACGTCAATTGAGTGACGTCATGCCAAGACATAAATTAGAAAGGGACAAAGTTGACGTCACTAAAAACAACTACGGAGAAGAACGATCATTGCCGACCACCAAGGAGTATTATCACGTTTCACCGCTTGTTAGGCAGTCTGTGCTCCACTCATGAACCTATGAACAAAGTCGGACGGAACTCCCGCTAAAGCAAATCTGAGGCAGCGTAATGACGACGGCTATTCATGTGTGACTGAATTGAGGGTTGCCTAGTTAGCCACATTTATACCATAAAAATATTAATAAATATGCATATTTTAATTGTTCAAAATTTTGCTTTTCCTACTCTGCTGTGATAATTAAGAATCGTTTTCACCGTTACAATTTCTTATTATTTTAATCCAGTCATTTCTCCATACTTCATTTTCTTTAGAAAATCGAGTAAAAAGAATATTAAATAATACCTATAGTTTAAAAGCCGTGGTGGTCCAGTGGCGAGTCACCTTGCCTGCCGTGCAGGAGGCGATGGTTCGATCCCCGTCTAAGCCGACTCGTACCAATAAGTTTTTCGGAATTTATGTACGATTTGTAACACCACTGGCTTTTCGGTGAAGGAATGTTTTCCTTCACCGAAAAGCCAGTGGTGTCCTCACGATGTTTCGTGAGGAAACCTGCATGCTTCAATTTCGAGGCGTGTATTGTACCCACTGTCCATTATAAGTGGCGACGGGCTCACCCCCCGTCACACTGGACAGAGTTTCGGTACTACTGGTGAAACGTGGATGTTCTGAGGTTTAGGAATATCTCTGACTACCCCCTCGGGGAATATAGTCGTGAGCATATGCTTATGCTTACCTATAGTTATAGTAACTATTCAATAAATAGGTATGTGGGGACTTTCCATAGATGTCAACACCCACAAGTTATAGCAAAGAAGCTAACAGATGGCGCTACCGTCGCTCTCAGAAATATGCTCCATACAAAGACAACGTTCACCGTAAATATTACAAATAAGGTTCACAATCGAATGCGAGACATAAATCGCGCAAGAGAAATTATAATCACAGAGATTCGATATATATACAAGGTCCAACTAAGAACTGTTGGACCACGACCGGTCCCCAGGCTTCACACTAAGCCTGGTGGAAGATCTTCCCTTTTCAATGGAAGAACATTCCCAAGTACCACCTCCATATTGGTGACCCCGACGTGATAACATAGCAACCTGAACACCGCAGAGCAGCATCAACACAGAGCAGCAACCAGCTTCAACCAACCCCTTCACACCCCTCGACCAGGTCAAACAAGCAGCAGTCACGCCAGCAACCCGAAGCCCACACCAGGTCCATCGCAGCTGTCTTCACACCGCTTCATGGGCCTGCAGCTTCCTCAACGACAGTCAGCGTCTGCATAGAAGGATCTCCCGCAGCCCACGTGTCTGAGCTCACCTCCACGTGGCAGTTCTGCTCGCCTTCTCCACGCGTGTCACTCACCCGCATCACATCAGGACTGGTCTCCCTGACAGATGCACACACTCGCAACACATCGCTCGTCAGACTCACTTGACTGGAGCACTGCAGCTTCATGGATACAGACTGCACACTTCGAACAACTCAACGACCTCTGGTCTAAGGGGGGAGTACTGTGGGGACTTTCCATAGATGTCAACACCCACAAGTTATAGCAAAGAAGCTAACAGATAGCGCTACCGTCGCTCTCAGAAATATGCTCCATACAAAGACAACGTTCACCGTAAATACGTAACTCGTACACCTACTACAAATAAGGTTCACAATCGAATGCGAGACATAAATCGCGCAAGAGAAATAATTACAGAGATTCGATATATATACAAGGTCCAACTAAGAACTGTTGGACCACGGCCGGTCCCCAGGCTTCACACTAAGCCTGGTGGAAGATCTTCCCTTGTCAATGGAGGAACATTCCCAAGTACCACCTCCATGGGTACCCTAACTAAATTGAATTTTATAATAAACTATAAAGATTGCATATTTCCGATAATTTGTACACGAGAATATTGACAACACTGAACTTGTGATGAATTATTTTGTTCCGGTGAATGAAGATTTATTTTTAACCGACTTCAACAAAAGGAGGAGGTTCTCAATTCGACCCGTATGTTTTTTTTTTTTTTTATGTTTGTTACGCGATTACACCGCCAATTGTGAATTGAATTTGATGATTCTTATTTTTTTTGGTAGGTCATACTTCCGAGGTGGTCCCACGAAACTGATTCATCGCTTGTTGAAAAAATCTACAAAATAACAAATATCTACACAGATCACGGACTTGAAAAAAATACGGACGTAATGTTACACTAGAAAGATGTGAAGTTTAAACGCGTATGAGATAGCGATAGTCATAAAATCCTATACAATTTGTATGAAGCTAGATGTCTGCCTCCGGAGTCAGACAGCCGTCGTCAAACAAAAAAGTGGTTACGTCGATAAGGACAACAATAAGTAGCGATCTCCTTTTTTAACTAGAGCGAATTTGCTATGTGCATCTCTTACTGAGTGAGTATGACACGACACGTGCTTCTTTCTAGTAAGTACTTACCTTCTCTTTCTACGACGCACACACAATATAATACATGGGTGCTTCACTTATATAATAAAAGGATATTACGTCCGTCTTTTTTCAGCTCCGTCACACAGATGACGTTTTTGTTTGTCGATTCTCTTCAGGAGTGCGATTTTTGAACATCACACGTTCAAATCAGCGGTAGAAAATGTCAAAATTACTATGGAGATTATGCATTTCATCTTTCTACTGCAAATTCGAACGTGTGATGTTCAAAAATCGCACTACAGCAAAATCAATGTTTTGATGGGGACTGTCAAACTATGTTTATTTTACTGTCATAACCAAGAAGCTTTGTATGCCTATAATTATACTTCTTGGTCATACTGCTGTGTTTAAACGTATAATAACTTTATGGTTTAAACTTCATGGATATAGGTACCGAAACACATAGATTTAATTGATCATGGCGGTCGGTAATGTTCGTCGTTTTTAGGGTTCCGTAGTCAAACAAGGAACCCTTATACTTTCGTCCATTCTGTCTGTCTGTCTGTCTGCATGCCCCTCCTCAATAACTTGCTCATTTTTGCATCTATTGAATCGAAATATGGCATAAAGAAAGATAACAGTAACCCAAAAACAGAAATGTTGTACGAAACATGGGTTGTTTTTTTTTAAATCGAGTGTGGTGTAGAGCGTACACCGTATCCTTTGCATTGAAGTACTTATAACTGATATCTTAGTCGAACTAATGTATTGCACCTAGATTTCAAGACTGAAAAGTTTGAAATAAAAAAAATTAAAACCGACTTCAAAACGAAAAAGGTAATAATAATAATATTGCAGTCGTTGACTTATGCATTCGAATCTATAAGAACATTAATTTGTTTTATTGGAGTCGGTGTCAAGCCAAGCCAAGCCAAAAAATTACTGCAAGCCCAGTTGCGAATCGTACCGGCTTGACACCGAGTCCGATAAAACAAATTAATGTTCTTATAGATTCGAATGCATAAGTCAACGACTGCAATATTATTATTTTTACCTTTTTAGTTTTAAAGTCGGTTTTAATTTTTTGTTAAATTTTTTTTATCTAAACTATTATAAAACTGTAACTGAAGTGTGTCTGTACATTGAAGATATTTACAAAATAAAGATTACTATATGGTTTTTAGGTATCCCTGACTCGAAATCAACCTTTTTTTCGAAATGTTGTCTGTCTGTTTGTCTGTTTGTTTGTGTGTTTGTTTGTTTGTTTGTTCGCGCATCACGCAAAAACTACTGAACCGATTTTGATGAAACTTTTCTTGTTTGATAGCTTATGGTCTGACTTAAAATCTGGTATATAATTTGTGCGGACGAAGTCGCGGCAAACACTAGTATTGTACAAAATTAGGAAATAAGTGATGAATTATTCGTTTACCTATGAAATGTGATTCCTGGATTTTTTTTCTTGCGGTCACTACGGTTTTTACAACATTTAGACACGCAAGAAGAGAAAAATTTATAATTTTTCGCCGCGTAATGTATCGACTATTTGACGTACCTATGCAAGCTTAATGGCTTACTAATGTGTGATTGTGTGCGTGCCGGCCTGTACGTATAGCAAGGTGGCCGACTTTGAGTGACACAGTCTTTTTTAAGCGAGACTCAGTCCGACTTTGTTCATAGGTTCATGGCCCCACTATAGAGGATTCCATACTTCTTGGGTTTTCCAGAGCATAACATCATGTTTATGAACCTTATTTGAAATGAAGTATACTTAATGAAAATAGCTACCTCCTACCATAAAAAGAGGTAGCTGGAATGGAATGGTCAGAGGGGTTCTCATCAATAAATATTTAATTAACCATTTTAATAGTAGATATCAACTTTTATTACGAAAATATCATGTTATTTAAATACCAATAGGTTTAAATTAAAATTAAATTAAAATTAAATTAAATTAAAAATTAAAATTACACTTACATCGGTGCATAAACAAACAAGCAAACAAAAATTGAATACAAAAAGAAAAGAAAATGCTTTGAGACCAAGACAAAAGGTGAGTGACGTCAGCTATGCTGTTCCGAAACCGTAGGCTCGTAATGTAATACTTACTTATTTATTCTTTCATGCATGACATTATTATATTTCTAAATAAAAATAAAATCAATAACTCAATAATTGCAATTAATCGACCATTCTATTCTTATGTTCAATGTTAATATATATTATTATTTTATTATTGTGATAACTATTTTTAAGTTTGACTCAATTCACGAAGAATGTTAAAGTGTAAAAATCAATGCATGTAACCATAAGATGAGAAATAAAATTCTTTATTATTATTATAATAAGTCTTACGTTCCGTAATCACGGGCAATTAAGTCCCGGACCTTTGGAAGGCGTGCATGGAGCCGAAGCCAACATGTAGAGGCCCGTTCAAAAGACAAGTTAATCTAAATGTAAGGGATAACACATATGGCGGATACCATCTCCGAGCGCACAACATGATACACACGGGGATGGTGCCCGCCAGGTGCAAAGACTATTGGAGTCCGGCGCTATGGCCGTGATGGAAAAATAAGGTCTTGGGCTATGGAGTTGAAAGTTGGGTGGATGGATACTGGGCTATGGGAGGAGAATCGGACGCCTGCCATGACAACTAGTCTCAAAATTGTAAATAGGGCAGGCGGTGACTCGCCGACTCGTCGAGTTTATTATTATTATATTCATGAAAATATTATAGTAGTAAGTAGGTATAGGCGTGACAACTATTTATATTAGCAGACTTATATAAAAAGTTTGTTATTATACAGGGTCCTTCTTAATATGCTGACACTTTTTTAAGGGGATGTTCAGACCATCAAACTGAACAACTTTCTCTATGAAACCAACATCGAAATCGCGAAAAAAAAAACAGCTGTCCCATACATTTGGCTCGAGTAAGTTTGCAGTTTTGTATGGAAGAGCAGATTTTTTTTTCGCGATTTCGATGTTGGTCCCATAGAGAAAGTTGTTCAGTTTGATGGTCTAAACATCCCCTTAAAAAAGTGTCAGCATATTAAGTTGGACCCTATATATAAGTAAGTAGATTTTAGTTAAATCTACCAGAATTATATTTATTACTAAAAATTATAGCAAAACTGCTAAAATAAATAGTTAGTTGAAACAACTAATACCTGGTACACACGGCGACATATCAAGCTACGCAAAACAAACATAAGCTGGCCGCGCGACGTTACACATTACTTTACCTACGCGCGGCCAGCATTTTGGTTTTGCGTAACTTGATGTGTCGCCGTGTTATTTTCTTCTTGTTGACTTCGGTCGGCCTTGTGACTGAGTTAAACAGTCATAAGATTATACTTTCCAGAAGTTCTGCTTTAACTTTAAATTCCAAAATATTAAAAACGATTTACTCAAACATCTGTAAAGTCATTGTCAAGATAACTAGTCAGAGCAGAGGCCGAAGTATGTTGCGTTTTTTAGGGCTATATAACGCATTTTATCTCGTACGTTGGCGCGCAAATAGAAAGAGAGCGAAGGCGCCGTACTAATGCCGCTGTTCCAATCAATTGCAAGTAAAGGCCCTGAATTTAGGTACAAAAATTATGATTATATTTAATGTTTTTTGTACTACGAGTAGGTTTAAGGTAAAAATAAAAATCTGTACTCGTATCAATCAAAAGCCTTTATTCATAATTAAATAATATCACAAATGTCGCAGTATCTCAAATAATAATAAAAACTAAGAAGAAAACTGTTTTTTTACACCCTTCCTTATGGCTAGTAACGTAACTAGTTTAGTTTCCCAACCTCCTATCGAACACAGATTTTGCACGACTTTCACTATGAATTGCTAAGGCTTCGTTAATAGCATTAGCACATTCCACATTATCTACAATCGTGATATGTAGTGCGATTTTTGAACATCATACGAGCGGTTCGGCAGTAGAAAGATGCATAGTCTCAATAGTAAATTTGACACTTTCTACTGCCGAAGCGCTCGTATGATATTCAAAAATCGCACTTATGATCGTTGTCAAACTAGTGCACGGTCACTGCTCGGTTCGTGCTGCAGACCCCCCCCCCCCCCCAATTTTAGCCATTGATTACATCCATCAGCTCATACTATGATTTATTTTTGTCCCGTCTTTTCACTTTTTCTTAGCTAATTTATTTGTATTGTATTGTAGGCAGCTGTTCAGTATCTTATCTCCGCTAAGTCTACAAAGTTTCTATTGACACGAAGAACTTTGGCTGATAACTGAATACCTTTACGTCGTTGTTTATTATGAGGTGACAACAGTAATGCGAGATATTCTTCATTGTTTTCGATTTGAACTTCCCACCCAAACATTTCCCAATCTTTAATAATTGTAACTTAAACGATATCTCCCACATTTAAACCCATTTTAATGGTTTTATGTAGCTTGATGTGTCACAGCGTGCACCTATTATTAATTATAGATTGAACTTTTGAGTTACAGTATGAATTTTATTATTTATATCTCAGTATTAGTAGCTTAATATCAGTAATGTCAGGAAAAATACGATCTTCATACAAACCAGGTGTCAATTCATAAGTTTTATCTTCTACAACAATTGATGATATTTGTGCAGAAGAACCATTTGATTTGAGTGTAACTGGAACATTTCCTATCAGTAATTTTTCTTCCTCACTTCTTATGCAACATTTATATCTGTGTGAAACACTTCTGCTACTTGTTATAGTTGAAAATAAAATGATTAGATTTATGTTTATGGGAACAAAATACAAACAAACCAAAAATTTATAAAACATTTTTATTTAAACATCACTTTCTTAAGCAAGTTACATTCTTACGTGCACATATGGTTGGGTGATATATACAGGTAAATACATCACTTGATAATCTATAATCTTCATACAAACTTAACAATTTAGGACAGTTAAACAAACTAAACAACTTTCTCTATCGGACCAACATCGAAATCGCGAAAAAAATCAGCTTTCCCATACATTTGGCTCTAGTAGATTTGCAGTTTTGTATGGGACAGCAGATTTTTTATCGCGATATCGATTTTGGTGAAAGTTGTTCAGTTTAGCGGTCTGATCATCCCCTTAAAAAAGTATCAGCATATAAGAAGGACCCTGTATACATAATTGTCTAAAACCATTGTAAAACCTAATAAAAACATTCACATCTCGAAAGTTAACAGATAACATGAGACTGAGATCAACAGTAGTTTTGAATTCGTAACCTTTTCCCTGCAGGTCACGACGGAATCGTTATTTGCCTAGACGGTGCTCCAGACTTCTTACAGAGTTTGGCGGCCAGCAAATTCAAGGACGCCAGCGATGGAGAAATTGAAAACCTGATGATTCTTCACGTCCTCAGCATGGTTGCACCAAACAGTAACGTCGCGGATCTTAACAAAGATAAACTAAACAATGTAACTTCATTAGAAGAACGACTTGCCTGTATCGTCAAATTAATCCCTGTCGACATCGCATACTCCACCAATTTCCAGACCGAAATGACGATAACCGGGACTGACCTATAAATCAATTAGTCATAAACTTAAATCTCCCATAGTCTCCCATAGACAGAAAGCGCTTCCGTCCGGTTTAGTTTGCGAGGAAACTTATGGTCTAGATCAGGGGTTCCCTAACTTATTTGAGACGCGCCCCCTTTCGACCATAAAATAATATCGGCGCCCCCCATCCTCCAGCCCAGGAGTGCGATTTTTGAATCTCATTCGATGAGCTCAGCAGTTGTAAATGTCAAAATTACTACGGAGATACGCATCTTTCTACTGCTGATTTGGCTTTAAAAAATCGCACTCCTGAAGTATGATTTTTGAAAGTCAAATCAGAAGTAGAAAGATGCGTATCTCCACATGGGCGTACCCAGCTTTTAGTCTTGGGGGGATGCAAGTCTGGGCGAGCTCCAGTTTTTGACGACCTAAAATCTGGAACGAGCAAAGCAAACTCGAGAATTTACTTCACCATAAAAACATATAGGAACCAAAACCGAAGCGAGCTCGAAATTTCACTGAATTCTGGAGTGTGCGAAGCTAAGTGAGCTCGAGATTTTACTGCAATGCATCTAGGTCTTTGTGGTACAATCGTAGCCAGGAGCGAGCGAAGCGAGCTCGACAATTCACCAAATTCTGGAGCGAGCAAAGCGAGCTCGAGATTTTAAGGCAATATAGTGAGATCAGTGTAATAAGTTTTAAATACTGGAGCGAGCGAAGCGAGCTCGAAATTTTACTGCAATATAGTGAGATCAGTGAAATAAGTTTTAAATCCTGGAGCGAGCGAAGCGAGCTCGAGTTTTTTACGACCTAAAAGCTCGAACAAGCAAAGCAAACTCGAGAATTTACTTCACCATAAAAACATATAGGATCCAAAACCTAGAGCGAGCGAAGCGAGTTCAAAATTTCGCTGAATTCTAGAGCGAGCGAAGCTAAGTGAGCTCGAGATTTTACTGCAATGCATCTAGGTCTTTGTGATACAATCGTAGCCAGGAGCGAGCGAAGCGAGCTCGACAATTCAACGAATTCTGGAGTGTCTAGCCAAAAGCGAGCGAAGCGAGCTCGACATTTTACTGCAATATAGTGAGATCGGTATTATAAGTTTTAAATCCTGGAGCGAGCGAAGCGAGCTCGACTTTTTTAAGACCTAAAAGCAAGCTCAAGATTTAACTACACTATGAAAAGATATACGATCCAAAACCTAGAGCGAGCGAAGCGAGTTTTCACCCAATTCTGGAGAGAGCAAAGTGAGCGAAGAGATCTCAAAATTTCTCATCACAGACTACCATGTCTATAGCAAGCAATGCTGCTATAGTAGAATAGAAAAAAGAGCGAGCGAAATTAGTTCGAAATTTATGAATAATACAACGTAACTGGACCAGAATTTGGCCGACATAACAGTGCCATAATGAACAGAAATCAGAGCGAGCGAAGCGAGCTCGAAATTTTTCAGTGACATGACGTCGCTTTGACCAGAATTCTCACGTACGGAAGGCAGGTTAGGCGGATTCCAGGGGGGGCAGCTGCCCCCCCCCCCTGCCCCCCCCCCCTGGGTACGCCCATGTATCTCCATAGTAATTGTGACATTTACAACTGCTGAGCTCACCGAATGAGATTCAAAAATCGCACTCCAGATTATCAGGTCAGAATAAAAAAGTATTCAATAACAAAATAAGTATTTTTATTGCTCATTAAAGTTTTACAAAAATCATGCAAATGGTATTTGGTAAGTAGTACTAGTACCTACTTTTTGGAATGTGATGGATGAGCTCTAATAAGGTTTTAAAATTCGCCCACTGAGGAAACAATATCAATATCGTCATCTAAGATAATTTTCGAAAATCTGGTCGTATCGAGCGTCTGGAATGCATTCTCTCAGCGGTCGCAGGTTTTTATATACTTAACTACATAGGTGTCCTGCGCCTCCCTTTAAAGGGCTCTGCGCCCCTCACTTAGGGAACCCCTGGTCTAGATAAATGCACAGAGTCCACAGTGACCGTGCACAAGTTTGACAACGATCATATCACGATTCCAGAGAATGTGGAATGTGCTGGTGTTATTAACGAAGCCCTAGCAACGTATAGTGAAAGTCGTGCAAAATCTGCTTTGGATAGGAGGTTGGGGAACTGATTAATGAATAGCGAAAATGAGGGTGAAAACCGTTTTCTAGTGGGTTTGTGTTTATAATTTATATATATATATAGGCACAGGAGGGCCTTCATCGCAAACAGATCACTGCTTAATAGAAAACTACCGAGATTACACAGAACTAGCGATTCGTCTTGTTATGCGGTTGTTCAGCCATTGCTATTCAAATCTTCAACTGAACTCCTATTGACATGGCTGTCAACCGCCTTACCGACACGACGCTCCGCTAGACCGACACCAGGAGGCGCTGTAGCAAGGCAACGTCATCAGTGTGCGATCTTGTTCTGTAGCAACTTGAGAGATGGCGCCAGGCGCCGTCACGGCCAGACTGACTGTCGACCGTCCTCGGGCGTATTTTACTGCGCCGCTGCAAGAAACAAGCAAACATCACCCGTTCGAAAAACCGGAATTCCCGCTCGTCCAGCCTGACAACAACTTCGCATCATCGTCAGACTGCATTTCGACATGTTCTTCGACCAGCCTAAGCGTGGCCAGCACCAGCTTCACCGTTGGACCGGGTGGGTGCGTCCCTACAACCAACCGACAAGGTATGGCTCGGACGGCAGCCCCCCCGACCAATCTCACAACAGCCAATCTCACAACAACCTGGACCAGACGAGTGTCCCATCAACCAACCCACAAAGGGTATGGCCCGGACGACACTACATCCGCCAGAATTGCTTCCACCGCACCGCCACAGACTAGTAGCCTCCAACGACTACCCTTCAACCAACCCACAAGGGGGGTATGGCTCGAACGACACTGCGGCCACCAGAATTCCACCGCGCTCCCACTCCAACAATTATCTTATCACATAGCATAGAATTCCGTTTACAGAACCACCGGCAGGATCGCCCCTGTTTAACTATAAAGTCTTTAGGCGCCGTCATGGCACATCCATAACATAATCAAGGCGACCCATTATCAAATAAAAAGAAACGGGCTCACCGGATCATGCTTTTGCGGTACCTCTGGCCATTCATTGTCAGCATCGATTGACCTCCTTTACCTTCATGACAGGAGCGCTACTACCGCTATTAGCCACGTGTCCTGGCTCGCAACAAACACTAAGATAATAGATAACACCTTTTTTCTCTTTATGAGCGCGCACGCGTTGATCTAGGTGAATTTTCTGGCTATTATCATATCCTGGACACTTCATACAACCAGGCCGGGCCAAACGCTGGCCTGGCATTAGCAAAACCATTGCCTACTGTAGTTGTCTTCCATCTGTCTTCCACGAATAAATGTAGGGAGTGTCCGTTCTGTACGTAGTAGTACCATACTATTTATGCAAGAACTGTATGATGTATGCGTCGACTTTACTGTAAATCATTCGTCAGCGTAGAAAATTACTGCTCGTCGATCCGCCACTGGCTATCTAGGTAGGCAAGTTCGATCATGTTCCATATTGATGCAGATGCGGATTCACCCGCTATTTCTTTCGCATCATTTAAGAACCTCAAGACACCTCAAGATAACATTTTCATCAGGTCGGGAAACAAAAGCTAAGTTTTAGGTGTCAAATTTTCATCAAAATTTTCCGATTTTATTCCTCTTGGGCGCAAGTTTGTTCACACTTCTGATATAGGCACAGGAGGGCCTTCATCGCAAACAGATCACTGCTTAATAGAAAACTACCGAGATTACACAGAACTAGCGATTCGTCTTGTTATGCGGTTGTTCAGCCATTGCTATTCAAATCTTCAACTGAACTCCTATTGACATGGCTGTCAACCGCCTTACCGACACGACGCTCCGCTAGACCGACACCAGGAGGCGCTGTAGCAAGGCAACGTCATCAGTGTGCGATCTTGTTCTGTAGCAACTTGAGAGATGGCGCCAGGCGCCGTCATATATATATTTATTATTATTTGAGGTATTTTTTACTACATTTCTGGTAAAACTGCGGCATATGTGATAGAAACTGATAATATAAAACGACAAATAAAGGATTTTGATTGATAAGAGTAAAGATATTTTTTTTTACCAAAAACCTTGACAGTAACACAAAAGACATTAAATTTCACCAATGAGCGTAGAAAGAGAAGGAACTAGAAGAAAGCACGTGTCTTGTCATATCACTCAGTAAGAGATGCACATAGCAAATTCGCTCTAGTTAAAAAAGGAGATCGCTACTTATTGCTGTCCTTATCGACGTAGACACTTTTTTGTTCTACGACGGCTGTCTGACTCCGGAGGCAGACATCTAGCTTCATACAAATTGTATAGGATTTTATGACTATCGCTATCTCATACGCGTTTAAACTTCACATCTTTCTAGTGTAACATTACGTCCGTATTTTTTTCAAGTCCGTGATCTGTGTAGATATTTGTTATTTTGTAGATTTTAGTCAGACGTCTATTTTCATACAAAATGTATAGGATTTTATGACGATCGCTGTCTCATACGCGGTTACACTGATGTTACGTCTATCAGCGTAAGCGAAAAATACTTCGCCTATGCCAATGAGACTGGCCAGGTAGTGTGACCATAATCTTTGCGTTCAAGACACTCGGGTGCCCCCTATGTTACTGCTAAAGTCAATACTTAGCGTAGTGATACAAATCTGCGGAACGTACGGCACTGAACGTTCGGCTGAATATGCGTCTACTAGGAAAAGCGCGTAATGGTGTGTCGCCGGTATAAGGAAAAGCATTGTACGCGTATTCAACCGAACGTTCGGCGCTGTACGTTCCGCAGATGTGTCATTACACTTTGATTGTCGTTTCATCGAATGTCTGTTAATCTATGGGTGCGCTACATTCACACTCAGATGCAGAAATATCTCTTGTTGTCACTTTTTGTTCTGTTGATGTAGAAAAAGCTAGCAAGAAATTAAGGGTTGAGACACACTTACCGACGGTGACCGACGGCGCGCCCATACTATATAAGATAATATTCAGGCATTTTCCGTGGCTTTTGTATGGGCCGGCCGTTGGTCGCCGTCGGTAAATGTCAACCACAGAGTAACAATCATAACATAACATAATATTCTTTTCACCTCACAAGCTCGGAAAGATTTTGTTTATCATTCGAAATCTGAGTTCAAAAGTGCATTTTATTCGCTAGCGTGGAAAGAGTTTTTGAAATTCGAATCTGTCTATTCAATATTTTTATATACCGCCAATCCACTGAAAATGCTCAATAACTATTTCATGACACTGGCCAGCACGAAAAAAAAACGTTTTGAAATTGTCTTTTTAGCAATTCATTTTTTTTCTCGCTGTTGTGTGTTTCGCTCGGCTGCAAAGTTATTCTGCGAAACCATCGCTAAGCGCTCAGGATTATATTATTTGAACGCTTCGCAGATAGGGTGAAGGTTCGATTCTTGGTCGATATATTTTTTTTACTTTATAAATAAAATTACTTACCTACATTTTACATTTTTTTAGCTTTTTTCTCAAAACTTTTTGTAAAAACTCTTCTTTAGTCGAACAAGATGATTGATAATAGGGCCCAGGGCCCTATTTAATAAACGTGACAAGTCGACTTATTTGTCAAAAACCGACATATTTGTCGTATTGTCAAAAAAGTGCTGTTCAATAAAGACGACATATAAGTCGGACATTGACATAAATGTAGATGTCGAATTGTCGCACTTGTCAAGCTTGTTTAATAAAACTTTACAATTGTCAGGCTCCTAAATAACCGTACTCGACAAATTTGTCGTGGTAATCTACAATTGTCAGTTGATGACATACAGGGTCCTTCTTAATATTCTACCAATGAGACTGGACAGGTAGTGTGACCATAATCTGTGTGATTATATTATAACCCATACAGGGTCCTTCTTAATATGCTGACACTCTTTTAAAGGGATGATCAGACCATCAAACTGAGCAACTTTCTCTATGGGACCAACTTCGAAATCGCGAAAAAAATATCAGCTGTCCCATACATTTAGCTCTAGTTGGTTTGCATGGAGGGGCTGATATTTTTTTCGCTATTTCGATATTGATCCCATAGAAAAAGTTGTTCAGTTTGATGTCTGAATATTCCCTTAAAAAAGTGTCAGCATATTAAGAAGGACCCGATATATTTATTATCAAAGATAAGAGCGCTATGAGCATAGGCCAAATATTTCGCTTAAGCTGAGCTAATGAGGGTTAGGTTTAAAAAAGTCGTAGTATGTGTAGTGCTACAATGTTTGCGATGGATCATAATAATAAAAAAGCAATTTTAGGCCGGTGCCGCTGTTCAATTTCCACAAAATATTCATCATTGCTGCTTTGACTGATGGTGTTAAGGTGGTTGCAGAGTTGTCAATTTCATACAAAACTTTGTCGTAGAACACTCGTAGACGGTATTTTAATAAAAGTAATGTTTTAAATATAAAAAACTTAGAAAATCTAGATTGCGCGTATAAAATAATATTTACAATTTATAATATAATTGGAGGGAAGATAGAGGGGAAAAGAGGCAGAGGAAGACCCAGGCAGAGTTATCTAGCTCAAGTGAAGGAAAAGGTTGATGTCGTGTCGTATCAAGAACTCGAGACACTAGCGGAAAACAAACAAGAGTGGCGAATACTCCACCGACAAGAGCGTAGCTCTTAAATAAGATGATGATGATAATATAATAAACTATCAAGATATCAAGCTTTGAAATTATTCAAACCAAATTTCAAAGCCTTATATCTTCGTAATTATATTATACATTGTAAATTTTATTTGAGACGGGCAATCTAGATTTTCTAAGTTTTTTTTCCACATTACTTTTATTAATACCGTCTACGAGTGTTCTACGAAGAAGTTTTGTATGAAATTGACAACTGTGCAACCACCTGACCACAATTTTTCTCTAAATATTTCGAACTACGCCTATTTGGGCAATTTGTAAATTTTGATACTGCCCTAAGCCTCCTGTCGCAATTGTATGACAATTCTACAAATAAATGTCGACTTGTCGCGACAATTTAGTGTTCAATAAAACAAATATGTCAAGTTGTCCCATACAAAAGTGCAAACCTACTCGAGCCAAATGTATGAGACAGTAGATTTTTATTTTCGACCATAGAGGTTCCAACTTAATATGCTGACACTTTTTTAAGGGGATGATCAGACCATCAAACTGAACAACTTTCTCAATAGGACCAACATTGAAATCACGAAAAAAAAATCTTCTGTCCCATACATTTGGCTTGAGTAGGTTTGCAGTTTTGTATGGAACAGAAGATTTTTTTTTCGTGATTTCGATGTTGGTCCCATAGATAAAGTTGTCCAGTTTGACGGTCTGATCATCCCCTTAAACAAGTGTCAGCATATTAAGAAGGACCCTATACAGGGTGTAAGGAAAAGTATCATTAACCTTTAAACTACATACTCTACCCATCAAACTGAACAACTTTTACTATGGGAGCAAACTGATCAGAGCAAAAAAAAAATCTGCTGTTGCATAAATTTGAGTAGAGTAGGTATTGAAGTTTAGTATGGGACAGCTGATTTATTTTTGCTCAGATTGGTTTGCTACCTTAGAAAATGTTGTTCAGTTTGATGGGTAGAGTATGTGGTTAGAAGGTTTTTGATACTTTTCCTAACAACCAGTATATTGTCGTTATGTCGTTTTTCCACCATGACAAAGGGCACCATTACATATGGTTCCCAAGCGTGACTCCAGCTGGCGCCCTTGCGGGGATTTCCGCGCCCTTAACGCACGAACCGTACCAGACCGCTATCCTGTGCGCCACATTGGTGATTTTAACCAACGAATTTCAGGCTCAACCATATTCAGCACCTTAGATCTTGTTAAGGCTTATCAGCAAATACCAGTTTTCGAACGAGATATTTGCAAGACTGCTATCACAACTCCATTCGGCCTTTTCGAATTTCCGTATATGACATTTGGTCTACGCAACGCGGGACAGACGTTTCAACGTTTCATCGATGAGGTTGTTAGGGACTTGGATTTTTGTTTTGCTTATGTCGATGACATTTTAATTTTTTCATGCGATGCCACCGAACACGTTCGACATCTGCGCACTCTTTTTCAACGTCTGCTAGACTATGGTGTCGTGTTGAACACGGCGAAATGCAAGTTCGGCCAGCCTGAAGTTATTTTCTTGGGACATCTTCTGAGTGCGGCAGGTATTCAACCTCCCCCGGAGCGTATTACGGCTCTACGGGAGTTTCCTATTCCCAAATCGATTCAAAGGGTGCGGCGTTTTCTTGGAATGATTAACTATTACCGTCGGTTTGTACCTCACGCGGCATCGCTCCAAGCGCCATTAATCGACGCCCTAGCAGCGACCAAGGATAAAGGTGCGAAGCCGTTTCCATGGACACCCAAGCTGACTAAAAGTTTCGAAGCGTGTAAAGAAGGCCTTTCCACTGCTACCCAGTTGGCGCACCCAGTGGCTGATGCTCCCCTTGGTTTATTTACGGATGCTTCGAGCGTTCAAATCGGTGCTTGCCTCCAACAAAAAGTGGGTGAAACGTGGCAACCCATCGCATTTTTTAGTACGAAACTGGCTGCTAAGCAGGTGGAATGGCCAGCGTATTATAGAGAACTTTTGGCGGTTTATGAGAGCGTTCAGCATTTTCGGCACATTCTTGAAGTCCAGCATTTTACTATATATACCGACCACAAACCCCTTATATACGCCTTCAAACAGCGCCGTGAAAAGTTACCGCCTTCCCAGTTAAACCAGCTGGGTTTCATTAGCCAGTTTACGACGGACATTGAATATATACCGGGCGCTGAAAACGTTGTAGCCGATTCCTTTTCACGGATTGACACCATATCGCTAGAGGAAGACTATGCAGCCCTCGCTCTATCTCAAGGGTCGGATGACGAGCTTCGAAAAGTTCGATCCGGCACATCGCTACGACTCGAACAAGTTATCGTTCCTGGAACCCAAACGTCGCTGACTTGCGACACATCTACAGGGAAACCTCGACCGTACTTAACCCCTCCTTTTCGTCGAGCTTTTTTTAATAAACTACATAATCTCAGTCACCCTGGCGCGCGAGCAACCGCACGTTTGGTGTCTGATCGTTTTGTTTGGCCTTCCATGCAAAAAGACTGTCATGCCTGGGTCCGTTCCTGCATTCCTTGTCAGAATAGCAAGGTCAGTATGCATGTCTCGTCGCCTCTGGGCCTTTGGTAATCCATCTGCACGTTTAAGACATGTCCACCTGGATATCATTGGCCCCCTTCCTCCTTGTGGTGGTTTTAATTACTGTTTAACTGCCGTCGATCGTTATACGCGATGGCCAGTGGTTTGGCCAATGATAGGAATAACAGCTGAAGAGGTGGCAGACACGTTTATATCGGGGTGGATTTCACGGTTCGGCGTTCCCGGTGTGGTAACTACTGACCGAGGTCGCCAATTTGAATCCGTACTTTTTACCAGTCTCATGCGTTACTGCGCAATAGAATAGGACCACTAGCTATCACCCCCCAAGCTGCACAACAATATCTAATAAGAGGGTATAGGATAACTACTAGAATTTACTTCCGTTGTCTACCATAAGAGCAAATGTCCGTGTAGACCTCTCCTAGAGCTCATATAGACACAGTTACCGAAAAATGGGCAACGTTTATAGTGCGAAACCAGGATAGTCATAAGACAACGAGTTTCGGAGCCAACTCTAAAGAGTAACCTTTACCGGAATACGTTTAAACAGTTTCTAGAGCACACATTTAGTGTAGTAGATAGCCTTATGATAATATTAGGATAGTAAAACAGACGTTCTTTAAACCATTTTATAACCGATCGGCTAAAAATTTATAATCACAAGAATCATACAAGAATAAACCGCTTAAAATAAATTTTATTTCCTAATGGCGTACGTTTGACACTTATGATATTTATTTCAACATGGCGTTTACATTTTATTAACATTAACATCATATTTATCACGCGTTGGTATTTCGTATAGACAGCGCGAATGAGAGTGCGGATTTAATTGTATCGTGGGAAATATGGAGATGATTGTATAAAACTAAAGCGCTCGCTGTATTATAACATTTAAGCTAAAATAAATTATTTTTAACATTTTCATAAATTATAATGCATTTTAGTTTTTCATTTAATTTCAATAAAAATTATATTTTTATGATGCTTCCTCATAAAAAGTATCCATTTCAAGTAATTTATAGTTTTTAGTGGTCAAAACAAGTGTTTAAAGCTACATCAAATATGTGTAACTCTTTTTAGGTTCCATTTTAATTTTTAAAATGGCGACGCTTTGCGCCTTGAACCGTGACAAGAGTTTTTATCCTATAGAGAAAGCTATAGAACACAATATGACTTTCACTAGATTAAAATACTAGTCACTGACATTTCATTCCGTTAAATAGTAAATTACTCCTATGAAGCTTGTATGGTGGTCTATAAAATGCAATGTTTATATACTGTAATTTCTTGTCATAGTCGTACCAAACGTTTACAAGGCTCTGAGATGTGAAGTGCAAGTGTGAAGGATTCATACAATATTTAAAATTAAACAAGAAAACAGGTAGGTAGGAAAGTTAAAACCTTTTTATTTATTTCTTAAGTATTATGTGAACATGAGCAAAAAATCTTGATAGTAGTCCAAAATAATAATGATTTTTCAATCATATAAGAACATCAGTCATCTTGTTAGAGTTAAAGGAAAATAAAATATTAATCTAATATCACCTTTATGAGGCAGCCCATGCTAGCAGGCAGGTCAGCCCTTGTTAGCGATGTTCATTGACTTTGCGATGTCAGACTTAGCATATCCTCATGACAATATTCCCCATGGGTATGTCAGATATAATATTCTGAAAACTCAGAACATCCCCGTTTCTATAGTACCTAAACTCTGCCCAGTGTGACGGGTAGTGAGCCAGTGTTTGTTAGACTTTATTGTTTGATTTAAATGGGAGTGCTTGGAGGGTTATTACTGATGTAAGTGTCCGATTAAATCGTTCACAAGATCGATAACGTGGGTGTCTATTATGACCCCCCCCCTAGGCATATTACACTGGCTCACAACCCGCCACACTACCTATTAGGCAATTATTAAGCAAACTTTACGCCCCTAGTGTGGCTGACAGGAAAAAAATGCTCACTGTTCCCGCATGTCCCGGGTTATTCCCGTTGTCCCCCAACGCTACGCCCCCAGTGAGGGGGTCGAGATGTGTACCCCCCCCCCCCCCACCCCCCTCACCCTTTTAGACTAGCTAAACAGTAGCAATTCGGTTCTGGTGGTCACAAGAAACCTAACATGCTCGTCGCTTCGCTCCTTGCTAACCTAACCGACTGAGTTAGATCGCGCCCCGATTGTTCCCTTTATAAAACATAATTTTTAAAATATCTAGATAACGGTGAATCCTAGCGAAAAAATAGCTAAATTTTTGAATCCCTGGGGTACACGGAAACCCACCCTTCCGCATGAAAAAATAAAAAAAAACATATTTTTTAAAATTTTACAAGTCCAGCCCC
The DNA here is from genome assembly GCA_963693445.1 of Agonopterix heracliana. Taxonomy (NCBI): domain Eukaryota; kingdom Metazoa; phylum Arthropoda; class Insecta; order Lepidoptera; family Depressariidae; genus Agonopterix; species Agonopterix heracliana. The sequence goes on from OY856321.1 coordinate 2,012,066, forward strand.
CATACTAATTTCACCCGAAAGTCGATGGTTCATACAATTTCGATCAAAATGTTTCTAAGTCCCAGCTCCATATAAAATTATCATAAAATTTTTCTAAGTGTGCGACCCTCTTTGCGGCACCCTAATAGCCGAAGAGCGGACAGTTGGCAACCCTACCTGATCGAGTAACAGGATGCGACCTTCCTACGGTGTAGCACATCAGAAAGGTACGTCTAAAAGTACAGGGTTGCCTGGGCGTAACCTGGAGGGTTTTGTACAGTGAGCAAAAAAGTGGTCATTTTTTTTGGTGTAAATTACCTCATTGAGTAACAAGTTGGCATATAGTACAGTCGATAGAGCTCATCGACAAGTGCCAAATTATATAGGGTCGCCTCGCCTAGTCCTGGTACTTTCCTGAGTCGGCCTGATTTTATAGTGGCTAAAAATGCAAAAAAATACCCCATCGAGTAACAAAATGAGACTTTGCCATTTGATAGCTCTAGTCTTCCTATTAATTATTAACATAGGTTGCCGACCCTAAACCTGGAACTTTTCTTAGTCGGCCGAGTTTTATGTTCGAATGTAAAAACTGATTGATGCAACAACGTCGTGGAAATGTGTCCATGGATGGTTGAGAGATTGGTGGCATGTGGTAATCAATTATAGGTATTAATTTGGAGGGACACAAACTTAAAAATTGTGTACCGTAATCAAAAAATATCAAAAAAGTGGCGACACAGTCAGTATGCAACCAAACCTATGAAAGGCGTGTAAATACTGTATATTTTATTATAATTGTTACGGTCAGTGTAATAAATCTGGTCAGTCAGTATTAAGAGGAAAAGTACATGAAATTTGAAGAATTGGTATTTCAGAGATCTATTACTTTCGGGGTGTAAGGGGTAAACGCAGGACACTATGGCGACAACCTAACTGCCAACCTCATCTGCTCGTGGTGCACCCTGCCGACTAACCAACGAGGCTCTGGCGACCGACTGTGATTCCGGTATATCCATCCAAAGTAGGCTATACCAAAATCCTTCGACCTATGATGGGCAGCAACATCACCGGTGCAACTAGTATATCCCTGCGATCACCAACCCGCTATGCCAAGCGTGGTGATTATGGCATTTAGTCCCACATGGCCCCGCCCCCTAGTTCCCGGCAGCTCTACTATTCCAGGCTACGGCAGTGGTCTAGCTATCGGTAGGGCGGGGGGTGCTAAGATAAGAATACCCGGGTTACTATACTAGAGGCTGCCAACATCAACGACTGTTATTGGCAACGTTAACGTATAACGGACGAACACTGATGGAGGACGAAAAGTTCACGAAACTCGAGATAGAACTAAAAAAGATTGAGAGGTATATTCTTGGGTTGTCAGAGGTCCGAAGACAGGGGGTGGATACGATGAGCCTAGAATCTGGCCGCTTGTTCTACTTCCGAGAAGGCGAAAGGCTGTCCCAGGGTTGCGTAGGATTTCTCGTCAACAAAACCCTCATCAACAATGTAATGGAGATAAAGATAAAGAAGATGCATTTATTTGTATGACATGCGTAGTTTTACAAGCAGGTGTTACAATAATTATTAGGTCCTTCATGTCTTACCTTACGGGTTACAAATTATTATTTTGATAATGTCCGAGATGCTAATTCGTGTATTAAATTAACTCATTACAATATCTTATAAACTAATTATAAATTCATGGCCAAGCTAAGAACAGATCAGCAGTGTGTCGAATCGGGTAGAATACCGCGTGCTAAAATTCTCCAAAAGGTGCAGCTTGAAGGTTGTACAGGTATACGCCTACTACGACGGGCTCTGACGAAGAAGTCGAATCGGTATACGAGGATATCTCTAGAGCTATCAACGATACTGCAAAGACTCATTTCACGGTTGTGATGGGGGATTTCAATACCAAAGTGAGTACAGGAGAACGATGAGTCGAAGGTGGGTCAGCACGGTATTGGTAACAGAAACCAGAGAGGGCATATGCTGCTTGGTTTCCTAGAGAGGCAAGGGCTATACTTGATGAACTCATTCTTCTAGAAGCAGCCCCAAAGGAGCTGGACCTGGCGAAGCCCTGACAGCCACATATAAACGGCACATATTCAGAGACGTATCAGTGATCAATAGGTTTAACAACGGAAGTGATCGCCGACTTGTCCGAGGCACTCTGAACATAATTACAAGCTCAAAAGAAGACGTCTGATGAAATCGACTCTCCGTTCCACACTTCCACACACAGCACCAAACTGTAGTTGGAAGTGACAGCTTCCAACTTGACCTTCATAACATAATTGATTCGTTGGAAACCACCGAAGACGCGGACGTTGGCGAGGCTACAAACCAACTAACCAACCAACTAGCTCTACGTGAAGTGGGCTACAGGCATTTCAGCATGCAGCGTGTGGCAAAAGCTTCCAAGCTCTCAAGCGAGACTCTGGAGCTTATGAGGCATAGACGTGAAATCCTGTCTGAGCAAGAGTTTTTGGCAGAACATCGGGCTCTCAATAAACAAATAAAAAAGCTGATAACCAGGGGCGAAAGTGTTCGCTCAGCAGCTTGGGAGATGCCAAGATTGTTTCCTCTACGCCGGAGCTCCTCGCTGAAGTTGAGAAGTTCTATGGAAGTCTGTATGCATCATACGCTCCAAAGCCTGTAGCTCGTAACACTGACCCCAGGTCCCCAATAATAAGCCACTACACAGACGATATCCCGGACGTTGACTCGAGTGAGATTAGGAAAGCCCTCAAACAACTGAAAAATAACAGTGCTCCGAGTGAAGACGGAATACAACAATGCTTCTGAAGGCTGGAGTTACTCTGGTACCTGAGGTGTACTCTTTAATTCCGGTATTCACAATGGTATAACACCGGAGGTATGGAGCGGAAGTGTTGTGGTATTGTTCTTCAAGAAAGGAGATAAAACCCTCCTCAAGACCTACAGACCGATCTCACTTCTGAGCCATGTCTATAAGTTTTCGAGTGTTTATTACGAAACGTCACGCTCGAAAATTCGACGAGTTTCAGTCCCCAGAGCAGGCCGGGTTTCGAAAAGGCTACAGTAGTAGGTACCATAGACCACATCTGCACTGTAAGGCAGATTATACAGAAAACTGAAGAGTATAAGCCGTGGTGGTCTAGTGGCGAGTAACCTTGCATGCCGTGCAGGAGGCGATGGTTCGATCCCCGTCCAGGCCGACTCGTACCAATAAGTTTTTCTGAATTTATGTACGATTTGTAAGACCACCGGCTTTTCGGTGACGAAAAACATCGTAAGCAAACCGGCATGCTTCAATTTCGAGTCATGTATTGTACCCATTGTCCATTATAAGTGGCGACGGGCTCACACGGGACAGAGTTCCGGTACTACTCGTGAAACGTGGATGTTCTGAGATTTCAGAATATCTCTGACTACCCGTCGGGGAATACAGTCGTGACTCGTGAGCATTATGCTTATGCTTATGCTACGCTTATTCTAGATTAAGATATGTATTCTATAGGTCTGTTACAATATTGTACTGATAAATAAAAAAATAAAAATTCTAGCCTATTTCATCCCACTGCTGGGCAAAGGCCTTCCCTTTAATCCTCCAACCATCTCTGTCCTGCGCATGCTCTGGCCACGCGTCATCGAAAGCATCCAGATCGTACCGCCACCTCTTCCTAGGACGACCTGGACGCCGATGACCGTTTTCCGGGATCCAGGGCGTGACAATTCTTGCCCACCTTTCCTGATGCATCCGACAGACATGGCCGGCCCAAAAAAATAGCTCGCTGAGGGACCTGGAATTTATGAACTAGGTAGTCCCATCGTCAGGGTCCATGTTTTCGCACCATAGGTCATTACTGGCAGGACGCACTGATTGAATACCTTCGTTTTAAGGTGTTGTTGTAGAGCCGAGGCAAATATATGATGAAGTTTCCCGAAAGCAGCCCATCCTAGATGGATGCGCCTAACGGCCTCCTTGTTGAAGTTGTTTCTTCCTAGTCTTATAGTCTGTCCAAGGTAGACGTAGTCTTTTACAACAAGACCACAATACTTCCGCTCCACGACTCCGGTGTTATGCCATTGTGAATAACGGAATTAATAAAAAGCCTTTCCTGAGTACCTCCAGCTTTCAGAAGCATTGTTGTTATTCCGTCTTCACCCGGAGCTTTGTTATTTTTTTGTTGTTTGAGGGTTTTCCTAATGACCGTACCGTAAAAACGTAACGGTACCGTAATGCTATAAAGGTACCGTACCGTTATCTTATAAAGGAATACGTACGTAATGAAAAACGCGGCTGGCCATTGTTGCTGCCACGTAGCGAATGAAACGAATTGAAGCACTGAAGCATGGTAGAAGCGCGGCATGGAAATTTATCAAAGAAAACCTGTATTCATAAAGATTAGTTCATCATCAGCCTATCATCGTCCACTGCTGAACATAGGCCTCTCCCAAAGCGCGCCACAAAACTCTGTCCTCGGCCTTCCTCATCCAGTCGCTCCCCACTACTTTTTTTAGGTCATCTGTCCAGCTGGCAGCAGGGCGTCCCACACTACGCCTACCAGTTCGCGGTCTTTTTTTTTTTATATCTTGGACATTGTCACACAAATTATCTAGTCACATTTAAAGTTCCAGATTCTAGCCTGGACTTGTATTATGATAACTAGACAACGATATAGCATACATATATAGATACAAATATCCATGACTCGGGTACAAATATTCATATTCATCATACAAATATTTGTCCCTTACGGGATTCGAACCCGCGACCCTCGGCACAGCAGGCAGGTTCACCACAGACTGTGCTGTCGGGCCGTCAGGGTCCACGTTTCCGAACCATAGGTCATCATTGGCAGAACGCACTGATTGAACACCTTCGTTTTGAGGCATTGTGGTAGGGCCGAGGAGAATATATGACATAGTTTCCCGAAAGCAGCCCATCCTAGCTGGATACGCCCAGCGGCCTCCTTGTCGAAGTTGTTTCTACCTAGTCTTATAGTCTGTCCAAGGTAGACATAGTCTTGCACAATTTCTATCGCCGCCTCACCGATGTATACCGCCTCTGGCTCGACATGAGAATTAAGCATGACTTTCGTCTTGTCTAAGTTCATGCCGAGACCGACCCGTCGGGAAGCGGCATTAAGGTCGCTATGCATCCCACTGAGGTCATGCAGCGATTCCGCCATGACGACAATGTCGACAAAGATTAGTTAGGTGCTGGTATTTAAGAATACCGTTTATTTTCCGGTACCGTAATTTATTTCGGTATTGAAATTTTACTTTAACCAGAATTTATCGGTATGACGTCATACCGTTAAATAAATATACCAAATTTTTTCGGTAATTCAGTCCCTGATCTGGGGTCGGTGTTGCAAGCTACAGGCTTTGGAGCGGGTGTTGCGAGCTACAGGCTTTGGAGCGTGTGTTGCATACAGACTTCCATAGAACTTCTTAATTTCAGCGAGTAGCTCGGCTTAGAGGCAACGATCTTCCCGTCCGCTGTTTTGAGATTAGACAGGTGGCATCTCCCGAGCTGCTGAGTGAACACTTTCGACCCCTGGTTCTGCTCAATCGCCTCCTCTATGGAGCGTGTGTGTTCAGAGGTCGCGCCGTATCAGCTTTTTTATTTGTATACTAGCTGTTGCCCGCGACTTCGTACGCGTAGACTTAGGACTTGTTTATGTTTTTTTTGTGTCTCTGACTTGTTTTTGTGACTTCTGAAAGAACACCCCCTTTCACCCCCTCTATGCACCCCCTGCTCACCGCTTACGCACCCCCTACACACCCATTTATTATTTTTATTTTATTATTTGAAAGTGTTGGGCCTTGACAGGCTCGCTGAGCCTGTGCCACGTAGACCATCGCTGGTCCTTTGTGAACGCCCTTTCTAAAGTTCCTTACCAATCCCCACTGCGGCCAGAAATCGCAGTAGATTCTTGATCGGGACAGTTTGTATCTCTTTTGGTGTCAGAACCTGCCTACCTAGACGAGTACTACGTTTGTACATCAGGGGGCCACAGTCACATAGGAGGTGCATAGGAGTTTCCATCTCCTCCTCGCAGAATCTGCAGCCGGTCGTATCGCTTAGATTTAATGTGTGCATGTGCTTATATTTTAATTTGCAGTGACCTGTGAGTGACCTCGCTAACGTACAAATTTGATCCTTACTGAGAGCAAGGAGTCCGTTCGCAAATGGCAATGCCGATTTAGTATGGGCGAGTGGCGTCATTTTTTTAAGTATATATTTTTTTGAGCGTCCACCAACCACTCCTTGTTTTTATGGAAGATATTGATGTGCTGAACAAAACAAAGTATTCCAATCATACCTCTACATGCAGTACCGACGGAGATATAAAGGTCTGAAATGTCAGAATTCTAGTACTGTGAACTGTGACTGGAGCATGCCCCTCATGCTCTGACATTTCAGACCTTTATATCTCCGTTGGTACTGCATGTAGAGGTATGATTGTAATACTTTGTTTTGTTCAGCACATCAATATCTTCCATAAAAACAAGGAGTGGTTGGTGGACGCTCAAAAAAAATAATAAAAAAAATGACGCCACTTTCCGGCATTGCTATTTGCGATTGTAACCTTTTATAAGTGCTTTGGAGTGGCACATGCCTGGGGTATTGCACAAAAGCTTGATTGCTTCTCCAAAGCTGACTCTATTCAAAGAATCTCGCGTTAGACTATTAGGGACTCCAAGAAAGGGTTCGGGGCCTGTGAAGTGGTTTTTAGTGCCTCTTCTGGCTAGCTCATCCGCTTTCTCGTTCCCCTCTATGTCTGAATGTCCTGGCACCCATTGTAGCACAAGCTGATTGTTTTTGCCTAAGGCATTCAGTTGTGACACGCAGTCCTGTACTAGCTTAGACCTTACGATCGGAGAGTCTATGGCTAGCAAGGCTGCTTGGCTATCAGAATTGATTGTGATATGTTGGTTGACGTAGCGCTTGCTCAGGTTTATTCCAGCGCAGGCTGTGATGGCGTAGACTTCAGCCTGGAATATGGAGGCGTAGTTGCCAAGATTTTGGGCTTGCCGTAATCTTGGGTTTTCGCCGTATATTCCGCTGCCAACGTCATTGCCCTTCTTGGATCCGTCTGTGTACCAAGTTAGGCAGTTGTCTTTGATGGACGTTTGACCCTTAAGCCAGTCATCCCTCGAAGGAAATTTAACTGTGTAGTTTTTGGTGAAATTGTGTCATGGTGTCTGTGGTCATCTTTAGCACTGGGAGGCACGTGGCATCCTCCTGCAGGTTAATCAAACACTTCGACTGCCACTTACGGTTCTTGTTTGGGTTAACTCTAAGAATGCATGCCTTCGCTTCTCTTTGTGCAAAGATGTGTAGCGGTTGGATGTTGAGTAGTGCATTAAGAGCTATCCCAGGGCTAGTGGACATCGCGCCTGTTATTATTAGGCACGCAGTCCTTTGGAGGCTATTGAGTTTGTCTATTGTGGATTTTTGGAGGGTCTTTTTATACCAGACCGCTGCGGCATAGCATACAATTGGCCTTACTATGGCAGTGTACAGCCAAAGGGCTATTTTGGGGGTTATTCCCCATCTAGTCCCTGCCATGCGATAACTGATGCCGAGCGAAGTCTTGGCCCTCTGAATGACGTTTTCAATATGTGAGTTCCAGTTGAGGCGTTGGTCTAAAGTTACGCCTAGGTATTTAACCGTGTTGGAGTAGGTTATAGTTTTTCCATTGAGTCTGGGCACTCTTAATTTTCTGAGGTCCCGTTTGTTCGTGAATGGCACTATAACGGTTTTGTCTGCGTTGACGGACAAGCTGTTCTCAACACACTGTGTGTGAGCTGAAGAGCTCTTTGCACAAGAGAGGACACTGTGTCTAGACAAGGTCCTCTAATGATTACTACAAGGTCGTCGGCATACCCTTGTGTGGGTAGTCTCTCCTCGGCCAGTAGGTGCAAGAGTTGGTCAACCGCGACTGACCACAGGAGGGGGGATAGTACCCCCCCCTGAGGGCAGCCTCTTGTTGTTTTGACTGTATGGAATTGACCATTCAGTGTGAGTTTTGCAGACCTGTTACGGAGCATTGACTCTATCCAACCTGTAGTGGTCCGATCTACCTCTTTGGCAGTTAGTCCACTAATTATGGTATTTGTTGGGGTGTTGTCGAAGGCTCCTTCAATATCTAAGAATGCACAAAGGGCAATTTGCCTGTCCTCGATTGATTTCTCGATCTTGTCGACTAAATCAACCAAGGCAGTTTCTGTTGATTTGCCCTTTAGGTAGGCATGCTGATCTTTATGCAACGGGTGTGTCAATAAGGCATTTTCCCGTATGTTTTGATCTAGTACCTTTTCCATGGCTTTCAGCATGAAAGAGGTGAGACTTATAGGTCTATAGGACTTTGGTTGGGCATAGTCCTTTTTGCCTGTCTTTGGTATGAACTTAATTGTGACTTTGGTCCATGGCTCTGGTATGACGTTGCACGCAAAGCTGGTTCTAAAGATTTTTATTAGAATTGGAGTTAGGATCTCCGCGCCTTGTTGTAGTAGTCCTGGGAATATTCCATCATCTCCAGCTGATTTAAAGGGCTTAAAAGTTCTTAGTGCCCATTTAACCTGATTAGGTCTGAAAATTGCTGACGCTCTCCGCCAGTCCTCTGAGTGAGGCCTTTGTGCGTGAGCGCTTTTGTTACCCCTTGTACTTGTGGTAGTGCTTGGGTCTGTTTCACTGATGGAGCCAGGAAAGTGGACTGCTGTGAGCAGTTCCAGAGTATCCTTCTCGGTACGTGTGAAATTACCATCAGGCCTTTTGAGAAGACCTAATTGGTTTTTTGGTGCTTTCGCGAGGATCTTGTGCAGTCTAGCTCCTTGAGGAGTTTGATTAACTTCCTCACAGAACTTCCGCCAGTTTCACCTCTTTGCTTGTTTGATTTCCCGTTTGTAAGTTGATAGGGCGGACCTGTAGGTGTCCCAGCTACACCTATAGGATTTAGCTTTGTTGAAAAGCTGACGGGATTCGGTTCGAAGTTTTTCTAACCTACGATTCCACCAGGGAGTGTTCCTCTTTTGCTTGGGTTCTTTTAGGGGGCAGCTTTTGTGGTAGGCGTCAATGATGACGTTATTTAATATAAGTACAGCCAGTTCCAAGCTTTCAGGATCTTTTATGGTTTTAGGAAAGTCTACTAGGTTCTCCTTTAGTAGGTACACACCCATACGCACGCCCTTCGTACCCCCTACACACCCCCACGCACCCCTTCTACGCACCACCTACTCACCACTTTCACACCCCCTTCTCCTCACCACTACGCACCCCCTCCGTACTCCTACACACACCTACTCATCCCCAACGTACCCACTACTCACCCTCGCAACTCACCCCTACTCACCTCTACGCATCCTCTACGTACCCCTACACACCCCTATGCACCCCTACTCACCTCCTCTACTCACGCCCTACTCATCACTTACGCATCCCCTACTCACCCCCACGCACCCCCACACACCCCCTACACACCCTTACTCATCCCCTAAGTATCCCCTACTCACCCCCTCTACGCATCCCTTACCCACCACTTACGCACCCCCTTCTCATTCCCTATTCCCTATATAGCAGAGTAGGGGATGAGTAGGGCGTAGGTAGGGTTAAGTAATTAACGTCCCAAAAAACCCATAAAAACAACACCCATAATGATAATTTAGACATTTCAACCCCATCGCACCCCAACAGGGGATGATGGTATTTCACATCCGCCACGTTGGATTTTAAAATCATTGTTGTTTTCGTAATAAGCGACCCGATAAACCATACAAACGATACCCATCTTGATTTTCAGACTTTGTCACCCCATTTCCCCCTTTCAGGGGTTGAATTCTGAAAAAACCTGAAACACAAATGTTTACTCATTTATCAATAGGAGTACTCCTGTGAAGTTTTGAATAAAATAGTCCAACTAATCTTTTTCCCCATACAAACTTTGGACCCCCGTTTCAACCCCTTAGGGGGTGAATTTTAAAAATCCTTTCTTAGTGCACCCCTTGACTTTAAAAGGAACCTACGTGCCAAATTTGGAATCTCTAGACCAAGCGGTTTGGGCTGTGCGTTGATATGTCAGTCAGTCAGTCACTTTCTTCTTTTATATAATTATTTAGATTGAGAGCCCGATGTTCTGCCGAAAACTCTTGCTCAGACAGGATTTCACGTCTATGCCTCATAAGCTCCAGAGTCTCGCTTGAGAGCTTGGAAGCTTTTGCCACACGCTGCATGCTGAAATGCCTGTAGCCCACTTCACGTAGAGCTAGTTGGTTGGTTAGTTGGTTTGTAGCCTCGCCAACGTCCGCGTCTTCGGTGGTTTCCAACGAATCAATTATGTTATGAAGGTCAAGTTGGAAGCTGTCACTTCCAACTACAGTTTGGTGCTGTGTGTGGAAGTGTGGAACGGAGAGTCGATTTCATCAGACGTCTTCTTTTGAGCTTGTAATTATGTTCAGAGTGCCTCGGACAAGTCGGCGATCACTTCCGTTGTTAAACCTATTGATCACTGATACGTCTCTGAATATGTGCCGTTTATAAGTCATGATTAAGTCGATCTTATTTTTCGTCCGGCTGTCAGGGCTTCGCCAGGTCCAGCTCCTTCGGGGCTGCTTCTAGAAGAATGAGTTCATCAAGTATAGCCCTTGCCTCTCTAGGAAACCAAGCAGCATATGCCCTCTCTGGTTTCTGTTACCAATACCGTGCTGACCCACCTTCGACTCATCGTTCTCCTGTACTCACTTTGGTATTGAAATCCCCCATCACAACCGTGAAATGAGTCTTTGCAGTATCGTTGATAGCTCTAGATATATCCTCGTATACCGATTCGACTTCTTCGTCAGAGCCCGTCGTAGTAGGCGTATACCTGTACAACCTTCAAGCTGCACCTTTTGGAGAATTTTAGCACGTGGTATTCTACCCGATTCGACACACTGCTGATCTCCATTACATTGTTGATGAGGGTTTTGTTGACGAGAAATCCTACGCCACCCTGGGACAGGCTTTCGCCTTCTCGGAAGTAGAACAAGTGGCCAGATTCTAGGGTCATCTTATCCTCCCCCTGTCTTCGGACCTCTGAGAACCCAAGAATATGCCTCTCAAACTTTTTTAGTTCTATCTCGAGTTTCGTGAACTTTTCGTCCTCCATCAGTGTTCGTCCGTTATACGTTAACGTCGCCAATAACAGTCGTTGATGTTGGCAGCCTCTGGTAACCCGGGTATTCTTAGCACCCCCCGCCCTACCGTTAGCTAGACCACTGCCGTAGCCTGGAATAGTAGAGCTGCCGGGAACTAGGGGCCGGGGCCATGTGGGACTAAATTCCATATTTGGGAGGTAGAAACGCCATAATCACCACGCTTGGCAGAGCGGGTTGGTGATCGCAGGGATATACCAGTTGCACCGGTGATGCTGCTGCCCATCATAGGTCGAGGGATTTTGGTATAGCCTGCTTTGGATGGATATACCGGAATCACAGTCGGTCGCCAGAGCTTCGTTGGTTAGTCGGCAGGGTGCACCACGAGCAGATGAGGTTGGCAGTTAGGTTGTCGCTATAGTGTACTGCGTTTACCCCTTACACTCCGACAGTAATAGATCTCTGAAATACCAATTCTTCAAATTTCATGTACTTTTCCTCTTAATACTGACTGACCAGATTTATTACACTGACCGTAACAATTATAATAAAATATACAGTATTTACACGCCTTTCATAGGTTTGGTTGCATACTGACTGTGTCACCACTTTTTGTATATTTTTTGCTAACGGTACACAATTTTTAAGGTTGGGTCCCTCCAAATAAATACCTATAATTGATTACTACATGCCACCAATCTTTCAATCATCCATGGACACATTTCCACTACGTAGTTGCATCAATCAGTTTTTACATTCGAACATAAAACTCGGCCGACTAAGAAAAGTTCCAGGTTTAGGGTCAGCAACCTATGTTAATGTTACGAGCGACGGGTTCCGGGATTGGAGTGAAACGCCAAGTCCAAATTTACAGAGTTTATTGGGTTTATCTTACACACGGTCCTCCTCGCAGGGTCCTCTTCGTAGAGTCCTCGTCGCAGAGATTCCCCTTACACGGTCCTCGTCACAGGGAACCACACCACTTTTACACCGTCCACTACGTCACTTCTATGACGTCACGACACGTCACGACACGTCACGATACACGTCACAACTACGACGTCACGGCACTACACTGTCACTTGACTATTCACTGTTCACTTCTCACTAGTAACTTTTCACTATTACTTTTCACTTTTTCTCTTCTTCCTTTTAGTTTCGCACTTTTCACTGTTAAACTCAGTACTGCCCTGTGGCCGCAAACTCGCCGGCTTATATACTGCTTAGAATGTTCTAGGCAACCGAATTTCGATCTTCTTTTCGTTATTCCCTTGTTTCCTTCTAAACGCTTCTAATAATCTCTAGCCCCGCCTTCTTTCTCGAATATTCCTAAACACGGTTATTTTGTCTCTTTCTAAACATTCTTTCCAAATTTCCTTCTCCTTCTTCCCTCCGGAACATTCTTGAACAATTTAAAAATCTAGAAAGGTTTTCACCGGGGTGAGGTCTCGAACCATCGACTCCCTGCTTACGAGTCCGTACGTTCAACCGCTGAGCTACGAAGCTAGTACACAAACCTCTGAATTTTGGAATGCCTTCTTAGCATCCGTGACACTGCCCCTCCCTTAGTTCTGCTCGTCCCGAGCATCATTACTGCCGAAATATCGAGCTAACCGATCAACGTGCACTATCTTCAACGGGCTCCTTGGCGATCGTCGGATTCGGTATGTAACGTCGTTTATCTTGGTCACTACCTCATACGGCCCTTCCCAACTTGCTTGTAACTTCGGACACTTCCCTTTCTTACGAACTGGATTATGCAGCCAAACTGATGTCCCTTCCTCAAACCCTGTGTAGTTCGCCTTTCGGTCATATCGTGTCTTTGAACGGTCACTGGCGTTTTGACCTGCTTCCCGAAGTTGTTCATAGATGTCGACCATTTTCTCCCGCAGTTCGCTCACATAATCGCTGATACTCTTAGGAGTGCCTGGTGCGCACCCTGATAACAAATCTGCTGGAAGCTTCAATTCTCTCCCGAAGTTTGCTATTGCTGGAGTTGCTGAAGTACTCTCATGAACAGCGGTTCGATAGGCTAACAGGAAAAGGGGTATGTACTCATCCCAGTTATCCTGATGACTATCGACGACCTTCGCAAGATGTCGTTCCAACGTTTGATTGAACCGTTCCACCATGCCGTCGGACTGAGGGTGATAAGGAGTAGTCCGGGTCTTATGGATTCCGAAAATCTTGCAAACTTCCTGGAATAACTGTGACTCAAAGTTTCTGCCCTGATCACTGTGCATTTCCAGCGGAACCCCGAACCGGCAGAAAACGTCATTTACCAACTTGGTGGCCACAGTTATCGCTTCCTGATTTGGAATGGCAAATACTTCTGGCCACTTTGTGAAGTAATCCATTACCACAAGTATATACCGGTTACCTGATTTAGTGACTGGAAATGGTCCCGCGACGTCTATTGCGATTCGTTCCCAAGGCGCTCCAACATTGTAAATTTTCATTGCTGCCCTGCTCCTCGTGTGAGGTCCCTTTACAGCTGCACAGACCGTGCACTTGCGGCACCAATCTTCCACATCGTCTTTACAATGCAACCAGTAAAATCTTTCCTTTACTTTCTCTAAGGTTTTCTTTACACCCAAATGCCCTCCGGAAGTTCCATCATGAAAAACTCGCAGAATTTCTTTCACCTTAGCTCGTGGAACCACCAACTGTAGATATAAGTCTTTGCCATTCGGTGTCTCCCATTTTCTACAGAGTAATCCATTATGTATGACTAGGCTCTTCCACTGGGCCCAAAGCCCCTTCGTGACTGCACCGTACCTTGCCACCTCACTCCACTGAGGCTTAGAATCATCATTCCTTAACCAGTTCAGGATTGGCCCAACTCCTGAGTCCTTTTCCTGTTCAAGGCGCATCGCCTCGTTTCCCCACTCATCATTGATGGCATCAGTTCTGATAGCCCTGAGTAAAACTGTTTCCTTCCCCTCCTGCTTGCTGCAGTACTTACAATCTTCTGGACATGGTCTCCTTGATAATGCATCTGCATTGGAATGAACTTTTCCGCTTCGATGTTCTACTTCAAAGTTGAATTCCTGTAATTGCTCTAACCATCTTGCAACTTGACCCTCCGGGTTCTTAAATTGGAGTAACCATTTCAATGCAGCGTGGTCTGTCCTGACCAAAAATTTACGTCCCAGCAGATACTTCTTGAAGTGTTGTACAGTCTTCACCACCGCCAATAATTCACGTCTAGTTACACAATAGTTTCTCTCAGGTCTAGACAATGACTTACTGAAGTAGGCTATTACAGTTTCCTGCTCACCATGTCGCTGTGAGAGCACACCTCCAATCCCGATGTTACTGGCGTCCGCATCCACAACAAATTCTCCTTGAACGTCGGGATATCCAAGAATTGGTGCCTCACTTAGACGCTCCTTTAACTCCGTAAAAGCCTTTTCACACTCTGAATCCCATGCGAACGTCCTCTTCTCTTCCGTAAGTCGATGTAGTGGTTTCGCGATGTCCGAAAACCCTTTCACAAAACGACGATAGTAAGAACAGAGCCCAAGGAAAGCTCTAACTTGTGTCTTATCTCTCGGGGTCGGCCACTCCCTTACAGCAGCAGTTTTGGCAGGATCAGTCTCGACTCCTCTCTCTGAGATTACATGTCCAAGGTAGTTGACTTGCCGTTTAAAGAAAGAACATTTGTTTGGACTCAACTTGAGATTAGCTCCACGCAGTCTTTCAAAAACTTTCTCCAACTTTTTCAGATGATCATCGAAGTCTCGACCAACAATGATGATGTCGTCCAGGTAAACCAGACACGTGTCACCCAGAATTCCAGCAAGGACACGTTCCATCAATCTCTCGAAAGTCGCAGGGGCGTTACACAATCCAAACGGCATCACCTTGAACTGCCACAGTCCTTTCCCGGTAGAGAACGCGGTTTTCTCCTTATCTTTAGGGTCTACGTCCACTTGCCAGTACCCACTTTTCAGATCGAGCGTCGAAAACCATTTCATTCCATTCAAAGTGTCTAAGGTGTCGTCGATTCTTGGCAAAGGGTAGCTGTCTTTCTTCGTCACTTCATTAAGCTGCCGATAATCCACACAAAATCTTGTTGAGCCATCCTTTTTCTTGACGAGAACTACTGGTGAACACCAGGGACTCGATGAAGGTTCAATGACATTACCCGTCCTCATGTCCTCTATCATTTCCTCCACTTCCTTCTCACGAGCAAACGGAATGCGCCTAGGTCGTTGCTTGATTGGCGCTACATCTCCTGTATTAATCGTGTGTTTCACCAAGTCTGTTCTGCCAATATCTGCGCCGTTCTTAGAGAACAAGTCTGAAAAACGCAGCAGCAAGTTCTTCGCTTTCAGAGCCTGTAGCTTAGTCAGGTCCTTGCCCGAGTCTTCCATAACTTTCGATACTACATCCCCCTCAGCCTTATGTTTCTTAGGAGGATTTTCCATACATTGTCGTAACCATAAAACTTCCTCACAGTGACCAACAATCTCCCCCTTCTCAATCGTCAGCTCCACATCACCAACGTTAAGTATAGGGATTGAAGTAGATGAAACGGATCCAACAACTGTTCTCGCCGGAATCCAAGAAGTTTCAGCTTTAACTTTTTCTATGACAGCACATCTTCGTGGTAATTTCCCATCGTTATTCTTTGGCAAAACAACAGGTACCAAGGTCTGTGATCTAGGCTTGAGAACTGTTCTTCTTACACAGTAGACCTTTCCCGATGAACCACCTTTCATCGGAACTTCCTCTGTGTTACACTGTAGAACTCCGTTTTTCATATCTATATTGCACTGATGATTTTGTAAGAAATCTAAGCCAATGATGCAATCGTCCATTATTTCAGCTACAATCACCTCATGTTTGAAAGGAGTTTCCCCGATCTTAATCGAAACTCCCAACTCTCCCTTAACAGGTATGCGCTGGCCGGTAGCTGTTGTTAACTGTAGATTGGTTTGCCGCAGAAGTCGTTTTTCCCGATAACTTTTCATTTCGCTTAGCAGTCGAGTATTGATCACGGTTCTCGAAGCTCCGGTATCCAAAGTTAGTTGACAGATTTTACCATTGACCTCTCCTTCAACTAACAGACTATTTCCGTCTGATGCTTGTTTGACTCTAATGGTAGGGGTTGCAACATAACCGGCCAGCGCCCACCCCGCAGCCCTGGCTGGTTCTAGTTTTCCTGCTGCTCATCAGTCGAGACTCCTATGTCCCGACGGCCGATGCGCTTCGGACAGGAGCTGCGAATATGCCCTCGTTCTCCACACTCGTAGCACACATAATTTACGCTTCGATTTCTTGGCACTGATGCTCTGGTCACCACAATCTCCCTGAGGCGAGCGGAACGTGAATCCTGACGTACGGCTTCCACCTCCAATGCATGAGCAACAGCGTCCTTAAGTGTAACATGGTGCCCAAGACGCACTGCAGCTCGTACCTCCGGATCCCGTATCCCATCCGTAAAGGCCTGCAGGAGCATGTCATCGATGGCTCCTGGTGAAGACTGGAAAGCCTTTCGCACGAGCTTCTCTACTTCCACGGACCATTGTTGCAGACTCTCATTTGCATGTTGGTTACGTTCCTTCAATCGCGCCCGATACATGTGTTCGAGATGTCCATCGCCGAATCTAGCTTCCAGAGCTCCGAAGAGTTTGTCGAACGTCAGATTTTCACCAGCACCTACGGCTTCCAGCACGGTGAGAGCTTGTCCCTGAAGTGCCAATGTCAACGCGGACTGCGCCTCCTTCTTGCCCCAACCATTAACTTCCATCGCTGTCTCAAATTGTAGCTTAAAGGCGGGCCATGACGTCAGTCCATCGTAAACCGGAGTCTTGACACCTTTTGGTTGTATGGGTGAGTCAAAAACAGCAGCAACACGGCTATGAGATTTGCTCTGCTCAACCTCTCGCCGGATTTTGGCAAACTCACGCTCAAACCTCCCTTCGAACTCATCCTTCACGTGGTCTAACTCAACCTTCACACGATCCAACCTTCCTTCAACTGCTTCGACTCTCTCCACTGCCTGCTGCAAGCCTTTCGTGATATCTTTATGAAGCGTCTCCTGCATTGTGCGCATTTGTTCTTCCTGACGGCGAGCCTGTTCTTTTATTGCGCGCAGATCGTGAACCTGTTCCTCCTGCTGGCGAGCCTGTCCTTCTTTTATTGCGCGCAGTTCATGAACCTGTTCCTCCTGGCGGTGGCGAGCCTGTTCTTCCATCATGCGTGCTTGATCTTCCATCATGCACTGGATTTGATAGAGGAAGTTTCCTGGATTCTGCTCCGGAGTGCGCTGCACTTCACCTCCCTCAGGTCTTCTCTCCGGGGTTCGCTGCACCTCAGTTGCAAGAGCCGCACCTTCCTGCCGCGCTTCCGACATGGCCCGGGTGGTGACTCCCTTTAACTCCTTTGGCACCAGCGGCATCCTACTCCAATCCCACTTCTGACACCAAATGTTACGAGCGACGGGTTCCGGGATTGGAGTGAAACGCCAAGTCCAAATTTACAGAGTTTATTGGGTTTATCTTACACACGGTCCTCCTGGCGGGGTCCTCTTCGTAGAGTCCTCGTCGCAGAGATTCCCCTTACACGGTCCTCGTCACAGGGAACCACACCACTTTTACACCGTCCACTACGTCACTTCTATGACGTCACGACACGTCACGACACGTCACGATACACGTCACAACTACGACGTCACGGCACTACACTGTCACTTGACTATT
The DNA here is from genome assembly GCA_963693445.1 of Agonopterix heracliana. Classification (NCBI taxonomy): domain Eukaryota; kingdom Metazoa; phylum Arthropoda; class Insecta; order Lepidoptera; family Depressariidae; genus Agonopterix; species Agonopterix heracliana. The sequence goes on from OY856321.1 coordinate 2,029,885, forward strand.
CACTGTTCACTTCTCACTAGTAACTTTTCACTATTACTTTTCACTTTTTCTCTTCTTCCTTTTAGTTTCGCACTTTTCACTGTTAAACTCAGTACTGCCCTGTGGCCGCAAACTCGCCGGCTTATATACTGCTTAGAATGTTCTAGGCAACCGAATTTCGATCTTCTTTTCGTTATTCCCTTGTTTCCTTCTAAACGCTTCTAATAATCTCTAGCCCCGCCTTCTTTCTCGAATATTCCTAAACACGGTTATTTTGTCTCTTTCTAAACATTCTTTCCAAATTTCCTTCTCCTTCTTCCCTCCGGAACATTCTTGAACAATTTAAAAATCTAGAAAGGTTTTCACCGGGGTGAGGTCTCGAACCATCGACTCCCTGCTTACGAGTCCGTACGTTCAACCGCTGAGCTACGAAGCTAGTACACAAACCTCTGAATTTTGGAATGCCTTCTTAGCATCCGTGACATTAATAATTAATAGGAAGACTAGAGCTATCAAATGGCAAAGTCTCATTTTGTTACTCGATGAGGTAATTTTTTGCCTTTTTAGCCACTATAAAATCAGGCCGACTCAAGAAAGTCCCAGGACTAGGCGAGGCAACCCTATATATTTTGGCACTTCTCGATGAGCTCTATCGACTGTACTATATGCCAAGTTGTTACTCGATGAGATAATTTACAAAAAAAAAATGACCACTTTTTTGCTCACTGTACAAAACCCTCCAGTCTACCCTGTACTTTTAGACGTAGGTACCTTTCTGATGTGCTACACCCTAGGTAGGTCACATTTTGCTACTCGATCAGGTAGGGTTGCCAACTGTCCGCTCTTCGACTATAACCATATAAATAATTAATAAGTGTTGTTTTCGAATTTATGACATTATTATTTTATTATTAATGTATAAAGCACACTATTTTACTCCAAAAACGAAAAGTTGATTTTGCAATAACACCATTTACAGTGTTTCCATTAAAATCCATTGATACTATTTTAGTGGGGGACAACGATAACATATTTTCCCGGTCGGCTCCAGTGGGGGACAGCTGCTATTTTTTTCCTGAGACAAATCCACTATTGTATCTTGTTCTAATATCTCATTATTTTCCATGTATTTACGAACATTTCGCCGAAATCCCCCGGAATATTTGTTTTTTTTTACTTTTTCCATTGCTGGATAGTTGAACACCGTCCAGCAGTAGAATAAAAACACTTATTAACGTATCTTTTCAAAACTATCCTCTATAAACACATTTAAGCGGGAAGCCTTCAGATTTTACTCTGTACAATAGATATAAACTGTGTCCGTCTAGAACATTCTAATAAACATTTATTTATAGACCAGTATTAAACCACATTGATCACGTCTAAAACAAATTAGCTTATGATAGTCAAATCACCCTACAGAAAGTCGTAAAATATGTCCCTTTCAGAATTATTACTCTAAACAAACACTTTTTCCAAACTAAGTGTAGATAGCAACTAGTTTATTTACACTAGATTAATCTTTTAGTTTAAAGAAGGTTCTAAACCGTGGATCTGAGACACTATACTCTATTAGAATGTTTCATCTTATTATAAATCACCTTTAGAACACTGTTGTCTATATATTAACCACTAATAGGCAATTTATAGTGTATAAAGGTTTAAAGCAACTTGCTGGTGTTACTTGGGCCTTGCGCAAACGGCATGGTAGAACGCCTACATAGGCAACTTAAGGCCGCGCTGACATGTCACGGAGACGGGTGGCTGTCAGCGCTGCCACTGGTGCTTCTGGGAATTAGGACAGCTCTGAAGGGTGACCTAAAAACCACATCAGCCGAGCTGTTATACGGAGAGTCGGAGAGAGCGGTGTAGCAACACCTCTTTGGTGAGGAGTTGTTTACGGCGAGAGCCGATGATTATGTCTCATTGACGCGACGCCACCAAGATTTTTGATGCAAGTTTTGGAGGGGGGGGAGCCCTCAGCCTAATCTTGATAAATACATCAGTTAAGCTACTAGGCCAAGTTTGGTATCATTTTCGTATAAATCGGGGATGCTGAATTCATTTATGGTATCAAATTTGCACCATTGTATAGTAAAAACGTGTTTGATAATCATTTTTGCGTTTTTGACTTGCTTTAAAAAAAAAGGAAAAATGTCCATAACTCATACAATGTTTGGAATATTTAGAAAAAAAAAGTAGCTCTATAAAGCCCTGTTTATCTTTTACATCAGAAAACATTTAACTTATATTTTGTATGTCTGTAAGTATTAAAAAAAACATAAAAACTAGTTGACGGTACCAAATCCTGAATTCAAAAAAATCTAATAATATGTTGTTTTCGATCTTGGAATGGTTCGCAAACTCAATAAAAAACCACCGAAGTGTGAGTTGGACTGGTGCACCGAGGGTTCCGTACCACCACACAATATAAATTTACCAAAAAAAATAGGATTTTCTTTCATTCAGTTCGAGATTCATAGGGGGAGCCCAACTCGCACTTGGCACAATTTTTAGTATTGTTCTTTAACTGAAGTTTTCACTATAATCGTTCCAAGTTTGACGCTTGTAAATACTACCGTTTTTACGACAGATCAAAAACAAAAAAGTTATAAATAAATAAATAAAAGTTGAAAAAAACATGTTTCTGGTACGGGGACACCCCTTAATTTTTTGTTTTTTTTTTTGTTATTTGTTACGAAAATTTATATAAAAACATGTATATATGTGTTCTGTGGAAATTTCAACCGGCTATGAAATGAAAATTAACTTTTGCTTACTTTTGTTTGAATTTGTTTTGATGTAAATAAAGAAAAAGTAGAACGGACGGTAGCTACCTACTACACCACGCACCGCAACTTCAGTCACTGTGTAGCATGAAACAATAATTGTTAAAACAATAATATTGCATGATTTATTTCATATTTCGCGTTGTTCGCATTGCACGACTTTTTGTTGATATTTTTAACACACTATTTATAAAAGAATGTTGTCAAAGTTTATTAAATACATGAAATAGGAGAGTAACTCTCTAAAAACATTTTTTTGCAATAAAATTGGCATTATTTGATGTTACAGATAATTGAGTCCAAATATTAGAAATTTTAATTTATATTTTTAAATTCACGTAGATTGATGCAAATATTATTCCAGAATAGAATTCCACATCTTTGATTTATGCGAAAACGATACCAAACATGACTTAATACCTAAACTTACGCAGATATTAACCTAGGACTTCGCTGAGGCTAAAATGCCCCCCCCCCCCCTCCCCCCCTGCATCAAAAATTTAGATGGCTCTAGACCTGTGTCGATCGCGATTGATCGAATCGTTTTGATTCGATCGCAACCTGTAAACGAGTCATCGAATCACGGGTCTTTAAAAGATTCGATCATTTAACCCGATTACAAAGCAAAATAAATTGCACTTTATTATAATATTGTTACCGTAACTAATTAATTGCTTGCTTACAAAATGATCGAGTCTTCGTTGTCAATTGAATAAGACGTAACAAACAAAACGTGTCTATCTTTTTCGTTTAGGTACTTAGGCCCCCATTACACGGTAGGTTTTGCGTCAGTCATAACCATCAGTCATGAATGACGTTTGACTGATGGTGACTGATGGAATTAGTAGCCACATTACAAAGTCATTCTGACTAACCGTCAGTCATGCTCAAAATTTCACAAAGGATACACGTGTTCACGCAAGACTATATCATACTGGGATATGAATGAATGAATGAATGAATGAAATATACTTTTATTTACACCAAAACACAAATACAGCATAGAAAAGGAAACAAAGAAACGATAATGGTACAAATAAGGCGGTCTTATCGCTAAAAAGTGATTTCTTCCAGGCAACCTAAACAGACAGACACATATTCAAAAAAGAAAAGCCTGTAAGTATTGGAATTTTGATTGCGATATTGAGTAAAAAACGTGTTAAAAGAAATGCTACATCCTACTACCAATATACTAATAAGGTGTTAGTTGGGGGTGCAACCCGTGCAACCCTTAATAACCCCCTACGAGCTAGGGGTTGCAACCCCTAATAACTCCTACGTCCTAGGGGGTTCACCCCCTAATCACCCCCACGAGCTAGGGGGTTCACCCCCTAATCACACCCACGAGCTAGGGTGCAAATTCTAATCACCCCCTACGAGCTAGGGGGTGCACCCCGAAATAACCCCTACCTCCTAGAGGGTGCACCCCCTAATCACCCCCACGAGCTAGGGTGCACCCCCTAATAAGCCCTACGCCCTAGGGGGTACACCCTCTAATCACCCCTACACAACCCCTTAATCACCCCTACGAACCCCCTACACAGTAGGGGTGCACCCCCTAATCACCCCCACGAGCTAGGGGACGCACCTCCTATGCACTACGGGGAGCATCTATCATGTCCAACTCCATCGCTGTCCGCGCGCTGACTGACGGTGATTGACGAAATGCGATTACACGTTCACTCAAAAGTCATGACTGATGGTTGCATGATGAAAATCTAGATTTTCGTCATGCAACCATCAGTCACCATCAGTCAACGCATTACACGGTAGGTTATTCATCAGTCACAGCCGTGACTGTGGCAAAACTGACAGCAAAACCTACCGTGTAATGGGGGCCTTACAAACCGCGTTCGTTCGCTCGCACTCTTTCTCGTGAGTGAAATAAACAGGGTTGTTTGCGTCGTGACCCGCGCCCGCGGGTCGCGACCTGTCGATCGGGTGATTTTTGAATTATTCTAATTAGTTGCACCCGTGACGCGCGTTTAAGATCGTCGTGCTTTATTCAGATTCAATTAGTATAGCAATAACCTGCTCAGCATAGCATTCGTCATTCTGTCAGTCGTACAAATGAACTGTGACCCAAATGATCGAAAAGATCGAGTCATTTTAACCCGATCACTATACAAGTAGGTCATGATCGACCCAGGTTACGAAAAATGATCGATTGACACAGGTCTAGATAGCTCCACTTCTTAATCGGATCTTAGGATCACAATGATCAATCCTGCCGAAGGAAATCTTTGGTTCATCAAAAGCCGTATAATGACTTTTTTTGACTCCTACGCCAGCAACTAGTTCCCATACTACTATAAAAAACAAGCATAATAATTATGTATGGCCTAGCACGCATCGGAGATCCTACGTACCCGAATCACAGAGTACATACCTACTAACCCTGAATGATTTTGTCACTAAGCGGTAGCTTCAAAGTCAAATTAGAATGATAAGTACCATTACATAACTAACAATAGTTAATTATTATGCAATCGTCATTTGGTTTAGGTCAAAAAAGTATCATGGGCAAAGTTAGACTTAATTAAAGACTACTAAGATATATTTGCGTATAACGAATTAAACACAAACAAAGTGGCCGTGACTTTTGGAAAACATAATATTGCCTAATTCTTTATTCTTTCATTATAATGCAGTACACCTAACTACTTATACTAACCTACGTCATTATTTCTGTAAGTTTACGCGTAATACCTAATTGTTTTTAGTGAGCCTCGCTAGAAATGTACGCTTATAGCTGGGGATTTAGTGCAACCTATTGTATGGGAACCGTTTGAAAATTGATTAAGCGCTCTTACTTGGCATAGTTGTTTCTTAGGTGATCTTGAGTGGATTTAACGCGGGAGCCATTGCGAGCCCCCTGCAGGTGGCGGGGAGAGAGGGGGGGGAGTTTGACTTCGCCGCGCTCTACTTTGAGGCCTATATCTCCCTAATTATATGTACTAGGGCAAGTGAGATATCATTTTCGGATAACTAAAGGATGAGGAATTTATTTCTGGAACAAAAAAAATTACTTCAGTACAAAAAAAAATATTTGATAAAATCCGCAAAACGTGAACAACTTTTATTTTTATTATTGTCGTTTATTAATAAACCATGGAAGATATCAGTGTAAAAAAAAACTGCACTACAAGCCACACTCACCTGAATTACAAAAATATATTTTTTATCTGAATGCTGCAGTAAAAAGTGAGTTAAAAAAAATGTTTAAATAATGCAGGTTAGAGTCGCATAAAACACACGCTTCTATTTTTTTTCAAAATTAATCGTTTGTGGCAATCAAGGTTCTAAAACTTAAATTAAAGGTCGAAATAAAATTAAGAAATATATTATTTATTTAATACTCAATACTCAATATTTATTTTTTTCCATTATTACAGCGTTCATTACATGAGATGGTAAACTTAAAAGCTAAGGGTCAGTGTCCAAACAATTAGAAGTCATGGAGGAGGCCTTTAATAATATTCATAAAATTATCTATGTTTTGGTACTTATAGCAAGTAATAAAATGAGTATATTTAATAATTTATTCTGTATTTATATTTAACATTGTTCGAAGTATACAAGTATATAGTTAAGCTAAAGTTAATCATTATAACGGGTTCTTACCGCGTTTTTATTTATTTTGGAGTTCCCGATATTTCGGCAGTGTTACAACTGCCATGCTCACGGGATGACTGTAGAACTGCAGGAAGATTTTTAAGAGCAGACAAATCTGTCTAACCTCATTCTTCTTCGTTTGCTCCGACCACTATCGGAACTCACTCGAAAGTCATCGTCACTTTTTTCTCGGTTTGTAATATTTAACGACACACTATATAGTTATCGCTGCACTAAAAGTATATAGTTATCGCTGTTTTATGTTTCAGTAGATTATTGATTAGTATAATTATTTTATATTTATAAAATTGGTTTGCATTTTAGTATATAATTCATTAATTATTTTGTATTTATTATTAGTATAGTATTCATATATATTTTTATTCATTTTCGTAGCGATATATTTATTATTTATGTATTATTGAATAAATAAAATAATCATTATTACAAAGTATCATCCAAGTATTCGGTATAAGTATAGTAGACCTTAGTATTTAGTAATTCTTTGAGTAGTTTTATAAACTGTTTGTCTTTGTTTGTGTTTTTTATGTTTTCAGGTAGTTTATTGTATATCTTTACACACATAACACGGGCACTAGAAGAGTGAAGTGTGAGTCGAGAGGTGCACTAACCTTTTTTTATATCGCAATGAGTAGTTGCACGGAATTTCCTCACGCCTGGTGAATAAGTTTGGATATTTGACGTGTGTGTCTATAACTATACCGAGCAGTGAAAATTCTTCAACTACGTCTATTTAAAAAAATAATAAATAATAAAAAAAAGCCGTGGTGGTCCAGTGGCGAGTAACCTTGCCTGCCGTGCAGGAGGCGATGGTTCGATCCCCATCCAAGCCGACTCGTACCAATGAGTTTTTCGGAATTTATGTACGATTTGTAACACCACTGGCTTTTCGGTGAAGGAAAACATCGTGAGGAAACCTGCATGCTTCAATTTCGAGGCGTGTATTGTACCCACTGTCCATTATAAGTGGCGACGGGCTCACCCCCCGTCACACTGGACAGAGATTCGGTACTACTGGTGAAACGTGGATGTTCTGTGGTTTCAGAATATCTACCCCCCGGGGAATATAGTCGTGAGCATATGCTATGCTATGCTATGCTATATTGTAGGTTTATGTAAACCGGCATGGTGGGATGTTCCATTGATGGCAAATTTGTTAATAACATTAGTTATGCCGATGACATGGTGTTTGTAATGACCCTACCCTAGCCTAATCTTTATACCTCTATATATATTATATATGTATATCCTAGCTAAATACCTATATGTATATCTCTACCTATTCTAATATTGCTAACACGTAACACTAATTTATTTATATATTTAATCCGTAATTATTTAATTAACAGATTAATGGCCTGAAGGTGTGATCGTCTAGATTATTATTTAGTGACCCTTCATACGTTGTGTAAATTCGAATTCGACGTCTGTAGTTATTTCTGCAAGTAATTTAAAGTAAATCGAATCCGCGGGGAGTTCGTACACGTGTAGTCAAAATAAAACAAACTATAGTAAGTAAACTAAAGGCATGCAACTTAGCTAGATTCCTCCACAGGGGCCTAATTCTGTTCTATTCTATATTTTAAAAAATGGCTGCCATCTTGGGTATGTGATGATTTTGCCAATGTCGAGTTTTTATAGCAAAAGTGCTTGACGTTGTACGGTTATATTGATATTTTGGTGACTTCAAGGGTTGTTCTTATAAAAGAACAATATCCTGAGCCACCACTGGAGTTCCACTGTGGACCGGGGATGGGGCAACCGACACGACCACCCAATAGCAGAGCCACAGAGCAACTCCCCTAATTCTGTTAACGATTTTTGTGTTACAATACGAAACAGTTCCGTTATTTTGACACTAGTTTGACAGTTATCGGGAAAAAAAAAGATGTTCTTTTTTTTATAACGTGATCGTAAAGGAAACGGATGAACATTGTGTGTAGCGTTGTTTTACGTACAAACCCCATCCGATCACGATACAATACCAATACCGAAGAAATACCGAAGCAGGGGTAATTTTTAATTATTGTTATTTCTTTTAGGAATGTAAAAATTATAGATAGGTCCTAGGTAAGCATATTTTTGTTGTGTTGAAATTATAGCACATATTTGTTTTTAGATTGGTTGTTGTGCGAATAAAATATGTTTTCCGGAAATTGTTCTGTTTAAAACAAATATTTCAATTTCAATTTATTTATTGCACATCATAATGTTACAAAGGTGTTATAGTCGAAAACTAACAGTTCAAATATAAAACAACGAGGTGGAAGGCACTTTGAAAATGATAAAAATGTTGAATATTCTTTACAGGATGGAAGGAAAAGTATCATTAACCTTCAAACCACATACTTACTCTACCCATCAAACTGAACAACTTTTACTATGGGAGCAAACCTTAAAATAAAAAAAAAATTTTGCTGTCCCATTCGTTTGCGTCGAGTAGGTATTGCAGTCGTATTGGGCAGCTGTTTTTTTTTCGTTCTGACAGATTGGCTCCCATATTTAAAATTGTTTAGTTTGATGGGTAGAGTATGTGGCTTAAAAGTTAATGATACACCATCATCATACCATAATCATCCCATATACGTCCCACTGCAGGGCACAGGCCTACCCTCAAGGAGGGTGTTTGGGCGTAACAACAAGAATATATAAATTAGAACTTAAAGATAAAAAAGATCGTCAGGTGCATCTCCGCAAGACATATTATGGTCCCAAGCTTCGATCAAAGTAAAAAAAAACATAACCCTCCTTCTGTCGCAGTCAGGTAATTAATGGATAGGCCTTACGCGAACATTTCAAACCAGAAAAATAAGGCAAAACAAATGACAGGTATACTTCAAATATGTACCGAGATGACAGACCAAGTGTGCCAGTTTGTATGGACCAAGTGCACCAGTAGTGTGCTTCAACTTAACGCGCTTTGGGCCTATCCATTAATTTTATTTTGATCGAAGGTCCCAAGTAAGCTGGCAGCGTGATTTTTGATTTTGTGGAACCAATTTTTTTTATATAAAAATTTAAAGTACTTTAAATGCACACACGACACAACACACTATAACTGTTAACATTTTACTAAACAACAAAATCCTGATTTCACTTCCTATGTTTCCAAAATAATATCACGAAGTTGAAATGTTGCTTACCTCTGATGTTTTATTTGACATGCCTTCTGTGTCAAATTCGTGTCAAAATTCAAAACCAAAGCGTCAGATAAAATTATTTCATATCAATAATAATTTTTAACGTAATTTTCGTTTTGAGTAGATAAGGGGTTACTATCTACATAGAACTAACTAGTATTCAGCGAAATACTTGGCCTATGATTCAGAATTATTTTTTCTGACAAATGGGATATCACACTGAGCAAGTAATATCACTTGGGATATCAAACAAAATGCAATGGAAAACATGCCTAAAATTTTCAGGTACCATGATTTTCATTCGGTACGTATTCTTCTGCCAGAAGCCTCCTCTCATCTACATTTATGAGAGACCTCTAGCCAAGGAATATACTCGTACCTACTACTTTCTACCTCTCTACTCTCTTGCCCAAAGCGGATGCATGGAGGCAAGTCAGAGGTGTACAGACTGTCTAGCTAGTAGATATCTATTTATTTTCTGCCACCGCCTTCGTTGACCTATGATCTAACTAAACGAACAGATAGGTAGATTATCTTCTTCTTCTTGTAGTGCCATCTCTTATCAGAGGTTGGCTTTGATTAGGGCTATTCGGACCCTGGAGACTGCAGCCTTGAACAGTGAGGTGGTGTTCATATCGAACCATTCACATAGGTTTTTAAGCCAGGACGTCCTTCTTCTACCAGGCATTCGTCTTCCCATAATTTTCCCCTGCAAAATAATCTGGAGAAGTTGATATTTATATCACTTCTCATAAAGTGACCGAGGTACTGTAATTTCCAAGGTTTTATGGTTCTTAGGATTTCTACTCTCTTATTCATCCTCTGCAGGACTACCTCGTTGCTAATTATATCTTCAATAGATACCTACTGTCGTGTATTTTCAACTATCCGGAACATGGGGAGTTGTGTGCTTAATATGCGAGTAATAACCTTCTAGCAAGACTACGGACGGAGGCTTCACAAATTAAATAACACTAAAACGGTCACCAATCTAGCTTCGGTGATCTTTTTACACTGTAAATCACCACTTCACCTCTCCAATAAGACATAGTAGAATATTTTTGTAACAAATAGATATATATATGAAATAGTAAATTATAACAAGGATATATATATTGGAAAACAGTAACAAGAGTGTTTACTATTGTAAAATATAAGTATCTTGGAAATTGGATTTAGTAAATAAAACAATCCAACTTTATGTTTTATTTAGTATTTTTTTAATTACAGCATTTGCCTTCGTTCAAAATCGACACTAAGGGCGGCGGCGGTGTTATACACTTGAAGATTTTTAACCCCATCGAATTGATTTGATGATGACGAATAGTTTAATCGCTGGCGACACGATGGAACTCTAGATACTGACACTGTTCTTTACTCGTATCTAAGACTCTTGTGGTTCAATATCTGTTGAATATTGGTGCTCCTTATTACATCTTTGTTTGAATATTATCTTTCTTCTTTCAAGTCCGTGTATTATATTATTGAATATATTTTTTATAATAGGTATTCAATTTTATTTTCATTTTACTGTAAGTTCTGTACTACATTTTTTGTAACAGAGGATGGAATTGTAAACTTGTCTGTAAATTGTTTAAAATGCCTTGCTGCCTTTTCTTATCAAAATTTCAAATCGTCGAGCATAATTATTTAGAAATTTTTCTTGGTCTGAGGTTTAAAACATAAAAATCAATATTTTAATAATTGACATTGACGCACTTGACTTTTATCTATAGGCACTTTTTTTTCGGAGTAAAGCATAGATTCTTGCGAAAAAGATGTTATTCGGAAGGATTTTTCTTTTTTGTTTTAAAACCTCTTTGTTTCAACTTGTATGATAATGAAGATAATGATATATAATAGTACATTATGATACAAGTTCGGTAAGTTGATAATTACAGCCGAGGCGTTATTGCTAGACCGAGCCGTAGGCGAGGTCTACAAGAAAGCTGAGGCTGTAATTATCAAAGCGGACGTGTGTCATACGACGTTTTATAACATATTTGCGAGGAAACAAGGAAATAAATAAAACTCGGACATTCATAAACTAATCAATCTTTAATTACTTGTTAAAACAATTATGAAAATTCGAACAATTTGTAAAATTTATTATTACGTTGCCAGTTGGCATTTTTAATGTTGTCAAGTTATTATTTACAATATCACCAGTCGCTCTTACACTTTCTTGAGTGAAAGTAGGAGAAACAAAACCATAGTGTTCTGAAGTCGGTGGCGGCGGCGGAGGCGGCTGCGGCTGCGGCGACGATGGTGGAATGTACGTGTGTGAGCTCGTAGATGGTCGAGAGTCAACACTTGGCTCCAAATTTATATTTCTTGTTATGCGGGAGCTAATTTCCTCTTTATTTCTTATCGAGTCATCTATGTAGCCCTCGGCTACACCGCTTGACCGCCATCCTCCGTGGCGTTTTAGTGTCAATAAGTCCGCACCTGAATCGGCGAGCAATGTAGCCGAGGACCTTCGGAAACTATGCCCTGTATATTCATGTGGATCATCCAAATTTAAAAAAGTGGCAATTTGTTTCGGCAATGCTCCAAATTTATTTATGCCAATGGGTTGGCTAGAGCATTTTCCATTTTGATAATTTTGAAAAAATCTGCTAGATTTCGCTTTTGTTGAACGAAGCGCTTCGTATTTCTTCACTATGTCGTAAAAAGGCCCCTGTATTGTGAACGATCTTGGAATTTTATTTTTTGTGTTTTTGACCTGCACAAGAAGAATCTGCCCATGGTCTTCGACATCATTAGTTGTGATGTTTGCCAACTCTTGACGTCTACATGCACCGTTTATACCGAATATTAATGCAACCTGAAAAAAGATAAAAACAGCGTACAAAACACTTGTATTGTAAGGAAATACGAAAGTGAAAGAAATTAATCAATAATTTAGTTTTAACTGACCTTTGTTGCCAAATATCGGCTATCCGGAGCTTCTTTTAGGAACTTCTGGACATGGTCAGCCGAAAATACTCTCGACTTTTTACTCACATGGCCATCTGAGCGTCTTTTTAGAAATGCCAGCAACTTGCAGTATGACTTGATATCAATACCATGTTTTGTTTTTACCGTGTTTTTTAACATTGAGTAGTAGCACCACAATGAGCTTGACTTATATTTTTGAGAAAGTTCCATGAAATAGGCTAAAAACACACTTTCTGAAAATGAATTTGCATCTTTGCTTGTTTTCCATATGATGAAATTTTGATACGCTTGTAAATATCTTTCAGTCGATTTTTCGGGCAAGAGGCTTAGACTAGCCTTTTCCGCTGCCTCTGAGACTTCTGGCGGCGTCGAATTAATAAATTCATCACTACTTGACGACATTTTCCAATCAAAACAAAAAAACGTAACAAAGAATTGCGATAAAAAAGCGCGCGGAATAATTTTTACTTGTTCACAAATATGCGATGCGCGCGCATCAGCGCTTTCTTTTTTCTTAAGGCAAAGGGACAAAAACAGCCAGTATTACTAATAAAGTAAATTAATATTGATTGTTTTGGTTTCACATAAATGGTTGTAATTTATTGTCAAAATTAATTAAATTAAAGAATTAAATGTTTATTTTATTATATTTTATCTCCCAAAGTTAATTTTATTCATAAAATGTTGACAACTTTTCTGACATAAAAACTCTTTGCTAAGATTTAAAAAAGTACCGTTCGTTTTAGACGCAACCGTCCGTTTTACTTTACATTACCGAACTAGGTCGTAATGAGATACATTACGTTACTGAAATTGGTCAAATAAGAGACCCTTTACGAGCAAATGTGTTATAAAGTATATTAATCTATCTATAGAATTACGCCTCTTTCCTACTGGGGTAGACAAAGACTAGGGTGCGCCTTTATACGCCATGAAATCGAGGTCGTTTTGAAGTAGGAACAGAGTGTTTATACCATCAAATTCTACTTTTACCACAATGAAACCAACTTTTAAATCTTTAAAAAACCTGCTATTTCATACCTTTTTGCCTAAAGCTAATAGCACTTAGTGCAGTTTTTTTTTCGCGATATCGCTATTGGCTCCGTAGCAAAAATTGATCAATTTGATGGTCTGATGTACCGTCTTCCGGCTTCAGAACGATCTCGATTCCAGGGTGTATACTGCGACCCTGGCATGCATCATCAAGCCCGTCGGTTCTACATTCTACGTTCTACCTTATACCAACACTTTCATTCATATTACTCAACAGTATTATTATCTTTTGTTAATCCTCTCCACCATAATCAAACACCGATCTCTATAACCACACAATTTTGCACTCAGCGTAAACACCACACATAAATTCGGAGCGTCAGTTGTGTTTAACAGAAACTTTCAATAATTTTATGGGAAGGGTTCGAATTCGCAGATACGGTAGGCTATGCCATGTACACACGGCGACACATCAAGCTATACAAAACCAAATTAAGCTGACCGCGCGTAGCACGAGTAACGTGTAACGTAGCGCGGCCAGCTTATTTTGGTTTTGTATAGCTTGATGTGTCGCCGTGTGTACCTAACCAATGATCTATAAGATGATATGAAATGATCTCAACCACGAGAAAACCAAGATACGATAAAGATAAAATATTCTGAGGGTTAAGTATGTGAATCGGGAACGCGTGTTGCAGTTGGGCTAAAGCCTCCACTAGTAGGCCTGTCTCAGGTCAGGATACCATAGTGGGGGCTGGAAGAAGCTAATAGTGATGAAAACTAAGTTTGCTTTCAATTAGGTACCAAAATCAGGGTTTGTATTTAGTGGCTGTTTGACGCTGATGGTAGGAGAGCATAAAAAAAAATTTTTTCCAACAATTTTTAACGTTCGTAAACCGATTGTAAAAAAGTACCTCACGACTAACTTTTATTTTGACAGCTCTAAGGGCAAGAAATCGTAATAACATTGGTTAAAACAAACGTCAAAGTTACTTACCTACAATGTTCTTACGTACGATCTTTCCTCGTTTACAATCACGTTACGATACAGTAGAATACCAAAAGTCACTAAATAGTATGAAACGTCAACGGAACGAGATTGGAACAAGATAAAAATATGTCAACAGAATTCCATTTTGAAAAGTGACGTCATTACGAACCGATTACAATACGAACCAGAACCAGTAATGTGTAAAATAGGTGAATTAGGCCCACATAAATAAATAGTGTCACGACGCTGGGGTAGTACTCAATGCACAAAAAACTAAGCTTGGTTATATTCGGTCACCCCACATGAGAAGCAAATTAACCTCGAATCTAATCGCGTACGAGCATGTCTGCTTACATGATCAACCCCTTACCTGTAAATGTCCACCCATTGAAGTTGTTGACAAACATACGTACCTAGGACTTATTATAGATTCTAAATTCAATTAGTTTCCTCATGTCAATCGTGTATGTGAGAAGTTACGTGCATTTCTAGCGAATATATGTATCATTAAAAATCGTATTCCGTATAAGACTAAATTGATGTTGTTCAACGCGCTTGCCGACTCCATAATTTCGTACGGATTGATTAGCTATGGTCGTACATACCGGACTTACCTCGAGGCAATTCTTCGTTTACAAACTAGAATACTCAAGGAGATAGTGTCTCCCCAAATTAAAATACAATGTGCTGATGATTCTAACAAGATATTTAAACACTGCAACGTTTTACAATACATATGAAAGTTCACCTAAATCTATTACATATAAGAAAACTTTTTCAACAGAGACTTTCAAATTGAAATTAACCACACGAAATTAACTCGATCAGTCGCTAATAAGAAACTAGTCACTATTGGTGCTAAAAATACTTACGGAGAACGCACCTGCTCCTACATAGTTCCTCGACTACTTAATGACCTTGATCCGACTGTTAAAAGCGATGTCACTATTTCAAATCTCAAATTTAAATTAAAACCACACTGTACCTATATCAAAACTCTAACAACAAAAATGTTACGAAGTAACTGTGGGTGGATGTTAATAACTCTGTTTAAACTAACCCTGATTATTGTGGAGACATGTTTGGAAACTTGTTGTTATGTTCACTGCGTAGTTATAATGTAGGTACCTTTTAAACTTTATACCAGAAATGTTATAAGTATGTATAGATTTCCTTTTTTAAGTACCTATCTAACCATGGATTTAGAATCATAAAGGATGCCACTCCTCCTTAGAAGCATCGAAACAAGAAAATTGGCCATGGCGGTCGGTAATATTCAACCTTCTTTCAAACATTCCCTTGTTATCATAACGAACTTCAATCTGGCTGACATTAATAGCTTAATAAATGACATTGAGTCTTTTAATATTTCTGAAACAATATGTGAACCGGAACAATGCAGAACCCATATAACGTATCCCGAACACTACTTAAAGATTTTACATCAGAACATTCGTAGCATAAACCGTAATTTTAATAACCTATATGTTTTACTGTCTCGCATAAGGCCGCTGTACACATTGGGCCACGGTCGTGGGCCAACTAGTTGGGCCATCGTGTAGAGGCCTAGTTGGCGGTAAGTTGGTAGTTGGCGCGAACATTTGCCGGCCATCCGAATGTTGTCGGTTTTTCGTGTACACATCAAAGGATGTTGGCGCGCTCTTGGAACAGCGTTCACACGTTGGCGTCTTATTCAGTTTGTTGCTATTCGTCAGCAAAGACAGTAGTGTTGCTTGTGAGTTAAATTTTGGTTTCCGAGTTAGGTACGATGTCGTGGAAAAGCAATGAGATTTTATAATTTAGTTATAGTAATGTAGTCACGTAAAAGTACCTAAATCTTTATTATAAATTTAGGTTTAACAATTTGCAGGGTTAACATTAATAATATTTGTTTAAATTCAAAATAATCCATTCATAACAATGTCAAGTTTATAAAAAGCGGTTCATGCTGTAGAAAAATCTTTTTTAAGTTAGGTACTTTATAAATGTTCTGATAACGTTGAGGGAAACTGGAAGCAGATTGAAAAGTTTTTTACAGTCATTACATTATGAACCTAAATGAACCAAAAATGAGTCGATAAATATCAAACGCCGGTATTTCCCACCTCTGGGACGTCCCATTTAACTCAATAAAAATTAATTGTATTAAGTTTGAATGGACTGAGTAGATACGTCCCTTCAAACTCAATAAAAATAAATGTTCGTTGATTTTGAAGGGACGTATCTATTCGAATACATCCCTAAAAACATAATGAAAATTATTTTTATTGTGTTTTATGAGACTTCCATGAGGTGGGACATACCGGCGTTTGATATTTATCGACTCAAATATGGATTCCAAAGCATTCAAATTGCCGCGGCTGCAAGAGATTCCACGTCCATCTTTATTAAAGAGCCAATGCAGAATGATCGGTACACCAATGTGTAAACAGCGACCATTTGGAATTCGTTCGTTGGCCCAACTAGTTGGTCCAATGCCGTGGCCCAATGTGTACAGGGGCCTGATATGAACTGCGACATTATTATACTCACGGAATGTTGGTTGTCCTGCGTAAAGGCCCCTGTACACATTGGGCCACGGCATTGGGCCAACTAGTTGGGCCAACTAACGAATTCCAAATGGTCGCTGTTTACACATTGGTGTACCGATCATTCTGCATTGGCTCTTTAATAAAGATGGACGTGGAATCTCTTGCAGACGCGGCAATTTGAATGCTTTGGATTCCATATTTAAGTCGATAAATATCAAACGCCGGTATGTCCCACCTCATGGAAGTCTCATAAAACACAATAAAAATAATTTTTATTATGTTTTTAGGGATCTATTTGAATAGATACGTCCCTTCAAAATCAACGAACATAATTTTTTATTGAGTTTGAAGGGACGTATCTACTCTGACAGTCCATTCAAACTTAATACAATTTATTTTTATTAAGTTTAATGGGACGTTCCAGAGGTGGGACGTACCGGCGTTTGATATTTATCGACTCATTTTTGGTTCATTTCGGTTCATAATGTAACGACTGTGTAAAAAATTTTCAATCTGCTTCCAGTTTCCCTCAACTTTATCAGAACATTTTTAAAGTACAGCTTGGCAAAAAAGTCGTGATAAAAAATAAGGGCGCTGCCTCCACGCAAGAACGTCAAAATCACGCATAACCTGGCAACACCACCATACTAAAATTTTAGTTCCACCTGTCACCACGATCATGACTTTTTTGCCAAGCTGTACCTAACTTAAAAAAAGATTTTTATGCTGCATGAACGAATTCCTAGATTAGGTAGGGTATCTATGACTCATTTTGTAATTGGTTTTCGTTTAGTAAACAATTCAATTCATGATATTTACCTGACCTAGCTTTTTATAAACTTGACCTTGTTATGAATGGATTATTTTGAATTTAAACTAATATTATTAATGATAACCCTGCAAACCTAAATTTATAATAAAGATTTAGGTACTTTTACATGACTTTACATTACTATACCTAAATTATAAAATCTCATTGCTTTTCCACGACATCGTACCTAACTCGGAAACGTAAATTTAACTCACGCGCAACACTACCTACTGTCTTTGCTGACGAATAGCAACAAACTGAATCAGACGCCAACGTGTGAACGCTGTTCCAAGAGCGCGCCAACATCCTTTGATGTGTACACGAAAAACCGACAACATTCGGATGGCCGGCAAATGTTCGCGCCAACTACCAACTTACCGCCAACTAGGCCTCTACACGATGGCCCAACTAGTTGGCCCACGACCGTGGCCCAATGTGTACAGCCGCCTTAAGCGGGTTGCCCGCAGTGGAAGCAAAGACAGTAGTCTAATGCGCGTGAGTTCAATTTAGGTTTCCGAGTTAGGTACGATGTCGTGGAAAAGCAAAGAGATTTTATAATTTATGTATAGTAATGTAGTCATGTAAAATTACCTAAATATTTATTATAAATTTATGTTTAACAATTTGCATTAATAATATTCGTTTAAATTCAAAATAATCCATTCATAACAATGTCAAGTTTATAAAAAGCTAGATCAGGTTCATGCTGTAGAACAATCTTTTTTAAGTTAGGTACTTTATAAATGTTCTGATAACGTTGAGGGAAACTGGAAGCAGATTGAAAATTTTTTACAGTCATTACATTATGAACCGAAATGAACCAAAAATGAGTCGATAAATATCAAACGCCGGTATTTCCCACCTCTGGGACGTCCCATTAAACTCAATAAAAATAAATTGTATTAAGTTTGAATGGAATTTCAGAGTAGATCGACCCCTCCTACGTATAGTATCGTATCCTCAAAATTGCATCTTTACAGTAGAGCTCCTCAAAGATTAATTTTGTCATAAAAAGTTTAAATAGTGCAATATAATATACTACTAGAGAAATTATATGCTATGGGTATTCGAGGTGTGACTCATCAATGGTTTACTTCTTATCTCCACAATCGGCTGCAATATGTAGAAATAGAACATTATAACCACGAAAACGGCAAAGTAAGTAACGTAAGATCGGACATACAACATATGACATGCTCAATTCCCCAAGGAAGCGTAATAGCTTGCATATTATTTTTAATTTATATCAATGACCTCCCTAAAATTATTTCAGAGACGTGCGTATTGTTTGCGGATGACATCTCATTGCTAACCTCTGTAAAAAAAGACGACAACTTAAACTCGAAATTACACGACATATTAACCTCCATAGTATCATGGATGGACGACCATAACCTTAATATTAATTTCTCAAAAACTAAAATTATGCAATTTAGGCCTCATCAAAAAACTCCTTTAGATATTAACTTTAAATTTAATGACACATTTATAGAATCGGTTGACACGTTTACACTACTTGGACTTGATATAGACACACATATAAATTGGAAATCGCATGTAGAAAAAATCAAAATCAAAATTTACATATGCTCTAAAAGAACTAAAAAAGACAACTGACTCAAAAACTGCCCTTACAGCTTACTACGCGTATGTCTATGCCTGGCTAAGATATGGCATAGTGCTGTGGGGAAATAGCACGATTGTACCCGAGCTTTTCGTTCTACAAAAAAAATGCATCCGTATTGTATCTAACATAAAACAGACTGATAGTTGCGTGCCATACTTTAAAGAACACAAAATCTTAACCCTCACGTCGATATATATTCTCGAAATTTGCAAATTTGTGCGTAAACACCCACACTTTTATACCAAATTAGGAGACCTACCCAGGCGCTACAAAACCAGACAGTGCAACTTACTGATAAGGCCCGCTCTCAAAATTAGAATTACACAACTCAGGTCCACATGCAATATCAGTCAAAATTTTCAATAGATTACCTGACTGTATTAAAACTATTGACAAAGACAAGCAATTTAATAATAGTCTGAAACAAATATTAGCTGATAAATGTTATTACAAATTGAACGATTATATGAACGACAATTGTATTACTGCGTTACCGACATGACTAAAATATTGAATGCTCTTAATTATCTTGACCTAAACTATGTTCTTCATTTTGAAATTGTGTAATTAATGATATTGTTTAAATCTTATAAAATTATGCAACTCTATGTAAATATCCGAACATTTGTAATGTAATATTATTTCTATTTGATGTAAGTTTTTTAAAATACCTATGTTGCCGTGCCCTTGCAGGGCTCATGTACCCACATTGGCTACTTCTATTACACCTAAGCTGTATTGTACATGAAAGCGAATAAATGAATACTGAATAAAAAAATATTAATGAATGTCTGCGAAATTCAAAACATATATTTCTTTTGTCAATGTGTCGACTTACATAAACACGGTATTGATAAAAAACTATTACTTTTTGAGATATTGTTCATACGATACTTTACTTAGAGTACGAACAGGACTGAAGTATTGTATATGCTACATACAACAGTTTTCTTAGGAAATTACGGAAATGAATTCTTAGTATGTATCGTATACAATAAAATACGCAGGAAAATGTTTGAAAAACATACGACATTTAACATTAGTATTGCGTTATTTATTTGGCTTTTATCAAGATTCATAAATTATTAATACTTTATGTACATATTCATATTGTTAAAGTAACAATGAAAAAAACCATTTAAAAATTAGGGATATTTTCAATGCAGTTAATACTTTTGTTAATTTTTATTATAACAAATTAGATGGTCAAGCATGCGTAGCATAGCAGCATGTCATACATGCTCACGACTGTATTCCCCGAGGGGGTAGTTAGAGATATTCTGAAACCTCAGAACATCCAAGTTTCACTAGTAGTACCGAAACTCTGTTCAGCGTGACGAAGAGTGAGCCCATCACCACTTGTAATGGTCAGTGGATACAATACATGCCTTGAACAAAGACGGAACAAAAATAACAATATGTAGGTATATGGTTAGTTTGGAATTAAACTTGTATTGATCAAAAAGAAAGTCTTTCGAAAAATTTGTGGACCAATGCACGAAGACGGCGCCAGCGGGACGTATCGTATAGGGATGAATGGATGATCATCCGGTGGCACTAACTCATAATGAACCGATAGTAAGGGTCTGCGAGTCATAATATAGGCTTACGAGTAGATGGGCAGGCCACCTGGAAAGAAATGACAACAGTAGAACTATCCAAACCATCTTTATTTGGACCCGCAACAGAAAAGATACAGAGGAAGACCTAAAAAGCAGTGGAATGATTAAGTCGAGGAAGATTTGCTAACTCAGAATCTGTATCTGTGGTAGTAGGTAGGCCATAATAACACTATAATTGTCTATAAAGTACAGTGTTACCTACACTGTACTTTATAGACAATTGAAAGTTATTATGACAGGTCTCAGAAATTTGTATACTGATGTAAAAGTTTAACAGGTCATCACAATTTTTTGGTTTTGGTTTCGTCAATATAAAGTATTATGGTTTCCAAGTTCGTCGTCTTCTAGTGTTAGCTTTTACAAAAACTATGCAAGTACTAAAATACTTGTACATAATTTAGCAAGAATAATCATAGTTAATTGTTAGGTTTTTTATTTCATTCCACGGTAATACGGCTTCTCCGTATGTACGTTTTGTTTTCAGTTGTGACCTTACAAAGTTGATTTAAAATAAAAAAATGTGTAAGTACCTGTTTCTTTCCAGCAAGATTTCTCATCCCGTTTCACATAATCACAAACCATTCTAAGGGTTTACACTTAAATAGTATTATTTTAAGTATTATTTTTAGAAGATCGATGCATACAAACTGTTATAGTTAATAATATGCATCGATTGAATGTGGTCAAGAAAAGGATGATGGAATCTTTCTCGTAAAATTCAAAAAGATAAAGTCTTTGTGTCCACTTATAAAAGTATTCAGTATTTGCGATGCCATGATATCAAGATAAATGTGAACTTACCTACCAAATAAAATAAAATAAGATAACCTTTACTCCTTGGGGGAGGCCTATGTCCAGCAGTGGACGTCCATCGGCTGAGATGATGATGATGAACCTTTACTCATCAGTTTTTAATACAAGACACTAAAGTATTTTTTTAACTAAGTAATTAAAAGTTTTAATCGGTTGGGTTACCTAATTGAGTTATCAATCTGAAAGCTCTATGACCAGTAAAAAAGTGCTTCCAACCAGGGCTTGCAACCCATACGTTGTAAGTTTTTAACATTGGGAGCATTTATCACCTCGATAAGCTATTGCTGAGAACGAAAAATTCATGAAATGAAAAGTTAAATCATTTTATCTGTTTGCTATTGTTTTTCCTCATATAATAATTCCATTAAAATTTATTTAACCAGTTTTAGTCATTCTGTAAAATTTACAAAATGACTTAAAAAAATATTTTTAGGTACGTGCTTATTTACATTTTTATGAATACTGTACTTTTATAGTTTGATAGCATCACCAACCAGAGAACGAATTATTCAAACTCGGTTGTTATGTTCTCTTTTGAAACTGTATGTATAGGTCCTGTTAGACTTGAAAGACGATTTACTTCATCGATATTTGTATTTCTGAAAAAAAAGTTGTGAAATAATGCAAGTTTTGAGGTTTTTAAGTAACATTTTTCAAGTATAGAACCGTATGTATAAATATTTTGCGATGTACATTATGGTAAATATGACATACAACATAAATCATTTTTAATTTTCCAGTGTAAATTATTGTAAAAGCATATACGATATATTTTATTCATAGATTTGCATCGTACACTATTGTAAGTTATACATACAACATGATTGTATTTACTACAAACGGAGATAAATGTCGTATGTAATAGTTACGTTAGATTAAGTTGGTACTTTTCAGAAAAGGTTCAAAATTTGAAATAAAAAAAAATTTCATAATATTAGTCTTGATTTTTGCAAGAAAAACGTTCTTTACAGTAAATTCGATACTGGTTTTCATTGAAAGGTAGGCAAAATCATGACTTGTACCAGTGGATCTGTTTGGAGAATGTAAGAAATACAGGTTTCCCATGTAAACAGCCAGATTTTAATTATTTTGTTATTCTTTATGAATTTGCTTAATTTTAATAAAACATCGTTACAATATAAATTCAATTATCAATGTAATCATAAAATTAGATCCGCAGATACTTTGCAGCGTAAATTATTGTAACATTTACATACGATACCTCGGCGCATCGCTCGGCCCGCCGTAGAATATTGTTTAAGGCTAGGTTATTGCAGTGCAAGCGTCTCTTTCCTGCAAGCATAAGTTTACAATTAGCCATCCCGCTCCAATTGAAAGCAGGATCGCAAAAAAACGTGTTTTTCGTCAATATCTTTGCTCATGGGAGTTTCTAAGCTAAAACTTCTCCTGAGTTCACTAGAAATATTTAATCTATTTAGTTAAGTACAAGAATAAAAAGTTAAATATCAGCAGTTTATTCATAGTATTGAAAAAACATAACAAAAAGGGGTAACTTTTGAATTTTTTTCTATCTAGTAAACTTATTCTAATCGTGTAATTGAGAACAGTCGCCCATCCGCCCGATCCTTAAATAAGACATAATTTAATTTCAGACTTTAAAACACTTTCGTTCTTGTTCAAAAAACGGCCTCGACGGTATAACAGCGTCTTAAGACATTACGACATAATACGTTGTATTAAATTTTCACATACAGAAATTCAATTCAGAAAACAGCATAAAAAACATAAATTAAAAAATTGTATTAATCACATCGTATAGTATACCTAAAAATAAGCCCTTTGCAACAATAAAACGAAAATACCCATTTTGTTGGTTACGATACTATACGTAGGAGTAACGCATTTTCCAAAGAGTACAGAATTCTTGTATAAGATACTGTTACAAAATAACGCCTCGCAGTCACATCACACCCGAACTGAATAAACGTAGTCTGCTCAATATGGAATCTCGAAGGTCTCTCCATATGGCTGGTTTGATTCATACCATTATCAGATATAAACACCCGAAGTATCTGTACGATAAGCTCCAGTGGTCCACTTTTCATAGAACCTACAATTCCAGACGATATGACTGCTACCTGCTGGCAACGCCGTTTCACAAAACTAGAGCATTCGAGGGAAGCTTCCGGTACCAAGCGACAAAGTGCTGGAACAATCTTCCACCACCACTTAGGCGACCTCTTTCTAAGCCAACGGTTAAAACACATTTCAAGAAGTGGTTGCTCGAAAAACAAGCACAGCCAGGTGCCTGGTGCGGAGGCTAGGGTTTGGCGTGTGTCAGTAGGTATAAATTAACGGCTATATTGTACGCGTTTAGAAGTGGGTCTTATTATTGGGTAGGTATAATATCATACACACACTATATACTATGTACACACACTATATACTATTTACATACATTATATTTATTGTAAATTATTTATTACCTACACTACATACTTAAAATATTCTTAGCACACAATTGGTTTTCGGAGAGCAACACAGCACAGGAGTGGTATTTTTGAGTCACACGTTTAATTAGTAGTGTGAAATGAAATTATGCATCATTCGACAATGATTTTGAAAGTGTGAGATTCGGAAATTGCACTCCTGCTCTGTCAGGCACGGCAGAAAATCAACGCCTTGCTTACCAAGTAAGGCACTATGTTGAGTCGTGTCCTTTTTACCATCGCGGCACACACCGCTACCACCTACTATTTCTTTTACTGTACTGTGTTTGTTTCGTGTGTGCCTTTAATGGTGAATAAAGTTTTTTCTTTCTTTCTTTTCTTTCTTTCTTTAGGAGGGGTGAGGGGTCGAATACGTCCCTTCAAACTCAATAAAAATAAATGTTCGTTGATTTTGAAGGGACGTATATATATTCAAATAGATCCCTAAAAACATAATTCGTTACGTTAGTCAACAAAACGGAGTAGTCCAAGCACAGACCTCGGTCACTCTGGGCTACCTCCAGACAACACCTAAATAAGTCTAAACGCATGCTCGGATCCAAGTAAAAGGTGTAATATTATTGTCTTTTTTTGTGATAAATAAATAAATAAATGAAATAAATAAATAAATAATGAACATTATTTTTATTGTGTTTTATGAGACTTCCATGAGGTGGGACATACCGGCGTTTGATATTTATCGACTCAAATATGGATTCCAAAGCATTCAAATTGCCGCGGCTGCAAGAGATTCCACGTCCATCTTTATTAAAGAGCCAATGCAGAATTATCGGAACACCAATGTGTAAACAGCGACCATTTGGAATTCGTTAGTTGGCCCAACTAGTTGGCCTAATGCCGTGGCCCAATGTGTACAGGGGCTAGAAAGAAGTATCAGAACTGGAATACTTTATTTTAAGACGAAACATTTGCGTAGGTTTTCTCTTTTTTACGTTAAAAAAATGCTATATGAATAAAGGGTTGGATAGACTTTTATCTATGACTTGTCACCTTTTGTGCCAATGAGACCGATTATCTATAGAAACTTGTTTTAATTATGTATATACGAATAGTTCATGTCACTTCAATTACAGCTTGGCAAAAAAGTCGTGATAAAACATGAGGGCGCTGCCTCCACGCAAGAACGTCAAAATCACGAATAACCTGGCAACACCACCATACAAAAATTTTAGTTCCACCTGTCACCACGATCATGACTTTTTTGCCAAGCTATACTCCTATCGATAACATATCACTGAAAATCTTAACCAAAGTTTAAACGTAAAAGTGAAGAAAAGAGAAACTAAGGTATGAAAAATGTTCGTATAAAATTTGTTGCCATACTCAAGTAGTTTATGTCAAAAATGTGACAGTTACGAAGAAAATAGCCCATAAAACTGACTTTATGTATAAATAAAAAGGCACAATTTAACTTTTTATGTTATTTACTGTTGAAACCAGCAGCTATACAGGAATGGCATCTCATCTCATCTCACTAATATTATAAATGCGAAAGTTTGTGACGATGTTTGTAAGGTTGTAGGTTTGTGTTACAATCACGCATAAACGGCAGAACAGATTTGGACGAAATTTGGCACGCAGATAGAATGTGATCTAGATTAACACATAGGATACATTTTATCCCAGTAATGGGCTCCCGTGGGATAAGTGGGGATAATTTACAATGATTTACCACACTGACTTGTGCTGACAGATGTATTTGGGACACTGTATTTGGGACGTATTTTTTTTTTCTAGTGGTATAGGTACATAGTACTTCTTTTTTTCATCGCTCTTCTTAGAAGTCTTGTAGCGCATTCGGTAAATGGTTAGACTTACACACATGAGGTGAAGGTTCGATTCTTGGTCGAGATGAAATTTAATATTTTTACTTTTTTAAATAAAATTACATACAAGGTATAGTATTATAATAATCTGTGCTACAAGCTACACATTGTATCCATTTTCAATTTTTTTGCTTTTTTTCTATTTTAATGCAGCAATAGGTAGTCAAACAAGAATAGATTTTATACGCACAAAAAAAAAACGAACAAAATAGGTAACCAATGATCGGTTAATCAACTACAGATAGGTGTAGCAGAGATCAATGGCTGTAAACTGGACGGATCATCTTCTTCACGGCAGCAAGCCCTGGTGTCAGAGTTTATACAGACCGCCTTACGGCATCTGACGTGGTTTTTATGTAACGACTACTACCATCGGCTTAACGTGCCATCCGAAGCACGGAATCATCTTTTTCTTCAGACAATCAGGCCCAGGATGCTTAATACACTTTGGATGGTGACGCGTTTTCACCGACTGAGGTACGCGGCAGCCTTCTGGTCACCTGTAGCCACAGACCAGTAAGAAACTGTAGCATAAACTATCCTGGAAACTATTTTCTTTAATAATTAGCTTCCCAGACCCATGGTCTCTACACCAAATGGATCTGCCTAAGAACTGCATATAACCTACCTACTTTTTGAAGAGCAGTTTCCCTTTCTGAGCAGGAATATAGACGTTCTAATACGTGCTAAATAAGCGGGCCCTGGCGTCAGTGAATGTCCCATCTATACTGGAGCCTCAGGGTATGGTTCAGTCGGATGGGAAGAGACCAGATGGCCTGTCCCTCATACCGTGGAGTCGTAGTAGGTGTCTGGTTTGGGACGCCACGTGTTTCGACACTTTGGCGCCTTCTCACGTCCCGGGGTCTTGTAAAGTCAGAGAAGAGACGTATCATGGTTTGGGAGAAGGCTATGAGTTTCTGCCTTTCGCTGTAGAGACCTTACCAAATTGAATCGACTCTCCCAAACTATAATTTTTTCTATGAAAAAGACGTTTCAGAAACCGCTCGGCCTGCGGCCTCGCTTGGCTGCAAGATTGACCCTGGCGACCAGTTCCACCAAGTTATTTTAAATTAAATTATAGTATTGTCTTGTTTTAAATAGATGGCGTTATAAGTTTTAAAATAAATTATGGTATCGTCTTCTTTTAAAAAGATGGCGTTATTAGTTTTAAAATTAAACTGTAGTACCTTCTTCTTTAAAGTAGATGGCGTTAAGTGTATTTTTAAAGCAAGTCTGCAACATCTGGGGGCACGGCAGTGCCCCCGCCAAGTCGAGCAAAAAAAAAAAGCGGCACGGCCTACCATCCTTTTCTCGAAGCAGTTCAGGCCATTTTCGACCCCCTATAACTTCTTTAAAGATAATACTAGAAGCTTGAATTTTCAGTAACCAAGCAGGCATTGTTTAAACACGGGTAACCTATCTTACTTTCGAAATTTCACTGACCGAATTTCAGTTGTTCGAAAACGGTTTATAGAATTTTCTAGTGACAGCTATTTTGTTACACATACATTTGTTACTCCTTATAAAGACTTGACAGAAGTTTCATTTTCCAGAAAATTTAAAATCAGAATTTCATAATCATTTTTTTTCTTTTGTCAACGGTCTTCTGGGTTCGAAGTTTTAAAATGTAGAAGCAACTTCTTCCAAAGTATGACTAGGACACTGACACAACACAGTAAAGTTTTCTGTAATAATTACCTAGTAGATACATGATACCAGGATTATAGCACCAACATGCTTGCTAGCATGCTGCTTGCTTGCATGCTTGCTTGTTGCTTGCTTGTATGCATGTTAGGGGGGCCGGTGCGGGGGGAAGCCCCCTGCCTGAGAAAAACAAACCGGCGGTGGTTTTAAAAATGTAGGTTAGGTTAGGTTAGAACATGTAAAACACTTAGCGGAGCGAGCGGAGCGAGCGGAGCGAGCGAAGCGAGCAGAGCATCAAAATGCTTGCTGCATGCTTGCTTGCTTGCTGCATGCTTGCTGCATGCATGCTGCATGCTTGCTGCATGCATGCTGCATGCTTGCTGCATGTTTGCTTGCATGTTGCTTGCTTGCTTGTATGCATGTTGGGGGGTGCAGGGGGGCTGCGCCCCCCGCTAGGGGGGTGCGGGGGGCGTAAGCCCCCTGCCTGAGAAAAACAACCTGGTGGTTTTAAAATTGTAGGTTAGGTTAGGTTAGAACATGGAAAACACTTAGCGGAGCGAGCGGAGCGAGCGGAGCGAGCGAAGCGAGCAGAGCATCAAAATGCTTGCTGCATGCTTGCTTGCTTGCTGCATGCATGCTGCATGCTTGCTGCATGCATGCTGCATGCTTGCTGCATGTTTGCTTGCATGTTGCTTGCTTGCTTGTATGCATGTTGGGGGGTGCAGGGGGGCTGCGCCCCCCGCTAGGGGGGTGCGGGGGGCGTAAGCCCCCTGCCTGAGAAAAACAACCTGGTGGTTTTAAAATTGTAGGTTAGGTTAGGTTAGAACATGGAAAACACTTAGCGGAGCGAGCGAAGCGAGCGGAGCATCAAAATGCTTGCTGCATGCTTGCTTGCTTGCTGCATGTTTGCTTGCTTGCTGCATGCTTGCTTGCTTGCTGCATGCTAGCTTGCTTGCTGCATGCTTGCTTGTTTGCTTATAATGTATGTTGAAGGTGCGAGAGGTGGACGCCCCCTGCCTGAAAAAAACCATCTGGTGTTTTTAAAATTCTAGGATAGGTTAGGTTAAATATTTCTGCGGAAATGTGACTGTACGGAAAAACAAATATTCGAAAAAGTAAATTATCTGACTTACATTACTTCGGAAAACTGTGTTACAGCATTTTGATCCATTGGTTAAAAGAAAAAAAAGGACAATAAAAAATCTGGCTTTTTAAAATATGGCGAATAATATTTCGGGGAAAAAAAAAAAAGGGAAACAATAAAAAGTATAACGATTTCGGAGAACTAAAATTCGGAAAACTATTTTTCGAAAGTACGATAGGTAACCTTAAACACGGTATATTTCAAATTTCATTCAATTTGAACTAGTAGTTTAGGAATTATAACTAGTCAAAGTTTGTTAATTTTGTCACTCACTCACTCACTGATGACGATCATCAGAACTCTAAGGCACTTCTAGCAGACTTAGAAGCTTTAAGTTAAGACTACAATTAGTGTTTAGTGTATAAATCAAGGAAAAATTAAAATAGTTTACAATTTCGGTCCAGTTTTCTAGATACAACAACTGCATAAATAACTTTGTAATCCCATATGAATATATAGGATTACAAAGTTACATTTGCAGTGAATGAATTTATCTGTACTCGACTGCATAAATACCATTGTAATCCCATATAAATATATAGGATTACAAAGTTATATTTGCAGTGAATTAATTAACCTTGCGGCGGCTTCGGAATGTTATTAGTTACCTACCTAAAAGTTTAAAAACCCTGAAAGCTTGGGTTAAGACGTATTTAAACAAAAAAGTGACAGTTAGTGCTCCAACAGGAATAGTTGCATTCAATGTGAATGGATTGAGTATACATTGACTATTGCAGCTGCCTGTGGAACACAAGCAAACACCGAAGTACAATCCACTTTCTGATGAAGCGCTCCAAGTTCTGAGATCAGATTTGAAAGAAGTAGTGTTGTTTATCATAGATGAAGTGTCGATGATATCCAATGTTACTTTAACATAATATTACATTAATTTACGCTTGACTGAGATATTCGACACAAGCGAAGATCAAAATGGGTGGTTTGAAAAAACACATTGTAGTTTTCGGGGATCTCTTACAGCTTCCGCCGGTAAGAGAAAAGTCACCTTTTGAAAAACTATCAACTGCTGAAACTAACAAGTTGTTAGGTTCCCAGAGTATGCCGAATCTGTGGATTGAACTGTTCATATACGATGAACTTACAATTAACATGCGACAGCTCAATGATTCTGACTTTGTTGAAATGCTAAATAGAATAAGATTAGGCATGACTACACAAAAAGACCGCGACTTACTCTCGACTAGATTAATAACTCTCAAATCCGATCTCTCCCACATCCCGAAATAAAACTTACAGCTGTAGATAGCATAGATGGCCCCAGATACTTAACAAAAAGAGCTCGTGAATGCATAAAAAAAATTATAGATGATGCTTCTATGACTGCGGGCCTGGAAGAGAATATAATTATAAAAATAGGAGCAAAAGTTATGTTAAGGCGAAATATTGACGTGAATCTTGGTTTAGTTAATGGTTCTATCAGTATAGTGCAAAGAGTAAAGGTTGATCCGGAAAATACAAAAATAATTAACAAAATATTCATTACCTACGTTTAATAAAGAACATGTTTACGAGCTTGGTCCGGTCAAAACTAAATTTGATATTATTAATTGAGCTTATGTTCATCGGGAACAGTTTCCCATATGTATAGCCTATGCTATAACTATACACAAAAGTCAGGGAATACGTCTAAATAATGTGCTGATGGATATCGGTTCTGCAGTATTCACATCCGGTCAAGCTTACGTGGCACTTTCGACAGTTACAAGTCTGGACGGCTTACATCTAATTAATGTCGACTTTGGTAGTTTTAAAGCGCAGGAATCCTCAATTTGTGAATACAATAGGCTAAGAGGCATTTACCGTCCAGACTTGTCAAAAATTGTAACATCAAAGCCCCAAAGAAAAACCAATAAAGACAGGGAGTAGGCTTTGAGAAAAACTGTAGCTGAAGCTCAAGAAGTAGTACCAGAAAAGAAGAAGAGGAAGACTGAAATAAGAAAAGCTCATAAGACAGAGAGTGGGCATTAAGAAAACCCGTTGTTGGTATTCAAGAAGTAGAAGGTACCAGAAAGAAATAAAATAGGATGTCTACAAAAAGAAATGAGATACCATCAAAAACATAACTTGTAAAAAAACCAAGTCTCGCAACACAGTTCTTCTACCGTCAAAAGTTGTGAGATACATGACTAATACCAAGTCGGGTAATTTATTCAGTCCCTACTTAAGGGTCCTTCTATCATAAGTTATTGCGTAATTAGCTAACCTAACAACATCCTATAGTGACCATATCAATATTAAAATCTTTTATGTTGTAAATAAACAGATGACTTGGCAATCGCACTAAACAATCTAATTTAATATAATATGTATTACTTGTGAGATACATTGTGTAGTCATGCGATTGCCAAGTCAATCTGTTCATTTACAACATAAAAGATTTTAATATTGATATGGTCACTATAGGATGTTGTTAGGTTAGCTAATTACGCAATAACTTATGACAGAAGGACCCTTAAGTAGGGACTGAATAAATTACCCGACTTGGTATTAGTCATGTATCTCACAACTTTTGACGGTAGAAGAACTGAGTTGCGAGACTTGGTTTTTTTACAAGTTATGTTTTTGATGGTATAAATTTATTCAAAAACATTGATTTAAAACTTTTCGCCTTCCAAAACATAATTACCGTCAAACCGAACAACGTTCTCTATGGGACAGATTACGAAATCAGGAAAAAAAATCAGCAGCATACATTCAGCTCAAGTAGGTTTGCAGTTTTGTATGGAATAGCTGATTTTTTTTTTCGCCGTTTCGATGATGGTGCCATAGAGAAAAATGTTCAGTTTGACGGTCTGATCATCCCCTTAAAAAAGTGTCACCATATTAAGAAGGACTCTGTATATTCGATCCAGCTGTTGCCTCCACCGATTTGCACTTGCCGGCTGGCGTGGTGGAGTATACTCTATCTTCTCACGCTTATTCACGTGAATGGAGGTCTGTTACCAGGAGTGGGTTGCCGGGTGGGTTGCCGGTTGCCGTTGCCGAAGTCATATTATCTGCGCGTGATAATATTAAAGTGGATCAGCACTTGCGCTGGTACAGATCCACTCTCTCGCTCTCTGCCACCCGGTGCCAGTGGACCGGGACCAGGAGTGGGTTGTAAGATGATGATTATGCTGCTCGACATATAAATAGTAGAGAAATTTAAGTGATGGATCAGTAAAATAAAATTTTCTGGTACCTACTTAGGTAGGTACTTACTGATGTTCATTTTACTTCTCTCTATGAAAATTCATGATCTTTTAGACGAGACACGACAAACAATCACAAATGTACACGCAGACGAAGTCGCGGGCAACAGCTAGTTATAAATAAATTAAAAAATAAGACGAAAGTTAGTTTTGAACTCCCATTATTAGTAATGTCCCACAATGACCGACCTAGTTTACAATGTTACAAAATTGATATTTTTTAGTTTATTACAAGTAATTGATGCCTTGTTAAGATTCACTGATTGTTATTTTTAAAGAAAAAAGACACATTTACTAAGAATAAACTGTATAATTATATAATTTCGTTCCAAAAAAGTTACAAAATGGAAGCCTGAACCACTCTCTTGTCCCAAAATAATCACATTTTCTTTGAAAATAATCATTTTTTATCCAATTTGCAACTGTTATTATGCATTTCAAATAAGTGCGAATCATTCTACGTTGTTCCAATTATAATAAAGTTATAATTTTTTTTGTATTCCATTTTGTAACCGGGATATTTTTTTACGAAATTGCCCATTTATGTTCAAATTTATTGTTAAACACGTATTTAATAGCGCACAAAAAAACAACGACGTTGGTTCCCCTTTGGTTGGTTCAGCTTACACTTTGACGTTGAAGACGGGCGACATTTATATTGTTTGTCTTTTTTTTCACACGAAACGATACCATAACCAAGAATGAGAAATGAGGCCATAGTTCTTTTCGTTTTAAAAAAAGTCGGTCCATTCTTCATACAACGTCCCTGGTACCGACCTACTACCTGCTTATCATCTGATGGATGCAACTGTTCTGTTTTGTTGCACTTCCGGATAAACCTCCGATGGTTTTTTGAAGTTCAATTTGTTTAAATTTTTTGTCATTTTTCTTACAATAAATAAACTAAAAAAAACGTATAGGTACCCTATAATACAGTTATGCTGTTTTATATGTAAAGACTTGGTAAAGACCAAGAACATTATATACCATCAAAAACATAACTTGTAAAAAAACCAAGTCTCGCAACTCAGTTCTTCTACCGTCAAAAGTTGTGAGATACATGACTAATACCAAGTCGGGTAATTTATTCAGTCCCTACTTAAGGGTCCTTCTGTCATAAGTTATTGCGTAATTAGCTAACCTAACAACATCCTATAGTGACCATATCAATATTAAAATCTTTTATGTTGTAAATGAACAGATTGACTTGGCAATCGCATGACTACACAATGTATCTCACAAGTAATACATATTATATTAAATTAGATTGTTTAGTGCGATTGCCAAGTCATCTGTTTATTTACAACATAAAAGATTTTAATATTGATATGGTCACTATAGGATGTTGTTAGGTTAGCTAATTACGCAATAACTTATGATAGAAGGACCCTTAAGTAGGGACTGAATAAATTACCCGACTTGGTATTAGTCATGTATCTCACAACTTTTGACGGTAGAAGAACTGTGTTGCGAGACTTGGTTTTTTTACAAGTTATGTTTTTGATGGTATCTCATTTCTTTTTGTAGACATCCTATTTTATTTCTTTCTGGTACCTTCTACTTCTTGAATACCAACAACGGGTTTTCTTAATGCCCACTCTCTGTCTTATGAGCTTTTCTTATTTCAGTCTTCCTCTTCTTCTTTTCTGGTACTACTTCTTGAGCTTCAGCTACAGTTTTTCTCAAAGCCTACTCCCTGTCTTTATTGGTTTTTCTTTGGGGCTTTGATGTTACAATTTTTGACAAGTCTGGACGGTAAATGCCTCTTAGCCTATTGTATTCACAAATTGAGGATTCCTGCGCTTTAAAACTACCAAAGTCGACATTAATTAGATGTAAGCCGTCCAGACTTGTAACTGTCGAAAGTGCCACGTAAGCTTGACCGGATGTGAATACTGCAGAACCGATATCCATCAGCACATTATTTAGACGTATTCCCTGACTTTTGTGTATAGTTATAGCATAGGCTATACATATGGGAAACTGTTCCCGATGAACATAAGCTCAATTAATAATATCAAATTTAGTTTTGACCGGACCAAGCTCGTAAACATGTTCTTTATTAAACGTAGGTAATGAATATTTTGTTAATTATTTTTGTATTTTCCGGATCAACCTTTACTCTTTGCACTATACCGATAGAACCATTAACTAAACCAAGATTCACGTCAATATTTCGCCTTAAGGGTATATTTTCTAAAACCCCTACTTTTAGGAACATTGTTTTCAGTGATATGCTATTGCATATCCAGTGTTTTATATTTATTATGAAAGAACTGCCTTTACTTAAAAATGTAATGAATCGTTTTTTTGTATGTTTCATATAATTTATTTTAGTAATCGCATAAAATCCGGACACTGTTCGTCGAAATATTGCTAAAAATGGGGTTACTTTAGGAACATTTTAGAAGGGTTACGTTACACGGTTGAATTTACAGTTTACGTAGAAAGAAAGTTTATATGAATTTAAAAAACATAATGAATCGATTTTTTTAAATACTAGTCTGAAACACGAATATTTATGAAAACATTTTAGTTAAAATCAAACATTGTGATTACGATACAAAATGGCGAACAAATTCAATCTTTTGACATCCTGTGACAACTGCAAAACTATCCTTGTTTCTGATTATTTTCATTGTACGGTGAAATGCCGTTACTGGAGCACGTCCGCGTCAAATGTTTTTAAAATAATTTGCGACAATCCGATTGTCTGTGGATGACTGAAACACATGATCGATCCGTCTGTGGATGACTGAAACACAAAGGTAATTGGAATGGAATAATTCATTATTTATGTTTTTCTAAAGCTAAAATTATGTTATATTCCAAAAAAAATTAACGAATTCTAGGATAATATTTTGTCATATTGTTCAATCAAATTTAAATGACTTCAATTATGTCAGTAGAGTATACCAAATCTATTACCATTCTCTTTGGTCGGCTTTTCAATATACAATTGCCAATACAGTCGCGCACAGTTCCAAAAAATTCTAAGCAAGAAAATTAAATTACCTACGTAGTATAAAATTCTTGATAAGAAAATCATACCTTTTTTTATTTACTTCTGAAATTAAATCACTGCAAATAATATCAAAACAACTAAAAACTTCCTACCAATTTCAATGAATAATTGAATAGAAAATATTTATTTAATAGCGGCGTTCGCGAATGGAGCGCGCTCCATACAAACGTACTATGGTGATATTTTCAATAATAACCAATTAAAGTCAATTATTTTTTGCAGAAACAATCTAGAAACAAATCTCTATGCTTGTAATTGGTTAGTATTGAAATTATCGCCATCGTACGTTTGTATGGAGCGCGCTCTAAATTATATCCCCTTTAATACTCACAACTTTTCATTGAACAATATAGCGTGAATTTTAATCCAAACTGAGCCCTATGCTTTCGTGAAATCCAAATCTGTTCAGTAGTTTTAAAATAACGTGTGCACAAACAACAGACAAAAATTCTAAAAATGGTCTCAATGTATTCCATTACGTACCTATCCCAAACGCCCCCAATTAACATTTTTATAATTATCTTCAGTGTACATCTACGCCATGTTTGCAATTATGACCCAATCACAGACTTAAATTGCTTTCGAATGACATCAAAACAATGGGAATATTGAAATTCCACGGCAAATTTTTCTCCACTAGTCTTAAAGTTAAAGTACCTACATTACTGCAGCGGCCAGCAAAAGAGGCATTGATGGACGAACGTGTAAATGTGGGCCGTGGCGAAGCCGAGGCACACATAATATGTAAGTTCATCAATGCCTAGTTGTGGCCAAGGCTTGTATAGTGCTTTTCTCAAATAATGCGTGGAAATTAAAATCAATCAACTTTTCAAAAATCAATGACGAACAAAAATATTTTTAACTTCGTTGTAGCTAGTAACTTATTATTAATCTGTGGTTAAAGTGTCCATTCGGTTTTTATTTCATTATAAAGCTGTCTATTTGCAAACCAGTTCGAAATTTAAATAAAACCTTTGATAAGTTACCTACCTCCTTGGTTGCCATGTTTCGGAGTAAAAGATCGTTCCAT
This sequence comes from Agonopterix heracliana, assembly GCA_963693445.1. NCBI lineage: Eukaryota > Metazoa > Arthropoda > Insecta > Lepidoptera > Depressariidae > Agonopterix > Agonopterix heracliana. The sequence continues at coordinate 2,066,106 of OY856321.1, forward strand.
TTTTAAATAACACGACAGATATGAGTTTACTATGTAATTTATTTGGCCGCTAAACCAGATATGGATTTTCATACAACTGTTCGCTTATAGTACAGCAATTTCGATTTATCTCGAAGAAAGTTGTCAAAATAATGCTCAAATTTCCAAGCATGTTTGAGAAAAAGCTATATTTTATATTTCTACAATTGTATGTAGTAAAAACTACTGAAGCATATAATTATATATTTAACTAGTGTTTTCCCGCGACTTCGTCCGCACAAATTATATACCAGATTTTAAGTAAGATCATAAGCTATCAAACAAAAAAAGTTTCATCAAAATCGGTTCTGTAGTTTTTGCGTGATGTGCGAACAAACAAACAAACTAACAATTTTGTCAATAGATGTGTTATTAGATTTTATATGAAGTAAACCTGCTACTTTTTTGTTCCTCATGATTTTACGGTTTTATAATAGTTAAGATGAAAACCGGCCAAATGTGAGTCGGACTCACGCACGGAGCCTTACGAAGCGTCCCTTAGCACCATACAATAGCGTAAATTCACTTTGACCAAACTGGCCAAGAGCGAGTCGGACGCGCGCCTGCGTCTCGTACGCTCTGTTTTTATTGACTTTGGGCATGCTCTGAGCGCATATAATATATGCTTATGTCTTGACAACTCTTCTTCGCAACCCCCATTTCGTAGTAGCTATACAGAATAATATAGGTACAGATTATAGGAGATAGTTAAAAATATATTAATGAACGATAGTTTGTTGCAATGAAAGCTGTATCTTTTGAGCCGTAAAAGCTAGCTAGTTTATCAATACAAATACATTTTTTAAATGATTTTGATCTGTAATCTCTAAATGCAAAAGTGGTCACAAGAAAATCATTCAAACTCCATGTAGAAAAACCTTAGCTTATCTAAAAAAGACACCTTCCTTCTTTTTATACCGGAAAACCCTATGCTGGAAACAGAAACAGCAACATAAAATGTCAAATTCTGACTGAGAGAAATTTTTTTTTTCTTAATGGCCATTTATTTTATGTTGATTTCAAGTTTACCGAGGAGTTTGCAGGGCCCTGTTTAATAAACGTGACAAGTCGACTTATTTGTCAATTAAGTCTGCTCGTCGACATAATTGACGCATTGTCGCGACAAGTTCTGTTCAATAAAGGCGACAAATAAGTCGGACAGCGACATAATTGTCATGGTAAAATTGTCACACTTGTCGACCGTGTTTAATAAAACTTGACAATTGTCAGTCTCAAAAATAAGTAGTTCACATATTTTTCGTGGTGGGGATCGACAAATTTGTCGTGGTGATTGACAATTTTACTGACAATTTTTGACATTAATTATCTCGATGATTATTAAAGAGTGCAAGGATAGAATTAAAAATAAATAATGTGGAGTACATTATGATGTTTCCAATGGATTAAAATTACTTATTAGCGTTACATTATTCTTGAGATTAAAAATCAGTCAAAACAATTTTATTCAACTTCGAAGCTATCTAACTAAAATTCGTATCTTTTTAGGAAAACAACTCGCTGTAAGAAAACACTGTGTTTGGTCTCACTTATCATCACTCAACGAGAACTTTTTAGTCTCACTGTCTTGGAAACTGGATATTTAGTTAAAAAAATACTTTATAATCAAAAACATTTTAAGTAAGACGCATTTATTTCTATTTTTTATTATTATTGTATTAAAAACTTGCAATTAATGTATTTTGGTTATAAAATCGCTGGTGCTTCCACTCCAATAATAGTACTTATGATTCACTAAGTAAAACAGACTTGCAAGCACAAGGCAAGCACACGATTTTCATAACCAAAAGAAATAACATCGTTTTACTTAACATATTAAATTCTTAAAACTTTTGACATAGACCATAGTCTCCTGTCGCGATTTTATGAAAATTCTACAAATTTGTCAACACTAGTCGCGACAATTTATTCTTCAATAAAACAAACATGTCAAGTTTTTCACGACAAATTGTCACATGTCGCCTGTCAGGAGAAAATGTTTATTGAACAGAAATATGTCAAATTGACGCGACAATCCGTCAAATTTGTCAATTTTGTCAATGTAAATTTTTATTGAACAGTAAATTGTCGAATTGTCGCCTGTCACCTGTCATTGTCGCATTTATTTATTATTTATTTATTCATTAGCTGAGGTCAGCAATTGAAAATGTCAAAATTACTATGGAGAATACATATTACAGGAGTGCGATTTTTGAATCTCATTCGGTGAGCTCAGCTGTTGAAAATGTCAACATTTCTATGGAGATATGCATCTTTCTACTGCTGATTTGACTTTCAAAAATCGCACTCCTAAAGTATAATTTTTGAAAGTCAAATTGAAAGTAAAATCAGCAGTAGAAAGATGCATATCTCCATAGTAATTTTGACATTTTCAACTGGTGAGCTCACCGAATGAGATTCAAAAATCGCACTCCTGGTCGAAAACGACCTTAGGTACCTAGTTTAAAAAAATATCCGTAATTCTTTCATTTTAAAATCTCTAACATAGAAAATATTGTTATTCAGACGATTCGGTACTTATGTCAAGATTTTTTTTGTCTTTATTTTTATTTTTATGGATAGAAGATATTATTAGAAACTAATTTAATTTTTTTGCAATTCATGGAGTTTATCAATACAAATTTAATTTTTACTTAATTCTGTAAATGGCAAACGTGGGCGCGAAAAAATCATTCGAACTCCACATTATTCACGTTGTTGTTTAACATGCATACATATGCTCACGACTATATTCCCCGAGGGGGTAGTCAGAGATATTCTGAAACCTGAGAACATCCACGTTTCACAAGAAGTACCGAAACACTGTCCAGTGTGACGGGGGGTGAGCCCGTCGCCACTTATAATGGACAGTGGGTACAATACACGCCTCGAAAATGGAAGCATGCAGGTTTCCTCACGATGTTTTCCTTCACCGAAAAGCCAGTGGTGTAACAAATCGTACATAAATTCCGAAAAACTCATTGGTACGAGTCGGCTTGGACGGGGATCGAACCATCGCCTCCTGCACGGCAGGCAAGGTTACTCGCCACTGGACCACTACGGCCTTGTAGTTTAACAATTTAATTACAAAATAAAAATTACCCGCCTTCTCTTTCTAACTCCATGTTGGAAACAGAAACGGCAACATGAAATGTCAAATTCTGACACATTGAATATATTTTTCTGAATGGCCAGTTATTTTAAGTTGATATTTAGTTTACCAAGGAGTTAACAGGTCCAACGTCTTCGTTGAACCGAAAAACGACGTTATTTTTATTAAAAATATCTGTGAGTAATCCTTTCATTTTAAATTCTCTGACAAATAAAATATTGTTTATGAGACAATTGTCTCGAAATGGTTTTTGATTCAGCCCTCCAAAACAAACTTGACATACCTACCTACCGAATTGACGAAAATGTCGGTAAATTTTGTTTCCATTATGTTCAAAATTAGAAAATATCACAACAATCTGTAGGTACCACTTATAAAATAAATTGAAGGCATATTCCGTTACTCTACATATTGTGAAAGCATAATTTTTGTATCTCTATATGATGATCGTATTTAGTTTGAAAAAAGTGGTATGCATGTAGGTTTCACTTTAAATTTACCAAAACTTCCCACTTTGGTTAATTTAAAATGTTTTAGTTTTGTAATGAATATCATATTGTGTGAAAAAAAAATATTACCTACTAACTAGGTATTCTTCACTCAACCAAATTTCAAAAAATACTTAGCACTTTTCTTATCGATGGTGGGAGCTCAAACAAAAGGTCACGGAAAACTTACAAAACATTATCAACATTTTTTATTGAAAATTGACAGCAAGTGATGACGTCACAAACGAAAATATACCCTTAACATAACTTTTGCTCCTATTTTTATAAGTATATTCTCTTCCAGGCCCGCAGTCATAGAAGCATCATCTAACATTTTTTTTATGCATTCACGAGCTCTTTTTGTTAAGTATCTGGGGCCATCTATGCTATCTACAGCTGTAAGTTTTATTTCGGGATGTGGAAGAGATCGGATTTGAGAGTTATTAATCTAGTCGAGAGTAAGTCGCGGTCTTTTTGTGTAGTCATGCCTAATCTTATTCTATTTAGCATTTCAACAAAGTCAGAATCATTGAGCTGTCGCATGTTAATTGTAAGTTCATCGTATATGAACAGTTCAATCCACAGATTCGGCATACTCTGGGAACCTAACAACTTGTTAGTTTCAGCAGTTGATAGTTTTTCAAAAGGTGAATTTTCTCTTACCGGCGGAAGCTGTAAGAGATCCCCGAAAACTACAATGTGTTTTATCAAACCACCCATTTTGATCTTAGCTTGTGTCGAATATATCAGTCAAGCGTAAATTAATGTAATATTGTTAAAGTAACATTGGATATCATCGACACTTCATCTATGATAAACAACACTACTTCTTTCAAATCTGATCTTAGAACTTGGAGCGCTTCATCAGAAAGTGGATTGTACTTCGGTGTTTGCTTGTGTTCCACAGGCAGCTGCAATAGTCAATGTATATTCAATCCATTCACATTGAATGCAACTATTCCTGTTGGAGCACTAACTGCCACTTTTTTGTTTAAATACGTCTTAACCCAAGCTTTCAGAGTTTTTAAACTTTTAGGTAGGTAACTAATAACATTCCGAAGCCGCCGCAAGGTTAATTAATTCACTGCAAATATAACTTTGTAATCCTATATATTTATATGGGATTACAATGGTATTTATGCAGTCGAGTACAGATAAATTCATTCACTGCAAATGTAACTTTGTAATCCTATATATTCATATGGGATTACAAAGTTATTTATGCAGTTGGTGTATCTAGAAAACTGGACCGAAATTGTAAACTATTTTAATTTTTCCTTGATTTATACACTAAACACTAATTGTAGTCTTAATTTGAAGCTTCTAAGTCTGCTAGAAGTGCCTTAGAGTTCTGATGATCGTCATCAGTGAGTGAGTGAGTGACAAAATTAACAAACTTTGACTAGTTATAATTCCTAAACTACTAGTTCAAATTGAATAAAATTTGAAATATACCGTGTTTAAACAATGCCTGCTTGGTTACTGAAAATTCAAGCTTCTAGTATTATCTTTAAAGAAGTTATAGGGGGTCGAAAATGGCCTGAACTGCTTCGAGAAAAGGATGGTAGGCCGTGCCGCTTTTTTTTTTTTGCTCGACTTGGCGGGGGCACTGCCTGGGGGCCTGGGGGCAGTCAGGGGGGGAGATCTGGGGGCACCCAGATATTCCATAGGTAAAGACTCACCGATTTTTAAAGAACTTCCGTAGCTGTCAAATTTAAATTTCGTGCATCCGTTACATGAAAAGGTTGCGAATTCCAATTTCAGGATCCTCCCAAAAAATTAGTGTTTCACTTAAAAAAACATGAGGTCCAAAACGCTTGTGCTAAGTTTTGCGCCTACATTAAACCTCAAACTCTACGTCCATATGACGTCCGTGCCCGTCCGTCGCACTTACGAGTATAATATTACAATAAATTTAGCTCCGCGTAATTTCTCACATACAGTCTTCCACAATACTTCAATCCGCAAGCAAGTCTTACACAAATTTTTCAAGTTAAATAGTAGTTCAGTGAGACTCAGCTCTATTAAGTGTAAGTCTATTTTTCTGATTTATTTTTAAATGCATGTTTACCTAAATACTATAATATACTAATAAAATATACATATAATAAAAGTATTCTAGCCTTAAAAACTCTACAGTATTTCATTAATAAAATATTATCCATTTGTGAGGATGAGAGTTATAATCAAGAGACGTGTGGAAAATATTTCATATACCTAATACCTAATAGTAAAAGTAATATTTATTTGGCAATCAGAGCTAAATCAGTTCAGATTTAATTGCACTAGCTAGGCAATGCTTGTATCATGGAAATAAAAAAAAATAAAGTGGTAAATACACTAAAAACATTGAGATTTTGGTTTTTCGACCCGTCACTCGTGTCGGCTTCTTTTGTCGGCATGAGAAAAGCTTACTAATGATTCTCACACCATCGAGTTTTTCTCTATTTCTTTTTAATTACATTTTTAATCTTATTTTCCGTGCTTCGGATGGCACGTTAAACCGTTGGTCCCGGCTGCTATCACTCCAGTCGTTACATAAAAACCACGTCAGAGGCCGAAAGGCGGTTTGAATAAACTCTAACCTGGTGTTAGAGTTTATTCAAACTTCTGGCTGCTTCGTGGGCTTGCTTGCCCACAAGATAAGAAGAATCTTATTTTCAAAATAACTCTGACACCAGCATAGCTAGCATGCCGCAGTGATACAGCGCTATCACATCTTAGCTCTCTTTCTATTTGCGTGCGAACGAACGAGATAAAAGACGTGATACAGCCGTATCACGTGTAGCATACTACGAGTGCAGGGCCTACTGCCCACTCGATAAGAAGAAGAAGAAAAATCTATTTTTATTTTTAATTTTACCGTGTCAATCGATTTTACTACAAATGAATGGCATATCACTTCCTTTTGGCTTCAAAATGACTCCGTTTCCACGGTGTATTTAAGAAATAATAATTAAGTTTCATAAAAATGTCAGACCAAAAAACAAGTTCAAATAGGTTCAGTAGGTACGGTACCTACTACTTCTACTTTAAACTGTTAGGGTTGAACTACACATGGCCGCACGCGATCGCCCTTTTCCGTCGCTCCATCCTTTTCTGTCTCTCAGAAACGGCATTTGCTAGAGCATATTTATTTAAGATAGACGGAACGCGATCGCGTGCGATCGCACGCCGCAGGCGATCGCGTTCCGTCTATGTTATATGCTCTAGCAAATGACGTTCCTGAGTGACAGAAAAGGATGGAGCGATGGAAAAAGGCGATGGCGTGCGGCCATGTGTAGTTCAACCCTTATTTATTCACAGCAGAAAGTGGCGCAATGACATCTACAGCGATAAAAAAGAAACCTCTTAAAGATAATCCTGATTCATTTCTGCAACGTGTAAGACAATGGGAGAAAGAAATGGGATTCGTAACACAGTTAAAATGGATACATATTATTGTTTTATCTCTCTTACATATAATAACTGTGATGTGGGCAATTCCTTACTTTCTCACTGGCTATTGGAAATGGCAAACAATATTATTATGTAAGTACAACATCAGTCATCAGTATGTGTGCAAGTTGTTAAGACTTTTAAAGTCTGAAATGAAATTATGTCTTAGTTAAAGGATCTGGCGGATAGGCGATAGCTCTCAATAACACGATTCGATTAAGTTGACTCGATAGAAAAAAATCCCAAAGTTAACCCTTTTTGTAATTTTTTTCAATACTTTATTTAATTATTCTTGTACTTAAGGTGGTATCATACAAAAGTTTGACGCGTATTACGCGTAGATGGAATGAATAAAAGTAATATTTTATACATTATGGAAAAACAGTTTAGAGAATCTAGATTTTATGAAAAATTTCAAAGCTTTGTATTTTCGTAATTATAATATAAATTGCAAATTTTATTTGATACGCGGCATCTTGATTCTCTAAACTATTTTTCCATATATAAAATTTTACTTTTATTAATGTCGTCTACGTGTATTACGCGTCAAAAGCTAGCATAAAATTGACACTTCTGCATCCACCTTAACTAAAATACATTAAATATTTCTAGTGAAATTAGCTTAATTTGGAGCTTAGAAACACCCATGAGCAAAGATATTGATGAAAACACGTTTTTTTTGCGATCCTGCTTTCAATTGGAGCGGGATGGCTAGTTGCAAACTTATGCTTGCAAGAAAGAGACGTTTGCACTCGTATAAGAGCCTTAAGGTTCACTATATTTTTATGAGAGGCAAAAAACGGACGTCCCATTTTTATTAAAAACTAGTTGTATCCGTTATGCGTTGCAATGCCCCTGGTTTTCCTAACACACACTTGGCCGTTGTTTAACTTATTGTTCACTGTATTATAACAAAAAAATATTCGAGTTTAAGCGAGACATAACGAAAATAATTGATGGTAGAACGATGTAAATATTTTTTGAGCTGATTGAGGGCACCTTTATGAAAATTTTTAACCCACGACGCAAAAAGTGGTTGTTATAAGTTTGACGCCTATGTCGGTCTGTCTGTTTGTCTGTCAGTCTGTCTGTGGCATCGTAGAGCAAAAACGGGTGGACCGATTTCGATTCGGTTTTTTTAATAGAAAGCTAATTTTTGCAGGACTGTTCTTAGCTTTGTTTCATAAAAATCGGTTAAGTAGTTTTCTAATAATTTTAAAAATTACGAAATAAAAAATTAAATTACAAATTTAAAAAACCCCCTACGCTAAAAACAAAGATTTAAAAAGTGAAAAATAATTCGGTCACCTAATATTTTTAATGCATGTTTTACCTTTTAATTATTTTAAAGATATTTTAGGTCAATTAATGCGTCGGGGACCGCAAGTGATTGTTGAATAAAAAATCTATGGTCATTTTATAGCGGTCCCCAACGCATTAATTGACCTAAAATATCTTTAAAATAATTAAAAGGTAAAACATACATTAAAAATATTAGGTGACCGAATTATTTTTCACTTCTTAAATGTTTGTTTTTATAAACTACATTATAGTCCTATGATAAGACGTGTCATAGTTTTTATGTTTTTTTTTTTCCTATATTTTCTGTTTTTAAGTTATTAACAGTGATCGGAATGTCGGGGCATTTTTTGAGCATACAAGTATGGATACGCCTTGAATTTCCCGGAAATATCCGGATTTCATAAATTTTGATAAAAATTTCACGGGATTTACTGGGATACCTAGTTAGATGTCAAGAGACGTTTTTTTAAATCAAGAGTATTAGCAGCGCATACTAGAGGCCGCGCCTTTGAAACACGCCGCCTGGTACTTTTGACATGTACCGCACTTAGGTAAATATGTTGAGCGTTATTAAACAATGATATTAAGTAACTAGATTAGTAGTTAGGGCACCAAAGCGTTGCCACTTCGAAGATGTCTGCAGGCTTCTTTGACTTCAGTTCAGGCGTTTATCATAGCGGACATATCCGTGACGTTTAAATTAAGCTACCAAAATGGGGAAATGCACCGTAAAAATTTGTAAATCACAGTCGGAAAAGAATAATAAAGGAAGTGGTGTTACTTTTCACAGGTAAGTTTACTATATTTTGTCAAAATAACATTAAAAAACTAAATAAATTTTTCACGCATTGTTTTTGCCATCAGTGTTGCAAGTATATACGATTTTGATTTTCCCACACTGTAGGGAGTTTCGGTACCCTCTTCGTTATTTCATACAGGGTTAAGTTTTAATCAGTCCGGATAACTTCACCATTCATTCCCCTAATCAAACTGAACAACTTTCAATATTGAGCCTACATCGAAATCGTGGAAACAAAATCAGCTGTTTCATACAAAACTGCAGTACCGACCGACTCGACTCAAATGTATTGGACAGCTGATTTCTTTTTTCGTGATTTCGAAGTTGACACCATAAATAAAATAAATAAATACCTAAATAATAAAAATCTTTATTTGCATAGTGAAAGTGAAGAGATTACAATATGGTGACGTTATCCGATCTGGGCTGATTAAACATCAACCCTGTATAATATGATATACAGGGTGTTTGGAAGCGGGGTGCAAATATTTAAGGGGATGATAGTTGACACCATTTAGAACATTTTGAGCCATACATGTCTTAGACGAAGTCTGATTGTTGATTTTTAAATGCAATTTTTATTTTATTTTTGAAAAAACGCGATTTCTGACAGTTAATTGCCAACAGTTTATGTTGTTATGTTAATTGTTTTATTTTGTTAGGGTTTTCAGATGTGTATTAATCTAATGAACTAAGTTTCAGGCGCCTGTCTTATTGGAAAAAAATTCTAGACGCTTTCGAAAGTCGTAAAAACTTTAAAAATTTTAACAATACTGCGAAGTTTATGGCAATTATAAAAATAAATAAAATAGCCTTGATCGTTCAAACCTTTTTAAAAACATGCTCGGCTATTGGCCTTTCTTTCAAGGTATCATTTAAGCGGATATCTTAGCAATTCTTAGAATTAGAGGTTAAAAACCAAATTGAAAGAGATTAAATTCGATTTTTAAATGGACAAATGAAACCACATTTTTGGTAAAAATAATTGATGATTCATTTTAAAAATGTGTAGGTACCTCGATTTCCTACACACTTTTTTTACGTCGATCGTTGTTATTTTGTAAAAGAGATCCTTGGCTACTCCATCCCGAGATGTGAAAACCACGGGGTCAGGTCCGGGGACCGTGCGGGTCAAGAGATGGGTCCCCGGATTATTAGATTAGAAATACACATCTGACAACCTCAAAAAAAAAAACAATTAACATACCAACATAAACAGGGGCACTGTTGGCAATTAACTGTCAGAAATCGGGTTTTTTCAAAAATAAAATAAAAATTGCATTTAAAAATCAACAATCAGACTTCTTCTAAGACATGTATGGCTCAAAATGTTTTAAATGGTGTCAACTATCATCCCCTTAAATATTTGCACACCGCTTCCAAACTCCCTGTATTACTTAAAGTTTAATTATACCTAAATCTGGTCAGAACACACAGAGCCTATAATCAATATGCTGACACTTTTTTAAGAGGATGATCAGGAGTGCGATTTTTGAATCTCATTCGATGAATTCAACTGCTGAAAATGTCAAAATTTCTATGGAGATATGCATCTTTCAACTGCTGATTTGACTTTCAAAAATCATACTTCAGGAGTGCGATTTTTTAAAGTCGAATCAGCAGTTGAAAGATGCGTATCTTCATAGTAATTTTGACATTTTCAACTGCTGAGCTCTGCGAATGAGATTCAAAAATCGCACTCCAGACCATCAAATTAAACAACTTTCTCTATGGGACCAACATCGAAATCGCGAAAAAAAACAGCTGTACCATACATTTGGCTCGAGTCGGTTTGCAGTTTTGTATGGGACAGCTGATTTTTTTTTCTCGATTTCGATGGTGGTCCCATAGAGAAAGTTGTTAAGTTTCATGGTCTGATCATCCCCTTAAAAAAGTGTCAGCATATTAAGTTGGACCCTGTATATTCAAGTTCAATTCAGGTAATAAATTCATTAAATTAACTAATTAATTCTGGGGAAATTATTTCTAACCACTGGCAACTGTAGCCGTATTTACTGACGTTTTTAAAATAATAACGTCTTTCTCATTTCGTCGTAATTTTTTTGACGGCAGAAGAAACGAGACAAACATAGTTTACTTTGGCGTATGTATCGATTTCCAAGCTACATCTTTGAAACTCTGCTGAAGTGGTTTTACGCTTTTTTGAATATTGTTTGTAAGAAGCTATCCCTCTAGTATTGTATAAAGCTCACTGTTATTAAATCACCCAGGACAAAATCTCAATGAAATCAGTCGGTTAACCAATTTCAATGTTATTATTGGATCCCAAATTACTTTTTCGAGATTTCATTACCATATAAAATAATGTTTTGTTGCCGTTGTAGTTTGCCGTCTAATTAAAATTCTCTGAAAATGTTTAAAATGTTGGGACTTGGGAGTAAAATAAAACGATACTTAATTTCATTAAATTTTTTATATGCATCGTTGTGGCATCGTTGGCCAAATTGAATTGCTGGATAGAAGAGGTCTCCCCACGCCCCAAAAAAAAAAGTTCGAAAGTCAGCGTTTAAGCTGGAATAAAAAGAAAAGGTTGTGTGTACAACACCAATTTTTTTTTATTTGAATGTTTGATGTTGTACGGTTCTATCAACATAACTTAGTTTTTAAAAAATCAGAAGATCTCAAGCGCTTTTAGATTATTTTTCATTGTAACTCAAAGTTGTGTTGTTAATTTTATTTTTCTTCTTCCAAATAAAATTAAGGTCAATAAAAAAAATTTGAGGTCGCATCCATGTAATTTGAATGTGTATAGAACCGTACAACATCAGACATTCAAATAAAAATAAAAATTGTGTGTTCTACACACAACTTTTCTTTTTATTCCAGCTTAAATGCTGACTTTGATTGAAACTTTTTTGAGAAAAACACTAAAAAAATCACCAAAAAATTGCGTGATGCATTATTTTTTTTGGGGCGTGGGGAAACCTCTTCTATCCAGCAATTCAATTTGGCCAACGATGCCACAAACTTAAATTTTAATGAAATTATCGTTATATTTTACTCCCAAGTCCCAACATTTTAAACATTTTTAGAGAATTTTAATTAGACGGCCAACTACAACGGCACCAAAACATTATTTTATATGGTAATGAAATCTCGAAAAAGTAATTTGGGATCCAATAATAACATTGAAATTGGTTAAACGACTGATTTTATTGAGATGTTGCCCTGGGTGATTTAATAACAGTGAGCTTATACAATACTAGAGGGATAGCTTCTAGAAAACAATACTCAAAAATGCGCAACCACTTCAGAGTTTCAAAGATGTAGCTTGGAAATCGATACATACGCCAAAGTAAACTATATTTGTCTCGTTTCTTCTGCCGTGAAAAAAATTACGACGAAATGAGAAAGACGTTATTATTTTAAAAACGTCAGTAAATACGACCACAGTTGCCAGTGGTTAGAAATAATTTCCCCAGAATTAATTACTGAATTTAATGAATTTATTACCTGAATTCTAAACTTGAATATGTAGGCTCTGTGTGTTCTGAACAGATTTAGGTATAATTAAACTTTAAGTAATATATCATATTATACAGGGTTGATGTTTAATCAGCCCAGATCGGATAACGTTACCATATTGTAATCTCTTCACTTTCACTATGCAAATAAAGATTTTTATTATTTAGGTATTTAATTATTTTATTTATGGTGTCAACTTCGAAATCACGAAAAAAGAAATCAGCTGTCCAATACATTTGAGTCGAGTCGGTCGGTACTGCAGTTTTGTATGAAACAGCTGATTTTGTTTTCACGATTTCGTTGTTGGCTCAATAGTGAAAGTTGTTCGGTTTGATTAGGGGAATGAATGGTGAAGTTATCCGGACTGATTAAAACTTAACCCTGTATGAAAATAACGAAGAGGGTACCGAAACTCCCAACAGTGTGGGAAAATCAAAATCGTATTTACTTGTAACACTGATGGCAAAAACAATGTGTGAAAAATTTATTTAGTTTTTTAATGTTATTTTGACAAAATATAGTAAACTTACCTACTTGTGAAAAGTAACACCACTTCCTTTATTATTCTTTTCCGACTGTGATTTACAAATTTTTACGGCGCATTTCCCCATTTTGGTAGCTTAATTTAAACGTCACGGATATGTCCGCTCACCATAGATAAACGCCTGAACTGAAGTCAAAGAAGCCTGCAGACATCTTCGAAGTGGCAACGCTTTGGTGCCCTAACTACTAATCTAGTTACTTAATATCATTGTTTAATAACGGTCAACATATTTACCTAAGTGCGGTATATGTCAAAGGTACCAGGCGGCGTGTTTCAAAGTCGCGGCCTCTAGTATGCGCTGCTAATACTCTTGATTTAAAAAAACGTCTCTTGACATCTAAATATGTAATCCCAATAAATCCCGTCAAATTTTTATCCATATTTATTAAATCCGGATATTTCCGGGAAATCAAGGCGTATCCAAACTTGTATGCTCAAAAAATGCCCCGAGATTCCGATCACTGGTTATTAATAAAAGTTAGTTTTTTTTCGATTATTACGGGAATTGAATTGCGGTGCGTGAGAGGTCCATACCTTTTTTTTTCAGGTTCATAACTTACCAGTTAGGGCCTCCGCACATTATAGTCACGACAGTCTTAAGACAGACTATTGCTTTACAAAATATATTATGAAGACGCGCACACTTGCAACAAAACGTCTCATAGACAAAATTGTCATGCCTACAATAACAAGTCTGACTAAAGACTGTCGGCTTCCCTTTGAAAAGTATGCGAGTGCGCATACCAAAGACAAAACTGTCTAGCGACGTACCCCTTGTAACCCCTCTCTTCCCGAGCAACATCCCTATAAAGTCAGAGACTGTATAGGGCTGAAATCACAGAAAGTGCGGATCGGCCGATCGATTTTCTATGGAAGGTCCAAACATTTTTATCGTTTTTCGATCCATGTTTCTCAGGGAAAGTTGTTTAGTTCCATGGTCTGAACACACCCCTAAAGTTAAGTTAGTAATTAAAAACGAGTGGTGTAATAGCAATGCACAGTGTATTATAATAATTGATTGAATTGTGTGAATTGAATTGAATACGAGTAAACCCCGATTTTGTTGCATGGCGTTTTTATTCCAAAAATCAATAGTTTAGATCATTTTCAGCATTAGAGTAAAACTCCGAGTCCGACATCGATAAGACTTCTAGTTTTTTTTTAAATGTCAAAGTTACCAATTTCCGGGTCGCGAAAATTAAAAAAAAATATATATAAAAAAATGTACTATAGTTATACACATAATAATTGACCATCTGACTAGTTTTCGTCGTTTTCCTGTTAATAGTTTACGAAATATTCGCATTTTTAAGTTTTTCCTTTTTATTAGATTTCTCGAGATTAATGCCGTATTAGACGGAGATTTCATTGGTCCAATTATTGATAGAGAGAGTTACATTTTTGTTTGCAAAGGCATCAAGGTCATACGGCTAAAAAATATTTTCGTAATTTGTAGTCTCGCTTTACGTTTGGGTTAGCATGATTGACCACTATGCCGAATTTCAAGTTGCTAGCTGAGAATAGGCATCAAGCTCAAATTTGTATAAAAATTATTTTCGTAATTTGTAGTCTCGCTTTACGTTTGGGTTATTTATTTATTTATTTATTTTATTTATTAGACATGCCAACGGTACATAAGTAAAACAGTATATAAATAAATGAAAATGACAATATTCTAACTTATGTACTAATAACAGGCATGCGACAGCACTCATATAGAAAATATCAGTAACAAAACGTGAATATTAAGTTAGGTATAATTCGAAACAAGCCAAAAGAACATTTCTAAACAACAACAACAACAACAACAACAAAAAAAAAAAAAGAGATTAAAACAAAGTGAAAGAATTAACTGATTGGTTCACCATTTGGTGACGACCCTGGTTGCAGCATCTTACGCTTCCACGATGATGCCGTATCATTAAATATGTCTAGCTCGAGATTACTGCCAATTGTATTGTATAATTTTTGGTTACCTATCGTACTTTCGAAAAATAGTTTTCCGAATTTTAGTTCTCCGAAATCGTTATACTTTTTATTGTTTCCCTTTTTTTTTGTTTCCCCGAAATATTATTCGCCATATTTTAAAAAGCCAGATTTTTTATTGTCCTTTTTTTCTTTTAACCAATGGATCAAAATTCTGTAACACAATTTTCCGAAGTAATGTAAGTCAGATAATTTACTTTTTCGAATATTTGTTTTTCCGTACAGTCACATTTCCGCAGAAATATTTAACCTAACCTATCCTAGAATTTTAAAAACACCAGATGGTTTTTTTCAGGCAGGGGGCGTCCACCTCTTGCACCTTCAACATACATTATAAGCAAACAAGCAAGCATGCAGCAAGCAAGCTAGCATGCAGCAAGCAAGCATGCAGCAAGCAAGCAAACATGCAGCAAGCAAGCAAGCATGCGGCAAGTATTTTGATGCTCCGCTCGCTTCGCTCGCTCCGCTAAGTGTTTTACATGTTCTAACCTAACCTAACCTACAATTTTAAAACCACCAGGTTGTTTTTCTCAGGCAGGGGGCTTACGCCCCCCGCACCCCCCAACATGCATACAAGCAAGCAAGCAACATGCAAGCAAACATGCAGCAAGCATGCAGCATGCATGCAGCAAGCATGCAGCATGCATGCAGCAAGCAAGCAAGCATGCAGCAAGCATTTTGATCCACTGCTCGCTCCGCTAAGTGTTTTACATGTTCTAACCTAACCTAACCTACATTTTTAAAACCACCGGTTTGTTTTTCTCAAGCAGGGGGCTTCCCCCCGCACCGGCCCCCCTAACATGCATACAAGCAAGCATGCATGCAGCAAGCAAGCAAGCAGCATGCTAGCAAGCATGTTGGTGCTATAATCCTGGTATCATGTATCTACTAGGTAATTATTACAGAAAACTTTACTATGTTGTGTCAGTGTTCTAGTCATACTTTGGAAGAAGTTGCTTCTACATTTTAAAACTTCGAACCCAGAAGACCGTTGTCAAAAGAAAAAAAATGATAATGAAATTCTGATTTTAAATTTTCTGGAAAATGATACTTCTGTCAAGTCTTTATAAGGAGTAACAAATGCATGTGTAACAAAATATCTGTCACTAGAAAATTCTATAAACCGTTTTCGAACAACTGAAATTCGGTCAGTGAAATTTCGAAAGTAAGATAGGTTACCATAATTTTTGCATTCTGTGAAGGGGCGCAAAACTTCCTACATTTGTTCTAACGAAGCCCTGTTTAAATGTGATGTTGCGCGGTCTAACATTCAACCTTGGAACAGAGATGTGAACCTTTGCCAACAAACTAGGCTCCGAAAGAGCTTTTGCAAAAATCTAAGGTCGAGGTAGTCCCTCCTCTGTTCCAGGCTATTCATTTTGAAATATTGCAGTCTATCTTCATAGCAGGCTCGTCTACCAATACCATTACCGCGAACCTTATGGACCAAAAACCGGGTGAACGACTTTTGAAATTTTTCAAGTCTGTCAGTATGACACCGGTATGAGGGCTTCCAGACCTGACTGCAATATTCCAAACGATTGCGAACAAGAGCATTATATAGTGTAGACAGAGTTTTAGCATGTCTGAACCCCTTTCCCATTCTCTTAATAAAGCCCAACATTTTGTTACTCTCTCCTACGACTCGTTCAATGTGGCTAGCAAAATTTAGTTTTGAGTCCAACAGTACGCCCAAATCTTTAATGACTGAGACCTCTTGAAGTGCTACGTGATTAAGACTATAACAAGTGTTTGCAGGGCGAATTTTCTTTGTAAACTTTATATGAAAACACTTGTCCGCATTAAGCACCATTTCGTTTGAAGCACACCATTCCTTCACTCTCGTCAGGTCCTCCTGAAGAAGAAGAGAGTCCTCTGCTACCTTAATTTCCCTATATAACTTTAGATCATCGGCAAAAAGAAGACAACCACAATTTTTAACAGAATTTACTATGTCATCAATAAAAATATTAAAGAACAGAGGACCCAAATGGGAACCCTGTGGTACGCCAGAAGTAGACAAGTATGACTCGGAGCAGTATCCATCTTTGACAACTTTTTGTGATCTGTTTGTTAGATAAGACCTGATCCAAGTCCAGAGGTTACCCGTAATGCCAAAATTATGCCAGAGCTTATGAAGTAATAAGGAATGACTGACTTTATCGAACGCACTACTAAAGTCCGTGTACACTGCATCAGTCTGACTTCCAGAGTCCACTGACGAAGCCAATACACTCACATAGCACAACAAATTAGTGGTTGTAGATTTCCCCGCCATAAAACCATGTTGAAGTGGAGTCAGCATTTCTCTAACGTGCCAGGCTAAATGAGGGAAAATCAGTGCCTCAAAAACCTTCGGAAAAACTGATAGCAAAGAAACAGGCCTATAATTTTTAACTAGATTTTTATCCCCCTTCTTATAAATAGGCACTACGGACGCCACCTTCCAGCACTCAGGAAAAGTTGAAGAGTTCATTGACTTATTGAAAATGATTGAAAGTGGAAGAGCCAAAACTCTGGCGCATTTCTTGATAAAAATTGGTGGAATCCCATCAGGACCGGCCCCCTTATTGATATCGAGAGATTTCAACGCCTTCAAAACAGATCGTTCGTTGAAATTAATATCAAAAAGAGTTGAGTGAACATTTAGGTTAGGGCTAAATCCTTCCAGGACACACGATAAAGACCCAACAACAGGCGAAAATGTGGATGCAAAATGGGAAGCGAAAAGGCCGCAAATGCCAAGATCATCACTAGCAGATGTCTCATTTAAATACATCGTGGAAGGATACGCAGACTTTGTTTTCCTAGAGTCTTTAACGTACGACCAAAATTTCTTGGGATTTCGGTGTATATTATTTTCTATGTTAGTAATGTAAAATTTGTAATCTTCCTTAGTTCTTAATTGCACTCTGGATCTTAACAGCTCATACTCCAGTCGGTCTCTCGGGTTTTTTCTTTTTTTGTACCTTCTACGTATCTTTTCCTTCTCCCCCAACATCTTGATTAATGCCCTACTGAACCATACAGGGAAATTACAAGATCGATGCTTAGATTTCGGCACAGATACACTAATTATCGATCGAACGGACTCATAAAATGATGCAACCATGTCATTGACATTATGCTTAGAATACAATTTTGACCGCCAGTCTACGCTCTCCAATCTCTCGTTAATTATACAATAATCGGCTATCCTAAAGTTGAGAGTACCGAATTGTTTAGGTTTCGAAAATTCAGGACCTGTTTTAAGAGCAGGTGTATGCACCACTATAGGTGGGTGATAGACATCTATCTTACTTAGCGGTTCATCGGCCTTATCAATTGTAGGTCCAGTAAAATTAGACAAAATAAGATCCAAAACTCTATCCTTAACATTTTTCACATGATTCAGTTGAAACAGACCGTTCTGTGACATAAAGTCAAACAAAGCCAGAGCCGAACTTAATCCACAAAGTGATGGGTTGGTGTATAGACCGGAACTGTCTCGCTGCCATTGAATATATTTCAAATTAAATCTCCTAATATAATAATTTTATCAGAATATTTATACAATTTTTCATTCAGATTATTAAAGTAGTCGGTGTAGGTTTGAGGAGGCTCGTTCGGTGGTATATACACCACCCCAATGATAAATGTGTCGTTCGATGATATTCGCACAGACACCCACAAGTCTTCCTCTTGACACTCCAGATCAGATATTCTTGAAGATGGATACCGATTCGAAACGGCAATGAAACAGCCTCCACCATCTTGCTTTTTCCCGAAAATTCTGTCACGTCGGTAGATAGTATACCTGGCATCAAGAACCTCAGCGTCGTTTATTCCATCATGAAGCCACGTTTCAGTAGCTACAATTATATCGTACGAGCTCACCAGCCCTGTCAGGTGCAGATTTTTCAGTTTTGTGCGGATTCCCCGCATATTTTGATAGTATAGTATGAATTTTGTGTGTATTTATACCGGTCTTAGTGTTATATAGATGTTATGTTAAATTAGATATCAAAAATCTTTTTCAATAGTTCAAAACTCTTGATCAATTTGGAATCCGTGCCTTCATGCTGACGAACAAATATCCGTCCGTTGCGTACCCATACGAATTTGAAACCTTTCAGACGCGCTTCTTTCCTGACAGCTGCGTGGAGTTTCTTTGCTTGTGGTGAGAGGTGTTCCGTCACGAATACGCTTGACTTGGTTCCCTTGGTTGGTGGGTTAGCATGATTGACCACTATGCCGAATTTCTAGTTGCTAGCTGAGAAAAGTGACTGTGACGGACGGACGGACAGACACGAGAGTGGTCTTATAAGGGTTCCGTTTTTCCTCTTTGAGGTTCGGAACCCTAAAAATTAAGTAGTCTTGCGACATTTTGTGTTTTTCTGTGTGAGAAAAAATAATAGTGAGTCTTGAAGAAGTTATTTAAGAAAAATTTTGCTTTCTTGTTACATTTTGAGACTTTCTGAATTGTGAATGAAATGAACGAAATGAACGAAATGAACGAAATGAACGAAATGAACGAAATGGACGAAATGAACGAAATGAACGAAATGACCTAAATGACCGAAATGAACGAAATTAATGAAATGAACGAAATGAATGAAATGAACGAAATGAATGAAATGAACGAAATGAATGAAATGAACGAAATGAATGAAATGAATGAAATGAATGAAATGAATGAAATGAACGAAATGAATGAAATGAACGAAATGAATTAAATATTCTTTATTTACACCAATAACAAATTACATGGGACTATTATGAGATAGGCCTAAAGGGTCTCGCGACACTGGTATCGATTCGGTATTGCCACGACTTAACTTAACTAAATTTATTCCTGTCATTTTCTAACATTCGACTAAGAAAAGAGACAGAAAACCAAGAACTGACTTTAGTGCTGTGCCCAAAAACGACTTAAATAAGATAGCGTACATTATGATGCCATCTTATTTTGGGCGTGTAGCGTCACTTTGACAGCACTAAAGTCAGTTCTTGGTTTTCTGTCTCTTTTCTTAGTCGAATGTTAGAAAATGACAGGAATAAATTTAGTTAAGTTAAGTCGTGGCAATACCGAATCGATACCACTATCGGGGTTTTTGACGGAGCGAGGACCGTAAAGGGTGTCATGACAGTTGAGGGGATAAGCTTTTCATGGCTACGGAACCCTATTATGGGCGAGTCCGATACGCTCTTGGTCTTGGAATTGTTTAATGATTGTTTGTTGTTGAATTGTTTGTATAGAGTGCCGCAAGCGGCACTTTAACCGTGTATTAATGAAATAATGATTTGATTACAGGTTTTCCTATAGAATACAGTATATGTGGTTTCGGAATAACTGGTGGAGTCCATCGTTATTGGTGCCACCGATCGTACAAAGCTAAGAAGCCACTGCAGCTGATTCTCTTATTTTGTTACTCCATGGCTGGACAGGTAAAAACACAATTTTCCTCTTAATCGTTTACAAGTTGGTCCAACCTTATCTGGGAACTATTTATAAGAGCACTCATCTCCCCGATTACTGTCTTTGGTCATTATTCCTATTTTTATTCAAGCATACTAAAACAAAATGACTTAGCGAACTTTTATTTGCGGTTGGTCAAAATATGGAACCATTAATCTAAGCACAAAATTCTGACAGGACAGTAAACGGCAGCGCCGAAATTAGCCGTATAACATAATATTTTTATCAAGCTGTCAAAGCTAGTGATGGGGCGTGAAAAGACAGATAAAATTGAATGATTTGTGGGGTCATGGCACAAAAGCTATATGCCCATTGTCCTTGGGTTTATTTGGGTTCGAAAATCTGCCTTATCATACACATTTTCAATGAAATTAGCTAAGGCCATATTCTGTTGGTAATTACAGCCGAGGCGGGATTGCAGCACGAGCCGCCAGGCGAGTGATGCTATGCTAGCAGAGGCTGTAATGACCAATGCTCACGCGTTTCATACGACGTTTTTCAACATACTTGCGAGGAAAAAGTTATAAAATTTCGTAAAAACATCAATTTTAGACCAATATTTATGGAAAATGGCGCGGGACTTTTTTTTTTGTTCCGTTCCTTTGGTTGAAAGGCGATGACTTTAGCGACATTCAACCAACAACATTTTGTTGCAAACAACCTCATATTAAAAACGTTTTAAACTGAATATTTATGTATTTATGTCACAAATTATTTTTACAAATTTGTTAACAAAAATAATTATATAATAGCACTAGTGCGGTAATGTTACTTTTTTTTATAGTTTGTTTTATAGTTCCAAGCAAAAAGTTTTATGTAAAAAAAAAATTTTTTTTTGATGATAAATAAACGCTTTACTTCATCAAATAATTTATTTTTGTTGACAAATTAACAATAATTTGATGAAGTGAAGCGTTTATTTATCATATTTTAACTAAAACAGAATAATTTGTTCAAATAAAAGTTTTTTTTTTACATAAAACTTTTTGCTTGGAACTATAAAACAAACTATAAAAAAAAGTAACATTACCGCAATAGTGCTATTATATAATTATTTTCGCATACGTTTTCTTTAGGCTGCATTGTGTACCTAAAAGCGGTGCAATAAGAGCCACTTTACGAGCAAGTATGTTGAAAAATCTTATTTTCATACATCGCTCATCTAGTACTACAAAGACGTGACTGTCATTTTACGGAGCGTCCTGCGCAACTGACCAATGTGGCGTTGTTACACTCAGGGCGAATCAATTTTTGTACCGGTGCAACAAAGACAGTGGCGCTGTCTTACGCTCATTTGTTGAACAATAAAAACGACTTTGTAACACCATCTTATTGAACATTTTGGAACATTCTGGCATCATAACTCATATTTGCATTTTGTTACAATTCCGTCTTTGTAGTACTAGATGAGCGACATTATGGATGAAATGAAACATTAATATAGCTTCGTGTCATAATAATAAATGCTAAGATGGATAAGTTTTAATAGCATTAGTTTTTGTTGACCGGCACTTTCACGTTTGGACCAAAAACGTATGAAACGTCGATGATGTCCTCTGAATTAAATAAATTTTTACTTAGTTTTGTTAGTAAACAAATGTATTCTATCATCATCATCATTGTCGTTGACATGCATGTTACTTATACTAAAAAGAAAAACTAATTTGATACGACACAATATTCATCAGTTTCATCACCTCCGTGTTGGTAGAATAATATGTTATCTTAACTATTATAAAATTGTAACAGAAGTGTGTGTGCAAAGGTACGATATGGTTTTTAGGTGTCCCTTATTCCAAATCACAATTGTTTAAATTTATATCAGTCTGTTTGTTTGTTTGTTAAGGGCTCGTCCGCACAGCGATTTTTATTCGCGCGAATGACGTGAATATGATAACATAGGATGACTTCTGACAAGACTCTTATGTCAAGATACGTCATGTCTAAATATAGACAGCGCTTGCGCTACCGCTTACCTATGTAGTTCGGGGGGCGTTTGCAGATGTCGCCCTTTAGTACCGGGGCGCATCTGCAGAGGTCACCACCTACTTGAGGCTGTTCTAGTCCCACCGTTAAGAGGTTAATTTACACATTCTGCTTCGAATAAACCTGGAAAATGCAATAATATATCGCAATTTTGATTCATATTAATTGACATTTCGTGGACAGTCGGCATCAGAAGTATACGAGAGCTTTACTATTTTTACTAGTCCGCCTAAAATTGTGCACCCGTATTTCTGGTACATTATGTCTACATCTACGTCGTATGGTAGTCCTGGTGACTCTTGATGTGATATTATGAATTATTCGCTGCCGTATGACTTCTACTAGTACCAAACTACCAACACGTTCATGAAAGTGCGCGTGTGTGTAGGTAAGTACTTATTATCTATCTATTATTATAATATAATACCTACTACAAAGGTTTGTCTGATTGTTGGCGTATCACACTATGTCTAAATGTAAGTGTATGGACACACCTTTGGAACGTTCGGCGCCGAACGTTCGGTTGAATACGCGTGCAACGCTTTTCCCTATACCTGCGACACACCAGTACGCACCATATTTCCTTGTAGACACGTATTCAACCGAATGTTCGGCACGGAACGTTCCGCAGGTGTGTCCCTACACTTATACTACCGGACCGATTTTGATAAAACTTTGTGTCTGAAAGCTTAGACCGTAGCGCCCTCTAGCGATTCCCTAGGAAACCACGGACAAGTAAAGCTCTCATCTACTTCTCATGCCGACTGTCCACGAAATGTCATTTTATATGAGAATCAATGTTGAGAGATATTATTGCATTTTCCAGGTTTATTAGAAGCAGAATGTGCAAATTAACCATACAGACAGATACCTGGCATCAAGCACTAAATGGCGACATTAATTTCAGCGACTTATATAGTCAAACAAGAGAGGGCCCCGCTGAAAATTAAAAACTTAAAAATGCAATAACTTTTAAACCAAACCAGCTAGATCAAAAAAAAAACATTTTAATCATTTTTGTCCATAATAAAGGAGGGCCCCGCTGGGCGGACGCTAGCTTAGATTTGATATAACTCCGTTATCTTTGAAGCACTAAATATAAGCCATACATATTCAGAAAGCACTAAATGAGCACTAAATGATTAGCTAGGTTTCAAAGCCCTAGGGCCGAGGGCCCCGCTGGGCATACGGACATCGCCCAATTGACCTTTCTGGTTTAGTTATTTCTTATCTGTTACCTATTTTTAGGGAAACATCCAGTAGATGGCGCCACAAGCGGTCTTGGTCCACGGCAACACATGACGTTCACCTATTACTTTCGACCACGTCTACTAGGTGTCGCCACATTTACTTAGCATAAGTCCCCTAGTTTAGTTATTGACTCATTTGTAAGGGAACATCTTGTAGGTGTCTGCACTGCACTAACTACAACGTCTACTAGATGTCACCCACAAGTTAGGCGTTGATCTCTATGGCGGGGAGCATGTCTAAATATAGACAGCGCTACCGCTTACCTATGTAGTTCGGGGGGCGTTTGCAGATGTCGCCCTTTAGTACCAGGGCGCATCTGCAAAGGTCGCCACCTACTTGAGGCTGTTCTAGTCCTACCGACTGACTCCCTCTTATTCGGGAAAACTTTTATTCATTCGTTCATTCCATTATACACCACAACAAAGATCACACGTCACACGTCGTCTTATTTATCTCCACGGGGGTCCACCAGCTCCACGAGCCTACAATACTAAGTACGAAAATTGTTTGTTTCACGCGTCTTCCTATGCTGTTTACCGCTAAAACGACCTCCCACACCCTACTTTCATATAGGAAGACGCGTGCAACAAACGATTTTCGTTATTATTGCCTTGACATAAGTGTCCTGTCAGAAGTCATCCTATGTTATCACATGCACATCATTCACGCGATTAAAAATCGCTATGCGGACGAGCCCTAATGTATCTCGCAAAAACTTTGACTTAAAATCTGGTACAAAATCTAAGCGGACGAAGTCGCGGCTAAAAGCTCATAAAACAATAAAAATAAAAACATACAGAAATAACATTATGCCTTTTGTTAAGGGTCGGCACTACCTACGGCCCGTTTGACATATCTGTCAAAAGAAATAGACCGGTGGCCGACAACACTCAACCCTATGTTATAAGATTAATGAACAAATCAATTTGATAGCTTTTGGTAATAAATTTCTTGCAAAAAACTTGGTCGGTTGCAGCGCGCGGCGCAGCTTGGCTGGCACATTTACTGGTGTGAAGGAAAAAGTGAACCCTACCTGGTGACACAACATTTTACTAGTTGAATTAAATTTTATTAGTTGAATTAAAGGACGTAACTAGTCTGTTGGTCTAGAGGCCAATTAGCAAGGCCTAAAAAGTCTGATCGGCCGAACCTATCCTGGCAGGTTCGTAGGTCCGACCAAATTTAGGGTACCTACTACCCGGAAGGCAGATTTTACTACATTAAATTAATGTTGAATGTTTGGTTGTGCGTGGCAATGCTCCTGCAGCATCTGGATTTGAGAGCCGTAGGTCGAAATTGATATTTACAGCAACAGTACAGTACCGTGATGGACCTCTAATGTGACTGATCAAAGATCACCCCTGGTGGTAGGATAGGATGGGTCCCAACTAATTAGATCACAGTATTACTAAGGCTTAAAAAACATAAAATTATAATAATTTTAAGTTTAACAGCAAAACAAATTAAAACTTATAACAGAATAATTACATTATTATAAGTTTAATATTATTGGTATTAGCAAACTAAGGGTTTGTAATCTTTTATCATCATAATCATCGTCAGATATAATATTTTAAGCACGGAATAAAAGTTAATTTTGCAGTAACTGGAACGATTACCTTCAAAAACATTTGCGCAAAAGGACATCAGTGTTACCACTTTTAGTAGATTTCTTCTTTATTGGTAGATTTAGGGCAAAATTGTTTAGTAGATTTTAGTAGAAATTGGGTAGGTATTCGAAAATTTTAATGTATTTAAAAATGCAAGGATTCAGGCTAATAAAATCTAAGCTGGCAATACAAATGGCTGAGAAAACGATTGCAGGGTTTGCAAGTTTTCTGGAACTTCTAGTACACCATGATCATAATCAACAGCCTATAATTACGTCCCACTGCAGGGCACAGGCCTACCTTCTAGGAGGGTGTTTGGGCGTTAGTCCACCACGCGTGCCCAATGCGGATTGATAGACTTCACATATACATCAGAATTTCTTCGTCTGCATATGCAGGTTTCCTCACGATATTTTCGTTCACCATTAGAGAGCAGTCGGTAATACGTACATAAGTTAGAAAAACTCATTGGTAGGTGGCATGTTGTCCGTGCGGATTCGAACTCGGACCTCTTAATTGAGAGTCCAGACCTCTCCGCAACGCGCTACCGAACTCACTTCTAGTATAGCAAATATTAATCATATCGCCTAATGTTGTTTTTTTTACAAAAGAGCACTTTTAATATGTCAAAGGGATTGCATGTTTATCGACTTCCAATAATGTCGATATACGGGTATATTTTATATCACTGCGGATAACTTCAGCATGTATCGAACTTCTAAATAGCGAAAATAAATCAGCTGTTCCATACATTTGAGTCGAATATGTACCTACTGCAGTTTTGTATAGGACAGCTGATTTTTTTATCGCTCTTTTGAAGTTGGCCCCATAGTGAAAGTTGTTCAGTTTGATGAGTAGAATACGTCATGCTGGAGTTATCCGCAGTGATAAATAATTACCCGTAGGTATATCGACACAATCGGAAGTCGATAAACGTGCAATCCCTTTGACATATTAAAAGTGCTACCAAAATTTCGGAATCTGCGTATGAGACACAGAAAACTTGACTAAATTTAAACTTGCATAGGGACGTCCTAATTTAATATTAATTATTTGAAAATTGAAGCATCCATGTTACAAAATGATGAAAACCAATAAAAATTATACAAAAATGCGAAAATAACATGTGTAATGATGAGTGTTTAGATAAAATTGATAATATTTTGTACAAAAACGTGTTTTATATTAAATTTTAATCATCTGTAACGACATAAATATTATTTGGTAGAATTTAAGTAGAATTTGAAACAGGACTGGTAGATTTTGGTAGATTTCAGCAGTAATTTTGGTCACGCTGAAGGACATTGTGCTACACAAGAACATATAGGTGTTACTTAGTAGCTAAAGTGGGTACATGAACCCTGAAAGGGCACAGCAATATTAACAAGAATTAATTTTAAAGAAAAAAAAAATTTGTACAATTTCAATAGTTCTTTAGGTTCTTTTGGTAGTTTTTGGTTCATTTGGTAGGTTTTGGTAGTTTTTGGTAGAGTTTAGTTTTTGGTTATTTTGGTAGTTTTTCGTTATTTTGGTAGTTTTTGGTAGAGTTTAGTAATTATTTTTTGTAGTTTCTGGTTTTTTGGTAGTTTTTGGTTAGTTTGGTAGTTTTTCGTTGTTTTTAGTTATTTTTGTAGATTTTCGTAGTTTTTGGTTATTTTGGTAGATTTTATATTTTTTGGTAATATTTGATAGAAGAATGAAAATTACCAAAAACTACCATTAAAAACAAAAGAGTTCTTGACGGCTTGGCTACGGGGTGGGTCTGTTGACATAAATAAAATATTTGTTTTGCAAAAGAGGTGCATTCGAATCGTAAGCGGAATTCAGTCAGTAAGGGTGTCATGCCGATCCTTGTTTACCGACTTTAAATTACTCACTGTGACAGCTTTGTATATCCTCGATCTGTGCAAAATCGTGAGACGATACCCCGTAGTATTCCGTAGCAAGAGATTACATTTAACTCGCAAAAATGAGCTACTGGTACCAAATTACCGACTAGCATCGATGCAAAGGACTACAAAATAAAGTCGAATACTGTTCTTGTGTATAATAAAATACCAGATGACATTAAAGCCGACAAGAAATTTCTGAAGAAGGTTAAAGAAATATTAATCGAACAGTGTCCCTATGACTTTAATTAGTTTCTTCAGTATAAGTAAACAAACAGGCATCAATCTGAGTAGAAAAAAATGTGTTGCAGACCGATTATTTGTACCTCAATAGGTTATTATAATTTTTAACTAATCACATTGAACTGATTTTATAACATTTAACTAATTTAATTGTAGTAGTGTCAGGTGGCAGTTAAGTAATTGTCTGGCACCTATTGTTTAAATCTGTTTTTTTCTTAATGTTTATAAATTATATTGTAGTGTGACTAATAGGTACTCTGTACTTACCATCTGTAACTTATGTACCTACCTACAATTTAAGGTAAATAAATGAAACGAATTAATGAGATGAACCACAAAGTACCAAATTAACCATAAACTACCAAAAAGTATGAAAAATTACCAAAATAACAATAATCTACAAATCTACCAAAAAAAAAACTACCTAAAGACTCAAAAACTACCATAAATTACCAAACAGTGTAACTTTTGTGAAATTCCTTTGTGTTGTCTTGTGTCGCGCAATGTCTTTTCGCGCAAAATTCTGTCGTGCAAATGACTTTCGAAGTCAATCGTTTGAGTTACCTACTACGGTACAGAATTCACTCTTATTCCTTATTTAAAACATATCTGACGATGATGATGATGATTTCAGATTATCAATCCTTAGTTTGCTAGTAACAATAGTAATAAACTTACAGTTATTCTGTTATAATAATGGCATAGCATAGCATATGCTCACGACTATATTCCCCGAGGGGGTAATCAGAGATATTCTGAAACCTTAGAACATCCGCGTTTCACCAGTAGTACCGAAACTCATAACAACCACACCAACATAACTCCGTTATAATAATGGGGACAAAAATTAACGAGTAATAGTCGACCAATTTATAAAATGTACTTCTAAGTCAACATATCGTGACGGGCAACTACGGAACCCTACACTGCATGTGGCCCGACACCCACTTGCCCGGTTTTTTATAAGTTACTTTGCCTACTTTAGCTAAAAATGGATTGGTTCATTAATCTTCTAAGACAGTGTTGGGTGTTGCCGGTCACCGGTCTATTTGCAATGATTTCGAACGATTGATGGCCCATAGTAATTTGTATGAAGAAAACGTCAAAAAAAATATGTAATTTTTGGTAACAAATTGCAAAAAAACTAGAAGTCGTATCGAAAAACTGATTTGTTTAAAGTGTTCTTTGATGTTTTGCCATTGATTAGAAATATATTTTGTTGCTTTATTTTGTTTCACTAAATCACAGGACTCGGAACGCGGTAGTGCTATTCTAGAGTTTTTCATGAAATTCTCGATTACTTTCTGATGTAACTACACAATTTTACTCAAATTTTTTTTGTTCATCTTGTACTTCATCTTTTAAAGAAGCGATGGTATTAATTTTGTTTCTAAATATAGCTATTTACTATCCTCAAAAGTCGGAACGCCGAACCCTGTTTTGCCCGATTAGGGTAGTGCCGACCCTTAAAGGACAAGGGGTCAAGCCTAAAGGGCTAGATACATCATACATAAAATTTTCGATTCAATAATTCGTAGTGAAATATTCAATTAAAAGATGCGTCAACATCGTTTTGATCATCGACCTTAACTCACAAAGACCGTGGTGCTATGCTATCTGACAATACCTAGAAATTCACTGGAAAAACGCTCATTCATTCGTACTCTTTTTACCCGCGACGAAACGGAGAACATGTATATGCGTTTAGTGTAAGAGGTTGTTTGTTTGTTTGTTTTTATGTGCAAAACCAATGTTCCCATTTATTATTATTATGTGTCTTACGATCCGTAATCACGGGCAATTAAGTCCCGGACCTTTGGAAGGCGTGCATGGAGCCGAAGCCAACATGTAGAGGCCCGTTCAAAAGACAAGTTAATCTAAATGTAAGGGATACACATGGCGGATACCATCTCCGAGCGCACAACATGATACACACGGGGATGGTCCCCGCCAGGTGCAAAGACTATTGGAGTGCGGCTCTATGGCCGCGATGGAAAAATAAGGTCTTGGGCTATAGAGGTGAAAGTTGGATGGATGGATACTGGGCTATGGGAGGAGACTAACGGACGCCTGCCATGACAACTAGTCTCAAAATTGTAAATAGGGCAGGCGGTGACTCGCCAACTCGTCGAGTGGGCCCCATAAAACGGCCGCACGCACAAAGTGCGACAATGGGGCAACATCCCATTGAGCGGCTAAAGGTTGTCGAGAGGTGCGGCACCGGTTTCACCATCGCGGGGTTTACCCCCGTGAGCGGGTTTCCCCGTTATTACGCCATTACGTGCAATACACTTCCAACCTGGAGCATAGGTTCTTTGCTCTTGCGATTCCACTCTGGACGGCCAATGAAGGCAAGCCAGAGGTAGGGGGGTGTGTTACTGTCTGTATGTGTGTGTGTAAGCGCATGTCTGTATGGTCCCCCTGGATAGGGGTCCGCGGTGTCGCCACTCACCGTCAGCTCGCCACAAGCTGCCCCCGCGGGGTTATTATTATTATGTGTCTTACGATCCGTAATCACGGGCAATTAAGTCCCGGACCTTTGGAAGGCGTGCATGGAGCCGAAGCCAACATGTAGAGGCCCGTTCAGAAGACAAGTTAATCTAAATGTAAGGGATACACATGGCGGATACCATCTCCGAGCGCACAACATGATACACACGGGGATGGTCCCCGCCAGGTGCAAAGACTATTGGAGTCCGGCGCTATGGCCGTGATGGAAAAATAAGGTCTTGGGCTATGAAGGTGAAAGTTGGATGGATGGATACTGGGCTATGGGAGGAGACTAACGGACGCCTGCCATGACAACTAGTCTCAAAATTGTAAATAGGGCAGGCGGTGACTCGCCGACTCGTCGAGTGGGCCCCATAAAACGGCCGCACGCACAAAGTGCGACAATGGGGCAACATCCCATTGAGCGGCTAAAGGTTGTCGAGAGGTGCGGCACCGGTTTCACCATCGCGGGGTTTACCCCCGTGAGCGGGTTTCCCCGTTATTACGCCATTACGTGCAATACACTTCCAACCTGGAGCATAGGTTCTTTGCTCTTGCGATTCCACTCTGGACGGCCAATGAAGGCAAGCCAGAGGTAGGGGGGTGTGTTACTGTCTGTATGTGTGTGTATAAGCGCATGTCTGTATGGTCCCCCTGGATAGGGGTTCGCGGTGTCGCCACTCACCGTCAGCTCGCCACAAGCTGCCCCCGCGGGGTTATTATTATTATTATTATTATTTTGAAAAACATTACTTTTTTCTCTCCGTAGAGGTGGAAATATGGCACGGGCCTGAGCCAAGTGCATAAAGAGGAATTAGTTCGATAAAAATTTTCGAACAATTCTGCAGGTGTTAAGTACGACGGCTTTCTGTAAAAGTGTGAATGATAATGGATGCATGTCTAGTGTTTTGAGGCTTGTGTGGAGTGTTTTTGGGACGACGCCTGTAGATGATAGGATGATAGGTACTGTTTTTACTGTGTTTACTTGCCATTGCGTTTTAATTTCAATTGCTAAATCAGTGTATTTTGCTATCTTCTCTGTTTGCGTTGTGAGTAAATTATGTGTGTTACAAATTGCTATGTCTATGAGGTACACAGTTTTATTGATTTTGTCAAGGAAAGTGATGTCTGGTCGATTGTAATGAATTGTCTTATCTGTAATTATAGTCCTGTCCCAGTATATCCTGTAGTCGCTATTTTCAAGTAGGTATGGCATCTGGTTGATATTTGTAATATGGTACTTTCTGTGTGACGAACTTATGCTTGAATGCTATGTTTTGATGAATGATAGCTGCTACCTGGTCATGCCGATGCTTGTAATCCTTTTGAGCTAAAGATTTACAAGCTCCGGTGATATGTTGAATGGTTTCGGAGTTACTGTGACAGTGTCTACATAAATCGGTAGGTAGGTTTGCTATACGGATAATGTGTTTTTGATAATTACGTGTCTCTATTACTTGATCTTGTATAGCAAGCATGAACCCTTCGGTCTCCGGGAAGAGCTCGCCTCGTCGCAGCCAAGCGTTTGACGCAGGTTTGTCAACATGTGGCTGTTGCAGATCGTGGCGATGTCTGCCGTGCAGTGACTTCTGTTCCCATGCTGCTATCTTTTGTTTGTTATCAGTAGTTTGTTCATTTCGTTGTGTGCTAGTGTTGTGTAAATTGAGAGGTGTAAAGTGTTTGTCTGCTTGTGTTACTGTATGGTGTAGTGCGGATTGTTGTGCTTTGTCATAGAAATATTTTCTCAATGTTTTAATTTGGTTGTTATGCAGGTTGACTACATCTATGATACCCCTTCCTCCTTCTTCTCGTGGCAGTGTTAGTCTCTGTATACAAGATCTCGGGTGATGTTTTCGATGAGTTGTCATTGTTGTGTTAACAGTACGTTGCAGTTTTGTAAGATCTGTTTGTGTCCAATTTATAATTCCAAACGAGTATGTAAGTATAGGGACTGCGTATGTATTTATTGCCTTGACTATGTTGCGTGAGTTGAGTTGCGATCGGAGTAAAGCATTCAGCCTGTGTTTGAATTTTTTTGAAATTTCAGCTTTACTATGCTTTTGATTAATTTGTCGAGCCTGTTGGAATCCTAAGTACTTATATGTGCTATTTTGGTCAAGAGATTCAACACAGCTACCTGCCTCCATGACATAGTCATTCTGCTCTATGTTACCGCTTCGAACAGTAAGAGTTTTACATTTGTCAATTCCGAACTTCATGTGTATGTCGTGTGAGAATGTTTGAGTGATGTCTGCAAGAGCGTGAAGTGATTGTGTGGTGTTACTGTATAGTTTAATGTCATCCATGTACATGAGGTGTGTGATTGTCGTGTGATTGTGGGCAACTTTGATAGGAAATCCTTCATTCGAATGGTTCAGCATTTTTGAGAGGGGGTTTAGCGCGAGGCAAAACCATAGAGGGCTGAGTGCGTCTCCTTGGAAAATACCTCGTCGGATAGATATATCGGGTGTAGGAGTGCTCGTACCGTTCATTACTTTCAGTGTGGTTTTCCAATTTCTCATAGTATTTTCTAAGAATGTAATTAGCGAAGGATGAATTTTGTAATGTTCTAATATATATATGAGCCAACTGTGGGGTACTGAATCGTAAGCTTTTTGATAATCTATGTACATTGTATTGATGTTCCTTTTGCGTGTGAATGCCTGTCTCATCACTACTGAATCTATAATCAACTGCTCCTTGCAGCCTTGGCTGTTTTTTCGGCAACCTTTTTGTTCTTCTGCAAGGATATTGTTTTCTGTAATATGACGATGTATGAGTTCAGAGATGCATGATGTGAGGATTTTATAGAATGTTTGTAAACAGGTTATAGGTCTGTATTTAGCTGGATTCTGATATTCTGTGCCTTTTGGGATCATATATGTGAGACCTTGAGTAATGAAGCTTGGCATTATACCGGGGTTTTGAATAAAATTGTTGATGTGGTTGTGTAAAATATAATGTGTCCTTGTAAATTTTTTGTACCAATAGTTATGGAGGTGATCTGTTCCTGGCGCTTTCCAATTATGTGTTTTTTTGAGTACTGATACAAAAACGTCTATAGTAATATGTTCGAATTCCATTTGTGGTATATTTTGTGTAGTTTGTGCATCAGTTTCAATCCATTCTGCTGATTGATTGTGTTGTACAGGATTTGACCAAATGTTGGACCAAAATTGGTGAAGTTCTTCTGAGAGTTGGGAAGATGCTACTCCAGCATCTGTTTGAACGTGCTGTGTGTCTGATGTAAGTTTTCTGTAAAACTGTTTTTCGTTGGTTGCAAACTGAGTATTCTGTTTTTTCCTGAGTGTACAATTGACATATCTTCTGAGTCTGCTACAAGCTGCGTTTAACTTTTGTTTCAGTGTATCTAAGAACTGTTCGTCTGTTTTGTTGGGTTCTTCGTGCTGTGAGTGTATTCGGTGTTTATTTTTAATTGCTTCTATGTGACTAATTAATCTACTATTTCTATTTCCTTGCATATAATGTGACATTCTTCCAATTTCTTTTCTAAGTGTCCTGATTTTGTTTTGCAACCTTTTTTGCCATGCTGGTATATAATTCTTATTAGATCGGTTGTAGTTTTCTTTAAATTTAGTGCCATGACATGCCGCTGCTGTGTATGCTGCACAATATATTATTGTTTGGGTAGTTTCGAAGTTATCGTCTACAGAGAGATGTTTTGGTAGTATTTCGGTGTTAATAAAGTCTACTATGTGCGCAAATTTTTTAGATGTTTTTTGTTTCGGTATGTATGGTCTACAGGTTGGAGACGTGTGCTTAAATTGTTCAAGAGCTAGTTCAAATTGAGTGATAATATTTTCTCGGTTTACGGGTAGATTACCCTGAGCCGGTGTGGTATTGTTAGGAGTTTCAGTATTAGGTGCAAGTTGGCTATTTGTTTCTGTTAATGTTTCTGGAGTTATGTCTGTAAGAGATTGTGTATTCGGTGTTATGATTGTAGGTGTGTAAGCGATACTTTGAATTCGGTCTGGTTGAGTTTCCGTATGTGCGTTTAATGTTTTTTCCACATTTTCCCTTATTTGTTTCAGTCTATCGGAAGAAATTAATTTATTGCTAATTATCGACCGTCTTTGGTCTGCTATACGTTGTTCATTGAGATAAGATAGATGTGGGTGAACTTCAATAAATTTATCGTGAACTTTTTTCCTGTAGGCGGTTAGATCTGTCTCAAGTTTGGTTACTTCATAGTAACATTCAATTAATGACTCGTTCAGTTCATCAGACCAGCTCATTCTTGTTCTCGGTGTTTGATTGTGTAATTGCTGTGTGTGATTGTCGCTATCATTATTGGATGTGTTGGTGTTATTAAGAAGTGCTACTACTTCAGATTTGATGTTGTCTAATGTTCTTTGTGAGAGAAATTTGTTTCGAATGATTGCTCTCCTCTGATCTCCTATTCTTTGTCTGGATATTTCCAATGAAGGAAATTTTTGTATGAATTGTTGATGAAGTGGGTCTAGGTATGTACGGATATTTGTTGTTTCTAATTTGGTTACAATGAGATAAGTGCGCCAGATAAATGCATTCATTTCATGATTCCATTTAATTCGTGCGCGTTTTGTGTCAGTAGTGGGTGCAAGGTTATCGGCA
This sequence comes from Agonopterix heracliana, assembly GCA_963693445.1. NCBI lineage: Eukaryota > Metazoa > Arthropoda > Insecta > Lepidoptera > Depressariidae > Agonopterix > Agonopterix heracliana. The sequence continues at coordinate 2,100,817 of OY856321.1, forward strand.
TCTGCCTCTTGCACAACATCCACTGACATAGAAGATATTGATGATGATCGAGGGGGTTCTTGAATTTGAAAGGAATAGGGTGATGAACTGGGTGACTGAAAAAGACTATGGGTTGATGAAATGGGTGATGATGGATGAGAGATGATGTCGGCTGTAGATTCTTCGGTTACATTCCCGACGAGAGCCCGCCTGTTCAGCCCCTCGTCACCGACGGTTCGCGTGCTGCAACACCCAGCGTCGGCTCCAGGTGTGCCCCGACGAACTCCGGGAAGCGGCCTCAAATTATATCTTTTATTGTTTGTATTTCGAGAAGATTCCATGTCGAATTTGTATTGTGTAGGAATTATTATTCGTCGCCTGTAGAGCCTCTTGCAGACGAAAGGCTAGGAGTAAGTGGAGGTGTCGCCCACACCCCTACTGGACCGTTAGCGACCGACGTATTTTTCTTCACCCCGGGCCATTCAGCAGCAATCTTCCGCACGGTGCCTCACACGTTGAGCTTGGGTGGTGGGACCGTTGGTTTGGGATGGGTGGCCATGGTGGTATTGGCAATTAATTGTATCTCCCTTGAAGGGGTGCGGCCTAGTTGATCAGACCAGAACTTAAATGTATCACCATCCCGTAAGCCCCCCTACCACGACAAGGTGGTCCCATAGGGGGGTTATTATTATTATTATTAAACAATTTTATTTAACTTCGAACCGGTCTAACTATCTATCTAACTAACTAACTAACTAACAATGGATTCTTGTAATCGAATTTTCACCCACTTTCTGTCAACCGATTCAGTTGAAACTTTACATACAAGTATAGTTCTAATGACAATGCAATATTATGGTAACATGGAGGTGATCTGATGATGGAGACGGAAGGTGGTCAAGAGATCACCTCGATTTCTTATAGCAGAGCACTCGTGTTTAGTGTTATATAAATTGTTTTAATGAGACCTTTATGGTACTGGTAAGAATGAGGGTCTGATGATGGAGACGGAAGGCGGTCAAGGGATCTCGTCGATGACTTATAGCAATACACTCGTGTTTGGTCTCATTTCAATCGCAGCGATGAGATCTTTGAGGTACCAGTAAGATTGAGGGTCTGATGCTGGAGACGGAAGGTGGTCAAGGGATCTCGTTGTTGAATTACAGCAATACAATCGCGTTTGATATCATTTCAATTGTTGCGATGAGAACTTTGTGGTACCATTAAAATTGAGGGTCTGATGATGGAGACGGAAGGTGGTCAAGCGATCTTCTCGATGAATTATAGCAGAGCACTCGTGTCTCGGTAAAATTGAAGGTCTGATAATGGAGACGAAAGGTGTTCAAGGGATCTCCTCAGTAAATTGTTGCAGTACACTCGTGTTTGATCGCATTTAATTGGTTTTGATAAGGACTTTTTAGTCCCGGTCAGACTGAAGGGTCTAAAGATGGAGATCTCCTCTATAAAGCATTTGTGTTTTATCTCGTTTCATTTGTTTCGATAAGAACTTTGTGGTATCAGTAAGATTGAGGGTCTTGATGATGAATACAGCGGGTGGTAAAGGAATCTCCTCGATGTACCTATTATAGCATAGCACTCGTGTTTGGTATCATATAATTTGTGTATGAGAACTTTACGGTAGGTAGGTACCGGTAAGATTGAGTATCTAATGTTGGAGATGGAAGGTTTTCAAGGGGTCTATACAACATACAAAAAATACAATACAAAAAACTTTTTAAGTTAAACGATTTTATTTGTATGAAAACTGCACTAAACGGTAAAATATAATTTTCTACATTTTCGTATTATGTTGTACACTACCGTTAGCTGGAAATTTGTGAGTATAACCTATGTCAACCTATCTTCAAAATAGTTATGACGAATAAAGGTATTACAATAGGCATTCATATTTTAGATTAATACTTTGTTAATTAATTTTGATTATAAAATCGTTGGCGCTTGCTAGTAAAATATTAAACTTTCCTAAAAAATTTGCTTTCATCCGTAGGTAGTGCAGGTACAGGTCTTCATAGCTCGATGACATTCAACAATGAAAACCACATCGATATCACCTTATTTTATTTTGTAAGATAAATAGTAGTTATGTAACATTTGAGTTATACCTATTACTATGCAAGCGCCCACGATTTTATAATCAAAATTAATTAACAAAGTGTTGTGATTTTTAATAAATTGTTAGTTTATTTGCCTTTTTTTTTTTTTTTTTTTATAAATAAGTATGTATTTTTATTTACAAATAAAGGTAACTATAATAGGTACATTAAAAATTAGTAAAAATAAATGACTTATAACTAACTTAACCTAAAATATGGTGCAGGTTTGGACCGCGCGGGAGGGTAGCCAAGATGCTGGCAGCGTTTCCTCGCTGAACGGCTAAACTGATCCGTTGAGCGAGGAAAGCGCCAGCCCTTGGATCCCCGGTCGAATCTACCAGGCGCTTTGCCAGGTCTTTAAAAAGCGCCTGGGCGCCGGGACCCCACGGACCAAGGGTTTCGACACCGAATGCTATGAATTTGTATTGGGTGCCGATACCCTTGTATTTCCCCTCTTTTATCCTTTCGGCAGATTCCGCCGCCGAGCCCACTCTTTTGCTCGTTCCCCGAAGATGGGACGGGGCCAGAGTGTCCACACAGGTGGCATCCCACACCAGCACCCGACCCATCTTCCAGGGGACGAGAGACATCCCGTCTGGCCTCTTGCCATCATCCCGTACAATACCTTTCGGCTCTAGAGTGGCCGGTACGTTGACGGTGGCAAGAGACCTGCGAATGATGTCGTTAAGAGTGGGGTGGCGAGGAATTCTGCCGGCACTTTTTTGGCATGAGAGCCCGTGGTGTCCCAGGCGATCGACATACATGCCACAGTGGCACTGGTGGGGGGTACAGAGATCCGCGCCGACTCGGAGGCCCATTGCTATGCGAAGGGTTTCGGGGTCTAGGTATGTCCCGGTGTTGGGGGACGGGTAGGCACGTAGCCAGTGCCCCGACTCCTTTGTAGCTGCAGCAAGGAGCCTAGCGCGATCGGAGCCTGACGAAACGGAAAGAAGTGAGTCGAATGTGTATTTAGAGGTGATATCATCCCAGCTCTGTATTTTTGGGTCTGTGGGTAAATTTTGGTCCGGGCCGGAATGAAACCAGGCTTTTCTCGCTTCGTCAAAACATGCAACCTCATAGTGTGAAAGGGATGGCCCGAGGATACTTCCTATGAGGTCGGACGTACTGTAGACGGAGGAAAGGAAGGCTGGTAAACACAAGCTGCTGATTTTACGAATCCCTGTGCCGCCGTGTCTAATAGGCAGGGATGCTTGAGTCCAAGATTTTAAAGAAAAACGGATGTTTAAAATTTGTTCAACTTGTGTTTTTAATTTAGTGTCTATGGAATTAACAGAATTTTGAAATTTCCAAATCGGACAGCAGCGAAGGAGATAAGTAAATTTTGGAACAAAAAGGCAAAATTTTAGGAGAAAAATGGCCGAGTGTGTATTAATTTTTAGCAGTCTATCGGAATTTTGGTCGAATTTTGATATCATTTTATGAATATGGGGGTCTATTGCTTCATCGAATATTGGGGAACCCAGGAGGCATAAATTGTCTTTCTTTAAAATGTTTATGTTAGGTGCCAATATATTGAATTGATTAATTACCTCGGTGTCGTTAGTAATATTGTTCGAAAGGTATAATTCGCACTTATCAAAATTTAGACTAAGGCCGATAGTATTAAAATTTCTAATTATGTTCGAAAGATCAGAAAGAACAGCTTTCGCATCGCCTCCTAGAGTTCCGTCGTCGAGGTACCAAACGTTGAATTTTGAAATAAGACTGAATAGTGGGGTTGATGGCCAAACTAAAAATTGCTGGCCCGAGGGGATCACCTTGCTGGCAACTGATAGCCGAAAGGATTTCATTATTCTTGTGCATTAATTTTGAGGAGTTGTAATAGCATTGGGTCAAATAATTGTAAATTTCGGGTACTTTAGAATTTATCTCTTTCAGCAAGGCGTCCCTGTTAACCGAGTTAAATGCATTTTTTACGTCAATTTTGAGCAACACCTCTTGACGGCTATCACCTAAAAATGTTCGGAGCGCATGAACGGCTGCTTCGCAGCCGCCCTTTGTTCCGAACCCGAGCTGGACTGGCTGGAGCATGGTTTGTACCTTGGGTATAATATATTTAACACATATTTTAGATGTCAACCGCCTGAGTGTTGAACCGACTGCGATGAGTCTCACCCTACCGTCTTTTTTTGATAGTGCGATGAGATTGGCACCATATAAGACGTCGGTTATCTCGGGGTTGACATCTCCTGCCAGCATCTGGTTGACCAGAAGGGTCAGAGCTGCTACCACTTGCTTACCGGGCTCACCTGCACTGTTGGATGTTAAATCTTTCAGATGTTGGGGCGATAAACCGTCCAGGCCTGACGCCGATCCCGCCTTAAAAGAGGTGATCGCAGACAGGACGTCCTTTTCTGTGGCGCGAAGACAGGCCTGAGGAGGTGTTGGGGGATCCAATACATGAGGGGTTACAGGGGCTGGGGGATGTTTGCTCTGGAGTGCGGTTAGTGTGTCGGGGGTGTCGGGGGAGAGAGTATCGTTTGAAAAAAGTAATTTTGCTGCTCCTCGCAGATCTCCGTCACTTACTTTCTCTTCGACTTTTCTGTAAATATTGAATTTTGGGTTTTTTGTTGGATTGCATGGAGTAGTGATAGTGTGAGAAGGGTTAATGCAATTTTGTTTAATTTTTTGGGTGAGAGATATCTCTGGGTTGTTTGAGTCTGCGTGGAGTGTACTATATGAAAATGATAATAGGTTATGCCAGTCATCTATACTATTTGAATTTACACATTTAGATAGCAATTTTGATAGCAATGTAGCGACGGAGATTCTGGCACCGCGAGGAATTCTTTTCACGATTGGAACTGTGTGTTTGAGATGACTGAGATGTTTATGAAATGGTGTTACATTGTGGGTGGTGGCAGTGGGCAGTGATTGGGGTGTGGCATTTAGAATAGGTGTAATGGAAGGTGAGGAATTATTCTGTTTGTGTATGCGTGATTGGTGAATATGGAGTCCCCGTTGGGATGTGAAGGATCTGCTACACTGATCGCAGTGCACTGACAGTCTGTTGGGGGAAAGCATTCGTACATCCTTTTGAAGACCTGCACCATCGGTTAACTATCACAACAGATTTCTATAATATTTACATTAACATCCTAATAATATAAATAAACACTAGTATCAAAACACAAAAAACAAACATCAAAAACACGTCAAAATGTTGATCTTGACACGGAGCAGAGTCGGCCTCGCGCATGCGGTGTTATTTGGTCACCCGGGAAACAGCCGTCGGCTACCAATGACTGAGCTTCAGCTTTGGGTTTCTGTCAGTTGCTAGGTTACTGCGTTGTTTATTTCCTCTCGGATAAAATGGCACAAAACAGCTGTCCTGGTTTTCAATAATAACAGATTTAAGGCGCCGGAGAAGGCTGCCCAAACTCCTAGAGGCTATATTTGGCCAAGGCCTTCGGTATCTAACCAAACTGTGGCGAAGAAATGACGCGAACTATTTTTTTAGATTAATTTAAGCCGAGCGAGCTTGTCAACGTCAAACTACTCTGTTTTTTTTTTTGCCTTTGCCTTTATTTGCCTTAATTTGACCATTTAATGATTTATTTATATTTCCACTACAGCACAGCAATACCGATTAGTAGCGGATGTCACTGTTAAATATATTAATTTTAAATAAAAGTCGTGTTGACTTCCGATTGGTAGCGGATGTCACTATTAAATTGTTAATACATTAATTTTAAATAAAAGTTGTGTTGACTTCCGATTGGTAGCGGATGTCACTGTTAAATTGTTATTAAGTACATTAATTTTAAATAAAAGTTGTGTTGACTTCCGATTGGTAGCGGATGTCGCTGTTAACACATTAATTTTAAATAATATTTGTGTTGACTTCCGATACTTACGTTTCCACCACAGCAATACCGATTAAAAGCGGATGTCACCGTTAATACATTTATTTTAAATAATACTTAGTTGACTTCCGATACGGTATTATAAAATCTGAGCTTCCGAGTTGTCTTTGAAGTGAAGTTCTTTGCACTCGGTTTGCAGTGGTGGGGCGAGGCAATATAAGTCTAGAATTGAGTGTTGGAGTCTTGTCTTGCTGTTACGGTGTAAGGAAGTGGTTGAAGAAAATATAAGTGTTCATTCTATATTGGCAGTTTTATTATAAAAGTATTAATCTAAAATATGAATGCCTATTGTAATACCTTTATTCGTCATAACTATTTTGAAGATAGGTTGACATAGGTTATACTCACAAATTTCCAGCTAACGGTAGTGTACAACATAATACGAAATGTAGAAAATTATATTTTACCGTTTAGTGCAGTTTTCATACAAATAAAATCGTTTAACTTAAAAAGTTTTTTTACCTATTTTTTATTCCTTTTTTGATTACATACCTACAACGTTTCCATACGTCACGGTTCAAAAAATAAGTAATTAATTCTAGAGGGTCAATGCATTTGTTGTGGATATAGTTTGCATGTGTCGATTCTAATAAAAGCAACTAGTATCAATGTTATGGCTAAAATATATACAATTATACTATGTTTAATCAAATATCTAAAATCTTGTCGCACTTGAGGTCATATCAGCAAGAACACGTTCACGCGACCAGCTTTTTAGATATTTAATTAAACATAATATAATTGTATATATTTTAGCGATAACATTGACACTAGTTTCTTTTATTAGAATCGACCCATGCAAACTATATCCACAACAAATGCATTGCCCCTCTAGAATTAATTACTTATTTTTTTATTTTTTAGTAAACCTTAATAAAAGCTTGTTATTAAAAAGTTCTTTTACTTTAAATTTTATTTTTTACTTTTTAGTCATTTACACTTTTTAGCACAAGATCATTAAATAATAATATGTTTGTTTTGTAACGAAAGCTGAAAATGACAAGTGCTATTAACCGTTGAGGAGTTCCCTCGTACGGAGACATTCCTGGCTTTAGCACCAGATCTTTGTTAAAATATTGGTTTTGCTATCAAACCTGAACGTGTACACAATATAGCACGCCAATGCTGTTAACCGTTGAGGAGTTCCCTCGTACGGAGACATTCCTGGCTTCACCTGTCACTTGATCTTGGTTAAAATATTGTTTTGCTATCAAACCCGAACGTGTACACAAAATAACCAGCCAATGCTGTTAACCTTTGAGGAGTTCCCTCGTACGGAGACATTCCTGGCTTCAGCACCTGATCTTGGTTAAAACATTGGTTTTGCTATCAAACCCGAACGTGTACACAAGATAGCAAGCCAATGCTGTTAACCGTTGAGGAGTTCCCACGTACGGAGACATTCCTGGCTTCAGCACCAGATCTTGGTTAGTATATTGGTTTCGCTTTCAAACCTGAACGTGTGTACAAAATGACAAGCCTGTGCTATTAACCGTTGAAGAGTTTCCTTTTACGGAGACGATTCTGGCAGAAGCACCAGGTCTCTGTCACCATATTATTGTGTTGTCATTGGATTCCTATATGTGTACCAAGTTTCAGCTTGATTGAATATATAGAAGTGGGTTAAAATTAACATGCAAGATTCCACCCGAACGTACAAAATATATACAAATAAATAAATAATAAAGGCAAGTTAAATAAAAGCTTGATAGGCAAATAAATTCACTTTGTCCTTTGCGGTGTGCGCGAGTGATCCATCAGGTTTCAGCAGGGGAGGCAGCGAGGGGCGGCAGAAGTTGGACTCGATCGATTTGGCTAGGGACCAGAACGCTTTACTACCTGATGGGTACGAAGCCAGTCTGGCGCCTATGCGGTCAATATGGTCGTAACGGGGCCGACGTAAGATTCTTTTGCATGACTTGGCGGCTTGATTAAGGCTTTTTTCTTTTCTCGAATGTCCGGAGCTTTACAGTTTCGGGCTTCGACCCATTTCTGGTAGGCCAAGTTCTTATGCTGCTCAGCAAGAGCACAATCGGTGCTGTACCAGGGGCGAGACTTGCCTCCGACAGGTACATCGGAGTATAGTATAAAATATTCCATAGCTCGAAGCACCACGTCGGTTATGGCATTCGCAAAGCTCGTCGGATCGTCAGAAAAAAAGCATGTTTGCCGCCAAGGATAGGATGCGAAGAAGTGGCACATCTCATCCCAATCTGCTGACTTGTATCGCCACAGTCCCTTGTGCCATTTTGGCTTCTTTCAGTCGGTGTTATTGACGACACAGCTTTCACCACACAATGATCAGAGCTGCCCAGGGGGGCTGATACCGATATCGTGTATCTGTGAGGATCTGTAGTCAGCAGAAGGTCCAAGCAGTTGGCTGTATGGTTTTCAACGTCCGGAACCCTAGTCGGCTGATTGACCATTTGGGTGAGATCTAGTGATAAAGCGAGTTTGCGCGCCTCTCTACCAGCGTGGTCTGTTTTCTGGTAAGGAGCCAACCACTCCCGATGGTGAGCGTTGAAATCGCCTAGAAAAACAACCTGAGCCATGAAGTACCGTTGTTGAGCAGAGTCCGCTGCTTCGCTTAGGTACTCAAAGAGTGCGGTTGTCTCACGGTCGCCAGTGTGTGATCTATAGACACAGGCGTAGAGCATTTGCTCAGTTCTCATGTCCACCATTACCCAAAGCACAGAGTATTCAGGACGCTCTAGGGTACGGAGACGCCGACTACAAAATGTCATCGCGGACATACAGGCACACTCCAGCTCTGGGCTTAAAATTATGCTCCAGGCTATATCCGGGATAGTACAGGTAGGTCGCGTCTGTCGGACGTCGAATCTGTGTCTCAGTGAGGAAAAATAAGTGAGGCTGCTCAGTCTCAAGATTATGGTGGACTGGATCGAGATTGGAGTGCAATCCTCGGATATTAGAGAGGTGCACTTTTAGGGGGAGGACGTAAAGCCGCCGTCAGTGTTGCCAACTGTTATGTTAGGGCTGTAGCTAGGTAGTTCACGAAAAGTTGCTAGATTGCCCAATTTTCTTTCCTATAAAAGTTGCTAGAAGTAGCTAAACATCAAAATTGATTAAAACAACGCCAAACTTTGAAATTTAATTTAATTTCTCAAAATATTATGGGTTATTATCATGTTATAGCCATGTTTTTGCTCATTCTATACAGTTAAGATTAAAAAATGTATGTATCGGACGTAAAAACAGATGTAAAGACAAAACCGACAGTTTTTCCGACTGCTTCCAGAACAAAAAAACAAGTAAGAACGAGAGTGAAATATAGTACAAAGGAAAAGAAAATCAAATATTTGGCTATTTTCATGGTTTGCCTTTATTTCTCGCTCCATTTTCGTTCATTTTATGGCTCTGGCTTTGAAAATCTCTAAATCCCAATAGTTGCTAGAAAAAGTAGCTAAAAAGTTTAGCTACAAGATTTACAAATTTGTAGCTGACAGACCTCCGAAAATTGCTAGATCTAGCTATAAAGTTGCTAAGTTGGCATCACTGGCCGCCGTTTATACTTTTTCCTTTTGTTTTTCATTTTCATACATTCATTCAAAAAATAGGCTTGTGGACAGACAGAAGAAGGTAATATGAACTAACAAGAGCCAAGCGGCCTAGCTGAGGAGTCACGCTAAAGAGAAGCTCGCACGGAGACTACGGGGACGCCCAAACCCCCCCGGAGATTGTCATCGGGTCCACCCGTCCGGTCGCCAACCGGCACGATGAAGCCGTCCGGGATTTTTCGCGAGGCGGCGGGACAGCCTTTCGTTGGATCTGGCGTACTAATTGGGCCCCCTACAACCTGCGGTCTGTCAGCGGTGGACCGTGCTTCGGATCCCGGTACCCTCCGCGACAAGGTGCCCGGCGCGAGACCACAACAAGCCGAAGACGGCCTTATTCGAACATTTCGCCCTCAACCAAGTTGCCCAAATATGGTTTCTTCCAACATCACACCGGAACACGGGAGACCCTATTTGGCGGTATGGCTTTGCCGGAAGGGTGGTAACTAGCCTCGGCCGAAGCCTACCACCAGAAGTTGTTTCTCGTTTAGCACCACCCAGGGATCACGTGTAGGGTCTCAGGAGTAAAACCTACGGACGCGAGCAACTTCAATCTCCACAAACTTTTAGATTTTCTAGGTCGGTTATAGGTAATTCAGATTTACTTATCGTCACGCCCAATTTTCGTAATATTCCTTAATACTTTCGTATGCTCCCGAAGAACAATAATTTTAGCCTTTAACAATCCACTTAATCGCACCAATAATGAATCAATAGTTAAAAATCTAAAAACTGAACGTCATGTGAAAGTATGCACTGGATTGCAACAACTTGGATCGAGCCATATTGAATTACCTTGAATTACCCTCAAACATAATATTTAATAAAATGTAACGATTATCTTAGTTTGATACTAAGCAGTTAACAATTTCACATGGTTGAGTTAGTAACCGCTTGGCTCAGTCAGTGGTAAGATCGCTTGAATTAATGGAGTTGAATTTTGCGAGTGCTGAATTCAAATCTCTGTCATGGATGGAAAGACATGTTTTATAAATTTTTCACTGTGTTTCTAAAATTTAGAATTGGCAGAATGATTCTCTAGTATCTAAAATGCAAAGGAAGTGCGAGTACAGGTTTATCGCTTGGAAACGTCTACCAATAGATGGCACTTGATTCAGCTAACGTGAAGCTTGTGCCTCAAATTCTTAATACTTAGGGGGTTAGATTTCTCTGACGCTGACTGTACCTATTCTTTGCAATTATAAAGATTACATTTTATCGGATTTCATTTTCATATTTTTTCATTTTAACTAGCCCTTTGACAAACATTATTTTATCTATAATGGTTATATTATTTATTGATTGTAAGGTGGCAGTGATGGATAACGAAAGTTTAATTCGCCTATGTAAATCGAGTTTTTCGGTATTAGAGATCGAGGAAGCCAAGACGCTACTTTTTGAATCTGTTCGCACCGACAAACGAAAAATAACACGACGAAAAGATGGCAAAGCAGAACGTGATTTGCAGGACATCATCACTGTGTTTAAGGAAACTGACCCTGAGAGGATTCCAGTGTTCGCAGCGCGCGAGTTACACAGATTACCACCGGTTACTTTCGACCACATAGATGCTACCCGTCTTTTAAAGGATTTGTTAGTACTACGGGAAGACCTGACAAAGCTGAAAACCGAGTGTGTTACCAGGGACGAGCTGCATGAGGCCCTAAAAACATGCGAGTTAAAAACGACACCGACGCCACAACGCCCGATGATTGTACCCCAATATCGAGCCTTGAACGTAAACATGAAGAGAGGTGCGTTTCAAACTTCATTCCAGTTTGATAGCGGCCCTATCGGCTTCATCGGGCTTGATAACACACTAGAAAACTCAATTGGGCATACTAGGGCAGACGAACAGAGAGCATCAACGCCCTTCCGGGAACGCACCAAAACCAGTGGTGTTAAAAATACCAGTAGCAATTTGGAGGGTGGCTTGAAAAAAGGGAATGCGTCTCCTCAGTCGTCGGGAGCAAGCGAGCGGCGGAAACGAATATCTCGGCCGGGCAGCGACCGAACCGGTTACTCTCTACAAAACGATGAAACGTTCAGGTCCATAATGTCCCTTTCCCAAAATGTCCCCTGGTTCCAGAAAGTCCCTTTCCCAAAATGTCCCTTCCTCAAAATGTCCCTTCCCCAAAATGTCCCTTCCTCAAAATGTCCCTTCCCCAAAATGTCCCTTTCCCAAAATGTCCCCTGGTTCCAGAATGCCCCTTTCCCAAAATGTCCCTTCCCCAAAATGTCCCTAGTCCCTATCCCAAAATCGTCTCAGCTCAAAATGTCTATTTCTCAAAATGTCCTTTCTCAAAAAGTTAATTTCTCAAAATGTCCTTTTCTCGAAGTCTTTTTCTCAAAATGTCCTTTCTCAAAAAGTCAATTTCTCAAAATGTCCTTTCTCAAAAAGTTAATTTCTCAAAATGTCCTTTTCTCGAAGTCTTTTTCTCAAAATGTCCTTTCTCAAAAAGTCAATTTCTTAAAAAGTCCTTTTCTCAGTCCTTTTCTCATAAAGTCCTTTTCTTAAAAATGCCCTTTTGTCACGTGTACCAAGGAGGTCGGCTTAGGCGCAAAATGACCACTTCGTAAAATGTCAACCGATCGCAAAAGGTCCACTTCGCACAATGTCGCTTTCACAAAATGTCGCTTTCGCAAAATGTCCCTTTCGCAAAATGTCGCTTTAGCAAAATGTCGCTTTCGCAAAACGTCCGCAATATGTCGTTTTTCTTTTAAGAACTGAAACAAAAATGTGGTATTTTTAAAAGCTAGCATTGTTTTTTTTTTGTTTTTTCAAATTATTTACTTTTTAAGATTTTTTTTACACTTTTTTTTTTATGTGATATTTTTGAAAGCTAGCGTTGTTTTTTTTTTCATATTAATTTCATTTAAGTACATTTTATAGATTTTTTTACTATTTTGTACATATTTTTTGTTTTTGGAAGGGACATTTTGGGAAAGGGACTTTCTGGAACCAGGGGACATTTTCGGAAAGGGACATTATGGATCTGAACGCCAAAATCGTCTCAGCTCTTTCGCGACTAATAGAAATGAAAAAAAAAAGTGAAAGTTGAAAGCTAGCATTTTTTTTTCAAATTATTTACTTTTTTAAGATTTTTTTTACACGTTTGTATATTTTTTATAATTTATATAAATTATAATAAAATTTACCTACCAAAACAAAAAATATGTACAAAATAGTAAAATAAAAGTAAAAAAATCTATAAATTAATGTACTTAAATAATATGAAAAAAAAAAACAATGCCAGCTTTCAAAAATATCACATAAAAAAAAGTGTAAAAAAAATCTTAAAAAGTAAATATTTGAAAAAACAAAAAAAAACAATGCTAGCTTTTAAAAATACCACATTTTTGTTTCAGTTCTTAAAAGGAAAACGACATTTTGCGAAATGGACGTTTTGCGAAAGCGACATTTTGCTAAAGCGACATTTTGCGAAAGGGACATTTTGCGAAAGCGACATTTTGTGAAAGCGACATTGTGCGAAGTGGACCTTTTACGAAAGCGACATTGTGCGAAGTGGACCTTTTGCGATCGGTTGACATTTTACGAAGTGGTCATTTTGCGCCTAAGCCGACCTCCTTGGTACACGTGACAAAAGGGCATTTTTAAGAAAAGGACTTTATGAGAAAAGGACTTTTTGAGAAAAGGACTTTTTAAGAAATTGACTTTTTGAGAAAGGACATTTTGAGAAAAGGACATTTTGAGAAATGGACATTTTGAGCTGAGACGATTTTGGGATAGGGACTAGGGACATTTTGGGGAAGGGACATTTTGGGAAAGGGGCATTCTGGAACCAGGGGACATTTTGGGAAAGGGACATTTTGGGGAAGGGACATTTTGAGGAAGGGACATTTTGGGGAAGGGACATTTTGAGGAAGGGACATTTTGGGGAAGGGACATTTTGGGGAAGGGACATTTTGGGAAAGGGACTTTCTGGAACCAGGGGACATTTTGGGAAAGGGACATTATGGACCTGAACGCGATGAAAGTACACACTAATGAAGGATATAGATATTATCAAACAATTATAGACGACTACTCCCACTTCACCCAAACCTACCTGATGGTGAACAAATCTGAAGCTGCAGATAACCTGATAAAATATGTAAGAGAGATAGAAACAGAAAAAGGAGTCAAAATAAAGAGAATCCGTTGTGACAATGGTGGAGAATATTCGTCAAACTTGTTCAAACAATACTGCTTAGAAAAAGGAATAAAAATAGAGTATAGTTTACCTTACAGCCCTCAAATGAACGGCAAGAGTGAGAGGATGAATAGAACGATATATGAGAAAGCAAGAACTATTCTTGACGATTCAAACTTACCACGACACCTATGGGGTCACGCTATATTAACAGCGACCTACATAATTAATCGTTGTCCATCACGGGCTATTGATTATGAAATACCTGCTCAGATATTCAAAAGAGAGTTTAAATTAGGAAAATTGAAACCATTCGGATGCAAGGGATGGATGGTCATTCTCCCGAGACAAGACACATTGGATCCGAGAGCAAGAGAAGAAAGGATGATAGGGTATGCGTGGACAGGGTACAAGGTGTGGGACCCTGAGACTGATAAAGTCATAGTAACAAGAGATATAAGATTTGATGAAAGTGACTACAAATATGTACCGAAAGAATGTCAAGATGAAAATAATGGTTATAACGAAGAGGAAGAATATAAAAATAACGAAGAAACAAGAGAAGAAGAAACAAGAGAAGAACAAAGAAGAGAAGAACAAAGAAGAAAAGAACGTAATATAAAAGAACGAAAACAAGGTGAAGAAAAGAAAAATGAAGAAAGGCAGAATGAACAACAAGATGAAGAAGAAGAGAAAACTAAAACAAGAAGCGGAAGAGTAATAAATCCACCAAAATTACTAAACCAATATGAACTAAATGAAGCGTACTGTCTAATAATCAATAATGAAGAGGACCCAAATGATTACAAACAAGCTATGCAAAATGGATGGGAACAAGCTATTAACACAGAATTAGAAGCATTAAATAAAATGAACACATGGACTGAAATAGACTTACCAGAAAATATGAAGGCCATAGATACTAAATAGGTATTTAAAACAAAGGAGAATGGACTGACTTTGTTTAACTAAATGGTTTTATTATCATCGGACTCTGAATCTAAAATTAACAAAAATAACAACTCAACCGCAGGACCATAGCTGAGATTTTGAATGATGGTAGGGAATGGAAAGTAAAAAAACTGAACCAACAATGGATTGAAGTGCAGAGGAAACGGCTAAAGAACCGTTTTATTGGGCATACGGGCAGTGGGGCCATGGAGTCCGGAAAGTTTAGAGCAGCAGACACCAAAGTACCATTACTTGTTTACAATGTTGACAAGGAAACTACGGAGCAGGACGTTAGGGACTACATTCACGGGAAGACCGGAGAGAGAGTGTCACTATACAAGCTTCGTACGCGACGAGAAAAAAAGCTATAACTCCTTCAAAGCTTTTGTAGATAAAATCAAGTTAACTCACTATCTCGACGATAAAATGTGGCCTCCTGACGTTAGGTACCGGTTGTTTGTCAACTTTGAGGAGAATCGTATGCCCCATATGTAGTGTAAATAGCAATAGCGCAGATAGTGTCTACCTATGAGGCTTGTATGTTATTTAGTGGTATTTGCAAATAGGTAACCAATGATGGATAAGTCTATAATGAAACTAATTAGTTTTAACTGCAAATCCATAAAGAAATCTATGGATTGTGTACGTAAACTGTGTGCGAAGGGGGACATTATCTGTCTTCAAGAGATAGGCTTCTACCTCATGACATCCCACTGCTGGGAGACATTGATAGCGAGTTCAGCGCGACAGGGGTGTCTGCGGTAGACACGGAAGCAGGCCTGCTGCGTGGGCGGCCGTACGGCGGCGTAGCTCTGATGTGGCGTCGTGCAGCCTTCCCTGACGTCACAGTGATACAGTGCGATAACGTAAGAATATGTGCTATAAAAGTTTGTTTACGTGAAAGGTCATTTGCTGTGATTAGCGTTTATATGCCGACGGACTGTACGGAAAACCTACACGTTTTTACTGACTGTTTGAGTGCGATCAGTGCCATTATTGAGAGTGTTGGAGTGTATTGCGTGCCCACCCCGGACAACCATTCGGTAAGGAACTTTTAGCCTTTTGTAATGAGCAGGACTGGTTATGCGCAGACTTCGAAAAAATCGGGTCCGATTCTGACTGTTTTACGATCGTAAGTGAAGCCCATGGCTGTCAACGGTGGTTGGATCACTGTGTCGTTACTGAAGCGGCGTGGAGGACTGAAATTTAAGAAAATTGTACTTATTTTGAAGTACTTAAGAATTGTTAACAACTTGAGAATTGGCAAAAACTTCCACTTTCTCCGAAGGTCGACTCGCTTGCTCCAGCCTATGATATTATGCGCATAAGTAGGCCAATGGAACTCATACCAACACCGTTTTGAATCATGGAGTGTGAAATTTCGAGCTCACTTCGTTCGCTCCAGCCTTGGAATTGTGTTTTATGTGAACTCGAACTGACACCGTTTTTAGATTTGGTGTGTGAAATTTCGAGCTCGCTTCACTCGCTCCAGCCTTTGAATTGAGTTTTGGGTATGGCTTAGGACCTAAGCTTAGGTGATGGAACTCGGACCGACACCGTTTTGAGACTTAATGTGTAAAATTTCGAGGTCGCTTCGCTCGCTCCAGCCTATGATATTATGCGCATAGGTAGGCCAATGGAACTTATACCAACACCGTTTTGAGTCTTGGTGTGTGCAATTTCGAGCTCGCTTCGCTCGCTCCAGCCTATGATATTATTCGCATAGATAGGCCCATGGAACTCATACAAATGCAAATGCCGTTTTGATTCTTGGAGTGTCAATTTTTTAGTTCGCTCCAGCCTATCATATGAGCGTAGGGTAGGCTAATGGAACTCATACCAACAACATTTTAAATGTTGGAGTGTGAAATTTTGAGCTTGCTTCATTCGCCAGCTCGAGATATTATGAGCGTAGGTAGTCTAATGGAACTCATACCAACACCGTTTTGAGTCTTGAAGAGTGAAATTTCGAGTTCGCTTCGCTCGCTCCAGCCAATGGTGTTTTGAGCATATATAGGTAGGCTCTAAGAGGTATAGTTTTGAGACTTGGTGTGTTCTTCTAATTTCCGGAGAGAAGATTTCACAGACACTGAATTATGTTACTCATCCAAAAAACTTGCTTTTTGCTTCTGCCCTACCTTAAACCTCCTATGCCCTACCTTCAATCCAGTTCTAGCTACAGCCCTGGTCCCAGATTCCAAATAAGAAAACATTTTTTTTCTATCTTCAACGTTTGATGGGGTCGCCACACAAATGTTCAAATTTTCCCCCCATAATTTTTAGAGGCCGAAGGTCGAGCTATGCGCCTACGCATAGCTCGACCGAAGCTCCGAAGCGTACCCCCTGGAAACTGGTGGACCTGGTCTCCGAGAGGTCTCCTGGTCTAGATTATATGTTTTACTAGTTTTGGAAAACGGCTCATTGTGAGAAATGTTAATTTAGTAACCCTAAGCGATTAATCTCAAGTGAAACATATGTGCCATATAATACTAAATTTAGTTTTGTAAAAGGTTTTGATTATTTTTATGCAGATTTTTAATAGACACAAGATTTCTATAAATTTACATCTTTTTTTCCCCTACCCCATACTATGATTTGTATGAACTGCTTACGATTTCGGCAGTAAGTCGGTACTTGCTGCCGTTATTCTAAGCAAACTGTTAGTAAGTAACTTTTACTTAGTATAAACGGTTTTCGATTATTTACAATTATCCTAATATAGATACAAACTTTTTGATTACTAGGTATATATCAAATTACATGATTTCAGCTATATATCAAAAAATAAATCAATTAAAATAACTGTATAAAAAGTCAGGAAAATTAAAAATATTTCAAAAACTTTACGCGCCGTTTTCTCGAAATCAAGTCGAACGTACTTACTGCTGCTAGCGCGGCAGTACTGGTCAGATCACCTCTCGATGATTGTCGAGTGTAACATAGATATCTTAAGACCAAGATGTAGTGAGGTTAAGAAAGCACGTAATCATGTTTTATGGGGAGAAAGTGAGGCAAGTCAGATTGCTAACTATACCGAAATGTGTCATAGAAACCTAAGTAAAATTGATTATCCGTTACAATGTATTGAATGTGGAGGGAGACTGTATGTGTAAAAATGATGACCATAGAATTGCTATAAATAAATTGTATCTTGACATAATAAAAGTGCTTTGTGAGGCTGCGGCAATGGCTAGTAGTGCTAGTGTTTCTGTAAATGGGCGTTTTTTTCTAAATATATCCGCACACATTTTGTCTTGTCTATCAGTTTGCACTCAATTTACACTGAAACCAAAGACCGTTTTGAATGAAGGTTTTGATTATTTCAATATTTAATTAATAATCTGTAAAATTAGCAGGATATAGGTCGATTATCTATATAGGTACATATAATAAAATTCTAAACTTGGCGATGATGTACATTCAAGATATTTGCAAAAAAAATAATTGGGTGTGTTTAGGATACGTAATGGAATACATTAAGACCATTTTTAGAATTGTTGTCTGTTTGTCTTTTTGTTTGTTCGCGCATCACTTAAAAACTACTGAACCGATTTGGATGGGGTTTTCACTTAAGTGTAGGGCATGGTTTAGATTAAAATATAGGCTATGTTTCATCGCAATCGGTTTATTCAATCAAAAGTTATGAGTAATTAAAGAAAAAGTCGCGAGGGCTACTGAATTTAATGCACGCATAACTAAAAAACTACTAAACCGATTTGGATGGCGTTTTCACAAAAATATAGGGCTTAGGTTGGATTAACGTGTAAGCTTTATTTCATCGCAATCAGTTCATGAAATCAAAAGTTATAAGTATTTAGACATAGTCGCGAGCGGCACTGAATTTAATGTGGGTTTCCTCTGGGTGGGTGGGGGGTTTCCTCCGGGCAGGTGGGCGAGTTTCCCGGTGTGGGTGAGTTTCCCCCTTAAGGTTTTCTTGATTGCAGACAGCAGCAGCGGTATTGATGACCATAATTTTCATGAAACAAAATAAAGTACATTAGTATGGGCTAAGGAGTACGGCACACAATTCTGATGTTAGATATGGGGTGTATATAGGTGGAAATATAATGAAAGAGACGGAAAGTTATGGGTAATTTGGTGTCAGGATTCAGGCTTATGAATTATTAAATGAATCTATTGCTTAATTTACCATGATTGATGATGATCAAACCCATGATGTTAATAAGTAAAAGCTATTCGGACAGCGTAGGTAGTACCCCGATACAAATCTATCAAGTATTGTCTCATCATCATGATTAGAATGATCGTCTGTTGTCCCAAGTACAGGAACAGGTCTACAAACCTATGATTATGATACAGTTGGTAGGATGGTAATGATATAAAAGAAACGGGAGAATATTTAAGTTCAATCATTATATTTTATTTCTCTGACTGAATATTTACTCAATTGTCTTTTATTTCTCTGACTCGACATTTAATCTGCTTCGCAAGTGTTTTCCCTATTTAAAGGGCCTATGGAGAAGAAGCATAGAAACTCCATAGAACAACAAAAGCACATTGTCGAAAATCACACATTATAACAATTCGGTACACTTTATACACAAGTTACTTAACTTTGGGCAGCATGACGACCTCTGTGGTCTTTGGTATCAGAATGAACGGTACTGTAGTCTTTGGCAGAATGAATCAATTCTATGACAAACCACCTCCTTTATACATTTCCCACCACCCCTGACGATCGTTAGGAATGGCGGCAAAGCTACACAGGAACAGGAAGTTCGTTTACAATATTTAAACTTGTACTATATAATTTCTGATTTACTACGAACACTTGATAAATCAAAATATAATTTTAGACTTAGTAAAATATAAGTAACATAATATTTAACACTAATAAGCATTTTTAGTTACACAAAGTACATTTTATAATGGTGGCAAATCCACACAGGAACAGGAAGTTCGGTTATAATATTTAAACTAGTACTAAATAATTTCTTATTTAGTACGATCACCTCACAAATCACAATACAATTTTAGACTTAGTAATATATAAGTAATATAATATTTAACACAAACAAACATATTTTAGTTGCACAAAGTAATTCTCTCGTTCGCTTATTGGCGGACCAATCAGCGACGAGTGTTGCTAAACCAACAATAATGTCTCGAATATATATTTAATAATTAAGATTACTTCAAAGGATCAGAGTAACTATAACTGTATAATTAATATCACATTTCAACAAGATTTACGATAGTATAAGTTAATAAACATTGTTGACAACAACGGTTTGCTGTTTATTCAATGTTGCCAAAAATAATAATAATGTTGGGATTGTCAGACCAATTGCATTGCAATTCGTAATTTAATTTGATAAAACTTTAAATTGATTTATATAGTTATTATCATGGTATATAACCACTATTCCAACACACGCATCACATCACATAAAATCTACTCAACCGATTTAAATGCGGTTTTCACAAAAGAATAGGGCTTTATTTGTATTCACATTTGTGCTTTATTTCATCGCAATCAGTTATTTCAATCAGAAGTTATGAGTATTTAAAGTCAGTGGTCTGCGCGTTTATACATTTGGGTAGATTCAGTATGGTAAATACCGTAAATACTAATTGCTTTTTTCAACGCTTTCTTCAGAAAGCTCAGTAGCGTAATTGGTAAATGGTCAGACTTTCAAACACGAGTTGATGGTTCGAATCTTGGTGCAGAACTTTTTGTTATTATTTTTTACTCATTATACATACATACATACATATTCTCACGCCTGTCTCCCACTGGGGTAGGCAGAGACAACGGAACGCCACTTGCTACGATCCTGACATGAAAATATCACATTTTCATCAGCAAGTGCATACATAGGAGAATCTGATTTATGGATGAAGTTTGGATTAACATATATTAGGCTTTATTTCATCGGAATCGGTTAACACAATCAAAAGTTATGAATATTAAAAAATTTACTCACAGTGGTAGAGTAAATGAAAGTTAGTACCTACTCCAACTGCTCCAAGTGTACAAATTACACAAATCTAATTGTACTTATCATACTTTATGTGCCTATTCTGTGTATGTGTATTTCAAAAGACCGACGGCCTACGGCCTAGCTTTAGTGTCCTGGCAGAAAAGCAAGTGCCTTCGGTGGCATACTACATGCGTAAGCACATTCCTCGCCATACCTCAATCGCACGACAACAGGAGCAGCCGCAAAACTTACTGCCACAAAAAAGAGAGGTCGTTCTGGGCTAGGTTTGCCACCGCCAAATCGCCGTTGCCGGACAAATACGTCAAAAACCCCGGACATTTCAGTAAAATCTGAAATTTTCCCCGGACAACCACGATAAATTGTATTTTGTTTGACAATAAAATTCAGCTTAGGTCGTTACTGCAAAATCTAAAATCTTTTAAATTTACATCTATACGCATGTTGTTGAAATACGAGCTGATACCTGACTGGAGCGAGTGCAACATGGTCTAAAAAACAAATAGAGCAAGCGAAGCGAGCCCCGAGATTTTGCAATATACGACTAAATTGATTCAAAAACCAGGAGCGAGCTCGAGATTTTCATAACATATCGAGATTTTGCAATACGACTCAATCAATTCAATATATGTACGAATAAAACCAGGAGTGAGCGAAGCGAGCTCGAGATTTTGCCAAATATTATAGCTCATTTGGAGGACATGCCAAAATCGAGGCCTTCTATGTATGAAATAAGAGCTGAAGCGAGTGAAACGAACTCACGATTTTGCCTAGCATCCGGCGCTGTATCGACGGCCTGGCGACGGGACAGGGCGAACTGCAGCGCAAAAAGCGATTTTTCAATTTGCCTACGCGACGGACAAAACACCCAGTGTATTGAAAAATCGGTTTTCGCGCCGCAGTTCGCCCTGTCCCATGGCCATTGGCCAGTCCGTAAGGCGTGGAGTACTATATACCATGGTAGTGTGGAGTACTGTGTACCGTGGTAGCTCCGAGCGACTGGACGAGGAAGGCCGAGGATAGTATCGTGACGCAATAAAATTTATAAATATTATTTCTAATTAAGTATCTATTTCTCTAGTCGTGTTTTAGTAAAGCCTTAACTTCAAATTAAATTGTACCTAATATTGTTGCTAACTTTGCATCGTCTTTGTAAGTACTTAACTCAAATTATTGTTAAATTTTTAGATATAAGTTTTAGTTGTAAAATATTTCAAACACAATTTATATTGTTAATGAATGAACTTAGATTACCTATACATAGCACATTGGCTAGATAATACATTTAAAGTTTAAAGCCGTGGTGGGACCACGGGAACACTAGACTCAGGGCCTGGTACTTACAAACACTAATTTTAAATCAGAACATGCAGGCAGTACACCTGCAGCATCAGGACTGAGTAATAGGAACCCGAAAAAGCAATGTTTCTTCTTAACCCAACAAATTAACAATTATTAGAAATCTGTAGATTCTTAAAGCACACACACACCCCTACACAGTTACTCATTCTTAGTTTATGTTGACAATACCCTACGGAGTAGGTAGCCGTGAAGAGAACTCTGCTTGATCCTAGGTAATAATCTAATTCAAAATCAACAAATCCTCAAGTCTCATGGCTTAGACAGTTAGGACCTCTGCAGCATCAACACTGAAGAGCTGGAACCCAATGTTTTTTTTTGTCATGTTAATTAGTCTTAACAAATATAAATTTTATAAATATTATTTCTAATTAAGTATCTATTTCTCTAGTCGTGTTTTAGTAAAGCCTTAACTTCAAATTAAATTATACCTAATATTATTGCTAACTTTTTAGCAATAATATTAGGAGGTTTTAAATTGAGAACCTCCTCCTTTTGTTGAAGTCGGTTAAAAATATCAAATTTAGTATCGTTCTGGTAACAACAAAGAATGTTTATATTAGTGTCCAAATCCCTCACACCACATAATTCAAAACTCTCAACACTTTTTACAAATATTTAATATTTCAAAATGCATGTTTTTGTCTGCCAGAATTAGCGACCCACCTCTGATCATTTTCTTTCTTGCAAAGTAGGTAACTAAATCATAATTTAATAGACTAAACATAGGAGCGGATATGCTGTTTAGAAAATGCTCTGTGATACAAATATAGTGTTGCCTTTCCCTTAAATTCTCAAAGTAAATTTCTAATCAGCGTTTTTTTTTCGTTTCATAGTAGATCGATAGATGACGCTACGGTCTATACGAATCTATGTCAAACACTGAAAAAATTATCTTTCCCCGAAATGAGGGTAACAGCGAAGTGAAAAAAAAACAAAAATCTTTTGGAACATATTTTTTTTATTATATTTAACTATATTTCTTATGCTAATTTACTCTTTAAGGTGATACAAGACTACAATTTGACTAAAATAAATATAAAAACTCTTTGATCATAAGGCAAAATCTGAAATTGAACTGGCAATAAGAAAACTTGAGCTGTCAAATGTCATTGTTAATCAAACTCGTATCGTAGCATTTACTTTGTCGTGTTTGTTAGTTTACTTCAGAGAGTCACGTTGCAGGGTTTGCCTTGAACACTTGTCTCTCGCGTGGTGTTCGCGCGGTTCGCGTCTCAGCCTGCCACGAGGCTCCAAAATCCTTCTCAGTTGTTCTTACTCAAAAACAATCCTCGAGATTGGATAGACACTCCCTCAAACTACTTGACACTGGCGAAATCTAACAAGGAAACGCCAATAAATAAAAATAGAATAGAATAGTTTACTTCAAACTGTTTTTCTGAAAAACAACGAAAAAGGACTGTATTTTTGGCTAAGAAAGAAATCGAAAATAATTTCAATTTTTTTTTGATGACGTCTTCCAAATCCGAACCAAAGAGAATGAAATCTCTACGTTTTTTAGTCTATAGGTGACATTGCAGAGGAAGTTTTTGCTTGACAGTTTGTCGTACAGACACTACTGCCATCTATTGAGTTATAAGAAAACGGCTTTGGTTATGCCACAGACATTTTGGTGAAAAATGTTTAATGATGTTGAATCTGTGGTTAAGATAGACCTTTCGTTAGCGCGTGGTCCGTCATTTTCACTAGTAATATTACTTGATAAAGATCTAACATTGTGGTCGAAAAAAAGTTTTCCTCTCCACTTTAAAATAATATGGAATTGTACCTTTTTTAGGCAACTCACTGAACACGCTGCTGCCTACAGAGTTTACACCATTATTTGAGTTCTGTTGCTTCACCTTTCTAGACATTTTTACTCTGTGGCGTATACTTTCAACAGACAAAAATTGTAGATCATATTCAGAACTGGACGCAGTTTAGCAAAAAAGATCCAACCCACAACCAATTTCATAGTGGTTGGATCTTTTTTGCTAAACTGCGTCCAACTGTCTATAAGTAAGTTGATTTTGTTACAAATATAGTTTACATAGTCACAGTGTCTAGAAAAATAGCAGGACAAACCCTCCACAAATGTACAGTTCTCATACATTCCAGACCAATACTTCAAGTGATAATTGAGCGTAACTTCATTCAAATGCAAACTCTTATGGACAGGTATCACATAGACAGAAGCAGCTGCTGATAGCCTGGCAATAGGGTTAGACATATAAAGATGTAACATAACCGGATTGCTATCATGACAACCAACACTTAATATTACAATGTCTTTATCGGATATGATATTTTCTATATTGATACACTGTTCAAGTATTTGAGAGCTTGTGGCACTGGACATGATGAAAGCCGAAGGGATATAAACGTCATTCCATTTTCCTCCTCTAGAATTGAGAACAGCAGTCGATAAGCCAGACAAGCTTTCGTCACCTATAATAAATAACTTGTGTTTAGAGTTCACACTCGTAGCGCCATCTTGCATTGACTTCTGTAAACTATCATCTCTCTGGAAATCCTGGAGTTTCTGCTCTTGATGCTTATGCTCATTCTTAGAAGATTCCGTTTTGATAATGTCGCTATTATTTAAGTGTTCATTCTCCCCTCTAAAGTCACTTAGTAAAGGTTTCCTTTCAGAAAAAAACAATTTTTTTTCTATGTAAACTTTTTTGCTTTTTTCCTTTCTCTGAGGTTTTTTTCTTGGCAGAGTTTAGGTTCGTATCTTTGCATATTAATGTCAGCTGCTTAATTTTTAGTTCACAATTCAATATTTTTCATTTTAACTCGGAATTTTCAGTTAGCATATGTTCTATCTCATTATCCGCAGCGGCTAATTTCCCTTCTAAGTCACATATTTTTTCCCGCAATTCATCCGAATCCCCTCGAGTATATGGAACCAGATTAGGACAACTTCTATTGAGAATTTCTGTAGACGATAGTGATGACTGCTCATCGAGGTCTGACTCTTCCGACAACGGATTAAAAGAATTTTCAGTAGAAACATTAACTACATTAACTACAAGCTTTTTCCGATGCGTGACATTATCTCCGAGAAGAGGGCTAGCACTTGTTCCAGGCCAATTTATGGAAACACTCTCCTGATCTAAGGACAAAATGTTCTTCTTCCTGCTTTGGACTTTCCTTTTTAGAACGTGTTGTCACTTTTGAGATGGCCGCGGTTGGTGTGCTAGATTTGCATACAATTTTTTTCCTTATGCATGTGGTGCATTTCCAAGCAGTTTTGCCTTCCTTTGACATTAAGAAAAAGAGTTTTATTGAGGTGCTTGTGCAGGTAACATCGTAAATATTTTTGCAGATAAAGCATTGTAAGAAGTCCTTATTCTGAATTTTTCTTTGACATTTATAACACGTTTTAATTTTAATATTTTTAGGAGCCATAATTATAAAAAGTTCCGTAGAAAGTTGACCGACACAAAAGAAAAAAAAAAGAAAAATGGAGTTAAGAGTCTTTGCTCAGATTCAAGCTACTGTTTGAGTTGGCTATTTGCCGTGTTCCGAGGTCACTGGTATTTGCAAGGTCGATGCATCGGTCACTGACTCACGATGTCGCTTTCACTTTTTGCACTATAACTGTTCGATTTAAAGTATTTCGTTAAAAATAGATATTTTGAGCTAGATTTATAACAATATTTCACGTCAAATTAAGGAGTGACACTATTAGGAGTTTATTGGTACAATTTTTAAACCGGAACACTTATTTTAGACCACTATTTGGGAATTATTTAAACGGAACAATAACAGTCGTGTGTTTATTGCGCAATGCCGCGCGGCCGTCATAATATAAAGTGACCTAAAAACCTGTATAACATTTGCTTGGTTGGTTCAATAAATATTTTGTATTTGTATTTTGTTTTGTAAGTATAAGGTTTTATTATTATTTTAGAACAGTATATACAAATGGGTGCGAGATCATCGGGTCCACCATAAATTCTCAGAGACGTCGGCGGACCCTCACGACGCAAACCGTGGCTTCTTCTTCTCGCACGTCGGTTGGCTCATGATGAAGAAGCACCCGGCAGTGTTGCGTGAGGGAGCAAAGATAGACATGAGCGACATAACCAGTGACCCTCTCATCCAGTTTCATACCAAGTGAGTAACAGCAAATGTATTTTATTATGTAGGATATTTTTTGATCCCTGCACTGCATCGCGCGCTCAAAGCGACCATTTTAACTTTAAAAGACATTGATAAATCCGTTTCGCATACAAAACTGGTAAATTAGAATTTGGATTTTATAAGAAATCCCACGATAGAAAAGTATAATTTCCATTTCATTGGGAATTGGGATACACCCAGTTAAAGCGAGAATTATTGACTGATACTTGCATAGTGTCAGATGCATTGACGCCACTGATTCGTGAATACCCTACCTAGTTATTTATCGGAAGCTTGAACCAACACCGAAATCAACCCATAACTCGGAGAGAGTTATATTACTGAAAAACCCCAGAGCTTGTACGTAGGTACCAATACACCAGTGTCCACGGTGCGTATGATCACTCTTCTACGCCTTTTTGCACTGAATTTTCCAAATGTAAGCATTTACTAGTGTCAGCCAGCGAACATGGGGCCAAATGACTCAAGTCTGAGGCAGCGGCAAAACATTAAATTTTACTCCCATTCTAGTATAAGAATTAACAGATAAGAAGAATTTTTGTAACCATAAGCTGCAAGGCTGATTCGGTGTTCATAGGGTGTGGAGCATATCTGTGATGGGGTTGACGCAAGTCTGCCTGTATAAGTCAAGTCCGTTTAGGAGATACAGCCGTTCAAAGGTCAGTTATGGTTGCAAAAAATGAACGATCAGCTGCAAGGCTGATCATAGAATATTATATTGTAATATGCGCTGTAGCTATGCAAACAGTACAAAAAGTGCCATAAACTGCCAGTCGGTGTAGGAGATACAGCCGTTCAAAGTTCAGTTATAGTTGCAAAAATTGAACGATCAGCTGCAAGGCTGATCATAGAATATTATTTTAATATGAACCATTAAACCGGAATCAAAACCGCATCTAAATCGGTCAAGCCGTTTCGGCGTAAATGCACAAAAACTCATTTTGACGTTAGAAAAATGTTTACTGCAGCGCCTTCTAGCGAGTTAACACCGTATCACCTAGCCTTTTTTTACAGCAAGTCTTTTCATGGTAAATTCAGCTCCATCTTGCCCGATCTAGCCCTTTTTAGCTTCTTCAACTGCCCCCATTACTAAAACTAAGGTGGCAACACCGTTCAGAAGAGCCAAAAAATACCAGTCAGTCACGACTCTTTTCACAGCTGATAAGCCTCATGAGTATTTAGGAAACTAAAATAGTAAGTGGGATCACACACGATGATGCACTGACGGAGCGGCAGACGTCAGTCCGTCATAGCAAGGAGTTGTTAGAAACCGCACGTAGAAAGACACACGGTGACGAATTGACCTATACGTGGTTATGTTAAACTCATTTTAGACATTTTATGAGATACGCCTGTTTGTGCCGTGGGAGGCGAATTATTATCATATTTTTTAACTCTTTATCGTATAAAAATATAAAATATTGTTTTATCATTTTTCTATAGGTACTTCGAGTTTATCAAAATCTTATTCTTCGTGCTGCCAACATTGGTGCCTGTGATACTTTGGGGTGAGAGCTGGGACTACGCGATACAGTCACAACTCCTGCGATACACGCTGAGTCTAAACTTCACTTGGTCCGTCAACAGCTTAGCCCATTTGTGGGGTAGCAAACCATACGATAGGTAAATAATCTTCAAATTTAGGTACTCAAATACTGCCGATTGTTAATATTTACGAACTGTAGCCATTTCCTTATGGTCTAGTCTAGGGGACGCACCATAGAGGGGTCGATGATTCGATTCTAACTGGGTCACACTACTATATGTGTAATTTGATGAAGCAAAAACAGAAAAGAATCCTGTACTGTGTTAAGTGTGTTGCCTATATAGTTCGGGCGGCGGTGACGAAGTCATATACCAATCGAGCTCATGAATGAAACAGTTTTCATGCAATAGTTTACTATTAGGAGATGCGAAAAAACTTGGTCGGCCGACCCCTATCCTGGTGGGTTTTGCGCAAGAGGGTGACTAGTAACCTCTCTGAGACGACACTAATTACCCATCGAGCTCATGAACCAAATTATGCTTATCCGATTGGTTTTAGTTAGTGTAACGAAGTACTCTCGGTCGTCCGCCGGATATCCTGGCAGGTGGTGCTGGCCAACCAAAAATGGTGGTCAAATTTTGGAGTACTTCTCACCCATCGAGCTCATGGATGAAATGTATGCCAAATCAGAGGTTAGACCTTCACCTTCAATATTTCATCGGTCGTCCTGGCCAAAGCCTGGTGGTTTCTGGCGGCCAACCAGATTTATCTGTCAAAGTAAGATCATGCGTTTCCACGTTCATCCAAATAAATACATTATTAACCTGATATATGCAGTTCTTTTAGCATGAACGTGAACGGTTCTATGGTTTAAAAGTACTTATTACAAAAAAAACATAAAAATAAAAAAAAATTTCAATACGCGGCGGTTTAAAAAAAAAATTTTTTTTTCGTCATAACTCCGTCATTTCTAAACTGGTTTGGTTGATTGCTTTATCGATCAAAAGAATGTATTGCAGAGTTCATCCTACCAAAATTTGGTGAGGATCTGAAGAAGCGTTTCGAAGATGTACAATGTTTTAAGTGGGTCAGATTTTACTACAAGAAATACCAAACTTATTTTATTCTTTTACGAAAATAATCTTCGAGTTCTATTAATTTTTCTTTCTGAAATAAAATCTGTTCTTTTAAGAGGTGCCTATATAAGAAAATAAACTAGTAATCACTGCGGCGTTGCTTTCGAAAATTGTAGTTGTAAAAAAATGTTTCGTCAAGTCAAAGCTAGCGCTCATTCGCGTTAAGGCAGATTCGCGTTATGGCAGATTCGCGTTACGGCAGATTCGCGTTATGGCAGATTCGCGTTATGGCAGATTCGCGTTAGGGCAGAAGTTGGACAGTCGTGAACAATAGTCATAGCGAAGTAATAGTCAATAGTCGTCAACAATAAAATTCACAATCGATCAGGTACCTACATCCTTAGATCAAAATAAAATGAATGGATAGGCCTTAAGCGAACATTTCAAAACAGAAAAATGAGGCAAAACAAATGAAAGGTTTACTTCAAATTTGTATGCGAGTGCCGCTAGATTTGACAGATAATGGCGCTAGTTTGTATGGACCAAGTGCACCAGTAGTTTGCTTCAACTTACCGCGGTTTATCCATTAATTTTATTTTGATCTAAGCCTACATCAGGTGTTTACTTTACCAAAATGACTACTTCCCCGAATGACTCTTTTTCATAATGACACCGTTTTTCACGGAACGTCTACATTTGCAAAAAATCAACGTGACAGGAGCTATCAAAAGTGACAGCACCTGTCAAAAGTGACAGCACCAGTCAAAAGTGACAGCACCAGTCAAAAGTGACAGAAGCTTTCAAAATTAAATTAAATTGAATCGAATAAAATTATGTTACGTTACATTAAATTAAAACAATTTAAAAAGTGACAGCACCTGTCAAAAGAGACAGAAGCTATCAAAATGAAATTAATTTAAATTAAATTGAATTAAATTACGTTACGTTACATTACATTAAATTAAAACAATTTAAAGAGTGACAGTAGCTGTCTATTATTCCATTCTATTTTTTAAAATATGGCTGCCATCTTTGGTTAGTGATGATTTTGCCAATGTCGAGTTTTTATAGCAAAAGTGCTTGACGTTGTACGGTTATATTGATATTTTGGTGACTTCAAGGGTTGTTCTTATAAAAGAACAATATCCTGAGCCACCACTGGAGTTCCACTGTAGGCCGGGGATGGGGCAACCGACGCGCACGTGACCGCCCAATAACAGACCCACAAAGCAACTCGACAGTAGCTGTCAAAAGTAACAGGAGATGGTGACAGTAGCTGTAAAAAGTGACAGCAGATGGTGACAGGATCTGTCAAAAGTGACAGGAGCTGTCATAAGTGACACGCGTGGCAATAATAACTAAAAAAAATACAAAAAAAAAAAAAATTATAAACAGAAATTAAAATATAAAAATTAAATTAATTAGTATAATTTAATTAATTTGATTTAATTTAATTATTCAAATTAATTAAATAATTTAAAAAAACAAAAAACTAGCCCTCAAAAATATCACTTGTGCACTACTGCGGCCAGCACTTTTGACAGATCCTGTCACTTGACAGCTACCTACTGTATTTGATATAGATAAACATCCTACTCTGATTTGCAACCAACTTATCTTCATGCTTTTACTTCTGCCCTAACGCGAATCTGCCATAACGCGAATCTGCCGTAACGCGAATCTGCCATAACGCGAATCTGCCATAACGCGAATGAGCGAAAGCTAGCTATGTTTATGTGGATGATCTAATTTAGTACAGTAGTAGTTTTTTTTTAAATCGTTGCGTATCGAAATTTTTTTTTATTTTTAAGTTTTTTTTGTAATAAGTAGGTACTTTTAAACCACAGAACCGTTCACGTTCATGCTAAAAGAACTGCATATATCAGGTTAATAATGTATTTATTTGGATGAACGTGGAAACGCATGATCTTACTTTGACAGATAAATCTGGTTGGCCGCCAGAAACCACCAGGCTTTGGCCAGGACGACCGATGAAATATTGAAGGTGAAGGTCTAACCTCTGATTTGGCATACATTTCATCCATGAGCTCGATGGGTGAGAAGTACTCCAAAATTTGACCACCATTTTTGGTTGGCCAGCTCCACCTGCCAGGATATCCGGCGGACGACCGAGTATACTTCGTTACACTAACTAAAACCAATCGGATAAGCATAATTTTGTCCATGAGCTCGATGGGTAATTAGTGTCGTCTCAGAGAGGTTACTAGTCACCCTCCTGCGCAAAACCCACCAGGATAGGGGTCGGCCGACCAAGTTTTTTCGCATCTCCTATTGCATGAAAACTGAATTATTCATGAGCTCGATGGGTATATGACTTCGTCACCGCCGCCCGAACTAATATCTAAGAAGGTTGGTATATGTTACTTGTGAATGTCCAACATTTAACTTCATGTACTCATCTTTATTCAGTAACACCGGTATATGTTGTCAACAACCAATCTCGATGATGAATACCCGATTATTTTCTCGTGCTAGCTTCATGGATGTTCTGTGCTTTGAGTACATCTCAGACTATCCCTTCGGGGAATAAAGTTGTGAGCGTTATTATGCTTATTCTTAATTATGACGGACATTCGTCAGTGAATATGAAATACACAGCAACGTATTTTCTACTGTATTCTTAGCGCAAGCGCGACACACATTTGACCGGTTTTTCTTATTTGTTATTTTATTTTAGAGTGCAATCATTACAAGCTTGACGCTTGTACGTATTACGATAGATCCTAAACAAAAGACGTTGAAAAAAATACTTGTTCGGGGACGTTAAATTTTTTATTCTTTGTTTTTTTATTATTTGCTAGCATAATTATACGCTTTAATAATGCAAGTTTGTGTGAAAAATTCTACCGTCTAGCTATTACAGTTCAAAAGATAAAGCCATTTTTACGTAGGACAGACAGACAGATACACGGATAGGACAGCGTAGGCTCACGATATACAGTGTGTTAGGGTAAACAGTTGCATTACGATAAGGCGTGATTGTACCAATGATACTGAACAACTTTCCCTAAGAAGCCTGTAGGAATTACGCAAAACAATTTTTCGACTTTTCATATAAACATACGATCAGCTGATTGCATTTAGTATGGAAAGCCCAAAAAAGTATTTGCGTTTTTTCTATAGGCAGACTTAGGTGACATCTCGCCAGTAAAAAATCTCGCCTCAAGGCGAGTTGCCACTCTTTCGAATCGGTAGGAGTCATGTCGCCTTCAACACAGGGCGAGTTGGGTGTTCAGAAAAAGTTAGTGGTCGACCCGCCCGGATTGGTCAATAGGTCAAATTCTTCTTCTTATCGTGTCGACTTCAAATTTTGAACAAAGTCGCTAAATAGTACCTTGCCAGAAGTGGGCAACCGATACTGCACCGTCGCTAGCGGTCATGAGCTCCTCCTGCGTACAGGTCAAATTATGAAGGGGGTGCGTAGGTTTGTATGTAGTTCAATCAATCAAAAATGCATTATAGGTATGAATGCAGTAACATGAACAACTTGGTCAACTAGAACAATTTGGTCAACTCAGACATCAAGAACAACTTGCTTACATTATTTATGTTGTTCGAGTAGTCCCATGTTATTAGAGTTTTTGAAGTTGAACAAGTTGTTAGAGTTGGCCAAGTTGACCAAGTTAGAGTTGCCTAAATTGTTTGAGTTGTTCATGTTGTTCGAGTTGTTTATGTTATCCGGGTTGACCTAGTAGTTAATGTTGTCCGAGTTGACCAAATTGTACATGTCAGACAACATGTGTGTTGTCAATGTTGTCATGTGCAGACAGCTGTTTGAGTTAACCAAGTTGTTCACGTCGTTCAAGTTGGTCAAGTTAGAGTTTTTTATGTTGTCCGGGGTGGCCAAGTTGATCACGTTGTCCGAGTTGACCAAGTTGTTAATGTTGTCCAAGTTGACCAAGTTGCCCGAGTTGTTCCAGTTAACCAAGTTGTTCGAGTTGTTAATGTTGTTCGAGTTGGCCAAGTTGTTTATTCAATTCAATACATTTATTTCGGAAAACAAGTTGCATAATTGTTTTATTATTAAGTACATAAATGTCATCTTACACCCTATGTTAGTAAATTACATTAAATGTCAAGATTTCAATGGAAATTACAATGCCAATGCCATTTATGTTACTGCATACATACCCACAACTGCATACATACATACCTACAAAAAACACACTTACGTAGAATTTATATTTGATTGACTGCTTGAACTACATACATACTTACAAACCTACGTACCCCCCTTCATAATTGGCACTAGGTATTCACCAATCCGGGTGGGTCGACCACTACTTTTTTTCTGAACACCCAACTCGCCCTGTGTTGAAGGCGACATAATACCGATTCGAAAGAGGGGCAACTCGTTTTGAGGCGAGATGTTTTACTGGCAAGATGTCACCTAAGTTTAGGTTTCTTAGGAAACGTTGTTCAGTATCATGGGTACAATCACCCCTTAAAGTAAAGCAACTGTTTAAACTCCTGTTTAACCATAACAGGTATTAACCATAACCTCTATAGGGTCTTTCTTAAAAAATCTTCAGCATAAGCATAGCATAAGCATAAGCATATGCTCACGACTATATTCCACGAGAGGGTAGTCACAGATATTCTGAAACCTCAGAATATCCACGTTTCACCAGTAGTACCAAAACTCTTTCCAGTGTGACAGGGGGTGAGCCCGTCGCCACTTATAATGGACAGTGGGTACAATACATGCCTCGAAATTGAAGCATGCAGGTTTCCTCACGATGTTTTCCTTCACCGAAAAGCTAGTGGTGTTACAAACAGAGGCGGCTCGTACTAAGGAGCGCTGGAGCGGTGAACTCCCACTCTCAAATTAAGTTTTAGTATAACATTATCAGCAGTCTGTTTACATTTAATAAACGACAAACATAGCATAAATTTCTTGTACACTCTTTAAAATAGACGGTATTTCATCTGCACTACACTTCAAACCATTTTTTCTCAGGAGGAGCGCTCGGCGGAGCGCTCCTATGGGCCGACTTTGTTTACAAAGTTCAATACGAAATTCAATGAGTGTGAAGGAGACAATCCCCTACAGCCCGACACGTGAAACGAAAGATTTGTACGACAAAATCTGCAAATATGGAGCGGCGCTCCGCGATGTTGTCAAACCGTGCAGGCCTGCCAGGGATTCCCAGTTCCGCCCGCGCTGTTGCCGGTTTTGTCAAATTTATAAACAAAGGCGGTTTTTTTCTCTCTGCGCCGTAACACATGTTGTGTTGCATTGCATTTATTTAACTCATTTCAAAATTTCTCTATTTCCGTTGAGACGTGTACCTAGACAAGTTTACTTAATTGCAGTGTAAAAAATGGAACGATACAATGTGGGTTTCATAAAGAACTGTGAAAAGACGTTAGAGTTACGGCTCATATTAAAATCAAAGGGACCACCGCGGCCTGAGATTGCCTTATCACAGAAATGTGGAACCAAAACTAAAAAATACACCCGTGTTTTTAAAGCTGAACAGTATACCAAAATACCGTGGTTGTGTGGATGCGACGAAACGAACAGATTGTTTTGTTTTCCCTGTCTTCTGTTTGGAGCCGGACGCAGTGAATCTACATGGACTGATACAGGTATTGACGATCTAGCGCACCTTACTATAAAAGTAAAAAAACATTCGCAATCTCGGCTTCATATGCTAAATGAAATACAATTAAGATCAATTGGGCGTTTAGATATTCGCAAGGCGCTAGATTCTGCGTATAGAAAATCAATTAGAGATTTCAATGAACGTGTTGATCACAATCGTTACATTTTAAGACGCCTAATAGATTGCGTAGTATTTTGTGGAGCATTTCAAGTTGCTTTACGGGGACATGACGAATCTACGGATTCCCTTAATCCTGGAATATATAGGGGATTGATTGATTTTGTTTCTGAGATTGACTTAGCCATGAAGCAGCATTTATCCGGTAGCTCAGTTTTTAAGGGCACGTCTAAATCTATTCAGAATGACATTTTAGACGCTATTTATGAAGTTTGCAAGCATGAGATAGAGATGCAAGTACAAAATACTGAGTTTGTAGCAATTCAGGCAGATGAATCAACTGATTGTTCTACTATTCAACAACTAGTATTTATTATGAGATATATTCATGATGGTAAAATATACGAAAGGTTTTTGAAATTCTTGCAACCCAGAGGTTATACAGCAGTAGTGATTGCGGCTGAAATATTGAAAGAACTAGATTCTATGAAGATAAATAAAACTAAACTAATTGGACAAAGTTACGACGGAGCTTCGGTCATGAGTGGGAGTACAAATGGTGTTCAAAAGATTGTAAGAGATACCTATCCGTATGCTTTTTACGTCCACTGCTATGCACATCAATTGAATTTGATTATGGAAAGGTGTGCATCAATTAATCCTACAGTACGCAGCTTCTTTTGTAATTTACATGCATTTCCAACTTTTTTTACGCGTTCGCCGAAACGATCCGAACTTTTAAAAGAAATCGTTCACCGAAGAATACCTGCAGCTCCACAAACAAGATGGAATTACAATACCCGCACCGTGCAAGTTATACACAATAACTTAGAGCCCCTGAAAGAGTGTATGCAAGCTATAATGGACGATAATAACAATGATCACAATACCTATAATCAAGCTCAAACGCTTCTATCATATTTGAAAAATGACGATTTTTTATATTGGCTGAATTTCTTCGCAACGCTTATGCCTCACTGTGAAATTCTGTTCAAATTTTTACAGTCACGATCCATTGATTCGATTAAAATTATGAACGAAGTCAGTAAATTTGAAAACGTCGTAAATGAGTTGCGGAATACTGTTGCACCACCTTCGCCTAAGAAGAAACGTCGGCCTGGTAACGTGAATCATTCAGTCATGAGAAAAGAAGTATGTGACGTCATAAGAATGCAGATTAAAGACAGATTTGTACATACAGACCATTTATTGGCTTCGAAATTATTTAATACAGACAAGTTTGCAGACTATAATAGAAGCTTTCCTGATGACGATTTTAATAAAGTCATCAAAACGTATCATTTCCTCGAAAAAACAAAACTGAAAAATGAATTATTAGTCATATATAGCAGAGAAGATTTTTATAATGCTGATGGCGCCGTTGCATTACTTCAATATTTTATAGAATTTTCACTAGAATCAGTGTTTGATGAAAGCTTAAAATTATTGAAAATTGTATGCACCATTCCTATGACCTCAGTGGAAAGTGAGCGCTGTTTTTCAACTTTAAATAAAGTCAAGACATTTACGCGCAATACTATGTCACAAGATCGCCTTAACGCTTTGTGTATGATAAGCATAGAAAAACGCTTAATCAACTCCATTTCCGACTTTCACAAAAAAGTTATCGATGTTTTCTCTCACCAAAAAGATCGACGTATGGATTTTATTTACAAATAAATTATATGGTAAGACTTTTTTTTCTCGTTTTTTTTTTTAAATATTATATTAATATAAGTGAACACCCACTGAAAACTGTCACGAGCCGCCTCTGGTTACAAATCGTACATACATTCCGAAAAACTCATTGGTACGAGTCGGCCTGGACGGGGATCGAACCATCGCCTCCTGCACGGCAGGCAAGGTTACTCGCCACTGGACCACCACGGCTTTTCATTCATCAAAATCAACAGCGATTGCAGAAATGGTCTCGTGTCCACATTGATTTAAATAAAAGGGAAGATATGGTACTAGCCTCCAGCGCATGGACCGTATAAAGCGAGTCCCCGTGACCTACCCGACTCAGTCGCTATCCGACCGGCGGCGTTTGGATGACACGCGTTCGTGAGTGAAATCTGTTTTTATTTTTCGGTGGAATAAAGGTACCACAATGCCTTCGTGTGCATTTAATCCTTGCAAAAATCATTCGTTCAAAAAAACAAATCACACGGCATTACTTTTGACTCGTAAGTTCAATGAAAACTTAATATTTCTTATTAATAAATGTCTCGATTCGTTATATTTCATCGCCATTTTGCAGAACGAGACAGAGATATACGATACGTAAGTGTGCGACAAGTTAAGCTGTTGGCGCGTTACCCGCGTCCCGGCCATATTATATCGTCCTGTTCGCACGCCATCAGCTGTGTGTCATGCAGTCTCTTTCATTTTTGATGTATAATATTAAGCTTAGTTTGTGTGGGTATAATGTATCTGTGTATTACGAGATCCGTTTTTCGAGTACGCAATATTAGAACGTACCGCTTCTTCCTCTATATTTATTCAAAGCGTGTCCATGAACTTTTTATGTTCAACTGATATAAATATCAACCCTAAACAATGTACTCGTATTTATTTAACAAAAAGACGGTAAGATGATCAATACAGAACACATTATTCGCAAAATGCTTCGTCTTACAAATTATAAAGTTATAACCGTGTCACGCATCGTCAAAGTAGTCTTCCTTCGTCGTTACGTGTCATCATTCGATACAATGTATTTCGTCATTCATCATCATCGTCTCAGCCGATAAACGTCCACTGCTGGACATAGGCCTCCCCTAAGGATCGCTTTAACGACCGGTCCTGCGCTTCCCCCACCAAACGGGTTCCCACAGTCTTCACCAGGTCGCCAGTCCACCTTGTGGTTGTCTCTTGGTTCTTGACTATATCGATAGAAAGAAACCCTCGTTCGGTTTGCTTCAGACCCACCACAGTACCCCTGGTAACACCCCTGGTGGTACGGTGGGTCTTTTAAAGTTAAACGGTACCACTGAGTGTAGTGACCCTAGTGATGACCTACCTATCTCTCGCATAATAATCTAGATAAGTAATAGAAAAAAAAGGGAAATTAAATAAAATTGAAAAAAAGGGAATAGAAAAAAGAAAGGATGAAAACATTACAAAAAAAAAATGAGAATAATTGAGAGATAGGTAGGTAATCACTAGGGTAACTACACTCAGAGTCACCGTTTAACTTTAAAAAACCCACCGTACCACCATGGGTGTGGCCATGGTTACATTGGGTCTGAAGCGAACCGGACGAGGGTTTCTATCGATATAGTCTTAAGTCCAGAGAGCAATCCCTAATGCCATGGGTCCACGGGTAATTATAATTACCCGGAAATGGGTCCACCCACCGGGTCCACGGGTAACGACTCCATACCACTATCTTTACTGAATTATTCTGTTCTGTTATATTTTGACTACAAGTACTTCTGACGACATGAACAACTCAGTCATCTTGAACAACATAAACAATTCGGTCATGCACCTTCTCATCTCGAACATTATTGAGTTCGACTTAGTTGAGTTTTCCAATTTGATCATGTTGACCAAGTTGTTCTATAAGTAGGCACTTCCTACAATATGAAGGACTCTGTCAACTTGGACAGCTAGGACAACATGAATGACTCTGGCAACATGGACAACTTTGTCAACTTAGACAACAGTTGACCAATTTGTCCACGTTGCCCGAGTCGGGCTTCGAGTCGGCGCTGAAATTTGCATCCGCCACCAATGTCCTTATGCTGCGGAAATCGATCGCTTGGGTCACCACAGAATCTCGTATCAAAAGAGTGCTGGCAGATTCTCTCGCCATACCACCCTTAACGACATCATACGTAGGTCTCTTGCATCGTCGTACCTGCCATTCTCGAGCCGAATCGTATCATACGGAACGATGGCAAGAGACCATACGGGATGTCTCTCGTCCCCTGTCAGTCGGTCGGGCGCTTGTGTGTGTTACGGGATTAGGGGGTGCAGTACCGGTTTCATCTCAAGAACCGGGACTGGGTTTCCGGTACTGGACTTGGAACCGGGATTTCCCGGGAATTTCGGTACTAACGGTACTCTATAAATCGCGATTTTCTTGAAGAAAAAGACTTGACATCATGTAGAAACAATTATTAGTGATTAATGGAGTGCTAAAAAAATTGATTAAGTAATTTAATTAGGAAAAAATTTTCTTTTTACTAAGTTACTGTATTATTTAATAAATGTAACCAATATCGCTCATGGTAAGGGAGTAGCGTGGAAGATAATAGAAACGGGTTTGTGGTCTGGTCCAACTTCATTGAAACCCACTTTAGCTTATGGAGGAAAAGCGCGAAATGATTCTGCAGTCTTCAGAATGATGCGAATAAGGTATACCATCTTTGACTAGCGACCTACGTTTGGTATAACACTGAGCCTGTTAGGGAGGCTATACAACGAACTAACGACTCTTAAGTCTGTGGGTCCGGTGAATAACGGTCTAACTCAACTTAGATCCTAAATGAGTTTTTAATGCCATAATACTCAATTTTTTTTTCTCTACAAAATGGTGTTACTGGAATATTCATACCTTTAATAATTCCAGAGATAGACTTATTACAAAACGATTTAAGTCCATTTTTTTATCGTGCACAATGGTTGAAATAGAGTTAGATCATAAAACCAATATAAAATTAGGTGAACATTACTTCGACTTAAATCCTTCGACACAATTTATTTTGTTTTGTGAAATATGATTTATCTGAGTTAAACCAAATTTCAAAAACCTTAATAGTTAATACCTACATAAAAAATCAAGCGTAGCTCATGAATATGATGCGCGTTTGATAGCGGGCTAAGTACGGAAACTGACATCATCTTGGACTGGGGAGAACGCTATACGTCTCACCAAAAATGTATGTCGAATAAGTGAGTTAAACCGTCAATCACCAAATATTTTCTTTTATGTAGTGAGAATAAGAATCACTTAGTATGAATACAATCTGGCGATTTTTTTTAAGGGTGGTACTGTTATAGGTATTGAACTAAGTGATAATGTCAGGCCTTGTTTTAGTTAGGGATTGCCGAACCGCACTTCAAGCATAGGCTTGTACATTAGTAAAGAAAGAATCTGTTGTTTATTCTTTGAAATTAAACTATTTTTTTCCTAAAATATCTTGTATTTTGTATAATAACAACACTGCAAAGCGAACCGGATATCAAACGTGTATTTAAGAATGACAATACATCAGACTGGTCATACAATTTTGTGGCACAGAATCGTGAGTTCTAACTTGATAAGTTTTTAAGCATGCGTCGCTTTAGAATTTGTTTTTGTATTGTTTTTATATTGGTTTGTTGTTTAATATTTCACTTTCCAGCATTACTGATACCACGTGGCGTTACCCACGTCACAAAATTTGCATAGAAGCTAGTGTTACCCATCAAAAAAATATACCTATATATGATAAAACTACTTACCTACTTAATAACGAAATGAATATTTTTTCTAGAAAATATCTAATTTTTGTGTCACTTAAGTTTAATGCTGAATATGGTGGATATTAAAAGCTTAAACAGTGAGCTTAGAAAGTACATTTTGCAAGTGTTTGTTATATTTTTCCTTAAAAATATTATTAAATATTAGATTTAAATCCATACGCACAAAATGTTACCTTTGTGAAAAAGAATTTAACTCAAAAAACACTTTGTAATTTTGTGATGAGCTTGTTTACCTAAATAAAACTACTTTTATCAATTCGTTTTGATTCAGTTTACAAAGTTAGTTTTCCGGTGGTGTGTATTTAAGAAAGGGATGGAATAAAAATGAAATTAAAATATAACATAAACCATTTTATACCAAGGTTATTGTGAAGTGTAAAAGGCCCTAACTCAATTTAAATCATAATGTAACGTATTTTTATTAGTGTCAAAAGGTTTAATTCAACTTCTGAACGAAATATCTCCAGCACGGTAAGTATTTCATAGACTAAACCATATAATAATAAAAGACCATAAAAATATCTAGAAGACACAGTGATTTGCTTGAAAAAATATGAAACGGTTTTCGAGAAAATATTTTTTTTTTACCAAAAAATTATGTTTTTAGGCTCTCCTGTAAAGTTGCATTTTTTGAGTTGGACCGTTATTCACCGGACACACAGAAGTCTTTGCAAGGTATAATTATGTCTATTGGGCAAAACCATTTAAAGAAACTAAAGACCGAATAAGTATCGTGTCGTCCAGGCCTGAGCTTTTGAGAGAGATTGACAAATTATGCATCACGGACACCACACTACACAAAACTGGCTAACGACCCAAGAGTAAGATTTAGCCGGCTTTATACCAAAGCTATCCCGGACGATAGCTTGCAACTGAGATAGCAGCTGTTAAATTCCGTCATAAAGGAAGGGAAAACGCCGCAGGCACGGAACATGAAGAGAATGCCCTAAATGCTCTAAATATGCTGATGATGCCCACCTCGCTTCGAGAGTCAAACTGTCTAGCGCGCAGGTTCGACAACTTCCGAACAAGTCTAGTTCCGAAAACGCTTCAGCACCGTAAACTACATACACATGCTCTGGCAGATTATACAAAAGACCGAAGAGTATAACTTGCTTCTTTTCTAAGTGATCGTGGACTCGATCGAATCGAAAGCTTTATCGTAGAAAGCCTTTGATTTAAACGAGACCTGGGCTGTACTGCAGCCTCTCCAGTGACGCCCAGTTGACCGGTACATCGAATCGAAGTGCTGAAATCTTCGATCAACAATATCCAACTAGATAACGCGTCAGCGCTCAAAACATGTCCCAGCAAATAACGCCTCACTATTGGAGTGAGGTCTTATTCTGAATTAGTTGCGTTCGAACAAAGCCAACGTAAGCACGTCTCGCAATGCCGCAGTGTTCCTTCAAAAATTACTAGGAATTATGGTTGCTTTGAGGTCGAAATTATAATGTATTCGGACAGGTTTCTCGGTTCGTTGTAGTAGATTATGCACCAAGGGGATAAAGCAGTGCTTTTCGTCACGGGCGTTATATTGAATCCCGAGCGCAACGAGGGATTCTAGGGTTAACTCCCGAGCGTAGCGAGGGAGTTTAGAGTTAACTCCCGAGCGTAGCGAGGGAGTTAAGACTAGAATCCCGAGTGAAGCGAGGGGTTCAAGCTCGCCCGAGACGAAAACACGTTTATCCCCGAGGAGCATACTCTACTTTTCACACCTTCCGCGAGAAAATTAAAAGCAACACTATTAGAAACAACGTATTTTATTAGAGTTATAACAAAGTATTCGAGTTATTATTGTAGTATAGTATTTAGAATACATTATTTGTAAGTTGGCTTGTTTACCAGCAGTAACTCATCTGAAAGTTTTTCGATATCTTCGCTTTTTATATTTTAAGAGTTCATTTCCACGACAAGCGCCATTTAGGTATCCAAAAAATCAATGCCACCTCTGTAACAAATAATAGACAGGTAAGGCAAGGTAGGTTAAGTACTAAGTATAATTATCAATAATTATTGTATGTAGGTAAGTACCTATATTATATTGACCACTGATCGGTAAGATATGTACCTATAATATGTTATGTTTATACTACTAACATACTTTATATTATGTAGCTATTTTAGGAACCTAAAATTCAATCAGTAGGTATGTAGGTAGGTACTTACTTTTACGGCAAGAAAACTGTGGTCAGGTGCTTCATTTAGAATAGTTTCTACATTTTGAGCTTTATATATACTTTTGATTTCTTCGCTCGATGACCTTCCCGATTTCCTCTTTAAAAATGCCTATAATTTGAAAGTGAGTATAAATAACAATAAAGTATTCATTTCTTGCTATAAAAATCGTTCTATAATATGTACAATATTGCAAAATTTGCGCCTTTTTTCTTTTTTTGTTTTCTATGCTCGTGGTGGTCAGTTCTATTTTCGAATTAAGTTCTTTTTGGTGCAGGTCTCCATGATAAGTTTTCATACGAATTTTACTAGGAATTTTAAGTTGCGGTCGTAGTAACTATAAATAATCTGTGGATGCGGTTCCAAATTCAAATCACTTTATTGACCGGCGGGTTATAATGAAATTCAGTACAACATTATGACCCGGCGCAGCGTAGGGCTATAATGACTTGCTTTAGGTTAGATATACGTGACATATAATTGGCCATTTTCGAGCGGGTGGTGTGAAAAAAATGTTGTATATTCACGAGGACAGAATTTCTCTTTGATTTTGTATGCGACCCGTTATCTAGTTGTATATTGTTGATCGAAGGCTGAAATGCATGTAAAAAAATCGCCACTATGTCTTAATACAGGACCAGAACTCAATCCTAGCCTACTGCTACTGAGATGTTGGACAAGGAGTTGTAATTTCTCCCAGTAGAATGCTCGATTACCTTAGCAGAGCGTCCAAACTAGTTGGTTTAAAAATAACATGGACAAGACAAAAATCATGTCTAATGTAGAACGTAAAAGGTAGAACATAGAGTTCTACCTACTCCTGTGAAGACAGGAGATTCTGTGCTCGAAGTTGTTGACGATTATGTATAACTGATAAGATACGTTATATCTTGTCGTCCCAAAACGAGTCTTTGATCAGTGCTTACCGCCAGTAATGACATACGGAACGGAGACATGATCGCTTACTAAATGCATCATAAAAAGGCAAACAGTCACTCAAAGGGCAATTATGAGGGCTATGCATGCTCAGAGTTTCCCTGCGAAGCCATATTAGAAATGAGGTTCACAGAAGAACCAAGGTAGCCGTTATAGCCCGAAGAATTGCTAAACTCTAGAGGCAATGGATGGGCTGGACACTGGCTCGCAAAACAGGTGGCCGATAGGGCGCAATCTCATCGACCGACGACCTGGTGAAGGTGGCCCGCAACCTATTGGATAAGGGCAGCGCAGGACCGGTCGTTGTGACGATCCTTCGGGAGGCCTATATCCAGCAGTCAACATTTTTCGGCTGTGATGACGATGAATATGAAAATTATAAGAGAGAACATCACTTCATTTAAAATTTTCCGTTTAAATTATAATTAAATCTACTTAAAGGAGGATTTAGGTAAGCATTTTAATTATTTAAAAATTAAATTGTTGAGTACCGAAAGTATCGAAAGAACCGGGATTTATTTCCCGAAGTACCGGTGCTAGCGAAATCCCGGGAAATCCCGGTATTTTCGGTACCGGGATTTCCCGGGAGCATGCCCTATACGGGATATAACCTATGTATAATGTAGCAACACCTATTATTGCCGGATATCCTCTCCCGGAGTTCGTACAATATCTGTCGAGCCTGTGTGTCTCATTTTCAACAATAAAGAATTGTTAACAAGTCGGTCAAGGCGTTTTCCTTAATTCCCGTACCACGGCAGGCAAAGGTAAACGTTTTGAAAATATTTGACGCTGCCGTAGTCGTTCGCTGAGCTCAGCAGTTGAAAATGTCAAAATTACTATGAAGATATTATTATGCATCTTTCTACTGCTGATTTGACTTTCAAAAATCGCACTCCTGAAGTACCTATGATCTCCATATGATGAAGATTCTCCATAGTAATTTATTGCATAAATATATTGTTGTTGCATAAATATATTGCATAACTTT
This sequence comes from Agonopterix heracliana, assembly GCA_963693445.1. NCBI lineage: Eukaryota > Metazoa > Arthropoda > Insecta > Lepidoptera > Depressariidae > Agonopterix > Agonopterix heracliana. The sequence continues at coordinate 2,144,840 of OY856321.1, forward strand.
ATAGGTACACAGGATGTAAGGAAAAGTATCATTAACCTACAAACCACACACTCTACCCCTACCTACCCCAAAGATCGTGACAGGCATAGGCCAAGAATTTTTCGCTTACGCTCATAGAGCGAATTTGCTATGTGCATCTCTTACTGAGTGAATATGACTAGACACGTGCTTCCTTCTAATACCTTCTCTTTCTACGGTGACAGGTAAGTACAAACAATTTTTGAGTCACCGCGGCAACGTTTTTTTAATTTAAAAACTCATTTTACTCAACTAAATAACAAATAATAAATATAACGCAACAAACAACAACAACAAAACATAAAAACAAATTATACATATTGTAAAACATTATCCTTCATACTTAAATTAAATTTAATTCCTTTTTGACAGCCCTACAAGAATAGGCTAATGTAATCGAAGCTCCTAAGGCCCGTCACAGACACGCGCTATAATATGTTGCTGTACTCTTCTTACGCACGCAAAATTACATAAGCACGTCTCTTTCCCGCGTGCGAGTGAGAGGAAGCGATTAGCAACTTGCATGCATTAGAAGAGTACAGCGACATATTATAGCGGCCGTGTGTTGCGCGCTTAAGAAGCTGTTGCTCTGTATAGCTTGGCCATAAAGTCATGAACGTGGTGACAGGTGGAACTAAAATTTGAGTATGGTGATGTTGACAGGTTATGCGTGATTTTGACGTTCTTGCGTGGAGTCAGCGCCCTCATTTAATTTCTACTCTTTTTGGCCACGCTGTACAATATAAATCCTCTGTGCCTCGACCGCATAATTTTTACCGTCGCATGTCATTCCCGCATATTGTCATGTTTTTGGTTTTGCTTAGTTTATCTCAAGTGCGACAATAGTTATTTGTTATGCTAGGCTGCAAAGTTGCTTTTTGGCGCGAGTACTTTTATTGAAACCTGAGCAAGCGAAGGATCCTAGGATTGAACCACGAGCGAAGCGAGTGGTTCAAATAATAGAATCCTGAGCGTTTAGCGAAGGTTTCAAAGGTACGAGACGCAGAATAACTTTGCAGCCGAGCGAAACACACAATTTTTCACCTCACAACAGCGAGGAAAAAAAGTGAATTACTAAAAAGAACATTTCAAAAAGTTTTTATTTTCGTGCTGGCCAGTGTCATGAAATAGTTATTAAGCATTTTCAGTGCATTGGCGGTAAGTATACAAAAATATTGAATAGACAGATTCGAATTTCAAAAACTCTTTCCACGCTAGCGGATAAAATACACTTTTGCACTCAGATTTCGAACGATAAACAGAATCTTTCCGAGCTTGTGAGGTGAAAATATTTTTTCGTTTGTTTTTTTACGGTTTCTCTGTATTCTTTTCAGGAAAACATTTAAACAAGAAAATTTATCCGCCCGGTATGCATCCATAAAAAAAGACTGCCCGCCATGAAATGGTAATCGTAAAAAGAAGACATGTAAATATTTGACCTACGAAAATATGACAATCGGAACTAATAAAATTCTGAAGCAATTAATACTTCCAGATGAGTTTTCATTATTTTCTTCTAGAACAAGGATACAGAAGGCGTAGCATGTTGCACGTGATACGGCTATATCATGCCTTTTATCTCGTTCGTTCGCTCGCAAATAGAAAGAGATCAATGGTGTGATAGCGCTTCATCACGCTGCCATGCTAGCCATGCAGTTGCCGAAATTTATAATTTCTAAAGGTTGTAAAATTTAGCTATCTGCTATCAGAGCAAAATTTTGCTAAATATAGATAACGTTTAGCCTTAGATTATCAAGATAGACAGTCAAAGCTACGAAAGCGTCGAAAAAAATAGGAACCAGTACTGGTTCCAAAACCCTATACATATACACGCACACATACATAATTAGTATGGCGCCTCACGCACACCAACCTAAGAAAGTTAGCCCCTTTTGTTTTATAAATACGGAACAAGTGTGAGGCTCATTCTAGACATATAATTTTTCTAGGCGTTTATCATCATAGACTAAGAATTTTTTTCGCTTACGCTGGTAGACGGAACATAGGTGTAACCGCGCCGCGTATGAGATAGCGATAGTCATAAAATCCTATTTATATTATATTATTTCATTTATCCTATTTATTATTATTACAAAAAAACAAAAAATCAAATCTATCTATCCTCTTTATAATATTAGATATTTTACCTAGGTACTACCTATACGATATGATGGAGCGCGCCAACCGTAAATTTGGAAGTTTAACCTCTTGTACTCCTCTGCTCACCTGGTACTTCTCAATGCTTATTAGCCTTTCATCTTATATAAATTATAAACCCTATTGTAGTATAGATGGAGCGCGCCAACGGTAATTTTGTAAGTTTAACCTGTTGTACTCCTCTGCTCTCCTGGTACCTACTTCTCAATGATTATTAACCTTTCATCATAAATAATTATAAACCCTAAGTAAGTAGGTAAGTGTAATGAGAGGCGATAGAAGCTGATGATGATTGAAAAAGCACACACACATGCAAACTACCATACAATTTTAAAAAATCGTTCGCTAACTGTACATGACGTAGACTCGATGTAGAGGGAATCACTATTACGCGACGTGACGTAGCGCGACTCACTATAAAGAGAAGCAGCGTAGGGGGAAGGCGGCGTGCCGGGAATAATTCTACAATTTGTATGAACATTGATGTCTGACTCCGACAGCCGTCGTAGAACAAAAAAGTAGTTACGTCGATAAGGACAGCAATAAGTAACGATCTCCTTTTTTAACTAGAGCGAATTTGCTTTGTGCGTCTCTTACTGAGTGAATATGACAAGACACGACGGACGTGCTTTCTTCTAGTACCTATCTTTTCTTTCTACGTTTTGCATACACTTTTGGAGAAAATACGGCAAGAAGGTATCAAAATTGTTTAGTTCCCAGTGTAGTGTTGCCATGTAAAGCGAAAGTGGCGCCCTCATTTAATTTCTAATCTTTTTGGCCAAGCTGTACTATTGTTGTTTATGGTTTGTGTATTGTTGTTTATGGTTTCTCCGGAATAAATGTCTGAGGAGACAGTAATGTTGTGTTTTATTTTGTACGTATAAATAAAACGGTCACGGTTGACCGTTGTTTTTGGTTTATAAGGGAACAGAGTTCCGTTTTTCCATTGATGGCGTGGTTAGCTTTGACGTATTAAATGATGAAATACATTGTATCGAACGACGACATGAAACGACGAACAACTACGACATTGGAGAAACGTGCTGGACGACACGTAGTTGCGCCAAAATTTCGAATCCGACTGCAGACCGCAGCTTCAGACGGCAGCGCCGTATTCTTCTGACAACTCCATGTATTGAAAGAGGTATTATTTTATGTTGCACCCTCCACGCTCGCCCGCCGTAATGAGAATAGAGCTTTTGACTACTGATATGCGGTCGCGCGACAGTTTCGTCGGACGAAGTGTCGCTAGCTACGCTGGCTATTTCATAGAAATACATACAAACCTGTAGTGTTGCAGCGACATGTCGTCTGCTGCTTCTGCGTGCGGTTGGCTACGAATTTGTAACGTTACTATCAACTATTTACGTATATTATGTAGTTATCATGACTAGGTGACAATGCTATTCCCCGAGTGGGTAGTAGATAGTAGAATATTATTCTGAATATCATGAACAGGAAGTGGATATGTTACGGTCGGTCAAGGTGCCATTATAACACTCAGTTGCAGAAACGCTCATTAAAGTTAATCCTCCATTAAATCTCTTGCTAGCTTTTCGACGTCTACAAGACAAAAGGTGACAGCAAGAGATTTAATGGAGGATTAGCTTTAATGAGTGTTTAATTAAATGTTTCTATTTCCAGTCATATAATGCCGTCAGAAAACTGGGTCGTGTCTGTAGCGGCATTGGGCGAGGGCTGGCACAACTACCATCACACGTTTCCATGGGACTACAAAGCAGCCGAACTGGCTTACACACTCAACCTTACCACTATGTTTTTGGATTTCTTCGGGAAAATTGGCTGGGCGTACGACATGAAACAAGCATCACCTTCGCTTGTGCAGTCGGTCAAGAAAAATAGAGGCGACAGACCATTGGAACAATAAATTATTATACAGGGTGTCCGGTAAGTAATGGATAACCCGGTAACTGCCGATAGAGGACCTCAAACCCGTTCAAAAAATAGACGTTCATGTCCAGTAAAGGTGCCATGGTTTTCGAGATATTTTGACTTTAAATTTTTTTCTGGAATTTGGGAACTTTGTCACTCCTTTGACTTTCATGGCCACAAAAAAGAGATTTTTGCATAATATTTTCTAAGTGTGCTGCTATCAGACATGCTAAAGGGGCTTCCCTTGGAAAAACAGGGTTCGGCGTTCCGACATTTAAGGACAGTAAATAACAAAATTTTGAAACAAAATTAATACCATAGCTACTTTAGAAGCTTCGATCAAAATAAAATGAATGGATAGGCCTAAAGCGCGGTAAGTTGAAGCAAACTACTGGTGCACTTGGTACATACAAACTAGCGCCATTATCTGTCAAATCTTGGGCACTTTCATACAAGTGACAAGTAAAAATTTCATTTGTTTTGCCTCATTTTTCTGGTTTGAAATGTTCGCTTAAGGCCTATCCATTCATTTTATTTTGATCGAAGCTTTAGAAGTACAAGATGAACAAAAAAAATTGCCGTAAAATTGTATAGTTACATCAAAAAGCACTGCCGCGTTCCGAGTGTGATTTAGTTAAACAAAATAAAACAACAACAAATATTTCAAATCAACAACAAAACATCAAATAGGATCACATCACTTTAAACAAATAAGATTTACGATAGGTAATGACTTCTAGTTTCTTTGAAATTTGTTACCAGAAATCACATATTTTTTGCACGTTTTCTTCATTCGAAATCATTGCAAATAGACCGGTATCCGGCAACACCCAACCCTGTCTTAGAAGATTAATGAACGAATCCTAGACGATTCCATTTTGTTGCTAAAGTAGGCAAAGTAACTTATCAAAAACTGGGCATGTGGGTGTCGGGCCACACGCAGTGTAGGGTTCCGTAGTTGCCCGTCAAGATATGTGGACTTAAAAGTACATTTTCTAATCATAATACTTTTTTTTATAAATAAAATGTGATAAAATCAGGAATAATGCTCCCGAGCGCCATCTAGTGTAGTGTCTTGCCCTCTGCAACCCCCTTAACATTACAAAACGATAACATTACATTGTATTAAGGGGGTTGCAGAGGGCAAGACACTAAACTAGATGGCGCTCGGGAGCACTATTCCTGATTTTGTCACATTTTATTTTATATCTCGTAATTGTGATGATTTCAATCAAAATTTTCAATTATGCTGGCACTTGTGTTTATGTTTTACTGATCTAGCTACAAGTTATAGTAATTTTATTGTTCATACGAATTTGTTATACATTTTAATTTTGATCAATTTCATACAAAACTTTGACGTATAACATTCGTAGACGGTATTAACAAAAGTAATATTTTTTGTATGGAAAAATAGTTAAGAATATCTAGATTACGCATCTCAAATAACATTTGCAATTTATAACATAATTACGAAGATATAACAGAAAATGTGATAAAATCAGGAATGATGGAAAGGAAATGTAAAGGAAAGGAAAAGATAAGGAAATGTAATTATTAATTTAAATTTGCGAAAATAGGGAAGTCTATTAATTTCCTCAAGATTGGGCAAGTCCATTACATTTTGTCTCATTTCGGTACCCAAAAAGTGATATATAAGAAAAAGAGACAAGGTATAATGATCATAGATGAATCAAGAGACTTAAATCAGAGGGCACAAAATAGGCAAAATTTATTGAACTTATCGCGGTTGCCGGATGAACATTGAAAATCACGCTAAGATCGTTGATACTTATTTTTATACCACTTGTTTATGGGATAGAAATTATGAGAAAACATATATTTTTTACCTTGAGATGAACAAGATGAAAAAATCAGCTGTTCCATACAAGCAAGCCTACTCGAGCCAAATGTATGGGACAGCCGATTTTTTTTTTCGCGCTTTCGATGTTGGTGCCATAGAGAAAGTAGTTCAGTTTGACGGTCTGATCATCCGCTTAAAAAAGTGTCAGCATATTAAGAAGGTATACAGGGTGTAAAAATTAAATGCGACACTTAGTTAAAGGGGTGCTTCAGTCAGACTATCAAACTGAACAACTACTACTACTACTCTACTAAGGGACCACAATATCGAAATGCGAAAAAAAAATCTGCTGTCCCGTACAAAACTGCAAACATAACTTTGACTCAAATGTATACACCAGTTTAAGTATGTGTCGCATTTAATTTTACACCCTGTATAAAGGCCTCCGCTCATTGCAGCGATTTTATCGAGTGATAATATCGCTGCGATTTTGCGATAATTGTTTCCAGTACATTTTGTATGGGGACGCGCGTGTTAGAATATTCGACTTTATTTAATCGAAAAATGTATGTAAATTAATATTGTTCAGAAAAATTAGAAATAGAAGTTCTCATTATGGTGAATGAGTCGAGTCATATCATGAGTTTGGATCTAAATTATTGATGTTAATCTAGTAATCTTCGTTTCATTATTAGACTTGGCAACATCTATTAAAAAGCAAACCAATGTTTGTTGACAATGTTTAGTAACTTATTATGGTGAATATTGTTGTAATGAGATATTAAATTATACAGTTATAATTACTCGGATTCTGTGTGATATTAATGATTAACTATAGTGAATTTGATGGATATTATTGTTGGTTTCTAACAGGAAATATAAACGACACTTGTCGCTGATTGGTCCGCGCCAATAAGCGAACGTGGCAATTACTCGTTGATCAAAGAATGTACTTATTTGTTTGATATTTTGTGACTGTTTGTTTGATATTCTGTTTACTGATTTTATTATCAATCCAAAAATAATGTAGTGATTTTGTGAGGCTAAAAATATAATTTGAAATTGTTTAGTACATAATATAATAATGTGAACAAACTTCACTTCCTGGATGGTTTCGCCGCCATTCCGAACCATCGTGAAGTTTGGTGGAAAATCTATAAAAGACTTGGTTTGTAAAAATGCGAGACCTTTTTGCCATTGAGACCGCCACGCTGCCAAGTGTAAGTGTTACCCTAATTATCATTTTGTTCAGTTTAAGTAACTTGTGTTTGCTACCGTATAATTTACAGTTAATTTATAAAGAATATAATTTTATGTATTTTGGTTGTCCTACTCGTATATGGAGTTTCTTTGTCTGATTCTTCTCCATATGCCCTATGGTAAAGACCGATGGGGGACACTAAGAAAGAAAGAAAGAACAATTATTTATTTGGATCTCCGACACACATTCAATCTTTTACATGACCAGAGAGATACATTTTTGTAAAATATTAAACACAGAATAATAACAAAAGAGATTGTTTGTGCGCCGCAGTGACAAAAAGGTCCCAACTCAGCAAATGCTCGGCTCGGAAGCCGAACTCTGAATTTATGTTGGGGCCTGGCTTAAGCGTTGAATCAAACATACTTATTTTGTGCAACGAATCCAGTAAAACACATTATACTGCAACTATTTATCATCATTATGTGTGGGGGTGTGTTTGCGCGTGTGTGTATGTGTGTGAGTGTGTGTGTTAATTTTGCTACCAATTAACAGATATTCTTTTTCACGTCTGATTCACTAGTGAATCAGACGTAATGTAGAATCAAAGATATAAAATATATTCAAAGATAATATAAAGGATAGTCAAAGAATTAAATAATATTCGACTATTCTGATTCTGGCTTTTCATTTGAAATCATTTCTGTACATATACTATCCTCATCCTCATTCTAGACCAGTGTCCTGAACTGGTGACGACAGATGATGACGATGGTATCATGATAACCTTTCCTTTTCTTATTGGGCATCTGGTCCAAACACAACACACACACACACACACAATAAGCTGATGATGATGAACCTGATCATGAAAATGACACAATACATGATAGGTTAGGATTTGATGTAGGAACATGATCAGAATATAGCTTTCACTATCAGCATCATGGCTTTGATTTGCTTTAATTATATCAAATTCGATAATCGATTGATCTAATAGTTTATGAACTTAATTCTTCTCAATATGCCATGAATATTATAGCCTCCCTTAGGCTCTATTTTCCTTAGAATCTAACACGCGCGATTCTACACACTGCCGCGATATTATCGAGCGATAATATCGCTGCGATTTTGCGATAATTGTTCTCAGTACATTTTGTATGGGGACGCGCTCGATCCCACACACTGCCGCGATATTATCGCAACTCTTTCGACTACATTCAGTGGTGGGGCGCATGCGTGACGCGAATCGCGGAATCGCTGCAGTGTGTAAGGTGTCGCGATATCGCTGTCGATAATATCGCTCGATAAAATCGCTCGATAATATCGCTGCAATGTGCAGAGGCCTTAAAGGCTTTGCTTGGGAAACATTTTAATGTTTGTTTCATAGCAATCTGTTCACAGTTCACACAATCAAAAGTTATTAGTAAGTATTTAATTCTAAAGTTTCAGGTACCTACACACGGCGACACATCAGTTACGCAAAACCAAAATAAGCTGGCCGCGCGTAGGTAGAGTAATGTATAATGTCGCGCGGCCAGCTTAATATTGGTTTTGCGTAGCTTGATGTGTCGCCGTGTGTAGGTACGTATTTCAGTAGTCTGCGCGTAGGTAGTCGAGGGCACCACTAGTATTTAACCAATTTGTACAAATTAATACACACATTATTGTTATACATATAATATAGGTATAATACATAACATACATATGAACTGTCGCATCTGTCTTGGTCAGTGATGCTCTTTGACCAAATTATAGTAGTTTTTGTTTATATAAACTAGATGGCACTAATGTTCCCGAAGAGTTTTTGAACATGTTGTTTGTTTGAACGAGCAAGTCTATCGCTAGAGTCTACGTCTATGGTTCATACGAATTTGTTATAGGTACATTTTAATTTTGATCAATTTCATACAAAACTTTGACGTATAACATTCGTAGACGGTATTAACAAAAGTAATATTTTATATATGGAAAAATAGTTAAGAAAATCTAGATTACGCATCTCAAATAACATTTGCAATTTATAACATAATTACGAAGATATAAAATAAAATGTGATAAAATCAGGAATGATGCTCCCGAGCGCCATCTAGTTGCCTGTGAACGTCTCTGCAACCCCCCTTTCAGGGTTCGTGTTGAAGCTGTATCTACTATTATGTATGTTATTTGACCTGATGTACAACATGAATGCAATAAAGTATTGGAATTGAATAATTTACTTTTTAAGCATTCACTAACCTGCTTTATTTACAATTTTCAGTTTTACTGAAGTCCCAACTAGTTTTCAGCAACGGCGCACAATAAATGCGACGCGCATTATAATTTGTCTATTTAAGTACCTATACCTACGCAAATTATTAATATTCAAAGTACTTATTAGTGTGTACCCAGTAATAACTTTTTAGGGTTCCGTAGTCAAATAAGTCAAACAAACCCTAATATACTTTCGTTCATTATGTCTGTTTGTATGTATGCCTCCTCAATTACTTCATCATTTATAGAGTACGTACCCAAGGGTGAAAACGGGACCCTTTTTTTTACTATAGATGGGTTTGCTCTTGACCTCAATCTAGTCCTCAGGACAAAGATGGGGTCGAAGATGTACCGAGCTTACCCAGAATGGCACTGGCACTCCTGCACACTGACGGAACGCAGCAAGCTGCTTGGCGCCAGACTCCGGCAGGAGGGTGGTCGCGAGCCGGCGGCTCCATGCGGAGCCTACCGCACGGCTGTGGGGGATCGTTCAGCCGCCACCACAAACTTGGTAGATTGTGATGCCGTGACCCATTACTAAGCCTACGTTGTCCGTCCGTCCGTCCTACCTGTCTGTAACTTTTGAACCGTAATAGTTAGACAGTTGAAATTTTCACAGAATATGCGTTATTACGTCGGATTTGTCAACAAATAATAAAAATGTACTAAAAAGTAATGCGATGAGTTTTCGTTCATGAGTATCTCGGTCTAATAAAGTTATAAGGCTTGACCGACATCTTCATCCTACGTAGATGCATCGATGACAAAATAAGAAACAAGATTATACAGGGTCCAACTTAATATGCTGACACTTTTTAATGGGATGATCAGACCATCAAACTGAACACCTTTCTCTATGGGACCAATATTGAAATCGCGAAAAAAAAACAGCTGTCCCATACATTTGGCTCCAATAGGTTTCCATTTTTTGTATGCAACAGCAGATTTTTTTTCGCGATTTCGATGTTGGTCCCATTGAGAAAGTTGTTTAGTTTGATGGTCTGATCATCCCCTTAAAAAGTGTCAGCATATTAAGAAGGACTCTATTTACGACCCTATTTTATTACGCTGCTCTACGTGTTGTTTAGCAGAAAGTTGGTTGTTGTAGCAAAGTTTCTGACCACCGCCAAAGGGATTAGGGTTGTGAGTTCATGTACCTATGTATTATAGTCCTCAACGAAGTGCCTCATACAGCACGGTTTAAAAAAAAACTGTTATAGCATGGCAAAACGATTTATAACAAACTACCAGAGAATTTAAAAGATTTAGCATGACCGCTGTATGCAACTGGCTATTAGATAATACATTCTATTCGGTAAGAGAATTTTTAACTAAGGATGACAATACAGGGTGTTTCATAAGTAACAATAAATATTTAAAACTCTTAAGGGGGTTGTTTAGACCGTCAAACTGAACAACTTTCTCTATGGGAACAACATCGAAATCGCGAAAAAAAAAATTTATATCTAGTCGATTTGTAGAGTATGGAACATAATTTTTTTTTTTCGCGATTTCGATATTGGTCCCATAGTGAAAGTTGTTCAGTTTGATGGTCTACATCAGCCCTTAAAGGCCAAAAATGGCCCACTCCCTCTCACCCTTATTCGTGAGAGGAGGCCTTTGCCCTGCAGTGGGATTCTACAGGCTAAAACTTACTACTTACTTTAACTTACTTACACCTTGTATAGTAATATAAGTACCTAAGTAATAATATGTAAAATTATTGAAACATTTGTGTAAATACTTTAATATGAATTTTTTATTAATCATTATTCATAAATTCAATCATTGCTTGTGTACACTTACTAATATTTGCATGCTGTTGTTAATGGCTGATCTAGGAGAGTCTCAATGATTGTACCTATCATCTGTAATTCTGTACCCTAATCAAGAGCAAATAAAGTTTGCTACTACTTACTACTTTTAAATAATTTTATTAAGAATTATCCACGGACTTGAAAGAAATACGGACCGAATATTGCACTAAAAAGATGTGAAGCATGCAAGGTAATACAATCTCGTTTGTTCTACAAGGTACCTACACTCACACAGATGCACTAGCTCTAGGCGCAGGTTCTACAACCCGTCGCCTTATGTACAGCGTGACAGCACGCACACAAAAGAAATGGGTGCTTCACTCATGATTAGACGAGATTAAGAGTCGCGTTGTGGATCTGCTAGTGGGTGGTCGCGTGTCGCGTGTCGCTCGTTGTTGCCCCCTCCCAGCTCGACAGCGGGGCTCCAGTGGTGGCTCAAGATAGTGTTCTTTTGTAAGAACAACCCATGAAGTCACCAAAATATCTTCATAACCGTACAACGTCAAGCACTTTCGCTACAAAAACTCGACAGTGGCAAAATCATCACAAACCAAGATGGCAGCCATATTTTAAAAATAGAATAGAATAGACGAGATTAAGTCTGGTTCTTCTTTTAAGTCTGTGGAATTATCATAATATTGTGAGAATGCAAACAAAAATTCAACACCCTATTGTTTAGGTTACCTATCTAAATATTTTGTAATCTGTGGAAATTTGAAGCTTAATCCATGCTAATCCTTCCAATTTGCAATCTAATTGAAAAAAGATTAGAAAATATGGCGAGACTCATCCTGGTAATTTAAAATGAAAAACATGGGTATACCCTTAGAAAAAGTATATGTCTAGAATGAGCCTCACACTTGTTCCGTATAAAACAAAAGGGGCTAACTTTCTTAGGTTGGTGTGCGTGAGGCGCCATACAAAATATGTATGTGTGCGTGTATATGTATAGGGTTTTGGAACCAGTACTGGTTCCTATTTTTTTCGACGCTTTCGTAGCTTTGACTGTCTATCTTGATAATCTAAGGGTATACCGTATAACAATATAAATTTGTATGTAGGTAGAACAACATTGAATAAGTAGGTACTATTGAGTTTTTCTTACTTAGTGCGTTCACACCCGATCACGCATTGACGCAGCGACAGACGTCAGTCCGTCATTAGTGTAGCAAGGAGTTGTATGAAACCGCACGTAGAAGCACACTTGGTGACGCATTGACGCACCGGGTGTGGTTCTATGGACTGACATCTGCCGCTCCGTCAATGCGTCATCGAGTGTGAACGCACTTATGTAGTACCTACCCTACTTAACACGGACTGTTTTTAAGAGCCTGCCGAGCCTATTGTGCTGCCCTCAATCGTATTTTTTTATTTCTATTACAATTAAACAACATTTCCAAAAAACAAGACTGTCACATTGTAGTCCTGATTGGCTTTCAATTTATCGAAACATTACGAATTATTATGTTTTATGCTTGTAGCTATTATCGTTAAAACGGCCAAAAGTGGCCACTTTTGTGACCCGATAAATTGAAAATCGGCAATGACTACAACGTGACATTCTTGTTTTTTGGAAATATTGTTTAATTGTTAAGAAATAAAAAAAATACGATTGGGGGCAGCACAATAGGCTCGGTGCAGGAAACATGCTGAACAAGAAATTCTGATGCGTACCTACCTATGTGAAGTCTACAAGTCCGCATCAGGCATGCGTGGTGAACTTCTGATGCGGGTTTGGAAGGAGTTAGGGCAATCCACATTGGAACACGCGTGGTGGACTAACGCCCCTACAAGTAGGTCTTTTTCTGTGTGTAGAAGCTGATGATGATGAAACAAACTCAGTATTCAAACGTTAGAATATCCATTTTATTCCAAGAACAATAAGAAGTCGGAAGAAACCTTCAAAGAGAGAACTATAATGAATTTCATCCAACTTAATGAAACAGTTAACGAACGGAGATGAATAAATTTTATTCTTTTTAAAAATTTCAATTAAAATGATGCCTTTGTGAAAGTTCATTGTAGTCAGCCTCAGGGTTCGATTGTAGTTAGCCTCAGGGTTCGAAGTGATAACTATTTGATAATTATACGCTGATAATTATCTTGATAATTATAAAATTTATCTGAAACACAAAAAGCTTGCACTAGCAATGTCACGCTATGTATTTCCGATCACGAATCGCGAAGAAAGAAACTCCCAACAACGAAATAATTTTTTTCACGGTTTCCAGTAGTTTTTCTCAATTTTTTGTTATTCATTGAGATGAGCAACTATTATGCCAAAGACAAGGTGCTGTTTGGTCTGGATATGAGTGTATTAAAACAAAAAAACAACTTTAGAACTTTTAGTTAGAAATTTCTCTAAAAACGAAGAATCAGCTTATCAGCTTAATTATCCGATCATTATCAGATAATTATCAAAGAAAATAATTATCTTGATAATTTCGAACCCTGGTTAGCCTTTTAAATCTTTATTTAACCGTTAGATTTAGAAATAGTTTATTCATACATATGCTCACGACTATATTCCCCAAGGGGGTAGTCAGAGATATTCTGAAACCTCAGAACATCCACGTTTCACCAGTAGTACCGAAACTCTGTCCAGTGTGACGGGGGGTGACCCCGTCGCCACTTATATAATGGACAGTGGGTACAATACATGCCTCGAATTTGAAGCATGCAGGTTTCCTCACGATATTTTCCTTCACCGAAAAGCCAGTGGTGTTACAAAAAGTAGTAGTTAGTAAAGTAGTTTATTCACTTTATGCGTTATGTAAAGTTTAATTGACAAAATGTGTCATCATCATCAGCCTATATACGTCCCACTGCAGGGCACAGGCCTACCCTCAAGGAGGGTGTTTGGGCGTTAGTCCACCACGCGTGCCCAATGCGGATTGGTAGACTTCACATACGCATCAGAATTTCTTCTTCTGCATATGCAGGTTTCCTCACGATGTTTCCCTTCACCGTTTGAGGGCAGTCGGTAATACGTACATAAGTTTGAAAAACTCATCGGTACGTGGCGTGTTGTCCGTGCGGATTCGAACCCGGACCTCATGATTGAGAGTCCATACCTCTCCGCAACGCGCCACCGAGCTCTGCGGTAAATGCTAACACATTATTTTTTGCCGACTAGCTTTTTAGCTTTATTTGATCGATGCTCCTACATACTACTAGGTCAATCATTCGACTTGTTTCAGAGATCGAACTACTAATAATGAGGATGATTAAGTTAATTAACGCACTTAGTGCGTTCACACACGATGACGCATTAACGCAGCGGCAGACGACAGTCCGTCATTTGTGAAGCAAGGAGTTGTACGAAACCGCACGTAGAAGCACACACAGTGACGCATTGACGCACCGGGTGTGGTTCTATGGACTGACATCTGCCGCTCCGTCAGTGCGTCATCGTGTGTGAAGCACTAACGAGTCCTGTAGCGGTACTGTGGCGCCCTCATCACAAAATTAAAGATTTCTTAACAATGAAAACCCAAAATAAAAAAGTGCTACTCCAAGCTATGCCTAAAACTTAAAATAGAATACTTTCGTAGTTTCTAAATACCTATTCCACTTTTAAGATTATCGAAATAAATTATAGAAGTGGCCGCTTTTTTTTCTTTCCTCAAAGTATTTTTAAAGTTAATTTTGTAATGTAATTATTTTTTTAACAAAAAATTTACAAACAATATAACACAAGAAATTAAACCATTCCCACGAAAACCTATTTGGGTTTATCTGGGGAAGGGGCGTTCACGTTCGCGGACCGAATATTATATAAAGTTAAACATAATTACATCGACATAGAACTAATTAAATGCATAATTATATTACATTTACATTTGATATAAGTTTATTTACTTACAGGTATGATACATAATTATAAATGCTAAAACAAGTTATGAGTATTGCCACAATCACCATCCTATAAGTCAGTTGGTAGTTGTGGCAATGTCTCTGACCTCCCTAGGAGGGATTATGGTCATGAATTTATGTATGTATGTATCTATCCATAAACTACACTTCATTAGGCAAGTACATAAACTGCATTGTTAAAGAATATAGTCAAGGTCGGTAAGTGATAAGTAATGTTTTTTAACAATGGATTAAATCCATTACTTAGGAATCCTAGACTTAGGATTTGAAATGTACGTACTTTTTATATCGGTTGGTAGACTGTTGATTATCTTAGGCAAGACATGATTACATAATCCCTTACCGTAATTATTACTATATTTAGATATTACATATTCCTTCTTATCTGATAGCTTTCTTAGCCTACTGTTTCTTATTTTAAAAGGTAGGTTACATACTTTTGAGTAGTTATTCGTCCTGCAATATTGCCATTTTTACTTTAGGTACTTTGTACTGTTAATAATTTCCAACAAGCTAATAGTTCTGTATAGTCATGTTGGTGTTTGATTTTAGTCTTGTTTGGTACAATGGTTTTTAGTAGTTGTATCTGTAAGTTAAAAATATTTTATCCAGATTAGACTTGTAAGTTCTACCGTAGCTACTGATCCCGTAACCGATTACGGAGTCTGCCATGGCCAAATACAACATTCTTAAAGTACTATACGGAAGTTTGTATTTTAGTATACATAGTCCCATTTCCTCCCGTGGGTGTCGTAAAAGGCGACTAAGGGATCTACCGGAGGATGGGCAGCAGCATCCTCTGAGTACACACATTCAATCCAACTGCGATCGCCAACCCGCCTGCCAAGCGTGGCGATTAATGCAAATCCCCCATTTTTGGGGAGGCCTATGTCCAGCAGTGGACGTTTATCGGCTGATATGATGATGATGATGATGAACCTACTCATTTGAGAAGCAGTTTTTTAATTTATGTTGAATCCAAATCTTGAATTGGTATTTGTAAACATTACTTACACGACAATGAAATAAACTGCTTTATGCATGTAGATTCAATGGATGGTTTGTGTAGCTACTAGTTAGGCAAACTGTTTGCAGGTCCGAGCGGACCCATTGTTTAGAATATAACTAGGTAACATGTTGTTAAAGCGAAGCCACCTGAAGTTACAGTTTCTCATCTTCTACTAAAACACATACAAACCAGTGTTAGATCCAAATAAAAAACCAGTCAGGTGCGAATCGGGCTCCTCTCACCGAGGGTTCCGTACCACGTCGCCACACAAAATATTAACTTACAAAAAAATGTTTTGTCTTTCCGGGACCTTTAGCGCGACCGACTCATGCTTGGCATAGTTTTTATTATTTTGTTGTTATACTATAGAGTTTGCTCTATAATTTTACCAAGTTTGACGCTTGTATGTACAGTGAAACCTGGATAACTGGGACATTAAGGGACCTGCAAATTTGTCTCACTTAAAGAGGTATTCCACTTACCCAGTGTCTCAGATATCCAGGTATAAATAAATATCTGTCTCATTTACAGAGGGTTCCACTAATAGAGGTGAGAGTAGAGGTTATTTCAGTTATAGAGGTGCGATTATTAAATAAAAATAACGTATTATGTAAACAAAAGACAACATAGGTACCCATGTTAGCAAACACTGTTCTATAGTATTACCGTTTTACGATAGAACGAGAAGAAAAAACGTTGATACAAACTAGTTTCTTGTATGAGGACCCCCTGTATTATAACTTTTTGAAATTTTTATTTGTTAGCTAATCCGCCCTAATAACGCACATTCTGTGAAAATTTCACCTGTCTAGCTATTACCTACGGTTCAAAAGTTACAGCCCTAAATAGATTCGTATAGTTAGGAATTGAACTGTCCATTTTAATAAGTCCAGTTGGGCACCTCCAGCTCCTCGAGATCCTTGGTGACTGGACTGAGATGGCACAGAAAAGAGATGAATGGCGTGTTTTGTTGTCGGAGGCCAAGACCCACTTCGGGTCCCTGAGCCGGCGTAGTAAGTAAGTATTATAATAAGTGGCGACATTCTCACTCCCCGTCACACTGGACAGTGTTTCAGTATTAGTGAAGTAGATCTTCTCTAGGAAAGCATCACCGAAGTTAAACAACGCCAATTCTTGTCAGTCTTTGGATAGGTGACGTTATTACATATCGATCGTCTCCGTGCTTCGGAAAGCACCCTAAATCAGTTGGTACCGGATAGTTCCGTTAGATAGCAGTGTAACTTTTTGTTAAGCCAGGTCAGAGGCCTATTAAGGTGGCTTGAAAATTCTCTGACAGCAAGTCGACCACTAACTTGCCTCCAAAAATCCGCACTGGGCCTACGTGGTGGAGTATGGCCCACTCTCTCTGACCCTTATTCGTGAGAGTGCCTCTGGCCTGCAGTGGGATCTTACATGCTATAACTTAATTGTACTTACCTAAGTACAGCTAAGTGTATTTTACCTTCTTTAAAAAATTAATAATTGTAGATGCTGTAGGTTACGACGGAGAATTTATATTGTAATAGTCATTAAGTCGTGTTATGCTGTAGAGTTTCTGGCCGCATCTTCTCTACAGCAACAACACGTTCCGACGCGGTGGTAGCTTAAAAAAGAATTGACGTTTAATAAGTGTGCTTCAGGCTCCTATATTGAATAAATGATTTTGAATTGAATTGAATTGAATTGAATTACTCACAGTGGTTGAGTAATACAAATTACACAAATCTAATTGTACTTATCATACTTTATGTGCCTATTCTGTGTATGTGTATTTCAAAAGACCGACGGTAAGAGGCCGGACGGCCTATAGCTATGGTCTCCTGGCAGAAAGGCAAGTGCCTCCTGTCGCACACTACATGCAAGTAAGCACCTTCGCAGCCAGACCTCAGTCGCACGTCACGGACCCCTGGAGCAGCCGCTGTACTTGCTCCCACTAAGAAGAGAGTCTGGTACTCAGCCTTGGAGCGTCAAATCTCTTTGTTTCTGTCACCGTCAAGACCACAGGGACATGGGGAGCCGAAGCTAAAAGCGTCATTGCTGAAATTGCGCGTCGACTTTGCGAGAGGAAATGTGCTCCCGCTCTGGGTCGTTCCGGCCGGGCTGGTCATAATGTCTGCCGAAGAACTGACGACCAAAAATTTAGACTAGTAACCGGTTGGGTGTGGGACGCCATCCGGCACTGTATCGACGACCTAACGGTCTGGAGTCGGCACAGGGCGAACTGCAGCGCAAAAAGCGATTTTTAATCCGCCTACGCGACGGACACAACACTCAATGTAGTATTGAAAAATCGCTTTTCGCGCCGCAGTTCGCCCTGTCCCATGGCCATTGGTCAGGCCATAAGGCAGTTAGCGTGGAGTAGTATATACCAAGGGTGAGAGCAGGCGACCGCGGGGCGACCCACACACGCGTGGCGGCGCACCGTCGACGCTGAGCTACGAGCAGCCGGGTTGAGTTGGCGCGACATTGTACACCTGCGCCTGCGCAGGACAGGGAGAGGTAGCGGCGTCTCAAGAGGGCCCTCTATACCATCGGGGTACCATAGGAGAACAACAACAACAACACTATATACCATGGTAGTGTGGAGTACTATGTACCGTGGTAGCTCGGAGCGACTGGACCAGGACGGCCGAGGATAGTATTGTGACGCGCCTTGGGAGAGTAGGTACTGTACTATGCTCAGCAGTGAACAATGACAGGTTGATGATAATGATACTTGCATCTGCTTTTGTAAAACATGCAGTTACAGTATCCCTTTTTATGTAGGTACCTACACTACCTAATTACATATAGATACATACAAAAACTCACGACCAAATTTCTCTTCTCAGGTCAGAAACAAAGCAATAACTAAGAATACTGTCTGGTAACTTAAGTGCCTGTAATTAGATTAATTAGTACCGGAAATACTTTGTTGTTAACAGTTAACATAAAAAAAAAAAACATTGGGTTCCAACTCTTCAGTGTTGATGCTGCAGGTCCTGACTGTCTAAGCCATGAGACTTGAGGATTTGCGAATTAGATTATTAGGATCAAGCAGAGTCCTCTTCACGGCTACCTACTCCGTAGGGTATTGTCAACATAAACTAAGAATGAGTTACTGTGTGTGGGTGTGTGTCTGTGCTTTAAGAAATCTATCAAGCAATTTAGATGTAGTTTTGAGAAATGTATGGACATTCTACTTTATGTTTTAATTAGATGGCAATGATGGCAATTTTATGCGATAATTTTTTTCTTTATTTCTTTCTTTACTTTTTTTTTTAATTTTACTTCTCTTTCTTTGCATTTCTTACTATTTTTTTCTTTCTCTTAATATTATTAAGAACTTCTCTGCGCGTACGAAGTCGCGGGTAAAGCTAGTTTTTTGGGGTCACTGCCGTTTGAACGACAGTTGTTTAGCAATTTTTAAAAAAATACACAACGTTCTAAAAATGAGTCGTTTCACAAATCATCATTTAGTAGGAATAGGCTTCACAAACCATTTATTTAATTTTGTGATCAGTTGTCAAATTGGCACATTGCAACATTTCATTCTCAAGACACTTCGATACGAAACTGTGTTATTTAAACATTCATCTTTTGTTAGAAACTCGTTTTATATTTTATTGTTTGATCAGCAAATTACTAAATATAACAACGTTTTACAAATATCGATGATCACATTATTTCATTTCACAAAACCGAACCAGAGCACCCCTCTTCCACGCAGTCTTGTCTGTACATGCATGTGCATGCTTGCTTGCATGTTGCATGCTTGCTTGCCTGTGTGCGTGCATGCTTGCTTGCATCTTTGCATGTGTGCTTGCTTGCTTGTTTGCTTGTCTGCATGTTAGGGGGTGCAGGGGGGCTGCGCCCCCCGCTCGGGGGGTGCGGGGGGCGGAAGCCCCCTGCCTGAGTAAAACATATTGGAGCTTGTCGAATTCTAGGTTAGGTTAGGTTAGAACATGTATAACACTTAGCGGAGCGAGCGAACCGAGCGGAGCATCAACATGCTTGCTTGCATGTGCATGCCTGCTTGCATGCTGCATGCTTGCTTGCTTGCTGCATGCTTGTGTGCATGCTTGCTTGCATCATTGCTTGAGTGCATGCTTATTTGCTTGTTGCTTAGGGGGCAGAAAGGTAACATCAAAACTTTTATTTTGATCTAAGATCAAAACTGTAGGTTATGATTAGACTAGGTTAGGTTAGTTTGTATGTCATGCTGTATTTTTGCGTATATGTATGCTTGGTTTAGCGTGCATTATGTTTTATGCATGAAGCACCATGAAAGACGGGTGTTACACGCTCATTCTCGCGTCAGTCTGGTCCACCAATCTAGTCACGTCAGACCTACAACGATCGTCAGACTGACGAACATTATTAAAATATTTGAAATTAAAGTTTAAAATGAAGTTGCAGCAAGTTTAGTAGATGAATTTGAAAAATGTCAAATAACGTTTTGTGATATAAAAATGATTTATCGTTGTTTGCTAAATAATTCATTTGGTAAATAAGATTGTTGTCGCATAACTGATGTTGAAATGTTGTTTTAACTATAAACATAATATAATTCGATGCATTTGCTAAATGACTACTTTCGATAAGTAAATATGTGTATTAACACCTTTGTTAAATCACTAGTTTGTGAAATGAAACATTGTTAAACGTTGCTTGAGAAGTGATATTTTGCTTATTGATTTTGTGTTAAACATTAGTGAACCAGTTTTTTGATATAAGTAATGGTATATTTGACATACCACGACGCGACATCACATCCTAAGGAACTCATAAATCATTACCTCCTTTTTCCCTATTTCCTCGTTAAATATTAAACCTAGGCAATATCTCCTTAACCCGTCACCTGCAATAACTGAGGGGTACGTGAACATGGCAAGTCATTACCGTGATGGGTTTGGTCCCTTGCAATATGCGAAAGCAATTTCCTACTACATAGGTAGTAGGCTCTCATTGTCACTGTATGGTATGCTTCATAACAATGCGCACTCAGGGAAATTAGCTAGACTAAAATGCTGGTACATGGTGGAAAATACCTTTAATCTATTCCAAATAAGAACGACGAGATTTAAATTAAATTAAAAATCATTTATTTGTCTTTCCATTTGTACACATACAGAAGTAGGTAATAAAAAGAAAAAAGAAAAAGATTTTCCGATTTCTAATTTGCTTTCTGGCGAATTCTGAATAGCAAATATAATTTATTTAAGTATCTGAAAGATATACTATCCGACATATCTTGGACGTTACTATGCCTTAAAATTTCGTTGCTATTTGGAATTTATTTTAGTAGACTCAAATAGAAAATAGCACTTTATTAAATGTTGATGTTATAAATCTAATTCTGGTAAAGGATATCATCGGATTTGGTCCAAAATGTGAAACACCCGGCCAAAAAAAAAATTCCATATTCTGTTAGGACTTATCCGTCTAAATATTTTTTATTACTGCACCAAAGCTGTATGGAACTAGTACGTCTCAGCATTTTTGAGTATAGCACCAAAGCGACGCTGCTATCCCGTCGAGGCCGTTTTTTGAACACGAACGAAAGTGTTTTAAACTGTGTTTTTAAGTCTGAAAACCAATTATGTCTTATTTAAGGATCTGGCTGATAGGCGACCGATCTCAATTACACGATTAGATTAAGTTTAATAGATAGAAAAAAATCCCAAAGTTACCCCTTTTCGTTATGTTTTTTCAATACTATGATTAAACTGCTGATATTTAACTTTTTATTCTTGTACTTAACTAAATACATTAAATATTTCTAATGAACTCCGTAGAATTTTGAGCTTAGAAATACCCATGAGCAAAGATATTGATGAAAAACACGTTTTTTTGCGATCCTGCTTTCAATTGGAGCGGGATGGCTAATTGCAAACTTATGCTTGCAAGAAAGAGATGCTTGCACTGGGATAACCTGGCCTTATGGTTTGAAAAATCATATTTTCATACATTTTTGACGAAATAAAACATACAGCTACAGCTTTCGTGCCATAATAATAAATGCTAGATGGAGAAGTTTTAACAAAATATAGATAGCATTAGTTTTTGTTGGCCGGCACTTTCACATTTGGACCAAAAATGTAGGAAACGCCGATGATTTTTTTTATTTTATTTATTTCTTTATTTCAGATTCTTACATCTAAGTTTACAAATTTTAATATCGCCAAACTGCTAAGCATTTTGTAGGCGTTGCACTCTTTAATCACATTTTTTACTTAAATTCTATTTTTTTGCTATCAAAGCTGTATGAAATTAAATTAAGTTAACCTAACATACACTGTTTTAATTGTTTCTTTAAGGTTTGTTTACATTTTATTTTGTGCTCCTCTAATAAGATCGGATATTTGTTACATACTTTTGGAATTAAATACTGTCTCGTTCTCTCTCCATAGTAGTTAAGCGCCCTTGTCTGACTAAGTTTCCCCTGTCCCTTAGCTCTAGTATTATATCTATGACATACTTTACTCTTAAAGTCTTTTGTGTAATATGTTTCTATAGATAGTAAGTATTCTATTTTTCTGTCTATAGGTAATAGTTTGCACTCCGAAAACATCTCATTATAATCGTATTTGTACTTTTCTTTGGTTTTTTTGTTCTATAACGAAGAGCGTCGGTGGCACGTAGCGGAGACGTATGGAAACTCAATCTTGAGATCAGAGTTCGAATTCGTACATATCACATGCCAGTAACGTTGGGAACCCTATTGTACCAATGAGTTTTTTTTTAAGTTATGTACGTAAAGACTACTTTCAAGCAGTGAAGGAAAACATCGTAAGATTCCCCTCTGTCCTGTAGGCTCCACTATCTCGATCCACCAGTGGATTGAATAGGACGCTGAAGTTCACTGTGATCCACCATTAGGCTCAGTGGATCCTATGATACTTGAATGTAAATTCCGATGCATATGTGAAGTCTACTAATCCTCATTGGGCACGCGTGGTAGACTAACGCCCATATACACACTCTTTCCTTGATGGTAGGACTGTGCACTACAGTGGTAACTTATTCAGGGTGAAATTTATATCATTAGCAACCTTTTAAACTAAGAACTTACCACTAAACTGAAAAACTTTTACTATGGGAGCAAACATTGCATTACGTAATTAGTAGAGCAGGCATTGAAGTTTAGAATGGCACAGCATTTTTTTAACCGACTTCAACAAAAGGAGGAGGTTCTCAATTCGACCCGTATGTTTTTTTTTTGTATGTTTGTTACGCGATTGCACCGCCAATTGTGAATTGATTTTGATGATTCTTATTTTGTTTGGTAGGTCATAATTCCGAGGTGGTCCCACGAAATTGTTATTCTATAAATAAAACACATAGGAACCTTTACAAATTATATTAAGCGCACACTATAGAGTTAATACTTCAGAGTTGCTGGAACATCTTCTTGATGGACCTGAGGTACACGCTGGCAGTCTTCCCCAGCGCCACCAGACTGTCCCCATTGTCCCCGCTGTCATACCGACGCTCCACCCGGTTATCATCTTCCTCTTGAACCTCGTTCCTCTCCTCCTGATCTCTATCTGCTGTTGAAGACCATTTCAATAAATACAGGATTCAGTTTTCCAAGAGAATATACAAGGTGTTACAAAAATACAAATAAACATTTAAGGGGGTGGCTTAGACCATCAAACTGAACAACTTTCACTATGGGACCAATATCGAAATCGCGAAAAAAAAAATGATGATCCATACTCTACAAATCGACTAGAGCTAAAATACTCGTATGTATGGGATATCAGATTTTTTTTTCACGATTTCGATGTTGGTCCCATAGAGAAAGTTGTTCAGTTTGACGGTCTGAACAACCCCCTTAAGAATTTTAAATATTTATTTTTACTTATGAAACACCTTGTATTATCTTCATTATCTTTATTCTTTCGAGTGAGTTCCGATAGTGGACGGAGCAAACGAAGAAGAATGAGGGTAGACAGATTTGTCTGCTCTTAAAAATCTACCTGCAGTTCTACAGTCATCCCGTGACCATGGCAGTTGTAACACTGCCGAAATATCGGGAACTCCAAATAAATAAAAACTCGGTAAGAACCCGTTATAATGATTAACTTTAGCTTAGTTTTCCAAGACATTTTGGTCGATTGTGATTGCAATTTTGGATGGAACAGCTGATTATTTTTTTAGCGAGTTTGATGTTGATCCAATAGAGAAAGTTTGTTTGATGGTCTGATAGTGCTCTTAAAAAACCGTCTGTATATATGAACGCCCTATTATATACAATTATAGTGGCTACGGGCTCACTCGCCGTCAAACTACTGGACAGTTTCGGTACTACCTACTAGGTATTATATTGAAACGTGGATGTTCTGAGGTTTCAGAATATCTCTGACTACCCTCTCGGGGTATACAGTCGAGAACATTATAATAATAACAAGAATATATCTTTATTTCTTTTTTTTTCTTTATAAGTGGTGACGGGCTCATACCCCGTCACACTGGACAGAGTTTCGGTACTACTGGTGAATCGTGGATGTTCTGAGGTTTCAGAATATCTCTGACTACCCCCTCGGGGAATATAGTCTTGAGCATAATGCTATGTATAATATGCTTATCTTTATTTCAGAACCATGTTCCATATTGCATTACATTACATTTTACATTTACATCTCGCGTCTGTCCTCATCATTTGACACCGCTTACTTCTTCTAAACCACGCAACGGAGGTTAAACACCTACGTTTGATATTGGCATAAATCTGTACCTCAGAGGTAGCATATGCCAAGTACTAACGTTGTTATGTTTAATGTTTATACGGCTATCGACAACAATAAAAAGTTATACTTAACTTTCGCAATCGTGTTTCCCAACTACATCAATCAGTAGCTAATAATTTCCGAACAAAAATATCAAGTTTCCTAGAATGTTTCCTTCCGAGCAATATTTCTCTGCTAGTTACAGTTCAGTTCAATTAGCTTTAGTTACAGTTTAGTTCAACAAACTTTTGTTAGTTAGTTAATAATGTGATAAGTTTATGATAACTTCTGATAACTGCACGCAATTAGGGCGCTTTTCTAACAGCATAGTACCTACGTAATACTTTCCGATGCGCTGGTAGAGTCAGTGGCGGCGCTAGGCGTCGGCGACGTCGGCGACCGCCGACGGCCTCGCGCCTGACGGGGCCTCCCAAAAAAGTTTTACAAGTCATTTAATGTTTAGTTAGAAGAATATTTACATTATAGTTAGAATCATGCTAACAGTTCCAGTCAGTACTGATTCCGCTTAGAGAAGCTTCTCAAATTTAAAAATTGATTAAGACCTACTTACTTGAGAGGCACGATGAGCCAAGACAGACTATCTGTGTTATCAGTTCTATCAATAAATTGAAGCTGAAATAGCGGCTAGTCTTAGGTATGACATAATCCTGAAAAAATTAAGTAAGGCTAAAAGCCGAAAATTTCGTCTATTTTAATAATTATCTATTTGTGTAATTAATTTTTGTCTTAATAATTTGATTAGCACGTATAATAATAATACTTGTTAACTCATATGTTTATGATTCGGCTCATGTAATTAAACGTTTTCTTTTTACTGGGAAATAAAAGAGGCCTCGCAAACCTGATGTCGCCGACGTCCACGTGAGGTCTAGCGCCGCCACTGGGTAGAGTCAAAAAACTGGCCAAGTGCGAGTCGGACTCGCGGACAGAGAGTTCCGCACCACAATAAAATATTTGCCCTAAAAACATGTTTTGTCCGGGATCTTTAGCGCTCATCAAAAACACGTTTCTTGTATGGTTGGGTACCACCATCGTTTTACAAATTTTTTCGCAAACCCCCCACAATAACACATATTCTGTGAACCGACGAGTAGTATGGAAATAGGGCGAGTCGCGCGTAAGTAGAGAAATCATGCTTGGACGGCTGGGGTCTTATTGTATAAGTAGGTACCCGCCGATTCAATCGGTATCAAAACAACATGGTGTTTTTTGGCAGTTCTTAGCGATTATGCTTCTTATCTTAGACAATGGATTTGATGATCACAGAAACGATGTCATATTATAAAACGTTATCGCGTACTTGTAAACGACATCCACCTGCAGATTTTGCAAAGAGGAGATCGATTCTCCCTTATCTTTGTGATTGATGTACTAACGAAGTGTGGGGACTTGCCATTGATGTCAACACCCACAAGTTATAGCAAAGAAGCTAACAGATGGCGATACCGTCGCGCTCAGAAATATGCTCCATACAAAGAAAACGTTCACCGTAAATACGTAACTCGTAACCTACTACAAATAAGGTTGACAATCGAATGCGAGACATAAATCGCGCAAGAGAAATAATCACAGAGATTCGATATATATACAAGGTCCAACTAAGCACTGTTGGACCACGGCCGGTCCCCAGGCTTCACACTAAGCCTGGTGGAAGATCTTCCCTTTTCAATGGAGGAACATTCCCAAGTAGCACCTCCATAGAAGCATCCACCTAGTTCTAGGTACCTAGATAGGCATTTGCACCAGATGAGACACAAACTTTCCCTGTTAGTTCTTGACTGCAGTGGGGATCAGTAGGGAACCGTAAAAAGGGCGTTCACAAAGACCAGCGATGGTCGCAGTGGGATAGCCGCATAGGTGCTAAAGCCATAATAATAACAATAGTAAACCCGAGGGCAGCTTGTGGGGAGCTGTTGGTGAGTGGCGACACCACGGACCCGATTCTCCAGAGGGCCCAGATTGATTTGGGCCTCACCTCATGTCTTGACTTAACCGGCCGGCCGGGAGTGGAGTTGCAAGAGCAGTTCCTATGCTCCAGGTTAGAAGTGTAAATGTCATAACGCCGGGAGCCTGCTGACTGGTTCGCTTGGCACCGGGAACTGGCGCCCGCAGACTCACCTCTCTACAACCTTAGCCTCTCACTAGATGTTGCTGCCTTGTCGCTTCTTGCGAGTGGCCATTTAGGAGGGCCCATCAAATGAGTTGAAAAGTCACTGTTTGTCATTTTTGAGACAATTATTACGGCAGGCGTCCCGCCCGAGTCTCTCCGCAATAACCCTTTCCCAGTTCACCCCCATAACCCAAGTAAAATTCTGTCCTTCTCACAATAGTCTTTACACCAAGCGTGGTCTGTCTATGATTGTATTTGCATTAATGCATTCAGGGATAGATTCACGATTGGTGCATCCCATTGCATTTAGATAAAAGTGTCTCGAAGGGGCCATTACGTGTTGGACCTGTGTCCCCACGCAAGCCTTCCAAAGGTTCGGGCTACGGCCCGCGAAATACCTGCTGAGATACATAATAATAATAAAATATACAATAGCCGTACCGATGTAGGTTTGCAGGTAAAATACCAATCAAGTTAATACAAACCTTCAGGGTCAGCGTCCCTCCAGTTCGCGTCACTATTACTCCTCTTCGTCTTGACGAGCTGATCGTTGAACTGCCTGTTGAAGTGAGTAGCGGCTCTGCGGACTATGTTGCCAATTTGACCTGCCACTGGTGACTGGATCAGCTGCTTGGCCAAGGTCTGCACGTCCTCTAGGTTGGCTGTTAGCAGGATGTAGGAGTTTGCGGTGTGGAGGATCAGCAGAGCTGGGAGAGATTGTGTGTTAAAGTCACTTCCGGCATTGTGGGGTAGAAACCCTAGGTCCATGGGGACCGCAAGCAAAACGGCTCATTAACGACAGGAGAGCTGGCAGCTTCCTCCGGTAGCGGATAAGCCTAGTAATCCAGAGGGGGAAAGCTGCCAGCGTCCTGATCCTGAGTACGGTGCCCCAAGGAGAGGCCTTAAATTAGGTGTTTTGTTTATTGGATTTTTATTTACTTCAAGCATTTGTTGTCTTTGCCTATAAACTGTGTAGGCACCGGGCACGTGAAAACGGGCACCTCGACGAAGTTCTAGTACGTCTAGTATGATATCTTAGATACCTCGACGAGGCTTAGTATGTCTAGTAATTTCTCTACTTTTGCGCGGCTCGACTTTTTTCTATATTAAATGTCGCGGCTTTCGCTCTCCGATATAATAAATCTCGCACCGCCGCTAGACCCGTGTCGCCATTTTGATCGGGACCACGACATTCTTGACGACATTTTCGTAACAAATATCTTAAATCTACCCACTCTAATTTCCTTAGAAAATCCGAAATCTGAAATTTTTGCAGAACTGGTTTACAAAGGTCTTATAGAAAATTTCGGAGCACCAGTTCGAATTAGTCCAGTCCTTAACCTAAATACTTAATAATCCAAGATCCCAAGGCTGCCAGACGTCACTTATTTTCTGATGAACAAAATGTGTAAGATCTAGTAGTGTTAGTATGTACTAAGATCGTGTGCCTACCTGCTAGCTTTATCAGACGGCCATTTTCTAGGTATCAGGTAGGTGGTCGAGGTACGTAAAAACGCTACGAACCACACTTAAATTATCTTCTTTATTCGTAGCCTTATATAAAAAATAAAGATTCTTACCACTTACTATCCAAGTTATAAAACCCATTTTACTATGCTGAAATCTTCGTGGAATGGCGAGAATAAAAATAAAATTACAGATTTGATATGAGTTTGATGTTAGGTACTATAAAGTTTTTATTTTATTTGGTATAGCCGATTAGAATTTTTTTTACAGTCAACTTTAAAAATGCCCACATTTTGTAACCCAACAGAAAAGCACCAAATGAACGCATGGCATCGATCAACAACATAGTTCTTAAATTTTGAGGGTATGTCTACTATCCATTAAACCGTTGACGGGCTCACTTTTCGTCTCACTGGACAGAATTAATTTAATCCATGACTAACAAAATAAAAAACCTCCAAACCAGATTTTTTATACTTCAGGGCCCTGTTTAATAAAAGCGACAAGTGACAATTGACAATGACAATTCAGAGTAAGTACATTGCTGGTTACCTACTAATGATGCAAAACTTGCAGTGTCCTATCATTCTCAGAAATGTACTCCGAATTGTCATTGTCAATTGTCAATCAATTGTGTCGAGACCTCCGCTTCTAAATACCTAGTAGACAAATTAAAGATTGAAAAATTTGTCTCGGGCGGGACTTGAACCCACGCTCTTCCAAACCGGGGAAACGTGCTAACCAATTACACCACCGAGCCCACAACCCAGAGAACGAAATTTCCAATCTGTTACGTCTTAACGGGACGTGCGCGCCGCGCGTGTGCGTGCGTGTCTAGTAGACAAAGTTCACCAACTCGGTGTCGGACGCTCGGCGGAGTAACAACTCTGTTTCGAACGTTCGTCGGTCTAACTCCTGAGGATGCTCCTTGGTGGAGCGAATCACGTGTAGAATAGAAATAATTTGGTGGGCAGGTTGTATTGCATAACGTAATACAACTTTGACTACTAGGGTATTAAGAAGCGGAGGTCTCGACACAATCGTGTCATCTACCTGTTAGTTACTGGACAGAGTTCGGGCTATTGAAAAAATATGCATTGAGAGATACAAAATATCGGGCAATATAGTCGTGGAACTTTCATTTTTGGTTGGGTACATAACCTACAGTAAAACACATTGTAAATATTCAGAAATATTCCTCATAAGCTCAAAGGTTTTCAAATATCCTTCTGATAGACTTCAGATAGGAGCTAGCGTTCCTCCCCTGGGCTACCACGTCGTCTTCGACTGTATCCTTGCTGGGGCTAACTTCCAGGATATTATGTCTTTCGTCGACGTTACCCTGGCTGGGTATTTTGTCGACGTTACCCTGGCTTGGTCTCTCGTCGAGGTCATCGGGTTTTTTGTCGGTGTTGCTCTTGCTTGGTCTCTCGTTGACGTTACGCTGACTGGGTTTATGGTCGGCGTTACCGTTGCTTTGTCTCTGGACGAGGTCATCCTGGCTTGGTCTATCGTCGCCGACACTTTCGCTTAGTCTCTCGTTTACGCCGCCCTGTCTACGATTATAGTTGACGAGATCATGGCTGCTATGCTTCCCCTTCCTCTTTTTTAATTGTCTATTATGGTGGGATCTGTGCCTTTGTTTTGCTGATGATAGAAAATAAATTATTTAAGGATTTATAATTTGAGAGGATAGCTTTCTGCCCTTCTTCCATTAAACTTTAAAGGAACCTAGGGATACAAGGTGTTACAAAAATACAAATAAACCTTTAAGGGGGTGGTGTAGAACATCAAACTGAACAACTTTCACTATGGGACCAATATCGTAATCGTGAAAAAAAATTGATGTTCCATACTCTACAAATCGACTAGAGAGATCCATCTCTACATCTCTAATTGTATGTTCTGTTTTGGTGTGCAATAAAGTATAATTGATTGATTGATTGATTGACTAGAGCTAAAATAAGTATGGCATATAAATTTTTTTTTTTCGCCATTTCGATGTTGGTCCCATGGAGAAAGTTGTTCAGTTTGACGGTCTAAACAAACCCTTAAAAATTTTAAAAATTTATTCTTACTTACCACCAGGGATTAATGATTGTATACTGAACAAAAAAGAAGTGTTGTAAAAACCATTTTTGTACTGTTCGTTGTGGCGATCCTTGAGGGAGAGGCCTAATGTTCAGCAGTGGACTGGCTAATATTGGTTGAGTTGATAATGTTGGTACCTACCTATAAGTACCAAACAAAACATTCCAAACCTTCATCATTAATATAGAAATCTTTACGATTCTTTTGCTTCTCAGACTTTATCTTGGCCAATTCCTTATAGTACTGATTTTGGACGTGATGGGAAGCTCTTTGAAAGATCTTGGATATTTCGCCGATGACTGGGGCTTGTGCCAGCTGCTTGGCGACTCTCATCATTCCATGGACATCACCCAGGTTCGCCGTCAGGACGACGTTGGAGTGCGCAAGGTGGAGCATTAGCAAGGCTGGTGGGAATTTCCAACTTAATGGATGGTTATACAATACAGACATAGTTACTTAGCTATAAGGTGAGCGGTGGAAGGAAATATTGGTTAAGGCAGACCTATGAGAACGTACCTACATAGACCAAATGGGGTAGTCATTCGGAATACTAGGTTAAAAGTAGCACAACGGAGTTGACGAGAATGTGTCATCAGTCCATTTCAATGTTATATCCTACGTTATATCAATCAATCAAGTATACATGGTGTTAAGAAAAGTGTTATTAAACTTTAAACCACATAGACCTAGACCTAGATTATAGACCTATTGTGTTAACTAGAGTGGAATTTCTTTCGCCAACAAACTGTACTGCAGTTTGGCGAAATGTAAAGTAATTTGTACCCTTTGTACCTAATTGTTGAAAATTTAAAATAAATAAAAAAAATATATAATCTGTCCATCAAACTGAACAACTTTAGGGTAAGTACTATAGGAGCAAACCTGTCAGCGCAAAAACATTTTTTTTTGTTCTGATCGTTTTGCTCCCATAGTAAAAGTTGTTTAAATTGATGGGTAGATTATGTGGTTTAAAGGTTAATGATACTTTTCTTTTCACCCAGTAGGTATACTTATATACAGTAGGTATATTTATATACTTATATGCTTAACTTTGCCTTGCACGAGATCGTATCTCGAGTGCCAGTTAGGTTCTGGCAGAATAACAGCGCTGTAGTTAACGCTGCAGCAACATGCTGAGCCAGCGCCTATTCATGGGAACAGTACAGGTCGCATACTGTGAATGATTATTTCTTAATGTTTTTATTGTACTCTTTCTTGTTTTGTTCACTTATGTATTGTGTACCTACTGTTTTGTATGAATAAAGTATTATCTTATCTTATCTTATCTTATCTTATCTTATCTTATCTTATTTCGTCACATGGTTGCTTCGATCAAAGGAAAGGAATAAATGGAATAGGGTCCAGTGGGGGTACTTTTTATAATAAACTTACTCCCGGATATCCAAGTTAAGACAGCTGGTACAGACATCTCGTTCTGCTGAAAACTCTTCGTAAAAACACATTGAACATCTTTAATAGAAGGTTTACTGCTAAACGAGATTTTTATTAGGTGTGAAATAAGATTACCTACCTACCTACTTAGGTATTATGTACCAGGTACCTATTAGAAAATAAAGCCTCAATATGATTGAATTGCTAATTTACGCCAGATTTTATGTCCTTCACATAAACTGTAGTACCTACCTACCCGTAAAAATAGTTGGTAACTATTATAGTCACAGCTGTGTAACTAGTTAACTATAAGTAGTTAGTTAGGTAGGTATAGTGATAGCTTCGTGAAGAGATTTTGTTTTACGTTTAAAAAATGTTTGAACCGTAAAAACTGAAATTTATAATAACTTTAAGTAATTTTAGTGTATTAGGTATAGGTATACTAAAATTATAACATTTATTCTACGAACAATAATCATTTATTATAATTTTCAGTTTTTACGGCTCAAACATTTAAGTACAGAAAGTAAAAAAAATCAAAATCACGAAGCTATCTTGGAAGCACTATATCCACCTAGTTAGGTACTTACCTACCTACAGTCCTAAGCATTAAGAAGACACCCGAATCCTATTCTAAGGGCTCACGGACTTTACTTACGTGATGATGATATAAGCGCATGTTAGGGTAAACAATTGTAGTTACCTACCTACCCATGATACTGAACTTCTTCTCACATTACTTATAATGTCACATTATGCAGATCAAAGTTCTGTGTTTTAATTATACGATACTTAATTTATATTAAGAATTTAAGATATTTGTCAAAACTATTAAGGTTTTCAGACCTGGTCTGAAATACCTGGTCTCTCACTGAGTCTCAAAAGTTCAAACTCAAGGTTTGCCAGAGGGCAATGGAGCGTAGTATACTGGGCGTTAAAAGAACGGATCGTGTCAGAAACACTACACTGCGCTCCAAAACACAAATAGCCGATGTGGGGGAAAAAACCGCCAGATTAAAGTGGGATTGGGCCGGCCATGTCTGTCGGATGCATCAGGAAAGGTGGGCAGGAATTGTAACGCCCTGGATCCCAGAAAACGGTCATCGGCGTCCAGGTCGTCCTAGGAAGAGATGGCGGGACGATCTGGACGCTTTCGATGACGCGTGGCCAGAGCATGCCCAGGACAGAGATGGTTGGAGGATTAAAGGGGAGGCCTTTGCCCAGCAGTGGGATGAAATAGGCAAGTAAAAAAAAAAAAAAAAATTAAGGTTTTACTGCAAAACTATTAAAATCTCGAGCTCGCTTCGCTCGCTCCTCGCTAGAAACATTGCAGTAAAATCTCGAGCTTACTTCACTCACTCCAGACCAGAATTGGGTGAAATGTCGAGCTCGATTCGCTCGCTAGCTCTTGGTTTTATATATTTTCATAGTGAGTGCAGGTAGTTAGTTAAATCTTGAGCTTGCTTTGCTTGTTCCAGCTTTTAGGTCGTAAAAAATTCGACCTCGTTTCGCTCGCTCCAGCATTTAAATCTTATTACACTGATTTCACTATATTGTAGTAATATCTCGAGCTCGCTCCGCTCGCTTCTGGCTAGATGCATTGCAGTAAAATCTCGCGCTCACTTCGCTCGCTCCAGAATTCGGTAAATTTTCGAGCTCGCTTCGCTTGCTCATGGCTACGATTGTATCACAAAGACCTAGATGTATTGTAGTAAAATATCAAGCTCACTTAGCTTCGCTCGCTCCAGAATTCAGTGATATATTGGTTTTGGATCCTAACTACTTAATAGTGAAGTTAATTCAGCATAGGTCGCATGGCACCGTGAATCACATTTTCTATTTGCGTGCGAACGAACGAGACAAAAGACGAGAATACAGCCGTATCAAGTGTAGCATGCTATGAGTGCAGGAATGTTTTCTTGTAGCTATTTATAATGTTCTAGATGCCCTTTGTGCCCCAACCGCACCTCCACTTTCCGCTCTGTATTGTCGAAATTCCATATTAAATCGTGCAAATAGTCAAACAGAGGCACGATTTTTCATATAAATTTTGTAATCTGTCTCCCATACCATTCCAGCGTGATGTAATAGCTTTGCATCACGCTGCCATGCTAGCCATGCATGCAGTATCTTGAAAACATTACGATATCTTACGATAGGCTTTCCTATTTCTGTAGGTCACAAAATCACAAAACACAAACCCGTCAGCTGTCAATGAAACGAACGACCAAAAACACAGCACAGCTGGCATCTAGGACGGGCTTTGTTTCTTAATTTTCTAAATTCGTTTTTCGTGGCTAATATTGTGTTAATGTGGTGGAATTCGTTTGATAATGTGCCATTAATGGAGAACGATATAGTAAAAGTGAGAAATAAAGAAGGCGCTACCGTTTGATTCGGATTGATCCTCGCGTAAAACTCCCTTGAACATTGGAATGCGTGTTCCACCCGCGCATTTCAAGAGTTAGGTATTAAGGTTAGGTAAGGTTAAGTTTAAGTAAAAAGAAAAATCACTAAAGACCAGGCTGTAAGGGCTAGTTCCCATTGCCTTTTCGAAAGGATAAATATAAAAAAAAAAACAGCTGGCATCTGTCACTGTCACTTGTTTGACAGATGATTCATTGTTTTTGTTTTTTCACGAATTTCGTGGAAAAACATTACGCTGACATTGGCGGAATTATTGTGCCTTGACACAATAACAAAGGCCATAAATAAAAAAAAAAAAAAAAAAAACATTGCACAAAAATACAGATGTGCAAATCATTTTCCTCAAAGTAAACAAGTTATAAAAATAGCATCTTCCTTGTATTCTGTTCAGTTTGCAAGATGGAGAATAATCTACAGCACGAAGACTTGCTGATAAAACTCCGCGGGAAGTTGAATGAGGCGAAGATAAAGCTATGGGAGCCTCCGTACATGGTGCAAGATGCCCAGGTGTCGCAGTGTCTGCAGGTCGGTTGTTTGTTTACATAGCTGTGTCTGGCAAACTGCCCTGTGACGAAATATCTACCATGTCATTTGCCATACTGCTTTGTTTTAGACTTGAGAACAATAATAATTCTAATAAGAATCAAACTCGAAATTTTTATTCAATAACAATATCACATAGACAGCTTACTGACGTCATTTTGTTGACCTACACCGCGTCAAAAGGTGTTCCATTGTAGAGAAGATGCGGCAAAAACTCTACAAGTTCTACAACAGACAGTTTTAAACATAACTATTTATACAAAGTATTACAATAAAAAAATCTGCTACTGTATTCTGTATGTAGTTATTATGATATATGATAATAATCATAGATTTAAAACTTTTCGCTTATACTGAAAGATGGAACCAAGAAATCGTGAGCGAGATAGCAAAGACGAAACATCCTGTAGAATTTTTGCCAAACAAATCGTCTTTAACCTTTGACGTCCCGAAGTCGCGATACCCGGTCAGCGGATTTCGATCCTCTACGTCCCGAAGTTGCGATATCGCAACCTATGACTCTAAGCCATTCTGTACTTTATTTCTTTATTCTAGGGATTATTTTCACTTGTATAGACCGGTAAGTGATTAGGTAAGGATATAAAGTTTCCATTGGTGTACAATACTCATCACTGATTGGTCTAAGTTCAAAGATATTAGCAGTTGAAATCAGTTGTTCTTGTGCAAACCGGTTTCGCCGGCGAGCGGACTTCGGGATGCAGAGCAGTTTAAAATTTTGGGTGACCGGGACGTCAAAAGTTAAAGGTGCACTTCCGATCCCAGCGGCCGATGCGACTGACACATGGTTCTGTCATATGACATACATTTTCATAGTACTTAAATATCGGCCATCGGCTATCTGAATATGTAAGTGGGCACTTATCATTCTTTGGGCTATGTCAGCTACTCTGGTTCTTTTGCGAATCTCTTCATTTGATCTCGCAGGGAAACTTTAGGCAGCATTTTTATGAGGCCTTGAGTGAATGATCATGTCTCTGTCCATATGTTCCTTACGTGATTAAAACCAAAATTTTTCTAAAACCAAATGTTTCCCACAGGACTTAGCAGAAAAATATGCAACGGGACTCTCACTAGATGTAGAAACCGTGGTCCAAGCGTTACGAGAACTGCAACTGCACTCTTTAGACCGATCGAAGGCTAACGCAGAGTTCATAGAGACGGGGTTGGCTACGTTCAGAGTTAAAGCTATGGTTCCCAAGGAGAAACCGAGGGAGTTTAAGGTCTTAAAGAAGTTGGATGTGATGGGCAGTGAGCTTATTGATGTAGTTGGCGTGGAGATCGGAGTATCAGAGAATAGGTATGTTTATATTATATCATGTATTATTTTCAGAGTTGGTTAGTTGTTGAGGCGTTATGGGGTACTTGCAGGGTTGACTTTAAAATGATGTAGATTGAAATCAACTGAATGGATTGTTAAACTATATATCAGGGGTGGCCAACCGGTCGATCGCGATCGACCGGTCGATCGCGACTATTAATCCAGTCGATCGTGGCAAAGCAAAAAATATAAATAAGTAGACCAGACTGCGCAACCAAAGTATTAAGTAAATTTAAGGAAACAATCTCACATGTGATATGAAAAGGAACTCCTAAGACTATAAAAATAAGAAATACAGCATGATTGTGTACTAAACTATGCTGTTTCATTTAAGAATTCAAGAAGTATGTAAGTGGTAGATCGCATAGGGTTTCGTTAGTAAACAGTAGATCTTATGTCTAATCAAGTTGGCCACCCCTGCTATATATCAAATGACTCAGGACATCACAAAAGTAAATAGATACAGATGTTACAAAAGTAAAAATAAAAATTTAAAACTTTTAAGGGGGTTGTTTAGACCATCAAACTGAACAACTTTGACTATGGGACCATTGGGAATGTATGGGACATTTAGCTGGAGTAGATTTGTACTTTAGTATGGAACATCCGATTTTTTTTTCGCAATTTTTTTATTGTTCCCATAGTGATAGTTGTTCAGTTTGACGGTCTAAACCACCCCCTTTAATGTTTATTTGTATTTTTGTATTTTAGTAATTAGCAAGTAAAACTTTTATATAAGTAATGAAGTGATTCGCCACAGAACTAAAGTGGCTGACATAGCTCAGAAAATTAGCAAGCTGAAGTGGCAATGGGCTGGTCATATCTGCCGAAGAACTGACAACCGATGGGGTGTCAGAGTTCTAGAGTGGAGACCGCGAACTGGTAGGCGTAGTGTGGGACGCCCGGCTGCCCGCTGGACAGACGACCTAAAAAAAGAAGCGGTGAGCGGCTGGATGAGGAAGGCCGAGGACAGAGTTTCGTGGCGCGCCTTGGGAGAGGCCTATGTTCAGCAGTGGACGATGATAGGCTGATGATGATATTACATTATAATGTTAATTTTCATACATTTCCTAGTACTATTAAGGAATTGCATATGTAGCAACTTGCCACCAGATGATGATACTTCATGGCCATGTTCGACCACAGCGACTGATTATGGCTGTTGACTTTGAGAGCTTCGTTGATGTGCTCTCAGGTGGCTGATGTAGCCTATCTTGGCTTTAAAAGTGCGTTCGCACTGGCTACAAGTCAATTTTCCATTACGATAGTTGTATTGGATGGTCGCGGGTGGTCTGGCTTTAAGTTCATCGCGCTTGGCATCGAGATCAGCCACCAGATATACAATGCCTAGGAAATACATACATTACCTAGGAAATGTATCTATTAAAAAACCTTTGACATATAACTTTGACACATTTCCTAAATTGGTT
The DNA here is from genome assembly GCA_963693445.1 of Agonopterix heracliana. Classification (NCBI taxonomy): domain Eukaryota; kingdom Metazoa; phylum Arthropoda; class Insecta; order Lepidoptera; family Depressariidae; genus Agonopterix; species Agonopterix heracliana. The sequence continues at coordinate 2,182,402 of OY856321.1, forward strand.
CGGCAAGAGGTACACATACATTTCTGGTAGCAATACAATAATTGATCCTAAATAATATTCTTATAATAGGTAATATGTTTTCAGAGTGAAACTTATATTCAATGGTAAAGTCATAAAGCCTACTCCGAGTCTTGAGGAGCAGGGGATCAGGAATGGCGCTCAGATCATGGCTTTAATTATGGCAGGTATGTACCTACTTATCTATCTTTTTCTTGTAGTGTCATCTCCTATCGGAGGTTGGCTATTCGGACTTATCTATCTACACAAGAATAATTCAAAAACAAAGCTGTTTTTTGGTTTGTCTGCTTTCTGCTACTAAACCGATTCTGATTTGGTTCTGTTCAAAAGTCTTATCCCTGGAATTAAACTTCCTCTCCATTAACAATAAAACATGAGAGGCGTGGAGAGTGTCGGAGAGTTCGCGAACGGTTTTGTATATCGTGCGCATTCTAGATAGCTACGAGGCTCCGCCATTTTGTATTAGCTCAAGTGTTTTTTAACGTCGTCACAGCCAAAAAGCCATTTATTTCCAAACTAGCGTTTACCCGCGACTTCTTCCGCACAAATTATACAGATTTTAAGACAAATCATAAGCTATCAAACACAAAAAGTTTCAGTTTCGGTTTAGTATTTTTTGCGTGATGCAGTTATAAATAAACAAACAAACAGAGAAGAATTCTACACAAGGTTGATTGGAGTCACGGACACCTAAAAACCATATCGTGATCATATTCTTGTAAATATCTTCAATGTACTGACGCACTTTTGTTACAGTTTTATAATAGTTAAGATATGAATAATGAAATATAAAACAAATTGATGACAGAAAGTCCAGAGGAAGCTATGGAACAGGACACAAAGTACATGGAGATGAAGACGACTAGGGACGACGCCACCCTGCTCTCAGAGTACGTGGACGACGTCGCCGACGACAACGAGGACGAGTACATCAAGGTACGATGGATGCACAGCCCAGACGTAGCGTAAATATAATAAAGTGGGTGCGCTTAGTGGTTGCGGCGAGTCCATGCTCGCGCGGAGTGCGGAGGGGCTCGGCGGTGAAGGAAAACATTGCGATCGTGAGGAAACCTGCATTAGCCGAGAATGAAAAGAAAATACCATAAGTTCGGAGGTATGCGGAAAACATGGGTGAGCTTGGGTCTACGAGCATATACCCCTATAGAGACGTAATACATGCGAATTTAAAAGAAAACAATTCTATCAACTAGCTGCGGTGCGGGGGGGACGGAAATGCTCCGAAGTACTACGAAGTCTATTCGACACAATGGCGGAAAACAAAGGCGTTGCGAAATATATAAGTGACAAGTCACTGATGAGTTGACAGAGTTGGGTCGCCTTATATTACGTCTCTATAGGGGTATGTACTCGTAGGCTTGGGTCGAACACAAAGGACCAGTGATGGTCTCAGTGTTACATAACGACCCTTGCTCGCAATAGCCCAACCAACAATCATCTAGATGGCGTCGGCACAGGAGCCGACCTGCTCGCACGCCCGCGCCAAAACGTGTTTCTTGCTCTGTTCCTCTAAAATCGCCTCTGAAGTGCGAGGTGAGGTGCGATATCGGAAGTTAGTGAGAGGCAGGGAATAGCCATTCTTTATGTAGTTTCTTATAGTATTAATAGATACGTCTATTACTATAAATTTTTAGAATATTCGAATTAACAATGGAATCTCAATTATCTTACAGCTGGAAGATCAATCAGGCAAAACGGTGGAAGTCCCCCCAATGGAGCGTCGTTCCTTAATGGTGGGACTCGCGTTACACGAGCGAGGCAGAGCGGCGGCCAAGGCACGTGATTATACTCTAGCTTTGTTGCTACTGCTGGAAGCTGATAGGCAGTTCAGGTGAGTTGTTTTTACAAAGGTGGAACTCCCTCCAGTGGAGCGTCGTTCTTTACTAGTGGGACTTGCGTTACATGAGCGAGGCAGAGCTCTAGCTTTGTTGCTACTGCTGGAAGTTGATAGGCAGTTCAGGTGAGTTGTTTTTACAAAGGTGGAACTCCCTCCAGTGGGGCGTCGTTCTTTACTGGTGGGACTTGCGTTACACGAGCGAGGCAGAGGTCTAGGTTTGTTGCTAATGCTGGAAGCTGATAGGCAGTTCAGCTGTTTTCTTTTTTCGCGATTTCAATGTTGAATATGAATTTCATATGAATGAATTCTGGCGGCGTATCTTCAAGTGGACACGAGACTTCATGATCCAGCAGTGAATTTCTTTCCACTGTAATGAATCTTCTTCACCAGCGAGTGTCGTTCGTCCATCCTGAAGTCGGTGGACAACTGGGCGGTGCTGCAGCTCGACATAGCATGGTGCTACCTTTGCCTGCAGAACCTGTCGTCGGCTAACGATGCGGCCGCCAGGCTGGCCAGGGCTGAGGAGTCATTCAGGAGCAGCTACGGAGAGAACCATCAGAGATTGATCGCGTTGAAAGGAACTGCTGGTAAGCATAAGAATGATGTGTTCATACAGGCTTTGCCTACAGTGACTGCATACAAAAGCAGTCAGGAATCCATTTACGTTGTTCAGAAACATTGCATGAACATTAACTTTTTTTAGGATCTACCACCGCTCGGAAGGTCTTATTTGATATAGAGTTGTGAGCTTGAAGTATAGATACTTTTCCTTTTCTCTTTACATGCCTGTCTGTTCTGTTTTATTCTTTTTTTTTTTCTATCTATGTATTTAAATAATGCACCGGTTTGCAGCAAACGAGCGCGTTCTGATCATGCGACTGTACCTGCTGCAAGGCATCGTGGCGTACCATCAGAACAAGCGTGCTGAAGCCAGGGTACTGCTGGAGAAGGCGGAGCAGGAGTTGAACGCCTTGAGGGTAAGCTGGGTTCCTTTGATCATGCGATTGTACCTGCTGCAAGGCATCGTGGCGTACCATCAGAACAAGCGTGCTGAAGCCAGGGTACTGCTGGAGAAGGCGGAGCAGGAGTTGAACGCCTTGAGGGTAAGCTTCCTTTGATCATGCCACTGTAGCTGCTGCAAGGCATCGTGGCGTACCGTTAGAACAAGCGCGCCGAGGCCAGGGTGCTGCTGGAGAAGGCGGAGCAGGAGTTGAACGCCTTGAGGGTAAGCTGGGTTCCTTTGATCATGCGACTGTAGCTGCTGCAAGGCATCGTGGCGTACCATCAGAACAAGCGTGCTGAAGCCAGGGTACTGCTGGAGAAGGCGGAGCAGGAGTTGAACGCCTTGAGGGTAAGCTGGGTTCCTTTGATCATGCGACTGTAGCTGCTGCAAGGCATCGTGGCGTACCATCAGAACAAGCGCGCCGAGGCCAGGGTGCTGCTGGAGAAGGCGGAGCAGGAGTTGAACGCCTTGAGGGTAAGCTGGGTTCCTTTGATCATGCGACTGTTCCTGCTGCCAGGCATCGTGGCGTACCATCAGAACAAACGCGCTGAAGCCAGGGTACTGCTGGAGAAGGCGGGGCAGGAGTTGAACGCCTTGAGGGTAAGCTGGGTTCCTTTGATCATGCGACTGTACCTGCTGCAAGGCATCGTGTCGTACCATCAGAACAAGCGTGCTGAAGCCAGGGTACTGCTGGAGAAGGCGGAGCAGGAGTTGAACGCCTTGAGGGTAAGGTACCTTTATTGACACGGGATATAAAATGCTAGCTCCTATCCGTGACATCGCCAGCGTAGAGTTTTTATGAGTATGTGGGGACAGATGGCGATACCGTCGCGCTCAGAAATATGCTCCATACAAAGACAACGTTCACCGTAAATACGTAACTCGTAACCTACCATGCCAAGTTTTATCAAGATCGGTTCAGAGATTTAGCTGTGATGAGATAGTAAAAACAGACAAACAAGATATCAATCTGGGATAGCGTGATCATATCGCTGTAAATCACATTTCGTAGCTAAATTTTTACCTACTTTCGTGCGCGTTGAATGGAAATCTATCTTCTGTCCTTACTTACGTTACGTATCATCCTATAAATGTCACTCTGTTGGGCAACAAGTTTTCCCTCGAGGAGGGTGTATGGATGTCAGTCCACAACGCTTGCCCAATGCGGATTGGTAGACTTCACACACAAATCAGAATTTCTTTTTAGCGTATGCGGGTTTGCTCACCCGTTCCGTTCCGTCCGTTCTACTGAGTCACCAGCCAGCAGTATTGCTGCAAGAACGCAAAAATGACTGCTAAGGTGTCGCGAGCTAAAAGTATTGCAATGCATGCAATCAAGTTTATAGTTAGGCTTGGAACATTACCTCTTATAATCGTTTACATGACAATACTAAAACGTATGCAGGTTTCCTCTAGATGATTTTCCTTTACCTTTTGAGAGTAGTCGGTATAAACGGATGGTCGCTTGGTTACTTACGTATGCTGTGACTCAACGGCTCGTAAGGTCACTCTGGCGTATGTTATGTCTACAATGTACTTGCCGGCAGGTGGACGAGACGGCAGTGCTGGCGCTGGTGGAGCTGGGGTGGTCTCGGGGGGCGGCGCGCGCGGGGCTGCGCGCCACAGGGGGGGCCTGCGACGCCGCGCACCACTACCTCGAGCAGCGCCGCAGCGACAGGGACGCCGCGAGGGACGAGCACCGCGACGAGAGGTAGGTGCCCTCTCATCTCACCACCCGCTGGGTGGTCTCGGGGCTCAGCGCGCGCGGGGCTGCGCTCGAGCAACGCTGGAACAGACACTGGTCTGATCATACCCTTAAAAAAGTGTCAGCATATTAAGAAGGACCCTATATACACGTATTTTATCTCGCTATAAAGACAGGAACCGTCAAAAGCTCTGTAACGAATAATAATAAGCACTGTATTGCTTGCCTCCTCAGACAGAGGCGCCTGCTGGGCCTGTGTGAGGACGGCAGCGCGGTGAGCCAGAAGCTGGTCGAGGCGCTGGTCGGGATGGGCTACTCGCGCAGCCTGGCCGTGGTCGCGCTGCGCAACTCCAGCAACCACGTCGCGGAGGCCGTGCGGCTTATACAGGAACAACCTGACTTGGTAACTATTATGACTGATTGAAGGTTTCATGACCAAGCATAAGCACATGAGTTGTTTGGTATCAAAAAAAGGACATAAAATCCCAGACACAATGGACAATGGCACACCACTGGCTTTTCGGTGAAGAAAAACATCGTGAGGAAACCTGCATGCTTCAATTTCGAGGCATGTATTGTACCCACTGTCCATTACAAGTGGCGACGGGCTCACCCCCCGTCACACTGGACAGAGTTTCGGTACTACTGGTGAAACGTGGATGTTCTGAGGTTTTAGACTATCTCTGACTACCCCCTCGGGGAATATAGTCGTGGGCATATGCAAGTACAATCCATTGTTTGAAATTTTATTTCCGTTTTTGATACCAAACAACTCAAGCCCACGACTATACAGGGTGTAAGGAAAAGTATTATTAACCTTTAAACCACATACTCTACCCATCAAACTGAACAACTTTTACTATGGGAGCAAACCGATCAGAGCAAAAAAAACACAGCTGTTGCATACATTTGAGTCGAGTAGGTATTGCAGTTTGGTATGGGACAGCAGATTTTTTTTTTGCTCTGATCGGTTTGCTCCCATAGTATAAGTTGTTCAGTTTGATGGGTTGAGTATGTGGTTTAAGAGGGTAGACGAGTACAGTTTTCTCCATACAAACATATTCCCCTGTTTTCTCCCTGGATAATGACACAAATGACCCATTTTACCGCCCGTTTTCAGACATCCAGTAAACAAATTTGACGAATATAAACAAAAAAAGCAAAACGTACAGACATACCCAAAGTCTTTCTCATATAATTTTTGAAAGAATTATTAAAATAGGTTTCGTTTTGGAGGAGAAAACAGGGGAATACGAAATGCTGATTTCGTCGATTTTTTGTGTATAAAATCGAACCGAGCTGCAGTTGTCTCTTTCGCACTCTAGTCGGCGGGGTGTATGGGTGGGGCGGATCTGATAAATACGTACACAGTCGGAAAAGTGACCTATTCTCCAAATTAGCATTTCAGCCCGCCTATCCTCTTAAAGTTTAATGATACCCGGTCAGCTGACAGTCCATTGCGCTGGACGACATAAAAAAAAAATTAACGTGTGTCCGCTGCCGATGATATTTCATAATCATCAAATATGTATTTTACAGTTGGCAGAGAGCGACATGTCGGACTACGACACGGAGACCACGAGCTCGGACGACTCCAACGTGGACAACAAGTTAGTCGCAGAGGTGAGGGTATATAGGGTCCATCTTAAGAGCCTACCGAGCCTATTGTGCTGCCCTCAGTCGTATTTTGTTTATTTATATACAATTAAACAACATTATTGATTATAAACATGTTACAGCCATGTTGTGCTATTTCGAATCAAATTAAAGATTGAAAAATTCGTAACAGATTGAAAATTTCGTTCTCTGGGTAGTGGGCTCGGTGGTTTAATTGGTTAGCACGTTTCCCCGGTTTGGAAGAGCGTGGGTTCAAGTCCCGCCCGAGACAAAATTTTCAATCTTTAATTTAGTTAAACAACATTTCCAAGAAACAAGAATGTCACATTGTAGTCCTGGTTGGCTTTCAATTTATCGAAACATTACGGATTATTATGTTTTATGCTTGTAGCTAATATCGTTAAAACGGCCAAAAGTGGCCACTTTTGGCGGATTTAAAGAGAATAACTACAAACATTATAAAAACAAATCCGCAGTGACCCGATAAATCGAAAATCAGTAATGACTATAATGTGACATTCTTGTTTTTTGGAAATATTGTTTAATTGTTAAGAAATAAAAAAAATACGATTGGGGGCAGCACAATAGGCTCGGCGCAGCCTTAACACTTTAACTGTCCCAATCATATTTTACGTTCACATCACCGTCTACAAACTCCTAGAGGTATCAGAAAAAAAAAATGTAATGCACGGACGTCTGAGCATGGACTACCGACATTGACCATAAGAGGTCAATGACTACCGAACAATATTATGTTCAAAAACGTTGAATCACACTCGAGAAATCATGGTCAATTCACGCTTATATGTTTCAATTTACATATCAAGCCAGCTTTTCAGTGCATTACGTGTAATGCATGGGCAGTGAAAGTGTTAATATGCTTTTCAAGGGGATGATCAGACCATCAAACTGAAAAACTTTCTCTATGGGACAAACATCGAAATCTCGAAAAAAATAACAACTGTCATTACATTTGAGTCGAGTCAGTTCTGCAGCGATTTCTTTTTCGCTATCTCGTATTTTGCTCCATGGTTAATTTTGTTCAGTTTGATAGTCTGTGGCACCCCCTTAAGTATTGTTACATGAACGATATAAATTGATTGCAGTTGGAGGCGATGGGCTACAAGTCAGCTGACGCTAACAACGCGCTGCGTGTCGCCGGCAACAAGATACACGAGGCGGTGGAACTGCTGGTGGCCGGGGGAGGACAAGTGGACGGTTCGTTACTACACTCCTCTCTTTACTCGGCTCGTTGTAGTTGGAGGCGATGGGCTACAAGTCAGCTGACGTGAACTATTATTTAGTACATACTAGAATATGTACGTCCGAAACACATCAAATCAAATCATGTTTCAGGAAACCAACTTTATCATGTAAATGATGCCGAAATCCAACATAGTTTGATTGGTTCACTAATCTGCACTTGCAATTCATTTTGTGTTCAGTCGTTTCACTACGAGTACTTCGCGTGGTGGACTAGCGCCCATGCACCTGAGGGTGCTGTGCCCTGTAGTGGGACGTATATACGTTGATGATGATGAATGGATTGACTCGATAACTCGACGAAATAACTCGTACAGTTAACTAAAGCTGGCGCGTGCCACACATTTACGCAATGTTGTCCCATTGCACGCATAATGAAAAGTTTTTCTATCTCTATCAAACACGGACGCAATAACGGGAAAAACGCATTTGTGTGTCTGTGAACGCGCCAGCTTTAATTAACCAACATGTAGTCTGAACCAGGCGGTTAGTCCATCGGTAGGCTTTACATCACGGATAATAATTTCTTCTCCAGCGTATGCAGGTTTCCTCAAGATCTTTTTTTTCGCCGTTTGAGAGCGGCTGGCATTACATAAGTTAGATAAGATTATCAGGACAAGGTATTTCGAGGGTGTAGATTCGAACCCAGACCCTAATGATTGAAAGTCCTACGCATCTATTCAATAATGTATGTCAATAAATACCGTTGCAGCGGAGAACTCTGCCGACCCTTCGACTAGTGCCGCCGCGCCGTCCAAGAAGAAACCGAGGAAGCACAAGGATAAGAAGTAAGTTAAGTTACTTACTTTATCTTTTGTTATAGTTACATGACTAAAATTATGGGTGGGATAGCAAATTTTTAGATATTTTTTGACTCCATCGTGAGAGTTGTTTAGTTTGATTGTCTACAATCAGTTGCAGAAACGATCATTAATGTTAATCCTCCATTAAATATCTTGCCATCACTTTTTGTCTTGTCGACGTAGTAAAACCTAGCAACAGATTTAATGGAGGATGAACTTTAATGAGCGTTTCTTTAACTAAGTGTAAACCACCACTTTAAATATTACTGGGTGTTCTGCTACCCCTTGATAAGGACTTTCTTAATATTTTGTAGAGTTTCTGGCCACATCTTGAGTGTAAACCACCACTTTAAATATTACTGGATGTTCTGCTACCCCTTGATAAGGACTTCCTTAATATTTTGTAGAGTTTCTGGCCACATCTTGAGTGTAAACCACCACTTTAAATATTACTGGATGTTCTGCTACCCCTTGATAAGGACTTTCTTAATATTTTGTAGAGTTTCTGGCCACATCTTGAGTGTAAACCACCACTTTAAATATTACTGGATGTTCTGCTACCCCTTGATAAGGACTTCCTTAATATTTTGTAGAGTTTCTGGCCACATCTTGAGTGTAAACCACCACTTTAAATATTACTGGATGTTCTGCTACCCCTTGATAAGGACTTCCTTAATATTTTGTAGAGTTTCTGGCCACAGCTTGAGTGTAAACCACCACTTTAAATATTACTGGATGTTCTGCTACCCCTTGATAAGGACTTCCTTAATATTTTGTAGAGTTTCTGGCCACATCTTCTCTACGACGCGGCGATGCGACGCGGTTGTAGCTTCAAAAAAGAGTTGACGTTTAATAAGTGTGCAATATCTCCCTACATTGAATAAAATATTTTTGACTTTGACTATGCTGATATTTTTTTAGCAAGATGATCCGACCATCAAATTGACAACTTTCTGTATGGGACCAACATCGAAATCGCAAAAAATAATCAGCTGTCCCATACATTTGGCTCAAGTAGGTTCGCAGTTTTGTATGCCACAGCCTTAGGTCAAAATAAAATTAATGGAGGCCTTACGCGAACATTTCAAACCAGAAAAATGAGGCAAAACAAATGAAAGGTTTACTTCAAATTTGTAGGTATGCAAGTGCCCTAGATTTGACAGATAATGGCGATAGTTTGTATGTACCAAGTGCACCAGTAGTGTGCTTCAACTTACCGCGCTTTAGGCCTATCCATTAATTTTATTTTTATCTAAGGTCCAGCTGACTTTTTTTTCGCGATTTCGATATTGGTCCCGTAGAGAAAGTTGTTTAGTTTGATGGTCTGATCATCCCCTTAAAAAAGTGTCAGTATATTATGAAGGACCCTATATTATAAAAACATCCTACCTACGACCGACCTACTCATCAAATGGTTCATACTAGCCGACATACGCTTTTCTGTATTCCTACCTACCATGAGTTTCACCCATAAAGGTATTATACCTTACAGGAATAGAGCAACTGACATGAGTTGTCAAATGAAACCGTTTTTGGATGTTTTTAGGAGACTATTCGCAGGCAAAAATTCGAATACTGTCTTTAATTCTGAGTCGAAGGTGAAATCGTGGATAAATTAATGAAGTAGTGTCAGTATATTTCATAAAATTATCTACGATTTCACTTTAGATTCGCAATTATTAGAATAGAATATCTTTATTTAGAATAAAATAGAATATCTTTATTTGCTCTGAATAGGTACAGTACAGATCTTAATGTCATACAATTATACAATAATATAAAACAACCATTATATAAGGTATCACCATTTAGCTAAATTAGATTAGCATGCAAAGTTACAGTTAAAAATTAAAAACGTGTGTTAAGAAATTCTTTAACATCATAAAAACAATAGTCAATTAATAGATTCCTTAGCTTTTTAGACATTATGTCAGGAGAACAATATTTAAACTCGTCAGGTATCTTATTGTAGATTCACGGAAACCGAATTGTAAAAATTGGTAAGAGATTAGAAAACGGTTCTATTGCCTCGCGTCACGTATCTCTTTCTATTATACAGTGGTGCCGCTAGGTACATCTCGCTCTCTCAGCTGTCAGTTCCTCTATCCCTGGTATAATACCTTTATGGTTTCACCGTACTTTACTACTGTAGTTACGTCACCAATTTTGTATTTAATTTTGTACAGCGCTCCTAGTGGTTACGTTGAGAAGTAGTTTCTGCCATATGAAGTGGCGACGTAACTACAGTAGTAAAGTACAGGGAAAACTAATTGTAGGCCATATATCATTATTTCAAGCTGTAGACAAATAATGTAATACTTTCTCCCATTGACAGGAAAAGGGAACGGAAAATGGCTCTGGAACGACTGTCTTCTGCCATCAGGGCAGAGGAGGATGACCACCTCAACACCTCGCTGGTGGAGGAAGAGGAGTTCCTCGTTCAATACAAGTCCTTGCTGTAGAGTGGAGTGTTCTTCCTAATACTAGGTACTGACTTAGTGCCATATTATGTAGGTATATGACGTAATGTGTTTAAACGTGTGTTAATATAGAACACACAATTTTAGCATTTAGTTGTGAGTGCCCATGGTGATGATGAAACGATTATCACTTAGCGATTACGATTTCGATTAATTCCCCAAATAAACGACGATTACGATTTCAATTATTTCAACACTCAATACATTAGTATTTTTAAATAAACCATATTTTTAATGTTAGGAGATAATAAAAATGTCAGAATTGCAGATTTTCTTTAAAAAAACAACATTCAGTTTTCCGATATCAGTCTATTTCTTTTTTCAGTTTTTATTATACTCTCAGTAGAAAACATCCTCTCTGAGGCAACGAATGATGGTTTGAGGCGTGAGACCTTTTTAACACGTTTACGAAGTGCGTTTTCACTTTATCTGTTCACTTAAATTCGGATAAAAGAATGTTCAATTAACTAATAGTAATCGTTAAATAATCGCAAAGATCGTCGTCGATTTCGATTAATCGCTAAATGCCGATAATCGCCGATTTCGATTAATCGCTAAATGCCGATAATCGCCGATTAGGATTATTCGAAATCTTTTAATCACTACCCAAAATGTTAACACAGTTAGACCCTATCTTTAATATACTGACAGTTTTTTTAAAGATCATGATCAGACCATCAAACTGAACAATTTTCAATACGGGCCAAACATTGCAATCGCGAAAAAAATGTGTTGGTCGATACAAAACTAACCTACTCGAATGTATGGTATACAGGGTGGGTTAACAGTTGAATTACTTTAAGGGGTGATTGTACCCATGGTACTGAACAACTTTCCCGAAGAAACCAATAGCACCAAAAGAAACCAAAGTGAATTTTTTTTTAGAATTTAGGTACCTACTATCTTAGATCAAAATAAAATTAATGGATAGGTCTAAAGCGCGGTAAGTTGAAGCAAACTACTGGTGCACTTGGTCCATACAAACTAGCGCCATTATCTGTCAAATCTAGGGCACTTGCATACAAATTTGAAGTAAATCTTTCATTTGTTTTGCCTAATTTTTCTGGTTTGAAATGTTCGCGTAAGGCCTATCCATTCATTTTATTTTGAGGCCTAACCATTAATTTTATTTTGATCTAAGGTTAACCCTAACATCCTGTATACGAAAGCAGGTTTTTTTTGTGACTTAAATGTTGGTCTCATAGTGAAAGTTGTTCAGTTTGATGGTCAGATCTTCTCCTTAAAACTGTCACCATATTAAAAGGTCCTGTATATTCCAATGAGTTAATAATGAGCAATGAGCAATGCTGTTTCAAAAGTACAGTCAGCATCAAAAGTATCTAATCATGTTAAGTGTTATAAATATCTGAACAACTTTACGATAGCAAACCTTTTTTCAACTCACAAAGAAATCAAATTAATTTATCTGTCATGTTATTATTTGTTAAGTTGAAAACAAATGTTATCAAGTAGGAAATAGGGTTTATTTTCGTGTAATTGTTCAGATGTTTTTGAACGCCGGAGATGCTTAGATACTTTTGATGCTGACTGTACTATAAAGTGTTTACTTAGTAAAAACTTAGTTGTTTTCATAATGGTCTCTTTATTTTACTTATTTTTATTTTTTTATTTTATACCGGGTGTTACAAAACCTAGTTATTTTTATTTTATTTTATTTTTATTTAAAAAGGTTCTTTGTACGAAGCGAAGAAGATAAAAGAAAAATGATAAAGGTGTATTTATTACATATTGTTCAATTTGAGTCCAGGATAAGATAAAAATCTTAAACGCTTATTCTTGATTCTAAAGGTTTTTCTTTCCTCAATTCAATTCAATTCAAAATCATTTATTCAATATAGGAGCCTGAAGCACACTTATTAAACGTCAATTCTTTTTTAAGCTACCACCGCGTCGGAACGTGTTGTCGCTGTAGAGTAGATGCGGCCAGAAACTATCCTTATCTATCCTTATGATAATATTGATAAGTCGGAACCTAATATTTCAACTGAAGCGTAATTTTTGTTTGTTTCGTTTGTATAGCCATCATCAGATGTAGTCCAATCAATGAATGGCTCATAAGGGGGTGTAGGGGGAGATGGATACCCAAAACCGGGAGATCTTAGGTTTCTTCCCCTCAATGGTATTGCCTCCTTCATTGACCATGTATTTGAAGTGTGAGGAAAGCAAAAAGTATTGGGGCTAACACAAAAGATCCCACTGGGTCGAAGTGTTGCTGGCCTGCCAGCCCCCACAAGAAGATAAGATAAGATAAGAAGGGGGTGTAGAGTGCGCGAGCGAGTAACGAAGCGAAACCTTCAGAAACTATTCATTCTCCATAGTGTCATATTTAATTTTTGTTAACAAACAACGTAATGGATGTTTAATGTAATACTAATGAGTTGTGAATGTTTGCCTTAAAGGCCTCCGCTCATTGCAGCGATATTATCGCTGCGATTTTGCGATAATTGTTCTCAGTACATTTTGTATGGGGAAGCGCGCGATCCTACACACTGCCGCGATATTATCGAGCGATAATATCGCTGCAATTTTGCGATAATTGTTCTCAGTACATTTTGTATGGGGACGCGCTCGATCCCACACACTGCCGCGATATTATCGCAACCTGACGCAATCTCTTTCTACTACATTCAGTGAAGGGCGCATGCGTGACGCGAATCGCGGAATCGCTGCAGTGTGTAAGGTGTCGCGATGTCGCTGTCGATAATATCGCTGCATTGTGCGGAAGCCTTAAACTTCAAAAAAAAATATTTGTATGGTACCTATACATGGTGTAAGTGACAGCCTAACAAATACTGAAACGGTGAACTCAGACCATCAAACTGAACAACTTTCACTATGAAGCCTACCTCAGGAAACGCGTTCCATACAAAACTGCTGTGACTCAAACAGAGGACAGCTGGTTTTTTTTCGCGTTTCCTGAGGTAGGCTTCATAGTGACAGTTGTTCAGTTTGATGGTCTGAGTTCACCGTTTCAGTATTTGCTAGGTTGTCACTTACACCCTGTATAAGTGTAGGTACGTTGTATACGTTGAAATGATTCTACCTAGTAGTTCTAGAATCTATCCATGTGTGATGTCCATGAATTTAACTGAAGCCTATCTGTCCAGTTTAAAAACATGTTTTGAAATGATTTTTTTTTATTTGTTTACACTTAGTGAACGTTGTATTGTCTAGAAAGAAAAAAAATATATGTATACACAGTTAACTTGTTTATTCATAAATAAATATATTTAAGTCAATTACAAAATTCTTTTCATTAATTTTGTTAACATTATTACATCTTAAACTTACGTCATAGATTTTCTGCAACAATGAATTTTCTTTATTCTAGCTTCTTCATCGAATCGAAACCCTAACTTATCCATAGTAAAGCTCGTCCAGGAGTGCGATTTTTGAATCTCATTCGGTGAGCTCAGCAGTTGAAAATGTCAAAATTACTACGAAGATACGCGTCTTTTTACTGCTGATTTGACTTTCAAAAATCGCTCTCCTGTACTATGATTTTTGAAAGTCAACTCAGCAGTAGAAAGATGCATATCTCCATAGTTATTTTGACATTTTCAACTGCTGAGCTCACCGAATGAGATTCAAAAATCGCACTCCAGAAAAACCTCGCCATGTTGCGGAAAATCATTGGAACTAATTTTTGTTCTTGGAACACTAACATTAAGCCCCACTTGCGCCTACCTGGGTTAGCAATAAACTCCAGGTTAAGTTGGTAACCCATGATTTTTTGTATAGAAAAACAACTGAAAGAGCCATTTTATCCGGAGTTAATTGCTAACCCGTGGTTGGCGCAAGTGGGCCTTAAGGTTATAGTCGATCGCAGCGCCCCCAAACCAGGTTTTGTATATTTCTGGTCAGGCTTTAACTAACTAAATGATGACGAAAATAACTTTCAAAATGGTATCAAATGAAGTTAATTCAACGCTCTTTTTCATGTCATGGACTGTAAAATATTGATTTGTTTAAGAGGATAGGCGGGTACCTACTGTTTAGTAGGGTATCAACATTTTTATAAAACAACATTTCCAACTAAAAGTTTCCACAGATAAACTATGGGAGCAACCTGTCAGAACAAAAAAAATCTGCTGTTCCATACGTTTTGAGTCGAGTAGGTAATTTGCAGTTTAGTCATAGAAAGAGTTTATGTCTAGAATGAGCCTCACTGTTTTACCGTATAAAACAAAAGGGGCCAAGTTTCATAGGTTGGTGTGCGTGAGGCGTCATTCAAATTATGTATGTGTGCGTGTATATGTATAGGGATTAGGAGCCAGTACTGATTCCAATTTTTTTCGACGCTTTCGCGTCTTCGACTGTCAATCTTGACATATAACTTTATTTTAGTTTAGTATGGAACAGCAGTTTTTTTTTGTTCTGATAGGTTTGTTTGCTTCCATAGTAAAAGTTGTTAGGTTTGATGGGTAGAGTAGGTAGGTATATGGTTTAAAGGTTAATGATACTTTTCCTTACACGTCTACGTAGATTGAACTATCTGTCCCAATAGCGACGCCTAAATTATGGACTTAATTGTATTTTCCTCCCCCTCCGGACGGAAAGCGTCAATTGTCGTCCCGCAGCGCTAAACGAAGTTGTCGCTTTCCACCTCCGTCGAGGAGAAAAATAGTATACTAACCTCGGACAGTAAATAAGAAAGCCTCAGATCACATGTTTCTCGGCTTCGCCTCGGTTAACAATTACATGAGATCTCTTTTCCTTTCCTGTCCTCGGTGTGTAATCTACTATATTTTGGTGGGAAATAATATAATTTTTATAATTAATTGTCAAGTTGTTGTTTCAGATGTTTGTTCACGCTTAACATCAACACAACGTATTTAAAGGGGTTGTTTAGTTAAACCATAAAGCTGAAAAATTTTCACTACGGAGTACGGAGACTACATCGAGAATTTTTTTAAAGAATCGGCTGTTTCACACAAAACTATCGACATGTTATGTATGGGACAGCTGATTTAACTTTTTTTCAACATCTCTACGATGAAAGTTCAGTTTGGTGATCTAAAACAAACCTTTAAATATTAATGGGGTGTTTTATTACACCTTGTATTACACTGGTAGACGGTATAAGGGTTGAACTACATCACGTAGCACAGCATCGCATTTTTCCGTCGCTCCATCCTTTTCTGTCACTCATGAACGTCATTTGCTAGAGCATATAAGATAGACGGAACGCGATCGCACGCGGCGTGCTGTCGCGCGCGATCGCGATCCGTCTACCTATCTTATATGCTCTAGCAAATGACGTTCATGAGTGACAGAAAAGGATGGAGCGACGGAAAAATGCGATGCTGTGCTGTGTGGTGTAGTTCAACCCTTATGCGGATTTTTCGTTTTTCCTTCCACCCGTCTATTTTATACAGGGTGTTAGGGTAAACAGTTGCCTTACTTTAAGGGGTGATTGTACCCCTGATACTGAACAACTTTCCGTAAGAAACATATAGGAAATTCGCAATTTTTTGTTAACTTTCCATACTAAACGCAATCAGCTGATCGACGCCGTTTGTATGAAAAGTCTAATTTTCGCCAATCAGCTGATCGACCGTTTGTATGAAAAGTCAAAATTCTTCCTTTAGATTTCTTAGGAAAAATTGTACAGTATCATGGGTACAATCACCCCTTAAAGTAATGCAACTGTATACCCTACTACTGCTAACAAACTACTGATTAACAAGAATCTCCAGAAACATGACATCGTTCTTAACATACTCGAACTTGTCGAGACTGGTGTGCGGTATGAATATGTACTGCCGCTTCAGCTGCACCACGCTCTTGTCCAGCGCTTCTGTCGACGAAGACCTGGACTTGTCGTCCCCAGCGCCCGCGTCGTCATAGTCGTGCCGCTTGGACGACGACTTGCGGCGGAGTTGTAGCGATTTTACTATGTCCATTGCCTGTTTATAAAAGAAATTACTGTGGACTAGCAGTCCACATGCCATCAAGCCACTAAACATTGGCTGCGAATGGCATCTTGCGAGTGGCTTGCCACTACATAAATAATAAATAAATAAATAACGCTCACAGGCACATACATTTGTAATGATCCCAAGTAAGGCTTTATGTTATGGGTACGAAACAACAACGGCGCACACATATAACATCCATGGCCGAACCGGGATTCGAACCCAGGACCCTGGTTTGGCAGTCCGGCGTAGTGATGGTGATGGCGTGTGATGGTTACCATCACACCTACCGGGTCGTCAACACACTTCCCACTGGTCAAATTGATCGAACGACTTGGAGTGCGATTTTTGAATCTCATTCGGTGAGCTCAGCTGTTGAAAATGTTGAAATTACTATGGAGATATGCATCCTTCTACTGCTGATTTGACTTTGAAAAATCATACTACAGGAGAGAGATTTTTGAGAGTCAAATCCGCAGTAGAAAGGTGCGTATGTACATAGTAATTTTTACAATTTCAACAGCTGAGCTCACCGAATGATTCGGTGAGCTCAGCAGTTGAAAATGACAAAATTACTCTGGAGATACGCATCTTTCTACTGCGGATTTGACTCTCAAAAATCTCTCTCCTGTAGTATGATTTTTCAAAGTCAAATCAGCAGTAGAAGGATGCATATCTCCAATAACCTAATTTTGACATTTTCAGCTGCTGTGCTCATCGAATGATTTTCAAAAATCGCCCTCCAGGTCGTACCATCGTCGGAAAAACAAACTAAAAAATATTAGTTTTCTCTGTTCTCTATAAACGCTGAACTCGTTGAACCCTGTCGTTTCAGAGAATAATACTGAATAACTAACTATATTGATGGAAGTGCCTCGCACTTCACTCTTCTTCGTTCTTTGCTAAGAATCTCACGATTAGCATCCTATACCGTACCTGACTCCGGTTGGCGGGCTGATCTTTCAGCACGATGTTGATGCCGAGGTCGCAGGGCCACTCCAACAGCGCGTCGAAGGGCCCTCCCACCAGCCGCACCGTGCATGTTATGTGCCGGCCCTTCCATTTGCCGATGCCGTTGAGGTTTACTTCCGCCTGGAGGACATAGCTTGGTTATTTAGATTGCCAATCCAATCCAAATGAAATCCATGAACTTTTAAGAAGGTTCAGATAGGAAGTCATCCTCGGGTGCACTGGACTTCATTGTTTTGTCTTGTGAGTGATCGCCGCTGTTGATCCTGGTTTACGGGAGTAACTGAGGTGGGAATAGCGAAGCGGTAGGCCTATGCCAGAAAAAAAATACCTAACTGCACTGCGAACAAAATCGTAAGATGCCATCATAAAACTTGTCATCGATCGATATGTTACAAATTTGATTATCTTCCCAATTGGGGTCTTGAGTATTGTACGTTCATGTGCAAGTATCGCGCCAATGAGAGAAGAGAAAATGTTAGATACCGCAATCAATAACAAAACCACGTTTGATAATGTATCACTCAAATATCAATTTGTTACCTTTAGCGTATATCCATATTTACTGGTTCTGAAGATAGGGCTGCTCAGGACAATGTCAGTTTCCTTCGCTTCCTTCATTCGTGTTGAAAAGTTCTCTATTCTCCATATTAAATGTCCTGAAGAATGAAAAGATCAAATTAGTTATGGTTACGTTAGTAAATCATTAGTGGTCTGGTAGCTAGAAGCGTCGCCTTTCGTGCAGGTGACGTTGGTTCGATTCCAGTCTGAATTAGACTCGTAGGTACTAATGACTTTATAGGATTTTACCTATGACTTGTAACACGATTGTAACACCCCTGGCTTTTCTGTGAAATCCAGAGGAACACTACATGAGTAAATTTTAGGTGTGTACAATTTAGTACAGAGTTCAGAAACTGCTATTAAATTATGACTAATAGTCCAGTCATTTTAGAATTTCCTTGTATGGACACCCTAACAATAATTCATCTATCGCTGAAACTTTGCAGTGTGATAAAGTAAATTATACAGATTACGGTTGACAAATAATCTAGGACCGGAAAAAATTAAACCTAGATTATTTGTCAACCGTAATCTGTATACTTTACTTTATCACACTGCAAAGTTTCAGCGATAGATGAATTATTGTTAGGGTCAAACGCTAAAATGATTGGACTATAACCTGTATGCAGAACACCTTCATCGAGAAATATTAGTCGAAAGCATACAATATGTTACTCACCATTATCACCACCAATCTCAGGGTTGTCAAAGCTGATCCTAGCCTGGAAGTCAGCCAGTTCGCCCCTGATCTTCAAGTAGGACTTGGTCAGGGCTCTGAGGTCTCGAGACATCACGTCGACCTTAGACGCCTGCTCTGACGCCTCAGCTCTCGCGTCTGCGGTCGCTACTTCTAGAACTGCGAGACGGTCTATAGACTGGAATGTGAAATGTCATGATTAACAACAGCCAGTGCTGTTCATAATAGTGCAAGAAGCACCACAAAAGACTGCTCTCGGCCTTCCTCATTCAGCCGCTACTGGCCACCTATCTGAGATAGTCTAGCATGGAAGTATGTAGTACCCATAAAGTTATTATACCGTAGTACTTACCACTAATTACTATTAAATGTAGCATGTCCTTAACTAAACTCATAATATAGTTCTCACTGGCTTGGACAAAATAGAACTATTTACCTATCTGTGATGTGATGGCAGTGCGACATAGCTCTGCCACACTGCACCTCTCTTTGTCGGTCCAATAGATAAAGTTGTTTATTTTGATGGTCTGATCATCCTCTTAAAACCGCCAGCATATTAAGAAGGACCCAGAAGGAGCCAGAGGCCTTCTTCTGTCGTGTTAGCACGACCTATATGGAGGTCCGAGAGACCTAAAACATGACATATAACATCTAACCGGTCTCTCAGGAGTTGCAGCGTTCTGCAGCTGCGCCCTCACGGCAGCCAGCTGTGCCAGTTGCTCGGATGACCTCCTCGCTTCCATCAGCTCGGCTTCCAAAGCCGCCCTGCTCTCAGCATTCCTCTCCCGCTCTTCTTCCACTGTTTGCCTTATGTACGCTATAACGTCCTCTGGAAAGATTGGGAATGGCAACTTCAGGATATTGGAAAGTGTATGTGTTTGTGTAAGAGACTGCGCCAGTTTTGGAGAAATGTCGATGAAACTCTTGATTGATTGATGGTTATTATGTGGAAGGCAGGAGTGAATAATAATTTTCTGGGAAAGCTTGTTCCACTCTCATCCTCTTCATCACCCAGGGAAGCACAAACCTACGTGATGAAAATATCCTTCTTCTTCTTATCGTGTCGACTTCAAACTTTGAACAAAGTCGCTAAATAGTAGGTACCTTGCCGGAAGTGGGCACCCGATACTGCACCGTCGCTAGCGGTCATGAACTCCTCCTGCGTACAGGTGTTAGGGCCCGCAGGGCACGATGTGAGATGGGCCATCGTTTGTGGAGCTCCACACAAGCAACTCACATTTTGCGCATCTGAGAATCCCCACCTGAACACGTTGTCCTTACTGCAACCGACCCGGGTTCGAAGTCGGTTTAACAACTTCCAGGTCGCCCAAGGCAAGTCATGTCCAGGCGGGAGGCTCTCAGACGGTGGCACAAATGGAGTTGGGAGGAACGCTTTTTGTCGCCAAAGAGTACACCTCGCTTGCGCTGGGCCAGTATTCAATCTAAGAGAAGTAAACAATAAAGTAAGTACCTAGGTATAAGCCCAATTTTTTAAATGTAAAACGTAGGTACTTGACCTCAGTCTCCTTACTTATGGTACCTAATAGCGAGCGAGCTCTCGCGCTTACCCAGATCTTCCCTATTCACTCTTACCTTAAAAATATATTTATCGGGAACACAGTCGCATGGAAGGCTTTCTTCTTCTTAGCGTTGCAAACCGGAATTCTCAGTGTGGCCTTTGTAAAATTCTACCAAATTGTGGCAACAACTGTAACCTCACCAAGTTTGTTGACAGCCCTGATCCTGGTGTCGTGCTGCGTCAGCGCCTGCTCCAGCAGCTCCCGCTCGTGCTGCTCGTGCACCAGGCTGCTGACTGCGCTCTCCAGCCTCATCACCGTTTGCAGCTGCTGACTTTGTAGCTCCTGTAATGATTTAACATCTCAACCACAGAACATTATAATGAGGGGTTAGAAGTGAAAAGTAGGCGTGGAACGTGTCGCCACAGGTTATGCAATGATTTGCATAACACCATAAGGCGCGCGGCGTGGTGCGAGCGAGAGGGCATGAGTAATTGTAGCAGCGTGAGCGGGAAGACAAGTGGCGACGCGCTATCTCCGAAGCAAAAGCGCTACTTTGCATTTCTAACCCCTCTTATAATGATCTGTGGTAGACACCGCTGAGCAAAAATAAGACCTTAATCAATTAAGACTAAGCCGTAATCTTTGCTACAGCTTAAAGCTACTAATTATTGAAACAACACTTTTGTAACATTGCACTTGTTTATCAAGCAGTGACAGCCTTTCACCCACAAAAACACCGTAAAAAAAACTTTGTGCCTCGTACGACTTTCACGGAAACAAATTGGTACTGGTGTTAGATAAGCGTGATCACCTAATAAAGTTTACTCCCTTATCCACTCTCACCCATTGGTTTTTTTGTGAGGATTGTCACCACAGATCCTCAATAATTTACCTGCAAAGCCAGCTGCACATTGGACACGTCATGTTTGAACTGAGCTGCCCAGTTGGCAGACCGCTCAGCCTCGTCATCCACCGCCGCCCTGAGCGACACCAGGGTCGAGAGGAAGTGCTGACTGCGCTCCTCCACCAGGACCATCCTGGAGCGGATCGTCTCAAGCTCCGTCGTCTGTATGTCTCGGTGGCTTGCTTCTTCTGTTAGGACTAGTCTGTAACAACAGGATCTGGGTTAAAGATAAAGTATGTAGGTACCTAAGAATTCAAAAACAAATCCGCACCGGGCCCGCTCGAGTTATGACATCCCATCGACTCGATAGAAGAAGATGAGTGTAGGTGTTCCACTTAAACAAATCGGGAAGTTGGTTGTAGATTATACAATATTTAGGTAAAAGAAAGAAAGAAAGAAAAGAAAGAAAAAACTTTATTCACCATTAAAGGCACACACGAAACAAACACAGTACAGTAAAAGAAATAGTAGGTGGTAGCGGTGTGTGCCGCGATGGTAAAAAGGACACGACTCAACATAGTGCCTTACTTGGTAAGCAAGGCGTTGATTTTCTGCCGTGCCTGACAGAGCAGGAGTGCAATTTTCGAATCTCACACTTTCAAAATCATATAATATCATAAAATAATCATAAAATAATATATTATAGGTACGCATTCGATCAATAATTGACTAAGAATAATAATATTTATTGACAATATGGGACTTCAGAAGACTATGACTGTGACCTATGGGCATGCTAGCCAACAAGATTCTGCACACCTATCAAATTGCAAAAATTCTTAAAATGTTCAGACCTCTTTAAAGACGATAACTGAAGACCATGGGAAACATCGTAATTCGTGAGAAAACCTTCATACGCTGAAGAAAAAATTAGTAGCCCTGTGCCCTGCAGTGGGACGTATGACTGAAGACTACTAACAATAAAATTGTTTACGGAAAGAATTGAAAATCACTGCTCAATACTTATTCCAAAGTTGCATACTTGATACCAGCGACTTCTTTCTCAAGATACGTGACGCAATCGTCCAGGGGTACCGCTCTTGGAGACCAGGTGTGTATGTTGATGGCTGGCGGTGCTGGGTCTGATAATCTGGCGTGAGTCGGCGATGAGGGGCTGCGGTTCTGTAAACAAACATAATAGTTGTAAGTACGTGTTTAAACGGGTATAAGCTATAGGACAGTCGTTGACATGCCTGTCCTTGTGCAGGTAGGATACCTTCTCCACCCTGGGACAGTCGTTGACTTGCTTGTCCTTGTTCTTGCGCTGCATCCACGCGCTGCAGCGCAGCGGACACAGCTCCAGGATACTGCCACATAGCTGCTCATAACGACCTACTAGCTAGATACCTTCTCCATCTTGGGACAGTCGTTGACGTGCGTCTTCTTGTGCTTTCGCTATATCCACGCGCCGAAGCGCAGTGGACACTGTTCCAGGATACTGCCACATAGCTGCCTATGACGACCTACTAGGTAGATACCTTCTCCATCTTGGGACAGTCGTTGACGTGCGTCTCCTTGTGCTTGCGCTGTATCCACGCGCTGCAGCGCAGCAGACACTGCTCCAGGATACTTCCACATAGCTGCCTATGACGACCTACTAGGTAGATACCTTCTCCATCATGGGACAGTCGTTGACGTGTGTGTCCTTGTGCTTGCGCTGTATCCACGCACCGCAGCGCAGTGGACACTGCTCCAGGAGACTGCCAAATTGCTTCAGAATACTGCCACATAGCTGCCTATGAAGACCTACTAGGTAGATACCTTCTCCATCTTGGGACAGTCGTTGACGTGCGTCTCCTTGTGCTTGCGCTGTATCCACGCGCCACAGCGCAGCGGACACTGCTCCAGGATACTGCCACATAGCTGCCTATGACGACCTACTAGTTAGATACCTTCTCCATCTTGGGACAGTCGTTGACGTGCGTCTCCTTGTGCTTGCGCTGTATCCACGCGCCACAGCGCAGCGGACACTGCTCCAGGATACTGCCACATAGCTGCCTATGACGACCTACTAGTTACATACCTTCTCCATCTTGGGACAGTCGTTGACGTGTGTGTCCTTGTGCTTGCGCTGTATCCACGCACCGCAGCGCAGTGGACACTGCTCCAGGAGACTGCCAAATTGCTTCAGAATACTGCCACATAGCTGCCTATGAAGACCTACTAGGTAGATACCTTCTCCATCTTGGGACAGTCGTTGACGTGCGTCTCCTTGTGCTTGCGCTGTATCCACGCGCCACAGCGCAGCGGACACTGCTCCAGGATACTGCCACATAGCTGCCTATGACGACCTACTAGTTAGATACCTTCTCCATCTTGGGACAGTCGTTGACGTGCGTCTCCTTGTGCTTGCGCTGTATCCACGCGCCGCAGCGCAGTGGACACTGCTCCAGGATACTGCCACATTGCTTCAGGTGGTTCTGTGGAATAGTGACAAAATTGATTAATTTTACAGCTAGATACAGGATATAAAATAAAATGCATTACATATTAAACGTAGTGCTTCAGACCATCAAAGTGAACAACTTTTACTATGGATGCAAACGTGAATTCGTAAAAAAACCGCTGTCTATGATACATTTGAGTCGTAGGCATAGCATTTATCTTTTTGCGATTTCACTTTTAGGTACTCTCATAGTAACAGTTGTTCAGTTTGATGGTCTGAACCACCCCTGAAAGTATCGGAACGGTAAAAAATCATCCGGTATAGGTTATGCCTATGTATAATAATAGGTATGATCGCTTATCCGTCTGTCTACATACCTACATGCAAAAACAATAAGTGTCATGTGTAAAACATGCTGATTTAAATCGATCACTCTTCGTTTTCAGCGATAAAGAATTTGTTTGAACTGCGCCCGCGGCATGATCGCGCGATAAAGCGCTATCGCGCCCTAGCTCCCTTTCTTTTTGCGCGCGAACGAATGAGTTAGCAGGCGCGATAAAACGTTTATCGAGGCACCATGCCGCGGGCGCTGATATCTTTCATTTCCTGCGCCCGCGGCATGATCGCGCGATAAAACGCTATCGCGCCCTAGCTCCCTTTTTTTTTGCGCGCGAACGAACGAGTTAGCAGGCGCGATAAAACGTTTATCGATGTATCATGCCGCGGGCGCTGATTCGTTTAGTGTCTAAACCCCACTTGCATCACCTGAGTTAGCAATTAACTCTGAGTTGAATAACTAATGCCAGTTTTTTTCCATACTAGACGTCATGGATTACCAAATTAGCCTGGAGTATTGCTACCTTACGTTGACGCATGTAGGTCTTAGTGTGACGTGTTTGTTCGGGCAAAGTCCTCACTCTTCAATCGTCTCAATTGAGTACAAAAATATTGACCTATTCTTAAGGCACTCAAGTTGTCACTCTGGGGGAACCCAGTGTGTGAAGTGATGTTTTACTTACGCAAGAATTTAATGTCTTAGCGCCTTAACAACAATAATTAGATTGGTACCTAAATTAAAAAAGCTATAGCCTGTAGAATCCCGCTGTAGGGCAAAGGCCTCCTCTCACGAATAAGGGCGAGAGGGAGTGGGCCACTACCCTCCAACACGCGGGCACAGTGCGTATTGGTGGAGGCAAGTTAGTGGTCAACTTGCTGTCAGAGAATTTTCAAGCCTCTGACCTAGCTTGACGAATAGTTACAACGCCATCTGACGGAACTATCCGAGACCAACTGCTTAAAGTGCCTTCCGAAGCACGGAAACGCTCGAGATGAAATACCACTAAACGGTCACCCATCCAAAGACTGTCCGGACCTGACGTTGCTTAACTTCGGTGATCGTTTCCAATACCGAAGCTCCACCTACGCACACGAGCGCTTCACCAAAATTCACTAAACTAAATAATTACTCCAAGTTTAAATGATTGCGTTAAGACCACGTTAAGACTGACGTATGAAGTACCTACCTAATCTAATTATGCAGTTAATTAAATTTCAAGTAAGTACCTAAACGTTATAATTCTCGCGTGTAAATAGTCAAGTAACCTACCTAAGAAGCTGCAACACTTTGAGTTAAAAAAAACATACGGGTCGAATTGAGAACCTCCTCCTTTTGTTGAAGTCAGTTAAAAATAAAGGGAACTTCTTATTAACTTAACACGTGTAAATCGCATTCAAACACCACAGAACATAACGTAGGTACCTGCAACTGTCCCATTTCAAACATCTCGTTGCAGAAGTAGCACGGACTGTCCTTTGAATTCTGACTCCCTCTCACATTCTCACCGTTTTCCATTTTCTTGTAGCTCATTTTTATCGTCTTTATTTTCAAAAACACGATTTTTTGCACTATTCACGCATATTTTTGATTTTATAAACAGTGTAAGAGCCTCATCGCCTTATCGCCTGCGATTTATTACGACTCTGAAACCAGCCCCAGGTCTGTGATCACAAGTTACTCTGCGTTGAATGTCTGGATGTCCAGTAGCACTTGACTAAACTCTCACTTCCCATGAAACACCTTTCTTAATTGTATTTTCGAAAAACATGTAAACCGCACCTCCCTTTGTGTTGAAATGATTCACACAGTGTTATCATCGCATCGCTATCTCGCATTAAGTCATTGATACGGGGCCTGCTGGCTATCATCAGTGATAAGAGTGACGCGAGGATTGTCAATACAATTGGTATTTTGTTGTTGTTTTTTGGGTCAAGGTAGAGTTGGTTTTTTCAGGATTTACATTAATTACTTCATGGGTTTTTTTAAATTTAATCCTTTACTTACCACAGTAAGAAATAATAATCATCGATCGATCGATCACATTATTCGATAGCTAATTTCCTTGCTTAGGCACTCAGTTGCAGAAACGCTCATTAAATTTAATCCTCCATTAAATCTCTTGCTGCCACTTTTTGTCTTGTTGACGTAGTAAACGCTAGCAAGAGATTTAATGGAGAATTAACTTTAATGCGCGTTTCTGCAACTGCGTGGACAGATTGTCTTATTTGTTTGTGGTAGGTAAAGCCTTTATCTAGGTATATATTCACATGTTGTATCTCTCCCTTAATTCGTGAGAGGAGATATTTGTTTAACTAGTGCGATTCTACAGGATTTA
The DNA here is from genome assembly GCA_963693445.1 of Agonopterix heracliana. Taxonomy (NCBI): domain Eukaryota; kingdom Metazoa; phylum Arthropoda; class Insecta; order Lepidoptera; family Depressariidae; genus Agonopterix; species Agonopterix heracliana. Next base: position 2,208,797 of record OY856321.1, read on the forward strand.
CTTAACTTACTTACCTAGTATCCCATTTCCTCCCGTGGGTGTCGTAAAAGGCGACTAAGGGATCTACCGGAAGATGGGCAGCAGCATCCTCTGAGTACACACATTCAATCCAACTGCGATCGCCAACCCGCCTGCCAAGCGTGGCGATTATGGCAAATCCCCCCATTTTTGGGGAGGTCTATGTCCAGCAGTGGACGTTTATCGGCCGATATGATGAATAAATTAAATAAATTTTTTATAAATTTTTTATTCGGGAAACCAACAGTCAAATTACAAATGAATGGTTAAAAAAAAAAATGAGCATAGAATAGACCAATTACAGGAATCCGCTGATGTTAATTGAAAATTAAATAAAAAGTGCTTGCAAAGCATAACAATGAAAGCTACCTATCAAAAGGTAGGCTAAAGTAACAATAAATGATAAAAAGAAAGTAGGTATACTGTGAAGTACCTAAAGACTCAGTCCAAAGTGAACTTCACAGTTATACCCTTCTTATACTGTGCCAAAGATAAACAAAATGGATCAAATCAAAGTATTTAAGGTTGTACAATACAGTAGCTCGATAAAGATATTCGTTTTGCGTATAATTAGTATATACAATGGGTTGAGCAATGATGATGATGACTTACCTAGTAAGTACTTCTAGTTTTTTTCCAAATCAACAAAATAAGTTGGATAAAATAGTGCTTAAATAATTGTTTACCAGGTTGATGTTTTAGGTAAAACACGTTTGCAAGAGTTATACATAAACGAAACTTAAAGGGTGTATTCAGACCGTGAATCTGAATAACTTTCCCTAAGGAACATGGATCGAAAAACGAGATTTTTTTTTCGACCTCCCATAGAAAATCGATCAGCCGATCCGCACTTTTGTATGGGAGGTCCAAGAAAAATTTACGTTACAATTTCGTTACTAATTAAAAATTTGTGGTTTATAACGCCTAGTAAAGTTGCATTAGCAATAGCGTTCGAATAAATAATAAAGTAATATAAGTTGTATAAATCACTATCTGTTCTGTAAATAATGCGACTGAAACTTGGACACACTTACACTGCGAGTGACCAGTGTAACAACTGTATGCATAAGCCACGAAACGGGGTGGAATTGACTATATTGCTAATAACCACCTCACGCTCGCGCGAGCTTACGCGAACACTGCACATCGACTCTTCTATTAAGGTAAACAAGTACCTAAGTACCTAAAAAATACTTTGTCAGCAAATACAAAAAACAGAACCATAAAATTCGCAAATTTAAAGATGCAGCAAAAAAGAAGTGTTACTAACGACCTTGTAAGATGTTAATTTGAAGACCGGTTCGCCGTAAACATTGCGATGCAGTAAGAGTAAAGTTGCGTAACATTTAGTATTTACCATCGAGTCTGTCTCAACAACTTCGTCTGTGATACAATTACAGACTGCAATACAACCGAGCGAGGTAGGGTAGACCGGGGGCAATAGTACCACGGCTCAATAGTACCATCGCCTATAACTCTACAACTACATCGAAATATGCATGTGTGTGGATACACGAGTGTGCCTTGAGCATGTCTCAACCTGTCCACTAGTCGGCGACTCGCTGCCACGTGAGATGCACGTGATAGAAGACGATTTGTATTTTTGACTGACCAAGGTAAGAATTTACGATTTACGTTTTGTACTAGTGTTTATAATTAAATAGTCGTAGTGTGAAAGTTTTACTGAAGTGTGATTCTCTAGTTATTAAAGTATGCAATGTATCACAGTGTGGGGATCAGTTAGATACAGTGTTACCAATGTCCACTGTCTGGATTACCCAAAAACGTAACTGAAAATCCCCAATTTTGGGGAAAGTCAAATCGATATTCCCCACATTTTCCCCACATGTTTTTAGCAAAGAAATAAGTACTATTGATAGAAATCGAATATATTTATTACTTAAACTTCAGTATTTAATAATGTTAATCAACGTATTGCAGCTCTTCATTGCACCATAGTTAACATCATTTAACGGATCCAATTTTCGGTTCCCTTGGCTCCCTCCATTCTTCTTAATACCTTCTCTAGTGGCCATAAGTGCTACAATTACTACTGTCATTGTGCAGGCAATTACGATTCTGTTTTTAAATTCTTCAGAACGCTAAATTTTCTTTCGACAGATGCGTTTGAGAAAGGCAGAACGATCAATAGGCTTATTGCCTTATATTTCAAATTTTTATTGTACTTTGATTTGATGGATATAAATGCTGCCATAAAATAAACTCTAAAACCTTCCTGCTGTTGCAAGTTGAGTTAAATATACATAATTTATAAATTATACTTACTTCTTATACTACTTTTATGACTTCTTAGTTCAATTCTAGTGTAAATGTCTCAATTCCCCGCATTTTCCCCACATAAACGCTCTCCCCACAAATTACCCAATCGGACTGAAAATCCCCGCAGTTTGGGGAATTCCCCACAGATTGGCAACGCTGGTTAGATATAGAAATCGAGATTTGTGAAGTTTAGTGGGTACGAGTAAAAATGGACAATTGTACCACAACACTCGGGGTCAATTGTAACGTTACAATTGACCCCGTGCTACAATTGACCCCGAGTTTTTACTCGGCTGCTAAAACAATTAGTGTAATGTTTTCAAGGTTTATACCTTCGATTCATTTCGACACTTCCGGGATCTATATAAATTATAATATCCGCAATGTTATCTGTTTTTACTGAATCGGATAATACTAGGTACTGTATTATTTAAAAATAATTTGCTGTGAAGGATGGGGTTGATTGTACCAGGGGTCAATTGTAACTGTATGGGATTAGTAATTGTTAAATAATTCGATATTTTTGTTGTATTAAGATGTTGTTATTACTGGAAAAGTGTGCTATGAGCACCCTTATGTGTTTTTATAATAAGTTGACATTATATGTTTCAAAAACTTGGAGAATATTATAATACGTGTAATTTAACTAAAATGCTACCTTTGTCTAGTCTAAATACGAGTCTCTATAATTAAGACTGATGTAACGTAACAGACTGATTCGTCTTAAGAAATCTCATCTCACTTCTCATCTTCTCACTAATATTATAAATGCGAAAGTTTGTGACGATGTTTGTAAGGTTGTAGGTTTGTGTTACAATCACGCATAAACGGCTGAACAGATTTGGACGAAATTTGGCACGCAGATAGAATGTGATCTAGATTAACACATAGGATACATTTTATCCCAGTAATGGGCTCCCGTGGGATAAGTGGGGATAATTTACAATGATTTACCACACTGACTTGTGCTGACAGATGTATTTGGGACATATGTATTTGGGACGTATTTTGTTTTTTCTAGTGGTATAGGTACATAGTACTTCTTTTTTTCATCGCTCTTCTTAGAAGTCTTGTAGCGCATTCGGTAAATGGTTAGACTTATACACATGAGGTGATGAGGTGAAGGTTCGATTCTTGGTCGAGATGAAATTTCATATTTTTACTTTTTTAAATAAAATTACCTACAAGGTATAGTATTATAATAATCTGTGCTACAAGCTACACATTGTATCCATATTCAATTTTTTTGCTTTTTTTCTATTTTAATGCAACAATAGGTAGTCAAACAAGAATAGATTTTATACACACAAAAAGAAACTAACAAAATAGGTAACCAATGATCGGTAAACCAACAACAGATAGGTGTAGTGTAGCAGAGATCAATGGCTGTAAACTGGACGGATCATCTTCTTCACGGCAGCAAGCCCTGGTGTCAGAGTTTATACAGACCGTCTTACGGCATCTGACGTGGTTTTTATGTAACGACTACTACCATCGGAGATAGTAGCCAGGACCAACGGCTTAACGTGCCATCCGAAGCACGGAATCATCTTTCTCTTCAGACAATCAGGCCCAGGATGCTTAATACACTTTGGATGGTGACGCGTTTTCACCGACTGAGGTACGCGCCAGCCTTCTGGTCACCTGTAGCATCGACTATCCTGGAAACTATTTTCTTAGCTTCCCAGACCCATGGTCTCTACACCAAATGGATCTGCCTAAGACCTGCATATAACCTACCTACTTTTTGGAGAGCAGTTTCCCTTTCTGAGCAGGAATAATACGTGCTAAATAAGCGGGCCCTGGCGTCAGTGAATGTCCCATATATACTGGAGCCTCAGGGTATGTTTCCTCATACCGTGGAGTCGTGGTAGGTGTCTGGTTTGGGACGCCACGTGTTTCGACACTTTGGCGCCTTCTCACGTCCCGGGGTCTTGTAAAGTCAGAGAAGAGACGTATCTTGGTTTGGGAGAAGGCTATGAGTTTCTGCCTTTCGCTGTAGAAACCTTACCGCCTGTTGAGGTCCCGCGGCGAAACTTTTTCTAAAGTGCCTCTTGAGGTGCCTGTTAGAGGCCACGGGAGACAGGTGGGCTGGCAGCTATTTTGCCCAAAGGATAAGTTTAGCTACCTATTTAAAGAGGCAACGCGGCCAGCCTCCTAGGGCCTCGGGTCGGCGCTTTGGAGGATATCTTTTATTTGCAGTTTGTAAGAGTTTTTATGGTTTCTGTGGTGTTTTGTATTTGATGTGTTTTTGTGTTAATTTTTTTTATAAAATGTTAATGCCCAGTACATGTACACGTATGTAAATTTACGTTTGTAATAATTCCTTTCGGCGTAGTCTGCTAAAAGTACCATGGCATAATTCTGAAGTTTCAGCGAAAGGTAATAGCGATAATAGAGTATTTCTTGATACCTACTTGATATAAGTAGGTCGTAGGTAGTCGCTATAGTTGAATCGACTCTCCCAAACTATAAATTTTTCTATGAAAAAGACGTTTCAGAAACCGCTCGGCCTGCGGCCTCGCTTGGCTGCAAGATTGACCCTGGAGACCAGGTCCACCAAGTTATTTTAAATTAAATTATAGTATTGTCTTCTTTTAAACAGATGGCGTTATAAGTTTTAAAATAAATTATGGTATCGTCTTCTTTTAAAAAGATGGCGTTATTAGTTCTAAAATTAAACTGTAGTATCGTCTTCTTTTAAGTAGATGGCGTTAAGTGTATTTTAAAGCAAGTCTACAACATTAATTTATTCAAAAACATAGGTTTAAAACTTTTCGCCTTCCAAAACATAATTACCGTCAAACTGAACAACGTTCTATATGGGACAGATTACGAAATCAGGAAAAAAAATCAGCATCATACATTCGGCTCAAGTAGGTTTGCAGTTTTGTATGGAATAGCTGATTTTTTTTTCGCTGTTTCGATGTTGGTGCCATACAGAAAGTTGTTCAGTTTGACGGTCTGATCATCCCTTTAAAAAAGTGTCACCATATTAAGAAGGACTCTGTATATTCGATCCAGCTGTTGCCTCCACCGATTTGCACTTGCCGGCCGGCGTGGTGGAGTATACTCTATCTTCTCATGCTTATACACGTGAATGGAGGTCTGTGACCAGGAGTGGGTTGTAGAGACGTTGCCGAAGTCATCTGCGCGTGATAATATTAAAGTGGATCAGCACTTGCGCAGGTACAGATCCACTCTCTCGCTCTCTGCCACCCGGTGCCAGTGGACCGGGACCAGGAGTGGGTTGTAAGATGATGATTATGCTGCTCGACTTATAAATATATTTTTCTGGTACCTACTTAGGTATATAGGTACTTACTGATGTTCATTTTACTTCTCTCTATGAAAATTCATGATCTTTTAGACGAGACACGACAAACAATCACAAATGTACACGCAGACGAAGTCGCGGGCAACAGCTAGTTAACAATAAATACTGACTGATTAGTGCATTATTTTGGATTTTATTTACCTTTGTTTTTCTGGTACAATTGACCCGTACTAGGGGTCAATTGTAACAAAAGGACTTAATGAACAAAAACTCAATTTGCAAAATTCTGATGCGATCAAATAGAAATTATTTTCTAGATTCTGATAGCCAATTAGACTAGAATTTTATATCCTAAGCGATTTTTACGTGGTGGCCTTAAATTCTGAGTTATGGGTCATTATTTATAAATTGGTACCATTGCCCCCGGTCTACCCTACTAGCACACGGCACGCGACAAGGCAATTGTCGCCTCTTTCATTTCGCTTAAAGACCAGGAGTGCGATTTTTGAATCTCATTCGGTGAGCTCAGCAGTTGAAAATTTCAACATTGCTATGGAGATACGCATCTTTCTATTGCTAATTTGACTGTAAAAAATCGCACTCCTGAAGTTTGATTTTTGAAAGTCAAGTCAGCAGTAGAATGATGCATATCTCCATAGTAATTTTGACTTTTTCAAATGCTGAGCTCACCGAATGAGATTCAAAAATCGCACTCCAGAAGGTCTACCATGAGTTTTCACCGTACTTTACTACTGTAGTTACGTCACCAATTTTGTATTGAATTTCGTACAGCGCTCAGTACGTTCTTACGTTGAGAACTAATTTCTGTCATATGAATTGGCGACACGTAACTATAGTAGTAAAGTACAGTGAAAACTCATGGTAGGTCCTCGGGCCACACAGAGGCGGGAGCGAAAAGCGGTCCGGGGAGCGACCTACAGGTGTGATAGCGCTGTATCACTGCGGCATGCTACCGATGCAAAAGGTCCGCCCCCGTACCGCTTTTCCGCAGTCCCACCTTTGTGTGGGCTTTCGATTTCAGAAAGAGAGACTTGGCTCGCTGTCATGCTAGGAACCAGCACTCGTAGTATGCTACACGTGATACGGCTGTATCACGTCTTTTATCTTGTTCGTTCGCACGCAAATAGAAAGAGAGCTAAGGTGTGATAGCGCTGTATCACTGCGGCATGCTAGCTATGCTGGTTGTTTTTAAGGTTCTACACAGTGTAAAGAACATTTTTTGCGTTTTGAAGGTTTTACGTAAGTATTGAACATTCTGCGTGTACACGGGGTGTAAGAGAAGTGGGTTGTAGTATTTAAAGGGTAGACACTAGAACAGAGCAGAGGCTCTATACGGTAAACAAATTGCATTTCATTTTATAGTATGCAAAGTCCAAATTTTTTTTTGTTTATTTCCTTTCGGTCTCTTGGAGAAAGTTGTTCAGTGTCATGGGTAGAATCACCCCTTAAAGTAGTGCAACTGTTTACCCTAACACCCTATGTTAAGTTGTTCAGTTTGATGGTCTAAATTACCCCTATAAGTGAAGTTTATTTCGAGAGCGCAAATGCGCGCTGCATACAAACGAAGGCTGGAGATATTTTCAATACTATCCAATGAAAGTCAATGAAATTTTTCAGAAACAATCTAGAAACTAATCTCTATGTTTGAATGAAGTCATATTGTACATTATTTACGTTTGTACATTTTAACGAAAATCGGACTTCTTGCAAACATAGAGATTAGTCTCTAGATTGTTTCTGAAAAAATGCATTGACTTTAACTTAAACAACAAAAATACAAAGCGAAAATACAAGAGGTACAAAGTAAGCACACACACTTCACACATCCATCACTCACTGATCCTTCCCACAGAGTATCATCTGTGTCCTTACATCACTTTTTACAAATGGCATAATATTAAAAAAACATTAAGACGAAAGACGAAGATAATAACAAAGTTTTCATTATAATATGTACCTACTTATATAATCTTACGCAAAAAAGACTCTCAAAGTTATTTACGGATGGTTTTTTGTAAATATTTTTTTATTACTTACTTAGAACTTTGTACCAACGACCGCATAACCTTAAGTAATAACATACTTAGCTACCGCTTTAAGTGATAACCTTCTAATAACTTTCCGTCCATTAGAAATTGTAGATATTCTCCTCTACAGGGTGTAGGGGTAAACAGTTGCATTAATGTAGGGGGTGATTGTACCCATGATACCGAACAACTTTCCCTGAGAAACTTATAAAAAACGAGTGTTTACCCGCGACTTCGTCAAATTTTATACTAACCAGATTTTAAGTCAGATCATAAGCTATCAAACAAAAAAAGTTTCATCAAAATCGGTTCAGTAGTTTTTGCGTGATGCGCGAACAAACAAACAAACAAACAGACGGACAAAATTTCTAAAAAAAAGGTTGATTTCGAGTCAGGAATACCTAAAAACCATATCGTAATCTTTTTTCGTAAATATCTTCAATGTACAGACACACTTCAGTTACAGGTTTATAATAGTTTAGATTCGAAAAAAAATGTCGCCTTACATAAATTCGATCAGCTGATAGATTTTAATATGGAAAGTTCAAAACAAAAATTGTCGATTACCTATAGGTTTCTGAAGTTGTTCAGTATCAATCACCTCTTAAAGTAGGTACTTAATGCAACTGTTTGCCCTTTCACCCTCGGTGAAGGAAAAGATCGTGTGGAAAACTACTGCGTCAATTTGAAGGCGTGTAGTGTCACCTTAACTCCGCTGACTATTATAAATCAGAGTGGACACTCTTTACCTGGCCCGCTCTCCGAAAGAGATTGGACAGGGCACAGGACTGTATTAAAACGTGGGTTGTGCTGAGGTTCGCTGGCACTAAATAATTAAAATCTATAACATTCTGGTTTACTCACAAATCACACATTCACACACGCTAACTCATACGACGCAGACGAACACAGGCCCGAATCTAGTGGGGGTCAAACCAGGGCCCACGCCCCGGGCGGGCGGCAGGTTTGAGTGGCGTCAAAATCAAGAGTTTGACAAATAATTTATGGCAACAACTTGAAAATATTGCGAAAAATTTCTCCTGACATTTTATTGTGTTAAAGCTAGGTCGTACCTATAGCAGAATTCGATCCAGATTTTGGATCATAAGTAATTATTGCGACGAACTTATCATATTGCACTAAAATTTCGAGCTCGCTTCGCTCCCTCAAAATTTTAGGTAAGTATTGTTGCAACGACCTAACGTGAACCTCTCCTTGGGAAAAAAATATAGCTACACCCTTGGAGGGAAGGGGCGCCAAATAAAGTTTTTGTCCCGGCTCGGAAAAATCCTGGATCCGGTGCTGGATGAACACCTACAACTCCTATAAGATGATGATCTACATGCTCCATCTAACTAAAATCTAACCCAACATCTAACCAGAGTCCGGATGCCCGGATAAACAGCCCCGGGACCCCGAGCCGCCATCGCCAGTCGATAAGTCCTCAGGGAGAAGGTGTCATTCTGAAAACCCTACCCGACTGCTCTGTATTCCCAAGCAGACAGTCAATAAGGCTTTCAGGAAGGGCCACGCGGTGAAATCCCATGAAATCCTATCATCTGGCGGCTCAGCGTACCGAGAAGCCGTATAGGACTTCAGGCGGGAAATCGCCCTGGTTTTCCCCGACTACCCCAACCCCTTAACGGTTATGATTATAGCTTGACATAAGGGTAGAAGCTCGTTCCACCCTAGGGTAAAGCAACATACTTACAATAGTTTAGGCTAGAATAGCAAATTTATGTTTTATATTAGAGAACAATAAAAAGTCTGTTATTTGTAGCTGCCACCTTTCATTTTGCAACCCTCTAGTGACCCCATCTCCGAAAGATGGTTAGGTACCATATTCAGGCGCATGCGCAGAATGAAAGGGTGTTCCGCTACAGTCTTATACTTAAATCTTCATAAAGGAACTTATAAGCAGAGCTAGGCATATCAGGGGCATGCGAGCTCCAACACAAAGTGAAGCCTGATTCTCTCTTCTCAGGTGTCCGTCATCAAAATAAGCACCAAGGGGGTAACCTTAGTGGGTCCTATCTTCAGAGACGACTTATTGCTTCAGACATCATCACTATTCATCGCCGTCAATGATGGATAGGTACATCGTGCGTGTAGCTACCAGACAGAAGCGGTTTGAATCACTGCATTCGATCCCTCCTTTGATCGGAACGGTTTGAGAGTTCCATCACATTCAGAAGAGTGAGGAAGAAAGAATGCATCTGTTTTTAGCGCACACACTGTCTTTATGCACATAAATAAAGGTGTCCTGCTGTTTGAGTGCTTTTGTAGATAAGCAGAAATCGACTAATTTATGAGCGCATCTTCCAAACACTTTAAATGTCGTTGGGATTAGCAGAATTTATAATTACTATCTTCCCATCAATTTAAAATCCTTTCGCTTACCCAAAACTTTTTCCTTCTTATTTCGATTTTAAAACATGCGAGTTTATCCTCTTCATGTAGGTACCTGAGTTACCTGTACTAAATTAAAACTAATTTAAATATCGTATACCTGCGTGCGCGCATCTTTCGATCCAACTTTAAAATAAATAAATGTCATTATGTCAGCTGCCAGTACACGTTCGGATTTCAAAAAGAGCGCTTGTGTTGTGTGCCGTTCCAATTTCGAAATAATTACGCGAGGTTTTGTTTACATAAGGTTTTTTAAGGTTACTTTTTGTGAGTGCAGTGGAGTGCCAAAAGGAAAGTTTTTCTGGGTGCATTAAAAGTGTAAGTTTATGTTTTTAAGTATATTTTAATTTAGTACTTAACTAAATATCCTTGGTATAATATTATGCTACTTATTACTTGATCAAAGCTTGTCTTAGATTGTGGAATTAATTAAATCATGTTTCTATTAAAACTTGGATGCTATTTAGGTACCTACAAGGACGGTATCGGCATGAGAAGGGACTTACACCCAGGTGATGATGATGACGCTTAATGTTAGGGAAACAACTTTTGAACATGTGAAGTGAACATGTGATAAGTAAGATCACTTAGATGCTTAAAATCGAGCAAAGTAATTGGTTTGTATGTTACAAAACTTAAAATGTTTTACCTACACATAAGTGTACCTACATAGGTATCTATATAATGTCACATCTTGATTCACGAACAATAGCACTTCTTATCGCTTAGTCGCCTCCTAAGGCACCACCCAGACCGAAGCCGCGAACGACTAGATAAATTAAATAGGTACGTTATAGAAGCAATTGTTACGAGCTTTGGAACGCTGAGGCGAGCCTTATTAGGACGGAGATTGAAGATGATGAAGCATGACTATCTTGATGGAAAATAAAGAAGAACTGTCCTTTAGACATGCCACACCCATACGGAATTCCAAAATTTAAATCAACCCCTCTTTCATTGTATGGAAGGTCTATCACATTTCTGTTTTTGGGTTTTTGTTATTTGTCTTCATGCTAAATTTCGTTTCATTAGGTGCAAAAATGATCGAGTTATTGAATCGGGGCATGCAGACAGATAGACAGAATGTTTGACTTCGCATAAGCATAAGCATCTCACGACTATATTCCCCGGGGTAGTCAGAGATATTCTGAAACCTCAGAACATTCACATTTCACCAGCAGTACCGAAACTCTGTCCAGTGTGACGGGGGGTGAGCCCGTCGCCACTTATTAATGGACAGTGAGTACAATTCATGCCTCAAAATTGAAGCATACAGGTTTCCTCACGATGTTTTCCTTCACCGAAAAGCCAGTGGTGTTACAAATCGTACATAAATTCCGAAAAACTCATTGGTACGAGTCGGTCTGGACGGGGATCGAACCATCGCCTCCTGCACGGCAGGCAAGGTTACTCGCCACTGGACCACCACGGCTGTTCGACTTCGGAACCCTAAAAAGCAAAGCGAAGCAAAGCTTCTGTTTCGTAAAAGATTATATTCGTGAGTTTACGTACCTATTTATGTTTTAATTCCTCTTACACAAAAAACAAACAAAATATGAGTTCCTTGTTCACATGACCTTTACCGTTTTGTTTTTAAAATACTTATTTAAAAAAATGTTGTATTGTATCTCTTTTATCTACAACAAACAACAATGCAGGATATAATCTTGATGGTGAGTTGATGAATGTTAGAATAAAATTAAAGATTGAAAAATATAGTCTCCGGCGGGGGAGACTTGAACAGACACTCTTCCAATCCGGGAATTGCTTTTTCCAATTCGGGATTCGGATTCGGTTTTGCGTTTCAGGTTTCTGATTTCTGATTCGATTTTCGGGATATAATTCGGAGCGCGCTCCATACAAACGAAGTCTAGTTATATTTTCAATGGGTACTAACCAATTAAAGTCAATTAAATGTTTCACCTAGAAACTAATAAACTCGTATGATTTTCGTTAAAATACCTATATTATATACAGTTTCGAATCTAGGATTAACTTAAGATTTGTATGGAAATCTTTGAGGCACTGTGACTTTAAAACATTATATCTCAAAAATGTCAGTATTGTAAATACAGGGTGTATCTATCAAACAGGACAACTTTCACTATCGAGACAACTTCGAAATCGCGAAAAAAAAATCTGCTGTCCCATACATTTGAGTCGAGTTGGTAGTTAACTACTGCAGTTTTGTATGAAACTAGTGTTTTTTTTTCGAGATTTCGATGTTGGCGATAGCGAAAGTTGTTCAGTTTGATGGTATGAAGCACCCCCTAGAGGCTCACACAGGGACAGTCAAGTGTCTATAAGTTTTAGCACGATGGAAATTACGACACAAAATTTGATTTACGATAATCATTATATTATGAATTTATCACATCACTAGTGTTTTCCCGCGACTTCGTCCGCACAAATTATATACCAGATTTTAAGTCAGATCATTAGCTATCAAACAAAAAAAGTTTCATCAAAATCGGTTCAGTAGTTTTTGCGTGATGCGCGATCAAACAAACAAACAAACAAACAAACAAACAAACACACAAACAAACAGACAAACAGACAGACAAAATTTCTAAAAAAGGTTGATTTCGAGTCAGGGATACCTAAAAACCATATCGTAATCTTTTTTTTGTAAATATCTTCAATGTACAGACACAGTTCAGTTACAGTTTTATAATATTTATCACATCATGAAAGAGGATCCTCTATTTTCTATGTTGGGTAACAAACAAAAACCACAAAACCTCAACGCTAGCACTTTTACTAAGTGAATTGTAATGATTGACAATTCGTGACTGAGATGATGAAAGGGAAAATAAAAGTACCCAGGGGCGGATCCAGGATTTCATGTTGGGAGGGGGGCATCGACCGACTCGGGCGGCTCGGGCCACGTATTAAGATTTAAAAAAATTAAGAGAGCTCATTTCTTTACTCGGCCTCAAAATTCAGAGGTTCGTGGGGCCATGGCCCCCTGCCCCCCAAGTATCCGCCACTGAAAGTACCTACCTACACCTCTAAACCAGTGTACAATAGGGTCCTTCTTAAAATGCTGACGCTTTTTTAAGGGGATACTCAGACCATCAAATTGAACAACTTTCTCTATGGGACCAACATCGAACACGCGAAAAAAAAACATCGAAATCTGCTGTCCCATACATTTGGCTCGAGTCGGTTTGCAGTTTTGTATGGGACAGCAGATTTTTTTTTTCGCGATTTCGATGTTGGTTCCATAGAGAAAGTGGTTCAGTTTGATGGTCTGATCATCCCTTTGAAAAAGTGTCAGCATATTAGGTTGTACCCTGTATACAGGGTCCTTATGCTGAATGCTGACGTTTTTTTAAGGGAATGATCAGACCATCATACTACAAATCAAAATCTGCTGATGCAATCAGCTTTCCCATATCTAGTTAGGTTTGCAGTTTTTTTTTCAATGTCTATGTTGGTGCCATCGAGAAAATTGTTCTGTTCAATAGTCTAAAGCTAAAGAGAACTCGGTGGCGCGTTGCGGAGAGGTATGGACTCTCAATCATGAGGTCCGGGTTCGAATCCGCACGGACAACATGCCACGTACCAATTAGTTTTTCTAACTTATGTAAGTACATATTACCAACTGCTCTCAAACGGTGAAGGAAAACATCACGAGGAAACCTGCATATGCAGAAGAAGAAATTCTGATACGTAAGTGCTGTCTACCAATACGCATTGGGCTCGCGTGGTGGACTAACGCCCAAACACCCTCCTAGAGGGTAGGCCTGTGCCCTGCAGTGGGACGTATATAGGCTGATGATGATGAATAGTCTATAGCAACCCCTAAATTATGTAACACATTTAAGTTAACACCCTATAGGCAGTGGTGGTCCAGTGGCGAGAGTAACCTTGCTTGCCGTGCAGGAGGCGATGGTTCGATCCCCGTCCAGGCCGACTCGTACCAATGAGTTTTTCGGAATTTATGTACCTACGATTTGTAACACCACTGGCTTTTCGGTGAAGGAAAACATCGTGAGGAAACCTGCGTGCTTCAATTTCGAGGCATGTATTGTATCCACTGTCCATTATAGTGGCGACGGGCTCACCCCCCGTCACACTGGTCAGAGTTTCGGTACTACCGGATGTTCTGAGGTTTTAGAATATCTTTGACTACCCCCTCGGGGAATATAGTCGTGTGCATATGCTATGCTATGCTATGCCTATACCTAGGCATGTTTTTTTTGCACGCGTCTTGTAATATCTAAACCCATTTTGAAGTCGTTTCATAAAACCATGGCTTAGAAGTAGGTAACTAATAATAATATGATTCATTAATTTATGTCCATAAATTGTAGCTATGCACATGTATGGATGACATAACATATCATAATTTAGTTTTTATTTCATCGAAATCGGCTCACTTGATCAAGTGCAAAAAAATCTAGTTCGAACGAAAGCGAAAGCACTGAGAACTAAACAAAACAATAGTTTCAAGGTATTTATTGCTATTTTACTGCATTTAGAGCGGTGTGTTTATTTAGCCGATGTGACATTTCCCATAGCCCGAGTGTATCATAGTGTTGCAAGCGTGCGCCCGCGCCGGTCGCTTGGGCAACTCCGTGTTATGTCATTTATGCGTGTGCCCATTGTTTTGCAATTAAAGCATTATTATACACATGAGCTCAAGACTGTATCCCCTTTTCTAGGTAAACAGAAAGCTTTGTTACGATAAAAAAAGACTAAGTGTATATCAAAACATGAGTCAAATATTTTAGTGTATTAAAAACGGTAAGATTATTGGTTGTGATGACGTCATTGAGTTAATGATAATGACTATTGTCATTTAAGGGACGTCCCGGCTGGTTATAAGATGAATACATAAACAAACAATTAAATATTAGCCCAATTACTGCACACGCGGCATGTGAAACCATTGTGTGAAAAGATATAGGTATTTATTATAAGAACAGAATACATAGCTACTACACAAATAGGTAGGTACCTACTAGGATACTATCTATTATCTTTAGTACGCTGTGTTAATATTAAATCTACTTTACATTATTTTTTATAAATATAAAAAGAAATGAGCGTATAGTTTCTAAAAGTCAAAATGGCTAAAATTTTTGCAAGCAAAGTTTATGTTCTGTAAACGGTTTCCAAATAACAATAAAGAAAAAAAACGAAGTACTTTATGTGACATTCGGTTAACCGTAAAGTAAGTAGGTAAGTTATTTATCCTGTAGAATCCCACTGCATTGCAAAGGCCTCCTCTCACGAATAAGGGGAGAGGGAGTGGGCCATACTCCACCACGCGGGCCGAGTGCGTAGGATAATGATCAAGTTAATGAACTTTCTGTAATTTCTTCAAATCCGGTGCGACATTCTGGACAGTTACGATTATTTCCATGTGTTTGATTTATGAAGAAATTTAACGTTTTTTTTTTTAACTTTTATGTAAGTACCACGTACCTATACCTAGTCAGTCGGTCAGTCGTATCATATTGAAATATCGCTTACAATGCGGTGTCAATGAATAAGTTTCTAAATTGTCCATTCACTGCGGTATAATACAACCGCATTAATAAAATTGTAAAAAGCTACTACACAACCCAAACTACCTAAACAAAACTACACTACCCAAACCCATACATAGTAAAAAAATAAAAAACTTGTGCCCTCAGCCTTTACTCTATTTTTAATTCACTTTGATTGTCAAAAAAATTAAAAATCCTTGTGGATACGAAGCAAATGTCATGGCCATTAAGTCATGATAAAATTTATCATCAGAAAAGTGGTAGGTATGGCATTCAAAACAGCGCGATTTGAAAGTAAATATCAATTAAAAATCAAAAATATTCAATTATTAAAAAATATTTCTCAAATTTTCGAGTAACCTTGGCCTTATAGGCAATTAAGTAAGAATTAAACAATCTTGAAAGTCAATTGTTTTTTTCGATAAATGTCAGTGCCAAAATTTTGATATTCAAATCGCTTTTGACTTCAAAATCAGGTTCAAAATCGCTAAGGTCACATTGTAATTGATATACCCTTTGACGCAATTCGGCAGGGCCTTTTAGACGTTCAGAGGGTGAGGCGAATTATAGAACTTGCTACGAAATTCCAATATAATCTTGTACCCCCATTTTTGTGTACCTACACATGTAATAAATAACCAAGGCTACGAACTAACTGCAGTGAAATCTAGGTACCAGAATTCGACATAAGTATAACAAAAAGAAATCTAGTAACATCTGTTATTTTCTTGTAAAGTCTGCAAAAATCTGTAGCCGGGTGAATAGTGGTGAGTAGAATGTGTGGCTGGTAATAGGTAATGGAGCTTTTTTATACATTTTCTTATAAAATATTCGGGCAGATAAATTGGGGCGTTCAAACAAAGCACTGACCCAGCATCATACACATAATACTACCTACTAGATATTTGTCTCCACTTACAAAAAATAGTTATTTGTTGTGCTAGGCTGCAAAGTTGCTTTTTGGCGCGAGTACTTGTATTGAAACCTGAGCAAGCGAAGGATTCTAGTATTTAACCACGAGTGAAGCGTGGTTCAAATAAGTAATAGAATCCTGAGCTCAGCGAAGGTTTCAAAGGTACGAGGCGCAGAATAACTTTGCAGCCGAGCGAAACACACAACTTTTCACCGCACAACAGCGAGGAAAAAAGTGAATTGCTAGAAAGAACATTTAAAAAGTTTTTTTTTTTTGCTGGCCAGTGACATGAAATAGTTATTAAACATTTTCAGTGGATTGGCGGTATAGAAAGGTTTTGAATAGACAGATTCGAATTTCAAAAACTCTTTGCACGCTATCGGATAAAATACACTTTTGCACTCAGATTTCGAACGATAAACAGAATCTTTCCGAGCTTGTGAGGTGAAAAATACTTTTTCGTAGTTCTAAAATTAATTTCTCCATCCTTTTAACCAAGATTGTAGTCGTTATTTTCGTGACCACTTAATATTATAAGTTTATGATCCTGACGTACAATGTTGTTTGTGATCAGACGGTATGGCGTTAATTTGTAGTAGGTACTTAGAAGTCAGTTATACTACACAGGTAACAGATTACCATAACCTCGTCCAACGCCAGGAAGTTCAAGCATTATTGTCTTAATAGCATGTAATTACACTTCATATACATTTTTCTAACCGGTACTGTCGTCTGAGAAAATTTTAAGCACGTGACCATAGATTAATAAAGAGTTAATACGTTACAGATACATCACTCCCTTACAAACACGCTGCGACATTTTGTTCGGCGCTCTCGCTTGCGCTTGTGGCCTTAGAAAATTTATACAGGGTGTAACAAAATACCCTAGTAATACTTAAGGGGTGGTTAAGACCATCATACTGAACAACTTTCACTAT
Source organism: Agonopterix heracliana (assembly GCA_963693445.1). Lineage (NCBI taxonomy): Eukaryota > Metazoa > Arthropoda > Insecta > Lepidoptera > Depressariidae > Agonopterix > Agonopterix heracliana. The sequence goes on from OY856321.1 coordinate 2,226,181, forward strand.
GGAGCCAACTTCAAAATCGCGAAAAACAAATCTGCTGTCCCATACGAAACTGCTCTACCGACTCCACTAAAATGTATGGAACAGCAAATTTTTTTCTTGTAACGATCGGTTTGCTCCCATAGTAAACGTTTATTCAGTTTGATGGGTAGGCTCTTAGTTTAAAAGTATGCTAGTGATATCAATTTCTCCCTGTATAAATAGTCTAAGCTCGTAGCAATCGACATAGGGAAAGCACGTATCTGCTGTAACAATTAGTACATTGTGAAACTGGCTCATAGGTAATGCATTCAATCGTTCTTTCTATCAATCGTATCATATGTATGTTATGCATTTTGACCCTCGTATTATTTAGCACATCGGCAATCGAAACCTTTGGACGTTCAGACATGTGAACAGCCATGTCCCGAAACGGTTAGTTTCATTGTCCGAGTCTAAATACACCCTTAAAACTGTCTTAGTAGGTAATTAAAAACTAAGTGCGTTCACACACGATGACGCACTGACGGAGCGGCAGATGTCAGTTCATAGAACCACACCCTGTGCGTCAATGCGTCACCGTGTGTGCTTCTATGTGCGGTTTCATACAACTCCTTGCTTCACAAATGACGGACTGACGTCTGCCGCTGCGTTAATGCGTCATCGTGTGTGAACGCACTAGGGGTGCATTAGAATACATACCTACCTATAACCTATACATGTGATTATACTAAAGGAAAAACACGATAAAATCCGGTCATATACGTCATCGTAATTTATCCAATGACTTCTCCAGCTAACACGAAACTAAAATTATGAATATCACAATTTGCAATAAATTTATAATTAAATTAGTTACATAGTTTGAAAAATATTAATTTTTAACATGCTTATATTAGTTTAATAAACACTTGTTAAAACATAATTATGTAAACACATGATTGCGTAGTGAAATAATTGTCCAAAATTTACGTTCATTGTAATTTTAACGACGTGTTCTTTTGAAGGTAGGTAATTATAGAAAATACAAATGTCTGTTCGTTTTGACCCTTAAGTATTAAGGGTGACTCAAGCCAAGCATAAATAACTTAATAAAATTTAATTAGGCACACAATATGTTTTTTTATTAATGAAATATTTGTCTGACATTATTTTATTAACAATCATTTATGGTACCAAAAATAAATAAAATTCGATCTGATCACAAAATCAGAAATAAGCAACCATGAAAAACAGTTTTATTAGCTTTGAAGTTGAATAGAATAGTTTAAAAATAAAAGCCAAATAAAATAAAAACAATAATCGTTTATTCAAAAAGATCAACAAACTACCCACTTCAAATTTTTTTTTAAAGTGTCCAAAACAAGGACGTCTCGGGTCGAAATAAAACCGGACTACAAGGGCGTAGTAAGGACGGACTAACTACCGATCTTCAAGGGCTAATAGGTCAGCTCGTCTCCTACTGGGTTCGATGACATGCCATAGAGCCGCTCTCAAACGGTGAAGCAAAACATCGTGAGGAAATCTGCATAATGCCATCAACTGCAACTGCAACTCCAACTTGCCATCGTGGTGAAGAGGTGCACCAATCGCCCAGGGGCACCAGATATATCAGGAGGTTCAGTTTACAGGGTGTAAAATAAAATGCGTTACATATCAAAGGGGTTGCTTCAGCCCTTCAAACTGAACAATATAGGCACATAAACATTAACTATACAAGGTGTTACAAAAATACAAATAAACCTTTAAGGGGGTGGTGTAGACCATCAAACTGAACAACTTTCACTATGGCACCAATATCGAAAACGCGAAAAAAAAAAATTATGTTCTATACTCTACAAATCGACTAGAGCTAAAATATGTATGGGATAAGAAATTATTTTTTTCGCGATTTCGATGTTGGTCCCATAGAGAAAGTTGTTCAGTTTGACGGTCTTAACAACCCCCTTTAGAGTTTCAAAAATTTATTCTTACTTATGAAACACCTTGTATAGGCACATAAATATAAAAGACCTCGGTGGCGCGTTGCGGAGAGGTATGGACTCGAAATCGTGAGGTCCAGGTTCAAATCTGCACGGACAACATGCCACGTACCAATGAGTTTTTCTAACTTATGTACCTACGTATTACCGACCGCTCTCAAACGGTGCAGTAAAACATCGTGGGGAAATCTGCATAATATGCAGAAGAAGAAATTCTGATGCATATGTGAAGTCTACCAATCCGCATTGGGTACGCGTGGTGGACTAACGCCCAAACACCCTCCTAGAGGGTAGGTCTGTAGATTATTTGTTCGTAGGTGCCCTGCAGTGGGAGGGACGTATACGAGTATATAGGCTGATGATGATGAAACATAAACACTACGAAATGAATCATCTGTACAACTTTTATTATGGAATCAATATTTAAATAGCAAAAAAATTATTCTTCCGACTGTTTTTAAGAGGATGACCCATCAGACGGGTTCCATCAAACTGAACAACTTTCGATATGGAGCCAATATCGAAATCGCGAAAAAAAATCAGCTGTCCCATACAATTGGCTCGAGTTTGCAATTTTGTATACTTATGAGTACTTCGGACATCTGATTTTTTTCGTGATTTCGATGGAATTATTCTTACCTACCTACCCATTTTAGTAATATTCGGCAACGAAAATTGATCACCATCGATATAATTTGTACGGCGCTCCATAAAAAACTGATTTTTAAACATTTAGTGGTTAAGTAAAGTAAAAAAAAAAACTTTAATACAATTTAGGTAAAAACCAATATAAGTACAGGGTGAAATTGATATCTTTGGCATCCTTTTAAACTAAGAGTCTACCCATCAAACTGAACGACTTTTACTATGGGAGCAAACCAATCGAAGCAAAAAACAAATCAGCTGTACCATACATTTGAGTCGTGTAGGCAGCGGCGGCGGGTGCACCCCTTTTGAGCGAAATACCTAAAATGCACCATGCCTATGAAGCAAAATGCCTAAAGTCAATGTCTAAAAGCACAGGATGCCTATGAAGTTTTAATGTCTATAAAGCTTGAATGACTACGAAGCAAAATGCCTATGTTGTTTAATGTCTACAAAGTATAATGCCGGTGCTAGTTAAATGCCTACTACAAAGCATGATTCTTTTGGTAGTTTTGGTATAACTTGGTGGTTTTGGTTCTTTTGGTAGAATTTGGTAGTTTTTTTGTAGAATTTGGTTCTTTTGGTAGTTTTTGGTTCTTTTTTGTAGAATTTGGTAGTTTTTGGTGCTTTTGGTAGTTTTTGGTGCTTTTGGTAGTTTTTGGTATAATATGGTAGTTTATGGTTCTTTTGGTACAATTTAGTAGATTTTGGTAGTTTTTGGTTCTTTTGGTAGTTTTTGGAATAATTTGGTTGTTTTTGGTTCTTTTGCTCTACCAAATACTACCAAAAACTACCAAACTAACCAATAACTACCAAAATCTAACAGAAAATACCACATTCTACCAAAAGAACCAAAAATTACCAAAATGTCCCAAAAACTAATAAAATCTACAAAAACTGCCAAAAGCTACCAAATTCTACCAAAAACCACCAAAGGATCAAAAAACTACTAAAATCAACCAAATTACACCAAATTCTACCGAAAGAACCAAAAACTACTAAAATCTTCCAAATTCTACCAAAAGAACCAAAAACTACCGAAATCTACCAAATTCTACCAAAAGAACCAAAATCTACTAAAAACTACCGAAATCTACCAAAATAACCAATTTCTACCAAAAAATGTAAGAACTAATATAGTTATGCTGTGGCGATATTTTGGCTACATGGGAAGTGTTGTCAAAAGTGGTAAACCAATTAGTGCGTTCACACATGATGTCGCACTGACGGAGCAGCAAACGTCAGTCCGTCATTTGTGAAGCAAGGAGTTGTATATGAAACCGCACGTAGAAGCACACACGGTGACGCATTGCAGCACCGGGTGTGGTTCTATGAACTGACAGCTGCCGCTCCGTCAGTGCGTCATTGTGTGTGAAGTTGTGAACGCACTTATTTGGCCGACCGCACCTGAAGGTACCTACCTTGTGCTGGCAATCTTCATTTTAGGCATTTCGATTCTTAGGCATTAAACATTGTTGTCAAAGTACATTGTAGGCAAATTTAGTTTTTAGGCATCGTGCATTTTAGGTATTTCGAGTTTCAGGTATCTCGCGTTTTAGGCACTTATGCAGCAGTGGCATCGTGCATTTTAGGTACTTCGCTCATAAGGGGGGTGCACAATGATATCAATTTCACCCTGTAGTTATGTGCTTTACATTTGTTCAGATTTTCGTTAAAATATATTAACTACTTAGTTTTAAACTTATCGGGGCTTAAGGGGCCATAGGTCCTGACGAATATTTTCTATGAGAAACGCGATTGCCGAGCGCTCCGAAAAGTGTGTGCGTGAGCCGTATTTTCGATTAAAAACAACTAACCAAAGTACCTACTTTTTCTAGATTTTATTTATGATTGCACTAGTTAAACTAATGGTGAATATGTGAGTATAAATACCAACAATCGGAAACTATTTTAAGTTCTTCTAAACCGAGAAAAATGTTTAAAAATTCATGAAAATACGTCATCTTTGTGACGATTTTCTATCGAGTGAAGTAATTCCAATCGTGTATTCAGTTGATGATTGCACTAGATGAAATATCCAAAAATACTGAGGTATGACTTTAGTTTCGGTAAATGGTATAAATCTAGTCGTAAAATGAAAAATAAAAGATGCCTCCGAGGTATTTTCACCTACTATTACGTCTTAAAGTTTTCCATAAGTACAAATCTTAAATTAATCCTAGCATTGAAACTATTTATTTCACGGAAATCTGACAAAAAATTTAAAGCACAGATACTGGTTTCTAGATCGTGTTTAAAAAATGTCATTGACTTTAATTCGTTAATATTGAAAACAGGACGGAAGTTCGTTTTTATGCAGCGCGCTCAGGAGCCTTCGGAATGAACTAGATTATAGACTCATCATCATCATCATCATCAGCCTATCATCGTCCACTGCTGGACATAGGCCTCTCCCAAGGCGCGCCACAAAACTCTGTCCTCGGCCTTCCTCATCCAGTCGCTCCCCGCTCCTTTTTTTAGGTCGTCTGTCCAGCGGGCAGCAGGGCGTCCCACACTACGCCTACCAGTTCGCGGTCTCCACTCTAGAACTCTGACACCCCATCGGTTGTCAGTTCTTCGACAGATATGACCAGCCCACTGCCACTTCAGCTTGCTAATTTTCTGAGCTATGTCAGCCACTTTAGTTCTGTGACGAATCACTTCACTCTAGACTATTAGGTACCATTTTGTCCATACAAACGTATTCCCCTATTTCCTCACTGGATAATGACACTAGAGCAAAAATTTTCTTTTAATCTTTGTTACCTCTGCAATGTCCCTATGTTTTTTTGCATAAATTTATTACTGTAAGAAGGGACCTTCGAAAATGAATAATTTTACCGCCCGTTTTCAGACATCCACTAAACAAATTTGACAAAAACATAAAAAAAGCAAAACATACAGACATACCAAAGTCTTTCTCATATTATTCTTGAAAGAATTATTAAAATCGGTTTAGTTTTGGAGGAGGAAACAGGGGAATACGAAATGCAGATTTAGTCCATTTTATGTAGATAATATCAGTCCGTGCTGCAGTTGTCTTTCGAGGTTAGTATACTATTTTTCTCATCGACCGAGGTGGAAAGCAGCAACTTCGATTAGCGCAGCGGCACTTGCAGCGGGACGACAATTGACGCTTTCCGTCCGGAGGGAAGAAAAATAAGTATTTTGAGCTGTCTCTCAACCGGAAACTCAGTAGGTATAATTATTTTGAAAACATTCAAAACGTGTGGTGTCAAAACACATGTTCTTGTGTATATAGATTGAGTATGTGTATTCTACCGTATAAACACATCAATAGGTACATAAATTCATGACCGGACTCCCCTTTCGAGGTGGTTACAACTGCTTAACTGCAAACTATGAATTAATTGATATAGGGTGTAACAACAGTGATATTTTAAGGGGTGACATTTCTTTAAAAATAAAATATGCTTAGTTTTGCAGATCCGTCTCTTTGCAAAACTATATAGTTAGGTTACCTACGTAGACCTACGTAGATTTCGTATTACGTAGGTACGTTACGTACGTACTCAGTGTAAAAACTCTTTACGTAGGCAACTGTGATTATTATTTTATTTTTGTCTTTTCCTTATCTCGGGACATAAGCATAAGCGCCTTGGACCTTTAGGCCCGTCAGACAATTTGATCTAAATGGTATTGTGACTCCAACCGGCACCTATCCTCTTGAGTAGGACTATTGTAAGAAGTGGAAAAACAAAAATCTGGGCTATTGGGTTGGGGTGCCAGTGGACTAGGAAGTGGTGCAGTTATTGAAGGGACTATGGCGCCTAGCCTGCCTAACCAAATAAAAATCGGAAAAAATGGCAGACGGTGACACGAATCGATAAGCGGGCTAAATTTTCTGAGAGGTTTAGAGTGGAGAGGTGTTTCTGGATTTTAAACGACCATCCCTTGATCATAAAATGGTATCATCGGGTGCCCACTCGCCACTTACGCTACACATCCACTCTTCGAGCTCTTGCGACTCCAACCCAAGGCTGGCCAATAAAGGCAAGCCCAGAGGTGGGGGATCTGATCCTCTTGGGGTCCACTCCGACCGGCCAGTAAAGGCAAGTCGGAGACGAGGAGCAGGGACTTCCCCGGGAGCACTCGGGTCCGTGGTGTCGCCACTAACCGACAGCTCGCCTGTTTATTATTGAGAGTCAGACATGTGCCACTGTGACCTGTGTCACTGGTCTTTTGTAAACGCTCCTTTTACCTATAGTTCCCTACTGATCCCCACTGCAGTCAGGAACCGCAGTAGATTTCTAACTCATCCCTTGCTAATACCTTTCTACCTGGATGAAACCTGCATGCTTCAATTTCGAGGCGTGTATTGTACCCACTGTCCATAATAAGTGGCGACGGGCTCACCCCCCGTCACACTGGACAGAGTTTCGGTACTACTGGTGAAACGTGGATGTTCTGAGGTTTCAGAATATCTCTGACTACCCCCTCGGGGAATATAATCGTGAGCATATGCTTATGCTTATGCTAGATGGATACTTCGTTTGTACATCAATGGGCCACATTCATAGTGGAGATGCAAAGGAGTTCCATCAGGTAGCAAAATCTGCAACTGGTAGAGTCATTTATTTTCAGCGTGTGCATTGAATGATTGCCTGATTGTCTGAAAAGAAAGATGATTCCGTGCTTCGGATGGCACGTTAAGCTGTTGGTCCCGGCTACTATCACTGGTGGTAGTAGTCGTTACATAAAAACCACGTCAGAGGCCGTAAGGCGGTTTGAATAAACTCTGACACCAGGGCTTTGCAGCCCACTCGATAAGAATTAGGTGATTGATGATTGATGAATTGATGATGCTTCATGACCGTGTTCGACCACAGCGACTGATTATGGCTGTTTACTTTGAGAGCTTCGTTGATGTGCTCTTAGGTGGCTGATGTAGCCTTTCTTGGCTTTAAAAGTGCGTCTGCACAGGCTACAAGTCAATTTAGAGTTCAATTAGGTAATAAGTACCTAATTATATAGGTAGGTAAAATGTGTGACAGAAATACAGAGACAAAAAACATTCCCTATGTTTCAATTAACACGTGTGACATCATTAACTCATGTATATTCAAACGCCGGTTCTTATATACCTACTACATAACAAGTTACCTAACATTAAAATTCGAATGGCACGAGTATGGAATAAAATGTAGCACGCAGCGGACGTCAATGATAGTTAGGTAGTCGCAAGTAGGCCAACGCAGCACTTTAGTTCGCACTGTTCGCAGTTTTATCACACGAGTAAATACACCACAGAAAGAAAGCTTCAACACAATCGCGCTAGCAAAATTGAAACGTATAAAAATACCTTTGCTAGCCTGTTTCAACACTTCTGGATAATGTCTAGTAATAGCTTATCTTACAGATCATTTGACATATTTTCATAAGCATAAGCATAAGCATATATATGCTCACGACTACATTCCCCGAGGGGGTAGTCAGATATATTCTGAAACCACAGAACAGGCAAAAAAAGAATAAAACTTCCACATTTTTCAAACAAATCGTTAGGTAACCTATTTAGGAACTTATTCAGAAGTGGTGAAACATGCCCTTAGAACGACATGCACCATTAAGTGATAGTTCTGTCACTCACACTGCTCATACAAATGACAGTGACAGCATCATTATTCTAAAAACTTGTCGGTCCAAGCCGGGCTTAGTCTATTAAATAATCTGAACAACATTTTCAAGCGCGGGGTCGTAGGTTTCATGATGTTATGAATGACACGTGACAAGTTAGTTTATAGGTGGCTAGTAAACCGCCCACAAAACCTCTGCATAAGAAACATTTTCTTTTAGTCACTTCCGTGGGAAAAAATGGGATGGTCCCTTCTAAAGCCGGTTAAACACGATTAACTACAAGAAATAACAATAAATCGTATTGGAAAAATAGGTGAATAAAACAGAGACAATAAATTCCAAGAACCATGGATCGAACGACCTTGCTAACTGGAATAATCGTCTATCTTTGCGCCATCGCCGCCGCTTGATTACTGTTTTTATTAATTCTCGACAGAATCATAATCAGAGGATGTGATGTGCGAATATCAGAATAGATAACTACTTGTCAGGATGTTTTAGTCAGTCATCATCATTAAGTTGGCTATTTGAAATACCTACTCGTGTATTGTGTGTGTGTGTGTGTGTGAAATTGTGTTAAAAACAATGATTATAAAAAACTAGAACTTGCGTCGTAGATATATTGTACAAGGTGTAAAGAAAAGTATCATTAACCTTTATACCACTTTATAAGGGACAAATATTTGTATGACGAATATGAATATTTGTACCCGAGTCATGGATGTTTATATCTATATATTTATTCTATATCGTTGTCTAGTTATCATAATACAAGTGGAACTTTAAAATGTGACTAGATAATTTGTGTGACACTGTCCAAGATATTTATATTTATATTTTTATATTTATATTTATAACTGAATGATACTCTACCCATCAAACTTGTGTGTGGGGACTTGCCATAGATGTCAACACCCACAAGCTAAAGCAAAGAAGCTAACAGACGGCGAACGAATCTTAGATGAACCAGAATATGCGGCACGGTAATTAATTTATAACATGGTAGATAGGAATGAAGACAGACGAAATACTGCTGTAGATGGCGGCGTGAGAAAGAAAAGTCAGCAGTAAGGTTAAACAGGCTGATAATAATGATAAATACACAATAAACATGCATAAGCTCACGCTTATATCAAACTAGGGGAGGCATAGACATCAAAAAGACTAATTTGATCGATGCCCATCATTCATCATGGATTCATCAATCTAAAACACGAGCTATGGGGAGAGCTAAGCTCGGTGTTTCTCTGAGATCACATCAGAAATACGTCAGAGAACTAAAGTGGTTGACATAGCTCAGAAGTAGCAAGCTGAACTGGCAATGGGCTGGTCATAATCTGCCGAAGAACTGACAACCGACCACGAAATGGTAGGCGTAGTGTGAGACGCCCTGCTGCCCGTTGGACAGATTACTTAAAAAAGTTAGCTTGGAGTGACTGGATGAGGAAGGCCGAGGACATAGTTTTGTGGCGCGCCTTGGGAGAGGCCTATGTTCAACTGTGGACCATGATAGGCTGATGACGATGAATCTCAAAATAGATAAAATAGTTTCTCCGATTCAAACAAATAAGAAAATTGTCTTAATCTACTTACACTTGAATGTTACCCTAGTGGGGTAAACCGTCACCATTAACATCAGCAAGATTTATGCAAACAGCGACCATTTTCGCAACCTGAGCTGCTTACCAACAAAATCGCATTTTGACACTCGATGACCTCAATAAATTATTCTACTCACTGCATTTTACTTTTCTGCTTACTTACACGAGATTGTTGCAGACGTCAGAAAATGCAAATTTTGTTCGATTACCTACATATCTACGTACCTATTGTTTGTTTCAGTTCAATTCTTTGTGTTTTTTTCATAGGGCCCAATTCACCTCAATGCAATCCTACCGAGGTATGTTGAGAACTATACATAATTATGTCCTTATAATACAGGGTGTAAGTGACAGCCTAGCAAATACTGAAACGGTGAACTCAGACCATCAAACTGAACAACTATCACTATAGGCTTTCCTCAGGAAACGCGAAAAAAAATCAGCTATCACATACATTTGAGTCGGGAACGTACAGCAGTTTTGTATGGGACAGCTGATTTTTTTTCGCGTTTCCTGAGGAAATCGTTCAGTGATAGTTGTTCAGTTTGACGGTCTGAGTTCACCGTTTCAGTATTTGCTATGCTGTCTCTACACCCTGTATAGGTCCTTTATAATATGCTGACACTTTTTTAGGGCGATGATCAGACCGTTATACTGAAAAACTTTCTCTGAGGGACCAACATCGAAATCGCGAAAAAAAAATAAGCTGTCCTATATTTGGGTCGAGCTGGTTGGCAATTTTGTATGGTACAGCAGATTTTTTGAGAGTTACGGGGTTATTAATTAAGCTAAAGTTAATCATTATAACGGGTTCTTACCGCGTTTTTATTTTCCCGCGTTTTGGGAACTCCAAAATAAATAAAAACGCGGTAAGAACCCGTTATAATGATTAACTTTAGCAGATTTTTTTTTCGCGATTTCGATGTTAGTGCCATAGAGACCGTTTTTGTTCAGTTGTTCAGTTTGACGGTCTGATCATCCCCTTGCAAAAGTGTCAGCATATTAAGGAGGACCCTATATACAGGGTGTAAGGGACGGCCCTCCGCAAACTGAAACGGTGAACTCAGACCATCAAACTGAACAACTTTAACTATGGAGCCTACCTCAGAAAACGCGACAAAAAATCAGCTGTCCCATACATTTAAGTCGGGTAGGTACAGCAGTTTTGTATGGGACAGCTGATTTTTTTTCGCGTTTCCTGAGATAGGCTCCATAGTGAAAGTTTTTCAGTTTGATGGTCTGAGTTCAACGTTTCAGTTTGCGACGGGCTGTCCCTTACACCCTGTATACTGTTACCTCACTATTACCTATTCTGTGACTACGTTTAAACTAGTTGTCAGAAAATCGCTTATTATAAAATGATGATAAATTAAACGTTGGTAAGTACTTTCAAATAGTAAGTTCTAACTTCCTAACTTAGTAATTCAAGTATAAATGTTACAAATTAATTCAATGGTGCCTGATCACCTTGGTATACTTTGCAAAAAAGTAAACTTCTATCTAGGTTTTAGCCAACTGGTTTAGGTTCATACATAATATACTAAGAGATTCAGAACGCCTCTAAAAGAGCAATGAATTTATGACTAGTACACTCAGCTGGATCACTTCGATGACATTTTATAAAACATTCGATGTTTATGTCTTTTTTTTTTCGTTACTCTGGTTTTAAAATTAAATGCGGTACATATCGATCATGGCGCTGTAGACTAGGCTCGGCTGTGATCAAACTGAACAACTTTCAAATAGCGAAAATAAAACTCTGTTTTCTTTTGTTTTTTTTTCTACTGTGAAGCAATTTAGCCAATGTCAGGTAATCGGCGAATCACAAAACCCTGCTGTTCCATAGTACGTAAATGTCAATAGCTACAGGTGTTGTAAACCATTACACACCAAACTCTGATCTCTGACACAAGTACAATTTTTTACATAGTTATTACGGTACCATCTTTATCGCTATCGTACGTGATTTACGCGTTTCTCACGTATCTGTTCAAGAAATAATATCTAGTTTACTTATTTTTTATTTAAGTATTTTTTTGTGCCTATAATGTCGTACGAGGAGTGAAAAACATAGATCACAATAAGGTTTATTTTTTTATTAAAAAATGGGTTTAGCTGGGAGCTGGGAAGCCTATTCATTCGTACTTTAAAGGAATTCGGGTTGTAATCGCCCGGAAATGTGATGTAATGTGTGTGAGTAATGTGATGTGTGATTTATTGTGAATATTTAAGAGTTCTTTGTAAAAGATTTAACTGATAATATCTAAGTGGGATCACACACCATGACGCATTGACGGAGCGGCAGACGTCAGTCCGTCATTTGTGAAGCAAGGAGTTGTAGAAACCGCACGTAGAAGCACGCACGGTGACGGATTGACGCACCCGTGTGTGCTTCTTCGTGCGGTTTCATATAAACTCTTGCTTCACAAATGACGGACTGACGTCTGCCGCTCCGTCAATGCGTCATCGTGTGTGAAAGCGCTAACTTCTAATAAGATCTAATTTAATTTATAATGACGCTGTTCATAATACAGGGTGAAATTGATATCATTATCATCCTTTTAAACTACCTCTACCCATCAAACTGAACAACTTATACTATGGGAGCAAACCGATCGGAACAATAAAAAAATCAGCTGTTGCATATATTTGAGTCGAGCGGGCACTGCAGTTTAGTATGGAACAGCTGAATTTTTTTTGCTCGTATCTATTTGCTCCCATAGTAAAAGTTGTTCAGTTTGATGGGTAGACTCTTAGTTTAAAAGGATGCTAATTATATCAATTTCACCCTGTATAATAGCAGTTAACGAAACCATGACAATGTACCTACTTACGTAATGTAAACTTCGATCAACAATATACAACTAGATAACGGGTCGCATACAAAATCAAAGAGAAATTCTGTCCTCGTGAATATGAACATTTTTTGTTAACGAACCGAGAAAACAGTCCGAATACATTATAATTTCGACCTCAAAGCAACCATAATTCCTAGTAATTTAAAAAAGGAACACTGCGGCATTGCGAGACGTGCTTACGTTGGCTTTGTTCGAACGCAACTAATTCAAAATAAGACCTCACTCCAATAGTGAGGCGTTATTTGCCGGGACATGTTTTGAGCGCTGACGCGATATCTAGTTGGATATTGTTGATCGAAGAATGTAAAGTCAAGGCAACCTTTTAGAACCTTGTCACAATGACGTGTAATTTCTCCCTAAATTAGAAAATATGCAGAAAAAGCTTGAAAGTTGACACAAAAATTTTTGAGAACCTCATCTTATTTCTTTTAATGAGAACGCCTCGTTAAAAAATCTACCGGTTATAAAAAGTAGTTAAAAAACGTGTTTTACATTTACAATAAAGGTAAACAAGGTAGGTACTTACATGCTTACAGTACAAAACAGTAATAACTGCTACAGTACTACCTACCTACATTAAAATCATATGCAAAATTATCTTATCCATTTGAAATTATAAATTTCGTACACTTTGACGTTTGCTGCTCCGTCAGTGGGTCACCGTGTGTGAACGCACTTAGACAGTAGGTAACGAATACCTATCCAAAAACATGAGTCGCGTTTTAGGTCTGCTATTGGGTGGTCGCGTCGCGGGACGGTCGTTGGTTGCGTTCCCCGGCCTACAACGAAGCTCCAGTTGTGAATCAGGATTGTGTTCTTTTCGAAAAACCCTTGAAGTCACCAAAATACCTAAAACCTCAAGCACTTTTGCCCAAAACGTTTGTTACTTATCGTAAATTAGACGTTGGCAAAATCATCAATGCCAAGATGGACGCCATAATTTTAAAAGAATCCAAAAACATTTCTAATTTTCGATGAGTAAGTTATAGCCTATAGAATCCCAATGCAGGGCAAAGGCCTCATCTCACGAATAAGGGTGAGAGGGAGTGGGCCATACTCCACCACGCGGGCCCAGTGCGTGTTGGTGGAGGCAAGGTAGTGGTCAACTTGCTGTCAGAGAATTTTCAAGCCGCCTCATGAGCGCCGCCTCAATTTTCGATGAGAATTAGTTCAAATACATCAACATTCGTTGCTGAGTGTACCTACCAACATTTGAACGCTAAACTTTTATTACAAAATGCAAATCATCAGACCACGGTCCGCTGGGTACAACATGGAGTAGGAGTAGGTACAAGCATGTAATTCGAACATAATTTTGTTATTACCTACCGCAGCATTAGGTAAATCATACGCTGCGGAATGGGGACGTTGCGTAACCATGGTCATTTGACTGCTTGACTGGCAAACCAAGGACAATTTTAGGATTACAGTCCTTCGTTGACAGTTGACCAGAGGGGTCGAAAATGGCCTGAACTGCTTTTAGAAAAGGATGGTACGGCCGTGTCGCCATTTTGCTTGACTTTTCGCACTACCATGCCCCCAGATTTAAAGATCCAAGTTCAATCCTAATCCGATTTCAGTTCTAATCACATTGCAATCCAATTACTATTCAACTGTGCTGATTTTCGCATCGCGCTACACTCTGTGACTGAGCGATCTGTCAAAACTGCTCTAACGGCTGTCAAATGAATAGCGCAATACCGAATGTGTTAAAAGTTGTGGTTCGCACGCGGTCCAATCATGGTTCAGTTGAGATTTATTTAGCGCGGTACCCATAGTACAGTCGCAGCTATAATATTAGGACCATTCAATATCACATAAGCGATTTTTGAGTGTAGGTGCTGACGGTATGATATCGTTTAGGGTGCTATCAAACTGAACAACTTTCACTAACGAGCCCACATCGAAATCTAAAAAAAACACCACTTCCATTCAAAACTGCAGAACAAACTCGACTCAATGTATGGGACAGCTGATTTTTTTTCGCGATTTCGAAGTTGGCTCCTTAGTGAAAGTTGTTCAGTTTGATGGTCTGAAGCACTCCCCCGCCCCTGAAGGCTTTCATAAGTCGATTTTCATTCATCCTTTCGATATGTCCAAACCATCGAAGCATTCCCTTCTCTACTTTAACCACTACATCTTCATTCAAACCAGTTCCCTAATCACAGTCATTCGCAGGTCAACCCATAATTAAATACGAGTACCTATGCCCATTCTTTATATGGGTCCAAGCCAGCAAAGGCTGTGTGCATGGCAGTTGTAACACTACTAAAATAATTACAATCGCCAAAAGAACCCGTTATAATAAACCTGTTAGACTTGTATATCTTTCTCGAATCTGTTTTGAGCATCGATTGTACAGGACCTATCCAATAAAATACATACAGTAAAATCTTTCTTGTTTATGGAGACTTGTTAAAAGACAGGGTGTAAGGAGGAATAGGTCCTTGGTGCCCAGGGGCTAAACCGTTCATAGCAGGCCTATCGGGGCGCCTCAACGAGACCTCTGTTGATCGCAGAGCTGGCAGCTTCCTGGCACAAAGAATCAGCCTCACCATCCCGAGGGGGAATGCTGCCAGCCTGTTGATGGGCACCATGTCTTGCGGCGACACTCTTGAATGCGTGTATTATTTGTAATTTTTGTGTTTAGTATTTTTTGGTTTTAATAATATTTAAGTTTTAGGTTATTTTAGTTTTAGGATATTTTAGTTTTAGTTTATTTTAGTTTTAGGATATTTTAGTTTTAGGATTTCAAGTTAATTGATAGTTTTTGTTATAAATTGTATTTGTCTACCCTTCAGAAAAAGAATCATTAACCT
Organism: Agonopterix heracliana; assembly: GCA_963693445.1. Taxonomy (NCBI): domain Eukaryota; kingdom Metazoa; phylum Arthropoda; class Insecta; order Lepidoptera; family Depressariidae; genus Agonopterix; species Agonopterix heracliana. Next base: position 2,241,660 of record OY856321.1, read on the forward strand.
TTAAACCACATACTCTACCCATCCAACACTACTTTAAGGGGTGATTGTGCCCGTAATACTGATCAACTATCCCTAAGAACTAACAAAGCTATAGGAAATTGGCAAAACAAGTTTTGGACTTTCCATACTAAATGCAATCAGCTGATCGAACGTTACTATGAGAAGTGTTTTTTTTATTTTTCCCTTCGTTCCTTTGGGAACGAACGTCGTTCATACAGTAGGTATCATGAATCCCAAATCGTTCTAGATCCCCACCCATTAAGAGGATATAATTCGGAGCGCGCTCCATACAAACGTACTATGGTGATATTTTCAATACTAACCAATTAAAGTCAATGAAATTTTGCGGAAACAATCTAAAAACAAATCTCTATGCTTGTATAGAGTCAGATTTTCGTTAAAATATACAGTTTCAATGCTAGGATTATTTTAAGATTTAAATGGAAATCTTTAAGGCACCGTAACTTTAAAACTATACATTTTAACGAAAATGCGTTTCTATACAAGCATAGAAATTTATTTCTAGGTAGATTCTGAAAAAATTCATTGAGTTTAATTGGTTAGTATTGAAAATACAAGGTGTTTCATAAGTAAGAATAAATTTTTAAAACTCTTAAGGGGGTTGTTTAGACCGTCAAACTGAACAACTTTCTCTATGGGACCAACATCGAAATCGCGAAAAAAAAAATCTGATATCCCATACATATTTTAGCTCTAGCCGATTTGTAGAGTATGGAACATATTTCGCATGCCCAAACGAATAAAGGTGTAACTTTGAAAAGTCAACTTTACAGGAGAGCAAAAAAACCGAATAATCGGCGTAGCGTTAAAACTACTGTAGACATTTTAATACTTTTTGAATCGTTAGAAAGAGAAAAAAATTACTTTCTTTATGATACGACTGTCATAGAGGTATAACGAGCGAGTATTTGATAAAATCGAGAAATGCATGTAACACTTTTGTTCTGAGGAACATTTGTAGATTTTTTTTGGGTAATTAAAGATGCACCTTTATTCGTTCGAAAAATTTTTTAGTCTTGGTGGGTAACATCAGGATACTTGAGGTTTACGGTCAAATTTTTCGTTCTTGGCGTCGGTGTAATAGTAGGTTACACCTTTATTCTTCCATTTTTTAACTCTGCATATGTAAGTATTATCCCGTTAGTACTATGTTCGCTCAAAATTTGTGAGTTGGCTCTGAATTGATCATATGTAATAAGCAAATACTTAAAAATTAGATGTAAAATTATTTATTTAAGTGTGTTTTGTATAGGATTCTCTGTTTAAAAAAAAAAGGAAAACGTAAAATAATAAATGTACTAGAGAAACATAAGGGTCAAAGATACATGATGAATTAAAAAAATGCAGCAATATTTTTGGCATCAATATTTTTTTAGAAATGTTTCATTAACAGTTTTTATCACATGACAATAATTGCCTTTTGTAAGTATTTTAATTATACAGGGCAGGGTGTAAGGAAAAGTAACATTAACCTTTAAACCACAGACTCTACCCATCAAACTGAACCACTTTTACTATGGGAGCAAAGCGATCAGAGTAACAAAAAAATCAGCTGTCCCGTACGATTGTGTCGAGTTGGTATTGCAGTTTAGTATTGGACAGCTGACTTTGTTTTTCTCTGATCGTTTTACTCCCATAGTAAAAGTTGTTCAGTTTGATGGGTAGAGTCTTTGTTTTAAAGGTTAATGATAATTTTCGTAACAACCTGTATAAATCACTAATAAATCGTGTTTACCTGATGTGAACTGAACTACCTGTTTAGTGTTTCGTATCATAAAATCAAAATACACTTTACACAAATCATATTTTGGGATTACAAATATAATAATAAATAATGGGAATAATGTTTATGTAATAGGTGAATAAAGTATTTGATGATAAGTTAATTTAATTTTTACTGCCAACATAGTAAAATGATTGTTTATGTGTTAGAAAGATTTATTAAATCACTAGATTTTGCCCGCACCTTCGTCCACGCCGGCTCCTATAATTGTACCTAGATACAATATTATATTTACCAGATTTTTGTCATAAGCTTTTAAACCCAAAAAGTTTCACCGAAATCGGTCGGAATTTTACATTTTTGTATTAGTGTAGAGAAGAAAAACTTAGGTAACATTTTTCTTATTTTCTTCATTTTTATGATTCCTATTCGCGTCGACTTTATTGCACTTTTCGTTTAGTTTTAGGTTACTTAATCACATTTTATACAGACACTTAGGTAAACAGTGATTAATTTACAACCGTATTACTCGTGTTGTAAGTAAACAAACATGCAGGCAACTGCAATAGTCCGCTTCCGCGAGCTTTCTTTGATAATGCGACGTTGCCAGAATGTAAAATTTTGTTAATCATTCTTACCGAGTGCACTGGCGCTCGTCTCGTATGACGGTTATGTCTAAGGCGGAAAATTATTAAATTATACTACTTAGTAGTTTTAGATAACCAAGGATAACGTTTTATAAATTTGGATATTTTCAGACGAAAATAGATGAAGTCAGGTATTATACCTTCCGAGAAATGCCGATATAATTTATTTTTCGGTCGAATAAAGGTGTAATCGGGTCTTACATTTTTTCAATCAGAGACCTGTAGACGAATAAAGATGTAAACTGGAATTAGATCTGACCCCTTTTAGTTTTTATAGAGATGACAAAGGTGCAATATTGTATTATACTGTTGTTCAACTATTTTTAATGAAAAGCATTTTAGTAACACTGTATTGTGTCCATATTCGTCTATGAAACGTAAGTAGTAATTATATAGAATAAAGATGTCTTACCATATAATTTAACGAATATGCACCATAGCTGCGTAGTAAAAATTCAGGACATGTATTGAAGGCCGTAGATTCCAAAAATGGCATAAAAGCAAAAAGGGTGTTATGGCATTTTACACCTTTATTCGTTCGGGCGTGCGATTTTTTTTTTTCGCGATTTCGATATTGGTTCCATAGTGAAAGTTGTTCAGTTTGATGGTCTACACCACCCCCTTAAAGGTTTATTTGTATTTTTGTAACACCTTGTATAACCATAGTACGTTTGTATGGAGCGCGCTCCGAATTATATCCTCTTAAGTAGGTAATTAAACTGTTTACCCTAACAACCTGTAAGATCTGTGATTTTGGTAGCAAAATTATACGGTATTTTCTCATGTCTATTTTGAAACAATTGAATATTATGCTTAACTAAAAATCAATTGTCAATGCCCATAGCGGAAAACGAAAAACAAAACGGTAATCTATTTAAATGTTGTGTTTAAGACTAACTCGAGGTCATTGTCGCCGAGCTCAGCTGTCATTGTCATTTGTAAAGTGACATATTTGTCATTATTGCCACGATCGCCGAGAACAGGGTTGGCACCTTACTAAATGCAATCAGCTGATCAAACATTTGTATGAAAAGTCAAAAAATGAAAATTTTCTATCGATTTCTTAGGGAAAGTTGTTCAGTATCATGGGTACAATCACCCCTTAAAGTAATGCAACTGTTTACCCTAACATCCTGTATACGTACCACTGCAGGGCGTAGACCTCCCCTCAAGAAGGGTATGGGCGTTATTCCACCACGCGGGCCAAATGCGGATTGGTGGACTTCATTAGTTTCCTCACAATGTTTTCATTCATCGTTTAAGAGAATATTATTCCGAGAGCGAAAATGCGCGCTGCATACAAACGTACTATGGTGATATTTTCAATACTAACCAATTAAAGTAAGTGAAATTTTGTAGAAACAATCTAGAAACAAATTTCTATGCTTGATGAGTCAGATTTTCGTTAAAATATACAGTTTCAATGCTAGGATTAATTTAAGATTTGTATGGATATATTTGAGGCACTGTAACTTTAAAACTATATATTTTAACGAAAATCTGACTCCATACAAGCATAGAAATTTGTTTCTAGATTGTTTCTGCAAAATTTCATTTCATTGACTTTAATTAGTTAGTATTGAAAATGTCACCATAGTACGTTTGTATGGAGCACGCTCCGAATTATATCCCCTTAAGAGCAGTCGGTACTGCGACGGCATTTCGACATGGTGCAGTGCATCACATTACTTGCGGTGTGTCTCTAAATTAGTGATATTTACATGTACAGTTTAGTTCCCTCAAGCATCAGGTTAATATGATGCTTGAACTCTGACTGTTGTGACAGAGCGGCTTTCTACAAAGTCCAAGCATCATGCTAATTTAAGCCGTGCAAACAGGACTTTAAAGTACGTTATTACTCATCTTGAATTTACCGACCCACCACGACTAGACGCATCGATTAGTGGGAACAACTACAAAACCTTTTTGTAAGTCCTAAAATCGCAGCAAGGTTTGAAACGATAATTATCGTGATCATTATTGTGATAGCTATCTTTAAAAAATTTTAACAAAAAATTAAAACCGACTTCAAAACTAAAAAGGTAAAAATAATAATATTGCAGTCGTTGACTTTTACATTCGCATCTAAAGAACATTAATTTGTTTTATCGGACTCGGTGTAAAGCCGGACGATTCGCAACCGGGCTTGCAGTAATTTTTTGGCTTGGCTTGGCTTGACACCGACTCCAATAAAACAAATTAATGTTCTTTAGATGCGAATGTAAAAGTCAACGACTGCAATATTATTATTTTTACCTTTTTAGTTTTGAAGTCGGTTTTAATTTTTTGTTAAAATTTTTTTATTTCAAAATTTTTAGTGTTGAAATCTAGGTGAAATATATTAGTTCGACTTAGATATCAGTTATAAGTAAATGCAAAGGATACGGTGTACGCTCTCACCACACTCGATTAAAAACAATCCAACCCATCTTTCGTACAACATTTCTGTTTTTGGGTTACTGTTATATGTCTTTATGCCATATTTCGATTTAATAGATGCATAAATGAGTACTAATGAGTTTTTCTAACTTATGTACGTAGTACCGACTGCTCTCAAACGGTGAAGGAAAACATTGTGAGGAAACCTGCATATGCAGAAAAAGAAATTCTGATGCGTATTGTGAAGTCTACCAATCCGCATTGGGCACGCGTCGTGGACTAACGCCCAAACACCCTCATACAGACAGACAGACAGAATTGACGAAAGTAAAGTAATAGACGATAAGGGTTCTTTGTTTGACTACGGAACCCTAAAAAAGACGAACATTACCGACCGCCGCCATGATCAATTATAGGAGATTACACACCGAGGACTGGAAAGGAAGAAAGGGCCCAGATCCCATGTAATTCGAAGACCGAGGCGAAGCCGAGGTCAACAAACATTTGATCTGAGGCTTTCTTATTTACTGTCTGAGGTTAGTATACTATTTTTCTCCTCGACCGTGTTGGAAAGCAGCAACTTCGTTTAGCGCAGCGGGACGAAAATTGAAGCTTTGCGGCCGGAGGGGAAAAAATCATTAAATCTATGTGTTTCGGTACTAGGTATATCCATGAAGTTTTTATACTTACGTTTAAACACAACAGTATGACCTATAGATTCGAAACTTCTTGAGTATGACCAAGAAGCTTTACATATAAATATAGGCATATAAAACTTCTTGTTTATGACAGTTAAAAAAACATAGTTTGACAGTCCCCATCAAAACATTTATTTTGCTGGAGTCACGGACTTGAAAAAAAGACGGACCTAATCTGGTCTTATCACGAGTGAAGCACCCATTTATATTTGTGTGCGTGCTGACGAACTGTCACGAGGTACATAATGGTGGCGGGTTGTAGGACCTACGCATAGAGCTAGTGCATCTGTGTGAGTATAGGACCCTTGTAGAACAAACAAAAATGTAGGACCTTGCATGCTTCAGATCTTTTTAGTGTTGTTCTGGTCTGTGGCTGGAGTGTGATTTTTGAACATTACACGTTAGAATTAGCAGTAGAAAGACGAAATATGCATAATCTCCGTAAGTCCATAGTAATTTTGACATTTTCTACCGCTGATTTGAACGTGTGATGTTCAAAAATCGCACTCCTGAAGAGAATCGACAAACATAAACGTCATCTGTGTCACGAACCTGAAAAAAGACGGACGTAGTATCCTTTAATCATACGTGAAGCACCCATGTATTATATTGTGTTTGCGTCGTAGAAAGAGAAGGTAAGTACTAGAAAGAAGCACGTGTCGTGTCATACTCACTCAGTAAGAGATGAAATTAAAAGTACGGGATGCGCTTTGTCAAAACGCTGACGAGCACGAGCACGCGCAAATAACTTCCGTACGACTCTCATTGTCATTTTGTTTCCCTATCTGTTTGCCATTACCATTTGTTAGGCTCTCATTCTATTAGGCTTTATATTACAAGGTCCAATATAATTATGTAGGCAAATTGATCTGCCTAAAGACAATCTATCAATGTATTTTACTGCCAGTGATGACACACGGAACTGAGACATGGTCGCCTACTCAAGGCCTCATAAACAGGATGAAAGTCAGCCAAAGGGCAATGGAGAGAATCAGAAAGAACCAGAGTAGCCGACATAGCTCAAAGAAGTGCTAAACTAAGGTGGCAATGGGGACATTGCTCGCAGAACTGCTGGCCGATGAGGTTCTCGAGTGGCGACCGCGTAGTGGAAAGAGCAGTGTAGGTAGGCCCCCACAAGGTGGACCGATAACTTGGTGAAGGCGGCGGGAAACCCGTTGAATGAGGGCAGCGCAGGACCGGACCGTGGCGTAACGCGGGGGAGGACCATGTCCAGAAGTGGACGTCTATCTGACGATATTATGTTGATCATAAGACAATTTTAACCTTGATTAGCTTCCTCTGTCTATCAAATACGATCTTGTAGTGATGCCTTGTTGAAAAACCTGTATAATCTTGATTTGAGACTATACTAAGAAGACGCATAATGTACGGTCTAAACTTACGATTTTGTCCACTATTCGACACTCAAATAAACTTATATGTTTACATTGCTCAATTTAGACTTTTTATCAGTGTAGCATATAATTATACGCTAGCAGATTAATTAAACCTGCCACTCAACTTTTTCTTTAGGGTACTGTATATGGGATATTACACCCTCCTAGAGGGTACACCTGTACCATGCAGGCAGTGGGACATATACTATAGACTATGATGGTAATATGAGTGCCTATTCTTTAGCCCACAAAAACACACTTGTACAAGAATCACGGGAGAAATGGGGTGGACTACAAAAGTAAACCGGAACTACACCCTGAAGAAAAGTGGAACTGAGACCTATATCACAACTTGTCAAATCATTCCATCATGAAGCCTTAAATGCTAAGAGTTATAGCCAAGCTATAACTGCATAACTACTTCAAAAAGATACTAAAGTTGTAGTTACACTAGTTTCTGGGAACCGCGAAATTACTTACGTTTCGTATGTGAATTACCTATAATTTCCTCCACCGCAAGGGTCGCTGATCCCTGTCGGAAATACTCTGGTTACAGTAAACGCCATGTGCCCTGCAGTCAGTGCTTATAGGCCATTATTTACTTACCTCCGAGTTGTCTTTAGAGCCTATTCTGACAAATGGTTGCCCTGGGCATTAACGGCTGACGGTGGGCCATCTTGGATTAAGATGAATGAGTAATTTGTGATGTTTCTATAGAAGGAGAAGCTTGAGTTTAATGGCGTATCGTTATCGTATCGAATGACACTATACTTAGGTAATACGGGGTGTTAAATTAAATACGTTAAATATTTAAGTTGCTGCAGACCATCAAACTGAACAAATTTTATTATGGATGGTGCCAAAATCGAAATCGCGAAATCCTGGATCCATCCTTGAGTTGAGATAAAATGGGGATAGTTACTTTTAACAATTCTTCTGACGATTCGTCCGATTCGACGCGAATAAGTGTGCGAGGTGTCATAGAATTGGGTCACTGCCGTTTGAACGACAGTTGTTTAGCAATTTTTAAAAAAATACACAACGTTCTAAAAATGAGTCGTTTCACAAATCATCATTTAGTAGGAATAGGTTTCACAAACCATTTATTTAATTTTGTGATCAGTTGTAAAATTGTCACATTGCAACATTTCATTCTCAAGACACTTCGATACGAAACTGTGTTATTTAAACATTCATCTTTTGTTAGAAACTCGTTTTATATTTTATTGTTTGATCAGCAAATTACTAAATATAACAACGTTTTACAAATATCGATGATCACATTATTTCATTTCACAAAACCGAACCAGAGCACCCCTCTTCCACGCAGTCTTGTCTGTACATGCATGTGCATGCTTGCTTGCATGTTGCATGCTTGCTTGCCTGCTGCATGCCTGTGTGCATGCTTGCTTGCATCTTTGCATGTGTGCTTGCTTGCTTGTTTGCTTGTCTGCATGTTAGGGGGTGCAGGGGGGCTGCGCCCCCCGCTCGGGGGGTGCGGGGGGCGGAAGCCCCCTGCCTGAGAAAAACATATTGGAGCTTGTCGAATTCTAGGTTAGGTTAGGTTAGAACATGTATAACACTTAGCGGAGCGAGCGAAGCGAGCGGAGCATCAACATGCTTGCTTGCATGTGCATGCCTGCTTGCATGCTGCATGCTTGCTTGCTTGCTGCATGTTTGTGTGTCTGCATGCTTGTGTGCATGTTTGCTTGCATCATTGCTTGAGTGCTTAATGGTAAGACTAGGATAGGTCAGTTAGTATGTCATGCTGCATTTTTGCGTACCTATATGTATGCTTGGTTTAGCGTGCATGTATGTTTTATGCATGAAGCACCATGAAAGACGGGTGGTACACGCTCATTCTCGCGTCAGTCTGGTCCATCAATCTAGTCACGTCAGACCTAGAACGATCGTCAGACTGACGAACATTATTAAAATATTTGAAATTAAAGTTTAAAATGAAGTTGCAGCAAGTTTAGTATAGATGAATTTTAAAAATGGCAAATAACGTTTTGTGATATAAAAAAACCGACTTCAAAACTAAAAAGGTAAAAATAATAATATTGCAGTCGTTGACTTTTACATTCGCATCTAAAAGAACATTAATTTGTCTTATCGGACTCGGTGTAAAGCCGGACGATTCGCAACCGGGCTTGAAGTAATTTTTTGGCTTGGCTTGGCTTGACACCGACTCCAATAAAACAAATTAATGTTCTTTTAGATGCGAATGTAAAAGTCAACGACTGCAATATTATTATTTTTACCTTTTTAGTTTTGAAGTCGGTTTTAATTTTTTGTTAAAATTTTTTTATTTCAAAATTTTTAGTGTTGAAATCTAGGTGAAATATATTAGTTCGACTTAGATATCAGTTATAAGTAAATACAAAGGATACGGTGTACGCTCTCACCACACTCGATTAAAAACAATCCAACCCATCTTTCGTACAACATTTCTGTTTTTGGGTTACTGTTATACCTATGTCTTTATGCCATATTTCGATTTAATAGATGCATAAATGAGTACTAATGAGTTTTTCTAACTTATGTACGAAGTACCGACTGCTCGCAAACGGTGAAGGAAAACATCGTGAGGAAACCTGCATATGCAGAAGAAGAAATTCTGATGCGTAGTGTGAAGTCTACCAATCCGCATTGGGCACGCGTCGTGGACTAACGCCCAAACACCCTCATACAGACAGACAGACAGGCAGACAGAATTGAAGAAAGTAAAGTAATAGACGATAAGGGTTCTTTGTTTGACTACGGAACCCTAAAAAAGACGAACATTACCGACCGCCGCCATGATCAATTATAGGAGATTACACACCGAGGACTGGAAAGGAAGAAAGGGCACAGATCCCATGTAATTCGAAGACCGAGGCGAAGCCGAGGTCAACAAACATTTGATCTGAGGCTTTCTTATTTACTGTCTGAGGTTAGTATACTATTTTTCTCCTCGACCGTGTTGGAAAGCGGCAACTTCGTTTAGCGCAGCGGGACGAAAATTGAAGCTTTGCGGCCGGAGGGGAAAAAATCATTAAATCTATGTGTTTCGGTACTAGGTATATCCATGAAGTTTTTATACTTACGTTTAAACACAACAGTATGACCTATAGATTCGAAACTTCTTGAGTATGACCAAGAAGCTTTACATATAAATATAGGCATATAAAACTTCTTGTTTATGACAGTTAAAAAAACATAGTTTGACAGTCCCCATCAAAACATTTATTTTGCTGGAGTCACGGACTTGAAAAAAAGACGGACCTAATCTGGTCTTATCACGAGTGAAGCACCCATTTATATTTGTGTGCGTGCTGACGAACTGTCACGAGGTACATAATGGTGGCGGGTTGTAGGACCTACGCATAGAGCTAGTGCATCTGTGTGAGTATAGGACCCTTGTAGAACAAACAAAAATGTAGGACCTTGCATGCTTCAGATCTTTTTAGTGTTGTTCTGGTCTGTGGCTGGAGTGTGATTTTTGAACATTACACGTTAGAATTAGCAGTAGAAAGACGAAATATGCATAATCTCCGTAAGTCCATAGTAATTTTGACATTTTCTACCGCTGATTTGAACGTGTGATGTTCAAAAATCGCACTCCTGAAGAGAATCGACAAACATAAACGTCATCTGTGTCACGAACCTGAAAAAAGACGGACGTAGTATCCTTTAATCATACGTGAAGCACCCATGTATTATATTGTGTTTGCGTCGTAGAAAGAGAAGGTAAGTACTAGAAAGAAGCACGTGTCGTGTCATACTCACTCAGTAAGAGATGCAGATAGCAAATTCGCTCTAGTTAAAAAGGAGATCGCTACTTATTGCTGTCCTTATCGACGTAACCACTTTTTTGTTTGACGACGGCTGTCTGACTCCGGAGGCAGACATCTAGCTTCATACAAATTGTATAGGATTTTATGACTACCTATCGCTATCTCATACGCGTTTATACTTCACATCTTTCTAGTGTAACATTACGTCCGTATTTTTTTCAAGTCCGTGATCTGTGTACATATTTGTTATTTTGTAGATTTTTTCAACAAGCGCTGAATCAATTTCGTGGGACCACCTCGGAATTATGACCTACCAAACAAAATAAGAATCATCAAAAACAATTCACAATTGGCGGTGCAATCGCGTAACAAACATACAAAAAAAAAAAAAAAAAAAAAAAAAAAAAACATACGGGTCGAATTGAGAACCTCCTCCTTTTGTTGAAGTCGGTTAAAAATGATTTATCGTTGTTTGCTAAATAATTCATTTGGTAAATAAGATTGTTGTCGCATAACTGATGTTGAAATGTTGTTTTAACTATAAACATAATATAATTCAATGCATTTGCTAAATGACTACTTTCGATAAGTAAATATGTGTATGAACACCTTTGTTAAATCACTAGTTTGTGAAATGAAACATTGTTAAACGTTGCTTGAGAAGTGATATTTTGCTTATTGCATGATTGTGTGTTAAACATTAGTGAACCCAGACCGCAATGTGTCATTTTGTGTTGTTTTGTGTGACATGTTGTTTGTTTGAACGAGCTTGTCTATCGCTAGAGTAATATGTCTATGTCTTATGGTAATCTGTGATCGCGTTTTGTTTGCATGTTGAACGCAGGCGCTAACGACGTGATATTCTTCAACTAAAAGTTATCAATAAGTGCAGAAACGTGACTACAAGTAAACATAGTTGCGTCGGGGTGTCCTTAGATTCGTTATTAGTATTTCGTGCTTAATATAAGAAATTTACTTGAACATGATTATCTTTAAAATACCTAAGATTAACCGCCGTGTGGCTCAGGCTTAGTGCGTTCACACACGATGACGCCCTGACGGAGCGGCAGATGTCAGTCCATAGAACCACACCGTCTGCTTCTACGTGCGGTTTCATACAACTCCTTGCTTCACAAATGACGGACTGACGTCAGCCGCTTCGTCAATGCGTTATCTTGTGTGAACGCACTAAGAATGGACGTTTCGGACGGAGCAGCAAACGTCAGTCCGTCATTTGTGAAGCAAGGAGTTGTATGAATCCGCACGTAGAAGAACACACGGTGACGCATTGACGCACCGGGTGTCGTTCTATGGACTGACATCCGCCGCTCCGTCCTAACGCAGTAACGCAGTATGTCCGATTACGCAAAAACTCACCCGAGCGCAAAACAACGGATTCGCAGATAGTCCAATTTTATTAAAGGTCCTTGTCGTAAAAAATCTTTTTCTGACCTTCAAGATAAGGTCCTACTCAAAGTACCTACGTACGATTCTCAAAAAGTCCTAATCGTATTATGTCCGACCACATTCTTGCCGTGGTTGTGGTACGAGGCGACGCAAATGTTGACATAATCAATCAACTAGAAGAACGCAGCCTTAGAATCTTCCCGACACATACTTGGCCGTTTTTTTAGCCTATGTTCATCACGGATAATGTAACATTCTACCTATAGGTGAAAGAATTATTCAAAGTAGTTTCGGAGCCTATACAATAGTCAATACAAACAAACAAAAAATCTAATCTTTTCTCTTTATAATATTATAGTACAGTCAGCAGCAAAAAGATGTATGCACTTTTACTACGTCGTAGTATAAAGATGTATACACTTTAGTACTACGACGTAGTAAAAGTCTATTCATCTTTTTGCTGCTGACTGTACGTAGGTTTAAATCATTCAAACTGATACACTTTATTTCACACCAAAACATAAGCAGTAAAAGAGCAACAATAATTTTACTACAACTACAACTGAAAGTTTAATAAAAAGATATATCGCAGGTGTAGGAAAGTTTCTAAGCACCCCGTGAGAGAATATGGTTATGTATTTATGAACTTTTCTAGAACAATTTTGTTGAGATTTTTATGGAAGGCAAAACTGACAAAACATATTTTTAGCAAACTGCGAAAACAAAAAGGTTCAAAAGAGTTCAAATCACTAAGTAAATTATCCTTTGCATAAAAATAAACCAGCATGGGGAATTTTGCTGTATTTAATACCGTTTTACAGTTTTTATTACGGAACATGTAGCTGTAAATTGCCCCTCGACTCCCTGACAGATAATTTGAGTTTACTTTTTGCAGTTTAGTTGTTTTTATACGGGTCTTGAACTTTTCATTCCTCTCATTATTTGTGAAAGGACGTAGGTATGTGCCCTGCAGTGGATCATAACAGAGTTTAAGGGACAGCCGGCAATTACTAAAACGGCGAATTGAGACCATCAAACTGATGCTCCAGGCCTAAATCACTCCAAAGCACTTATCAAAGGGTATAATCTCAAGCATACGAACAGCCTACGAGCTCTTAAAAAAGACAATCTATGTGCAATAGTGAGGTCACTGACAGGTCACTGCAAACTTAACAAACACATGCACACCTTGAAACTAAGCGACTCCACCTGCTGCAGGTTCTGCAAGGAGGAAATGGAAACTCCCCTTCACATTCTCTGCGATTGTGGTCCACTAATGCACAAACGAATTATTCATCTTGGCAGACAGGTACTGACTCCAGATGAGATACAAAACCTCCCTGTTAAAAACCTGCTGCGATTTCTAGATGTTGTAGGGATTAATAGGGAACTGTAGAAAGGGCGTTCACAAAAGTTCAGCGATGGTCGAAGTGGCACGGGCGCAAGTCTGTTTAGGCCCATTCACTCAATAATAATAATCAAACTGAACAACTGAAAGTGTGTTAAATTCAGAAATAATTACCTTCTTAAAATTTAAGTCCAAATACTTATTTCAACAACAACAGAACAAAATTTTAAAGTACCTATTTTAAGTTCATCGGATAGAACAATACATCACAGATTGAGATAAATGTTGAATCTATCCATTGTTATAAAGTAATTTTGTGGGTATTGAAGTGTATTATTGCGTAAACACATTGTTTTGGTTACAATAAGAGTTCGTAAAATATTTGCACAGTAAATAAACCCCTACAACACAAACTTAAAATTGTTTAATTCAAAATAATACAACATAAGATAGCTTTCTGACTCTACCACCGCGTCGGATGGTGTTCCGTTGTAGAGAAGATGGTACCAGAATCATTTTATTACAAAGTACAATCACAAAGACAACATTGAATTACTAGTACATATACTTACCATTGTCAAGGCCAGACATTTTGGTCATTTACATGAATTACCATCGTGATTACACCTTATGTAGGACTTTTTATACCTGGGGGACAGGTATGTGATCGGTATTGTACGTCCTTCTTTCTTAAATTTTCGTCGTTATTTCTGACGTCAAATCTGTCCCTTTAATCGGCCGAATGGGGCCACATATTAAGATTTAAAAAAATTTAGTCATTACTTTACTCAGCCTCAAAATTCAGTGGTTCTTGCCCTGCATCCGCCACTGGCTTAGCTCATTAAATAAAGATCAAAATATAAAAAATTACCTCGCCACTAGGTTACTTAGGTACTTAAATCCAACCTTATAAACCACTAGTTCTACGAATTATATTTGCATACTTGGGTACACTGGTATTTACGCGTTACCTAATGATTGGCGTTATGACCTCCACAGCCCAGGTATGGGAACCACTCTATCTTAGGCTGCTTTTAATGGCTTAGTCAAACTTTAGGCTGGCGGGAAAAACTAACCACAATAATACGCAGGCACGTATTATTAAATGTCCCGTTGTTCCCTTCCCCCATAAAACAAAAGTCTGGATACGTGCTTGATAAGGCCTCCGCTTATTGCAGCGATTTTATCGAGCGATAATATCGCTGCGATTATGCGATAATTGTTTCCAGTACATTTTGTATGGGGACGCGCGCGATCCTACACACTGCCGCGATATTATCGAGCGATAATATCGCTGCGATTTTGCGATAATTGTTCTCAGTACATTTTGTATGGGGACGCGCTCGATCCCACACACTGCCGCGATATTATCGCAACTCTTTCGACTACATTCAGTGGTGGGGCGCATGCGTGACGCGAATCGCGGAATCGCTGCAGTGTGTAAGGTGTCGCGATATCGCTGTCGATAATATCATTAATATTGCGGAGGCCTTACGTGTTAACTAATGAATAGGCGCAAACATAGCGAAATAATTGTATTGAAACAGTAATTTCATTATTTTATTAAACACTAGTGTTTACCCGCGACTTCGTCCGCACTAATAATATACCAATTTTAAGTGAGATCATAAGCTATCAAACAAAAAAAGTTTCATCAAAATCGGTTCAGTAGTTTTTGCGTGCTACGCGAACAAACAAACGGACGGACAAAATTTCTTAAAAAAGGTTGATTTCGTGTCAGGGATACCTAAACACCATATCGTAATCTATTTATTGTAAATATCTTCAATGTACAGACACACTTCAGTTACAGCTTTTTATAATAGTTTAGATACAATTTAAAGTTATTCGCATTTTAAATTTTCATACAAAAACGATTTGTTAGTTAGCAATGAATGAAAGCGCAAACTGAAACCGGAAAACTGCATGCTTCAATTTCGAGGCATATGTAATTGTACCCACTGTCCATTATACCTAAGTGACGAACAGGCCGTCACACTGGACAGACTTAATATAGTCGTGAGCATATGCTATGCTATGACAGCGCTAACGTGCTCATGGATTCATGAACACATTTTAAGAATCTTGTTTTGGTAGTAAGTAGGGTGAGTGTACCTACCTGTGCAGTGGGCTAACATCGAGTTCAGTTAATTTTAAATTATACAAACAAATACCTAATTTAATATTTTGTAAAAACGTTACCTATGTTGAAACCATGATAATTCGATTCTGCTCTCGATTCTCGATTTGTTGTTTATTCATTAACTAGTTTTGCGTTTATTCATTAAGGCGTATCTGCCCTGGACCACGACTCTCCATACTAATCGATGCGAACGAGCGCGTGGCTCCGGTCAGAATTTAGCAGTTTTCTTTGAAAAATTAGATGATTTTTATTAATTTCTAAAAAGTAAGAAAACCACATCATTCTAAATTGTATTGTGAACAATATTGTAAATTTTTATTTTCTTCCGATTCAAAATGTAGGAGTAAAAAGGTTACAACTGGAAAAAAAGGGGTGACTTTAGAGTCCCTTTTCTTCGGTTTTATTCATTAAAATCAATTTCTAGAAAAACCACATCACTTCTCATATCCTGTATCAGTTTATTTTTCAGCTCAAAAAGTGCCATAGTTAATAAATAAAATGGTTACAAAGTTACCCAAAACCGGCAGGTAGCCCCTTAATACGTTGTATAATCAACTGAATACTAAATGTCATTTAAAACACGTCATTTAGTTAAATGGTTACATCCAAAACATAATCAAACTTTGTATGGAGACATCCTCTTAAATTATCTTAAAATCTCTTTAATTGTATCGTAATAAAAATATTGTAGTAGGAATAAATACAATAATCGTGACGTTGGTTGCATCAACACAACAGTTAGCACTTTTGCAATAATTTGTTTAACTCAGCAATTAAGTTGTTAGCTTCTATTGTTTACTGACTGGATCTTATTGCGTAATAATAAGTGTTTGATTCTTTACTCGAGATTCTAGTAAGGTTGTATGTTGTATCACCCATCGAGACACAATGAAACGAGATGCGTTACACAACACCTACCTTAGTATAACCTAGGCCTAGGCCTGCCTATCCTGGACCTAGGCCTAGGCCTCCCCAAAGGATCGCCACAACGACCGGTCCTGCGCTGCCCGCATCCAACAGGTTCCCGCTGCCTTCACCGCAGGTCGTTGGTCCACCTTGTAGAGGCCTACATACGCTGCGCTTTCCAGTACGCGGTCGCCACTCGAGAACTAGCAGGCCACATCAGCCATCGATTTGTGAGCAATGTGCCCGGCCCATTACCACTTTACTCGCAGTTTAGCAATTCTTTGGGATAATGTGTTTAGTTATCTATTCTCAAGCACGTATCCAGACTTTTGTTTCGGGGGGGGGACATTGAATTTTCGGGGGGGGGGGGGGGGGGGGGGGATATTCATAGAAAAACAATGAAAAAGTAAGTGCTCTAACCACTTTTCCATACAAATATTCGGATTTCGGGGGGGGATAAATCCCACCTATCCCCCCCCCCCTGGATACGTGCCTGTCTATTCTGTACAAAAGCTATCTTGTTTCTGTCATTTATCACCTTGGATAAAATAAATCATTCCTTGTAAAATTTTAAATAAGGTATAAAAACGTAATTTACCTCGTGCCATACAATACCATCATTAAACTAAAAAAGTACCAGTGCTACTTAATTGAGACAGTTTATATCGTAATCCACGCGTAGAGCGACATATATTGCTTCGTCCACGCGATCTTTCGCTACCTATCCTCATACAAAACAAGCAATGAACTGCCAACAATGTGCCTATAACAAATCAATTCTAAAGAAGACACAACAGCCACTTAAAAGTAATTCCTATTCTCTCTGCTCATCTTCGTCCTCGGCGGAAAATAATATAATAACCACGTATACTAATAACTGGCTTGTTCGTCCGTTCGTCTGTAAATGTTTTGTCATTTCCTGTCAACTGGGCTGTCATACGAAGCGACGCTTGACCGTGACCTGTCATATTGACATGAACAACTTGACAGTTTGGCTGTTATTAAATAAAGCGGCGAATTCATTCGCACGGACAACTTTAATGATTCGTAACTTTTGACGGATTGAACCGATTGCGATGAAACTAGCACAAAATGTTATCATATTCACGCAATGGTTCATCCACCTAATTATTTTTTTCTAAAACAATGTTCATTACCCTACAGAGTCCGACACGCCAATTTGACAATTTTATGTAGGTGATAGATAGAAGATTATTCTAGCGTCTTATGCACAAAGAGATTTAAACATTAGAAAAAGTATATGTCTAGAATGAGCCTCACTAATATCCCGTATAAAACAAAAGGGGCTAAGTTTCATAGGTTGGTGTGCGTGAGGCGCCCTACAAATTATGTAAGTATGTGTGCGTGTATATGTATAGGGTTTAGCAACCAGTACTAGTTCCAATTTTTTTCGACGCTTTCGCGTCTTCGACTGTCAATCTTGACATATACTTTATCAAAGATTTAAACGTGATCAATCAACCACATGAATCAATAAACTATTAATACATGTGGTAGGTATTAGTAGGTACTCGTACTTGATTGTAAGTTGTAAGTATAGTATTGTTTTAGTATTTCTACTTTGGCCAACGGATGGATGGATGGATGTTCTGAGGTTTCAGAATATCTCTGACTACCCCTCGGGGAATATAGTCGTGCGTGAGCATATGCTTATGCCTAATCTTAATTCGTGTGAAGTTATTCAACATCTAAAAAGCGTGCTCAAGCGAGACAATCTAAAATTTCTGTGTAATTTTAGCTCATTGTCCATTCACGCTAACAAACGTGTAGCGTCGGGTTACAACAATGGATCGCTTTCCGCTGATCCGACCAATACACAACACATACACACACATTGTATGGATATTTAGCGGTTTTGTTTTTCTATGGTGTAGTTATCAAGATAGACAGTCAAAGCTACGAAAGCGTCGAAAAAAATAGGAACCAGTACTGGTTCCAAAACCCTATACACGTATACACGCACACATACATAATTTGTATGGCGCCTCACGCACACCAATCTAAGAAAGTTAGCCCCTTTTGTTTTATACGGAACAAGTGTGAGGCTCATTCTAGACATATACTTTTTCTAAGGTGAAGTTATAATATAAAATACTGTTGTATGGACGTGTATCTAAAGGAAGCAAAGTAAGGAAATGCCCAAACCCCTAAAGCCCAAAAAGCAACTAGATTGTGTCCGCGACTTCGTCCGCACCGACTCGTCATTGAAGCTAGATAAAATATATAAGCATAAGGATATGCTCACGACTATATTCCCCGAGGGGGTAGTCAGAGATATTCTGAAACCTCCGAACATCCACGTTTCACCAGTAGTACCGAAACTCTGTCCAGTGTGACGGGGGGTGAGCCCGTCGCCACTTGTAATGGACAGTGGGTGGTAAAATATATACTAGTTTTTAAATCTAATCACAAGCACACACAAAATTTAACACTAAATGTTTCATCAAAATCGGTCTTTTATTAATTTTTGCAATATTTGTGGAGCTAGTTGTGGAGACTGGACCATTTTTCATAAATGGACACTCGTCGACCGTTGTACTGCAGTTTTAATGGAACAGCTGATAAATTTTTCGCTGATTTAAACTATCCTTGGGGAAAGTTTCAGTATTATGTGTACGATCACCCTAGCGTTTAAACTCTTTTTTTTAAATTCCCTATTTCCTATATTTCACTACCTGCTACCTACTATTATTGTCGCCACTATTAAGTAGATAGATCTTGAGACTTTGGAGCTTACTTTCTTTTTTTGTACTTAGTTTATGTTGCAATTTACTAATCATGTTGTGTTTACTTGTAAGTAGTTGTGCAATTAGATATATATTATTGTTTTAATTCTAGCGCATGTAACATTGTAATAACTGTAAGTAAACCTTTAAATAAATAAATAAATAAATAAATAAATAATATCGCTGCGATTTTGCGATAATTGTTCTCAGTACATTTTGTATGGGGACGCGCTCGATCCCACACACTGCCGCGATATTATCGCAACCTGACGCAATCTCTTTCTACTACATTCAGTGGTGTGCGTATGCGTGACGCGAATCGCGGAATCGCTGCAGTGTGTAAGGTGTCGCGATATCGCTGCTGTCGATAATATCGCTGCAATGTGCGGAAGCCTTTAATGAAATACCGAAAAAAAAACAATTCTTATAACAGCTATCGCCCGGGTCAAATCGTAAAATGACTTGGCTAATTAGCTTTCGTACTTTTTGCTTTTTGCAGCCGATTTAAGCCAAACTACTTAATTATACCTAATCATGATGAGTCCAGAGTCCAGTCAACTCGGGGTGACCTGGGTTTAACCGAAAACCTTTTCATCACACAAAGAAGCTAAGCGATTTTGACACTAATTTCTAAAGCACGTGGGACTTAACAAACGTGCAGGGCATGCACAGAATATAAAAAAAACGTTTGTTATATGTAATGATACCTACCCTGTTAGGTAACCAGGCTACCTTACGCGATTGTAATAAAGTTTACATTGCAATGAACTTGCTCATTTGCTATGGGGCACTGACCATACCATGCACCTTGAAAGAATACTAATGTATTTAGTGACAGGGAAAGTTTGGTGAATAATCTATTAACGTTATAGTAGGAGTCGCGTTGTCGATCTGCTATAGGGCAGTCACGTTTGTTGGTTGCCCCCTCCCAGCTCGACAGCGGGGCTCCAGTGGTGGCTCAAGATAGTGTTCTTTTATAAGAACAACCCTTGAAGTCACCAAAATATCAATATAACCGTACAACGTCAAGCACTTTTGCTATAAAAACTCGACATTGGCAAAATCATCATTAACCAAAGATGGCAGCCTTTTTTTTTTAAATAGAATAGAATAGAATAACGTAATAGTAGCTGTAGTAGGTACTTGGGAGTATGTTAAGACGCTAGGGTGATCGTACACATAATACTGAAACTTTCCCCAAGGATAGTTTAAATCAGCGAAAAATTTATCAGCTGTTCCATTAAAACTGCAGTACAACGGTCGACGAGTGTCCATTTATGAAAAATGGTCCAGTCTCCACAACTAGCTCCACAAATATTGCAAAAATTAATAAAAGACCGATTTTGATGAAACATTTAGTGTTAAATTTTGTGTGTGCTTGTGATTAGATTTAAAAACTAGTATATATTTTACCACCCACTGTCCATTACAAGTGGCGACGGGCTCACCCCCCGTCACACTGGACAGAGTTTCGGTACTACTGGTGAAACGTGGATGTTCGGAGGTTTCAGAATATCTCTGACTACCCCCTCGGGGAATATACACAATGATTGGGAAATATTCCAGATGTCAATGATTTGTTGTATATAAGACACAAAGGATATGCTAAACTGGATGCACAAGAAACAATGTAAAGTGGAGGTACATCATCCGATCCAGCACCCTTAGATACATCCAAATTCTGTAGCTTTCCAAACACCATGTCACGGTCCAACTCAACTCCAGAAAAACACTCACTGTAACTACCCACCTGCTGCATAGATTCAGAAATACAGCTATTTGAAATGTTTTGTGAATCCTGGGTATAAACTGATGAGAAATGTGTGGCGAAAAGGTTGCATATTTCGGTACCATCAGAAGTTGATGTCGCTCCACTGTTCATAGTCCCAGGATAAGTACTACATCCACCACGTTTCGACTTGATGAAGGTCCAAAAGTATTTTGGATACTTCCGAATTTTATCTTCTACGCCTTTTATATACAAATTGTAACTATTCTGGGCCAATCGATCACAACGGCTTCTCAACAATTTGAACGAAACCTGGTCTAATGGATTTTTGTATTTTCTAAAGCGAACCCTATACTTGTTTTTTTCTCGCAGTAATTTGATTAAGTCTCGAGTGAACCATGGAGGATGCCTATTCTGTTTACCTACAGATTTAAGTGGCACAAATTTATCAATGGATTCTTTCAAAATATCGTAGAATCTGGAAATCATCTCGTCGACATCCACAGGCTCCAGGAACAATTGGTCCCAATCAATATCACTTAAGTAATTGTTAATGGAAGTGTAGTCCGCTCTATAAAAATTAAATCTTTTATTTTCCTTGTTAATCGCTAACGTGCTACTTCCCTCATTCATAGGTATTTTTATTTCTAGAGGAGGATGATAATGATCTATACGACTAAGTACAAACGTAGACCCAGAAACTTCACATTGTTTTAAATCCGTCAATACTAAGTCAAGTACCTTATTTGTATTGTTCAGAATCTTATTAAACTGTCCTAAATTATTGACAAAGGCAAAATCGATCAAAATCTGAGAGAGAGATGTTGTCTGAGTGATAGTCGAGGCATCGTAGACTTGCTCCCAATCAATGCAGCTGAGGTTGAAATCGCCAACTAAGCAAACACTGAATTCAAGCTTTTATAACACGGAAGTACAATTTGCAATAAAGTGTTCCAACATAGCTTTCTTTACTGGCGAACGGAGGTAAACTGCACAAAAGGTGAGACATGGCATGGCGTCATCTGGTAGTTCAACAGATATCCAAATGTCTTCGCACATACTCTCCCACGAATGCATTCTTTTAGACTTAAATTTAATTGATACCGCGACCAAAACTCCTCCTCTGTCATCCATTTTGTGAAATCCTGACATCTCTCTATCTCTTCTATAAACCGTATATCTAGAATCAAACAGTTCTGAGCTCATAACACTACTGTTCAAGTTAGTTTCAGTAATAATGATAATGTCGTAGTTACAACAGCAAAGATTCCTATAAAAAACGTGCGTCTTAGTTCTAAGACCCCTGACATTCTGGTAATAAATATTTAAATTAGAGAAAGTGAGTGAGAAAACATTTTGTTACATGCACTATATTAGAAGAAAAAATAATGTAAACAACTAGGTATTAAACAATTCTGTCGAGACAATTATTGTCCTTCACAAGAATATATTCACTTTCTTCGTTTTTGCGCACATAGATGCGACCACTTCGAATCCAAGTAAATTTATATCCCTTTTCTTTCGCCTTCAGGCGCGTTGCAGCATGGAGTACTTTGTTAGCTGGAGATAGGTGGTCAGTGATATAGATTGGTGAATGATCTCGGAAACCAATTAGCGTACTATTCAGTTTATCGTTCCTGTCTTTTTTTGTTTTGTTAAATTCAATGGCCGCCGCCATAAACCCATCCCGTATCCTTGGTGTGCTGAACTGAACCACTATGGATCTTGGTCGAGGACTGGTTCGATTAAACTTGGCTATACGAGTGCAATTGGAAACTTCGTTATCTTTTAAATCGTAATCGATCACCTTGCTTATTATTTTAAGAGTATTCAATATATTTTCGTCTTTTTTCTCGGGGACGCATTGAATCTCGACATTATTTGATCGTGCCTGTTGCTCTAACTGGTTTATCCGTGAATTTTGCTCGCTGACTAAGATTTCCAACTTTTTATTTTGTTCCGTTAGATTCCTCACCAACTCTCTATCAGCATGATTTGCTTTAACAATATCCTCAAATTGGTCATTGATGAAGTTCATACCCTCTTTGACATCGTTAATTTCTTCCTTGATAATCTTCAATTCGGAGCTCATAACAGCGGTCATATCGGTTCTTATTTTGCTGACTAAGCCACTCAACTCGCTTTGTAAAACTTCCACCATAATTGCTTTAACTTCCGTGCTTGTGATCGGCGGCTCAGCAGCAGACGATTGATCTTTTAGTAAGGACTTCACAATCTCCCTCACGTCGTCCTTAGTAACTGGGGCAACCGAGGAATCAGTAGGAGAGCCAATAGCTTGTCGTTTGTTGGGTCTAAACGTAACGTTGCCTTTAGATGCACCTACAGGGGTTTTGTCATTTCTGACAAATTTCGGGGCACAGCCTGGACATTTCCAATCCGGGTCATCCATGTTGGCAGTTGGTAGACAGGTCTGATGATACGCTTTTTTGCATGCACCACAATATGCATAATTTTCCTCAAGGGTGCGATGCTTACAGCAACCCAAGTTAACCCCTTCATCGGCCATGTTAACAGATTCGTAAAGCTTCGCAGATTTGTGATGGCCGAGATGCGTACAAAATTTGAATTAGAGATTCAAAAGCACTCCCAATTCTCACGTAGCAATATAGTACAGCACCACAATAAATTAAAAAAGTAAAAAAGATTTATTGCGTCCCTGGGATTTGAACGCTGTATACTTGGCACAGCAGTCCATATATCTCGCCAATAGGCCAGCGAGTACAGTTACTGTACTGACGAAATTTATAGTTCTTTTCGTCAACAACCTTGTTAGCGGCTTATGCGAGGTAGTTGTAGTGAGTCATAGTACAAGAATGTCTTTGTTCTCACTTATGCACTTCACCACAATCAACAAAATGTTTGAGATAAAATTCGATTAAAACGTCTGATGTACGAAACTATGATAGTAACCAATTACTTCACTGGATCACAATTTAAATTCTGCTTCTTTTGGTGCAAATCCTGTGTATATTCGATAAATTTTTTCACCACTATTACAATAAAACTTAAGGAGCACAGTAACAAACGTGTTGCTTTGACGAGACTTCGTATAGGTCGTTGTATTATCGCTCGATAATATCGCGGCAGTGTGTAGGATCGAGAGCGTCCCCATACAAAATGTACTGAGAACAATTATCGCAAAATCGCAGCGATAATAATATCGCTCGATAATATAGCTGCAATGAGCGGAGGCCTTAAAGAGCCAATTTGAGCATAAGAATATCCCAATATAAAAAAAAACACGTCAGCAACAGACCCAAATTTAAAATTTACCATTTATCTCGTTCTATCTGTTGATTATTTTATTTTCACATTTTTAATGCAATAACATTAGTATTTTCTAATCAATAGGTAATTTTTTTTTTAAATTTCAATGGCTATTTGATTGCTCAAAAGTTATTTAGGATGTTGTTAAATATAATTAAAATTAGTGCATAGTTTTTAGGCATCATTAAGTTAAAAGCCATCAATCAACCAAAATAGTTTAATGCTTTCATGTGTTAATCCGGGATACAATAATGATTTCTATGCTGCGTAGTAAAAATTGTTTTTAATCATTTTCTGATAGTCTTTTTGTCACCAAACAGTGCCGGTTACAATTTAAAAGTCCCATACATAATTACTTCCCACCACTGACAGAACTCCGTAAATTGACTGGGCTAAATGAAAATATTGTTTTTGTTGCAGTGATGTGGAGAAACAGCAGCGCTTGCGCCGCTCCACAAGATGGCGGCGCGGCAACTACGGCTGCTGTTGTGGAAGGACTATCTCATACGGAAACGGAAAGTGGTAAGAATACCGTCTCTCAACAATCGATCCAGAAAGGATAAAGTACATGCAGTGATCCTATATATAGTTAAATTGATATGATTCCAAACTCTTGGGAAATCCATTCAGCCTATTCATAAGAGCTTTTTCCCTAGAAAGACGCCTGTTCTTCTAGAGAGTAGAGACAATGTACCTGTACTTTCTCAAGTTCTTCAATTACACCCAAGTATGGCAAAACCTAGGTATCACAATTAAAAGGAATTTAAGGATCTTCTTATTTCATCTCAGTAGTTGATCTTCAGTCTTTGCTTCCCACATCAATGCCAGATCCTAGCTATGATCCTGGATCTACGAAAAAAGATGTATTAGAGGAGGCAGGGAGACTATGGGTCGCCACACGCTTCGATTCATCATATCAGCTGATAGACGTCCACTGCTGGACATAAGTCCTCTCTCAAGGATCGCCACAACGACCGGTCCTGCGCTGCCCTCATCCAACAGGTTCACGCCGCCTTTATCAGGTCGTTTGTCCACCTTGTGGGGGCCTACCTTCGGAGTCTTTTGCTTCATTCGCCTTCAGATCTGACCTAAATTACCAATTCTGAATAAATTTCTTCTGTTTACAGATAACACTAGCAGGCATAATATGGGCGACCGCAGTAATGCTCAGCTTGTACATAGTCAGAGTCAATGTAGATAACATTGACTTTCCCACATGTAAGTTCCGAGTTCGTTATTACTAGAATAATAGGAATTCATCCATTCTTCCATCGTGTAGTATATGAGAGTTATTTCTGCTTGACCAAGCAGGCACGTTTTGCCGCAAGCAAGTTCGAGGTACACGTGATGTAAATAGTGAGAGACGCTTCTGCGATCGTAACGCGAAACCACAGTTTACTAAAGAGCTACTACGTAACAGATACTCGTACATCACTCCCTTGGACAACCATAAAAACCTACGCTTTAATTTAATCCTCTTTCCCACTGCCAGACGTTTTTATTACTTGCGAAACGCGCTGTGATATGCGTCTTTGAGTGGTTGCTTCACTCTCTAGCGCATTTGTCTGTGCATCGGAAAGCGTGTTAAGCAATGGATCCCAGCAATTGCTCCAAAGAGGCATTATTTTATAACATTCTAATAGCAAGTTGACAACTGTCTTGTCTCCACCGCCAGCAATAGGCCATTGTGGGCTGTGGCTCACACCCTCTCTACCGCTTTGGCGAGGGGAGTAAGGTATATTATAAACTAGCTGATTACCGCGACTCCGTCTGCGTGGACCTTAAAAAAGTATCCTATGTGTTAATCCAGAACATCTTTTAACCGTGTGCCAAATGTCATCCAAATCCGTTCCGCCGTTTATGCGTGATTGCGTCACAATCACAAACATCCAAACATCTAAACATCGTCACAAACTTTCGCATTTATAATAATAGTGAGATGAGATGAGAGGAAATAGTGCGATGAGATTATGCATTTTATTACATTTTCTTCCAGGTCAGTACCCCGCGCGAGCACTGCCGAGTGCAGGAATGCTGACATTCTTACAGTCATTCATATGTGGCGTCAACAACGAATGTTCGCCTATGGACCAGTTTGACGAGATACCTACCTATGAGAACTCCAAGTATGTATTTCAAATTATGAGCACAGAGGAATCGTCCAAAAATGCATAACTCCATAAAATCTGGGTCAATTGTACGCATTTCTTCTCGTAAGGAGAATGTTTGGTTCGAACGTTTACGTATGTGTAGCTCCAGCATCCCAGATTTATCTCACATATTATATAGCCACAACATAAACAAATTGTACCCTAATATATGACACATGTAGCCAAATGAAACTGGCATAATATGCAGACAAAGACATTTACTGCTTGATCTAGCTGGTCACTTCTTGACCACTCTATGACCGTTGTTGCAGGCTAACCCAACTCCAGCGGCAGTTTGCGCCGCTCCTGTTCAACGAGACGGTGATCGACGTCGCAGGGACCTTCCCTGACGCTCTCAAGCTGCTGGCCAAGCTTTCTGACATCGTCGACGAACCTGTCTTCGTTGATATTACCAGTGAGTTTGCTTACTGGGTTACGTTATAAAGATGAGGCCTATGGCTTTACGAGTGTCAGAAATAAGCCTCACGATGTTTGCATTTTAAAAAGGGGGAGGTGTTTAAGTAGAGGTTGTCTGATGAGACTTACTATGACCAAATTGACAAAAGAGGCATAGACTTAAAATATATTTGTTCTTACGCCTCAATATCTTGGCAAGACATGACATTGCAAATGTAACAAAAGAGAAAAGCAGCACAAACAGCAGTGTAAATTGTAATTGGCAAGTCGTCGATGTCCGTATTGACTCACAAGTGAGACAAAAGAGGTGTTGACCGAAATGACCATATAAAACAAGAGTACTTGTTCGTTGCAATTGCCATAGAATTCTCGTTCCTTTTTTGATGTTTTACAATTCGACTTTCATTTCAGAAAACGGGTTAAAAGTGAATGATTTGTTCAACAATCCGACGAGAGTGAAGAGATATCTTTCTTCTCATTTGAAAATAAGCGATGATGTGGCGAATAGTGTGATGACGTCAGATCTCAGCTTTCAAGGTGTAAGTTTAATTAGTTTGAGACAATATCTTTTCCAGCTTCCTGTTTGTTTGTAAAGTAACTAGCATCACCATATTTCACTGTAACATTTTTATACTTAATCCAGATCAACAGCTCTTCTTGCAGTCATTCCAGAAAATATAAGAACTGATTTCTGGTGCCAATGTCGTACACTTATTTTTCTATCTCTTCCAATATCTTCTTTGATAATATGCTATCCAGATTCCAAGACAGTTTAAAGTAATCTTCCGATTCCGTTGGACTTTTTGTCTAAGTAGCATTGAGAATAGTCACGACCGTTGATCCAGATTTTAAAGTACTAAATAAACAAGTTATCTCGTTTCAGATATTAAAAGGCAGTGTAGACAGATGCAGCGCAGAATCGATTTCAGGAACGATAGTGATGAATAACAGTGAACATTTGGAAATATTGGTGAAGAAATTGTGCAGTTTATCCGATAAGGATGTACAGAATATTTTCATGGACTTAATGTTGGAAGTTAATTTCAATAAATTTATTAAAATGGTAAGTGATTTAATTAAAGGGAACCAGGTTTATAAAATGGTCTATATCGATCACTTTGTTATTTTAAATTCTGCAACAAGTTTCATCAAAATATAAAACAGAGATGAAATTACTCAGAATATGATTGCTGGTGATGGGTATCTTCAATATTTGCTTTGTTTTGCTGATTATGTAGTTCCTCCTCGTCTTTAACAAGGATCATTTGGTAATTTACCTAATAGGCAAGCTACCAATTAATGTTAATGTGGAGACATGACGTCAATGATAAATATCAATCAGAATATTTTAGGATGTAGGTACACTTTAATGCTTATTTTAAATCATTCAATGGTATCGATTTCATAGGATATGTTATCATCATCATCAGCCTGTGTCCAATCCAGTACCTAGGTACCAATCGCACCAGGTTCAGGTCAGGTGATGAGGGTGAACCATGTTTTTAATCTTCTTATGAAAATGTAAACTATTCACACCCAGGTGTTGATTAACATTGAAATGTAATGTTTTTACTCCTCTCTAGATAGGCAATATGTATACAAAACTATCGGGAGACGATCGTATATCAAAACTTGGAGCTACATTGACCGCTGTGATGAGGATGTCAAGGCTACAGAGCTTCCTGCCCGCTGAGCTGGTAGCGATGTTGCCGGGTGATGTGGGGTTCAGCTATATTGATTTGAAACTGTAAGTAGAATATTGATAATGTCTTCATGAAAGGGTTTCATGGGTTTCTGAGATCATAATAATGTAATGGATTTGACAATCATTCATTTCAGAATACCAAAGCTAATGGATCTCTTCAAACCTACATTCGGGGACACTGAATCCTACAAATCCATAAGAGAATTCGCTGACACTGCCGTCGTTGGCGCCACATATCTCAGTAGATTTATAACAAAACAGACGAATAGTACAGAAACACAAGATGTGACTAAAGATATTAATGTTGTGAACAAAATCTTCACTGATGCGGTGGCAGTCGTTCAGGAAGCTACAACTGGTGATGATTCTAGTGATGTATTTAATGTGTGAGTAAAATAAGGCATTTTTTATTTCCTACGTTAAGTTGATCTATGGTTAGGTATAACCTGCACGATTGCACAGTAGGAAAAGACCTCCAAATAAAGTTAAAGTGCCACACTGGCCCAGTGCGAGTTTATGGAGACAAGTCGTCGTAGTAAATGTGCTGCGAGAATTTAGGAGCCGCCTCAACATGCCATTAAAACCGAAACAGTTTAATAATTTATCGTGCAAAACATTTATTATTACCAGGTTGACACAAGTAACAAAATTGATATACAAATGGCTACCGGATAATTTGAAGCACGACGTTCTATTCTACTCGACGCTTTTGACAAAACTTATCGAAGGCGCTGATAAAGTAATTAAAATTAACAAGCATATAGAAGAGAAGGCCTATGAAGTATCCTTGCGGCACCCCAAAGGAGTTGAGATATTAGTGGGACTATCTGGTGCTATTGTTGGAAAAGGATTCGAGGCTTTGACTGATGCTGAAAGAACTCAGGTGACAAACATATTATTCTGTTGTTTCTTTGGATACGGTTTGTTTTTGACTATTTCGTACAGTGTGTATTTTTGTGTCAAACGCTTTTAGGTAATTTTTTTCTACATAACTTTGAACACGATTTCGAAAACTTACCGCAATGTGCAAAAAGACACTTTGACTTATGGCTTTGTTTCCATTACAAAACCACAAACATAATATATAGGTAGGTAATTATAGTGCTGAAAATCATTTAGGTATTGTAAAACTTTCACCTATTTCAGATAATGACTGCAAAGATCAACAATCCAGGACAAATGTTCTGTGACCTCAACAGACTTCAAGGTTTCTTCAAAATTTCAAAAGAGGAAGCCACTTCGCTCCGAAGTTTACTTTGCACTAACGAGTGGAAAGATTATGTCACTGATCTGATCAAGACCTTTGGCATTTACGAAGTCAAAGACAATGTGAGTTTTATCAACACCTTAGACTTACAACTGTTATTTATATTAAGGTGGTTTAATAAGGCTCTCACTGTTTTTATCAACGCAAGTATTATAATATTCCTTTTTGTCAACGTTGTTGAAAGTATAATTTTAATGGACACCAGTCGATCTATACACTTAATTTTTCACTCTTAGGTACATCGTCGACAAAAATGTAAGGAGACCTCTATTTATCCATTCCTTAATTTTACATGTCGAGCTACCAACTTAGTTGTGCAAATATTTCCACGGTATATCAATTTCAGATCAACACAATGGCTTCTCTCGTCATTCAAGAAACCCTTGGTAAGGACGCTTCAGACCAGTTCTATACCATCGACTATGACTTCAAAGTCCTCAAGAACTTCACCCAGTCTCTGAAGAGCATCAATGATGAAGTTCCTCGCAAGGATTGGAAGAAACTCTTCAATGTCACTGAGGATTCTGAATTTATGAAGACTGTTAGGGATAAGGGACGGTTGGGGAAACAGATGCTGTGAGTATTAGGATGTTAACTTTGATTGACGAAGCTCGTAACGGATATATTATATTATATGATGTGAAATTAAAGATCTTGATTTAAATGATGGTGCCAATATCAAAATCGCCAAAAACTCCATAGTAAAAGATGCACATTTAATTTTACATCCTGTAGAAAGCTATTGGTTATGGTGACTCCAAGGTGACTCTGAGGATTTAAAAACTTTTCATAATCATTCAATCCATTTCCAGGGTTGTGATACACGGAGCTCTTGCAAGAATGGTTGTCACCCAAAACCCAATATTGAGCTACAAGATTTCACCAGCATTCATAGACACCACCACTCTGGTAACCGCAATAAATAAACAGATAGGTGCGACTGAGAAGACGCTAGTTGATAGAGTGAAAAAGATGTATCCCGATATTTTGATGACTGTCCTGGAAACCGCTCTTGATGAAAAAAAGGTAAAGTTGTTATTAAATACGATCTAAACTTCGAACGTAAAATCCGAAAACGATTTTATGAAAATGTATCCTTCCTCCAGAACTTTTTAAAATTTAAATTGTACGGTTTTTTTGCAGTCCTACAAAGCTTTATCAACCTACAGTGTAGATATAATGTGTAATGGAGTAGACAACGCATCTTCATACTTAGTTATACCAGACTCTATAGACAAGCATGAGTTGGTGGCAACCCTGTGCGACATTTCCATGGCTATTGAAGAAGGGCTGGCTAAAGATTCGGAATTTGGCAAAGCTGTAAGTACCTATATGAGTTAATACGAAAAATAATACGAATCTACTTGTGACGTTTCCTGAAATATGTATCATTGCTTAAACAAATACTGTAGAATACTTACAGGGGGATCTTGGTATAATTGTACTTTTATTACAGATCGAAACAATCCGTAACCCAAAACGTGGTCCATTCGACGAAGTAAAATGGACGGAGCTCATCACAGGGCTAAAAGACCTGTATACAAAGCTGGAAAGAGATTATCCTTACCTTCTGGAGTACAGCAGTTATAATATGAATGTGGATAGAAGAAGTGTGATGGAGAAAAAGTTTGAAGAAGCCAAGGGGATGTGGTTTAGCAGCAAGAGTATAGGAAGGAGTTTGCATTTGAGGTAAGAATTTCTAAAGACCCCTGTAATCTCGCTTTAATTATTTAAAGGAAATATGGATAGAGGCAGATCTAGACCAAGTTAGGGACGTCATCAAAAGTGGCAGGTTAAAAGTAGCCGAAATCGACGGGATTGTATGACAAGACTTATAATGGACCTAGAGGAGGCAAAAGAGATGAGATCGGCCAAAAGTGGAGATCCATTATCACCCCTCTGGGGAAAAGGCGAGAGTTTATGTATGTACGATTATTAATTTGTGATGATTTTATCTGATCTGACAACCCGAGATAGGTAGTTTGTAGTCAGTCACTGGATTAGGAGCGCTTAAGATTGAGTTTTGTGGTGAGGTTTAAGAGGGGCAGATCTATTGCAGGATTAGATCTCAAAATGTTAGAAGTATAAGCATAGCATACACAAATTCTCACGACTATATTCCCTGAGGGGGTAGACAGAGATATACTGATTCAAAATGTAAGATGATTGTACATAACCAATTATTGCAGTGTAAAGCTGGTATTCCGCCTACTGGACCTGATGGACCGCGACATCTTCAATATCACGGACGAGTTCTGGCTCAAGATGAAACACGGCTTCAGCGCCGTCACCGGACCCGCTGCTGTGCTCGACGACTTTATCAAAATCATCACTGGTATGTATTATGTACAGGATGGTCGAGTTAACGTGGTCAAAACGAAATGAGGTGAAGCAGACAATCAAACTGAACAACTTTCTCTATGGGTCCAACAACGAAACGACGAAAAAAATATCATCTGTTCCAAACAAAAGTGCTAACCTACTCGACACAAATGCATGGAACAGCTAATATTTTTGATGTAGGTAGGTAAGTATATATTTGTTCTCGAGCGTCTGCTGTTATAGTAGATTACACACCGAGGGCAGGAAAGCCTCGGTCAACAATTACATGAGATCTGAGACCTTTCTTATTTACTGCCCGAGGTTAGTATACTATTGTTCTCCTCGATGGAGGTGGAAAGCGGCAACTTTGTTTAGCGCAACGGAACGAAAATTTACGCTTTCCATCCGGAGGGGAGAAAAAGCACTAATACGTTCATACGTACAGTACGCGTCATGCGTACGTTCTCAGTGCTAGCCATCTACCATCTCCCTATATTTCTGTGTGATTTATTGTACGTATTTGGTTATTACTGTTCTTGAAGACCGCTGCTCCGAATGGCAACGATTTTGATGCAGTTTAATCGTACTTGATGGTGTGATCCGAAAAGGCATTTGAGGTACAACTAGACTTCTCTCTTACTCCCTTCGTACGATACCACAGGAAAATATGATGGTGTTTGTAGGTACGTACTTCAACAATGTCTATTTGTTTATTTTTTACAGCTATATCAAGGAACGAGAGCTACACGTCAGACTTCCCCGCGACCACAGCGTCTGCCCTGAGGGTCATTATACCAAACGCTCCTCAACTGGTCATCGACACTGCTGAAAATATCATCAATGACAATACCGAAGTAAGTAGGTGTATTGCCTTGTGGGAAAACAAAAATTATTTTTTACTTCGTGGGGTTGAAACCCTAGGTCCATGGGGACCGCAAGCTGGCCGCACGCCTGGTTGAGTATCTACGGGTGACAGGAGAGCAGGCAGCTTCCTCCAGCAGCGGATAAGCTTAGCAATCCAAAGGGGGAATGCTGCCAGCCTTCTGGGTACGGCGCTCCAAGGCGAGGCTTTAATCGAGGTGTTTTGTTTATAGGGTTTTTATTTACTTTTTTCGTTGTTTTTGTACCTAATTACTTCTTGAACAAAGTCAAGTATATTTCCTCTTTATAACTCTTAAGGCTGCACCGAGCCTATTGTGCTGCCCCCAATCGTATTTTTTTTATTTCTTAAAAATTAAACAATATTTCCAAAAAACAAGAATGTCACATTGTAGTCATTGCTGATTTTCAATTTATTTATTTAAACCATTTATTGTACACAGAGAAATACAGATGAATACAGCATAATAGACAAGTACAAAGGTCGGTCGGTTTATCGGTTCACTGCGTATTTGTTTTTATAATCTTTGTAGTTATTATCTTTAAAACCGCCAGAAATGGCCACTTTTGGCCGTTTTAACGATAATAGCTACAATCATTGAAAGCCAATCAGGACTACAATGTGACATTTGATGATTTGTTTCTTGGAAATGTTGTTTAATTGTGTAGAAATAAAAAAAATACGATTGAGGGCAGCACAATAGGCTCGGCAGGCTCTTAAGAGATTGGTGCGAGTTGACGGATGATGTGGTGACTGGGATTGAGAGAGGAGATAGTTTGGTCACGTACAGAGAGTGAATGAGAAGTGACTTGCGAACGAAACATCAAGCTAATGTTAAGCAAAAGGGTCTGAAGAGATTGTTCAAGGAGAATATACTGTTATTAAATAAATTAATTTCTCCAATAAGCATAAATGCGTAGCACCCTCAACCGACGGAAGTGCAGAAAAAGGTGTATGAATGTGGATGAGGCAAAAGAAGAAAAATAATAAGTACTGGCTTATATTAATACTTAACATAAAAACTTTTTAGTAGTTAGGTAACTTTTTTGAATGTTCTATAAATCTCTTATTTTTTTCGAGTTTCTTCTGTTTATTTATAAAACTAAGAAAATTAAAATTTTCCAGCCACGGACCTGAAAAAACCTCTTTTTTTCAAGTCCGTGTTTCCAGCGTGCAAATTATTATCGGATCAGAATTATTATTATTATTAATGGTTTTAACACATAAAACAATTACATGAGATCTGACACTTTTCTTACTTTTCTGTCCTCGGTGTGTAATCTAGGTACTATTTCAACCACATTTTCCCTTACAGCTAGAACCAATAATATCTCTCCTGAACTCTGACCCACCGTGGCCTTGCTCGGACAGTCTCACCGGCCTGGTGGACCTGTCTCCCGGGTCCTCGGCTGCAGTACAGGCGCTGGAGACGCTGGGCTGTGACAGGGGACTGAGGGAGGAGTGGAGGAAGCATTTGGAGATGAGGAACGTTACTGTGTTTGTAAGTTGCTGAAGTTATACTGATGTCTTTATTTAACAGTCAGAAGCCGTGGTGGTCCAGTGGCGAGTAACCTTGCCTGCCGTGCAGGAGGCGATGGTTCGATCCCCGTCCAGGCCGACTCGTACCAATGAGTGTTTCGGAATTTATGTACGATTTACACCACTGGCTTTTCGGTGAAGGAAAACATCGTGAGGAAACTTACATGCTTCAATTTCGAGGCATGTATTGTACCCACTGTCCATTATAAGTGGCGACGGGCTCACCCCCCGTCACAGTGGACAGAGTTCCGGTACTACTGGTGAAACGTGGATGTTCTGAGGTTTCAGAATATCTCTGACTACCCTCTCGGGGAATACAGTCGTGAGCATATGCTTATTTAACTGTTAGGTGATGTTTTTTGCTCTTTTATATTCATTCAACAGTTTTGGTCATCTTTCTTACTTTCGTTACATTAGTAAGTTGTAATTTATGAGAAATAATCGACGTTAGAATATGAATGATACAAGAATTCTCATGTGTACGTGTGTAAATATACAGGGTATCACAAAACACCTTAGGAGCATTTAACGGGGTGATAATCAACATGGAGTTCACATTGAGATATTTAAAAATAAGAATCACCTTTTACATACGGAACTGCAGTAAATGTACGGGACAATAGATTTTTTTTTCCAATGTGAAAGTTTTTCAGTTTAAATATTACTAAGCTGTTTTGTGACACCTTGTATAAATGACCCCTGACCACACCCTGACCCATGAATTAAATTGTAAACGACTTTTTAGTATTCCATACCTACCGGAAATAGCAAAACGGAACACTTATGGAATCACCTCGGTGTATGTCCATCCGTCCGCACGTTTGTCACACGCATTTTTATCCGTTCATTCCCAGTAGTTCTACTGAACAGTTCTACCGTAGAACTAATGGGATTTTTTTTTTCCCACTAGTTCTACTTTTAAATGCACCACCGAATAGTGGAACTAGTGGGAACATTACTTCTCAATAGTTCAACTACATTTCATATTAGACAAAAATAATCTAAATGTCAAAAAACATAGACATAGGAAGCTGAAACTAGGCACAGGTAGAAATTTCGTACCATACCATACCATAAACAAATAAAACCCTTTTTCGATCCCAGAACCCAAGACTCTGGAACACAACGACACACAGCCCACACTTATTCCTCAAGTTCTCTTCCATCTTCGACTCGATGCTGGATGATGCTCAACTCCTCAAAGAAGTAGTAGAACTGTTGTCAAGAGAAGACAGTGAGAGAGTGACGTGGGCAGACGCGTGGAGACGGATTGAGGAGTTGTGGGGAAGAGACGACCGGGATGTGGTGTTGAGGTATGTTATGTTATATTTTATTATAATGTCAGCTTTATTACAATCGACGATAAGGTATGTTTTTAAAGAATTAGTAAGAGACTTTTTCAAAATTACTGGAGCAGTGACATGAAGGAGACAACACTAACCTTAGGACTGCCGAGACGTAGATATTTAAATAGACTTTCAAATATATCTGGATTTGCAGCAGTCCATGGAATAAAGGATGATCCTAATTCGTTCTAAAGTCGTCTTTATTACAAACGATCATAAGCTATGTTTCTTAGGAATCCGTTTTAATCAGCCTTAGGCACTGTAACTCCTGTAAAGCAGGATTCAACCACTCACAACATTATACAAGACATTGAACTCTAGCGAGCCCGGGGATGACTCTAATCTGTCTTTGAATTCGCAAATTTAATCAAAGAAGATAAGGAAGAAGTAGGAAAAACTATACAATACAAATTAGTAGAATGACTGCCTAAAATAAGATTCAAGGGATAGGTAGGTACGGGGAGATAATTTCAGAACTTGTAAGGAAGTCTCAGAATGTTAAGTGACATTCCATAATTGGACCTTTAAAGTCGATATGACTGTGTAGACACATCACAGACCTTTCGTACAAAAAACTTGAAGTTCGGAGAGCTATGGAAGAATCTATGCTCGGTTTTTTTTTTGGGAACTGGAGACTCATTGAGTTATCACAAAACCGCTCTGGAACCGTTCGTTCTGGAATGGAAACCGTTAAGGAAGGGGGAAACGTAGCATTGGGAACTGGCTGAATGGAGCGACGATCTGCGAAAGGCAGCTGGCAGTGACTCGATGCGTTAGATAAAGATTGAACTCTATTGCGTGATACTGCTTAAAGGTGGACTTTTACTTCAAGAACAAATATTTTTCTTCCAGATCGTTCTTCACTAAACTGGACCTCGTCCTCAACTCCATAAACACAACGTCGACCCCCGGGTCCCTCCAGACTGTCTGGTCTGCCTACATACAGTGCACAGGGGAAGGCTGTAACGATAAGGGACGAACCACCTTGAAATACACCCTGGAATTCTTCTCCGTCATCTTCCAGAATATCGCTGCGGATTTGGAGAAATATTTTAGAGAAAGTAATGGTGAGTAATTATCTTTATTTATAAACGTAAGTACCTATATTCTAGCTATGCTTATACCTAACTTCGAGATGGGGTAGTAAGGGCATAATAGGCGTGTGTGCTAAACGTTGAATGATTTGTCAGTTGCAGCTAATTTTATGTGCTCCAAGCAAAATACGGCCCTAAGTTCACGTTATGTATGTAATATTTCAGAGCCAAACTCATCGATCCTCCAACTGCTGGGCTTCACGCGCGGCACCGCCCTCTACGACATGTATGACAGGCTACCAGACTTCATCAGTGTTCTGCTCAACTCCTACTTCGACTACGGGTTCATGAGTCAGGTACTTATACATTTTATCATGATCATTACACATCACTACTGTGGGTTTAAACAGTCTGTCAGTGGGCGGACCAGCAGCCAGGTGGTCGGGTGACATCTGTAGAGTAGCCTGCAAACAGTGGATGAGACTAGCGTGGGACTGTTCTGGATACCATGAAAATGAAGAGGCATATACCCAGCAGTGGGTTTACCGGAATGATGATGACTGTGGGTGTTGCCAGGGGGCACAAGACAGACAGCATATAGTTTGTCTATAAAGTCGTGGCATGAATGTTTGAGGAACTAATCATTTTAGTATGGTGGTGTTGCCAGGTTATTCTTGATTTTGACGTTCTTGCGTGGAGACAGCGCCCTCATTTTTGGCCATGACTTTTTAGACAGACTGTACGATAACG
Source organism: Agonopterix heracliana (assembly GCA_963693445.1). NCBI lineage: Eukaryota > Metazoa > Arthropoda > Insecta > Lepidoptera > Depressariidae > Agonopterix > Agonopterix heracliana. Next base: position 2,279,282 of record OY856321.1, read on the forward strand.
CGCAATGTAAAGCTAATCTTGAATTGCATACGCTGAAGGAGAAACTCTGAAGTGTAAGTAATCCGTATTGCCCAATGCGCGTGGTGGACTAATGCTCACAAACCCTCCTTGTGGGTAGGCATATCCTGCACTACAGTGAGTGGGACGTGTACAGCGATGTGTAGGTACCTCTCATTATTGGCTGATGATGATGATGAAATAGACTATAGAATTTTTCTCAAGAGATTTGATACTAAACAAGTTCCGAGTTCTTACTAGCAACCGGACCACGACAGTTACCAAGCCATCCCACCCAGCCTTGAAGATTTTCCTTTTTCCATGGAACAACAATTCCATTTTGTTCCTTCAATACTAGGTACAATAACATTTTATATGGATCTCCATAGATACGGTAGGAGTAATTTTTAATGGAAAATAATGCGCAGAAGAGGACGCAGCTTTCTTCGCATTTTATAAAGATTAGCTCATTCTGTAATTTCTTTATGAAAGAAAGAAAATGTTATTTGCTGAAACACTCGTTACTTGCTATTATGCGTTCATTGTTATAATGCGTTGCAACTTCCTGCATGATTTACCAAAATATGCTTTCAAATGAAAATCCACCTCGTTTTTCAGATCCGCCGAGCATCAAACTCCCAATTCTGGGATTGTGAGGCGCTAGTGCTGTCCCTCTCACCCCCGCCCGGCAGCCGTATCGCCGTCTCAGACATCAAACGGATAAAACCTTACGTTTGTCCTTCATTCTTGTACTGGTTATCGTTTCCTAGAGGAGATAATACCCTGCTGGATGTTGTCGCGAAGCCTGTGAGTATTTCTGGTAGAATTTACCTGTTGCCTGCCCTGACATAATCTAAGATTAAAAATGAATTAGTATACAGAGTGTAAAATTTAGGGTGTAAATACCAAAGGGGGTGCTTCATACATTCAAACTTAACAACTTACACTATGAACATCTAAATCGAGAGAAAATTAATGTGAACATGTGAACACAATATTTTTTCCCTGTTTGATCGATCGATGGATCGAGTAACCACTCTATCACGATTTCGATGTTTGCTCCATAGTGAAAGTTGTTCAGCTTGATGGTCTGAAGATGGTACCTTTAACATGTAAGGCATTTAATTTGAATCCCTGTATAGTACCTAGTATATCTTGCCATCTAGCGATGATCTTAGGGGAACATCTAATATTAAAAGATCTTTTCACTAACACCAATTGTTTTCAGCAATACTACTTCTACACAGTCGAAGCACAAAACCTAACTAGCAATTACACTGGAGCATTTGAAGATATCACCAAATTTGCTAAAATAGTAACTGATATAGTGAACAAAAACATAACTGTTTTGGACGAGAAAGATATCAAAATAAACACCGTCAAAGAAAAACTTGAAAATCTAGTTGATTCAGTTCTCAAATACGAAATAAACCAAACTGACATCGGTTATGTTCATTTTAGTGATATAAGTCAAAAACAATTTGCATCAACTGTTTATTTAACAAGAATAGTTGCTATTATTAATAAAATAGCGACTGAAATAGAGAATTTAAAAATAACAGACTTCAAAACTGACGAAGAAACTGCAAATAAATTAGAATCTGAACTGATTTCAATTCAAAAGATATTCAAAAGACGACCCAGTGATATAGCAGCTGTACATTTTGATGTCCTAACTGATTTAGTATGGACGAATAGTGAAAACTATACTATAGTTAAAGCGTTTGAAACAGCTTGTGATAACTTAAAAAACAATGATACAAGTAAAGATATAATTATTGAAAATCAAAGAGTGAAAAATCAGATTTGTACAAAGAATTATAAAATAATTTATGAAACAATAGAAAATAAATTCAATGATAATTATGATAAAGCAAGGAATAGTTTGATAAGACTTGTAGAAATACTTAAGAATGGTAACAGTGATAATGTGACTGATGTATTTGAATTTTTAAACCAAAGGTAAGTTGTTTATCTTATTATAATTAAAATAAGAAATACGTATGACAAGAAACATGGTGATTATTTCTAAATTCTCGTAAAGTTTCTACGAGAACTTAAAAATATACGATCGCACAGTTGAATTTCAATTTTTTTTTATCGAACTCCTAGAAGTTAAAGAAACATCAGTCAGTCAGTGAGTGCGTCATACTTGGCTTTTTGTACTGACTCATTATAATAATTGTACTAAAATAAAATGACTGCAATCTCTAGACCTATTCCGGACTCAATAGCTTAGGCAATGAATAATTGTGGATGGAAAAGTCGAAAGCAGAAAATTTGACTTAGGAACTTTGTTTAGACTAGTTAGGAGATAAACATACTAAAAGTCCTTACCCCTCCGAGGTGCGCTCGAGGGCAAAGAAGGTCCCGTTTTTCGGTTTTTTGCTTACATCATGAAAACGGTGCGTCATACAAAATTTTGTTATACTACATATTGAATCCTTATAAAATTCTCTATAACTTTGACTTTTACACTTTTTATCTATCTCCAATCGTTGCCTAGCCATGAGCTCTGAAAAACCAATTGTAACAAATGATTTTGGCAAATTTTACAATGTGCTACAGAGAATAGAAATTATTTTTGAAAATCGACCGTTTTTTAAAGTGTAAGAGCCCAAAGTTGTAGAGAATTTTATCAGTTTCCATTATGTAGTACAACAAAATTTCGTAGGACGCACCGTTTTCGAGATGTAAGCAAAAAACTAAAAAACTGGACCTTCTTTGCCCCCCCCCCCCCCCCCCTCGAGCGCACCTCGAAGGGGTAAGGACTTTTAGTATGTTTATCTCCTAACTAGTCCAAACAAAGTTCCTAAGTCAAAATTTTCTGCTTTCGACTTTTCCATCCACATCCTTTTTGAGCATTCATTGACCAAACTACAAAGACCATAAAATATTTTATTTCTTTCAAAAGAGTGAAGCAATTTTATTCAGCACTTACTTTTTAATTTCAACTTGAATTCTCTTCAACAGAAAACAACTAACAAACTCTTTAAGAACCTCAATAAAATACGCCTATGATCTCAGTATACCGATCTACCTCCAATACTTACAAAGCAATCTGCAGCACTATGACGTCATTATATCCTTTCTGAACGGCGATGATTGGTGGAGTGCCCTCAGACAGTTGTACAGAGGACAGTATGCGACGAGCTTCTTCGACTCTCTGGAGAAAGGGTTCGAGATCACAGAGAATGTGCTGAGGAGTCTCGATGAAATACACGTGAGTATAAAAGGCAATTGATATAAAAACCAAAAATGCACAAGTCACAATGTTTATTAGAAAGATAGAATTATTCAGGGTCAATGATCCATTAGTAGTGTAAAAATAAAGGTGTTTTTTTAAGTTTCGACTATTAGATTTTCGATTACCTGTATTTTCCCTCCGTGCGTCGTTTTTTCTTCTATCCTGCTTAACAGCATAACCTGGTTAACCTCCTCTAATAACGAATATTGATAGATTGACTTTAACTTGCAGCTGGTCCGTCTCCTCCGCGACATAAACGTGAACAACAGCGATGCCTTCTGCGCCCCCACCATCACCCTGTCCGACTACCTGCCTGACGCCACCGCAGCCCTCTCCACGCTGCACCGACAGCTCTGCGACGCGAACAGAAGCCTACTGTTCACTGAACTGCCGCAATTGGTGTTTGCTTCACAGGTATAGTCACCATCAGCTGATGAACATTTCTCTTTATTTAGAAGACGATAAGGTTCAAAAGTGTGCATCAAGTTTTGATGCTGATATGAATAGAGACAGACAAAACTTACAGAAAAGTCACAGATTATGTTCCCCTGTGGAAGTTGTGTAATTGTGGAAGGGTTTTCAATCCTGCCATAGATGATAATATCTGGGGTTGTCTTGTAGATAATAGAGGGAAGTATGATAACTATTTGTTTTTGTTAGTCCTCCTGTCTTCTTTAAATACATTCGTCTTGGGTCATTTCTCTACAATTTAGAGTCATCCTCCTGACTTGCTGGACTTCAATGTATATTATTGTAAGACGCCGCTCAGTTTTTCTCTACGATACGGGAATTGTAGTGATGGTACAACAAAGTGTTTTCTAAGATCATACAATTCTGTCTTGCTACCTACTGACCTCATAACGTTTTACTATTTTTACGTTTGTAAATTTTTCCAGGACTACGACAGCAGCCTCAAACTCTCAAAAGAGATGAACTACACAGTCCTTTACTCAGACATTTCCAAAGTTGATAGTCATCTTGATCAGATCAGCGAGCCGCAAACTCCGAGGAGACCTCAATGGGTTACCGAGGAGAAACTGTCTAGACTCAGAGAGGTGGCACTTGGGTTGCTATCTAAGGATACCTTGACAAGGGTCTCTTTTGGATTTCTGAGTAATTTTGTTGACGCCGGGACATTGTTCTTGAATAATAGGTAAGAGTTATGAAATCTTTTGCATCGATGGGGGTTTTGATTCAGGATTCAAAAAGTGCCGCGTGGTTTCGTCTTTGAATAGACCAGGATCCAAAATACAGCCCGCGGGCTAGTACCGGCTCGCGAGCACCACCAATACACCAATCAGGCACCGCAGTTTTATAGTAGCACAAAAGTGTTTTTGTTCATAAAACAACAAACCTACTCAAACATTGGCATTTGACAGAAATCTATTGCTTAGACACAAGCAGAAAGCTAATAATTTACTGCAGAAGATGGACATGGAAACTAGCTATTCGAAAATAAACCTTAATCGACGAAAGTTAAACCCTTAATTTCTCCGCAGCCAGTGCACCCTCTGCTCAGAGTTCACGACGTGGTTCAAACAGCTGAACCTGCAGGTCTTCAAGAAGCAGGAGTACGACAACCTTCTGTGCCACATGCACGAGATGTCGCTAGACGACGTACATTACACCCTAAAGAACAACTTCCATTGGGACATGGCTATCAGAGAAGTGAGTTTGGGAAAATTTTGCATTTTCTCCCTCAGTGCCTCCTCGCAATTCGTTCGGGAAGTACCCATGCATAGATGGACCCATATATGCGGGCTGGACCTTGCTTGCATATAGTGACGCCACTATGAAATATTAAAATGTCTGTGACGTTGAAATGGTTAGGTGACTTTATAAAGACTTTCCAAATTTTCTGGGATTGTTCAGACCATCAAACGGAACAACTTTTACTATTGGAGCAAATCTAAAATCGCATTAAAAATCTCCTAACTACTCGACTCAAATGTATGAAACAGCAGGTTTTTTTACGTTTTCAATAGTAAAAGTTTAATTTTGTGGTCTGAACCAGCCCTGAAAATTTAGAAAGTGTTTACAAAATCATCTACTTACTAAACCATTCAACCTTGATCCCCAGCTGATATCAACCCGCAACTACACAAAGCTCGAGCTAAACAAGTCGATCAACGAATTCCTCGAGGTTGTGAAGCTGCACCTGCTGGAAGATATCCAGGCACCAAGCACTAAGCTATCGGAGTGTCTGGCACAAAACGTCAGCAGGAACGGCTTTGGGAATGCTACTTTGTAAGTTTCTTTACCATGTTTTCATTAATTGTTACCCAGAAAATAATTATCCTTTTCTTGTTTTTAAATACTCTTAGTATGTTATGTTTAGAATATGCTACGAGTCATTATCGCCACGAATCTCAGCGCAGGGCTATCGAAGTTAATCCTATGTGGGGGTGACTGATGTTGTTGTTGTGGGATGATGGAAAAGAGTTCTTGATTTACATATTTATTGAAGTGCACTTAATTTGAGTTACATTTAAACTAGCGGTACGGTGGTATGGGAACTTATTCAGCTAAACTATTTATAATACTAAAACAATGTGTCCCCACACTTACCCGAAAGTCAGCGAGTTTGCTCCTTAGTATGTTATGTTTAGAATATGCTACGATTCATTATCGCCTCGAATCTCAGCGCAGGGCTATCGAAGTTAATCCTTACCTGGAAGTCAGCCAGTTCGCTCTATCTTCAAGTATACAGGATGTAAGAGACAGCCAGACAATAATACTGAAACGGTGAATTTGAACCATCAAACTGAACAACTTTCAATATGGAGTCAGGAAACGCGACTCAAATGTATGAAACTGCTTTTTTCACGTTTCCTGAGATTCATCGGTTCTGATTTGCCTGGCTATCCCATACACCCTGTATCGCGTATTTTATTCAAAATTCTTGCGGATGTAAAATTAAATGCGTTACATCACAATACATATGACTGCACCAGAAGGAGGGCTATGTTTTAAACGGGGTACCTACTTCAGACCATCGAACTGAACAACTTCCACTATGAAGCCTTTTTTTCGTGATTTCATAGTTGGTCCCATAGGAAATGTTGTTCAGTTTGATGGTCTGAAGAATTGGAACGCATACAATTCATTTAAAGTTAACTGTAACTTTTATCGATGACCCGGTACCAGATTCGTCTCGATCCTGTCCCACACGGCGCGGCTACTCCGCTCAGAAGCGCCACACCTCTCCGAAATCGAAGGCATCACGTCCTTGCCGTACCTACGACAACTAGCAGCAGATGTCGCTCACAATTTAAATGTTTTTGTACCATTGAAAAGGTACATGAACAAGGGAAATGAAGAGGTGGATATCGTAAAGGGACGAGAGGTGAATTTGCGATTGGTGAGTTTGATGTTTTTTCTTGTTTCCTTATTTAGATTACGGAACTGTCGTGTGACAGCCCTCTGCTCATCCTATTTGGTTTGAGAAGTCAAGGTCACGGAATATAGGTATAAGCCAAGGTTCACTTTTAGCATTCAAAAACTGGGCGTCTCAACTGTCTAGATGAATACCCTTTCGCCTTCAGAAATAACAAATGAAAAAGTGGTAGGAAAAAAATTTATCTAAGTTGTCCAAAAAAATTGAAATTTCTTGTCTTCCCTTTTGAACTGTACACCCTTGGGTAAATAACTGACATCAAATGTTGTTATTTCAGGCCAGAAACCTGCAACTAAGTGACATAAAGTTACCAAACAATAATTGGGACGATATTTGTAAAGATCACAACTGCAGTGAAATACTTGAGAATATCAACAAGAGTTTGAACTGGACACTAATTGATCAAGATGTAAGTATGATGCAGGAATAATTATTTTCGTAATAATATGCAATTTCTCTTTGGTAAGCAACCTTGCCTCTAGCAAAAAATATAATTCTCGGGATTTCTGTCCAACTGTTCTTCGTTAGATCTTTATTTATTAAAATTCGCATTCAAATTAGGAACTCCCAAAAAAGTGTGGAGTGAGGTGCGGTATCTGAAGTCAAAGAGGGGCAGGGAGTTGCCGAAGAACTATTATACTATTACCTACACTGTGTTCTTAGTTAGCTCCATTACATCGCTACACGAATCATTACATAACTGCTCCCTATTCCCAGCTACCAACTCTACAAACCCAACAATTCTGGCGCCTGTCCTTCGTGGCCAACATCCTGGAGCACACTGAGCATCTGTTGGGCCACGTGGGCAGGCTGCTCGGCGTGGCCAGCAGGGTGGACCTGCGAGGCGTGGGTGACGGCGAGCTGGTGGCCTTGATCGACTTCCTCATGCAGATCCTCATGGAGGACAGTTTGAATGGCATTGTTTATAGGTAGGGTGGTATTTCTGCTATATGCATCTTCCTCCTATCATACAGCTTCCTACATGATACAGCGAGATACCTCCTGGACTGAAATTTATAGGCTTTTGCCAGAATCATACCATAAGTATGCACTCTCATTTGCCGCAAGTCTCATGAGGGAGGCTCCTTGGACCAAGTTCCATACACGGAAACAGAAATGCTTCACCTCTTGAGTATTTTTTCCTTTGTTTACAGTATACAAGGCATAGTGGAAGAACTTCAGCCTTTACTACAAGACACAACCCTAGAGTACGACCTGAAAGCACTCTCCACCGGCCTAAAAGTTGTGCAGCAGTTCAAGAACTACATACTGGAAAAAGAAGATCTGAATGGTAATTTGTTCTTGGCAATAATTATGTTTTTCACAAACATGCTTGGAAATTTGAGCATTATTTTGACAACCTTCTTCGAGATAAATCGAAATTGCTGTACTGGCCAAATACATGCGAGCAGCGGCCGGCAAAAGTAGAATGAAAATCCATATCTGTCGTGGTTCAGCGGCCAAATAAATTACATAGTAAACTCATATCTGTCGTGTAATTTAATAAAAATGGATTGATATTTTATGCTATGCTATGCTTATGCTTATGCTTATGGGATTGATATTTTACTCAGAAACATGGCAACCAAGGAGGTAACATAACAAAGGTTTTATTTAAATTTCGAACTGGCTTGGACATAGAAAGCTTTAATAAAATACGAATGAAACCTTTAAGCACAGATTATTAATTCGTTACGCAGTTAGCTTTTACGCAGGAAAAAATATTGTAGTTCGTCATTGATTTTGAAAAGTTTATTGATTTTAATTTCCGCGCATTGTTTTAGAAAAGCACTATACAAGCCTTGGCCGCAACTAGGCATTGATAGACTTACGTATTGTGTGCCTCGGCTTCGCCTCGGCCCACATTTACATGTTCGTCCATCAATGCCTCTTTTGCTGGCCACTGCAGTAATGTACTAAATCATCATCTGCCGTTTATCGTCTCCACGGGTGGAGTAAAGGGGTCCACAAAGCTTGTCAATTGCGAAATTTGCAATTGCAAATTTTTCTAATTAGCAACTCGATTTCTTCTTCAACGCGTGCAGGTTTCCTGACGATGTTTTCCTTCACAGTTAGAGAGCAGTATTCTACTATACTTAAGATAGAGAAATTCAATCGTACTTGGTATATCATACACGTACGGATTCGGACCCTCACTCGGAGCCTCACTGGTCATTATCTTACTGTCATCCTCAAAAACATGCCTCGTTAATAACAGAGTAAATATTAATGACATATTGTCCCCATACAGTGGAGGTATCGTCGTACTTCAGCGCGGATCACGTGGAGGCGGGGCTGAGCGCGCTCGGTATCAACAACACAAACTTCTGGTCCATCGCCGCACCCAGGGTCCACGCCGGGCACCTGCAGCTTAAACCGGTTAGTGCTGTTGGCTATGTCCTTACAGGAACGACAACATAGATGAGGGCATTCATAGATTTAATTTAATTTAATTTATTAGGCTTCTCCTCATTTTAAGACCGCCTTATTTTTGTGCCTACTGTTTTTTTCTTTCTGTATTTTACTGTTTGTATTTTGGTGTAAAATAAAGTATATTTGTTTGTTTGTTTGTTTGTTTGTTTAATACTCTTTCCGGTCCTCTGCCAATCGAATCCAAGTCTTTCTAGCTATCTTCGCAATGTTATCAGCCCACCTGGCTGCTGGACGACATCTCTTACCTGATCTCGGGCACCACACAGTGAAAGCTTTGCTTCATCTGCCATCTATCCGTCTACCCACATGTCGCACCCGCCGTCTTTTCAGTCCAGCACTTGTCTATATCTCCAACATCATTTACCTTAGTTTGACGTCAGATCTTGTCATTTGTGAAATACACCATAATATCCTTAAACTATTCACATTTCACTTGCAGCAGACCTCAAACTCTATCAAGTATGGCAGATAGTAAGCTTGAAGACACCACTTTCAATAAGAATAAGAATATTTATTGTTCAAACTGTGTACAAAAGATGTTACATAGACAGAATCAACAGTTTGGTCCGCAGCACGGTCGTACAATATTAGGGGCTTACATTGGACTTACAATGGCTTAAAATGGACAGTACACGGTACAGTACGGTACGGTACGGTACGGTACAGTACAGTACACAGGACATTACACGCCTCGAAATTGATGTTTCCTCACGATGTTTGATGTTTTCTTCATTCGCACTTGCATCCCTCGTCTAGTTTAAAACTTGGTACCTATGTTGAAGAGGCCACCTCTTTCACTCGATTGTCGTAAAAATGAAGTAACACCATTAACATTTCCAGCTATTTACAAAACAAGACGAGTACCACATATCGAACTTCGTGTGCCAAATGGACTCGATGTCCAAGGTGATAGTGCCGGCCAACCTGGACGTGGTGACGGCGGAGGACGTGCACGCGGCCATCATCGAGCAGTTCTGCGGGCTCAGCGACGAGCGCGCCAAGGAGACCGTGCCTGTGCTGCTGGAGAATATGAACTTCTCCGCCGTTATGGATAGGGTAAGCACAAACAACAAACAAGGCCGAGTTGGATACGAACATCCAATTGGTTTATTCAATATCATAAAACCGAAAAATATCCACAGATAAAAACGACCCTGCTAACGCAACTGTACGCCGCGTCCAACCTGACGGAAGCAGAGGGCGCCACCGTCCTGGAAATGTTCCCGCGCATGGCAGCCCTATTACCCGTCATACAGGAGAGCGTGGGCGACCTCAGTGAAACCATCGCACAGGAACCTCTCATACAGAGCCTGAGGGGCGCTGACTCTATCGGAGGACTTCTGGGATGTAAGTACTATTCTTCAGCGAGAGCCCACCGTTGGGCACCTTTTCAAATATCTGCCACTTGTGTCAGAGAAAATCTCACTCCAACTGATAGGATGACCTGGACCTACTGTTTATTAATTAAGTACCATAACAATTTTACGGCTGTTTTCAGATAAATTGAACTAAACAACTTTCCCTACATACATTAAGACATTTTTTCGTTTAGGACATTCCGCGTTTAGGACATTTTGTGTTTTAGGACATTATAAGTATTAAGTCAATTCGCGCTGACAAATTAGGTCATTATTTCAAAACGAATCCAAGTTGAACACTCGTATTCTTAGAAAAAATTTGTGGAAGCACCTTAAGATTTCCTCCGTTAAGTCAAAGACGTTTTTAGGGTTCCGAAGTCAACAAGGAACCCTTATAGTTTCGCCATGTCCGTCCGTCCGTCCGTCCGTCCGTCCGTCTGTCCGCGGCTTAGCTCAGAGACGCTTAGTACTAGAAAGCTGTAATTTGGCATGGCATTAGCATTGGCATGGCAATATAGCAGACTCATTCAATAATTATTTCATAAACTTGACATATCCAGTAAATTATAATATTAAGAATACGAATAAAGTTAAATTAAATAATACTATATTTCTTGAACCAATAAATGAGAATGACGTGTTGAATGTAATAAAGTCACTTAATAATACAACTTCTGAAGGTTATGATGGCATAAGTACAAAGATTGTAAAAGAATGTAAAGAAGAAATCTGCTTAGTTATGACACACTTGATCAATCTGTCTTTGGAATCAGGTTGTTTTCCAGAAAAGTTAAAGTTTTCTCTGGTAAAACCTCTCTATAAAAAGGGAGACAGAGACGATGTGGGAAATTATCGCCCCATCACGCTTATACCAATTTTTTCCAAAATCTTTGAGAAAATAATGCATACTAAATTAACTAAATTCTTTGGAAAATACAACGTCATAAAACCGGAACAACATGGTTTCCAGAAACAGAAATCGACTGCACTAGCAGCGTTCAATCTAGTGAATGGTATTTTGCAAAGCAAAAACCAAAAAAACTACACCACGACCCTATTCTTCGATATGTCGAAGGCCTTCGATTTTGTGTCGCACAGTCAATTAATACGTAAACTAGAAGATTGTGGAATCAGAGGCGTGGCTTTGAAATGGATCAAAACTTATTTGGAAAATAGATCACAATGCGTTGAAATATCTAAGCTCGATAACTTTAATATAATGCGAACGTACCAATCACAATACGAATATAATCGATCCGGCGTGCCCCAAGGCAGCGTGCTAGGACCTTTTTTATTTTTAGTGTATATAAATGACCTCCCAGTCATAACGGACCATAAATGTATTTTATTCGCAGATGACATTTCTATAATAATTACCACTGACATGAAAATGACACTTAATGACCACGAAACAAATATAAATAAAACAGTAACATCAACAATTGAATGGCTAAATAATAATAATCTGCATGTCAATATTAATAAAACTAATTATATACATTTCAATCAGATACATTGTGACCGATCCTTAAATATAAGATATAATAGTCAAATACTTCATGAAGCTGATGTTGTCACGTTCTTGGGAGTAGATCTAGATAAAGACCTGAAATGGAAAGAACACACAAACAAAGTGTGCTCAAAAATAAATAGATTTGTCTATGCGTTGTACAAGCTCAGAACTACAGCAACACAAAATACGGCCCGCACTGCTTACTTCGCATACGTGGAATCGGTACTGAGATATTGTTTAATAGTCTGGGGAAACGGCCCCGACATTGCAAAAGTCTTCATAGCACAAAAAAAATGCATTCGTGCTATCTGTGGAGTACCCCCCGATGAACCTTGTCGCCCCCTTTTCAGGAAGCTAAATTTTCTACCGCTTGCATGTCTGTACATCTTTGAGGTAGCAAAATTCGTAAAGCAAAATTCGAAACTGTTCAAAACGGCAAGAGATTTTTTTCCTAGGAATACCCGTAACTCTAACAGACTAGTAATGGATGTGTGTCCAAAATCTACGTTGTTTCAAAATAGTTGTTATTCCATGTGTATATCTATTTACAATAATGTGCCAGTGTCTATAAAAGAGTTACCGTTCAATAGGTTTAAGACGAGTCTGTATAATTGGCTACTACAGCACACATTTTACTCTGTTAATGACTTTCTTCTGAGATTAATAGTATTATAGATTAAGTAATTGTATTGAATTGTGTTATAATTATAATAATGTAGTGACTTTAAAAATTTGGTCTATACTGATGTTAATTTAATATAAAAGATCTTAATTTTGACATTATAACCACAACTTAAGCATACCTACTCGTAAAATAAATTTTGCATGCTATTTGTAAATAGTTGAATAAGGAGGACTCAATTGTAACTATCATAATATCCTGTAACTACACCCTTTTCAGTGCAAATAAATCTTATCTTATCTTATCTTATCATGGGTACACATATTAAGGTGACATAGTAGAAGGAAATACGTTGGAGGCATCTTTTATTTTTCATGTTTCGACTAGATTTATACAAATTACCGAATTATAAGTCATACCTCAGTATTCTTGGATAGTTTATCTAGTGAAATCATCAATTAAATACACGATTGGAATTACTTCACTTGATAGAAAATCGTCTCAAAGATGTCGTATTTTTTACCATTTTAAACGATTTTTTTCGCTTTAGAAGAACTTAAAGTAGGTTTCATTCTTTTTAATTTATACTCACATATTTACCATTGATTCTTCTAGTGAATTCATCAACAAAAGTTATAAAAAGTAATTCCATTATTTATTTATCCTCAAAAATACGAATGGCGTACCAAATATTCTCGGAGCGGGTCTTAGCGGGGCGCGCTCAGACGGCTTTTAGCCACGGTCGGAGACGGACGCTAGCCAATTTTTTATTTTTTGACTTTGTAGTACATTGACTCGTCTAGTAAGTGGTTGTTACTAGTTCTGCCCACAAAAACGTCGATGTACAGCGGCCCCCGTCTAGGGTTGCATGAGCTAGACATATTGTGTCACGTTCGCTAAATGCTGACGTTTAGAGTTGCCACCTTAGCTTATTTTGAGCTAGATTTTGGATTTTTTAAACTCAACAGGGGAATACGTTTGTATGGCCAAAACGGTATCCGCCAATCCTCTTACCCAAAATGAAAAATCATGTGTCAAAAATCAATCTAAACAATTACTTACGTGATTAAATTGATATACTTAATCTCACATTAATATTTACAATAAAAAAAGATGAACACTTTTCACACTAAATATTGATTTTTGACGATGGTTTGAAATACAATAAAGTGGTAAACAATTTTTAATTTTTTTTGTTAAGAATTTATCCTTTCGGAAAGGCAATGGAACTAGCCCTTAAAGCCTGGTCTTTAGTTATATTTTTCTTTGTTCTTAACCTAACCTAGCTAACTCTTGAAATGCAAGGGTGGTTCAAACATTCCAATTAGATGAGTTTTACACGAGGATTAATCCAAATCAAACGGAAGCGCCTATCTTTATTTCTCACTTTAACTGTAATAGGTATTGTTCTCCATTAATCGCACATTATTAAACTGTAAAACTATATGTCAAATAAAGACGAAAATAAGAAGATGACAGCAGCAGGGCTACGAAACCTTTTCAGACCGTGATCGTTTTATAAAAAATCAAAATACCGATTGGCAGTGTTCGATAGAAGAATGTTATATAAATTCCAAATAATTATAGGAACATTATCTTAAATTAAAAAGAATGTCGTCTAAATTAAAAACAAGTGCATGTTAATTTTAACATTTCACTCGTTCGGTGTTGATGGAAACGAAAGAAAAAATCAGTTTTGTGCTCACTAGGTCCGTAATTCCGCATGATTAAACCAGACTGAAAATCGATTTTGAGGGCGAATTAAACAAGTTTTCTAAAGCCTTGAACGACATCTGTAATCAATCAATCAATCAAATACACTTTATTCAAAGATGAATAACATCAATCCAAGTATTTATACGTCCTTCACATTGTTTGTAACTACCTAAATCTTACTAATGCATTTAAAAAAATCTCCCTAAAGTTACGGAATCGATAAAAACACGAAACACTATAATTAATCTAACAAAAGATTGCAACACCACCTTAAATTCAAATTCAACAATGTTTTTCCTTGCCACATTGTATGTACATATAATAGTAATGTAGACGTACGTAAGATCTTTATTAAGTATTTTTATCCTTCTAATGAAATGACAAGGATTTTTTTAAAGGGGATCAAGCTTATTGTGCTGCCCCCAATCGTATTTTTCTATTTCTAAACAGTTAAAAAACATTTCCAAAAAACAAGAAAGCATTCATGCATGGCTAGCATAGATTTTTATCATTACAAAGCATTTTAACGAGAAAAACGTCATGCGCGCTCTTTCTGGCATACGTAAATATAATAAGGATGTAGGCACATCTCTATTTTTATCATTTTCTCGGGGGTGGCATGCGAGGCCTACTGATTGGCCTTCAATTTATCGAAATTCACCAAAGACCGTCGCTTACCAACCGTGGTCAGCCTTCATCGCCGGAATAGTCTTCAAGTAGGTACTACCGGAAGGTGTTCGCGTCTAAACCTGCCCTTAGAAACGAGTAGCCCCCTTGAATGTTAATGGAATAACTACACCTTAGTCATGGTTGCAGGGTATTTATCCAAGACAAGATACCATTGCTTCGTTACTCCATAAAAAATACTAAAAAAGTTGGAAGACTTCAATCCTGCATTCCTCAATACATATAGGGTCCAACTTAATATGCTGACACTTTTTTAAGAGGATGATCAGACCGTCAAACTGAACAACTTTCTCTATGGGACCAACATCGAAATCGCGAAAAAAAAATCTGCTCTTCCATACAAAACTGCAAACCTACTCGAGAAAAATGTATGGGACAGCTGATTTTTTTTTCGCGATTTCGATGTTGGTCCCATAGAGAAAGTTGTTCAGTTTGATGGTCTGAACATCCCCTTAAAAAAGTGTCAGCATATTAAGAAGGACCCTGTATACTTAACACCGTGAAAAACAAAATCAACTTTTTATTGTAACGCTAATTCAGAGTAGGTAATTCTCGTGTATCTCATCATAATATAACAATTTCTAATCAAAATAAGTGCTGACAATAATGCGTTCTCCAAGAGCAGTAAAAATAAATATTTTATTTATTTATTTGTAAAACAGTAAAAACACAAGACACAATAATACAACTTAAAATAAACTCAAGTAAGCGTCTCCAATATTGTGCAGGTGTCAGTAGATGGAATACCATCAAGGATATTTTTTTTGTCCCCAACAAGTGACAAGGATGAAGAGCAAGCGATGAAGCAAACATCGTGAGGAAACCTACTTACGCTGAAGAAAAAATTCGGATGCGTTATAATGAAGTCTACCAATCCGCATTCATCAATAAATATTTTTGAATTTGCATTATTGACGTTAGATATGACGAATGACTATATTACGACACATTTGGCGTATGCTTTCCAAAAATTTACTCAGTCGTTTCCTACCTGGAAGAGCCCACGCTTGGTATGTTTTGAAAATATTTTTTGGATTTTTTAAAACATTATGGCTGAAAGGTAATGGTATAGTATATTTTTAAGACCGACTCATGAAGCCCTTTTATTTAATACCCCACACGATAGGTTTCAGAACAAAAATTTATGACTTCATAATTCGTCATAATTTCATCTGGAGCGTTTCCGTGCTTTGGAAGGCACGTTTAGCAGTTGGTCTCGGATAGTTCCGTCAGATGTCGTTGTAACTATTCGTTGAGCCAGGTCAGAGGCCTATTTAGGTGGCTTGAAAATTCTCTGACAGCCAGCTGATCACTAACTTGCCTCCACTAACACGCACATTTTTTTTTTATTTCAGATTCTTACATCTAAATTAACAAATTATAATATCGCCAAACTGCTGAGCAGTTTGTAGTATCCCGTGTGGTAGAGTATGGCCCACTCCCTCTCACACCTATTCGTGAGAGACGGCCTTTGCCCTGCAGTGGGATTCTACAGGCTATCTCTTGCTTTTTTTTTATTTCAAAAATAATGATACCATAGACTCCCAAGTACGGATTATTTTTTTCTTTTTCAGTAGGTACCTATTAACACCAATAATGTCACATTGCGTAGAAAATGTCAAGTTACTCTGTGAATTTTACCTATTCTATTCTTGTTAGATTTCGCCAGTGTCAAGTATTGAAGATATATTAATTAGATATTGTACGGTAATAGGATATGGCGATCTCAAAGCCCCGTTTTTAGACAAAAACACACACTCGAAATCGCCATAAAACGGCGGAGCCACGTGGCCAATCAAATCGCAAGCCGACGAAACGTCTACTTGTTAACCCCTTAGCCACGCGACTGCGAATTTTACCTATCTTGGCCGCCAGCAGCGTGATGACGTCTAAGTCACGAGTGACAGTTGATAAATTACATACAGAATCATAAACATACATAAACTCACGACCGTAATCCCTTTATGGGTGGTCAGAAATATTGCTACTCCTACGTACTTTCTGTTTAAGAGTGTAGTTATACTCGTAGTAATGCTCACATTTTAGCAATTTAAGTTTCAGGATGGAATGACGTGTCAAGTGGTGAGAGGTGGCTAACCCTTCACCTATAAACACTGTATGAGAAACCTTTAATCCCTTAGTTGCCTCGTACTACACCCACGGGAAGAATTCGGGTGGTCCATTATAGGCTGGAACCACACAAAAATGTAACTCCTTGTTCGTTTTTAGGGTTCCGTAGTCCAACAAGGAACCCTTATACTTTCGTCTATTCTGTCTGTCTGTCTGTTGCCCTACCTCAATAACACGCTCATTTTGCACCTATTGAATCGAAATTTGGTATGAATACAGATAACAGTACCTAACCCAAACAGAAATGAGGTAGTCATAATCATGAAGCAAGTAATTTTTTTTGAAAAGAATTTTTTTCCAACCACCTTTTCGTTGTATGGGATACAACTTCTTCTTCTTATCGAGTGGGCTGCAAAGCCCTGGTGTCAGAGTTTATTCAAACCGCCTTACGGCCTCTGACGTGGTTTTTATGTAACGACTACTACCACCAGTGATAGTAGCCGGGGCCAACAGCTTAACGTGCCATCCGAAGCACGGAATCATCTTTCATTTCAGACAATCAGGTGACAGGGAGCCTGCAATGTCCTAACCAACTGGGGAAAAACGCACAAAGTGAGATTTCACTAGGTGCCCCCCGTGGGAATCGAACCCACGACCTCCGTGTCAAGAGCCCAATGCTCTAACCATTAGACCACGGGATACAACGAAAAGGTCGTTAAAAAAATTATTTTTTTAATAAATCGAGTGTGGTGTCGTTGGATAGGTTTTGTCCAATGGAAGAAAACTCCTATAGAAACTAAATCATTGCAATGCTTGTGTCTCGAGATATTTGCGCTCAAAGTCAAAAATAAGGGCGTACCCCCCTCTAACTTCTAAAATACAAGAGTAAAAAAACTGAAAATGTGACACAATATAGCTAGCTCTCTGTAAGTACTTTCAAAGAAAATTATAACGGAAGCTTTAGCCCAACTAGTTTCGGAGAAATCAAATAAAATACCTATCGACCGTCGACCGCTGTGTCGGCGTCTATCAATAGATGGCGCTGAACAAAATTAAATCGCACTATTGTTTGCTTCTTGAGGATTTTTTAAGTTATTTAAGCTATGTTAAGAAAAATTTTCATATTTATTACGGAACCCTACCTTGGGCGATTCTGACATGCTCTTGGCCGGTTTTTTATTTTTGTTTAGTAGTTGCCACAGTATATAGTAGTCCAACCGATTTCGGTTATGGCGACTGCTGTACTCTCTCACGCCGCACATGTGCTCTCATGTGGCTGGCGTAACCAACTTTTGCCTTAAATGTTCGGCTGCAGAGGGCACACGTCAGCACTCCATCCACATAGTTGTAATGGTAGGCCACAGGTGGGCGGGCCTTTAGCTCATCACGCTTCCTGTCCAGCTCATCACGTCTGCGCTCCTCGAAGTCAAACACGCTATTCTGCACTAGCTGCCTCCACTCGTCTCTGTTTCCAGCACGTCGTTCCCAATCTAAATCTCCGATGCTGCAGTTCTTCATGTGCCTTTTCTGTACATCTTTGAAGCGGAGAAGTTGGCCACCCTGCTTGCGCTTCCCATCTTGAAGCTCCGAGTATAGCGCACGCTTAGCCATCCTCTCGTTCGGCATTCGAGACACATGACCCAGCCATCGTAATTGGCGTCTCATCAGGTAGGCCTCAATTCCTCCAATGTCGCAGCGCCGTAGAACCTCAGTATTGCGTACTCTGTCTGACCATCGGATGTTTAGTATATCACGAAGGCATTTCATGTGATATTTGTCCAGAGTACGAATATGCTTTCTGTATGGACACCATGCCTCGGACCCGTAGAGAAGAGCTGGCAATATGACTGCATTATACGGGGCCCCCGACGTGCGTAAGCAAAAATTAATAAATACTTCCCAAATTTCTTCATCAGCTATAAATGATTTAATAAATCAGTTTGCCGAAAAAAGGTAAGGGGAGTGTAATATTCCATTTGATACTTAGATAATTATGATGAATAAATATTTCTTTAAATTTTTATGAAAACATTTTTTTTCTTTTGTGAGAAATCTTTAGCCTTCATATGGTACCCAAACAAATCGCCGAGGCAGCTGTCTGCCAGGCAAGTCTCTGCGCCTACTCTAGTACCTACCTCAATAACTTGCAAACACATTTTTTCTAGATTTTCAGATTTAGATTAGAGACAAATCTATTCATAAATAAATACAACGATGCTCAATAACGATTTGAAAGAAGTTCTACTAATCTTAGTTCATTTTTTAGAATTTTTATAATATTAAGTATCCATATGGCTACTACTAGCTCCACCTGGCGGATATTTTTCATAACTATCTTTAAAAAAGCTTCATTGAAAGGAAGACGAACCACATGTGTGCACCACTGCTTCTTTAGGTCTTTCAACATCGCCAATCGCTTTGCAACATTGTTGTTTGATACAATTTTTCATATTTCTTTAAAGTGTGTACTATAAAGAACCTTTTTTTCCTTCTTTTCGCCCCTATTTGTAATGGAGTATAGTATGATATTAAATTTCACATAGTTAGTAAAAAAAATGATTTATTTAAATTTCCGGAAAAATCCCGGAATCGGTGGTCAATACGGTTGGCAACAGAATATGAACCCAGAGCCGTAAAACTCTTTCCAAAAAAAAAGTTGACGCGGGGTGCCACCCGCCGATGGGCGGGACTACTCTCCCGTCACTTCCTCTGCTTCACCCCCTCAAATACCTAAAGAGCGGCGCCGCACGTCGTCTTAATCACGCCGAGAAAGTGGTAAAATAAAATTTTGAAAAATATTTTTTTTAGGGTACCTCCCCTACCCGTGAAGTGGGGACGCAATTTTTTTTTCTCGTCTATCCCGTGGTGTGGGGTATCGTTGGATAGTTCTTTTAAAAATACGGTGGGTGTGGGAAAACCATTTTTCGATTTAGGAATCCGTTAGTGAAATATTAAGCTTTAAGGTGCTAATTTTTGTTAGAGTCGAGTGTCCCCCCCCCCTCTGCCAGCTAAACGGTTGTTTCTAGATATGTGAAAAAATTCATGACAGTAGTGTATATAATGAAATTAAAAGTAAAACTATCACCGCTAAGTTAGCTTTACAAGTTAACGAGTAATAGTCGACCAACTTAAAAAAAGTATTTTTTAGACTTTATTAGCCGTCAAACCGTAGTATAAAACAAAAAGCCCCCTTCTAAGTTCGTATATTGTGACGGGCAACTACGGAACCCTACCCTGCGCGTGGCCCGACACGCACTTGGCCAGTTTTTTTTAAATAGTTATTTTACTGACACTTCCTCGAATCGACCCAGGAAATCTCGAGGAAGCAAACTAAGAGCACAAGCGATTTTTAGCGAAAACGTTGATGGAACGATATCGACGCGATTCCGCCGCGACACCGCCGCGATATTTCTGACATCAATCAGTGTTCCGGCAGAATCACGACGATAATGCTCAGTGAACGACATGCCATAGTCTCAAAAATCGCTAATGTGATATGGCTCTAAGAATACGGGCGTTACAACCCAAATAAAATGCATATGAGATTCTCAAATCGTTCACGTCCCCAGCGGCCGAGTTCCTATCGAGCGCGGGCCAGATGCTCTGCGGGAAGCCGTTCCAAACCGACCAGAACCGGTTCTACGCCGCCATCGCCAAGAGCCCGGACTTCTCCAACGAACCCGACCAGGCTCAGCTGGATGTGCTGCCCAGTAAGTATTAACACCAGACGGACACTCCCTACCCCCAGCCAATGTTGAACTCACCCCCTCTTGTTGCTGCGGGAAGTGGACAACAGTAAACTAGTCGTGTATAACTCTCTCACTTAAGCTCTTTCATCACACGCTAGCTTCTCTGTCTTCGTCTTCTTGTCAGTGCGAGCCCATTATTATGAAGTGTGTGTAGTTCAGCTGAGGCAAAACTTTAACCAATAACTAATCAAACCCGCAGCGGATTTCTGCCGCAGCCTGTACAAGGACATCGTGAGCATGGACGGCGGCAAGATCGTGTGGAGCTTCGTCAAGCCCCTGATCATGGGCAAGATACTCTACACGCCCCTCAACCCCGCCGTGCAGACTATCATTGAGAAGGTATTGTTTATCTTTATGTACCTACCTATACCTATACCTATACCTATACCTAAGAGTGAATGTGTCACGTTGCGGAGAAACGTGGACTTTCAATCTTAAGTGTCCGGGTTCGAAATACTAGGTACAACATGGCTTAAACATAATTAACAAATCTACATTGAAGACATTTACAACCGCAAGTAATTGAGGCAAATACAGACAGAATGAAAGTATAAGGGTTCCTTGTTTGACTACGGAACCCTAAAAAGGTTACGATATGGTAAGTATTTGAGTTTGTTTGTTTGTTCGAGCATCACGCAAAAACGACTTGTTTTAGTGAATCTTTTTGTGTGTAAAAACTTATGATGAGACCTACGAATAAAGATATATGAGACTTAAAAACTGGTCAATATTTTATCTCGCTACGACAACGGGAGCCGGTACGGAAGTCGCTAAAGCTAGTAAGCAAGAAAATTGAAAACAAAATTGCTAGAAATTGAGGCGGGGTATACAAATAGACAGATTGGACGAAGGTTCCTTGTTTGACTACGGAACCCTAAAAAGATATATAGATTTCTTTTCATGTTCCCACTTTAATCAAAACATTATCTCCACAGGCCAACTCAACATTCTCCCACATGATAAAGCTGACTTCCCTCATCCACTCGTTCTCCTCCTCCTTCTCCACTATCCACGTCCTCTCTGAGCATCGGGAGGGAGTCGGCGCGTTGCGGAGCATCATGACTGCGCCCGCGTTCACTGAACTGAGGAGTTTGCTCGTCGGGGGAGATGTGGCTGTCGATGTCGACGTAGACGTAGACGGGTTGTTCGATGAGTTCGGAGATCTGGAGGTGGGTCTGATATTCTGCACAATTCGAAGTGCTAAGCTCTGCAGCATATTAGTCAGAAAAAATAAAGAACTACGTAACTGATATTGAAACTGCCAGACTCGTATAATATATTTCAGTTACTTTCATAGTATTGACATTGAGACAGTATTTATCCTACAGAAACGGGCAATTCGAGATATTATAGCTCGAGAATATATCGTCTGTATTATTGTGATTCGCTTCGCGACCTTTTTAATTTTCTCAAAGCATCTGCATGTTGACGACATCTGGGACAGTACCGGTAAAACCTGGATGGGATTGGCACTGGACCGAGATGGATGGCAATGTCGGGAGGAGGCTTATGCCCAGCAGTGGGTAGATACGGGCTAATGACGATGCTCCCCAAGATTGTTACCTATCAAAACTGCATCGAAATCTGTATGGAGACTCAAGAGTTCAGGACCAGAGCTCTTTCAAGAACGTCAGCGTAATCGCAAGTGAGATACCGAAATGGAGTTGGAGGATATACAATACAATTTAGATACAATTTGCCGCCTCAATTTACAGCCAGATAGCACAGATTGTGGACTGCAGACGCTGGCAAGCCATTATTCTCGCTTTAGCGAACGATGTTTGTGAGCGACAGAAAGTGGTGGAGTACAGGAAAATGAGGTTTCATGCGGACAAGTCAGGTCCAACCTTAACACTTCTAAAACATCAACATAAGATTTAAAGAATTACATTTTCCCCCAGAGCATCGGCAGTCTTTTAAAGAAGGGATCGGACCTGCTTCACTGCATCAACATGAACCGCTTCCAAGCCGTCCCTGATGAGTACCAGCTCACGCACGAAGCTGCTAAACTTAGTAGAGTCAATGAGTTCTCAGCAGGTCAGTCACACATTCTGCACTCAAACGGTGTTGGTAAACATCGTGAGGAAACCTGCATAAGCTGAAGAAGAAATTCTGATGCGTATGTGAAGTCTACAATCCGCATTGGGCACGCGTGGTGGGCTTATAGTTACACCATCACTATGAGAGTAGGGCCTGTGCCCCAGCAGTGGGAAGGAGGATAGAGGCTGATGATGACTAAGTTTAATAAAGTCCTATGGACATACTCGTACGAGTAATCTTTGTTTTTTTCTAGGACTAGACCGAAATTCGAAGTAAACCACTCAATTTCTTCCCATGGTTTTCGTACTAAAGACTTTTTTTATCTTCTTGGTTTCTTCTCTTCTTATACAGCCGTAGAAGTGTTACAAAAAATCGTCTGTTCGAATATGCATTGAAGTTTCCTATGAAAATAATTGTTCAGTTTGATGGTCTACTCCACTCTCTAAAGAGTGTAAAGTTTGACTACTCTTCAAATGAAGAACGCAACGTGAATTAATTCAATGGAGTAGATTTCTAACAGTTTATTGCTTTCAGGTATTGTGTTCTTGAACACTGGAGAGCAAGCCGGGAAGCCAACCAACGTGGAGTACAAGATACGCATGGACATAGAGAATGCGCCAACTACGTCGAGGAAAAAGAACTAGTAAGACTACCTCTTAATATTTATTTATTTATTAGACATGCCAACGGTACATAAGTAAAACAGTATATAAATAAATGAAAATGACAATATTCTAACTTATGTACTAATAACAGGCATGCGACAGCTCTCATATAGAAAATATTGTCAGTAACAAAACGTGAATATTAAGTTAGGTATAATTCGAAACAAGCCAAAAGAACATTTCTAAACATCAACAACAACAAAAAAATTTATTAAAAAATTATCGTTGTGACTAGTGTGTACTACGGCCCGTCTAATAACCCCTCCCTCTCACCCCCCTTGGTGGTAAAAGAGGTGGACGACAATAAGCAGTGGTGTAGTCTTAGCACTTAGTTTACATGTTTTAAGCTCTTCTTGTCAGTGCGAGTCCGTTTGTATGAAGTGTCCAGGGTGCAACGTAGAACTCATTCTTATTCTGTGCGGCTCGCTTCCACTCACCACACTTTAGGTACCTACTGCTAGAGAAATGAAATTGAAAAATGTTGTAAATAAAATCGCCTTTATAGGCTGTAAAACGAAGAAATTGTGAATGTTGTTTCTAGAATTATGTTTTTGGGTTGGAATAGATCACACCCTTTTCTTTCAATGGGTATCGTAGTATGTCATATAAGAAGACTGGATAAGGTATCTTTTTTTGTTTTTGGTAGACTCAATGCTAGACCAAACCACAAGGTTTGGTATATAGTTCTATATACAGAACGGCCACTCCCGTTTCCACAGGGAAACTTGAGGGAACTCGAGCAAGGGAATGCAGTTAGGCGCGCGCACCCGTTAGATTTGACTAAATAAAATTGAGTCTTTTCAGTGTATAAAAACGTTGAAAAATAACGCTAAATTCACATTTTCATTAATTCTTTAGCTCAAATAAGTACTATTTTTAATAACTGAACGAACAATAAAAAGTAATGAAATGTAGATGATGTTTCTACAATGCGTGGCAAGTCAACCCTACACATATGTCAAGGACAATTTGCACCAAGTGCACAAGTGCGAACGTCATCATGTCAAATCCAAAACGATGTTAGAAGTTTCGGACCTGTGACCAAACACCACTTTACACGACATTCTATACTGAATTTTTTAGTTTTTTACAACTGTACGCTTACAGAAGATCTTATAGTAGTAGCAAAGTTTCTGACTACCCCGTAAGAACTCCATAAGACGTGATTTTATGTAGTTAATAAATAACTATTCTTCCACAGCCTATGGATCCCAGGACCTGAATCAAGCTTCATAGAACACATGCGGTACTTCAGAGGCTTCATACAGATTCAGGACATCATAGACAGGGCTGTCATAGAGCTGTCCCGCTCTAACACCAGGCAGAAGAGAGAGACAACGATGGACGAGTGGGCGGTTTATACTCAGCAGGAACCGTACCCGTGTTATAAGAAAGATTTGTAAGTATTGTTTTGTTGTGTCATTGGAATCTTGTATGGAGCAATGAGCATTTTACTTTTGGTTGTCTAAGAGATCGATAGGTGATGCAGTCGGAGATACATACATAAGTTAGAAAAACTTATAGAAACCTGGCATGTCGTCCTTGCGGATTCGAACCCGGACCTCAAGTATGAGTTTCCATAGCTATCCGCAACGCACCACCGAAGCATCGCTGTTAGTGAAATGTGAATATTCTGGATAATGTTACGTGAGCTGTGCACGCATGGTGGACTAACGCCCTTGCACCCTCGCCTGTGCCCCAGTAGTAAATACCAAAGAGGGTGATTGATGATGACTTGTAATGATTTATTCACAGTTTCCAAACGTCGCTGTACGAGTCGCAAGCGCTGATAGTGGCGTTCCTCTTCTCTCTGCTCTTCACCGTCTCCTCTATAGTTCGTTTCATCGTTGCTGACAAGGAATCCGGCAATACTATGGTAAGAAAATTATTTCTAAGTCATCATTCTCTGCAGGTTGTTAGTGATAATGAACAAGTTGCAATAGATTTCTTTGGGAATATTGTTCAGTATCATGGGTTCAATCACCCCTTAAAATAATTAAAGTGTTTACCCTAACTAACACCCTGTATATATCAACTGTTACCAATCCATCATGGACTGAAAGTGAAATCGCGAAAGAAACTATTGTTGTTTCAAACAAAACTGCAAACCCACTCGACCCCATTGGACAGACCGCTTTTTTTGTTTCGCGATTTAGATGTTGGTTCTTATCAGTCCCCATCGGCCATCAGGTCAGCGCGTAATGTGCCCAGCCTATTGCCACTTTAGTTCATAAATTCTTTCACAAACTCTTTAATTAAAATTCCCATCTTGTCTTCCACAGCTGATGTCAGTGATGGGTGTAAACCTTACCAACCACACGCTGTCGTGGTTCATAGCGTCGGCGGTGGAGATGCTGGTGACGTGCGCGTGTATAGCCGCCGTGCTCAAGCTGGGCGGTATTCTGCCCCACACCGCCCTTACCTTGCTGCTGTTCCTGCTATTTGTCTTCGGTGTTTCCGTGCTTGCCTTCTGGTTTGTGTTTTAGTTCAGTTTTATTGTATCTAAGAGATTTATCCAAATATTACATTTAATTTACAAAAAGTTGGTTGTAGCAAAGTTTCTGTTCTCCCCGAAAAGAAGTGTGAGGACGCTAGAGTTATGACGCATGACAGTCACTCATGCTGTAGTGTAAAGATTAGCCAGTCAGCAATGGTCGTATTTAGGCTGACTGCCCAGCTGGGTGTGCGCCAGGTGAACTCGTATTTCTTCACTGCGGGAGGCTCTATGCACCCCTATAATAATTACGTATAATGTGTGATAACCATCCAATCCACATTGGATACGCGTGGAGGACTAAATACATCCTCACCATGATAATAGACATATGCCTCTACAATATGGATGACAGAAGCTGTGAAGATGATGAAAGTAAAAGTGTCTTCAAGTCTGTTATTCTTTTATTGCTGGTCTGTTGAGTTCCCTCTATGCTCGCCCATATTTCTACACATAATATAACAATTTTACCTGTAAATAAAATTATTATTAAGCATACTTACCTTATTCCAGGTCTATTATTATATTTGAGAGCGGCTTACTTGACTTCCGTTTCCGAGCGAACATTACCCTAGTAAAGCGCCATCTGGTGGACACAATCAGCAGCCAGGCAGTGGGGGGCACGGCCATGAGGCCGGTGCCCGCCATTTTACTTTCATTGAAGATTTGAATTCAGCTAGCGTTCAGCGTGATCGTGCTGCAGAATGCGAGCAAACAACACGCTAGTGTAGGTGTGACCGTGTCAGAGAGCGAGCACGACTATCACACATCGCCAGCACGATCGTATCCTGGTATGCCTTAGAAAGATAGTTTATGATTTCGTTGTGCAAGGTATGGAAGAACGATATTACAGCAGACAGGTATACAAAATAGACCTGGAATAAGGTAAGTATGCTTAATAATAATTTTATTTACAGGTAAAATTGTTATATTAAGCTTTTATACCTTATTCCAGGTCTATTATTATATTTGAGAAGTGTTTGGTATCGGCTGCTGGATTGTTTCTGGATTGACGCCAATGTGATTTATACGAAGTACATTGATTACTTCAAATTGGTTTGCTTTGTGCGAAAACCAAAAACGTTTACATATTCTTTATGAGTATGGTTGGCATGGTGCGTGAACCAAAATTGTTTTTGAATTTGGGTGGTTTCGTGTGAGAACCAACATTATTTCAACCTGACATCAATAAAATTAAAAACACAAGGTATTATTATAAGAATACCATTGACACTGGCATAGGAACGAACATGTAATATTAATATCGATAAAAAGACAAATGTAGGGAGCAACGGCAGTCCAGGCCATGACTTGATCTCAACGGGCTTCACCGTACAACGCCGTAAATTACCGTAGGCAGTTAGTGAATGGGTTCATTCAGCTGAAAGTGGTGGTTTCATGAGGTTCAACTGAAGATGGTTCGTCAGGTACAATCGGACTCGCTTTTGCAGACTTGTGATGAATCCAGAAATACGACGCGTGACAATAATAATTCATCAACCAACCTAGGTAGATTTGAACCTTAGGACGGTAGGACATAAGAAAAAAATTTATATGTGGAGGGTTGACCGAGAAAGAAACTCTTCAAATGCAAAATACATCACTTGTCGTATCAATGGCGATAGCGACAATAATATAAAATTTTTCAATCTGCTCGCATACAATGCACATATTATCCGTAGCCTCCTTGCAGAGGACATAAAATACCTAGATATTACAAAGCTTAGCAGTTATACCAAAGCTTTATTATTTCGGCTTTGGGTTATATTCCAGGCCTGGCATCAAGGCAAAATTACTTGCAACTCATTGTTCGGCAGGAATCAATTCCCTCTGTCTGTTATGAACCGGTCTCAAGCCACCAGTCATCGCGAACAAGTTTTGATGATTGATCAGCGAATATTAAAATATATTGACTGTTATAATTTCATCCAGCATAATAACACCTGATAAAATAAGGATATCACCTATGTTATGCATATAGGTCAGGTATATATCGAGCGACTAGAATGTTTGAAAGTTGCTCAGCAAACCGACAACACTTGGTTAGCAAAAATTAAAGACAGTTTGTAAAATGACTTCATAGGATCGATTGTCAACCTAAGCTGGAAAGCATGTTTTATTTATAACATTGGTTTCATTTATAATTGATTAGGTACCCACTTCACGTAAAAGATTCAATCGTACTATTTATCTAAGTATTAAAATACGAGGATTGAATTTAATTAAAAATGAAAACGACTAACTTTCCAAGGATATTAAGATTTTAACCAATTGTCTTTCAATCACCGTTCAAATCAAAATATAGTAACCATACGCGACACGCGCAAGGCATAAACATTGTGAGCGTAAAGCTGATATAGACATGTTTCGGAACATCCACAGAGAAAACATAGCCCATAGTCGTAAGAATGCATTTCACAAAAGCCTAGGCATATCACGCAGACACGGTAGTGTTCAACCACCCTCGTAGAAGGGATTTGTTTATGTGAGATTTCATCACAAAGAATATCTGACTACCCTCTCGGGGAAAATAGTCGCGAGCAAATGCCTATGCTTATGCTTTAGTCTCCAAAGAACGTTTCGTCAAATTAAATACACAGTCCTTAGTAAATGTTTGCGAATAATGATAATAATCATAAATAAAATAGCTATCGATATAAGAGATCGACTGGCTATCTGATAGAATTCGTTGAAAATTATTTTCAGATCAGTTTTCAAGTAATTAAATATGCATGTAACGCATGGCAAAAAGGGAAGTATATGGAAAGCGTCATTTACAATACGACGTATGACGAAATATCGGATAGAATAGAACGGTCCGGCGTAACGTGAATCTCAAACAATACAATTTTAAGAAACACCGGGATAACACCTTTTAGGCAGCTATATTTCAGCTTGTTTTCATGCAGTTTTTGTGTAACGTGCATACATTATTTATTACGTGGTGCTAATACTGCAACAGAATAATGGGACAAAATTGCGTGGGGGAATAGCATGCCGACGCAAACATACCTAGATAGTTTGGCTATCAGTTATTAGTTTATTAAATAAAGTAGGTAGATATATTACCTATTATTTATAAAGTAATGCATTTTTTGAAAGTATGCACTTTAGAAAATGTGTGATTTTCTAAAACTGCCCGCATGATATTACAAATCAAAGTATTTAATTATTGATTAACAACGTGTGTTGTGTAACCATCAGATACTCGCAATACTGCTCCGATTGAACTGATTAGAACCCTTGGCAAACATTTTGGTGTTTGAAGAAAGCACCAATAATCAATTGAACTTAATAATACCAAACGTTGGGTTACAAAATTCTGGATTCGATTGCCAGAAAAAACTGAGTTATATGACCTTCTGTAAAAAAAATTTATTTCGATCTTTGTACTGCAACTTTATACGTGAATATTCGTTAAACGGACAGGCTGGATCCCTTTATTAATCACTTATGTACAGTTTATATATTATCAATTTATCATAAACACAAGAACGCCATCCTGATTACACAATCTTGTTTTCACCGAGTATAATATTTGCGTCGCGCAGTCGGGTAAAAAAGAACCACCCAACAGGTTCGAGTCGGGATTGCATTTTTTAAATTAATATGTGGGTAGTTCAAGAAGGTGCCCCACATTTAACAAAGAAACCTCCACGTTTAAAAAGGAACTGGTTCAGATGACCGAGTCCAAATAAAAACCACGAACTGTGATTACAGCGTGATAAAAAAGCTTTCGGATTCCTGTGCGATTTCAGAAAATGACTTTAATCATATTAGGGATTTTGCCTAGTCCTCCGTAGAAACGGGCGGAACTAGAAACGATGACCAGGTAGCATTCGGTACGCTGGAAAGTTTCAGACATAAAATTTGATGACCAAGAACATGAAAAGAAAAATTTTTGGATATGGCTTTCTGCGTATGTCATGGAGATTGGGGGCAATTAATGTCCGATAGGTACCGGGACCCTTAATTCCCTCCATTCTTTTACCTTGTGTTTGGTTCCCGATGCTAGATGCAACGCGGGTTACCGAGCTATCAGGCCGTAGTAGACACGTGGTCGGCTGGTCGTCGTGGTGTCGCGCCCCAAGTAGGCACGTGGGCGGTAAGTCATCTCGGTATTATGCCGCCAGCAAGCAGGAGCGTGGGCGGCAGGTCATCACAGTATCATGCCACCAGCAGGAGCGTGGACGGCAGGTCATCACAGTATTTTGCCGGCAGCAGGAGCGTGGACGGCAGGTCACCACGGTATCATGCCTGCAGCGGGAGCGTGGGGGCAGCTCATCGTGGTGTTGTGTCTCCAGCAGGAGCGTGGGCGACACGTACTGGCCGTGCGTGGGGAGACCGCCGCACGGTCCAGTGAGCTAAGCGATCACCGGCAGGGTGGGCCGTACCGGGTCGGTAGCTTGTCCAGTGTCGGCTTTACACAGGCAGAAAAATAGCAATGCGACGGCATTACTAACCTTCTTTATATACTACGGTAACCAAACGGTGGGATAATCGTCGAGAGTCGACCCCAAGCCACTTACGTTACCGTACCTTAACCTGATACCTGCTTGGTGAACTGTCGTTACGCACGGACAGCGCAAGCCTGGATATTAAGTCTTGAATGTCTTCGCTTCATCCGTAGCAGACCTGTTCCTGTAGATATATCTTTACAAATACCTCCCTGGACGGGAGTAGAAACACAGGAAAAATAATACTACGAACATCTTAGTTAGCTTTAACGACGCACACATCTTGTCACTCAATCACATTAATTAAACAATTAGGAAAACCATGTAGAAATGTTTTTCCCGCGGTATAATATTTTAACGGTTCTTGCACAGAAAAATGCTACCGCCATACAGGAAATTTATTTAGAATTGTATAGAAAAGTTCAGCAAACAGCACCATACGAACAATGGAAATTGTAATCTATAAGTATATGCTCGACGTCTACTTATCCGATTTCTGCAACAAACGCGTCTTTGTCCACCTTCGAAGACTCCATCACTCCCGCGACCCGAAGACACGACGACGAAATACGCACTTTACTATTTAAGGGTATTAATGCAATAACTATGCAAATTAATCAATAACATTCGAAAAACAAATCGAAATTTCGAAAAAAGAAATCTAAAATTTATATTTTAAAAATGGCGGTAACGGAAAGGCAGCGCTTTCCGTTACATGTCCGCTCAGTAGGAATTCAAAACGCCAATGAAAGTAAAATGGCGGGCACCGGCCTCATGGCCGTGCCCCCCACTGCCTGGCTGCTGATTGTGTCCACCAGATGGCGCTTTACTAGGGTAATGTTCGCTCGGAAACGGAAGTCAAGTAAGCCGCTCTCAAATATAATAATAGACCTGGAATAAGGTATAAAAGCTTAATATCCTATAATGTTATATACAGGTTTCCTCACGATGTTTTTCCTTCACCGCTGAGCTAGTGATAATGACGGACAATCTTACATAAATTCTGAAGAACTTAGTGGTACCTACAGGCCAGGAATAGAATTGCCACCTCGTGATTGAGACGCAAGCTCTCTTCCGTGTGTGATCAAGCGCTTTCACACACGATGACGCATTGACAGAGCGACAGATGTCAGTCCGTCATTTGTGAAGCAAGGAGTTGTATGAAACCGCACGTAGAAGCACACACGGTGCGTCAATCCGTCACTTTGCACAAATGACGGACTGACGTCTGCCGCTCCTCCAATGCGTCATGGTGTGATTCCAGTAACTCGTAAGCCCTAAGACTCAAATCACAATCTCTCCCGCAGCTACATGATGTCCAAGCTGTTCTCTTCGGCGAGCTACGCGGCGGTGTGCACCGGCATCGCTTACCTCTGCACCTTCATGCCCTTCGTTATCATCCTGTCATTAGAGGCCGTCATGACTAGCACTCTGAAGCTATTTGTGGTAAGTTCTCTAACATCTAGTCCAATCTGATCTACTCACTATGTAAATGCATGCGCTTTTTGGAATAAATGTTTTAAATTAAAAAAAAAATTTAAAAAAAAAATCATTTTAGGATTTGACCCTAACAATAATTCATCTATCGCTGAAACTTTGCAGTGTGATAAAGTAAAGTACCTATACAGATTTCGGTTGACAAATAATCTAGGTAAAATTTTTCCGGTCCTAGATTATTTGTCAACCGTAATCTGTATACTTTACTTTATCACACTGCAAAGTTTCAGCGATAGATAAATTATTGTTAGGGTGCCCATACAAGGAAACTCTAAAATGACTGGACTAATCGTGAAGTTAGAGTTTCCGCCAGAGTAAACAGCAATGGCAATTAGCGCTTGGCCACGCCCCTTTCAAAGACGAAAGGCATGAATCTGACAGTCGTGAAAAAGACATACCACCCTGTCTACATCCACAACATCCACAAGCTCGTTAGAGCGAGACCCGAAATCTACATTGCTCTACCGAAGTTTTCACATGCTCATACTGGGAAATTTTTTAAACACTAAATTTTCAGAGGTCGCGAGCGGGTCGGTCTCTACTCTACGAAAAGGCTCTTCGATGTTTCGTGGAAAAGGTCGCAGAACTTTTTTCGCAAGGGACGTTCTGCTAATAGGACCATCTGAGCATAACCCATTTCGACATTGTTGCCATATGGAAAGTTCAGTTTTTAAAAAACCATTCAGTATATTAATTTGGAAGGTTAGCCTTGTGAAGTAAATTAATTTTCTCGCCTCCGGACGGAGAGCGTCAATTTTCGTCCCGTTGCGCTAAACGAAGTTGCCGCTTTCCACCTCCGTCGAGGAGAAAAATAGTGTACTAACCTCATTCTGCAGGCTATAACTAACCTCGGGCAGTAAATAAGAATGCCTCAGATCACATGTTTGTTACATGAGATCTGAGACCTTTCTTACTTTCGTGTAAATCTACTAAAAGTACTAAAAATTCTTGGTGTATTGCAGTGCCTGTCAATGTCGTCGGCGATCTGCTACTCGTTCCTGTTCGTGACGCGGCTGGAGGCGATGGGCGCCGGCGCGTCGTGGCGCGACGTGTGGCTCGCGCCCGACGCCGGCGACATGACCATCGGCGCCGGCGCGCTGATGGCGCTCGCCGACGCTGCCATCTACGTCGTCATCGGGTATCTACTCGATAGGTACTTTGGTGAGTATTGCATTTGGTCCTAGTATTATATAGTACGGACAATCCCTGCCCCCCACCAATTTTTTAGCTCACCCTCTCCTGGCAGACGGAGGCTGTCAACTACTTTAAACGTTAGAGTATATTCCTCTCTCAGTATCGCTCAAGCTTGCCTCTTCTTGTAACTTTTTCCAATTTGTATGAAGCGACAGCTAAGTGTCCACGGTGTCACTGCTAGTCTATTATGTTCGCCCATATTCTTTCACATATCTCCGAAGTTATGGTATTTTTTTTGCATTCTCGGGTAAGTAGGTTTCCTCATCATATTTTTCCACCGTCAAGCTAGTGATAATGACATGGGCGTACCCAGGGGCGTACCCCCCCTGGAATCGGCCTAACCTGCCTTCCGTACGTGAGAATTCTGGTCAAAGCGACGTCATGTCACTGAAAAAAATCGAGCTCGCTTCGCTCGCTCTGATTTCTGTTCATTATGGCACTGTTATGTCGGCCAAATTCTGGTCCAGTTACGTTGTATTATTCATAAATTTCGAACTCATTTCGCTCGCTCTTTTTTCTATTCTACTATAGCAGCATTGCTTGCTATAGACATAGTGGTGAGAAATTATGAGATCTCTTCGCTCACTTTGCTCGCTCCAGAATTGGGTGAAAACTCGCTTCGCTCGCTCTAGGTTTTGGATCGTATATCTTTTCATGGTGTAGTTAAATCTTGAGCTTGCTTTTAGGTCGTAAAAAACTCGAGCTCGCTTCGCTCGCTCCAGGATTTTTAACTTATAATACTCATCTCACTATATTGCAGTAAAATCTCGAGCTCGCTTCGCTCGCTTTTAGCTAGACACTCCAGAATTCGTTGTATTGTCGAGCTCGCTTCGCTCGCTCCTGGCTACGATTGTATCACAAAGACCTAGATGCATTGCAGTAAAATCTCGAGCGCACTTAGCTTCGAATTCAGCGAAATTTCGAACTCGCTTCGCTCGCTCTAGGTTTTGGATCCTATATGTTTTTATGGTGAAGTAAATTCTCGAGTTTGCTTTGCTCGTTCGAGCTTTTAGGTCGTATAAAACTCGAGCCCGCTTCGCTCGCTCCAGAATTTAAAACTTATTTCACTGATCTCACTATATTGCAGTAAAACTTCGAGCTCGCTTCGCTCGCTCCAGTATTTAAAACTTATTACACTGATCTCACTAGTATATTGCCTTAAAATCTCGAGCTCGCTTCTGGCTAGACACATTGCAGTAAAATCTCGAGCTCACTTTGCTCGCTCCAGAATTTGGTGAATTGTCGAGCTCGCTTCGCTCGCTCCTGGCTACGATTGTACCACAAAGACCTAGATGCATTGCAGTAAAATCTCGAGCTCACTTAGCTTCGCACACTCCAGAATTCAGTGAAATTTCGAGCTCGCTTCGCTCGCTCTAGGTTTTGGTTCCTATATGTTTTTATGGTGAAGTAAATTCTCGAGTTTGCTTTGCTCGTTCCAGATTTTAGGTCGTCAAAAACTGGAGCTCGCCCAGACTTGCCCCCCCCCCCCCCCCCCCCCCCCAAGACCAAAAGCCGGGTACGCCCATGGATAATGACAAAACTGTACATAGTTAGTACAGGCCAGGAATCGAACGCAGTTATTTTCTGTTTGGGCTATGACCGCTTTCTAGGTTTCGGCTAGTGCTGTTAGATAGTGGTACTTATTACATTAGAGCGGAATTTTCAATGCATCTCTAATCACAATGTACTTCTGACCAAATTCAGCCACGACTACTTCCTCAACTCCGTTTGTGAGAGTTGATGTAATCTTTTGTAAAAAATCTTAAGAGCAAATATAGGGGTCCAACTTTAAATGCTGGCGGTTTTTTGTAAGGGGGTGATTAGACCATTACTATTTTCTCTATGGGACCGAGGTCGAAATCGCGTAAAAAAATAGCTGTCCCATACATTTGGGTCGAGTTGGATTGCAGCTTTGTATGGAACAGCTTTTCGCGATTTTGACCTTGGTCCCATGGAGTTGTTCAGTATGATTGTCTAATCATCCCCTTAAAAAAATTGACTTCCTATCGCAGGACTGAAAACGCAACAAAGCAACATAACAAACTGCACGACGGCGAACGAGAAGGCGGGCGTCAGCATCGTGAACATAACGAAGATCTACGGCGAGGGGACGAGGCGAGCCAAGGTGGCCCTCGACAACGTTTCAATAGAGCTGCACAAGGGACAGATCACCACGCTGCTGGGACACAACGGTGCCGGGAAGACTACCTTAACGTGAGTGTAATAAATACTACTTTGTCGTTCGTAGACAGTTCACATGAGGTCGGGTGTAAGCATCGTGAACATAACGAAGTTGTGAAGGGAAGGCACGAGGCGAGCCAAAGTGGGCCTTGACAACGTTTTCATAGAGCTGCACAAGGGACAGATCACCACGCTGTTGGGACACAACGGTGCCGGGAAGACTACCTTAACGTAAGTATAATAAGTCCCACTTTGTTCGTCGTTCGTCGACAGTTCAAATGAGATAGGCCGTTAGTATCGTGAGCGTAACGAAGGACGGGCAGGGCACGAGGCGAGCCGAGGTAGCACTCGACAACGTCTCCATATAGCTGCACAATTAAGGGACAGATCACCACGCTGCTGGGACACAACGGTGCCGGGAAGACTACCTTAACGTGAGTGTAATAAAGACCACTGTTCGTCGTACGTAGACAGTTCACATGAGATCGGGCGTTAGCATCGTGAGCATAATGAAGGACTGGCAGGACACAAGGTGAGCCAAGGAGGCCCTCGACAATGTCTCCAAAGAACTGCACAAGGGACAGATCACCACGCTGCTGGGACACAACGGTGCCGGGAAGACTACCTTAACGTGAGTGTTATAAAGACTACTTTGTCATTCGTAGACAGTTCACATGAGATCGGGCGTTAACATCGTGAGCATAATGAAAGACTGGCAGGGCACAAGGTGAGCCAAGGAGTCCCTCGACAACGTTTCCATAGAGCTGCACAAGGGACAGATCACCACGCTGCTGGGACACAACGGCGCCGGGAAGACTACCTTAACGCGAGTGTAATAAAGATCACTTTGTTCGTCATTGGTTGACAGTCCACAAGAAGTTCAGTAAGCAGAACAACACGTTGGGTTCGATGAAATTGTGAGTGATGATGAGTTTGCAATGGATTGCGAGCTGATTTGATCGATCGATTGATTCAGCACACAAATTTTGATTAGATTTACCAATATTAATTGTCCCTATTACTTATGACATTTAATAGAAATTACCTACCTTCTACTTTCTACCTATGTCCAGCAGTGAACCTTCATCGGCTGAGATAGTGATGTAGGGATGACCACTTTTGTGTAAAGATGATTCCAAACAAAACTAAGGCGGAGTCTTGCAACTTTGGAGCAATTGAACTTATAAAAACCACGATTCAGTTCTTCTCTTTACTAACACGCCTTCTAGATGACTAGACATGTGTCTATTGAGAGTATACTGTTAATAATTGTTCTTTTTATATCTTCACAGCAACATCCTAACGGGCATGTTGAAGCCGACAAAAGGTCACGTGATCATCCGCTCCGACACATCGGCACACACGCGCACGGGAGTCTGCCCGCAGCGCGACGTGCTGCTCGACTGTCTGTACGCAAGCGAGCACCTCGCGCTGTACGCGCAGCTCAAGAGCGGCAAGCCATACGAAGAGGTTCGCGACGAGGTCGAGAGGTTTGTACTGTACTATACCTATGTAACTAGCACATTGTCACGCGTGTCTGCCCGCAGAGCGACGTGCTGTTTGACTGTCTGTCCGCACGCGAGCACCTCGCGCTGTACGCGCAGCTCAAGAGCGGCAAGCCTTACGAAGAGGTTCGCGACGAGGTCGAGAGGTTGGTACATCGCAGAGAAGTTAAGTAGCTGTTGTTGAGAGACTGATAATTACCTCGGGCAGTAAATAAGAAAGCCTCAGATCACATGTTTGTTGACCTCGGCCTCGCCTAACCTTAATCTACTATGTATTGTTTTCTGAAACCCATATCTTGTATCGTAACACTTGCGTCTCCCGCAGCTTGCTGGAGGTGCTGTCGCTGGGAGCTGTCTCGCAGCAGCCCGTGTGCAGACTGTCAGGCGGCACGCGGCGGCGGCTGTGCGTGGCGCTCGCGTTCGTGGCGCGGCCCGCCCTCGTGTCGCTCGACGAGCCCACCGCCGGCGTCGACCCCACCGCCAGGAGGTACTGGTATTCACTATCCGTCTGGTTGACAATCTGTTCGGTTGACAATTTGTCCAGTTGAGAATCTGTCCGGTTTAGAATATGTCCAGTTGACAGTCTGTCCGGTTGACAATGTGTCTAGGTGACAATCGATCCTGTTGATAATTGGAATTGAATTGAAATTGAAAAAGTTTTAATGTGCATACAGAAAGGTACAGTAAAGAATCTGTCCATTTAACAAACTGTCCGGTTGACAATCTGTCCAGTTGAGAATCTGTTTTAAGAATCTGTCCGGTTGATACTTGATAACCTGTCCTGTTTAGACTTCGTTCAATTTACAATCTGTCCAGTTGACAATCTGTCCAGTTGACAATCTGTCCAGTTGATAATTCGTTCAGTTGACACCCTGTCCGGAGAACCGGTCCGTCCATCCATGTTACATCGATCATGAATGCAAAATAAATAAAAATTTTAACGTTTTCAGAGACATCTGGTCAATGATAGAGAAGCTGAGAGCGGACCGTACTATCCTGCTGACCACACATCATCTGGACGAGGCTGAACTGTTGAGCGACCAGATCGTCATCATGCATAAGGTATGTCATAGCCCCAAGAAGTATCAAGATATAGAGGCATTGTTACACCTCAAGATTTTCAATATCCTTTTACACCGTTCGAAATGCAAGTAGCGACGGTTCTATAACTTAAACCTAGACCAAGATACACCGTAGTAACGCACTATCATCAAGTATCAGTATGTAACTATCCTGTGGTGAAGCGAGGAAAACGGATGGTCTGAAGTCTGCCAGGGCGACAGTTAGTGCGTTCACACACGATGACGCACTGACGGAGCGGCAGATGTCAGTCCATAGAACCACACCCGGTGCGTCAATGCGTCACCGTGTGTGCTTCTACGTGTGCGGTTTCATACAACTCCTTGCTTCACAAATGACGGACTGACGTTTGCTGCTCCGTCAGTGCGTCATCGTGTGTGAACGCACTTAGCGGGTTTTTTGAACTAGTAGATCAGGTAATGATATTAGGTATACCACGTTGGTTTCATGCAAGTACTCTATGACGCAGAGCTACCGACGGTGCTCTCTCGATCTATCAGCAAAAATCTATCTGACTTTCTTGTTGACTGATACCACATAACTTAAATGCGTTATAGGGGTTGAGACAGACTTCAATGTTGGTCCCATAGTGAAAGTAGTACACTTTTATGGTCTGAAGTACAGCACATCCTTAAGTATGTAACGCATTTATGTTTACACCCTGCCTGTATAAGAATATAGGCTGATGATGATAATAATGAACCGTCTTTAAACCACTTTACAAACCTCTATTTCCAGGGTCAAATCCACACAGTGGGCTCCCCGATCGAGATCAAACGCAGCCTCGGCAGCGGATACAAACTGAGCGTCACATTCCCCAACAAGCCTCAGGAGTGGTCTGATGATGGAGACAGCATCGAGGAGAAGACGAAGCAGCTCCTCGCTGTGGTGAGGGAAGACGTGAGGAATGCTAGCCTGGTCGATGTCAATGGTGCAGAGGTGGAAGTGACCCTGCCGTTCTTTGATGCTAATGGCTTGAATAATAAGTAAGTACTCAATACTCAATCATGAGGTCCGGGTTAGAATCCACACGAACAACATGCCACGTACCAAAGAGGTTTTCTAACTTATATAGGGTCCAACTTAATATCATCATCATCATCATCATATCAGCCGATAAACGTCCACTGCTGGACATAGGCCTCCCCAAAAATGGGGGGATTTGCCATAATCGCCACGCTTGGCAGGCGGGTTGGCGATCGCAGTTGGATTGAATGTGTGTATTCAGAGGATGCTGCTGCCCATCCTCCAGTAGATCCCTTAGTCGCCTTTTACGACACCCACGGGAGGAAATGGGATGAACATCGAAATCGCGAAAATAAATCAGCTCTTCCATACAAAACTGCAAACCTAATCGAGCCAAATGAATGGGACAGCTGATTTTTTTCTTCGCGTTTTCGATGTTGGTCCCATAGAGAAAGTTGTTCAGTTTGATGGTCTGAACATCCTCTTAAAAAATTGTCAGCATATTAAGAAGGATGTACCGACTGCTCTCAAACGGTGAAGGAAAACATCGTGAGGAAACCTGCATAGAAGAAATTCTGATGCACATGTGAAGTCTACCAATCCGCATTGGTCACGCGTGGTGGACTAACGCCCAAACACCCTCCTAGAGGCCCTGCAGTGGGACGTATATAGGCTGATGATGATGACTCAATACTCAATATTTTATTACATTCCATAATGTACAACAAGGTGTTAACTTATAAGCTATGAGATCATTATGGACCCTGTAGGGCACAGTAGTATGTCTTTGGAACCCGTT
This sequence comes from Agonopterix heracliana, assembly GCA_963693445.1. Classification (NCBI taxonomy): domain Eukaryota; kingdom Metazoa; phylum Arthropoda; class Insecta; order Lepidoptera; family Depressariidae; genus Agonopterix; species Agonopterix heracliana. The sequence continues at coordinate 2,318,949 of OY856321.1, forward strand.
GGATGATGGCAGCGCAGGACCGGTCGTTGTGGCGATCCTTAGGAGGCCTATGTCTAGAAGTGGACGTCCATCGACTAAGATGATGATGATGTGCTATAGAGGCGGCTTGAAAATATTTTGATAAGGTTCACCAGTAAAGTGCCTCCACCGATCTGCAATAGACTCGCATTGATGATGAGGGCGTAGTTGAGAGGAGACTTATACCTTGTATTGGAATGCATAACATCCTCTTTCTCCTAACAAAATTATAGACTAAGGGCCTGTTTCACCACATCTTAGTTAGTTCTGGTTAGCTTATTTGACAGATTGTTTGACATATTTTGTATGAAATAAATGTCAAACGATGTGTCAGATAAGCTAACAGGAACTTACTAATAAGTGGTGAAACAGACCACAAATTTCAAATACTTTTTCAAAATTCGACATTAAATTACATGAGCCATTTTAAAAAAAAATTTACATGTGACTAACATGATTCAAACCTGTTGAAGTGCAAAAAGGGATTTTTTTTTCTATGGAACGTGGAAGGTTCCAAAACTAAAAACATTTTATGAAATACAACTAGCTTATAAAATGCCATATTTCGATAAGTGTCTTGAAGAGGAAGGTTTATATTTATAGGAAAAGTTTCCCAACTTAAAAAATTCAACACTGAATTCGTAAAAAATACTATTATTTTAGTCGGACAAAATAATTTATGAAATGTACATTTATTTTAAAATGGCTCACATTTGATTTTTTTTTCATAAAATTTTTTTTTGTTTTTATTTTTAACTTTGGAATTCCAACGAAGCTTGAATATTTAGTTAAAAGCCATTGTTAAGTTTCCAACTAAACTGAAAAGGATTAGTTATGATCACGACCTCACGGTCATGTGGCCATTTGATATAGTAATAACAAATGTCCGCAGTTACCTACAACTCTGCACGCAACTGGAGGCAAAGCAGAGCGAGCTCGGGTTCAGGAGCTACAACATGGACTGCAGCAGCCTCGAGCAGGTCTTCTTCAACATCTGCCAGCAGGCCGACGCTCCACACCATGGCATAGAACTAGGTAAGGGACTCTCGGTAAACATATTATGGTCTTTTAAGCGGCCAATATACGAGTACCATCTTATACAATTTATACATCATTGCCTTGATTGACACAAAACAATTTGAATTTCAAGAGTGAACTTTGAACGTTTTTAGTTATCATTATAATGTAGTCGTACCTATGCATCGGTGGAAGTTCATGAATGGGGCCTAGAGGGTTTCTTCGTAAAGGCTTGACACCTGGCTTTATATCACAATATAATGTTCAAAAGTATAGTTGATGATACCCTGTGTCTAATCAAATCGATGCGCGTAAGTTACCCGTTATAAGATTATTTAAGGAGTCCCATCGTATAGGTTCAGAATATCTCTGACTACCACCTCGGGGAATATAGTCGTGAGCATATGCTTATATGATTATGCCATAGTAGAATTTCATCGATGCCTGATAAGAAGAACCTTTTATATCACCTGTGTCAAGACAACTGTCTAGGTCTTCGTCTGCCTTTCTTCTCCTCTATATTTCTGGTATGCAACAAACTGCAAAGGATGTATCTTTTCCCCAAATGTTTCAACAGCACCAAATTACAGTCCTCCTTCCCACAGACCCTGATGCACCATCGCACAGCGCCTCAACATCCAGCTTCAAGAACGACAAGGCGCCTCTCGTACCGGCCGAGGGCCCGCTCAAGGGCTCGTGTTGCCAACAGTTCCTAGCGCTGCTGCACGCCAGATACTTACATTACATCAGGAACAGGTACTTGCTATATTGGTTCTTACTTATTACTTGATGCAATCTTTCGTCCTCCTCGAATCTCATTAAACCGGAAATGGCTACGATAAGAAGGCGGCTCGAGACTCTTTTTCAGGGCTTTGTGAGTATTTATAACTAATGCTATATTAAATCCGAAAGCAGCGTCCATTTTTCAGACCTATCCAGACTTTCCGTCATCCATCACAGCCTTTGATCAGGCCTCTTCCTTATTCCTACTTGACGTTCTGTCTCTCGCCTTCTGCATCCAGTTGAGACCCGCATGTCGCCTTATACAGGGTCCAACTTATATGCTGACAGTTTTTTTAAGAGGACGATCATACCATCAAACTAAACAACTTTCTCTATAATAGTCTGGTACACTTTTCGATGGATTTCAATTCTAGCGGCATTTTGGGTAACATTTTGCCAAATGTGTTTTTTTTACTAATTCGGACCAGCTGAACACGAATTTCGATGTTGGAACTCCCGAATTTGCGAGCTCGAGGAAGGGGGAGGCTTCAAAGGTGACTTTTTTCAGTTTTTCGCGTATTTCTCGGAATGTATAAGTTTTATCGAAAAGTTTTGTATGGACAAATTAAATCTGATAAAATTTTCTACGAAACAAGTTCTGTGCACTTTTGTCATAGGTCTTAACCTTTGAGGGCTACAGGGCCGAGAAAGTAAGAGCATATCAAAAATTAGGAAATTTGTATGGCGACCCTCATGAATGATGAAAATAAAAACAAAATGATTTCATATTCGTAATTAGCGACCTCTAAAACCCCCGGATATAAATTTTTTGTCGGTTCGGTGAACCTTTAAAAGCTGCTTTGGCGTTTGAAATTTCCATGGCAATCATCTTGGCTTTCGCAATTCTGTTTTTTTTACCGCCAACCAAATCTGACCAGGGTCTACTATAACATTGTTCAAGGTCTATATCCCTATCTGTCATAGTTTCCGCTGGCCGTTGTCCTCATCCGTCAGGAGTCGACCTTCCGAGGAAGTCAAAGTTTTCCCTGTATCATCAAAGCATCCATATTATGATCCCCAAATGTCTTCCTTGTACCGTATGTGGAACCCGGAGATCAATTGGAGTTCGACTCCTGACGGATGAGGTCAACGGCCTGCGGAAACCATGACAGATCTCCAGGCACCCCTTAAGGTATAAGGATGAAATTTGGGGATCATAATATGAATGCTTTGGTGATACAGGGAAAACTTTGACTTCCTCGGAAGGTCGACTCCTGATGGATGAGGTCAACGGCCAGCGGAAACTATGACAGATAGGGATATGGACCTTGAACAATGTCATAGTAGACCCTGGTCAGATTTGGTTGGCGGTAAAAAAAAAACAGAATTGCAAAATCCATCCAATCCAATTTTATTTTCAACATTCATGAGGGTCACCATACAAATTGCCTAATTTTTGATTTGCTCTTACTTTCTCGGCCCTGTAGCCCTCAAAGGTTAAGTCCTATGACAAAAGTGCACAGAACTTGTTTCATAGAAAATTTTATCAGATTTAATTTGTCCATACAAAACTTTTCGATAAAACTTATACATTCCGAGAAATACGCGAAAAACTGAAAAAGTCACCTTTGGAGCCTCCCCCTTCCTCGAGCTCGCAAATTCAGGAGTGCCAACATCGAAATTCGTGTTCAGCAGGTCCGAATTAAGTAAAAAAAACACATTTGGCAAAATGTTTCCCAAAATGCCGCTAGATTGATTAAAATGGCCCTTTTCTCAAAAAGTGAACCAGACTATAAGACCGTCATCGACATCGCGATGAAAAAAAACTGTCCCTTACATTTGGCTCGAGTAAGTTTGCTCTTTTGTATGGAACAGCTGATTGTTTTAGCGTTTTCGATATTGGCGCCATTGAAAACATTGTTCAGTTTGACAATCTGAACATCCTCTTAAATAGTGTCAGCATATTAAAAAGGACCCTATCAAATTAAATGCAACGACCATGCATGCAGCACAGCAGCATGGGGGACATGTTGAACAGAAGAACACTGGATCGGAGGTCCAGGGGTAGAGACCCTGCGTGGTGTTTCTGGACCTCCACCGCCGCCCACCAGAAAGATCATGGCTTTATGTTGTTATAATTTTTTTCTGAAACATTCATTCTCTTCCAGAGGTCTTCTGTTCCTGCTAATAGTGCTGCCAACAATCTTCGTGGTTACGGCGATGGGTTTCTCCATGATACGCCCGCCTGTAGACAGTGAAATCACACTCAGGTTACACCCTGATCTCTATGAAGACTCAACACTGTATTTAGTGTAAGTACCTAGTTTCGACTGTGAATTTAGTGTATGTAGTTTAGATTGTGAATTTAGATTTCATCTAGCTCAAAAGTGCCTTAACTGGCTTCGGCGGAAAGTATCTGAATCTGAGTAAATGTAATTTGGTCATAGTGCAAAATGGTCACACCGTACAATAAGTGCAATTTGGTCACAACTCATCCCAACCCACAGTTTTAAAATTTATAGATGGTGGAAGTTTCTAATATGGTGCAGTTTTTTAGTATGTGCGTTAAAGTAGTCCAAGAACACAAAATTGCTCTTTTACATTCGTAATTTGCAATGCGTAAGAGACAGATCAGCGTATCTCAGAGCGAGAGTGTCGAGATTGTTTCCGTACAGGCATATCGGCCTGGCTTCATATTAGCATAGAATTTGGTCTCGCCGGAATTATTCGTCATAATTTGTTGTTTCTTTCTCGGTTCAGGCCTCAACCATCAATCTACTCGGATGGCGTGGACCCGTCATTTGCGGAGCGAGTAATGGGTCTACTCAGTTATGGAGATGACACCAGAAACTGGACCAGTGAGGTAAAACCTTTTTTCTTCTTCCTACATCACAATATCCCATTTATTCCTTCACCATAATATTCCTTAGTCCTCCTCGATGAGGAAGTGAGGAAAAAAATGTATAAGAGTATTGTGTCCGTTAAAGATATTCCAGAAAAAATACTAGGGTATGGTGAAACTTCTCCGATCTTTAGAATATTCCGTTTTTTTTCTGTTTGTTCGAACTGGAAAACTGAACAGATTTTAATCCACTTCTAGCAATCCGAATAACAGATAGTAAAAACATTAAAATCTGGAAATCTTTTTATACAAGAAATACATCTATTTCTTAGGTCAAAATGACGGATAAAAGATACGAATTTTGACAATAATTTGCAGGACACTCCAGACTGCAAATGCACAGATTCGAGGCAAGAGTGTGAAGATAGCAAACAGCACAACCCCTCCCGCTTCATAGTGTTGCCTGACGTAGACCGGCTGAACCAGTGGATCGTGTCCACTCAGCATCTCTTCATGGATACCAGGTTAGTAATAATGGGCGATTCTGAAAATCGCAGCTGCCATTAATACTTCTTCAAAATGTTTGCCAAGAAATTATCTGATACTACTTTGGGGGTGCTACAATCGACTATAACCAAGAAACCGCACGTAGAAGAGCACACGGTTCAAGCTTCTACGTGCGGTTTCATACAACTCCTTGCTTCACAAATGACGGACTGACGTCTGCCGCTCCGTCAATGCGTCATCGTATGTGAAAGCGCTTAATGGAAATGTTTCAAGTACAAAAATTAGTTCCAATGATTTATCGTAACATTGGCGAGGTTTTTTATTTTTCTGGTCCGGCTTTACCTACCTACTGCTAGACGGTACGCGAAAAATGTATCTAAAGAAGTTTAACTCAGCGTTGTTATCACTTCATACAGCGCGCGTTGCCGTCTGGCATGAGTGGCAGAAATCAAGCAAGCGCATTGCATACAATGCGCCAAAGTGTAGGTGCTTATCTTGGTACCTACGGCCGAGTGACATGACGTAGGCCTGCTAAAGCCCCCCTTCCCCCTAAACCAGAACAACAGAATCTGGTATTAAGATTCTTGTTTCCTGATATCCTTACGAAACTGACCCTCATCCCTCTCCATTAATTCTGGATCCCGCCATAAAACCTCAACAAACTTTCAGATACGGCGGGTTCACGTCGACCCTCAAGAACAACGTGACGAACCTGGTCGCGTGGTACAACAACAAGGGTCACCACGCCATGCCGGCGTACCTGAACGCGCTGAACAACGCCCTCCTGAGGACCGTCAGCGGCGACCAAGGCGCTAACATCACCGTCTACTCACATCCACTAAAGATTTCCAAGGAGCAGATTAGCAAGGATACCGTGTAAGATAATTACATGTTGTAAAAAAAAAAACGCTCACAGGCACATACATTGTTATGATCCTAAGTAAGCCTCAGGCTTTTTGTTATGGGAACCATACAACAACGGCACACACATATAACATCCATGACCGAACCGTGATTCGAACCCAGGACCCTGGTTTGGCAGTCCGGCGTGGTAACCATCACACCAACCGGGTTGTCATTAATTTTAACACTTTATGATATACGAATACGTAGTGAAGAAAACATGTACAAAGGGTGAGCTCATCTCTGAAGAGATTTCTTCCAGCAGCCCCGCGAAAGAGACAGTTAATAATAGCAAAGCATAAGGCAAACTGCCATGCCTGCCTTGTTCGTTTTTCAGGAGTGGAAGCAAAATGGATAGCCTGCTTTATTACCGTCACACGCAAGTTTTAAAATCCGAATCAGCCATACTGAAAGGCTGACAACTTGTCAATTTTAAGGGAAAAGGTCCATGTCGGTTTGCTAGCCCAAGCCATTTTCTAAGGATGGATCCAGAGAGGAGACACAGGCCCCTCAATAAAGTGCGACTAACGCTTTAGGTTGATCGTGAGACACGGGCCATCCTACTTTGGTAGGCGGAAACTTTTTTTACACTGGGCCCACTTCTTGGAGTTTGACCCTCCACCGCTTATCCATAAAAGGAGCTTAGGCCTGTTTCTTGCAGTACAGCATTTACCCTGATCCTGAAATACCACATTCATCCCCTTCAGGTATCAGCACATAGCGGACGCAGGTATATCGAGCCTGGTGCTCATAGCGTACAGCCTGGTCTCCGGCGGTGCTGCCATCTACCTGGTGAGCGCGCGCCGCAGCCAGGAGAAGCGCCTGCAGCTGCTCTGCGGGGTCAGCCCGGCGCTCTACTGGGCCGCCGCCCTGACCGCCGACATGGCTGTAAGTACCAATATTGCTTACGACTGGCGCAGTCGGTAGGATAGTTAGAAATGAAATGAAAATGAAATACTTATACTTTATTTACACCAAACATAAAATACATTGCACAGGAAACTAAACAGATTATGGTACAAATGAGGCGGTCTTATCGCTAAAAAGCGATTTCTTCCCGACAACCTTAGATAAATGTGTCGCCACGTGAAAAAGTACCTAATGGGTAGTCGTACCGTCAATCCTAAATAATCCTAATGTAATAAATAACTAACTTTAATTTAATATTGCTGTACCCTGACAGGGTTAATGTCCCTCTTTAGCTATAACTTTATGTAACACCTTATGCTATATGTACATGAATGCAAATAGATAACTATGAAACTATGAAACTTACCTTACAAGGATGTGGTACGTTTGCACAGGGATTCACACGAATAGATTTTCTCAAATATGATTCGGACAAACATTCAACAATGGAAAGTATTTGCGAGGGCGACACGTAGCGCCATCTGTTGGCTTTGTAGCTATAACTTGGGTTGTTGTGGGTTGTCAACACCCAGGTATGGTGCCATCTGTGAAAAGCTCCCACACTGACCAAGATGTAATGTAAATTCTGTTGACGTATGGTGCCATTTGTGGAAAGCTGCCACACCCTCCTGGATGCGCTGTAACTCTCAGCATCGCGACTCACAGAGTTAGGGACGGATTCAGTGTCTTACGTCGGTATGGACACGGTTAGGGCATTACAGATGCCTGAAGGTATTAATGTGGTACTTTCAGTAAAACAGGTGTTTCTGTCCACAGATAATAGTGATAAACATGGTGATCACTGCGATAGTGTTCGAGGCGTTTGGCTTCCCCGTGTTCGTTGCCAGGAACAATCTGCCCGCCATCTGTCTACTGATACTTCTCTATGGGTAAGTACAATCTTATATATTTAATTAATTAAATAATTAAAATAACGCCTATACAGGGTGTTTGGTAGGGAGGTGTACATACGCCTAGGGTAGAAACTAGGGAGGGTCTGCTACCTACCCCCGCCCATTATATTGACCTTGGCCTCAAGGTATTATTTTAATTTTTTTTTTTTTATTTTTAGAAAAAAAAACGATTTTTAAACTAAAACTACCTCTAGCTCAAAATCTATCCATAGGACAGGTCTGCTAATGGTCTTGTTTTAATTGTTAGAGTCTTAGTGTACTGTAAAAATTGATTTCACACCCGAAAATTGTAGAGAAGAAAAGTTATGGGGCCTGAAGTACCGTAGTAAAGTAAGGTAAAAAAATAATTTTAAGGGCAACTTTCTAAGGGGTTTAAAAAAAAAACAGGGTTGGAGTTCTTCTGATTTTTTAAAAACATCCCCAGTCCATACCCTTTCTAACGATATGCTTAAAGTGTTATTATCACTTGTAGTTTCGAAATTATTAATTAATATCCGCAACTAGGGCACTTTAATCAAAAATTTCAACTAATGACAATTAAATGTGTCCGATCGTAAAAGGATAGCAAATGAAACGCAAATTGGTTTAATGACTAATTTAATTACAAAATTTGTTCAAATTGGTGACCATTAACTTGTAAACAAGCTCGGCACCTCTTCCTCATCTCCACGGTCACCGTGGCAAACAGCATTTCATCACGCATCGTATTGAAAGCGGCGTGGATCTTGCTTATCAAAACCTCCCTTGTTGGTACTTCCTCTGCGTACACCAACTCTTTCGCCCTTCCCCAGACGTAGAAGTCAAGCGGGGTAAGGTCAGGCGACCTTGGAGGCCAGGGAATTGGCCCGCCCCGACCAATCCAAGCATCAGGGAAGGAGTTGTTTAAAAACTCCCTCACTGCTAGGCTCCAATGGGCAGGACAGCCGTCGTGCTGAAAGACTATGGGCCGATACTTGGGCCCTATGGGCCTATTGGGCCTATTCCTTCATTTCATTAGCCCGAACTCAACCACCAGCACTGTCAGTCATAAACAAGGTAGGTCATCATCATCATCCACGTCCTGAATCTACGCACTGCTGGATATATGCCTCCACTTGTTTATGCCACCCTATATCCTGAGCATCTCGCATTTACGTAGTATATCGGCAACCCGTCGTGCCGTAAAAACTCGTAAATAATAAAGCTCTCCCCTCCCACTGTGTAATAATTGGTTTATTAATAAAAGTTAAAACTCTCCGCACAGGTACGCATGCGGCTCGTTCGTGCACGTGTGCGAGAAGCTGTTTTCGGAGGCGAGCCTCGCGAACATGCTGCTGTTCTGCGGCAACGCCTTCATCGGCCTCATTGGCATCACCCTGCTTCTCATACTGGACATCATCTCCGACTCCGACGTTAGTACTTATTATTTGTAGCTAAGCTACGAGATACCTGATTAAAAAGTACAAGCAGTACTCGGTCCATCTCATACAAGGCCTTTCTTTTACTTTCAGCATATTAAGAGAGAAAGACCCTTAAGGCTGCTTTTCCACCATAGATGTGCGAGGTAGCAAAGCGGTAAGCGTGGATAAAATCGACCAATGAGAGTGTTCCATTTTCCCAATGACGTGATCGAGCGATCGCGCTATTGGCGGATTGTTTCCTCGCTCACCGCCTCGCTACCTCGCACATCTCTGGTGGAAAAGTAGTCTTAGTGTGGCAGACTGTGCACCAAGCAACGCCATGTCTTTTTAACAACAAAATTGTCAGCGTTTACGACCTAAATGCATTTAACATTATGATGGGGAAGCACCTAAGAAGTCTTGCTCGATGCCAAAGAGGAAACAATAAAGCAGATAATGTATTATCATTGTATGAATTGTTTATGGTTTACCTCATTTTAGTTAAAATGACACAAGCCTGAAAATCTGTATGGAAAATCCTATTCCCCGTTTGTATCCGAAACCCACGTGGACAAAAGGCCTATTTCATGAAGGTAATGTAAGGAATGTAGTATGATTACGTTTGTTTTTTGCAGGAGACGGACCATGCTCGGTGGGTGCTGCACAAAGTGCTGATGCTGAGCCCACAGTTCGTGCTCGGAGACGGTCTGCTGGAGATCGCCAAGAACACTATACAAGCTCAGGTCTGTATTTTTCATTATAGGTATCTTGTTTATTGAATTCACTGCGAAGACAGTTTAGAGCAAACTTAATTGTCCAGTGTTGTGAATGGTTGCCCCTAATGGGCGTTTTTCTTTTCTTTTTTAAATTTTGTTCCTAAAAACTCAACAGATGGCATGTTTATCGCTCCATAGACCCGTTCGCGAGGTCCTGTCAAAATCTGGTCAAGACTGTGTCTGCCTTTTTTTGGAACGCCAAGGGATCGCGCCTATTCAACCATGTCAGGCGTAAAAGTTTAGAATTTTCGATTAAAATGATTAGTAAATAATGAAATATGCCATCAAAAGATGCGTTGGCATCTTCTTGATCATCTTTTCCCTCTTTATTATTTTAAAGAAACACTTTTTGAAATGTTGACGTTTATTCGTACAGACCGTAGCGTCATCTATCGATATCCTAGAAAACTAAAAGTGAAACGCTCATTCTGGTGTTTTGTTTATAGAGGGGTACACACATAAACTAACGAATGTATTTCCCTTTGGAGATGGTTCGAAAACCACAGAACCATCCACTAAACAGTATTTCATTTGTAAAGCCCGACCAGAAATATAAAAAACCTCGCTATATTGCGGAAAATCATTGGAACTAATTTTTGTACTTGGGACACTGACATTAAAGGTTAAAGTCGATTGCAGCGCCCCGAAACCAGGTTTTTTATATTTCTGGTCAGGCAACGTTCACTTTTAGCCGCTATAGACTGAGCCAGGCGTATCATAACGGTTATTTATTTGTGACCAACATCTGCTGCCCCGATTTTTTTCTTCCAATACAATAAAATGATCCTTACACGAAACTAACTCGATCAATATTTAAAAAATCTACAATGAGCAACTCACGCTAGGCCCAAATCTTGACTGCCATAATTGTTTTCACAAAACAAAAGACCTAGTGGTCAGTTTCCCTGTATCTCCTATGATTTCTCTGATTTCCTCATGTCTGTCTTGTATCCTGTCAAAAAAAAAACACAACCACGTGAGTGCTAGAGTGATGGAGTATGGTTTTCCCTACCATTGATCTTAAAACTTCAAAATGCTCATAGTATCTACTACCAGGTGCTGCACCGTTTCGGCATGGACACGTACAAGGACCCGCTGAACTCAGACCTGGTAGTGTACCACTACGTGTCGCTGGTGCTGGTCGGCACCGTGCTGCTGCTGCTCAACCTCGCCATCGAGTACGGCTGCTTCGAACGGCTGCTTGATAGGTTCGTATTTGCAAGAACCAGGCGAAATGCACTCTAGTCCATACACTCTCGAATTTGATGAGAAGAAACGGGAAACCGGTACGATTAGAGGAATCGGATGCCGTGACACCAACTTGTGGCCTTGTTAGTGGATGGAATAACGTGTCAAGTGCCTATAAACTGCTATAATTTCGTCCACAAAACACTGCGAACTTTATACCCACGGATATCAACAAGCTTGTCTTTTGTAAAACCGGTAATTAAAAGACAAATGGAGTACACGCTGAGTAGTCTGTATCGGAAATAACAGCTTTGTTGTTAATTAATTTGAAAACCTTTTTAGATTCCAAGCGGAGCCTAAATTAGAGAGGCTTGAAAGTGAGATGGAAGACATGGAAGTAGCTGCGGAAAGACAGAGAGTGCATGCAGCGATCGCTCGCGCTGCAGAAGGACCTTTGAGACTGCAAACTATTGGCAATATTAATGCTGGTAAGAAAAATAAATTCCTTATGTTCCGGATAATATAACGTCGCTTAAGTCCCCGATCTAACGTTGCTTAAGTTCACGATATTCGTCTCTTTAGTTACCGATATAACGATGATCAAGATCTCGATATACCGTCACTTGAGTTCCTAAACTAACGTTGCTATAGTTCCTGATAAGTCGTCACTTGAGTTCCCAATATAACGTGGCTTGAGTTCCTGTTCCTGATATGATGTCACTTGAGTTGAGTTCCCAATATAACGTCACTTAAGTTCCCGACATAACTTTCCGATCGATATAAACTCCATTATCCTCACCTAAATTGCCGATATAACGTCAATTGAGTTCCGGGTATAACATCGCTTGAGTTTCTGATATAAATATTGTCTCAGTAACTTTCAAAGGCTTTTCTTTGCCGTGTAAATCTTTTTTTCTCCCCTCCGGACGGAAAGCGTCAATTTTCGTCCCGTTAAGCTAAACGAAGTTGCCGCTTTCCACCTCCTTCGAGGAGAAAAATAGTAAAGTATCTACTATATTGTAATTATAACAGGCTTCGTGGACACGGAGGTGGACAAGAACTCAATAAAGCGCATAGTGTCGACGGCCAACGACGTGGCGCAGTGCGTGGCGCTGCGCAAGAGTTACAGCGCCGTGCCGCGCCGCAGGGTCGCCGTCAGAGAGCTCACGCTGGGCATACCCGCCGGGCAGGTAACTACCACTCATTATTACAACACAACTCTATAGAGCGCATAGTGTCGACGTCTTATCACGTTTTTTTATGATTTTGACACTCAATATTAGAATCTAAAGTAGTTAATGGAATAAAGTCCAAAGTTGCTGATTTTATGCTCGGCTGCCCGCAAAAAGTGGCAGAAAGTTTGTTAGTAGAATTATACGCATAACTTGTCCATATATAAATAGTCTAAGGGCCTGACATATCTTTCATATAAAATATGTCAAACTGTCTGTCGGATAAGCTGACAAGAACTTACTCAGAAGTTTTGAAACAGGCTCTAAGTGATACGATTGGTCTTATACATTATTTTTTAGCCTATACCATCCCGTTGCTCTTTAACCCCTCAACCATCTCTGTTCTGAGCAGGCTACTGGTTGCGGCTCTTCAAGTTTGGCGAGTTATTTATTAACAATCGTTAGCATCAAGCTTTGGTAAATAATATTTATTTTCATACGTTGCAGTGCACAGCGCTCCTGGGACAGAACGGAGCTGGTAAATCAACGACGTTCTCGATGCTGACCGGCGAGGTGCGGCCCTCATCCGGGACCATATACCTTAACGACAGCCTGGCAGACTCCAGACAACTCTGCCGAGGACTTATCAGTGAGTATTCGACTTTACTTTTTATACGATTGGGTAGGGAAGGGTGGGTTTTAGTGGTACTTAATTTGGAGTGCATCCATGCTTCGAAACGTTAACACGTTCGTTACCTACTAAAGTACCCTAGACGGGCAACTGATCGCCGGCTTTCTGCCAAGGCCAAATAGCAAAAATGCTTTAAGGGGAGCAGCGCGCGCTCCTTATTGGCTGATACCAAGTTAGCGATCGGCCTTTAGGGCTCTTACAGACGAGCGACACTTTGCAGTCGCCGTAGGTCGCAGAGGGTCGCGCTCATAGACTTTACGGATCCTCTGCGATCGCAAAGTGTCGCTCAGCTGTAAGAGCGCTTAGACGTGCAATTTTGCTGCCGGGCGATTCGGCCTCAGTAGAAAACATACAATCGATTGCCCGTCTAAAGGGTGCCTAAAGGGAACTTTCGATACGCTTTAAAATGTGCATATGCATATCGGAGCATTGGTCCTGGATACTTCTGTCAGATGCCGGTGTTAAGCCAAGTCAGAGATCTATTAGCAATTGCGTCAGTGGCGGATACAGATGGGGGGCGCGGGGGACGCCCCCTCCCCCCTCCCATGCGAGGCCGCCCGTAGTGCCGCCTGCGCCGCCCCCCATATGTATGCGCACAGGATAGTGCAACGGCTGCCAAAGCCAACATTCTCCTTGGAGCTCTCCCTAATTCGGTATGTCAAGTTTTTTTTTGTCTTCATTTTTATATTTTTTACGGACAGAAGACATAATTTTAAGATACCTATTTCATTCTTATTGCGATTCATCGAGTTTATCAATATAAATTTAATTTTTAAATTATTTTGATCTGTAATCTCTAAGTGCAAAAATGGTGGAGAGAAAATAGTTCGAACTCCATGGAGAAAAACTACATACAGCTGTATTTAAAAAAATTAAAACCTGCCTCCTCTTTCTAACTCTATGCTGAAAAAAGAAACGGCAACATCAAATGTCAAATTCTGACATTGTGAAAGTATTTTTTTTTCTTAATGGCCGGTTATTTTAAGTTGATTTTATGTTTACCAAGGAGTTCAGAGGTATGCCAGTGACGTCACTGCACGGACCGAAAAACGACGTTATTTTATTAAAAATATCTGTAATCCTTTCATTTTAAAATCTCTGACATAGAAAATATGATTATTGAGACAATTATCTCGAAATGGTTTTCAATTCAGCCCTCCAAAAAAAAACTTGACATACCGAATTGCGAGTTTATTATCACGCTACTTCTGTGACTTTTGTTTTTATTACGATCAAATCAAGCTCTAGATATCTTTAGTACCCCCCCCCCCCCCCCCCCCCCTTGAGTTTTTTCTGTATCCGCCACTGAATTGCGTAGGCCCAATACATTTTTAATTCAAGGTCTGTTCCCAGCAGTGGACGACAGCTCTGCTGATGACGATTAAAATCATAAGCATAGCATATGCTCACGACTATATTCCCCCGAGGGGGTAGTCGGGGGCACGAAAAAAATCAAATCAATCATCGATTTAAAATCATAATTAACTAACTATAATAATGTTTCTACTTATTAATCTTTCCTCAGGTTATTGTCCGCAAAGCGACGCAATAGACCCGCTCATGACGGTTAGAGAAACTCTAGCTTTCTTCTGCCGGCTACGCGGAATCACGGACCGGGACGAGGTGAGAAATTCAAATTTATTTGATCTATCAGATGCTTTTCTTATTTAGTATGATCTCACTGCTGCTTCCCAGATAGCAATTTCTGGGAATAAACTTGTGGCAAGCTTATATCAAACTTTCTAGCTATCCTCCGACAAACTGGTAATGTTTGCTAATGCAAACTTGTCTAATCTTTATCATCATCACACTTCCATTTCAGTCCAGTATTCTTCTTCTTCCTGCCCTTATCCCATTACTTGGGGTCGGCGCAATATGTAGTCTTCCTCCATTTATCTCTTTTAGCCGTCATTTTAGCGTTCACTCCTTTTCTAGACATTCCATCTTTCAGATGTTATCTTTCACATTTCGGATTAGTATGGAAGGAGTTATTTGCTATTTGAGTTATCACTTATAATGTTCCACTGCTTTCGCAATTCTCCTCTGATTCCCGATTTAGCACAAACTAGATCCTTTAGAAGCAGTGGTGGTCCAGTGGCGAGTAACCCTTGCCTGCCGTGCTGGAGGCGATGGTTCGATCCCCTTCCATGCCGACTCGTACCAATGAGTTTTTCGGAATTTATGTACGATTTGTAACACCACTGGCTTTTCGGTGAAGGAAAACATCGTGAGGAAACATGCATGCTTCAATTTCGAGGCATGTATTGTACACACTGTCCATTATAAGTGGCGACGGGCTCACCCCCCGCCACAATGGACAGAGTTTCGGTACTACTGGTGAAACGTGGATGTTCTGAGGTTTCAGAATATCTCTGACTACCCCCTCGGGGAATATAGTCGTGAGCATATGCTTTAGATCCTGTGGAAAGTCATCCAAATTGTCTATCAAAAGAGAGACCTATTAGATCTACCTGGACTGGTGTGGTGTTCGTTTTGCTGAACCCATTCTGTAACTATAACCATCGTCCCATCGGTCTCGGACCATTTCTCCAGATTACTAACGATAAATATCTCCAGCTATTTCCTAATTAGAATGCTCTAAGTTACAACAGTTTTGGCAGTGGGTGGCACGCATAGCTCGCAGGAATGATACCCGACGGGGTAGAATGTGGCCTGATAAAAGGCGTAATCCGTAACCGAAGGATGCTGAGTTGAAAGATATCCACAACGTTCGTTGGGATCATTGCGAGCCCTATACAACAGTATAACAAAGAGTATAGACGGACTCTTTTGTGTGGTGGGATATTAAAGATATTGTTTTCAACAGGTGATAAAGCGAACTCTGGACATGTTTGACCTCACTAAATACGCGGATGTCCACAACGGGACGCTCAGCGGCGGCAACAAGAGGAAGCTTTGTACTGCGGTCGCCTTCATGGGGCGCACTCCACTCGTATTGCTTGATGAACCCACCAGGTATGTTCTCAGGGTAACTAATCTTCCTCATAATGACAGCACTGACCTTAAACTTTCTTTGAATGTTAAGAAGTGATCGAGAATGGAGAATTTTCAAACGAGCTATCTTAAACGTTCACATAGAAGCCATGGATTCAGTTACACTAACTCACAAAGAGGATTTTACTGTTTCTAGCTTTAAAAATATCATATCAACTTGTTATTATGTTGAATTCTCAAAAAGAAGATTTTTTTTATTTTGTACAATCCAGCATACCGAGTATTGGTAGGTGAGCGGGGATAGCACGCAAGGCCTGTTATTATTTGGGTGAGCAAGCTTGGTCATTGACTAATAGCTAAGTACTGCGACCTGGACAGATCTATTGTAGCTGTCACCCTTGACCTAAAGATTTCATGAAGCCTGGTATGTTTTTGGAGAGGAGATCCCTAATATCTGAAGGTGTCACTACACATCCACCTAGATGGCGGCTTTGGCGGCAGCGGCGAGGTCTAGCTTTGCGTGCGCGCATACAACCAATCACTCTGTATGCTTGCGTTGTAGAATGTTCCTCTGAAGTTTATCTACTCTCGTTTAGTAAGAGTAAACTAACCTCCCCTCTCCCCACAGCGGCATGGACCCGGTATCGCGTGCGTGTGTATCTCGCGGCGCCATGGCGTCACTAGCATGCCGGCGCGGCGTGCTGCTGTCGACGCACGCGCTCTCAGACGCGCGCCGCCTCGCCGCGCGCGTCGCCATCATGCGCGGGGGGCTGCTGTGCGCGCTCGCCTCGCTCGACGACTGCCTGAAAAGGTGGGTCTCTTCTGTTATAGGGAATATGTTCCTTTGATCAGAAGTTGTTTATAACAGTAGGCCTGCCATGAGTTTTCACCGTACTTTACTACTGTAGTTACGTCACCAATTTTGTATTGAATTTCGTACAGCGCTCCTAGTGGTTACGTTGAGAACTAATTTCTGACATACGAATTGGCGACGTAACTACAGTAGTAAAGTACAGGGAAAACTCATGGTAGGCCCTCAGGTCTGTTTCACTCTACTTTAAACGCGTCGTACGTTGACCACGTTGCTCTAGGATAGGATACTCCCTTAACTCCTGTATCTCATAATCTCATACAATTCGGTATGTCAAGTTTTTTTTGGTCGTCATTTTTATATTTTTTACGGATAGAAGACATAATTTTAAGACACCTATTTCATTTTTATTACGATTCATCGAGTTTATCAATATAAATTTAATATTTAAATTATTTTGATCTGTAATCTCTAAGTGCAAAAATGGTGGAGAGAAAATAATTCGAACTCCATGGAGAAAAACTATCTACTGCTATATTTAAAAAAAATTAAACCTGCCTCCTCTTTCTAACTCTATGCTGGAAACAGATACGGCAACATCAAATGTCAAATTCTGACATTGTGAAAGTATTTTTTTTTCTTAATGGCCGGTTATTTTAAGTTGATTTTATGTTTACCAAGGAGTTCACAGGTATGCCAGTGACGTCACTGCACGGACCGAAAAACGACGTTATTTTATTAAAAATATCTGTAATCCTTTCATTTTAAAATCTCTGACATAGAAAATATGATTATTGAGACAATTATCTCGAAATGGTTTTCGATTCAGCCCTCCAAAAAAAAACTTGACATACCGAATTACGCGCTTACTTTGTAGTTCTTACATGAAGATAGCCTAAACCTCCCCATCTACTTATACTCTGAAATTAAATCCAAGATCAAAAATTTCAAACA
The DNA here is from genome assembly GCA_963693445.1 of Agonopterix heracliana. Classification (NCBI taxonomy): domain Eukaryota; kingdom Metazoa; phylum Arthropoda; class Insecta; order Lepidoptera; family Depressariidae; genus Agonopterix; species Agonopterix heracliana. The sequence continues at coordinate 2,336,708 of OY856321.1, forward strand.
AAAGAGCGTCTTTTGTTTGAAATTTTTGATCTTGGATTCCATTTCAGAGTACCTATTATGATTTTTCTACATGCGCGTGATTCCATTTTTTTTTTCCTACATATACTACCTAACCTACATGTTGCAGCAAGCGTGACTTGCGCGGGAAAGGGTTAGTTTCCATGCAGCGTGTCGCAAGCACTAGATAGGCTGTTCAATACCGTTTCCGTTGCGTCAACTGTTCATTTGGATTAATTTTTTTTTCCTTTCTACGGCGACACTCTATAACCCTTGATAAGTTCTGATCTCCTCCACAATTAAATGCCATCTGTTTGGTCCCTGGCTTTCCTTCTCTAGGTAATCTTGTCCCAATTTGGCTCGCATTGAACGAAATTAAGAACATTTCGTGGGTAAGCGTGGTTTTCTAGGTAAGCTTTCATTAAGGTGGTTTACGTCCATACAAAACTTTGTCGTAGAACACTCTTAGACGGTATTAATAAAAGTAATGTTTTATATATGGAAAAATAGCTTAGAACATCTAGATTGCACGTATCAAATTATATTTACAATTTATAATATTATTACGAAGATATCAAGCTTCGAAATTATATCGAAATCGCGAGACAAAAATCTGATGTCCCAATCAGATTTTTTTCTCGCGATTTCGATATAATTTCAAAGCCTTATCTTCATGATTATATTATAAATTGTAAATGTTGTTTGATACGCGCAATCTAGATTTTCTAAGCTATTTTTCCATATATAAAGTATTACTTTTATTAATACCGTCTACGAGTGTTCTACGACAAAGTTTTGTATGAAATTGACAACTCTGCAACCACCTTTTATGTTGTTGTTATGTGCTAACTATTAGTGCCCCGTGCCTTAGGTTCGGTGGCGGGTACGTGGTGGCGTGTCGGTGCCGCGGCCGCACGGCGCCGCGCGCGGTGTGGACGCGCGTGTGCCGCGCCGCGCCGCACGCGCGCCTCGCCGTGCTGCACCACGCCGCCGTGCACTTCCTGCTGCCCGCGCGCGCTACACGTGAGTCTCAATCTCGACCCTTCTAGCCTACAGTCGCTGCTGGATCCAGCGCCATATAACAGATTACTAGTTTTGAACCTCCCCTTCGCCTCAGTCAACAAACATTTGTAATCTGAGGCTTTCTTATTTACCGCCCGAGGTTAGGATACTATTTTTCTCCTCGACGGAAGTGGAAAGCGTCAACTTCGTTTAGCGCAGCGGGACGAAAATTGACGCTTTCCGTCCGGAGGGGAGAAAAATGATTTTCGATGTTATTTCAACCCAGGTAAAGTCGATAATGACTTGGCAGTGAAAAATCCTCTGGGATTTGGTTCGGGAATTGATTTATAAGTAGCTACCTTAAATGAAAGAAAAAGTAGCCTGAACACCAAACTCAATTAATTAGTTACTATTCTATTAACCTTTGAAATATAAAACATTCATCAACATTTCTACCTCTTCTCTTGCAGTGGACAAGAAAGAAATAGAAACAAACTTAAGCGACGTGTTCCGTCTAATGGCAGAACTCATGTCCACATGCGACATCGAAGACTACACCGTCAACCAGAGTTCTCTAGACCAGGTAAACTCTTCATTAATTACATTAATTTCACGAAACACCCCGTGATTTAAAAGGCACGTTAAGCTGTTGGTCCCGGATAGTTCCAGATGGCGGTCTTCTTATCATGTGGGCAAGCCCTGGTGTCAAGGTTTATTCAAACCGCCTTAAGGCCTCTGACGTGGTTTTTATGTAACGACTACTACCACCAGAGATAGTAGCCGGGACCAACGGCTTCATGCCATCCGGAGCACGGAATCATCATTATTTTCAGAAATTAAGCTGATTTAGCCTGCAATGTCCTAACCAACTGGGGAAAAACGCACAAAGTGACATATCACTAGGTGTCCCCCGTGGGAATCGCACCCACGACATCCGTGTCAAGAGCCCAATGCTCTTAACCTGCGTAAGAAATAACTGGTCTATACCATTAGACCACAGATGCAGCACAGACCTTTGATCAAAGTAAAATAAAGGGAAGGGCGAAGGATTACGCGAACATTTCAAACCAGAAAAATGAGGCAAAACAAATGACAGGTATACTTCAAATATGTACCGAGATGTCAGACAAGTGTGCTAGTTTGTAGGGACCAAGTTTACTAGTTGTGTGCTTCAACTTGACGCGCTTTGGGCCTATCCATTAATTTTACTTTGATCTAAAGCACATACCAGCATAGGTAGCATGACACCGTGATACAGTGCTATCACACCTTCGCTCTCTTTCTATTTGCGCGCGAACGAAAGAGATAAAAGACGTGATACAGCCGTATCACGTGTAGCGTGCTACCAGTGCAGATGGTGCTGTAACTATTCGATAAGCCAGGTCAGACCTATTGGCGGCTTGGAAATTCTCTGACAGCATGTTGGCAACTAACTTGCTTCTACCGACCGCACCGGGCCCGCGTTGTGGATGGATCATAGCCCACTCTCTCTCACACTTATTGTGGATGTTTACAGATGTTCCTAAGTTTCACGGAGAGGAGTACCTCGCTGGACACAGTTGAGCTGGAAGCCCTGCCATCCCCAGCGAGCGACGACGAGCTCAATAGCATTACCTCACTATAACATACTATAAACAACTACTATAACTATCCCTAACATTTAAATTAAATTAAATTTTGAGTTAGGCTGCTTTGCCACCAGAGATGTGCGAGGTAGGCAATTGGAGTGCTTCAATTTTCCAATGACGTGATCGAGCGAGCGCGCTATTATCGGATTGTTTCCTCGCTCACCGCCTCGCTACCTCGCACATCTCTGGTAGAAACGCAACCTAAGGCTGAGATTCTGAGAGGTTTTTGTAAGTTCAAGTTCGAACGTTCGAACGTTTGTCTGCCGTTAAACTGTTCGGCAGAGCGTATAGTAACCAAAATTCTTTGTACTATTTTTGCCTAAATAAATAAATAAATAAAAAAAAAACTCTCATGTGTCGACATACATTTCGACCCTATAAAAGCCTCGTTTCCACTAGGCAACAATTGACGCGCTACACGTGACGCTCAACATGTTCGGCAACGTTGCAAAACAACGCGCGACGTTGCTTCTTTTGCAAAAAGAAACTTTGAAAGAAGCAACGTCGCACGTTGTTTTGCAACGTTGCCGAACATGTTGAGCGTCACGTTGTTGCGCGTCAACTGTTGCCTACGAGGATATGAGGCTTTAGACTCAATTTACGCTCAAAAGACGTTTCTGAATCTCGGATTAACACTCAGTTGCAGAAAGGCTAATTAAGGATTTTATTATCCTCCATTAAATCTCTAGCTGTTGCTTTTTGTTTTATTGACGTAGTAAAAGCTAGCAAGAGATTGATTGCCTTTAATGAGCGTTTCTGCAAGAGTATAAATAACAGAGTATTTTTTATTTCACATTTTTGGAAATAACAGATTTCTGAAGTTGTTTTTATTAGAATGTGCAGAGATTTTATATGCTATGCCATGAAAGGAATTGAATGAATGAACTTATTATAATAGTTTAGATTGTAAGGTAGAATTTTATCCGTTATTTGTGGAATAATTATGACCATAAAACTGAGATAGGTACTGGTTGGTGCCTTAGGGTGAAATCAGGTTAGGCCGAAAAATAACGCGAACACACGCCATAGGGATTTATCTCTTGCACGCAATATTCAACTCTATTTCAATTGGAATTGAGTTCATTATCAATGAAAACTGCTTGAGTATTTTCCCGCTAGATCTTAATAATTGACCCTAAGGGCTGTAAGCATGCAATGCAACAATCAAACGCAAAACCTAAAACTATTAATTCTTTAAATCCACAGTTAAGACCGATTATTACGAATTAAAAATGAGCAAAGGCCATTAATTTGCCATAAATATTTCCTTAACAATTGTCATTCATGTAGCATAAGTATCCGGAATTTTAACTCCATGATTTTAACATAATTTATTTACCTAATTATTTTTAAGCAAGACCCTATTATTTAGAATTTATAGATCGTGCAATACGTACTTAGTTATAAAGTGAATGCAATTTAAAAATAAGACTTTTTAGACATCTAGTTATAAGTGAAACAAATTTTTAGTATCATATCCTAGGAAATTTTTTATAAGTAATTATATACTTAGTGCACTTTGAATGCAATTTGGTTCTTACAAGAGAATGAAATGAAATAATTTTCCCTCTAAATTGAAGTAATATCATTGCAAAAAGTCTGACGGGATTTTAAAGTTATTTACTAATTGTAAGTAAGTATATACCTATGGGAATCAATCAAATTAAAGAAAATTTCGTTCAGTGTAGAGTAGAGCGTTATGTAGTAAAATCTACAGTAAAATAGAATTGGATACTGTCATGTTTTTCACCTTAGTTCAATACCCATACGTAAGCACGGACCTGAAAAAAAGACGGACGTAACCTCGTCTAATCACGAGTGAAGCACCCATTTCTTTTGTGTGCGTGCTGTCACGCGGTACATTATGGTGACGGATGTAGGACCTGCGCCTAGAGCTAGTGCATCTGTGTGAGTGTAGGTCCCTTGTAGAACAAACGAAAATGTTGGACCTTGCATGCTTCACATCTTTTTAGTGTCACATTACGTCCGTCTTTTTTTCAGGTCCGTGTACGTAAGAGTAAGACTGTCTAAAGTTGCCATACAAAGCTATAAGACCAGTAGTCTTTATGTGGTAATTAAAAAGTCCCTGGGCTACCAATACTATAGTAGATTACACACTTCTTATGTAATTGTTAAACTCAGATAAATTAACAGGAATGGATGCGATATTACGCGCGTACCCCTCTGCCAAAGGCGCATGCTCGGTGAACATGCCCGTTATATAAAAATAGTTGACGCGCGTCCCGCGCCAGTCGCCAAGTTGTATATAAACCTCACCCCCGCAAAATTGACAGACTTTTTTGCGTAGAAATGAGAGATCATTTCCAATCCATTCCTGTTAATATATCTGAGTTGTTAAACAAACATGTGATCTGAGTGAATCTGCTTTCTTATTTACTGCCCGAGGTTACTATACTATTTTTCTCTTCGACGTAGGTGGAAAGCGGGAACTTCGTTTAGCGTGGTTTAGCGCAGCGGGACGAAAATTGACTGCTGATTTGCTTTCCGTCCGGAGGGGAGAAAAAATGTTTGCATCGTTCACTTTAACCGAGTTGCATTCTAAGTGCACATCCATGTGTGTAACACGTAAGTTAGTGCACTCTGTGATATTTGACATGTCTCTATTATATTTTGAATAAGTAAATAAATATTTTTGAATGGTTTACGGTAAATTCTATTTTTTATTAAAGTACCTACTTACCTACCTAAATTGAATCTTGAAGTTGAAAGAACCTCATAAATGTGAACTTCCTACCTACCTATAACTAGTGCAATAATTGACTGTGACTTTGAACGAGGTTTCAACGTATTTGATTATGCTGAATCAATTACTATGCAGTTACTATGGTACATATAATTAACCTTTCAACCACATACTCTACCCATCAAAGAACATCTTTTACTATGAGAGCAAACCGATTTTCTTTGTTCTGACATGTTTGCTCCCTCTGTAAAAGTTGTTCGGTTGGATCCAAGGTTGGATCGCTTCAGTTTAGATGCAAACCATTGACCTCTTATACTACACTCAGTGTCATATAAAATCTTAGCAAATTTTTCTCCACATTGACGCAAAAACCCGCACAAATTGAGTATGCATGCTGCTGGTTGTCACTAATACGTTGTATTTGATTTATAAACATAGTCGTATTTCGCTTGTTAAATGTCAGCTAGTACAAAAAAGATCTCATCTGAGCTCTTTTGGTTGTCCCATTTTTCGAACGCTGATTGTGAGTCTAGTTTGTAAAGCCCGACCAGAAAAATAAAAAACCTCGCCATGTTGCGGAAAATCATTGGAACTAATTTTTGTACTTGGAACATTGTCATTAAAGGTTATAGTCGAGTGCAGCGCCCCCAAACCAGGTTTTTTATATTTCTGGTCAGGCTTTTTATAAGATGTCTATGATGCAAACTCAAATTTCAACACACAATGCTTCGAAACGTCACCAATAGATGTCGGAAGCTGTCTATCAGCGTTCCAATTCGTTTGTACTAAGATAACATAGCATGTCCATAACTGCTTTGCTTTCTAGAACGCAAAGGTGCTTATGATTATTGAAAAAAAGTTAATCGATTTTAATACGAGTAAGTAATAGTTTAATTCTTTTGTACATTAAATATATAAGGTCTAACAAAATAAGGTGAAACTATTTTAAGGGGATGATCAGACCATCAAACTGAACAACTTTCTCTATGGGACCAATGTCGAAATCAAATTTTTTATAAATAATATTTACACTGATCTACTAAATATTTTGCTATCATCCCTGAATAGGGACCTGTGTTTTGTTTACTTTGCACGCCGCACGCACGCGGCGGCTTCCTTTGAGCTCAACGCGCCCGGCCCCCACTCCCGCCCTTGCTTGCGTTGCGTTGCGACCTTTCACCTTGCTTTGACTTCTTCAGTAGCGAGCGAGCGCTCGCGCACGCCGACCGGTCGATACGTTTTGCGCGCGCCTCACTCAACCTCTTGCAAGGTTACGTCATTACGTGATATGCTTTACCATCATGAACGTGACAACTAGTGACAAGTGTACGGACCTAGCTACTTGGACGATACATACGGATTTCTGTGAATAGGCAGAGGTATTGAGTGACCTGGAGAGCGATTTTTGAATCTCATTCGGTGAACTCAGCAGTTGAAAATGTCAAAATACCTAACTATGGAGATACGCATCTTTCTGCTGCTGATTTGATTTTAAAAAATCTCACTCCTGAAGTATGATTTTTGAAAGTCAAATCAGCAGTAGAAAGATGCGTATCTCCATAGTTATTTTGACATTTTCAACTGCTGAGCTCACCGAATGAGATTCAAAAATCACTCTCCAGACCTGACCTTTCCATGTATGCCAAAACCACCAGTAAACCACCATGTAAACCACCAGTGAGCTCCGACAACGGATAGTGACCGCACACGTGATGTTATTAATACGATTGAGACGTTTTAATCAATAAGTGCAAAGACACATCCAAAGACGTGCAATAAAGTTCATTGAGAAAGGTGTGGGATATGTACAAAATTGAATGTAAGTAAAAGTACCTACTTACCATACCATTTGGATTACATTTTTTAAGCAAAATGCTACGTTCATTATCTACCTAAACATCTGAACTTAGAATAAGAATAAGAATAATAAGAATAAGAATATTTATTGTTCAAACTGTGTACAAAAGATGTTACATTAAGACAGAATCAACAGTTTGGTCCGCAGCACGGACGTACAATATTAGGGGCTTACATTGTAAACCAAAATAGACGTCTCACGTCCCCAACTGCATAGTCAACCCAGCTCGCGGGGCCCCGGCGCGTAGGTTCAGTGACCTCGCCTCGCACGCCCGCTTCGCCACACTCATTCACAGCAGAACAGGGCCAAATCCAGTGGTAGATATTATTATTTTTTATTTTTAAACAGCAGATTTTTTTTTCTGTTGATTTCGTTATTGGTCCCATAGAGAAAGTTGTTCAGTTTGATGGTCTGATCATCCCCTTAAAATAGTTTCACCTTATTTTGTTAGACCTTATATAATGTTAAGGAATGTCACATTTAAAGCTATTTACATTTTAAAATAATAATTGGTTTTTAAAGCACAAAATAATACAGATTTTATAAAACTAGTTAATATAAGTCTTATAACAGTTTTACATTATATTTTTAAGTAGAATTTTACTTTTTCATATAGTTTTTACCTACATTATAATAATAGAGAGCTTTGGTAAGTATTAACTAGACAGAGAACATTTTAATTGCGTTCAACGCATTCGAATGAACTAATCAACGCAGCGAGCAAACATATAGGTTACTGCGCTGATGGCTAAAATTATACACCTACTATTATTTATATAGGGTGTACGGAAAATTATCATTAGCCACAAACAAATTTTAAGGCTGGATTTAGTGTACGACCGACCGCATGTCTATAATGCCGTGTCGTTGTGATGTATGAATTTGTAAATAATACACAAGCAATATAAACAAAACTAATTTCAACAGTTACAAAAACGTAATTACGACGGGTTAGTCATTAAAAACCAACTAAAAACATTTAGGTTAGTCTAGACATCTTTTCGATGCTTTGTTATTAGACCCGGCGTCCATTAGTTGATAAGTCAATGAGTCGAAAAGAGATTGCAAGAAGCCTATTTTGAATAAAATAATTCGAGTAAAAATTTGATGCTACATTATGTAAAGCAGCCATACTTAATTATCACCAGCACGTCTAGTATGATTTCTCTACACGCCCGCGACGTGCCTTTGCATAATAACCTTTTCCCGCACATTTCGGCAATCGAAAGCCGCGCTTGCCGCGACAAGTAGTATGGAATAAAGCCGAGTCGCGCGAAGGAAGAGAAATCATGCTAGACGTGCTGATGATCAGAAATATGCCATAGATTTTCCCTTAAACTAAAAGCATCAACAGTTGCTATCAAACGATGGGTTCCTTAGCCCGGCGGACTTCTTGAAATGCAGCGCGACCACGTCGAGGATACGAAATATGACGTCTTTGTTCACCTCCTTGTGGCTGAAGCTTGATATTGTCAGCTTCACTGATTCGCTGAGGGTGTCTTCTCCGAATAGGTACGTAGCTGAAATTAATTACTTGTTTAAAGTGTCTAGGAGACCGCTCAGATGGCAGAGTGCTCGCTTTAGGCGAGCGTCGAAGCATCTGGTACACATTAAAGCTCAGGCCTAAAGCTTTAAGACGCTGTTATCCCGTCGAGGCCGTTTTTTGAACACGAACGAAAGTGTTTTAAACTGTGTTTTAAAGTCTGAAAACCAATTATGTCTTATTTAAGGATCTAGCTGATAGGCGACCGTTCTCAATTACTCGATTAGATTAAGTTTAATAGATAGAAAAAAATCCCAAAGTTACCCCTTTTTGTTATGTTCTTTCAATACTATGATTAAACTGCTGATATTTAACTTTTTATTCTTGTACTTAACTAAATACACTAAATATTTCTAGTGAACTCCGTAGAATTTTGAGCTTAGAAACACCCATGAGCAAAGATATTGATGAAAAACACGTTTTTTTGCGATCCTGCTTTCAATTGGAGCGGGATGGCTAATTGTAAACTTATGCTTGCAAGAAAGAGACGCTTGCACTGGGATAACCTAGCCTTAAGGCCTCCGCATATTGCAGCGATATTATCGAGCGATATGTCACGCATGCGCCCCACCACTAAATGTGGTCTAAAGAGATTGCGTCGGAACAAAATCGCTGCGATAATATCGCGGCAGTGTGTAGAATCGCGCGCGTCCCCATACAAAATGTACTGGACACAATTATCGCAAAATCGCAGCGATATTATCGCTCGATAAAATCGCTGCAATGTGCGGATGTCTTTATGCAGACAAACTACAACCAGATCACAATGAAAAATTTAGGTCGGGCACGAATTTGTATGAAACGCTACAAATAAAACGCGCAGTTCCATTCACACGTAATATTCTTGCAGTCTTTGGTTGCATTTTGCCTGCTAGGTCGACCACACCCTGGAAACTTCGCTGTCACTTCATACGAATGGGCTCTCACTGACAAGAAGAGGTAAGCAAGTGCGATATTGAGTAAGTGCGAGTGAGGGGGGACTGTACCATCACCTACTGTCTTCCAAACGTCTTCCACGGGGAGGTAAGGTAAAATTTGTGGGGGGCAGGGAGTGTCTTTCTTATACTGTGCCGCAGCCCAAACTGGCGATACTCGGAAGGCACGTCAAGCTAATTCGGTCCCAGATAGTGCCTTTAGATGACAGTGCTTCAGAAAATTCTACTTTTAACACTTTAACTGTCCATGCATCTCATGTGATGCACTGACAAGAGGGCTTGATACTTCAAATGAAACAGCGTGAATTGACCATGATTTCTCGAGTGTTTCAACGTTTTTGAACGAACTATTGGCCGGTAGTCCATGCTCAGACGAGCATTTAATGATTTTATTTTCCGATAGCTACCTAGGAGTCGGCAGACGAAATTTAACTTACCTAAAATATTTCGCTTACGTAAAATTCATTACGTGACCTCGTATTACCTTCAAAATATAATAATATTTTTGGCTACGAATAATATTTTTTGGACATGTGGTGATGGGAACGTAAAATATCATTTTGACGGTTAAAGTGTTAATACAAACTTTCGATCAGCTGATTACATTTAGTATGGAAATTCCCAACAATTTTTGGCGCGGAAGTGGTTAAGCATTATGGGTACAATCACCCCTCCCTTAAAGTAATGCAACTGTTTACCCTAACACCTTGTATTTAGAACACCGTGGACTGCCTCCCCCAACTGAGACACATATTGAAGTATAATAATTATGGTCACCAGGTATCTTGCTCATGACAGCCTCGCAGGTCTCCTCCAGGTCCATCCTCCGCAGCTTCCTCTCCCTGGCGACCTCCTCCTTGGCCATGTCTTCGAACACGACAAACACTTGCTTACGAAGCCACGCCGTCAACTCCTCCAGGTATGTGTCGATTAGAGATTCCGCTAGGTCTGCAATAAAGGAGTTTATTGTTAGCAATTCGGTATGTCAAGTTTTTTTTGTATCGATTTTATATGTTTTACGGATAAGTAGTAGACATCATTTTTACCCGCGACGGAACGGAGAACGTGTATGCGTTTAGGGTGAGAGGTTGTTTGTTTTTTCGTTTGTTTGTTTGTTTGTGCAAATTCAATGTTCCCATTTATCTCCAAAACGGCTAGACCGATTTAGATACGTTTTTCTGTAAAGGGTTCGTAATTAATTAGCGATGGTTCTTAGATAGGTGATACGATGTTAACTCGCCAGGGGTTTCGCCAGGATTCCTCACGATTTTTTCCTTCACCTTTGAGAGCAGTCAGTTAGAACAACTGATTGGTAAGTACAGTCAGCAGCGAAGAGATGTATTGTGACGGGATTGTTTCAATAAAACCTGGATCTTCGATAATTTGTTTATATTTAGTATTACAATAATTTCGCTAGCACATCTGTCGCCGTGCGCGTACAAAAACAGTCTACCCTCGGGTCGGGCTAATAGTCCCGCCCGCTAGAATGCTTCTCGAGATATTTAAAATACAACTATACTTATAACTTTGTTACTTTACGTCATACAAAAATAGATGGATAGATGTGAGTAGGTATAATATTCTAGACGTGTAGTGGTTGTGGAGGAAACGCTTGTAACAGTATGCACTTTTACTACGTCGTAGTATAAAGATGTATCCACTTTAGTAGGTACTACGCGTAGTACTAAAGTGTATAAACTCCTTTTGCATGAGGAGGCATACATCTTTTTGCTGCTGACAGTACATGCCATGTTGTCCGTAAAGATTCAGACCCTCGTGATTGATTATCCCCAGCTCTGCGATCACGCACCAGCTCCTCCCGCATAGTATGTGTCTATTTTTATTTTATTTTATGACTGACATATACTCTAGCGATAGACAGGCCCTTTCATAGAAGCAACATGTTCCACTTGAATGCGGTGGGCGCACCGTATTGATGTTCCCGAGTTCACTTCGTCACTATGGCAATGACATACCGCAATGTGTCATTTTGAGTTGTTTTACGTGACATGTTGTTTGTTTGAACGAGCTTGTCTATCGCTAGAGTATATGTCAGTGTATTTTATTTACTGCCCTTTTGGAAACTTACAGCTTAATAACAGTTTGATTTCTACAAATACAAATTGATGGTCAGATGCTGACAACAAGTTCCCACATATAAAAATAGAGAAAGAAAAAAGACTTATAAATAAAACTAATATTAAACATCTAGGGTAAAACAAAACTATTATGGGCCATCAAAAAAGTTACGTGCTAGAATATTTTTAAACCTATATGTTTAAAACAAATCGATATCGAAGTCCGCGCGAATTTCGTTGAAGCCGCTGCTGGCGCGCTGCGGAACGCGTTCTGCTTATAATTAGTTCTCACGAACTGTAGTTCTACCATGAGTTTTCACCGTACTTTACTACTGTAGTTACGTCACCAATTTTGTACTGAATGTCGTACAGCGCTCCTAGTGGTTACGTTGAGAACTAATTTCTGTCATACGAATTGGCGACGTAACTACAGAAGTAAAGTATAGGGAAAAGTCATGGTAGGCCCTCAGAACGTGTAGGCGGCCGCTGCCGGAGACCCCTCTGGTTAATGCGAAAGTTGTATGTATTTACTTGTAGGAACCTTGTATGTAGTAAAGTAAACAATAGTGTCTCACTCTCACCAGCTAGCAGCAGCGTGGTGAGCCTGTAGCACACGTGGGAGGAGCACAGCCCGCTCGCGCTCGCCAGCTCTGCGCCCGCGCACCAGCCTCGACCACACAGCACGCACCACTCCTCTGTACACAATTTACTTAATATAGATCACATTGGCATAAAAAATACAACTAATGAGCGTTTTTTTTTTTGTTTCATAGTAGATCGATAGATGACGCTACGGTCTATACGAATCTATGTCAAACACTGAAAAATTTTCTTTCCCCGAAATGAGGGTAAAAGTGAAGTGAAAAAAAAACAAATATCTTTTGGAACATATTTTTTTTATTATATTTAACTATATTTCTTATGCTAATTTACTCTTTAAGATGATACAAGACTACAATTTGACTAAAATAAATATAAAAACTCTTTGATCATAAGGCAAAATCTGAAATTGAACTGGCAATAAGAAAACTTGAGATGTCAAATGTCATTGTTAATCAAACTCGTATCGTAGCATTTACAAAGTAAGTGTTTGTTAGTTTACTTCAGAGAGTCACGTTGCAGGGTTTGCCTTGAACACTTGTCTCTCGCGTGGTGTTCGCGCGGTTCGCGTCTCAGCCTGCCACGAGGCTCCAAAATCCTTCTCAGTTGTTCTTACTCAAAAACAATCCTCGAGATTGGATAGACACTCCCTCAAACTACTTGACACTGGCGAAATCTAACAAGGAAACGCCAATAAATAAAAATAGAATAGAATAGTTTACTTCAAACTGCTTTTCTGAAAAACAACGAAAAAGGACTGAAGATTTTTGGCTAAGAAAGAAATCGAAAATAATTTCAATTTTTTTTTTATGACGTCTTCCAAATCCGAACCAAAGAGAATGAAATCTCTACGTTTTTTAGTCTATAGGTGACATTGCAGAGGAAGTTTTTGCTTGACAGTTTGTCCTACAGACACTACTGCAATCTATTGAGTTATAAGAAAACGGCATTAAAAAAAAAAAAGAAAAACGCTCATTAAGGAACGTTTTTATTATATAAGTTCCCAGAAGTGGTGTTCAAAATAAACGATGGAGTAGTGTGCATGATTTGCAACAATTTTGACCCCCTACACATAGGACAGGAATTTTCAACTTTTTGTAAATAAATACTTTACTACAACGTTTTTAATTTCAACTGTACCTTGTCCATATTTATATGGCATAAGTGAAGGACCTTGCAAATGGGCACAGAATAAATACTAGTACTACCCGTACAGAAGAATCACTTCGAAAACCGATTTAAATAAATAGCGACTCTCTCGGCAATAAGGTGCAAAGTTATTCGCAACCGTCCTATCGTACAAGTCGCGAATAACCAACCAACCGTCACAACGGCGCGAGTGCAAGCAAAAATGAACCTAGTCACTATACATGAAAGCGTGAGACCGACTCACACTTGGCCAGTTTTTATTATTTGTTGTTATACTGTAGAGTTTGCTCTATAATCACACTTGTATGTATTACCGATTTTACGATAGAGAGAAAAGGAAAAACGTTGTTAAGAACTAGTTTCTTGTATCGAGGACCCTTTGTTTTTAACCAAGAAGGGCCAAATAAAATGTACCCGAAACCGACGAGCTTGTATGAGGAGACTTATGAATGTTGAGTAGGCGAAAGATGTGTCAGAATCGTAGCATGTGGCGATCTATTGTCTCTGCTTACCTTAGTAGTAGGACATAGGCGTGAGCATATGTATGTATGTTGTTTTTAACTTTTCGACATTTTTATTATTTGTTAGCAAATCCGCCATAATAAACGCAAATTCTGTGAAAATATCAACTGTCTAGCTATTACGGTTCAATAGTGATAGCCCTTCTTCTTCTTATCGTGTCGACTTCAAATTCTGAATACATTCGCTAAATAGTAGATTACTGTAGTGTGTGCGTAGCCCCCCCACACACACATAGCCATAAGTTTGTTATAAGTGACTGTTCGCTCCATAATAGAGAGCCCATTATACATTTGAACATCAAACATTATCTTTCATTTATCAAGACAATAACGCACAACACCGCATGGCGACCTTGCCAGGGCTGCCTATGGGCAGTGCTGGTTCAGATGGTTTGGCCCAAAAGAAAATTAATATGGAAGAGCGAAAGACAGACGGTGCGGTGCGGTGTTGTGCGTTATTGTCTTGATAAATGAAAGATATGTTTGATGTTCAAATGTATAATGGGCTCTCTATGGAGCGAACAGTCACTTATAACAAACTTATGGCTATGTGTGTGTACGCTACGCACACACTACATTACATACCGAGGACAGGAAAGTAAGAAAGGTCTCAGATCTCACATAACGTGATCTGAGGCTTTCTTATTTACTGTCCGAGTTTAGTATACAATTTTTCTCCTCGGCAGAGGTGGAAAGCGGCAAATTCGTTTAGCGCAGCGGGGCGACAATTAATGCATGCGAGGGGAGAAAAAGTAGTTTGCCAGAATCGAGCAAGCCCTAAATAGGAAGGACAGACAGACAGACGGATGGACAGCGTAGGTTTCACTTTGAGTATGAAACCCTAAAAAGTAAGTAAACAATAAACTTACCGAAGTCGTCGGGCGTGAGCATGCTCCTCTCGGGCGGCGCGGCGAGCTGTGACAGCGAGTCCATGGCGGCGTCCACGTGGTTGAACGCGCGCCGCGACCCCACCAGCCGCGCAACCGCACCACCCACCTACCACCACAACCACTACATAAGCTCACCACTGTATCACACCTTGGACACTTAGCTTATTTCCTTAAATTTTATGTTTTAACTTATTAATAAATTTGCATTTCTTTATTAGTTACTTTCCTTAGCTATGTTATATCAAATCAAATCAAAATTGTTTATCCAAAATAATATCACATACAGGTCGGTTAACCAAAGCTGGCGCGTGCCACACATTTACGCAATGCTTTTATCTCACTGCACGCATACTGGAACTTTTTTCTATCTCTGTCAAACACGGACACACTGGCAGGAAAAACGCATTTTGTGTGTATCTGTGAACGCGCCAGCTTTAGTTAACCGACCTGGACTGCGATTTTTGAATCTCATTCGGTGAGCTCAGCAGTTGAAAATGTCAAAATTACTATGGAGATACGCATCTTTCTACTGCCGATTTGACTTTAAAAAATAGCACTCCTGAAGTATGTTTTTTGTAAGTCAAATCAGCAGTAGAACGATGCATATCAACATAGTAATTTTGAAATTTTCAACTGCTGAGCTCAGCGAATGAGATTCAATAATCGCACTCCTGTGCCGTTATTGTATTCAACCAGCGACTGTATCACACCTTAGATACTTACACTCAGTTTACAGAAACACTCATTAAAGTTATTTCTCCATTAAATCTCTTGCTAGCTTTTACTACGTCAACAACACAAAAAGTTACAGCAAGACATTTAATGGAGGCAACTTTAATGAGCGTTTCTGCAACTGAGTGTTAGCTTATTTCGTTTGATAAGTTATACAGTGTGTAAAAAACCCTGTTGGATTAATATATGGTAGTAAACAAATGATTGATCGGTTTTATTCTTGATTCAAGTCATAATGTACTCACGCTGAGTTCGACGGAGGTGCAGACGTAGGTCCAGTCGTGTAGCGGCGCCCCCTCCCCCTCGCCCTCCCCCTCAGCCCCCACCGCAGTCTTTATAGAGTTGAACACCCCGGTCACAGTGCGCTGGAACAACCTGCAATGAACACATTCATTCGATAAACTCTGATCCTAGTACAGAGGGCCTACCATGAGTTTTCACTGTTGTGTTACTACAGTAGTTACGTCGCCAATTCGTATGACAGAAATTAGTTCTCAACGTAACCACTAGGAGCGCTGTGCGAAATTCAATATAAAAGTGGTGACGTAAAGCCTGACCAGGAATATAAAAAACCTGGTTTGGAGGCGCTCCAATCGACTATAACCTTTAATGACAGAGTTCCAAGTACAAACATATGTTCCAATGATTTTCTGCAACATGGCGAGGTTTTTTATATTTCTGGTCGGGCTTTAACTACAGTATTAAAGTAAGGTGAAAACTCATGGTAGACCTACAGAATATGGAAAAGGAAACTTTAGAGAGCCGCACGTTTAAATTAGCAGAGGAAAATGCAATAATTCTTCTTCTTATCGTGTGAGGCCTGGTATCAGAGTTTATTCAAACCACCTTACGTCCTTTTCTTCTTCTTATCGAGTGGGCAAGCCCTGGTGTCAGAGTATATTCAAACCGCCTTACGGCCTCTGACGTAGTTTTTATGTAACGACTACTACCAGCAGTACCAACGGCTTTAACGTGCCTGTACAGTCAATTGTATAAATGTTATTTTATTTACTTACGCAAACCAGTCTTATAGGGATATCACAAACAAAGACTGCCTCCGTGGTCTAATGGTTAGAGCATTGGGCTCTTGACACGGAGGTCGTGGGTTCGATTCCCACGGGGGGCACCTAGTGAAATGTCACTTTGTGCGTTTTTCCCCAGTTGGTTAGGACATTGTAGGCCGAGTCACCTGATTGTCTGAAAAGAAAGATGATTCCGTGCTTCGGATGGCACGTTAAGCTGTTGGTCCCGGCTACTATCTCTGGTGGTAGTCGTTACATAAAAACCACGTCAGAGGCCGTAAGGCGGTTTGAATAAACTCTGACACCAGGGCTTGCAGCCCACTCGATAAGAAGAAGATTGCCTGTGTGTACTCACAACTGCGACTATATTCCTCGATAGTAGCTTAAAATAATTAATAGCAATAAAAGTGAATACCTGTCGAGTCTCTGCATGTTGATAGAGGTTTGTCCCGGGGACGAGTTCCTTTCCGCCTGCAAGTCGTACTCGTCTGCGAAACAAACGCTTTCTTAGTGTTACGACACATCTGCGGACCGTTCGGCGCCGAATGTTCGGTTAAATACGCATCTACTAGGAAAAATGGCGCGTAATGGCGCGTACTGGTGTGTCGCCGGTGCATAGGGACTGCGCGCATGTTCAACCGAATGCTCCGCAGATGTGTCGCAACACTTATACAATTAATGTCGGATCTCAAAAGAGAGATGTTAGCAAATATTTATTTTATGAAAGAACACAATGTACAAACATTTGCAATGGAACAGAACCAAAACAACAAATATGCATTTTGTTTTGATTTACAGGCTGCCTGCTAGTTTTGTATTATTTGCAATGAAGGGATACATTTTCAGTGTCCCATCCCGTATTCAAAAAGTAATGTTGAAGATTTCAATTTTTGAATACAGGCAGACTCTCCTCAATTACTTCCTCATTTTTGCCCCTATCAAAACAAAAGTTGTCCAAGCACAGACCTCGGTCACTCTGGGCTGCCTCCAGACAACACCTAGATAAGTCTAAACGCATGCTCGGATCAAAGTAAAAGGTGTAATATATACTATCTATCTAAATATCTAAATACTACCTATCTAAATAAAATATACGATCTCCAACTAAGGCTACTTAAGAACATTGTACCATCTAACATTAAAAATAAATTAAAAAACAATGAATCTAAGCTATTTGAATATTGTAAAACCATAAATGTATATAATAAAATCAAACAGGCAATTATGTGTGAACACTATTCTAAAATAAACACGCTTGTAAACAGAACCCGTCCGGGGAACCTTCGCTCAATACCCAATCTACCTACCTACAATCTACCGCGATACAACAACACTTATGGAATGCGGACGTGGGAATATTTACTTCCTCAGATATTGAACGAACTTCCCGAACGAGTCTTGTATGATCTCTGTCAAATAAAGAAACATAAAAAAATTAAGTCAATAGTTAAAAAATACTACCTAACAAATGTCAATGTATCGAGTTAAAGTGACCTCGCCACACCTCATATAAACCATATGTGGTTTTCGTAGGGTGGCTATGTATGATAAGATGTATTATTTTTGTTTTAGTTAAATAAATTAAAAAAAAAAAAAAAAAAAAATATTACTGTCTTTTCTTTGTGATAAATAAATAAATAAATAAATATATAGCCAGCACCAGTGGGATTTCCCGGTCTGATGATTTGTATTATATCCATTCGTTTACTAGTATAAGATGTTTACCGGCGAGTGTGGCGGTGTCTACGGGTCTGGAGGAGTGATGGTGCTGCGTGCGACCTCGCGTCTCCTCCGCACCCTCCCACCAGATGTCCTCCTGGCCTAACCTGGAACTAGATTCAACATAAAGTGAAACACCACTACATATATTTCATATGACATTATTGTTAGAGTGTGTACAAATTACGTACAACAATTATAAAGGTCAGTCTATAGATGATATTTCGCAGCACCTAGCACAGCAGTTCAACATTGAACGCGGACATCATGCGACCTCGATAAAAGTGCATCGTACATAGGGCGCTTAACATTACATTTACACGCATGGCTACGATATGGGATTCTATTATGGGGAAATAGCACGGACGTGGAAGATCTCCTAATCCTACAAAAAAGGTGCGTAAGAATCCTTGTGAATATCGACCAAATGGAGAGCTGTAAACCACACTTCAGCAAACACAGGATACTTACGCTACCATCTTTATATATATTCGAGGTGTGCAAATTCGTAAGAAAATATAGTAACCTTTTTAGAAACGCTAAAGCCACATACAACGGCCAACACAATTTGAGACAAAGAGATAGGCTGGTACTACCGTTCTCAAAAATGGAACTCTATAGGTCAGGTCCATATTGTATGTCCATTAAAATTTATAATAAATTGCCGCCTACTTTAAAAAATGATAATAAAGACACTTCTTTCGAAAAAGAACTAAAGGACATGTTATACCAGAAATCGTATTACAAAATTCAAGAATACCTGGATGACGAACTATAAAATACTTACCTTATATCTCACTAAACAGGCATGACATCTCGGTCTACTCTTAGGGTCTACTTGACATACCTGCGAATAATATTTGACTACCTATGTGTTTCTTTTGTAATTTATTTGACTTTGTGATATTTAATTTCTTTCATTTATTATTGTTTCGTATTATATTATCACAATTTGACATGCCTAAATTATTAATTATTGTTGTTGCCTATTTTATTTTCAATTTAATTCAATTTATTCGACATAATATATTTGTAAACACTGTTTGCTTAAATTGCTGTGCCCTAACAGGGTCCCTGAGATTGTACTATACCTATTTTTAAGACCTGTAATACCTCAAGGATGCAATAAAGATTATGATTATGATCATTTTAAGAGCATTTATACTAGCAAATCAGTGTTTGAATAGCCGTTTCATTCCTGTCGGCCGTATCCGACTTCAGCACTCACATGATATCAAGCATAGCATCATAGCAAATCATTTGCATTATGCTTAGCATACTAATTTATACTTCATTCCAAATAAAGACGACGAGATTTTCCGATTCCTATTTTAATTTATTGAAACAGGCGTTACTTTGCGAAAATCCATGATTAACAGGTAGATGACACGATTGTGTCGAGACCTCCGCTTTTAAATACCTAGTAGACAAAGTTGTATTACGTTATGCAATACTAATATTGCATATTGTCTCGACACAATCGTGTCATCTACCTATTGATTTCTTTTTTTGTTTCTGGCTAATTCTTATAAGCAAATATAATTTATTTATCAGAAAGATATACTATCCGACGTATCTTGGACGTTACTAAAGATGTTTTAGGAATAAGTGAGAGGAAGTGTTTCAAATCTCTGTTTCTGCAATTGAAAATAGCCTTAAAACTTCGTTGCTATTAGGAATGGAGTATTATAGCATTGACTGACACTAATAAGTAATAACGTAGCATATCGTATTAGCTGTCGCAGAGTGAAAGAGTGAGCGAGCTATAGACAACTGCGTAACAGATACTGCAGTGTCCCAATTGCACTTTTACAGCCAACTGCGCCGAACGACGGCCGGGGATACCTCACGTGGCTCGCTCAGTCAGATCTTCGCTACAATCATAACCAAGAGCGAGCTCGACATTTCACTGCCATACAATAAGATTACTACAGGAACTGAAAGCAGGAGCGAGCGAAGCGAGCTCGAGATTTTTCTGCAATATTTACAAATCGTTGCAAATAATCTTGAAACATAATTTTGGCGCCCCCTCAAGCCCCGCCCTGTAGATTCCGGGCTGTATGTTGTACTAAATATACTCTTTCTTATACTTTGATTGTGATAATAAATGATTCTAGTCATGGCGCCTCATCCTTGCCAAACCCTACCTGTTAGGGCTGGCCTCTGCCCGCTGCTGCAGCAGACAGCGCAGTTTGGCGATGCTGGTGGACAGGTCGGCCGCCTCTTCGTACTCCGGCTCGGGGGAGTCCGGCAGCGGTAGCAGCGGCGGTGGGATGTCCCGGAGAATGGGCTTCGGTTGCGACGGCTGCAAAATTGTTATTATTTATAGAGGGTTACCAACTCATATTACAAACTTTAGGTATCCGATATAGGTTAGGTACAAACTTTAGGTACTAACATAGACATCATATATACAAACTAGACTCACAATCAACGTTCGAGCTCAGAGGAGCTCTTTTTTGTACTAGCTGACAGTTAACAAGCGAAATACGACTATGTTTATGAATCAAATGCAACGTAGGTATTAGTGACAACCAGCAGCATGCATACTTCATTTGTGCGGATTTTAGCGACAATGTGGACAAAAATTTGTTAAGATTTTATATGACACTGTGGGTCTAGTATAAGAGGTCAATGAGTACTAAATTAAATTAAGAAAACATTGTGTTCATCTACTTACAAGCTACCACAGCTAATATTGGCTGAAACCGAGAATGGAATAGCTAGCTATAAAGAGTGTAAACTTAAATGCGTTACATACGAGTACTTTAGGGGGCGCATCGGACCATCAAACTGAACAAATTTCAGTGCGGGCCATTTCCTGAGCTTTATGTAATTCATTTAAGTTTACATTCTCTATTAGTAGTACAGTAGTAGTAGTAGTAGCCGTGGTGGTCCAGTGGCGAGTGGCTGTGCAGGAGGCGATGTTTCGATCCCCGTCCAGGCCGACTCGTACCAATGAGTTTTTCGGAATTTATGTACGATTTTTAACACCACTGGCTTTTCGGTGAAGGAAAACATCGTAAGGAAACCTGCATGCTTCAATTTCGAGGCATGTATTGTACCCACTGTCCATTATAAGTGGCGACGGGCTCACCCCCTGTCACACTGGACAGAGTTTCGGTACTACTGGTGAAACGTGGATGTTCTGAGGTTTCAGGATATCTCTGACTACCCCCTCGGGGAATATAGTCGTGAGCATATGCATCAGTAGTAGTACAACTTACCAAACTGTCCTGCGAAGATACTCTTTGTTGCTTCACCAATGGCGGGATTGTACTGCCGTTGTCCTCTGTAATCAAATACGTAGTATTAGGGATACATCACCATCATTGGAGGAATAGTTTAGCTGCAAGTTTAGTTCAGTGCAAACAATCACCGAAGTTATAGTCGTATCTGCTTTTCCACCAGAGATGTGCGCGGTAGCGAGGCGACGAGCGAAGAAAACATCGGCCAATGGGAGTGCTTCAATTTCCCAATGACGTGTCGAGCGAGCGCGCTATTGGCGGATTGTTTCCTCGGTCACCGCCTCGCTACCTCGCACATGTGGAAACGCAGCCTAAGCAATTCAGTATGTCAAGTATTTTTTGGGGGGCTGAATCGAAAACCATTTCGAGATAATTGTCTGAATAATCATATTTTCTATGTCAGAGATTTTAAAATGAAAGGATTACTTACAGATATTTTTAATAAAATAACGTCGTTTTTCGGTCCACGAGTGACGTCACTCGCTGCCCCTGCAAACTCCTTGGTAAACATAAAATCAACTTAAAATAACCGGCCATTAAGAAAAAAAAATACATTCACAATGTCAGAATTTGACATTTGATGATGCCGTATCTGTTTCCAGCCTTCGATCAAAATAAAATGAATGGATAGGCCTAAAGCGCGGTAAGTTGAAGCAAACTACTGGTGCACTTGGTACATACAAACTAGCGCCATTATCTGTCAAATCTAGGGCACTTTCATACAAGTGACAAGTAAAAATTTCATTTGTTTTGCCTCATTTTTCTGGTTTGAAATGTTCGCTTAAGGCCTATCCATTCATTTTATTTTGATCGAAGTTTCCAGCATAGAGTTAGAAAGAGGAGGCAGGTTTTCATTTTTTTTTAATATAGCAGTAGGTCGTTTTTCTCCATGGAGTTCGAATTATTTTTTCTCCGCCATTTTTGCACTTTGAGATTACAGATCAAAATAATTTAAATATTAAATTTATATTGATAAACTCGATGAATCGCAATAAAAATGAAATAGGTGTCTTAAAATTATGTCTCCTAACCGTAAAAAATATAAAAATGAGACCAAAAAAAACTTGACATACCGAATTGTTGAGCGTAGGCGTTGAAAAAACGACATTGTCGTGATACCGCCCGCCGCGTTATCGCCGCGATATTTCTGATGTCGCAGCGATCTATTGCGAAGCTTTATTTGCTCTAGACTTTCAAAATCATGATCGAATGATGAATAATTTATTTTCTACTACGGATTTATGAATTGAACGTGTGACTTTAAAAAAACGCACTCCTGTTTATTTAAAAGTAACTTACCTCTCTGTATGACGGTAGACGTGATAACTTCCCTCTCCTTCAGTTCTGTTGTTGTCTTGCTCTTTGAGTCCGGCGGTGGAGACGACTTGTCAGGCTTGTCTTTCTGATGCGACGGCGATTTCTCCTTTAAACAATCCGTGATCAGAAGATTAATATGTTTTATAGGATAATACTAATCAGTCACACCGCAATTCGGTATGTCAAGTTTTTTTTTGGAGGGCTGAATCGAAAACCATTTCGAGATAATTGTCTCAATAATCATATTTTATGTGTCAGAGATTTTAAAATGAAAGGATTACAGATATTTTTAATAAAATAACGTCGTTTTTCGGTCTGTTCAGTGACGTCACTGGCATACCTGTGAACTCCTTGGTAAACATAAAATCAACTTAAAATAACCGGCCATGAAGAAAAAAAAATACTTTCACAATATCAGAATTTGACATTTGATGTTGCCGTATCTGTTTCCAGCATAGAGTTAGAAAGAGGAGGCAGGTTTATTTTTTTTTAAATATAGCAGTAGATAGTTTTTCTCCATGGAGTTCCAATTATTTTCTCTCCACCATTTTTGCACTTGGAGATTACAGATCAAAATTATTTAAAAATTTAATTTATATTGATAAACTCGATTAATCGCAATAAGAATGAAATAGGTGTCTTAAAATTATGTCTTCTATCTGTAAAAAATATAAAAATGAAGACCAAAAAAAACTTGACATACCGAATTAACTATCTATACTCAAAATTATAAATAGTAGTTCCTTGCTCATAAAACAGATCCGTAACTAACTGATTGACAGATAACGCAAAGTAAAACGCAAGTAACGCGTAATCTAAACTGGTGGAGATAGAAACATGAAATTTTGAATATGTTTATTCTACGGCATATGCTCACGACTATATTCCCCGAGGTGGTAGTCAGAGATATTCTGAAACCTCAGAACATCCACGTTTCACCAGTAGTAACGAAACTCTGTCCAGTGTGACGGGGGGTGAGCCCGTCGCCACTTATAATGGACAGTGTGTACAATACATGCCTCGAAATTGAAGCATGCAGGTTTCCTCACGATGTTTTCCTTCACCGAAAAGCCAGTGGTGTAACAAATCGTACATAAATTCCGAAAAACTCATTGGTACGAGTCGGCTTGGACGGGGATCGAACCATCGCCTCCTACACGGCAGGCAAGGTTACTCGCCACTGGACCACCACGGCTATGCTATGCTTTATTCTACGGGGATGTAGGGGTCCACTAGTAAAGGATTGTTCGCTATCTTAATTTCACACGGACGAAGTCGCGGTCTATCTATACATGTAAAACACACAAGCGTAGCAAGAGGGGGGGGGGGGTTTTTATTCCGAGAGCGAAAATGCGCGCTGCATACAAACGTACTATGGTGATATTTTCAATACTAACCAATTAAAGTCAATGAAATTTTGCAGAAACAATTTAGAAACAAATCTCTATGCTTGTATGGAGTCAGATTTTCGTTAAAGTATACAGTTTCAATGCTAGGATTAATTTAACTTTTGTATGGAAATCTTTTAGGCACTGCAACTTTAAAACTATACATTTTAACGAAAATCTGACTCCATACAAGCATAGAAATTTGTTTCTAGACTTTTTCTGCAAAATTTCATTGACTTTAATTGGTTAGTATTGAAAATATCACCATAGTACGTTTGTATGGAGCGCGCTCCGAATTATATCCCCTTAACATTAAGTAAGTAAAAATTGATGACTTACTTGAGAATCATCGCTGAGTCCTGTAAACCGCAGACCTTTCTTGAAGCCAGCTATCCCGAAGTCAAGTAGACCCTCCATCATCCCTGCCGCTTCATCCTGTATCACACTTATAACTATCAGGTTAAGGTTCAATGTCATACAACAAAGAACTTTACAACTAAGGTGAAATTTTAATGCAAAAAAGTGTTTTAATAATTTTGTCTACGGTAATAAGACTATTTGATTTACTTGTGATAATTATGATAATAGTAAAAAGTAATTATTTGTGTATAGAGTAAATAAATGCGTCGATCCATACCAAAAGAATAGGGCCACTACCACATGAGTAAATAAACTACAGAGACAAGATATACAGATTTTTTTTTTGCGATTTCAGTTTTGCTTCCGTAGCAAAAGTTGTTCAGTTTAATGGTCTGGAGTGCGATTTTTGAATCTCATTCGGTGAGCTCAGCAGTTGAAAATGTCAAAATTACTCTGGAGATATGCATCTTTCTACAGCTGATTTGACTCTCAAAAATCATACTACAGGAGAGCGATTTTTTAAAGTCAAATCAGTAGTAAAAATATGCGTATCTCCGTAGTTATTTTGACATTTTTAACAGCTGAGCTCACCGAATGAGATTCAAAATTCGCACTCCTGAACCTAGTCTGAGCCACACTTGAAAATTTGGAAAATGTTTAAAAAAATCACCCAGTTTACCGTGAATAGAAGCTCGCATTGCCAACAAGACGCCCAAATTCCTTTGATTTGGATAGACATAAATATGGAATCTAACTGGTCTTTAGTGTAGGTACGGTACTTTACAAAGATCAACAAAAGCTAGATATCGTATAAAACATGGCAAAATGTAAATGAGTCGAGTATGTAAGTATGAATAAATATGAGTGAGTAAAGAAATAGATTTTTCCAGTTTCTCTCCTACAGTGAAAGTTTTTTGTTTGAACCACCCTCCAACTTTTATCCACTAGGCAACAATTGAGCCGCACCCCGTGACGCTCAACATGTTCGGCAACGTTGCAAAACAACGCGCTACGTTGTTACTTTGACAGAAACTTTGACAGAAGCAACGTCGCGCGTTGTTTTACATTACAACGTTACCGAACATGTTGAGCATCACGTATTGCGCGTCAATTGTTGCCTAGTGGGTACGAGGCTTAAAGTATGACCACGGCTTTAAATCAACACCTGGTTTTAAGATGACACTTTCTTCGCTCAAAGGATAGACTCTACGGAAAAGATACCTATTAAATTGCCAAATCGACCTAGCTTTTGTGGTTTCAAAAAGTAGTTGGTAATTCTTCGGTTCGGAAATACTCTCTGTTTGATTTTCGTCGCGAATTAAATGTAAATTTTGTTAAAAGTTAATACAAACAAAATTCACAACGAAGATGACATTTATGATGTAAATAAGTATGTACATACCTACTACATACTTTTATGATTAGGCATATCTATACTGCATTCCAAATAAGGACGAAAAGATATTCCGATTCTTGTATAGCTTTCCGGCCAATTCTGATTAGAAAATATGATTTATATATGATAAAGATATACTATCCAACGTATCTTGGACATTACTTAAGCTGTTCTAAGAATAAGTGAGAGGAAGTGTTTCAAATCTGTTTTTGTAATTCAAAATGGCCTTAAATTTTCGTTGCTATTTGGAATGGAGTATAGATTTACCTAATCATAAAAAGAAAAAGTTAACTAAATTTGTCACTAAAATGACGCGGAGAATGCCAGCCGATACTAGGATATAGTATGTTTAAAAAATACCAAACTATTAATTGAATCCACATTTTAGTTTAATACAAAACAATAATTCCTAAGCGCATCGCATGCAATAACTGCATGCCTAAATCTATATTATGCAACTTGCAACCGTATTCCAATAAACATTAAGGTCATGCAATATTCAATTACAGCATGCATCAGACCAAAACCTGTATTTTAGCCAATCTCCAGGAAAAAATATATAAATTATTAAAAGTTATTTCAAGTCAGTGTTGAGAGGAGTGCACAAGATAGCATAAAGTGTGTACAATACATAGAACGAATAAAAAATAACGATAGTTTGATCAAGAATAGAATAATTAGGTACTTCATTTTAATATTCTATCAGTTTCTACGAAGTTGTAAAGAAATTGATTTAAAAATTCTATCTATTTACATTTTAAAGTATACTTGGCTAAGGGCCTGTTTCACCACTTCTGAATAAGTTCTTGTTAGCTTATACGACAGATATTTTGACATAATTTCATACAAAATATGTCAAACTATCTGTCGGATAAGCTAACAAGAACTTACCCAGAAGTGGTGAAACAGGCCCTAAGACTACTTACACATTATATTACTTTAGTTATACATAAACTCACGACCGCATTGTCCCTTTCGGGGATGGTCAGAAACCTTGCTACATCTACCAAGATGCAGCAATTTTTAGCTTTTTTAAAGTTTTAGGAATACTTTAAATAGATAATTTTCAAAACATCGCTATACTAGTACATAGCAATCTTATTCTTTCAAGAAATTATATTTTTAATGTACCTAAGTACATAATGTAAAATTATTTGATAAAATTATACTATAATTAATAAAAGATCGTAAATATTACAATTATTATTAACTTGATTACACTATCTATGCACTAGTAAAACAAATTTGAGTAGGCGAAAATTTTAAAAATGAAACTGCCGATTATAACTGGAGTGAGCGGAAATAAATTTGGATTCTTTCTCCTTTGTGACCGAAAGAGAAACTTATAACCCCTGGGATGATTTTTATCCCATAAAAGGATTCTAATAACCTTCGATGAAAATAAAATTAAATTACACGGGTTCTACCTTTAACATAATAGAAATTCCATAATGTTTCAGAAAATACATTTGTTATTTTTTTCGCAAAGATACAAAATGATTTTCAAGACAAAAAATTTCAGTCTGCAACCCATAATTCTTGCCAGCAAAAACACTATCCCTGAACATTTTCGCCACCTCAAAAAAAAACACCAAAGAAAAGAAAAAAAGCCGATAGAACGTGCATAGAGACTAACATTGGAATTGCGGGGAACATCTATGACATTATGTGGGACCTGCAGGTCTCCTATCTTAGTCTTAGCCTGGTGGACGGTGGTCTGCAGTTCCTTGAGGATCTCCGCCGGCTTCGGGCTGAGCTCCTTACGAACCGGGCTAGGTTCCTTACTGTCTGTTATGTCCATTTCTATATTGTCTTCTTCACCTATAAAAGTTTTTCATAGCCATTGAGTAATTATGTATAGAGCAGACAACGCGAACAAAATCTGTGCACCATGATCAGCAGTGTGGGGCGCTTGCTGGGCGACGAGCGCCTGGCACAGGCTAAGTGAGTTAGAGCGCGTGCACCCTAACGCGTGTTACAAAACATTACTTCTCGGTAGCTTCTCTAGTTAACATAGTACCTCAATGTTCATAGCATAAACCACAGAACATTTAATAATTATGATCTGACGGGACTTGAACCCGCGACCTAGCAATCCGGTGCTGTGTTTTCGTCCAATTAAGCTACTGGTACTTATGAGTAACAATGGGTCCAAAAATTGTTTTTTTCCCTTATTTTTGTCAATCAGCACAGCTAGCATGCCGCAGTGATACAGCGCTATCACACCTTCGCTCTCTTTCTATTTGCGTGCGAACGAACGAGATACGCGCAAACTAGATTTTCTAAGCTATTTTTGCATATATAAAACATTACTTTTATTAATACCGTCTACGAGTGTTCTACGTCAAAGTTTTGTATGGACGGAAACCACCTTAAGTAAACACTTACCGAACCACAGCTGCCTCTGCTCCATCCGTCCAGGGTCTGTTTCCACGGGGTCCTGGCCCCAGAGTCTGCTTAGGGTGATCTCTCCGTTGAGGCTCGCCAGCAGGTCCTGGCCGAGGCTGATGCATTGCAGATCTATGTCCGTCTCCCAGGTCTTTACACTGCCTATAATGACGGCAATATACTTAATGACATCGCACACTATAACAACTCAACTCATAATAAAGTACGATGAAAAGTGAACATTAAATCATGTTACAAAAAGGGCATTTTTTTAAATTTAAGTGAAAGTGGATGATATTTTTCAGCATCATAGCTAATCAAACATTTTTTTTTCAATTTTTATAGTTCCATATCATCATCATCATTTAAGAGCTACGCTCTTGTCGGTGTCGGTGTCAGAAACTATCTTCATTATACAGACATACTTCTTCATCATCATCATCATCTCAGCCGATGGACATCCACTGCTGGACATAGGCCTCCCCCAAGGCTCGCCACAAC
This sequence comes from Agonopterix heracliana, assembly GCA_963693445.1. Classification (NCBI taxonomy): domain Eukaryota; kingdom Metazoa; phylum Arthropoda; class Insecta; order Lepidoptera; family Depressariidae; genus Agonopterix; species Agonopterix heracliana. The sequence continues at coordinate 2,365,684 of OY856321.1, forward strand.
GACCGGTCCTGCGCTGCTCTCATCCAATAGGTTCCCGCCGCCTTCACCAGGTCGTCGGTCCACCTTGGGACCTGCCCACGCTGCGCTTTCCGGTACACGGAAAACACACTTCTTATATAGGTTTATAATTGTGTAGAGCTATTACAACAGCTTACCTTCAATAATCCTATCATAGATCTTGACCTCGTTCCTGCCTTGCCTCCCTCTACGCTGCCTCAGCACCGGTGATGATGATGATAGAATCTCTAACGGCTCACTGGCCACTGCTGCTTCCTCTATGACACCTACAACGTTTAATTTAAAACTGTTTATTCAATACACTGAGAGCATGTTACTAACTCCAAAAACTTACTGACATGCTTCCCAAAATAAACCAACATATGTGGATATGGACAGGAGTGCGATTTTTGAACATCATACGATCAACTCGGCAGTAGAAAATGTCAAAATTACTATGGAGATTTTTCATCTTTCTACTGCCGAATTGATCGTATGATGTTCAAAAATCGCACTTCAGGACACATGATATAATTTTATTCTATTCTAATCTTAAAACTGTGGTTCCATCGTGGTATCTATGATTTTGCCAACCTCCAGTTCAAATTGAGGGGATCTAGGATTGTTTTTATACAGAAACACACATTTGAGCCACCACAAAATGGTGGAGCCTCATAGCAGGCTGGAGAGCAGGCACCAGATACGCGACTGCCCAGCAACAGCAAAATATCCATTACCAAACAATTTAAAAACATTAGGCTATTTATACAGGAGATTGGAAAAATCATGGACACCACAATGAAGCTACAATTTAAAGATTAGAATAGAATAGAGAAATTACATAGGTAAGGATAAGATAAGATAAGATAAGATAATGTTTATTTTAAACTAAACGGATAAATAATAATAACCGGATAATAAACGGATAAATAATAAATAATAATACACCTATATTTTAGATATCGAATTATTTTTGGATGAATCTCTGGACATTTTATTTTAATCTTATTTTGATCTATGACAATGTAAATAATGTACTTAGGTTTTAAGATATTGTACTCCTTTAAAGGTAGACTATATGGCACAATAATGTAAATTCTCACAACACCTTGTCACCTATAGTTTTTCAATAAAATACTTTGACTTTGACTTTGACTTAACTTTAATTGTAATTAAAATATTTGATTGGGAAATAAAAAAACATTAAAATGTAACTGATCAAAATATAAGTAACTAAAATATAACTAACTAAAATAAAACTAGCACAAAAAATTCGAATAGAGAAATAAAATAGAAAATTATTTTGAGTTAAATTTTCATTAGCTTTTAGTCTTTAGCACATACCTTCAACCTGATCATCATGAGTTTCTTCAGGCACATCATCTTCAAAAGCCTTTTGTAAAATAGGAGCTGTGCTTTTGGTTATAACTGCGGCCAACGCTGCTTCAACCGTTGGCATTTCCACTTCTACAACTTCTGCCTTTGGAACCTCTTTGACTTCTTCCTTTGGTATCTCTTTTAGATCCTCTACAACATTCTCTTTCACTTCCATCTCTTCTTCTTTCCCTTTGATTATTGTTAGCAATTTATCATTTAGCCACTGTGGGTCAGCTAATGTATTTTCAATGAAATTATCAAGTTTTTTCGATAGAATACGAACTAATAATTCAGAGTGTGGTGTGTCCCATAATTCCCATGGAACTAATTCTTTTAAAATCACACGTAACACATTAGTGCAGTGTTCGGCTGATTGGTAATTCTTGTCAGGATTAGTCGAGATCGGATGAGTTCGTTTGTAATGAGATTCTACGGCTGTTTCTGGTGATTTTTCATGTCGTTTCACAGCTTTTCTATACTCTTTTAGGTGGGTAATTAGGATGGAGCATGTGTCTACATAAACATCTTTGGTTTCTATTTTGTTGCAGATCTGAAATGGTTTTGTGGGGTGAAATAAGTTAAGTTCTAATCTGTAGGATCCCACAGCAGGGCAAAGACCTCCTCTCACAAATTAGAGCAAGAGGGAGTGGGCCATACTCCGGGTCCGTATCAGAAAGACAATCTAGTAAAATGTCTTTGTGGGGTGAACGACGCAAAAGCAAAACGACTTACAAGTAAAACGTCTGAAATAAAAAATCGTCATACTAGTAAAAAGTCTTCAAAGTAAAACTACACAGGCCCAGTATGGATTGGTGGAAGCAAGTTGAATGGGAGACTGTTAGTTTGGTCTCGAGCGTCTCCATACTTCAGAAGGCACATGAGGCAGTTGATCATGGATAGGGTGAAATAAAAAGATCAAAATTAAACATTATATTACATTCTTAGAGAATACGTACATTAACTCACGAGCATAATCCCTATCAGAGAGGTCAGAAGTTGTGCTTAACTACCTAGGAACTTTTAAGATTTAGACCAATTTGTATTTAAGTTATCGAAATTATGATTATTATTATACGCATAAACAGCTAAACAAAAACATGAAAGTTAAAAATTATTTCATTACTTACTAGCACCTGAAAGAAATACGGACCGAGTATTGCACTAAAAAGATGTGAAGCATGCAAGGTAATACAATCTCGTTTGTTCTACAAGGGACCTACACTCACACAGATGCACTAGCTCTAGGCGTAGGTCCGACAACCCGTCACCTTATGTACCGCGTGACAGCACGCACACAAAAGAAATGGGTGCTTCACTCATGATTAGATGACATTACGTCTGGTTCTTCTTTTAAGTCTGTGCTTACTAGCTTATGTCTGTCTGGGATTGCCTTCATTTGTCTTTTGTTACTGTACATACAATCCGATTCTAGAAATGATAATTACCTGAAAAGCCCGTCCAATCATCTGATCCAACATTTGCTTACAAGCAAACGGGAAACCGATCTCCTGAGATATATACGGCACATACCACGAAGACACCAGCTTCCTCTCCAGCACCGTAGATATAACACTCAGCTCGTTCGTGTCATATTCCTTACATTCCTCGAATTCTTTCTTACGAGGCCTCGGCAAAATTTGCGATAAAAATGTTAGCTGTGGATACTTCTCTACCAATCCTTCCAAATCATATTTTATAGGCTTATTTAAGTGTAATAACCACTGTATGAACTTAATACTCAGTGAAACAGAAAGGATAAATAGTATTACAACATAAATGGGGAACCAAACTCCGGTGATTGGGGAAATGTTCGTCACATAGTTGAGTAGCACGCAGATAACTGAGCCACTGCACGAGATTATTGTTAAAGATTCGAGTAGGTTTCTTTTAAGTAACATTTTCACTTAGTTTTCATTAGTTTTGCGTTGTTTATTGATCGTCGGTTTTGCGTTTGAGAACGAGAAAACTTGCTTGCTTGCGAAACGAAGGAAATGTCAATGTCAAACAAACAGATGATTAAAGGGCATCTTCGTTTCTCACGTAAAAGTGTTGATTCGATTTTACACCTCAGAAATTATATTTTCATGAGTTAAGAACAAGATGTAGGTGGCATAGGTATTGTCTTATCCTTGATGATGAATTGATGACTGATTGATGACAGACAAACTCAATACAAAGTCTAAAAACCGCAAACGCAAACATATTTAACTAGGCTGAGATTCAAATAAGAAATTTACTTATTAAGATATCAATGGCTTTGACCGCTTTGACCATAATTTATGATGATGATACGGCCGGCCTTGAAAATTAAAATGCAATTTTCTACTTCCAAAACAGCACAAAAATTTTAACAAGTAAAGGGTATGTTTCTTTCATCGATATTCTGCTCAGTCAGCTGTCAATGTCAAAAGAAAAGTGACGGACGTGTAAACTGAACTGAATACGTCACTTTCTATAACCTTGCAAATATTTGTGATTTCGTGTTTTTTCTCACTTCAATTTGAAAAACATCCAAAATGTAAGTTGTTCTGAAGAATAATCCTACTTAAAGTGCTTTAAGCTGCCAGACAAACATCAATATTTTTATTTACAGGTCGAAAGTAACCTTCAAGATAACCCTTACTTCGGACCCAAAACTGCCGTTCAAAGTGTAAGTATTTGATCAATTCTTACTTATATTACACTCATAACACTCCCGTGTAACTTCAACGTAGATTACAAACCATTATTTCTAGTGTTTCTCTCAAAAATTCTCAAATCAATTGAAGTTTGTCTGTTTTAACAGATGCTGATAATTTGGAGACCTACATTGAAGTTACAACGGTTTGTTGACGTCTGACATGGAGACGGCTATCATCAGACAGTTCCTCGACTTCTTCCAAGATTTCATAAACCTCTGCCAGCTAGAAAACTGGCCAAATGATGACACATCGGAACGCGAAATTAAAAATGCATTTTTGGCCGCACAGCATATCGAAAAATGCCTTGATAGACTGCAGAAAAGAGACTTAATAAATGAATTTTTATCTACATTAAATAGCAAACAAAACGGATCACAACTTTTCTTGAAAAACTGTTTTACTGATCCACCAAAATACATACTCAAAAAGATAATAATATCTAAAAGTAAAATAAGTTTATTAGATTCAGGATTCAAAGTTTTCCAACAATTATATTCGGAGGAGAAACTTGAAACATATTTCGCAGAATTAATGCTGGAAGCCGCATCACAAGAGACTCTTCTAAAAAATCTCTCCATAGAAATTCCCAAAGAAAAGCTTTTACAATTCAAAAGCAAATTGTTGTTATCAGAATTAAATTCCAGTGATAATTCCCAAGAAACAGTAACGGAACTTTTACAACAATGTAACCAAGATACAGTAGAACTTCTAGTTGTAAGTCTATTGAATAAAGATGTTAAATACACTGCCGCAGTTAACAATATCGTAAACGGTTTCACTGAAATTATGTCAAGTAAAAATCAAACGGACAAATCTTTTTGGAAGTCACTTTTTAAGTTAGAAGGTATATATTTGCAGGAAATATGTCTAAAACACAGTGAATTGTTTAAAATGATGTCAACTGCATTGTTGGACTGCGGTAAATTGTTAAGAGAACAGATGTCTACGGATTATTTTTATATAGACCTGACTTATTCTGAGTTAGTGTTCACTGTTAGGAAGATTTGTGAAAATCATAATCTGAAAATTGAGTTTTTGGACATCGTTTCTGAGGGTAGTTCCGATTTAGGATTCTGGGAGAGTGTTATTGCTTGATTATTCTTTACAGTTTTTTTTTGTTATCATGCCTAAAATTTACAAGTAAAACTTTTATACATTTTTACAATTTTTTTTTTAAACTCCGAACCTTGTACTAATATTAAATCTACACTAACTTAAAAAATAGGTAATAGTTTTATGTAAGTCTAACTTTTTTTCATATCTCTATCTCTTTCCAGTATCACGCTCAGCCTATCTTGATAATATTCAATCTATGATGTAGTTAGATTTAAATTGTACATGTTATACCTACCTAACATAAAATTATATCACCATTATATTTATTACCATACAATGTAAATAAATAATAAATAAATATCTTGGACAGTGTCACACAAATTATCTAGTCACATTTAAAGTTCCAGGATCTAGCCTGGACTTGTATTATGATAACTAGACAACGATATAGTATACATATATAGATACAAACATCCATTACTCGGGTACAAATATTCATATTCGTCATACAAATATTTGTCCCTTACGGGATTCGAACCCGCGACCCCCGGCACAGCAGGCAGGTTCACTACAGACTGTGCTGTCGGGCCGTCAAGCAATATTGCTATTTAAACTCGATATTGGTAAAATCATAGCCAGTCTTGTATATACACATACATACCATACCTATCTCTCTTTGAGGTAGGCAGAGACTAAATCCTAACACATACAAAATATCCAAACAAGGTACCTACCTACCAGTTTTACTCAACCCATTAAGTACATTTGAAAACTAAAACAATGTATATTGCAGGCTGAGCGTGCCAGAAGCTACCCCATTCACAGCGGTGCTCAAGTTCGCGGCTGAGGAGTTCAGGGTGGAGCCGGCAACCAGCGCGATCATCACCGACGACGGCATCGGCATCAACCCCCAACAGACCGCTGGTGAGACTTCCTCAGTGTTAAATATTGCAGGCTGAGTGTGCCAGCGCGATCATCACCGAGGAGGGCATCGGCATCAACCCGCAACAGACAGCTGGTGAGACTTCCTCAGTGTTAAATATTGCAGGCTGAGTGTGCCAGCGCGATCATCACCGAGGAGGGCATCGGCATCAACCCGCAACAGACAGCTGGTGAGACTTCCTCAGTGTTAAATATTGCAGGCTGAGTGTGCCAGCGCGATCATCACCGAGGAGGGCATCGGCATCAACCCCCAACAGACCGCAGGTGAGGCTTCCTCAGTGTTAAATATTGCAGGCTGAGTGTGCCAGCGCGATCATCACCGAGGAGGGCATTGGCATCAACCCGCAACAGACCGCAGGTGAGGCTTCCTCAGTGTTAAATATTGCAGGCCGAGTGTGCCAGCGCGATCATCACCGACGACGGCATCGGCATCAACCCCCAACAGACCGCAGGTGAGGCTTCCTCAGTGTTAAATATTGCAGGCCGAGTGTGCCAGCGCGATCATCACCGACGACGGCATCGGCATCAACCCCCAACAGACCGCAGGTGAGGCTTCCTCAGTGTTAAATATTGCAGGCTGAGTGTGCCAGCGCGATCATCACCGAGGAGGGCATCGGCATCAACCCCCAACAGACCGCTGGTGAGACTTCCTCAATGTTAAATATAGTCATAATACAGGGTATTTCAGTCATTCGTCCAGTGTCCCATACATTTGGGTCGTATAGGTTTATTCTATTGTCACAACTTAATTTTACTTTGATCTAAGGTCACAGCAACAGGGTCCTTCTTAATATGCTGACACTTTTTTAAGGGGATGATCAGACCATCAAACTGAACAACTTTCTTTATGGGACCAACATCGAAATCGCAAAAAAAAATCTGCTTTTCCATACAAAACTGCAAACATACTCGAGCTAAATGTATGAGACAGCAGAATTTTTTCAAGTCAAAGATAAAAAAAGTAAGTTATAGACTGTAGAATCCCACTGCACGGCAAAGGCCTCCTTTCACGAATAAGGGTTAGAGGGAGTGTGATATACTCCACCACGCGGGCCCAGTGCGTGTTGGTGGAGGCAAGTTAGTGGTGAACTTGCTGTCGGAGAATTTTCAAGCCGCCTTAATAGGCCCCTGACCTGGCTTAACGAATAGTTACAAACGCCATCTGGCGGAACTATCCGAGGCCAACTGCTTAACGTGCCTTCCGAAGCACGGAAACGCTCGAGATGAAATACCACTAAACGGTCACCCATCCAAAGACTGACCGGACCTGACGTTGCTTAACTTCGGTGATCGTTTCCAATACCAAAGCTCCACTACGCCAACGAGCGCTTCAATTCAAAGATAAAAATATGCAAATCTCTAATTCCTTATTTTGTTGCAGGAAACGTATTCTTGAAGCATGGATCTGAACTGAGGCTAATTCCAAGAGACCGAGTGGGCCACATGTCTACCTAGATAGGCTATACATTCCTCTACCTTAAGTTAAACGTTTTATATGTCTATATGTATAGTTATTAATTTACTTTGTATATTTTATTTTAATGTTTTTTCATAATAAAACACAAAAAGAAACTTTGGTAAATTTTTATTTAAGATTGCTTATTTATTATGCTTATAAAGTAATGGAACATTCGTTTCTTATTATACTCAAAACATAATCTTAAACTTATGGACTTTTGTAAATACAATAAATAACCAGCCTAGCATGCGACCCGAGAAAACGACAAAAACCGAGCCATGAGACATGCCTATTTTGTGCGGATGCGAGCGTGCATGACGGTTTTCTCGTTTTGTCGCCTTGTCGTGCATGGCGTGCTAGCCTTCCAACGTTTAACTTATAGACCTATCACACAAGCTATTTCCGAGCGGAGGCGATGTCGCAAATGAATCGCCGCGATTTTTACTGAGCGATATCGCCGCGAGTCCGTCGCGACACTAATTAGGGTTGAACCTCATCTGCCATCACCGCATCGCATTTTTCCGTCGCTCCATCCTTTTCTGTCACTTAGGAACGTAATTTGCTAAAGCAAATAAGATAGCGGGAACACGACCGCCGCGGCAGCACCGGTCGTGCTGCGACCTTTCTCGCTCTAACAAATTACGTTCCTGAGCGACAGAAAAGGACAGAGCGTGAAAAAATGCTCAATCCGTAAATCTCAGAAATATCGCGACGATATCGATCCGTCAACACCTACGCTCGAATATAGCTTTTGTGATATGGCCCCTAGAGTTGGACTTTCCTTACTCCACTCTCCGGATTGCGGATTGCGGGCGCTGACAAACAATATCTCACTCTAGCGAATGACGTTTCTGAGCGACAGAAAGTGATAGAACTACAAGAAAATGCGATTCCATGTGGAAAAGTCTGATCCAACCTTTATTCTATAACTTATTTGGTAAACCGTAGCTTAAATAAAACCAAAAGGAGAAAACGTTGTGTTTGCTGGAATCTTTTCAAACATATTACTTGGTTTACACGATGGCAGTAACTAGTCCAATGCTAACTTCGCGCTCGCAAGTCAGTCCAGCTGATTAGCTACACGTTCTATTTTACGAACCCAGTAACTAAGCACGTATAATAAGTCCTACCTATGAAGCAATTGGGAAGCTAGTATCCCCCTGGATACGTGCGTGCTTGCCTGTTGCTTCACGCCCGCCGCTCAAGTCAGTCCAGTGCGATGGCATTGTTCCGGCAGTCAATGCCAGTTTGTTTTTTACCCGACTGCGCCAGAAGGAGGGTTATGTACTGAAGTTATTGTCACCACTGGCACAGATTATTTATTAGTTACTATGTAATATAACAGATCCTGCACTGTCTGCGTTTCGCGCGCTTTTACAGCAAACCGCGTCGAATGATGAACTGAAACGTGCCTTACGACAATGCACAGCAGCCTGTATGTATCAAGATTCGCTGAGACGTAGGTACTTAACGTAGCTGTCAAAAGCGAGTGACGGAACTGACGGAGCACTGGTACTGGGTCGATCTCACTGGGTCCAGTCACTGTCATCGTGTAAACCAATCTTATATTTACACATACATACGTCGGGTACGCGGTTTTCAATTCCGACACATTTTTATTAATATAATACATAAATACTTAATCTATTTTGAGCAACGGCTCTATTGCTCTTAGGAATGATTTTTCGAACTCCATCTCTGAGAAACGGTCTACGGAAGCCCTGGAACAAAAGAAAAGACAAGTTTACAACAAAATTTTTACCAAGCAGTTATAGCAAAAACGGAAATATGAACGAAAATCGGATTCGGAATTTATGTACGATTTGTAACACCACTGGCTTTTCGGTGAAGGAAAACATCATGAGGAAACCGACATGCTTCATGCATTTCGAGGCATGTATTGTACCCACTGTCCATTATAAGTGGCGACGGGCTCACCCCCCGTCACACTGGACAGAGTTTCGGTACTACTGGTGAAAAGTGGATGTTCTAAGGTTTCAGAATATCTCTAACTACCCCCTCGGGGAATATAGTCGTGAGCATATGCTTATGCTTATATTTCTCCCCTCCGGACGGATAGCGTCAATTTTCGTCCCGCTGTGCTAAACGAAGTTTAGGACCTCCGTTGGGGAAAAAAATAGGATACTAACCTCGGGCAGTAAATAAGAGAGCCTCAGATCACATGTTTGTTGAGCTCGGCTTCGCCCCGGTCAACAATTACATGAGATCTGAGACCTTTCTTACTTTCCAGCCCTCGGTGTGTAATCGACTATACCTAGTCGCCTTGTACGACAACCACGGGAAGAAATGAGGTGGCGCATACTAAGCCGGAACCACACGGCATAAAACAATTGATGAAATTTATTAGACCCACTCTCCACATTTGCTGAAATGCAATGCAAAAGGCCAAATTACAAGGTGAAAAATTTTTTACACCTCTTTCTACGCCAAATTGACACTCTCGATTCTGAAGTCCGTTTTTTTAATGTCACACGTTGAAATCAGCAGTCTTAAATGACAAAATTAAAGCCTGACCAGGAATATAAAAAACCTCGCCATGTTGCGGAAAATCATTTGAAAAAATTTTTGTACTTGGAACACTAACATTAAAGGTGACAGTCGATTGCAGCGCCCCAATCCAGGTTTTTATATTCCTGGTCAGGCTTTACTAAGGAGATCATGCATCATTCGAACACGATATTGAACCTCACGATATAAAAATAGCAGTTCTGTAATTTTTAATGCGGATTTTATGAATATTTTTCTATGAATGATCGAAGGTCGCATAGAATTAGTTCATCAAAAGGTAACAACGTACCTAGCAGCCTCGACGACGCGCCTCCTCTCGTCAGCGGGCAGCGCGATGACCTCCAGTATAGCGCGCGCGTACTCATCGGCCTCAGCGGCCAGGTAGCCCGTGCGGCACCCCTCAGAGGTCTCCACTATGTCCGCCAGGGGGCCGCCGGACCGGTGCGCTATGGTTATCAGCCCCGCCGCCATACATTCTACCACACCTGCAATGTAGAGGTGTTTTTGATTGACTATGCAAACATTTTCAACCTATTAAATATTCTGCTCAGATTTTGGGGTGAGCTTGTGGGCGTTTTCTAGCGATGATGATGATAGACCAACTGATGCCAAAGTGTTCGTTCCAAATGGCGTGCAGAGCCACCTTTCGGCTGGATACGCTCGTAACTGCGCAAGCGCACCAGTCATAAAACAGGATACACTCTGGGCTGCACTAACAGACTGAGGACAGGCGAAGAGCGCTCTACCAAGGGTTAACCCTCGCTTCTCTAGAAGCCTCCTGCGTCTCAAGAGAACTCAACTGCGTCTAGTTACTATGATTATGATGAATTTCATCATCTCAGCCGATGGACGTCCACTGCTAGACATAGGTCATTAGGACCGGTCCTGCGCTGCCCTCATCCAACGGGTTCCCGCTGCCTTCACCAGGTCGTCGGTCCACCTTGTGGGGGCTCACTACCTACCTACACTGCGCTTTCGGTACGCGGTCACCACTCAAGAACTCTTCTTCTGCGAGCAATGTGCCCCGCCCAATGCCACTTTAGTTTAGCAATTCTTTGGGGTAATTCAGCTACTCTGGTTCTTCTGCGGATCTCGTCATTTCTGATTCGATCTCGCAGGGAAACTCCGAGCATAGCCCTCTCCATTGCCCCTTGGGTGAGCCTTTTTAAGAGGCCTTGAGTGAGCGACCACGTCTCTGTTCCATATGTCATCACTGGCAATACACACTGGTCAAAGACTTTCGTCTTCAGACACTGCGGTATTTTGGACGTTTCGACGGTTGATTATATACTCACTAATGCCAAAGTGCTCGTTCCACATGCATACAGCTGCAGTAGTCTCGCGTAGGGCGCGTTCACGACGAACTGGACGATGTCTTCGAGGGATGATGTTGAAATACTCACTGATGCCAAAGTGCTCGTTCCACATGGCGTGCAATGCCACGCTGCAGGTCTGGTAGAGCTGCAGTAGCCTCGCGTAGGGCGCGTTCACTACGAGCTGGACGTTGTCTTCGAGGGATGATGGATGATATACTCACTGATGCCAAAGTGCTCGTTCCACATGGCGTGCAATGCCACGCTGCAGGTCTGGTAGAGATGCAGTAGCCTCGCGTAGGGCGCGTTCACGACGAACTGGACGTTGTCTTCGAGGGATGATGGATGATATACTCACTGATGCCAAAGTGCTCGTTCCACATGGCGTGCAATGCCACGCTGCAGGTCTGGTAGAGCTGCAGTAGCCTCGCGTAGGGCGCGTTCACGACGAACTGGACGTTGTCTTCGAGGGAGAGGTGGCGCGCGAGGTCCTTGAGGTTCGTCACTCGCTCCTCGTCTTCTGAGTTGCGGCATGAACCAACTAGCACTAGCTTGACCTGTAAGGGATTAAGTCATATTTGAGGAGGGGAACAAAGAAGTCGGACTTACATACCTAGGTATATACAGGGTGAAATCGATATCATTAGCATCCTTTTAAACTAAGAGTCTACCCATCAAACTACACAACTTTTACTATAGGAGCAAACCAATCAGAGCAACAAAAAATCTGCTGTCCCATACATTTGAGTCGTGTCGGCAGCGGCGGCGGGTGCAGTTTAGTATGGGACAGCAGATTTTTTTTTACTCCGATTGGTTTGCTCCCATAGTAAAAGTTGTTCAGTTTGATGGGTAGACTCTGAGTTTAAAAGGATGCTAATGATCAATCAATTTCACCCTGTAGATGAGCGATGATAGCCCCATACGGAAGAGAGCTAGCGCCTCAATCATGAGGCTGCGGTTTGATTCCTGGCCACCACTAAGTTCTTCGGAATTTATGTACGGTTGTATTTATCATATACTGCCTCTTAGAAAAAGTATATGTCTAGAATGAGCCTCACACTTGTTCCGTATAAAACAAAAGGGGCTAACTTTCTTAGGTTGGTGTGCGTGAGGCGCCATACTAATTATGTATGTGTGCGTGTATATGTATAGGGTTTTGGAACCAGTACTGGTTCCTATTTTTTTCGACGCTTTCGTAGCTTTGACTGTCTATCTTGATAATCTAAGTACTGCCTATTGTTAGTTTATACACAACAACATACAACTTCCTTATAATTGTTTGTTTGTCAGTACGTGAACCATACAGCAATGGTTGACGTACTGACAATCAAACCTACTCGCAAACATGGTCAAGATGCTGTTGGCGCTGGCTCTTATCATACGCACGAGGAAGTGGTAGTGTAAGTGTAAGTGGTAGTGTAAAAAACATTCTACTCGCGCATCGGCGAACATCCCTCGGTGCACTAAAGAATTGACAACATTTCATTTTAGGAAAGGTACCAAAATATTAAAACCATTTGGAGATCTTGTTCTTATCGTGTCGACTTCAAATTTTGAACAAATTCGCTAAATAGTACCTTGCCAGAAGTGGGCAACCGATACTGCACCGTCGCTAGCGGTCATGCACCATTTGGAGATTATGTGATTCAAAGCTTATATCAAAATTATCACATTTTTCTATCCATTATTTCTCGAGTTATTTGAAAAATACTGAAAAATATGATAGAGGTTGAATGAGATTTTGTTCCTTTGCCTGCTTGGCTTTTCTATTGTATTTGACAGTTTTTATTTTTAATGTCATTGAGGCCAAGGTATCTTTAGCCATAAAGCCTACGTTTTTCAGAAAATTCAAAAGTAAATTAAAAATAGAAACATCAATCAAAAATTAAATCGAAAAAATATGTATCTCTTATTTTTTAACCTATTTTTATATTATTCATTAAAAACAGGTGGTTAATAAAAATGAAATGTTGTCAATTGCGGCAGCCCCACCAGCATCAGCGGATAATAGCCATGACCGCGTACCTTGCTCCAGAGCATCTCGTTCTTGACGAGCAGGTTCCTCAGCTCGTACATGGCCTGCAGCATGAGGGGGTGGTCCTTCTCCGGACGGAATTGAGCCACGGACAGTATGCGGATCGGGTCAGATTCCTTCACTAACGAACGCAGCTGCTTCAGTTCTGTTACCTGCAAGTTTAATTTATTTATTTACAGACGTACTTATGTCATAGCATAAAATACACTTTGATTGGCTGCCAGAAAGACAGAAAGCGTCCAGGTCGTCCTAGGAAGAGGTGGCGGGACGATCTGGATGCTTTCGATGACGCGTGGCCAGAGCATGCCCAGGACAGAGATGGTTGGAGGATTAAAGCCCTTCGCCCAGCAGTGGGATGAAATAGACTAATAAAAAAAAACCTTGCTTCTGTCATTATTACACACCGTATGTGTGGACTAGCATGACACGCACGACAAAACGAAAAAACCAACATGCCCAACCCAAGGTCTTATAGGAGTAGATACGCATCAGAAGAAGAGAACCGAAGAGTTCTCGAGTGGCGACCGCGTACCGGAAAACGCAGCGTGGGTAGCCCCCCCCCCCCCCCCCCCCCTGCACACGGTGGACCGACGACCTGGTGAAGACGGATGGAACCCGTTGGATGAGGGCAGCGCAGGACCGGTCGTTGTGGCGATCCTTGGGGGAGGCCTATGTCCAGCAGTGGACGGTCGATGTGTGTGTGGTCGGTAGACGTTCATCGGTTGATATGATGATGATGATCAGGCCCATCTTACTCCACAACTCAGGTACGCTTAACGGACGATCCCCACCGAGGGGTGAAAGGCACTAATATAATTTTGCACCCTATTGCCGTGCTGAGAGCGTCGCTATTTATTTAAATCTGTTTTCGAAGTGATTCTTCTGTACGGTTAGTACTAGCATGGAGAAACTGAGGTGGAATGTTCCTCCATAGAAAAGGGAAGTACTTCCGCCAAGCTAGTTTTTTTTTTCTATAGTTGTGTTTGCTCTTGACCTCAATCTAGTCCTCAGGACAAAGATGGGGTCGAAGATGTAGCGACTAGCGAGCTTACCCTCAAGTGCACTGGCACTCCTGCACACTGACGGAACGCAGCAAGCTGCTTGGCGCCAGACTCCGGCAGAAGGGCGGTTGCGAGCCAGGCGGCTCCTTGCAGAGCTTACCACACCGCTGTGGGGGATCGTTCAGCCGCCACCACAAACTTGGTAGCTTCTGATGCCGTTGCCCGGGGTGGACCGCTAGAAGGTAGATCCCCCCACCGTAAAATGATGCCTGTGGACCGGCCGTGGTCCTAATGACGTTTGTCTGTGTGAGAATTCTTCTTGCGCGGTTTGTATCTTGCATGCGATTGTGAACCTTAGTGTAGTAGCTTACGGGTTTCCAATATGACAACGCGAATTGTCTTATATCGTATTTTTGCAAGGGGACTGCTAGCGCCATCTGTTGGCAAGTTGCTACACTATCTTACCTCGCAAGGCGGGTAGACTCTGTAGGTGTTGAAGGGAATGCCCCACAGCTCGTTGATGTGATCCTCGGTCCACGTGCCGTTCACAGTTACTATGTGAGCGCATCTGCCGACCACACCGTATAGCTGCGGACGGGAACAAATATATGTTGTATTTATTAATCGTCAATAAATGATTATTATCATATGATGGGACTAAGAAAAATGTCTGATGATTAGAGTAACTATTTTTGTATGTTTATAAGCAGTCATGAGAATGTAAACCCTACCTATCAAACTGAACAACGTTTACTATGGGAGCAAACTAGTAGAAAAAAAATCTGCTGTGCAACTAAAACGTATGAACCAGCAGATTTTTTTTTTTGTTTCGACTGGTTTTCTCTAATAGTAAAAGTTGCTGATCTCTTTTCTGTGTCAACACTTACCCAACCAAATACTTTATAGTAAAAGAGCTTGAGCCACGTGAACAAGGGATTCCTGGCTATAAGGCTGGAGTTGTTGTAGGAGACGACGCGGTGCTTGACGCGCCGCATCATGGCTGCTGTGATGGTGGGGTAGTGCACGTAGCAGCCGACCGGGCATTGCGCGAGGTACCGGAATATCGGGTACGTGAACGCGAAGCCTGTTGTGTCTATGTAGATATCTGTAAGTTTTTTTTATTTTTTTTTATTTTTGATGGGTTTGCTCTTGACCTCTATCTAATCCTCAGGACTAAGATGGAGTCGAAGTTAAGGCGCATCGTCCCTGGACCACGACTATCCATACTAATCGATGCGAACGAGCGCGAGGCTCCGGTCAGAATTTAGCTGTTTTCTTTGAAAAATTTGACGATTTTTTATTAATTTCGAAAAAGTAAGAGAAACACATCATGTTGTGAACAATATTGAAAATTATCATTCTCTTCCGATTAAAAATGTAAGAGTAAAATGGTTACAACTGGAAAAAAATGGGGGACTTTAGTTGAAGGAGTCCCTTTTCTTTGGTTTTATTCATTAAAATCGATTTCTAGGTAATGTTACAAAACAATAATAAAATTATCGGTGGCCAAACAAACAAACAAGTTGGCAACAACCAAATTTTACTCCATTGGTCCATATAAAGTTACACAAACCCCATTAGTATGTATGTACACACGGCGACACGTCAGGTTACCCTGTTTGAACTATTAGAAGTTGAACGCTGCGAATCGTGCGAGAGGGTGCGGTATGTTGTTGTTGTTTTGTCTCACGGCACGCTACGCCCGCGCCGGCTGCCGCGTCTATGCAGGCTCTCTACCGCACTATTTTGTGTTTTGTTCGTAGTGTCGTTATGGGTATATAGGGTGCGTAACCTGATGTGTCGCCGTGTGAACTACTAAGATTATTTTAGTTACCTGGATTCAATTTCATAAAAGCCTCCATGCCCAGCACCATGGACCCAATACTCTGCAGTATTAAAGTGAAGTATGGGTATGATTTGGCTTCTATAGCTCGCTGCATAGTTAGCCTTACGAAGTTGATCTTTGTTCGTTCTACTTTGACATTGAACTGGTTTTGTGCTTTGTCCAAGATTTTTTGAGGTTCAGCTGTTTCTACCGTGTATATGTAGATGTTTGTGTCTGGATAACTGAAAAAAATAAAGCACATATTATAAGCGAACTTTTGAGTTTAAGTTTGTGTTTAATGGCTACCACACTATACAGCCAAACTAAATCCAGGACGGATTTGACTAAGATGTTATTAAAATATTATGCTGCTCTCAAACGGTAAACAGAAATATCTGGAGGAAACCTGGATTTTCTGAAGAAACACTTCACCCTGTTTCGTAAGATTTTTCTACTTGTGCGCGACTCGACTTTTTTCGATACTACTTGTCGCGGCAAGCGCGACTCTCGTTGTCCGCAAAGCGCCGGTAGAGGTCATTCATTCATTCATTACAAAATAAAAGCTATGTAGTTTCAGTTTGGAAACAGAACAATTTATATAAGGTCCAACAAAATTAGCTGAAACTATTTTAAGGGGATGATCAGACCATCAAACTGAACAACTTTCTCTATGGGACCAATATCGAAATTGCTTAAAAAAATCAGCTGTTCCATACAAACTTACTCGACCTAAATGTATAGGACTGGAGATTTTTTTTTCGCGATTTTGATATTGGTCCATAGAGAATGTTGTTCAGTTTGATGGTCTGATCATCCCCTTAAAATTGTTTCACCTAATTTTGTTAGACCTTATATAAATCGAAGCGCCGCAATCCTATCCTTTTGTTATAAAAGTGAAAGTTTGTGACAATTTTTGGAAATTTGTGACTCAATCACACATAAACAGTTGAATGAATGTGGATGAAATTCGGCATCGGCACACTTTACAGAGCCAACTAAATTAAATTAAATTAAATTAAAAAGTATTTATTTGTCTCTTAAAACTGTTACAAAACACAATGAATATAGAACTGACTGACTCGTAGTTACAGTTGAGAACTATAATGACAATATGATTGAAGATTACTAACCGTGTCAGCCAAGCTTTAATCGCCACCCAGAGCACTCTCTCGCCCCCGCCCCCCGCATTACAATACGGATGGAAGAACGCTACATTGGCACCATCACGCTTCCTCCTCTGCAGCTTGCGTTCCTTGATCCTCATGTACCATGATGCGAATATGAAGGCGAACGGTATCAGTACGAATGCACCGATGAGGATGAAGATGACGAAGAAGATAGGTAGAATTACTAGTAGTCTGAAATAGAAAATATGTTTAAAAAACTAAAAACGCACTAAAAGTATGCAGCTAATCACCACAGCCTCAGGGATAGGGGTGTATGGGCATTAGTCCACCACGCGAGCCCAATGCGGATTGGTAGACTTCCTCACTATGTTATCCTTCGCCATTTGAGAGCAGTCGGTATAACAAACATAAGTTAGAAAAACTCATTGGTACATGGCAGGTCATCCGTGCGGATTCGAACCCGGTCCTTAAGATTGAGTTTCCATACATCTCCACATCGCGCCACCGATGCTCCACCCAGCTAATAAAAGCATGTAAATTAATAGGTGTTTGTCATTCTTTGTGAGCGTGGCTCGTTACAGAATTTATGCAGAATATGCAGCATCTCTGTTACTGCTGAGATCAAAGTAAAATTAATGGATAGGCGAACATTTCAAACAAGAAAAATAAGGCAAAAAATGAATGGTATACTTCAAATTTGTATGCAATTGCCTTAGTTCTGACAGACAATTGTGCTGGTTTGTATGGACCAATTGCCCTAGTAGTGTGCTTCAACATAACACGCTTTATGCCTATCCATTAATTTTACTTTGATCTAAGTTAACCGTTAGATCTGCAGTTCCAGGAGTGCTATTTTTGAACACCACACGTTCAAATCAGCAGTAGAACGATGCCAAATCTCCATAGTATGCTTGTGCATTAGCATGGCATTTCCGCCGGTGTCAATTGGTTTGAGGGAGTATCTATCCAATCTCGAGGATTGTTCTTGAGTAAGAACACAACTGAGATGGATTGCAGAGCCTTGTGGCAGGCTGAAACGCAAACCGCACGAACACCACGTGAAGGACAAATGTTCGGGGCAAACCCTGCAATATGACTCTCTATTGGATCTTTGACGTCCATAATAACAAGTTTTTTTTATTGTAATAAAAACAAATAGTGTGAAGCTCAGCGGTTGCGGTGGGTCTATGCTCGGGTTGTGATGGGTGTACCCTAATTGAATTCGCTTTGAAGGTAGGCAGACTCAGTGCCGGATTAACCATAGAGGCAAAGTAGGCTCCAGCCTATGGGCCCAGCGCCGCCAAGGGGCCCCGCGGCTCGGGAGAAAAATAAGTGAAAACTCAATTATTTAGGCCCACCCCAGACTTAAAAGAAATTACGAGAAATAAGAGAACTGTGTTTCAGTTGTATCTTATTTTTCATAAAAAGCGAAGCAAGCAGGAGGTTTTACTGCAATAATTGCATTAAAATCTCGAGCTCGCTTCGCTCGTTCCTGAATTTAGATAGCATCACGAAACGCGACTTTACAATAATTTTGTAAAACCTTGAGCTTGGTTCACTCGTTATAAGGTTTAGATCGCATTGCTCAACGATTTTATAATATTATAGTAAAATCTCGAGCTCGCTTCGCTCGTTCCAGGATGTAGATCGCTACGCAATAACTATTAATAATTTAGTAAAACCTCGAACTTCACTTGCTCCAAGGTTTAGATATTATAAGAATTTATAAGAATATTATACTGAAATCTCGAGCTCGCTTCGCTCGCTCTTGGTTTGAGACGGTGTTGCAATGATTTCATCAGTAAGCCCCGCGGCTCGAGAGAAAAATAAGTGAAAACTCGAAGATTTAGGCCCACCCCAGACTTAAAAGGAATAATGAAAAATAAGACAACTGTATTTTAGTTGTCTCTTATTTTTCATAAAAAGCGAAGCAAGCTGGATATTTCACTGCAATAATTGCAGTAAAATCTCGAGCTCGCTTCACTTGTTCCAGAATTTAGATAGCATTACGAAAAGCGATTTTATAATATTGTAGTAAAACCTCGAGCTCGCTTCGCTCGCTCCACATTTTAGTGTTTTTATTATGTTGTTTGATTGGTGGTTATTTTACAAAAAATCATTGCGACGCCCATGGATATAGGGGCCCCAGGACTTGCATTGCCTAGGGACCTCTGCATTGTTTAATCCGGCCCTGGGCAGACTGGGTCGGGACGCACTACTCCCAGCCCCCGGCCCCCACACACCACTCTCGATTGACCCGTCTGTCACGAAAACTAAGCTTCACCACTGTTCGTTTTTATTACACTATGGTTGCATCACCAGTGACGTGTATCTATTTATTAGGTATATTATTTTTTTCGGGTATTTTTAGTACTCTAATAATTGTTTGAGACCCATTGGAAGATGAGTATATAGTGTAAAATTACTGTAATTTGCGGGTTAATAAGTAAATTGATATAATACTCACGTAATACAGTGCCAAAACATCGCGAGAGCCGACATTTGCATCCACAAACGATTGTACACTGATTACTGTAAAATTCGAACTCTGCCTTAGGGAGATACATAAAATAATATCATTGATTTTTAAAACATTGTAAAATCTAACGGTAACCAGATAAATAAGACGGGAAAAATAATATTGTTCGGTCTAACCTAAAACGTAAACAGATTTTTTTTGACACCTTATAATCTAATCCTTGGACATATTCTTAATGATCTGTGATCTAAGCTTGAACTTGACATTTTCACAAGTTAACACAAAAAGAGTTTTGCGCGGGAAACAAGACGAAACGGACGGACTTTGTTTCTTAATTTTCTAAATTAGTTTTTCGTGGCTGTTATTGTGATGTGGTGGAATTAGTGTAATAATGTGCCTTTAATGGAGAACAATATAGTAAAAGTGAGAAATAAAGTAAGGTGAAATTGAAATGTGTGAACCACACTCGCATTTCAATGGGTTAGCTTTAAGTGGATAAAACGAAAAACTGCTGAGGAAAACGGATTCTTGACAATTGGAAAATATTTATTGAAGACATTGGACACTAGAAACACGATCTCGGATAAAATTATTCAGAATATGACAATACTACAAAAAATTACAATTTACTTATTTTATAATGGATTTACAAGAAAATACAAAATCAGACTTGGCTGCATGGGCTATGTACCCTTTGCCGTTCCGTAAGGAAAAATGAAACAACAACGTTTTAACGTTGTTGTTTCATTTTTCCTTGTTCTAAAAAAAATTTTGTGTTAAAACACAAATTTTTTTTTATTTTCTATGTTTTTCGCATAGAACACTATAAATAATCCTGGTTTTTCGGCGAGACATCGTTGAACTGCACGCACGCCCGCCGCACATTCAGAATTCAGATCCCGCCGTCTATCTGACCATTATGCCCTTTTCATACATGGACAGGGCAGGCCAGTTAGGGTAGGATGTACTGACTGATCTCGTCTGAACAGCCGCGCCGAGGCAGAAGAGTTGAGGAGTTTTCTGAAAGCTAGTAAAACGTAGTTCCAACAAGACGAAGATGAGACTAAAAATTTACCAAAAAATTCATGTCTCTAAGTCAGGCGCAACCGTGGACGAAGCATGTGCTCAGATTTTTCATTTCATTTCATTTTACAGCTTAATATTAAACTGATAACGTTTATGAAGAAAAAGATGTTTTATAAATGAATTATTCAGTCACGGACGTGAAAAAAAGACGGACGGGATGTGAAGCATGCAAGGTCCAACATTTTTGTTTGTTCTACAAGGGACCTACACTCACACAGATGCACTAGCTCTAGGCGCAGCTCCTACATCCGTCACCATTATGTACCGCGTGACAGCACGCACACAAAAGAAATGGGTGCTTCACTCGTGATTAGACGAGATTACGTCCGTCTTTTTTTCAGGTCCGTGTATTCAGTATACAAATTTATAAACTCGTGTAGGACTAACAGATTTAGATGAAAACTAAATAGGAATACGGATTACTGTTAAAGTCATCAAAACAAAACTCTAATTATATTAGCTCGCGGACTAAACTGTCCCATCTAGCTGCCCGAAATGTGCCCAGTCCCTACCCTCGAGCGAAAGGATCATTACTACCCCGGTAGTAATGTCCTGCCTCAGCAAAGAAAATATAAGTACGCTAACACAAAAAGAAGCGACACTCATGCATGTGTGCTCGTTCGTAAAAGCGCCTGCGGCTATAAGTGCGTGTCGGGGCGAGCGCGGGGAGGTGCGCGGGTCTAGAGCGGGTGGGACGCTATGTCAATGACGGGCGAATCACAGGGCTGCTCTGGCTTGCACCAGTGTAAAGTGTAAACTTACATTATTCGTTTTCCGTAAGTATCAACCCTATTGCATACACACGCCGCCTCAAGGTCGGGGACTCACACGTACAGGGAGTGTCTGGCCTGTGGCCTCAGTGTCTCGGCGCGGCTATTGACACGGGAGCAGTACTGTCCTGTCCTTACGTCCCTCGTGTGAAAAGGGCATAATCGTAGATGGTATTAATAGCCAGCAAACATGGATCTAAATCATTAAGGATAGCACTCCTCCTTACAAGCATTGATACAAGAAAATTTACGTTCGTCTCCGTCGTCGATATTTCCAATTTTACGTGCGTCCTTTCTATTCCAATGACGTCACAATTACATGAACGACAATTGAGTGACGTCATGCCTAGACATACATTAGAAAGGGACAAAGTTAACGTCACTAAAAACCACTACGGAGAAGAACGATCATTACCGACCATCAAGGTGTATTACCATGTTTTCCCTCTTGTTAGGCAGTCTGTGCTCCACTATAGAGGATTCCAAACTTCTTGCCAGCAAACTTCTTGAATTTGTAGGCGAAAGCGACATTGAAAATAAAAATTAAGGTACAGATACACATGCTCATTAGTAGCATGCTAATAAGCATGTAGTGTGCTAGTAGCATGTGTGAACAGACTGTGCTAGAAATTAGCATGCTAATGTCAAACTCGATGTTTCGAGCCTGCTACCTGAGGTGCGGGGTGGTGGGACGCAGTCTTTTAGCAAGTGTAGACGTGTCTGCTTATTAGCATGCTACTTTTGAGTATGCTTATTAGTGTTGCCACCATAGCGCCAGTGTTACCAATGCAAATTGTTAGGCAGCCGTGTACATTACGTAAAAAAGCCGTGATTATATGGAAAAAGACCAACGGTGGGCCGTGTCACTGCTTATAAAAAGGAAACACTTTTCAACATTAGCCAAATGGCGCTATTTTAAGGTTTTTAACATTGATTAAACTTTGAAAATTTTCTCTATTTGTTTGGAAAAAAATAAGTCAAAACTTTGATAAATGTGGACCGTTGAATTAAAGGTGGAAGGGGGATGGGGGAACCCCCCCCTGTGAAGGGGTGCGGAAACGCCCCCACTTTTTTTTAAATATTTTATGTTTGAGGTTATAATTAGCAAAAAAAGTAAATTTTTTAGTACCGAAACCTACTCAGAGCGCCCCACTTCATCAGTTGGTTATGTTAGGTTGTTACATGTTAGGTTTCTTGTGACCACAGCGCACGAGCCGAGCGAGCGTGCCAGAACTGAATTGCTACTGTTTACCCAAGTCTACCCGAAAACATTCCCTTTCAACCCCTCCCTATCCCCCCCTACCCATACACCGATAAAACTTTTTTGCTAATTATAACCTCGAACTTAAAATATTAAAAAAGAGGTGTTTTCCACCCCCCCCCCCCCCCCCGCCCTTCATAGGGGAGGGGGTAAGGGGGGGGCTACCTCTCATTCCACCCTCTCAAATTTGTGCAGCAGGATACTAAAAAATTCACTTTTTGCTAATTATAACCTCAAACTTAAAATATAATTTGTATTTGACTGACTGAAATATGATAAAACCGTGCCGTAAATAAAAGTTGAAATTTAACGTTTTTTAAATGACATCTCATAATACTTTTTATAAGAATATGTAGTTACTTACAAAAAAACTTAAATTCGGTTTATTTAAAACTTTCAAATTGTCCCGATTTCTCCCGATTTCTTGACCACACTTCTACTGAATTATATTTTTTTTGTTTCGGGAACACTAGTAATAGCATGCTACAATAGCAAGTGTACCTAGTTGTTTGCTAAAAGCATGCTCATTCAGGAGAATCAAAAGAGCATGCTACAATCGAGCATGCTTATTTCTAGCAAGTGTAAACACTTAATAGCATGCTCGATTCAAGCATGCTCAATTAGCATGCTTATTAGCATGCTACTATTGAGCATGTGTATCTGTACCTCGATCAAAAACACCCAAAGCATGAAAAAGAAACAAAACTCGAAAAACTGAACGCATCTTTTTTTTTTTAAATTAATATATTTACTAGCCTGGTTACAAGACCTTTAGGCTAAATCTTATTTTATTTCAATTTATCTTCTGTTTTCACTTTAAAACGTTGGTGTTTGATGTTTTGACGCTTCTTTGGAGTTTTTGGAGACAATCGAAAGACACAGGAAACGCAGAGAAGTCCACAGGAAAGAGGTCAACCGACCGCTTTGCCTCGCTAAAATCACGGAACGCTTTTCCTGTTTACGACCCACACACCATCAAATTTCACTGAACTGTATATTGTTCACTTGCACGACACTTTGTTACGCAAAACAACACCAATTTTACGAACCAAAACTCACTATAAACAATAAAAATTCGATGAAATATGAGGACTCCAAACGTCAGCTATCAAATCGCGCCAAAAACTCCCTGAACGCATCTTAAAAATCATAGTATTGCCATTTAGAAACCGTGGTTGTCTTACGTGGATTTTCCGAGGTTTCAGAATATCTCTGACTACCCCCTCAGGGAATATAGTCGTGAGCATATGCTTATGCTGGTTGTCTAAATTGGTAGTTTGGTAGTTTCTGTAGTTTGGCTAATAGCTCATTCATTTTAAAAATCCCATTGTTGGATAGTTACAAACATTTTTAACAACCTTAAAAATAGTCTGAAGATGCATTAATGAATTTTCGTTTAAGGAATAGCTAGTTTCTTTATTTCTTTTTAAATATTGTAATAAATAAAAATATATTTTACAGAAATTTTCCTGAATGAAAGATGGTAACATTCATACCTACCACCCACCCTCACTAGAATTTACTAGAAACTGAAGTTTGGAATCCTCATATTTCATCGAATTTTTATTGTTTATAGTGAGTTTTGGTTCGTAAAATTGGTGTTGTTTTGCGTAACAAAGTGTCGTGCAAGTGAACAATATATAGTTCAGTGAAATATGATGGTGCATGGGTCGTAAACAGGAAAAGTGTTCCGTGATTTTAGCGCGGCAAAGAAGTCGGTTCACCTCTTTCCTGTGGACTTCTCTGTTTTTCCTGTGTCTTTCGATTGTCTCCGAAAACTCCAAAGAATCATCAAAACGTCGAATACCAACGTTTTAATGTGAAAACAGAAGAAAATTAAAAATAAAATAAGATTTAGCCAAAAGGTCTAGTAACCAGGCTAGTAAATAAATAATATAAAAAAATAAAAAAAACCCACCCTCCCTCAGATCAATACGAGGTTTTGCGCGGGAAACATGACGGAACGGACGGGCTTTGTTTCTTAATTTTCTAAATTAGTTTTTCGTGGCTATTATTGTGTTAATGTGGTGGAGTTAGTGTAATAATGTGCTATTAATGGAGAACAATATAATAAAAGTGAGAAATAAAGAAAGGCGCTCCCGTTTGATTCAGATTGTATCCCCGTGTAAAACTCTATTGAACATTGGAATGCGTCCATCCTCGCATTTCAAATTTTCAATGTGTTAGGGTTAGGTTAAGTTAGGGGAGTTTTGCATGGGAACCGTGAAGAAATGGGCGGGCTTTGTTTCTTAATTCTCTAAATTACTTTTTCGTGGCTATTATTGTGTTAATGTGGTGGAATTAGTTTAATTATGTGTCATTAATGGAGAACGGTATAGTAGAAGGGAGAAATAAAGAAGGCGCTCCCGTTTGATTCGGATTGATCCTCGCGTAAAACTACCTTGAACATTGGAATGCGTGTTCCACCCGCGCATTTCAAGAGTTAGGCATACATTACACGGTAGGTTTTGCTGTCAGTTTTGCCACAGTCACGGCTGTGACTGATGAATAACCTACCGTGTAATGCGTTGACTGATGGTTGCATGACGAAAATCTAGATTTTCATCATGCAACCATCAGTCATGACTTTTGAGTGAACGTGTAATCGCATTTCAGCAGCGACAGCGATGGAGTCGGACATGATAGATGCTCCCCGTAGTGCATAGGAGGTGCGCCCCCTAGCTCGTGGGGGTGATTAGGGGGTGCACCCCTACTGTGTAGGGGTGATTAAGGGGTTGTGTAGGGGTGATTAGAGGGTGTACCCCCTAGGGCGTAGAGCTTATTAGGGGGTGCACCCTAGCTCGTGGGGGTGATTAGGGGGTGCACCCTCTAGGAGGTAGGGGTTATTTCGGGGTGCACCCCCTAGCTCGTAGGGGGTGATTCGAATTTGCACCCTAGCTCGTGGGGGTGAACCCCCTAGGATGAAGGGGTTATTAGGGGGTGCAACCCCTAGCTCGTAGGGGGTTATTAAGGGTTGCACGGGTTGCACCCCCAACTAAAACCTTATTAGTATGTTGGTAGCATTTATTTTAACACGTTTTTTACTCAATAACGCAATCAAAATTCCAATACAGGCTTTTCTTTTATGAATATCTGTCTGTCTGGAAGAAATCACTTTTTAGCGATAAGACCGCCTTATTTGTACCATTATCGTTTCTTTGTTTCCTTTTCTATGCTGTATTTGTGTTTTGGTGTAAATAAAAGTATATTTCATTCATTCATTCATTCATATCCATACTGTCTTGCGTGAACACGTGTATCCTTTGTGAAATTTTGAGCATGACTGACGGTCAGTCAGAATGACTGTGTAATGTGGCTACTAATTCCATCAGTCACCATCAGTCACCATCAGTCAAACGTCATTCATGACTGATGGTTTTGACTGACGCAAAACCTACCGTGTAATGTATGCCTTAGGTATTAAGGTTAGGTTAGGTTAGGTTTAAGTACAAAGAAAAAAGACACTAATGACCAGGCAGTAAGGGCTAGTTCCCATAGCCTATCCGAAAGGATAAACTTAAAAAAAAATAAAAAATCAGATCAATACCAAGTACTTACTAGTTTCTTTCATTCTTGCTTTGCTTCGCTTTTGTTTTATTCTAAGACGAACTGTGTGTGATAATAATCGGATTTTCATGGCGTTTAACGCAATTTCATTAATTTTGCTAAAGGAAATCTTCCTATAATCTACAACTGCAAATAGTTTTTAAAAAAGTGTCTTGGTTCCTTCGTTTGAGTTGAGGTTACTATTTTTTGAAAGTGTCGTTTTCATCGTTGAGTGAGTGTGGGATATCTTCAAATGATTTGCTTCCTTTCCTATTTCTCGATACTACAATGTTTGGTGTATTTGATCCGTATTTACTAATCCCAATCTCAGTGCTATTGAGAAGGCGAAAGGCTTTGGAAGTGTGAACACTTTAGCGCGTCCACGACTACGAATCGACCAAGTAAACTGTAGAATCTTGTGATCTTGACCATCTGTTTCTAGTTTACTTGGCCACTGGTGTGGTCGTGGTAGTGAAGTGCGCGAGGTACCTTAGAATCAAAGATATCAATCTAGCTCTTTACAATCATTCTGTGGTGTTTTTTGGTTCTGTTCTTTTCTGGTTTTGTGGTCAGTAGCAAAGTATAAAGCGGGCTCCACATTCTCGACAAAACTACACGAGACATAGCGAATACGAGAGTGTGGAGGCCGTAGAAAGAGAAGGAACTAGAAGGAAGCATGTGTCTTGTCATATCACTCAGTAAGAGATGCACATAGCAAATTCGCTCTAGTTAAAAAAGGAGATCGCTACTTATTGCTGTCCTTATCGACGTAGCCACTTTTTTGTTCTACGACCGGAGTCAGACATCTATTTTCATACACATTGTATAGGATTTTATGACTATCGCTGTCTCATACGCGGTTACACTGATGTTCCGTCTATCAGCGTAAGCGAAAATACTTCGCCTATGGTGGAGGCCCTATTCGGCAAGTCTCGCATTTGTATTTTCTTGATTTTGTTATTTTGACGAGACCCGAGACAGAACTTCTCGTCGAGAATGTGGAGCGGGTTTAAGAAAGGGTATCTAGACACTCCCAGCCTCCCACCAACTTTTTACCTCACCTCCTCTATAAAAAAAAAAATTAGTCCATACAAAAATGTTATTAGGCATTGGAGAACTTATAAACTATGTTAGTAGAGTACAATATACCTAATTAAATAAATAAATAAAAATAAAAACAACAAGAGTGGGCAGAGAAGGCTAACTACTTCCCACTTGGCAAATCTATCTATTGCCCTCTAGTTACCTCGGCGGTTACCTGTAGCCTAGACTGACACCACAATTGATACGCTAGAATTGATGTTTTCGAGACAAAGAGAATATAATCTCAGGTCGAAGGATAAAAATTCTTTTTGAATAGATGGTGTTAATGCGTTTTATTTATTCAAGTCATGTACCGCAAATCGCTAGAGTTATTGCAGCCCTAGACTCCGTTTCGCATCTGCTGATGTCATCTTCTCAATTTCAATTTTTTCTGTGGTGCGTTACTAGTGTGGTATTTTTTTTGCAATGGTAAATAGCACATATGGGATATTTTTCGTGTAAAAATTTGTCTTTAGTATTTTCTTCGTATGAACGTTTAATATTTTTTTTTTTGTGTTGAATCTGCACCGTGGCAATCTGTTTTTTAAAACAATAAACCACTACAATGAGTGAAAATTGTCTTCTATGGGAGCAAACCGGTCAGCGCAAAAAAATCAGCTGTTCCACGCTAAACTGCAATGCATACTCAACTAAAATGTGTGAGACAGCAGTTTTTTTTTCGTTCTGACAGTTTTGCTCCCATAGTCAAAGTTGTTCAATTTGATGGGTACAGTATGTGGTTTAAACGTTAATGATACTTTTCCTTACTTCCTGTGTAGGTAATGCAACAGTGTTGGTTAATTGTTCTTTTATTTATTAGACATGACTAAGAGCGTCGATTGTTAAACTACCTATAGGTTGTAGTATTTTAGATTACAGACGTTTAAAAAAAAACACTAAAATCGGAGTAGTTTTGTCCGGTTCCGAAATAATGGACTTATTAAATCTACAGGTACCCCATTAAATAAGATACTAACAAAACACAACACTACAATAATGCTATTATACAGGGTTACAGGAAAAGTCGACCTAGATTCGTTAAGGGCGTGTAGTACACATCATTTCTGAATGATTTCACTATGGAACCCCCCATCCTAAACTTAACCGTTTTCGAGATATTCGAGTTTTAATTTTTTTTATGAAAATGCCAAATTTTTCGGCTATTCAATTGAATATTTTAAATTTTTTTGACTCTTATGATTATTTTTTTGGTTTTTTACATGAAGAATGAGATGATTAATGACCTCAATGACTAAAATTGCACGTAAGTTAACTAAATAGGTGATTGTAGACGATCGAAACTTAAGAAAATAAGTACAAATTATAAAAAAATATTTTTCTTTTCTGGATATATCAAAAAATTATTATGGCACTTGCTCTGCAGATGTGCTTAAAAACATCTACATTTTATCAGCTATCCAACGAGGTATAACAACCTAGGGTTGTATTTAAACTCATAGAAAAAAACATAGTTGAAAAGGTTCAGGTAGTAGGTCTAACGGGTCCCTCGGCTATTGTCCTTCAAGTTAATCCGGTGCGTGTGAGCGAGACAATTTACGATTTATGCAGGTGAGAGTTATTTATTTTTTATAGCATTTTTTTTTGTTCAGATCGTTGATCGTACAAATAATGACCGTACGCCAACTATTAGGTGAGCGTAAGTGACTAGTTACTGGCTTTCGTTTGGAAAATAACGTAATCGGTGCGTTGTTAACGCTAGTTCGCATACAAAGTCGCTCACGCTCAACTCATAGTTGGCGTACAGATCGTCGGTGATTGTAGTAAGCTAAATGAGACAATAAATCAGTTCAAAATAACATTTATTCACCTAATGTTTTTGAATAAAATTTTATAGTTCATGTTCTACGTGTCCACCTCTTTTTTGCACACATTTTCTCATTCTTTCACGTAGTCCACTTTTCACTACACCAGTGGTTAATGTTCTTCTTATGTCGTTAGCAGCATTAATTATCCTTTCTTTGAGAACTTCCACTGACGATATGGGGTTGGGCTCACTGTAAACGAGGCTCTTCATGTGCCCCGATACATAAAAATCCATGGGGGTCAGGTCGGGACATCTGGCTGGCCAGGGTAAAGGCCCACCTCGTCCAATCCATTTGTTAGGATAGTTAATGTCCAACCATTCCCTAACGCTTCTGAAATGAGCAGGGCAGCCATCATGTTGAAACCACATGTCCCGCAGTAATTATAATGGGAGATCATCTAGTAGGTCACCTCTTAAGAAATTTTCATAATTTTCACCATTGAGGTTGTCTGGAAGAAAGTAGGGCCCAATCAAATGGTTGGAAATGATGCCCATCCACACATTTACACTAAATCGTCGTTGTGACCCCTTTACTCTTTTCTCATTTGGATTGCCTAGTTCTTTAGGAGCCCAATAGTGTGCGTTATGGTAATTAGTAATCCCGTCCTTATCGAATTTGGATTCATCTGTCCACAATATTAATTTTAGGAAATTCGGGTCCTCGATATCTGCATTGAGCATGAATCTGCAGAAGTCCATGCGTCTCACGGGATCTCCTTCTTCAATTACATGTACCGGCGTGTAGTGGTATGGAAACAGGCCTGCCGTATGAACCGTATACCACACTTTCCACTGAGTTAGGCCCAGTTCACGGGCAACAATATTGGTCGAAGTGGTTGGGTTTTTTTTCTCAGTATCGTCTGTTGACAACTGTTGTCCACGCATTATCAATATTTACATTCCTGTTGTCCGGCGGCGAGCAGCACTCCCTGCTGTTCACTTTGAGCTTCAAAACTAACCACGCAGTCGGGTGGCTGAAAAGAAAATGGTTTTGATATTGTTAAAGATTGCAATTTTTTATATATTATACGGAGGTCAGTAGGTAGATCACCAGCATGTTGGTCTGATGACATTGTGAGAGTGACGGGTTTGCATTGGATCAGTTTATGACGAGATGAAGAGATGAGTTTCTCCCGCAGCAGCGCCCGCGGCATGGTGCCTCGATAAACGTTTTATCGCGCCTGCTAACTCGTTCGTACGCGCGCAAAAAGAAAGGGAGCTAAGGTGCGATAGGGCTTTATCGCGCGATCATGCCGCGGCGGCAGGTTTTCCACGTGTATGTCGTACACAGGCCGATCGAGTAAAAATATTATTTGCAGATGAATCTTTTATTGGATACTATCAGAATGTCATATCACATGTTATTAATATGTAAAACAGTAATTGTGATATAAATAAATAGATTGAAATATTTGGGGAAAACACAAAACACAGCGAACAAGCCCGAGATCGGAATAGGAAGAGAGAAAACAATGTGACAGCTGTCAACAACAATAATATCTAGATGATATCACGTCAAGTATGCCACAAATTCAGAATCCTTACAGTTTAGCTCAGGTCCGTGTAGTGGTGCAATAAAAGTGAGGCCTATGACCAGCAGTCGATCTGGGCTGATTTGATTATAAACGGTTCCCAGGTTTTGCATTAACTTGTCATTGGAGGTTGAGTCTGATTTTTACACAGGCATAGTAGCTGGTTGTCACTGTAGAGTCATTCTCTTTGTGATAACAAAGAGCCAGTAACTGGAACCGTTCTCACGGTGCAAGTAGCTGTCTCCCTGTCTGCCAGCTACTGGGCTCATGTAATACAAGATTATTTTTGTTGTCTTGAATCTGCTCCTCTTCAAAACAATAAGCCACTAAAACTGAATAATCTCTTTTATGAGAGCTTCATCTGTTGGGTTCCAACTATAGATGCGGGCAGGAAAGTTTCCGAATTATTCCCACGGAATACTTCCGAAATATTCGGAAAAATTCCGAAACTTACGGAATATTTCCCATAGCATATGCTCACGACTATAATCCCCGAGGGGGTAGTCAAGTCAGAGATGTTTTGAAAATTCAGAATATCGACGTTTCACTAATACCTAGTGAAATTTTTTACAGTGTGACGGGTAGTGAGCCCATCGCCACTTACACTTGACAGTGGATGTGCCTCGAAATCGAAGCATGCAGGTTTCTCATGACGTTTTCCTTCACCGAGGCCAGTGGTGTTACAAATCATATGTAAATTTTAAAAAACCCATTGGTACGAGTCTACCTAGACGGGGATCGAAACATCAAAAATAAATGATAGGTGATTGCTATTAACCGTTGAAGAATTCCCACGCATGGATCCTGTCTGCAGCACCAGATATTTATAATTAAGTACCTATTTGGTTTTTAATAAAAATTAATGGAGCTTTCCAAATTGCAAGGCAATGCTATGAACCGTACGAGAAGTTCCCTCGTACGGAGACGATCCTGACTTCAGCACCAGGAATCAGGCTGCTGTCACCATATCATATTATGTGTACCTATACCAAGTTGTAGCTCGGTTGCAATACCTAGAAGTGGGGTAAAATCACTTGCAAGATTTCTACCAAACAAACTAACAAGTAAATAAAAGCTTATTGTAATATCATTAATACAAAATTACGAGAAACGTTCACGATTTATTTATAAACTTTCATTTGAATGTTGAATAAACAGGCGGGTTTAATAAACTCTGACACCCTTGCCCACATGATAAAAAGAAGATTTGAATGTTTCGCTGCGGGGTGCGGTGTGAGGTGGAATTATTCCGGGGGGAGGGAAGAAAGATTCCGAGGCGGCCGCGCGCCGCGCCGTGACTGGCAGCGCCATCTGTTGGTTTGCGACTATAACTGCCGCTTGCAACTCTCTCGAATATTGTAGTGTGACATGTGGTGTCATCTGTGTCGCAAGCTGTTACACTATTCACTAATAACCTTAAGCAGCGATTACATTACCCATAATGCATACTTTTCTTGCTATGTTCTCTCTGTTATAAAGTGAAGCGATCAAAGCAAGCAATGTATGCCGAAATCAGCCCTGCATGTTGGGTAATGTACTCGCTGCTTTACAATTGAATGTTTCCTTTCGCGGGGTGCGGTACGAGGTAGAAACTTTCCGGGAGGGGTATAGAATCTTTCGCTGCGGGGTGCGGTGTGAGGTCATGGTGGAATAATTCCGGGAGGGGTATTGAATGTTTCGCTGCAGGGTGCGGTGTGAGGTGGAATTATTCCGGGGGGCGGGAAGAAAGATTTGATTCTTTCCGCGCGTGACGCTTCGCGCGCTTTGTATTAAGTTCTTTTCTTAGCTTTGCTTTTGAGAAATATTTATTAATAGGGTGTTTTGAAACTAAGAAGATAATATTTTATTACTTTTTAATTCCATTGAATACTTCTGAGGAATCGAAATATTCAAAGAAGTATTCCGGAATAATTGCGAATAATTCCGGAGTTTTCCAACTATAGTTCCAACAAATTCGCAAACTAGAACTAATTTATTAATTATAGGAACTTTAAGCCCACTTATTAAATGTCAAATCTTTTTTTAAGCTACCACCTGAAATGTATACCATAAGTGGCCCATTATAGGTTGAAGGCCTCCTCCATTCTCTTACATGAAAATCTGTCTTTGCTGATAGTCATTCAATCGTTTCCAGCAATATGATCAGCATTTGTTTGGTAAAGTAAAGTAAAAGTTTACTTGTATAAATTCCAAGTTACAGAAAAAACTTAAAGCTGCTTAGCTTACATATTTTTGTTTTCTTAAATTAAGTTTTAATTATTCCACTGATGCCTTGGGGGTCCAATGTTTTACCAACATTCCTTTTTCCCGCTGGACCGTTGTATATTGTTGTTTTGATTGTCCACCTGTTGTGTCTGTAACGTGCGATGTGTCCACCCCATCGCCATTTTGATGTGTGAGTCTGTCAGCTATGTTTTTTGTCTTATTTTATCGTTCCTCATTTTATATATTTTCCTGATGTGCGCGCTAGATGTTCCCCGGTAATGATAACAACGCGCAACGCACATACGTAGTTAAATATTTTATTGTTCTTCAATAGTGGACTGTAAACACGTAATCTCCTCCTTCACAATCTTCAAAACCTTAATGGCTTGCCAAATATATCAAATTCTTAATAATTAATGCACAGAACTTTGATCTGCATAATGTGACATTTATAACGTGAGAAAAACGTCTGGAAACGGAACAAGTGTTTTATATAAGTATCGAACAAATAAGAATCAAAGAATCACAACTTAAATAAATAAAAATAAAAGTAATTTATTGGCACCACAAGTTAGAATCTATTATGAAATTACAATGAAATATCTATCATAGTAATAACAGCTACAAAATGGTGGTGGTGCTGGTGCCTGTAACAGACAGCAAGGTCTGCAAAATACAGTCCACCAGGCCTCCACTCTAACGACAGGACCAAACTTAAGTGCTTAATAACTAATTACAATGAGAGTCACGTTGCAGGTTCTGACCCGAGCACTAGTCTCTCGTGGTTTACGCGCGTCGCGATTTCGCCTGCCACGAGGCTCCGCAATCCTCAATCTCTTGTTCTTGATCAAAAACAATCCCTGTGATTGGGATAGACACTCCCACAAATTACTTGACACTGGCGGAAATGCAGTGCTCACGCACTGGCAAGTGTCCATTAATTATAAATAAAAAAACTATTACAGTTATGTATGCACTTAATACATATCGCTCATCCGCAGAAACAATGACACAACTGCAAAATCCCAAATTTACAGGTCGCGCGCTTAAAGTTTTAAATAAAGATTCATAGTGTTGAGGACGGTATTAAACAGACTTGCGACTCTTGTGAGGAGCAAGAAGGAAAAGCAAAACACGTCTTTTCGTGACAAAAATCTGTATAACTCAAGAACAAAAATTTATCAAAAACAAAACAGTCAAATTCAAACGCATTCTATTAAATATTAAGAAAAATACAAATAACTATAAAAGGAGGTTAGCTGTCGCCAACATGCCACGCCCCGGTGTAAAAACACGATCATGGGTCAGGCACAACCAGGGGTACCAACAAGCGGGTAACTTTCTTGAACGTTCCCACTTTCGTGGCCACTTCGGCCACTCGTACTCGTACCGTCTCTACCGGGCCAAGTGTTTATAATACGGCCTCTTGGCCAAGAACTGCGTGGGAGAGATCCATCCACAATAAGAACAAGGTCCCCGCACTGCAGAGGTGGATGAAGTGCCTCGGACTCAGCGCTTCCTCATCTCCTGCTTCCATCGGAACATGCGTTAACGGACGACTATTTACAACCGCCTCGGCTTCCAAGAGAAGTGTGAACAAAATCTCCACCCGAGGCGCAGGTCTTTCAAGGCCCCGAGGCACCGCTTTGAAACTATTCATATAAAATTTCAAAGCCTTAATTCTTCGTAATTATATTATAAACTAGTGTTTTGCCGCGACTTCGTCCGCACAAATTATATACCAGATTTTAAGTCAGATCATAAACTATCACACAAAAAAAGTTTCATCAAAGTTGGTTCAGTAGTTTTTGCGTGATGCGCGAACAAACAAACAAACTAACAATTTTGTCAATAGATGGCGCTGCACGTCATTTAAATCGCGCTATCGATTTTCATTTGAATTTATATGAAGTGAACCGCTACTTTTTTGTTCCTCATGATTTTACGGTTTTATAATAGTTAAGATTGTAAACGCGCAATCTAGATTTTCGAAGCTATTTTTCCAAATATAAACATTACTTTTATTAATACCGTCTAGTCTACTGCGTCTACGAGTGTTCTACGACAAAGTTTTGTATGAAATGACAACTCTGCAACCACCTTAAGAAAAATACAAATAACACATAGGTACACATAGCATTACGCAAATTTAAAATAACCTGTATACGTTTTGATTTAAAGCCATATTCTTGTATGGAATGTTATTTAAAAATTTAAACGTGTTTCCTACGAACATTATTTAAAACATTAAAAGCGTTACCTGTAAATTTGAGATTTTGCAGTTGTGTCATTATTTCTGCGGATGAGCGATATAAATTACAAACAGAATAATTAAATAATTGATGCTATACAGTATACTTTAAGTTAGTAATACTAAGACCCATGCATTTTGATCATTTAAAATTCTCCGTTGACTTTTAAGAATCTGATTCTCAGTCTCGCTCGGATGTCATTTCGTTTTAGTCTGATGTGACGAAGGCTCTTCACTCAGCTGGACTGGAATGCAAGTTCATTACATCACCTTGATTGTTTGGTTTGGTATTATGCTCTGTATTCTGCAATTTTCACGACTTTGAGAACTGCTATGCCTGGATCATACTAAAGTAATCCCAATAATTATTGTATTAATAAAGGATAAGTCAATGTGATAATTATTGGCATTGGACGTAGAGCTGATCCAGGTATTACCATTGGTAACGGTCGATGAAGGCAATTTTGTTTCGGGTATTGTGATGGTGGTATGGGCCGACAGGTCTACAATGAGGTCTGCTATTGGGTGGTCGCACGTCGCGTCGTTTGCCCGCTCCCCGGCCTACAATAAAGCTCCGATTAATCAAAGTCTTGTTCCAAGCGCACTTGTCCTTTGAAATGGTATCAGTCCTTGTTAGCCTGGCTTTACTTATCAGCTTCAATTGTTAGCAAATAAATATACTTGATATTTTTTTTTGCAATTATTAATGTTGCCGAAAACGTCCACAACAATAAGATCAGCAGAATGTTTTTTTTTTGGTTTTATCACATTTTTAAGTTTTGTTTTACAATTTTATTGCAATGAGAAATATACATACAGGGTCCAACTTAATACGCTAACTAAGGGTATGATCAGACCATCCAACTGAACAACTTCCTCTATGGCACCAACATCGAAATCGCAAAATAAAACCCTCAAAAATCTCTCTCCTGTAGTATGATTTTTGAAAGTCTAATCAGCAGGAGAAAAATGGATATCTCTATAGTAATTTTGACATTTTCAACTGCTGAGCTCACCGAATGGGATTAAAAATGCACTCCACAGAGAAACTGTCACGTCCGCTCGATATAAACAAACCTCGTCATTGTGCATGCCATGAAGGAGATATACAGGCCTCTGAATATAAACAAAAATACATTCCCTAGAGTACGAAACTGTCACGTCCACTCGATTAAAGCCAAACCTCGACATCGTGCATGCCATGAAGGAGATATACATGGCTCTGAATATAAACCCAAAACTTATTACTTTATAATCAATTTACATAAACTGTATTTATTTTCTATATTAATTTACATACATTTTTCGATTACATAAAGTCGAATTTTCTTACACGTGCAGGTCTTAATGGAGTCCTCCCTGGTTCGGGGAGCCAGGTGGGATAAACCGTCACCCGATTTTCTTCGAGAAACAATATTTTGCCAATTCAATGTTCCACTCCTCCACCTCTTCCCGTCCCGAGGACGATCGCTTTCCGACCAGTCTGCTGCTAGCCCCTAGATTAGGAAAAAATACACTTAATATCACATAGATAGCTTTTTGACGTCATTTTTTTGACTCTACCACCTTTACGGTTTAAGAATTTTATTTCTCTGAAAGAATACAATTAACTTAAATAGAGAAATACATACATCTAATTATAAGTAAGTAGTAGGCAATGCAAGAGTGTAGCACGGATACACAGTTCTTATCTAGGTAAATACAATAAACATTGAATTTAAAGTGTAGGAATGAAGGTACTTGTGCAAATATTCGAGAAACCGAGAATCGACGATTAGTAGTTGTACATGGGTCTGTGTGGGGTGTACCTTTTCGGAAGGTGTTCAGCGGGGCTAGTACGCCAACCCGCGATTGCGTGATATAGCGCTATCACGCATCCGCTCTCTTTCTATTTGCACGAGACAGAAGGCTAAATTTGACAGATGGATGTGTTAAATGTGGTTGGCGTACTAGCCCCGCAGTTGTAGAGAAGATGCGGCCATTTTTTTTCTTCACGAGGGAACGGCACGAAATTCGATTTTAAACAATTTCTTGTTTAACTTGTTGAATGTATAACAATAGTTGTTGATACTTTAAGGAATGTTCATACTCCACACCCCTATGAAAAAGCACGAAAATAGATTTTAAACAATTTCTTGCTTTATGTGTTACCTAAATCTATAGCAACGGTTATTGTTATTTTTGAGGAATTTTCAATTGCTCATATTCCTCACCACACTGGAAAAGCACCAAATTCGATTTTAAACAATTTCTTGTTTTACATCTATAACCATAGTTGTTGATATTTTAAGGAATTCTCATACTCCACACAGCAGTGGATAAGCACAAAGTTCGATTTTAAACAACTTCTTACTTTATTTGTCGAAATATGTAGCAACGGTTGTTATTTTAAGAACAAGTTAAGAACCTATGTGCTATGTGGCAATGAAGGTGGCAATGTTAATAAATTTTGTGCTAATAAGGCCAATAAAGTGAATACCTATTTGAGACGATAGCCTTTTCTTATTTTTGAAATATGACTCCAAAACTCGACTACTTTATTTATCTGTTCCTCTTGAAATGGATGATTTGTATTTCTTTAATTCATTCCCTGTCTCATTCCGTCAGATCTGTTGGACATAATCCTGAAAATAAAGATAACTAAATGAAAATACTCAACTCATAAATAAATCACACTGGAAAAGCACCAAATTCGACTTTAAACTTTTATTTTTTTTATTCAAAACATTCAGAGAACTTTTCCTCGGCATCTTTAGCGTTTATGATTAGATTTGAAAGCTTCCATGACTGTATAAGACTCTTCTGTATGCACGTACTTACACAGAGTTTCTTGTAATGTCCAAGATCGGGGCTCTGAGGTTCGTCAATCCAGTCCAATAATCTAGGCTTTTCAGCTCTAGAGCTGTTACCAGAAATTCCTCTCCACGAGGGTCCAGTTTGTAAGTCGTGGCATAGAAATGTTTCATTTCTGTTTCATTTTCACACTTATATAAAGTGGTCAAGGTAATTGCGCGTACATGAGGGTTTGGTGCCTTCTGCATTTTGACTGCTCTCTGTCACCGTATCCTACACGATATAAAGAGATTTCAACGGCATAACGGTTTAATAAAGCAACGGTTGTTGTTTTTTGTAATGCTTATCCTCCACGAAGGAACGGCACGAAATTCGATTTTAAACAATTTCTTGTTTTACTTGTTAAATAAATAACCAGAATAGGCATGATGACAGTAACAGAGATCACTGAAATAATGATATTATTATGATAATATACAATGAAGCAATTCTAAGAAATGTATTCCTACACGATATAAAGAGATTTCAACGGCATAACGGTTTAATAAAGCAACGGTTGTTGTTTTTTGTAATGCTTATCCTCCACGAAGGAACGGCACGAAATTAGATTTTAAACAATTTCTTGTTTTACTTGTTAAATAAATAACCAGAATAGGCATGATGACAGTAACAGAGATCACTGAAATAATGATATTATTATTATAATATACAATGAAGCAATTCTAAGAAATGTATTCATTTTCATATTTGAAGCGAGATCAATTATATTTTTTGAAAATAAAAACACGAAATCTAGCCATCCGCCATTTTAAGTAAAACACCAATCAGAACGCATGACGTCACACCCGCTTGTGTCGACGTCGTGTTAGTACCTACTAAACCAAATGTCATTTTCAAATTTATTTTGTTTGAATCAAGGAATAAACTTACTAGGGTAGACCGAGGTCAATTGAAACAAATTTACTTCAAATGCATGTAGTGCAGTTATCTGTAGTATGGGAACACCAAGCTCTTATTTCATTTAAAGGATCATTATTTGGCTCCTAAATTAAATATATTCTACAACTCTAACTCAAACGGTTAAGGTGCAATGACGTTTTAAAAGTGACTGGGAAATGTGGTTCAACTGACCTCATACTGGGGTCGATTGAAACGGCACATAGGGTCAATTGAAACAATCAAAATATCTTTGGAACAATATAAGGTTTATATATAGCTTTAATCATGTTCGAAACTGCGTCACTGTTATAACAGATCAACAAAAGTTGGTTAACTTAGTTCAAACATTTTGAAATTTATAAGGCAAAAATATCTTAAACGAAAAAAAAGACAATATTTTTTAAAGTATGAGACTTACAGAGATTTTAGTCACACCATTTTTTTTCTTTTAACGTAATATAAGAAGTATTAGTGTAATATTAAGCACAAACAGAATATTATTATAATAAAAATCACATAATAATTTTCATACAAAAGCGATTGTTTCAATCATAACCATGTTTCAATTGTAACAAAACATTTTTTACACATTACTTATTTTTTCAAGAAAGCAGACAATTTATATTATATAAAAATTGAAAAAAAAACAATTATATTTTAGAAATTTGCGAAAAAATATAACTGTTTTGCATTACAACAAAACAGATATTATGAGTGAGAGAATACATGCAGCATTGATTGAAGAAGCATCCTTAGATGTTACCATAAATATTGCTAAATAAACGGACTTACCATCGATTCTCTATACTTTCCTATATATCTGTCTCTTTCACTCTGCTAGATTGGCGCCTCGAATCCATTCGACAAAGCGCGCTCATTTGACATTTACATCATAGTCTTCATCAATCACCAGCAAGCACCTTGCTGCAATGCTGCATGTATTCTCTCACTCATAATATCTGTTTTGTTGTAATGCAAAACAGTTATATTATAAGTTATTCGAATACATGCAGCATTGATTGAAGACCTGTTTGCTATCTGCTGGTGAAAGAGTACAAACGCTATGTGAAACAAATTATAAAAAATGAAAATGCCCATGCCATCATCATTAACAATGGGTACATTAACACATACACCTATATAAAAAGGGAAAATACACCATAAAATAACTTTGACAATAATAATAGAACATAATAGTCTTGATAATGACTAAACGTCGTCTCAC
The DNA here is from genome assembly GCA_963693445.1 of Agonopterix heracliana. NCBI lineage: Eukaryota > Metazoa > Arthropoda > Insecta > Lepidoptera > Depressariidae > Agonopterix > Agonopterix heracliana. The sequence continues at coordinate 2,406,021 of OY856321.1, forward strand.
TAAATGTTCAATAACTAGGTATTTAAAATCAACAGATTTCTGTTGAAAGAGAAACAAACATTTAAGATTAAATGTCTACACCTATTGAGGCATAACATAATCTTAACCATTATACAGAAACAATCCTCGGATATCATTATAGTAAATTCAAACCACTGAACTTATTAGGTAGATGTATGGAAAATTATCTAATAGTAGGTCCTCATTCTTAACTTATAAGATACTGTTTATTTTAGAACAATACAATTTCCGAAATAAAATCTACGATTCTCTCCATGGGCCGCTTTGAGTTCTGGTAGCTGGCCTAATAAAACCCTTATTAGATAAGAAAACGATTAATTACATCATTCCCAAAACAACTCTTCTCATAGACCTAGGTTTCATTACATGTTGCACTGAGCATAAAGACTCCACAGTATGTTGTCACATTAGCTAGTCAGGTGGATTGTTAACATTTTCTGAGTCTGGAGCTGAGGTTAGGTTATTATGTTTTATTTGTAATTATCAGGTTTATCTCACTACTGCTACTACTCCTACTTTACTTGGTACTCTCGGATCTATCTATCCAAGATTCAGGTTTCAAAATCTGTAACTATGATTAAAGATCATTGCTTTTATGGACTAACTGACGGGTTAATCTTCTAGCCAATCAAATACTAAACTAGTGTCACATATTGGCATCCTTCTCTCCTGGTATTTAGTTAACAGGATAGTTTTTATAATGGTTCAGCTGCACGGCAGGTGGAACCTACTGACCTATGGCAGAGTATTGTCTAAGATGTCCATAAAATTCTGCCCATATTATGTAATTCACATATGGAGCTCTAGAATCTACACCAAACGAAGTTACGCAGACCCTATTATTGTATAATGTACAGTGTCTGGTAGATGTCTTATTGCAGGTTGTTAAGACAGATTCTCTTCAAGGAGCAGGAGTTCCTTTCGTTTAATGACCAGTCAGTGCACTGCCTGAGTAGTCTCCCCCCCCCCCCCTTTTTAGGGTTAAGGGCTCTAGTTTCTCCACCCGTGGTAGGCTCCTGCTCAAGTCTTTACCCCAAGAATTGTCAGTTGGCAGCACTTGTGTGTCCAAGTTGTGGTACTATCAAAATGTATTACATGTGAAGGGAAGGTGCCAGTTACAGTTATTGGGTGGTGAGAGCAAGCACCCATGCCAACCCGAAGATCCGGTGTGAAATTAATGCCTCGCAACATACGCAATAGACTGTTGGACCATCTCTGAAATCCCAACCTACATCATTATCTATGATTGGCTTTTCCTAGAAGTGAACAAATCAACTAAATCGAAGCCACCGGGGGGTGATGAGTGCCAATCCAGCAATGGATTTTAGGTTGGTATTACTTTGTATAAGACTCAAGTACTATATAGGGCCTCCGCGGCCCGAGCGAGGTGGCGAGTGCCATTCCGGCACTGGTTTTTAGCTAAGCAGTTGGCAACGCTGTTATATATGCCCATGATCTATGTTCTACCTCCGTGGCCAGGGGCGGTGACCAGTGTCACTTCGGCACTGCGTCCTAGATAAGAGGTCGGTAATGCCACTGCGTATGCCCCATGTTCTAAATGCGACCTCCGAGGCGGGGGCGACGAGTGCCCTTCCAGCACTGGGTTCTAGATAAACAGTCGGCAACGCTATTGTATATGCCATATGATCTACATTCGACCTCCTCGTGGGCGGCGACAAGCGCCCTTCCGTTACTGCATCCTTGTTAAGCGGTCGGTATAATGCCATTGCACATGCCCCATGTTCTGTACGACCTGTGCGGCCGGGGGCCGAGAGTGCCATTCCGGCACTGGATTCTAGATAAACAGTTGGCAACGCTATTGTATATGCCCTATGATCTATATACGACCTCCGCGGTCGAGGGCGTTGACGGGCGCCATTCCGCACTGCGTCCTAGATAACCGGTCGGTAATGCTATTGCATAAGCCCCATGTTCTGTATACGACCTCCGAGGTCGGGGGCGAGGCACGAGCGCCCTTCCAGCACTGCGTCCTAGATAACCGGTCGGTAATGCTATTGCATAAGCCCCATGTTCTGTATACGACCTCCGAGGTCGGGGGCGAGGCACGAGCGCCCTTCCAGCACTGCGTCCTAGATAACCGGTCAGTAATGCCATTGCATAGGCCCCATGTTGTGTATACGACCTCCGAGATCGGGGGCGACAAGTGCCATTCCGACACTGGAAACAAGATTCAATAGTTATTTATACCTGAAGTGAGCACCCCAGACCACATCCGCTGTGTCTGTCACCTGTGAATGTGCATCACCTTATGTGCAGGGCCACCGAACTGTGGTATAATGACCTTCTGCCATCAGGAAAATTCCTGCTGCACAGGGACAGAGCAAAAATTCCCTCTTGCCATCTTGAAAGAGGCACCCTAGAGAACTGACACAGTTGATATTGTAATAATCGCTATCTGGTTATATTGGCAAAGCCTAGGAGACCTAACTAGCACTAGGTTTTTTCATCCTGCCTATTATTCTCTTTACCTTCTCTGTAGATAACTAGTGCATGCTAGTGTAGCTCATGGTATTGTTATACAATACAAAACGATTCAAATACTACAGTTCCGGACTAAATGCAAGCGCAGCCTACTGATTATTGATATGTCAGTATTGTTAAGATAAACTCGGTATGGTTGTGTGACCAGGAAGAAATTGTCTACATAAACCAAGAGACCAATCTCTGTGGGCCAAAGGAACTCTTTGGATCTAATACGATAAAGTTGCAACAGTCAGAGGGCCTAAAAGGAAGGCTGGGTGCAGTGCCCAATCATTATTATTAAGACAGCAATTAAAAATTATTTTGTCCTTCTGTCCTCCTTATCAAGAACATCTTGAAAAAGGGAAACAAATGAAATCGGCACATCTATAGTTTCCTTCTCTAAATTTTTAACCATCTTTGACACATCAAATTCTTGCAAAGGAAGGTGGAATAGGTATGTATATTTAAACCTACATAAGTTGATCTGATTTGTATCAAATTCTTTTAATCTTCAATTTATCTTTATTGGTATTTTATTGTCTGCTACTGTATATTATCTACAGTATGCCTAATAAATAATAAGTTTCTAACAGTAAGTACCTATGTAATAAGAATAATAAGGTATAACGCACTAGAGACACTTAATGATTTAAAATGTAAAAAATAGAATGCCACTCGTCTGAATTAGTTGTGTCCAATGCTCGGTGGGGTTGTCTAAGGGTTGTTTCACATATTCCGCAACCACTATCAACCACATAGGTTACATCGACCACATGGGTTACATCGACCACATCACAACCACAACGCAACCACCAGCGACACCACGATCTAGTGGCCGGCCACATCGCAGACACAATTTTGCATCAACATAATGACAATGCGCGCACACCTGCGCCAAAGTTGATCTGTCTGTCTGCACACGACACGACGTAAACACATCGCAACTACTAGCGACAATGCAACCACATCCGCAAAAAAACCACTGCTTGACCACTTTCTCTTCTTACTGGGGGTGGGTATAACGTTCTATTGGCCAGTATTAGAACGTAATTCACCTAGATGAGCTCAAGATTCCCATTATCGTCACAGGGATTGACTAAATATTGGTTCAGACATCTAATCTGTTGTTCAAAATTCCTAGGAACAAGAGTATACATGTTTTAAGTGTTCTGTTTAGTCATAAATAGCCGAAATACAATTGGATCATACTAGATCCTGAAAAATAGGTAGTTAACGTTAATTGGCTTAATTGTCAGCATAGTCATGGCTCATAAAATTGTTGGAAAGCATCCTCCACTTGATTGAAAGATGGGGTAACTCACCCCTGTCCTGTAGGGCCAAAAGGGTCAAAAAACCCTTCGAAGAGGCCGCTTTTTGCCCAAAACAGCGGCATTCGCGAGCTGACGTTCATTAGTGCTTCTACTAATATTCTGCAAACCGTAAGTGCCCATCCTTGACAAAACACACACAGAACACTCACAAAACCACTTTTCTGTGTAATTTACGCAGCAAAACATTACAATTTCACTGTTTTCACACAGAACACTCACAAAACCACTTTTCTGTGTAATTTACGCAGCAAAACATTACAATTTCACTGTTTTTAAACAAAGTTTTAAAGTTAAGAAAATTTTACATGCGTCCGCGGTAAATCTAAAAAAACGCTATGATGTAAATGTCAAATGAGCGCGCTTTGTCGAATGGATTCGAGGCGCCAATCTAGCAGAGTGAAAGAGACAGATATATAGGAAAGTATAGAGAATCGATGGTAAGTCCGTTTATTTAGCAATATTTATGGTAAAATCTAAGGATGCTTCTTCAATCAATGCTGCATGTATTCGAATAACTTATAATAACAAGTTAAGGTGGTTGCAGACCAGAGTTGTCAATTTCATACAAAAGTTTGACGCATAATATGCGTAGACGGCATCAATAAAAGTAATATTTTACACATGGAAAAATAGTTTAGAAAATCTAGATGCCGCGTAATAAATAACATTTGCAATTTTTTATATAATTTCGAAGATTTAAGATTTAGGCTTATGTTATTTAAAATGGCAAATTTTATTTATTACGCGGCATCTAGATTATCTAAACTATTTTCCATATATATAAAATTGCTTGTATTGATGCCGTCTACGCGTATTATGCGTCAAACTTTTGTATGAAATTGACAACTCTGCAACCACCTTAATTTTTTTCGGACTTTCAGTATTTTTTCGAGTATTTAGTCAAAAGTCATGAAACTAAAGTTGTTTATTACTATGAGCATAACCACACGAGCACTATGCATTATTAATCGTGAATTTTGTACGTCATAATATTTGTCTTAGACTTTCTTACCTGTACAAAAATAAACTTTTGAAAATGTCTTAATCATCAGCACTTAGTGCCTACGACTGGCTAATCGTGATAAAATAATATAAACTATTATAACAACAGAATCTCAACAAATTTATGACTTTTTGAAAAAAACTATAATATTAATTTTTATAAAACTATAAATTTTAAGATATTTTCAAAGTTGTATCCCTTATAATAATAGTAAACAATTTTTTTAAAGGCTTCCTTAACATAGTCACTCTCGAATACTGGAACGTTCCTTAAAGTATCTCGCAGAGTAGGTACATAGGTACATTTTTTGTTTCTTACAACTAAAATCCTATTAAATTATAATCCCTGGCATCAACCATTTCACGCTAATTATTACCAGTAATTATGTAAATAATTAACCTATGAATTGTTAATGGCGATGCAATTTTGTAATATCTACTAGTATAACAAAAGGAACTCAGTCGACTCCTAAGTAGGATATAACTATAAAGTAAAACGTTTTGTTTTCTATTTAGGTTTCTAAGCCCTAACAATATTGTGAAACTAAACTCTTAAAGTTTACCTTAACATAATATCAGTCTCAAAGTTTTCAGAGTAGGAACATACATTTTTTGTTACTTATACCTAAAATCTTGTACAAATAACATCTGGAATTACACGCTACCGTCAGTTTTACGTAAAATAAAGTATTAAATCAGTGAAAAGAACAATTTAAGTGTTTTCAACACTCTCTGATAAAAGTACGTTAAACTTATTGTATTTTGAACTTTCTTAAAGAGTTCTTAAATTCAAGTACAATTACATGTCTGCTATTGGACTTGATAACAGGTGGATTAATTTTTTTCACTACTTGATATGTAGCTACTTCAGAGATGTCATCTTTAATTGGCCACTTAAATTTGTGGTTATCTATTTTTTTTGCAAATTGTATTACATAGCCATCTTCCGTAATTGATTTGACCTGCCCAACGTAACGGTAAACAATATTTTTCATGGAGGTTAAATTTATTATTGCCCAGTCTTCTACTTGAAGTTGTGAAACGGGGCACTCATTTTCTGACTCACAACTGGATGAATCAAATTGATCCACATCTTCTTCTTCATTATACATCGATTCTGGAGATTGTGGCAATTCAATATCATCGTCTTCATCAGAACTCGGATTCCGAGTATCATCTTCTGAGCTCGAGGAGCCGTTTATCCTTCTTTTTATTTTCTTCTTTTTAGGTTCTGTTTTTCCTTTGTTTGTCTTCTTTTTCTTTTCCCTCAAATTCTTCGTATTAGTCTTTATTTTACTGACATTTCTTTTTCTTTCTCTTTTTTCGGTTTCAATTCTGATGTTTTCTTTCTCCGGAGTATCAGTGTAAACTGCTGACTTTCTCTTTATTGTCTTTCTTATTGTTTTTCTGGGTGGTGCTTTAGGGTATGGTCTTACGAGGTGTGGCAAAAATTTGCTAGTTGAAGGTTGATTGGAAACATCAAGAGGATCAATTTCTACAGAATCACAAATATCAAGAGGATCTATTTCTACAGAATCACTTGGTTGTGGAGTTACTGACCCTCTGGGAACAGCCTGAGTGATAGCTTCAAGTACTGCAGCATCTGGAGATTGTAATCCCATAGAGCTTGTCTGAATTGACTGAACTCCCGGTACGGATACAGCGGAACTGCCGGGTTGTGGAGTTATTGAGCCTCTGGGAGAAGACGGAGCGATGGCTTTAAGTCCTGCAGCAGCTTGGGGTTGAAATTCCAAAGGCCTGGTCAGAGTGAACTGCACTTCTGGCACGGATACAGCGGAAGTATTGGGATGTGTAGTTATTGAGCCTCTGGGAGAAGACAGCGCGATGTCTTCAAGTCCTGCAGCAGCTTGAGGTTGAGATGTCATGGACCTCTCTCTGGTCTGAGTAGACTGCACTTCCGGCACGGATAGAGTTGAAGGACCGGGCTGTGGAATTACTGAGTCTCTCGGAGCAGACGGAGCGATAGCTTCAAGTCCTGCAGCAGCTTGAGGTTGAGATGTCATGGACCTCTCTCTGGTCTGAGTAGACTGCATTTCCGGCACGGATAGAGTTCAAGGACCGGGCTGTGGAATTACTGAGCCTCTCGGAGCAGACGGAGCGATAGCTTCAAGTCCTGCAGCAGCTTGAGGTTGAGATGTCATGGACCTCTCTCTGGTCTTAGTAGACTGCACTTCCGGCACGGATAGAGTTGAAGGACCGGGCTGTGGAATTACTGAGCCTCTCGGAGAAGACGGAGCGATAGCTTCAAGTCCTGCATCATCTTGAGGTTGAGGTGCAATTGAGCTGTTCTGAGTAGACTGCACCACTGGTTCATTTACGGTGGAAGTGTTTGGCTCTGATGTTACTGAATTCTGAAAAGCAGGTGTATTATTGTCATTCTGTAAAGCGTTACTATTTGGTCTGTCCGTGACATATGAGGGTGCAAAATCTAAATCACTGAATATTTGTCTATTATATGGACAAATGCCACAATTTCTAAACCCAGCTTGAACGTTACTTAGGGTCATAGCCCTTGGTAAAGCAGTGTCGACTATACTCGGGATATCATAAATAGTCATTGTTTTTCCTGGGTTTGTTCTCATCCATGCATCACATGCTGTGTTCACTGCTTTTTTAAAAGGTCCATATACGGAGCGGTCTAATGGCTGCAACTTGTGACTGCAATGTGGAGGATATGACAGCATGACGATGCCATTGGCACGACACATAATCAATGCATTTAATAGACACATGCGAGGAATGGTTATCCAGCAACAAAAGCACTTTGTGATCTGAAGAACAATTTGTATGTCTTTGGAAGTGTTGCAGGAACACAAGGAAATCATCTTCTTGCATCCAGCCAGACTTATTTGCAGTACCTACACTACCAATGGGACCATTTTTCAAAAAATGACTTTGGTAATGTACCCGTGGAAACGTAAACATCGGAGGAAGTACATTGCCCAGTGCGTTTGCTGCTACAGTGACTGTTACTAAAGTTCCACGTTCGGCTGATGTTATTGCACCAACTTGTCGAGTGCCTTTTCTGCAAACAATGCGATTCGGTTTTTGTACAGTCGTTATACCCGTTTCGTCCACATTATAGATGTCTTTAGCTTCAAACTTGTCCCGGTCGAGTACCATCTCCAAATTGTCAAAAAATGCATCAACATTGTGTCTATTGAAGCTTGTTGCGCGGGCTAAGCTCGTGGCTTGAGCACACCTCACGGATAATTCTGGATGGCGGTCCAAAAAACCTCGGAACCATTCTACACCAGCAATCTCATTTGTGTCCCAAGAAGGTGGCCTAGCAAGGTTGTACCGTATAGTCAAATCATAAGCCAAATGCCTCAAGTCTTTGGTTGAGAGCCCGAAGTAAATGTCAGCTGACTTCATTGCATACTTAACGATCTCTTTTTCTTGATCAGAGGTAAACACCTTTTTTGCCGAATTATAACCCATAGATATAGAATCAACAGGCGTATTTTCCGTTGCATTTTCTCGCTTTTTTTTGTACCTCCCTAAAGAGACGTGGTCTAAATTAAACATCTCAGCTGCTTTCCGTAAAGATTTTCCCGATAGAACTTCCTCATATGCCTGCTGATAAGCAAACATATCTTTAGAATTTCTGTCTGTGACATGCTTTCTTTTTCTGGGCATCTGAAAAAGAAAGCTATACTGAACGAGACTCAAAATAACTAACTTCACTGTGAGCTGTACATTCTCGAAATATCAAATTATATATAATTCACCTGAAAAACATTATCACCCTTTTAATTTTAATTCTTAGGCAGTTAGGTAAACAATTTAAGAAATAAAAAAACCCGTCTGTGTGAAAAGTGAACTTTAAATAAAAACTAAAAAGAAAAAAACAAGTCCAGTAGTGGGAGCCATTATTCGAAAAAAATTATCCGGTCTAGAATTTTTAAAGGGTCCAGACTGTGAAAGTCACTTCACTTTTATTTATTTATTTATTGATTCAATATTACTTAACAGAATTACAGTCTTGACTTGGACTTGTTTTTTTTCTTTTTAGTTTTTATTTAATGTTTACTTTTTAGTAGCATGCATGCTACTTTTTTCGCAGGCGGGTTTTTTGATTTCTTAAATTTACTTTTTTATTTCACACTTTTTTGTTTTTCAAACGTCAAGTCGTTATTCGAAATTAAAAATGATAAATAAACCTAAAAATGATTTTCAAATGCCTATTCCTATTCATTTCATTTTGCACCGATTTGTTTTGATTACTGTCATGTCTTTAGTGACACTCGCACGATTAAGACAAATCGATTGACGTAAGAATCATTAAAATCGGCCCACGCGTTTGGTCTCTAGTGTAGAGTACCACAAAGGTACAAACTTACATAAATAATATATACCACTAGGTTTTAATTACTAACATAACTTTAAGGGTGTAATCAGACCACGAATCTAAACAACTTTCCTAAAGAAACATGGGTCGAAAGACGAGAAAAATTTTTGGACCTCCCATACAAAATCAATTGGCTGATCTGCACTTTTGTATGGAAGGTAGAGAATACAATCCCGAGCATGTTTTTCAATCCCGGGCTTACGGGATTTTTGAAGCCTTTTCCCGGGATCCCGGGCCTATCCCGGGATTAGACTATGTGGTTTCTAATTGGGCTAAATTAAAAAAAACACGAGTAATTAAAAAAAAATGTCTTTAATGTCTTTGCACAACACAAATCAGAATAATAATAAGAAAAGAAAAAACACAAACCAAAAAATACTATACTTTTGCAAGAAATTAAAAAACAGCACAAAATAACTATTTAGAATTTCGAAAATATAATCGCAGAAATATCAAAGCATCCAATGTTTGACTTCCGAGCCTGCTTCGTACTTTATTGCCAACATAAGCAGCAGCTGAAAACGCTCGTTCAGCTTCTACGCTGGTTGGAGGAATAGACAATAGATACTTATATGCTGTTTCTAAGTGATATCCACGAACTCCTCCATTTTCGAATAGGCTCATTTCACGTCTAATACTATTTGCCAACCCCAATTCATTTTGTACTTGTACTTCAGGATCTGGGGATTTCATACTCTTGTTAATTTCCAGCTGTAACTTTTCCTTTAATGTCAATTGGGGTTGGAAGGTTTCTGACCTTAGCTCATCATCTGTTTGTGATCCTGACCTTGCTTCTTCTTCCGTGTAATCTCGACTATTAAGTCTTTTAACAATACTCTTTATTTGCTTCCTCACTAAAGCCTGTGTCGGAACTGGAAATAAGTCGTGCCATTCCAAATCCGATAATAACTGATTTTCAACATCCATTCGTGGATTTTGTAAATAATTTAACACGCCAGTTAAATCATCACTTCGTCGTTGCTTTATACGTTCCACTAAGGATGTTTTAATTTTTTTGGCAAGTGCTGAATTTTTGCTAGACAGTTGTTTTATAAGAAATTTCAAAGCGGCATCAGCTGTGCATAAATTAGCATCTCGCCGACAAATTGCTTCTACTGTCAATTTAATTGGGGTCAGCACATCAACAATTTTATTTACCAATTCAAAATCAACATCTTCTAAACGAATTGGATGTTTGAGATCTATAAGAGCTTTTTGAATGCATGCTTTTAAAAGATAAAATCGCTCCAGCATTGTTAAAAGACTATTCCACCTGGTTTTACAGTCCAAAAGAAGTGACAACTCTTTTCCATGTTCAATTTTCACATATTTTTGAAGTACTGTTTCATTTTTCAATGGAGATCTTTTAAAATACACTACAACTTTGCGGATTTTCTTTATCAGCTCATTAATATTTTCATATTGTGTTAACTCTGGTACGTGTTCTGGCGCAAGCTCATTTTGTGACATTACGATTAAACCTGATTCTGGACAGTCTAAGTCTTCTAAATGGTGTTCATCATCGCTGTCGTCCATATAATCAACAGTCACAGCTGGTTCATTTATAGGATCATCTGAGGTAGGTCTATCTTGCAAATTATTATGTCTTTCATAAAGCACATCACAGACCGCCAAATTGATGCCATGTGCGAGACACAGTTGTTGTTCAGTGCAAACAAGCCGCCCCACCTTTATCATACCATTCGGTCCATCGGTTACAATAGCCACGATGTCAGTTTCTAGGGAAATGTCAAATTTACTTAGACGCTCTTGCAATATACGAAGACAATTTTCAGCTGTCATACTATCGTAAATAGGAACAAGTCCTAAGTTCCAAAATTTTTTACATGAATGAACGTTGACCGCCATGTATCGTTTATTGGAAGTTGAAGTCCACTCGTCGAAAGAAAGACTAAATCTTTCACCTGCACTTTTCAAATGTTTTAATTCTGCAGTTACTTGCTTTCTGATTTTTTCACTGTAATTCATAACACGTTTTCGAACAGTGACGGCTGACTTTGGTAAATCCGTGTATTTTGCTAAGAGCAATTTTCTCAAATCATCTGAGGTTATGAATACACTGAATGGAAATCCATCTAATGCAATCATTCTTGCCAAAATATCATCCAGGCTATCGTCGTCACTTTTAGTAAAATAATTATCTAACTTTCGCTTGGCTGGCGGCGGTGCTGTGTTCAGATTTTCAGAATCTTGACTTGTTGAAGCTGATATAACCTTGATGTTATGTTTTGATAACAAATGTGTATGTAATCCCTTAGTTGATCCACCCAAAGTCTTGAGGATGGCTGGGCATCGCTTACATTTAGCACTATTCCCGTCCTTCGCAACTAAATAATAACTCCACACTGACGTCGTATCACTGTCTTTTTTATGTTTAACAAAGTCTCCCGCCATTTGAAATACTTAATTTCAGTTAATAGACTTTTAAATTTTAATGACGTAGCCTACGTAACCCGTCAGCGTCACTGACAGAACAATAAATGAAAAAAATAAAACCTGATTTGCATATTTATACTTTCGTACAGGGAATCCCCGACGGGAAATACCCGCAACAATATTATGATATGAGATGATCGGGTGATTCCCCTGTTGGTTCGTTGGGGAATTACCTTAAGAGTATTGTATTAAAGTATTCTGAGTGGGGAAGTCCCTTCTAAGTTCTACGACAAACATATTATTAGGACTGTACCTGTGTAGTAAATAGTGGGTACCTACGTATTGTACGAGTTTTGTACGCTTTTTGTCGTAATGTATTAAAATAATCTAGGCAAGGTTATTTTCAAGGCGCAACGGACTACGGAATACAAACTAGACTTGTTTGTGGCAATCCCGAAAATCCCGAGATTAGCCAAGTACAGTCCCGGGATTTCCGGGGCCAGAAAACGGTCGGGATCCCGGGATCCCGAGATTCGGGATCCCGGGATTGTATTCTCTAATGGAAGGTCCAAAAATTTTTTTCGTCTTTCGACCCATGTGTCTTAGGGAAAGTTGTTTAGATTCATGGTCTAAATACATCCTTACAATTATGTTAGTAATTAAAAACTAGCGGTGTATACATAGATACATACATACCTACATAGGTTGATAAACACATTACCCTTCCTTTGCGTCGCGCAGTCGGTAAAGACGGGGACGGTTGAAACACCAGGACGATTGAAACGTTTCAATCGTCCACATTAAAAATGTTTCAATCGTCCCCATCCGACTTCAAGGTCAATAATTGTAATTTAAATAGGCTTTAATGCTAAACCACAGTAATAAAAACGTTCGTAAATGACTAAATAATACAATTAAATAAAGAAAAAAGTGAAAAGACAATGGTGAAAAACACTATAAAAGAAAATATAGTACCGTGAATTCTTACTTTTTGGCGCGAAATCCGTCAAGGGGTCCTGACCACAACTGCGTCGCTCGCTCGCTCGAGCGCAGTGTTACCAGATCCCATTTTTAGAAATCCGTAGGTCAAGGTTGGAAAATCCGTAGAAATCCGTAGATGACGTCTTGAAAAATCCGTAGATCTACAGACTTTTTTTTTAATGCTTTATCTGACTGTTTTGAAGTGCACTGACCCAAAAATTCGCTCTAATTTGGCGAAGAAAATGGAAACTTAGACAAGTTTGAGCGAGAACAATGCCCAAACCACGTGAAAAACAATCAGTGTCATCTTTTTGTCATACATGTCACAATGAAAATATTTCTGTCTTGTATGTATAGTGACAGAAAGTACAAGGAAGGAGATGGAAAAGAGTAGGGAAAGCAATATTTTACGAAATACTGTCAAATACACAAAAAAAGTAAACATGAATTCGATTTATTTGAAGCTGGGTATCATTTTATGCAGCAAATTGACACTTTAGGGAGGAATTCTGAAGATTTCTAAAAATCCGTAGATTTGCCATTGAAATCCGTAGATCCGTAGGCCAGGCCAAAAATCCGTAGATCTACGGATAAATCCGTAGGTCTGGCAACACTGCTCGAGCGGTACTGGCGAAAAGTTGCAATATGGCCGCGGGCCTGTTTTGTGTGTTGCGTCACTCGCGTAGGTCTTATGGTTTTCGAGAATTTTGAGTTGTTTCTATCATGACCTGTTTCAATTGACCCCGGTCTACCCTACTCTCTACGTTTGAATGAAACGTTCGTCTCCTCTTGTGCAGCGCTTTTACCGATCATTTCTATCCAGTATTTTATTAATAATTTGTAGTTTGAAACTAGGTAGGTAAGTAGGTATATATCTTATTGTCCAGTTTTGTAACGAAAACGAAAGCAAAGAAAAGTTTGTGATGGAAGCTGGGTTCATAAGGCAAACGGCCAATTTACCTAGAGTGGACATGTTGATGATGCGAACATTTTTTGCGTCGAACAAAGGCTTTTGTTCGACGGAATTTAGAAACATCAAAACATTCATGTAAGTACCAAGGTACAATAATAATCTATAAGTATTCATTTAGGAATCAAACTTTTGTTTAGCTTATGAAAAATGAGCCAGCCTAATACATACCTAACTACTTTCCTCCTACTTATGATTTCGTACATAAAGATATTAACCAAAGCGGACCCATCTAATATCTAAGTAGGTATTTATTTATCATAAAATAATAAAATAAAAACTTACATTACATCAAAGTGGTCCTCACAGAAATAAATTACAGAATTTGTAGACATAGGCTGGATCTCGCCGTGCAAGAGTTAGACACTTTACTTATTTCTCTGTTAGGAACGTAAACAAATAACTTGCTTGTAGTTTTTATTACATAGAGTAACCGCACACCATTTATACCGACATGTTTAAAACACAAAATAACTTATTATTGTTCTTAATTACTGAAGACTACTATTACAGTTCACTGACATCGAGACGTGTTTACATTGGTGTGACGTCACAACAGACGCCATGACACCTACGAGTGTTGGCGTAAAATTCAAAATTATTCAAAAGAATGTAAAATTTTCGCAACTAGACCTACATTTTCTGCAAAAAAAAGATTTTTCTTTAAATAGTACATACGAAAGGACATAATAAGATAGGTTCCCAAAATTAGTCATCATGCCTATTGTTGATATTTTAAGGAATGATCATGCTCCACACTACAGTGAAAAAGCACGAAGTTCGATTTTAAACAATTTCTTGGTTTATATGTTAAATCTATAGCAAAGATTATTGTTATTTTTGAGGAATGTTCATTCATATTCCTCACCACTGGAAAAGCACCAAATTCGATTTTAAACCATTTCTTGTTTTATTTTTTAAATATAACGCAACGGTAGTTGTTTTTTTTTAAAGTAATGAATCCTCCACGAAGAAAAGGCACGAATTAGATTTTAAACAATTTCTTGTTTTACATCTATAACCTTGTTGATATTTTAAGGAATGCTCATATTCCTCACCACACTGGAAAAGCACCAAATTCGATTTTAAACAATTTCTTGCTTTATTTTTTAATATAAAGCAAAGGTTGTAGTTTTTTGTGAGTAATGCTTATCCTCCACGAAGGAACGGCACGAAATTCGATTTTAAACAATTTCTTGTTTTACATCTATAACCATAGTTGTTGACATTTTAAGGAATGCTCATACTCCACACAGCAGTGGATAAGCACAAAGTTCGATTTTAAACAACTTCTTACTTTATTTGTCAAAATATGTAGCAACGGTTGTTATTTTAAGAACAAGTTAAGAACCTATGTGCTATGTGGCAATGTTAATAAATTTTGTGCTAATAAGGCCAATAAAGTGAATACTTATTTGAGACGAATCGCCTTTTCTTATTTTTGAAATATGACTCCAAAACTCGACTACTTCAATTATCTGTTTCTCTTGAAATGGAAGATTTGTATTTCTTTAATTCATTCCCTGTCTCGTTCCTTCAGATCTGTTGGACATAATCCTGAAAATAAAGATAACTAAATGAAAATACTCAACTCATAAATAAATCACACTGGAAAAGCACCAAATTCGATTTTAAACTTTTTTATTCAAAACATTCAGAGAACTTTTCCTCTGCATCTTTAGCGTTTATGATTAGATTTGAAAACTTCGATGACTGTATAAGACTATTCTGTATGCACATACTTACACAGAGTTTCTTGTAATGTCCAAGATCGGGGCTCTGAGGTTCGTCAATCCAGTCCGATAATCTAGGCTTTTCAACTCTAGAGCTGTTACCAGAAATTCCTCTCCACGAGGGTCCAGTTTGTAAGTCGTGGCATAGAAATGTTTCATTTCTGTTTCATTTTCACACTTATATAAAGTGGTCAAGGTAATTGCGCGTACATGAGGGTTTGGTGCCTTCTGCATTTTGACTGCTGTCTGTCACCGTATCCTACACGATATAAAGAGATTTCAACGGCATAACGGTTTAATAAAGCAACGGTTGTTGTTTTTTGTAATGCTTATCCTCCACGAAGGAACGGCACGAAATTCGATTTTAAACAATTTCTTGTTTTACTTGTTAAATAAATAACCAGAATAGGCATGATGACAGTAACAGAGATCACTGAAATAATGATATTATTATGATAATATACAATGAAGCAATTCTAAGAAATGTATTCCTACACGATATAAAGAGATTTCAACGGCATAACGGTTTAATAAAGTAACGGTTGTTGTTTTTTGTAATGCTTATCCTCCACGAAGGAACGGCACGAAATTCGATTTTAAACAATTTCTTGTTTTACTTGTTAAATAAATAACCAGAATAGGCATGATGACAGTAACAGAGATCACTGAAATAATGATATTATTATTATAATATACAATGAAGCAATTCTAAGAAATGTATTCATTTTCATATTTGAAGCGAGATCAATTATATTTTTTGAAAATAAAAACACGAAATCTAGCCATCCGCCATTTTAAGTAAAACACCAATCAGAACGCATGACGTCACACCCGCTTGTGTCGACGTCGTGTTAGTACCTACTAAACCAAATGTCATTTTCAAATTTATTTTGTTTGAATCAAGGAATAAACTTACTAGGGTAGACCGGGGTCAATTGAAACAAATTTACTTCAAATGCATGTAGTGCAGTTATCTGTAGTATGGGAACACCAAGCTCTTATTTCATTTAAAGGATCATTATTTGGCTCCTAAATTAAATATATTCTACAACTCTAACTCAAACGGTTAAGGTGCAATGACGTTTTAAAAGTGACTGGGAAATGTGGTTCAACTGACCTCATACTGGGGTCGATTGAAACGGCACATAGGGTCAATTGAAACAATCAAAATATCTTTGGAACAATATAAGGTTTATATACAGGGTGTTTGGTAGGGAGGTGTACATACGCCTAGGGTAGAAACTAGGGAGGGTCTGCTACCTACCCCCGCCCATTATATTGACCTTGGCCTCAAGGTATTATTTTAATGATTTTTTTTTAATTTTTAGAAAAAAAAACGATTTTTAAACTAAAACTACCTCTAGCTCAAAATCTTTCCATAGGACAGGTCTGCTAATGGTCTTGTTTTAATTGTTAGAGTCTTAGTGTACTGTAAAAATTGATTTCACACCCGAAAATTGTAGAGAAGAAAAGTTATGGGGCCTGAAGTACCGTAGTAAGGTAAAAAAATAATTTTAAGGGCAACTTTCTAAGGGGTTTAAAAAAAAAAACAGGGTTGGAGTTCTTCTGATTTTTTAATAAAAACATCCCCAGTCCATACCCTTTCTAACGATATGCTTAAAGTGTTATTATCACTTGTAGTTTCGAAGTTATTAATTAATATCCGCAACTAGGGCACTTTAATCAAAAATTTCAACTAATGAAAATTAAATGTGTCCGATCGTAAAAGGATAGCAAATGAAACGCAAATTGGTTTAATGACTAATTTAATTACAAAATTTGTTCAAATTGGTGACCATTAACTTGTAAACAAGCTCGGCACCTCTTCCTCATCTCCACGGTCACCGTGGCAAACAGCATTTCATCACGCATCGTATTGAAAGCGGCGTGGATCTTGCTTATCAAAACCTCCCTTGTTGGTACTTCCTCTGCGTACACCAACTCTTTCGCCCTTCCCCAGACGTAGAAGTCAAGCGGGGTAAGGTCAGGCGACCTTGGAGGCCAGGGAATTGGCCCGCCCCGACCAATCCAAGCATCAGGGAAGGAGTTGTTTAAAAACTCCCTCACTGCTAGGCTCCAATGGGCAGGACAGCCGTCGTGCTGAAAGACTATGGGCCCATAGGGCCCAATAGGCCCATAGGGCCCAAGTATCGGCCGTAAGTATGGGCCGATACTTGGGCCCTATGGGCCTATTGGGCCCTATGGGCCCTTAGAAAGTTGCCCTTAAAATTATTTTTTTACCTTACTACGGTACTTCAGGCCCCATAACTTTTCTTCTCTACAATTTTCGGGTGTGAAATCAATTTTTACAGTACACTAAGACTCTAACAATTAAAACAAGACCATTAGCAGACCTGTCCTATGGATAGATTTTGAGCTAGAGGTAGTTTTAGTTTAAAAATCGTTTTTTTTTTTCTAAAAATAAAAAAAAAATCATTAAAATAATACCTTGAGGCCAAGGTCAATATAATGGGCGGGGGTAGGTAGCAGACCCTCCCTAGTTTCTACCCTAGGCGTATGTACACCTCCCTACCAAACACCCTGTATAGCTTTAATCATGTTCGAAACTGCGTCACTGTTATAACAGATCAACAAAAGGGGTTCCGTCTATCTGGCATAACTTTCATTGTCCGAAACATATATTGCATAACATACTTGGCATAATTGTTCTTGGGCGAATATTAACAATGCAGAAAGCTTTATTTGGCATAACAACTAAGTGGCAGAATATTAATTTATGCGAATTTAATATGGCATACTACTACCATAATCGAATGTTATATTGAATAATTTTGCAAAGCATAATGGTCATGTGGCATTAGGGCGGTTTTGCATAATTTCGCTTAGCATAATGATCAGTGGCATTAGGGCGTTTAGTTTGCGTGCATGCATGTTTGCTTGTGTGCATGATTGCTTGCTTGCTTGTCTGCATGTGGCGGGGTGCAGGGGGGTGCGGGGGGCGGATGCCCCCTGCCTTAGAAAAACAAATTGGTGCTTGTAAAATTCTAGGTTAGGTTAGGTTAGAACATGTATAACGCTTAGCGGAGCGAGCGAAGCTAGCGGAACATCTACATGCTTGCTTGCATGCTGAATGCTTGCCTACTTGCTTGCTTGGTGCATGCTTGCTTGCTTGTTGCATGCTTGTTGCATGCTTGCTTGCTTGTGTGTATGATTGCTTGCTTGCTCGTCTGCATGTTGGGGGGTGCAGGGGGGCTGCGCCCCCCGCGAGGGGGGTGCGGGGGGCGTCAGCCCCCTGCCTGAGAAAAACAAACTGGTGTTTTTAAAATTGTAGGTTAGGTTAGGTTAGAACATGTAAGATACTTAGCGGAGCGAGCGAAGCGAGCGGAGCATCAACATGCTTGCTGCATGTTTGCTTGCTTGGTGCATGCATGCTTGCTTGGTGCATGCACGCTTGCTTGTTGCATGCTTGCATGCTTGCTGCCTGATTGCTTGGTTGTTTGTCTGCATATTGGGGGGTGCAGGGGGCGGAAGCCCCCCGCCTGAGAAAAACTTATTGGTACTTTAAAATTCTAGGTTAATTTAGAACATGCATAACGCTTGGCGGAGCGAGCGAAGCGAGCGGAGCATCAACATGCTTGCTTGCATGCTGCATGCTTGCTTCCATGCTGCATACTTGCTTGCATGCTGCATGTTTGCTGGATGCGTGCAGGCTTGCAGGTTTGCATGTTGGGGGATGCGGGGGGCGTAAGCCTCCTGCCTGAGAAAAACAAATTGGTGGTTTTAAAATTCTAGGTTAGGTTAGAACATGTATCATGCATGCATCAACATGCTTGCTTGCATTCTGAATGCTTGTTGCTTAGGGCGCAGAAAGGTAGCTTTAAAACTGGAGGTTA
This sequence comes from Agonopterix heracliana, assembly GCA_963693445.1. Classification (NCBI taxonomy): domain Eukaryota; kingdom Metazoa; phylum Arthropoda; class Insecta; order Lepidoptera; family Depressariidae; genus Agonopterix; species Agonopterix heracliana. The sequence continues at coordinate 2,425,166 of OY856321.1, forward strand.
GGTTAAGCTAGATGGTAGATTTTATTTTGTATCATTGATGACGATATGTGTATAATCAGTTATTTTTCTATTAGTTCTTAGAACATGCACAATTTATGAATATTAAGACAATTATGCGTTAAACTTATCTTAAATTAGCTCCTATTGCCTTCAAAAAACCAGTTTTTGTGTAATCTGACCGATTGTCAAAAATTTACGAGATTATGTTTCACATGAGATCTGAGTCTTTCTTACCTTCCTGCCTTCGGTGTGTAATCTACTAATATCCTGGTACTACTGGTAGTTGTTTATGCCATTAGTCATTTATGCCTATAGTGATCATATGCATTACAAAATTATGCGACAATGGTGAGAACCGTAACAATACTCTGCGAAAAGACAATTATGCCATACGATACTTCTGAATATAAACTTTATGCAATACGACTGATCTGCCATAGAAGACTATGCGTTATGAATGGATGCTAAACAAAGTATGCCAAGTGAAGTTATGCCATAAGTCATGTATGCCTATAGTGATCATGCATTACAAAATTATGCGAAAAAAAGTTATGCGACAACAGGGTGAACCCAACAAAAGTTGGTTAACTTAGTTCAAACATTTTGAAATTTATAAGGCAAAAATATCTTAAACGAAAAAAAAGACAATATTTTTTAAAGTATGAGACTTACAGAGATTTTAGTCACACCATTTTTTTTCTTTTAACGTAATATAAGAAGTTTTAGTGTAATATTAAGCACAAACAGAATATTATTATAATAAAAATCACATAATAATTTTCATACAAAAGCGATTGTTTCAATCATAACCATGTTTCAATTGTAACAAAACATTTTTTTTTCATTACTTATTTTTTCAAGAAAGCAGACAATTTATATTATATAAAAATTGAAAAAAAAAACAATTATATTTTAGAAATTTGCGAAAAAATATAACTGTTTTGCATTACAACAAAACAGATATTATGAGTGAGAGAATACATGCAGCATTGATTGAAGAAGCATCCTTAGATTTTACCATAAATATTGCTAAATAAACGGACTTACCATCGATTCTCTATACTTTCCTATATATCTGTCTCTTTCACTCTGCTAGATTGGCGCCTCGAATCCATTCGACAAAGCGCGCTCATTTGACATTTACATCATAGTCTTCATCAATCACCAGCAAGCACCTTGCTGCAATGCTGCATGTATTCTCTCACTCATAATATCTGTTTTGTTGTAATGCAAAACAGTTATATTATAAGTTATTCGAATACATGCAGCATTGATTGAAGACCTGTTTGCTATCTGCTGGTGAAAGAGTACAAACGCTATGTGAAAAAAATTATAAAAAATGAAAATGCCCATGCCATCATCATTAACAATGGGTACATTAACACATACACCTATATAAAAAGGGAAAATACACCATAAAATAACTTTGACAATAATAATAGAACATAATAGTCTTGATAATGACTAAACGTCGTCTCACTAAATGTTCAATAACTAGGTATTTAAAATCAACAGATTTCTGTTGAAAGAGAAACAAACATTTAAGATTAAATGTCTACACCTATTGAGGCATAACATAATCTTAACCATTATACAGAAACAATCCTCGGATATCATTATAGTTAATTCAAACCACTGAACTTATTAGGTAGATGTATGGAAAATTATCTAATAGTAGGTCCTCATTCTTAACTTATAAGATACTGTTTATTTTAGAACAATACAATTTCCGAAATAAAATCTACGATTCTCTCCATGGGCCGCTTTGAGTTCTGGTAGCTGGCCTAATAAAACCCTTATTAGATAAGAAAACGATTAATTACATCATTCTCAAAACAACTCTTCTCATAGACCCAGGTTTCATTACATGTTGCACTGAGCATAAAGACTCCACAGTATGTTGTCACATTAGCTAGTCAGGTGGATTGTTAACATTTTCTGAGTCTGGAGCTGAGGTTAGGTTATTATGTTTTATTTGTAATTATCAGGTTTATCTCACTACTGCTACTACTCCTACTTTACTTGGTACTCTCGGATCTATCTATCCAAGATTCAGGTTTCAAAATCTGTAACTATGATTAAAGATCATTGCTTTTATGGACTAACTGACGGGTTAATCTTCTAGCCAATCAAATACTAAACTAGTGTCACATATTGGCATCCTTCTCTCCTGGTATTTAGTTAACAGGATAGTTTTTATAATGGTTCAGCTGCACGGCAGGTGGAACCTACTGACCTATGGCAGAGTATTGTCTAAGATGTCCATAAAATTCTGCCCATATTATGTAATTCACATATGGAGCTCTAGAATCTACACCAAACGAAGTTACGCAGACCCTATTATTGTATAATGTACAGTGTCTGGTAGATGTCTTATTGCAGGTTGTTAAGACAGATTCTCTTCAAGGAGCAGGAGTTCCTTTCGTTTAATGACCAGTCAGTGCACTGCCTGAGTAGTCTCTCCCCCCCTTTTTTAGGGTTAAGGGCTCTAGTTTCTCCACCCGTGGTAGGCTCCTGCTCAAGTCTTTACCCCAAGAATTGTCAGTTGGCAGCACTTGTGTGTCCAAGTTGTGTATTATTGTGTATCAAAATGTATTACATGTGAAGGGAAGGTGCCAGTTACAGTTATTGGGTGGTGAGAGCAAGCACCCATGCCAACCCGAAGATCCGGTGTGAAATTAATGCCTCGCAACATACGCAATAGACTGTTGGACCATCTCTGAAATCCCAACCTACATCATTATCTATGATTGGGTTTTCCTAGAAGTGAACAAATCAACTAAATCGAAGCCACCGAGGGGTGATGAGTGCCAATCCAGCAATGGATTTTAGGTTGGTATTACTTTGTATAAGACTCAAGTACTATATAGGGCCTCCGCGGCCCGAGCGAGGTGGCGCGAGGTGGCCATTCCGGCACTGGTTTTTAGCTAAGCAGTTGGCAACGCTGTTATATATGCCCATGATCTATGTTCTACCTCCGTGGCCAGGGGCGGCGACCAGTGTCACTTCGGCACTGCGTCCTAGATAAGAGGTCGGTAATGCCACTGCGTATGCCCCATGTTCTAAATGCGACCTCCGAGGCCGGGGGCGACGAGTGCCCTTCCAGCACTGGGTTCTAGATAAACAGTCGGCAACGCTATTGTACGCTGCAGCAGCTTGAGGTTGAGATGTCATGGACCTCTCTCTGGTCTGAGTAGACTGCACTTCCGGCACGGATAGAGTTGAAGGACCGGGCTGTGGAATTACTGAGCCTCTCGGAGCAGACGGAGCGATAGCTTCAAGTCCTGCAGCAGCTTGAGGTTGAGATGTCATGGACCTCTCTCTGGTCTTAGTAGACTGCACTTCCGGCACGGATAGAGTTGAAGGACCGGGCTGTGGAATTACTGAGCCTCTCGGAGAAGACGGAGCGATAGCTTCAAGTCCTGCATCATCTTGAGGTTGAGGTGCAATTGAGCTGTTCTGAGTAGACTGCACCACTGGTTCATTTACGGTGGAAGTGTTTGTGTTCCTGCAACACTTCCAAAGACATACAAATTGTTCTTCAGATCACAAAGTGCTTTTGTTGCTGGATAACCATTCCTCGCATGTGTCTATTAAATGCATTGATTATTGTCGTGCCAATGGCATCGTCATGCTGTCATATCCTCCACATTGCAGTCACAAGTTGCAGCCATTAGACCGCTCCGTATATGGACCTTTTAAAAAAGCAGTGAACACAGCATGTGATGCATGGATGAGAACAAACCCAGGAAAAACAATGACTATTTATGATATCCCGAGTATAGTCGACACTGCTTTACCAAGGGCTATGACCCTAAGTAACGTTCAAGCTGGGTTTAGAAATTGTGGCATTTGTCCATATAATAGACAAATATTCAGTGATTTAGATTTTGCACCCTCATATGTCACGGACAGACCAAATAGTAACGCTTTACAGAATGACAATAATACACCTGCTTTTCAGAATTCAGTAACATCAGAGCCGAGAGCTGCTCGGCCGAGTGCATGAACCAAATGTCCGAAATTGCGGTTCCTCTCGTACTGAGCAGTATTACTATCGCAACGACAAGCCATCAGTAGGGTAAAACTAACCTTTCTCACGACGGTCTAAACCCAGCTCACTTTTGATGGGTGAACAATCCAACGCTTGGCGAATTTTGCTTCGCAATGATAGGAAGAGCCGACATCGAAGGATCAAAAAGCGACGTCGCTATGAACGTGTTATATGTAGGGTGTATAAAAATGTAAAGATAATAAAAGAATCTGAAAGTTATGGGTATTTGGTGTCAGGATTTAGGTTTATGAATTATTAAATGAATCTGTTACTTAATTTACCATGATTGATGCTGATCAAACCCATGATGCTTATAAATAAAAGCTATTCGGACAGCGTAGGTAGTACCTCGTAACAAATCTATCAAGTATGGTCTCATCATCATGATTAGAATGATCATCATCATCAGCTTATAATAGTGAATTGTCTAGCTGGACAAAGTCTTATTGGAAGTGTCCAATAAGTAATTTATAGGTAGGTTATCACGATACCATCATCATCATCATTCATCATCTATCGTCCCCAGTTCAGGACACTGGTCTACAATGAGGATGAGAAAGGTATGTACAGAAATGATTTCAAATAAAAAGTCAGGTATGAGGATAGTCGAATAGTATTTTATTTCTTTGACTATCTGTTATATTTCTTTGACTATCTTATATATATTTTTGATTCTACTATTACTCTGATTCGACATTTAATCTGCTTCGCAAGTGTTTTCCCTGTACGCCATGGGGCAAAGGGCCTATGGAGAAGAAGCATAGAAACTCCATAGAACAACCAAAGTACATTGTTTAATATCACACATATTATAACAATTCGGTACACTTTATAAATTAACACAAGTTACTTCACTTTTGGGCAGCATGACGACCTCTGTGGTCTTTGGTAGCAGAATGAATGGTACTGTAGTCTTTGGCAGAATGAATCCATTTCTATGGCCAACCACCTTCCTTTATACATTTCCCACCACCCCTGACGATCGTTAGGAATGGCGGCAAATCTACACAGGAACAGGAAGTTCGTTTACAATATTTAAACTTGTACTAAATAATTTCTGATTTACTACGAACACTTGATAAATCAAAATATAATTGTAGACTTAGTAAAATATAAGTAACATAATATTTAACACTAATAAGCATTTTTAGTTACACAAAGTAAATTTAATAATGGTGGCAAATCCACACAGGAACAGGAAGTTCGGCTATAATATAAAAACTTGTACTAAATAATTTCTTATTTAGTACGATCACCTCACAAATCACAATATAATTTTAGACTTAGTAATATATAAGTAATATAATATTTAACACAAACAAACATATTTTAGTTGCACAAAGTAATTTTCTCGTTCGCTTATTGGCGGACCAATCAGCGACGAGTATTGTTAAACCAACAATAATGTCTCGAATATATATTTAATAATTAAGATTACATCAAAGGATCAGAGTAACTATAACTGTATAATTAATATCACATTTCAACAAGATTTACGATAATATAAGTTAATAAACATTGTTGACAACAACGGTTTGCTTTTTATTCAATGTTGCCAAAAATAATAATATAGTTGGGATTGTCAGACAAATTGCATTGCAAAATTCGTAATTTAATTTGATAAAACTTTAAATTGATTTATATAGTTGTAGCATATAACCACTATTCCAACAAACGCTTGGCCGCCATAAGTCAGTTATCCCTGTGGTAACTTTTCTGGCGGAACCGGATCACGCGGGAGTTGTACGGCGATGAGCGTTGCCGCCACATCACCACTCTGCACGCTTGGAACGAAACACTGTGCGCCCGCCGATATAATCGACCGCGCACCGCTTCCGCCCAACCGAGTAAGTAATGAAACAATGAAAGTAGTGGTTTTTCAGCGACGACCGCGAACGATCTCCCACTTATGCTACACCTCTCATGTCTCCTTACAATGCCAGACTAGAGTCAAGCTCAATTTGCCATTGCACGGCATGAAAAAAATAATACAAAATTTTACATGGCCATCTTTATGACGTCACAGTTTCTACCCCCACAGTCTGAGCGCTTGTCATCTCATATATTTGTAATCAGGAGGTCATACTGTATGCATCGATACCAAATAACACTATAAAAGAGATGACTTGTGCCAGAATCTTATTTAAGCGACTTTTTGTCGATTCGCCGATCTACTATAATGTCAATGATCCAAGTACATAAATTAGTTCCGATGATTTTCCGCAACATGGCGAGGTTTTTTATTTTCTGGTCGGGCTTTAGTTTGTTTCATTTCAAATAAGGTAAGTCCCGGAAATGTGTTGCAGTAGGATATATGCCACGAATTAAAGTACTCTTTATAGCAAAGCGACCTTGAGACCCAAGTGTAGGTTTTATTTTATTTTATTTTAATAGAAAAATCTGATTTATTGCTCGGTTTTGTTACAGTGGAACACTTATGTGTAGTTTGCACTGTGTGTACATTATCCACTAGGACTGCTGCTTTCTTTGGTGGATTACTAATCTGAAAAAATATGATCATGTTAGTATACTTACAGATATATAATCCATTACCTTCTCTTTTCTATATGTCACATTACGTAGTTTCACATCTGATTTCATTTTTGGCATTCTAGATTTTGTTAATTGCCAGTAGAAATCATTTGAGTAATTGAAGTGAGCTCTCGTTATTTTATTTGGGTTTTATCCGGTTACAAGAAGTGCCCTTCAACTAGGACAAATCCAGGAAAACCCGAACGGACATGGATGGCAGCCCTATGTGTAACTCTCAGGTGCAAAGTTAACTTCTGCAATACATACTACATACATCAGCAAAGTTGAAATGATGCTAGCAAGTCACAAAGTTTTTAATGGAAAAAGATTACACTGACCGAAAATTATTATAGATTCTTACATTCAAATGGTTGTCACAGCAATACATCCGGCGGGACAGTTAGTATTCAAATCCTAGTTCGTTGCACACCCTCATTTTGAGCCCCTCATAAAGGTTAACAAACACTTTGTTGGGGCTGTTAGAAGAAGTATTAGGGCACGCCGGCACGCAGCAGCTAACTTTGTACGATCTGTAATGCCTGTCCATTTTTTTTTGCCAAATCAAGTGTAAAGTAAACGCGTATGACTTGACTAGATCTAAACGAGTCGTAAAAAATAGTAAAGCAGGAAAAATATGCCACCATGTAGCAAGCCAAAACAGGAAAAGCAAGGATTTTGACAATCCAATCTGTTAGTTTTTTTTTTAAATGTAAGCAAAGGTTTTCTCCACGCCACGTCACCTACGACAAATTTTTCTCGCGATCGATAAATATTTTTTTAAAATTAAATTTACATGGAAAAACTCAATTAAAAAAAAAAAATCGTTTCTTAAATTAATGTCTACTTTCTGTAAAAAATATAAAATCGATACCAAAAAAAACTGGTTTTTCGCGTCTTCAAATGTGGCCATAAATAGTCGATTGTTAACCAAGATTAGCTACTGGAGGAGATTCAGTCAAAAGTCGTTTCCTGCAGGAGGCACACACGTAAAGATCTTGTGAAAAACTCCACTTTTGAGCTAAACATTTAGATATTTTCCTTAAATTTTTAAATTTTCGATGAAGTACAAAGTGAAATGGGTTAAAACATCGATCACCGTACGGCGCCATTAATAATAACAACTGTCACAGATTAAAACGTGCACAAGTCGCTGAGCGGTTAAAGCAACACTAAAGTTTAAGTTACGAAACCGCTAGGCGTCATATTTCTATCTCTTTCTTGTAGATAGGTTTGACCGTTTGACTCTATCTGAGACAAAAAAGTACTACACGTTACTAACAGATGGCGCTATTAGTCACGTTTCGCAAATAATAAAACTTTTCTACTGCTCCAAAAACGTTTTTTCTTTATAATATATTATTAACTTATATTTGTATTATGTAGTTATATTTATATTAAGTTAAGTTATAGCCTGTAGAATCCCACTGCAGGGCAAAGGCCTCCTCTCACGAATAAGGGTGAGAGGGAGTGGGCCATACTCCACCACGCGGGCCCAGTGCGTGTTGGTGGAGGCAAGTTAGTGGTCACCTTGCTGTCCTTGCTTGCTCGGATAGTTCCGTCAAATGGCGTTGTAACCAGGGCCGTCTTAAACTAGGCTGGGGCCCTTGGGCACACAAGAATTTGGGGCCCTTTAGGAAAGTAAAAAAGCTAATTATAATAACATTTTTTTACTAAGTATGACCATTTATTATAGGTAATCAAATACAAAATACAGTATTATATAATATGTCATTACATTAATGATATTATTATTCTGATGGTTTTTTTGGTTAATATTACGATAACGGTTTCTTTCGGGATTTCCGTTGAGCAAAATCTTCTATTATATCCTTAAAGTCAATTTTTTGAAGGATGTCACTTTCTATGCACATAATTGACAAATTACTCAGTCGTTCTTGTAACATTGTTGCTCGCAATTCATTTTTTATTCTCTTAAGCTGCGAAAATGACCGCTCTCCACTACAATTGGTAACCATTAGGCACAGGAATATTCTTGTAGCAATTTCTACGTTTGGAAAAGTTTCTTCCAATTTATCAGATTTTATTAGGTTATGTAAGGTTGAGATATTTAAATCCGCTGATTGCTTTGCTATGTTTTTTAAATACTGGCTTAAATGAAAACATTCTGTTTTGAGCTCATCTGCGTTAATGTCTTCATGATAAAATTCTGCAAATTCTTTGCATTTTTTGGTCAACTCACCAGATTCAATTGTTGTTAACTGACATAGAAAACTAAATCGACTATCAATTTCTTGGTACGCTGCCGAACGTTTTTTTAAATGTGTATTTAATGTGTCAATTATGGGAATGAAAGTATCTACACGAAACTTTTCCTTGCCTCTCAACTGTGCAGCCTCTGATGATCCTTCAAAAAAAGTGATGCGTGTGCTGCGAAATCTTTTTCTTTCAAATGTATCTTTGTAGTCAGCATGTGGATTTTTTTCTTTAGCAGCAGTTTCGTACTGATCAAAATTATTGCGTGCGGTATTGACATAACTGATCAGAGACTCGTAAAGTTTCGTTACAACGTCCATGGTCATAGTGCTATTTTGTAAACTTAGATTTGTTTTATTCATAACTCCCAAAAGATCATTCCATATTTCCGTTAGAAGAGCAGTCTCCAATTTTTCCATTTTTTTTGCTAGGCTTTGGGCTTCATTTCTAGTGTCTCGTGGTTGATTGATGTCACTTGCGATTGAAGATAATGCTTCAGAAATATTTAAATTACCATTTTGCAAAGCATTAATAGCATTGGCGCGTGCACACCATCTAGTTTCCGAAAGAGACTTCAGGACTACATTTGCACCTAAATGTTCTGTCAAAATTTTCCATCGTTTTGTCGAAGCCGAGAAAAAATTAAACAATTTTTGTACAAATTGAAAGAATGATACTACTTCAGTAACACACTCAACAGCCTGAACACCCACTAAATTTAGCGAATGTGCCGCACATGGAACGTAAATCGCAAATTCGCAAACTTCTTTTATTCTTGCCTGAACACCAGAGTACTTACCGGACATATTCGATGCATTGTCGTAGCTCTGCCCGCGACAATCTTTTATAGGAATATCAAGGCTTTCAAAAAAGTTTAAAATGGTATCTGCTATATATTGCGCGTTATGTTCATCCATAGGCAAAAATTTCAAAAATCTCTCAATAGGCTGTCCGTCTTTTACATATCTAACTATGAAAGTCAGTTGGTCAACGTGGGACAGATCTGGCGTAGAATCTACGCTAATAGAGTAGTACTTTGCTGATTTAAGTTCTTTGACAATGGTTTTCAAAACTTGCTCTCCCATCAAATTAATAAATTCATTACAAATATTTGCCGATAAATATGATGTACTTCCTTTTCCACGATTTCCGCAGTTTTGTATGTGATCAGCAAGAAAAGGATCAAATTCACTAATCAGTTCTAAGCATCCCAAATAATTCCCATTATTTTGCGATCCTAATGTCTCATTATCACCACGAAAAGCAAGACCTCTCGAAGCCAAAAATTTCACTACTGCAACAATCCTCCTAAGCACATTCTTCCAATAGTTAATTTCTGTGTTATATTGGGACAGCAACTCAGTATCAATTCGTCCAGTAGTTTTCATTCTTGCAACATAATTCATCATTAATTCCCTGTGCTGTAAACTGTTCTCATGCTCTATCAATAAGTTACTTATATGCTTCCAATCTTTATATCCATTAGGACAACTTAAATTATGTCCAGTACCAGCAGTGGTATTAAATAGACGGCAGCAATAACAGTATACAGATTTCTTTGCTGGTGAATAAAGGAGCCATTTTCTTTCTAAAGACTCACCATTTGTCAATTTACGAATAAAAATATTTTTATTCAAGTATCTAGTTTTCGTTTTACCATTTGAATCTGGAAAACTTGTAGAAGTTTCGGAGAAGTCACTATTTAAATTTTGGAAAAACTGGCCCTTTTCGAATCCAAATATCACGGACTTCTTCCGGTAAAATGTCGTCACAGTAAGTACCAGGGTCTGAAGACACAGATACATTCTCTAAGCTTGCAGTTATTAATTCACAGTAGCTTGAAGTCGATGGTTCAGCATCTAATGTGTGTTTGTCATTTTCGTCACACGTAACCTCTTTTTGCTGGTGTCATTCAGAGGTACTTTTGTCTTGCGGTGATGAGAATGAATAATCCCTCGGCTTATTTGTTTCTTCAACCGTAAAAAACGAAGTTAGCTTTGGAATTTTTTCCGTTATTTCTTTTTGAGCTATAACTTTTTTTCTTTTTTGTGAACCACTTAAATATGTTCTTTTCGACATAATGAAATAATGTTTAATTGTAAATTAAATGTCAAATCAAAACTTCTGTTTATCTAAATATCAAACGAAACAAAATAACGTCACACTCCTATCAGACTGAAAGTTTAATACATCATTCGGGGATTCCCCCGATTTCCCTCAACCATAGACAATGTTGACATTTATGTTAGGCCTTGTTTAGACGGTGCAGCATGACTTTGGAATCGGAGTGATTGCGTGAGTGATCGCTAGATGGTGTACTTAGTACATTAGGTAGGATGCGTTCGGAAATATTATTAATTGGTTCAGTAGGGATAGGCGCAGCGCAGTCATCGATGTAATTAATGGCGTAGTAAGTATATGCGTAGTATATTATACCTTCCGATAAGATAAGATTACTGATTTGTGAAAAAAGTGTAATGTGCCCGACAAAAATGTTTTGAGAATAAATGTGTGAGAGAAATTGTCGGTCCTTCGGGGCCCCCTGAGAATGGGGGCCCTGGGCACGGGCCCCCTGTGCCCTTATGGTAAAGACGGTACTGGTTGTAACTATTCGTTAAGCCAGGTCAGAGGCCCATTGGCGGCTTGAAAATTCTCTGATATTTATATTATATTATATGAATAAAACTTATTTCATATCATTAAATGAGGTTAAATATACGCTAAAACGATATAAAATATTAATAAAGTTGCAATATCGCGCAAACTGCTTGTAGCGGACTGTAGATATTCTAATAGGTGGTGAAAAGATAGGCCGGCTTTGGAATAATATAATATATAATTTTAAAGAAAACGTGAAAATATGGTAACGGCAGACAGACGTCAGCAGAACAAAAGCAATACAAAATTCTATCATAGAGCTTAATATGAAAGGAGGTTTACAATCCTCAACATGCTCCCCCTCCTGAGGAGACGAAGCAAATTAATGATAACTTAATCACGAACAAACAAAAATAACTTAATGTAGAAGTTAAAATAATGATAAGAACGTGTAGTGAACATTCGGTTTCAAGAGCGACAGAGTTTATCTTATTATTTTACCTAGCTCATCAAACAAGGAAACAAGAGCAAACATTTTAGTAGTTAAACAAATCTAAATTAGAGAGTACCAAACTAAAAATAATTATAAATACTCTACCTATCGACAATCGTACTATTAGTTTTCAGATTTAAGCGGCGATGCTTTCTTCCTCGGACGATTCAAAGTAATCGGAATAACAACTCGCTTTTATTCACTATCTGGATTTCAATAATCTGAAGTAGATGTCTCTCACACAGAGTTTAAAATGACAATTCCAATTATTAGGTACTGGTACTTCTTCTCTAGCGTCCAAAACGTAAAGCGTTCTATAGCCTTTGATCTTGGAGAATAACCTTAAGTGCAGCCTTGCCTTTAAGAAATTGCAACAAATATAAACAAGGGTTCTCCTTCTTATTCACGTGGCACATTGAAATCACATACTTAGGCATTCGGTTCGACTCATGACATCTGGTAGATGACAACAGGAGATAGGATGGAAAAATCACTCATACAAATCGTGTTGGTGAACCATCTTCCTCCTCAAGCGAAAAGTTTCAATGTAGTCTCATGTAATTCTGGACGGTTACGTTATAGCTGTGTGCCGTCCTGGTATGCAAACAATAAACACAATACATAGTACTATGAGTGACAAACTCCCACGTCCTTCAGCGTATCAAAATGTCCAGGTAAGCAAAGTAAACAAGTCTTCTCTGTTCAAAAGGGAAGTCTATAAATTATGTAGCTTGCTCTTCGATGGAAGTAATATACCGAAGCGCAGACATTTGAGTTCTTGTTCGAAAGATCGTTCGATTGGATATAGCGCAAGATCATGTAAATGAGAGAAATTTTCTTTTCAGCAGTCGAAGTTGTAGAAAACGGAGCAGGTACGATTGTCGTAAACAAATCTTAAAATAAATAATCTAATTAAACCTTAAAGCTCTTCTCTTAAGGAACAATTCAAATCTTAAAGAACAATTCAAAATCTTGGTCCCAACACAATTTAAAATAAAGGGACAAAATCTCAAGGCAGTTTCCTATACTAATCTTAAGAGAAATAATCCGGTTAAATCTTAAAGATTACAACTCAAATCTTAAGGAATAATTCAAATCTTACGGTCCCAAGACAATATCAATTCAAGGGACAAGATCTTAAGGTACATAATTCTGAATGTATCCAAAACTGATGTTACCTAAATCAATTAACAGTAATATTTTAAAATACTCTGTACTACTATTAGCGCCTCGGAGCGCAGAAACCGTAACCAGGAGTCAAACCTAATACAAATAGCATTAAATAACAAAGATTTATCCTGGCTACCGTTTCGTTACCGATAAACTTAGTCTGAAATCCGTATTCGAGACAAGATAAACAATCAATAAAATAATAATCCGAAAAAACATAGGCGAGTAGGTACGAGTAGGCAAGATGCATTTTAAAACCGAAGCCTTCAAACCAGAAAATCTAAAGTTGAGATTTATATCAACATCAATAATTACAAAATAATTAGGATTTGACATTAAACAATAACTACGTGTAAGACGAATAATAACTATTAGACGAAGCTTTTAGAGGTCTACGGTTTTGGTTTCGTTACTATCGGAACCCTAACGGAACCGAACAGCACCCAACCCAACGCAGTGAGACTAGCAACCGGCTGTAAACAACTACCTCGCCGTGTTTTTTCGGGAATGGTTAAATGCCAATTATCTATACCTATAAGCAGCGTCGGAACTACATTTTCATGGGAGATGACATCACATAAATCAGAAAGATGTGCATATAATTTAATCTCCTCGGTGCTAATGGAATGGCTGGGACTTAGGTTCAAGTTTTTAATAGAGCGCGCATTTCTAATGTTATAGGACTCGGAAGAATGTTTTCCTTTAATCTCTAAATTCACAAACTCTACCTCAGTCTCCTTTGACAGGCTGTTGATACAGTCCATGCGTAAAGAGGCTTTGGGTCCGTGAACACCTATCGCTTCAGAAACCTTTGAATCTATGAACGTTGCTGTCGAGCCGTCGTCTAACAAAGCGAAAGTGTCTAAGCTCCCTGCAGGACCGCTAACTGTCACGGGCACTATTTTAAGCAGCGACTTTAAAAATGAAGAACGGATACCTGAGGTGGACGAAGTATGAGTTACCACCTCCCTGTCGTTACTCGTATCGTTGTCAGAGGGTGGCGAACTTGGACCGACCGGAGGGGACACCTCTTGATGTGGCAAGGGCGGCGGTAACGGTAGTGGCAGATGCACCGGCAGAGGCAGCGGCGGCTGCGCAACGACTTCGTGAAGAAGCTTGTGGTGGTTTCCAGCACACCCTTCAGCAGAGCAGACGCCTTCGGGTTTGCAGGAACGGTACCTATGACCTCCTCTCTTAAGACAGCGATGACAAACTCTTTGCTCCTTCACCCAGTGCCATCTCTCATCTATAGGCAGAATTAAGAACTTAGGACATCTATCAACGTCATGACTATTAGCCAGACAATATTTGCACTCGTTCGGCTTCTCACCATTAGATGGTGGGTTAACACTTTCGCTGCTAAGCTCAAAACAATGACATTCGGGCAGTGCTGACACTGTAGAATTCTATACGATTCTGACTCAAGGTGTGAGTCATGAGCACTGCGGCCCATAGGTCGCTGACCTACCAGGTAGGTCGTCAGCAGTTAAAGTGTTAACCTCTTTACCTCGAGACAAATGCGAAGAGTTTTTATCAGCTTTGACATAGCTGTCAGTGGCATGTATTTTTTGTATTTCACTGTCTGTAATGAAACCGAATCGATTTCTCAATTCGGCTTCACGAACTAAAAAATCGGACAGTAATTCAAGTTTATGGGCTGACTGGTATGCTCTATCGAAAGCGAAATGAGCCCATTGAGTTCGCAAGGCAGGCGTCAGCTTCCCGATAATAGAATGGGATAATTCAGGAGACGCCAAGTACTCGAAATGGTTTAATAATTTAATAGTTTCGACGCAGTTACGTACCTTATAGGAAAATTCTATTAATTCTGAGGTAGACTCAGAATTGTGAAGCCTCGGATTTAATGAGGTTTATTTCCCCTAACAAAATGTGTTCGCTGTTCCCGAACCTACTATTGAGGGCAGCGATGACTTGGTCAGGGTCATGAGCAGCGACCAGAAGCACGGACACGGCATCCCGAGCGGAGCCACGTAGAGCCTGACTCAGACGTGCTAAATTCTCCACTGGACTGAAACAATTCTTAGTGCCCTCGAATATGCGCTTGAATATTAGCCACTCAGTACCTTTACCGTCGAAAAACGGCAAGTTAGGTTGACTCACCTTTGGCTTGTGGATCGTGAGACTCTCTATGGCGTGGGCAAGCTCTGCCAAACCATCCTGTCGAACCGGTTCGGCGGGGGGTAAGCCTCCATGACGGGCGGCGCCAGGCGCGCCAGAAAGCCCGTCAGGCCTGTTGGCTACAGTGGGCACACCAAGGAAACCGCCAGGACGAAGCGCACGCGTAGGCGCCTCTGCAACAGCTTGCGCTGAGGTTGCAGGGGCGGCGGACGCGCCTGGCGGCTCTGCCACCGTAGCAGAACAGAACGGCACCTGCGAATCACACTCGTTACACGACAGGAGGGTCTTATTAGACTCTAGCCACGACCTCACGCTCGCCTCGCCGTCGTCTGTCGCCTGCAGCTGAGCAAGACTCGCCTGGAGCTCCAGGTCCATCGCCGACTTCTCAAGTTCAACAAGGCGGCGGGCATGCTCCGCTTGCAAGGCCAGCCTGCGCGCCGTCCTTGATGAAGCCGACGACTGTCCCGACGATACGCCAGAAGCCGCACAACTACCCGTTGCCGGCGGAGGGGACGCTGGACCTGCGACCCCGGCGAGCTGCTGCTGCGACGTAGTCTTTACCATTTTTCAAATTTTCACAATTATATTTTTCCAAAGTAAAAAAGCGGCGACGATGGACCAAATGTAGCGGACTGTAGATATTCTAATAGGTGGTGAAAAGATAGGCCGGCTTTGGAATAATATAATATATAATTTTAAAGAAAACGTGAAAATATGGTAACGGCAGACAGACGTCAGCAGAACAAAAGCAATACAAAATTCTATCATAGAGCTTAATATGAAAGGAGGTTTACAATCCTCAACACTGCTCAACCTTGCTAGCGCTACATATGACGCCCCTTGCGACGCGGCTGTATATTATTCAACGTATCTCCTAAACTAATAGAGATCCCATTTTAAATTTTCTAGTGTACTTTCATTATCATTTAAGCTATATTTTGAAATAAAAAAAAAATTGGTCGAAGTGACTGTAATTCTGGTTTGAAAAGTTTACTTCCGGTTTTGGCCATTAATTTTTTTTTTATTTTTTTTTACTGTCAAAAAGAACAGTATATTTTTAATATGTATCGCTATGTAAAATATTTTATAGTAGATTTGTTATATTCGAAAAATTACTTTCGAAAAATTGTAGTACCAATCAATCAACGACAATTCTTTTGAAACCTATAACTTGGTAAATATACACTATACAAAAAAATATTTTGCGTACACATTCATACCTACTAGAAGTACAAATGGGCCGAATGTGGTCGATTTTCAGAACCTCACTTTTTTTTCCCTGTCCGCTTCACGTGAAATGTCCCCATTGGCAAAATCATCAAATACCCAAGATGGCAGCCATTTTTTTTTAAATAGAATAGAATAGAATTCAGCCCGCTTCATAGATAAACAATGACCTACTTTCAGAGTATGAGATATTTCATTGAGATGAAAAGGATATTCTTTAACTATTTTGATAATAGTTTTGCCCTCAAGAATTTCCCATTTTTTTGTTATGGGGTGTCCTTTGCTGCCTGCAACATGTCTTTGAGTATGTATCGTTCGTATTGCCTCAGCCGCGATTTAAATATACCCTAAAAAAAGCAAATGCTTTTGTTAGGGCCGTAGTTTTAAAGCCGTAAATCATGGTAGGAGAGAACCATTTGATAAATAAGCCTGGCGATCCTCCACTCGATGTTATTGTCCTTTATGAACCAAGTCAACAGGAATTTTTCACATCTTTTTGAAATTTTGTTTTTATTGTTGCTATTCTGTTGTGAGAAGCTGTGATAATGGAACCAGGGTACCTTTTTAGTCTTATCTTAGACCGGTTGTATCAGCACGTCTCCTTGGCGTAGCTGGGTCTGGCTGGATGGCGTTTTCGGTACCTAGCGGGTCTCTAATTATTAGCTTTGTTTTTGTTTCATTTATTACTAAGCCTACAGTCTGAAGAAGTTAACAATACAATCTAGGATAGCGCTGTTATCCCCGACAACAATTATGTCGTCTGCAAACGACAGAATCATAGGAATGGTTATTTAATTTTCTTTAAGTTATTTAAATAATCTTCATACCCATGAGACAATTACAATGCTTGTTTAATCTGATAAATGCCCAGTGCAAACAAAATCAGATCTGATAAGGTGAGGAACAATTCTAGAGCCGGTAGATTATCATCATTCTAACAAACCTAGTGTGGGGATACCCACATGTACATTTACTCGGCGGTTTACCAACGAATTGGGAACCGCCGATCTGTACAAATGGGCATTTGCCCCTTGTTATATACAGATCGGCGGTTCCCTATTCGTTGGTAAACTGCCGAGTAAATGTACATGCGGGTATCCCCACTCTTAGCTTGTCTTCTATTTTCATCATCATCATCATATAATTTATTGCATTATGTGGTTTTACATAAGGTCTTAAAAATTATGGTATAGCACTCACATAAACCCTGGAAGGGCACAGCAATATCTTAAAACTAATAAAAACAACACATTAAATCTAAAAACAAAAAATCTTAATTAACAAATAAGAATTAAATTTTTCTGTATCCTAGTGTACTCTGTATCTTACTTACCTTTATGTTATAGAAACATTTATCTATCAAAAAGTCTTTTAAAGTTTTGTGGAACAGTGATGCCTTTTGTATATTTCTAATATATACAGGGAGTTTGTTAAAAATTGTAATAGACATGTAGTATACTCCTGAGCTAACTAAATGCATCTTTGTAGTAGGTAGAGCTAATCTGTCTTTGTGCCGTAAGTTGTGAGGTCTGGATAGAAAGTCTTTCACTTGTGGGTACAGGTTCTTATGGTTTTTTACAAAGTTACAGATTTCTAGAATGTACATCGAAGTTAGTGTAAGTATTTTTTGATTTTTGAAGTGAGGCCTGCAACTCTCCATTTCATTTATATTTACTATAATTCGGATACATCTCTTCTGTAGTATGAATAGTTGCTGGGCATCTGTACAATTTCCCCACAATATTAATCCGTAACATAACCAAGCATGGGCATATCCATAGTAAGCACTAATTGTGGTTTTTAAATCCGTGGACTTTTTAAGGTTGTATAATGCATAAGTGAAACTAGACAGCTTACCGGCGACTTTCTCTACATGTTTTTTCCAAGAAATGTAACTATCAAATCTTTTCTTATTTTGTACTACCTACATAAGTATTTGGTACGTTTAATCTGTGCAAAGCACGATCCAGTATAATAGATGGTGAAGGAATGGGTACAAAGAAGGTACTTTCTGTTTGACCTTGGCCAACAAAATGTTCCTCTCTACGCAGTTGAAGGCGTTCTTAATATCTAGCTGAATAATGACGTTGTCAATATTATCGTCATTCAGAGCAAAGGCCCGTGTCGCGTGTACTGCAGCCTCACATCCGAGGGTAGTACCAAAGCCTAGTGGAAGTGGTCGGAGGTAAGCCGCCATCTCAGTTTTGACAACGCGACACCACCACCACCTTAAAGTAATGAAACTGTTTACCCTTACACCATGTCGCTCTCGTTTTGCGTTTACAAAGACACTTAGGGCCTGTTTCACCACTTATGAGTAAGTTCTTGTTAGCTTATCCGACAGATATTTTGACATATTTTCATACAAAATACGTCAAACTATCTGTCGGATAAGCTAGCAAGAACTTACTCAGAAGTGGTGAAACAGGCCCTTAGTTTCGGGACTAAACTTTAGTTCCAACAGGAGACAACGTCGGAGATATAAAATTTTGCTGCTTCATACAAAACTGCAGTACTGACTCGACTTAATTGTATGGGACAGCTGATTTACTTTTGGTTGTGTTTCCGTTTCCCAAACTTACATCCGTATTGTCAGTCGCTTCCTTGAACTCTTCCTCGACTCAAACTCACTTAAGGTTTTCCTAAGCACTTCCCTAAATCTGTTTTCTCTGCCATAATCTGGACGTTCCTCCAGTGAGGTCCGAATTGCGAGTCTTGCTATTCGTTTGGCAGCAATGAGAGTTCCTTCTTGTCTATGATGTTAATACTCAAACTCAAAATGTTTGATTCAAAATAATATCACATGGATAGCTTTCTGACGTCATTTTTGACTCTAACACCGCGTCGGAAGGTGTTCCGTTGTAGAGAAGATGCGGCCAGAAACTCTACAACACACATCTTTTAAAACAAACACAATATACAAAGTACGCTTACAAATACAATAATGTAACATTGTCAAGACATTTTGGTCATTCATATTATTATCGTTTCTATCCTTCTTGGTCCCTACGTGGTTCGTTAAACGCAAAAAATGGAACAGGAGTGCGATTTTTGAATCTCATTCGGTGAGCTCAGCAGTTGAAAATGTCAAAATAACTATGGAGATTTGCATTTTTCTACTGCTGATTTGACTTTCAAAAATCGCACTCCTGAAGTATGATTTTTGAGAGACAAATCAGCAGTAGAAAGATACATATCTCCATAGTAATTTTGACATTTTCAACTGCTGAGCTCACCGAATGAGATTCAAAAATCGCACTCCAGAATTACAAAAATAATAGGTACTGCAATTGTGGCAGTAATGGAACTGGGAGCCCTCTGTTATTCTCTGGAGGTGTTTGTGATAACAATGGAAATATAACATTACATTATAATTCTTTCTTTTCTGAACCGATCTCTCTTATAGAACTGTCGTACATTTCCATAGGATCCTCAGCATTTCGGATTTATCTTCTTGCTGAATATTCGTATGGATTATTAATATCATACACGTAGTCCATAAAATCTTCGAAGTCTGACATTATTTTCCGTGCTTATCAATTAAGTTGTTCTGTTGGAGATAGATCGCAATAATGTCGTCAAGGAGGATCTATATTCTCACTTTCAAAAGTTTTGATTCCGATTTGCACCTCATTCAGGGTACTTTTCATCAAATATATGAAATCAGAAATCAGAATTTGAATGAAATGCAAACGATTTGCTTCGTCCCTCTACATTGTATTAATATTTATCTTTTGTTAGAGCGCTTCCCACTGCGACAAAATTCGAACGACTAACGGCTCTATGGACAACCAACGCATAGTAAGAGAATTTTAAAAGGTTATTTTTTTTTATTATTATTGATGGGTTTGCTCTTGACCTCTATCTAGTCCTCAGGACAAAGATGGGGTCGAAGATGTAGCGACTAGCGAGCTTACCCAGAAGTGCACTAGCACTCCTGCACACTGACGGAACGCAACAAGCTGCTTGGCGCCAGACTCCGGCAGGAGGGTGGTCGCGAGCCAGGCGGCTCCTTGCGGAGCCTACCACACCGCTGTGGGAGATCGTTCAGCCGCCACCAGAAACTTGGTAGCTTGTGATGCCGTTGCCCGGGATGGACCGCTAGGAGGTAGATCCCCAATCACCCCAGTTCTTCTCCGCATATTGGTTTTAAGCCAATGCGCCTTGGAACTTAGATCAAAATAAAATTGGAATGGTCTGTTGTAATGTAATGCATGAATTGCAGATAGCGCATCTTATAAGAATCAAAGTGGGAAGATTGTATTGCGATCGAAGTACTTAATTCGTAAAAACTCACATGTTCAAACCAAAAATCCATGCTTTTGTCAGTTCTTGTGTACACCGGTCTCTAATAACACAATTTCTCACTTTATCTCTGAAGATATCGCCAGACATACTTTGAAATGAATTGATACGTTTCAACAGCATTAATCTTACTTCTATGCTTCTTCTGCCACACCGAACTACATCACTTATTGACAATAAGTATTTTTTTATCGCTGTAGGTTTTGGGCGCATTGACATTCTATGGAATTGGGTCCAATCTGATAATCGTTGGAGCAGGTGGAAATATTGTCTTCCACAAGCCAGAGTATCAGAAGCAGACAAGCAAGATATTATAAGCGCATGGTCACAGTTACGTTTGAAGTACCTATATAATATATTCATAATGTCCACATTTCACTAGCAGCGCCCGAACTCTGTCTTTGTCTTGAAATATAAGATGACAATCATCAACTAATACGCATGACCCATGCCCTTATCCAGCCGCACCATGTTCTCATACAGAGTTTGATGGAAGTTAAATAAAAAACTCATAAATTAAAAGAAATTGATTCATTTTTATAGATTTATTAAAAATAAATATAAGGTCTAACAAAATTAGGTGAAACTATTTTAAGGGGAGGATCAGACCATCAAACTGAACAACTTTCTCTATGGGACCAATATCGAAATCGGCAGAAAAAAAATCTGCTGTTTAAAAGTAAAAAATAATAATATCTACCACTGGATTTGGCCCTGTTCTGCTGTGAACGAGTGTGCCGAAGCGGGCGTGCGAGGCGAGGCCACTGAACCTACGCGCCGGGGCCCCGCGAGCTGGGTTGACTATGCAGTTGGGGACGTCTAAGTTCAGATGTTTAGGTAGATAATGAACGTAGCATTTTGCTTAAAAAATGTAATCCAAATGGTATGGTAAGTAGGTAAGTAGGTACTTGTACTTACATTCAATTTTGTACATATCCCACACTCAATGAACTTTATTGCACGTCTTTGGATGTGTCTTTGCACTTTTTGATTAAAACGTCTCAATCGTATTAATAACATCACGTGTGCGGTCACTATCCGTTGTCGGAGCTCACTGGTGGTTCTCACCATGTAACCGTCGTCCTGTCTGTCTGTACACTAATATTAAAACGTAGTGATTACTTCCTTAATGCACTAATGTTTTTGCATACATGGAAATCAAGTGGCGTAAGGTCAGGTCTGGAGTGCGATTTTTGAATCTTATTCGATGAGCTCAGCAGTTGAAAATGTCAAAATAACTATGGAGATACGCATCTTTCTACTGCTGATTTGACTTTCAAAAATCATACTTCAGGAGTGAGATTATTTAAAATCAAATCAGCAGCAGAAAGATGCGTATCTCCATAGTTAGGTATTTTGACATTTTCAACTGCTGAGCTCACCGAATGAGATTGAAAAATCGCTCTCCAGGTCACTCAATACCTCTGCCTATTCACCGAAGTCCGTATGTATCGTCCAAGTAGCTTGGTCCGTACACTGCTTGTCACTAGTTGTCACGTTCATGATGGTAAAGCATTATCACGTCCTTGCAAGAGGTTGAGTGAGGCGCGCGCTATTCCACAGTTGCAATTGTTGCAAAACGTATCGACCGGTCGGCGTGCGCGAGCGCTCGCTACTGAAGACGTCAGCAAGGTGAAAGGTCGCAACGCAAGCAAGGGCGGGAGTGGGGGCCGGGCGCGTTGAGTTCAAAGGAAGCCGCCGCGTGCGTGCGGCGTGCAAAGTAAACAAAACACAGGTCCCTATTCAGGGATGATAGCAAAATATTTAGTAGATCAGTGTAAATATTATTTTAAAAAATTTCGATTTCGACATTGGTCCCATAGAGAAAGTTGTTCAGTTTGATGGTCTGATCATCCCCTTAAAATAGTTTCACCTGATTGTGTTAGACCTTATATAAATAGGTAAATGAAATAGCCTTTAGCTGAATAAGCTTTATTCACTAATCAACATCTTGAATCTAAAACTTCGCGATATCACCCCTACAGTTGGATTGTCTTGAGATAATAGGCCCGGCCCAGTATCCACCAAAGCAGATAAGTGTGGAGGTGCATAGCGGGTAGAGTATCCACTGATGCTGAGCAGAGAGGAGAGGAGTAACGGAGCAGACTTTTTTTTCTTCTAAATTTTTACAAGGTATCTGTCACCCGTAGTGACAATGCCAGCCTCATAGATTTATAAAAAATGTAATCAATCGGCAAATCAATGAAAGGAATAAATCAATAAGGCAAGGGAAAGCCTTACATACCGGTATAAGCTCATCAACGCTCTTCTTGTCAGAGGGTCAGCCAACAAGCAGTTGAGCTGCCCATTGGTACAATTATGACAATACCTATAGACCTATGTGTTTTCCTAACATTTACACTATACACTTATTTCTAAGGACGTCAAATCTTCAGGTAACTTAATAGTGACTGGAGGGATAGGAATAGTGACCGATGAACTTGCAGCAGGCGTGCTAGAGGTATAGCTTGGCCATAAAGTCATGAACGTGGTGACAGGTGGAACTAAAATTTGAGTATGGGTCGTGTTGCCTGGTGTCCTAGATTATTTGTCAACCGTAATCTGTATACTTTACTTTATCACACTGCAAATTTTCAGCGATAGATGAATTATTGTTAGGGTGTCCATACAAGGAAACTCTAATATGACTGGACTAAAAGTCGATGAAATCGAATTGAAACGTCATTGATGGGGTCCGTAACGCAATTCCGAATTACACATATCCGAATGCATGAAGTCCGAAAGATTTTTTTTCCGACCCAACATTATCCGACAGGACGTAGCATCGAATTAACTTGCAGCGAAAGACGATTATCCGAATGCATTAAGTCCGAAAGGATTTTTTTCCGACCCACCATTATCCGACAGGACGTTGCAGCGAAAGACGTTGCATCGACGGACGTTTCTCCGAAAACTTTACAACGTATTAATGTTGTACTGATAGGTCACATCTTGTTACTCGGTGAGGTAGGGTTGCCAACGGCCCGCTCATAGTCTAGAATTGCTTTCAGTCTGTCAATATAAAATGAAGGATGACATATTGTTCCTTTTTCAAATTAACATAGAAATAAAGAAGTCTGCAAGAAATTGGAAGAATAGGTATATTTAACAGATCTATAGCTGAAACGTGAAATTAAGTAGGTAGGTAACAACACGACGATAACTACCATATTGCGCAGAACATTCCAATCAATTATTAGACTGATCGGACCATGGCAGTTCGGCAGACAACGTTTTCGGAGAAACGTCCGTCGATGCAGTCTTTCGTTGCAACGTCCTGTCGGATAATGGTGGGTTGGAAAAATTCCTTTCGGACTTAATGCATTCGGATAATCGTCTTTCGCTGCAAGTTAATTCGATGCTATGTCCTGTCGGATAAAGGTGGGTCGGAAAAAAATTCTTTCGGACTTCATGCATTCGGATATGTGTGATTCGGACTTGCGTTACGGACCCTTTGAAAAAACAACTCGTTGTCGTACCAAACCTTAAAACGAGTTGAAAAACAACCAAACATCCGCACTCAAAGGTCTCGAACGCAGCCCAGCGGACTAATGGCAAAGAAAAATATTTAATAGAAATACGCGAAATTTAAAAACTCTTTACATGCTAGCGGATTAAAATGCACTTTTGCACCCGGATTTCGAATGATTAAAATAATCTTTCCACCTCACAAGTGAGGTGAAGAATTCTTTCCTCAGTGCCTACGTCGATTATTTAAAAAAATCTGTGTACAATTAGGAGATAACAATGTCACTGAGTGTTTTAAAAGTAGTTTTATCAACTTCCAGAAATTTGTTCCGTGATCTATAAAGAGAGCTCTTTACGCTCATGGAATTTGGAATCACAGCTCAACTCAGGAATTTTTAAATCGGCCCTTGCTTCTTCGTATAGGGTTGGTATAGGCTTCATACTAGCTTTGACTTTGACCCTCTTTCGGCAGGCATCGATGGCTTTGGCAACATCCTCTTCTTTCAGATTCAGATACACGTCGGATCAGTTTCCCGAATTATATTCGCCTTCTGACTATTTAAAGATAATGATGCTTTGCATGTTTTTTTTCCCGTGCACACCCATACAGATGTAAAATGTTTGTTGGTCTTGCTGATACGAAAGCTGATAGAGATTGCAGCAAGTGGTTCCGTAACAATATCACAAATCTTTTTAACTAGTTTGTTATTTAGGTACACCATCTAAACCAGGAGAGCAGTCCGTTTTGAGATTCTGAATTAGTGATTTAACTTCAGAGGCATCAGTAGGGTTTAGAAATAGGGAGTTAAGAGATGCATTTCCCACATGCTTTAAGAAGACAAGCTAGGAGTGGGGATACCAGCATGTACATTTACTCTGCAGTTTACCAACGAATAGGGAACCGCCGATCTGTATATAACAAGGGGCAAATGCCCTAATAAATTTGTACAGATGGCGGTTCACAATTCGTTGGTAAACCGCCG
Organism: Agonopterix heracliana; assembly: GCA_963693445.1. Taxonomy (NCBI): domain Eukaryota; kingdom Metazoa; phylum Arthropoda; class Insecta; order Lepidoptera; family Depressariidae; genus Agonopterix; species Agonopterix heracliana. The sequence continues at coordinate 2,450,349 of OY856321.1, forward strand.
AGTAAATGTACATGTGGGTATCCCCACACTAGGTTTGTTAGAATGATGATAATCTACCGGCTCTAGAATTGTTCCTCACCTTATCAGATCTGATTTTGTTTGCACTGGGCATTTATCAGATTAAACAAGCCTATTACGGTGAGCACATACGAGGTGAAGGAACTTTTGAGGGAGAGGTATCAGATAAATGTCACACAAACCAAATCAAAATGAAGCAGAGCAGGGGCAAAATACTATATAGACACCACGGTTAAATAATATCCTACGCAAATAATTTAATTAACTCAAGGTAAAGCTATTGGGAACAGAAAATTGCTGGGTATTATTGTAATTGTCTCATGGGTATGAAGATTATTTAATTAACTTAAAGATTAAATAATAAAAAATGAAACAAAAACAAACCTTCTCATCGACCGGAATGGTCATGGCAACCGTTTTTTGGGATTCGCAGGGCATTATATATTGCCAAATTATTCGATATATTTGACGCTGTTTTGAAGGACAAACGACCCCATTTAAAGGCGAAAAAAGGTCGTCCATACGTCCAGAGTCGTGGCAGCTAAATTGGGTTGGGTTACTTATCTACTTCTCCTCCTCTTCCTCCACCAACACTAGGAGGTCTTCAACCAGAGGGAGCGGGGGGGGGGGGGCGTTTTCTGTGCCTGTGGACTGATCTCTTAGTCTCAGCTCGCCGCGGAGGCGCAGCCGACGGCGCTGGTATTGCACGTACCTTAGTACTCGGCACTTTCAAAATCAAAGCATGATACATTATCCATTTAAAATGAAATGACTGTCATTACTTAGCCTCTTTCCTAGCCTTGGATGATACAGGATTACGGTATTCGGTTCATCGAGTGATAATTTCCAATACGAGTGGTTCGGAGCACTCGTTGCAAAAGTAATAGAAGTTGGAATTCAAAAATAGCAAATCATCGATCTTACGTCATTCATTTTCTACAGCTCGTTTGAACGTGTGATGTTCATAAATCGCACTCCAGTTCTGCACTGTGCTGAGTTTCCTTCGTTTACTCCAACCACGGGTAATGTAAACATTTCAAGAAAAGTTTTCTTGCGTCGATTCACGTGAGATTTCATATTCGTGATGGCGCCTATCCAAATCCAACTTTATTTACCAGTAACGTGATTACTAGTGGTAATCCTGAGACTGCGTACATCAACCATCAACACAGACAACAGGAATACTGTAAGTAATAATTATGAATGTTTTCCACTTCTTACTTTGTTGCTTATGAGGATAGGCGAGTACCATTTTTTCCATACAAACGTACCTATTCCCGTTTCCTCCCTGAATATTGACACTAAACAGAAAAAGAAAAACATACAGAATAATTTGGAGCCTTTTCCTCCCATAACTTGAAGCCTTTTCCTCCAATAATTTGATGCCTTTTCCTCCAGTAATTTGAAGCCTTTTCCTCCAATAATAATAGGATAATAGGAAAAGGCTTCAAATTACTGGAGGAAAAGGCTTCAAATTATTGGAGGAAAAGGCTTCAATTTAAAGTCCCGCCCTAGGTCTTAAAGACAGTGAGGATGACTCGATGAATGAGGAACTGCTGGTAGATGGCAGGACCATGGTCAAATATACCAAAACCCGTTAAAATGTTTAATTCTAGTTAAATAAAAAACTCATAAATTATCATAAATTTAAAGAAATTGTTTCATTTTATAGATTTTATAAAAAGAAATATAAATAGGTAAATGAAATTGCCTTTAGGTGAATAAGCTTTATTCACTAATCAACATCTTCTTGAATGTAAAACTTCGCGATATCACCCCTACAGTCGGATTGTCTTGAGACATAGGCCCGGCCCAGTATCCAACAAAGCAGAAAAGTGTGGAGGTGCATCCACTGATGCTGAGCAGAGAGGAGAGGAGTAGCTGAGCAGAGATGTTTACTAACTTTTTTTCTTCTAAATTTTTACAAGGTATCTGTCACCCGTATGCCAGCCTCATATGTTTATACAATTTTTAATCAATCTAAGGCAAGGGAAAGCCTTACATACCGGTAAAGGCTCATCATCGCTCTTCTTGACAGAGGGTCTGCCAACAAGCAGTTGAGCTGCCCATTGTTACAATTAGGCACCTATGTGTTTTCCTAACATTTATTCTATATTTTTAAACCAACTGACCAATCATCAGGTGCTGTGCCCATAAATTATGGGTTTTTATAGATGCAACACAATACGTTTTAGCCCATGCAGACCAACTCTTCTTAAATATATGAACCTTACCACAGAATATTTGCATTTTCTGGCTGTATTTGGTTCTGTCTGACCAGCTTAAGGCATCATTAGATTTTCTACATTCTAAATTTTTGTTCAAGGTTAGTAGCTGCTTTCTTAGGTATAACGACCAAAGTGTACTTTGTCTTTCAAAGACCTGTCTCAATTTAGGCCTCCGCTCATTGCAGCGATAATATCGAGCGATATTATCGCTGCGATTTTGCGATAATTGTTCTCAGTACATTTTGTATGGGGACGCGCGCGATCCTACACATTGCCGCGATATTATCGCTGCGATTTTGCGATAATTGTTCTCAGTACATTTTGTATGGGGATGCGCTCGATCCCACACACACTGCCGCGATATTATCGCAACCTGACGCAATCTCTTTCGACTACATTCAGTGGTAGCACATGCGTGACGCGAATCGCGGAATCGCTGCAGTGTGTAAGGTGTCGCGATATCGCTGTCGATAATATCGCTGCAATGTGCGGAAGCCTTTATTCTACGTATTTCTAAGGCACTGGATGCGTTCCTTTCATATTCTAGGTACTTATCTTTCAGGGTACTCACGATCACATTTCTTGCTTTTGAATCTTTCTTTATAAATTCTTGTCTTTCTATCTTCTCCTGGCTTTATTTCCTGTATGGCCTGTTTGCAATCCTTTTCTTCTAGAATGCATGTTATCTTGAATAGCCATGTGCCAAAGTTTGTTCCTGTGAATTCCGGCAACAACATTTTCGTAACGCCTTCCGCCATTTTCTTTTCTTTTACTTCGGGCTTCTTAACATTCCTATTCAATCTTCTTGGTCTTTGCCAATCTGGCTTATTGGGGCTTCTGGGCTCATAAACTATTAGAATATTTATGGTTATTGACTATAACACTTCACAATCTCGATTAATTGCTCCGTCTTATCCGCCATTTTGGCTCAAAACGGTAGGTTGTGAAATTTTACAACTGATCGCCCGCGCCACATCTCTCGTGAATGGATGTATATTGCGCGCAGTCTACATGAATATTACTTATATACTAACTTATGGCTATGTGTGTGTGGGTGGTTAGGCACACACTACAGGATGCAGTCCGTGTTCGGGCGCTAATTCGTCTTGATTTAGCTCAAGACCGGGTTTTATTTAAATGAAATACGAGATTACTTCGATAGAAAAGGATTTTTAATTTCTTCTTTTTAGTAAAGTAACCTTAGGGAATTTAAAACGTATGACCATAGATTAAAAAACTACACCTTTTAAAACTTGACCGAAAAGGTTGGTGTTGCCACACGCAGGCGCGAACAAGTGCCTACAAAAAACGTAGGAACGTGCTACTTTCTTCTGCCGCTTTAAGCCGCCGGGATACAAACTCACTTGTTCCGTATCTTTAGTCTTTTGTGTTCTCTTCCTTCAATCTGGGGTCCCCAAAAATATTGGCTCGTGGAGCTGGTGGTCCCCGGGTAAAATAAGACGACGTGTGTTCTGGTTTGGTTCCTTTATTGGAATGGCCGAATGCCTCAGTTTTTTCCGACCGGATGGGCCAGTCAATGTCTAGAAAAAAGGATAAGCTAGCGGCGACATCTACAGATGCGCCCCTGTATTAAAGGGGTGACCTCTGCAAATGTCCCCCGAACTACATTGATAAGCGTAGGATGGCGCTGTCTATTTAGACACCTGTGGTTAACCTATTATTTCTTTATTTTTATCAAAACAGTTTATTGCTTCCTCAATGGTGCGACACAGTTGGATCGACGTTCTTAAAAACTTAGGCTTCCATATACGAGTGTCCAGAGTCCAAAAATGTCTGCTCTATTATTTGCAGATTTTTTATTTTTTTGTGCGGCCCAGAGTAAAATTGCTGCCACATGTTTGTTCCGGGTTTGACCGCCACATGTATCTGAAAACATGCTCACTTCTGTGACATTTAATGGAATACATAAGTTTGTTAGGTAGTGCAATAAAATTGTTCCAATTTCCCAGCTGCCTTTCCGCCCATTTCCCTCAGACCAAGTAAAGCAAAGGCTTCGTTAGGTTCAGCACTTTCATACACTGTCAGATTGTAAATTGTTTATTTTTCTGGTATAGTATAGCAATCCAATATCGCCGCTTGAGATTTGCAGTGAGGTGAAAAATTCTTTCCTCATCGTGCCATCGTCGATTATTGAAAAAAATATGTGTAAAATTAGGAGATTACAATCTTCGATCAAAATAAAATGAATGGATAGGCCTTAAGCGAACATTTCAAACCAGAAAAATGAGGCAAAACAAATGAAATTTTTACTTGTCACTTGTATGAAAGTGCCCTAGATTTGACAGATAATGGCGCTAGTTTGTATGTACCAAGTGCACCAGTAGTTTGCTTCAACTTACCGCGCTTTAGGCCTATCCATTCATTTTATTTTGATCGAAGATTACAATGTCACTGAGTGTTTTAAAAGTAGATTTATCAACTTCGAGAAATTTTTTTCGTGGTCTATAAAGAGAGCTCTTTACGCTCATGGAATTTGGAATCACATCAACAAACTAAGTAATTTTTAAATCGGCCATTGCTTCTTCGTATAGGGTGGTATAGGCGCTTTGACTTTTTTTGGGCAGGCATCGATTGCTTTGGCAACATGCTCTTCTTTTAGATCTATTAAACACGTCTGGAGTGCGATTTTTGAATCTCATTCGGTGAGCTTAGCAGTTGAAAATGTCAAAATTACTATGGATATAAACCTATGCATCTTTCTACTGCTGATTTGACTTTCAAAAATCGCACTCCCGAAGTATGATTTTTGAAAGTCAAATGAGCAGTAGAAAGATGTATATCTCCGTAGTAATTTTGACATTTTTAACTGCTAACTACAGCTAATGAGTGCGATTTTTGAATCTCATTCGGTGAGCTCAGCACTTGAAAATGTCTAAATTTCTATGGAGATACGCATCTTTCTACTGGAATTTTATGGTTTCCATATTGCCGCAAATGACCCACTGAAGGCGACCATCTTGTTGACCATTTGGTTACCGACTCTCCAAAAATCTCACTCTCACATACAGGGTGTTAGTGTAAACAGTTGCATTATTAAGGGGTGATTGTACCCATGATACTGAACAACTTTCCCAAAAAACCTAAAGGAAATTCTCAAAAAAAAAAATCGACTTTTCATACAAAACTTCGATCTGATTGCATTTAGTATGGGAAGTCCAAAAATTTTTTACGAATATCCTATAGGTTTCTTAGGGAAAGTTGTTCAGTATCATGGGTACAATCACCCCTTAAAATAATGCAACTGTTTGGATATAGCAGCAAATAAATTTAAATTTAAACATCCTTGTAACATGAGTGGTGAACAGGATTTTTCGTGTTGTAAAGTTTATTTGCTATGTATATTTTTTCAGCAACTTCACAGACAGTTACAACATCACAGGGTACAGTAGTCCACCTTTGTCTCTGTAAACTCTGATATGTATCTCGGCATAATACAGATAAACATTCTTGACACTTAATTCGTCTTCTAACATTTCTCACGACAACTGCAATATAAATAATAACCTTTTTAGCGAATTCCGTTAATCTCTTGGGATCTGCAAGATAATCGTGATCGGGTGTCAGTACAGGTCTATCTATTTCCTGCACCGTTAATTCAAGTTCCTCTACTAACTAACTAACTCTGTATTGATGGCTAATTCTGGCCTCGTACATGTTAAAATCGAGATGTCTCTTAATGGTACAACATTTCCAGTAGTAATGTGTTTCAGCTCTCCATGAATAAGCAGTCTTTTAAACGCAGACTGAAACTGCCTGGCAGTAGGGTTATTGTTAAATCCACCTTTCGCGCAATTTTTTGATCCAATTTTTATTTCAATAAAATTATTTTCCTTTTCTTGTAGTTCTACAAGTGCGGTAACATACTCCCATGAAATCATTTTACCTTCGGCGGTTGTCAATGTCTTTTTCTCACCTAATGTGTTACATAAGTTTGAGCGTATGCGAGGGATCTGGAAAAATTGCGACTTGTTGTTATGGGAGATGATAGGAGAATATTGTAGTTTTAGGAAAAGAAGATACATTTAAAAATGACGACAAGTTTTTTAACTTAACAAGTTATCAATATCATAGACTTATACTTCATAGTATAAGCTTCTATTATGCAGAATAACATGGAAAATTATTTATTTTCCGAGGAAAACATAGGTTAGACCTTTTTTGCAAAAAAAAAATTTTTTCAAACGGTTTGCTCCCACAGTAAAAGTTGTTCAGTTTGATGGGTAGACTCTTAGTTTAAAAGGATGCTAATGATATCAATTTCACAATGTATAATAAATATTGACCCAACGAATTGATATGCGTTGCCCGAGTTAAGAGCCAGCCCTTCGGACTCCGGACAATCGCTATGACAACTCCTTGTGGATACCATTCTTGTGTTTCGGACTAGAACGATTGTTTCGGATGGTTTGTCGGCTAACGTCACTGCGTCGTCGAAACTTGTGGACTTGTCTATAAGAATTCTCTCTCTTAGGTACGAGCTGTCAGCATTTCGATTCCAGGAGAAAATCTCTTTCAGCAGTCCGTCGCCTATAGTACCGAAATCACAGTGCAGACTTATGTTCTACAGATAGGTAGCATAGGATTCCAGATCCTCATGCGGACCTCGTTTCCTGTTAAAGAGCTTGGGTCTCTCTACTGTTACTTAAGGCAGAAAATACAGTTGGAATTTCATTAATAGGCCTTTAAAGGTGATTGCTGTCATTTCAACGTCGAAGGAGTAGAATATTTGTAATGCGCCTTTTACAATGATGTTGAGCAAAATGGCCACTTTCCTTGTGTTGTCTTCGTCCTTCGACCTCTTGGTACGGAACCATCATCGATATGCGTAGTGCGCAAATAGTCATACTCGCATTTGGCCAGTTTTTGACCAGTTGCGACGCTTAATTGAATTGAAGCATCATGATCACCCCAACCCCCAAGCTATTCCTTCTTTTCCGTCCTGAATATGACATGGTTCAGACCCTCTGTGCTCTCCTACCACCACTTATTCCATGTTATTTTCAAAGGACGTAGTCCCATACATACCTTATTGTCATTGAAATCCTTTCTTCAGCTGAAATACTTTTTCGCATAACTGTGTCCCGAACTCCCGACGAGATATTGAGTCCCTTAAAATATTCTTCAATTCTATTCAATTCGTCAAATGAAGTAATCGACATTCTAAAATAGTTAAAGAACTTTTTCTCGTGTTTGCGTAATAATGGGTACAGAGTAACAAATTTTGTCGCTCTACCGTTGGTTGTTTCTGACGCTTCCTGTTTTGTTTTATCCTAGCGATATCCACACAATATCCATTCTTCCTTAATACACCTTGCACGTGTGTCATCTCCCCTTGCAAGCGACCGCAGAGATCGCGGGCACGGTTTGTGAGTGAGGTAATCACGGAGCTGAGATGTCGTGGATGATGGTGTGAAGTTGCAAGTAAATGGCGGTCTGTGTGTGTGGGTTTCCTATAGACTGTATGACTCAGAGTACCATTCCGGTACACGGACACTTTTACGTCAAGGAATGCCAAGGACATCCCTGTCTCGGTCTCTACTATGAACCGCATGTTTTCGTGTACACTATTGTGATGTGACAGCAAGCTATCGACCTCTTTTTCTCCTCCTTCCAGAATACAAAATACATCGTCAACGTACCTTTTCCACAGGTTTGTCGATATGGCTGCTATGGCAACGGCTTGGTCTTTAAAATGCTCCATCCAGATGTTGGCGACCACCGGAGCGACTGGACTTACCATAGCTACACCATGTACTTGCAGAAAATACTGTCCACGATAAACGAAGTAAACTGGAACTCAGGCAGTGTTCTAGCAGTGTCACATATTCCAACGGGATGTCATTTTTGTGCGGCACTTCGACTTCAGCACTTCTATCCTACACTCTTGAACCAACACATTGGTAAACAAGGATTCGACGTCGAAACTGACCTCGACCTTAGTGTCCTGCAGCAAGGTGACGAAGTCTCGAGAGTGTGTATTAAAACGCGGTAAGAACCCGTTAAAATGTTTAATTCTAGATTATTGTTGACATTCTCGCAACTTGTGCATAACCTGTTGTATGCATAGCAATATGCTGAATTATTTATAATCTACGTCGAGTGACAGTTCTAATGTCAATGTCACATCGCAAGGTTTCCCGCTTATATTTACGTTCTGTCATGTCTGCCAGTAAATTGTAATATTTGTTTTTGATACAAATAATTTAACTAAACAGCTTAGTTTCATTACGACTGCATGAATATCACGTTAAACATGGCGCGGTATTGAAGATCTACGCGTTACAATATTGAAGAGCTAAGTTTACAGCCAAAAAACTAAAATCGAAAGATGGGAGAATTGTAAAACTTCCGCCAAATTTTGATATAAGAGGACAAAATGCGGCGACACAATGGAAATTGTGGCTTGCAACGTTCGAAGATTATACTTGATTGCGGTTGGACAACATGAATCTGCCGATAAAATAAAGCTTTCACTATTACGGAACATGATGGGGGTGGGGTGGAGTCAGAGTAGTTATGACGCTTCCATTAAAAAAGGAACAGGATTATGATGCTGTCCTAAAAGCAATAGGGCAAGACGTGAGCCAAAGAGTAAGCGAAGTATTCGAGCGGTATAAATTGAATAACCATAAACAACAACCAGGTGAAACCTTTGAAAATTTCCTAACGGATTGCAAACAATTGTTTTTTTTTTTTTTTTTTTTATTTATTTATTGAAGAAACAAACAGTCACTTAAAAAACATGAATTTTGGTTTTATGTATACTGGTAACAGACCTTGAGTTCCCTATATTAAATTCAGTAAAGTAATTATTATAATTTTTAGTTTGTTCGTTTAGTTACTACAATGGAAATGAGGAATCCTCCGAGAGCTAATCAAAAAGAAAACAAGAAAAAGTTTCAGATGGCTCGATAGATAGCATAAATGCCAGATGGCAGTGCAACCTGACTATTAATAAAAACAAAAACAAAAAACAATTTTAAATGAAGGAAGAACTAGCCATAATTATACATAGGTACTTTTATTTTTAGCCTAAACTTTATCATCCATCGAGGCATGCTGAACCACACCAAAATAAACTAGCTATCAGAAAAGTCCCCTTACACTCAGAGTACCAAAAAATACGACCACAAGAATAACAAACATCAAAAATAGGCACTTAGTTAATTCTTTCACTTGAGAACATAAAGTACCTATACAATAGGTATAAGCACATACATTTTTACTCATTAGTTATGGCTTTTAAAGACAATTGTTTGAAGCATTCCAGTGAATGATTAAAGATATCAACATCAATAAGTTTTTCGTTATATAATTTACATGCACGTCTAATAAAACTATTACCAACATAGCAGGTACCACTCCTAGCTACTGAGAACAAGGGTTTCTTGCGACAGGTACGTTCACGTCTACGAGGCACACGGATAGTTATATCTTGTAATAGTGCGGGGGCATCGATAATGTTATGGATAATTTTGTAAAGAATAACAGCATCAAAATAGTTACGACGGTCAGTTAGTGATACCACTTTATGTCTATTGGAGGATATCACATAATCAGAATAGCAAAAACCAGCCCTGAAGTCGAGAGATTTCACGAATTTTCTCTGTATCCTTTCGATTCTATCATTATGATTTTTATAAAATGGATGCCAGACTGTACATGCAAATTCTAAGTTGCTACGGACGTAACTATTATAAAGGAGTTTGTAGATGATAGGACTTTTGAAAGGTCTTCCTACCCGTAGGATAAAACCAAGCTGTCAATAGGACTTATTCACGATTTTATCAATATGAGGCACGAAAGTTAGTTTCGAGTCCATAATGACACCCAGGTCTCGAATCTTGGATACTCTATTTAAATTTTTGTTACAGAGTTTATAATCAAAAAGCACAGGCTGTTTCTTCCTGGTAAAACTGATAACGAAGCATTTATCAGGATTCAAAAAAAGGTTGTTTTGGGTACAAAACGTTTCAAAATTAGTGAGATCGTTTTGTAAAATTGTGCAGTCAGTGTCATCTCTAATAATCCTAAAAATTTTTGTGTCATCTGCATAAAGTGCCATTTCTGAATTATGTATATTTTTAGAAATGTCGTTGACGTACAGGATGAACAATAGAGGTCCTAAATGGGATCCTTGCGGAACACCAGAACATATGTATTTATATTGTGATGTAAAACCTCCCAACACAACGGCCTGACTTCTATTCTCCATGTAAGATTTGGTCCAACGAAAAAGATCGCCATGCATACCGAGTCTCCAAAGCTTCTTTAGTAATGTGTTATGGCAAATTTTGTCAAAAGCCTTTGAAAAATCGGTATACACGGCGTCGACTTGACATTTGTCATTCATAGCATTGAGTATAAATTCACAGAAAAACAGTAGATTACTTTCAACGCTACGCCCCCTGTAAAAACCGTGTTGATTCGGTATGATGTGACGTCGTACTGCTTCAGATAACTGGTCAGTTACAATTTTTTCCTGAATCTTACCAAATTGACATAATTTAGAAATGGGGCGATATTTTTCAATGTCTTGACTAACTGCGCCTTTAGGAATGGGAGTTATCAACGCTTGCTTCCATATTTTGGGAACGCAACCATCACTAAGAGACTTTTTGTAAATTAAGGTGACAGGCAATGCCAGTGACGACGCACATTTCCGAATCAGTATCGGATGCACACCATCGGGACCAGCTCCTTTATTAATATTAACAGATTTCAGATACTTCACCACAAGTTCAGGGGTGATCTCGATGGTACTTAAATCCAACACTGTATTATGACAGGGTTCTAGACTATCAATATTAAGAGGATCTGAACTTGGAGTCTCAAAAACTGAATGAAAATGTTCGTTAAATAAGTTACAAATCTGCTCCCCGCCGGTAACTGAGCTCCCTTTATAGGACATGGTTTGTGGTGGACCATTATTAGGGAAAAGTGCCTTGACAAAGCTCCAGAAAAATTTAGGATGGGTTTTAATCTTACTTTCAGAATACTTTATATAATTGTTGTAACATTTGCGTTCCATTTTAGATGCCCTTTTCCTTAAGATTTTAAAGCTTTCATAATCAAGCGGGTTCCGATAACTTTTCCAAAGTTTATGAAATTTACGCTTTTCTTTAAGCACCTTTCTCAAAGGGATACTGTACCAAACGGGATCCGAATTTTGGGACCGAAGCAAACGCCGGGGAACAAATCTGAGGAACAGGTTATTTAAAATTTCATAAAACTCAAAAACACACTCTTCTAAGTCTGAGCATGACGAAAAAAGCGTATTCCAGTCAATTCCCACAAGAGCACTATTAATTTCTTCAAAATTAGCTTTACGAAAATTATACACGTACGTCTCGGCCACTTTCAATGGTGGCGTGTAATTCAGATTTAAATCTATGGTAATTGATCTATGATGGACGTCCTCCGGCGTTAAAGGCTGATCACAGCCTTCGATGCCACATTCTACACTACACAAAACCAAGTCTAAAACGCGATTATTTATGTTATAAATGCAATTGTACTGTCTTAAGTTTGAAAATGATAAAAAGTCTTGTAGCGATTGAACAGCGTGGTTACCGCTAGATATTAACTGTAAATCGGTCGGGCAAAGGTCATTCCATTCAGCTTGCGAGATATTAAAGTCACCCGTAATTAAGAATATGTCATTGGGTCTATCAACAATAAGTTTACCAGTAATATCAAAAAAAGATGTTATAGCATCCCTATAGCCCGTGCCCTTAGGAATGTAAACACATGCAATATTTAAATAATGCGAGTGTCTGTTGTTATCGCTGCGCAGGGGCAGCGACACCCACAGGCACTCGGTTGAGGCGCGGGGGGGCGCGGGCCAATCCCTCCGCAGCGGCTGGTACTTACCCCTCACTGCGATCATGACGCCGCCTCCCCTCTCCGCACCTGTTTCCTCCTCAGACCGGTCACAACGATAAACAACGTACCTACCGTCAAAATATTCACGATCATAAAAATTTGAGGTTAACCAACTCTCACTAATGCATATGAAATCATAATTTGATTGAATCATCTGTGAGAAAAACTCATGAGATTTAGTCCGTAAACCCCGCACGTTTTGATAATAACCACTGAATATTCTAGAGGTCATCTAAAAATCGTATTAGGTATACCTACATATAATAGATTACAAGAATATCTCCCATGTCTCCGCTCAAGAAGTGTTGAACGAAGAGAATAGGAAACTTGCATACAAAACATAATCACAAATATCCGCTCTTTATTGTATCTTAGTGGACCTCGTATGCGTGACCTAAAATATTTTACGTAAATAACACCATCATTAATTACTATGTAGCTAGATGTAATAACCTGCCGTGAATGGGATAGTGGAAAGGTAAACATAAGTATATGATACATGTTTATATATCGTAATAACTGTGCATGCATTGTATTTATGTTTAAACAATATGCTAGGACTACGGTACAAATCGAAAATATACAGTGTGTCTTTACAAAAACTGATAATTTTTCTGGAATGCTGTAAGAAATACTAATAATAATAATTATCAAAGAAGAAAAGTAATAAAGCAGTCAATTCAACTTTTGAAGATCCGCGTTTTTATTAATAGTAATCACTTTGGATTGCTCGTTCTTGCGCATAAGTATCTTACAATCTCTAACCCACAAAAATGAGTATTGTAATTTTTCTGGAATGCTGTAAGAAATACTAATAATAATAATTATCAAAGAAGAAAAGTAATAAAGCAGTCAATTCAACTTTTGAAGATCCGCGTTTTTATTAATAGTAATCACTTTGGATTGCTCGTTCTTGCGCATAAGTATCTTACAATCTCTAACCCACAAAAATGAGTATTGTAATTCGGTTTTAAGTTCTCTGGCACGTTTAAGGAGCAGTTTATTCGCGGGAGTGAGGTGGTCACTCACATATAAATTAACGGCCGGTCCTGGTAGATCTATATCCGTGGTAGTGAGGCCACGGCGCGCACGCACCGCCGCTAACAGCTGGTCTTTATAAAGGCGCCGGGTGAATCTAACTATGATGGCCGGCGGACGTGGAATAGATGAGCCAGGTTGCGGATCGCGAGTATCGCCAGTCACCTTGTTGACAAATCGACGAACACGGTGTATGGAATCGATATCATTTACCTCCAGCTGAATCCCAACCTTGGTACATATAGAATGAACAATTGTATTGAGATTTTCACCACTAATGACAGGTACGCCTGATATTTCTAGATTGTTCATCCTAAAGAACTGGTCTCGGATACTAGAATCCTCTTGGAGATCGGTGATAGTTGCGTTAACAATGTTCAGATCCGACTGTAGTTTTTTTACCATTGCTAGGTTATTTTCGACCACGAATAATCGATCATCGTTTTTTGAAAAGCGGGATTCGAAATCATCACATTTGAGGTTAAGATCTTCAATCTCAGCTGAGAGATGATCAGTGGTTTGCGTAAATTCTGATTTAAGTAAATCAATTGCTGTTTTTATTTCACTCTTTATAGTAGCCTTCAAATTCTGAGTTTGGGTCAAAAGTTTGGTATCCAGAAGCTTCGCAAAACTATCGTATGAAATGGAAGAGGCAACAATGGGCTTAGTGGGCTTAGGCTTGCCATCACCACCCGAGGTTGTATCCTCGAGAGTATCGTCATTTGGCTTTATTGGACGAATAGGTGTTTCGTCATTCCTTTGACGCCGAGGTCCCGCATTGTGACACAACGGGCATTTCCAAGATTGTCTAAGCTCTTCAACGTTTGCTTTGGGGTCGATGCAATTGTAGTGGTACGTTCCACCACATGACACACACTTCAACCTTTCGGCTCGCTCAACAAATGCTTTGCATGCAACGCACTTCATCGTAGTTATAGGCATATAACTACAGCTGTCGATAGCACTCAATTGTATATAAGCACCACAAAATGATCCGGGAGGGTTCGCTAATCAACTCAGAAGTAACTAAAATTCGCAAAAGTACTTATCTAGTAACAAAAACAAACAAACACGCTATTCGGCACGAGTGCCTGACTCGAACGAGATAAACACGCGTCTATTCGGCGCAAGCGCCTGAGCTGAACTGAGAACTGTTATACACTTGCAACTATAAGAAAGAACCAACAGGTGAGAGTTTAGAAGAACAATGGCATAAAATAGTACAGGGCGTAGGTACATGAGAAAAGTCTACAGGCGGGTCTTTTGAGAATGGATCAACTAACCTTTAGCCAAAGCTGCGTATTATTGCCGCACCAGTGAGCAGAGTAAATTACAAGTACAAGAAATGAACCCTACAATTGGAATTGACAGCATAAATATGAATAAGTTGAGGAAACCGCACAAAAGTAATGCGATTAAATCCTAGGGAAAGGCCTAGGGAATTCCCAGCGTTTAGAAAAAAAATTCTTAACTTAATAAGTCTTAAGGGGAAGGTGTTGTATGCATAGCAATATGCTGAATTATTTATAATCTATGTCGAGTGACTTTTCTAATGTCAATGTCACATCGCAAGGTTTCCCGCTTATATTCACGTTCTGTCATGTCTGCCAGTAAATTGTAATACTTGGTTTTAATACAAATAATTTAACTAAACAGCTTAGTTTCATTACGACTGCACGAATAGAATATCACGTTAAACATAACCTTTGCAAATCCTTTTGCTCCTGCGACTTTCTAAATACATATTTATTTTGGAATAACTTAGGTACTTGAACAAAAACATTTATTGGTTGGCAGAGAGTGTTGCCAGACAGAGATAATTTTCGTATCTTTTTCTGATATCGAAAAACGACGGGAGCTATCGTCTCGCTATCGGGGTTTTCAACCTGAAACCTATTTCAAGCTCGTAAATCAACCTTCCTCCAACCAAGTCCTTTTTACAACTAAACGATTGGTAAAGAAAATAGACAAATTCTTCGATTGCTCTGCTGCCAACTCTGCGGCCTTGCCTATTTCTTTTGTTTTTCTTAAAGTCAGATCACGTTCCCTTAGTAACCTGTCACGTAGTCAATGATTCCCGCTACTATTCTGTCTCGTATTATTCTTTCCTTTAAATCAGCAAAATTGCATTCACCGGCAATTTTTTTTTAACTCTGTTACTTATTGGTCAAACGTCTCGCCAACTGTCTGGTTCTTCGTGATAAAAATGTGCGAATTTACACATTCATTTTTAATTGCTATAAAATATTGTGTAATATAACTCTCAACAACTGTGTTTTATTCATGTCTTTCTTTTTCTGTTAACGTAAACGTGTTGAATATTTCAATACAAGCCTCTCCCATGGAGTGCAGGAGAACTGCGACTTATATATCTTTTTGGTTTCATATAGCGACTCCCGAGGCTTTTCTGTATAATTCAAATAATTGCATCCGCTTTTCTCTAAGGTCTAAAGCTACATTTTCTAATAGATTATTAACATAGTCATTATTGTTATATTCTGGTCTGGCAATACTATTTTTTCCGCCTTACGATTCCATGAAAATATACGTTCTGTTCTGCACTGTGCTGAGTTTCCTTCGTTTACTCCCACCATGGATATACCTGCTGCCTCTTTAACAATTGACAACGCGAAGATTATAAACCTACGCTTGTTGCGGAGTGAAAATGCAGAAGGAGAATACAAGCCGCAGCGGCGGTTGTGCTGATGCTGCTCACGGTCACGCCATACCGCCAAACTTCATCGAAGTTTACGAGACGAGCAAAAGCAAGTTTCATCGCTGGGTATCCTGAATACTGGGTTCCTGAATACGGCGTTACGTAACAAATTCGTGTGTGGAATGAGGAATGGAAAAATAAAAGATAGATTATTGGAAACTAGACGTTTAACGTTGGAAAATTCTTTCGACATTGCTGTGGGACTCGAGAGTGTTCCGGTGAATACTATGGATGAGAGCGGGGTGTATGGTGTGGCTGCATACAATAGCAAAGAAAAACATATTCAAAGTACCTACACATGCCCGCATGCACTCGCCTACAAACAAACAACCATCTTCAGTCTCAACTTCTGGCACGGAGGGGAAGAAAAAAGTGTGCTGTTATGCTGACAAATGCCCGTTCAAGGGTGCTATTTGTCACTTTTGCCATAAACAAGGACATTTAAAGAAAATGTGCCTCAGTTTGAAAAATGTTAGTGCGGTTGAGTTTGTAAACAATATTTACAAAGATAAGAATGTACAGTTGTCAGGTTATGATCACAGTGATCCTAATAATAGTCCATTACAAATGGAGTGTGACAGTGTCTCAGCGGTTTCCATCATCAATGGACAAAACTATTGTTGTGAGAGTGTATGGATACACTCTAATAAACATAAATAATTTCTAATTGTCATACTTTGTCGCTCTTTGAACTGTCATTCTGACAGACGGGATCACGAAAGCAAACATGTACCATGGATATAAATCTCTTTTAATCTTATAAAATAAAAACTTTGAGAACACAATACATGGTGGCAGCGGTAAAACAATGAAAACGACAAATATTGCAGAAGATTAGCCTCCGGCGGTAGTGATAATGGCAGAGCACCAAGTACAACCTCCAGCGACCTTCGACTTCAACAAACCAGAAGAATGGCCTAAATGGAAGAAAAGGTTTTTAAGATACCTACAATTAGCTCTACATTCGAGCAAGGACGATACTGAAAAAATTGGCCTATTTCTATATATAATTGGTGAAAAGGCGGAAAAGGTCATGCTGCAGATTAAAGGTAGCACGTTTGAACAAGTCCTGGAGGGTTTTGATAACTACTTCAAACCAAAAGAAAATGTTATCTATAAAAGATTTACCTTCAACCAACGCATACAAACCTCGGAATCTGTGATCACCTATGTAAACAACTTGCATGTGCTAGCGGAGTACTGTGAATTTGGTGCCCTTAAGGAGGAAATGATCAGAGACAAATTGGTTGTAGGGGTTAAATTATATTGAAACGTAACTGAGAAAATGTTGTTACATCCCAAACTATTGACCAGCTAAATGCAAAGTTCCTTTAAAACTTAAAGATTATTATCAATATAGACATAATGTTTCTGTACATGGGAAATGTTTACTATTTACCCTACGAATAAAGAAATAAATATGGAAATATAATTCACGTCAAAAAATGACCCCACGAACTTTGGTGTACACCACGCAAGCGCGCAAGGCTCAATCATTATGGCGACTCCAATTACGGCGTTTGCCGCCAAAACTCATGGTGCCAAAAATTAAGGAGATTTTGTTCGGAGTTTTCGTTCCATATTTATTTCTTTATTCGTAGTATTTACCTAATCTCAGAATTGTAGGAACAGAGCACAACAGACAATTTGGTGGTTAGGAATGTCCACACAGATAGACAATTTTGTTAAATTTTGTGACAAATGTGTAGAGCACAAACACAATCCGAGAGAAGACATTTTATTGGAAAAACTTCCGTCTAGGCCATGGCAAAAAATAGGCATAGATCCATTTTATTTTGATAACTGTTGGTATATGGCAGTAATGGATTATTATTCAAGGTTTCTTGAAATAAAAAAGTTACCTAGTTCAAGTGAGGATTATGTAAAACTCAGTGCAAGGAACTGTTTTCTAGATATGGAATTCCTGAAATAATTAGAACAGATAATGGACTTCAGTTTAAGTCAAAATTTTAAGAGAGAAGCACATCACAAGTAGTCCATATTATGCAAGGAGCAATGAATGTGCTGAGGCAGCCGTTAAGATAGAAAAAAACTTACTAAAGAAAAACCAAGACATTTATATGGCATTGTTAATTTATCATAATACACCTTTAGACTTTAAGACTCTGGATTCAGTCCCGCAGAATTAATGTTCGAGCGTAAGATTCGAGATAATCTGCCTAGGCTACCCAGTGCTCTTAATAAAACTGTTTCGGTTGGGAAAACGTTTCAGAAAAGGGAGGAAATAAAACAATACAAAGTAAAAGAATATTATAATAAGCAATATAAAACTCAAAAATTGTCTGGATTAGAAGTAGGAGATACGAGGAAGGATAAAAAAGTAGTGAGAATGAGATAGAATATAATGACTATTGATAACCTAATAATTTATTTTTCTAAATAGTCTCCGAGTCTCTCTACGCACCGAGTCCAGCGCTTTTCCAAGGCTTCACAATCCCTTTCAAAAAAAATGTTTTGTCTTGGTCATGCAAAAAGCTCTCCACGGCATCCATCACCTCGTTATCGTCTTCGTACCTGTTTCCCCTTAAGTATTCTTTGAATTTGCAATTATTTCTGGGTTTAGCTTCGGGGCTTGGAACAATGTACGATTTTCAGGAATCAGGTGTTTATGAATAGCTTTTCTTTGGCTTCCTTGTCCAATCTCCTAGTGCCCTTAATATCTCTTCATCTAAAGGTGGCTCCCCTGTGACTATATCTTGTTAAACTGTATGCGGGGACACTGGAACCTTTAATTCTACATGTGTATTGTCCTTAGACTGCACTTGAGGAGGTGGCTTTTTTTGTAAGGTCCATGTGGATTTAGGCAAACTTCAAAATCCCTTAAGGGTTATATTTTCGAAAAAATCTATCTCAGTGCATATCTGTAGAATATGTACCTTCCTTCTTGAATTAATCTCTAGTTCAACATTATTTTTCGGAAATCTAACCCAGCGGCTAAAAACAATAGGGTTTTTAATTGCAGTAACAACTTCTGCAATGGCTTTTGGTACTGATGCCTGGCAAAATTGAACATTTTTGTGGCTCCCAATAGAATTTTGATAGGAACCCGTAGCACAAAAGTTCAGAGAGATCAGAACCTGCAATTTGAAATAAAATTATGCTAGATAACTAGATACAAAAAAGGTGCAGACCAAGCACGTATCCAGACTATAGGTAATTAAAATTTATCTTTGATTCAACGGTCAAACCCGATGACCGCTCAGGTTCCGTCATCAGTGTCGTAAGTTCCTCAATGAGACTTCTAGGCACATCTTTCGATAGTCTGTAATTTTTTTTAAATGCTTTGCCTCGCTATAAAAACGGCCGACAGGGCTCGCTTGATGATGAATACACCGGCACCGGGCGGGATTCTCTTTCGGATTGATCAGAATCCTTATCCATTGAGTCGTCACTTATATTATAATGCATTAATATAAATTCTTCTAAACTCGCCATGATCATGAACCCAAAAGTAACTTATATTTTATATATGACACTTTCGACGGTTGATGACAAACATTCGAGTGATAATTTCCAATACGAGTGGTTCGGAGCACTCGTTGCAAAAGTGATAGAAATTGGAATTCAAAAATAGCAAATCATCGATCTTACGTCATTCATTTTCTACAGCTCGTTTGAACGCGTGATGTTCAAAAATCGCACTCCAGTTCTGCACTGTGCCAAGTTTCCTTCGTTTACTCCCCACGGATATACCTGCTGCCTCTTAACAATTATCATAAAATATTCCACCACATGTAATGCCCACTTTTATTGATATTTCATAGTCAGTGTGTGCAGTGCAACACAGAAGTACGCTCTATTCTTCTTGGTGCACATACATTTGCAACATAACTTGTGCAAGACATTTTTCATAAATTTTGTAATTTTTTTTGTTATTATTTGAAAAGCAATCCTCTCATTATTGCGTCAACTTTGGGTAGGTTTCCGCTGTCGGCTTTTACAAAATTTTCTTCCATATTCAATTCGATTCAACTCACAGGACACTGGTTCAGTGGTCTGTACCCCTAGTGCGAGTTTCATAACACAAATCGAATGACTTAACTACAAAGTAAATCCAATAAACGTCAAACGTGGTGATTACCGAAAAGACGCGAGTGTGAGTTCTAACTCTCGATCGACGTTTATTTTATTTTATTTTATTTTATTTATTTGGCGCAGTAACAAAGTACAAACTGATACATCGATCTTAAATATAATACAAATTAAATTACATCTAATTTGCACCTCAATAATGACTGCTCACAGCATTCTAATTTTTTCATACGAATTTACTACATTTGTTGAATGAAACTTTTAAACATAAGAGTTAGGTAGGTATATGAATAGCACGTTTCCCCGGTTTGGAAGAGCGTGGGTTCATGTCCCGCCCGAGACAAATTTTTCAATCTTTAATTTGGTATATGAATACATTAATAATGTTATTTTACGAGAAAATGAAAGAAAATTGTTACATACTAAAAACGAATGCAGAACACTATAGTTCTTGGCGCATCAGCAGCTTAACAGAGCTTGCGTACTGTCTTGGGCTTTTATGGAATATATCAAGGCTCTTACAATGATCATTATTATTGCTTGCCAAACCATAAACGCGTTTGGAGTGTGTGATATAAGCCGACTAAATGTAAAATATTGTTTTAAATAAAGCTCTTAACGTAAACAATGGCAATCAAAACAAGGCGGGTTATCATTTCGAATTTAGCGTTGTTCACATCTTTCAGTTTTATTTACCTACGTACATTGATTGGAATGTGTTGTGTGTTTAGGCTATTCATGCAGGTTGTAGGGTTTGAGTGTGACGAAGAATGAAACAAGGCTTTAAAGTTTAAACGATTAATAAATTATATATTCACTTGAAAATGCTAAAAGTACAAGTCACCCTCCGGGCGGCCTCCGTATAGAGAGAGCTCGCTTTTTTTAAGACGTTGACTGGCCAATGGTACTATGGCCATACAGCCACATCATCTTTCTTACATCCCTTTTCTTTACAATAGAAATTCGACCGTTAAGCTTTTTGCTAAAAATAGTCATCCCAGTATTTGGGTCTTTTAATTACTCTACCACTTTTGGATTTGGTGCAAGTTTCAGTTACATCATTTTCTGGACTGAAAGTTACAGTTTTATTATTATTTTTATTAGTACCATTTGCCAGACAACTCTTCAGATTCTCATCATCTTTACAATATTCATTGAAGTACATTATTTCATTATTACAGTTGCGATCTACTATATCACTATAGGCGATATCGTCTGAATTTACATTATTCTTACTACTATAATTATTTGCATGCTTTACAATATCATCAGTCTTCGTCATCATAATCATAAGTGTTTCTAATTCTAAACTTTTTATTTCTTTATCCTTTAAATACATTATATCGATTTCTTATGATCTTTTGACCGTTTTCCAAAACAATTTTATATGATCTATCCTTTTCTCTATAACTTTACCAGGAATTAGTTTACTATTTTTGTCTCTAACGTATACATTATGACCTGGTTTGAATTTTACTTCCTTTCCTTTGTGTTTTCTGTCGTGATACCTTTTATACTTTTCTCCTTTTTTCCCTACACATTTTTTGATCCCCTCATAATCCATTTCGTTAGTCTTATTTATAATTACAGGTAATATCGATGGAACTTGCCTACCTAGCATCATTTCATTAGGTGACTTCCGTTCGGAATCAATTGGTGTGTTTCTATATTCCAGTAGAGCTATGTGTAATCTTTACTATCAATTAAAAATTTCTTTAACATCTTCTTAATTGTCTGTATATGACGTTCAACCATACCATTTGATCTCGAATAATAAGGCGTTGATGCTATGTATGTGTTAAAAATTTCATTGTTGACAAAAATCTATAAATACAGCACTTTTATACTGTGGACCATCATCTGTATACAATATTTCAGGAATACCCCACCTAGCAAATGTGGTCTTTAAGGCCCTGATATGTTCTTCAGCTGTTTGATTTTGTATTTCAATTAATTCAGTATATTTGGTTAGATAGTCAACCATGAGCATGAATATTTTGTTGTCAAAGAAAAACATATCAGCTCCCACTGTCTTCCAAGGTCTATCGGGTACATCTCTAAGTTTTAATTCTTCATACGAAAGCCTATTTTGAAATTGCAGACACGATTCACAATTCTGGATCATATCCTCTATTTCTTTATTCATAAATGGCCAGAATACTAAACCTCTCGCTCTATTTTTACATTTATTAACACCCATGGTGGTTATAATGGAGGTTATTTAGCATTTCTTTGCGCAGAGATTTAGGAACTAATACTGCTGAATCTTTGAATATTATTCCATTTACAACTGATAAATCTTCTTTAACCGTTAAACCTTTAAATTGAATTGTATATCTGTAAATTTAGGCCACGAGGTTGCCTTACGATTCCAAGAAAATATACGTTCTGTTCTGCACTGTGCTGAGTTTCCTTCGTTTACTCCCACCACGGATATACCTGCTGCCTCTTTAACAATTGGGAACGAGAAGATTACAAACCTACGCTTGTTGCGGAGTGAAAATGCAGAAGGAGAATACAAGCCGCAGCGGTGGTGCTGATGTTGCTCACGGTCACGCCATACCGCCAAACGTCATCGAGGTTTACGAGACGAGCAAAAGCAAGTTTCATCCCTGGGTAAAACTTTTTGAAGGAGCGTTACTTACTGATTTACAACGTCAAGGATGAGACGAAAACAAATACATATTTTCTCCACTACATCGATTCTGAACTGTACGACGTGCTCGGCGAACTTGTTTCACCTTCAACACCGGAGGCAAGAACATACATAGAGAATTGCAAATCACTTGTTAATCATCTGGATCCAGAACCACTAGAGATTGCAGAGTATTATAAGTTCCATCATCGCACCCAAGATGAGGGCGAGACTGTAAAAGAATATCTTGCTGCGCTAAGGAGGATGGGGCGGTTTGCGGTTTTGGAGGGTTTCTGAACACGGCGTTACGTAACCAATTCGTGTGTCGAATGAGGAATGGAAAAATATAGATTATTGGAAACTAGAGGTTTAACGTTGGAAAATTCTTTCGACATTGCTGTGGGACTCGAGAGTGTTCCGGTGAATACTATGGATGAGAGCGGGGTGTATGGTGTGGCTGCATACAATAGCAAAGAAAAACATATTCAAAGTACCTACACATGCCCGCAGTCGCCCATACTCGCAGGCGAGTGCATCGCCTACAAACAAACAACCACCTTCAGTCTCAACTTCTGGCACGGAGGGGAAGAAAAAAGTGTGCTGTTTTCCGTTATGCTGACAAATGCCCGTTCAAGGGTGCTATTTGTCACTTTTGCCATAAACAAGGACATTTAAAAAGAAAATGTGCCTCAGTTTGAAAAATGTTAGTGCGGTTGAGTTTGTAAACAATATTAACAAAGATAAGAATGTACAGTTGTCAGTTTATGATCACAGTGATCCTAATAATAGTCTATTACAAATGGAGTGTGACAGTGTCTCAGCGGTTTCCATCATCAATGGACAAACCTACTTTTGTGAGAGTGTATGGATACACTCTAATAAACATAAATAATTTCTAATTGTCATACTTTGCCGCTCTTTGAACTGTCATTCTGACAGGCGGGATCACGAAAGCAAACATGTATCATGGATATAAATCTCTTTTAATATTATAAAATAAAGACTGAGAACACGCAAGCATTATTAATTAAGAATCAAACGAACTTACCTTGTGAAATTTGATTCCAATTATGCGAGGGTCTCAACCGAAGACGATTACATAGTTACATACATGAGATGGTGCCATCTTCGTCACACATTTAGAGTTAATATAGTAAAAAAACTCCTTAATTTTTAGTTAATATAGTAAAAAGGATATAGCTTCCATCTAGAAGCTATATCCTTTTGTAGATTTTAATCAACTGTTTTGTGCTCGGTGGGATCCTCACCCAGTAGTTGCAGAATATTAGGATCCAACGGTGCAGTAGTTGCGGTGTCTGTTTGTTTTGGTATTTTGCCGTCATCATCTACGGTCAGCAGCGGAGGTGGAAATGTAGCGGAAGTGGAAGGAGATGACAACAGCTCCGACGAGGATCCAAATTACTTATATATTTACTGTTACAGTGTCAGGTGTCAAGGAGCTCTGACTGGAATGAAGATATTATGATAGAAGGTAAAAAAGTTGAATGCCGACTAGATACTGGTGCCGAGGTTAGTATAATGCCTATAAAATTGTATAAGAATAAAATTGTCTCAACTGTAAATTAAGGAAGTTTAATAAAAATTTGGAGGCTTTTCAAGGAGCTCAGATCAAGCCTATAGGTGCTGTAAATTTACTCTGCAAATATAAAGATATGTTACTACTGCCATGATCACGGGATGACTGCGTAACTCTCAAAAACTGTATTAACTTATTTACCGACGGCGGGCCCATACAAAAATGACATTAAGTATGATGGGAAGCCGTAATGGAACCACTTTGGCCTAATGGAAAGCCTAGACCCAGAGCTAAATTGGAAGATACCAAAAGTCGTCTGCATGTCATTCCAATCCAATAGATGTACAACATTTTTATAAGATCCTTACAGGAGATGAAAGAATTGAGGATAATGTGAACGGTTTTTTAGGATTGCCTGATTTTGATTTAGATCTTGATGGACCCTGTTGTAAAACAATGTTATACTGGGTGGCAACACTGATGTCAGTGTATGACGTCGCATCCATTCTGCTCTCTTCCTTGTAAGATTTCTGTAAGCGCCATGTTGTCGTGTCTTTTTAAAGTGAACCAATATAGTTTCATTCCTGCTATTACAGTTGTTTCAATCATAATTTACATCAGGTTATGGGCCCAGTCACGTAACTGATGCAGGAGTGGAAGAATCAATAGGAGAAATACTGTTAACAGTGAAATATTACGACGGCGAGTTAGCGTGCTCGAGTTTGAGGTTAAGTCGCCGGCGGGAGAAAACTTGCTCAGGTTTTGGAGTAAGGAAGGAAGGTTAACAGGAAGGAGAAAGCAAGATGGAACCCAGTCAAAGTATTATCAAGTTGGTGGGGGCCAGAAACTGGAACATCTGGAAATTTCAGACGACCGTGTTGCTACGGGGCCAGAGTCTACATGACATTGTGGAAGGTCGCGTCGTGAAACCGACTGATTCCAAAGAGGCTACAGATTGGCAGGCTAAGGATGCGAAGGCACAATCCTTACTTGTCACCAGGATCGGAGAGGATGTGATGCTGCACATTATTTCCTGCACCACATCAGCTGAAATGTGGAATAAACTGGCGAGTGTGTATGAGCAGAAGTCAGAGACTAGCATTCATATTATTCAACAGAGGTTTTTCCAGTATAAATATGAAGACGGTATGGAGATGTCTATGTTCTTGTCCCAAATACAAGAAATGCAGAACCAAATGAATCAGTTGAATCAGATCAGATTTATCAGCTTCACTCAACACTTTTAATGATAAAAACTGAATAAATAGTTGTTCTCACGACAAAAACTTCAGTGACAACTTCAATATGGCGTTAGCGTAAAGTATACTCTTCGAACTGTCAAAGTCGCAACTCACACTCGCAAAACAGTCACCAATACTGTTTACGTCAAGGACATTGTATAAATTCTATGTTTACATCTCAGTTTACATGCTCACTTCTAATGTATCCGGTGGTCATCAGTGACAGAGTTAAAACTCGCACTCACAAATTATGTTTCTCATGAATGCCATCAGATGGCTCTGTTTCAATCCCATACAAATCACGGTTTACTTTACGCGTTCGAAGAGTTTGAAAAACTCGCACTAAGCATACTGGTAAACCACGGCTATATTTGGCTAAATCTTCTGTTTTTAATAAAGGACTTGGAGTATTTATCTACGACACTCACACTCTTTACGCAACTGTTTACAAGCAGTTGACGTCATCAACCATTCGGCCAATCTCAGTCGTTTACGATCACGTGACTAAGGGAGAAAAATATATTTTCTTTGTAGATTTTCTCTTGAAACATCCAGTATTTTTCTAAATAGTTGGTTTCCAAAATTCATATTCAATATGGATGCAATCAATAGATCCTAAATTTTATATGCTGTCAAATATCCTTTGGTTTTCAAACTCAGGCTTCCTTCGAACGCCTTTAAAAATAATAATATGGTGTTCCCACCGTATTTTCACAACCCACGATGGTGACGTTTTCACCATGTTCTGATGTTTGTATGTGTACTCTTTTTGCTCCATTTTGAGCTTTTTCCTGTGGGTTGTTTGTGCATGGTTAAACGACAACCTTTTTTCATCCATATTCTACAACCTCTCGGGATTGTAATGTAATGGATCCCCAGTTCGTCGTACAGTTTTCGATCTTTAAAATGATGTGAAACAATTGCTTTGTTGAGGTTCTGGCCTCTAGCTCGATTCATAAACTGGGCTTTACGTTTCGATACGGCGCGATTCCTCATCAAAAGTAGCTTAAGCCAGTGAAAAGTTAAATTTTATTCAAGAGGAACATCGATTTCAGGTCAGGGGTGAACAAAATAAAAAATAAAATAATTGTAAGTACTTTTATTTGAAATTATATTTAATATAATTTAAGTAAAGTATTGAATTTATATCACAGAATTTCTGCGTACAAAGAAAATACTTTTATCAATCAATTGCATATCTTTCTGGCAATCCGATTATAGACACGGTTTACTATTGTTGGTCTAGGTATATCGTACAATTTTCAGGCAGCATATTATGCAGATATTGTGTCATTAAACAACTAAACCTAACTGAACATATATACTGTCTCTATCTGATAGGTCAAGAGCTATACCTGTCCCTTTCTAACATCTTGCATCCCTTTCCTATTCCCCCACTACCTTCCACCGTAGCAAGGGAGCTCTAGAATTCCGAGTGCTTTTTGTTTCATTAGCGTTATTGTTTTTCGACCAGGGAAAACAATAAAATAAGGCTTAACCTGAACGGTCGTTCCTACTAAAACCGTGCGTCAGTCGTTAAATTATACCTCCTTATTTATATCTCCTTCCAATACGATTCTTCTTATGGTAACAACGGATTCACCTAAAAATAAGATTTACCTAAGTACTTGCAGGCTTACCTACTACAAATAACGCAATGTCCGTATAATCAATTACGCCCAATAGTGATATCAACAAAAAGTATCAAAATGGCTTACACCAGCTACATCGCAACTTCATTTTTTGTAAGCAAACCTCGAATTCTGGGATGTACATTTCAACGTTAAAAATCACTCTTTGAGGTTTATGCAGTATGCTGACCATAGCATGTTAGATTACACATATTAGATCACAATAATTATATAAAACCACAACATACAGTCATTTCAGCAGTTCTTTTATAAGCATCATCCAGATCGGACAAAATCGTTCTGGTTTTGAGTTCTGCTAAACATCTCTTAAATACGTTATATATGACCTATCAAGCGCAGCTGCGGATTACAGGTTTTCATTGATTACCGATTCATCGATCACAAAAATTGACACAACATGTACTTACTTGACATGATTAACAAGTGACGGACGGATTGTTGCCAGTGATCAAAAATTGTTGTTCGTGTTCCGTTTCATGACTTTTTTGCCAAGCTGTAAATCCTTTTATATAAATCCTCAGTAAATCCTCAATATTGTCTTTTAATAGGTTTTGGGACCAGACATAGCTTTCCTACAAAAATAAAAAAAGGTAAAGCCTACTTACTTACTAAACGTAATTTTTCCGAAATACCTAATGAAACATCACGAAATAGTAATGGGGGCCACGCAGGCGTCAATATCCCGGGCAATTTTTTCGTCGAACGCCTTGAAGGGAACCAGAACTGGAATTCATGGAAGTTCTCCAAACGCATGTTACTTACCCTTGAAGGTCTCTGGAGTTGCGTAATTGGAGAAAATACACCCCACAGAAAAACCAGCGTGCTTTGGCGCGGATTTGTCTCGCTGTGAAACCATGCTGCTATCAATATGTACAAGATGCGAAAACTAGTAAAGACGCACGGAAATGTCTCAGCAATATTTTTGAAGATACCGGCCTGTGCAGATGAGTACTGTTGCTTCGAAAACTACACAGAATTGAGTTTTCCTCCTTCTCTTCTATGTCAGAATACATCGAACATATTATAATGCTAGTACAACAGCTGGCCGACATTAAAAGAAAAATGGATGACCAAGAGGTCGCTGAGATTCTTCTTTCTGGATTAACACAGGAGTACGACACGCTTGTTTCTAACCTAGAAACAGCTTGTATGACCAGTAACTTATCGAGTGAAGTAGTGAGAGCCCGTATTTTACAAGAAGAATTCCGCAAGAACAATTTGAATGGATCTGAATTGAACAACAATGCGGCTTTTATTTCCAAGCAAAAGAAAATTACCTGTAGCTATTGCAAGAAGTCTGGACACTTGAAGAATAGATGCTACAAGCTGCAAAAGGATAAATCCAAGAAAGAAAATGAAAACACAAGTTTTCTTGCTTCAGCTATATTTGTAGAAGATAATAAAGAGTCGTTCGTGGACAGCGGTTGCACACAGCCATCTTCTATGGAAGGGCAAGTCTATCGCTAGAGTTTAAGTCTGTGCACATGTGTAATGGCAGAACTATGTTTTCAGACTTTAAACAATTTAAAAGCGATATTTTAATAGCTAATAATAGTACGTTGAAGACAATTGGCAAGGTAAATATTCAACTATGTAATCGAAACACTACTAAGCTAACTGAATGTTCTATATGTTCCTGAGCTCTCAGTAAATTTGCTATCGGTAAGTTGTCTTGTTAACAAGGGATATAGAGTAACTTTTGGCAGGGAAGGTTGTTTTATATATGAAAAATGTACAATTTCTGATAAACCAGTATGTAAAGCTACATGTATAAAAGGTACATTCAGAATAAATGGTTAGGCATCTTTATGTGAGATGGCGCATTCTTTGCCTGTTTTGCATATGCAAGACGCACAGAGTGCTAACTTGGCTGAGGTGCCAATGGAGATCTGGCACAGGAGGCTATGCCATCTAAGTACTGCAGGTATGTTAGCTCTTAAGGGTGGTGCTGCTAATGGAGTTACTTTTCAGGATAAAGAAATAAAGGACTGTGTGCCATGCTTGGAAGGTAAAATGGCAGCTAGGCTTATCCTGTTGGTGAAGCTCGCCGTGCAGCTGGACCACTGGAGCTACTACACAGTGATGACTTAATATAATTTCTTGTTTTTTTACGAAAGGAGGTGAAACGAACCAAAATGGTGCTTTATTTGGGTAGTACCAAGTCTCCTGGTAAAATCGATGTCGCTGTTTAGTAAGTGGATATCCATGTCTTGATCCACAATTTTCATAACGGCTGTGACGCTTCCCTCCTGCATGTTTCCGAGGTTGTGAAATATTAAATTGTTGGCACGGTTCCTCGTATCTTTTTTGAACAGTTTTCCTTCAAGTTAGTCAATTCTCTCTCCTAGTGACACTATTTGTTGTTCTTGTTTACGTGAACCTTGTGTTTACACAAAGAAAACTGGAGAAAACCTTCTTATTATAGGACTCTATGTTGATGATTTCAGTGTAATAGTGAATAACTGTTTTTGCTTGAGAATCATTTTAATTTTAAAAACCTAGGAACTCTAAAGAGTTGTTTAGGAATAAAAGTGTATAGAGATAGAAACAGACATTTTATAAAACTTAACCAGTCAGATTTTATCAAGAGATTGTTAATTCGATTCGGTATGGAGATTTGTAAACCGGTATCTACCCCAATAATAACTAATTGTAAATTAGAAAAGGCTAATTCTGAGTGCCTAGATGATAATACTTATAGATATAGACAACTTTTAGGTAGTTTATGTCAGTTTGTACTAGGCCTGACATAGCATTTGCATGCAATCAACGAAGCCAGTTTAGCCATGCTTTTGACAAGATACATTGGCAAGCAGCAAAGCGCGCCTTGAGATATTTGTCAGGGAATGAAGTCAGTTTGGTAGTCTATTTGTTGTAGTCAAGCTGTTAATCCAATCTTCACATTTAATTTTTTTGTAAGTAGCCTAGATACATATCCAGACATGTATCTAACTAAGTATCACATTTCACTCTTGTCAGGGAATGAAGTCAGTTTGGTAGTCTATTTGTTGTAGTCAAGCTATCCAATCCTATCCAATCTTCACATTTAATTTTTTTGTAAGTAGCCTAGATACATATCCAGACATGTATCTAACTAAGTATCACATTTCACTCACATATGATAGTTTCGTGGTCGAACATTGTTGCAAAGATATTACAATTATTTTCATATTTTCTCTTTCCCTTTTTCTTTGTTTTCTCTTCTAGTCGCACTTCTGGTATTCTTTCTTGTATAAAAGCGTTAGTTTTGGTCTTTGAAGTAAATTTTGTACTATGCCGAAACTCCTGCCGTTTGTCATGTGGGGTTTGTTGGTCAGTCGAAACCAATTTGTTGATTTGTGACGTAGAATTAAAATTTTTGCTTTAGTCTGTAGATTTGTTTTTAAATAATAATTTTCGCTCGTCACGTCAGTTTCTCCACGATTTATTCTTTCTTCTTCAATTTCTTTCGAAGCGTTTGTAAAAAATCCTCAAAAATTTCATCTTTTAGCTGGTTTCTGGCATTAAATAAGTTGCTGTTGCTGTTGCTGCTGTTGGTCCCGGCTACTACCGGTAGTAGTCGTTACATAAAAACCACGTCAGAGGCCGTAAGGCGGTTTGAATAAACTCTGACACCAGGGCTTTGCAGCCCACTCGATAAGAAGAAGAAGAAGTTCTTGAGTAGATAATATTACTCTTCTTGACTATAGTTTCTTCCATTTTCATAAATATTGTCGGTTCACATTTTCTTTCTGTATCCGATAAACGAAATTCCAAATACTTCTTCAAAGCTGCGCTACCAATCAAGCTTATGAGGAGTCCGACTTTAACTCCATTCTTCTCTTGCGGCCACTTGTTCATCGCGTGGCCACACAATAATTTTCCCAGCTGTGTCTAAAGAACTTCAAGCTTTCATATCCATTGCTTGCACTTATATCCAAGGTTTGGGGCCAAGGGACGCTGATATGGCCTCGAATTGTATCACCTTCAGCTGCACCAGTTGTTGTTGCAGCACTGCCACTTGCGATTGCATTGATAGGTTTGTCTGTCTTCTGACACCCTGTATTATACTGAAACTCGTGACTGGTTTTTTGTTTCGGGTTCGTATGCTTATATCCAGGATTCATCACCTGATACGACTCAGTATACAGCATTTGAAGATCCTCCGTGGAATCTCTCGAAAGTTCTGACGCACCAAGTAACGCGAGTCGCTTTTTGCTAATCACAGAGAGAATTCGGGATCCATCGGGAAAACAACTTTTTTACATCTAATTGTTCATGCAAGATTATTTGTATTTGACTCATGCCAATGTCTAAAGTTGCCTGAGTTTCGCGATATGTCACATGTCGATGTTCCTCAATCAGCTTACACACGGCATCAACGTTATCTAGGGTGATTGCAGTTTTTGGGCGACCTTGACGGGGATCGTCACACAGCTTGACACGTCCATGTTAAAATTCCGCAAACTAGCGATAAAATGTGGTTTTCGATGGGGCTTCATCACCAAATGCAGAAAGCATCCGATTAATACACTGTTTTTGTGTTAAACCACTTCGAAAGTCATAATAAATCATTGCTCTTGAATTTTCTCGAGTCAATTCCATTTTCACACCGACTTTACAAGTTTGCCAAGACCTTGTGTAAAAACCGCGTTCTTTTAAAAAAATAAATAAATGGTATTCGATTAATAAAACCAAGGAGTTTCCGATTATAAACAATTTATTATGCCAGGAACAATGTAAATATTCCATTCCCGATACTTTTAGTGCATCCCTCGTACCCGTCAAACTGAACAACTTTTAATATGGGTGAAAACCGATCAGAGCAAAAAAAAAATCTGCTGTTCCATACTAAACTGCAATGCCATCTCGTCTCAAATGTATGTAACAGCTGTTTTTTTTGCTGCGATCGGTTCGCTCCTAAAAGTTGTTCAGTTTGATGGGTAGACTCTTAGTTTAAAAGGTTCTAATGATATCAATTTCACTCTGTATTCTTAGTAACAATAAGTTGACGAATTTAATAGTGCAATAACTGTATTTTAGAATAAACAAAGTACCTATTACATCGGTAAGATCGTACTTAGGTTATGCAAATTAATTTCGAATGCTAGTTGTCAAATATTATGAAAACCGCGGCAGATTGCTTACGGATACACGTTCCGAAACAGATTGCTTTCAATAAGCACTGTTCGAGCTGACTCTCTCTCTCTCTGAATTATGGTTCTCATTTCACGTTCAACACAGCCGTTTTGTTCAGACCCTCTAGCATGATTTCTCTACTCGCGCGCGACTCTGTTTTTTTCCATACTAAAAGTCGCGGCAAGCGCGGCTTGCGCTCTCCGAAAAGCGCAGGAATCAGTTATTTCGTATGCAGCGAAGGCGCGTCGCGCGCGTGTAGACAAATCATACTAGACGTGCAGGTTTGTAGGCGGCAATAATCATATTTTCTGGAATTGTTCCATTTGCCTGTTTTACTTGAGACACCATGTTATCAATCTTACCTAAGAATGTTGTTAAGTTTTCTTCACTGTACAGTTTAATTTCAACAACTTTTGCTGAAGAATATGCAATGTAAGTTCAGATTTTTGCTCGTAGATGATACACAATTTATTCTAAATTTCTTGAGTTGTCTCCAGGTTCTGGAATTGTAGGATTGCTCCGGGAGATGACCTTGTAACGAGAATACCGCTTGCTCTGGCGTCTAGTTTTTGCCATTATTCGATTTTCTTTTATCATCCGCTTTACTTGGTGGACATGGATGCGTGCCTGCGACGACATCATGTAAGCCTGTCGCTTTTAAGATTACTTTTATCGGAAATTTCTAACTACTCCAGTTCTCGGTTCGTTCCAGCCTGAGACCGCACGAGGTGGACGCGCCGCTCAACCCGTTTACGAACTCCATTTTGTTTTTCCTCACAGGGCTTCACGTTTAGTTTGCTGCTTTACCTTAGCTTATCACAAAACCAGGTGCTGCAAAGGACTTTAGGCTTTTAGCCCTAAATTTCAGACTATCGAGTCGTTTTTGGGACTAGACCAGTAAAATAGGGCTTTAAAAGCTTCGTCATTTGAAAAAACTTATAGCCATTTTTAACAGAATACTTGGCGTAATCAGTACGCAATAATGGTGAATATTCTTGCAACTTAGTAGACATAGCTTCTGCGAATCATCTTTTTCTTTGTAGTAATAATATCTAGGTAAGTACGTAAGTAAATAATTGTATGCTATCAACCCACAGATATCAAACGTCCCAGAGAGCAAATAATGGATGAAGAAGACACCCAATATTGTTTTGAAAAGCACGCTACTAAAGAATTAAGGCAAAGAGTCATGAAAAAAAACAGCCATGATGGGTAGTAGTACTTGTAGTGACAGAGCAAGCACTACAAAGTCTACAAATGTCAAACCACAATGTCAGGCCTGTGCAAAGCTGGGAGAAGGAGAAGACGAAAGAATCGAATGTTTCGCACAACTTCTTGTTGAAGAGTATAATTAGTATGTCACTCCACGTATGCGTACTCGGTCTTTCGTCAAAATTTTGAATTTTTTGATCACCTTAAAAACTTGCCATACCTACTGAAGAAATAGAAGTGTCAGAAACAGAGACAATCTAACCTGTCGATAGCACCTAAGTACATTAAACGGCGGTAAATGGAAGAAATTTTCATTATATCTAACGAGAATTATTATTATGATTTATAAGATAATAATACAATATTAATCAAAAATAATACAATTAAGTAC
Source organism: Agonopterix heracliana (assembly GCA_963693445.1). Classification (NCBI taxonomy): domain Eukaryota; kingdom Metazoa; phylum Arthropoda; class Insecta; order Lepidoptera; family Depressariidae; genus Agonopterix; species Agonopterix heracliana. The sequence continues at coordinate 2,484,094 of OY856321.1, forward strand.
CTTAGTAAGTTTATAACTTTTGTGAAGTTGATTTTAATATATCATTATCAATGTAAAATAAAAACGAATTGTTATGATCAAATATATTTTTATTCAACTACCTAATTATTAGACAATTTAAGTCAATACTATTAGTAATAGTCCTATATAACCTTATAACCTAATAGCCTAAATAACCTTAAGGTCTAAGAGCTTCATAGGCTTTTTGAGCGTCTTATTTTCTTAAATTAGTCGCTAGTTAGTTCGCCTTTAGGCTTATAACCAAAAGGCTTGAAAAGGCTTAAAGGGCTTTATAGGTTTTTAGCCTACTATGCTTTATTTAACAGGCTAGTCTTAAAATAAGGGCTAAAAGCGTAAAATCCTTTGCAGCACTTTGCCCCCTTTGTGGGCTGGGCCCATAACCTCTTGAATGTTATGTGATGTGGAAATTGTGGAATAAAAGGGGCAGAGGTTTTTTATGCACTTTTATTAATTACTTTGCTTTACCACACGTTTACAGTAATCGCCATTGACCGGTTTAATACGAAAAGTGTTGCCAACATCTAGCAAGAACTATTACCACCATTCTAAAATAACGTTTTACCGGACCTGTTTTGGTGTACTCAGTGGCGTCAAACATGTTCTCCGCTACACGTGCAGAAGTCGAGCCACTATATATCAACCGACGCGTCGGGCACGGGCTGGTGAGCCCAACTGGATAATGTTCAAATAAGCAGAAACCAGAAAGAGATGTCAGCAATTCTACACATGCTAAGAGCTCCCTGGCAGGTTCAAATCAAATCAAATCAAAATGTTTATTTAAAATAATATCACATGGATAGCTTTCTGACGTCATTTTTTACTCTACCACCGCTTGGGAAGGTGTTCCGTTGTAGAGAAGATGCGGCCAGAAACTCTACAACACACATCTTTAAAAAAACAAAATATACAAAGTACACTTGTAGGTGGGTAGTAGTAAAAAACAGTACGACAGTGACAGTTACTCGTATATTGTATAGCTTTACTTATTACTTAGCCACATACATTTGCATTCGTAGGTTCAAAACATAAGTAGGTGCACAAATGGTGCCTAGGTGGGCGTCGGAGAGGACTGCGGGAGCTATCGCATCTCCTAGCCTAGACTAGGTATCCGAGTGGACTGCGGGAGCTATTCGCACTCGTCAACCTCAACTACTAAAGGACGGCTGAGGCGCTATCGCTTTAGTTGCTGCTAGCTAACTGAACTGTAGACGCCGCGGAGCCGCTTTTATATTGTCCGAACGCGTTGGTGCCGTGTGCAAATCTCGTTGGGGGAAGCCGCGTGAGACGGGTAGTCGGTGTGCGAGCGAGCAAGTATTCAACACCGTGCGTAGTTGGAATGTTCTTGCTACACACTTACAAATACAATATTGAATTACATAGTGTAACATTGTCAAGACCAGACATTTTGGTCATTCATATAATCATCGAGTTTATATTAGCCTTTTTTACTTAAACTTTTTGTCTGGCAAGTTTAGAATAAATCCTCTGGTATGTTATTATATTGGCGTTTACAGAGCCCCATGAAAGATGTGTTGACTTTACTGAGTCAAAAATGTGGGAATACTAATTTATTTTTATTTCTTGTATATTTTTATAACTATGAACATCACTGTTTTTGGGAAAGAGAGACAAATTTTTGCGAACGTATAAAATGTTTTCGTAAATATATTGACTGTAGAAAGTCAAAAAACCGATATCTTTAAAAAGTTCTCGTAGTGAATCTCGACAACGCAGATTATAAATGAATGGCTCGAAGCTCGAAGGATAAAGATTGCCTCAACATCTGCAGCACGGCCCCATAGCAGAATACCATAAGACATGATACTATGGAAGTAGCTGAAGTACACAAGTCTCGCAATAGCTATATCGGTTAGCTGTCTAATTTTCCGAACTGCATACCTAAGCTGCCCAGCTCAGCCTACCCGCTAGGGTTTCTATGTGTGGAGCCCATGTATGTTCGACAATATCTGTTCAATCAGACAACAGGCCTGTACTCCCCTACCCAGGGCCATTTTGATGGCATTTGAAGATTTGTATGTAACAAACCGTCAATGACAATATTATTGCCTTGTTTTTTATATTACTAACATAGTTATATCAGTACTATAGATGCGGGCAGGAAAGTTTCCGAATTATTCCCACGGAATACTTCCGAAATATTCGGAAAAATTCCGAAACTTTCGGAATATTTCCCATAGCATATGCTCACGACTATAATCCCCGAGGGGGTAGTCAGAGATGTTTTGAAAATTCAGAATATCGACGTTTCACTAATACCTACTGAAATTTTTTACAGTGTGACGGGTAGTGAGCCCATCGCCACTTACACTTGACAGTGGATGTGCCTCGAAATCGAAGCATGCAGGTTTCTCATGACGTTTTCCTTCACCGAGGCCAGTGGTGTTACAAATCATATGTAAATTTTAAAAAACCCATTGGTACGAGTCTACCTAGACGGGGATCGAAACATCAAAAATAAATGATAGGTGATTGCTATTAACCGTTGAAGAATTCCCACGCATGGATCCTGTCTGCAGCACCAGATATTTATAATTAAGTACCTATTTGGTTTTTAATAAAAATTCATGGAGCTTTCCAAATCGCAAGGCAATGCTATGAACCGTACGAGAAGTTCCCTCGTACGGAGACGATCCTGACTTCAGCACCAGGAATCAGGCCGCTGTCACCATATCATATTATGTGTACCTATACCAAGTTGTAGCTCGGTTGCAATACCTAGAAGTGGGGTAAAATCACTTGCAAGATTTCTACCAAACAAACTAACAAGTAAATAAAAGCTTATTGTAATATCATTAATACAAAATTACGAGAAACGTTCACGATTTATTTATAAACTTTCATTTGAATGTTGAATAAACAGGCGGGTTTAATAAACTCTGACACTATAATGATAAAAAGAAGATTTGAATGTTTCGCTGCGGGGTGCGGTGTGAGGTGGAATTATTCCGGGGGGAGGGAAGAAAGATTCCGAGGCGGCCGCGCGCCGCGCCGTGACTGGCAGCGCCATCTGTTGGTTTGCGACTATAACTGCCGCTTGCAACTCTCTCGAATATTGTAGTGTGACATGTGGTGCCATCTGTGTCGCAAGCTGTAACACTATTCACTAATAACCTTAAGCAGCGATTACATTACCCATAATGCATACGTTTCTTGCTTTGTTCTCTCTGTTATAAAGTGAAGCGATCAAAGCAAGCAATGTATGCCGAAATCAGCCCTGCATGTTGGGTAATGTACTCGCTGCTTTACAATTGAATGTTTCCTTTCGCGGGGTGCGGTACGAGGTAGAAACTTTCCGGGAGGGGTATAGAATCTTTCGCTGCGGGGTGCGGTGTGAGGTGGAATAATTCCGGGAGGGGTATTGAATGTTTCGCTGCAGGGTGCGGTGTGAGGTGGAATTATTCCGGGGGGAGGGAAGAAAGATTTGATTCTTTCCGCGCGTGACGCTTCGCGCGCTTTGTATTAAGTTCTTTTCTTAGCTTTGCTTTTGAGAAATATTTATTAATAGGGTGTTTTGAAACTAAGAAGATAATATTTTATTACTATTTTTATTCCATTGAATACTTCCGAGGAATCGAAATATTCAAAGAAGTATTCCGGAATAATTGCGAATAATTCCGGAGTTTTCCAACTATAATCAGTACATTTCGAAAACGCATAATCAAATGAGGCGTTTTCCGACACTAGTAAATCGAAAAATCTGCAATATTTCAAAATTCGAGAAAACCCTGTCACTCGGAAAATCCTTAATAATGCAGTACAAAAACAGCGCACTACGAATAAAATTTTACATTTAACTGTGGTAACGAAAGGGTAAAGGGGCCTCGAGACGTGTATTGCCTAAAGGACCCTAAAAGTAAGTAAGTAAGTTATAGCCTGTAGAATCCCACTGCAGGGCAAAGGCCTCTCACACTTATTTGTGAGAGGGAGTGGGCCATACTCCACCACGCGGGCCCAGTGCGTGTTGGTGGAGGCAAGTTAGTGGTCACCTTGCTTTAGAGAATTTTCAAGCCGCCAATAGGCCCTAAAGGACCCTGACATGGTTAATCCGGCCCTGCCCCTACCTTCACAACGAGGGCGCAATCGCTCATGAACCTGCCTGATGGACATGGTATATCGTATACTCCAAACCTACAATCTCCGTCTGAACCTTCATCACCTGCCCAGCAGGTACAACATGGAAGCAGAATTTCTTTCACGGCAATCCTTCCGCCCCGACTAGCACCTACTCCCCATTATCACAAACAAGATCTTCAACAAGTGGGGAGTGCCCGACATAGATAGACACATATAGTGAAGAGCTATGTAGCGACCGATGCCAGAGACTCCGACGCGATCTTCATGGATGCTTTCTCGCGCCCCTGGCATAACAGGTTAGCGTGGATTTTTCCCCCACCCTATCTGCTACCAAAAGTTCTTGCCCACCTGAACGATTGCTCAGGGATTTTTCTGATTGTAGCTTCCCGCTGGGACAAGGCGTTCTGGGGGCCTGACCTCAAGAGTCGGGCAATGTCAGCCCCATTCACCATCTTCAATCTGCATCAAGTAATGATCGATACCACAACCAGCAAGCTCCCAGCAAAAGTGCACCAACTACATCTACAGGAAGTCTCGAAATGTGGGGTTGGACTGAAGCACTCACAGACAAGATACCAGAATAACTCAAATTACTAGAGGTAAGCTGGCGTGATTCTACTGAAAATCTTACAAAAGCGCTTGGCAGCGTTGGTGCTTAGCTATTCTTCCCTAAGTGGCTCCGACCGTGCCAGATTTTTATCAGACTTGAATTATTCCGACTGCATACAATAGGTAGGTGTAGGTACTATACTTTTCCAATTTTCCATAAGTCTGTAGTTTCCTGTGTAACCCGAACTCTGCGCTCAAATTGGCTTTAAAGTGTAAATCGAGCGATGAGAGGTATTGATTGTCTTTAATTTAACTTTTTATTAACAAAACAATGGTAATAACAATAACTCATTCCTTACATTTAATTAAATATTAACATTTTATTCACATATACTGTTTCACAGATTCTCATTATGTCCCGTTTTATATCATTGCGTCGGTTAACTCTGTTATTGTATCATCTTCACGTTTTTGCACTTTTCCAAGTCTTTTTTCTTCGTTAATCTGCCAAGTTTTCATTGGAAAACTATTATTGATCGGGAAATCACTGTTAGCCTATATGTTTCTGTAGTTATATCGCGATTCCTCCGTATTTGACAGTCAGAAACATTGATACCGAAATTCTAACAGGTTGTGGCGCTGGCGAGTATGTTTTTATACCGTGCAACCTCTCATCCCGAACAACTTTCCGTTCCAGTTCCAGCGCGTGCAGTTTCCTGTGAGCGTCTGTTTCGCAATGACACTCTAGCAGGGTCAGACGCTCCAAGCCGCCGATGTTGATCTGAGGGCCTTCATTTACTTGCCATCAGACCAGGAACATTGAGTACATAGAAATTTTGTAACTAAACTATTCAATTAATTCTTTAAAATGTTTAGGGTCCTTCTTAATATGCTGACACTTTTTTAAGGGGATGATCAAACCATCAAATTGAACATCTTTCTGTATTTCTGACTATCATCGAAATAGCGAAAACAAAATCTGCTGTCCCATACATTTGTCTCAAGTAGGTTTGCAGTTTGCATTGTTGTATGGAACAGCTGATTTTTTTCGCGATTTCTATGTTGGTGCCATAGAGAAAGTTGTTCAGTTTGACGGTCTGATCATCCCCTTAAAAAGCGTCATCATATTATGAAGACCATGTATAGTTACTGATAACAATTTGTAAATAATCTGTAAATACAATATCAGAATTCTGTAACTATATAATGTGTAAGGGATCTTTAAATATATTATGTAAAAATAACAATTCATAATTCTTTTCATTTTACATAACTAACCAGTTTAACTATTTTTAGGATTAAGCCCGGCTTGCACCAACAAGTATGTAGGCTTAAACGTATTCTTTCACTCGCTACAATTTCTGATTACACTTCAGATAAGCTTTCTTATTTGACTCTCCCGAACACTGCACGCTCTATGAACATGTTTTCACTACAAAATGCTATCAATATTTATTATAAGTACTCCAATCAGAAAACACAAAATATAGCATAGACAGTGTGGGGTACCCACATTTAGATTTAACTCGGCGGTTCACCAGCAAATAGGGAACCGCCGATTTTGTATATAAGATAGAACATTTTAGATAATAAATTAGTACTCACTGATACTCACAACGCAACGTTTCACTCCTACTGCCCTAACCACCGTTACAATCCTCAAACGCTCCACACGAGAGTTCCTCAAACTGGTGACCCCGAGATTGAACCTACGCGACATGTCGAAGAACACGAACGGTTTCGAAGAACAGGCACGCCGGTTCGGTGATCAGCTGAGGGCCTTCGGGAAATCTTTCGAGGCCCTAGGATCAAAAATCGCGGGCCTTGATGCAAAAGAGGCACTAATTCATGCGTTGTCGGCCAAGCACGCGAACGCCGCGGAAGCTCGGTCCAAAAGGAAAACGAGGCGTTGCGCAGGAGGATTGAACCTACGCAACATGTCGAAGAACACGAACGGTTTCGAAGAACCAGTATATTTAAAGAATAGGCTGTTGACAGAACATATTATTATATTCCAAAAAAACGCCCGTAGAACATAAAGGTTTTTATAACTAGAAATTCATACAACACTATGAAATCTTAACATCCTTCACAAACGATGCCATTGAAGATATGCTACTAATAAATTAAAGAGTAGGTAAAATTTTTATTACACTGAGATTTTAATAACATTGAGGGTATGGACAGAGAGCGTTGTCAGTTTTGGTTAGGTATGAACCTATACGAAGAATAGCTTCCTTAATAAGGATGTCTCCTAGCCAGATTTGCAAACTGGTGATGGCAAAGGCCCGTAGGAACTTGACGATTAACTATTGTGCCAATATTTTGCTAATTTCGTTTCTTTAGTCTTTCTCTATGTTATACTTATTATTAACATTGTTATTTTTGTATGATGTAATGATGTTAAAGCTTCAATGCTAAGAGCCTTGTTACAACCGCACGCGGGAGAGCTGGTGTTTGTGGCAATGCTTCTGACCACCCCGCAAGGGATTGAGGTCGTTAGTTTATGTATGGTTTTAGCTAAACGACTTTTTTGTTTTACCGTTGTACGTTGTGTAATTTTGTAGCTAAATAAGTATTTTCTTTTTTATGATTGTATTGGTTTAAGGGCCAGTGTTGATAATATCGATCTTTGGAAACGCAATCCAATCTGAAGTTAAACGTCACAGGTGGCGTTTGTAAACTGTCATCGAGAAGCGATGACGTTTCTGTTTCCTCTCTGATTCTCTTGTGATATTGTATCGTGTGCTGCTTTTATTAGTTTAATAAATCTAACCTAATCTATATCAATTGTTTCCATTTATGCCCAAATTACAACAGAGATAACTTCTAAAAGAAATTCATGGAATTGAAAACCTCCGGCAAGCTTGATTTAGGTATAATACAATTCGTAAATAAATTAGATGCTAATAAATTTTTATTAAATTCACAATTTTTGTAGCACCACAATCTGAACGCTAAAATACCGTTTGACAAGATTGAAACACAGGGCATTATCCAGCACTCGTAGTATGCTACACGTGATACGGCTGTATCACGTCTTTTATCTCGTTCGTTCGCACGCAAATAGAAAGAGAGCTAAGGTGTGATAGCGCTGTATCACTGCGGCATGCTAGCTATGCAGAGGTGCTATTGTGTAACTCTTATCGATTACGATACAATACACGATTACGGACCGACGGAGACGAAAATTTGGTATTGTGTAAAAAAATTTCATCGTTTCGATATGAAAAGAACGGTAAATGATTTCGCGTCTGGTTTTTGCTTTGTCAAGAATTTAAAGAAATAAAAAGGCCAATTAAAATTAAGTAAGAAACGGATTTGTGGCTTCGAAATGACACTTAAAAATATGGTTTTTCCATTTTAAGACATGATTCCCATGTTTTTCATAAAATAAAACGAAATAATGTTGTAAATATGCTGATAATAATATTGCATGTTTTGTGAAAGTGCAGTAACGAAACATCAATATTTCACTTTTGGCCACAGATTATCCAACAGTTCCTATCCACATTACTAGCTTTTCGCTCATCGCCACCAGGAGGCGTAGCAGCATTCTTAAATTTCTTCAAAATAAGCGCATAGATATGAAAGAAAGAGACAGCGCTAAGCAAAAAATCCTATGTCTGCATCGTTTTCTCCTTGCTTTTGTGGCTTATTCCATAATATTAAAAAAAATCCAAATGTCAAATTGTCAACGTTTTTTTCCTTACAATTGCGGTGTTTTAAATTAGTTTTCCATGTAATTGTGGTGATTAAATTGTGTATTGGTGGAGCTTTGAGTGTTAATTATTTACGGTGACTCTATCTTGACAGTTTTACAAACAAAGTAAGTACCTATAGTATAGTAATTTTTAAGAAATGTGATAGTCAGTTAGACGAACTAATACGGCTGATGGAGGTGCACCGAGATGTGGCCGTGGGACGCCTGCTAGGTGGATCCTTGGTCCACCAACAGGCAAGCCGCACTTGGACGGCCATAGCAGACAATTTAAATTCGATGGCCAACGGCTGCACTAAAACGAGTGACCAGTGGAAAGCTGTGAGTACATTTTTGAACAAAACTAATGTTATAAGGTTTTAGGTGGTTTAGAAAAACATTTCCAAATCAGTTGTCATACTGGACTGCTCTAAAATGTATTGTATAACCAATTAAATATATAAGCTGCATTGCGTGACCCACGTTTAACCAAATATTAGTAAGCGCTTAGAGGTTAAGCAAACAGTAGGAGCCCGTTAGCTAAAAATTTACCGAACCCAATTAAGTCGGGTGCTCTGAGTTCGTTCCGGGCAGACATAGAATGTATGAGGACTCCCGCCAGAACTCTCACTTCGTCGGCCTTCGCTGCATTCGCATGCGAAACCTCTGCTCCACAAGCTTCGCTCGACGCTCTACGGCCTCAGTACCTCCTTGTGAGCTTCTGGCTCTGCTCTGTGAATCAGTGTAGGACTGTAGGTTAATGCTCCCCGGGGCTCGCTTCGGTCGACTCTCTACAGCCTCGTCTGCTCAGTACCTCCTCGTGAGCTTCTGGCTCTGCCAGTATCAGTGTAGGACTGTAGGTTAATGCTCCCCGGGGCTCGCTTCGGTCGACTCTCTACAGCCTCGTCTGCTCAGTACCTCCTCGTGAGCTTCTGGCTCTGCCAGTATCAGTGTAGGACTGTAGGTTAATGCTCCCCGGGGCTCGCTTCGGTCGACTCTCTACAGCCTCGTCTGCTCAGTACCTCCTCGTGAGCTTCTGGCTCTGCCAGTATCAGTGTAGGACTGTAGGTTAATGCTCCCATGGGCTCGCTTCTCTCTACTCTCTACGGCCTCATCTGCTAACTACCTCCTCGTGAGTTTCTGGCTCTGCCAGTATCAGTGCAGAACCCATGCTCCCCGGGGCAGACCAAATAGTTACTGTGTGTGTGAAATAGCGATTTAATTCAAGTCTATGCATGGATAAATAAATACTAATATCCTTATTTGATCACTCAGTATTGGCACAAGCTGAAGTACCGGGCTCGCAAAAGAGCCCGAGAGGTGCGGCTGCACGCAAGTGGGACGGGCGGTGGTCCTGGAGGGAGACCTTTGACTGAAACAGAGACCCGTATACTCAGTATACTGGGTCCTGTTTCGTATGAAGGGAACCCTTCAGTACGGATACCAATTAATGTAAGTCCCGGTATATAGGGGAAAGTAGTCTATATCGTATCACTTAACTTTGAGCCAATTTTGTGAAGAATTTTGAAAGGCTAGCTTGTTGCTGTTCTGATTAAAATGTTAGGAATTTAATATTTTCAGTGTTGCCAACTGCTACCTTAGGGCTATAATAAATAATAATAATAAACATTTATTTATTCTCAACCACATTACTAGTTACAATAAATATTATAGCTAGGATAATGTTTCTACAATACTAGATTGTGGAAGACTGGTGCATGAGCTAAGTCTGTGAAGACTTTTCTTTCAAGTCACCAGGCCCCACCTCTCAGAAGTGTTAAATTTTTGTTAATCTTTAGATTCATATTTTAACATTTAAAAGCCAAGTTGAAATAAATATACCTACAAGTCAAGCGACTGAATTGGTTGATGGGACGACAATCTACCCTCTCACTGAACAACAAGTTGCTTGTATACAAAAGCATTATCAAACCTATCTGGACATATGGCATTCAACTCTGGGGTTCTGACAGCAACTCGAACCTAGAGATACTGCAGAGATTCCAAAATAAAACACTGAGATCTATATCTGGTGCAACCTGGTTCACGAGGAACAACGAAATACACGAATACCTGGAAATCCCAACAATCAAGGAGGAGGTCAAAAAGTTTTGTACAAGATACATACAAGATACAAAACAAGGCTAAAGAGACACACTAATAGATTGGCCAGAAATCTGTGCAATCATAATCAAGGGACACGGCTTAAGAGGTGGCAAATACTGGATCTAGAATTGAGATTATGAAAAAATGGGCTTTGAACTTGATGAAGATAGAAAAACTCGCAAGCAACAGAGAAACAATCTGATTATGGCCATCATTGGCCGATTGCAGATAAAATAAGTGAAACAAAAAAAAGTTGAAATAAATAGAATAATAGTACATTATGATACAAGTGAGCAATGTTGGTCATTACAGACCAGGCGGGATTGCAGCACGAGTCGCAGACGAGGCAACTCTCGACGCCATTTTTGTCAATTCATCGGGCTTCTTTAGGCAATATTCCAGATTGTGTTTGTTCACTAATACAATAAATTAGTTACTATTATAACAATTTTTAGAAAATAAAATAAATTGCAATTATTGCTTCCTCATTTCATGCAACTTCGTATTTTAATAGATAATTTCAACTTGTACGTTTTTAATAAATAAAACTTTCACTCAAATATAACTTTTGTTTTCTCTGTAATAAAGAAAACTTTAAATTCCCCATTTTGTACGAGGCTAAAACGCTATCCGCGAAAAGCAAAAAAAAATAAAAAAGTCTATGGACGATCGCCATTGCTAGATGCGCGATACGAAAACTTATTATATTTTCCCGCCATTGCGATTTTTTTTCACAACTCGTTTTCACTGTTAAAATTAATTACTTACTTATTAGTTATTTATTAATTAAAATGTCTACAAGTACTGAGTAGTGTCATGAAGAAAACGATTTATGTTGTACACCACCACATAAGATGTGAAGCCCTTAACGTTATGGAAAGTTTACTACCTACCTGAAAACTCCAAGGACAAATAGGTATCTATTTTAGTATTTTTTAAAATGAAAATGAAATGAAATTTTTTATTCTCAAGTGTGTTGAAAAACGTCGTATGATACACGTGTGTATTGATGATTACCGCACTCGGCTCTGTTAAGACCCTCGCCTACGGCTCGGGTGACGGGTCTCAATAGCGCCTCAGCGCTGCCGTGCTAACAAAGAGTGCAGAAAGTAAGGTTTTTTCAAAAAATGAGTTAAATACAGATTCGAGATCGTGAAAATAAGCTCTATATGATGATTTGATCCCCATTTAGCTAGCATGTTTAGAAACCGATATTTTTTAAAGAAGAGTGCAGTTAGGGTTTCACCAGACACGTAAATTACTAACTATGAGTGCAGTAAGCATAGCCACTGCACTTAGCATTACCTAATTTTCAAAGGCTTCTGTCAATTCAGACTAATAAGTAATGCAGTATGGTAATTTGCTGCTTTATTAATTAGCACCAGTGAATTGGGTTCTTTATAGAGCACACTAAGAAAAAGTGCAGTAAAATTGATTGCTGCATTGTTTGTTAGCAACGCGATTGGATTTATGATAATAAGATACTACGTAAAAATGCAGTGGTACAACAATTTTACCAATATACCTCATACAAAAAATTACATTTGAGTTACTGCATTTATAATAAGTACCCAGTGCATTCGTTAAATAATATGATCGTACAAACGTTAAGTGCAGTTACAAGCCTTACTGCACTTTTGATTAGGAACGCCTTGTAGAGACGCTAAAGAGCATACTAAGCAAAAATGCTTTTTTCGCGATTTAAAACGCTATATTGCAGCTGTGCTAATGAAGGTTAGCTCAGTTAAAACTATTCATTTTTTCCTATACAGTAAAAATAAAACAAATATGAAAAAATCATAAGAAGGATTGAAAAACATAAAAATAAAAAATAAAAACTTTAGGCGCGATTTTCTCGAAATGATGACGAACCACCTTACTGCACTCTTAATTAGCACGGCAGAGCGGTAATCACCAACATTACACACTTGTACCATAATGTACTAATAAATTACTTTGCTAGGAAACAATGTCAATTATAAATTATTCTACCCGCTATGGACATTTTAGGTTTATAATAAAAAAATATCGTAGCTCTCTATGGGCCTTTTAAGGCGGAAGCTTACAATAGTTTATTTCACAATTTTCTTAAGGCGAACCCGTGCACAATAAAGATCAGGGAGCATATTCTCAAGCGGTAGAAAGTTATTGTACAGCACAATTATAGACTTGTCTGCCTTGTTCGCAGACTGTAGAACGAGCTTAGGTCTACTACGATCCTATGCCCGCGACAACTCGCCGTGGGATGAGCGCGTGCGTAGTAGGCGCGTCCATCCCGCGTGTCTAGCGCGTCCAGATCTTCGCCAGTGAAAGTGCGTGTGTGTCGCGTTACTAAAATACAATTACTTTATGTGTGCTCCTATTACAATAAAAGAATAAACTATGAAAAGCTTGTTTTATTTTTCATGCACGGGGCGCAATCTAAACTTGCTCTTCGTGCATTTAGACCTGGAATCCTAGATTCCGCTACAACACTGCCGAAATATATGGGTGGAGTCCGCTGCAGAAACTGCTGGTTGCCAGGCGCTCGTTGATATCGACGGCTGCGCTGTGGTTAAGAACCGAAAAACTTTTCAAAACATACGAATAGATGAAAGCTGCATTGGTTAAGGAGTTCCAGGATTCTGTATCTGTGAAAGAGATTCATGAGTTGATTGCCAGGAAAAAGAAAAAGGAGAAAAGTTGCTACGAATATATGTGTATAATGAAAGAATTAGGGAAAAGAGGCAAGTTACCAGATTACGTCGCAATACAATATATTCTAGATGGAATAATAGACTACGAACCTAACAAAATGATGCTATATGGCGTGACGACGTATCCAGATCTGAAGGAAAAACTAAAGATATATGAAACCATTAAAAATAATAGAATGAGACCTGAAAAGAAAGAAGAAAGACCAGACCTAAAACTAGTGATCCACCAGTCCTGAAGACAAAGGCCACATTCTGCTTTAAGTGTGGTAATAAGAATCACTTATCAATCTTGTGTCCAAACAAAGCTAGAGGGCAAAAGTGTTTCAAGTGCAATGATTTCGGACACATAGCTGCGAACTGCAAAAACGGAACGCAACCACCACCGACCACCCACCGACGCCGCCACCGAGCCCGCCACTCAAGCAAATTACGATGTGGGCGACTTGGACGAGCAAATAAACCGGTACTCCGATGGTTAACGAAGAGACCAAGAACAAGTCCGAATCCGAACGAATGACAGCTCGAGACGTAAACAAACGTGATGGCGAAATGAAACGTTCTTTGAAGAAAATTATGTTTGGAAAACAGGCAGTGATATGAACTTAATGACGTGTGACTGCGTGTTCTTGTGCGGCTATACTAAGTGGGACATGGACAAAAATGTGCAGATTTCCGGTTTGTGTAACAAAACTGTGGACACTTTAGGAAAACTAAGTACGGATGTTATTATAGACGGAAGATGTTTCAAAACAAACTTTTACATTGTGCCGAGTGACTGCATACCCTATCCAGTTATTATTGGACAAGAGTTACTAGCGAACGCGAAAGTGATGATGCATAACGGACTGATTACATTTCTGTAAGATGAGGAACATTCAATAAACAATATTCAGTGTAACATTAACGAGATCGTGAACGATTGCCGAAATCCTCTTATAAGACGCGAGTGTGAACTCCTACAGGATTATGACTACTACAAAGAGTATTGCGCAGGTGAAAAGCTGAGGCATACAGACGGTCTTAGCCAAAGCCCTGTTATGTTTTTGACTCACACGCATGAGATACACCACAAGATTAAAGAAGCTCAGAAACATGAAGTAGGAAAACAGGAAGGAGTCCTACAAACTATAGAAGGACAGCTGCTACATACAATTAATACATACCATATCGGACCCTTAGCTGAAAAAGAGAAGAAGAAGAAGAAGGTTGGTGTGAAGATGAGACAGAAGGAAAATCTACGTATTCTGGAGTTACTACAGGAGTAAAATGTATCTGCTTTCATGCAAGAAAGAGATGAGAAGAGAGTTTTAGCAATGGAACAAATAAAGAAAATTCAAGAAAAAAATTGTCGTAATTATAATAAAAAGAGGAAGGCTAGTAGCAAATATAAAGTAGGAGACCTTGTTGCTATTAAACGAACTCAGTACGGAAATGCTATGAAATTGAAGACGAAGTTTTTAGGACCATACCTATTGACATTTTGAAATTATCATCCCTTAAAGAGTGGCGTTGGGTTCCCACAGTGTTAAACGTTGCGGATGATGCCACACGTGCTGTTGCAGGCGCTGTAACTAGCTGGTAGTCGGTGGATTGAAGGCCCTGCATTTTTAAAAGCGCCTTGTAATGAGTGGCCTACAGAACCTCACAATGTGAAGCTCAATCCAGACTAGTTGAAACCAAGTGCTAAAATCAGTTAGATGTCATATCTCATTCATGTAAATAACTCACTCATCACTAAATCATTGTCGGCCGATCCGAACAGTTAACTGCGGCGCAACTGATAACCAAACTGAAGATATTTTTGAACGCAAGAGTATATTCAACAAATTAAGATTAAAGAGGCAGCTCATTATGCTAAAGTGCGGATCTGCAGAGAAACTACAAGATTATTTCCTGAAATTTGATTCACTGGTGAGTGAACTGTGGCCATAGGATCTACAGTCGACCAAATGGACCCAGGACCAGCATATGATAATGCTATTACTTCAATTGAGACTATGAATATGATTTAGACCTTACTCACTCAAGACCATTTGGAGACTTTTTTTCAGCGCAGTACGTGCTAGAGGAGAGTTTAATAATAACCCTACAGCCAGACAGTTCAAAGCAGCGCACAAACGCTTGATCTGCCATGTAGAATTGCAAATCAGCGATAAAGCTAATTGTTGGCCTTTGGAGAATATTTGTGTGCCCAGTGTCTGCAATAACCTGCGTCTATTACCTATATACCCAGTTTGGTCACATCATCGATGGTGCTCTACCTGAAGCGCCGTAACCGTGTGCTCGCATAAATAAACACCCACTTATAAGGTAGTCTTGTAGTTGGCTGTGTACCTACGTGTGCTTTAGGTGCAATAGGCGTACTGCTGGCTTGTAAATGAAGCGAAGTAACTACTTACAATAGTTTAATGCGAATTTGGCAAAATAGAAAACAATATAAATTAGCATAGGGCGGACACAGGTCTTGCGTCGGAAGCGTTTGGACGAGCTCTGCGGTGGTCGTCGCGAGGACTATTGCCTCCTCTCCCCGCGCCCCTCGTTCGCCTGGACCGGTCATCGAAAAGCTGTATCTGTAGTGTGCGCTTGCGGCTGCAGGCGACACAGACTCTAAAAGGCATTCAATCCAAACAACCAGCTGTAAGAAGACCACCAATCTGGAACGTCGATAACCTTATTGATTTCTTAAATCAGTATACCATCAACCCAAAAAAACAATTTGAAACATCTCGCGGTACTTTGTTAGAAATCAGAGACTTCATTATTTTTTGGCCAAAATATGGTTCTAAAACAGATAGCCACAAACTTCAACAATCCGGCTGGAAGATTGAATGCAACAAAATTCGAAATTGGACATAGTATAGTATCATGGACTATTACTAGTCTTCTATGAAATATCCATTTCGGATGTTCTGGTGAAGAGACATCAGTCAGTACCTTCTTTAAACAATTGCTTTTTTTGTTGTAGATTATTATTCTGATGGGAATGAAGTAAGCCCAACATAACAGAACACCGCAGAGATAGTATCTATTCGACTCTGTCAATCTAGCAAGTCTGCATGGTAAAAAAACAAGAGGACAACCATTACGGCCAGGCAGTGACAGAAACTTCAAAACATCATACATTTTGGTATGAAGCAATCAGAACCATAAAAGACATCAGATTAATTGATAATTCTGGTAAAGAGACATCAGTGCCTTCTTTAAAAATTGGTTAACGACACTGACGAGTTACCAGTGATTGTGGATTCTTTAAAACAAAGAGTATACACATTTTAGCTGACTGTAAAATGTGGTCAAGGCTAGTCATTGTGGACTATGATAAAACGTTCATCTTCATTGAGACCTAGGCCAGTGCACCGTCACTCACGTTTGACAGCTGTGATAATTACATTTGACAGTAAAGCGTATCGCATACAGAAGGAGTCGAGGCGCGGGCGCGCCTTAGCGATCGTGACATACGGTCGATAATTGTATACCAAGAATAAATCCGAGCGCGCTCGGATTGGTATGATATACAATTACCGACTGTATGTCAAGGTCGCCAAGGCGCGCGCCCGCGCCTCGACCTCGGTACAAATTGATGTGCTAAGATTTATAGTATATCACACTCGTACAACGATCCTACGTTATTGTTGTAGCTCATTATTCTGATGGGAATGAAGTAAGCCCAACATTACAGAACAGAGATAGTATCATTTTTTGATTATCTATTCGACTCTGTCAAAGGAGCAAGTCTGCATGGGAAAATAACAAGAGAGAAAACCATTACGGCCAGGCAGTGACAGAAACTTCAAAACATCATACATTTTGGTATGAAGCCATCAGAACCATAAAAGACATCAGATTAATTGATAATTCTGGTAAAGAGACATCAGTACCTTCTTTAAAAATTGGTTAACGACGCTGACGAGTTACCAGCGATTGTGGCAGTTCTTTACAACAAAGAGTGTAAAAATTATATGCCCGCATACAGACCCAATTGAAAACTTTTTTGGACAAGTATAATTTTCGCAATAACGACCCGGACTGCCACTCGTTTAAATGCACCTTTAGGTCATTATTGATCACAAGGTTTATTAAGTTCCAGAATGAAAGTTACAATTGTGAAGATGATACAGGGAAGTAGTATTGGAAGTAGTATATCTGGATGACTTAAAAGCAGCATTGCAGAGAGCTTAGATCAAAATAAAATTAATGGATAGGCCTAAAGCGCGGTAAGTTGAAGCAAACTACTGGTGCACTTGGTACATACAAACTAGCGCCATTATCTGTCAAATCTAGGGCACTTTTGAAGTAAATCTTTCATTTGTTTTGCCTCATTTTTCTGGTTTGAAATGTTCGAGTAAGGCCTGTCCATTCATTTTATTTTGATCTAAGGCAGAGAGTTGAAAATTCTTTGATAAAATCATGAGCTCGTGTAAAAGTCTAGTCACAACATGTGAAACGTTTAAAGGTCAGCGTCTCTAATTTACGCACTGTAATTAGTGAACTAAAGAAAAAAAAATGATTGGTGATGATTGTGCGGATATGTTAAAACAGTATGATGATTTTAAGCCACAGTTGCTTAAAAGGATGTCAGTAAATACTGGCGGAAGTGTAAACCGTTCTAAGTATCCACCAGAGTTAAGATCCTTTGCGATTACTCTCCATTTTTACTAGCCAAAAGCATACAACTTTGTTAGAAAAAAGTTCAATTTAGCATTACCACATCCAAGTGTAATACGTTCATGGTACAGTTCTGTCGACGCGAATCCTGGGTTCTCTGTTGAATGTTTTAATGCTTTGAAACTTAAAAGTGGCCAAGCAAAACAAAAAGGTGAAAAACTAATATTAATCCAGTGGATTTGTACTCAAAAGGGCCTCTAGTGGGAAAGTTTTTGGGAAACTTGTATTATAGAGGTCAGTGACCGCATCGCATTTTTTTCGTCGCTCCATCCCTTTCTGTCACTCAGGAACGTCATTTGCTAGACTCTACTAGAGTCTTGTTGTTGTGTTGATAACATACAGTCGGAGACAAAATATCTCGTTAAACCTTTTAAATAATAATAGTTTAGGTATTATTTGGTATATTTTACCTGCTCATGAAATTAAGAGAGTTTACGTTTCTATTTATTTCATGTTGTTAGAGAGTTTTTTTTACATTTTTCGTATTTTTATTGTTCCCACTAATATTAAAAAAGCGAAAGTTCGTTTGTTGTGCGGTGGGAAGAATCTGGCTCTATTGAGGAGCACAATAGAGCGCTGTATGAAAGAGCCACAACTGCAGCGCAAGACAATGAAATGGTCGCCACGCACACGGCAAATCCTTTTTATCCAACTAGAATGACCTCCACAAATTACAACGTGAATCGATTTTTTTATGTTAACAGCTATTTTTATTAGTTAACAGACAACAACTTTTTTAACAATTAGCCCATTAAACACCAACGCACTGTCAATACGATTCGCAAAAAAAATTCGTGCCGCTATTGTGTGGCGAGTGACTCGGCGCGGCGGCATGGCATGCACAAATTGCACAGGCCGAAAGTATTTAAAAGGAAGTAAAGTAGGTAGGTAATAAAACCACATAAATGTTGTTTCAAAAACACCATTTTGGTTGTCAGAGTAAATAGTTCTTATGTTCTTTAAATAGTAGACTTTGATTTTACAATTATGTAGTAATACTATCAGTACTACTTAATAAAACTGATATTAATTTAATTTATGTATATTTTAGATAATTATATTAAATTAATTTAATAATAATTTATTAATTTTTCATATATCACAGACTACAAGAATCGGGTCTCAAATGCGGCAAAAAAAATTAATTTGTCGGCCGCAAAATTAAAACTCACGT
The DNA here is from genome assembly GCA_963693445.1 of Agonopterix heracliana. Lineage (NCBI taxonomy): Eukaryota > Metazoa > Arthropoda > Insecta > Lepidoptera > Depressariidae > Agonopterix > Agonopterix heracliana. The sequence continues at coordinate 2,503,100 of OY856321.1, forward strand.
CAACAATACTTGTCTTATTACATTTTTATTAATATATAGAAAATTCACAATAATAATATTCATGCCATCTGTAAACAAAGTAGTTTGAAAAAAACATTTGAAATTTTAATCAATTTAGATATGCTGATGTCGTGGTCTACAGCAATAATTTAAATTTATTACCATAGTCAAAAATTTACAATGCAGGTGCGTGGTGTCGAGCGAAGCAAGTTCCAAGCTTCGCTTAAAAACAAAAAACCAATTGCCATAAAAAAAGAAATACTGGTCCAAGCGAAAGTTAAACTAATTAAAAACATCAACGATCTAAGGGCAGTTAAATCTTATGCTACGCTTAGAAAAATAAGGAGTGAGGTTCTATCTCTGAACAGCATAAACTAATTTCTTGGATATCAAACGAGAAGGCATTGAGTGCCAAAGATTAAACAGTGGAGGTTGGAGCAGAATCCGGTACAAAGAGGTTGAGAAACACCTGCACGCATCCCCTGTTTTCAGTGCTCTTAAGGTGAACGTAGAACTTGGAAGTCTGCCTAGCCAACCATCTCCGTGGCTGACCAAGCAAGAGGGAGTATTGGGTACAATCACTCATCTAAATCTGTAACAAAGCAACAGTTTAATACGATTTTGAGTAGAGTATGGTCAAAATGTATGACCAATGCAAATATAACAAGCGGATTTAGAGCCACAGGACTTTACCCCCTAGATGAAACTGTGATACCGGAGACAGCCTTCGCACCTTCTATCTTAACTGAGCGTCCAGCTTGCCCTGAAAAAGATGATTCCAATGATACATTTGTAGACTCCCGAACTTCATCGCCAATTTCTACCCTTCTAGAACTTCAAAACTTGATATCTACAGAAAATCTTCCTACAACTCCTGATCTTTTCTCTTGCAAGCCACAAGTCAGTATTTGCAGATAAAGAAAATGATGAGCGCAAGACAATGAAATGGTCGCCACGCACACGGCAAAGCCTTTTTATCCAACTAGAATGACCTCGACAAATTACAACGTGAATCGATTTTTTTATGTTAACAGCTATTTTTATTAGTTAACAGACAACAACTTTTTTAACAATTAGCCCAGTAAACACCAAAACGCACTGTCAATACGATTCGCAAAAAAAAATCGTGCCGCTATTGTGTGGCGAGTGGCTCGGCGCGGCGGCATGGCATGCACAAATTGCACAGGCCGAAAGTATTTAAAAGGAAGTAAAGTAGGTAGGTAATAAAACCACATAAATGTTGTTTCAAAAACACCGTTTTGGTTGTCAGAGTAAATAGTTCTTATGTTCTTTAAATAGTAGACTTTGATTTTACAATTATGTAGTAATACTATCAGTACTACTTAATAAAACTGATATTGATTTAATTTATATATATTTTAGATAATTATATTAAATTAATTTAATAATAATTTATTTATTTTTCAGATAGGTATCATAGACTACAAGAACCGGGTCTCAAATGCGGCAAAAAAAAAAAATTGTCGGCCGCTCACAAAGAAGCGAGACTGAGTTTTGCACTAGAATTTTTAAATGTTGTCTGGGATTATAATAAATATTGTTTTCTCCCCTCCGGACGGAAAGCGTCAATTGTCGTCCCGCTGTGCTAAACGAAGTTGTCGCTTTCCACCTCCGTCGAGGAGAAAAATAGTATACTAACCTCGGACAGTAAATAAGAAAGCCTCATGTCACATGTTACATGTCTCATGCATGGACAACCTCGGCATGTAGACAAAAATACTAAATACTCTCCGTATGTCATCAGGAAAAATTAAAACTCACGTCAACAATACTTGTCTTATTACATTTTTATTAATATATAGAAAATTCACAATAATAATATTCATGCCATCTGTAAACATAGTAGTTGTAAAAAATTCGAAACTGTATTCAATTTAGATATGCTGATGTCGTGGTCTACAGCAATAATTTAAATTTATTACCATAGTCAAAAATTTACCATGCAGGTGCGTGGTGTCGAGCGAAGCAAGTTCCAAGCTTCGCTTAAAAATAAAAAACCAATTGCCATAAAAAAAGAAATACTGGTCCAAGCGAAAGTTAAACTAATTAAAAACATCAACGATCTAAGGCAGTTTAAATCTTATGCTACGCTTAGAAAAATAAGGAGTGAGGTTCTATCAATGAACAGCATAAACTAATTTCTTGGTCACTGAACATCAAATTTATTGTAGCAAAGCTGCATGTCCTAAAGACTGAAAAAATGTGTGTCTCTTACATTTTGACGCTACTGGTGGTTTAATAAGACCTGCAGTGGTTGGAAAACACAAACACGATTTATTTGTATTGTGGAGTAATCTTAACCAACTGGACACAGCGAGTTTTCCGATTTTTGAAATAAATTTTTGAAAGTTGTTTAATGAATTCAAATTTTTCGCAGAGGAGCACAATGTATGGCCAGTTTTATAGCTTGGCAAAAAAGTCATGATCGTGGTGACAGGTGGAACTAAAATATTAGTATATCTTGCCAGGTTATGCGTGATTTTGACGTTCTTGCGTGGAGGCAGCGCAGTCAGTGTTGCCACCTTCAATTTGGACAAGTCACTAGAAGTACCATCGAATCTCGCTAGATTATGAGAAATAAGGATATTAAAAATTCTTTAGAATTCCCTAGATCCTATTCAGTCATAATTCTCAATTGTTTCCTATTCCTTCCGATATTTTTGGCCGTAAACCTTCTTTTTCAAAGACATATCCATACTAAAGCTTTACGTATTCACACAACGACAACAAATTACAAAAAAAAAATTATCACAGCGAATGAATAGGAATGAACTACGAAAGAAAATCTAAAAAAAACTCATGGATATTGCAGGGGAAATCCCGGGTCTTTGATAAACTACATATCTATGGCGGACAGGGATATCAAATTACTAATTCTGTAAGTAAGAGTATTTATACCGGTATTTTACTTAAATTTCATTGATGTTTTACATGGCTTCTTGCATCTTGAGAAAGTCGCTAGAAATCACCAAATCTGTATCTAGTGACTTAGCAAATGCAAAAATCTTTGAGCTATTGCAGAATTCCCTAAATCTAGCGACAAATTCCCCAAGGTGGCAACACTGAGCGCAGTCATTTTTTATCACGATTTTTTTGCCAAGCTGTAGCTGGCATCGTAACATATTTTTCTTTTGCTTTGCATGCTATTTGCAAACCTGTCAACAGGATTTCGTTACTTGATTACTTAAAGAAATCATCATCATCATCAGCCTATATACGTCCCACTGCAGGGCACAGGCCTCTACCCTCTAGGAGAGAGTTTCATCATTTCATGAAATCGTACCATTATCTTATTAAGTATAATGAGCATCACTAGGATGCTCATTATTCTCATAATAGTCAATGCATGCTGGATGATCAAATTGTCCCAATTTATGTTGTGCCCATTTTCTTAAAATGGCTTATGGAGACATCGATAAAAGTAAGATAGGAAAGGAAGAGAAAAGAGTATTAAAAGATACAATCGCCAAAATGATTGATGTGAAAGATATTGACGTATTGGATGAATTAGTAATAAATATTAAATACATTACTACCAAAGATCTGTCCACTGTTAAAATACAACAAGCTACGCGGACAGCATGGCACAATGATTTTCTGTCACAATTTCTCAAAGAAGAATCAAACCGAGGTGTACTAGCTGTGAGTTATTAAACTACAGTAACAATAGAACGAATGAGAAGTTTAGAACATTGTAATGAAAGTGACTGAGGTATTTTTCAGAAGAAAATATTAAAATTATTGAAGAGAATACTCGGGCAAAACATAAAAGCAGGTTGTGGCCTGAGATAAGGTATGGGCGAGTTACAGCTTCAAAAGCTTACAAAGTAAGCAAATGCTTTATTGCAGATGGATAATTGAATTGGTGGCTGTGATCATGGGATTCAAAACTCCAGACACAAAAGCCATGAAGAGTGGTCGGGTATTAGAAAGCAAAGTATTGTTCGACTATGACATCTACAGGTGAACCTAAAACAAAGATAAAGGTCAAGCAAAACTTCGCTCCACGTAATTTCACCGTACGCACAATTTGGCGATCTATCCGACAGGTTCCGTCACATACACTTTGACATTATAGGACCACGTCCATCCTCAAATAGTTTTGAAAAACAAGTTATTAGAAAGAGATTACTTGCAACTGTATTCTGAGAACTTGGGAAAAATAGTTTATTTATTTCATTTACATTCAGATTGAAGACTCTGTGTTAATCCTTATTGAAAAAGGACACGAGCAGTATGATTTGAAACCTATGTGAATAACGTGCTTATCAGTGTTACCAGATCCATGATTAAGAATTATCCCAGATTGGTCTCAAAATTATCGTGTTTTTATCGCATCTCAAATTCCCAAAACTTACGATAGTTTTGGGAATTTGGGATGTCTCTTATGAGTCTAAAAAAGAGAGAGAACCAAATGGTGTACGAAATTCAATCATTCTTACCTAGATTACGTGCTAGTATTTAATGTTTTATATTTAAAGGTAGGTTTAGGGAATCTTAGTACAACTTTTGATTGAAACGACACAATGAGTAAATACTTATTTCTATCTCAACTTTTCTCATAAGAACTTAAATTTTAGTAATATTTGAATACTGTACCCACAATACTAAACGTATGATGTATCGTTGGAATTTAATTGAAAATATAGTTGAAAATAGTGATTGGGTACACTGATTCCATTACATTTAAAAATTATCGTGGATTATCGTAGATTATCGTGGAATTTTTACGAATTATCGTGCGATACCAGATTTTTATTTTCTATCGCATGGCACTCAAAAATATCGTGGATCTAGGATAATTATCGCACGTCTGGGAACACTGGTGCTTATAGAAAACAAAAACAAATCATTTGCGACTTAATAATCTAAATGGTATAATATTTTATCAGTGGAAATGGCATCACACATTTACCAAGCAAGGCACTATTAAAACGCCACAAATAAACACAAACATATCAGAAAATTGAAAAGATTTGGTCCTACCTACCTATCTGCGATTCTACTCATTATATTTTAACAATAGCCTCAAAGAAAACAAAAACAATGACCATTCTCGATCCACTAGGATGCAATTTTGCATCAAAAAACGTTGATCGTCAATGCCGTATATCCTGATTTAAACATAAACAAAGTCGATATTCCTGAACATGTCGTACAAACAGATGGGTAACTGTAGACCAATTATTATCTTCTTTTCTTTCACATATTTCAAGCGGAAAAACTATCATCAGTGGAACAAACTTTGACTTATACTGGACAAAATATAAATCTTTATTATTAAACAGCAGTGAAGCTATGACAGAAGTTTGCTTAATATGCTCAAAAACCATGAACGAAAAAGAAACTTACATGAAGTGTAAATTTTGCCTCCGAAAACGAGATGAACAGGAACCGTCCATGGAGTCCATGTCTATTAACTGCATGCAGTGTTCCCAGACGTGCGATAATTATCCTAGATCCACGATATTTTTGAGTGCCATGCGATAGAAAATAAAAATCTGGTATCGCACGATAATTCGTAAAATTTCCACGGTAATCCACGATAATCCACGATAATTTTTAAATGTAATGGAATCAGTGTACCCAATCACTATTTTCAACAATATTTTCCATTAAATTCCAACGATACATCATACTCACGTTTAGTATTGTGGGTACAGTGTTCAAATATTACTAAAATTTAATTTCTTATGAGAAAAGTTGAGATAGAAATAAGTATTTACTCATTGTGTCGTTTCAATCAAAAGTTTGTAACATTAAATACTAGCACGTAATGTAGGTAAGAATGATTGAATTTCGTACACCATTTGGTTCTCTCTCTCTTTTAGACTCATAAGAGACATCCCAAATTCCCAAAACTATCGTAAGTTTTGGGAATTTGAGATGCGATAAAAACACGATAATTTTGAGGCCAATCTGGGATAATTCTTAATCATGGATCTGGTAACACTGTACTCATTCCAGATTTTATGTCGTCAAAAACAGTTTTTAACAGGTTTTAGTTTTTCTTACTTCGAACTCGCCTGGACCTGGCCCCCCCTGGGAAGGCCTTTAGCCGTTTGTTGAAAAATAAACATCGTTCGAGTCACGTTGCAGGGTTTGCCTTGAACACTTGTCTCTCGCGTGGTGTTCGCGCGGTTCGCGTCTCAGCCTGCCACGAGGCTCCAAAATCCTTCTCAGTTGTTCTTACTCAAAAACAATCCTCGAGATTGAATAGACACTCCTTCAAACTACTTGACACTGGCGAAATCTAACAAGGAAACTTAGCGTTTAAATTCTCTTTGAAGGAAACGCCATTAAATAAAAAATAGAATAGAACATCGTTCGTTTTTCCTTTGTCGTTTTTTGTAAAAACAATAATTTTTGAAAGAAAATTTTGCAAACAGCGGCGGGATGGAAAGGGCAACCGACAACCCTCGCCCTTCGACGTCGCAGGTGAGTAGACTAGAATAGAATAGAAATAGAATAGAATAGAATAGAATAGAATTACTCAATGCCCAAACGAGACTATTTGAAGTTTTTGTTCCGCAATTAAAAAGGCTGTTTCGTTTAGTGATAAGCAGAGTTCGGAATTTTGGAAGCACTTAGGGCCTGTTTCACCACTTCTGGGTAAGTTCTTGTTAGCTTATCCGACAGATAGTTTGACATATTTTTGTTATATTCTGCTCTGGCAATAGGTACTATTTTTTCCCGCTTTTCTGACTTGACGTTTGACTTTGTCCCATGCAGTCTGCATGGGACAAAGTAACACTCGCACGCGTTCAAGATTAAGAGAGCTTAGGGATCGTGCTATTTCAGAACCTCCATTATTACACAATGACAGTTTATCCATTACTGCTGGAAAACACAAGGACTTAATGTCTCTTTGTAATCAAAATCTCATACCAAAAAATTATCACAACTTTTACAAGAAACTTAGAAACAATACTTGAATCTCAACTCTCAATATTACACTCAACTTGCATGGAAACTATAGGTGTAGTTTTCACTACGCCTCTTATTAGACAAAGATTATTATTTTACAATAGTTCAAGTTTGAACATTGAAATCATATGTTCCGAGTGAATATTAAGACGCTGATGAACTACCTAAAGGAAGCTGTAGGCCTACAAGGATAAAAAGAAAACCAGAGCGATATGGATTCTCAAATATATGTATCAAATGTTGGATGATGCTGCTTGTCGCTGGAAGAAGCATTGAGAGGACCTGAAAAGGAAATAATGTGGTAGACAGAAGGTCTTATACGGGGTTGTGTTATACTTGAGCTGGGAGTGTTATTTCATGGGAAACCAAGAAACAGAGGTCAGTTGCACTGTCGAGCACAGAGGCAGAATACATGGGTATCACAGAGGCTTGTAAGGAGGCAATATACTTGCGTAACTTGTTAAAAGAAATAACTGATAAGTTGTATACTGTGGTCCTTCCTGTTTAACGATAACCAGAGTGCAATTAAGCTGTCAGTAAATAATACCTTTCAAACAGATTAAGCATATTGATGTGCGTTATCATTTTTGTCGTAACTGCGTTAATGATAAGGTTTTAGAACTTAGGCACTTGAAGACTTCAGAAATACCAGCAGACTGATTTACAAAAAGCTTAAATACTGTTAAACATTTTTACGTTATGAAAATGTTAGGCATTCAAAGTGTTAATTAAATTCCCAATTGTTCGTAGAACAGTTATTATTTTGATATAGTGGGGGTGTTATAGTTTATATCCAAATAGGAACTAAGGTTATTTATGGTATTGTCTGTGACTTTTGTTCGTTCTAAAAAGGAAAATAAATTCTTTTATTCCGCTTGTCAGCAAATTTAGCACGTTGTTTTATTTCCATAACTCTAATTATTATTAAAATCACAACTAATAGCAGCAATATTGCTCCTCGGCTGTCTATTCAATATTCCTCTTGCCCGTCGGTCTAAAAAAGACATGCAAGCGTCACGAGCAGAGATATTGGATGGATTTGTGACCGTTGTGGATTCTAAAGCGGACTTAAAAGTGGCAATTGAAGAACGTCGCCAAAAGCTTCAGCAGCTGGGTATCATCGCGATGAAATATAAAAGAACTGAGAGTGGATAACCTAGGAATGAATATGTTTTGCCTCAATATCTGTGGGAAGATATCTTAATTAGGCTAATATGGAACAACACAAAATACCATGCCCATATTATTTTACGTGGGCCGAGTAGTAGGGTTTAGGAACGTAATAAAATACATTTTTTTTTCTTTGAACAAAGACATTTAAAAATTGTATTGTATTTGTATTTATTTATTTACCAGATACATGAATTGACACGACTTAAATAATACATCACATAAACCAAAAGTAACAAATAATACAATACAAGAAATTAGACCCGTCCCACGAAAACCTATATTGGTTTATCTGGGGAAGGGGATATAATATACATACATGCATCACTTAAGAACAACTGAACCAACTTATGTGTGCTTATGTACTACTCTTGAACGAATGAATTTCAAATTCAATTTCAATTTTTGGATGAGATTTTCACAAAACCAAGAAAGGGTTTGTTTCATCGCAATGGATTTACTCAATCAGAAGTTTTACTGTGCGAACGAAGCCGCTAGTACCAAAAAGAATGAAATGAAGTAGTACCTAAACTAACTAATTAATGAAAAAAAACAGATAATTTTCACACGGAAAATGCTGATTTTCCGCAATTGCGCGGAAATTTCTATAATGTATTCGACAGTGGGCTATCCCTGTGGTGTCCAACTAAACTCTGGAGAGCAGTAAAACAAATTTCTCTGCTCATTCAATCTTGGAGAGGTTTAAATAAATTAAAATCACTGAAATTCAAAATTTGTACAAGCAAATTTGCTATCCAAAGCTTTGCTTGCTTGCTTTGCTTGGCCTTGCCTCTCAAAAAATCCACAATTTCCTTAATATATCTAAAAGTATTTTTTTTTCTATTTTTCAGAAAAATCAATTCTTCCTCAAGAATGTACAGATACTGCGGACGTCCTCCTGTTTTTTGACCAACTCTTCGATTCAATAAATGGGAGCTTTAAAAATGCAAGCAACCGGAGCGGGAAAAATTTATAACGAAACCTAACGCCTACCTCGGAGCACAACAACGGAAAAATCAAAAATCCCTTTAGTAACGCTGAAGAAGGGGCATCACAGGGGCGCTTCAATGAGGTTCAAAAAATGGCCCGTCCACAATTGAAAGAACGTTCGGTATTTTAAAAGGAAGATTCCGATTTTTGCTTGCCGCTCGGCAGGCAAAATAACTATTGCATGTTGTGTGTTACACAACATGTGCGTACGTGCTGAAATTGAGTTACCGGAGCTAACCGAAGAAGAGAGAAGGGAGGAAATGAACCGGCAGCTATCCCGTACACCAGCACCTTCAAGTGCAGCTCAAGTTCTACTACGTGGAAGGATGTTCCGTGACCTAATGAATTTATTAAATGGCAACAGAAGGTCATAAAAGGTAATTCTAGTCAATATTAGAGAATCAAATAAGTTTTAAATAAATAGTTCATAGTTGGTTTTAGTTCATATTTTTTTTAAATAGGTAGTTCATAATTTTTTTTTGGCACAGCAGAGCACAGCGGGCTTGATTTTTTTTTGGCACAGCAGGGCACTGCGGGCATAAAGGGATCTTTTTTTTGTGTGGCACTGCATGGCATGGCTACCGCATAAGAGCTTTTTCGGCGTATGCAGGAAATGTTTGGTTGCAATATCTATTGAATAGGTGTTTACTCGTTTCCTTACAGAACACCACCGTCCGCTGACGCGAGAGAGGACGACCCAGACCCAGTGTTGCCAGACGACGTCCCACTGCCGGACCCGTACGTTCACTTTTATTTCCTTATTTTTCTGGTGGTGTTGGTCGCGATATCTATTGAATATTATTTACTTAGGTGTTCACTCGTTTCCTTACAGAACGCCACCGATCGCTGACGCGAGAGAGGACGACCCAGACCCAGTGTTGCCAGACGACGTCCCACTGCCGGACCCGTACGTTCACTTTTTATTTCCTTACTTTTCTGGTGGTGTTGGTTGCGATATGAATATTGTTTACTTGTTTCCTTACAGAAGGCCGCCGTCCGCTTACTGCAATGCAAGCCGAGGAGGCCGAGGAAGCCGAGTAGGCCGCAGAGGCCGCGAAGGCCGTAGAGGCGGATCGTCCAGGTCCAGGTCAAGGTCTAATGCGGTCCTCGACCTCAGGCCACCGTCCGCTGACGCCAGACAGGACGACCCAGACCCAGTGTTGCCAGACGACGTCCCACTGCCGGACCCGTACGTTCACTTTTTATTTCTTTATTTTTCTGGTGGTGTTGGTCGCGATATCTATTGAATATCATTTACTTAGGTGTTCACTCGTTTCCTTACAGAACGCCACCGATCGCTGACGCGAGAGAGGACGACCCAGACCCAGTGTTGCCAGACGACGTCCCACTGCCGGACCCGTACGTTCACTTTTTATTTCCTTATTTTTCTGGTGGTGTTGGTCGCGATATCTATGGAATATCATTTACTTAGGTGTTTACTCGTTTCCTTACAGAACGCCACCGATCGCTGACGCGAGAGAGGACGACCCAGACCCAGTGTTGCCAGACGACGTCCCACTGCCGGACCCGTACGTTCACTTTTTATTTTCTTACTTTTCTGGTAGTGTTGGTTGCGATATGAATATTGTTTACTTGTTTCCTTACAGAAGGCCACCGTCCGCTTACTGCAATGCAAGCCGAGGAGGCCGAGGAAGCCGAGTAGTCTATTAAGAATCTGATCAAACGATAGAAGGCGTGGAAGCAATTTGGAAAGTGTTGTCAAAGCAGTACGGTTTGGACGCAATGCTGACTAGAAATTTTAAATTCACTCTACCAAATGTTATTAATAATGAAAATCGAATAATTTTAGATAATGATATATTGCATTTCACAAATAATACTGTATTTTTAGGGATAAGGATTGACTCGAAGCTGCAATTGGGTCCTCATATAGAAACCCTAGCGGGTAGGCTGAGCTCGGCAGCTTATGCAGTACGAAAAATCAGACAGCTAACCGATATAGCTACTGCAAGACTTGTGTACTTCAGCTACTTCCATAGTATTATGTCTTATGGTATTTTGCTGTGGGGCCGTGCTACAGACGTTGAGACAGTCTTTATCCTTCAAAAACGGGCAATTCGAGCCATTTATAATCTGCGTTGTCGAGATTCATTACGAGATCTTTTTAAAGATATCAGTATTTTGACTTTCTACAGTCAATATATTTACGAAAATATTTTATACGTTCGCAAAAATTTGTCTCTCTTTCCCAAAAACAGTGACGTTCATAATTACAATACAAGAAATAAAAATAAATTAGTGTTCCCACATTTTCGACTCAGTAAGGTCAACACATCTTTCATGGGGCACTGTATACGCTATTATAATAAGATACCAGAGGATATTCTAAACTTGCCAGACAAAAAGTTTAAATCCCATGTTAAACAAGTCCTCTGTAAAAAAGGTTACTATAAACTCGATGATTATTTGAATGACCAAAATGTCTGGTCTTGACAATGTTACACTATGTAATTCAATATTTGTACTTTGTATATTTTGTTTTGTTTAAAAGAGGTGTGTTGTAGAGTTTCTGGCCGCATCTTCTCTACAACGGAACACCTTCCGAAGCGGTGGTAGAATCAAAAATGACGTCAGAAAGTTATCTATGTGATATTATTTTGAATAAAAATGTTTGACTTTGACTTTAATCAAGATCCGGTCGAAAATTTCTTGGGCAATATCAGGAGCTACGGAGTGAGAAACATTCGCCCAAATACAGTTGCTTTTGAAGGGGCATTTAAGGCATTACTTGTAAACAATTATATAACGCATCACTCAAAGAAAACGAATCGCGAGGAAGACATAGTGAGTGCCTGCAAAATGTAATCTTCTTCCTGAAGGAAAACAGCTCATTTCCGGAAGAAGCTTTTGATATTGCTGAAGAAAATATTATTTTAAATGAAGAAATGTTCGAGCCACAACACGAACCCCAAGTAGATGCAGAACACGAACCCTTATTTCTCAAGAGAAATTGATAATGAATTTGTTCGTGTTACACAAGATTTCACCCTTTGGTCAGCAGTCATGGTGGTACATTTTAATTCAACGCACTTAACTGCTTCGTCAGATCTCGTTGAAGGGGAATTCGAAATTTTAAAACATAAATACTAACAGGAAAAAAATTCCAATGAAATCGCATAAACTGGTCGGAAAGCATTTTCAGTCTATCTTTGGATATTTGAAATTATGATACCAGCTACATCTTCGACCCCATCTTTGTCCTGAGGGGAGGGACTAGATTAAGGTCAATAGCAAACTCATCTTTTATAAAAAAATAATGAATCGGTCCGTGTGCGAGTCCGACTCAAATTTTGCTCCGTCCAACTCGAACCTGAATAAACTGTAGGTATAGTTACAGCATAACTATATTAGTTCTCACAGTACGGCAAAGGATGTACTTGCGCAGAGCAACGGTGGGGGCCTTGTGGAAGCGGGCGGCGCGGATTTTCCCAAGATCTGTATGAAGATTTTGTGATTGACTGCGCATGATAACGTAATTACGCCGCGCGGCGGCGTCAAGCAAGGAATAAATGATTATGATTATGCTGTGGTATATCAGATATTTTCACCTTACCCTGTAGGTTATATCATTTTTTAAATTTTCAAATTTTTCCCTTCACTTGTCCCCAGGTAACTTCTATGCCAGAAAGAGATGCTGAGTAAATGAAAATTTCCTGTACTTCTGGGCCTACGCAATTCGTAGGTAACACCTACTCCAGTAAAGTAATTCGTAATTAATTAATTATACTTTCTTTAGATTATTTCTAGTAAGTAATTATTTAGACTTCGGTTTATCCAACTAGTATTTAGTAAGACAACTTCGTTTTTTAGTTATAATAATAATTGTGGCGAGCTGACGGTGAGTGGTGACACCGCGGACCCCTATCCAGGGGGACCATACAGACATGCGCTCACACTCACACACACACACCCACACAGACAGTAACACAACCCCCTACCTCTGGCTTGCCTTCATTGGCCGTCCAGAGTGGAATCGCAAGAGCAGAATTCCAATGAAATCGCATAAACTGGTCGGAAAGCATTTTCAGTCTATCTTTGGATATTTGAAATTATGATACCAGCTACATCTTCGACCCCATCTTTGACCTGAGGGGAGGGACTAGATTAAGGTCAATAGCAAACTCATCTTTTATAAAAAAATAATGAATCGGTCCGTGTGCGAGTCCGACTCAAATTTTGCTCCGTCCAACTCGAACCTGAATAAACTGTAGGTATAGTTACAGCATAACTATATTAGTTCTCACAGTACGGCAAAGGATGTACTTGCGCAGAGCAACGGTGGGGGCCTTGTGGAAGCGGGCGGCGCGGATTTTCCCAAGATCTGTATGAAGATTTTGTGATTGACTGCGCATGATAACGTAATTACGCCGCGCGGCGGCGTCAAGCAAGGAATAAATGATTATGATTATGCTGTGGTATATCAGACATTTTCACCTTACCCTGTAGGTTATATTATTTTTTAAATTTTCAAATTTTTCCCTTCACTTGTCCCCAGGTAACTTCTATGCCAGAAAGAGATGCTGAGTAAATGAAAATTTCCTGTACTTCTGGACCTACGCAATTCGTAGGTAACACCTACTCCAGTAAAGTAATTCGTAATTAATTAATTATACTTTCTTTAAATTATTTCTAGTAAGTAATTATTTAGACTTCGGTTTATCCAACTAGTATTTAGTAAGACAACTTCGTTTTTTAGTTATAATAATAGACAGACAGTAGAAGAAAGAAGATGGAAAGTGTAAGAACGGGCAAAATTTTACGACCCACAGTCAAATATACAAAAAAGTTAACATTCATTCGATTTATTTGCGGCTGGGTATCATTTTATGCAGCAAATTGAAATTTTAGGGAGGAATTTAGGAGATTTCTAAAAATCTGTAGATTTGCCATTGAAATCCGTAGATCCGTAGGCCAGGCCAAAAATCCGTAGATCTACGGATAAATCCGTAGGTCTGGCAACGCTGGTGGAATCGCAAGAGCAGAATTCCAATGAAATCGCATAAACTGGTCGGAAAGCATTTTCAGTCTATCTTTGGATATTTGAAATTATGATACCAGCTACATCTTCGACCCCATCTTTGACCCGAGGGGAGGGACTAGATTAAGGTCATTAGCAAACTCATCTTTTATAAAAAAATAATGAATCGGTCAGTGTGCGAGTCCGACTCAAATTTTGCTCCGTCCAACTCGAACCTGAATAAACTGTAGGTATAGTTACAGCATAACTATATTAGTTCTCACAGTACGGCAAAGGATGTACTTGCGCAGAGCAACGGTGGGGGCCTTGTGGAAGCGGGCGGCGCGGATTTTCCCAAGATCTGTATGAAGATTTTGTGATTGACTGCGCATGATAACGTAATTACGCCGCGCGGCGGCGTCAAGCAAGGAATAAATGATTATGATTATGCTGTGGTATATCAGACATTTTCACCTTACCTTGTAGGTTATATCATTTTTTAAATTTTCAAATTTTTCCCTTCACTTGTCCCCAGGTAACTTCTATGCCAGAAAGAGATGCTGAGTAAATGAAAATTTCCTGTACTTCTGGACCTACGCAATTCGTAGGTAACACCTACTCCAGTAAAGTAATTCGTAATTAATTAATTATACTTTCTTTAGATTATTTCTAGTAAGTAATTATTTAGACTTCGGTTTATCCAACTAGTATTTAGTAAGACAACTTCGTTTTTTAGTTATAATAATAATTGTGGCGAGCTGACGGTGAGTGGTGACACCGCGGACCCCTATCCAGGGGGACCATACAGACATGCGCTCACACTCACACACACACACCCACACAGACAGTAACACAACCCCCTACCTCTGGCTTGCCTTCATTGGCCGTCCAGAGTGGAATCGCAAGAGCAGAATTCCAATGAAATCGCATAAACTGGTCGGAAAGCATTTTCAGTCTATCTTTGGATATTTGAAATTATGATACCAGCTACATCTTCGACCCCATCTTTGACCTGAGGGGAGGGACTAGATTAAGGTCAATAGCAAACTCATCTTTTATAAAAAAATAATGAATCGGTCCGTGTGCGAGTCCGACTCAAATTTTGCTCCGTCCAACTCGAACCTGAATAAACTGTAGGTATAGTTACAGCATAACTATATTAGTTCTCACAGTACGGCAAAGGATGTACTTACGCAGAGCAACGGTGGGGGCCTTGTGGAAGCGGGCGGCGCGGATTTTCCCAAGATCTGTATGAAGATTTTGTGATTGACTGCGCATGATAACGTAATTACGCCGCGCGGCGGCGTCAAGCAAGGAATAAATGATTATGATTATGCTGTGGTATATCAGACATTTTCACCTTACCCTGTAGGTTATATTATTTTTTAAATTTTCAAATTTATCCCTTCACTTGTCCCCAGGTAACTTCTATGCCAGAAAGAGATGCAGAGTAAATGAAAATTTCCTGTAATTCTGGACCTACGCAATTCGTAGGTAACACCTACTCCAGTAAAGTAATTCGTAATTAATTAATTATACTTTCTTTAGATTATTTCTAGTAAGTAATTATTTAGTCTTCGGTTTATCCAACTAGTATTTAGTAAGACAACTTCGTTTTTTAGTTATAATAATAATTGTGGCGAGTTGACGGTGAGTGGTGACACCGCGGACCCCTATCCAGGGGGACCATACAGACATGCGCTCACACTCACACACACACACCCACACAGACAGTAACACAACCCCCTACCTCTGGCTTGCCTTCATTGGCCGTCCAGAGTGGAATCGCAAGAGCAGAATTCCAATGAAATCGCATAAACTGGTCGGAAAGCATTTTCAGTCTATCTTTGCATATTTGAAATTATGATACCAGCTACATCTTCGACCCCATCTTTGACCTGAGGGGAGGGACTAGATTAAGGTCAATAGCAAACTCATCTTTTATAAAAAAATAATGAATCGGTCCGTGTGCGAGTCCGACTCAAATTTTGCTCCGTCCAACTCGAACCTGAATAAACTGTAGGTATAGTTACAGCATAACTATATTAGTTCTCACAGTACGGCAAAGGATGTACTTGCGCAGAGCAACGGTGGGGGCCTTGTGGAAGCGGGCGGCGCGGATTTTCCCAAGATCTGTATGAAGATTTTGTGATTGACTGCGCATGATAACGTAATTACGCCGCGCGGCGGCGTCAAGCAAGGAATAAATGATTATGATTATGCTGTGGTATATCAGACATTTTCACCTTACCCTGTAGGTTATATTATTTTTTAAATTTTCAAATTTTTCCCTTCACTTGTCCCCAGGTAACTTCTATGCCAGAAAGAGATGCTGAGTAAATGAAAATTTCCTGTACTTCTGGACCTACGCAATTCGTAGGTAACACCTACTCCAGTAAAGTAATTCGTAATTAATTAATTATACTTTCTTTAGATTATTTCTAGTAAGTAATTATTTAGACTTCGGTTTATCCAACTAGTATTTAGTAAGACAACTTCGTTTTTTAGTTATAATAATAATTGTGGCGAGCTGACGGTGAGTGGTGACACCGCGGACCCCTATCCAGGGGGACCATACAGACATGCGCTCACACTCACACACACACACCCACCCACACAGACAGTAACACAACCCCCTACCTCTGGCTTGCCTTCATTGGCCGTCCAGAGTGGAATCGCAAGAGCAGAATTCCAATGAAATCGCATAAACTGGTCGGAAAGCATTTTCAGTCTATCTTTGGATATTTGAAATTATGATACCAGCTACATCTTCGACCCCATCTTTGACCTGAGGGGAGGGACTAGATTAAGGTCAATAGCAAACTCATCTTTTATAAAAAAATAATGAATCGGTCCGTGTGCGAGTCCGACTCAAATTTTGCTCCGTCCAACTCGAACCTGAATAAACTGTAGGTATAGTTACAGCATAACTATATTAGTTCTCACAGTACGGCAAAGGATGTACTTGCGCAGAGCAACGGTGGGGGCCTTGTGGAAGCGGGCGGCGCGGATTTTCCCAAGATCTGTATGAAGATTTTGTGATTGACTGCGCATGATAACGTAATTACGCCGCGCGGCGGCGTCAAGCAAGGAATAAATGATTATGATTATGCTGTGGTATATCAGACATTTTCACCTTACCCTGTAGGTTATATTATTTTTTAAATTTTCAAATTTTTCCCTTCACTTGTCCCCAGGTAACTTCTATGCCAGAAAGAGATGCTGAGTAAATGAAAATTTCCTGTACTTCTGGACCTACGCAATTCGTAGGTAACACCTACTCCAGTAAAGTAATTCGTAATTAATTAATTATACTTTCTTTAGATTATTTCTAGTAAGTAATTATTTAGACTTCGGTTTATCCAACTAGTATTTAGTAAGACAACTTCGTTTTTTAGTTATAATAATAATTGTGGCGAGTTGACGGTGAGTGGTGACACCGCGGACCCCTATCCAGGGGGACCATACAGACATGCGCTCACACTCACACACACACACCCACACAGACAGTAACACAACCCCCTACCTCTGGCTTGCCTTCATTGGCCGTCCAGAGTGGAATCGCAAGAGCAGAATTCCAATGAAATCGCATAAACTGGTCGGAAAGCATTTTCAGTCTATCTTTGGATATTTGAAATTATGATACCAGCTACATCTTCGACCCCATCTTTGACCTGAGGGGAGGGACTAGATTAAGGTCAATAGCAAACTCATCTTTTATAAAAAAATAATGAATCGGTCCGTGTGCGAGTCCGACTCAAATTTTGCTCCGTCCAACTCGAACCTGAATAAACTGTAGGTATAGTTACAGCATAACTATATTAGTTCTCACAGTACGGCAAAGGATGTACTTGCGCAGAGCAACGGTGGGGGCCTTGTGGAAGCGGGCGGCGCGGATTTTCCCAAGATCTGTATGAAGATTTTGTGATTGACTGCGCATGATAACGTAATTACGCCGCGCGGCGGCGTCAAGCAAGGAATAAATGATTATGATTATGCTGTGGTATATCAGACATTTTCACCTTACCCTGTAGGTTATATTATTTTTTAAATTTTCAAATTTTTCCCTTCACTTGTCCCCAGGTAACTTCTATGCCAGAAAGAGATGCAGAGTAAATGAAAATTTCCTGTAATTCTGGACCTACGCAATTCGTAGGTAACACCTACTCCAGTAAAGTAATTCGTAATTAATTAATTATACTTTCTTTAGATTATTTCTAGTAAGTAATTATTTAGTCTTCGGTTTATCCAACTAGTATTTAGTAAGACAACTTCGTTTTTTAGTTATAATAATAATTGTGGCGAGTTGACGGTGAGTGGTGACACCGCGGACCCCTATCCAGGGGGACCATACAGACATGCGCTCACACTCACACACACACACCCACACAGACAGTAACACAACCCCCTACCTCTGGCTTGCCTTCATTGGCCGTCCAGAGTGGAATCGCAAGAGCAGAATTCCAATGAAATCGCATAAACTGGTCGGAAAGCATTTTCAGTCTATCTTTGGATATTTGAAATTATGATACCAGCTACATCTTCGACCCCATCTTTGACCTGAGGGGAGGGACTAGATTAAGGTCAATAGCAAACTCATCTTTTATAAAAAAATAATGAATCGGTCCGTGTGCGAGTCCGACTCAAATTTTGCTCCGTCCAACTCGAACCTGAATAAACTGTAGGTATAGTTACAGCATAACTATATTACTTCTCACAGTACGGCAAAGGATGTACTTGCGCAGAGCAACGGTGGGGGCCTTGTGGAAGCGGGCGGCGCGGATTTTCCCAAGATCTGTATGAAGATTTTGTGATTGACTGCGCATGATAACGTAATTACGCCGCGCGGCGGCGTCAAGCAAGGAATAAATGATTATGATTATGCTGTGGTATATCAGACATTTTCACCTTACCCTGTAGGTTATATCATTTTTTAAATTTTCAAATTTTTCCCTTCACTTGTCCCCAGGTAACTTCTATGCCAGAAAGAGATGCTGAGTAAATGAAAATTTCCTGTACTTCTGGACCTACGCAATTCGTAGGTAACACCTACTCCAGTAAAGTAATTCGTAATTAATTAATTATACTTTCTTTAGATTATTTCTAGTAAGTAATTATTTAGACTTCGGTTTATCCAACTAGTATTTAGTAAGACAACTTCGTTTTTTAGTTATAATAATAATTGTGGCGAGCTGACGGTGAGTGGTGACACCGCGGACCCCTATCCAGGGGGACCATACAGACATGCGCTCACACTCACACACACACACCCACCCACACAGACAGTAACACAACCCCCTACCTCTGGCTTGCCTTCATTGGCCGTCCAGAGTGGAATCGCAAGAGCAGAATTCCAATGAAATCGCATAAACTGGTCGGAAAGCATTTTCAGTCTATCTTTGGATATTTGAAATTATGATACCAGCTACATCTTCGACCCCATCTTTGACCTGAGGGGAGGGACTAGATTAAGGTCAATAGCAAACTCATCTTTTATAAAAAAATAATGAATCGGTCCGTGTGCGAGTCCGACTCAAATTTTGCTCCGTCCAACTCGAACCTGAATAAACTGTAGGTATAGTTACAGCATAACTATATTAGTTCTCACAGTACGGCAAAGGATGTACTTGCGCAGAGCAACGGTGGGGGCCTTGTGGAAGCGGGCGGCGCGGATTTTCCCAAGATCTGTATGAAGATTTTGTGATTGACTGCGCATGATAACGTAATTACGCCGCGCGGCGGCGTCAAGCAAGGAATAAATGATTATGATTATGCTGTGGTATATCAGACATTTTCACCTTACCCTGTAGGTTATATTATTTTTTAAATTTTCAAATTTTTCCCTTCACTTGTCCCCAGGTAACTTCTATGCCAGAAAGAGATGCTGAGTAAATGAAAATTTCCTGTACTTCTGGACCTACGCAATTCGTAGGTAACACCTACTCCAGTAAAGTAATTCGTAATTAATTAATTATACTTTCTTTAGATTGTTTCTAGTAAGTAATTATTTAGACTTCGGTTTATCCAACTAGTATTTAGTAAGACAACTTCGTTTTTTAGTTATAATAATAATTGTGGCGAGCTGACGGTGAGTGGTGACACCGCGGACCCCTATCCAGGGGGACCATACAGACATGCGCTCACACTCACACACACACACCCACACAGACAGTAACACAACCCCCTACCTCTGGCTTGCCTTCATTGGCCGTCCAGAGTGGAATCGCAAGAGCAGAATTCCAATGAAATCGCATAAACTGGTCGGAAAGCATTTTCAGTCTATCTTTGGATATTTGAAATTATGATACCAGCTACATCTTCGACCCCATCTTTGACCTGAGGGGAGGGACTAGATTAAGGTCAATAGCAAACTCATCTTTTATAAAAAAATAATGAATCGGTCCGTGTGCGAGTCCGACTCAAATTTTGCTCCGTCCAACTCGAACCTGAATAAACTGTAGGTATAGTTACAGCATAACTATATTAGTTCTCACAGTACGGCAAAGGATGTACTTGCGCAGAGCAACGGTGGGGGCCTTGTGGAAGCGGGCGGCGCGGATTTTCCCAAGATCTGTATGAAGATTTTGTGATTGACTGCGCATGATAACGTAATTACGCCGCGCGGCGGCGTCAAGCAAGGAATAAATGATTATGATTATGCTGTGGTATATCAGACATTTTCACCTTACCTTGTAGGTTATATCATTTTTTAAATTTTCAAATTTTTCCCTTCACTTGTCCCCAGGTAACTTCTATGCCAGAAAGAGATGCAGAGTAAATGAAAATTTCCTGTACTTCTGGACCTACGCAATTCGTAGGTAACACCTACTCCAGTAAAGTAATTCGTAATTAATTAATTATACTTTCTTTAGATTATTTCTAGTAAGTAATTATTTAGACTTCGGTTTATCCAACTAGTATTTAGTAAGACAACTTCGTTTTTTAGTTATAATAATAATTGTGGCGAGCTGACGGTGAGTGGTGACACCGCGGACCCCTATCCAGGGGGACCATACAGACATGCGCTCACACTCACACACACACACCCACACAGACAGTAACACAACCCCCTACCTCTGGCTTGCCTTCATTGGCCGTCCAGAGTGGAATCGCAAGAGCAGAATTCCAATGAAATCGCATAAACTGGTCGGAAAGCATTTTCAGTCTATCTTTGGATATTTGAAATTATGATACCAGCTACATCTTCGACCCCATCTTTGACCTGAGGGGAGGGACTAGATTAAGGTCAATAGCAAACTCATCTTTTATAAAAAAATAATGAATCGGTCCGTGTGCGAGTCCGACTCAAATTTTGCTCCGTCCAACTCGAACCTGAATAAACTGTAGGTATAGTTACAGCATAACTATATTAGTTCTCACAGTACGGCAAAGGATGTACTTGCGCAGAGCAACGGTGGGGGCCTTGTGGAAGCGGGCGGCGCGGATTTTCCCAAGATCTGTATGAAGATTTTGTGATTGACTGCGCATGATAACGTAATTACGCCGCGCGGCGGCGTCAAGCAAGGAATAAATGATTATGATTATGCTGTGGTATATCAGACATTTTCACCTTACCTTGTAGGTTATATCATTTTTTAAATTTTCAAATTTTTCCCTTCACTTGTCCCCAGGTAACTTCTATGCCAGAAAGAGATGCAGAGTAAATGAAAATTTCCTGTACTTCTGGACCTACGCAATTCGTAGGTAACACCTACTCCAGTAAAGTAATTCGTAATTAATTAATTATACTTTCTTTAGATTATTTCTAGTAAGTAATTATTTAGACTTCGGTTTATCCAACTAGTATTTAGTAAGACAACTTCGTTTTTTAGTTATAATAATAATTGTGGCGAGCTGACGGTGAGTGGTGACACCGCGGACCCCTATCCAGGGGGACCATACAGACATGCGCTCACACTCACACACACACACCCACACAGACAGTAACACAACCCCCTACCTCTGGCTTGCCTTCATTGGCCGTCCAGAGTGGAATCGCAAGAGCAGAATTCCAATGAAATCGCATAAACTGGTCGGAAAGCATTTTCAGTCTATCTTTGGATATTTGAAATTATGATACCAGCTACATCTTCGACCCCATCTTTGACCTGAGGGGAGGGACTAGATTAAGGTCAATAGCAAACTCATCTTTTATAAAAAAATAATGAATCGGTCCGTGTGCGAGTCCGACTCAAATTTTGCTCCGTCCAACTCGAACCTGAATAAACTGTAGGTATAGTTACAGCATAACTATATTAGTTCTCACAGTACGGCAAAGGATGTACTTGCGCAGAGCAACGGTGGGGGCCTTGTGGAAGCGGGCGGCGCGGATTTTCCCAAGATCTGTATGAAGATTTTGTGATTGACTGCGCATGATAACGTAATTACGCCGCGCGGCGGCGTCAAGCAAGGAATAAATGATTATGATTATGCTGTGGTATATCAGACATTTTCACCTTACCCTGTAGGTTATATTATTTTTTAAATTTTCAAATTTTTCCCTTCACTTGTCCCCAGGTAACTTCTATGCCAGAAAGAGATGCTGAGTAAATGAAAATTTCCTGTACTTCTGGACCTACGCAATTCGTAGGTAACACCTACTCCAGTAAAGTAATTCGTAATTAATTAATTATACTTTCTTTAGATTATTTCTAGTAAGTAATTATTTAGACTTCGGTTTATCCAACTAGTATTTAGTAAGACAACTTCGTTTTTTAGTTATAATAATAATTGTGGCGAGCTGACGGTGAGTGGTGACACCGCGGACCCCTATCCAGGGGGACCATACAGACATGCGCTCACACTCACACACACACACCCACCCACACAGACAGTAACACAACCCCCTACCTCTGGCTTGCCTTCATTGGCCGTCCAGAGTGGAATCGCAAGAGCAGAATTCCAATGAAATCGCATAAACTGGTCGGAAAGCATTTTCAGTCTATCTTTGGATATTTGAAATTATGATACCAGCTACATCTTCGACCCCATCTTTGACCTGAGGGGAGGGACTAGATTAAGGTCAATAGCAAACTCATCTTTTATAAAAAAATAATGAATCGGTCCGTGTGCGAGTCCGACTCAAATTTTGCTCCGTCCAACTCGAACCTGAATAAACTGTAGGTATAGTTACAGCATAACTATATTAGTTCTCACAGTACGGCAAAGGATGTACTTGCGCAGAGCAACGGTGGGGGCCTTGTGGAAGCGGGCGGCGCGGATTTTCCCAAGATCTGTATGAAGATTTTGTGATTGACTGCGCATGATAACGTAATTACGCCGCGCGGCGGCGTCAAGCAAGGAATAAATGATTATGATTATGCTGTGGTATATCAGACATTTTCACCTTACCCTGTAGGTTATATTATTTTTTAAATTTTCAAATTTTTCCCTTCACTTGTCCCCAGGTAACTTCTATGCCAGAAAGAGATGCTGAGTAAATGAAAATTTCCTGTACTTCTGGACCTACGCAATTCGTAGGTAACACCTACTCCAGTAAAGTAATTCGTAATTAATTAATTATACTTTCTTTAGATTATTTCTAGTAAGTAATTATTTAGACTTCGGTTTATCCAACTAGTATTTAGTAAGACAACTTCGTTTTTTAGTTATAATAATAATTGTGGCGAGCTGACGGTGAGTGGTGACACCGCGGACCCCTATCCAGGGGGACCATACAGACATGCGCTCACACTCACACACACACACCCACCCACACAGACAGTAACACAACCCCCTACCTCTGGCTTGCCTTCATTGGCCGTCCAGAGTGGAATCGCAAGAGCAGAATTCCAATGAAATCGCATAAACTGGTCGGAAAGCATTTTCAGTCTATCTTTGGATATTTGAAATTATGATACCAGCTACATCTTCGACCCCATCTTTGACCTGAGGGGAGGGACTAGATTAAGGTCAATAGCAAACTCATCTTTTATAAAAAAATAATGAATCGGTCCGTGTGCGAGTCCGACTCAAATTTTGCTCCGTCCAACTCGAACCTGAATAAACTGTAGGTATAGTTACAGCATAACTATATTAGTTCTCACAGTACGGCAAAGGATGTACTTGCGCAGAGCAACGGTGGGGGCCTTGTGGAAGCGGGCGGCGCGGATTTTCCCAAGATCTGTATGAAGATTTTGTGATTGACTGCGCATGATAACGTAATTACGCCGCGCGGCGGCGTCAAGCAAGGAATAAATGATTATGATTATGCTGTGGTATATCAGACATTTTCACCTTACCCTGTAGGTTATATTATTTTTTAAATTTTCAAATTTTTCCCTTCACTTGTCCCCAGGTAACTTCTATGCCAGAAAGAGATGCTGAGTAAATGAAAATTTCCTGTACTTCTGGACCTACGCAATTCGTAGGTAACACCTACTCCAGTAAAGTAATTCGTAATTAATTAATTATACTTTCTTTAGATTATTTCTAGTAAATAATTATTTAGACTTCGGTTTATCCAACTAGTATTTAGTAAGACAACTTCGTTTTTTAGTTATAATAATAATTGTGGCGAGCTGACGGTGAGTGGTTACACCGCGGACCCCTATCCAGGGGGACCATACAGACATGCGCTCACACTCACACACACACACCCACCCACACAGACAGTAACACAACCCCCTACCTCTGGCTTGCCTTCATTGGCCGTCCAGAGTGGAATCGCAAGAGCAGAATTCCAATGAAATCGCATAAACTGGTCGGAAAGCATTTTCAGTCTATCTTTGGATATTTGAAATTATGATACCAGCTACATCTTCGACCCCATCTTTGACCTGAGGGGAGGGACTAGATTAAGGTCAATAGCAAACTCATCTTTTATAAAAAAATAATGAATCGGTCCGTGTGCGAGTCCGACTCAAATTTTGCTCCGTCCAACTCGAACCTGAATAAACTGTAGGTATAGTTACAGCATAACTATATTAGTTCTCACAGTACGGCAAAGGATGTACTTGCGCAGAGCAACGGTGGGGGCCTTGTGGAAGCGGGCGGCGCGGATTTTCCCAAGATCTGTATGAAGATTTTGTGATTGACTGCGCATGATAACGTAATTACGCCGCGCGGCGGCGTCAAGCAAGGAATAAATGATTATGATTATGCTGTGGTATATCAGACATTTTCACCTTACCCTGTAGGTTATATTATTTTTTAAATTTTCAAATTTTTCCCTTCACTTGTCCCCAGGTAACTTCTATGCCAGAAAGAGATGCTGAGTAAATGAAAATTTCCTGTACTTCTGGACCTACGCAATTCGTAGGTAACACCTACTCCAGTAAAGTAATTCGTAATTAATTAATTATACTTTCTTTAGATTATTTCTAGTAAGTAATTATTTAGACTTCGGTTTATCCAACTAGTATTTAGTAAGACAACTTCGTTTTTTAGTTATAATAATAATTGTGGCGAGCTGACGGTGAGTGGTGACACCGCGGACACCTATCCAGGGGGACCATACAGACATGCGCTCACACTCCCACACACACACCCACACAGACAGTAACACAACCCCCTACCTCTGGCTTGCCTTCATTGGCCGTCCAGAGTGGAATCGCAAGAGCAGAATTCCAATGAAATCGCATAAACTGGTCGGAAAGCATTTTCAGTCTATCTTTGGATATTTGAAATTATGATACCAGCTACATCTTCGACCCCATCTTTGACCTGAGGGGAGGGACTAGATTAAGGTCAATAGCAAACTCATCTTTTATAAAAAAATAATGAATCGGTCCGTGTGCGAGTCCGACTCAAATTTTGCTCCGTCCAACTCGAACCTGAATAAACTGTAGGTATAGTTACAGCATAACTATATTAGTTCTCACAGTACGGCAAAGGATGTACTTGCGCAGAGCAACGGTGGGGGCCTTGTGGAAGCGGGCGGCGCGGATTTTCCCAAGATCTGTATGAAGATTTTGTGATTGACTGCGCATGATAACGTAATTACGCCGCGCGGCGGCGTCAAGCAAGGAATAAATGATTATGATTATGCTGTGGTATATCAGACATTTTCACCTTACCCTGTAGGTTATATTATTTTTTAAATTTTCAAATTTTTCCCTTCACTTGTCCCCAGGTAACTTCTATGCCAGAAAGAGATGCTGAGTAAATGAAAATTTCCTGTACTTCTGGACCTACGCAATTCGTAGGTAACACCTACTCCAGTAAAGTAATTCGTAATTAATTAATTATACTTTCTTTAGATTGTTTCTAGTAAGTAATTATTTAGACTTCGGTTTATCCAACTAGTATTTAGTAAGACAACTTCGTTTTTTAGTTATAATAATAATTGTGGCGAGCTGACGGTGAGTGGTGACACCGCGGACCCCTATCCAGGGGGACCATACAGACATGCGCTCACACTCACACACACACACCCACACAGACAGTAACACAACCCCCTACCTCTGGCTTGCCTTCATTGGCCGTCCAGAGTGGAATCGCAAGAGCAGAATTCCAATGAAATCGCATAAACTGGTCGGAAAGCATTTTCAGTCTATCTTTGGATATTTGAAATTATGATACCAGCTACATCTTCGACCCCATCTTTGACCTGAGGGGAGGGACTAGATTAAGGTCAATAGCAAACTCATCTTTTATAAAAAAATAATGAATCGGTCCGTGTGCGAGTCCGACTCAAATTTTGCTCCGTCCAACTCGAACCTGAATAAACTGTAGGTATAGTTACAGCATAACTATATTAGTTCTCACAGTACGGCAAAGGATGTACTTGCGCAGAGCAACGGTGGGGGCCTTGTGGAAGCGGGCGGCGCGGATTTTCCCAAGATCTGTATGAAGATTTTGTGATTGACTGCGCATGATAACGTAATTACGCCGCGCGGCGGCGTCAAGCAAGGAATAAATGATTATGATTATGCTGTGGTATATCAGACATTTTCACCTTACCCTGTAGGTTATATTATTTTTTAAATTTTCAAATTTTTCCCTTCACTTGTCCCCAGGTAACTTCTATGCCAGAAAGAGATGCTGAGTAAATGAAAATTTCCTGTACTTCTGGACCTACGCAATTCGTAGGTAACACCTACTCCAGTAAAGTAATTCGTAATTAATTAATTATACTTTCTTTAGATTGTTTCTAGTAAGTAATTATTTAGACTTCGGTTTATCCAACTAGTATTTAGTAAGACAACTTCGTTTTTTAGTTATAATAATAATTGTGGCGAGCTGACGGTGAGTGGTGACACCGCGGACCCCTATCCAGGGGGACCATACAGACATGCGCTCACACTCACACACACACACCCACACAGACAGTAACACAACCCCCTACCTCTGGCTTGCCTTCATTGGCCGTCCAGAGTGGAATCGCAAGAGCAGAATTCCAATGAAATCGCATAAACTGGTCGGAAAGCATTTTCAGTCTATCTTTGGATATTTGAAATTATGATACCAGCTACATCTTCGACCCCATCTTTGACCTGAGGGGAGGGACTAGATTAAGGTCAATAGCAAACTCATCTTTTATAAAAAAATAATGAATCGGTCCGTGTGCGAGTCCGACTCAAATTTTGCTCCGTCCAACTCGAACCTGAATAAACTGTAGGTATAGTTACAGCATAACTATATTAGTTCTCACAGTACGGCAAAGGATGTACTTGCGCAGAGCAACGGTGGGGGCCTTGTGGAAGCGGGCGGCGCGGATTTTCCCAAGATCTGTATGAAGATTTTGTGATTGACTGCGCATGATAACGTAATTACGCCGCGCGGCGGCGTCAAGCAAGGAATAAATGATTATGATTATGCTGTGGTATATCAGACATTTTCACCTTACCCTGTAGGTTATATTATTTTTTAAATTTTCAAATTTTTCCCTTCACTTGTCCCCAGGTAACTTCTATGCCAGAAAGAGATGCTGAGTAAATGAAAATTTCCTGTACTTCTGGACCTACGCAATTCGTAGGTAACACCTACTCCAGTAAAGTAATTCGTAATTAATTAATTATACTTTCTTTAGATTGTTTCTAGTAAGTAATTATTTAGACTTCGGTTTATCCAACTAGTATTTAGTAAGACAACTTCGTTTTTTAGTTATAATAATAATTGTGGCGAGCTGACGGTGAGTGGTGACACCGCGGACCCCTATCCAGGGGGACCATACAGACATGCGCTCACACTCACACACACACACCCACACAGACAGTAACACAACCCCCTACCTCTGGCTTGCCTTCATTGGCCGTCCAGAGTGGAATCGCAAGAGCAGAATTCCAATGAAATCGCATAAACTGGTCGGAAAGCATTTTCAGTCTATCTTTGGATATTTGAAATTATGATACCAGCTACATCTTCGACCCCATCTTTGACCTGAGGGGAGGGACTAGATTAAGGTCAATAGCAAACTCATCTTTTATAAAAAAATAATGAATCGGTCCGTGTGCGAGTCCGACTCAAATTTTGCTCCGTCCAACTCGAACCTGAATAAACTGTAGGTATAGTTACAGCATAACTATATTAGTTCTCACAGTACGGCAAAGGATGTACTTGCGCAGAGCAACGGTGGGGGCCTTGTGGAAGCGGGCGGCGCGGATTTTCCCAAGATCTGTATGAAGATTTTGTGATTGACTGCGCATGATAACGTAATTACGCCGCGCGGCGGCGTCAAGCAAGGAATAAATGATTATGATTATGCTGTGGTATATCAGACATTTTCACCTTACCCTGTAGGTTATATTATTTTTTAAATTTTCAAATTTTTCCCTTCACTTGTCCCCAGGTAACTTCTATGCCAGAAAGAGATGCTGAGTAAATGAAAATTTCCTGTACTTCTGGACCTACGCAATTCGTAGGTAACACCTACTCCAGTAAAGTAATTCGTAATTAATTAATTATACTTTCTTTAGATTATTTCTAGTAAGTAATTATTTAGACTTCGGTTTATCCAACTAGTATTTAGTAAGACAACTTCGTTTTTTAGTTATGTATTACCTACGCTCAATATGAAAATAATCGTATTAACATAATAAATAGGTAGCAGACTTTACTTTCTTGAAAGACCCGACTACGTCACGGCGGGAGGGCTGAGGTGAGGGGCGGTTGATCCGGCGATCACTTTGACCAGCGCGAGCGCCGAGACAACACTGCATTTTTATAATAATCCCAAATTGTGCTAGTTATCGTTGAAATCGATAGACTTCAGTGCTGTCGGCTATTTTATGCTTAATTTGTAATTAGAAAACCTAAAATCTGTAATAAATTTATTCCCCGGACTGGGTGAGTTTTGCAATATTT
This sequence comes from Agonopterix heracliana, assembly GCA_963693445.1. Taxonomy (NCBI): domain Eukaryota; kingdom Metazoa; phylum Arthropoda; class Insecta; order Lepidoptera; family Depressariidae; genus Agonopterix; species Agonopterix heracliana. Next base: position 2,532,432 of record OY856321.1, read on the forward strand.
TATTAATCTTAGAAATATAACTGTGTGCTAATTGTAGCTAGTTATTCATTATAATCACCTTAAATACTTCATTATTTCATTAACTGTTGCTTACATTTGGTATTCTTACTGCAAATCATCTAGAAACTTCTATTCCTTAGTTCACATATTTTATCGCGGTAGGTACCTACACTACTTACCGTCATATAATTGTAAAACGAATTTAACTATTTTAGATTGTTAAGATTTCCTGCTTAAATTGATGCTTGCGATCAACGTTAATATTGTAATTAATTAGTATATTATTTTCCCCATTTTGCAATCCTAGGGTAAATATTTAATTATTTACTTAACTGTAAATATTGTAATTAAATTATCTCCTAAACTATTTTGCTGATCTTGCCTGGACTGCAACATCCTTGATCGCTAAATTAACGCTGTAGGATTCCACGCTTTAGCAGCTTCGTAATCTTTCATCGAATCAAAAATGCCTAAATCCGGATTTCCAGGGACCCAGTTTTGGGCTACGACAATTGTTCTGCTGCTGCTGCCTACCATCTCCGTTGCGTTGCTGAACCGGATCTCCGGCCGGACGGATCAAACCGGAATAGAAGCCGATTCACCCACCACCGGACCACAGCTGGACGTCGCACGCTATACAGGGCAGTGGATCTTACTTTAAAGTGTCCTAATAACACGGCCAGTAAATTGTACTCATATATTTTTATTAAATTGTACTTGAGACTTTTTATAATCTCTTTTTATTTAGCTACCAGTAACGCCAAACGTTACAGTACAATAGAAAAATCAATTTGAAAAAAGCAACGGAATTAAGAGGATAGGCGAAATGCTAATTTTTGGAGAATAGGTAAGTCACTTTTCCGACTGTAGGTATACATATTATTATTTGTCATAAACCCCCCCCCCCCCCCCACCCATACACCCCACCCATACACCCCACCGACTAGAGTGCGAAAGAGACAACTGCAGCTAGGACCAATTTTATCTACATAAAATCGACGAAAACAGCATTTCGTATTCCCCTGTTTCCTCGTCCAAAACTAAACAGATTTTAATAATTCTTTCAAGAATAATATGAGAAAGACTTTGGCTATGTCTGTATGTTTTGCTTTTTTTGTGGATAGGTACTCGTCAAATTTGTTTGCTGGATGTATGAAAACGGGAGGTAAAATTGGTCATTTTCGAAGGTACCTAGTTCATAGAGTAATTAATTAACGCGAAAAAGCAAAACATAGGGGCAAAGGTAACATAGATTGTGTGGTAAAAATGTGTTTGCTCTAGTGTCATTATCCAGGGAGGAAACAGGGGAATACGTTTTTATGGAAAAAAAACGGTACTCGGTCGCCTGTCCTCTTGAAGCATTTTATATTATATTAAGAAATCGAAAGACAATCGCGATCGGATCTGAACCGGATCTGGGGGAACAAAAACCCTCGCAGCTCCTAAGAAAAATGAAAGATTTAGCCAGAGGCAAAATAATAGGCGAAACACATGTGATTTTGTGGCAAAACCATCTTCCGACGTCAGAAAGGGTAGTTCTAGCCGTATCAGACTCCAAGGACATGTCGACCTTTGCCACTATAGCCGATAAGGTCATAGAGACGTTCAGGTCTTTGCACGTTGGGGAGGTAGGATCTTCCAGTTCTCCTAAAGACGAGATAATCTTAGCGGAGATCGTAAAATTGAAAGTAAGACTCAATAGCATGGATAGCGAAAGGTCAAGGTCGAGATCAAGGACACCGTGTCGGAATCAACAACGATACAATTCACGTTCACGAGGCGAAGGCAAACCGCCACGCACTCCTGAAAGCCCAGATTGGAATTGTTTCTATATGGAGCGGGAAAAATTTATTACGAAACCTAACGCCTAACTCGGAGCACAACATGTTACGGAAAAATTCAAAGAAAATTCTCGCATCTATGAAATTCTTATCCCGAAACGGAAATTCTGGTGCGGTTCCCTTATCACAAACTGGTTGCGTACTGTAGAAAATATGGAGGTTTTAAAAGACATATTATTCAAAGCGTGTATCGTTAGTAACGACACGGGCAATGCAATTCGCCACACAATTCAAAATGATGCTCAAAATCTTTTGTTTGTAAGTGTTCAGGATTCTTTACGACACGCATCACCGTAATGCCTTCAAAGGATAAATCTCTAAGCTGCCCCTCTAGCATGCCACTGCCGAGAAAACGACAAAAATCGAGACGTGCCTCCATCTTTATTATTTTACGTACGCCAAAAAGAGCGCGCATGACGTTTTTCTCGTTTAAACGCTTTGTCGTGGGTGGCATGCTAGCCGTGCAGGTTACGATATTTCTTCCTGCTATGTTTGGGACCCCTCATAAAAAGCTCGAGACTGTGAAAGAATAATATGAGGAAATTCTTATACACCTTCTCACATTGGTTCTTTCAGAAGAAGGTTATACTGTGCTGGCTGATGATTTTTCTGGAAAAAGAGGGTGAAGTTGATGGGTGTAAGTAAAAATACCTAAACAATGCCTTCCTGATTCCGGAAAAGCGGATTCAGACTCTCCGAGTTGCATCAGAGACTGGATAAATTCATTGCAAAAGAGTGACCAAAACAATAGGCGACGGGTCACTATCGTTACCACTGTGAACCCTTATTTCTTAAAAGAAATTGCTAATGTTTTTTTTTCGTATTACACAAGATTTCAGCCTTTGACCAGCAGTCAGGTGGTGCATTTTAATTCACCGCATTTGACAGCTTTGTCAGCGGTCGGTGATTTTTCTTTTCTTACTCCCAGTCATTTCCTAATAGTCAGACCCTTAAATGGCATACATGAACCTGATAGCACATCCATCCCCTCGAAAGAAATACTTGTCGCAGTAGAACAACAGACCCAAATGGCACAGGATTCAGCCCAATTTGAAAGAAGGCAATCTGGTCTTTCTAAAAAATGAAAATACTCCTCGAGTTGTCAAGGTTTACCAGGGACTCGATCAGAAGGTGAGGGTTGCAGAACTAAAAACGCCCTCCGGTTTCACCAGACACGGAGAGAAATTCTGATAACAATACTACCAGAACGTATAGTAAATATCATTCTAGTAGTATTAAACAGAATTAAGTTAAGTGTACAGGATTGATTTTCAACAACAAAAAGTCGTATTTTACATAGAGGTATTATACCAGGAATAGAGCAACAAACATGAGTTGTCAAATGAAACCTTTTTTGGATGTTTTTTGGAGACTATTCGCAGGCAAAAATTCGAATATTGTCTATAATTCTGAGTCTAACGTGAAGTTGTGGATAAATTAATGAAGTAGTGTCAGTATATTTCATAAAATTATCTACGATTTCACTTTACATTCGCAATTATTCACGGAAACCGAATTGTAAAAATTAATTGGAGACTAAAAAACGGCCCTATTGCCTAGCGTCACGTATCTCTTTCCATTATACAGTGGTGCCGCTAGGTACATCTCGCTCTCTCAGCTGTATGTTCCTCTATTGCCAGAATATTATAGTTAACACATTTTAGTACACAATACTCAAACCTATTTATAAGTACATATTTATTATTGTAAAGAGAAACTTTCAACAATAGTAAAGTTAACATCCATATTTTGTTTGTTGTTGCCAGCTGTCAATTAAACAATACAATATTTCTGTTGTCTCTAAAATAACGCAAGTAACAAAAACTGTTTTAGTTGTTTAAATAAGCTAGATTCATATGTACTGTTTACCAGATTATGTCATCATTAACAAAATATAATGTTTTGTGTAACATGAGTATCGTATATCAAACGAAACGTTGTTTACGTTTACCAAATATATTGCATGGTTTGCTTGAACTTTGGTTAGCAACACTGGCGGCCATTTCTGTCATTTCATCTTTCGGAGCTGTGCGTGCGCGTGTGCAGAGACGTTAGCTGAGCAATAAGTGTTTAAATCAAAATAAAATAGAGTGTTTGTTCCAAATGGACAAGGATATTGAGCAATTATTAGACTCGTGGCAGTTGGCCGAGTACATTCCTATTTTTGCCGGTAAGTTCTATAAAATTTATTTGGTGACTCGCGCGCGGTGAAATTTGTTTGGTGAAATAATTAAGAAAACTTATCTTGTACCGTATGCTTGCTAAGAGGAATAGTATCATTAATCTTTAAACCACATAATCTACCCATCAAACTGAACAACTTTTACTATGGGAGCAAACGTGTCAGACCAAAAAAAAATCTGCTGTTCCATACTAAACTGCAATACCTACTCTACTCAAACGTGTGGATCAGCTGTTTTTTTTTTGCGCTGCCATGTTTGCTCCCTTGGTAAAAGGGGTTTCAGTTTGATGGGTGGATGGGTTGAAGCACGCGCACAGATCATTCCTATTAGTGCGATAGCGGACAGCCATATTGATTATATTCAAGAAGAAAAAACGGCTTTTGGCATGATGTCGAAATTGGAGAAGCAGTTCATGGTGAGAGGAACTAGTAGTAAATTAATTTTGCAACGACAAGTAAATGATATTAAATACAACGAAATAACTAAAGAAATTTCGAAAAATTTTAACATGCTAAAATATGCAGGTAGTTTACTGACAGAAGAAAAAATAATGTAATAGGTACTTTTATCTATGCCAAAGACATATGAGATAATAGTAACAACGATTGAATCACTACCAGATTTAACCCTTAATTTGACTTTGTTCGTCGTACCGAACAGCATAGAAAAAAAAACTGTGCGAGCTGTCTTTTAAATTTGCGTTACCATTTTTACTATAATTGGTTGTTTTATATTTCTGCTATGGGGAGCAAATATAAAATTCACTGTGGCAACACTAGACAGTCAGTAGTGTCAACAAAATGGCACCAAAGAGACGTGGTTGTGCGCTGTCCAAGGTATTTATTATTTTTTATGTGATTTTTATTACTTTTCTTTGGTTTCTCTGTGATTTTATATTGATAGCAATGTAATGTAATCAAATACAACACATTTTTGTCGGTGCTTGTCAGTAATATTGGGTAAAAGTGCACTTGAATGCGTGTTCGTCGTGCCGAACACTGCCAAGTATATAACAAAACACCTTGTTGCATGTTTGTTCGGTGTGGTGAACGTTACCTAGTTATATGTAACTAACTCTTCTGCATTATTTTGTTTATGTGTGTGGCTGTTTTTCTTACTGAGACTTAGCTGATATGCTAATAGCATTGTATAAATCACCCTTCAAATCGCGACGTTGGTATTTGGGCATTTTCGCGCAGATATGCTTGATATAAGCATAAATAATGCTTGGCTGTTACAGCGACGTGTTGGCAACAGGAACCTGTCCCTTTTAGGGAGTTTAGATTTGAAATATACCAAGGGCTGTTGAAGATAAAGAGGACACCTCGTGGCATTTCTGATACCAAGACCAAAACCGTAGATTCGGTACTTTATGACAACGTGAGTCATTTTGTGTCCACGAAATCAGAAGGGCGTTGTGTGTTGTGCAGAAAAAACACTACGGTCTTCTGCATTAAATGCGACAAAAGGCTTTGCTTTGTTACGGGCAAATCTCCCCGAAATTGTCATTTAGAATTCCACAGTGTAAAGCCCTGATTGTATTTATTAATTTTTTCATAAAAAGTTACATTATTTCATTAAAATTTTCTAATTGACATGTAATCTTTTATTTCCTAATTTTCCGTTCATACTTTGGCAGTGTTCGCCGCAGCGAACATGTATATTCCTCAATTTTCCGTTACTTAATTGGCAATGTTCGCCGCAGCGAACATATATTTTCCTGGAATCTGAAAGTTTCACATTTTTTTCAATAATTTTTAGGGGCTCCTAAACACCCCATAAACCAGTATTTAAAATTATATCAGTATACTCGAACTTTTTTTTTCTGTCAAATTAAGGGTTAACGGTAGACATAGTCAAGGACAGATCGTTAGGCGAAGAAGAAAAATAAAAATAACAATAATAGATACATACCTACATAAAAAAAAATAGATACATCAATCTCTCAAAATATTACCAAATATAAAACACATAATTAACGTTGTTTTAGGTGGTACACTTTCTTCAATTATAATCATTCAATCGTCAAAGTGATTAAAGTTTCGATGGTATTCATATCATAAATATGAGAGGTAAAGAAGAATAAATGTCCACTATAACAATTTGGCTGTGGATAGGGGTTGAGTGTTGAGTGAGATTTCATCTTTTTGGATGCGCCACCTAAATCAAGACCCAATTGAGAACTTTTTTGGGACGATTCGGATCCACGGTCGGCAAAATATAAATCCTAGTGTTTCAGCATTTGACTCTGCCTTTTCTGCGATAAGTACTTGTAAATAATTTGATAAGCTCTTATCCAACAGGTGCGAACTGTGAAGAAGACTTCTGTACAACTTTACACGCTTTTGTAGCTGAGGCCAGCACGGCCGAACCCGCCCCAATAATTCACCATGAATAATAATTAATCCCAAACATTTAATCATCACATTTACGGATTTGACAAAAATAAACTTAAAATTGTATGGCAGCCCTGGCACTCGTACGTTTCAGGATATTTAAAAAAAGTCAAAAAGTCTTTAAGGTGTGTTCATAGTGCTAAGCTAAATCAGCTTATCCGATAATGATTATATCGTACCCTTATTGCAAAAACCAACTATCTGCAACCAACTATCCAGATTCTTCTATGAAATCTATTCAGTTTTCTTCAATTTTGGTTATATTTTGGTGCAGATAATGGTTTCTGCAATAAGGGTACGTATCCTACCTTTTGATGCTAGAAGGTTTAAATTTTTTACATACAGAAAACTCTGGTTGAAGCTCCTTATATACATGGAACGAGTATGTATCCTACTTCTCCTTGCCTTGTATGAAGAACATAAGGATGACTATGCAAACGCCACAATTTATTTTCTTCAATGCAAAAAAATGCGCGTAACGAACCCTCAATCAATACACTATGAGCGGCGGCCGATACCAGTCGAAACTAAATTGTTTAAAAAAACATTCAAAAAGATTTTAGAATATTTATTCAAGGTCTGGAAATGAACGGATGACTTTTTTTTTTTTTTCGTTTAGTTATTCAATTAAATGGGTACATTTGTGTCTTCAAAATTACCACGCCAAACTGCACAACAGTTTATCGGCGAGTATTAATATTTTGATGTAACCTGATTTCAATTATTGAATTTGTGTTGTTTCAATATATAATAAATATGCTAATGTTTTTTTCTCATATTAGCGCATGAATGAGATATTCGGCACTACTGGATGGGCTAATCAAGTGGCCAGCAAAGTAAGAAAAAGGAAAAAGTATTAAAGGATCAAAGTATTCTGCTTTGTGCACACATCGCAAAAGTACCTACCCATTACAATAATACGGAGTTTGACAATACCATTAGGTACGCTAATTGAATTTGTCCCTGTAATTTAAACCCTGCCTATGATTGGGATAAAACCAACACCTATTGATGCGTACAAAAATATTGCATGGAAAAATTGCAAGGCTTGAAAGTTGGTTGGGGATCAACCATTGTATGATCAATCAAAATATGACAAGTATGACAGATCAAAATTATAAGATCGATTTTTTGAGGTGGCAGCCCTGAACATAGCAATTGGACGTAGTTTAGCAGAAAAGACTCAATCCACAAACCGGTCAAGAATAACTTTGATTTGCAATCAAAATGAATGTGAGAAAGGGCGTCCTAGAAGAAGCCGCGAAAGAAAATATCCAGATCATACTTGTGCTCAATAAAGGAACAAAAATATAAAAATTTACCTTACAATGCAAAAAAACAACCGAGTGGAATCTAAAGATTTCATGACAATGCTTGCAAATGTATTAAACAATGTTTTGTTCTTGTACCACCTTGTAATTTTTGTGTACCTATAATATTCAATAGGAAATAAGTGTGGGACCAATGTATGGTCAAACGCCTTAGATTTGAGATATCTTTTGCGGTCAGTTCCAAGTGACTGGATAGAGAAAACAATATTTAAAATGTTATATGGAGAAAGCTTCATTCCAGCTATTGGCAAAGAACGTTCAGTACTGTTGATTTACGACGGACACACACCCCTACGTCGCCAAAGTCGTGGAACTTGCCGTCAAAAACAATGTCACAATTTTGAAGCTCCAGCTTTATACTTCCTGCTTGATGTGGCTTTATTTAAAGTTTCGACATAAACTTGCGAATAGGTTTTCTCCCGCATGAAACATAACAAATCAAAAACCATATCATCTTTATCAGACAGCCATCTTACAGACATTCTGCGCATAGCCACTTCCAAATTATCAGCTGAGAGATGTACTGTGCAAACAAAAAAAATTACAGCCATCTGATGAGGTCTTAAGAGAAAGCAAAAAGAAAGTTGCGTGGACAAGAATATCACAAGGAATTGGAGAGGAGGGATGTATTGTTTCTATTATAATATGACTCGGGTCCAAGCGAGGAGCGATTCCACATTTTCGCAACAGTAAAAAAATTAGACCTGCTATTGCAAGCACAACATTGGTTTCTCGACGGGACCTTTAAAGTAACACCACCGCTTTTTAAATAGCTTTATACGCTGCACTGTCTATAAAAAAGTGAAGTGGTACCTATTATATACATACTTACGTCCCATATGGCTTCTGATGCCTAAGTTGAAGTGGCAATCAAATCTATTTTAAAAAAACGTTTCCCGACAGCATCGTTGCGAGGATGTTATTTTTTTCACTTTTCCCAGTATATGTGGCGAAAGGTACAGAGAGTAACAGATGTATTTCACAATTACATACATATTCCAGATTTCGCTCTTTACCTTCGCCAGCTATGTGCCTTGGCGTATATTCCACCAGATCATGTAATCGAAGCATATTAAAGTAATCATACAACACGTGCTAAATTAATTTAAATTTTCTGATGTAGCATCCTTCTATTCTATTCAATTTTTTTTTTTAAATGGCTGCCATCTTGGGTATTTGATGATTTTGCCAATGTCTAGTTTATGTAGCAAAAGTGCTTGACGTTGTATGGTAATTTATGTATTTGGTGACTTCAAGGATTGTTTTTCGAAAAGAACACTATCTTGAGCCACCACTGGAGCCCCGTTGTAGACCTGGGAGGGGGCAACCAACGATCGACGGGCGACGCGACCGCCCAATAGCAGATCCACAACGTGACTGCTTAGCATCCTTGATGATTGCAAAGTTAAAATACGAAGAGCTTCGGTGAAGTATTAGTTCATGCTTCGCATTCACAATCGCCATTTTATAATCCTCGGCGAATCCCAACACAGCGGTAAAACAGAAATCACCATCGACCTATTTGATAGTACCCAGATTCCAGCCGCTATTCTCTAAATCACGGCTCTCTTCCCTACCATAGGATACGATTCCCAAGGTGGCCCAAGGTTCCCAATGCCGGTGCATTGTTGGTTCATCATCATCAGCCTATATACGTCCCACTGCAGGGCACAGGCCTACCCTCTAGGAGGGTGTTTTGGGCGTTACGCGTAATACTACCCTCGATTATTATCTGACTCTCAAGTCTATCAAGTCTTGACTGTTGATACATATACGAATTTTAGCGTCGTTTTTGTAAGATTAGTAGGGTGTATAGGTGTGATACTCGACGCAATCAATCTAATGATTGCGAGCACTCCGACTGTACTTCATGAAGAAGATTGCGACGAAAATGTAGACAGTGAGGAAGATAAAGACAAAGACGATTAGTTTTGGTATGATTAAAAATATTTGAAACATTTTAATATACGTATCCTATACGTACTCCTATGTGCGATTTAGCTACCCTCGTATTAAAGTAGATCTATATGATATTTTACCTAAGGATCTCCCTAGACCAATCAATATCAATTACTTGTTATGCCTTGTTCATTCTTCTATAGTCTACACTTTAGCCAAATTTTTAATGATATATAGCGTTTCTCTCTAAGAATATTCTCATAATATGATAGTGTTCTTGGAGGGAACTGATTTTGAAAGGAGGGGTTGAGTTAGTGAGTTTCATAATATTGTTTTGTGATTCACGGACTTGACCCCTTTGTTTAAGTAAAGTAGGTATATGTGTTTGTATGTTTCTATTTATTTGTTTTTGGTGGTGGTTAATATTACATAATTATTTATGTAATACGCGAAGAAGAAGATCAGTAAGAACACTTATGATATGTACACGACGCAGGCTAGACCGTGTTAACAGCGGTGCGCGGAAAGGGCCGAGAATTGTGGGGTTCGTGCGGCTTATGGTATATTGCTTCATTCTCAGTATGACATAAGTAACGAACAACTTAAGAAGGCCTTCGACACTCACAACTTTGGCATGGTCTTTTCTGCCCTCCATTTCGACGATAGGGTGTTCACGTCGAAGGATTTCGTGATCGAGGATTTGAAATGCCGGGTAACTATTGTTGGAGACAGGATTATGGCCGTACCGTCGTTGTACACAGTGATTTTTTAGAAAATTATGCTTGCAAATTAAGCACTGAACTACAAGCCATGCATTTCGATGGGTCCAGACAACAGACCAATCTCCACACTGGGGTGTTAATACCGAAAAAGGGTAAGTATCAATCTTTTGCAAGTTTGATTCCAAACAAAGACCACGGACCAGATGCCATTTGGGCACATCTCTTACCTATAAATTGATCAAGGAGAAATAACCTAAAGAACGAAATTCATTTTTATCGTTGAGTAAGATGGCCCAACTGTACAATACCGACAAAAGAAAAACTTTTACTATTTCACAAAACTGACGAACGAATTGGGGGTCTAAGGTATTATTGGAGGCTAACGCCGGAAACTAGGGTTTGGCTTCACAATTTAGATATTAATTTGTAGTTTTATTAGTTATGTTAAAGGAAAAATTGCAAATAATACAATCCTTACAGTCAGAAAATTCAACTAAATAATTTTGTCCAGCTGATTTGTTCTGTTCGAAACACTGTGCGACGGTAAAAGAAGTAATAACCAGTGTGCTCCATAAACCAGTGGCAGATATTATACGAAAAATCTTTTGAGCAACAGTTCTGTGCAAAGAAGAATTGATTAGATGGCTGAAAACAAAGAATCATTTTGCAATCATCAGCAGACTTGCCAATTTTCAATTTAGTTGGAAGAGTTCACTAGTTCACTTTACCAAACCAACCAATGAAACATTGTTATTGTGATACGTGAAATTTATCAAAGATGAGAAAATATATCAAGAACTATTGTTTGCAACAGATGCAAAAGGAGAAACAATATTTAATACACTCGAAAAGATTTGTGATGAAAAGGAAATTCCTTTCAATAACATTATTGCGGCTGCTACGGATGGTGCTCCGACTATGATAGGGTGTCACAAAGGCTCCATTGCGCGCTTGAGAAATAAGGTTTCTGACTGTACATTGCTTTGATAGTTCCTGGTGTGGAGCGGTGAGGTCCTGGTGTGCTGTCAATCAGGTCTTCCTTTCTGGATGTACCTAACACAGCCACCAGTCTTTCACAAATTACTTAAGTACCTAACAATTATTATTGTCACCCATGTCATCGTAATGTTTTTGTGAAGAGAAAATAAAGTGTTATTATTATTATTATAGTGATTCTTCGCCAGCATTTGGTTGCGAAAAATCTGAGTGAACGCCTTCATAAATCATTGCAATATGTTATCAGAGCAGAAAATCAGAAGTTACTCACTGAATGACAGATTATTTATTCAACTTTGCATTACCAATGATGAAGATTTCAACCCCTTGCTGCTTTACACCGAGGTGTACTGGTAATAATGAGAAAATTACAGTCGTTATTAAAATATAATGACTGAATACGGAAAGAAGTAAAAAAAGATGATATAATGCATAAATCAATGAAAACGTGAAATAGCAAAAAAAAAACTTATGGGTCTGTGCTGATAGTGGACCTCAAAACCGCTCAGAAAATTGACTTTCATGTCCAGTAAAAGTTCCACGGTTTTTGAGATATTTGGACTTATAATTTTTTTCTGGAATTTAGGACCTTTGTCACTCTTTTGACCGTCATGACCACAAAAGAAATCTATTATCTTGCAATGCATCATGGATAAACACCTAGTACCAGTTGATTAAGAGGCAAAAAGTGCATATGAAATGCTCGAAACTCTTACTAAATTATCATACAGGGTCATTTTTTTATCACTGCGGATAACTTCAGCATGGATTCTACTCATCAAACTAAGCAACTTTTACTATGGAGCCAACATCGAAATCGAGAAAAAAAACAGCTGTCCCATACATTTGAGTTGAATAGGTACTGCAGTTTTGTATGGGTCAACTGATTTGTTTTGTATAAGTATTAATGTTTGCGGAGACTGGTGTTTGAGAAAGGTATGGAACCCTTAAAACTTATCTCTAGGAAGATATTCTAGGTTTATTGTGTATACTTGCTTTTTGTTTTATTTACTGATAACTGCTCCTTTTTGACCATTTTTCTGGAAACACCGCCTACCTTTCTTCGTTCACCGTTTCCTCTACCCTAAGGTTGTCTGGAAGAAATCGCTTCTTAGCGATAAGACCGCCTTATTTTTGTGCCTACTGTTTTTTCTTTCTGTATTTTACTGTTTGTATTTTGGTGTAAAATAAAGTATATTTGATTTGATTTTGATATTCTCAAAGACATTCTAAGAGCACTTGTGTACAACTCTGCATATGAGAAATAATGGATCTGAGGACAGCATAGATTTTGGCAGTTTACTCGAAGACAGAATTCGGACTCCACTGTCAAAATCCATACTTTTTAGACGACCCATGATTTCTATGATGCATTAAACAACCAAAAAATAAAGAAACAATTTCAACCAAAATTACAAGAGAAAGATTGCATTAAGCCAAGACAAGTCGTTAAGTATAAATTTTTTAGTAAAATTGTGGGGGTTAGGGGATGTCCTACTGTATGTAGTACCATACTCTTTCTTAGACTGTGATTTCTGATACTGTGGTAGCTTCAAAAAAAGATTTGACGTTTAATAAGTGGGCTTCAAGTTATATTGGATAAATTATTTTGACTTTTGACTTCTGGTTATTCCGATGGTGAGACTGATTATGTAACAGTGTAACACCCGTCTATGGAGCTGGATTCATGAAAATAATTTGACATAAAATAGTGAATGTAAAATTCCTATTTTGATTTTGAAATTAAGATTACGCTGGTCATCATGAAGCGGCAGCGCCAACAGCTTTTCTAAGACTGCATTCCTAAAATGACACTCGGGACGCATTTTCTTATTCCAAAACGAAGAAAGAAACATGTTACAGATTTAACTTTCTACTAGGCAAAGCTTAGATTAAGTATAAGTAGTAGTATCTAGATTGAGCCGCACGCTTCTTCCATTTAAAACAAAAGTGGCCAACTTTGTTATACAAATTATCTTCGTGTGCGTGCATACCCACAAACTTTATCACTGATAGCTCGGTAATATTTTTTTCAAATGTTCGTAGCTTACATTAAGGCGAGGAACATGCCCTGCAGTAAGCCTCGGAGATGACATCATTCCACAAAGTGACGTGGCTAAATACCTGGGAATGTATCTGGACAAATCACAAGGAAAGGCCTACAGAGATAGGACCACTCACCATAAAAAAAAAGCTTTGCCTCTAAGTGAACATCTCAGCATAAGACGTCTAAAACGACAACACATTTGGTATAACTTATGACCTGTAGTGACCAAATGAAGGCAGTCTAACTGTGGGAAGGCATGCCTGCAACCACCGATACATACAAAAGAACTGCTCACGGTCCTCAGACCGATAGCATGTTAAAACAGAACAAAGAAAAAATCTCAGGATGATTTCCCAAAGGGTTGGAGAATAAGTACAAAGGAAAGAACAGTGTGGAGAAGGTTGGAGGAGGCCTATGTCTCAGGACAACCCGACCAAATGCAGAATTAAACTAAGTTAAGTAAAGTGTTGAATAAGGAAAATATTGTGAAGTCTGTGAATAAAGGGGTATTCTGGTGATAGCCAAGCCATAACACAAAAAAAATTTGAACTCTCTTAGGTTTTTCTTCATTATGGCACTGTTTACATAAGTCGGCCAAGTTCTGGTCCAGTTACGTTGTATTAAAATTAAATATCGAACTCACTTCGCTCGCTCTGGTACCAATTTTACTATAGACATGGTCCAGCCAAGTCATGGTGCTGAGAAATTTTGAGATCACTTCTATCAATTCCAATTTTTTTAACGTATTTTAATTTTATTAATACCCATAATGAGTATGAACGCTGAAAATTTTTGAGCCGAGCTCGCTCGTACTAGTGCAACAATACCGTCCGCCACAATTCTCCATATTTGGATGGAACTCATAACAAACTGTCGTTAATCAAACATCTGTACAACCACCTGCACCTATCTACAACTGTTCTGGAGCCCTAGACAAAGAGACATTCTATAGGCATTGACGCTAGTAGAAAATGATAGAATGTATAGATTTGACATTGGCGATCGAAACATTTTGACATTTGCTTTCGTCACCATACGTCAAGTCCATACAATTTTATATCTTCTACTGTCGTTAACGCTAATCGAAAGATACTAGGTCTAGGGGCCCTGTTTACAAATATCTGATAGAAGCGAATAACAAATCTTGACAACAAACCCGCCAATACATTTATGGGTCAGAGTGCCATCTTAGGGGCGATCACCAAATAGAATTGCTGCAACATTGAAGAAATACGCCACTCTGTATACATGTACAGGAAATTTCCGACTTGACCCCCCCCAAGACCAAAAGCTGGGTACGCCCATGCCTTTGCCGAACGGAGGTTATTTGCCGTTGGCTTCGAACATTAATTTTGGTTGGAAACAATGGTTAGTTCACGGACTTGAAAAAAAGAGGTTTGCTAAAGTTATTGTATTATCAACACCGGGCCAAGGCCATTGAAGCCCGATCTATTACCCTCGTTGGCCGTACGTAGCCATAGGAAATCTTTCGAGGCCGTTGGTAGCTCACAGCAAGCCACAGTAAGCCACTTTCATGCGAAGAAAAGACCGCTTAGGGTCGAAGAACACAAAACACTTCTAGCTTCACTGATTAGGCCTTCTAAACTTGCTAGTTGCAAAGTCCAATGCAAAAATTATTTTCAATATACCTTCCAACCGAAATTCAAATAAAAATTCTGTAATATAAAGTGAAAATAGCAAAAAATATAACCTAACTTTACGAACGGAAGTCGGAACGGAAAGTACGGAAACGAACGTCAAACAAACCAAGCGAACGAACGAGAACGAATGAAATGAACATTGTTTGATTTGAATGAACTAAACTGAGGAGTTTTACGCGGGAACCGTGAAGAAAAGGGACGGGCTTTGTTTCTAAATTTCTTGGGTAATATTGTGTCAATGTGGTGGAATTAGTTAAATAACGTGCCATTAATGGAGAATGTAATGAGAAATAAAGATAGGCACTCCCGTTTGATTTGGATTGATTAATCCCGCGTAAAAGTCCCTTGAACATTGAAATGCGTGAATGCATTTTTTGTATTTCATTATCTGCAAGGTCGCTCACCCCACCCCAAAGTTACTCGCCACTGGACCACCGTCCAACACAGCTCTCGGAAGCTGGCAGTTTTGTGTCAAGAAATCCGAACGCGCAGATCGTAGAAAGAGAAGGAAAAATAAGCGAAAAATTCTTCGTCTATACGAAGAATTTTTCGCTCACCCCTGTCTCGGCGCCATCTATCGAGCCATTAGGAACTACTTTTTCTTTTTTAATTGCTTTCGTAAAATCCTCAGATCAGGTAAAATCCCTTATTCTATCTGGCTCTGGGTTCTAGGCTTTTGGTATATTTTCATTTTATAATATGCGCCATAGGCGAAGTATTTTTCGCTTATTTTTCCTTCTCTTTCTACGATCTGCGCGTTCGGATTTCTTGACACAAAACTGCCAGCTTCCGAGAGCTGTGTTGGACGGTGGTCCAGTGGCGAGTAACTTTGCCTGCCATGCAGGAGGCAGGCCCGGACTGGCCCTAGGGCGTACCGGGCAAATGCCCGGTGGGCCGCGGCTCTGATGGTGGGCCGGTCGCCGCTCTGGACGGCCGGCCCATCGCCTTTGGATACCGGTCCACGCCCAAGAGCGGCAGGTAAAGGGGGCGCCAAAATCAAGTGTTTGAAATAAAAGTATTACAACAAATTCACAATATTGCAAAAAATCTCGTTCTCGCTCTTGGTCATTGATCGTATTGCTGTCATCACATTATATTGCAGTGAAATCTCGAGCTCACTTCGCTCGCTCTTGGTCTTAGATCGTATTGCTGTCATCACATTATATTGCAGTGAAATCTCGAGCTCGCTTCGCTCGCAATTGGTCTTAGGTAGTACTGCTGTCATCACATTATATTGCAGTGAAATCTCGAGCTCGCTTCGCTCGCTCTTGGTCTTAGATCGTATTGCTGTCATCACATTATATTGCAGTGAAATCTCGAGATCGCTTCGCTCGCAATTCGTCTTAGATAGTACTGCTGTCATCACATTATATTGCAGTGAAATCTCGAGCTCGCTTCGCTCGCTCTTGGTCTTAGATCGTATTGCTGTCATCACATTATATTGCAGTGAAATCTCGAGCTCGCTTCGCTCGCTCTTGGTCTTAGATCGTATTGCTGTCATCACATTATATTGCAGTGAAATCTCGAGCTCGCTTCGCTCGCAATTCGTCTTAGATAGTACTGCTGTCATCACATTATATTGCAGTGAAATCTCGAGCTCGCTTCGCTCGCTCTTGGTCTTAGATCGTATTGCTGTCATCACATTATATTGCAGTGAAATCTCGAGCTCGCTTCGCTCGCTCTTGGTCTTAGATCGTATTGCTGTCATCACATTATATTGCAGTGAAATCTCGAGCTCGCTTCGCTCGCAATTCGTCTTAGATAGTACTGCTGTCATCACATTATATTGCAGTGAAATCTCGAGCTCGCTTCGCTCGCTCTTGATCTTAGATCGTATTGCTGTCATCACATTATATTGCAGTGAAATCTCGAGCTCGCTTCGCTCGCTCTTGGTCTTAGATCGTATTGCTGTCATCACATTATATTGCAGTGAAATCTCGAGCTCGCTTCGCTCGCTCTTGGTCTTAGATAGTACTGCTGTCATCACATGGGTGCTTCAGACCATGAAACTAAACAACTTTAACTATGGAGCCAATATCGAAATCGCGAAAAAAACAGCTGTCCCATACAAAACTACTGAACCGTTGGGAGGGCCGACTGTCTCTAAAATGCCCGGGCCGATTTCAGGTTCCAGTCCGGCACTGGCAGGAGGCGATGGTTCGATCCCCGTCCAGGCTGACTCGTACCAATGAGTTTTTCGGATGTACACACGGCGACACATCAAGCTATGCAAAACATAAATAAGCTGCCCGCGTGTAGGTAGAGTAATGTATAACGTCGCGTGGCCAGCTTATGTTTGTTTTGCGTAGCTTGACGTGTCGCCGTGTGTACGATTTGTAACATCACTGGCTTGTCGGTGAAGGCAAACATCGTGAGGAAACCTGCATGCTTCAATTTCGAGGCACGTAAGTGGCGACGGGCTCACTCCCCGTCACACTAAACAGTTTCGGTACTACCAGTGAAACGTGTATGTTATCAGGTTTCAGAACATCCCTGACTTCCCCATCGGTGAATATAGTTGTGAGCATATGCTATACTATGTTCATGCTTTTATAAAAATAGCTTTTAGGCTTTTGTAATAAGTTGGAGTAGCACTTTTTCATTTTAGGTTTTCATTATTGAGTTATTGTGATGAGGGCGCCGCTGAACGGTAAAAGGACGCTTAAATCATATGCTTATAATGCTCACGACTATATTCCCCGAGGGGGTAGTCAGAGATATTCTGAAACCTCAGAAAATTCACGTTTCACCAGTAGTACCGAAAACCTGTCCAGTGTGACGGGGGGTGAGCCCGTCGCCGCTTATAATGGACAGTAGGTACAATACATGCCTCAAAATTGAAGCACGCAGGTTTCCTTACGATGTTTTCCTTCACCAAAAAGATAAATTCCGAAAAACTCATTGGTACGAGTCGGCCTGGACGGGGATCGAACCATCGCCTCCTGCACGGCAGGCAAGGTTACTCGCCACTGACCACCACGGCTCTAAAAGGACGCTTAAAGTTAAGTAAGTGATATAAAACAAATACAATTATTATTTCGAAGAATAAGTATAATAACATATATTTATTATTTTAGTAAACATTTTTGTAAACCTGCACAACATTATTAATATTTCAAAAACAGTTTATGCTGCGTTCCATAATTTTGTAAAGCAAACTACAGTATAATTATATCAATAGGATACAAGAGTACCATACAAGGCGACATTTATGAACAATTATCAATATTTCTTAGCACCTTAATAAATAGCATATTATACAGGGTCCTTCTTAATATGCTGACACTTTATTAAGGGCACGATCAGACCATCAAACTGAACAACTTTCTCTGTGGGACCAACATCGAAATCGCGAAAAAAAATCAGCCATCCCATCTAGTAGGTTTGTCGTTTTGTAGTATTGAACAGCTGGTTTTTTTTCACGATTTCGATGTTGGTGCCGTAGAAAAAGTTGTTCAGTTTGACGGTCTGATCATCCCCTTAAAAAAGTGTCAGCATATTAAGCATCATATACGAACCGGACTTACATACCATTGAGGTATTGTCCACAATATAAAATAAACTTTATATCTATTTTAAAAATAATAATTGGCTTATATTCGAATAAAAATATCTCATAAGTCACAATTCATTATTAAGTTTTTTGTGAGATTCTAAATGCGTATTAATATTCGTATATTCTGTCTAAGTTACAAGCGGTAGGGGAACATAAAGGATGTAAGGAAAACCTTTTAACCACAAACGTCGAGATCATAAAAGAGTAGAAAATGGTGGCAAGAGGATTAAACATTTTAGTACAAATTGTAAGTTGGTCTTGCCAGTTTATTAAATACGTGATTTTGACGTTCCTACAAAGAAGTGGCGCCCTGAACAACTTTTACTATGGGAGCAAACAACAGAACAACACAGAAATCTGCTGTCTCATACATTTGAGTTGAGTAGGCGCTGCAGGTATGGAACAGCAGATTTTTTTTTGCGCTGACAGGTTTGCTCCCATAATAAAAGTTCAGTTTGATGGGTAGAAAAGTTAATGATACTTTTACTTCCACCCAGTATAAGTACCTACTTAAAAAAAAGAAATTCTGCGACTAGAATTTATTTCATACTTAAAATTTCAAAAGGACAAATCTTATCCCCAAATAGTTATTCCGAAATGTGCTAAAAATTTCATATTTAAAATATCCACATTCATCTAACATTAATGCCCAAATTACAGGTAGTGAACCTGTAGCCACTTATTATAGGAATATAGATAAGCCATTTAGGAAAGAGGTTCGAAGATTTTTATATGGAGAGAGGACCACCTAAGGTTCGCAATTTTTCAAAATTAGCGTCCCCAAATAATTCTTACAGAAATCGATAACTAGCGTCAATTCAAGCAAGAAATGTTATTAAGCAACATTTCGAAAATAGTTACAAGCAACCAAAGATTTACTGTTATGAACATTAACAACTTTAAGGGGGTTGCAGAGACGTTCACAGGTAACTAGATGGCGCTCGGGAGCATCATTCCTGATTTTATCACATTTTATTTTATATCTTCGTAATTATGTTATAAATTGCAAATGTTATTTGAGATGCGTAATCTTGATTTTTTAAACTATTTTTCCATATATAAAATATTACTTTTGTTAATACCGTCTACGAATGTTATACGTCAAAGTTTTGTATGAAATTGATTAAAATTAAAATGTATATCAAATTCGTATGAACAATAAAATTACTATAACTTGTAGCTAGATCAGTAAAACATAAACACAAGTGCCCGCATAATTGAAAATTTTGATTGAAATCATCACAATTACGAGATATAAAATAAAATGTGATAAAATCAGGAATAATGCTCCCGAGCGCCATCTAGTGTAGTGCAACTCCCTCTGCAACCCCCTTAAATGCTTACCTATATCTTCGAAATGTGACACTTTACATTTCTTGACAAGAACATTTCTTAATTGTATTGACTTTAGCTATAGATGGATTACTGTAAGCTTAGAAAAAGTATATGTCTAGAATGATTCTCACGGTTATACCGTATAAAACAAAAGGCGCCAACTTTCATAGGTTGGTGTGCGTGAGGCGCCATACAAATTATATATGTGTGCATGTATATTGATAGGGTTTTGGGGCCAGTACTGGTTCCAATTTTTTTCGACGCTTTCGTATCTTCGACTGTCAATCTTGACATAGTCACGGACTTGAAAAAAAGACGGACGTAATCTTGTCTAATCACGAGTGAAGCACCCATTTATATTTGTGTGCGTGCTGACGAACTGTCACGCGGTACATAATAGTGGCGGGTAGTAGGACCTGCGCCTAGAGCTAGTGTAATACTCTATGTCAGTGTAGGTCCCTTGTAGAACAAACGATAATGTAGGTCCTTGCATGCTTCATATCTTTTTAGTGTCACATTATGTCCGTCTTTTTTTTAGGTCCGTGGACATAGTATAACTTTATCAAAGACTGTAAGAATTATCCGGGACGTCATTTTACAAAATAGCGGACGAAAACAAATCTTAACTATTATAAAACCGTAAAATCATGAGGAATAAAAAAGTTGCGGTTCTCTTCATGTAAATTCAAATAACATTCGATTGCGCGATTTAAAAACGTGCAGCGCCATCTATTGACAAAATTGTTAGTTTGTTTGTTTGTTCGCGCATCACGCAAAAACTACTGAACCGATTTTGATGAAACATTTTTTGTTTGACAGCTTATGATCTGACTTAAAATCTGGTACATAATTTGTGCGGACGAAGTCGCGGGAAAACACTAGTAATAATTAAAATTAGCAAATTACAATTAAACATCAAACTCATAAATTGACACTTTTCTTACGCTATTCATAATAAAAAACATTCCCAATAAAACATAACAATCTAAAAAATATAAAAACATTAAATGCTTCATGAGGGAACTTCAAATGAATATGAGTCGGCGTTCATACAAATACGACTTAATTCATAAGCTATAAAGGTAGGTATAGCCACAGACCTGAAAAAAAGACGGACGTAATCTCGTCTAATCACGAGTGAAGCACCCATTTCTTTTGTGTGCGTGCTGTCACGCGGTACATAATGGTGACGGGTGTCGGACGTGCGCCTAGAGCTAGTCCATCTGTGTGAGTGTAGGTCCTTTGTAGAACAAACGAAAATGTAGGACCTTGAATGCTTCACATCTTTTTAGTGTCACATTACGTCCGTCTTTTTCAGGTCCGTGGGTATAGCTTGTAAAATCCCACTTCAAGGTAAAGGCCTCCTATCACTAATAAGGGTGAGAGGGAGTGGCCCAAACTCCACCACGCGGGCCCAGTGCGGATCGTTGGAGGCAAGTTAGTGGTAAACTTACTGTCAGATAATTTTCAAGCCACCTTAATAGGCCTCTGACCTGTCTTAAGAGAATATTATTCCGAGAGCGAAAATGCGCGCTGCATACAAACGTACTATGGTGATATTTTCAATACTAACCAATTAAAGTCAATGAAATTTTGCAGAAACAATCTAGAAACATATCTCTATGCTTCTATAGAGTCCGATTTTCGTTAAAATATACATTTTCAATGCTAGGATTAATTTAAGATTTGTATGGAAATCTTAAAGGCACTGTAACTTGAAAACTTTACATTTTAACGAAAATCTGACTCCATACAAGCATAGAAATTTGTTTCTATATTGTTTCTGCAAAATTTCATTGACTTTAATTGGTTAGTATTGAAAATATCGCCATAGTACGTTTGTATGGAGCGCGCTCCGAATATATACCCTTAAGAGGAAAGGCAGTCTGCAATAATAACCAATGCCTAAAAATGGCTCCTTTTACCTTTTCGCCAATTTTTTTAGCGCGTCCATCAATAAAACTGGCATAGTTCAGAATTTGTCGTAGTACTTGTTCATCTCTAAACTTAGTCCGAACGGAGATATAAAGGCTTGAAGTAAACGTAATGAATAAATTTTCAACTTCAAGACTTTATATCTCCGTTCAGACTGAGTTTAGGGAAATATACATGCAATAACTCCTATCTGGGACCAACTTAGACCATAAAACTAGAGGCCAGCCTTGCGGTAGCATTTCTCCACTGCCACGTTACAAGATCAAATAATCATGTGCATTTACACACAGCTTTATAGGTACCTTATCACTAAACGAGACAGCCTATAATTGCGGAAGAATAATTTTCGGGGTTCATACGAGACTTTTTTAACAATCAAAATTAGAATCTAAAGTAATGGAATTAAATCCAAAGTTGCGGGGGTACATGCTACCTCGTCCCCCGCAAAAAGTGTCCGAAATGTTTATTAGTAGAATTACACGCGTACACAACTACTAGTTCATAGTTGTATGGTCTAAGAGGACCATCTACTAAATAATAATAAGAATTTAAAGAACGCTTTTTAAACAACCTAAATATAATTGTAACAAAAATAGTATAGATATTTAATTATTGGCATTGTCGGTCATAACATAACATCATAATAAAAAACTTACAAACAATTAGGATAGAATACCAGTAGAATGCGAAGAAAATAAACAAATAACATGTATTTTAAGATTTAAATTGTAAAATCTTTATTGTATTCCTTATTAAAAAGGTAAAAAACTATTATACTTTTAACTCTATTTCTATCACGTTTATTGTATTATCATCATATCATATTATTTCTATTGTCACGCTTTTTTCCACAGTTAGGGGCCCATAATCTACCAAATCGGACCAGGAGTGCGATTTTTGAATCTCATTCGGTGAGCTCAGCAGTTGAAAATGTCAAAATTACTATGGAGATATGCATCTTTCAACTGCTGAGTTTACTTTCAAAAATCATGCCACAGGAGAGCGATTTTTGAAAGTCAAATCAGAAGTAAAAAGATGCGTATCTCCGTAGTAATTTTGACATTTTCAACAGCTGAGCTCACCGAATGAGATTGAAAAATCGCTCTCCAGAGCGGAGATGTAATAAAATCACACAAAAGCAAAGGGCTTAGTTTGGTTCAACATTTAGGGTTTATTTCATCGCAATCGGTTTACTCGAAACAGAAATTATGAGTATTTATAGTTTTCAACTACATGTTTCTTAATATGCTGAGATGATCAGAATATAAAACTGAACAACTTTTTCTAACAGCACCAACATCGAAATCTCGAAAAAAAATCTGCTGTTCCATAAAAAAAATTGCAAACTACTCTAGCCAAATGTATGGATGGGATAGCTGTTTTTTTTCGCGATTTCGATGTTGGTCCCATAGAGAAAGTTCAGTTTGATGGTCTGATCATCCCCTTAAAAAGAGTCAGCATATTAAGAAGGACCCTGTGAATAATTATTGTTTATCTTCTTCGCAGCTTACATTTGAGATTACATTGAATTGTACGTATAGTAATTCTTAAATCTAGATCAGTATTTTCTTATACCTAAGTACAAGCTGTATAAGTATTTTATATACGTACCTATAACTTTATAGTAAACTTACAACATACCAGGACCATCTCTCTCGGTATTTCCTGACTTTTCGAAGAACATGAAATCCTGGAATGAGATAAGGGTTTTATAAGTATTTACCATAAAGGTATTATACCTTACAGGAATAGAGGAACTGACATGAGTTGGCAAATGAAACCGTTTTGGATGTTTTCAGGAGACTATTCGCAGGCAAAAATTCGAATACTATCTATAATTATGAGTCTAACGTGAAATCGTGCATAAATTAATATAGTAGAGTCAGTATATTTCACAAAATTATCTACGATTTCACTTTAGATTCGCAATTATTCACGGAAATCGAATTGTAAAAATTTATAAGAGACTAGAAAATGGTTCTATTGCCTCGCGTCACGTATCTTTTTCTATTATACAGTGGTGCCGCTAGGTACATCTCGCTCTCTCAGCTGTTAGTGCCTCTAGTCCTGGTATAGTACCTTTATGGTATTTACTAAGGGTCAATTCACAGCGGCTGGAGGAGTATTTTCGAAGCAATATTTTACTTAGCATTAAGAATCTTATCTGCTGTGCAGGATGCGATGGTTCGATCCCCGTCCACGCCGACTCATACCAATGAGTTTCTCGGCATCTATGTACGATTTGTAACACCACTGGCTTTTCGGTGAAGGAAAACATCATGAGGAAACCTGCATGCTTCAATTTCGAGGCATGTATTGTACCGACTGTCCATTACAAGTGGCGACGGGCTCACTCCCCGCCACACTGGACGTTTGGAAGTTTGGTGTAATGGTTACCACGCCGTACTGCCAAACCAGGGTCCTGGGTTCGAATCCAGGTTCGGTCATGGATGTTATATGTTCGTGCCGTTGTTGTGTGGTTACCATAATAAAAAGCCTTTAGTGCTTGCTTGGGATCATTACAATGTATGTGCCTGTGAGCGTTATTATTATTATTAAATAAATAGGTTAGGTTTCTTGCGACCACAGCGCACGAGCCGAGCGAGCGGTGCCGCGGTAGCGGCCGGCGAGTGCCAGAACCGAATTGCTACTGTTTACCTAATCCACCCGAAAATATAAATCCCCCCCCCCCCCAATCCCCCACGGCCCCCTCCCCCCGCTCACTCCCCCCACCCATTCCCTCCCACCCACTCTCTCCCCCCACCCACTCCCTCCACCCTCCCACTCCCTCCTCCCACCCAATCCCTACCCCACAACCAATTTTTAAATTAATATATCTCGGTAACTATACATCTCTGCGGGGGGGGAGTGGTACCAGGGGATACCACCCCCCCTCTTCCTCCCCCCCGACTCCCACCCCCCTACTCCTGCGCCCCAATTCTAAAGCCAACCCGGTACAAATATTCATATTCATCATACAAATATTTGTCCCTTACGGGATTCGAACCCGCGACCCTCGGCACAGCAGGCAGGTTCACTACCGAATGAGCTACCGGGACGTCGAATCGAATTGTATTCAGAACTTACGATTAAGAAGCAAGCTCCAAGCAGGACCGCTTTTATCCTAACGTCCAGGTCCATCGGGAACGAGATGCCGAAGTAATCCGAGTCTGTGAACAGCTCGCGCGCCAAGCCGGACCACTGCTTTGTTATTTTACCAACTTTCGTCTCACCGTCCGCCGAATAAACCTGCAAAGATTTGGTTTAAAATTGTATCATCAATCATCGGTCTATATACGTCCCACTGCAGGGCACAGGCCTACCCTCAGAGAGAGTGTATTGGCATTAGTACACCACGCGTGCCAAATGCGTATTGGTAGACTTCACATAGGTACGCATTGGAATTTCTTCTCCAGCGTGTGCAGATTTCCTCACAACGTTTTCCTTGACTCCACCGTTTGAGAGCAGTCGGTTTTATAGTGGGATCACACACGATGACGCATTGACGGAGCGGCAGACGTCAGGCCGTCATACAACTCCTTGCTTCACAAATGACTTACTGACGTTTGCCGCTCCGTCAATGCGTCATCGTGTGTGAAAGCGCTTACGTACAGTCAGCATCAGAGAAATCGAACCCGCCTGCGCTTATACAGATTAAGATAGAGGGGTCAGGTTTCTCTGATGCTGACCGTAGTATCGTATCGCGGAAATTTCCGCCTGACCACCACTAGGCTCATTTCGGCATGCATACTAAAAATAAAAGCGCTGTATAGGGCCCTATTGATGAATAGTTTCCAAACAATAAATTATGCGCGAAATTATGCGAAAAAAAATTGATGTGGTCAGGCGGAAAAGTCCGCGATAGTATAGTACATAAGTTTGAAAAACTCATTGGTGACCAATGACCAAACCAGGAAACGCTGGTACATGCGGATATGAACCTGGACCTCAAGATTATATTGAGATATGAAACTGCCTCCGTGGTCTGGGCTCTTGGGTTCAATTGACAACATTGCATTTTTTTAACTACCAGTTTATAATGAAAAATATAAAAATAGGTTAAAAAATAAGAGATAGGTATTTTTTCGATTTAATTTTTAACAGATATTTCTATTTTTAATTTACTTTTGAATTTTCTGAAAAACGTAGGCTTTATGGCCAAGATACCTTGGCCTTAATGACATTAAAAATAAAAACTGTCAAATACAATAGAAAAGCCAAGCAGGCAAAGGAATAAAATCTCATTCAACCTATATTATATTTTTCAGTATTTTTTAAATAACTCGAGAAATAATGGATAGAAAAATCTTATAATTTTGATATAAGCTTTGAATCACATAATCTTCAAATGGTTTTATTATTTTGGTACCTTTCTTAAAATGAAATGTTGTCAATTCCCACGGGGGACACCTAGTGATGTGTCACTTTGTGCGTGTTTCCCCAGTTGGTTAGGACATTGCAGTTTGAATCACCTGACTGTCTAAAAAGAAAGATGATTCCGTAGAATGATTCGGATGGCACGTTAAGCCGTTAGTCCCGGCTACTATCTCTGGTGGTAGTAGTCGTTACATAAAAACCACGTCAGAGGCCGTAAGGCGGTCTGAAAAAACTCTGACACCAGGGCTTGCCCACACGATAAGAACTGTTTAAGATAGCTTACATGAAACTTGATATCGCCACAAATGGAGAAAGTGCAACACGGTCCCTTGATCTTCAGCACGACGTCCCCGGCGGCGTTCTTGATGGAGTAGCACGGCTTGCAAATAGACCAGTCCTGCTCGATGGAGCCTATGACAGTGCCAGGGGGTGAGGACACTTCCATGCTCTGCAGCCAGCACGGGCAGAGGCAGGAGTCGCAGGCTAGGGGCCGGTGGAGGTGGATCACCTGGAAACACGGAATCAGAGTTCATTAACCCGTAGTCCCGCGGTCGCGATATCGTCCGATATCAATTGTTTAATCAATTGTTGAATTAAGGCTCAGATAAAGTAAATAAATAAATATCTTGGACTATCATTATTATTGTTGGCTGGGCTATTGCAAGCAAGGTTCGTTATGTAACACTGCGACCATCGCTGATCTTTTGTGTTCGCCCCAAGCTCACCCATATTTTACACATACATCCGAACAAATTTTTTATTATTCTCGGGTAGATGTTTTCCTTCACCGTCGAGCTAGTGAAAATGTTAACCCTCTACTGCATGAATTATGAAGGATGCGATCAAAAAAATGTTTGATACTAAATATCTTTTTTATTTTATTTTTATTTTATTTTATTAGGCTCATCAACAGTTGTTACATTAATACATGGCATACTTAAATACTAGGTAAAACAAACGGCTAAATGCACAACTAATTAAAGATAAGCACAGCATGCAATGAAAAATATTTGCCAAGGTAGCATTTGTTAAGTACAATAAATTTACATTTTTAAACTTTGACTTAGAATTATAAAATTATTAAACAATTTATAAAAACAAATTAAATTAGAAAAATTAAAATGGAGAAAATTTAACTATGAAAAATAAATCAAATTAACATAGAAATAAAATCAAACTAAAATAATCAAACTCAAATAATTAATTAAATTAAGGCAATTAAATACATGCAGTCGAAATAAAACAATAAATAAAGTTAAAACAACCAAAGTAGGATACTCAAATTAAATTAAATACACAATTAATCAAACAATCATAATCAAATAAAAAGAAACATAACTGTTTTAAAATTGTTTTAAACAATGAGTTTAAAACAAATAAAACCAAAAAATTTAATTCAGAAAGATAAAATTAAAAATTTTAATTATCAAGATTGATCAAAATGTAATAAAATTCAAATGATCAAAAATAACTGTAAAACAAACAAAAGTAAAAAATTAAATTAAAACAATAAAAGTGAAGCAAACAAAATAAATCATTTAAAAAATTTTACGTTGAAAAGAAATAATCAAATTCGATAATGACAAGAATGACAATATCTTTATTATTATTTTATTTTATTTTATATTATGGATAGTTCATGAGTGTCTGTCTTTTGAGTGAGTAAGCTGAGTCAAAGTGAATATCTGTTGTCGAACTGCAGCTGCATCTGTTTATAATGAAGCCCAAAAACCATAACAAAGATTTAAAAAAAATTCAGACTTTAACTTCAGAAGATAATTTTCAGAACCATATATGGCTTTGTATGCATTCAGTCCAAAATTATTGCTGACATAAATGGCTTCGTATATATGTATTTTTAACATTTTCATTTGTATTCATAAGTTTTAATTATACAGGAGGCTAGGTATTGGTTGCTTCTTCTAGTTGAAATGACAGTTAGCTATTTCCGGCCAAGTACTTAACGATTATCCTATGCTGAAAGCATAATTGAGTACTTGTTACTGTAACTATAGGTACTGAAAGTTCAGACTTAGTTATAATTTTAGATATGGACATGCAAAATTGAAAGATTTTGTAAACATTTTTAAAATATTATTAAAATCTTTATCTGTCAATATATTATAACTAAATTTGATATGCAGATTATTCTCACTCTAAGGACCTGGTATAATCAAACTGTATTTTAACAAGTAAAACTTGATTATTTTGGGCTGTTGAAGTATTACAACAGAAGATACAATGAAGTCCGTCATACACTGCCAGTGGATTATAAAGAAAATGGTTTATATTCGCAAACCTAGTATGCATTTTCATGGCACAAATCGATGCTTTGATGCATACTAAGCCATATATGACTTCTTACATAAATTAGCCAAATAATAGATAAAAATAGAATAATCTAAAAATAGATGATCTACAAATGAGGAAGAATGTCATGACTACTTAACTTATATTTTTAAAATAGACTCCCTTGCTTTTTATTAACTTTTTACATAGTTCGAAATCAGAAAAAATCGGCGCAGGTAGAATGATAGCGATGTCATGAAATGATGGTTGGTTACTATATAAAATTATAAGAAAACATGTTTTGGAAAAAATATGTTTAGTTCTCTATGAATGTTGGCAATATGGTTTGATAAGTAATTTGACAATTAACAAAATATATCCTATAATAAAAAATGATTTCGTCTAGAGGCCATATTTGGCTTTGTATGCAATAGAGGGTTAAATACAACCGTACATAAATTCCGTAGAACTTAGTGGTACAGGACAGGAATCGAACCGCCGCCTCTTGATTGAGTCGCTAGCTCTCTTCCGTATGGACTATCATCGCTCTTCTAACTCTCTCTTGGACTAACACTCAGTTGCAGAAAAGCTCATTAGAGTTAATCCTCCATTAAATATTCCGTATTCATAGAAAAACAATGAAAAAGACTGCGGAGACCAAGCCGAAAAAAAGTATGCTGTTCCGCACATTGGATTCACATTAATTTTATGACACTGTATTGAATATGGAGTAGTGTTACTGAAGGCTCGTACCCACTAGGCAACAATTCGGTATGTCAAGTTTTTTTTTATTTTTTATATTTTTTACGGATAGAAGACATAATTTTAAGACACCTATTTAATTTTTTTTGCTATTCATCGAGTTTATCAATATGAATTTAATTTTTAAATTATTTTGATCTGTAATCTCCAAGTGCAAAATAGGTGGAAAGAAAATAATTCGAACTCCATAGAGAAAAACTACTGCTAAGGTATATTAAAAAAAAAATCACATGCCTCCTCTTTCTAACTCTATGCTGGAAACAGATACGGCAACATCAAATGTCAAATTCTGTCATTGTGAAAGTATTTTTTTTCTTAATGGCCAAGTTACTTTAAGTTGATTTTATGTTTACCAAGGAGTTTGCAGGGGCAGCGAGTGACGTCACTCGTGGACCGAAAAACGTCGTTATTTTATTAAAAATATCGGTAATCCTTTCATTTTAAAATCTCGGACATAGAAAATATGATTATTGAGACAATTATCTCGAAATGGTTTTCGATTTAGACCTCCAAAAAAAACTTGACATACCGAATTGACGCGCAACACGTGACGCTCAACATGTTCGGCAACGTTGCAAAACAACGCGCGACGTTGCTTCTTTTGCAAAAAGAAGAAACTTTGAAAGAAGCAACGTCGCGCGTTGTTTTGCAACGTTGCCGAACATGTCGCGTCACTTGTTGCGCGTCAATTGTTGCCTAGTGGATGCGAGGCTTCTGTATAGCTACACCTACCTCATTTTGAAAATTATCCATAATCTTCATATCGAAAGGCCTGTTCGGGCCGCAGCAGTTCCTCGTGCAGCAATCATTGTCCTCGACGGCGAAATAAACTTTTTGTCCCACGCTGTTCTTTATAGTGTACTTATTGTTCGTTTCGAAACCTATGAAAGCTTCGAGTAATTCAACTTTCTGTTTGACTAGGAGCTGGTCAATCATGGATAGGTATTCCAACCCACGCGGGCAGTTGGCGGGGCCTTGAGGTATACTCATCCAACCACCTGGAAATAAATATGTTTTGAATTAAAGTATCTGCTCACGAATAGTCGGACCCAAGATACCCTGTGAATATAGATTCACAGAGGCGCTTAGCAAGTCGTTTTGGTGGTGTTTGGCTTGCCACGAGGTTTCACCATTTTGTGTTAGCTCATCTACATATATAAAAACGTTTGTTCTGACTGATTCATCATCGCCCAGCCCAAACCGCTAAAGCTACAACTATGAAATTTTGACAGTAGTTGTGTATAATGGCGTAGGTACCCACTTAGAAGGGATTTTTTGAAATTCAACCCCTAAGATAGTAAAATGGGGGGTAACAGTGAGTATGGGAAAACAATTTTTTTTGGTCCTGCCTTTTTGAAACTTAGTAACGCATATTTAAGAGCCAAAAAAAAAACCCCGGTTTCAGCATTTCTCAAAATTCATACATACATACATTTTACAAGTAAGCGGCATCATTTTACGCGGACGAAGTCGCGCGGGTAAAGCTAGTACAGGATAAATTTTATATCACTGCGGATAACTTCAGCAAGTATTCTACTCATCAAACTGAAAAACTTTTACTATGGAGCCAACATCGAAATCGCGAAAAAAAAGCACCTTCCATAGTGAAAGTTGTTCAGTTTCATGAGTACAATCACCCCTCCAAGTAATGCAACTGTTTACCCTAACATCCTGTATACATAGGCCACTGTGTATTCTGGGTGTAAATTTAAATATGTTACGTGCTTTAGACTTTAGAGTTTAAGGGGGGTATTACAGAACGACACTCAAGTGGAGATCTCTTCTTGGGTATAGATCTCTAGTAACGCGTGTAATTTTACTAACAAACATTTCTGCCACTTTTTGCGGGGGGCGAGGTAACATGCTATCCGCAACTTTGGATTTTATTCCCCATAACTTTAGATTCTAATTTTAAATGTTAGAAATCATGAAAAGTAGTCCCGTGTGAACCCCAAACGCTCTAAGTACGAAGTTATTGTTTCGCAATTATAGGCTGTCTCCTTTAAGGCTGTCTCGTTTAGTGATAAGGTATAACATTTAATTTAAATGCACATGATCAATTGATCTTATACCGTGGCAGAGGGGAAATGCTACCGCAAGGCGAGTCCCTATAATAAATAGTCAAAAGTATAGATAGAAAAGGATGCAAATACGTACAACGTATAAATGAATCCTTGTCTATCTTTTTACTTAAGAAGAGATCTCCACTTGAGTGTCGTTCTGTAATGCTATGGGAACAAACTTTGAAACCACAAATAAAAAAAGTTTTTTCACCTCACAAGCTCGGAAAGATTCTGTTTATCGTTCGAAATCTGAGTGCAAAAGTGTATTTTATCCGCTAGCGTGGAAAGAATTTTTGAAATTCGAATTGTCTATTCAATATTTTTGTATACCGCCAATGCACTGAAAATGCTTAATAACTATTTCATGACACTGGCCAGCACGAAAATAAAAACTTTTTGAAATGTTCTTTTTAGCAATTCACTTTTTTTCCTTGCTGTTGTGAGGTGAAAAATGTTGTGTTTCGCTCGGCTGCAAAGTTATTCTGCGTCTCGTACCTTTGAAACCTTCGCTAAACGCTCAGGATTCAATAAAAGTACTCGCGCCAAAAAGCAACTTTGCAGCCTAGCATAACAAATAACTATTCTTTCATTTGTGTCAAGTCGCCATTGACGTTTTTTATGGAACAGCTGATTTTATAATTGGTCCCATGTAAGTTATTCAGTTTGTGGTCTGAATCACTCCCTAAACAAAGTAGCAAATTTAAAATTACACACTGTATACAGGGTGTAAGGAAAAGTATCATTATCCTTTAAACCACATATTCTACCCATCAATCTGAACTACTTTTAGGTACTATGGGAGCAAATCAGTCAGGACGAAAAAGAAATCTGCTGTCCCATAAACTGCAATTCCTACTCGATGCAAACGTATGCAGATTTTTTTTTGTTCTGCCATGTTTGAGCGCCCATACTAAAAGTTGTTCAATTTGATGGGTAGAGTATGGGGTTTAAAGGAGATTTTACAGGACTTTACACAAAAGGATAAATAAAAACGATAATAACAATACAATACCCAGTACATAAGACGACACAACTCAACCCTCCACCACCCTCATATCAACGGGAATAAACAACCTTTTTTCCTCATCACTCAACAACATTTCATAGCCACTACGGCGCGATTTGAAAACACTTCTAAAAACACTTTTAAAAACTCTCCTTACGCTAAACGAACTAATGTAACGCCTATCTTTATTAATTTCATTAAATTTCTTACACTTATCTACGTAATTTTTTAATTTAGATACTGTTTTAGAATCGTTTTGCATTTTTTAAGTCTGCAACTTTTAGACAATTGGTCGGTTTTTATAACTGAACGTTCTGACAAAATACAGCGAAATAAGACTTGTAATAAATTGTTCAGACTATTCGAGTAAACATCTTTATCTTAACAGTCGTTCACTTTAGCCCATATCATTGAATACATACAAATAAAACAAGGGCATAATGCATCTTTCTGATAAAAACATTAGGTAAGTACCTATTTAGTTACCTAAAGGTGTATTATCTAGCTCAGGGGTGTCCAACATAATTTTGTGGAGGGCCAGGTTGAGTACTTTTGTAACCGTAGCGGGCCAAAAAAAATGACCAAAGTGAGCTTTAATTGTAAGTAAAATTAATGAAGGTAATTTTCATATTCCATTATGTTTTATGTATGATTAATTAAAAGAAAGCCACAGTTTTACAAATTATCTCATTTAATAAAGCTTACTCTTAAAACGATTCGCGAAATATCGATTGTTGTGTTTTATGGTGAAATTGATACCATTGGCCTCCTTTTAAACTAAGAGTCTACCCATCAAACTGAATAACTTTTACTATGGAAGCAAACAGATCGTAGCAAAAAAATCTGCCGTTCCAAACTAAACTGCAGTGCCTACACGACTCAGATGTGTGCAACAGCCTACGAATAAAGAAATAAATATGGAAATATAATTCACGTCAAAAAATGACCCCACGATAGCGTAAGCGAAAAATACTTAGCCTATGCCCCACGAACTTTGGTGTACACCACGCAAGCGCGCAAGACTCAATCATTATGGCGACTCCAATTACGCCGTTTGCCGCCAAAACTCATGGTGCCAAAAATTAAGGAGATTTTGTTCGGAGTTATCGTTCCATATTTATTTCTTTATTCGTAGGCAACAGCAGATTCTTTTTACTACGGTCGGTTTGCTCCCATTGTAAGTTGTTCAGTTTGATGGGTAGACTCTCAGTTTAACCCGACGTGAGTCGAGATTTCAGACACAATAGAAAATGTATTGTGTCTGGGCGGGATCTGTGTTCCGACAGACAAAGGATTAAAAGGATGATTTAACCCTATAGATGTTTAAAAGGACTAATACCTGGTGGTTCTTGAGCTCCAGGCTGCTGCATTATCGGCGCAGGATACCCAGGTTGCGGCTGAGGATACCCAGGCTGCGCTTGAGGATAGCCCGGCTGTGGGTACCCAGGCGGAGGATGCGGATATCCAGCTGCAAACCCTGGTTGGAAACCCGGCTGCATTCCAGGCTGAAATCCCGGTTGCATTCCAGGTTGAAAACCCGGTTGCATTCCTGGTTGAAAACCCGGTTGCATTCCAGGTAGCGGTTGTGCACCGGGCGGCGGCATCGGTCCTGGAGGGCCAGGGTATCCCTGTGGACTCATCGGGTAGCTTTCTTTCTCATTTTCCGATGGTGCACCATAGCCCTGACTGGTTGGAAAGTTCGGGGAGTACGGCGTCGGTTTGTGCGACATGTTTGGTTCTGAAATTTGAAAATTAAGTCATCATTCTCTTGCCCATTTTATTTTAGTAGAGTTCACACGAAGTTACCAGAAAAGGATACAAAACCACCCAAATATATTAGCTCCAAATCTAATGAGGGAAGAGACTCAGACCCGCCGACTTAAGAAAAAGATACCACAGGACAACCTAATGGAAGTGTAACTGTCCCTAGACACTTAAAGGATGCATCACCAAGCAAGCCAACATTAATACACGTCACACGTTTTGCTGCACTCGTAGTATGCTACACGTGATACGGCTGTATCACGTCTTTTATCTCGTTCGTTCGCACGCAAATAGAAAGAGAGCTAAGATGTGATAGCGCTGTATCACTGCGGCATGCTAGCTATGCTGAATGTCCAAGGAAAAAACAAAAAAACCGACTGATTGCAAAATATAGAGAAAAAAAAATTTTAGGTCGGCTCAATATGTCATCCTCTTACCCTATTACTAAGCCTACATTGTCCGTCCGTCCGTCCTACCTATTAAGGGCTGTAACTTTTGAAACTTAGTAACTAGACAGTTGAAATTTTCACCGAGTTTGCGTTATTACGGCGGATTTATTAACAAATAATAAAAGTGTCATAAAGCTAAAAATAAAGGGGGGTCCTCATACAAGAAACTAGTTTTTATGAACGTTTTTTCTTCTCACTCTGTCGTAAAAATGGTAATACATACAAGCGTCAAACTTGGTGTGATTATAACTCTAAATTTATCAACAAACTAGTGTTTTCCCGCGACTTCGTCCGCACAAATTATATACCAGATTTTAAGTCAGATCATAAGCTATCAAACAAAAAAAGTATCATCAAAATCGGTTCAGTAGTTTTTGCGTGATGCGCGAACAAACAAACAAACAAACACACAAATAAACACACAAACAAACACACAAACAAACAGACAAACAGACAGACAAAATCTCTAAAAAAGGTTGATTTCGAGTCAGGGATACCTAAAAACCATATCGTAATCTTTTTTTGTAAATATCTTCAATGTACAGACACACTTCAGTTACAGTTTTATAATGGTAGGATTAAACGAACTTACCTGAAGTGAAGTTCTATCCTAATTATATGAAGTACTTAGTCCGAGATATAATTACGTGTAGTATCGCTCATCTTGCTCGTATCCGCCTCCTTTAAATCATAGAAAAAAAAACAAAAAATGTTTCCATCACCCGCCACCCACCTGTCAATGTCAGTAGTTTAGAGCTAACACTGGGTATGCGGGGGGTGGGAAGTAGGTATATATCTCGGACTAAGTACTTCATATAATTAGGATAGAACTTCACTTCAGGTAAGTTCGTTTAATCCTACCATTATATTCGTACTTAGTCCGAGATATAATTACGTGTAGATGTTTAGAGGAAACAACATCTTAAATTAAAACAACTGTTCTGTTGTGAACTTGAGTCACAACTAATAACAAAACCTTGTAAGTTATTAGGACTAATATCTCAACCATATCCCTATAACGATTGTTACAATTAGTCAGTAAGAATATCTTGTTAAGCATTCTAAATTCTAACTGACATTAATTATAATTATATGAGTACCTCAAACTGCATCTCCCAACTTAATCTGATCACTGTCAGACTCCATATTGTTGAGGTTATAGTAGACCGACCAACATTGGTGTCGCTTTTAAAAATACTATCCACGTTAAGACTTTTTGCGGACCTACGTTGCAGCAAATATAGTGGATGTGAAAAGAAAACACAGGTCTCCACTACACTGTCTCAGGACATGACTAAACCACCGGCTCATACATTCTGACAAGAGGCTTTCTGATGTCGTCTACCAATTGTCAGGGCCATGTATTCTTTTACTGGTCTAAGTTGACTAGTGACTTTTAAGTAGGTATTTATTGTAAGAGCCTTTTATTTAACGGGGCACATTTCAGGTTGATTGACTAAAACTTTCTAAACTAATATGTGTACCAAGAGCAGACATCTTTCAGTCTGTTATAATTATAACATTTCTCTATCAGTTTCATGGCTAATATTAAATATACATAATTAGTTGCAGGTATACTAAATATCATTTTTAATCTGAAAATTAAGTAAAAGGTATACTTAACTAACTTCATGGATAAGTTTACCTTTACCTAAATCTAAGTTATTGAATGGGCACAACTATTAAACATAAGAATCAGACATGATGTGAGTCCCACATACTAACATATTTTTGTTTAGAAGGTCGTATTTTGTATAACCTTTAAAACCGCGTTTTATCTAAATTGATCTATCATCAAATCATTGTCGATATAAGTGTTATTATCCATTATGAGATATAGAATAGGTGATGCATTTGTTCAGAATCACCTTTAGGTATCAGTATCAATAACAGAAGTATGTAAAATACAATAACACAAATAGAAACCTCTAAAAATACCTAATTTAACTAACAAGACTGCTTGCACTTTCGCAAACTATAGAAATTTATTAGTGTTTTATATAAATTTGCACGGCATCTTTTTAAAATTTAACCCAGTAAGAAAGAGTTGCCTGCGATCTGAATAGAACGTAGAAGATAGACAGAGTTAAAACATAACTATTTCTGAGACTTTCAAGTGCTTTCAGCAGTTAGTACCAAGGCTGAGAGTATGAGATTGGAACACTAAAGAACATGCTTAGAAGAAAAAATGAGGGTGAAAATGTCAACCTAACCCTCTACATTCCATGCGAGAGTGTCTCTATGCATGAAACCTATTTTTCACATGAACCAAACTTAGAATGAAACATCCAAAAATTTCTGAGAAAACTCATTCAGTAAGTATTTACCTATACTTAATTAGGCTAGTTAGGATTATCTCCTTTATCTCTCC
Source organism: Agonopterix heracliana (assembly GCA_963693445.1). NCBI lineage: Eukaryota > Metazoa > Arthropoda > Insecta > Lepidoptera > Depressariidae > Agonopterix > Agonopterix heracliana. Next base: position 2,569,415 of record OY856321.1, read on the forward strand.
AGGGGCTAGGCCTTCTTATGAAAATAAGTGTTATGTGGGCTGAATTTATCCACACGCTGTCAACCTTGTACCACTGACAGATCTACACTGAACGGAACTTTGAAGTAAACATATTCAAAACTTGCTGGGAAAACTCTCCTTCTGCTGTAGCTCCTTCGTTGTTGCTATTTGCCTGTATTTAGTTAGATACTTATGTGATATACTCGAAGTATTTAAGTGCAATGTAGGTTGCAATGATCCACATGCTGTGAGCTTCGTACCCTCTTAAATTTATACTAAATAATTTATTATACATCTTTGATTAAACCGAAAACCTCTGACTTTTAACCCATTTAACATAGTTTTTATATTTCTGGACATGTAGGTAACATAGGTACGTATTAATATCCAGATTATTTGTGTAAACAAAGCTCTATCAAACTGCCACACAACAGATATCAAATAATAATAATATAACCACTTAATAAAATCTTTAATTGCTCATGACCCTAAGTTCAGATATAGGTTAATTCGATTGAGCAGTGAATGTTAAAAATTATTTTATGTTTAATAGAACCGACAGATTCTAAAATATCTTTAGTCTTATGTTGTAAAACTTTCTGTGCTGTGACAATAGATCTGTTTCAATCAATCATTCATTAAACCATTATTTTAAACATTATTAGTAAGTCCTACGTACCAATGAGGTATCGATAGGTACATCTTCAGGTCCTTAAGTACAGGACTAAACATTCCTTAAATTTTTTAAGGGTTTTAACAGTTTTGTGAACATTGACCGCGCAGGCCGGGCCTAGCCAGCTAAGCTAGTCTATTGGGTAGGCCATCCATTTTAAATAATGAACCATTATTAATTGAAATCTTAAAATACTATTTATGATCCATATGTATTGTTACTAAACAGTTTTCAATTTTCCAAGGTACCACCCACACAATGAAATCCCTTGCAACCAAAGTTTACCCAAAACTCTGATATTCCATCTATTTGAAAAGTTTATTAAAAAACAAAAACCTACATCCTACATATACTCCATTCAGGAATTAGAGCGACAAAATGTAAACAACGGTGATACCAGTGTAGAAAATACCATCTCGAGATGGAAGAAAACTTATCTCCGGAATGAATAACAGTAAATTATCTACATTACTCGCCAAGGATTACGACAAATGATATGTTAATTTTGTATGGAATATAATTAAAAAATACGCAAGCTATAATTTATTTTAGATTAAAAGAAAGCGTGACTGTAAATATTTTATTTCGTGGTCTGGCAACAATCAGATATTTGAGACCTTTGGTTCGTTTTAACAAAATTCTTAAAGAAAAAGATTTTTTATTTTGTAAACGCATCTCTTGATTGTTTAATACCTTCGTCTGAGTCCGTACGCTATGCGCGGATGCTACGCATAGCACAAAAAACCCACACAGACATAGTAGCGGGCTACATAACATAATTTAAAAATTTCATTCAAATTGTCACGATTGTTTTTATTATTTATAGATAGACGATAAATTTTTAATGCCCACGCAATTTATTAAATGTCGTGCAGACTTAATTTTTTTCTTAAAAAATGTACCAAAGGTTTCTGACCACGTAATGTCACTTTGACAGTGACGTTTCTTTGTTTACATTTTGTCGCTCTAATTCCTGAACGGAGTATAGGTACTTAATTATTGGGAGGTTCTAAATTTAAAATCGATGGCGTGTACTGTGGTACATCATCATTTGTGAATAAGTTATAACATAATTAATCTTAAATTGTTTGCCTGAGACTCAATATTCAGTTTTAATTATTTTCATTTCAGACATCTTTAACTTGTTATTAACATGAAAGTTATGTTGTTGCTACTATACAGGAGTAACAACATACCCAAAAAAGGGTATTATTAGATTTATTAGTGATATATTACTCAATTATAAAACTCTTTTAATTCAGCAGCAAACGCTACCTCAAAAGGTATTTTATTAGATCATTAGTGATATTGCCCAAATTGAAAAGTAAGGTATTTGTGACTAGCGATAAGCTTTATCACAAAGGGCAGGTACTTCACACGTCAAAATCTGATGGATGCTGAAGGTTAACTGTAGACGGTTCGGTTTGAAGCCAAGGTTTGTGTCCTCTGCGCCTTCCTGTCTTATGTGACGAGGAGTTTGAGGCTGGATTTAGTTTGTGGTTCATACTGTCTGAAACTTTCTTTATTATAAGACTTCACACTGTGGAGCAAAGGAATTCAGTTCACTAATTTCCTTATAAGGCCAAGGTATATTTTTGTAAACGAAAGGTGCAATAACCTTGTATCTTAACTCAATGTACTAGAAATGCAGAATGCTTAGCTTGGAGAGTCTGTAAGCATCCTTACTTGGTGCTAATTTATTGAAATCTCTTGAGAGAAAGAATATTGTATTGTAGGCTGTGGCCTTTAGCCTTACCAGATTGTTTCAAACTGCCAGGTGTTTCCAAATTTATATTAGGGGCATCTATATGTGTGCAGTTTTATGGTACCTAACCTAATTATTTATTAATAAATCTTTTAGAAACTGCATCTTTCTCTCTTTGTGTTCTTACTATTGACTGAACATTTTCAAATTGAGAGTAGATTGACTCTGCCGCATTTCTGATTTGTTTTCTAACCTCACCTTAACTTAAGGTGAGTAGCATGCCTGAGGCTAATCGAATCCTGGGAGTGTGACTTATGTGCAGTTATTAAATGTTTACTGAATATTCTAAGTATGAATTTGATATCTACCGGGATCTAGCTCAACGTCTCTCTTAGTAACTATGTCAAAATCAACACTAAGAGCTATAATGTACTTACAGAGTAAAAGCTTTTTACACTAGCCTCATACATGTTAGTAGGTAGCTGGAACATAGGTATAGGTAACCCCCACTGTTCGGAGTTATGTTTTCCCACCGGGAAATCACCATGAATAGGTAAATGAGGCATCAATGCCTAATTTATTATGAGGCAAACAAAGAAACAAAAACAAACCCACTTTCCAACGGAAAGATGCATAAGTATTACACGATCACACAGATAGAACCATATGTATGAAAATAAGGACCATAACATAAATATGATAATTCCCAATGGGAATTGGTGGGTGGTCCAAGTGGAAAAAACCAATAGATCAGATAAGTCACTTAGTCCAGACAAATCAAACTCAGCGAGTATGTCAATCAGAACACAAAAGCTGTGACATAATGTACTACATTATGTCACAGGGCACCGGAGACGGCGGCAGTTGACTTCCCAGCGGGAAAGTCATCATCATCATCCTTTCAAGGCCTAAGGGCTCAGGAGCTGGCCATGGGAGAGTGCTTGGTGGCAACTCCAAAATGGTGGGTAATAATAGGTACCCAACGGGAATGTGTCTGTTCGAAACTCAAACGTGTGTGGGCATTGGGCACTAGTACTGGTATAGTTTTCCCAACGGGTAAACAAGTGCATGGTCGAAACTCGAACCTGCATTGTGCTATGAGCACAGGAGCTTTGATCGGCGTCAGTTGTCCTTCCCCAACGGGGAAGCCCAAGAAACGTAACACGTTCATGCGTGGGCCGCGATTGTACCTACATTTCCCAACGGGAAATCGCATGTTCGAAACTCGAAAATGCATTGTGCTATGAGCACAGGAGCTTTGATCGGCGTCAGTTATCCTTCCCCAACGGGGAAGCGCAATAAACGTAACACGTTCATGCATGGGCCGCGATTGGTACGCTATTGTACCTACATTTCCCAACGGGAAATCGCATGTTCGAAACTCGAAAATGCGTGGACACAAAGTGTCAGGCCGGCCGGGGATATTATTCCCTCACTAGTAGCAAGTTAACTTCATTTATAATAAAATTTTCTTTGTGTAAACCTTTGTAAATTGTGTACATACTTACAGTCTACATAATAATATATTACTTTGTCATTCAATCCTCCTACTTATGTTTCCTTTACTTCCACCTTTCCTGCTTGTCTTCAAACTTCCTTCATATCCATAATATGCACAAAATAACATTTTATATCAATATAATAATTAACAATTTGTTTCAACACAGGAGCGCGATTTGAGCGCGACAAAACGACTGACTGACATTGACAGGTGGGTGGCGGGTGATGGAAACATTTTTTGTTTTTTTTTCTATGATTTAAAGGACGCGGATACGAGCAAGATGAGCGATACTACACGTAATTATATCTCGGACTAAGTACGAATATAATAGTTGAATATAATTGTTTATTTACATAGAAAAAATTAATTAGGGTTACATTTAAAAAAAAAGAAATATATAAGTGACTTATAACTAATTAAAAATAAGAAGGACTTATAACTAACTTAACCTAAAATATGGTGCAGGTTTGGACCGCGCGGGAGGGTAGCCAGGATGCTGGCAGCGTTTCCTCGCTGAACGGCTAAACTGATCCGTTGAGCGAGGAAAGCGCCAGCCCTTGGATCCCCGGTTAGTTATAATAGTTTAGATTAGATAATAAAAACCGGCCAAGTGTGAGTCGGTCTCTCGCTAAAGATATCTGTTTTTTGTAAGTTAATATGTTGTGTGGTGGTGTGGTACGGAACTCTCGGTGCGCGAGTAGCCCGACTCGCACTTGACCGGTTTTATTTACGTACATCGTAGTGCGGTCTGTCAATTCAATTCAATTCAAAATCATTTATTCAATATAGGAGCCTGAAGCACACTTATTAAACGTCAATTCTTTTTTAAGGCTTCCGCACATTGCAGCGATATTATCGAGCGATATTATCGACAGCGATATCGCGACACCTTACACACTGCAGCGATTCCGCGATTCGCGTCACACATGCGCCCTTCACTGAATGTAGTAGAAAGAGATTGCGTCAGGTTGCGATAATATCGCGGCAGTGTGTGGGATCGAGCGCGTCCCCATACAAAATGTACTGAGAACAATTATCGCAAAATCGCAGCGATATTATCGCTCGATAATATCGCGGCAGTGTGTAGGATCGCGCGCGTCCCCATACAAAATGTACTGAGAACAATTATCGCAAAATCGCAGCGATAATATCGCTCGATATTATCGCTGCAATGAGCGGAGGCCTTTAAGCTACCACCGCGTCTATCTCGTATAATTTCACATAAACAATATTTGGCCACGCAACCGTAAGAGGATGGTCCTAGCGGCTCGCTCATTTTAATTAGGACCAATTAAAGTCAATGACATTATTAACACGAGCTATAAATTCATTCCATATAAAGATGAAAAGATATTACGATTCCTGTTTAGGCTTCTGGCCCATTCTAAAACTATTCTAAGAGTTCTACTATTATTTGTAAATAAAAATAAATATTTCAAAAAAAAAAGAATGTAATTTTTAAGGAAATATGAGATTGTACTCTTTTATTTTTTTTAAGGATTCTAAGAGTAACTGAGAGGAACTGTTTCAAATATCTGTTTCTGTAATTCAAAACAACCTTAAAATGTCTCGTTATGTGGTTTACCTTGTCAGGATTACATAAAGCGTGAGAATTTTTCGTTTTCTAAGGAAGTAATGTATCTGTTGCCCAGTAGTTAAAGGCTTATTACACTTGGCTAAATTTAGATTCTAATACGAGGTACAGAGCTACAGGTTAAAAAAGAATGAATGAATGAATGAAATATTCTTTATTTAAACCAAAAATAAATTACAATGCACAAAACTAAAACTAAACTGATTATGGTACAAATAAGGCGGTCTTATCGCTAAAAAGCGATTTCTTCCAGACAACCTTCCAGACAAAGAAGGTACTTATAACGTCCCGTTCTAACCTATAGCTCTGTCCCTCTTATTAGAATCTAAATTTAGCAAGTGTAATAAATAAGCCTTTAAACTGTGTCGCATAGTACCGCCACCATCTAGTGTGGTCTTACCTTTATTTAGTACAAATGTATTAATTAATTATCCTGTTTGCGTCACTCGGCTACTCATTTAGCAAGCATTTAGCAGATTATGAAACATAATTAACGTCAGTATATGAGTCGTGTAGATCTGATACTGGGCGGTCGCGTGTCTGGTGCTTGCTCTCCGGCCTGCCATGAGGCTCCACCATTTTGTGACGACTCAAAATGCTTATATGTGTGTTTTTGCTTTGATAAAGTTATATATCAAGATTGACAGTCGAAGATACGAAAATGTCGAAAAAAAATTTGAACCAGTACTGGCTCCTAAACCCTATACATATACACGCACACATACATAATTTGTATGGCGCCTCACGCACACCAACCTATGAAACTTTGTCCCTTTTGTTTTATACGGTAAAACAGTGAGGCTCATTCTAGACATATACTTTTTCTAAGTGTTTTTTTATAACAAGAATCATTGGGATAACAAATAATATTTATTACCGAAAAATGTCGAACACATTTGCTATTTATACTGGTGATTGACAATAGTAGATTATTAACCAAGGGATGAAAGTTCCTTAAGTACAAAGTCCGTGGTGGTCCAGTGGCGAGTAACCTTGCCTGCTGTGCAGAAGGCGATGGTTCGATCCCCGTCCAAGCCGACTCGTACCAATGAGTTTTTCGGAATTTATGTACGATTTGTTACACCACTGGCTTTTCGGTGAAGGAAAACATCGTGAGGAAACCTACATGCTTCAATTTCGAGGCGTGTATTGTACCCACTGTCCATTATAAGTGGCGACGGGCTCACCCCCCGTCACACTGGACAGAGTTTCGGTACTACTGGTGAAACGTGGATGTTCTGAGGTTTCAGAATATCTCTGACTACCCCCTCGGGGAATATAGTCGTGAGCATATGCTTATGCTTATGTATGCTTTGAAAGTTCCCCTTTTCACACGAGATGTTTGGCTTCCCCAACGACGTGAGGGTCGCTATAGTTCCAGTGTGAAATTGGTGACTTTCACAACACTCTGCTTTTCATTTCGACTATGAGAAGAGTAAACAAAAGCTAGATATATGCAAAATCAATTTCTAATATGTTGATTAGATGTGTACATGAATAATAATTGAAATGTATTGATCATAATAATTATAAAAACCAGCCAAGTGCATGTCAGGCCACACGCACTCGCAGGGTAGGGTTCTGTAGTTGCCAGTCACAATATACGGACTTGGAAGAGGACTTTTTTTTTTGTACTATTGATGGGTTTGCTCTAGATCTCAATCTAGTCATCGGGACAAAGATGGGGTCTAAGATGTAGCGAGCTTACCCAGAATGGCACTGGCACTCCTGCACATTGACGGAACGCAGCAAGCTGCTTGGCGCCAGACTCCGGCAGGGGGGTGGTCGCGAGCCAGGCGGCTTTTTGTTTTATACTACGGTTTAATGGCTTATAAGTCGAAAAAAAGTAAATTTTACAAGTTGGTTGACTATTACTCGTTAATGCCTTCTTAGCAGAGATAATTTTCCTTTTAACTTCGTTATACAGCAGGGTCAAACTTAATATGCTGACACTTTTTAAGATGATGATCAGACCATCAAACTGAACAACTTTCTCTATGGGACTAACATCGAAATCGCAGTAAAAAAATAAGATTTAATGTAATTTTATCTGAGTGTGGCTGCATGCATAGGTTTTGCCTTTGCTCAGTACATATAAGACATTGCATTTTTTTTTGATTACTTTTCCGCTCTAGGGAGGAAATGCATGACTTTCGTCCTGAATCTTAGATAAACAATGACCTACTTTCAGACAGAGTATGAGAGATGAAATAGTAGATTACACAACAAAGGTCCACCCGTCAGGCACTGGTGAAACATGTGTCGCAATTACAATTTGGGGTGATTGGGGATCTACCTCCAAGCGGTCCACCCCGGGCCATAGCATCACAAGCTGCCAAGTTTGTGGTGGCGGTTGAACGATCACCCACAGCGGTGTGGTAGGCACCGCAAGGAGCCGCCTGGCTCGCGACCACCCTCCTGCCGGAGTCTGGCGCCAAGCAGCTTGCTGCGTTCCATCAGTGTGCAGGAGTGCCAGTGCACTTCTGGGTAAGCTTGCTACATCTTCGACCCCATCTTTGTCCTGAGGACTAGATAGAGGTCAAGAGCAAACCCATCAAGAATAAAAAATAAAAAAATTAAATAAATAAATAATTTTCAATTTTTTACAATTGTCTATCTATTGTGTCTCGTATCATAAATTCATTGAGGTCTCATCTGTATTTTTTTAAGATACCTACAAAAAAAGATAGTTCTGTTCTGTAGCCCATTTTACTAATATTAAAAATGGCTAAGTTCAGATGTTTGTCACTTAATCACACATAAATAGCTGAACAATTGAATAGCTGCACGCAGATAGAATATATTATGGATTAACACATAGGATACTTTTTAAGGTCCACACAACGGACTTGAAAAAAAGACGGACGTAATATCGTGTAAACACGATTGAAGCACCCATTTCTTTTGAGTGTGTAGACAACGTGGCCTACAGGTTTTATATAGCTTCGCTGGAGAGACTTCAGTGGACTGTAGGTTTCCTCTGATGGCAGGAGTGTTGGATATAATGGAAAGTCTTGTTTGAGGCACTGGAGGTTTATTTTAGTGAATTTTACACCAAGCTTAGTTACACGCACAAGCACCGTCCCAATCAGGAAGGAGGAAGCGGAAATACAACATTTTATGTTGGTGTTGCCACCAGAGTGTGTGCTGTCACGAGGCACATAATGGTGACGGGTTGTAGGACCTACGCCTAGAGCTAGTGCATCTGTGTGAGTGTAGGTCCCTTGTTGAACAAACGTAAATGTAGGACCTTGCATGCTTTACATCTTTTTAGTGCTACATTACGTTCGTCGGAAGGACTGTACAATGAGAACCGTCGAATTTGGGGTCGGGGATGGGTGGGGGGGATAGGGGGTGGTCCCCACATGCCCCCCCTAGAGGGAAAAAGTACGGAACCCCCCCCCCTTTTTTTTATAAAAAGTGAAATTTTTAGTATCCTGCTGCACGAATTTGAGGGGGTGGAGGGGGGAAAATCCCCTTACCACCCCACAGGGGGGGGGGATTCGAGGCGACCAGGTAAACAGTAGCAATTCGGTTCTGGCACTCGCCGGCCGCTGCCGCGGCACCGCTCGCTCCGCTCGCTCGGCTCGTGCGCTGTGGTCGCAAGAAACCTAACATGCTCGTCGCTTCGCTCCTCGCTAACCTAACCAACAAGATCTGGGGTCCCTCCCACGCCTTCTACCAGCTATTTTTGGACTGCAGGGGGGCAAAAAAAAGGGGGGGTTTCCGAACTTTTTCCCTTTAGGGGGGGCATGTGGGGACCCCCCCCCTATCCCCCCCACCCATCCCCACCCCCAAATTCGACGGTTCTCATTGTACAGTTGAGCCCGTTCGTCTTTTTACCATCATCCACACATGGTCCATGGTCCACACTTAATTTTACTTTGATCTAAGGTCCACACAGGCAGAGCTGCCGGCATCTGCTAGTATTCAATAAATAGAACAAATGAATGGCATAAGATAGGTAGCTAAATATTCGAATGTAGAAATTTACATGAAAAGAAGTCGAATTAAAAACAGACACAAGGTCAATAGCGTTAGAATTTATTTTTGTCTACTCTTATAGGTATGAACTTTTTTTTTCTAATTTTAAAATTAGAATATACTGGAGGTCGAAAATGGTAGAATAGATGCTATATTATTCTAGTTTCTGCCGGTTTACCTATCAAAATGTCCTACTGCAACCTTGACTTTTGAACAAAGTCGCGCCCCTATGTAGATATATTCACTCGAACACGCCCGATTACATTGTAAACTCTATTTCTATTCACTGTATGGATACCGCGGAAGTCCCGGCCGGCGCTAAACATGAATCATTCATCGAAGCACTGTAGTGTTGAAAGAATATTAGTTTACAAATTCAACTATGTAACAGATACTTTTCGTATGAAACAAAGCGAAGGCTTCGTTATTCAGAATTAAAAAGAACTCACCTTAAAGTACTTGTTATTTAACTAAAATTTTAAACTTGAGATTCCTTTTTTTGCCACCCAGCCACTTCACTTCACTCACTGCACCTTCACTTCACCCGCCCTGCCTGTCACTGTCTGTCAATCTGTCAATGTCAAATTTATCAATTTTTGTTTTGTTCAGTTCAAGGCAAAGGGTTATATTTCCCATACAGCCGATGTCTTTGATAAAATTCTCTTATTTATAGCAATTAAAACGTTGGCGTTCGACATTTTGACGCCTTTTTGAGTTTTTGGAGACAATCGACAGACGAAGGAAACGCAGAGAAGTCCACAGGAAAGAGGTGAACCGACCGCTTTGCCGCGCTACAAATGACGGAACACTTTTTCTGTTTACGACCCATACACCATCATATTTCACAGAACTGTATATTATTTACTTGAACGACACATTGTTAAGATAAGATAATATAAAACATTATTCATTAAAAACAGTATACAACACGTAAAAGTGAACAAAACAACGATGCGTTTCCGTTGTTTTACGCAAAACAATTCGTTAATTTATAACAATAAATCTGTGGTCGATTTTGTAAGCACTCACGATGCCGCCAACATCACAATGTATACAGTGGCCTGCACTGGTAGCATGCAACACGTGATACGGCTGTATCACGTCTTTTATCTCGTTCGTTCGCACGCAAATAGAAAGAGAGCTAAGGTGTGATAGCGCTGTATCACTGCGGCATGCTAGCTATGCTGCACTCGTAGTATGCTACACGTGATACGGCGCTGTATCACGTCTTTTATCTCGTTCGTTCGCACGCAAATAGAAAGAGAGCTAAGATGTGATAGCGCTGTATCACTGCGGCATGCTAGCTACGCTGGACAGGCCAAACGGAAATATCGGGCAAATGCCCGGTGGGCCGTGCCGTGGCCCTAGTGGGGCGGTTGCCTCTCTGGTGGGCTGGACTCTGGGACGGCCCTATCGTCTGGCCATCTGACTACCTACTTTCAATTTTCTGCAATAAGAAAGGCCCAGCGATGGCAGCTGGGGGTTCCTCATTTTTTAAAGTCCCTCATTCTTCCCTGTGTGGATCTTCGATCAAAATAAAATGAATGGATAGGCCTTAAGCGAACATTTCAAACCAGAAAAATGAGGCAAAACAAATGAAATTTTTACTTGTCACTTGTATGAAAGTGCCCTAGATTTGACAGATAATGGCGCTAGTTTGTATGTACCAAGTGCACCAGTAGTTTGCTTCAACTTACCGCGCTTTAGGCCTATCCATTCGTGTGGATAGGGGAACATAAATCGACTCAATTTCGGCTAAGTTAAGTTCAAAATCAAGTTATAATGTAGCAAAAGCTCATTCTCGCTCCTGGTTTTAGTTTGTATTGCAACGACCAAAGAATATTGCAATTAAATTTCAAATTGTGTTCCACAACGACCTAAGATTGCAATGATTTAATCTTATATTTGCAATAAAAAACTCGAGCTGGCTTCGCTCGCTTCACCAGCACTCGTAGTATGCTACACGTGATACGGCTGTATCACGTCTTTTATCTCGTTCGTTCGCACGCAAATAGAAAGAGAGCTAAGGTGTGATAGCGCTGTATCACTGCGGCATGCTAGCTATGCAGATATTAAATTACAGTAAAATGTGTTCGCTTTGATCGCTCCAGACCCTCTAGCATAATTTCTCTACACGCGCGCGACTCGACTTTTTTCCACATAACAGTCGCGGCAAGCGCGACTCTCCGAAAAGCGCAGAAACAGGTTATCTTGTATGCAGCGAAGGCGCGTCGCTAGACGAGCAGCATAGCTAGCATGCCGCAGTGATACAGCGCTATCACACCTTTGCTCTCTTTCTATTTGCGTGTGAACGAACGAGATAAAAGACGTGATACAGCCGTATCAAGTGTAGCATACTACGAGGGCTGCACTGGTAGCATGCAGCACGTGATACGGCTGTATCACGTCTTTTATCTCGTTCGTATGCACGCAAATAGAAAGAGAGCTAAGATGTGATAGCGCTGTATCACTGCGGCATGCTAGCTATGCTGGTGTCAGATATTATGTCGGATATTTCTTTTTCCTACTCCTCCTATCTTCTTTGATTAATTCATTGCGGGTTCCAAGACAGATTAGAGTCATCCCAAGGGCTCGCTGGACTTCATTGTCTAGTGTTGTGAATAGTCGCCGCTTTTGATCATGGTTTACAGGAGTAACAGTTGTGGTGGAAATGTGTGGTGGGCTTATGCCCGTTAAAAAAAACAGTTTTCAGCGGGGCTAGTACGCCAACCCGCGATAGCGTGATATAGCGCTATCACGCTTCCGCTCTCTTTCTATTTGCACGCGACAGAACGAGACAGAAGACTAAATTTGACAGATGGATGTGTTAAATGTGGTTGGCGTACTAGCCCCGCAGATCTTAATCTTGCGATCTATTTGGACCTTCGCACCCCCTGGAAATTTTTATGTACACACGGCGACATATCAAGCTATACAAGACCAACATATAAGCTGGCCGCGCGTATGTCGAGTAACGTATATAACGTCGCGTGGCCAGCTTATGTTGGTTTTGCATAGCTTGATGTCGGCGACACATCAATGTGTACACACGGAGACAGATCAACCTACCCATAGTTGAACTCTATGTTCATGGACATAAGGTCCAAGCAGTAATAGCTTATGGAATTGTACTCAACATGCAGGGCCGATTTCGGCATACATTGCCAGATTTTTTCACTCTATTTTAAAGTGTAGCGATGGTGAAATTGGCCCTAAATGCAGGGGAATCTAATCGCTACTTTATTTTGCGCAGGGGGTAAAAATAAATGTTTTTAAATTTTAATATTACCCGACTGCGCCCGAGCGCCAGAAGGATTGTTATGTTTTTGGAGCGTATTTTTCTTGTGTAGATTGGGAGGGCCGACGACTGTCTCTAAAATGCCCGGCCGCCGTTCTCAGGTTTCAGTCCAGCTCAGCATCAAGCTACATAAAACCAAAGGAAGCTGGCTGCGCGACGCGACGTTACAGGCGACACATCAAGCTATACAAAGCAAAAATAACAATCTGTCCTCCGGCCTTGCATAGGTGGCTTAGTTAATAAAACGACAAACTACTGAAGACTACGGCTGTAAGGGCTAGTTCCCATTGCCTTTTTGAAAGAAGAACTAAACATCAATCGTTCAATCGTTCGGATTTCAGTTCAGCAGTGCTAGCATGATTAGTCGCTTGACGCGCGCCTGCGGGTTTGAAAATCAAACTCGCACCTGTCATTTATCCCGCGATGGTGAGCATGATTTGACAGCTCGTCAGCCACTCTACCGAGAGAAAGCAGGAGGCCTACTCCGAGCTCTTAAAGCAGGACCTAAACAGAACTGCCCTGCTTATTCGTACCATGAACAACTATTAGCAGGCCTGCGGCAGGGCAGCGTTCAAAAACCGTTCACCTTTTTTTTGTATGGACATTTCGTACCATGACGGTGTGTTTGACAGCAGCAAAACGTTTTTTGCGCGTCTGAAATGTCAAATAAAGCAATCTTTAAAAAGTTACTCTCGGGCAGCTTTAACAACATTGTTTTGTAATTTATTGTGGTTTTTTGGTGGATTCACTGTACATTTTTCAAGTTTTAAGAGTGTTTTTATTTGCGCCCTCTAAATTTTGTAATCGACGTAGGTAAGTATTGTTTTTGTATCCTATTTAGATAGGAGTAGGTGTACAATTTACGTAATTATATTCCTTACATATTATGATTCTCAAGTATTTATAATCACAATTAATGTTTACAGACTTTATGAGAAATTTGGGATCCCTGGCTGGCTGGCTGTATTGATGGCACTCATGTAGCCATCGTAATACTTAAAAAAACATGAGGAATGGTACCTATTTCCGTAGAAAACATTATCGTTCTATGAATGTTGAGTTGAGTTGGTAAGACATCCTTATTTAAGTAAGTAAAATAAAACATAAAATTTTATTTAATATATCTACCTAAGTATTCATTTATTTAACACTTAATTGTACACATGAAAAGAACACATTGACAATTATAACAGAATAATGTAAAAGAAGGATGAGGTTTATCCCTGAAGAGATTTCCTACAGTAGACCCATATTACAAGAGTGAGGCAGACGGTGTATGTAGGTACCTCATCAATTGAAATTTAATTAATGCTCAATTTTCCCTTGTTTATCAAGAGTAAAGAAATTAAGTAAAAAAAATAGAAATTACTTACTTAATTAGGAAGATTACAATCAAAACTTAAAACTAAATTATTCTTACAATTCTATACTTACAGTACTTATTAATTAAAATGGTTACTATCTTCTTTATTTACAATAAAACAAACAAGACTGGTGGTACATTTGATACTAAATAAATAATATCTTAAAACCAACTAAAGTTAAGCCTAAATTTAAATTGTTGCCTTCCTAGGTATAATAAACTTATGCAACATATTATACATATTATTTAATTTCAGATGGTATATCCCACATAGAACCGGCTGGACAAAATAGAGAGTTGCAGATTGGTATAGCCACACAGTATGATCTTGTTACTCGTCCACGGTAGCGTTCCAGGGCAACCTGAAAATTAAATGTTATTTATTAGGTATAATAAGATAAGATAAATTATATTTTACTGTAAGTATTCTTATTTTCTTAAATAGGTATGTAATTTTCTTTCTCTGATGTTGCTATATGTTTTGGTGTACTTTAGTAAAATAAAACAATATTTAATTTCATTTTCAGTAGTTTTTTTTCACTTAGTAGTAGGTAATAAAAGGTACACACGGCGACACATCAAGCTATACAAAACCAAGATAAGCTGGCCGCGCGTAGGATGCATAACGTATAACGTCGCTCGGCCAGCTTGGTTTTGTATGTATCGGTTCTCAATCCTCTATGTATCGGTTCATGTGTCAGCGGGTATAAGTACTTATGAATGATCTTCAATATAATTTAATACTTGAGACTCACCTTGCTTCTCTCATCCCTAAATAGTGGTCACCGAACATACAAACAGCAAAGAAAATAGCTCATTCCTATAGGTAGGGAACTTTTAGGTAGGCACATGACATGAAGAACCGAATCCGTTAATGAGCAAGGAACAGTTAAATATGTAACTTGAAAACATCTTTTAATAAAAATAGTAAATTAATTAGGGAGGTATCTATTTTAAGTATTTATTTCGATTAAAAACACTTGAAAATCGTAAACATTTTTGTTTGGCCAATTTTTAAAGTAGGTACGTTCTTAAACTCATCCCATTAAAATTCTCTCAAATAATTGACTTCCATAAATAGTGCTTCTTGCAAATTTAAAATAGAAGCTCAATGCTTACAATATGTTTATTGTACGTTTTATAATAATTTTCCTAAAAAACTTAAATTTATTTCATGTTTTATAAAATCGGCAATCTATTAGAAAATACTGCAATATAATGTTTTGAACGTTCCTCGTGGGAAAGAGAGACGCTTATGTGACTCTGTATAGCACTGTTTCATTCATATTGTTTACGTCTTGAATGACAGCTAGCAGACCAGAGACAACCAACCGTTCACCTAGCGGAGTAACAGTGCAATAGCAGTTCACCTTTAGGGCCGTCATGGTACGAATTTAAACAATTCAGTTTAAGGCCTGCTTAAAAACTGCACTGTTTAAGGATGGTTTTTTAAAAGTTGGGAGTAGGCCTCCAGAGTCGCGGCGCGGGTTCGCTGGGATACCATACGGTTAAAACGATCATTTTTAAATATGGTATCACCGAATCGGTAATTAGAGCTGCCCCAATATCATTCGTTCTTTTGCCTATTTCGTTGCGTGCTTTGAGTGCTTATGTTTCGAGTAAAGAGTAAGGAGATACTGTTGGTATAGCGACGTCTCGCTTACACGTTATGTTTTATTCTTAAATTAAAGCTATTGGTTTTTTTTCACTTGACATATGTTTGACATTTGAAAACTAAAATTGTATTTTGGAAAAATCAAGAATAAACAGTTTTACACAACTAAAATGGCGAAATAAAGCTGTTTTTCAGTAAATAATCGTCACGTCAGCATGTTTGCTAAAGAAAACAATGTTATGTAAGTATTATTGGATGTCAAATATACATTTTTCTTCCGACTTTCTACCTACTTGTATTTCACGTTATAACGTAATTTTACATTAAATTTTCAGAAATCTAAGCACAGTGAGAGCAAATAAACTTTCTGACAATTTGAAGACTTCACCATTGGCGGATATACGGGATTACTTGTCTTTAACTGAAGGCACGAGAAGATACTGATACAGTTATAAAAAGCTTTTCGTGTATCCATGTTCCAACAACGATAAACCAGTGGAAGAATCAGAATTACCTTAAGTCATACAATCTAGGAGTAACCATGTAAGTATGTCATCTTAGTCTTTTGAACAAAGTTTAGGAGATACTAAATGAAGGTATAATGTGTTAAATCCTTTATATACAACATAATATACAAAACAAATTAAGAGAAACAAAAGAGAAGAAACTCACAGCTAAACTTAATCAAATAGCCCGCCCCGTATCGATCCAGGTGCAAAAGTGCCCATAACGTTAGCACCGCTGCCGCGTTGTATTGCTATGGCCATGGTTTGCATCAAGAACCACCCAGAGTGGGGGTCACATTTCCTCTCCCTAAGTCTTATGCCCGATTTCAGGCTCCCCACACTCCTGTGACCGGAACAAACAGATATTGGTGCTTCAAGTCCGTGAGGTGCGGCTAAGGTAGCTGGCGGCGATGGTGCTGACGCATGTAGCATCCCACGGGAGGCGCTTGCCCTTCTGCCAGGGCGTCAAAGTTAGGCCGTCAAGCCTGTTACTTTTGGTGCGGCTGAGGCCTGAAGGCAAGCTTTTGGAAGATGTCGTTAAGGGCATGGTCGTGCGCTGAGGATGCAATATGACAGAACTGCTACAGCAGTCGAGACTGTTGTCAGAGAATTTCTTCTGAAATATTTATGTGTATAGTAGGTATCATCATCATCATCAGCCTATATACGTCCCACTGCAGGCACAGGCCTGCCCTCTAGGAGGGTGTTTGGGCGTTAGTCCACCACGCGTGTCCAATGCGGATTGGTAGACTTCACATACGCATCAGAATTTCTTCTTCTGCATATGTAGGTTTCCTCACGATGTTTTCCTTCACTGTTTGAGACCAGTCAGTAATACGAACATAAGTTAGAAAAACTCATTGGTACGTGGCATGTTGTCCGTGTGGATTCGAATCCGGACCTCATGATTGAGAGTCCATACCTGTCCGCAACGGGCCACTGAGCTCTCATAGTAGGTATATTTACTTATATTATTTACCCCCAACCGGGCAAAGCTGGGGCCGGGTCACTAGGACACAATTTTGATGTTGTAGCCATTGATATAATTTGTACCAAATTATCTCCCATGGGAGTCATAGTGATGACTCTAAACCGTACCTAAAACTACCTTATTATTTTTAGGTAATACCTTATAAGTTATATTCTTGTATTTATTTGTAATAATTATAATCTTTCATTTGTTGCAATGTTGTTGATCATCATTGTTCATCAGTGCATTTAGTTATTAATTATTGTAATGTAGTAACTAGTTGTTCATCATTTATAAGTGGTTATACCTATTGTTTTCTTTGTTTGTAATGTAAGTTAATTTTTGGAAGTTTATTATTGAAATTGATATCATTAGCTTAAACTGAACAACTTTTACTATGGGAACAAACCGATCGGAGCAAAATAAAAATCTGCTGTTGCATACATTTGAGTTGAGTAGGCATTTTAGCAGTTTCAGTTTAGTATGGGACAGCAGATTTTTTTTGCTGTCGTACGTGACAATGAAACTGCATAGATTTTTCAAAGTATATTATGTACCTATCTGTACCTAACTTAGCAATAAAGATACCAATTTGAAGTTTTATTTTTTTTGGGTCCGGGATATTAAAAATTTTAATAAAATCTGTTGCTTTAATAAAATATGTGTTTTTCTTTGACAATAGTAATCGCTTTATTGTTGTACTACCGTGAAGAACCAACACCTTCTCTGTCACTTGTCTAATGATGATGGAGTAGAACAACATTGTGAGGAATTCTCTGGAGGCAAATAGCTAGTTAACCGTGCTTGGGCTCTTTTGATAGTGTTCCGTGAGACGGTGAATAGCTTCTGTACATGAACTGCTGAGGGCCTTCTGATGGAGCAGGACAACATGAACTCTGCGAAGGCACATAGCTAGTTAACCGTGCTTGGGCTCTTTTGATAGTGTTCGGTGAGACGATGAGTAGCTTCTGTACATGACCTGCTGAGGGCCTGATGATGGAGCAGAACAATATCGTGGGGAACTCTGCGCACATAGCTAGTTAACCGTGCTTGGGCTCTTTTGATAGTGTTCGGTGAGACGGTGAGTAGCTTCTGTACATGAACTGCTGCGGGCCTGATGTTGGAGCAGAACAACATCGTGGGGAACTCTGCGCACATAGCTAGTTAACCGTGCTTGGGCTCTTTTGATAGTGTTCGGTGAGACGGTGAGTAGCTTCTGTACATGAACTGCTGTGGGCCTGATGTTGGAGCAGAACAACATCGTGGGGAACTCTGCGAAAGCACATAGCTAGTTAACCGTGCTTGGGCTCTTTTGATAGTGTTCGGTGAGACGGTGAATAGCTTCTGTACATGAACTGCTGAGGTTCTCATGATGGAGCAGAACAACATTTTGGGGAACTCTGCGAAGGCACATAGCTAGTTGACCGTGCTTGGGCTCTTTTGATAGTGTTCGGTGAGACGGTGAGTAGCTTCTGTACATGGACTGCTGAGGGCCTGTTGTTGGAGCAGAACAATATTGTGGGGAACTCTGCGAAGACACATAGCTAGTTGACCGTGCTTGGGCTCTTTTGATAGTGTTCGGTGAGACGGTGAGTAGCTTCTGTACATGGACTGCTGAGGGCCTGTTGTTGGAGCAGAACAATATTGTGGGGAACTCTGCGAAGGCACATAGCTAGTTGACCGTGCTTGGGCTCTTTTGATAGTGTTCGGTGAGACAGTGAGTAACTTCATACATGCGTTCTGTACATGAACTGCTGAGGGCCTGATGTTGGAGCAGAACAAAATCGTGGGGAACTCTGCGAAGGCACATGGCTAGTAGAACATGCTTGGGTTTCTTTTTTCACGACGGAATGGAGTAATACGCTTTGAGGGTGAGATGTTGTTTGTTTGTGTGTGTTCATTTCAAAACTTAGGTTTACTTGCGGATTTTATCATTGTTTTAATTAATGAAATCTTTCATATTTAATGTGTTTTCCAAGTCATTTGAGCCGCCCCAGTGAATGAATACCATAAAAATATTATTTTCACTGCCAAATTTCATGAATTATTACTGAAAAGTCCACTTAAAACAACAGTCGCGGACCCCATCGGTGCAAGACATATATCTCTAAAGATAAACGTCAAACGTAGAGCCACAAACTCTACCGAACGGTGATCATGCTCGCATTTGTAGACTAGAGTCTACGAATGACAGTTGGGCGCTCGCGTCATCGTAAGTCGCGCGCATCATGTTAGCTACTGTAGAGACAGAGGCGAAGCCGCGCCAAAATAGAGATATGGTATAGAGAGACTCGAAGTCGCGGGGTATCATGCTAGCCCTGCTGGTTCGTAGTTCGTTCCAGTGCTGCCACTTTAGCGCTTTCGGCGTTAATCCGGGAGTATCCAACTTTTGGAAAAATTATTTAAACTCTTTATCTGTTTAAAATAATGCAAATTTAATAACATTTAATTAAAATTACGCCTTTAAATACAATAAAAATATATTTTTCTGTTTAAATAAAAAATCTGCCACAAAAACGCGCCATTATGGTCACGTGACCACGTATGACGTCACTGTTATAAAACAGAGCTAAGTTTACTAAGTGCAGAGTTGATTTTGCTCGAATTATATGTAAAATGAATGTGAAAAACTACTATCAAAGCTGTGCCGTGCCTTGTTGCTGGAACACTTCTTTCAAAACACCTACAAAACTGTTTATTCATGTCCCGGCTAAAACAGATATATTCGAAACAAGTGGTTGGAACTTGCTCGAGTGAATGTAAGAGATGTATCACCGAAATCAAATGTATTCTTTTGTGAAGATCATTTCGATGTAAGTATCAAGCCAATGCAATATTATTCCCAGGTCAATATTTCCACTAAATAAACCTAACCTTTTTGAGGTTAAGTATGAATGTTATGCGAGGAAATTTAACTACATACTTTACCTATGTCTATGTACTTTACTGAATGAATGCTACAATATCTATCTATGTTTCAGCTCCCCAATGACTTGGAGAACTACATGAACCTACCATTTGTTGGGTTATGTTAAGAGGATATCAATGAAACCCATGTTTGCCTTCAAAATTTGCATGTCAACCAGTTCGAAAAAGGAGAACCAGAAATACTCCCTGAGATGCATATTTAAAAAGACAATGAAAGGAACTTGTTGAACAAGAACAACTATTACTGGATGAAAAACAGAATGAAACGGAAGAAGTCGGTATGAACCATTGAGGTACCTACTAGAGGTGACATAGGCAGTGGGACATAGGTAGTAAGTAGGTATATCGGTTCCCTACATTACTGTGAAAGTCAACACTGATTGTCGTTTCATCGAACACTGTTCATTGAATGTCTGTTAATCGATGGTACGCTACATCACATGTCTTGAAATTGATTACAGCATGGACAGGGTTACATTATCGATAGTTAGTTTATTGAAAGGTTGTTATTACTGGTAAGCAGCTAAATTGTAGGTTTGATAACTTAATGAAATTAAATTTTTAAACAGATCACCAAAATTAGAATCATTACGATGGTGTCGAAGCAACAACTAATCTACAAAGTAGGTATCCTTTCGATGACAAGACATTCATTGTGTTGACTGATCGATACACAGGCTGTAAGAAAAAGTATCTTTAATCTTTAAACCACATACGCTCAGTTGCAGAAACGCTAATTAGAGTTAATCCTTCATTAAATTTCTTGCTGTCACTTTTTGTCTTGTTGATGTAGAAAAAGTTATCAAGGGATTTAATGGAGGTTTAACTCTAATGAGTGTTTCTGCAACAGAGCGCTAGGTACTCTACCCATCAAACTGAACAACTTTTACTATGGCAGCAAACCTGTCAGCGCAAAAAAAGTCAGCATACTAAACTGCAATACCTAGTTATTCTACTCAAAAAGACTCAAATGTATGGAAAGGCAGATATACTTATATTTTTTTGCGTTGTCACATTTGCTCCCATAGTAAAAGTTGTTCGGTTTGATGGGTAGAGTGTGTGGTTTAAAGGTTAATGGTACTTTTCCTTACACCCTGTATAAACCATTTGATATCGACACTTTGGATGTAGCGTACCATGGATGTAGTGTTCCACCGATGAAGTGTACCATCAATGAACAGTGTTCGATGAAATGACAATATGTATGTTGACTTTGTAACATAGTAGTAGTAACATAGGGAACCCATTACCTACATGAATAGGCTACTGATGATGATCATATTTAAGACAGGCCATTAATTCCAAGAAAAATGTATCTAATAAAAAAGGTACAGCGCAGATTTTTATGTAAATTATTAGACCGTACGCTGTCTCTAGACCAAGTTCTCTATGTGCCAAGTTTTGGGGAAATCTTGTTGTGTAACGGGGACCAGCCTGATGCAGCGTACGGCCTAATATAAATATTTTTATGATTGTTTTTTTTTTATTAAAACAAATAAAACGAACATTGAAATGATTATATGGTTTTATTTACTTATATAACACATTTAAGCAGGGTGGACCTTACTAACGACAAAAGTTTTCTCTGCATTATCTTATATTACATACATAAATGAGAACAGCTATCCAGAGTTGGAAATTAATATGGAAATAGTTTTTATCAGAAGCAAGGCAACAAATCCTCGATAACTGCCAACTTATTAATTAAGCACCCCGGGTATGAATGAGCCAACTGGAGCTAAAATGTTCTCTCTGCATGATCTTTTCATAACATATGACAATATGTTTCGTTTGTTTTGTAAGGTCTTTGGTTTTAATCTTCTTCAAAGTACCTACTGCCTGCCTGCAATAAAGAACACAAAATTTACAAATGCAGTGTAATTTGACAACTGGGTTAGTAAATAGTATGAGTAGATAGACATGGGGAGCTCTAACCTGCAACTTGGGTTTTTTCCAGTAGCACTCTCTGGACGTTGATGAAGGCTCTTCGCTTCTATGAAGCCACCATGAGAAGCTACACAATCGTGGCACCGGATATCCGTGACTTTGCCTTCATCTTTGTTATAAACCAAACTAACATTACAAGGCTTGGCGTGCACTTTGTGTTCAGGACATATACTAAACTTGATTTTACTATACAAGAACCAGCGTTCTGAACATAACCATTTGCGTCATCGCCATGGGCTTCTCTTGAAGATCTGATAACAAAAGGATATTTTTGTATTTAGTATTTACTAAACCATCGTAAATAACATTTTGTATGTTCAAAATAAGCTAAGTATACTCACGCAGAAGTTTTAACATGCCTGTATTCAGACGAACAAAAATCTGAGTTGGTGGCAAAATAGTCAGCTATCATAAGGGCATCTATTTTGGGCAAATTCGTACTGTCGCCCTTCTGAAAACCTTGCTCCATTTTTATTAAAACAGGTTTATTTTCAATATTTATTTGCACAAAGTAATCTAAAACCACTGACAAATGCTATTGTTTTTTGAACGATGACGTCACGTTTCCTGATTGGCGTTTAAAGTCACGTGACTCACAGATAAAAAATCGTGATTTTTAAAATTGAAAATAAATTAAATTAATAAATATTTTTTTCTAATTTGTATTGTTTTACGCTTTTTATCAATAAATCTATGAAATTAAATAATTAACTTTTATTTTTTATCACACTGTCAACTCCCGGATTGTTGCGCTTTTTTGGTATGAATTTAGCGCCTAGTGGAGAATCTAGCTGTTTTTTACTTTTAATAAAGCAACATTTGTGCTTGAACATACTATATTTTGTTTTTTATTGAAATATAATAAACATTTTTAGCATTTGTTGCAGCGGTGTTCGGGAGATTCAAATACAAACGCATCTAATTATTATATCATTAATTTTACTAGGGAGGGACCTACGCATTGACAGATTTAAATTGACTTAATAGATGGGTTTCGGAAAAACTGATAAGACTATTCAGAGAATTTTAAAAGACTATTTACAGTGGACATAAAAGAGTAGAAAACGGTGACAGAAGGAACTAAATATTGTAGTACACATTGTAGGTCGGTCTTGCCAGCTTATGCGTGATTTTGACGTTCTTGCGTGGAGGTACCGCCCTCATTTATTTTATACTCTTTTTATGTGTTACGTAGAAATAAAAGGCACTAGAAGGAAGCACGTGTCTTGTCATATCACTCAGTAAGAGATACACATAGCAAATTCGCTCTAGTTAAAAATGGAGACCGCTACTTATTGCTGTCCTTATCGACGTATCCACTTTTTTGTACTTCGGCCATCTGACTCCAAAATGTCACTTCATATAAATTGTATGGGACAACCACCTGACTCCGAGATGTAACTTCATATAATTCGCTATCTCATACCCGGTTACACTGATATTCGGTCTACTAGCGTAAGCGAAAAAAAATTCGTTAAGAATTTAGCTCTGAATCTAGCGCTTTTACAACCCGCAAAAATTTGCTCTTTTCACATTTTTAGAGCCAAATCGATTTTTTGAGGTGGCAGCCCTGGTTCGTTCATTCATTCATAGATTAATATGTATATTATGCTGGGATTACATGCAAGCCGTGCAGCCCGGCAAGCTTTGGCAATTCGCTGTACATCGACTCGTCTGTAAAGCGATTGTTACTATTTAACTTTATAGAAGCCTCAATGTACAGCGAATTGGCTAAGCTTGCCGGGCTGCGCGGCACGCGTATGAACGCACCTTTATATTATATTGATTGGTCATGCATTCATTCAAACGAAGGAAGCCGATGGGAAGGAATTTCATAATTTCATTTCATTCTTTTCATTTCATTTTCAAAACAAAAAAAAAAACAAAATGGATCGTACCGGCTGGCGGCTGCATCGTTTCGTTTGTTCGCGTTTCGCAAACTAATTCCGCTAATATCAAGTTTAAAATATCAGGTTTATCGTTTATCCTTATTGAAAAGTTGATATATTTTTGTGTTCGATTATCTTCCGAAGCTTGTAGTGTTTTGTGCTATCGTTCTCGTTGATTTTTTCACAAAATTCTCTCGAAAGTTATCATTTATGGTGAAGTTGATTCCAATATTTTGTTCTCAAATTGAATATCCATGTTGTCCAGACAAAGGCTAGACAATCGAGACATGTAAGTCTGTGTGCTAAGTTTCCGTCATAGCATTGCACAAAATGTCTTCTTTCTGTGGCGAAAATCATTCTTTCGTTTCCATAGACATATTACTCGCTTTTCGCTCCAACGTTTTTTCTACAGGTCGTCCCAATCTTCTTTTTCGCTTCTGTTGGCGTTCCCGCTATGTAGTAAGAAATATCATATTTGCTACAGCAAAACAGTAACGCCAACTTTACAGCAAACTAGAATATTGGCGCGATCTTGGTTAGGATCAAGCACGGGTAAATGCTTGGGTCATAAATCGGGACCTTTGACAGTCTTGGGTTTTAGTCTTTCGTGGTTATAAAAGTTCTTGCAGTCTACACTGGTGTGATCTTGGTTTACCATAAATAATCAAGCACAGGTAAATGCTTTGGTCGAAAATCGGGACCTTTGACAGTCTTGGGTGTTTAGTGAAGTCTTTCGTGGTTATAAAAGTCCTTACAGTCTACACTGGTGTGATCTTGGTTTAACATAAATAATCATCATCATATCGTATGGCTGCCATACGATATGATGATGATGACCATAAATTATCAAGCTCAGGTCAACAAAAAAGTTGATACTGGCCAAAAATCGGGACCTTTGACAGTCTTGGGTATTTAGTGAAGTCTTTCGTGGTTATAAAAGTCCTTGCAGTCTACACTGGCGTGATCTTGGTTTACCATAAATAATCAAGCCCATTTAAATGCTTAAGTCGAAAATCGGAACCTTTGACAGTCTTGGGTGTTTCGGGAAGTCTTTCTTGGTTGTAAAATACCAAAAGTTGTACCAAATATTGTTTTTGCGTCGCTAACTAACATAGCATGTTGAACTCCTTTCTCTTACGGAGTAACGCTATGGAGAAAAGAGGTAAAATATCATACAGTTTTAGAGTATCATGATAAGATATCTGAAGGATTTGGGGACGAACTGTCTACGGGTTTGCACAGAAAGTAAAAGCATGTGTTAATTCAACGTTGTTTATTTCTGGACAAATGAATATAAACACATAAATGAACTTCCTATTACTTAATTATTAGTAGGAATTCATTATTAGTATACCTGACAATATCCTGGGTAAATTTTGGATAACTGATCAAATTTCTGCTATGCTTCCGTTGACCAATCAGAATTAAAGTATTCCCACATTTAGGCTGCTCCAAAATAAATCAAGGTGGACAACGGTAAAAATGTCTGCCTATGGTCCACCAGGTGAACTAAATTGGGTGAACCACAGTAAATGCCTGGCGGCAGTTTTGTATTAATTATTTATTGTATGTATAATTACTTAAATCCATTGTAATCTGGTAAGAGGAGCGCTGACGTTTAGAGTTTGGGTGCTACTGCAAAAATTGGGTATGTCAGCCACCTGAGAGCACACAAACCCCGCTCTCGGCTGTGAGTAAAGTCACAGTGGTTGTTAACGGTCATAATGATGATATTATCATGTTTCTCTAATTTGTGCCTTCATCCAATCTTGTTTTGCCACTTCTGTCATCTAATATTCTTCTTATCGTGTGGGCAGCAGCCCTCGTGTCGAGAGTATTTCAGACCGTCTTGTGGCTTCTACCATGGATTTTATGTAACGACTACCACCAGAGATAGTATCTGGAACCAACGGCTTAATGTTCCATCTAAAGCATGGACCAACCGGGAAAAATCGCACATAGTGACATATCACTAGGTGTCCCTCGTGAGAATCGAACCCACAACCTCCATCTTCTTATCGTCTTATCGTGTCGACTTCAAATTATGAACAGTCTCTAAATAGTACCTTGCCAGAATTGGGCAACCGATACTGTACCGTCCCTAGCTGTCATGAGCTGCTCCTGCGTGCAGGTGTTAGGGCATGCTGGGCACGATGTCAGATGGGCCATCGTGGGTCAACCTCTATGTCAAGAGCCCAATGCTCTTAACCATTAGACCAAAGTGGTAGTGTCATCTGATGATTGTCGTGATGTCATCTGACTTTTCTTAGGTCTGATAAGTCTGCGTTGTACATAAATATTTCCACATGGAATCAAGCAAGTGAATACCATAATGTAACGGCCAAGACCACTAGTAAAAATTTTACAATGTAACCGTTTTTGGACTGTCTTCTAAAAAAAAAAAAAGTTATAGCCTGTAGAATCCCACTGCAGGGCCTCCTCTCACGAATAAGGGTGAGAGGGAGTGGGCCATACTCTACCACGTTGGTGGAGGCAAGTTAGTGGTCAACTTGCTGTCAGAGAATTTTCAAGCCGCCTTAATAGGCCTCTGACCTGGCTTAACGAATAGTTACAAACGCCATCTGGCGGAACTATCCGACACCAACTGCTTAACGTGCCTTCCGAAGCTCGAGATGAAATACCACTTAACGGTCACCCATCCAAAGACTGACCGGACCTCACGTTGCTTAACTTCGGTGATCGTTTCCAATACCGAAGCTCCACTACGCCAACGAGCGCTTCCTTCGCGCTTGATTCGGATTGTCTTCTTTCAATCAATAATCCCTTTATCCTGAACTTTTTAATTTTTCAAGGTTTCTGTCACTGATAGTGACAATGCCAGCATAATGGGTTTAAACAAATTTTAATTAATTTAGGGCAAGGGACAGCCCCACAAACTTGACAAAGGTTCAACCAACCGGCAGTTCAGCTGCCAATTGTTACAGTCAACTGGTTGAATAAATCAAGATCTTAGATCTGCATTCGGAACATTATACAGGGTGTGACTGCAACTTTCACTATGGAGCCACCCGGAAACGTGAAAAAAAATCCGCTGCTCCATACAAAATAGCTGCACCTACTCGACTCATATCTATGAAACAGCTGATTTTTTTTCACGTTTCCTGATGGTGGCTCATTAGTGAAAGTTGTTCAGTTTGATGTTCTGAATTCACCGTTAAACAGCAAATGGGTCCCAACACTATCCAATACTTTAAATTGGCTATGATCTGTCTGTGTCATTCCTTCACTATCATATTCAATGGTATAGGGTATCAATTTTGTAACATTTATTTTAAATAGAAGTGGGTTAAGATATATGTTTATTTTTAAACTTTTGATTACAACAAGGCAAGTTAAATAAAAGCTTGTAAAAATGTACAATCTTGTCCCTGGACTTTTCCATTATTTATTTTGCGTGGAGCTTAAATTTCGGGCAAAAACATTTTAGTACCTAGCATGCACAAAAATATAGGTACAAGGTGTAAGGACAGCGTTCACCCTGTATATTTTTGTTGCTAAAGAATTCATCTTAGTACATCTTCCACTGTTTTCCATCTCTGACAAAGCTTCAGTTAGCTGAAAGCTTTATCTCATCTTTCAATCGTTTGTGTGGTCGATCTCTGTTCTAATTGCTATGTCTTATACAGTATAAATATAATTATTACACTGTTTAGTACATACATACATCGTATGGTCGTTTTGGGAAATCTACAATATACAAATGAAAAAAAATGAATGAATATTTTGTATACAGGTTGTAACAAAAAACCCTAGTATTACTTAAGATGTGCTTCAGACCATCAAACTGAACAACTTTCACTATGGGGCCAACATCGAGAAAAAAAATCTGCTGTCCTATACAGAGTAGAGTCGGTACTGCAGTTTTGTATGAAACAGCAGATTTTTTTCGACTTTGTCTCTATAGTGAAAGTTGTTCAGTTCTCCCTTATTAAGTATTACTAGGGTGTTTTTTTATACCCTGTGTATAGCAATTTCTGTTATACTGAAAAAATACATTTCTGTAACTGAAGAAAGAAGCTTTGACTCACCTTTGACTTTCATTTAAAAAAAAAAATTCGCATTCCAAAGGCATTTGTCAGCCTCATACGTTTAAACTTTTTTTTATATCTATTGCAAGCTTTATGGCAAGGGACAGCCCAACAAACTGGTATAATTATGTTTGACAGAGGGAAGTTTTGACTTCTAAATTAAGATATAAATAAATGGTATAATTGTTTCTGATGCGAGGATTTTTTCAGGCTTTTGACGCAAACAAGAAAGCCAATAAAAATTTTCCATGATTGTTTTTTTTTTCTTTTATTTTATCTTGAATAGTTATTTGAAGTGATTTGATGTATTGCGGTTTCGATTTGATGTACCTAAGTATCTCGGTTGCGTTTTGCGCGCAAATTGACTTTTGAATCCCTATTTATTTATGGTTCTTGAATTCAACACGTCGAATAAGTCATTAAATGTGTTAATAAAATAAACGGTAACGTGTCTTTATAAGATATCAGTGAACATCTATATAAAAAAATACAGACGAACGAACACAGAACCACCTCCATTTATGAAGTCTGTTTAAAATAGATACATTTAATAGTTCATCACACAATGTCGACGCTTTTGTCATCTTTGAACTAAGAAGTTGCTTATTTAACTGCACCTTCATAACTTGATTGCGAAAATTGAGATGTTGCGGAGTAGGCTTGCTGGGGAAATTAGTTTCTTTGCAACTCTCCGATATTATATTTTGTCTCAATATTCATCGTTAGACTGTTTTCAACGTTTGTAGTATGTCTACCATGCTTACCCTCGTCCCTCGTCATTCGTTTAATATCATCTTTATTTTATACCATCCATACCTACTTACCATCTCTGCTCATAAGTCATAATGTAACTTTGAATTTTCGGTGTGAGGCATTTGGTATCTATCTAATTCATAAACATTTTCCCAGTTAGGGAAAATAATTAGATCATAGTATATTACTATTACTACTACAGTTAGGGAAAATAATTAGATCATAGTATATTACTATGATCTAATAATTTTCCCTAACTGGAGAAAAGATGGTATATTTCTCTCACTAAAAAGTCCTGGCTGCGTATCTTTTCGCTGCCTACTTTACTTTTCTAAATTTCAAATTCAACAGTTTGTTAGGAATTTGATTGTCAATGAAATGTTATTGAGGAATTAGACTGTCACTTGAAAAATGGTAGAGAAAAGATAGTTTTTCCTCTTATTATCAAGATCTTTTCTTCAAAATTGTAATTCAATAATCTAGAGTCTAGATTATAAACGTTAATGTTGATGAAGAAGATGTTTTTTATTTATAGTAGGTACCTATTAGTTTTATTTTGTTGTTTGTTTAGGTTAAGTGTTATGTTATAATTATTATATTCTGTAATAACAAAAAAAAAAAAAACGGTAATTGAAAAGCTGAAGAATGGCTCAAAATTTGGAAAAAAATAGGATCTAGATCTCGCTTAGCTCTACCAATTTTGTTTTATTTGTACTCTTCTGGCACCGGGCTCTCGCTACAACCGAATTTTTATCCTTGGAATTTTAGAGCACATTTCGCTCGTTTTTTATTGCAGAAACAAATTAACTCGATTTCGGCATTAGCTCCACAATTGAGTCATTTTAGTACCACTTCAGAAATGGACACCAAACGCCTGAACGGTGGTTTGATTCTTTATTCGTAGTTACGAAGTTTTGCACGAGATGGCAACAACTGTGCATGAAGCCGTACGTGTGGTACGATACATATATCATAGTTAGAACCAGGAACTGTTTTGGAGAGTGTATAAATAATGTTCAATTATATTATTTGAATAAACTCGTATCAAATGCGGGTATTTTTGGAGCTTCCCGTGTTAGCTATTGTCCTGATTTCACTTATTTAAAAATTGATACGATTGATTTATAACAGTTTTGGATATCTAGACCATTTCTTTTTTGTTCTTGTAATATTGCATTTGTTAAATACTCTCCCGTTGTTTCTGCGACGGCAATAAACCCAATAAAATGTTCCTCTATCGCTCTAACTAAGTGATAGAGGTCGTGTTGCGTTTTGAATGATGCGTAACGATACTGTATATGCTGGGCTTAGGTTGTGTCGAATTCTCGCAAGTGATTGATTGATCAATTCGGTATGTCAAGTTTTTTTTTGGAGGGCTGAATTGAAAACCATTTCGAGATAATTGTCTCAATAATCATATTTTCTATGTCAGAGATTTTAAAATGAAAGGATTACAGATATTTTTAATAAAATAACGTCGTTTTTCGGTCCGTGCAGTGACGTCACTGGCATACCTGTGAACTCCTTGGTTATCATAAAATCAACTTAAAATAACCGGCCATTAAGAAAAAAAAATACTTTCACAATGTCAGAATTTGACATTTGATGTTGCCGTATCTTTTTCCAGCATAGAGTTAGAAAGAGGAGGCAGGTTTTAATTTTTTTAAATACAGCTGTATGTAGTTTTTCTCCATGGAGTTCGAATTATTTTCTCTCCACCATTTTTGCACTTAGAGATTACAGATCAAAATAATTTAAAAATTAAATTTATATTGATAAACTCGATGAATCGCAATAAGAATGAAATAGGTATCTTAAAATTATGTCTTCTGTCCGTTAAAAATATAAAAATGAAGACAAAAAAAAACTTGACATACCGAATTCCAGGTAGTGAGATGGATGAACTTTAAGTTTGGTAGATTTTTCAGCTGTTTCGCTGTGTGCGGTAAACATTCACATTCACATTCTGATGTTATAGTTACAAATTGTTATTCGGTATCATCTGGTGTATATGTCATTGATTCTACATCACGATTTGGTTTCCCAGTGTGTGGTATACATTCTCATTGTGATGTGATAGTGACTAATTGTTATTCGATATCATCTGGTGCATATGTCATTGATTCTACATCAGAATTTGGTTCCCCAGTGTTACTAATTGTTATTCGGTATCATCTGGTGTATATGTCATTGATTCTACATCAGAATTTGGTTCCCCAGTGTGTGTTGTATACATTCACATACACATTTTGATGCCATAGTTACTAATTTTTATTCGGTATCATCTGGTGTATATGTCATTGATTCTACATCACAATTTGGTTTCCCAGTGTGTGTGGTATACATTCACATTCCGATGTGATAGTGACTAATTGTTATTCGATATCATCTGGTGCATATGTCATTGATTCTACATCAGAATTTGGTTCCCCAGTGTTACTAATTGTTATTCGGTATCATCTGGTGTATATGTCATTGATTCTACATCAGAATTTGGTTCCCCAGTGTGTGTTGTATACATTCACATACACATTTTGATGCCATAGTTACTAATTTTTATTCGGTATCATCTGGTGTATATGTCATTGATTCTACATCACAATTTGGTTTTCCAGTGTGTGTGGTATACATTCACATTCCGATGTGATAGTGACTAATTGTTATTCGATATCATCTGGTGCATATGTCATTGATTCTACATCAGAATTTGGTTCCCCAGTGTTACTAATTTTTATTCGGTATCATCTGGTGTATATGTCATTGATTCTACATCAGAATTTGGTTCCCCAGTGTTACTAATTGTTATTCGGTATCATCTGGTGTATATGTCATTGATTCTACATCAGAATTTGGTTCCCCAGTGTGCGTGGTATACATTCACATACACATTTTGATGCCATAGTTACTAATTTTTTATTCGGTATCATCTGGTGTATATGTCATTGATTCTACGTCACAATTTGGTTTCCAAGTGTGTGTGGTATACATTCACATTCTGATGTGTTAGTGACTAATTGTTATTCGATATCATCTGGTGCATATGTCATTGATTCTACATCAGAATTTGGTTCCCCAGTGTTACTAATTTTTATTCGGTATCATCTGGTGTATATGTCATTGATTCTACATCAGAATTTGGTTCCCCAGTGTTACTAATTGTTATTCGGTATCATCTGGTGTATATATCATTGATTCTACATCAGAATTTGGTTCCTCAGTGTGTGTGGTAATCATTCACATACACATTCTGATGTTATAGTTACTAATTGTTATTCGGTATCATCTGGTTTATATTAGTGATGCAACGAATACCACTTTTACGAATACGAATATTGATTCTGCTATTCGGCGAATACGAATACGAATAGTGAAAAATTATTTAAAAATCTTTAAATAACTACACGTTAATCATCTTAAATTATTATTTTAAATAAAACGAAACGCTAATAATTAAAATAACCGACCGAGAGCGTGTCGGACATGCATTTAAATTTAGTCTTGAACTATTTTTGATTAATTTTAAAAGACCTTTTAATCAACACCTTTAGGGGAATCTATCCCGATAGATAAAAGAAAAGCCTCATTTTCGACCGCCACACGTCCAAAAAAATGCTTTCTTTATTATATCTTATTATCAGATTTTGGGTTATGGTTCAATTCAATTCAATTCCAATGATTTATTTCAGACAAGATGTCAATATAAGTGTTAGTATACATTTATCTTAAAAACTAGTGTCACTACACACTACAAACACACTTGTTTGTATGTGTATTAAGTATAAAGTTTTCTCAATTTTGCATCAATTGAAACAAAATTTGCCATTTGTTTCCACGGGAGGTAAAATGATAAAGAAATTGAGTTGGGAGTTTAGAGGATAGTCCTCCTTGCAGAGCGACTGAACTCGCTACATACAAAAGAAGTTAGATCCTATTTTTAATACTAACCAATCAAATATAATGAACTTTTTTAAACATGATCTAGATATTAATCTTGTGCCTGTTGTTTGTCAGATTTTCGTAATAATGTATTTACGTTTTCAAAGATACAGTTGCTCAAATATTTCCATACACATCTTAATTTAATCTTAGCATTGAAACTGTGAACGGAAATCTGACAAACCACAAGCACGCAGATTAGTTTCTAGATTATATTTTTTGGGTCATAGGCGATTCCTTTTATCTTGTTTTTTCTGTGTTAATTCTGTTGAAAATAGGCTTTCTGACGACAGCGGATTATTTCAAAGGATATTATTTCTGGAAAATTTCTTCAGCGTAGGAAAATGTATGTATGTCTTCATGGCAGAAATTAAGTGGGTTTTGTGAAAATACTTAAATTACGAATGTTTTCTTGATATTCGGCGAATACGAATATTCGGTAATAGGCTGCTATTCGGCGAATACGAATATTCGTATTCGTATTCGTTGCATCACTAGTTTATATGTAATTGATTCTACATCAGAATTTGGTTCCCCAGTGTGTGTGGTTATCATTCACATACACATTCTGATGTTATAGTTACTAATTGTTATTAGGTAATTTCGGTATCATCTGGTGTATATGTCATTGATTCTACATCAGAATTTTCGAATTCCGCTTGTTTATATCTGAAGTCCCGGTGCGTAAGCACCCGGAACATTGGGTTTCTTTGGTAGATAATGTAGGAATTCAGAATGCTAGTGTTCAGGAGCAAAAAAAAATAAAATGTTCCAATAAAAACATGGACAGCATCTGATCTTTAAGATCGACGCCACCCATGTTTTTATTGTACTCCACAACCGACACAGGTTTGTCCACTCCGTTGACTGGGCACCATCTAGTCATCGTGGTAGGTCGATATCGTTGTTACCATCTTGACATCCTTCCACGTTGTGATGCTTATGTCACCACAATGGACACAACCATGGTGCCCACGAGGGCAGCCCTCATTTACCTGTTTAATTTCGTCGGGTACATGTACCCTTCGTCTGTTGAGAGTGCCAAGTACATAGTCAAGCGACTTTTGAGTTACCGTGTTAGCAGGATCTGATTATAGAAGTTATCCATAAACAGGCAATGGCCTGCGTCCAGAAACCCCTCCATCAGCTTTAAGACGACCTTGGCCGTGGCGTTACTGAAGCCTTGTATTTGACCTTGATGCATCGAGGAATCTTTTCCGGCGTAGAGGAGGCACCTGAGTAAATAGGCAGTCGTGGCTTCGCAGACTTCCTTTACCTTCTAATCTTAATTTAAAACTTTGACCTTAATCTTATCTTATGTTGGATAAAGTTGACTAATTCATTGTTCTCCTGACTACAGCGCGAGTGTTTGTTCTCTTGACTACAGCGCGAGTGGATGCCGATGCATCTCTTGAGCTATGGGCACGGCAGGAAGATGTGGTGTTCTCATCTTGAACCTGTAATGTTGGAAAAAAGTTGACGAATTCATCGTTCTCCTGACTTTAGCGCGAGTGTTTGTTCTCCTGACTACAGCGCGAGTGGATGCCGATGCATCTCTTGATCCCAGTCTTGAACCTGTAATGTTGGAAAAAGTTGACGAATTCATCGTTCTCCTGACTTCAGCGCGAGTAGATGCCGATGCATCTCTTGATCTATGGGCACGGCAGAAAGATGTGGTGTTCTCATCTTGAACCTGTAATGTTGGAAAAAAGTTGACGAATTCATCGTTCTCCTGACTTTAGCGCGAGTGTTTGTTCTCCTGACTACAGCGCGAGTGGATGCCGATGCATCTCTTGATCCCAGTCTTGAACCTGTAATGTTGGAAAAAGTTGACGAATTCATCGTTCTCCTGACTTCAGCGCGAGTAGATGCCGATGCATCTCTTGATCTATGGGCACGGCAGAAAGATGTGGTGTTCTCATCTTGAACCAGTAATGTTGGAAAAAAGTTGACGAATTCATCGTTCTCCTGACTTCAGCGCGAGTGTTTGTTCTCCTGACTACAGCGCGAGTGGATGCCGATGCATCTCTTGATCCCAGTCTTGAACCTGTAATGTTGGAAAAAGTTGACGAATTCATCGTTCTCCTGACTTCAGCGCGGGTGTTTGTTCTCCTGACTACAGCGCGAGTGGATGCCGATGCATCTCTTGATCCCAGTCTTGAACCTGTAATGTTGGAAAAAGTTGACGAATTCATCGTTCTCCTGACTTCAGCGCGAGTAGATGCCGATGCATCTCTTGATCTATGGGCACGGCAGAAAGATGTGGTGTTCTCATCTTGAACCAGTAATGTTGGAAAAAAGTTGACGAATTCATCGTTCTCCTGACTTCAGCGCGAGTGTTTGTTCTCCTGACTACAGCGCGAGTGGATGCCGATGCATCTCTTGATCCCAGTCTTGAACCTGTAATGTTGGAAAAAGTTGACGAATTCATCGTTCTCCTGACTTCAGCGCGAGTGTTTGTTCTCCTGACTACAGCGCGAGTGGATGCCGATGCATCTCTTGATCCCAGTCTTGAACCTGTAATGTTGGAAAAAGTTGACGAATTCATCGTTCTCCTGACTTCAGCGCGGGTGTTTGTTCTCCTGACTACAGCGCGAGTTGATGCCGATGCATCTCTTGATCCCAGTCTTGAACCTGTAATGTTGGAAAAAGTTGACGAATTCATCGTTCTCCTGACTTCAGCGCGAGTGTTTGTTCTCCTGACTACAGCGCGAGTTGATGCCGTCTTGATCCCAGTCTTGAACCTGTAATGTTGGAAAAAGTTGACGAATTCATCGTTCTCCTGACTTCAGCGCGAGTGTTTGTTTTCCTGACTACAGCGCGAGTGGATGCCGATGCATATGCATGCAGGCTAAATATGTTATAAAAGTTGTGCATTAGTATATAAAATTTTACAGGGTAAACTACAGTTATTTCATAAAGGTAATTAATGAATCTTACCAATTGAATATTCAGAGAATGATAGTTCTTGCGGCAAAAAAACCTCGCCTCATGTTCTTTTGGCCGAACAAACAATTGCGACATGTGTCCCATCAATACAGCCGATAACACCTGGGATTCCAAATTTGTCATAAAACCTGAAAATGTTGAATTGATCATTCCAAAATAATACCCCATTGACATTTCTGTAGTATGTATACTACAATTATTATTTTAAATCGAAGTTAAAATTCAAAATAAACTTGCCTTAATTTATTAAATGAGCGTTCTTCTGGAGTCTGTGGGAATGTGAGATACTTCTGTCGCATCTGGCTCTGATTCATAGCAGCTGTGACTTGAGCCAGTGCGGTTGACACTGTCTGCTGTGCCACCGATAAGCCACGTTGCTCACCAGTTGGTCTCTGATAAGACCGGTGGCTGTAAAACGACAGCGCTGTTAAAACCTGCAGAAGAATATTACCTTATATATACCTTAAAATAAACCTAAATTTAACAGGACAGTTTTAATTAATATGTAGAGTAGATACTTTTCTTACTTTGGTTTCTACGCTGAGGTCGGATGATTTTGTTGGTTTTGATAAAAATGGGCTTAACTCCTCACATAAACTGTATGCCAAATCTGGAGTGAGGCGATATTGT
The DNA here is from genome assembly GCA_963693445.1 of Agonopterix heracliana. Lineage (NCBI taxonomy): Eukaryota > Metazoa > Arthropoda > Insecta > Lepidoptera > Depressariidae > Agonopterix > Agonopterix heracliana. The sequence continues at coordinate 2,605,705 of OY856321.1, forward strand.
TTGATAAACGCATCGTCACTTAAATTTGTGGAATTGTACACAGTTTTAGTGCAAATAGAAGGAATCTTAAACTCACGTCCATTGACGCCTATGTCGAGGGACTCTAGTGATATGACCTATCTTACGCCGGCGCATTTTCTCACTGGTGCTCCGTTAACCTCATATCCAGAGTTAAATTTGATGGACGCCAATGTGGGAAGACTTAGTTTTTGGCGACAATGTACCCAAATGCAGCAGCATTTTTGGGGGCAGTGGCATAAACAGTATTTAGTTATGCTGCAAAGCCTGGTGTGTATAATAGCTGAACTCCAATTCATTATAGGAATAATGTCGTCTAAAGGTATGCAGTTGCCAGTAAAATTGGAACGAACATAAATTGCGTCGCGTTTGTGTTGTTATTACGACGCCCGTGGTTTCTTATCACTCCGAAAAATAATTCCACATGATCCTGACTAAATTTGTACGGCAGCATGTATTTTAAGACCCGACGATTTTCTACGAGATCCATGAACAATATTTTAAAACTTGATATTCTTGGGATTACTGATATGCATATAAGTAACCCCAAAAATCTTGTTTTGTTTGTCACATTTGTCAGTGCCTGAGAACCGGTGTTTTTGTCAGATCACACGACATATCGAGATTGTCGCCTGTTTAAAGTGGCTTCTTATAGGTGCCACTCCACACCACAGCGGTGCTCTGAAAGATGAAGGGTTGTCCTAGCACCTCTGCTGGTGGTGATGTATGAAAGCAATTAAAGTATTTAAAGTTTAGAATTTTAGTTAAAGTAAATTAGACTTTTACTAAAAGTCTAAACTTTAAATACTTTAGTTTACTTTAATTATTACTTAAATTCTTCTCCTTTATCAGTCACCCTCTGTTTTCTAAGATGAATGAATAACATAATTCTGACATTTCTTATAGCTCTTTCTTAGACGAGCCGATAGCAGTCTGTAGTAAACCTGCTGCTGTGTCAAGGGTTGCGGGTTCGAATCCCGTAAAGGACAAATATTTGTATGTTGAATATGAATATTTGTACCCGAGTCATGGATGTTTGTATCTATATATGTATTCTATATCGTTGTCTAGTTATCATAATACAAGTCCAGGCTTGTTTCTGGAACTTTAAATGTGACTAGATAATTTGTGGACAGTTCCAAGATATTTATTTATTCTTCAAGACATCTGAAATTTTAGAATTAATAATTGAAATAAAATTCACCAGTGAAATTTCCTGAAATGAAAATAATAATCGAAAGACATATTAAAGATTAAAAAAAAACAGTTTTCTAAATAGTACAATTATAGATGCGTTTGTACAGATAATTAAAAAAGACGATTTCTGAGGCGATATATAGATGACGCAAAGTTAATAAATTTGTTAAGGACTTTTAAGCCAGTTTTAGATCAAAATATGAACATTTTTACCGTCGAAGCTCTAGCCATTCTATATCAGCTCTTCAACATAGTATACAACAAAAACAAGATGAATCGTCGTTGTGGCTTATAGCAAGCGATAGCATGAGTGTACTTACTGACTTACTGCTCTACAGGATCATAAACTGGACACCTCGACCAATTACATTACATACGATATCAAGAGAACATGGAGTAATCTTATAATATCATGATTACTAATGACTTACCAAAAAGTTGTTAGTTGATAAGACTATCGATATTTAATAGTTTCTACTCTGAATACCATTTATAGAAACGTAAATTGATTGTTTTATATGTATAAAATCTATATGTGGATGCTTGTAAATGGCTGACGGTTGTTATTTAAGTATTATTTTGTAAAAGAGGCTGTTAGCATCCCGAATAATATAAAATATAAAATAAAATAAAATAAAAATATGATTTTAGGAAAGTAAAGTGAAACTTATACTATTTTTGCAAAAATTACTATATTACTTATGTAATATTTTACATTTACTAATGTGAAACTTACACTATTTTTGCAAGAACCACTTCCACCGACGTCATGAGTCAAACATGGGTAATGTTTGACTCATAAATAAAGCATCGGTGTTATTCCGCGTGGTTGTATATTATTCGACGCGTCGGGACCTAAGAACACTTCATCGACATTTTCAGTTTCTATTTTATCGACTGAATAGAAATGTAAAATTTCACCCCACCAGTCTGTCCAAAATCTTCGTATTTTTTCTTTGACGGCATCATTCCGTGTGGTCAGAATGGCTCTGGCTCTAATTGAATTTCTGCTACCATAATTTAATGCATGAGAGACATATCATTTAGAGTATAAAGTAAGTTTGCACATTTACTACAACTTACCATTTTTATTTTCAAATACTAAATATAGAAATAAAATAATTTGATTAAATTTAACTATTACAGTCACATAATAAACCGTGAATATAGATCACTTTTCACTTCCGCACCGAAACGAATCGTAAACACTGTTTTGCACTATTCACTTTACTTTCAATAACGTTAAGGATAGGTATATCTATACTTCTTCGCGCCTTCTAAAAATTATGGCTTGCGCTCTGGTGTCAATCTCCTTTTTCAAGCATTTATTCATTTTTGTTACAGCGTAAATAATTCCACACATTATGAACACTGCCAGAAACATATGTGTTTTTGACATGTGTACCTCCAAGTTTTGTACAATAGTGGCAGTGTTAGAATATCCAATTTGGGACACTAGCTGTTGCTGTTCTTGGTCAGTCGGAGTTGTTGAAGAATGCCCCATTTTTATATTGGTATTAAAAATGTAGACACCAGCTATTCACTTCTTCCTGATCCGCCCGTGGCATGAGGTCGCCATGTATCGTAGTCCATAGGATCGATTATCGAATGAAACACATCAGATAAGAATATACGTTTAATGTGCTCTACGGTACAGAGAGCAATGAATACATCAATCATACGTTAGTAATTAGATGAACTTAATCTAGGTTATTGCACTACGACTAAGCACACTACAGCGTACATACACACGTCCGATTCGTCGATGATAACGGACGGAAAAACAAAGTCTTTCAGCTCGTTACAAATTCAATAGAGTTTAATTCGATCAAATGTTGGAAAGCTCGATGCTCATGAAATACTGTGGAGAGCAATCTATTGGAACCGAGATTTAACAATAATTCGTCTGTCTTCTCGACATTTTTGAGATGTTAGTAGGGAAAACATTTTAATGTTCCAAATTGGAGATGTATTGACAGAACAGTTGAATATGTCGAAATTGGACTTCGCGTTGGGTATGACGGGAGGTATCTGACGAAAATCTCCTGCAAACTTTTCCTACGAAAGTTTTGTCGCATTTAGATCGCGCAGTGATCTGCCAAGCAAATGAATAAGATATTTGTGGGCCATTGGTGCTTCGTCATAGATGATGACGTCCGCGTTCTATATCAACTCGGCTCTTTGAATTCCGTTCGTGAGGATCCAGTAGCCGAGATCATCTACGATATCTATTGGGATTTGTCGCTGTCCGGCGAAAAACGATGCAGCTTCCAGCATAGCTCTTTCGAATTCGACCCCTTCGCCGCCTCCTGAAACGTAGTACTGTTTGGTCCGCCAAGGTTATACACATCCGAATAACTGTGGCAAGGATAATTTTTTTTAACAACATTCTCGAGTAGAATTGTTCGTTTCTTTGAGGTGACACCCAGAATAGTCTTTTTGTGACAAATTTATTATTCGTCGTTTCGTAGATTACGACGTTTTTCGTTGAAGGACGTTTCGCATGCACCAAATATTGTTCATAAAAGCCCAAATATGTTAAGCAATCGAATTGTGCTCCACTCGGACGATTGAAATAATGACTAGATAAGATGACGATCTTTGTGCAGATTCATTTTCGGTGCCCGGTTTGAATATTACCGTGTTTTCTTTTTCAAGATGCAAGGGCTCGCGAGCAGTAACGTCAAATTCTAGAACTCGCCATACCGTGTATAATGAGCCAATAGAGCGTCGCGTGTCATACGATTCGATTTCGTTGTCGCGATGCTCCTCCGGAACGATGACGACCCGCGACTCGTCCGGGCCCTTCATTAAATATTTAAATAAGTGCTTGACGATCGTACACTGTGAGGAAATTTCCAAATTGATATGTGCGTCATATTTCAATAGAAGAGCGGCATTGTAAGGCACCACCCACAGATCGTTGACGGTAATCTCATGAACACGGTGTTTAATAACGCCATTTTTACTATCGCGCTTTAAATTTATAAACCTTTTATCATCGCAGTACGTCGTTGGGGTTTCTCGTTTTGGGAACTACTTTGTACATTTATTTTTATCGCTATTCCAACATGGTAAATTGGTTCTGTGTGGGGGCCGCAAGGGCCGTGAATCATATGATTCAGAACGACTTTCCGCAATCTACCCCAGCTTCTGGCGCATCATGAATGTCTGCTCTGAGATACTTATCGATGTCGATATTCTGAACAGGGCCACCGCCTTCTACTCTGAAACACTAATAAGGGTATTTACGCGGCCAAGTTCGACAGAATGTAAATGTTAAGTATTTTATTAGTAAAATATATGCAGCAATATATGCATATTATGCAGCTACAAAGATGGAAAAGCCAATGATCATGATGCAGCTACAACATTGCTCAATTTTAATTGAAATACTAGGTACCTAGGTAATATTTAGTTCAGTCGTTGCTCGCTTATATCTTCGACATTATACAATTCCCGATAGCACATTAAACAAATAAGCAGCCTGCTCGGATCCAACTCCGGACCGCCAAACGAAACACCTAGGAAATATAGTGTTCCTAATCTATTAACCAATGCTATGACATCCATATATTTCTGTTTCATGTAACGTGGGCCCATGAAATAGTGCAGGAAAAGTAGGTTATTTTGGAGGCAAAATTTGTACATCAATGAAACTTTGTTTTTTATCTTTATATTGGCACTAGAAATGAGGATCTGCAGAGTCCACCCAAAATTTAGGGGTCCTACCTGTTCCAGAGGGTATGGGTAGGGGGGACAGTAGGTACCTTTTCTCGAAGAGATTCGGCGTACACATTGTACCACATGCTGCCCTGAAAATGTGAGCTCTCAGCTACTATCCAGACCGAAGTTATGAGCGGTCAAATATACGCCAAATCTCTTAGAGGAAAGGTACGGTAGTGCGCTGAAACAAGGTCCTATAAGCATGGGGATGGTCTCATTCGATTCAGCGCAAAAAATTACATAGAAAATGATACCTCACTCGCTTAGTTAGTAAAATGTACATTTTCCAAAATGCCCCCCCCCCCCTACCCTTACCCCCTGGAAGGGAGTAGGACCCCTATATTTTGAGTGGACTCGGAAGATCCGCATTTCTAGTGCCTAGATAAAATTAAAATACAAAGTTTCATTGATATACAAATTTTGCCTCCAAAGGGACAATATTTAGTTTACTTTACTGCACTGAAAATGCAGGGTAAATAAATGCGCCCCGGGACTACACCTTCTTGTATAGTCTCGTCTTGTTGTATTTGTTCTGCACAAGTTTTTATTTCCTGGAGTGGCGCTACCCTAAGTGCTTTATTTGAGTTAAGTTTTTGTATATTGTGAATTTAACGCAAACGTTCTTCCAAAATTCGACAGTAAAGGTCGACCAGCCACTCGTCTGACAATCTACTCAATACAGAGAATCGAGATTCGGATAATAACAGACAACGCACATATTTCACTTGTGTTAGTTTGTGTCTATTCTGGGTTGAGTCAGGGATCCCTAAAAACCATATCGTAATCTTTTTTTGTAAATATCTTCAATATACAGACACCCTTCAATTAAGCGAAATACGAAATTTCAACTTACGGAAATTTATAGTTTTCGATATACCTATATTTTTTTGAAATTCGACAAATCTCATACAATTTTGTCTAAAACGGCATTGACTCCTTAAAATCACTAGCCTGTCCAAGGTAGACATATTCTTGCACAACTTCTGTCGCCCATCGACAAACAATGAAACATGCGATAATGTCATAGAAAATAAAGTAAATTAGGTAACGCACTTTTGAAATGTCCTTTTTCATAAAACGTAGTGATTGGTACTTGTTTGTTCGTGGGTGCATCAAAGGAATGGCCGACCTTTTGATCTAAGCCGACAAGCAAACGTGACCGGAAACGGAAACTAATCAAACACAAATTACCTACCTAAATAAGATTAGCTTCATAGTCAAGTAGTATTCTTGACATAAATGTAATAAATATTATAATTATTATGCTTTTAAAGCAGCAATTTTAAAAAGCAGCCCATTGGATTTTTACTAATAAAATGATTATGAAGTTGTTAATCCATACTTACTTTTTAAATAGATTTACAGCGGCAAACGGCAAACATAGGTAACCAATAGGGAGAGGGTAAACTTTTTGGAGACGGGTACCTAGGGTAACGGGAAGGAAACAGTTTCTCTTTTCTATTTTAAAGACTCGCTATTGGACTTGCTGATAACGACTAACAATGCCTAGGGTTCATTTATTGTGATTTGTTTTATAAAAAAGTACTTTTTAACACGTTTAGATCTCTTATGAAACTACCTAATGAGTTCTTCCTAAAAAATCGACGGTCATAAATTTAATTGCGCTTTTTTTTAAATAAAAAAAACGCCAAACTTAAATGGGTGTTGGCCGGTCATGTCTGTCGGATGCATCCTGAGAGATGGGCCAAAATAATCATGCCCAGGATCCCCGAAAACGGACGGCGGCGTCTAGTTCGACTTAGGAAGAGGTGGCGTGATGACCTGGACAAATTTGAAGACCAATGGCCAGAGATTGCCTAAAACAGGAACGAGTGGAAGAGCAGGGGTGAGGCCTTTGCCCAGCAGCAGGATGAAATAGGCTAATATTTCTTTTTAGTAATATTTTGTTTACACAAACATTGTTTTAATTTATACACACAATTGTTAATGTCTTGTATAGCTGAAAAACATAATAATGAGAGATTCTGATGAAGAAATAGTGAGTCGTGACCAGTTAATAAGAAAAATTAAGTAGTCTTCTGACATCTTCAAAGAAAAAATTATAGTGAGTCTTGAAGAAGTAATTTGAAAGATGTTGCTTTCTTGTAACATTTTTGAGACTTTCTGAATAGGGAAGACTAAAAGAACGTATCTACGTCGAAGAAATAGTGAGTCGTGACCAGTTAATAAGAAAAATTTAGCAGTCTCTCGACATTTTCTGAAGAGTGATGCTGGGTAGGTTTTTGGCATTTTATGGAATTTTTGGCATCTTTTAAATATTTTTTTGGCTTTATGTATGAAGTATCCGCATTCATATTGAATCGACCTAATTATACGAGGATCTGCTTTATCTTTAATTTCCTGAAATTCGCAATCAGGAATATTTGTTAAATCGCAAGAGGCCGTGTGTTGACTCCTCTTGTTGATGGGAGAGTGAAATGATGAGCAAGTGGACTGTAGAACTAGTTTATTACCACTTTTTGCGAATTTTACATGGAATTGGTAGACGAAGGATACCGGGCGGAAAATGAAAGATGATTGGAAGATGTCAGATTACGAAAACGTCACTTTTTTTCTTGACGTCTATCATTTTGTGTGGCGTGTTCATATCATGGACACCGGGGCTTTGCAGTCATCTGTGATGATGACGTTGTGTAGCATTTGACAATAATCCCTTTCACAGTTAGCCCCATGGGCATGGACACTGGACATGTTATTTATCAATAACGTTGTGTAAGCACTCTCAAATTTCTCCGGTGTCGGGTGTACGTTTCGGCACCCATGACTTCTAATGACTCCAAAGAAATTTTCAGTTGGATCTTGGCACCGATCACCTCCAATAGATACCACATACAGGGCCGCCGACACGCACCGCACGTCTATGATTTTGCACTGATATAAGCAACGGGATAGAGCGAGATAGGAATAGTGCGACCTTGAAATGGCCAATCAGGTTGCATTGTTTCGTGCCCCGCTACCCGCACCTACCGCCAAAAATGGTGACTTCGGGCCTGACAAAATTGTCATCATGCGGTATCTATTGGGGGTAATCTGTGGTTCTTGGTTAAGTTGCCGCGTACAAACCGAAGTACCTGAATAGTGCCATAATCATTCTCTAATTTTTTTAACAATAGTGCGTGTGGTTGCGTGCCATCCAGTATCCACACGCAATTATTAATGGTAGGGATAATTTCCACCCTTCCCGAGGTAGCATAATTTGAAAACTTCATCTTATTCAAAACTATTTGCTTCGTTCCAAAGAGCATGATGAGATGAATGTGGTCTTGCTGGTCCTAAAAGATGTTTAACCTGCGCTTTAGTGCAGCTCTCGTTGTGTGCGTCAAACAGTTTATCAAAAAATAGGAGAAGTTCTGCAGTGTCTTTGCACGGGAGAATATCCTTATCTGGAAAAGAAAAGACCTTTTGTGTACAAGAATGCAGTAAACTGTGTATTTTACATCTTTGTCCGAGTATGTATGTCTCCTGCAACAGAGAAATAAGGGCTGGTCCGGAGATATTCACTTCACGCTTTCCCGCAGTCCCGTCTCTGTGTGGCCTGGCCTGAAAGGTTTCCCGACATCGACATTGCGCTGTACGTATTGGCTGTACGACACCATACTCACCGTTTCCGTGATTTTAAGGGGATGCTCAGACCATTGAACTGAACTACTGCTCCATAAAAGTCTGTTGTTCCATACAAAACTACTGCAAACTACAACAGTTACTGCAAACTTAGTCTGAACAATTTTATTTTGATCGAAGGTCTGCACTCGTAATCTGTTGTTAATTGGTTCTCTTTTTCTAACTCGATTGATACCCAGTTTCATTTTTAATTTTACGAGTATATTGATGAATTATATCATTGTCAACAACCTTCTTTAATACTGATTTCATCAAAACATACAGTGCATGCTCTTTCCTTAATTGATTTATCTGCAAATTTGTTTTTGTATTATCAAATACTTCGTTATTTATTCCGGGCAGACAATTCGTTTCTTGAAGCCAGTGCCAGAGAGTTAGAAAACAGTGAGGCAAAATAAACATCATTACTTCCTCATGAAGGTCCGGTTTCGGTTATTGATAGATTCACTACTACCATTCCAATCTTACTGCAATCTACAATGTGCTTGCCAAGCGAGACTCCAATACTTAGATTTGACCCTACGAAAGCCCGTGCCCAACAGTTGGGCTTATAGTGGGCTGATGATGATGATGAAATAAACTGTCTATGTCTCTCATGGACAGTACCTATATAATCAGTTCAATAGTTCCAGCACACTGTCCAGATAAATATAATACTGTTCCAGCTACCTCTACCTACACAAAAATAAATTTTAGAGAAATGTAGGTAATTCATCTATACATATAATAAAATTCTAAACTTGGCGATGATGTACATTGAAGATATTTGCACTATACATATAATAAAATTCTAAACTTGGCGATGATGTACATTGAAGATATTTGCAAAAAAAATAATTTGGGGTGTTTAGAATACGTAACGGAATACATAATGACCATTTTTAGAACTTTTGTCTGTTTGTCTGTTTGTCTGTTTGTCTGTTTGTTTGTTCGCGCATCACTTAAAAACTACTGAACCGATTTGGATGGGGTTTTCACTAAAGTAAAGGGCATGGTTCGGATTAAAATATAGGCTATGTTTCATCGCAATCGGTTTATTCAATCAAAAGTAATAGGTATTTAAAGACAAAGTCCCGACGGCACTGAATTTAATGCAAGCATAACATAAAAACTACTAAACCGATTTAACTTATAGGCTTTATTTCATCGCAATCGGTTCATTAAATCAAAAGTTATGTTATGAGTATTTAAAGACAACGTCGCGAGATCCAATGTAATGGAATGCACTAAGACCATTTTTAGAATTTTGTCTCCATGTTTCCCCGGAATGCCGGTCTAGATGCAATGACAATTGAAGTGCTAAACAATTGAAGTGCGTCTTCGAGTAAGCCACCCGAAAGCGGTCAGACGCTTGAGGGCAGACGTCGTTGTCGGTTGTTCTCTAATATAAAAATTTCGATGCTAAATTGCTAAGCTTCAAATTAAATATAATATTGTTGTTATTAATTAACGAGGTAAATAAATAAAGATATTGTTGTAAATACATTAAAAATAAATAAATTACGTCTATAGAGTGTCATTTTGTGCAATAATCCTGTAAAATTTTGGTAGCGGTTGTTTAGTATGGCTGTCAGCATAGTTTGTTTTAAATATTCAGTTCAGGTTATTTGGTAGGTTGTAAAAATAGTAATCATCATCATATTAATAAAGCTAAAAATATAATTTGTTGTGAATATCGCTAGGTTGAGATTCGTTAAATTGTACAGTTCTGTTTATCTTTTGTCAGTTTGCTAGGTTGCGTTGAGATTAGTTAAATTGTACAGTTCTGGTTATTATTTTGTAGGTTGTAAAAATAGGCATACTCATAAGGCTGTAAATATAATTTGTTGTGAATATCGCTATGTTGAGATTGGTTCAATTGAACAGTTCTGGTTATTTTTTTACTTATAAGGCACTGTCAGTTTGCTAGGTTGAGTTGACATTAGATAGACTGTACAGTCTGGTTATTTGGTTTGGTAGGTTGTAAAATTTGGTAGGTTGTAAAATATGCATATTTTTAAGGCTGTAAATATAATTTGTTGTGAATATCGCTAGGTTGAGATTGGTTCAATTGAACAGTTCTGGTTATTTTTTTACTTATAAGGCACTGTCAGTTTGCTAGGTTGAGTTGACATTAGATAGACTGTACAGTCTGGTTATTTGGTAGGTTGTAAAATTTGTTAGGTTGTAAAATATGCATATTTTTAAGGCTGTAAATATAATTTGTTGTGAATATCGCTAGGTTGAGATTAGTTAAATTGTACAATTTTGATTATCTTTTTAGTTTAATAGGCCTTTTCTTGAAAATGCCCGCCAGAAAAAAAACGAGTCTATCTGCAAATAGCAGGGATGCTAAGAGGATGAGAGTGGTCAGGTCTCAAGAAACGGCAGAAGATTATGAGGCGAGACGTGATGCAGCCCAAGACCATCAGGCCAGCACTCGCGCATTAGAATCTGCTACTCAATATGAGTATCGGCTTAGACTACAGCGCGCTCACACGGCGGCCTCTCGGTCTCAAGAGAGTACCGAAGAACGGGAATTACGACTATTCGCTGACAGAGAGCGCCATATGTCATCTCGCGAGTCTGAAACTTTCACTGAAAGAGAATCTCGCTTAAGCTCTCAAAGAACTCTAACAGCATTATCTCGGTCTTTGGAGGCAAGCGAAGAAAGTGAATTGCGTCGTGCGTTGGACCGTGATCGTCATACATTGTCTAGCGAGTCCGAAACCTTCACTGAAAGAGAATCTCGCTTAAGCTCTCAAAGAACTCTAACAGCATTATCTCGGTCTTTGGAGGCAAGCGAAGAAAGTGAATCGCGTCGTGCGTTGGACCGTGATCGTCATACATTGTCTCGCGAGTCCGAAACCTTCACTGAAAGAGAATCTCGCTTAAGCTCTCAAAGAACTCTAACAGCATTATCTCGGTCTTTGGAGGCAAGCGAAGAAAGTGAATCGCGTCGTGCGTTGGACCGTGAGCGGCATGCATTGTCTCGCGAGTCCGAAACCTTCACTGAAAGAGAATCTCGCTTAAGCTCTCAAAGAACTCTAACAGCATTATCTCGGTCTTTGGAGGCAAGCGAAGAAAGTGAATCGCGTCGTGCGTTGGACTGTGAGCGGCATGCATTGTCTCGCGAGTCCGAAACTTTTGCTGATAGAGATTCTCGCTTGGATTCTCAGAGAAATCGTGCAGCGGCGTCTCGAGACCTCGAAAATAGTGAAGAACGTGAAGCACGATTAGCCGCCGATCGCGAACGTCACAACAATGCCAGAGCTCTCGAAACAGAAGACCGTTATGAACTTCGATTAGAATCTGCTAGACGGAATTACGAACGTACACGCCAAATTAGTGAAAGCTATTTTTTAACTGAAAGGGAAAGACTACATGATATACGACAAGAAGAAACAGCAGAACAACGAGAATCACGCTTAGAGGAAAACCGAATTCGACATTCTATAAACAGAATGTTAGTTTCATCTGAGGATTCCGATGAGTCTCAGGAAAATAGTTCAACGAACAATTTTCTTCCTTGGGTCAATAAGGAAAAAGCAGGTTTTGAGTATTCGCCTAGGATTGAATATGCTGAATTCGCTTCTATAGGTGGTATGGCCGTAAGTTGCAATTTTTGTGATGCACTCAAGTGGAGAAAAGAACCAAATGGTATTTGTTGTTCGAGTGGGAAAGTTTACATTCACAATTTTCAAGACCCTCCAGAGCTGATAAAATCTCTTCTAAATGGTAACCATCCGCAATCAAAACAATTCTTAAACAGTATCCGCTCATATAACAGCGCATTCCAAATGACATCTTTTGGAGCAAAACAAATTTCAGAGGGACCTTTCATGCCAACCTTTAAAGTGCAAGGCCAAGTTTATCATCTCATAGGATCTTTACTACCACAAGACGAGCCAAAATTTCTCCAGATTTATTTCGTATCAGATTACAATGAACAGGCAAATATCAGAAATCAGAACTTTCCTCAACTAAACAGTGACCTTATTACTCAACTTCAAACTATGCTGCATCAGGCGAATCCTTACGTTAATAGTTTCAAAGCCGCAATAGAATCTATTCCGCAGGACCAAAACAATGACTACAAAATAATTATCAGAGCAGATAAAGGTCCTGCTGCTGAACATCGCGGCCGGTACAACGCCCCCGTGACCGATGAAGTTGCAGTGGTTTTAGTTGATCAAGACTGTGACAGACGTGACATCGTATTGCACACTCGCGACAATCGCCTGCAACGCATTTTCGAAACACACCGAGCTTATGATGCCCTGCAATATCCTTTAATTTATTGCCGAGGCGAAGATGGATACAATTTTGGACTCTATCAAGTTAATCCCATTACAAGGATAACTAATTATAATAAAAAAATATCAGCCTTGCAATTTTATGCATACTTGCTGCAGATAAGGCGTAGTGGCTTTATCTATTTACAAAGATTCCGAGGACTTTTCAGCCAGTTTATTGTAGACATGTATGCGAAAATAGAAACCGAGCGTTTAGTGTACATACGCACTAACCAGAGACGTTTACGCGCCGAAGAGTACGTGCATCTACGGGACGCCATGCAACAAGATAATAACGTGGAAAACTTAGGGCGATTAGTAATTCTGCCATCCAGTTTTACCGGCGGTCCGCGGTACATGCATGAACGTACGCAAGATGCATTTTGCTACGTCCGAAAATATGGCAGGCCTGACCTTTTCATAACTTTTACTACTAATCCAAAATGGAATGAAATTTGTCAGGAACTTCTCGCAGGACAGGCGTCTTATGATAGGCATGATATTATAGCCAGAGTTTTCCACTTGAAACTAAAAAAAATTATCGATCTTATAACAAAAGAAAAAGCTTTTGGTGCAGCTCTTTGTTATATGTACAGCGTTGAGTGGCAAAAGCGTGGCTTGCCTCACGCTCATATACTGCTATGGCTACAAGAAAAAATTCGTCCTGATGCTGTTGACTCGGTCATAAGTGCAGAATTTCCTGATTTAAATGATGATCCAATATTACACGAAATTGTAAAGACACACATGGTTCATGGGCCATGTGGCACTTTAAATAGAAACTCTCCTTGCATGAAGGAAGGACACTGCTCTAAAAGGTATCCTAGAGCGCTATTAGAACAAACAATGACTGGGGAAAACGGATATCCATTGTACCGTCGAAGATCACCTCAACAAGGTGGATGCACAGCTACAGTCAGGTTACATGGTCAAGAAATCGTTTTAGACAATAGATGGGTTGTACCCTATTCACCTGTACTATCAAGAACATTTCAAGCTCATATCAATGTCGAAATGTGTAACAGCGTCGAATCTATCAAATATATATGTAAATATGTCAATAAGGGTAGCGATCAGGCAACGTTTGCCTTGAGAAATAACGAATATGACGAAGTCACGAGGTTTCAATCTGGCAGGTATATAAGCTCTTCAGAGGCGGTTTGGCGTATGTTGAGCTTCTCCATTCATGAGAGACATCCGCCAGTAATCCACCTTGATGTTCACCTTGAAGGCGGGCAACGGGTGTACTTTAACCCCGAAAATGTGGTAGAGCGGTTAGAACACCCTAGACAAACCACTTTGCTAGCATATTTTCGTCTTTGTGATACAGATGAATTTGCAAAAACACTTTTATATGACGAAGTTCCGTCATATTACACTTACGATAAGCAGCACGGAGTTTTTAACCGTCGAAGACGTGGATCAGCTGTGGATGGAGAACCTGGTATCTTCAAAGAACACGTGATTGGAAGAGTCTATGCGGTGCATCCAAACAGCTCCGAATGCTATTACTTACGCCTTCTTCTCCATACAGTGCGAGGACCTACTTCTTTTTCCGAACTGCGAAAAGTAGACGGTATTGAATATCCCACTTACCAGGCTGCTTGCCGTGCGCGTCACCTGCTAGATGGTGATCAACATTGGGATGACGCTTTAGCCGAAGCGTGTGTCAGCGATAGTCCACATCGCTTGCGTCATTTATTTGCGATCTTATTGGTATTTTGTGGAATTTCTGATTCTACACAGTTGTGGCAAAAGTATCAAGAAAAATTAGCTGAAGACTTTTTAAGGAATGTACGACTTGCCAATAACGGCGAATTAAACGAAAGGTTGAGTGAAAGTACCTTAAATCGATGTTTGCTGGCTATCCAAGATATAGTTACTTCTATAGGCGGTAATCCACTCTCTCAATATGGTATGCCTGCACCAACGTTGGAGGGGGAACGCATTAATAGAGAATATGCGGCGGAGGTAAACTATAATCAAGTGGACCTCATCGAAACATTGCAAAACGGTGTTTCCAATCTAACAGAAGAACAGCGTATTATATTCAATCGAGTCTGTCAAAGTGTGGATGGATCTTTAGGAGAAATTCTGTTTGCAGATGCACCAGGTGGGACAGGAAAGACATTTCTCACTAAAATTATCCTGGCTCAAATACGTAGTCAGAGCAAAATTGCTCTTGCTGTTGCCTCATCGGGCATAGCGGCTACTTTATTACCTGGCGGTAAAACCGCCCATACGACTTTCAAAATCCCTATTGATTTGGATCGTACAGAAAGTCCAGTTTGTGACATTTCCAGGAACAGCGACAAAGCAAAGGTTCTTAAAGATTGCTGCTTAGTAATATGGGATGAGTGTACAATGGCAAACCGTAAAGCGGTAGAAGCGGTAGACAGAACCTTGCGAGACATTAAACAAAGTGACCAACCCATGGGCGGTATAACAGTACTTTTCTGTGGTGATTTTAGACAGACTTTACCAATAATACCACGAGGAACAAGAGCTGATGAGGTCAGAGCCTGCCTAAAGAGCTCAAGTCTATGGCGCAACGTTATACCGATGCATTTAACGATAAATATGCGGGCAAGAACTGGGGGCAACCCAAACGCACAAGAGTTTTCTGAGATACTACTGAAAATTGGTGATGGCACGTATCCACATGAAGAAGGAAAAGTTGTTTTGCCTGAAAATTTATGTTGTACAGTTTCTTCACTGCAAGACCTCATAGATTCTGTGTATGGTAACCCAACTCAGATAACAAATCATGAAAACTCTTGGCTTTGTGAACGAACTATTTTAAGTCCTCGCAATGACCAAGCAGCAACGATAAATGCTAAAATATTAGCGTGTGCTAATGGGGAAAGCGTAGAATATATCTCCATCAATAGAGTAATGGAACAAGAAGACGCTACTAACTATCCGATTGAATTTCTGAATTCCTTAAGCGCACCCGGCCTTCCCTCACACAAAATTAACTTGAAAATCGGTGTCCCTATAATTCTCCTTAGAAATTTAAGTCCACCAAAACTCTGTAATGGCACCCGGCTAAAAGTCACAAATCTGCAACAAAATGTAATAGAAGCTGAAATTTTGACAGGATGTGGCGAAGGCGATAGTGTTTTTATACCTAGAATCCCCCTCATTCCGAATAATTTTCCGTTTAGTTTTAAACGCTTACAGTTTCCCGTAAGCCTTTGTTACGCTATGACCATCAACAAAGCGCAGGGCCAGACGCTGCGTGTTGCAGGCGTAGACCTCAGTGTCAGTTGCTTTTCGCACGGCCAGCTCTATGTAGCCCTTTCCCGTGTTTCCAACTGCAGTAACCTTTACGTACACGTCCCTGGTGGTTCTACTTCCAACATTGTTTACAGGGAAGCTTTACAGTAGAGTGATCCTATTTTTTTGGGCACTTATCACATAACTGAACCAATTGAAGACAAAGAAGAATACAAAGAAAGAAACAGAAAAATTTAGAAAAAGTTATACCTAGGTATCAATTAAAATAAATAAACAAATAAATAAATAACGCTCACAAATAAAATGTCATACTTACATAACATGAGAAAGAAACAGAGATATACCTAGGTATCAATTTAAATAAAATGTCACACTTACCTACATAACATGATAAGCATAACATAACAAAATATTCTTTATCCAAAATAATTCACTCAGTAGTTTTTTACATGCATTTATTAATGCATTCTTTTTCTTTTTTCCAGTAAGTATTTCCTATTTGTTTTTCTTTTCTTTCCTTTCCTTTTTCTTTACATTTTTTCAGTAGTCCGCGCGAACGAAGTCGCGGGCACAGCTATCATTAATATGATTGCCTCAATGATTGCTTAGAAAAACCTTGTCCTTTCAATACAAGAAAGTTGATAAACATAAACGTAAAAGTATTTACTTGCCACAATTACTTAGCCATAAGTATAATATTATAAGAGATAAGTGTACTTTTTGCAACCATAAGCAGCAAGGCTGATTCAGTGTTTATAGGGTGTAGAGCATCTCTGCGATGGGGACGGACCAGGTCTGCCTGCATAACCTGTCGGTTTAGGAGTTACAGACGTTTGAAGGTCAGTAAAAAATGAACGATCCTCTGCAAGGCTATGTGAACAGTACAAAAACTGACATGAACTGCCAGTCGGTTTAGGAGTTACAGCCGTTCCAAGGTCCGACCTTTGTATCGAAAGGAATTAATATTAATAATAATGAACAACTTAAAGTTGTTCAGTTTGATGGGTAGACTCTTAAGGTTCCTATTGGCAGCCGACCGCATACAGCAGCAGCATACAACGTGTCGGAGCGGTCATGAATTCGAACCCGACCGCATACAGCAGCTGCAAACAGTGTTGCCAACTTAGGGTATTTTTTGGGTTAAAGTTACACATTCAATTACGACCGTGCTCCCCTTTGGTATAGTCAGAATCCTTGTTACAAACATCAGTGATCTGAGTAGCCAGGTTCATTTTTGTTACTCACTATTTTTTTGTAGGTAACTACAATAAACATAAACCGTGTAGGTATGTAGGTACTTACCGTTTTTATTTATCACCTTTCCTATTGTTTTCCAAATATTATCTTTTATTACACTGTTGATATAGTTACTGTATGACGCATCGTACAATTCTCTATTGGTCCACCTGGTTGATAAGTTTGTCTTCCTCGTTTTCGGAGAAACTCATTTTTTTTTCATATAAATTTAGACGCGTTGTTGCTACAACGTCGGAGACACCACGACACCTCTGATCTGCCGTCGAGTAACACCACACCAGTGTTGCCAAAGCCAAACCCATGAATTAAGGCGGCGAATTATGTTTTAATCTTAAATAGCTCTCAATATTATAATAAACTCAAAAATAGCTGTTTATAAGATCTTCGATCAATTTAATTCATTGAAAATAGGATTAAACTTCGTTTGTATGCAGCGCGCTCGGGGGTGCTGGCAGGAATATCATCTTAAATTTATGGTTAGAAGGTTATTCCTAATACCCTCTAGGAGGTCTAAAAAAGATATCCCATCAATACGAATTGCTTGAGACTTGTATTCCTCTCCTCTTCTCAAATATCGTGCTTTTGTGTCATCTTTCAAGCTGTTTATAGTTGCTACATTCGTTGTTGATTGATCACAAACTGTAGCAACCACTATCAGATTTGTTAGATCCGGTTTTTTTGTGGCACACTTGCAGAAAGTAAAGCTCACAGGTGGCTTGAATTTGTCTTTTAGGCACTTTAAAAACGAGTGCATGGTCAGCAACATTTTTGGTCTTTCTAGCCCCGTAATCTTCAAATCTGACTATTTCCTGTAGCGATTTATTATAAAATTTATTATAATTATATCCTTTTGGACTTTGTTTTAAGATAGTCAGTAACACAATTTTTTCCTTAAATTATAGCGCTCGCGGCCGACGGCCGATAATTACTATGAAAACTTACAGAACCACGCGTCAGTCGCATCGGCCGCTGGATCGGAAGTGAACCTTTAATGTGTAGATAATGGGATTCATACCAGAAACTAATAAAGAAAAATTGAGAATTAGTTTTTTTTCTATTAGGATTACCTCTTGTCACTTTCTAGTTTATAGTTATTTGTATGAATGTCTTATCGTTAAATGATAATAAATTATAACACTGGTTAAGAATCTGACGAACTTTATTTTATACGTATAAAAATGATATTACAATCGATAGAGAGAAATTACCGGAGGGGACGCGTGCGGGGAACGACTGTCGATCGAACCGCCATCCGTTGCTCGTTACGCTTCGTCATCATTCTCTGTGTATGACGTAACTACATCTCTATTCCATAATCCCTCAGTTTAGAGCTTTCCGTGAGCACTGACTTAACCTCTGGGTTCAACAGCGGAGCGTCTAGTGAATTGCAGTTCAGAGGCACATTGTACTTTTTAGTAATTGATTCTCTCTTCCTTTGAAAGTCCGTTAGTCAAAATGTGTGAAAATCTCTTTCTTATGTCTTCATGTATTTGTCCCTCGTATTGGATATGGTTCATCATAGTCTGCTCCACTGTGATATCTCTTTTTATCACGCCTATCACGGTCAATTACATCAACTTTTGTTTTGTAAAACGTTAGTTTTATGATAAATGCCTAAAATTTCTTTGCAATACGGCTGTGATAATAGGTATCAAGTTTTCGTCTCTAACAAAGATACCGTAAATAGCACCGGGTTTTATACAGGGTGTAAGGTACAACCCTCCGCAAACTGAAATTGTGAATTCAGACCATCAAACTGAACAACTTTCACTATGGGGCCTACCTCAGGAAACGCGAAAAAAAAATCAGTATTATTCTGTTTCAAATTATCAATTTTTTTTTTGCGTCGTAAATGCTTGTCTTTTTTCGTACTGTTGTGAAAAAAATTACTTATTGTCTTTATAACATTAAAGAAACGTTTAGTCTCACTGATTCTTTCGCATGATTTTGATAGGACTAAATTTAAAAATGTGAGCCGAACACAGTGTTGAAGAGATGAAATTACCGTATTGATACAAAAATTGCCGTTCATTTTATTTTATTATTTAGACGAGTGAAACAAATAAAAAAACTTCTGTTTATGAAAAAGATGCCACTGAATCTATAGATTTGATAGAAAAAGGCACCACTGATCACTCCTCTCCTTCCATCAAATCCACAACATCACCTGTTTAATTTAGGGGTGGGCTCGGCAAATATTTTCTGTTTAACTCCGTGAAAGGGGGGAATAAAGGGGTGGTATATATGTAAGTAAGTTTGTGTACGTAGGTTTTTGGTAGGTTTTGTGTACGGGGGGTTCGTATGTCAGTTGGCAATTGTTCAGTGAATAAAACGTCACATGTTAAACCATGCCTTTTATTTAATCCGCAAATACTCATCACTGGCGACGAAAGAAAATAAGATAAAACTCGACAAACGTGTCGAAATCGTAAAAGCACAAACTATCATACGAAAAAGAAGCGAAAACGCGTGCAAAACTGGTGCAAAATGTCAATCGGAAAAATTCGCGAGTTTGACTGTCAATCAGGAAAATGGAGTTCATATTGCGAAAGGCTGGCAATGTATTTCACAGCCAACGCGGTCAAGGAGGAGGTGAAATTAGCCACGCTAATATCCGTGGTAGGAGACCAGTGCTACGAGCTGATGGCGAGTCTAGCCAGTCCAAAAAAACCATCCGACCTAACCTACAAAGAATTAGTAGAGTTGATGGAAAAGCACATCGATCCTAAGCCCTCAGTAATGGCGGAGCGATATCAGTTTCGACAAAGAATACAACGAGCCGGGGAGTCAATTTTACAATATGTAGCAGAACTCAAAAATATGTCAAGGTCATGTAATTTCAAGGACCAGCTAATGGAAAACTTAAAGGATCAGTTCGCGTGTGGAGTAAATAACACAATAATTAGACAGCGTCTGTTTGCGGAAGAAAACCTAACATTCGAAAAAGCGGTAAAATTAGCATGTGCGTTGGAGGCGGCCGAACAAAACGCATCAGCGGTGACACAGCGTGGAGCGGAGACCGGCGGGACTGCCGGGAGTGGAGAGCGATGCGGGACCGTGCATCGCTTAGCAGCGTCGAGGACGTCGAGCGCCTCACCACGGGAACAGCGGGGCATTGGAACTGGTTCAAATGCACACGCTGCGGCCGGACGAAATAGATCTTGCAACGCATGCGGGGCGACAAATCATAGCACATTTCACTGTCGCTACCGTAACTACGCTTGCAGTTTGTGCAAACAAAAAGGTCATTTGCGTCGTGTATGTCCCGGGAATATGGATGGAGGCAATAATACCATAAATGAAAGGAAGTATATCGGCAAGAGCCGTGCGAACGCCCATTACGTGGCTGGCGAAAGTGAAAACAGTTCAAGCGAAGACGTTGAAGAAGATGGCGAGGAAGAAGCGGTGTATAGGATGGCTTTGAATCACTACAAACCGGTGAGTCTACCGATGAACGTCAATGGACGTCAAATAATTATGGAAATTGATACAGGGGCGGCCAGTTCATTCATTAGTAAACAGACTTATGAAACATACTTCAGTCATTTTCGACTAGACAGGTCAAATACTGTGTTCAAATTTTACGACGGCACGAAAATAAGGCCGGTAGGCATTATCACACCACTAGTGGAATATAATGGCATAAGCAAGCAGCTCGACTTGTACGTATTGGACAGGGGTGAAACCAGTTTAATAGGCCGACAGTGGTTGGCCGAACTAAGTATAAAAATACCAGTGCTAAGATGCCCTGAGGGGAGTGATGCAAGCATAAGTGTTAATAATGTTAAAGCTAATTCTAATGATTTAAAAATGATAATCGACAGGTATAAGGAGGTGTTCGATGGGAATCTGGGCTGCTACACCGGTGGGAAAGCGACGCTTCGCGTACGGCCTGATGCCGTACCGGTGTACTGCCGTGCAAGGCCCGTGCCCTTCGCCATACGGGAGCGTATCGATGCAGAGTTAGACGCCATGCTCAAAGATGGAATCATTGAGCCGGTGGAGTGTTCGGACTGGGCGACGCCACTGGTCCCAGTCGCGAAGAAAGATGGAGGACTAAGGGTCTGCGCGGACTTCAAGGTAACTCTTAACCCTGTTCTCATGGTCGATAGGTACCCGTTACCTAGAATGGAAGAATTGTTTTCCAATTTGTCTGGTGGTCAACAGTTCACGAAAATCGATTTGTCGCAAGCGTACAATCAGGTGTGTCTGACGGAAGAGTCTAAAATGTACACAGTTATTAACACACATCGTGGCTTATTCAAGTATAATAGGCTTGTTTATGGTCTATCGTCAAGCGCTGGTATATTCAGTCGTATAAGCGCATCAATTGTGAACGGAATACCAAATACCCAATCCTTCTGTGACGATATTTTAATAACGGGAAATAACAAAGAAACACATTTAATCGCTTTAGAAGCTATTTTAAAAAGACTCCAAGAGCTAGGATTAAAGGTAAAGAAAAGTAAATGCACTCTTCTCGCAGATGAGGTAAGCTACTTAGGGTATATTGTGAGTAAGGCGGGCATAAGGCCAGACCCTGATAAAACCTCAGCCATAGCCGAAATGCCAAGTCCGAATAATACAACGGAACTCCGGTCCTTCTTAGGAATGGTGAACTTTTATGCAAAGTTTGTAAACAATATTAGCAAGGTGTTGAACCCGTTGTACAATTTATTGCAAAAAGGAAGGCACTGGGGATGGACGCAAGACTGTGCGGAAGCGTTCAAAAGGGTAAAGTCGTTACTTTTGAGTAGTGAAGTACTAGCGCACTATGACCCCCAGAGGGCGCTGACGCTCACATGCGACGCGAGCGCACAAGGCGTTGGGGGCGTGCTTACGCAACCGGATCACCGCGGCGCGGAGCGGCCCGTAGCGTACATATCGCGTAAACTAAACGCGGCCGAGCGTAACTACTCTCAAATACACCGCGAGGCATTGGCGATAGTATACTGTACGCGTAAGTTTCATCAATACCTGTACGGTAGACGATTCACGTTACGAACGGACCACAAACCTTTAGTAAGCATCTTTGGTCCACAAACGGGAGTGCCAAGTATGACATCAAGTAGAATGCAGCGGTGGGCACTAATCTTAACAGGCTATGATTTTGAAATACGTTATGTAAACACGAATGACAATAACGCGGACGCCCTATCGCGCCTACCTATAGGACAGCAGGATGATTTCGATCCCCCTGAACAATCCTATTTACATTTCGCATCCGATGCATTATTATTAGACAACAACGAAATTAAGATAATGACAGCGAGAGACATGTTATTAGGAAGAGTCATAAATTACATCAACAGGGGTTGGCCAGACGAGGTAGACATTAAGGAGTTAAGGCCGTACTTCAACAGAAAGGCAGAGCTGTATTTGGAACTCGGTTGTGTAATGTGGGGGCACCGCGTAGTCATACCTGAGGCGTGTCGTCATAAAGTATTACGAGAGTTGCATGAACCCCACATGGGAATTGTAAAAACCAAAGCAATGGCAAGGAGTTACGTATGGTGGGCTGGAATCGACGAGGCCATCGAAGCCTGCTGTCGAGCGTGTGATGTATGCGCCGCAGTTGCGCCGTCACCCCCTGCCGCGCCTCCTGTGCCTTGGCACTGGCCAGCCCGGCCGTATGAAAGAGTCCATTTGGATTTTTTGGGGCCCCAAGACGGTCATATGTTCTTAGTGGCAATCGATGCAAGGACTAAGTGGATCGAGGTTTATCAAATGACGCGAACATCAGCCGATTGTGTCATTACTAAACTAATGCAGTCATGGTCTAGATGGGGAATACCCAAACAGATTGTGTCTGATAACGGTCCACCGTTTAGCAGCATAGAATTTAACAATTTTTTGGAAAAGAACGGAGTACAACACTTGTATTCAGCACCATACCACCCATCATCAAACGGCGCGGCAGAAGGCGCGGTTAAATTAATAAAAGCAGTAATTAAAAAGGCAAAGTTAGAAAAAGTAGACTTAAACGCAGCGATTTGTAAATTCCTGCTACACTATCACAGCACCCCACACAGCACTACGGGTGAATCACCCGCTAGGATGTTGCAGGGTCGGGAGCTACGACTACGTTTAGATGCGTTAAAACCGGATAGGGCAGCGAAAGTAAAGCACGAGCAATCGAAAATAGTAGAACGTACGTCGCAAAGGCATAGACAGATACCAGTAGGAGAACAGGTCAGATACAAAAGTTATAGGCCAGGCGATAAATGGTTAGATGGAACAATAGTTAGTCAATTAGGGAAATCCGATTACACGGTTGCGGCAAACGACGGAACTGTACACCACAGACACATAGACCAGATGAAACAGAGGTTGAGAAACTCTTGCATTTTCCCAACGGACGATGACCCGGGGCTAGAGGCGTCACCCATTACGTCGCGCGCGGACCAGCCCGCTTCCAACCGCCAGCACCACACCCCGCTTTCGGTCACAACGGAGTCGAAGGGGGAGGGGAGCGGGGGAAGGAGCACGAGTATCATGACCGGCCATAACTCATCAGCGGCTTCACCGCAGCATGGCCAAGACCAAGGGGTAGAGGCTCGAAACACAATAGAATCAGAGCACACCCATCACGGCGAAAATAACTCACCGGTGCAGGAGCGCAGATACCCATCACGAACCAGGAACGCTCCCAAACGTTTCGGGTTCGAGATAGATTAGTTAAGGCGAAAACAGTAATGTCATATTTATGGTATAGATCGGGCAGCCGATGTATCAAATGTGTAAACAGGGTAATATATATTAATGTTCTGGTGACCTGTAAATTTACGGGGGGACAGTGGCAGTATTAAGATCTTAACGTAGGTATGTAAATTTAAGTAGTTAACGGTTGTACTTGTTTACTCAAATGTGCGATAACACACATACTTATGTAATAGGGTAACAACACAATGTTACATTATTGTAATCATGTCATGTTATATCCGAGTAAGTTAAATCATGTTAATTGTAAGTTTAGTGTGGGAAGAATGGTATATATGTAAGTAAGTTTGTGTACGTAGGTTTTTGGTAGGTTTTGTGTACGGGGGGTTCGTATGTCAGTTGGCAATTGTTCAGTGAATAAAACGTCACATGTTAAACCATGCCTTTTATTTAATCCGCAAATACTCATCAAGGGGGAAAAAAACTGTTAAGACGTGATGCGGCGCCGCTCTTTAGGTATTTGAGGGGGTGAAGCAGAGGAAGTGACGGGAGAGTACTCCCGCCCATCTGCGGGTGGCACCCCGCGTCAACTTTTTTTTTGGAAAGAGTTTTACGGCTCTGGGTTCATATTCTGTTGCCAACCGTATTGACCACCGATTCCGGGATTTTTCCGGAAATTTAAATAAATCATTTTTTTACTAACTATTAATATCATACTATACTCCATTACAAATAGGGGCGAAAAGAAGGAAAAAAAGGTTCTTTATAGTACATACTTTAAAGAAATATGAAAAATTGTATCAAACAACAATGTTGCAAAGCGATTGACGATGTTGAAAGACCTAAAGAAGCAGTGGTGCACACATGTGGTTCGTCTTCCTTTCAATGAAGCTTTTTTAAAGATAGTTATGAAAAATATCCGCCAGGTGGAGCTAGTAGCCATATGGAACCTTAATATTTTTAAAAATTCTAAAAAATGTACTAAGATTAGTAGAACTTCTTTCAAATCGTTATTGAGCATCGTTGTATTTATTTATGAATAGATTTGTCTCTAATCTAAATCTGAAAAATCTAGAAAAAATGTGTTTGCAAGTTATTGAGGTAGGTACTAGAGTAGGCGCAGAGACTTAAAGTTTGTAACACAGAACACACGTACAGGCCTGGATTTAGGCGACTAATTTCTAAAATGAATAATGACAAGCAGTGGCGTAGCGTGCCTCGGCGATTTGTTTGGGTACCTTATGAAGGCTAAAGATTTCTCACAAAAGAAAAAAAATGTTTTCATAAAAATTTAAAGAAATATTTATTCATCATAATTATCTAAGTATCTGTCACTTTCTCCAAAAAAAATCAAACAATTCAAATGGAATATTACACTCTCCTTACCTTTTTTCGGCAAACTGATTTATTAAATCATTTATAGCTGATGAAGAAATTTGGGAAGTATTTATTAATTTTTGCTTACGCACGTCGGGGGCCCCGTATAATTGATACGGCAGATACGGCGGTAGCTACACCTCTGATGACAAGTTTCCTAGTGCTAAGTTCGTAGCCTCGAAAAATATGCCTTCTTGTGTCCTGCCTGAGGTACTGTGGCAACTACTAAACAAAAATAAAAAACCGGCCAAGAGCATGTTA
This sequence comes from Agonopterix heracliana, assembly GCA_963693445.1. NCBI lineage: Eukaryota > Metazoa > Arthropoda > Insecta > Lepidoptera > Depressariidae > Agonopterix > Agonopterix heracliana. The sequence continues at coordinate 2,631,357 of OY856321.1, forward strand.
GAATCGCCCAAGGTAGGGTTCCGTAGTTAATATGAAAATCTTTTCTTAACATAGCTTAAATAACTTAAAAAATCCTCAAGAAGCAAACAATAGTGCGATTGAATTTCGTTCAGCGCCATCTATTGATAGACGCCGACACGGCGGTCGACGGTCGATATTTTATTTGATTTCTCCGAAACTAGTTGGGCTAAAGCTTCCGTTATAATTTTCTTTGAAAGTACTTACAGAGAGCTAGCTATATTGTGTCACATTTTCAGATTTTTTACTCCTGTATTTTAGAAGTTAGAGGGGGGTACGCCCTATTTTGACTTTGAGCGCAAATATCTCGAGACACAAGCATTGTAATGATTTAGTTTCTATAGGAGTTTTCTTCCATTGGACAAAACCTATCCAACGACACCACACTCGATTTATTAAAAAAATATTCTTTTAACGACCTTTTCGTTGTATCCCATACAACGAAACCCGAAGCACGGAAACGCTCGAGATGAAATTATGACGAATTATGACGTCATAAATTTTTGTTCTGAAACCTATCGTGTGGGGTATTAAATAAAAGGGCTTCATGAGTCGGTCTTAAAAATATACTATACCATTACCTTTCAGCCATAATGTTTTAAAAAATCCAAAAAATATTTTCAAAACATACCAAGCGTGGGCTCTTCCAGTAGGCCTCGCATGCCAACCCCGAGAAAACGATAAAAATCGAGATATGCCTCCATCCCTATTATTTTACGTATGCCAGAAAGAGCGCGCATGACGGTTTTCTCGTTTAAACGCTTTGTCGTGGGTGGCATGCTAGCTGTGCAGGTAGGAAACGGCTGAGTAAATTTTTGGAAAGCATACGCCAAATGTGTCGTAATATCGTCATTCGTCATATCTAACGTCAATAATGCAAATTCAAAAATATTTATTGATGAATGCGGATTGGTAGACTTCATTATAACGCATCCGAATTTTTTCTTCAGCGTAATTAGGTTTCCTCACAATGTTTGCTTCATCGCTTGCTCTTCATCCTTGTCACTTGTTGAGGACAAAAAACCTATCCTTGATGGTATTCCATCTACTGACACCTGCACAATATTGGAGACGCTTACTTGAGTTTATTTTAAGTTAGGTGGTGGTGGTGGTGGTTGTGGTGTTTAGTTATTGTGTCTTGTGTTTTTACTGTATTACAAATAAATAAATAAAATATTTATTTTTACTGCTCTTGGAGAACGCATTATTGTCAGCACTTATTTTGATTAGAAATTGTTATATTATGATGAGATACACGAGAATTACCTACTCTGAATTAGCGTTACAATAAAAAGTTGATTTTGTTTTTCACGGTGGTAAGTATAAGTATTGAGGAATGCAGGATTGAAGTCTTCCAACTTTTTTAGTATTTTTTTATGGAGTGACGAAGGTCACTTATCTCGGATAAATACCCTGCAACCATGACTAAGGTGTAGTTATTCCATTAACATTCAAGGGGGCTACTTGTTTCTAAGGGCAGGTTTAGACGCGAACACCTTCCGGTAGTACCTACTTGAAGACTATTCCGGCAATGAAGGCTGACCACGGTTGGTAAGCGACGGTCTTTAGTGAATTTCGATAAATTGAAGGCCATTCAGTAGGCCTCGCATGCCACCCCCGAGAAAATGATAAAAATAGAGATGTGCCTACATCCTTATTATATTTACGTATGCCAGAAAGAGCGCGCATGACGTTTTTTCTCGTTAAAACGCTTTGTAATGATAAAAATCTATGCTAGCCATGCATGAATGCTTTCTTGTTTTTTGGAAATGTTTTGATTTTTTTTGTTTTGATTTTTTTTTTTGAGTTATATTGAACTAAGTGATAATGTCAGGCCTTGTTTTAGTTAGGGATTGCCGAACCGCACTTCAAGCATAGGCTTGTACATAGAGTGGTAAAGAAAGAATCTGTTGTTTATTCTTTAAAATTAAACTATTTTTTTCCTAAAATATCTTGTATTTTGTATAATAACAACACTGCAAAGCGAACCGGATATCAAACGTGTATTTAAGAATGACAATACATCAGACTGGTCATACAATTTTGTGGCACAGAATCGTGAGTTCTAACTTGATAAGTTTTTAAGCATGCATTTAACATTCTAAAGAATTTGTTTTTGTATTGTTTTTATATTGGTTTGTTGTTTAATATTTCACTTTCCAGCATTACTGATACCACGTGGCGTTACCCACGTCACAAAATTTGCATATAAGCTAGTGTTACCCATCAAAAAAATATACCCATATATTATGATAAAACTACTTACCTACTTAATAACGAAATGCATATTTTTTCTAGAAAATATCAAATTTTTGTGTCACTTAAGTTTAATGCTGAATATGGTGGATATTAAAAGCTTAAACAGTGAGCTTAGAAAGTACATTTTGCAAGTGTTTGTTATATTTTTCCTTAAAAATATTATTAAATATTATATTTAAATCCATACGCACAAAATGTTACCTTTGTGATAAAGAATTTAACTCAAAAAACACTTTGTAATTTTGTGATGAGCTTGTTTTACCTAAATAAAACTACTTTTATCAATTCGTTTTGATTCAGTTTACAAACTAAGTTTTCCGGTGGTGTGTATTTAAGAAAGGGATGGAATAAAAATGAAATTAAAATATAACATAAACCATTTTATACCAAGGTTATTGTGAAGTGTAAAAGGCCCTAACTCAATTTAAATCATAATGTAACGTATTTTTATTAGTGTCAAAAGGTTTAATTCAACTTCTGAACGAAATATCTCCAGCACGGTAAGTATTTCATAGACTAAACCATATAATAATAAAAGACCATAAAAATATCTAGAAGACACAGTGATTTGCTTGAAAAAATATGAAACGGTTTTCGAGAAAATATTTTTTTTTACCAAAAAATTATGTTTTTAGGCTCTCCTGTAAAGTTGCATTTTTGGAGTTGGACCGTTATTCACCGGACACACAGAATTATAGTGTTTCGTGTTTTTATCGATTCCGTAACTTTAGGGAGATTTTTTTTAATGCATTAGTAAGATTTAGGTAGTTACAAACAATGTGAAGGACGTTTTAATACTTGGATTGATGTTATTCATCTTTGAATAAAGTGTATTTGATTGATTGATTGATTACAGATGTCGTTCAAGGCTTAAGAAAACTTGTTTAATTCGCCCTCAAAATCGATTTTCAGTCCGGTTTAATCATACGGAATTACGGACCTAGTGAGCACAAAACAGATTTTTTCTTTCGTTTCCATCAACACCGAACGAGTGAAATGTTAAAATTAACATGCACTTGTGTTTAATTTAGACGACATTCTTTTTAATTTAAGATAATGTTCCTATAATTATTTTGTATTTATATAACATTCTTCTATCAAACACTGCCAATCGGTATTTTGATTTTTTATAAAACGATCACGGTCTGAAAAGGTTTCGTAGCCCTGCTGCTGTCATCTTCCTATTTTCGTCTTTATTTGACATATAGTTTTATAGTTTAATAATGTGCCATTAATGGAGAACAATATTACAGTTAAAGTGAGAAATAAAGATAGGCGCTTCCGTTTGATTTGGATTAATCCTCGTGTAAAACTCATCTAATTGGAATGTTTGAACCACCCTTGCATTTCAAGAGTTAGCTAGGTTAGGTTAAGAACAAAGAAAAATATAACTAAAGACCAGGCTTTAAGGGCTAGTTCCCATTGCCTTTCCGAAAGTATAAATTCTTATCAAAAAAAATAAAAATTGTTTGCCACTTTATTGTATTTCAAACGTAGAAAGAGAAGGAACTAGAACGAAGCACATGTCTTGTCATATCACTCAGTAAGAGATGCACATAGCAAATTCGCTCTAGTTAAAAAAGGAGATCGCTACTTATTGCTGTCCTTATCGACGTAGCCACTTTTTTGTTCTACGACGGCTGTCTGACTCCGGAGTCAGACATCTATTTTCATACAAATTGTATAGGATTTTATGACTATCGCTGTCTCATACGCGGTTACACTGATGTTCCGTCTATCAGCGTAAGCGAAATACTTGGCCTATGATTTCAAACCATCGTCAAAAATCAATATTTAGTGTGAAAAGTGTTCATCTTTTTATATTGTAAATATTAATGTGAGATTAAGTATATCAATTTAATCACGTAAGTAATTGTTTAGATTGATTTTTGACACGTGATTTTTCATTTTGGGTAAGAGGATTGGCGGATACCGTTGGCCATACAAACGTATTCCCCTGTTGAGTTTAAAAAATCCAAAATCTAGCTCAAAATAAGCTAAGGTGGCAACTCTAAACGTCAGCGTTTAGCGAACGTGACACAATATGTCTACCTCGTTCAACCCTAGACGGGGGCCGCTGTACATCGACGTTTTTGTGGGCAGAACTAGTAACAACCACTTACTAGACGAGTCGATGTACTCCAAAGTCAAAAAATAAAAAATTGGCGAGCGTCCGTCTCCGACCGTGGCTAAAAGCCGTCTGAGCGCGCCCCGCTAAGACCCGCTCCGAGAATATTTGGTACGCCATTCGTATTTTTGAGGATAAATAAATAATGGAATTACTTTTTATAACTTTTGTTGATGAATTCACTAGAAGAATCAATGGTGAATATGTGAGTATAAATTAAAAAGAATGAAACCTACTTTAAGTTCTTCTAAAGCGAAAAAAATCGTTTAAAATGTTAAAAAATACGACATCTTTGTGACGATTTTCTATCGAGTGAAGTAATTCCAATCGTGTATTTAATTGATGATTTCACTAGATAAACTATCCAAGAATACTAAGGTATGACTTATAATTCGGTAATTTGTATAAATCTAGTCGAAACATGAAAAATAAAAGATGCCTCCAACGTATTTCCTTCTACTATGTCACCTTAAGTCACGTACCGGTACTGGGCCGAGCTTCTCTGGCCGGCTGGTGTGGATATGTTGTAACTTCTTGTATCTTCGTGAACGGTACCGTCCTATATCTTCCTTTATGTTCTGAAGGTTTAAACGCACTGTAGACCACTTTAGAGATGGATTATTCAAGAGCACAAGGTATTGTTCACAATTCACAGGTTCGCGTCCGTAGAACGGTTCGGAGCCGGCAGGGTAATGGCCGCCGGGGTTCGTTAGTCAGTCTCAACTCAAGAGAAAGGTAAAAAAGGGGGCGGGAAAATTTGAAATATGGTTCTAGAGAAGGCTAAGCAAACACGGAGCATGATTGGCCTGGAGTTAATCTGGCGTAAACATAACCTAAAAGGAGGCATTCTTTTCATAGTCAAACGGTTTTTTTATTTTCGCATTTATTTCGGGAGTTTCCTGGAAATGCACTGTTTGGCTAATAATGTTACATTAATAATAGATGTTAAGAGGCGGTTTCTTTGTTTTGTTTTAATTAAGTTCACACAGCTGAAGATTCTTTCTGAATCGGCATTTGCACGAGAGAAAGGAAAGGAGAGAAATTCATGAACAAATTTTACCAAAATGTGTTTTCGTTCCAATGTCAACTTTATTACAATGAAGCTCGGACCGAAACGGTCGCGATATATCGAAATTCGAAAGTCCGGGTACAGGGCCTGGGCAGTCCAATAGGTCGGAACTAACGTCTACGAAGCCAATAAATCTGGGTTGGGTTGGTTGATGTCAAAATAACGTAAAGTTAAAACTAGTTGTTCTTTACCGCTTATGTCGGGTGTTTCGTCTATCATGACGGCTAGAAAATCAGTCTTACTAATTTTCATTTTAATCATGGCTGTCAGATGAAAAAAAAGTGTGATCGTACGCCAACTACAAAAAAATCGTATTCCAAGGAAATTTTGAAATGAAAATCGTACAACCTAGAAGTAAAGTCTTTATTAAAAACTATTTATAATAAACTATTTGTTAGACTTATACAAATTTTCTGAGGTTAGATTTTTTAACGCGTTGTAAGAACCTTTCACTTAAACACCAAACCAATAGGTGCATAAGTTTACGATCGTATCTTGGGCTATAAGGGTCTCCTATCCTAAAGGATAGATGGGTGTTTGTTATGTAACGTGTAATATTTTACTAAACCATTATGATCTGGCAGGACTGGTACATTATAATTCCCGCGAATTTCTACATCTTTATAAGTTATTTGCTGAATTCTCTCATATCCTGTCTCAGAATACATTCTGACACGTTCCAAGCTGGTATAAAGAAAGACTAGTACCATGAAAAGATCCTGTAGATGTGTTACTGCTATGATTATGGTCTACATTGTCTATAGCAGCAACTGTGAATAGATCTGTTCTCAAATTAGACGAACACAAAACATTTTCTTCTTCGCACCTTCTCACAACCAGATCTGAATATGACGAGGTTATTTCCAATACTCGAAGCGATGGAATAGAAATTCCAAGTTCGTGTAATTTGTCAATAAGTCCTTTTTAATTAAAACTCGAACTTCAAACGCCATGCGCAAACTACAACAACTCTCCCTCCCCCTACCCCTCTTTTCCTTTGCCAGACTGAAAACTTCATCTTGACACTGGAAACTATAGCCCACGCCTACCATTAGCGGAGACACCACGGGCTGCTAAGGCCGCGTCTCAGTCAAAACTTAGTTTTATTATGTGGTTAGTATATCCGTTGCAAAGGATCTAATACAATTTTTGGCATTTTACGGCATTGGATGCGGAAGATTTTCAAACGAGGTTTAGCTTATAATAGTTTAGATTATTATTATATGTTATATGGTTTGGAAAAATTGTTTGGACCCGTTTACCTTTATTATGAAAACGGAATACAAGCGCAGTAATACGCACTAGCCTTCCTAGGGTGGAATAACGGGAAATAATGTCGACGTCGTCAATGAGGTGATCACTGCTCGACGCGGTGGAAATACACTTTACGTTATTAGATATGTGACGTGGAAAAGCAACGTTAGATAAGAGCGATAACTCGTTTGTAAAGGTCGACCACTCATTAGTAATATCTATAGGCGATGACTCATCCCAGTCAACGCCTGCTATCCACAAAAATTGAATTGAAAGTTTTGCATAAGGTGTCACAAGAAATAACATTCCGAGTGGATCGTAAATACGGGATATCTCGGACAGTCTAGAATTTTTTGTACATTCCTTTGACGAAGTTTGAACGGTAAAGTTAAAACCATCAGAATTATGGTTCCACTGAAGCCCTAGAACCTTTGTTTGTTTGTCATTTTCCATGGCAGCGATATAAATATTCTCTCGCCGCTCACCGTGAGAATCTGGCGGCAGGGCTAAAAGCTCTCGATCGTAAGGGCTGTATTTCTTCTGGGCGCTACTCAACTTCTTTGAAAAGAAAGCTAAAGGTATGATAGGATGGATCCCCTGCTGGGCGTGTTATCTCTTGGTACTGTGACAGAAGATCGTGATAGCGAGAGACACCTGAAAAAGTTTTAATATGGCACAAAGCTGGCTTAGCAGCAAGGTAAGCTTTATTTATTTATTTATTTATTTATTTATTTAAGGCTTACCAACTAAATATATATTACACATTCAATATAAATTACATTCAAAATATCGTATTAAATATATACTTAAATTATAGGAAAGCACAACATTCAAACATGAAAAATATAAAAAGACAGAAGACATTATTAACTGTCTCTTTTGCGGGTCTGCTGGAAGAAATCTTTTCAGAGATAAGCTCGCCCTTTGTACATGTTTTCTCAACTCTTTCAATTAATATATCTGTGTGTACAAAATAGATAAGGAAATTAGCTTTAGCGGTTAGTGACGTAGTATTGTCTATTAGGCGATGGTGCCTTGCATCCACTAAGAGGTTGTAAAAAGAAAGAAAGTCTATGCCTATAATTGGTTTTGTAACATCAGCAATCACAAATCGCCAATTAAATGCACGGCGAAGTCCAAAGTCCAGGGTTAGGTTAACCCAACCGTACGTGGCAATAATCGTGCCATTGGCTGCGGATAGTTCGTAATTAGTCTTTTCGAGGCGCCCGTTACGTAACTTTCACAAAGGATAAACACATAAATCCGAACCAGTGTCCACTAAATACTGCACTTTAGTCTTATGGTCTGTCACAAATAAGCGGCCTGTGGAATGGCAATCGTTGGCCGCTTTCACTGACTGCCTTTCCCGTTTCCCTGTGGATACGAGCAGGGCGGGCGACATTTGGTAGCAGCCTTCTTCCAATGGTACCAGCATTGGTCGGAACCGCCTGTTGACTGGCTTCGCGATCGTTGCCGTCTGTATGAGAAGTTTTCCCGAGACCTGGAGCGCGGTCGTGATCTCGATGCGGCAAGGGATGAAACCTGTTTGGTAAGCTCGTCTATTTGTCTTCTCAAATCATCGAACTCCGACGTTGGAGGTGTGGCCACGTGATGCACCTGTGGTTGGAGCGAGACCTCATTTATTTTGTCTGCTAATTGGGCCACGTCGTCCAGGTTAGCACCAGTCTGCGTAGCGATGATTGCCTGGATATGACTTGGTAAACGGTTTGCCCACAGCGAGCGAAGAATCTCGTCTGGCATTTTGTTTCCGGCCAGATTCCGAAGGTGACGGAGGAACTGGGAGGGCCTGCGGTCACCCAACTCTTCATGAGCCAGCAGCTGGCGTACGCGCTGCTCCTGAGAGGTCGACAGCCGTGCGATAAGCTCTGTCTTTATTTTTTGAAATTTATTTTCCGTCGGTGGATTCGTCACGACGTCTTTTACTTCCGCCACGTATTTGTACTCCAGGGTGGAGATAACGTGGTAAAATTTCGTGGTATCTGATGTGATTCCCGCTAGTGCAAACTGGCCTTCTAGTTGTGCAAACCATAGGTCAGGCTCGTCTGGCCAAAATGGCGGCACTTTCACGCCTACGCGGAACACATTTTGTCCCGTTTCCGTCCTATTTAGTCCATCTTCGCCTTTATCTCCACTTTGCTGCGAATTAGAACCTCCAGTTGACATGATTAATTAACTCGTCACTGTCCTTAGTAAATTACCAGTCCTAATTTAACTTTCGAAAATGTTCAAATCACACGCGGCGTGGTCACCAAATTATGTGGGGCGTTCTAGTCCAAATTAAACCACATAAATATTAACACATAACAGTATATTGTTCGGAAAACAGTACAGTACAGACACGGAAGTAGAAACAGAGAAAGATAGGCAAAGGAAAGCAGGAAGCACTTAATAACTAACTAAAACTAGCAATGGCGTCTAAAGCGGAACGGATCGAGTATTAGGCGGCGTCGCGGCGGTATCGAGTCAAGCGGCCTCCCGGCGTCGCGTATCGATTTCGACCGTCGATCGAGGGAAAAACGAAGGCGAGCCGGCTTGCCGTTCGGAAGTGTTCGCGGTGCGCTCGGGACGCGCATGCGCAGCCGGGCGCCGTCGCAGGAGTCCGACGATGCATCACGCCGCTGCCCAGCGCGTAGGGGTGCGCAGAATGTATGGACGTCGTGTCCCCACAACCTGAACGAATTCACAGTAAGAGTATACTGTCAGTATACAGTAGGGTTCTTGATAACCGAAGCCCAGTCGTCATAAAACAGGGTCGAACGACCTGCTGTAAATACCTCTAATCCCTCTTCCGGGACGACGATTGCTAGGCTGGTCATCTGCCGCGAATTGCTCTCTGATTGTTCCACTCAGTTGCAGCTGGAGCTTGAGCTGGTGGAGCTATTGCTGGCTGCCAGTAGCATTTTTTCTGTGCGGCTCGGACTTTGTTCAGATATCCGCCTCGCTGCCCGTCCGGAGGTGGGCCCCAGTAGTTTAAAGTTTTAGTGTCCACAGTTGCAGGTCGCCGGAGGTCCTTTGATGATTTTCCTAGATCTTTTAATCTCTTAATTAGTTGATGTAGCTCTGCACACAAACGAGCACTGAACAAACGTGAAAAAAAATCTCACTAGTTCAGTCAACTGAACTGGACAACTGAACTAGTGGGAAAACCCATTTGTAACAGTTGTCCCCTGTATAGTAATCGGGCAAAACAACGATGACTCTGCCTGCGCGAGTGCAAGGTGATAGTATGCCTGACTGAGGTGAGGTCTATTTTGACCATCCAGTCGTGAGGCTGAATGAACTCCGGTATGTGAAACATAGTTATAAGCTTCGATCAAAATAAAATGAATGGATAGGCCTTACGCGAAATTTCAAACCAGAAAAATGAGGCAAAACAAATGAAAGGTTTACTTCAATTTGTATGCAAGTGCACTAGATTTGACAGATAATGGCGCTAGTTTGTATGGACCAAGTGCACCAGTAGTTTGCTTCAACTTACCGCGCTTTAGGCCTATCCATTAATTTTATTTTGATCTAAGGTTATAAGACGGAATTTGCTTACCATCACGTATTTGTTGAGACTTTTGAGGTTGAAATCGACCGGTGCGTCTGGTCGGGCTTGACAATTTAAAACATCTTTGACATGAAACTGGGCTTTTGCGGAGCTTGTTCAAAAACTTTTTGCTTTTTTAGGGATATGCGATCACTTGGTCCATTTCTGGTGACATACACGGGTGTCTGAAATCGGTTGCCTAACATTTTTACTGGGATCAAAGAGGGCCTGACAGGGAATACGGTGACCTGTGATTAGGTTAAGAAGTGTTTCTGGTGCGCCTAGATCCTTCCATTGTTTTGCAATTGCAAATTATATATCAAAAAACTTCGGTCACAATCCTTGTTATTTCACATAAATAACATATTTTTTTTTACATTTCTGCTAAGGGATAAAGTTTCTTAGGGCGGAATGCTGGTTATTTTGTTTTTATCATCATCATAGCCCGTCCCACGTCCCACTGCAGGACACGATGATAAGAGATCAGATGGGATGTCTTTCATCCCCTGGAAGATGGATCGGGTACTGGTGTGGAATGCCACCTGTGTGGACACTCAATCTGGCTTGTCCCATCTATGGAAAACGAGCAAGAGTTGCAAATATTGGTACTAAAAAGAAATCAAGAATTATGGCCTGTTTCATCACTTTTGAGTAAGTTTTTGTGACAGATAGTTTGAAATTTTTTCTGTCGGATAACAAGAATTTTTACTTAACAGGCCCTTAAACTATATTCTTTGTTATAGAAGTTTAGTGAAAATTAAACAAGAAATAACTGGAAATTAATTCATTGTTCACATTATTTTATAATTTGAGGACATTATAAATTATGTTGGGCTGCGGCGCCGGCGGAGGTGGTGGTGGGGTCGGTGCCGCTGTTGAGGGCGGCGGCGGTTGCCAATACCATTCTGTTGCTTGAAATATAGAAAAAGAAATTATAATTTATACCTGTTTTGTCCCACTGCTGGGAATTTATATAGCATCGTGTTTGTATCAATTTATTTGCAGGATACCTAGAAATTAATTTATAAATAGAGGTGTACTACACAGGCGGATTAACTTGACATCTGGTTCCAATGACGTTGGTGTAAAGTACAGTTAATTACAGCGGGTCCGTATCAGAAAGACAATCTAGTGAAATGTCTATGTGGGATGAATGACATAAAAGGAAAACGACGTACCAGTAAAACGTCTGAAATTGGAAATCGTCGTTCATCTGTATCCATCCCGCAGTAAGACTTTCCTTCCTTTTTGGCTAGATATAAAAATGAACGAATCCTGAAATTCATCCATTTTAATTGTACAAATGTAAAATAAAATACCGAATTCCTTTCTAATTGATGCCTTTTTGATTTTATATTGACATTTTGAATTAACAATTTAATAATAATCTTAGCCAAGTACCAAAATTTGTTCCAATGATTTTCCGCAACATGGCGTGGTTTTTTATATTTCTGGTCAGGCTTTAGAAATATAACTTTAAATTACTTAAGTACTTTATTAATGAGCGTTTTTCTTTTGGTTTTCTATGTCATCGATAGATGGCGCTACGGTCTGTGCGAATAAAAGTCAAAATTTCTAAAGTGTTTCTTTAAATAATAAAGAAGAAAAAGATGATCAAGAAGATGCCAACGCATCTTTTGATGGCATATTTCATTATTTACTAATCATTTTAATCGAACATTCGAAACTTTTACGCCTGACATGGCTGTATGGGCTCGATCCCTTGGCGTTCCAAAAAAAAGACAGGCACAGTCTTGACAAGATTTTGATAGGATCTCGCGAACGGCTCCATGGAGCGACAAACATAATGGTATGTTTGTTTCATAGGCGAAGTATGTTTCGCTTACGCTGATAGACGTAACATCAGTGTAACCGCGTATGAGACAGCGATAGTCATAAAATCCTATACAATTTGTATGAAAATAGATGTCTGACTCCGGAGTCAGACAGCCGTCGTAGAACAAAAAAGTGGCTACGTCGATAAGGACAGCAATAAGTAGCGATCTCCTTTTTTAACTAGAGCGAATTTGCTATGTGCATCTCTTACTGAGTGATATGACAAGACACGTGCTTTCTTCTAGTTCCTTCTCTTTCTACGGTTTGTTTAGTTTTTTAGGAACTAAAATTAAAAAAGAAAAGAAAAACGCTCATTACGTAATTCAATTACGAAAAGTAATTAATTACGCCCAACTCTGTGTGACGTCTACTTTCTTATACAGGGTCCAACTTAACATGCTGAAACTTTTTTAAGGGGATGTAGAGACAGACCATCGAACTGAACAACTTTCTCTATGGGACTAAAATCGAAATCACGAAAAAAAAAACAGCTGTCCCATACATTCGGGTCGAGTTAGGCTGGCAGTTTTGTATGGGACAACTGAATTTTGTTTCGCGATTTCGATGTTGGTCCCATAAAAGAAAAAGAAAGTTGTTCAGTTTGACGCTCTAATCATCCCCTTAAAAAAGTGTCAGCATATTAAGAAGGACCCTATATTATGTTGCGTGACCCCATCTTACCTCGCGGCCCCGTCTTGCCTCTAGTTCCCCTATTTATCTCGTTAACTACAATACCAATATTTAATACAAAGTACCTACTGATTGATTTTGCGTTTGAGTGTACATTTCTAGACATTAGATAAATCAGACGTTTTACTATGATGGTGTTTTACTTTGAAGACATGTTTACTAGTATGACGATTTTAAATTTCAGACGTTTTACTGGTACGTCGTTTTCCTTTTATGTCTTTCATCCCACATAGACATTTCACTAGATTGTCTTTCTGATACGGACCCATTACAGCAAAAGAACTCATTATCTCAGTAATCAACATACCGCATCTCAGTTACCATTGCACGTGTCCCTGTGCTATAGAATTTTCCAGTTATTCTTTTGCTGTTATCTGTTATTTAAAATATTTACAAAAAAATAGTAACGATATGGTTTTGAGGTGTCCCTAATTTGAAACCACGTACTATGGTGATATTTACAATACTAACCAATTAAAGTCAATGAAATTTTGCAGAAACAATCTAGAAACAAATTTCTATGCTTGTATGGAGTCAGATTTTCGTTAAAATGTATAGTTTTCAAGTTACAGTGCCTCAAAGATTTCCATACATTTCAAACATTTCCAATCTTAAATTAATCCTAGCATTGAAACTGTATATTTTAACGAACTATTCTACTTCTATACTTTGACTACTTCTGCACGTCTAGTATGATTTCTCTACTTGTGCGCGACTCGGCTTTCTTCCACACTACATGTCGCGGCAAACGCGGCTTTCGCTCTCCGGAAAGCGCGGGAACAACAAGCAAAGTACACACACGGCGACACATCAGGTTACGCACCCTATATACCTATAACTACACTACGTAAAAACACAAAATAGTGCGGTAGAGAGCCTGCATAGACGCGGCTGCCGGCGCGGGCGCAGCGTGCCGTGAGACGAAACAACAACAACATACCGCACCCTCTCGCACGATTCGCAGCGTTCAACTTCTAATAGTTCAAAGACCAAACAGGGTAACCGGACCTGTCACCGTGTGTACAACAGCACGTCTTCTAGTATGATTTTTCTGCATACGCGCGACGCCCCTTCGCTGGATAGATTTTTGAAAATCACAAGTAGTAATAATCAGCAGTAGAAAGATGTATAATTTCCATGGTAATTTTGACATTTTCTACTGCTGATATAAACGTGTGATGTCGCCTGTTTCACCACTCTGAGTAAGTTCTTGTTAGCTTATCCGATAGATAGTTTGAGATATTTGTATGAAATTAGGTATGTCAAAATATCTGTCGGAACTTACTCAGATGTGGTGAAACGGGCCCTTTGTTTAATTATAATACATTTAGAAAAAAGTATTAAACCCTTATATCTACGTAATATTTTGATCGAACGAACCTGAAGTTTTTCAGGCCAAAAACATACTGTGGGTAAATCTCTTTTTGTGGGATGTAACAAAACAACCTTGTAAGTATTATAAAGGAATGGTTTAGATAATCAATATAAACAACTTTAACTATGGAGCAAATTATAACACACATCAAACAGCAGTAGTAATGTATTGGACAGCTGATTTTTTTCGACATTATCTCCATAGTGAAAGTTGTTCAGTTTGATGGTCTAAACCACCCCTTTAAAAATTGTTAGGCTGTTTTGGTACACCTTGTTCACCTCATGGGATATTATAAAATATTCATTGGATCAAGTTCACTTGTTCGGCGTACACTAGTCGATTGTTTTTTTTAATCGCTCTAGATCGCCGATCTAATGTGTCAGATCTGATTATTTACTAATTTACTTAACAGTTTAAGTCATCATAAAATCATAAAAAAATAAAAAATATCTCAGAGCGCGCGAAAAATTGTTGTACAGGTCCTAGCTCGACGAGTGCTCGCGCACGACTGACTGAGGAGCGTGTTGATTTGATGCCGAATATATAGTACTCTAATTTTATTTATTGTAATGTTGTCTTACAAGATAACAAAAAAATAATGTATGATTCGTATTCCTTAAAGATAGAAGTTATATATCATATTAAGTTATTTTATATAACATTGTTCGTTTAGAACATAATTGACGCTGAATCTCGTCATTTTCTGCCAAAAATGGCTTTCTTATTTTTTTTTTTTTGAGGCGATTCAAGGCATTTATTGAAATTTTACAACATTAACAAACAATTAAAATATGTACCATAATCATTTGAGAATTTTTAATAAATTTGAGCGTCAAAGATGCATCGCCGACAGTTTTTATGGAAAACCATGTTCGTAAAATATTTATTGTAAATTCTAGGAAACGAAAATGGAAAAAAGTGCTACATTATCAAACAAGAAAAAGAACGGATCTATCGTTAGCCATAAACAAAATATAATTATAGAACCTTACTGTTTCTGAGAATTACTGCGTCAATTATAATCATTTTCGCAAATAATGTAAAAGGGCTCTTAAGACGTAATAGTAGGTGGAAATACCTCGGAGGCATCTTTTAATTTTCATTTTACGACTAGATTTATACCATTTACCGAAACTAAAGTCATACCTTAGTATTTTTGGATAGTTTATCTAGTGAAATCAAACTGAACTGAATGTGAACCCTCTCAATTAGGGGTCACAAAACCGAAGGAATATTACAAAACCGGTTTTTCGGTTTTCATTTTATATCAAAACCGGTTTTCCGGTTTTTCGGTTTTGTTTTCGGTTTTCATTTTGTTTTTTAAATAAAACGTTGTTTTAAACAATTGAAGCATTTTTGATGAACTTGTATAACATTTCTTGCAAGTAATATAATCAGTTTTGAAATACAACAAATCTTACCTATTTGGATGGCTTATGACAGGTATAACTACGAAAGTAGGTACGAAATATAAGTTCATTCGATTGAACTAACAATCCATACCACCATAAAAATTAATCAGTCGAATCAGCTCATATCAGCCCACTGCTGGGCGGGCATACCTGTGCTGTGCATCCTTCTTATTGCGTCATTCTTCAAAGACCTGTGCTAATCTGATCCAATGTTAACTCTTCACCTTCACAATGCCATCAGCCCAACGTGGTGGTAGGTCACCTATTGACCTCCATCGTTCTCTTGGCTTCCACTTAGATAATGTCTTAGACCATGCACCGGCCGTCTTCCCATCTTCCAAGTGTCCTGCCTATTTCTTCATCAAATTTGTGATCCGCTTGCGCCGTCGTATTCGACTCCACCAGTGATTTATGACTAGTATAGTACCTACGCGCCATGTCTCTTTGTTCTTGACTTATTAGCGGTATTCCTGATGATCCAGATATGGTATCCCCTTGTTACATCCTTTGGTTAATGGGAACGAGTCAGGTTAACTCATGTTATACATCTGCATAACTTTACTCCTCCTGGAGGATATCCACATATCTCTTGTCAATATTTTATGGAGAGAATGAAACATGACCAAGTGCTCAACAAGGTAGTTGAAATGTCTGCATCTTTCTCTCAGCTGCTTGACTGCATGAATTTGGTCTATCGTCGATGAGTATTCTTTACGGAAGTCTGCCTGTTCGGCAGGCTGATACTCTTCCAAGAAAAGGGTTATTTCACAGAGCCTTGGCGAACAGTTGGCCTTGGTTTCATTCGGGGAATATAGTCGTGAGCATATGCTTATGCTTATGCTTGGCGAACAGTTTGTAGACTTGAGAAAGTAGGCGTTAAAGGTTCTTATCGTGACCACTGCTTTCTTTTGTCAACCTGCAGTCGTCCTTAATTGCTGCACCATGTTGAGCAGTTTATACGAGAACTTGGTACCTAGTTAGTTGCCTCATTTTCATTTTGCTCAAAGCAAAAAGACTTTTCGGGTCGTCGTTGAGGAGCTCCCAACGTTTACTAAAATAGTGTTTTGCTCGGGGCGTTGTCGAGGAGCTCCAAACGTTTACTAATAGCGTTTTGCTTGTTTTTAGCGTTACATTTCTGCCAATGTCGAGTGAGTTTAGGGAATATGTATGACAAAACCGAAAAATCGAAAACCGCGGTTTTGGCTAAACTGAAACCCGGTTTTGGAAATTGTCGTCAAAACCGGTTTACCCGGTTTTTCGGGTTTCGGTGAAACCGGTTTTGTGACCCCTACTCTCAATCCTATGTAGGGTTGCCAACTTTTTTAAGCGAACATAAAGTATATATCGTTACAGGGATGGTAAATAAAAAGTACAGTCTTAAAAATAAAGTACATTAATTTAAATAATTAAAATTTTTGAAACTGTATTTTTGGAGCTTTTTGCTCGATTTATCATTTATAAAGGTTTGGTGGGATGCACTGCATCAAGATTTTAACATATTAATTAAGAGCTCGTTTCTAATTTTAATGATATCCTGTTCTTCTCGTCCCTCCACTTCACATTCTTCACTGAAAACAGCCTGAAAGCCGGAGTGGCAGGGACAGACAAAATATAACTTATAATTTTCTTCAAATTATACCTAGAATTCGTTTGGGCATTCTTTAAAAATTTATTGCCATTTCTCGCCAGTATTTTTTGTAGACCTAGCTGAAATAAAGTATTTTTGCGTACTTTATTGTTCTTCAAAAATATAAAGTAGGTACATTGACTGAAAATAACGTACAATACTTTATATAAAGTACAGTTGGCAACCCTAATCGTAACTAATTATAAATGTCTCCATCTGGGTTTTCAACCGTTAAACCGCCTGTGCAGCTCAGGCAGTTAAATATTTTAAGCAACCTGGATGCTAAATAGCCAGATACGTATACAACTGGCTGTTCCTCAATATTAGCTAAGTCGTTTACTATGTCCTTATCTTCTTCTGGAATTGCCAAAACTGGAGTTCATTATTTACGTGGAGAGTTTCTGTTTCTTCAACTTCCACAAAATTTTCACTTTCTGATGCAGTCCTTGGGTTTTCTTAAAAAACGAAGCTGTGCAAGTCTGTCAAAAATACTATGTCGTCTTTTTGACAATTCGGTCCACGACTGTGGGGTGCCGCATACTTGACTTTAATATTCAATATTGTTTACCTGTGCTCACTCTAGTACACAGGGCACTAGCTGCCCTTTTAAGTTCAAAAACCTACTAAATAATGATCGGCATTTATACTTTTCATTCAGTTTTTACAATTTTTTTGACTAGTGGATGGCTCAACTTCCTCATGCAATGGAGCTGAAATTAAAATTTGCGTACGCTATCAATAAATGAAAACCATACGCGACCAAATACAGCTCTAGCCACTTTTTTAGTGAAACTACACACGGGAGATTACATTACAAAAAATCTCGCCTTGTGTGACCTAAGCTTGAGAGTGGGATAGAAATTTCCACTAAATATTTGATACTGGCTGAAATACAGTTGCTTACATACAAGCAACATATATTAATTATAGGTTACCGACATTCACAAGTTATTTAAATGCTTTTTGTTTCTTTAAAGATCAGTGGTGAAGTTTAAAATGTATGTTTAAATTACATTGAAGCAAAGAACAATGCATCTAGAAGCATGAATCATTATACAGAACATTAAAGAAAGATCATAAACAAATTTAGATTTAGAAGCGTAAAATGCTATGTTACTGTGATTTAGAATGTTGTAAATGTGTGTGTAACTAATATCTATCTTGGTATTTAACAAATCAAATGATTGTATTGAAACTACCATGAAATTAAACAAATAACTTAAATATGTCTATTTTTTCAAGCATCGTGCAAAAACTATTTGAACGATGTCGATTAGTAGATTACACACTGAGGGCAGGACAGTAAGAAAAATTTCAGATCGCGTGTTGTAGGTAATTGTTGACCGAGGTGAAGCCGATGTCAACTAACATTTGTGATCTGAGGTTTTCTTATTTACTGCCCTAGGTTAGTATAGGTACTATTTTTCTCCTCGACGGAGATGGAAAGCGGCAACTTCGTGTAGCTGCTGTGCTACAGCAGCGGCGAACGAAAGGTTGAATTAGGTATAAGGTTTAATATTGTGTTACTTAGGGCCTGTTTCACCACTTCTGAGTAAGTTCTTGTTAGCTTATCCGACATATTTTGTATGAAATTTATGTCAAAATATCTGTCGGATATGCTAACAAGAACTTACTCAGAAGTGGTGAAACAGGCCCTTAGACTCTTCTGACAGTTGGTGCTAGATAATTTCATCTGATGGTAGAGTAACTAACTATTAGTTGACTAAGTACCTAACACCTTATCAAATCTGTTATTGATGTTATATTTTTATATTTAGCTTTGAAAGCCATATTGAATAAATTAGAACAGTGATTAAGTTTCTACTTAAATAAAATAAGAAACTAAATTATAAATAATAAGTAATATATTTAAAAAATTAAATTCTATTTTTCTGGCTTTGATAAAGTATATGTCAAGATTGACAGTCGAAGATACGAAAGCGTCGAAAAAAATTGGAACCAGGACTGGTTCCTAAACCCTATACATATACACGCACACATACAGAATTAGTATGGCGCCTCACGCACACCAACCTATGAAACTTAGCCCCTTTTGTTTTATACGGTAAAACAGTGAGGCTCATTCTAGACATATACTTTTTCTATGTTTTCTGGCTGCTCCTCCTCCCTTTGATGGTCCTCCTTGGAGCGCTGCCTGTTTTGCATGTCAAACATTTCCTTTAATAAAGATAAAAAAGCTGGAACCTGGCACTGGTGGGGATTTGTGCCTGTAACAATATAGAAGAAAAGTCATTTTAAAAATTTTAGTTCACTTTTAAAATGATAAGAACTTAATTTGAAATGTTTTTCTGATTATCTACCCTAAAAATAGTTATTTGTTATGCTAGGCTGCAAAGTTGCTTTTTGGCGCGAGTAGGTACTTTTATTGAAACCTGAGTAAGCGAAGGATTCTAGGATTGAACCACGAGCGAAGCGAGTGGTTCAAATAATAGAATCCTGAGCGCTTAGCGAAGGTTTCAAAGGTACGAGACGCAGAATAACTTTGCAGCCGAGCGAAACACACAATTTTTCACCTCACAACAGCGAGGAAAAAAAGTGAATTGCTAAAAAGAACATTTCAAAAAGTTTTTATTTAGGACGCGTATGCAGAATTCATAAAAATTGCCTGTTTTCCGATACATTTTCACAAGAAACTGCATCGTTTTAGGAATAGTTATGGATACCTACAGATACATGAAACCTTTATCTATAAATGGTCGGAAAAATAATTTATAAAATAGCAATTTTTATTAATACATAAATATCAAATTTCCGTACCCTCCTCTCTAGAAATCGACGAAAAGGGTGTGTCTTTCGGTACATTTATCTCCAAAACTGAATGATTTTTATGCTTAAAAAAATTACTGTGATATAATAGACATAGTCAGCTTTAAATGGTCGGGAACAAAAATATGAAATAATTCTAAAAACACTCGGAAAAAGAGTAAATACTTTTTAAAGAAACATGCACACATTTTGTAAATTTTGCCAATCACCGTAAACTTTGTTGTACTGCAATAAGGATTAGTTTACTTTGGCAAGTTCACCGGAATTCTGTTTATAATTACATGCATTTCAATATAGGAATCAGTTGGCGTTCATGCGCCCTTGTTGGAAGACCTCCATGTCGCTCTTCAGCAGCTCCTTGCAGTGAAATACATCGCTGTACGGACACACAATCATATTTGACCAAGTCTCTTGATACTTGATTTTACTTTATGAAATATGAGAATGCCACCGATGCACGACGGTAAAATAATGCAAAATCTTTCGAGTTTAGTTCGTTAAATTTATTTCGATGAGTAGGTAGGTACTCTGTTTCTATTTGATACAGTAACTCGATAACTTGAATTTGGATTTATCCCAATGAGTACACTGATTCTTGATGTTGCCCAGGGATATGGAGCTGGAATGTGGTCAATCAATTGAATTTGGAATAATTATGTAGGCATAGCAGTTTTTTTTTGGTTGAAGACATAATAACTAAATACAGCAGGTACCTCAGATCTGAGGTATATAGGTTATACGTATATTAAGATTTTTTTATTATTAAGTACTTTTAGTTACTTAGTAACATAACTATTGACTAGGTACCTACCTAAGTAGGACATACCTACGGACGGAAGACGGGATGGGGCGCGGCGGCGGCGGGGCCGGCCTTTTGTTTAATTTTCTGTTATTGAAGTGTCATAAAAACTCAACATTTATCTCGTTGCCTTTTTAAAAATACACAAATTGTGATAAAGGGCACTGATAAAGTGATAAAGGCATTCAAATTAGATCGCCGTGCGCCGGTGCAGGTGTTTTGCAGGTGGTATCGGTAGTATAGGCATTTTGTCAATAAATTCAAAGCAAACAATACATTTGTTGGGATTATTATATAATTGGATTCACAATGTACTTTATGATATGCAAGTGTCGCGGGCCACCAAGCTGGCAACTTATTGTAGGTAGTGAGTTTACTACTCATGATTCGTGGCTAGCTGGCTCATTCATTCGTCGATTCGCTGTAATGACGTACTTTTTGAGTGTTCTTTCGTGTGTGTTTGTGATCCCTAACAACTTGGCTTCTTTTTTACGGTATTCTGATTTCTATGTGATTTGGCCGGTGTTTTCCTTTGGACTGACTATTTACTGCTACGACTCAAGGACATTGCTGCTTACGATTGGATTGCTGTTGGGATTGTTTCTATGTAAAAAAAGTACGATATTTTTTTCTTTTGAGTTTTCGGACGAGACTATAGTTTATTTTTTCTCGACCTATTTTTTGAGTGTCGGATATTGTCCACGTTATGTTGTAATTAATTTGACAAGAATTTTTTTAAATATGTCCAAATTAGATTATGTTGTGGTAAGTATAAATTTTTATTTCACTTGTCCAAAACCGATTAGTGCTATAAAACGGAAGCCGCCATATAACTTCACTCGTGACGTCATAAATGTAGTAAACAATATGTAAACTTTTGTCATTTAGACAAAGGCCGTTTTAAAATGTTTATTGAATTATTATTTCTTTGTTTCTCATTATTAACCTTTTTTATCCCTAGAACACGTTAACATCCTTCAATCAGTGATAGACTATTTATTCTCTATATTATAGACATCTAAATAATCGAATACAAGATAAATCTATTTCTGTCATACCTAATGTTATTACCTCTTACAAAATATTATTTTATTTTCATAATCCAAAAATGTACTACGCCTAAACACTCATCATCATCATGGGCCTTATTTCATCTAAGTAGATGTTTCAATCAGCGTCTGTTTGGTTTAGACACCGACGTTCGTGGCTGTAAACTATAAAACCACCATAACACCAAATTCATGTTTTTATTATATAAAATGATAAATAAATTACTTGGACTTTTGAAATACGACAAAAAACGACAAAAAATATTACAAGTATCAAGTGGCCTCAATTTACTCATACTTTTGCCTCTCAGCAGTTGTCTTTGTGTGCGTGAGACTTGTGCGAGTAGTAGTACAGCCAGATGTCGGCAAAACGGCGAAATTGAGGTGCGAGGTGTAAGCTCGTCCTTAAGCATTTTCTGTGGATTGGCGGTATATAAAAATATTGAATAGACAGATTCGAATTTCAAAAACTCTTTCCACGCTAGCGGATAAAATACACTTTTGCACTCAGATTTCGAATGATAAACAGAATCTTTCCGAGCTTGTGAGGTGAAAAATATACCTATATTATTATCTACCCTATTTTATTAAAACATTAAGCCCCACTTGCGCCAACCTGGGTTAGCAATAAACTCCAGGTTAAGTAGGTAACCCATGATTTTTTGTATAGAAAAACAACTGAAAGAGCCATTTTATCCGGAGTTAATTGCTAACCCGTGGTTGACGCAAGTATATTTTTTACCATTATTTTGGTTTTGGTCATTTTCTTGGCCGTCGCCGCCGTTGCCTTTGCCTCAGCCGCCGCTTGTACTTCCTTCTCCAGCTCCCCCTCCACCGCCCCTCGGCCTCCACCGCCCCCTCGGCCTCCGCCACCGCCGCCGCCCCTTCCTCCGCCGCCGCCTCGGCCTCCGCGTTTCCTTCTGCGGATGCTTTGGCCCGCCCCACGTCTCTTCTCTAATTGTTGTGCAAACTGCACAGGGGCACCTTGGGCAGTACGGCATTCTGAAAGTTTTTTTATTTGTTTAAGCTTTTGAGCACCCCGAATGAGATTACGGTTGTGAGTTTCTGTACACACGGCGTCACATCAAGCGACGGAAAATCAAAATAGACATATTATAACAATTATAATCATCATCATCTCAGCCGATGGACATCCACTGTTGGATATAGGCCTCCACTAAGGATTGCCACAACGACCTACGCTCCACTAAGGATTGCCAACCCTACGCTGCCCTCATCCAACTGGTTCCCGCCGCCTTCACCAGGTCGTCGATCAACCTTGTGGGAGGCCTATCCAAGCTGCGTTTTCCGACGCAACCATCACTCGCAAACTCTTCGGCCCCCTTGGCCATATCGGTTCTAAGAAGAGCAATGTTTTACCTTAGTTTAGTGATATTTTGGGCTATATCAGCTAATTATACTCTAATCAAATTAAATATTGAAAAATTTGTCTCGGGCGGACTTGAACCCGCACTCTTCCAAACCGGGGAAACGTGCTAACCAATCACACCACCGAGCCCACTGCCCAGAGAACGAAATTTTCCCGGTTTGGAAGAGTGCGGGTTCAAGTCCCGCCCGAGACAAATTTTTCAATCTTTAATTTGATTCGAAACAGCACAACATGGCTGTAACATGTTTATAATCAATAATTACCTATGCTCTAGTTTTTTAAAATAATTTTGTAAAATCATGAAAGGGCTTTGAACTTTTTGGCATAGTGGTAACCATAATTTTGCAGGAATTTCGAAAAATTTTCAAAAATGCGGCGCATCCTGAAACCTATGTATATCGATAGAGTATGTATAGACGAACAAAAAATGTCCTATAAACTATAGTCCTAAAGTGCAAAGTTTTCGAGATAATGCATGTTAAAGATGTTGTGTATACAGGGTAAAAATAAATACTTAAAACTCTTAAGGGGGTTGTTTAGACCATGAAACTGAACAACTTTCACTATGGGACCAACATCGAAATCGCGAAAAAAAAAACTGATATCTCATACAATAATATTAATTTTTTTTCCCGATTTCGATATTGGTCCCATAGTGAAAGTTGTTCAGTATGATGGTCTAAACCACCCCCTTGAATGTTTATTTGTATTTTTGTAACACCTTGTACCTACCTAAAGGGTGTAAGTGACAGCCTAGCAAATACTGAAACGGTGAACTCAAACCATCAAATAGAACAATTTTCACTATGGAAGCTACCTCAGGAAACGCGAAAAAAAATCTGCGGTCCCATACAAAACTGTTATACCTACCTGACTAATTTTTTCTTGCGTTTCCTGAGGTAGGCTCCATAGTGAAAGTTGTTCAGTTTGATGGTACCGTTTCAGTATTTGCTAGGCTATCACTTACATCCTGTATAAAATCCTAACCCCCCCCCCCCCCCCCCCCCAATTACCTATAAGATGCGATCATATATCAATAGAATCGCAACATCAATAGAATCGCAACACCAATGAGTTTTTTCTGACTTATGTACCTACGTAGCACCAACTGCTTCAAACGGCATAGGAAAACATTTTGGGGAAACCTGCATACGATGAAAAAGAAATTCCGATGTGTATATGAGGTCTACCGCACCGCATTGTGCACGCGTGGTGGACTAACGTACATACACCCTCCATGAGGGTAGGCCTGTGCCCTGCAGTGGGACGTAGGTGGTGGACGTTTGGGGTGGTTAAGGATCTACCTCCTCCACCCCGGACAACGCCGCCACCACAGACTACCAAGTTTGTGGTGACGGCCGAACGATCCCCCGCAGCGATACTAGGCTCCGCAAGGAGCCGCCTGGCTTGCGCCCACCCTCCTGCTGGAGTCTTGCGCCAAGCAGCTTGCTGCATTCCGTCGGTGTGCAGGAGTGCCAGTGCTATTGGGGAATGGGAGAAAATCAGCTGTGCTGTTCGGAACCGGTCTTGGCCTCTGAGCAACACTGTACCGGGAAACTCATTCTGGAGGGTAGCGGGATCCGAAGCACGGTGACAGTCGTGGGTCGGTACCGCAGTTAGTAGGGGGCCCAAGTAGTGCGCTCGCCACGTGTGAAAGGCTGCCCCACTGCAGCCTTGGCGACTGGAAGGGAGGACCCGGTGGCCATTGCAGGGGGGATCGGGCGTCCCCGCAGTCTACAAGTGAGTTTCCCATCAGTCTGTCGAGCCCAAGAGGTCCATCAGGGTAACTGAGGAGCGTATCTCGACGGAGCGGAGCTTGTTTTTCTGGGGGACTTAAATGCCCACCACAGCGAGTGGCTGTTCCTGTTCCAGAAAACTAACCATGCTGGCAGAGAGACGCGTAAGTTTGCGTTATCGCTAGATATCACCCAGCTGGTGAATCAAGCAACGCGGGTAACGGATGTCGATGGCCATACGCCCAATCGTTTAGACTTTCTGCTGACATCAGATCCAGACAAGCACTCAGTATCGGTCTTTACACAGACTGGCATCCTACCCTTCTGGTAGTAAACAGTTCTGGTCCCTTTCAAAATCGGTCGAATCCAATTTCTACCGTCCCCCTTTGCCTCCCATGCAGAAACCTGGTGGGTCACTGAATGAGAAAGCGAATTTATATGCTTCTCTGTTTAGGAGCAATTCACGTCTGGACGCTCGTGCCAAACAGCCACACATGCCGGAGATGACAATACACACGAAAGAGGTCCGCAGAGCATTGCGTAGTCTGCATGTGAGGCCAGGTCCTGATGGAATACCTGCAAGAGTGCTGAGATATTATGCGCCTGAGTTGTCTCCTGTTTTAACACGCCTGTGTCGCCTCTCTCTCAGAACAAGAATGATTCCCAAGAAGGGCATTCGTTCCGACCCCTGCAACTACCGACCTATAGCCATCACTTCCATTCTCTGTAAAGTCATGGAAAGAGTACTTAACAGTAAGTTGCGGACATACCTACAAGATAATGATCTACACAGTGATCGTCAATATGGCTTTCGCCGGGGGCGATTGACTGGGGATCTTCTTATGTCAAACTCAAAACCAACATAATTTATTCAATATAGGAGCCTGAAGCACACTTATTAAACGTTAATTCTTTTTAAGTTACCACCGCTTCGGAACGTGTTGTCGCTGTAGAGAAGATGCGGCCAGAAACTCTACAGCATAACACGACTTAATACTATTGCAATATAAATTCTTACGCTAAGGTTATTTAAACAGTAATACATAGTCTATTTAATTAAATTAATAATTGATGGATGTCACGCACTGGTGGGGCGAGGCCATCGAGAAACACAGCGAAGCACTAGTTGTGTAATTTGACATCTCGAAGGCCTTTGTCAGGGTATGGCACGCTAGATTGCTGAGCAAGCTTCCTGCTTATGGCATCCCTGCTGATCTCTGCAGCTGGATATCTGATTTCTTGAGTGAACGGTCGATTAGAGTTGTCATTGACAGCTGCTCAGAGGTCGGAAGACCTCATGGCAATTGATGCTGGGGTTCTTCAGGGGTCTGTTCTCTCTGCGAGACTTTTCCTGCTACACATCACTGACCTCTTTGTGTCAGGTATTATTGGGTATGCAGATGACAGTACTGTCACAGAGAGATATCTATCCGGCGCTTGGGGCGGGGGGGATGAAATACGTTCGCAGAGGTAAGCCATGGTGGAGCGGACAAACTTGACTTTAAGTCTTGTCTCCCAATGGGGTGACAATAATCTAGTCAACTTCAACGCCACCAAAACACAGGCTCGTCTGTGCAACGCCAAAAGGAGTTCGTTTATTCTGGTTCCTACTTTCCGGGGAAGATAAATCTGTCCCTGTTTCCGACAGTCTTGAGCTTCTGAGCATGGGTTGACTACGAAACTCAACTTCGGCGCTGACATCGAGTCTAAGGCTCAAAGTGCAGCCAAAAAGCTGGGCATCTTAAACAAGGTACTTCACTCCTGGACAGCTCTTAATGTTGCATAAAGCTCAGGTCCGATCGTGTATGAAGTATTGCTGCCACATGTGAGATGGCTCAGCTAATTATCAACTAGAGGCTCATTGGCGACAGTAATCTGGTTGGTGGAAACCAAGCTTCATAGCCTAGCCCACCGCGGCAGAGTAGCCTGCTTGTCGGTCTTCTACAGATTGTACTGCGGTGAGTGTGCACCAGAGCTGCATGAGCTCATCCCGCCTTCCCCTTTCTACTATCATCGGACTTCCAGACGCACCGCGGGATACCACCCCTTCTTGGTTGATGTTTATGATACCTACCTAGGTACACGGACCTGAAAAAAAACCTGACGTAATCTTGTCTAATCACGAGTGAAGCACCCATTTATTTTTGTGTGTGTGCTGACGCGGTACAAAATGGTGGCGGGTTGTAGGTCCTAAGCCTAGAACTGGTGCATCTGTATGAGTGTAGGTCCCTTGTAGAACAAACGAATATGTAGGACCTTGCATGCTCATGCTTCACATCTTTTTAGTGTCACATTACGTCCGCCTTTTTTTCAAGTCCGTGCTTAGGTATAAACGTTTTCTATTACACCTTTCTCTTTTTGGTGAAAAAATACAGCGGTAGGTACTTTATTTCGAAAAAAGTTCTCATTCGATTTTTTGTTATTTCAATTAAATTGTAATTGCAATTAAGAAAAACATAGACATAGCACATGATTAAAATATATTCCATGTGGACATAGCCCAGACAAACATTTATTTCATCTGTTGAGGTACAATAGCAAATACAACCTGCACGACGACGCACTGCCAGTATTTTTTTTTTATTTTTTTTGCTTCTTACACTGCCAGTATAAGTAGACCGCGAAGTATGCAGCGCGTCGTGAGGCGTATTTGTACTTACACACGGCGACACATCAAGCTGTTCATAACCAAAATAAGCTGGCCGCGAGTAGGTTTAGGTTGCATGACATTTATGAG
Source organism: Agonopterix heracliana (assembly GCA_963693445.1). Lineage (NCBI taxonomy): Eukaryota > Metazoa > Arthropoda > Insecta > Lepidoptera > Depressariidae > Agonopterix > Agonopterix heracliana. The sequence continues at coordinate 2,659,076 of OY856321.1, forward strand.
TCGTCGCGCGGCCAGCTTATTATTTTGGTTTTGTATAGGTTAATGTGTCACCGTATGTACGTGTATACCTGCACAGATGAAATAAATGTTTGCCATTAATACAGGTACTTTTTTCGAAATAAATTATCATCAATAAGTACCTACCTACCTCGGTATATTTCTCATACTGGGTATTACAGAAAGGTGTCATAGAACTTGTTTATGCCAAAAACATTTTCTATTCCATACATCTTCTTCTTCTTATCGTGTGGGCAAGCCCTGGTGTCATAGTTTTTTCAGACCGCCTTACGGCCTCTGACGTGGTTTTTATATAACGAATAATAACCACCAGAGATAGTAACTGGGACCAACGGCTTATCGTGCCATCTGAAGCACGGAATCATCTTTCTTTTCAGACAATCAGGTGATTCAGCCTGCATTACCCTAACCAACTGGGGAAAAACGCATAAAGTGACATATCACTAGGTGTCCCCCATGGGAATCGAACCTACGACCTCCGTGTCAAGATCCCAAGTCTTATAACCATTGGACCACGGAGATTGGTATTGGAGGAAAATGTGTTAGGATTTTTATCATACAAGATCCTTAACATGGATTATCTCGAAAACGTTGCACTTTAGGACCATATGTTATTTGACATTTTATGTTCGTCTATAGATCCTCTATCGATATACATAGGTTTCAGGGTGCGCCGCGTTTTTGAAATTCCTGAAAATTTATGGTCATCACTATGCCAGCCTCCCATACAAAGAGGTTCAATGACCTTTCTTACCTGTTTTTTTCCTTACGGACTGTTGGCCCTACCGCTTAGTCCCCCTAGTAGGTCCAACAGGATTTTAAAATCCTCGTGGCCCCCCTGCTTGAAAAGACACGCTGGCCGCAAAAGTGCACAAGTGATATTTTTGAAAGCTAGCTAGTAGTGATGTGACCATCATGTGTACCTGCTTGTAGGTAACGTTTGAGCATTGAGATGTACCAGGAGCGCAAAAGTGTACAAGAGGTCATTAGGTTCCGACCTCATGGAAGTTCGACCTCTTGTACACGTCTGCTCTCCTAGTACATTTTAAATGCTCCCATCAGCAAGAAAAAAAAATTACTTATAAATAGAACAAAAAATGAAATAAAAAAAAAATTAAAACTATTTATTTTAATATATTTAAGTGTTACACTTGTACACTTTTGCGCTCCTGGTACATCTCAATGCTCAAACGTTACCTACAAGCAGGTACACATGATGGTCACATCACTACTAGCTAGCTTTCAAAAATATCACTTGTGCACTTTTGCGGCCAGCGTGTCTTTTCAAGCAGGGGGGCCACGAGGATTTTAAAATCCTGTTGGACCTACTAGGGGGACTAAGCGGTAGGGTCAACAGTCCGTAAGGGTTTTTTTTAGGAGCACACAGCAGAGAATGAATTACGCGGGAACTTGGAAAAACCGCGAAGACAAGTTTTTTTTCTTTTAAAAAAATATTGTATCAGTGACCAGGAGTGCGATTTTCACAAATTTCCCAAAGTACGCATTGTTAAATTTTACCGGAGACTAAATTCTCATAATAGTAACTACCCATGAGTTCAATACGAGTGCCCCTAACCACTCGTATTGAACTCATAGATATGAAAAGGCTTTTGTATGAGATTTAAAAACCGTTCAAGCTCAGGATGACATTCAAAAATCGCACCCCAGTGTGACTATTATGCGTGCCTTTCCGGTATTATAATAATATTTTGTTTTAATAACAAGAAAGAATCCCAATTTAAACAAAGTAGGTATTATAAAACTAACAGAAGTTTGTAAGTATGTAGGTAGTTAGGTACACTGAAGATATTTGTACAAATAAAAATTAATGAGATTGTTTTTAAATGTCCTTAATAACTTCAAACTATACATTTTTTTAATCAAATTAAAGATTGAAAATTTTTTCTCGGGCGGGACTTGAACCCACGCTCTTCCAAACCGGGGAAACGTGCTAACCAATTACACCACCGAGCCCACTCAAATCCCCCTTTCAATCCCTCTTTTCAATCTTTAATTTGATTCGAAATAGCACAACATGGCTGTAACATGTTTATAATCAATAATATTTTTGTTAGTCTGTTACCTATTGAATCGATTTTGATGAAATTATAATGTGTTTGAAAGTTAATGATTACATTTAAAATCTAGTATCATTTCATTTATCTCGCTACGAATGCTACGATGACGGGAACTTGTGTGGACGAAGTCGCGTCGGGTAAACTCCTACACTCAGTTGCAGAAACGCTCATTAAAGTTAAAAATCTTTTGCTAGTTTTTACTACCTACGTCAACAAGTGATAGCAAAACAAGAGTTTCTGCAACTGTGTGTTATGTTATGGGTCCTCGAGACGATCAAGTGCACTTGATGTTTACTACTGGAAAATGAAACTGAACAAAAATGGAACGCCAACGCGGCGTCGGCCCTACGTCGGACCGGGCGGAGGCGGGGTGCAGAGGCGGCGGCGGCGTCGTCGCAGCGACCGCGGCGGCGTTCACCGGAGGCCGCGGCCTCGACGACGCCGCCGCCGCCGCCTGCCGCAATAAATTCACTGTTTTTAGGGTTCCGTACCCAAACAAGTCCCGGAGAAAACAAGTTTTTTTTCTATGTTAACACTACTTATGAAATAACATCATAGTTCGTAATACGCCATGATTTCTCTCATGCATTTATTTTATATTTCGTCAGAGATCACTGTTGTTATAAATTTCTGTGTATGTACTATGCTTTTTATAAACTTTTTTGAATAAAAGATTACCTATTTATTTACCGTAACCGGGCGGCCCGACAGCACAGTCTGTAGTGAACCTGCCTGTGCCGGGGGTCGCGGGTTCGAATCCCGTAAGGGACAAATATTTGTATGACGAATATTAATATTTGTACCAGAGTCATGGATGTTTGTATCTATATACGTATTCTATATCGTTGTCTAGTTATCATAATACAAGTCCAGGCTAGATTCTGGAACTTTAAATGTGACTAGATAATTTGTGTGACTCTGTCCAAGATATTTATTTATTTATTATTTAAAAAAAAAATTTAAAAAAATACGATCCGGCGTAATCAACTAGGTACATTGACTTAAACGCTTATTACACCTTCCTAAATTCAAATTCTAATAAGAGGGACAGAGCTATTGGTTAAAAAAGGAGGTACTTACAACGTCCCGTTTTAATCTATAGCTCTTATTAGAATATTATTAGAATCTAAATTTAGCCAAGTGTAATAAGCCTTTTAACGCTTACCGTCAAGCGGTCTACGATGACTTGATCACAAAGAGGAGTTTTCTGTCAGCTACTCAAACGTTGTTCATCATAACGGCGATAAAGGGCGTTGACCAGAGAGGGGTCCGAAGACGAAAATTTTACTTCTATTTACCTACACTAATTAGAATAAGCTAAATGTCAATAATAAACAAATGCCATCATGAAACAGTAAACACGTTCTCACCAGTCCTTGGAGGACTACGATATTTCCTAACAAATAATTCAATTCTCAGTTCATGTGATTTTCTATCGAATTTGATATTATATCAAGCATCTTTTATCGAACAAAAATATCGCAAAAATCTCCATTCATAGAGAAAATTGTATTCTCGGGTCTATTCGATATAAAACTCGATATGTTATCGATGACCGGCGCTTCTCAAATTGCAAACACGTTCCATTTTCTCGATTACCTATACTTATATTAAAATCGAGGAATATTTTTTTACTTATATTCATTAAATTTGATATACAAACCATTGTTTATATTGATTTATTTATAATACTAGTATAAGGTACTTTATTTTAAGTAAATTTATGAGCTGCAATGCAAAGAAAAAGAAAAATTGTTTCAGTGTTCATGGAACGAACGGAACGCAAGTTACGCCACGAACATTGAGATTATACCTGGGCAATTTCGTAAAAAAATATCCTGGTTACAAAACGGAGTAAAATAAAAATCATAACTTTATTTTGTATTGTAACAACGTAGAATGATTCGCACTTATTTGAAATGCATAATAACAGTCGCAAATTTGATAAAAAATGATTATTTTCGAAGAAAATGTGATTATTTTGGAACAAGGGAGTGGTTCAGGCTTCCATTTTGTAACTTTTTTGGAACGAAATTATATAATGATACAGTTTATTCTTAGTAAATGTATTTTATGTATCACCTTAGAAACACTCTTTTCTTCATAAATAACAATCAGTGAACCTTAACTAGGCATATCAATTACTTGTAATAAACTAAAATATATCCATTTTGTAACTTTTGGGCAACGTACCGGTATTATTTTTTGTTTTAATGCTGTTCAGGTACCTTAGATTTTATTATTTTTGAAGTTGATTGTTAATTTCGCATTACTTTACTGAAATCTAGAAAAAAATAAGCTTGTGCCCTGTAAAATAATTAAAATACATTTAATTTTAAATATTTGTAATATGAGACAGTTACAAAATGGAAGGGCGCAGTAACGAAACGGAAATTATAAAGCTTAGTTTACAAACATGTTAAAAAAAACAAACTAGGCTATATCAAAATCAAACTTTAATTATATTATTAACAGTTTTTAAGGAATAAAAGACAAAACTTTTATTTAACGATATTTGGTTCAATAATTTTTTTTAAGTACATTTTTTTACTCGAAACATTTATCACAAATATAATCAAAAGAGACTTGTTGCCCACTGCATTTTCTGCAAACATGATTTTTACACGCCATGCATACAGCTGTTTCACTTTTCATGAAAAAATTACGTTTGTTGCATAAATAACAAACGAAAAATCGCGTAATTACAGTCTTTAAAGATTTAGAACGTTCATTATCACTGGAAGATGGTTTACCAGTAGGCACCTTTACCTTTCTAGGTACGGCATATTTTGAGTGATAATCTTTATTTTTACTAGAAGTAGGTATGCTAGTAGGCAATTGCACCTTTACTTTTTTTGGTACTATGTCACCATCAGTATTTTTCCTTTTAATGCCAGTGGGTACTGTTGTAGAAATAATATCGTCGTGGCTAGTTTTAAACTGTTTTTTATTATCACTGGAAGATGGTTTACCAGTAGGCATTAGCACCTTTACCTTTCTAGGTACGGCATATTTTGAGTGATAATCTTTATTTTTACTAGAAGTAGGTATGCTAGTAGGCAATTGCACCTTTACTTTTTTTGGTACTATGTCACCATCAGTATTTTTCCTTTTAATGCCAGTGGGTACTGTTGTAGAAATAATTTCGTCGTGGCTAGTTTTAAACTGTTTTGGATAAGATACACGTTCTTCATCAAGCACTATTACTTCATCACCATACCATTCTGAAATATAAAAATGTTTAACTTAAATAATTTAATAAAATAGAATCAAGGAGACAAGCTCGGCCTATTTTAGGTTCTAGTACCGATTATAATAATAAATAGTATTGTACTGTTAAAATGACTTTTTTACATGTGGATTTTATAGGTGTATTCGGTAAAAAAATTAATCTGTATTTAAAATTAAAATAAAGCCACCTTATTAGAGTATTAACCCTGTGTTACCATGACTCATATTATTTTGCGCCTTGTTAAGTGTATTTTATAATGTAAGTAATTACCTGGAGGCGTAGGCTCAATATTAACTATGGGAAGCTCGCCAGGAACAATATTTTCTAGACATTTGACATCTTTATTTTCAGTATACTGAAAAGCAGCTTGTAACGATATGTTTTCGCCAGTAATCACTTCAGAAATGTCTCGATCTCGCACTGTCGTGATGAAAACAAATGAAAACATTTTACCCAAACTAAAATTATGTTTAACAAAATCACAAAAAATGGGTGAAGTGTGTACTACCTACCAGAAAATGCAGCCTCTCTAACAACGATCGGAATTTCGTTGGGAGAAACATTGTTTTCAGACAACATTTTGTCACACGCATTTTCTTCTGAAGCATCTTGAAACAATATGACATCGTTACTATCCTTTCCGAAAATATTTTGGTCTCGCATTGACATGTCTAAAATAAATGAAAATATGAAAAAATATAAAAAAATAAGTTCAGCCGTAATCACATGGAATAAGGATAAAGTATCGTTACTACCTGAAGATGTAGTAAGATCAATATTAATGGCGGGAAGCGGATTGGGAACAACGTTTTCTTGAGAGAGTATTATAACATCTTCATTTTCAGCATGTTGAGAAACAGCTTGTAACATTATATTTTCACCAGTAATCACTTCACAAATGTCTGGTTGCAGTTTCATGTCTAAAACAAATTAAAACAATTTACCAAAATCATAATACTTTTACACAGAAAATAATAAGTATATCGTTACCTACCTGGAGGCGTAGCCTTATTAACAACGCCAACAATTTCTTTGGAAACAACGTTGGTTTTAAACAACATTTGGACACATTCATTTTCTTTTGAAGCTGTTACAGTCTTCAAAGATTTAGAACGTTTATTATCACTGGAAGATGGTTTACCAGTAGGCATTAGCACCTTTACCTTTCTAGGTACGGCAGATTTTGAGTAATAATCTTTATTTTTACTAGAAGAAGGTATGCTAGTAGGCAATAGCACCTTTACTTTTTTTAGTACTATGTCACCATCAGTATTTGTTCTTTTAATGCCAGTGGGTATTGTTTTGGAAATAATTTCATCGTGGCTAGTTTTAAACTGTTTTGGATAAGACACACGTTCTTCATCAAGCGCTATTACTTCATCACCATACCATTCTGAAATATAAAAAATGTTAACTTAAATAATTTACTTAATAAAATATTATCAAGGAGACAAGCTTGGCGTATTTTAGGTTCTAGTACCGAATAATAAATAGTATTGTACTGTTAAAATGACTTTTTTACATGTGGATTTTATAGGTGTTTTCGGTAAAAAAAGTTAAGCATGCATATGCTCACGACTATTTCCCCTCGGGGAATCCGAGGGGGTGTCAGAGATATTCTGAAACCTCAGAACATCCACGTTTCACCAGTAGTACTGAAACTCCGAAAAATTAATCAGTATTTAAAATTAAAATAAAGCCACCTTGTTAGAGTATTAACCCTGTGTTACCATGACTAATATTTTGCGCCTTGTTAAGTGTATTTTATAATGTAAGTAATTACCTGGAGGCGTAGGCTCAATATTATCTATGGGAAGCTCGCCAGGAAGAATATTTACTTGACATTTGACATCTTTATTTTCAGTATACTGAAAAGCAGCTTGTAACGATATGTTTTCGCCAGTAATCACTTCAGAAATGTCTCGATCTCGCACTGTCGTGATGAAAACAAATGAAAACATTTTACCCAAAACAAAATTACATTTAAAAAAATCACAAAAAATGGGTGAAGTGTGTATTAACTACCAGAAAATGTAGCCTCTCTAACAACGATCGGAATTTCGTTGGGAGAAATATTGTTTTCAGACATCATTTTGTCACACGCATTTTCTTCTGAAGCATCTTGAAACAATATGTCATCGTTACTGTTCTTTCCGAAAATGTTTTGGTCTCGCATTGACATGTCTAAAATAAATGAAAATATGAAAAAATATAAAAAAAAATGTTCAGCTGTAATCACATGGAATACGATAAAGTATCGTTACTACCTGAAGGCGTAAGATCAATATTAATGGCGGGAAGCGGATTTGGAACAACGTTTTCTTGAGAGAGTGTTATATCATCTTCATTTTCAGCATGTTGAGACACAGCTTGTAACATTATATTTTCACCAGTAATCACTTCACAAATGTCTGGTTGCAGTCTCATGTCTAAAACAAATTAAAACAATTTACCAAAATCATAATACTTTTACACAGAAAATAATAAGTATATCGTTACCTACCTGGTTGCGTAGCTTTATTAACAACGCCAAAAATTTCTTTGGTAACAACGTTGGTTTTAAACAACATTTGGACACATTCATTTTCTTTTGAAGCTGCTTGAAACGATATGTCTTCACCAATAATCTCTTCGGAAATGTCTTGATCTCGCACTCGTACTGTCATGTCATCAAAGCATATAATTAGTATATTTTATATTATAATATATTTTATGTATTTTATGTGTTTTTTATTTTTAATTTCTAATAAACATATTTCGTTTTAGATTTTACATTTTACGTAAGTAGTAAGTATGTATGTAATGCTTATATATTTTTATACAATTAAAATTTGTCTAGGTTTGTGTAGGTTGTTACTTTATTTTATATTACATTTATGTATACTACTAGTGTTTTACCGCGACTTCGTCCGCACTAATTATATACCAGATTTTAAGTCAGATCATAAGCTATCAAACAAAAAAGTTTCATCAATATCGGTTCAGTAGTTTTTGCGTGATGCGCGAACAAACAAACTAACAATTTTGTCAATAGATGGCGCTGCACGTTTTTAAATCGTGCTATCGATATGTTATTTGACTTTATATGAAGTGAACCGCAACTTTTTTATTCCTCATGATTTTACGGTTTTATAATAGTTAAGTTATTATTTATATTGATAGTTCGATTTAGGGTTAACTTTTAATTTAGTGCATAAAATTTAAAACAAATTATAAATGGCATTTACCTGTCAAGCGCTGATCCACCGGCAGAAGTAGCAAACTGTGTCTCTTTGGCATATAGCACGAGCACATCCCAGGCTTGCTTCCACAGAAACAACTCAGAGGTCTGTGAAGAATTACATTATCTTCTCTGGTTGTAATAATTTGATGTACTTCGTTATTACCATAGAGAGGTCGCAGGTTTGTTGGTATTATTTTCTTCATATTTTCAATTTCTTGAACTGGGATAAAAAATGGTTTCACAGACTTCATAGCAGCGCTAATGTTGGTAAATACGTCTTCTGCATTTCTGAGATCATGACCATATAACACTTGGCGGTCCAAACAACGCTTTACAGAACCACCAATACCGTCAGCCACCCCCTTCCCATGACCACTCTCAGTATATGACCATGTTACATAGTCAAACTTCAACTTCTGAGCAAACATATTCAGCAGGAAATAATTTTTTTTTTTGACGGTATTGGCTCGTAGGCCCATCAGAGTAAATATGCAACACTTCAATGTTGGGAGTTTGATTTTTGATAAACTTAATCACGGGCAATAAATGCGCCCAAATTGCTGCTGGCTCATGACATGAACTATCAGATACTGTACAAAATGACTGGCATTTGTCTTTCCAGTAAACCATTACGCAATGTAGGGTAATTTGCTGTTTGGATGCCCCGAAGTGCATCGATTGTATTTCTTCACTTAGTTTGGTGTTGTAATTTTCAGAGTAATCACATACCATAAGAACTTCATTTGATTTCAATTGTAGTAAGCGTGCTCGATACTGGTCTTGTTGAGTTTTCATGTTGAAATAATGTTTTTTAAACAATTTAATCTCATTGTTGAAGGCCTGAATCAGTTCTGATAAGGTTCCCGTCTTAATTTGTCTCATGCACTTCCTGGTTTCCATTTCTTTGTCTTTACCGCTATCTTTATCTTTCTTCGTGTAAGTATGCTTTTCCGATTGCCACCACAACCAGTTCACCTTTTCTTCCCTTCTGTTGCTATCTACGTTAAATTCTGCAGTTGAATTGACACAGTCTAGGCATTTACCATGCATACAATTAAATGAGGTTATATTGCAGGTGATACGTGACATTATGTCTTTTAATGTAGTACCACGATCAATGAGTTCATTGGAAATCATGGCCTTCAATAAGTAGTTCATATTGCTGTGCTTAATGCACAAGCACGTGTCCCTGCTTTGTGCTGTAGGTGATAGGGCAAAAAAGGGTTTATACTTATAAAACGTGCTAAAAGATTGTTTACCACCCTCAGATTTGTAAATTTTGTACAAGTTGCTCAAAGTATCTGTCAAATATCGTATTTGTTTTCTTTTCTTATCTTTCGTCCGACACTCTTTCTTTCCCGCCGTTATTCTACTAATATCATCCCTGGTAAAAAAATCAGAAATTTCTTTAGATATCTGTTTACTTTTTCTTTGGCGTACAATTTTGTTTTTTTGTACTCGATTAACGCCAAGGCATTTTGCTACAAATTTTTTTGATTGAATGTTTTGTCTATAAGTTTCATTTAAAGCAAGATTTTTTATATGTCTTTTGTGAAGGGAGTTGCTTGACTTATATAATGACTTTATTATGCTTTCTGTTACTTCAGTTCTACAGTTTAACTTATCAATCTCTTTGTTTTTTTTCTCAATTTTCGATTCGAGCAGTATTTTTTGACGGTAGTTTCTTTTTCGCAAAGTAGCTATAGTTTTGTTGAGTTTTTCGATGGCTCTTAAAGATTTTTTATAACGAATATTTAATTTCTTTAGACGCGCAATAAATTTTGGCTTATTTCCTTGTCTTTCCCTTTTTTCGTTTTTATTTGCCTCATTTTTTTTCTCTTTTTGATTTTGTTTCTGTTTTCGCCATATTTTTCTTTTTTTGTTTTTTTCCTCTTCCGTCATATCTTGAACCTTTATTGCCTTTCTTTTAATTCTTTCTAAATTTTTTTTTCTTATTTCTTCTTTTTTTTCAGGATTATTTTTAAGTTTTTCCCTGTATCTTTTTTGTTTCTCGGCGTTTGTTAGAGGCATTTTATCTTGGTTTATCTAAAAAAAACTTAATCTGTTAACAATATTTTACTGTTATACTCGATTTTACAAATATTAGCATTATAGTATTCCCGTGCCAAGCGAAATCCAAATTATTAAAATCTTTATACTTCATTCAAAGTAAAACCCGAATTATTCCAACATCACAATATTAAATAAGTTAGAAAATACAGCACCAAGCTATCACGTAAAATAAAAGCAGAATGTTGTATTAGTTATATCAGTGGCACAGACAGTAAAAAAAGGGACCAACGTTTGTAAAATACAAACATTGGTTTAACTTCACCTGTTAGTATATATTAGAGAGAAAAACAAAACAAAATTATTAGCACACACATGTCAAGCACACCATTTTATTGATTGTTGTGTACTCGCCTTTGTATTTCCATTTTGTAACTTTGGTATTCCACATATACGTAACCAAACAAAATGGAAGTAACGTTTCACTGATCGCCGACATGTGATTGCCTGTATTTCGACTTTATAACAGTTTAATACTTAAAGAAATTCGATGAATCGGTTTGATTTAAATTATAGATTTGAACATAACATATAAAATATACTTACATTTACTAGCACAAATCACAATTACAAAACGGACCAAAAATTTGACACGGTTACGCCGTTGTAAGTTCCGATACGAATGATTTGAGTGACAGTTCTCTGACAGCTTTACAAAATGGCGGAATCAATGAGTAATGTTGCCAGGAAATGAAATTGCGCGGTAAACTGGTAGCTTTTCTTGAATAATTTCTCAATATCATGGTTACAAAAGTGGAATTCCACACATGGTTAAAATCGTAAGACACAATTCAATGATATTAAAATAAAAATAATGTTATTAGAGCACCCACTTTTTATACATTATTCTGATAGCTCTGACCCATTTTAATAAGTTAAAACTTTTTCTACTATCACGATTAATAAGGTTGATAAATAAACTGAACTCCAAACTAGGTCGGTCATTGTGGGACATTACTATAAGATAGGGGGTTCAAAAGTAACTTTCGCCTTATTTTTTAATTTATTTATAATAATCGACCTATAACCTGCTAATTTTACAGATTATTAATTAAATATTGAAATAATCAAAACCTTCATTCAAAATGGTCTTTGGTTTCAGTGTAAATTGAGTGTAAACTGATAGGACAAGACAAAATGTGTGCGGATATATTTAAAAAAAAAGCCCACCTATACTCCGTTCAGGAATTAGAGCGACAAAATGTAAACAAAGAAACGTCACTGTCAAAGTGACATTACGTGGTCAGAAACCTTTGGTACATTTTTTAAGAAAAAAATTAAGTCGGCACGACATTTAATAAATTGCGTGGGCATTAAAAATGTATCGTTTATCTATAAATAATAAAAACAGTCGTGACAATTAGAATGAAATTTTTAAATTATGTTATGTAGCCCGCTACTCTGTCTGTGTGGGTTTTTTGTGCTATGCGTAGCATCCGCGCATAGCGTAGGGACTCAGACGAAGGTATTAAACAATCAAGAGATGCGTTTACAAAATAAAAAATCTTTTTCTTTAAGAACTTTGTTAAAACGAACCAAAGGTCTCAAATATCTAATTGTTGCCAGACCACGAAATAAAATATTTACAGTCACGCTTTCTTTCAATCTAAAATAAATTATAGCTTGCGTATTTTTTAATTATATTCCATACAAAATTAACATATCATTTGTCGTAATCCTTGGCGAGTAGAGTAGATAATTTACTGTTATTCATTCCGGAGATAAGTTTTCTTCCATCTCGAGATGGTATTTTCTACACTGGTATCACCGTTGTTTACATTTTGTCGCTCTAATTCCTGAATGGAGTATAAAGCAAAGAGATTATACCTAAAGGTATTAGGTATAATCTCTTTAGAATCGTTACGTTACGTTTAAACTTGTCATGTCATGTCAATATTTTATAATTATTGTAATTCAGCATAGAGGTAAGTATAGTGTTCTTTGATTATAATATTCGCACAAGTTAAGGCGACTTTACGTATTGAATTTAAGAAGTCGAGAAATTAATTATGGAACCCGCAGCGAAAAAGAGAAAAGCGTACCCAACAAATCCACAAAAGATGAGGCTCATCCAACTTTTACAGGCGGATGATGAATTGCGTGGTGGCAAATTTTCTGCTACTTTCACAAAGAAAGCAGCTGAGGCAAGATGGGCAGCTCTTAGCTTAGAGTTAAATTCTATACCCGGTGCCAAAAAAGATTGGACTGAATGGCGAAGAGTAAGTACATATTATTATTTTACTTACCTATATTATTTTATTTGTATTTTGTATGTATACCTTTTCGAAATATTACAATGCCCATTCTTTCTTGTTCGTGTGGGTTCGTCAGGCTAATCACTTTCCAAACCCTGGTGTCGGAGTTTCTAAGCCGCCCAAAGGCCTCTGACGTGGCTTTCATGACGACTACTTATGTGACATGGACCAACGGCATAACGTGCCTTCCTAAGTACGGAATCATCTTTCTTATCAGACAATAAGGTGATTCAAGCCTGCAATGCTTAACCAAACTGGGGAAAATTCACAAAGTAACAGTGTAAACAATGTCACTTCAAGTTACCCCCACGGGAATCGAATCCACGACCTTCGTGACGATGCGCTCGAATCCGAACGCACGGTGCGAACCAGGGAAACTACGTCATATATTCTCCTCGGCCCTACCACAATGCCTCAAAACGAAGGTGTTCAATAAGTGCGTTCTGCCAGTGATGACCTATGGTGCGGAAACGTGGACCCTGACGATAGGGCTAGTTCATAAATTCAAAGTCGCTCAGCGAGCTATGGAGAGAGCTATGCTCGGTGTTTCACTGAGGGATCACATCAGAAAAAGTGATTCGTCACAGAACTAAAGTGGCTGACATAGCTCAGAAAATTAGCAAGCTGAAGTGGCAATGGGCTGGTCATATCTGCCGAAGAACTGACAACCGATGGGGTGTCAGAGTTCTAGAGTAGAGACCGCAAACTGGCAGGCGTAGTGTGGGACGCCCTGCTGCCCGCTGGACAGACGACCTAAAAAAAGTAGCGGGGAGCGACTGGATGAGGAAGGCCGAGGACAGTTTTGTGGCGCGCCTTGGGAGAGGCCTATGTTCAGCAGTGGACGATGATAGGCTGATGATGATGATGATGTATGTATGTATGTATGTATGTTTGTATGTCTATTTCTTTGGCACGCCCTACAGCCTAAACGGCTTGATGGATTTTAACGTATGAGGTGTCGTTTTATTCGTAAAAATCATGAGTGTCATTGTACATTCTACATTGTTTCAATATGGCGTCTGCGAATTAAAAAAGGAAGGGGGAAGAATCAATTTTTTTTCGTAAAAAATTACTATAGCCGTGGTAGTCCAGTAGCGAGTAACCTTGCCTGTCGTGCAGGAGGCGATGGTTCGATCCCCGTCCAGCCGACTTCTTACCAATGAGGTTTTCGGAATTTAAGTACGATTTGTAACACCATTGGCTTTTCGGTGAAGGAAAACATCGAGAGAAAACCTGCATGCTTCAATTTCGAGACATGTATGTATGTATGTACCCACTGTCCATTATAAGTGGCGACGGGCTCACCAGGCGGGGACAAACCAATAACCAACAAATAGGTAGTATGTTTTGTATTGTAATTTTTCTTTGTCCCAGTTTGCGATACCTGCCTAATAATTGAAATTATATAAATTTGCTCAAACAAAGCTATTTTAGCTGATAAAGGAGCTTGTTTTTATCTTTTCAGTTAATAGTTTTTTAGCAGTTGGGTTTTTTGTATTTTTAAATAATTTTTGACTATCATCCCATTGTTCAGTTGTTCACTATACAAGTGTAATATGTGCGTATGTGTGTGCCCTTGCTGTATGGTTCCCATAACAAAAAGCCTGAGGCGTACTTGGGATCATTACAATGTATTGTGCCTGTGAGCATTATTCATTTATTTTATTTAATATTTAATTATATAAATTTGTGTTTTTAGACATGGCAGGACATGAAATCTTAAACAAAAAAAAAAGGAAACTGCTGTACGCCGATGCTACAATGGGACAGGTGGAGGACCCCCTCCTGATAGCCTATCTGGGGATGATATCTTAATTCTTAATACTATTAGTAAGTCAGAGCTTGAAGGGCATTCTGACATTGAAGAATCTTTAGTGTGTTTTAAGGGTATGTTTGATATATTTTTAATAAAAAATTAATTTGTTACAATATTTTCATGCTAAATAATTATGTTTACTTCAGATTTACCAGGTTCTTCCAAAATCCTGTTCTCAGATTTACCAACAACAATAACAGGTAAGGTTACTTAAATTAAAGCATTGATTTGAGTGAGGAATGAAATCATGCAATAGTTGAAAAAACTGATTGGTTATATGATTGTCTTCATCTTATCGTGTGGGCAAGGCCTGGTGTCAGAGTTTATTCAAACCGCCTTACGGCCTCTGACGTGGTTTTTTATGTTACGACTAATACCACCAGAGATAGTAGTCGGGAGTGGCCGGGACCAACGGTTTCACGTGCCATCCGAAGCACGGAATCATTTTCCTTTTCAGACAATCAGGTGATTCAGCCTGCAATGTTCTTAACCATTAGACCACGGAGGCACGATTCTCTAAAACATGTGTATATTTTATACCCATGAAGCTAAAGTCAAATTTCCTTTCCCAGATACACTACGTCCACATGAACTTGAAAATAAATGTAACAATACTGAGGAAGACATACCAGAGACTAACGATGATTTCGACAAAGGTGAGTATTAAATATGTGGTAGGCATGTTATATTTTAGAAATTCATTCAGTGTAGGGGAAGAATGGGACCCTTCGTAGAGTTTTCACAATATGTTTGTTTCCTTTTACAAACCACCACCAGCTATTTACCACGTTGATAAATAGCTTTATGGAAATCATTTTGAAATAGCAAATATATTTGGCTATTAGGAAAACATTTTTATAAATGATTATTTTAGAGGGTTATGGAATAAAAGTTATTTGTCTTTCGTCTGGAATTTGTACGAATCTGCCCCACGAATGGGGCACTTTCATACAACACCGAAAATTTAGTTTATTAAGTTCATAGAGATTGAAAATAACATTTCGTTTGTATTGTAGTACTTAGGATATTTTTGTTTGCCTAAAGGTGTGATAAAGTTGAGTTTGGGATCCTCTGCTCCATCACAATCATATACAGCCGATATAGCATCAAATATTAGTATACTCTACTTCCTTGCTCTTCGTACTCAATTTTGTAATGTTACACCATGTTTCTATAAAATAAATTAATTTATCACGAATCAGCAACCATTTTTCGCGTCTGAATGTGCCCCTTCCATGCTGTCCAAAGGTACCCCATGGTATACAAGTTAATAAAGCTACCACTTTTCTAGAAACGTGTAAAATAAGAAGATATTTGTCATTAAAACACTTTCTTAGGGATATTTACTTGTAATAAAGGTAATTATAATGTTATAAATGTAGTAACAATGCGATCGTGAATGACCATAAAATATTTACTCACCAAGTGTTTTGCACTTGCCAGTTTAACGATGCGGTCACCAAAAGGCTACGCACACATGAAAAGACATGTCCGTACTCCACTAAGTTTGTCTGTAAAATCTACTGTATGAATGTTCCCCTTGTATGAATGGTGCCAGTCTTCCCCTCCCCTAACTGTTTCTTATGTATGAAGAAATATATTAGTTATTACCTACCTATTTCTGCTGCAAAGCAGTGATACTATACTTTTATTACCTACTGTGTTCTGGTTTGAAGGATTGGAGAGTCAGCACAATCATTCATATGTTTTTCTTTTTCAGAAAACATTGTCAAGAAAAAGTGTAATAAGAAAACTAGTGCGAAGAAGCGGCTCGATCGCAGCTTAGACTCTGTAAATGCTCTAAAGGAAACAATGGAAGAAAAAAATAATTATAAGAAGATTTTTTACGAAAATTACATTAAAGAAATGCGTGGACAAACAGATGCTTTGCTGCTGATAGCAAATAACTTGAAAAAAGAATAATTAAGATCATAATGATTATATTAGTTACGTTCGTTTTTAAAAGAGACTGGGCAACTTTGTATGGAGAGTGGCCTATGAACCAATAGAGATGGGAGTATGGTAGATTTGTTGAGTGACCTTTCCTCATTACTCACTGAAAGGCGCATCAAAATCGGCACCGTGGATTTTGAGAAAATCACGATTCAAGTTACTATGAGATTTTAGTTACCCTCAGTGTATTTTTTGAAACGAGACTGCATTTACTCGACCACGGAGATGCTTCATCTCCATGGTCTTCTCGTAAGCCGTCACAAACGTCACGCTATACGATTGTCATGACATGACACATGTGTGGTGTGACGTGTGCAACGGTTAGCGATGGGGCCATGGAGATGAAGAATCTCCGTGGTCCAGTTAATGCAGTCTCTTCACAAAAAATACACTGAGGGTAACTTAAATTTGAATCATGTTCTCAAAATCCTCGGTGCCGATTTTGATGCGCCTTTCAGTGAGTCATGAGGAAAGGTCTCCCAACAAATCTACCTTACTCCCATCTCTATTCACTCATAGGCCACTTGCGCCCAGTCTCCTTTGTAATGTTGAATTTACTACGCGCGCGAATACGCGCCGTGATCTAAGGCTGTGATCCCGCCTGACGCTTGCCTGACGCAGCGTACGTCCTAACATGTTTAGGTGGGGCAGATTCCACTGCAAAATGTTATCATTCCACTTTGCCCCACTATTGGAGCGACGTGGCCGGACAACAGAGTTGCCATACGTCAGGGTTTGTCCTGACATGTCAGGATTTTTTGGTCCCTGTCAGGATTCCAGCCGGACTTGGAAAATGTCAGGATTTTTGGATTTTAGAGTAATTAATATAAAGTTTCAGCGAACCGACTGAAAATTTGTATCCCGGGGTTTTAGGGACCGCTGATTAAGAATATGAAATCATTTTGTTTTTATTTTCAACTTTCATGAGGATCACCATACAAATTTCATAACTTTTGAAATGCTGTTACTTTCTCGTCCCTCTAGCCCTCAAAGGTTAAGTCCTATGAAGAAAGTGCATACCACTTATCTTGTGTACAATTTAATGAGGATAATTTTAGTCATTGATATTTTTTTGTATCTAAATAAGTAGTTTTCGCAAAAAAGATAAAAACTGTTAACGGGGACAAACTTCACGGCATGGGGGGGTGTAGCGTCAGGTGGAGGGGAAGGGAGAGTTGTGCGTTTTGAACACCACACACCCAAAGGTATCATGCCACATAAGTTTCAAAACATTATTAATTTGTTTGTTTTTCCCATACATTGATTACATAGAATTACTGTAGGTAAGTACTAATAGTGTCAGGACTTTTTACTAGAAATCAGGCTTTTAATCAGAAATTTATAGGTACGCGTAACATACCATAATTATGGTAACCCCAGCATAGTGGAGAAGTTTTGTTAGTTGTTGATTTTAATTTAGTTTAATTTAGCACAATATCGTGTTATGATTAAAAAAAAAATGTTTTAGAGTTAAAAAGTAAAGAAAAATAAAACACTTAAGATACGACATAGGTATTTTAATTATTAAAGTAACTATTTACAATTTGAGCTTGCTTGGCTCGCCCTTGTACTAAGTTTACATTGATTCTATTTCTTGGAGCGCGAGCGGGCAATTCAGGCAGATGCTCACTTATAACACCCAACTGCTCGTCGTCTAGATCACTGTAGTCAGGCTGCTCCAAATTGTTAACAATGCACATATTATGCAACACGGTGCATGCATTAATAATTTTCGATGCTTTATTGGGTGAGTAATGCAGTACTCTATCCTTTATTAAACACCGGAAACGGCCTTTGAGGACCCCGTTACATCTTTCAATGACTGATCTTGTCTGCTTCAATACATCTGAATAGTGTGCTTCGGATGAGTCTTCGACAGGGAACCTATAACTCCAGGGAAACCATTGGTTCTGTAAAAATCTCTTACAATCGCATTCATTTCTTGTAATGTTTCTGGGAAATGAACCCAATGGTTAAAAACACTTTGCTCATTAAGCGCTTCAACAATCTCAGAAATACATCGAGATGCTGAAGGCTGTGACATGTTTATGTTTCTGTTTTCTCCTACTGGTGTACACCAACTTAGTTGGTATTTACATTCCATAGAAAAGGGTCCTCGCGCCATAAAATTTGCCTTCGTGGAAACTCAACTGCAATTTCAGCCTCTTCAACGACATTTTCAATAAAATTTAATATAAAATCGTCTTCGTTCATATTTTACTACTAGGTACTTAGGAAAATAATAAAAATACAAGGGAATCTGAGGATCGAAAATAGTTAGGTTATCCTTTTGACAGTTTAGCAAAATTTCACATCATTCATAGACGATTTTTAGTATATCGGCTACGCTTGACCACTCGTTGCGTATCGAGTGCTGACACTGGATAAATATCACATTTGATATCACGAGAATGCCGAATGTCGAGATTAGTTGATATCCGCCATATTTTTTCGATAAATATCATCTTAGATATTATATCAAAGGCGCGAGAATTGGCTCCCAGGAGTGCGATTTTTGAATCTCATTTGCTGAATTCAGCAGTTGAAAATGTCAAAATTACTATGGAGATACGCATCTTTCTACTGCCGATTTAACTGTCAAAAATTGCACTCATGAAATATGATTTTTGAGAGTCAAATCAGCAGAAGAAAGATGCTTATCTCCATAGTAATTTTGACATTTTCATCTGCTGAGCACCGAATGAGATTCAAAAATAGCTCTCCAGGAAATTTTTTATTTGAATTTGCTTGAAAATTGGTGACATTTGTTTAGGTATCAGACTTAACACATGAAGCTCTGTCACTCTAATTGACAATTTGTATGCGACTGTAAGGAATAACTAACGATTATTACAATTTCTAAACTTATTACTACTTAAAATTTTTAAACTTAGTATTTTCCTTTTGACTAGTGGATGGCTCAACTTCCTCATGCAATGGAGCTGAAATTAAAATTAGCGGAGACGGTTATTTTTGGTAACATGTCTTTCTTCTTAAAATGCATGTCACATACATGCTTGAGTTGATTTAGTTTTTCAATGGGCACTAGTTCTTCATTTCCAACGACCCTTAGCCACTGTTAGGTACATCTGTAAAATTTCATTTTTTTTGTCTCTGCATAGTTACGTTACGTAAATGACTGTTAAATAGGTAATTAATATGTTTTGGTCAGAAAGGAGTGCACAAAAGGTAGGCAGAACGTAAAAGCAAACTCACCGATCGTTCGATACCATTTGCGTTCGGTGTTTTGGCTCAAGAAACAAAGCCAGTATTAGTATTAGAGTAATTTTGTAAAAATTTTTGTGAAGCATAATCCTTCGTGCAAAAATATTAAATCTTACATGACGGATAAAGATTTTACTGAAATCTCTGCACTCATAAATATTTTCCCTCAAGCAAAACATGAACTTTGCTTATTTATTTCATGTTCTAAAGAGCTTCAAAGATAAATCTTTATATGGCGAGTGCAAAGATTTGCTACAAAAAAATGGCATAAGCCACCAGCGAGGAGACATAGGTACGATGCATGTTTTGAGAATTACAAGACAGATTTTTCCTTTAATATTTTTGAGCAATTCGTTAATAGGTGGCATTTTTGATGTGTGCGTGCACTGAGAGCTCACCTCGCAAATTCGTAAATAAGTATTGCAGGTTTTAGTAGTATAGATGTAAAACAATTGTAGAACTGCGTCCTGGAATTTGTAAAGCGATAATTAAAAAGATAAAAACAAAAAAAAAAGTGTGATCTCTCAATCCTCACAGAGGACCTTCTACATCTGGGAAAGTATTCAGTTTAAACCAAGTTTTTGCTTATAGATATTTAGGCCTAATTCGACCAAACTTAGATTTATAGAAGAGTAAGTATACAAGGAACATACAAAAAGTACTACTAAGGCCCGATTCGACCAAACGCGAGTAAATTTTATACTTAGATTAAGTCGCCGGTTACTATAGAGTAAACTGATTTTGCATTTTACCAACCCTAATCTATGAATAAATTTTACACGACCAATTTTGACGGTGTTAAACTTATACCGAGACTTATACGAGAGAAAAAAATTTATAAAAACCTAACCAATTAAAACTGTATAGTTAGATACATTGCAATAAGTACGGATACAACGACCTCTTTCTTTAGGTGGATTATACATTCGTTCTTTTAGTATGGTAGAAGACAAGTGAAATTAATTTCGGAATAAACGCTAAGAGTAAAATTCTTCCTTGTATAGTTACTCTTCTATAAATCAAAGTTTGGTCGAATCTGGCCTTAGTGTTTTCTTACAGGGAATTCATAGAATAAAAGTTTGTTGAGCTACTTTATGAACCATCTGGAGAGTTCGATAACTTATGTCGGATGAGCTATACTGATTTTGAATTTTTGCTGAGCAAAATTTCACCGATGATTTCGAGGCAAGACACAGATTTTAGAGAAGCCATACCAGCTAAATTTCGCCTTACAATAACGCTAAGAGTTACAGGAGCTTACACTATCTGTTTAAAGTATCTAAGGCAGCTATATCAGGAATCATAAGTGAAGTCCTTAGAGCTCTTAATAAAGTTCTAAGGAATGAAGTAAAGGTACGAGGGATGCACTAAAAGTATCGGGAATGGAATATTTATTTCCGAAGATCGGATCGCGAGCATACGATCCGGCGATTTTTCGGATTTTTCGGACCTGGTTTTTGTTTCGGATTCGGTATCCAAAACCCAGTGGACATATACTTAAAAATCTGGAACGCCGAACTAATGTCAATGACAGTTGAAGAGTGAAATTATTACGCATGGCAATACATTGCAGCTTTGTCGGAAAGTGGCGACTTGCCAAAACATTTAGACCAGTGGCACGAAATTTACCGTCGACGAGTTATACAGATATTTTGCCGTATTAATTCTAATTGGTATGTGCAATCGGGGCTCACAGAGGATGTACTGGACCACGGGACTTTTGGAGATGCCGAAGTTCCGAGCAGTAATGTCGCGCAACCGGTTCGAACTTATTTCCCGTTTTTTACATTTTGTTTATAACGTCCTGGAAGGACGTCAAGCTTGTCACAGTCATTTCAACTTATCATGCCGATGAGATGGTGGGGAGGTTAAGTTAAGCGCGGGACAAGCCAGTCGCCGTGCCGACTATAACAAGTACATGGGCGGCGTTGATCTCAAAGATCAAAAGCTGTCGATGTACTTGTTAGAGACGAAGCGGGGACTAAAGTGGTACATTAAAGTATTCAGAAGACTTCTTAAAACAAGTATTATGAATGCTTACATTATGTACCACAAAAATCCAATGTTTAAAGTCCTGACGCACCGGGAATTCCGAATGAATTTAGCGGAAGGACTGATCGAACGCTTTGTTGCCAGACCACTGCCCCAAGCGAGTTTTGTGGCTGCCACTGGAGGCCGGTTCGACCCACGGCTGCCTCATTGTTCGGTGCACACCGAACATCAATCGGCAACGAACCTCCGCCTAAAGGTTCATAGGTGCGTCCAGTGCTCGTCCCATGCGTATCTTCGCAAAACGTCCCTTTCTCAAAATGTCCCTCGTTCGCAAAACGTCCCTTTCTCATAACGTCCCTTTCTCAAAATGTCCCTTTCGCAAAACGTCCCTTTCTCAAAATGTCCCTTTTTAAAAATATAAAGTTCTAATGAACCTTTCAAGGGGGGGGGGGGGGGGAAATGGTATATCTTCGGGCGGACTAGGTAAACAGTAGCAATTCGTTTCTGGCACTCGCCGGCCGCTGCCACGGCACGCTCGCTGCGCTCGCTCGGCTCGTGCGCTGTGGTCGCAAGAAACCTAACATGCTCGTCGCTTCGCTCCTCGCTAACCTAACCGACTGAATAAGCAGTTACATAGTTAGGTGTGGCAACCCTAGATATACCGGAAGCTGCTCGGAAGACATTACCAGTCATAATGGGTGGTTAGTGTCATCAAATATTTATGTATAAGGGTATCTTGAAAAAGGGACATTTTGAGAAAGGGACGTTTTGAGAAAGGGACATTTTGAGAAAGGGACGTTTTGCGAAAGGGACGTTTTGAGAAAGGGACGTTTTGCGAAAGGGACGTTTTGCGAACGAGGGACATTTTGAGAAAGGGACGTTTTGCGACGATACCGTCCCATGGCGTGGTCAGAAAAGTGACAACTCAATGCAAACGTGGAATATGTTTTCAAGGTTCTGGACTGGAAAGGGTTAAACGTAATAAACAAACGGCTATTGGACAAAATAGCAAGGCACCCAAACCTTCAGAACGTCTCCCAAAACGAAAATATCATATATCTGATTACTTTCCCACTATACGAAAAGTCGCAAAACAGGCTAGTTTTAATACTACTGAATGCGATCCAGATTGGGTTAAAATTGGGGAAGTTCAGTTAAAACTCAATCACAACAATAAATTCCTAAGCAACACGTGGTTAGATTCTGATATCATTAATGCTGGATCTTGTTTGCTCAAAGAGGAATATACGGCGATGGAAGGGTTGCAGGACACATCACGGGATCTTTTCAAACCACTTAGATTCCAACCTTGCTACAGTCAATTTGTCCAAATTTGCCACATATCTCATAATCATTGGAACTGCATCACAGGAAAAGTTGTAGATAATGTAATTTACGTTGACGTTTATTTTTTACTGACTCACTTTATAGCAAGGTGCAGCTGGAAGTTGTGTCGGTTGCAAGCAGTCTAAATCGTGCATATGGACACGTAACCACAATTAATTTCAAAATTCATAATGTCGATTTGCCAAAAGATTTAGACCAAATTCATACGATTGTGGTTTATTTGCTATAGCATTCGCGAAATCAATCTGCGCACGAAAAGACAAGACCCTAGTATGGTAACTTTTGAGTACAATGAGATGCGAGCACATTCATTGACCATTTTTAATAATGCATCACACCTTACTGAATTTCCCGCAAGATATGATAGAATCATTCCTATATCAGCAATTGAAAAGTCCTTCGAAAAGGTTTACTGTTTTTGTCGAAAAACAGGAGACTTGAAAGACTTGATATTGTGTAAAATGTAGTATGGTAATTGGGACAATGTAGTGTGCCTCGCATTAATGACGTTTAGCTGCGTAAGTAGTTCGTAAGTTATAAATAAGTGCAACTATGTATTATCCTACGAACAAATGTATTATCGAGTGAATTCAATATACGACACTAAGCCCCACTTGCGCCAACCACGGGTTAGCAATTAACTCCGGATAAAATAGCTCTTTCAGTTGCTTTTCTATACAAAAAATCATGGGTTACCAACTTAACCTAGAGTTTATTGCTAACCCAGGTTGGCGCAAGTGGGGCTTAAGGGTATATTATTCGGAGCGCGCTCCATACAAACGTACTACGGTGACATTTTTAATACTAACCAATTTAAGTCAATGAAATTTTGCAGAAACAATCTAGAAACAAATTTCTATGCTTTTATGGAGTCCGATTTTCGTTCCATACAAGCATAGACATTTTAGTGTTGTAATCAATTCTTAAAAACTATAATAACGTATCAGCATTTAGCATACAATTCACAAGTTCACTCAAGAGTCAAGAAGATTTTTTTTCTCATGCCTCTACAAACCACCAACAATATGATAATTTGAGCTAAAGTTAAGTTGTGTTGATTTTAAATACTACTGGTACTGTTACTTACTCTTTGTACTGTAAAGTGTAATTTTCTGTACTGTTTCAAAAATCTCTCTCCTGGAGTGCGATTTTTAAGAGTCAAATCAGCAGTAAAAAGATGCGTATCTCCATAGTAATTTTGACATATTCAACAGCTGAGCTCACCGAATGAGATTTAAAAATCGCACCCTGTACCCTATTCGTAAACTGAACGTATTACATGAAATGTACCTAGTTCCTTTCCTATTTTATATCTAATGGGGATTATTGCTCCGTACAACAATATTTGTTGCCTATTGGTGCCTTTACATTGCACTATTTATTGGTCCGATTTACAAGACAATTATTATAAAGTTACTGTCTGACTGAAGAACGATAAAGATGGGCATCGATGCAACTGGAAGTATGTTGAAAAGCTAGAAGCCACTGAGAGATCCGAAGCCAAACACATTTTTTTATTCGCAGCTGTTATCCAGACCGAAAAAAGAACCGTACCAGTGACTCGGATGCTTCGGGAGCTGCACACTGTGAAACACATTTGCAATTGGCTTAAAGATTGGTAGTGCAATAAACATTCTCCTCATGAAGCGGTTTGTGATGCTCAGCTCATATAGGTGCAGTTGTAAATGCATTTACCGGTTTCAAAACTACAAAGGATGCGACTAGACATTTTCCATTTTATGTAAGGAAAAGTATTATTAACCTTCAAACCACATACTCTACCCATCAAACTGAAAAATCTACTGTTTCACACATATGAGTCGTGTAGGCATTGCAGATTAGAATGGAACAGCAGATTTTTTCTGTGCCTACAGGTTTGCCCCCATAGTAAAAGTTGTTCAGTTTGATGGGTAGAGTTTAAAGGCTAGTGATACTTTTCCTTCACCCTGTATAATTGAAAATGTTTCATGTTCTGAGAATGTATCCGTGATTCGATATTTGGGGCCACGTGCTGGAGCCCTTTCATCACCATCCCGATCCAACGCCTTGGGGCTGGGGAAAAAATGGAAACGAAACTGGACTGACAAGCCAGCAGTGTAGGGACTTAGCTGCAGATGCAAGGCAGGCTGTGAGCAGATATTTAGTGTAAGAAAACGAACCTTAAATACAAAGAGCTATGCTCATGTTAAGGAAAGTGCGTATAACTAGAAATGTTTCTTTCTATATTTCTAATTTAACCGAAGCAGCTACGCAAATAAGAAAAAGATGGGATTTTAGCAACGAAGCATTAATAAAAATATCGTTATTAAGTCCCAAAAACGCTTTAAGTCAAGCCGTGCGTGAACAAAATCCTACGATCCTGCCAATTGCGAGAGTGATAGATATCACTGACATGAATACTTTGCAAAGGCTCGATGATCAGTGGATCCAGTGGCTTACTTCCATTGGCTCAGCTTGATGAAGACGTTAAGGAGGAAATGGGCCAAATTAAGCAGATAGTGCGATTCGACAAGTAGCAAGCAGTTTGAAGACCAGAGGGCCTACCATGAGTTTTCCCTGTATTTTACTACTGTAGTTACGTCGCCAGATCGTATGACAGAAATTAGTTCTCAACGTAACCACTAGGAGCGCTGTACGAAATTCAATACAAAATTGGTGACGTTACTACAGTAGTAAAGAACGGTGAAAACTCATGGTAGACCCACTGGCTAATGAAATCTGTGGAAAAAGACAATGTGGGTTTTTATCGATTGGTACGCGAACTCATAAAGGAGACTAAAGGAGAAGACTAATAAAAAACAAATGTTTATGAAAGCGTATAGAAAGGCTTAGCTTTGGTCGCTAATTATTAATAATGTAATAACGGTTCATAATCCTTTTGACCATTTAAAATGTGATATTTCATCCTTTTGATCTTTCGTCCATTTGGCCTTTGAACGATTCGTTTCGTACTTCTGAAATTTACACTGCGAACAAATTTATGAGGAAAACAAAGATGATAATAACTTTATTTTACAACAAGTTTACATCCGACCAAAACTGTTTCAATGACTTTCTCTTGCCCAACCCTTCTAGAAAGTGCGGACCTCAACAGTTGGCGATTTGATGCGAGAGCTTACATCCCTCCGGTGAAGCAGTGCCTTAAATGGTTAAGGTACTGACACATTGCAAAGTTTTGCAAGAATGCAGAACGCTGTTCAATATGCAGTAAATCCCATAATTTTAAAGTTTGTCAAAAAAAAATTGAAAATGCAATTTGTTGCCACTGCAAGGTGAATCATGTGGCTGTATCTTCACAATGCCCTGTAAAAAAAGAAAAATACAACAAAATAGAGAAAAAGTTCAAAACAAAACATATTCAGCAGTGTTAATGATGATGATGAGAAGTCATTCCCTCCATTGAAATAATATGCGACCACGGCGCGGGACGGCAGCATCAGCGGAGCGGGATGTGCGCTTCTAATGGTCAGACTCAGACGTGTCAACGTGAGCATTTTTATTTCAAAATGGCTAATAATATGGAAGATACTGAAATATTCATTGAAAAAAGTGAGGGAATATCGAATCTTACGACAGAAGGACAAAATATGGGATTTGATCGGTCCGATGTTTCGAAAATATACCTACAAAAATGTACAAAATGTATGAAAATGTACAAAATGTACAAAAATTGTCAAAAATGGCTTCTACCGCTTTATCTATGTTCCTTTATGAACCAGACGTTCTAGATCAATAAGCTGATGGATAAAAGTAAAGTTATTGCAGAATCTCATGTCCTACTAGCACGAGCAGCATGTAGACATGAGACCTTCTCGAATCATCCGAGATAACAGTGATGTGGAAAAACTCAAAACTGGTCTTTCTACCCTCCATTTCCTCCAATATTTCCAACACATTTATGGTCTATTCACCAAGAAGAATTACCAAGAACACAAAACATTGTCGAAGCATGGCATCGGCGATGGAATAGTTTATTAAATAATAATAAATTGGGACTATACGCGACGGTTCGAATGAGCTTATTAAAGAGCAGATAAGATTGCACAAATTTGGTCTAGACGATTATATTTTGCAAAATAAAATCGCATATCGTCGGTACCAAAGTAAGAAACAGCTGAGGGCCTACCATGAGTTTTCCCTGTACTTTACTACTGCAGTTACGTCGCCAATTCGTATGACAGAAATTAGTTCTCATCGTAACCACTAGGAGCGCTGTACGAAATTCAATACAAAATTGGTGACGTTACTACAGTAGTAAAGTACGGTGAAAACTCATGGTAGACCTACAGATCTCCATTAATTCCACCACATTTATGGTCAATTCATAAAATGAACGAACACGAATTAATCCACGATGTAAATCCATTGTATTCAACTGTTGCAAACTCTTTGGTTTTAGATTATTTTACTTTATTTTTCCTTTTATTTTGATACGTTTTCTAAAGCTTTTGTTTTCTTGTATTGATTTGCTTGACGTTGTGACGCTTTTTCGTATTTATAAAACCCATTTGCTCATAACTATATTATCGTTTTCATTACAGTCCATAACTCACGTTCGTTACCTACATCAACATTTTGTTTATAAAAGTGTCAAAAGGACACACAACTTGGTTGATTTGCCCCACAAGAGGGAACATGGGACTGATAAGTCCTCTCATAGACCTCACGTTGGAACAAACCATAAAATGCCAATGCAGGCAAAGGTCAGACTGGAATTGGTTCCTCATTTAAAGAAACAATAAGAGCGCGACAGCGCGCCTTGAGAAATAGTCAAAGGGCTAAGATAGTAGAAGTCGTAATAGCAGAAGTAGTCGCACTCAACTCTGCCTGTGACACTCATTTTGTGTCCTATTGTTGATCTTTTTTTTTTTTAATTTTGATTTGTGGCGGTGAACAAATCGTGAATATGAGATGTCGGGACTAAGAGAAACAACCGTTTACGTTTAGCACTGGTTTATTACTGACTTTGGAAGTAGGGAGGCGGCGGCGCAGCGCACGCGCATTGATGTAGGTACATATATATCATTTCCTCCACCCTTATTTACCAATCCTAAAAACAACAAACAAAGGAACATTAGCTTTCAATTACTTAAAAATACTTCTTATAATCTATGTTAACTCTAGGGCGCAATCGGCGTGCCAACGGTGGGTCCACCTGACTAACAGCCGCATCGGCCTCTGCGCTCGACTGCGGCTGCTCGGTCGCGGCCACATAATCGTGAGCCCCTCGTTCGCACTCCGGATCCAGGACCTCACAATCATTCCACTCGTCCCCGTCCTCCGCGCTACCAATTAAAGGCTCCTCACTAGAAGTGGGGGTTGTACTCATTGACGTTGTAGCTGGTGGTGGAGACAAGTGGTTTGGAGACGGTACTGGCATGCCTATCTCTGCTGGTACTAACTCCCTGTCATTGCTTACATTACATTTTAACAGTTGATCTACATGCCTGATACACAGTTCGTTATGACCTTCTACCACAATTGTATACATTCTACTACCTAACTGTTTCATAACTTTCCCCTTTGTCCAACTTTCCTTCCGCGCACTGTACCATCGCACCCATACACTATCTCCTGGTTTAAAATGTCTTTTGCCCATGTTATTGGTCTCGTTTAAAGAGTAAGTTATGTCATTCTCTTTTGGTAGTATCAAATCTAAACGCGTTCTCAGATCGCGACCGAACATTAATTTAGCCGGTGTGGATCCAGTGGTGCAGTGCACAGAATTCCTGTAGTCGAACAAAAAGTCTAATAACTGTTCGTGAACTAACTGTTGTGACAAATTTTCCTTTAAAGCACATTTTATAATTTTTTTACATATTTTTACACTACTTTCTGCTTGGCCGTTACTACATGGGTGATATATTGGTGACGTTTTATATTTAATACCATTATTGGAACAAAACTCAATGAACTCTGCCGAATGAATTTTAGTGTCATTATCAGAAACCAAAAGATTTGGTAATCCAAATGTTGAAAAAACTTGCTTTAATTTTGATATCAAAGCATGCGTCGTCGTACCATTAGCCATATGCAAACATTCGATCCACTTGCTAAATGCGTCCACGACCACTAAGTATACTCTTTGTCCTATCGTCATGTAATCGATATGCAAGCGCTGCCAAACGGCGAGCGGGCGCGGCCAGAAAGCGGGCGACGCGCGTGGCGGTGCTGCGTCTTTCTATCTGCCCATCGATTGAGGGCCACCACATCCGGCTACGAGCGTTGCCTTTCATTTTTACAATTCCTAGATGTGATTTGTGCAGCTCATCAAGCATACGGTCCCGTAAGGACTCTGGGATAATGACCTTGTGACCTCTTAACAAGCATCCGCTTTCGTACTGTAAATCTGCCTTGCACTGAAAATAAGGCCGTATCGAACTACATTTAATTTTTCGTGGCCATCCTCGGTTCATATATTTAATGACCGTCTGTAGTATTTTATCATTGTCAGTTTCCCGTTGGACGTCCCTAAGTGATACTGCAGGTGATACAACATTTGAAAAGTTTAACGAACAATAAGTATCGAATTCTGTATCACTACGACACATAGTGTCGTTTAATGGGGCGCGTGAGAAATAATCCGCCACTACGTTATTCTCACCTGACGTATATTGTACAGTATAGTTATAGGCCGATAATATGATTGCATACCTTTGTAATCGTAGCGCTGACGTCATCGAGATACCGGTTTTACTATTGAATATTGATACTAATGGTCTATGATCTGTTTTTAAAATGAAAGGCTCGCTTCGACCGTACAGATATTGATGAAACTTTTTCACTCCGAATATTATTGCAGTCGCCTCTTTTTGGATTTGGCTATAGTTGAGCTCACTAGCGGCGAGTGACCGCGAAGCGAATGCTAGCGGTCGCTCCACCCCCGCGGCGTCGCGCTGCGCTAGGACCGCGCCGAGACCGGCGGGCCCGGCATCGACCGTCAGCACCAGCTGTGCCGCGGGGTCAAAGTGCGCCAGCACACGTTCCGAGGCTAGCTCGTGCTTTACTCGCCGCACGGCCTCCTGCTGCCGTGCGCCCCACTGCCACTCGCTGTTGGCTCGCAGCAGTTCATGTAGAGGACTCATCACCGCCGATGCTTTGGGGATGAAGTTTCTGTAATAATTCACCATTCCTAGGAATCTCTTTACCTCTGTCACGTTGGTCGGTGCCGGTGAATTTAATATAGCCTTTACTTTACTGCGACAGGTCTGTAAGCCGTTTTTGTTTATTTCATAGCCTAGGTAAGTAACGCTATTTTGAAAAAATTCGCATTTCTCCTTCTGTAATCTTAGACCTGCATCACTTAATCTACTTAATACCTCTCTTAATCTTTTTAGGTGCGTTACCTTGTCTGGACCTGTCACACAAATGTCGTCCAGCCAGCAGCTTACTCCATCAATACCTGACAGCAAGGTCTCCATTGCTCTTTGAAATATTGCAGGGGCATTTGCTAACCCATATACTAACCGAGTATATTTATATAAACCTTTCTGAGTATTGATGGTGGTAAGTTCCTGTGACTCATCACTAAGTAAAAATTGATTGTACGCGTTTTTTAAATCAATTTTACTATATTGCACACCCCCTCCTATTTTTGCGAATACTTCTTCTATTCTAGGTAATGGGTACTTATCTATTATGAGGTCCCTATTCAAGGTAACGGAGAAATCCCCTGCTATCCTAACCTTACCATTCTCTTTCAGAACCGGGACTATTGGAGTAGCATACTGCGTATTCCTAACAGGCACTAAAATTCCTAAAGACACCAATCTTTCCAGTTCTTTTTCCACCTTTTCTTTTAAGGCAAATGGTACGGGACGCAGTTTGAAAAATTTTGGTACGCTATTTTCTTTCAATTTTAAATCAACCTTAAATTTGTTGAACGTTCCTAACTCATCACGCCACAAGTCTGAGAATTGTTCCATCAATGTTGATATATCTTCGTCGTTCACTGTGATGTTATTTATTTTGGAAACCAATGTTAAATTAAATGCGGACATGAAATCTCTGCCGAGTAATGGGGGTCCCCCATTTTTTACTACAAAAATGTTTATGTTTTTTGTATCATTGTTGTAAGTAGTAGGACAAATGAAGTACCCCAGTGGTGAGATTTTGTGTCCGTCGTACAAACACATCTTAATGTTTGAATTACATAGTTTGTAATTATAGAATACATTTCTATATAATTTCTCAGATATGACGGACGTACTGGAACCGGAATCTAACTCCATGAAAACCTGTTGTTTACCCATTATTACTTTTAGTTCTATAGGTTTATTGTTGACGTACCTTAAATTAAACAGCTGACACTCCTCGCACTCGGTGTCATCGGCACTGTTGTTTACAAATTCATTCTCGCTCACGATATTATGCACACGAGAATGTTCACCGCACACTTTTTTTAAGTGACCTTTTTTTCCGCACTTAATGCACTTATAACTTTTGTAACGACAGTTAACTTCTGTGTGGTTTTTTAAGCCGCACACTGCACAAATAGCGGATCGTGATCCCCGTTGATCACCTGCCGAGACTGCATGACCGCGCGCGCCTCTATAGCTACCGCGTCCGCCGCCGGCGCCGTTATTTATGCCTCGCCGTCCACCCTCAAAATGTGCTCGATAAATTGGCTCCTCTTTCACTACAGCAGCCTTAGCTTCTCTTGCACATGCTGCCTGTTCACCTAGCTCCAAAGCCCGAGCAAAGGTTAACGTCGATGGAATTTGCTCAAACAATTTATCGCGCTCGGGACCAGAGCCAAGACCGAGAACGAAACGATCCCTTAGGTTCGTCTCCAGAGCGGCGCCGAAGTCGCAATAACTCGCGAGACCCCTTAATCGCGCCGCCCAGTCTCCCAAACTTTCACCTGGACTCCGCATTGCCCCGAAAAATTTCGCCTTGTCAGCAAACGTACACTTTTTTGGTTTAAAGTGATTATCGAGTAATAGCACCAGCTCACTATATTCCAGAGTGTCGATATCCTTCGGGTAAGCCAAGTTGCGTACCAAACGATAGGACTCATCCGATAGATGAGTAATCAATATCGCACTCTTGTTCGCAGTTACATTGTTAACTGCCAAAAACTGCGTTAACCGGCTTTTGAAAATAGCCCACTCAGTTGATTTGTGGTCGAAAACTACTAAATTTCCCAAATAAGACATCTTCTGATTTTAATATTTTTTTTAACTTTTTAAGCGAAGGTACTTTGGTATATCCTCGTTAGCCAGTGAGATGTCGGGACTAAGAGAAACAACCGTTTACGTTTAGCACTGGTTTATTACTGACTTTGGAAGTAGGGAGGCGGCGGCGCAGCGCACGCGCATTGATGTAGGTACATATATATCAGAATAACGATGACAATTATTGTGAAGATGTATGCGAATGGTCTGCAATGTCAGATGAAAGTCTAATAGAAGGACAGACGATGGAACAAATTGTCTGTCAGTCTGTCATTAGAAAAAACAAAACACTTCACACTTGTTTTGGCTTGGTTGGCTCAACTCATTTTGCAGCCATAAATTTATCTTTGCCGTAAATACGACCAGCTCCTGTGTCCTTATCACAATCACAAACTTAATTTCTTAAGATGAGTGCCGAACAAGGCAGTTTACCCTTTAAAGTAAGAAAATATTCGAGGTCTAAACGTCCAACAGAAAGACCATTTCCAAAAAGTTTCTGCGGTTATGGAAAGTGATTTGCAGGGACAAGAAAGCCTGAATTGTATTCATCAATGGCGGTGCAGGAAGTGGAAAGTCCTTCGACCTGAAATTACTCGAGGAACAAATCAAACGGTGTTATGCACCTGCAAACCTACAGTTGACATTATAATTGGTCAAGGCCAAATTTAGTCTGATTCGTAACGGGAGTAGCCGCACGTCAAATATTTGGCAAATCATTGAACTCAATATTCGAGGTCTAAACGTCCAACAGAGAGACCTTTTCCAAAAAGTATCTGCGGCGACGGAAAGTGATTTTGCAGGGACAAGAAAGTCAACTAATGTTTTCATCAATGGCGGTGCAGGAAGTGGAAAGTCCTTCGTCCTAAAATTACTCGAGGAACAAATCAAACGATGTTATGCACCTGCAGACCAACAGTTGACATTATAATGAGTCGATAAATATCAAACACCGATATGTCCCACCTCTGGGAAGTCTCATCAAATTCAATAAACATAATTTTAATTATGTTTTTAGGGATCTATTTGAGTATATACGCTCCTTCGAAATCAACAAACATTAATTTTTATTGAGTTTGAAGGGACGTATCTACTCAGACAGGTCCATTCAAACTTAATAAAAATTGAGTTTAATGGGACGTCCCAGAGGTGGGACATACCGGCGTTTGATATTTATCGACACATTATTGCTCAAGGCTAAATTAGTTGAGGTGTGATTTGTAACCGGGAGTAGCCACACGTCAAATATTTGGCAAATCATTGCACTCAATATTCTATACTTCCGATTGAAAAAGGAAATACCATGACGTAACAAAAAAATTACTGGACTAACACTCAGTTGCAGAAACGCTCAATAAAGTTAATCCTCCATTAAATCCCTTGCTGTCACTTGTTGACGTAGGTAGTAATAGCTAGCAAGAGATTTAATGGAGGATTAATTTTAATGGGCGTTTCTGCAACTGAGTGAAAAGCTATAGAATGAAACGGCTCCATATAACATAGTATAATATACCTACATGCCATATACATTGGTTAATCATAGATGACATTTCTATGGTATCATATGAACATTTTCATATTTATACACCTGCGTCTCCAAGAATAAAAAAATAATGTTTAAATAAGTTAAAATAAGTTATTTGGCGGGGTGCATATTCTATTAATAATTGTTCATATTTTCACAGAAAATCATAGGACGCGACCGCGGCCGCAATCGCCTCGACGGCGTTACTACCAACATCGATCCTGGCCCCGCCGCCGCCGCCGTCTCTGTGGGTACTACCTTAGATCAAAATAAAATGAATGGATAGGCCTTACGCGAACATTTCAAACCAGAAAAATGAGGCAAAACAAATGAAAGGTTTACTTCAAATTTGTATGCAAGTGCCCTAGATTTGACAGATAATGGCGCTAGTTTGTATGGACCAAGTGCACCAGTAGTTTGCTTCAACTTACCGCGCTTTAGGCCTATCCATTAATTTTATTTTGATCGAAGGGTACTACATATACATTGACGGTCTGATCATCCCCTTATAAAGTGTCAGCATATAAAGAAGGACCCTATATCTGCTATCTGGTTCTTCACAAGATAATAACGATCCACTTTCTAATGTAAAAAAAGGGATTTCGAATGACTAAGGACGTTACGACAGACCCTATTAAACCTTCAATAAATAACACAGTTGCGAGTAATAATGGCAACATTAACATATTTAAAAAAAAAAATATTTTCCTTCTTCTTTACCGGCGATCCGGGACCAATAATATACTGCTTTGAAGATTTCCTGCGAATTTTATTTAATACAAGTGCATCGCGGACTCCAGTCCCTATCAAACAATCAAACAGTCCACATCGAACATTGGTCCTGAGAACTTAAACCAAGAATTGCTTCGTGGTGCACAGCGAAGACAGAAATAATAATGTTGGTTGATAACAAGTAGGTAATGGCGGCTTCCGGCACCGTTGCTCTATTCTCACGCACCCCTTTTAGGAACGTGACAAGAGCAACGGGTATGTAGTTGCTCAAATCGGTGGCATTAATTGGGTCTGAGTATACCTCACACCGGCTCTCAGCACTGCCGATTTTGAGCAGTGTTTCCACGGTGTTAGCCCGGTTAAATAGTATCACCCATTAAATTACCCTAACAACCTGTACTCGTATAAAAAAATTCAATCAGAAGTCTCCATAGAAAAAATGATTCTTTAAAACCATCAAACGCCGTCACCAAAACAAAATATCAGCACTCGTAGCATGCTACACGTGATACGGCTGTATCACGTCTTTCGTCTCGTTCGTTCGCGCGCAAACAGAAAGAGAGCGAAGGTGTGATAGTGCTGTATCACGGTGTCATGCTACCTGCTACCTATGCTGATATGCTCAATCTGCTGAAAGAGAAGGATACTTTTACAGCTATCTCTTATCGCACGTTCCGTTTAGGAATGAGGAATCGTTACTAGATGGATATGAAAGCGCTGAAGACGGTTTTATGGCGAAAAGAAACCAACTAAGACCTCTACAGTCTGATTGGAGATGTTGAAAATTTTAACATGTATAGCCGGATCTTCAACAAGTAATTGTTCAAGTTATGGGAAACATAAATGAAGGCACTTCTAATGTGGATGCAAGAACAAATAATGATCATATTAATACAATGGCTTTCAATAATAATACAAGCCTTTCAAAGTAAAACGTAAAACACTGTACCTACCCTGCCTAGTAACACAAAAAGGCTGGATAGTGTACCAATGGCATAGTATTTCAGTTCATTCGCAAGGAGACAGTACGAGTATAATGCGCCACGAATTTATAATAAAATTAACCTTAAAATGAATATTAAAAGACGTAACAATCATGAATTAAAAATATCACTTTGGGTTGGCTAACTGACCGAAAACTTATTTGTAATAAAAGCTAACCATTTTTATTAACACTACATGTTACTAGACTCAGATATAACAGAGAAACCTATCTAATGCTGCAATGTTGAGGAATGGCTGCTGATAACAGCCAGTCGATCCCAAGATAAGACTCGTAGGGCTAACAACCACATCCAATCCACCCATAATCCAGAACCACTTCAACCGCCTCCCATCCATCCCCTGCACCCTAACCGCCCGCGCACACATCAAAAGCACCCTCATGTACCCACGCAGTCGCACACACACACACTGGTCCGGGCTACGGCCAGGCGCGGTCCGAAGGGGAGGATCACAGGGGACATGACCCCCTCCCCCCAAAATCATCATAATGTGTGCAGTAAAATTATGTAATGTGCAAGGTATTCCGGAAAAAGAAATACCGGAAGTCCTCGCAAAAAGTTTTCTGATTTGTGTAGATGGGATAACAGATAAAATTTTAATTTTTTCCACAAAAACGGCAAAAAGGATGAAAAGTCCTGGTGCATATTATGGTGACGGTACCTTTAAATCGGCCCCAAAACCGTTCTATCAGTTGTATGTACTCCATTTGGATTTGAATTCCAATGAAGAATCAACGAATGTAGTGCCGGTTATTTATGCACTGTTGCCAAACAAAAGTGAGCAGACATATGTTAGTCCACTTAACAAAGCAGGTGTAGAGTGCGTGAGCTGGATCGTAAGAAATTTCTTCAGAAATGTGTTCAGGATGCCTAGAGGGTAAACATACTAAAAGTCCTCGCCTCTAGGGGGGGCGCCGGGTGGGGGGGAGGGGGTTAAAGTTCCCACTTTTGAGTTTTTCGCTAATATCTTTAAAACGGTGCGTCGTAGAGAAAAATTGTGTTCTACGTAATGAAAGTAAATAAAATTTCCTACAACTTTTGTCTTATACACTTTTTAGAATTCCTAACTATTTTTGAAGTACACGTTGTGGAAAAGTGAAATTTTCGAAAAAAAACCGACTTTCAAACGTTACCTCTTGCCTGCTACTTCAATCGTGTTATTTCGGGATGAAAAATAGCCGGCATGTTAATCCAGGACCTAATTTACCTACATACCAAATTTCATACAAATCTGTTCAGCCATACAGTCATCGAAACATTTATCATTTTTAATTTAAATTTTATTTTTTAATCCGTTTAGGTCGTGAAGGCGCTGACAAGAGTCCTTCTTCCAAAGCACCCTCATCTTCAGTGGATGGTTCTTTCTGGAGGAACTCTTCACAATCTTCACCATCGTCTTCGCCAAGAGACACGCCGTTAAGACATTTCCCTTGGCAGTGGAGGCATGCCGCAGAACATTTGAGCATTGCTTTACGACATCCACATTTGCCACTACCACAACCCTTAGCGCAGCGGCAAAATATTGTTTTTAATAGGACCTCCGGTGCGGGCAAATCATTAGTTGTTATTGGCACCAGGCTGCCTCCTTCATGTTTCCATCCCCACTCTTGAGGAGGCAGCTCATTCCCAAGCCACAGTTGCAACTGATAGCGATACTGGTTGAGGGAAGTCAGTCTTGTTGGCGCTCCGCTTGTTTATAACCCCGCCTCCACGCACAGTGAAGTTGATGACGCTGGGAAAATGTGCTTTCTTCAATGGTATGGAGCGCCAACAAGACTGACTTCCCTCAACCAGTATCGCTATCAGTTGTTCATGAGATCATTGGCAAAGATTAAGCCTGACTTCAGCTGCCTCCCACCAACTGAGAACGCAGCTAAACAGAATTCACAGCGCACCTACCACCAAGTGCAACTGTGGCTTGGGAATGAGCTGCCTCCTCAAGAGTGGGGATGGAAACATGAAGGAGGCAGCCTGGTGCCAATAACAACTAATGATTTGCCCGCACCGGAGGTCCTATTAAAAACAATATTTTGCCGCTGCGCTAAGGGTTGTGGTAGTGGCAAATGTGGATGTCGTAAAGCAATGCTCAAATGTTCTGCGGCATGCCTCCACTGCCAAGGGAAATGTCTTAACGGCGTGTCTCTTGGCGAAGACGATGGTGAAGATTGTGAAGAGTTCCTCCAGAAAGAACCATCCACTGAAGATGAGGGTGCTTTGGAAGAAGGACTCTTGTCAGCGCCTTCACGACCTAAACGGATTAAAAAATAAAATTTAAATTAAAAATGATAAATGTTTCGATGACTGTATGGCTGAACAGATTTGTATGAAATTTGGTATGTAGGTAAATTAGGTCCTGGATTAACATGCCGGCTATTTTTCATCCCGAAATAACACGATTGAAGTAGCAGGCAAGAGGTAACGTTTGAAAGTCGGTTTTATTTCGAAAATTTCACTTTTCCACAACGTGTACTTCAAAAATAGTTAGGAATTCTAAAAAGTGTATATATATAGTGTAGTTGACAAAAGTTGTAGGAAATTTTATTTACTTTCATTACGTAGAACACAATTTTTCTCTACGACGCACCGTTTTAAAGATATTAGCGAAAAACTCAAAAGTGGGAACTTTAACCCCCTCCCCCCCCACCCGGCGCCCCCCCTAGAGGCGAGGACTTTTAGTATGTTTACCCTCTAGGCATCCTGAACACATTTCTGAAGAAATTTCTTACGATCCAGCTCACGCACTCTACACCTGCTTTTGGATTATTCTTTGAGCGAACTATGTACGCTTATTTTCTTTAATAAAGGACAAGTTAGGGGTACAAATGTCATCGTTTAAATGTGATTATGAAATGGCTCAGTTAAATGCAGCATCGACAGTTTTCCCGAATGCCTCAATCACAGGTTGCTATCACCACTACAACGATGCAATTTGGCGACAATCTAAAAAACTAAAATTAGATGCCTCTAAGGAAGGTCGAAATACAACACGAATGTGTGCAATGATCCCTCCGATTCCAGCCAATCAAATACCTGAGGCATGGCAGAACATTTTAGACGTATCGCCAGACAATCAAGAGATGCGACGGTTTAGGCAATACTATGAGAGACAGTGGTATCCACGTACACCACCCACAATATTGAGCTGCGCAGGCCAACGGCATCGGACAACAAATGCTCTAGAAGGTTGGCATCAAAGATTGAACGGTCGTATTCCAAAAAGACCAAATTTGTATCTCTTTTTGTATAAATTAAGAAAAGAGAGCAAACACTGGGACCGCCACATACAACATTTCTTGTTCAACAACATGAGGAGGACGAGAAGAATTAGAGATATCGTGATTGACCGAAGATATAATAAATATTTGGAACATACAGAAGAATGAGTATATTATTTTTCTAAAAAACTGTAGCAACGTCATTGCTACAGTTTTTTAGAAAAATAATATATTTACGCCTTTCTTTGTTAAGCGTTAAGAAATGACAATGGTGTATTTTTGTGTTATATAAGTTCATTTTGACTACTGTCTTATAAAAAATATGTTCGTTATAAAATGATTGTTTTTCTAAAAAAGAAACCTATTGGTTATGTTTCGTTGATTTATTTTGTATTTTTTTTGTTATAAGTTGAATAAGTGGATTTATTTAGAAAAATACATGATTAAAATAATGTGATAATTTACTGTTTCTTTTATTTCTGTAAGACCTCCCCCCTGTAAGACAAAAGGGCATTTTAAGAGAAAAGGACTTTTTAAGAAAAGGACTTTATGAGAAAATACTTTTTGAGAAAAGGACATTTCGAGAAATGGACATTTTGAGCTGAGACGTTCGTGGGTGCTAGGGTCAAGCCAACGTCACAAGATTATTAGAACATGTACGCAATAGAGCGCCTCACTGTATGTTTTTTTGCCTGAAAAAGTGACATCCATGTTTTA
Organism: Agonopterix heracliana; assembly: GCA_963693445.1. Taxonomy (NCBI): domain Eukaryota; kingdom Metazoa; phylum Arthropoda; class Insecta; order Lepidoptera; family Depressariidae; genus Agonopterix; species Agonopterix heracliana. The sequence goes on from OY856321.1 coordinate 2,698,651, forward strand.
TTGCACAGTTCGACAAAGCTTTTAATTCTAAATGTATGTGTCCAACTTCTGCGCGTCAATTCAAAGTAGATATTGAGAAATCATTTTTTTTCTGTTTGACCCCGAAAAATAAAAAAAATATTATTTTACGGAAATCTGTATGCGATAGAATTTCTCTATTTACCTTATGTGATTAGGCTATAATGACAGCACATAATCCTGTTTTCAACTTCGCTAAATAGTCCAATCATTTTAGAGTTTCCTTGTATGGACACCCTAACAATAATTCATCTATCGCTGAAACTTTGCAGTGTGATAAAGTAAAGTATACAGATTACGGTTGACAAATAATCTAGGACCGAAAAAAAAACAACCTAGATTATTTGTAATCCGTAATCTGTATACTTTACTTTATCACACTGCAAAGTTTCAGCGATAGATGAATTATTGTTAGGGTCAAACCCTAAAATGATTGGACTAAAATGTCAGATAGAAGCGAAGATACCTTGATTTTTTTCCAATTTTGGTTTTTATTTAATAATAATAAAATGTTTTTAAGGCCGAAGTAGAAGCTCTGTCCTCAACAGTTACATGCCCCAAGATGTTAGCAATAAGTCACCAGAACCAGTTTTCTCAAACTACGCTTTAATTGTGAACAAATCGCATTTCAAATAATGTCGTCAGGGTTGTCGCCTAGTGGGGTCACTACTCCAGCTTTTAACCAAATTTGATCTCTGTTTATAACAGATACGAGCTTTTCGTTCGGTCTGTGTTCGAAATGTGTTTCTTCATGGCACCAGGGTCAGGATATGGCGAGTAAATAAAAGTACAGAACAGTATCTGATAGTGCAGGAACGAAAAAAAAAGATTCAGACTGAGATACGGACAAGAATGAGTCTTTTGGTAGACGTGATAAGGCCTTCAGGGACCACTACTGATGGAAATACCGCCCGAACAGCTATATCTGATAAGCATCGACATACGTTTGCGGAAATTTTATAATTGGAATCGTGGCTTGTAGATGACCTACATACAATTCTTGTGGCAATATCTTGCGCGTTACCCTTAGATTCTGTCAAATTCGGACAATTCTGCCGCGGCGTAGCTGAGAAATATGTCTTGTCATACAGCTGACATCCCGTGACAGTGACCATTCACAAGATATATGTATGTCTAAGTATATATGTATTCTGTTGTATTCACTTCTCTTATACAGGGTCCAACTTAATATGCTGACACTTTTTTAAGGGGATGATCAGACCATCAAACTGAACAACTTTTTCTATGGAACTAACATCGAAATCGCGAAATATAAATCAGCTGTCCCATACATTTGGCTCGAGTAGGTTTTCAGTTTTGTATTGAGGGGCTGTTTTTTTTTCGTGATTACGATGTTGGTGTCATAGAAAAAGTTGTTCAGTTTGATGGTCTGATCATCCCCTTAAAAAAGTGTCAGCATATTCAGAAGGACCCTATATTTATAATTAATGTTTCTGTAACACCGACCCGTTCTTTGAAGTATTTCCTCTACCCTAAGGTTGTCTGGAAGAAATCGCTTTTTAGCGATAAGACCGCCTCATTTGTACCATAATCTGTTTAGTTCCCTGTGCAATGTATTTTATGTTTGGTGTAAATAAAGTATATTTCATTCATTCATTCATTCAAGATATTAGTTCATGGTCGCGAGATTATTGAGTCCAGCGCCCTTCCTGTTGGAATGCTCTCGGAACAGGCTGCTGAATCACGGAATAAATTTTATCGCCATGACCGTGAGCACCATTGGCGAAAGAAGGACAGAGTAACGACGATGATTGATCTCTTTCACCGTGCCCGTGTCAATGACACGACTACGGCAGCGTCAAAGATTTTCAAAATGTTTACCTTTGCCTGCTGCGGTACGGGAATTGCTAAAGCCAGTAGACCCCACTGACCTGTATGAGGGCAATGAAAATGTAGACACACTTTGCTAAATGCAGAAACGGAAGAGGATAATATTTTAACCTTAGAAAAAGTATATGTCTAGAATGAGCCTCACACTTGTTCCGTTTAAAACAAAAGGGGCTAACTTTCTTAGGTTGGTGTGCGTGAGGTGTCATGAAATTTTTCTTTGTGTGCGTGTATAGTGATACCAGGTGTTGAAAGATTCCGATTAAAATAGGGATAAATGTAACAATATAGTACTGACTACCGATTGTATTTCATAAACTTAAACACTATGTATGAGGTCATTTCGTAACATTTTAAAGCCGTGTTTCGGTAATATCCATAGAGTAACTTTAACTTTTCTACGAAGTTGTGACTCTATTGGTGTAGTAGGTACTCAAAGAGGATACAAATCTATCCGCACTTGAAGTCTATGGTATCATTATGTTCATAAAAAGTGCTTTCTATGACTGTTATGTCAAAATATATGAAAAGCTATCATTTTGGTGTGACAGTTGGTTTAAAAGTTTAGGTTTAGGTTTATGTTTGGAAGTTAATGGTAGTTTTTGGTTTTAGTTGGTAGTTTTTGGTTGTTTAGGTAGTTTTAGTACTTTTGGCACTATTTAGTAATTTTTAGTACTTTGTTGGATTGGAATCCTGAGAAAGTTGTACTGATGCGAACAAACGTTAGTAAATAATACCAAAAATTACCAACAACTATGAAAAACACCCAAAAACAACCAACTAACAAACCTACCATAAAGTACGGATTAGTACCTACTGTCATACCAAAATGATAGCTTTTCATACATTTAATCATACCAGTGATAGAAAGCACTAACTGTCACACCAAAATGATAGCTTTTCATATATTTTGATATACCAGTCATAGATAACACTTACTGTCACACCAAAATGTTACCTTTTCATATATTTTGACATAATAGTCATAGATAACAATTTTAATGCTATATATCAAACATAATGACACCATAGACTCCAAGTATGGATACATTTTTATCCATTTTGAGTACCTACAACACCAATAGTGTCAAAGAAGGACGTCCGAGTTTTTGGCGGGCTTTGGTAGCTGACGTTTGGAGTCCTCATATTTCATCGAATTTTTATTGTTTATAGTGAGTTTTGGTTCGTAAAATTGGTGTTGTTTTGCGTAACAAAGTGTCGTGCAAGTGAACAATATACAGTTCTGTGAAATATGATGGTGTATGGGTCGTAACCAGGAAAAGCGTTCCGTGATTTTAGCGCGGTAAAGCGGTCGGTTCACCTCTTTCCTGTGGACTACTCTGCGTTTCCTGCGTCTTTCGATTGTCTCCAAAAACTCCAAAGAAGCGTCAAAACGTCGAATACTAACGTTTTAATGTGAAAACAGAAGACAATTTGAAAATAAAATAAGATTTGACTTAAAGGTCTTGTAACCGAGCCAGTAAATAATAAAAATAAAAACTCTTATCTAGGGAATTTTCAATTAGGAAACTGGCAACACAAAACAAAATGGTGAACTTTAGTTAATTTATTTTCCGCGTAATTCGATGATTTATTTCATGAGAAATGATACGAAATATAGGTACTCAACGACGACAAGTGAGTTTCTCCGTTTTTTTTAATCGATATTTGTAATTTCTGCACACCTTCATCACACATTTTGTCATAGTAAACAAAACAATTTTCTCTAGCGTTACGTGCGTATTCGGTGATGACATAATTGACACTAAACACGGGAAACGGGCCTTGGAACCAGTCCTGGTTCCAAATTTTTTCGACGCTTTTGTAGCTTTGACTGTCTATCTTGATAATCTAAGATTTTAACTAAAATTTTAGACCTCTAAAAATACGTAGATAGGTATTTTTTTCTTTCAAATTTTTTTTTAATGTTTAAGTACGGTAGTTTAGTCGAAAAATAAGAAAAGTTTCATATAAAAGTGCAGATCAGCCGGTCTATTTTCTATGGGAGGTCCATATATTTATTTTTCGACCCACGTTTCTTAGAGAAAGTTGCTTAGTTTCACTATCTGGATACACCCTTACAATTTTGCTAGTAAGTACAAAATTTTTGCGTATAAAATAAAAATTGTTGATTGCGATTGGAGTCAATTTAATGAAACAAAACTAATATAAAACGTTAAATACAAAAAAAAAATTAGTATAAACCTTTGCTACAAGGTTAAACATATTCAAATTTAAACATTATTAACTGAAGTCTAGTTAGGTGGCCGCTGAGAGACACCTAAAAAATTCTACTTTTAGCGGTTCTTATTGTTTTCTTAAAAACGTAATTAACATTTTATCTTTTTAATATTCCTCATACTCGTGAAGAAACACATTTCGAATACAGACCGAACGAAAAGCTCGTATCTGTTATAAACAGAGATCAAATTTGATTAAAAGCTGAAGTAGTGACCCCACTAGGCGACAACCCTGACGACATTATTTGAAATGCGATTTGTTCAAAATTAAAGCGTAGTTTGAGAAAACTGCTTCTGGTAACTTATTGCTAACATCTTGGCATGTAACTGTTGAGGACAGACCTTCTACTTCGGCCTTAAAAACATTTTATTAAATAAAAACCAAAATTGGAAAAAAATCAAGGTATCTTCGCTTCTATCTGACATTTAGCGAATTTGAAAACAGGATTATGTGCTGTCATTATAGCCTAATCACATAAGGTAAATAGAGAAATTCTATCGCATACAGATTTCCGTAAAATAATATTTTTGATTTTACGGGGTCAAACACAAAAATAAAGATTTCTCAAAATCTACTTTGAATTGACGCGCAGAAGTTGGACACATACATTTAGAATTAAAAGTTTTGTCGAACTGTGCAATAAAACATGGATGTCACTTTTTCAGGCAAAAAAAACATACAGTGCACCTGTTCAACAATTTCGAAAAAGAAGGATGATGTAGAGTCCTTCTTAATATGCTGTCACTTCTTTAAGGGAAATGATTAGACCGTCAAATTAAACAACTTTCTCTATGGCTCGAACCTCGCAATAGCGAAAAAAAAAATCTGCTGTTCCATACAATTGGCTCGAGTAGGTTTGCAGTTTTGTATGGAACAGCTGATCTTTTTTCGCGATTCCGATGTTGGTGCCATAGATAAAGTTGTTCAGTTTGATGGTCTGATCAATCCCTTAAAAAGTGTCAGCATATTAAGAAGGATCCTACATAAAGAGTTTGTCGACTCGCAGGCTTAACCAAGACCCTGTAACCTGGAAAACTGTTTTGGTTGCATCCGCGGTAACTGTGGATGCAACTCAAACCCAAATACGGTACAATTCGTTGCCGCATTAAAAAATTCCATGATCGGTAATCTGTTGCACTTTAGCAGCCGAAACCAAAATTGTAAAGAGGATAAGAACGCCCTTTTAAATGATTTAAAATCATTATTAACGTATGAAGATCCTGGTGAAAAATCATCAGATGTAAACGACGAATTAGAAAAACATTAATCTGTGAGGCTTGCTGACCTGCGAAGCCGAACTCTTCTGTGAAGCCGAATTCTGCCAACTACACAGACGCGCAACTTTTACTTTGGTTCCAAGGTTTTTAAAAACTGTAAAATCACCAATAAGACTTAGGTTTCTTTACTTTAGTAATTAGTTAATTACTATAGATTAGTTTCTCTACTTATTTCTATTATTTATTCCAACTGCAATGCTATAATAAAGCGGATACTTATACTACACTCAATATGAGCTTACCTATATTTGTTTTTATTTCCATGTAATTTCAAATTTTTGATTGTAATCAGTATTTTTTAACATATTTTAACAAATTTAACACAAAAAAAACCGTTCATATAATTTTTAGTCACCGTGTCACATTTAAAAACACCCGGGCTAATCGCCGAATTTCAAGTCGGTTCGTACTGTTTTTTTTCCTCGAGACGTGCTAATGTTAAGATGTTGGTAGAGAGCTTACTCTATGGAAAACACACTCGTATCGTTTAGCGCGATTATTTTTACGATTGTCATAGGGGAAAATTTAAAAAATTTTTACGATTATCATAGGGGAAGTTGTTGTAATGCAACTGTTTACCCTAACACCCTGTATATCTTTTTTTCTTTTTGGTGCATTGGGTGCTAATATTGAGCTTTCACAAAAATATATGTTATGGATTGTATGAACCACGCGATGGTTTGCATAAATAACATTAGGTATATACCTAATTTATAATCGTTTCATTGCAATACGTCGGCGTCGTCGCATGCAACCCCAGATGAAAATATGGAGGGTGACGAGGTTATGGATTTTGATGCCTGACTCATCCTCTATTTTGAATGGCGAGATCTAGCCTGTATTCTAGATATTAAAAAAAAGTCTAGGTAGTTAACTTAGCTATTTTAATTTTAGTTTCAGGATCTTCTACCAGATCATCAGCCGGACAATGGCCCTTTTGAACCGAAAGGCAGAAGAATAGTCGATATATTTTACTTGTTCCAACAAATATTTCTAATATGCAGTCACGTTTCAGCTTGGTTGCTATTTTCAGCGTATTTAACAATCAGAAAAGCGTATTGGACTCTATTCGAAAAAAAAAATGTCGTTTGTGTAAAAAGCAGTTCACTATACTCTAACAAGAGAGCGGATATAATCAGGAAATGGTCTCAGGAATTATATCAATTGGTAGTGGTTTCACTCATTTAAAAACAATTTTAGCTTGTATTAGAGTTTCTTCCTTCGCTAACTTAGTTGTACATTGCTATACATAGGGTATATATTATTGCTATATATTAGCTGTACATAGGGTGCGGTGAACGACGTAGAAGTCGCGGTGGCCGCAGGAATCGCAGCGGTCGGTTGTGAATGATGAACGGTTGCAACAACTCTCAACTAAAGCTAGTTTCGAACACCATAAAGGCCTTTCTCCTTAGTCATTATCATTTGTACATTCCTGATTTAGCCCGCATCTGTCTACCACGTTTGGAGGAATATCCAGAAAATGTGGCTAATCAGAATTCTGACTTCAATGCTAGTAACATTATGGACATTATGAATATAGTATATACGTTGGCCCTTGAGAGAAGATGTGAAATTGATTTCGAACACATAAACGAGATATCAGAACAAGACCTGCATTACTGAACCAGTTTAAATCATTGAAGATTCGACTATCTTTATCAACGAACCCCAACTCTTCGAAGGCAGTCTCGTACTCCACGCACAGACCTGGGACTATACCTGTGCAAACTAAGAACCTAATGATTGATTTGGCACTACACTGAATTTATCAAGAACTAAAGTAAGCAGAAACGAACTTTGGTGAAACAATGTTTATTAGCAGATTTTATTCCGCTTTACAGGGTCTAACTTAATATGCTGACACTTTTTTAAGGGGATGATCAGACCATCAAACTGAACAACTTTTTCTATGGATATGGAACAAACATCGAAATCGCGAAAAAAAAAATTTGCTATTCCATACTAAACTGCAAACGAACTTGAGCCAAATGTATGGGAAAGCTGTTTTTTTTTGCGATTTTGATGTTGGTCCCATAGAGAAAGTTGTTTAGTTTGATGGTCTGATCATTCCCTTAAAAAAGTGTCAGCATATTAAGAAGGACCCTATATTTAGGGTTAGATCACAGAACCCGAAATGAAGTAATAGCCCGCAATAGAATTTTACCGAATCATATTTACGGAAGCGAAGTATCCCCAAAGGCGATACTTGTATGCGAAGGCACATATCTTTTTATCGTAAAAAAATTGGAATTTTTTATTTCAAAGAAGAAACTACAGCTAACACCAATATAGAAATCAAATAATGAAGCCTTTCATGATAGTGTGGTCAGATGGCTACATTTTAGATGTGACAGGACCATGCCCCGATGTTACCTCAGATGCTGACATAATGAAACTTTACTTGAAAATCACGATGAGAAAGCCGAAAACAACCAGTTTCATTACTTTTTACAAGGCGATATTTTTATATTGGATAGGGGCTTTCGAGACGCAATCCCTATGTTGGAGGAACCTGGTTACGTTCCCCACATGCCACCCTCTAAAGGAAGAGGTGACTCAACAGACTACAGAAGAGTCGAATAAGTCACGGCAGTTACCTTATGCAGATGGGTTGTAGAGACCGTGAATGGTAAATTAAAACCTGATAACAAAAGCTTGGGGACGTTGTTTTTCGAACAATTATTTTGCTAACGGGACATTATCCGCCGAAATCAAGGCGATGATTATAGGCGACACTGACAATCATGAGATATAAGATGCTGAATCGATGATTCGAAGTATGAATGTAGAACAGGAAAATGTATTGAAGACCATTACAACGAAAATCAAAGAAGAGCTACGAAACCAAGAGCCACCAGATGATACAATTATATTATTATAACAGGAGGAGCAGGATCTGGGAAAAGATTTACTCTGAGAGCAATTGTTGAGCAAATTAAAAGATGTTATAAGCCACAGGTACCTGCTTTACTTCAGCCATGTTTTATTGAAGTCAATGCCCTTACCTGAGTAGCGGCTTGCAGTGCATTATCACTGGGTATGACCTTCGATCAAAATAAAATGAATGGATAGGCCTAAAGCGCGGTAAGTTGAAGCAAACTACTGGTGCACTTGGTACATACAAACTAGCGCCATTATCTGTCAAATCTAGGGCACTTTCATACAAGTGACAAGTAAAAATTTCATTTGTTTTGCTTCATTTTTCTGGTTTGAAATGTTCGCTTAAGGCCTATCCATTCATTTTATTTTGATCGAAGGGTATGACCACGCGGGAAACACACGTCAGAAACGTTCACTTCCCAAAAGGACCACTTCCCATAAGGACCACTTCCCAAAACGACCACTTAAGTGATCTACCAAAAAGTAGTTTTTGGTTCTTTTGGTCGATTTTGGTAATTTGTGGTAGATTTTGGTAGTTTTTGGCTCTTTTGGTAGATTTTGGTAATTTTTGGTTCTTTGGGTAGTTTTTGGTAGAATTTGGTTTTGGTAGTTTAATTCTTTTGGTAGATTTTGGTAATATTTGGTATTCCACAAACTCCCAACTTTATAATGTTTTTGTATGAACTCCGAAAAGAAATCAAATACCAAGCATTTTGATTAAAACAAAGCCTTTTGAGGAGCTAAAAAAAAACATCTGTTTTTTTTTACATTTATTATATTTGATCAAAAATATCGCGCGCTGTTAAAAATGTTAAATGGAAATGAAATTACCCTATTATTTTTTTTTTTAAATAATTTATTTGAGGCTACGGTCTAAATCTAAGACAAAACACTTTAGGGTATTTGATAGGTTTTTAAAAGCTGTTCTACGTTAATCACTGATGTCTAAGGAATCTATAGAAAATGTATATTTTACGTTCCATTACATACAGGATGGTCCAAACGGTACGTCCAAAATTTATTTTTAGATTCCTCACACCTAGGTGTATCCGAAAATACCCCATGTATGTTCCGCGATTTTTTATAGTTTTAGAAGTTTTGAATGAATATTTGATAATTTTCTACCGGGGCGGCTTAAAACTGTCAAATTTTTTCATAGTACGGAATTTTATATTTTTTTTGTAAACTCTTGTTGCTAAAAGCAGGGAAAGTTCCTAGGAAACAAAATGGAATCGAAACTAAATAAGCCAACGAAGATGCTGGCTGATACTTCGATAGTAGAAACAACCTTGAAAAACTCCGAAAGTTTTGATTGAGAAGTAGGTACCTTATTAGTAGGAGGAGACGACAGAAAGAATAAAGTCTTGTTCCTAAAACCAGGGAAAAATAAAGTTCCCAGGAAATTGTACGCGAGTAACAGTTTCACAGAAGGACAGGATGACCAAACTCACGAACAGCCTCCTTGCTATTACCAGACAATTTATGTAAGTATATTAGTGAGATAACTCTCAAAAGACAGCAAATTAAAAAAAGATGCGCTATAAGACTTGACCAGCTGCAGGTTTTTCTGAATCTGATTTATTCTTAATTGTAGAATTTATCGACAGCTTATGCAGTGCATGTTGGTCTTCCATGCATTAACAGGTTGTGATACAGTATCAGGATTCAGTGGAAAGGGAAATAATTTGTTTTTGAAAACATGCAAGCAAGTCCTTCCCTAATAGTCAGTAAAGTATTCGAAGAATTATCACGGTCTGTACACACCGGCGACACATCACGCAAAACAAACAAGCTGGCCGCGCGGCATTATACATTATTCTACATACGCGCGGCCAGCTTATTTTGGTTTTGCTTAGCTTGATGTGTCGCCGTGTGTTCATGCCATTGGAACCCATCATTTTTATGTTTTGGCGAGATATGGTTTTATCCTGACTTATGAATGACAATATCGACCAAGCAATCGGCTCAATTTATTAGGTGACGGGCGATGGATAGGCGTCGACCAACATTTAGTGCTCTTTTACAGCACGCGAAACGAGGACTGATCTGGGGTGTTCAGAATTTGAAGTCGACACGATAAGCAAGCAAGTTCCATGGGGGAAGTTTTTTCAATACCCAATGTTAAGAAAGAAGAAATTTCGGCTGGAGAAAAAATTGCTATGGCTTTCTATGATAGCGATCGCAGCAGTAAAACTCTAGACGAGAGACGAAATGAAAGAAAGTTAATATTTACGAAAAATTGCCACATAACCTGGAGTGCGAGAAGTTGAAAATGTCAAAATAATTATGGAGATAATATTATGGATCTTTCTACTGCTGATTTGACTTTCAAAACTCGCACGCCTGAAGTATGATTTTTAAAAGTCAAATCAGCAGTAGAAATGTGCATATCTCCATAGTAATTATGACATTTTCAACTGCTGAGCTCAGCGAATGAGCTACAAAAATAGCACTCCTTTAAATGCTTGCTTTCAACTGGAATCCTTGCCACCAACTTCTGACGCGTGTGCCCAATAGGTACTCGCCGGTACCCTAAGGGTCAGGAATTCTAAGGGTATACTTTGTGGTCCTAAGGAGCATTTTCGCATAATAATTAAGTAGATTTACTTTTTTTTTACCTCAAACCATAAAATGCCCGTACTATGGATGCATTCCCATGTGGATGGGCTACAATTCAAGAACAGTGAGAGACGAGCAGCCAGCTCAAAGAATATCTTATTTCCAGAATTATGAGAGCTCTATGAATCCTGCTATGATCTTAGACACTTCAAAAGTAACACAAAGGAATGTCATCAAGACTATGAAGTAGTTACTTACAATCTAGCAATTGCCAAGCCAGCGTTACAATTGCAATCATTAGAACACCCACAGGCACGTATCCCGGGGGGGGGGGGGGGGGGGGGGGTGGATAGGTGGGAATTATCCCCCCCCGAAATCCGAATATTTGTATGGAAAAGTTGATACAGCACTTACTTTTTTGTTGTTTTTCTATAAATATCCCCCCCCCCCAAAACAAAAGTCTGCAACATTTTCATTTACTCATTACTTATGACTTACTTTGGAACCATAGGTGTTATCACAGAATCAGGTGGACCATATTATGTGGACGTTTTAGTAGAAAGCGGCGCCATAGTGTAAGGACACACCTGTCGGCGCGCAACGCTTTTCTCTATACCGGCGACACACCCGTACGCGCCATTTATCCTAGTAGACGCGTATTCAACCGAACGTTCGGCGCGGAACATTCCGCAGGTGTTTCCCTACATTTAGAAAACAACTCGGTGAAGAGTTTTTTATTAAATAGAAAAACTTTCAACCGTTTTAAGAGAATTCATATAATATTTTCAGTAGCTCTTCAGTTGCTGCATATTAAATTATTTGAAGAAAATGGCTACGCAATCACAAGGGAGGTGAAAACGCAACGCAACGCTCTAGACGTAGATATACTGCCTCTCCTATGAGATCTCTTGCGCAGACTCAGGCAGGTAGTATCTCAAAAAGTTGCTTTAACTGCATAATCACGGCTTTGTGGCCTCTGTTCTAAGGTATGGTTTGATTATCTGGGGCAACGGTTCATATATCAATAAAGTCTTTATAACACGAAAAAAATGTGTAAGAGCCGTGTGTGGTATTTGCCCATATGAATCCTGTAAACCGTTGTTTCCAAAACTAGGTCTACTAACGCTGCCTTGCATGTACATATGGGAAGTATGTAAGTTTGTGAAGAAACACCAGCAGTTTTTCAGATTCAATCGAAATGTTTGCAAAAGAGCTATACGAGACCCTGAAAGAATTGTATTTGACCACTGCCCCAATACTAGTTTGTACAGAAATAATTGTTACCATAATGTTTATAAAAATTTATAATAAATTACCTCACAATATTAAAGCATACAATGGCAAGCAATTTTCAAACAAACTCAAAATATGGCTAACTTCGAAGTGCTATTACAAGTTAAATGAGTATTTTGATGAATAATATGATTATTGTTAGTAGTTGTAATAGTTTTAATAAATCGTAGTTTAAATAAATTGTATTGTTAATTGTTATTTAGCTTATTCGTTGATTTTAAATATTTTATTTTGGTTTATGACGTAAGCCACCTATATTGTACGTCCGTGCTGCGGACCAAACTGTTGATTCTATCTTATTGTAACATCTTTTTTTGTACACAGTTTGAACAATAAAATAATCTTATTCTTATTCTCGATTTTTAGCCCTGAATAACGGGCCTTATAGGATAATACCAAGGACCAATATAACAGTGTTTCTTAATAAGCTGAATATTTTTTACACAGCACCTCTGAAGGCAGGTAATAAGGATCTTTTTTATGCCTATGTGATCTTTATTACTTGCAGAGTTTCACGTATGAAAACCTTCAGCAAATTAAGAAGTACCCATTAAGGAAAGATACAACAAACACAGAAGAATACAATACAATACAACAACGAACGGACGGAGATATTTTTTTAAATTATAATGAATAGCACATTTTTTTTAGCATCTCCAAAAAACAAAGATCAACAACATCCCTCTTTTTTTAGAGATAGAATGGAAGAAAATGGAATCGAAACTAAGGGTTGAGATATATTTACCGACGGCGGGCCCATACAAAAATGTCATTTCGTAGACGCGGCGATGAAGGCACTTCCCACACTAACTGACATTTTTGTATGGGCCCGCTGTCTCGGTCGCCCTCGGTTAATGTGTCTCAACCCTAAACAAGCCAAAGAAGATGCTGATATTTTAATAGTTCAATCAGCATTGAAAAACGCAGAAAAATCTAATTCAGTATTAATCGTAGAAGATATCGACATGTAGAAATAGTAGTCTTCTCGCTAAAACCAGGGACAAGTAAAGTTCCCAGGAAACTGACTGTACGCGAGTAAGTTTCGCAGAAGAAGGACTGGCTGCCCCCTCCTCGATCTTAATAAAGATAATTTATGTATAGCGAGATTATCACATGACACTGCAAAGTTTCCTGGACTGGCTGACCATGTGCTGTTTACATTTTCTAGTTGCGAAACTACCTCGGCATTGTTTGGCCTGGGTAAAAACGTGGTGCAAGTGTTGAAAGAAATCTATTCTATTATAATTTTAAAATTATGGCGTCCACCTTGGTTTTAGATGATTTAGCCAACGTCTAGTTTTTGTAGCAAAAGTACAAGACATTGTACGGTTATAAATGAATTTTGGTGACTTCAAGGGTTGTTTTTAGAAAAGAACACAATCCTGAGCCACCACTGTAGCTTCGTTGAAGGCCGGGGAGGGGGCAACCGACGACCGAGACGTGACCACCCAATAACAGACCTACAAAGCGACTCCCTGCTTGAATATTGATCAATTTTTAAAGATCCCAACGCAGATAGATATTCAAATGCCAGAGATAACATTAGGGCGTCCGTATATTCCCCCAATTCTTTAGGAAAAGGTCGATCGGCGTATCAGCCCGGAGTCGTTGAAAGGACGTTAAAGGACTTTATGAGAAAAGGACTTTCAGAGAAAAGGACTTTCAGAGAAAAGGACATTTTGAGAAATGGACATTTTGACACTTGTATACAGGGTCCTACGTATGGTGGGTCCGTCACGTTAATATGCTGACACTTTTAACGGGGATGATCAGACCATCAAACTGAACAATGTTCTCTACGGGAACAACATCGAAATCGCGAAAAAAATTTGCTGTCCCATACATTTGCCTCGAGTAGGTTTGCAGTTTTGTATGGAAGAGCTAATTTTTTTTCGCGATTTCGATGTTGGTGCTTTAAAGAAAGTTGTTCAGTTTGACGGTCTCATCATCCTCTTAAAAAAGTGTCAGCATTTAAGAAGGACTTACATAGCTTTCAGGTCATGTTTTGCGTCAAGGGGATGTTACGGGGAATCTCCATTTTCACGACCGATTTTTTTATCAAAAATGCGATGCCATTTTTACCTTTCCCGTGTTTTCTTTGGCGCCGGAAACTTTACCCTTTTATTGCACTGCGATTTTTACACTGTTTAGGGCTTACTAGGCATAAAGACTGCCAGAGCATTCTGAGCAAGTTATTTATTGTAAAACAATAATATTGAAAAAAACGTGCTGCGAGAAAAAGACAAGAGAACAGACAGCGTCCGTCTGTAAAAAACAAAAGGTAGGGCTCTAAACAGGGACATCAATCTTAAAAAAAACAAGCTAGCATGCTATAAAACGTCGTACTTGATTTTTTTACGCCGAATAATTAACAGAGATGTCTGTACTGTAGGAAAACATTACCCTCCTTCTGGCGTTGTCGGTTAACAATATGACAAAATTATAAATTTCGTAAATCTCAGAGTAGCAGAGATGAGCGTACTCTTTCTTAATTTGGTGTCATAGCCTAGGTCCTGGAATGCTGCCATAAATGAATAATAAATGTATTCAGTAGAAATAATAACAACGCTCAAAAAAGATAACCTTCAAAATAAATTTTGAACTTAATATCATTTAGTTTCAAGATAGTGTTTAATCTATAATCAGAGAGATTCTGTAAGATCAACTCTTCATACGATATTATAATTGTGGTTACAATAGAATTTAGTCGAAACACAGTAGAATTTATTCTTCTTTACTTTAAACACTGGATCAAAGATAATGTAACCATGGCAACTCACTGCCATAGATAAGTAAGGTTAATTAAATTGAACCGGTCATGACCGGTATCCAGAGTGTATGAAAGCGATTGCTAGTTGCTACCAACCTAAAGGAATTCTATTCTATATTTTAAAAAATGGCTGCCATCTTGGGTATGTGATGATTTTGCCAATGTCGAGTTTTTATAGCAAAAGTGCTTGACGTTGTACGGTTATATTGATATTTTGGTGACTTCAAGGGTTGTTCTTATAAAAGAACAATATCCTGAGCCACCACTGGAGTTCCACTGTGGACCGGGGATGGGGCAACCGACACGACCACCCAATAGCAGAGCCACAGAGCAACTCCCTAAAGGAATTAGCATCAGTTACATATAACTATTTTTATTAAGGAGTTGCGACATTCTGCACTGGATTTAAATGGCGTCCATGGCGGGTGATTTGATTGATTGATGATTGTTCAAGATTTGGTGGTTTACGATTTGTTTGTGAATTTAAAGAGCTATCTCTGCAAGGGCCATCGAGTAGACAGTTGTTTATTGTTTTAACCTTGCGAGATAGCACTCCAATATTTAGAGACCAATCTAAAATATTCTCATACAATTCAGCTAAAATGTCTATGTCAAAGGCAAAATGTTGTGTTCCCGGATGTGCAGATAGTGGAGGTAAATGTACAATTCTACCTTTGGAATTATATACGATCAAACATATCTTCCTACACTATACACCTTAGGTACCTGTACATACATGGGTGTAGGTACGGTCAGTTTCACCATAGATGGTAGGGGCGAGGATTGCTGTATTTCTAAGATACAGGTATATTCACTGAAATAAAGAGTGCTAAATGTAGGATTTCATGAATAGAACAGTACTATTCCGAGCTTATAAATAACCAGCTATATGCATGTAAGACAAGAAGGGGTGGCAGGACTGGCAGGCCAGGTCCAGATAGAGGCAGCTGCCACCCCTGCCTTCCCTGGGTTGGGTACGCCCATGTATACTTTCATTGTATATTCCGTTTGTCACAATTTTTTAACTTTTTTTACATCGAGGATATCAAGTCAATCCATTCAACAAACCTGTGTACCTATATTATTTACCATATGAAATTCTATCGACAGATTCACACAGAGTCTTGCATGGTTTTCCAAATCCAGAAAAAGAACCAGATCGGTTCAGATCTTGGATCTTTACTATCGGTGGGGACATCGTGGGTTTGTCAAACGAATACATATATACCCATCGCAGAGTTTGTCACTCCCACTTCGAAGACAAACATTGTTGCCGATTCAACAGAATCAGCAAAATTGCTGTGCCAAGATTGAATTTGATGGGTGAGATTTATATTAATTAGCTCAAGGTTCTTTGAAAAATTATTTGATTCCCTGATAGGAAGGACTTGTCTTGACTTTTTGAAAGGGGTTTGTGCAACTTTATATGGACACATTTTTTGTTGCGGCCACTGATTATTTTATTATTGTTTTGTAGCATTACCTCTAACAAACCTCTTGACTAATAAAATTTGCTGTAAGTTATATCGGAGCCGAGATAAAATATACAGGGTGAATGTTTTTGGACGCGGCAGTAGGGTACCTTAACCGTTGTAGCTACAGGAAAACGTTCTAAGAAGACTATCCTTAACTTTTCACAACATTTAGATCTAAATTTAAAGATTTAAAAAAAATGTACTTACAGCAAGAAAATTGACAATTTCCCCAAAAATTTTTTTGATGCCATTCGATCCTGTTTTGTATAAAGGCCAACCTAGGTTACAGTCCTTTTGTAAAGCTCGTATTCGGACGAATGTTAGGGGTTCCCACATGAAAAAAGATATTTTGCGATTTCCAACAATTCCAGTAGGTACTCTGACCTCAGTTTGTTCATTCGAGTTTTTGATCCTTATAAGAAACAAGATCGGTTGGCATCAAACAAAGTGTTTGTGCAAATTGACAAGTTTCTTGCTGACAGTACATTTTTCATAATATGTGAATGCAGGTCTATATGTCTCAAAAAGTTAAGGATAGTCTTCTAAGAACATTTTCCTATATCTACAACTATTAAGGCACCTACCGTACTGCCCTGTCTAAAATATTCTACCCTGTAT
Source organism: Agonopterix heracliana (assembly GCA_963693445.1). Taxonomy (NCBI): domain Eukaryota; kingdom Metazoa; phylum Arthropoda; class Insecta; order Lepidoptera; family Depressariidae; genus Agonopterix; species Agonopterix heracliana. The sequence goes on from OY856321.1 coordinate 2,715,633, forward strand.
ACCTCAGCCCCGATATTACTTAGCTATAGGTGTTCCATAGTAAGTTAGTTTACTTTAGTATCCCTCTTCTTAATTTCAGTACTTCCATCAGTGGCCGCGAAAATATGAAACGACGCCATCTCTACACAAACCCCTTTGATTCTTTTGACAACTCAGTTGGTTTTGTTGATATGCAATTCATTAGGTATTGGCTTTTGCTGTATTTGTTTATTACTAGCTGCGCCCGCAACATCGTATACCTACGTGTGGTTGTGTTATTTGTATCAAATGAAAGAACAGTAAAGGTAAAAAACGAAAACTTTGAAAACTCATAATCGTAAGACATCAACTTTGCTGTAATAGAACTTAACGTCTTTTATTACAATAAGTACTTGATTACTTACTTATTGTTGCAGGTTTGTCAACAATTCCTCGGTTCACTTGGGATGAACGAAGGCCTTTAAGAAATACACTGAATTTGCAAGAAGGCGTAGTACCATGTACTTCACAAGGTAAAGTCTGATTCATCTTCATAAAGTAGATTTAAAAACAAATAAATATATCCCTCTGAGCATCATTTAATGTTAGGGCCTCCACTGGCGGCACCAGTGGGTAATTTCAGTGCTGGCGCTGATTAGGTGCCGACTGCCGGCATACTCCAGTAAAGTTACGGGTCGCTTGTATGGCGAATTTAAATAATTTATAAGAGCCGGTTTTTTGTTTTATATTTTAGATTATGATTCTAGTTTCATTTAGATTGAAAATCCTCCTTTTTCCTTCCTGAAAATTTTCTTAAATAATTAAACAAAGTAATAAAAACATGTAAAATTGGAAAAAAATTGTACCTATATACAATTTCTTTATGCCAGTTGTTAAATACATTTGTATTCTTTTATATTAGAAGTAAATCCAAAGAAAAATCACCACGGAACCTTTGTTTTTAAATTAGTAGATATTACGAAAAACTCAATTTTAGGACAAAATTTACACAGTGTGTGTTAACTCATACCCTAAAACAAACAATCAAAATAAAAAAAGGATGTAATCTGACACTACCTATACAGGGTGTCCCAAAACTCAACGATAATCTGGTACCGGGCGAGAGGTCAAGTTATACCAGTTCTGGGAAAAATAAGAAAAAAATTCCATATCACTTAGTTAAAAAATAACAGACATTTTTTCAAAAAAGTTGAAAATCTCTACCCTTGGTCCTAGTTTTAAGTGTAGTGATCACAAATTTCACGATTTGGCTGTGATTTTTTTAATGACGTAATGTAAAATAACGGGGTTATTTATCCTAATCACGAATTAACGCAATAAACATTGTTAGTTCAGTAAAATAAATTAAGTTTCATTGAGTCATGGTTTAGAAAAATATTATCAGTTAACTTTGACAATTCATTTCGGAAAAAAAATGTACTAGACTATCCTTGGCAAGTTATTTCAAAAGATGGCCCATTTAGCCAAGATTTCAAAATGGTGCAACACTTGCCACTATTATTGCCGGTAATGTTGATATTTTGTACTTTTTGTAAATGGACCTCGTTTCGAACAACTCAACCATAGCATTTTTTTATAATTATGGACATAATGGGAAGAAACAAAATTATTATTATTATTAGCAAAGCAGTTAGTTAGTCAAATTAATAACTAATTCGGTTGTGGATAACATAGCGTAGCTGATGTTATTTACACAAGTTCCGTCAATATAACACCCTACATGCATGTTGCCCAGCTCAGCGATCAGCTGGTTTATGTACAAATTAAAGAGTGTAGGTGAGGTAAGACCCCCCTGCCTCACCCCACACTCCAACCTATACTCATCAGATAAGGCACCGGTCCATCTCACTCTGTTAGTTTGGTTCTTATACCAGAATTGAAACAGCGAAATATAGTCAGCTGGTACCCCTTCCCGCTTGAGTTTTTGCCATAACACGTCATATGAGACAAGGTCAAAAGCCTTAGAGAGGTCAAGGAAGCACGCAAACACAGGTGTTTTCCTCTCCGTATAATACTTGACAGTATGCTTTAGGCACAAAATGGCACTCTCGGTAGACACACCCTCTCTGAAGCCAAACTGTGCGTGGTGAAGGTCCAGGTGCCCCCCGAGCCGGTCGCTAAGCAAACTGTCAAGTACTTTAGCAATTACGGTTGCGAGAGAGATGGGCCTATAATTGCTCTTGTTAGATACATCACCCGTTCTGTTCTTAATAATGGGTACAACTATTGTTCGCATCAATGCTTCTGGTAGGTACGAGTGTCCCAGGCACAAAGTAAAAAACAACGACAGGACCCTAGGCAAATGCACTCCAGCATATCTCAGGTGTTCAATGCTGAGACCATCATGGCCTGGAGATTTTCCTTTTTGCATTTTTTTAACCGTACTAGCAATTTCCTTCGCGGAAAACCTTAAAGTACTACTCTCCTCCATGATGGTCTCATCATCCCCTCCCTCAGCTGCTTTGCTAATAATAATGATAATTTTGTTTCTTCCCATTATGTCCATAATTATAAAAAAATGCTATGGTTGAGTTGTTCGAAACGAGGTCCATTTACAAAAAGTACAAAATATCACCATTACCGGCAATAATAGTGGCAAGTGTTGCACCATTTTGAAATCTTGGCTAAATGGGCCATCTTTTGAAATAACTTGCCAAGGATAGTCTAGTAAATTTTTTTTCAGAAATGAATTGTCAAAGTTAACTGATAATATTTTTCTAAACCATGACTCAATGAAACTTGATTTATTTTACTGAACTAACAATGTTTATTACGTTAATTCGTGGTTGGGATAAATAGCACCGTTATTTTACATTACGTCATTAAAAAAATCACAGCCAAATCGTGAAATTTGTGATCACTACACTTAAAACTAGGACCAAGGGTAGAGATTTTCAACTTTTTTGAAAAAAATGTCTGTTATTTTTTAACTAAGTGATATGGAATTTTTTTCTTATTTTTCCCAGAACTGGTATAACTTGACCTCTCGCCCGGTACCAGATTATCGTTGAGTTTTGGGACACCCTGTATATAAAAAATTTACATTTTAGTACTAAAAACTAAAAATACGAAATTTAGTAGGATTCGTTAATAAAGTATCTTAATATCATTTGTATAAACGATCTAGCAAAAAACATTGCTTATTATAAATTATTTCCTTTCAACCCTTATTTTTACTGGACTATGAGAATGATGACTATGATCACCGAATGAGATTCAAAAATCGCACTCCAGAACTATAATTGTTTATATGGGCTCTAGTGGTTTAGATTGGTTTAGATTGTCATTTAAAATATTCGTATGAGCACAAAAACGAAGTTGCGGGCAAATAATTTTATTTTAGTTTTGTACTTTGCAGAGATTCAAATTTTTCAGAAACATTTCAGGTTTTGAAACTGATGCGGTTCCAAATCAAGGCCTTTACCAAGAAATCAACGCCCGAAAAGTTGTTCCGAAATTTCTTGATAAGAAAGGTACCTATTTTTCTCGTTATTTATATCGATCTCGAGATACCAAAAAATAAATTTATGAAAAATTGGTCCAATAGCACCTATTTGAGTTCAGGAGTGCGATTTTTGAATCTCATTCGGTGAGCTCAGTAGTTGAAAGTGTCAAAATTACTATGGAGATAGGCATCTTTCTACTGCTGATTTGACTTTCAAAAATCGCACTCCTGAAGTATGATTTTTGAGAGTCCAATCAGCAGTAGAAAGACGCATATAGTAATTTTGACATTTCAACTGCTGAGTTCACCGAATGAGATTAAAAAATCGCACTCCTGTTTGGTTTAGAATACAATGAAAAGGCATTTAAAATATTAGTAGGTATTGAGTACAAAAATGAAGTTGTGGGCAAATAAATTTATTTTATTTTTGTACTTTGCAGCGAGATTCTAATTTTTCAGAAACATTTCAGATTCTGCATCTGATGCGGTTCCAAATCAAGGTCTTAACAAAGAAATCAACGCCCAACATGATACTCCGCATTTTCTTGTTAAGAGAGGTATTTTTCTCCTAATTTATGTCCATTTCGAAATTCCAAATAAACTTTCGTGAAAAATTTGTCAAATAGTAGGTACCTAAATACAACTAATTTGTGTTTAGCGTACCTACCTAATATTTATTTTTGTCTCATGCTTTAATGGCGACTTCTGGTGTCAGAGTAGCTAGATACTTTTTTCTTTGAATTTATTAGTTTTTCCTCTTTCAGACACTTGTAAGCGACAAAGAACGATACCTGCTGTTCGGAAAAGGATACGGCGAGTTAAGATGTCAGTAAACGAGCAAACTCTGTACACTGAAGTTAAAAAACTGAAAATGAAGATATCCAAATACAAGAATAAAGTAAAAAAGCAATCCGCTGAAATTAGGGCAGCAAAAAATGTTATGTCAAACCCTAATTTTTTAAATGCAATTGAAAAGTGGAGTAGCGCCGCAAAAATATTAATGTTCCTGCAGATGAGAGAAATTAAGAAAAAAGAAAAGGGCCGACGTTTTAATGTCAAGGAGAAAATTCTTGCACTAACTTTACTCAAACAAAGTCCCAAAGCTTATAGATTCTTGCGGAAAATATTTATTTTGCCAGCACCACAAACACTTGTCATTTTTTTAAACAAAGCTGCACTAAAACCTGGCATAAATGAAAAGGTATTTGCTCAATTACGTCTGAAGGCATCAAAGATGAAAAAGCATGAAAACCTTTGTTTTATTATTTGACGAAGTAGCCCTCAAGGTTAATCTTACGTACAATGAGAGAAAAGATGAAGTGTCTGGTTTTGTTACTGACGGGAATAAAACTGAACAGGTTTTTGCTGACCATGCCCAAGTTTTTATGATAAGGGGTCTTATTAAAAACTACAAGCAACCTGTGGCCTACACCTTTTCTCGGGGGGCTACTAAAGGGCTAGAACTTTCAAAACAAATAAAGATAGTGATCAAGGAATTGCAAAAAGCTGGATTTCGTGTTCTAGCCACTGTATGTGATCAGGGTGCGAACAACAGAGCCGCAATCAACCGCTTAGTCAGTGATGCAAGAGGAGTTTTTTTAAGAGAGGGAAAAAACCCGAATGATAATGTGTTCATTATTGAAAAAGAGGAAATTGTCGCAATTTTTGACCCGCCACACCTCTTAAAAGGAATAAGAAATAATCTTTTGACTAAAGATTTAAAGTATAATATTGATAAAAAAAAAGGTACGGCAAAATGGGAACACTTACAACTTTTATATGATGAAAATCCTGGATGGAAAGGGTTGAGGCTAATACCAAAACTTACCGAAAGTCATATTATTCCTAAAAAAATTGGAAAAATGAAAGTAAATTTGCCAGCCAGGTTTTTAGTTCAACTGTTGCCGCAAGTATGGGATATCTATCAGGTAAAATCATACCTACATTATTCTTTCTTATTTGATAGTTTTAAACACAAAGATACACTAGAAAGCAGGACATCAGCTACTTTTTACTAATGTAACTTATCACAAAACAGAAACATTTTTGTCTGAATCTCGATTCTCCGAAAACGGTTCCATATTTTTTCATTTTAATGATGAGGGTTCCTAAGCATTGCAATTATTTATTTACAGATATCGGTGTCCTTCCAAAGGAGAGTCAGGAAACAGCGGTCATACTTCTTTTTTTTGACAAATTATTTGATTCGGTAAATGGGAGTTACGCAAAAAAAGATAAACATGGAAAACCTTATCTAGGACCGGTGAGACCAAATTCCATTCACCACGAACTTTGGAACGAGGGCAAGAAGTGTTTAAAGGAAATGAAATTTGTAACAAAAAGTGGAAAAGAAGAATTTGTACCCACTTTAAGAAATTGGGTAATGACACTGGAGGGAGTCGAGTTATTGACAAAAAAATTAAAAGACGACTATGACATTTCTTCCGTTTGGATGCGGCACTTAAATCAAGACCCCTTGGAAAACTTTTTTGGGGCTATTCGAAGCCACGGGTGCCGCAACACAAATCCGACACCGGAGCGATTTGAATCTGCTTTTGCCACGCTCCTAGTTAACAACCTCACTAGTGTCCATGCTCCGGGTGCTAACTGCGAAAAGGACTATGGCGAGGCACTACATGCCTTAGTAATAAACGATGATTGTAAAGCCAATACGCCCTCCCAGTACGAAGTCGACATGGACGACGTTATGAATATAAATTTAACGGCGGTGGCGTCTAAAACTGATCCTAAAATAATTGCGCCGCTGACTTATGTCACTGGGTACTTTGTGCGCGAAGCGAAGAGAAAAATATACAAGAACTGTAAAACGTGCCAAAGTTTAATGCAGGATGATGAGGGACAGCACGAGTACATTAAAAAAAGGGAGTATGCTGGTAGGAATTGGCTACACAATCCTAGTAGTGCTATGATTGAGATTATTTCGAATATACAAGATATTTCTAACTTCTTGTTACAAAAAAGTATACAAAAAAAGTTATTGAAAGAATATTTCAAAACAATAATACTTATTTTAGTGGATCTAAATTTTTTAAACTGTATAAATCATAAGGATCTGTTAAAAAAACACTTAATTAATTTAGTAGTGAAATTTTTTATCTACAACTACTGTAAAGACATTAATAAGATATTGTGTGGAAAACGAGGAGTTGACGATAGAAATGATTATTTACAAGTGGAGGCTCATAAATATTATTTAAAATCCATTAAAATTAAGAAGTAATAAGTAAAATGATTAAACCTTGCACTAAAGGAATAAAAATAACTTTCTCAACTTAGATTACTACTTTGATAATATTTTATGTTCGTTATTATAATCGTGGGCGTGGGCCGTATGGTTTTGGCTTAGAATGTACCACCTACCACCCCAATTCTTCTCGTGGGTTGACTAAGGGATTAAAGGTTTCTTATGCAGTGTTTATGTGGGCGAAATGCTAGCCACCTCTCACCACTTGACACTTCTTTCCATCCTGAAACTTAAATGGCTCAATGTGAGCATTGTTACAACTACATTCTTAAACAGAAAGTTGGTAGTTGTAGTAATGTTTGTGACCATTCCGAAAGGGATTATGGTCGTGAGTTTATGTATATATGTATGTAATCATTGCATCGCTTGCATTCCCATTGCAAAACTTGTATAATGTATTATTCTTGTAAGTTTAATTACATAAACACCAGGGCTTGCCTACACGATAAGAAGTGTTTAAATATAAAGCTGCTCTAATCTCTCTATGAACCAACACAAAAAGAATCATCCAAATCGGTGAGAAGGCCGGAGTTATCGCGTAACACAAAAAACTTTACTCGTACTCGTACGTATTGATTTGAGAACCTCCTCTTTTTTGAAGTCTGTTAAAAATAGTTGCTTATTTAAAAGATTTTTAATTAATCTTATTTGTAACTTTTTAGTTTCTATGGCAGTGATACCAAAAGTCCTCATCTAGATAAATGAATGAACAATACACGAATGTTTTTTTAAATATTTAATCATAAATTGAAATTTGAATCGACTTTTAACAGTTTTTTAATGAATCGAGGAGATCCCTCGACCAGCGACCATTTTTAGTCTTCATCATCAGATCAGCTCCATGTTACAATAATATTGTATTGTATAATCGGAACTAAACTTGTGTATAAAACAGGTCAATCTGTTGACGGAAAATTTTTACCTATGTTAGTTAGATAGATTTTTTCAATTAATATATTGACACAGTTAATTTAATTAGTAACCATAAAATATTATTATTGTTTACCTAAGCATAAGCGTAAGCATAAATGCTGACGACAATATTCCCTGACGGGGTGGGTAGTCAGGGATATTGTGAAACCTCAGAATACTACTTGTTAATAATTGTTTTATTTCAGCATTAATAGATGTTTATTTACATTACAAGCACACATGCAGCAGCTTAGGTAAATGTATAGGTTATGTTAATGTTGCACATAGATTTATATGTATAGGTATTGTTACAGATAGGTACCTACAGTTCATTACAATTGTTTAAAATAAAAGTAAGATTTGTTATTGTTTTGAATTGTTTTATTTAAAACTATTTATCAATTATTCCCAAATGTATTTTTGAAAAGATGTTTCATGTGTTGTGTGTTCATGTTTGCTTCACCTAGATTCTTAATTATTTGTTGTTATTCTCAAAGATAACAACAAGTAATTAAGAATTTAGGAGAAGCTATTAGAAAAAAATCTGTAATTTTCCTGCGGCTACAGCTGTAGTTGCTTATAGTTCAAAATAAATCCAAAGACGGCGCTTCGTTTCTCTTGCTCCCTAAAACCGTCAAGAGAGGTCTCTATTTCCGGTATAAAAAAGTACTCTGTGGCTCTAAATTTGAATACTGACCAGCCAGATTGTTTTTTTTTTTAATTTTTACGGCTCTGGATTCAGCGTCCTTTTGAGCCAGTCTTTATCTCATTAAAGTTTAAAAATTGAGTTCCGAGATCTTCGTTTGAAATGTTTGCTCGATTGATTACGAAACTGCTGCCAACTTTTGGTTAATTTTACACAACATTCACTTCGAACTTACTGCTAAGTACAGTGCTGGGTTGGAAATAAGAAAGAGCCCGTTGCGAACGCACTCGACGGATATTCAAGAACGTACCCTGAAGACACGCATGCGCGCGAATGCTTCTTCTCGTCACTGGCACCTCTCCCGTGATTACCTATTTTCATCACAATTCGTAAAATCGTATATTTTAAAGTTATTACAAGATTTTCGATACTTTCACCATTTATTTATTTAGGAAATCCAAGAAACTCAACACAGCCTGAACATTTATAGATTGACACTCCGTTGCAGAAACGCTCATTAGAGTTAATCCTCCATTAAATATCTTGCTAGCTGCTACAAGACAAAAAGTGACAGCAAGAGATTTAATGGAGGATTAACTCTAATGAGCGTTTCTGCAACTGAGTGTAAACCTGGTAAAAGTAAGAGTTCACACAGACAAACAGACCGATAAGCGTCAACCATACAACACCCTCCTTTTTGCGTTGAGGGCATTAAAATTAAAAGGGCCCAAAAATACAAATCTACTTTAATAGTTGAACTTAACACAACTGTTAACCAAATACATAAAACAATTGCGTTTCTAATAACCTAATAGAATCATCATCATCATCAATTATTTGTTACGATAGTGGCGGCTTTTACCGAAAAACATCGTAAGCGACGACGGAAATAGTAGATTACATACACAGGGCAGGAAAGTAAGAAACCTCGGCTTCGCCTCGGTCAACACATTATTTCTTATTTACTGCCCGAGGTTAGTACTATACTATTTTTCTCCTCGACGGAGGAACTTCGTTTAGCGCAGCGGGACGAAAATTGACGCTTTCCGTCCGGATCGGAGAAAATAGGTTTTTCTCCCATGAGATCCGAGACCTTTCTTACTTTCCTGCCTCAGTGTGTAATCTACTATACAGGGTGAAATTGATATCATTAGCATCCTTTTAAACTAAGAGTCTACCCATCAAACTGAACAACTATTACTATGGGAGCAAACCAATCGGAGCAAAATAAAAAGCTGCTGTCCCATACTTAACTGCACCCGCCGCCGCTTCCTACACGACTCAAATGTATGAGACAGCAGATTTTTATTTTGCTCCGATTGGTTTGCTCCCATAGTAATACTTGTTCACTTTGATAAAGTATATGTCAAGATTGACAGTCGAAGATACGAAAGCGTCGAAAAAAAATTGGAACCAGGACTGGTTCCTAAACCCTATACATATACACGCACACATACAGAATTAGTATGGCGCCTCACGCACACCAACCTATGAAACTTAGCCCCTTTTGTTTTATACGGTAAAACAGTGAGGCTCATTCTAGACTTATACTTTTTCAAGCTTGTTCAGTTTGATGGGTAGACTCTTAGTTTAAAAGGATGCTAATGATATCAATTTCACCCTGTATATTATTGTAGATTCACACATTTCTATTTTATCGTTATATCTAATTTTAAATTAATATTTTAATACATCGATTATAAAGTCCATTATCACATTAAATCACTATACCATATAAAAGGTACATATTTTGAAAAACTATTTACATAATTACACCATACATCGAAATCAATTCAATCATTTTAAAATCTCTTGCTGTCACTTTTTGTCTTGTTGACGACGTAGTAAAAGCTAGCAAGAGATTAAATGGAGGATTAACTTTAATTAGCGTTTCTGCAACTGACACTTAGTCGCAATACGAGCGGCATCGTTATTGAGATACTTTTTTATTGTTTGGGGTTCACACGACACTGTTTTTCATGATTTTTGACATTCAAAATTAGAATCCATAGTAATGGAATAAAGTCCAAAGTTGCGGATTTCATGCTACCTCGCTCCCCGCATTGTCAAAATACATTGTTAGTAGATTTAGACGCGTAACTTGTCCATATAAATAGTCTAAGGGGCGTTCATATTAGAGATTTCAATGCAACTCATCCGGCTGCAAGGGGTGCGCCTCGTCGGTTACTTCTGCAGCTAAATCTGCAAACTTGGCCACGTAGTCGACGCTCGACTCCGCCATCAGCGAATGTAGATGTGAATCCACCTGTATATACAAACAACACTTGAACAACAGTATAGTACAACCAGGAAAATATTTCCTATCTAAACTATTATAAAACTGTAACTGAAGTGTGTCTGTACATTGAAGATATTTACAAAAAAAAGATTACGATATGGTTTTTAGGTATCCCTGACTCGAAATCAACCTTTTTTAGAAATTTTGTCTGTCTGTTTGTTTGTGTGTTTGTTTGTTTGTTTGTTCGCGCATCACGCAAAAACTACTGAACCGATTTTGATGAAACTTTTTTTGTTTGATAGCTTATGATCTGACTTAAATCTATTCTATACATATAATAAAATTCTAAACTTGGCGATGATGTACATTGAAGATATTTGCAAAAAAAATTAATTGGGGGTGTTTAGGATACGTAATGGAATACATTAAAACCATTTTTAAAATTTTTGTCTGTTTGTCTGTTTGTTTGTTCGCGCATCACGTAAAATCTACTGAACCGATTTGGATGGGGTTTTCACTAAAGTATAGGGCATGGTTTAGTTTAAAATATAGGCGATGTTTCATCGCAATCGGTTCATTCAATCAAAAGTTACGCATAACTTAAAAACTACTTAACCGATTTTAATGGGGGTTTCAGAAAAATATAGGGCTTAGTTTGGATTAACGTGTAGGCTTTATTTCATCGCAATCGGTTAATTCAATCAAAAGTTATGAATATTTAAAGTCAGTGGTCTGCGTGTATGGAGTAGCGGGTGCCGCAATCAAGCGTAACGCAGAACGGATTTGGATGAAATTTGGAACACAGATAAAATATGTTCTGGACTAGCACATAGGATAATTTTTATACCGGTAATGCGTTCCTGTGGAATAATTTTCAATGATTACCATTTCGACATATGCATTTGGGAAGATTCAGTATGGTAAATACTAATTGCTTTTTTCAACGCTTTCTTCAGAAAGCTCAGTAGCGTATTTGGTGAATGGTCAGGCTTTCAAATACGAGTCGATGGTTCGAATCTTGGTGCAGACCTTTTTGTTTTTTTATTTTTTTACTCATCATTAAAAATGGTTTTAATGTATTCCATTACGTATCCTAAACACCCCCAATTAATTTTTTTGCAAATATCTTCAATGTACATCATCGCCAAGTTTAGAATTTTATTATATGTATAGATAATCATGAAAATATCACATTTCATCAGCAAGAGCATAGGAGAATCTGAAGTTTAGATTACATAGGCTTTATTTCAACGGATTTGGTTTATACAATCAAAAGTTATGATATGAGTATTTATAAATTTACTCACAGTGGTTGAGTAATACAAATTACACAAATCTAATTATTGTACTTATCATCATATCAAAAGACCGACGGTAAGAGGCCGGACGGCCTATAGCTTTGGTGTCCTGGCTGAAAGGCAAGTGCCTCCTGTGGCACACTACATGCAAGTAAGCACCTTTCGCAGCCAGACCTCAGTCGCACGTCACGGACACCTGGAGCAGCCGCTGACCTTGCTCCCACTAAGAAGAGAGTCCGGTACTCAGCCTTGGAGCGTCAAATCTCTTTGTTTCTGTCACCGTCAAGACCACAGGGCCATGGGGAGCCGAAGCTAAAAGCGTCATTGCTGAAATTCCGCGTCGACTTTGCGAGAGGAAATGCGCTCGGAGCTCTGGATCGTTCCGGCCGGGCTGGTCATGTCTGCCGAAGAACTGACGACCAAAAATTTAGACCATTAACCGGTTAGGTGTGGGACGCCATCCGGCGCTGTATCGACGACCTAACAACAGCCTGAAGTCGGCACAGGGCGAACTGCAGCGCAAAACGCGATTTTTAATCCGCCTACGCGACGGACACAACACTCAGTGTAGTATTGAAAAATCGCTTTTGGTTCCGCAGTTCGCCCTGTCCCATGGCCATTGGTCAGGCCATAAGGCAGTTAGCGTGGAGTGGTATATACCAAGGGTGAGAGCAGGCGACCGCGGGGCGACCCACACACACGTGGCGGCGCACCGTCGACGCTGAGCTACGAGCAGCCTAGCCGGGTTGAGTTGGCGTGACATTGTACATCAGGCGCAGGACAGGGAGAGGTAGTGGCGTCTCACGAGGGCCCTCTGTACCATCGGGGTACCATAGGAGAACAACAACAACAACACTATATACCATGGTAGTGTGGAGTACTATGTACCGTGGTAGCACGGAGCGACTGGACGAGGAAGGCCGAGGATAGTATTGTGACGCGCCTTGGGAGAGTCCTATGCTCAGCAGTGAACAATGACATGTTGATGATAATGATACTTGCATCTGTTTTTGTAAAACATGCAGTTATAGTATCCTTTTTTATGTAGGTACCTACACTACCTAATTACATATAGATACATACAAAAACTCACGACTATATTTCCCTTCTCAGGGGGGTCAGAAACCATGCAATAACTGAGAATACTGTCTGGTAACTTAAGCTACATAATAGTACCGGAAATACTTTTTGGTTAACAGTTTAAAAAAAAAACATTGGGTTTCAACTCTTCAGTGTTGATGCTGCAGGGGTCCTGACTGTCTAAGCCATGAGACTTGAGGATTTGCGAATTAGATTATTAGGATCAAGCAGAGTCCTCTTCACGGGTACCTACTCCGTAGGGTATAGTCAACATAAACGAGGAATGAGTTACTGTGTAGGGGTGTGTGTCTGTGCTTTAAGGTGACATAGTAGAAGGAAATACGTTGGAGGCATCTTTTATTTTTCATGTTTCGACTAGATTTATACAAATTACCGAATTATAAGTCATACCTTAGTATTCTTGGATAGTTTATCTAGTGAAATCATCAATTAAATACACGATTGGAATTACTTCACTCGATAGAAAATCGTCACAAAGATGTCGTATTTTTTAACATTTTAAACGATTTTTTTCGCTTTAGAAGAACTTAAAGTAGGTTTCATTCTTTTTAATTTATACTCACATATTCACCATTGATTCTTCAAGTGAATTCATCAACAAAAGTTATAAAAAGTAATTCCATTATTTATTTATCCTCAAAAATACGAATGGCGTACCAAATATTCTCGGAGCGGGTCTTAGCGGGGCGCGCTCAGACGGCTTTTAGCCACGGTCGGAGACGGACGCTCGCCAATTTTTTATTTTTTGACTTTGGAGTACATCGACTCGTCTAGTAAGTGGTTGTTACTAGTTCTGCCCACAAAAACGTCGATGTACAGCGGCCCCCGTCTAGGGTTGAACGAGGTAGACATATTGTGTCACGTTCGCTAAACGCTGACGTTTAGAGTTGCCACCTTAGCTTATTTTGAGCTAGATTTTGGATTTTTTAAACTCAACAGGGGAATACGTTTGTATGGCCAAAACGGTATCCGCCAATCCTCTTACCCAAAATGAAAAATCACGTGTCAAAAATCAATCTAAACAATTACTTACGTGATTAAATTGATATACTTAATCTCACATTAATATTTACAATATAAAAAGATGAACACTTTTCACACTAAATATTGATTTTTGACGATGGTTTGAAATACAATAAAGTGGTAAACAATTTTTTTTTTTTTTTTGTTAAGAATTTATACTTTCGGAAAGGCAATGGGAACTAGCCCTTAAAGCCTGGTCTTTAGTTATATTTTTCTTTGTTCTTAACCTAACCTAGCTAACTCTTGAAATGCACGGGTGGTTCAAACATTCCAATTAGATGAGTTTTACACGAGGATTAATCCAAATCAAACGGAAGCGCCTATCTTTATTTCTCACTTTAACTGTAATATTGTTCTCCATTAATGGCACATTATTAAACTATAAAACTATATGTCAAATAAAGACGAAAATAGGAAGATGACAGCAGCAGGGCTACGAAACCTTTTCAGACCGTGATCGTTTTATAAAAAATCTAAATACCGATTGGCAGTGTTTGATAGAAGAATGTTATATAAATACAAAATAATTATAGGAACATTATCTTAAATTAAAAAGAATGTCGTCTAAATTAAACACAAGTGCATGTTAATTTTAACTTTTCACTCGTTCGGTGTTGATGGAAACGAAAGAAAAAATCAGTTTTGTGCTCACTAGGTCCGTAATTCCGTATGATTAAACCGGACTGAAAATCGATTTTGAGGGCGAATTAAACAAGTTTTCTTAAGCCTTGAACGACATCTGTAATCAATCAATCAATCAAATACACTTTATTCAAAGATGAATAACATCAATCCAAGTATTAATACGTCCTTCACATTGTTTGTAACTAAAAAAATCTCCCTAAAGTTACGGAATCGATAAAAACACGAAACACTATAATTAATCTAACGAAAGATTGCAACACCACCTTAAATTCAAATTCAACAATGTTTTTCCTTGCCACATTGTATGTACATAATAGTAATGTAGACGTACGTAAGATCTTTATTAAGTATTTTTATCCTTCTAATGACTCAATGACAAGGATTTTTTAAAGGGGATCGAGCTTATTGTGCTTCCCCCAATCGTATTTTTCTATTTCTAAACAGTTAAAAAACATTTCCAAAAAACAAGAAAGCATTCATGCATGGCTAGCATAGATTTTTATCATTACAAAGCATTTTAACGAGAAAAACGTCATGCGCGCTCTTTCTGGCATACGTAAATATAATAAGGATGTAGGCACATCTCGATTTTTATCATTTTCTCGGGGGTGGCATGCGAGGCCTACTGGAAGAGCCCACGCTTGGTATGTTTTGAAAATATTTTATGGATTTTTTAAAACATTATGGCTGAAAGGTAATGGTATAGTATATTTTTAAGACCGACTCATGAAGCCCTTTTATTTAATACACGATAGGTTTCAGAACAAAAATTTATGACGTCATAATTCGTCATAATTTCATCTCGAGCGTTTCCGTGCTTCGGGTTTCGTTGTATGGGATACAACGAAAAGGTCGTTAAAAGAATATTTTTTTAATAAATCGAGTGTGGTGTCGTTGGATAGGTTTTGTCCAATGGAAGAAAACTCCTATAGAAACTAAATCATTACAATGCTTGAGTCTCGAGATATTTGCGCTCAAAGTCAAAAATAGGGCGTACCCCCTCTAACTTCTAAAATACAGGAGTAAAAAATCTGAAAATGTGACACAATATAGCTAGCTCTCTGTAAGTACTTTCAAACTTTTTAATCTGTGGAAACTTTTAGTTGGCAATTTTGTTTTGGTTATGTTGATACCCTATCCTGTAATTAGTCCGTAAGTTTTCCTAAAATGAATAAAATAAAAATAAAATGAATAAAATAAAATAAATGAAAATTATAAAGTAAGCTTTAGCCCAACTAGTTTCGGAGAAATCAAATAAAATATCGACCGTCGACCGCCGTGTCGGCGTCTATCAATAGATGGCGCTGAACGAAATTCAATCGCACTATTGTTTGCTTCTTGAGGATTTTTTAAGTTATTTAAGCTATGTTAAGAAAAGATTTTCATATTTACTACGGAACCCTACCTTGGGCGATTCTAACATGCTCTTGGCCGGTTTTTTATTTTTGTTTAGTAGTTGCCACAGTACCTCAGGCAGGACACAAGAAGGCATATTTTTCGAGGCTACGAACTTAGCACTAGGAAACTTGTCATCAGAGGTGTAGCTACCGCCGCATCTGCTAGGGCATGCTCCCGGGAAATCCCGGCACCGAAAATACCGGGATTTCCCGGGATTTCTGAGGCTAGCTAGCACCGGTACTTTGGAAAATAAATCCCGGTTCTTTCGATACTTTCGGTACTCAACAATTTAATTAAAAAATAATTAAAATGCTTGCTTAAATCCTCCTTTAAGTAGATTTAATTATACTGTAAACGGAAAATTTTAAATAATCTAATGAAGTGATGTTCTCTCTTATAATTTTCATGTTCATCGTCATCACAGCCGAAAAAAGTTGTGTCTAGCCCATCCATTGCCTCTTCAGTTTAGCAATTCTTCGGGCTATATCGGCTACCTTGGTTCTTCTGCGAACCTCATTTCTAATTTGGTCTCACAGGGAAACTCTGAGCATAGCCCTCATAATTGCCCTTTGAGTGACTTTTTGCCTTTTCATGAGGCCTTTAGTAAGCGATCACGTCTCCGTTCCGTATGTCATTACTGGCGGTAAGCACTGATCAAAGACTCGTTTTGGGACGACAAGATATAACGTATCTTATCAGTTATACATACATAATCGTCAACAACTTCGAGCACAGAATCTCCTATCTTCACAGGAGTAGGTAGAACTCAATGTTCTACCTTTTACGTTCTAAATTAGACATGATTTTTTTCTTGTCCGTGTTATTTTTAAACCAACTAGTTTGGACGCTCTGCTAAGGTAATCGAGCATACTACTGGGAGAAATTACAACTCCTTGTCCAACATCTCGCTGCAGTAGGCTAGGTTTGAGTTCTGGTCCTGTATTAAGACATAGTGGAGTTTTTTTTACATGCATTTCAGCACTTCGATTCGATGTACCGGTCAACTGGGCGTCACTTGGAGAGGCTGCAGTACAGCCAAGGTCTTGCTTAAATCAAAGGCTTTCTACGAGAAAGCTTTCAATTCGATCGAGTCCACGATCGCTTAGAAAAGAAGCAAGTTATACTCTTCGGTCTTTTGTATAACCTGCCAGAGCATGTGTATGTAGTCTACGGTGCTGATGCGTTTTCGGAACTAGACTTGTTCGGAAGTTGTGGAACCTGCGCGCTAGACAGTTTGACTCTCGAAGCGAGGTGGGCATCATCAGCATATTTAGTGCATTTAGGGCTTTCTCGCCCTGTTCCGTGCCTGTGGCGTTTTCCCTTCCTTTATGACGGAATTTAACAGCTGCTATCTCAGGTACAGGCTATCGTCCGGGATAGCTTTGGTATAAAGCCGGCTCAATCTAACTCTTGGGTCGTTAGCCAGTTTTGTGTAGTGTGGTCTCCGTGATGCATACCTAATTTGTCAATCTCTCTCAAAAGCTCAGGCCTGAACGACACGATACTGATTCGGTCTTTAGTTTCCCAACTGGCAAAATTTACTCTTATAAATATCCCAAGAGCATATTTTTTTCAGTCTTATATAACACTTACAGCCTGCTATAAGTGTGGAATTGGGCGCACTTTATAAGTCTATTCACCCTTTGTGTTGCCTTATAATGGTCTTGTGAAGTGTATTTTCAATCTTACAAAACTCTTAAGGATGCTTTTATAATTACAAACAAACTTACAAGTGACTTACAATGGCATGCTTTAAGGGCAATTGCCCTTACAGTCCTCTTACTAGTGCTGCTCTAAGTGTAATATCGCTTGTAGTCCTCTTTGTGATCCCCTAGTAAGAGTGTAATCACAATTCGCCGAAGAGGTCTAGTCGCGTGTGTTCTGAAATGTTTTTTGGATTATAATTATTAAGACGCATCAAAAACGTAAGTAATATTTTATAATTTATTTCACTTTCCTATGAAACGTAGTGTGTCTATATTTGCATAATTGTTTATTAGAGTATATATGCGACTGCGGTTGCGAAGTAGATTTTCTCGATTATTTTTAAATAATAATATTATCGAAGGGCCTTTTCAAAAACGTGTCTTAAATATTAAAAATTATTTTATTTATTTGTGAAATACATCAAAATGTGGCCATTACCACCAATTATGATTTATAAGTGATTTATCAGAACTAAATAAGAGCAGTACTCTTATTTAAGGCTTTTATCGCACTTGTGAAGTCAAAACAAACCAAATCATTTGGCTACACGGCCATATTGCAGATACGTATATTTCTTCGGAACGCTCCATCCTTAATAAAAAACAGTTATTTAAGCAAGCTAAATAGGACATCTATTTTCCGCCATCTTGGCCAAACAACTGACACAAGCAGAAAAAACACTTTTAAGACTCTTTGAACGTGCTACTAGTCTTTAATATGTCTTAGGAAAGATGAATCACACTTATAAGTACTGGTCTTACAACAGGTTTATGAAATGCCCTAATAAGTCATTCACTCTTAATAAATACTTAGTAAAGTATCTTCTAAGATCGAGTGCTCTTGCAAAATGCTTGTATAAGTGTTAATAAAGAATCAAGGGAAATAAGGCTTATAAAATGCGCTTATAATACCACTACTCTTATAAATGTCTTATAACGTTTTCTTATATACGTCTGTAAGAATGTGTTACAAGTATGAAATCACATCATCATCATCAATCACACAAGCAGAAATAATTAGAATAACCGTCAATAGAGATCAGTCACTTTTAAGACTCTTTGAACGTGCTACTAGTCTTTAATATGTCTTAGGTAAGATGAATCACACTTATAAGTACTGGTTTTACAACAGGTTTATGAAATGCCCTAGTAAGTCATTCATTCTTAATAAATACTTAGTAAAGTAACTTCTAAGATCGAGTGCTCTTGCAAAATGCTTGTATAAGTGTTAATAAAGAATCAAGGGCAATAAGGCTTATAAAATGCGCTTATAATACCACTACTCTTACAAATGTCTTATTACGTTTTCTTATATACGTCTGTAAGAATGTGTTACAAGTATTGAATCTCTTATAGCCTAAATAGACTTATAACATGCCATTATAAGGGTTTCACTCTTAATCAGAACACATATAACCCTTATATAAGACTATAGATCTTTTAAGCTTTTGTTTGTAAGAGTATTTTGCTAGTTGGGTTCTTTAATTGGTTTGGCCCAATATAGACATAATTATCCCTTGCAAAGACCTAAGAGGCGTTAGTTTGCTGTATAGCCTCCCTAATAGGCTCGGTGTTATACCAAACGTAGGTCGCTAGTCAAAGATGGTATACCTTATTCGCATCATTCTGAAGACTGCAGAATCGTTTCGCGCTTTTCCTCCATAAGCTCAAGTGGGTCTCAATCAACTTGGACCAGACCACAAACCCGTTGCTATAATCATCTACGCTACTCCCTTACCGTGAGCGATATTGGTTACATTTATAAATTAATAAAATAATACAGTAACCTAGTGAAAAGACATTTTTTTCTAATTAAACTGCTTAATCAATTTTACAGCACCCCATTAATCACTAATAATTGTTTCTACATGATGTCCAGCCTTTTTCTTTAAGAAAATCGCGATTTATAAATATTATTTTCGAGTACCGTTAGTACCGAAATTCCCGGGAAATCCCGGTTCCAAGTCCAGTACCGGAAACCCAGTCCCGGTTCTTGAGATAAAACCGGTACTGCACCCCCTATATCTGCCGTATCAATTATACGGGGCCCCCGACGTGCGTAAGCAAAAATTAATAAATACTTCCCAAATTTCTTCATCAGCTATAAATGATTTAATAAATCAGTTTGCCGAAAAAAGGTAAGGAGAGTGTAATATTCCATTTGAATTGTTTGATTTTTTTTTTGGAGAAAGTGACAGATACTTAGATAATTATGATGAATAAATATTTCTTTAAATTTTTTTGAAAACATTTTTTTTCTTTTGTGAGAAATCTTTAGCCTTCATAAGGTACCCAAACAAATCGCCGAGGCACGCTACGCCACTGCTTGTCATTATTCATTTTAGAAATTAGTCACCTAAATCCAGGCCTGTCCGTGTGTTCTGTGTTACAAACTATTAAGTCTCTGCGCCTACTCTAGTACCTACCTCAATAACTTGCAAACACATTTTTTCTAGATTTTTCAGATTTAGATTAGAGACAAATCTATTCATAAATAAATACAACGATGCTCAATAACGATTTGAAAGAAGTTCTACTAATCTTAGTACATTTTTTAGAATTTTTAAAAATATTAAGTTTCCATATGGCTACTAGCTCCACCTGGCGGATATTTTTCATAACTATCTTTAAAAAAGCTTCATTGAAAGGAAGACGAACCACATGTGTGCACCACTGCTTCTTTAGGTCTTTCAACATCGTCAATCGCTTTGCAACATTGTTGTTTGATACAATTTTTCATATTTCTTTAAAGTATGTACTATAAAGAACCTTTTTTTCCTTCTTTTCGCCCCTATTTGTAATGGAGTATAGTATGATATTAAATTTCACATAGTTAGTAAAAAAATGATTTATTTAAATTTCCGGAAAAATCCTGGAATCGGTGGTCAATACGGTTGGCAACAGAATATGAACCCAGAGCCGTAAAACTCTTTCCAAAAAAAAAGTTGACGCGGGGTGCCACCCGCAGATGGGCGGGACTACTCTCCCGTCACTTCCTCTGCTTCACCCCCTCAAATACCTAAAGAGCGGCGCCGCATCACGTCTTAAGAAGTCTATTGAGAAATGTATGGAGATTCTACTTTGTTTTAAATTAGATGGCAATGATGGCAATATTATGCGATAATTTTTTTCTTTATTTCTTTCTTTACTTTTTTTAACGTAGATGTTACGTGGATGTTCTGAGGTTTCAGAATATCTCTGACTACTCCCTCGGGGAATATAGTCGTGAGCAAATATTAATTTTTTTTTTAATTTTATTTCTCTTTCTTTGCATGTCTTACTATTTTTTTCTTTCTCTTAATATTATTAAGAACTTCTCTGTGCGTACGAAGTCGCGGGCACAGCTAGTCTGGTATATAATTTGTGCGGACGAAGTCGCGGGAAAACACTAGTTCCTAATAAAATCTTTTAAAAATAGGTCAATCTTCGTTCGCTCAGACAGGGAATAACATTTCGCGACGGTACTCGAAACTATTTGATAATACAGGGTGTAAGGAAAAGTATCACTAAACTTTAAACCACATACTCTACCCATCAAACTGAACAACTTTTACTATGGGAGCAAAACGATCAAAGCAAAAAAAAAGTCTGCTGTTCCATACTAAAGTTAAAGTGCAATATCTACTCGACGCAAACGTATGGAACAGCTGATTATTTTATTGTTCTGTGGGTCTACCATGAGTTTTCACCGTTCTTTACTATTGTAATTACGTCACCAATTTTGTATTGAATTTCGTACAGCGCTCCTAGTGGTTACGTTGAGAACTAATTTCTGTCATACGATTTGGCGACGTAACTACTGTAGTAAAATACAGGGAAATCTCATGGTAGGCCCTCTGATTGTTTTGATCCCATAGTAAAAGTTGTTCAGGGGTAGAGTATATGAGTATACGGTTTAAAGGTAATTATATTTTTCCTTACACCTTTATAATCAACCTTATGGCTACGATTTTAAAGAGGGAAATGGATTGCCGTGCAGTCAACTGACCGAATGTAGATCGCGTCGGTCAAACGTCAGGGCGAAATCAATCGACCATTAGAAACAGATCATTTTTGGCGCGAAACCCACTTACAGCGAGATCAGGCTGTGGC
Organism: Agonopterix heracliana; assembly: GCA_963693445.1. Taxonomy (NCBI): domain Eukaryota; kingdom Metazoa; phylum Arthropoda; class Insecta; order Lepidoptera; family Depressariidae; genus Agonopterix; species Agonopterix heracliana. The sequence continues at coordinate 2,737,382 of OY856321.1, forward strand.
CTGCCCTCCAGGTGTCCCAGGAAGCTGCTCAGCGAGAAGTCGTGCACGGAACCCTCTAATTTGACAAGAACGTGAGTATGGTGGTACTAACGGCGGGATCAGGCTGTGGCCTGCCCTCCACCCAGGAAGCTGCTAAGCTAGTCCACCATGCGTGCCCAATGCGATTTGATAGACTACACATACGCATTAGAATTTCTTGTTCAGCGTATGCAGGTTTCCTCACAATGTTTTCCTTCACTGTTTGAGAGCAGGGCACCGTATAAGAGTACTTACAGCGAGATCTGGCTGTGGCCTGCCCTCCAGGTGTCCAAGGAAGCTGCTCAGCGAGAAGTCGTGCACGGAACCCTCGAGCCAGCCGTCCGCGTCGCGCAGTAGCCTCGACGGAGACAGCGAGAGAGACTCCGATGACGGCAGGAAGTCTACAAACACATAGGCATCGAAACATAACTTTTATACATGAATCACATAGGTATCGAAACATAACTTTTATACATTTCACCTGAATCATGAAACAGAGTTATAATGTAGCAAAATGTCGAGCTCGATTCAGGTTTACGACCTAGTCTTCTTATAGTGAAATTGGATTTGTTTTGCTCGCTCCAAGATTTAAATCGAGTAAAATATGAAAATGCTTCGCTCGTTATAATCAATCGCTAGGTTTTAATCAAGGTTTTTATGCAGCGCACTAACTTGGTCCAGGCATCAAATCATTGCTACGCGCATGGCTCCCGTAGTGAATTCTTGGCCTTGAGTTCTACTTAGGTACTACACCAAGCAAGTCATTGAACAATCTCACTATTAGTACTTCAGGTAAATACCAGCCAAATATGGCTCGTTGAGCCCAGCATAATGCTCCCTGTTTGCTTCTGCGGCACACACTGGTCATAATTATGGCAGTTTTTTTATTTAGTTTAGTTTTTCTATACATAAACGGTCCTTCTCAATATTCTGACACTCTTTCAAGGGGACGATAAGACCGTCAAACTGAACAACTTTCTCTATGGTGCCATAGAGAACATCGAAATCTCAAAAATAAATCTATTTTTCCGGACAAAACTGAAAACCTACCCGAGCCAAATGACTCATACATTTTTTTTTGTGATTTCGATGTTGGTCCCTTAGAGAAAGTTGTTCAGTTTGACGGTCTGATCATCCTCTTAAAAAAGTCATCACGTACGCACTGATTATGCGTTTTGCTGTGTATGCAAATAAAATATTTGCATTCTTTCTATTAGTTATTACTAGATAATTATATTCAAATTTCAGCTTATCAGGCCCTTTTTCTTCTCTTTATTTGTATAAACGTCTTTTTTTTTTTTCGTTTTTTAAAAAGATTTCTAATGTATACCTACCTACTATATAATTTTGTATATTGTGGCTTATAATTATGTTGGGTTATATAATTGGAAAATGTCACTCTTACCAAGTAATATCACAACTACAGTAGCCGATAATTACCTACATTCCTACAATTATCTCTGTGTACTAGCAAAAAATTATGTTACCTGCATGTGAAGATATGTTAATAGCATTTGTAAACTTATATGCTTAACTAAAGATACTATTTGATCTGTAAATCTACCTGTAAGCAAATAAATAAATAAATAGTAGTGAGATCGTTTACTGATATGCCCCGGGTGATAAGTTTAAACATCATCTCACTAGCAATATCAGATTCAGTTTTCTTGACGACAGGCGGCTCGCTGGTCGCAGTCTCTTCCGGCGGTTGCTTCGGAAACGCGACCTCGGTGGCAGATATGTCTACTTTGACGTCTTTTATCTCCTCTTCTTCCACTTCTTCTGTCTCTTCCTCTTCTGCAAATTCAAATTAAAAGTTTCACATGACTATGCAAAATGTGTTAAAAGTGGACGCGAACCGGGTGAATTATAAAATCGATATCATCGGTTTTTTTAGATTAAAACTCAAAAATATGTAGGTATATTCGGCAAAATTAGGTAAAACCATTTTAAAAGGATGATCATACTGTCAAACTGAACAACTATCTCTATGAACAAAAACTGCTAACCTACTCGACCCGAATGTATGGGACAGCCTAGGGACAGCTGATTTTCGTTCGCGATTACGATGTTGGTCCCATAGAAAAAGTTGTTCAGTTTGATGGTCAAGGTCATCCCAGCAAATCGTTTCAGCTAATTTTGGTAAACCTTTTCTTATTCCGGAAGTTCCTCCCGTGTACACACCGAGTGTATTTCGAACGTCCAGACTTTTTAAATATTTTATGTGTTTTTCAGCAGTTAGTTCAGTTTTCATTACTTAATTGATAATGAACTTAATAACTATTCAAATAGAGTTAAAAATTGCGTGCAAGAGATAACGCTAACACACGTCATAGGACACAGTGCGCTGACTATAATATGCCTGGGGCACCTACATAGCTTATGATGGTCCTAGTATGGATTCGACGAAAGAATTTGGTATATAATTAAAAATAGATTGCATGATACGATGAAACGGGTTGCAAATAATAATAAAATGACCTCTAGCCTGTACGTCCCCCGTGTTAGTGGTCGGTAGAGGCGAGATGGGTATCCTTCTGTCACCGTCGTGGAAGAAGAACTGCCCGTTCGACTCGCTCAGCACGTAGAAGAACGAAAGGCTGTAACAAGTTAACATAACAATTTTAGAACATAACTAGCGATCCGGGTATCTAAACAGTTAAAAACTGTAACAGAGGTATGTTGTGTGAATTGAAGATATTTACATGAAAAAAATTACGATATGGTTTTTAGGTGTCCCTGATTCCAAATCACAAATTTTTGGATTATTTGTCTGTCTGTTTGTTTATTCGAGCATCACACAAAAACTAATGAACCGATTTTGATAAAACTTTTTGTTTGTTTGTAATTGTAAGATTGTGATTTGACTAAAAAAATATTTTCTTAAAATAAAATTCTTGCCTATAATATCAATAATTTTCATAGCTCGCCACTGCCAGTGAGATTAACGCTAAATCGTCTGAAAACAATAATACTCACTCGGAGGTGGATGTGGGCGGTGGTTTGGGCAGGATACGCGGTGGCTGAGGTGGCGTGTTTGGCACTATCTTCACCGGAATCAGATCTGCGGATGAACATAAAGTAAGTAGTGTAAGGAAAAGTATCATTAACCTTTAAACCACATACTCTAACCATCAAACTGGCATCTGGCCCGAGTGGGTTTTCTGTTATGTGTAGAAAAGCAGATTTTTTTTCGCGATTTCTATGTTGGTCCTACAGAAGAAGTTGTTCAGTTTGACAGTCTGATCATCCCCTTAAAGAAGTGTCAGCATATTAAGAAGTACCTTACCTCTTGATATGCTGCCGGTTTTGTAAGGGAATGATCAGGAGTGCGATTTTTGAATCTCATTCGGTGAGCTCAGCTGTTGTAAATGTCAAAATTACTATGGAGATCTTTCTACTGATGATTTGACTTTCAAAAATCGCACTCCTGTAGTATGATTTTTGAAAGTAAACTCAGCAGTAGAAAGATGCATATCTCCATAGTTATTTTGACATTTACAACTGCTGAGCTCACTGAATGAGATTCAAAAATCGCACTCCAGACCATCAAAATGAAAATCTACTAGTGTCTATTTCATCCACTTTCTATTTGCCTTTGTGTCTTTTAGTGGCCGAACGGAAAATCTTCCGGAATATTTTGGGACCAACTAAGAAAGGAGAGTATTAGGAAAAATATGGAAATAGAAGACCTAGTTTCCACTCCCAACATACTAGGAGAGACAGAATCTGCTCGACTACGCCGGCTCGGACACGTAGAAGGATGGGGGAATATCGTGCGGTGAAGAGAGCGTATCTGGTGCGACAATCTGGGCGTCGCCCGATGGGCAGGCCCAGATATCGCTGGATAGACCAGATCAACAAGGATCTCAAGGAGCTGGAGGTGCCCAACTGGACTTAGATGGCACAGAAAAGAGATGAATGGCGTGTTTTTTTGTTGTCTGAGGCCAAGACCCACTTCGGGTCCCTGAGCCGGCATAGAAAGTAAGAAAGTCTATTTGCTAGTTTACTGGTGCTAGTGCCTAAACTCGGCTGGCAATAAATCAAAACAAAAAAAGCAGTAAAACATAATGACTTACTGTTCGGAGGCGGCAGTTTGGGCAGCAGCGGCAACAGACGCTGCACAACCACACGGCGATCTGCCGCACGGGGCCTGCCGCGACGCCATCGCGGCAGACCGTCCAGGTTTATAGCCTTCTGCGTTTGTGGGTAAGCCTGACGAACAAAAACAACTATTAGACATTGTATAATACGACCAGGAAAATTTGTCCGCTCGTCAATGTTCGTTTGCGCAGAAATGACCAGATTCCCCGTCAAGACACGAAGTCATTTAGTTATTAATAAAAAAAACGATCAAGTGCAAGTCGGGCTACTCGCACACCGAGAGTTCCGTACCACACCACCACAAGAAAACATTTCAACTTTTTTTTTAAAAAATGTTGTCCGTGACCATTAGCGCAAGACCGACTCACACTTAGCCAGTTTTTATTATTTGTTGTTATACTGTAGAGTTTGCTCTATAATCACACCAAGTTTGAAATACCACCCCCCTTTATTTTAAACTTTGTGACATTTTCTATAGTTTTTTTAACAAATCCGCCGTAATAACGCATATTCTGTGAAAATTTCAACTATGTAGCTATTACCACAGAGGATTATATTGTACTAGTGTTTTCTCGCGACTTCGTCCGCACAAGTTATATACCAGATTTTGAGTCAGATCATAAGCTATCAAACAAAAAAAGTTTCATCAAAATCGGTTCAGTAGTTTTTGCGTGATGCGCGAACAAACAAACAAACAGACAAACAGACAGACAAAATTTCTAAAAAAGGTTTATTTCGAGTCAGGGATACCTAAAAACCATATCGTAATCTTTTTTTTGTAAATATCTTCAATGTACAGACACACTTCAGTTACAGTTTTATAATAGTTTAGATATTACGATTCAAAAGTTACAGCCCTAAATAGGTAGGACGGACGGACGGACAACGTAGGCTTAGTAATAAGGTCCCGTTTTCACCCTTTGGGTTCGGAACCCTAAAAATCAGTTATGCGCCGTGGTCATAGGGTGCGAGATCGGATGCTACTAAATCTTTTTATCTCGCTCTGAGTCGAATAGCATACTGATGGACGCTTCACCGGCGACAAGCACGCGAAAACGATTAGCAAATAACTGCAAGGGACTTCAGGCGCGTGAACGTGGCACATCCGGATTGGTCGATATCATTTAGCACGCTATAAAAACTAGATATTACTGTAAGGTACTATTCATGTTTAGATTTGTCGAGAAGGTTAGTGTAACCGCGTATACCAACCCTATCTGAAAAGGTATGTCGTATTTTTGGTGCCTAAGTTGAAATTGCTTACAAAATCTGGCACCTGTGCTTGTCAAAGCACGATTTCTCACACATTTTTGTCATATCTCCGCCCCTTTCCAATATAAGCTGTCAGGAAATCTATAAAATACTAAATTAACGGCTATAATGCATCTCTTTTTGAGTGAATGGGACATGTCTTCTTATCTACAGATAACGGACAAGTAATAAGAACGTTACCTCGGTGCCGGGTCGCGGTGCTATCGGCGTGGGATGCCTGAACACGGCCGAGGGCTCCTCCGCGGGGACCGGCGGGGGAGGCGTGCTCAACGGCTTCTGCTACAATATTCAATGCAATTATTTGTTTTTATTTCGAGTTATACACGTAACAAAACACGCTATACATTGAAATGGAATCCGAGTTTAACAATTTCTAACAAAAGAGCCTTTTTTGTTTGAAATTTTTGATCTCGGATTCCATTTCAGAGTATAGTTATATTAAAAGGGGTAGTTTAGAACGAACGACTGTAAGTTTTCAGTTTCATACTAAACTGCAATGCCTATTCGACTAAAATGTATGAAACAGCTGATTTTTTTTTTCGTTCTGATAGGCTTGCTCTCATAGTCAAGGGAGATGCGACTCCGGCCATAGAAAAATTGCCAAGGGTTGTATACAGCTGTATATTATTTTATAATGTAGGTAATATTGCATTTATCATGAACGGACCCTTATATAATTTTTATGATGCCTATTTTCGTAGAAAAACACATTTAAAATATCTAAACAGTTGTAACACCGGTCATGTTCTGAGTTTTAATTTCAATCGACATTGTCAGTTCTGTTTTTTTTATTGCCTTGGTATTGCCGCTTTATAAATTTTTGTTTTTGAGGTATACAATATTTGGCATTTATCGCCGGATGTTCTTTGTTTAGTTTGATAGGTAGAGGATGTGGTTTAAAGGTTAATGATATTTTTCCTTACGCCCTGCCCTGTATAGCAAATAACAAATACACGTATTTTCTACGTGAAGATTGGAACAATAGGAACCAAGCAGAATTTTTTGGCCTTAGATCAAAATAAAATTAATGGATAGGCCTTACGCGAACATTTCAAACCAGAAAAATGTGGCATAACAAATGAATGGTATACTTCAAATTTGTATGCAAGTGCCCTAGATTTGACAGATAATGGCGCTAGTTTGTATGGACCAAGTGCACCAGTAGTGTTTTTCAACTTACCGCGCTCCATTCCATTAATTTTATTTTGATCTAAGGTTTTGGCTGCATATTTTAGTCCAGTAAAAATACGGGTCGAAAGGAAATAATTTATAATAAGAATTTTTTTTCGCTAGATCGTTTATACAAATGATATTAAGATACTTTATTAACGAATCCCACTAAATTTCGTATTTTTAATTTTTAGTACTAAAATGTAAATTTTTTATTTATAGTGTCAGATTTCTTTCTTTTTTCATTATTATTGTTTGTTTTAGGTGATGAGTTTACATATACTGTGTAAATTTTGTACTATTTTTTTTTCGTAATTTCAACATATTTAAAAAAGAAGGTTCCGAGGTGATTTTTCGTTGGATTTACTTGTAATATAAAAGAATACAAATGAATTTAACAAATAGCATAAAAAAATTGTATATACTATTTTTTTCCAATTTTACATGATTTTTTTTACTTTGCTTAATTATTTAATAAATTTTTTAGGGGGATTTTCAATCTAAATGATAACTTGAATTATAATCTAAAATATGAAAGAAAAAACCGGCTATTGTAATCCTTTCGTCCCTCCAGGGTTGTGAGAGAGTGTTTCTTGGATTTTACTGCATTTTTGCCTCAAAAGCCCATTAATTGGCCGCTTCCGTTGTAATTTTCCTAATTTCATAAATAGAATGCTAACTTCCGCTTGTCATTTTCCCGCCATTCGCCAGCGTGCTCAATAGGCTCTGACGCCATTTTGTTCATTGTGTTTCCGGATTTTGACGAGTGCAGTTCTGCCTCAAAATACGCGAGTGAAAAAGTTCGAAATTTCCGTTATCGATATTAAAGTGAAATAATTTCGTTATGTCACTCGTATAGTTTAGTTTTGTTCAAATTTGAAACCCGTTTAGTGAATTCGGTTCGTCATGGCTCACGAAAGTCATTATATCGTCGAATCGAGGGTATTTCGCCGCTCGCGTCGCGCCGCCGTGTCCCGTGCCACGTGGCTCGCGTCCAGCTCCCGCGCCCCGCGCTGCGCCGCGCCAGCTCCAGGTGTTGCTGCAGCGCCGCCACGTGCGCCCCGTGTCTACAGTCTACACGAGTGAAGAGTTGAGGTTTGATAACTCGCGGGCCAGGTTTGTGTTTTGACTTTGTACAACGCTTGGGTGCTCGGCCGCGCCGGCCCGCCATTTTTGAGGGAATTCTTCAAACCCCGTGCGCGGCATCTGGCCAAATTAAAACTACTTTGAGGCTAGGTCATTTTATTGCCTTAAGGTTTAAAGATGTTATACGACTAGCCTATTTTAATTTAACTAATGTCATGATAAATCTGATAATTTGATAAATTTTCCGATGATTAGCTGACATTATTGCGGTTCGTTTTAGACGAATTACCGGTTTGACCGAAGTTAGACCGATATCGAATTTGACCGATGTCATATATCCGTTAGACCGGGATTTTTGAATATCAGATCTGTTAGCAGGAGGATGTCGATGATTCCCAATCTATTTAATTTTCATACACACATAATTATGTACATTGACGACCGTACTTCGATTTCGGAAAAGTTATCGCTACAAGTACCTACCATCTTCTAAGGTTGCAGATTGCGAGTGAGTGAATCGATAATTTAAAGAAAAGGGGGCGTCAGTAAAATGTTTGTCTAAAGTGATTAAAACCGAATAAGAATGGTTTAAATTATCTTGTATAACATTTGGTAACTTTTATTTTAACGGCTCAAAGAGCTGATTTACATGTTTTTCTTGTTACTAGCCGACTTATCGGAATGTTTAGCGAATGACCGCCATCGATCAGTTGGAGCCAAAATGATTTGAATATTGTTTTCGGTCTGTAACTTGATATTTTACTAAAAGTTTTGGTTAAATTCTGAAATATTATGAACTCTTCGAGATTCTTCCGTGCGTCGTGTCGTCGTATTTGCCACAGTAAATGACGGTTTGTTCTACATATATGTGAGCAAGTGTTCTTTTCATCAATCTTTTGATTTTATTATTATTTTTTTTAAAAAGGAGTTGGAAACTCCCGTCCATCGAACCCTATAAAACCTGAGAAAACATGTCAAAATAGATTTATTCAGGTGGGTGTCGAATCACAAGAATATTAATGCTACTTCGACACATACATTTTCTACAGCGATTGTTTAGCCAAAGAAGGTAGAAATTGGACGTAATTTTATAGCAATTCTAGCTCATCGTTCAATTCTTAGGTAAAACCAAGTCTTTTCCAAAAGACATTGTGAGTACATGTCATTTGGCGTCGCTTCGGCCGAACCCTCTTCAGAAAGCTTCGCTGCATCGAACGAATTATCGTGTTCTTCAATTGATTATAAATGCTATGAAAAGCATTGGACAGATATTTAATTACAAAAGTCAGTAATTTTTCTAATAGTGATAGATCATTTCTTGGTGCCTGTCTACTGTAACATGACCTTAAACCATGACCTTAAACAAGAATTCTTCACGAAAAGCGGACGAAAGAAGGAAGGAGTGGAATCTTACAATAGATCGTGCACAACTACAGTAGGGTAAGGACCCTCTTTTGAAGTCAAAACTTTACTATCTTCGCTTGCACTCTTCCAGTTGGGTAAAGCGAACAAAGTCCCTCGTCGATTATCAGACGTCGCAAGCTACGTCGTCGACACTTCCAGTTGGGCAGAGTCCCTTGTCGGGAGTAAAATATTTACGAGCTTCGTAGTGCTCACTACGACTTGGGTAAAATTCCTTGACAGAAATCAAATTTTATCAATTTACGAGCTTTGTCGTGCACATTACTAGTTGGGTAAAGTCCCTTGTAGAAAGCAGATATTTACGAGCCTCGTCTTGCAAACTTCCAGTTGGGTAAAGTGTCTCAGAAGTCAGATCTTTGAGAGTTTCAACGTGCACACACCAGGTGGATGAAATTCCTCCTCTGAAGACAGACCTTTGAGAGCTTCGTCTTGCATACTTCCAGGTGGGTAAAGTCCCTTCTTGGAGGACAAATTTTTGCGAGCGTCGTCATTCACACGTCCGGTTGGGTTAAGTTCTCTCTCGGAAGACAGATCTTTGCGAGCTTCGTCGTGCACACTTCCAGTTGGGTAAAGTCCCCACTCTGAGGTCAGATCTTTACGTGCTTCGTTGTGCACACTTCCAGGTGAGTAAAGTCCTCACTATGAAGTCATCTCTTTACGAGCTCCGTTGTTCACACTTCCAGGTGGGTAAAGTCCCCAAACTCTGAAGTCAGATCTTTGCGAGCTTCGCTGTGCACATTTCCAGTTGGGTAGAGTCCCCACTCTAAAGTCAGATCTTTACGAGCTTCGTTGTGCACATTTCCAGGTGAGTGAAGTCCTCACTATGAAGTCATATCTTTACGAGCTTCGTTATGCACACTTCCAGGTGGGTAAAGTCCCCAAACTCTGAAGTCAGATCTTTGCGAGCTTATTTGTGCATTCTAGGTGGTTAAAGTCTCTCATCTGAAGATAAATCTTTGCGAGTATCGTTGTGCACACTTCCAGGCGGGTAAAGTCCCTCTTTGGAAGTAAAATCCATTCCAGGTGGGTGAAGTCCCTAATTGGAACCTAAGACTGAGCTCTGCGGGCTTTTTCGTGTCATCTGGGCCGCCTATACTGTCGCAGAGCTTAGATATTGAGTCGTGAGTTCCAGCGGTCAAGTCCCTGGAGTCTCCGACAGCTTCCAGCGGTCATCATAGACGATTATAAATAAGAACGTGAGCAGCTGTACAATTTTATACAAGTTTTGACAGCTTTGACTATAGTCCGACAATTGTTCGGCCTTGGCTAATATGTATAATAAAAGTGGAGATCTTGGCCTTCTGTCTGTTTATGACTGATAACAAAACATATTAGCGGGTTTATCGGAGTACAATTCAATGAGAAGTCAATTTCAATTTTGTACATAGTATGACTATGAATTGCTTTAATTGGTCAGACTTACTGGTATTCAAATTCTATCAATAGAAAGTTTGACGTCAGTAAAGTCATCAATACAACCAAATAGTTCTTACAGAGTGGACACAGAATAGTAGCATCACCGCTGAACGCGGACGGGGTAACCTAGTCCAATTTTGGAAGATCTGAAACTGGAAGCATGGTTCCCCAAAAGCAGCCTGAGTGTATAAGAAGACATTTTAAAATCGTCGTTAGCTCACATTATTTTCCTATCGAACTCCATGAATAAGATGGCTAAAGTGGTGCTTTCATAAGAACATAAAATATAATTTTGTCATTTCCTATCCATCGGCATCGCCTAGAATTTCCGGCGTAAGGTTGTTCTGATTCTCTTCTTACTCTTGTTGTACTCTTCTTGTTGTTAAAACTGGCACACCAAAGAGGAACCACGTTTATCGTGTTCTATCAACTTTCATAAATCTGTCGTGTTTACTTTCTGTGACCCTTACCTAGGCTAGGAATAGAGCGACATCCTCGCTTAACACACAAAACACACAGATTGTCAGAACTTCGATTTAGGATCTATCTAGAGATGATAAGGCCATTATGCCATTCGTTGCATCAGTGCGCCACGCATCGGCTCGACCAGTATACAGCTTAAATTTAATGTGATTTTGGTTATGATCTTCAAATTACATATTTTCCTTATTACCTTGAAACAAACTTAGCATCATTTCGCAAGTACGGATCGACTGATCGGTTGATCCGATCAAAGTTTTAGCCACGAAATTAGATTCTGACAAGTATTTGATTATTACTCGGTATAAATGAGCTAAATCTCAGCTTTGTTTATTTAGGTATCTATCTATTTAAGAGGTCAGGCCTCTTCCCCGGTGGGGAATTATAATTATAGCTTTTCTTTTTGTACTTACAGTTAAAGCTACTTCTCAAGTTGGATCAGTAATTTCTTCCTCGATGCTGTATTAAAGGGATCTGTAAAAACTTTTATAATTACTACAGAAAACGAAATTGGTAGAATAAAGACCAAATTTATCATAATCTTTTCAAACATTTAGTTTTTGATAGAAAATGATTCGAATAACTTTGTTAGATTAACAAAGCAACGTTATAATACCTATATATTGAAGAGTATTCAATTAATTATATTATTTTGTTTTTTCTTCTCTTACCATAACAGTACCTACTATGTTTTTGTTTTTAATAACAATATATTCTTTATTCTATTGAATCTGGTACCTATCATAACTTCATCCCCGCCATTCACCAGGTGATAACAGACACGTCTCACAACCCTGGAGGGACGAAAGGATTACAATAGAAAGATTTTACCTTACAATAAAATCAATATTGTGATCCTGAAGTCCCTCCAGGGCCTATTTAAGGCCACCTGGGTGAGTCGCAATGAACAAAATGGCGTCAGAGCCTATTGAGCACGCTGGCGAATGGCGGGAAAATGACAAGCGGAAGTTAGCATTCTATTTATGAAATTAGGAAAATTACAACGGAAGCGGCCAATTAATGGGCTTTTGAGGCAAAAATGCAGTAAAATCCAAGAAACACTCTCTCACAACCCTGGAGGGACTTCAGGATCACAATATTGATTTTATTGTAAGGTAAAATCTTTCTATTATAAATTATTTACATTCGCCATACAAGCGACCCGTAACTGTACTGGAGTAATTTGTGCCTCACTCCTTTTATGTGCGTTGAAAACTGACATATGCCGGGAAACGCGTAATTTGTGATGTGTGTGGAAGAGATCATGTGTAGTGGCAGCCTACGAATAAGAATAACTATAGAAGAGTAACTCTAAACAAAATCGAAATAATCTTTGGCACCCAATGAAAAATGACATGTAGTATGAGTTTTGGCGGCTAGGTACAGTTTTTAAAGAACACATTTAGAACACGGTACAATTTTTTTGGTGCCACTTTTTGAGCTTCATTTATACTTCTATACATTCTTATTCGTAGAGTGCCAGCATTATAAAGCAAAATGAACAGAGCAGACCTGCACGGCGCCGGCGCAGGTCGGGTGCGGCCGCCTGGGCGCGGGCGCGCACACGTGCCCGCAGGCGCAGCGCGCGCCCGGCCCCGGCCCCGCCGCCTGCCCTGCCCCCGCACCCGCCCCTGTCCCCGGCCCCGGCCCCGCCACTGTCCCCGCTGCGCCGCCCACCTGCGCGTTCCCCACCAGCGCCAGCAGACGCTTCAATCTGCAACCGATATGATACCACAGATTCATATCATTTTATCAATGTACCTACTAGAGTTAACCCACGACTTCGTCCGCATAAATTACATACCAAATTTTAAGTCAGATCATAAGCTATCAAACAAAAAAAGTTTCATCAAAATCGGTTCAGTCGTTTTTGCGTGATGCGCGAACAAACAAACAAACTTGTCAATAGATGGCGCCACAAGTCATTTAAATCGCGCTATCCTATACCGAGTGTTATTTGAGTTTATATGAAGTGAACCGCTACTTTTTTATTCCTCACGATATTATAATAATTAAGATTATGATTAGATGGATAGATAACTCATCATTCATAGGAACAACACAGAAATAACAGTGACGACCAAAAGGATAAAATAGCAGATTACACACCGAGGGCAGTAAAGTAAGAAAGGTCTTAGATCTCACGTAATTTTTCGTCTCGGTCAACAAACATGTAGTCTGAGGCATTCTTATTTACTACCCGAGGTTAGTATTTTTCTTCTCGACGGAAATAGAAAGCAACAATTTAGTTTAGCGCAGCGGGACGAAAATCGACTCTTCCATCCGGAAGGGAGAAAAAGTTATTAATATAACGAGTTTCAAAATTATCTGACGAGTATAGAAATACTGTACTAGTTACCTGTCGCTAAGTAGCGAGAAGCCGTTGTTGCTCGGCGGCTGCGAGATGGGCCTGTTGATCAGTTTGCTGACCAACTTCAACGTCCCACTGCAGCTGGTTGATGAGGACTTGTGATCCGGCGACGCTAGCTGCTCGTCTGTGGAAACGTTGTTTGTGTCAGTCAATTTATTTGAACAGGTACCTTATGCGAATGCATAGCATATGCTCACGACTATATTCCCCGAGGGGTTAGTCAGAGATATTCTGAAACCTCAGAACATCCACGTTTCACCAGTAGTACCGAAACTCTGTCCAGTGTGACGGGGGGTGAGCCCGTCGCCACTTATAATGGATGTGATAGTGACAGTGGGTACAATATATGCCTCGAAATTGAAGCATGCAGGTTTCCTCACGATGTTTTCCTTCACCGAAAAGCCAGTGGTGTTACAAATCGTACATAAATTCCGAAATACTCATTGATACGAGTCGGCCTAGACGGGGATTGAAACATCGCGTACTGCACGTCAGGCAAGGTTACTCGCCACTGGACCACCATGGCTTGTTGAATGCATGAAAGAAAAACTAAATGTTCCTCAAAAATAAGCTTCGTTTCATTGACCTCTTATTCTGGTCAATGCTTCGTTTACATAAAAACTTTACCGGAAACGGTTCAGTACCTAGAGGTCGTTTTACGGTACGACTGTGCGCACGAAAGTTTTAATTTATTACAATTGAGAAAAGAAATACCTACATTGAAAAAAACTAAATTCTTTTAAGCCCCGCTAAACTATTTCCTTCTGTTTTTAGGGTTCCGTACCCAAAGGGAGAAAACAGGACCTAATAGTGTCTAAGCCTACGTTGTCCGTCCGTCCTACCTATTTAGGGCTGTAACTTTTGAACCGTAATAGCTAGATACATGAAATTTCCACAGAATATACGTTATTACGGCGGATTTGTTGACAAATAATAAAAATGGCAAAAAGTAAAAAATTCTCGGGGGTTTTTCTTCTCGCTCTATAGTAAAAACGGTAATACATACAAGCGTCAAACTTGGTGTGATTATAGAACAAGCTCTACAGTATAACAACAAATAATAAAAACCCGCCAAATGCGAGTCGGTTTTACGCTTAAGGTCCCTAAGAAAAAAGTTTTTTCGAAGTGTTCTGTGGTGGTGTGGTAAGGAACCCTCGATGCGCTACTCGCACTAGACCGACTTTATTTTATTACCCTTCGTTATGGTCGTCGTGAGCTGCAATAATTTTCCTTAGAAGTTCTCGCAAGAGTGTAGTGCCTACTTAAAAGAACAACTTACTTTTCCTCTCATCTCCCGACAATCCATCATTGCTATCCTGACCGAACGCTGCCTTCGGTGAAAATATATCCGTGTCACTTTCCCTCTTATCAGCTTCCTCGACCGAGCTGTCCTTGTCTGGCGTCTTATCTGTCTTCTCCTTCTTCTCTATAGGCTTGTCCTTGTCGGGGGGCGTGGTCTCAGGTTTGTGAGGTTTTATTGGCAGAGGTTGAGGCTGAGGAAGCGGCGGGGTTGGCTCGGCCCACCAGTAGTCTAATTCTAGCTTTGAACGGGAGCCGAACTGAAAGAAAATTATCGTTGGGGTCGTAAGCAAATTCGGTATGTCAAGTTTATTAATTTTTTTACGGATAGAAGACATCATTTTAAGAAAATAAAAATTTATTTTTTTCTAAACAATTATTTCGAAACGGTTTTCGATTTAGCCCTCCCAAAAAAAACTTGACAACCAAATTACGTAAAGCAAAATTATCAAGGAAGAAACTTACATAACCAGAAACATAAAAAATCTGTTTTAGGGGCAATCGACTATAACCTTTAAGGGTCGGCACTACCCTAATCGGGCAAAACAGGGTTCGGCGTTCCGACTTTTGAGGATAGTAAATAGCTATATTTAGAAACAAAATTAATACCATCGCTTCTTTAAAAGATGAAGTACAAGATGAACAAAAAAAATTTGAGTAAAATTGTGTAGTTACATCAGAAAGTAATCGAGAATTTCATGAAAAACTCTAGAATAGCACTGCCGCGTTCCGAGTCCTGTGATTTAGTGAAACAAAATAAAGCAACAAAATATATTTCTAATCAATGGCAAAACATCAAAGAACACTTTAAACAAATCAGTTTTTCGATACGACTTCTAGTTTTTTTGCAATTTGTTACCAAATATCACATATTTTTTTGGACGTTTTCTTCATACAAATTACTATGGGCCGTCAATCGTTCGAAAACATTGCGAATAGACCGGTGACCGGCAACACCCAACCCTGTCTTAGAAGATTAATGAACAAATCCATTTGTAGCTAAAGTAGGCAAAGTAACTTATAAAAAACCGGGCAAGTGGGTGTCGGGCCACATGCAGTGTAGGGTTCCGTAGTTGCCCGTCACGATATGTGGACTTAGAAGTACATTTTATAAATTGGTCGACTATTACTCGTTAATTTTTGTCCCCATAATTATAACGGAGTTATGATGGTGTGGTTGTTATGAGTTTCGGTACTACTGGTGAAACGCGGATGTTCTAAGGTTTCAGAATATCTCCGACTACCCCCTCGGGGAATATAGTCGTGAGCATATGCTATGCTATGCCATTATTATAACAGAATAACTGTAAGTTTATTAATATTGTTACTAGCAAACTAAGGATTGATAATCTGAAATCATCATCATCATCGTCAGATATGTTTTAAATAAGAATGGAATAAGAGTGAATTCTGTACCGTAGTAGGTAACTCAAACGATTGACTTCGAAAGTCATTTGCACGACAGAATTTTGCGCGAAAAGACATTGCGCGACACAAGACAACACAAAGGAATTTCACAAAAGTTACTTTCCGGGCACTGTTTGGTAGTTTTTGGATATTTTGGTAATTTATGGTAGTTTTTGAGTCTTGGTAAATTTTCGTACAAAAGTAACCAAAAAGTTATTTTTGAAGATTTTCGTACTTTTCGGTAGGTAGTTTTTGGTTATTTTGGTAGTTTCTAGTTTTTTTTGGTAGATTTTCGTACCTTTTGGTAGATTATTGTTATTTTGGTAATTTTTCGTACTTTTTGGTAGTTTATGGTTAATTTGGTACTTTGTGGTTCATCTCATTAATTCATTTCATTTATTTACCTTAAATTGTGGGTAGGTACATAAGTTACAGATGGTAAGTACAGAGTACCTATTAGTCACACTACAAAATAATTTATAAACATTAAGAAAAAAACAGATTTAAACAATAGGTGCCAGACAATAACTTAACTGCCACCTTTCAATACTACAATTAAATTAGTTAAATGTTATAAAATCAGTTCAATGTGATTAGTTAAAAATTATAATAACCTATTGAGGTACAAATAATCGGTCTGCAACACATTTTTTTCTACTCAGATTGATGCCTGTTTGTTTACTTATACTGAAGAAACTAATTAAAGTCATAGGGACACTGTTCGAATAATATTTCTTTAACCTTCTCCAGAAATTTCTTGTCGGCTTTAATGTCATCTGGTATTTTATTATACACAAGAACAGTAAAAAAAAAAAGTAAGTTATAGCCTGTAGAATCCCACTGCAGGGCAAAGGCCTCCTCTCACGAATAAGGGTGAGAGGGAGTGGGCCATACTCCATCACGCGGGCCCAGGGCGTGTTGGTGGAGGCAATTTAGTGGTCACCTTGCCGTCAGAGAATTTTCAAGCCGCCAATAGGCCTCTGACTTGGCTTAACGAATAGTTACAACGCCATCTGACGGAAATATCCGAGACCAACTGCTTAACGTGCCTTCCGAAGCACGGAAACGCTCGAGATGAAATACCACTAAACGGTCACCCATCCAAAGACTGACCGGACCTGACGTTGCTTAACTTCGGTGATCGTTTCCAATACCGAAGCTCCACTACGCCAACGAGCGCTACAACAAGAACAGTATTCGACTTTATTTTGTAGTCCTTTGCATCGATGCTAGTCGGTAATTTGGTACCAGTAGCTCATTTTTGCGAGTTAAATTTAATCTCTTGCTACGGAATACTACGGGGTATCGTCTCACGATTTTGCACAGATCGAGGATATACAAAGCTGTCACAGTGAGTAATTTAAAGTCGGTAAACAAGGATCGGCATGACACCCTTACTGACTGAATTCCGCTTACGATTCGAATGCACCTCTTTTGCAAAACAAATATTTTATTTATGTCAACAGACCCACCCCGTAGCCAAGCCGTCAAGAACTCTTTTGTTTTTTATGGTAGTTTTTGGTAATTTTCATTCTTCTATCAAATATTACCAAAAAATATAAAATCTACCAAAATAACCAAAAACTACGAAAATCTACCAAAATAACCAAAAACAACGAAAAACTACCAAAATAACCAAAAACAACGAAAAACTACCAAACTAACCAAAAACTACCAAAAAACCAGAAACAACAAAAAATAATTACTAAATTCTACCAAAAACTACCAAAATTACCAAAAACTAAAAAAAAAACTAAACTCTACCAAAAACTACCAAAAGAACCAAAAACTACCAAAAGAACCTAAAGAACTATTGACATTGTAAAAATTTTTTTTTTCTTTAAATTACTTCTTGTTAATATTGCTGTGCCCTTTCAGGGTTCATGTACCCACTTTAGCTACTAAGTAACACCTATATGTTCTTGTGTCGCACAATGTCCTTCAGCGTGACCAAAATTACTGCTGAAATCTACCAAATAATATTTATGTCGTTACAGATGATTAAAATTTAATATAAAACACGTTTTTGTACAAAATATTATCAATTGTATCTAAACACTCATCATTACACATGTTATTTTCGCATTTTTGTATAATTTTTATTGGTTTTCATCATTTTGTAACATGGATGCTTCAATTTTCAAATAAATATTAAATTAGGTCGTCCCTATGCAAGTTTAAATTTAGTACAGTTTTCTGTGTCTCATAAGCAGAGTCCGAAATTTTGGTAGCACTTTTAATATGTCAAAGGGATTGCTCGTTTATCGACTTTCGATCGTGTCGATATCCCTACGGGTAATTATTTATCACTGCGGATAACTCCAGCATGACGTATTCTACTCATCAAACTGAACAACTCTCACTATGGGGCCAACTTCAAAAGAGCGATAAAAAAATCAGCTGTCCTATACAAAACTGCAGTAGGTACATATTCGACTCAAATGTATGGAACAGCTGATTTATTTTCGCTATTTTGAAGTTCGATACATGCTGAAGTTATCCGCAGTGATATAAAAATATACCCGTATATCGAAATTATTGGAAGTCGATAAACATGCAATCCCTTTGACATATTAAAAGTGCTAGGTACCAAAATTCCAACTCTGCTCAGAAGCCCTCTTTTGTAAAAAAAAACAACATTAGGCGATATGATTAATATTTGCTATACTAGAAGTGAGTTCGGTGGCGCGTTGCGGAGAGGTATGGACTCTCAATCAAGAGGTCCGAGTTCGAATCCGCACAGACAACATGCCACCTACCAATGAGTTTTTCTAACTTATGTACGTATTACCGACTGCTCTCTAATGGTGAACGAAAATATCGTGAGGAAACCTGCATATGCAGACGAAGAAATTCTGATGTATATGTGAAGTCTATCAATCCGCATTGGGCACGCGTGGTGGACTAACGCCCAAACACCCTCCTAGAAGGTAGGCCTGTGCCCTGCAGTGGGACGTAATTATAGGCTGTTGATTATGATCATGGTGTACTAGAAGTTCCGGAAAACTTGCAAACCCTGCAATCGTTTTCTCAGCAATTTGTATTGCCAGCTTAGATTTTATTAGCCTGAATCCTTGCATTTTTAAATACATGAAAATTTTCGAATACCCAATTTCTACTAAAATCTACTAAACAATTTTGCCCTAAATCTACCAATAAAGAAGAAATCTACTAAAAGTGGTAACACTGATGTCCTTTTGCGCAAATGTTTTTGAAGGCAATCGTTCCAGTTACTGCAAAATTAACTTTTATTCCGTGCTTAAAATATTATATCTGACGATGATTATGATGATAAAAGATTACAAACCCTTTGTTTGCTAATACCAATAATATTAAACTTATAATAATGTAATTATTCTGTTATAAGTTTTAATTTGTTCTGCTTTTAAACTTAAAATTATTATAATTTTAAGTTTTTTTTTAAGCCTTAGTAATACTGTGATCTAATTAGTTGGGACCCATCCTATCCTACCACCAGGGGTGATCTTTGATCAGTCACATTAGAGGTCCATCACGGTGCTGTACTGTTACTGTAAATATCAATTTCGACCTATGGCTCTCAAATCCAGATGCTGCAGGAGCATTGCCACGCACAACCAAACATTCAACATTAATTTAATGTAGTAAAATCTGCCTTCTGGGTAGTAGGTACCCTAAATTCGGTCGGACCTACGAACCTGCCAGGATAGGGTCGGCCGACCAGACTTTTTAGGCCTTACTAATTGGCCTCTAGACCAACAGACTAGTTACGTCCTTTAATTCAACTAATAAAATTTAATTCAACTAGTAAAATGTTGTGTCACCAGGTAGGGTTCACTTTTTCCTTCACACCAGTAAACGTGCCAGCCAAGCTGCGCCGCGCGCTGCAGCCGACCAAGTTTTTTGCAAGAAATTTATTACCAAAAGCTATCAAATTGATTTGTTCATTAATCTTATAACATAGAGTTGAGTGTTGTCGGCCACCGGTCTATTTCTTTTGACAGATATGTCAAACGGGCCGTAGGTAGTGCCGACCCTTAATGACAATATTGCAAATACAAAGATTAGTTCCAATGATTTTCCGTAACATGGCGAGGTTTTTTATTTTTCAGATCGGGCTTTACCTACATCAGCAAGGTTTCTAACATTGTTGGGTCGTTATAACCCTCAAATTGTTAACGTGGAATTAAACCTGTAACTGCATTTCCTGAGCAGTTATCTTATCTTAACTATTATAAAACCGTAAAATCATGAAGAAAAAAAAGGAGCGGTTTACTTCATATAAAGTCAAATAACACTCGATAGCGCGATTTAAATGACGTGCAGCGCCATCTATTGACAAAATTGTAGGAATAAAAAAGTAGCGGTTCACTTCATATAAACTCAAATAACACTCGATAGCGCGATTTAAATGACGTGCACGCCATCTATTGACAAAATTGTTTGTTTATTTGTTTGTTCGCGCATCACGCAAAAACTACTAAACCGATTTTGATGAATTTTTTTTGTTTGATAGCTTATGATCTGACTTAAAATCTGGTATATAATTTGTGCGAACGAAGTCGCGGGAAAAAACTAGTACAATATAAAATATATATATTACACTTATTAGAAGAATTAAGTAGAATATATTTTATGCAGTCGACTCCCCAATTCTCAGCCGGATAGATACAGGTCGCCAATGGTCAGCTCGCCCGCGTCGTAAACACCCCATCCCTTCCTGACCTGCCTGACGACCATGTCGACCTCTATGTAAAGCCCTCACCATAAGATACTGGTCGCCGATGGTCAGCTCGCCCGCGTCGTAAACACTCCACCCCTTCCTGACCTGCCTGACGACCATGTCGACCTCTATGTAAAGCCCTCACCATAAGATACAGGTCGCCGATGGTCAGCTCGCCCGCGTCGTAAACGCTCCATCCCTTCCTGACCTGCCTGACGACCATGTCGACCTCTATGTAAAGCCCTCACCATAAGATACAGGTCGCCGATGGTCAACTCGCCCGCGTCGTAAACGCTCCACCCCTTCCTGATCTGCCTGACGACCATGTCGACGTCTATATCAGGCTTGGTCTCCTCCTCCTTCGAGGGCTCCTCGCTCTTGGGCTCCTCCTGATCCTTCTCTAGGACCAGGGTGTAGACGCTGCCGCCGCGTTTCTTGGGCCGTATTCTGAACTTTACCTACAAATTGTTTACACTAATAAATCATCATCATCATCATCTCAGCTGATGTTTGTTTGATAGCTTATGATAAATACACACAAATAAATAGCAGGTCTATATACTGACAACCGATGGGGTGTCAGAGTTCTAGAGTGGAGACCGCGAACTTGTAGGCGTAGTGTGGGACGCCCTGCTGCCCGCTGGTCAGACGACCTAAAAAAAGTAGCGGGGAGCGACTGGATGAGGAAGGCCAAGGACAGAGTTTTGTGGCGCGCCTTGGGAGAGGCCTATGTTCAGCAGTGGACGATGATAGGCCGATGATGATACAGGGTCCTTCTTAATATGCTGACACTTTTTTAAGAGGATGATCAGACCGTCAAACTAAACAACTTTCTCTATGGTCTGATCATCCCCTTAGAAAGTGTCAGCATATTAAGAAAGACCCTATATAAGACTTCATCCTGTCTGTATGATTTCTCTTCTTGCGCGCGACTCCGGTATTTCCATACTACTTGTTCATTGAACATGACAAAAGGCGACGAGCGCAGGCAGGAAAAAATATAGCGACAGCGATTACTTAGAAAGTGTGGCGGTATCACCACAAAGAATGGGTCAGCGTTGTGACGTGCAGCGTTATTTCTCGTTGTACATAATAGTTCAATGGCAGCCCCCGACAAAACGAGAAAAATGGAGATGTGCCTCTGACTTTGTTACGCCAAACCCGAGAAACTGCAGGGCAAATGGAGTGGAGCATTTTATTACTAGTGACTATTAAATAATCTGTGGCCAGGCCTCGATTTCCAGAATGATGTATTTTGTTCAGCCCGCATCCATCCATATACTCGTAGCATCGAGTGCCACATAATTTGTTTTAATAAAATTACCGTATAACTATAAAATGTCGAGAAATACCTTCAAATTCTTAAACTTCTCTTTTCTCTTCTCCCGCCCGTCGCTTTCATTATCCGTATCACTCTTATTAAACTTCTCATCGTCTTCCATCTCCGAGAAACTGTCCTTCTCCTTCTCCGACATATCTTTATCTATTACTTCTGCTTCCTCCTCTGCTGTTTCTTCCGACTTCAACTCTTTCTCGTCTTCGCTTGGTTTCTCTTCGTCATCCTGGTTGTTTTTGTAGTTCGCCATCAGCTCTATGCCGTCTATGGCCGTTTCGTCTATGTTTATGAGTTTGACAGGTTCCGAGTCGTCGATTTTTATTTTCTTCTGTTCGTTTTCTTTGTCCTTGTCCGTCGTGCTGTCTTTTCTTTGGCGTTTTGGTGTTCGGATTTTTGCTGTGAATGAGGAGGAAATATTTGTTATTGGTTGTTTGTTGTTGTATGTTACCAGTTACAACCTAAATGCGAGAACTGACTTTGACAAGGGATTTTCTGTTATTATGTTTTACTCTACTCCATCCTGTAGAAGATTTAACTAACTAAACCAAACTCATGAAAACTGATAATACATATCAACCGTTATACAACGTGTTAATGAATAAGCGCAAAACCTCATACACCCCAACTGATTTATAACAAAATAATTAGATTTAAATAATAATTTAATTAATTTGATACTTAAAATTTAAAGTTTTTCAAATTTTAAGTTTTGAGGCAAATATGATTTGTTATCATTAAATTTTAGCAATGAATGAAAGCGCTAGCATGCTCATAGATTCATTTTAAGGATCATGTTTTGGTAGTAAGTAGGGTGAGTGTGCCCGTTCGATGGTTTAACATCGAGTTCAGTAAATTTTAAAAACAAATTATTTTATATTTTGAAAAAAAATACCTATGTTGAAACCATGATAATTCGATTCTGCTCTCGATTCTAAACAAACAACTTTCTAGTTTTATTCATTAACACGTTGCATAAACTTAAATGCTCACTCGACCCAAATGTATAGGAAATCAGATTCGCAAGAATAAGACAAATCGATTGACGTTAGAATCATCAAAATCGGCCAACACGTTTGGTCTCTAGTGCCACAAAGGACCAAACATACATAAATACATAGGCTGATAAACACATTACCTTCCTTTGCGACGCGCAGGTAAAAATACGGTGCTCATGAATTAATCGTGAGGAAACCTGTAAACGCTGAAGAATAAATTCTAATGCGTATGCGAAGTTAACCAACCTGCGTTGAGTACGCGAGGTGGACTTTATACCAGGAGGCCTAGCATACCACCCCGGAAAAAGCGAGAAAAATCGGCGTGTATTCTACTTTTGTTACTTTACGCATGCCAAAATGAGCGCGCATGATGGTTTTCACGTTTTGTCTGGCGTGGCATGCTACTCCAAAATTTGTGGGTACACCTTATAAGAGCCTGCAGAGTTGTGGGGACACATACCGGTTTTTTCCTAATTTGCTTAAGAATTTTTGGGACTCATCGCCAGGATATGGAGGGGTTAACTACGAAGGGTTACCTCCAACGTCCTTGTCTCTCCTCAGCGGCCGCATGCGCTCCAGGTAGGAGGAGAAGCAGATCTTCTGGCTGGACAGCTGCTCGCTGGGACTATGTGGAGGGGTTAACAACGAAGGGTTACCTCCACCGTCCTTGTCCCTCCTCAGCGGCCCCATGCGCTCCAGGTAGGAAGAGAAGCAGATCTTCTGGCTGGACAGCTGCTCGCTGGGACTATGTGGAGGGGTTAACTACGAAGGGTTACCTCCACCATCCTTGTCTCTCCTCAGCGGCCCCATGCGCTCCAGGTAGGAAGAGAAGCAGATCTTCTGGCTGGAGAGCTGCTCGCTGGGACTATGTGGAGGGGTTGACTACGAAGGGTTACCTCCACCATCCTTGTCCCTCCTCAGCGGCCCCATGCGCTCCAGGTAGGAGGAGAAGCAGATCTTCTGGCTGGACAGCTGCTCGCTGGGACTATGTGGAGGGGTTGACTACGAAGGGTTACCTCCACCATCCTTGTCTCTCCTCAGCGGCCCCATGCGCTCCAGGTAGGAAGAGAAGCAGATCTTCTGGCTGGAGAGCTGCTCGCTGGGACTATGTGGAGGGGTTAACTACGAAGGGTTACCTCCACCATCCTTGTCCCTCCTCAGCGGCCCCATGCGCTCCAGGTAGGAAGAGAAGCAGATCTTCTGGCTGGACAGCTGCTCGCTGGGACTATGTGGAGGGGTTGACTACGAAGGGTTACCTCCACCATCCTTGTCCCTCCTCAGCGGCCCCATGCGCTCCAGGTAGGAGGAGAAGCAGATCTTCTGGCTGGAGAGCTGCTCGCTGGGACTGACCGCCGGGATGTGGACCTGGGCGTTGGCGCGGGGACCCACGTGCAGGACCGGCTTCTTGGGCAGTTTCTGTTCTGTAAATGTTTTAAAGATTACAGCATTAAAAAGCCGTGGTGGTCCAGTGGCGAGTAACCTTGGCTGCCGTGCAGGAGGCGATGGTTCGATCCCCGTCCAGGCCAACTCGTACCCAAGAGTTTTTCGGAATTTATGTACGATTTGTAACACCACTGGCTTTTCGGTGAAGGAAAACATCGTGAGGAAACCTGCATGCTATAATTTCGAGGCATGTATTGTACCCACTGTCCATTATGAGTGGCGACGGGCTTAATCCCCGTCACACTGGAGAGTTTCGGTACTACTGGTGAAACGTGGATGTTCTGAGGTTTCAGAATATCTCTGACCGGGGAATATAGCCGTAAGCATGCGTAAGCATTATGCTTTAGTGCATACAGACGTTCAAAGTTGACAAAATTCATGACTTTCGAACGTCAACCGACTGTCAGTATTTGTACAGTTCACAAAGCTACAGTGCATATTACAATAATATTCTATGATCAGCCTTGCAGCTGATCGTTCATTTTTTACTGCCTTTGAACGGCTGTAACCTAAACCGACTGGAGTTATGCAGGCAGGCATGGTCTATTCCCATCACAGAGATAACAGAGAAACAAAAAGTACGCCTCTCTTATACTAGTAGTAGACCGTCCAAAAATTTGAAAACTTTGGAAATTTCTGTATAGTCTAGACTCTAGGGTAAAATCAATGACATTTTATACACAAGGGCTTCGCATCAGTGCACTATTAACGGGGCCTCTAAGTTATGCTTAACTGTTTAACATTACTGTTTTGTGATCGAATACATTCGAAAGGAATGGCATGTCAGCGGCAATGTATGACAGCCGAGCATAACTGATGCATACAACGGTGACATTAGATACATGTGCCATTTTTTGGTTTTGTTATTGTATGAAGTGGTGAGTCCATGTGTATAGAATTTTATTGGGCAAAATTCTCAAATTTAGGTGACACTGACCTTGTACAATAATCCTGTCTGTTTCCAGATTGAGATGGTCCTCCAGATCTTCCTTCTCATCATCATCGCCACAGGTCGCGCGAGGCTGTTCCGGATACTCTTCCATTTCCTTCTGCATCTCCTCTTTGTCTATTGCTTCTAGAGCTTTCTTTATTTTCTTTCTGGACTTTGATTGAGTTAAGAATATTATAATACACTAGTGTTTACCCACGACTTCTTCCGCCCAAATTATATACCAGATTTTAAGTCAGATCATAAGCTATCAAACAAAAAAGTTTCATCAATTTCGGTTCAGTAGTTTTTGCGTGATTCGCGTGTATGTAGCTCTTTTGCCTCATTCACATCCATACATCTGGATGTGAATGAGGATATGGATGTGAATGAGGCAAAAGAGCTATGCAAAGATTGTAGTAGTTGGCGCGCTCTGGTCTCTGTTTTCCCCACTGGGGAAGAGGCTTTGACGGTATTCAGGATCCTACTTAATATGAACAACTTTCTCTATGTGAGCCTATGGAAGCAAAATCGAAAACGCAAAAAAAAAAATCAGCTGTCCCATACATTTGAGTAGGCTTGCAGTTTTGTATGGAACGGCCAATTTTTTATCACGATTTCGATGTTATTATTATTTATTGATATGTTGGTCTCATAGAGAAAGATGTTCAGTTTGACGGTCTGATCGTCTCCTTAAAAAAGGTATCGTCGCAAAACGTCCCTTTCTCAAAATGTCCCTCGTTCGCAAAACGTCCCTTTCTCAAAACGTCCCTTTCTCAAAATGTCCCTTTCTCAAAACGTCCCTTTCTCAAAACGTCCCTTTCTCAAAATGTCCCTTTTTCAAGATGCCCTTATACATAAATATTTGATGACATTAACTACCCATTATGACTGGTATTGTCTTCCGAGCAGCTTCCGGTATATCTTGGGTTGCCACATCTAACTAACTGCTAACTCAGTCGGTTATGTTAGCGAGGAGCGAAGCGACGAGCATGCTAGGTTTCTTGCGACCACAGCGCACGAGCCGAGCGAGCGCAGCGAGCGTGCCGCGGCAGCGGCCGGCGAGTGCCAGAACCGAATTGCTACCTGTTTACCTAGTCCACCCGAATATATACGATTTTTCACCTCCCCTTGAATGGTGGTTATTAGTATTTTGTATTTTAAAAAAGGGGCATTTTGAGAAAGGGACGTTTTGCGAAAGGGACATTTTGAGAAAGGGACGTTTTGAGAAAGGGACAACTTGAGAAAGGGACGTTTTGAGAAAGGGGCGTTTTGAGAAAGGGACGTTTTGCGAAGATACGTTAAAAGGTATTAAAAAAGTGTCAGCATATTAAGAAGGACTCTGTAGATAGATAGACCCATTATCAGCTATTTTAATTTGAATCAAATGTGATACCTCTAGTAGCATCAGCATTCAGTGTCACCGGCATAACATAACAAAAGGATACGGATCCGGGGCCGGCCCACCTCTTCTGCAACGCCCTGATGAGGTCTGCGAGCGTGGTGCGGAGCGGCGCCGTCAGCGCGGCGCGCGGGTTGTGCGCGGCCGCCTGCACGCGCGACCACGCGGCCGCACTGCGCGCGCGCAGCTGCACGCCCGCCCGCGAACACACTCGCGCCCCGCACGCACGCTCTAACAACATAGTACCACTGTATAGTGCGCGCCCACGCGGCCGCACTGCGCGCGCGCAGCTGCACGCCCGCCCGCGAACACACTCGCGCCCCGCACGCACGCTCTAACAACATAGTACCACTGTATAGTGCGCGCCCACGCGGCCGCACTGCGCGCGCGCAGCTGCACGCCCGCCCGCGAACACACTCGCGCCCCGCACGCACGCTCTACGTGGAGGAGGTTATAAAGTAGCACGTGCTCCTCGGAGGGAGTGGTCAGAAAGGTTCTAAATTATAACTGACTATAATAGATGATTCGTACCGCCTTAGAATCTTCCCGACACACACTTGGCCGTTTTTTTTTAAATGTTAATCACGGATAATGTAGCATTCTAACGGTGAAAGAACTATTCAGATCGGTCCAGTAGTTTCGGAGCCTATTGATTACGAACAAACAAAAAATCAAATCTTTCCTCTTTATAATAAAAACTGTAAACTTAACCACCCCATTAAATATTACTATGGTGTTTTGTTACACCCTGCAGATATTTTTCCCACGAAATACGTCACACCACCTGTCAGATAAGCTATTAATAACTTATCCAGAACAGGTGAAACAGGCCTTTAAAGCCAGTTCCAAAAAGTTACTCAAATTCCCTCAACCATTCCTCCAGCCTCCAATCTTACCAGTAATCTGATTAAGTTTCCTCAGCGCCCGACACATGGGCGTCCGCACGCGCACGTTCCGACCTCTCGCTCGCACCATCATGCTGCCGCCTAGCACTATCTCGCCCAGCCGCGCACAAGTCTTCTCATTGACAGAGACCAGCTTCTTACGAAGCTCTCCGTAGTTTATCAACGCGTAGAGTTCTTGAACTACCTTTTTAACATCTGAAAATTTAAAAGGTATGGTTAGAACTACTTATTGAAAGCCATAAAACATTAGAAGCACTCGTTGGCGTAGTGAAACTTCGGTATTGGAAACGATCACCGAAGTTAAGCAACGTCAGGTCCGGTCAGTCTTTAGATGGGCGACCGTTTAGTGGTATTTCATCTCGAGCGTTTCCGTGCTTCGGAAGGCACGTTAAGCAGTTGTTCACGGATAGTTCCGTCAGATGGCGTTGTAACTATTCGTTAAGCCAGGTCAGAGGCCTATTGGCGGCTTGAAAATTCTCTGAAGGGCAAGGTGACCACTAACTTGCCTCCACCAACACGCACTGGGCCCGCGTGGTGGAGTATGGCCCACTCCCTCTCAACCTTATTCGTGAGAGGAGGCCTTTGCCCTGCAGTGGGATTCTACAGGCTATAACTTACTTTTTTTTTATAGTAGATTATACACCAAGGGCAGGAAAGTAAGAAAAGATAAAATATGTTCTGATATAAGATACTGTTTTAAAGTCAACGCAAAGCATAGCATAGCAAATGGTCACGACTATATTCCCCGAGGAAGTCAGACATATTCAGAAAACTCAGAACATCAACCTTTCACCAGTAGTATTCGAAACTCTGTCCAGTGTGACGGGGAGTGAGCCCGGCGACGGCACCTATATTGGACAGCGGGTACCATACAGAGTGAAATTGATATCATTAGCATCCTTTTAAACTAAGAGTCTACCCATCAAACTGAACAACTTTTACTATGGGAGCAAAAAATAAATCAGCTGTTCTATACTAAACTGCTATCCCTACTCAACTCTATCTAATGTATGCAACAGTGATTTATTTTTTGCTCCGATCGGTTTGCTCCCATAGTAAAAGTTGTTCATTTTGATAGGTAGACTCTTAGTTTAAAAGGATGCTAATGATATCAATTTCACCTTGTAGATACATCGAAATTGAAGCTTCACCGAAAAGCCAGTGGTGTTACAAATCGTACATAAATACCGAAAACTCATTGGTATGAATCAGCCTGGGCGGGGATAGAACCATCGCCTCCTGCACTGCACGGCAGGCAAGGTTACTAGCCACTGGACCACGATGGTTTTTTTTTTGTGTTTTTGTGTCTTGTGTTTGTTTAGTTTAGATAATAACGAAAAGTAGTAAGTAACAAAGATTGAAAGTAGTACGGAAATAAAAATACTGTAGATATTTTAGTAAAGTCATAAGACTAAGAATCGAGTTCATTATGTCGATCCAGGTGTCTACCGGTCTAGCCCTACCTTGAGGACCAGTTTATGTTGGATTTTATTTACATAGTAGCCCTGGCCAACATACTACGACCTTTGATTAGTTGTATATATTTCTTTATCAAGTTTGTTCCATATATGAACAAAACCCATGTAAGACAATATATTGAATATTCAAACATATTTGTAAGATGTTTCCGGCATATTCATACGAAGTAATGAGAATGGAGCAACAATTTATTTCTTCCAGAATAAATTATATTCTTCTTCTTATCGTGTGGGTAGCAAAGCATGCCCTGGTGTCCGAGTTTTTTTTCGTTTTTTCAGACCGCCTTAGGGCAAAATTTTAAAGAAGAGTGTAGCATGTGCAATACTGTGCGAGTGCGAGCAAGACAGGAATACGTATTAGCTTAAGAGGAACCACGATTCAACCAGAGGGGGTGAGGTAAAAAGTAGGTGAGGGTTCCCGTACTTTATGTAGTTATAGATACTGTTTCATATACTGTGGTCGGCTTTCCGTGTGGTGTCGGCTAAGAGTAGCACCATCCCATTTCCTCCCGTGGGTGTCGTAAAAGGCGACTAAGGGTTCTACCGGAGGATGGGCAGCAGCATTCTCTGAGTACACACATTCAATCCAACTGCGATCGCCAACCCGCCTGCCAAGCGTGGCGATTATGGCAAATCCCCCCATTTTTGGGGAGGCCTATGTCCAGCAGTGGACGTTTGTCGGCTGATATGATGAAGATGATGATACTGTGGTCATACCACACTTGCTATAGGTTAGAACTATTTAAAAGTAAGCATACATGCTCAAAACTACATTCCCCAAGGGGGTAGTATTCTGAAAACTCAGAACATCCACGTTTCACCACTAGTACCGAAACTCTGTCCAGTGTGACGGGGAGTGAGCCCGTAGCCACTTTAATGGACAGTGGGTACAACTAGGTACAATACATGCAACGAAATTGAAGCATGTCGGTTTCCTCACGATGTTTTCCTTCACCGAAAAGCCAATGGTGTTACAAATCGT
The DNA here is from genome assembly GCA_963693445.1 of Agonopterix heracliana. NCBI lineage: Eukaryota > Metazoa > Arthropoda > Insecta > Lepidoptera > Depressariidae > Agonopterix > Agonopterix heracliana. Next base: position 2,767,598 of record OY856321.1, read on the forward strand.
ACATAAATTCTGTAAAACTCATTGATACGTGTCGGCCTGGACGGGGATCGAACCATATCGCCTCCTGCACGGCAGGCAAGGTTACTCGCCACTAGACCACCGCGGCTTTTTAAAAGCAATATTTTTGGTAAATAAGACACGTAAATACTTACTCTCATCAAAGTGCAGGTGTTTAGACAGCTTATGCCATGTCCTATAGTAAAAATGGCTGACTTGTGTCTTAGTCTTCAAATTGGCATCAGCCATGCCTTTCTTTTTCATTTTAGCGCAAATGTATGCGGTGATAGCGTCGAAATCTTTCCCATACTCGTTCAATGCTTCGAAGAAAAGGTTTTTTTCGTCTATGGACCAGAGCGCTTTGGGCATACGTTGCTTCACAGTGGGGAATTTGAGTTCTTTGTCATCTATCTTGCTTGGAGTCTCGCAGTCTGCTAGGTCTGTTACTGTTACATAGAAAAAGAGCTTAATCAATACAGGGTGTAACAAAACACCCTAGTAATACTTAAGGGGGTGGTTCAGACCGGAAGGACTGTACAATGAGAACCGTCGAATTTGGGGTCGGGGATGGGTGGGGGGGATAGGGGGGGGGGGGGGGGGTCCCCACATGCCCCCCTAGAGGGAAAAAGTACGGAACCCCCCCCCCTTTTTTTTTAATAAAAAGTGAAATTTTTAGTATCCTGCTGCACGAATTTGAGGGGGTGGAGGGGGGAAAATCCCCTTACCACCCCACAGGGGGGTGATTCGAGGCGACCAGGTAAACAGTAGCAATTCGGTTCTGGCACTCGCCGGCCGCTGCCGCGGCACCGCTCGCTCCGCTCGCTCGGCTCGTGCGCTGTGGTCGCAAGAAACCTAACATGCTTGTCGCTTCGCTCCTCGCTAACCTAACCAACAAGATCTGGGGTCCCACGCCTTCTACCAGCTATTTTTGGACTGCAGGGGGGCAAAAAAAAGGGGGGGTTTCCGAACTTTTTCCCTTTAAGGGGGGGGCATGTGGGGACCCCCCCTATCCCCCCCACCCATCCCCACCCCCAAATTCGATGGTTCTCATTGTACAGTTGAGCCTTCAGACCATCAAACTGAACAACATTCACTATGGAGCCAACTTCGAAATCGCGAAGAAAATATTATAGTTTATTGAAACAGGCGTTACTTTGCGGAAATCCTACTACTGGGAATCCTGTATCTACTAGGTATTTTAACGTAATACAACTTTGTCTACTAGGTATTTAGAAGCGGAGGTCTCGACACAATCGTGTCATCTACCTGTAAGAAAATATATGCTGTTTCATACAAAACTGGACTCAAATGTGTGGGACAGCAGTTTTTTTTCTTCGCGTTTTCATCGTTTGCTCCATAGTGACATTTGTTCAGTTTGATGGCTAACAGGAAGATATCGCCGCGTTATCACTGTGATATTCTCGAAATTAGTATCGCACCAATGATACGGCGAGAACACGGCAGAATCGCGGCGAAATCTGGGCCGGTCTTTCGAACAACATTTTTTATTCGAAATAATTTCACATAAACAGCTTTCTTTCATTTTTTGATTCTACCACCGCGTCGGAAGGTGTTCTGTTGTAACGTAGAACTATTCCGTGTCGTTGTGGAGAAGATGCGGCCAGAATATCTTACACAAACAAAATGCTTGTGAAAATTACCATCAGACCCATCAGGTCTCTTCCCCCTCTTGTCCTTATCGAGCAGCGGCTCGAGTCTTAGCTTCTTGATGACCCTCGCGCTGGTCCGCTGTTGCTGCTGCGTGGTCAATGACCCGAGGAGTTCATCTCGCTCGGGGTCTTCCGTCGCTGGGGCCGTGGGAGACATTACCGCGTCTTTTATTACCTGCGGAAGACAGAAACGAGGTGGTTAGGGAAATTGTGACAAAATTTTAATACACACCTCTAGTTTTTAATGAGGCGTTTACATTTAAAAAAAATGGTTCAAAGACACTGGAAGGATGGCATTAAAATCGTGCCAATTTAGCTGTCAGATCGAAAGTGTTAAGTGTTTTTTTGGATTCCCTTAATTTAGGGAGCAGTTTGTTTATTCCTTAATAGGATTATGAAGGTTTTGTTTAGATCTCCCATAGAAAATGGTTCGGCTGATCCGCAATTTTGTATGACCACACAATTGTTTTTGTTTTTCGACCCATGTTCCTTATGGAATGCTGTTTAGTTTCATTGTCTGAATACACCCTTAAATTGTTTCCACCTTGTATCAAAGTATCCCTTATACTATTCCCTTATTCGAACTTTGAACTGCCATGTTTACAAATAATGTGCATTGACGCAAGGATCACAAGCTTATTAAATTAAACGATGTTGTTTGTCGATACTGTATCGTAAAGCTCATCTCCATAATAATGATATTGTTATATTAGAACAAGAATTACATGATTATATAATAATCTCTATAATAATTTTACATCGTTTCCACATTATTATTAGTACCTAAGCGACAGGCGGCGTTTTATTTTGTTTATGTTTAATAATAACTCACTTAGCCCCACTTGCGTCAACATGGGTTAGCAACAAACTCCAAGTTAAATTGGTAACCCATGATTTTTTGTATAGAAAAACAATTGAGAGAGCTATTTTACCCAGTGTTAACTGGTAACCTAGGTTGACGCAAGTGGGGCTTAAAGTATTGACCCCAAATCTCGTATTTGTACGAGGAACCTGGTACGTCTGGCAACCCTGCTCTGTATATAAGAATACAGTATGAAATTGATATCATTATCATCCTTTTAAACTAAGAGTCTACCCATCAAACTGAACATCTTTTACTATGGGAGCAAACCAATCGGAGCAAAAAAAATCTGCTGTTCCATACTAAACTGCAGTGCCTACCTACTCGACTCAAATTTATACAACAGCAGATTTTTTATTTGCTCCGATCGGTTTGCTCCCATAGTAAAAGTCGTTCAATTTGATGGGTAGTAGTTTAAAAGGATGCTAATGATATCAATTTCATCCTGTATATTTAGAGAGCGAAAAACAAAGTACGCTTAGAAGGTACAGTTTTTAGATATTTTTAAACAAATAACATGTTCAATAGGAAGCCGTTTAAGAAAGATAAATAATCGAGGGCCGTGAAGCGACACCTTTTGTTCAATTTAACTGATAATTGTTCTTAAAATTAACCATAAAGGGTCACATCACACATGCCGGAATATCAATGTTATGCTACTTTTATAATAGTTTTGACTTACAGTTTTGAAGGTGATTACCTACATAGATTATTGGATAGGCGATTAGACGATATAGCAAAACTCGCCACGTTTTTAGGGTTCCGTATCTCAAAAGGAAAAGCTGATGCCCTTATGGGATCAATTTGGTGTTCGTCCGTCTGTCTGTCTGTTTGTCAAGAAATGTTTTCTCAGGAACGGGTAAGATTATCAAGTTTAAATTAATATCAAATACTAAGGTCTACGGTTCCTTGGAGGTGTAAAAAATTCAACGCAATCAAAAGATACAAGCCTTTTATGTCACATATTTTGTCTGCGTTGACATTAAAGTCAAAAAAGTCGTTTTTAAAAACATTATCTTACGTCCCACTGCAGGGCACAGGCCTACCCTCAAGGGTGTATGGGCGTTAGTCCACCATGCGTGCCCAATGCGGCTTGGTAGACTTCACATACGCATCAGAATTTCTACTGCAGCGTATGTAGGTTTCCTCACGACTTTAAATACGTATCTTATTTTTTGTGATTAATTTAGGAGTGCGATTTTTGAAACTCATTCACTCAGCTCAGCAGTTGAAAATATCAAAATTGCTATGGAGATATCATTCTCCCGAGTAATTTTTGCGAGGCCGCCGATAGGAGCGAAGCTCCGAAGCGGCCCCCCTGGAACCTGGTCGACCTGGTCTCCGGGATCAATCTGCCTGCCAAACGAGGCCGCATGCCGAGCGTGATGGAAGATATGCATCTTTCTACTGCTGATTCGATTTTAAAAAATCATACTTCAGGAGTGCGATTATTAAAAATCAAATCAGAGGGTCTACCATGAGTTTTAACTGTATTTTACTACTGTAGTTACGTCGCCAATTCGTATGACAGAATTTAGTTCTCAACGTAACCACTAGGGGCGCTGTACGAAATTCAATACAAAATTTGTGACGTAACTACAGTAGTAAAGTACAGTGAAAACTCACGGTAGACCTGCAGCATTATAAAGATGCATGTGAAATATGAGATTCAAAATCTCACTCCACAACACATTCTATCCGTGTGGCAAATTTCATCCAAATCAATTCAGCTGATTACTGAGCACATTCATCCAAACGTTATGCATTTATACTATTAGCAGCATTGATCGGTTAAACTAGGAGCAATTTAATCTAACTGTTTTCAATTAGCACAATCTTTTAAACGGCTCATTCACTAAATGACGTATTAAAAATGATCAGGTATAAAACTAATTACAAATAAAAACAATCAGGTAATTAAGTAATTACGACTCGACTATTTAACCAATAACCACAATGCTTTATTTGAGTTAATTATGTTAAATAATATGCGATTAATATGAAAAACACCTCATAGCATATCATAATATGCTCACTACTATATTGCCCTGAATCTCCCCGATTCAGATTCTGAGATATTCTGAAACCTCAGAACATCCACGTTTCACCAGTAGTACCGAAACTCTTGTCCAGTGTGACGGGGGGTGAGCCCGTCGCCACTTATAATGGACTGTGCAAGTACAATGCCTCGAAATTTAAGCATGCAGGTTTAATCACGATGTTTTCCTTTACCGAAAAGGCCACAAATCGTACATAAATTCCGAAAAATACCACAATACGCCAAAAATCACTAATAGCTGATGTTGGTGAAAAAACCGCCAACTTGAAATGGGATTGGGCCGGCCATGTCTGTTGATTGCACCCGGAAAGATGAGCCAAAGTCTTAAGAGAATATTATTCCGAGAGCGAAAATGCGCGCTGCATACAAACGTACTATGGTGATATTTTCAATACTAACCAATTAAAGTCAATAAAATTTTGCAGAAACAATCTAGAAACAAATCTCTATGCTTCTATAGAGTCAGATTTTCGTTAAAATATACCTACAGTTTCAATGCTAGGATTAATTTAAGATTTGTATGGAAATCTTTGAGGCACTGTAACTTGAAAACTATACATTTTAACGAAAATCTGACTCCATACAAGCATAGAAATTTGTTTCTAGATTGTTTCTGCAAAATTTCATTGACTTTAATTGGTTAGTATTGAAAATATCACCATAGTACGTTTGTATGGAGCGCGCTCCGAATAATATACCCTTAACACCTTAAATGCCGGAGAATGGACGTCGCCGTCAGGGTCGAACCCGGAAGAGATGGAGAGACGAGCTGGACGCCTTCGACGAAAGTGGTTGGAACTGGCTCAGGCCAGGGATGCAAGGAGGATAAAGGTAGGCTTTTGTCCAGCAGTGGGATGAAATAGGCTAAGCAAAATAATGGAATGAAGTATAATAGATAGTGTTTAAAAAATTTCATTGATTTTAATTCAATAAATTATCTATTATCTTAAAAATAGGGCATATCTTCGTTTGCATGCAGCGCGCTCGGGCACGTTGAAAGGACTATAAAAAATTCCATTCCATTATTTACATATCATTTTCAAATTAAGTTCAGGGGTCAGCAGGAACCCGAAATAATTTTTCCTCGATTACATTCCTAACCGTCATATAATAGTTTTTTAATAGCTTGTTTACAATTGGATAAACGGTGAATAAAATATTTTACTTAACTAATTAAACGTTTGTTAAATCTTTATTAATAGTCATTAATTAATATTTGTGACGTATTATGAATACAACATCCTGTACTTATGTCTTGAAGCTACAAGCACTGATGTAGTAACTATTAACACTTTCGCTGGTGCTAAAAACAATAACATTCGCGCAGTGCTAACACTGTGGAATGCTATACAATTCTGACTCAAGATGTGAGTCGTGCGCACTGCGGCTCACTTGTCGCTGACCAGGTGACTAGGTCGTCAGCAGTTAAAGTGTTAAGAGGCCTTTTACCGTTCAGTGGTAACCTGATCACAAATTTAAGATAATCTGATGAAGATTTTTCAATCAAAAAATGTAAACCAAATATAAAAGTACAACACCAACTTACTACAAAAGGCTGAAAACTATTTTTATTCAACACTTTTATTAAATTACTTATTATAATTTTGAGAAAATGTAAAATAACGATTTAATTAGATTATATTCATTTTAAGAAACTCTAAATCCTAGAAAGAGTCTAATTTAATTATACAGGGTGAAATTGATATCATTTGCCATTTTGCATCCTTTTAAACGAATAGTCAAACTGAACAACTTTTACTACAGTAGCAAATCGTGGAGCAAAAAAAATCTTTTTTTGCTCAAATCGGTTTGATCACATAGTAAAAGTTGTTCCGTTTGATGGGTAGACTCTTAGTTTAAAAGGTTGCTACTGATATCAATTTCACCCAGTATAGGGTCCTTCCTAACATGCTGACACTTTTTAAAGGGGATGATCAGACCATCAAACTGAACAACTTTCTATATGGCACCAACATTGAAATCAAGCAAAAAAATAATCAGCTGTTTCATACAAAACTGCAAACCTACTCAATGTTGGTTCCACAGAGAAAGTTGTTCAGTTTGACGGTCTGATCATCCCCTTAAAACAGTGTCAGCATATTAAGAAGGACCCTGTTTACCTTTTTTAGATTTGTTTACTCACTGTTCAATTTACCTATCTAGTAAAAACATCCAGCAGAAAGAAGAAAAGGAAATTCACAACACTAACCGTCAAATCATTAAAAATTTTATTAACGGCATTAAAAGGAAAACTTATTTCCACACACAATGGGTAGCCAACAGTACATTCTAAAGAAAACCAAAACCACTTGTACAAACAAACAAATAAATTAGTTTCATTTTCGCGCTCCTCAGACATTCTGGACACAATAAAAACCTTGAAAACTAGACCTTATTAACAAGAAATAAAAACAAAAACACTGTTAACACGTTTAAACCGAGTAACTACAGTAATATTAATCTCTACTCTGTCGTAGTACGTCACTAGAGTGCGTGAAGACTACGCGATAAAAATGCCCCCAGGACACTGCCATCGAGGCATTCTCATCAGAACGTAGTGCGTGCCGCATTTGAAAATTAGAACACATTTTATAGCGCGGGAAAAAGGAAACACGCTTTATTTTTTTCTAGATAATAGAGACTACAATTTGATATTATTAAGACTTAAAATACTATTTAAAAAAAAATATAACATTATATTTAGGTTGTTAATATTTTTTCAAGGAAAATATTTAGTGAAAATGAGTGCTTTAGTAAAAATAACATTAGTCCTATTAGTGGGTTTAAGTTTGAAATTAGACTGCAGCGGACAAATGCTGAAAAAAGAAGCTTACATCTCAGTGGTGAGTAGATAAACATATTTTGAAGCTTATCACTTGAACAATCTTAACTATTATAAAACCGTAAAATCGTGAAGAATAAAAAAAGTAGCGGTTTACTTCATTTGAACTCAAATAACACTCGATAGCGCGATTTAAATGACGTGCAGCGCCATCTATTGACAAAATTGTTTGTTTGTTTGTTTGTTCGCGCATCACGCAAAAACTACTGAACCGATTTTGATGAAACTTTTTTTGTTTGATAGCTTATGATCTGACTTAAAATCTGGTATATAATTTGTGCGGAAGAAGTCGCGGGAAAACACTAGTAACGTATAAAACTATAAGTTTATTACTTCTTAGTTGTCAAAGCAAGGGTGAATAGATCTTCAGGGTAAGCCTGTTTCATCTTCATAGCTTCTGTCAAGTGAGACTGAGGTCAGATGCAAATTGATACTAGGTTTTTAAAGACCAAATTTTTTGGGGTGGTTCAGAGTTCAGACCATCAAATTGAACAACTTTTACTATGGTAGCAAACCTGAAAGCGCAAAAAATTTGTGACCTATAGTTTAGTTTTGAACATTTGATTTTTTGCCATTTATCATTGCTCCCATAGTAAAAGTTGTTCAGTTTGATGGTCTGAACCACCCCTGAAAATTAAGGAAAGTGTTTAAAAATCACCACAATCAACATTAAAAAAACGATTTCAAATTCAATTTAAGAAGTTGTTGGTGGTTTTTTGTAGCAATATACATACATAAACTCACGACCTTAATCACTTTGGGGGTGGTCAGAAACATAGATACAACAACTAACTTTCTGTTTATGAATGCAATATTAATATATCATAAACAATCATATCAAAAATACTCAAATTAAAGTGTCAAACTCAATCAAAAATAAAGCTTTTCTTCAGCTTGAACGTCAACTGAAATACATTAAGAGGATAGTCCTCACAACGCGCCGAAAATCAATGAAATTTTGTAAACACGATTTACAAACTATTCTCTGTGCCCACAGGCACTGACAAACCACAGTTTGTCAGATTTGCCGTTAAAATAGTTTCAATGTTAGCACGGACTTGAAAGAAATACGGACCGAATATTGCACTAAAAGATGTGAAGCATGCAAGGTAATACAATCTCGTTTGTTCTACAAGGGACCTACACTCACACAGATGCACTAGCTCTAGGCGCAGGTGCTACAAGTTACAACCCGTCACCATTATGTACCGCGTGCGTGAAAGCACGAACACAAAAGAAATGGGTGCTCATACTCATGATTAGACGAGATTACGTCTGTTTCTTCTTTCAGGTCTGTGAATGTTAGCATTAATTTAAGATTTGTATTGAAATCTTGGAGCCACTCTAAGTGTGATGAGGATAATACACCTGCTAAATTTACGAGTCCACTAGGAAAAATAGCGTGTACTGGTATTTGGCCGGTCTATAATTATAATCGGTCGGTCGGTAATTTACGTCGCGTAAGTTCGAAAGATGTGTCATCCATCACACTAGCTTTGAAACTATTAATTTAATCGAAAATCTGTCAAACAGCGGACACAAAGATTAGATTAAACTTGATTCAAGATTGTGTAAAAAAAATTCGTTGACTTTCAGTACCTAATCGTTTTTTACCCAAAATAGTAGATTACACACCGAGGACAGGAAACTAAGAAAGGTCTCAGATCTCATGTACAACAAACATGTGATCTGAGGCTTTCTTATTTACTGTCCGAGGTTAGTATACTATTTTTCTCCTCGACGGAGGTGGAAAGCGACGACTTCGTTTAGCGCAGCGGGACGAAAATTGACGCTTTCCGTCCGGAGGGGAGAAATATTACTTCGTTTAAATGGAGCGGGCTAGACTAGAGGGCATGTACTCTTAAAATTACCTAAACGAATCGAGTGCATTTAAATGAGAACAATACCAAATTCTACTTCAATGTGACAATTTAAATAACATCAAAAAAGATTGTATCACACCGATAACATTGTTTATTGATTGCATTTTTGGTAATTTTGTTATTTAATGAGGCGTTTTCAGTATCAGTAGATGGTAACATTAAAAGTTTAAAAAAACTGTGGCATTGACAGTAAAAAGTGGTGTTTGTCTGTGGTTTGCATCATGTCATTGTCGATGGTTAAATTGTTTTCTACCAATATACAGGATGTAAGGAAAAGTATCATTAACCCTTAAACCACATACTCTACCCATCAAAATGAACAACTTTTACTATGGGAGCAAAACGATCAGAGCAAAAAAAAAGTCAGCTGTCCCATACTAAACTGCAATACCTACTCGACGCAATCGTATGGGACAGCTGATTTTTTTCTGCTCTGATCGTTTTGCTCCCATAGTAAAAGTTGTTCAGTTTGATGGGTAGAGTATGTGGTTTAATTATACTTTTCCTTACACCCTGTATACGCAATAGCATCGAAAATTTTAGTTTGTTAAAATTATAATAAATGAACATGCATGCATGCATATGCTCACGACTATATTCCCCGAGGGGGTAGTCACGGATATTCTGAAACCTCAGAACATCTACGATTCACCAGTAGTACCGAAACTCTGTCCAGTGTGACGGGGTGAGCCCGTCGCCACTTATAATGAACAGTGGGTACAATACATGCCTCGAAATTGAAGCTTGCAGGTTTCCTCACGATGTTTTCCTTCACCGAAAAGTCAGTGGTGTTACAAATCGTACATAAATTCCGAAAAACTCATTGGTACGAGTCGGCCTGGACGGGGATCGAACCATCGCACCTGCACGGCAGGCAAGGTTACTCGCCACTGGACCACCACGGCTTGGACGGACAACATAGGCTCAATAATAGGGTCCCGTTTTCATCGTTTGGTTACGGAACCCTAAAAAATATGCAACAACTATTTACCAATAGAATGTACTACGAGATTCAAATAACCATGTTAGTAATAATACGTTATATCACACTATTATTTTGCAATAATGCCATACCTTTCAGTATAGACGTCAACATGATGAGACGTAAGCCGAAGATCAGGGGGAAAGTTCAGGGACTATTCTATGTAATCCAATCATTATCGTAGTATATCAACTACTGTTTTTAACTTCACATAGAAGTGCGAAAGTTTAGTATGCATGGAATAAAATTAAATATTTTTTTTATCTGACTTCAACTATATATTTCACCCTGTATATGAACCAAACCAAAAACCTTGACAGCGATTTCGATAAAACAAATGCATGTTCTTATAGATGCGAACGTAAAAGTAGACTGCCTAGAAAGTAGGCTGCCTATAGGCTGCAATATTTTTTTTTTCCTTTTCGGTAATTACCTACTTTCAATGAAAATTATAACGGATGTTGTAGCCATAAAGGTATTATACCAGGAATAGAGGAACATACAGCTGAGTGAGCGAGATGTACCTAGCGGCACCACTGTACCTATAATAGAAAGAGATACGTGACGCGAGGCAATAGAACCGTTTTTTAGTCACTAATAAATTTTTACAATTCGGTTTCCGTGAATAATTGCGAATCTAAAGTGTAATAGTAGATAATTTTATGAAATATACTGACACTACTTCATTAATTTATCCACAATTTCACGTTAGACTTAATTATAGACAATATTAGAATTTTTGCCTGCGAATAATCAAAAAACATCCAAAAAAGGTTTCATTTGACAACTCATGTTTGTTGCTCTATTCCTGTAGGTAGGTTGTAGCCCAACCAGTTACTGAAAAAACCTTGTTGCAGAAAATTAAATCGCGCTATAGTTAGGTTCCGAATTTTCTTTTAAGTAAGAGAATCTATTTTATTGATTGAACCCTATCATGGGCGGGTCCGACACGCTCTTGGCCGATTTTTTAGTTTTGAAGTCGGGTTTAATTTTTTGTTAAAATATATTGTATTTCACAATTTTCAGTGGTGAAAATTAGTTCACGTCGCAAAGGGTACATAGACACCAAGCTAATGTTTCAATCGCCGATGATTTGCTTTCAACTTTTGATGTGTTCAATAGTGTAGCTCCGAAGCGCGTTATCAGATATTAACAAAATTAAAATATACCACCACGGGAGTATACCGTTTAAAAAAAAAAGATTTTTTGTTTTAATGCAAAACAAAACCAGAAAGTAAACGAAATTCAAACCTATTCGAGCCAAATGTATGGGACAGCAGATTTTTTTTTAAGCGATTTCGATGTTGTTCCCATAGAGAAAGTTGTTCAGTTTCATGGTCTGGTCATCCCCTTACAAAACTGTCAGCATATTAAGGACCCTGTATTTAGATCGGAACACGTGTATTGGTCAATGGTCATACACATGTCGAATTGATTCCAATGTATTTATTGATACGATGACAGGACAGGTATTTTTTTATTATTATTACTGATTGTAATAAACGTAAAAACACAAAGTCCCATCGCCTTTTACCAAACAGTAAACACGCTGTAAAATAACTAATTTTATTAACATGTTTCCATTCATAAATAGTTACAATTATACTGCTATATGAGAGAGCTGACCGCGAATGTAATAACTATGTCATGTCAGTAACCATGCAATTATGAGACATGCAATTTCGCTACCTGTTTGGATGCAACTCATTGCACGTATGACAGCCCGATAGCTCAGTCTGTAGTGAATCTGACTGCAGTGCCGAGGGACGCGGGTTCAAATCCCGTAAGGGGAAAATGTTTGTATGATGGATACTACGAATATTATTCGTAGGATGGATATGAATATTTGTACCCGAGTCAAGGATGTTTGTATCTATATAGTTATTAGGGTGTAAGCAGTCCTCCCCCGGAAACTCGAGTGGTTAACCCAACAAGTTATTATACCTTACAGGAATAGAGTCAGTGACATGAGTTTTCAAATGAAACAGTTTTTGGATGTTTTTTGGAGACCATTCGCAGGCAAAAATTCTAATACTGTCTATAATTCTGAGTCTAACGTAAAATCGTGGATAAATTAATGAAGTAGTGTCAGTATATTTCACAAAATTATCTACGATTTCACTTTAGATTCCCAATCATTCACGAAAACCGAATTGTAAAAATTTATTAGTGACTAAAAAACGGTTCTATTGATTCGCGTCACGTATCTCTTTCTATTATACAGTGGTGCCGCTAGGTACATCTCGCTCTCTCAGCTGTATGTTCCTCTATTCCTACCTCTATGGGACCAAGTGCCGTAGTAGTGTGCTTCAACTTAACGCGCCTTAGGCCTATCCATTAATTTTACTTTGATCTAAGGTATTATGTACGTATTATACAATGTAAAGAGGTCCTAGCCCCATAATTGTCATAACTAGGTAAGTATTATTGTAATAACTAGGTAATGAAGATATCTTTGCTGTATTCATCATCTTCATATAATACAGACTTATGACATTGTTTCACGTAATACAGATAAGGACATTGTTATAATATAATTTATATATTTAAAAAAGTCTGTCTATTTGTCATTGCTTAGCATAGCAATAGACTCGGGGTTATTGCATAGTATAGCATAGACTCGAGATAGAACCTAAGGGGTTAGTAAATAATATCTAAAGAATATGTATGCATGTATACAGGGTGTAAAATTTAATACGTTACATTACTATGCAGGTGCAAATGTGTGTGAAAGCATATTTTTATCCCTGCTTTCAAAATTGGTCTCGTAGAGAAAGTTATTCAGTTTAACACTTTTGCTGCTAAGCCCAAAACAATGACATTCGCGCAGTGTTAACACTGTGGAATGCTATACAATTCTGACTCAAGGTGTGAGTCATGCGCACTGTCCCATATGTCGCTGACGCACCAGGTAGGTCGTCAGCAGTTAAAGTCAGAACTTAATGGTCTGAACATTCCCTTAAAATCGATCAGCAAATTATTATTAAAGAAGAAGATTTTCTAACTTATGCACGTAATACCGACTGCTCTCCAACGGCGAAGGAAAATATCTTGAGGCAACCTGCATACGCTAAAGAAGAAATTATGATGTGGATGTGAAGTCTACCAATCCGCAGTGGGCACGCGTGGTGGACTAATGCCCATACACCCTCCGCCTCTCTGAGGGTAGGCCTGTGCCCTGCAGAAGGAACGTATACAGGCTCCAACTTAATATGCTGACACTTTTTTAAGAGGATGATCAGACCATTAAACTAAACAACTTTCTCTATATGGGACCAACATCGAAATCGCGAAAAAAAAAAATCTGCTGTCCCATATATTTGGCTCGAGTAGGTTTGCAGTTTTGTATGGAGGGGCTGATTTTTTTTCGCGAATTCGTTGTTAGTCCCATAGAGAAAGTTGTTCAGTTTGATGGTCTGACTGATCATCTCATTAAAAAAAAGTCAGCATATTAAGAAGGACCGTATATAGGCTGATGATGATGATGATATTAAAGAACGACCCTATATTGCTACAATTTTTCTTCTTTTTTTTTCCTTTGACGAGTCTCATCTGACATTACACATACAATACGAGAAGACCCGGTGCACTGAAGCTAGTCTAGCCCTATAATTATACTGAATGCATGCTAAGTGAATCCGCCGGGAGGTACCATAATTAAATTACAATAACGATTGTTAGCATGCATGAACCCATCATTGTCAGTCAACAAGGAAGTTCATTTGTCTTTTATTCAATTAATTTTTTTAAGTTTAAGTCGGCTCGTGTATGTAATTAAGACTGAAATAATACTTCAACAAAAAATACAATACAGGGTGTCTTAAACGCGGCCAACAAAAAAAAAAAACAAAAAAAAACTACCAAACAACAACAAAAAACAAAATAACTATCAGGGACAACCACAGGTCCAATAGGTCTGACAAAATTTGCTGTAACTATTTTAAGGGGATTGTCAGACCATCAAACTGAACAACGTTTTCCTAAGGGACCAACATAGAAATCGTAGGTTTGTCGTTTTATATGGGGCATCTGTCTTTTTTGAGAAAGTTGTTCAGTTTGATGGTCAACTCAGCCTCTCAAATACTTTCAGCTAATTTTGTTAGGTCTCGATCAAAAATCGGTTGCGACCTAGGTGATCATAGTGGATTAATTCCAAATAAAAAAGGGAGATGCGGAGTACTCGAAATAGACGGGAATGTATGAATAGATGTATGGATGAATTAGGCAATAGAGGTCTCTGCCTTCCCCACTGGAAAAGAGGCGTGACATAATAGATAGATTGATAGAGGCTTTTTGGTGAAGGAAAACTGCGTGCTTCAATTACGAGGCATGCATTTTTTTTTATTATTGATGGGTTTGCTCTTGACCTCTATCTAGTACTCAGGACAAAGATGAGGTCGAAGATGTAGCGAGCTTACCCAGAAGTGCACTGACACTCCTGCACACTGACGGAACGCAGCAAGCTGCTTGGCGCCAGACTCCGGCAGGAGGGTGGCCCACTGTCCAATGCAAGTGGCAACGGGTTCACTCCCCGTCACACTGGACAGAGTTTCGGCAGTTTCGGTACTACTGGTGAAACGTGGATGTTCTGAGGTTTCAGAATATCTCTGACTACCTCTGGGAATAAAGTCGTGAGCTTATGCTTATAATAATAACAATAATAAATTTTATTTATTTTCTCCAAAAAATTGTTAAATACAAGCACACATAGACACACAGGAATAATACACGCATTTTTATACAAACAACAATTATATAGATACATTGTTAGACCTTATTATGATGTCTTCAATGCGTTAAGTACTTTAAGGGGTGCTTCAGAGTTCAGACCATCAAACTTCACAACTTTTACAATTGGTCGGAAGATTTTGTACTCGCAACATTGGCAAAAACGAAAAAAAGTTCAACTCTAGGAATAATATAGCATTAAATGTCAAGGCTATTATCATCCAGAGCGTTGCGTTGGCAACAGTTGGCATACACCTTTCACTATAGTTTTGAAAAAAAAAACAGTACATATAGTAGGAAAGGTTATGTATACGTTTATTTTTGCTAGGGCCGTATAAAATACCCACGGATATACTTCATTACTGACAAGTTTATATCAAGGAAGCTTTGCAAAATGTCAACAGTTTTAACAACAACTTTATATTTTATTTTACTACTCGATTTTATTATTTTGTAACGTATTTCAGGGTGCAATTGTAGCTTTACTCTAAGCTTGTTTATGGCTGGAGTGACGTGTCAAAATCATTCGTCATCATCATCGTCATCAGGGTGTAAGACCTCCCAAAAATTCAAAGGGGTGAAAACATTAATATGAACAACTTTTATTCTATTCTATTCTATTTTTATTTAATGGCGTTTCCTTGTTAGATTTCGCCAGTGTCAAGTAGTTTGAGGGAGTGTCTATCCAATCTCGAGGATTATTTTTGAGTAAGAACAACTGAGAAGGATTTTGGAGCCTCGTGGCAGGCTGAGTCGCGAACCGCGCGAACACCACGCGAGAGACAAGTGTTCGAGGCAAACCCTGCAACGTGACTCAACAACTTTTATTATGGGACCATCTAACTAAGAGATAACAAAAAAATCTGTTGTTCCATACATTTTGTGCAGTAGGTATTTAATTTTAATGTGTTAGATTTTTTTGGAGTTCTCATTGTTGGCCCATTAGTCCAGTAAAAATACGGGTCGAAAGGAAATAATTTATAATAAGCAATTTTTTTTTCTAGATCGTTTATACAAATGATATTAAGATATCTACTTTATTAACAAATCCCACTAAATTTCGTATTTTTAGTTTTTAGTACTAAAATGTAAATTTTTTATTTATAGTGTCAGATTTCTTTCTTTTTTAATTTTTATTGTTTGTTTTATGTTATGAGTTAACATACACTGTGTAAATTTTGTGCTAAAATATTTTTTTTCGTAATTTCTACTTATTTAAAAACGAAGGTTCCGTGGTGATTTTTCGTTGGATTTACTTCTAATATAAAAGAATACAAATGGATTTAAAAAATGGCATAAAAAAATTGTATAGGTATACTATTTTTTTTCAATTTTACATGTTTTTTCTTGATTTGTTTAATTATTTAATAAAAATTTTAGGGGGATTTTCAATCTAAATGATAACTAGAATTATAATCTAAAATATGAAAGAAAAAAACCGGCTATTATAAATTATTTACATTCGCCATACAAGCGACCCGTAACTTTACTGGAGTACCATAGTTAAAGTTGTTCATATTGATGGGTGGAAATGGAAAGGCCCCCCTTTCTCGATATGCAAATTAAGTTAATGCCATCTATTGAGTAATTTGGAACAATTTCCTTTTCTCTCTTATGTGTCACTCGCGACAAGTTAATACAGAGTGTTCTTTTAGAAACGACTTTAGTATTTACGGTCAAGTCAAGGCTGTCTCTATTCAACAATGATCCTTAGCACCCGCCGGTAAAAACCATTTAAAAGCGGCGATAAAAACATAAACAATAGAATAAGATCATTCTGAGCACGTTTTATCCTGATTATGTCACAAAGCGCGTGCGCGGGGTGGCATGGCGTGCGAATTCTAAATTCAAATTTGTGTCACGTGCGACGCATCCAGTATTGTTTCCTTGAACGTCAGTGAATAAAGTTCTTTTTGCTTTGGGATTTTGCGATACTCAATAAAAAGCGTAAAAAGTGTAGGCATTAAATTAAGGGAAAATTAACTTATGGCTGCATGAAAAAAAAATTGGAGAGAGAAAAGGCCTTTTTTTATAAAAAGTCCATAGATAAAGTATGTCTTGTCTATTCTATCGTATAAGGCAAAAGTGGCAAACTTTCTTAGGTTGGTGTGTGTGATGCGTCATACTAATTATCTCTGTGTGCGTGTATAGCATCACGGTTTATCACCTAGAGTTAGGTGACATTTTTTTCGACGCGTTTTCATAGCTTGGCTGTCTATCTAGACATATAACTTATCAAAGGTCTGAAGCTGAAAAAGAAAAATTTATGGATCAGCCTTACGGTCCAAGGCCTTACGCGAACGTTTCAAACCAGAAAAATAAGTGAGAACAAATGGCAGGTATACTTTAAATATGTACCGAGATGACAGACAAGTGTGCCAGTTTGTATGGACCTAGTAAACTAGTTGTGGTCTGAAGCACCCCCTAACCTAAAGTATGTAACTTATTTAACAGTTTTTTTTTTATTATTCTATTTTTTTATATTGGGGCTTTTAACCCTGAGGTTATGTCAGCCCTTAACAGAACTGTAGACAGTAAAAACAACAATAATTTGTTTACAAAGAATCTCTCATAAGAATGCAGACGACACACAACGCTAGTGCGTGAACTAATTTCATTATTACGATCTTCTCGGGACAAAGCACGTAGCAAAATTATTCAGAACAATAAGATTTGCATTAAATTCCTATTCAATATTAGAATTGATTTGAAGAACTGACATAAAGGGGCAATAAGTATGGAAATTAGCTGTTAAAAAAGATTCAAAGAGCTTTTGCGTATTTCCCTGAACATAAAACGCGACAAAACGTTAGGTACTTTATGATTCAATCAGTACTCCTTGAGGAAATAAAAAGATTAGATCATGGGGAGGTGAATTATACCCAGAAGTGATCGAATCGGTAAGTTAAACAATTAGTCCAATCATTTTAGTTTCCTTGTATGGACACCCTAACAATAATTCATCTATCGCTGAAACTTTGCAGTGTGATAAAGTAAAGTATACAGATTACGGTGGTCAAATAATCTAGGACCAGAAAAAAATAAAACCTAGATTATTTGTCAACCGTAATCTGTACACTTTACTTTATCACACTGCAAAGTTTCAGCGATAGATGCATTATTGTTAGGGTCAAACCCTAAAATGATTGGACTAAATAGGACCCCTGCACTGGTAGCATGCGACACGTGATACGGCTGTATCACGTCTTTTATCTCGTTCGTTCGCACGCAAATAGAAAGAGAGCGAAGGTGTGATAGCGCTGTATCACGATGGCATGCTACCCATGCAGAATGAGGTTTCAGTGTTGCAAAAGCGACTAATTTTTCGGTAGCTCAACAGATTTCAGACAACCTTAGGGTAGAGAAAACTGCGGTGAACGAAGAAAGGTTAGGCTGTACGAGGTGTTTATAGAAAAATGATCAGAAAAGAGCAGTTATTAGAAAAAAATAGCAGCAGTTTTAAGTTGAAATCTCTAGATTAATTTCACAGCACATCTTTTTAGCGGATTTCCGAAGATTTTCATTCTATTTTGAGTAATTATGTCAGGTATTAGTTGATCTGTAAAATAGTAACAACTACTATGTAAAGTGGTATTTCATCTCGAGCGTTTCCGTGCTTCGGAAGGCACGTTAAGCAGTTGGTCTCGGATAGTTCCGTCAGATGGCGTTGTAACTATTCGTTAAGCCAGGTCAGAGGCCCATTGGCTGCTTGAAAATTCTCTGACAGCAAGGTGACCACTAACTTGCCTCCACCAACATGCACTGGGCCCGCGTGGTGGAGTATGGCCCGCTCCCTCTCACCCTTATTCGTGAAGAGGAGGCCTTTGCCCTGCAGTGGGATTCTACAGGCTATAACTTAACTTAACTTACTATGAAAAGAAATTCCATTTGAAACAAAGCAATAATAAAAAAATCCAATGAACACACGTTTTAAGTTCTAATGCAAAGTTTATGGTTAGTTTAGAATCTTTAGAAAGTTGCGACTTTCCTTTGCTGGTTTTGGCAAAAGCAAGATCTAAAGGAAATACATTATTAAGACGTCTGTAGTAGGTATTTCTGAAACTCGGGTTCTGATGAAAAGTGTTCTATTAGAAGAGGAAAAAGAAAAGGGTGTCCTGATAACGACCTATGTTCTATATTACATGTAATAAAGTTGTAAATTTGGCGTGGATAAACATTAAAGGGGTGTTTAGAATAAATGGAATACATTAAGACTACTTTTTTAGAATTTTTGTCTTGTTTGTGCACGCATCACTTCAAAACGACTGAACCAATTTGGATGGGGTTTTTACAGGCTCAAAAAGACTTAGGAAAAAACTCGGATAGAACCGGGTAAAATAAAATAATAGGAGGCAGTGAATCGAGAATGGCTGATGATGATGAATGACAATTAGTTGTAATGTTGATTACTGAGAACACAATAGGAATATACATGTGATATTTATATCCTGCAATAAAAGCACGGTAATAATGTCGATGATAAGCCATTAAAATTTAATGCACTCGTCTTTTTGATGGCGAAGCGACCATCATTAGGAACATTGTGTTACTGTATAATAATAATTAAAAAAACAGACTATTGTCCGATTAAATGTCTCAATTTTTTTGTTAACCATAGTCTGTTTTTTTAATTATTATTATACAGTATATTTTTAAAGTAGTCTTAAGCTCAGGCCACACAGAGGCGGTCCTGCGGGAAAGCGGGCCGGCGGCGGTTCTGCGGGAAGCGAATATCTGCGGACCAGCGCTTATTTCTCTGTTACAGGGGACATACAAACTCGGACATGACCTTTCCACCACACCATACACTACAAAACACACAAAAATCTTCGCTGGTCCGCAGATATTCGCTTCCCGCAGAACCGCCTCTGTGTGGCCTGAGCTTTAATGTATTCCATTTATTCTAAACACCCCATTAAAAGGTAGAAAAATAAAGTCTATTTTTATATCAGTAGGTACCCAGTCTAAACCGTATGTTATACAAAACAGAATTAACTTAATTTGTTTCGAGAGCTATACAGGGTGAAATGGATATCATAAGTATCCTTTTAAACTAAGAGTCTACCCGTCAAACTGACCAACTTTTACTATGGGAGCAAATCTGACAGGACAAAAAAAAACTGCTGTCTCATACATTTAACTCTACTCGAGGCATTGCAGTTTAGTATGGAACAGCTGTTTTTTTTACTTTGATAGGTTTGCTCCCTTAGTAAAAGTTGTTCAGTTTGATGGGTAGAGCATGTGGCTTAAATTAAAGGTTAATGATACTTTAATAACTGGTATATACCGGCTAATTACTAATAATATTTAAAGGGAACCAACTTCTATAGGGTGGTTTAAACCATCAATCAGAACAACTTTCACAATGGAGACAAAGTCAACCAAAACATCTGCTGTTTCATACAAAACTGCAGTCAGCTTCAGAGAAACATTATGACTCTATCTAAACCTTTATAAGCGCAAGGGGGTTTTAGATTTCTATAGATTTCTCCGTACCTACTCGACTCAAATATTTTATACAAGGTGTTACAAAAATACAAATAAACATTTAAGGGGGTGGTTTAGACCGTCAAACTCAACAACTTTCACTATGGGACCAATATCGAAATCGCGAAAAAAAAAATATTATGTTCTATACTCTACAAATTGACTCGAGCTAAAATATGTATGGGATATCAGTTTTTTTTTTTCGCGATTTCGTTGTTGGTCCCATAGAGAAAGTTGTTCAGTTTGACGGTCTAAACAACCCCCTTAAGAGTTTAAAAAATGTATTCTTACTTATGCAACACCTTGTATACATAGTAAAAGATGTTCAGTTTGATGGTCTAAAGTTTAGACTCTAAATCATTAAATATTACTAGGGTTTTTTATGACACCCTGTTTATTTTATCTCGCTACGAAGTCACGGACAAAAGCTAGTTTTTGAGGCTCTTTCTCCAGGCTTGTAGTTCTGTGCACTTGTTTAAAATGTCAATGACATCAAACTTCTTTACATAGACAGTTTTAGAACAAGATGTACGTGTAAGATCACATTGGGTCACATTGGGCTTTTAAATAGAATAAGGTACTCGTAGGGAATACACAATTTTTCATTTTGTAGAGAGGTCAAAGAACCAAATCTTTTTAACTGACTGAACTGTATTTTTTTTATTATTATTGTTGGTTGGGCTATTACAAGTAATATGTAACACTGCGACCATTGCTGGTCTACTGCGTTCGCCCCAAGCTCACCTGCGAACTTATGGTATTTTCTTTTCATTCTCGGGTAAGCAGGTTTCCTCACGATATTTTCCTGCACCGCCGAACTAGTGATAATGATATGTACAGGCCAGGATTATAACTTGAAAGTACATAAATAAACATAATAACTACTTCAATAGCATAAATAGAAACAAATTAGCACATGTACGAAATGAGACCTAGGTGAACCATTCGATTAAAGTTCATGGCGAACTACTTAATATAGTTACATAACGTGGACCGGTCTAGGACCTAGACCGCGAGCTGTGGCCTGGATGCACCATAATCTAGACACCTATAATCTTTAAAATTATAAGGCTGTAACACAACAAAAGTTGAACAAGCCTTTGAAAAGCGTTTGACGTTGATACCCGACAATTATTATCGTAAAAACATAAGGGTCCGGCCAGATGTCCACGAAACAGATGAGCTTGCATACGGAGAATGATGAATATCAATGGAGCGAGGGAATCCATACCGACTTTCTCAAACGGTGAAGGAAAACAGCCTGAGGAAACCTGCATACGCTAAAGAAGAAATTATGATGCGTATGTGAAGACTACCAATCCATTTAGGCACGCGTGGTAGATTAACGCCCATGCACCCGCCCTGAGGTTAAGCCTGTGGCCTGCAGTGGGACGTATAATGGGTTTATGATGAGGGATCGGGACATTTTAGCATGTAGCGATATTGTATCTGCCTACCCCATTAAGAGGATGGTAAAGCCTGACCAGGAAAATAAAAAACCTCGCCATGTTGCGGAAAATCATTGGAACTAATTTTTGTACTGGGAACACTAACATTAAAGATGACAGTCGATTGCAGCGCCCCCAATCCAGGTTTTTTTATATTCCTGGTCAGGCTTTAATTATTAATTAATTAGTTTATAGGTGATAACAGAAGGCAACGATGTAGCGCGATATCGTAAAATCTCGAGGTTCTTCTTCATCTAAGCTTTTCTCACGCACGCAAAATGACATGCACGTCTCATACTGTTTTTTGGTGAAAGGAAGCTACTGATATTGACATCTCAATCTCGTTATAAGACGAGCTTATGCCATTTTGCATCACCTTATTTCCATCGATATTGTTTAATTTAAAGTAACAATGTTATCGTGGGTCTAAAAAAACAGTCGTTGGACCCTTCAGGAGGTGCTTCAGATCATCAAACTGAACAACTTTCACTATGGAGCCAACTTCGCGAAATAAAATTAGTTGTCCCATACATTTGAGTCGAGTTGGTAACTAGCTACTGTTTTTTTTTAGATTTCGATGTTAGCTCAATAGTGAATGTTGTTCAGTTTGATGGTCTGAAGCACCCCTAAAGGCTCCAACAGGTTTTTTTTTACACCCTGCAGAATAGGCAAAATTGCAAAAAAGATGTTCTAGGAAAGAGTGATACTAACCAACCATTATGAGTTCTATTCCCGACCTTCTGTGTGACTACAGCCTAAAGTTTAGTTTCCATAAACCGCAATATAAACGGCAAGTGCTAGAATTTCGTAGGTCACGGCGGACCTTAGCACCTTGACAATTACTTAAATGCTTGTCAATTCAGCACAAGATCTACCAGATTATTTAATGGGCATACAAGGTCTTAGACTTGTTACATAATTTATTGAAAATAGTTTGTAAGTTGACTACTGGTTCTTTGGTGTACGATAATATCGTGAGGAAACTAGTCCAATCATTTTAGGGTTTGAACCTAACAATAATTCATCTATCGCTGAAACTTTGCAGTGTGATAAAGTAAAGTATACAGATTACGGTTGACAAATAATCTAGGATTAATTTTTTCCGGTCCTAGATTACTTATTTACTTATTACTTATTTTACTTTACTTTATCACACTGCAAAGTTTCAGCGATAGATGAATTATTGTTAGGGTGTCCATACAAGGAAACTCTAAAATGACTGGACTAAACCTGCAAACGCTGAATACTCGCACGGTACGTAGTGGACTAACGCCTATACATCTCTCCGGTGGTCTTCACTGTGGGAAGTCTTAAGAGAATATTATTCCGAGAGCGAAAATGCGCGCTCCATACAAACGTACTATGGTGATATTTTCAATTTTAACTAATTAAAGTCAATGAAATTTTGCAGAAACAAACTAAAAACAAATTTCTATGATCGTATGGAGTCAGATTTTCGTTAAAATGTATAGTTTTCAAGTTACAGTGCCTCAAAGATTTCCATACAAATCTTAAATTAATCCTAGCATTGAAACTGTATATTTTAACGAAAATCTGACTCTATAGAAGCATAGAGATTTGTTTCTAGATTGTTTCTGCAAAATTTCATTGAATTTAATTGGTTAGTTTTGAAAATATCACCATAGTACGTTTGTATGCAGCGCGCATTTTCGCTCTCGGAATAATATTCTCTTAATAAGAGACAAAATGACCGCAAATAAGGACCCTAAAAACCGATGAACATTTTAACATATGTAATGGAACCCAAGTAACAAAGTTAAGTAGCCAAACAAAGTAATGGATTTGTTTAGCCTGAATATTGTCACTAGTGTTTTAGCCTTCGCTAGTTTAGATTATAATGTACACATTTTGTTGCAAATTTCGTTTGACACGTTGAGTGAAATGAGCATCGCCTGTGGTGCTTAAACACATACGACATGAATAAATATCTCTATAGAACGAAAGCTTCACACAAGCGGCAGCTGTCGGTGCACTCATACATAGTGTGGCTCGGGTCCAGACCCTTTTTTAGGGTTGAACCCATAGAGAAATTACACGCTCCTCTTGGTAGAGATGGTGTAACAAAGTGTGCACAGTAACCACCATCTGGGCATGACGTCATCTAGTTTGTACTGCGATTGTTGTATACCATAGAGAAATTACACGCTCCCCTAATGCTTTTTGTCTCCCCTCACCCGTCCTTCACCCCCTTTGTCGGCGACATAATTTTCTATAGAAACAAGCCGATATGCCATCTCCTCTTACTCCATGGTTGAACCTCATCTGGCAGCACGGAATCGCATTTTTGACTCATACATACATTATCCGTGATGAAATATAGGCTTAAAAAACGGCCAAGCGTGTGTCGGGAAGATTCTAAGGCGGTAAGAAGTTCACCGCAGTCATCTAGTAAGAGATAAGGTAAACTTTGTTGGAAAAGAAAATCACTTTTTGAAGTCAATTCTAAAGGAAACATTTATCACAAAACTTCGCATGCCGATAAACGTCGATCGAGCACAAGTTGCGATAATTTCTCTATTGACGGTAGCACGTGACACAACAATAGGACAATTACTATGTAGCTATGTCATCTGGAAATAGAATCCTTTACATCGTTACACGTGTGAATATTGATGTCAATAATTACAGGTCGTTATCACTTCACACGTCAGCTCAACAAATTAAAAAAACCGGTCAAATGCGAGTCGGACTACCCACGCACAGGGTTCTGTACCAACCATCACATAATTTATTTTACTTATAAAAACTTTTCTCCGGGACCCTTAGCGCAAGTCCAAGCCCAGCTCACAGTTTTTTCGTGTTTCGTTTTTTCTTACAAACGTTCGATCAGGTAATATGTAGGACATTATATTCTAAACATTTTTTTGTGAATTTCCTGTAGCTTTCTTAGAGTAATGCACTGCCCTTTGGTACGTAATATGTCAGGATAGAAAGTCGAAGTTACGAACGCGTTGAAAAAAACATCACCAAAGTCTAGCGTGATAAACCGTGTCGGTATGCACGCACACAGAGATAAGTTGTATGACGCCTCACGCACACAAACCAAGGAAAGTTGGTGACTTTTGTTTTATACGGTAGAAGCGTGAGACTCAATATAGACATATACTTTATTTAAGTGTTTACCGTAACCTCCTGTATAAGTTCCTATAACCTGATTGGTGGAGGTCGGCCTGGGGATAGAACGGTCAACTTCTGCAGCGAAGAAGAGGCTAATATTTAAATCATCGTATGCTCACGACTATATTCCCCGAGGGGGTAGTCAGAGAGAGTCTGAAAACTCAGAACATCCACGCTTTACATGTAGTACCGAAACTCTGTCCAGTGTGACGGGGAGTGAGCCCGTTGCCACTTCTAAAGGACAATACATGCCTCGAAATTGAAGCACGCAGGTTTCCTCACTATATTTTCTTTCACCGAAAAGCCAGTGGTGTTACAAATCGTATAAATTCCGAAAAACTTAAAATTTATTTTCCCTACAGCCTCAACTAATCTCACAAGCCGGCTACCCCACGGAGAGGCACCGAGCCCGGACGCCGGACGGCTACATCCTCCAGCTGCACCGGATCCCGGCCGGCAGGAGGACCGCCCGGAGATCCGGCGAGCCCAGGGCGAAGGGCAAAAGGGCTGTGCTCATCGTACACGGCCTGCTCGGAAGTAGCGGAGACTTTGTTATCATGGGACCTCAGAGGAGTTTGGGTAGGAGTGTTTTGTCATAGTCATTTTCAGCCCGTATCTACCCACTGTAGGATATAAGCCTCCTCCCTATTTTTACCCGACTGCGCGGCGCAAAGGAAGGGTAATGTGTTTAACAGCCTATGTATGTATGTATGTAAGTTTGTACCTTTGTGGCACACTAGAGAACAAACGCGTGGGCCGATTTTGATGATTCTTACGTCCACCGATTTGTCTTATTCCTGCGAGTGTCACTAAAGATATGACAGTAATCAAAATTCAATATGGCGACTACCAGACGCCATATTGTAAAAATTAAAAAATGAAAGTTGACGAACTAACGTCGAATAGGTATTTGAAAATCATCTTTAGGTTTCTGTTATGCCATTCGTCTCGGTCCTGTGCCAGTCGCATCCAGGTCTTACCTATACTTTCCATATGTCGGCAACCCACCTGGCTGCCGGACGACCCACGCCTATTTTGCCTAATGCTTTCTCATGCCATTTCGATAAGAACTCTCAGCTAAAGTACCTATCTAATGCATTTTAATAACGATTACGTAGACATTTGGTCCCAAAAGGTGAAAGTCGTGAAAGGTTTGAAAAATCGGCTTTTTCATAAATTTTCTATGAAATTAGCTAAGCTAGCGGAATTCCGTATGAGTTTGGCATTTGGCAGGCGTTAATAAGGATTATTCTATTTCGTTTCAGCATTCCACTTAGCAGACGCTGGATACGACGTCTGGATGGGAAACTTGAGAGGCAACTTATATACGACCCATCAGAACTTGACTAGAAATGATCCCAAGTTTTGGGATTACAGGTATGAGACCAAGAATAATCGTATTTTGTAACCGTAGCATATCATATGCTCACGACTATATTCCCCGAGGGGGTAGTCAGAGATGTTCTGAAACCTCAGAACATCCACGTTTCACTAGTACCGAAACTCTATCCGTGTGACGGGGAGGGATTTTGTAACCAACCTTATATTTAGACAATGCTTTCGATACGAACCATAGAATAGAATATAAATCATTCATTAGTTTAGTTTTTGTAACCAGCAATCTTATGTAGACAAGGTCTTCGATAGACACGTGAATCGTGATGGATCCACCATCCCCTGGCTATACCCCTGGTGGTAGGGTACCCAACCGTACCCCTATAGAAGTGATGTGACCATACCAGGAGAGCAGAAGTGTACAAGAGGTCATTAGGTACCTTTTTAGGCTTTAGACACGGTCAAAGACAGGGACTGAAACAGCTGATTATCTTTTCGCGATTTCGAATTTGACTCCTTAGTTAAAGTCGTTCAGTTTGATGGTCTGAAACCCCCCCAAAAGTATATAACGCATTTAAATTTACACCCTGTATAACAAGGTCTACGATAATGAGGTTGTACGTTGGAAGCATAACTTATAATGCTATTTTAACATGACGTGATGATTATACCTTACATATAGCTGTCACCTGCAAACTATTCACTTCCGATTACAAGCGAGACAATAATTCGTATAAAGAATGCCCTTTATGAGGCATCTTTATTATGCGAACAATGGTTGTCATCATCAGCCTATCTATCACTGCTGACCATAGGGGTTAAACCTGGCAGCACGAAATCGATTTTTTTCACGCTTTCTCCTTTTCTGTCGCTCAGGAACGTCATTTGCTTGAGCGAGAAAGGTCGCAGCACTGCCGGTAGTGTCCGACCGAAGTTTCGTTTTCGGTTTCGGATTCGGCCAGTTTCGGCCTAAATTTTGAGTTTCGGTTTAGTTTCGGTTTCGGCAGAAAAACGGCCGAAACTACGACCGAAACCGAAACTAAGTTCGTGAGTTAGCGCCCGGTCTTCGATGTAGTGGAGAGCGTCGAATTCACTTCCCGCGCCCCTTTTTATGTCTTGTGGTGTAGAATTATTGTGAATTTAGAGGTTGTGTTCAAGAATGAATTTCATTTTAATTGTTGTATTTTTATGCAACGTGTTTGATGTTTTTGCAAAGTTTTGGTACCTATTGCGGTCTATCTAGTAAACTTTGTTTGACTTTGTTTTCGATTAAAATAAAGTTTTTAGAAACTGATATTTGTCTGGCTGTTCTATTATCTCTGCCTACTACAAAGGGAGACAGGCGTAAAAATTATGTACATAGTTACACATCATTTTTATGTGTATTGTACTAATAAACAAAATTACAATCAGTTACTTTTAGGTAAACATTAAGTATATTATTCAAGCGAAGTCTACAGCGGGTGTAAACTATAATGGGTTACATACTTTTTAGTGTAACTTTCACTATGGGACCAACGTTGAAATGGCGAAAAAAATCAGCTGTTCCATACATTTGGGCCTTTGACGTTTTCTACAGAATAGCAGATTTTTTTTCGCGTTTTCTGTGTTGTCCCTGTACTAAAAGTTTTTTAGTTTGAAGCACCTTTAATATTTAATGCATTTAAATTTGCACCCTGTATTCAGGGTTTTTGTTCAAGTCTACAAATATGCAGAAATTAATAGCAGTTTACTTAAATATTCTTGCTATAAATAATTTTTAAATATCAAAAAGACAGGTCATACAAAATTTTATTAGTTACCTATGTTCTAAACTGATTTCACTGATTATATTTCCGAGTTAAAACATACCTTACCCCATAGATAGATGTGTAGTGTATACACATACCATGTACCTAACCTACATGTAGTACAGTAGAAATAATTGATTACAAAACAACAAAACTACTAAGAAATTTATCAAATTAACTGCTTCTCATGATTCTGTGAACATAACACACACATTGGCAACTAGCTACATTGAACAAAACCTAAAAAGTAGGGAAGAATTATATTATAAGGAAGTTTCGGTTTCGGATTCGGCCGAAACTAGAACCGAAGCTGAAATTCGGTTTCGGTTTCGGTTTCGGCTGTAAAAACTAGTTTCGGTCGGACACTAACTGCCGGTGCGTCCGCGTGCTATCGCATTCCCGCTATCTTTCTCTCTTTAGAAAATGACGTTCCTGAGTGATAGAAAAGGATGGAGCGTCAAAAAATGAGATTTTGTGCTGCCAGATGAATCTCAACCTTACCTCCCAAAGAGTCACGTCACTCTGCAATCTACTTTCCACATCCAGCTACCAGCTACATGTATTAGGTAGCTGATGATTGTCTCACAGGGTGTAAACTAAAAGGCGTTACTATGGGGGTGCTTCAAACTATTAAACTGAAAAAGTTCGAGTATGAGGCTAACTTCAAAACGCGAAATAAATAACAGTAGTTACATCGAAAAGGACATTAATTATTTGATAGGCATAAGTGACCACAACAAAAACATTGAATAAATCCGTAATGTCCCAATAAATTGAAAATCTGCAATGACTAGAATGTGATATTCTTGTTTTTGGAAGTTTTTTATATATGTTAAGTTTCAAAATACGATTGTAAGCTGCGCTGGATGCTTGGTACCATCATATAACATACAGTACTTTTAGGCTTACGCTTTGCAGTGAATTGTTAAACATGCATGCATATGCTCACGACTACATTCCCCGGGGGTAGTTAAGAGATATTCTGAAAACTCAGAAGAATCGCGTGAAATGTTTTTTTTAGACTGACTGGAAAAAACGCCCCTAAAGGCTTCTCTAATCAACACAAATCTTTTCCCAGCTTCCACGAGCACGGTAAATACGACATCCCAGCCATGATCGACAGGATCCTGAACATGACAGGCCTCGAGAAGCTCCTATACGTCGGCTACTCCATGGGCACGACCAGCTTCTTCACCATGATGTCTGAGAGACCAGAGTACAACGAGAAGGTGGTCGCGTTCGTTGCGCTCGCGCCGGCCGTGTACTTGGATAATATGAAGCCTTTGGCGACCATGTTATTGAAGACTATTGATGCTCCGGTTGGTGTTTTAAAAGGGGTTTCGAATTTACGCATACTTTGCTCATGAATCAAATGAAATTATTCTTTATACTTGAAGAAGAAACACTTAAACTTATTGTCTTATTCTTTGACTCCTGTTTTCTTGATTATTACTAGTAATACAGTTTTTGTTTTTGAATGTTTAAGGGTTGAACTACACCATACTGCCCCTGACTACCAGTAATATAGAATTAGGGTTGGACTACACCACACAGCACAGCATCGCATTTTTTCGTCGCTCCATCCGATAGAAAAGGATCGAGCGACGGAAAAATGCGATGCTGTGTGATGTAGTTCAACCCTAATTCTATATTACTGGTAGTCAGGGGATATTTCTTTATACAAGGTGTAACAAAACACCCTAGTAATATTTAATTGGTGGTTTAGTTTTAGACCATTAAACTGAACAACTTTCATTATACAATATTTTGAAAAAAAAATAGGAAAATATATGGGACATTTGAGACAAATATGTAGTGCAGTTTCCTATGTATGAAATGAAACAGCAGATTTTTGTTCGATGTTTGCTCCATAGTGAAACCTGTTCGGTTTGATGGTCTAAACTAAACCAAATCACTGGACACTGAAGGGTGTCTTGTTCCTGTAGAGCTTGTCCAGAATACCTACATTTACAAGCAGTGCCCAAAAATCCCTAAATGTCCAGTGTGAAACTGATGCCACTTTCCTAAAATGCCAATTTCACAAAATTGTAATATACTATCGTGTGTTGTTGTGTTATGTGTTGTGTTGTTGCCACTTTCCTAAAATGCAAAGTTCACAAAAATGCATTATTTTCAGCAAATAATGCGGTCGCGAGGCATGATATCTGCGACCTTCCGACCTGAACTCCTGGAGTTCCTGGTCGGGAGTATTTGCTCCGTGAAGGATCCTCGGGAGGACATGTGCATGAGGTTCGTGTACTCCATCGTCGGAGAAGATTACGAGCAAAATGATTGGGTACGATTTTACATATTTTGGGAATTTTTTTTATGATTATCATCCCTTAAAAAAATGATTTCTCTACTTGCGTGCAACTCGGCTTTTGTCATACTACATTTCGCGGCAAGCGCGGGAAGGTCCTTTTCTATGCAGCGAAGGCGCATTAAGAATCCATACTAGATGGGCATTTACACAAGAGGTGATAGCCTATAAGGAAGAGAGCTAGCAACTCAATCACGAGGCGGCGGTTCGATTCCTCGCCTGAACCACTAAGTTCTACGGAATTTATGTACGGTTTCATTTATCATTATCACTAGCTCGGTGGTGAAGGAAAACATCGTGAGTAAAACCTGCATACACGAGACTGGAAAAATAATAGTTCGGATGTATGAGTGTAGTGTTTTGGCAGCTCTATGCGATTCTGGTTCTTTAGATATCAGGGTTTAGTGGTTGGGAAAGCACAACAGAATTTACAGAATCTAAACCATACACAATTCCACTACTGATGTATGCAGTACAGTATGCTGTAGAGTTTCTGGCCGCATCACAGCGACAACACGTTCCGACGCGGTGGTAGCTTAGAAAAGACTTGACGTTTAATAAGTGTGCTTCAGGCTCCTATATTGAATAAATTATCTTGATTTGATTTGATTAGAATATTTTATTATTCTTCTTCTTCATAAAAACCACGTCAGAGTCCGTGAGGCGTTCTGAAAAAACTTGACACCAGAGGGCTTGCCCACACGATAAGAAGAATATTTTATAAAAAGGATGATGAAAGTGTTAGTACTTAAATGAATAAAATTGTTTCAGGATATGTCACCAGTTATAATGGCCAGATTCCAACCAGCTTCATGGAAACAGTTGGAACATTTTGGAAAAGTGGTTCTAACAGGTAAACAATTTGCAAAAACGTTTAGTCTATTAATGACGGTCCTGGGCTAGGCCCACCACACATTCCCACCG
Source organism: Agonopterix heracliana (assembly GCA_963693445.1). Lineage (NCBI taxonomy): Eukaryota > Metazoa > Arthropoda > Insecta > Lepidoptera > Depressariidae > Agonopterix > Agonopterix heracliana. The sequence goes on from OY856321.1 coordinate 2,799,063, forward strand.
CTGTAACTCCTGTAAACCAGGATCAACAGCGGCGACTACACTAGACGATGAAGTCCAGCGAGCCTGGGGGATGACAAATCTGTCTTGGAACCCGCAATGAATTAATCAAAGATAGGAGGAGTAGGGAAAAGAAATATCCCGACTTTCCTTCACTGCAAACGGGAGACAGCAATAAGAAAAACGCATGACTATTAGAGAGCCAATTCCAGAGATAATTTATGGCAGAGTTAAAGACCCTACCGCAAAAGCACCGATGGTCCTGTGTTAATCTGATTCATTGGAGATTGACATCTGGGCCGCGAACAGGCATCTGCCACTCGGCCTTAGATACCTTAACTTTAGCGCATCGTAAGCGATTCGCTTGCTTGATTTCTGCCACTTGCGTCAGGCGGCAATGTGGCATAAGTCGCGCGATGTACGAAGCAATAACAACGCTGTGGCAAGCTTCACTAGGTACATTTTTGCGCGTACCGTCTGTCAGTAGATAATTAAAGCGGGAGAATTTATCGTTTTCTATGGAAGTGATATATCTGTTACGAACTAGTAATCTGTGCCACTACTCTGATACTGCTTTGGACAACCGGCCGTCTCATCCAATTTACCATCCGATTGTCTGATCCGATAGTATATAAGTCCCTCTCCCTACCTACAGGGAGGAGAGGGACGGAAGCTTCTGCCATTATACTATTGTCTGATGTTTTCATTCCTTCGTGATGGGAGGGAAAGGGACTTATATACTAACGGATCAGACAATCGGATGGTAAAATGGATGTCTATTCCCTGGCTTAGGGTTGAACCTCGTCTGCCAGCACCGCATCGCATTTTTCCGTCGCTCCATCCTTTTCTGTCACACAGGAACGTCATTTGCTAGGGCGAGAAAGATAGCGGGAATGCGATCGCACGCAGCAGCACCGGTAGTGCTACGACCTTTCTCGCTCTAGCCAGTGACGTTCCTGAGCAACAAAAAAGGATAGACCGTGAAAAAATGCGATTCGGTGCTGCCACATGAGTCTCAACCCTTAACCAAGCATCCCATCCTAGATCATTTATACACAGGAGTCTAAACCAACGAACTAATCTAACAATAATGTTTCAGGAGTTTTCACGTCATGGGAGGATGGTCTCTGGGGCAAAGTGAAACCATACAATCTATCTAACGTCAAAGTACCTGTCACTCTACTCTACGGAGAAAATGACCAGTTGACTGAAAAATCTGTAAGTTATCTATTGGTTTTACTTTTTATGAAACTTTCTATGGAGCAAACATTGTTGGGCCTTCATCATAATCAGCAGCTTTTATGTCGTAATGCAAGACAAGAATCTGCAGCGGGCCATGCTACGATGCACTTTAGTGAATGCGAGATACTGATCAGCTATTCATATTCAGGATATTGTCAAGCTTCTACAATAAGTAGTTGTCAAATGTTTTGTACACATGGCGACAGATCAACCTGCCTATAGAGGAACTGCGGTGGAAGATTCCTCCATAGAAAAGGGAAGTACTTCCGCCAGGCTAGGTGTGATGCATGGGGACCGGCCGTGGTCCTACTGATGTTTGTTGGAACCTTGTTATATACTGAGACTCTGTGAGAATTCTTTCTTGCGCGATTTGTGTCTTGGCATGCAATTGTGAACCTTAGTGTAGCAGCTTACGGGTTTCCAATGTGCTATCGTCAATAGTCTTGTGTCGTACTTTTTGCTAGGGGACTGCTAGCGCCATCTGTTGGCAAGTTGCTACATACCCATAGTTGAACTCTATGTTAATGGACATAAGGTCCAACTATGGGTAGGTTGATCTGTCGCCGTGCGTACATAAAACAATCCATGAGATTACTTTACTTACAAACTACTGGAACCATAAGCGACCGGCTATATTTTTTTTATTCTGTTTTATTTATATTGGGGCTTTTAACACTGAGGTTATGTCAGCCCCCGGCTATATTTTAATAGAAAAAAAAGTGGTTGTCACAAATCTACTGATTATTTATATAGCTAACAGTTAAACTGTTTTGTTCACAGCAAATAATGAGGCTAGCAAATGAGCTGAACAGTACAGGGATGCTGGAAGAAGTAAGGCCTGCCTGCAACTGGCCCAAGTTCCAGCACCTGGACTTTGTGTTCGCTAAGGACGTCGGCAACCTTCTTAACAAACCGCTTGTTGAGCATATAAACAAATTGTACAATAAATATGGTCCTACGTACCTGTTGTGTTGTTTTCTTACTGGAATGACAAATAAAAACTGTCCCAGGTCTAAATATTGCACCTACCTTGAAAAATTTACTTAAAACTCGCATCCTATTATTCAATTCATGAGATCCTAGCATCACCATCAGATATCCGCGACAGACTCTGGGCTCTAACTATACTTCAAATCAAATCACTTTCAATCACAATTGATTTGAACCATAAGTAGGATTCTGCCTCATTCCACAGGCTGCTAAAGAAATACCAGCACTGGGAAACATTCGGGAGTAATCTGTAAATCTATACTAATATTATAAAGAGGAAAGAATTCGGTATGTCAAGTTTTTTTTTGTCTTCATTTTTATATTTTTTACGGACAGAAGACATAATTTTAAGATACCTATTTCATTCTTATTGCGATTCATCGAGTTTATCAATTTAAATTTAATTTTTAAATTATTTTGATCTGTAATCTCTAAGTGCAAAAATGGTGGAGAGAAAATAATTCGAACTCCATGGAGAAAAACTACATACAGCTGTATTTAAAAAAATTAAAACCTGCCTCCTCTTTCTAACTCTATGCTGGAAAAAGATACGGCAACATCAAATGTCAAATTCTGACATTGTGAAAGAATTTTTTTTCTTAATGGCCGGTTATTTTATGTTGATTTTATGTTTACCAAGGAGTTCACAGGTATGCCAGTGACGTCACTGCACGGACCGAAAAACGACGTTATTTTATTAAAAATATCTGTAATCCTTTCATTTTAAAATCTCTGACATAGAAAATATAATTATTGAGACAATTATCTCGAAATGGTTTTCAATTCAGCCCTCCAAAAAAAAACTTGACATACCGAATTGATTTTCCGAGGCTCCGAAACTACTCTACCGATCTGAATAATTCTTTCACCATTCGAATGCTACATTATCCGTCGTGAACATGTGTGTGTCGGGAAGATTCTAAGGTGGTAAGAAGTTCGCTGCGGTCATCTATTCGTGAATTATTACAATTGCTCACCTTAGTAACAGCTACTTTGGCGCCCACTCCCGCTGATTTAGTGGTCCCAAACTGTGATGGGCTTGACACCATTTTAGGTTCTGTAGCCCGGCTTTCTGTAAAACACAATATTATGGTACTTGATTGTTGGTTGGGCTATTACAAGCAAGAGCCGTTATGTAACACTGCGACCATGGCTGGTCTATTGTGTGTCACCCATATTCATGCATATCTCTGAACTTATGGTATTTTCTTTTCATTCTCAGGTACGCAAAAGTTAATCCTCCATTTAACACCTTGCAAGCTTTTTCTATGTCAACAAGACAAAAAGTGACAGCAAGAGATTTAATGGAGGATTAATCCTCCATTTAACCTCTTGCAAGCTTTTTCTACGTCAACAAGACAAAAAGTGACAGCAAGAGATTTAATGGAGGATTAACTCTAATGAGCGTTTCTGCAACTAAGCGTAAATGTTAGTGGGTACAATACATGCCTCGAAATTGTAGCATGCAGGTTTCCTCACGATGTTTTCCTTCACCACCGAGCAAGTAATATTGATAAATACAACCGTACATAAATTCCTTAGAACTTAGTGGTAGGGCAGAGAACCGAACCGACACCTCATGATTGAGTCACTAACTCTCTTCCGTATGGACTATCATCTCTTCCATTCTGGTACTTACTACGAAAGAATAGAAACTAAAATTACTACGGAAAGGAACTTATGAAATTGTGAAAACGCCACTGACTCTCATGTGAAGGAAAACTTCGTGAGGAAACCTGACCCAAGAAGAAATTCTGTTGTTATTGTTGTCGAAGTTGTTTTTATACAACTGTAGAAAGCAATGCAACACAACAGTTGTATAAAAACAACTGTAGCAAATGCAGCATCAGAATTTCAGCATTATAGCTATTAACCCATCTGTATATGCATTGGAATTTAAAAAGTATCTTATGTATAAGGGTGGGCATCCCGTCCACATGCCGTTTTCACCCATTCCGGTAAGGACGGAATTGAAAACGGGGCAAAACGTGTGCATCGTCGTACACACTCCCATTTTAGCCCGGTCCGTTCCGTTAAGAACGTAAAATATATAAAGTTCTGTAAAAGGATAAGGGAATGAGGAAACCTACACTCTTTCGGTCAATGTCATCTTGGCTTTCTTACACTGTGCCTCCATATCCTGAGATGACGGGGAAAGACAGTGGCTAACAGTTTAGAACCTCGTTAGTTCGACCAAAAATGATCATCTACCAGCTCTTATCCCATTACACAGAAATGTGCATTCCACCGACAAGAGTGTGGTTCTATTAGTAACGCTTGAAAACCTTTGAAACGAAGGTAAAAGGCGAGGAAATCTGATCTTTGCACTAAATTGCAGTGACGCGGTTAAATATCTTAAACAAAAACAAACCTTTATTCGGCATTGTGGTGGATAAGTGTTTTTATGGTGACACGGAAGCTTCTTCGATTACATAGCTAAAGCATTGTGTAGAGTTTTTGAAGATTCAAAATAGCAAATATCTCAGAAAGAAGTTCTCAAGAAATCTACACCGACATTTTTTTCTGCCACATTTTTCGAATTTTCCAAAATATTGAAAAGAAATCTACTTTTGTTTGCTAAAAGTTACAAATGAAAAAAAAGAAAGAAACAACGTTATACAAATTTTATACCGCTATCCTACTCTTGATTAGTAGATGTTCTTAAAAAATGACGAGCTAAAAACAGCATTTCCGAGCCCGCAGAAAAAAAGCATAGATGAGATATAAAACTGAAACAAAACATAAAATCTCCGTAAAGCTATGTCTCTTTCTACAATTTTGATTGCGTATTTATTGAGGCAAGAAATCAGTATCTTTCTATAAAAAAATTAAAATGTCATTTTGACAAATCGTTGATTTGCAGTTGCGGCACATTTCGTTTCGTGTAATTTATCAAGAAAACCATAAAATTACTTCTAATGAGCTAAGAAAAACTACTTTAATTAGTGGGTATTAAGTGCTTATAAACGCAACCATGGATCTCCATAGGCCAGTGGATCCCAACAAGGTATTTGCTCCCTATCAATTAGGATAACATTTTCATATTTTCCCTAAAGTATTTCCTACTAAAATTCCTGTTTCATTTACAGACTTACGAAGAACTAACTTCAGAAGAAAAGCATAGGTGAGTTTTGTGTAAAACTTCCATACTTGCACCAATATGGCACCAAACTGGTAAGGCTTCAGTGACCTCGTCAGTGTAAAGTCAATAATACTGCAGCCAACCTAAATAGGAAAAAACTAAACTTTAGCGCACTCTAGTCGCTGCCTACCCCGACGAGAAAGAGGTATAAGCATATGCTCACGACTATATTCCCCGAGGGGGTAGTCAGAGATATTCTGAAAACCTCAGAACATCCATGTTTCACCAGTAGTACCGAAACTGTCCAGTGTGACGGGGGGTGAGCCCGTCGCCACTTATAATGGACAGTGGGTACAATACATGCCTCGAAATTGAAGCATGCAGGTTTCCTCACGATGGTTTCCTTCACCGAAAAGCCAGTGGTGTTACAAATCTTACATAAATTCCGAAAAACTCATTGGTACGAGTCGGCATGGACGGGGATCGAACCATTGCCACCTGCACGGCAGGCAAGGTTACTCCCCAAACGACCACCACGGCTATACGGCAGAAAGAGGCGTAACATAGATGTACCATACTTTTATCAAAATACATCATAAGCATATGCTCACAACTACAGGGTGAAATCGATATTATTAGCATCCTTTTAAACTACCCATCAAACTGAACAACTTTTACTATGGGAGCAAACCAATCCAAGGTAGGCAGAGACTAGGGCGCGGCATCTACTACGATACTTACATTCATCTTTTGCCGTTTCCATATTTCATATCCATACTCGGTTTCGGGCAGCTGGCAAAAGCACCGGTCCGAAATGACCGGGTTAGTAAATATCAAGATAATTAATAGCATAGCATAGCATATGCTCACGACTATATTGTACTGACTGTAGTCAGAGATATTCTGAAACCTCAGAAAATCCACATTTCACAAGTAGTACTGAAACCAGTGTGACGGGAGGTGAGCCCGACACCACTTATAATGGACAGTGGATACAATAAATTCCTCGAAATAGAAGCATGCAGGTTTTCCTCACAATTTTTTCCTTCACCGAAAAGCCAGTGGTGTTACAAATCGTACATAAATACCTCATTGGTATAAGTCCTGGATGGAGATCAAACCATCACCTATCAAATCAGGGTTTAGAAGGATAATTATCACGCAATATCGCCCAATCAGTCTCACACCGGTGTTATCTAAACTCTGGTAAAGAGTGTTCCTAAAAAGGCTAAAATTGAGTCTCGAAGAGAAAGATCTGATTCCCCAGCACCAGTTTGGCTTCCGGGAACAACACTCAACAGTAGAGCAGGTGCATAGGGTTTACCACTCAATCATCATCGAAAACAAAGAGTACTGCATTCCTGGACGTTCAGCAAGCCTTCGACAGAGTCTGGCATAAAGGCCTCCTGTTCAAGATCAAAAAATTTCTGCATAGAATCTTACCTATCCGATAGGTCCTTCCAAGTTAAACAAGGCGATGCCAGATCTGCACTCTACAACTGTAACGCAGGGGTACCTCAGGGCTCCGTACTTGGCCCCGTGCTGTATAACATTTTCACATGTGACCTACCTTCACATGTGTGTTTAAAAGGATGCTAATAGGATGATGAAATAGTGCAGTGATATACACGCATCAGCTCTAAGCTGCTAGTGTATCATAAATAATAAATAAATAAATAATGATCATCATCAATTTCACCCTGTATATCCGCTAAAAGCTTTGTCAATATTTGAATTAATTTGTTTTTTATGATGGTGATGAACGTGTCCACAGATATGATCATCAGAAGCTGCACGAGCTCCACAAGGGGCACGAACAGATGCACACAACGATGGTCCTCATACTCATAGTAACCCTTATCGTCGCTCAAGTGGTTGTCGTGGAGTGGAAGAAGAGACATTACCGGTCGTATGCTGTGAGTTGCTTTTATTCATTTATCCAACAAAATTTGTTGAAAGTATTTTAAGGGGATGGTCAGACCATCAAACTGTACATGTTTTAAGGCAGTATGATTCAGTAGAGGCCGCGCTCACTAGTTTTTTGAACACGAAAGAAACCATGAAAAAAAGTGTTTTAAAGTCTGAAAAAAAATTATGTCTTATTTAAGGATCTGGCGGATAGGCGAATGATCTCAAAAACACGATTAGATTAAGTTTGCTAGATAGAAAAGCATCCCAAAGTTACCCCTTTTTCGTAATCGTAAATCAAATTCATGGCTACAATACACACTTGATTTCGAATTAATTTATGTCAATGTATGAGTACAAAGATTGTCTAGTGGCCTCTGGGAATTTTTTCTTGATTAAATGAGTAAATTAATTACTATGTTAAAATATCCACCAAAACCGTGAATGCAGAGCTCGGACGCCATTTTCAGTAGCCGTCAGTCGCGTTTCGGCGCTCTTCCAGCATAGATTAATATGTATATTGGGTATAGATAGGTAAGGCTCGGGTCCCACGGCCTGTGTATAGACAAGCCGCGCCACGACGCGCCTCGCCTGTACTCGCCTGTAACACCACACGCCGACCCGTTCCCACGGCGCCTGTGGCTCGCCATGCCAGTCAGTGTTACCATTGCTACGCAAGGGAATGAGCCATTTATTTCTTTTATTTCAAAGCCAAATTATTATATAATATTATAATGTCTAAATTGTTACATATTTCATTTATTGTTGTTTTAATAACTGAAAAACAATCTTTCTTTTCTGAATTATTCTGCAAGAACATAGTTTATAAGGAGACCGGAATAAGTAAAAAAAAAGAAATACGATAAATGTCGCGTCTTACGTAATCACCGCGGCACACGAAAACTGCATCGGAAAAGATTTGCATGTAATGTATAGAAACAAAACGAACTTTCACGACAAACCGTGCTCTGTAATTTGTCCGTAATAAGAAAATGTAAAATTACGGCTAATTTATATAAACACAACTGAAATATAAACTACTAAGTTAGTAAATATGGCGCAGCGCTAGTCGAGAGAAAAAAAGAGCTAATCTAGTTCCGAATAGCCGAACTTGGCAACACTGTCGCTACAATCCACGCACCAACTGTAGCTAGCTTGTAGATAGGGTCCCACGGCATGTGTGTTGTCAATCCACACGCCACGCGCCACGCCGTGGGAACAGAGCGCCTGTCGCGGCCTGCGGTGCGTATTGCTATCCATCGAAAGTCGGTAACTTCAAAGGAAACGCCTGTCGCCGCCTGTACAAGCGCGTGGATTGCCGAGCCAGTCAGGAATAAATCTACCCGATGGGGAGTTTTCTGACAGCTAGTAAAACATAGTTCCAACAAACCGCGATAGATGGCGTTGACGCCAGATGGAGGAGAACAACTTGGACAACATGAACAACTCGGACAACATTGTCAACTCTGACAACATGGTCAACTCGGAGTCTCGGACAACATGGTCAACTCTGACAACATGGATAACATGAACAACTCTTGACAACTCAATTAACTTTGACAAAATCCACCGTTGATCATGTTGACTGAGCTGACCATGCTATTAAGGTTATTCACGTTGTTCAAGTTAACCATGTTGACCAAGTTTGCCATGTTGTCAGAGTTGACTTTGTTGACCATGTTGTCCGAGTTGACCATGTTGTCAGAGTTGATCATGTCCGAGTTGACCATGTTGTCCGAGTTGACCATGTTGTCCGAGTTGACCATGTTGTCCGAGTTGACCATGTTGTCCGAGTTGACCATGTTATCCGATTTGTTCATGTTGTCAGAGTTGACCATGCTATCAGAGTTGTTCTATTTTTTTTTGTTCTGACAGTTTATAGTTGTTCAGTTTGATGAGTCGAGTATGTGGTTTAAAGCAGTGCGGGCCCAAAGTTAATTTTGATTAAAATTAAAAATAATTAACTATTATTAACAATTTTAATCTAAAAAGTTGATTAAAAATGAACTAATCTTACACTCAGTTGCAGAAACGCTCCTTAAAGTTAACCCTCAATTAATTTTCTTGCTAGCTTTTACTACGTCAACAAGACAAAAAGTGACAGCAAGAGAATTAATGGAGGATCAACTTTAATGACAGTTCCTGCAACTAACACTCAGTTGCAGAAACGCTCATTAAAGTTAATCCTCAATTAAATCTCTTGCTAGCTTTTACTACGTCCACAAGACAAAAAATTACTGGAAGAGATTTAATGGAAGATTAACTTTAATGACCGTTTCTGCAACTAACTCAGTTGCAGAAACGCTCATTAAAGTTAATCCTCAATTAAATCTCTTGCTAGGTTTTACTATGTCCACAAGACAAAAAATTACAGCAAGAGATAATGGAGGATTAACTTTAATGACCGTTCCTGCAACTAACTCAGTTGCAGAAACGCTCATTAAAGTTAATCCTCAATTAAATCTCTTGCTAGCTTTTACTACGGCCACAAGACAAAAAATTACTGGAAGAGATTTAATGAAAGATTAACTTTAATGACCGTTCCTGCAACTAACTCAATTGCAGAAACGCTCATTAAAGTTAATCCTCAATTAAATCTCTTGCTAGGTTTTACTACGTCCACAAGACAAAAAATTACAGCAAGAGATTTAATGGAGGATTAACTTTAATGACCGTTCCTGCAACTTTAAATCTCTTGCTAGCTTTTACTACGTCCACAAGACAAAAAATTACTGCAAGAGATTTAATGGAAGATTAACTTTAATGACCGTTCCTGCAACTAACACTCAGTTGCAGAAACGCTCATTAAAGTTAATCGTCCATTAATTCTCTTGCTAGCTTTTACTACGTCAACAAGACAAAAAGTGACAGCAAGAGAATTAATGGAGGATTAACTTTAATGACCGTTCCTGCAACTAACACTCAGTTGCAGAAACGCTCATTAAAGTTAATCCACAATTAAATCTCTTGCTAGGTTTTACTACGTCCACAAGACAAAAAATTACAGCAAGAGATTTAATGGAGGATTAACTTTAATGATCGTTCCTGCAACTAAAACTCAGTTGCAGAAACGCTCATTAAAGTTAATCCTCCATTAATTCACTTGCTGTCACTTTTTGTCTTGTTGACGTAGTAAAAGCTAGCAAGAGATTTAATGGAGGATTAACTTTAACGAGCGTTCTGCAACTGATAGTGAGTGTTAATACTGTTAATCATTTTCTGTAGCAGGGGGGGGGAGGGGTATATCTATAAATCTAGTCATCGTTTTAACCTTGACACTGATAGGGTAGTACTGTAGCCGGGGGACTTTTTGATTACAAAAAAGATTACCGATTGCCGTTTACAAATTATTGTATGGTACTAAATGACTAATATTAAAACCTAAGTCTTACAGATCACAACCCGGCGTAGAAAAAAATAATAAGATTTAGTCTTAAATATTTAAATTTCGAGGTTTTCTTTTATTTCTATACTGACATTTTCAAACTAAGGTGAAGAACATGGCAGTATAGAAAATAGCCTCGAAATTTGAAACGTTTCAGAGTTTTTTTTTTTTTTCTACGGCGGGTTGTGATTTGTAAGACTTAGGTTTTTATTATATTAGTCATTTAGTACCTTACAACAATTTCTAAACGGCAATCGGTAATCTTTTTGGTAATTAATAAGTCCCCTGGCTACAGTACTATGTCAATGGCTCGGCAATCCACGCGCTTGCACAGGCGCGGCGACAGGCGCCCCTTTGAAGTTACCGACGGCGATCCGGACACAATACACACCACAGGCGTCCACAGGCGTCTACAGGCCAAGACAGGCGACACTGGTCCCACGGCGTGTGGCTTGGCGCGATTTGCGTATATACAGGCCGTGGGAACCGAGCCTAAGTCGCCTCGGATTTTAGAACGGCTTAATTACTGTCGTTGCCCCTTATTAGCGCATGGGGGAGCCACATTGATAAATAAATAGAAAAAGACGGCCGGCCGACACGAGGCTCGAACCATAAGCACCCGAATCGTGAGCCGGTTGTCTAGACCACTAGACCAACAAGACAGTGTTTGATATGGGCGAAATCTCTCTCTACTACAGCGCAGCGGTGAGGTGTAGCGCGCTGTCGCTCATAGTGCTTCGAAATGTCACCGCGAGATGGCGGAAGCTGTCTTTCAGCGTTCCACTTCGTTTGCACTAAGATATCATAGCATGTCTTCCAGGACGGACCTGTGTCAGTCTGCGAAGCACCGGTCAAACAGAAAATTTAATAAATCTGAGCAGAAAATAGTTTTTAAACTTTTTGTGTCTATGACCAAAGACTACAGTTCTATGACTGATAAATTGACGTTGACAAATGACATTTTCGAAGTATTTTATTTTATGCTTATTTAATAATTATAATAATGTAAACAATAAAAATAAATCGCGGAGAGCTATAATAAAAATAAGCAAAGAAAATGCTCTTCAAAAAACATGTAAGTAAGTACATATTTAACCATCATCACCGACCATGACACCGTGTGGTACACAGTAATAAATATTTCAGTAGGTGAACAACTGATCGCCAAAATTAGATAGTGGTCATAAAGAAATTTTTATTGGATTCAAAATAGCACACTATAGTAAATGTCAGTAGGTAATGTATGATATATTTTTTTACAGATATTCGTCATAAACGGCAATTTTGTACAGTGTACAGAGCTTCTTTGAAAAAACTCTTTTCACGAACGACGAAGACGAACTAGAAATTGAGGATCTGCGTGTTGAATATACCTAGTACCTATCGAAAACGATCATGAAATGTCATAAACACTATAGAATGAATGTTGGATCGTACTATGGATAGATACATAGATATTGGTGGTGTTGTCAATTGATAAATTATTCACTATCAATAAATACGCAATAGCAACGAAAATTTTAGTTTGTTTTATGTAAAATTAAAACCACCTTAAAAAAACTAAAATTTAAAAAATAATATTGCAGCCGATGACTTCTTCGTTCGCATCATTAGAACATTAATGTGTTTTATAGGAGTCGCTGTCAAGCCGGTAGGATCCGCTACCGGGCTTACATTCGTTTTTTAGCTTGGCTTTTCACCGACTTCGATAAAAACAAATTAATTTTCTTACGATGCGAACGAAGAAGTCATCGGCTCCAATATCATTTTTAGTTTTTAGTTTTTTTGAAGGCGTTTTTAATTTTTTGTTAAACGTTTGTTTATTTTAAAATTTTCAGCGGTGAATTATTTAGTTCGACTCAGATATCAGTTATACACGCAAAGGGTACATCGATACGAAGTAAATGTTTCAATCGCCGATGATTTGCTGTCAACTTTTGAGGAGTTCTATTGTGTAGCTCCGAAGTGCTTCATCAGATCTTCACCAAATTAAATGGAACCACACGGGAAGCACCAGCATTCAAATGAAAAAAGAATCATTAAAATCGGTTCACCCAGTCGAAAGTTCTAAGGTCAAAAACATTTAAAAAATACAGTCGAATGGAGAAGTTCCTCTTTTTTTTGAAGTCGGTTAAAATTAATATTAACTGCACAAAAAGTAGATCAAAGTACGTAAGTAAGTAGTAAGGGGAAAGTATCAAAACGTCTTTCACATTATAACCTCCATAATCCTATTAACGAATTAACAAATTGCTCCCTAAAAAATTATCAAAAAACCTAACAATTTCGATCTGACAGCTAAATTGGCACGATTGTAATGTTATGGCCTTCCAGTGTCTTTGAACCAATTTTGTTATGAAAACGCCTCATTTTAACCGCAAATTATAACAACTATCCTAAGTGGTTTGGACGTATTTCTTATTTTGGTGTAAGGGAAAGTGAAGCTGAATAATTAAAACTTACTACTACTTACTACGTTTTCGTTTTCAAGAAAAGACAATTCGGTATGTCATGTTTTTTTTGGTCATCATTTTTATATTTTTTACGGATAGAAGACATAATTTTAAGACACCTATTTCATTTTTATTGCGATTCATCGAGTTTATCAATATAAATTTAATTTTTAAATTATTTTGATCTGTAATCTCTAAGTGCAAAAATGGTGGAGAAAAAATAATTCGAACTCCATGGAGAAACACTACCTACTGCTATATTAAAAAAAAATAAAACGTGTTTCCTCTTTCTAACTCTATGCTGGAAACAGATACGGCAACATCAAATGTCAAATTCTGACATTGTGAATGTATTTTTTTTCATAATGGCCATTGGCCGGGTATTTCAAGTTGATTTTATGTTTAACAAGGAGTTCACAGGTATGCCAGTGACGTCACTGGACGTACCGAAAAACGACGTTATTTTATTAAAAATATTTGTAATCCTTTCATTTTAAAATCTTTGACGTAGAAAATATGATTATTGAGACAGTTATCTCGAAATGGTTTTCGATTCAGCCCTCCAAAAAAAAACTTGACATACCGAATTATTTTCATTGCTTTTTTAGCTACTTTTGAACTACGTTGTCTACAATTATCATACGAGCATTATTTGGCGCCTAAATCTAAATCTCCAAAGGTTTTTTTTACTAGGCTGTCTAATAATAATAAGGTTTTGATTCTACCAATCAAAGGTAGACTAGGTAGAAACAACTTCGACAAGGAGGCCGTTAGGCGTATCCAACTAGGTTGGGCTGCTTTTGGGAAACTACGTCATATATTCTAAATATAATAGTAAAAAATAATGCGGTCACCTATTATTTTTGATGTAAGCAAATGTATGTTTTACTTCTTTACTCTCTTTAAGATATTTTAGGTTCATTAATATTGTGTCGGGGACCGCAAGTGATTGTAAAAAAATCAATGGTCATTTCATAGCGGTCCCCTACGCATTAATTAACCTAAAATATCATAAAGAGAGTAAAGAAGTCAATTCAATTTAATTCAATTATTTATTGCCATAAATTACATGTAAATAAAAATAAATAAATAAATAAAAAAGCCTTTTATTTAGATTCCATAGCATAATGGTTACTACATTTCAAACATTCAAATGTTGTTAGTACTGTTAGTATCTTCACTTTTTAGATTGTTAGTATGGTTAGTCTTCTTCTATGTTTGCGCTATGGACCCCATTTTGGGTGAAGGCCTCCTCCATCCCCTTCCACAACTCTCTATCCTTACCCGTGCTCATCCAGTTTTCTCCAGCTATCTTTGCGATGTCATCGGCCCATCGTTTGTTTGGCCTGCCAACGTTCCTTTTGCCGGCCGGGCCTTTCCATTGTGTTGTTTGTGTTGTCCATCTTTTGTCTTTGTATCGTGAGATGTGTCCAGCCCATTGCCACTTTGATGTCAAGGCTCGTGTTATAGCATCTGTTAGCTTTGTTTTTTGCCTGATTATGTCACTTCTTATTTTCTGTATTTTTCGATTTTGAGTATGCTTCTCTCCATTGCTCTTTGGGTGGTTACTATCTTTTGTTTTAATTTGTCTGTGTAGACCCAGGTTTGACAGCCATACAGCAAGCTAGGTAAAATGCAGGTATCCATAATTATTTTCTTTAGTTTCATGTCATAGCTTCCTTTGAGAATTTCTTTCTGTGACCAAAATTTCTTCCATGTGCAATTGATCCTTCTGTCTACTTCGTCTTCATTGTTCGTTGTACTGAATGACACTTGTTTTCCCAAGTAGATGTAGTCTTTTACATATTCAATTTGATTCCCAGACACCTGTATTGTTTTGGCTTCGCCATTTGTAATCGTTTTTGTTTTACTTGCATTCATGTGCAACCCTACTTCTTTACTCTCGCTCGCTAGGTTTTGCATCATTAGCTGTAATTCTTTGGCTGAATTTGCAAAAAGGACTATATCGTCTGCAAATCTTAGGTGACTCAAGTGTTGGTTTTGTATTTTAATACCTTTGTTATTCCAATCAATTCTCTTAAAAATATCGTTCAACACTGCTATGAAGAGTTTCGGTGACATCGGGTCCCCCTGTCTGACTCCCTTCTCTATTTTGAACTCTTCTCCTTTGCTTTCCAACTTTACTCTGCTTCTACTTTGGGAATAGATGTCTCTTATGATGTTTATGTATGTTTTGTTTATCCCGCATGATTGTAGTGCTTTCCATATGGAGTTGTGTGTTATGGTGTCAAATGCCTTAGTGTAGTCCACGAAGGCCACATAAAGATGGCGGTTGAACTCTCTGTACTTCTCAATTATTTGATCTAATGTGTGGATGTGGTCAAGCGTAGAGAATCCTGAACGAAAGCCAGCTTGTTCAACTGGTTGTGCTGCATCTATTTTCGGTGTCATTCGGCTCAATAGTATGGATGAAAAAAGTTTGTAAATGCTTGACATCAGACTGATCGGCCTGTAGTTATTTATCTCTAGTGGGTCTCCTTTCTTGTACAGCAAAATTATGTCAGAGGTGCACCATTGTTTGGGCACTTTTTCAGTTTGGAGTACCATATTGAAGAGTTGTGTTAGGTATGGGATCAGTATTGGTGCGCCTATTTTTAAAACTTCATTTTTGATGTTGTCTGGGCCAGGACTCTTCTCGAATTTTAGTTTATTAATGTGTTTTAGTACTTCGCATTCGTCTATGGGTTCCATTGTTTTTCCGTCGTTGTATTCATAGCTTTCACCTTCTTCTTCTGTGTTGCCCGGGGGTTTTTTGTATAGTTCCTTATAAAAGCTTGTTGCATGACTCATTATATCTTGTCTTGTTTTTGTTTCTTTGGGTCCTTTCTTTAGTTTCTGTATCCATTCTTTATGTGCGTTTAGTTCTCTGTAGGCTCGTTTTGAACTTCTGTGGTTATTTAAGTTTTCCTCTATGATTTTCTTTCTATGATTACATGTAGGTAAGTATAAATATACAGACAGGTACAGGATGGTAACAGTACAGAATGTTTCAATGTAATTTTACCCTAGGGTGTAGCGAACTAACAATAAGTAAAGTATACTTTAATGATGAATTTATATAACATGCGATGAGATTGATTCTAATTGATTAATTATCATTATTGTGAAGAAAGAAATACATTATGTCAAGTTAATATAGATCAGATATGTCATCAACTTAACATACCTACTTAATAATCATTTTACACACATACAATAATAATTTCATTAATATTATGTTATATTGAGTTTTTACACAGCTTAATTATTCTAACCTACAGTTATTGTCACCTCAATTTGACTTTGATCATTTATAAAAGTCCAAAAATTCTTAGAAAATTCTTAGTAAAACATACATTTGCTTACATCAAAAATAATAGGTGACCGCATTATTTTTTACTTTTTAAATGTTCGTTTTTGGCGTTGGGGGTTTGTTAAATTTGCAATCGTTACAAAACTGGACAATAAGATATACTTACCTACCTACCTAGTTTCAAACTACAAATTATTAATAAAATACTGAATAGAAATGATCGGTAAAAGCGCTGCACAAGAGGAGACGAACGTTTCATTCAAACGTAGAGAGTAGTAAGTTTATTCCTTGATTCAAACAAAATAACTTTGAAAATTACGTTTGGTTTAGTACTTACACGACGTCGACACAAGGGTGTGACGTCATGCGTTCTGATTGGTGTTTTACTTAAAATGGCGGATGGCTAGATTTCGTGTTTTTTTTTTTTTTAAATGTAATTGATCTCGCTTCAAATATGAAAATGAATACATTTCTTAGAATTGCTTCATTGTATATTATCATAATAATATCATTATTTCAGTGATCTCTGTTACTGTCATCATGCCTATTATATAGGTACTTAGCAGATTTTAAGTCAGATTATAAGCTATCAAACAAAAAAAATGATTTATACATTGCGTGTTGCTCGAACATACAAATAAACAATCAAAGAAACAGACAGAAGAAAAATTTGGAATCAGGGACACCTAAAAACCATATCGTAATCTTCAATGTGCAGACACACTTCTCTTAGAGTTAAGATAAGATCTATAGGGTCCATCTTAATATGCTGACAATTTTTAAAGGGGATGATCAGACCGTCAAACAAAACAACTTTTTCTATGGGACCAACATCGAAATCGCGAAAAAAAAACTTCTGTGTTATACAAAACTGCAAACCTACTCGTGCCAAATGTATGGGACAGCAGATTTTTTGTTCGCGATTTCAATGCTGGTCTCATAGAGAAAGTTGTTCAGTTTCATGGTCTGATCATCCCCTTAAAAAAGTGTCAGCATATTAAGTTGGACCCTATATATTATTATTTATAGTATGACATTCCACCCACTACCTACTGATGTGAAAAAATAAATTACCTATACAGTGATTATACTGATATCACTATACTGTGATATGACTGTACAATTTACAATGCCGCCATCGCTGACTTTTTGGCGCGCTAACGTGCTTGACGTGCGGGACGCGCGGGGGGGGGCCCCGCGATTTACCCCGCACCTCACCCCCTCAGATTGGCTTGAAGGTTGAATAAGAGCGTCTTAAGACCAACATCGAAATCGCGACAAAAGAAATCAGCTGTCCCATACATTCTCAAAAACCGTCAGAATATTATGAAGGACCAACAAAATACCCTAGTAAAATTTAAAGGTATGGTTTAATTTAAACCATCAAATTGAAAAAAATTCATTATGGAACTTACATCGAGAATAATTATTTAATGTTTTTTTTTTTTTTTTTTTTTAGTATTGTTTATATTGATTGATGAATAATGTTTTATTGCATTACTAGCGACCCGCCCCGGCTTCGCTCGGGTGCAATGCACATATAAACCTTCCTCTTGAATCACTCTATCTATTTTAAAAAACCGCATCAAAATCCGTTGCATAGTTTTAAAGATCTAAGCATACATAGGGACAGACAGACAGCGGGAAGCGACTTTGTTTTATACTATGTAGTGATTATACAGTTGTCAACCTCAACATTCATTAATAAGTGAACTGTTGTAATAAATTTAATTATTAATTTATTGAGCTAAACTCAATTAATGTAGCATTTTGATATATTTTTATTTTTCTTTATTCTTGTTGTCTCCATAGTGAAGTTTGTTCAGCCAGTTTGATGGTCGAATATAAAACACTCCTTTAAAT
Organism: Agonopterix heracliana; assembly: GCA_963693445.1. NCBI lineage: Eukaryota > Metazoa > Arthropoda > Insecta > Lepidoptera > Depressariidae > Agonopterix > Agonopterix heracliana. The sequence goes on from OY856321.1 coordinate 2,817,296, forward strand.
ATTACTAGGGTGTTTTGTTACACCTTATATACAGTCTCTCTTTTAACTCATTTACTTACATGCACTAAAGATGTTAGGTATTATGTTATGCTGTAGAGTTTCCGGCCGCATCTTCTCTACAGCGACAACACGTTCCGACACGCGGTGGTAGCTTTAAAAAAGATTTTACTTTTAATAAGTTTGCTTCAAGCTCCTATATTGAATAAATTATATTGACTTTGATGTCATATTAAAAATAACCTACATGTTTTCCAGTTCTTCACAATGTGCGCCATGTGGTCCATACCGGTGCTGATGAGTGCAAAGAACCACTGGTGGAGGTTCATCACCATATGGACCATATTCACTCTGCTCACCGCTCTGGTCATCAGGAAGTCTTCCTTGAGACCCATGTCGGTGACGACACCCAGGTAAGTTTCTTATGTCATCATATTCTTTGAGAACCATACTTATCAGGGGATTTACTGCTAATATTTTTCCTGAAATTCTTCTGATAAAAAATTCTTTGATTTCCTGATCCTGGTACAGTACTTGGCAACATACATACATAAACTCATGACTATAATTATGTTGTTTTGTATACAATAAAGAATCTAAGAATCTAGGACTTTAATCTCAACTACCAACTATATTTTGAAGCATGCAATGGCGTGTCCTGTAGTGACAAGGGGTTAGCCTTTAGCCCACAAAAACACAGCACAAAAACCCTCATCCCGTAGTCGCCAGTACCCGGCCAACAACTTGATAACGGTAAAGGAGTTTGCACTTTCGTCTACAATCTGTGTTTCTGCGTAGTGAAGGCCTTTCTCATGTTTCCGGCTATTATGAGACAGCAAACATTGTTTCCCATTATGCTTCGGTATTAATTATAGTACTCTGTACTGTGTTTATGCTAAATTACACAATTTAATAAAACATATTTAATAGAAGGGACTTTTTTAATTTTGGGAAATAATGAGCTGCCTTATCATTGAAAATATGTAAATGGCGACTAAGTTTTAGTATAACTTGAGTGTGCTATTATTCATTATTCCATAAGCATATGCTCACGACTATATTCCCCGAGGGGGTAGTCAGAGATATTCTGAAACCTCAGAACATCCACGTTTCACCAGTAGTACCGAAAACTCTGTCCAGTGTGACAGGGGGTGAGCCCGTCGCCACTTATAATGGACAGTGGGTACAATACATGCAGGTTTTCTCACGATGTTTTCCTTCACCGAAAATCCAGTGGTGTTACAAATCGTACATAAATTCCGAAAAACTCATTGGTTTCGGCCTGGACGGGGATCGAACCATCGCCTCCTACACGGCAGGCAAGGTTACTCGCCACTGGACTACCACGGCTTTTTTCATTATTCATTATTATTCAATAATAATATAACATTGTCACATCTTCCAGATTGGTCTACAAATGGTTCTACCTCATATACAAGCTGAGCTGTTTCCTCGGGGTCACCGGCTACATCGTGATGATGCTCACCTTCCTCGGCCTCAACATACTCTTCGGCCACAAGCCCCAGCAGTGGATGGACTTCGGCCTCATGTTCCTATTCTACGGTCTCTACTTCGGTGTCCTCGGGAGGGACGTAGCCGAGTATTGTACGGACAAGATGGCCGCTTCGATCGGTGTAAGATCAGTTATTAATATTTTTAGGTATTAACTAGAGTTTACCCATGATTATATACCCTAGTATAATACCCAAGACTATACAGGTTTCTAACCTTACTGTTTCGGGAATACTCCCGAGATTTAAAAAAAATATCATAAGTTTGGATATGCGTAAAATATGGGTGAGCTTGAGGCGAACACAAAAGACCAGCGATTGCCTCAGTATTACATAACGACCCTTGCTTGCAATAGCCCAAACACAAATCGATCAATTATGCTAATTTAATGTAAACATTGCTAGTGATGGCAATGGGCAGACAGACCACCGATAACGTCAGATGGACAGATAGAATTGGCACAGGACCGTGAGGATGGTTGGTGTTGGCGCAATAAAAATGAGTCCCACTGCTGGGCAGTGGGTCGACGTGGGCTGATTTGATTGATTGACTGATTTTTGGTGAATACACTATATGGAATACATAATTAGATACAACATCCATGAGTTGGGTTACCCGAGACGCTGCTTCGTAAGCAGATTCGATACCAACTAGGCAATCGAGCAGTAATTCCGCCTTCGAACATCAAGCCAGGTAGTTGTCTTGAGACTACCACCTCTCAAGATGACGTGATTAATCCCGTCTGGAATCATCAAAATCATTGATGATTCACAGAAGCTGGTCCTATATCATAGGACAAGTCACTAAACAAATTGATTTGTGATGGATTCTGACTTCGAAAGATTCTAAAATGATTTACCTTTTATGTCGAGGTATGTTAGATTTATAACCTTGTTCTGTTGTTAACAGGTTAAGAGCCTGTTTCACAACCTCTGGATAAGTTCTTAATAGCTTAGCTGACAGATCGTTTGACTATTGACTCGATATGCTAGTCACAGTATAAGAAAATATCAATTACTACATACAGTGTGGACACTCCCTGCCTCCCACCAACTTTTTACCTCACCCCTACCCTCACCCCCTTTATTGCCCTCTGGTTACCCGGCAGTTTCATGCATGAAACTAATAAGTAAGATTTTTGCATGTACTGACGTCATGACGTCATCTTGTCAAAATCAGTTTTTTTTGTAGGCAGTGTCCAGTCTATTAGCGTGCGAATTTTTTTTCGTGTATGTGCTAGTGCTGCCGTGTTTTGTTTTAGTGAAGAATAATTTCGGATTGAGCAAAACTGACAAAGGAAGGAGAATTCCACGCCTTTCGTTTAGCTTCGTACATCTCTTCTCTTCAGTTTCTTTTGACCTGTCATTTTCTAACGATACGTTCCAAGTTGAGAACTAACTAAAAGTTTAATTTGTACATTACAGTACTACACGCAAGAGGGGATCCCGACCAGGCAGCTGGAGCAGAATGTGTGTGCCGTGTGCGGCAACCAGCTGCTAGTCAACGTCAATGAAGAAGGGGTTCTAGGTAGGTTTGCATACAGTTCAAATTGATACGGTAAAACAAGTAATGAACATGTACATTCTTCCGATTCTGACGTACGGTGCTCAATATCAAATCAAATCACTGTACGTGGTCTTTGACGAACGATCAGGACTGCGATTATTGAATCTCATTCGGTGAGCTCAGCAGTTGAAAATGTCAAAATTACTATTAGAGATATGCATCTTTCTACTGCTGATTTGACTTTCAAAAATCGGTCTCCTGTAGTATGATTTTTGAAAGTCATATCAGCAGTTGAAAGATGCATATTTCCATAGTAATTTCGACATTTTCAACTGCTGAGCTCACCGAATGAGATTCAAATATCGCACTCCTGAAGTCAAGCCTCAAGGTTTGTCAGAGAGCTATGGAGCGGAGCATCCTAGGCTTAAAATTGATCGACCGAGTCAGAAACGAAGTCATTCGCTTTAGAACCCAAGTGACAAACGTCGCCACCACTGCTGCCAGTATAAAGTGGGATTGGGCTGGTCATGTCTGCCGCATGCCAGATGACATGTGGGTCAAACCACCAACCACCAACTGGTCCGTCGAGTTGATTAAGTTAGCGTATTAGCACAGAATTGTTAATGGTATATAGTTCTATATACAGATCGGCCACTCCCTGCCCCCCTCTTGACTTACCACGCTTTGTATAAACATCATCTACATTTCATTACTTTTTATTGTTCGTTCAGTTATTAAAAATAGTATTTGAGCTAAAGAATTAATGAAAATGTGAATTTAGCGTTATTTTTCAACGTTTTTATGCACTAAAAAGACTCAATTTGATGTAGTCAAATTTAACGGGTGCGCGGGCTAACTCGAGCAAGGGAATGCAGTCAGGCGCGTGCACCCGTTAGATTTGACTACATAAAATTGAGTCTTTTAAGTGCATAAAAACGTTGAAAAATAACGCTAAATTCACATTTTCATTAATTCTTTAGCTTAAATACTATTTTTAATAACTGAACGAACAATAAAAGTGAAGTGGGAGAAATGTAGATGATGTTTATACAATGTGTGGTAAGTCAACCCTACACATATGTCAAGGACAATTTGCACCAAGATGGGCATGTGCGAACGTCATCATGTCAAATCCAAAACGTTGTTAGAAGTGCCGGACCTGTGGTATTAGTTATTCTATGGCCCTACCTTACATTCAGTTCTAGCTGCGGCCCCGAGGTCGTCAGCAGTGAAAGTGTTAAAAAACACCTTGTAAAGTACCGTATCGTATTTCAGAGAACACGTACAAGCTGACGTGCGGGCACGTGTTCCACGAGTTCTGTATCCGGGGCTGGTGCATCGTCGGCAAGAAGCAGACCTGCCCCTACTGCAAGGAGAAGGTCGACCTCAAGCGAATGTTCACCAACCCGTATCCTTTTTATTACCACTATTTGACTATATGCACGGGCATCGCCACGCCACGCCATCTAGCGCATTACGGACCTGTTAATTATTTGTACAAAAAATGTTACGATAATTTTTGTTATTATTATTAACAGTTGAACAACTGTTTGATGGGTCGACTCTTAGTTTAAAAGGATGCTAATGATATCAATTTCACCCTGTATAAAAGAAGACAGAAGATATTGGTAACCCAAGTGTGCGCGATTTCGACTCACACTTGGGCGGTTCTTTTTTAATGTTTATTTAGTAAATATTAACAAACAAAATGCTTTGAAATATTCCTGAACTCCTAGCGCAGTTGGGACCGGCCGCACATCCTCTACGGCCAGCTCCTCGACTGGATCCGGTGGCTGGTCGCGTGGCAGCCCCTCATTCTCTTCCTGGCCCAGGGCATCAACTGGCTCTTCGGTCTCGAATGAGATACTACAGGACTTCCTTACTTTACCTTCAAGTCAAGCGGCAAACTTTTGAAAATAATAGGACCTACTGTTCTTGAGATGGACAAGTCTAGCGAAGAAATCGCTGCGGTATTCCGTTCACCGTTTTGATCGCATAGAGTTAAAGAAAATGAACTATTCATCCGCACATTTCACGTTAATAAGTCATTGACTACAACTACAAAAATCGTATACACGAATGTGTGAAAGCGTGAGCTTGACAACTATAGTTCTCTCCGTTTCAGTTCATCTTGTTTTTTATTTGATCGATTTAAGTTCGCACATTGCAGCGACTTTATCGAGCGATATTATCGCTGCGAGTTTGCGCTATTTATTTCTAGTACATTTTGTATGGGGACGCGCGCGATCCTACACACTGCCGCGATATTATCGAGCGATAATATCGCTGCGATTTTACGATATTTGTTCTCAGTACATTTTGTATGGGGACGCGCTCGATCCCACACACTGCCGCGATATTATCGCAACCTGACGCAATCTCTTTCGACTACATTCAGTGGTGGGGCGCATGCGTGACGCGAATCGCGGAATCGCTGCAGTGTGTAAGGTGTCGCGAATCGCTCGATAATATCGCTGCAATGTGCGGAGGTCTTTATACTTGTATTATGAAAAGACATTGCCCAATCCCGTTTCGCATACAAAACGGGTAAATTTGAATTATATCAGAATTCCTACTACAGAAAAGAACAATTTGCATTTCATTGGGAAGTATGATATTTCTCCTGTTCTGTGTATAATTTTCGCTATCATACTCTTTGTATTTGATCTTTTATTATGTAAACTCATTCGTTAGTTGCACAACGATTTGAAACGAATACAGTTCGTCACGTGGGCAATGTCTTTTTCGCTAGAGGTTATGTAAAACTACAATGAGATTTAGTCAGCCTGACTAAGAACAACACTACAATAAGTAGGTAATACAATTAATTATTTATACAGCCCCAGCAACGTCCTATGCCGAGGTCCGTAACCCTCGGGGTGCCCCTAGGTCGGTTGCTTAAGTTCATTCATTTGGATCGGTAGACCCTTCGTGATCCCTCCAATAATCCGCGGTAAAAGCAGTAACTGCTCCTTGAGCAATGCTGTATTAGTCATTTCCAAAAAAAAAATGCCATCGAGGTACAGAGTTTATGTGAGCGGGTTGTTATTTGAACCCAAATAAGGGTCTACCTGTATTAGGTTATTTACATAAATGCAGTCACTTTCACAGCACATTATCGTCAAAAAAATTTGAGTGATCATTGATGAAGGTCACATCGCAATCGGTTCAGCAATCAATAAAAAAAGTAAGAATTTTTTTAAATATTGTAGTTATAAGGTCGTCATGCCTTCATTGTATTATTTATTAAGAAAATGTATTTATAAATAATATTAATGGACTCGGTGTAAAGAACAGACAGTAGTGGGAGTTTGCCCAGCGCTGGGATTTTATATAGGCTAGTAAAATAATATGAATTCAATGTGTTTGTACATTAGTGTACATATATGGAGTTATTAAGATGTCATTTGGATCTGGTTTCCAACTTTCATTTCATTTATTCATACAGGGTCTTCTGTAGGTGGACGGTTAAGTTTGTGTCAAACTGAACAACTTTCTGTATAGGACCAACATGGAAATCGTGAAACAAATTCTACATACAAAACTGCAATCGTACTCGACTCGAATGGGACAGCTTATTTTGCTCGCGATTTCGAGTTGTTCAATTTGATCGACTGATTCCTTTTAAAACTGTCAACTTATTACGAAGGACCCTATATGGTTGAAGGGTTTGTAAATAGAGTCAAGTGTAATCAGTGAAAATACCTAATAGCGTTAGATTCACTGAAGTTAGCACCTTAATTATTACGTCACTTTTCTGTTACGCACTGTATAATGTATTGTAAAAGTATTATTAGGGTCAGTGCACATAGAGTGGAAAAATACTTGAGCAGTTTCATTCATCAACATCAGCCGATATACGTCCCACTGCAGGGCACAGGCCTACCCTATGCTCAGGGAGGGTATGCGCGTTAGTCCACCAAGCGTGCCCAATGCAGATTGGTGGATTGGTGACCATCGTAATTTCTTTTTCAGCATAAGTAGGGTTCCTCACGATGTTTACCTTCACCGTTTGAGATCAGTCGGTATTACGTAGATAAGTTTGAAAAACTCATTGTTACATGGCACATCGTCCGTGCGGATTTCAATATACCTCAAGATACAGTTTCAATACCTGTGATAAATTGAGAATTAACGCAATTTTAATTGAAGTAAAGTTGAAAATAACATGCAAGATTTATATCCCTGCGGCGTGTCTTCGCGTTATCTCTTGCACGGGAATTTCATTAAGAATTAGTTCATTATCAATTTAAACTGCTCAGTATTGTTCCGCTAGATGTTCTCACCCTTACTTCTCACCAGCTGGAGTGCGATTTTTGAATCTCATTCGGTGAGCTCAGCAGTTGAAAATGTCTTAATTACTGTGGAGATACGCATCTTTCTAATGCTGATTTGACTTTCAAAAATCATAATTTAGGAGTGCAATTTTTTTAAGTCAAATCAGCTGTAGAAAGAATCTCCATAGTAATTTTGATATTCTCAACTGCTGAGCTCACCGAATGAGATTCAAAAATCGCACTCCTTGAGCCACTAAATCAAGTGGGGTAACCCATTTTTATCTATTGTCTCGTTTAGTCGGGTACCGAGCGGTTAAGCAGGATTTGAAAAATTTTAAATTTCCCGTATCAAGAATATTTCGTATTCTCTACAGGAAGTAACAAACCACCCTAGTAATATTCAAAGGGGTGGTTTAGACCCTACGAATAAAGAAATAACTTTATTTGTAGTTTAGACCATCAAACTGAACAACTTTCACTATGGTATGGAGACTGAGAAATATCTGTCCCATACATTTGAGTCGAGTAGATATTGCAATTTGAAGTTGGCTCCATAGTAAGAGTTGTTCATGTTCAGTTTGTACATTATACAGGATAATGTAGATAGTCATATAATTCTGTTATGTCTCATAGATACCTCTTGCGTTAGTGTCGCCACCTTGTGGTCGGTGGTAGCGTCGGATTTTTATAATTTATTCATATTTAATTTTAATCGAGTATTTTCGTTGGGACATTCCAACTTTAAGACTTTGAAAGTCATTTATCTATTAGAAAAAGAAGCGTAGAATTTTTCTGTTGCGAAAGCAATTAGTGCCACCATTATAAAGCAATTGTAAGAAAAAACTAAATTTTAGCCTCGGCCACATGTCCGCGGCGCCGTCGCTGTTATATCTTAGACGAGCTGTTGACTTGGACTTCTTCCGCGTGGATTACCCCTTTAGGCTGCGTTTACACCAGAAATGTGCGAGGAAGCGAGGCGGTGAGCGAGGAAACAATCCGCCAATAGCGCGCTCGCTCGATCACGTCATTGGGAAATTGAAGTACTCTCATTGGCGGATTTTTTTCCTCGCTCACCGCCTCGCTACCTCGCACATTATTTTGTGGTGATTGGGGATCTACCTCCTAGCGGTCCACCCCGGGCAACGGCATCACAAGCTACCAAGTTTGTGGTGGCGGCTGAACGATCCCCCACTGCGATGTGGTAAGCTCCGCAAGGAGTCGCGACCACCCTCCTGCCGGAGTCTGGCACCAAGCAGCTTGCTGCGTTTCGTCAGTGTGCAGGAGTGCCAGTGCACTTCTGGGTAAGCTCGCTACATATTAGACCCCATCTTTGTCCTGAGGACTAGATAGAGGTCAAGAGCAAACCCATCAATAATAAAAAATAAACATCTCTGGTGAAAACGCAGCCAAAGGGGTCGATTTTCGATAAATCCTTTCTTAGTTCACCCCTACGTCCTCTAGAATATTTATTCAAAATTTCATGTTTCTAGCTTCAGCGGTTTAGGCTGTGCGTTGCTTGTCAATCAATCAGTCAGTCACGAAATTATTTTATAATATGTTTAGATGAAAGTAATATTAATTTTATACGTGTGATATTAGCACTAACCGAAAGCCCTTCGCCCTTCGATGGAAGGACGAAATTGGTCAAAAAATCTAAGTCTAAACGGAAAGACATCACACAGGAACTTTTCACGACACATCGTCGTGCCGTGGCACGGCCCCGGCTACCGTGCGTTGATAATTACGGTTTCCCACTGATAACTTTTTCAATTTTTAGGAGCGCTGTGACCGTCAAACTGAACAACTTTGTTGGCACAACACAGCGTTTCAGCCTGCCACGAGGCTCCACAATCCTTCTCAGTTGTTCTTACTCAAAAACAATCCTCGAGATTGGATAGATACTCCCTCAAAACACTTGACATTGGCGGAAATGCGGTGCTAATGCACAAGCAAGAAGTCCATTAATTATAAATTAAAAAATAAAAAACATCGAAATCGCGAAAAAAAATCTGCTGTTCCCATGTTCCATATAAAACTACAAACCCACTCGAGCCAAATGTATGGGACAGCAGATTTTTTTTCGTGATTTCGATGTTTTTTATTTTTTAATTTATAATTAATGGACTTCTTGCTTGTGCATTAGCACCGCATTTCCGCCAATGTCAAGTGGTTTGAGGGAGTATCTATCCAATCTCAAGGATTGTTTTTGAGTAAGAACAACTGAGAAGGATTGTGGAGCCTCGTGGCAGGCTGAAACGCGAACCGCGCGAACACCACGCGAGAGACAAGTGTTCGGGGCAAACCCTGCAACGTGACTCGATTTCGATGTTGGTCCCATAAAGAAAGTTGTTCAGTTTGACGGTCTGATCATCCCTAAAAAAAGTGTCGGCACATTAAGAAGGTCCCTGTATAATTTACAATAACTTTTGGAAATCCTAAAATACTGCATTACCCTACCTACCTATTAGATAGATTCATTAGGTTTAAGAGTACAAAAGTTGTTTTATACTATTCACATGTATATTATAGTGTCTGTATGTTTGTTGGAAACGATTTGTAAGTATTTTGTACAAATACAATGGTGATTCACTATCAATTTTGTTTTATTATTTCATTAAATTTATTTATGGAAACGTAACGTTTTTTAATCGAATCGAATTGATAACAATATGTTCAGCTAAAGTTAATCATTATAACGGGTTCTTACCGCGTTATGAGGGTAGATAGATTTGTCTGCTCTTAAAAATCTACCTGCAGTTCTACAGTCATCCCGTGATCATGGCAGTTGTAACACTGCCGAAATATCGGGAACTCCAAAATAAATAAAAACGCGCTAAGAACCCGTTAAAATGATTAACTTTAGCTTAATTAATAACCGCGTAACTCTCAAAAACAATATGTTCATTTTGAAAAGTAAAAGCCAATAGAAAATTATTTGTAAATGGATTAAAGAGCCATTTTTGCTTTTGAAAAACGGATTCTTTACTCAGGAAGCAGAAAATTACTAGATATAGGTAGGCCCAATTTTGGAATTCAGGAATGCATTGCATGGCATGGCACCCACTGTCCATTATAAGTGGCGATACGGGCTGACTCCCCGTCACACTGGACTGGTACCCCGTACTGGTGAAACGTGGATGTTCTGAGGTGTCAGAATATCTCTGACTATCCCCTCGGTGAATATCGTTGTGAGCATTATGCCTATGCTAATACTATAATTTTAAAGCATAAATTAATATGGAAGAGACGGCACTGAGGGGGGTATTACAGAACGACACTCATGTGGAGATCTCTTCTATAGAAAAGGATGCAAATACGTATACATGCATCCTTGTCTATCTTTACTTAAGAAGAGATCTCCATCTAAGTGTCGTTCTGTACCCCTACCGGGGAGTACCCCTTACAGTTAATACGGACGGACGGACTTCTGTACGACCAAACGAAAAATCAAAATATACAATGTTTTTGCGAAAAATACTGCAGTAGGCCGAGCATGCCTCCGTCTTAGTTACTTTGCGCAAGAGAAAGCGAACGCCCATGGCTTTTGTCGCTTTCTCTTTGCATGGCATGCTAGCCGTATTAAAGTCCGCGCCAAAGAGTAATATAAGTATATGTCCGCGCGCGAAAGCGAAAAGTTTTTTATCTAATACATTACCCTAAATGCAGGGCCGATTTCGGCATACGTTGCCTGATTTGTTCTCTCTATTTTTTAAACTGAAGCGATCAAAGCAAGCAATGTATGCCGAAATCTGTCTTACATGTAAGGTAAAGGGTAATTAATCAATCTCTTTCGTGAAACAGAAGTCTGAAAAATACAAAATCTTCTTTCTGAAAACTTCAAAATAGCCATTAAATAATTTCTTTCTCTATCACATTCGATTTTCCAATCAACGTCACATGTTTTCATTTTTTCTCACAGAAAAAAAAATCCTCTTAGGTAAAAAATAATGTAGATCAAAAACTGATTAAAAAACAATTAAAAATTTCGTGTTAAATTATCAATTCTGACTGTAAATTAATTCTGTACAATGTTGGGAAGCACATTAAGATGCTGCAGCCATCTCCGGCACTTGAACGGAGTGTGTTTCATAAGCAACAATAGCTTCAGCCAATTTTTTACTGGAATCGGTAAGTTTCTACCTACCACTACTTACTACTTCACGGACCTACCCTTTTACGTATTTCGGATTTCTGAATTTCCCCTGCTCATTAATTGAGTATCACGATTAGCTGTTAATCGTATTAAGGATATTTGACACCCCGTAGGTACAATAGATTATCGGTAAAAATTTTCCTACATGGACGTAGTTGAGTCATGGTGCTGGAATTGACCCGAGCACACGTCTAGCGTGGTTTTCGCGCGTTGCGTTTTTGCCTGCCACGAGGCTCCGCAATCCTCAATCTCTTCTTGTTCTTGAACAAAAACAATCCCTGAGATTGGGATAGATACTCCCATAAATTACACTTGACACTGGCGGAAATTCGGTGCTACGCACAAGCAAAAAGCCATTAATTATAAATAAAAAAAAAATACATGGACTTAGTTGTCCTGCATTGGCCTTTGAAGCCAAAATCCCAGACCATGTACGTATTTCAAGAACCTATAATGCATTCCAAATAAGGACGAAAAGATATTCTGATTCCTGTATAGCTTTCTGGCCAATTCTAATTAGCAAATATGATTTATTTATGAGAAAGATATACTATCCAACGCAACGTATCTTGGACGTTACTTAAGTGGTTCCAAGAATAAATAAGAGGAAGTGTTTAAAATCTCAGTAGGCCTCGCATGCCACCCCCGAGAAAACGATAAAAATCGAGAAGTGCCTCCATCCTTATTATTTTACGTATGTCAGAAAGAGCGCGCATGACGTTTTTCTCGTTTAAACCATTTGTCGTGGGTGGCATGCTAGCCGTGCTGTTTCTGTAATTCAAAATGGCCTTAAATTTTCGTTGTTATTTGGAATAGAGTATAGTTCCAATCGGCGAAGCAATCGTCGTTCTTATCTTCGCTTCTCTGCTCTGAATAATTCACAAAGTGACAAATAAAACTAATTGTAGCGGAGCTACGAGAGCTGACTAAGCAACAATGCCGAACACATCGATCGAGTCGATGTAAACAGAGATCTACGAGTATCTAGGTCAGCGCATGCGACCTAGCACGTCACACAGAAGACGGCCAATCACAATATGGATCTGTCCAACGCATCATTACGAATAACAACCAATCTTATGGCGAGTCCTGAATCGCACTATCGAAGTTATCAAGAGACTTTGCATATATACAACATCCAACTAAGAACTGTTGGACCGCGGTCCCGGGCATTCCAACTAGCCCGTGGAAGATCTTCCCTTTTCCTCCAAACTAATCTAATTAAAACTGAATCTTCATTAAGTTGTCAGCGAACTAGGATCTTTTGGCGAACGAAATGTATGAGAAGATATGGCTACGCAACCTTAACAGTGGCACGGGGGTGCAACATGCTACTTCTATAACAGCGAAGCCGGGTTCTCTGTTCTGTAGTGAGAGGGATGGATTCATACTCCACCCTAATCTCTATTCTATTTTTAAAATATGGCTGCCATCTTGGTTTGTGATGATTTTGCCAATGTCGAGTTTTTGTAGCAAAAGTGCTTGACGTTGTACGGTTATGAAGATATTTTGGTGACTTCAAGGGTTGTTCTTACAAAAGAACACTATCTTGAGCCACCACTGGAGCCCCGCTGTCGAGCTGGGAGGGGGCAACCGACGAGCGACACGCGACACGCGACCACCCACTAGCAGATCCACAACGCGACTCCCCCACCCTAATCTCAACAACACCAAGTCCGTAGTGACAAACAATCTACTAGAAAATCCTTTTCACCAACAGGGTATCAAAAAAGGAACTACGCAAAGAAAGATGACAGTAAAATCGCTCCTTGCTGCAAAGAAATATCTCAAACGAAGGGCAAGAATGTGGAGCCCTGGCCAAAGCCCGACCCGCCGCCCCCGGCCTGGCGCTGCGAGTGCCCGCAAGAGCCTCAGCCTCCGACCTACGACCCTTATAGGATTAAGGTTCCCGATGTTGTGGTGCCCCCTCTACCACCGAGCAACGCTAAGGTATGCTGATATTGTTTTACCAGTTAGCGCTCTTACAGCTCGCCTGTACACTTTGCGACACAGAGGGTCTCGCGACCGTAAAGTCTATGAGCGCGACCCACGGCGACAGTAAAGTGTGCTTTGTCAGGCATGACTTAAAATCGGATTTTGTTCGGCATACATTGCTACGGTACGGTAGCACGTAGCATTTCTTATTACGACACTAAAGCTTTAGGGTCATCATTGTCCTTGGTTTTATTTCGGTTTCTGTTAGAATTCATCCGTCTCAGCATTTATTAGTATTGCATCAAAGCTGTATGGCCTTGGTGTTATTGAACTTTGAAACTTCAGCCTCTTCATACATTTTTGATGTAATAAAACTTACAGCTACAGCTGTCACGCTATACAGTAGGCCTACCATAAGTTTACCTGTAGTTTACTACAGTAAAACTACTGTAAGTAAACTACAGTTTGTGTATTGAATTTCGGACAGCGCTCCTAGTGGTTACGTTGAGAACTAATTCTGTCATACAAAATTGGCGGCGCAACTACAGTAGTAACGTACAGTGAAAACTCATGGTAGGCCTTCAGGTCGGTTAATTAAAGCTGACGCGTTCACAGACACACGAATGCATATTTCCGGTCAATGTGTCCGTGCTTGACAAAGATAAAGAAACTTTTCACTATGCGTGCAGTGAGACAAAATCATTTCGTAAATGTGTGGCACGCGCCAGCTTTAGTTAACCGACATGTAGTAATGCTAGAAGGACAATTTCTAACAGAATAAACCGGCCTATTAGCTTTTGTTGGCCACTTTCATATGTGGACCAAAAATGTACGAAACGCGGATGATGTCATTTAGTGTTGCCACGTGTTGGTGGCGCCACCTAATGCGTGATGCTAGTCCTCACCCGGCGGCCTCATTAACAAATTGTAGTCGAACCAAACTGTGTAACGAGTGCGTTAGACGAAATCAGAGCCCCGCGACGTGGAAAGTATCTAATGAATCCCAGCTTGTGCTTTCTTCATCAGTGGACATGGACCGGTGTGTTCCTGACCTCCGGGCGAGACCAGCAAGACCAACAAGGCCAACAAGGCTGGAACCAACCGGGGTACGGATACCCGCACCAAGGACAGGCCCAACAATACGACGAACACGGCAACCCCGTCGAACAGGAGGAACCAGACGAGAGCCTCCTCGGAATCATTAAAGGATTCTTCAAAGGCAAAAAAGATAAACCCAGCGGCGATCAGATCACAGGCCAACCGGATCTAGAATGGAATCTTGTCAAACACTAAACCGGTAAGGACGAAAGGCGAAGACTACATTTTGTGACATAGACGATTGCAATAGAAGTTTTAAAACCAAAAATAGTTTTATTTACGAGGTTGGATTTCGTCCAACGCACTTAACACGGTCACGACTATTTACACGACGATGTATGACTATTTAAACGTTTTTTGACAGGAATATCTGAGTGAAGATGGCTTGTTCAGTAGCAGCGAAATTAATATGGACAAAAAAGGGCGGCTACCGATGCAAGATCTTTTCTTTGATTCACCGATAGTGCACCCAGATTACTGGAAAGATAAGACGGAACACAAGAAACTGAATGTTGTGGTTCACGAAGTTCTACCTCGACTGAGCTATCACGGGAAAGCCAAATATAAATACGCTTTTCACGAACCCTGGAAGCCTTTGGACAGAATGTCTTTGCTCGCGAAGGCTGAAAAAGAAGAGGTTAATAGATCGGGAGAAGCTGCAGCGATAGAACAATCCGAAAAAAATGTTTCGTGATCCACGCGGGCTCTGATTTCTGATGAAACAAATTTAAAAATACTTTTCCAGTTAATGAGTGTCGCTTAGTTTCATATCTAATAAATGTACGAGTATTTGGATAAGGTTGTGTTTTTTAATAGTCGAGTATAGTGTACAGTCAGCATCGGAAAATCCTGACCCGTCCTATCTCTTAGTGTTACGTCACACCTGCTGAAAGTTCCGCGCCTAAAGTTCCGTCGAACAGCAACGCTTTTTGGGTATCCTTTAAAAAAAACAAAATAAAAATAAAAAATCTTTATTTCAGACATAACACACATCAGCCGACGGAATGTTCCGTCCATAGATTAATATGGCTCCGTCGCATTTGTACTTAAAAGCTTTGCGCGCGTGTTCGACGGAACGTTGTTAGGCGCGGAACGTTCAGCAGGTGATAAGGGGGTTAGATTTCTCTAAAGCTGACCGTACCGTACTTTGTATCTTTCATGTAGTGACTGCATAGTACCTACCTACACGTTTTTCAATCAAATCTGTCCTCTCATCGCCCACTGTAGACACAAAACATTTCATCTCACGGTCCTGTGTTAGGGTTGAACTACACATGGCCGCACGCGTTCGCACTTTTCCGTCGCTCCATCCTTTTCTGTCACTCAGGAACGGAAAAGGATGGAGCGACGGAAAAGTGCTATCGCGTGTGGCCATGTGTAGTTCAACCCTTAGTGTGATGAATGATGATACATTTTCCGGATTTACTCTATATAAATTATACGTGCAATACTTTTCCCTAGGTAGGTATACCTGCCGGCGACACAACAGTATACGCGCCATTTTTCCTAGGCGCGTAATTTACGTCGCGTAAGTTCGGCAGATGTACCGCTACACTTAGTCACAGCATAAGAAAGAGTAGGCCCTTTTTTCTGGACTTTCACCAGGTGCCGCACTTTTCTGTACTTATGCCCAATATATGAACTCACAGATAGACGCCTAAGGGTGAACGCATATCTATCCGCAGCGAAGGAGCCGAAGGAGGCGAACGAAACGAATTTCCTTTTAATTCTTCTGACGATTCGTCCGATTCGCCGCGGATAAGTGTGCGAGGTGTCATAGAATTTCATACAACCAATTCTAAAATTCTATTCTTTTGCCTCCTTCGGCTCGTTCGTTCGCCTCTGATAAATGTGCGTACACCTTAAACAAGACACATACATTTTGGTCAGTACCTTACCTTAGCTTAGACTATGTATAAGCAAGCTATAGAGCGCACCTAACCGTGTATGAACCGTAAGCTCGGATATGAACAACAAAACGTGTCAATTTCTCGATCAACTAGCACCAAAATAAAACGCGTTTCAGTGACCATTTTCAAGAGCAAAATTTACCTAACCTTCTTTTTTTGGCTTAGATGTGCGCGCTCTATAACTTGTTTATACATACTCTAAGGTCAGTACTCAGTACATATCTTTTCACAGCCGATGTTAGATTGCGCGCGTACAAAAGGTCCGTGTTCTGCCAAGCCTGCGCCGCCGGAACCGCCGCCCTGCCCCCCGCCGCCCATAAAGCCCTTCCCCTGGATGTACCTGGTTGTAACGGGCGCTTTTTTAGCTTTTGTTGGAGGGGTATGTTTACTTTTATTGGGCACCAACGCTACAGTAAGGGTCAGGACACATTGAACGATGGCGAACGACGGAGTAATGAAACGCGTTCGGCGCCGTTCGCCGCATCGTCGACGGGGTGGAGGGTGCGGGCTATGTCCCATACTAAACGTGGTTTTTTTAGGGACCCGCCGTCATTCGCCGTCGTTGGTCATGTGTCTCATCCCTAAAGGAGCTTTCGCTTTTTTATTACAAAACTGCCATTAAGCGTACTTTTGGTGGAAGCTGTACTGGGCTGTACCGGGACTTGCCCGTGGTCCCCCAGCCTAGTCCACCGTGGGGTACCACGACCAATTTTTTTTGCCGAAGGATCCCCCTTTATAATAATCTTCTTATTTACCATCATTGTCCCCCTTGGGGGTTCCTCGGGCAACAAAAATTGGTCGTGGTACCCCACGGGGGACTAGGCTGGGGGACTACGGGCAAGTGGCGGGCTGTACTTTTTCTGACGAACGCGGAATTCTTCTGGTCAGATATCAGCTTTTGTCAGAAAAAACACGTCTTTTGCTTTGTTGTGGTTGCTTTTATTTTTGTTTCCTGGAGTGCGATTTTTGAAACTCATTCGCTTAGCTCAGCAGTTGAAAATGTAAAAATTACTATGGAGATATGCATCTTTCTACTGCTGATTTGACTTTCAAAAATCATACTTCAGTGGTGCGATTTTTGAAAGTCAAAGCAGCAGTAGAAAATGTCAAAACTCAGATCAATTAATACATCCTGTGAATACATTTGATTTGCACGTTTGAGTTTCAAAAATTGCACTCCTGGATAATGCTGTATGTCTGAAAATGGATGTATAATTGTGCAATTTTAGTCATTTTGGAAGTCAGTTGTTTTAGTACTTAATTAATTTATGGCACAGCTATGACACTGCGTGTACGTGAATGCTCGCGAGTACCAATAGGGACACCCTCTCCCATACAAAACTGCCAACCTAACTCGACCCGAATGTTTGCTTTCAAAATGGTTCTTATTTAAGAGGCCATAGGTCCCGAAGAATATTTTCTATGAGAAACGCGATTGCCCAGCGCTCCGAAAAGTGTGTGCGTGAGCCGTATTTTCGATTAAAAAGAACTAACCCAAGTACATTTTCTAGATTTTTTTAATGATTTCACTAGTTAAACTAATGGTGAATACCTATGTGAGTATAAATGCAAAAAGTCTGAAACTATTTCAAGTTCTTCTAAAACGAGAAAAATGTATAAAAAGGCATGAAAATACGTCATCTTTGTGACGATTTTCTATCGAGTGAAGTAATTCCAATCGTGTATTCAGTTTATGATTTCACTAGATAAACTATCAAAAAATATTGAGGTATGATTTTAGTTTCGGTAAATGGTATAAATATAGTCTTAAAATGAAAAATAAAAGATGCCTCCAAGGTATTTCCACTTATACTATTACGCCTTAATTAAAACATTTTTTTTTCAGTTCTACAAGTGGTACTTATACAGAGAACAACAAGAATTGATTGGTGATAATAAACCGATATGTAAGTCCAGTATGGCTATTGTGCCAATTTGTAAGTGCATTGTAAGGGTCAGCGCACACCTAGCGGAGAACTGTTTGAGCCGTTTTCATTAATCAATGGACAATGAAAATGAACTCAATGGCTATTGAAATCGATTTGAAAATAGCGAGCAAGAGAATTGAATTGAGAATTGCGAACACGTCACAGGGACAGTAATAATATAATAATAAATATCTTGGACAGTGTCACACAAATTATCTAGTCACATTTAAAGTTCCCGAATCTAGCCTGGACTTGTATTATGATAACTAGACAACGATATAGTTAATATATATAACGCGTCAGTTCTGCCCTACAGGCAAAAACGGAATCTTTGTCATCGGTCTCGGAACATTTCAAGCACCTGTCATCTCATGTTTCCCTAACCCTCCTCCGTAACTGCCTCTTTATGCCTCGTCTCACATACTTGTTAAGAACGGCACCAACATGGGTATTCCATAGGGAAACCACCAAGTTAGACAGCACAATGAAACTGGCACTTGAAATTGTACTCAACGTGAGCCTCAATGAAGCACAGTGGTGTCAGGCCGCTCTCCCTGTCCGCCACGGTGGCCTCGGGATACGTCGCGTTCAGGATCTCGGCCTAGTTGCGTTCCTGGCCTCCGCACATGGAACAGTGGATCTTGTCACTCGCATTTTGTCCATCGATGGTGACAACTTCCACGTCCCTTTCGTACCGGAGGCCCTCGCAGCTTGGTCGACCCTGTTCCCTAGTGTTGAGTGGCCCGACAACCCAAAAGCGCAGAGAAACTGGGACGACATAAGTTCTAAACAGATGATCACAATCCTGACGAACGCTGCCTCAGGAAGCGACGTGGCTCGCCTCAAGGCTGCTTGCAAAGCCGAGTCAGGAGCTTTGCTACATGCGCTTCCCTCATCAGTCATCACAGCTAGGAACGTTGCTAGACAATGACTCTGTGAGGGTAGCTGCAGCTCTCAGGCTCGGTTGCAAAGTATGCGAACCACACCGCTGCATCTGTGGCGCAGCAGTGGAAGCAAACGGGCATCATGTCCTTAGTGGTTTCAAGTGTGTCGGGAGACGTCCGCGCCATCACACCTTAAACGATATAATCCGCCGCGCCTTGGTCTCTGCTGATGTTCCCTGTCTGATGGAGCCCCCTGGCCTGAGTCGTACCGACGGTAGAAGACCGGATGGCCTTACATTGGTTCCATGGAAGAGAGGCCGAAGCCTGTTGTGGGATGCAACGTGCGTCAGCACATTCGCACCCTCTCACTTGCCCCACACCACACGTGCTGCCGGCTCAGCGGCCGAGAATGCAGCCAGGCTGAAGCACGACAGGTACTCTAACCTGGAACCAATGTACGACTTTGTACCGGTCGCCGTTGAGACGGCTGGGCCGTGGTGCTCTGAGGCGAAAGGTTTCATCAGGGACATAGGACGACGCTTAAAAGAAAAAGGCTGCGACCCTCGTTCCGGCTCCTTTTTGGTCCAAAGAATATCTTTGGCCATACAACGAGGGAACGCAGCTTCAATAATGGGCACATTTCCAACGGGGGACAACTCCCAGTAATGCTTATTTATCATATTCATAACCCTGTTTTTTTTTTGGTACATGTATTATAATTTGATTAGGTTTATAATTTTAATGTATTAGTACTTGTATGTATTAGCTGTTTTCATGTTTATTTGTATATTAATTATCTTATCCCTCTAGAATACATATATAGATACAAACATCCATGACTCGGGTACAAATATTCATATTCGTCATACAAATATTTGTCCCTTACGGGATTCGAACCCGCGACCCCCGGCACAGCAGGCAGGTTCACTACAGACTGTGCTGTCGGGCCGTCAGTGATCTCTTGCACGCTATTATCAAGTCTATTTCAATCTAAATTAAGTTCATTCTCATTTGATTAATGAAAACTGCTAGAACAGTTCTCCGCTAGGTGTGCGCTGACGCTAACATTATTTAGCATATCCTAACCTAACTAAGCAGTATATATGCTCATGTCATGACTATATTCCCCGAGCTCATTAAAGTTAAATCTCCGTTAAATCTCTTGCTAGCTTTTACTAAGTCAATAAGACAAAAAGTGACAGCAAGAAAGGAGAATGAACGATGAATGAAGAATGGAGGATTAACTCTAATGAGCGTTTCTGCAACTGAGCGATAGCAAAATCCGCAAAATAAAGAATTAATTTGATTTGATATTTACTCCAGCAAAGTTACGGGTCGCTTGTATGGCGAATGTAAATAATTTATAATAGCCGGTTTTTTCTTTTATATTTTAGATTATAATTCTAGTTATCATTTAGATTGAAAATCCCCCTAAAAATTTTCTTAAATAATTAAACGTAACTAGTAAACAAAATAATGAAAAATGATGAACGAAGTTACGTCCTAGTTTGGACATTTTGTAATTATAAAAATATGTTACCTAACACAATCTAGAAAAAAAAAAAAAAAAATTTAGTTCCAAAGTTAGGTACCTACCTAGTTATACCATACAAATCTTAGTTAGATTAATCCTAGCATTGAAACTAAATACCTATTTAAACGAAAATCTGACAAGTTACCAACACAGAGTTTTTTTCGAGATCGTGTTATAACATGTGTTTTTTATTTAATTGCTTAAATATTCAAAATAGGACGAAACTTCCATGGTAAGCATAAGCAGTGTGCTTGGGCGCCCTGACGAGTGTATTCTCTTAATGAAACATTATACACAGGGCGCCCTCGTCGGAAGATAAAGCATCCGTACCACGACAAGGACCTCCCCGCATGCGTGCAGTACCTGATAGTTGGCACGGGGGCCGCGGGCTGGGCAGCGTACCGCTCCATCATGCAGCACGACGACAAAGCAAAGGTTTGTCGGTATAAAGCATCCGTACCACGAGAAGGACCTCCCCGCATGCGTGCAGTACCTGATAGTTGGCACGGGGGCAGCGTACCGGTCCATCATGCAGCACGACGAAAAAGCAAAGGTTTGTCTGTATAAAGCGTCCGCACTACGGCAAGGACCTCCCCGCATGCGTGCAGTACCTGATAGTTGGCACGGGGGCCGCGTACCGCTCCATCATGCAGCACGACGACAAAGCAAAGGTTTGTCTGTATAAAGCGTCCGTACCACGACAACGACCTCCCCGCATGCGTGCAGTACCTGATAGTTGGCACTGGGGCCACGTACCGGTTCATCATGCGGCACGAGGACAAAGCAAAGGTTTGTCTGTATAAAGCGTCCGTACCACGACAAGGACCTCCCCGCATGCGTGCAGTACCTGATAATTGGCACGGGGGCCGCGTACCGGTCTATCATGCAGCACGACGAAAAAGCAAAGGTTTGTCTGTATTAAACACAGAACAGAGAACAGAGAACCCAGCTTCGCCTTAATAAACAACTAAGTATTTTTAAATTTTAAGGGTGGGCTCAGATAATGAAGCAAAACATCTTTCCTTAAGGATAGAAAAAAATCGTCAAATTTTTTACTTTTTCA
Organism: Agonopterix heracliana; assembly: GCA_963693445.1. Classification (NCBI taxonomy): domain Eukaryota; kingdom Metazoa; phylum Arthropoda; class Insecta; order Lepidoptera; family Depressariidae; genus Agonopterix; species Agonopterix heracliana. Next base: position 2,839,093 of record OY856321.1, read on the forward strand.
TACAAAACGGCAAACCTACTCAAGCCATATGTATGGGACAGTTGATTTTGTTTTCGCTGTTTCGATGTAGGTCCCATAGAGAAAGTTGTTCATTTTCATGGTCTGATCATTCCCTTAGAAAAGTGTCAGCATATTAAGAAGGGCCCTGTACATTTCGTTCAGCAAAAGGTCATAATCATAATAATGTTTTGTCACTAACGTATATCTTAAGTCATTGTTACTAACACCTCTATGGATCTATGATCTGATGCAAAATAAATGAATTGAATTGAATAAGTCACTAGATACCTACACATTTTGCGAGCGTGACTACGAGCGAGAGCGCATTATTGTTCTTTTATTTTGTCGCTTTGTCGTGCGTGGCATGCTAGTTCAGGTATTATTTATAAAAGTGCCTATTCATAATTATTGCGTATTTGTGTAGGTTTTCTTCATAACTAAGGAAGACGCGTTGCCGTACAAACGACCCCCTATGAGCAAGACCATGTGGTGGAACGTGGACCCGCCCGATATCAGGTCCCTCGACTATCTCGAAGGAGGAAAGAAACTCACGTTAGTTTATCCTTATAATATGAACTTATTATAACAAACACCTAACACATAACATCATAAGTTATAACATATAACATAAATTGTGGGCGTCCACGCAAAAAGGGTCCAGGAGTGCGATTTTTGAATCTCATTCGCTGAGCTCAGCAGTTGAAAATGTCTTAATTACTACGATGATATGAATCTTTCTATTGCTGAGTTGACTTTCAAAAATCATACTACAGGAGAGCGATTTTTTAAAGTCAAATCAGCAGTAAAAAGATGCGTATCTCCGTAGTAATTTTGACATTTTCAACAGCTGAGCTCATGGAATGAGATTCAAAAATCGCACTCCAGTTCGGCATCTACAGGGTGAAATTGATATTATTATCATTAGCATCCTTTTAAACTAAGAGTCTACCCATCAAACTGAACTACTTTGACTATGGGAACAAACCGAAAGGAGCAAAAAAAAAATCTGCTGTCCCTCTGGTCAATGGCTGTCCCATACTAAACTGCAGTGCCCATTCGACTCAAATGTATGCAACAGCCATAGACATATTACTCTAGCGATAGACAAGCTCGTTCAAACAAACAACATGTCACACAAAACAACACAAAATTACACATTGCGGTCTGTCATTGCCATAGTGACGAAGTGAACTCGGGAACATTAATCAGGTGCGGACACCTCATTCAAGTGGAACATGTTGCTTCTATGCAAGGGCAAGTTATCGCTAGAGTTTAAGTCTATGGCAACAGCTGATAATTTTATTGCTCCGATCGGTTTGCTCCCACAGAAAAAGTTTTTCAGTTTGATGGGTAGACTCTTAGTTTAAAAGGATGCTAATGATATCAATTTCACCATGTAGATATGAGATCAGTCACATTATCATATGGAATAATAAAAACCGGCCAAGAGCGTGTCGGACTCGCTCATGATAGGGCTCCGTAGCAATTGTAATAAGTAGAAGGAGAAAAAGTTCGTGATTATGAGTATCTCACGTAAAAGAAAATTTTTAAACAACGATCGATAGCGCGATTTAATTTCTTGCAACGCCATCTAGTTTATTATTAGAAAATTTATATTATTTCGCAGGTTTTTCCGAAACTAGTTGGGCTACAGCATCCGTTATAATTTTCATCGAACGTACTTACCGAAAGCTATATTGTGTAACATTTACAAATTTTTTAACAGACTTTGAGCGCAGATATCTTGATATATAAGTGTTTTAGTCGAGACAAATCTAACGTCATCTCACCAGGGGGGGTGGGTCGAAAAATCGCCAAAATCCCCTCGCGTAGTTAATGGACGCCCCCTAAGTACCTACCTAAACAAAAAGTGACGGTAACTTGACGCTAATGTCATCAGGATGTACCTAGCGGAATGCAAGCGCTTCATGGACCCGGTCAAGTTCTACCGCACGAAGATCGGGCCGGCAGTGTCGATAGCCATGGGCTGGTGCGTGCTGCGGGTGGACGCCGACGACCACGTGGTCTGGGTGAAGACCATGAGCGGCGAGGCGCCCATATACTACGAGAGGTGTCTGCTTGCGCTCGGTTAGTGCCACAGAACATTATGTTATAAGAGATAAGTGTACTTTTTGCAACCATCAGCTGCAAGGCTGATTCAGTGTTTATGGGATGTAGAGCATCTCTGTGATGGGGATGGACCAGGTCTGCCTGCATAACTTCAGTCGGTTTAGGAGTTACAGACATTTAAAGGTCAGTAAAAAATTAACGATCAGCTTCACGTCCCACTGCAGGGCAGAGGCCTACCCTCAGGGAGTGTGAGCGTTAGTCCACCACGCGTGCCCAACGCGGATGGGTATAGACTTCACATACGCATCGGAATTTCCTCTTCAGCATATGCAGGTTTCCTTACGATGTTTTTCTCCCCTCCGGACGGAAAGCGTCAATTTTCGTCCCGCTGCGCTAAACGAAGTTGCCTCTTTCCACCTCCGTCGAGGAGAACAATAGTATACTAACCTCGGGCAGTAAATAAGAAAACCTCAGATGTGTTGAAAACCACATGTCTGTTGGTTAATTACATGCTAAGGTGTAATCTACTATTCCTTCACCGTTTGAGAGCAGTCGGCATTACGTACATAAGTTAGAAAAGCTCATTGTGGTACATGTTAGCCGTGCGGATTCGAACCAGGACCTCAGGATTGAGTTTTAATCACTCTCCGAAACGCGCTACCGACGCTGAAGTATTACTAATCTTATCTTGTCGTGGGGGCTGGCAAAGCCAGCAACACTTCGACCCACTGGGATCTTTTGTGTTAGCCCCAATACTTTTTGCTTTCTTCACCCTTCAAATACATGATCAACGAAGGAGGCAAAACCATTGAGGGGAAAAAATCTAAGATCTCCCGGTTTTGGATATCCATCTCCGAGGAGGCAAATGCGTTTTGCCGCCAAGACAAGATGTATTACTGTGATTTGTTACATTCTGTATAACTTGCAGGGTCCATAGCGAAGAACATGATGATCTTCAAGACAGCGCCCAAAGCGGTGCGCGATAAGGTGTGCACCCTGCGCACCGTCAGAGACCTGGAGATAGCGTACCGCAAGGTGCAGCAAGCCAAGCACGTGACCATCATCGGCGCCGGCTGCCTCGGCACCGAGCTCGCCTGGCACATCGCCAGGATGCGTGAGTACAACGTTCCCGATAGCTATTTCTAGGAATTATCACTTTCGCTGTTAAGCTCAAAACCATGATCTCTGCGCAGTGCTAAAACTGACGCCCCCCGGGCCTCGTTAGTCGTGCTCACAGTCGTAACGCAAAAACTACCCATGCGGCTCACCCGCGCAGGTGTAAGGTTTGGGTGACATGAGCACAGGCGAAATGCAATAGAACTTGCCCTCAGACAAGCTTGTAGATATTATTGTTGGCTGGGCTATTGCAAGCTAGGTTCGTTACGTAACACTGCGACCATTGCTGGTCTATTGTGTTCGCCCGAATCTCACCATTGACACTGTCAGTTGATAGCTATCAATTCATACAAATGGTACAAAAGACATTGCCCAAGTGACAAACTGTATTCGTTTCAAATAGTTCCGCAACTAAAATGAGTAGGTATAATCAAAGAAGAGCTAAAATTATAAACCAAACAGGAGGAATATAATACTTCCAATAAAATGGAAATTATCCTTTTCTATAGTGGGATTTCTTATAAAATTCAAATTTACCAGTTTTGTATGGGATTGGGCAATGTCTTTTAAAAGAAAAGTTAAGCATGTGCGATGCTTTTGCGTGCAAGCGAGACAGCAATACGCATTTGCTTAGGAGTTAACCACGAAAAGTTACTAGAGGGGGTGAGGTAAAAAGTGATTCTGTGATCACAGATAAGGAGTGGTTCCCGAGACCCGAGGGAGAGTACGTGCCGATCAAGGTCCTACACATCTTCAAGGACCCCGGCATCCTCGCCGGCATCATACCCGAGTACCTGAGCGAGTGGGCAGTCGAGAAGCTCAAGTGTGAAGACGTTATCCCAATGCCCAAAAGTTAGTAACAGCATAAACATAAGTATCGGTAACGTAAAATCATGCAACTATATACCTACAGGTTTTAACAAAACACCCTAGTAATACTTTAGGGGGTGGTTTAGACCATCAAATTGAACAACTTTCACTATAGAGCCAACATCGGTCCTCACTTTTTTCGCTTTTTTTCTCTAATAAGCATAGCACAGCATATGCTCACGTCTATATTCCCCGAGGGGTTAGTCAGAGATATTCTGAAACCTCAGAACATCTACGTTTCACCAGTAGTACCGAAACACTGTCCAGTGTGCCCTTCACGGGTAGTGAGCCCGTCCCCACTTATAATGGACAGTGGGTACAATACATGCCTCGAAATTGAAGCATGCAGGTTTCCTCACGATGTTTTCCTTTACCGAAAAGCCACTGGTGTTACAAATCGTACATAAATTCCGAAAAACTCATTGGTATACGAGTCGGCCTGGACGGGGATCGAACCATGACTCCTGCACGGCAGGCAAGGTTACTCGCCACTAGACCACCACGGCTCTAATAAGTGATCAATTTTCTATCGTCGATAGCGCTGCGGCGTTGACGTTTGTAGAATAAGAAGCGTGTGCACTTTGTCAAAGTACTTATAATTGTCTAAGCCCCCAGGTGCTTTTTCACTGGCGCTTGAAAATTGGCGCCGCCGAATTTTCATCGTGTGCCTTGACAATGTATTTCATATATATTTCTTGGTTCAGCGCTGGTTTACGATGCGTACGAGTCGCCCGACGGAAAATTACAGTTGACGCTGTCCAACGGGACCTCCGTCGTTACTGACTATGTGAGTATTGGTTAAATAGAGTGTAAATAGAGTAATAGTATAAATAGTGTGGGTCTGGCTCGCGCTAAGGGTGCCTATTCATTGACACGGAGATATAATACGATTGTATAAAATCTCAGCTCCGAGATTTAATGCAATCTTATTGGTTAATAAAACTCAGTTTCTCCGCTTTGCCGCCTATCTCCACGTCAAAGCTTAGGTCAGAGTAAGACAGGCACCCTAAGGGTCTCGGAGAAAACAAACGTTTTTTGTATGTTGTGTAGTAGCCCGACTCCCACATTTAATTTATTATTTGTTACAATAATTGTTATTATTTGTTGATAACAAGGCGTTCGTGTGCATCGGTGGGAAGCCCCGCACAGAGATAGCGGAGCCGTCGTTCCTCGAGGTGGACAAGGTTAACGACGGCTTCAAAGTCAACACGGAGCTGGAAGCCAGGACACATTTATACGTTGTGAGTTTTTAGGAGAAGTTTATTCCGAATTGACTTCAACTTAAAAAGAATATGGCCCGGCCCTGTGCGTTTACCTATGGGGAGCCTTAATAACCACTTTAACAGTTAAACAGACATGAATTGTTGTGATCTCGCCTCAGGTTCGCATTAGGCTGCTTTTCCACCAGAGAACTTGATGTGCGAGGTAGCGAGGTGAGCGAGGAAAAAATCGGCCAATGGGAGTGCTTCAATTTCCCAATAACGTGATCGAGTGAGCGCGCTATTGGCGGATTGTTTTCTCGACGTGAAACGCAGCCTAAGAGTATATTTTCTTTGCCTCAGGCGGGAGACGCGGCGAGTTTCTACTCGCAGTGGAAAGACCTCCGGCAGCGGTTCGAGCACTACATCAACGCGCAGGAGCAGGGCTTCGTGGCCGGCGCCAACATGGCCGGCTACTGGACGCCCTGCAACCATGAGCAGCACTTCTGGATCAACCTCGGACACGACCTGCAGATTGAGGTTTGTACACACGGCGACACGCCAGGTTACCCTGTTTGGACTTTAAACTATTATGCTGGGCTCACATGCACGCCGTGCAGCCCGGCAAGCTTAGGCAATTCGCTGTACGTCCTACCACTAAAAACATTGAAATGCTGAATTTTATTTTTTATTTTGCTTGCGTAGTTTTTACCCCATCGCGGCACGGCATTATATACCGTCGAAATGCCGGTAAAACCAATTTTCTCCCCTCCGGACGGAAAGCGTCAATTTTCGTCCCGCTGCGCTAAACGAAGTTGTCGCTTTCCACCTCCGTCGAGGAGAAAAATAGTAGGTATACTAACCTCGGGCAGTAAATATAAAAGCCTCAGATAACATGTTTGTTGACCTCGAATTAAATTCAGGTGGTCGGTGATGTGGGGGCATGCATGCCGACCATTGGCATTTTCAAGCCGTGCGACGACGACCCGGAGGGCCTTAAGTACGAGACGAAGATAGGAGAGTTTGAAAAACCTTGCTACAAAGAGTTTGTATTCATTTTCACATTTAGGTTTGAGCCTCATCTGGCAACACTGCATAGCATTTTTGTACGCTCTATCCTTTTCTATCGCTCAGGAACGTCATTTGCTAGAGCGAGAAAGGTCGCACTGCCCCTTATATAATCCGTGGCACTGCCGGTGCTGGCTGCCGTGTGCGGTCGCGTTCCTGCTATCTTATTTGCTCTAGCAAATGACGTTCCTGAGTGACGGAAAAGGATGGAGCGACGGAAAAATGCGATGCGGTGCTGCCAGATGAGGTTCAACCTATACAGGGTGTTTCATAAGTAACAATAAATTTTTAAAACTCTTAAGGGGGTTGTTTAGACCGTCAAACTGAACAACTTTCTCTATGGGACCAACATCGACATCGCGAAAAAAATAATTTCATATCCCATACATAAATTAGCTCTAGTCGATTTGTAGAGTATAGAACATACATTTTTTTTCGCGATTTCGATATTGGTCCCATAGTGAAAGTTGTTCAGTTTTATGGTCTACACCACCCCCTTAATGGTTTATTTGTATTTTTGTAACACCTTGTATAACTACTAACTAATTCACAAATAAAATCTGTGGTGGTCTAGTGAGTGGCGAGAGGCGAGTAACCATGCATGCCATGCAGGGGGCCGATTCTGTCTGCCAAGTTACACGTTCATTTCATCATGCGCATTTACATACAATTTTATACCTTATAACACTAAACGAGACATCCTATAATATAATAATTAACATCGTCTCGTTTGGGGTTCACACGAGACTATTTTCAATAATCATAATTAGAATCTAAAATAATGGTAAAATCATAGAGAAATTACACGCTCCTCTTGGTAGTGATCGTGTAACAAAGTGTGCACAGTAACCAGAGCATGACGTCATCTAGTTTGTACTGCTATTGTTGTATACCATAGAGAAATTACACGCTCCCCTAATGCTTTGTGTTTCCCCTCACCCGTCCCTCACCCCCTTTGTCGGCGACATAATTTTCTATAGAAACAGGCCGATATGCCATCTCCTATTACTCCATGGGTAAAATCCATTGTTGCGGATTTCATGCTAACTCGTCCCCCGCAAAAAGTGGAAGAAAAGTTTGTTAGTACCCGCGTAACTTCGTCCATAGTTCTAAGGTCATAGTGGACTGCGGTGTAGATAATAGTTGATAGGAAATGTTATCTACAGGTCACGTGAGTACAGGAACCGGTATAAGCGCGGCATGCTGTTCTACCTCAAAGACGAGACTATTGTCGGGATGGTGTTCTGGAACTTCCCAGCCATCGAGGACCGCAAGGATGTTGTCACTGAGGTACCTACTATTATCAATATATTTGTTTATATTACTGTAGCAGCTTGCCAACAGATGGTGCCACCAGTCTCCCAACGCAAATGCGGTTGTACCCAGAGGGTGGAAACGGGACCTTATTACTAAGCCTATGTTGTCCGTCCGTCCGTCCTACCTATTTAGGGCTGTAACTTTTTGAACCGTAATAGCTAGATAGTTGAAATTTTCACAGAATATGCGTTATTACGGCGGATTTGTTGACAAATAATAAAAATATCAAAAAGTAAAAAATTAAGGGGGGTTCTTAACAAGAAACTAGTTTTTATCGACGTTTTTTCTTCTCGCTCTGTAGTAAAAACTGTAATACATACAAGCGTCAAACTTGGTGTGATTATAGAGCAAACTCTACTGTATAACAGCAAATAATAAAAACCGGCCAAGTGCGAGTCGGTCTCACGCTTAAGGTCCCGAAGAAAAAAGGTTTTTTCTAAGTTAATATGTTGTGTTCTGTGGGATGTGGTACGGAACCCTCGATGCGCGAGTAGCCCGACGCGCACTTGACTGATTTTATTAATATTTTTCAGATGCTGCGCGCCCGTCCGACGTACCGCGACATCAACATGCTCGCCGAGCAGCTCGGCTACTCGGACTTGGAGTGTGTCCACATACCCGAGGAGGATTTCAAGGTCGCCGCCCGGGCGCGGGCGGGCCCCTGCATCAAAAAGTTAGTCTTTTTCGTAGAGATCAACATCTCAGCCGATAGACGGACATAGGTCTCCCCCAAGGATCGCCACAACCACCGGTCCTGCGCTGAAAGTTGTTCAGTTTGATGGTCTGAAGCACCCCCTTACTATTACTATACTTCATTCCAAATAAGGACGACGAGATTTTCCGATTCCTATTTTGTTTTCTGACGAATTCTGATAAGCAAATATAATTTATTTTTCTGAAAGATTTACTATGTGACATATCTTGGACTTTTACGTTACTAAAGCTGTTTTAAGAATAAGTGGACGCAAGTGTTTCAAATATCTGTTTCTGCAATTGAAAATAACCTTAAATTTTCGTTGCTAGCCTCTCTAACGGTGAAGGAAAACATCGTGAGGAAACCTACATAATTCCGATGCGTATGTGAAGTCTACTTGGGCACGCGTGGTGGTCTAACGACCATACACCCTACCTGAGGGTAGGCCTGTGCCATGCAGTGGGACGTATATAGGCTGTGATGATGATGATTATAAAACTATAAAAAGGAGTGTCTGTACATTGAAGATTTACAAGAAAAAGATGCTTTTAATCTGTGTTTTTAGGTGTTCCTGACTGCAAATCACAAGTTTTTGAAACTTTTGTTCTTCTGTTCGTTTGTTCGGGCATCACGCAAACTATTGAACCGATTTTGATGAAACTTTTTTGTTTGAAAGCTTATGATTTGACTTAAAATCTGGTAGGTAGTCGCGGGTTCGTTTAGCATAAATGTGGTTCCTTACGCGAGTGACCCTTTTTTCCGGCTTGAAACCTTTCGCTAATATGGTTTAATGTCTGTTTGTTCTAGCTGGAAGTACCCGTAAATCAATGTCACATCTACTGAACAAAGTGTTGGACGTGCAGATAAATATAACTTGTCATAATTGCTATGACTGTAAATTAGTTAACTGCGATACGTCGAATACAAGGGTTTTTCTTTTATTAATCTGCCTTTTATTTCGAACGTGAAATAGTAGATTACACACCGAGGGCAGGAAAGTAAGAAAGGTCTCAGTTGTACAGTCAAGAGCACATCAACCTTGACAATGGAAGTGCGATATTGTTTCTTAAGGGTTGAACTACATCACACAGCACCGCATCGCATTTTTCCGTCGCTCCATCCTTTTCTGTCACTCAGGAACGTCATTTGCTAGAGCATATAAGATAGACGGAACGCGACCGCGCGCAATAGCACGGCCGCGTGCGATCGCGTTCCGTCTATCTTATATGCTCTAGCAAATGACGAGTGACAGAAAAGGATGGAGCGACGGAAAAATGCGATGCGGTGCTATTAAATGAGGGTCAACCCTAATACGAACGCCATAAGAACAGTACGAAGTCCAAGGTGTCTAGTTTGACGTGCTCTTAACTGTACCGCTGATTTTTTTACCGTTCCGAAACTTTCAGGGGTGGTTCAAACTATCAAATTGAACAACTTTTAGTGTAGTGACACATAGATGTGTCAGATCTGCGGAACGTACGGCGAACTTTCAGTTGAATACGCGTGCAATGCTGTTTCCTATACCGGCGACACAGCAGTACGCGCCCTTTTTCCTAGTAGATGCGTATTCTACCGATCGTTCGGCGCCGTACGGTCCGCAGGTGTGTCGCTACACTTAAAAAATCTTATAAAGAAATAAAAACAGAAAATCGATATGAACAAAACAGTATATTCTAACTTTACAACAATTAACAATTAAGAGTTTATAAACAATCGAGCGATTAACAGGAATAAGAGCTAAAGGTAAAAGTAAACCATCTCCCCAGTGAGACAAAGATGCAAGATCAATAGTCAAGCGCACAGAAGAGAGCGACGCCACGCTTGATCCAGTGCGCCTGCGGCTTGTGCGTGGCGAGCTCGATGGTCATCACGTAGTTGGTGGAGTGCCCAGTGGTGGACAGAGTGCCCGCCCGCACCAGCGTCTTGTACGTTGGGCACTCGTAGTAGCCGGAGGGCAGCTTGTGCCCTTGCTCCGGCTTCATGTAGATGATCGCCATTTCTGCAATTTAAATAAATTATGAACGAAATGTATAGGGTCCTTCTACGCAATTGATATCATTGGCATCCTTTTAAACTGAGAGTCTAACCATCAAACAGAACAACTTTTATTATGGGAGCAAACCAATCGGAGCAAAATAAAAATCTGCTGTTCCATACTAGGGTTGAACTACACCACGTAGCACAGCATGGCATTTTTCCGTCGCTCCATCCTTTTCTGTCACTCAGGAACGTCATTTGCTGGAGCATATAAGATAGACGGAACGCGATCGCACGCGGCGTGAGTCGCGCGCGATCCCGTTCCGTATATCTTAATGGTTCTAGACTCTAGCAAATGACGTTCCTGAGTGACAGAAAAGGATGGAGCAACGGAAAAATGCGATGCTGTGCTGTGTGGTGTAGTTCAACCCTAAAACAGACCTGTGTACAGTTCCTTGGCACGACTCTCCTCCAGGTTCATCTCGCCCGTGTTCCACCTCGCCCCCTCCAAGTACAGGCCGCGCACACAACATCCGTCCTCCGGTTTCTTAGTCGGCGGACCTGCCAAAGCCTGCCGTAAAATATAACTTTTAGTTACACAATTTAAATGAAGTAGTTTGATTGCTGCATCAATGTATTTCAAAACCATAGATAAAGGATTGGATCGCACTATACTATATACATAAAATCAATAAAATATATATAATCACAAGCCTGATTTATGTACGATTTGTAACACCACTGGCTTTTTGGTGAAGGAAAACATCGTGAGGAAACCTGCATGCTTCAATTTCGAGGCATGTATTGTACCTACTGTCCATTACAAGTGGCACTACTGGCGACGGGCTCACTCCCCGTCACACTGGACAGAGTTTCGGTACTACTAGTGAAACGTGGACGTTCTGAGGTTTCAGAATATCTTTGACTACCCCCTCGGGGAGTATAGTCGTAAGCATATGCACTAACTTCATAAGCACATCACAAGCTCAGAGCAAAATTCCCATTCGAAGGGCTCAAAATCATTGCTGCAAAACCACAATAATGAACATCTCAAAGCGAGCAGTATCACAGATCACCTCAAAAGCGTATGCGATGGTGTCGATGGCGACGACGTGCTTCCTGGCGTAGTTCTGGAGCGCGCCGGTGAGGAAGGCCTGCGGGAAGTAGAAGCCCGAGATCCAGAACACCTTGGGGATGCCGCCCTCCGCCCACTGCTGCATGAACTGCACGCGCAGGCACATGTCCTTCACCCACGCCGCTGTCACAAACAATCTATCAGGCAGTGGCAACACTACATTCAATAATGTACCTTATTAATATATCGTGAGGCAAAAAATACCAATGTCCTACCTCAAAAAAACCCAAAAATGTCACATGTTTCTGATGTCACCTTAGTATGCTCCAGTTGTGCTTGGTATATAATGCCGTTGACATTTCACACAATTCCAGTCCTTTCAAATGTCCTTGGTCAATAAGCAGTACTTCATTATCATCAAGATCATCTCAGCCGATGGACGTCCACTGCTGGACATAGGCCTCCCCCAAGGATCGCCATAAGTAGAATTAAGCACACTTTTGCGGTCCCGATAACGCTGATGTGAAGTCCTTGTGTGTATGTGTGTATGTCCTACGTTAAAAAGAACCCATCCGCTATCTACAGGATGACGTTTATATCATTATCATCCTTTTAAACTAAGAGTCTACCCATCAAACTGAACAACTTCTACTATTTTGCTCTCTCTCTAACTTCTCTATAGTTGCTCTGATCGGTTCGCTCCCATAGTAAAAGTTGTTCAGTTTGATGGGTAGACTCTTAGTTTAAAAGGATGCTAATGATATCAATTTCGCCCCGTAGTATACCGTCTTCACATAAGGTAAAGATGGTATCAAATCGGGGGAGGTCGCTTGAGGAAACCATACAATGCCGTTTAATACAATAGTCTTTATTCTTTGTTGCCGTACATGATATTAACTTGATATACAAGGTGTAAAGCAGTGCAAGTTACCGAGCGGCTTGAGCGAGGGGTAGGCGACCTTGCTCCACAGTGCGGGCACGGAGTTGCGCGCCAGCGCGTCCGCCATGCTCTCCAGCGCGTCCGACATCACCACCAGTCCCTTCAGCGCCTTCATCAGGTCCCTACAGTATTATAACATTGGTTTCAGCTTGTATGTCTAGTCGTAGCGGTGGTAAATTAGTGTCATAATTTTTTTAGCCTCGAAACTATAGTCCTTCTTGATATGCTGACACTTTTTTAAGGGGATGATCAGACCATCAAACTAAACAACTTTGTCTATGGGACCAACATCGAAATCGCGAAAAAAATCAACTGTCCCATACATTACGCTCATGTTTATAGGTTTGCAGTTTTGTATGAGATAGCTAATTTTTTGCCATAGAGCAAGTTGTTCAGTTTGATGGTCTGATCATTCCCTTAAAAGTGTCAGCATATTAAGAAGGACCCTTTATATTTTACTCCATGATTAAATTATTTATTAATTTAATTTATTTATTTCTAATTATTTACTGAGAGCGTCGGTGGCGCGTTGCGGAGAGCCATGGAAACTCAATCTTGAAGTCCACAGGTTCGAATCCGCTCGGATTACATACATATTATGCCATGTACCAATTAGTTGTTCTAACTTATGTAGTAATACCGACTGCTGTCAAACGGTGAAGGTAAAAATCGCGAGGAAACCCGCATACGTAGAAGAAGAAATTCCGATGCGTATGTGAAGTCTACTAACGCTCGTACCCGTTATTTTTGTTATGACATATATCTATGGTAAAGAATATGAATTATTTTGCTTTAGTTTCTTGGTAAGAACAATTAGATTACCTTAGCGAGTTACCGATGACGCCCAGCAACCGGTTGTATCGTATAGCTTCTTGAATCAACACCGTGTTCAATGACTCCTTGTATGATACCGGATACCTGCATTTGATAATAGTCAACGTTTACTTTTTGTAACCACCTGTTTTTATTGAAAACGACACAAATACATACACATTAATTACTTCCGCAGCCATCCACATTCATAGTTAACACTCGTCTCTCCGCATCACATCACATCTCAGGGGTTATTGGAGGCATTATAGTCCAATCATTTTAGGGTTCGACCCTAACAATAATTCATCCATCGCTGAAACTTTGCAGTGTGATAAAGTAAAGTATACAGATTATGGTTGACAAATAATCTAGGACCGGAAAAAATTAAACCTAGATTATTTGTCAACCGTAATCCGGTAGGTAGTAAGTTTCAGCGATAGATGAATCATTGTTAGGGTGTCCATACAAGGAAACTCTAAAATGACTGGACTATTATACTGAACAACTTTCCCCTTAGAGACAGAGGGAATTCCCAAAAAGAAAAGAATTTACTTTTTATACAAACGTTCGACCAGCTGATTGCATAAGCAGCAGCAGCAGCAGTTGGTTTGGTAGTTTAAAAAACTCTGACACCAGGGCTTGCCCACACGATAAGAATAAGAACCTGATTGCATTTAGTATGGAAACTAAATTTTTATTGCTAATTTCCTATACGTTTCTTAGGGAAAGTTATTCAGTATCATGGGTACAATCACTCTTAGGCCCGATTCGACCAAACGCGAGTAAATTTTATTCTTAGATAAAGTCGCCGGTTACTCTAGAGTAAACTGGTTTTTGCGTTTTACCAACCCTAATCTATGAATACTAATATATGAGAGTAATGTCAATGTCACGTAGCTAAAAAAAAATTAATAAAAAGAAACCTAACAAATTAAAACTGTATAGATACATTGCAAAAAGTACGAATACAACGGCCTCTTTCTTTAGGTGGATTATACATTCGTTCTTTTAGTATGAATGAAGTAATTTCGGAATAAACGCCAAGAGTAAAATTGTTCCTTGTATCTCTTCTATAAATCATAGTTTGGTCGAATCCGGCCTTAGAGTAATGCAACTGTTTACCCTGTATGTTCTTTCCTTAGATTATCTAGATGGAACGTCGCCTCACAAATTCAAAACAAAAATGGTTCCATTTTTTGACAGATGTGTGCGTGACAGCTGCGTTCTACGCATGTTTAAACCTTTCAGTGTGTGAGTGTTTGGGTTACCAGCAGAATTCCATCTCCCTTAGAATCTGGGAAAATTTTAGTCATCTTTGGGAGTCAACTACACTATACAGGGTGTAAAATTAAATGCGTTGCAAATCGAACAGAGTGCTCCAGACCATCAAACTGAACAACTTTCACTATGGAGCCAACATCGAAAGCACGAAATAAATTTGCTGTTCCATAGTTACTCGAAAGGGGAGGCCTATGCCCAGCAATGGGATGAAAGGGGCTAATAAAAAAATAGTTAATCGACCAAAATGTATGAAACAGCTGATTTTTTCGCTATTTCGACCTTGGTCCCATAGAGAAAGGTGTTCAAAGACTGTCATGCACGCGAATTATTATCTCAACAGTGGTTATTAGACATCGGATATTCAGATGCATAATTTACCTAAACTTCATTTTTCACAAGAATAATATGGACGCGTCCATTGATTTAAATAAAAGGAAAGATATGGTACTAGCCTCTAGCGCATGGACCGTATAAAGGGAGTCACCCGTGACCTACCCGACTTAGTCGCAATCCGAGCGGCATTTGGAAGACACGCGTGCGTGAGCGAAATCTTTTTTTATTTTTCGGTGGAATAAAGGTACCACAATGCCTTCGGGTGCTTTTAATCGTTGTACGAATTATTCAAAAAGAAAAAACAAATCACACGGCATTACTTATGACTGGTAAGTACGTGAAAACTTAAAATTTCGTATTAATAAATGTCTCGATTCGATATATTTCATCGCCATTTTGCAGAATGGGACAGAGATATATGATACGTAGTGTGCGACAAGTTAAGCTACACGGCAACGTGTTGGCGCTACCCGCGAACCCGGCCCTATTATATCGTCCTGCTCGCACGCCATCTGTTTGTGTCATACCGTCTCTTTCATTTTTGATGTATACTATTAAGCTTAGTTTGTGTGAGTATGTGTATCTGTGCTAGTACGAGATCCGTTTTTCGAGTACGTAATATTAGACGGTCCCGCTTCTTCCCTATTATTTTATTCAAAGGACGCGTCTTTTTATTTTATGAAGCAATCACAGGATCATTCCGAAGTCCCGGGATTGCTAAAAGATTTATCTGTATAAAAAGTATCGTAGAACTCGGACATTTGAACAACTCGGACAACACGAACAACTCGGACAACATAAACAACTCTAAATTTGGTCAACTTATACAATATTGTCTGAGTTGACAGAGTTGTCCAAGTTGACCAAGTTGTTCATGTTATCAGAATTGTTTTGTTGTCGAAAGTACTTAATTGGACAACATGGACAAATTGGACAACCTTATCAAGTCAATTCAGTTGGTCAGGTTGACAAAGTTGTCAGAGTTGTTCATGTTGTCGGAATATCATAATGGTGAGGATAAGTGTGACAAAACAGTGCGTGCGGCACTATTTTTTTTAATTAACTTTATTCAGAAAGGCATAGTTATCTATATTCAGTTGCCGTGGAAAAAAAAATTTTGTTTAGGTAAATATGCATCCGATCTCTAATAATTATGTTCCTTCTCACCACGATAGTTAGTAGAAATAAAATTCGGAATAAATAAAGACTTAATAAAGTAAATATTTTTTTTTTGCTTTTTGGTTGTATGAACGAAACACCTTTGTCTATTAGTTGATAAAAATAGTAATGAAAAAAAAAACGAAACGACTATTGATCGAGGCATAATGGCGGGAAATTTAGAAAGAAAAATCTGACCACACTTTAAAAATGGCCTATGTAAACAAAGAAAAGTTTTTAAAATTTTCAATCAGCTTATTGTATCTCAAATCATGGTGAAAAATTAATTTATAAGTGTAAAACATGTTAATCTTTTTTTTTATTGTGCATATTTTTGTGAATTTGTTACAATTTGATCACGTAAGTCATTTTTTCGGATTTTTTTATCTTGGATTCAGGAGGTCTGTACCGTTTCGCGTCATGATTGAGACTATTGGAAGGTTTTTGAAAGGAGTACGGTTTTTACCTACTTTTTTTGGGACCTCTTCGCCCGCTTGTTGCTCTGTCTATACAGGGTGGATTTTTGAGACGGGGCAGTAAGGGCAAGTACCTTAACCGTTGTAGCTACAGCGAAACGTTCTTAGGAGACTATCCTTAACTTTTTGAAAAATTTCGAACTGCATTCACAGATTTCGAAAAAAATGTACAGTCAGCAAGAAAATTGACAATTTACACAAAAACTTTTTTTGATGCCAATCGATCCTGTTTCTTATAAGGATCAATAGACTCTATGGGACCAACCGAGGTTTGAGTACTAGAAATGTCAGAAACCGCAAAAAACGTTTCCCATACATTTGGTAGGAAATGAGACTCCAAATTTACTTTTATACATAACAAAACTTTTTTATTATGGATAGACTGGCCGCTAAAAAGAAGTTTGTTCGAAAATAAACAAAAAGGATCAAAATATTAATAATATTAGAAAATCTTCAAAACGTGTTGTAAATTGTATGATTTTAAAAATACATTTCTTTCTAATACGGTTTCAGTATGTTTTTATTATCAAAGTCTTCTTAGCGGCAAATCTGTCCTTAATAAAAAGTTTTGTTATGTATAAAAGTAAATTTGGAGTCTCATTTCCTACCAAATGTATGGGAAACGTTTTTTGCGATTTCTGACATTTCTAGTACTCAAACCTCGGTTGGTCCCATAGAGTCTATTGATCCTTATAAGAAACAGGATCGATTGGCATCAAAAAAAGTTTTTGTGTAAATTGTCAATTTTCTTGCTGACTGTACATTTTTTTCGAAATCTGTGAATGCAGTTCGAAATTTTTCAAAAAGTTAAGGATAGTCTCCTAAGAACGTTTCGCTGTAGCTACAACGGTTAAGGTACCTGCCCTTACTGCCCCGTCTCAAAAATCCACCCTGTATAGTCTAAGGTTCTTTCCTTATCCCGTCCATTCTTCTATCATTTAAAACTCACGTGGTCGCGATATAGCCGAGGTCTAAGCGCGGCGGCAGCTCCTGCAGTATGTCGCGCGCGGCGCGCTCCGTCATCTCCTCGGCGGAGAGCCCCCCCTCCCCGCTCATCTCCTTCGGCTGCAGGTCGCGGAGCGTCTCTGTAAGTTGGTCAACGGGTTACGGGTTCTTATTGTGCCCGCAAAGTAAGGCCTTACCACTGAGGACAGAAATGAGCGGAGTGTCCGTATACCCAGCGGGGCCCTCGATCCAAAGGCTTTGAAACCTAGCTAATCATTTAGTGCTTTCTGAATATGTATGGCTTATATTTAGTGCTTCAAAGAATAACTGAGTTATTTTAAATCTAAGCTAACGTATGCCCAGCGGGCCCTTCTTTATTATAGACAAAATAATTAAAAACGTTACATAAAGATAAAGATTTTGATTGATTGATTGATTGATTAATTCCTATTAAAACTGTATCAAAAGATTTGATCTAGCTGCTTTGGTTTAAAAGTTCCAGTCAAGTTCCAGTCAGTTCCCTGTCATGTTTGACTATAATATATAAGTCGCTGAAATTAATGTTAGTCCAGTAAAAACACGGGTCGAAAGGAAATAATTTATAATAAGCAATTTTTTTTGCTAGATCGTTTATACAAATGATATTAAGATACTTTATTAACGAATCCCACTAAATTTCGTATTTTTAGTTTTTAGTAGTAAAATGTAATTTTTTTATTTATAGTGTCAGATTTCTTACTGTTTTCATTTTTATTGTTTGTTTTAGGTTATGAGTTTACATACACTGTGTAAATTTTGTACTAAAATTGATTTTATCGAAATTTCTACTTGTTTAAAAACGTTGGTTCCGTGGTGATTTTTCGTTGGATTTACTTCTAATATAAAAGAATACCAATAAATTTAACAGATAGCATAAAACAATTGCATATACTATTTTTTTCCAATTTTACATTTTTTTTTTACTTTGTTTAATTATTTATTAAAATTTTTAGGGGGATTTTCAATCTAAACCATAACTAGAATTATAATCTAAAATATGAAAGAAAAAAACCGGTTATTATAAATTATTTACATTCGCCATACAAGCGACCCGTAACTTTACTGGAGTATGTTGCCGTTTAGTGCTCGATGCCAGGTATCTGTCTGTATAGTTACATTACACATTCTGCTTCTAATAAACCAGGAAAATTCAATAACATCTTGCAATATTGATTAATATAAAATGACATTTCGGGACAGTCGGCATCAGAAGTAGATGAGATCTTTCCTTGTCCGGTATCGCAAGACAATTAGGTCTGTCACCATTGTATAGGTCATGACGTCACAGTGGGCGTGAACTATGATGCTCAGTTCGAACTGAACCGCCGAATTATTTTTGTATGTGACAGCTGATTTTTTTCGCGATTTCGAAGTTGTCTCTATAGTGAAAGTTGTTCAGTTTTTTGGTCTGAAGCACCCCCTTGAGTATTACTAGGGTGTCTGTATACCTATATCGCCTATATATCTCTAGAGTATATAGGCGACAATAGCATACGCTATTTTGCCCTAGTAAAGATGCAGCTTAAACCTAAACTCACTGATGTTGGTGTTGGTCTCGGACATGGCGTAGCTGATGTTCGCGTTGCCGTGCAGGCCGAATAGCGACGGGTCGTCGTTCAGCGGCAGGGACCGCATGTACTTCGCGTAATCCTCGACCGTTGTCGCTGAGTTTTGCTGCAAATCACAGATGCCTTTAGACGTACATTCAATCGCGCGGGATTAGGGGTCGTGCATGATTGCAAACGGTTGGAAACGGCTAAGAAGAAGACAGAGGGGTCGTCGCAATATTTCATCCTCTTCCATTCATCTCTCTTGGCCGTCATTTCAGCACTCACTCCTTTCATACACATATAATCGTTCACACATCTTGTCCTCTGCCTTCCTCTTCTACCACAGCCATCCACATTCATACTTAACACTCGTCTCGTGAATGAATATGCTGTTATTATTGTAATATGCTCTGTAGGTATGTGAACAACGTAAAAACTGATGTAATACGTCAATCGGTTTAGGAGATACAGCCATTCAAAGGACCTAATTCTCTCTAAATTCTCCTAAATCGATTGATAACAGTTTTTGTACTATTCGCATAGTTACAGTGCATATTACAATAATACCTGCATATTCATGTTTAGCAACCATACCAGACCTTTGAACGGCTGTAACGCTTAAACCGACTGGAGTTATGCAGGCAGACCTGGTCCTGATGGTTATCTCTTACAAGTACCTGCTTGTAGGCGCCCGTCTCGTCGAACACGTGGCGCTCGCTGAGCACGGCCGCGCTGTAGTAGTCGGCGAGCAGGCACAGCAGGCAGCGCCGGTCCCAGTCGTCCGTCACGCGGCCCCCGTAGTTTATGTGCCCCGCCGTGTAGGTCAACATCTACATGTAATAAACAGGATGTTCCTAAACTCAACGTCAAGCTGAAAACAGGAAATAGGCCAGTTTAAAGTGTTCAGGGAAAAATGAAATCTAAATTTAGTCGTTTTCGCGATTTAGATTTTCGATTTGTTTTTTGTATTTTTCCCTGGACAGTTATAAACTGTCTTATCTCCTGTTTTCGGCCTGACGTTGAGTTTTGGGACACCTGTAAATTTTATTTGTTGCGTCTGCTAAAATCTGACAAAATACAGACAGGGAGATTTATAGATTTTTATACAAATTTCATAATAATTATTATATTTGTTAAAAATTAAATTTAAAATTACTCACATAATCAATTTCAGCAACATGCGTCGTCAACAAAACTGCTTCAGCAACATGCGTCGTCAAAATTGCTTACCAATACCTACTCCTTCAGCAACATGCCTCGTCAAATTTACAAAACACTATTCAGCAACAAGCCTCGTCAAACACTTAATCGAAAAGACCGCCCCTAGCCGTACCTGGCCCAAACGTGCCCATAATGCTGGCTGCGTTTCCGCGTTGTATTGCCAAGGACACTCGTTGGACCAAGTACGACCCAACACGGAAATCATTCCCCCTTTCCCTTAAACGTTTGCCCAGTTCCCTCGCAAAAGCCTTTGCTTCATGCACAGAGGATTATATTGTACAGAGTTACAGCTTCAAACAACCTCGCAAAAGCGGCGCATCACTACATGCGCAGTATGATTGTGTTCGCGTTCACCTACGGGGCTCACGAACGAGGCCGAGGGGACACTTTGACTATGCTTCGGGTGGTTACGGCGTAACGAGGGTGTGAATTTAAGGTGTGAGATATTGTCCATTCTTCCTTTCGGAAAGAGATTGGAGCCACTGACCTCTGTTAATATTAATATGTCTATGGATTATTTTCTGTTTGATCGTCACTGTCATTGTAGAACGTCATGTCATGTGAATTTAAAGTGTGAGATATTATTATCGTTCATTTTACTCGAGCATGTTTAAAAGTAGTTTAATAATATTAAACGAAATGGTTAATAATTGAACTGTGTGCTTTAATAATACGAGGAGGAACACAAACAAAAACATCTCCTTCTTCATATACCTACCCCAAAGATCGTGACAGGTAAGTCAATTTCTGAGTCACCCGCGTAAAGCGGCGGATCAGGCGGCAACGTTTTTTTAATTTTAACTCATTTTATTCAACTAAATAACAAATAATAAATAACACAACAAACAACAACAACAAAAAAGAAAAACAATATACCTACATATTATAAAACATTATCCTGAATCATACTTCAATTAAATTTATTTCCTTTTAGACAGCCCTACAAGAATAGGCTAATGTAATCGAAGCTCCTATGAAGCTGTTGCTCTGTACAATATAATCCTCTGTGCTTCATGTCCCCATGGACCTGCCGTCTCCACTGCGAATGGCACAAAAAGATAATTTTGTTTCAAAACGGCGTATTTATTGTGCTTTAGCACAGCCGCCGCCTCCGCCCCCGACCCTGCTACTCTCACAGTACCACTTAGATGGGACGCTGCATAAGTACTTACGCACGTTGCGTCCCACAGCAGACATTGACCCTTTCGCCACGGCACAAGAGTCAACCCATCTGGCCTCTTCCCATCCGTACGGCACAAACCAGGCGGTTCCACCACGCAAGGCACATTGGCAGACACGAGCGCCCGACGAATAACGTCATTTATGGCATGGTGCCGCGAGAACCTCCCAGCACTCCTGACACAACTCAAACCATGAAAGCCATTCGCCTCCACTGGCGCACCACACACACAAGTGTGCGGAACGCACACGCTGCACCCTAGCCTCAAAGCCGCCGCCACTCTTAGGGAATCATTATCCAAAAGAGTCCCTAAGTGTGGCGATGGCAGCGCATGTAGCCACGCGCCAGACTCCACCTCCGAGACGGCTCTCAAGCGCGCCAAATTTGAGCCCGTTGTATTTGACATTAGGTCTTGAAGGATTATTTTACACCTCACATCGTCCCATCCCCTTTGGACAGAAGGTGCAGACGGTACTGGTTCATTGGGGCACATACCTGACCACGCCAACACAGCTTCCTCCTCGAATGGAATGACGACTCTGGTACCATCAACTGTGAGTAACCGAGTAACCAGACCCGCTACGCCATTCGCAGAAGCCAAAAATGCCGGCAGGCCCGTATCACGCACACGCCGCACCCCCAATCCCCCGTACCGAATAGGAAGAGACGCCTGACTCCAACTTGCGTTATCGAGGCTCACATTGAGAATCTTCTCCAAAATACCCTTTAGCGATCGGTCCAAGCCCTCGACCTCTGCTGGAAAATGCCACGTAGGTGACGTCCTCAACATATACGTCAATCTTGGCAAGCCAAAACAATTGCGGAGCAAAACCAGCGCTATGTGGGACGACAAATGCCAAATTTCATTGCCTTTAATTGGTTACTTTTGAAAATATATCAAAACGTTTGTATGGAGCGCGCTGCAAGGAATATGCTCTTAAAAAGGTCCAAGTCAGGCAGCAGATGTACTCGAAACCGGCGAGTGTGGAAATAATTAACGACCAGGAAAATAATTCCGCTCGTCAATTTTCGTTCGCGCAGAGACTTACATTTCCCGACGGTACTCGAACCCATTTGATAATATAATCAACCTTATGGCTTTGCCGTTAAATATGGAAATTGATTGCCGTGCAGTCTAATGTAATGAACAAATGTAGATAGCTTCGGTTATGCGCCATCCGCGAAATCTATCGACCAATAGACGCAGATCATTTTTGGTGGGTAACCGTAGAGCATCGTGATTGGTTCGTGCGGTTTTAATAAAAGTAAACTGCGCAGTACATCCATAAGCAGTATAAACCTGGTACTACCGTAATTTCAGGGTTTTATCAGGCTAGCAAGTGACGTTCAGTTGTCTATTCCCCACGAGAGACAGACGGCAGATTATGTATGATAGGTCACTCACCTTCAGAGGAACCTCGTTGTACTCGTTGAGGAACATGTGAAGCTGTGAGATGCAGATCCTGAGGTCCCCGTCGGTGAACTCGTAGGGGATGTTGAAGCCCAGGGGGCCGAACTTGCGTCGCTCCAGCACCACCCCGTGGAACAGGCACAGCGAGAATAGCAACCACTGCGGAGGGATGACGACATTACTGTTAAAACCTTACACAGGCTTATTACACCTTCCTAAATTCAGATTCTAATTGAGGAATAGAGCCATAGGTTAGAACGGAATGTTGTAAGTACGACCTTTTTTAACCTATAGCTCTGTCTGGCTAGGTTAGCCACAGGTTATGCAATGATTTGCATAACACCCTAAGGCGCGCGGCGTGGTGCGAGCGAGAGGGCATGAGTTATTGTAGCAGCGTGAGCGGGAAGACAAGTGGCGACAGCGTCTCCGAAACAGAAGCGCTACTTTGCATTTCTAACCCCTCTTACGAGTATAATATTCTGTGGCTCTGTCCCTATATTAGAATCTGAATTTAGGAAGGTGTAATAAGCCTTTTAGACTTTTCATCTTTATCGTTATAGTGTGTGTTACAGGAAATGTTTGAAATCTAGAAATTGAATACAATAAGAAATAATTTGTTATAGAGATTTTACTCTGGATATTCCGAAAAATATAATGACTTCGCACTACTTCAATTGCCTGCTTTATGTAACCTACCTATTTAACGAAATAAGTCTGTTAAACACTCTTGTTTGCCTCACGATTCCTTTCACAGAAAAGCCTGGTGTTACAAATACAAAAAATTGAAGTTAAAAATTAGTAGCTTCAGATTTACGGAAAAACTCTTGATATTTTTTTGATTGATTGATTTCTTGTGTCACCACGGATCCAGCAACAGGAGTGTGTAATATCGTTGACATTTGCTTGAATTTGCTTAAAAAGTGGACACATTTGTGTCTGATATTGCCGGTCTATAATTGATACGTCTATGAAATATAGATATGCACCTTGAAATTAGGAACTTTGGTATCAGTTGAATTGAAGTAATCTAAGAAATCCGGCACTTGGTTCATGTAAGCCTTTAGTAAGTTCGCCTTGATGCCGCGGGGCGGCTCCACTGTCATCTTGTAACCTGCAAATGATGGAAAGAGGATAGGAATACGGCAAGAGGAAAGTTGGATTACTGCTTATGTGTAAGACCTTCAAGTAACATTGAAATCGAGGGGTAGTCAGCTGTTCTAACTTGATGACTTCTATGTAGACCGATTCCATGATAAAATAAAGCATCCCTGAAAGAGAGTACAATCACATCAATGTCCCACTACGGACTCACCGAGCCCCTCTACCCAATCCGCTGCGTCCCAGCAACGCCCGATGCCGAGGTCCGTACCCCTTAGGGCTGCCCTTGGGCAAGATGCTTAAGTTCTTTCTCTGGTGGTTGTCCTACCAGGGCACTTGGCCGCCACTGGTGTGGTCCCCCCATTGTCCGCAGTAATTGCTCCCTGAGCAATGATGTAAAACTAAAAGTCCTCATAAAACCCTGTGTTATTGGAAAAATAAATATTCATAGAATGGAAGCGTTAGATGTGCTGGTGCTTGCTGGGCGAGGCTGATGATGACGCACTGACCGTTCTGCAGCAGCGCGACTGGGAACTGGGGCGAGGGTGTAGACGTCAGCCAGAGCCTGAAGTCCTTGTTGACCACGTCGGGCTGGATGTGCTCCACGTTCACCTCCAGCACAGGCATCCACGATGGAGACAGGTGACAGTTCTGTACCAAGATGTACATTACGCTATCACAAGGTTGTATAACAAGAATGAATATATTGTGAAAATATAAATAATTTAGATTTAGACATTTTAATTGTATTAAACTCATTCAATTTGTAAACAAATTATTTGCATGCTATATTTTATGGCTGAATTTGGTTGGAGAGCTTGAAATATGTCTGTAACATCTTATTATACCCAGTTTAGAGCGAATAAATGATTATGATTATTGGCGATGTGCGAAGAAAGTGATAGGAACTGTGGCACACATTTTGTTTCTCCCCCAAAAGCTTTATAGTTATACAAGAATCTGATGAAAAATAAGGAAATAAAATTTTAGAGTAGGCAACACTGGAGTAATTGGTTTAGGGCCCTTTACACACAGCTACTTTTTGCAGAGTTTCTGCATCGATTCAGTCGCGATGCAAACGAGATATAGCATCGATGCAAACGCGATACAGCCACGATGCATAACGTTCGTAATATTTGATCAGTCATTATTCGAAAGCCTTTATCGCAATGCATACGCGCGTCTGCATCGGTACAAACTTGTGATGTATCTGTTACTAGTAACTAGTAATCGGTGTCAGTACCTGGAAGAACACCCAGTTGCCGAAGTCGCAGCCGGTTCTCATCATCGCCTCGGCCAGCGGGCCCTGGCCCTGGCCCAGCGATATGCTCTCGAAACGCTTACCCATCTTCATCTTGTCCGCGAACTTGAGCAGATCTGCAATCGAACCACCGAATAGATATCCTACTAACGACAAATTCTGGACTGAGCGAAGTGAGCCCGAGGTTTTACTGCAATGTGTCTAGCCAGAAGCGAGCTCGAGATTTTACTGCAGTATAGTGAGATCAGCGTAATACGATTTAAATCCTGAAGCGAGCGAAGCGAGCTCGAATTTTTTACAACCTAAAAGCTGGAACGAGCAAAGCAAACTTAAGATTTAACTACTTTATGAAAAGATACGAGCTAAAACCTAGAGCGAGTGAAGCGAGCTCAACTTTTCACCCAATTCTGTGAGCTCGAGATTTTACAGCAATATAAATAAGATCAGCAGTATGTTCAAAAAACAGGAGCGAGCGAAGCGGTCTCAAAATTTTGCTTCAAGATTTGAGACGATTTGTAAGTCATAGTTCGAACTCCCGTATGTCAAAATCCATACATTTCTACCCTACTTAGCTCGAACTAAGCCAAAAAAAATCGTCTCTGAATCTCGGCCTAAGAGGCGATGTGTTGTGTTCGTATGTGTGTATACAGACCGGCGGCCGGGTCTGTGCCGGTGGAGAGCACGAATATGATGGGCGCGAGGGGGTCCGACTCTGCGTAGAGCGCGGCCAGGTCCGCCGGCTGAGGCTCCACGAACCGACCGCCCAGCCCGGACACCACGTAGTCCTGCCGGTGTAAGTTGTTCTTGTTCTTAGACAACACTCGTTTTTAATTATTAACATAACTTTAACTTGTATTCAGACAATGAAACTAAAATGTATCGAAAAACGAAAAAAATGGGACCTCCCCAAGAAAATAGATCGGCTGATCCTCACTTTTGTACGGAAGAACCTAAAAATCTAGTTTTTCGACCCAACATGGGCCTTAGGGTTCCGTAGTCAACAAGGATCCCTTATAGTTTCGCCATGTCCGACCGTATGTCTGTCCGTCTGTCCGCGGCTTAGATCAGAGACGGTTAGTACTAGAAAGCTGAAATTTGTCATGAGTATGCACATTAATCACGCCGACAAAATGGTAAAATAAAATTTTGAAAAATATATTTTTTTGGTTATCTCCCACTACAAGAAAAGTAGGGATGCAATTTTTATTTCTCGTCTATCCCATGGTGTGGGGTATTGTTGGATAGGTCTTTTATAAATATTGTGGGTGTGGGAAAACCATTTTTCGATTTAGGGATCCGTTAGTGATATCATCATCATCATCAGCCTATCATCGTCCACTGCTGAACATAGGCCTCTCCCAAGGCGCGCCACAAAACTCGGTCCTCGGCCTTCCTCATCCAGTCGCTCCCCGCTACTTTGTTTAGGTCGTACTCTGTCCAGCGGGCAGCAGGGCGTCCCACACTACCTACGCCTACCAGTTCGCGGTCTCCACTCTAGAACTCTGACACCCCATCGGTTGTCAGTTCTTCGGCAGATATGACCGTTAGTGATATATTAAGCTTTAAATTGGAAATTTGCCCCCCCTGCCAGCTAAACGGTTGTGTGATTCTGGATACGTGAAAAAAATCACGGCAGTAGTGTACACAGGGCATAAGGGACAACACCATCGCGTTTTTGAGGTAGGCTCCATAGTGAAAGTTGTTCAGTTTGATGCTCTGAGTTCACCGTTTCAGTTTGCGGAGGGTATTGCAAAATGTAGGTACTGTTTAGACTTTATTAGCTGTTAAATCGTAGTATAAAACAAAAAGCCCCGTTCAAAGTACGTATATTGAGACTACGGAGCCCGACACGCACTTGGCCGGTTTTTCCTAGCAGACGCGTAAATTACGTTAAATTCGGTAAATGTGTCATCACATCATACTTAGTGGCATTGAAAGCGCACACTCATTGGTCGATAAACAACACGTGCTGAATAATGACAACTGTAGATAATACTCAAAATAGTTACGTTTTAATTACATAGATCTAACCTGAAAGCCCGGGATCATCTTGTCAGGACGCAGGCACTTCAAAATGAGCAGCTTCTGGAACGCGTCTAGTTGTGTGTCCAAGGGTTTCGGCAGCGGAAGCCTGCAAGTTACAACATGTCTAATGGTTAAGAGCACCAAAGCTCTTGACACGGAGGTCGTGGGTTCGATTCCTAAACCAAGTGAAATGTGACTTTGGACGTTTCTTCCCCAACTGGGGAAGACCAACCAACCAACCAACCAACTGGTTAGGTTAGGACATTACAGGCTGAATCACCTGAGTGTCTGAAAAGAAATATGAATCCGTGCTTCGGATTGCACGTTAAGCCGTTGGTTCCGGCTACTATCTCTGGTGGTATTTAAGAGTAAGGACGGACGGACAGCGTAGGCTTACTAATACTTACCCGTTTGCACCCTTTGGGTACGGAACCCTAAAAACATGTTGAGATAAGTATACTTGTGCGGGTTCCAGGCGTCGTAGTAGGTCTTGAAGAACTTGATCTGCGCGACGAAGTCCTCGAGCACGAACTGCCGCATGGTGGGCAGGCCCGCCAGCTGCTGCATGTCCAGCCACATGCGCTCCGATATCCACTTCGGCTCCGCGTTCGGGAGCTCCTGTAAGTTCACATTCATTTGTGTAGTATACAAAACAACCTTTCGTCCGTACCGGTTCCCGTCATCATAGCGAGATAAAACCCCCTTTTTTAAACTATTAACAAAATTTTAAGGTAGTATTCAGATAATGAAACTAAACAATCGAAAAACTATGTTTTTTTTTGGAACTCCTATACAGGGTATAACAAAACACTCTAGTAATACTTAAGGGGGTGCTGCAGCCTATGAAACTGAACAACTTTCACTATGGAGCCAACTTCGAAATCGCGAAAAAAATCTGTTGTCCCATACAAAACTACTGTACCGACTCGACTAAAATCTATGGGAAAGCTGTTTTTTTTCGCGATTTAGAATTTGGCTCTATAGTGAAAGTTGTTCAGTTTGATGGTCTGAAGCACCCCCTTAAGTATTACTAGGGTATTTTGTTACACTCTTTAGAAAATCGATCGGCTGATCCGTAGTGTACTTTTGTATCAGAATTCAGAACAAGTTCACAAACATTTCTCGTTTTCCAATTTATTTCGTTCGTGTTTCAATTTCCTTAGAGAAAGTTGTTCAGTTTGATGGTCTGATCATCCCCTTAAAAAAGTGTCAGCATATTACGAAGGACCCTATATACCTGTTCGATTTTGGCGCCGTTGAGCATGAAGTTGAACTCGTTGGCGCGTATGACGCCGCGGTCGAGCAGTATGCGCGCGCAGAGCAGGAACGCGAACAGCAGCTTGTGCCGCTCGAACAGGCTGCGGCACACGTTCACGTACAGCAGGAACGTGAAGTGCTCTATTATCACGTCCACGCGCGAGATTATGTCTTCTGCGGGGGACGGATGTAAGCGTTAGTCTGTGGGAACTAACTGCAGAGCAGAGGCCTCCTCTCACGCTTCAATCAAAGTAAAATGAATGGATGTTGCGCAAATTTCAAACGATACAAATAAGTCAAAACTATTGGGCATAAGCATATGATCACGACTATATTCACCGAGGGGGTAGTCAGAGATATTCTGAAACCTCAGAACATCCACGTTTCACCAATAGTACCGAAACTATGTCCAGTGTGACGGGGGGTGAGCCCGACGTCACTTATAATGGACAGTGGGTACAATACACGCCTCGAAATTGAAGCATGCAAGTTTCCTTACGATGTATTCCTTCATCGAAAAGCCAAGCCAAAACTTTTGGGTAGGGTCCATAAGGTGGACCGACGACCTGGTGAAGCCGGCAGGAACCCGCTGGGTGAGTGCAACGCAAGACAAGTCTTTGGGGAGGCCTGTGTCCAGCTGCGAGCGAGTACTGGTACATGGGGTCCACGTTGGCCATGCCGGAGAGGCAGAAGAACAGGATCTGCCCGCGGTTCGCTATGTTATGTTATGTTGTCAACCCACCGTTGGGCTCAGTCTCCGCCATGCTCCTGACGAACAGCTTGACGAACCACTCGAGCGAGTACTGGTACATGGGGTCCACGTTGGCCATGCCGGAGAGGCAGAAGAACAGGATCTGCCCGCGGTTCGCTATGTTATGTTATGTTGTCAACCCACCGTTGGGCTCAGTCTCCGCCATGCTCCTGACGAACAGCTTGACGAACCACTCGAGCGAGTACTGGTACATGGGGTCCACGTTGGCCATGCCGGAGAGGCAGAAGAACAGGATCTGCCCGCGGTTCGCTATGTTATGTTATGTTGTCAACCCACCGTTGGGCTCAGTCTCCGCCATGCTCCTGACGAACAGCTTGACGAACCACTCGAGCGAGTACTGGTACATGGGGTCCACGTTGGCCATGCCGGAGAGGCAGAAGAACAGGATCTGCCCGCGGTTCGCTATGTTATGTTATGTTGTCAACCCACCGTTGGGCTCAGTCTCCGCCATGCTCCTGACGAACAGCTTGACGAACCACTCGAGCGAGTACTGGTACATGGGGTCCACGTTGGCCATGCCGGAAAGGCAGAAGAACAGGATCTGCCCGCGGTTCGCTACCGGCACGTAACCGCTCCGGGCCAGGTCTATCTCGATCGTTGTTCGCTCTATGTCATCTACTTTTATCTGTTGTTTGAAAGAATTTGGTATTAGGAACCTATGAAATGGCCGGTGGCGCGTTGCGGAAAGATGCGAACTCTAAAACATGAAAAGTTAAGTTCAAATCACGGACCTGAAAATAAGACGGACGTAATCTCGTCTAATCACGAGTGAAGCCCCCTTTTCTTTTGTGTGCGTGCTGTCACGCGGTACATAAGGTGACGGGTTGTAGGACCTGCGCCAAGAGCATCTGTGTGAGTGTAGGTCCCTTGTAGAACAAACGAAAACGTTGGACCTTGCATGCTTCACATCTTTTTAGTGTCACATTACGTCCGTCTTTTTTTCAGGTCCGTGGTTCAAATCTGCAGCACGGCATGCCAAGTAGCAGGTGTTGCTTTCGGATGGTGAAGGTAAATAATATCAGCTGATAAACGTCCACTGCTGGACATAGGCCTCACCCAAAGATCACCACAACTACCGTCCCGGATTTTTGAAAGTCACACGTCTAAATCAGTTGTAGAAAATGTCAAAATTACTATGGAGATTATGCATCATTAGAACACGATTTAGAATCTCACGATGCAAAAATAGCACAAATTCTAGTTCTTTTAAATGGTAACAACATGAATAGACATCTCGGCGAGGCCGGACTAGAAAATAAGCTTCACTGTTTACCAATAATACAAATGTAATAACTTCACTTCACAATGCAATGGATTACAACTTTTTTCGCAAGTCAAGGGCCGTCGCTCGTGCGTGCCCGAAGCTTGACTTCTAGTCGTATCTATTTACATGATAAAATCACTTAATTATTAGTCTTGCACAAAAAATAGAATATCAATCTGCAATAGTAGCATGCTACACGTGATACGGCTGTATCACGTCTTTTATCTCGTTCGTTCACGTGCAAATAGAAAGAGAGTGCAATAGGTGTGATAGCGCTTTAACACGGTGTCATGCTACCTATGCTGGAGTTTGTTTTGAATTGCTGTTGCTGAATGTTTTGATAAGTTATAACCATAGACATATTACTCTAGCGATAGACAAGCTCGTTCAAACAAACAACATGTCACACAAAACAACACAAAATGACACATTGCGGTCTGTCATTTCCATAGTGACGAAGTGAACTCGGGAACATCAATCAGGTGCGTACACCTCATTCAAGTGGAACATGTTGCTTCTATGCAAGGGCAAGTCTATCGCTAGAGTTTAACACAATTTTTGAGAGCTACGCGGTTATTAATTAAGCTAAAGTTAATCATTATAACGGGTTCTTACCGCGTTTTTATTTATTTTGGAGTTCCCGATATTTCGGCAGTGTTACAACTGCCATGATCACGGGATGACTCTTCTCACTCTTCTCAGTCTCAGTCATCCCGTGACCATGGCAGTTGTAACACTGCCGAAATATCGGGAACTCCAAAATAAATAAAAACGCGGTAAGAACCCGTTATAATGATTAACTTTAGCTAGAGTTTAAGTCTATGGTTATAACCAATAAATACTATAATGTTGACTCTCCAGAATAAAAACGGACAAGATCTATCCGCGATCTCTTCAAAATGCCCCTGTATGTATGTAACATACTCACCAATATCTCAGAGCTCTTGATCTTGATGGCCTCGAGCGTCAGTATGAGCGGCAGGTCGTCGACGGGCGACCCCTCGCTGTTGGCAGTCGAAGTTACTCTATTAGTGTCCCAGTACCCAAAGAGTAACAACTTATTCTTCTTTCGCATTATAACCATGACTCAAATGGGACCCTGTTACTAAGCCTAGGCTGTACATCCGTCCGTCTGTCTGTTTTGTATCTTTTGAACCGTAATAACCAGACGGTTGACATTTTCACAGAATATGTATTGTGTGTTTTAAATCGGATTTGGACCACAAATAATTTAAAAAAAAGTCTAAATTTTTTTTTTTTTGACCGACTGATGCAAATTGTTTCTCTAACAACATGTCACAGACGACTGACCTGTTGGACAGTCCGTACAGGATGTCGGACTGCATCTCCGCCAGCTGGGTGGCCATCTGTGCGTGCGACACTATGAGCTGTTACTAACAACATGTCACAGACGACTGACCTGTTGGACAGTCCGTACAGGATGTCGGACTGCATCTCCGCCAGCTGGGTGGCCATCTGTGCGTGCGACACTATGAGCTGTTACTAACAACATGTCACAGACGACTGACCTGTTGGACAGTCCGTACAGGATGTCGGACTGCATCTCCGCCAGCTGGGTGGCCATCTGTGCGTGCGACACTATGAGCTGTTACTAACAACATGTCACAGACGACTGACCTGTTGGACAGTCCGTACAGGATGTCGGACTGCATCTCCGCCAGCTGGGTGGCCATCTGTGCGTGCGACACTATGAGCTGTTACTAACAACATGTCACAGACGACTGACCTGTTGGACAGTCCGTACAGGATGTCGGACTGCATCTCCGCCAGCTGGGTGGCCATCTGTGCGTGCGACACTATGAGCTGTTACTAACAACATGTCACAGACGACTGACCTGTTGGACAGTCCGTACAGGATGTCGGACTGCATCTCCGCCAGCTGGGTGGCCATCTGTGCGTGCGACACTATGAGCTGTTACTAACAACATGTCACAGACGACTGACCTGTTGGACAGTCCGTACAGGATGTCGGACTGCATCTCCGCCAGCTGGGTGGCCATCTGTGCGTGCGACACTATGAGCTGTTACTAACAACATGTCACAGACGACTGACCTGTTGGACAGTCCGTACAGGATGTCGGACTGCATCTCCGCCAGCTGGGTGGCCATCTGTGCGCGCGACACTATGAGCTGGCCGCGCAGCTCCTCAAGGTCGGGCCTCTCCTGCGCCACCACTATCGACAGTAGCTGCTCCGAGAGACCGCTGCAAATTTGTGGTTTTTAAATAAATTTTATACTTCTTACAGATAGTAACCATCATTTTAAGAAACTTATAAAATTTTTGACAATTAATCGAATTTATCAAAGTTTACCGTGGAGTTTACTAGTCAAAATATGACACGGTCTAATGAAAAACGACATTAAAAATTTCTGTAATTTTTCATTTTAAAACATTGAAGCGAGAAGTGACGAGCGGAATGATTTTCGTGGTCGTACTTTAACTATTGAATAATGTGTAACCTGGGTACTAGAGCGAAGTTGACGACCTGCACCTTGACGGAGACCTCGGGCGAGTAGCGCGGGTTGGGCAGCTTGGTGGTGATGAAGAGACGGAACCCTGCGCAGTACGGGATCATGGAGTCGCCCAGCTTGAGCACTATCTGACCCGCTTGACGGAAGTATTGACGCTGTGGCGGTAGATGACACGAAATTAAATTAAAATTGTTACTTCAAATTACTGTTATTAAAATACTCGTTCACAGAGCAGTCTGATATCAGACGCATGATTTTTCTAAGTTTTATTCTTATATAGGAATAGTAGGTACTCTGTAACCAAAAATTGTGTATTTCCGGCGGTATCACGACGCCCGAATAACGACTGCTCGTGACTATAATACAGGGTGTTAGGAAAACTATCATTACCTTAAGCACGGGGTCCAGGGCGGGGTCCAGGTCTTGGCCCACATTCTCCAGCAGCAGCGGCTTGCCGAACCGCAGCGCAGACTCGAAGCTACGGAGCAGGTCTCTGTCGTTCGGCTTGCATACGCTCAGGCCTTCTAGTTTACCCTGCGAAGATAATTAGCCCTTCTGTGATACTGTTCTGTATTTATTGACGGAACGAGTTGGAAGCCAAGATATTCGTCAAGTCTAGTATAATTTCTTTGACGAAGTTTGTTGTGGATACGCACTATGAATTTTTATTGATTAAAGACAAATTGAAGTTATCAAATATTTTAGCCAAAAGTTCAAATCGAATGAAATCAAAATAATCTTATTAAAGACTGAAAAATTTGTCTCGGGCGGGACTTGAACCCACGCTCTTCCAAACCGGGGAAACGTGCTAACCAATTACACCACCGAGTCCACAACCCAGAGAACGAAATTTTCAATCTGTTGCGTCTTAATAATTGTTAGTTGGTTGGTTGTAATACTGCCAGTAGATGGCGCGCACGTCCCCTTAAGACGCAACAGATTGAAAATTTCGTTCTCTGGGTTGTGGACTCGGTGGTGTAATTGGTTAGCACGTTTCCCCGGTTTGGAAGAGCGTGGGTTCAAGTCCCGCCCGAGACAAATTTTTCAATCTTTAATTTGATTCGAAATAGCACAACATGGCTGTAACATGTTTATAATCAATAATAAAATAATCTTATTTCAGAGATAGTCCATAGATTATGAGTGTTTTGTTTTCTGATATGTCAGTGGGTAAGCTTACGTAAATCATGCAATGTAAGCTAATATCTTGGATCCCGGTGAAAACCCCCTACAGGAACACAAATGCAAAATATGTTGGAACTAACGAAGGCCTTGATCCACTTGTTGGCCTGCGTCTGCGGGTCTATGATGAGGGGCCAGCGGCGCGAGTTGAACATCAGCACCGCGGACTCCGTGGACAGAGGGTCCCGGGGCAGCCCGTACATCTGCCAGTTCCTGCGGACACAACGACGTTCAAGTGTCACCACCTCCCAACTTACATTCTTGGAGTTTCCCAAATGTAAATAATTATGTGGTGTAAAGTTCGTAACTGCCGAGGTAACTACAGGGTGACATTGATATCATTAGCATCCTTTTATAAACAAGAGTCTACCCATCAAAATGAACAACTTTTACTATGGGAGCAAACCAATCGGAGCAAAAAACTAATCTGCTATCCCATACATTTGAGTCGTGTAGGCAGCGGGGCGGAGGGTACAGTTTAGTATGGTACAGCTGATTTTTTTAATGCTCCGATTTGTTTGCTCCCATAGTAAAAGTTGTTCAGTTTGATGGGTAGACTCTTAGTTTAAAAGGATGCTAATGATATCAATTTCACCCTGTATAGGGCAATGCGTCCGTGTGGTGTCGGCTAAGAGTAGCACCATCCCATTTCCTCCCGTGGGTGTCGTAAAAGGCGACTAAGGGATCTACCGGAGGATGGGCAGCAGCATCCTCCGAGTACAAACATTCAATCCAACTGCGATCGCCAACCCGCCTGCCAAGCGTGGCGATTATGGCAAATCCCCCCATTTTTGGGGAGGCCTATGTCCAGCAGTGGACGTTTATCGGCTGATATGATGATGATGATGATGATAGGGCAATGGAGGGGTGAGGTAAAAAGTTGGTGGGAGGCAGGCAGTGTCCATACTGTATGTAATATCAGATACTCTTTCTTATGCTGTGTTCGCTCTCATACACTCATAGTAATCTTATCTTAACTATTATAAAACCGTAAAATCGTGAAGAATAAAAAAGTAGCGGTTCACTTCATATAAACTCAAATAACACTCGATAGCGCGATTTAAATGGCATGCAGTGCCATCTATTGACAAAATTGTTTGTTTGTTTGTTCGTGCATCACGCAAAAACTACTGAACCGGTTTTAATGAAACTTTTTTTGTTTGATAGCTTATGATCTGACTTGAAATCTGGTATATAATTTGTGCGGACGAAGTCGCGGGAAAACAATAGTAAATAATAAATAAGCAGGCCGTCCCGGCCGGTATCATGGCGGTACTCACCGGATCTGCACGGCGTCGCCCAGCACGGACAGCGGAGTGGCGCCCTCTGTGTGCGGCACCTTCACCTTCTGTTGCACGTACATTACATTAGTGTCAGTGACCGCTCACAGTTCACTTCTCATCAGCCTAAGGTTAGGTACCTACAAGTTAGGTCAAACACCACTTAGATCAAAATAAAATTAATGGATAGGCCTAAAGCGCGGTAAGTTGAAGCACACTTCTGGTGCACTTGGTCCATACAAACTAGCGCCATTATCTGTCAAATCTAGGGCACTTGCATACAAATTTGAAGTAAACATTTCATTTGTTTTGCCTCATTTTTCTGGTTTGAAATGTTCGCGTAAGGCCTATCCATTAATTTAATGTTGATCTAAGAAACACCCTAGTAATAGGGGTGTTTCAGACCATCAAACTAAACAACTGAAATATCGGACCATCTACAACAGTTTCGAGCCAAATCTCGCGACATCTCACCAAGAGGGAAGGGGGGTCGAAAAATCGTCAAAATTGACTAACATAATTAATGGACGCTCCCTAAGGGGTAAGGGCAAGAGACCGATGATGACTAATAAAGTATTCAAAAAGGATAGGTAATTCTCACCACCAAATGCACCAACCACTCGGCCAGCAACTCTCTGCGGAACTCATCCGTGAATGGAGTTATGTAGCCCACGGCACCTGAATCAATTATTTACATTTTATTGTAGTTTTCTCATGTGTAGAATATATCACCACAGCCAATGACATGCTATACACAACGACATCGCATCAGTGCCCTATGAACGGGACCGCTATGTTATGCCTAATCTTAACTATTATAAAACTGCAACTGAAGTGTGTCTGTACATTGAAGATATTTACAAAAAAAAGATTACGATATGGTTTTTAGGTATCCCCGACTCGAAATCAACCTTTTTTAGAAATTTTGTCTGTCTGTTTGTCCGTTTGTTTGTTTGTTTATTTGTTTGTTCGCGCATCACGTAAAAACTACTGAACCGATTTTGATGAAATTTTTTTTGTTTGATAGCTTATGATCTGACTTAAAATCTGGTATATAATTTGTGCGGACAAAGTCGCGGGAAAACACTAGTTGTTTTATATTACTGTTTTGTGAAAAATTTGGAAGTACTGGAATGTGAGCAGCAATGTATGACAGCCGAGCATAACTGATGCATACAAAGGTGACATTAGAGACATGTGCCATTTTTTGGTTCTGGTATTGTATGACGTGGTGAGCTGGTGAGTCCATGTGTATAGAATGTAATTCTTCTTCTTATCGAGTGGGCTGCAAGCCCTGGTGTCAGTGTTTATTCAAACCGCCTTACGGCCTCTGACGTGGTTTTTTATGTAACGGCTACTACCACCAGAGATAGTAGCCGGGACCAACGGCTTAACGTGCCATCCGAAGCACGGAATCATTTTCCTTTTCAGACAATCAGGTGATTCAGCCTGCAATGTCCTAACCAACTGGTGACATGGCCGGCATGACGTGGTGAGTCCATGTGTATAGAATGTAATTGACCACATGCATATCTCTACAGAAAACAAGCTTCATAAAAGCGACCGCTGTCGGAGCACTCACACGCAATCACTCTCATCTGTGTTCGGTAGAATCAACACTTACAGGCACTGATCAGAATGTCCCCGATCAGGTTCACGATGGCCACCTCCAGCTCCGCGATGGTTCTGATCCAACGCACGCGCTCGCTCGACAACCCGTTCAGTAACCTGGTCAAATTATTGTTATTATTTCTTGCCATCGAACTGGACCAGTTGAAATCATACAAGGTCACACCCCGGAGCGTCTGTCATATGATTGAATATCCGAACAGGGGGGTTATTGTGTAACTATACCCGATTCGATCGGTATCAAATCGACACGGTGTTTTAGCAGTTCTTGGCGATTTTGCTTCTTAATATTTAGTTAATTTATCTCAGATAATGAACACGATGATCACAGAAACAAAATATTATTTAAAAATTGGCTAGGACAGTCATAAAACGTTATCGATTTCGTAAACGATATAATCGGAAGCTTACACAATAGCCCTACAGATCGGAAGCTTCATACAAGCGGGAGGCCGCGCCGGAGACCGCCGCTAGACTCGTAAACACGCCATTGTGATTCATAAAACAATGGATTACAACTTTTTTCGCGAGTCTAGCGCCGTTGCGCGCGCTTTAAGAAGCTTGACTTTTAGTCGTATTTATTCATATGGCGTCTGTGGCGCGTTGCGGAGAGCCATCGAAACTCAATTTTGAGGTCAGGGTTCGAATCCGCACGGACCACATGCCATGTACCAATGAGTTTTTTTAACTTATGTACGTATTACCGACTGCTCTCATACGGTGAAGGAAAACATCGTGAGGAAACCTGCATACGCTGAAGAAGAATTCGGATGCGTATGTGAAGTCTACCAATCCGCATTGGGCACGCGTGGTGGACTAACGCCCATACACCCTCCTGAAGGCCTGTGCCCTGCAGTGGGATATATATATAGGTTGTGATGATGACACCCCGGACACTGCCAACAAAAAACAGAAATTGACTAGGATCTATCAGTGGCTGATGATGATGGCTGGTACCTGTTGGCGCGGTCCATCCTGTCCAGACACTGGTTGATGTCGGTCTCCATGCGGAACTTCTCGTCTTCCTTCTCCTGCAGATACTCGTTCAACTTCGCGATGCCGTCGATCAACGCCTGCATTTTAGCCTTCGCGTTTTCCAGCACAGCTGCATAATAATAATATCTTAAACATAGTCACATTTAACGTAGCAGAATCTAGCCTGGACTTGTAGGTATTATGATGAACAGGTATAGGGCATCAGATTTTTTTTTCGCGATTCGATGTTGGTCCCACAGAGAAAGTTGTTTAGTTTGACAGCCTGATTATCCCCTTAAAAAAGTGTCAGCATATTAAGAAGGACCCTATACAGGGTGAAATTGATATCATTAGCATCCTTTTAAACTAAGAGTCTAGCCATCAAACTGAACAACTTTTACTATGGAGCAAACCAATCGGAGCAAAAAAAAATCTGCTGTCTCATAGGCGTCACGCACCCGCCGCCGCGCCGCTGCCTACACAACTCAAATGTATGGGACAGCAGATTTGTTTTTTGCTCCGATTGGTTTGCTCCCATAGTAAAAGTTGTTCAGTTTGATGGGTAGACTCTTAGTTTTACACTTTCGCTGCTAAGCTCAAAATCATGATCCTCGCGCAGTGCTAAAACTGACGCCCCTCGTAGGTCGCGCGCACAGTCGTAACGTAAAATGACCAAAGCGGCTCACCTCGTGGGTCGGCCCGCACAGGCGTAAGGTTTGGGTGACTCGCGCTGTGGGTCATCAGCACAGGCGAAACTTGACCCCCCTCGTAGGTCATGAGCACAGTCGTAACGGTGAAACGATAAACTGGCTCGTCTAGTGGGTCACCCGCGCAGGCGTAAGGTTATCGGTGACTCGCGCGGTAGGTCATGAACACTGTCGAAATGCAATTGAACCGGCTCGCTACGTGGGTTCTTCAGCACTTCGGCCCATTTGTCGCCGACCTACGACGTAGGTCGTCAGCAGTGAAAGTCTTAAAAGGATGCTAATGATATCGATTTCACCCTGTATATTCAGTTGAGCAAACAGGAGGCGTACCTTCGACGGCGGCCAGTTCGTCGGTGGCGGACTTCAGGGCGGCCTTCTTGGGCGCCACGCCCCTGTTCACGTGGTAGAACTTGAACATGGCATGCACCCACATGCACAGCGACATGCACGCCTTGGACACCTGCGACACGACACTGCGTCACTAAGCCTGGCAATACACATCCGATTTTCCATCCGATTATCTGATAAGATAGTATATAAGACACTATACTATTGTCTGATGCTTCCATCCTTCTCCTTCGTGATGGGAGAAAGAGGGATTTATATACTACTAGTGTTTTCCCGCGACTTCGTCCGCACAAATTATATACCAGATTTTAAGTCAGATCATAAGCTATCAAACAAAAAAAGTTTCATCGAAATCGGTTCAGTAGTTTTAGCGTGATGCGCAAACAAACAAACAAACAAATAAACACACAAAAAAACAGACAAACAGACGAGACAAAATTTCTAAAAAAGGTTTATTTCGAGTCAGGGATACTTATAAACGTTATAAACCCTATCGTTATCTTTTTTTTGTAAATATCTTCAATGTACAGACACACTTCAGTTACAGTTTTATAATAGTTTAGATTATACTATTGTCTGATGCTTCCATCCTTCTCCTTCGTGATGGGAGAAAAAGGGATTTATATACTACTAGTGTTTTCCCGCGACTTCGTCCGCACAAATTATATACCAGATTTTAAGTCAGATCATAAGCTATCAAACAAAAAAAGTTTCATCGAAATCGGTTCAGTAGTTTTTGCGTGATGCGCGAACAAACAAACAAACTGACAATTTTGTCAATAGATGGCGCTGCACGTTTTTAAATCGCGCTATCGAATGTTATTTGAATGTATATAAAGAGAACCGCTACTTTTTTATTCCTCATGATTTTACGGTTTTATAATAGTTAAGATTAAGATTAAGATTAGATCAGACAATCGGATGGAATGTCTGACGTCTACTGCCAGCCTAAGGGTTGCCTGTCTATTGACGCGGAGACAGGCAACGGAGCGGAGAAACGACGATTTATTGACCAGTAAGATTGCATAAAATCCCAGCTCCGAGATTTCATGTCACTACCATCTGAAAATCTTATTTTTTTTACTTTTTTTTGTGCCATTAGATTATGGTCGACCTATAGTGACCGACACTACAAGTCGGTTAACTAAAGCTGGCGCGCGCCACTCATTTACGCAATGCATTTGTCTCACTGCACGCATAATGAATAGTTTCTCTATCTCTGTCAAACATGGACGCATAAGCATAAGCATATACTCACGACTATATTCCCCGAGGGGGTAGTCAGAGATATTCTGAAACCTCAGAACATCCACGTTTCACCAGTAGTACCGAAACTCTGTCCAGTGTGACGGGGACTGAGCCCGTCGCCACTTATAATGGAAAGTGGGTACAATACACGCCTCGAAACATGGACGCACTGACAGGAAAAACGCATTTGTGTGTATCTGTGAACGCGCCAGCTTTAGTTAACCGACCTAGACAAAGTGACACTCTATTGGCGTTGACGCTAGTAGAAATCAGACATTGGCGATCGAAACATGTTGACGTTTGCTTTCATCACCATACGTCAAGTCTATACAATTTTATGTTTTCTACTGTCGTTAACGCTAATCGAAAGATGCTTTGTCTAGGGGTCTTGTACCCAAACATAACGCATCCAACGCACGTTACCTTCATTATCTTCATTGGATCGTAGGCGGGATCGTTGACGAACCTCTTGAGCTTTTTGATCATGTCCTCGGTGATGGACTCCTTGTCGAACTTCATCAGCGACTCGAGGAACGCCGTCGGGTCCGCGAGCATCATCGAGCCGGGCTTCCAGTAGTTTAGTACCTTCTCACCGTAGTTCGCACCCGGTTCCTTGGTTAGAATTATTAAATGATCAAAATTCAAAGGTCTGAGCATTACGTGCGACAAATTTTGTGAGATAATGTGAGTCCACTAACATATCTTGTAGGTCTCGCATGCCACCCCCGAGAAAGCGATAAAAATCGAGATGCGCCTGCATCTTTATTATTTCATGTATACCAAAAAATATACGTAAAATAATAAAGATGGAGGCGCATCTCGATTTTTATCGCAAAAAAGAGCGCACATGACGTTTTTCTCGTTTAAACGCTTTAAAATTGGTGGCATCTTAACCGTGCAGTCCTACGATT
Source organism: Agonopterix heracliana (assembly GCA_963693445.1). Lineage (NCBI taxonomy): Eukaryota > Metazoa > Arthropoda > Insecta > Lepidoptera > Depressariidae > Agonopterix > Agonopterix heracliana. Next base: position 2,880,276 of record OY856321.1, read on the forward strand.
TACGTCTTGGAATTACTTGATAAAAGCAAAATGACTATATTTTATCGGTGGCAGGGTCGATGTTTTTTATTCGGCAGTGTCTTCGCTCGGTATATTTGTCTACCCTCAATATTATGGTATTGAGTATGTTTGGTGGATGTTGTGCTGGGTTTTTGTGAGTTGTGTTTCTATACCTATTTTGATGGTGAAGCAAATTGTTAGTAAAACTCATGGTATAATGTTTTTCATTCTGTACGCTACTGCATTAGTTATTTTGTATAATAATATTTTTAACCTGTATTTCTCAATAGCAAGTGAATTGTATTCTTTTTTGTGAAATAAATATCTTAAACCGTAAATGATTAATTGAAAGATACACGAGAGAGTGGCATACACTGTGCGAGACTTGAACACCATATTTCATAAATAAAAATTTGTTTATCGTCATCATCTCAGCTTGTAGACGACGTCCAGTGCAGATTTTGCACCCTTTGACAATTGATTTTCAATCACTAATTGACTTCGGGTTTTGATGGGGTCTGCGCAAACCAAGATTGGCGAGAGAGCTAATTATCCTAGACGCACAGTACCTTGACGGGTTTGATGTCGAACACGACGCAGAGCGACTCTATGACGAGCAGCACGCCGGCGTTTTTAGATGCATTTTTCTCCAAAGTACGCAGAGATAAGTTAAAAGTGTCTATGAGTGAAACACTCAGGATCACTTCTTTTGTAACATAATTATGTGATTGCCATCTTGCCATTTTTAAAGGTTTTCGAGAAATAATCAATAATGTGATTTCTCACATACAAAAAAAAAGAATATTTTTTTTTACTAAGGACGTGGTAGGAAAATATTTTTTTTTTGTCTCATTTGTCATCACATTGTTCACCATAAAAAAATATGTTGTGACTCTAGCACCGATGTCCATATTTTTTTAAAACGGGACCACTGCGCACTGTGCGTCGTTGCCTCGTCCATACATTGTAATGATCCTGGTCCAGGCACCACAGTAGGTACCTTGACGGGTTTGATGTCGAACACGACGCAGAGCGACTCTATGACGAGCAGCACGCCGGCGGGCGGTTTCTTCATCGCCTTCACCTCCACCACGTCGTTGCGGTTCAGTTCTTGCAGCGCTTTCTCCGCGGCCATCAGCGCCGGCATCGCCTCGTCTTTACACAATCATCATCAGCCTTTACAGGGTGTTAGGGTAAACATTTGCATTATTTTAAGGGGTGATTGTACCCATGATACTAAACAACAAGAAACCTATAGGAAAGTCATTTTTTGGGCTTTCCATACTAAATGCAATCAGCTGATCGAACGTTTGTATGAAGAATCGTTTTTTTTTTCGCATTTGTATACACAGAATAATCACTAGTACTACCCGCGCAGAATAATCACTTCGAAAATCCCTCTCCTGTTTCCCTCGCTGCCAACAAAGAACATAACATCGTTTAAGAAATGTAAAATTGGTAGCTCACTCCAACTTAAATATTTATTTGGTACCGGTATAACACCAATACTGATTAGAAACTAATAAGTACAGGTCCAGGTTTAAAAGTCCCATTCATAATTACTCCCAACCCCTCCTAACAAAACTCCGTAAAATGACTGGGCTAAAGGCCCGCATGGCTCACCCAAGTCCTTCTGCGCATCCTCGGCCATGGCGGTGGTCTCCTTCGCCATCTTCTCGGCAACCAGTTGCTCTTTCTCCACTTTGATACGAGCGTCCTCTGCTATAGCCTGCAATTGAATAGCAGTGTTTATTAAGAGAATATTATTCCGAGAGCGAAAATGCGCGCTGCATACAAACGTACTATGGTGATATTTTCAATACTATCCAATTAAAGTCAATTAAATTTTGCAGAAACAATCTAGAAACAAAATTCTATGCTTCTATAGAGTCCGATTTTCGTTAAAATATACAGTTTCAATGCTAGGATTAATTTAAGATTTGTATGGAAATCTTTGAGGCACTGTAACTTGAAAACTATGCATTTTAACGAAAATCTGACTCCATACAAGCATAGAAATTTGTTTCTAGATTGTTTGTGCAAAATTTCATTGACTTTAATCGGTTAGTAATGAAAATATCACCATAGTACGTTTGTATGGAGCGCGCTCCGAATAATATACCCTTAAAATAGCGGGCGGCGTCACCTGGGGACTTACAATTCTCAGGTTTATTATGGTTTGCCTACATTAGGTTCCAGTCTACCAAATTGTTGTTTGTGTAAAAATGCGTGTATTTTTTCTGTGTATCTATTTACAGCATGCCAGCATCGGAAAAGCGACAAAACAAGAATGTCATCATGCGCGCTCGATACTATTATCGTGGTTCACATACGGTATCAACAGCGATCTGCTCGATGACTTTCTTGGTCTCCTCGGCCGCCTGCTCCATCAGCGGCTTCAGCTCTGCCAGCTCTACCTGCAGCTGTTTCACCTCCACCTCGGTCTCGTTCAGCTTGTCGAGACCTGCATTGTACAGCTGGATAATACGTGGTTCACATACGGTATCAACAGCGATCTGCTCGATGACTTTCTTGGTCTCCTCCGCCGCCTGCTGCATCAGCGGCTTCAGCTCCGCCAGCTCTACCTGCAGCTGTTTCACCTCCACCTCGGTCTCGTTCAGCTTGTCGAGACCTGCATTGTACAGCTGGATAATACGTGGTTCACATACGGTATCAACAGCGATCTGCTCGATGACTTTCTTGGTCTCCTCGGCCGCCTGCTCCATCAGCGGCTTCAGCTCCGCCAGCTCTACCTGCAGCTGTTTCACCTCCACCTCGGTCTCGTTCAACTTGGCGAGACCTGGAGGGCGATCGCGCTAATTTAGAACATCCAAGTTCGATCCTATTGCGATTTCAGTTCTAATCACGTTGCAATCCAATTAGAATTCAACTGTGTTTAATTCCGTATCGCGCTAAACTTGACTTAATGTGACTGACGTTTGAGCCATCTGTCAAAACGGCTCTAACGGGTGTCAAATGAATAGCGCAATACCGAATGTGTTTAAATCGGGTTCTCGCGGTCCAATCATGGTTCATTTGCGATTAATTTAGCGCGATTGCTCTTTTCTCCCCTCCGGACAGAAAGCGTCAACTTTCGTCCCGCTGCGCTAAAATTAGTTGCCGCTTTCCACCTCCATCGAGGAGAAAAATAGTAAACACACCTTGGGCACTAAATAAGAAAGCCTCAGAACACATGTTTGTTGACCTCGGCTGTGATCTAGACTTTTCTTACTTACCTGACGTCGGTGTGTTATCTGCTGTTCATTCCTTCTGGAAGCTATTTAGTGAGAAAACGTACCAGTTTTGAGTGCATTGGACTCCTTGAGTATGGCAGCCTGTTTCTTGCGGAACATGTCGGCGTATGCGCCGAGCATCTCCATGTATGACATGGGCGTGACGTAGTTGAGCCGGTTCAACTGCGCGAGGAACCGCCCGCTCGCCTCCGTCACGCTCTGGTGCACGAAGCAGCACACTGACTGGAAAGAGAACCAACAGAAATGGCATGACGACTATTTGGTTCGACAATGAAATGTGGTGGCCACGAATAGACGCCAGGATTGGTGTAATGCCTGGGGATCGGCCGTTTTAGTTTGTCAATAAGATGTTGGGGCCATGGATAGCTAGGCTAGGTGTGATGCCATGGTCCAACGGTTGTTAGTCGATAATTAGATGTGGTGGCCATGTATAGACGCCAGGATTGGTGTGATTCCTGGGGACCGGCAAAAGTCCAGCTGTTGGTTGGACCCTGTAGGTCCAACTTTATATGCGGACTGTTTTTCAATGAGATGATCAAACCATCCAACTGAATAACTTTCTCTATGGGACCAACAACGAACATGTCGGCGTATGAACCGAGCTTCTCCATGTAGGACATGCGCATGACGTAGTTGAGCTATGGGACTAACTTTGACAGTTGTTTAGATTGATACTACTACATGGATACCCCATAATTTAACAGATTTCAATAATTTCATAGTAAAGCAGAGGGGGTCCACGTCTTCGAATGAGACGATGCATAAAATGAAATAAAGGCTACTTCTAAAATTATCAAAAGTACTCCCAACCTCCTACTTCGATCCACTTTTGATTTACCAGAAACTTTCAGTAAGAATCCTTCATAGTTACCCTCAACGGTCCCGTCGCAACAGTGAGCAAGATGTACTAACGACCATAGCCTCGTAGATCTCGTCTGTGGTCTCCAGCTCGACCATGTTCTCGAAGAAGTGGTTCGCGACCGACTCCAGCGCAGACTAGGGCCACTCGTTGACTGACTAGACTGATGTCAATGTTGCTGCTATGTATATACCTTATAGTTACCCTCAACGGTCCCGTCCCAACAGTGAGCAAGATGTACTAACGACCATAGCCTCGTAGATCTCGTCTGTGGTCTCCAGCTCGACCATGTTCTCGAAGAAGTGGTTCGCGACCGACTCCAGCGCAGACTAGGGCCACTCGTTGACTGACTAGACTGATGTCAATGTTGCTGCTATGTATATACCTCATAGTTACCCTCAACGGTCCCGTCGCAACAGTGAGCAAGATGTACTAACGACCATAGCCTCGTAGATCTCGTCTGTGGTCTCCAGCTCGACCATGTTCTCGAAGAAGTGGTTCGCGACCGACTCCAGCGCAGACTAGGGCCACTCGTTGACTGACTAGACTGATGTCAATGTTGCTGCTATGTATATACCTCATAGTTACCCTCAACGGTCCCGTCCCAACAGTGAGCAAGATGTACTAACGACCATAGCCTCGTAGATCTCGTCTGTGGTCTCCAGCTCGACCATGTTCTCGAAGAAGTGGTTCGCGACCGACTCCAGCGCAGACTAGGGCCACTCGTTGACTGACTAGACTGATGTCAATGTTGCTGCTATGTATATACCTCATAGTTACCCTCAACGGTCCCGTCCCAACAGTGAGCAAGATGTACTAACGACCATAGCCTCGTAGATCTCGTCTGTGGTCTCCAGCTCGACCATGTTCTCGAAGAAGTGGTTCGCGACCGACTCCAGCGCAGACTAGGGCCACTCGTTGACTGACTAGACTGATGTCAATGTTGCTGCTATGTATATACCTCATAGTTACCCTCAACGGTCCCGTCCCAACAGTGAGCAAGATGTACTAACGACCATAGCCTCGTAGATCTCGTCTGTGGTCTCCAGCTCGACCATGTTCTCGAAGAAGTGGTTCGCGACCGACTCCAGCGCAGACTAGGGCCACTCGTTGACTGACTAGACTGATGTCAATGTTGCTGCTATGTATATACCTCATAGTTACCCTCAACGGTCCCGTCCCAACAGTGAGCAAGATGTACTAACGACCATAGCCTCGTAGATCTCGTCTGTGGTCTCCAGCTCGACCATGTTCTCGAAGAAGTGGTTCGCGACCGACTCCAGCGCAGACTAGGGCCACTCGTTGACTGACTAGACTGATGTCAATGTTGCTGCTATGTATATACCTCATAGTTACCCTCAACGGTCCCGTCCCAACAGTGAGCAAGATGTACTAACGACCATAGCCTCGTAGATCTCGTCTGTGGTCTCCAGCTCGACCATGTTCTCGAAGAAGTGGTTCGCGACCGACTCCAGCGCCGACTAGGGCCACTCGTTGACTGACTAGACTGATGTCAATGTTGCTGCTATGTATATACCTCATAGTTACCCTCAACGGTCCCGTCCCAACAGTGAGCAAGATGTACTAACGACCATAGCCTCGTAGATCTCGTCTGTGGTCTCCAGCTCGACCATGTTCTCGAAGAAGTGGTTCGCGACCGACTCCAGCGCAGATTAGGGCCACTCGTTGACTGACTAGACTGATGTCAATGTTGCTGCTATGTATATACCTCATAGTTACCCTCAACGGTCCCGTCCCAACAGTGAGCAAGATGTACTAACGACCATAGCCTCGTAGATCTCGTCTGTGGTCTCCAGCTCGACCATGTTCTCGAAGAAGTGGTTCGCGACCGACTCCAGCGCTGACTTGGGCCACTCGCTGAACCAGTCTATGGTGCAGCAGTTCACCAGCGAGGGGAACTGGCGGAGACGAGCGCGGAAGACCTGAGGGCAAGGTAATGCTGTTTGAGCGCATCGTCATCATCAGCCTTGTCGCAAGGGAAATTTAAACCGATAGCAAATAAATATGATCAGGAATGGTATTTTTGAAAGTCATACGTTGAACTCAACAGTTGAAAATGTAAAATTACTTTGGAGATATGCATCTTTCTACCGCTGATTTGACTTTTTGCCTCTTATGGAGAGCCTCCAGGACAAGAGCTGCCTTAGAGGTGCTTAAATAGACTCCAGTCGGCCGGAGTAAAGACAACCTGTTCAAGTGGGGTTACATAGACGGGTCTGAACCCCCAGTTTGAATGCGTTGTTACCCCACAAACTATGGCCCATCTTATATCCTGCCCTTCCTACCCTGACACCTGCACGCGAAAGGAGCTTATGGCATGGAGCTCGCGTGACGGACGCGTTCAAGGTCACGTCAATATCATGTTGGTTTAACCAATTAGTCAGTCAAGGGTTGCGTCTGCGATATAGATGATATACCGTACCTGTAAAATCAATGACAATCAGAATAAATACCTGTATCCGTGGGCGACAGCGGGACGTAGCGGGTGGAGGAAAAAGTGGTGTAACTCAACGTTTGAAGCATGCACAAGGGAGATTCCATTCAATAGTGTACTATTATTAACTATTCTTGAGCTTATGGACGCTTCCAGCAGTGCTATCCGTGTGGCGAAATACTGGGCTGCAAAAATGTCAAAAGACTTGCCATCGACTTGATGAAAGAAGAAGACTCACCTCTCCAACGGGGCTCATAACGACGACCATGTGCAGATTGCTGCGGACTCGCTTCTGGTAGCATCCGAACAGGTTGGTCTTGGTGGCCGGCAGGTTCATCTCCATGACGGCGTGCCGCACCGACTGGTAGATCTTGTCGAAGTCCTCCGCCTCGTAGATGTTCGGCACGTCGCCCGAGCTCAGGATGTTGTTTAGGTCCTCCAGGAACGATTCCATTTTTATCTGGACGTGGGTAAGTGCAAAACGTGTAAATACTATAAGTTCCTGTTTCGCCATTTCCTGATAAGCTTCTTATAGCCTATCTAACAGATATAATGGCAAATAGCATAGTATAGCATTATGCTCGCGACTGTATTCCCCGAGGGGGTAGTCAGAGATATTCTGAAACCTCAAAACATCCACGTTTCACTAGGACCTAAACTCTACAGAGTGACGGGGAGTGAGCCCGTTGCCATTTATAATGGACACTATACATTACATTATTTGATTTTATTTTTTTATTCTATATTTATTTAGGAGCGTGAAATTGTGCCGCACCACCGCAGTCTCTCTCGTAGCATTGGTTGATGCCATGCCCATGGTCGGGTAGTAGGTACCTGTGCGTCGGAGAACAGGAAGACGGTGCCCCTGTTCTCGGCGCCGGCGCGCAGCATGGTCTGCTTGAGGTCCTCGCGCCACTCCGCCAGGCCGTACGCCTTCGTGATCTCGATCTGTATGCACGACAACTCGGACATGTTCGCGGACAGCCGCGTCAGCGACTGACGACCTGCAATACGGCGATAGAATACATAAACGGCCTGTTTTACCACGTTAGCTTATCTGGCAGCTCGTTTGACATTATTTTGTATGAAAACGCGAGCCATCTCTATTACGTTTCAATGTTTCGAAGCTAGCACCGCGTCGGAGCGTTATAATTTGTATACACACCCGAGCCACCCATGCCCAGGAGCAGCGCGTTGGCCATGGGCTGTCTCATGATCCTGGACAAGCGGCAGAGGTGAGCCACGGCATCCTCGAAGAGCACCAGGTCCAGGGGGACCGTCGTCGTGAAGTTGTACTCGTCCAGGTAGTGCGTCAGTACTTCTATCATCTGCGAGACAAACACCATCGTCAGCTCCATTCAGAGGAGCCCAAATGGAATAATATTTTATTCACCTACGAGCTTTTACTCGCGACTTCGTCCGCACAAATTATACCAGATTTTAAGTCAAATCATAAGCTATCAAACAAAAAAGTATAATTAAAATCGGTTTAGTAGTTTTTGCCTGATGCCCGAATAAACAAATAGACAAACAGACCGACAAAAAATAAAACAATTTGTGATTTGGAGTCAGGGACACGTAAAAAACATTATCTTTCGTGTTTTCTTCAATGTATAGGCGCAGTTCTTTTATAGTTTTATAAAAGTTTAGATTATGCGGGATTTCGAATGTTTAGGCAAAAAAGGCGTCCCTAATTCGTCTCAACTCGAGGGTACGTGGTGAAAACGGAAAGCCATCATATTCCGGTATTTCCGGTCACATTTTACCCGCTATGGCCGCTTTGATGAAGTAGATTGTCTGTCGGAATACCCACATGTAAATTTACTCGGCGGTTTACTAACGAATATGGCACCGCCGATTTGTATATAACAAGGGTGAAATGCCCAAATAAATCAGTACACACTGAGAATCAAAACCTTTCACTTCCCTGCAACCTCATCTCTCCCTACACGAGATATCTCCAAACTGGTGACCCCGAAGAACCAAAACGTCGAAAGGGGTACGGGTATTCCCACGTTGCCAAATGAGTTTTTTTTTAATGTAGTTTAGTTATATTTTAATGTAGAGCAGTAATATTTCATTGGTTGTACTGACATCTTCGGGGTCTGTGATCTCAGCGTACTTGCGGTCGTCCGAGGCCAGGTCCATGAAGTCTCCGAACAGCATCAGTCGACCCCCGATCACGTCCGCCGGCTTCTTGCCGAACTCCGACTTTATCTTCTTGTTCAACAATCTGGTGAATATTTGTTTGTTCTCAGGGCAAAGGGACCTTCTCGTCGGTTCGCAGTTATCAATAAACTACTTATAGTCTTAGATCAAAATAAAATCAATGGATAGGCCTTACGCGAACATTTCAAACCAAAAAAATGAGGCAAAACAAGTGAAAGGTTTACTTCAAATTTGTATGCAAGTGCCCTAGATTTGACAGATAATGGCGCTAGTTTGTATGGACCAAGTGCACCAGTAGTTTGCTTCAACTTACCGCGCTTTAGGCCTATCCATTCATTTTATTTTGATCTAAGCTTATAGTGCAGGAAAAGTAGCACATTTTGGAGGCAAAATTTGTACATCAATGAAACTTTGTTTTTTAACTTTATCTTGGCACTACAAATTAATAATATTAATATTTCTTATTTATTACTTAGAAATTAAATTTGCCTCCAAACGGACATTATTTGGTTTACTTTACCTGCACTATTAGTAGGTAATAAGGATTGAGAGGGTATGCTTAGATGGTTCGGTCACGTATAGAGAATGAATGAAAGAATACTTACAAATGAAATATATCAAGCAAAGGTGAGCGGAAGTGTTGGGAGAGGCCGTCCGAGGAAAACATACCATGATCAATCAATGATCTTTTACGAAAAGGCATAGCACCCTCAATCGACAGAAGTGCATGAAAAGATGTATGAATGTGAATGAGGTTAAAGAGGTGTGTCAGAGTGGAAGCGTGTGGCGGTCCGTGGTCTCTGCCTACCCCATTGGACAATGGCGGCGTAAACTTATGTAAAGCCTGACCAGAAATATAAAAAACCTGGTTTGGGGGCGCTGCAATCGACTATAACCTTTAATGTCAGTGTTCCAAGTACAAATATTAATTCCAATTTTTTTTGTTTTTCTGGTCGGGCTATATGTATGTACATAGGTAACGTAAGTCGGTAACTCACTCCACAAACCACTGGCGGTCCTCCTTGTTGACAAGTCGGTCCTGGTAGACTCGCTGGTGTTCGTGGTACCACAGCCTGATGACGTCATCCTCAGACTGTAATTGACACATCATCATCAGCACATTTTTATTGTTCCGTACCGGTACCGTACCGGTACCGTAATTGGCAAGACGAAATACCGCACCGGAGACCAATCTAAAGAACTGGAAAAACTAGGGTTGCCACTTCTCAATCTACCGCAACGCCCGCCAGCAACTCTAGGGTTAAAAATGACGTCTTTGAAACTGGCAACCCTAGGGTTGCGGCACACTAAGAGGTGGCAATCCTAGTTTTTCCAGTTCTTTAGATTGGTTTCCTTCAGATAGCGTCTCATTTACTTCCCAAACAGATCGGTGGAAATTTTTTTACCATAAATCATCATGGTAAAGGTACTTGCGGCAAGGTTTTGCTAGGCAACCCGGCAGCGTTGTATAAACCTCTGTACAAACTTTCACTTGAATCACATTTCGTTCCCCAACAAATAGGTGCATAATTTTGCGGTCGGGTCTTGGCATAAAGTTATTATACCTTACAGGAATAGAGGCAGTGACATGAGTTGTCAAATGAAACCTGTTGAAATTGAATGAAATTGTTTTTGGATGTTTTCAGGAGACTATTCGCAGGCAAAAATTCTAATACAGTCTATAATTCTGAGTCTAACGTGAAATCGTGGATAAATTAATGAAGTAGTGTCAGTATATTTCACAAAATTATCTACGATTTCACTTTAGATTCCCAATTATTCACGGAAACCAAATTATAAAAATTTATTAGTGACTAGAAATCGGTTCTATTGCCTCGCGTCACGTATCTCTTTCTATTATACAGTGATGCCGCTAGGTACATCTCGCTCTCTCAGCTGTAAGTAAGTAAGTAAGTTATAGCCTATAGAATCCCACTGCAGGGCAAAGGCCTCCTCTCACGAATAAGGGTGAGAGGGAGTGGGCCATACTCCACCACGCGGGCCCAGTGGGTGTTGGTGGAGGCAAGTTAGTGGTCACCTTGCCTGTCAGAGAATTTTCAAGCCGCCAATAGGCCTCTGACATAGCTTAACGAATAGTTACATCGCCATCTGACGGAACTATCCGAGACCAACTGCTTAACGTGCCTTCTGAAGCACGGAATCGCTCGAGATGAAATACCACTAAACGGTCACCCATCCAAAGACTGACCGGACCTGACGTTGCTAAAACTTCGGTGATCGTTTCCAATACCGAAGCTCCACTACGCCAACGAGCGCTTCAGCTGTATGTTCCTCTATTCCTGGTATAATACCTCTATGGGTCTTGGTATATTGAGACCCTACAGAATACAGTAGATACCTCAACATCGCGAGGGTCCATGATCAGCATACCCTGGAAGACCTTGCTCAGGTCCCTCAGGTTGAACGTGTAGTGCGACTTGGCGGGGGTGGGCAGCAACTCCTCCTGGAATTACTCCAGCGACCCCTTGAGGAAGGGACCCTCGCGGACTTTAGCCTTCACCGACTGTTTGATGTTGCCTACATATACATGTTACCACATCCGTGGTGGTCCAGGGGCGAGTAACCTTGCCTGCCGTGCAGGAGCCATAGGCGTAGCAAGGGGGGGGGCCGGGTGGGCCCGGCCCACCCCAGAATCTTTCTGGCCCACCCCAGAAATCAAATGAATCACTTACTAAAAATAAGAGACCGAATCGCCTCGACCTCGGCATGAGCTGGAGAAATCGAGTTATAATGAAGCAAAATCTCGAGCTCGCTTCGCTCGCTCCTATCTTTAGAACCTACTGCACTGATCTAATTTATATTGCTGTAAAATCACGAGCTCGCTTCGCTCGCTCCTGGCTAGACACATTGCAGTAAAATCTCGAGCTTACTTCGCTCGCTCCAGAATTCGGTGAAATCTCGAGCTCGATTCGCTCGCTCTAGGATTTGGATCGTATATCTTTTCATAGTGTGTCTAGAGCAATCGTGAGCTTGCTTTGCTCGTTCCAGATTTTAGGTCGTAAAAAACTCTAGCTCGCTTCGCTCGCTCATGATTTAAGTCTAATTACACTGATCTCACTACATTACAGTAAAATCTCGAGCTCGCTTCGCTCGCTCCTGGCTAGACACATTGCAGTGAAATCTCGAGCTTACTTCGCTCGCTCCAGAATTCGGTGAAATCTCGAGCTCGATTCGCTCGCTCTAGGATTTGGATCGTATATCTTTTCATAGTGTGTCTAGAGCAATCTTGAGCTTGCTTTGCTCGTTCCAGATTTTAGGTCGTAAAAAACTCTAGCTCGCTTCGCTCCCTCCATGATTTAAGTCTAATTACACTGATCTCACTACATTACAGTAAAATCTCGAGCTCGCTTCGCTCGCTCTTGGCTACGATTCTATCACAAGGACCTACAGCGAGATACATTGCAGTAAAATTTCGAGCTTACTTAGCTTCGCTCGCTCCAGAATTCAGTGAAATCTCGAGCTCGCTTCGCTCGCTCTAGGTTTTGGATCGTATATGTTTTCTAAGTGAAGCAAAATGTCGAGCTTGCTTTGCTCGTTCCAGATTTTAGGTCGTAAAAAACTCTAGCTCGCTTCGCTCGCTCATGATTTAAGTCTAATTACACTGATCTCACTACATTACAGTAAAATCTCGAGCTCGCTTCGCTCGCTCCTGGCTAGACACATTGCAGTGAAATCTCGAGCTTACTTCGCTCGCTCCAGAATTCGGTGAAATCTCGAGCTCGATTCGCTCGCTCTAGGATTTGGATCGTATATCTTTTCATAGTGTGTCTAGAGCAATCTTGAGCTTGCTTTGCTCGTTCCAGATTTTAGGTCGTAAAAAACTCTAGCTCGCTTCGCTCCCTCCATGATTTAAGTCTAATTACACTGATCTCACTACATTACAGTAAAATCTCGAGCTCGCTTCGCTCGCTCTTGGCTACGATTCTATCACAAGGACCTACAGCGAGATACATTGCAGTAAAATTTCGAGCTTACTTAGCTTCGCTCGCTCCAGAATTCAGTGAAATCTCGAGCTCGCTTCGCTCGCTCTAGGTTTTGGATCGTATATGTTTTCTAAGTGAAGCAAAATGTCGAGCTTGCTTTGCTCGTTCTAGATTTTCGGTCGTAAAAACTCGAGCTCGCTTCGCTCGCTCCAAGATTTAAGACTTATAACACTGATCTCACTATATTGCAGTAAAAATTTCGAGCTCCCTTAGCTTTGCTCGCTCCAGAATTCAGTGAAATCTCGAGCTCGCTTCGCTCACTCTAGGTTTTGGCTCCTTTTTCCATAGTAAAGTAAAATCTCGAGCTTGCTTCGTTCCAGATTTTAGGTCGTAAAAAAATTGAGCTCGTTTCGCACGCTCCAGGTTTTACATTTTATTGCAACGACCTAACCTGGGCCTGGCCCCCCCTGGGAAAAAATCATTGCTACGCCCATGGCAGGAGCCGATGGTTCGATCCCCGTCCAGGCCGACTCGTACCATTGAGTTTTTCGGAATTTATGTAAGATTTGTAACACCACTGGCTTTTCGGTGAAGGAAAACATAGAGAGGAAATCTGCATGCTTCAATTTCGAAGCGTGTATTGTACCCACTGTCCATAGGCGTAGCAAGGGGGGGAGCCGGGTGGGCCCGGCCCACCCCAGAATCCTTCTGGCCCACCCCAGAAATCAAATGAATCACTTACTAAAAATAAGAGATATCAATAGGTAATGATAAATAAACACGATATTAATTTCTTGTGTTACGTTTCTCATGTCCACTTTCTTGAAAAGTCAATGTGGTCTGAATGTACTTTCGCAAAATCTTGCAAATCTTGAAGCAAAATCTTGAGCTCGCTTCGCTCGCTCCTGTTTTAAGAACGTACTGCTCTGATCTTATTTATATTGCTGTAAAATCTCGAGCTCGCTTCGCTCGCTCATGGCTAGACATATTGCAGTAAGATCTCAAAACTGGGTGAAATTGGGTGAAATGTCGAGCTCGCTTCGCTCGCTCTAGGTGTTGGATCGTATATCTTTTCATAGAGTAGTTATCTTGAGTTTGCTGTGCTCGTTCCAGCTTTCAAGTCATAAAAAACTCGAGCTCGCTTCGCTCGCTCCAGAATTTAAACCGTATTACACTGATCTCACCATACCTATTACAGTAAAATCTCGAGCTCGCTTCTGGCTACACACTTTGCAGTAAAATCTCAAGCTCACTTCCCTCGCTTCCAGAATTGGTTGAAATGTCGAGCTCGCTTCGCTCGCTCTAGGTATTGGATCGTATATCTTTTCATGAAGTAGTTATCTTGAGTTTGCTGTGCTCGTTCCAGCTTTTAGGTCGTAAAAAACTCGAGCTCACTTCGCTCGCTCCAGAATTTAAATCGTATTACACTGATCTCACTATAACTATTGCAGTAAAATCTGGTGAAAAAATTCAGTGAAATGTCGAGCTCGCTACGCTCGCTCCTGGCTACGATTGTATCACAAAGACCTAGATGCAGTGCAGTGTATCACGAGCTCACTTAGCTTCGCTCGCTCCAGGATTAAGTGAAATCTCGAGCTCGCTTCGCTCGCTCTAGATTTTAGTTTTTATTACATCAACCTCGCCTGGTCCTGGCCCACCCTGGGAAAAAATCATTGCTACGCCCATGCCACTGTCCATTATAAGTGGCGACGGGCTCACCCCCCGTCACACTGGACAGAGTTTCGGTACTACTGGTGAAACGTGGATGTTCTGATGTTTCAGAATATCTCTGATTACCCCCTCGTAAAAATAGTCGTGAGCATATGCTATGTATGCTGATGCTAAAAATTTTCCAGTTGCGGGATTCGAACACGCGAACCTTGGCACAGCAGGTTCACTACAAACTAAGCTATCGGGCGTTGGGACCTCAGATCAAAGTAAAATTAATGGATAGGCCTAAAGCGCGTTAAATTGAAGCACACTACTAGGGCAATTGTTCCATACAAACTAGCACAATTGTCTGTCAGAACTAGGGCAATTGCGTACAAATTTTAAATAAACCTTTAAATTGTTTTTCACCTCACAAGCTCGGAAAGATTCTGTTTATCGTTCGAAATCTGAGTGCAAAAGTGTATTTTATCCGCTAGCGTGGAAAGAGTTTTTGAAATTCGAATCTGTCTATTCAATATTTTTGTATACCGCCAATGCACTGAAAATGCTTAATAACTATTTCATGACACTGGCCAGCACGAAAATAAAAACTTTTTGAAATGTTCTTTTTAGCAATTCACTTTTTTTCCTCGCTGTTGTGAGGTGAAAAATTGTGTGTTTCGCTCGGCCGCAAATTTATTCTGCGTCTCGTATCTTTGAAACCTTCACTGAACGCTCAGTATTCTATTATTTGAACCACTCGCTTCACTCGTGGTTCAATCCTAGAATCCTTCGCTTGCTCAAGTTTCAATAAAAGTACTCGCGCCAAAAAGCAACTTTGCAGCCTAGCATAACAAATAACTACGTATTACCATTAATTTTTCTGGTTTGAAATACATCCATTAATTTGACATTGATCTAAGCTTGAGACTACAGAACACAGTAGTAGATACCTCGACGTCGCGCGGGTCCATCATCAGAATCCCCTGGAAGACCTTGCTCAGGTCCCGCAGGTTGAACGTGTAGTGCGACTTGGCGGGGGTGGGCAGCAACTCCTCCACTAGCGCCTTGAATATCTCCAGCGACCCCTTGAGGAAGGGACCCTCGCGGACTTTAGCCTTCACCGACTCTTTCATGTTGCCGGTCCACGAGTTTAGGATCACGCTGAAGATGCCGTACTGGGGAGTAAAGCGTTTATTATAATGTTGAATGAAATATACTTTTATTACAAATAAGGCGGTCTTACCGCTAAAAAGCAATCGCGAAATGAGCGTTCCGTCTTACTACCTACTTTTATTTTAATAGAGGATTAACTTTAATTAGCGTTTCTGAAACTGAGTGCAAGTTATGGACGCCGAATCTAAATTGGCAAAACGGAACACTTCTGGAATCACCTCGGGGTCTGTCCGTCCGTTTATCATACACGCTTTACTTAGAGACCGTTCGACATAGGAATCTGAAACTTTGTAAGTATAGCTATAGGAATTAATGACTTAATTAAATAAATTAAGTAGATAATTTAAAAAAAAACTACTTTACGAAAGTTAATTCTTTCAAAAAAAATTCACTAGTCTCAAAAACGTTGAGGGTAAAGCCATCTGTATTTCAAAAACTAAGTACAGCTATAATTCCAGCGAATTATCTCGTCCGGAAGGATGCGGTGATGATAATGAAGACGTGATACCTTGCTCGCGTACTCCATCTCGGTGAAGGAGATGTAGTGGAAGTGCCTCATGAGGCGCATGGTGACGGGGTTCCGCCCGCCGCCCGGGGGCCCCATGGCGGCCACGAAGCTCACGTCCACCAGCGTACGGAACTCTCCTATGTTGGTGCGGTCATACCAACCTACGGACGAAACACTGAGGTCACTACATAGACAGACTTCTGTCGTGTGCTTAGAATGGACCATCTCTCGCACCCCTGGGGAGTGATAAATGGGTGGTCCAAAGAAGGGCCAAGGGGTTTCCCCCTTTTTTTAATATAGGATCCTTCTTAATATGCCGACAGTTTTTTAAGGGGATGATCAGACCATCATACCATGGTGTCCCATCCCATACAAATGAAATTTTTGTTAAAAAAATGGCAATATATGGCGTTATGGTATCGATTTGTAATTAATGTTTATGTAAAAGTGTAAATTGTTACTAAAAATACATGATCTGACTACAAAAAAATCTCATGAGCCTCGGAAAATCAAGCAATTTACTTTGCCCGAAGACTGCCCGCGTTACGGCAGTCGCGTTCCATTGTTTGACGTTGGGCATCTGTACTGTATAGTATTATATAATCTGTGATCATACTAAACAATTTTCGCTATGGGACCAAGGTCGAAAACGCGATAAAAAATCTGCTGTTCAACTGCAATCCAACTTGACCAAAATGGGAGAGCAGATTTTTTTTTGACGTATTCTATGTTGGTCCCATAGAGAAAGTTGTACAGTTTGATGGTCTGATCATCCTCTTAAAAAACTGTCAGCATATTAAGTTGGACCCTGTATAACAAATATCCTAGATAGATGGATAACTAATATAAATTTTTCTATTCTATTCTATTCGGGGGCTGGGCTCCGTAGAGCTCGACGCGGGCATGTTCAGGTCGTCGATGAAGAACACCTGCCGCTTGGTCCTTGGAGCCGGATCAGTGACATCTAGTAGATACAGACCGGAGCAGTCCATGAACTGGCGCAGCAGCTCGATGGGGGGCTGGGCGCCGTAGAGCTCGAGCGCGGGCATGTTCAGGTCGTCGATGAAGAACACCTGCCGCTTGGTCCTTGGAGCCGGATCAGTGACATCTAGTAGATACAGACCGGAGCAGTCCATGAACTGGCGCAGCAGCTCGATGGGGGGCTGGGCGCCGTAGAGCTCGAGCGCGGGCATGTTCAGGTCGTCGATGAAGAACACCTGCCGCTTGGTCCTTGGAGCCGGATCAGTGACATCTAGTAGATACAGACCGGAGCAGTCCATGAACTGGCGCAGCAGCTCGATGGGGGGCTGGGCTCCGTAGAGCTCGAGCGCGGGCATGTTCAGGTCGTCGATGAAGAACACCTGCCGCTTGGTCCTTGGAGCCGGATCAGTGACATCTAGTAGATACAGACCGGAGCAGTCCATGAACTGGCGCAGCAGCTCGATGGGGGGCTGGGCGCCGTAGAGCTCGAGCGCGGGCATGTTCAGGTCGTCGATGAAGAACACCTGCCGCTTGGTCCTTGGAGCCGGATCAGTGACATCTAGTAGATACAGACCGGAGCAGTCCATGAACTGGCGCAGCAGCTCGATGGGGGGCTGGGCGCCGTAGAGCTCGAGCGCGGGCATGTTCAGGTCGTCGATGAAGAACACCTGCCGCTTGGTCCTTGGAGCCGGATCAGTGACATCTAGTAGATACAGACCGGAGCAGTCCATGAACTGGCGCAGCAGCTCGATGGGGGGCTGGGCTCCGTAGAGCTCGAGCGCGGGCATGTTCAGGTCGTCGATGAAGAACACCTGCCGCTTGGTCCTTGGAGCCGGATCAGTGACATCTAGACTCTAGTAGATACAGACCGGAGCAGTCCATGAACTGGCGCAGCAGCTCGATGGGGGGCTGGGCTCCGTAGAGCTCGAGCGCGGGCATGTTCAGGTCGTCGATGAAGAACACCTGCCGCTTGGTCCTTGGAGCCGGATCAGTGACATCTAGTAGATACAGACCGGAGCAGTCCATGAACTGGCGCAGCAGCTCGATGGGGGGCTGGGCTCCGTAGAGCTCGAGCGCGGGCATGTTCAGGTCGTCGATGAAGAACACCTGCCGCTTGGTCCTTGGAGCCGGATCAGTGACATCTAGTAGATACAGACCGGAGCAGTCCATGAACTGGCGCAGCAGCTCGATGGGGGGCTGGGCGCCGTAGAGCTCGAGCGCGGGCATGTTCAGGTCGTCGATGAAGAACACCTGCCGCTTGGTCCTTGGAGCCGGATCAGTGACATCTAGTAGATACAGACCGGAGCAGTCCATGAACTGGCGCAGCAGCTCGATGGGGGGCTGGGCGCCGTAGAGCTCGAGCGCTGGCATGTTCAGGTCGTCGATGAAGAACACCTGCCGCTTGGTCCTTGGAGCCGGATCAGTGACATCTAGTAGATACAGACCGGAGCAGTCCATGAACTGGCGCAGCAGCTCGATGGGGGGCTGGGCTCCGTAGAGCTCGAGCGCGGGCATGTTCAGGTCGTCGATGAAGAACACCTGCCGCTTGGTCCTTGGAGCCGGATCAGTGACATCTAGTAGATACAGACCGGAGCAGTCCATGAACTGGCGCAGCAGCTCGATGGGGGGCTGGGCGCCGTAGAGCTCGAGCGCGGGCATGTTCAGGTCGTCGATGAAGAACACCTGCCGCTTGGTCCTTGGAGCCGGATCAGTGACATCTAGTAGATACAGACCGGAGCAGTCCATGAAATGGCGCAGCAGCTCGATGGGGGGCTGGGCTCCGTAGAGCTCGAGCGCGGGCATGTTCAGGTCGTCGATGAAGAACACCTGCCGCTTGGTCCTTGGAGCCGGATCAGTGACATCTAGTAGATACAGACCGGAGCAGTCCATGAACTGGCGCAGCAGCTCGATGGGGGGCTGGGCTCCGTAGAGCTCGAGCGCGGGCATGTTCAGGTCGTCGATGAAGAACACCTGCCGCTTGGTCCTTGGAGCCGGATCAGTGACATCTAGTAGATACAGACCGGAGCAGTCCATGAACTGGCGCAGCAGCTCGATGGGGGGCTGGGCTCCGTAGAGCTCGAGCGCGGGCATGTTCAGGTCGTCGATGAAGAACACCTGCCGCTTGGTCCTTGGAGCCGGATCAGTGACATCTAGTAGATACAGACCGGAGCAGTCCATGAACTGGCGCAGCAGCTCGATGGGGGGCTGGGCTCCGTAGAGCTCGAGCGCGGGCATGTTCAGGTCGTCGATGAAGAACACCTGCCGCTTGGTCCTTGGAGCCGGATCAGTGACATCTAGTAGATACAGACCGGAGCAGTCCATGAACTGGCGCAGCAGCTCGATGGGGGGCTGGGCTCCGTAGAGCTCGAGCGCGGGCATGTTCAGGTCGTCGATGAAGAACACCTGCCGCTTGGTCCTTGGAGCCGGATCAGTGACATCTAGTAGATACAGACCGGAGCAGTCCATGAACTGGCGCAGCAGCTCGATGGGGGGCTGGGCTCCGTAGAGCTCGAGCGCGGGCATGTTCAGGTCGTCGATGAAGAACACCTGCCGCTTGGTCCTTGGAGCCGGATCAGTGACATCTAGTAGATACAGACCGGAGCAGTCCATGAACTGGCGCAGCAGCTCGATGGGGGGCTGGGCTCCGTAGAGCTCGAGCGCGGGCATGTTCAGGTCGTCGATGAAGAACACCTGCCGCTTGGTCCTTGGAGCCGGATCAGTGACATCTAGTAGATACAGACCGGAGCAGTCCATGAACTGGCGCAGCAGCTCGATGGGGGGCTGGGCTCCGTAGAGCTCGAGCGCGGGCATGTTCAGGTCGTCGATGAAGAACACCTGCCGCTTGGTCGGCGGCGGCCCGAACACGCCTCGCTTGCGACGATCCAGCTTGCTATCTATCACGTCCTGGTAACACGAAATTCAACTTGAAGGTGTTTATGTTGATGATTGTTTTTCCTACTCCTATCTTCTGTTATTAAAATGTATTTTTCCCAGAATGTCTGCTTTTACATAATGTCTGAACGTCTTTTGCATAATGTCAGCTTGACGTGAGGTGCAGACATTATGGAAAAGCAGACATTTTGGGAAAAATACATTTAAGGAAAACTGACATTTCAGGCTGAGCCGACAGGATCACGGGTACCTGCGTCTGATTGGAGGAAGTCCTAGCGGAGAAGACGATGAACTCGCAGATGAACTTCTTGTGGAGGCCGCGGGAGAGCTTGGCGGAGATGGTGACGGTCTTGCCGGTGCCGGTGGGGCCCACGCAGATGGCGTGGTTGAAGTTGTTCACTTTGTAGCCGAGCAACGCCGCAGAGCGAACGTTGTCCAGCGTCGGCACCTCTATGTCTGTTCGTATGTAACAACAATTTGTCTTTGTCTGAATATATCGTTAAAATTTGTTTAGTATTTAAAAAATTTAATTTATTTAAATGTATATTTCTCCCCTCCGGCCGGAAAGCGTCAATTTTCGTCCCGCTGCGCTAAACGAAATTGCCGCTTTCCACCTCGGTCGAGGAGAAAAATAGTATTCTAACCTCGGACAGTAAATAAGAAAGCCTCAGATCACATGTTTGTTTACAGATTACATGAGATCTGAGACCTTTCTTACTTTCCTGTCCTCGTGTGTAATCCACTATTAATGTACCGTGGTCGCTCACTCAAGGCCTCATAAAAAGGCTGAAAGTCACCAAAAAGGCAATGGAGAGGACTATGCTCAGAATTTCCCTGAGAGATCGAATCAGAAATGAAGAGATCCGCAGAAAAACCAGAGTAGCTGACAGTCCAAAGAATTGCTAAACTAAAGTGACAGTGGGGTACATTGCTTGCAGAACCGATGGACGATGGGGCCTGCTAGTTCTAGAGTGGCGAACGCGTACCTAAAAGCGCAGCGTGGGTAGGCCCCCCATAAGGTGGACCGACGACCTGGTGAAGGCGGTAGGATCACGTTGGATGATGGCAGCGCAGGACCAATCGTTGTGGAGATCCTTGGCGGAGGCCTATGTCCAGCAGTGGACGTCCATCGACTGAGATGATGATTATTAATGTACCATCGAACTGTCCCTCGGGGTTGACCTCGTAGGGCTCCAGGTTGGCCATCCAGTTGTACCAAAACGGGTTGGCCGGCTCCCCATCCTCCGTCAGGTCCGAGAAGCCGCCGTCGTGGAAACTACACCAAAAACAACAAAAAGTCTTCAGTTAGTCATGTTTTCAATGAGCATTTATTCAGTTATTTTTTGTACATTAAAATTGTATGGATTTGACGTACGGTGACTAAAGTAAACGTCAAAATATTTCGATCGCCAATGTTGAATCCATACATTCTGTTAGTTTCTACTAGCGTCAGCGCCAATAGAATGTCAATTTGTCTAGGGTCCCTGTTTCGCTACTTCTGGATAACTTATCTGACACTGACATATCATTTGTCATATTCCGTATGAAAGATTAATCAAACGATCTGTTAGATGCTATCAAGAATTAAATAGGAAGGTGTGGTACATGCCAAATTAACTCACGTGTAGTCATAGACGCGCCCCTCCGGGGGGAAGGGTGGCTTCAGACCGTGCTCGGCGGTGAGCTCGCGCATGAAGTCTGAGAACACGGCGCGACCGTTGTGGTCGCAGGTCGCTCCCACCGACCAGATCACCGCCCACACCACCCAGATGGGCGCCAGCTTGGCTGCAACAACCACACTCATATAGTTCCAGTCTTGATACCGTTCAGTCTTCCGTATACCTACTTACGCAGAGTCCAGCGTGACCACTAACTCCGTCAGCTTGTCTATATAACAGTCTACGTATAGTATAGTGTACCCACGCATCATGGCGAGGAAGGGGGGCGGGGGAGGGGGACGGTCGTCCTTGCCGGTCAGCGGCCGCATCCTGTAGTCCAGCAGCTCTAGGAACTTGAGCACCAGCGCAGAGTCCAGCGAGACCACTAGCTCCGTCAGCTTGGAGCGGAGGAGAGCCAGCGCGGGGTACAGGTAAGTCGAGATTAAGCTCGGGAAACATTTGCGGAGGGCATCCCCGATCTGGAAGGTTGACATTGTTTATAATGAAACTTGTGACGAATTCAGAGCTTGTGCTTGTTTTTCAAATTTAATTTGGCATATAGCTTTCAATGCAAGCAAACAGACACTAGGCGCTAGAGATAAAGTCTGTAGCAGCCCGCAATCGTAATCGGAGGTTATGGCGAATATAAGGTCAAACAAGATTAGCTGAAACGATTTTCTATTGAACCAAGGTCAAAATAACGAAACAAAAAATTTCCTGTTACATAGAAAACGCAAACAAATCGCAGGAAGGAAAGAAAACAACAGTGTTGCCAAGTCCCAGCCAGGCTGAATCGCTACGAATCTCGGGCCAAGTAGCCTAAAGTCGCCTAATTTTTTTACCGTGTTTTAGCCTAAAGTAGACTAAAAATACCGCAAATTGATGAAAATAAATAACTGCAAACCTACTCGAATCTAATAGGACAGATTTTTTTTGAGGTTTTGGTATTACAGTCCCATAAAAAAATGTTTTGTTGGATAGACCATCCATCATTTTTTTTTTTTTCATTTTTTTTTTTTTTTTTTTCGGTGATCAGACCGATATACCGAAAATATTTTCGGTTAATTTTCTTGGATCTTACTTATAGGTGTAGGAAGGTTTAGATTTAGAATTAGGAAATGTTAAATTGCTCGACCAACCCATTTCTTCCCGTTCATGACTATGGCGTGGCGATGATGACACTCACCGGCGGTATGTTGCTCTTGAGCCACGCGTTCACCAGAGGTGGCAGGCCGACCACCATGGCGTCGAGGTAGACCATGCCGCAGCGCGACACGGTGGCCGGCGAGGCCACGGCGAGGTCGGCCACTTCGAAGATCATGCGCTGTCTATCCGTCATCTTCATTATCTCCCCGCTAGATAGGCACAGTTTCTTGTTGTCGTCTAGTACCTGAAATGTTATTCGTATTAGGGCTAGCATCGTTGTTGAGCCACGTTTTTACACGGCACAGGGTAGAGAAGGACCTCTATATCTTAACTGTTGTGCATGGATGTGCAAAGTGAATTAGAGCCTTGCTAGGGGGGCAGCAGCAAATTTTCAATATATCTTTATGATGGAAGGGGTTCTTGAGATCATTGAGACCGTTCAGAGAGGGTCATTGAGAAGCATGATGTTCTTTTAAATTTTTTCCATTTGTAAGAAATGACGGCGAAGTTTCCAAGGTATGGTGTCCACTACGTTACCACACCTTGGACACATCGCTATGTGGAGGTATAGTATAGTCACAGGTCCGGCACTACCTACAGAACGTTTTTGAATTTCGAAATGGCCTCTGTACATGCGCACTTTGTGCAAACTGTCCATGACATTTCACGAAAGCCACGCATTGCATTTAGCATCATCATATCCCCCCCGGACGGAAAGCGTCAATTTTCGTCCCGCTGCGCTAAACGAAGTTGCCGCTTTTCACCTCTGTCGAGGAGAAAAATAGTAATACTAACCTCGGGCAGTAAATAAGAAAGCCTCAGATCACATATTTGTTGACCGAGGCACAAGAGATCTGAGAGCTTTCTGTGGTATAGTAACGTACGGTGTTCATATTCTCGATCCAGACAGCGTCTACCGGTCCGTCGAACACGTACCACCGCTTGTCCATGTCCTCCACCGCTATACCGGCACGCACCAGACTTGACAGGATGCCGTCCGTCCTAAGAGATGGATTACCATTAGTATGTCTACTATTATTAAATGTCCAACAACAAGATCGTCGGTGGCGTGTGGCGGAGGTATGGACATTCAATCGAGAGTCCAGGTTTGAATCGTTGGTAGTCAAAAAATTTCGTCAGAAAGAGAATGTGATGTTATTATGAATAAAAAATTGGAGTTTGAATTTGCACGGACAACATGCCACAATGAGTCTTTCTAACTTATGCACGTAATGTGCTTCGGAAGGCACGTTAAGCTTTTGGTCCCGGATATTTACGTCAGACGGTTGTGTAACTATTCGTTAAGCCAGGTCAGAGGCCTATTGGCGGCTTGAAAATTCTCTGACAACAAGTTGACCACTAACTTGCCTCCACCAACCCGCACTGGGCCCGCGTGGTGGAGTATGGCCCACTCCCTCTCACCTTTATTCGTGAGAGGAGGCCTTTGCCCTGCAGTGGGATCCTACAGGCTATAACTTAACTATGTACGTAATACCGCCTGCTCTCAAACGGTGAAGGAAAACATCGTGAGGAAACCTGTATACATACGCGGAAGAAGACATTCTGATGAAGATGTGAAGTCTACTAAAACGCATCGTGCATACTCTAACGTAAAACAACAAATAATAAAACCGGCCAAATCTTTATTGGGTTCGCGCTAAGGGTCTCATTTTTTTGGTAATATTTTATGGTGTTTGACATTATTATACCTTGACATTATTATACCTTGTCATTATTCATTTTAGACATCAGTCGCCTAAACCATACGGAGCCCTGCGTGCGCGAGTCCGACTCGCACTTGGCCGGTTTTTTATAAATCAGAGAGAGCCAAAGTCAAAGTCAAAATTTTTATTCAAAATAATATCACATAGATAACTTCTTGACGTCATTTTTGATTCTACCACCGCTTCGGAAGGTGTTCCGTTGTAGAGAAGATGCGGCCAGAAACTCTACAACACACTTCTTTTAAACAAAACAAAATATACAAAGTACAAATATTGAATTACATAGTGTAACATTGTCAAGACCAGCCAAAATGATGGACGACACACGACATCCCATGCACGGCTTCATTCCTGCGCCGCAAAGGTTGCCAAGCCGACGCAGCTTTATGAAGTGTGTCGACCCACTGAATACTGGCCCAGCGCAAGCGAGGTGTACTCTTTGGCGACAAAAAGTGTCCCTCCCAACTCCATTTGTGCCGCCGTCTGAGAGCCTCCCGCCTGGACATGACTTGCCTTGGGCGACCTGGAAGTCGTTAAACCGACTTCGAACCCAGGTCGGTCGCAGTAAGGACAACATGTTCAGGTGGGGATTCTCGGATGCGCAAAATGTGAGTTGCTTGTGTGGAGCTCCACAAACGATGGCTCATCTCACATCGTGCCCTGCGTGCCTTAACACCTGTACGCAGGAGGAGCTCATGACCGCTAGCGACGGTGCAGTATCGGTTGCCCACTTTGTTCAAAATTTGAAGTCGACACGATAAGAAGAAGAATAAATCAATGAGAATGTAGCGGAG
The DNA here is from genome assembly GCA_963693445.1 of Agonopterix heracliana. Classification (NCBI taxonomy): domain Eukaryota; kingdom Metazoa; phylum Arthropoda; class Insecta; order Lepidoptera; family Depressariidae; genus Agonopterix; species Agonopterix heracliana. The sequence goes on from OY856321.1 coordinate 2,905,486, forward strand.
CTACGAGAGAGCTGACTAAGCAACAATGCCGAACACATCGATCGAGTCGATGTAAACAAACAGAGATCTATCTAGGTCAGCGCATGCGACCTAGCACGTCACACAGAAGACGGCCAATCACAATATGGATCTGTCCAACGCATCACAGCTCATTACGAATAACAACCAATCATATGGCGAGTCCTGAATCGCACTATCGAAGTTATCAAGAGACTTTGCATATATACAACATCCAACTAAGAACTGTTGGACCGCGGTCCCGGGCATTCCAACTAGCCTGTGGAAGATCTTCCCTTTTCCTCCAAACTGGTGACCACCGACAATTGAGCAATCAACCTTCTGGTACGTAGCAGTCACTGAAGATGGCAGCAACACGGAGCAGCAACGAGGTCCTGAACTAGCCTACAAAGCATAAAGGTCCCGCATCTCCGCAGCAGAGGTTATCGACCAGCGCAACGGTACAGCAACCATTGGGGTCACACCGTCACACGCCGTACACAAGCCTTCATGAAGAATTGCCATGCCTGGACTGAATGCGTACCAAGCAAGCTGAAGACAAGTTTCGACACTCCGTCTGGAGGGGGAGTACTGTAGCGGAGCTACGAGAGCTGACTAAGCAACAATGCCGAACACATCGATCGAGTCGATGTAAACAAACAGAGATCTAGGTCAGTGCATGCGACCTAGCACGTCACACAGAAGACGGCCAATCACAATATGGATCTGTCCAACGCATCACAGCTCATTACGAATAACAACCAATCATATGGCGAGTCCTGAATCGCACTATCGAAGTTATCAAGAGACTTTGCATATATACAACATCCAACTAAGAACTGTTGGACCGCGGTCCCGGGCATTCCAACTAGCCCGTGGAAGATCTTCCCTTTTCCTCCAAAAGAATCTACGACAAAAGTTGTGAAAATGAATACAAACCACTCGTGAGTGAGCATATCGAACTCCCCGTAGAGCTGCCCCATCGTGATCGACTTGGGGTTGACGACGAACGTGTGGACGGGCGTGAAGGGGAACCCGTCCGGCGCCAGCTTCCCCTTTATAGCCGTCAGCGCGTCCCGCAGGATCTCGTAGCACTGCCGGGTGAACGTCATTATTTGCTTCTTCTTTTAAACTATCTATCTAATAAGCCGTGGTGGTCCAGTGGCGAGTAACCTTGCCTGCCGTGCAGGAGGCGATGGGTCGATCCCCGTCCAGGCCGACTCGTACCAATGAGTTTTTCGGAATTTATGTACGATTTGTAACACCACTGGCTTTTCGGTGAAGGAAAACATCGTGAGGAAACCTGCATGCTTCAATTTCGAGGCATGTATTATACCCACTGTCCATTATAAGTCGCGACGGGCTCACTCCCCGTCACACTGGACAGAGATTCGGTACTACTGGTGAAACGTGGATGTTCTGCGGTTTCAAAATATCTCCGACTACCCCCTCGGGGAATATAGTCGTGAGCATAAACTATGCTATGCTTTAAAGTTTAAAGCATAGTTTAAAGTTTAAACTATCTATTGCCTGCGAATTAAAAAAAAATATCCAGAACATATTCTATTAGTGTGCCAAAAGACATCCTCTTTTCAAACATAGCATCTAGGTAGTGTATCCATAGTTTAGGACTAGCACTAACCTTAGTTTTGCCCCCGCCGGCCGGCCCCACTATCATGAGACCGTGGCGCACCACCGTCGTCTCGTACAACTGAATTATCTTGAATACGAACGCTAGTGGGACACATTTGAATTATTAGAATTTAACTGTGAAACAGATATTTATTATTTGGTGGGTGATGGGCCTTGACAGGCCTGCTGAGCCTATGCCACATAGACCATCGCTGGTCCTTTGTGAACGCCCCTTTTTAAAGTTCTTACCAATTCCCCACTGCGGTCAGAAATCGCAGTAGATTCTTGATCGGGACAGTCTGTATCTCATCAGGTGTCAGAACCTGCCCACCTAGATGAGTACTGCGTTTGTACATCAGGGGGCAACAGTCACTATTGTAGCCTTTGATAAGTGCTTTGGAGTGGCACATGCAACAAAGAATTAAATGCAATACCATAGAATAACAAATACACTATAATACAGGGAGTAAGAAAAAGTATATATAAGGGTTGAACTACATCACGTAGCACAGCATCGCATTTTTCCGTCGCTCCATCCTTTTCTGTCACTCAGGAACGTCATTTGCTAGAGCATATAAGATAGACGGAACGCGATCGCACCCGGCGATGCTGTGCTACGTGATGTATTTTAACCCTAAGCGTATAAGAAAGAGTATCTAGTAGTACATACAGTGCGGACACTCCCTGCCCCACAATTTCTGACCCACCCCCTCTGGCACGATCGTGGCATAAAATCTAAGTAAATGCGTAGGATGTTCCTTGAGCTTGGCAAATATCACGTAATAGTTTTTTTTCCCGCAAGACAGTGTATATTCTTGAGAAAACGGAGTTAAAGTTAAACATGTTCAATCTTAAATATTAATAATAAGCAAATTATGTTTTGTAAATAAATCCAACGCAATCAAGCACAGATCAAAGTATTTACACTAAAAATACGAGTTTTGACAAATCTCACATGAGATTAGGGTGGGAGTGAGATTATGGTCGAGCCAAATCTCACGACATATCAACCAATGGGGGAGGAGGTCGAAAATCGCCTCACATAATTGGACGTAGTTTTGCAAGAAAGATCCAACCCACTATGGACTGGGTTGTGGGTTGGATCTGGTTTGCAAAACTACGTCCAATTAATGGACGCCCCGTAATGTATGTGTTAACAGTAGAACGATGTAAGCACTCACAGTACAAGTCGTCGTAGCCTCTCTTGACGAGAACAGTCCTGATGGACTGCTCCATGATGCCGTAGTCTACAACGGGGATCTCGATGCGCGGGAACAAGTCCGATATTATACCTGCACAGATATATTATTGCGGTCAATGGTCTATTAATACCGTCATAGAATAGTAGATTACACACCGAAGGCAGGAAAGTAAGAAAGGTCTCAGACCTCATGTAATCTGAGACATACATGTGATCTGAGGCTTTCTTATTTACTGCACTACATCACATTTCGATCGATCTTGACGGATCAGCGCCCGCGGCATGATCGCGCGATAAAGCGCTATCGCGCCCTAGCTCCCTTTCTTTTTGCGCGCGAACGAACGAGTTAGCAGGCGACATAAAACGTTTATCGATGCACCATGCCGCGGGCGCAGGTTGTAACACTTACCGTTGAACAGCAGCAGGTCGTCGGCTAAGAACTTGGGCACGTTGACGTCGCGGAGGGCACGCAGCACTATCTGCCGCTCGTCGTGGTCAGGCATCTGACGGATCAGGTTGCCGGCCACTAGGATCACTGTCTTCACCGCTCGCATACCGAAGTCGTAGTGGTCCTGTCGGGTAGGCAGAGACTATTAAACTTGTATCTACACTTTGCCTTTTTTGGACGTCGAACTAAAAACTAATCGAGTTATAGACCAAGATAGGATCGCAAATTTATGTACCTATTTGTTTGGTGTGAAAACATCGCGAGGAAACCTGCATGCTTCAATTTCGAGGCATGTATTGTACCCACTGTCCGTTATAAGTGGCGACGGGCTCACCCCCCGTCACACTGACAGAGTATCGGTACTACTGGTGAAACGTGGATGTTCTGTGGTTTCAGAATATCTCTGACTACCCCCTCGGGGAATATAGTCGTGAGCATATGTATGCATGCATGTATAGCTTTGCTCAAGTGAGACCTCATTATTATTATTATTATAAGTCATTATTATTATTTTCTCCCCTGGGGACGGAAAGCGTACATTTTCGTCCCGCTGCGCTAAACGAAGTTGCCGCTTTCCACCTCCGTCAAGGAGAAAAATAGTATACTAACCTCGGGCAGTAAATAAGAAAGCCTCAGATTACAATATGTTTGTTCGCTTCGTTTGGCTTCGCCTCGGTCAACAATTCGGTATGTCAAGTTTTTTTTTTGGAGGGCTGAATCGAAAACCATTTCGAGATAATTGTCTCAATAATCATATTTTCTATGTCGGAGATTTTAAAATGAAATGATTACAGATATTTTTAATAAAATAACGTCGTTTTTCGGTCCACGAGTGACGTCACTCGCTGCCCCTGCAAACTCCTTGGTAAACATAAAATCAACTTAAAGTAACTAGGCCATTAAGAAAAAAAATACTTTCACAATGACAGAATTTGACATTTGATGTTGCCGTCTTTGTTTCCAAGTAGATTTAGAAAGAGGATTGTTTTTTTTTTTATAATATTGCAGTAGTTTTTCTCTATGGAGTTCGAATTATTTTCTTTCCACCAATTTTGCACTTGGAGATTACAGATTAAAATAATTTAAAAATTAAATTCATATTGATAAACTCGATGAATAGCAAAAACAATGAAATAGGTGTCTTAAAATTATGTGTTCTATCCGTAAAAAATATTAAAGAAGACAAAAAAAAACTTGACATACCGAATTACATACGATCTGAGGCCTTTCTTACTTTCCTGCCCTCGGTGTGTAATCTATAGTTATTCAGTGGCTTCGTCTATAGGCAAAAAGCACAAACCTGAGCGGAGAGCTGTTCAGAGCTCAATCTGAAAGTGGTGGTGATCTTGCCGGCCAATATCTTGCCCTCGGAGAACCCGTACGAGAACAGAGATATCTCGGCGATGAGGGCGTAGTTCGGTACCATCATCGCGATCGGACGGAACAGAGCCTTGAGGTTATCAGGCAGTTCTGTACGACCTGGTGAAGTAGGAGAGAAATGGTGAAATTATAGTAGATTACATACCATCATCATCATCATCATCAGCCTATCATCGTCCACTGCTGGACATAGGCCTCTCCCAAGGCGCGCCACAAAACTCTGTCCTCCGAGAGCAGGAAATTCACCTCGGTCAACAAACATGTGATCTGAGGCTTTCTTATTTACTGCCCGAGGTTAGTATACTATTTTTCTCCTCGACGGAGGTGGAAAGCGGAAATTTCGCTTAGCGCTGCGGGACGAAAATTGACGCTTTACGTCCGGAGGGGACAAAAGGATTTGATGAGTCAGGTCTGCTAAAATTGATATACTCGAAACTAGAGTACTCGAAACCGACGGGCATGTATGAAGAGATGTATGGAAGTGAATGAGGCAAAAGAGGTATGTAAGGATCGTAGTAGTTGGCGCGCTCTGGTCTCTGCCTACCCCATTGGGAAAGAGGCGTGACGTTATAGATAGATAGATAGATAGATAGCAATGGTATAGGCATGAGTAAGGGTTGAACTACACCACACAGCACAGCATCGCATTTTTCCGTGTGTGGTGTGTTCAACCCTAAAGGAGATATTCTACGATTAACTTTAATGAGCGTTTCTGCAACTGAGTGTATGTGACGTACATCGGAAAAAGCTCAAAATCCCGTCTCATAACCTCCGTGGTCGAATAGTTAAGAGCATAAGGCTCTTGACACGGAGGTCGTGGGTTCGATTCCCACAGGGGAAACCTAGTGATATGTCACTTTGTGCGTTTTTCCTCAGTTGGTTAGGAAATTGCAGGCGGAATCACCTGATTGTCTGAAAAAGAAAGATGACTTTGTGCTTCGGATGGCACGTTAAGCCATTGGTCTCGGCTACTATCTCTGGTGGTAGTAGTGGGTGCGTCCCGTTTCGTATAATAACATTTGGTATAATAAAATTTTTATAACGTTCAAATGATATAATGCTCGCAAGAAATACTAACTACGAGCATAATATTGAAAAAACATAACATACATTTAATCGAATACTTATATCCTATAATTTTAATATATCTAATGTTGATTATTACTAACGATTACTTAATATAAAACTTGCTTGATATATCAATCATTTGATGTTATTTTATGAGACATAACGATCCCTTGAAGTATTGCTCCAAAGACATACAATTAAATATTTTTTATAACTAGTAAATTGCCTTCTAAACTTTAGGTTAGGTTAATTTAGGTAGTGTGACCACGTATAGAGCAAGTGGAGTCAAGCGAAACGTGTGTCACATGCATGCTGCATTTGTGCGTGCATGCATGCTTGTTTGCTGGCTTGCTTGCGTGCATGCTTGCTTGCATGTGTGCTTGCTTGCATGTGTGCTTGCTTGCATGTTTGCTTGAATGCATGTTGGGGGGTGCAGGGGGGCTGCGCCCCCCGCGAGGGGGGTGCGGGGGGCGGATGCCCCCTGCCTGAGAAAAACAAACAGGTGTTTTAAAAATTCTAGGTTAGGTTAGGTTAGAACATGTTGCACACTTAGCGGAGCGAGCGAAGCGAGCGGAGCATCAACATGCTTGCCTGCATGCTTGCTTGCTTGCAGCATGTTTGTTTGCTCCCTGCATGATTGTTTGCTCGCTGCATGCTTGCTTGCTTGTTGCTTGGGGGGCAGAAAGGTAGGTAGCTTCAAAACTATAGGTTAGGTTAAATTAGGTTCGATATGTAGTGAGCGGTCATATTTTAGACATCGACATGCGGTTTTTAAATATTATATTATGAGCATTGATTATTAGACATTCTAAAACTAGATGACATCAATGCTATATTTATTAAATGTTATGCTTTATAGATTTTATAACATGTGATGGTTATACTTAAGGTTCATTATATCCGATGCGTTTTATACTTTATCAAATTATAGGTCTTAAATTTATATCTAACGTTTATTATAGCAAGTGTCCTGTATTTCAAACAAAATTATATCAAAAGAAGTTATATTTCCTAAACTATATATTCTTTGTATTTATATCGAATATTACTTACCCGGTAGTAGTCGTTACATAAAAACCACGTCAGAGGCCGTAAGGCGGTCTGAAAAACTCTGACATCAGGGCTTGCCCACACGTTAAGAAGATCCCGTCTCATAAATGGCGCTGACTCCTTGCCAGCCAGTAGATGAATTGTCAATAATACAATAATAATAATGTAGGTAGACCCCGCGGGGGCAGCTTGTGGCGAGCTGACGGTGAGTGGCGACACCGCGAACCCCTATCCAGGGGGACCATACAGACATGCGCTCACACACACACACACACAGACAGTAACACACCCCCCTACCTCTGGCTTGCCTTCATTGGCCGGCCAGAGTGGAATCGCAAGAGCAGAACCTATGCTCCATGTTGGAAGTGTATTGCACGTAATGGCGTAATAACGGGGAAACCCGCTCACGGGGGTAAACCCCGCGATGGTGAAACCGGTGCCGCACCTCTCGACAACCTTGAGCCGCTCAATGGGATGTTGCCCCATTGTCGCACTTTGTGCGTGCGGCCGTTTTATGGGGCCCACTCGACGAGTCGGCGAATCACCGCCTACCCTATTTACAATTTCGAGACTAGTTGTCATGGCAGGCGTCCGTTAGTCTCCTCCCATAGCCCAGTATCCATCCATCCAACTTTCACCTCCATAGCCCAAGACCTTATTTTTCCATCGCGGCCATAGAGCCGCACTCCAATAGTCTTTGCACCTGGCGGGGACCATCCCCGTGTGTATCATGTTGTGCGCTCGGAGATGATATCCGCCATGTGTATCCCTTACATTTAGATTAACTTGTCTTTTGAACGGGCCTCTACATGTTGGCTTCGGCTCCATGCACGCCTTCCAAAGTTCCGGGTCTTAATTGCCCGTGATTCGGAATGTAGGTAGAACACTTACCGGCGTAGCCAGGGTTCATAGTGATGAACACAGAGCAGGACGCCTTGAGAGGCAGCTCACTTCCTTCGAACATGAACCGTTCCAGTCTGTCACTTGCGCCTTGTATCATAGCCTGTAGGTAGAACACTTACCGGCGTAGCCAGGGTTCATAGTGATGAACACAGAGCAGGACGCCTTGAGAGGCAGCTCGCTTCCTTCGAACATGAACCGCTCCAGTCTGTCACTTGCGCCTTGTATCATAGCCTGTAGGTAGAACACTTACCGGCGTAGCCAGGGTTCATAGTAATGAACACAGAGCAGGACGCCTTGAGAGGCAGCTCGGTTCCTTCGAACATGAACCGCTCCAGTCGAGCTATTTGCGCTTTTTGTATCGTCACCACCTGTACATAGATAGATGCTTTTATACAGGGTGTGAGAGTATTCATGATATTGAACACCTTAATAAAATTGTTATTTAAGAACTTATGAGTGAAAAGTTTTGTACCCTTTTGTAATACAAATGTATTTATTATTAACTTCGCACCGCCTTAGAATTTTCCCGACACACACTTGGCCGTAATTTCTTCGCCTATGTTCATCAAACGAATTATTAAAAAAAAAAAAAAACATTTTATTGTCTCAATACAGTTTTTCTTTTATTCAGATCGGTCCAGTAGATTCGGAGCCTATTGAATGAAAACAAACAAAAAATGAAATATTATTGATTATAAACATGTTACAGCCATGTTGTGTTGTTCCCCGGTTTGGAAGAGCGTGGGTTCAAGTCCCGCCCGAGACAAATTTTTCAATCTTTAATTTGATTTAAAAAATGAAATGTTTCCTCTTTATTATAATATTAGCATTGATAATATGGAAAATAATGTAATGGAATGAAATGTAATATAATGTACTTAATGTAATTTAGTGACATGAATTGTAATTAAATATAATTTCTATTGCGGTGCCCTTACAGGGTATCATATGAGTGCATGTTTTGTATGTAACAATGTATGTACTTGTGTGATGGCAATAAATAAAATATAAATATATAAATATATCTGTTCTAGGATCGTTCTCAAGTGTGGATTCTAATATCATAATGAATTAATATCAGGCATAGTGAATTAACTAGATGTAAAAAAAAGGTAGGTAACCTGTTGGGCGACGACGGAAAGCACTTCTATGTCGATACGGTTGAACTCGTCGAAGCACGCCCACGCGCCGGACCTACAAACAGATTTAATGGATGATTAACTTTAATGAGCGTTTCTGCAACTGATTGTTAATCAGCTAAATGTAGGTGTACTCACGCAGCCAATCCCTTGAAGAACTTTCCCATGGCCATGAAGTCGAGTTGGTCGGAACAGTTGAACACTACGCACTGCACCGCCAGGGCTTTCGCCAGGTCCTGTAATGTGACATCCACAGAACATTATAAGAGGGGTGAGAGGAGTCACGTTGCAGGGTTTGCCCCGAACACTCGTCTTTCGCGTGGTGTTCGCGCGGTTCGAGTTTCAGCCTGCCACGAGGCTCCGCAATCCATCTCAGTTGTGTTCTTACTCAAAAACAATCCTCGAGATTGGATAGATACTTCCCTCAAACAAACCACTTGACATTGGCGGAAATGCGGTGCTAACGCACAAGCAAGAGGTCCATTAATTATAAATAAAAAAAAATAAAAAAAGAGAGGGGTTAGAAATGTAAAGTAGCGCCTTTGCTTCGGAGACGGCTGACGACACTTGTCTTCCCTGACACACTGACTTGACAAACGTGTGCTCAACGTGAAAACTAGCCGCGACTACTGACTCCATGTGAACAGTGGAAGTCAGTCTAGCACTGGCGCCGATAACTGACTTGTGCACTGACCCTGTCTAAATCTGCCTTAACACCATAAGGCGCGGCGTCTTGCGGCTTGAGTAATTCTACAATTACTCAAGCCCTCTCGCTCGCACCACGCCGCGCCTTATGGTGTTAAGGCAGATTTAGACAGGGTCAGTGCACAAGTCAGTTATCGGCGCCAGTGCTAGACTGACTTCCACTGTTCACATGGAGTCAGTTGTCGCGGCTAGTTTTCACGTTGAGCACACGTTTGTCAAGTCAGTGTGAAAGAAAAATGAATTCATATAATTTAAATTCAGAAATTTGGGGATTTTATATCCCATAGGCACTCGTTTCCCCCATATAATTGCACCAATTTCGTGGTATCCTCTTCCGTTATTTTACGCGACATTATCTCTCACTCGAAGCGCTCGTTGGCGTAGTGGAGCTTCGGTATTGGAAACGATCACCGAAGTTAAGCAACGTCAGGTCCGGTCAGTCTTTGGATGGGTGACCGTTTAGTGGTATTTCATCTCGAGCGTTTCCGTGCTTCGGAAGGCACGTTAAGCAGTTGGACTCGGATAGTTACGTCAGAGTGCGTTGTAACTATTCGTTAAGCCAAGTCAGAGGCCTATTGGCGGCTTGAAAATTCTCTGACAGCAAGGAGACCACTAACTTGCCTCCACCAACACGCACTGGGCCCGCGTGGTGGAGTATGGGCCACTCCCTCTCACCCTTATTCGTGAGAGGAGGCCTTTGCCCTGCAGTGGGATTCTACAGGCTATAACTTACTTACTTACTTACTTATCTCTCACTAGCCAGACGCAACGTCACTCTACAAAGCGGCGCCAGTAACTGACCGAGCTGTTTACACGGGGTTTTTGTCACTGGCGCGATGCGGTATGCAAATCATTGCATAACCTGCGGCGACACGTTCCACGCCTACTTTGCACTTCTAACCCTTCTTATAATGTTCAGGGGCCCTAGACAAAGTGACATTCTATTGGCGTTGACGCTAGTAGAAAATGACAGAATGTATGGATTTGACATTGGCGATCGAAACATTTTGACGTTTGCTTTCGTTACCATACGTCAAATCCATACAATTCTATCTTTTCTACTGTCGTTAACGCTAATCGGAGTCACGTTGCAGGGTTTGCCTCGAACTCTTGTCTCTCGCGTGGTGTTCGCGCGGTTCGAGTCTTAGCCTGCCACGAGGCTCCAAAATCATTCTCAGTTGTTCTTACTCAAAAACAATCCTCGAGATTGGATAGACACTCCCTCAAACTACTTGACACTGGCGAAATCTAACAAGGAAACGCCATTAAATATAATAAAAATAGAATAACGCTAATCGAAAGGTACTTTGTCTAGGGGCCCTGTGGTGTCATCGACAGGAAATTGTAAATAACAAAAAAAAACGAGTGTGCTTACCCGACTGAAGTAAAACTTCTGTTCGCCTCGCCCGATCACACTTTTCGTAACGCTCTCGTCACGCATTCACCAGCTTACTCCCCAAGTCGAGCGTGCGTAAAGAAGTTTTACTTCAAAAAAATCTGTCAAATGCCACTCGGACTTGCACTGCCATACTAGTCCGTCTGACACATTTAGACGCATAATGTGAACTCTACTCATAGACTTAAACTCTAGCGATAGACTTGCCCTTGCATAGAAGCAACATGTTCCACTTGAATGAGGTGTACGCACGCCTGATTGATGTTCCCGAGTTCACTTCGTCACTATGGACATGACAGACCGCAATGTGTCATTTTGTGTCGATTTGTGTGACATGTTGTTTGTGAACGAGCTTGTCTATCGCTAGAGTAATATGTCTATGACTCTACTACTACAATTTTAGTCTAAACCTCACACAGCCGCAAAGAGTAGTAATAATTACGACTCCACGACCAGAATTTAGGTGCAACTTATTATGAACATCGGGGTTTGCACTTAGTCAGAGGGGAAAGTATATTATGTAAGCCGTCTCCTCCCTGTGTTGCGGACCCTACACGTAGGTCGTCAGCAGTTAAAGGTGTTAACGGGCCATAGGTCCCGACGAATATTTTCTATGAGAAACGCGATTGCCCAGCGCTCCGAAAAGTGTGTGCAAAGAACTAACCAAAGTACTTTTTCTAGATTTTTTTTATGATTTCACTAGTTAAACTAATGGTGAATATGCGAGTTTTTTTTTCTCAGCCTATTTCATCCCACTGCTGGGCAAAGGCCTCCAATATGTGAGTATAAATGCAAAAAATCGGAAACTATTTTAAGTTCTTCTAAAACGAGAAAAATGTTTAAAAATTCATGAAAATACGTCATCTTTGTGACGATTTTCTATCGAGTGAATTCCAATCGTGTATTCAGTTTATGATTTCACTAGATAAACTATCCAAAAATACTGAGGTATGACTTTAGTTTCGGTAAATGGTATAAATCTAGTCGTAAAATGAAAAATAAAAGATGCCTCCGAGGTATTTCCTACTATTACATCTAAAGCATAGATTCAGGCAGGTACCGGTACCTTGGTGGTCTCAGTCTTGCCGGTACCGGCGGGGCCGGCGGGCGCTCCGCCGAACTTGAGGTGCATCGCACACATCAGCGTCAGGTAGCAGCGGTCCGTCAGCGGAGTTATCACCAGACGACCGCTAAGGCAACACACACAATACATAGGTCTTTATTTGAAATCAAATTATTTTAACCAAAAAAATATCTCATACATACAGGGTAATTTTTATATCACTGCGGATAACTTCAGCATGTATTCTACTCATCAAACAGAACAACTTTCACTATGGAGTCTACCTCAGGAAATGCGAGACAAAAATCAGCTGTCCCATACAAAACTGCAGTACCTATTCGACTCAAATGTATGGGACAGCTGATTTTTTTCTCCCGATTCCGAAGTTGGCTCCATAGTGAAAGTTGTTCTGTTTGATGAGTAGAATACATGCTGAAGTAAAAAAAGTGATAGTGCGTAGTGATATAAAATTTACCCTGTATGGGGCGGTTTTTAAGGGGATGATTAGACCATCATACTGCGTGTGCTGCGCTACTGTCACGCGTTTGAATAATAAATAAATAAATAACGCTCACAAGCTCATACATTGTAATGATCCCAAGTAAGCCCTAGGATTTTTATAAAGGGAACCATACAACAACGGCACTAACACATAACATCCATGACCGAACCGGGATTCGAACCCAGGACTCTGGTTTGGCAGTCCGGCGTGGTAATCATTACACCAACCGGGTCGTCAATACAAACGTTCGTTAATTGCTGGTGTAGCAATGCAGACGCGCGTTTGTATCGCTGCAAACAGTCGCAGTTTGTAAAGGGCCTACTTTGAAAAAAAACAGATGACAATTTTACACTAAAATGTGAAAATGATTTTTTTTTTACTTTTTTATGATTTTGATTCTGGTAGAACTATACCAACTGAGATATCGGGCCGTCTTATAAATAAATAAATATCTTGGACATTGTCACACAAATTATCTAGTCACATTTAAAGAATCTAGCCTGGACTTGTATTATGATTGTTCAGGCTCAGATGGTCTTTAAATAAAATGCAGTGGACTGTTAACTGGTATTTACTTTGTTTTACAATATTTAGTTAATATTCGATACGAAACGCGTCCGCCCGGTTAGATCGTTCAGGAAAGGTGAAGATGGCCGCAAGCCAGTGTTGCCAACTGTCGCGCGTTGATCTCCGCCAGGTTGGTAAGATGTGTATTAGTGTTGTCGTAGACATTCTGCCAGCCCCACAAAGTAGTGTGATGATAGGTCTTGTTTATTCTGTTGGTAGCGGGCATATTCTATTGAATGCTCTGCACATTGTTCCAAATTTAGTTTTGATTTCAGCTACACGTGCAATTCCGTCAGGACCAGGGTATAGCTTGATTATTCTTCCCAGGAGCCATTGAACTGGAGGAAGAGCGTCGTCTTTCACGATGACCATCATGCCCTCAGTCAGCTTGCCAGTCGACCTTTGCCATTTTGTCCTTGTTTGTAACTGTGAAATATACTCCTTGTAAAATCTATTCCAATAATGTTGTCGTAGCTGTTCAACGCGCTGATATCTTGGTAGACGCAGCGTGTTGCAGTCAGTGAGCTGTGGGTGAGGTAATGCAGTTAGAGTACGACCAATTAAGAAATGAGAGGGTGTTAGGGCTGTCAAATCGGAGGGGTCTGATGATAGAGGCGTTAGAGGCCGTGAATTTAGGATTCCTTCGATTTGTACTAATGTAGTGTACATTTCCTCGTATGTGAGGTGAGCTAGACTCAAGACACGCTTGAGATGATACTTTGTGGACTTTACAGCGCTTTCATGAAGCCCTCCAAAATGAGGTGCATAAGGCGGATTGAAATGGAACGAAATGTCTTGCTCTGCGGTTGACTTGTAAATTGAGTTAGCGTTATCTTTTAAAAACTTTGTTATGATTCTAGAGGCACCTACTAGATTACCACCATTATCTGAATATATGCAATTAGGCTTTCCTCTGCGTGCTATGAACCTATTGAGGGCAGCGATGTAGGATTCCTTGGTTAAGTCTGTAACCAACTCCAAGTGTACGGCTTTTACTGCAAGGCAGACAAAAACACATATGTATGATTTTATGAGACGACTTCCACGACCCTTGCGGTCACAAATCATGATTGGCCCCGCATAATCAACAGTTATGTTAATAAAGACGAAATTTGCGTGCATCCGCTGTTTCGGAAGATCACCCATGATGGGAGTTATAGTCTTGCCTTGAAATCGACGACATTTAGTGCATGATTGTACTGTTTTTCTGGCAAGGCTACGACCGCCTATTGGCCAATAAGATTCACGTATGTGTGCAAGTAACAGCTGTGGTCCTGCATGTAAAAGTGATATGTGATAGGTTGAAAAGATAATTTTTGAAATGTGATGGTTTGATTTTAATAAAATTGGAAATTTTTTATGATAATTAAATTGCGAGTTAGCAAGCCTTCCCCCGACTCGAATAACGTCATGTTTATCTATGAATGGATGCAATGAATTTAATGTATTTTTATGAGGCAAATTGTGTTTCTTTTTTAGTAACTCATATTCTGTAGGAAATGAAACCATTTGAGACATTTTTACCAATTGATACCTAGCTGTAGTTAGTTCTATAGTCGTTAAGGGGCTGACATTATGAGGATTAATGTTGTTACTATGAATTTTGTTTTTGCTATTATGAATGAATCGTAAAATGTATGCAGTGATCATTGTTAGTTTTGTAAAGTTTGAGTATTTATGAATGAAAGAATCGTTTTCTACTTGCGTGAAACAGTGTGAGTTTGAATGTGAACTGGATGGACGCGTTTCAGGCAGGTCAGAGTCGCTGATATGCCGTGGTTGGTCTGGCCAGCTGTTATCATCATCCCTGAGAAACGGAGGTCCTGTAAACCATAGATTAGATTGTATTAATTGTTGAGTTGTGACACCGCGTGACAACAAGTCAGCGGGGTTTTGTTTTGTAGGTACATAGCGCCATGCTTGTGGAGTGCTATTGTTTTGAATGTCTGTAACTCGGTGACTGACAAATGCTTGTAATTTGTGTGGTGATGATTTTATCCATGATAGAACTATTATAGAATCACTCCAGAAGTAACAATTTGTGATAATATTATGTGAGTTGCGAAGTGATTCCAATACTTTGTTACATAATTTGACACCTGTAAGTGCAGCGCACAGCTCTAGACGGGGAATCGTTAATGTTTTTAACGGTGCTACCCTACCTTTGGCTATCAGCAACTTAGCATCAATATGATTGTTTGCAGTACATGTGCGTACATAAACACATGCACCGTATGCGTTTTGTGACGCATCACAAAATACATGCAGTTGAATATTTTGTGGAGAATCACTGAAAGCACGTCTGGGAATAGTTAACTGATTAATCATTTTTAATGATTCCATGAATTTTTTCCATTGCTGTTGCATGCTGTCTGGTACACTATTATCCCAAGTTAATTTTTGTAGCCATATTTGTTGCATTATTATTTTGGCTTGTACTACACATGGGCTGATGAGACCCAGTGGATCAAATATCTGCCCTATGGTGGACAAAATTATGCGTTTTGTAATTTGTTTGTTAATGTTGTCTGCATGAAATAAGTATGACAGTGTATCTTGTTTAGTATTCCAATATATACCTAATGTTTTGGATGGATCGTTTGTACCTAAATTAATGGATGTATTTGGAGAATTGTCAAATCCTAATCGGTGCAGCAAATCAGGGTGATTTGACTGCCATTTTCTGAGGGGGAATTTATATTTATTTAATTCTGTGAATACACCGTTTGCAATGTGGCACAGATGTGAATCATCATCAGCCCCGGATAAAAGATCATCGCAGTAGAAGTCATGAATGATCACCTCTGATACGCTTTTGTCTTGGCAATTGAGACCGACCTGTTTGATGCACCGAGTAGCTAGATATGGGGCCGAAGCAGTACCATATGTTACAGTGTTTAGTGTATATGTTTGTAACGGTTGTGTTGAATTGAACCGCCATACTATTTGTTGTAGAGCTCTCTGATTTGAATTTAAAAATATTTGACGATACATCTTCTCAACGTCTGCTGATATAATGAACTTGTGTTGCCTAAAGCGAGTTAAAATTGAGACGAGGTCATCCTGAACAACGGGACCGGTCATTTGTATATCGTTGAGAGATATTTTAGTTGTGGTGAGAGCGGAGCCATCAAACACAGCTCTGAACTTTGTAGTTGTGCTTGACTCTCTGATGATACCGTGGTGAGGTAAATAGTATGACGGTGTTTGTTGTATATGTGTGTTTTCATTCTTTGACATATGACCTAAATCAAGATATTCATTCATGAATTGAACGTATTGCCTTTGAAATTCAGGATTGGAATCCATACGTTTTTCTATGTTAAGAAACCTGCGCTTTGCTTGATAATAGGAATCACCGAGACACTCTGGGGATTCTTTGAATGGAATTGTGACTGTAAATCTGCCACTGCTATCACGTGTTGTAGTCTGAACGAATAAATTTTCACATATCTGTTGATCTGATGATGAAATATTTGAATGTGATGATGATATGTCATCTAGTTCCCAGAAACGAGACAACTGATTTTGAATTTGATCTACAAAAAAGCATGACCTCTGGGTGTGTTTGAATGGGATCGGAGTACAGCCTGAAACTAACCAACCGAGTTGTGTTTCTTGTAGAGTTGGTTGTTGTTTACCCAATGTTATTCGGCCATTGCCAATGATTTTCCAAAAAACTTCTGCTCCGAGTAAGATGTCTATCGGTGCTGGTATGTTGAAGTCTGGATCTGCTAATTGTACGTGTTCTGGTATTTTGATACTGTTTGTATCAATAAGCATGTTTGGAATTGTGCTTGATGATATC
Source organism: Agonopterix heracliana (assembly GCA_963693445.1). Classification (NCBI taxonomy): domain Eukaryota; kingdom Metazoa; phylum Arthropoda; class Insecta; order Lepidoptera; family Depressariidae; genus Agonopterix; species Agonopterix heracliana. The sequence goes on from OY856321.1 coordinate 2,922,345, forward strand.
TGATTGAGAATGAGACATGATATGTTTGCTCGATATGAATTGTGTAATGATTGAATTTGAATGTTGGTGCTATGAGAAATGTTTGTCTGTTGGTTGTTGATTCCAGTAACTGAAGTGTTAATGGCTCGCATGGGTAATTTTAATTTTTTACATAAGTCCTTAGTCACATAGCATGATGTACTACCATTATCAAGCAAAGCACGAGCGGTGTGACATGTTCCATTGGCACTGAATATGTTGACTACAGCTGTTGACAATAACACTGATGTATTCTGAAAGCTTGTGTGTGTGTGTGGATTCTCATGTTTGTCACGGTGCAGTAGTGTGTTATGTTTCTGATTACAGTACTTACAGGAACCGCCTTTGCATGATTTAATGTCATGACCAGGATATAAACAGTTGGCACAAACTTTGTATGTTGTCACCATTTCAATTCTACCATCAACTGAGAGTTTTTTGAATACTGGACATGAAAAGAGTTGGTGATTAGATTTGCAAATAGGACATGAAGGTGGCGGAGGACCTCTACGGGGAGGGTTTGAATTTGGATTCTGCTGTTTAGGAGTCTGGAATTCTGTATTGTTTTTCAATTTACCATCTTCTAATGTTTCTAATAAATCAGCACGATTTTTTATGAATTTATTTAGATGTTCCAAGTTGGGCATGTCTGAGAGTGTGTTTTTGAATTCTTCCCAGTGCCTAAGTGTGGTTGAATCTAATTTACTTGAAACTAAGTGAATGATCAAAGTGTCCCAGTATTCAGTGTGCTCACCTAACGAGGACAGAGCTCTGAGGTTTTTGTTGATTGTGTCAAGAAGTTGTCTCAATGCTGTAGAAGATTCTTTATTTATTGTATTTATGTTGAATAGTGTTTGAACATGATTGCCTATGAGCTGACGACGGTTGTTATAACGTTCACATATGAGATTCCATGCTACGTTGTAGTTTTGAGATGATAATTCTAATGATTTGATCACTAGTGATGCGCTACCTTGCAGGGATGCACGCAAATAATGAAACTTTTGAATGTTATCAATAGTTTTGTTGTTGTGTATGATGGACTCGAATGTGTCTCTGAACTCGAGCCAATTATGGTACTCACCTGAGAATCGTGGAAGGTCAATGGTCGGTAATTTGACAAATGTGTTGTTATTTGGAGAGGTTACAAACTTAGCCTGTTCCTCCTCCTCGTTGACTTGGATCAGCTGAGTGCCGACCGCAAATAACTGATGATAATCATTTTCGAACTGTTGCCGTTCGATGATTTGTTCATCTGGAATTTCAACAATTGTTTCGATTAGTGTTTGATTGTCATCATATATTTTGTATAACTCTGAAAAAACTGTTAATCGGTTTTTAAGTTGGACGAGTTGAACTTGTGACAAAGATGAATGAGATTGTAATTCTTCGATGAAACTTTTAAAAATAGTGAGTTTAGCTTTGTGTGAAGCACGCTTCCTTTTCAATTCAGCTAGTGAACGTTCATCGACAGGCATGATTGCAAAAAAAAAAAATTTATGGTTAGTATGCTAGCACGCTTAAAAGTTTGTTATTAAGAATCGGAACGATACTTAAATTTGATAAATCAGATGCAAGCTGAAGCTATTGAAATGACGTGCCCACGTATCAACCACGCACGTGCCACGCGCACTCGTTCCGTGCACCGCAGAGCAAGCAGGACGACCGTAAGCACTGTATTTGCATAAAAATGGAAATGATTAGAATGCTGGTAAGGTTATGTTAACGTAGCAGGGGTGAATTTACGTGAATGACAGTTACTTTGTAAAATTACTTTGTAAAGTTGTAGAGATGAAATTGAAATATTGCTGATGCAATACTTTTGATGATGAAATGTGACTTGAAATATGAGAAAAATTGTGAAATTCTTTGTGAAAATGAAGATGAATTGAGATTGAGCTGGAATAGTTGCTGATGCAACGTGATTTGAATGATTTTGAACTTGAGGGTTGTGGGGTCAGATGAGAATTGGTTCGACTCACGACTGCTGCAACCAAACCCTTTGTTAAACTGACTGCTGCTGCTTATGATGATGTTCGAGGATGCTAAGCGATTTTGTCTTCGCTGTTGCGTTGACCGCTGGATGCGTGATCGCGTAGCTGAAGTCCACGATGAAATTGACAGCCAGACGATGAAAAAATTTAGGAAACTGGATCCACGCAGTGGCTTCTGTATTGCAGTGCTGCTTGATGAAGTTTTTCAACGTTTTATCCGCGTTGATATGCAGATCGAACGGAGAAATGGCGGCCGCCCACGCAGATCTTGTTTGTTCTTGCGCACGCGATTCAGACGAATATTTTCTTCCTTTTTCTCTAATTACGGCGAAGATGGACCATGTTCAGGCTCAGATGGTCTTTAAATAAAATGCAGTGGACTGTTAACTGGTATTTACTTTGTTTTACAATATTTAGTTAATATTCGATACGAAACGCGTCCGCCCGGTTAGATCGTTCAGGAAAGGTGAAGATGGCCGCAAGCCAGTGTTGCCAACTGTCGCGCGTTGATCTCCGCCAGGTTGGTAAGATGTGTATTAGTGTTGTCGTAGACAATGATAACTAGACAACGATATACAATACAATATAGATACAAACATCCATGACTCGGGTACAAATATTCATATTAATCATACAAATATTTGTCCCTTACGGGATTCGAACCCGCGACCCTCAGCACAGCAGGCAGGTTCACTACAGACTGTGCTGTCGGGCCGTCAATCTTAATCTCAAGGTATAATGATAGTAACCTGTTGCCAAGATACTCGTTGGAGTATGTGAAGCAGGAGTTGAGGGCGCGCACGTCGCAGGTGTTGAGGCTGAACTGCCGGTAGTAGGCGCTGGTGTCCAGCCGCTCCTCGTCCTGGTAGATCTGTGCCAGCTGGTGCTCGTGCTCCAGCGGGTAGTATAGTATGATAGTGACCTGTTGCCGAGGTACTCGTTGGAGTATGTGAAGCAGGAGTTGAGGGCGCGCACGTCGCAGGTGTTGAGGCTGAACTGCCGGTAGTAGGCGCTGGTGTCCAGCCGCTCCTCGTCCTGGTAGATCTGTGCCAGCTGGTGCTCGTGCTCCAGCGGGTAGTATAGTATGATAGTGACCTGTTGCCGAGGTACTCGTTGGAGTATGTGAAGCAGGAGTTGAGGGCGCGCACGTCGCAGGTGTTGAGGCTGAACTGCCGGTAGTAGGCGCTGGTGTCCAGCCGCTCCTCGTCCTGGTAGATCTCCGCCTTCTCGTCATATCCCAGCGGGTAGGGGTCCTTCTTCACCTCGTAGTATCTGCGTACATTTCATTGTATTTAGACTACAAGCCGAAACAAAGCGTATTTATTACGCAACGCAGGGTCTCTAGACAAATGTCTTTGACCAGTGTGTTTTGCCAGTGATGAATGACATATGGAATAGACGTGATCGCTCACTCAAGGGGTCATAAAAATACTGAAAGTCAATAGAGAGGGCTATGCTCGGAGTTTTCCTGCGAGATCGAATCAGAAATGAAGAGAGCAGAAGAACCTAACATAGCCCAAAGAATTGCTAAACTAAAATAGAAATGGGCAGAGCACAATCCTCGCAGAACCGATGGCCGATGGGGCTTGGATGAGGGCAGCGCAGGACCGGTCGTTGTGGCGATCTGCAGGGGCGGCATCTATGCATCTATGTGGACGTCCGTCGATTGAGTACACCACACAAGTGATTTTTGAGTCAAACTCAATTCCGCATTCCGCTGCAACACTGATTGATCTCAGAAACGTTGCGGCGACATCGAGCCGAATAACACACGGTACCCCCTGTGGCACCTATTTACATTACACTAAAATTACAACGAACTCTTCGACCAGGCTCGAGTGATGGCGCACCTCAGCTGGCAGGTCCACTGGAAGTCAGCGATGCTCTTGACGCCCTCCTCGACGAGCGTGCGCGTGACGTCACGCGCGTGCACCTCCACCACGATCAGGGCGCACAGGATCTCGCGCTGGAAGTACGTCAGGTCACCCTTGACCAGGGCACGGAGACTATCCAACTGCAGGAGGTATCTTTCATTAAGAAGCAAGACCAAGAAGTGTTGTTAACGAAAAACAAAAAAAAGAAAGACTTCTCTGGTTTCTCTGAAGACTTTAGGTTTTATAGCATAGCATAGCATATGCTCACGACTATAATCCCCGAGGGGGTAGTCAGAGATATTCAGAACATCCCCGTTTCACCAGTAGTACCGAAACTCGGTCCAGTGTGACGGGGGGTGAGCCCGTCGCCACTTATAATGGACAGTGGATACAATACATGCCTCGAAATGGAAGCACGCAGGTTTCCTCACGATGTTTTCCTTCACCGAAAAGCCAGTGGTGTTACAAATCCCGAAAAACTCATTGGTACGAGTCGGCCTGGACGGTGATCGAACCATCGCCTCCTGCACGGCATGCAAGGTTACTCGCCACTGGACCACCACGGCTGTAATTTTTGAACACGGTTTTACACCTACGTTTAAAACCTTAAGTATTCAAAGAAACCTGAGAAGTCTTTTAAAAGCGAAAAGGGGTTTAAGCGGTTTCGCACCACGTTCGAATTTTGGCCGCATGACTATATTTTAATTATGTGTTTATGTGTGGACAAAGGTGTGTGTTGGTGCGCATGGAAAACATCGAGAGGAAACCTGCATGCTTCAATTTCGAGGCATGTATACACCTACTGTCCATTACAAGTGGCGACGGGCTCACCCCCCGTCACACTGGACTGAGTTTCGGTACTACTGGTGAAACGTGGATGTTCTGAGGTTTCAGAATATCTCTGACTACCCCCTCGGGGAATGTAGTCGTGAGCATATGCTTATGCTACAAAGGTATTTACATTCCATCCAAGACAGAATTATCAATGTGACTGGAAAAATCATAGACTTAAACTCTAGCGATAGACTTGCCCTTCCATAGAAGCAACATGTTCCACTTGAATGAGGTGTACGCACCTGATTGATGTTCCCGAGTTCACTTCGTCACTATGGCAATGACAGACCGCAATGTGTCATTTTGTGTTGTTTTGTGTTACATGTTGTTTGTTTGAACGAGCTTGTCTATCGCTAGAGTAATATGTCTATGGGAAAAATACAATCTTTTTTTTTGACGGATCGGACGTTGTGCGAAACCGCTCTTAAATTCATCGACCCCCCACGTCCACGCGGTCTGTGACCCCGCTACCACTACCTGTGATACCACTCTATATAATACTAACACACTGCAGCATCTCATTAAAGTACTCCTCCATGCGATAGTCAAGGAGGGCCTCCTCGACCCCCCACGTCCACGCGGTCTGTGAGCCCGCCATCACTACCTGTGAGACCACTCTATATAATACTAACACACTGCAGCATCTCATTAAAGTACTCCTCCATGCGGTAGTCAAGGAGGGCCTCCTCGACCCCCCACGTCCACGCGGTCTGTGAGCCCGCCATCCCTACCTGTGAGACCACTCTATATAATACTAACACACTGCAGCATCTCATTAAAGTACTCCTCCATGCGGTAGTCAAGGAGGGCCTCCTCGACCCCCCACGTCCACGCGGTCTGTGACCCCGCTATGACCACCTGGCCCGGCCAGCGGAGGACCCACTGGGCTCGTGGGATGGTCCAGAGTTCTTCCAGCCCAGCTATTAGGGTCAGGCGAACTGGGGAGTGAGAAAATTGTATATCAGCTCATTATAAGGGTTTAAACGTCGTTAGGGTATTAATTCAGAACTTTTTATTACACTTCGGCAGCCTTACTTACGGCTTTGCGATCAACACACGACCACAGTATAAAAAAGATAGTATCTAATACTACTGAGAACTACATAAAGTACGCACACCCCTTGCTCATCCGATTGTCCAAAGTAGGTACAAACAGACTAATACATCTAGTTTTAGTAGATTACACACCGACGACAGGAAAGTAAGAAAGGTCTCATGTGATCGTAGGATCTCATGTAATTGTTGTCTGATTCTTTCATATTTACCGTCCGAGGTTAGTATACTATTTTTCTCCTCGACGGAGGTGGAAAGCGACAACTTCGTTTGGCGCAGTGGGACTACAATTGACGCTTTCTGTTCTACAGTTCCCTGTTAATCCCTACAGCAGTTAGAAATCGCAGCAGGTTTTTAACGGGAGGTTTTGTATCTCATCTGGAGTCAGTACCTGTCTGCCAAGATGAATACTTCGTTTGGGGGCCTAACATGTCATTCCCGAGAAATGGGACAAAAATCGAGACGTGCCCCTGCAGTGCGATTTTTGAAAATCATACGAGCGGTTCGGCAGTAGAAAATGTCAGAATTACTATGGAGATTATGCATCTTTCTACTGCCGAACCGCTCGTATGATTTTCAAAAATCGCACTGCTGTTTTTGTTACTTTGCGTATGCGAAAGGCTCAATTCCCACTGGCGCAGACTCGAAGCGACGCGACGCGAAATAATTCTCCCCGTTGGCGCTCGAATCGGCGCGTCCGGATAGGACTCAGTTGAGACACTTTTGAACAGGCGTGAATAGAGCGTAGTGATTACTTGCTCAGTGGTCACGCAGTTCGGCCCTGTGCTTCGTGCGATGTCAGCGCGGTGACGCGCGAACCCGAGCGACACCTGACACCTTGCAGGCGAAGACACGCGCAGACGCGCGTCGCTAAGCGTTTTCAAATTTTCGCAACACAAATTCGTACCGTATTAATAGAGAAATAGAGATGAATTTAGAAAAGTTGAAAAACGTGACGCTTCACTTCGCGTCGCGACGCTTCGACTCTGCGCCCCAGTGGGAATTTAGCCAGAGTCTTGTTTAGTAACGTTGTCGTGCGTGGCATGCTAGGCCTACTGCAGTGGGTGACGGAGCTGATGATGACGATAAGAGGACAGGTGTTAGTTGTAAGGACTCACTGGTGTGCCTCATGGTGTCCTCTAGCAGCAGCAGCCACTGCTCCACGTTGGAGGAGGGGTAGAACTTGTACTTCAGGTCCACTATCTCGCCTTCGCTCGAATGCATCTGCGATATCTTCAAATCCGGCTCGAATGTCACCTAAATATTATCTTGACTATTATAATACCGTAAATTCATACCGTAAATTCATAAGGAATAGAAAAGTTGCGGTTCTCTTCATGTAAATTCAAATAACATTCGATAGCGCGATTTAAAAACGTGCAGCGCCATCTATTGACAAAATTGTTAGTTTGTTTGTTTGTTCGCGCATCACGCAAAAACTACTGAACCTATTTTGATGAAACTTTTTTTGTTTGATAGCTTATGATCTGACTTAAAATCTGGTACATAATTTGTGCGGACGAAGTCGCGGGAAAACACTAGTATAGAATAATTTACTGGGTGTAAACTAATAGTAGATTGTATCACAAGGGCGTAAAATAATATTTTTAAAGCGAAGGCGCTATTTTGAATCCAGAGCATAGCGAAGGATGCGCTCGGGATTTCTAAAGTAAAATCCTGAGCGCAGCGAGGGATTCAAAGTATGCCGCCCGAGGAAAAAATTATTTTGCGGCCGAGTGATACACTCTACTTTTCATCCCCCTCTACGAGGAAAATAAAGAAAAGGCGCTTGTAGGTACTCACATTTTTTGCGTCATTTCTAATACTTTCCGGTGTAAATGTCGACTCACTAGGAACTAATTTTTAAACGATTTTTTGTAAACTACGGTTTAAAATTGAAGAATCTTTGAACAGAGAGGTTATGACAATAAGTTCGCGCTTTTTTATTTGTTTTTGTTTTTTCGGCGGCGCGGCGTGTCGCCCCGTCTTACCTGCCAGTAACTTTTTCATACAATATTTGCGTTCGATCTCTTTGGTCGCGGACCTATGTAACAACAATACTTGTTCCAAATTCAAAACTCATTATTGCCCGCTGTGAAAGTCTCTTAACAAAAAGTACAACTTTAGGCGCACTTAAAGAGGACTAAAGTGACACTTTTTGAATAGATGGGATGAAATAGTAGATTGTATCACAAGGGCGTAAAATAATATTTTTAAGGCGAGGGCGCTATTTTGAATCCAGAGCATAGCGAAGGATTCTTGAGTAGAATCCCGAGCGCAGCGAGGGATTCTAAAGTAGAATCCTGAGCGCAGCGAGGGATTCAAAGTATGCCGCCCGAGGAAAAAATAATTTTGCGGCCGAGTGATACACTCTACTTTTCATCCCCCTCTATGAGGAAAATAAATAAAAGGCGCTTCTAGTTTAATATTTGCGTTCGGTCTCTTTGGTCGCGGACCTATGTAGCAAAAATACATGTTCCAAATTCAAAACTCATCATTGCCCGCTGTAAAAGTCTCTTAACAAAAAGTGCAACTTTAGGCGCACTTAAAGAGGACTAAAGTGACACTTTTTGAATAGATGGGATGAAAAAGCCATTATTACACAGGCTATTTTTGAGCGTAGAAGATCACCGCCGTGACGTCGCAACTGAATCGCCGCGATTTTTACTGAACCTTATCCTTGCAAATTATAAGCCGTGGTGGTCCATTGGCGAGTAACCTTGCCTGCCGTGCAGGATGCGATGATTCGATCCCCGTCCAGGCCGACTCGTACCAATGAGTTTTTCAGAATTTATGTACGATTTGTAACACCACTGGCTTTTCGGTGAAGGAAAACATCGTGAGGAAACCGGCATGCTTCAATTTCGAGGCATGTATTGTACCCACTGTTCATTATAAGTGGCGACGGGCTCACCCCCCGTCACACTGAACAGAGTTTCGGTACTACTGGTGAAACGTGGATGTTCTGAGGTTTCAGAATATCTCTGACTACCCCCTCGGGGAATATAGTCGTAAGCATATGCTTATCCTTGCGAATCCACAGCGAATCTAATTAATAAGTAAAGCGCGATTACCACTTATGATGTGCCATTCATGGAGAACAATATATAGTAAAAGTGAGAAATAAAGAAAGTCGCAACCGTTTGATTCGGGTTGATATCCCCGCGTAAAAATCCCTTGAACATTGGAATGTGTGAACCACCCTCGCATTTCAATGAGTTAGGTTAGAGAAAAAAACCAAAAACGACTAAAGACCACGGCTACAAGGGCTAGATTCCATTGCCTTTCCGAAAGGAAGAACTAAACAACATCATGCTAAGATGGCCAACATTTCAAAAAGGTCACCTTGGCGATGTTCTCGAAGCACTTCCTGAGGTGGGGCTGTACGGCGCGCGGGTTCCTGGACTGGGAGAGGATCTCCAGCAGCTCGTCGTCGCTGAGGAAGAAGAAGCGAGGGAACCGCAGCCGCTTCAGCTCCATGTAGTCGTTGAGGCCTCGCGACACCACAGAGAGGAGGTGTCGGGCTTCTACCAAGCTGTCGAGGAGCCGACTGTCCGGACACACCACCATTATCTGCCGGGGAAAGCAAACAAGTTTACTAATAGGTAGATTACAAGATTGCATCGAGATCTCCGGTTCTAAATACCTAGTAGACAAAGTTGTTTTTCTCATACATGCTTGGATATTTGAGCATTATTTTGACAACCTTCTTCGGCATAAATCGAAATTGACTGTACTGGCCAAATACATACGAGCAGCGGCCGGCAAAAGTTGTATGAAAATCCATATCTGTCGTGATTTAGCGGCCAAATAAATTACATAGTAAACTCATATCTGTCGTGTAATTTAAAAATGGAACGATCTTTTACTTCGAAACATGGCAACCAAGGAGGTAACTTATCAAAGGTTTAATTAAAATTTCGAACTGACTTGCAAATAAAAAGCTGTTTTTTGAAAAAACGGCTCGCTTCGCCTTGCCTCGGCCCACATTTATACGTTCGTCCATCAATGCCTATTTTACTGGCCGCTGCAGTAATGTACGATTACGTTATGCAATACAATCTGTCCACCAAATAATATCCACTTGGTGGTCGGCGGTGCCATTCAAGGCCGGGCACTACACGACAACCTGAGATGTAGTACAGGAGTCATTCAAAATGATACCTTATTGCAAGAGACAGCAGTGCCCATAATCCTGCGCCAGATTCTCTCCATAGTGTTGTACTTCTTAGCTTCGAGCGGCAGCTGGCGTGAGATGTCCTCCGATGTGAATATAGGCTCGAGATACATCCATTCCCTTGGGACAATATTAGGCATTCAATGTACAGACAAACATGACCTGAGCCTAATGGTGGATCACAGTGAACTTCAGCGTGCTATTCAATTCACTGGTGGATCGAGATAGTGGTTCCTACTGGACAGAGGGGACAAATCAGGGCCGTAGCTAGGGGAGCATTGTGGGGCAGTGCCCTACTATAAAAATGATCCAATCCATCATCATCATCATGTTCCTTACCTCATTACTTGGTTCATATTTCACTTTTAGTCGTTATTATACAGAGTGTTAGGGTAAAGTTGCATGACTTTATGGGGTGATTGTACCGGTTCCATGATACAAAACAACTTTTCCTAAGAAAACTAGGCACCCTCACCTAATTGCGAGGTGTGCGATACTGTGGAGGATGTGCAGCATTAAAATAAAATAAAAATTAAAAAAACCACAGGAAATTCGCAAAACAAATTTTGGACTCTCCATACTAAAAGGTGATCGAACAGCTGAACAGTCAAAAATGACATTTGCGAATTTCCTATATTTCTCTCAGAGAAAAGTTGTTTAGTATTATGGGTACAATCACTGCCGTTTCGTTGTTGCCCATATCTCACTACCATGGGTAACTACAAGGCGAGAGGCCTTTTTGGGCATCTTTTTATCGCAGGTTACAACAGTTTGTTGCTGCCATTGCCATTTGAGCCAGTCTGTTGTAATCTGTGAGCTATGCATCATACTACCCAACACACTCATCACACCACTTAATTGGCCATGATAACTTATGCCATGCCCTAGCTTAAATTCAACTCTAACTACGATCTCGCGACAAGAATTACACACCGAGGACAGGAAAGTAAGAAAGGTCTCAGATCTCATGTTTGATCTGAGGCTTTCTTATTTACTGTCCGAGGTTAGTATACTATTTTCTCCTCGAGGGAGCTGGAAAGCGGCAACTTCGTTTAGCGCAGCGGGACGACAATTGACGCTTTCCGTCCGGAGGGGAGAAAAGAATATTGTGACACTCATTCTAACATTATAACAACAAGTATTATAGATATAATAGAAGATGACCCACTTCTGGCACTCCATCCACTCGTCGACGACCTTCTGCGTGAGGCGGAGCTTGTCCTCCCACTCCTGTATGCGCAGCTCGAAGGCCGCCTTGAACGGGCTGAAGCCCAGCTGCTGCGTGGTCAGCATGTGCTCGTCTAGCAGCTGCAGCGTCTCGTCCGCTATCTTCATTATGTACGTGCCTGGTATATGGGGTATTGTTATTAATTTCATCACCAAATACCTTAGATCAAAGTCAAATTAAGGGATTACGCGAACATTTCAAACCAGAAAAATGAGGCGAAACAAATGACAGATACAGGGTGTAAGGGACAGCCCTCCTGAAACGGTGAACTCAGACCATCAAACTGAACAACTTTCACTATGGAGCCTACCTCAGGAAACGCGAAAAAAAATCAGCTGTCCCATACATTTGAGTCGGGTACGTAGGTACGGCAGTTTTGTATGGGACAGCCGATATTTTTTCGCGTTTCCTGAGGTAGGCCCCATAGTTAAAGTGTGCTAGTTTGTATGAACAATTGCATTAGCTGTGTGCTATCCATTTATTTTACTTTGATCTAAGCCCAAATACAGGGTGTAAGCCTAGCAAATACTGAAACGGTGAACTCAGAGGTAGGCTCCATAGTGAAAGTTGTTCAATTTGATGGTCTGAGTTCAGGTTCAGTATTTGCTAGGTTGTCACTTACACCCTGTCGATTGAAGAGACTTGAAATACTCTGATCGTAGTGGTGTCTAGTCAAGCCTTACTGCACTCGAAATCGTCTCTGAGCATCATCATCAGCGCCTGCAATGTCTTCAGTCCACACTCACCGGTGCTCTTGTAAGGCACGAGCTCCAGGGTCTTGTTGGCCCAGTCGGCGACCATCTTGTCCAGCGCCTGCTCGATCACGTACTCCTTGGAGGCGAGCTCCCCTATCTCTGCGATCAGCTCCGCGTGCGCCGCCACGCCTTGCTTCAGGCACATCTGGAACGTCTGCTTGTCGTTCATTGTCACTGTTATGCCTGCAAACAAATTACCGAACGTTTAGGCTGCGTTTCCACCAGAGATGTGCGAGGTAGCGAGGCGGTGAGCAAGGAAAAAATCGGCGAATGAGAGTGCTTCAATTTTCCAATGACGTGATCGAGCGAGCACGGTATTGGCGGATTGTTTCCTTGCTCACCGCCTCGCTACCTCGCACATCTCTGTTTTTGTACAAATATGTAACCGTCGACGTAGGGTGTCTTGTTACACCCAAGGGTGTAGGTAATTCAGATGAGTCGACAAATTTTGAAACTAAACTACCTTTTCTATTGAAGCAAAACTGAAATGACTACAAAAAATTTCATTTCCACAAGAAACTGCAATGCCTGTATGACTCCAATGTACTCGTATAAACAGATGATTCTTTTTGCAATTTGTGGTTTGCCCTATAGAAAAAGTTGTTCAGTTTGATGGTCCGAAGTCCGAACCACCCCTAAAAATTTATCAACTCATTTCAATTACACTCTGTAGAAGATAATGTTACAAACCGGCTCTCTCCTTGAACTCGTTCCAGTGCCTGTCCTTCATGCCGGGGTTCCTGACGGCTTGAATGATCGGTATCAGCGTCCTGAACGCGTCTATCTCGTCCTGTACAAGACAATGTTACAAACCGGCTCTCTCCGTGAACTCGTTCCAGTGCCTGTCCTTCATGCCGGGGTTCCTGACGGCTTGAATTATCGCTATCAGCGTCCTGAACGCGTCTATCTAGTCCTGTACAAGACAATGTTACAAACCGGCTCTCTCCATGAACTCGTTCCAGTGCCTGTCCTTCATGCCGGGGTTCCTGACGGCTTGAATGATCGGTATCAGAGGCCTGAACGCGTGTATCTCGTCCTGTACAAGACAATGTTACAAACCGGCTCTCTCCATGAACTCGTTCCAGTGCCTGTCCTTCATGCCGGGGTTCCTGACGGCTTGAATGATCGGTATCAGAGGCCTGAACGCGTGTATCTCGTCCTGTACAAGACAATGTTACAAACCGGCTCTCTCCATGAACTCGTTCCAGTGCCTGTCCTTCATGCCGGGGTTCCTGACGGCTTGAATGATCGGTATCAGAGGCCTGAACGCGTCTATCTCGTCCTGTAACAAACACAGTCTGAAATATTATCTGAAAGGCTATAGAACAGCCTTTCTATCTTGGGCATGTCAGAGAAGGTGCTCACATACTTGACGATGGTCTTAACTTAATCAGTGGGTAGATAAATAATTTGATATGAACAGTGGGTAGATAACTAATTTGACATAATCAGTGGGTAGATAAGTAAATGATCACATACCCTAATATCGGTAGCGACCATTTGTATCTTGGGCGTAACAAACACAGTCCGAAATATTATCTGAAAGGCTATAGAACAGCCTTTCTATCTTGGGCATATCAGAGAAGGTGCTCACATACCTGACGATGGTCTTGACATAATCAGAGGGTAGATAGATAATTTGACATAAACGGTGGGTAGACAAGTAATTTGACATAATCAGTGGGTAGACAAGTAAATGCTCACATACCCTAATGTTAATAGCGACGTGCTGTATCTTGGGCATGTCGGAGAACGTCCGCACGCACTTGATGATGGTCTTGTAGTGGTCGTTGACGAGCGGCTCGATGCCGTCCGCGTCCACGTACATGAGCGGGTTGTCGAACCACATCTCCTTGGCTTTCAGGAAATCTATTACAAGAAACGATAGCAAAGTCAGACCCCTGGCACTAAGTACAACTGCTTCGATCAAAGTAAAATTAATGGATTATCTAGGAATAAGAATAACTATAGAAGAGTAACTCTAAACAAAATCGAAATAATTTTTGACACCAAATGAAAAATGACTGTTTGTATGAGTTTTGGCGGCTAGGTACAGTTTTTAAAGAACAAATTTAGAACACGGTACACTTTTTTTGGTGCCACTTTTTGAGCTTCATTTACACTTCTATACATTCTTATTCGTAGATGGATTATACAATTATGTAGCATAGCATATGCTCACGAAACCTCAGAACATCCACGTTTCTCTAGTAGTACCGTAACTCTGTCCAGTGTGACGGGGAGCGAGTCCTTCGCTACTTATAATGGACAGTAAGTATAATACATGCCTCGACATTGAAATAACGTTTTCGAAACAAAGAGAATAATATAATCTCAGGACGAAGGATCAAAACTCTTTTAGAATAGAGGGGTGTCAAGTCAATGCGTTTTATTTACGAAAAAGTCATGTCAGTTACCGCACGCAGCTAAAGTTATTGCAGCCCTAGACTCCGTTTCGCATGTGCTGACGTCATCATGTTAATTTTTTTATTTTTTGTAGGCAGTGTCCGGGGTGTGCCTTAGGTGACTGACCTGACGCGGTGACCCATAGGTTCCTGTAAGGCTCGAACTCTTTCACCAGCTTGTTAAGGTCCACGAAGGGCACGACGGGCTGGCCGAAGAGCTTCTGCCGCTGGTTGAGGATCCTGCCCCAGTCCTGGGCGTCTTTCATGCCTTTCCACGCTTTCTTTATGTCGTTTGCTATTTCGTGCACCTGTAGTCAAATAGAAATAAAAAAAATAACTTCTTGACACTTCCATTTTGGAATTGAAACTAGCATAGCATATGCTCATGACATATTTTAGTCCACTTAACAAAGCAGGTGTAGAGTGCGTGAGCTGGATCGTAAGAAATTTCTTCAGAAATGTGTTCAGGATGCCTAGAGGGTAAACATACTAAAAGTCCTCGCCTCTAGGGGGGGCGCCGGGTGGGGGGGAGGGGGTTAAAGTTCCCACTTTTGAGTTTTTCGCTAATATCTTTAAAACGGTGCGTCGTAGACAAAAATTGTCTTCTACGTAATGAAAGTTAATAAAATTTCCTACAACTTTTGTCTTATACACTTTTTAGAATTCCTAACTATTTTTGAAGTACACGTTGTGGAAAAGTGAAAATTTCGAAAAAAAAACCGACTTATCAAACGTTACCTCTTGCCTGCTACTTCAATCGTGTTATTTCGGGATGAAAAATAGCCGGCATGTTAATCCAGGACCAAATTTACCTACATACCAAATTTCATACAAATCTGTTCAGCCATACAGTCGTCGAAACATTTATCATTTTTAATTTAAATTTTATTTTTTAATCCGTTTAGGTCGTGAAGGCGCTGACAAGAGTCCTTCTTCCAAAGCACCCTCATCTTCAGTGGATGGTTCTTTCTGGAGGAACTCTTCACAATCTTCACCATTGTCTTCATCTTCACCATCGTCTTCGCCAAGAGACACGCCGTTAAGACATTTCCCTTGGCAGTGGAGGCATGCCGCAGAACATTTGAGCATTGCTTTACGACATCCACATTTGCCACTACCACAACCCTTAGCGCAGCGGCAAAATATTGTTTTTAATAGGACCTCCGGTGCGGGCAAATCATTAGTTGTTATTGGCACCAGGCTGCCTCCTTCATGTTTCCATCCCCACTCTTGAGGAGGCAGCTCATTCCCAAGCCACAGTTGCACTTGGTGGTAGGTGCGCTGTGAATGCTGTTTAGCTGCGTTCTCAGTTGGTGGGAGGGAGCTGAAGTCAGGCTTAATCTTTGCCAATGATCTCATGAACAACTGATAGCGATACTGGTTGAGGGAAGTCAGTCTTGTTCAAACTCAGCAAACAGTACGAAGTCACAAGAACAGAAGCGACGATACAAACTGAAGAGATCGGCTGATATCAATTTGTCTTGGAGCACATCAATAACAGTAAAACAAGAAGATTTCTTGTCTAACCCTTACAATAAAAGTCAGCTCATTTCCTTACTGCAGACAAAGCTTCAGGAAAAAGGGATACAAAGTCTCCAGGCCACCGATGATGCTGATGTCCTTATCGTGAAAACCGCTGTGGAAAAATCGACTGATAGCTCTGTAATTGTCGTTGGTGAGGATGTCGACCTTGCTGTGCTTTTGATAGCTTCCACTCCTCCCACCCAAGACATCCTGCTGCTGAAACCTGGCCGAGGGAAAACTAAAACCATCGTGCTATCCACCCAAGAGATGCAGCAACATGGATATGAATATATCCTGTTCTTACATTCATTTACCGGGTGCGATACAACATCTGCAACTTTCAGAAGAAGCAAAGTGGGTTTCTCAAAACTGTACTTGAAGTCAGATGTCATCAAAGAAGCAGCAGCGACCTTTTATAACCCCGCCTCCACGCACAGTGAAGTTGATGACGCTGGGAAAATGTGCTTTCTTCAATGGTATGGAGCGCCAACAAGACTGACTTCCCTCAACCAGTATCGCTATCAGTTGTTCATGAGATCATTGGCAAAGATTAAGCCTGACTTCAGCTCCCTCCCACCAACTGAGAACGCAGCTAAACAGCATTCACAGCGCACCTACCACCAAGTGCAACTGTGGCTTGGGAATGAGCTGCCTCCTCAAGAGTGGGGATGGAAACATGAAGGAGGCAGCCTGGTGCCAATAACAACTAATGATTTGCCCGCACCGGAGGTCCTATTAAAAACAATATTTTGCCGCTGCGCTAAGGGTTGTGGTAGTGGCAAAAGTGGATGTCGTAAAGCAATGCTCAAATGTTCTGCGGCATGCCTCCACTGCCAAGGGAAATGTCTTAACGGCGTGTCTCTTGGCGAAGACGATGGTGAAGATGAAGACAATGGTGAAGATTGTGAAGAGTTCCTCCAGAAAGAACCATCCACTGAAGATGAGGGTGCTTTGGAAGAAGGACTCTTGTCAGCGCCTTCACGACCTAAACGGATTAAAAAATAAAATTTAAATTAAAAATGATAAATGTTTCGACGACTGTATGGCTGAACAGATTTGTATCAAATTTGGTATGTAGGTAAATTAGGTCCTGGATTAACATGCCGGCTATTTTTCATCCCGAAATAACACGATTGAAGTAGCAGGCAAGAGGTAACGTTTGATAAGTCGGTTTTTATTTCGAAATTTTCACTTTTCCACAACGTGTACTTCAAAAATAGTTAGGAATTCTAAAAAGTGTATAAGACAAAAGTTGTAGGAAATTTTATTAACTTTCATTACGTAGAAGACAATTTTTGTCTACGACGCACCGTTTTAAAGATATTAGCGAAAAACTCAAAAGTGGGAACTTTAACCCCCTCCCCCCCACCCGGCGCCCCCCCTAGAGACGAGGACTTTTAGTATGTTTACCCTCTAGGCATCCTGAACACATTTCTGAAGAAATTTCTTACGATCCAGCTCACGCACTCTACACCTGCTTTTGGATTATTCTTTGAGCGAACTATTTCACGAGATATTTTTTTCATTTTAGGGGGAATAGAGGTACCACAATGCTTTCTCGAAACATAAGGTCCATTGTTCGAGTAGGTACGTAATGTAAGAATAAACGAATTATCTAGTCACATAACGAAGTATCAGAACGTCACGTATCTTCCGGTAAAAAAAAGTAAGTAAGTTATAGCCTGTAGAATCCCACTGCAGGGCAAAGGCCTCCTCTCACGAATAAGGGTGAGAGGGAGTGGGCCATACTCCACCACGCGGGCCCAGTGCGTGTTGGTGGAGGCAAGTTAGTGGTCACCTTGCTGTCAGAGAATTTTCAAGCCGCCAATAGGCCTCTGACTTGGCTTAACGAATAGTTACAACGCCATCTGACGGAACTATCCGAGACCAACTGCTTAACGTGCCTTCCGAAGCACGGAAACGCTCGCTATCTTCCGGTATTTAAATTTAATCAAAGACTAGAGGCTTTACCTTGGAAAAGTCGTTCTGCAGGGTGAGCGCCATGCACTGGGCGCTGTAGAAGTCTATCTTGTCGTACAGAGTCTGCTCGTCTTGTTGGTGCAACTTCCAGAACTTGTCCTGCTCCTCCTCTAGGAAGTCAGTCGTAGTATCCACCTGCACAGTAATTCGGTATGTCAAGTTTTTTTTTGGAGGGCTGAATCGAAAACCATTTCGAGATAATTGTCTCAATAATCATATTTTCTATGTCAGAGATTTTAAAATGAAAGGATTACAGATATTTTTAATAAAATAACTTCGTTTTTCGGTACGTTCAGTGACGTCACTGGAATACCTGTGAACTCCTTGGTAAACATAAAATCAACTTCAAATAACCGGCCATTAAGAAACAAAAATACATTCACAATGTCAGAATTTGACATTTGATGTTGCCGTATCTGTTTCCAGCATAGAGTTAGAAAGAGGAGGCCGGTTTTAATTTTTTTAAAATATAGCAGTAGATAGTTTTTCTCCATGGAGTTCGAATTATTTTTTCTTCACCATTTTTGCACTTGGAGATTACAGATCAAAATAATTTAAAAATTAAATTTATATTGATAAACTCGATGAATCGCAATAAAAATGAAATAGGTGTCTTAAAATTATGTCTTCTATCCGTAAAAAATATAAAAATGAAGACCAAAAAAAACTTGACATACCGAATTATGCCACTATTAATATATCTTTGATTTTATCTTATTTTGACGTGTGATGTCCGGCTCGAATAGCACCAACTTATACACCCCTAGTTTTTAATTTTTTTTAGAGGAAGATATTTATTTATTTATTTATAATAAAAAGTTAAATATCAGAAATTCAAATTAAATCGAATCCGCAACGCAGGCTTCGTCAAACCTTAATCACATATCTATATCCGCTACAAGCTTCGTCAATTGCAGCATACAATATAAAATCCGCATGCATTAATTTAGTTAATTACTAGCGACCCGCCCCGGCTTCGCTCGGGTGCAAATGGTGAAATAAATGATTATTATTATTATTTATTTTATTTATCTCGTTCAATCGCACGCAAATAGAAAGAGAGCTAAGGTGTGATAGCGCTGTATCACTGCGGAATGCTAGCTATGCTGGTAAACGCTAACCTGTTTAGTGATGGTCAGGGGCCAGCCGATGGCCTCCCACAGAGCTCCGAAGTCCTCGTTCTCCAGCGCCGTGTAGAACCAGTCTAACACTTCGTAATCCTACAACAAAAGATTACATTCTTAAGATTCTATATATAGTAGCAGATGTTTTAGTTAATTTAGTTATAATTATTACTCTTAATATCTCGCAACAAAAGGAAGTTTGAAAGTAGCACCTAGCTTAATTGTGAAAGTTTTTCAGTTTGATGGTCTGAAGTACCCCCTTTAGTATTACTTGGGTGTTTTGTTACAACCTGATTATGGTTATTTTAAATAAGTAGGCGAAACTGAACCAGGGCACTTGTTAATAATAACAGATTGCGTCATAAATGTTTATATGATGATTAATACAATTATCATTATCGTGCGTAAGGTACGCGCATTGCATGCAGTACGCGGAGCGCGGGCGGACATTGACCTCAGAATCATATGATCGGGCGGCGGGTCATTATCACACAATTGTACTTAGTAACAGATACCAAATGCGTTTGTTAAGTTTCACCAACTCATTAGATTTAAGCTTATATTCAGTACTCACAGTATGAACTTTCCTCATTATATCCTCCTGTGTCTTCAGCGCGAATGGTATCGACTCCATCCACTCCCTGATCTCAAACACGTGCTCTATAGTGTTGGGCTTCTCGCCAAGCTTCCTCATGATAGTCTTGTACGCCTGGATGACTTCATCTACCACCAGGCGGACCTCCTCCGCCCACATGGCCAGCAATGCCTTCATTATGTCCGTACGCTTTTGTACTAGGATTTGCTGTAACAAAGTATTCCACTGTGAACCTGGGGCCCTCGAAAAGACAGCAAAAGACAGAAACTAAAGAACTTACTCTAAGGAAAATAAGTCGAAACAAAAAAAAAAAATAGTTGGACCTTTAATAAAAAATCGATCGGCTGATCCGCATTTTTGTTTGGGAGGTCCATAAAAATTGTATCGTTTTTCGACCCATATTCCTTAGGGAAATTTGTCTGAATACACCCTTAAAATGTTGTTAGTTATTAAAAACTAGTGTTATAAATATGTTAACCTTTAAAGTGTCGATGTTCAGAGCAAAAGGTCCGATGTTGATGTACTGAGGCAGTCTCCAGATGAGGTCCCATTTAGCGTCGTAGTGGGTCTGGATCTCCTCGCGGGTCTCCGACGCGGAGTGCTTCTCCAAGCGGAAGGCTCTGTGGATAACATTAACATAACATCTCATCTCAAGACCATATAACTAGGGACCAGCCTCGCGTTAGCAAGTTACAAGAATCATGTGCATTGTCGAACAATTGGGTATATGACTACATACAATATATTTTATTTTTATCTTCATCAAAATAACGCTAAACTCCCATTTTCATTGAGTTTTTAGCTTGAATATAATTTTATTAGCGGATTACATGCTACCTCGTCTCCCACTAAGTGTCAGAAAAGTTTGTTAGTAGAATTGCAAGCGTAACTCGTCCATAGGTATATGGTCTAGGCAGTAGCCTAGCTCGGGCTGATATAGTAGATTACACACATACGTATGACTCTATGTCGAGCAGGAATATCTCTCGGTAGCACTCTACTAACGCGCGTACACTATCAGAGGCATGACGGTAGCAGTGGCCTCGGGCTGATAATGTACTAACTCTACGTATGACTCTATGTCGAGCAGGAATATCTCTCGGTAGCACTCGTACTGGCACGCGTACGCTATCAGAGGCATGACGGTAGCAGTGGCCTCGGGCTGATAATGTACTAACTTTACGTATGACTCTATGTCGAGCAGGAATATCTCTCGGTAGCACTCTACTAACGCGCGTACGCTATCAGAGGCATGACGGTAGCAGTGGCCTCGGGCTGATAATGTACTAACTCTACGTATGACTCTATGTCGAGCAGGAATATCTCTCGGTAGCACTCGTACTGGCGCGCGTACGCTATCAGAGGCATGACGGTAGCAGTGGCCTCGGGCTGATAATGTACTAACTTTACGTATGACTCTATGTCGAGCAGGAATATCTCTCGGTAGCACTCTACTAACGCGCGTACGCTATCAGAGGCATGACGGTAGCAGTGGCCTCGGGCTGATAATGTACTAACTCTACGTATGACTCTATGTCGAGCAGGAATATCTCTCGGTAGCACTCGTACTGGCGCGCGTACGCTATCAGAGGCATGACGGTAGCAGTGGCCTCGGGCTGATAATGTACTAACTTTACGTATGACTCTATGTCGAGCAGGAATATCTCTCGGTAGCACTCTACTAACGCGCGTACACTATCAGAGGCATGACGGTAGCAGTGGCCTCGGGCTGATAATGTACTAACTCTACGTATGACTCTATGTCGAGCAGGAATATCTCTCGGTAGCACTCGTACTGGCACGCGTACGCTATCAGAGGCATGACGGTAGCAGTGGCCTCGGGCTGATAATGTACTAACTTTACGTATGACTCTATGTCGAGCAGGAATATCTCTCGGTAGCACTCTACTAACGCGCGTACGCTATCAGAGGCATGACGGTAGCAGTGGCCTCGGGCTGATAATGTACTAACTCTACGTATGACTCTATGTCGAGCAGGAATATCTCTCGGTAGCACTCGTACTGGCGCGCGTACGCTATCAGAGGCACGACGGTAGCAGTGGCCTCGGGCTGATAATGTACTAACTTTACGTATGACTCTATGTCGAGCAGGAATATCTCTCGGTAGCACTCGTACTGGCGCGCGTACGCTATCAGAGGCATGACGGTAGCAGTGGCCTCGGGCTGATAATGTACTAACTCTACGTATGACTCTATGTCGAGCAGGAATATCTCTCGGTAGCACTCTACTAACGCGCGTACGCTATCAGAGGCATGACGGTAGCAGTGGCCTCGGGCTGATAATGTACTAACTCTACGTATGACTCTATGTCGAGCAGGAATATCTCTCGGTAGCACTCGTACTGGCGCGCGTACGCTATCAGAGGCACGACGGTAGCAGTGGCCTCGGGCTGATAATGTACTAACTCTACGTATGACTCTATGTCGAGCAGGAATATCTCTCGGTAGCACTCTACTAACGCGCGTACGCTATCAGAGGCATGACGGTAGCAGTGGCCTCGGGCTGATAATGTACTAACTCTACGTATGACTCTATGTCGAGCAGGAATATCTCTCGGTAGCACTCGTACTGGCGCGCGTACGCTATCAGGGGTATGATCGCCTTGCGGTACGCCTTCAGAAGCCTCTCTCTGTACTCTACCACGTTCGGCTCCATTAGACCTGCAAGGTTAACGATATTAAAGTATTTTGAAGCGCTCGTTGGCGTAGTGGAGCTTCGGTATTGGAAACGATCACCGAAGTTAAGCAACGTCAGGTCCGGTCAGTCTTTGGATGGGTGACCGTTTAGTGGTATTTCATCTCGAGCGTTTCCGTGCTTCAGAAGGCACGTTAAGCAGTTGGTCTCGGATAGTTCCGTCAGATGGTGTTGTAACTATTAGTTAAGCCAGGTCAGAGGCCTATTGAGGCGGCTTGAAAATTCTCTGACAGCAAGTTGACCACTAACTTGCCTCGACCAACACGCACTGGGCCCGCGTGGTGGAGTATGGCCCACTCCCTCTCACCCTTATTCGTGAGAGGAGGCCTTTGCCCTGCAGTGGGATTCTATAGGCTATAACTTTTAAGTGTGAGTGGCGGTCCCGAGAAATGTTTACCCGTGAGAGGAGACTCGTGCCTTTGGAAGTTCACTTAAGGCCCAATAGTAGCACAAAATACCTTGGAGGCATCTTTTATTTTTCATTTTACGACTAGATTTATACAATTTACCGAAACCAAAGTCATATTACCTCAGTATTTTTGGATAGTTCATCTAGTGAAATCATAAACTGAATAGGTACACAATTGGAATTACTTCACTCGATAGAAAATCGTCACAAAGATGACGTATTTTCATGTATTTTAAAACATTTTTCTCGTTTTAGAATAACTTAAAATAGTTTCCGATTGTTGGTATTTATACTCACATATTCACCATTAGTTTATCTAGTGAAATCATAAAAAAAATCTATAAACAGTGCTTTTGTTCATTTTTTTTAATCGAAAATTTGGCACACGCACGCACTTTTCGGAGGGCCAGGCAATCGCGTTTCTCATAGAAAATCTTCGTCGGAACCCATGGCCCCTTAACATACTGTACAATGAATACAATGATATCCTTGCTATAGAACTGTAAGGATTGTAGCTGATAGAAAAGTGCTCAGTAATAGCTACAATCCTTACGGTGTTCCTTGTTATTATTTCAGAGTCAGTAATTATTGTAGGTACTCATAATGATAATAATAAAGTACATACATAAAATTATGTCGCAAAACCTGTGACCTCGTTTGGTCATTCCAGAAAGTAACCTAATTTTTTTTCACATTTTTTAATTCAAAGTTACACAAAACTACGTAGGTACCTACATAATATTATATAGGTACCTACCTAGTTTTGTGTGTACGTACAAAGAAAACAAAAATGCAATAAACGTAATGTAAAAAATCACATACCGGCATGACCGGCATACCGGTGACCCGGTGCGGGTCACGCGATCAAGGTCGTACAATTAGCACGAGGACGGTAATCTGCACCCAACTGGTAAAGCAATACGGTACATTATTGCGTAAACGCGGGATAGATTTATCTTTACTTCCAAAATTTCGGTGTTCTGGATGATATTTCTATAGGAAATTTTGGGTTTGTGTGTATATGTGACTACCTAAAATAATTTTAAAAAGAAATAATGCTGAGAATTTTTCCATACTGAGTTATATATAGTTTAAAATAAATTTATAATGGTAAGCTTTTTTTTTTATTTTCATACTCGTAACGCTAAATTACATTCTAAGGTCTTATAAGGAAAAAAAAATAACTGAGCACTTTTCTATCAGCTACAATCCTTACAGTTCAATAGCAACAATCCTTACGGTGCATTTAGACTAACCAATAGACGTGAGAAAGAGTTCCTTGTCAAATACGAGCCCGGTCATGATCATGGGGTGCACTTGAAGTATGAAGTGGCACCGGTACAGCATCTCACGGAAAAGTCGCTGGATCACTATCTGCAAATAAAATACACAACACGTCATCATCATCACCTTGAAACGTTCGCAAATCCTGTCTCTTTTCTGCAAGTGTCTCGAGTTCCTGGTATGACATGACCAGGGAGCGCAATCTAATGGCAAAACAATTTAAATGTCGTAGAGATGAACACTATTTTATTAAATTATCCACCAATTAACGTTAGATTCACATTTATTCTTCCCTACGGCCTACCACGAGTTTTCCCTGTACTTTACTACTGCAGTTACGTCACAATTCGTATGACAGAAATTCAATACAAAATTGGTGACGCAACAACAGAAGTAAAGTATGGAACTCATGGTAGACCTACATATCACGAATTTTTATCCTGCCGATAAGTTCCCAAAAATGGTTTAATTTGACAACTCTCGTAAATTTTTGGTCTGAACCACCCCTGAAAATTTGTAAAGTTTAAATAATCACCCAGTATGTATGTATAGTATAACATACCCAGGAAGCTGGCATAGGTATTGTCTATACCTTGGAGTACAGACTACCTAACAAGCGGTGAAACATGATAACACTACTTAGTGGCCGGTAATGATCGTTCTTCTTTCGTAAATTCCCTTCGTTGTTTTCACGTTTTTTTGTCCCTATGATTAGAAAATCCAAAGATAAAAATGTTAGTTCCTGTCACTGTCATACATGACGAACTTATTTGATAGAAAGGGACACAAAAACGTTAAATATATCGACGACGGAGACTTACGAAAGAAGGTTGAATATTACCGACCGCCATTGCCAATTTTCTTGTTTCCATGCTTGGCATCCTTTATGATTCTAAAATCCTTGAACATACCTCAAACTGTGCTGGATTGGTGGTGTAGTAGGGACCGTCGTTGGACATCATGAGGTAGAAGTAGAAGAGGGTGGGTGTGGGGGTGGGGGACCTGAAGGGGGTGTTGATGAGGTCCGCGGGGTCCCACTGCCAGCCCTCCTCGCACGCGTACGTGCACAGGCAGGGCGTCTCGCACAGCGCCACGAACATCTGCATCGACTGCTCGATGCAGTACCGGAGCGCGTACTGACAAACATCAGTTATGTTAAGGTAAGGTCTACGCAGGAGTGCGATTTTTGAATCTCATTCGGTGAGCTCAGCAGTTGAAAATGTTAAAATTACTATGGAGATGTGAATCTTTCTACTGCTGATTTGACTTTCAAAAATCATACTCTAGGAGTGGAAAGATGCATGTCTCCCATTGACCTCCTATACTAGACCCACAGTGTCATAGAAAATCTTAGCAAATTTTTGTGCACATTGGCGCAAAAAACAGCACAAATTAAGTATGCATGCTGCTAGTTGTCACTAATACGTTGTATTTGATTCATAAACATAGTCGTATTTCGCTTGTTAACTGTCAGCTAGTACAAAAAAGAGCTCATCCGAGCTCTTTTGGTTGTGCCATTTTTCGAACGTTGATTGTGAGTCTAGTTTGTATATAAGATGTCTGTGATGTCTCCGTAGTAATTTTGACATTTTCAACTGCTGAATTCAACGAATGAGATTCAAAAATTGCACTCAAAATATAGATTTTAACATGGTCAAACTGTCATCTGTCTAGTCAAAATAGGCCCTTTACAAACTGTGACTTTTTGCTGCTATAAAAACGCGCGTTATTCAATCGCGTGACTGCATCGCTACACTAGAAGTTAACAGGCGTTTTTATCGATTCAAACGCGTGATTCTAGTGATGCACACGCACGTTTGTACCGATGCAGTATGCATTGCGACAAAGGGTCACGACGAATGACTGATAAAATATTACGAATGTTTTGCGTCGTTGCTGTATCGCGTTTGCATCGATGCTGTATCGTGTTTGCATCGATGCTGTATCGTGTTTGCATCGATTCTGCATCGCGACTGAATTGATGCAGAAGCGCTGCAAAAACTCGCAGTGTGTAAAGGGCCCAAATCTAATTACCCCAGTGCTGCTTACTCTAAAATTTGATTTCCCTATTTGCCATCAGATTCTGGTCCGTCTATAAGCGTGTAATTCTATTAATTCTTCTTCTTCTTTTCTGCCACTATTTACGGGGGACCAGGTAGCATGAAATCCGCAACTTTGGATTTTATTCCATAACTTTAGATTCTAATATTGATTGCTAAAAATAGTTTTGTCCCCAATTATAAGCTGCCTTGTTTAGTATTAAGGTATAAAATTGGTCATAGTCAATTGGCCTTGTAATTTGGCAGATGGGAATGCTAACGCAAGGCTGGTCCCTAGTTATATGGTCTAAGATTCTAAACCCTTCCCAATTCTTTGTTTTTTAAATATCTCACACACAGTCTTTCACACAAAATCACACACATACACGAATACGTCCGCACTACAGATTCCCCCCAATAGATACCGCATGATGACAATTTCGTACAGGCCCGAAGTCACCATTTTTGGCGGTAGGTGCAGGACACGAAATAATGCAACATGATTGGCCATTTCAAGGTCGCACTAATCCGATCTCGCTCTATCCCGTTGCTTATATCAGTGCAAAATCATAGACGTGTGGTGCGCGTCGGCGGCCCTGTATACGGGATCTATTTGTGTTTATCTGTGGTCCGCACTAACATACAAAATAAAGATATCTTATTTTATAATACTACTTACCTGCATTCTGAACCTGACGAGTTGCAAGAACCTGCACAGTTTGCTGACTTCATAAAAGCGCCAATCCTTCTCGTATATATTGAACCAACTGCCGAAATACCATGTTTTTTAACTAACTATTAATTACATTATTATTAGTGGAGATCTTAAAACCTATTATTAGTATTTAGCGTAATTTTGAGATGCCTTTGATATCATTATCACCATTAAGTGTATCTTTAGGGTCAACACACACTCATGCTTTCGACTCAACTTTGCGAACGTGATCCCATGTTAATCGTGCTATTAGTACAAACCATTGACGTATCAACTAAAGACCGACACTATAAGTTTAACACTTAGATAAATTATGTCTAGATGGACAGTCGAAGCTGCGAACGCATATCAGCATCATCATAAAAAAATATTAGCCTACAGTTGGCTGATAAATCTTTTCCCGCGCTTAGTATCAGAGATAATTAAGTTGAAATAAGAAAGTTGGCCCGTTTATTTTAGTACGGAAGAAGCGTGAGGCTCAATCTAGACATAATTATCCTTTATCTAAGGTTTAACAGAAATATCACGACTTTTTAAGTATCAAGCAAATAAGGACATAACTTAGTCCTCCAGTTGTATCAGTGGTGAAACAAGGTTTCAAGATGGCATCTATTTACTACTGACATCTCGCTTATTCTAGGACGGTTGCTATAAGTGTGAGTGGTCAAAAGGCGTTTTTATGTCTTGCTTTACAATATTCATCTACACTACACTAAATGGGCGGTTTGATATCATTGGCATTCTTTTAAACTAAGAGTCTACCCATCAAACTGAACAACTTTTACTATAAGAGCAAACCGATTGTAGCAAATTGATGGGTAGACTTTTAGTTTAAAAAAAATGACGGCAATGATATCAATTTCACCCTGTATCTCTATGGCATACATCACATCATCTAGCCATACCCTTTCCCGACATCCCTGAAGGACATCCGTATCGCGTGCGCGGTGTTGTTCAGCCAAGTTATGTTCAGGTACTTCAACATCTGCAGTCAACGGTTATATTGTATTTACATATCTTATAATCTTATAACTATTATAAAACTGTAACTGAACTGTGTCTGTACATTGAAGATATTTACAAAAAAAAGATTACGATATGGTTTTTAAATATCCCCGACTCGAAATCAACCTTTTTTAGAAATTTTGTCTGTCTGTTTGTCTGTTTGTTTGTGTGTTTGTTTGTGTGTTTGTTTGTTTGTTTGTTTGTTTGTTTGATCGCGCATCACGCAAAAACTACTGAACCGATTTTGATGAAACTTTTTTTGTTTGATAGCTTATGATCTGACTTAAAATCTGGTATATAATTTGTGCGGACGAAGTCGCGGGAAAACACTAGTCTCCACTAAAGTCCTAATCCGCTCGGTTATTTAGCGTATCGTCGGCCATGACTTATACAACGTGTTAATGAATTAACGCAAAACCTGAAAACCGTTTGTCCAGACCATCAAACTGAACAACTTTTACTATGGAAGCAAACATGAATACGTAAAAAAAAATCGGCTATCTCATACATTTGAGTCTAGCAGGCATTGCAGTTTAGTATGAAACAGCAGATTTTTTTTTTGCGATTTCAGAGTTGGTCCCATAGTAAAAGTTGTTCAGTTTGATGGTCTGGACAAACGGCTTTCAGGTTTTGCGTTAATTCATTAACACGTTGTATTTATTACGATACTGTTTATTAATCGACATTATAATCATCATCACAGCCTATATACGTCCCACTGCAGGGCCCAGGCCTACTATCAGGGAGGGTGTATGGGAGTTAGTCCACCACGCGTGCCCAATGCGGATTGGTAGACTTCACAAACGCATCAGAATTTCTTTTTCAGCGTATGAAGGTTTGCTCACGATGTTTTCTTTTGAAAGCAGTCGGTATTATTTACTTAAATTATAAAAACTCATTGGTACATGGCATGTCTTCCGTGGCACGGATTTTGTGCGGATTCGAACCTGGACCTCAAGATTGAGTTTCCGAAGCCCTCCGCAACGCGCCACCGACGCTCTTATGAGCTCGCTTTAATTATATTAAATTATTATACAACTGAACTAAGTTTGTCATTACACTCGAGGCTGGATTGCAGCCCGAGCCGCAGGCGAGGGCGTAATTGGAGCCGAGAAGATGCGCGTTCTGGTATTATCATGTTTTATGAGCTGCATTATAAAACCTACAAATGGTGCAATACGGGCCACTTTACGACCAAGTGTATTTAATAAAATATTACTGACTCGTTAAAATTCAAGCTCATGACGTCATGATTTTCTTGTAATTCAGAGGTTTGAACAAAATAAAGTCTCACCATAGAAGTGGAGTGCTGCTGTGCTGCGTCAAATTCAGCTAGACTGACGTTCCTACCGTAGTTGGTCGTGAAGAATAGCATGCCTTCTACCTGCGCATTAAAGATATTTCAACGTAAATTATATTCAAAATATGGATAACGACAGTGAAGGTAAAATGCATTTTTTTCCGCCATTCGTACGTACACGGTGCGTTGAGGCACACCATTGGGGTGCGTCCATTTACGTGAGGTGATTTTGGTGATTTTTCGACCCCACCCCCCTTGGTGAGATGTCGAGAGATTTGGCTCGACCCTCTCCCCCGTCCCAAAACTGACGTTATACTTTTCAAAATACTTATTTTTTTATGAAAATACGTTATACTGTGCTTGATTGCTTTGGATTTTTTCAAAAAACATAATTTGCTTACTAATTTTTTTAAGATTACTAAGAGCATGTTTTATTACTTAATTTCACCCAGTTTTCTCGCAATTTACACTGTTTCTAGAGGAAAGAAAAATTACGTCTTTTTTGCCGAGACGGACCCTATATAAGTTACATACCTACTGTAAGGGCGCTCTCTAGCTTGCTTACATATTTTAAGGATAAGGCCGTGTCGGCGGTTCTGATGTATAGGGACCACCTTCTGGGACATGCAGTGTAGAGGTGACGTACCTTGAGGCACTCGTCAACGACCATATGTATGCAGGAGACGCTCTCTGACAGCACGTAGAGGGAATACCACTGGTTGTGCTTCACACGGCCGGCAAAGTCCTCCATTATACACTCGTACCGGCCTGCCCGACAAATTATACACGGTGTGAGTGTAGACAGTTGCATTAATTTGAAGGGTTATTGTCTTTGAATGAATGAATGAAATATACTTACTTTTATTTACACCAAAATATACAAGGTGTTACAAAGTTTTTACGTTTAAACTTTAGACCATCAAACTGAAAAATTTTCACTATAGGACCAACATCACCACACCACAAATCTACTCGAGCTAAATGTATCGGATAGCCGATGTTTTTTTTCGCGATTTCGATGTTGGTTGTGGAACAACCCCCTTAAAAGTTTATTTTTACTTTTGCAACACCTTCTACAGCATAGAAAAAAGAAACAAAAACGATAAGGGTTGAACTACACATGGCCGCACGCGAACGCCCTTTTCCGTAGTTCCATCCTTTTCTGTCACTCAGGAACGTCATTTGCTAGAGCATATAAGATAGTCGGAACGCGATCGCGTGCGATCGCACGCCGCAGGCGATTGCGTTCCGTCTATCTTATATATATACGGAGCGACGGAAATCGCGTGCGGCCATGTGTAGTTCAACCCTAATGGTACAAATATTATGCTACAGGGTGTATGGGACAGCCTAGCAAATACTGAAACGCGTATCGAGTAGGTACAGCTGTTTTGTATGGAGCAGCTGATTTTTTTTCGCGTTTCCTGTTGGTAGCTCCATAGTGAAAGTTGTTCAGCTTGATGATCAGAATTCACTGTTTCAGAATTTTGATAGGCTGTCACTTACTTCCTGTATGATATTGTCGTTGTAGTTTGTTTGTGGTTGAGATACGTATGATTCCAAGAGTCGTGACGTTGTAGATAGATAGAAGTAGAGTTAACTGTATTAAACACTCTAAGATTAAACAGAGTTTCGGGAGTTTTCCCATGGTAGTAATACTAGTTGTGTATGTTTGTTAACATACATACATACATAAACTCACGACCGTGATCCCTTTCGGGGTGGTTAGAAACATTGCGACGACCTTCGTTCAACGTGAAATTAATGCATAGGCCCAAAGCGCGTTAAGTTGAAGCAGACTACTGGTGCACTTGGTCCATACCTTCGAACAACAATATCCAACTAGATAACGCGTCAGCGCTCAAAACATGTCCCGGCAAATAACGCCTCACTATTGGAGTGAGGTCTTATTCTGAATTAGTTGCGTTCGAACAAAGCCAACGTAAGCACGTCTCGCAATGCCGCAGTGTTCCTTCAAAAATTACTAGGAATTATGGTTGCTTTGAGGTCGAAATTATAATGTATTCGGACTGTTTTCTCGGTTCGTTAACAAAATATGTTGTATATTCACGAGGACAGAATTTCTCTTTTATTTTGTATGCGACCCGTTATCTAGTTGTATATTGTTGATCGAAGGTCCATACAAACTGGCACACTTCGTCATCTCGGTACATATTTGAAATATTATTTTTCTGGTTTGAAATATTCTCATTTTACTTTGATCGAAGGCTACGACTACCAACTTTCTGTTTAAGAATGTAGTAGCAATTTTAACATTTAGCAATTTAAGGGGCCATAGGTGCCGCCGAATATTTTCTATGAGAAACGCGATTGCCGAGCGCTCCAAAAAGTGTGTGCGTGAGCCGTATTTTCGATTAAAAACAACTAACCAAAGTACTTTTTCTAGATTTTATTTATGATTGCACTAGTTAAACTAATGGTGAATATGTGAGTATAAATACCAACAATCGGAAACTATTTTAAGTTCTTCTGAAACGAGAAAAATGTTTAAAAATGCAAGAAAATACGTCATCTTTGTGACGATTTTCTATCGAGTGAAGTAATTCCAATCGTGTATTCAGTTGATGATTTCACTAGATGAACTATCCAAAAATACTGAGGTATGACTATAGTTTCGGTAAATGGTATAAATCTAGTCGTAAAATGAAAAATAAAAGATGCCTCCGAGGTATTTCCACCTACTATTACGCCTTAAGCTTCAGGATGGAATGACGTGATAAGTAAGATAAGGTAAATGTTTTATTTTTAACGCTAGGTATACGATTGGGTATCCTTAACAATAGAGTAAAATGCATTTTACAATTCAAACAAAGTGAAAAAGTGTGTGGGGCGGATTAGAGTAGGCGTGTGTGTGTGCGTATGTATGTATTTGCCTTGTATGTTAAGCGATGTCCTTGATAAAATCTTCAGTTTCATCGTAAGTCAAAGTCTGCAGCCAGATCTTAATCTCGAACTTTGCACGCCGGCGTACTGACAATGTTTTTACGTCAAGAAGTTTCCGGGGATGTAGAAGGTGGTGAGAGGTGGCTAGTCTTTAGCCCACATAAACACTGCATAAGAAACCTTGAGATGTAGTACAATAGAATAAACAAATGTTACCATAGTCGGGCACGGGCGCCACGTAGTCTTTAGAGGGCACGTTGATGAAGTTGTAGAGGTCCCGGTACTTCTGTATCGTGTATATTATCTTCATCTTTCCCTCCATCTTACTGTACATCAGCCCCGCCTGTACCGAAAATTTTATATTATGAGTCCTTTATACAAGCGTAGATCCAAACTTTTAACCTGTGGTTTGTCAGATATCAGTTAACACTTTCGCTGCTAAGCTGAAAAAACATTATCCTCCTAAAATTACCCCCCTCGTAGGTCGAGCGCACAGTCGTAACGGTGAAACCATCAAAATGGCTCACCTTGTGGGTCACCCGCATAGGCGTAAGGTTAACGTGACTCACGCTGTAGGTCATAAGCACAGGCGAAATGCAATAAAACTTGACCCTCCTCGTAGGTCGTGGTGGGCACAGTCGTAACGCTGAAACGATAAATGTGGCTCGCGTATTCCGGTGACTCGCGCGGTAGGTCATGAGCACAGGCGAAATGCAATTGAACCGATTCGTTACGTGGGTTCTTCAGCACTGCGGCCCATTTGTCACCGACCTACGACGTAGGTCGTCAGCGGCGATATTACAGATTCAACTAAAACTATTGTACAGGGTCCTTCTTAATATGCTGACACTTTTTAAGGAGATTATCAGACCATCAAACTGAACAACTTTCTCTATAGGACCAACAACGAAATCGCGAAAAAACATCAGCTGTTCCATAATTTTGGCTCGAGTAGGTTTACAGTTTTGTATGGAACAGCAGATTTGTTTCGCGATTTCGATGTTGGTGTCATAGAGGAAGCATGTGGCACGTAAATTGTGTGGCACGCGCCAGCTTTAGTAGCCTGTACAGGGTCCCCCACCTTTAGGGACGTGTAGAGGTCAATAATGAGTAGGTACCTCATGACTCAAGTTCTTGAGATGATCCTTGGCCTGCTTGTGGACGCGCACCATGCGGAGTATCTTCGGCATGTACGGGAGTTAGGGACGTTTAGGGTTAGTAATGAGGAGGTACCTTCTGACTTAAGTTCTTGAGATGATCCTCAGATGATCCTTGGTCTGGTTGTGGATCTGCACCATGCGGAGTATCTTCGGCATGTACGGGAGTTAGGGACGTTAAGGGTTGGTAATGAGTAGGTACCTCCTGACTCAAGTTCTTGAGATGATCCTCAGATGATCCTTGGCCTGCTTGTGGACGCGCACCATGCGGAGTATCTTCGGCATGTACGGGAGTTAGGGACGTGTAGGGTTAGTAATGAGGAGGTACCTCCTGACTCAAGTTCTTGAGATGATCCTCGTCCAGCTCCTTGGCCTGCTTGTGGACGCACACCATACGGAGTATCTTAGGCATGTACGGGAGTTAGGGACGTGTAGGGTTAGTAATGAGGAGGTACCTCCTGACTCAAGTTCTTGAGATGATCCTCGTCCAGCTCCTTGGCCTGCTTGTGGACGCGCACCATGCGGAGTATCTTCGGCATGTACGGGAGTTAGGGACGTGTAGGGTTAGTAATGAGGAGGTACCTCCTGACTCCAGTTCTTGAGATGATCCTCGTCCAGCTCCTTGGCCTGCTTGTGGACGCGCACCATGCGCAGTATCTTCGGCATGTACGGGAGTTAGGGACGTGTAGGTTCAGTAATGTGGAGGTACCTCCTGACTCAAGTTCTTGAGATGATCCTCGCCCAGCTCCTTGGCCTGCTTGTGGACGTGCACCATGCGGAGTATCTTCGGCATGTACGGGAGTTAGGGACGTGTAGGGTTAGTAATGAGGAGGTACCTCCTGACTCAAGTTCTTGAGATGATCCTCGTCCAGCTCCTTGGCCTGCTTGTGGACGCGCACCATGCGGAGTATCTTCGGCATGTACGGGATCGGCATCATGGGCAAGCCATCCAGCAGTAAACAGTCCAGGTAAAGGTAGAACCTGACGAATATACAATTATTGGCCGGTTGCTCTTTGTCACTTCATACAAATGGGCTCGCACTGACAATATAAGGTCCTTCTTAATATGCTGACACTTTTTTAAGGGGATGACCAAACCATCAAACTGTACAACTTTCTATATGGGACCAATATCGATATCGCGAAAAAAAATTCAGCTCTTCCATACAAAACTGCAAACCTACTCGAGCCAAATGTATGGGACATCAGATTTTTTTTCTTGATTTTTCGATGTTGGTCCCATAGAGAAAGTTGTTCAGTTTGATGGTTTGATCATCCCCTTAAAAAAGTGTCAGCATATTAAGAAGGACCCTGTATAGTGCAAAATTTTAGTTAAAAAAACAAAATGTTTTGTTGTCTTGAAGAAATTTGGCATACTTACCTACATGTAACTTTTACATAATTCAAATCTAGAAGTAGAAGTAGTCGAGAAGTGACTATTTCCTCCTCCACTCTCTTTTGTGTCCCCAATCGTGTTATTTTTTTAGATTTTTATGAAAACTGTTAGCTACGAGAAAACTGTTAAAAGCCGTTATGTTGATTCCCTACAATAAAGTCTTGGGATGTATGCTGGCTGATAGAACTTCGTCGAAAAATGAGATATTTTTTTGGACTTCCCATTAAGTGCGATTTTCTATGGGAAGACTAAAAAAATATTGTTGTTTATCGACCCATGTTCCTTGGGGAAAGTTGTTTAGTTTCATTGCCTGAATACACTAAGTATTACACACTAAGTATTACACTACAGTAACTATTAAAATTTAATTTTAAAATAAAAACTAGGGGAATAGTACTATCTCGCTACGATGATAGAAGCCGGTGTGGAGAAAGTCGTGTGAAAAGCCTAGTGTTAGTGTAAAAATAATCAAACCTGAGATTATTTTCGATCTCACTACGTAGATCTATAGCAAATTTGATGCGCTGAGTAAAATTCTCCGGATCATCAGCCTTGAACATCAGCCGGATACGCGGAATACTGCAGAAAATTAACAAATATCTTAGGCATTGCATTGTCCACTAACCTTAAATACTCGTACTATAGACGAGATAAAATCTTTGTCCAAATTGACACAATAACTTTCGACTGTCTATCTTGACTTATCCAAGATCCCAATAATAAATAATAATACACGTATTAGGTGTTTATGTTATGCTTACTGTCAGCTAGTACGCACCTAATTAATAATGGTGCGTCTTTGGTCCACCCCTTTTTATTATCATTCCATTCACCTGCCTTATAAACATGCATTAACCTCGAGTAGGCTTATTCACTTGATTAAAACAATCTTACTTGAATTTTCGTTTGGTGCCATCCAAAGCCATAACTTCCCACGTATCTTCAACCTTATCGTAACTGAATACAGCCACATTGATCCACTGGAAAACAATATTATATCATACATGAACATTTATCTATTGAGTGCCAGCACAGAGCTGAGGACAGAAAGTATTGTAGGTGTCACAAGGCAATTAGGTCTGTCGCCATTATATTAGGTCATGACGTCACATCGGGCGTGGCCTATGATGCTCAGTTCGAAGCGGACCGCCGTTCTTTTTGCTGACAGAGGTGTTTGTCAATAAAATACATACAAAAATATAAAGTGCGCTTTCCATGGATTCAGTTCTAGGCCTGGTGCAGTGTCTGTCCCTGCAATTTGGCGACACTGACTTCGATAGAAATATTTCTTTGCGAGTTTTGGTATACTCCTTCGCTCCTCTCTGTCCTCCTTGAGTGCCAACTGCGTAATTATACGTAGTACGTAATTATTCGTAAGTATAAGTAGTATATTAATCCGCTCTTGTATTGAATTTAACAAGTTCTGTGACGATTGCAACTTTGACTTATTTGGTAGCAGTGCCTCCAGCTTACACAATTCTATTATTGTGAAATGCAATAAAATATTGAGTATTGAGTATTATAAGAAAATGTATGGACGAACTCGGCGATTATTAACATGAAGTAGTATCAGCGATTATTAACACTAGCCTTTGTATTATTAACATTAAGTGTTAATAGCGTTTTAGCGTTTTCAAATTTGTTAAGTAGAAACCTATATGTGGAAGCTTGTAATTGGCCAATAGCTAACTAAATTTGTCAATTATTTGTTTTATAGCTGTAAGCTCCCCAAATAAATTAAAATAAAATAATTTGCCGATAGTCAAACCACAGTATAAGAAAGAGTAGGTATCATAAGAGTAATCAAGTCATAATGATTAGTGGTAAAGTTAAAACAATACCTCATACAAGTTGTTGAGAGTCTGTATTATGTCGGACGAAGTCTTGATTGCTTTGCCGACCTCTTTGGGTAGGAAGGCGAGCGCCGGACACGGGTACTGTTCCCCCTCGATGAGACCGAGGCCCAGCCACTCTTCTGGGACCCTGCAATAACAAAATAATTCATAAATATCTTGCACATTGCTACACAAATAATCTAGTCACATTTAAAGTAACAGAATCTAGCCTGGTTTTTAGGGTTCCGAACCTCAAAGAGGAAAAACGGAACCCTTATAAGATCACTCTCGTGTCCGTCCGTCCGTCTGTCACAGCCACTTTTCTCAGCAACCATAGAAGCTAGCGACTTGAAATTCGGCATAGTGGTCAATCATGCTAACCCAAACGTAAAGCGAGACTAAACATTGAGAAATAATTTTTCTACTAATTTTTAGGGTCCAAAAACTGACGACTTTTAAAGATTTAGATTTAGATTTCTTTATTGCATTCATGTACAGTAATACAGTATTAAAAAAAAAGTTTTCCAATCTAGCCGAGTTTGGTATCATTTGAAAGGGCTTTGAACGTAGATTTCGTATTGGTAGTTCGTCTTACTAAATTATGCGTAGTTATTCATTTATAAGCCCGACTGCACGAAAAATTTTGGTTCCCCCCCTGATCTCCGAACTTATAAAGCCAAAAAATCTGAAATAATTCTGATATGTCGATGTACTATTGAATTTTGTAGGAAAATTATAGCGGTGTCTGTATTGATAATAGTTTTTGAGAAAATTGAAAAAATACAGTACCAACAAACTTAAGGTGCCAGTTGATGCTTTTCGTTGATGAGCATAGACACAAACTTTTTTTATTACATTTTAAATAAAATCCAACAAATTAACACCAGTTTTAGTCATGAAAATGAACAAAGATAAAAAAAAATATAATAATAATTGAATAATTGTTTCGATATTTTGATGTGTGATTTGTATGGATTCATGTAAGAACGGGTGTACCTACTTACCGGTATCGGCGAAACTTGGTAAACAGCTAGTAGTACCTATCTACATCCAGAGATAGCATAAAAGGTAGGTGCTTAAGATTTCTGTGAAAAATCACTATTTCATTGGGAAATTTAATATAGTTAATATTTAAATAATTTCGAGACGGTAAAAGTATTTTGAACATTTTAACTTTGCTTATGAATGACAGGATGTGAGGTCCGATTCACAATGCAACAAACTGAAAAATTATAACTTTACAGCAAACCGTATTTCATTATTGAAAAAATCCTAACATAATATAAGAGAATTACGGAAAGTAACATAATATTAAGCCATATCAACAACTACGTTAATTAAGATGGATTGAAATAATTATTTTCTCAAATGAAATATTTTTCATCATAATTAGGGTAATTCGAGGATTGATGGCCATAGAGGAGAGATGGCCAATCAAAAAATTTCCGACTAGTTCTAAGAGAGGGCAGCACGATATCGCGTCAGTTTGAACGAGACTGTGGTAATGGTGACACTGTGTCGGGAATTTGTGTGAAATCATCAATAAAAAGTGAGTAAATTCCTGTTGATTTTTATTGTGGCATATTTTTTTTCTATTGGTTGTTAGTGATGACACTGGTGGTGTATATGGTTTTAAATTTTTTGCTATGTTTTAAACTAAAACGTCGAACAAGTGTATCGGCCGGTATTATAACCTCAAAACTCATTGCTGATTGTCTTTCTTGGAATTGAAATTTCCCATGGCCATCTATCCTATATGTTTTAGGAGTGATGGCCAAAATGTATATTTATGGATCATTTTTTTTTATATTTCAGATGCTTAACCAGTACATACGCATTTCGCACGATCGTGGCAAGTTCATCTGGAAACAAGGCTCCACAACAGTCCAGCACACCTCAATCTGCTTTTAATCCTATTCAAACTGATCTGCCTAGAATTCAAGCTCCATCACGAGATTCCGAGACTCCTTCTTTGCCTGACGATGTGGAAACTATTGAGCATGGTCCACCTGAAATGCAAACTGTACGAAATATCTGTACATATCTCATACTTATATGGCCATCTTACCTCAGCCGCCATGGCCATCTCACATTGACTGATTTAGGTGAGATGGCCATAGCAATGCTAAAAAAAATATGTAAGAAATTTGTCAAAGACTGATGAAGCAGACTATGTTCCTGTTGATTGAATGAATAAATGAATAAATAAATGAATTAACATTAAATAAACTTAAAAAAAAAAACAACGGTCTTTGTAATTTTTGATTAAAATCCTAAATATAAGCATCCTAAAAAACTATGGCCATCAATCCTCGAATTACCCTATTAGGACAAATCGGAATAAAATCTTTGCACGTCAATCATACGTCAATAGTGAATCATGGACATGGATCAAAGAGATTATACCTAAAGGCATAGAGGGAGCCATACCTTTTGCAAGGCGGTCCACTTTTTTAAAAGATTGTTTTTTTATGTTTTGTGTCTTGTGGTAGGACAAAAGGCACAAAAAGTTACTACTTTACATAACTTAACATACACTAGCATATCAAAAAGTGTCAAAAAACGTGGGAAGTGGACAGCCGCATCAACAAATATCTATAGTTCCATCTCTTTCTACTATTAAAGGTATTTCATAAGAGAAAAGAGACTAACTACAATCTTAAATTGATGCGGACTTTATGCTTTAGAATTAGGAGATCCTTCCTGTGAGACTTAGATATAAACCAATGTATAGAAAATACATATGCCACCTTACTGATCATGGACAATACCATTCCAAGGTAGAAATAGAATGACTCAAAAAGGCATTAAAATAATAGTAATCGCGGAAACGAGACACGCGTATACGCTATGCTGATGCTGATGAAGTTGAAATTGCTAACAAAATCATGCAACTTAGTCGGGCTAAGGTACGAGATTTCATACATTTTTGTCATATCTCTGTCCCTCCAGTATATGTGGTCAACGAATCTAAAAAATACTCAATCAACGCTTTCCAAGCTTCTTGATCATCAACATGCAATGAAATTAGAGACAGTACCTTACAACCTTCTTGATCATGAACTTTCGCTTACGCTAGCTGATGTTCCTTATCACCATTTAGTGTTTTAGGCAAGAAGATTGAATTATCAAAATTCTTGGTTTTAGGCTTTTATACAGAGAAGACAAACTGGAGTCTTGTATTTCTATCCAACTCGGGTGCTAGTACTAATGTGAGAAAAAGACATACCTAGTTCTTCTGTTCGTCAATAACCCGCCTCATTACAAACAAGCGGTGAAACATGAAAATACTCATGGAGGTCGGTACTGTTCGACCTTCTTTCGTAAGTTTCCATCGTCAATTTTCCAACTATAGGTTTATCCCTTTCTAATCTAAAGAAGAAAATAAAAAAAAGTTTTGTTCTGATAGAAAATAACAAACCTAAAGTTGGAAATATTGACGATGGAAACGTACGAAAAAGGTGGAACATTACCGACCGCCATGGCCATTTTTTGTATGTCCATGCTTGTAAGGAGGATTGTATCCATTGGTTTATATCAGGTTGCTGGAAATAAGTATTGTCTATACCTGGAGTACAGACTACAGACTGCCGTACAAGCACTGAAAAATGTAAATTCTCTAAACTTCGTTAAACGTACTTTCGTACGTTTTCATCGTCGTTGTTGGTTTCCAATCCAACGACGAAAATAAAAATAAGAGAGTTACTATTAAATTTTCGTTCTGATAGAAATGTGTTTACGTAAACTTTGAAACATCGACGTACGAAAGAAGGTTGAACGTTACCGACCGCCATGGCCAATTTTCGTGTTTCCGTACTTGTAAGGAGGTTATGATGGATCCATTATCATTCTAAATCATAAATATGTTTTTTCCCTTACGCTGATAGACTGAACCACAACGTAACCACACATGAGACAGCGATAGTCATAAAATCCTATTCAATTCATGTGAAGCTATACTTCATTCCAAATAAGGACGATGAGATTTTCCGATTCCTATTTAGTTTTCTGGCCAATTCTGATAAGTAAATATAATTTATTTATCAGAAAGATGTACTATCTGACACAGATTGGACATTACTTAAGTTGTTCTAAGAAAAAGTGACAGTAAGTTTTTCTAAACTCTGTTTCTGTAATTAAAAATAGCCTTAAATTTTCGTTGCTATTTGGAATAGAGTATAGATGACTGACTCCGGAGTCAGACAGCAGTTGTAGTACAAAAAGTGGTTACGTCGATAAGGTCAGTAATAAGTAGCGATCTCCTTTTTTAACAAGAGCGAATTTGGTATGTGCATCTCTTTTTGAGTGAATATACAAGACACGTGCTTCCTTCTATACCTTCTCTTTCTACGTTCTAAATCCATGGTTTATATCCATGTTCTAGAATCATGGTTCAAAAAGATTGCATAATGATTGAATGACATTGCAACGCATAAACTTCTTGGTGAACTTAAAACACAGGTGGTAGTCATTAGAGGGTGTTAGATGTACCCACCCATTTGTTAACAAAAATACTTGGCTATTATCCATCCACTTTCTTTCACTGGAAACAATTCATGACCCACGCAGACGCTTGAAAAATAAATATGTTAAAGAAAATTGATGTCTTACCTACATTTACATTATGACTACCTACCTATTCTCTAATTGGGATATTCAGGGATTTTCTTAGTAGGTAGGTACTCGTAGTAATATTGAATTCTAAATATCACTTAAAATTGTTCGTGCAGTAGGTACTCAAACTTGTCCGATGTATAATGTTCATGTAGCGAGCCCGTTGCCACTTCTTTGAGCATGGTACATCATCTTAATATGACAATATTTAAACGGCTGTAAGCTA
Source organism: Agonopterix heracliana (assembly GCA_963693445.1). Classification (NCBI taxonomy): domain Eukaryota; kingdom Metazoa; phylum Arthropoda; class Insecta; order Lepidoptera; family Depressariidae; genus Agonopterix; species Agonopterix heracliana. The sequence goes on from OY856321.1 coordinate 2,963,506, forward strand.
TCGAACTATCATGACATAATTTCTCTAATATCGTTGCACTTTTTATGTTGTGCTCGCTATACCACTTTGTACCTTCCGAACAGCGGCGGTTTTCGTAAGTATTTCAAAGATAACATAATAATATTGTATCACTGTTCTCATCTTTTCTTACGGTAACATTAGGTTCGGAACCCTCTATGTGCGAGTACACACCTCGCTCTTGACCAGTTATTATTTATAGGTATTATTATGACTAGAATGGACAAAGATACAAACATCCATGACTCGGGTAAAATATTCATATTCATCATACAAATATATGCCCCTTACGGAATTCAAACCCGCGACCCGCGCAGAGCTATCGGGCCGTCAAACAACTAGTGCTATTTTTAAACGATTTTATTTAACTTCGAACCGGTCTAACTATCTATCTAACTAACTAACTAACAATGGATTTTTGTAATCGATTTTCACCCACTTCCTGTCAACCGATTCTGTTGAAACTTTACACACAAGTATAGTTCTGATGACAATGCCATATTATGGTAACATGGAGGTGATCTGATGATGGAGACGGAAGGTGGTCAAGAGATCTCCTCGATTTCTTATAGCAGAGCTCTCGTGTTTAGTGTTATATAAATTGTTTTAATGAGACCTTTATGGCACTGGTAAGATTGAGGGTCTGATGATGGAGACGGAAGGTGGTCAAAGGATCTCGTCGATGACTTATAGCAATACACTCGTGTTTGGTCTCATTTCAATTGTAGCGATGAGATCTTTGAGGTACCAGTAAGATTGAGGGTCTGATGCTGGAGACGGAAGGTGGTCAAGGGATCTCGTTGATGAATTACAGCAATACACTCGTGTTTGGTCTCATTTCAATTGTTGCGATGAGAACTTTGTGGTACCTGTAAGATTGAGGGTCTGATGCTGGAGACGGAAGGTGGTCAAGGGATCTTGTTGATGACTTATAGCAATACACTCGTGTTTGGTCTCATTTCAATTGTAGCGATGAGATCTTTGAGGTACCAGTAAGATTGAGGGTCTGAAGATGAAGACGGAAGGTGGTTAAGGGATATCCTCGATAAATTATAGCAATACACTCGTGTTTGATCTCATTCCAATTGTTGCGATGAGAACTTCGAGGTGCCAGTAAGACTGAGGGTCTGATGATGGAAACGGAAGGTGGTCGAGGGATTTCCATGATGAATTATAGCAGAGTACTTGTGCTTGGTATTATTTAAATTGTTTCGATGAGAACTTTATGGTACCGGTAAGATTGAGGGTCTGATGATGGAGAATGAAGGTGGTCAAGGGATCTACTCGATGACACATAGTAGAGCACTCGTGTTTGTTATCATTTAAATTGTTTAAATGATAATTTTGTGGCACTTGTAAGACTGAGGGTCTGAAGATGGGGACGGAAGGTGGTTAAGGGATTTCGTCGATGAATTATAGCAAAACACTCGTGTTTGGTCTCATTCCAATTGTTGCGATGAGAAATTTGAGGTACCAGTAAGATTGAGGGTCTGATAATGGAGACGGAAGGTGGTCAAGGGATCTCGTTGATGAATTACAGCAATACACTCGTGTTTGGTCTCATTTCAATTGTTGCGATGAGAACTTTGTGGTACCAGTAAGATTGAGGGTCTGATGCTGGAGATGGAAGGTGGTCAAGGGATCTTGTTGATGACTTATAGCGATACACTCATGTTTGGTCTCATTTCAATTGTAGCGATGAGATCTTTGAGGTACCAGTAAGATTGAGGGTCTGATGCTGGAGACGGAAGGTGGTCAAGGGATCTTGTTGAAGACTTATAGCAATACACTCGTGTTTGGTCTCATTTCAAGTGTTGCGATGAGAACTTTGTGGTACCAGTAAGATTGAGGGTCTGATGCTGGAGATGGAAGGTGGTCAAGGGATCTTGTTGATGACTTATAGCAATACACTCGTGTTTGGTCTCATTTCAATTGTAGCGATGAGATCTTTGAGGTACCAGTAAGATTGAGGGTCTGAAGATGAAGACGGAAGGTGGTGAAGGGATATCCTCGATCGATTATAGCAATACACTCGTGTTTGATCTCATTCCAATTGTTGCGATGAGAACTTCGAGGTGCTAGTAAGACTGAGGGTCTGATGATGGAAACGGAAGGTGGTCGAGGGATTTCCATGATGAATTATAGCAGAGTACTTGTGTTTGATATTATTTAAATTGTTTCGATGAGAACTTAATGGTTCCGGTAAGATTGAGGGTCTGATGATGGAGAATGAAGGTGGTCAAGGGATCTACTCGATGACACATAGTAGAGCACTCGTGTTTGGTATAATTTAAATTGTTTCAATGAGAATTTTGTGGCACTTGTAAGACTGAGGGTCTGAAGATGGGGACGGAAGGTGGTTAAGGGATTTCGTCGATGAATTACAGCAATACACTCGTGTTTGGTCTCATTTCAATTGTTGCGATGAGAACTTCGTGGCACCAGTAAGATTGGGGGTCTAATGATGGAGATTGAGGGTGGTTAAGGGATTTCTTCAGTTTATTGAAGTAGAACACTCGTGGCGGATCACATTTAATTGATTTTGAATAGGATTCTATAGTCTCGGTAAAATTGAAGGTCTGATAATGGAGACGAAAGGTGTTCAAGGGATCTCCTCAGTAAATTGTTGCAGCACACTCGTGTTTGATCGCATTTAATTGGTTTTGATAAGGACTCTTTAGTCCCGGTCAGACTGAAGGGTCTGATGATGGAGATCTCCTCTATAAAGCATTTGTGTTTGATCTCGTTTCATTTGTTTCGATAAGAACTTTGTGGTATCAGTAAGATTGAGGGTCTTGATGATGAATACAGCGGGTTGTAAAGGAATCTCCTCGATGTATTATAGCATAGCACTCGTGTTTGGTATCATATAATTTGTATATGAGAACTTTACGGTAGGTAGGTACCGGTAAGATTGAGTAGGTATCTAATGTTGGAGATGGAAGGTTTTCAAGGGGTCTATACAACTAATTGTAGCAGAACACTCGTGTTTGGTATCATTTAATTTGTTTCGTTGAATACTTTTTAGTCTCGGTAAGATTGAGCGTCTTATGATCGAGACAGGAGGTGGTCACGGGTCTCATTTAATTGTAGCAGATCACTCGCATTCGATCTCATTTAATTCGTTTCTATGAATGTTTTCAGTTTTTACTTTAACTGGGAAACTAAAAAGTAAAAAATAAAATAGGTAAAAAAACTTTTTAAGTTAAACGATTTTATTTGAATGAAAACTGCACTAAACGGTAAAAAATAATTTTCTACATTTTCGTATTATGTTGTACACTACCGTTAGCTGGAAATTTGTGAGTATAACCTATGTCAACCTATCTTCAAAATAGTTATGACGAATAAAGGTATTACAATAGGCATTCATATTTTAGATTAATACTTTGTTAATTAATTTTGATTATAAAATCGTGGGCGCTTGCATAGTAATAGGTATATAAAGGTATATAAAAAAATTACATCAAAACATTTTGAAAGTAAATAGTACGGCTAAGGTGATATCGATGTGGTTTTCATTGTTGTATGTCATCGAGCTATGAAGACGTACCTGCACTACCTACGGATGAAAGCAAATTATTTAGGAAAGTTTAATATTTTACTAGCAAGCGCCCACGATTTTATAATCAACATTAATTAACAAAGTATTAATCTAAAATATGAATGCCTATTGTAATACCTTTATTCGTCATAACTATTTTGAAGATAGGTTGACATAGGTTATACTCACAAATTTCCAGCTAACGGTAGTGTACAACATAATACGAAAATGTAGAAAATTATTTTTTACCGTTTAGTGCAGTTTTCATTCAAATAAAATCGTTTAACTTAAAAAGTTTTTTTACCTATTTTATTTAAACTCATACTTACATTCTAATTTGAAATATTATTCGTTCTTCTTCTTGACGAGTGCAAGCACTGGTGTCAGAGTTTATTCAAACCGCCTTACGGCCTCTGACATGGTTTTTATGTAACGACTACCACCACCAGAGATAGTAGCCGGGACCAACAGCTTAACGTGCCATCCGAGGCGGAATCATCTTTCTTTTCAGACAATCAGGTGACTCAGCCTGCAATGTCCTAACCAACTGGGGGAAACGCACAAAGTGACATTTCACTACGTGCCCCCCGTGGGAATCGAACCCACGACCTCCGTGTCAAGAGCCCAATGCTCGTAACCATTAGACCACGGAGGCAGACAATATTATTCGTTGTTAATATGTTACAGACATGGGTGTGTGTGCGGAGGGGTGAGGCACCGGCCGTTGATGTACAGCGCGCAGGTGATGCGGTACTGGGACCGCTCTCCCCGCCACCCGCACCTCTCCCGCACGATAGGCCTGTCGCGACCCGAGAGCGCCCGACCTATTATTTTATTCACTTTGCCTCAAGCACCGCGGATCAGGTGCGGGTATTTGAACATTATTTGTCTTTTTCTGTGTATTTACATCCAAGACAGGGGGTTGCATGTCCAACCTCTTTCACACCCTTCCCTCCCGGCGCCTATGCAGTCGTATCCGCTAAAACTTTCCTTTAAATCTAAAACACAAATCCACACGACAACAAATACCGACCGGCAGTCGAAGTCCTTATTGTCACAGACCTCTAGCGGCAGCTTCGGGAAGGGGCTGTAGAGGCCGTAGAACTGTTGGTCTGATATCTGGTACTCGCTCGGTGGCAGCATCGTGTATGGCTGCACGCCGAGCTCACGGAGCATCTTCTGTAATGTTTAAGAGGATAGACGAGTAGGTACAGTTTTCTCCATACAAACGTATTCCCCTGTTTTCTCCCTGGATAATAACACTAGAGCAAATTTTTTTTTACCATACTATCTATGTCACCTCTGCCATGTCCCTATGTTTGGCTTTTTTACATTAATTAATTACTGTAGGAACTAGGGACCTTCGAAAATGACCAATTTCACCGCCCGTTTTCAGACATCCAGTAAACAATTTTGACGAATATAAACAAAAAAAGCAAAACGTACAGACATAGCCTAAGTCTTTTTCATATTATTCTTGAAAGAATGATTAAAATCCGTTTAGTTTTGAAGGAGAAAACAGGGGAATACGAAATTCTGTTTTCGTCGATTTTATGTAGCTAAAATAGGTCCTAGCTGCAGTTGTTCCTTTGGCACTCTAGTCGGTGGGGTGTATGGGCGGGGCGGATCGGACAAACATGTATACGGTTGGACCCCTGCACATTCTCTGCGATTGTGGTCCACAGGTACAGGTACTGACTCCAGATGAGATTCAAAACCTCCCTGTGAAAAACCTACTTCGATTTCTAACTGCTGTAGGGATTAATAGGGAATTGTAGAAAGGGCGTTCACAAAAGATCAGCGATGGTCGAAGTGGCACAGGCGCAAGTCTGTTAAGGCCCCATTAACTCAATAATAATAATACGGTTGGAAAAGTGACCTGTTCTCCAAATTACGATTTCAGCCCGCCTATCCTCTTAACAACAATTAGCTCTGCTGATTTATTGGGTTCCGTCACAGAATAGGTAATAATAATAGTAAAGCCTGACCAGGAAAATAAAAAACCTGGATTGGGGGCGCTGCAATCGACTGTCACCTATAATGTCAGTGTTCCAAGTACAAAAATTAGTTCCAATGATTTTCCGCAACATGGCGAGGTTTTCTAAATTTCTGGCCAGGCTTTATATTAGATTATTTCAAATTAGTTGGCGAAACTGAACCAGGACACTTGGTAATGATAACAGATTTCATTATCAATGTTTATAATTGGTATTGATGATTAAAAAAATTATTATTATCGTACGGCTGCAGTGCGGTGCGCGGGGCGTGGGCGGACATTGACCAGTAAATCATATGACCAGGCGGCGGGTTATTATCACGCAATTGTACTTAGTAACAGATACCAAATGCGTTTGTTAAGTTTCACTAACTAATTAAATTTAACCTCATACAGTTTTACATACAGAAGGGCCACTCCCCGCCCCTCTCTGACTTCAGATACCACACCTCACCTCACACAAGTAAGGGAATGCAGTCGTAGGATTTGACTACATAAAATGTTATCTTTTCATTGTAAAGAAAAACTTTGAAAAATAACGCTAAATTATCAGTTTTGTAGTAATTCTTTAGTTCAAATACTATTTTTTTTAACAACAAAAAGAATGGACGATATACTATGGATATTGAAATCATTGACGTAGAATACTATACGGTCTGGTCTAGTTCAAATTTTTCGGAAAAAGCGTACGAGACTAAACTACACAAACCTAAGTACGTGTAGTAATATAAAACCAACTAAAAACATTGAAAATGCTGAAATTCTTTTCCATCCCACTCCCCATCTGGGCACGGCACGCGAATTGGTTCTCTTTTTACGTTTTGGTGCTCTATAGGTTCGGACACTTGAGCGCGGACCCTACGTCCGGTATTTGGTAAGTCAATGATTGAGATGTAGATAACATTGAATACAAAGCGTGGTCTTTGAGCCCTACACTCAATGTCATGGTCAGGATGCAGGGTGCAGGACGAGGATGAAAGTATAATTGAATTGAATTGATGCACAAAGTGTGCATGTGGAGACCCAATTTCGAAAATCAAAAACTTCTAAGTGCCGGACCTGTGCCTGTAGTTTTACCTAAAAATATCCTGTGCCCTAGATATAAATGAGTTCTAGTTAACCTTAACGTTGGCAGCGAGGAATTTCCTGCGCAGCCTCTCAATCTTGACGAGCCGAGGCAGCTCCTTGGGCAGCACCACCGCCAGGAACTGCAGCTTCGGCACAAATGCTTCGAACGGAAACTCCTGTGTGATAACAAAAATCGAATCAAAAGAACAAAAAAATTATTAGTTACATTTTTTGAATCTCAACAGGATTTTTATCGCAAACTTTATCTGAAGTACTATTTCATTCAAATGTGATGACAACTTTAGAACGAAACATCTAATTTTCATTTGATAGAATCGACGGAGTAGCGGCTAAAGGCCATTGAACCTCTTTGTATGGGAGGCTGGCATAGTGATGACCATAAATTTTCAGGAATTTCAAAAACGCGGCGCACCCTGAAACCTATGTATATCGATAGAGGATCTATAGACGAACATAAAATGTCAAATAACATATGGTCATAAAGTGCAACGTTTTCGAGATAATCCATGTTAAGGATCTTGTATGATAAAAATCCTAACACATTTTCCTCCAATACCAATCTCCGTGGTCCAATGGTTATAAGACTTGGGATTATGACACGGAGGTCGTATCGGGAGGATTCCCATCGGGGACACCTAGTGATATGTCACTTTATGCGTTTTTCCCCAGTTGGTTAGGGTAATGCAGGCTGAATCACCTGATTGTCTGAAAAGAAAGATGATTCCGTGCTTCAGATGGCACGATAAGCCGTTGGTCCCAGTTACTATCTCTGGTGGTTATTATTCGTTATATAAAAACCACGTCAGAGGCCGTAAGGCGGTCTGAAAAAACTCTGACACCAGGGCTTGCCCACACGATAAGAAGAAGAAGATGTATGGAATAGAAAATGTTTTTGGCATAAACAAGTTCTATGACACCTTTCTGTAATACCCAGTATGAGAAATATACCGAGGTAGGTAGGTACTTATTGATGATAATTTATTTCGAAAAAAGTTCCTGTATTAATGGCAAACATTTATTTCATCTGTGCAGGTATACACGTATGGAGGTGCTACTTGGGAATGTTCCTCCATTGAAAAGGGAAGATCTTCCACCAGGCTTAGTGTGAAGCCTGGGGACCGGCCGTGGTCCAACAGTTCTTAGTTGGACCTTGTATATATATCGAATCTCTGTGATTATTTCTCTTGCGCGATTTATGTCTCGCATTCGATTGTGAACCTTATTTGTAGTAGGTTACGAGTTACGTATTTACGGTGAACGTTGTCTTTGTATGGAGCATATTTCTGAGAGCGACGGTATCGCCATCTGTTAGCTTCTTTGCTATAACTTGTGGGTGTTGACATCTATGGCAAGTCCCCACACACGTACACACGGTGACACATCAACCTATACAAAACCAAAATAATAAGCTGGCCGCGCGACGACTCATAAATGTCATGCAACCTAAACCTACTCGCGGCCAGCTTATTTTGGTTATGAACAGCTTGATGTGTCGCCGTGTGTAAGTACAAATACGCCTCACGACGCGCTGCATACTTCGCGGTCAACTTATACTGGCAGTGTAAGAAGCAAAAAAAATACAAAAAAAATACTGGCAGTGTGTAGTGCGTCGTCGTGCTGGTTGTATTTGCTATTGTACCTCAACAGATGAAATAAATGTTTGTCTGGGCTATGTCCACATGGAATATATTTTAATCATGTGCTATGTCTATGTTTTTCTTAATTGCAATTACAATTTAATTGAAATAACAAAAAATCGAATGAGAACTTTTTTCGAAATAAAGTACCTACCGCTGTATTTTTTCACCAAAAAGAGAAAGGTGTAATAGAAAACGTTTATACCTAAGCACGGACTTGAAAAAAAGGCGAACGTAATGTGACACTAAAAAGATGTGAAGCATGAGCATGCAAGGTCCTACATATTCGTTTGTTCTACAAGGGACCTACACTCACACAGATGCACCAGTTCTAGGCTTAGGACCTACAACCCGCCACCATTTTGTACCGCGTCAGCACACACACAAAAATAAATGGGTGCTTCACTCGTGATTAGACAAGATTACGTCAGGTTTTTTTTCAGGTCCGTGTACCTAGGTAGGTATCATAAACATCAACCAAGAAGGGGTGGTATCCCGCGGTGCGTCTGGAAGTCCGATGATAGTAGAAAGGGGAAGGCGGGATGAGCTCATGCAGCTCTGGTGCACACTCACCGCAGTACAATCTGTAGAAGACCGACAAGCAGGCTACTCTGCGGCGGTGGGCTAGGCTATGAAGCTTGGTTTCCACCAACCAGATTACTGTCGCCAAGATGCCCAGCTTTTTGGCTGCACTTTGAGCCTTAGACTCGATGTCAGCGCCGAAGTTGAGTTTCGTAGTCAACCCATGCTCAGAAGCTCAAGACTGTCGGAAACAGGGACAGATTTATCTTCCCCGGAAAGTAGGAACCAGAATAAACGAACTCCTTTTGGCGTTGAACAGACGAGCCTGTGTTTTGGTGGCGTTGAAGTTGACTAGATTATTGTCACCCCATTGGGAGACAAGACTTAAAGTCAAGTTTGTCCGCTCCACCATGGCTTCCCTCTGCGAACGTATTTCATCCCCGCCCCAAGCGCCGGATAGATATCTCTCTGTGACAGTACTGTCATCTGCATACCCAATAATACCTGACACAAAGAGGTCAGTGATGTGTAGCAGGAAAAGTCTCGCAGAGAGAACAGACCCCTGAAGAACCCCAGCATCAATTGCCATGAGGTCTTCCGACCTCTGAGCAGCTGTCAATGACAACTCTAATCGACCGTTCACTCATGAAATCAGATATCCAGCTGCAGAGATCAGCAGGGATGCCATAAGCAGGAAGCTTGCTCAGCAATCTAGCGTGCCATACCCTGACAAAGGCCTTCGAGATGTCAAATTACACAACTAGTGCTTCGCTGTGTTTCTCGATGGCCTCGCCCCACCAGTGCGTGACATCCATCAATTATTAATTTAATTAAATAGACTATGTATTACTGTTTAAATAACCTTAGCGTAAGAATTTATATTGCAATAGTATTAAGTCGTGTTATGCTGTAGAGTTTCTGGCCGCATCTTCTCTACAGCGACAACACGTTCCGAAGCGGTGGTAACTTAAAAAAGAATTAACGTTTAATAAGTGTGCTTCAGGCTCCTATATTGAATAAATTATTTTGAGTTTGAGTTTGACATAAGAAGATCCCCAGTCGATCGCCCCCGGCGAAAGCCATATTGACGATCACTGTGTAGATCATTATCTTGTAGGTATGTCCGCAACTTACTGTTAAGTACTCTTTCCATGACTTTACAGAGAATGGAAGTGATGGCTATAAGTCGGTAGTTGCAGGGGTCGGAACGAATGCCCTTCTTGGGAATCGTTCTTGTTCTGAGAGAGAGGCGACACAGGCGTGTTAAAACAGGAGACAACTCAGGCGCATAATATCTCAGCACTCTTGCAGGTATTCCATCAGGACCTGGCCTCACATGCAGACTACGCAATGCTCTGCGGACCTCTTTCGTGTGTATTGTCATCTTCGGCATGTGTGGCTGTTTGGCACGAGCGTCCAGACGTGAATTGCTCCTAAACAGAGAAGCATAAAAATTCGCTTTCTCAGTCAGTGACCCACCAGGTTTCTGCATGGGAGGCAAAGGGGGACGGTAGAAATTGGATTCGACCGATTTTGAAAGGGACCAGAACTGTTTACTACCAGAAGGGTAGGATGCCAGTCTGTGCAAAGACCGTTACTGAGTGCTTGTCTGGATCTGATGTCAGCAGAAAGTCTAAACGATTGGGCGTATGGCCATCGACATCCGTTACCCGCGTTGCTTGATTCACCAGCTGGGTGATATCTAACGATAACGCAAACTTACGCGTCTCTCTGCCAGCATGGTTAGTTTTCTGGAACAGGAACAGCCACTCGCTGTGGTGGGCATTTAAGTCCCCCAGAAAAACAAGCTCCGCTCCGTCGAGATACGCTCCTCAGTTACCCTGATGGACCTCTTGGGCTCGACAGACTGATGGGAAACTCACTTGTAGACTGCGGGGACGCCCGATCCCCCCTGCAATGGCCACCGGGACCTCCCTTCCAGTCGCCAAGGCTGCAGTGGGGCAGCCTTTCACACGTGGCGAGCGCACTACTTGGGCCCCCTACTAACTGCGGTACCGACCCACGACTGTCACCGTGCTTCGGATCCCGCTACCCTCCAGAATGAGTTTCCCGGTACAGTGTTGCTCAGAGGCCAAGACCGGTTCCGAACAGCACAGCTGATTTTCTCCCATTCCCCAATAGCACTGGCACTCCTGCACACCGACGGAATGCAGCAAGCTGCTTGGCGCAAGACTCCAGCAGGAGGGTGGGCGCAAGCCAGGCGGCTCCTTGCGGAGCCTAGTACCGCTGTGGGGGATCGTTCGGCCGTCACCACAAACTTGGTAGTCTGTGGTGGCGGCGTTGTCCGGGGTGGAGGAGGTAGATCCTTAACCACCCCAAACGTCCACCACCTACGTCCCACTGCAGGGCACAGGCCTACCCTCATGGAGGGTGTATGTACGTTAGTCCACCACGCGTGCACAATGCGGTGCGGTAGACCATATACGCATCGGAATTTCTTTTTCATCGTATGCAGGTTTCCTCAAAATGTTTTCCTATGCCGTTTGAAGCAGTTGGTGCTACGTAGGTACATAAGTCAGAAAAAACTCATTGGTACATGGCATATGTCATCCGTGCGGATTCAGACCTGGACCTCAAGATTGAATTCCATAGCTCTCTGCAACTCGCTACCGACGGAGCGTTGCGATTCTATTGATATATGATCGCATCTTATAGGTAATTGGGGGGGGGGGGGGGGGATGTGTTAGGATTTTATACAGGATGTAAGTGACAGCCTAGCAAATACTGAAACGGTAAACTCAGACCATCAAACTGAACAACTTTCACTATGGAGCCTACCTCAGGAAACGCAAGAAAAAAATCTGGTGTCCCATACATTTTAGTCAGGTAGGTATAACAGTTTTGTATGGGACCGCAGATTTTTTTTCGCGTTTCCTGAGGTAGCCTCCATAGTGAAAATTGTTCTATTTGATGGTTTGAGTTCACCGTTTCAGTATTTGCTAGGCTATCACTTACACCCTTTAGGTAGGTACAAGGTGTTACAAAAATACAAATAAACATTCAAGGGGGTGGTTTAGACCATCATACTGAACAACTTTCACTATGGGACCAATATCGAAATCGGGGAAAAAAATTAATATATTGTATGAGATATCAGATTTTTTTTTTCGCGATTTCGATGTTGGTCCCATAGTGAAAGTTGTTCAGTTTCATGGTCTAAACAACTGTATACACAACATCTTTAACATGCATTATCTCGAAAACGTTGCACTTTAGGACTATAGTTTATAGGACATTTTTGTTCGTCTATACATACTCTATCGATATACATAGGTTTCAGGATGCGCCGCATTTTTGAAAAATTTCCGAAATTCCTGCAAAATTATGGTTACCACTATGCCAAAAAGTTCAAAGCCCTTTTTGTTACTAGTCTGCAGTATTACAACTTAAGTGGAGCTTTTTAGATTATTAAAATTACTTTCTTTTTTGTTTTGTATCCAATAATACACATGAGTCTAGGATACATAGAGGATACAAACAGACACCCAATTAAACAATTTTTTATCCAATTATCCAATTAGGCAGCTTTGCTGGTGGCAATCCCCGGAATCGCTGGACTTCATTGTCTAGTGTTGTGAGTTACCGTTGTGAATCGTCCTGGTTTACACAAGTTACAGTGGAGGGAACGTTGGGGGTGACTATGCCTGACAAAAAAATAGACTGTCTCTACCTACCCCAATAGAGGTGTGGGTATAAATGTATTTAACCCCTTACCGCATGGACTTTTATAACTAAGCGGGAAAAAAAAATGTTGTATTTCTGAGTTTAAGGAACCTATAAAAAATATTTAAAAAAATTTAGCAGTCTTCTGGAATTTTTTATTTATTTGAGTTCAAACTGACTTTATTCTTTTTCCATCAAGGCTGCCAAAATTTCACCGTTACTAACGTCAAAAGTAAACATCTAGTCTATGGTTTTTAATGTTGCCACTACTCAAACTTGAAAATAATTTAAATTTTTGTCAAAAAACTTTGGTGTGCAAATATGGGACCATAGGCGAAGTATTTTTCGCTTACGCTGATAGACATAACATCAGTGTAACCGCGTATGAGACAGCGATAGTCATAAAATCCTATATAATTTGTATGAAAATAGATGTCTGACTCCGGAGTCAGACAGCCGTCGTAGAACAAAAAAGTGGCTACGTCGATAAGGACAGCAATAAGTAGCGATCTCCTTCTTTAACTAGAGCGAATTTGCTATGTCCATCTCTTACTGAGAGATATGACAAGACACATGCTTTCTTCTAGTTCCTTCTCTTTCTACGTATGGGACGCAATGAGGTAAGGGGTTAAATGTCTATAAGAATACACTCTTCCCCTATCTACACTTGTGTATTGATGTTGATGAAATCTGGCACTGATAGAATAATTATGTTCTGGAATACCTAACGTCCAGCTCGATGTCACCTTGCCTGCCATGCAGGAGGCGATGAGTGAGAGAGAGAATGAGAGGGAATGAGTTTTTCGGAATTCATGTACGATTTGTAATACCACTGGCTTTTCGGTGAAGGAAAACATCGTGAGGAAACCTGCATTCTTCAATTTTGAGGCACAAGTGGCGACGGGCTCACTCCCCGTCACACTGGACAGAGTTTCGGTGCTAGTGAAACGTGTGTACGTTTCGGTGTGTGTTCGTGTGTATGTTCTGAGGTTTCAGAATATCTCTGACTACCCCCTCGGGGAATTTAGTCGTGAGTATATGCTATGCTATACTTACAATGCTGTCATCCTCCTTGTAAGTCGTCCAACGGCCTGGTGGAAGCAAGAGCTTTGGTTTATTAGGTTTTGGCAACGAAGTCAACGTTGGCGCCAACTTCTCAGTTTTGGCCTGTCGATTTGAAACACCATTTATTTATTTGTACTTTTCTAGTGATTAAAAATATATCAAGAGTTTACTGAGAAAATTTTAAAATTTTAAAACTTCAACTATAATCCGCCAAAAATTTCACGACCTGTCAAACGATGCAATCGAAGTAAGTATACCATTTTTTTTTCGGCTTTGATTCTAGGTCTTTAATCTTTTATCCTACTCTTTATAATCCCAAGGACCTAATGTCTTCATCATCCTATCGATGTGTCAGTATTTCCTATGTTTTAATAGGTATAGTATCTGTCTATAAAGTCGTGGCATGAATGTTTGAGGATCATTTTAGTATGGTGGTGTTGCCAGGTTATTCTTGATTTTGACGTTCTTGCGTGGAGACAGCGCCCTCATTTTTTGCCAAGACTTTATAGACAGACTGTTCTTAGCTACTTTCAGTAGGTACCGTTGGCAACGAAAGTTGATGACCTTTATTCCTATGAAAATAACATTCACAAGTGTTCATCAACTTTCACTGCCACACCTACTCTGGATATTCAACTATGAATCAAAGAACCTGTAGAATTAGCTTCATCCGTTTTTTGGCACAGATATCTCTTGTTGGGTCATCCTTTGTCATTTCAGACACCAACTCTGAATAATAGCCTCTTTTGGGAATCGCATCTCTTGTGGTGTTATCATACACAACATCTTGTCGCTTAATCTTCTTCCTCTTGCTATACATAGTTTTTAATACTTATTTAGCTAAGATTTAACTAAAATTACCTTGTTAAACTTTGACTTTTGACTTTATACGTCAAATTAACATCAACGCCCATTGTTCCGTTTTCAAATTTTACCGGTCCGCCAGGAAAAAGAAATCATTTATCCATGAAGATAGAAAAGTAAGGCATTTAAAACAAAATAACTCAGAAAGAGCCTTTTCACATTGCTTTTCACACCCAGTATAGACTTTTTATACTGTGAGATACAGCGCTATGCTATCACACCTTCGCTCTCTTTCTATTTTCGCGTGAACGAACGAGATAAAAGACGTGATACAGCCGTATCACGTGTAGCATGCTACGGCTTCTGGAAGTCTGTCATTTTTCCTTTTAGATTGTAATGCACATAATTAATCGATTGATTTACTAAAATACGTTCCACCTCTATTCCATAAAGGATTTCCTTTTCAATCTTTACAATTTCCATTCATTCATTAAAAGTCCGATTCATAACGTGTGAAAATCATCGGGGTCGTAATACGAAAGAGAAAAAAGCATGCAAAGAATATCTATGCTAGAGTGAGGTAGACCATAGAGAAATTACACGCTCCCCTTGGTAGAGATGGTGTAACAAAGTTGCACTGTAGCCACCAATTGTGCACTAGTTTGTACTGCGACCATAGAGAAATGACACGCTCCCCTAAGCTTTTTGTCTCCCCTCGCCCGTCCCTCACCCCCTTTGTCGGCGACATAATTTTCTATAGAAACAAGCCGATATGCCATCTCCTCTTACTCCATGAGGTAGACAGTCTGCCCGAGTGAGTTTTACACGTTTTGAAACGGACCCTAAATTAAAACCATTCATTCTTTCTTTTCTGTCGCAAACTCAGATCAATTAATACAAGGTCGCAAATTTAAAACTAAAAATATTAAAATGGCGGTAAAGTTGAAACTATATTAGTTGAAAGTAAATATTGAAATCTTTAAAAAACGCTGAAAGATGTTTTATTGACACCTTTTTTTAACTAACAAACAATGTACCAATAGTACCTACTACCCTACTACCAACCTATTTAAAAACAAAAAATATTCTATTGATTTGAAACTTTGCAAAGGAAGGTACCACCTAGCGTTTGTTGCCCGTGGTCCTACTAGCCTGTGCACCTAGCTATGTATTTAACCAATAAAGCAATAAACAATTTGTATTTGTTAATTTGAACAGCTATTGGTACTTTCCTTTGTCAGAACTCTGCAGGGTTCACATGCACGCCGTGCAGCCCGGCAAGCTTAGGCAATTCGCTGTACATCGACTCGTCTAAGCTTGCCAGGCTCCACGGCACGAATGAACGCATCTTTAACATCTTCTGGGAATATAGTTGTGGCAATGACATTAGTAAACAAACATCATTGGTAGTGGGTATATTTTATTTTTCAAAAAGGTAAAAAACAGCAGTGTTACCATAGAGAAATTACACGCTCCATGAGTGTTACACAGGTCCATACTTATTGTACAATTTGTTTATAACTTCAACAAGCGGTTTGTTAAGAAGGTTGCCGACGTCCTTAGCGAACATAAAGTCCAGGTGCTGGAACTTAGGCAAGTCGCAGGCAGGCCGTACTTCTTCCAGCATCCCCGTACTGTTCAGCTCATTTGCTAGCCTCAATATTTGCTGTGAACAAAATAGTTTGTTTAATTGTTATGGTACGTAATAAAAGCTTTAGCATAAGCATATGCTTACGACTATATTCCCCGAGGGGGTAGTCAGAGATATTCTGACACCTCAGAACATCCACGTTTCACCAGTAGTACCGAAACTCTGTCCAGTGTGACGGGGGGTGAACCCGTCGCCAGGCACGTATCCAGGATAGGTGGGATTTATCCCCCCCGAAATCCGAATATTTGTATGGAAAAGTGTTTACAGCACTCACTTTTTCATTGTTATTCTATGAATATCCCACCGAAACAAAAGTCTGGATACGTGCATGCCCGTCGCCACTTATAATGGACAGTCAGTATAATACATGCCTCGAAATTGAAGCTTGAAGTTTTAGGCTCGGAGCAAACGGGCCAGCGGCGCGCCACAGCCACCAATGGCCAGCGACAAGCAGTTCATTCGCTTTTTCATACATTTTGTAGGTACTTGCTGCACACGTGTGGTCGGTGGCAACCATTCGCCACAGCAGTGTCTACGATTCGTCATTGTGACCGCCACAGGCTACAAAAACACTCGCCACTGAAGCCCCCCCCCCCTCTGTGGCGGCCACCGGCCACCGAACACCGGTGTCTCATTTACGCTAGCTCAATAATTTAAAATTATAGCATAGCATATGCTCACGACTATATTCCCCGAGGGGGTAGTCAGAGATATTCTGAAAACTCAGAACATACACGTTTCACTAGTAGTACCGAAACTCAGTCCAGTGTGACGGGGAGCGAGCCCGTCGCCACTTGTAATGGACAGTAGTGGGTACAAATACATGCCTCGAAATTGAAGCATGCAGATTTCCTCACGATGTTTTTCTTCACCGAAAAGCCAGTGGTGTAACAAATCGTACTTACTTGTTAACAAATTCAGAGAAAAACTTTGTACGAGTCGGCCTGGACGGGGATCGAACCTTCGCCTGCTGTACGGCAGGCAAGATTACTCGCCACTGGACCACCACGGCTTCTTTCACGGCTTCGGCTTTACATTAATGTTGCAGAGCCATAGATTATTCAAATCAAGTTGCTACTGTGCAGATATAACTTACGGATTTTTCGGTCAACTGATCGTTCTCTCCATAGACCAGAGTGACTGGTACTTTGACGTTAGATAGATTGTATGGTTTCACTTTGCCCCAGAGACCATCCTCCCATGACGTGAAAACACCTGGAACATGATTTTTAAGATTAGTTTCTTGGTTTGAAAACAAACGGGATTACCCCGCACGCGTGGTATATTGCACATTTTTAGAGAATGGTTTTTGCAAAGCGCCCGAGCGCGCTGCATACAAACGAAGTCAGATCCTATTTTCAAAACTAACCAAATAAAGTCAACAATGTGGTTTGTCCACAGGTTTCCGTTAAAATATATAGTTTCAATTCTAGGATTAATTTGTAAGGAAATCTTTGGACACTACACATTTTAAAGAAAATCTGACAAACCATAGGCACAGAGATTAGTTTCTGGACCGTGTTTAAAAATTGTCATAGATTTTAATTGATTAATATTGAAAATAGGTCAAAACTTAGCTTGTATAGATCACGCTGCAAGGGCCAAGCGTGCGGGGCCAAATAAGCATGACTCTAAAACGCCCTTAGAGGTATTTGGCCCCGCACGCATCTTGATTTTCTTATTCTAATCTGCTGACTGTACCTGTTAAAGCAATTTTTCCGAAATGTTCAAACTGTCTCCATGAACCTGGATGGAATCTGGTTATAATAACTGGCATCATGTCCTGAAACAATATATTTCATTTACTATATCAGTATTATTAGAATATACTCTTAAGCTTCGGTCACACAGAGGCGGCTCTGTGGAAAAGTGGGTCATGTCAGATCAGTCGGTGGTCATGTCCGAGTTGGTATGTCGTCGTCGTCCCCCCCCCCCCCCCCCCCCTGCCACAGAGAAATAAGGGCGGGTTCGGAAATATTAGCTTCACGCAGGACCGCTTTCCCGCAGAACCGCCTCTGTGAACGAAGCTGTACCGCTACGCCGAATTAAGACGCTCTTATCCCGTCGAGGCCGTTTTTTGAACAAGAACGAAAGTGTTTTAAACTGTGTTTTAAAGTCTGAAATTAAATAATGTCTTATTTAAGGATCGGGCGGATGGGCGATTGTTCTCAATTACACGATTAGATTAAGTTTACTCGATAGAAAAAAATCCCAAAGTTGCCCCTTTTTGTTATGTTTTTTCAATACTATGATTAAACTGCTGATATTTAACTTTTTATTCTTGTACTTAACTAAATACATTAAATATTTCCAGTGAACTCCGTAGAATTTTGAGCTTAGAAACACCCATGAGCAAAGATATTGATGAAAAACACGTTTTTTTGCGATCCTGCTTTCAATTGGAGCGGGATGGCTAATTGTAAACTTATGCTTGCAAGAAAGAGACGCTTGCACTTGGATAACCTAGCCTTAATAACAATTTAACCAACGAGTATAAAAACTTACCCAATCGACTTGCTCAAAATCATCTCCGACGATGGTGAAGAGAAACCTCATACAGACATCTTGCTGAGGATCTTCCACCGCGCATACACTCCCGACCAGGAATTCCAACACTTCAGGGCGGAAGTTCATTGATATCAGGCCTCTGGAACGCATTATTTCCTGCAACCAGAGAAAGGAACATCGTACAAACCTACTAAATTAAGAGGATAGGCGGGCTGAAATGCTAATTTAGAGAATAGGTCACTTTTCCGACTGTATGCGTATTTATAAGATCCGCCCCACCCATACACCCTGCCGACTAGAGTGCGAAAGAGACAACTGCAGCTCGGAGCGATTTTATATACAAAAAATCGACGAAATCTGCATTTCGTATTCCCCTGTTTTCTCCTCCAAAACTAAACTGATTTTAATAATTCTTTCAATTATAATATGAGAAAGACTTTGGCTATGTCCGTACGTTTTGCATTTTTTGTTTAAATTCGTCAAATTGACGAGCGGAATTATTTTCCTGGTCGTACTGTAATAAGTTTTGTTTGTTACTTTATACTGAACTAAAATATTCATGTTTGGTTGAATTGGTTGATGGCCGCTCCAAAAACAACGTCGATAACTTAGATTATCAAGATAGACAGTCAAAGCTACGAAAGCGTCGAAAAAAATAGGAACCAGTACTGGTTCCAAAACCCTATACATATACACGCACACATACATGTTTTGTATGGCGCCTCACGCACACCAACCTAAGAAAGTTAGCCCCTTTTGTTTTATACGGAACAAGTGTGAGGCTCATACTAGACATATACTTTTTCTAAGGTCGAAAAATAAGTCGCCAATTTTCCATACAAAACCCGCATTGTCTTTTAAATTTAACATTAGTTTTAAACCCAGCAAGTAACCCACCTTTTTGTTAATTTACGCCAAAAAATTATGAAGAATAAAATCCCTTTTAAATACCAACCGGAACATTAACAGTCTTCAGTAACGTGGTAGCCAGGGGCCTTATACTGTCCATGTATACGCCCGGCGCGAGCGCCACAAAAGCGACCACCTTCTCGTTGTACTCTGGTCTCCGAGACATCATGGTGAAGAAGCTGGTTGCGCCCATGGAGTAGCCTACGTATAAGAGCTTCTCGAGGCCTGTCATGTTCAGGATACTGTCGATCATGGCTGGAACGTCGTATTTTCCGTGTTCGTCGAAGCTGAAAGATGAAAAAGCATGGCTATTAGAGAGCCAACTCCAGAGATCATGAAAGGCCTCCGCTCATTGCTGCGATATTATCGAGCGATATTATCGCTGCGATTTTGCGATAATTGTTCTCAGTACATTTTGTATGGGGACGCGCGCGATCCTACACACTGCCGCGATATTATCGAGCGATAATATCGCTGCGATTTTGCGATAATTGTTCTCAGTACATTTTGTATGGGGACGCGCTCGATCCCACACACTGCCGCGATATTATCGCAACCTGACGCAATCTCTTTCTACTACATTCAGTGAAGGGCACATGCGTGACGCGAATCGCGGAATCGCTGCAGTGTGTAAGGTGTCGCGATATCGCTGTCGATAATATCGCTCGATAATATCGCTGCAATGTGCGGAAGCCTTTATGGCAGAGTTGAAGACCCTACCGCAAAAGCACTAGAAAAATAGAGCATACAAAAACAAAAGAGGAACCTAAAATTGTACTGAAACAATGACTTATTTTGCTTCTAGTAATAAGTATAAAAACATCTGATCGCACGAAAGTTATCCCTAGTTGCAACAGGATTCATGTAATAAGGGAGACCAGAAAACGATTTCATTAAGTCAAGCATGGTCCGGAGCTCGGCGTACCAAAGCTCACTCCCAAATAATTCCTCTATCGAAACCAATTACGTACAAGTAAAAAATAAGCCTTGTTCGCAACTGGTTTCGTTCAAGTAAAAAAAAATCCTTGATCGTAACTAGTTACGGAACTGCGGTTTCGATGGCGGCCGAAGCGGATGAGCGGTTTGTTCGAACTCGTTACCGTCAACAGAACATTCATAAAAAGGTGACGCAACCGATTTAAAATAAAATGGCTTTCCCCTAAAGTTACAGCAGTGATCTATTTATTGCTTTATTTTTATCCTATCCTTGATTAAATTCGTTACGGGTTTCGAGACAGATTTAAATCATCTCTCGAGCTCGCTGGACTTATATTTAAAGTGGTTACAAGCTGTGGATTCCCGTCTACAGAATTTACAGTATTGAGAAATTTGGGGATGTACTATGGTGGCCCTCATGATCGTCTTAAGGTCGTCTTAAATAAATCAAAGAGAAAGGTTAAAGAATAGATCTAAGTAAGTCTTGTAGGTACCTGTAATCCCAAAACTTGGTATTATTTCTGGTCAAGTTCTGATGGGTCGTGTATAAGTTGCCACGTAAATTGCCCAGCCACACGTCATATCCAGCGTCTGCTAGGAAGTAAGCTGTAACAATACTGTAGGGTTGTACCTCATTTGGCAGCACGGAATCGCAATTTTTGAAGGGGACGGACACAACGTTGGAAGGGGACGGCCTAGACGTACATATTCGGACTAAATTGGCGACGTGCTTAAGAAGGGCCAGGTCAGATCTACCCGAAACCGACGAGCATGCATGAAAGGACTAATGAATGTGGAGGAAGCTAAGGAGGTTTGTGAGGATCGTAGTAAGTGGCGTTCCGTTGTTTCTGCCTACCCCAGTGGGAGACAGGCGTGAGAATATGTATGTATGTATGAATCGCAATTTTTGACGTTCCATCCTTTTCGGGCTCAGGAACGTCATTTGCTAGAGCGAGAAAGATAGCGGGAATGCGACCGCACGCGGCGGCACCGGCAGTACTGCGACTTTTCTCGCTCTGGCCAATGATGTTTCTGAGCGACAGAGATAGACCGTGAAAAAAATCGATTCCGTGCGATCAGGTTCAAGTCTCAACCCTTATAGATATGTAGAGCGTGAAATATAAGATTCTAAGGGCCCGTTTCACCACTTATGAGTAAGTTCTTGTTAGCTTATCCGACAGATATTTTTTTTGACATATTTTCATACAAAATACGT
The DNA here is from genome assembly GCA_963693445.1 of Agonopterix heracliana. Lineage (NCBI taxonomy): Eukaryota > Metazoa > Arthropoda > Insecta > Lepidoptera > Depressariidae > Agonopterix > Agonopterix heracliana. Next base: position 2,985,085 of record OY856321.1, read on the forward strand.
CAAACTATCTGTCTATCTAGCAAGAACTTACTCAGAAGTGGTGAAACAGGCCCTTAGTTTCTCAAAAATCTAGTTCCATGACATGACACTGTGTCCGCGATCAAAAAGTTTGTCGTCTACGCAGCCTAATTTACGTATCTCTACTAAGAAAAATGCGCGTAATATTATGTCGCTATGGATGAGTCACGACACATCTGCCGAATTTACGCGTCTACTAGGAAAAATGGCGCGTAATAGTGAGTCGCAGGTAGGGTAGGGTGGGGTCAGTTGAAACAAATTTACTTCACATGCATGTAGCGCAGTTATCTGTAGTATGGGCAAACCAAGCTCTTGTATAATTTAAAGGATCATAATTTGGCTCCTAAATTAAATGTACTCTACAACTCTAACTCCAACGGTTAAGGTGCAATGACGTTTTAAAAGTGACTGGGAAATGTGGTTCAACTGACCTCATACTGGGGTCGATTGAAACGGCACATGGGGTCCATTGAAACAATCAAAATATCTTTGGAACAATAGAAGATTTATATTCAGCTTTAATCATGTTCGTAGCTTCGACACCGTTATAATAGATTAAGAAAAGTCGGTAAACTTAGTACACATATTTTTATATTTATAAAGCAAAAATATCTTAAACGAAAAAAAAGTCAATATCTTTTTAAGTATGAGACTTACAGAGATTTTAGTAACACCATTTTTTTTCTTTTAACGTAATATATGAAGTTTTAGTGTAATATTAAGCACAACCAGAATATTATTATAATAAAATGCAATAACATTTTTTCATACAAAAGTGATTGTTTCAATCATAACAATGTTTCAATTGTAACAACACTTTTTTTTTTAATATTACTTTTATTTTAAAGAAAGCAGACAAACTAACTAACTAATTAACTTCACTGTGAGCTGTACATTCTCGAAATATCAAATTATATATAATTCACCTGAAAAACATTATCCCCTTTTAATTTTAATTCTTAGGCAGTTTAGTAAAAACGGGGACGTTTGAAACACCGGGACGATTGAAACGTTTCAATCGACCACAAGTAAAATGTTTCAATCTTCCCCATCAGACTTTGTCTGACTTCAAGGTCAATAATTATAACTTAAATAGGCTTTAACGCTAAACCGCAGTAATAAAAACAATCGTAAACGACTAAATAATACAATGAAATAAAAAAAAACAGTGGAAAAACAAGGGTGTAAAACACTATACAATAAAATATGATACCGTGAATTCTTACTTTTTGGTGCAAAATCCGTCAAGGGGTCCTCAGCACAACTGCGTCACTCGCTCGCTCTAGCTCTACCGGCCAAAAATTGCAATATGGCCGCTGGCCTGTTTTGTGTGTTGCATCACTGGCGTAGGTCTTATGGTTTTCGAGAATTTTGAGTTGTTTCTATCATGACCTGTTTCAATTGACCCCGGTCTACCCTATATACAGGGAAAAGCATTGCACGCGTATTTTACGTCGCGTAAATTCGGCAGACGTGTCATCACACTGACCCAGACTCCTCTCAGGTCCCATGATAACAAAGTCGCAGCTACTTCTGAGCCAGCCGTGCACAATGAGCACGGCCCTCTTGCCCTTCGCACTGGGCTCGCCGGATCTCCGGGCGGGTCTCCTGCCGGCCGGGATCCGGTGCAGCTGGAGGATGTAGCCGTCCGGGGTCCGGGCCCGGTGCTTCTCCGCGGGGTAGCCGGCTTGTGCGATCAGTTGAGGCTGTGGGGTGAAATCAATTAGTTAAGTACCTAAAAGTATGGAGTCCAGCTCAAGGCAACTGAGCAGTCGCTGTAGCTAAACAAATATTATAAGGGTTCCATTGGTAGTTACTAGTTAACTAAAAGGTACCTACTTGTTTAATCCACTCTAATCTCAATTCTGAACTCGCTATGCCCTCCAATCTCCGGTAGATCCCTTAGTCGCCTTTTACGACACCCACGGGAGGAAATGGGATGGTGCTACTCTTAGCCGACACCACACGGATTTTCCAGAAAGCTAAATAGGAATCAAAAAATCATTTCGTCCTTACTTGGAATGAAGTACCTATAGATGTATGATGCATTCATATAGCTATGTTTCATTGCATGATGTGGTAGAGGACAAAATCAAAAATGATCCGAAATATTTTGTTTCTTTCGGTTTTTTCACAACTTCAAAAAAATCATTTTTAAAAATTTTTTCCTATCTTCTACTTACTAGATATATGATTTTTTAGGTACCTACTAGATAGGTACCTAATACCCAATAAAAAAATTCTGTGACAGGCCAACCGAATTTACGGTGAATGATAATTTTTCTTTTAAAAAAAACGGTATAATTAATCAAAGATCAAATAGTAAGTAATTAATTACATTTTACATAAAATTATTACATGCGACAGAATCTGATGGAGCATTGAAAGCCATTTTTCTGCACCTAGTCCTGCGGCCAGCACAAGCAGTAATGATTTACCAACCACGAAAGAGAAATCTCATGTAAGCGTGCTTTGCCTTAATGAGCGTTTTTCTTTTCTTTTTTAAATTTAGTTCAGAAAAAACTCGACAGATGGCATGTTTATCGCCCCATCGAGCCGTTCGCGAGATCCTCTCAAAATCTTGTCATGACTGTGCCTGCCTTTTTTTGGAATGCCAAGGGATCGAGCTCATACAGCCATGTCAGGCGTAAAAGTTTAGAATTTTCGATTAAAATGATTAGTAAATAATGAAATATGTCATTAAAAGATGCGTTGGCATCTCTTTGATCATCTTTTCACTCTTTATTATTTTAAAGAAACACTTTTTGAAATGTTGACGTTTCTTCGCACAGACCGTAGCGCCATCTATCGATCCCCTAGAAAACAAAAAGAAAAACGCTCATTTTATTAACATAGCACTTCTCTGTTTAACGCATCATAGTAACGTAATCTGTGGTTTAACTGTCCCCTCGAGATAATCAGATGTGATATACTCGTATGAATAGATTTAAGTAGGTACCTATAGATTGTCATAGTGGCCATTTCACGTCCATTGCCCTTGGAGTCGACTTAAAAAGTCGTCTATGTCTTTTTTGGGGTTGAAGCTATCTTCACGTTTGACGATCCGATAGCTAACAATTGTAGAATAATTTGGGAAAATCGTAGTATATTTAGATAGAATTGGACTAATATTAAACTATGACAAAACCAAAATTATGCAATTTCACCCTCATCAAAGAACACCTCTATCACTAAATATTTCGTACAGGCCTCACGCTGAAGAAAACTACATCTTACTCTTTGCTGGGCATCACAATGAACCCAGGCATGACGTGGAAACCACACGTAGAGACAGAAGTGAGCAAGCTAAGTTGGTTCTCTAATGGTTTGCGCGAACTGCGTAAATATGCACCGACGAGGTTTGCTCGCTTTCTGCATACCACAGCTATGCAGCAGCATGGATTCGAAACGGCGTTGTATTCTGGGTTCTGGGGCAACTCAACTGACATTAATATATTATGACATTGAATGCCTCGAACAGGCGGATTGCTGTAGGTTACCATCTTATGTAACGTGCGCAATCAACAATGAATAAATGAATTATGAATTATCAAGGTGTTACAAAAATACAAGCAAACATTTAATGGTTTAGACCATCAAACTGAACAACTTTCACTATGGGACCAAAATCTAAATCGTTAAAAAAAATATGGATATTCCATAACTACTAAACAACAAATCTACTCGAGCTAAATGTATGGGACAGCATAGAGTAGTCCCATAGTGAAAGTTGTTCAGTTTCATAGTCTGAAGCTGATTAATAGGGGGTTTTGTTACACCCTGTATAATTCACCCTCCATTATGCAGATTAGATCGACTACAATAAAGAAATAATGATGACGATGGTAGATGATATCAAAATAGTTTTAATACATTTATGTTATAGATTTTATCTCAAATTACCGGATGATCGTAATGTGTAAAATTAATAATGGCTATAGTTTAATTTAGACCATTGAAATTTGTTTCATGGAAAAGAAAATTCAATAGGCATTGCATTAGGTATGTTCGTACATTTCCTGTCCTAGATACTTAGATAACGTTTTCTAAACCGAGATTTAGATACCTATGTTTTTTTAAGTTCAACCTCCCGTTATTTATTGATTAATAATACAGACTTTATCTGAAATACTATACTTTTGTACAGACTTTAATATCTATACATCAAGCCTTATGTACCATAATTATATGAAATTATTACTAACTATTTATAAAACAGACGGAAGTTACACAAATTGGTAAAATTTTTGAATTACCTATCTAACATTGAATCTGTAATTGTGTTCTATGTCTTTTTATGACATATGGTTTTGACAATGAACTTCCATTTGTGATTCTCTGTTATTATAAAAAAATCATTATTTGTTATCATGATCATTATCCCAAAATCATTTTTGTTTTTATTCGAAAATTTCGGCAAAATTATGTTTCTTTACGAAAATTTATGAATGCAGTTTTACTTAATTTTTACAAGCTTTAATACAGGGTTTTACATAAGTAAGAATAAATTTTTAAAACTCTTAAGGGGGTTGTTTAAACCGTCAAACTGAACAACTTTCTCTATGGGACCAACATCGAAATCGCGAAAAAAAAATCTGATATCCCATACCTACATATTGGCGGTGACATTTTAAAACTTGTACGATAAATGTACGAAAGTAATTGTGCGACCAATTTAAAAAAAATACGTGAAAACAAAATGTTAAGTTTTGACGCCACTGTGTCTATATTTAAAAATGCACACATATACTTTAGAAGACATTTATGACTGGCTTAAAGCATGGGTCAAAAACACGAAAAAGAAACCAAATGAATGTAGTACGCGACGATTCTTCTGCATTGATTGGTGCGATCGCAAAAGCTTTTACAAGGTTTAATTCGACGAGAAAGAATATATAAAGCAATGTTTTTGGTAGGTATTAGATGGCGGAATCGGCATTTACACGAGTTACCTACAGTGGTGTGAATTTTGTGTGCGCCTACGCACGAACATTCAATTAAAATGTAATTGAGCTATAGGTACTTAACATTGTGGTAATGATTCATTCTCATACAAACTTTTAGCTCCGTTTTAACACCTTTGGGAGTAGAATCGCGAAAAACCCTTTTTAGTGAGCATCTATAGGTACTGGGTGAAATTGATATCATAAACATCCTAACTAAGAATCTACCCATCAAACTGAACAACTTTTAAAAACTGCCGTTCCATACTAAACTGCAATGCCTACTCGACTCAAATGTATTATGTATGCAACAGCAATTTTTTTTTGCTACGATCGGTTTGCTCCCATAGTAAAAGTTGTTCAGTTTGATGGGTAGACTCTTAGTTTAAAAGGATGCTGATGATATCAATTTCACCCTGTAGATGCCAATAGAAATTTCAATGCCAAATTTTTAGTTAGGTTGTCTGTACAGTTTTGCAGATTTCCTGTTGAGTTTGAGCGTGGATATTTTGTATAGATTCAAGCATATTTGACACAGTTTGTCCATATTTGTGCCACCCGGGCGCTGCGATCGATTTGATAGTTCCCATCACCTACTTAGCACATCGCGGTTAAGGGGCCATACGTCCCGGAATTCGGTATGTCAAGTTTTTTTGGTCTTCATTTTTATATTTTTTACGGACAGAAGACATAATTTTAAGATACCTATTTCATTCTTATTGCGATTCATCGAGTTTATCAATAGAAATTTAATTTTTAAATTATTTTGATCTATAATCTCTAAGTGCAAAAATGGTGGAGAGAAAATACTTCGAACTCCATGGAGAAAAACTACCTACAGCTGTTTTTAAAAAAATTAAAACATGCCTCCTCTTTCTAACTCTATGCTGGAAAAAGATACGGCAACATCAAATGTCAAATTCTGACATGGTGAAAGTATTTTTTTTTCTTAATGGCCGGTTATTTTAAGTTGATTTTATGTTTACCAAGGAGTTCACAGGTATGCCAGTGACGTCACTGCACGGACCGAAAAACGACGTTATTTTATTAAAAATATCTGTAATCCTTTCATTTTAAAATCTCTGACATAGAAAATATGATTATTGAGATAATTATCTCGAAATGGTTTTCGATTCAGCCCTCCAAAAAAAAACTTGACATACCGAATTGACGACCCGGTTGGTGTAATGGTTACCACGCCGGACTGCCAAACCAGGGTCCTGGGTTCGAATCCCGGTTCGGTCATGGATGTTATATGTTCGTGCCGTTGTTGTATGGTTTCCATAATTAAAGCCTTTAGTGCTTAGTTTGGGATCATTACAATGTATGTGCCTGTGAGCGTTATTTATTTTATTTATTTATTTAAAAATTACCTGCGAGACCCCTCTTTCTTTTCGTTTTTTTACATGATTATCCAAGTTACCGAAACGAAAAAAATACACAGTATTCTTAGATAGTTCATCTAGTGAAATCATAAATTGAATACACGATTGAAATAACTTCACACGCTTCTATTGCTATGGACGCCGCCAACAGGGCCGGCGTTTTGGTTAAAATTGACATTCGCAACGCCTTTAATACCCTGGAGATGGAGACGTATTATTACGCGAAGTCAGGAATAGATCCTTCCTCCCTTTCTTGCATCAGGTTTACGATAGCCCGTCAAACCTATTTGAGTTATTCTCTCCCAAGTAGGCGCGCAGCAGGGGGACCCTCTAGGTCAGCTCGTTTTCAGCCTCGCCATTCACGGGGCTATACGGGAGCTGAAGTCGCCTTTAAGCCTGTGGTACTTGGACGATGGTACCATTGGGGGCAAGCCAGAGGTCGTTGAGCAGGATCTTCTTTCATTGCTGCCGCGTCAAGACGCCACCAAGGTGAACCGGGGTTAGTTGCTAACATGGCTTAGTGCGAGATTTTCCCCTTTGGCCCCGAGTCAGATTTAGCTTATGCGCGTATCGTTTCCATACTTCCAGGCGTCTAATATAGAGTTCTTTTTTCAAATCAGTCAAAATCTATAGAGTTCTTTTTTAATTATTTTTATCGAAAATAAGGCACACGCCTTTCCGAGGGCTGGGAAATGGCATTTCTCATAGAAAATATTAGACTGAACCTATGGCTTCTTAATAGGCCGTACCTACCAATTTGACTTTATAATGTTTACTAATGAGATGAGAATAAAATTTCACATCGTCATCGGTAATCTGTGGTACCTGTGTCGTCACTACTGGCACATATTAAGTACTAAAGATTTACTAGGCTATTAAGTACCTATAAGGCAGGTGGAATTTTATTATTGTATACATGAACTCATTATTTTTTGATACTGTTATTAACTTCTCAAATAATGATATTTTGTAGTTAAAAATGAAACTAAGCCCTGTAACTACTCTTTATTGCACTGTATTAGTGTGTGATGCCTAACGTCACTTAGCAACTGTGGATCTCCCGCTAAACTCCGTACGGAGTTTTGGAGAGAAATTGTGTATCCTAGCCATTGACCTCCTATACTAGACCCACAGTGTCATATAAAATATTAGCAAATTTTCGTGCACATTGACGCAAAAAACCGCACAAATTAAGTATGCATGCTGCTGGTTGTCACTAATACGTTGTATTTGATTTAAAAACATAGTCGTATTTCGCTTGTTAACTGTCAGCTAGTACAAAAAAGAGCTCATCCGAGCTGTCTTGTTTGTATATAAGATGTCTATGATCCTAGCTCATAATCATTCTGTAAAAGTTAAATAAATTAAAAAAAAAGAAGGTTCTGCGTTGGAGTCAGGTGCTACGTAACGGTACTACGGTTTAAAAAATATTTATCTTCATTCTTCTTACCACTGAGAGGTAAGCTTCCTTCTTCAGAATTTGTCCGCTACAGTCTAATTTTAAACTTAAACTCACTACTAGAGCTAATGTTATTTTTACTAAAGCACTCATTTTCACTAAATTTCAAATGATATTCTTGTCTTTTTTTCTGTTTTGAATTAGGTAGGTGTATCTTTCAAAATATTTATTTAAGTCTACATAAAAAAATTAAAATAAAGAAAGCCGCGCGTGTTTCAGCCTTTTTTCTCGCGCTATAAAATGTCGATTGCCGCCTGCACTACTGCGTTCAAGCACTTCTATAACGTAGTAATGACTGGCTAACATAGTGATGGGAAGTGGAAAACCAGCGGACCGAAAACACTGACATGTCAGTGACGGAAAATTAAAGAAAAAATAATCTATAGATATATCAACGAAATTTTATTAGTCTTGAAAGGGGTTCCGTTTTATGAGCCATTTAAAAAAAATTTTACATTTCATAAATTATTTTGTCCGACTCAAATAATAGTATTTTTTACAAATTCAGTGTTGTATTTTTTAAGTTGGGCAACGTTTCCTATAAATATGAGCCTTCCTCTTAAAGACACTCATCGAAATGGGCATTTATAATATAGTGGTTCTTATAAAACATGCTTTTTTGTTTTGGAACTATTCACGTTCCATAGAAAAAAAAATGCCCTTTTTGCACTTCAACAGGTTTGAATCATCATTAGGCCATAAGGCCCTAATGTGTTGTCTGTTAAAACTTTAAATAATGTAACTAGGAACTCTCCTTTGGTGAGATTTCAATAAAAAAGGCTGATTTATAACGAGGACACCGATAGTGAAAGGCTATGAAGATTCCGAAATCAACCAAGAAATATAACAAATTCTTTACCTAAAACAAAAATAAAGAGAGAAAACTTACACATCGCAACACTTCACAAACCGTTTAGGAGATAACATGAGTTTTATTACAACAATTAATAAATTGAGATTTGGTCACGCCAAGCCAGTGTCGGCACTCACCTAAAGCTTCTCAAGCTCGTGGAAAAAGACCAATGTGAACCAGGTATGTAAAGATCCTGAGAATTTAGAGCACATGGTTATTACCTGTCGAAAATACGGTGTACAAAGACTTCTTCTTGTTGCTCAACTGCAAAAGTTTAATTCGTCTCTTAAAAAAAAAATTAAGCAGTAGATAATGAATGGCGTAGTTTCCCCAACATCATCGAGGTTGACTTGACGATAGCCCAGACCAATTTTGGGGGGAAATCAAGCAACGTTTTGAAGAATACAAAACTCTAGCGCAATTTGCGCTAAATCCATTATGCTTGCCACACTCGAGTAAGTAAGTAAGTTAAGCCTCTAGAATCCCACTGCAGGACAAATGCCTCCTCTCACGAATACGGGTGAGAGGGAGTGGGCCATACACTCCACACTCGAGTGCTGATTGCGAAAGGGTGTTCAGCAAAGTCAATTTAATAAAAACCAAACTAAGAAATAGTTTGGCCAACGAAACTGTCACTGGCAAAGCAATTATAAGAGTCACCGGAAACTGCACCGACTTTAAGCCGACAGATAACATGATCAAACTGATTGATACGGAAAATTTACCATTACTATAATTTTTCACGTAGGTACCATTTTCATAGTATTTTTTTATTATTAATTTTGTAATAAAAGGATGAATAATGACGTAGGTACTATTTTTTATTTCGGGTTTTCTTTGGGCATACGATATTTTTATGCTGTGGTACGATTGCGGCATTTTTTCACCTGGCAGCCTTGAGCGGACTCCGAAACGTACCGAGGCATCGAGCGACGAGCAATGAACAAGGTGGTTCGACTCCACCAAGAGAAGGATCTCTTGGAAGCAACTTCAGCTTCAGCAGTTCCTGAAGGCTCTTCAGCGTCTTCCAAGGGGCCCGAGGATGTCTACGATGCAGGGAGCGGGGCGCGGGAGGAGGCGCCAGCGCCGACACGCACTCACCATTCGACCGTCCATAATTTAAGACGTGTACGAATAAAAATCTCTGTTATAAACCTTTTTTCGGAAGTAAAGTTAACCTATTTAAATTCAACCATCTTTTCATTTCTCTCTTGAATCCTGAGCTCTAAGCGCATACATAGATATGCCTTACGTTGTTAAATACTGTAAAGTATAGACATCTGGCAACCCTGTTTGTTATTTAGTGTCATAGTAGTGTCAGTTCAGTTATGCATAACACTCCCGTTATGTACCGCAGCCATTTTAAATAAACGTCGCTTACTTATTTCCCAAAATAACATTTTATTCAAGAACCTCAACGTGACATAGTGTCAGAAGTGGGATAGTAAAGTGAGCAAGCTATCAAACAACTGGACGAGTTCGAAAGTACAAATAAAACAGATCCTAAAGTTTTAGTAGTGAAAAATAAACTGAAAAAAGAACAAAACGAGAATTTTGACTGCAGAAGATGTACAAACCATAAACTCAGAGAATGCCCAGCTTTTGACAAACCGTTCACTAATTGCAATAGAAATGGTAATTTTGCTAAAATGTGCAAATTATTAAGACAAATGATACTAGATAGAAAAAGAGAGTGAATGTGTTATAAGAAAGCTCAAATTCTGAAGATGATGATGTATACATATCTGCTAAAAGTGTCGAAGGAGAGAAAAACTTGACAGAAAATAAAACAAGTTGGCAACGTGAAGTTTACAGTCAAACTAGATACGGGACAGAACCGAGAAGTTCTCGGTCCTCGCCCGAGAACCCTTTGTCTTGTGCACAAAATACCACCGCTGACCCGAGAACGAAGCGAGAATTCAACGAGAACAATGCAGGGCATCAACACTTTCGTTCTCGGCCTGTCTCGTCCGTTCTCGGCGAGAATGTAGTGCCTGCTTAAGCCCAAAGGATCCTCTGTGCCAAAGGGGTACAAAATGCTGCAGAAAATATTCAATCTGCCATCAAAAAGGCGCTCATTCGCGTTAAGGCAGATTCGCGTTATGGCAGATTCGCGTTACGGCAGATTCGCGTTATGGCAGATTCGCGTTAGGGCAGAAGTTGGACAGTCGTGAACAATAGTCATAGCGAAGTAATAGTCAATAGTCGTCAACAATAAAATTCACAATCGATCAGGTACATCAGGTGTTTACTTGACCAAAATGACTACTTCCCAAAATGACTTTTTCATAATGACACCGTTTTTCACGAAACGTCTACAGTTGCAAAACGTCTACAATTTCAAAAATCAACGTGACAGGAGCTATCAGAAGTGACAGCACCTGTCAAAAGTGACAGAAACTATCAAAATTAAATTAAATTAAAGTGAATTGAATTAAATTACGTTACGTTACATTAAATTGAAACAATTTAAAAAGTGACAGTATCTGTCAAAAGTGACACGCGTGGCAATAATAAATAATAAAAAATACAATTAAAATTAAATATAAATAGAAATTAAAATATAAAAATTAAATTAATTTAAAAAAAAACTAGACTTCGAAAATATCACTTGTGCACTATTGGGGCCAGCACTTTTGACAGATCCTGTCACTTTTGACAGATCCTGTCACTTGACAGCTACATACTGTAATTTTGGTAATTTGTTTGGTACGTTTGTTTAATAGATAAACATCCTACTCTGATTTGCAACCAACTTTTCTTCATGCTTTTACTTCTGCCCTAACGCGAATCTGCCATAACGCGAATCTGCCGTAACGCGAATCTGCCATAACGCGAATCTGCCATAACGCGAATGAGCGCAAAAAGGACTCTGAGCAAATTTATGCGTAATGTTATTATGACGCCTGAATGCTAATGTTACGGCACATTTGAAGGCCACTGTACAGAAGTGGGACGACAAGCAGAAGCTATGCTCCATTATATTTGATGAGGTAGCTATGACTCCTCATTTAACATTTGTGGAAGCAGAACACCAGATTGAAGGATTTGTTAACTTCGGCGATGGCGAAGAAGAAAGTGTCCAAAACTTTTGCGACCACGCCCTCTCGTTTATGATACGAGGGCTGTGCACTTCGTGGACATAGCCCATTGCTCATTCCTTATGCGAAGACACAACACCCGCCATTAAATTGAAAAATTGAAACATGCAAAGTCCTACATTTTCGTTTGTTCTACAAGGGACCTACACTTACACAGATGCAATAGCTCTAGGCGCAGGTCCGACAACCCGTCCCCTTATGTACCGCGCGTGACAGCACGCACACAAAAGAAATGGGTGCTTCACTCGTGATTAGGCGAGATTACGTCCGTGCTTGTTCCACTCAATATTTTGCTTTCATATTAATTTTCATTATTATTTTTATTTTTATTTCTGATTTTTTAAGATCCTACCTCAAGCTCGAATTTTGTATTAAGAATTCCTGAATGTTATATGTGTTCTCGTTTGTTTCAGAGACCTGCACAGTTGTTTCATGAAAAGTTAAATAGCGAGCAAACTACTAGATAAAAAAGTCTGAAATTTTAACTGAGTGCAGCTAATGAAATATAAATGTAAAAAACCTGGTTGTCAAGGATCTTCTGGACGAGCGGTGGAGCGGCGAACTTCGAAAAAGATCTTCTTCAGCCGGATAAATTGATTTCCGGTTGAATCCGAAGTCGCAGGATGGATCCGAAAGTGCCTCCAGCCAGCCAATATCCGCAGGCTTCTGGATTCGGGGATCAGCTGCGGCTCGAAATTAGCTTCTTCGGTGACGCCTCGGGAAGTATCCTGAGAGCGATAGAGCTGCTCCTGCCCATACGCCGCACAGACCACGGTCAAGATGCCTGAGAAAATGGACCTCATTCCGCTGGAGAGCCCGCTCACGTCCACGACTCCACGTCGAGTCGTAAGGACAGTGGGCTCCTCCCTCCTGCCGAAAAAAACATCTTCCCCGGACGACCTCACTGTCGGCTTATAGGTCGCTCACTGGGCCTCCCCCAATGGGGTCTCACCTGGTGGGCTAGACCTCGCCGACAGCTTGCAGCCACTCAGAATTCTCGTTTGTTGCAAGTGGTTTTCTGTTCTAATGTTGGTGTTTTTTCATCAAAAAGGTTTCGATCCTTTTGCGTTATTTTGTTGTATCAAGGTTTCTGTTACCTAAAATAAATGGACATTAACTCCAAAAACAAAATTATTTATGTGTGTAACTTAAATCAATATTTTGCTATGATTCTTGTGTCATTTTGTCTATTATTGTTTTGAGACAAATCAAATAAAAAACTTTTATTCATTTATTTATTTATTACCTGCGAAATCCAAAGTTTGTGTCTTTTTCAACTTTGAAGCTGTCTAACTATCTATTTATCTATCTAACTAACTAATTAACTTAAGGTGGGGTATCTGAAGTCAGAGGGGGTCGTGGAGTGGCCGTTCTGTATGTAGACCTATATACTATAACCTATTCTGTGATTATGGTCTTACCTGTATGGAGACTCCTAACCATCGCTTATGTGGCTGCCCCTGTGTGCATGAGTCTCTGAACACCAAGCCTAAACCGAGCTCATTTAGAATCATCAGCGGGTGCTTCTCTCTTAACTCTCTGTCCTCATTCTTTCAATTCACTCTCTTATTCAAGTGCAAGCGTCTCTTTCTTGCAAGCAGAAGTTTGCTATTAGCCATCCCGCTCCAATTGAAAGCAGGATCGCACAAAAACGTGTTTTTCGTCAATATCTTTGCTCATGGGAGTTTCTAAGCTAAAAATTCTACGGAGTTCACTAGAAATATTTAATGTATTTAGTTAAGTACAAGAATTAAAAGTTAAATATCAGCAGTTTAATCATAGTATTGAAAAAAGCATAACAAAAATGGGTAACTTTGGGATATTTTTCTATCTAGTAAACGGTCTCGCCTGCCTCGGCCTGTAGACGCCTGTGGTGTGTATTGTGTCCGGATCGCTGTCGGTAACTTCAAAGTTAGCTGCAGGAACGGTCATTAAATTTAATCCTCCATTAATTTTCTTGCTGTCACTTTTTGTCTTGTTGACGTAGTAAAAGCTAGCAAGAGAATTAATTGAGTGTTAGTTGCAGGAACGGTTAATTTTTTATCTTGTGGACGATCTTCTAGAAAGGAAATCAGACTTTTCACCTTATGTTGGAAAACAGGCGCGTGTCGGAGAAAGTCGTTCGAATGAAGCCAGTCATTTTACACTATGAATTGGCCTTTGCGGGTTTAGGAAGAGATTTAATTGAGGATTAACTTTAATGAGCGTTTCTGCAACCGAGTGTTAGTTGCATGAACGTTCATTAGGTATAGTTAATCCTCAATTAATTCTCTTGCTGTCTCTTTTTGTCATGTGGACGTTGTCAGAGTTGACCACATAGAGAAATTACACGCTCCCCTTGGTAGAGATGGTGTAACAAAGTGTGCACAGTAACCACCAACTGGGCACTAGTTTGTACTGCGACCATAGAGAAATTACACGCTCCCCTAAGCGTTTTGTCTCCCCTCACCCGTCCCTCACCCCCTTTGTCGGCGACATAATTTTCTATAGAAACAAGCCGATATGCCATCTCCTCTTACTCCATGGTTGACCATATTGTCTGTGTTGTTCTCTCTTCTCGCATCAACGCCATGTATCGCGGTTTTTCCGAGTGGTCGTCTTCCATTATTTTAGTACCTACATAATTTCCACTTTTCTGTGTAGTACTGTGATATGGTATGATCATTGAAGTGATTACTGATCGTAGTACCTACTTTTACTATTCCCTGTTTCAATGTCTGCAGATTCAATGTCTTGTTGAGGATTAACTTTAACTAGTTGCAGAAACACTCGTTAAAGTTAATCCTCCATTAAATCTCTTGCTGTCACATTATGTCTTGTGGACGCAGTAAAAGCTAGCAAGAGATTTAATTGATCGTGGAGTAAAGAAACCCAATCCTTTCCCCACTGTCCGATACCTCCAAGCGTACGAAACGTAAATCACAATGAGCAGCCGTCGTTATTCGCGCATTATCTCACCGGCGGGTCTCGAAGCGTTGTTGGCAGAGCGCAACCAAAATTGGTTTCCCTCTTTGTATATCGGGTCCACTGTCGGATAATTGAGCTTTTGACCAAAGCTTGTTTAGCTGTAGACCATCTATATAACGTGGAAAAGCAAACCGTACAAGTTTTTTTTCGCTTCTGACAAAAGAAAACTTAATTAGAAACCAAAGAGTTTGCAACATTCAGATTACGAGGCATTTGGCTACCTTAAGAGAGTAGTCATAGTTACCGTAGAGTTAGTTTTGATGTTGATGGAGTTCAGTTTACGGGCGTATTCTTCGTTACAGCCTGTCTATCGCTACCAAATCGTCGAACCTCTCTTTCTTAATTGCTTCGAAACGGCGATCGTTCATTTTTTTTCGTGGTCTGCTCGTGCCAAAAGAAAAATACAACGTGGAAAAGCCAACCGTACAAGTTTTGTTTCGCTTCTGACAAACGTCAACAAAAACGAAACCAAAGAGTTTGCAACATTCAGATGACGAGGCATTTGGCTACCTTAAGAGAGTAGTCATAGTTACCGTAGAGTTAGTTTTGATGTTGATGGAGTTCAGTTTACGGGCGTATTCTTCGGATCGACGAAGCTTTGGCACAGCGCAACCAAAGTTGGTTGTGTCAAGTGCGGAGCTTCGTCGATGCCCAGAAGGTGGCTGGCGATTTGAGGGTAGAAATCGTTAACGATTTCCCCTCAGTCGCCAGCATACCAAATCGTTTCTTTGATATCAATGGTGGGGTCCCCGACTCGATAGGAGCCGTGTTGGCGTCGTTTGTGGGACACCAACTTTTGGTCGAGGTGACCAGTTGGGGGCCATACTACGTGGAGGCGACGGCCGGCCACCTTTTGCCTTATTTAGAACAAGAACGTGTAGTATATTGTGTGTAGTGTATTTGTACGAAAACCTTTTGAATTGTTGGATTGAGGACAATCCTACACGTTACGATCCGGCAGTGGCGCGCCAGGCACTTTGATATACTGAGGGCGAAATATACCGACGTTTAAATGATCAAATTTCGTTTGAACCAAATTTTATAATCTGCGTTGTCGAGATTCATTACGAGATCTTTTTAAAGATATCAGTATTTTGACTTTCTACAGTCAATATATGTACGAAAATATTTTATACGTTCGCAAAAATTTGTCTCTCTTTCCCAAAAACAGTGACGTTCATAATTACAATACAAGAAATACAAATAAATTAGTGTTCCCACATTTTCGACTCAGTAAGGTCAACACATCTTTCATGGGGCACTGTATACGCTATTACATATAATAAGATACCAGAGGATATTCTTAACTTGCCAGACAAAAAGTTTAAAT
This sequence comes from Agonopterix heracliana, assembly GCA_963693445.1. NCBI lineage: Eukaryota > Metazoa > Arthropoda > Insecta > Lepidoptera > Depressariidae > Agonopterix > Agonopterix heracliana. The sequence goes on from OY856321.1 coordinate 3,001,141, forward strand.
CCCATGTTAAACAAGTCCTCTGTAAAAAAGGTTACTATAAACTCGATGATTATTTGAATGACCAAAATGTCTGGTCTTGACAATGTTACACTATGTAATTCAATATTTGTACTTTGTATATTTTGTTTTGTTTAAAAGAAGTGTGTTGTAGAGTTTCTGGCCGCATCTTCTCTACAACGGAACACCTTCCGAAGCGGTGGTAGAATCAAAAATGACGTCAGAAAGTTATCTATGTGATATTATTTTGAATAAAAATTTTGACTTTTTTGATCATTTAGACGTTCAGCCCCAGTATCGCAAGGGCCTGGAATTCCTTTTCCATCAAGCGGTTCGTTGGGGTGGGGACGGTTGTGATTTTTTGTTCAGCGTGCTTGCTGCTGGCAGAGAATATGTAGTGCAAAAACGCATGGTCTCCGCAAGCACGATCAATTCCAAAGAGTATTATTTAAATAATATTACTAGGGATCGCACCATGACCAAACAAATTTCTGTGTCCGATGTGGTGGAGGCCGTCACCTCGCCCAAAACTTTGATGGGAAAATTTATCCTGACCTGTGTGCCCGCAGAACAGGTGACACCCCAATTGGTGAAGGTCTTTGTGACCAAACACGTGGAAACGTTCCCGTTTCAATATGTAGACGGGAAATCGTCAAATCCGGCCGAGTTTGCTAAGGTAATCAAAAACCTTAACAAACTCGACCTGAAAAAAACCATGTCCGCGTGTTTGATACGAAGCCTGAATTTGAGGCAAAATGCGGTGCGCCACTTTTCTAGGGGCACACAAACGGACGACAACGACACAGTCATCGACGTCGCCGTTGCCGCTCCTCCTGTGCCCGACCCAGTTATCGAGTCGTACAAGTTGTTGGTGGCAGAGGAGGAGGAGGAGAAGAAGAAGAAGAAGGAGCTGGAGCTGAAAGACGTCGCCGTTGCCGCTCCTCCTCCTCCTCCTGTGCCCGACACTTCCGCCGTGACATTTCTCGAGTTGTTGGCTGCGGCAGAGGAGGAGAAGAAGGTCGAGAAGAAGGAGAAAGATGTCGTCGATAAAGTCTCAGAAGGTCCTTCGCGTAATCCTTTCTTAAAGGTGCAAAGTTCTACGGAGCCGCCGTTTGTGATGCCCATGCCCATGGATGATTCCGTTCACGCTTTGGATTGGTTCAGGATGATGGGGGCTTCGGTGAAGGGGAAGAAGAGCTCGTCGTCTTTGCTGGCTGGTCAGGCTGAGCCAATTCCCATGGCTCAGCCTGATCCTCCTGCCATTGCCTTGCCATCGTCATCTGGTGGCAAGGTTCAGATGACGATGGCAAGTTATATTGCAATGCCGGGTTCATCCTCCTCATCTTCCCCTTCGCCCTTTTTAAGTGAAAAGGCGAAGGAGAGGGAGTCCTTTATAAAGGAAGAAGATAAACATCTTCTGGGCTTCCTCTCCTCGTATAACAATTTAAAAAGGGCGAAGGGCAAGAAGATGTGGGAGGATGCACAACTGCATGACGCAATTTTAAGACGGCGGTCCGTTGAAAGCCTGATTTCTCGGTGCCGTAAGTTGGCCAAGTTACCATTAAAAGTGTTAACGGAGTCTTATGGAATGCGTACTGAACAGGCAAAAGATTTTATCAAATCTTTTAAATAGCAGACAATCTTTTGCCTGTTCAGTACGTAAACTGTAAATATGTTTGTTTTGTAACCAAAGCTGAAAATGGCTGTAACACTTTGAGATGTGCCATCAAAAAGGGAAGTTACATAAGGCCAGGCTGTATGGTTTGCTCTTCCCTCTTGCTTTCCGATATTTCATTTGAAAGATTTTATCAAATGTTTTAAATAGCAGACAATCTTTTGCCGGTTCAGTACGTAAACTGTAAATATGTTTGTTTTGTAACCAAAGCTGAAAATGGCTGTAACACTTTGAGATGTGCCATCAAAAAGGGAAGTTACATAAGGCCAGGCTGTATGGGCTCTTCCCTCTTGCTTTCCGATATTTCATTTGAAAGATTTTATCAAATGTTTTAAATAGCAGACAATCTTTTGCCGGTTTTTAGACTTTTCTGGTGTTTTAATAGAACTCTCTGATTTTATTGGAATTCCATTTACAATTATCTCGGTATCTTGTGATGTACCTGATGGAGTATCTTGATCTGATACCTCTATTCCTAAAGAAACTTTTACCTTTTCCACTTTTATAGGTTTTTTACCAACTTCAATGGTAATTTTCGTGTTACACGATTCCAAACATTGTTTATAATGGTTTCTTAGAAATAAACAATAAAGAAGGGTACATGAGTTTCAGATGGGTGAAATTAGAGTGCGATACACATTTCCCGTTGCGGCATTGATTTAACTGTCGCAGTTTCCCTTGGATCTGGTTCTAAGTGATCGTTCCAATCTTCCCCGGGAAATTGTGATTTAGTCCAATCTTCCAATCTTGTTATTCTCACGCAAGTCTTTTCTTCTGTGAAGCCCTAACTGTTCTGCGAATAGCCGTCTCTGTCTCTCGCGTAACATCTGATCCACACCGAGTCTGCACTGCTCTATCGGGTTTATCCTGTAAAATATTTCTTTATTATAGTCGTCGTTGTAGTCAAATTGATTTCAGGATGGAATGACTTGTAAAGTGGGTTTACGTAGCTTTTCGCCCGAAGTCCAATGTCTTTCAAATCTTACCTCATAGCCAAATGTAGGAAGCTTTCTTTTTCCGCCCTTGTGCTTGCGATTTCAGCTTCATCTATTTCTCAAAAGCGATGGTTTGCGTTGAACGCTTTCCATTCGTAGTAGAGGTAAAGCTATTTCTTTCATGCTCTCTGCGACTTTTACTTTCTTTTCAAATACCGCCGACCTCATGTAGGCCAGCTTCATCTATTTCTCCAAAGCGATGGTTTGCGTTGAACGCTTTCCATTCGTAGTAGAGGTAAAGCTGTATCTTTCATGCTCTCTGCGACTTTTACTTTCTTTTCAAATACCGCCGACCTCATGTAGGCCAGCTTTATCTGTTTCTCCAAAGCGATGGTTTGCGTTGAACGCTTTCCATTCGTAGTAGAGGTAAAGCTGTTTCTTTCATGCTCTCTGCGACTTTTACTTTCTTTTCAAATACCGCCGACCTCATGTAGGCCAGCTTCATCTATTTCTCCAAAGCGATGGTTTGCGTTGAACGCTTTCCATTCGTAGTAGAGGTAAAGCTGTTTCTTTCATGCTCTCTGCGACTTTTACTTTCTTTTCAAATACCGCCGACCTCATGTAGGCCAGCTTCATCTATTTCTCCAAAGCGATGGTTTGCATGCTGGCAGCGTTTCCTCGCTGAACGGCTAAACTGATCCGTTGATACAAGTTGCGATTTCAGCTTCATCAATTTCTCCAAAGCGATGGTTTGCGTTGAACGCTTTCCATTCGTCTTCACATGATTCGTTGCTCATTACATGTGACTGTAGAGGTAAAGTTGTTTCTTTCATGCTCTCTGCGACTTTTACTTTCTTTTCAAATATCGCCGAGCTCATGTAGGCCAGCTTCATCTATTTCTCCAAAGCGATGGTTCGCATGCTGGCAGCGTTTCCTCGCTGAACGGCTAAACTGATCCGTTGATACAAGTTGCGATTTCAGCTTCATCTATTTGTCCAAAGCGATGGTTTGCGTTGAACGCTTTCCATTCGTCTTCACATGATTCGTTGCTCATTACATGTGACTGTAGAGGTAAAGTTGTTTCTTTCATGCTCTCTGCGACTTTTACTTTCTTTTCAAATACCGCCGAGCTCATGTAGGCCAGCTTCATCTATTTCTCCAAAGCGATGGTTTGCATGCTGGCAGCGTTTCCTCGCTGAACGGCTAAACTGATCCGTTGATACAAGTTGCGATTTCAGCTTCATCTATTTGTCCAAAGCGATGGTTTGCGTTGAACGCTTTCCATTCGTCTTCACATGATTCGTTGCTCATTACATGTGACTGTAGAGGTAAAGTTGTTTCTTTCATGCTCTCTGCGACTTTTACTTTCTTTTCAAATATCGCCGAGCTCATGTAGGCCAGCTTCATCTATTTCTCCAAAGCGATGGTTTGCATGCTGGCAGCGTTTCCTCGCTGAACGGCTAAACTGATCCGTTGATACAAGTTGCGATTTCAGCTTCATCAATTTCTCCAAAGCGATGGTTTGCGTTGAACGCTTTCCATTCGTCGTCACATGATTCGTTGCTCATTACATGTGACTGTAGAGGTAAAGTTGTTTCTTTCATGCTCTCTGCGACTTTTACTTTCTTTTCAAATACCGCCAAGCTCATGTAGGCCAGCTTCATCTATTTCTCAAAAGCGATGGTTTGCATGCTGGCAGCGTTTCCTCGCTGAACGGCTAAACTGATCCGTTGATACAAGTTGCGATTTCAGCTTCATCTATTTGTCCAAAGCGATGGTTTGCGTTGAACGCTTTCCGTTCGTCTTCACATGATTCGTTGCTCATTACATGTGACTGTAGAGGTAAAGTTGTTTCTTTCATGCTCTCTGCGACTTTTACTTTCTTTTCAAATACCGCCGAGCTCATGTAGGCCAGCTTCATCAATTTCTCCAAAGCGATGGTTTGCGTTGAACGCTTTCCATTCGTCTTCACATGATTCGTTGCTCATTACATGTGACTGTAGAGGTAAAGTTGTTTCTTTCATGCTCTCTGCGACTTTTACTTTCTTTTCAAATACCGCCGACCTCATGTAGGCCAGCTTCATCTATTTCTCCAAAGCGATGGTTTGCATGCTGGCAGCGTTTCCTCGCTGAACGGCTAAACTGATCCGTTGATACAAGTTGCGATTTCAGCTTCATCTATTTGTCCAAAGCGATGGTTTGCGTTGAACGCTTTCCATTCGTCTTCACATGATTCGTTGCTCATTACATGTGACTGTAGAGGTAAAGTTGTTTCTTTCATGCTCTCTGCGACTTTTACTTTCTTTTCAAATACCGCCGAGCTCATGTAGGCCAGCTTCATCTATTTCTCCAAAGCGATGGTTTGCATGCTGGCAGCGTTTCCTCGCTGAACGGCTAAACTGATCCGTTGATACAAGTTGCGATTTCAGCTTCATCAATTTCTCCAAAGCGATGGTTTGCGTTGAACGCTTTCCATTCGTCTTCACATGATTCGTTGCTCATTACATGTGACTGTAGAGGTAAAGTTGTTTCTTTCATGCTCTCTGCGACTTTTACTTTCTTTTCAAATATCGCCGAGCTCATGTAGGCCAGCTTCATCTATTTCTCCAAAGTGATGGTTTGCATGCTGGCAGCGTTTCCTCGCTGAACGGCTAAACTGATCCGTTGATACAAGTTGCGATTTCAGCTTCATCTATTTGTCCAAAGCGATGGTTTGCGTTGAACGCTATCCATTCGTCTTCACGTGATTCGTTGCTCATTACATGTGACTGCAGAGGTAAAGTTGTTTCTTTCATGCTCTCTGCGAATTTTACTTTCTTTTCAAATACCGCCGAGCTCATGTAGGCCAGCTTCATCTATTTCTCCAAAGCGATGGTTTGCATGCTGGCAGCGTTTCCTCGCTGAACGGCTAAACTGATCCGTTGATACAAGTTGCGATTTCAGCTTCATCTATTTGTCCAAAGCGATGGTTTGCGTTGAACGCTTTCCATTCGTCTTCACATGATTCGTTGCTCATTACATGTGACTGTAGAGGTAAAGTTGTTTCTTTCATGCTCTCTGCGACTTTTACTTTCTTTTCAAATACCGCCGAGCTCATGTAGGCCAGCTTCATCTATTTCTCCAAAGCGATGGTTTGCATGCTGGCAGCGTTTCCTCGCTGAACGGCTAAACTGATCCGTTGATACAAGTTGCGATTTCAGCTTCATCTATTTGTCCAAAGCGATGGTTTGCGTTGAACGCTTTCCATTCGTCTTCACATGATTCGTTGCTCATTACATGTGACTGTAGAGGTAAAGTTGTTTCTTTCATGCTCTCTGCGACTTTTACTTTCTTTTCAAATATCGCCGAGCTCATGTAGGCCAGCTTCATCTATTTCTCCAAAGCGATGGTTTGCATGCTGGCAGCGTTTCCTCGCTGAACGGCTAAACTGATCCGTTGATACAAGTTGCGATTTCAGCTTCATCACTTTCTCCAAAGCGATGGTTTGCGTTGAACGCTTTCCATTCGTCTTCACATGATTCGTTGCTCATTACATGTGACTGTAGAGGTAAAGTTGTTTCTTTCATGCTCTCTGCGACTTTTACTTTCTTTTCAAATATCGTTGAGCACATGTAGGCCAGCTTCATCTATTTCTCCAAAGCGATGGTTTGCATGCTGGCAGCGTTTCCTCGCTGAACGGCTAAACTGATCCGTTGATACAAGTTGCGATTTCAGCTTCATCTATTTGTCCAAAGCGATGGTTTGCGTTGAACGCTTTCCATTCGTCTTCACATGATTCGTTGCTCATTACATGTGACTGTAGAGGTAAAGTTGTTTCTTTCATGCTCTCTGCGACTTTTACTTTCTTTTCAAATATCGCCGAGCACATGTAGGCCAGCTTCATCTATTTCTCCAAAGCGATGGTTTGCATGCTGGCAGCGTTTCCTCGCTGAACGGCTAAACTGATCCGTTGATACAAGTTGCGATTTCAGCTTCATCAATTTCTCCAAAGCGATGGTTTGCGTTGAACGCTTTCCATTCGTCTTCACATGATTCGTTGCTCATTACATGTGACTGTAGAGGTAAAGTTGTTTCTTTCATGCTCTCTGCGACTTTTACTTTCTTTTCAAATACCGCCGACCTCATGTAGGCCAGCTTCATCTATTTCTCCAAAGCGATGGTTTGCATGCTGGCAGCGTTTCCTCGCTGAACGGCTAAACTGATCCGTTGATACAAGTTGCGATTTCAGCTTCATCTATTTGTCCAAAGCGATGGTTTGCGTTGAACGCTTTCCATTCGTCTTCACATGATTCGTTGCTCATTACATGTGACTGTAGAGGTAAAGTTGTTTCTTTCATGCTCTCTGCGACTTTTACTTTCTTTTCAAATACCGCCGAGCTCATGTAGGCCAGCTTCATCTATTTCTCCAAAGCGATGGTTTGCATGCTGGCAGCGTTTCCTCGCTGAACGGCTAAACTGATCCGTTGATACAAGTTGCGATTTCAGCTTCATCTATTTGTCCAAAGCGATGGTTTGCGTTGAACGCTTTCCATTCGTCTTCACATGATTTGTTGCTCATTACATGTGACTGTAGAGGTAAAGTTGTTTCTTTCATGCTCTCTGCGACTTTTACTTTCTTTTCAAATATCGCCGAGCTCATGTAGGCCAGCTTCATCTATTTCTCCAAAGCGATGGTTTGCATGCTGGCAGCGTTTCCTCGCTGAACGGCTAAACTGATCCGTTGATACAAGTTGCGATTTCAGCTTCATCTATTTGTCCAAAGCGATGGTTTGCGTTGAACGCTTTCCATTCGTCTTCACATGATTCGTTGCTCATTACATGTGACTGTAGAGGTAAAGTTGTTTCTTTCATGCTCTCTGCGACTTTTACTTTCTTTTCAAATATCGTTGAGCACATGTAGGCCAGCTTCATCTATTTCTCCAAAGCGATGGTTTGCATGCTGGCAGCGTTTCCTCGCTGAACGGCTAAACTGATCCGTTGATACAAGTTGCGATTTCAGCTTCATCAATTTCTCCAAAGCGATGGTTTGCGTTGAACGCTTTCCATTCGTCTTCACATGATTCGTTGCTCATTACATGTGACTGTAGAGGTAAAGTTGTTTCTTTCATGCTCTCTGCGACTTTTACTTTCTTTTCAAATACCGCCGACCTCATGTAGGCCAGCTTCATCTATTTCTCCAAAGCGATGGTTTGCATGCTGGCAGCGTTTCCTCGCTGAACGGCTAAACTGATCCGTTGATACAAGTTGCGATTTCAGCTTCATCTATTTGTCCAAAGCGATGGTTTGCGTTGAACGCTTTCCATTCGTCTTCACATGATTCGTTGCTCATTACATGTGACTGTAGAGGTAAAGTTGTTTCTTTCATGCTCTCTGCGACTTTTACTTTCTTTTCAAATACCGCCGAGCTCATGTAGGCCAGCTTCATCTATTTCTCCAAAGCGATGGTTTGCATGCTGGCAGCGTTTCCTCGCTGAACGGCTAAACTGATCCGTTGATACAAGTTGCGATTTCAGCTTCATCTATTTGTCCAAAGCGATGGTTTGCGTTGAACGCTTTCCATTCGTCTTCACATGATTCGTTGCTCATTACATGTGACTGTAGAGGTAAAGTTGTTTCTTTCATGCTCTCTGCGACTTTTACTTTCTTTTCAAATATCGCCGAGCTCATGTAGGCCAGCTTCATCAATTTCTCCAAAGCGATGGTTTGCATGCTGGCAGCGTTTCCTCGCTGAACGGCTAAACTGATCCGTTGATACAAGTTGCGATTTCAGCTTCATCACTTTCTCCAAAGCGATGGTTTGCGTTGAACGCTTTCCATTCGTCTTCACATGATTCGTTGCTCATTACATGTGACTGTAGAGGTAAAGTTGTTTCTTTCATGCTCTCTGCGACTTTTACTTTCTTTTCAAATACCGCCGACCTCATGTAGGCCAGCTTCATCTATTTCTCCAAAGCGATGGTTTGCATGCTGGCAGCGTTTCCTCGCTGAACGGCTAAACTGATCCGTTGATACAAGTTGCGATTTCAGCTTCATCTATTTGTCCAAAGCGATGGTTTGCGTTGAACGCTTTCCATTCGTCTTCACATGATTCGTTGCTCATTACATGTGACTGTAGAGGTAAAGTTGTTTCTTTCATGCTCTCTGCGACTTTTACTTTCTTTTCAAATACCGCCGAGCTCATGTAGGCCAGCTTCATCTATTTCTCCAAAGCGATGGTTTGCATGCTGGCAGCGTTTCCTCGCTGAACGGCTAAACTGATCCGTTGAGCGAGGAAATATATATTGAGGAAAGCGCCAGCCCTTGGATCCCCGGTCGAATCTACCAGGCGCTTTGCCATGTCTTTAAAAAGCGCCTGGGCGTCGGGACCCCACGGACCAAGGGTTTCGACACCGAATGCTATGAATTTGTATTGGGTGCCGATACCCTTGTATTTCCCCTCTTTTGTCCTTTCGGCAGATTCCGCCGCCGAGCCCACTCTTTTGCTTAGTAAAGATTTCTTTACCTTTTCCGGCAAATTTTTAATCAGGTCAATGTATGTTGGTTCAATGTTTTGACTACGCAGAGCTGAAAATATTGCTGAATGGTTGATACTGTCAAATGCCTTTGAGTAGTCTACAAAACGGTATCGTCGCAAAACGTCCCTTTCTCAAAATGTCCCTCGTTCGCAAAACGTCCCTTTCTCAAAATGTCCCTTTTTCAAGATGCCCTTATACATAAATATTTGATGACATTAACCACACATTATGACTGGTATTTGTCTTCCGGTATATATCTCAGTCGGTTAGGTTAGCGAGGAGCGAAGCGACGAGCATGTTAGGTTTCTTGCGACCACAGCGCACGAGCCGAGCGAGCGCAGCGAGCGTGCCGCGGCAGCGGCCGGCGAGTGTCAGAACCGAATTGCTACTGTTTACCTAGTCCACCCGAAGATATACGATTTTTCACCAAAACCCCCCTCCCCTTGAAAGGTGGTTATTAGTACTTTGTATTTTAAAAAAAGGTACATTTTGAGAAAGGGACATTTTGAGAAAGGAACCTTTTGAGCAAGGGACGTTTTGCGAAGATACGCTTAAAACGATAGGTTCACAGATATACCTGACGAGCAATAGGGCGGCAAAGTCCGAAGAAATTTTTTTATCCGGAAAAAGTCGATTTCCGGCTGAACTGTAGGTCGCTGACTCTCGCTCGAAGCGGATTCGGGTTCAGCTCGGCTGCCTCAAACGGATTCTGTCTTCAGAATTATCCGCACGACGTCAGGTGAAGAGTTAGGCTATTGCATCATTTTACAAATATCTTCGAGGTGGAGCCTCCGAAGAGTCTGGTTTTTTCAGGGAAGTTGTGGGGGACCAGAATACACAGATTGAAAGTTAAAAATTTAGGGGTTACAACGATTAATCTGTCGCCGCACGCACTTTTGTGATTTTGGTTAGAGAGATTTCACTTTTTCACTGATTGTACTTACAGTTTTTCACCAATTGAAGTGGGACTTTCACATCCAGAAAGACCTCTTTAATGCGCAACTTTGGACACATAGATCATGTGGATCCGACAAGTGTAAGTGGCACTTCACTTCCAGAGTTTTCAAAATGTTTTTAGGTTGGATTTCACTCTTTTGGTCACTGCACCTCGAAATGTTGATGGATCACAGTAAAAATAGCACTATTTTGAAGTATCTGCACAGTATCGGACTACTGCTTCACACTTCCGTATACCTAACAATAAGAACTATATCGTCTACAAGGTGCGGTACCAAACACCGTCCTTACACTAAATCAATCAAAGCAATCTTTGTTCAAAATTAACAATTTTAAGATTTAAAGACAATAAAACTCAAACAGTTTGGCTTATGCCTCTAAACAAACAATAAAAACAATTAATAATACAAAAAGTAAATAAAACCCCACAGCGCGGAATCGAACCCTCGCACTTCCAACCGCCACTCCAAGCGTGCGACCGCTCGACCACGGAGACCGTACAGTTTTTCGTGAAATAGGCGATCCCTATCAGGCGCGGGGCGCGTGACGTCAGCCCGTCCTGATTATATTTCCATCAGCGTGATTGAAGGGTTAATCTCATAGGGAAACCACCAAATGAGGAGCCAAGCTTGAGCTCTAATGTCGAAAAGGGCGTTTCGTTATGCTGTAAACAAAAACGATCGCACTGTAGTCACGTATGAACGTATTCACTGAAATATCGAGACCAAAAGGATATTTAAGTATCACAGATTTTAATGTGTAGCCCGTAATCCGGAGCACAAATCTTTCTCCTTTCGTCCCGTCAAATGTCTACCCTCGATGAATAAATACAATTTATTTTAAATCCGCCTTCCGATCAAACATTGCATCTTTGCCCTGTTCAAGACTGGCAACGCCATCTATCGGAAATCAGATTCTACTACAAGGTTTAAAAAATATGTACATCTTATAAAATTACTAGCTGTTGCCCGCGACTCCGTCTGCGTGGACCTTAAAAAAGTATCCTATGTGTTAATCCAGAACATATTCTATCTGTGTGCCCAATTTCATCCAAATCCGTTTAGCCGTTTTTGCGTGATTGCGATCTTGATGTTTAGATGTTTGGATGTTCCTACAAAATGTACCTACTTTTCTTTGTACGTTTTTTTGTAGGAACGCATGGTGCGTTTTTTGGGCCAAAAGTAGAAACTTAATACAACAATTCATATAAGCATTCAAGTTAATTCAGATTAAGTTTCTGTCCTTTTTCTTTTTTTCTATTGAATATAGCTCTTTGCTTAAATAGTATTTCTTTAGTACTACTATCCGTAAACAAGCTACATAAATTTCATGATTTTTGGTCTAGTAAATGTAGTTTTTGTCCTTTTTCTTTTTTTCTATTGAATATAGCTCTTTTCTTAAATAGCATTTCTGTTGTACTGCTACCCGTGAACAAGCTACATAAATTTCACGATTTTTGGTCTAGTAGTTTAGGAGAAATTTCAAAATGTAGTAAAATGTAGTATTTGTCCTTTTTCTTTTTTTCTATTGAATAAAACTCTTTTATTACATAGTATTTCTGTAGTACTGCTACCCGTGAACCAGCTACATAAATTTCACGATTTTTGGTCTAGTAGTTTAGGAGAAATTTCAAAATGTAGTAAAATGTAGTTTTTGTCATTTTTCTTTTTTGGTCTAGTAGTTTAGGAGAAATTTCAAAATGTAGTAAAATGTAGTTTTTGTCATTTTTCTTTTTTTCTTGAATAAAACTCTTTTATTACATAGTATTTCTGTAGTACGGCTACCCGTGAACAAGCTACATAAATTGCGAGTTTTGTTTCGCTTCTGACAAACGTCAACAAAAATCAATATAACAAGAAAGAAAACTTAATTTGAAACCAAAGAGTTTGCAACATTCAGATGACGAGGCATTTGGCTACCTTAAGAGAGTAGTCATAGTTACCGTAGAGTTAGTTTTGATGTTGATGGAGTTCAGTTTACGGGCGTATTCTTTGTTACAGCCTATCGCTAGCAAATCGTCGAACCTCTCTTTCTTAATTGCTTCGAAACGGTGATCGATCATTTTTTTTTCGTGGTCTGCTCGTGTCATCAGAATTCATGAATCTGTTGGGCAAATTTTGTATATTCGCGTATTTTTCCAGACTAGAGTCAAGCTCAACAGGGTCTTCTTTCCCCGCTGATTCTCCCAAGCCCGTTCCCTTGGCTCCACTTCCGTTGGACTGCATCGATAGTTGAGTTTTTTACCATTTCTTGTAGAGCTGTAGACATTGGCACCTTATTTTTTATGCCTATTTCAAGTGCGCGTATTTTTCTACGAGTATTATTTAAGTAATATTCGTAGGGATGGCACCATGTCGAAACAAATTGCGGTGTCCGAGGTAGTGGAGGCCGTCACCTCGCCCGACTGACTGTGTGCCCGTAGAAGAGTTGACACCCCAATTGGTGAAGGTCTTTGTGACCAAACACGTGGACACGTTCCCGTTTCAATTTGTAGACGGGAAATCGTCAAATAAAATAATCGCTCGTTCGTTTTAATTAAATCTGGCCGTTCCCGTTCCCTTGGCTGCGGTTTCGCTTGCTTGAACCTCGTCACATTTGTATTTTCACAATTTTATTTTTAACCCCCGACGCAAAAAGAGGGGTGTTATAAGTTTGACGCCTATGTCGGTCTGTCTGTCTGTCTGTCTTTCTGTCTGTCGGTCTGTCTGTATGTGGTATTGTCTGCTTGCACCGGTGTGGATTTGTCATTCGTGCAAATCCACACCGGCGTCACTTTAGATCCTGCCGCCGAGGATTCCACACTCTTGTTGGACATCGAAAAACTTCGTCAGTTCTTCGCGTGTCGAACTAGAGTGTTCAGGAAATACTTTCTGAATAAGCTAGGTACGTTCAGTGGGGTTGTAGTATTGTCCAAGCCAATAATTCAAAAGGTGTATTTGTACGAAAACCTTTTGAATTGTTGGATTGAGGACAATCCTACTTACGATCCGGTAGTGGCTCGCCAGGCACTTCGCTATACTGAGGGCGAAATATCCCGACGTTCAAATTTTGGTTGTACCAAATTTTGATCATTTAAATGTTCAGCCACAATTTAAATGGTACCAAACACGAGTGCTCTGCTTTAATTCATCGCGGAGATTCCTTGACCACCTTCCATATCCATCATCAGACCTTCAATCTGGTACCACAAAGTTCTCATCGCAACAATTGAAATTAGTCCAGATACCGAGGTAAATTCGAATCTTCTGAGCACTTTCGAATGTACTATGTACAAATGATGTACTTGGACGAAATGCTTACTTGACGAAATGCGTATGGGCGAACTGCGTATTGGACGAAATGCGTATTGGACCAAGTGCTATTAGGCTTTTATTTCCACAACTCTACGGTGATCAGCACCGGAGTCGTCAGACACACTATTACCTATCTGCTTACTTTGATCAGTAGCAGGGGGCTTACGCCCCCCTTCTCAGCCTACGCGCGAAGTTTTAAGTCTTTTTTTTTTATACGCTGGAAAGACTTTTTGCTGCATGCACGGTACAAGTTACTTTAGATGTCGATGGAGTCAAGCTCAACAGGGTCTTCTTTCCCCGCTGATTCTCCCAAGCCCGTTCCTTCCCTTGGTTCGTTGGACTGCTTCGTTAATTGAGTGTTTGACCATGTCTTGTTGTTCTTTAGACATTGGCACCTTATTTTTATGCCTATTTCAAGTGCTCGTATTTTTCTACGAGAGTGTTCTTAGCTTTGTTTCATGAAAATCGGTTTAGTAGTTTTCATGTAAATTTAAATTATGAAATAACATTAAATTACAAATTTAAAAAACCCGTTTAGTTACTGATCGTAGTACCTACTTTTACTATTCCCTGTTTCAATGTCTGCAGATTCAATGTCTTGTTGAGGATTAACTTTAACTAGTTGCAGAAACACTCGTTAAATTTAATCCTCCATTAAATCTCAGTTCATTATCAAGTTATCAACGTTTATACTGTTTACGTATAGGAATCGATATTAATTGTTGTGAATATTAATTGATTTATGATGCATACCTATTTAAGTCGGTACTGGCACGAAGTACTGGGACACACTCCCCCTCCCCCCCCCCCCCCCCCTAATTTGTTAATTTGATCTCTGTGCAATACATAAATAAATATTATAGACTCTTAACTCAAAGTGAGAGCAAACTCAAAGTGAAGAACATTTAGGTATGTGGATTGTGATATTTATAAAGAGGTACAGTTTGTTTGCTTGTATGTAGGGAGTATCCGCACTGTTTAAGAACGACCAGTATTATACATATACATAAGTTAGAAAAAGTGGCGTTAGTTATAAAGTGGCCACGGGCTCGGCCCCCGTCACACTGGACAGAGTTTCGGTACTACTGGTGAAACGTGGATGTTCTGAGGTTCCAAAATATCTCTGACAACCCCCCTCGGGGAATATAGTCGTGAGTATATGCTATGCTTTGATAAGTTAGAAAAAATCACTGGTACTATCGTGGACTTTTCCGCCTGACCACCACTAAGCTCATTTTTGCTTGCATACTAAAAATTTAAAGCGCTGTCTAGCCCCGCCCTATTGATAAATAGACCAATGAATGACTAGTTTCCAAACAATAAATTATGCGCGAAATTATGCTAATTTTTTATAAGTGATGTGGCGGAAAAGTCCGCGATAGTACATGTCGTGCGTACGGATTTGTACTCGAACCCTCATGATTAAAAGTGTCGCGACTCTGGTATAGCCACATTCGCTCCTTCCAGTCAGGATATTTCAAGAAATATTAATCAACTTTTCAGACACCCACGCAGACGGAACTCCAGTGTGCAAGACAATGAGGAATACATCAGAGGCCAGTTGTTCGACTGCGTCAACGGATCACGCTCCGGCCCCGAACCTGGCAAGAGAAGAGGACCCGTCAAGAAGATCAGGGGTGAGTCAAAACATATTAAATTTCGGCAGAAATCCATTAAAATAAAACTTTAGATAATTAGAGAATGAGATTTATTATATTGACGGTAATCCCAAAAACAGATTCCTAGCATAAGGAACTGGATAACTACTTTGAAAAGCTGCATTAATATCTGGCAGCCATTGGTGTAAACTTTTTTTACACCCGGTATCTAAATCCAAGATCCGTTGGAAAATTTCTTTGGCCGTCGCAAATTGCGAGGATGACATGGGAGAATTCATCTTCGAAACAGGCATGTTATTAATGAACCTCAGAGGACGCGATTCTGCACAAGTGAATATATTTTCTTTTCTGTTTGATATCTTGTTATTGATATAGTACCATCTTTCTTTCTATTATATAAAATTCTCGGTCGCGGTGTTTGTAACAAAACTCCTCCAAAACGGCTTGACCGATTCTTAAAAGTGTGACCACCACAGTATGATATTAATTAATAATGAATTTTTTACTCCTCCAGGTTGACAATGTACCTTCCTGCGCTGCGATACCTGCTAAAGAAGACCTCACTGCAATCCAAAAGTAGTATTGTTCAAAAAATAAGAAAATAAAATTTTACAGCTACAAAACATGCCTGGAAATGCTTCACTTAAATTGCAGAGAAAAGACTATTACATTACAATACCCGGAATTTATTCTATAATTGATGGTATTGGTACAATACCCATAGTAAATTTATCCGGCAAAAACATCAGTCCTGAAAGAAGGTAAATTGCTAGCTCGCGCATGCTTGCTACTTATGCCGGAAATGATCATGAAACCCCCAACTGAATTCGAGGTAAAAAGAATGATTATTTCCAAAGTAGACAGCACGTTCGAACCTGATAAATCAGTAACTCTTGACATGTTAAAAATAGGATCTGACGTTACAGACGGACAAAGAAAGCAACTATTGGACCTGGTTAACGAATATAGAGACTGTTTTGCACTTGACTTGACGGAATTAGGAACGACCAACATAACTGAGGTGCATATCAAATTACAAGACACTGTGATTAGGGAATCCAATCCCGCAAACGCGGGATCCCGCTTTCGCGGGATCCCGCACCTTTTTTGCGGGATCAGAAATGCGGGATTATTCATGCGGGATCCCGCACGTCTGCGGGATTACATTTTTTAAAGAAAAACCGGCCAAGAGCGTGTCGGACTCGCCCTTGATAGGTTTCCGTAGCCATTGCATGATTAGAATAAGAAGAAAATTATTATTTAGTAATTTTTATCATACCTAAGAGACAATTTTGACTTTGAGCGCAGATATTTCGAGACGAAGCATTACAGCGATTAATTTTTTTTTTGAGTTTTGTTCTATTTGACAAGAACTATACAACGACACCTCATTCGATATATTAAAAAATCTTTTTTATCAACCCCCTTTTCGTTGTTTCTTCTTAACTACCTCATTACGGTCATTTAACTTACAGCTACCTCAATTAATTTATATTTTGTGTTGTGTGAATCCTGTATCGGAATTCGGAACAATGTCAGATCAAATATTACCTATCATTTCTTTGAAAGTATTGTCAGAAAAAACAAGCTGATTTTACATATTTTATTCAATTGATAAATAGTAATGAGTACTAAAACTACTTAATAAACACCATCGGCGTTTCATAACTTTTTGGTCCAAATGTGAAAGTGCCGGCCAACAAAAACTAATGCTATGTTCTGTAAAAATTTGTCTATTTAAGTATTTATTTTTATGGCACGAAAGCTGTAGCTGTGAGTTTTATTGTATAAAAATATATGAAAATAAGATTTTTCAAACCATAATAAAACCAAGGAAGATGGCGCCTACAGCTTTGGTGCTTTACTAAAAAAAGCTGAGACGGACTAGTTCTAATTCTATCAGAATATAGCCTTAGCTAATTTTATCGAAAATGTGTTTGAAAAGGCAGATTTTCGAACCCAAATAAAACCAAGCACATTGGGACCTACAGCTTTGGAGCCATAATAATCAATGTTAAGACGGATAAGTCCTAACCGAATATAGCATTATTTTTTTGGCCGGCACTTTTTCATTTCGGATTAAACTCAAACTCAAACTCAAAATGTTTTATTAAAAATAATATCACATGGATAGCTTTCTGACGTCATTTTTGACTTTACCACCACGTCGGAAGGTGTTCCGTTGTAGAGAAGATGCGGCCAGAAACTCTAGATCAAATCTGATGATGTCCTTTACTTCTCCTAATTGCATTTTTTTTAACTACTTACTTAAAACAAAAAAAAGTAAAAAAAAACTCGATCCCGCAAGTCCCGCGGGATCCGCGGGATTATTGACCTCAATCCCGCAGGCATGCGGGATCGCGATTTTGATGCGGGATTGGATTCCCTAACTGTGATGCAGTTATGGAGAGCCGTATAACGCTAGCGCTATCGGAACGCGGGCAGCCGGCCCCTGTTGTCCGCCCCCGTAGCTGACAGCCTGCTACACCCGGCGCCCCGCCTCCTCGCGTTTCACGAGCACCACCGGATCCACTGTATACAGACAGGTTCTGTCAAACGTTTATCTTGGACTGTAAAAAGTTGGATCAGCATTTGTGTGAAAAATGAATGCAAATAGTAGTGGACAGATTCCGTCACAAGTGCTATGGTATGGTTGCGGCATGGTTGGGGTAAACAAGTCAAGGTGGAATGCGTTTTATGTTATTCGCCAAGTGCCTTAATGTGATAATAGTGTCGCTAGTAAATAATTTAAATTCTGGAATCTTGTATTTTGGAAATGTTTCCAAGTCCGGGACTGATTATTTGGACAATTCACACATATCTGAATAATTCTGGAAATAAATCAAACCCTTTTCGTCCCAAGTATTCACCGAACATGGAAATTTTTCAGACCATATAAATGCTGTGTGTGACTTAAAATCTGAAATTCTTACTGAATTTGAAGAACGAAGCTTTATTTGTTCAATCATAAAGAAGGAACATAATGATCAATTTACAATCGTTACAAAGGGCTAAACACTAGGACTGTCGGTGGACAAACTGTATTCAGACACTTTGAGGGGAAAAAAAAAACCCTGCTAACACCTGTTGCAACGTTGGGAGTTATCTCTCTTTAAATAATAGAGATAGGAGATATATCGCTTTAAATAATAGACAGGATGTCGAATACCCGTGAAAACGGAAGAACCGAAACCCCAGTACAGTCAGGAAAGCCGACTAGAGGGAATCGAAGCTAGCGACGGGCCTACGAATTCCAGCAGCAGAAAGCAGCTGAGACGGATTGGGCATCCGCTAGGGAATTTGAGGAGCGTGATGCAGTTCCGCGCACCCAGAAACAGACAACACGAAGCCAGCAATGGAAAAAGAACAACCAGAAGAAGAATTCCGCTCCGAAACGTGACGATGCTGCTGTAACAGTCGACTTCAGGGCTAAGGATGAGACAAGCCCAGTTGATGAGCCCTTGTATGATCTCGGGCCACACACGAGCTCCATCCCAGTTCAGGAGATATACAGCCAGAATTTTGAAATGGCCGGCTATGTGGACCAAATCGAGCGGACATACGACATGATGAGGGGAATAGACCCCCGCCTAGACAGGCGTCTTCCATTTAGCATGTTCCAGCACTCGATGTGCACTATCCTTAACTGCTATATTTTCGACGTGGCATTGGACAACGGTGAAAGAAAATTAAGCTCCTCCCGCTGCCAAGACCTGCTCCCGGAAGATTTATGCATGCCGGATAATCTTTATCACTTCTGCACGTCCATCGGAAATACCACCACTTCAACGGGTGAAGAAGTACGATTTAACATACCCGATGCAGCTATACCGCAAGTACGGATAGGCGACGTACCTTCTGGATCATTTGGACCAGTCAACGCAAACACTCACAACTTGTATGAGTGCTACATTTCGCCATTAGTTACATCAAACAGGGTGCTTAATAGCAGACGACGCGACAACGAGCCTATCGTGCCGCCACTTCCTGCAGAACTGGTACCCTTTGGCGCTGCGCCAACGCGCAATTTACTAGGACATGGACCCCCGGACATTATAACGACCGAAGCCCGACCACGTATTGAGGGTTTTGAGTTCCCAAATGGCGATGATCAAGCCGCCAGGTTAAAGGTTTGCCCGGAATTAATGATGCGAGTGAACACTGTGCTCTTTGAACTGAGAGGCCGATTCAAGATGAGAGACATAGGCCGCGGAAGTCCCAGCCTAAGGAATTACATACTACCGAAGCACATTCCCGGTAACGTACCATTCGTTCAGGTTGAAGAACCGACGGCTGATGCAGTGAAGCTCAGCTCTAAACAAAATCAAGTACGCAGTTCGTCAGCATTTGGATCAGCCACTGCCGGACTAGCAAATGTAACCGTACTTCGTCGATTTAGAACGGCGAATGCAAGAGGGCTGTGTTATACGGTGAACAATGCAGCACCTGCGGGCTGGAATGCCCATATAAATGACAACTTCAACATGGTCGGAGTGTATGCACCCACCAATTATAAAGCCTATCTAGACAAACTTCCGATTAAAAAATAGAAGTAGAAGGACAAGAAGAGATAGGATTCTGCCTCTTAAAGAATTCTATCCATACTGCCAAATAAGAGAGGCACTTTTAGCTTTCTACGTCACGGCAACATTGGGAAAAATTTTAAATTTGGTCGCTGTATCACTTGCTCGTTGCTAGGAAGTTAATCGGCACGAGATTGTCATTTTGAAAAGAGCATTATCATATGCTCACGACTATATTCCCCGAGGGGGTAGTCAGAGATGTTCTGAAACCTCAGAACATCCACGTTTCACCAGTAGTACCGAAACCCTGCCACATTTTGAAAAGAAATTAGTAAAATTGTCGTGTCTGTTTATGAGGAAGTAGGTTGAATATAAGGAGAATGTCCTGCATCGTGCGCGGTTGCAGATCGCATTTGGGAAACAAAGAGAACTCAGGCGAAAATATGAGTTTCAACAAGTTAGTAAGTAGACACGGCGACACATCAAGCTATACAAAACCAACATAAGCCTGGCGAAGGCCTGTAGACGGTCAGGTTTTCACTTACATCAAGAAGCCATGGGATGGTGTGCCGGCAAAAATAAGTAAAATAGAGATTAAGGAGTACGAAGAAAATTAAGAACACAATTTGTGCCAGTGTAGTGCTGAAGTTTGTGTCCAATATGTAAGTTCTAAGGATAAATAAATAAATAAATAAATAATAAATAACGCTCAAAGGCACATACATTGCAATGATCCCAAACTAAGCACTAAAGGCTTTTATTATGGAAACCATACAACAACGGCACGAACATATAACATCCATGACCGAACCGGGATTCGAACCCAGGACCCTGGTTTGGCAGTCCGGCGTGGTAACCATTACACCAACCGGGTGGTGGTTGGTGTAATGGTTACCAAAATGGTAAATGGTTGTAATGGTTACGTTGGTGGGTGGTTTGTGGGTGGATGTGGACGACATATACGTGCAAGCAAAGAACATAATCAGTAAAATAGAAAATAAAATAACAAGAACGCGTTATTTAAATTACCTAGGTATACGTGAATTAAGTAAGGTTAAGGCTTATTATACTTATTTCTTTTTCTTTATTTTAAGCAAGTAGGTACGTAGTTCTACCGATTTTTTCTGTTTAGTTGAAGCTAGTAGGTATAATATTAAAATATTTCAATTCGAATATTAGTGAATACATTCCTACGAACCTTCGAACAGGTTTTTCACATTTATAAAGTTTTGAGGCTATAACCACTTTTTACGTTTTTACCAACGCTGTCGTATTTTCTTAGATTCAAATGCCTGCCCCTCAGCATTTTCGGGATATAAACAGTGAATATGAATTAGCTACATTTCCTGAAGATGATTTGCAAATGTACTGTGCTCTCGCAGAAAGGGATGATATTTCCACCTTGCATTAATGGCACGAATGGCGAATTGAAATTTAAGAATTTTCGTGAAGACTGGGTTGCCTACTGAAAAGTGTGGTAAAAATAGTACATCTAGACTATCAGTACTTAGCTAGCACACCTGACAGATTGATTAGAGAGGATGCAGTGCTCGAAATAAAGTGTCGTTTCTCTGCATATAAAGAAAGCATTTCGCCTGAAAATATATCATATTTATATTTATGTGAAAAAAACAGTAAAACTGACATTACATAAATCACATGACTATTACTACCAAGTGCAAGGACAGTTAAAGTTCTGACGCACTAAAAGAAAAATATGATACTTTTGTGTTTATACAATAAACGATCTCTATTTTATTTACAACAATAAAACGAGATGAGCATTTTATCTCGAAAATGTTTGATAAATTAAAAATTCTGTTTTGCGCTTGTCTAAATTTGGCCTTGCGTTCTTGCATCGTCAAATATAGCCTGTGATGAAATAGAGCGGCAGAGGAGATAATTAAGCGTTCTTAGGCTTAAAATCATTACTACTGATCAAAACTTGACAAACGAGAAATTTTGGATTTGCCTATTATAAAAACAAAATGCAGCTGGGCAATTGGTATTTAAAGAAATTGCTCAGTTGGCTTTGCGTGCGTTGTCTTTGCTTATAAGCAACGCGTTTTCAGCGTAATGAATATTGTAAAAACAAAACTCGGAAACAAAATGCAGTTGCCAATGCTAGGTAATCACTCTTTTGGAGTTAGGAAGATGTGATGTATTTCGTTCAGCCCAACAAACGACATGCGCAGAACGCACAATTCAAAACAAATAAAAAATGAGCTGGAATTTTATAAATAAAATTTCGAATGGTGGGGAACTGGGGAACCATTCTTATAAGAAACTTTCTTTGTTGGTAAAATGCCACGAGACAGAAAGAGGAAGACCATATTGGTCAACATGGCGAAGAAGAAATGCGGGCTGCTTTGATAAAAATATCTGAAGGGCAAAAAACCGTATTATTATTATTATTATCAATACCAGATTCACTAGATTGGACTAAAATTATCATGTCGACATGCGAAAAAATATAACAAACTATGAATCTGCGGAACAAGGGATTAATCGAGGTATCGAGCGATGAAGAGGCGGAACCGGATCTTTTCAGCGATGCCGATGGTGAATATGGTTCAGATACAAATTACGTACCCACAGAAGACTCATCAATAACTTGCATGTCTGACTCTGATGAGAACCAAGTCAACTTTACGAACGGAGTTTAGTTGTCCTTTAGGGCTCTGTCTTGGACCCTATTTATGGAACATAGGTTTTGATGATTTTCTGACACTTCATTTCCCTCAAAGCTGCTCGCTAATAGGATACGCCGACGATGGTCTCCTGCTCTTACATTCCAATTCTAGAGTAGGTATCGAAAGACTGGCTGATAATTGCCTG
Organism: Agonopterix heracliana; assembly: GCA_963693445.1. NCBI lineage: Eukaryota > Metazoa > Arthropoda > Insecta > Lepidoptera > Depressariidae > Agonopterix > Agonopterix heracliana. The sequence continues at coordinate 3,023,493 of OY856321.1, forward strand.
AAGCAAATAACAGATTGGGTATACAGAAATCGTCTTCAGTTCGCCCCGCATGAAACATTCCAGCTACTGCTCAAAGGTAACCTGAAAGTACCACCACGAACCTAATTACAAGGCATTAATATTAAAAGTAAAGTTGTTGGAGTTCAGAGAGCACTCATTCTTCATTTTCAAGAAATACTGAAAAAACAAATGTGATTTTCTCATGTTACAGGAGGAGCTCATTCGAAAACTGATGGACCATCAGACTTAAAAATAGAGCAATTAATTTTGGCTCGCAAACATGACAACATACGCGGAGCTAATGTGTTGGCACCAGAAAGAGTCAATGATGATGTTGGGAGTACAATGGTCCATGGCGAATTGGCCACTGGCCTGAGAAATACCAGTGCGTGCGAGAGGACTCAAATAAAACTTCCAAATATTTGAAGCATAAAATGTGCACTGGGAAAAGATGAGGAGGGAAACTTGCCTGCGATGCAAAGGATGCCCTGGAAAGCCAGCGTAGGTGTCTTATTACAGAATATAGCAGGACGTGTAACAACGATGACGTTACAAGACGTTCTTGTGATCTGTAGAGTCCATCACACTGATAGATCGTGGCAGAACGGCTGGTAACGTGGTCGTTTTTGGAAGTTGGTGCTCCACTAAAAGGAAAATCCTTAACTTACTAAACCTTTCAAATCAAAATACTAGTGGTCAGTGTAACCAATCTAGTCTCAGGATATTGGATTGCAAAATCGTGAAATCTGGAAATAATGCAGAAAATAAGAAAAAGCACTTAAACGTAGAATTTGAAAACTGTTACTAAAATCAGTTGACAGAAATGATTCACCAAAACCTCATACTAACATTTGGTCGCTACAGATGTAAGAGAGCTTTGCTCCCTGTGCCACCGTCGAAACCGTAGGTTTTTTGACATTTCATGGGAAGAATGGCAAAATGAAAAACATGAATATAAAGATAAAACTGGCCAAATAAAAGTGACAAAGAAAATGGTAAAGAGTGAGAAGAATGGAACTGTGCAAGAATTGACAGATAAGTTTTACGAAAAAATTATAAAAATTAAAAAGCACATTTACAATATCAAGCACCAATACATACAAGCTTCGGAATGTTTGAAAAGTTTGTTGGATACAGAAGTAGCTTTGATCATAGATTTTTCGGAAAACAGGGTGTGAAGGTTAGCGACAGAAGCAGTCGATGCACTTTGATGCTTCAAAAACCCAAATTACTATTCACAATGGGGTGCTTTATACATAAGATCAAAACCCAAAATCATTTGAGACACTGTCACCTAACAATGTACACGGAACTGAGGCTATATGGGTTCACCTGGGTCCAATACTGGACTATATAAAAAACGAGTTATCTAAGCCCTAATGTCACCACGATACACTTCTTTTCCTACGGCCCGAGTACGCAGTACCTACAGACAAAATTTCTTTTTATTTACGAAAACCACGAAAGAACTAGGTTTTCCTCATTCTACACGGAATTTTTCGGAAACTTCACACGGAAAGGGTGCACTTGTACATCAAGTGACCAATACAGAGATAGAAAACGTTATTGGATATAGTATTAACATTTCTTATCGTAATACATTTTTCTTTACTTTACCAGTGCATGTTTCTCGCATGTGACAAAGATCTCGACCCAGTGATGTGCGCCGCGGAGGCACTAACCCAAATGTCAGCTCAAACCTCTTCGGCCCACAGAGCGGTTGGATGTTGATACAGTTCTTCTATCGTCACAGTGGGAATCGGTTAGCCATATATGTGGTGCCACTCTACGACGCAGCGGTGTTCTGCACAACGAAGAGTCGTTCTGACACCTCTGCGACGGGTGGCGATGTAGCAAAATTGGCCCCAGCGGTACCATTTGGCATCTCCACGAAAATTTTCGATACGTAAAGACTCTAGGATAGTATCTTCTTCCATTTTTATTTTTATTAACCAACGCGAGTCGCGACAAAATGGCTGTCGTCGGAAAAAGGAAATAAGCTCCTTGTACTTCTTTCGGAAAAACTTCACTCACACGGAAAGGGTGCACTTGTACATCAAGTGACCAATACAGAGATAGAAAACGTTATGCTTCTTGCATGTGACAAAGATCTGGACCCAGTGATGTGCGCCGCGGAGGCACTAACCCAAATGTCAGCTCAAACATCTTCGACATTTGTTGAAGTAGAAGACGTTGACGTCGAGTTTATAGACTTGTGTAAGAATACGCGTTTGTGTGGCAGTTTTAGTTTATTTTGTTATTTAAAAGAAGCTTACATTAATGAAGACATGTTTTCATGTTTTCAGTTGATAGTCTGGCGCTAAGGACGCAACGCGACACTGAAAATTGCGATCCGTTAACGCCTTATGGCAAATCTCTCTATTTTAATAAAAGTTCCAAGTTATTAATTCGTGAATTATTTTTAATGACCGAACTCATTGAATATTAAATGATGTTCTCAGACGATAGTCCGGCACCATGCACTCGACGCGGATCAGTAAATTTGAGCCCGATGGTAGCTCTTAACGACTCGTTGGCGGTATATGATAAATGTATCTTCTACAGCTTCTACTCTAGTTATCTCCAAATCTATAATCTTTATAGTATGTATGTAGGTATTTGCTAGGTACCAAGTTATTAATTTGTGCATAATTTTTGATGACAGGACACATTGAATATTAAATATTGTGTTCAGATGAAATAGTTGTGCTAAGGACGCCTCGGTCCCAAACTGGAAACACAAAATCTAAACATAAAGAAAACATCAGCCCAAATTTGACGCCAAACGACCTGATTAGCCGAGATGCATACGACATTATAAAAATAATTCCTATTCCTCAATTAGGTACATGAAGGAAAAATTTGTTGATCGCTACACTTTAAAATAGACAGAACAAATCAGGCAACGTATGCCCTGCATGTTGGGTAATGTAATCGCTGATTTACGTGTCTATGAATATGAAGAAATACTTTTATATTCCAATGACTGTGAATGACGTCAGTCAGAGCATGTTTAATGTGCGAGGATCAGATGACTGTGCATCAGCTGACAGAAGCCGGCCTTATACATATAGGACACGGCTGTTTAATCAAGTCAAGCAAGTTAACAATTTATCCACATAAGCCTCATTCAAGTGAGATGACATTATTAGCAGATATTCTAACACCTACCATGGCACCTATCAATCATGTTCCTACAAAAGGCATCGAGAATCTCGAAGATTGCTACAGTTACCACAGGATTTCAATACGATTTAAGAGCAAATCGTCGAATTGGTGTGGTTTTGCTAGCTTCTTGTTTCAGAAGAAAAAGAAACGGCGGGTAGTACCTGTGACGGTCAGGTTGGTACCTCTACACTTCTGTTAAAGTGACGGCGACTTGACGTTTTGCTACCTAACCTCAACTAGGGTTTCTTTACATTTGCAAGCGGTAGACTTTTACGTCGTTTGGAGCTATTTTCATGACAAGAATCATTGTGAAAGGAATAAATACGTCTCGTATCTGTCCAGTGGATTGGACGGATACGAGACGTATCCGTTCAATCGGGTTTGCGGCACGAGTATTACGTCCCTACGGCTAAAAAGTGTTGCATCTTCTACGACATACTCGTAAGTGTTGTGTGCGGCTATAAAGTGTTGCGTACATACGTCTATCTATATCGTGTTACGGCAAAGTGTTAAATACGCGTCAACAATGTCCGAGAGTCGGAGAAGAAAAAGCTTAAGCATTGGTGACTAGAATTGAGAATTATGTCAACGATCCAATCAATCTCACAAATGCTAATGCATAAATGATTGAGACCCGTAAAGAAATGTGCACTGCCAAGACAAGCTAGACTAACGACCTGGCGAAAGCGACGGGAACCCGTTGGATGAGGGCCGCGCAGGACCAATCATTGCGGCGATGTTGTGGGAGGCCAATATCCAGTAGTGGACGTCCATCAAAAATGAGAAATACCCATCTGTAAGCCCCCTGGATACATGTTTGGAAACCTTTGCGGTGGGGGATAATTTCTGGATATGGAATAGTACAAGGAGCCAATTTCCTTTTCCCAACGACAGCCATTTTGTCGCGACTCGCGTTGGCTAATAAAAATAAAAATGGAAGAAGATACTATCCTTGAGTTTTTGCGCATACTAAATTTTCGTGGAGATGCCAAATGGTACCACTGGGGCCAATTTTGCTACGTTGCCACCCGCTGCAGAGGTGCCAGAACGACTCTTCGCTGTGCATAGCACCGTTGCGGTGTGGAGTGGCACCACATATATGGCGAACCGATTCCCACTGTGACGATTGCAGAACACCATCAACATCTACTAAAACGGCTTAATTAAAGTCACACAATGTGCTATAATCGTCTGTATAGCCCCCTGGATACATGTTTGGAAACCACTGTGCCCTTTGTGGTGGGGGTAATTTTGGGATATGGAATAGTACAAGGAGCTAATTTCCTTTTTCCGACGACTGCCATTTTGTCGCGACTCGCGTTGGTTAATAAAAATAAAAATGGAAGATACTATCCTAGAGTCTTTACGTATCGAAAATTTTCGTGGAGATGCCAAATGGTACCGCTGGGGCCAATTTTGCTACGTCGCCACCCGTCGCAGAGGTGTCAGAACGACTCTTCGTTGTGCAGAACACCGCTACGGCGTGGAGTGGCACCACATATGCATATGGCGAACCGATTCCCACTGTGACGATAGAAGAACAGTATCAACATCCAACCGCTCTGTGGGCCGAAGAACGGTGACTTCATAAACTTTTTTCTAACAGTAGTGGTTTGAGGTTAGAAAACCGCATGTTAAATAGGAACTTTTATTCTATTTTGTAAAGTACCTACAGTTACAGATAGACAACATTTGTGCCACAGATAATTGTACCAGCAGTCATTTCAAACTTTCGCTGAAGTCTCAAATAGTGACTTTTACTGTCATGGAATTTATCTGGAAATTATAAATGGTATCTTCTTACTAGGTAACAACTGTCCGATCTGTAAAAATATATTTTACTTTGACTTTCTTCCAGATCAGCAAGACAATCATACGGCGACGATGCTATAGGATATGTACAACTTCGGCGTGATTGCGACATGTGTACCATTAAATGCAGGGTGTGTCCAGGACACAAAGTTCGTTCAAAATAGTACGAAGCGACTATGATAGTAGATGAAAAAGAAAGTAAAGTCGTAAGCGTCCAGTATCATGATTGTGCTGCATCTACAGACGGTCCCAAACATTCAGAAGCTTTCCTGATGTGGGTCCACAGAAGGAGCGAAGAACCATCAAGTTCAAGTTGGTACCAATTTTAAATACATTAACTTCCAATGATCTGTCCACTGTTAAAATACAACAAGCTACGCGGACAGCATTGCACAATGATTTCCTGTCACAATTTCTCAAAGAAGGTTTAAATGGTTCAAGTCTTAATGGACTTAACGCATTAGCATTTCTAGGTCTCAGGAAGTTCTTACATTATTTTTCAGGATTCCAATCGCAGCTTCTGTCTTTATTGAGTACCATAAACATACAAAATGAACAGATATTGGAGATTCTAAAACAGAACAGATACATAGCTGCAAGGACGGTGAAATCTGAATTTAAATTTCCACTGAACAATGCTGAAGAATTGATAGCCAACGAAATGTTGCTTATAAACAAGGACAATTATGATAATTTGGTAATATATAGGGTGGAAACTTAAGATGGGGCACAAAGGGCAGCTACCAGAAGCATTATAGCTACAAGAAAATGTTCTTAGGAGATGCAAAAAATTTTGTGAGAATTTCAGTTTTTCTCGATGACTGTACATTTTTTTCAAAATCTGTGAATGCAAGTAAAATACCACAGTGCCCTTTGTGGTGGGGGGGTAATTTTGGGATATGGAATAGTACAAGGAGCTAATTTCCTTTTTCCGACGACAGCCATTTTGTCGCGACTCGCGTTGGCTAATAAAAATAAAAATGGAAGAAGATTAGAAGATGCTATCCTTGAGTCTTTGCGTATTTAAAATTTTCGTGGAGATGCCAAATGATACCGCTGGGGTTAATTTTGCTTCGTCGCCACCCGTCGCAGAGGTGTCAGAACGACTCTTTGATGAGCAGAGAACCGCTGCGGCGTGGAGTGGCACCACATATATGGCGAACCGATTCCCACTGTGACGATTGCAGAACACCATCAACATCCACTAAAACGGCTTAATTAAAGTCACCCAATGTGCAATAATCGGCTGTATAGCCCCCTGGATATATGTTTGGAAACCACTGTGCCCTCTGTGGTGGGGGGTAATTTTGGGATATGGAAAAGTACAAGGAGCTAATTTTCTTTTTCCGACGACAGCCATTTTGTCGCGACTCGCGTTGGTTAATAAAAATAAAAATGGAAGAAGATACTATCCTAGAGTCTTAACGTATCGAAAATTTTCGTGGAGATTCCAACTGGTACTGCTGGGGCCAATTTTGCTACGTCGCCACCCGTCGCAGAGGTGTCAGAACGACTCTTTGTTGAGCAGAGCACCGCTGCGGCGTGGAGTGGCACCACATATATGGCGAACCAATTCCGACTGTGACGGATGTCCATGTTCACGTGTGTTCTTCAGATAGAAGAACAGCATCAACATCCACCCGCTCTGTGGACCGAAGAACATTAGAGTTCATTAACTTTTTTCTAATAGTAGTGGTTTGAGGTTAGAAAACCGCATGTTAAATAAGAACTTTTATGCTATTTTGTAAATAGGGATTGCAAATCCGTTCAGATTCTGAAATCCGGATTTTAGGAAACGGATTTGGGACCAATCCGGATAATCCGGATATTTCGAATTTTGAGAACAATAATTGGTATACCTATTTAATATTTGTGTTAATACTTTGCATTCTATGATGATAAATCAACGCAATTATTAAAAAACACTTGTAGGTATCAAAATCAACAATAATTATCATCTTTTGGAACTGCAACCCCCTACAATATTTACATGACTAAAAACCTGACAGTTCCAATTTCAATAGTACAGGAATAAATCAAGTACATGGCAATATAGTAGGTACTATGTGAAGACCTGGAGCGATCCAAGTGGGCTCGAAATTTAAAAGTGGGCTTATTTATTTAGTACCTAAGTATGGTGTATCCGTTGTTGTGTATTGTGCAGTACCTATATAAACGATGGGTGCGAGGAAAGCGAGCTCGAAAATTCTCAGGACTATGAATCAGTTATTACAGAGTTGTTTCGGTTAAAATAGATATACCTACAAAAAAAAGTTTAATCTTTTTTAGGACTAAGTATATCTTGGCTGTGATCATAACTCTTTAGATTTTTGTAAAAGTTAAAATAGAAACTTGAAGCGAGCGTTATGAGCTCGACATTTCTCAACACACTGACTGAATATGATGAGGTCAATTCTACAATATCAATACGATTTAAATTCTGGAGCGAGAAAAGCGGGCTCGAGATTATAAAAATACTACGACTTGTTGCTGCAATACAAAACCGAAGCGAGTGAAGCCAGTTAGATATTTTACTGCAATATGATGAGGTCATTACAATGTAATCTAAAACCAGGACGAGCAAAGCGAGCTCGAGATTTCTAGTTCATGCTGAAATCGAGGCAATTTATGTAAGAAGCAAAAACTAGACCGAGCTTATGATTTTCCTACCTTACAACTTACATTTGTGGTCCACACATGCCGAAATCGAGTTGATTTTGTTTATTAAACAAAAAATGCAATGAGCGAAATGAGCTCTAAAATTCCCAGGCTAAAAATTTGGTTGTAGTAAGAGCCTAGTGTCAGAGTGCAAATAAAACAAAATTAATCGAGCTAAGCGAGCCCAAAAATTCGCAATACATTTTGACTCTATTTTTTATTTGCCCTGAACACATCGAGCTTCTCTGACTTTTCAAGAATGTGGACACCCTGGATTTCTGTTAAATCTGCGAAAGCCTGGGCCGGGTGTAGGACCAGAAGGAGTAGATAGGTATAGGCAGTTTAAATCAAGAATGGAGTAATCAGAACTGCTCATCGAAGCTCAGGCCTTGGAACCATTCGGTTTCTGTTGTTATTTAAAAATTTCCTAGGTTATTTTGATAAAATAACTGGGCGGGATTCAATGAAAACGAGATCCAATGTAGAAAAATAACGAATTTCGAGAATATTAACGAATGGGAACAAAACCCGATCAGTTCAGAGGCCAGAACATCAATGAATAATACTATTCAAGCCTACCAAGAAAATGTTCGTAAAATCCGGATTTCGTTTTTAAATCCGGATTTTAAAGCTCAGCCAAAATGAACGGATATCCGGATATTTCGGATAACGGATTATCCGGATTGCAATCCCTATTTGTAAAGTACCAACAGTTACAGATACACAACATTTGTGCCACAGATAATTGTACCAGCAGTGATTTCTAACTTTGGCTGAAGTCTCAAATAATGACTTTTATTGTCATGGAATTTGTATCTTACGATTACGATACGATCTTTGAATTTTCTGTAGCTATAATTGCTTCTGGTAGCTGCCCTTTGTGCCATATCTTAACTTTCCACCGTCTATTCCAAATGTCATGTTTTTATCTTCAGCTGTTAAGGCTGTGCCTTGTCTGTCAGTCGGTCAGAAAGTCGTACGCAACGATGAATCGAAGAAAATTGAAAAAGGATTTCGGACCAAGTGGAATTTCCCGGGATGTATCGGGGCACTGGATGGAAAACACATTAACATTTTTGCTCCTGACGATACTTCAGGTTATGGTAGTCGATTTTTGTAGCTACCCCTTTGTGCAAGTTCGCACTTTTGTCATAATTATAAGCTCAGGTCGGACAGTCGCTTCCTCCCCCGCGCTATAGCATAGACGCAATTCAGTGTAACCCTCGTGTAAGACCGTCAAGTGAACAATATACGTATTTCAACAAGTTTAGTATTTTCTTTATTATCCTTAGATTAGCCAAACAAGTGAACTATAAAGACTTAACACAGCGAAATGGGACCATGTCAAGCAATTTTTTTATTTGTTAAAATGAATCCACAATTCCACACTTTGCGTATGCTCCTTCCTGCCCTTACGGAAAAACATATAAAACCGAACACAAAGCAAAAAAAGCGAGTAAAAGTTGCCGCGCAAGTTATTAAGCCCTATTTTTACTTTGAGTGCAGATATCTCAAGACCGAAACATTAGTTTCTATGGGAGTTTTGCCATGGAGTTTGACCGAAAAACGACTTTATTTTAATAAAAATAACTGTAATCCTTTCATTTTAAAATGTCTGACATAGCAAATATTGTTAGTGAGACAATTATCTCGAAATGGTTTTCGATTTAGTCCTCCCAAAAAAAACTTGACGTATCGAATTGTAAACAAACAGTTTTGATCATGTCGAAACCGATTGCTGATGAGGAAATGCGGAAGCTGAGGCTTAGACGTAGGCAGCATAAAGCCACCATCACGAGGATCGACAATTTCGTACGAGATCCAGTAAGTTTTGCGGCCGCTAGTGTTGAATTGTTGATATACTCGAGGCGCGAAAGGAGGCGCTGTAAATGCGCTTAAGGCTTATGAGACCGTTCAGCTGGACATCCTCAGCATAGATGAGCGAGATAAAATTAATGCTTCCTTAAAGTCTTTGTCATACAAAAATGTATCAGAATGTCATAACGTGTTTAGTCGCAAGTTACCTACTATTGAAATACCTGATGGCAAAGATTTCACAACATTCAGGCCTTTTTACGACTTATTAGCCTAATATATATATAAATGATTTTTAACCCCATTTCTGACGGTACCTACGGGACCACCGGCTGCCCAAATATTAACCAATCATGTGGTCTATGGGGGCCACTATTCTCACCCAGTAGTGGCCCTAATGCAAAACCGTACCAGAGCATTATATTTGGCAGTATTAACAAGTCTGGCTGGCAGCTAGCCGCCCTAGGCCACATCACATCGTGGCCGATTTTGAAGAAGCCTTCCATGTGGCGCTGGAAGAGGTGTCTGAAATAGCCACACAAGGCTGTTTCTTTCATTACTCCCAGGCATACTAGAATTCTCCTTAGATTTTCCGCTCCCCATCTTCTATATGAAGAGATACTTAGTTCAATGCGTCGATGGCGCAGGAGTACACAGCCTCCAATTCCACACAGCCTCTCCGAGTATGGGCTAGCACTAAGTGTCCATGAACACCAACAACATTATCTTCTTGGGACCGTTGTAGCAGGAGCTAAGGCGGTCATATTGGCCATGCCAACATTCGGCCCGGCTATAAGGGTGGCCATAACCTTATTAGCGAATGCCACATTCCTGACGGTACCTGCGGGACCACCGGCTGCCCAAATATTAACCATTCATTGGTCTATGAGGGCCACTATTTTCACCCAGTAGTGGCCCTAATGCAAAACCGTACCAGAGCATTATATTTGGCAGTATTAACAAGTCTGGTTGGCAGCTAGCCGCCCTAGGCCACATCACATCGTGGCCGATTTTGAAGAAGCCTTCCATGTGGCGCTGGAAGAGGTGTCTGGAATAGCCACACAAGGCTGTTTCTTTCATTACTCCCAGGCATACTAGAATTCTCCTTAGATTTTCCGCTCCCCATCTTCTATATGAAGAGATACCTAGTTCAATGCGTCGATGGCGCAGGAGTACACAGCCTCCAATTCCACACAGCCTCTCCGAGTATGGGCTAGCACTAAGTGTCCATGAACACCAACAACATTATCTTCTTGGGACCGTTGTAGCAGGAGCTAAGGCGGTCATATTGGCCATGCCAACATTCGGCCCGGCTATAAGGGTGGCCATAACCTTATTAGCGAATGCCACATTCCTGACGGTATCTGCGGGACCACCGGCTGCCCAAATATTAACCCTTCATTGGTCTATGAGGGCCACTATTATCACCCAGTAGTGGCCCTAAAGCAAAACCGTACCAGAGCATTATATTTGGCAGTATTAACAAGAGTCTGGCTGGCGGCTGGCCGCCCTAGGCCACATCACATCGTGGCCGATTTTTGAAGAAAACATCCATGTGGCGCTGGAAGAGGTTTCTGGAATAGCCACACAAGGCTGTTTCTTTCATTACTCCCAGGCATACTAGAATTCTCCTTAGATTTTCCGCTCCCCATCTTCTATATGAAGAGATACCTAGTTCAATGCGTCGATGGCGCAGGAGTACACAGCCTCCAATTCCACACAGCCTCTCCGAGTATGGGCTAGCACTAAGTGTCCATGAACACCAACAACATTATCTTCTTGGGACCGTTGTAGCAGGAGCTAAGGCGGTCATATTGGCCATGCCAACATTCGGCCCGGCTATAAGGGTGGCCATAACCTTATTAGCGAATGCCACATTCCTGACGGTACCTGCGGGACCACCGGCTGCCCAAATATTAACCCTTCATTGGTCTATGAGGGCCACTATTATCACCCAGTAGTGGCCCTAAAGCAAAACCGTACCAGAGCATTATATTTGGCAGTATTAACAAGAGTCTGGCTGGCGGCTGGCCGCCCTAGGCCACATCACATCGTGGCCGATTTTTGAAGAAAACATCCATGTGGCGCTGGAAGAGGTTTCTGGAATAGCCACACAAGGCTGTTTCTTTCATTACTCCCAGGCATACTAGAATTCTCCTTAGATTTTCCGCTCCCCATCTTCTATATGAAGAGATACCTAGTTCAATGCGTCGATGGCGCAGGAGTACACAGCCTCCAATTCCACACAGCCTCTCCGAGTATGGGCTAGCACTAAGTGTCCATGAACACCAACAACATTATCTTCTTGGGACCGTTGTAGCAGGAGCTAAGGCGGTCATATTGGCCATGCCAACATTCGGCCCGGCTATAAGGGTGGCCATAACCTTATTAGCGAATGCCACATTCCTGACGGTACCTGCGGGACCACCGGCTGCCCAAATATTAACCCTTCATTGGTCTATGAGGGCCACTATTATCACCCAGTAGTGGCCCTAAAGCAAAACCGTACCAGAGCATTATATTTGGCAGTATTAACAAGAGTCTGGCTGGCGGCTGGCCGCCCTAGGCCACATCACATCGTGGCCGATTTTTGAAGAAAACATCCATGTGGCGCTGGAAGAGGTTTCTGGAATAGCCACACAAGGCTGTTTCTTTCATTACTCCCAGGTATACTAGACTTCTCCTTAGATTTTCCGCTCCCCATCTTCTATAAATGAAGAGATACTTAGTTCAATGCGTCGAAGGCGCAGGAGTACAGAGCCTTGGGGTGCTAAGGTCGGGTAACCTCCACGAAAGCTTGCCACTTCCAGTCTCTTTGGATACGTCCGGAGGATACGGAAGCTGGTGGAGCAGGTGCATTCTGGGAGATGTTCGGTGACTTCCCCAAAGTGGGATCTTGCTGCTCATCGGCAAATGACCCGACACGTTCGTTCCTCCACGTGTCCCTCTGTTCATCAGAGGGCACTGTGGAGGAGCAAGGGCGGGCTCTGCGTGTACTCATACTACCGCAGAGCAGGCCGGGAAGGAGTACCTTCCCCGCCACCGCCAGGGGGGGTGTCGTAATCGCCTGGAGTGTCGTTGATCATGTCAAGCGGCTCCAGGCGACCGAGGGCCTTGCCTTCATTGGCCGGGCCAAGACAAAGCCATGTCAATAACAACCCGACAAGGAAATGTTTTTAATAACCCCGGGGCACCTGGGAAACCCTGTGTATCCCAAGTCCCTTACCGCTGGAAAGGGCGTCACCCAGCGGTGGACCCGCGTAATTCGTCCCATACTCGTGGGAATTGTAATGGAGAAAAATTCTTCTGCTTCGACAGATGCCAGGGGTCTGAGAAGCATCATGAGTGGGTCGTCGACTCTGAGGACTGGGAACTAATATTCGTTCCCTTAAGAATGCCGCGAACCAGATAGTGCTGGCGGGGGAGCAGCTTCAAAAGCGCACCGCCACAGAGGAGACGACAAGACTGCAGTCGGACATTAATCGCCTGCAGGCCGAGGTGGCTAAGCTCCGTAAGGAGGTGCAGGATATGCGCGCACAGTATAGGTAGCCGCCTCCAGTGCTTGTAGAGGAGATAATACAGTCAATCATGGTCGAAGTTGGGACCATGACGAACGCGAGACTGGATGCACTGGAGGGAAGGCTGCTCCCCAAGGAGATCCTCCGCCCTCCTCTAGCGCATTAGCTTACCCGCGTTGAGGCCCCGCTAGCTCTGGCCCTCAACCGGACCCTGCCTCTAAACCCCCCAAGGGGAAACGAGGTGGAAAGAGTCAGGGGCAGACGAAGGGAAAGCAAACCAAAGAAGATCCGCAACCTTCTGCGCCACCTCGCGTAGTCAATCTTGAGCCACCGAAATCGCAGTCCTCAGGGGAGGCCGAATGGATCAAGGTGGCCAAGAAGCCTAAGCCACCGCCTGCGGCTCAAAACACAATTAGGCCGGCCAGGTTACGTCTACCTCAGTCGTCGGCTGTAACACTTACGTTGCAGCCGAAGGCTGAGGAGAGGCTGAGGGCATAACTTACACTCATTTGGCATTAAGAAGGCTATGGCAAAGTACAGCCTCAGTAATGGCAGCCCGGGCGACTGTGCCCTCTGGACTGAGAGCCCTTCCCTGCGTGCCCTCCGCAAAAGCGCCTAAGTAGAACAAGAAAAATGTTTTAATTTGCAGGATAATTTGTATACCTATTAAAAAAAATCTAGGAAGATGTCTAGTATACCTGGGAGTAATGAAAGAAACATGAAATGAAAGATGTGTGGCTATCCCAGACACCACTTCCAGCGCCACATGGAGGGCTTCTTCAAAATCGGCCGCGATGTGATGTGATGACAAGACGGCCAGCCGCCTGCCAGACTCTTGTCAATACTGCCAAATATAATACTCTGGTACGGATTTGCATTGGGCCACTACTGGGTGAAAATAGTAGCCCTCATAGACCACATAAATGGTTAATATTTGAGCAGCCGGTGGTCCCGTAGGTACCGTCAGAAATGTGGCATCTGCTAATAAGGTTGTTGCCGCCCTCATAGCCGGGTCGAATGTTGGCATGGCCAATATGACCGCCGTAGCTACTCCTGCTTCAACGGTCCCCCTTCAGAAATGTGGCAATGTGGTTAATTGTAATAGTCAATAAGTCGTGTTATGGCATTATTTTGGCCCAAGGCATTCGGTTTACATTTTTACAGTTTTTCGAATCATCAAATAGGTTATAATTATGAGCACATCAAAACAATAACAAACAATTTCTGGCCGCATCTTCTCTACAGCGACAACACATTCTGACACTGTGGTAGCTTAAAAAAGAATTGACGTTTAATAAGTGCGCTTCAGGCTCCTTTATATTGAATAAATTATTTTGATTTGATTGATCCCGCTAATAAGGCTATGGCTGCCCTCATAGCCGGGCCGAATGATGGCATGGTCAATAGCGCCATAGGTCCTGCTTCAACGTTGCCACAACCTTTTCAGCGGATGCCACATTGCTGACGGTCCCTACCTACGTGACCACCGGCTGCTCAAATATTAACCATCCATGTGGTCTATGAGGGCCACTATTTTCACCCAGTAGTGGCCCTAATGCAAAACCGTACCAGAGCATTATATTTGGCAGTATTAACAAGTCTGGCTGGCAGCTAGCCGCCCTAGGCCACATCATATCGTGGCCGATTTTGAAGAAGCCTTCCATGTGGCGCTGGAAGAGGTGTCTGAAATAGCCACACAAGGCTGTTTCTTTCATTACTCCCAGGCATACTAGAATTCTCCTTAGATTTTCCGCTCCCCATCTTCTATATGAAGAGATACTAAGTTCGATGCGTCGAAGGCGCAGGAGTACGCAGCCTCAAATTCCACACAGCCTCTCTGAATATGGGCTAGCACTAAGTGTTCATGTACACCATCAACATTATCTTCTTGGGACCGTTGAAGCAGGAGGAGCTAAGGCGGTCATATTGGCCATGCCAACATTCGGCCCAGCTACGAGGGCGACCATAACTGCACTGCCACATTCCTGACGGTACCTGCGGGGACCACCGGCTGCCCAAATATTAACCATTCATGTGGTCTATGAGGGCCACTATTTTCACTCGGTAGTGGCTCGTAACGCAAAACCGTACCAGAGCATTATATTTGGTAGTATTGACAAGAGTCTAGCAGGCATCAGCCACTTCACATCGTGGCCGATTTTGAAGGAGCCGTCCATGTGGCGCTGGAAGAGGTGTCTGGGATAGTCACACAAGGCTTCTCCTGGATTTTTTTTTTATTTAAATAATCTTGCAAATTAAATCATTTTTCTTCAATTTTACTTAGGCGCTTTTGCGGAGGGCACACAGGGAAGGGCTCTCAGTCCAGAGGGCATAGTCGCCCGGGCTGCAATTACTGAGGCTGTACATTGCCATAGCCTTCTTAATGCCAAACAGAGAGGTTGAGGGCCTGACTGAGCACGCCTGCCATTTAGTCAGGCCTTCTACACGATTGTAACCTGGTATTTTGGATGGGATAGGGCTCGATATTTTCTTGAGCGACATAAAGACGAACTTTCAAAAATAGGTTGTCTTGTCTGCAAACATTTCTAGTGATCGAGCCAAAATAACGCCAGAAATCATCGATGAATTCTTCGAAAACTACATTAAAACTGTGGAAGGCGTATCACATGATTGCTTAATTAATTATGATGACGAGACTAATCTCACCGAGCGACGATCCTGGTAACAAAAAAAAATATTTGTAAAAGAGGAATCAAATACCCAGAAAGGGTAATTAATAGCTCTAAAACAGCTGTATCACTCATGTTTTCAGGAACGGCACAGGGTCAGTTACTTCCAATTTATGTGGTAGGTATATAAATCAAATCACCTGTGGGACACATAGCTAGGGAGATCCAGAACATACCCTGTATAACAGGTCCAAGAGCAGATGGTTTGACGGTGTTTGTTTTGAAGACTGGTTCTTTAAAGTAATAATGCTATATGCGAAGTCAAAACCAGGACATAAGGTTATTGTTAGGGAAAACTTGCGGTGCTTGCCTCCAAAAACCACACATCTTCTGCAGCCGTTAGATTTTGCGTTTTATGCTCCACTAAAAAATTGCTCGAGAGACATCCTTACCCGATGTAAATGGTTGGAAGGGCGTAAGCACAAAGTTTTAATCAAAAGCTCTTCACAGATTACTGGCAAAACTAAAAAACCAAGTCGTGTATGTACCTACCACAACAATGGTACATTCTCATACGTTATGCTTAAAATACAGGCAAACCATACGCCATGAAAGAAGTCAATCAAAGAGTTACATTTGACTGCAAGTCATTGCTGAACTTAGTCCCGAATTGGTAATTGGATAAGGATAAAATGAAAATGATGTTCGAAAGTTAATCATAATCAAATTAAAATGGAAAGTCAAATATTATAAACTTTAAAAGATATAAATCTTTATAGCGACTAAAAATATTACAAAGATAGCAACTTTTTATTTTTTGTAAAAATAAAACGTCCAAATAAAGATAATATAATTTGCAGGTCTCTTCGGAAAATCAACCGGAAATAAACAGAAAACAGAAGTTTTGGGAATCCGGCCTGAATTGCGGACCTCTCCTCTTTGTAGTATCATAGGACGAAGACGTCATAAACAGCTGCTCCTTCGTTATAAACAACTAGCTGTACAACAAGCTCTCGATGTATATTTTAAAATATTTCACGCACTGCATTGCGTTCATCCAAAAGAATCTGACCGCGAAATTTGCTAACACTGCTAAACCAAAACTGGTTTCAGAGCGGGAAAAAGAGTTGTTGGAAAGGTTGTACAAAGCACGTTGTGTTAGAAACATTGGCAACTAGTATTCAACTTGATTAAGTGAAATCAAAGCTACTAAGGGAAATTATCACTCAAGCCATAAAAACTAATCGAACAAATTATATAAATAAATTCGAAAACGGTGGAATCTTAAAAGCAAGATTTCGATCTTACAGATTGTTAAAAGATCTCCTAAAACGTACAGATTTTTGCAGCATAAACACCGATGCCCAGTACCAGAAATACTTTAGCGTTTACTGAAAAGTGTTCCGATGGAGCTGGGCTGCAGAATGTAAAATGTAGAACGCTCTCCTCTTTGATGAGATTTCAATAAAAAAATTAAATAAAAAGGCTTATTTATAACGACGACACCGATAGTGAAAGGCTATGAAGATTCCGAAATCAACCAAGAAATACCAAAATGTCACCTGTCGATTATTTCCAATATAGAATTCAAGGCAACGAGGTTTCAACGAAATTACTATTTCTACTTGTTTTACGCTCTATCAATGTTCGAGTACCACAGGGTAAGAGACACAATATCCGCTTGCTGTGAAAAAGTCGGAGGTCTGATAGCAAAGTGGAAGACGTTTATCTTTACCTTAACTTAAAAACCTTAAGAGACTGCGCCGTATTTTGGTGTACGCTTTAAACGAGCTGTTGGCACAAATTCGATGTCTAGGACCACCAACATACTTTATAACATTCAGCAGTTGTAATGACATCAACTGGCTAGATAATTATGCCATAAGCTCTCGTTATAAGCGATGGACGACCAATGGACAACCCGAAGGATTTAGATACGAGTATGGTAGCGACACCTCGATTCTTTCTCTATCGTGCTTGTCCACACGATAAGAAGAAGAAGCGATTAATTTAATAGTATCCCGTTATTGTTAGCAGACATTTCATGCATCACTTCAATGCCCGAAAGAAATGTATGTTAAACAACAATCAAATTTGAAATGGTCGTATAAAAGACTACTGGTGGAGAATCGAATTCCAAAATCGCGGAAGCCCCCATGTTCATATGGTAGTAGTCACGTCACGTATCTTTTGATACTCGGAAGAGGGCTGCACTAGCTTAACCAAGTATCTAGTTGTGACCTTCCGCCCGAGACATCCGAATTGCATGATCTGGTTAAAAGAAATCAATGACAAATCAATATTACGTTTGTGAAGTTAATTTTGACGGCCCGACAGCACAGTCTGTAGTGAACCTGCCTGCTGTGCCGGGGGTCGCGGGTTCGAATCCCGTAAGGGACAAATATTTTTATGACGAATATGAATATTTATACCCGAGTCATGGATATTTGTATCTATATAATGTATTCTATATCGTTGTCTAGTTATCATAATACAAGTCCAGGCTAGATTCTGGAACTTTAAATGTGACTAGATAATTTGTGTGGCACTGTCCAAGACAAAAAAAAAAAAAAATTAGACTTTAAATTTGATGATAATGGGTTTTGAATTGTGCGGGAAGAGTGGGGACGCCACGCAAAAAATAATGTTTGTGGCCTCCATTTAAAGTAGCTAGCAAGTTCAACAAATGTAATAACGTCGCAGCTTATACCAGACGAAAATTGGCCAGTTTATGCTGTGAAACAAATTATGTACGAAACCGGTGAGTGATATTTACCTACATTTCAAAGTGATTGCGTTCCACTAATATTTGGTCTGTATGTTTTTTAAGGAATAAAGTGCTATTGTTTGTTTTAGATTTGATTGCCGCATATATATCAAAAGTGAAATCAACGAAGTAAAGGCTACACAGAATGACATTTTACTAAGATTGTCATCTACGACGGGACCTACCAAAACCCTTTTACCTGACGAGATAGTCCTGACATTGCAGTCTATTGAAGATCTGAACAATATACAAATTTGGGTAGAAAACGAAGAAAACTTGGTATGTTAATTCAAATTTTACTGTAAATATCTGTAGAATCTACTATTTAAAGTAGTAGCTTGGATATATAGTTATAAAGTAGGTATACGAAACCGATACGTATGAAAATGACGAATAATGCCGAGTATAAAGCCATTAAAATTTAATGTTTAATCAATCAGACAGGTATTTATTTGAAAATCCTGTGAAATTTACATTCCTGCGCCCGCTGCATGAGCCGGACGCGGCGGGAGAAAGTAGCACGTACCTACGTTTTATTTTTTTGGCACGTGGCAAACTCGGTTGCAGAAAGAAATGGCCGACGTGAAAGGCTTCGAGAACCTACCTACCAAACCGGGTCGGGGAATTCCGAGAGGGAGAAGGAGGAGGAAACTTCGAGAAGCATCGTGAAGAAGTTTCGAGAATATACCTACATACTTACCAAACCAAAGGCTCCGAGAACGCAAACGAACTAAACCAGAACACATGTCGTCTTATTTTACTCCACCCGGGGACAACCAGCTCCAAGAGCCAACACCAGCTATAGCGTCGCGCGCGGTGCGGTTTCGTTTTTAAACCATCGCGATATATATCGCGCTACGGTGCATAGTTTGTCATTATAACCTAAAAATTATCACTACTTAAGCATTAAAACTTGTTCTAGAGTTCATAGTAACCAAGTCCAGCTAAGAATGTTTGTTGACTACATGGCTGTGCATAGGAATTTCGCAAATGGCGAATTTTCTGGTCAGGGACAGTGGGAGGCGCTGCGAGCTTTTCTCCGGAAGCATTGACCGGACAAAACATTGGAGCACTGGCGACACGTAATCTTCGCGTTTGGCGCCGTAACATTCTCACTTTGTTTGACGAATTTGTGGAAGCAAAGTAGACGATAAAAACACATGACACAACCATGGTTAACACTTTCTAACAACACTTAACATCTGTACATCCAAATATACATAGTAAGATTAAAGCCTATTCTACCGTTTAAACATAATTTCTTCAAACTGTCCCAACCTACGATTTACACATTCCATGTGTCATTGGAGTCACTGCTGCCTCAAAATGACGACCCGCAGCAAGGCCAAGACACTGGAATTGGAGTCCAAACTACGGGTAGCTCTCGAGGAGTTGAAATGTTCCAAGCACCTGATCGATCAGCTGTTGCAGGAACGTGACGACAGCGAGAATGAAATTAAAAAGATCTTGCATAAAAATACAGAGTTGAAGCGTGAGCTGGCGGAGCTACGCAACCACTAATGAATAATAAATGAATAACCAATAGCTTTTTACTTTGTAAAAGGAACAATATCTTCAGAAAAATTTGCCATAATTATCAAGGCAGTGATAATAGCAATAACAGATGCTGGGTACCAAGTACTTACCACGGTATGCGATCAGGGCCCCACTAATTTGGGAGCGTTGAAGTTGCTGAAAGAGTTATCGCGCCCGTATGACCAAAACACTTTTAGAGTTGATGATAAGGTGTACATAATTTACGATGTACCACATCTGTTCAAGTCAGTGCGGAACAATTTTAAGAAAAATGATTCGATTGAATTTGACGGAAAAACAGCTTTCTGACGTCACCTGGAGATGGTAGAAGAAAAAAAACAGGTATTATTACAGGGCAAAAATGAAAGTAAAATACACTGCTAAAATTTTGAGCAACACTGTGTCGGCAGTTTTAAAGTTGTTGGCAGAGGCCGAAAAAGATTCACAAATGGCTTCCGAATTAAAAAGCTCTGCAATCGTAATACAGGAACTGGACAAATTATTTGACATGACGAAAAAAGGCCTTTCGGCAAAAAAAAATCACATGGCTAAATGGGCTGAGCTCGAATCGAAATTAGCCAACACTAAATTCCTCAGTCAGTCAGGTTTGGAAGCCAAAAATATAAAATGCATTCAAGGGTTTATAATTTCCTTAAAATCGTTACGGGGCATTTGGGGAGACGTCCAAAAACTTTGATTCGAATACCTAAACTTGCGCCAGCTGAATCAAGATTCACTAGAAAATTTATTCGGCATCGTCCGGGGATACAGTCCGACAAATAGCAATTTTAAAAAGAGGCACTTGTTAACATGTTATTTCAAAGGCAAATATCTCTAATGCACCTTCACGTAGCGTAGGCAGGTAATCGCGTCGCGTGTTTTTGTTTTGGTAAAAGGGGTGTTTTTTGACATATGCGGTGAAGGTGGGCAAAGAAGATGAAAAATAATATCAGGTAGTGTGACATATGAAAAGGTTTTGATTGATGTAGCAAAATTAGTTGATTTTCGATTCTAGCTCATTATTTTTTTTTTGCTGAGCTGGCAACAGAGACCGACATCCAGATCGTCATAACCAATTGGTTCCTATTTACGAAAGACCACGATGGAGGAAGAGAAACCAGGAGGAAACCAGAGCAATAATTCGCCATTACAACCGTCATCGTATTTTAATCCAGATAATTATGCCGACAGCAATTTGTCAAGCAGAACTCAAAGACGCAAATGCGCTTTAAGGGCAGCTCAAATTAGAAAAGAGTTAATAGGAACAGGAAGTAATTCAATTCAAATAACTATTTGTACAAATTGTCTACCGAGTCCGAGTCTTCATCCCTTTTATCCTAGTCCCAAGCCTCTTCTAACAGTGCGCCAACATTGGCAGAACAGACGAAAAAGACATAAAGACAGTTGTGATACTGTCACCTGCAGATTGAGCACCTATCCTATATGACCATATTGAGTCTTTGCACTACACTGATGTAAAGGTAGGCAGGTACGAAGTAAAGGCTTAGGCAGAGACCAAAGAGAACGCCAAGAAATTGGCCAATCAGAAAGTGAGAACGAGCCGCTCCGAGCCGTACGTATACTTACTGCAATTTTTGGTATCTACAGCATTAAATAATGTAATTATTGCCGAGTTAGTACTACCTGAACATTTTTTTCAGCTCTACAAGCGCGAGGAGTCGCGGAAGAGGCCGAGGTGAAGGCCGAAGCAGAGACCAAAGAGAAGGCCAAGAAATTGGCCAATCATTGACGTACGTAACTTATTGCACTTTTTGGTCTCTAAAACAATGTTCCTGAATTATTACCGATACTACTTCAATTTTTGTTTTAATTGTTAATGACTAGAATCGAAATCGAAATGTCAATAAAATACAAGGACTAAGCGGTGCTCGTTGGCTTGCGCGCTACGCAGCTATTGACACTATTTTGAGCCAAATGTATGGGACAGCTGTTTTTTTTTTCGCGATTTCGATGTTGGTCCTATAGAGAGAGAGCATATTAAGTTGGATCCTGTATATGAAAGGACAGTCAAAAATAAACTGCGGAACAGATTATCCCTTATAATGGTACAGTTTTCCTTAAATCGGGATTATGGATCGTGTGTAAAATTCGAACCCACTGTTGATATGATAAAGAACTTTTAATATGTAATTTTGGGTCAAAAATAGAGGTACGGTACCCGAAAAAAAAACATGGTTCTTCCAGGATATAGAATGGCAACCTTCTGTATTCCTGTTGTCCTAAGTGTCATCTATCGCTGCAGTATGCGTCTGATGGGGAACCGAGAGAGGTAAGAAATAATGCATCGGGAGCTTGGTCTATTAAAATCAAACTTCCCCGATGTTGTCAATACAACTATGAAACATTTCCAACTTTATTCTTAATTTCATGAAATATAAATACTTATTCATTTACTACAATTTTTATTTACACCCAGAAATCACTCACTATAGCGCACACTCGGAGAGGTAGGGTGATACAGAATGGTGCCGTGACACGAGGATTTTACGTCATTCAATAGGAAATTATCTAATTTATAACGTAATTAAAAGAACTTGGATTACTAAATTTTCATTTTTTTTCTTCCTCTTTTACAAATAGAGTCACAAGATGGAGCGGAGCCCGAATGCGAGCCGTAAACGTAAGGCGCCTCAGAACGAGGACAACGTGTTAATAAGAATGCAAGAAATTATAAACTCGGCACTACCTCCAATAACTGAGAGATTGGATAGTTTAGAGCAGTGGTTCTTAACCGGTGGTCCGCGGACCACTGGTGGTCCCTGAAAGCCCTCTCAGTGGTCCGCGAAGTCATCATATAATTATTTAATAAATGACAACGAGTTGCAACGGGCAGCAGCAGGTAGATGACAGTCGGCGGACTGTGAGAGAGAGTTTATCGACAAACGAAACATGTGTTGCGCATCCGAGTTAAAATAATGGTTTATGACAATTAGGTATGACCCAAACTTTGCGTTTTTTAACGGGGCTGTATGGCTAGGTCCATTGAAATTGAAAAAAATTGAAATTGAAAGAGTTTTATTGTGCAAACAGACAGGACAGACATTCCGTTCGCCTTTGTTTTACTTAGTTCAACTACGTTCTTTGATAAGAGTGCTTGCTTAGCTTATATTTTCAAGTTAGACAGCAAAATTTTGTCAAAAATTGTGAGAGACTACGACTGCCTGCTCCTGATTTTAACACGTAAGTAAAATAAATAGTTGTTTGTTTGTTATGTCACACGTAAAGACTGCTAAGTAGGTACTGTAATAGTATACTAAGGGCCTGTTTCACTACTTTCGGATAAGTTCTTAGTAGCTTTTCTGACAGATATAATTTCTGTCTTTTCTGGCAGATAAGCTATTTGGAGTTAATTCTGATGTGGTGAAACAGGCCCTTACCACACACGTCACAATGTCATTTTGGCAAATCTGCTAGATAGGTAGGTGTCTATGATTTCAATTTCGATTAATGTTAGATCCAGTTCCAGGGATAAGTATGTCAATAAATGTGTCATCGGTTTTTTGTTCTTTTCTTATCGTGTGGGCAGCAAGCCCTAAGTCAGAGGTTTTCAAACCGCCTTATGGCATCTGATGTGGTTTATACATAAAGACTACTACCACCAGAGTTAATAGCCGATACCAACGGCTATGGTGCCATCTGGAGCACGGAATCATGTTTCTTTTCAGACAATTAGGTCGTTTATTCAGCCTGCAATGTCCTAACCAACTGAGAAAAAACGCACAAAGTGACATTTCACTAGTTTTCCCCCGTGGGAACTGATAAGAACCCAATGCTCATAACCATTAAGACCACAGAGGTGTGGTTTTTGTTTATTCAGTTTTATAGTGCCCATTTTTAAGTGACCACTGTTAGAGTTCAAATTATGTAGGTAACGAAGTAAGTTCGATACCTACGATAGTTAATTACCTACAATAGACTTATTTTGTTTTCAGGAAAATGGCCCCGAAACGAAAATATGACGGCGATTATATTAAATTAGACTTTACTTCAATAGAAACAAATGGGCAGACTAGACCTCAATGCGTAATATGCGCAACTGTTCTTGCCAATGATGCTTTAAAGCCGGCAAAGTTGGAACGCCATTTAAAAACCGTACATCCGAATTATTGTGACCGTCCGCGAGAATTCTTCGAAGGCAAACTAACGAATCTAAAAAAAATGAAACTTGGTCCCAGCGGGACACGTTATGCAGTGTCTGAAAAAACACTGGCTGCATCATTTGAAATTTCAAAATTAATTGCTAAATCAAAAAAAGCTCACACAATCGGCGAATCTCTAATAAAGCCTTGTATGCTTAAAGCTGCTGAAGAGCTTTTAGGGCAGGAAGCTCAACAAAAAATTCGTGAGATTCCACTGTCAAACGACACAGTGAAGTCCCGTATTCAAAAAATGTCAATTGACATTGAAGAACAAATTATTGAGGAAATAAAATGTAGTCCTTATTTTGCGCTACAATGTGATGAATCTACCGACGTTTCGCAATGTTGTCAACTACTTGTATTTATTCGATTCTTGAATGAAAATAAAACATTTAAAGAGGAGTTACTATTTTCTCAAGAACTAGAAACGACGTCGCAAGGTGCAGACGTTATGGATGTAATAACTCAATATTTCGAAAGACATGGACTTATGTGGCAAAAGCTTGCTGGGTTTTGCACGGACGGTGCTCCTGCTATGCTCGGTTCTCGCTCTGGTCTGGCAGCTTTGATTAAAAAAAAGAATCCATCCGCAATAACGACGCACTGCGTTATTCATCGTCAAGCATTGGCTGCTAAAACGCTCCCGGAATGTTTTGCCATTACGATGCAAACAGCCATAAAAGTAGTCAACTTTATTAAAAGGAGTGCACTTAACACTCGTCTTTTCAAAAAATTATGCTCTGACATGAACTCTGAGCACGAAGCTCTGCTTTTTCACACTGAAGTGCGTTGGCTTTCCAAAGGAAACATGCTATCGAGGTTGTACGAATTGAGAGAAGAAGTAAAACTATTCATGAATAATAAGGAAAACAAAGAGTTGCTGAATGGATTCTGTCAGCTCGAATTTCAAATTCATTTTGCTTATTTAGTCGATTTTTTCGGACAACTAAATAAATTGAATCTTCAGCTGCAAGGTTCAGGAAATATGAACTTGGAAGGCACGAGCAACATATTTGCATTCGAAGATAAAATCAATGCGTTTGTTGCTAAAATTGACCTATGGATCAGCAAAGTCGAGAGAGAGAACTTTTCTTCGTTTGATACCTTGAATACAATTATTGAAGGGCAGTGTGCTGAAATTAAAGGAAAAATACAGAAGAATATTACACTCCATTTGAGAAACATGAAAAATGAATTCAATCGTTATTTTCCTGACTGCGAGGACAAAGGTATTCGGAAACTGATCCGCAATCCTTTCATTGTGAACGTTTTTGAGGTGCCTGATGAAGTTCAAGAAGAGTTAATTGAACTAAAACACGACAGTAACTGCAAGGCCACATTCGAGACAGGAATGAAACTTGAAGATTTTTGGAGTCAAAAAGCAATTTCTTTCCCTAAAATTCGAGAAATTGCTTTACGTTACTTAACATTATTTTCAACTACTTATTTGTGCGAGCAAGGATTCTCTGCGCTTTTGATCATAAAAAATAAACATCGGAATCGTTTGGACGCCAGTGCCGACATGCGTTTGGCTTTGAGTAGCACAGAACCAAGGATTCGACGGTTGGTGAAAACTATGCAGTCACAAAAATCGCACTAAAATATAATTAATGTATAATTTTCGCAAGTAAACAATGTGATACTCATAATTTTGAATAATTTTATATGTGCTTTATTTATACACCACTAGTTATTAATTAGTAACGAAACTTTAAGGGTGTATTCAGACCGTGAATACGAACAACTTTCCCTAAGGAACACGGGTCGAAAAACGAAATAAAACCTCCCATATAAAAGTACGGATAGTGAGGTCCAAAAATTTCTTTCTCGTTTTTCGACCCATGTTCCTTGGGAAAAGTACCTCCAAATAGTTAGTGGTCCATGACAAGACAAACATTTTGTCAAATGGTCCCTCATCCCTAAAAGGTTAAGAACCACTGGTTTAGAGAAAAGTTCGGAGGGTTCTAGATCCGAGGGAAGTGGTAGTCCAGAGATAACGAACGGTCAGCATCAGACGAAACCTGCGGTGAGATACGTTATGATTAATCCGTCGTGTAAGCCTAACTTTAATGAAGGAAACGTACATCCTATGACGTTCTTGGAAGATATGGATAAATACCTGTCTAAAATGGGTCTCCCTCGGGATGCCTTGAAGACGATCCTGCAGGGTGATGCCAAGAATTGGTCAAGGATCCATGAAGGTGAGTGGACGACATATAGTCAAATTAAAGAGGAGTTCTTCGACTGTTATTGGGGATGAGAAGCTCAAAATAAATTGAAGCGGAATCTCGGCACTGGGAAGTGGACCCCGAGATCCAATAAGAGTATGGCGGATTATTTTGCGGAACTCTAGAAGCGATCGTTGATGAAATCATGTTACACTTTCCTGAGGAGACAAGACAATTTGTGGGTGGCAATAGGTTCGAAGAGTGCGTTCTCGGCGGCGAGATTTTTGAAAAATATCGAGTATGTTGCGGAACGTAACATACAGGTGAGATCACAGCCTCAACCACATTCCAGCTCCAACCAACCAGAGAGGAGTCGATTTGCACGGACGTCGGCCATCGAATAAATTCGAGGAGAATACAACAATGGCTGGAGGCCCGGCGACCAAAGGAAGCAGAAATCGATAAAATAACAACGACAGAACTACTAGAATAGAACGTATCGAGACGTATTTTCTACCACAATGGAACGCCATGAGCTATCTAACAGAAAACAAGGAGCAGACGAAACCAGCGATGCATACGCCTCAGACATCAAGAACATTGGTAGACATTCTTAGTAAGAAACCCTAGACGACAATATTCTCAGAGATGTATTCAGCTGGAACCTACACCAGCAGCAGTAGTATGGCAGCGTGATATAGCGCTATCTCGCCTTAGCTTTCTTTCTATTTGCGCGCGTACGACCGAAATAAAAGGCGTGATATAGCCGTATCACGGTTACTAGCTACGGTTTCTATTAGCAAGCAGATGATGTTTAAGGTAAGATTACAAATAGATTGTTTACTACGAGTATAAAGCCTTTTGATGTGACTGCCGCGACTGGTGTTAAATGTCGCGGCATATAAGGTCTTTCGACACTTCGGTATTGAATAGGTAGGTAGAGGCCTGCAGCACCTTAATTATTGCGGTGTTTGATTTTCCATGGCACAAACGTGGCAAATATTGTATTTTCGTCATACAAAGGATCTTTGGAGGCTTTGGAGAATTTATAAAGAGCTTTGATACAATTTTATTCAAGATTGACAGTCGAAGATACGAAAGCGTCGAAAAAAATTGGAACCAGTACTGGCTCCTAAACCCTATACATATACACGCACACCAACCTATGAAACTTGGCCCCTTTTGTGTTATACGGTAAAACAATGTGGCTCATTCTAGACATATACTTTTTCTAAGATAAAGAGATCGGTTTGTGCTGCCGTTAAAACCCCAAGACCCTTCGAATGTATCACAGAGGATGATAATTCCTGTAACATGTACTCAGTCCTCTGGATAACGTTCCTGTTTTGCTTTTGCTACTTCCTTGTAAGGTGGAAACGCATAAAAGCCCCTATTCGATAAATCTTGCTGTAAGCATTTATATGTCTCGATACTGAATTTTCTGTCAATAAACATTCCAAGCGCCTCTTCAGGAGTATACGGGTTGGTTTGTTGATTAATTTTTTCTAACACCTCTGTCGATTTGGTTGGAGACTCCAAACATTTATTTATGACAGCCTCTAAGTCACGCGCACTTTTATTGCTTAGTTTCTCATTGTCTTGGGAAGTAATAACTTTCGTAAAGGTCTTGATCAATTTTGCTGGTGGCTCGTTTTGTATCGAAATTTCCAGCCTTTTGCGTTCTCTAATTTGCATCCGTCTATTAATTTCAGATAATTCCGTATCTCTACTACAACCTGCGACAGGTGGCGCGTCCACGATGACGGGTGGTACGTAAACTACTACAGGTGCCACATCCACAGCTGTAGGTTCCATTTTCAAAACTTGAAGATGCATATCAGGATTCAAAATTAAATCTCGAGGAAAGTCGTTTATTAGCGGTTTACTTAACCAGTCTTTATTCTTTTTAAGAAAATATTTTATATATCTTTTGCAATCCACATATCTTTTTTCAACTTTGTAAATAAAGAGGCTTATTGCTTTGTCCAGGTTTTTTTCTTGGAGTGCAGAAAGTGGAGAGTGTAAAGTATCGGCAAGACCTAATTTTATCAAGCAATTTCTTTCAGATTTGGTTAGATCGACCAGTCTACCTGAGCGGCCATTTATTTTTTTACTTTCATCGGTTAGAAGAATGTAGGCATCTAACCGAGTAAAAATATCATCCTGCAAAGAGGGACTTATTTCGACTAAATCGCTGATGGTTCGTACTTCTAACCTACATGCGGTCACCTCCGAAGCGCAAGAGGTGCCGGCTATGGTGCTATCCATAGCATCATATTTTGCCTGTCGCTGACCAGCATGAAGGTTGGCGCCCTCATGCCCCCCTTGCACTAAGTCTCCCGATCGGGGTTCGGAGAGACATCCCCCAGCAAGACAGGTCAATCCCTGCTGAGGCAAAGCGGCACTACGAGTCTTGGACGGCTCCATAGTGCCTCGCCCCCGCTTCCTCCAGGTAACATGTATTAATGCGGGGTTTTAGCATGCCTAACGAGGGTGGACTCCTTCCCGCATTACATATTACCTATCACTGGAAGAGTCAGCAGATCGTTTACACAACGAGGGTATCGCGTGATCTATACTGACCTTTGGAACATTAATAGAGTACATGTATTATGGTGGTGCATACCTATTTTTTCAAACGACGTTAGTTATTCAATATCTAGAAAAAAACTGGGAAACAATGCATTGCATTGACATGCATCCAATACGAGAAATATTTGATTTGAAAAGCTATTGTCTCCAGAGGCCAAATCTTTTTTAAAATGTTTATAACGTCAATTCGTTTATTCTGTAATTCAACATTATTTGTTTATACATTTCTTATTGTTTATCCCCCACCTTAATTGTTTACTTTTAAATATATATAGCCTGTTCTACACTTTTTCGAAAGTAGCCACTATTGGACCTGAAATTGCCAAAGAAGTGAAGTAATTAGTATATGAACTGCAGGACATTGGTTTGAGGTGGTTGCATCAGAGTGCAACCAAGGAACAAATAACAGACACGCAATAAAACTCCTCGTTCAGAAACCACGTGGTACATTACTAAAAACAGGAAAAGAACCGAAACCAAATGTGTTTATCACAGATATAGATCTCTGTGATCCTTTGGCTCGGTAGACCCTTCTTGGTCCCTCCAATATTCCGCAGTAACAAGCAGTCGTTGCTCCCCGAGCAGTGCTGTATCAGTCAGTCAGTAAAAAAAATAAAATCTCTGTGATCCATCAGCACGAAACCACCAACCAAACAACTGTTGAATTTTTTAACTGATTCACTTCAAAAAGATACATTTCCTAGGTAGTTCGCACCGAAAGGGAGAAAAAAGATATATGGTGTTTTGTATGACCATTAAACATTATAAAGTGACCACTTAGTAGAGACTGTTCCAATGTTTTCATTGAATAAACACCCTCAAATTTTTTCAGTTACTCTTTCACGACAAAATACTGTTTTGCAAAACTTTTTCTTATCCTAAATTGTTTAATTAGGTAATCAATCTTGTATTTATTGCCCACCGGCGATAAGTCCGACTATTCTTGTACCTTAATTTACTGTCTGTTTGCTATTTGTATTATATTTTTTTGGGTATAAAATAAAGCAGAATTGATTGATTATTGGTAATTATAATCTGTCTTTGTTGCAGGAAGTTACTAGCACAGCTCATCAGTGCATTTAGTTATTAATTATTGTGTATTGTAATTTATTGTAATTTATATTGTAGTTGTAGTCAAGTTCATCATTATTGTGATGTAGTTATAACGAAGATGTTCATCTTTTATTGAGTTGTTACTTTTCTTTATGTTTAAGTATAGTTATTGTTATAAGTTTATTGTTGGAAGTTTAGAATAGGTAGTAAGTATTAATTGTTTTGACCTAAGGACATTAATTTAATTGTATTTGAGTTATTGAATTGAATTTGTTGTAAAATTGTTTGCTTTTCAAAATGTCTCTGTCTATCCTCGGGGAATATAGTCGTGAGCATATGTATGTGTTTGTAAAAGTGCTTGCTGACATAAGTTCTAAGTTGTAATAAACTGTACCTATTTTATGAATTGCAATAAAGATATTAAAATGTGTTGATTAAAATTTGAGTTTCTCGTTGACAATAGTGAGTAATAGTTTTGATAAAATAATTGATTGGAGTGTTTTTAAATCAATTTACTGTCATGAAGGAGTTTGATTTGTCAGTTTTTACACTGGCTAACCAGCAAGTGAAAATTTCTGACTTTTACACATTCCAGTCGCCGGTGTCTTCTGCCAACTTGGATGATGGAATTGATGGATAACCCACCGTTCTCTACCCCGATCTCGACAGAGGAAATTGAAAAACAAAGTTAAATTTGGACCAACATCAACAGCGTGTGTTAATTTAAATGCGTTACATATTTTCAGGGGGGCTTCCATCCATCACACTTTTACTATGGAACCAACATTGATTTCAATGTTGGTTTACATAGTGAAAGTTCAGTTTTAGCAACTGAAGCACCTGCTAAATTATGCATTTAAGTTAACATCGTAATACCGGAGTAGTATCGATGCTTTTAGTTCGATACCTAGTATATTTGTACTCGATATTTTAATTAGAGTATTTACTAAGTATCGATACTTTTGAGTTACTCTATACTTTTGTCTCCTCACTAAACTATCAAATAAAAGTCAGTAGATAGTACTTCCTTTTCCGATGTATAGCGTCGTCCTTCTCGATGGTGGGACGACCCTATTATAGTTTGAATAAAGCATGTGTAAACATTTAGTAGCAATACTAGCAGTTACGAAGTTTAAGAAATCTCGTAATTGTGTATTCAGTAATTAGTTGTTAGTTCCTATATTTTGTACCTAATTTAATTTTGAAAGAATATAAAAACGAATCATGATTGTGTATTTTTTTCTTGTTATTTCTAATATGCTCAAAATTACTTGATACCAAGTAGTATCGATACATTTGAGTTGATACTTTTATCGGTATTGATACTTTTGTTTTGATACTTGGTATCGAGTAGGTATCAATACTTTTAAAAATCAATCAATCAATACACAACACAGATCAACAATTCCAAGAAACAACCCTCTCATCATTGTACAAGAACTACGGTTTCATAAATTTGTGGACTTAAAGCAATCACAGAGCTTCTTGCAGCAGTACAGTATGTGTATGCTGTCAATTGTTTGAATATGATTAGTTCTATGTCGATGATGATTATAATCACAGATGATTTATTTAATAGTTTCATTATATTTCGTACCTTTGAACAAAATATAATATAACTATTAAATAATCTGTGATTATAACACACAAATTTATAATAGCTACAATACACAGCTACAATAGGTATACAGGTCGCAGTAGCTATTGGTCATTGACCAAGCCTTTACAACCAAAAACACACATTTTTGATGTAAGGACACAAAACCAAATCCTCTGTGACAAA
The DNA here is from genome assembly GCA_963693445.1 of Agonopterix heracliana. Taxonomy (NCBI): domain Eukaryota; kingdom Metazoa; phylum Arthropoda; class Insecta; order Lepidoptera; family Depressariidae; genus Agonopterix; species Agonopterix heracliana. The sequence goes on from OY856321.1 coordinate 3,055,153, forward strand.
ACTAAGCAGACATTGGCAAGAGCAAAAACAATTTAATATGGAGTGCTTCAGACTATCAAAATAAACAACTTTTACTACGAAGCCAACTTTTTTTCGAGATTTCGACGTTGACTCCATAGTGAAAGTTTGGTTTGGTGGACTGAAGCACCCACTAAAATATGTAATGTACATATCGTATAGCCCTAATTACATACACAACATGGGTCAAAAACTCGAACAAAAAAACCTCCCATCCTTAGTAGCAACGTTCAATAGATATGTGGACTTTTAAACAACCGCAGGAATAGAGCTTCTTGTCACTGTGCTGTACGCTGTCAATTTTTAAGTCAGTCTTTTCAAGTCAAGACTTTTTAGCAAAACAATTAATTGAAACTAGACCAAAAGTGCGTGTGGCACACGGTGTAAACTTTAAATGTGTTTAGTTATAGTTATATTTCAGGAGTTGCTTCAGACTCCAAAATTTTTACTATGGAAACAACTTTTTCGTGAATTAGATGTTGGCTCCATAGTGAAAGTTTGGTTTGATGCTCTGAAGCACCCGCTAAAACTTGTAAAGCATTGTTATATATAGCCCTAATCACTTCTTTGTAGTCGTAACCTCATGGCTGAGGGATGTCACCATAGTGGGCCGCTTGTGCCACCACAGCTCTCCAGGCCGCTCGATCTTGGGCCCGGTTTATGCTGTAGTGTTGTGTCGGTAATTTCTTTTGCCACATCGGTCTATCTCATGGGCTTGCGTTCTCTACCAATCAATACATAACACGGGTCAAAAACTCCAATAAACAACCGTCCCGTTATTAACAACCGCAGGAATGGAGCTTCTAGTCGTAGAATATCTACGCTGTCAAATGTTTGAATCTACAAAATATAACAAAATTATTTGAATAAACCATTATCAAAACGTAGAAGACTTTGGCAACAAAAATGAATTGAAATCTAGACCAAACGCACAGGGTGTAAACTTTAAATGTGAACATATTTTAAGGGTGATTCAGACCGTCAAACTGAACAACTTTTACTATAGAACAAACTTTTTTGATTTTTTGTTGTTGGCTACATAGCGAAAGTTTAGTGAGATGGTCTAAAGCACCCGCTTCTAATATAAACGACGTTCATGAAGCAACCACCCAATAGAAGACTTGACGTAGCTTTGGCTCCTTCTGTATGCGATGAGCTTTAGTTATCAAACCTATAATCAACTTATTATGCAGTGAAATGCCTATTAAAGTAACAACGATCAGTTATTAGTATGTAGCCAAACGCTTGACCAAAGCATTCAAAATTCTGAGCAATACTCTTAGCAACCAATGTTCTTCCCCGAACTTGAAGTTTTAGTTGAAAACTAGTATAGACAAAGTATTGAGTTAAATCTTGAGTCTATGCTAGAACAGGCCAAAGAGAATGTAACTCACTACATTATAGAAGCATTAACAGACGTTCGAATATGGTGCGCTCCGCAACGTTAACTTGGTGTGCTCCAGACCATATTCAATAGTATGTTCAGCGGTGCGTCGCATATTATTATTATTAACATCACGGTTCCATGGTTTTCCACAGTATTTGGTGTGGTTCACACCTAGTATGCTCGTGTGGCCGAACCATTCGCAAGTTGCAATTCTACCTCCGAGTGAGACACATTATGTGTTTTCAATGGCGTCAGACCAAGAAGCCATGCATGAATATTACAGAAAAAGATTAATTGTATTTAGAACTTTACAAAGATGTTTCGTGTTTTTGCGATTCGTCTCACGACTTATACTGCAACAAAGATGTCCGCAATCAAGCATTGAAAATAATATTATAAAAATGGAAGACTGGTTTGGCACATGGGTACATGTGCCACCATAGAAGATGTCAAGAAAAAAACTGAATATCTTAAGAGTTGGAAGCATGTTGGACATGATCACTGTCTAGCAGTTTTGTTTTTTGTTAGAGAATTGCGCGAGTCTAGCATTGTCTCTAGACAATACCTATGCCTTCCCGATTGTCACAAATGGTGAAATGCTTGAAAAAAAAAATTACCTCCTAGACAATTTGCCACTTCATGTTTCGTGTATTTTATCCTATTTGTATTATGTTTATAATTATGCTGAGCTGACCATTGAGTTATCGAAGCCATTGTAATAATTGTTAACCTCGAAACCTTACATTTCGCATTTTGACAACAGACAAAGACAACAGTTCAAACAAAGAATCGTTTCAGAAAATCGGTGAGACGGACACAGACAAACCTCTCCACTATTTATTACATCGATTTCTCTCTTTTTCGATGTAAAAACAACAACATATTGTAGAAACTCGAGAACAGATTATCAAGTTGCCGAAAATTACAAATCATGAAATCAACTTTGTTTTTTTTAACGTAGATAAGACACGATTAAAAGTAGTAATTTTAAATTGAATTATTCACGAAAAAGTAGCTAAAAAGCCATATTTTTACAACGATTCGACGAATTTCGAAATTTGTTTGTACGAAATGGACGAAAGCTTGGACAAAAGAAAGAAAGAAATGGAGGAAAAAAGAATGAATGAAATTGATTGAATGATTGAATGGATTTTAGAATTTTAACAGTAGTGTTGGGATGCGAGTGTTTGATTTGGTATGTCGATTTGATCACAATCGATATGTTTCTTTTTGTGAATTATTCTCGATTCAGATCATTTAAAATTAGCTAGAGATAGAGAAAATAGTTTTAAGAGTTACGCGGTTATTATTTAATCTAGATTTGAACTGCAGTTCCTACTTCCTCACTCACCCCGTGATCATGGTAGTTGTAGCACTGCCGAAATATCGGGAATTCAAACTATTTCAAACATACCAAAACGCGGTTTAATAAGAACCCGTTAAAATGTTTAATTCTAGATATAGAACGTTTATGAAAAGACGGATCCTTCTTTTGATTTAATTGAAAAATAATTATTACAGTGATCAGTCTTGGAAAATTGTGATAGGTATTAGCATAGGTATAGCTTGGCTAAAACGTTATGATCGTGGTGACAGTTGGAACTATAATTTTTGTATGGTGGTGTTGCCAGGTTATGCGTGATTTTGACGTTCTTGCGTGGAGGCAGCGCCCTAATTTTTTATCAGGACTTTTTTGCCAGGCTGTACTCCGATTTAGACATTAAGAAACTGAAGACTTGGCTTCGGCCTGAATCTACATTGAGACAGAACAGAAGAAAACTGACATTTGACCTCGTTTGAGCTGTATGGTCTCGTTCCCCTTGCATTTCCATTAGGAAGAATGAGATTTAAAACTGCCTCTATCGCCATCTAGCGGTAGCGATAGGTACTTACAGCTTTACTTGGTTTTAAAAAGTTCAGTTTTGACCCGTTTCGTTTGATGTCTCTATATGAAATAAATGTTTATTTTATTATTTTGATTTATATTTTCCCTACATTTTCCACAGATTAAGGTTTTTCGAATCGTTTTGAACTATTTTGGAAGATGCTATTACTTTTTTCCGTATTATAGGTAAGGAATACTTTATCATTAGATAAGGGCTTGTCCACACAGCGATTTTTTTTCGCGCGAGATTTTCGCAATTTCGTAACCTATGGACACAGTAACAAGTACATACGGTAAAAAAGTCCGGAGGGTGGCGGCTGCGGCGACTCCGGAAAATAATTCGCGGCCAATTTTAGTTTTCAACAGTCATTGATAGGTACATGAAGTTTAATTGACTTACTCCGAAAACAGAATTTTAGGCTAAAAAATAAGTTAGAAAAAAATACATTGCACTGAAGCAAACGCATCCGTTGACGAAGCAACTACAAAGTCTGTCTGTCTGTAAAGTCTTGGCAAAAAATGAGGGCGCTGTCTCCACGTAAGAACGTCAAAATCAAGAATAACCTGGCATCACCACTAAAATGATGAGTTCCTCAAACATTCATGCCACTACTTTATAGAGAGAATAACTAGAGAGAAAACAGTAATTTTTACTATTTTATATCAACGCCATCTATCCAACGAATTCGCGCGAATAAAAATCGTGGTGCGGACAAGCTCTAAGAAAGTTGGCCCGTTTATTTTAGTACGGTAGAAGCGTAAGGCTCTATCTAGACATATACTAAAGGGCTTGTCCGTACAGCGATTTAAATTTGCGCGAATTCTTTGTATAGAGGATTGTTGGATAGATGGCGTTTGGCCGCACAGCACCGCACCGCCGCGCCGCAGTCTCTTATTGTATGAACCATAAAGTAATTATATACGTATGAACTGACAGGTGCTCTACTTGATTAGAGATATTGAAACAAGATGTTGTAAGCAAAAAATTTTTCGTCTATGAATAGAGCACAGACTTAGGTAATAGAGCAAGGTAGGAATCGGTTGCGTCCTACAAAAAGGGGAAGTGCGGAGTGCTCGAAACCGACGGGCATGTATGAAGAGATGTATGTATGTGAATGAGGCAAAAGAGGTATGTTAGGATCGTAGTGGATGGCGCGCCCTGGTCTCTCTCTGCCTACCCCACTGGGAAAGAGGCGTGACGTTATGGATAGATATAAAATTAAGTAAATAGCAAACTAGCCTCAAGGTACTTTGGTGACTTTGCTTTGAAAAATTATCAGGCGCTTTTGCCTCCTCAATCCTCATTTAGAAATAAGCTTGCCCTTTGTACATTTATATCGATTTTTAGGTATTTCTCAGGGTCCTGGGCCTGTATAACCACGAAATGTCGAAAAAAGTGTTATAAACTAATACAGATATACGTTCAAACACAATTACTAAACTTCCTAAAGTGTCTTTAATGCAATCTCAAACCGTATTTTTCCCCGACTATCAATGCAGTGGTGGCAGGCAGTTAGTTAGGCTGGTAAGCCTCTTACAAACGCTATATAAGTTGTTTACACAGTTGATAATGAAGAGAATGACTAACGTATTAGATTTAAACCAACCGAGAGAGCAAGCTGGATTTAGAAGTGGTTACTCTACAACTGATCATATTATGTTTGCTCTGACTCAAATTATTGAGAAATATTCAGAATATGATAAAAAGCTATACATAGCCTTTGTTGACTACGCAAAAGCTTTCGACCCCTAAGTATATTAAACATTATAAATATTAGATAGGTACTAGGGTATTTTGTTACACCTTGTATAAAGGATGTTACAGAAAGATCGAAATTCAGTAAACCCGTGGGTAGGTACCCTGTTCGTCGAAACACCTTGTATATTATGCGGTGTATTTTTTCCAGTCTTTCCTGTAGGCATAAGAATATTAACTATTCTAGGTAAGTAGGTACTCCATTCCAAATAGCACCGACATTTTTAGGCTATTTTTAAGAATTTCATAAGGCAGAAATCACAAGCCTTGGTTCAAGTCCAAGCGCATAAACATAACAAGTACCTTTATTATACAGGGTGTAATAGACAGCCAGGCAAATACTAAAACGGTGAAACTTTCACTATGGAGCAAACCCAAGAAAATAAGTTTTTGGTCAGAATTCACCGTTTCAGTATTTGCCGCTGGCTGTCCCTAAACCCTGTATAGTAAGCTTCCCCAGCTTGCGTCAATCAAAAGGTACTATGGTTTGTGTGCTGGAGGTCTTTTTCTTATTTTGTCATGTTTTGGTTTAGTCATGTTCTGGTTTGGTCATGGTCTTATATTGTCATGTTCTGGGCTTATTCATGTTCTGGCTTAGGGTTGAACTACACATGGCCGCACGCGATCGCACTTTTCCGTCGCTCCATCCGTCGCACGCGATCGCGTTCCGTCTACGAGTATCTTATATGCTCTAGCAAATGACGTTCCTGAGTGACAGAAAAGGATGGAGCGACGGAAAAGTGCGATCGCGTGCGGCCATGTGTAGTTCAACCCTCAGTCATGATCTGGCTTAGTCATGTTCTGGTTTGGTCATGGTCTTATATTGTCATGTTCTGGGCTTATTCATGTTCTAGCTTAGTCATGATCTGGCTTAGTCATGTTCTGGTTTGGTCATGGTCTTATATTGTCATGTTCTGGGCTTATTCATGTTCTGGCTTAGTCATGATCTGGCTTAGTCATGTTCTGGTTTGGTCATGGTCTTGTTTTGTCATGTTCTGGCTTAGTCATGTTCTGGTTTAGTCATGTTCTATGCGTGCTAGCTTTTTGATTCATGGTGCTGCCGCTTCGACGCTGCCGTATGCGAATCCGTATGACATTAAGCGCGTTCACACACGATGACGCACTGACGGAGCAGCAAACGTCAGTCCGTCATTTCTGAAGCAAGGAGGTGTATGAAACCGCACGTAGAAGCACACACGGTGACGCACTGACGCACCGGGTAGTTTCTATGAACTGACATCTGCCGCTCCGTCAGTGCGTCTTCGTGTGTGAACGCACTTAAAGCCTGACCAGCGGGGCTAGTACGCCAACCCGCGATAGCGTGATATAGCGCTATCACGCTTCCGCTCTCTTTCTATTTGCACGCGACAGAACGAGAGAGAAGACTAAATTTGACAGATGGATGTGTTAAATAATGTGGTTGGCGTACTAGCCCCGCAGGAAAACAAAAAACCTCGCCATGTTGTGGTAAATCATTTGTACTAATTTTTGCACTTGAAACATTGTCAATAAAGGTTATAGTCGATGGCAGCGCCCCCAAAGCACGTTTTTTATTTTCAGTTGGTCAGGCTTTAAAACGCTCTTAATTCTGTAGCAAAACGCAATTATTCACGATACAAAATTCCCTCCCAAACCGTGTTAAACCACTTTATTTAAAATTTAAAAGCCTTAAAATTCATTTAATAAGCCTTATGAATAATCAGAAGGGGACGTGAATGGAATTACTTTATAAAATCAATGGTGCGAAAGAGTTTTAAATGGAGTAGAAACCTAGTGGATTGGACCACCGTAATAATTCAATTTATTGTAGGATCCATTCGCAGTCAATCATACTATCATGTCCTCTTTATTAATACCTAACTCGTGTTTACCCGCGACTTCGTTCGCACAAATTATATACCAGATTTTAAGTCAGATCATAAGCTATCAAACAAAAAAGTTTCTTCAAAATCGGTTCAGTAGTTTTTGCGTGATGCGCGAACAAACAAACAAACAAACAGAAAGACAAATTTAAAAAAAAAAGGTTGATTTGGAGTCAGGGTCCCCAAAAACCATATCGTAATCTTTTTCTTGTAAATATCTTCAATGTACATACACACTTCAGTTACAGTTTAGATTAATGAAATGAAAAAATATAAGTAAGTAGGTATTATATTTTATTCAAATTAAAAACAATAATTACTTACTTAAAGCCTGACCAGGAAAATAAAAAACCTCGCCATGTTGCGGAAAATCATTGGAACTAATTTTTGTACTTGGAACACTAACATTAAAAGTAACAGTCGATTGCAGCGCCCCCAATCCAGGTTTTTTATTTTCCTGGTCAGGCCATACCAAACAAATTGAATCCCCAACGCAGCAGGCTTAGTCAAACCTTAATCACATTCATATACAGGGTCCAACTTAATTTGCTGACACTTTTTTAAGCGGATGATCAGACCATCAAACTGAACAACTTTCTCTATGGGACCAACATCGAAATTGTATGGGACAGCAGATTTTTTTTCGCGATTTCGATGTTGGTCCCAGAAAGTTGTTAAATAATAAATAAATAAATATCTTGGACATTGTCACACAAATTATCTGGTCACATTTAAAGTACCTGGACTTGTATTAAGTATGATGACTAGACAACGATATAGAATACTTATTATATAGATACAAACATCCATGACCCGGGTACAAATATTCATATTTGTCATACAAATATTTGTCCCTTACGGGATTCGAACCCGTGACCCTCGGCACAGCAGGCAGAGGTTCACATCGTTATTATCGGCCCGGTTATTATCGGCCCGTCATGTTCAGTTTCATGGTCTGATCATCCCCTTAAAAAGTGTCAGCATATTAAGAAGGACCCTATATATCCGTTACAAGCTTCCTCAATGGCAACAGACAAGATACAATCCGCATGCAAGCTTCCTCAGACTCTCACTAACTAAACTAAAGTGGTATGGCCATGGTGGTTCCGTACAACACCACCACACAACATATTATTAACTTACAAAACAGTTTTTTTTTCTCCGGCACCGTTAGCGCAGGACCGACTCACACTTGGCCGGTTTTTATTATTTGTTGTTATACAGTAAAGTTTGCTCTATAATCACACCAAGTTTGACACTTGTATGTATTACAGTTTTTACGACAGAGCGAGAAGAAAAAACGTCGATGAAAACTAGTTTTTTGTATGTGGACCCCCCTTAATTTTAAACTTTTTGAAATTTTTATTATTTGTCAGTAAATCCACCGGAATAACGCACATTGTGTGACAATTTCAACGATCTAGCTAATACGGTTCTATGTTACAGCCCTAAAAAGGTAGGACGGACGGACGGACAACGGTAGGCTATTAATAGGGTCCCGTTTTCACCCTTTGGGTACGGAACCCTAAAAATGTCGGTATCTATAGTGTACTATGGGAGAAAAGTAAGTAACATGATTAGGTAAAGAATGATTTTTAGTTTTTTAACTAAGAGTTTTTTGTTATTATTGTTAGGTACGTTTGTATTTAAAACCGAAATCTAATATGGGAATTTATTGAAAATTTATCAAATAATTGAATAACTAAAAAAAACTGGCACCCAAACCGCGAAGCAAATCAACTCGAGTTCTCAAGAAAAACTGATTAAAGTGAAAGAAAAACTAAACTTTGGACCCCAAAAACTCACTTAATTTCATTACGGTAACGTTAACTTAAATTTAATTTAGTCTAGGGATGTTACGACAATTCGGATTTGGATACGTGAGGATATTTTATCTATATTTTATGATATCGGTTTTGGTTGCTTTATTTTAAAACATATATTTATTTTCCGTTTTAAACATAAATAATTTGTCATCAAACTGAACAACTTTTACTATGCGAGGAAACAGTTCGGAGCAAAAATAAAAATCTGCCTTTGCATGTTATTTGATTTGAGTAGGCTAGGCATTGCAGTTTACCATGGAACAGCTGATTTTTAATTGGCTCCGACCGGTTTGCTCCCATAGTAAAAGTTATTCAGTTTGATGGGCAGACTCCTAGTTTAAAAGGATGCCAATGATTTCAATTTCACCCTGTACCCCCGTGTAATTTTTGCGAGGCCGCATGCCGAGCTGAGCGCGAGGCCGCCCTGGAACCTGGTGGACCTGGTCTCCGGGGTCAATCTGCCGCCAAGCGAGCCGCAGGACGAGTACCCGCATCCGCCCGTCCGTGCCTATAGGCAAAGGTACGGACGGACGGATACGGGTACGAAATGCGGAGCTTCGCAACATCCCTAGTCGCAATCGCCATCAACCCCCAGCGGTCATAGTAGGTACCATGTCTTCCCCAGTTTTCTGTTTATTGTGAACTAATTAATTCAACTTCTGCGTAGGCACTTCAATCCCAACTGATGTAACTGAGAAAATACAGTTTTATAAATTGTTTTAGAGATTAATCTCTTTAGTTATTAATTTCTTTTAGAAATTGTAGTGTTAATTTTGCATGACCAGACAATGTTTCAAAGAGCAAAATAAGTTTCTTGGAAATGGAAAAATATGTGCGTGTAAGCAAACCATTTTAGTATAACAGAATATACCTAAACAACGGCGTGGGAGGTTTTCGACGAAAAATGTAATCTGGTGTTATTCGCGATAATAATTCTTTCTTATTCTTATAAAATAACAATAATATTATGTTTTCTTAGGATGACCAGAGCTGCGTATTCACTAGGCTTTGTGACAGTTAATGTTGTGTTGTGCGAACAGATAGACATAAAATGTATTTTCTACAAATAAGGTCGATCTAAGTAAGATCATTACACATCACATAAAATAAGTAAGTACGATCTAATACGATTGATACGATCGCATGATTTTAGACATTTTAAATACCCAGCATACCTATAGTAGATATAGTACCGACTTACATCTTGTCCTGAGAAATTCTCAATATCTTAATATGGATCTGGACAGCCGATGGCAAACGAATAAAAACAATGTGTTTATGGGTGTAAACTTTAATGCGTTACATACCAGACCATTAAACTGAACCACTTTCACTGCGGGACCAAAATCGAAATCGCGAAAAAAGTCTGCTGTTTCATCAATCGCTGCTCGACCAAAATGTCCATGGACAGGTTGATGGACAGATTTTTTCGCGAGTTTGTCCCATAGTGAAAGTTGTTCAGTTTGTTGTTTTAAAGCACGGTTGTTTAATATGGATTGCATTTAATTCCGTACTATACGGCTTGTTCTTTATTTACTATTTTGATTCGTACAAATAATATTTGTTTTATGACTTACTCCGGTTTACCTAAATACCAAGAGAGCACTTACGGGGAACAATAATGTTTTTTTATTTGTCCGACTTCCCGTTCTTTTCTTTACTGGCTCATAAACATTCAAATGGGCCTCTCTGACTTAGCTGTCTTCCAATTATTAAATTAATATGCAGTGCCAGACGCGCATATATAATTTTGAGACAAATGCCTAATTAATATGAATAATGGAGGTGAAAATTACCAACGGAACTTCTCAGAATGGATAACGGGTAGAATTGATGTGGGAGCTAATAATTATTGGTATTTTAGACGGTTGTAATAGCTATTTCGAGTAAGTACCTAGGGACAAATTTTATTGATTAAATTTACAGATTATTCATTGTTTCATTGTGAGATGGACTATTATTTTATTATTTTAGTTGTACCTACCTACGTACTTTTAAAATTTATAAATTAACTAGTGTTTTCCCGCGACTTCGTCCGCACCAATTATATACCAGATTTTAAGTCAGATCATAAGCTATCAAACAAAAAAGTTTCATCAAAATCGGTTCAGTAGTTTTTGCGTGATGTGCGAACAAACAAACAAACTAACAATTTTGTCAATAGATGGCGCTGCACGTTTTTAAATCGCGCTATCGAATGTTATTAGAATTTATATGAAGAGAACCGCTACTTTTTTATTCCTCATGATTTTACGGTTTTATAATTAGTTAAGATTAAGATTAAGATAAGATAAGATTAAGATTAAGATAGTTAAGATTTAGATTATTAAGATATATATAGACTAGATGACAGTATCAAGAATTTTATCTATCCCATCAATAGAGAAATTACATTACACGCTACGCTATGATCCCATCTAGCCCAATCTGAAGGATTATTTTGAAGCAAATACTTCACAAGAGATTGTTGAGCATCGTAGCTAGCTGAAACGCGAACCGCGCGAGCATAACTAAACTTACCTACAACCGCTCGCAAAACTTGCATGGTAGATAATAATTAATGTAATTGACTTGTAAATAATTTTACTACGGATTTTACAACTTATTATTAGTCCATTTCTTTAATACCAGCATGTATGTTTATGGCTTTTGTTATACATCCGAGTGCGATTTTTTAAACTCATTCAGTGAGCTTAGGAGTTGAAAATGTCAAAATTACTATTATGGAGATATGCATCTTTCTACTGCCGATTTGACTTTCAAAAATCACACTTCTGGAGTGTTATTTTCAAAAGATAAATCAGCATTAGAAAGATGCATATCTACATAGTAATTTTGACATTTTCAACTGCTGAATTCAGCAAATGAGATTCAAAAATCGCACTCCTGGTCCAGAAACAGTAGTTATCCTTGAAGACACCGAGGTTGTTTTTATCCGGGAAAAATAATAAAAGGATAAACTACAGGTAGGTACAATTATGTTTAATAAGGCAAAGAATATCGTCTAATGAACTGGCTTGTACTATGTACTAACTAAAGCTGCGTAGCGGTGAACGAAGGCATGGTTTTGAGCTAGGGCCCCTTATCGAGCGATTAGCGTGAAAAAGATTAATAAAATATTATGGAGTGTAACAACACACCCTCTTTAAAGGGGTGATTTAGACCATGGAAAAAAAAATCTGCTGTCCCATACAAAACTGCTCTACCGACGACTCGACTAAAATCTATGGGACAGCTGTTTTTATTTCGCGATTTCGAAGTTGGCTCCATAGTGAAAGTTTTTCAGTTTCATGGTCTGAAGCACCCCCTGGCCTCCGCTCATTGCAGCGATATTATCGCTGCGATTTTGCGATAATTGTTCTCAGTACATTTTGTATGGGGACGCGCTCGATCCTACACACTGCCGCGATAATATCGCTGCGATTTTGCGATAATTGTTCTCAGTACATTTTGTATGTGGACGCGCTTGATCCCACACACTGCCGGCCGCGATATTATCGCAACCTGACGCAATCTCTTTCAAGTACTACATTCAGTGGTGTGCGCATGCGTGACGCGAATCGCGGAATCGCTGCAGTGTGTAAGGTGTCGCGATATCGCTGTCGATAATATCGCTCGATAATATCGCTGCAATGTGCGGAAGCCTTAAGTATTACTAGAGTGTTTTGTTACAACCTGTATAGGTACACATGGACTCACCGCATCATACAATATCAAAACTCAAAAATGGCTTGTCTCTAATGTCACCTTATGCTTCAGTTGTGCTCCGCTGCCATAAATTGCCGCTGACATTCCAGTCCATTCAAATGCCCTCGGTCACTAAGCATGTAAAACAATTAAGCACACTTTTGCCGTCACGTTATAACAGCGCGCAGATGCCAAGTCCTTTTGTATAGATAGAGTGTCATTGCCATCCAACTGAAAAACTTTTACTATGGAGACGAAGCCGAAAAAAAAATCAAGGAATCATTTAAGTCAAGTCGATCGGTAGGTAATGAAGTTTTGTATGAAACAGTCGTTTTTTTTGCTAATCCAAAGTTGGCTCCATAGTGAGAGTTGTTCAGTTTGATGGTCTAAACAACCCCATAACTAGGGTGTTTTGTTACACCCTGTACTTATAGGCTATAATGATGATGATTATGATTTTAGACTTACGAGGTTTTCACAGCACGTTGACTAAGTAAATTAGATGACTGCAAGTGAAGTATACTTAATTACATATTCTAGGGAAAATCAATAGTGGTAAAGTTTATACTAAGAGGAACATATTTATTCAAAGCATCTACTTTGAGTAATCTAGTGAAGCAGTGAGACACTCTTACATGTCAATACTAATAGATTCCCTTTTAATTACATACTCTAGTTAACTCAGATACTCATATTAAATGCCGAGAAAATGTTATCGGAAATAGAACTTTATAAAAACCGGCAAAGTGCGAGAGGTGATAGTGAAGTCGTAAGTTCGACTAAAATCAATAGATGGTGGACACTGTTGTGGAATACACATAATACGAATCAGGATTTCTTCTTCAGCATATGCAGGTTTCCTCGCGACGTTTGACTTCACAGTTTGAGAGGAGTCGGTAGGTTAGAAGTTAGAAAACTCATTAGACGTGGCCTGAATGTCGTCTGTGCAGATTCGAACCCGGTCACTCATTATCAGTGATCGGAATGTCGGGGCATTTTTTGAGCATACAAGTTTGGATACGCCTGAATTTCCCGGAAGTATCCGGATTTAATAAATATGGATAAAAATTTCACGGGATATATTGATTACCTATTTAGATGTCAAGAGACGTTTTTTTAAATCAAGAGTAGTAGCAGCGCATACTAGAGGCCGCGACTTTGAAACACGCCGCCTGGTACTTTTGACATGTACCGCGCTTAGGTAAATATGTTGACCGTTATTAAACAATGATATTAAGTAACAAGATTAGTAGTTAGGGCACCAAAGCGTTGCCACTTCGAAGATGTCTGCAGGCTTCTTTGACTTCAGTTCAGGCGTTTATCTATAGTGAGCGGACATATCCGTGACGTATAAATTAAGCTACCAAAATGGGGAAATGCGCCGTAAAAGTTTGTAAATCAAAATCGTATTTACTTGCAACACTGATGGCAAAAACAATGCGTGAAAAATTTATTTAGTTTTTTAATATTATTTTGACAAAATATAGTAAACTTACTTGTGAAAAGTAACACCACTTCCTTTAATATTCTTTTCCGACTGTGATTTACAAATTTTTACGGCGCATTTCCCCATTTTGGTAGCTTAATTTATACGTCACGGATATGTCCGCTCACTATAGATAAACGCCTGAACTGAAGTCAAAGAAGTCTGCAGACATCTTCGAAGTGGCAACGCTTTGGTGCCCTAACTACTAATCTAGTTACTTAATATCATTGTTTAATAACGGTCAACATATTTACCTAAGCGCGGTACATGTCAAAAGTACCAGGCGGCGTGTTTCAAAGGCGCGGCCTCTAGTATGCGCTGCTAATACTCTTGATTTAAAAAAAACGTCTCTTGACATCTAAATAGGTAATCCCAGTAAATCCCGTGAAATTTTATCCAAATTTATTAAATCCGGATATTTCCGGGAAATTCAGGCGTATCCATACTTGTATGCTCAAAAAATGCCCCGACATTCCGATCACTGCTCATTATTGAGTGACCATACCTCTCCGCAACGCGCAATTGACGCTCGCTACCTTAGAAAAAGTATATGTCTAGAATGAGCCTCACGAATATCCCGTATAAAACAAAAGGTTTCATAGGTTGGTGTGCGTGAGGCGCCATACAAATTATGTATGTGTGCGTGTATATGTATAGGGTTTAGGAACCAGTACTGGTTCCAATTTTTTTCGACGCTTTCGTATCTTCGACTGTCAATCTTGACATATACTTTATCAAAGCTCGATACATCATAATCATATCAGCTGATGGACGTCCACTGCTGGACCTATACTAACCAATACCTATGCCAACTCTAAAGATCGCCACAACGAACGGTCCTGCGCTGCCCTCCTCCAACTACCCTCGCTGCTTTCCGGTACGTGGTCGCCACTCGAGAACTCTTCTGTCCCATCACCCATCGGCCCTTGTTTCTGCGAGCAATGTGCACGATGCGATGATAGCCTATGAGGAAGAGAGCTAGCACCTCAATCATGAGGCGGCGGTTTGATTCCTGGCGTGTACCGCTAAGTTTTACGGAATTTATGTACGGTTGTATTTGTCATTTACGAGCTCGGCGGTGAAGGATAACATCGTAAGGAAACCTGCATTCCCGAGAATGAAAAGAAAATAAGTAGGTACCTTAAGTTCGGAGGTATGCGTAAAATATGGGTGAGCTTGGGGCGGACATAAAGGACCACCGATGTTGTTAGTGTTACAATAACGACCCTTAATGCTTAGCCCAACCACAAATCAATGTGCCCGCCCATTGCCACTTTAGTTTAGCAATTCTTTGAGCTATTTCAGCGACTCTGGTTCTTCTGTGAGTCTCTTAATTTCTGATTCGAGGTGACTTTCCGCCTTTTTATGAGGCCTTGTCTCGAGTAAGCGACCACGTGTCAAAGACTTTCGTCTTGAGACACTGCGGTATTTGGGACGAGAAGACACTTACTTAAGTATATCTTAAAATGGTTCTCGAGTGGCGGCCGCGTACCGGAAAGCGCGGCGTAGGTAGGCCCCCCCGGGCCGGTGGACCGACGACCTGGTGAAGGCGGCGGGAAACCGCTGGATGAGGGCAGCGCAGGACCGGTCGTTATGACGGTCCTTGGGAGAGGCCTATCTCCAGCAGTGGACGTCCATCGGCTGAGATGATGATGATATCTTAAAATATGTTTACAGGCTGTTAGGGTAAAAAGTTGCAACTCTTTAAGTACCCTTACACCCTGTATACAGGGTGTGGTGTAACAAAACACCCTAGTAATACTTAAGGGGGTGCTTCCGACCATCAAACTGAACAACTTTCACTATGGAGCAAACTTCGAAATCGCGAAGAAAAAACAGCTGTTTCATACAAAACTGCCGCACCGACCCGACTCAAATGTATTGGACACCTGATTTTTTTCACGATTTCGAAGTTGGCTCGATAGTGAAAGTTGTTCAGTTTGATGGGCTGAAGCATTACTAGGGTGTTTTAATTTTAACCCTTATTATTATTTATTTATTTATTATTATTCGTATGGCTTTCCATTCGATTTCCAAATTTAAGTCCATAGTTTTAAGCCATAGTTTGGCTCTCGGGGTCAGTTCGTTTAGTTCCTGGGTTCCACCGTCAAATCTTCTGCCAGGGCACTCGTTAAGGGTTGAACTACACATGGCCGCACGCGATCGCATTTTTCCGTCGCTCCATCCTTTTCTGTCACTCAGGAACGTCATTTGCTAGAGCATATAAGATAGACGGAACGCGATCGCGTGCGGCCATGTGTAGTTCAACCCTAACTATGTGCTCGATAGTCTGCTCCGGAGCGCCAAAGCACCATTTTACACCCTGTATAGGGAACTCGCTAGCACTAGACCCCCACAGAAACACAAACTCACATTGATGCAACAGGAAGCTTATTAAAGGAACAATCTACTTAACGTTAATACCCGACTATCTTCTGATTAGCTTGATTAACTTGGACTTTTAACTAAATAATTACTTACCCTGCGTACAGCCTACTTTTGGACGTTATCTTAAGATTCTTAAGTTAATTAAATCGGAAAGATTTAACTGGAGTAGACAATGGATAGAAATTCGAAAAACATTTTGGAGATTATCATTGACCTTAACTACTACAGACTCCAAGTCTCCAAGTCTCATATAAAGTCGTAGCAAATTTTTGTCCGAATTGGCACAATAACACACGCAAATCAAGTATGCATGCTGTTGTGTGGCACTAACATTATATTTTATCCTATTTTGAATAATAAACTTAGTCGTAAGTATTTTTGGTATGTTTACCTGTAGGCCTCGCATGCCACCCCCAAAAAACGATAAAAATTGAGATGTGCCTCCCTCCATCCTAATTATTTACGTATGCCAGAAAGAGCGCGCATGACGTTAAGCTTTGTCGTGCGTGGCATGCTAGCCGAGCTGAGTTCTATGAGCTCTTTTGGCTCTGCCTTTTTTTGGAATTTGTGTACGATTTGTTACACCACTGGCTTTTCGGTGAAGGAAAACATCGTGAGGAAACCTGCATGCTTCAATTTCGAGGCGTGTTTTGTACCCACTGTCCATTATAAGTGGCGACGGGCTCACCCCCCTTCACACTGGACAGAGTTTCGGTACTACTGGTGAAACGTGGATGTTCTGAGGTTTCAGAATATCTCTGACTACCCCCTCGGGGAATATAGTCGTGAGCATATGCTATGCATGATGCATATGCTATGCATGCTATGCGATTCCGTCTGCGTGGACCTTAAAAAAGTATTATGTGTTAATCTAGAACTTTTCCATCTGTGTGCAATACAATAAATACTCTACATTCGAATTGGTACAGTAGTTTTTACCACAATCTGTAGTTTTCAGGAAACTGAGTTTTATTTTGTTTGTTATGTTTGTTATGTAAATGTAAGCATACGCTCACGACTATATTTCCCGAGGGTAGTCAGATATAAGAGAGGATAGTAGATACATATTATGTTTTATTTTACTTTTATTGAATTATTCAGATTTATCTGTTTAGTTTTAATTAGTTATACAAATGGTGCTGGGAAGGTTTATATTTGTTAGATTATATTTTTAAGACCACATAATACAAATAACTTATCATGATTATGAGAGAGAGAGACGGAGAGAGGGGTAGAGATATAGGAAGAGACATAGAGACAGAAAGAGAGGTGGAGATTTAGAAAAAAGGGGCCCATACATAGAGTAGAGTATGTATGGGCTCCTTTCTTAATACGCTTAACGTTTTTTAGGTGATGATCAGACCGCCAAACTAAACAACAATATGAGACCAACGTCGAAATCGCGAAATCTGCGATCCTACTTAACTCAAATGTATTGTTGACGTTGATCATGAGATCAACGTCAACAACCAATCAACCCGATCGATCAACTCTCTATGAAGAGAGTTATTCAGTTTGGTCGGTGATCCTGCACGTGTAGTATGATCTCTCTACACGTGCGCGACGCGCCTTCGCTGCATACAAGATAACCTGTTACCGCGCTCTTCGGACACCGAAAGCTGCTTGCCGCGACATGTAGTATGGGAAATAGCCGAGTCGCGTGGCAGAAGAGAAATCATGCTAGAGGGTCTAGTTTATTCCGAGGCAGCAAATGCGCGCTGCCTACAAACGAAGTCCGGTGATGTTTTTAATAATAACAAATTAAAATCAATGAAATTTTTCAGTAACAATCTAGAAACTAATCTCTATGTTTGTATGAAGTCATATTAATTAATTAATATATTTTATTCAAAAATTAAAAAATTTAAATTAAATTAATTTATTTATTTAATTTAATTTAATTTAAAAAATTTTTTTTTAATTTAATTATATTATTTAATGAAATATGCTAGGATTAATTTAAGATTTGTAAGGAATTCTTTGAGGCACTGTAACTTTAAAACTATACATTTTAACGAAAATCAGCCTTCATACAAACATAGAGATTAGTTTATAGATTGTTTTTGAAAAATTTCATTGACTTTAAAGTCAATGAAATTTTGACCAATTAATTGGTTAGTATTGAAAATATCACCAGACTTCGTTTGTATGGAGAGCGCCAACGGTAATATACCTTTAAAAACCGTGAGCATATTAAGTTGGACCCTGTATGCAGGTAAATTAAATTGCCTTCGGTGCACTTAACTAACAGATAAGGGCGCAAAGGAAATTTCCTTGGGCCTAACCACGCCACAGAAAAAAGTTATACCTACTTACAGTAAAGTGACTTCATGCAAAGCCCAAAACATTTTTTGCGAATTTCTTGAAGTTTGTGATGGTAGGTAGGTACTTTTAAATAAACCCACTTGTATGATTTTTGTAAGTAAATTATTTATGAAATCACATAGGTAGGTACTTTTAAATAAACCCACTTGTATGATTTTTGTAAGTAAATTATTTATGAAATCACATATTTCACAGAAGGGAATAATTCCACTAAATGAACTCATGAATCCAATACTCCAACCCAAAAGTTTTGTAGCCAAATTAGGCTGTTGTGGTATGACTTCTGCGAATTTAGAATTTGACCTTATTTCTATTGCTTATACATCACTAGTTTTCAATTAGGTACCGAGTTTACCGACATAATTTTAAGGGTGCATTCATATAATAGAACTAAACAACTTTCCCCATAGAATATGAGTCGAAAAACGAAAAATATTTTTGGACCTGTCATAGAAAATCGATTGGCTGAACTTTCGAATAAAGACATACTCGTTTTTCGACCCATGTTCCTTAGGGAAAATTGTTAAGTTTCATCGTCTGAATACACCCTTAAAATTAAACGGTAATTAAAAAATAGTGCTGTAAAAAAAAATTCTTCTTCTTATTGTGTCCACTTCATATTTTGAACAAAGCGCTAAATAGTACCTTGCCAGAAGTGGGCAACCGAGATTGCACCGTCGCTAGCGGCCATGAGCTCCTCCTGAGTGCAGGTTAGGGCACGCAGGGCACGATGTGAGATGGGACATCGTTTGTGGAGCTCGACACAAGCAACTCACATTTTAGAGAATCCCTGTGGTGAATCCCCACCTGACCATGTTGTCCTTAGAGCGACCGAACCTGGGTCCGAAGTCGGTGTAACGACTTCCGACTTTAGTGATGATATTTGTATTGTAATACCACAAATAAGAACTAATAATAATACCTATACGTCACGTATAGTACCTAAGAACACTCTCTGCTTTCCACCAATTTTGACGTCAACCCCTTTCAGTCGTCGATATCAGCAGTCCCATACATTTGAGACGAGTACGTCCTACTGCAGTTTTGTATGAACCACCTTTAAATATTAGTAGAGTGTTTTGTTACACCTTGTATCTAGATGCCACATGTGGTGAATTGAAGGCCCGACCACCAGCGGCTTTAATTATGGTCCTTCTTAATATGCTGACACTTTTTTAAGAGGATGATCAGACTATCAAACTGAACAACTTTCTCTATGGGACCAATATCGAAATCGTGACTAAAATAATTGGATGTTCGATACAAAACTGCAAACCTACTCGAGCCAAATGTATAGGACATATGTTTTTTTTTCGCGATTTCGATGTTGGTCCCAAAGTTGTTCAGTTTGATGTTGTGATCGTCCACGTGCCACATGAGGGCTCATCAACGCGAACAACGGAGTTGGTTGAAGCAGTCGCCGTGGCCGAAATCGGTCAGGAGCAATACATGGTATCAGGTTAAGAGGATAGGCGGGCTGAAATGCTAATTTGGAGGATAGGTCACTTTTCCGACTGTATACGTATTTGTTCGAACCGCCCCAATCATACACGCCACCGATTAGAGTGCAAAAGAGACAACTGCAGCTCGGACCAATTTTTGTCTCCATAAAACCGACGAAGACAGCATTTCGTATTCCCCTAGTTTCCTCCTCCAAAACTAAACAGATTGTAATAATTCTTTCATGAAAAATATGAGAAAGGCTTTGGCTATGTATGTCTGTCTGCTCTGTCTGTATGTTTGTTTTGCTTTGTTTGTTTATATTCGTCAAATTTGTTTGCTGGATGCCGAAAACGGGCAGTAAAATTTGTCATTTTCGAAGATCCCTAGTTCATACAGTAATTAATCCACGCAAAAAAGCAAAACATAGGGACATTAGCAGAGGTAACATAGATTGTATGTTAATAATTTTTTTGCTCTAGTGTCATTATCCAGGGGGGAAACAGGGGAATACGTTTGTATGGAAAAATGGTACTCGCCTTTCCTCTTAAAACACGAAATAACATGCAAGCACAGCTGTGGTTAAAACCAGGTTATCAATTATAATAGTAAGTAGCAGTAACTTGAAATTTTACAACCTCCAAGTTTTATGATCATTGTCATATTAACTCTTTATCGTGAGTGGACATGAGGGTTGAATATTATATGGATTACGTGGATCTAGCTTATCGCTTCATTTACTCTTAATCGCCGCTATAATAATAATATGTTATGTATTATTTATTGCCGCTGTGTGGATCCTGATTAGAATACATATAAAACTTTTTTTTAATTATAACCTTTTCTCCAAGTGGACCAAGATGGCCACAGAATGGGTTCCACAAGACGGTTGCCGACGTCGAGGAAGACCCAAGAGAAGATGGAGTGACGACTTGAATACCTTCCTGAACGGTTGGCCTCATTTCGCGTTGCATAGGGAAGATTGGAGGAAAAGAGGGGAGGCCTTTGCCCAGCAGTGGGACACAAAATAGGCTATATATATAAAAAAAAAAAAAAAAAACCTTTTCTCGCATATTTAATGAATAAACTAGCTGACGGAAAACTTTATTTGTACTCAAATCAAATTAAAGATTGAAAAAATTGTCTCGGGCGGGACTTGAACCCACGCTCTTCCAAACCGGGGAAACGTGCTAACCAATTACACTACCGAGTCCACTACCCAGAGAACGAAATTTGAACGATTTTTTTTTTATTTGTACTATTACGAACATTAAAAAATTATCCAAATCGGTCCAGCCGTTCTCAAGTGATGCTAACGAACAGCATTTAGGTGCTATACATACAGCATACAAGCATACAAGGTGTTATAAAAATACAAGAAAATCATGAAAAAAATTCAGCTGTTTCATATTAAACTGCATTACCAACTCGACTAGCAGATTTCATTTCGCGATTCAATATCGAAATCTCGGAAAAAAAACTGCTGTCTTATATTAGAGTCGAGTTGGTGATCTATAGTGAAAGTTGTTCAGCTTGATGTTCTAAACAGGTCTAAACCACCTTACATGTTTATTTATATTTTTGTAACACCATGTGTAGATAGACTCATAGATAGATAAAAAGTATTTAAATATAAACATAACCCTCCTTTTGACCACCCCGAAAAGGAATACGGTCGTGAGTTATGTATGTATGTATGCAATTAGGGTTCCGCAAATTTTTAAAAGTATCGATACCTACTCGATACCAAGTATCGAATAAAAAATACCTATCGATACCGATAAAAGTATCGACTCAAAAGTATCGATACTACTTGGTATCGAGTAATATTTTTAAAATATTAGAAAACACAAGAAAATACACAATTTCCTTCCAAATTAAATTGCAAAGTATGGGAACTAACAACTAATTATTTAACCCCCAATTACGAGATTCCTAAAACTTGATAAATGCTTGTATTGCTACTAAATGTATTTACTTGGTCATAGTCACTCACACATGCATTATTCAAACTTTAATAGGGTTTTTCCCCGAATTCCTGACTCCATCGAGAGTATTCGAGAGAGACGACGCTATGCATCGGAAAATGAAGTACTATCTACTGACTTTTATCTGAAAGTTTAGTGAGAAGGCAAAAGTATCGAGTAACTCAGAAAGTATCGATACTTAGTAAAATATTCTAATAAAAGTATCGAGTAAAAAAAAACTAGGTATCGAATTAAAAGTATCGATACTACTCAGGTATCAATACTTTTTGCGGATCCCTATATGCAATGACATAAGTATGTATGTATAAGCGTGACCGCATATCTATCCGCAGCGAAGGAGCCGAAGGATGCGAACGAAACGAATTTCCTTTCAATTCTTCTGACGATTCGTCCGATTCGTCGCGGATAAGTGTGCGAGGTGTCATAGAATTTCATAAAACCAATTCTAAAATTCGATTCTTTCAATTCTTTCGGCTCGTTCGCCTCACATAAATGTGCGTACACCTTAAGGGTATATTACCGTTGGCGCGCTCCATACAAACGTACTATGGTGATATTTTCAATACTAACCAATTAAAGTCAATAAAATTTTACAGAAACAATCTAGGAACAAATCTCTATGCTTGTATGGAGTCAGATTTTCGTTAAAATGTATAGTTTTAAAGTTACAGTGAATTATAGTGGGTGGCTACAGTGGAGGTGAAATGAAGACGAGAAGAGATTGGTACTAAATTATATTTACATTTTACAATTAAAGTCTTAATCTAGGAATTTAGATGCGACCGAAGTTAGGTACGCTGGGCCGAAAAGTGACACTTTATAATATTAAAATTAGAATGAGGTCAGCGGTCACGTTGTGCGGCATGCCTCGCGCACTTCCACAGCGGCTGCAAGTCCATTGAGCTGACGGTGCAGGTATTGGTAGGAGTCATACATAACAAGTGCCTCAAAGATTTCCATACAAATCTTAAATTAATTCTAGAATTAAAACTGTATATTTTAACGAAAATCTGACTTCATAAAAGCATAGAGATTCGTTTCTAGATTGTTTCTGAAAAATTTCATTGACTTTAATTGGTTAATTTTGAAAATATCACCATAGTACGTTTGTATGCAGCGCGCATTTGCGCTCTCAGAATAAAATTCTCTTAACCCTCCTTTTGGGGCGATCGGGATGAAATACAGATACCGAGGTGGTATCATAAGTGTTCCGTTTTGCCAATTTTGATACCGATAAAATTCAATTTCTTCTTGTGAGTGCAAGGCGTCTATTGGATCAAGTTTCTTTTCTAGTGTATCTATACAGGTTGTAACAAAACACCCTAGCTTACTAGGGGTGCTTTAGAGTCAGTTTGATGGGTAGTTTAGATTAGACCATCAAACTGAACAATTGTTCGCTTTGGACTTAGAGTCAACCTTAGATAAAAGTAAAATTAATGGACAGGCCTTACGCGAACATTTCAAACCAGAAAAATGAGGCAAAACAAATTAATGGTATACTTCAAATTTGTATGCAACTAAAGTTAATCATTATAACGTGTTCTTACCGCGTTTTTATTTATTTTTCTTTTTTTTTGTTTTTTGTTTTTTTTGTTTTTTTTTTTTATAAAAACGCGTTAAGAACCCGTTATAATGATTAACTTTAGCTTAATTAATAACCGCGTAACTCTCAAAAATTGTATGCAACTGCTCTAGATTTGACAGATAATGGCGCTAGTTTGTAAGGACCAAGTGCCCTAGTAGTTTGCTTCAACTTAACGCGCATTAGGCTATCCATTTATTATACTTTGATCTAAGGAGTCAACATCGAAATAAAAATTAAATAAAATCTGATTTCCATCCATTGGAGTCGAGTTAAGGCGAAGACTGGTTCTCTGTTCTCGGACTGACGTCTGCTGCTCCGTCAATGCGTCATCGTGCGTGATCCCACTAAAGTGCGACTTATTGCTTTGTCGCGCTGCCATGCTAGCCCTCTGTGGGTGCTAAAGTTTCGTACGAGGGAGTTATATAAAATTTTTGAAAGTCACACAATTGAATACGAATAATTCATAATTGCCATCATCATTTTCGTTTACGAATTAGGATGTGTGACTTAAAAAAAATCATCAATAGCCTTTTTGTGCTTATTCAAGACAGGAGAATAATAAAGGGAACACCAAATAATAACATAGAATGCTGCAATCTTTATTATGATTTGTATAATTTATTTTTTGTTTTGTATATTTTAATGGTTATACTTATTTAAAACAACACATTAATTTTAGGTCTTAAAGAAACTTATTTAAATACTTAATTAGTAGGTAATTGGCATTATAAAGGTACGATTCAGTTTAATAGTACCTACTGGCTTGCACCAAAAAGTATAATACACGTTTAACATATAATTTCGTACCCTTATTGCAAAAACCAACTATCTGCAACCAACTGAATAGATTTAAAAGATTTTTCTTTTAAATCTATTCAGTTTTCTTCAATTTTGGTGCAGATAGTTTGTTTTTTCAATAAATAGTCATACCAATTGCAGAAACCAATTATCTGCGCCAAAATTGAAGAAAACAGAATAGATTTAAAAAAAATCTGGATAGTTGGTTGCAGATAGTTGGTTTTTGCAATAAGGGTACGATTTAATGCTTTGAAACTTTTAAAAATATGACTTAGTTTTCCTAGAACTTATCGTTCCCAGTTCCTATTCTATTCTATTCTATTTTTAAGGTTATGGCATTCATTTTGGTGTAGATGATTTTGCCAATGTCGAGTTTTTGTAGCAAAAGTGCTTGACGTTGTACGGTTATATAGATATTTTGGTGACTTCAAGGGTTGTTCTTATAAAAGAAAAATATCCTGAGCCACCACTGGAATTCCGCTGGCCGGGGATGGGACAACCGACAAGCGACCGCCCAATAGCAGACCCACAACGCAACCTCGTTCCCAGTTCCTAGTCAATGATCCAGACAATGATGTATAGAACGTTATAGTTCCCAGTCCATTAATATACAGGGTGTTAGGGTTAACAGTTGCATTACTTTAAGGGGTGATTGTACCCATGATACTGAACAACTTTCCCTAAGAAACCTATAGGAAATTAAAAAAAAAACGACTTTTCACACAAACGGTTGATCTGATTGCATTTAGTATGGAAAGTCGAATTTTTTTTTGCGAATTTGCTATAGGTTCCTTTAAGAATCTAGTTCAGTATCATGGGTACAATCACCCCTTAAAGTAATGCAACTGTTTACCCTAACACCCTGTATACCCCGTCCTATTGAAGAAAAAAATATAATTAAATCAATCAACGCACTGACTTTTTAACACAATACCACACTACAGCCCCTCTAGCATGCCACCGCCGAGAAAACGACAAAAATCGAGACGTGCCTCCATCTTTATTATTTTACGTACGCCAAAAAGAGCGCGCATGACGTTTTTGTCGTTTAAACGCTTTGTCGTGGTCGGCATGCTAGCCGTGCAGGGTGTAAAATTAAATGCGTTTCATATCGAACCGGGTGCATCAGACTATCAAACTGAACAACTTTTTTACTATATTGAGCCAACAAGGAAATCACAAAAAAATCTACAAACTACAAATTTCATAGTTAGTCCCTTAGTAACACCCCAAAGATCCCACTGGGTCGAAGTGTTGCTGGCCTGCCAGCCCCCACAACAAGATAAGATAGTACCCCATAAAATATTTATGTAACGTATTTAAGTTTACACCCTGTAGAATCAAATTCCCTAAGTCTGTCAAGTTCACTTCTATTATCATATTTATCTAAGTTATTTTCGCCCCGGTGGGCCTTAGCCTGCCCAACTGCCCGCACTGACGAAGCGGCAGATGTCAGTCCACAGAACCACACCCGGTGCGTCAATGCGTCATTGTGTGTAAAGCGCACTAACAGTTATATCGATTAAACGCCGTGGGCAAAGAATACCCTTACGGACTGGTGGTTCCGCTTAGTTCCCCTAGTGGGTCCAGTAGGATTTTCAAATCCTCATGGTCCCCTGCTTGACGTGGGTGGAACTACAGCGTGAAGGCTTCCTTAGTTATCGGTCACCGACAGTGAATGGATAAGTGAATGAGTTCCCAAAAAACACATCCCTTCGTTGCGTCTAGACCAGTGTATAGCTTTCAAGATTGATGTATTCCATCTCATTTAGATAAAAGTGCCTCAAAGGGGCCTCTACGTGTTAGACCAGTGTCCCTTCGCAACCCTTCCAAAGGTCAGGCCTTCGGTCGTTGCAAATACCTCGTGAAATATTGTAGAGTTATGAATTTGGAATTTGTATTTAACGTAGACAACTGTAAAATAATAATAATCATTTTGGAGGAAAAGGGAAGATCTTCCACGGGCTAGTTGGAATGCCCGGGACCGCGGTCCAACAGTTCTTAGTTGGATGTTGTATATATGCAAAGTCTCTTGATAACTTCGATAGTGCGATTCAGGACTCGCCATATGATTGGTTGTTATTCGTAATGAGCTGTGATGCGTTGGACAGATCCATATTGTGATTGGCCGCCTTCTGTGTGACGTGCTAGGTCGCATGCGCTGACCTAGATAGATCTCTGTTTACATCGACTCGATAGATGTTTTCGGCATTGTTGCTTAGTCAGCTCTCGTAGCTCCGCTACAGTACTCCCCCTCCAGACGGAGTGTCGAAACTTGTCTTCAGCTTGCTTGGTACGCATTCAGTCCAGGCATGGCAATTCTTCATGAAGGCTTGTGTACGGCGTGTGACGGTGTGACCCCCATGGTTGCTGTACCGTTGCGCTGGCCGATAACCTCTGCTGCGGAGATGCGGGACCTTAATGCTTTGTAGGCTAGTTCAGGACCTCGTTGCTGCTCCGTGTTGCTGCCATCTTCAGTGACTGCTACGTACCAGAAGGTTGATTGCTCAATTGTCGGTGGTCACCAGTTTGGAGGAAAAGGGAAGATCTTCCACGGGCTAGTTAGAATGCCCGGGACCGCGGTCCAACAGTTCTTAGTTGGATGTTGTATATATGCAAAGTCTCTTGATAACTTCGATAGTGCGATTCAGGACTCGCCATATGATTGGTTGTTATTCGTAATGAGCTGTGATGCGTTGGACAGATCCATATTGTGATTGGCCGCCTTCTGTGTGACGTGCTAGGTCGCATGCGCTGACCTAGATAGATCTCTGTTTACATCGACTCGATAGATGTTTTCGGCATTGTTGCTTAGTCAGCTCTCGTAGCTCCGCTACAATCATCATCATCATATCAGCCGATAAACGTCCACTGCTGGATATAGGCCTCCCCAAAAATGGGGGGATTTGCCATAATCGCCACGCTTGGCAGGCGGGTTGGCGATCGCAGTTGGATTGAATGTGTGTACTCAGAGGATGCTGCTGCCCATCCTCCGGTAGATCCCTTAGTCGCCTGTTACGACACCCACGGGAGGAAATGGGATGGTGCTACTCTTAGTGTGTTCATACACGATGACGCATTGACGGAGCAGCAAACGTCAGTCCGTCATTTGTGAAGCAAGGAGTTGTATGAAAACGCACGTAGAAGCACACACGGTGACGCATTGACGCACCGGGTGTGGTTCTATGGACTGACATCTGCCGCTCGGTCAGTGCGTCATCGTGTGTGAACGCACTTAGCCGACACCACATGGACTACAATGAATACCGACGGTAAAATAATGAATACCTTTAATTCAGAATCTCGTAAAATAAAATGTACCTATAGGTACATTTTCTATAGAAAATAATTATAAATAGATATTAATTTCAATTGAAATGTTTTGTAAGGAACAACTTTTCTCATTCAATCGGGAAATAGACAAACTTTCGGTATTAAATATTTCATTTGGAATTAACCATAGACATCATTTTGCTGTCCGTTTCGTGTACTGGAAGATATTACTTTTGTGTGTTAAGTTTCAAGACTACGTTTTTGCTTATTTTGAGATTTAATATGAATCGTATCTCTATAATATAATTATACGGGGCTATCCATTAACTACGTCACAGAAACGAAATCACAAACTATCTGAGGCCTTGAAACCCTGTCGTGTTGTATTATCTGCCAACATTTTTTATTTGTCGCTAATTTAAAAAACCATTACAGTTAAGTTAGTAAAATTGCGACAACTTTCACTAAACTCGGATTCATGATTCAGTTTCCAATTACGTCAAAAAGGTCAAAATTGGTTGTCAAAATATGAAATTGACTTTAGTTTTAATCGTGTTCATTTTACACTTTCGAATGGAATACACTAAAAACTTAAAACTCGCAAAATATGTTAACTAATTATTTTGTCCATTTTCGATGTAATGTCACAATACGCAGTCTTCACTCCTCCCTCCCGGTCTACTACTGCATCGTAACACTTTATGGTCTCTCTTAATATGTGATGTAATTTATGGATGTCCCCTTACTTACAATTTACAATAACTTTTACATAAATAACTACAGTTTTAACAATAATTTACAAAATTTAACTAAAATATATTACACAGATTTTAATTTGACGTCGAAGTTATTAGTTTTCAGTATATTCGTTTAATTGGCAAATATTATTAAGAAAATTTTAACGTACGAAGTAACATTGATTCAGTAGAATAAAATATTTCACAAAAAAAATTTTTTTCGTACGCCCATTTCTACTTTAACATTGCTGAAAAATGTATAATCCAGTCCGATTTCTTAGAAATAATAATAATAATAATAAAATCCTTCTCTGAGAAAACTTGCGTTGAATTTATTTTTAAAAAATCCTATCTTCATTTCAAATACAATACAAAAAAACCTACATTCTTGTGAAAATTGGCTGGGTTTTTCACAAGAGAATAGTTTTGATGTCTTTTTTTAACATTACATGTAATTGTGAATGTAATTCACGAAATAATTGCTCGATAACAAATATAACAAAGAAATATATCAAAAAAATAGAAGAAGAATTTCGACCCAATCATGAAAGTTCTCACAAAAAAATTTGCGATAAAGAATAAAAAATTATACATCGTAAGAACTGTCGCTGTCGTCCATCGTGTCGTAATCGGCCGACCTCTTTCCGAGGCCGAAATTGAAGAGGTGCAGGTCTTCCTCTCTCTTCCCAGGGCCGAAGTTAAACTTGCTGCTAAATCTCTTCCCTAAGCCGAAGCCGAAGGCCCTTGATCGTTTGCCGAGGCCGAAATTAAAGACAGGAATCCTTTTTCCGAGGCCGAATTTGTATGTTCTAATTCGTTTCTCTTCCGATATGTCGTCGTCAGATCGCTTTCCGAGGCCGAATTTGTATATTCTCATTCGTTTCTCTTCAGATAAGTCGTCGTCAGATCGCTTTCCGAGGCCGAATTTGTATATTCTCATTCGTTTCTCTTCCGATAAGTCGTCGTCAGATCGCTTTCCGAGACCGAATTTGTATATTCTCATTCGTTTCTCTTCCGATAAGTCGTCGTCAGATCGCTTTCCGAGACCGAATTTGTATATTCTCATTCGTTTCTCTTCCGATAAGTCGTCGTCAGATCGCTTTCCGAGGCCGAATTTGTATGTTCTAATTCGTTTCTCTTCTGATAAGTCGTCGTCAGATCGCTTTCCGAGGCCGAATTTGTATATTCTCATTCGTTTCTCTTCCGATAAGTCGTCGTCAGATCGCTTTCCGAGGCCGAATTTATATATTCTCATTCGTTTCTCTTCCGATAAGTCGTCGTCAGATCGCTTTCCGAGGCCGAATTTGTATGTTCTAATTCGTTTCTCTTCCGATAAGTCGTCGTAAGATCGTTTTCCGATGCCGAATTTGTATTGTCTCATCCGTTTCTCTTCCGATAAGTCGTCGTCTGATCTCTTGCCGAGGCCGAAAGTGAAAGGCCGAGATCTTTTTTCGTATCCTGTGGGCAAAGATGAACTTAGTTTATATTCTTTATTTCAATAGTTATTTCCATAATTACGGAAAATCTTGTTTCGATATTTCAGTATTGACATACAGGTACAGGGGACCGATCGACCTAAATAAATTTCAATTGAACCGTAATTGGACCGCGTGCGAACCACAACTGTATACACATCCGGAATTGCGCTAAACGCTAATCATTTGAGAGAGTTAGTGTAGTTGGTCACAGTGAAAATTGGTCACAGATTTTGAGAGCCATTGGAGTCATTTTGACAGATCGCTCAGACGTTTCACGTTGTCAATCACTAGTAAATAAGTTAATTTTAGCGCGATACGGAACAGCACAGTTAAGAGAATATTATTCCGAGAGCGAAAATGCGCGCTGCATACAAACGTACTATGGTGATATTTTCAATAGGTACTAACCAATTAAAGTCAATGAAATTTTGCAGAAACAATCTAGAAACAAATCTCTATTCTTCTATAGAGTCAGATTTTCGTTAAAATATACAGTTTCAATGCTAGGATTAATTTAAGATTTGTATGGAAATCTTTGAGGCACTGTAACTTGAAAACTATACATTTTAACGAAAATCTGACATACAAGCATAGAAATTGGTTTCTAGATTGTTTCTGCAAAATTTCATTGACTTTAATTGGTTAGTATTAAAAATATCACCATAGTACGTTTGTTAGGAGCGCGCTCCGAATAGTGACTGGATTGCAAATATTGCAATTTGATGATTAATTGATAAGGAATGATGTTCGATGTTTTAAATTAGCGCGATTGGGACCCAGGTAGGTACGTAGAAGTTATGTTGGGGTCCTAATCAGAAACATAATTTAATCGTTATTTCATTGAAAAAAAAAGTCTTGGGTATATACAAGGTGTTACAAAACTACAAATAAACATTAAAGGGGGTGGTGTAGACCGTCAAACTGAACAACTTTCACTATGGGACCAATATCGAAATCGCGAAAAAAAATATTTATGTTCTATACTCTACAAATCGACTAGAGTTAAAATATATATGGGATATAACTTTTTTTTTTCGCGATTTCGATGTTGATGATGATTTAAGAGTTTTAAATATTTATTGTTACTTATGAAACACCCTGTATGAAAAGAGATGTATGGATGTGAATGAGGCAAAAGATGTATGTAAGGATCGTAGTAGATGGCGCGCTCTGGTCTCTGCCTACCCCAATGGGAAAGAGGCGTGACGTTATAGATAGATATAGATAGATGGATAGAAACACCCTGTATACAAGGTGTTTCATAAGTAAAAATAAATATTTAAAACTCTTAAAGGGGTTGTTTAGACTGTCAAACTGAACAATTTTCTCTATGGGACCAACATCGAAATCGCGAAAAAAAAAATCTGATATCCCATACATATTTTAGCTCTAGTTGATTTGTTTATGGAACATCATTTTATTTTTCGCGATCTCGATATTGGTCCATAGTGAAAGTTGTTCAGTTTGATGGTCTACACCACCCCCTTAAAGGTTTATTTGTATTTTTGTAACACCTTGTAAATAGCATCAGTCATAATTATATCTAGGTAGACGCAATAAAATGGACGTCAATGATCTCAATTTTTGACCGTAATTACAAAACGAATGAAAATGTAAGTTGGTAACCTGATTAGTTGGTTCATGATAAAAACCTTATTTAGTTTTCAATACATGACTTTTGTAACAAAGAAAAAAATATCAAATATACCTCTTTTTAAAAGAGATTCACATGTTATGGGCAAACGGGACCGATTTAAGCCTCTTAATTTTCTCCGTAGATGAGATACACCACTATAGTTTTGAATTTGTAACGAAACTTTAAGGGTATATTCAGACCGTTAATCTGTTTTTTTTGGTCCGATTGTTTGCTCCCATAGTAAAAGTTGTTCACTTTGATGGGTAAACTCTTAGTTTAGAAGAATTTTAATGATATCAATTTCACCCAGACCATCTACGACCGATTTTTTTTACATGTATGCATACATATGCTCACGACTATATTCCCCGAGGAGGTAGTCAGAGATATTCTAAAAACTCAGAACAACCACGTTTCACTAGTAGTACCGAAGCTCTGTCTAGTGTGACGGGGAGTGAGCCCGTTGCCACTTGTAATGGACAGTTGGTACACATGCCTCGAACGAAATTGAAGCACGCAGTTTTCACGATGTTTTCCTTCACCGAAAAGCCAGTGGAGTTACAAATCGTACATAAATTCCGAAAATCTCATTGGTAAGAGTCAGCCTGGACGGGGATCGAACCACCGCCTCCTGTACTGGACCACAACGGCTTTTTTTAAATTTCCATCATTTCAAAATGTATCTCACTATTACCTGGTTGGTCATCGTATTGGTCAAAGAACTCTGCCTGAGTTTCCTGGTCTATGTCGTTGGACGTCTCATCAGGTTGGTCTTCGTCTACTGACCGCTTGCCGAGTCCGAAGGAAAAGGCCTGGGACCTGATGAAAAATGGAAGCAAGTCATCATTATCGAAAAGTCATAACCAATTTGAACTTAGATTATCAGGTTAGGTAAGGTTAGCAAGGAAATAGCTGCAAAGAAATTCGTAATCAATTAGGTACTCGTGGTATATTGGGCTATACAAGGTGTTACAAAAATACAAAAAAACCTTTAAGGGGGTGGTTTAGACCATCAAACTGAACAACTACCACGGGACCAATATCGAAATCGCGAAAAAATAACAGATTTTCCATACTAAACTACAAATCGACTCTAGCTAAATGTATTGGATAGCTGATATTTTTTTCGCGAGTTCGATTTTGGTCCTAGAGTGAAAGTTGTTCAGTTTGATGGTCTAAAAACAACCCCCTTAAAAGTTTTAAATGTTTATTTTACTGTTGTAACACCCTGCATAGGGTGAAAACATAAATTTATAACGTTACCCAAGTCAGAGACCTAGTGAGATTTACCGCCATATCTAACTTTGTTCGTTCTATTACAGGGTTTCAACGCAACTTTCGCTAACGTCAGCTTCGAAATCGCATAAAAAAATTACTTTTTCATAAATTTTGGTCGAATTATGACGTTTTCTATGAAACATCCGATTTTTTCCGCGATTTCAATGTTGGTCCCTAAGTGAAAGTTGTTCAGTTTGATGGTCTGAAGCACCCTAACCCATCTAACTAACGCATTTAAGTTTACACCTTGTATTAATAGCACGAACTCCAGTTAGGTAACTACCTATGCGGTAAATCTCAAAACGTCTCTACCTTGGGCAGGGTGTCCCATCTCATACAAATGAAATTTTTGTTAAAAATATGGCAATATATGGCGTTATGGTATCGATTTGTAATTAATGTTTACTTAAAAGTGTAAATTGTTACTAAAAATACATGATCTGACTACAAAAAAATCTCGTGAGCCTCGGAAAATCAAGCAATTTACTCTGCCCGAAGACTGCCCGCGTTACGGCAGTCGCGTTCCATTGTTTGACGTTGGGCATCTGTACTGTATAGTATTATATAATCTGTGACCTTGGGTTAACGAATAGACCGCTATTAAACAGCATTACAGACTTGAAGCGCTCGTTGGCGTAGTGGAGCTTCGGTATTGGAAACGATCACCGAAGTTAAGCAACGTCAGGTCCGGTCAGTCTTTGGATGGGTGACCGTTTAGTCGTATTTCATCTCGAGCGTTTCCGTGCTTCAGAAGGCACGTTAAGCAGTTGGTCTCGGATAGTTTCGTCAGATGGCGTTGTAACTATTCGTTAAGCCAGGTCAGAGGCCTATTGAGGTGGCGTGAAAATTCTCTGAGAGCAAGTTGACCACTACCTTGCCTCCACCAACATGCACTGGGCCCGCATAGTGGAGTATGGCCCACTCCCTCTCACCCTTATTCGTGAGCGGAGGCCTTTGCCCTGCAGTGGGATTCTATAGGCTATAACTTACTTACTTACTTACAGACTTGCTTAACGTGCCTTCCGAAGCACGGACGCGCTCTCAACAAATATTGTCCCTTCGAAGGATGTGCAAAACGTCAGTGTTGCTTGATTTCGTTGATCTATAGCAGACCGTGGCAAGACTATCGGTATACTATCAAAGCTTCGATAGTCCAAAACTAAGTTTTAATAGTTTGTAATTCATGAGCAGAAATACTATAGATAGTAGGTACACTCTGTCAATAGTATTTGTAACACTAAACGATAGTTCGGCAACACTACATAAATGTTTGCTCACCTTTTCCCTAATCCGAAATTGTAAACCGGCAGTCTTTTGTACTCAGAAACGTAGCTATACGCCCTTTTGCCAAGCTCGAAGTCGTCGTGCGGCGACCTCTTCTCCAACGCTACACGTTGCACGTCGTTTGTCGTGTCGTGCCTGTCGTGCGACTCGTGGATGTCGTGTTCGTGATCATGGTCGCTCTGGACGCGCTCTGGTGCGCAGATCGCCGCTCCGATCACAAGGAAACAGACAGGTAGGGACGTGTAGAACATTCTGCAACAAATAGAAAACGGTTTTATTATTTGAGACGCTCACATTCGCATTTATATTATTGTATTAGCGTCAGACAATATCCAGTCTCATATCCTGCCTTTCCCGTCCGGATACTTGTAGGCGAACGGAGCTTATGGATGCAGTAGGGTTGCCAGACGTATGACAAATACGAGATTTGGGGTATCTCGTACGAGATACGAGTATGCTATCAGCCTCGTACAAATACGTACGAGGTTTCGACTTTTAGGGAAATTATGGCATGCTTATATCCAATGCAGGTGACGTTTTGTATGTATATTTTGTATGTGTGACATGTATGTATGTAAAAAGCCGTGGTGGTCCAGTGGCGAGTAACCTTGCCTGCCGTGCAGGAGGCGATGGTTCGATCCCCGTCCAGGCCGACTCGTACCAATGAGTTTTTCGGAATTTATGTACGATTTGTAACACCACTGTTTTTTCGGTGAAGGAAAACATGTTGGGGGCTCACCCCCTGTCACACTGGATAGAGTTTCGATACTACTGGTGAAACGTGGATGTTCTGAGGTTTCAGAATATCTCTGACTACCCTCTCGAGGAATATAGTCGTGAGCATATGCTTATTCTGTTTTTATTTATGATTTACGTAATACAGACTGCTATCAAACGGCGAAGGAAAGCATCGTGAGGAAACCTGCATGCATATGCTGAAGAAAAAAATCTGATGCGTGAAGTCTACCAAACCGCATTGGGCACGGGTGGTGGAGTAATGTTCATACACCCTCCTTAAGGAACGGCCTGTGGGACGTATAGGTATTGGTTGAAGATTGTGATTTAAAGGCTGGGCTACACAGCAGAGTGCAGCTGCAGAACGGCTGCAGGCCGGCAGTAGTTGTAAACTACGGAATTATATGCGAGGTTATATGGAGGACCAACTCCCACCTCTACAAGTGGGGCCTGAGGGAGTCACCGATGTGCGACTGCGGGGCACCTGACCAAACCCTCACCCATGTGGTAAATGAGTGCACCCTACGCCGTTTCCCCGGTGGTATTGAAGAACTCCATAGGTTAACCCCGGCAGCGGAAAACTGGCTAAAACATCTTGACCTCGAAATTTAAACCTCCCTGGAGCCAAGCAGGAAGACAAAAAAATTCCATACGATATGATGATGACATATGCGAGGTATCACACTGCGGCTACCGTTCCGCAGCCGCACCGGACTGCATCTAGTGTGACACCTCGCATGTAATTCCATAGTTTACATCTGCAGCCGGCCTGCAGCCGTTCTGCAGCTGCACTCTGTGTGGCCCAGCCTTTAAAAATAGTTAAAATATATGTACAGTCAGCAGCAATTAGTTATATACACTTTTGTTCTCCGTCGTAGTACTAAAGTGTTTATAACTTATTGCTGCTGACTGTACCCGAAATGTTGTCAGAATTACCCACAATTTGTTAGAGAACAATAATATCACACACGTATTACGTTATAATGCTGCCATTTTTCTTAAGTAAAAGTAAATCCTTTAGTCACGGCAAATGTAGGGACACGTAAATGTTAGCTCCTGGTTAAGTGAAATGAATGCTCTGTTTATCTTTCTCATTTGACGAGTATGTTATTTGGATTTACAGGATTCAAAACAGAACTCAAATACAAATAAATGCAAAACAGTAAACTCGGGAGTACAAGTTACTGTTTGAGTTTATTGCATTTCAATGTTCGGTTTTGTTTTACTCTCTTTTCTCTAATTTCTAAAAATAAATTGTTCCTTTAGATGGCATGTCATTTTAAATCTTTCCAGCCCAGAATTTCGCCACACGGATAGCATTTAAGCACGGATTGCTGTTCTCAAACAATGGGGTTACATATATTATGTTAATAAAATTCGAAAAAAAATGTTAGTAATAGTTTTTTGGTATTAGTTGAAAAGGCAATTCGAAGTCAAAAATCCACTTCTATGCTAATCAAATGAAATGTAGGGTTTATTTTCATAAACACCCTAGTAATATTTAAAGGGGTGGTATAGACCAACAAACTGAACAACTTCCACTATAAGAGATGAGGTCGAAAAAAAACTGCAGTCGTAGCATTGCTACGCTACTACGACGATGTTCGTAGCACTCTGCTACGGTGGTACAGTACTGCCCGAACGACCTGTAATATACGGTCCTTTCTTTTTAAATAGGTTTCCCTGACCGAACGAACTCGACGACCTTAACTAAACTACGTCATTTTAATAGGCATACCTATTTTTGACTGGCTTGTCCTTCATTATGTCACTGTGTTGCCTTCTAATCCAAGTAAATCAAATTCGAAAATCATAAGAATTCGCACCAAATTTTACAGTTATCTAATTAACTCATTAAATATTTACTTCATAGCATTTTTAGATCTTAATATTGTCTACATAATGGTGTGTGTCGCAAGTAAAAGTGACTTCAACTTATAAAGTAGATGCACATAATAAAATTTTTTCCCAATATTTAGGCTTTTCTTTGAACACAGGTTTCATATGTACTTCATAGCAGATATTGAAGATCATTGCTTAATTTTCATTAATTTGGATGTCTTTCAAATACCGAGAAGAAAGCTTCTAAAAGCCAGGAAAATATGGCCCGGCCCTGGGTTACTCCGGGGAGCGTCTTAATAGAGAAAGTTTTAACTAAACCACAGTTGAAATATTACTACACTGAAAAAATGTTTTGTTAAATAACCATAATTTAGTGAAATAACCTAACTTTAGTAAATAGCCAATTGTTTAGCTATTTTAACCAAATGTTTGGTTATATATGCATGCATGCATGCTCACGACTATATTCCCCGAAGGGGTAGTCAGAGATATTCTGAAACCTCAGAACATCCACGTTTCACCAGTAGTACCGAAACTCTGTCCAGTGTGACGGGGGGTGAGCCCGTCGCCACTTATAATGGACAGTGGGTACAATACATGCCTCGAAATTGAAGCATGCAGGTTTCCTCACGATGTTTTCCTTCACCGAAAAGCCAGTGGTGTTACAAATCGTACATAAATTCCGAAAAACTCATTGGTACGAGTCGGCCTGGACGGGGATCGAACCATCGCCTCCTGCACGGCAGGCAAGGTTACTCGCCACTGGACCACCACGGCTTGGTTATATATGGTTATATTTAACAAGACATTTTTTCAGTGTAGAGTGTTTTTTTACAGTTTTATAGTGTATACAAACCGTAAATAAATTTAACTGTTAGCTTTTAAATTAATTTAGCTAAGCAACTTAAGTAATTCAAGTAACACCGCTAGATTTCTAATCAAATAATAGACACAATGTTGTCAAATTAGCAAATAGTTAAACTCGGCAGGATGTAATTAAATTTATGTTAACTAGTTTGATACACTTTTCATTTCATTTCATTTATTCATATAGACAACAATACATCATACATTTCACACCTTAGACAATAGGTTTTTGAGCTTGACAATAATGTTAGGAATGACTTTTTAGTTTTTATTATCTAGGCGTTGCAATAGCAATCCAGAATGACCGAAGAGGTCTGTGCCAGGATTAACTATTAATCAATGATTCAAAGGACATGCAGAGTAATTATAATTAATGACGTGTTAATAATACATATTTTAACGTGTTAATAATACATATTTTAACGTGTTAATAATACATATTTTAGCAAAATTAAAAAAAAAATTTTTTGGTGGTATATGAGTACTTATGGTATATTAAATAAACTGTATTTTGTATAGTTACTAGTAATATTTTATCGATGATTTTATTTCAATACATTTTTATTGCAATGGTAACATAACATGCTTTTTATGCTAGGGTTATAAATATATAATGAACATATATAATATGTAATATAAACGCTTCTAATCTAGCAACAAATATATTTAAGACGTACATAGTAAACTGTTATATATTTTGACAAAATCTTTACACTCTAATTGTAACAAATACTTTTTAATGCTGCAATTTAGGGTTCTAAGAGGGAGCTTTAAGATCGCACCCATAACCGACAAGATAGGTGAAGCGAGGCTGAGATGGTACGGTCACGTGATGAGAAGACCAGACGATCACGTCGTTAAAAAGTGCCTTTCCATTGCTACAAAGAAAAGGGGAAGAGGGAGACCTCAAACCACCTGGTTGACGAATGTCCAGAGAGACATGAAAGCGTTAGGACTCCGCCAACAAGATGTCTACCAAAGGCCTGAATGGCGTCGCATGATTGGGAAAGCCGACCCCG
The DNA here is from genome assembly GCA_963693445.1 of Agonopterix heracliana. Taxonomy (NCBI): domain Eukaryota; kingdom Metazoa; phylum Arthropoda; class Insecta; order Lepidoptera; family Depressariidae; genus Agonopterix; species Agonopterix heracliana. The sequence continues at coordinate 3,093,733 of OY856321.1, forward strand.
TGTAACGGGACAAGGCGAGGCAGAAGAAGAAGAAGAATTTAGGGTTCTAAAAAATGAGCAATGTTTTTTTTTTCTATAGTATCTTTGTTGGAGTTTATTTGTTGTTTGATGTCAGGGGGCAGGTGTTCGACGACGACTTAGACGTACGGTATCGTTACCTCTTTTGGACTCGTTGTTACCCGACTTCAAAAAACCTGTCAAGTGCGAGTCGGGACTCATGATAACCGGTATAAAATAATACTTACAAAGTATGTAGGCTCATAGTAACTGAAGATCAGTTTACTGTTGTTTTCAACTTTCTCGCCATCTACACCTTATTTCCAATTTTCTTGATTTTTTTCAGATTTCAGATGGCTCTTATTTTTGAAATATCGGTGGGAACAGCAGTTTTTCTAAGTTTATTGGAAACAATTCTTTAACTAAGTTAAAAAAAAAACAATCTATACAATCTTCGTATTTTTATAAGCTTTTATATACTATACTACAGAAAAAAAAAATTCTCTTTCTGCCCCTCAATATAAACATTAAGCTTGTTTGACTTTATTTATGTCATTGGACCATTAGTTGCTATAACCTTACCATAGGTAACCGCTTACCGAGGTAATTCCAAAAATAATCCATTTGGACTGAAGGTCATTGATAGGTCCAGTTTTACCTTGCTGGGCGCCCCGATTTACCCGGAGGCTTTGCCTGGGGTGCTCAATGAGAAGAATCGTTCCCTTAATTCTGTTCGGGATCATTTTAGGCATCTTTCGGCTACTGTCTCATTGGTTCTTCTCCGGAGTTGTTTTTCTATGCCAAAGCTGACATACACTGTGAGGACTGCTCCTACTTGGCTGTGTCCGGGTGAGGTGGATATTTTGGATGGTTCCCTGAGAGACATCACGGAGGAGGTGCTCAATGTGGGCCTCAGTGAGGCGCAGTGGTGTCAGGCGTCTCTTCCGGTTAGGTTCGGTGGTCTGGGTATCCGTCGGTTGAAGGACACGGGACTTGCGGCCTTTCTGGCGTCTGCGCATGGTGTAGCGAATTTAGTTACTCAGATTCTCTCTGTAAATGGTGATGGTTTCGCTGTACCGTACGTAGATGAGGCTTTGTCCAGGTGGTCGCAGCTTTTTCCGGGACGGGTTGCTCCTGAATGTCCTGGTGTGCAGAGGGATTGGGATAACGTTTCCTGTGGAGTGCTGTTGGCGGAGCTGTTGGAGAGTGCGTCGGGAACCGATTTGGCTCGCCTTAAAGCTGTTTCCAAGCCAGAGTCCGGGGCGTGGCTTCATGCGCTACCATCGCCGCAACTGGGCACATACCTCGACAATGACACCTTGCGTATTGCAGTAGCCTTAAGGTTGGGTAGTAAGGTGTGTGCTCCTCATCGTTGTGTTTGCGGTGCGATGGTGGGGGCTGATGGTCACCATGCCTTGAGTTGCGCAAAATGTGCTGGGAGGCGGCCACGCCACCACTCTCTGAATGAGGTTATCCGGAGGGCGCTAATTGCGGCTAACATCCCATGTGTGCTAGAGCCGCGCGGTTTGAGCCGCACTGATGGGAAAAGACCGGATGGTCTCACCTTGGTACCGTGGCAGAGGGGCCGCTGTCTTTTGTGGGATGCCACCTGTGTGAGTACATATGCGGCGTCTCACATCGGGGGTACTATGCGGGAGGCAGGGTCGGCGGCTGAAAAGGCAGCTTCGCAAAAGCATACGAGGTACGCGTTATTGGAGTCCCAGTACATTTTCGTGCCAGTAGCGGTAGAGACGTCTGGAACTTGGGGAGTGGAGGCAAAGACGTTTGTGAGAGACCTGGGCAGGAGGATGGTTGAAAGTGGCAACGATGCCCGCTCGGGGTCGTACCTGGTTCAGAGGATGTCATTGGCTATCCAGCGTGGTAACGCCGCTAGTGTATTGGGATCCTTTGTGCCGGGTATTATTCATGACGGAGGGGTTGATTAGGGAGTAATTTTTATTGTTTATTAAGTATTAGGTTATTGTGTATTAATAAGATATTTAAATTTATAGGTAGATTCTTATTTATTTTGTATAGTCTTATAGTTATATTTTAGTTTTAGGATATGTTTATTTCTAGTTAGTTTTAAGATTGTTAGTTTTATTTAATTACCTCTAATATACTATTTGGACCATTGGATTTTTTATTTTTGTTCCGTTTTGCCAATTTTGGTGTGGAACACTAAAAATATTGTAGCATGTTTTGTTACACTCAGTATATCTAGGAGTAATGTTGTAAATAGTTGAAGATGATTTTGTTATTAATTATTGAAGGCTTAGAAAAATTATATGTCTAGAATGAGCCTCACTAATATCCCGTATAAAACAAAAGGGGCTAAGGTTGGTGTGCGTGAGGCGCCCTACAAATTATGTATGTGTGCGTTTATATGTATAGGGTTTAGGAACCAGTACTGGTTCCAATTTTTTTCGACGCTTTCGTATCTTCGACTGTCAATCTTGACACATACTTTATCAAAGATTGAAGGTACCTACGCGTTTCCCAGTGGTTTTTTATTTATCAAAGAGGTACATACAGGGCCTGTCATTGTAAAGTACCAAACAATAGTGAAACTTTCAGAAAACCAATTTAACAAAGCCAGTATTGTGACGCAAAATAGAATGTTACAAAAGAACCGTGTTTTTAAAGAAAATGTATGGAAATTTTGAGAGACTCCTGAGAGCTTTTACAGAATGGGGAAAATGTCATTAATTTTATCGACAACCTTTTGCGAAAAGGTCTCGATTAAATTGATTTATTTTTTGAAGATTAAAAAAGCACAGTATAAAGTTATTAATAACGCAGTACGGAGTACGAAACAAAAGTAATTATGGTACAAATAGCGCGGTCTTATCACTAAAAAACGATTTCTTCCATACAACCTTGTGGTAGAGGAAATATAACCGTACACATTAATATAAGTTACACCACAAATTTTTTAATAGTAACGAAACTTTATGGGTGTATTTAGACCATGAATCTGAATAACATTCCCTATGGAACATAGTTTGAAAAACGAGAAATTTTTTGGTCCTCCCATAGAAAATCGATCGTCCGCACTTTTGTATGGGCTATTTGTAAAAGTAAGTAAGTTACAGCCTGTAGAATCCCAATGCAGGGCAAAGGCCTCCTCTCACGAATGAGAGCCATACTCCACCATGCAGGCCCAGTGCGTGTTGGATTGGTGATGGTGGGTTATTTATATTTTGTATTTATCGTTTTTGGACCCATGTTCCTCAGGGAAAGTTATTCAGATTCACGGTCTGAATATACCCTTAAAGTTGCATTTCTAATTAAAATTTGTGGATAATTAACTAGGTATGAACACGAGTCGGTGTTATAATTTTTTTTAAAGAAAAACAAACATTACAACAACACGAACAACAACAGAACAACTTTCACTATGGAGCCAACAACGAAAAAAAAAAATCTGCAGTTTCACACAACTCATACTTGACCCAAATGTATGGACGGAACAGATGATTTGAAAACTTTTTATTTATACATCGAAATCGCGAAAAAAACAGCTGTTTCATTCAAAACTGCAGTAATCGACTCAAATGTCCATTGGGACAGCAAATTTGTTTTCTACAGTTGAGGTGACAGTTGTTAAGTTTGAAGGTCTGAAGCACCCACTTAAGTATTGTAACACCCTTTATAACCAAATGTTTGTCACAAAAGTTTGGTTATATTTCAACAAAACATTTTTTTCAGTGTAGGATATCAATTGAGTGCTACAAACTTCATAGAGTTTACAATGTTAATCTAACTTCATGTTCACCAGTCAGTCGTACAAAACATGCCACTTGTTCCAATATCTCGTTTTGTAAACTTGTTGTGAACTGTTATAGGTTACGGGTGGCTAAATTTTTCAAGTAGGTACGCGGTCTACTTTGAAACTCTGATATACCTACCTGGGGGTCTACATAGAAAAAACTGTACTTCCAACATTATTTCTTTGAAAATGAAAATTTCATTCCATCATAGAAAACGCTGATTTACACTCTACTTTTTGTAGGCATTATGGGAACTTGTCACAGTTTCCAAAAATCTTCACTTTCAAAAAGTATTTCGTACGTAAGTATCAACGATATTTCCTCCGCAACCGGTCGACCGGCGCGGTCGACGTCTTGGCCGCCCCTGTTATAGGTATTATGTGTGTGTGATATGTAAATAAATTATTTATCTTTCTATCTTCAAGAAAACACAAGACCATCTTGCTTACAGAACCTTACTTTCCTTTTGAACGGCAATTCTATTGCAGTTAAAGCTATATTCAAAGGAAATTGGCCCTTCTGGCCTCGTAATAACAGTTGTAGTTGAGACTAGGTCGCAATGGTAACCTAACCTAACGGTTACAGGTTTGTAAAGCGAGACTGGAAATAAAAATGTGCTAAAAATAAAATTCTATGAATATCGTTGGATATCCTGAGGTCTTACATGCGTTCACTTGAATGGTTTTGTTGACAGATGCTACAATTATTTACATTTGTTCCTCTATCATAAAAAGTACAGGTAAAATTTTATATCAATACGGATTACTTCAGCATGTATTCTACTCATCAAACTGAACAACTTTTACTATGTAGCCAACATGGAAATCGCGAAAAAAACAGATATTTAGTCGAATAGGTACCTACTGTAGTTTTGTATGGGACAGCAAATTTTTTTATCGCGATTTCGAAGTTGGCTCCATAGTGAAAGTTGTTCAGTTTGATAAGTAGAATAAGCAGAAGTTATCCTCAGTGATATAAAAATTTACCCTATACAAGGTGTTACAAAAATACAAATAAACATTTAAGGGGGTGGTTTAGACCATCAAACTGAACTACTTTCACTATGGGACCAATATCGAATCGCGAAAAAAAAAATTATGAAATACTCTACAAATCAACGCGAGCTAAAATATGTATGGGATATCAGTTTTTTTTTCGCGATTTCGATGTTGGTCCCATAGAGAAAGTTGTTCAGTTTGACGGTCTAAACAACCCCATTAAGAGTTTTAAAAATTTATTCTTACTTATGTAACACCCTGTATAATGTTTGTAATTTTTAGGGTTCCGTACCCATGAGATGACAAAAGCGACCCTATTCATAAGCCTACGCTGTCCGTCCGTTCGTCCGTCTGTCTATCTTACCTATAAAGTTGTATCTTTAGAAATATAATAGCTACACTGTAGTAAAGGCATAGCGTTAGCGTTGATATGGGAGAGAGCAATAAATTTATACCTTCGTTAGTTATTTACAAATAACATGATATATGGCAGCAATGTAGCAAGAAGAGGGTTAAACAGGTAAATATTGTTTACGGGTTAATAGAGTAGGTCAGCCTGTGGTCAGCGTTAAGAAAAAGGCGTGGGTAGATGCATATCGCTACATCGGAGAGAGCGTAGGTGGCGCGCGTTGTGGAGAGGTATTGGGCATTCAATCATGAGGGTACAGGTTCGAATCCGCACGGACGACATGTACCATTGAGTTTTTCTAAATAGCCCGCCAAAGCGAATTCAAATAGGGCACACCGCGTGAGCATAGACCGCTGGACTTCATCACTATTTGTTTTCTTCTTAACTATTATAAAACCGTAAATTCATAAGGAATAAAAAAGTAGCGGTTCTCTTCATATAAATTCAAATAACATTCGATAGCGCGATTTAAAAACGTGCAGCGCCATCTATTGACAAAATTGTTAGTTAGTTTGTTTGTTCGCGCATCACGCAAAAACTACTGAACCGATTTTGATGAAACTTTTTTTGTTTGATAGCTTATGATCTGACTTAAAATCTGGTATATAATTTGTGCGGACGAAGTCGCGGGAAAACACTAGTATTAACTAATAGTATTAAGTACACTATGCTTATATAGTATGGTATGACGCCCCTTTGAAGTAGCGGCTAAATTTATGATTCAAATAATAATGTAACAAGTGCCCGATAGCGCGAAAGTCCGTCTTATCTCGAGTGCAATACATAACGTTTTTAATTGCGTTTTGATGTTAGCCGTCCGGCCAGTTTGATAATGTTACTGTATCATTTAGGTATTTATCTAATTTATAATGAAATTGGGAATACAATTATACTATAGAATCCATTGACCTCCTATACTAGACCCACAGTGTCATATAAAATCTTAGCAAATATTTGTGCACATTGACGCAAAAAACCGCACTAATTAAGTATGCATGCTGCTGGTTGTCACTAATACGTTGTATTTGATTCATAAACATAGTCGTATTTCGCTTGTTAACTGTCAGCTAGTACAAAAAAGAGCTCATCCGAGCTCTTTTGGTTGTGTCATTTTTTGAACGTTGATCGTGAGTCTTGTTTGTATATAAGATGTCTATGATAGAATCAGATAAACATAGGTAGTGACCGCCGCAGCAAGTGCATGGGAACCGCAAAAAATGAACATTATGAACATAGGAAGAACTATACAGGTTGTAACAAAACACGTCGTTGTGTTCAACGAACCTTGAAAATTACACTCTCTATATCAAAAGTTAAATAATTAAATACATATTTTACGTTCGTCACCGCGATAATAAAACAATAAGTTTAATTAACAAATTCTAAACACAGTCGTATCGTATTTGCAAAAGTTCTAAAGTACCTATCTAACTTTTGAATGTGTTATCTTTGTTCATAATTTAACGGTTATGCCAAACAACGTATTTTAACGTTAATTAACTTATTCTCTCGCAGTGTTTATTTGGGTGAAATGAAAGGCTAACCACCTATTGATTTGATTTGACATTGATTGATATGATACAGTTATAATTTTTTTATGAATATGGCAGTACTGACTTGAAAGAAATACGGACCGAATATTGCACTAAAAAGATGTGAAGCATGCAAGGTAATACAATCTCGTTTGTTCTAAAAGGGACCTACACTCACACAGATTCACTAGCTCTAGGCGCAGGTCCTACAACCCGTCACCTTATGTACCGCGTGACAGCACGCACACAAAATAAATGGGTGCTTCATTCATGATTAGACGAGATTACGTCTGGTTCTTCTTTTAAGTCTGTGTATGGCAGGTTGCTTACGATTACGCAATATTACCCTTAAAGGGGTGGTTTAGAGTCTAAACCACTACAGGGTGAAATTGATATCATTAGCATCCTTTTAAACTAAGAGTCTACCCATCAAACTGAACAACTGTTACTATTGGAGCAAACCGATCGGAGCAAAAAAATCAATGACACACCGCAATGTGTCATTGTTTGAACGAGCTTGTCTATCGCTAGAGTATACAAGGTGTTACAAAAATACAAATAAACATTTAAAGAGGTGATTTAAAATACAAATAAACATTTAAAGAGGTGATTTAGACCATCAAATCGACTAGAGCTAAAATATGTATGAGATATCAGATTTTTTTTCGCGATTTCGATGTTGGTCCCATAGAGAAAGTTGTTCAGTTTGACGGTCTTAACAACGCCCTTAAGATTTTTAAAAATTTATTTTTACTTATGAAACACCCTGTATACATGTTTGACAGACAGAAAGAAAGACGAGCGGCTTCGTAACACAGTCCCGTCGCACCCTTTGGGTACGGAACCTTAAAAAGCGTCTGTAATTTACACACAATACATTATGACGTCATAACTTCGTCTCTATTTGCAGTAAACTTGTAACAAAGGACTTCAGAAGCCGTTTAGAAAACGCTCATTCGGTGAGCTCAGCAGTTGAAAATGTCAAAATTACTATGGAGATACGCATCTTTCTTGATTTGACTTTAAAAAATCGCTCTCCTGGAGTATGATTTTTTAAAGTCAAATCAGCAGTAGAAAGATGTGTATCTCCATAGTGATTTTGACATTTTCAACTGCTGAGCTCACCGAATGAGCGTTTTCTACGCAGGTAATTTAACGGCTTCTGAAGTCCTTAAGGAGGCTCCTTATTTTGCCAAGATAGCGGCAAAATTCTGACCGGAGCCACGCGCTCGTTCGCACCGATTAGTATGTAGGGTCGTGGTCCAGGGATGATATACCTACGCCTTAAAACGACCAAATTAGCAGAAAGTAAATAACTTGAAACAAAAGATAACTATCTCACTAAATGCCGTAGAGTAGACAAGAATAATAAAAATTGTGATTAATTCTACTGCACAAAAGAATGGACAATGGGGGAGACGTTCCGTTTCGCATAATGTTGTGTACTTACAAATGAGAAAATAAAAATAGCAAAGGTTTCTGAGGTCACTTCTGGATTAACATTTCGTGTTGTGACTGTGTCTAAACTAAAACAAAGGAAAAATCGTTTCTGGTATATGTATAGGTACAACATACACAAAGAACTTTAAACGCAAAACATAATAACTAGAGGTTGTTAGGGTAAACAGTTGCATTAACTTTAAGGGGTGATTGTACCCATGCTACTGAATAACATTCTCTAAGAAACTTATAAGATATTCGCAAAAATAATATTCTAATTTTCATACAAACGTTCGATCAGCTAATCGTATTTAGTACACCCTGTATAACAGCCTGTATAACTTAACAATACCTAGTAACTTTTTTAGACGTGTGGTTCCGACTTGTAATGGACAGTACTTCCCGTGGGTGTCGTACGAAGTGACTATGGGATAAAGTGCTTATGCCACTTTAGCGAGTTCGGAGTAGTCGAAGTAAGACAAGTAGTTGCTTTGTAGAAGTGAATGATTTATTGTAAAACTTAAGCTAAATATATCTAAAATAAAGTATGTACAATTAGTGAGGGAATACCTCTAATCTTTACCTGACATGCTGACATGCTTTACAAACCTGAAATCTTAAAAATGCTAAAACTGAACTTTGCTAAGTACAATTGCAACCTTAAAAGGTGGTTGTAACAATGTTTCTGAGCACCCCGAAGGGGAGAACGGTCTTATGTTTATGCATGTGTACGAAATTCTTTAAAAACTGCGATCCGGTCGAGCTGTATGAAAAGTCTGGAATATTTTTGTGAATTTCAAACTTCCTACATGTCAAAATATGATTCTATAGGGAAAGTGTTTTCAGCTTTTGCGTTCAGATATTGAAACGCATGTATCAATCCTAACGCAAAATGCCTCACTCTCGACAGATTTTTAAAATCAATTTATGTCCACAACCTCCCGATGGCATTTCAGTGGATACATATACCTAGTCCGTATGTATGACACCCACCTACCAATATCTGTCTTCCACTGTGAGATTTCTACAAGTCGGAAACCTGGAGGCAAATATTTGCAATGTACAAGGAGGTTCTTAAGCGCCAATACTTACTTAATATGCCGGTTCATAGGGACCCGAAGTGGGTGGGTGCATTTAAAAAGCATGAACTTTATTCCATAACTTTCAAGGGAAAGTCCCAACTTTCTAATAAGCTATTACAGGATTCCTAACTAACCCTAATTTCTTAGCATCTGCCACACAAACAGGCAAAATACTTAAAGATTTCGCAGTAAATTAAATCTGTAGATACATAAGCTCACGCCATTGTCCCATGGGGGTAGGCAGAGACCACGGACCGCCACACGCTACGACTCTGACACACCTCTTTAGCCTCATTCACATTCATACATCTCTTCATGCACTTCCGTCGATTGAGGGTGCTACGCACTTATCCTTTTCGGAAAAGATAATTGATTTGATCGTGGTAAATCATTGATTTAATCATGGTTCATTGATTTGGTCATGGTAGATCACAGCCTAAAATCAGTAGGTATATCGGTAGACAGTACCCGAAATCGGTCAAACCAGTAGCTTTTGCAACACTGATCTTAGGAACTAGTTATCACACTTAGCCTGGTGGAAGATCTTCCCTTTTCTGTAGCTGAGCTTTACGCCTTGTGAAACAACAATAACTTAACAAGAAACTAATCTGAGATAGAACTGTTATACTTAAAGGTTAAGACTTTCAAGTACTATACCTGGGGCTCAATGGATAACTGATTTGAGATAGGGCAGACGTTTTTACCCGATTATGTCGACAATACCCTTGTTCAGTAGCTGTTTTGAACTCTATTTTAATAAGGGTAAGGAAGAGTTTGAAGTACCTACTAAATAGTACGGTCAATTTATTCGTCCAGTGATCACGCAAAATGTATTTTTAAGTCTTTTGTAAGACACCATAAAATAGGGATCTTCTATTTTCAACTGGAAACCATATTATGAAAATCTACGTCTCCGATTATTTTCAACTGCAAGAAAAGCTACAAACGTAACTTTTCCTTTAGTTACCTTTAATAAAATAATTATGGTTTCTATACACCGCGTATAATAAAAGATTTATACGTATCCAATGTTTACCAAGACGATTACCTAAGTAACAGGAATGTCCCACGCCATTGTCACTCTCCATCTTGTCGTCTCATCCGCACTAATAAGCAAATTCGGCGATGAAATGAGACGGAATCGTTACGCTTATTGACTATGACGTAATTACCTACTAATAATGTATGTAAAAATTAGTACTTAGTTGAATTTAATAGACACACACAAATAAGCTATAGGAAAAACAAAAAAAAAAGAACTTTTCATACAAATGCAATCAGCTGATGGGAAAGTTCAGTATCATGAGAACACCCATTAAAGTAATGTAACTGTCTAATAGTGTCTACCACTAACATAAAAAACAATTTGAAATAACTGGCCAAGAGCGAGTTGTGTACTCGCACATAGAGGGTTCCAAACCTAATGTTACCGTAAGAAAAGATGAGAACAGTGTTAACGAAAACCGCCGTTGTTCGGAAGGTACAAAGTGGTATAGCGAGTACAACATAAAAAAAGTGCAACGATATAATCTACGAACAAATAATATTTGTTTGTAGGATATAATAGAGGAATTATGTCATGATAATTTGATAGCTTACAGCCGTTTTAATATTATTATAATATTAAGTAAGTATTTAAAGTTTTAATGTTTAAAGAACATGATGTATTGTGACCATGCTCAAAGAAGTGGCAATAATGGTCTCGCTACATGAACACCTACATCGGACAAGTTTGAGTACCTACTGCACGAAAAATTTTACATAATATTTGGAATTCAATATGATTACTAAGAAAATCCCTTAATATCCCAATTAGAGAATAGGTAGGGAGTCTTAATGCAAATGTAGGTAAGACATCAATTTTCTTTGACATGTTTATTTTTCAAGCGTCTGCGTGGGTCATGAATATAGACAATGCCATCTTTCTGTTCTAGAAGTTAAAATGTATTGTAATGAGGCGGGTTATTGACGAACAGAAGAACTAGGTTTATCATTTTCTCACATTAGTACTAGCACCCGAGTTGGATAGAAATACATTACTCCAGTTTGTCTTCTCGGTATGAAAGCCTAAAACCAAGAATTTTGATAATTCAATCTTCATGCCTAAAACACTAAAAGGTGCATAAGCTAGTGTAAGCGAAAGTTCATGATCAAGAAGGTTGTAATGGAAAGCACTGTCTCTAATTTCATTGCATGTTAATGATCAAGAAGCTTGGAAAGAGATTGAGTATTTTATAGATTCGCAGACTGGAATGGTCATACTGGAAAGGGACGGAGATATGATTTTTTTTTTCATTAAGTCTCGTACCTTAGCCCGACTAAGTTAAATGATTTTGATAGCAATTTCAACTTCATCAGCATCAGCATAGCGTATACGCGTGTCTCGTTTTAACGATTACTATTATTTTAATGCCTTTTCGAGTCATTGTATTTCTAAGTTGGAAAGGTATTGTCCATGATCAGGAACGTGGCATTGGTATTGTCTATACATTGGTTTATATCCATGTCTCACAGCTCACAAGAAGGATCTCTTAATTCTATAGCATAAAGTCCGCATTAATTTAAGATTGTAGTTAGTCTCTTTTCTCTTATGACATACCTTTTATAATAGAAAGAGATGGAACTTTAGATATTATGTTTATGCGGCTGTCCACTTTCCACGTTTTTTGACACTTTTTGACATGCTAGTGTATGTAAAGTTGTGTAAAGTAGTAACTTTATGTGCCTTTTGTCCTACCACATGACACAAAACATAAAAAAAAAAACTTCAAAAATAGTGGACCGCCTTGCAAAAGTTATCCTCCCTCTATGCAAGTATAAGACAGCCATTTGTACCCTTACGTTCTTTTAATTATGTTTTTGTTGCTGTATGTTTTTGGTGTGCAAATAAAGAATATTTATGTTATGTTATGTTATGTTATGTTATGTTATAATCTCTTTGATCCATGTCTATGATTCACTACTGACGTATGACTGACGTGTAAAGATTTTTTCCGATTTGTCCTAATCATTATGATGATAAATATTTCATTTGTGAAACTCATTATTAAATCCATCTTAATAGCGTAGCTGTTGATATGGCTTAATATTTTGATACTTTCCGTAATTCTCTTATATTATTATGTTAGGATTTTTTCAATAATAAAATACGGTTTGCTGTAAAGTTATAATTTTTAAGTTTTCTGCATTGTGAATCGGACCTCACATCCTGTCATTCAAGCAAAGTTCAAATATTCAAATTACTGTTTGTTACCTTCTCGAAAATATTTAAATACAGTTTATTCCCAATGAAATAGTGATTTTTCACAAAAATCTTAATCAACTACCTTTTATGCTATCTCTGGATAATGTACTCTAACTAGCTGTTTACCAAGTTTCACCGATACCGGCAGATACTGTTCTTGCATGAAACCATACAAATCACAAATCAAAATATCGAAACAATTATTCATTTTGTACTTTTTTTAATGAGTAGGAATAATTTGTAGGGTGTTATAGAATAGATTTAGTGGAATTTAACAGATTTACCGTCTTTTAAAAATGTTTTAAGCAAAAAACAGTGACGAAATATGGCTAACAACAAAACTTCACAACGGAGTTGGTAATTCATCGAAAAACTAGCATTTTTGTTATCTTTGTTCATTTTTATGACTTAAACTGGTGTTAATTTATTGTATTTTATTTAAAATGTAATATATAAAGTTTGTGTCTATGCTCTTTAACGAAAAACATCAACTGCAACCCTAAGTTTGTTTGTACTGTATTTTTTCTATTTTCTCAAAAACTATTATCAATACAGATACCGCTATAATTTTCCTACAAAATTCAATAGTTCATCGACCATGTAAGAATTATTTCAGATTTTTTGGCTTTATATGTTCGGAGATCAGGGGGGGGGAACCAAAATTTTTCGTGCAGTCGGGCTTATAAATGAATAACTACGCATCACTTAGTAAAACGAACTACCAATACGAAATCTACGTTCAAAGCCCTTTCAAATGATACCAAACTCGGCTAGATTGGAAAACTTTTTTTTTAAAAGTCATCAGTTTTTGGACCTTAAATATTTGTAGAAAAATTATTTTCTAAATTTTTAGTCTCGCTTTACGTTTGGGTTAGCATGATTGACCACTATGCCGAATTTCAAGTCGCTAGCTTCTATAGTTGCTGAGAAAAGTGGCTGTGACAGACGGACGGACGGACACGAGAGTGATCTTATAAGGGTTCCGTTTTTCCTCTTTGAGGTTCGGAACCCTAAAAATGCTGGTGTTTCTTGACAAACTTGGGATAGGTAAACTAGGATTTTCTCACATCCAAACTTTTTATTTATTCCACTCTCGCAATGTCCTCGAGTTAATCCCACTACTAAAACGTTTTCTAAAAGTATTTATCCCTTATTTCAGACAATTACCGGTAGGTGTTCACGGAGACAAATATCTACTAGCATACCGATGTGACTACTATTTATTTTAGCAGACTTTACTAGGTAGATTTAGTTAAATCTTCCAGAATCAGATTTACAACTACAAATTGTAGCTAAAGTAAATAGTTGTCGCATACAGGGCGTTTTACATGGGGGTGCATCAGACTTTCGAACTGAATAACTTTTACTATAGGACCAATATCCACTACTAGTTTTTAATTAGTAACGAAGCTTTAAGGGTGTATGCAGATCGTAAAACAACCGTACCAAAATGCGGATCGGCCGATAGAGTTTCTATGGGAGGTCAAAAAAAAAACTCGTTTTTCGACACATGTTCCTTGGGGAAAGATGTTCAGATTCACGGTCTGAATACACCCTTAAAGTTTCGTTACTAATTAAACACTAGTGGTGTATATCGCGACGCGAAAAAAATTGGTTCTTCCATAGAAAATGTCAATAGCTAATAGCTACTCGTCCCAAATGTATGGAAAGCTGGTTTTTTCCGATTTAAATTTTGGTTTCTAGTGAAAGTTGTTCAGTTCATATTAATGCATTCATTTTACACATTTTGTTTATATAGTCCAATCATTTTAGGGTTTGACCCTAACAGTAATTCCTGTATCGATGAAACTTTGCAGTGTGATAAAGTACCTAGAGTATACAGATTACGGTTGACAAATAATCTAGGTTTCGTTTTTTCCGGACCTAGATTATTTGTCAACCGTAATCTGTATACTTTACTATAGCACACTGTAAAGTTTCAGCGATAGAGGAATTATTGTTAGGGTATCCATACAAAGAAACTCTAAAATGATCGGACTATTAGAGAATAAAAATTTTATTTATAGCGTAAGGTTTTTCTGTTTACTTTTGTTTTAGGTTAAGAATTGTTATAACATTTTTATCCTGTTTATAAAATATATTTCCAAGGATACTACTAGATAATATTTTTCTCCGTGTTGTCCAGCCATTTTGGGCAAGGACCAAATGAGCAGCGCTTCGTTTATTTATATGTAATTGCGTGGACCACTTAGGGTGGAGTAGAAGACGTGTATTGGACCGTAGTAGTATCGTAGTAATTATACATTAAGTATGGTTGACTCATTTTATACATTCGGTAATGTTTCGATATAAACTCTATAAATTGAGCATTATTGAGTATTTGAGATGTGTGAATCTTAAATTTTAGTGTGCCATAACTTAACATAAACTTAATAGGTATTCTTGTTAAACAGGGTGTAACAAAACACCATAGTACTTAATATTTAATTAAACGGGTGGATTGGATTGGCCCATCAAACTTTATAACTTTCGCTAATGGGCAAATATCGAGAAAAAAATCAGCTTAAAGCTTTCATAAAATTAAAATATGTACGACCGGTGGAAGTTTCAAGTTTCAATTTCCTAAACAACACAATCACCTCAAAAACTTTGGTTCTATCAAACTAAAACCCCTTTGGGGTGCGCGTGCCAATTCGTAACCACATTTTTATCCGTTCTAATGAATGCGTCGACACGCATCCGATAACGTTCTCACACGTCAATTCCTTTCGACAAACAAAATCATATGATTTCTCTATGTGTCCCCCTTTAGATGTAGATAAAGCATGTACACAATTACGTATAAAGCGAAGTGGAAAAACGCTCTTTTAACCGCAAAAAGTTAGAGAGAAAGTAATTAAAAAATTGCAGCGAGTTCGGGTTTTATTTTGAGGTGTTGTTAGTTTTTGTATTGGCAAAATAGTGGGAGTAAACGTTTTGGTTGTTTTAAAATTGAAGCTAAAAAGTTGGTAGATACAAACAATTTACTTTGACACTTTGTAGCGGTTATTTTATTTTACATGTTTGTATTTACCTTGTGAATAAAATGTTTAGTTTTTGTGATAACACTGCGTTTTGTATAATTTTTGTTCGACTCATTTTCGTCAGACATTTTGTTACAAAAAATTACGAACTATTTTTCGTTTTCAGTCAACTTTTAGTACTTATGCATCGAATGACATGATTGAGAACGGTGAAATAAATATTGCAATTTTTACTAAATTTTTTTAGTACTCGGGTAAATGTGGCAACTATTAATTTTGGCAGCCTTTTGCTAGATTCGTTGTTAACACTAATTATTATTTGTTACTAAATAATGTGTTGTTAATTTTTTTATCTATATTGTACAGTACTTATATGTTTCATTTCTCATTTTCACTGAAAGAATAGAGATAAATATACCTCACCAACGTCATCGTCCCGTTCACTCTCATTAACATGCAAATAATGTTGTCTCACATCCAATCAGCTGTCTACAGAAAATTGACTTTACAGGAAATATAATCAAAAAAGAAAAAACAAAGCTTTCTGCTTTCAAAATATCATCGTTTCGAAAATTAATAACAATGTTGACTTAGGTCTGCATGAGTCGAAATCGGTAACGGTACCATTATGAAACGATAATTTTGTTAATTTAATAATTTATACTCGTACCTTCCGCAGACTTCTGTAATAATTTCTTCGTTAAATTTACTGAACTCGATCTGAACCCACCAGTGTGCCTGTGCGCACACTCACCCTACTACTGCCAAAACAAGATTCTTAAAATGTATCCATGAGCACGTTAGTGCTTTTATTCAATGCTGAAATGATAACAAATCATTTTTGCCTCAAAACTTAAAAAGCGAATCTTTATTTTTTTTTCAATATAACGAAATTATTGTTTCAATCTACTTATTTTGTTTTAAATCAGTTGGAGTGTATGATTGTATGAGTAGGGGAGGGGGGCCCAAAGGGGGCACCTTACCGGAAAATAAAAAAAAATATAGTTTGTAAATAAGTTACACCATTAATTTTTTTACCATAAGGTCCATTAATTAATACTTTTGAATGGTGAATGGTTGAATTTATCAAAATTTTAATCATATAATAATTGTAAACAAATTACTAAACGTCAACGATTGCCCGCTTTGCCCGAAGGGGAGGCCTAAAGCGGGCACTTGTTTAGGGCAAAACGGGCAGGGGTTTAGGTACAGCGGGCATGCCTTAATTTTATCAGTAGATTACAAAATTATCAGAAATATAATAGCCATATACTGACTTGAATATATGTAGAGTAAAAGAAACACAAAATGTTGATCAAGTTATGTATTTTAATCACATAATAGTCATACAATTATAAAATTTGAATAACAAAACAAAACTTCTTAGGAACTTTTTACTTTTAGGTACAATATATCCAGATATATCTGAAATAATATTGTTAAATTACAAAAAAAACAGTAGGTATTCACATTTAGTTAATATAATCAGACTTTCTAGGTACTTAGTAACAATTTTTCTTCATTAATTTATAACGAGTCTAGCAAAAAAAAAATTATCAGTCTCTCCTGAAATAAACTATAAGAAATAACAACTGTTAACTAACTAAACATTATATAAATCTTCTACTCTGCAATGAAATGTGAACGATATTTTAGTATATCTACAAAATAAAACTTTGTTTACTATTTTAACAATAATCAGTCATTATTTTAAAAGTTATTCTTCTTGTAAGTACCAATTTATCGGTTATGCATAGTTGAGGGTTGCCATGAGGCCTGCACGTTTTCCGTTTATATTTGTTAACCATCTGAAAAGAAAAAGCATGTGATTTGTAGTTTATGTTAACTAAAGGATATTACATTTTAGCCGACAGGGCAAAGCGGGCACGTGCCCGCTTTACCCTGCCCGCTTTGCCTTTTTCGACATTTCAAAAATTCGGACGAAATCTATCCTCAAAATTTTGAGACATGAGGTTTTTAATGCAACCAAAATACAGCCAGATAAACACTTAATAACCAACAAGTTTTGATTAAAGGATAGTAAACACTAAAACAAAGAGAACTTTTGTAACATACCTTGCAATATTTTTCAAAAATCCACGAAAAACATTTATTTGTTGCAGCTTGTACATGCGTTCTCACAGGCGAATCGAGCGACTGACGCGAGGTGGGAGGGGCGCGGGGCGGGCGCTCACGCGACGAGAGCGCGCCATTACTTGAAATGGCAAAACTGTTTAGAGTGCCTGCTTTAGGCTCTGTGCCCACTTTAGGCCCATCTCCCCTACTTGAGAAGGCTTCCTACCTACCGCAAAAGCAACAAAAGCAAACATGAATTTCAGTAGGCAGCGGTTTATTTACAGAAATCGGAAACGAACTGATACTAGGTATATCTGATCTGTTTCCGGTTTCTGATCTTATCCCTATCTATAAATAGGATCACGATTGAATCTCATTTTCATATTATGGGCTGTAACGGAATTTTTCACGTTGAAAGGAGTTGGAAATTTTTAAAATATCTTCTGATTGCGTGAGCCGATTCATCCGCCTCGATACGTCCCACTGCAGGGCTCTGGCCGACCCCCAACCCCCGTTGGGGATGTTTGGGCGTTATTCCACCACGCGTGTCTATTGCGGATTGATTGACTTCACATACACATCAGAATTACTTCTTCAGCTCAACGAATATAAATTAAGCGAGGAGCGATGCGGAGGATCCGGGAGAGATTTTTGAATCTCATTCGCTCAGCTCGTTGAAAATGTGAAACCGAATCGCTGCTTCCCAAATTTTGAAATAAGGGTCATTGTCACTGGATTCGCGAATGACTAATTTATTTTATTCATCCAATAGTCGGACTAATTTATTTTATTCGTCCGTTTGTCGGACGACTAGCAACAGCCAAATTATAATAACGGACGGATGCTGGCCATGTACCCGGACTTTCGATTTTCGATATATCGCGACCGTTTCGGTCTAAACTTCATTGTAACAGAGTTGACATTGGATGGAAAACGTTCACGCATTACGAAGTTCGAAAGTCCGGGTAGTCGGCGAATCAGACACGCTCTTGGCCAGTTTTATATTGGATTTAGTACAACAGACTTATCGTAAAAATTGAACCAGTAAATCAAATAAAATTTTCTAAGACTGGAACCCTGAAGTAAAAGGCCCATAAAGCGTCGATAGTATCATTAGTTGTTATTTATTGCTCTCTAGCGAACCACCTTTTCCCTCAACACCTAACATGTTTCTATTCTAATAGTAATCGCTACGTAACCAAGCATGGCCACCATACATTCCCACCACATCTGTAAGTGGAACGATGACGGACTGACGGAGCGGCAGACGTCAGTCCGTCATTTGTGAAGCAAGGAGTTGTATGAAACCGCTCCGTCAGTGCGTCACGTCATCGAGTGTGACAGCTCTAAGGGCTCTTAAAGACCAGCGACACTTTGCGGTCGCAGAGGATCGCGCGACGATGAGCGCAACTGACGCGCAAAATGTCGCTGGTCTGTAAGAGCGCTAACTCCTGTAAACCAGGATCAACAGCGACGACAATTCACAACACTAGACAATGAAGTCCAGCGAGCTCGGGGGATGACTCTTATCTGTCTTGGCAATGATGTAAATGGAATGTCGCAACCAAGACTGAATCTCATCGGAATCTCGAACGTCAATGTTTTAAATTAATGCGATGACCTTTTGTCCACCACTCTGTCAATTCTTAGAAATAAGCCGATTATTATTTAAACTCATAAGCATATGTTCACGACTATATTCCCCGAGGAAGTAGTCAGAGATATTCTGAAACCTCAGAACATCCACGTTTCACCAGTAGTACCGAAACTCTGTCCAGTGTGACGGGGGGTGAGCCCGTCGCCACTTATAATGGACAGTTGGGTACAATACATGCCCCGAAATTGAAGCATGCAGGTTTCCTCACGATGTTTTCCTTCACCGAAAAGTCTTTAGTGTTACAAATCGTACATAAATTGCGAAAAACTCATTGGTACGAGTCGGCCTGGACGGGAATCGAATCATCGTCTCCTGCACGGCAGGCAAGATTATTTAAAATCAAAGAAAATAAATTGAAATTTACTTTTTATATCATAAAAACATCGGAACAGAATTTATTCTTAACTATCTAAGAAGCGGAGTTCTGTTGAAATGAAAGCAAACTCACAGGCAGATTCTTTTAAAACCTACTTCAATTCAAACCACTCGATTTATACTTCGTCCAATGCACTTATTGAACATAAAACGGTTGAACGAAAGGACTATTTTAATCGTATTTGCGAGCTGTAAAATATCATTTGTGGGTATTTTATTTTATAAAAAAACTTTTTAAGTTAAACGATTTTATTTGAATGAAAACTGCACTAAACGGTAAAAAATAATTTTCTACATTTTCGTATTATGTTGTACACTACCGTTAGCTGGAAATTTGTGAGTATAACCTATGTCAACCTATCTTCAAAATAGTTATGACGAATAAAGGTATTATAATAGGCATTCATATTTTAGATTAATACTTTGTTAATTAATTTTGATTATATATTAAATAGTATGTAACATTTGAGTACCTATTACTATGCAAGCGCCCACGATTTTATAATCAAAATTAATTAACAAAGTAGATATTAATCTAAAATATGAATGCCTATTGTAATACCTTTATTCGTCATAACTATTTTGAAGATAGGTTGACATAGGTTATACTCACAAATTTCCAGCTAACGGTAGTGTACAACATAATACGAAAATGTAGAAAATTATTTTTTACCGTTTAGTGCAGTTTTCATTCAAATAAAATCGTTTAACTTAAAAATTTTTTTTACTTATTTTATTTTTTACTTTTTAGTTTCCCAGTCAAAGTAAAAACTGAAAACATTGATAGAAACGAATTAAATGAGATCGAATGCGAGTGATCTGCTACAATTAAATGAGACCCTTGATCATATTGGAGTATTTGAAAAAAAAATAGGGGAAAGGTGTACAAATTAAGGGAAAATGCTCGTAGTTTAAAAAATATTCGGTTTAATTCTGACGTTTAAGCGATTAATGATAGCAAGTTTATCTGTCTACCTGTTGTCATACTCAAAATGTTGAATTTAGTGATCTTTCATTATTATATTTAAATTTTTCTAAAACCCTACAAAAGGATCATCTTGGACACCCCGGTGTCCAAGATGATCCCTAGGGTATGGGCAAGATGATCATGCCCCTTTTTAAGGAAAATTATATGTTTTCGTCACCCGAAAAGGAAACACATCGTTGTATTATCAGACAGCCAGGCTGCTCTGAAAGCGCTAGGATCTGACGAAATAGAGTCGAAACTAACACTGGAATGTGTCCAAGCACATAACCAGCTAGGTTTGACGAACACTGTTACCCCTGGCTGGGTGCCTGGACACTGCGGAATTGATGGAAACGAGGCTGCTGACGAGCTGGCACGAAGAGGGGCGGAGGAGGTTGCAATAGGCTCCGAGCCTTACTGCGGCATCTCTCGCAACACCTCTAGACGTGTGCTGAAGGAATGGGCCGTGAACCAAAGCCGTAAGCTCTGGTCGGATACACCAGGACTGAAGCATGCGAAAGAACTTGTGTCTGGCTTTTCAAGTAGACTTACCTCGGAAGCCATCAATTCAAACCGCAACGACTTAAGGCTCTTAGTACGAGCCTTAACAGGACACTGCAAGTTAAACAAACACCTACACAGAATGGGGCTCGTAGAGTCACCCGCTTGCAGATTCTGCTGTGAAGCAGAGGAAACGCCCATACACCTCCTCTGCGAATGCGAAGTGCTTATTCACAGTAGGAGCCGCCATCTGGGTGGATTCGTGATAACACCTACTGACACTAGGGACCTCCCCTCCAAGAGCATAACACGGTTTATAAAAGCCGTGGGCCTAAGAAATGACCTCTAGGTCAAGGGTGACAGCTACAATAGATCTATAAAGGTCGCAGTAGCTATTGGTCGCTGACCAAGCCCTTACAACCAAAATAATAATATGTTTTCGTGGAATTGAATTTTATCTCAAAGAACTCTCAAGCTGAGCCAGCCTTCTTAATACTCACAAAATAAGTAATAACAACCATTATTATAATAAAATCAATCGTATAGTGTATAATTTTAGCAAGATTATATAATCTTCTAAAATACCGTACTTAATCTCATACAATCAACTTCAACTTTTTTAGTCTTTGTTCGATAACATAATTTTTATGCTTTCTGTTGTTGCCATACCATTCAAAATACTAAATAGGGGCATTATATAAAGCCACTTACACAACAATCTTTGTAATTGACTGCCTAGATCAAAAGTTACCTAAGCTTAAAATCAAACCTACCTTAGATCAAAGTCACAAAATTTATGTTCTTTTCCATAAAAATTTACTCGTCTGTCACATCGCCATGACGAATTCACTGATGCGAGGGGGTATCGGGGGCTACGTTTTACCAAACAAAACAACCAGATAGGGTTTATAGTTTCGCTGCAATTGAGAGGGATCATCTTACCTCAAGGGATCATCTCGTACACCTTTCCCCTACAGTCGTTGAGAAAAACTGCAATTTCAACAAATCTTTTTTTTAAACCCATTCCATCCTCCTCATATATTATCTATCATTATATTGGATTTGACAAGGTATAAACAGTATAAGTATAGTATACGAATAAGTAAAAAGTAAAAAATTCCTCCATACAAGAAACATATTATGCTTTTATAAATTATTTTTGTTTTTGCTCTATCGTCAAAACGGCAATACATAAACAAGCATTATCACACATTTACTCGTAAATGGTCTCTTATTTGACCAATTTCACTAACGTAATGTATCTCATTACGGACAAGTCCGGTAATGTAAAGTAAAACGGACGGTTGCGTCCATAGGCCAAGTATTTCGCTTACTTAGTTTGTGTTTGTGAACAAGTAAAAATTATTCCACAAACTAATAAGAGAAATTATTCCGCACGCTTTTTTATCGCTATTTTTTGTTACGTTTTTTTGTTTTGATTTGAAAATGCGATTAGTTGTGATGAATTTATTAATTCGACGCCGCCAGAAGTCTCAGAGGCAGCGGAAAAGGTTAGTCTAATTTATTAGTTTATGAATGTCCGAGTTTTATTTATTTCCTTGTTTCTCGCAAATATGTTATAAAACGTCGTATGACACACGTTCGGTTTCATAATTACAGCCTAGGCTTTCTTTTAGACCTCGCCTGCGGCTCGGTCTAGCAATAACGCCTCGGCTGTAATTATCAACTTACCGAACTTGTATCATAATGTACTATTATAGTGCGCTCGTTGGCGTAGTGGAGCTTCGGTATTGGAAACGATCACCAAAGTTAAGCAACGTCAGGTCCGGTCAGTCTTTGGATGGGTGACCGTTTAGTGGTATTTCATCTCGAGCGTTTCCGTGCTTCGGAAGGCACGTTAAGCAGTTGGTCTCGGATAGTTCCGTCAGATGGCGTTGTAACTATTCGTTAAGCCAGGTCAGAGGCCTATTGGCGGCTTGAAAATTCTTTGACAGCAAGGTGACCACTAACTTGCCTCCACCAACCCGCACTGGGCCGGTGTGGTGGAGTATGGCCCACTCCCTCTCCCCCTTGATTCCCCCTTGATGAGGAGGATTCTACAGACTATAACTTAACTTTTTTTTATAGTGCATACTCTAAGTCTAAGGTAAAACGACAAAGGTCAAGTGTGTGGCTTGCGTTTAGGATCCCCAAAAAACATTTTTTTTTTATTATGTGTGGTGGTACGGAACCCTCCGTGTCCGACTCGTACTTGGCCGGTTTTTTCTTATTTATTGTGAATCTTGTAAAGTGTAGGTGTTAATCCCATTTTTAAGCTGACTCCTGATGTAAAAGGTTGTAACAAAGCTTTGTAAAAACACTAGACCACCCACTTTAACGCTATTAATAGAGAAAATTGTTAAAGCTTTGTCGGGAAAACTAGAATGTCCTGCTAGCTAGGTACATACATAATATAATATAGGGTCCTTCTTATTATGACAAAAAGTTGTTCGGTATGACCGTCTAATCATCCCCTTCGATGTTGGTGCTATAGGGAAAGAAAGTTGTTCAGTTTGATGGTATGATCATCCCTTTAAAAAAGTGTCAGCATAGGTATTAAGAAGGACCCTGTATACAGGGTGTAAAAAAATAACCAACAAACTGAACAACTTTCACTATGGAGCCAACATCAAGAAAAAAAAAATCTGCTGTCCCATTAATTTCAGTCGAGTCGGTACTACAGTTTTGTATGGAACAGCAGATTTTTTTCGCGATTTCGTAGTTGTTCAGGTAGTGAGCCAGTCGTCACTTTTAATAGACATAGTGGGAACAATAAACGCCTCTAAAAAGAAGAATGTAGGTTTCTTCACGTTAATTCACAAACTCGCAGTGGTGTGGTGTGTCAGCCAATAGGAAAGATAAAATATTATAAGATCAACAAACATAAAAGTTGTGCTGTATATTTTAACAATAACTTATCGAATAGTAACAAGGATTATACAGGGTGTCAAATGGCTCCAATAAATAAAAAAAACGGTCGTTGGCAATATAATTGAAATGACAAACTGTTTGTTGTTACCACCTTACTTTTATTGTTGTACATAATTTTTTGAAACTTCGACGGAAGACCGGTAGATAAACCGTAAGTCCTAAGTTTGGACTACTTAAAAACTGTACTATTGGTTTGTACAAGTTTCAATAGCTTAATAAATTCAACATCAGACATTTAAAAAAAAACAACAATTTTAAAGTTATGTATCTACCTAAATTACTGTAAATTACAAATAACAACATCGACGCCAAAAATAACAAGCTTTTTAGGCCGAATTCGACCAAACTTAGATTTATAGAAGAGTAACCATACAAGGAACAATTTTACTTTTGGTGTTTACACAACCCGTACTAAAAGAACGAATGTATAATTCACATAAAGAAAGAGGTCGTTGTATCCGTACTTATTGAAATGTGAGGTTATACAATTTTAATTTGGTAGGTTTCTTTTTATTGTATTTTTATTTAATTATGTGACATTGACATTTCATTTAGATTAGGGTTGGTAAAACGCAAAATCAGTTTACTCTTTAGTAACCGGCGACTTAATCTAAGAATAAATTTACTCGCGTTTGGTTGAATTCGGCCTTAGAAATACAAAATACATCTGACACGACTCCTTCAATTTTTGTAGATTTAATGCAGCGTTTCTTTACTTTCAACTCTTAGATTAAAGCAACGGGGAAATTCGGAGCTCGTGGTAAAATTTCAATTTATTGGTTTTGATTCGGTAGTCATCTACGGTACAGACGAACGAACGAAAGGTACGAAATTATGTATGATATATGAAAGATTTTGCGAAATATGTAACTAGGTACATTTCACCCAGTTTATTAACTTGTTTTGGTTTATTTGAAAAATAAAGTACTTACTTACTTGGCAGATTAGCAAAATAAGATTACAATCAAATTATGAAGCTTAATAATAATTAACTGCTTCCATTGTCTTGGCTTGCCAAGCCAAGAATTTATCGAATTGTGAAAACGGAAACTACATGATTTGTAGAAAAAGTTATAGGTTTTTTTTTCAACGGAATTTGAGTGGTTTCAAGTAAAATTACAAACATTTTTAGTAGGTATGTTCTTTATGTCAATAATAAAATTTCTTTTTAATGTTCTTTATTTATTTAGAAAATAAATCGTTATAAATTAATGAATGAATGAAATATTCTTTATTTACACCAAAAATAAATTACAATGCACAAAAGGAAATAAACTTATTATGGTACAAATAAGGCGGTATAAATGTGTTTAATGATAATTTACAGTGCTACCAAACAATTTAATTTTACTCTTTCTGCTTACTCATCAGTCTTCACACTTTAAGTGATATACTTACATACAAATTGAAGTACGAAATGGGAGACATTTTCACCCTAGCGTAGTGAAGATTAGTTAGCGCAAAGCCTTTCAGGATATAACCAGGAATTGAACGCAACTGTCAGTCGAATAAAAGAACCCATTATTTACATGCCTCCACTTTCGTCTATTACACACGTCGTTTCATAAGTAACAATAAATTTTTAAAACTCATAAGGGGGTTGTTTAGACCGTCAAACTGAACAACTTTCTCTATGGGACCAACATCGAAATCGCGAAAAAAATAATTTTATATCCCATACATATTTTAGCTCTTGTCGATTTGTAGAGTATAGAACATAATTTTTTTTTCGCGATTTTGATATTGGTCCCATAGTGAAAGTTGTTCAGTTTGATGGTCTACACCACCCCCTTAAATGTTTATTTGTAGTTTTGAAACACCTTGTATAGTACGTGAAATTCAAAATTTGTAATTATACAGGGTGTACGTGCAGACAGTTGCAATACTTAAATGGTGTTTTTACTCATGATACTGAACAACTTTCGCTCAGGAACTTATAGGAAACAAGGACTTGCCATACTAATGGTAAAAGTCGAAATTATTTTTTTGCTTTCCTTTAGGTACGTTTACACTTACAACCGGCATTCTCTAAATTCTTATTTTTTCCAAATTCTTTAATTATCATTATGGAATAAAAATAAAACATAGTTATACACCTGTGATATACACCACTAGTCTTTGATGAAACTGAACAACTTTTCCCAAGGAACATGGGGAAGTATTGATCGATTGATTGATGGATCGAAAGACGAGAAATTTGTTTCGAACTCCCATAGGAAACCGATCAGCAACAGATCAAAATCGTCCGTTTATCAACGACTAGACACTCCGTTTATTTTTTTAAAAATAAAAAAAAAAGAATTTTGAGCTACGAAAAAAAATTCAAATATGCGGTCTTTTTTCACCCGGTTTCGGTCAAGAAAAATTGCATAGGTATATCGAAAACGAAAAGAGACATCGTTAAAATAAAAAAGGCCATACTATGACTTCGGGCTTTATTTTTAAAATATTGGAGGTGCCTGCCAAGTGAACACATGGGTACTGAAAACTTGCAATTTGATCTTGGAATATTAATAATAATAATAATAATCATTTATTTTCAGACAACTTACATAGTCCATTTGTTAGTAACACAATTAAATTTACACTAAAAAACTTACAGAC
Organism: Agonopterix heracliana; assembly: GCA_963693445.1. Classification (NCBI taxonomy): domain Eukaryota; kingdom Metazoa; phylum Arthropoda; class Insecta; order Lepidoptera; family Depressariidae; genus Agonopterix; species Agonopterix heracliana. The sequence continues at coordinate 3,120,303 of OY856321.1, forward strand.
TATGTTAGTAAATAGTTATGGAACACATTACACAAATAGGTAGGTACAAAAAATAAAATATACATTGCACAATGCGTTGATGTGCCTACCAAATAGACTTGTCTATTTAATAAGCACACCAACCCAGTGATTTAGGATAGGGCAGTCCAATTTGTTGGAGATCATCTCCAGGATGCCGTTGTTGCTGCGTCGCGTCCTATACATAAGTGAGCCGGTTTTCTTTCTAACTATTGCGTAAAAATCGTCTGTACGCGCTTCTGCAAACATAGTGGACGCATTACAATATCGACGCAGCCCCAGCAGCATCCTGAAAACGTTATTATACTGGACTCGCAGGGCATCTAGTGATCTTTGAGTGTAATTAATCCAAAGGCTGCTCGTGTAAAATGATGAACAGTAGGCTTTGAAAAGTGTGATTTTAACTGGCTTCGAACAACGAGCAAACCTTCGGATCACCATGTTACCTCTTACCGCCAGCGCCCTGCGTTCTCGATCAATATCCATGTCGTCCCTTAAGTCCTCCCATATATTGTACCCTATAGTCGCTACATCATTATCTTTTAGACCACACCGTTCTCTAATCACAATAGTGCACTTTCATTAGTGAGATAGGCGCTGAAATCCTAAGCTAAACACTATTAAGATAATATTCCTGTCTAAGTAAACAATAATCAAATGCATTTTAATTCTGCACCGTTTTACGATCCGTTTTATTGCGTTCCGATGGCATCGGGCGACGGACGGCGACGTGACGGCGCTGTTTTATGCGAATCTTTATTTTTTAAATAGGAAGGAGACTTGCTAGAGATTTTTCTGATATACGCAACCTCTATTTGTGTATTCATTCATTTACAAACACGAGAACTTTCTGTGCAGTCACAGTGGAGTAGAGTGGGTTTCTGCCGCCCGGGGCTCAAACCGATTTTGCCGCCCCCTTATCTTACCTGAGCGCGAATTTTTTTTTCATATCGATTCGGGTTATGGTCAGACATCCTTTGGTTTATCCATGCAAAAGTAAAAACTTAGAGCGAGCGACGCGAGCTCGACTATTCTCCTCAATACGAATTGGTTAGAGCTAGAGCTCTTTTAACGTACAAAACATGTGCAAAGTAGTCTAAGGAAAAGCATTGGATCGAGCGAAGCAAGCTCGAAATATTTAGCACCACGTCTTAGCTGTGGACAGAACTCTTTATGATTATGTGTAGGCACAGTAATTAAAACAGAAACTTAGAGCGAGCGAAGCGAGCTCGACTTTTCTCTGCTCTACCAATTGGTTATACAGGGTGTTTCATAAGTAACAATTAATATTTAAAACTCTAAAGGGGGTTGTTTAGACCGTCATACTGAACAACTTTCTCTATGCTACCAACATCGAAATCGCAAAAAAAAAAAATTTGATATCCCATACATATTTTAGCTCTAGTCGATTTGTAGAGTATGTATAGCCTGACCAGGAAAATAAAAAACCTCGCCATGTTGCGGAAAATCATTGGAACTAATTTTTGTACTTGGAACACTAACATTAAAGATGACAGTCGATTGCAGCGCCCCCAAACCAGGTTTTTTATTTTCCTGGTCAGGCTTTAACATCAATTTTTTTTTTCTTGATTTCGATATTGATCCCATAGTGAAAGTTGTTCAGTTTGATGGTCTACACCACCCCCTTAAAGGTTTATTTGTATTTTTGTAACACCTTGTACAGACAGAGCTCAATCAATCGATATTTTTCCCGAATTTGCACGGGCAAAGTGAAGACTCAAATAAGACTCAAATAAAACCCAATTGGGTATTCTTTCAATTAAATATTCCGCATCAAGCAATGCTACGAGCGAGACGGCAGTGACGTGGCACAATTTTACGCGCCATTTTCTATGAAGGTGTTCCTATATTTCTTTCATATTTTCTTCCTGTATAGGTATTTTGTTTTCCGCATTCAATTCCGAAATTCAATTCACTAATACGTTTTATTTCCGATATCTGTTACTAACATTTTTCCAGCTTTAAATGTGCCTGAGTTGGGTAGATTAGGAAATTAATCAAAAGGGAATTAATTAGTATTGACATGTAAGAGAGTATCACTGCTTCACTAGATCGCTAATTAGATGCTTTGAAAAATATGTTCCTTTTCCCAGTCTTTATACAGGGTGTTTCATAAGTAACAATAATAAATCGATTTGTAGAGTATAGAACATAATTTTTTTTTCGCTATTTCGGTATTGGTCCCATAGTGAAAGTTGTTCAGTTTGATGGTCTACACTACCCCCTTAAATGTTTATTTGTAGTTTTGTAACACCTTGTATAACTGTTGATTTTCCTTTGCATATGTAATTAAGATTTACTATATTTAGTGAACGCTGCGACCCTCACACTATAGGTACTTTTACTAATGACAGTGTAAGCATTGTTTAAAAATAAGTTTTGGTCCAAATCACCCTAAGGCTGGCTGTCCACCAGAGATCTGCGATATAGCTGTGCGAGGATGCGTAGCGAAGCTATAAAACTATGTACCCGCGTCCACCAAAGCTATGCGAGGTAGATGAGCGATGTGAAGGTGCTTGGCTGAGCTATAGCTTAGCTTAGTTAGCGTACCTGTGTAAACCCCGACCACTCTTTTCTTCCTTAGCACACATCCCTAGCTCCTTTTGATAAGTTATATCTTACGGTAGTATACAACGTGTTAATGAATAAGCGCAAAACCTCATACACTCCGACTGATTTATAAAAAAATAATTAGATTGAAACAATAAATTCATTATTTTTATGGTTAAAATTTAAAGTGATTCGCATTTTACGTTTTTAGGCTAAAATGATTTGTTATCAATTGATAACAATGAATGAAAGCGCTAACGTGCTCATGGATACATTTTAAGAATCTTGTTTTGGTAGTAAGTAGGGTGAGTGTGCCCGTGCGGTGGGTTGAGATCGAGTTCAGTAAATTTTAAATTTAAAAATAAATTATATAGGTACTTAGTTAGGTACCTTAATATTTAGAAAAAAATGACCTATATTGAAACCATGATAATTCGATTCTGCTCTCGATTCTGAACAAACTTCTTTCTAGTTTTGCGTTAATTCATTAACACGTTGTATAGTATTTTCATCATCATTCTCTTGCCCATTTCCCATATCTGGGGTCGGCGCATACCTATATGTCATCCTCTTCCATACTTTGTGGTTATATTATGTCAAGATCTGTCTGTCTGTTGAAGCTACGAACGCGTCGAAGAAACATGCAACCAGGTAAGACCGCTAACTCCAATCCATACACACGCACACGGAGACAAGATGTATGACACACACACATAGGAAATTTGTTTTAGTACGTTAGAAGCATGAGGTTCTATTTTGAATAATTAACGAACGCCTAGCTTACTCGTAGCACGCATCTCTCGCTCGAATTGACTTGACAAACGGAAAGAAATGTAAGTAAGGTGAACCGAGGCAAGTGTGACGCGGGGGGCAAGTGTGACAAAACCGCTCAACATTATTATAACTTAAGGCGTATCTGCCCTGGACCACGACTCTCCATACTAATCGATGCGAACGAGCGCGTGGCTCCGGTCAGAATTTAGCTGTTTTCTTTGAAAAATTAGACGATTTTTTATTAATTTCTAAAAAGTAAGAAAACCACATCATTCTAAATTGTATTGTGAACAATATTGCATTTTCTTCCGATTCAAAATGTAAGAGTAAAATGGTTACAACTGGAAAGAAAGGGGTGACTTTAGTCCCTTTCCTTCGGTTTTATTAATTAGAATCGATTTCTAGAAAAACCACATCACTTCTCATATCCTGTAGATGGTTCAGTTGATTTTTCAGCTCAAAAAGTGCCATAGTTAATGAATAAAATGGTTACAAAGTTACTCAAAACCGGCAGGTAGCCCCTTAAACTGTCATCTATCAAACGTATAACGAACTATTCGTGCAACGTTTGATGGATCACTGTAGGTCTACCATGAGTTTTCGCCGTACTTTACTACTGTAGATACGTCACCAATTTTGTATTGAAATTCGTACAGCGCTCCTAGTGGTTACGTTGAGAACTAATTTCTGTCATACGAATTGGCGACGTAACGACAGTAGTAAAGTACAGGGAAAACTCATGGTAGGCCCTCTGTTTAGTTACAATAACGTTGAGCGGTTTTAATTCACAAGTCACACTTGAGTCGAGTTATTGCAGTTTAGTATGGAACAGCAGATTCTTTTTTGCTCCGATCGGTTTGCTCCCAAAGTTGTTCAGTTTGATGGGTAGACTATTATTTTAAAAGGTTGCTAATGATATCAATGTCACCCTGTACATTAACACACAACTTCCAAAAACCATATACAGAGTGTAAGGGACAGCCCTCCACAAACTGATACGGTAAACTCAGACCATCAAACTGAACAACTTTCACTATGGAGCCTATCTCAGGAAATGCTAAAAAAGCTGTCTGATACATTTGAGTCGGGTAGCAGCAGTTTTGTATGAAACAGCTAATTTTTGGGTTTGCGCGACCATATAGTGAAAGTTGTTCAGTTTGATGGTCTGAGGTCACCGTTTCATTCTGTGGATGGCGGTCCCTTACACCCTGTATAATTTATAGCATTAACCCATGAAAGTAACTTAACTACATTAAGTAATTACATAGTACCTCAATGCTTAACCATTGGATGTCCCAAATAATTGAAAGTAATTACATTTTCATAAACATCCCTTCTAACTACCTATTTAATGTCAATATTACTAAAGGTTAACAAGGTTGTGTGGCGTACCTTTATGTTACCCTGGTAAAAGATATCTTAGTTAGATTAATTATAAGGGCCGTTTGGTTAAAACTATTTTTAGTTAGGTAGAATAGTTAGATAAATTTTTATAAAAATATCACCAGACTACGTTTGTATGGAGCGCACCAACGGTATACTTATTCAAGTGCAAGCGTCTCTTTCTTGCAAGCAGTAGTTTGCAATTAGCCATCCCGCTCCAATTGAAAGCAGGATCGCAAAAAAACGTGTTTTTCGTCAATATCTTTGCTCATGGGAGTTTCTAAGCTAAAATTCTACTGAGTTCACTAGAAATATTTAATGTATTTAGTTAAGTACAAGAATAAAAAGTTAAATATCAGCAGTTTAATCATAGTATTGAAAAAAACATAACAAAAAGGGGTAACTTTGGGATGTTTTTCTATCTAGTAAATTTAATCTAATCGTGTAATTGAGATAAATAATAAAATAATAATAAATATCTTGGACAGTGAGATCAGTCGCCCATCCTTAAATAAGACATAATTTAATTTCAGACTTTAAAACACTTTCGTTCGTGTTCAAAAAACGGCCTCGACGGGATACGGGATAACAGCGTCTTAAGAAGGAGCATAGGCTTCACCCCGCCCGCTGTTGCCCGGCACAGTCGTGGCCATGTCGTGGCACATGATTAAAGTGAACGTTAGGCTTGACAGTCATGAGCAAAAGTGCTTCTCCAAAAAACAGATATTAAAGGCCTATGGTGATGATGATGTATAAATAACTCACCACAAGCATTTATTACCGTCTATACATTATGAACTCACTTATTTAGCTCGAACCGCAAACACTTTACACCACCCAAACATTTACCGACATAAACACCGACTTACGCCGCACGAAACCCGTAGTAAATATCCATAAAACTGTCCGGATATACGGATATCCAGTATCCGGAATTCGGTTATAGCGTTAAAAGGTTACGGTCACATTGTAAACAGAATGAGTGCCAGGGTTGCCAGACTAAGAAAAATACGAGATTTGGGGTCTCTCGTACGAGATACGAGAATGCTGTCAGCCTCGTACAAATATTTACGGTGTTTTTACTTTTAGGGAAATTATGGCATGATTTTCCATTGCAGGCAACGTTTTCAGAATTATTGAAAATCTAAACCATCACAGATTTTATCCGATTTTATGAGAATCCACAAAAACCCATCATTGATTTATTCCTAGTATTAGCTGCTGTATTTTCTTTAAAATAACATAATAATTTTATTTCAAAAACATTTTTTTGCTACATGAATGAAACGTCTAAAATTAAATTGTGCTATAATGCCAAATTCTTCGTTTTTGTTTAGTAGCCAAAGTAAGAGATATCTTTTTGCTTTTTTGGAGGAAAAAATGTCTACGTCTGGCAACCCTGTGAGTGCTCAATTCTAAGGTTGTCCCGAAATGGGTTAATCTCGTTGACACCTTACCCGTTTTGAAATTGGGATCGAGTACAAAAATTGGGATTACGGAGCGGAAAGTCTGACTTGAAACAAGTGAATTAGGTAATGTAGTTATGCGTTGTGAAGTATTTCGCTTTTTTTCAGTAAAACAGTTTCTTTTCTACTCAGAATCAATACTTTTTTGTTTACGAAATGTACGTAACATATATTGCGAAATCGGATGGGTCAACGTCCCCGAACTAACATCTTCTACACCTAGTTTTAAAACTTTGTAACTTTGTATCTTAGATTTGTAAAGATCGTAGTAGATGGCGCGCTCTGGTCTCTGCCTAACACTCAGTTGCAGAAACGCTCATTAAAGTTAACCCTCCATTAAATCTCTTGCTAGCTTTTACAACACCAACAAGACAGAAAATGACAGCAAGAGATACAAGGGAGAATTAACTTTAATAAGCCTTTCTGCAACTAAATACACAGCCTAAACCGTTGAAGTCTGAAACTTTAAATGTTATGTAAAGGTGTAAAAAAAACACCCTCGTAATATTACTAGGGTGTTTTTTTTAGCCGATTTTTTTCCGATTTTGTCTCAATAGTGATGAGACCATCAAACTCAAAAACGTTCACTATTGAGACAAAGACGGAAAAAAATCGGCTGTCCCGTACATTTGAGAAGATTTGGTGTACAGTTTTGTAAGAAACAGCTATTTTTTTTTCCAAGTTGGCTCTTGTTCAGTTTGATGGTCTGATTGTTACACCCTGTATTCTACGAAGGTCGCGGGACTAAGAAGGGATTTAAAAAAAAACTACCCCTATAGGGATACTAATATACAACTTCGTTTTGAAGTTTTTCGAAATACACGAGGATGATTATTCGAATTTGAGACAAAACAGATACAATACAAAAGTAGCACACATTGTAATCTCTAACAATAGGTAATATTAGATTACTATCAGTTATTCATTCAATATTTTCATTCAAACAGGACCGATACAACCCATGTTATGAATCATATCCATTCAACCCCGAATTATCAATTTATTTGATTTCATAGAATTTACTCAATAGAAGCCATCAGTTAAGGCCTCCGCACATTGCAGCGATATTATCGAGCGATTTTATCGACAGCGATATCGCGACACCTTACACACTGCAGCGATTCCGCGATTCGCGTCACGCATGCGCCACCACTGAATGTAGTCGAAAGAGATTGCGTCAGGTTGCGATAATATCGCGGCAGTGTGTGGGATCGAGCGCGTCCCCATACAAAATGTACTGAGAACAATAATCGCAAAATCACAGCGATAATATCGCGGCAGTGTATATAGGATCGCGCGCGTCCCCATAAAAAATGTACTGGAAACAATTATCGCAAAATCGCAGCGATATTATCGCTCGATAAAATCGCTGCAATGTGCGGAAGCCTTTATACAGGGTAAAATTGATATCATTAGCATCCTTTTAAACTCAGAGTCTACCCATCAAATTGAACAACTTTTACTATGGGAGCAAACTGTCCCATAAATTTGGCTCGAGTAGGTTTGCAGTTTTGTATGGATCAGAAGATTTTTTTCGCGATTTCGATGTTGGTGCCATAGAGAAAGTTGTTCAGTTTGACGGTCTGATCATCTCCTTAAAAAAGTGTCAGCACGCAGCAGCATATTAAGAAGGACCCTGTACAAGTATATTCCACTGGCCTGTATTCCCCGTGAGCTCACATGGGGATTAACCTCTCAGGACCTGGCGACCTATTCGTTGCCGCCCATTGTTTATCTATTATGATCCTAAAGCCGGGATTTGAGAGGTTAATGGAGGTAGTTAGTGATCTGCTACCTGACAAAGTAACTATTTTCAGGCCACCTCTGACCTCTCGACACTGCCTACCAAAAATAGAAATTGACAAGATGACGTCATCACATGCGAAACGGAGTCTAGAGCTACATTAACTTTAGCTGCGTGCGGTACATGACTTTTTCGTATACAAGGTGTTACAAAAAAAGGGGGTGGTTTAGACCATCAAACTGAACAACTTTCACTATGGGACCAATATCGAAATCGCGAAAAAAAAAATTATGTCCCATACTCTACAAATCGACTAGAGCTAAAATATGTATGGGATATCAGATTTTGATATATATCGGGGCAGAAACAAATCAGCTGTTCCATACTAAACTGTAATGCCTGCTCGACTCAAATGTATGCAACAAAAGATTTTTTCTCCCATAGTAGAAGTTGTTCAGTTTGATGTGTAGACTCTTAGTTTAAATGGATGCTAATTTTTTATATCAATTTCAGCCTGTAAACCTCCCATTTTTTTAAGTCGGTTAAAAATACACATTTTCTGTAGCGTAATGTAAAAAGCCGTGGTGGTCCAGTGGCGAGTAACCTTGCCTGCCGTGCAGGAGGCGATGGTTCGATCCCCGTCCAGGCCGACTCGTACCAATGAGTTTTTCGGAATTTATGTACGATTTGTAACACCACAGGCTTTTCGGTGACGGAAAACATCGTGAGGAAACCTGCATGCTTCAATTTCAAGGCATGTATTGTACCCACTGTCCATTATAAGTGGCGACGGGCTCACCCCCCGTCACACTGGACAGTTTCGGTACTACTGGTGAAACGTGGATGTTCTGAGGTTTCAGAATATCTCTGACTACCCCCTCGGGGAATATAGTCGTGAGCATATGCTTATGCTTCTGTAGCTTCACAGAAATGAGAAATTTTCATATTTCCAATAATATTGTACAACGTTATTTTCTTTCAATAATGTTTCAATAATGTGGTTGTTTCTTAATTGTAGAAGGTTATGTTTCTAGAAGGTTAAGAAGTCTTGCGGAGTGTTAGTCTTTGATTTTCAATTGTTTTCTTTGATTAATTAGAGTTGATTTTCAATTAATATTAACCTACTTGTGTGTTCCAATGAGCCAATCAATTTAGCTTTAAAATAATGTATGAACTGCCTCCGTGGTCTAATGGTTAAGAGCATTGAGCTCTTGACACGGAGGTCGCGGGTTCGATTCCCACGGGGGGCACCTAGTGAAATGTCACTTTGTGCGTTTTTCCCCAGTTGGTTAGGACATTGCAGGCTGAGTCACCTGATTGTCTGAAAAGAAAGATGATTCCGTGCTTCGGATGGCACGTTAAGCTGTTGGTCCCGGCTACTATCTCTGGTGGTAGTAGTCGTTACATAAAAACCACGTCAGAGGCCGCAAGGCGGTTTGAATAAACTCTGACACCAGGGCTTGTAGCCCACTCGATAAGAAGAAGATCTATGATTTTGATATTTTCAAAGTTAGTGACTTCAATCCACGCTTTGAATCCAAACCATCAAACTGAAAAAATACTCTATAACAATGGAGACAAAGTCGAAAAAACAATTTAAAATCAATGGTCCCGTACATTTGAGTCGTAGTGCAATCATTTTAGGGTTTAACCCTAACCATAATTCCTCTATCGCTGAAACTTTGCAGTGTGATAAAGTAAAGTATACAGATTATGGTTGACAAATAATCTAGGTTTAATTTTTTCCGGTCCTAGATTATTTGTCAACTGTAATCTGTACAGGGTGTAAGGGACAGCCCTCCGCAAACTGAAACGGTGAACTCAGACCATCAAACTGAACAACTTTCACTATGGAGCCTACCTCAGGAAACGCGAAAAAAAAAACAGCTGTCCCATACATTTGAGTCGGGTAGGTACGGCAGTTTTGTATGGGACAGCAGATTTTTTTTCGCGTTTTCTGAGGTAGGCTCCATAGTGAAAGTTGTTCAGTTTGATGGTATGAGTTCACCGTTTCAGTTTGCGGAGGGCTGTCACTTACACCCTGTATACTTTACTTTATCACACTGCAAAGTTTCAGCGATAGATGAATTATTGTTAGGGTGTCCATACAAGGAAACTCTAAAATGATTGGACTATCGAGTAGGAACTGCAGTTTTGCACATAATTATGTAACAGCAGATATGTTTTTCTCGTTATTGGCTCCATAGTGGAAGTTGTTCAGTTTGATGGTCTAAACCCTATAAATATTAATACACTACTGTTTTGTTACACCCTGTATAAACAGTAAAATATAGTTGCTACGAATCGCGCCTACAGTTCTACGGGGCGTAGCGTAATGCTACGCACGTAGGCTTCCGTAGTTAGCTAAATACGTTTAAAGCCCTTTATTAATATGGGGTTTAAGTGGTATATTCCAAATAATATTATTAGCTTATTACTATGAAACAATGTTCGATAAGTAAGTGAAATAATTAGAGTTACGTGCAGGATAATTTGTCCTAATACAAATACAAAATATTTATTTGAATAAGCACGTGCACTTACATACAATACAAGGAATAGGTAAGTATTGCACAATGAAGTAAGATTTATAAGTAGCCCATTAAGAGTTGAAATACACATGGCCGCACGCGATCGCACTTTTCCGTCGCTCCATCCTTTTCTGTCACTCAGGAACGTTATTTGATAGAGCATATAAGATAGACGGAACGCGATCGCGTGCGATCGCACGCCGCAGGCGATCGCGTCTATCTATCTTATATATCTTATATGCTCTAGCAAATGACGTACCTGAGTGACAGAAAAGGATGGAGCGACGGAAAAGTGCGATCGCGTGCGGCCATGTGTAGTTCAACCTTAACTTAATATAATTTACGAAAGTAATATCCGCGACTTCGTTCGCGTGGATTTCGGAAAACTTTATTCCTCTCTATAAAGGGGTAGATTTTCGAAAAAAAAAGGTTTCTTAGTTGTGACATGCTGTTTATATGCTGACACTTTTTAAGGGGATAATCAGACCGTCAAACAGACCAACTTTCTCTACGGCACAAACATCCATTCCATACAAAAGAGCAAACCTAATCAAGCCAAATGTATGGGACAGCTGATTTTATTTTCGCGATTTCGATGTTGGTCCCATAGAGAAAGTTGTACAGTTTGATGGTCTGATCAACCTCTTAAAAAACTGTCAGCATATTAAGTAGGACCTTGTATTTTTGTCAGTAAGCCAGTCGCGGAACAGTTCAAATTAGTATAGAGTCAAAAAAGTAGTAAGAAAGCTATCTAAGTGATATTATTTTGAATGAACAATTTTGAGTTAGGCCCGATTCGACCAAACGCGAGTAAATTTTATTCTTAGATTAAGTCGCCGGTTACTCTAGAGTAAACTGATTTTGCGTATAAACTCTCGCCAACCCTAATCTATGAGAGTAAGGAAAATGTCAATGTCACGTAACTAAAAAAAATTTAATACAAAAAAACCTAACAAATTAAAACTGTATACAAGATACATTGTAAAACGTACGAATACAACGACCTCTTTCTTTAGGTGGATTTTACATTCGTTCTTTGTAATTTCGGAATAAACGCTAAGAGCAAAATTGTTCCTTGTATAGTTACTCTTCTATAAATCAAAGTTGGGTCGAATCCGGCCTTAGAGTGAGTTTGTATTGGCAGATGACGATTGTACAAGTAGATACACTGTAAAAGCTTTTTACCGTTAAGAACAAGGTGGATGTATGATTTAATTTTACTCTTTCATACAAACCTTCGTCAAAAGATTCAAGCGGAAACTTCAAAGGAATACTTGACACGGGAAAAAAGGTGTAATCAGCGATGTACGCTTCTCTTCCTTCCTTTGGGGTTCCGTGACTGAATAGTCTAAATCACTGTATTAAAATAAAAATCCGCAAACTAATTCTTTTAGGCGAACTAGGTCGTTTTCTAATGCACGTAATTTTAGAATTCTTGTTCTTGAATTTTAGTTCTTGTCAATACATTTTCTAAGTTCTTAGGTCATACTCGTAGAAGGCCCGATAGCACAGTCTGTAGTGAACCTGCCTGCTGTACCGAGGGTCGCGGGTTCGAATCCCGTAAAGGACAAATATTTGTATGTTGAATATGAATATTTGTACCCGAGTCATGGATGTTTGTATCTATATATGTATTCTATATCGTTGTCTAGTTATCATAATACAAGTCCAGGCTAGTTTCTGGTACTTTAAATGTGACTAGATAATTTGTGTGACAGTGCCCAAGATTTTTTTTTTATAGGTCAAGCGTTAGTACAGTCAGTTCAGTCATAGCTATTTGTATGTTTATGGATTTGGAGGATAATAATAAGAGGATAACAAACGGCCGAAAGCCACCCAAAGGACAAAGGAGAGGGCTGCGCTCGGAGTTTCGGAAATCGAATCAGAAATGAAGAGAAGAGGTCCGCAGAAGAACCAGAGTAGCTAACATAGCCCAAAGAATTGCTAAACTAAAGTGGCAGTGTTTTTTTAAACACAATCTAAAAACGAATCTCCTTGCCTGTGTGGTTTGTCAGATTTTCGTTAAAATAAATAAATAAATAAATAACGCTCACAGGCACATACATTGTAATGATCCCAAACTAGCACTAAAGGCTTTTATTATGGAAACCATACAACAACCAACAAAAACTAGCTCGGAAAAACTACGTAGTTTAAAACTACAAAAAAATGGACCACTCCATTTTCTTCTCGAGGGTGTTTAATGAGACGAATAAGTTGCGGTGTTTTTGCCGGCAAAAGAGTATAAAGGGTGTAAGGAAAAGTATCATTAACCTTTTAACCACAGACTCTACCCATCAAATGCTCTGATCGTTTTGCTTCCTCAGTAAAAGTTGTTCAGTTTGATCGGTAGAGTATGTGGTTTGAAGGTTAATGATACTTTTCCTAACACCCTGTCTATTATAGTCTTAGTAACCACTTTCACCACTTACACCACCACCACTTTTTTGTTTTTTGTATCATAGTTTCTGATCAATCCGAAAGGGAATGGTCGTGACTTTATGTATAGTCACGACCATCGATTAACAACATCCAGCTTCATCATCATCATCATCTCAGCCGATGGACGTCCACTGCTGGACCATAAGAATAGTTAATTAACTATTCTTATGGCTGGACATAGGATATCCACACATCTCAGCCGATGGACATAGGATATCCACACTGAATATCCAGCTTAAATAAACTTAATAATAAATTCTAACTTTAATATCAATGATGTTCAAATTTTCAAGATTTATTTAATAACTAGTTTTTTTTTTTGGTGGCTGAACCTAATAACCGTTGACTCTGACTCACACTTGACCGCTTTTATGAGTATTAGAAACAGTAACCGAACATTAAAATCTTATTTATACCTATGAGTTTCAGCATAGCATGAGTTTACCACCGTAACGACGATTCATCAGATACGACAATTTTCGATGACTTTGAGACGTGCTTCCGACTGTAAATTGAGTTTATAACAGTGTTTCATTTTGATACGACCCTGGCATTGCCACAACATTACCTAGTCGATGATTGTACTCATGATATTGTACAACTTTCCCAAAGGAGCAAAAGAAAAATTAGCAAAATAATTTTGCGTCTTCATACAATTTGCGAATTTCCTATTTCTTAGGTTTCTTAGGGAAAGTTGTTGATTATCATAGGTACAATCACCCCTTAAAGTAAATCACCGGTTTACCCTTACGCCCTGTATAATATGACAATGTCCAAGGTATTTATTATTACGAATTTTTATTACGAATTTTATAACCCTCACTCTGTCACGGGCCTGCTTGAAGAAATCTCTTCAGAGATAAGGTCGCGTGTTCTTGTGTAGGTACTATACAGGATCCTGACACTTTTTTAAGGACATGTTCAGACCATCAAACTGAACAACTTTCTCTATGGCGAACAAAAAATGTGTATGGAAGAGCTGATTTTTTTGCAGTTTATTGTGTGGAACAGCTGATTTTTATTTCGCGATTTCGATGTTGGTCCCATAGAGAAAGTTGTTCAGTTTGACGGTCTGATCATCCTCTTAAAAAAGTGTCAGCATATTAAGTTGGACCCCATATGGTACTATTGTTATTCACTGTTATATTCATCTTTACGTCCGTGAGTACAATGCATTATTAAAATAAATAAATAAATTACAACACAACATTTTCACAAAATTTAATCTCTGAACCTAGTTTCAGACATTTTCTTCGAAAATGTTTGTGGCGCATACCCTTTGTAAAACTAAAAATTAGTTCCACAGAGCTTTGTGCTTAATATTTGGCTGCCTATTTTGTAACGTCGTATTTTGTTGCATCCTTTATAAAGGAGCTTTGACGGTAGACTACGAGGAATAGGCGTGACTAAAGGCTAGTGTAAATTTAGGTTCGGAGACGTGGTTATACCCTAACGTAGACTAACGTAGATTAAATTAATTTTCAACGATAAATATTTAGGTTCTAGTCCAATCATCTTAGGGTTTGACCCTAACAATAATTCATCTATCGCTGAAACTTTGCAGTGTGATAAAGTAAAGTATACAGATTACAGTTGACAAATAATCTAGGTTTAATTTTTTCCGGTCCTAGATTATTTGTCAACCGTGATCTGCATACTTTACATTATCACATTGCAAAGTTTCAGCGATAGATGAATTATTGTTAGGGTTCCATACAAGGAAACTCTAAAATGACTGGACTATTCTTAGATATTAGAGTCCTTCTTGAGCCGAGGGTTTTTTAAAATTATGCTCAGACCATCAAACTGAACAGCTTTTACTATGGGACCAACATAAAAATCGCGAAATAAAAATAATCTGTTCCAATCAAAACTGCAAACCTACTCTAGCCAAATGGGACAACATGGGCATTTTTTTCGTGATTTCGATATTGGTCCCATAGAGAAAGTTGTTCAGTTTGATAGTCTGATCATCTCCTTAAAAACCGGCAGCATATTAAGAAGGATCCTGTATATTTTAGACAGTAGACCCACTGAGGGGCAAAGGCCAGCTTTCACTAATGAAGGTAAGAGGGAAGGTTGGGTAGTTGCCAACATATTGTTATACAAAGCATTAATTATCATAATTATAATAGTGAAACTGGTTCAGATCTGATGGATATACAATTTTTCAGGAAAAAAAGTTAAATTAACAGTTATTTAGATTAATTTAAAACTTGGTGCAACTGAAATCAACCAGTGCTTTAATATAAATCCTAATAGGTACACTACACGGCGACACATCAGGCTATGCAAAACTAGTATAAGCTGGCCGCACGTAGGGCGAATAACGGATAACGTCGCGCGGCCAGCTTATTTTGGTTTTGCGTAGATTGATGTGTCGCCGTGTGTACAACCCATTGTCTGTTTTATCCACGCCAGAACACCTTGATCAAACACTTTTAAAGAGGATAAATATATAGATAGTTTCCGTTAAATATACAGGGTCCAACTTAATATGCTGACACTTTTTTAAGAGGATGATCAGACCATGAAACTGAACAACTTTCTCTATGGGACCAACATTAAAATCGCAAAAAAAAATCAGCTGTCCCATACATTTGGCTCGAGTAGTGCAGTTTTGTATGGAACAGAAGATTTTTTTTTCGCGATTTCGATGTCGGTCCCGTAGATAAAGTTTTTCAGTTTGACGGTCTGATCATCCCCTTAAAAAAGTGTCAGCATATTAAGAAGGACCCTATATAGTTTCAAAGTTATCATGGCTCAAAGTTTCCCATACAAATCTTAAGGGTATATTTTCTAAAACCCATACTTTTAGGAACATTGTTTTCAGTGATATGCTATTGCATATCCAGTGTTTTATATTTATTATGAAAGAACTGCCTTTACTTAAAAATGTAATGAATCGTTTTTTTGTATGTTTCATATAATTTATTTTAGTAATCGCATAAAATCCGGACACTGTTCGTCGAAATATTGCTAAAAATGGGGTTACTTTAGGAACATTTTTAGAAGGGTTACGTTACACGGTTGAATTTACAGTTTACGTAAAAAGAAAGTTTATATAAATTTAAAAAACATAATGAATCGTTTTTTTTAAATACTAGTCTGAAACACGAATATTTTTGAAAACATTTTAGTTAAAATCAAACATTGTGATTACCATACAAAATGGCGAACAAATTCAATCTTTTGACATTCTGTGACAACTGCAAAACTATCCTTGTTTCTGATTTTTTTCATTGTACGGCGAAATGCCGTTACTGGAGCACGTCCGCGTCAAATGTTTTGAAAATAATTTGCGACAATTTTTTTCTCGATCCGTCTGTGGATGACTGAAACACAAAGGTAATTGAATGGAATAATTCATAATTTGTGTTTTTCTAAAGCTAAAATTATGTTATATTACAAAAAAAAATTACGAATTCTAGGATAATATTTGTCATATTGTTCAATCAAATTGAAATGACTTCAATTATGTCAGTAGAGTATACCAAATCTATTACCATTCTCTTTGGTCGGCTTTTCAATATACCATTACCAATACAGTCGCGCACAGTTTCAAATAAATTCTAAGCAAGAAGATTAAATTACCTACGTAGTATAAAATTCTTGATAAGAAAATCATGCAATTTTTATTTACTTCTGAAATTAAATCACTGCAAATAATATCAAAACAACTAAAAACTTACTTCCTACCAATTTCAATGAATAATTGAATAGAAAATATTTATTTAATAGCGGCTTTCGCGAATGGAGCGCGCTCCATACAAACGTACTATGGTGATATTTTCAATACTAACCAATTAAAGTCAATGAATTTTTGCAGAAACAATCTAGAAACAAATCTCTATGCTTGTAATTGGTTAGTTTAGTATTGAAATTATCGCCATAGTACGTTTGTATGGAGCGCGCTCCAAATTATATCCCCTTTAATACCTACTCACAACTTTTGATTGAACAATATAGCGTGAATTTTAATCCAAACTGAGCCCTATGCTTTCGTGAAATCCAAATCTGTTCAGTAGTTTTAAAATAACGTGTGCACAAACAAACAGACAAAAATTCTAAAAATGGTCTCAATGTATTCCATTACGTACCTATCCCAAACGCCCCCAATTAACATTTTTATAAATATCTTCAATGTACATCTACGCCATGTTTGCAATCATGACCCAATCACAGACTTAAATTGCTTTCGAATGACATCAAAACAATGGGAATATTGAAATTCCACGGCAAATTTTTCTCCACTAGTCTTAATAGTACCTACATTACTGCAGCGGCCAGCAAAAGAGGCATTGATGGACGAACGTGTAAATGTGGGCCGAGGCGAAGCCGAGGCACACATACGTAAGTTCATCAATGCCTAGCTGTGGCCAAGGCTTGTATAGTGCTTTTCTCAAATAATGCGTGGAAATTAAAATCAATCAACTTTTCAAAATCAATGACGAACAAAAATATTTTTCCCTTCGTTGAAACTAGTAACTTATTATTAATCTGTGGTTAAAGTGTCCATTCGTTTTTTTTTTTCATTATAAAGCTGTCTATTTGCAAACCAGTTCGAAATTTACTTGGTTGCCATGTTTCGGAGTAAAAAATTAACACGACAGATATGAGTTTACTATGTAATTTATTTGGCCGCTAAACCACGACAGATATGGATTTTCATACAACTGTTCGCTTAGTACAGCAATTTCGATTTATCTCGAAGAAGGTTGTCAAAATAATGCTCAAATTTCCAAGCATGTTTGAGAAAAAGCTATATTTCTACAATTTTATTTAGTAAAAACTACTAAAGCATTATTATTATAATTATATATTTAATGAAAACCGGCCAAATGTGAGTCGGACTCACGCACGGAGCCTTACCAAGCGTCCCTTAGCACCATACAATAGCGTAAATTCACTTTGACCAAACCGGCCAAGAGCGAGTCGGACGCGCGCCCGCGTCTCGTACGCTCTGTTTTTATTGACTTTGAGCATGCTCTGAGCGCATATAATATATGATTATGTCTTGAGATATATAAGGTCTAACAAAATAAGGTGAAACTATTTTAAGGGGATGATCAGACCATCAAACTGAACAACTTTCTCTATGGGACCAATATCGAAATCAACAGAAAAAATAATCTGCTGTTTAAAAATAAAAAATAATAATATCTACCACTGGATTTGACCCTGTTCTGCTGTGAACGAGTGTGGCGAAGCGGGCGTGCGAGGCGAGGTCACTGAACCTACGCGCCGGGGCCCCGCGAGCTGGGTTGACTATGCAGTTGGGGACGTGAGACGTCTAAGTTCAGATGTTTAGGTAGATAATGAACGTAGCATTTTGCTTAAAAAATGTAATCCAAATGGTATGGTAAGTAGGTACTTTTACTTACATTCAATTTTGTACATATCCCACACCTTTCTCAATGAACTTTATTGCACGTCTCAATCGTATTAATAACATCACGTGTGCGGTCACTATCCGTTGTCGGAGCTCACTGGTGGTTCTGTTTTGGCATACATGGAAATCAAGTGGCGTAAGGTCAGGTCTGGAGAGCGATTTTTGAATCTCATTCGGTGAGCTCAGCAGTTGAAAATGTCAAAATAACTATGGAGATACGCATCTTTCTACTGCTGATTTGACTTTCAAAAATCATACTTCAGGAGTGAGATTTTTTAAAATCAAATCAGTAGCAGAAAGATGCGTATCTCCATAGTTAGGTATTTTGACATTTTCAACTGCTGAGCTCACCGAATGAGATTCAAAAATCGCTCTCCAGGTCACTCAATACCTCTGCCTAATCACCGAAATCCGTATGTATCGTCCAAGTAGCTAGGTCCGTACACTTGTCACTAGTTGTCACGTTCATGATGGTAAAGCATATCACGTAATGACGTAACCTTGCAAGAGGTTGAGTGAGGCGCGCGCAAAACGTATCGACCGGTCGGCGTGCGCGAGCGCTCGCTCGCTACTGACGTCAAAGCAAGGTGAAAGGTCTCAACGCAAGGGCGGGAGTGGGGGCCGGGCGCGTTGAGTTCAAAGGAAGCCGCCGCGTGCGTGCGGCGTGCAAAGTAAACAAAACACAGGTCCCTATTCAGGGATGATAGCAAAATATTTAGTAGATCAGTGTAAATATTATGTATAAAAAATTTGATTTCGACATTGGTCCCATAGAGAAAGTTGTTCAGTTTGATGGTCTGATCATCCCCTTAAAATAGTTTCACCTTATTTTGTTAGACCTTATATTTCTCTCGAGATTTTTTCGCAACTATTTCGTGGTAGCTATACAGAATAATTACAGATAGTTAAAAGTATATAAATGAAAGATAGTTTATTGTTGCAATGAAAGCTGTATCTTTTGAGCCGTAAAATCTAGCTGGTTTATCAATACACAAATACATAGTTAAAATTATTTTGATCTGTAATATCTAAATGCAAAAGTGGTCACAAGAAAATCATTCGAACTCCATGTAGAAAAACCTTAGCTTATCTAAAAAAGACACCATCCTTCATTTTATACCGGAAAACCGCTGGAACTGGAAACAGAAACAGCAACATAAAATGTCAAATTCTGACTGACTGAAAATTTTTATTTTATCCCATTTATTTTATGTTGATTTCAAGTTTACCGAGGAGATTGCAGGGCCCTGTTTAATAAACGTGACAATTACAGATGACAATCGTCAAAATGTCATGGTGGAAAATTAAAAAAAATTACTAGTTATATCTTAAAAACAATTTGACCTATTATTTCTGTTCAATACACTTTTTCTCCTGATGGGTGACATGTGTGACAATTTGTCTTGAAAAACTTGACATATTTGTTTTATTAAACACCTTCTTCTTATCTTGTGGGCAGCAAGCCCTTGGTATCAGAGTTTTTTCAGACCGCCTTACGGGGCGTGGTTTTTATGTACCTAACGACTACTACCACCAAAGATAGTAACCGGGACAAACGACTTAATATGCCATCTGAAGCATGGAATCATCTTTCTTTGCAGATGACAATCGTCAAAGGTGATTCAGCCTGTAATCTCCTAACCAACTGGGAAAAACTCACAAAGTGACATGTCACTAGGTGTCCCCCGTGCGAATCCAACCCACGGCCTACGTGAGCAGAAGCCCAGGGCCCTGTTCAATAAGCGTGACAAGTCGACTTATTTGTCAATTAAGTCTGCTCGTCGACATAATTGACGCATTGTCGCGACAAGTGCTGTTCAATAAAGGCGACAAATAAGTCAGACAGCGACATTATCGTAAAATTGTCACACTTGTCGACCGTGTTTAATAAAACTTGACATGTCAGTCTCAAAAATAAGTAGTTGACATATTTTTCGTGGTGGGGATCGACAAATTTGTCGTGGTGATTGACAATTTTACTGACAATTTTTGACATTAATTATCTCGATGATTATTAAAGTGCACTCTTTAATAATCATCGAGATAATTAATGTCAAAAATTGTCAGTAAAATTGGATGGATGGATGGATTAAAATTACTTATTAGCGTTACATTATTCTTGAGATTAAAAATCAGTCAAAACAATTTTATTCAACTTCGAAGCTATCTAACTAAAATTCGTATCTTTTTAGGAAAACAACTCACTGTAAGAAAACACTGTGTTTGGTCTCACTTATCATCACTCAACGAGAACTTTTTAGTCTCACTGTCTTGGAAACTGGATAGTTAGTTAAAAAAAAACTTTATTATCAAAAACATTTTAAGTAAGACGCATTTATTTCTATTTTTTTTTTATTATTGTATTAAAAACTTGCAATTAATGTATTTTGGTTATAAAATCGTGGGTGCTTCCACTCCAATAATAGTACTTATGATACACTAAGTAAAACAGACTTGCAAGCACAAGGCAAGCACACGATTTTCATAACCAAAAGAAATAACATCGTTTTACTTAACATATTAAATTCTTAAAACTTTTACATAGACCATAGTCTCCTGTCGCGATTTTATGACAATTCTACAAATTTGTCAACACTAGTGGCGACAATTTATTTCAATAAAACAAACATGTCAAGTTTTGCACGACAAATTGTCACATGTCGCCTGTCAGGAGAAAATGTTTATTGAACAGAAATATGTCAAATTGACGCGACAATCCGTCAAATTTGTCAATTTTGTCAATGTAAATTTTTATTGAACAGTAAATTGTCGAATTGTCGCCTATCACCTGTCATTGTCGCGTTTTTTTAATAGGGTCCTGCTATTTTTGAAACTCATTCGCTGAGGTCAGCAATTGAAAATGTCAAAATTACTATGGAGATATTGTATCTTTCTACTGCTGATTTGACTTTCAAAAATCGCACTCCTAAAGTATAATTTTTGAAAGTCAAATTGAAAGTAAAATCAGCAGTAGAAAGATGCACATCTCCATAGTAATTTTGACATTTACAACTACTGAGCTCACCGAATGAGATTCAAAAATCGCACTCCTGTGACTGTGAGTAATCCTTTCATTTTAAATTCTCTGACAAAAAAAATATTGTTTATGAGACAATTGTCTCGAAATGGTTTTCGATTCAGCCCTCCAAAACAAACTTGACATACCTACCTACCGAATTGACGAAAATGTAGGTAATTTTTTTTTCATTATGTTCAAAATTAGAAAATATCACATGTGTAATTTTGAATTCAAAAATCGCACTCCTGTGACTGTGAGTAATCCTTTCATTTTAAATTCTCTGACAAAAAAAATATTGTTTATGAGACAATTGTCTCGAAATGGTTTTCGATTCAGCCCTCCAAAACAAACTTGACATACCTACCTACCGAATTGACGAAAATGTAGGTAATTTTTTTTTCATTATGTTCAAAATTAGAAAATATCACATGTGTAATTTTGAAACTCTCGAAATATTTAAAAACAATCTGTAGGTACTTATAAAATAAATTGAAGGCATATTCCGTTACTCTACATATTGTGAAAGCATAATTTTTGTATCTCTATAGTAAATTTTTTTGCCCTCAGTGATGATCGTATTTAGTTTGAAAAAAGTGGTATGCATGTAGGTTTCACTTTAAATTTACCGAAACTTCCCACTTTGGTTAATTTAAAATATTTTAGTTATGTAATGAATTTCTTATTGTGTGAAAAAAAATTATTACCTACTAACTAGGTATTCTTCACTCAACCAAATTTCAAAAAATACTTAACACTTTTCTTATCGATGGTGGGAGCTCAAACAAAAGGTCACGGAAAACTTACAAAACATTATCAACATTTTTTATTGAAAATTGACAGCAAGTGATGACGTCACAAACGAAAATATACCCTTAAATTAATAATCATAGCAAAAATCCGAAACCTAATCCTGGTACCTGGCAGGTTTTTAAAAACTGTTCTACGTTAATCACTGATGTTTAAGGACTCGATAGAAAATGTATATTTTACGTTCCAATCACAGTCGTTTACGATCACGAGAATAAAGTAGAAAAAAAAATTTTTCTTTGTCGAATTTTCTCTTAAAATATCTAGTCAACTGACTAAATAGTTGGTTTCCAAAATTCATGTTCAATACGCATGCCATCAATAGATGTCAAATGCCCTATTATGGGGCTTCGAACAAAGTAAAATCAATGGATAAGCCCAAAGCGTGTTAAGTTGAAGCACACTACTGGTGCACTTGGTCCATACAAACTGGCGCACTTGGTCTGTCATCTCGGTACATATTTGAAGTATATGTTTGTCATATGTATGTACCTGTCATATGTTTTGCCTTATTTTTCTGGTTTTAAATGTTCGCGTAATGCCTCCATTAATTTTACTTTGATTATAATATTGTGAAACAATAATCTCATAAGGCACCGACACAGACATTGGTGACTAGATCGTTTTTAAAAAATGTCATGGACTTAAATTTAAATATTGAAAATAGGATGGAACTTCGTTTGTATGCAATGAGTTCGGGAGCTTTCTATTTTCTACGTCGTAATTTTCATTTGAATATACATTTATTCGTGTTAAAAGCTTTCAGTAATAACCAGTGATCGGAATGTCGGGGCATTTTTTGAGCATACAAGTTTGGATACGCCTTAATTTCCCGGAAGTATCCGGATTTAATAAATATGGATAAAAATTTCACGGGATTTATTGGGATTACCTATTTAGATGTCAAGAGACGTTTTTTTAAATCAAGAGTATTAGCAGCGCATACTAGAGGCCGCGACTTTGAAACACGCCGCCTGGTACTTTTGACATGTACCGCGCTTAGGTAAATATGTTGACCGTTATTTATTAAACAATGATATTAAGTAACTAGATTAGTAGTTAGGGCACCAAAGCGTTGCCACTTCGAAGATGTCTGCAGGCTTCTTTCAGTTCAGGCGTTTATCTATAGTGAGCGGACATATCCGTGACGTATAAATTAAGCTACCAAAATGGGGAAATGCGCCGTAAAAGTTTGTAAAACAAAATCGTATTTACTTGCAACACTGATGGCAAAAACAATGCGTGAAAAATTTATTTAGTTTTTTAATTGTATTTTGACAAAATATAGTAAACTTACTTGTGAAAAGTAACACCGCTTCCTTTATTATTCTTTTCCGACTGTGATTTACAAATTTTTACGACGCATTTCCCCATTTTGGTAGCTTAATTTATACGTCACGGTTATGTCCGCTCACTATAGATAAACGCCTGAACTGAAGTCAAAGAAGCCTGCAGACATCTACGAAGTGGCAACGCTTTGGTGCCCTAACTACTAATCTAGTTACTTAATATCATTGTTTAATAACGGTCAACATATTTACCTAAGCGCGGTACATGTCAAAAGTACCAGGCGGCGTGTTTCAAAGGCGCGGCCTCTAGTATGCGCTGCTAATACTCTTGATTAAAAAAAAACGTCTCTTTACATCTAAATAGGTAATCCCAGTAAATCCCGTGAAATTTTATCAAATTTATTAAATCCGGATATTTCCGGGAAATTCAGGCGTATCCATACTTGTATGCTCAAAAAATGCCCCGACATTCCGATCACTGGTAATAACACTCTCTATGGGAAATAATAAACGTCTGAAATAGACGAAGCCGGAAACCGGATGCGACCGGTGCAAGTCGGACATTACCTCAGTAATATCTAGTTTCCTAGAAAATCCAGGACTTGAAATCTTTTGTTTAGTGAAGTGATTTACAAAAGCTTTTTTGGTTTCACATCATATTGTTTGAATATAATGTTAATGAGATAAACAGCAAATAGGTACACAATGTATACAGGGTGTCCCAAAACTCAACGATAATCTGGTACCGGGCGAGAGGTCAAGTTATACCAGTTCTGGGAAAAATAAGAAAAAAAATCCATATCACTTAGTTAAAAAAATAACAGACATTTTTTCAAAAAAGTTGAATATCTCTACCCTTGGTCCTAGTTTTAAATGTAGTGATTACAAATTTCACGATTTGGCTGTGATTTTTTTAATGACGTAATCTAAAATAACGGTGCTATTTATCCCAATTACGAATTAACGTAATAAACATTGTTAGTTCAGTAAAATAAATTAAGTTTCATTGAATCATGGTTTAGAAAAATATTATCAGTTAACTTTGACAATTCATTTCGGAAAAAAAATGTACTAGACTATCCTTGGCAAGTTATTTCAAAAGATGACCCATTTAGTCAAGATTGCAAAATGGTGCAACACTTGCCACTATTATTGCCAGTTAAGCTCAGGCCACACAGAGGCGGTCCTGCGGGAAAGCGGGCCGGCGGCGGTTCTGCGGGAAGCGAATATCTGCGGACCAGCGAAGATTTTTGTGTGTTTTGTAGTGTATGGTGTGGTGGAAAGGTCATGTCCGAGTTTGTATGTCCCCTGTAACAGAGAAATAAGCGCTGGTCCGGAGATATTCGCTTCCCGCAGGTCCGCCCCCGGCCCGCTTTCCCGCAGGACCGCCTCTGTGTGGCCTGAGCTTAATGGTGATATTTTGTACTTTTTGTAAATGGACCTCGTTTCGAACAACTCAACCATAGCATTTTTTTATAATTATGGACATAATGGGAAGAAACAAAATTATTATTATTATTAGCAAAGAGGTTAGTTAGTCAAATTTATAACTAATTCGGTTGTAGATAACATAATAAAATAATAAACAATTAATTTATCGTAACACTTTTATTTAATTATTTCCTCCTTAAAACTTCTCTGAGGCGATGCAGAGCCGGTATTCGTGCCGGAGGCAATCAATTCGAGCATTTACTTTAGTTTTAAGGAGGAAATAATTAAATAAAAGTGTTATTATAAATGAATTGTTTATTATTTTATTATGTTATCCACAACCGAATTAGTTATTAATTTGACTAACTAACTGCTTTGCTAATAATAATATTAATTTTGTTTCTTCCCAATATGCCTATAATTATAAAAAAATGCTATGGTTGAGTTGTTCGAAACGAGGTCCATTTACAAAAAGTACAAAATATCACCATTACTGGCAATAATAGTGGCAAGTGTTGCACCATTTTGAATTCTTGACTAAATGGGCCATCTTTTGAAATAACATGCCAAGGATAGTCTAGTACATTTTTTTTCTGAAATGAATTGTCAAAGTTAACTGATAATATTTTCCTAAACCATGACTCAATGAAACTTAATTTATTTTACTGAACTAACAATGTTTATTACGTTAATTCGTGATTGGGATAAATAGCACCGTTTTTTTAGATTACGTCATTAGAAAAATCACAGCCAAATCGTGAAATTTGTGATCACTACACTTAAAACTAGGACCAAGGGTAGAGATTTTCAACTTTTATGAAAAAATGTCTGTTATTTTTTAACTAAGTGATATGGATTTTTTTTCTTATTTTTCCCAGAACTGGTATAACTTGACCTCTCGCCCGGTACCAGATTATCGTTGAGTTTTGGGACACCCTGTATAGGGTCCTTCTTAATATGCTGACACTTTTTTAAGGGGATGATCAGTCAGACCATCAAATTGAACAACTTTCTCTATGGGACCAACATCAAAATCGAGAAAAAAAAATCAGTTTCCCATCCATTGGCTCGAGTCGGTTTGCAGTTTTATATGGGACAGCTGATTTTTTTTCTCAATTTCCATGTTGGTCCCATAGATAAAGTTGTTCAGTTTGATGGTCTGATCATCCCCTTAAAAAAGTGTCAGCATATTTATTTATTTATTTATTTATTAAGTTGGACCCTGTATTTTCTATAATAAGTTTAAATACAGGGTCAATTTTATATCACTACGGATAACTTCAGCATTTAATCTACTCATCAAACTGAACAACTTTCACTATGGAGTCAAAATCGAAATTCGAGTTTTTTTGATCTGGACGGTTTGCTCCCATAGTAAACGTTGTTCAGTTTGATGGGTAGAGTAAGTATGTGGTTTAAAGGTTAATGATACTTTTCCTTACACCCTGTATAGGATATAACTTCTTTTGTATGCAACGCGATCGCTGCAAGGTGAAAAGGTGAAAATTTGGTATTTAAATTTTGTTAACGCTTAATTTTTGATAAAGTGAATATAACGTTATAAAACATTACCGTCATTTAAATATTTGTTAGTCTATGAAGGACCTACCATAATTTTACAAAATGTTTGCTTTCCGAATGGATAAAGACGACTTACCTTGTAGGTATTTCCGAAAGAATGAGGATATCTGGAACGAAAAAAGAAATTTATTGGCAAAAATTCCTAATGATTAAGTTAAGTGAAATTAATCTGAATTTGTCTCTAGGGATTAATCTGAATTTGTCTATTCAGGATCCTTCTTTATACATAATGCTCCCCTGTAAATATTACTACCATATTTTGTTACACCATGTATAAAAAATTCAGGTAAAAGGGTCTTTCTTAATATTCTGAGGGGATGATCAGACCGAAGTTTGCAGTTGTAGAAATGTTTCTGACAACCCTTAAAAGGATTATAGTCGTGACTTTATGTATGTACCTATGGATAAATACTTTAAAAGGAATTATCTTAATAGTAAATTCAATGGGACAAATGCGCTTTTGGGAAATATTTTATCCCAAACAAACTGAATATTCATGTTTCCGATCACCCTTATAGGTATTATGGTCGTGAGTTTATGTATGTGTATGTACAAAACACACCCCCTGTCAGGCTGTCACACTGGACAGAGTTTCGGTACTACTGGTGAAACGTGGATGTTCTGAGGTTTCAGAATATCTCTGACTACCCCGTCGGGGAATATAGTCGTGAGCATATGCTTATGCTTATGCTATGCTTATGCTTATGCTACAAAACCAAATAAAGCTGGCCTTGCGTAAGTCGAGTAACGTATAACGACGCGCGGCTAGCTTGTGCTGGTATTATATAGCTTGATGTGTCGCCGTTTGGACATGGTACTTATAAGGATTAAAAAGTTGTCATTTTCCCAGCGAAATTGCGAAGGATAAATTACAGTAGTAATGATTTCAATTTGTCAGGATCTACTAGGTAGGTACTGCAAATTCTAATTTTTTTGTTGTTGGCTGTACCCATTTAAAACGGAAATAATATCAGTCAAGAGCGAAGCGGGCTACTCGCAGCGAGGGTTCCATACCACACCACCACACAACATAGTAACCTACAAAAACATGTTTTTTTTACTCCGGGTCTCCTGGACCTTTAGCTCGGGACCGAATCACACTTGGTCGGTTTTTATTATTTTGTTGTTATACTGTAGAGTTTCCTCTATAATCACACCAGGTTTGACGTTTGTATGGACCGTTTTTACGATATAGTGAGAAGTAAAAACGTTGATAAAAACTAGTTTCTTGAATGAGGAACCCCCTTAATTTTTACCTTTTGGTCATTTTTATTATTTGTTAGCAAATCCGCCATAACCTGCCGCACATTCTGTGAAAATTTCAACTGTTACAGCTAGGTAGGACAGACGGACAGACGGACGGGCAACGTATGCTTGGTAATAGGTCCCGTTTTCACCCTTTGGGTACGAAACCCTAAAAAAGACAATATAATAGTATGTGTATGTAATGGAATCTGAACATTTGACACCAATCCGATTAAATCCAAGATCACCTGTTGCTTGCTTGGCAACGGGAGCTTTGGCATCTCATCTACATTAATTCCAAACTGTGGAATGTTTCTAGGAGGTCACATAACATGGCGAACACGATTCTTGATTATTTATTGGAACTGAAAAACAAGATGTGGCTAAACGAGGGCCAAATATGGATTCTTACAGTCAATTAAGTCGTCAACATACCGTCAGTGTATTTACAAAGCGAATCTCAATTAGAGAGCTTCAGTCATTAAGTTTAAGAGATTTTCCAAGGCTGGGCTGACCACCAGATATGAGCGACATAGCTGAGATGTGTAGCGAAGCTATGAAACCCGCGTCCACCAAAGCTATGCGAGGTAGATGAGCGATGTAAAGATGCTTAGCTAAGCTAAAAGTTAGCTCGTAGCTAAATTTAGTTACCAGGGTTGCAACAATTTAAAATGAAAGCAACTGCTCATGGTAACTGTCGAGTGCGGGTTCAAGTCCCGCCCGGACCCAGATTATACCGGGTGTTTTTTTTACCATTCTAAACTTTCAGGGGTGGTAGGGGTGGTCTAAACAAACAGAACAACTTTTAGTATGGGAGCAAAACTGAAATCGCAAAAAAAAACAGCACAAATGTATAAGACATATAAAGTAGTTCAGTTTTATAGTCTGAACCACCCCTGAAAATTTCGACTCTGTAAAAAAAACATCCGGTAAAATGCTATATTCCTATTGAACCCTGTCAATATTCTTGCAATAAAGGCTTGCAAATTCGATTCAATTCAATTCAAAATCATTTATTCAATATAGGAGCCTGAAGCACACTTATTAAACGTCAATTCTTTTTTAAGCTACCACCGCGTCGGAACGTGTTGTCGCTGTAGAGAAGATGCGGCCAGAAACTCTACAGCATAACACGATTAATGACTATTACAATATAAATTCTTATGCTAAGGTTATGTATACAGTAATACATAGTCTATTTAATTAGATAATTGATACTATACAGTAACCTATATGTTAGTGACACTCAGACCCAAGCATTTTGATAATTTAAATAATCATCCAGTTTATAGTATGCTTTTTTACAGAGGACTTTTTTGATCTGAATTCGTCCTTGGACATGCAAAAATACATGCGTTTTCAAGGAAAGTATCCAATACGGTATATTTGTTTTCTTATAAGTTCCGTGGTAAGGGGTGTGGGGATTATATTACGTATGCTTTCCCGAATTGTAATGTGGGAACTCACCGCTTTGATCCTGTTTGTAACAACCAAAACAAAATGGGAAATAGAATTAGGGGTCATCTCACCCTAATGGAAGTGACCCCGTGCTATTGGATACTGTAATGTAACACACCGATGCTAAATCTACCTTTTTGGCGAATGCTACACGCTCGATATTTATCGCGATACCTATTTGATGGGATTTTGCGAAAGCCATTCGAAAACAAAGAAAAACCACAGCTAACATAGCCCAAAGAATTGCTAAATTGAAGTGGCAGTGGGCACTGCACATTGCTCGCAAAACCGATGGCCGATGGGGCCGAAAAGTTCTCGCGCAGGACCGGTTGTTGTGGCGATCCTAGGAGGAGGCCTATGTCCAGCAGTGGACGTCCATCGGCTGAGATGATGATGATGATGATTCGAAATCCATGAGATAGACACAAAAGGAAAAAATAGTTCCAAATGGCTTGATAGGCGTTGATGCGAGATAGATGAGATGCGTAGTGAAACCTTGCTGTTCTAAGTCTTTCTCCTCAATAAATAATCTACACCTTCTAACCTAAACAAATATCTTCGGAACCAGCACGGCACGGCTAACATGCCACCTACGACAAAGCGTTTAAACGAGAAAAACGTCATGCGAGCTTTTTCTGGCATACGTAAAATAATAAGGATGGAGGCACATCTCGATTTTTATCGTTTTCTCGGGAGTGGCATGCGAAATCGAGGCATGTTGAACCACGTTTTAACTAGCTGTCAGCACAGAGATAACTGTCGGAAAATTCCCCATTGTAGCAAGGTTCATCTTCTACAAAAGGGGTTTAGGCTTTTGTCGCTACAAAAACACAGCGAAATAAGTCCTAGACCTTAATTCCCTCATACGACACCTAAGGGAAAAGAATCTAGTGGTATCTTAAGCCGACGAGATTTTACCAAATGGACAAGAAATATATGGCAACATTTAGCCGAACTTTATGAAATAAAGAAAGAAACTTGTTTCATTAGTCGAATCATTTTGTCTAGGTTATGGTTTGTAGGACTTATCTTGAGCAAAATGAAGCCAATTTTGTCTCTAAGGTCTAGTTAGGGGTGTTTTGCAGCCTTATTTTTGGTTACAGCTCAAAATTCTATTTTTAAGGTTATGGCATTCATCTTGGTGTAGATGATTTTGCCAATGTCGAGTTTTTGTAGCAAAAGTGCTTGACGTTGTACGGTTATATAGATATTTTGGTGACTTCAAGGGTTGTTCTTATAAAAGAACAATATCCTGAGCCACCACTGGAATTCCGTTGTAGGCCGGGGATGGGACAACCGACAAGCGACCGCCCAATAGCAACTCTCGGCTGTGCATGAAGAGAGCATTCTCGAAGAAAAGAATCGAATATCGTATTTTATATACTTACCCTCCTAGAGGGTAGGCCTGTGCTCTGCAGTGGGACGTATATAGGCTGATGATGATGATGATGATATTCTTATTCTTTCTTCCAGGTATACGCATACATTTTGGTCAAGTATGATTGCAGTTTTATATGGAACAGCAGATATTTTTTTCGTTATTTCGACCTTGGTCTCATAGATAATGTTGTTCAGTTTGATGGTCTGATCATCTCCTTAAAAAATATATTAAGAAGGACCCTGTATTAGGTTGATGTCCCGCCAGAAACTAAATTTTTCTATCTATTATTTGAGCACCAACTTGTTGATGTGTTTAATACAGGATGTTACAAGAGTAAACATTTAAAACTTTTAAAGGGGTTGTTAAGACCATCAAACTGAACAACTTTCACTATGGGACCAATATAGAACCCGCAAAAAAAATCTGCTATCCCATACATTTAGCTCAATAGTAGATTTGTAGTTTAGTATGGAACATTAAATTTGGATTTTCGCGATTTCGATATTGGTCTCATAGTGAAAGTTGTTCAGTTTGATGGTCTAAACCACCTTAAATTGGCCCTTAAATGTTTATTTGTATTTTTGTAACACCTTGTATAGCATCCTAGATTAAAGTTTTATCTCATAACAAACAAGTTTTAGCGTAACTCTAACTACAGTTTGACATTACATTAGAGTGCTGTCAACTTTTAATATTAATTTTACTTACGTTCGGAGACAAACTTTTAGTTGAATTAAAAGTTGTAACTTAGTATGAAGTCCCAACAGTGAGATTGACACAAGTTAATTTTTCTGTCACCCTTCCAGTGTTAACTTTTTAATCTTTAAGTAATTAATTTTACGCTGGGTTAGCAACCATAAATACTAGCTTTTTCTAGCGACTTCGTTTGTATTGACTTTATAAAAGATTTTCTATCTGTTTGCCAAAGTCCATCCAAATCCAAACTACTAATGGTATAAGGTACTATAAGGTACCTACTAATGTACCTAGAAAGGATGTTGACTCTTATCTTTTCGGGGCTGGCAGGCCAGCAACACTTCGACCCAATGGGATCTTTTGTGTTAGCCCCAATACTTTTGCTTTCTTCGCCCTTCAAATAGGTACATGGTCAATGAAGGAGACCGATGTTCCATACTAAACTACAAATCTACTCGATTTCGATGTTGGTACCTTAGTGAAAGTTGTTCAGTTTGATGGTCTAAGCAACCCCCTTAAAAGTTTTAAATGTTTATTTTTACTTTTGTATCTCCCAATATATTAAAATTTACCTGAAGTTCTTCGTCCAAATACGCATTTGTCTGTTAACTTAGCAGGTAATATGCTAAGTTTAACCGAAATTTCTGGATGAAACTTTATGACAAAGGCAAAGTAATCTACAACTTCTCTGCAGATTAAAGATACAAGATAATGCCTCTAGCTCTTCGTAGTGTTATGATCATTCTTACAGGTATTTACATACTATATCATACGTACGTAACGTACACACGGCGACAGGTCAGGTTACCCTGTTTGGACTTTGACTATTAGAAGTTGAACGCTGGGAATCGTGCGAGAGGGTGCGGTATGCTGTTGTTGTTTCGTCTCACGGCACGCTGCGCCCGCGCCGGCAGCCGCATCTATGCAGGCTCTCTACTCTCTTTGGACTCGAGCATTGAGAGTTAATTTTAGAAGTTTCATACAACGGTTTTTTGTTGTGTTAAGTACTTAAAATGTTAATGTTGTTAGAGAAAAAAAAAGATAAGAGCAGCTAAAACAAGGAACAAATCCTAAGCAATGATCGGGTCTTGAGTGTTGAGTAATTTAACGGCGAAATAAAAAAATCTGATAGTGTTGATTAATCAGTTAATTATTGTATTCTACAAAACATCGCCTGCTATGGAAAATCATGCCATATTTCCCTAAAAGTCAAAACCTCGTCATATTTATACGTCTGACAAGGTTAAGGGCAGGATCTTCCAAATCGCCTGTTTTTGGTTGAGTTTTAAGGCATGAAATAGTCGTTGTTTTAATCCAGAAAAAATATATGTTGTTGTTCATGAACTGTTCTCGATTATTCTGTGGCTCAAAACACGATAGTTATTACTTCTCTCGATCATAAAAGAGTGCAAAGATAGGTAGTTTATTACTATTTTTCAAGTTTTACTTAAAGATTATTAACACTACAAATAAAAAAAATACACTGAAAAATAGGAAAAGACATTGTCTAAATTATTCTCAGGCTAGTTTTTTCCCCCACCACCAGAGAGAAAAGATATTGATGAAAAATACGTTTTTTTGCGGAGCTGCCTTCAATTGAAGCGGGATGGCTAATTGCAAACTTATGCTTGTAAGAAAGAGACGCTTGCACTCGAATAACCGGGCCTTAAGGCACGGGCACGATAGGGCTGACGTAACCTCAGAGTCAGAAGCCCCAATATAAATAAAAAGAATAATAAAAAAAAACCTGTTTACCGGTTTCTACTGTGTATTTTTAGGTCTCTGCCCTATAATTGAACTTATTTATTAAGGTATTTAAGTAAACTTTTTGTTGCTTTATTCCATTTCGGTTTGATGCATAAACTCACACACATAGTTGCAAAAAAAACGCTCATTAAAGTTACACTCCATAAAATCTCTGGCTAGCTTTTACTACGTCAACAAGACCAAAAGTGACAGCAAGAGATTATAATGGAGGATTATTTTTAATGAGCGTTATAGAGAGTAGAGCGTTTAATAATTAACGTAAGTACCTAATCCATGATTAAAAGGAGGTCTCTAAGGATATTCGTAAGACCTTAGTATGGAACGGCAGTTATTTAAATAATTTCATCTATAGGTACTCGTACATACATCTATTATACCATAATAATAAAACTGTTTCTAGAACTGAGTGTAAATGCAACAGTTCAAGGTCGCTCAGCGAGCTATGGAGAGAGCTATGCCCGGTGTTTCTCTGAGAGATCACATCAGAAATGAAGTGATACGTCAGAGAACTAAAGTGGTTGACATAGCTCAGAAAATTAGCAAGCTGAAGTGGCAATGGGCTGGTCATATCTGCCGAAGAACTGACAACCGGTTAGGTGTCAGAGTTATAGAGTGGAGACCGCGAAGTGGTAGGCGTAGTCAGGGCCGGATTAAGCCATGCCGAGGCCCCTAGGCAATGCAAGGCCCGGGGCCCCTATCTCCATGGGCAAAGCAACGATTTTTTCCTATGGTCGCAGTAAAATAACCACCAGCCAAACAACACATTAAAAACACTAAAATGTGGAGCGATTGAAGTGAGCTCGAGCTTTTAATATTATAAAGTCGTTGCGCAATGCGATCTAAATCCTGGACTGAGCAAAGCGATCTCGAATTTTTCATCATTGCAACAACCGTCTCAAACCAAGAGCGAGCAAAGCGAGCTCGAGGTTTTACTAGAATATTATAAAGTCACGTTTCGTAATGCGATAAAAATTCTGGAACGAGCGAAGCGAGCACGAGATTTTACTGCAATCAACTGAAATACAGTTGTCTCTTACTTTCATATTTCCTTTGTCTGGGGTGGGCCTAAATATTTGAGTTTTCGCTTATTTTTCTCCCGAGCCGCGGGATCTACTGATGAGATCATTGCATCACCATCTAAAACCAAGAGCCAGCGAAGCGAGCTCAAGATTTTTAACTGCAATATTATAAAATCGTTGCGCAATGTGATCTGAACCTTTGAGCAAGCGAAGCAAGCTCGAGGTTTTAATACCATATTAGAAAGACGTTGCGTAATGCAATCTTAATCCTGGAACGAGAGAAGCAACTAAAATACAGTTGTCTCTTATTTTTCGTAATTCTTTTTAAGTCTGGGGTGGGCCTAAATCTTTGAGTTTTCACTTATTTTTCTCCCGAGCCGCGGGGCCCCTTGGCAGCTGTGGGCCCATAGGCTGCAGCCTACTTTGTCTCTATGGTTAATCCGGCACTGGGCGTAGTGTGGGACGCCCTGCTGCCCGCTGGACAGACAACCTAAAAAAGGAGCGGGGAGCGATTGGATGAGGAAGGCCGAGGACAGAATTTTGTGGAGCGCCTTGGGAGAGGCCTATGTTCAGCAGCGGACGATGACAGGCTGATGATGAATAAAACTTTAAACTTTGCGTTGATGTAATTGGAGATATTTGCAAAAATATTAATTGGGATGCGTAATGGAATTTAATAATTTTTGTCTGTTTGTTTATCTGTTTGTATTTTAATCTGTTTGTTTTATGCACGCAGCAGTTAAAAGCTACTGAACTGATTTGGTTCGGGTATTCAGATTCAGAAAAGCATAGGGCTTAATTTGGATTAACATTTGGGCTTTATTTAATCGCAATCGGTCCATTCATGCAAAAGTTATGAGTATTTAAGGGTCGGCACTACCCTAATCGGGCAAAACAGGGTTCGGCGTTCCGACTTTTGAGGATAGTAAATAGCTATATTTAGAAACAAAATTAAGACCATCGCTTCTCTAAAAGATGAAGTACAAGATGAACAAAAAAAATTTCAGTAAAATTGTGTAGTTACATCAGAAAGTAATCGAGAATTTCATGAAAAACTCTAGAATAGCACTGCCGCGTTCCGAGTCCTGTGATTTAGTGAAACAAAATAAAACAACAAAATATATTTATAATCAATGGCAAAACATCAAAGAACACTTTAAACAAATCAGTTTTTCGATACGACTTCTAGTTTTTTTGCAATTTGTTACCAAAAATCACATATTTTTTTGGACGTTTTCTTCATACTAATTACTATGGGCCGTCAATCGTTCGAAATCATTGCGAATAGACCGGTGACCGGCAACACCCAACCCTGTCTTAGAAGATTAATGAACAATTCCATTTTTAGCTAAAGTAGGCAAAGTAACTTATAAAAAACCGGGCAAGTGGGTGTCGGGCCACATGCAGTGTAGGGTTCCGTAGTTGCCCGTCACGATATGTGGACTTAGAAGTGCATTTTATAAATTGGTCGACTATTACTCGTAAATTTTTGTCCCCTTTATTATATTAGAATAACTGTAAGTTTATTAGTATTGTTACTAGCAAACTAAGGATTGATAATCTGAAATCATCATCATCATCGTCAGATATGTTTTAAATAAGAATGGAATAAGAGTGAATTCTGTACCGTAGTAGGTAACTCAAACGATTGACTTCGAAAGTCATTTGCACGACAGAATTTTGCGCGAAAAGACATTGCGCGACACAAGAAAACACAAAGGAATTTCACAAACGTTACTGTCCGGTCACTGTTTGGTAGTTTTTGGTTATTTTGGTAATTTTGAGTCTTTCGGTAGTTTTTGGTAAATTTTCGTACAAAAGTAACCAATAAGTTATTTTGGTAGATTTTCGTACTTTTTGGTAAATTATTGTTATTTTGGTAGAATTTCGTACTTTTTGGTAGATTATTGTTATTTTGGTAATTTTTCGTACTTTTTGGTAGTTTATGGTTAATTTGGTACCTTTTATTTACCTTAAATTGTAGGTAGGTACATAAGTTACAGATGGTAAGTACAGAGTACCTAGGTATTAGTCACACTACAACATAATTTATAAACATTAAGAAAAAAACAGATTTAAACAATAGGTGCCAGACAATAACTTAACTACCACCTTTCACTGCTACAATTAAATTAGTTAAATGTTATAAAGTCAGTTCAATGTGATTAGTTAAAAATTATAATAACCTTATTGAGGTACAAATAATCGATCTGCAACCTGCAACACATTTTTTTCTACTCAGATTGATGCCTGTTTGTTTACTTATACAACAGATTACATAATACTATACAGTACAGATGCCCAACGTCAAACAATGGAACGCGACTGCCGTAACGCGGGCAGTCTTCGGGCAAAGTGAATTGCTTGATTTTCCGTGGCTCATGACATTTTTTTGTAGTCAGATCATGTATTTTTAGTAACAATTTACACTTACGTAAATATTAATTACAAATCGATACCATAACGCCATAAATATTGCCATTTTTTAAACAAAAATTTCATATTCATGCTTATACTGAAGAAACTAATTAAAGTCATAGGGACACTGTTCGATTAATAATTCTTTTACCTTCTTCAGAAATTTCTTGTCGGCTTTAATGTTATCTGGTATTTTACTACACAAGAACAGTATTCGACTTTATTTTGTAGTCCTTTGCATCGATGCTAGTCGGTAATTTGGTACCAGTAGCTCATTTTTGCGAGTTACATTTAATCTCTTGCTACGGAATACTACGGGGTATCGTCTCACGATTTTGCACAGATCGAGGATATACAAAGCTGTCACAGTGAGTAATTTAAAGTCGGTAAACAAGGATCGGCATGACACCCTTACTGACTGAATTCCGCTTACGTTTTGAATGCACCTCTTTTGCAAAACAAATATTTTATTTATGTCAACAGACCCACCCGCCAAGCCGTCAAGAACTCTTTTGTTTTTATGGTAGTTATTGATAATTTTCATTCTTCTATCAAATATTACCAAAAAGTATAAAAATCTACAAAAATAACCAAAAACTACGAAAATCTACCAAAATAACTAGAAACAACGAAAAACTACCAAACTAACCTAAAACTACCAAAAAACCAGAAGCAACAAAAAATAATTACTAAACTCTACCAAAAACTACCAAAACCTACCAAAAGAACCAAAAACTACCAAAAGAACCTAAAGAACTATTGACATTGTACTAAATTTGTTTATCTTTAAAATGACTTCTTGTTAATATTGCTGTGCCCTTTCAGGATTCATGTACCCACTTTAGCTACTAAGTAACACCTATTATGTTCTTGTGTCGCAAAATGTCCTTCAGCGTGACCAAAATTACTGCTGAAATCTACCAAAATCTACCAGTCCTGTTTCAAATTCTACTTAAATTCTACCAAATAATATTTATGTCGTTACAGATGGTCAAAATTTAATATGAAACACGTTTTTGAACAAAATATTATCAATTTTATCTAAACGCTCATCATTACACATGTTATTTTACGCATTTTTGTATAATTTTGATTGGTTGATTGGTTGGTTGGTTTGGTTGGTTGGTTGGTTTTTATCACTTTGTAACATGGATGCTTCAATTTTCAAATATAATATATTGAATTAGGTCGTCCCTATGCAAGTTTAAATTTAGTACAGTTTTATGTGTCTCATAAGCAGAATCCGAAATTTTGGTAGCACTTTTAATAATGTCAAACGGATTGCACGTTTATCGACTTCCGATTGTGTCGATATAAGGGTAATTTTTTATCACTGCGGATAACTCCAGCATGTATTCTACTCATCAAACTGAACAACTTTCACTATGGAGCCAACTTCAAAAGAGCGAAAAAAAAATCTGCTGTCCTATACAAAACTGCAGTACCTACATATTCGACTCAAATGTATGGGACAGCTGATTTATTTTCGCTATTTTGAAGTTCGATACATGCTGAAGTTATCCGCAGTGATATAAAATATACCCGTATATCGACATTATTGGAAGTCGATAAACATGCCTTTGACATATTAAAAGTGCTACCAAAATTTCGGATTCTGCTTATGAGACACATAAAACTGTACTAAATTTAAACTTGCATAGGGACGACCTAATTCAATATATTATATTTGAAAATTGAAGCATCCATGTTACCAAAGTGCTAGGTACCAAAATTGAACTCTGCTCAGAAGCCCTCTTTTGTAAAAAAAACAACATTAGGCGATATGATTAATATTTGCTGTACTAGAAGTGAGTTCGGTGACGCGTTGCGGAGAGGACTCTCAATCAAGAGGTCCAAGTTCGAATCCGCACGGACAACATGCCACGTACCAATGAGTTTTTCTAACTTATGTACGTATTACCGACTGCTCTCAAATGGTGAACGAAAACATCGTGAGGAAACCTGCATATGCAGACGAAGAAATTCTGATGTATATGTGAAGTCTACCAATCCGCATCGGGCACGCGTGGTGGACTAACTCCCAAACACCCTCCTAGAAGAGGCCTGTGCCCTGCAGTGGGACGTATATAGGCTGATGATTATGATGATGATGTACTAGAAGTTCTAGATGATGTACAGAATTAATCCTTGCATTTTTAAATACATAAAAATTTTCGATTACGGTACCCAATTTCTACTAAAATCTACTAAACAATTTTGCCCTAAATCTACCAATAAAGAAGAAATCTACTAAAAGTGGTCACACTGATGTCCTTTTGCGCAAATGTTTTTGAAGGCAATCGTTCCAGTTACTGCAAAATTTACTTTTATTCCGTGCTTAAAATATTATATCTGACGATGATTATGATGATAAAAGATTACAAACCCTTAGTTTGCTAATACCTAAACTTATAATAATTTCTTTATTTTGTTAAAAGTTTTAATTTGTTCTGTTATAATAATTTTAAGTTTTTTTTAAGGCCTAAAAAGTCTGGTCGGCCGACCCTATCCTGGCAGGCAGATTTTACCACAAAAAATTAATGTTGAATGTCTGGTTTTGCATGGCAATACTCCTGCAGCATCTGGATTTGAGAGCCGTAGGTCGAAATTGACATTTACAGCAACAGAACAGTACCGTGATGGACCTATAATGTGACTGATCAAAGATCATCCCTGGTGGTAGGATAGGATGGGTCCCAACTAATTAGATCACAGTTATTACTGTGATTAACTAATTAGATCACAGTTATTACTGTGATCTAATTAGTTGGGACCCATCCTATCCTACCACCAGGGATGATCTTTGATCAGTCACATTATAGGTCCATCACGGTACTGTTCTGTTGCTGTAAATGTCAATTTCGACCTACGGCTCTCAAATCCAGATGCTGCAGGAGTATTGCCATGCAAAACCAGACATTCAACATTAATTTTTTGTGGTAAAATCTGCCTGCCAGGATAGGGTCGGCCGACCAGACTTTTTAGGCCTTACTAATTGGCCTCTAGACCAACAGACTAGTTACGTCCTTTAATTCAACGAGGTAAAATGTGGTGTCACCAGGTAGGGTTCACTTTTTCCTTCACACCAGTAAACGTGCCAGCCAAGCTGTGCCGCGCGCTGCAGCCGACCAAGTTTTTTGCAAGAAATTTATTACCAAAAGCTATCAAATTTATTTGTTCATTAATCTTATAACATAGGGTTGAGTGTTGTCGGCCACCGGTCTATTTCTTTTGACAGATATGTCAAACGGGCCGTAGGTAGTGCCGACCCTTAAAGTCGGTGGTCTACGAAGGCGTACGTGGCGTACGAAGTCGCAGGCAATATTAACCTATACTTCATTCCAAATAAGAACGACGAGATTATCCGATTCCTATTTTGCTTTCTGGCCAATTGTGATTACCAAATGTAATTAATTTATCAGAAAGATATACTATTCGACGTATCTTGGATTTCTTGGACGTTATTAAAGCTATTTTAAGAATAAATGAGAGTAAGGGCCTGTTTCACCACATCTGGGTAAGTTCTTGTTAGCTTATCCGACAGATAGTTTGACATATTTTGTATGAAATTATGTCAAAATATCTGTCGGATAGGCTAACAAGAACTTATTCAGAAGTGGTGAAACAGGCCCTAAGTGCTTCAAATCTCTGTTTCTGTAATTCAAAATAGCCTTAAAATTTCGTTGCTATTTGGAACGTAGTATATAGGGTCCTTCTTAATATGCTGACACTTTTTCAAGGGGATGATCAGACCATCAAATTGAACAACTTTCTCTATGGGACCAACATCGAAATCGCGAAAAAAAAACAGATGTCCCATACATTTGGCTCGAGTAGGTTTGGAGTTTTTTATGGGACAGCAGATTTTTTTTTCGCGATCTGGCTGGTCTGTGGTTACAGGTTACAGTGAGTAACACAATTATTTCTGTGACGGAATTCGACTCTGGGTTTCCCCGGCCGCTGCCGTTGGGCCCGTTTGGGGCCCGATTAATGAACAACTTGGACTGTTTGTAATTGCCAATTCATTAGTAAATGCAGATCATTTGGATCGTGTTTGAGTGAGAGCAGTTATAGATAGTTAACCTAATTACACAACGGGAAGCTTACTTGATTAAAATAGCCATGTAATAAGGCTCTAAAAGCTAAAGCCCGCTTATCCTTATTTATCCTCAATAATTATGATAATGTTTACTTTGAGATGAGGATGAGGCACACGTTGGCGGAGCTTCGGTATTAGCCCAGTCATTTTACGGAATTTTAGGAGGGGTCGTGGGAAGTAAGTAGGTATGAATGGGACTTTTAAACTGTAACCGAAAGACAAAAAGACAATCTGAAGACATATCTAAACTATTATAAAACTGTAACTGAAGTGTGTCTGTACATTGAAGATATTTACAAAAAAAAGATTACGATATGGTGTTTAGGTATCCCTGACTTGAAATCAACCTTTTTTAGAAATTTTGTCTGTCTGTTTGTTTGTGTGTTTGTTTGTTTGTTTGTTCGCGGATCACGCAAAAACTGCTGAACCGATTTTGATGAAACTTTTTTGTTTGATAGCTTATGATCTGACTTAAAACCTGGTATATAATTTGTGCGGACGAAGTCGCGGGAAAACACTAGTTTAACATAAAGTTACTTGAAAACTGCTGAACCGATTTTCATGAAACAAAGCTAAGAACACTCTCGCAAAATATAGCTTTCTAATAAAAAAAACCGAATCGAAATCGGTCAACCCGTTTGGGAGCTACGATGCCACAGACAGACAGACCGACAGACAGACAGACCGACATAGTCGTCAAACTTATAACACCCCTCTTTTTGCGTCGGGGGTTAAAAAATCTGCGCCCGACACTTGTAGCATTGTAGGTACTTCAAAACACGTTGAGATTCAGGTCTGGATTTATAGAAGTATGAAAGGCGCAATTGGGGACAATTCTTAAAGGCCATAAGTTCTAAGATTATAAATGCTAGCATTAAATTTCGGAATGGGTTTACGCAATCCGCGTAAACTTGGATGACCGTTATTTTAAGCGGATCACTATCCAATATGCTGAATGTGATAGTTTTATGTATTTTCAAATTGGATTGGGTACACAATTTATCGTACTGTCCACAATACGTCGTTTTGAATCGAGCTAGTGCTGCAGTGGCCGGGGTCGGTGCTGTGGATGAGCTTACTAGAAATACAGGGTCCAACTAAATATGCTGACAGTTTTTTAAGAGGATGATCAGACCATCAAACTGAACAACTTTCTCTATGGGACCAACATCGAAATCGCAAAAAAAAATCAGCTGTCCCATACATTTAGGTCGAGTAGGTTTGCAGTTTAGTATGGAACAGCAGATTTTTATGTCCCTATTTCGACGTTGGTCCTATAGAGAAAGTTGTTTAGTTTGATGGTCTGATCAGCCCCTTATAAAACTGTCAGCATATTAAGAGAATATTATTCAGAGAGCGAAAATACACGCTGCATACAAACGTACTATGGTGATATTTTCAATACTAACCAATTAAAGTCAATCAAATTTTGCAGAAACAATCTAGAAACAAATCTCTATGCTTCTATAGAGTCAGATTTTCGTTAAAATATATAGTTTTAATGCTAGGATTAATTTAAGATTTGTATGGAAATCTTTGGGGCACTGTAACTTGAAAACTATACATTTTAACGAAAATCTGACTCCATGCAAGCATAGAAATTTGTTTCTAGATTGTTTCTGCACAATTTCATTGACTTTAATTGGTTAGTATTGAAAATATCACAATAGTACGTTTGTATGGAGCGCGCTCCGAATAATATACCCTTAAGAAGTATATGAATGAACAAAATGTTAACCTGGTCTTGACATTGTTACGTTGTATTTATTTTGTAGTTGTAGGTACTTTGTGTGTATGTGTCAGTGAAGGAAAACATCGTGAGGACCTGCATACGCTGAAGAAAAAATTCCGATGCGTATGTGAAGTCTACCAATTCTTATTGGGCACGCCTGAGGGTAGTAGGCCTGCAGTGGGTCGTATGTAGGATGATGTGATGACTTTGTATATTTTGTTTGTTTAAAAGTTGTGTTGTTGTAAAGTTTCTTGGGAGTCACGTTGTAGGGTTTGCCTCGAACACTTGTCTCTCGCGTGGTGTTCGCGCGGTTCGCGTCTCAGCCTGCCACGAGGCTCCAAAATCCTTTTCAGTTGTTCTTACTCAAAAACAATCCTTGAGATTGGATAGACACTCCCTCAAACTACTTGACACTGGCGAAATCTAACAAGGAATCGTCATTAAATAAAAATAGAATAGAGCCATAATAGAATAGAGTTTGTTGCCGCATCTCCTCTTCGTCAACTTCTGACGCGGTGGTAAACAAAATTAAGGCAAAAAGCTATGCTAGTTTTTTGGACCTCGCTCTTCTGTATGGGAGGTCCAAAAAAATTTTATCGTTTTTCGACCCATGTTCCTTGGAGAAAGTTGTTCAAATTCACGGTCTGAATACACCCTTAAAGTTTCGTTACTAATTAAAACTAGTGGTGTGGATAAATCTGCTAAAATACACACCTATGTACTAGATATTTTTCTTAGTGCATAAACATTGAAATACGTTTATACGTTTATAGTACATTACACACTGAGGACAGGAAAGTAAGAAAGGTCTCAGATCTCATGTAATTGTTGACCGAGGCGAAACCGAGGTAAACAAACATGTGATCTGAGGCTTTCTTATTTACTGTCCGAGGCTAATATACTATTTTTATTCTCAACGGAGGTGGAAAGCGACAACTTCGTTTAGCGCAGCGGGACGACAATTGACGCTTTCCGTCCGGAGGTGAGAAAAATATGTTTTTGTATGCAGATAGCCAGCTTCATAGCACTATAAATTTAAATGGTAAAGTGATATTTTACAGACTGAGGTAACTTTTAGAAGATCACCTCAAGTAGATTGTGAAAACGAGAGTGTGATGCTGACGTTGGAGGCAAGGGGTAGACATTTCAATTAAACTTTGTATTTGGTTAGGATTCTACTTCCAAACTTTTATATTCATAACTAGTGCCTCGCAACTTCGTACTCGTAGACCACAGGGGGAGGCCGGATTTAGGCAAAGTAGGTACTGCACATCTAATTCGATTTAGTAAGACCTGATAATATTCTGATAATACTGTTAATACTCTGATAATACTCTGAAGATATCATGGACGGACAGAATTAGCAACGAGGTGGTCTTGCAGAGGCTGAATAAGACAGTAGAAATTCTAAAAACTATAAAAACCCGGAAATTACAGTACCTCGGTCACATTATGAGAAGTGATAAATACCAACTTCTCCAGATTATTCTGCAATTTTGGGAAGACGAATGCCTGGTAGAAGAAGGACGTCCTGGCTTAAAAACCTGTGTGAATGGTTCGTTATGAACACCACCTCACTGTTCAGGGCTGCAGTCTCCAGGGTCCGAATAGCACTAATGATAGCCAACCTCCGATAGGAGATGGCACCACAAGAAGAAGATAATATTCGGTATAATATTCCTGAGTTCCGGTACTACTGGTGAAACATGGGTGTTCTGTGGTTTAAGAATATCTCTGAATACTCCCTCGGGGAATATAGTAATGAGCATATGCTGATAATATTAAGACGCTCTTATCCCGTCGAGGCCGTTTTTTGAACACGAACGAAAGTGTTTTAAACTGTGTTTTAAAGTCTGAAATTAAATTATGTCTTATTTAAGGATCGGGCGGATGGGCGACTGTTCTCAATTACACGATTAGATTAAGTTTACTCGATAGAAAAAAATTCCAAAGTTAACCCTTTTTGTTATGTTTTTTCAATACTATGATTAAACTGCTGATATTTAACGTTTTATTCTTGTACTTAACTAAATACATTAAATATTTCTAGTGAACTCAGGAGAAGTTTTAGCTTAGAAACTCCCATGAGCAAAGATATTGACGAAAAACACGTTTTTTTGCGATCCTGCTTTCAATT
Organism: Agonopterix heracliana; assembly: GCA_963693445.1. NCBI lineage: Eukaryota > Metazoa > Arthropoda > Insecta > Lepidoptera > Depressariidae > Agonopterix > Agonopterix heracliana. The sequence continues at coordinate 3,164,703 of OY856321.1, forward strand.
GGAGCGGGATGGCTAATTGTAAACTTATGCTTGCAAGACAGAGACGCTTGCATTGACTGGGGGATATCCTAGCCTTAATTATAAATTTTTCGCACTATTCAATAATCACTAGAACTAGAAGTTTCCATAAAAACCAAGTCAGAGGCCGTAAGGCGGTTTGAAAAACTCTGACACAAGGGCTTGCTGCTCACACGATACAAAAGAACTAGAAGTTAGTAATTGTTTTACAAAATTATGAAATACTGCAATGGCTATTATTGTTTTAGGGTCAATTTCAAAACGTGTAACAATCTATCTTAAGTCTATCAATCTACAATTTCTTCTCGAGGGTTTAATTGTTACTGATTTCAAAAAGATCGTCAGTGGCTGCGATCAAGAAGGCTATACAGGGTGTAAGGAAAAGTACTCAACCCATCAAACCGAACAACTTTTACTAAAAATCTGCTGTTTCATACTAAACTGTAATACCTACTCGACTCAAACTTATGGAACACCAGATTTATTGTGTGTGAAAAGTTGTTCAGTTTCATGGGTAGCGTGTGGTTTAAAGGTTAATTATACTTTTCCTTACACCATGTATACTAGCCGCGATCTTATCTATTATACGATTATAACCGATTAACCGATAGCCGAATGCCAACGGACTGTAACGCGATAATGCAGTATTTTTTAAACTTTTCTTTTGACTTGGTTTATCGTTCTGAAAAGTACAGAGATACTTAGGAATATTACCTATAGTTTTCCACAATAAAAATAATACTACCATTATTGTAAAGAGTGTGTAAGACTATATCCCTAAAAACAATAATGAACTAGTTACAACTACATTTAGTTTGCAGTGCCCTTACAAGGTTGATGTGCGCTCTATTTTTATATGTGTCCACCTTATGTAAGCATGAAGCAATAAACTATTATGACTATGACTATGTTTTATGTAACTAAATAAAATTGTTTCAAACTTTGCTTTCCATTGCATTCTGCTAATGAGAGATTTTTGGACGAAATAAGCAAAATGTTATTGTATTGCCTTGCTTCTCGGGTTCTTACAACAATTGTTAAGCATCACCCCACCATTTCCTCTAATATACTGGTGTAAACCAGGATCAACAAGCGACCACTCACTACACTAAACAATGAAGTCGAGTGAGCCTGGGGGATTATACTAAACTGTTTTAGAACCCCCAACGAATGTAATTAAAGATCATAGAGAAAGAGTAGGGAAAACTAGTGAGACTTCCCACATATTAATGCTTATTAATATTATGGTCCTTTTTAATATTTTGTTAGGGGATGATCAGACCGTTAAACTGAACAACTTTTTCTATAGCACCTTTGGGGACAGTGAGCGAGCCTGGCGAGCGGGCCTTCGTGCCTGAGTTTGGTTAGGCCATGTGGAAAGAATGAGCCAAAGTAGGCTGACGTATGAAATCTACAAGGAAAGTGTGAATGGAATGGTTGAAAGGGGTCGCCCTAGGCGCACGTACGCTGACCAAATAGGATGCGTACTGAAGAAGGGCCAAATAAAATGTACCCGGAACCGACGAGCATGTATGAAGAGACTTATGAATGTTGAGGAGGCGAAAGATGTGTGTCAGAATCGTAGCATCTATTGTCTCTGCCTACCCCAGTAGTGGGACATAGGCGTGACCATATGTATGTATGTATGTATGTATGTAGTACTGAGTGAGTGAGGGTTGTAGCGGTAGTTGAAGTAAAACGTTTTGAGTATCAGTGCGTACTAATTTATTTTGGAATATGTTCCTTCTTATATACAAACCGGCGGTTCCCTATTTGCTGGTGAACCGCCGAGTCAAATGTAAATGTGGGTACCCCACAGCACCAGCATTGAAATTGCGAAATAAGATCAGCTGTCCCATACAAAACTACAATCCAACTTGAGCTAAATGTATGGGGAAGTAGATTTTTTTTCGCGATTTGTATGTTGGTCCTATAGAGAAACATGTTCAGTTTGATACCCCCTGTCGATATCAATGATCATCCCCTTAAAAAGTGTCAGAAAATTAAAAAGGACCCTATAGATAAACTACGATAACATGACCAGCACCTCCAAATTGTTTACAAGTGTTTACAAGTCTCACAACATTTTGAGTGTTTGCTGAGACGGTTATTCTACAAATACGGATTTGTTTCTCGAGTAGCGGTGCCACTAATTAGCTCTTAAAGCCAAGCCCATTTAGCCCATTAGCTGAATATTGTGGCGTTCTCTCGCCTCCTGCACGTCAGGCAAGATTACTCGCCACTGGACCACCATGGCATTTTTAAACCTATGGCTCCATAAATGAGAAGTTCTCATTTTTTCTCTTGCCTGCCGTGCAGGAGGCGATGGTTCGATCCCCGTCCAGACCGACTCGTACCAATGAGTTTTTCGGAATTTATGTACGATTTGTAATTGTAACACCATTGGTTTTTCGGTGAAGGAAAACATCGTGAGGAAACCTGCATGCTTCCATTCCGAGGCATGTATTGCACCCACTGTCCTTTATAAGTGGCGACGGGCTCGTCCCCCGTCACACTGGACAGAGTTTCTGTACTACTAGTGAAACGTGGATGTTCTGAGGTTTCAAAATATCTCTGACTACCCCCTCGGGGAACATAGTCATGAGCATATGCTATGCTATGCTGGGTTTAGGCATAAATTCTATATGAGAAACGTGATTGCCCAATGCAACCCTCCGAAAAGTGCGTGCGTGTGCCGTATTTTCCATTAAAAAGAAATAATACAAGTACTTACATAGATTTTTTTTATGATTTCACTAGATAAACTAATTATGAATATGTGTGTAAAATTCCAGTCATTATAAACGGTTGCAAAGTTATTCTAGTTTGAGAAAATAATACTAAAAATGAGTTATTTTCTTAACTCTTCGAAAAGAAATTCTATTGTGTGCAGAATTTCAATCGTGTCTTCAATTTATGATTTCACAAGATAAACTGTCCAAGAATTTTTCCTCAGTAGCCTGACAGGTTTGATACGTCCAACCCCTGGCCAAACAATTTTAACCTGCTACCTGCCAAAGCTACCATGACTCAAACTTCATACTAGGTCTAATCGTCACGGGCTCTTGGACCATAATGCCATTTACAGATTTTTCGTTTTACTAGTCTTGGAAAATGCCTCAATATCAGTATAAAAGTGGGCCCGTTGGACCAGAAGTACCATCGGGAAATACCATCAATGGTACAGTTGGCACTATATTGTATCATTAGTACCATTACGTTCCTAATAGTACTAATGATACTGCTGGTCAATGGTACAAGTGGCACTCGGAACCTCCCTCGAGTGTAAAGAGTTTCTACGAATGAAGAACGACGACGATGACGAATGAAGTCTTTGTGGAGTGCATTGACATCGTTTAAAAAAAGCCAATTAAAATATTAATTAAAATTAATAATTTTAATTAAGAGTTAAAATTAATAATTTTAATTAAGTAACTAAAATAAATTTTTTTTTTTATTATTTCAATTATTGTAATAAAAACATTTTAAAATTATAATTAATTAAAATAATTAATTTTAATTAAAAAAAATTTTTAATTTAATATATTTTTTTAAATTTAAATTTTTTTTTAAATGCCAATTGTACCATTAATGGTACTACTGGCACCACCTAGTGCCAACTGTACCATTGATGGTACTTCCCGATGGTACTTCTGGTCCAGCGGGAAAGTGGGCTAGGTTGTCGGAGTTTATCGATACCAGCATTGCTCTAGATTTCAAATCCTGTCGTGTCCAATACGCTAAACAATTGACTGGTTAAAACTTTGAGTTAAACGAAAACGATAGAACGTTCAAATTGAAAAGTTTTAAATGTATAACGTTCGTCGTTTTTCGCGATGTTTCATCATCATATCGTATGACATTTTTGTGTTCCTCTTGGATCCGAGCGCGATGTTTCAAAAACATTGACTGTTACGAAATTGACGTTTTTTTTCAGCATTAAAATAACATGGGTAGAACTCAGATGTTATTTTTACGTTTTCAATGATCGAGACGGATTCCTTTGTGTTTTTTATAAAGTTACCTACAACCATATGAATAAATATCCCTGCAGAACAAAAGTCGGTGCACTCACACATACTATTGTTTAGTATTGAAAATATAACCAGACTTCGTTTGTATGGACCGCGCCAACCCTTAAAGGACTTACGAACAGGAGTGCAATTTTTGAATGTCACACGATCAAACCAGCACAAAATATGTGAAAATGACTATGGAGATTACGCATTATTCGATCATGATTTTGGAAGTGTAAAATCCAAAAATAGCACTTCAGTACTTCGTAACTTCGTACGTCCTCACGCGCGCTATGTGTGAGTGCACCGGCAGCAGCCGCTTGTATGAAGATTTCGTTCTGTAGGGATATTTACTCTTCTCTACAACGTCGGTAACAATTGAACGAAAATTCTGAAAACTAAATAGAATCGAGATAATACACTCATAGGTTTCATAAGATATTAAATTTTTGAAATATCTTTTAAATTTTTATACGAAAATGCAGAAAAGTCATCTTTTTGCGAATTTCAGTTTAAGCATTTAACAAAATTAAATTAATTTAAAACATTTAGCAAAACCGAGATATAAAGGAAATAAACTATAATATAACTGTTTATACATGGTGTTTAATGTACCTATGGGACAGCTGAGTATTTTTTTTCACAATATCTCTTCAGTGAAAGTTGTTCAGTTTGATGGTCTAAACTAAAAATTGCCGTGCTTATCAAGACTGTAATTTGGTGTGATTTGGGGGGTCTATTCCCTGTTTCCGGGATTCTTGTGACGTGCTCGTGTGAAGAGGTATTATTGAAAGTCACACGATCGAATCAGCAGTAGAAAATAACAAAATGACTAATGGAGATTATGCATTATTCGATCATGATGTGTGACTTTCAAAAATAGCACTCTAGTTAGTATGATCGATCCAAATGCAGGGTGAAATTGATATCATTAGCATACTTTTAAACTAAGAGTCTACCCATCAAACTGAACAACTTTTACTATGGGAGCAAACCGATCGGAGCAAAAAATAGTAGATTGTATCACTAGGGCGTAAAATAATATTTTTATAGGGCGCTATTTTGAATCCAGAGCATAGCGAAGGATGCTTGAGTAGAATCCTGAGTGCAGCGAGGGATTCAAAGTATGCCGCCCGAGGAAAAAATAATTTTGCGGCCGAGTGATACACTCTACTTTTCATCCCCCTCTATGAGGAAAATAAAGAAAAGGCGCTTCTAGGTACTTACATTTTTTGCGTCATTTCTAACACTTTCCGGTGTAAATGTCGACTTACTACTCGAGGAACTCATTTTTTACCCGCGACGGAACGGAGAACGTGTATGCGTTTAGGGTGAGAGGTTGTTTGTTTGTTTGTTTGTTTGTTTGTTTGTTTGTGAGTTTGTTTGTGCAAAACGTATGTTCCCATTTATCTCCAAAACGGCTAAACCGATTTAGATACGGTTTTCTGTAAAGGGTTTGTGATTAATCAGCGATGGTTCTTAGATAGGTGATACGATGTTAACTCGCCAGGGGGCGCTGCTGTAAACATTTTTCTAACGTCAAAATGAGTTTTTGCGCATTTACGCCGAAACGGCTAGACCGATTTAGATGCGGTTTTTTTTAAAGTGCTTGAGGTTGGTTTGCAATGATTCTTAGATAGGTTTGATCGTGACAAACCACCAGGGGGCGCTGAATTTTTGTGAAGTGCTTGGTAGTAGAACGTGTTTGGGCTCTTTTGATAGCGTTTGGTGAGTAGCTTCTGTACATGAACGTCTAAGGATCTGATGATGCAGCAGAACAACATCGTGGGGAACTCTGTGAAGGCACATAGCTAGTAGACCGTGTTTGGGCTCTTTTGATAGCATTCGGTGAGTAGCTTCTGTACATGTACGTCTGAGGGTCTGACGATACAGCAGAACAACATCGTGGGGAACTCTGTGAAGGCACATAGCTAGTAGACCGTGTTTGGGCTCTTTTGATAGCATTCGGTGAGTAGCTTCTGTACATGAACGTCTGAGGGTCTGATGATGCAGCAGAACAACATCGTGGGGAACTCTGTGACAGCACATAGCTAGTAGACCGTGTTTGGGCTCTTTTGATAGCATTCGGTGAGTAGCTTCTGTACATGAACGTCTGAGGGTCTGATGATGCAGCAGAACAACATCGTGGGGAACTCTGTGACAGCACATAGCTAGTAGACCGTGTTTGGGCTCTTTTGATAGCATTTGGTGAGTAGCTTCTGTACATGTACGTCTGAGGGTCTGACGATGTAGCAGGACAACATCGTGGTTAACTCTGCGAAGGCACATAGCTAGTATACAGTATTTGGGCTGTTTTGATAGAGTTTGGTGAGTAACTTCTGTACATGAACGTCTTAGGGTCTGGTGATGCAGCAGAACAACATTGTGGGGAACTCTGCGAAGGCACACAGTTAGTAGACCGTGTTTGGGCTCTTTTAATAGCATTTGGAAGTAGCTTCTGTACATGAAGGTCTGAGGGTCTGATGATGCAGCATAACAACATCGTGGGGAACTCTGTGACGGCACATAGCTAGTAGACCGTGTTTGGTCTCTTTTGATAGCATTCGGTGAGTAGCTTCTGTACATGTACGTCTGAGGGTCTGACGATGTAGCAGGACAACATCGTGGTTAACTCTGCGAAGGCACATAGCTAGTATACAGTATTTGGGCTGTTTTGATAGAGTTTGGTGAGTAACTTCTGTACATGAACGTCTTAGGGTCTGGTGATGCAGCAGAACAACATTGTGGGGAACTCTGCGAAGGCACACAGTTAGTAGACCGTGTTTGGGCTCTTTTAATAGCATTTGGAAGTAGCTTCTGTACATGAAGGTCTGAGGGTCTGATGATGCAGCATAACAACATCGTGGGGAACTCTGTGACGGCACATAGCTAGTAGACCGTGTTTGGTCTCTTTTGATAGCATTCGGTGAGAAGCTTCTGTACATAATGTAGCAGGACAACATCGTGGTTAACTCTGCGAAGGCACATAGCTAGTATACAGTATTTGGGCTGTTTTGATAGAGTTTGGTGAGTAACTTCTGTACATGAACGTCTTAGGGTCTGGTGATGCAGCAGAACAACATTGTGGGGAACTCTGCGAAGGCACACAGCTAGTAGACCGTGTTTGGGCTCTTTTAATAGCATTTGGAAGTAGCTTCTGTACATGAAGGTCTAAGAGTCTGATGCAGCAGGACAACATCGTGGAGATCTCTGCGAAGGCACATAGCTAGGGAACCATGTTTGGGCTCATTTGATAGTATTTGGTGAGTAGCTTCTGTACATAAACTACTGATGGTCTGATGATGGACCGGAAGAACATCGTCGGAAACTATGTGGAGGCACGTAGTAAGTAGGTAAACCATATTTAGGCTCTTTTTTACATACGAACGGGATGGAGAAGTTATATGCGTTTAGGGTGAGAGGTTGTTTGTGTGTTTGCAGACGGTTATATAGGAATTCTCTAAAAAGTTAAAAATAAATAGCAAAATTAAAAATTTTGAAAAAACCCGCGACGGATTGTAATTGGAAAAGGATTAAATAAAATTTTTGCAAATCCCTCGACTAAAAGGAAATAGGTTAGTAACGAAAGATAATAAACCAAACCCTTGAAAATCCGTCGAGGGCTGCCATTGCCATCTGTTCCCAATTTCAATTAGACACAATCTCATAAAACTGAGTTTAGTATTAAGTATGGTTCACTAATGTTTAACACAAAATCAATAAGCAAAATATCACTTCTCAAGCAACGTTTAACAATGTTTCATTTCGCAAACTAGTGATTTAACATAGGTGTTAATACACATATTTACTTATCGAAAGTAGTCATTTAGCAAATGCATTGAATTATATTATGTTTATAGTTAAAACAACATTTCAACATCAGTTATGCGACAACAATCTTATTTACCAAATGAATTATTTAGCAAACAACGATAAATCAATTTTTATATCACAAAACGTTATTTGCCATTTTTCAAATTCATCTACTAAACTTGCTGCAACTTCATTTTAAACTTTAATTTCAAATATTTTAATAATGTTAGTCAGTCTGACGATCGTTCTACGTGACTAGATTGATGGCCCAGGAGTGCTATTTTTGAATCTCATTCGGTGAGCTCAGCAGTTGAAAATGTCCAAATTACTATGGAGATACGCATCTTTCTACAGCTGATTTGACTTTCAAAAATCGCACTCCGAAGTATGATTCTTGAGAGTCAAATCAGCAGTAGAAAGATGCGTAGGTCCATAGTAATTTTGACATTTTAAACTGCTGAGCTCAGCGAATGAGATTCAAAAATCGCACTCCTGACTGACGCGAGAATGAGCGTGTAACACCCGTCTTTCATGGTGCTTCATGTATAAAACATACATGAACGCTAAACCAAGTATACATATACGCAAAAATGCAGCATGACATACTATAACTAACCTAACCTAGTCTAACCATAACCTACAGTTTTGATGTTACCTTTCTGCCCCCTAAGCAACAAGCAAATAAGCATGCACTCAAGTAACAAGCAAATAAGCATGCACTCAAGCAATGATGCAAGCAAGCATGCACACAAGCATGCAGACACACAAGCATGCAGTAAGCAAGCAAGCATGCAGCATGCAAGCAGGCATGCACATGCAAGCAAGCATGTTGATGCTCCGCTCGCTTCGCTCGCTCCGCTAAGTGTTATACATGTTCTAACCTAACCTAACCTAGAATTCGACAAGCTCCAATATGTTTTTCTCAGGCAGGGGGCTTCCGCCCCCCGCACCCCCCGAGCGGGGGGCGCAGCCCCCCTGCACCCCCTAACATGCAGACAAGCAAACAAGCAAGCAAGCACACATGCAAAGATGCAAGCAAGCATGCACACAGGCATGCAGCAAGCAAGCAAGCATGCAACATGCAAGCAAGCATGCACATGCATGTACAGACAAGACTGTGTGGAAGAGGGTTGCTCTGGTTCGGTTTTGTGAAATGAAATAATGTGATCATCGATATTTGTAAAACGTTGTTATATTTAGTAATTTGCTGATCAAACAATAAAATATAAAACGAGTTTCTAACAAAAGATGAATGTTTAAATAATACAGTTTCGTATCGAAGTGTCTTGAGAATGAAATGTTGCAATGTGACAATTTGACAACTGATCACAAAATTAAATAAATGGTTTGTGAAACCTATTCCTACTAAATGATGATTTGTGAAACGACTCATTTTTAGAACGATGTGTATTTTTTTAAAAATTGCTAAACAACTGTCGTTCAAACGGCAGTGACCCATTAAGTATTAAGTATTAGTTTGGTTTTTTATTTATGTACATCTAATTATAATAAGGAAGGATTCCATTGAAACATTGGCAACACTAGGCTATGTACTTAGAACAAGTCAGTCTGTCCATAGTTTCGGTACTACTGGTGAATCGTGGATGTTCTGAGGTTTCAGAATATCTCTGACTACCCCCTCGGAGAATTTAGTCGTGAGCATATGCTTATGCTCATAAAACTGAAAAAATGTAAGTTCATGAATCAAATCAAAAATGAAATTGGGCATGAAATGGCAGCCCCGACGGATTTTCAAGGGTTTGGTTTATTATCTTTCGTTACTAACCTATTTCCTTTTAGTCGAGGGATTTGCAAAAATTTTATTTAATCCTTTTCCAATTACAATCCATCGCGGGTTTTTTCAAAATTTTTAAATTTGCTTTTTATATAAACTACGGTTTAAAATTGAAGAATCTTTGAACAGAGAGGTTATGACAATAAGTTCGCGCTTTTTCATTTGTTTTTGTTTTTTCGGCGGCGCGGCGTGTCGCCCGTCTTACCTGCTAGTCACTTTTTCATACAATATTTGCGTTCGATCTTTGGTCGCGGACCTATGTAGCAACATTACATGTTCCAAATTCAAAACTCATACAACTTTAGGCGCACTTAAAGAGGACTAAAGTGACACTTTTTGAATAGATGGGATGAAAAAAAATGTTTTCATCCCATCTATTCAAAAAGTGTCACTTTAGTCCTCTTTAAGTGCGCCTAAAGTTGCACTTTTTGTTAAGAGACTTTTACAGCGGGCAATGATGAGTTTTGAATTTGGAACATGTATTTTTGCTACATAGGTCCGCGACCAAAGAGACCGAACGCAAATATTAAACTAGAAGCGCCTTTTATTTATTTTCCATAAATAAAAGTAGTAGTATGATGAAAAGTAGAGTGTATCACTCGGCCGCAAAATTATTTTTTCCTCGGGCGGCATACTTTGAATCCCTCGCTGCGCTCAGGATTCTACTTTAGAATCCCTCGCTGCGCTCGGGATTCTACTCAAGAATCCTTCGCTATGCTCTGGATTCAAAATAGCGCCCTCGCCTTATTAATATTATTTTACGCCCTTGTGATACAATCTACTATTGTTGCATACATCTGATTCGAGTAGGCAATGCAGTTTAGGGAGAAGAAGTTTAGTATCGAAAAGCAAATTTTTTTTTGTTCCCATATTAAAAGTTGCACGGTTTTGATGGCCTACCCATCTTAGTTTAAAAGGATGCTAATGATATAAATTTCACCCTGTATAGCTCATCACAAGGATTCCGAAAAAGATGTGGCACTTAAAAATATACAGGGTGTTAGGGTAAACAGTTGCATTACTTTAAGGGGTGATTGTACCCATGACACTGAACAACTTTCCCTAGGAAACCTATAGGAAATTCGTAAATTCATCGTAAGATCATTTATACCTAAGTATCGATTTTGTAAACGGATCTCTGATTTTGCGTTATACTGGAATCTGGATGTAAAAAAATAAAAGTTTAAAAATTTTAATGGGGTTGTTCAGACCATCAAACTGAACAATTTTAACTACGACCAACATCGAAATCGCGAATAAAAAATCAGCTGTCCCGAATCCCGATACATTTAGCTCGAGTAGAGATAAGTAGTTTAGTATGGAACATACGATTTTTTTTCGCGATTTCGTTGTTCTTTCCATAGTGAAATTTGTTCAGTTTGATGGTCTATGTTTATTTGTATTTTTGTAACACTTTGTATAGGTGAAGATTCTTCTTCTTCTTATCGTGTGGGCAAGCATCAGAGGTTTTTCAGACCGCCTTACTGCCTCTGACGTGGTTTTTATGTTTCGACTACTACCACCAGAGATAGTAGCCGAGACCAACGGCTTAACGTGCCATCCGAAGCACGGAATCATCTTTCCTGAATAGGAGGGGAAGATTTAAAAATAATTTGTAACATGACTAAAACAGTTCAGTTTAAGTTTAATCATGTTTAACAGTTTCGAAATAAAAATATTTTTTCTTGGTATTTTGCCGTAATAACAGACATCCCGTGGTAAAAATCGAAAGAGTGATGGTTGAATCGAAGAGTTGGTTCAGAAACGACAGGTAAACAACTTTTATAAAACTATTTTTACTTTTTTTTAAGGGTGTACCGAACCTTCCGTACTACCTACATTCTCTTATTCGTAGCGTACTACTAATATTGGGATGTTTTATTACACATCCTGTATTTGTTTATTATAGAAATTTCCAAGGTATTTATCACTGTAAAATCAAGTACAAAGCTAAGTGAGTAAGATTTCATAATTAAATATGTGTTGCTAAGATCAATAAGATATTTTAAATATTTGTTGTACCTACGGGATAAATTAAATATGTTTCCAAGGCAACCACATTTTTTAAAGTAGGTACCTATTGTTTTTCAACATAAATAATTACGGGTTACCTACCTATTATTAGACTTTTTTTAATTGTTTATTTTTAGTAGTTTTAGGTCAATTTTATCCACTTTCTTTCATTCGAATTAAATAAACTTTTGTTAAATAACACCGCCACTATTTTTCAATTAATGATCTATTAAAAAATAGATTATTTCATCACGAATTTAATAATACAGTCGCCACAATTTATTTCACCAAATATTTTTCAACCACAGATTAAAAAAAAAGATCGTTCTAAAAAACCTTTTGAAAACTTTCCTTACCTTCATTAGATTTCAACGAACTAACAAAAAAAGTTCACAGCAACTTTTCACTCGTCACAAAAAAAATTCTTCGAACTAAAAAAACATACCTGATATCCGTCGGGTAACTTTATCGGGAGATTGTACACAGGCTCGCTCAAACCGGCATGCCGTCAGGTCGCGATTCACACAGTGCGACGACTTAGTGTCATAGGGGCTTTATATAAGCAAAGCGCCGCCCATGGCTGATGGGCGGGGGACGTACCTACTGGGCGGAATTATGGACTTCTTATTAGTCGTTTTGAAACTTTTTATAAAGTACTGCAGCTATAGTTTTGATATCTTAACTATTATAAAACCGTAAAATCATGAGGAATAAAAAAGTAGCGGTTCACTTCATATAAAGTCAAATAACATATCGATAGCGCGATTTAAAAACGTGCATTGCCATCTATTGACAAAATTGTTAGTTTGTTTGTTTGTTCGCACATCACGCAAAAACTACTGAACCGATTTTGATGAAACTTTTTTTGTTTGATAGCTTATGATCTGACTTAAAATCTGGTATATAATTTGTGCGGACGAAGTCGCGGGAAAACACTAGTCCTAAATATAATTACGCTTAACTTTGTTTTATTTCTAAACTAAATAATTGTTTATGATGACAATAAAAATTATTTTATATACAAAAACCAGACTACGTAAATAATAATTAGATGTCTGACTGAAAACAGAAAAACAAACCATGTAATCTGTATAACTTTGTTAGAGAAAAACAAAAATTACAAAACATTGTAAAAAAAAGACCAAATATTTTAGTCATTTATTAACAAAGTTTGTGACCACTGCCAAAAAGAATTCGATCGTAAAAATAATAAGTAATAAGTAATTTTTACTCATTGAATTCAATTGTGATATATTTCTGTGTAATTAATTAAATAAAGAAACTCTCATTAGTAAACAATACCTAAGTAAAAATGTCTGAAATAATATTACTATTTATAAAAGCCGTGGTGTACCAGTGGCGAGTAACCTTGCCTGCCGTGCAGGAGGCGATGGTTCGATCCCCGTCCAAGCCGACTCGTATATACCAATGAGTTTTTCGGAAGTTATGTACGATTTGTAACACCACTGGCTTTTCGGTGAAGGAAAACATCAAAGTCAAAGTCAATATAATTTATTCAATGTAGGAGCTTGAAGCACACTTATTAAACGTCAAATCTTTTTTAAGCTACCCACCGCGTCGGAACGTGTTTTCGCTGTAGACAAGATCGTGAGGAAACCTGCATGCTTCAATTTCGAGGCATGTATTGTACCCGCTGTCCATTATAAGTGGCGACGGGCTCACCCCCCGTCACACTGGACAGAGTTTCGGTAATACTGGTGAAACGTGGATGTTCTGAGGTTTCAGAATATCTCTGACTACACCCCCTCGAGGAATATAGTCGTTTGCATATGGTTATGCTTATGCTAATACTTATTACTTACATTATTATAGTACTCCTTTTTAACTTGCTGAATGCTGATGTCTTAAGGGAATGATCAGACCATGAAACTGAACAACGTTCTCTATGGGACCAACGTTGAAATTGCGAAATCAGCTGTCCCATACATTTGGGTTGAGTATTAGGATTGTAGTTTTGTATGGATCAGCAGTGTTTTTAAGCAATTGGTCCCATAAAGAAAGCACCAACATGTAAATCGGGAAAAAATTAATCAACTCTTCCATACAACACTGCAAACCTACTAGAGCCAAATGTATGGGACAGCAGATTTTTTTTCGCAATTTCGATTTTGGTCCCATAGAGAAAGTCATCCCCCTAAAAAAGTGTCAGCATATTAAGCAAGACCCCATATTACGTACCTACTATGTAATGTGTAAAAAAACGAAAACAAAGTTAAAAGCTTTGAATGTCGTACAAGGCAAACCTTTCTAGGAAAATTATTTCATAAAATGTGATATATTCGTAGCACGGACCTGAAAAAATACGGACGGAATGTGACACTAAAAAGATGTGAAGCATGCAAGGTCCTCATTTTCGTTTGTTCTACAAAGGACCTACACTCACACATATGCACTAGCTCTAGGCGCAGGCTCCGACACCTGTCACCATTATGTACCGCGTAACAGCACGCACACAAAAGAAATGGGTGCTTCACTCGTGATTAGACGAGATTACGTCCGTCTTTTTTTCAGGTCCGTGATTCGCAGATAACTTGTTAAAAAAACAAGCACTTTGTGTGTAATGTGATGTACGAAATATTAGCTTTTATAAAAACGTACGCGGCTCTTGAACTTGTCGGTTATTGTTTCTTTTTACTTTACTAGTAGTTTAACCCTGGTTCGGATGTGAAAGAAAAATCTATCGTTGACTTTCTAGGGTTCCGAACTCAAAGTTGCCATCGAGATGCATGCAAAAAGATTTGACGTTTAAAATAAGTGTGCTTCAAGCTCCTATATTGAATAAATTATATTGACTTTGACTTTGAGACCCTTTTGCTAAGCTACGATCTCCGTCTGTCCGTCCGTTTCAAATAATATGCCACGATATAGTCAATATAGAAAAGAATAATTTTGTTCAGTAATTCAATTTAAATTGTAACACCACTGGCTTTTCGGTGAAGGAAAACATCGTAAGGAAACCTGCATGCTTCAATTTCGAGGCATGTATTGTACCCACTGTCCATTATAAGTGGTGACGGGCTCACCCCTCGTCACACTGGACAGAGTTTCGGTACAACTGGTGGTTTCACATCCACGTTTGTGGATGTTCTGTGGATTCAGAATATCTCTGACTACCCCCTCGGGGAATATAGTCGTGAGCATATGCTATGCTATGCTAATTCAATTAAATTCTAATCGTGATATTGATTCGTTATTCGTAATAAATAAATGTCCATACGTCATCTAAACAAATATTGCACACCTTGAAAGTTAAACCCTGTATATTCATTCAGATATTCTTTTAAAAACAAAAGGCAAAACTATCGTCTCCTATTTACTTTGGAAAACAATATTTTAAAACGTTATTATTATTTATAATTAATGGACTTCTTGCTTGTGCGTTAGCACCCACAGATACCCAAGTCTGTGGTTAGCACCGCATTTCCGCCAATGTCAAGTGGTTTGAGGGAGTGTCTATCCAATCTCGAGGATTGTTTTTGAGTAAGAACAACTGAGAAGGATTGTGGAGCCTCGTGGCAGGCTGAAACGCGAACCGCGCGAACACCACGCGAGAGACAAGTGTTCGGGGCAAACCCTGCAACGCGACTACTTTTAAAACGTTGTTAAAAACAAACATACTCACACGACGTACGTACCTACATTATATAACATTATGGATAAAACGGAATATATTATTATGTCAAGTGGCAATAACAATACGTATATCCGGAAAAAGACTTAGATTAAAGTAAGATTAAGGGATATGCCTTACGCGAACATTTCAAACCAGAAAAATAAGTAAAAAAAATGACAGGTATACTTCAAATGTTAAAGCATGGCTATTAGTAACTTCAGAGATAATTTATGGCAGAGATGAAGAACCTACCGCAAAAGCAGCAATTAATAGTACCTACCTAGATTAATGCAGTGGCCAGCAAAAGAGGCATTGATGGACGAACGTGTAAACGTGGGCCGAGGCGAAGCCGAGGCACACATACGTAAGTCCATCAATGCCTAGTTGTGACCGAGGCTTGTATAGTATTTTTCTCAAACAATGCGCGGAAATGAAAATCAATCAACTTTTTAAAAATCAATGAAGATCAACAATAATTTTTCCTGCATTAAAGCTAGTAACTTATTATTAATCTGTGGTTAAAGTGTTCTTTCGTTTTTTTGTCATTTTAAAGCTTTCTATTTGCAAGCCAGTTCGAAATTTAAATAAAACATTTGATAAGTTACCTCCTTGGTTGCCATTTTTCGGAGTAAAAGATCGTTCCAGTTTTAAATTACACGACAGATATAAGTTTACTATGTAATTTATTTGGCCGCTAAACCACGACAGATATGGATTTTCATACAACTTTTGCCGGCCGCTGCTCGCATGTATGGCCAAATACAGCAATTTCGATTTATCTCGAAGAAGGTTGTAAAAATAATGCTCAAATTTCCATGCATGTTTGAGAAAATACCATTACCAATTAAATTATGTATGGATGGCGGGAATCTCCCGGTGAGGGTACGGGAACTGGAGAGCAGGTCTACAGACTTCAAGGCCTTCAAGCTCCGAGTCCCCGTCTCTCACCTGAAGACGTTCCTGCTCCCCGAAGTGTGGCCTACCGGCGTCGTGTTTATAGTCTTTAGGGAAATGAGGAAAATAAATCCTAGGGAGTGTTAATTTTCAAAGAGTTTAGTTATATTTTGTACGTATTTTAGGTTAAGGTATAAATTTCGGGTATGCTCATATGAGCGGTTTCGGCTTCGAATCCACGGAGGCATCGAGGCACGGACGGCATGCCATGTACCAATGAGTGTTCTAAACTTATATGTACGTAATACCGTCTGCTCTCAAACGGCGAAGGAAAACATCGTGAGGAAACCTGCATACGCTGAAGAAGAAATTCTGATGCGTATGTGAAGTCTACCAATCCGCATTGGGCACGCGTGGTGTACTGACGTCCATACACCCTCCCTTAGGGTACGACTTAATTTTACCTCTACTGGTTTTAATCAAAATGTCTTAAATAATGGAATTTCATTAATAAAGCTGTCACTTATAATTTATGGACACAGCATGCATTATTGTATGAATAATATTTAACGTAGTATGTTAATTATGCATCATCGTATCGTTTCAAAGATATCCCGACTAAAGTAGTCCAATAAACGATATCATCATCAGCTTTTTATGACCCACAGCTGGTCACAATATAAACTGGGATCCTACAGGCTATTTAAGTACCTAATGTTTTTATTTTTTATTTTTTTTAACCTATTTCATCCCACTTCTGGGCAAAAGTCTCCCCTGAACTCGTGTAACTTAAAATTTTACATATCATTCTGTTACGAGTATCACAATCCAGGAGTGCAATTTTTGAAAGTCAAATCAGTAGTAGAATGATGCATATCTCCATAGTAATTTTGTCATTTTCAACTGCTGAAGTGCTGAGTTCAACGTATGAGTTTCAAAACCAACCAACCAACATACAAGTCTAAAAAAACAGCTTTTCCATAGAAAATAACAAAGGTGACTCGGCCCAAATGTATGAAACAGCAAATTTCTTTTTTGCAAATTCAATATTGGCCCAATAAACCAGCACTACTCTATGGCAGCGAGTCCTGGCCGACCACAAAGATGCATGAACAGAAACTCCACACAACGGAGATGCGTATGCTACGGTGGTCGGGTGGAGTAACTCTTAAAGATAAGGTGCGCAACGAGTATGTAAGAGGGAGCTTTAAGATCGCACCCATAACCGACAAAATAGGTGAAGCGAGGCTGAGATGGTACGGTCACGTGATGAGAAGACCAGACGATCACGTCGTTAAAAAGTGCCTTTCCATTGCTACAAAAAAAAAGGGGAAGAGGGAGACCTCAAACCACCTGGTTGACGAATGTCCAGAGAGACATGAAAGCGTTAGGACTCCGCCAACAAGATGTCTACCATTAGGCCTGAATGGCGTCTCATGATTGGGAAAGCTGACCCCGTGTAACGGGACAAGGCGAGGCAGAAGAAGAAGAAGAATTTTGGCCCAATAAAATGAAAGTTGTTTAGTCTGAACCGCCCCATTTGATAAGGAACGCATTTAATTATACACCCTGTTATTGTGTCCTACTGTGAGGACTCGAGACAGGGTGTATGTGGCAGCCTAAATATACTACATTATTACCTTTCAGCCACGTGTTTTCTAAAAATCCAAAACGTATTTTAAAAACATACAGGGCGTAAGGGACAGCCCTCCGCAAACTGAAACGGTGAACTCAGACCATCAAACTGAACAACTTTCACTATGGAGCCTACCTCAGGAAACGCGAAAAAAATTCAGCTGTCCCATACATTTTAGTCGGGTGGATAAGGCAGTTTTGTATGGGACAGCTGATTTTGTTACGCGTTTTCCGAGGTAGGCTCCCTGGTGTTCAGTTTGATGGTCTGAGTTCACCGTTTCAGTATTTGCTAGGCTGTCACTTAGACCGCATGTATAGGGAGACCCTTGAGGAGTTAGGTATTTTTTAGGAGATTTTTATAATTTTAAGGTAGTCGGTGGCTACAAAAAGGTTAACACTCTGTTGCAGAAACGCTCATTTAAGTTAACCCTCCATTAAATCTCTTGCTGACGTAGTAACTAAAAGCCAGCAAGAGATTTAAGGGTATATTACCGTTGGCGCGCTCCATACAAACGTACTATGGTGATATTTTCAATACTAACCAATGAATAAAGTCAATGAAATTTTGCAGAAACAATCTAGAAACAAATCTCTATGCTTGTATGGAGTCAGATTTTCGTTAAAATGTATAGTTTTAAAGTCGTCGTGCCTCAAAGATTTCCATACAAATCTTAAATTAATCCTAGAATTAAAACTGTATATTTTAACGAAAATCTGACTACATACAAGCATAGAGATTTGTTTCTAGATCGTTCCTGCAAAATTTCATTGACTTTAATTGGTTAGTATTGAAAATATCACCATAGTATGTTTGTATGCAGCGCGCATTTTCGCTCTCGGAATAAAGTTCTCTTAATGGAGGATTAACTCTAATGTGTGTTTCTGCAACAGAGCGTAAGAGATTCAGATGTAGGTAGTGGGATTATACATGCTATTTAAGTCACTAGGTCTATTTCCTGCAATGTAAATTGCATACTAGACTGAACTAGTAGGTAAGTAGTCAATAAGTATCCAAGCCTACGTTAGTGACGTATATAGTACGATGCGGCGTGGGTTGAATACGACACCCACGCGGGATATTCTGCGACGCTATTGGCTACTTCAGAGTACAGTCAACGGTAAAAATTAATTTGATTATTTATGTGCTAAAAGAAACGTTAGTCTCTATATGTGTGCTATGTATTCTTATGTACGCACGTAAGAAGTTAGAGTAGTTATACAAGGTGTTACAAAACTACAAATAAACATTTAAGGGGGTGGTTTAGACCATCAAACTCAAAAACTTTCACTATGGGACCAATATCGAAATCGCGAAAAAAAAAATGTATATTCTATACTCTACAAATCGACTCGAGCTAAAATATGTATGGAATCAGATTTTTTTTTTCGCGATTTTGATGTTGGTCCTATAGAGAAAGTTGTTCAGTTTGACGGTCTAAACAACTCCCTTAAGAGTTTCAAATATTTATTGTTACTTATGAAACACCCTGTATAGACTTCTTTTGCTAAAATAAAAAAAACTGTCATTAAAAACAATAGGTACCTATCTTAATAGAGACCGTCGGTGGCGCATTTTGGAGAGGTCTGGACACTCAAACATAAGGCTCCGGTTTCTAATCCGCACGGACGACATGCCATGTACCAATGAGTCCTCAGGTCCGTCCTCTCGCTTCAGGATGCAAGCTTTGATAAATTTCATTAAGATCGCTTCATCGGTTTCGGTGTGAAAAGGTAACAAAAATGCAGACCTAGTATTACATAAATACCACACATTGCATTCTTCTTATCGCATATATCGCAGTGGGCTGCAAAGCCCTGGTGTCAGAGTTTTTTCAAACCGCCTTACGGTCTCTGACGTGGTTTTTATGTAACGACTACTACCAGTGATAGTAGCCGGGACCAACAGCTTAACGTGCCATCCGAAGCACGGAATCATCTTTCTTTTTAGACAATCAGGTGACTCAGCCTGCAATGTCCTAACCAACTGGGGAAAAACGCACAATGTGACATTTCACTAGGTGCCCCCCGTGGGAATCGAACCCACGACCTCCGTGTCAAGAGCCCAATGCTCTAACCATTAGACCACGGAGGCAGATTGCATTGTCGCACTACGATTACTTAAATACCACAAAGTTATTGTTTTGGTAGTTTTTGCTTTGAACATAAATTATTTCACGCGGACTGTACTAGAGAATTGATGGTGGATAAGTATGTAGAAAGTTGATGACATCATCTTGGCTAAGGGTTTCCTTGTATGCTCTCAGTAGTGATATTTTGTCTAGCTGGAATTATGCATTTAAAACTTTCTGGAAAATGTAGCGTCAAAGAATTTTAGGTCAATGTAAAATTAAGAGGCAAAATTTGTAGTGTACTTCGTAATTTTAGCTTCTCTGGTAAAGAGTCAAAAGCTTTGCGATTTTCATACTCAGGAAATAAACAAAAAGAACAGTTCTTTTCAGAATGCGCCTAATTGAAAAGAAAAATTTGCTTTCCAGAAAAAAAATTCAAATCAATCATACTTTTTATCTTTTGGTAACCAAGATTTCCTTATGTATGTATTTTATTTCTAGTTTTATCCTATAAGTAGAGATACAGGGAATTATTCACCAAAAAATGTTAATAAAAGGTCAGGTGGGGTAAGACAAACATACTTTATTTTATACCCCATAACTCGGGGTAAGAAAATCACTTTTACTAGCAAATATCTTACATATATCTTACTTTATGGGGACAGTTATAAAAGAAACAATTTGTTTAATTAAATATGAGTCTGATTTAGTTCATGTTTTTGATCAAACAGTCAGTATTTAACTAGTTATGTTAGTGTGTTTGCCTTACCCCGGTGTTTGTCTTACCCCACCTGACCTTAAATCCAGTCAGATTGTGTCGAAACGATAATTTTCTGGACATCAAACTCAAACTTAAAAAGCATTTGTGAAGCAAGCAGTTGTATGAAACCGCGCGTAGAAGCAGACTCGGTGACGCATTGACGTACCGGGTGTGGTTCTATGGACGGACATCTGCCGCTCCGTCAGTGCGTCATCGTGTGTGAACGCACCAATGTAATGGACACAATAAGTATAGTTTTATGTATAATAATTACTAGATTTTTCTATTCAAATTGACTTCCGTTATAAAACAAATACCAGGTTGGAATTTTCATGTCAAAGACAGCCATGCTAGGGCTAGATTAGCGTATCAACTATGGGTACTGCATGGTAGTCCAAAAGAAGGTAATTTGTATAACGAAATGATAAACAGTAGGAGAGAGTTTAAAAAGAAAATTAGATTTTGTCAAAACAATGAGGAAAAAATTAAAATGGAAATTGTTGCCAAATATAGACAAGAGAAAAATTTTTCAAAATTTTGGAAATCAGCTAAGAAATTAAATGATAAGCCAGGCCTTCCTTTGTCCGTAAATAATTGCCAAGATTGTAAACAGATTGCAAATATGTTTGTGTCACAGTTTAACGTAAAACCTGACGTATTATGTAATGACGAGGAGACGCACGGGTCGGCACAGCGAGCGCGCGCCCCAGACCCAAGCCGAAGCGCGGGGCAGCGGTCGGGTGGCGAGCTCCGCGTCACCGCTCGGCAGGTACATGAGTGCGTGCGGGCGATGGCGCGGGGCAAATCACCCGGTCACGACCATCTTAGTATTGAGCATATTAGTAAGGCAGGTCCTCTGCTATTTGAAAAAATGTCCATGTTATTTAATGCGTGTTTAGCGCATAGTTATCTGCCCGAGTCCCTCATGAAAGCAGTTGTAGTCCCACTGGTGAAGTGCAGGACCGGCGACGTGTCCAGCCTGTCTAACTATCGACCCATATCGCTAGCTACTGTTTTTTCAAAAATATTAGAAAGACTCCTAAATCCAAATCTTTCGGAAAATATACCACTGAATGATGCACAGTTTGGTTTTCGTCCCGGTCTTTCGACAGATTTGGCTATATTTGCATTAAAAAATACTGTTAAAAGCTATGTAAAGAAAAACACCTCAGTTTATGCATGTTTTCTCGATTTAAGTCGTGCTTTTGACACAATTAATTATAAACTTCTTTGGAAAAAGCTAAGACAAACTAGTGTACCTGAGAATATAGTCGGTCTGTTGGAGTACTGGTACGGGAATCAGTCTAATGTGGTACGTTGGGGTAAAGAGTTGTCTGATACCTACAAACTGGAGTGCGGTGTTAGGCAGGGTGGACTCACGTCGCCGATCCTGTTCAACTTATATGTAAATCAGCTGATTGAGGAGCTCAGCAGCACCAAAGTCGGCTGTTACGTGAATGATAAACTAATAAACAATCTCAGCTACGCTGATGATATGGTGCTGCTGAGCCCATCAATCAGAGGACTTAGGAATTTAATAAGTATATGTGAGCGGTATGCGGAGACTCACGGTCTCTCCTATAATGTCAAAAAAACGGAGTTGGTTGTCTTTAAATATAAAAAAGGACCTACAAAAGTACTGCCAGTGTACCTGCGCGGTTGTGAAATTAAAGTGGTATCAGAATTCAAATATCTGGGTCACATAGTCTCCGACAGACTGCGGGATGATGAGGACCTCGAGAGGCAGCGGCGCGCGCTCGCCATGCGAGCCAACATGCTGGCGCGACGGTTCGCGCGCTGCTCTAAGGACGCCAAGGTGACGCTGTTCAAAGCGTACTGCCAGCCGTTCTACACCGGCCACTTGTGGTACTCCTATACACAGCGCGCCTACAATACGCTGAGAGTACAATTTAACAACGCCTTTAGAGGCATGTTGGGCTTGCCGTGGAGGTGTAGCGCATCTGGTATGTTTGCTGAGAACAGGGTCAATGATTTCTTTGCAGTGATGAGGACCGCGAGAGCCTCCTTCGAGCAGCGCGCGCGTGCGTCTCCGAACTCAATAATAAGAAAGATCTATGACAATTTTTATATTTTTGACGAACATTTTAATGTGATATCCTATAATTTATATTAACATTGTATTGAAATCTTGTGTATATGGGACCTTGTATCCTGAAATAAATGATTTTTATTTTTTATTTTATTTTATTTTATTTTATTTATAAAACATATTTCCCTTAATTTTTCCTCACTAGGTCCCTAGCATCCATTCAAAACGATTCCATTTCGCCCCCACCTCAACAGTATTAACAATAAATCACAATTAATTCGCGAAACCAACAATACTGGTGTTACATTAATCCAGATGAGATATAAAACTGCGTGGTATCCCATTGGTTTGCGACAAAATGGAGACTAGTTTTATTATTATAGCGCCATTAGGTGTTACTAGAAAGCGTTACTATTTGTTACACGTTGAACTCGATTGTACTTTTTACCCGACTACGGTAAAGAAGGGTTATGAGTTTAGCAAGCTTAGGTATGTGGGTGTCTATTCCATAAAGTTATTATACCTTACAGGAATAGAGTCAGTGACATGAGTTGTCAAATGAAACAGTTTTTGGATGTTTTTTGGAGACTATTCGCAGGCAAAAATTCTAATACTGTCTATAATTCCGAGTCTAACGTAAAATCGTGGATAAATTAATGAAGTAGTGTCAGTATATTTCACAAAATTATCTACGATTTCACTTTAGATTCCCAATTATTCACGGAAACCGAATATAAAAAATTGATTGGTGACTAAAAAACGATTCTATTGATTCGCGTCACGTATCTCTTTCTATTATACAGTGGTGCCGCTAGGTACATCTCGCTCTCTCAGCTGTATGTTCCTCTATTCCTACCTCTATGGTCTATACATCTCCTAGAATCGCGTCGTACCAGACGATTTCGATCCTGTTCGAAGCGACATCGATCCTTAGACAAATTGACTACAATGAAGAACCACTGGAAAACGGCTAAGTGCGAGTCGGACTGGCGCACGGAGGATTCCGTACCACTACAGAGTGTAACAAAACACCCTAATAATACTTAAAGGATTGATTCCCTGTTTTTTTTTCGCGATTTAGAATTTGGCTCCATAGTGAAAGTTGTTCAGTTTGTTGGTCTGAAGCACCCCCTTAAGTATTACTAGGGTGTTTTGTTACACCCTGTATACAATATTACCAAAACATGTGTTTTATCTGGGATTCTTAGCAAAAGCCCGACACAAACAAGTTTTTATTATTTGTTGCTCTACCTTAGAGCGTTCACACACGATGACGCACTGACGGAGCGGCAGATGTCAGTCCATAGAACCACACCCGTTACGTCAATGCGTCACCGTGTGTGCTTCTACGTGCGGTTTCATACAACTCCTTGCTTCGCAAATGACGGACTGACGTTTGCTGCTCCGTCAGTGCGTCATCGTGTGTGAACGCTCTTAGAGTTATATTATGCTCTATAATCACACCAAGTTCGACGGTTGTATGCAGGTATTACCGTTTTTACGTTAGAGAGAAAACAATAAAACAAAAAAAACGTTCCTTGTATTAAATTTTTTTATTTTTATTTTATTAATTTTGTTAGTAAATCAGCCATAAATCACATTTTGTTTCCAGCTATTATGTTTACCATAAAAAAAAATAAGTTATAGCCTAAAGAATCCCACTGCAGGGCAAAGGCCTCCTCTCACGAATAGGGGTGAGATGGAGTGGGCCATACTCCACCACGCGGGCCCAGTGAGTGTTGGTGGAGGCAAGTTAGTGGTCAACTTGCCTGTCAGAGAATTTTCAAGCCGCCTCAATAGGCCTCTGACCTGGCTTAACGAATAGTTACAACGCCATCAGATTTACCATAGTTTAAATTAAAAGATACAGCCTTTTAAAGGTAGGACAGACAGCCAGACAGACAGACGGACAGTTTAGGCTTATGGCCCCATTATTACCCCCTTTGGGTACGGTGTAGTAGGGGTTTTATTCAAATGCGAGGACTGCGGTGCTACCACTAACAAAGTTTTAACTACAGTTAACTTTTATCTTTAACACAATGACAGAAGAACTAGTTGCATTTTTTTAATCTGCCTTTTTTTGCAGGATGGTTCACAAACTGCGTTGGTAACAAGAAGTTATCTTGTAGATAAAACTTTAATGGAAAATGTAGGTCTAAGTATACTTGGAGTTAACGAATTAAAGATTAAGACAAAGTGTTTCGTTTTTTGCTAATTTAAGATGGATTTTAAGATTTTGTATAAGCTAGAAAATGGACTCGGCTAGCCCATGAAAAGTAAATTTTTCTTCGCGAATTTCATTATTACAAAGCACAGCTTTTTCAGGTAGATTCTGGAGAATCTTAATGCTAGGAAAGTTGAAAAAAAAGATTAAAAGCAAAAAAAACATTTCATTTGAATCTAGCACACAATATCCTAATCATATACAAGGTGTTACAAAAATACAAATAAACCTTTAAGAACCGCGGAAAAAAAAATTGATGTTCCAAACTTTGATGCAATATAAGATTTTTATTTTTAATTGATTATTATTTATTTTATACTCTACAAATCGACTAGAGCTAAAATATGTATTTGTATGGCAATCATTTTTTTTTTTTCGCTATTTCGATGTTGGTCCCATAGAGAAAGTTGGTCAATTTGACGGTCTAAACAACCCCCTTAAGCCCCACTTGCGCCAACCACGGGTTAGCAATTAACTCCGGATAAAATAGCTCTTTCAGTTGTTTTTCTATACAAAAAATCATGGGTTACCAATTTAACCTAGAGTTTATTGCTAACCCAGGATGGCGCAAGTGGGGGCTAAGAGTTTTAAATATTTATTGTTACTTATGAAACACCCTGTATAAGGTCTAACAAAATTAGCTGAAACTGTTTTAAGGGGATGATCAGACCATCAAGCCGAACAACTTTCTCTATGGGACCAATATCAAAATAGTGAAAAAAAATAAGTGAAAGTGTCAGATTAATTTGGACACTGTGTATAAAATTTTGCTTTTTAAAAAATAAACACATTGTAGTTACTTATTAATGTAATAAAAAAAATCGTTCTAGAATACAACATGCAAACACTTTACTTTGTACATGGTGTAACAAAAAACCGTAGTACTTAAAATATTTAAAGGGCTTCTGTCGAACATCAAGCTGACCAACTTTCACTATTGAGCCAACATAGAGAAAAAATAAAAAAAAAACTGTTTCATACAAAACTGCCAATTCGACCCAAGTGTACATATGGGACAGAAGATTATTTTACTTTTTTTTTTGTTCGTTGTCTCCATAGTGAAAATTGTTCCGTTTGATGGCATAAATTAAACTAACCTTGTTTAAAATTATACCAAAACTGCGTCACGTTTTTATGGACGTGACTTAAGCTCAGTTGCAGAAAAGCTCATTAGTAGTAGAGTTAGTCCTCCATTAAATCTCTTGCTACCTTTTTTTACGTCAATGAGACAAAAAGTGACAGCAAGAGATTTAATGGAGGATTAACTATAATGAGCGTTTCTGCAACCGAGCGTTGGTGATGCTTTGTTTGTTTGTTTTAAATATTGCTCTGATCTGTTTCTCCTGACGCGCCAAAGTACAGGGTCAAATTTAATATGCTAAGGTTTTTAAGGGGATGATATTGATCAGACCATCAAACTAAACAACTTGCTCTATGGGACCAAGGGTGCGATTTTTGAATGTCATCGTTGAGCTTGAACGGTTTTTAAATCTCATACAAAAGCGATCTCATGCATCTTTCTACTGCTTATTTGACTTTAAAAAATCGCACTCCTGAATTATGATTTTCGGAAGTCAAATCAGCAGCAGAAAGATGCACTCCATAGAAATTTTGACATTTTCAACTGCTGAATTCATCGAATGAGATTCAAAAATCGCACTCCAATGTCGAAATCGCGAAGAAATAAAACGGATGTTCCATACACAACCCAAATCCATGAAATATACACGACGTCCTTCCGATGAAGTGCTGGCACTATGTTATTGTTTTATTATTGAATTCTTACTTCAAGTTTCCAAGTTTGAAGTAAAGATAACTTTTAAATTGCTGTTTCATATTGAATCACTATTGAGGAAGTTGCGATTTGTTGATAGAATATAGGTCTGAAAGCGACATACCTATTCCTAATCCTGTGACACAAATTATACAGGGTGTAAGGGACAGCCCTCCGCAAACTTAGGGTTGAACTACACATGGCCTAATAAGATAGACGGAACGCGATCGCACGCGGCGTGCTGTTCCGTTCCGTCCAGTGCCGGATTAACCATAGAAGCAAAGTAGGCTCCAGCCTATGGGCCCAGCGCCGCCATGGGGCCCCGCGGCTCGGGAGAAAAATAAGTGAAAACTCAATGATTTAGGCCCACCCCAGACTTAAAAGGAATTACGAAAAATAAGAGATCTGTATTTCAGTTGTCTCTTATTTTTCATAAAAAGCGAAGCAAGCTGGAGATTTCACTGCAATTATTGCAGTAAAATGTCGAGCTCGCTTCGCTTGTTCCAGAATTTAGATAGCATTACGAAACGCGATTTTATAATAATTATTGTAGTAAAACCTCGAGCGAGCGAATTTAGTGTTTTTATTATGTTGTTTGATTGGTGGTTATTTTACTGCGACCATAGGAAAAAATAATTGCGACGCCCATGGATATAGGGGCCCCAGGACTTGCATTGCCTAGGGGCCTCTGCATGGCTTAATCCGGCCCTGGTTCCGTCTATCTTATATGCTCTAGCAAATGACGTTCCTGAGTGACAGAAAAGGATGGAGCGACGGAAAAATGCGATCGCGTGCGGCCATGTGTAGTTCAACCCTTAAACAGTGAACTCAGACCATCAAACTGAACAACTTTCTCTATGGAGCCTACCTCAGGAAACGCGAAAAAAAATCAGATGTCCCATACAAAACTGCTGTACCTACCCGACTCAAATGTAATGGGAGAGCTGATTTTTTTCGCGTTTCCTGAGGTAGGCTCCATAGTGAAAGTTGTTCAGTTTGATATGGTCCGAGTTCACCGTTTCAGTTTGCGGAGGGCTGTCCCTTACACCCTGTACTTACAGGGGGTA
The DNA here is from genome assembly GCA_963693445.1 of Agonopterix heracliana. Classification (NCBI taxonomy): domain Eukaryota; kingdom Metazoa; phylum Arthropoda; class Insecta; order Lepidoptera; family Depressariidae; genus Agonopterix; species Agonopterix heracliana. The sequence continues at coordinate 3,192,465 of OY856321.1, forward strand.
TCAAAACCACCCAGGTAATACTTATGGGACTCCAAGAAACTGAACAACTTTTAATATGGGAGGAGCAAACCGATCGGAGCAAAAAAAATCTGCTGTTGCATACATTTGAGTCGAGTATAAGTTTAGTATGGGACAGCTGATTTTTTTTGCTCCTATCGGTTTGCTCCCATAGTAAAAGTTGTTCATTTTGATGGGTAGAGTGTGTGGTTTAAAGGTTAATGATACCAAAATCTTTATACAGATCTTGGGAAAATCCGCGCCTCCCGCTTCCCCGCAAGCCCCCCACCGTTGCTCTGCGCAAGTACATCCGTTGAAGTACTGTGAGGACTAATATAGTTATGCTGTGGTAATAGTGTCCCGTTTTCACCCTTTGGGTACGGAACCTTCTATTCTATTCTATTTTTAAAAATATGGCTGCCATCTTTGGTTAGTGATGATTTTGCCAATGTCGAGTTTTTATAGCAAAAGTGCTTGACGTTGTACGGTTATATTGATATTTTGGTGACTTCAAGGGTTGTTCTTATAAAAGAACAATATCCTGAGCCACCACTGGAGTTCCACTGTAGGCCGGGGATGGGGCAACCGACGCGCACGTGACCGCCCAATAGCAGACCCACAAAGCAACTCGTACGGAACCTTAAAAAGCAATCAAGCAAATTAGCAGCTGTCAAGGGGCAGGGTTGGTTGGTTATCTCAATTTATACATTTTGTTTAATCCACAGACGTCATAATGTTTAATCAACTATGCATTGTTTGCAATGCATACAAAATTAAACGTATCGTCATGTAAATTTTTTTTCGGACGTGACTTGAACCAGCAACCCGCCAATCGGGAGCTGTTCTTTCGTCCAATTTTTCAACCTTTAATTTGATTCGAATGAGCACAACATGGCTGTAACAGTAAACTAATTTGATAATCTTCTCGAGTGCGATTTTTGAATCCCATTCGGTGAGCACAGCAGTTGATAATGTCAAAATTACTCTGGAGATACGCATCTTTCTACAGCTGATTTGACTTTCGAAAATCGCACTCCTAAAGTATAATTTTTGAAAGTCAAATCAGCAGTAGAAAGATGCATATCTTAATAGTAATATGACATTCTTAACTGCTGTTTCACCGAATGGGATTCAAAAATCGCACTCTCCTGTTCTTTAATTTCTAACAATTCAAAAATATTTCAGGTTAAAACTTAAATTCGTGATATGGGGTCCTTCTAAATATGCTGACACTTTTGAAGAGGATGATCAGAGCGTCAAACTGAACAACTTTCTCTATGAGACCAAATTTTTTATAATTTCCTATAGGTTTCTTAGGGAAAGTTGTTCAGAATAATGGGTAAAATCGCCCCTTAAGGGGCTACCTGCCGGTTTTGGGTAATTTTGTAACCATTTTATTCATTAACTATGGCACTTTTTGAGCTGAAATTTAAACTGAACCATCTACAGGATATGAGAAGTGATGTGGTTTTTCTAGAAATCTATTTTAATGAATAAATCCGAAGAAAAGGGACTCTAAAGTGACCCCTTTTTTTCCAGTTGTAACCATTTTACTCTTACATTTTTAATCGGAACAAAATGAAAATTTACTATATTGTTCACAATACAATTTAGAATGATGTGGTTTTTTTACTTTTTCGAAATTAATAAAAAATCATCGAATTTTTCAAAGAAAACAGAAAAATTCTGACCGGAGCCACGCGCTCTTTCTCATCGATTAGTATGGAGTGTGAGTGAGAGGAGAGTGGTCCACGGCTGATACGCCTTAAAGTAATGCAACTGTGTACCCTAACACCCTGTACATTTGGATTGAATGGACCAAACCACTGAACAAATTTTTTTTACGTCTTATATATTGGTTCCCTAGAAAAGTAGTTCAGATTGTAGTCCTGAAACACCCGCTTAAGTATGTAATTAATGCACTTAAGTTTACACCCTGTTAACTTAATTACGGTTCCGATGTTAGTGTATTTCGAACCTTATTACGAAGCCCACAGATATGATGTTTTCTGCGACATCATTACGCTACATTCGGTGGGTTGGGTTATACAATAATGAGACACTAGATGTGGCTTTATTCTCGGGACACAGTGTCGTTGAGGATGACAATCATTCCTTGGTTAGATTCTAGCTAAACATGTATTAACACCGTTAGATTTTCCATACATAAACTCAAAAGCAAAAAGTAGTACTAGGTACTACAGCAGCTTTTTTCTGTGGTCATGCCTGCGTGGGATTTGAATTTCCTTTAGGAATACTCCCTTAAAAAAAACATATCTTCTCTTCATTCATATCTTATTTTAGAAAGCAATTTCTTACATGCTGACGCCTTTGCTGTTGGATAAAAGATGCTTAAATTCACAAGAGACTCCATACATGATTGTGACATAGTGGGCCATACATGTTAATAGCATGTAAGCCGGTTGGATTCTTTTGTAGCTTATTTACTCTTAAAACTACAAAACGACCACTTTTTTGTATTGGTCTAAATAGTTGTCCAGTTTGATGTGAAATCCACCCTGTGTCGCATTTATGTTAACGCAACGCAGTAAAATTCATTTATGTTAACGGAACGCAGTAGCATTCACTGAATGTTAACGCAACGCAGTAAAATTCACTGAATCAAATTAGACCTAAACCGTAAATTGCTGTACCTAAGGTTTTAGTGTGGTAAACGAGGGGTATAAACGTTTTCGTTTCTTCATTGCTTCGTGTAGGTACAAAACGCTGTACATCCGTGCAGTTGGTGTGTCAGACGTTAGAAACAATAAAACCGGTGTTTGTTCTGCACGCCGTGCCGTACACTGGACGTTGAAACTCGACCGTATTGCATCGGGTAGCGTTCGCAAAATAATAACATTATTGTGATGATAATTGTGCCACGAGTAACGTACAGAGTACAGACTGATACGGCCGTCGCATCCTGAGCAATCAACAAACCCACGACTTTTCTCCTCAATACAAATCTGTTGGACGCAGATCTTTTTACGTACAAATCATGCGAAGTTGTTAAAGGCAGAGCTCAATCATTCAATATTTTTCGCGAATTTGCAGTCTCTAGTAAGGGTTGAACCTCATCTAACAGCACAGCGGAACGTCATTTTCTAGAGGAAAATGCGATGCTGTGCTGTTAGATGAGGATCAACCCTAAAGATCCGCCCGGGCCATTTGGCTCCCCTCCCCCTCTCCAGATTTTTTGCCTTTGTCGTATATTTTCTTTGCCATTGTTTGTAGGCTTACCAATAAAAAAAAAAAGTTGTCTAAAAGTGTTTTACACTTTTTGCAAAGCATTACCATTCTGAATATTACAGTAACGGTTTGTTGCGAAAACTGTTAGGAGTTACCATTTTTTACCATTTTTTTTTCCACCTATAAAATATATTATTGTCAGTAATTTTGATTAAAATGATTCAGAAGTAAAGAAAAATCTTAAACGTCTTTCTTGCAATTTCTAGCAATAGTTTTTTCTATCCGTACGCACATTTACAGCGATGTAGAACTGAAACAACAAGCTCCACGTTTTTTTGTCCAAGTACTTATTGAACAAGAGTGAAGTTCATAATCTACGAAATTAACTTGCTTGTACCTAAAGGATTTTTAAATTGTTGTTTGTTTTGTTTCTATACATTTGTTAAATAAAGGGTGTTAGGGTAAACAGGGAAAGCAGACAACATGCCATGTACCAAACCCTGTGGTTTCTGGCAGTGCGGTTTGCTATGTATATATAGATATACAATTATGTATTAAATAAATAATCTAAAAAAAAAAAATGTAGTTTTTCTAACTTGTGTACGTATTACCGACTGCTCTCAAACGGTGAAGGAAAACATCGTGAGGAAACCTGCTAATGCAGAAGAAGAAATTCTGATGCGTATGTGAAGTCTACCAATCCGCATTGGGCACGCGTGGTGGACTAACGCCCAAACACCCTCCTATAGGGTAGGCCTGTGCCCTGCAGTGGGACGTATATAGGCTGATGATGAGAGTAAACAGTTGGATTACACACTCATACAAACGAATTTTGGTGATGTTTTCAATACTGTCCTATTAAAGTCAATGAAATTTTTCAGAAACAATCTAGAAACTAATCTCTATGTTCGTATGAAGTCAGATTTCGTTAAAATATACAGTTTTAATTCTAGGATTAATTTAAGATTTGTACACTGTAACTTTAAAACAATACAATCTGACTTCATATAAACATTATAGATTCGTTTCTAGATTGTTTCTGAAAAATTTAATTGACTTTAGTTGGTTAGTAATAAGGCTTGCAGTAGGAAGGTTTTAGTTGGAAAAAAAAGTATAGTTTTTCTTTGTAAAATAAATAAAAAAAAAACCCTTAAGGGGTGATTAACCCATGATACTTACCAACTTTCCGCAAGAGACATATCTTCTTCTTATCGTGTGGGCAGTAAGCCCTGGTGTCAGAGTTTTTTCATACCGCCTTACGGCCTCTGACGTGTTCCGTGGGTGAAAGTTTGGACTTTCCATACTAAATGGTACATTAGTACAGTACATTTAGTAAATGCAATCAGCTGATCGAATGTTTAATCGAAAAGTTGTCCTTTTTATTTTGGGTATTTCCTTTGAGAAAGTCGTTCAATATCATAAGTAGTAGGTTATGCAACTGTTTGCCTACACTAACACCCTGTATAGGGATTTCGCTGACGCTTTTTAGGGTTCCGTAGTCAACAAGGAACCCTTACAGTTTCGTCGTGTCCATCTGTCCGTCTCTCTGTCCGCAGCTTAGCTCAGAGACGCTTAGTACTAGAAAGCTGTAATTTGGATGGGTATACAATTGTTCACGCCAAAAAAGTGGTAGAATCAAATCCTGAAAAGCATTTTTAGAGTACTTCCCCTACACGTGAAAAGTGTGGATGTTTTTTTTTCGGGCATATCAAATCTAAAATGTGATTGTGGAGTGTTGTGGGATAGGTCGTTCAAAAACAGTGGTTGCAGGAAAACCATTTTTCGATTCAGGCATTTAAAGCGACATTTTTTGTTGAAGTCAAGTGTTAGGTGAGACGGTATTTGGGCCGTGAAGATACTATACTACGTAGCTTCCCGAACGCTGCCCAGCCGATTTGGATTCGAGGGTTGATCTCTTTCTCAAAGTTGGACCTACCTAACTGTAGGTGTATGGTTTGTCGCAATGTCGCAATGCAATATAATAAAGGTAATTGTAAAATGTTTACTAAAATAATACTTAAGTATGGACGTGATCAAATTACTATAAAGGACTAAACCACGTAACAATTTTATGTGTGGGGCTGAATAAAATCTGATGTCATTATTTTCACTTTATGTTTTTGCTGGAGGCAGAGGTTTTGCCCGGTCGCACCCATTAGGGGTAAAATTTTGGGAATTTAAAATGACTTTACCTATTTTGTACGAATGAGAAGTCAATAAGCTGTATCGAAAAAAAATGATTGCATTTTAGCATTCGCACGATCTATACGAATAACCTATGCTATGAAAGAAACCTATGCTATAATAGGTTTAAGATAAGATAAGATAATAAGATCTTTATTCTCAGTTACAATTTCTTAAAATGTTACTTAACACAATATATAAATAAAATATTCCCCAATTCTTCTCGTACGACACGAGGCAAGTTTCAAGAGTCAAGGTTTCTTATGCAGACTGCAGTGTTCCTCACGATGTTTTCCTTCACCGAAAAGCCAGTGGTGTTACAAATCGTCCATAAATTCCGGAAAACTCATTGGTACGAGTCGGCCTGGACGGGGATCGAACCATCGCCTCCTGCACGGCAGGCAAGGTTACTCGCAACTGGACCACCACGGTTATTCTATCAAAAGAAGAAGACGGTAAGATCGTAGACGGTATAATGATTAAGTTAAGTGTCGTTTTCGTCTGGCTTCCATAATAAAAAGCATTGTTGCTTGTGGCTTTAGTTTAGGATCAGAACAATATGTGCCTGTGAGTTATTTGTTTTGTTATCTGATAGACCTTTATTTGCAAATATTGTCCCACTTTATAGACATGAAAACACACTTTGCGACTGGAAACCTTTTTTTATTAGGTACTGGAGCTTTGGTGTTCGAAGCGATAATTATTGAAGTAAAAATTTGGCGACTTGGTTGGTGTAATGGTTACCACGTCGGACTGCCAAACCAAGTGTCCTGGGTTCGAATCACGGCCCGGTTATGGAAATGAAATGAAATTTATTGGTAAACATAGGTGAAATAATTAGCTATCTCATACTTAAATTAAATTCCTACCGCGCAAAATGTATGAAAGAGCAAATTTTTTTTCAGATCTCATAGTTGGTTCCACAGTAAAAGTTGATCACATTGATGGGTAATTTCAACCCTTTGAGTTTTCGGAAGAGCTTCCCTTAAACCCTGTATATGGTCCTTAAATGCTGACCGATTTTTTTCTTCTTCCAATTTCTGCTCTATTACGTCAAACTAAAAATCCGTCAATGATGCATATACCTACAGGGTGAAATTGATATCATTAGCATCCTTTTAAACTAAGAGTCTACCCATTACTATGGGATGGGAGCAAACCAATAGGAGCTGTTCTGTGTTCTGTTAGCTGTTCCGTACTAAACTGCACCCGCCGCCGCTGCCTACACGACTCAAATGTATGGGACAGCTGATTTTTTTTTGCTCCGATCGGTTTGCTCCCATAGTAAAAAAATTCAGTTTGATGGGTAGACTCTTAGTTTAAAAGGATGCTAAGGGTTGAACTACACATGGCCGCACGCGATCGCATTTTTCCATCGCTCCATTCTGTCACTCAGGAACGTCTATGACAGATGCGCCGCAGGCGATCGCGTTCCGTCTATCTTATATGCTCTAGCAAATGACGTTACTGAGTGACAGAAAAGGATGGAGCGACGGAAAAATGTGATCGCGTGCGGCCATGTGTAGTTCAACCCTAATGATATCAATTTCATACAGGATAAGGTCTAACAAAATTAGCTGAAACTGTTTTAAGGGGATGATCAGACCATCAAACTGAACAACTTTCTCTAAGGGACCAATATCGAAATCGCGAAAAAAAAATCTGCTGTTCCCATGTTCCATACAAACCTACTTGACCTAAATGCATCGTAGATAATAGTGTTGTAAATTCTGAAATAAATATAATAAATTCACATTCGGTTACAAGATCTAATGAACTTGACTCGATAAAAGGTATCCCAAAGTTACCCCTTTCTGTTGTTATGATTAAAATGCGAATATTTTACTTTCATTTTTGTACTTAACTAAATATAGTATATATTTCTAGACAAATTTGCAGAATTTGGAGCTTAGAAACACCCAAGAGATTTTTTTTCAATCCTGCTTTCAATTGAAGCGGGATGGTAAATTGCAAACTTATGCTTGTAAGATAGAGATGCTATTTTCTATGGTTCTAAAAAATTTTTGTTCACAAAAGATTACCTAAAAGACAAATTGCCTAAAGAATGCTCCAAAACTGAAATTACCTATCACATTAACATAACATGGACATTGACAAATTAAATTTTGAAATCTTTTTACATTTTCATAAATAAATTAGGAAATGTCGCCAGGAAAATGTGTCTGGTATCACAAAACGGCATTTAATACTTTTAAAGTAGGTATAGGCACAGGCTCCTTCTTAATATGCTGACACTTTTGTGAAGCAAGGAGTTGTAACTGTAAGAAACCGCACGTAGAAGCACACACGGTGACGAATTGACGTCTGCCGCTCCGTCAATGCGTCATCGTGTGTGAAAGCGCTTAAGCAAAAAAAGTTTCATCAAAATCGGTACAGTAATTTTTGTGTGATGCTGTCACAAACAAACAAACATTTACAGTTTTATAACACCTAGTGTAGATCAATAAACTTATCAAAAAGTGTTTTGTCAGACCACGGACCTGAAAAAAAGACGGACGTAATCTCGTCTAATCACGAGTGAAGCACCCATTTCATTTATGTGCGTGCTGTCACGCGGTACATAATGGTGACGGATGTAGGTCCTGCGCCTAGAGCTAGTGCATCTGTGTGAGTGTAGGTCCCTTGTAGAACAAACGAAAATGTTGGACCTTGCATGCTTCACATCTGTTTAGTGTCACATTACGTCCGTCTTTTTTTCAGGTCCGTGTGTCAGACGACATTTTTCCGTTACAGCTATAACTTTATTCGAGTGCATTGAAGGCTTCGACCTAATTTCAAACTTCACGTGCATTGACCAGTGTCCCATTTCATATGCACAGTCCGTCAGAAGTTTAAAAAAAACACCTGCTTCTCTAGATTGGGATACCAACACAAAAAAATAAAGGTTTAAACAAATTTAAACAAACAAAAATATCAAGAACTTATAACTAACTTAATCTAAAATGGTCGATTAAAAAAAGCCCCCAACAACGTCAAAAACTAACAAAAGTAAAAATAAAAATGGGTGACAAAAAATTTTTTTACTTTTTAAATGCTTGTTTTGGCGTTGGGGGTTTATTAATTTGTAATTTAATTAAAAATATATAACGACGGGGAAGTGCTAACAACTCCTAACTTACAAAAACCAAATTTTACAGGAGGCGGAAAAAAAACGTTTTTAATTTTTCCCAGAAGTTTAAGAAACATTGTGTAAGTAAATGGCAATTTTATACTTAAATGGACCCGCTTGTAAGGTAATAATCAAAATTTGTTTGGAAAAAGTATTTAGATAATATGTAATAATGTAAGATATCACCAAGATGGTGTGAAAAAAAAGTAAGTTAGGAGTTGTTAGCACTTCCCCGTCGATAAGTAGATAGTGTGGCTATATACCTACTCTGAAACGACCTTAAAATGAGTAATCAAAGGTCACATATAAATCGCAGAAGGTTCAAGATTTTGCAACGAATCTGACTGTTGCGGATTCGCTATTTATTGCTTTCGTTGATCAATTTTATATGGACGGTGTGGTTTGTTAATCATTTACGTAAATAACAAATGCAAAGTGCATTTGTTTAACAATAAGTTTCAGAATTGATTTTTTCACGTCCGATTTCATTCGGAATTTCGTTCTCTGTCATAATTGGGAACACGACTATAATATTGAATTGATAGAGTACGACTATTTCGAAAGGCATACAGGGTAATTGGTAGTTAGGTGCGTTTCTTTTAAGGCTGCACCGAGCCTATTGTGCTGCCCCCAAGCGTATTTTTTTTATTTCTTAACAATTAAACAATATTTCCAAAAAACAAGAATGTCACATTGTAGCACATGTTGTGTTGTGTGTGTTGTGTCACATTGTCAATTTATCGGGTCACTGTGGTTTTTTTTTTGTTAATGTTTGTAGTTATTATCTTTAAAACCGTCAAAAGTGGCCACTTTTAGCGGTTTTAACGATAATAGCTGCAAGCATAAAACATAATAATCCGTAATGTTTCGATAAATTGAAAGCCAATCAGGACTACAATGTGACATTCTTGTTTTTTGGAAATGTTGTTTAATTTTATAGAAATAAAAAAAAATACGATTGAGGGCAGCACAATAGGCTCGGTAGGCTCTTAAGGTGATAATCAGATCAATTCCGATCATCAAACTGAATAATAGCCCTCGCTCTATTTGTTTTTATTCCTTTTTTTTATGTTTTTAGTATAATTTTTAAGTTAGGTATTATTTAGATTACTTTTAGAGTGTGTTTGTTAATATTATGTTGTAGGTCAAAAATAAAACATGTTTGGTAAACATATCTAACATGAATAAATTACTTACTTTCTATAATAATATGAGACTAAAATCGAAATCGCGAAGAAAAATTCAGTTTTTTCATCCGTTATTATAGTCGAGTATTACTGCGGTTTTGTATGGAAAAGCCGATTTTTTTCGCGATTTTGAATTTGGCCCTGTTGTGAAAGATGTCGAACTTTACACTGTTTATTTTTTGTTAGCTCACCAAAATACTGAATCTTTCTTACCTACGTGGCCCACCCACAGTAAAAATGGGGTGATCTTTTACCACAAGACACACGGCTAAACAGCTATTAACACCCATTCGTTAAATAGTTAATAATAAAAAAAACAAATAGTACGGTAAGAAAGAACTGTTTTATTTGTTTCGCCCCACTCGGCTAAAAAACACTTTTAAATTAATTTGAAAATATCTACCGAATGATCGAGTTCGTTCAAGTATTTAAAATCTGCCTCCAACCTACTTTCTTTAGCTTAGGGCATCGGCAAACGAAGACGACATTTCAAGCGAGAACTTCAAGCACAGGGTGAAAGCAATGAATGAATGAAATGAATGTAGGGTCCTTCTTAATATGCTGACATATTTTAAGGGGATGATCAGACCCTCAAACTGAACCACTTTCTCTAGGGCACCAACATCAAAACCGCGAAAAAAAAACAGCTGTTCTTATGTTCTGTGTATGCATAGACGTAGACTCTAGACATTGATATCGTTGTGTGTATGAGACAACACATTTTTTTTTCGCGATTTCGTTCTTAGTCCCATGGAGAAAGTTGTTCAGTTTGATGGTCTGATCAACCTCTTAAAACACTGTCAGCATAATTAAGTTCGAACTGTACGCGTAGTTCATTCGTACTTTAGGTGTTAGTATCTACAGGGTGTAAGTGACAGCCTAGCAAATACTGAAACGGTGAACTCAGACCATCAAACTGAACAACTTTCCTTATGGAGCCTACCTAAGGAAACGAGAAAAAAAATCAGCGGTCCCATACATGCTGTACCTACCCGACTCAAATGTAATGGTAGAGCTGATTTTTTTTCGCTTTTCCTGAGGTAGGCTTCATAGTGAAAGTTGTTCATTTTGATGGTACGAGTTCACCGTTTCAGTATTTGCTAGGCTGTCACTTACACCCTGTATAGATTTTTACAAGTATGGAATTTTTTGACGGTAGCCACAAAATTATGTCATTTTCAAGGTGGAATCGGGCCCCATACAAAATTTCCAGATGGCCTTTCTTTATCTTCCCATAGAGGAATTTGTTCAGTTGATGGCATGTTGATGGTTTATCAACCCTTTAAAAAACCATCCGCTATTAGTGTACCATGTTTTATAGCAGCATCATACCTCAGGCCACACACAGGCGGCACCGGAGGCGGTCCGGAAGCGTGATTTTTTGTAATGTACGAGTTTATATGGACCCTGCCACACAGAAATCCGGGCCGGGAGCGGCGCGGCGCGGCGCGGTACCGGGTAGAACGCTATGACAAACAGGCGGCCGCTGTATTCCATCAATTTCGAGGTGTCACACAGAGCGTTGGCGGGCGCGTCGCGGTCCGGAGGCGGTATTTACCGCGCTGTCACTAGCCTCCGCGCCGCGCGGACCCAGTGTGGCAGGCCCAGGAACCCTTTAGCTTCCCGCAGGACCGCCGCCAGCCCGCTTTTCCGCAAGACCGCCTCTGTGTGGCCTGAGCTTTTTAAGTCGGGGACAAGATTCTGTCAAGGGTTAATGAGTGCACAACCCTTCGTTGGATAAACTTTTAATTACGACGTCTAATGTCAGACTCAACTTCTTTGTACCTAGTTGGTAAATATCACAACTTTTCCTAGCGTGATCTTTGACTATATTATTTGTAAACTAATTAGATTAAACTAGAAATCTTTTTAATTAATCCACGGTTCATTTAAATTATTATGTACAATTTGTTTAGAAAAACTTTGTTTATTTTAATAGTTTGCACTACAAATATGTCGCGTCTGTGTTTATATCAAAGAACAGCGAACCCGGCTTCTCCCTATACAGGGTGTAACAAAACATCCTAAAGGGGGTGCCATAAAACTGGCCAACTTTCACAATAGTGCAAACTACGAAATAGCGACCAAAATATCAGCTGTGTGGATGGCCCATTTGAATCGAGTCGGTCGGTATTGTAGAAACAGAAGATATTTTTTTCGTGATTTCAAGTTTGCTTCCTTCATAGTGGAAGTTGTTCAGTTTGATGGTCTGAAGCTTTGTTACACCCTGTAGAAGTAGCATGACGCGCTATAATCTCCGTCCCGGCGGCGTGGCATGCGATAGTTCATGAATAATATAAATTGTATGGAAGCTATTTGAGCGGATTTTTGCTCTGCGGCCCGCACAGGTGCAGTGCGTCGTAATGCGCTTAATTACCACGCTATGCTATCTTAGAACAAACTAAGAAGAAGGCTGATTTTCCATAGACAGCTTCCGACATCTGTCGGTGACGTATCGAAGCACTGTGTTGAATTTGGGTTCGTAACTTCGTATCTAAACTGTTGTGATAGCGTGCTACACTTCACTGCTGTACTAGTGAGAGATTTCGCTCATATCAATCACTGTCTTGTTGGTCTAGGGGTCTAGACAGCCGGCTCATGATTCGGGTGGCTATGGTTCGATCCTTGTGTCGTAGGACCGTCTTTTTCAATTTATTTCACAATCGCTCAGTTGTAGAAACGGTCATTAGAGTTAATCCTCCATTATGTCTCTTGCTAGCTTTTACTACGTCAACAAGACAAAAAGTTACAGCAAGAGATTTAATGAAGGATTAACTCTAATGAGCGTTTCTGCAATCTGAAACTGAGTGTGAGCGAATGTGACTCCCCCTAGTGCTAATAAGCGGTAACGCTAATTTCAGGCGACTTACGTATCTATAACCAATATACATATTATCATCATCATCAGCCCGGTAAACCCCACTGCTGGTTATAGGCCTCTTCATTTTCACGCCAACCCGTTCTTCATTTGCGTCCGAATAAACATCGGATCAACGCTCAGTTTGCTCAAACCTTTATTTAACTAGTTTAAATTAATTTATTCTCAGGTAAGGTTATCAATGGAAGTCAATTATGGGGGCCTTGGAGATTCGTAGAAACTTGCGTCAGAGTTTATTGCAAATTCCAGAAACTTCGGGACTCTATTTCAAGGACAATGGTGGCTTAGATGAGCTTAGAATTATTAGGGGAAAGTGAAATAATCGGGAAATTATTACCATCAACGTATTCAGGGTGTAACAAAACACCTTAGTAATACTTCAGGGGGTGCTTCAGACCATCAAACTGAACAACTTTCACTATGGAGCCAACTTTGAAATCGGGAAAAAAAATCACCCCCTTAAGTATTACTAAGGTGTTTTGTTACACCCTGTATTGTAGTCAATACGGGGACCAATAGCGCTAAGTGCGTTCACACACGATGACGCACTGACGGAGCGGCAGATGTCAGTCCATAGAACAACACCCGGTGCGTCAATGCGTCACCGTGTGTGCTTCTACGTGCGGTTTCATACAACTCCTTGCTTCACAAATGACGGATTGACGTCTTCCGCTGCGTCAATGCGTCATCGTGTGTGAAGTGCGTTCACACACGATGACGCACTGACGGAGCGGCAGATGTCAGTCCATAGAACAACACCCGGTGCGTCAATGCGTCACCGTGTGTGCTTCTACGTGCGGTTTACAACTACAATACAACTCCTTGCTTCACAAATGACGGACTGACGTCTGCCGCTGCGTCAATGCGTCATCGTGTGTGAACGCACTATATAAAGATAAAGATCATTTATTTGTAGAACATTCACACAAAAATGCATGCAAATGTGCACTAAATTTTAGGGTTTGACCCTAACATAACAATAATTCATCTATCGCTGTAACTTTGCAGTGTGATAAAGTAAAGTATACAGATTACGGTTTAATTTTTTTCGGGGTCTAGATTATTTGTCTTATCTGTATACTTTACTTTATCAGTTATCACACTGCAAAGTTTCAGCGATAGATGAATTATATGAATATCCCCCCCCCCCCCTCACGAAAAAAAAGAATGTCCCATCCCCCCCTCCCCCGCGAACCAAAAGTCTGGATACGTGCTTTCAAGCACTTTCTGGTGGCCTGCATTCTGGCATGTGTCTCTCTTGGCCTCCACTCTGACACTTCTTTGGTCCCCAACAGTAGGTGGATGTGATTGATTGCACTAAAATTTATTGCTTCCAATCGTATTTTCGTCAAATTTATTAAAAAGTTGCACCAGTTAGCTTTAGTGTAGAGAATCGCCGCTTCGTCACATGAGAATACTTTCATCTATTTCGGCCTTGAGTTGAAGTAGACTGGCATTGGAAACGCGGCGGGTGGACGGTTAATAAACGCCTCGGTTCACAGTATCGACTTCCGATTGTGTCGATATAATAAAGGGTAAATTTTATATCACTAGTGCGGATAACTTCAGCATAAGTATTCTACTCATCAAACTGAATAACTTTTATTACGGAGCGAACATCGAAATCGAGGGAAAAAACAGTACATTTGAGTCGAATAGCTGATTTTTTTTCGCAATTACGATTTTGGCTCCACAGTGAAAGTTGATCGGTTTGATGAGTAGAATGCACGCTGAAGTTATCCGCAGTGATATAAAATTTACCCGTATATCGACACAATCGGAAGTCGATAAACGTGCAATCAAGTTGACATATTAAAAGTGCTATCGAAATTCCGGACTCTGGTTATGACTTTGCTGCCATGGACGTATTGACTCAGTAAAAAAGACTGTTTTTTATAATAAACTTTGAGTCCCATTTATTAATAGAAATTCATTGCAAGACGCTGAACATTCACACACACAATATCATAATATTATATTCGTCACACTGGACAAAGTTTCGGTAGGCACTACTAGTGAAACGTGGATGTTCTGAGGTTTCAGAATATCTCTGTAGTTTATACATATCTATTATCTACGCGACCAGTTTGTAAGGAACAGCAAAAAACGTTCACATTAAACGCTCGTCTACATCGATTCTTGCGCTGAAAATCAACGATTTCACGGTGTCTCCTCGCTCAGATATCGTGCTAGAATAATATGGATGAGATAAATATTATATTTTGTTTTAATTCCAATTGGACTGACTGGATTTGAAAGATTTTTATTCTTTGCGAACCAATCTCTTTTTTTCACCTCATAAAACAGCTGAAATCTATCAAATATTTAATAATTAATTTATATTATACGACAAAATTAAACAAAAATCTAATGGAGAATTTGAAATTGAAATTCAGTTCAAACCAATAACTATTTTAAATACGTAATGTAATAAATTTCATTTATAACATGTTATTAATCGTAAAGAATTGACAGTCTTATAAAATTTGAGTAATCTACTATAATTTATGATAATAATAATAATTCTTTATTGTGCATTGAATTCAGGCACATGGACATGACATTGTATTGTAATAAGTAAAATATTTGATTAAATAATATAAAATAAAACATTTGCAAAGAAATTGTTCTATGTTTATTATAAATAAAAGAAAATGCACAGCAGAGATGCAAATTTATTTAAAAGAAAATTTCGTAATGTCCATATTATGCTCCAACTACAATGGCAGTTCAAACCAAACAGAATAGATTTACAAACAATATAAATAATAGTAGTTAAACGAACTCAAACAGTCCGTACCGCGCAGCCGCGACGATTATACCTCCACCGTCATCAATTAACCGAATCACACGCGTTATGATAAAATGAGTTCTTTAAATCTATACAAAACAATTCCTGTGTTCTTCCTACTTTTCATTCTTAGTAACTCTTTGAGCTTGGAATCTGTGAGTGATCGAGTGAAGCGTGACGCGAGTATTGACTTTTATCCAGACTGGTTACCGTTCAAACATGAACAAGGAGATACAGCTGGAGAACTTGAGCCAGAGCACAAATCGACGCCAAAGAAACGATTAGCATATCCAGCTAGTTTTATACTAAGAGCAACTGAACCAGAAGGTGACGATTATTATGAAAAGGGTCAAGGCGAAAGTGATGGTGAAGATTATTATGAAAAGAAGGAATGGTCCGATGCTAACAGACCTGTGGAATCTGTTGATATAACATCTCCTCTTAATCACGAAAACGTGTCAGATATAGACGGATTAGTAAATATTATTACACAGTCTAATCCAATTACCGAAGTGCTTAGAAAGCAAAAGAAAATCCGTGAGTCGACTGATATAAGTGCTGAAAGTACAGTAGATAAGGTTGAGGAAAAGGTTAAAAAAGATGATAAAACTGACAATAACTTAAAGAAAGATAATTCAATGGAAGAACAAAAAACTGGGGAAACAACAGAAAATAAAAGTCTTCAAAAAGATGAAGATGAGTCAGACTATGAAGAGGAAAATACAGAAAGCAAAAAACCAGAAATATCAGACGAGGAAAAAAGAGAAAACGAAGCCAAAAAGGCTAGAATTCTAAGCAGTGTTGACGATTTGAAAGCGCGACATGCGCAAGAGCAAAGAATGATTTCGGAAAAGTTAAAGGAAGAAGAAATGTACAAGGAAGAACTTGATAGAGATATGATAAAATTTATCGATGATAATGATAAATACAGGAGTCACCACAGAAAAATTGCTGTCTACGATGAGTATGACGATAAGCAACCCCCAAAAGACAAATACAAAATCAACCATCACAAGCGTACAAATCCAACTACTCGAAAACAAAAACGAATAACAACCCGCAAACCTAAGCCTAAAAATACAGAAAAGCACATTGAGAGTGGACTATTATCCGTATTTAAAAACCCGCGAGCTTACATGGTCTATGACGAGGAAGACAGTGGTGAAATATCTACAAAAACTACTGAACTTCCTTTGGAACCAACTAGGATAACAAATATACCCAAGGGAAAATATTCTTCCAAATATTCTACTCATCCAACAAACAGCGAAGAGAACGTACGCATATCATTAGTCCCAGAAGAAAAAGAAACTAAAGAAGGAGAACCTACTATGTTTTTCCCGAAAAGGCGAACGAAGAAACGTAAACAAAAGCCTACGAGTCTAGCACCGGAAGATTCTTCTGTTGCTGAATCTGTCGCTGACAAAACTGCCAAAGATTTGATCACATCATTCGATATAACTACTGTCGATAGCACAGCGCCTGAAACTGGTCCGACTGGAGGAAGTAAAGAAACCACACCAGATACTGCCCCATCATCACCAGGATTTACAACGTCCATTGAAGAAACTGCCCCATCATCACCAGGATCTACAACCTCCATTGAAGAAACTGCCCCATCCGCGGAAGATTCAGGCACGTCTGCAATGGATTCTGCTCCATCAGCTGCTGAAACTCCATTGGCTGTGGGCATAGTTGATGTTGTCCCAGCATCCAGTGATCACAAGAAAGAGCATCATAAAGGCGAAGATCATCATCATGAAAAAGGTGAGTGGAATTTACAAGGACATTTTGGTAGAATCATGGGATGTTCGGATTTTTAAACTAAACAAATATCTTTTCCCGCAATTTCAATTTTGGTCCCATAGAGATAGTTGTTCAGTTTGACGGTGGACGGGGATGATCACCCCTTAAAAATCGTCAGCATATTAAAGACCTTGTATAATACATGAATGGATGGAAAAATACACAATTCAGTACGTACATGTAACCAATAGTAAGCCAGACATAATCCTTGTTATGATTCATTATAAAAGGTTTGTTTTCTTAGACTATTTATATATGGACAAGTTACGCGTATTATTCTACTAACGAACTTTTCTGCCTTTTTTGCGAAGGGCGAGGTAACATGAAATCCCCAACTTTGGAGTTTATTCCTTTAGATTCTAATTTTGAATGTTAAAACTACACACACTATTTTCAACTCAGTTTCCATAATGATTGAGTTCATTATCAATTGATCTATGAAAACTCCTCGAATAGTTCTCCGCTAGGTGTGCGCCGACGGTAAAGCTCATCGTTTAACACTCAGTTGCAGAAACGATCATTAGAGTTAATCCTCCATTAAATCTCTTGCTAGCTTTTACTACGTCAACAAGGCAAAAAGTGACAGCAAGAGTTTTAATGAAGGATTGACTATAACTGGGTGTTAGTCTTGAAAAAATAGGGTGGCATTTTTTTATCGTTTAGTGCAGTTTTCAAAACCTTTTTACTAACAAATTTTTTTTCCCGTATTTTTTTTTTTAATTCACTAAATGCTTGAATGTAATTTACATTCGGTGATAATCAAACAATATAATAATGTTGATATTTGAATCTTGCGGGATGAGACCCCGTTATACTTCTGGATTTACCAGCAGGTAACTAGGTAAATAGAGTAGGTATAGAAAACACTGCTGTAAGCACTTGGCATAATTAACAAAATATTCAACTCCAAATTGCTTTTGGCTTTCCAGTTTCTAATTTAACAAGGATTCGTATGGATTATTAAACTCAATTATTGTGGTACCTACTACATATTTTAGAAGCGAAAAGCTCCTAATTGGAATTATTTGTATACCTACACAGTGTGTAGTCACAGGGGAACATGTAACCTGTAGTTTGAAGACATTTTTACACATTCACTGAGAGAAAAATATTGTTGATTTAACAAAGAAACTTAGACACCACACAACCATGAAAGGTGAGGTGATTATCTTAGTATTTTTGTGAATCTAAAAATCTATTTGACAATGTACGATATAACTTTGTATAAATTATAATACTTATTTAAATTCTATTCTATTCTATTTTTAAAAATATGGCTGCCATCTTTGGTTAATGATGATTTTGCCAATGTCGAGTTTTTATAGCAAAAGAGCTTGACGTTGTACGGTTATATTGATATTTTGGTGACTTCAAGGGTTGTTCTTATATAAAAGAACAATATCCTGAGCCACCACTGGAGTCTCGCTGTAGGCCGGGGATGGGGCAACCGACAAGGGACACGCGCACGTGACCGCCCAATAGCAGACCCACAACGCAACTCAATATTTAAATTGTTTTCCTTTTAGTAACTAACTTTTTTTACGGCAATATAGTCCGTCATTTTGCTATTACAACACACCATTTTATTGCTACCCTATCAAAATAGGTACCCTTAAAAATCCCTTATTAAGGATCACCAGCAATTCACCTCCATGTTTCGCGTTTATCAGGTTGTGTAACTTCTGTACTTGATAGGAATTTAAAAAATATAACTACAGCCCAACCAACGTAGGTAATTAGGTATTAGTAGATTACACACCGAGGACAGGCAAGTAAGAAAGCTTAGATCTCATGTAAAAACAAATATGTGATCTGAGGCTTTCTTATTTACTGTCCGAGGTTAGTATACTATTTTTCTCCTCGACGGAGGGGGAAAGCGACAACTTCGTTTAGCGCAGCGGGACGACAATTGACGCTTTCCGTCCGGAGGGGAGAAAGAGCATATTATTTATTAAATACGGAAATCCAGCAGTACTTACCAACATAAAAAATCGGAATGGAATGGTCGGAATCTTTGAAAAAGTATATGTCTAGAATGAGCCTCACACTTGTTCCGTATAAAACAAAAGGGGCTAACTTTCTTAGGTTGGTGTGCGTGAGGCTTAGATCAAAATAAAATTAATGGATAGGCCTGAAGTGCAGTAAGTTGAAGCACACTACTGGTGCACTTGGTCCATACAAACTAACGCCATTATCTGTCAAATCTAGGGCACTTGCATACAAGTGACAAGTAAACCTTTCATTTATTTTGCCTCATTTTTCTGGTTTGAAATGTTCGCGTAAGGCCTATCCATTAATTTTATTTTGATCGAAGGCGTGAGGCGCCATACAAAATATGTATGTGTGCGTGTATATGTATAGGGTTTTGGAACCAGTACTGGTTCCTATTTTTTTCAACGCTTTCGTAGCTTTGACTGTCTTTCTTGATAATCTAAGGTCGGAATCCATATTTGAGGTTTGGCGGCCTAGGCATATTTTTCCAAAATTGACAGTCCACTTTTCGAAAATTTAGTTTATTAGTAACCTTAATGCCTGCCGTGCAGGAGTTGATGGTTCGATCCCCGCCCAGGAGTGGTATTTTTGAAAGTCATTATGTTGAACTCAGCAGTAGAAAATGTCAAAATTACTATGGAGATACGCATCTTTCTACTGCTGATTTGACTTTCAAAAATCATACTCCAGGAGAGCGATTTTTGAAAGTCAAATCAGCAGTAGAAAGATGCATGTCTCCATAGTAATTTTGACATTTTCAACTGCTGAGCTGAGCTGAGAATGAGATTCAAAAATCGCACTCCAAACCGACTCATATCAAAGAGTTTTTCGCAATTTATGGTACGATTTGTAACACCACTGGTTTTTCGGTGAAGGAAAACATCATGAGGAAACTTGCATGCTTTAATTTCTAGACATGTATTGTACCCACTGTCCATTAATGTGGCGACGGGCTCACTCCCCGTCACACTAAACCGAGTTTCGGTACTAATAGTGAAATGTGGATGTTCTGAGGTGTCAGAATATCTCTGACTACCCCCTCGGGGAATATAATCGTGTCCATATACATGAAGCTTGGTCACGTTGCAGGAATTGACCCGAGCACACGTCTCGCGTGGTTTTCGCGCGTCGCGTTTTTGCCTGCCACGAGGCTCCGCAATCCTCAATCTCTTCTTGTTCTTGAACAAAAACAATCCCTGAGATTGGGATAGAAACTCCCATAAATTACACTTGACACTGGCGGAAATGCGGTGCTACGCACAAGCAAAAAGCCATTAATTATAAATAAATAAAAATATACATGAAATACCTACTTATTTATAAATAATATAGGTTTTGTTATAAATCCGACCGAGTCAGTAAACCCTCAATTTCAATAAAAGTTACATTAAAAATTCATTCTTAAAAATTTTACACTAATTTAACACACAAAGGTATTTTTTAGTTCGTAATCGAAAATTAGGTGTTTCGTCTATTTCTTTTGAAACGACCAACAATTGCATTATTTTCGACATCGGTCCAAAGATGATTGATGTTGTAAAATGTCAGGTAAACCACGATCTTGATCCTTGACACTGAATAGTACCTACTGTAGCCGGGGGACTTTTTAATTACCAAAAAGATTACCGATTGCCGTTTAAAAATTGTTGTAAGGTACTAATTGACAAATATAAAAACCTAAGTCTTACAGATCACAAGCCGCCGTAAAAAAAAATAAAAAAAATTGTCTGAAATTATCAAATTTCGCGCTTACTTACCGTTTTTTTTTTCTATACTGTCATGTTCTTCACCTTAGTTCAATACCCATGATACCCATACGTAATAGTTAGACTGTCTAAAGTTGCCATACAAAGCTATAAGACCAGATGAAAAAGTCAACTTTGATTGGTCTTATAGCTTTGTATGGCAACTTTATATTGTCTGAATCTTTGACTATTTATTATAAGGACTCGCCTCGCGGTAGCATATCCCCTCTGCCAGTCTGCCACGGTATAAAATCAATTGATCATGTGCATTTACATTCAATTTTATACCTTATCACTAAACGAGACAGTCTATAATTGCGAAACAATAATTACGAACATAGAACGTTTGGGGTTCACACGAGATTACTTTTCATGATTTTTAACTTTCAAAATCTATACATATAATAAAATTCTAAACTTGGCGATGATGTACATTGAAGATATTTGCAAAAAAAATAATTTGGGGTGTTTAGAATACGTAACGGAATACATAATGACCATTTTTAGAACTTTTGTCTGTTTGTCTGTTTGTCTGTTTGTCTGTTTGTTTGTTCGCGCATCACTTAAAAACTACTGAACCGATTTGGATGGGGTTTTCACTAAAGTAAAGGGCATGGTTCGGATTAAAATATAGGCTATGTTTCATCGCAATCGGTTTATTCAATCAAAAGTAATAGGTATTTAAAGACAAAGTCCCGACGGCACTGAATTTAATGCAAGCATAACATAAAAACTACTAAACCGATTTAACTTATAGGCTTTATTTCATCGCAATCGGTTCATTAAATCAAAAGTTATGTTATGAGTATTTAAAGACAACGTCGCGAGATCCAATGTAATGGAATGCACTAAGACCATTTTTAGAATTTTGTCTCCATGTTTCCCCGGAATGCCGATAGATGGCGTTGCATGTATTTTAAATCGCGCTATTAAAATTTTCGTGTATACATACATGAGCGAATTGGGCGTGGTCTAGATGCAACAGTGTTGCCAGAAGGTTACTTTTGTAACCTTTTAGGTGATTTTTAGCCCTGTCAGGTTACTTTTAGGTTACACGATTCAAAAGGTTACTTTTAGGTGACTTTTCGGAATTTGTATAATCAATCATATTTTTCCATGAAACGGAATACTTTTTCATATTTTTTGAACTGTTTTATAACGCAAAACGTTAGTAACGTAGTGAGTGCGGCTCCTAAAAACACGTTTTTCTCCGTTTTTTTTCTCTCCCACTAATGTATAGGTACCAAATCACGAATGATCGCTCGATCAATCAATCTGATGAAAATGCAACTTGAAATGGAAAACGCTACCGAATGTAATACATTTCTGTAAGTCAATGGAACCAACATCTGTCGATCAACTTTTAACACCTTATTACTGGAAAAAAATATGAAAGGTTACTTTTCACACCAAAAGGTTACTTTTTAATCGAATTCCGGTTACTTTTGACAAGATCCGGCTGGCAACACTGAGATGCAATGACAATTGAAGTGCTAAACAATTGAAGTGCGTCTTCGAGTAAGCCACCCGAAAGCGGTCAGACGCTTGAGGGCAGACGTCGTTGTCGGTTGTTCTCTAATATAAAAAATTTCGATGCTAAATTGCTAAGCTTCAAATTAAATATAATATTGTTGTTATTAATTAACGAGGTAAATAAATAAAGATATTGTTGTAAATACATTAAAAATAAATAAATTACGTCTATAGAGTGTCATTTTGTGCAATAATCCTGTAAAATTTTGGTAGCGGTTGTTTAGTATGGCTGTCAGCATAGTTTGTTTTAAATATCGCTAGGTTGAGATTAGGTAGATTGTTCAGTTCAGGTTATTTGGTAGGTTGTAAAAATAGTAATCATCATCATATTCATAAAGCTAAAAATATAATTTGTTGTGAATATCGCTAGGTTGAGATTCGTTAAATTGTACAGTTCTGTTTATCTTTTGTCAGTTTGCTAGGTTGCGTTGAGATTAGTTAAATTGTACAGTTCTGGTTATTATTTTGTAGGTTGTAAAAATAGGCATACTCATAAGGCTGTAAATATAATTTGTTGTGAATATCGCTATGTTGAGATTGGTTCAATTGAACAGTTCTGGTTATTTTTTTACTTATAAGGCACTGTCAGTTTGCTAGGTTGAGTTGACATTAGATAGACTGTACAGTCTGGTTATTTGGTAGGTTGTAAAATTTGGTAGGTTGTAAAATATGCATATTTTTAAGGCTGTAAATATAATTTGTTGTGAATATCGCTAGGTTGAGATTAGTTAAATTGTACAATTTTGATTATCTTTTTAGTTTAATAGGCCTTTTCTTGAAAATGCCCGCCAGAAAAAAAACGAGTCTATCTGCAAATAGCAGGGATGCTAAGAGGATGAGAGTGGTCAGGTCTCAAGAAACGGCAGAAGATTATGAGGCGAGACGTGATGCAGCCCAAGACCATCAGGCCAGCACTCGCGCATTAGAATCTGCTACTCAATATGAGTATCGGCTTAGACTACAGCGCGCTCACACGGCGGCCTCTCGGTCTCAAGAGAGTACCGAAGAACGGGAATTACGACTATTCGCTGACAGAGAGCGCCATATGTCATCTCGCGAGTCTGAAACTTTCACTGAAAGAGAATCTCGCTTAAGCTCTCAAAGAACTCTAACAGCATTATCTCGGTCTTTGGAGGCAAGCGAAGAAAGTGAATCGCGTCGTGCGTTGGACCGTGATCGTCATACATTGTCTCGCGAGTCCGAAACCTTCACTGAAAGAGAATCTCGCTTAAGCTCTCAAAGAACTCTAACAGCATTATCTCGGTCTTTGGAGGCAAGCGAAGAAAGTGAATCGCGTCGTGCGTTGGACCGTGATCGTCATACATTGTCTCGCGAGTCCGAAACCTTCACTGAAAGAGAATCTCGCTTAAGCTCTCAAAGAACTCTAACAGCATTATCTCGGTCTTTGGAGGCAAGCGAAGAAAGTGAATCGCGTCGTGCGTTGGACCGTGAGCGGCATGCATTGTCTCGCGAGTCCGAAACCTTCACTGAAAGAGAATCTCGCTTAAGCTCTCAAAGAACTCTAACAGCATTATCTCGGTCTTTGGAGGCAAGCGAAGAAAGTGAATCGCGTCGTGCGTTGGACCGTGAGCGGCATGCATTGTCTCGCGAGTCCGAAACCTTCACTGAAAGAGAATCTCGCTTAAGCTCTCAAAGAACTCTAACAGCATTATCTCGGTCTTTGGAGGCAAGCGAAGAAAGTGAATCGCGTCGTGCGTTGGACCGTGATCGTCATACATTGTCTCGCGAGTCCGAAACCTTCACTGAAAGAGAATCTCGCTTAAGCTCTCAAAGAACTCTAACAGCATTATCTCGGTCTTTGGAGGCAAGCGAAGAAAGTGAATCGCGTCGTGCGTTGGACCGTGAGCGGCATGCATTGTCTCGCGAGTCCGAAACCTTCACTGAAAGAGAATCTCGCTTAAGCTCTCAAAGAACTCTAACAGCATTATCTCGGTCTTTGGAGGCAAGCGAAGAAAGTGAATCGCGTCGTGCGTTGGACTGTGAGCGGCATGCATTGTCTCGCGAGTCCGAAACTTTTGCTGATAGAGATTCTCGCTTGGATTCTCAGAGAAATCGTGCAGCGGCGTCTCGAGACCTCGAAAATAGTGAAGAACGTGAAGCACGATTAGCCGCCGATCGCGAACGTCACAACAATGCCAGAGCTCTCGAAACAGAAGACCGTTATGAACTTCGATTAGAATCTGCTAGACGGAATTACGAACGTACACGCCAAATTAGTGAAAGCTATTTTTTAACTGAAAGGGAAAGACTACAAATGATATACGACAAGAAGAAACAGCAGAACAACGAGAATCACGCTTAGAGGAAAACCGAATTCGACATTCTATAAACAGAATGTTAGTTTCATCTGAGGATTCCGATGAGTCTCAGGAAAATAGTTCAACGAACAATTTTCTTCCTTGGGTCAATAAGGAAAAAGCAGGTTTTGAGTATTCGCCTAGGATTGAATATGCTGAATTCGCTTCTATAGGTGGTATGGCCGTAAGTTGCAATTTTTGTGATGCACTCAAGTGGAGAAAAGAACCAAATGGTATTTGTTGTTCGAGTGGGAAAGTTTACATTCACAATTTTCAAGACCCTCCAGAGCTGATAAAATCTCTTCTAAATGGTAACCATCCGCAATCAAAACAATTCTTAAACAGTATCCGCTCATATAACAGCGCATTCCAAATGACATCTTTTGGAGCAAAACAAATTTCAGAGGGACCTTTCATGCCAACCTTTAAAGTGCAAGGCCAAGTTTATCATCTCATAGGATCTTTACTACCACAAGACGAGCCAAAATTTCTCCAGATTTATTTCGTATCAGATTACAATGAACAGGCAAATATCAGAAATCAGAACTTTCCTCAACTAAACAGTGACCTTATTACTCAACTTCAAACTATGCTGCATCAGGCGAATCCTTACGTTAATAGTTTCAAAGCCGCAATAGAATCTATTCCGCAGGACCAAAACAATGACTACAAAATAATTATCAGAGCAGATAAAGGTCCTGCTGCTGAACATCGCGGCCGGTACAACGCCCCCGTGACCGATGAAGTTGCAGTGGTTTTAGTTGATCAAGACTGTGACAGACGTGACATCGTATTGCACACTCGCGACAATCGCCTGCAACGCATTTTCGAAACACACCGAGCTTACGATGCCCTGCAATATCCTTTAATTTATTGCCGAGGCGAAGATGGATACAATTTTGGACTCTATCAAGTTAATCCCATTACAAGGATAACTAATTATAATAAAAAAATATCAGCCTTGCAATTTTATGCATACTTGCTGCAGATAAGGCGTAGTGGCTTTATCTATTTACAAAGATTCCGAGGACTTTTCAGCCAGTTTATTGTAGACATGTATGCGAAAATAGAAACCGAGCGTTTAGTGTACATACGCACTAACCAGAGACGTTTACGCGCCGAAGAGTACTGTGCATCTACGGGACGCCATGCAACAAGATAATAACGTGGAAAACTTAGGGCGATTAGTAATTCTGCCATCCAGTTTTACCGGCGGTCCGCGGTACATGCATGAACGTACGCAAGATGCATTTTGCTACGTCCGAAAATATGGCAGGCCTGACCTTTTCATAACTTTTACTACTAATCCAAAATGGAATGAAATTTGTCAGGAACTTCTCGCAGGACAGGCGTCTTATGATAGGCATGATATTATAGCCAGAGTTTTCCACTTGAAACTAAAAAAAATTATCGATCTTATAACAAAAGAAAAAGCTTTTGGTGCAGCTCTTTGTTATATGTACAGCGTTGAGTGGCAAAAGCGTGGCTTGCCTCACGCTCATATACTGCTATGGCTACAAGAAAAAATTCGTCCTGATGCTGTTGACTCGGTCATAAGTGCAGAATTTCCTGATTTAAATGATGATCCAATATTACACGAAATTGTAAAGACACACATGGTTATGGGCCATGTGGCACTTTAAATAGAAACTCTCCTTGCATGAAGGAAGGACACTGCTCTAAAAGGTATCCTAGAGCGCTATTAGAACAAACAATGACTGGGGAAAACGGATATCCATTGTACCGTCGAAGATCACCTCAACAAGGTGGATGCACAGCTACAGTCAGGTTACATGGTCAAGAAATCGTTTTAGACAATAGATGGGTTGTACCCTATTCACCTGTACTATCAAGAACATTTCAAGCTGATATCAATGTCGAAATGTGTAACAGCGTCGAATCTATCAAATATATATGTAAATATGTCAATAAGGGTAGCGATCAGGCAACGTTTGCCTTGAGAAATAACGAATATGACGAAGTCACGAGGTTTCAATCTGGCAGGTATATAAGCTCTTCAGAGGCGGTTTGGCGTATGTTGAGCTTCTCCATTCATGAGAGACATCCGCCAGTAATCCACCTTGATGTTCACCTTGAAGGCGGGCAACGGGTGTACTTTAACCCCGAAAATGTGGTAGAGCGGTTAGAACACCCTAGACAAACCACTTTGCTAGCATATTTTCGTCTTTGTGATACAGATGAATTTGCAAAAACACTTTTATATGACGAAGTTCCGTCATATTACACTTACGATAAGCAGCACGGAGTTTTTAACCGTCGAAGACGTGGATCAGCTGTGGATGGAGAACCTGGTATCTTCAAAGAACACGTGATTGGAAGAGTCTATGCGGTGCATCCAAACAGCTCCGAATGCTATTACTTACGCCTTCTTCTCCATACAGTGCGAGGACCTACTTCTTTTTCCGAACTGCGAAAAGTAGACGGTATTGAATATCCCACTTACCAGGCTGCTTGCCGTGCGCGTCACCTGCTAGATGGTGATCAACATTGGGATGACGCTTTAGCCGAAGCGTGTGTCAGCGATAGTCCACATCGCTTGCGTCATTTATTTGCGATCTTATTGGTATTTTGTGGAATTTCTGATTCTACACAGTTGTGGCAAAAGTATCAAGAAAAATTAGCTGAAGACTTTTTAAGGAATGTACGACTTGCCAATAACGGCGAATTAAACGAAAGGTTGAGTGAAAGTACCTTAAATCGATGTTTGCTGGCTATCCAAGATATAGTTACTTCTATAGGCGGTAATCCACTCTCTCAATATGGTATGCCTGCACCAACGTTGGAGGGGGAACGCATTAATAGAGAATATGCGGCGGAGGTAAACTATAATCAAGTGGACCTCATCGAAACATTGCAAAACGGTGTTTCCAATCTAACAGCAGAACAGCGTATTATATTCAATCGAGTCTGTCAAAGTGTGAATGGATCTTTAGGAGAAATTCTGTTTGCAGATGCACCAGGTGGGACAGGAAAGACATTTCTCACTAAAATTATCCTGGCTCAAATACGTAGTCAGAGCAAAATTGCTCTTGCTGTTGCCTCATCGGGCATAGCGGCTACTTTATTACCTGGCGGTAAAACCGCCCATACGACTTTCAAAATCCCTATTGATTTGGATCGTACAGAAAGTCCAGTTTGTGACATTTCCAGGAACAGCGACAAAGCAAAGGTTCTTAAAGATTGCTGCTTAGTAATATGGGATGAGTGTACAATGGCAAACCGTAAAGCGGTAGAAGCGGTAGACAGAACCTTGCGAGACATTAAACAAAGTGACCAACCCATGGGCGGTATAACAGTACTTTTCTGTGGTGATTTTAGACAGACTTTACCAATAATACCACGAGGAACAAGAGCTGATGAGGTCAGAGCCTGCCTAAAGAGCTCAAGTCTATGGCGCAACGTTATACCGATGCATTTAACGATAAATATGCGGGCAAGAACTGGGGGCAACCCAAACGCACAAGAGTTTTCTGAGATACTACTGAAAATTGGTGATGGCACGTATCCACATGAAGAAGGAAAAGTTGTTTTGCCTGAAAATTTATGTTGTACAGTTTCTTTACTGCAAGACCTCATAGATTCTGTGTATGGTAACCCAACTCAGATAACAAATCATGAAAACTCTTGGCTTTGTGAACGAACTATTTTAAGTCCTCGCAATGACCAAGCAGCAACGATAAATGCTAAAATATTAGCGTGTGCTAATGGGGAAAGCGTAGAATATATCTCCATCAATAGAGTAATGGAACAAGAAGACGCTACTAACTATCCGATTGAATTTCTGAATTCCTTAAGCGCACCCGGCCTTCCCTCACACAAAATTAACTTGAAAATCGGTGTCCCTATAATTCTCCTTAGAAATTTAAGTCCACCAAAACTCTGTAATGGCACCCGGCTAAAAGTCACAAATCTGCAACAAAATGTAATAGAAGCTGAAATTTTGACAGGATGTGGCGAAGGCGATAGTGTTTTTATACCTAGAATCCCCCTCATTCCGAATAATTTTCCGTTTAGTTTTAAACGCTTACAGTTTCCCGTAAGCCTTTGTTACGCTATGACCATCAACAAAGCGCAGGGCCAGACGCTGCGTGTTGCAGGCGTAGACCTCAGTGTCAGTTGCTTTTCGCACGGCCAGCTCTATGTAGCCCTTTCCCGTGTTTCCAACTGCAGTAACCTTTACGTACACGTCCCTGGTGGTTTTACTTCCAACATTGTTTACAGGGAAGCTTTACAGTAGAGTGATCCTATTTTTTTGGGCACTTATCACATAACTGAACCAATTGAAGACAAAGAAGAATACAAAGAAAGAAACAGAAAAATTTAGAAAAAGTTATACCTAGGTATCAATTAAAATAAATAAACAAATAAATAAATAACGCTCACAAATAAAATGTCATACTTACATAACATGAGAAAGAAACAGAGATATACCTAGGTATCAATTTAAATAAAATGTCACACTTACCTACATAACATGATAAGCATAACATAACAAAATATTCTTTATCCAAAATAATTCACTCAGTAGTTTTTTACATGCATTTATTAATGCATTCTTTTTCTTTTTTCCAGTAAGTATTTCCTATTTGTTTTTCTTTTCTTTCCTTTCCTTTTTCTTTACATTTTTTCAGTAGTCCGCGCGAACGAAGTCGCGGGCACAGCTAGTTAGAATCTAAAGTTATGGGGAATAAAATCTCATGTTGCGGATTGCATGTTACCTCGCCCCCCGCAAAAAGTGGCAGAAATGTTTGTTAGTAGAATTACACGCGTAACTAGTCCACATATAAGTAGTCAAAGGTCTGAATGAACCAGCCCTGGAAAATTTAGTGTTTACAAAATGACCTAGTGTATCTATTCTATATCGTTATTTAGTCATCATAATACCTACAAGTCCAGACTAGATTCTGGTACTTTAAATGGGACTAAATAATTTTGTGTGACACTCAGTTGCAGAAACGCTCATTAAAATTAATCCTTCATTAAATCTCTCGCTGTCACTTGTTGTCTCGTTGACATAGTAAAAGCTAGCAAGATATTTAATGGAGGATTAACTCTGGGTGTTTCTGCAACCGTTTCTGAATGTCCAAGATATTTAATACGAGAACCAATCGTTTTATAAACAAAACGCGAGCCAGACACCTGTTGAAGCCAGCGGTGCAGAACTTCAATAAATTGATTCTGAAACCGCAAACCTTAATAAATTCCTCTCCTAATGCGGTCTCTGACCGTAATAGGAAATGAAGATTGAAAAAGGATTTAAAAAGAATTCAATTAGGTATGATTCGGTCACTGGCGTGTGGCGTAGAGGAAGGTATACTATACTATAAGGTACCGGGTTGGAATTCGCACGGACGACATCCCAATATATACCAATGAGTTTGTGGACTTATTTACGTAACCGACAGCTTCCAAACGGTGAAGGAAAACATCGTAACGGAACCTGTGTACGCTGAAGAAGAAATTCTGATGCGTATGTAAAGTCTACCAATCCGCATTGGGCACGCGTGGTGGACTAACGTTCATACACCCTCCCTGAGGGTTGTCCCTGTGCCTTGCAGTAGTGTGACGTTTATAGGCTGATAATGACGGTGTCTTTACAGGTTTTGAGAATTACAGAGTTTCAATTTTTCTGCGAATACAATATTTTGTTAAAAGATAGATTATTTTAATTTTGTTAGACCTTATATATCAATTGTCATCATCATCAACCTCTATACCCTACACTCAAGGAGGGTAAATTCTTGCCGCTTTGAACGCGGCAAGAACTACTT
Source organism: Agonopterix heracliana (assembly GCA_963693445.1). Taxonomy (NCBI): domain Eukaryota; kingdom Metazoa; phylum Arthropoda; class Insecta; order Lepidoptera; family Depressariidae; genus Agonopterix; species Agonopterix heracliana. Next base: position 3,223,007 of record OY856321.1, read on the forward strand.
TCGCTACAATACAAATTCAGCTATATTTCGCTATTAACAACAGAAGCAAAACCAACAAGAACAAGCTAAATAAAAGCTTGTACTTAATAAAAATTCGCTAGACTACCTTTTTTACTAGACGTGTTCAGGGTTACCTACACCGTCATCTTACGGTGCCCTTCGTTTAAAAAAAATATTACAAAACGAAAATTCGCAAAAATTACGTCATTTTGCAATTTGACGAATCTGTGGTGTAAAAAATTGTTTCAATCGATTTAACAGTCCACGTAGGTACAACGTTAAGACTTCATTTGCACACTTTCTTTTAAACAAATACGATTATCAACACCATCAAGATCAACGTTACGAAACGTTCACGTTTACGTCTGAGTTACGCAAAAGGTCAATCACACTGAACGCTAGTTTACTATTGATTCTGTTAACTCTTAAATGGTAAGGTCAATTGTGTTAATTATCCCTGTAGGGAAAGCTGTCTAGTAGGTATAGGGTTTTAAACTCTACAGCATAACGCGACTTAATAACTATTACAATATAAATACTTTAAGCCGAGGTTATGTATACAGTTATGCATACAGTCTATTTATTTAAATAACTCTCCTTTTTTTTCAATATCTAAAATAGAAATAGTAGACAGTTGAGCGGCGCCCGGGCGGCGACGAGGTAAATTCAATTGCATGCATCATGACACTTCTCTCACAGTAGGTACTGAGAAGTACTGAGAAGTAAGAACTGTCGGGACTCTGGTTAAGGGTCGCGCTACTTTATAAAATAAGCTAAAGTCGCGCTTTGTAGAGTTAGGCCCGCCGCATACATGCGGAATTATAATTCCGGGCGGAATTACGATTTCGTATAGATTTGTCCCCTTCAGAATTCCGTGCCGTGAACATGCCGTGATGGTCCAGTAGCGAGTAACTTGCCTGCCGTGCAGAAGCCGATGGTTCGATCCCCGTCCAGGCCGACCCGTACCAATGGTATTTATGTACGATTTGTAATACCATTGGCTTTTCGGTGAATGAAAACATCGTGAGGAAAACTGCATGCTTCAATTTCTAGGCATGTATTGTACCTCCATCCATCCATCCATCACAGCCCTTGATCAGTCCGTCTTCGGACATAGGCCTCCTCCATATTTCTCCATGACGTCCTGTTCCTCGCCCTCTGCATCCAGTTGGGACCCGCGTGTCTCCTAATATCATTAACCTTAAAATTATGTTGCCTACTCTACAAATCGACTAGAGCTAAAATATGTATGGGATATCAATTTTTTTTTCGCGATTTCGATGTTGGTCCCATAGAGAAAGTTGTTCAGTTTGACGGTCTAAACAACCCTCTTAAGAGTTTTAAATATTTATTGTTACTTATGAAACACCCTGTCGCTGGGATAAAAATGGAAGGATTTTTTTTTGTGAAAATGAAACTTCTCTGGGATGAAACCTATACTATAGGAAGACGCCGAGAAAGCACGTTGCGTCGCGTTGCGTTGCGTTGCGTTACGTTGCGTTGTACTTTTAATTACCTAATGTATTTATTTGATTGACAGGTGGTCACAAGGAACATCACTCGGAACACGAATCGTCTCACGAAGAACACGGGAAGAAAGCTTACGAGGTAAGATAATCATCAGCCTCTGTCGTGCCCACTGTTGGGACGCAGGCCTAACTATTGTCAACCTGAAGGGTGAACATTCCTCTCAAATAATCACAATGCTGTGAAAGTAAATATATATAGGGTCCTTAATATGCTGACACTTTTTTAAGAGGATGATCAGACCATCAAATTGAACAACTCTATGGGACCAACATCGAATTCGCGAAAAAAACAGCTGGCCCATACATTTGCCTCTAGTCGGTTTGCTGTTTTGTATGGGACAGCTGATTTTTTTTTCAGAAATTTCGATGTTGGTCCCATAGAGAAAGCTGTTCAGTTTGATGGTCTGATCATCCCCTTAAAAAAGTGTCAGCATATTAAGTTGGACCGTTTATACCGGGTGAAATTGATATCATTAGCATCCTTTTAAATCAAACTGAACAACTTTTACTATGGGAGTAACTGATTGGAGCAAAATAAAAATCTGCTGCTTCATACATTTGAGTCGAGTAGGGTTGCACTTTAGTATGCAACAGCTGATTTCTTTTTCGCTCCGATCGGTTTGCTCCTATAGTAAAAGTTGTTCAGTTTGATGGGTAGACTCTTAGTTTAAAAGGATGCTAATGATATCAATTTCACCCTGTATATTCTATTTTGTTCATTTTTAAAAGGGGAGCAAACATTTGTGTTTCGAATAAATAAATTCAATCGGCGTTATCGTTAGTTCAACCCAATCGTATTTTATCCAGAGTTAAAAACAATTTTGTCCGATTATTCTTTTATAAGGACGATAATCGTAAAATTTATGAAAACAACAATTTTGAGCCGTGTTATGCTTGCTTTGTTCAAATATTATTCCAGGAGAAATAAAATAACTTTCGACAGGTTTTTTTTTTTATTAGTCTTCTTACCCAACGAAAGGGCAGCGGCCGTCAGCGTGCGGCATATTGAACTTTATCTACATAACAGTGAGATACAATGACATTCTATACACAAGGACTTCGCATCAGTGCGCTATTAACGGGGCCGCTAAATCTTAACTATTATCTTAACTATTATAACACCGTAAAATCATGAGGAACAAAAAAGTAGCGGTTCACTTAATGTAGATTCAAATAACAGTCGATAGCGCGATTTAAATGACATGCAGCGCCTCTATTGACAAAATTGTTAGTTTGTTCGCGCATCATGCAAAAACTACTGAACCGATTTTGATGAAACTTTTTTTGTTTGATAGCTTATGATCTGACTTAAAATCTGGTATATAATTTGTGCGGACGAAGTCGCGGGAAAACACTAGTTGTTTTATATTTCTGCTTTGTGAGAGAGGACATTTGAAAGGACTGGAATGTCAACGGCAATGTATGACAGCCGAGTATTACTGAGGCCTAACTGAGGCATATATATTAGATACATGATTGTGCCATTTTTTGTTTTTATATTTGTATGACGCGGTGAGTGCATGTCCATCTTGTCATCTTGTTGGTGAGATACTGATAGAACACTGACGTAGAATAATATGGACGCCGCGGGCATAGTACAAAATTCGCTAAAAAAAAAGTGTCAGAGACAGTGCACAAATCAAGTAGTAGGTACGTGTATTAATATAAAATAAACCAACAAAAAACATTGAAAATGCTGAAATTCTTTTCCATCCCATTCCCCCAATCGGGACAAGTCGGTCGGCCGATTAAGGCTGCTATTCCACCAGAGATGTGCGAGGTAGAGAGGCGGTGAGCGATGAAAAAATCGGCCAATGAGAGTTCTTCAATTTCCCAATGACGTGATCAAGCGAGCGTGCTATTGGCGGATTGTTTCCTCGCTCACCGCTTCGCTACCTCGCACATCTCTGGTGGAAACGCAGCCTAAACGAAGATTGTCGCGTAATTGGTTCTCTTTTTACGATCACGACCTCAAAACATTTTAGCAATATCGATGCTACTGAATCTTAATACCATCAACAGTATACAAGGTGTTACAAAAATACAAATAAACTTTTAAGGGGGTGGTATAGACCATCAAACTGAACAACTTTCACTATGGGACCAACATCGAAATCGCGAAAAAAATAATTGATGTTCCATACTCTACAAATCGACTAGAGCTAAAATATGTATGGGATATGACATTTTTTTTTTTGCGATTTCGATGTTGGTCCCATAGAGAAAGTTGTTCAGTTTGATGGTCTAAACAACCCCCTTAAGAGTTCCAAATATTTATTGTTACTTATGATTCTTATGAAACACCCTGTAGATAGTAGGTACGACTGTTTTTTTTTTTATTTATAATTAATGGACTTCTTGCTTGAGCGTTAGCACCGCATTTCCGCCAATGTCAAGTAGTTTGAGGGAGTGTCTATCCAATGTCGAGGATTTTTTTCGAGTAAGACCAACTGAGAAGGATTGTGGAGCCTCGTGGCAGGCTGAGACGCGAACCGAAAAGAGACAAGTGTTCGGGGCAAACCCTGCAACGTGACTCTCAGGTACGACTGTTGTTAAGGAATACTATCACATAAAATACCGATACTATAGATAATACTAATAGCAAACTTACTTTGATACATGCTTTTTGTCATTTTGATCTGAAAATACGTTCCTTGATAATAAATCTCATCAAATAACATTCAAAATCTTACTAGAAGATAGGACAGTCCCTAGGTATCACATAAAGTACGTCTTCTACTTACTATGTAATAAAAAGTGTCAATTTACGCAGTCACGTTTGCCTTTGATATCATAAGAAATGGGTTTCGGTATTAGAGCTATAAAATTTATATGTTAGGAGACTTTGAGCCGAGAAATGTCTTTGCGATTTGTCGTTTTTATAAAAAATATAATAGACACGGTGCAGTACAAAAAATTTCCAAAATATTAAGGCGGTATGATACGGTCGGAACACGAACGAAACATGAAAAACTGTGTTTTAAAGTCTGACAACGAATAGGCGATCGCTCTCAATAACACATTAAGTTTGGTAGATAAAAAAACATCCCAAACCCCTTTCTGTTCTGTTTTTTTTTCAATATTATTATATTTTAACTTTTTTTTGTGTACTTATTTAACTAAATACACTAAATATTTCTAGACAAATTCGTTGAATTCGAAGAGAAACCGCCGAAAACGCATGAGAAAAGATTTTGATGAAAAATACGTTTTTTTGCGATACTGCTTTCAATTGAAGCGGGATGGCTAATTGCAAACTTATGCTAGCATAAAAGAGAAGCTTGCACTCGGATAACCTGGCCTTAAGGGTGCACCAAGTCAAACTACAAACGAATCGAAAAACGTTTGAAGCTCGTATACGCGCGTTTGAATCGATACAAACGCGCGCACAAACCGAAAGCCGACGCCATTGTACACACGGCGACACATCAGGTTACGCACCCTATATACCCATAACTACACTAGTACAAAACACAAAATAGTGCGGTAGAGAGCCTGCATAGACGCGGCTGCCGGCGCGGGAGCAGCGTGCCGTGAGACGAAAGAACAACAACATACGCACCTTCTCGCACGATTCGCAGTTCTAATAGTTCAAAGTCCAAACAGGGTAACCTGACGTGTCGCCGTGTGTACAACTGACGAGGAGTCTCTGATCAAAACGCGGTAGCTACGAGCGACTGCAACGCGTCTGTATCGCTGTATCGCCCTGTGTGCATAAGTTACAAGGTGGCGTCATATGAATAGATAATAGTAGTACCGTATAGAAGCGAAACGAGTTTTGTAGGCGTTTCTTAACATTTTGTATGCGTATTTTGACATTTAAAGCGGGAGTTTCGTTTCTACACCACTAATTTTTAATTAGTTTCGAAACTTTAAGGGTGTATTCAGACTGTGAAAAACGAGAACTTTTTTTGGATTTCCCATAGAAAATCGATCCGCACTTTTGTATGGGAGGTCCAAAGAATGTTATCGTTTTTCGACCCATGTTCCTCAGGGAAAGTTGTTCAGATTCATTGTCTGAGTACACCCTTACTAAAAACTTAAAGCTTTTAGTTAAAAAATTAGTGGTGTATAGATAGTGAGTGTACTATTATTAAGTACCTATCTATTCATATTATGGTGGCGTATACGCGCGTCATCTGAGCGTTTAAAATACGCCTTGTGCTTAGGCTCAATGTTACGTTTTTAATTGATCAAAGGAACTGACAGCTGCCTTGCAGAACATCAGCGATACACGGAGATATTGGAAACCAAAACCGAACTCCAAACCTTGGTACTATCATTATGCTCGGGGCGTAAGTTTTCGTTTGATGTCAGTAACATTAACTCCCAAGTGTTAACAATGCCAAATTGTCTCGAAGATCAAGTTACTAACACCAATAGACACCATTTTCTGATACCTACGTAATGTTATAAATATAAGATAACCTATTAACTAAAACTAAAATAATACCTCAACTGTTTACTTTGTTTTCTTTTCTTCCTTTTTTTTTTATTTTATTTTATTTCGGTGTCACGTTGCAGGGTTTGCCTCGAACACTTGTCTCTCGCGTGGTGTTCGCGCCGTTCGCGTCTCAGCCTGCCACGAGGCTCCAAAATCCTTCTCAGGTTGTTCTTACTCAAAAACAATCCTCGAGATTGGATTGACACTCCCTCAAATAACTTGACACTGGCAAAATCTAACAAGGAAACGCCATTAAATAAAAATAGAATAGAATATTTTATTTCGCTTTATTTTATTTTATTTGCAAGACCAACAGCTGTTGACACAATACAAATATGGGGCTAACAGAAAGCCAATTATAGGTCTCCGCTGATAGAAACAAATTTTGATGATGTATCTATGGTGAAAGTTATTCAGTTTGATGATCTGAAGCACCCTGTTCGATATGTAACGCATTTAATTTTACATCCTGTATACAAAGTCACAGCTCACTTAAAGTTTTAGATTATGACTGCATACGATGACGCATTGATGACCTTTACAATAACTACTTACTAATTCTTCTTCTTCTCGTGTGGAATTGTCACGTCTTCTTCAAATCGTCAATCTCCAGTATCTTGCCACCTCTGTCGCACTGGCTGATGCGCTCATTAGATCCCCCTCTCCACACTGTGGTCCACCGTACAGACTGTTAGGTGCGGGGTGGTTTGTTGTAGTCCGCATTGACATAAAGGGTTGCTGTTTTGGGGGATAATTCCCCATTTGATAAGATAACTACTAATTCATGTAATATTATGTTTTATATGAATGACAAATATAGGTAAAGTGATAATTTTTTCAGCATTGCCTAATGTTATGCTTATAGAACCGAGTGCCATCAAATGTTATTAAACACCTATTGTTGTAAGGATAAAGTCTATTGTGCTTAATATTTATGTTTTGGCTTGTCTAATATTCTGTTTTGTCAAAACATTGAATGATATGTCCATTAAGGGTATATTATTCGGAGCGCGCTCCATACAAACGTACTATGGTGATATTTTCAATACTAACCAATTAAAGTCAATGAAAGATTGCAGAAACAATCTAGAAACAAATTTCTATGCTTGTATTATATTCGGGAACCCCCCGGGGAATATAGTCGTGAGCATATGCTATGCTATGCTATTATATTCGTTAAAATGAATAGTTTTAAAGTTGCAGTGCCTCAAAGATTTCCATACAAATCTTAAATTAATCCTAGCATTGAAACTGTATATTTTAACGAAAACGGACTCTATAGAAGCATAGAAATTTGTTTCTAGGATGTTTCTGCAAAATTTCATTGACTTTAATTTGTTAGTATTGAAAATATCACCATAGTACGTTTGTATGCAGCGCGCATTTTCGCTCTCGGAATAATATTCTCTTAATGAGTTATACAGGGTCACAGGTTCGCCACTTCGAACAACGTTTTGGATTTGACATGATGGCGTTCGCACACGTTCTTACCACGCATCGTATACAATTAGTTACTTTTCTCCCCTCCGGACGGAAAGCGTCAAGTGTCGTCCCGCTGCGCTAAACGAAGTTGCCGCTTTCCACCTCGGTCGAGGAGAAAAATAGTATACTAACCTCGGACAGTAAATAAGAAAGCCTAAGCAGTATAAGTATATTTGATTTGATTTTGATTTGATTTGAAAGCCTGAGATCACACGTTTGTTGATTACATGAGATCGAGACCTTTCTTACTTTCCTGTCCTCGGTGTGTAATCTATTATTCATTGTTCGTTCTGTTATTAAAAATAGTATTTGACCTTAAGAATTACTGAAAATTTGAACTAAGCGTTATTTTTCAACGTTTTTATGCACTGAAAAGACACAATTTTTTATGTAGTCTAATCCAACGGGTGCGCGCGCCTGACTGCATTCCCTTGCTCGACTTCCCTCAAGTTTCCCAGAGAGTGGAAAGTGGGGTGGGGTATCTGAAGTCACAGAGGGGCGGGGAGTGGCCGTTCTGTATGCAGAACTATATACCTACTATTACCTATTCTGTGACAGGGCGTAACAAAACATTACGAAAAATAGTCAGCTATCAATACTAACATCAAATTCCTACCGCGCAAAATGTATGGTTCTGATTTTTTTTGAGATCTCATAGTTGGGCCCATAGTAAAAGTTGTTCATAGTGATGGATACTTAATTTTTTTTGAGTTTTCGGATGCAATTCCCCTACACCCTGTATGTCAGCGATTAGTTGATTGTAATGGAAGATTGGACGTCGGACGTACAAGAGGCAAACTCGATTATCAACTCTTCTACGACTCTGACTTTGACTCTAATTTGTTTAAATTAATTTTATAAGTTGTACGTCAGGTTCAATCAAACCGGTACTTTTGATTCTCGATTGACAAAAAGTGCGTTTACGTTCGAGTTTTTGTCGTGCCTAGAGCATGCAAATTAAACAAGAAATTATGGAATAACATTTGCGTCTTTTCATAAATGGTAATGGTTTTGAATCGTAGTAGTGCATGAAACAGCACGTTGCAGGAAAAAACTGTAACAAAGCGAAAAAAAATAGTACGTACTTAACTATAATTTTCATAAATGAATATGAATATAAGTATTCAGGACAGTTTTGTATCACAAAGTGCCGCTAAATTCAATAGGAGTTGAAGATTCAGAACAGGCGGCATAGCGCCGCGATAATAGTTTTTCTCCCCTCCGGACGGAAAGCGACCTTAGACTTCTCATAATAATGACAGTGACAGCATTCCTTGTTACTTGAATAATTAATTAAACATAATTTTACTAATAATGTGTAACGTTTAACATTGCCATTTAAGCGAAACTCACTCTAAACTCGCTTGCTTTCTTTGACAATGCCGTGGTAGCACCGCGGCTACAAAGTTCTCAAGGCAATTAGATTCCCCAACGATTGTACCTACAGTTAGCGAGATTTGCAGTGATTTTAATTAAGCGACTGCCCAACAATGCGTGAATGCGAATTTTCAGTTTCGTGGACGTTTGACCTTTACTCAAGATGTTGGTATGACGCAGTAAGATCATTCTGGAACTGGTTTAAGATATACTGGATGATATTTTTACCGTTCCAAAACTTTCATCCTTGGTTCAGACCGTCAAACTGAACAACTTTTATTATGGAAGCAAACCAGAATTCGTTTAAAAAAATAAGCTGTCTCAGTTTCGAAACGGTAAAAACATCATCCGGTATTTATACAGGGTCCTTCTTAATATGCTGACACTTTTTTAAAGGGGGTGTTCAAACCATCAAACTGAACAACTTTCTCTATGGGACCAACATCGAAATCGCGAAAAAAAAATTAGAGAAAGTTGTTCAGTTTGACGGTCGGATCATCCTCTTAAAAAAGTGTCAGCATATTATGTTGGACCCTATATAGGTATTCAAACCCTTTGCTATACAGGGTTGAGGGTGTAATAGAAATATGTGGTCGATTTCTGAGGTCAATCTGTGTTGTGGCTGAATCGCGCTCGCAAAGACGCTCATTCAACATCAGTGCTTAAAAATTTCGCAGCGATTCAATTGCGACGTGGTCGCGGTGCAGTTCATTTGTGACATCGCCTACGCCCAAAAATCACTAGTGTGATACAGTCCTGAGTCAGATCAGTCCATCAATGATCCATTGGGGTTTGATTGGGCTCATTTGATTTAATCAAAGTTGGGATCAATTCATACACTGTTGGGTATAGGCCTCCATTTGCTTATGCCGCTCTCTACTCTGTCCTGTAGGCCTCGCATGCCACCCCGAGAAAACGATAAAAATCTAGATGTTTCTCCACGTCTGCCAAAAAGAGCACCCATGACTTTTTCGTTTATCGCTTTGTCGTGGGCATGCCAGACGTTCTGGCCCTGATCTTATTTAGTTCCATATGCCTCTTTAACACTAATCTCCACTCCAGGGCGTCCATAAGGATACGAAGACCGAAAAAGGCCATCATGACAAGGAGGATCATCATGGAAGATATAAGGACCACGGAGGCATCGACAAGCACCACCACGATGAGAAGAAACATTATGGCGACCATCATCACGAGGAACATGGGAAGAAACATGCCAAGGTAGGGATGGAAGGGATAGGTAAGGGTGGCAAGGTCGAATCAATGGCGAATTTGGGGGGTTCTTCATCAAATCGTTCCCATTCCCTCCTGTGGCACGTGTCTTATGACCAGGAGTGCAATTCTCAAAGGAAACATCCTTCTTGCATCCTTCAGATCGTCGAAGTTTTCACGCATACCGAATTGACAGCTCGCCGAAGTTTCAACCGATGTTAGCGCTTAGAGAATTGCACTCCTAACATTCCTGTCCTGACATTTAGGACATCACCCTGTTGTTGTTGTTGTTAAATAAGTTGTGGGTTACAAAGACATTTTACAAGATAGAAGATTCTCCTATTCCTCAACTATAGTGAAAAAGAAGCCTTCGTATAGTAAGAACGGCTCGATAGCTTCAGTCGGTAGTGAACGTGCCTGCTGAACCGAGGGCCGCGGGTTCGAAACCCGCAAGGGGTAAATATGTGTATGGTAAATATAAATATTTGTGCTCAGGTATATCTTGTATTGGTATTGGTTGAGCGGGCTCATTTTCCGCAACTCGACGACTCAGGCGCCTATTTTGCGTGAGATGGGAATGACTACTCTTCCCATCCTAGCTCCTCCAGGAAGCCCACCAGCTTGTTGATGCTGCCGAATGCTTCTGGAAGAGACCCCGGTGATCCGAGGTGTTGTGCCCGATAGTGTGCTAGCCCGTTAAAAGTTAAAAAGTTAAAAAGTCATTTATTGCCTCAATTTTTCTTACAGTCTAAGTACACAAAAAAGTATTATTACACAATTGAGACAAAAGGTCGAGGCTCAGCCTGTGCTGGCACGGGGTTGAACCCGCGCAGCGCTGATTTTCAGCCCCTCCCTTTTCCCTAAGATCTTGAGTGGGAGATGAGTAAATGAGGGCAGATAAATAGTACATACAGATGCTCTAAACATCTAAAACTTAAACATCTTTGTACTTCTTCACTACATACAAAATTAATTATAAAATTAAATCATAAAATTTAACAAAATACACGTTACGTTCTAATAGCACGGGCACAGCTATTTCTTCGGGGTGTATGAGGGTGTGCATGGAGTAGGTACGAAGAAATGGAAAACTGTTAGTAACACCAATACAAGATATACATCTTGTATTTTTGATGACAGGATAATATCTTTTTCCTGACATCAAAAATACAAGTCTGGAGTTTCTAGGACTTCAATTGAGACTGGACCATCTGTGTGACAATGTACTCGATATTAATTTAATTAAAAACCTATGGTTAACTTTTAATTCTCCATTTAATTTAGTATGAGGAATCTGGCAAACACTCGAAAGGCCATAGCACCAAGGGTAGCCACGATATCCATAAAAAAGAAGAATACGAGAAGAATGTCGAATTCTTTGAGGAGGAGGGTGATTCTTCGGAAGAGGAGAAGCATGGCGGTCACCATCACGGGCGCAGTCACTCCTCGGTAAGCTTCCATTATCTACCTATCTATCTCTATCTAAAACGTCACGCCTCTTTCCCAGTGAGGTAGGCAGAGACCAGGGCGCGTCAGCTACAACGATCCTTGCATACCTCTTTTGCCTCATTCACATACACACATCTCTTCATACATACCCGTCGGTTTCGAGTACTCCGCACCTCCCCTTTTTGTAGGACGTAACCGATTTGATCAGAATATGTACGCCCTCTGCCGACACTTCCACTCACTTTAGCTCCATATATCGTACAACTGCTATCACTCATCCTCTCCCCATGACCAAACCAACGAAGCACACCCTTCTCTATTCTTGTCACAACATCTTCTTTGAATTTACATCGATCTCTAATCACAGAATTTCTCTCTATCTCTCAGCGTAACTCCACACATACTTCGTAAGGAACGCATTTCAACAGCATTAATTTTACTTTCATGCTTCTTCCATACCCAGCACTCAGTGCCATACATAAGTGTAGGCACCACTTCCACTATGTTCTTTGAATTAAACTTAAGCATCTTCATCTCTGAGGGATCACATTAGAAATGAAGTGATTCGTCACAGAACTAAAGTGGCTGACATAGCTCAGAAAATTAGCAAGCTGAAGTGGCAATGGGCTGGTCATATCTGCCGAAGAACTGACAACCGATGGGGTGTCAGAGTTCTAGAGTGGAGACCGCGAACTGGTAGGCGTAGTGTGGGACGCCCTGCTGCCCGCTGGACAGACGACCTAAAAAAAGTAGCGGGGAGCGACTGGGTGAGGAAGGCCAAGGACAGAGTTTTGTGGCGCGCCTTGGGAGAGGCCTATGTTCAGCAGTGGACGATGATAGGCTGATGATGATGATGATGATCTTCATCTCAGCCGATAGACGTCCACTGCTGGACATAGGCCTACCCCAAGGATCGACACAATGAATGATCCAACAGGTTTTCGCCACTTTCACCAGGTTGTAGGTACTTACCCACGCCGCGCTTTCCGGTAGGTACGCGGTAGCCACCCGAGAACTCTTCGGCTCGAATATAATACGCATCGAATTTTGAATTTTTTCTTCTTCCGCGAATGCCGGTTTCCTTACGAGGTTTTCCTTAATACGCTAACTGTTTTTTAAGTAAATGATCAGACCATCAGACTGAACAAATTTATATATGGGACAGACATGAAAATCGCGAGGGTCGATTAGGATTACTGTTTAGTATGAAACAGCTGTTTTTTTTTTGAGGATTTCGTTGTTGGTCCCATAGACAAAGTAGTTTAGTTTGATAGTCTGATCAGCGTATTAAGAAGGACCCTGTAGATTTCTCGTCTTCTTTTCTTTGCCAGTAGATACCGAACTGTGAAATCAATTTATAAAACTAACCAAAGATAAATTGATATTTGTCGGAGGTTTCGAATAGTTTCGATAGCTAATATTTAGTTTCAGACACTATGTAAATCGATTTTGTTTTTATTTCTTATCGGTTGCGTTACTTGGCCTTCGATTTAAACTTAGGAGGTTAATATTTGACTCGGCGGATTAGGTCTTAACTTTCGTCGACCTGACCTTCGTCCCTCACTTGGCCATAACTCTGATACTGTCTTGGTCCACCGACCATCTTGACTTCAACTTTGTGATCCGCTAAGTGCAATACATACGACAAATGTTGTTACCTTCTAAGGGTGTAAGGAAAAGTATCATTAACCTTTTAACCACATTACTCTACCCATCAAACTGAACAACTTTTACTACGGGAGCAAACCTGTCAGAGCGAAAAAAATATCAAATGTCTCATACATTTTAGTCGAGTAGGTATGCATTGCAGTTTAGTATGGAACAGCAAATTTTTTGCTCTGACAGATTTGCTCCCATTGTAAAAGTTGTTCAGTTTGATGGGTAGAGTATGTGGTTTAAAGGTAACTTTTCCTAACACTCTGTAGGTATAGTAGGTATTTGCGAAGTATAGTCTTTTGTAAAATTACAAATGTCAGGTCAACCATGATTTCAGAGAGAGCACTTTGTTCTTTTTAACTTTGTATAGTGAAAGTTGTTCAGTTTGATAGTCCTACCCTAGTAATATTCAAACCACCCCTTGAAATATTAGGTACTGGGGTATTTTTGTTACAACTTTTATACCTAAAATGAATCTTGCTGCACTTTTTTCCGACTTTGGGAGTCAGGGACTCAATCATTTTGTATACCTCTAAATTGAAATGAAATAAAGAATTTATTATTATTATTTTATATGTCTTACGTTCCGTAATCACGGGCAATTAAGTCCCGGACCTTTGGAAGGCGTGCATGGAGCCGAAGCCAACATGTAGAGGCCCGTTCAAAAGACAAGATAATCTAAATGTAAATTATTATTATTATTTACAAAGTGTGTTTTTCTACCTATAATGTTGCACATTAAAAGTGAGTTTTCCGGATCCGGGAAAACACAAAAACCCGGGTCCCCTTAAATCCCGGACACTTAGCAACCTCGTCTAGGTCCACTAAGCCTAAGCTCCCTCAGATCAAACTTTCCATTACTATTGTAAGATGAGTAGCGCGAAATGAGAGCGTCAAGTTTCAATTCATTTCGGTTCAGTGGTTTTGAAATAAAACTCTAGTTTGTAAAACGTTCGCGTAGCGAATACCATTTAGTTAACAATACACGCATCCATCGTATCTTAATAAAACAATTTACGTTAAACATTTTTAAAGTTTATTCTATAAGGTCTAACAAAATTATGTGAAACTATTTTAAGGGGATGATCAGACCATCAAACTAAACAACTTTCTCTATGGGACCAATATCGAAATAACGAAAAAAAAATCAGCTGTTCCATACAGACCTAGACCTAGGTACGCGACCTAAATGTATGGGACAGCAGTTTTTTTTTCGTGATTTTGATATAGATTGTTCAGTATTCTTTTTTGCTTAAAATGTGCCACATTTATAGTGGTTACAAAGTTACCTAGTTTTACGGTAAAATCGGCCTAATGAGATAATTGTTACAATTTCAGGGCGGTGGCTTCAAGAAGGGAAATCTTAATGCAGCTTACCACGGCCACGACAAGGGAGATTCAGGGCATTTCGATAAGGGCAGCCGTGGGCATGGGCATAAGGTATGTACCTACGTCTTTATTATTAGATTAGAGAAACGGGACAAAAGGCATAACTCTGTCATAATCCCGTCATCGTCCTCCGGCGTACAGTTCTGTTGTAGAGGCTGCGGACGTGTATGCGGCTCTCGTATAGGACTGTACAGCCATGAGAAAAAGTGCTTCTCCGAAAACACTGTTTGAATCATCTGCCACAGATGTAAAGGCCTATGATGATGATGATCTCCGAAGGTATTTTCGGCCGTAGCCCGGACCTTTGGAAGACTTGCGTGGGGACACAGTCCAACACGTAGAGGCCCCTTGCAGACACTTTTTATCTAAATGCGATGGGATGCATTGTGCAGATGCACCAGAAGACATACCACGTTCAGAGTAGAGACTATTGTAGAAAGGGCAGAAAACTGTTTTTTGTTATTAGCCCTATTTTATCCCATTGCTGGGCAAAGGCCTCTCCCTTGCTCTTCCACTCGTTCCTGTTTTGGGCAACCTCTGGCAACTGGTCGTCAAATGTATCCAGGTCATCCCGCCATCACTTCCTGGGTCGACCTGGAAGCCGCCGACCGATTTCAGGCATGATGATATTTGCTCATCTGTCAGGTTCTTTATTACACAGGTTGTAAATTTAAATGCGTTACTTACGGCACAGCAGATTTTTCTTCGCGATTTTTATGTTGGTCTAATAGTGAAAGTTGTTCAATTTGAAGGTCTGAAGCAGTAACGCATTTAAGTTTACACCCTGTATACTAAATTTATGCGAAAAGGAATGTGATTGTTTTTTCTTCACGTCACAAAGCAACAAGAAATCGACGCGATTTCATAAGCATAAGCATATGCTCACGACTATATTCCCCGAGGGGGTAGTCAGAGATATTCTGAAACCTCAGAACATCCACGCTTCACCAGTAGTATCGAAACTCTGTCCAGTGTGACGGGGGATGAGCCCGTCGCCACTTATAACGGACAGTGGGTACAATACATGCCTCGAAATTGAAGCATGCAGGTTTCCTCACGATGTTTTCCTTCACCGAAAAGCCAGTGGTGTTACAAATCGTACATAAAATCCGAAAAACTCATTGGTACGATTCGGCGTGGACGGGGATTGAACCATCGTCTCCTTCACGGCAGGTAAGGATACTCGGCACTGGACCACCACGACCTTTTGCACTGACATAATTAAAAGGACGGATAAAATGACAATAAAATAAACTTTTAAAATTGCAGGGACACCGAAATTCTGCAGGCCACGACAGCCATGCCAAACACGGTCGAGAACACCACAACAAAGCCGGCAAAACAGCCGGTCAGAAGTGGATATATCATCACGGCTCCCCGGCCCAAACAGCTAACCTGGTGGTGATAGACAGAAGAGTAGACCCCTATTATCATGGTCCCCTGTATTATGGATAAGTTTAGGGTAATTTAAGAATAGAAATTCGATCAGGGACAAAAATCTAGAAGCACAATCAACGCTCTAGAAATGGCAGATTCAAATGTCTCCAACTTGAGTTATTCAATCAAACTACGATTTTATTTTGCTATACAGGACCCCGATCGTTCCCATTTAAAGGCGTTCACAAACGATGACGCATTGACGGCTGTTTTTTTTTTCGTGATTTCAATGTTGGTCCTGTAGTCAAAGTTGTTCAGTTTGATGGTCTGAAGCACCCTGTAATATGGATCACATTTAAGTTTACACCCTGGGCGGATTGCACTAAATGAATCTTCACTGAACCGTGATTGGACCACTTGCGAAGCTCAACTATTTACACATTCGCTATCTCGCTAAAGACAGATCGTTCAGATGTTTCATCTTTCATTCACAAAGTAAATACTCGTAAGTCAAAACACAGTTGAATAGTAACTGGATTGCAATGTGGTTAGAACTGACATGATTCAACTTCGATGTTTTAGTGGAATCACACATGATGACGCATTGACGGAGCGGCAGACGTCAGTCCGTCATTTGTGCAAGGATTTTTGTTGAAGACTCGACATCTTTTTTTATGTCTCGACTATGCTTAAACTACAAAGTACCTACTTAGTTCCCGAGGCAAAGCCTTTTCAAGTCTAGCATCTTGAAACACGACCCGTTTACTTCGGAATCTGTTCTGAAAAGAATGTTCTCTAAAATACTATCGGCATATTTGCATTTATTATCTACTCTCTAACTCTACCTAATGGTCAGGCAACTGTTAGTAAAATAATACAGTATTTTATCTAATCTAAACTATTATAAAACTGTAACTGAACTGTGTCTGTACATTGAAGATATTTACAAAAAAAAGATTACTATATGGTTTTTAGGTATCCCTGACTCGAAATCAACCTTTTTTTATTAGGAATTTTGTCTGTCTGTTTGTTTGTTTGTTTGTTCGCGCATCTCGAAAAAACTACTGAACCGATTTTGATGAAACTTTTTTTGTTGGATAGCTTCTCTTAAAAATCTGACTTAAAATCTGGTATATAATTTGTGCGGACGAAGTCGCGGGTAAACACTAGTTATTTATACAATATTTTCATTCATAAGCCTACGACGTCTGTCCGTCTGTCCTTGCTTAAAAAAAGTTTTCACCTAATGTGTAAGTATCATTCATTATATTGGATTTTATGACAAATAAAAAACAATGTACAGGTCCCATATACAAGCAGCGTGTTTTTTCCAAGGTTTTGTTGTTTTTGCTTAATCGCAAAAATGGCAATACATAAGCGTCAAACTTGGTATGATCATAATGTATACTATAAGGTAAAACAATGATAAAAATCGGTCAAGTGTGTGTACAATTTTGGTACTCTTTGATCTAAGGTGGTACGGAACCCTCTGTGCAAGAGTATGACTCGCACTTGGCAGGTTTTTTATATTACTTACCTATCTGTAAATACTTTAGATTAAATAACTGATACCTTGTTGTAAATATAAATCTTTTTATTTAATAAAACTTTTTTGTATATTTTGTGTATTGATTGAATGATGCTATTCCTACTGAAAACTCAGAACCAGGCACGTATCCAGGGGGGGGGGGGGGGGGGATAGGCGGGATTTATCCCCCCCCCCCCCCCCGAAATCCGAATATTTGTATGTAAAAGTGATTACAGCACTTACTTTTTCATTGGTTTTATATGAATATCCCCCACCGAAATTTAAATGTCCCCCCCCCCCCCCCCCGAAACAAAATTCTGGATACGTGCTTGCTCAGAACATATTCTATGTATCACTAGTAGTACAGAAACTGTCCCGTATGACGGGTAGTGAGCCCGTCGCTTATAATGGACACTGTAGGTTCGTACCTATATACATACATGCAAAGAAACTGAAGCATTTAGATTTCCTCATGATGTTTTCCTCTGATAAGAGTGCTCTCATAGTGCCAATTATTGAGACCCAAATTGAATTAAGACGCTGTTATTCGGTCGAGGCCGTTTTTTGAACACGAACGAAAGTGTTTTAAACTGTGTTTTAAAGTCTGAAAACCAATAGTCTTAATAAGTCTTATTTAAGGATCTGGCTGATAGGCGACCGTGCTCAATAACACGATTAGATTAATTTTAATAGATAGAAAAAAATCCCAAAGTTACCCCTTTTTGTTATGTTTTTTTAATACTATGATTAAACTGCTGATAATATTTAACTTTTTATTCTTGTACTTAACTAAATACATTAAATATTTCTAGTGAACTCAGGAGAATTTTTAGCTTAGAAACACCCATGAGCAAAGATATTGATGAAAAACACGTTTTTTTTGCGATCCTGCTTTCAATTGGAGCGGGATGGCTAGTTGCAAACTTATGTTTGCAAGAAAGAGACGCTTGCACTGGGATAACCTGGCCTTAAATGTGACAATCATTTAATTTTGTCTATGGTGACAATTCTCTATGTCTACGTTTCGAATCCAGGAATGTTTTTAGGACTACGGGTTGAACTACACCACGCAGCACAGCATCGCATTTTTCCGTCGCTCCATTCTTTTCTGTCACTCGGGAACGTCATTTGCTAGAGCATATAAGATATTATACGGAACGCCATCGCACGCGGCGTGCTGTTCCGTGCCGTTCCGTTCCGTCTATCTTATACAACGAGTTAATGAATTAACGCAAAACTAGAAAGTAGTTTGTTAAAAAATAAAATAAAAATAATAATAAAAATAATTTATTTCAGACAACATTAGTCCATACAAAAATGTTAGTAGGCATTGGAGAACTTATAAACTATGTTAGTAGAGTACAACATTACCTAATTAAATAAATAAATGAAAATAAAAACAACAAGAGTGGGCAGAGAAGGCTAACTACATCCCACTTGGCAAATCTACCGTTAAGAATCGAGATCAGAATCAAATCATCATGGTTTCAACATCGTTTTTTTTTTTCAATATATTAAATAATTTTATTTTAATATTTAAAATTTATTGAACCCGATCTCAACCCACCGCACGGGCACACTCACCCTACTTACTACCAAAACAAGATTTTTAAAATGTATCCATGAGCATGTTAGTGCTTTCATTCATTTCTGAAATGATAAAAAATAATTTTTACCTCAAAGCTTAAAATGCGAATAACTTTAAATTTTAATACTTAATCAACATAATTAAATTATTGTTTCTATCTAATTGAGGTTTTGCGCTTATTCATTAACACGTTGTATATGCTCTAGCAAATGACGTTCCTGAGTGACAGAAAAGGATGGAGCGACGGAAAAATGCGATGCTGTCTACTAGCGTAAGCGAAAAATTTTTCGTCTATGGATGCGGTGCTACCTGGTGTAGTTCAACCCTACCTCTGACTCCTTTGATAAGTTATATGTCAAGCAAGATAGACATTCGAAGCTACCAACACGTCGAAAAAAAACGAATGTGCTTTAGACCACTAGCACAGCCCACTAGTCCCCAAGTCAAGCGTGCGTAAAGAAGTTTTACTTCAAAAATTGCAACCAGGTAAAGCCACTAAACCCTATCAATATACACACACGGTAATAATTTGTATGACGCTTCAAGCACACCAACATAAGAAAGCTGGCCTGTTTGTCTTAGTACGTTAGAAGCGTGAGGTTCAACCTTGTAATATAAATAATTGGACTACCTATTGCCCAGTGGAGTGGATGAAAAAATATACATCGAAATCGCAAAATTCAATTCAATTCATTTATTGCTTTCATGTACAGTGATAAAGGTCTTATAATATGATTAGGTATGAGTACATGAACCCAGTGACCATAAGTGAGCATCGAACACCGTAGTTCAAGTGGTTCAACAATACAAAACTAAAACCTAACTCGATGTATGTGAAGGCTGATTATTTTTCGCGGTTTCGATGTAGATAAAGTTGTTTAGTTTGATGATCTAATAATCCCCTTCATACAATACATACATAAGCTCACGCCATTGTCCCATGGGGGTAGGCAGAGACCACGGACCGCCACACCTGACACACCTCTTTAGCCTCATTCACATCATACATCGAGGGTGCTACGCACTTGTCCTTTTGGGAAAAGATCATTGATTTGAGCATCCCCTTCAAAAAAGTGAAAACCCCCCATCCCCTTCAAAACCTTTAAGATACGACAGAAAATCAGCGCTGAGCTCGTCGAGCCCAGCATAATGCTGAGTCGTAACCCTGTTTGCTGATGCGGCACACACTGGTCTTAATTATGTAATTTTTAAATTGTATGTTTTTAGTTTAATTTTTCTAGATAATAATTATGTCAGTGTGTTTTTTTGTCTATGCAAATAAAAATATTTTCTTTCTTCTTTCTAAGATGGATCGTATATTATTCAAATGAAAATCGATTAGATGTGTATTGTAATTTATGCTTATATTACATTATTTATTGTCCTTTATCACTATATTGGGCAGTAAATGCACCTATCTATCGTGGGGAGGCGTGTTGGTGATAAAAAAAAACTATATTACTAAATTGTTATCTTTTAGTTAAGGGGCCTTCGAATTAATTTGCATCAATTTCTTTCTTTACCATACGGAAAGAATGAATTAATTGATTTGCTTTCATTGGATTGCGAGACGCGCTGCATGGAAACGCAGTTTATTATATCTAGAAACAAATCTCTGTGTCTGTTGATTGTCGAACATTCGTTAAAGATAAAGATAAGATAAATATTCTTTATTTGCACACCAATAATAGAAAAAAAATACAATTTAAAACAAGAATAAGAAGGGTACAAAGGGCGGTCTTATCACTAAAAGCGATTTCTTCCAGACAACCATTGAATGGAAGAACTGTTTACAGAGACAAATGCTGCGGCGGTGCACTAGTAGGTATCTATATACCCATCTACATATATAGAGTAAATATAATGTATACATACATAAATACATATATAAATACATAAATATATACATGCAAATATAATTATGCTGTTAATATAAAAATAAGAATATCATAGTCAAAAGGACAAATTCTTGTCAAAGAGAGAGAGTGTTCTTTGAGCAAAATTGATACATATACATTTTCAATGCTGGGATTAATTTAAAATTTCCATACAAATCTGACAAATTAAAAACTGAACACAGAATGTAGAGACGTGATTGTTTAAAATTAAAACATTATGCAACGATAACGGCTTCCAGGTTCATTATCAAGACTATAAATAAATTCTAATGCAATGAAAAGCAATAAATGTGTGTGTTATGTTATCTATAAAATGTAAAGTCAATCCCTCATGATATCTTTATAAACATACTTGTAGACTTGTCTGGGTTTCTCCTTCGATAATCTTGACATAAATTAAATATTTATTTATTCAGATTAACTATGTTATCCTATCACTCAGTTGCAGATACGCTCATTAAAGTTAATCCTCCATTAAAAATCTTTTGCTAGCTTTTACTACGTCTCAACAAGACAGAAAGTGACAGCAAGTGATTTAATGGAGGATTAACTTTAAAGAGCGTTTCTGCAACAGACGATAAATTTTTTTGGAATAGCTGATAGAAAATCGATCGGCCGATCCGCACTTTTGTATGGGAGGTCCAACATATTTTATCGTTTTTCGACCCATGTTCCAAGGATGCTAATGATATCAATTTCACCCTGTAGATGGGTGGACTCATGGACTGTCGATAGAAAACCAATCGATACACGCCAATGCTAACTCAGAACGCCTGCAAAGTAAGTGGAGTTTTGTTACAGGAATGTAGAGGCAATACGAAACCAAACCAATGGATGGAACGATCGCCTTCTGAAAGGAAGCAAACGGAAAAAAAAGTATTTTATAGGTAAATGCGCGCTTGAAAGTTAGGTCGGTTCTAAGTCTTTTCTATGTAGTTCTTATTTCTAAATAGAAATAGCCTTTCTAGGAAATTCTTATTTACATTGACTTAGAGATTTATAAGGCTTCAAGGTCCTATAAATAATTTTGACTTTGACGTAGCATTTTTATTTTAGTGAAGTAGAACAAAACAATAATAATTTGTTTTGATTTAATTATTAGTTTCTTATGTACCTACACCACCGAAACATTCACATTGATTTAAATGTTTAAAATATACACATACCTACATCACTTAGGTACCTTTTTTATCTATAGCTTTGGTATGCATCAACAATTAGGCAAATTAAATTTAGTATACAATTTGAAGAAACTACGGGACCAACATCGAAATCGCGTAAAAAAACACTCTGTCCCATACATTTGGCTCTAGAAGGTTGTATGGTGCGGTAGAGAAAGATATTCAGTTTGACGGTCTGATCGTCCCCTTATAAAGTGTATTTAGACGGACCCTATATTAAACCTTAAAAATACAGGGTGTAAGTGATAGCCTAGCAAATACTAAAACGTGAACTCAGACCATCAAACTGAACAACTTTCACTATGGAGCCTATCTCAGGAAACGCGAAAAAAAATCAGCTGCCCCAAGAATTATCTTTAGAGATAAGCTCGTCCTTTGTAATTGTCTATTATGCTGTTTGCATGTACATTTCCGTGTGTACATAAAGGGTTAAAATAAAATAAATAAATAACAAATAAATTTGAGTCGGGTTTTATATGGGACAGCTGATTTTTTTTCACGTTTCTCCATAGTGACAGATGTTCCATGGTTGTTCCGTTTCATGGTCTGAGTTCACTGTTTCAGTACACACACGATGACGCACTGACGGAACAGCAAACGTCAGTCCGTCATTTGTGAAGCAAGGAGTTGTATGAAACCGCACGTAGAAGCATACACGGTGGGTGACGCATTAACGCACCGGGTGTGGTTTTATGGACTGCAATCTGCCGCTCAGTCAGTGCGTCATCGTGTGTGAACGCACCACGAGTAATTATAATACAAGAAAATTGTAATTAATGTTATCAGAAAATAAAATGGTTTGGTTACTTCTAGCTGAATGCCGTCTTGTCTCCGAGACACAGAGGGCAATAAAATAATGCAACTAGAGTTTGACATCACTCCAGCGAGTAAAAGTATTTTTAACTTGGAATTTTAAACCTGTTACCTGCCTCTGTATCTAATCTAAACTATTATAAAACTGCAAAAGAAATGTGTATTTACAATGAAGATATATTTACAAGAAAATGTTTAGGTGTCGCCCGACTCAAATTAGAAATTTTTGGATTTTTTGTCTGTCTGTCTGTTTGTTTGTTTGTTCGAGCATCACGCAAAAACTACAGATCCGATTTTGATGAAACTTTATTTGTTTGAAAGCTTAAGATTTGACTTAGAATCTGGTATATAATTTGTGCGGACGAAGTCGCGGGTAAAAGCACGTATTATTTAAAATCTCAAACAATGACCTCAAACAAAAACACCTAACAAGTGTGAGATGGACTCGCGCCCTTAGGGTTCCGTACAAACTTAATTAGGTATCCAACTACTAATGTAAGTTTGTAACTACCAAAAAAAATGTTTTTGGTTAGGTAACGTTTTTTGGATTTTTCCTTTACTTTTGCTGTGAGATTTTGCTTCTTATATTTGTATAATGTACTTTAATAAAAAAAACACCCCTTAAACATTCAAAATGTATGCAGCCTGTATCTTAAGCTTATAGTACAACGCGTGGATATCGCGTGAGACCTGGGTGAAGATTTTTATAATTTTACAACATTTTATAGATGGATTTACTGTTAATGATATTGATAACGGGGATAAGTATACTTAATACTCGATCGAGCTGGCTGAAATGTTCTTTTTTTATGTAACTACCTACCTCATAGATTAGATTTTTAACAAAAAACAATCTAACCTACGAGCTTCGATCAACAATATACCTACAACTAGATAACGGGTCGCATACAAAATCAAAGAGAAATTCTGTCCTCGTGAATATACAACATTTTTTGTTAACGAACCGAGAAAACAGTCCGAATACATTGTAATTTCGACCTCAAAGCAACCATAATTCCTAGTAATTTAAAAAAGGAACACTGCGGCATTGCGAGACGTGCTTACGTTGGCTTTGTTCGAACGCAACTAATTCAAAATAAGACCTCACTCCAATAGTGAGGCGTTATTTGCCGGGACATGTTTTGAGCGCTGACGCGTTATCTAGTTGGATATTGTTGATCGAAGCCTACGAGTCCTAAACTACACTCAACCACAACAATAACAACAACTCACACTAACTAATGAAATGTCATTGGAATAGGTGCTAAAGGATTGTTCACAATTAAAAAAAACAAACAGACAGACAAAACCTTCAAAAATTTGTTATTTGGAGTCAGGGACGCAAAAACAACATTTTTGTAATTCAACACGGAAAAAAAATGCTGTCACGATCCACTTATTTTGTTGACTTAAATAAAAAAAAAATTGTTGTAACTATAATTCTTGTCGATATAACTAAAATATACAGGGTACAAAACTACCCAGCAAACTGAACAACTTACTAGGGGAGCAAACCGATCGGAGCAAAAATAAAATCAGCTGTTCCATACTAAAGTGCAATACCTATGAGACAGCTGTTTTTTTTTTTGCTTCGTTCGATTTGCTCCGATATTAAAAGTTGTTCAGTTTGATAGGACGAGTCGTTGGTTTAAAGGTTAATGATACTTTTCCTGACACCCTGTATAGTTATGCTGTGATATTAACTTGTTTATTGCTCCATTTATCCAGGTCATAAACCAATGAATCCGAGAGAAATTCGAAAACTGCTTACCTACCTACTGATAAAGATTAAAGAAATATAATGGTACCGGAAAGGATTCCGTAGTTTTGTACAAGATCAACAAGACCTAAGGGTTTCCAGAATTTCAGAAAAAATATACAGGGTTACCTCGAAGACAGTGCGCATTTTTCTTCCATGCAATCAGTATCGTTAATAGAACAGGAACACATTCCAGGAAAAAATACTATTTTTTTGGTGTTTTATTTTTTGTGTTTTCGTCTTCGAATTCCTATGAATCTCGGCCGGGATTTAACAATTGAATTTCTTTCTTTATAATCAGACGGTCCAAAGCGCCATGGATGTCAACCCCAACCCTCATAACTGTAGTAAGACCCTAATCCGAGTTCAGGCATTTTTTCTGCTATTTTTTGAACTCTTGTCACTCCTATTTCAATATTTTTGTATGAAAAAATATTGAAAAAAATACGTGTCTTTCATATACGAAAAAATGTGCGCACTGTCTTCGAGGTAACCCTGTATAATGGACGACAGTACTACTGTGGGTCCTGATGTGGAGTCTATTGGGGGGGGACTCGCGTGACTAGAGGTCTACCGAGAGGACGTCTGCGTCGGCTCGTGATTTTTCTGGCCATGCGGGTCGGCCATTTTGTGAACTGTTTTGTGTTTTAACCTTAAAACAATCACTTGAGACTCTAAACTACTTACATTGGCAAAACTGCCACTCTACCCAACCCATAGGTTGCCGAGCTATCGGGCCATAGCCGATAGGGCCGAAGAGTTCTCGAGTGGCGACCGCGAACCGGAAAGCGCAGCGTTTGTAGCCGACGACCTGGTGAAGGTGGCGGGAGCTCTATCTCTGTTGGCTGTCGGCTCTATATATAATGATGATGAGATCAACATGCATACTATTGTTATTTTAATTTCAATTAATATCAGGCATAGTACATATGACTAGATTATTTTAATTCCATTCATGATCGTCATTCATAAAAACGTGCAAAACATTTAAAGTTACGCAAAGCGGAATCCTAAAATGGGCGTTGTGCTAATAAAACAATAAACATTTTGGGTATATATTCCTTAGAATATTTGTAGCAAATTGTCATTCGCAGCACAAGTAGACCAATCATTAGAAAGAAACATCTTGAACAATGGCCGTAATAACAATTTCCCTGCTGCTTTTGGCCTTGTACCAAACATCTGCTGACTCTGTCACTGATGGGACCGAGCTCCTGCTCAGTTTCATGGTAAGATTCTAATTAAACCCTTAGCAATTGGTTAAGTATGGGTACCGCAATTTATACATGGTGTTTACGGTAACAGAAATCCACGAAATCTGAATACTGTTTCTCCAGAATCTTATTTTTTGGCGTGCATGCAGTCGGGTTAAATTCAAAATGTAAGTACCACAATACCATGTTCAGGATATCCAAATTTCACTAAAAGTGCCAAAATGCTGTCCTGCGTGACAGGTAGTACACAAAACACTCCTCGAAATGGAAGCATAATAAGTTTCCTCGCTGCCTTCCTCATTTTAGGGACTTACAGAGACGCCACAAAGTACATATAATTATTTTTTATTTCCAGGTCCATCGACACGGAGACAGGACTCCTATAGAAAGCCTCATGGGTTTCGCGGCTGACTCAGATGAATTGGAAAAGCTGGTTGCACCTTGGGGATACGGACAACTTACCAATGTAAGATCAACGTTGATTTGATTGAACCAATGATATTCTCAAGCAGTCAAAGTCGTTTATTGATTGATGGATTCCTAGTAGGGATGCAACGATTTGGCCAGTATGATTATGATTACGATTAATCGTAATGATAAACCAGTACAATTATTCGTAGTCGAAATCGTAATCGTAATCGAAAACTGTGTCTTCATAATCGAGAGCTGAACAACCCAAAAAGCTACAAAAAGGTTATCAGTTGTATATAATTGCAGAAAGGCAGAAGAACAGCATACAAGACCGGCCAGTTCATTCGCCGGCGCTACGACAAGCTCCTCTCGGAGACCTACAACAAGTCAGAGATCTACATCAGGTCCACTGACTCCACCCGCACCAAGATGACTGTCCTCTGCGCCATGGCTGCTGTTTACCCCGCTGTCGGAGACACGTGGAGTGATGACATCAACTGGGTTCCTGTACCATACACCACTGTGCCTGCCAACACTGACTTTGTAAGTGTTTTTGTTAAGGGACCATAGGTCCCGACGAATATTTTCTATGAGAAACGCCGAGCGCTCCGAAAAGTGTGTGCGTGAGCCGTATTTTCGATTAAAAACAACTAACCAAAGTACTTTTTCTAGATTTTATTTATGATTGCACTAGTTAAACTAATGGTGAATATGTGAGTATAAATACCAACAATCGGAAACTATTTTAAGTTCTTCTAAACCGAGAAAAATGTTTAAAAATGCATGAAAATACGTCATCTTTGTGACGATTTTCTATCGAGTGAAGTAATTCCAATCGTGTATTCAGTTGATGATTTCACTAGATGAACTATCCCAAAATACTGAGGTATGACTTTAGTTTCGGTAAATGGTATAAATCTAGTCGTAAAATGAAAAATAAAAGATGTCTTCGAGGTGTTTCCACCTACTATTACGTCTTAAGTCATGCAGTTATGTATTTCTCGTTTATAACGTTATACAGGGTCCTTCTTAATATGCTGACACTTTTTTAAGGAGATGTTCAGACCATCAAACTGAACAACTTTCTCTATGGGACCAACATCGAAATCGCGAAAAAAAAATCAGCTGTCCCATACATTTGGCTCGAGTAGGTTTGCAGTTTTGTATGGGAGAGCTGATTTTTTTTTCGCGATTTGGATGTTGGTCCCATAGAGAAAGTTGTTCAGTTTGACGGTCTGAACATCCTCTTAAAAAAGTGTCAGCATATTAAGTTGGACCCTATATGCTATTCGGGAAGAAAAAACAATCTAACATTGAACTCATAATATACCATGAATGTTTTTGAAAAACCTATCAGCTCATTAGAATAATAGTATGGGAAAATATTGGATATAGAGAAGAGAAAGTTTATCTTTTGATCTTTTGGGTATGACACTGCCTGCTCACTGCTCTAACTTGTCTCGAAGCGATTGTGTATTTGAACCAATGATTTTCTGGTAAATTTCAGAATGTGGCTTCTTTAAACTGCCCAGTACTTACAGCTGGTTACATACCACTGTTGGCAGCACCCTCTTCCAGGATGGATGAATTCAAGGACGTCCTTGTAAAACTAGCGAATATTACCGGAGTTGACCTGACGTCGATGCCAGTTATGGTTTTCGCTTTTTACGACCTTTTTGTTAGCGAGGTAAGATTTTGGAAAACTAGTGGTGATAAATTCATACAATTTATTTTCTTTAGCGAGTTTAAGGTTAGTTAAAGCCTGCAAGATCCCTCAGTATGCTTTTAACCTTATTGATAGGACTTTTTGCGCAGGTTGATGATGTGAACGGCGACGGATCCGGCAATTATAGTGTTCGCGTCTCAGTCGCCTCTCCCTTCCCCCTGAATTTGATTTTATGCGCATTCAAGGTCATCGCTCATGAATGATTCGTTGCGCGATCTGTAACAATGTTAGTTAAAATATGAAATTATCACCCAATGTGCTACGAATAAAAGTGATAGGTCGGTAGCGGCACAGACTTAAAAGAAGAACCAGACGTAATCTCGTCTAATCATGAGTGAAGCACCCATTTCTTTTGTGTGCGTGCTGCCACGCGGTACATATTAAGGTGACGGGTTGTAGCACCTGCGCCTAGAGCTAGTGCATCTGTGTGAGTGTAGGTCCCTTGTAGAACAAACGAGATTGTATTACCTTGCATGCTTCACATCTTTTTAGTGCAATGTTCGGTTCGTATTTCTTTCAAGTCCTTGGGTATACTCCACCACGCGCGGATTGGAGATGATGGAGACAAGTTCGTAATCAGCTTGCAGCCCGAGTGTTTAAATGTAGTCTCAATAATATTTAAGAAATAAAGTCTTTCACTACCCATTCATCCAAAAACATTAAAAATACAAGTTCAAATACAGTTTAAGTACAATATTAAAATTTGCACAACAGTTGAGCTTGGGAATTGACCTTGGAGAAGAAATAATGGTTCTGATGCCAAGACTTGAAGAGGCTGCTACGGTTGCCGTGGACGTCATGTGGGGAGACGAGGAATACATTAGCTTGCAAGCTGGTGAGTGAGATGCTTTTATAAAAAGAACTATAAAGATGCTATGTAAAGTTATTTGTAGCACACAACAAAAACCTGAACAAATATAATGGAGGTGCTACTGGGGAATATTCCTCCATTGAAAAGGGAAGATCTTCCACCAGGCTTAGTCTGCAGCCTGGGGACACCGGCCGTGGTCCAACAGTTCTTAGTTGGATCTTGTATATATATCGAATCTCTGTGATTATTTCTCTTGCGCGATTTATGTCTCGCATTCGATTGTGAACCTTATTTGTAGTAGGTTACGAGTTACGTATTAACGGTGAATGTCGTTGTCTTTGTATGGAGCATATTTCCTAGAGCGACGGTATCGCCATCTGTTAGCTTCTTTGCTATAACTTGTGGGTGTTGACATCTATGGCAAGTCCCCACAAATATTTATTTAATCCCCAGGTCCTTTCCTGAAAGAATTCTTTGACGCAGCAGCTTCTGTGATCGCTGGTGAAGAAATAGAAAGAGTCAGAGTATATTCTGCGCATGACTTCAACGTATATTCCCTTCAAGCTGTGACTGGAGTGAACCGACAATTAGCTAAATATGGATCTCTTTACTCTTTGGAATTGAGAAGAGTGACTGCAACTGGACGGTATGTGGTGCTGGTAAGAGATTTTGGAAAATATTTTCTACATTTATTTCTACGATCTGAATAATTCTTTCACCATTAGAATGCTAAATTATATGTAATGAGCATAGGCTAAAAACAGCCAAGTGTGTGTCGGGAAGATTCTAAGGCGGGCGGTATGAAGCTCGTCGCGGTCATCTAGTATTTGATAAACTGCTAAACTAACACGCTATATGGGGTAGATAGATACCTTACTTTGGAAGAAAATTAAGTAAAGCACTGTTTTAACCGATTCGTTGCCACTTCATTCAGAAATTAGATGTTGACAGTCTTTAAACTAACAAAGTCACATTTCTCAATTAAAACAAGTTCGACGACGATTAAGACTTGATTTGGCCAAAATACTTGACACCGTTTCTATTTATTATATTGATTGATATTAAATTATGGAAAACAAACATCCAATTTTGCCAAAACCAATTTCCCAACGATGAATCTACTAATCCACAAACTTCGTCATCGGTACAGTCTTTTCGTAAAACCTGACAATACTCTGTAGAAACAATGTTGGTATAAAACAAGGAACAAGAATTGCTCGTTAAATAGTATTAGAACTTTATTTTAGCTTATTCATTTACTTTCGTTAAATAGTATTAAATAGAATAAAGCCCTTGATATTAACTTTTTTTTTCCAGCCCGTTTTCCTGCCGTCCCCGTACTTGAGTGAATTCTACCTAACCGTAGAGAACTGCGGTGGTGATCATCTTTGTGACTTCGACACCTTCTCCAACTTGACCGCGAAATACGTCATGGATGAAGATACATGGAGGAGCACATGCGGATGGTCCGCTGATATGACATTCGACACATCCAGTATTGATTAAGATTTATTTATTTCCAAATAAATCAAGAACTAGGCGCTCGGAACTACATATTAATACCATGCATTTTACTGTAGCTTAAAGAGTTTTCTGTCAAAATAATTGTTTTTTACAAAGAACAGCCAAGCTCTGATTAAATCGTGATATTGTCGTGATTGATAAATTATAGATCTCTATTTATTAAATGTTACACATTTGGTTTTAATAAAATGTTGTTGTTATTCTTCTGTTTCAATTTTTGTTTTCCATGTCTAATACAATTTTTAATTCTTAGTAGACACAAGGATAACATTTTCGAAATATCTGTCAGATACCGATACAGTGAGGGCTGTTTTCATGAACTAAGTTACTTACCTACTGCAATAACGCTATTTTATTTTATATCATAATATACTTACCTACTAGAGTTAACCCGCGACTTCGTCCGCATAAATTATAATACTTACCAGATTTTAAGTCAGATCATAAGCTATCAAAAAAAATTGTAAATTTACGATTTGTTTGGAAATCTTTTCTTCACTGTCACTTTACGAAAATCTGATAAACCACAAATATAATTAAACTTTTTATTGTATGGAGCGCACTATCCTCTTAATAGTACATTATGGTACAAGTGTGTAATGTTGGTGATTACCGCTGAGGCGCTATTGAGACCCGAGCCGCAGGCGAGGGTCTTAAGAGAGCCGAGTGCGGTAATCATCAATACACACGTGTATCATACGACGTTTTTCAACACACTTGTGAATAAAAAAATACTAAAATAGATACCTATTTGTCCTTGTAGTTTTCAGGTACTTAGTAAACTTTCCATAACGTTAAGGGCTTCACATCTTATATCTGGTGGTGTACAACATAAATCGTTTTCTTCATAACTAGTACTTGTAGAGACATTTTAATTAATAAATAACTTTAAGTAATTAATTTTAACAGTGAAAACGAGTTGTGAGAAAAAATCGCAATGGCGGGAAAAATTAATAAGTTTTCCTATGCGCGCGCATCTAGCAATGGCGATCGTCCATAGACTAAAAGAATGAGGTTTCTTTTTTTTTGGCTTTTCGCGGATAGCGTTTTAGCCACGTACAAAATGGGGAACTTAAAGTTTTCTTTATTACAGAGAAAACAAAAGTTATATTTGAGTGAAAGTTTTATATTTATTAAAAACGTACAAGTTGTAATTATCTATTTAAATACGAAGTTGCATGAAATGAGGAAGCAATAGGTACATTATTTTATTTATATTGAACACGATCTTTTTTGTATCGAAACTTTTTTAAGAACAAAGCAACTCAACCAATTAAAAAAAACCTGTAACTCACTAGTGAATAATAGTAATGAAAAAGTCACAGTTTGATTATGGGTGTCATTATGTGCCTTATTGCGGTGAAATTAGAGCCATTTTATGAGCAAGTGTGTTGAAAAAGACCTTTACACCCGTTCTTTCGCTGTTATCATTCTGAATAGTATACATCGTATCTTTTAAACTAGGTACTAAAAAAACTCTCTTTTTTTAGTATTTTAAATAGCATAATATAAAAGCAACGACGTAAAGCGAGCCACTCTTCACCGGAAGGTGACGTCATCAACGCGCCATTTCCGGCGGCCTCCGTGCAGTCCTTCAATTTGAAGAAAATAGATGAATAGAATTCTGTAGGTACATATAAAACAGTTACTTCATTCCGTAAAAAAAAAGTAAGGTACTCTAAATTCTTATTTTTCAAATCTTATTTTCTTAAAATAGCTATTTTCAAACTTTAGGGTGCAGTTTCTACCTAAAACAATTTGCGTACACCGATAAAAAAATAACTGCAAAATTTATTGAATAAATTATTCATCATCATTAACTACTTTTTTCCCAAGGACGTATTCAAAAATAGCATGTACTTTATATCAACTTTTCACTCTGTCCAGTTATTCCGAGAGATAAGTGTACTTTTTGCAACCATAAGCTGCAAGGATGATTCAGTGTTTAACACTAATGAAATCATCTCGGTGTGTGTCTATCCGTCCGTCACAGGCATTTTTCTCAGATGCCATTAGACACAGGAAGCTGAAATTGGGCACACTTATATTAAAATAATGTAATTCACATAAATTATGTCAAAAACGCTTAATTTTTATATTGGTGGCAGTTTAGTGGAGTAGAAAGGTTACCTATACATTTTGTTTTCTGCAATATGGTGTTGGGTATCAATAGAAAGCATAATGAAAGTGCGAGCCCAAAAACACTTATTTATAAAGTTTGTTTGTTTGTTTGTTTGTTTGTTTGTTTGTTTCAGTACTACTGGTGAAACGTGGATGTTCTGAGGTTTCAGAATATCTCTGACTACCCCCTCGGGGAATATAGTCGTGAGCATATGCTTATGCTTATGCTTATAAAGTTTGTGAAAAAATGTTTACACATTTGTCAAAAGACTCATAGATACAGGGACAGCCCTCCGCAAACTGAAACGGTGAGCTCAAATCACCAAACTGAACAATTTTCACTATAGAGCCTACCTCAGGAAACGGGACAAAAAATATGATGTCCCATACATTTGAGTCTGGTAGGGACTGGCAGTTTTGTATGAAATATATGATTTTTTTTCCGAGTTTCCTGATAGTATGTAAGAGATAAGCGTACTTTTGGTAACCATCAGCTGCAAGGCCGATTCAGTGTTCATACGGTGTAGAGCATGGGACGGACTGCATAACTCTGGACGGTTTAGGAGTTACAGACGTTTAAAGGTCAGTAAAAAATTAACAATCGGCTGCAAGGCTGATTGTATGATATTATTGTAGTATGTACCGTAGCTATGTGAACAGTACAAAAACTGACATGATTCATCAGTCGGTTTAGGAGATACAGCTGTTCAAAGGTCGGACATTTGAACGACAGCCGTTCTTCTAAACCGACTGGCACTTAATGTCAGTTTTTGTACTGTTCACATAGCTACGGTGCATACTAAAATAATATCATACTAAATTAATGTTCATGTTTATTTTTTACTGACCTTTAAACGTCTGTAACTCCTAAACCGACTGAAGTTATGCAGGCAGACCTGGTCCATCACCATCACAGAGATGCTCTTCAACCTACCCTACCCTATGAACCCTATGAATACTGAATCAGCCTTGCAGCTGATGGTTACCAAAAGTACGCTTATCTCTTATACTATGAGGTAGGCTTTAGTGAAAGCTGATCAGTTTGATGGTCTGAGTTCACAATTGTCGATGTTGTAACCCTCTCTACGCTGTAACCTGTCGAGGCTGTAACATTTGGATAATGTAACCCATAGATTTCATGACATTCGATGTAACAGTAAGTAGATAAACAGTTTTCAATGAAGAGACAATCTAAGTGATGACTTACCAGCTTACGCTCAGTTGCGGAAACGCTCATTAGAGTTAATCCTCCATTAAATCTCTTGCTAGCTTTTACTACGTCAAAAAGACAAGAAGTGACAGCAAGAGATTTAATGGAGGATTAACTCTAATGAGGTAACAGAGAGCCCTGAGAGAGAGATTGTTTCTACACTACTATGCGCAAAAGGTGTACATCCCTCGTGCGTAGGATAAGCGCCAGCCAGCGCCAACAGCATCTTGACCGTGTTTGCTAGTAGGTTTGATTGTCAGTACGTGAACCAACAAACCAACAATTATAAGGAAGTAGTATACCTAGTTGTGTTTAAACTAACAATAGGCTAAGCCCCACTTGCGCCAACCACGGGTTAGCAATTAACTCCGGATAAAACAGCTCTTTCAGTTGTTTTTTTCTATACAAAAAATCATGGGTTACCAACTTAACCTGGAGTTTATTGCTAACCCAGGTTGAAGCAAGTGGGGCTAAGTGTTTTACTGACAGAATTGTGATCTCAGTTGGTAGAAAATTAAAATTGGCACATAGATATATCTCATAGGACCCACTTTATAAATCAACGCAGACGAAGTCGTGGGCAACAGCTAGTTTTAAAAATATTTCATTGTTTTTGTCACCCATTTCTAAGTTTAGTAAAAATAATTGGTCCGTTGGGTCCCTTTATTAAATACGTTAACGTTAGGTACGTTAACGTATTTAGCGCTAGCTGAAGAGCATTTTGTTAATGTGCAGTATAATTAAATTTTCCTTGAACTCTATGTCTAGAGATCTCATAAATACAAACATGTAGGGTTTTACTTAGTCCGGTTACAGTTCTAGATTAGCTAAACCCAACTAGTAGCTGATTGGGGGTCAAAACATTAGAACATGAGTAGGTAAATACCCATAGATACGAGTATCTATGTAGATTCAAATACTTATACCCCACGGTGAGAATTCTGTTACCAACGCCTGCTGTTGCTTCGCCGCCGGAGGTCAACAATTACATGAGATCTGAGACCTTTCTTACTTTCCTGTCCTCAGTGTGTAATCTACGCTCGCGAACGTTTTTTTTAAATATTATAATTAATGGACTCTTGTTTTTGCGTTAGTACTGCATTTCCGCCAGTGTCAAGTAGTTTATGGGAGATCTATCCCAATCTCAGGGATTGTTTTTGATCAAGAACAAGAAGAGATTGAGGATTTCGGAGCCTCGTGGCAGGCAAAAACGCGACGCGCGAAAACCACGCCAGATAAGTGCTCGCGTTAGAATCTGCAACGTGATTCCTCATAAGAGAAGTTTATTCCGAGAGCGAAAATGCGCGCTGCATACAAACGTAGTTAGGTACTATATGGTGATATTTTCAATACTTAATTACTTACAAATTAAAGTCAAGGAAATTTTGCAGAAACAATCTAGAAACAAATCTCTATGCTTGTATGGAGTCAGATTTTCGTTAATATATACAGTTTTAATGCTAGGATTAATTTAAGATTTGTATGGAAATCTTTAAGGCACTGTAACTTTAAAACTATACATTGCATAGAAATTTGTTTCTAGATCGTTTCTGCAAAATGTCATTGACTTTGATTGGTTAGTTAGTACCTACCTATTGAAAATATCACCATAGTACCTACGTTTGTATCGGAGCGCGCTCCGAATTATATCCCCATGTTAATCCTCCATTAAATCTCATCTTGTCACTTTTTGTCTCGTTGGCAAGAAATTTAATAGGGGATTATCTTTAATGAGCGTTTTTGCAACTGAGTATTAGAGTAGAGTCGTTCCTATACAGTTTTATATGAAACAGTGAGTATTTTTATTTTATTTGATTTGGGTCCATCCATACCATAGTGAAAGTTGTTCAGTCCAATGGTCTACTAAACCATCCCATTATATATTACTAGGGTCTTTTGTTACAGCCTGTATATCTCGAATGTATTGCAGGTGGTCCGTGTCAAAACCATAAAATAAAATCAAGAGTCAAAGTTAGAACTTTTGTGTGAACTTAGTAATTCAATTTAAAAAGTCCTGACCCCCTACCAGAATGCAAGTCAGGATCTGTTCCTGCCGCGGACACAAAATCCCTTAGGAAATTACGAGAGACGTTATGTTTCTAATGTTATTCCCGTGTCAGTCTAAACCGAGTCGTGCAGACGTAATACTAGGTAGGTAACAATAATCAATTTCACATAGGATGATGCGTGGACCAAGCAATTTTCGCACTTATAAAGTTGGCATATAAAGGCTTCCGCACATTGCAGCGATATTATCGAGCGATTTTATCGAGCGATATTATCGACAGCGATATCGCGACACCTTACACACTGCAGCGATTCCGCGATTCGCGTCACGCATGCGCCCTTCACTGAATGTAGTAGAAAGAGATTGCGTCAGGTTGCGATAATATCGCGGCAGTGTGTGGGATCAAGCGCGTCCCCATACAAAATGTACTGAGAACAATTATCGCAAAATCGCAGCGATAATATCGCTGCAATGAGCGGAGGCCTTAAGAGTCCAGTCAGAACCCTTCCTACAATAGTGTCTTCTTTATCAAGAGGATAACCAGACCATCAAACTGAACAACTTTCTCTTTCTCTATTGTAGCCTTAATGATCCGTCAGCATGAATGAAGAATGATTGGTTGCACTAATTAGTGGTCATATCTCAAGGTCATCAAACTGAACAACTTTCAAATAAAAACCCAACAAAAGTGAAAAAAAAAACCGTTTCATACATTAATTTAGTCGAGTAGGGTAGACCCGGGTTAATAGTAACAGTTTTTACTTCTACCTCGATTGCGGAGAAACTATTCATATCTAAGAAACAGTTTCTTAACGTACTAGATTTTGTATTTGCTGTCCCATACATTTGAGTCGGGTAGGTACAGCAGTTTTGTATGGGACGGCTGATTTTTTTTCGCGTTTCCTGAAGTAGGCTCCATATTGAAAGTTGTTCAGTTTGATGGTCTGAGTGAGTTCACCGTTTCAGTTTGCAGAGGGCTGTCCCTTACACCCTGTATATTAAGTTTGGATGGGTTCCATCAGGTAGGAAACGGCCGCATAAATTTTTTTAAAGCATACACCAAATGTCTCGTAATATCTTCGTATCTAACGTCAATAAAGCAAATTCTAAGATATTTATATCAACCAGCTACATAATATTTTACTTTTTTGTACTTATACTTTTCATACACAGTTTTTTGTTAATAAAATTATAACTAATACCTACTTAGATATAATAACTAAGTACTCAGTCAAGGTGAGAAGATATTATCATTCAACAACGTAGAGAATTAACAACATAACTAGTTACATTAAATTTTAAAACGTATTTCTTTGAAAGAACATACAATGTTGTCCCTAAGGTGTTTCCAAACAGATTTGAAATTAATGTGACATGACACTAAGACTAAGGTCCTTGGGGAACTGGAACTGGAGTCATATTCACAAGGCTTGTGAGAGACGTGACCACAGCCTGAAAGGATAATAAATAAAAGTAGAATTTCTTTGAACGTTCTTTTCAAGAAGTTATCGTAAATAAGTAGTAAATGGATGTCAAAATTAACTGATTTAAATGTTAGAAGGTACTGCATTTAACTTAGGTATGTTCACTAAAACAAACACTAAACTATTATAAAACACTAGTGTTAACCCGCGACTTCGTCCCAGATTTTAAATCAGATCATAAGCTATCAAATAAAAAAAGTTTCATTTAAATCGGTTCAGTAGTTTTTGCGTGATGCGCGAATAAACAAATAAACAAACAGACGACAGAGGTTTTTTTGTTGAGATTTCAAGTTTGGTTTGCTCCTGTAATAAAAGTTGTTCAGATAACCTAAAATTCATAATTCGACGTCCAACTTCGTCGTATCTTGGCTTCACAGTGAACGTTTTTCAGTTTGATGGTGACATGGTCAGGTGGGGATTCTCGGATGCGCAAAATGTGAGTTGCTTGTGTGGAGCTCCACAAACGATGTCCCATCTCACATCGTGCCCTGCGTGCCCTAGCACCTGCACGCAGGAGGAGCTCATGACCGCTAGCGACGGTGCAATATAGGTCGCCCACTTCTGGCAAGGTACTATTTAGCGACTTTGTTCAAAATTTGATGTCGACACGATAAGAAGAAGTTTGATGGTCCGAAGGGGTTAGGCACCACGTTAAAAAAACAACTTTATATCTATAGGATCTACGAATAAGTTTATTCTTATTCGTAGTATAGGATCTAAGGAAACTCAAAAAGTAAAACAATCAAAGTCAAATTTAAATAATTTTATATCCCTTATTATTATCATAAATACAACATGCATCCACGTATTGACTAACATGTTTAAATAAGCGTCTTTTTGCTACAAAATAACATTAGGTACATTCATTAAAATAAACACATATTTATATCAAAATACATTGATAAATTGATGATCTCTGTTCCTTTATTCACCAAATAAAATAAAATAAAATAATCGTACAAAATAATGAAACAGAAGGGCAGCTTCACGCACACATAGACGTGCACGTACGACCACAAACTGAGTAGGTACGGGTCGTTCGACTGACATGACCCTAGATCGCCATACGTCTATTCCCACTGAAACAGCCGCCGGCGGTGCAAGGCATTTTATCTAGCATATTGAACTTGATCTGCAGTGAGATAAGAAAAATCCAAACCAAAAGTTCATGTTATGTTTACCAAGGAGTTTGCATGGGCAGCGAGTGACGTCACTCGTGGACCGAAAAACGACGTTATTTTATTAAAAATATCTGTAATCCTTTCATTTTAAAATCTCTGACATAGAAAATATGATTATTGAGACAATTATCTCGAAATGGTTTTCGATTTAGACCTCCAAAAAAAAACTTGACATACCGAATTAACGGGACAAAATGACAGTTCAACTGCCGTGGCGTGATTATCTTTTCTGTCACCTCAACTGACATTTTATCTTATCGCATTGCAGATAAAGTTCAATATGCTAGGTACAATGCTCTTTCAGTGGGTATTCACCCTATGTGTGTGTGCGTTTCGCTCGTTTAGTGAAGCCGCCCTTCTGTTTAATTATTGTGTCAAATTCGTGTCAAAAAAAATATGTTAACAGCACTCGTAGCATATTACACGTGATACGGCTTTATCACGCCTTTTATCTCGTTCGTTCACGTGCAAATAGAAAGAGAGCGAAGGTGTGATAGCGCTATATCACGGTGTCATGCTACCTATGCAGCACTCGTAGTATGCTACACGTGATACGGCTGTATCACGTCTTTTATCTCGTTCGTTCGCACGCAAATAGAAAGAGAGCTAAGATGTGATAGCGTGTATCACTGCGGCATGCTACCTATGCAGGTGTTGGTATAAAATGACGTATCGCGGGCCCTATCGTATTGTTATCAAATACGAAACTAAAATGTATGGTTGAATTGCTAGCGATTAAAGTAGTCTAAACAATATGAGAAGTAAATTCCTCAATCTTATGAATAGAAAAATTTAACTCAAATATACAATTTGAAGTCTTATTTACGTTATAATTAACACAAGAAGAAAGGAACAGAGCAAAGTCTTCATTTATGGCACGAAACAGAGCAAAATCGACCTTACGACACTAATAAAAAAGAATATTCTAAATATTACCCAAAACGATCAATCGACACGATTATAAAAGCTTGTTTGTGTACAATTTTCATGAATTACTTTTCATACTATATTGATACGTGCTACGATTGTGAACTTTATTACGTCGCAATAAAGATAGTAATGTAAAATTAATAAAGGTGCGACGTTAAGACCGAATTCTGGTACAAAAAAGTCAAGTCACACGGGCCAACATTTAGGGGTAAGAGACCTAACACACACGCGGTTTTTGAGCTAACTTATCGCCGCGACGACGTCACAACTGCATCGCCGCTATTTTTATTACTGAGAGTTATCGCCGCGATACTAATTGGTCTCAGAAATATTACGGCGATATGGGGGTGATGTCGGCTGCGATATTGGGGCGATGTAGCAGCGATTTCGCGACGGTATCGTTCGCCTACACTAAAAAATGACGTGTTTGCGCCCTTAGGCGCACTACACATTCGGGTCGCTATCTTTTGCTAGAGAAAATTACCGAGACCTACATCTCTCATTAAGCTTTTCGCACGTAAAACTAGAAAGCCTAAAAAGAGGCCTTATAAAACCTGAAAAATGACTCGATTCAAAGTGACAGAAGTGGGTCACATGTGACCCATTTGTGCTCACTTTCAAGTCAACGTGAGTGTACCCGCACGTAGACATCGCTTCGCCGCCGCCATTGGCCCGTGTTTGGCGAGGCTAACACCTTTTTTTTCGATAGTTACCAAGAAAAGAAATTAATAGACAAATATATCAGTAATCAGTAAAATGGAATTTAAATAATATTTGTAGTCGCACTAAACAACAAATACCAGAAATTACTAATAATTATGCATTACTAACTTACTACAATGATTATTATTTGTATATTTAATAACAATGTGCTGCATTTGTTGTGCCTGTTCAGTGAAAATTATAAAAGAAATACAATTTAAAAAAATATTGCACGATCAGTTTTGTAGGCCACAAAAATACTGTTTTTAATTAAATAGAATAAATTAAAAATACTTAAACTAATCGTTGTAAATCAAAACTTAATGGCAAGATAAAGATCACTCCAATTATAACAATTTAGGGATTTAATTAAATTGTGTTTAACTAAGTATTTACCGTGACATTTTGCCCGCAAACATACTACGTTTGTCACAGATTATTCAATAGCACAGATTATATAATACTATACAGTACAGATGCCCAACGTCAAACAATGGAACGCTACTGCCGTAACGCGGGCAGTCTTCGGGCAACGTAAATTGCTTGATTTTCCGAGGCTCATGAGATTTTTTTGTAGTCAGATCATGTATTTTTAGTAACAATTTACACTTTTACGTAGACATTAATTACAAATCGATACCATAACGCCACACATTGGCATTTTTCAAACAAAAATTTTATTTGTATGGGATAGGACACCATGTTCAATAGTAACGTATATGGTTTACAAAGCATGAAAAGTGTACAATGCCCCTTATACAGCGTCCAACTCAATATGCAGACTTTTTTCATGGGGATGATCAGACCATCAAACTGAACTGTTTTCTATGGGACCAAAACCCAAAGAAAAAAAATCTGGTGTCGTTAAAAGGCGGCCTAGGTGGGTTAAAAGACGCGTAAAACACAATTTAAATAAAACCCATTCATATTTAAATTAAACTTAACTAAACAATGAGTATTAAATGGAATGAAAACGTTAAGTTTCCAACAATATTAATTAAATATTAAAAAAATAAAATAAAACAATTAATTTCAAATGTCTTTTTTTAGTTTAAAATTATTAGAAAAAAATACTTATTAAATTTCAAAAATGTCACTCGACTACATCTATACTATAAAGCAGTTTCATTTAGTAACAATACAAAATTCAAATGATTTCGAACTTCTAGGCACTTTAAGGCGTTGGTCTCGGATAGTTCCGTCAGATGGCGTTGTAACTATTCGTTACGCCAGGTCAGAGGCCTATTAAGGCGGCTAGAAAATTCTCGGACAGCAAGTTGA
Organism: Agonopterix heracliana; assembly: GCA_963693445.1. NCBI lineage: Eukaryota > Metazoa > Arthropoda > Insecta > Lepidoptera > Depressariidae > Agonopterix > Agonopterix heracliana. The sequence continues at coordinate 3,264,292 of OY856321.1, forward strand.
CCACTAACTTGCCTCCAACACGCACTGGGCCCGCGTGGTAGAGTATGGTATGGGCCACTCCCTCTCACCCTTATTCGTGAGAAGAGGCCTTTGCCCTGCAGTGGGATTCTACAGGCTATACTTAACTTACTTCTTTCAAACTTCTGTAAAAATTGTTTTTTTATACTCAAACAAACTACAAACTATAGAATAGGTCACATCGTGAGGAAACCAAACAAATCTGTAATAACTTAACAAATCAAATCAAATCAAATCTTATCTGTAACAAACAAACAAACAAACAAACTTGGTATGAAATGTTAGCGGAAAAGTGGTTTTTGGCAGTTGGGTAAATTACTGCCAAGGCAGTTGTTTTTTTTATAAATTCAAAGTATAAAGTGACCTTGAATTTAAAATTAGAAGTTTCTAATACCCAGATTTACACATTGATCGTTTATGTGCATACGACGACAAAAAACGTCATGCGCCCCATGCGTGTCAGAGGAGTGAAATGCGACTGCGTGCATTGCATTGTCTCTTCCACTTCGTAGAACATTATGGCTCAATGGATTTGCAAGTTGAAGTTATGATTGTGGCAAAACTAACTTAATTTTGCAGTTACCTACCACCACCCCTCAAATGTTTTTAAAAGTTGAAATCATTGGAACATTTTATTGGGACCAACATAATATATTTACATTATTACAACACCTTTACAATCCAAGTTCAAAAATTGTTTATCCAAAATTTTTTGTGTTTATCGAAAAATCTAGAAGGATCCTACGTACCTAGGCACCTAGCTAAAAAGTTCCAGATGGTAATGGGATTTCGTAATTTTTTTTATTCGCTCCATTCCCATTAGCATTTGAATCTGTTTACTTGCGAATAGTCAACCACTTAACTATACAAAGTCATTAACAATTTGATTTTACGTAATTAAAAAGTGGAAATAAAAATTTCATTTTAATGTTAATTCCTTATATTATTATGAGTATATATTTGAAGAAACTAAACAGCATTTTAGTTAAAATTTTATTTCAAATGCATCTCAGACACTGGTATTTTAAAAAAAATCTAATGCCAATGTTAAACTGATTTGACAGGGATTTTTTTGAAATTCATAAAGAGGATATACATTTTTTCGGTCTGAACTTGGCAACTTTTTCAAAAAACCATGCAAAGATTGACTGTTTGATTCACCGACAAAAACACAGATTTATATATATATAAATTTATCCTTAGATCGACAGCTACATACAACGTTAACGTCGTAGAAGATTACAATGATTTTTTTACATTAATGATAATTAGTTGTATGATTATGTTTTTATAGTAAATGACTTAGCTTATTTGTATTTTAAATGATGAAAATAATTGTGTGCTTTATTATTTTCAAAAATCGTTGTTGGATCAAATAAAATATTACCGAAAACTTTTTCAAATTTTGAGAACTAAATCGACACAATACTATGGCCTTTGATAAAGTTTATATGTCAAGATTGACAGTCGAAGACACGAAAGTGTCGAAAAAAAATAGGAACCAGTACTGGCTCCTAAACCCTATACATATACACGCACACATGCATAGTTTGTATGGCGCCTCACGCACACCAACCTATGAAACTTGGCCCCTTTTGTTTTACGGTAAAACAGTGAGGCTCATTCTAGACAAATATACTTTTTTTAAGACTATGGCATCATAACTTTGTATTGAAAGCATGTTCTGCTAGTCCCTTTTTTTGAAAAGGTAAGTAAGTATGATTATAGAGAGTGTTAAATTAGCGTTACATATCAAAGTAGGTGCTTCAGACCGCTATAATACAGAACAACTCCAAAATTATATTTATAGAAAAAGTCAATGGTAACCAAATGTATGGGACAGCTTTTTTTTTTTCTCGGGATTTCGTTGTTGTCTCCATATTGAATTATGTTTAGTTTGATGGTCTGAAGCACTCTGTTCTGGCTTCAAACAATCCCGATTTCACATAGATTTGGTTTAAAAGTAATAATTACAATCATTTCATAAAAATCTTAAAATTCTGGTCTTATTTGACAGTCATTGCGGGTTAAAATATGCTACAAGTTTATCAGCTGTCAACTCCTATATTTTGTTCAAAAATTTGAACTCTGTATATTTATTTGATCCAATCAACGATAATTTCTTTGTAACGATGACTATTTTATAGTAGAAAAAATATTTAGCGAATATGATTTGTGTTCCATTGAGATTCGGTCTATTTTCGCGCTACGTTCTAGCTTTTCACTTTAGCGCAGCTGTCATCTAATCGACCATACATTGTATTAAAATTTAAATTGTATATTTATTCGAGAAAACTATAGTTGTTCCGCTTTTACTACACAAAAAATCTAATTAGAGTAAGCAAGACAACTCTAATTTTCTAACAACATTTAACCGGATCGAAATTTGTTTAACATTTAACTATATTTCAATGACATAAGCGACGTAATGGCGTGACCGAGTAACTGTACATGTGCACATTTATTCCATTAGTGATATTTTTGTGCAAATTCAAACATTATCACTTATAAGTACAATTTTATACCAAAAATCCTAAATCTGAAACAGCTGGAAGAACTTGGCTAGTTCAACTGCCGTGCACACTATAGCGTATTGTCTAGATTTGTTGTATTATCCGATATTATACTTCGTCGAGTTAGTTTAAAAGCATTTGGCTGCATAATTCCAATTTTAAGTTGCATGTCGTTCTTCAGTATAGATTCACCAGTAAGGCTAGGATGCCACGCGCGACAAAGCGACAAAACCGTCACGCACGCTCGCTTTCGCATACGCAAAGTAGACGAATGCCTATTGTTAGGGATATTTATGCAAGCAGTGTAGTTTTCTGTAGTCACGTCTCTCACGTAGCTTAATAAGTAATGACACATGTAATTATAGCACGTATTTAATACTATATAAACTACACTGCCCCTAATAAAGACGTTCCATTTCTACAACAACATTGCTGGCGTATTATTCATCTCTCCGAGGCTCCCGATCCTGTCGGTCAATAACGCACCACCAACATGCTAAGAACCTGTGTGAATGGTTCGATATGAACACCACCTCACTATTCAGGGCTGCGGTCTCCAGTAGGCCTAGCATGCCACCCCCCGAGAAAAAGATAAAAATCGAGATGTGCCTCCATCGCATCCTTATTATTTAACGTATGCCAGAAAGAGCGCGCATGCCGTTTTTTCTCGTTTAAACGCTTTGTCGTGGGTGGCATGCTAGCCGGATAGGGTCCTAATAGCCAACCTACGATAGATAGCACCACAAGATGTGCGTAATCCGAAGTCTCTTGCAGAGGCTGATGTGAACGCATTTCTACGGAACGCCACTTTAATGATAGATTAACTTCTATTTCACATTAAATTCACCGACGAACCTACGGCGGTAATGAGTAAAACAATTACAGATCAAAAAGCTGGAATTTTCAATAAAGGTGCTGTTTATCTATTGTGATATTAGCACCGGGTTTCGAGGGGTTAAACCGCGACTAATGTGGTGTGGATCTGAAGAACAACGAGTCTTGTGATCAGCCGTATAATCGTCTCGCTAGCGGTGGTCTGGCGCGGCTTGGTTCGTCGTATATTTTTTGGTTCAACTCAAAGAACTATTAAATACTTGACAACTGTGTAGAGGCCGTATAGACGTCTCACTAGCGCGCAGCGGTGGACTAAATCGAGGCTCGATTCATGGTCTATTTTTTGATTCAATTCCAAGAACTATTAAATACTAGACAGTTGTGTTCCTAGGTGATCAACCGTGGTGCTTATAGGCTGTATAGCGTCTCGGTTCATGGTATATTTTTGGTTCAACTCAAAGAACTATTAAATACTTGACAGCCGTGTTGCTAAGTGATCAACCGTGGTGCATGTAGGCTGTATAGCGTCTCGGTTAATGGTATATTTTTTGGTTCAACTCAAAGAACTATTAAATACTTGACAGCCGTGTTGCTAAGTGATCAACCGTGGTGAATGTAGGCTGTATAGCGTCTCGGTTCATGGTATATTTAATGGTTCAATTCAAAGAACTATTAAATACTTGACAGCCGGGTTCCTAGGTGATCAACCGTGGTGCATGTAGGCCGTATAGCGTCTCGGTTCGTGGTATATTATTTGGTTCAACTCAAAGAACTATTAAATACTTGACAGCTGTGTTCCTAGTTGATCGACCGTGGTGCATGTAGGCTGTATAGCGTCTCGGTTAATGGTATATTTTTTGGTTCAATTCAAAGAACTATTAAATACTTGACAGCCGTGTTCCTAGGTGATCAACCGTGGTGCATGGAGGCCGTATAGTCGTCTCGCTAGCGGTGGTCTATGGCGCGGCTCGTGGTCTAGAGGAGGGGCCCAGTCTTGCAGGCGAGCGCCGCCGGCGAGGCGGTGGGTGAGGCGGTGCGCTATGGAGAACCCACCGCTGCCTTCCAATTGCGTAAGAACTATTATTACTTGTCTGTGAACAAAATAACGAAGTAAATACAGGGTGTAAGTGTAGTATCGACAGGTTCAATATTTTAAAGCAGGGTTTCCCAAACCCTTCTTGCATCGCGCCTATTATAATAAGCAATATTTTCATGTCCCCCCCATTGGAAGTTTTAACGACAAGCGCGGGTGTAACGATTATATGTCTGTCAGTCACGAAACTGTCTAATTATATTTAAGATAACAACAGATACCTATGTAAAGGTGGAACAGAGTCGATGGTCTTCAGTTCGCCCCGCGTGGAGACCACGTTGTAGCTCTCCTGGCAGTCGCACTTCACGTGGATCCACTTGTCCGTGTGCCGGTTCTCCACCATCACCACCAGGCCGGCCCATCCCTGGGGAACATTCAATACATACATAAACATATGATCAGAACCTGCCATCGGGTATAAAGAAACTATGCTACTCGTACAAGACTTAGATCAAAATAAAATTAATGGATAGGCCTAAAGCGCGGTAAGTTGAAGCAAACTACTGGTGCACTTGGTCCATACAAACTAGCGCCATTAACTGTCAAATCTAGGGCACTTGCATACAAATTTGAAGTTTCATTTGTTTTGCCTCATTTTTCTGGTTTGAAATGTTCACGTAGGGCTTATCCATTCATTTTATTTTGATCTAAGGTACAAGGTACCTTCTTTTTAAGTAAGTATGCAGTAGTAGCAATGCTCAACTTCAGCATATTGAAGGATCAACCGGAATGACATGATTATGATTGGGCTTCGATTCATCCACGGAAACATCGGAATGTTATCCATTAGTCACCTCATGCGGCACCCATTGGAAGAAAGAGGCTGGTCCATTTGTAGTCAGTACGGGTGGCATGGCGCCGCGACAGATGCTTTATCACACCTTTTATGTTAAGATTAAAGACGCGATAAATCGTTTATGCTGCTCCTGGTCTACGTTGCTACTATACCATACCTCTCTTGTACTGTCTCCTTAACTGTGACCTTGAACACGCGACCTTGATCTTCTTACCTCAACCATGTGCGTTGTAAACAGTGACACTTCTGTTTCTGTTTGGGTTGCTATTGGATTTATATCACTGCAAGATCATGTAACCCTGACCTCAATTTTAACGTACCTTAGTAAGATAGTAAGCCGTCATCCCCTGCCTGCCCTCGTGTCGCTGCCCCCGCGCGAGTGTAAGCCCTATGATAGCGTCGGCCAGGATGTGAGGGTGTAAGGAAGGTCGCTCTACAGCCAGCGGCTTCGACGAGTGCGCCGCAAGCACGTGTCGCGGCCAGCCTGAGCTGTCCGCTAGTTCCAGGCCAGTGTGCCAGTGGTTGAAGGCTAGACAGACGACCAGGTAGAAACCTTTTTCTAACATCTTGTGGCAGCCTACGAAGCCGCGTACCTGAAAGTTGAAAGTTCCAATTTTATATGTCGCAGTAAGATAGTTTAAGCCATGATATAATGAGGATGTCCAATGCTATAGCAAATTCGTCAAAACTATGCATAATATTACTCTTTGTGATTTACTAATGATTTTCCATTTCGAATTTTTAAAATCGGTTCAGTAATTCCAAAGTTATTGAATTTTGAAGTTAGCCGCTCCTTGCCCGAAAACAATAATCCCTGCCAACTCGTGTGACGTCATCGCACCCGTTCGTACTGCGGTTGTATGGTATTTTGGCTATTTTTGCATTAAAAGTCTCATATCTCGGTTATGGTGCGTCCTACGTCGAAAATGAATATGACCAAAAATGATCCTATAGACAAGTACTAAATGATGTGTAAATAAAAAGTGGAGGTCATGAAGACACTTTTAATTTAAACAGTATTTAAAGACCTAGAACCAACAGACAGGTGATTCAGCCTGCAATGGCCTAACCAACACACAACAGACGCACAAAGTGAAATATCACTAGGTGTCTCCCGTGGGATTCGAACCCACGAGTCAAGAGCCCAATGCTCTTAGCCATTAGACCACGAATGAAGTGAGGTAGTAAAGGCTGAGATGGTGATGATGATTATATCCGTAGCTCATTTAGGGTTGAGACACATTTACCGACGGCAGGCCCATACAAAAATGTCATTTAGTTAGTATGAAGCCGTCCGCCATGAAAGTGGCGACGACTTCCCATAGTAAATAATATTTTTGTATGGGCCCGCCGTCGGTAAATGTGTCTCAACTCTTAATTGTAACTTTTATGTTGCTGTAAATCTAAAACTCACTTGTCTTTTACTGTGAGCGACGAGCTTGCCGATCTGAGCACTCGGTCCCGACTTTGTTCTAAACACGACGACGCACAAATCTAACTGCGAGCGCTGACTTTTCGCTGAATTCCTGAAAAAATTACCGTTTAAAACATTAGACTCTGTAACTGGCTACAGCAGTGATAAGTGTGTCACATTCTGTCTACGAACGTATCAAGGTATTTATTACAAACAAAAAAATTCCGATAGGGCTTATTAGGTGTCCATGACTCCAAATTTCGAGCGTTACACAAAAACTACTGGACCGATTTTGATTAAACTTTTTGTGTTTAAAAGCTTATGACTAGACGTTAGTGTACGAATAAAATAAAATACCTTTGTCCTTCTTGGAACAATGTGAAATCGACTTCGGTGGGTTGTGTCGCAGTCAGCAGCAGGCAGGTAAGATGTCTTGTGGACGACATGGGGGGGAGGATGCCGGCGAGACGCACCTCGTGCCATCCCACTCGCACTTTACATATGTCTATACAGTCGAAGTATCTGGGGAAGGAAAATTAAGTTTAAAGTGAGACATATATGTCAGCATCAAAGAATCTGGCGATCTATAATTTCTCCCTACCCTAGCGGGACGTAAGCATAATGTATGTTCACTTACTTGAGAACATCGTCAAAGCTGATCCAGAACACGCCCTGGTCCCTGTCGGACTCGGAGCTGCCCGCCTGCGCGGCGACGGCCCTGGTGACGTCGTCGGTCCACCGCGGGCAGCCGTGCGCCCACGCGCCGCGCCACGTGTAGTGTCCCCACGGGTTGCGCAGGCGCAGCAGCCGCGTGGGGCCCGACACCTCCACCACGTCGAGCACGGAGTACGCGTGGCGCGGCCGTAGGCCGAGGCGTTGGTATTCCTCTTCGTCGACCTGTGGAGGTTTTAATATTGTCAGGATGTGTCCATTGTAGGGTATATAATTACATTTAGGGGATGACGTAGATAGACAATCTAGTCCATACTGCATTCCAAATAAGGACGAAAAGATATTCCGATTCCTGTATAGCTTTTTGGCCAAATCTGATTAGCAAATATGATTTATTTATGAGAAAGATATACTATCCAACGTATCTTGGACGTAACTAAAGCTGTTATAAGAATAAGTGAGAGGAAGTGTTTGAAATCTTTGTTTCTATAATACAAAATTGCCTTAAATTTTCGTTGCTATTTGGGATGGAGTATAGAACTTTACTGACATTAATCTGAGGAGCATCCTGCATCGCACATACAATTAAAAAACCTAGAATTAGGCCTTATTATAACCTTCATGTTGCCGCCGCCGCAGCTGGCGCCCATGAGGAAGCAGGCCTGGCGGGAGGAGAGCAGCTGGGCCCACACCGGTCACACACAGGTCGCACGTACCTTCATGTTGCCGCCGCCGCAGCTGGCGCCCATGAGGAAGCAGGCCTGGCGCGAGGAGAGCAGCTGGGCCCACACCGGTCACACACAGGTCGCACGTACCTTCATGTTGCCGCCGCCGCAGCTGGCGCCCATGAGGAAGCAGGCCTGGCGCGAGGAGAGCAGCTGGGCCCACACCGGTCACACACAGGTCGCACGTACCTTCATGTTGCCGCCGCCGCAGCTGGCGCCCATGAGGAAGCAGGCCTGGCGCGAGGAGAGCAGCTGGGCCCACACCGGTCACACACAGGTCGCACGTACCTTCATGTTGCCGCCGCCGCAGCTGGCGCCCATGAGGAAGCAGGCCTGGCGCGAGGAGAGCAGCTGGGCCCACACCGGTCACACACAGGTCGCACGTACCTTCATGTTGCCGCCGCCGCAGCTGGCGCCCATGAGGAAGCAGGCCTGGCGCGAGGAGAGCAGCTGGGCCCACACCGGTCACACACAGGTCGCACGTACCTTCATGTTGCCGCCGCCGCAGCTGGCGCCCATGAGGAAGCAGGCCTGGCGGGAGGAGAGCAGCTGGGCCCACACCAGGTCGCGGTCGAGCTGCTCTAGAGGCACGGCGCCCCCGCCGCCCCCGCCGGCGCCCCCCGCCTGCAGCGACACTGACTCGCACGGCGCCCCCGTCAGTGTGCACAGTCCTGCAATATTATTACACTATGACAATGACGTTATATGCAAAAGGACTTCGCATCAGCCCACAACGAGACCGCAAAAGAATGTTTAATTGTGTTTCTCCCCTCGATAAAAGGAAAAGGAAAGCGTCAAATGTCGTCCCGCAGCGCTTCGCCTCGGTCAACAATTACATGAGATCTGAGACCTTTCTTACTTTCCTGTCCTCGATGTGTAATCTACAATAACATTACGTGACCGAAAACATTCAAAAGGACTGGAACTAAGGCGACATTAGAAACATGTGTCATTTCTAGGTTTTGTTTTTGTATGACGTGGATTCGTATAGAATGTCATTGGACTATTACGTTTACCAGAGTTTATCTGCGACTTCATTCGCGCAGATTCCCGTCTAGCGTCGTAGCGAGATAAATGATATACCAAATTTTAAGTTTAATCATAAGCTTTCAAAAGTTTTATCAAAATCCAATAGATTTCGCGGGATACGCGAACAAACAAGCAAAGAAATAAACCAACAGACTTACAGACACATAAACAGTAGTTTGGAATCAGGGACACATAAAAATCACGTCCGAGGCCGTAAGGATGCGTTTCCACCAGAAATGTGCGAGGTAGCGAGGCGGTGATTGAGGAAACAATCCGCCAATAGCGCGCTCGCTCGACTACGTCATTATGAAATTTAAGCACTCCCATTGGCCAATTTTTTCGTAGCTCACCGCCTCCCTACCTCGCACATCTCTGGTTGAAACGCAGCCTAAAGCGGTCTGAAAAAACTCTGAAACCAGGACTTGCTGCCCACACGATAAGAAGGAGAGACACATAAAAACTTTCATGTGCAGAAACACTTCTGTTACAGTTGAACAATAGAAGAGATGTACTTAGCTTATTACTGTCTTGTTGTGATCTAAGCTAAGGTCCGTATTAATAAACGAGACTCAACACTGATACGCTCTTAAGTTAAGTCAAGCATACTAAAACGTCATCTTATGAGGCCGTCAGAGAGTTTCGTTCATTAAGGGGCCATAGGTCCCGACGAATATTTTCTATGGGAAACGCGATTGCCGAGCGCTCCGAAAAGCGTGTGCGTGAGCCGTATTTTCGATTAAAAACAACTAACAACGTACTTTTTCTAGATTTTTTTTTATGATTGCACTAGTTAAACTAATGGTGAATATGTGAGTATAAATACCAACAATCGGAAACTATTTTAAGTTCTTCTAAAACGAGAAAAATGTTTAAAAATGCATGAAAATACGGCATCTTTGTGACGATTTTCTATCGAGTGAAGTAATTCCAATCGTGTATTCAGTTGATGATTTCACTAGATGAACTATCCAAAAATACTGAGGTATGACTTTAGTTTCGGTAAATGGTATAAATCAAGCCGTAAAATGAAAAATAAAAGATGCCTCTGAGGTATTTCCACCTACTATTACGTCTTAAGGTGACATAGTAGAAGGAAATACGTTGGAGGCATCTTTTATTTTTCATGTTTCGACTAGATTTATACATATTACCGAATTATAAGTCATACCTCAGTATTCTTGGATAGTTTATCTAGTGAAATCATCAATTAAATACACGATTGGAATTACTTCACTCGATAGAAAATCGTCACAAAGATGTCGTATTTTTTAACATTTTAAATGATTTTTTTCGCTTTAGAAGAACTTAAAGTAGGTTTCATTCTTTTATATTTATACTCACATATTCACCATTGATTCTTCTAGTGAATTCATCAACAAAAGTTATAAAAAGTAATTCCATTATTTATTTATCCTCAAAAATACGAATGGCGTACCAAATATTCTCGGAGCGGGTCTTAGCGGGGCGCGCTCAGACGGCTTTTAGCCACGGTCGGAGATGGACGCTCGCCAATTTTTTATTTTTTGACTTTGGAGTACATTGACTCGTCTAGTAAGTGGTTGTTACTAGTTCTGCCCACAAAAACGTCGATGTACAGCGGCCCCCGTCTAGGGTTGCATGAGCTAGACATATTGTGTCACGTTCGCTAAATGCTGACGTTTAGAGTTGCCACCTTAGCTTATTTTGGGCTAGATTTTGGATTTTTTAAACTCAACAGGGGAATACGTTTGTATGGCCAAAACGGTATCCGCCAATCCTCTTACCCAAAGTGAACAAACAATTACTTCTAAACAATTACTTACGTGATTAAATTGATATACCTACTTAATCTCACATTAATATTTACAATAAAAAAAGATGAACACTTTTCACACTAAATATTGATTTTTGACGATGGTTTGAAATACAATAAAGTGGTAAACAATTTTTAATTTTTTTTGTTAAGAATTCATCCTTTCGGAAAGGCAATGGAACTAGCCCTTAAAGCCTGGTCTTTAGTTATATTTTTCTTTGTTCTTAACCTAACCTAGCTAACTCTTGAAATGCAAGGGTGGTTCAAACATTCCAATTAGATGAGTTTTACACGAGGATTAATCCAAATCAAACGGAAGCGCCTATCTTTATTTCTCACTTTAACTGTAATATTGTTCTCCATTAATGGCACATTATTAAACTATAAAACTATATGTCAAATAAAGACGAAAATAAGAAGATGACAGCAGCAGGGCTACGAAACCTTTTCAAACCGTGATCGTTTTATAAAAAATCAAAATAACGATTGGCAGTGTTCGATAGAAGAATGTTATATAAATTCCAAATAATTATAGGAACATTATCTTAAATTAAAAAGAATGTCGTCTAAATTAAAAACAAGTGCATGTTAATTTTAACATTTCACTCGTTCGGTGTTGATGGAAACGAAAGAAAAAATCAGTTTTGTGCTCACTAGGTCCGTAATTCCGTATGATTAAACCGGACTGAAAATAGATTTTGAGGGCGAATTAAACAAGTTTTCTAAAGCCTTGAACGACATCTGTAATCAATCAATCAATCAAATACACTTTATTCAAAGATGAATAACATCAATCCAAGTATTTATACGTCCTTCACATTGTTTGTAACTACCTAAATCTTACTAATGCATTAAAAAAAATCTCCCTAAAGTTACGGAATCGATAAAAACACGAAAGACTATAATTAATCTAACAAAAGATTGCAACACCACCTTAAATTCAAATTCAACAATGTTTTTCCTTGCCACATTGTATGTACATATAATAGTAATGTAGACGTACGTAAGATCTTTATTAAGTATTTTTATCCTTCTAATGAAATGACAAGGATTTTTTTAAAGGGGATCGAGCTTATTGTGCTGCCCCCAATCGTATTTTTCTATTTCTAAACAGTTAAAAAACATTTCCAAAAAACAAGAAAGCATTCATGCATGGCTAGCATAGATTTTTATCATTACAAAGCGTTTTAACGAGAAAAACGTCATGCGCGCTCTTTCTGGCATACGTAAATATAATAAGGATGTAGGCACATCTCTATTTTTATCATTTTCTCGGTGGTGGCATGCGAGGCTTACTGAATGGCCTTCAATTTATCGAAATTCACCAAAGACCGTCGCTTACCAACCGTGGTCAGCCTTCATCGCCGGAATAGTCTTCAAGTAGGTACTACCGGAAGGTGTTCGCGTCTAAACCTGCCATTAGAAACGAGTAGCCCCCTTGAATGTTAATGGAATAACTGCACCTTAGTCATGGTTGCAGGGTATTTATCCAAGACAAGATACCATAGCTTCGTTACTCCATAAAAAATACTAAAAAAGTTGGAAGACTTCAATCCTGCATTCCTCAATACATATACTTACCACCGTGAAAAACAAAATCAACTTTTTATTGTAACGCTAATTCAGAGTAGGTAATTCTCGTGTATCTCATCATAATATAACAATTTCTAATCAAAATAAGTGCTGACAATAATGCGTTCTCCAAGAGCAGTAAAAATAAATATTTTATTTATTTATTTGTAATACAGTAAAACACAAGACACAATAATACAACTTAAAATAAACTCAAGTAAGCGTCTCCAATATTGTGCAGGTGTCAGTCAGTAGATGGAATACCATCAAGGATAGGTTTTTTGTCCCCAACAAGTGACAAGGATGAAGAGCAAGCGATGAAGCAAACATCGTGAGGAAACCTACTTACGCTGAAGAAAAAATTCGGATGCGTTATAATGAAGTCTACCAATCCGCATTCATCAATAAATATTTTTGAATTTGCATTATTGACGTTAGATATGACGAATGACGATATTAAGACACATTTGGCGTATGCTTTCCAAAAATTTACTCAGCCGTTTCCTACCTGGAAGAGCCCACGCTTGGTATGTTTTGAAAATATTTTTTGGATTTTTTAAAACATTATGGCTGAAAGGTAATGGTATAGTATATTTTTAAGACCGACTCATGAAGTCCTTTTATTTAATACCCCACACGATAGGTTTCAGAACAACAATTTATGACGTCATAATTCGTCATAATTTCATCTCGAGCGTTTCCGTGCTTCGGAAGGCACGTTTAGCAGTTGGTCTCGGATAGTTCCGTCAGATGTCGTTGTAACTATTCGTTGAGCCAGGTCAGAGGCCTATTTAGGTGGCTTGAAAATTCTCTGACAGCCAGATGATCACTAACTTGCCTCCACTAACACGGACATTTTTATTTTATTTCAGATTCTTACATCAGATGATTAAATTAACAAATTATAATATCGCCAAACTGCTGAGCAGTTTGTAGTATCCCGTGTGGTAGAGTATGGCCCACTCCCTCTCACACCTATTCGTGAGAGACGGCCTTTGCCCTGCAGTGGGATTCTACAGGCTATCTCTTGCTTTTTTTTATTTCAAAAATAATGATACCATAGACTCCAAGTACGGATTATTTTTTTTCTTTTTCAGTACCTATTAACACCAATAATGTCACATTGCGTAGAAAATGTCAAGTTACTCTGTGAATTTTACCTATTCTATTCTTATTTAATGGCGTTTCCTTGTTAGATTTCGCCAGTGTCAAGTATTGAAGATATATTAATTAGATATTGTACGGTAATAGGATATGGCGATCTCAAAGCCCCGTTTTTAGACAAAAACACACACTCGAAATCGCCATAAAACGGCGGAGCCACGTGGCCAATCAAATCGCAAGCCGACGAAACGTCTACTTGTTACCCCCTTAACCACGCGACTGCGAATTTTACCTATCTTGGCCGCCAGCAGCGTGATGACGTCTAAGTCACGAGTGACAGTTGATAAATTACATACAGAATCATAAACATACATAAACTCACGACCGTAATCCCTTTATGGGTGGTCAGAAATATTGCTACTCCTACGTACTTTCTGTTTAAGAGTGTAGTTATACTCGTAGTAATGCTCACATTTTAGCAATTAAGTTTCAGGATGGAATGACGTGTCAAGTGGTGAGAGGTGGCTAACCCTTCACCTATAAACACTGTATGAGAAACCTTTAATCCCTTAGTTGCCTCGTACTATACCCACGGGAAGAATTCGGGTGGTCCATTATAGGCTGGAACCACACAAAAATGTAACTCCTTGTTCGTTTTTAGGGTTCCGTAGTCCAACAAGGAACCCTTATACTTTCGTCCATTCTGTCTGTCTGTCTGTCTGTCTGTTGCCCTACCTCAATAACACGCTCATTTTGCACCTATTGAATCGAAATTTGGTATGAATACAGATAACAGTACCTAACCCAAACAGAAATGAGGTAGTCATAATCATGAAGCGAGTAATTTTTTTTGAAAATAATTTTTTTCCAACCACCTTTTCGTTCTATGGGATACAACGAAAAGGTCGTTAAAAAAATATTTTTTTAATAAATCGAGTGTGGTGTCGTTGGATAGGTTTTGTCCAATGGAAGAAAACTCCTATAGAAACTAAATCATTACAATGATATCTCGAGATATTTGCGCTCAAAGTCAAAAATAGGGCGTACCCCCCTCTAACTTCTAAAATATAGCTAGCTCTCTGTAAGTACTTTCAAAGAAAATTATAACGGAAGCTTTAGCCCAACTAGTTTCGGAGAAATCAAATAAAATATCGACCGTCGACCGCCGTGTCGGCGTCTATCAATAGATGGCGCTGAACGAAATTAAATCGCACTATTGTTTGCTTCTTGAGGATTTTTTAAGTTATTTAAGCTATGTTAATGCTTGTTTGATTGATTGATTTAATGATTTTTTAAGTTATTTATTACGGAACCCTACCTTGGGCGATTCTGACATGCTCTTGGCCGGTTTTTTATTTTTGTTTAGTAGTTGCCACAGTACCTCAGGCAAGACACAAGAAGGCATATTTTTCGTGGCTACGAACTTAGCACTAGGAAACTTGTCATCAGAGGTGTAGCTACCGCCGTATCTGCCGTATGAATTATACGGGGCCCCCGACGTGCGTAAGCAAAAATTAATAAATACTTCCCAAATTTCTTCATCAGCTATAAATGAATAATAAATCAGTTTGCCGAAAAAAGGAGAGTGTAATATTCCATTTGAATTGTTTGATTTTTTTTTGGAGAAAGTGACAGATACTTAGATAATTATGATGAATAAATATTTCTTTAAATTTTTATGAAAACATTTTTTTTCTTTTGTGAGAAATCTTTAGCCTTCATAAGGTACCCAAACAAATCGCCGAGGCACGCTACGCCACTGCTTGTCATTATTCATTTTAGAAATTAGTCGCCTAAATCCAGGCCTGTACGTGTGTTCTGTGTTACAAACTATTAAGTCTCTGCGCCTACTCTAGTCCTACCTCAATAACATGCAAACACATTTTTTCTAGATTTTTCAGATTTAGATTAGAGACAAATCTATTCATAAATAAATACAACGATGCTCAATAACGATTTGAAAGAAGTTCTACTAATCTTAGTACATTTTTTAGAATTTTTAAAAATATTAAGTTTCCATATGGCTACTACTAGCTCCACCTGACGGATATTTTTCATAACTATCTTTAAAAAAGCTTCATTGAAAGGAAGACGAACCACATGTGTGCACCACTGCTTCTTTAAGTCTTTCAACATCGCCAATCGCTTTGCAACATTGTTGTTTGATACAATTTTTCATATTTCTTTAAAGTGTGTACTATAAAGAACCTTTTTTTCCTTCTTTTCGCCCCTATTTGTAATGGAGTATAGTATGATATTAAATTTCACATAGTTAGTAAAAAAATGATTTATTTAAATTTCCGGAAAAATCCCGGAATCGGTGGTCAATACGGTTGGCAACAGAATATGAACCCAGAGCCGAAAACTCTTTCCAAAAAAAAAGTTGACGCGGGGTGCCACCCGCCGATGGGCGGGACTACTCTCCCGTCACTTCCTCTGCTTCACCCCCTCAAATACCTAAAGAGCGGCGCCGCATTACGTCTTAATACGGGCTAGCTGTAATTTGAGGTTAAATCTTACCTTCGATAGCTCGCCCCGACACCAGGGCTTCATAGCACCCGTGAAGTTTGGCGACAGCTTTCTCTATCAACGGTACCCACAGCTGTTTTCTTTTTGCCTGAAAATTAATTGTAATTTAAGATTATATTTTAGCAAGTAGTCCCTGTTTAGCAAAAAACAAGTAGTCAACAATGGAACGCACAACATGAAAACCATTTGCACAATGTTTTGTGTAAAAAAAAACTAAGTGGTGAAATTAGGACCTTGTCCTTTTTAATATGTTAACGGTTTTCGAAGATGATGACCAGACCATCAAACTGAACAACTTTCTCTATGAGACTTACATCGAAATAGCGAAATAAAAATTTGCTGTCCCATACATTCGGGTCCAGTAGGTTTGCAGTTTTTTAGACAACTCGCCACCGGAGTCACCGGACCCAAATTTTAGAAGGCCAGTTGTCACCCAAGAAGAATTTCTAAGTGTCAAACTACATTTAAAAGGATCTTATTTCGTTTTGGTTTGATGTACTGAGATTTCAGAATATCTCTGACTACCCCATCGGGGAATATAGTCGTGAGCATATGCTATGCTTATTTTGTTTATTATGCATCTGTTCAATAAGTCAATTCATTTTCGAACGGAATAATAAAAGGATGACTTAGGTAACGGAAAACCGTGACCTAAGTGATGGTTTAGATCACGGAGTGCTATAAAGACCCTATAGGGTACGACACAAAGCAGTTGCTTCAATCGCCGATGATGTGTTGTCTTGAAGTTCCGATGAATAAAACCCGCACAAAATCATCTACAGTAAACGTGAAATACTGACAATAACTCACCTGTGAGTACACTAGATGTCCCTTCTTATTACAGGGCAGAAGGTCGTCGACAGTGACGGTAAGCCAGCGGCCGTCTTTGCACAGTCGCAACTGGTAAGCTCCCACGCTGGGCTCCCCTCGGACTACGACCCCTCGAACTAGAGCCGATCGTTCCGCTAGCACCGCTAATGCTGAGAGAAGCCAGCAGTTGCCGAGGACACCTGCAATTACAAAGATATTTATTCAATATGTCAACTTCTTAATCGTAAAGTAGGTAAATATCTTCAATATACAGACATACTTCTTTTACAGTTTTATAATATTTTAGATATCCATAATCCTTTCATTTTAAAATCTCTAACACAAAACAAGCAGTCAGCACAATCTTCGTCATCATCATCATCATCAGCCTATCATCGTCCACTTCTGAACATAGGCCTCTCCCAAGGCGCGCCACAAAACTCTGTCCTCAGCCTTCCTCATCCAGTCGCTCCCCGCTACTTTGTTTAGGTCGTCTGTCCAGCGGGCAGTAGGGCGTCCCACCCTACGCCTACCAGTTCGCGGTCTCCACTCTAGAACTCTGACACCCCATCGGTTGTCAGTTCTTCGGCAGATATGACCAGCCCATTACCACTTCAGCTTGCTAATTTTCTGAGCTATGTCAGCCACTTTAGTTCTGTGACGAATCACTTCATTTCTGATGTGATCCTTCAGAGAAACACCGAGCATAGCTCTCTCCATAGCTCCAATCTTCGTCAATCATAATAATAATATAACAACCAGCAACATGCTTCATCAAAACCTTAAATAAGCGGGGGAATCGGGGAAATCTCTAACATAGAAAATATTGTTATTGAGACAATTATCTCGAAATGGTTTTCGATTCAGCCCCCATGAAAAAAAACATGACATACCGAATTGTTCGTATAAGTTTCCACCAGAGTTGCGCTGGGCGAGGCTAGGAAAATGAAGCGAGCCTATTGTTTTTTTTCGTCGCTTCTCGATCTCGAGGCTCCAACATGCCCAAACGGTAGCTAATAAGGTCGTGTGGGGTGGCTCTAAAGGTTATACTCGTTCGCGTTGATAGCAATATCTAAATTTGAACGTATCTCCACAACTTTTAATGTAGTCTACCTTGCGATATATCAGAGGGGCGCGGCTCTCTGAACACGACCCAGGGCAGGCGGTGGTCGGCGTCCACGTGTATGTGGTGGGGACGCATCCAGCGCGACGCCACGCCGGTCTCCACGCAGCCGCCGTAGTACAGCGAGCGGGCGGACGCGGGGAACGACTCGTCCACGTACGGGTCGCCCGTCTGCAACAACATTACATAACGTCATCTATACGGGCCTCTAACTGCCTCCGTGGTCCAATTAGACCAAGATCCGATCGTAAGTTTATGCACCTATTTGTTTGAAGAACGAAATGTGATTTAAGTAGTTAGTAGTATGTGTGAGTTTTATATTGTAATAAGTTAAGTTAATAATGAATAAGTTACAACTACAACATTTAGTTTGCAGTGCCCTTTGAGGGTTCATGTGCGCTCTATTTTCATATTTGTCCACCTTATGTAACCACATGAAGCAATAAACTATTATGACTATGACTATGACTATGACAAAGTAAAAGTTTATAAAGGGGTTAATACAACGCCGCCGGGTTGCCTAGCAAAATCTTGTCGTAAGTACCTTTACTATGACAATTTATGGTACCATTTCTTCCACCAATCTGTTTGGGATATAAATAAGATGCCATCTGAAAGAGACCAGACTAAAGAACTGGAAAAACTAAGGTTTGCACCTTTAAGTCTGCCACAACTTCAAAACACTAGGATTAAAAATGATTTGAACCCGGCAACCCTGGAGATGCGGCAGACTGAGAGGTTTTCCAGTTCTTTACATCCGTCTCCTTCAGTTAGACAGCAATTATGGGTGATATAATAAGTACTTATACTCACGGAAGAACATTGCGCCAACACTTCCTGCCACTGTGTCCACGCGTGGCTTTCTTCCCTCAGCCGAAGGATCTCCATTGGCGTACTCTCCTGCCGCTCCCCGTCCGAGCCTTCCGCTGTTGACAATACATTCAAGGTTAATTATACACGGTCGAGGAAATAATACAGGATGCAAACTTAAATGGGTTACATTCTTAAGGGGGTGTTTCACAATGGGACCAACATTGAAATCATGAAAAGAAAAAGTCAATGTCGACTCGACTCAAACGTACAGAACAGCATTTTGTAACGCATTTAATTTTACATCCTGCACCGGTAGCATGCGACACGTGATACGGCTGTATCACGTCTCTTATCTCGGTCGTTCGCGCGCAAACAGAAAAAGAGCGAAGGTGTGATAGCGCTGTATCAAGGTGCCATGCTACCTATGCTGTATTCGATGGAACTTTTTTACTTAAAATTACGAAACTCGACCACAGATTACTCAAAAGCTACTAGTAAAGTAACAGAAACTACACAGTCCCGATTTCACGCACTTGTACAGCCAACCGCAACGATCTAAAACGCGTAGGAGCCATGTATGCTCAGTACTGCTCCAGCATCAGCAGGAAAACATTGCGAGGAAACCTGCGTACGCTGAAGAAGAAATTCTGATGCGTATGTGAAGTCTACCAATCTGCGTTGGGCAAGCGTCGAAGACCATACACCCTCCCTGAGGGTATGCCTGTGCCCTGCAGTGGGACGTATGACGCTCATGATGATGGTGACTGTTAAAACATTGTGAGTTTGTTGTATAGAGTGCCAGGGTTGTCACTTACGTGATTCATCGTCGTCCAGGTAGGGCTGGTCGGGCGCGGCGGGCAGCAGCCTAGTCTTGGGGGACTGGCACATCTCACAGGAGACGGCCGAACTTGAGTTCACGTACGTACACTCCGAGCACGACCATTCCGACGACTCCGGCCTGGGGAAGGATAACATGCGTAAACTCAAGACACTTGATACATCGCATCGGTACTATCAAAAAAATCCTCTCCCATACAAACTTTCGACATCTGGGTATAAATACCCTAGAGACAAAACATTAAACAATCGCGCTAGCGGACAATCTATGAGAGACATTATATTCCATTCCAAATAGAACGACATTTTTACAGAAACAGAGATTTGAAAAACTTTGGGCCTGTTTCACCACAGCTCATTTGACATAATTATTTTGTATGAATAATCTTAGATCAAAATAAAATGAATGGATAGGTCTAAAGCGCGGTAAGTTGAAGCAAACTACTGGTGCACTTGGTCCATACAAACTAGCGCCATTATCTGTCAAATCTAGAGCACTTGCATACAAATTTGAAGTAAACCTTCCATTTGTTTTGCCTCATTTTTCTGGTTTGAAATGTTCGCGTAAGGCCTATCCATTCATTTTATTTTGATCTAAGTGAATAATATGTCAAACGAGCTGTCGGATAAGCTAACAAAAACTTATTCGGAAGTGGTGAAACAAGCCCTTACTCTCGTTTATTCTTAGAACAGCTTTATAGCAAGGTTCATGATAAAATAAAATAAATAAATAAATATGACGGATACAGCTTGCATGATATGTCAGGTACATCTTGCTGACAAATAAATTATAATTGCCAATCAGAATTGGCCAGAAAGCTATTGAGAATTATTATTTTTAGCTGACAGTCATGGTGGTCCAGTGGCGAGTAGCCTTGCCTGCCGTGCAGGAGGCGATGATTCGATCCCCGACAGGCCGTCCAGGCCGACTCGTATCAATGATTTTTTCGGAATTTATGTACGATTTGTAACACCACTGGCTTTTCGGTGAAGGAAAATATCGTGAGGAAACCAGCATGCTTCAATTTCGAGGCATGTATTATGTGCCCACTGTCCATTACAAGTGGCGACGGGCTAACTCCCCGTCACACTGGACAGAGTTTCGGTACTAGTGAAACGTGGATGTTCTGAGGTTTCAGAATATCTCTGCCCCCTCGGGGAATATAGTCGTGAGCATATTTTTTTTATTTTTATTTTTATTTATTTGATTCACTTACAGTTATTACACTAATACAATCATTAGTGTAATAACTGTAAGTGAATAACTGTATGCTTTTTATTTAAGTAAATACTCACTTAGGTTCTGGAGGGGGAGTTTTGTGCCTAGTCTCACGTCGAGGCAACGCCGGGGTGTGTCTTGTACTCCTCCTTGGAGACGGACTGCGACCAACTGAAAATCATCATCATCACCGTCATCATTAGCATTAGTTGAGGTAGAAGCGCGCTTTGATTGCCTGAATATCTGACGCTTTAAGTGAAAGACATCATATTTATTGCCTGCTTTTGTACCTATTATGGTACAAAACTGCAGACTTGACTCAAATGTATGTAACGGCAGTTTTTTTTTCGCGATTTCGAAGTTGGCTCCGTGGTGAGAGAGACCATACATGCCACGCGTCAAACTGAAGAACAGATTTAGGTTCTACTAAAGACCAATCACCACAGAGCAATATAACAATGCTATACTGCAAACGCTTACAACAATATTACAAACGCTTCACATAGCGTATTTGGCAAATATCACGCAAGACAAATACGCGTTTCAACGAGAAAATATGCAATAAAACTATAAAAACGTGGATCCCAGGGGATGTTTTTGTTGCATATTTCATTCCTTTTATATGCGTCGAAAACCGACAGTCCCAACATTATGGTTGAACCACACTTCGTTATGTGTTATTTGTTATGCGCGTTATTCGACGAAGTACCCACCGGGGTCCATATTGTGTTCTGAAATCTATTGTAACAACTTATGTACCATATGGAAGCAATAAACAATTTGTATTTGTTAAGTATGGAAGGCTCATTTGTCTATATTTGTCTATATTGTATAGTGTTTAAACATTTATTATAGACTAGATATTAAGTAGTCCGTTCGGGCAATTTCGGGCAGTTGAGTCATAAGGAAGAGACTGAAAAACACCAGCATTGCTGAGGCTCTGTCCTATTCTACTGCACTTTCAAAATGTATAACTTACCTACTTATTTTATAAAAAAAATTATTTTGTAACTATTGTAAGTGTGGTTGAATAAACATCTTTTATTATTAGCTTTATTCGCACATACGTGTGGATGACATATTTGTTGTTCAAATATTTGGGCGAATACAACATAGCCGCATTACAAATAACGCATAACGGAGTATGGTTCCAACATTAGACTAACGTTGTAGATAAACAATTTAACTCACTAGCGCCTCCGTGGTTGACTTCAGAGGAACTCGGCCCGTGTCTGGGAACAGGGGGAGTTTTACAAGCTAGGCACAAGTTCGCAGACACCGGGTTGCGAAGAGTGCACGAACTGCAGGACCTGGGGAGTAACAATTTAGCTGTAAATTTTTACTGATAGTACCTACACATAAATTACCTATAAGAAACTGTTTTCGTTTTTACAATTCATCGTATTTATCAACACAAATGTAATTTTTAAATTGTTTTGATCTGTAGTCGCTAAATTCAAAAATGGTCGCGAGAAAATCATTCTACCTCCACGGAGAAACCCTTAGCTTAATTTAAAAAATATAAATCACCTGCCTTCTCTTTCTAACTCTATGCTGGAAACAGAAACGGCAACATTAAATCCTGACATTGTGAGAACTTGGGGGACTGGCGCATCTCACAGGAGACTGGTAAACTTGAGTTCAACATAAGTTAGGCTCGACGTAGCTCACCAGTAGTTGTGTGGTGCGGGTTTACAGCCGGCACAGGCTGCGCACGCGGCGGCGCTCGACTCGTTGACGAGCGTGCACCGAGCGCACGACCAGGTCGCTACAACCGTTGTCGTCACCGCCACCGGAGTTGAATCTACAACATAGATAGATATATAGGGTCCTTCTTAATATGCTGACACTTTTTTAAGAGGATGATTAGACCATCAAACTGAACAACTTTCTCTATGGGACCAATATCGAAAGCACGAAAAAAAAATCTGCTCTTCCATACAAAACTGCAAACCTACTCGAGCCAAATGTATGGGACAGCTGATTTTTTTTTCGCGATTTCGATGTTGGTCCCATACAGAAAGTTGTTCAGTTTGATGGTCTGATCATCCCCTTAAAAAAGTGTCAGCATATTAAGTAGGACCCTGTAGTAGATTACACACCGAGAGGGCAGGAAAGTAAGAAAGGTTTCAGATCTCATGTAATTGTGAAACATGTGATCTGAGGCTTTCTTATTTACTGCCCGAGGTTAGTATACTATTTTTCTCTTCGACGGAGGAGGCGGAAGGGTGAAAAACAATTTATTTGCATAACAGCATAAGTAACACAAACATAAATATTACAGTTCACAAGGTTACAAGACAACAATACAAGGAAAAATCAATAGAACAACATGTAATTTATTGTATCAACAAAATGTATGTACTCAACATACATTTTGTGTGTTGACAATATTTATTGAAATTATCATCATCAACCAGGTAAACCCCTACTGCTGCTGGATAACTTCTTCATCAGCCTATATACGTCCCACTGCAGGGCAAAGGCCTATCCTCAAGGAAGGTGTAGGGGCGTTAGTCTACCACGTGTGCCCAATGCGGTTTGGTGGACTTCACATACGCAACAGAATTTCTTCATCGTATGCAGGTTTCCTCACGATATTTTCCTTCACTAAGCAGTGCAAGAGCTTTCCTTCACCGATATCCTTTCGGCCCATAAGGACCACTTCCCATAAGGACCAATTCCCAAAAGGACCTCTTCCCATAAGGACCACTTCCCATTCTCAAGTTAAAAACACTCATAAATAAATGGCATGACGTCCGTGCGGATTCGAACCAACAATTTCCGGAAGGTTAATGCGCATAACATATATTTACTTATATTATAAAGCGGGCGAAGCTGGGGCGAGTCGCTAGTGTATGTATGTAACTCACCAACAGCAAACAACAGCTCGTCGCTATTCAGGTCGTGGTCCAAGGACGCGATGGGTACGGTCAGCTTCTTAGGAGGCTCGTTACGGTTCGCCTCCACCGGCTTGCTGGCTGTACTGCACGCCTCTGATACATTTGGTCTGCAACTGTTTAATCAATCAATCAATCAAATCATCCCACATCAACCCACTGATAGGCATAGGCCCTTAGATCAAAGTAAAATTTATGGATAGGCCTAAAGCGCGGTAAGTTGAAGCACACTACTGGTGCACTTGGTCCATATAAACTAGCGCCATTATCTGTCAAATCTAGGGCATTTGCATACAAATTTGAAGTAAACCTTTCATTTCTTTTGCCTCATTTTTCTGGTTTGAAATGTTCACGTAAGGCCTATCCATAAATTTTATTTTGATCTAAGAATAGGCCTCTATTTTAATAGCTAGACAGGGACACATGATTAAATATCCTAACAGATCGGAAGCTTCATACAAGCGAGCGGGACGTCGCGCCGGAGACCGCCGCTAGGCTCGTAAACACGCCATTTTGATCCATAAAACAATGGATTACAACAGCTTGTTTCGCGAGTCTAGCGCCGTTGCGCGCGCTTTAAGAAGCTTGACTTCTACTTGACGGGGAGACGGCCGGCGGACCAACAAACTGAACAACTTTCTTTCATGGGACTTCATCGAAATCGGGAAAATAATTATTGTTCCATAGAAACATCAATAGCTACTCTATCCAAATGAATGGAACAGTTTTTTTTACCCGACTGCGCGACGCAAGGGAAGGGTAATTGCGAATTCAATGATGGTCCCAATCGAAAAAAATGCAGTTTGACGGTCCGATTCAAGAGGATGCCCTTAAAAAAGAGTCAGCATAAGAAGAAGGATCTTGTATAATTAAAGAATAAATATCTAGGATATTGTCAAACACATCTAGTCCCATTGAAAGTACCAGAACCTAGCCAGGACTTGTGTAATGGTAAATTGGTACAGTAGTTTTTGCGTGATGCCCGAACAAACAAACAACCAGACCGACAGACAAAAAAGACTGACGGACGAAACCAGACAGGCTGACGGACCTGTTGGAAGGCGCGTCCACGGCATCCCTGGAGGCGAGGGTGACGGACGCGTGGGGCGGACGTCCGCTGCGGCACACGTCGCACGACCGCGCCCACCACGCGTTGTACGCGAACCAACACTCGTTGCATTGCCACATCCGGTTCTCACGGCTGTTGGGTTAATAGTGTATTTCGTGAATTGAACTTAAATTCTATAGACGAATATAAAATCTTAGAAAATTGTCCGAATTGACACAATAACCCACACAAATCTTCGCAACACCCGTCATCATTACTAATCTACCCCTTGTACCAAGCGGACGATGCATCCACCAAGTCTTGTGTGTACCCAACTATTGAAATATGTTACCCAGATGAAGTGAACATCACACTAAGTAAGGTAAAGGGTTTTTATTTTTTGATCACGCTAGTTCTCAAACTGTTAGTCTTTATGCCATTTGCTACTAGTTTCTTTACCGTAGGTAATTCCTAAAAAAAATCCTGAGAAAGATAATTGAACAACTTACGTTGGCTGCTGTGTAGAAGGCACTTTGCTATCCCTCGGCTGCGAAACTTTCCCCACTGACGGCAACATATTAAACACTTTTTTACTTGGGTCCCTTGGCACAGCACCGATATGAGAAGTCCTTAGATTACTCCCTTCACTGACGGGCGAGACACAGTTCTCCGCGCCTAACAGCTCGTCTATCCTCGCATAATCACCTTCCGTATCGTTAGAATACAAGACCTCGTTCTGAGAATTACTCATGACCGTTTTGGTATCTTGAACTGATACATAAGAGTACCTTGTACCGTTGTTATTGACTTGCAATTGCAGATTCAAGTCCTTGTATTTCCCTTTGTTGGGTAGAGCGTAGATAACGCCTTCTGCGTTCGTATCCCAACTGCATTCTTTGTCTATCAATTCTACGGATTCTTCTTTCTTCTCGCTGTCTTTCTGTTTGGGTTTCAGACTGCAGTAGTTTGCGAGAGACTTGTAATCGTTCAGACTTCGTCGGCTAGTAATTACTTTGCCGATAGGCCTGTTATCGGGATTATTCTGCTCTGAAAATGATCTGCGGTACGTAGGTCGGATTTCTGGCGAATTCTGAGCGCTTATTGAACGTCTGAACGAGGCACCGAGGGTTGTACTCCCAGTTTGAGGCCAATCTGGCACAGTGATCATAACTCCACCAGATGTCGGTAAAGAAGTTGCGCCATCTCTAGCAAAAGACTCGTGTCTACCCAAAGTTGTGACACTCAAGCCTCTGGTATTAGAAACCCGAGACAAAGGTAACACTCTTGGAGAAAGACAGGCTTCACAATGCGTTCTGATTCCAGAATTCTCCAAAGTACATTTCTGACACGCCCACTTTTTTAAGTGCAGCGCTTTACTCTGCTCTCTTTGATACTCTTTAACATAATTCAACTCCCAATTGGATTTGCTTTCGCTACACTTCTTAGGTCTCCTTGTAACCGTGTGAAGACTCCTTAGGAAAGACTCTCTGGGATTGTACTGGGCTGTGTTATATCCGTATCGCTCTGATACCATCAAACTGGTTGGTCTGTTAACTTTATTCTCGTCTACCCTCCACCATTTCTGCTGGGAATTGATGACGGATCCGTGGGACAAGGATCTGGTTACTCCGTTCGAGGAGGACAAGTTAGTTGGTGATAATCGTAGAGAGGGGAGGTCTGGGTTCAGACGACGACCGTCGTAGCTCGTTGAAGGCTTGTGCTTATATGATGGGACGGCCAGAGTGTTGGACCTTATCATAGTGTTATCTGTAAATGAAATATAATTAGGACATGAGAGTTTTGAGCATTAGAAAGTGTTTTATTAGTCGGTGTCAAGCCAAGCCCAAAAATGTACTCTAAGTTAAGTCGCGAATCGTACAACTTGACAGCGACTCTGTTAAAACCAATTAAGGCCAATACGTTCAGAAAGCACCTGGGAAGGGATCTCCTATTCTTCAAACTACCTAAATAGTAAATACTGAACAAATAAACAAAATATTGAAATATTCGTCTGAACCTAAGGTGCCATTCTTATAAATGCTACTTTTAAAAGACGTTGGTTCTATTCTATTATTATTTAGTACTTTTTAATTTTAAAGTCGCCTTAAAGTTTTTATTGATTCTAGAATATACATTTTGGTAAAATAGTAGTATAGAAACATACCCTTCGCAGATTTTTCCTTGTCCGTCATCCCTGAAGATTGGTCCTCATCATCTGACAATCTGTAACATTTAATACATAGTAATTATGTTTAATTATAAACCTTTACCAGCTTTAGTGCGATATCTATCACCACTTGATACGTGTTTCCCTCTTGAAAACTAATAAGTAACTGGTAAAAACTTATAGCAAGAGGTTTGGGAGTCGTCATGTGGTACGAACCTCATCTAAACATTAGATTCTGGCAGAATAAACAGCACTGCAGCGCTTCAGCATAATGCTGTGTCAGAAACCCCTTTCATAGAGCCAATACGGGCAGCATGGTGTCATATACCAACATCTATACTATTTCGTGTTTACCTGTTATCTATCTACCTTTGCCAGTCACTGTCTTGTATTGTTCTGATTAAGAGGCTCCCCATAGGTAAACGCAGGGCCGGGCCATATTTGCTGGTTTTTAGAAGCTATCTTCTCGTTAATTGAAAGACATACAAATTATTGAAAAGTGTAGCAATTATGTTCAACATCTCGGCTTTATTTGCAACAGATCATATTTCTTATTTTTCTTTAAAATACATATGAAACCTGTGTTCAAAGGAAAGCCTAATTATTGGAAAAAATCTGTATTATGTGCATCTACTTTTTATGTTGAAGTCACTTTTACTTGAAACACACACCTTTGTGTAGACAATGTTAAGATCTAAAATTCCTATAAAGCAATTTTTTTTTAAGACCCATATTTAATGAGTTAATTAGATAATTGTTAAATTTGGGGCGAATTCTTATGATTTTAGAATGTGATTTCCTTGGATTAGAAGGCACCAAAGTGACATAATGAAGGACAAGCCAGTCAAAAATAGGTATTCCTACTAAAATTACGTAGTTTAGTAGAAGTGAGGCGGCTCTGAAAGAGTCAAGGTCTTTCGGTCAGGGAAACCTCTTAAATAAACGAGTTATCCACTATTTAATTAACATCTCAGAGGCCAAAACCCACTAGCACTCATATTATGGTGCGGAGCGTACCCACCTGATTGCTTTTCTTACTAAAGGATTCTGCTGGGCTGAAGTCGAAATCACTAACTATTTTATTTTATTTTATTTTATTTTATTCATTTTAGGAAAACTTACGGACTAATTACAGGATAGGGTATCAACATAACCAAAACAAAATTGCCAACTAAAAGTTTCCACAGATAAATATCATTCGTTTTACATAATTGTGTGAAAATACAAATTTTAAATTTTGAATCATTAAAAAATTATCAAAACTATGGAGCATCTATGCAGATTTGAAGTTCCTCACATAAAGACTTTATGTCAATGCTCGGTTTCTAGAGCGCGCGTGACTTCATCAAAGAAAAACCGAATAGATCATGTCAAATAAAAGAATTAATACAGCATTCATGTTTTGGTTTAGTA
This sequence comes from Agonopterix heracliana, assembly GCA_963693445.1. NCBI lineage: Eukaryota > Metazoa > Arthropoda > Insecta > Lepidoptera > Depressariidae > Agonopterix > Agonopterix heracliana. The sequence goes on from OY856321.1 coordinate 3,292,713, forward strand.
AAATGTTCTATACAAAACGTTTATGTTATTAGGTCATTTAAGTGAATAATATTAATTCATTATGCACTTAGGTACATTTTCTAGTTGTTACTATTCATCAGCATCAACTTACATAGGGTGTACGTAAAAGTATATTTAACCTTTAAACCACACTCCCACCAAACTGAACAACTTTTACTATGGGAGCAAACGTAATAGAACAAAAAAAATATGTTGCAGTTTCATAGATTTAAGTACGACTTCTTTGTCCTGTCTGTTGTCGAATCGAAGGAGACCTTTTGTCGACATAATGTAATGTAATGCTTTGGGGTTCCGTGACAAGGGTTGGAGATAAATAAGCATCAATTACAGATCGAAAGTATATTTCCTTCGTTGAAGTTAACTGATCCGTGGCACAAACATGCAATAGTGATTTAAACAAAAAAGAAAAAGAAAACTTAAAATAAAAAACTGCTGAGCTGAGGCTCGAACCCGAGAAAGTCCGAATCGAAAGTGTCTCCCCGACCGCTGGACCAACGCGTCGCTTAACGAGGTCGACGAAAACCTCGTACGCTTTCCGCCGGTGCGGTATGCCCACCAATTGCGATAAAGGCACTCTTAGCTATGACCGTAATCCCTCAAATAAAGGGCATATCCGTAGGCTGCGAAAGAAACACGTAAGTATCAGCGGGAACATTAATTACGTGCCGAAATATTCAATATGACCGAATATTGCGCAAACTCACCCCATGTCCTTTAAAACAACACATTTCTATATTACCTGCCCATCTACCTCGACCCTACGTTTGGTGATGTTGCTCATTAGTTGGGTCTAATGGGTCCCCGAGACGATCAAGTGCACTTGACAAGTCTACTTGATTGAAGCGAATATTGATCATTTACCACATTGACTTGACGCGGTCTACCTACATTGAAATGAGACTTGTCAAGTCACTTGATGGTCTCGGGGACCCATTAGATCTTTTCATGTTCAGTCCAACCTCAAGGTTTGCCGTGCTTCGGTCTTGGAGCATTTCTTCTAGTTCTGGCGCAGTTCGAGAGAAAAGGACAACGTCATTGGCGAAACGGAGATTTGTCTCTTGTTGCCAACGACAATACCCCTTGTGTCCCACAGGACCGCCGGTTACAGTTTTGGAGAGAGAGGGTTCCCCTAAAAGTAGAATGTGAAAGTAAAATGTAGTGTACCTGTACACAGGCGCGTGAGGCGCGAGCTCGTCACAGGCGGCGCAGCGCCACGCCGCCGACACGTTGCGCAGCCCGCAGCCGCAGCGCCACGCGCGCCGAGCGTCCGGCGCAGACCCCACGCACCACCATCCGCTAAGGAACAACACATCATGTAAATAAGTGTTTTTAAACGGTATAGATAGGCCCACCACGCATTCAAACCAGACAATGAAGTCCAGCCTTTGACTATTTATTATAAGGACTCGCCTTGCGGTAGCATTTCTCCTCTGCCATGGTATAAGATCAATTTATCATGTGCATGTACATTAAATTTTATACCTATCACTAAACGAGACAGCCTATAATTGCGAAACAATAATTTCGAACTTAGAACGTTTGGGGTTCACACGAGACTACTTTTCATGATTTTTAACATTCAAAATTAGAATCTTAAGTTATGGGGAATAAAATCCAAAGTTGCGGATTGCATGTTTCCTCGCCCCCCGCAAAAAGTGGCAGAAATGTTTGTTAGTAGAATTACACACGTTACCAGTCCTCATATAAGTAGTCAAAGAGTCCAGCGAGCCTAGAGGATCACTCTCAACAGTGGCAACCACTCACAACACTATACAATGAGGTCCAGCGAGCCCGGGGATGACTCTAATCCAAGCATTTCCAACAACAACATTTTCCAACTATAATAACTGTCCTGTTGTAATCGTCTTGTTCTACTATCGATATAATGAGTTTTATTTCTTTGTTCTTTGCGGCCCACTGATTCTACTATGTGATGCATTTGAAACACCAATGACTTTGAAGGAAAAATTTATTACAAAGCAATGGCAACACAAATGTCATTTTCAGGAAAGTGGTTTACGTTCAGTTCAGTGTAATGAAGTTATACAATTCAAAGATTGTGTTTTGATCTGGGATGAATTGAAGACAAACTATATTGTATTATGTTAAGGTTATATTGCTTGAGTTAGGTTTTTGTTTACATCTTGAGACTATCCTGTTGGAACACAAATACTAGAACATACATTGTTTTTCCATTTCAACACAAAGATAATTAGTTTTAACCCTTATTACTTACAGTTTTTTTAGTATAATACACTGATACACCACTAAAAAGGGCTTTGTGAACTGACTTCTCAAGGTACAATCGAACACAATAGTTGTGACACCTACCTATATCCATTGTACCAAACACAAATGAAAAGCTACATTTTCATGGAAATAATGACATACGCCCACATCAAAAACCATGTCAGTCGATAATTTAGTTAATGAACTTCGTCTACATCGACGCAACAATAAAATACAACGAAAAATATAACCTAATAGAGGTCATATAAAATCAATAACTTGACTGACATTAGTAACAATGGAAAACATTTTTACGATGGAAATCTTACCTATTGAAGTTATTTGTGACTGGAATGGCAATGGCTTCCGACCCAGGCGTTGTACCTTCACTCTTTCCAGTACGAGAACCAAATTCCGGCGAAGAGTCTCCACCAAAATAATGCTTCGAAGCCTCACTGTCATGACTCGAAACTCTTTTTGTACCACATTTTAAACACTTCACACTCTCCGTTGGGTTGATCTGGCCGCATGTCTGACAATGCCATTGCAGCACCGATGCGATTGAACCCATTTTAATTCACACATGGTTAGGGGACCATAACAAATCGTCTTTTATGAAAACAAATTTCGGTCTAAGAAAAACGAAAACAGCTGATCCACCATGTTGTTTGTATATTAACTTTTTTATTGAGGGACGTTCCGTTCCATTTGGGCGTTATCGGTTTTACGGTTTTTGCAGTTTTGGCTCTTTGATTTAAATATTAATGAAAATTATACAAAAATTGTTTGGGAACCTTGGAACTAATTATTCTATCTACTTCAGAGCCTTGCCTATGCTCATAGTTTAATTTTAACTGAAAACATTAAAATATAAAATATTTTGTTTTATAAAGCGCCATCTAGATACAGTTACTCGAAAACATTAGCGCCATCCCTCCGCTAACCTTCAGTCATTTTAGTACTACACTTTTACAAGAGAGGGCACACCAAGGAAAAAGTTTTGAAACTTTGTATCAAACATTTTGCTTTGTATTTTTAACCGACGATTCTTGAATTCTGCTGGTTATATCTTTCTGAATTAACTCATTATAAAGTTGTCTTTATTTGGCTTAATTATTTCTTTCTCCAATCTCTTCCACCACTTCCAACAATATAAGTAAGTAGTTACTTAGGTAATGAAAAATGCAAAAAAAACAAAACACAACCCAGTAACCATTAAATAGACACAAATTTAAACCACAATAACAAATTAAATCGTTTAATTACGTCAAATGTCCACTGCTGCCAGTTAAGTGGGTACGAGAGGCTATTCAGCGCACACCACGCAATGTTCATGTAAAATTATGACATGCATCTGTCAAAACCAGATGCCTGTCAATGGCGGCCTGCAGAAGGTTTGCAGTAATGTTGCAATAATAAATGATTTATTGCGCGTTATTCGACAATATTGCGGTTTGTGTTTGACTGGTGGTCGTAAAGTTGCTTTCGATCAAGTCGTAAATAGGGCTGCGTTTCAAAATGTTTGGAATACGAAACGAATACGCAAATTAAAAATTTGCCAAGTTCGAGTCAGACTTGCGCACGAAGGGTTCCGTACGACAATAAAATAAAAAATAAAAATCTTCGTAGGTATCCTTAGTGCGACACACACTTGGCCGGTTTTTAGCCGACAGCTGCGCCCGCGGTATGATCGCGCGATAAAACGCTATCGCGCCATAGCTCCCTTTCTTTTTGCGCGCGAACGAACGAGTTAGCAGGCGCGATAAAACGTTTATCGATGTATCATGCCGCGGGCGCTGATTACCTACCCATTTTGTTACATATTTTATTCGACGTCTCCCTAATTAATGAAAGTTGTTCAATTTGATGTTTTATTACACCCTGTATATGATACTTAGATAAATATTAGAGTTCCATATTTTCTTGTCGGTATTGTATTCTGTTACTTTGTCATCGAATCTATAAAACTGTCACACACTGATAAAGATGAATGGTGTTCCTAAATTCTACCTGGATCCAGAATACCAGGGATATCAATCTTTTTTCAATTAGAAATAGAGTCTAGTTTACATTAATCTGATAAGAAAGATAGAAGATAAAATGTAGTAACCTGCAAAAATATTATATTTTAAAATATGTCTTTTGAATCTTTTGATGTAAGTACCTAATGTAGTTCATTCAATTTTTCATTTTTATTGATTTATTTTAGAAACCAAACAGTTTTAACATTTTAAGAAGTACCTACACTCAATTTACTCCGTTTTAGAGGTCAATGCATCAATCAAAATGCATCGCATACCTACCTACTGGTAGTTACTGTCTGGTACCTACCAAAAGAAACACAAATTGGTAAACAAACAGTTTTATCAATAACTAGTGTTTTCCCGCGACTTCGTCCGCACAAATTATATACCAGATTTTAAGTCAGAGCATAAGCTATCAAACAAAAAAAGTTTCATCAAAATCGGTTCAGTAGTTTTTGCGCGATGCGCGAACAAACAAACAAACACACAAACAAACAGACAAACAGACAGACAAAATTTCTAAAAAAGGTTGATTTCGAGTCAGGGATACCTAAAAACCATATCGTAATCTTTTTTTTGTAAATATCTTCAATGTACAGACACACTTTAGTTACAGTTTTATAATAGTTTAGATAAAAGCTATTTCTTCCGAACATTTCGAATGGCACCTTTTGGGGAAATAGTTTTTGAAAATATTCTCGAAAATATAAAAAGCTGGATTTTACAGTTACAACGTTATGCATTAAGGCATTCAGAGCCATAAATCCACAGGTGCTGTTCATGCCCGATGCACGGGATCGAGATAGATTAGTTCTAAAAAACCTGTCAACCGCGGGTCGGTCTCGCGATGAAGGGTTCCGTCAATTCATTATTTTATTTTATCACCATCAGCTTAAGTCCACCACTGCAGGATATTAACCTCCTCTTCATTATGTCATACTTCTCGTGCCAAGGCCTCCAGAATTCTTCATCGATAGTGTGCGGTGTCATCATTTCACGGCACACTCTTGGCCTGATATTGTCTTAGGTTCCGTTAAAGCTTAAACTCGAAGTTGTGCTCTTCCAATGCACGCAAACTTAGATAAGCACAATTTTGCTCAATTTTACCACTGTCAGGCATCCAGCCAGCAAATTCGTCTTATACAAAAAAAAAAACACTGACATAGCCAATATTATTGTTGAAAGAATTATTAAAATTGGTTTAGTTTTGGAGGAGAAAACAGGGATCACGAATCGAATCCGTGATTTCGTCCATTTTATGTAAGTTTTCGTCCATTTTATGTAAGTAAAATCAGTCTGCAGTTGTCACATTCACACCGGTAGCTCGGTTGCTAGGGAACAGCGCGACAGCAATAGATCTTCTTCAAATGTTTTGCAGACACCGTCATTTCTCTAAAATGAGAGAAGTTTATGTTCATGTATTTATATTTTTTATTTTATTACCAACGTAACGGATCTAGACAGACGACGGTAAAAAGTTTCCCCCTGACGACCCCTCTCGGCTGCGGTACCCTGAAAAACAAGCATGAAACGAGCGGAGCGGGTCTCGCATGGACACGATCTTGATTAATTGTTTGAGTTTCAATTGTTTTTCAGCCTTTCTCCTTTGTTTTTAAAACGTAATGAATTAAATTCTTTTACTATTTCCTTTGATGGATTAATATAAGTACCTACTTACTGAATTATTATTTCCTTTAGCAATAAAATTCTAAAAAAAAAACATATCTTTGATGACAAAGTTCGGCTTCGCCTCGGTCAACAATTACATGAGATCTGAGGCTTTCTTATTTACTGCCCGAGGTTAGTATACTATTTTTCTCATCGAAGGAGGTGGAAAGCGGCAACTTCGTTTAGCGCAGCGGGACGAAAATTGACGCTTTCCGTCCGGAGGGGAGACAATATAGAAAATAGGCACCAAAGAGACATTATTGGGATTATTTGAGATTGTGGAATAAAAACTTGTTTAATGATTCTAATTTTTTTTTATATGTAGGTACAGGCAAGATGTCTTGGAAAAAATTATGAAAATGGCCATAAAAACTAAAAAGGAAGAAAACAGTTTTCTTTTTAATTGAAGTATTTGGCTTAACGACATTTTTTTCCGACAGATAGTTGCCAGTTCTGTATTTCTTAGATGTAATCAAAACTCTTTGGTTGTATTAAAATATTAATTCCTTGATTAATTCACATGAGAAATGAAACCTTTTTGGATTCCAAAAAGTCTTTTTAACTCACAGACTTCCTTTTAACTTCTCTTGATTTAGCAATCCCATTATCACAGCTATCTGATACCTATTCGTAACATAAAGGTACCTACAGCGAACTACAATAATGAGCGTTTTTTTTTTTATTTAGTTCCTAAAAAACTCGACAGATGGCATGTTTATCGCCCCATAGAGCCGTTCGCGAGATTTTGTCAAAATCTTGTCAAGATAGAGCCTGCCTTTTTTTTGGAATGCCAAGGGCTCGAGCCCATACATCCATGTCAGGCGTAAAAGTTTCGAATTTTCGATTAAAATGATTAGTAAAAAAAATGGCATCTTCTTGATCATCTTTTTACTCTTTATTGTTTTAAAGAAACACTTTTTTAAATGTTGACGTTTCTTCGTACAGACCGTAGCGCCATCTATCGATCCCCAAGAAAACAAAAAGAAAAACGCTCATTATTATAGTTATCCCTGTCCGTTTTATCACTAAAGGTTTTCAACGTTTTGAATAGAAATATCGCCCTCAAAAAGGTCCTCAAAGCATAAAAGGGATTCCTCGGTTATTATCCCTCACATCGTCACGTGTAAAAGAGTTTCAGCCGACTATTTACCATACATAACACTCTGAAAGGTCTCTGTTATATTTTAAAAAGGTATTTTGTAGAAATTTGTTCAGAGTTTTTGCTGTAGGCTATAATAATGTAAGGCGCTAGCGGAATTTCCACTAGGGTCCTCCCTTCTGGATGATCAGCGGCCGTAGTATGACAACGTGATATAGCGCCATCGCGCCTTATTTGCGTACGAAAGTACGAGTTAATAGCCTTATCGCGCGCATCATACTAGGCTGAGGCGCAAGTTTGGCTATGACGCGCTGCCTGCTGCCGTGCTGGAGGGCGATTTAGCGAGGAATTACTATTCAACTGTGCTGAATTCCGCATCACGCTAAACTATATGTATCTATCATAACGGCTCTTACGGCTGTCAAGAGCAGTACCGCGATTAGCGCAATACCAAAAGTGCTAAAAGGTTCGTATCGTACACGTAGTCCAATCATGGTTCAATCACCGAATATTTACCGAGATTGCAGCCCAGGCTCACGCAACCATCATGTCCATGTTGCGTCCACAGACTTAAAAGAAGAACCAGACGTAATCTCGTCTAATCATGAGTGAAGCACCCATTTCTTTTGTGTGCATGCTGTCACGCGGTACATAAGGTGACGGGTTGTAGCCTTGTAGCACCTGCGCCTAGAGCTAGTGCATCTGTGTGAGTGTAGGTCCCTTGTAGAACAAACGAGATTGTTGTTATTACCTTGCATGCTTCACATCTTTTTAGTGCAATATTCGGTCCGTATTTCTTTCATTTCCGTGGTTGCGTCGCGGTAATACCGAGGTCCCCGTCGTCACCGCGGGGGACAGTCGCGATCTCTGCTCACTCCTTTTTCTTCTGGAGTCTACAGACGCTACCGGCACATCGATGGCCGGTTCTCACCTACCCAATCCGCCGCGTAGTCCCAGCAACGCCCAATGCCGAGGTCCGTCCGTACCCTTGAGCAGGTTCCTTAAGTTTTTCCACTGGTTCGGTTGACCTACCAGGGCGCTTTGCCTTCACTGTAGGCCTCGCACGCCACCCCCGAGAAAAGGAGCAAGATAAAAACCGAGATGTGCCTCCATCTTTATTATTTTACATATGCCAGAAAGAGCGCGCATGACATTTTACTCGTTTAAACGCTTTGTCGTGCCTGGCATGCTAGCCGTGCTGGTGCAGCTAAGCACTAGCACCTCCCCGAGCTATGCTATGCTGTATTTTTCAAAAGGAAAAACAGCTACCTACCTTCACTTTGTCGCGCTGCTGCCATGCTAGCCCCCACAGCGTCCACTAAACCCCGTCGACTTAGCAGTGACATTCTTGACACCTGCCAGTTTCTGATCCTGCGGCTTCGGATGTCAAGTCCAGCTTGAACGGGTATGCAACTAATTGCCTTTCGGTATAGTTTAAATCGGTCGGTATGTATTCTATACATACAGGGTCCTTCTTAATATGCTGACGATTCTTTTAAAAGAATGATCAGACCATAAAACTGAATAACTTATGGCACAGCTGTTTTTTTCATCTGTCTAATGATCCTAACATCAGTTCACCGAAGTTAAGCAACGTCAGGTCCGGTCAGTCTTTGGATGGGTGACCGTTTAGTGGTATTTCATCTCGAGCGTTTCCGTGCTTCAGAAGGCACGTTAAGCAGTTGGTCTCGGATAGTTTCGTCAGATGGCGTTGTAACTATTCGTTCAGCCAGGTCAGAGGCCTATTGAGGCGGCTTGAAAATTATCTGACAGCAAGTTGACCACTACCTTGCCTCCACCAACACGCACTGGGCCCGGGTGGTGGAGTATGGCCCACTCCCTCTCACCCTTATTCGTGAGCGGACGCCTTTGCCCTGCAGTGGGATTATATAGGCTATAACTTACTTTTTAGTTTTTTGTGATAAATAAATCTTTGACATAAAATAACTCGGAAACTGATGGTTTAATTAAACACGAAAAGACTTGTATATTTTGTGATCATTTGAGTGTCTTATAGCTCTATCTACGAATAATAATTATTCGTAGAGCTCTATTTATAAAGGTTTCAATGCGCCAACGAATTGGGAAAAAAGAAATGGCCTTTAGAAAGGCTGCCGATTCAGATTAGGGTGGACGCATACTTTTAATTCTTCTAACGATTCGTCAGATTCGGCGCGGATAAGTGTGCGAGGTGTCATAGAATTTCATATAGGTAAATAATTCTAAAATTATATTCTTTCGCCGACTAAGAAAAGTTGTAAGTAAGTGTAGCGGAGCTACGAGAGCTGACTAAGCAACAATGCCGAACACATCGATCGAGTCGATTGTAAACAGAGATCTATCTAGGTCAGCGCATGCGACCTAGCACGTCACACAGAAGACGGCCAATCACAATATGGATCTGTCCAACGCATCACAGCTCATTACGAATAACAACCAATCATATGGCGAGTCCTGAATCGCACTATCGAAGTTATCAAGAGACTTTGCATATATACAACATCCAACTAAGAACTGTTGGACCGCGGTCCCGGGCATTCCAACTAGCCCGTGGAAGATCTTCCCTTTTCCTCCAAAGTAAGTATTTATATTTTTATTATTCTATCTTAAGAGAATATTATTCCGAGAGCGAAAATGCGTGCTGCATACAAACGTACTATGGTGATATTTTCAATACTAAACAATTAAAGTCAATGAAATTTTGCAGAAACAATCTAGAAACAAATCTCTATGCTTCTATAGAGTCAGATTTTCGTTAAAAAATATACAGTTTCAATGCTAGGATTAATTTAAGATTTGTATGGAAATCTTTGAGGCACTGTAACTTGAAAACTATACATTTTAACGAAAATCTGACTCCATACAAGCATAGAAATTTGTTTCTAGATTGTTTCTGCAAAATTTCATTGACTTTAATTGGTTAGTATTTAAAATATCACCATAGTACGTTTGTATGGAGCGCGCTCCGAATAATATACCCTTAATTACATAATTATCTTCATCGCATTGGCTGTTCTTGTTACTGCAATAACTTAAAATATAAAAATATTTCCTTTACGTTTTTTGTGTACAAAGTACAAAATGCGATTGCATCACCGAAGCAATGGATTACGCCATGATTTATTACCAAGACGAGATGGATTGAATTGCTTCGGTTTCTTTGACAGAAATAAAAAGACACAAATGTTTTGAACACGAAGGAGCTACTCAGACCCACGGACCTGAAAAAAAGGCGGACGTAATCTCGTCTAATCACGAGTGAAGCACCCATTTCTTTTGTGTGCGTGCTGTCACGCGGTACATAATGGTGACGGGTGTCGGACCTGCGCCTAGAACTAGTGCATCTGTGTGAGTGTAGGTCCCTTGTAGAACAAACGAAAATGTAGGACCTTGCATCATTAACCTTTAAACCACATACCTACTCTACCCATCAAACTGAACAACTTTCACTATGGGAGCAAACCTGTCAGCGCGAAAATAAATTACAACGTCTACACGACTCAAATGTATGAAAAAGCTGTTTTTTTGTTCTGAAAAGTTGTTCAGTTCGATGGGTAGAGTATGTGGTTTAAATGTTAATGATACTTTTCCTAACACCCTGTATAGTCAACTCGAGCCTAGCTTTTTGCAGGAAGGATTTTCTTCCAAGATAATTTTCCAAGATTTGTAATTTAGCACGCACGCATTTTGTAATGACGCACCGTGTGTGCTTTTACGAGCGGTTTCTTACAACTCCTTGCTTCACAAATGACGGACTGACGTCTGCCGCTCCGTCAATGCGTCATCGTGTGTGATCCCACTAAGATAGATTTTGCGTCCGTGACGAATCTTGTACCTACTCTATCTACAGCAGTGGTTCCCAACCAATGGTCCGCGGACCACAGGTGGTCCGTGAGAGCCTCTGTAGGGTCCGCGGGAGGGTCCTGCAGCACGTATGAAATAATGCAAATGTTTTGGAAGCAATTTGCAGCGTGTGGCATGAAAAACAATCAAAGTGGTCCTTGGTCGAAAAAAGGTTAGGAACCACTGATCTACAGGATACGTAGATAGTCAATGTCCACGACTGAAAATTACCACAACCAATCTGCATTCAGAATCCGTCTTAAATTTTCGCACTCACAATAAACTTTGGAAGCACGTGGCTCAACTAAACATAAAACTGAATTGGCAACATTTATCGAGGGGCATCGCAGGGGAAATGCAGGTAATGCAGTTCCTAAATACGTCGAGGGATGCACAATTTATTGCATCGTAAACGTCAGCTGTAATCCCCTTAAATTGCTTGCAGGGTTGGAATTGTAGCACGTTTTGTCGGGGGGGATAGGTTATGTAATTATCATTGTATCAAGAACTTGAAATTACGTGGCGAGGTTTTCGTGTTATCAAATAATAAGGATCTTTAAAAATGGGGCATTTTTCTTTTAAGCAACAATAAAGATTGAAAAATTCGGAGAACGTAGGTATCGTTGTAGGGTTTCGTGAACATTTTATTTAGACGCTACAGTTAAAAGATTAACCAAAAGATTAAGAACATTGACAATCGCATCAACATCGATTCGATAGTTTTCGCATATTATAATGCTTAATTGAATAGAAAAAAAAGATGATTTCAAAAATCGCACTCCTAAAAAATAGCTTCAAATTGAACAAAATAACAATCGGAGCAAATCTGAAATTGCAGAAAAAAATCAACTGATTCGAGTAGGCATTGCAGTTTAGTATGGAACAGCAGTTTAGTATGGATATTTTTATTGTGATTTCAGGGTTAGGTACTATTATAATAATTTTTAAAAAATCATCAATTTGATGGAACCCCTAAAATTGGTTGACTCATTTCAATGTCACATGGGTCAATCAATAGGCATCATGTAGGATGTGCAGACAGACACCGCTCTTTTACATATAATAGATAGAAGAAATAAAGAATAAAATACAAAGACAAACCGTTTTTACTTTTACATGACAAAATTCAACCATTTAGTACAAACATAAACTATTCTAAAATGTAGCCGTGTTGGCGCAATTTCAGTGTTATGTTCTTTTACGTTCAAAATCCTGTTGCGTTCAACTGTCAGCTAAAGTGAACCTTATGGTGCTATAAATAAGGAAGCTGAAGTAAAAATAAAATTTCGTCATCTCAAACACTATGGCGCCCAACGTTGGCTCATCAGATGCATCTGCGGCTAAGATTTACCCCTTACCAACGTTTTGATGGATCACGTAGAATAACTTTTACTTTTGATAAAAAATCCGTCAAGTGCAAGTTGGACTGACAAGTAGAGGGTTCTGTACTAGGATAGCGTAGTTCATCGATGTATTTTGCGCAACTTTATAGTTCGAACAAATAAAGGCATGCAAACCTTTTCTCCTGTAACTTTTTTAATATCTTCAGAGAAAACTCAACTCTTTCATAAAAGTTGACTGAGTACCTTTGATTTTAAAACGGTTTTCAAGTTACACGTTCATTTAATAATTTGCATGACCACCATTGAAATTAAGAATTTGATAGAACAGATTTTTTTTAATTGAAAATTGACCAAAAAAAGTAGGTAGGTACATTTCAAGACTACCAAGATCCAATTTGTATTTTCAAACTAAAGGCATAAGAATAATCAATAGTAGGGTACGATATGACAAATTATTCATCAGAAAATACAAATGTATTTTTCAAAGCTTTCTAAGTAGTTAATTGTTACTCCGTGTCCGTGTTTGAAGAGGAAAGTTTAACTTCAGGTTTTTTAGAACGAGATAAATGCTCAATTTTAAATTTGGGGCTGTTGCAGACACCATTTTTTTTTAAATTGTTTTATTTCTAGGCCCAAATTGGCTCTTAAATGATACACCGAAAAAAATATCAATTCTTAATTAGTCCCGGCTCAAACCTTAAAATGACTGGACTATATGGGCAAACCGTCGATCAATTAGTTGTAACCCTTATTAGTATACTGAAACCCTGAATCAACAACAATGAGAGTATCATGTTTTGAACCTTTAGCCACAGAACCCAAAAAAGGTCTTTGAATGTTAGACTCAAAGTTTTGGACAGGATGTTGAATTTTCTTGAGTGGAACATCTGATATTTATATAAGAATGGCCAGAGTGGTTGACTCATCATGTTTTAGTATCTACTGTTTGACCTAGGAACGTGAAAGTTTTAAGTTACAGCTACCTGCACTCGGCTGCGAAGACCTTTTGCATTTAGACTTTTGCCGTGGTTACCACTAAAAAACTTTTCCTTTCCTTTTTTTGAGGGTTAAAGATTAGGAGCCACCTATTATTTATCACTATTGACAGATCGTTTATTGTATCCTGAAATATACGAGTAGACCATCAAACTGAACGACTTTCACTATGGCGGCCACTTCGAAATTACGAAAAAAATCTGTTTCATACCAAACTGCAGTACCTTCTAGACTCAAATGTATGGGACAGCAGATTTTTAGTTTTTTTTCCGACGTTTACTCCTTGAAAGTTAAAGTTGTTCAGTTTGATGGTCTAACCCACACCCACATCTTTGAATATTACTATGGTGTTTTTTTACACTTTACACCATGTTGTGTGCAAATTGTTTGGAGGGAGCTTTGATCAAAATAAAAAGGATATTTTTTTTGAGAATTCAAATTGGGGGAAAACGGGAGAACCTAGAATGCTTAAAAAGACCAAAAGTAAACCCAGCTAAAACAGAACTCTCATAAAGATTATTGGTTGTAGACATGATTCTGACGACTCCCGAAGGAAATACGGTCGTGAACTTAATGTATGGGTTAGTTTATTTGGTTCCAAGAATCATTGACTAGGTACATCTTCTTCTTATCGCGTGGGCAGCAAACCATGGTGTCAGATTTTTTCAGATCGCCTTACGACCTCTGACATGGTTTTTATGTAACGACTACTACCACCAGAGACAGTAGCCGGAACCAACGGCTTAACGTGCCATCCGAAGCACGAATCATTTTTCTTTTCAGACAATCAGGTGATTCAGCCTGCATTGCCCTAACCAACTGGGGGAAAACGCACAAAGTGACATATCACTAGGTGTCCTCGAAATAGCCCAATGCATTGACTACATAAGGGACGTTTATAGCCTCCGGGGGAGCGTTGTGTGTTCGTGATAAATAATTTATATATTTATGTACATCGATCAGGTACACCTATGTCCTCATTGGTGGAAAAACTCTACAATGGATTTATTTACGATGGATTAATTAAGTAAAGGCAGTAAAGCCTGGCATGTCATGCGTGTCATGGCTCGCGATCCTGAAAGATTGGACAGACATCGCCAGCGTCGAAGAGCTGTTTCGTTTGGCGAGAGATAGACAGGGATATGCAGAGAAAACTGCCAACCTCCTGTAATGGAGAGGAATCCGAAGAAGAAGAAGTAAAGCCTACAAAAAGGTTAGGTGCGGAGTAGGAACTGGAAACCAACGGGCATGTATCTATGAAGAGATGTATGAATATGAATGATCGTAGTGGATCGCACGCGCTCTGGTTTCTGCCTGCCCCAATGAGAAATAGGCGCGACGTAATACACCACAATTTGTTATTCTATCAAAATTTTAAGGGTTTATTCAGACAATAAATGAATAAATAACTTGGAAATTTTCACACGAATTATCTAGTCACATTTAAAGTACCAGAAACTAGCCTGGACTTGTATTATGATGACTAGACAACGATACAGAATACATATATAGATACACACATCCATGACTCGGGTACATATTTGTCGCTTACGGGATTCGAACCCGCGACCCTCGGCACAGCAGGCAGGTTCACTACAGTCTGTGCTATCGGGCCGGCCGAAACTAATCAATTTTCGCTTAGGAAGGAGATTTTTTTTGACAATTTTTTTTTTGTTTTTCGACCCATGGTCCTTGGAGAAAGTTGTTTAGTTATTTATTTCAAAAACCATTGATTATAATATCCAAAGCGCACAAGACTACTCCAATAGACATTTTTCGTATAACTTCATTAAAATTTTAAGACAGGACGGATTGAGGTGGGCTTACCGTTATTGCTTCAGGGAATTGGGGGGTTATAAAAAAGATGGCGGATGCAAATTTTGACATTGAAAATTTTGATGGTAATATTTTTCATAGGATGTTTTTTATGTTAAGCGGTGGTCGGGGACTTGGGACTGGTGATGGTGAGTTGAAAGCTGATTATTTTTGACAATTCCGAAGGTGATTGCAAAGTAAAAGTTTGATTGTCTGAATTCCCTATTTCCCTGTTTGCCAGGCTGCTCTTTACCAGGGTCGTATTCTCCTTAGGGCAAAATGGGCAAATTGTAATATAGGGCGGTCAATTCAAGGGGGCGGCGCCACTCTTGGCTACGGGCCCGGCGCTGGCAAGCAGCAGCAGTATGGGGGGCGGCCAAACATTTTTGCCCAGGGGTGCAACATTTGTAAATACATACCTGTTCTTTACACCCAAAGAGCATTTTTTTTTATATAATAAATTAAGTATCTATTCCTTTCTAATCTTAAAATTGTGGCTCCATCTTGTTGATTATTTAGCCAATGTCAGCCACCATACACTTGGAGCTTCGTTATAGGGGATTAGGCTACAGATACGCGACCACCCAATAACAGATCTACAGAGGATCAAAGCTATTGTCATCTTGACACAAAAACAATGCAACAAAGTCCGTACAAAATCTTTAAACGCTGCTCAACAAGGCGTTGTCACGAAGAGATTCAGCCACGTTTGAAGATCTACATACACTTCTCGAGGATTATCTTCGTGGGACTCGGAACCAGTCTGAGAGAGGAACCTTTTTGATTTTACATTAATTTTTTACTAGCTTTCAGCTTCGCTACTGTGAAAAACAGATATTCAACATCATTTCAACCGATAGACGTCTAATGCTGGACATAGGCCTCCCTCAAGGATAGCCACAATTACCCCGACCGGTCCTGCGCATCACCAGGTCGTCACCCTAGAACTCTTCGGCCCCATAGGTCATCGTCAGCAATGTGCTCCACCCATTGCCTGTAGTTTAGCAATTCTTCGTCCAATGTCAGTTACTCTGGTTCTTCTGCGAATCTCTTCATTTCTGATTAGATATCGCAGAGAAACTCCGAGCATGGCCCTCTCCATTGGGTGAATAACAGATATTTCCATCAATATTCCAAACTCATTTGACACTTTTAAGAGTTTAATTTCGTAAAGATCATTTTCTTCATTACAATTATAACTGAAAACGCTCAAGAGTGAGCTGCGTACAAACGAAGTTTCATCCTATCTTCAATATTAACCAATTATAGTCAGACTATTTTAGTACGCATAAATTTTTTCTTTTACGATTTTTAATAAAACTTTCTGAAAAGTATACAGCCAGTGTGTCATTTTACAAGCATGACTCTTTGCGAGTGTGATATTTTGCGTCAAGATGGCCTTTTGCGAATTATGACATTATCCGTTTTAGTTGGCACCATGTGAATGAGCCTTATGCAGGTTTGGGGGATCCTGGTGAACTGATGCGGTTCACCAGGATCCCCTGGGGGATCGGGCTAGGGGATCCTGGTGGACTAACCTCAATCTAGAAACTAATCTCTTTGTGCAGACAAAGAGTTTGTCGACCCGTTTGCATAGAGCGCGCTAACGGATAGGTATATCCTTTTAAAAGCTGCCTCCTCCACCTAATTCCATACCCCTCGACCCAGTACTTACTAACACCCTTCGTTCCAAATCCTCAACTTGTACGGTAGTGCTTGTTACTCAGTGGGTTTCATGTTCGTTAGATACTTGAGCCTTTGAATTCCTTGCCAGTGCCAAGATTGAGGTTTTATTGTAATCTGAAGGTAAGTTAGGTGATGCTTATTGGCATCTTGAGTGTGAAATGAGACATGTGAAATGAGACAAGAAGAGGAATTCGGCATGTCAAGTTTTTTTTTGTCTTCATTTTATATTTTTTACGGATAGAAGACATAACTTTAAGACACCTATTTCATTTTTATTGTGATTCATCGAGTTTATCGATATAAATTTAATTTTTAAATTATTTTGATCTGTAATCTCTAAGTGCAAAAATGGTGGAGAAAAAATAATTCGAAAAACTACCTACTGCTATATTTAAAAAAAAAAAAAACTGCCTCCTCTTTCTAACTCTAAGCTGAAAACAGATACGGCAACATCAAATGTCAAATTCTGTCATTGTGAAAGTATTTTTTTTTTCTGAATGGCCAGTTCCTTCTGTTCATTTTATGTTTACCAAGGAGTTTGCAGGGGCAGCGAGTGACGTCACTCGTGGACCGAAAAACTACGTAATATCTGTAATCCTTTCATTTTAAAATCTCTGACATCGAAAATATGATTATTGAGACAATTATCTCGAAATGGTTTTCGATTTAGACCTCCAAAAAAAAACTTGACATACCGAATTGTAGTTGAAAGATGAAACTGCTTCATGAATATCAGTTGAAAAATTGTTTCATCTTTGGATGTTCTTAACCTGTTAGCATAGTCCATGCTCTCGACTATATTCCCCGAAGGTTTGTTAGATATATTACAGGGTGTTAACTTAAATGCACGCAAAGGGATGCTCCAGTTTAGACCATAAAATTGTCCAAGTTTTAGTGTAGGACGAAACTAATCTCTATGTTTGTATGAAGTCAGATTTTAGTCTAAATTTATTGTTTTAAAGTTACAGTGCCTCAAAGATTTCCATACAAATCATAAATTAATCCTAGCAGTAAAACTGTATAGTTTAACGAAAATCTACATCATACGAACATAGAGATTAGTTTCTAGATTGTTTCTGAAAAATTTCATTTACTTTAATTGGATAGTATTGAAAATACGAGTATCACCAGACTACATTTGTATGTATACTCTCGGAATAAATTTCTCTAAAGTAGATTTTTTGAGGTTTCGTATGGACGTTTTTGAAATAATTTGTATGACAAAAATGTCAAAAAACGTGTGAGTTCAATGAAATAATTAAGAATGTGCATTATATTGTGTGTTATACTTATAATTATAAAGGAGATAATTTTTCTATCTATACTATTATAATTATTCAATTTGTCTGTATTGTCACAGGTATTGTCCTACACAGTCTATGATAACGACACGGCGTCGTTTTAATTTTAGGACGTAGTAGGTAGGTACTTTTAAGTCATTTTTCTCTCAGGCCAAAAATAAATTAGACGTTTTGCTTTTTGGACGTTATAATGCATAGGTCATTTTGCTTATATAGGTCATTCAAATACGAAAGGGGTAAAGGGGTAAAACGCTCGTTGTAATGACCCCGGCAGAGCTAATTTAGAATTAACGATTTCTGATTGTCTATCGACTGAAACAAAGCTTCTACTCTACTATACGAATAGTCAGCTAGTATCAAATCGTGTTCCTGTATTCCCTAAGCGCCAAATTAAATCCCAGTGCAATTAATGAAGTGAACAATGAAATTGGCCGGGAGCCAGGTCGCTTGTCATTTGTCATCGTTTATTATGTGAACACCTGGCTTAACTTCATGTGTAGTTTTAATGCATTTTGAGATATTAAAATTAAAATGTTGCACCCCCCTGGTACCCCTACATTCTCTGTAGAATATGTATGATAGACTCCATCCAACTACGTAAGATAAAACCAAGAAGTTTGGAATCCTCTATAGTGGAGTGCAGACTGCCTAACAAGACGGGAAACATGATAACACTCCCTTGTGGTCGGTAAGGATCGTTCTTCTCCGTAGTTTTTTTTTAGTGTCGTTTTTACGAACTTTGTCCCAGCTCTGTCCCTTTCTAATCCAATGTCAAAAATTGACGTCATTCAATTTTCGTTGTGACGTCATTGGATAGAGAGGGACACACGTAAAATTGGAAATATCGACGACGGAGTCGAACGTCAATTTTCTTGTATCAATGCTTCTAAGGAAGAGTGGGATTCTTTATGATTCTAGATCCATGGATAAAACTCTTGTAAATACTGAACTGAACATCAATGTACATTTTTTTACAAAAACTTTTTTATTTAATTCCCTTTTAAGGGGTCATGACATATTGACCATACAGCCTTTATCAATTGTATTATTAAAAATTTCGAAAATAACAATTATTTGTGACATTCAATGACTTTTGTTTATAATATTATAATTTTAATTCCCATTCTAGTACTCTAACACGTACTATCTTCGGTGGGTTTGTCAGTCAGTCGGTACTGTTTTTTATATGCGTAAATGATGGTTCATACATAAACTCACGACCATAATCACGACACGTGGTCATTGAGTAATTATGTATAGAGCAGACAACGCGAACAAAATCTGTGCACCATGATCAGCAGTGCGGGGCGCGTGCTGGGAGCGTCAGGCTGCGACGAGCGCCTGGCACAGGCTAAGTGGGTTAGAGCGCGTGCACCCTAACGCGTGTTACAAAACATTACTTCTCGGTAGCTTCTCTAGTTAACATAGTACCTCAATGCACGTGGTCAGAAACTTTGCTACAACTACAATTTTTTAAGCGTGCACTTTTAGCACTTTGACGGTTTCACGGAGATGATGATGATCTTAATAAGATGAGCTCTCGTAATCATTTTTATGGTAAGTAAATGAACACAGTATACAGGGTGTAAGTGACAGGCCTAGCAAATACTGAAACGGTATACTCAGATCATCAAACTGAACAACTTTCACTATGGAGCCTACCAGAGCCTACCTCAGGAAATGCGAAAAATAAATCTTTTGTTCCATACAAAACTGCTGTACCTACCCGACTAAAATGTATGGGACAGCTGATTTTTTTTTCGCGTTTTCTGACGTAGGTAGGCCATAGTGAAAGTTGTTCAGTTTGATGGTCTGAGTTCACCGTTTCAGTATTTGCTAGGCTGTCAATTACACCCTGTGTACGGAACACTTAAGACGCTGTTATCCGGTCGAGGCCGTTTTTGAACACGAACGAAAGTGTTTTAAACTGTGTTTTAAAGTCTGAAAACCAATTATGTCTTATTTAAGGATCTGGCTGATAGGCGACCGTTCTCAATTTCACAGATAGAAAAAAATCCCAAAGTTACCCCTTTTTGTTATGTTTTTTCAATACTATGATTAAACTGCTGATATTTAACTTTTTATTCTTGTACTTAACTAAATACATTAAATATTTCTAGTGAACTCAGTAGAATTTTGAGCTTAGAAACACCCATGAGCAAAGATATTGATGAAAAACACGTTTTTTTGCGATCCTGCTTTCAATTGGAGCGGGATGGCTAATTGAAAACTTATGCTTGCAAGAAAGTGACGCTTGCACTGGGATAACCTGGCCTCCACTTGCACTTGGCTGGTTTTCAATATTGTTTTACCGGCTTCCTGCGAACCTTTTCAGTAGATTTCATTTATTCATTTTCTTAAAACTACAGAAGAGTTTAAAACTGTTAGTTATCGAACTAAAAGAGCAGTAAATTGTTGGAGCATCTTCAATAAATAGAAAGTAGGATTTTGTGCTACTTTTTTTGCTGTATCGCTTCCTGTGCCAAGAAGTAACACTTTCGATTCTTGTAGGGTAGCCGTGCCGTTTTAGCCACTGAAAAGTAAAAATTTGTAACGATTTGTAACACCACTGGCTTTTCGGTGAAGGAAAAACATCGTGAGGAAACCTGCATGCTTCAATTTCGAGGCATGTATTGTACCAACTGTCCATTACAAGTGGCGACGGGCTCACCCCCCGTCACACTGGACAGAGTTTCGGTACTACTGGTGAAACGTGGATGTTCTGAGGTTTCAGAATATCTCTGACTACCCCCTCGGGGAATATAGTCGTGAGCATATGCTATGCTTATGCTAAAAGTAAAAATGTATGTTCTGTCGGTACAATAACGTCATGTTATAACGTCAGTCATGCACTCTACAGAAGTGTGCATCAGTGTTTAGTGCACACACTTAAAAATATCATGCATACTCATTACTCATAAAGTTATTACACCTTGACTGCTTTTCAAGCAATCGAAAATAAAAAACCGGCCAATCGCGAGTCGGACTTGCCGCAAAGGGTTCCGAACCAACATACAATATAACCATAAAAATGGTTTTCTCCAGGATCCTTAGCTCCAGCGTCTTGACCGTTTTTTATTATTTGTTGTTTTACCTTAGAGTACCTATGCATTATTATCACATTAAGTTTGACGCTTGCATTTTACCGTTTTTACGAAAGAGAAAAAGTGGAGTCGCGTTGTGGGTCTGCTATAGGGTAGTCGCATCGCGAGTCGATTGTTGGTTGCCCCCTCCCCGGCCTACAACGAAGCTCCAGTGGTGGCTCAAGATAGTGTTCTTTTCGAAAAACAATCAATGAAGTCACCAAAATACATAAGTTACCGTAGGTACAACGTCAAGCACTCTTGCTACTAAAACTAGACATTGGCAAAATCATCACATACCCAAGATGGCAGCCATTTTTTTAAATATAGAATAGAATAGAAAGAGAAAAAAAAAACGTTGAAATAAACACGATTCATTTGTTACTTATTTGTTAGCAAATCCACTTAATGATTATTCTGTGAAAATTTCAATCGGCTATCTATTACGGTTCAGGGCCCCTAGACAAAGTATCTTTCGATTAGCGTTAACGACAGTAGAAAACATGAAAATGTATGGACTTGACGTATGGTGACGAAAGCAAACGTCAAAATGTTTCGATCGCCAATGTCAAATCCATACATACTATCATTTCTACTAGCGTCTACGCCAATATAAATGTTACTTTTTCTATAGGCTCAGAAGATACAGCCATCTGAAGCTACGACGGACACAACGTAGGCTTAGTAATAATTATGGTTCCGTTTTCACCTTTGAGGTACGGAACCCTAAAAACCAACATAATAGCCAATGTCAGACCCTCGTGTAACCCTAAAAATGATTGGGTGGGTGGGTATTTAACAATGCAGGCTCGCTGTAAATGATCGGCGACACATTTTCGGTCCAATTACGCTGGCAATGCATTTTATATGACCAGCCACACACGACGCATTGATGATGTATTGAGATTGACACATTATGTATGTATGTACGTTTTTATCATTTTGGGAGTAAGTATAGGAAATTATTGGAAATGGAGTAGATCTGGGAGTCCTATACATATGCAGCATCCTTCTTAACATGCTGACACTTTTTAAGGGGATGATCAGACCATCAAACTGAAAAAATCTGCATGGCATCATCATTTTGTATGGAACAGCAGATTTTATACTTTTCCTTACACCCTGTATAAAATATCTTAATAACAACTTACCTTCTTCTTCTATGTACCTATCATCGTCTTTTCAGACAGTAAGGTGATTCAGCCTGCAATGTGCCTGTTGTTTAACAGGCGAACACCAACTGGGGAAAAACGCACAAAGTGGCATATCACTAGGTGTGGGAATCGAACCCACAACATCCGTGTCAAGAGCCAAAGTTGGTATCGCTCCTAAAGCGACATCACTTAACTTCTGCTACTACACAGCCATATAAAATAAAATAGGTAATAAAAATAAATGTTAACGTAAATTCAAGAAATTACACAGTCAAACAAAAGTGAAGGATGACCATAACATCTCCACCACCCCAACATAACTTATTAACACCAATTCAAAACTGACCTATTTTCCGCCTAAAGCAATGTTACCCCAATTTTCTCCTTTCCCTATTGGCAAAAAAACTCCCAAATTGTATATTTTGCGCCCAATTATCCAAAAGAACACTGAACCATTAATTCGTGAGATGGGTCTCGACGTAAAAAAATTTGTCAAATGCAAATGGCGGTCGCGTTTTGGGGGATACAAGACCGCGCTGTTTGCAATGGACAACTCTTAATGGGCGCCATTTTAATTTTAAATTTCGTTTGTTAATCTTTTTACGAAATAAGGAAGTCGAGAAGTGTTAAGGGGGACCGAGTCTCTAATAGTGCCGTAATCGCTATTTTTTTAAATTTCTTAACAATTTAAAAAAAAGGACAATGGGCAGAAGTGACATAAAAATATTCTTTCCAATATTTACGTAACAAATCTCGCTTATGTAAGTATATTAATTTAATTATATATTTAAGATTTTTATTCCATTTGTTAAAACATTCCTAATCTCCGATCTCTTAGTAGTATCTATTTCTAACTAAACATCCAAATATGGGCCAAACCATTAAAGACGCAAATTCCAACGCAATTTCTTATTATGGTTAATGACTTACCTAATGTAGTTAGGTATTCCGAATGTTCATTATTTGCGGACGATCTTAAGCTTTATATTGGTGTAAAAGAACCTGGGGACAGTGCTGCGCTACAGAGTGATGTCATTGCGGTGGAGGAGTGGGCTCACACTAATCGTCTTGAGTTTAATCAATCCAAGTGCAAAGTGATTACATTCGCTAGAGTATCCCCACGTATCGCCACATATTTTTTGAGCGGGAAACCGATTGATCGGGTACCTGAAGTTAGGGATTTGGGTGTAATTTTTAATTCAAATTTTACATTTAAAAACCATATTTTAGCAATATGCAAGAAGGCGAACAGAACATTGGGATTTATTACAAGAACGGTGTACCCCTACAAGAACATCAAAGTAGCCTTGATACTTTACAATGCATATGTCCGTAGTGTATTAGAGTTTGGTGCGGTGGTGTGGGATCCACGGGAAACCATACACATTGAAATGGTGGAAAAGGTTCAAAAAAAATTTGCTAGATTTGCTTATAAAAAGATGTTCAATGTTTATCCCTATCTCTTTCCCAGTATGTTTATATATGGTATGGTGGGACTGGATAGTCTGTTGCTAAGGCGCAAGTTAATGCTTATAATGCATTATCACGCAATATTGAATGATAGGGTGGACAATTTAACAGTGGTATCTCAAATGGGCCTGTTCGTGCCGGAGCAGTATCTGCGCGGTGGCGGGGCGGCGCTGCGGAGGCGCGTGCGGCCACTATTCGCCGCTCTGCGCTCGCGCACCTGCAGCGCCGCGCACGCCCCTACGGCTCGCGCGATCTCTTTACTCAATGAGTTGCTCACATTACAGTCACATGCCGACATATTTAATGATAGTAATATTGTATTTCATAGGTTTGTTGTTTTGTTCCTTAATGAAACGTTAAGGATCGAAAGCAGAATTGTTTCTTAATTATATCTACCTAGCATATAAGTGTTTTGGCTAATGCTGTAAACTTGTATTGTGAATAAATAAATAAATAAATAAATAAAAATAAATAAAGAAACCACGTTAAATATGTTTACATTCTGAAACTGTAATCTTCAAAGAAAATTCCATTATGTTTATTATCACCGCTTCAAAGTGCACCGGTAAGTTAATATGAAGCATTATCGTCATAGAATAACGATTAACTTATATTAAAACAGAAGAGTCAATTCAAACATTGACGTTTCAAGTACCTACCTACGGAACTTCTTAGGCCAGACTTAGCCACAAAGCTGTGTTCAAGCATAATCTATTTCTTTCTATGTTCATAGAAAATACTTTGAACACTCCTTTGCGGCTGTCTGGCGCCCAGTAATATCATAATTTGAGCCGTTTATTTCGTAACCTAAGCTTATTTAATTAAATAATTATAGGTAATCTTATTTCATAATAATTAATTAAAACAGCAGTGTTTATTTATTAGTAGTAGTATTAATTAAAAAGATATGCTCACGATATAAAAATAATCTATTCTCACAAATAAAATTACAAATGTGAAAGTATGTTAAAATGCATGTTTATTAAATTCTCACAACTAAACCTCTGACTGAACCGATCTTGACAAAATTTGGTATGGATATAGCTACATCGAAATGAAAAATTCCACGCAGACGAAATCGCGACTAAAAGCTAATAAAGTAGTCCAGTGTGAATGCGATAGAAAGTGAGCCCAAGTGAGCATTTTCGCCTATCACTTCTCGTAGGCAGAATATGTCTATCCATAGACGTTATCCCTCTACATCCACATTTAAAAGTACTTAATCTATGACCATTAACTCTATAAATAAAGGTTTCTTATGGTAACCACATTAAACTACGGGATCATTTACACACAGTTACCGAATGGTTTTCACAACTTTAATGTTAATTGTTTGTACGGAAATAAACTTTAACGGTTTATTTCTTCCTTGATTGAAATAGAAAGTCTTCTTCTTATCGTATGGGCAGCAAGCCCTGGTGTCAAGAGTGTATTCAAACCGCCTTACGGCCTCTGACGTGGTTTATGTACGACTACTTCCACCAGAGATAGTAGCCGGGACGGCTTAACGTGCCATCAGAAGCACGGAATCATCTTTCTTTTCAGAAAATCAGGTCTGAATCACCTGATTTTCTGAAATGCAATGTGTGCCTGCAATGTCCTAACCAACTGGGGAAAAACGCACAAAGTGACATATCACTAGGTGTCACCTGTGGGAATCGAACCCACGACCTCCGTGTCAAGAGCCCAATGAAATTAGTCCACGGAGGCAGTTGAAATAGAAAGTTATAACTAGAAAAGTAGAAATAAACATCGTGAGAAATCCTGCATACCTACGTTGAAGAAGAAATTCTGATGCACTGACATATTATACTCTAGCGATAGACAGGCCCTTTCATAGAAGCAACATGTTCCACTTGAATGCGGTGGGCGCACCGCATTGATGTTCCTGAGTTCACTTCGTCACTATGGCAATGACAGACTGCAATGTGTCATTTTGTGTTGTTTTGTGTGACAATGTTTGTTTGAACGAGCTTGTCTATTGATAGATTCTGATGCGTATGTGAAGTCTACCAATCCGCAGGGCTCGCGTGGTGGACTAACGCCCATGTATCCACCATGACGGTATGCCTGTGCCCTGCAGTGGGTCGTAATATAGGCTATTGATGACTGCGTAACAGCTAATATTATTGAAAGCAAAACGTACTTACAATAAAATTAAAAATGTTAGAAAAATTTACTAACGAAAGGGGGAACGCTGCCAGCATGCTTGGTACCATGTCTCGCGGAGATGCTCCAGACGACCTTTTTTATCTTTAAGTTGGTTTTTATTTCTATATCTACTCTTGTTGTTTCCATTTCTGCTATATTATAAATTGTTTTCTACATAGAAAAATTGGAAACCTAATTAAGTGATTATTTCGTTTGTTATACAAATATATTATTATAGTATTATAAAGTGTTAAAATGAGAACTGAAACCTAATTTAAACAACACAGAGTTCAAATTCTAAACTACATGAATTAATAATAAGAGATCAGAGATGAAACTGAAAAGGGGAAGATGCACTCACATTCAACGCGTGGGGTGGTAAGACTGGGTCCGATGGACTTACTTTATGTATCCATCCTATCCATTTTGGTATCCAGCACCTATTTACAGGATGATTTTTTACCGTTTCGTAACTTTTTCGGGTGGTTCAGACCATCAAACTGAACATCTCTTACTTTGTGAGCAAACCTGTAATCGTCTATACTAAGAGCTGTCACACACGATGACGCACTGACGGAGCGGCAGACGTCAATGCTGCTTCTACGTGCGGTTTCTTGCTTCGCAAATGACGGACTGAGACGTCTGGTGCTCCGTCAGTGCGTCATCTTGTGTGATCTCACGAACACTTGAAAATTTTTAATAATCACCTAGTATGATTATTAAACAGTGGTGCCGATACAATAAAATGTTATGTCATCGTAGTCCACCAAAAAATGGAGTTGCGCAACGAGCAATGGAAATAGCATAGCATAATGCTCGTGACTATATTCCCCGAGGGGGTCAGAGATAATCTGAAACCTCAGAACATCCACGTTTCACCAGTAGTACCGAAACTCTGTCCAGTGTGACGGGGGGCGAGCCCGTCGCCAATAGCAATGCGAGGATTAGGCGAAACCAAAGGTCGTGTACGTGGTAACCACTATAGAACGCAAAACGCGGGTCCTAACTGGATGCAAAAGGGGAGGGACAGAATGCCATGGAGGAATATGGAGGAGGATGTCCGAAGACGGACTGATTAAAGGTTATAGGTACACTTGGATACAAGACGTAATCCCAGCAACGCCCAATGCCGAGGTCCGTATCCCTTAAGGAGGCCCCCCCCCCCCTATGTTTTATAATCAAAGATCGTAAAAATCTGTCCATCCGTTCTTGAATTATAAGTCGTGAAACTAACCTAACTTTGTTTTATTTATACAGATTAATTAATGTCATTAGTACCTAAATATGTAATAAAAGCAATGTTTTGCTAACAAACAACAAATTCCTTGAAAAGACAACTGTCTGTAATTAGATATGATCAAACGAGAACCTTTGTTTTCCAAGCAGAATTACCTAATTAAGAACCTAATTTGTCTTTTGGACGAAAGTGTTACGTCGTATAATATTCCACATCTTCCTTTTTTGCTTTCATCTAAGAAATTAACGTATAAAGTTAGTTTTGTTTAGAAAGGACCTCTAGAGACGAGTTAGAGTCACATTCGTAATTATGTATGGGACAGGATTAGTTTCAAGTACCTAGAGATGTGGAAAGGTACGTAAATATTCGTCGTGATGTCCGATGGCACAAAACACACAAACAACTGCGTCACACTCAGCGCTTTCAGCGTTGCCGTTGCATTGCGTTGCCAACAAGAAGCGTTGCATGGGAAATGACTCAAAAATTCATTATAGTCCTTTTGCGAACATTTTCAAAGTAGGTACAGACACGAGAAGCAAACGCAGTTTTATTATAGACTAGTGACGCGTCCCAACTTCGCCCGCGTCGGATCTATAATACAGGGTCCTACTTAATATGCTGACACTTTTTAAGAGGATGATCAGACCATCAAACTGAACAACTTTCTCTATGGGACCAACATCGAAATCGCGAAAAAAAAATCATCTGTCCCATACATTTGGCTCGAGTAGGTTTGCAGTTTTGTATGGAGGGGCTGATTTTTTTTTTTCGCAATGTCGATATTGGTGCCTTAGAGAAAGTTGTTCAGTATGGTGGTCTGATCGTCCCCTTAAAAAAGTGTCAGCATATTAAGAAGGACCCTATATATCAAATGCCCCGGGTGGCACTCCTATAGGGGAGAAAAATACGAGAAAAATATCAATTGATTGAGCTCTGACAATATAATCATTTAAAAGTCGAGCACGCTACGCTCGCTCTTAGTTTCTGTTTTAATTACTAGGCCTGCACATAATCCTAAAGAGTTCTGACCACAGCTAAGACGTGGTGCTAAAAATTTAGAACTTGCTTCGCTCAGTCCATACAGCTTTTACTTATGTTACTTTGCACATATTTTGTTCGTAAAAGCTTGAGGAGAACGGTCGAGCTCGCTCTAAGTTTCTATTATTGCATGGATAACCCAAAAGATTTCTGACCTCAACCCTAATAGATGTGCAACAAATTTTTGAGCTTGCTCCGCTCGCTCCGTTATTTGTTGTTTAGGTATTCTTATAAAGATGGCGGCAAAATCGTATGTGCCCGGGCGGTAGAAACCCACGCTACGACACTGCGAGAGATAGAGAAGAGAAGATGTACAAGGTAAAAAATATGTAATGAAATGAAAGACACAATCAAAAGGTTGAAGTAACTTTAAGGAACTTTTGTCCGATCGAGCAAACTTGTTTATTTAATCAAATTATACCAAAGCAGGTACCTACCTAAAAGTTTAGAAAACTTTTGACAAGATCCGGCTTGAAAACCGTCGAATTTGTTTTAATAAATAATATTAATCTTCAAGAATCAGCATGTTCGTGAAATTTTCACCGAATTCGGTTTCATCAGCTGAACGCTGCGGTTTTAAGGGGTTTAGGCTGAGGTTCTAATGAGTTATTTATATAGGGCCTGTTTCACCACTTTTGGATAAGTTTTTGTTATAAAAATATGTCAAATAAGCTATCAAGAACTTATTCAGAAGTGGTGAAACAGGGCCTAAGTCTAGTAATTTTATTGTGTACTTCACAGTAGGATATAACTCTGGTTCAATTGAAGAGTTTTTTTCAGAATTGGGAATCTAAAAACAGGTTTTTCTGGCCGCATCTTCTCTGCAACGAAACGCCTTCCAACGCGGTAGTAGAGTCAAAGAATGACGTCAAAAAGTTATCTGATATTGTATGGGATACATTTTTTTTCTAAATTTGACGCCAGTATAGCGCTGCGTTGGAAAAGTGTTTTGTTTTATTATTGGCTAGCTTTTGCCCAAGACTTTGTCCGCGTTGATTTCTGAAACTTTAACAGCCCGTTGCACCTCTTTAGGGGTTGATTTTCGAAAAATCCTTTCACACTACGCACACACTCCTTTATCCTATCTTTCGTAGAAAATATTTTAAGTAGGCTGTGCCTTATCTGTCAGTCAGTTACGGAACTCTTTTTAATAATACCTGGAAAAATACTCTTGCTAAGGTATTATCTGACTACAATAGTTTGACCTTTAAGCTAATGAGGTTACAAGCTACCCCGAGGGATCTCAGTGCATCCCCAACTTTGTTCCTAACACCCGCTGGCATATTTAAACTTATAATTGGACCTTTGTCATGAACTGAAGTTTTATTATTGGCGTTTATTTTGAAAGATTCGATTTCTCTTAGGCACATAACAGTGACTAGGATGGTCTAAACAAGCATATGCTCACGACTATATTCCCCGAAGGGGTAGTCAGAGATATTCTGAAACTCTGACCAGTGTGACGGGGGGTGAGCCCGTCGCCACTTATAATAGACATTGGGTAGGTACAATACATGCCTCGACATTGAAGCATGCAGGTTTCCTCACGATGTTTTCCTTCACCGAAAAGCCAGGGTGTTACAAATTGATAAATTCCGAAAAACTCATTGGTACGAACACGGACTTGAAAGAAATACCGACCGAATGATGCACTAAAAAGATGTGAAGCATGCAAGGTAATACAATCTCGTTTATTCTACAAGTAACCTACACTCACACAGATGCACTAGCTCTAGGCGCAGGTGCTACAACCCGTCACCTTATGTACCGCGTGACAGCACGCACACAAAAGAAATGGGTGCTTCACTCATGACTAGGCGAGAATACGTCTGGTTCTTCTTTTAAGTCTGTGGGTACGAGTCGGCCTGGTCGGGGATCGAACCATCGCGTCCTGCTCGGCAGGCAAGGTTACTCGCCCTGGACCACCACGGCTTCCAACAAACAAAATATTTGCTCCTTACGGGATTCGAACCCGCGACCCTTGGCACAGTAGGCAGGTTCACTACCGACTGATCTATTGAGCCGTCAAACTCACTTACGTCATCATTCTCTTGCCCATTTACCATTATCTGGGTCGGTGCAATATGTCATCCCCTTCCATTCATCTCTCTTAGCCGTAATTTCAGCACTCACTTCTTTCTTACGCATTCATCCTTCACGCAATCCATCCATCTTTTTTTTGGCCTTCCTCTCTTACCACAGCCATCCACACTCGTCTCGTAACATGACACTCGTCTCTTCGCATCACATGCCCGTACAACGATAATCAAGTACCCTGTAATTTTTCTGTCATAGGTGCTACTTTCAAACTTCCTCTAATATACTCATACCTTATCTTGTCCATTCTAGCTACACCACACATCCATCTCAACATTCGTACAAACTCACTTACGTACTGACATTTTATTTTTTCAATACATAATCGTTTACAAAATGTCTTTTCAAGAGACCACCAACCACAGAATTCTCCAACCTACCGCTGTTTTCTCGTGGACCCTACAGGCTTGAATTGATTGCCTTTATAGCTCTAACTCTGATTGATTGACAACACAGCATACATTTACTGAGACATCCAATTTATTTTGTAAAGAATTTCAATATCACGGGAAAAAAGTACGCTACGTAAGTCGATGTAATGAGTTTCTTCTTTAATAAAAACTTGGTAAGCGCGAACTTTGTTTTCAGTTTAGGTTCCGTGTGTATTCAATTTTGCGTTTTTGAATTTTTAGAGTTCCGTACCAACGGGAACCATTACTAAGCCTAAGACGTCCAAACTCGATAAACCAAACCTGTGTATTTTGGACCGTAATAGGTAGCCAGTTTAAAGTTTTACAGAATATGTCGCTGTAATACTGTGAAATCAAATCTGTTGTGATTAAGTCAGTTGACTCTTTTGTAGCATAGCATGCAAAGTTAGCATAGCATAGCATATCCCGAGGGGTAGTCAGAGATATTCTGAAACCTCAGAACAACCACGTTCCACTTAGGTAGAACCGAAACAATGTCCAGTGCTTTGATAAAGTATATGTCAAGATTGACAGTCTAAGGGACTGGTTCCTAAACCCTATACATTTATACACGCACACATACAGAATTTGTATGGCGCCTCACGCACACCAACCTATGAAATTTAGCCCCTTTTGTTTTATACGGTAAAACAGTGAGGCTCATTCTAGACATATACTTTTTCTAAGGTCCAGTGCTACTGGGAGTGAACCCGTCGCCACTTGTTAATGGACAGTCGGTAGGTACTCATGAATCTTTTGTATATAGATTTTTTTTTTAAGTGTTTGAAATAATTAGTGGTCCTGTTGACCACCCGCATTGTGCACGCGTGGTGGACTAACGCCCATACACTCACCCTAAGGGTAGGCCTGAGTGGGACGTATATAGGCTGATGATGACGGTG
The DNA here is from genome assembly GCA_963693445.1 of Agonopterix heracliana. Taxonomy (NCBI): domain Eukaryota; kingdom Metazoa; phylum Arthropoda; class Insecta; order Lepidoptera; family Depressariidae; genus Agonopterix; species Agonopterix heracliana. The sequence goes on from OY856321.1 coordinate 3,324,280, forward strand.
ATCACTCGGTCGGCCAAAAAGTAGTCAGCTTTGACAAGATTTCATAGCAAATGAAAATATTGCTAATAGACATTTCGAATTAGATTTTCATACTGAAAGAGATGCACAATTATCACATCAGTATGATTATGATGTGTTCGTCAAGCCTTTATACAGGGTGTTTCATAAGTAAGAATAAATTTTTAAAACTCATAAAGTTCGTCGTTTAGACCGTCAAACTGAACAACTTTCTCTATGGGACCAACATCGAAATCGCGAAAAAAATAATTTTATATCCCATACATTTATCTTAGCTCTAGTCGATTTGTAGAGTATAGAACATAATTATTTTTTTTCACGATTTCGATATTGGTCCCATAGTGACAGTTGTTCAGTTTGATGGTCTACACCACCCCCTTAAATGTTTTTTTGTAGTTTTGTAACACCTATAGGGTCCTTCTTAAATGCTGACACCTTTTTAAGGGGATGATCAGACCGTCAAACTGAACAATGTTTTCTATCTACACCTATATTCTATCTTTGCGTAAAACTAAGTAATTTTGACTGCTTCAATATTTATATACTACTTTACAAGTCTACAGTAAGCAGGTACTTTACAAAAGGATTGTGTTCTCGAAAATCCTTAAAATTACCGACAAAAGTATTATAACAAGCTTAAATAAACAAGCGTTTGTTTACAAGCAATTTAAAGGGTTCAGTTTACACAATTTTCAATTGCGTAACCCTAAAAAAGGGGAAGTAAATTTACGGCAGGCGTAAAAGTTACGATATTATCTTATTTCAGACGTAACACCGTACGACATACGTAAAGAAATCAATTACTTTGCATGTAAAGAGGATGTCAACAGTTAGAGCTTTTTGCGACACAATTTTTTAACCGACGGCGCAAGAAGGAGAGTTATGTATTGTATGTATGTCTAATTCTTTGGCACGCACGCCTTGATGGATTTGAACAGAATGATGAGGTCATTAGGTTCGTCCCAATTGTGAAAGTGACAATAGGCGTCAGCAAATCAAAAGAATTAAGGGAGGGAAACAGAATAGTCTGGTACTTAGTGTGTTAAGGAAACTTTTTTCACTATGGGAGCAAACCTGTCAGCTCAAAAAGTCTTCTGTTCCCTTTGATAATGTATATGTCAAGATTGACAGTCGAAGATACGAAAGCGTCGAAAAAAATTGGAACCAGGACTGGTTCCTAAACCCTATACATATACACGCACACATACAGAATTTGTATGGCGCCTCACGCACACCAACCTATGAAACTTAGCCCCTTTTGTTTTATACGGTAAAACAGTGAGGCTCATTCTAGACATATACTTTTTCTAAGTCTGTTCCATTACTAAAAAGCAATACCTACTCGATTCAAATGTATGGAGCAACTGCTTTTTATTTGCGCTGACACCTTTGCTCCCATACTGAAAGTTGTTCAGTTTGATGGCTAGAGTATGTGGTTCAAAGGTTAATAATACTTTTCCTTACACCTGTATCTGTATACACCTTATCTCACTGGCTTTTCGTTGAAAGAAAAGTGAGGAAACCTAAATATTTCAATTATGAGGCGTGCATTAGTATCCACTGTCCATTAAAAGGCGACGGGCTCACTACCTGGTAATGGCGGGAGGTAGAATCAAAAATGACGTCAGAAAGTTTTATTTTGAATAAAATTTTTTATTTTTTATTTTGGCATTCAATCTCAGGCTACTCCCTCAGGGAATATAGTCGTGATTGTTATTAGCATACTGGAAGCCATATTTAAAGAATCATTAAATAAACAACAACGCTGTTTAACTATTTGAACTTCCATGCTCTTCATAAGTGGGGTCACACACGATGACGCATTGACGGAGCTGCAGACGTCAGTCCGTCATTTGTGAAGCAAGGAGTTGTATGAAACCGCACGTAGAGCACACACGGTGACGGATTAACGTACCGTGTGTTCTTCTACGTGCGGTTTCATAGAACTCCTTGCTTCACAAATGACGGACTGACGTCTGCCGCTCCGTCAATGCGTCATCGTGTGTGAAAGCGCTAAGGAAACAAAGACACGACACGTTTAGGTATATATCTTAATATTCTGATGGTTTTTTTAAGGAGATGATCAGCTTATGAAATTGAATATCTTTTTTCTTGGGACTAACATCGAAATCGCGAAATAAAAATCAGCTGTTTTATAGACAAAACTGCAAACCTACTCAACCCATATTTATGGGACAGCAGATTTTATTTTTGCGTTGGTCCCATAGAGAAAGTTGTTCAGTTTGATGGTCTGATCTTGTATCTCAAAAAATCGTCAGCAAATTAAGTTGAACGCTGTATGTAAACACGGCGTAACATCAAGCTATACAAAACCAAAATAAGCTGGCCGCGCGATGTTATACCCTATTCACCCTACGCGCGGCTAGCTTAATTTTTGTTTTGTAACTTTATGTGTCGCCTTGTCTACATTACCAACCTTTTCTGCAGTTGAGTAAGAAGTAGTGGCTTAGAAATAGTCATTAGAACCAGACAGACCTAGCTTTGTACCAGGTAGTTTGTTAGCCGACAAGGCCCACATTTCGTCAGCTTCGCCAGAGGTGAGTCATTATGTTGCACTAATTAACTGTGGGCGAGTGTACCCTTTCTTTGAGCTATAAAACAAGCGGCTACTGGGTATATTACTATTAGTTAATCAAAGTTAGGCGGCATCGGCATGCTTAAAAACACAAAAAATCGCGTATCTGCGCACCCCCTTTCAACAACGTACGACAAGACGTAGTTCAAGACTATTTAAAATCCTTGATGACAAGAGCGATGATAGCCCATACGGAAGAGAGCTAGTGCCTCAATCATGAGGCCGCGGTTCGATTCCGCCTGTACCACTAAGTTCTTCGGAATTTATGTACGGCCTATTTATCATTTACTAGCTCGGCGGTGAAGAAAAACATCGTGAGGAAACCTGTTTTCCCGAGAATGAAAAGAAAATAGCCTCGGATTCATCTACACTTTCCATCAGGTGAGCTGAAGCCATGCGCAGGCCCATTTCGAATGAAAAAAAAGGGCCTAAATAGTTTCTAATGATTCTCCCGTCTGCTTAAGACCAATTATATTCAGGAACAGTGATACAAAATGGCTTTGTATCAAATCGCCTATTTCGTAGCCAAACCAAAACGCTATTTTGACTGTGATAGCGGACATTGAACTTTGCAATGTACAAAATTACATTATTACAACAAACAGTGCATTGTTTGCAGTACTGCGGCAGGCATCTGAAATATGTAAAGAAGGGTAGGGATGCTATTTTAATGGTTACTGTGATTGTGCGATGCGATGGTCGAATAAAAGGTGAAAAGGTTCTCTCCCCGTGACAGCTAGGACTGCCCAAGACTACGTCATTGCGGTCGTGAAATTTTTTAGGGCAGGTAAAAAGAAAACCGGTCAAATGCGAGTCGGACTTACACACCGAAGGTTCCGTATCACTACACAATATTTTTGTGTCACGTTTTACAAAAAAAGGGTTTTCTTACATTCAGTTTGGGATCCTTAGCTTGCAGTGTAGTATGGAACAGCAGATTTTTTGCTCCGATTTGTGTGCTCCCATAGTAAAAGTGGTTCAGTTTGATGGCTAGACTCTTAGGGTGCATCCACATCTGACGAACGCACCGCGAATGCGCAGGTCGCCAGCTGCGCATTCGCGGCGGCGCGTTCGTCAGATGTGGACGCTCCCTTAGGTTATAAGGATGCTAATATATCAATTTCACCATGCATATATTTTCTATGTCGTATCAAGAACTCAAGGCACTAGCGGAAAAGAGACTGGGAGATAGGTATTTTATACTTTCGGCGTATGCGATGGTTTAAGTCCTTCTTATGTAGGTAGGTAACACACACAACGTAGTTCTTGATAAATACGTCGTTCTATCTAATCCTAAACATGCTTACAAAATAACTAAAAAAAAGGTTGGTAACTAAAAATTCTAACAATGTTTCTTCTTCTTATCGTGTGGGCCAGCCCTGGTGTCAGAGTTTTTTCAGACCGCCTTATGTTGAACACCTAAAAAGGAATTACGGTTATGAGTTTATGTAATATGAGCGTAAGTACGTTAACATTTAATAAACTATGAATTCGAAGGAGCAGACACACAACATTCCGTTTCGCTTTGTACTCTGCAAAGTTTTCAATTTCAAACAAAGCGGCTTGGAAATGAATACCTAGGTTACGGTACCCTATGTATACTAAAACATAGAATGAGATCTAGACTGGGGGAAGTTTTGAAGAGTAGTACAGGGTGTACACTTGAATTTTCTGATCATAGTGGTTTCTTTTCCTGGAAAAAGTTTACGGGAGACCTTTGCCCAACAATGGGATGAAAAAAGTTAAAAAAAAAATGGTTTCCCGTTCCCATCTGACTCTGGAGGGAGGGTAAGGACGGGAGTGTAAGAGCCCGTTAAAATGATTAACTTTAGCTTGTGTTGTTAAGACTGAAACTCTCGGAATACTGATAAATAAATATATATTTTATTGGACTTTTCCTCAATAATTATCAGTGATCCGAATAGGTAGATTCAGTTAGGGTAAAGTAAAAATATTTGTGTGATGAATATTAAGATTTGAACTACACCACGTAGCACATCATCGAATTTTTCCGTCGCTCCATCCTTTTCTGTCACTCAGAAACGTCATTTGTTAGAGCATATTAAGATAGACGGAACGCGATCGCACGCGGCGTGCTGTTCCGTGCTGTTCCGTTCCGTCTATCTTATATGCTCTAGCAAATGACAGAAAAGGATGGAGCGACGGAAAAATGCGATGCCGTGCTTTCTGATGTAGTTCAACCCTAATATTAGTATTCGATTCATGGGTGTTTGTATCTATACAGGGCGTAAAATTAATTCATAATTCATAATTGTTGTTGTTGTTGTTGTTGTTTGTTCATTATATGCGTTGTAGTATACTAAACGAAGTGCACGCCTCTTCCGCTAACATGGAGTAGGTAGAATATGAAATAGACTAAGGCTTAGCTTAGCCGCTAAGCTAGCATGGAATATGCGAAATATAAAGGTTGTGGATGTGGTAGCCAATACAGGGTGTTAGGGTAAACAGTTGCACTACTTTAAGGGGAGATTGTACCCATGATACTGAACTTTTTTTTCGACTTTTCAGAGAAACATTCGTTCAGCAGATTGCATTTAGTATGGAAAGTCCATTTTTATTTAGTTATTTGGAGATTGGCAGGCTACGTTGCACGTATGTATACTGTGCGTTGAACCAGAAGCACACTGGAGTGAAGGCTCAGAGAAACCACGCGGGGTAGAGGCCGCCCACCAGAAAGATGGTTCAATGATATTAGGAGACACGCGGGTCCCAACTGGATGCAGAGGGCGAGGGTCAGAACGTCATGGAGACATATGGAGGAGGCCTACGTCCGAAGACGGACTGATCAAGGGCTGTGATGGATAGAGGTACCTATATAGGGTCCAACTTAATATGCTGACACTTTTTTAAGAGGATGATCAGACCGTCAAACTGAACAACTTTCTCTATGGGACCAACAACGAAATCGCGAAAAAAAAATCTGCTCTTCCATACAAAACTGCAAACCTACTCGAGTCAAATGTATGGGACAGCAGATTTTTTTTCGCGATTTCGATGTTGGTCCCATAGAGAAAGTTGTTCAGTTTGATGGTCTGAACATCCCCTTAAAAAAGTGTCAGCATATTAAGAAGGACCTGTATAGGTTCACACGCACGCCGTGCTGCCCGGCAAGCTTAAGGGTATATTACCGTTGGCGCGCTGCATACAAACGTAGTCTGGTGATATTTTCAATACAATCCAATTAAAGTCAATGAATTTTTTCAGAACAATCTAGAAACTAATCTCTATGTTCGTATGAAGTCAGATTTTCGTTAAAATGTATAGTTTTAAAGTTACAGTGCCTCAAAGATTTCCATACAAATCGTAAATTAATCCTTGCATTGAAACTGTATATTTTAACGAAAATCTGACTTCATACGAACATAGCTATTAGTTCCTAGATTGTTTCTGAAAAATGTCATTGACTTTAATTGGATAGTATTGAAAATATCACCAGACTACGTTTGTATGCAGCACGCATTTGCGCTCTCGAAATAAACTTCTCTTAAGAAGTTCGCTGTACATCGACTCGTCTGTAAAGTGATTGTTAATATTTAACTTTATAGAAGCCTCAATGTTTAGGGGCCACAGGTCCCGACGAATATTTTCTATGAGAAACGCGATTGCCGAGCGCTCCGAAAAGTGTGTGCGTGAGCCGTATTTTCGATTAAAAACAACTAACCAAAGTACTTTTTCTAGATTTTTTTTATGATTGCACTAGTTTAACTAATGGTGAATATGTGAGTATAAATACCAACAATCGGAAACTATTTTAAGTTCTTCTAAAACGAGAAAAATGTTTAAAAATACATGAAAATACGTCATCTTTGTGACGATTTTCTATCGAGTGAAGTAATTCCAATCGTGTATTCAGTTGATGATTTCACTAGATGAACTATCCAAAATCACTGAGGTATGACTTTAGTGTCGGTAAATGGTATAAATCTAGTCGTAAAATGAAAAATAAAAGATGCCTCCGAGGTATTTCCACCTACTATTACGTCTTAAGGGAACTTACCTAAGCTTGCCGGGCTGCACGGCGTGCGTGTGAACGTGGCATTACGGATCAACCGAACAATCACTCAAAAGGATCGACTGCCCACTAGAACCGTTTCGAAACTCAACTTTTAAACTCTAACAGGTAAATAAATTAAAAGTTTTCATATTAACCAATGTAATTAAGGTTTGTTTCGTTCAAAGCTTAATTACGTTCCTGTTAAAAGTTTCCTATTTCGTTAGGACTTGGAAGGTCAGGACCTTTGCTCTCCTATTGTCTCTATTAGGTAGCCATTTCAACTAGTGTTGCTACTCGAAAGTACTACCTATCGATATGTCGATATCGATACGAGTACCTATTATCTACCCTCATCATCATCATCATCTCAGCCGATGGACGTCCACTGCTGGATATAGGCCTCCCCCAAGGATCGCCATAACGACCGGTCCTGCGCTGCCCTCATCCAACGGGTTCCCGCCGCCTTCACAAGGTCGTCGGGCCACAGTGTGGAGGTGGCCTACCCACGCTATGTACCCTATCCTATTATTACCCTATTCTATTATTTTATCTATTATCTATTATTTCAGGTAGCCGTGGTGGTCCAGTGGCGAGTAACCTTGCCTGCCGTGCAGGAGGCGATGGTTCGATCCCCGTCCAGGCCGACTCGTACCAATGAGTTTTTCGGAATTTATGTACGATTTGTAACACCACTGGCTTTTCGGTGAAGGAAAACATCGTGAGGAAACCTGCATGCTTCAATTTCGAGGCATCGCTTGTATTGTACCCACTGTCCATTATAACTACTGGTGGTGAAACTTGGATGTTCTGAGATTTCAGAATATCTCTGACGGGTAGTCAGAATATATTCGTGAGCATATGCTTGTTTAGACCATCCTAGTATGCTACCTTATATCTACAGGATCCTTCTTAATATGGTGAAAGTTTTTTAAGGGGATGACCAGACCGTCAAACTGAACAACTTTCTCTATGGCACCAACATCGTAAAAACGGTAATACATACAAGCGTCAAACTTGGTACTATTGTGGAGCAAACTCTACAGTATATGAACAAATAATAAAAACCGGCCAAGTGTGAGTCGGTCTCGCGCTAAAGGCACCGGAGCAAAACAAAACTTTTTTGTAAGTTAATATGTTGTTGAGCTGAAAAATAAGGAATCTAAAGTTTTTTCCAGTTGTAACCATTTTACTCTTACATTTTTAATCTGAAGAAAATGAAAATTTACAATATTGTTCACAACACAATTCAGAATGATGTGGTTTTCTTACTTTTTCTAAATTAATAAAGAAACATCTAATTTTTCAAAGAAACGGTTGAATTCTGACCGGAGCCACGCGCTCGTTCGCATCGATTAGTATGGAGAGTCGTGGTTTGGGGATGATACGCCTTAACAACAAAATCCCACCCAATATTCCATTTGACCATCTATTTGACCTAGAATCATTATACCCACCCAAGTCATGGCCTAGACTATAAAATTCTTCCCGTCCCAAAGGGCAGTGGTTCACCGTTCGATTCCCCGTTAGGAGCTATTAGGCCATATTTGAAACAATAGATGTGTGTCATAGTTAGTGTGCAATTGCATTATACTAATCGCGAATTCGCGATCATAATTGCAATGTGTAAGGGGTTTGGTACACGGGCCACAGTTACAAGTCCACTAAATGAAGAAAGAAAAAAAATATTTTATTCTCAGAATCATACATTTACATTGTTCAGTTTTAAGGCCTCCGCTCATTGCAGCGATATTATCGCAGCGATTTTGCGATAATTGTTCTCAGTACATTTTGTGTGGGGACGCGCGCGATCCTACACACTGCCGCGATATTATCGAGCGATAATAACGCTGCGATTTTGCGATAATAGTTCTCAGTACATTTTGTATGGGGACGCGCGCGATCCTACACACTGCCGCGATATTATCGAGCGATAATATCGCTGCGATTTTGCGATAATTGTTCTCAGTACATTTTGTATGGGGACGCGCTCGATCCCACACACTGCCGCGATATTATCGCAACCTGACGCAATCTCTTTCTACTACATTCAGTGAAGGGCGCATGCGTGACTCGAATCGCGGAATCGCTGCAGTGTGTAAGGTGTCGCGATATCGCTGTCGATAATATCGCTCGATAAAATCGCTCGATAATATCGCTGCAATGTGCGGAAGCCTTTATGGGTAGAATATTTGGTACTTGATACTTTTCCTTACAACCTGTATAGTATCTCATCTCTTTCACAATGGGGTGTACTGACACTTGCTACACAAAGAACCCAATGGATTTAAATAATAAAGGATAGCACTCCTCCTTACAAGCATTGATACAAGAAAATTTACGTTCGTCTCCGTCGTCGATATTTCCAATTTTACGTGTGTCCCTTTCTATTCCAATGACGTCACAACGACATGAACGACAATTGAGTGACGTCATGCCAAGACATACATTAGAAAGGGACAAAGTTAACGTCACTAAAACAACTACGGAGAAGAACGATCATTACCGACCACCAAGGAGTATTATCATGTTTCGCCGCTTGTTATGCAGTCTGTGCTCCATTCTTGAAAATATTCTATTCTATTCTATTTTTATTACGTGGCGATTCCTTGTTAGATTTCGCCAGTGTCAAGTGCTGAGGATATATTTATTAGATATTGTACGGTAATAGGATATGGCGATCTCAAAGCCCCGTTTTTAAACAAAAACACACACTCGAAACCGCCATAAAACGGCGGAGCCACGTGGCTGTCAAAATTGCAATCCGACGACACGTCTACTTGTCACCCCCCTCAGCCACGCGACACCCTTCTTGAAAGTACCTAATAAATAAAGATAAACGTCTGTGGTTTCGTATATTATGTCTGTATTTACCATCTCCTACTCTCTCATTAGATCACTATCGTAAAAAATGAGGTTGGACATACATACATACAAAACTATGAGGGTTTGACTTCGGAACACTGCAAACGATCTACCAAACGATCTACCAAACGACACATGACATCCTGAGATCTGTAGGTCTACCATGAGTTTTCACCGTACTTTACTATTGTAGTTACGTCACCAAAATTTCGTACAGCGCTCCTAGTGGTTACGTTGAGAACTAATTTCTGTCATACGAATTGGCGACGTAGTAAAGTACAGGGAAAACTCATGGTAGGCCCTCTGTGTAGGTAATAAACTAATAACTGTAGTAAGTGTATTTTGATCAGTACCCGATCTAGTTAAATAGATTTACATTGTAATTGTTCTAGTTATCGTTAACTAGAAAATACGTTTTAGCTACTTTGATGATACTAAAATATGCTGAATATGTTTGTGGACATTATTTACTTACATTGTTGATTACAGTTAATGAAACAGTTAATGATTACCTACTTGTTAAGCGTGCTAAAGAATAGATTCAATTGGATGCATAAATTTCATAATTATTAGCCTATTATAAATACGTCCTGTCCCTATAAAAACTGCCTCCGTGGTCTAATTAATGGTTAACTGCATTGGGCTCTTGACACGGAGGTCGTGGGTTCGATTCCCACGGGGGGCACCCAGTGAAATGTCACTTTGTGCGTTTTTCCCCAGTTGGAATGTCCTAACATTGCAGGCTGAGGCACCTGATTGTCTGAAAAGAAAGATGATTCTTTAAATTTTAGTTTGCGAATTTGCGCTTTCTTTTCTAAGCGAAATTGGTTCAGAATCATGGGTGCAATCGCCCCTTAAAGTAATGCAACTGTTTACCCTAACAGTAACACCCTGTATAACACATAGATAGCTTTTTGACGTCATTTTTGACTCTACCACCGCGACGAAACGTGAATGCAGAAACTTTAAAACATAAAAATATACTAAAAATTAATACTAAGTTTTGAATTACAGAACGATAAATTTGTCAATCTCAAGGCCATTTCTCGTATAAATATTCTTCTTCTTCTTATCGAGTGGGCTGCAAGCCCTGGTGTCAGAGTTTATTCAAACCGCCTTACGGCCTCTGACGTGGTTTTTATATAACGACTACTACCACCAGAGATAGTAGCCGGGACCAACAGCTTAACGTGTCATCCGAAGCACGGAATCATCTTTCTTTTCGGACAATCAGGTGACTCAGCCTGCAATGTTAGGACATTCCAACTGGGGAAAAACGCACAAAGTGACATTTCACTGGGTACCCTCCGTGGGAATCGAACCCACAACCTCCGTGTCAAGAGCCCAATGCCACAGAGGATCCAATGCTCTTAACCATTAGACCACGGAGGCAGTTTTTACAGGGACAGGACGTATTTATAATAGGCTAATAATTATGAAATTTATGCAAACATCCAATTGAATCTATTCTTTAGCATGCTTAAATTGCTTAACAAGTAGGTGTCCCGTGTCAAGAGCCCAATGCTCTTAACCATAGACCACGGAGGTTAAGAAGTTTTGATGTTAAGATACTTGGTAATCTTAGTATACTTTTAAAATTTCCAGAACCCTAGACACATTTGGATTATGGGGTAGATTCTGTACTATTGACTATGGATATGGAGGCAGATCGCTTCACCCGAGCCGTGCGCAAAGTAGGCGCACAACTCAAGAGGACGACCTGTACCCTCTAAAAATAGTTCCGCCCCATGTTGAGGGACATTGCCAAGCGTTACCAAGGCCCAATAATTTCCTTACTCATTAGATTGAGGCACGAATTGACTGGGCGGCGATGAAACTTATAGAAAAAATTTTGGAGTGACTTGAAAGCGCGATGTAAAAACGCACAGCGCCATCTGTTGAGAGTTTACGGGAACTAATGAAAATAAATCATTGATAAATTGTTGGCTGTAATTTGGAATGTGATGATTATCTTTGAAGGATGATCTTTACACTGGATGATTTAGTTCTCTCTCTCTTTAGTTTAGTAATCTTACCACAGCAAACGTACAAAATAATATAAAATGACTTATTTTGTAATAATTAAAATTATCGATAAATTATATTTAAAAAATAAAATTTTGTCGGTCTTACTCTACTCCACTCATAGTTTTTAATGACTAAATAACGACCCATGTTCCTTTGGGAATTTACCCTATACAGATAATGAGACAAAACAACTTTCACTAAGGAACATGACCCGAAAAACGAGAAAAATTTGTGAACCTCAGCCGATCAGCCGATAGATTTTCTATGAGAGTCATTGATGAGAGTCCAAAAATTATTAACATGAGATTGTGATACTTTAAATACTGGATCAAAAAACCATGTAGCTTGCACTAAGGGTTTCGAAGAGTAATTCCTAAAGGTCTACTACAAGGTGTCAAACTTTTCCGAAATCCACGCGGACGAAATAGAAAAGCTAGGAAAATATAAAACTGTAAAAGAAAATGTAAAAATCTTGAACCAACATATTTCTCCTTCTCATTTGATCGCGTCTCCTAGCTCTATCAATTGCGACCACGTGACGTGACTAACTACATTCAGACCACTTTCCCCCACGTTTCCCCTATTTTCCGTAATTCGAGGAAGCGGGGGAGAATCAGACGATACTTCCGTAGGGTTGCCAGTTACAGGGTTAGTTTATCAGATTTGGTTTGTGGTGTTTTGTGGAGATTAAGTTTTATAGTTTGTTTAACGTTCGATTTTATAGGGAATGCGATTTGATTATCATTTTAGTATGGTTTTTTATGGAGATGAGTCAAGCGTGACATTATTTAAAGACAAGTTAATTATACGGAAGGGTCCTGAGCATAAAAACGCTTCATACAAACGAACTTCAGTCCTATTTTCAATATCGACCAATTAAAGTCAATGTAATTATAGAAACCAATATCTGTGCTTTTATTCGTCAGATTTCTGTTAAAATATACAGAATGAAATTGATATCATTAGCATCCTTTTAAACTAAGAGTCTACCCATCAAACTGAACAACTTTTACTATGGGAGCAAACCAATGGGAGCAAAAAAAATCAGCTGTCCCATACTAAACTGCACCCGCCGCCGCTGTCTACACGACTCAAATGTATGGGACATCAGATTTGTTTTTTGCTCCGATTGGTTTGCTCCCATAGTAAAAGTTGTTCAGTTTAATGGGTAGACTCTTAGTTTAAAAGGATGCTAATGATATCAATTTCATTCTGTATAAAGTCTAACAAAATTAGCTGAACTATTTTAAGGGGATGAGCAGGCCATCAAACTGAACAACTTTCTCTATAGAATTTTATTGAAATCGCGAAATAAAAATCTGCTGTCCCATCCCATACCTTTGAGTCCAATTTATATTTGCGGTTTTGTATGAGACAGCTGTTTTTTTTTTCGCGATTTCAATATTGGTGCCATAGAGAAAGTTGTTCAGTTTGATTTTGATGGTCTGGTCATGCCCTTAAAATAGTTTCACCTAATTTTATAGTTTCAAATTTTAATTTTAGGATTAATTTTAGATTTGGATGGAAAACTTTAAAACTAAAATTATATATTTAAAAGGAAATCTGACAAATGCAAAGTACAGATACCGGTTTCTATACTGTGTTAAAAAAAACACTTTATTTACTAAATCTTCAAACTAGGACGGAACTTCGTTTTGTATGGAGCGCCGTACAAATTAAATCTCTTTAACCTACACCACCCGTGGACAAACTTCACCTGATCATTGTGCGCTCCATACGAGCTTTGTACTCTGTGGTTTATTTACTCATGTCGTATTAGCACCCATAATATCTCTAGATCGCAATTAACGTCAATGCTATCTACACAAGCAGAAATTATATGATCAGAGAGTAATGGCAACAGTAAATTAGATTATCAGAGGTAATATACAGGGTGTTCGTGGATTAAGGCCAGGTTATCCAAGTGCAAGCGTCTCTTTCTTGCAAGCATAAGTTTGCAATTACCCATCCCGCTCCAATTGAAAGCAGGATCGCAAAAAAACGTGTTTTTAATCAATATCTTTGCTCATGGGTGTTTCTAAGCTCAAAATTCTACGGAGTTCACTAGAAATATTAAATGTATTTAGTTAAGTACAAGAATAAAAAGTTAAATATCAGCAGTTTAATCATAGTATTGAATAAACATAACAAAAAGGGTTTTTTTGGGATTTTTTTCTATCTATTAAACTTAATCTAATCGTGTAATTGAGAACGGTCGCCTATCAGCCAGATCCTTAAATAAGACATAATTGGTTTTTAGACTTTAAAACACAGTTTAAAACACTTTCGTTCGTATTCAAAAAACGGCCTCGACCGGATAACAACGTCTTAATGTGGATGTTCTGAGGTTTCAGAATATCATTGACTACCCCCACTGGGAATATAGTCGTGAGCACATGCTTATGCTTATAGTGTAAATTGAAATGCGTTACAAAAGCGGTGCTTCAGACCATTAGACTGAACAACTTTTACTATGGGACCAACGATGAAATATCGAAAAATTTGCTTGTACCACAGAAAAAGTTAAAATGCCGTTTTGAGCCAGTAAAAGTTGTTCAGTTTGATGACTTTGAAGCACCATATACAGAGTAAAGTAAAAAGCGTTTTAGATCATCGAATTGAACTACTTTCACTAAGGGACCATAATTGATATCGCGACTTAAATATTGATTTGTCATCGTAGGAATTTTTCATTTTGATAGTTTGAACAATCCCTCCCCCCCCCCCCCCCCTCTCCCCCTTAAGTATTTAACCACCCTGTATACAGGATGTATGGAAAAGTATCATTAACCTTTACACCACATACTCTACTCATAAAACTGAACAACTTTTACTATGGGAGCAAACCGCTCAGCGCAAAAAAATACATCAGTTCCATACTAAACTGCAATCAATGCCTACTCGACTGAACTGTATGGAACAGCTGTTTTTTTTTGTTCTGACAGGTTTGATCCGTAGTAGTTGTTCAGTTTGATGGGTAGAGTATGTGGTTTAAAGGTTAATGAAAATTTTCCTTACACCCGTATATAGGGTCCTTCTTAATGAGGATGATCAGAACGTCAAACTGCGTCAGCTCTTCCATAACAAACTGCAAACCTACTCGAGACAAACGTAAGGGACTGCAGATTTTTTTTCGCGATTTCGATGTTGTCCAATATAGTTAGTTGTTCAGTTTGACAGTATGAATGTCAGCATAGGTATATTAAGAAGGGCCCTTTAAGTATAACAGCTGATGATGATAAAACTGAAACAATATTAAAATAACGCAATAAAGCCGTAATCTCGAAAAATAAAATACATTACGCGCGAAAATTAATTTTGTTTGTTCTGTAACTTTTTCAATTATGAGGGTAGTTAAATATTCCGGACGCGTCACGTTTGAACATTATCTGTGGTCAGTGGATTTGTTTAATGTGGAAAAGCGCGGGAAAATGGCCGCTAAATATTCGTATGAGCCGGACAATGTCCGTCAAACTGTTTGAGTTGTGCGTGACATGTTTTAATCCTGGTAATATTGTTATGGCCGTGTCACACCTTTGACACTTCATACAAACGAGCTCACTTTGGCAAGAGTGAGCACATGTATGCTGAGCGAGTGAGAGTGAGTGCATGTAGAAAAATATGTAGTAAGTATAATATACTTAGTACATATTATTAAATGTGACAACAGATTACTATTTATTTTAGTAGAATTTACTAGAAAATTTTTGTTTACTATATAAATCTACCTTAGAAAAAGTATATGTCTAGAATGAGCCTCACACTTGTTCCGTATAAAACAAAAGGGGCTAACTTTCTTAGGTTGGTGTGCGTGAGGCGCCATACTAATTATGTATGTGTGCGTGTATATGTATAGGGTTTTGGAACCAGTACTGGTTCCTATTTTTTTCGACGCTTTCGTAGCTTTGACTGTCTATCTTGATAATCTAAGAAATCGACTATTATTTATAATAATATAAACTATAAATCTAGTTATGGTAGATTTCAATAAAATCTGACAAATTTTCTACTACCTACAGTAGAATACACACCGAGGCGGAAAGCAAGAAAGGTCTAAGATCTCATGAAATTGTTGGCCGAGGCGAAGCCGAGGTCAACTAACATGGCTTTCTTATTTACTGCCCGAGGTTGGTTGGTATACTATTTTCCTCCTCGACGGAGGTGGAAAGCGGAAACTTCGTTTAGCGCAGTTTAGGGAGAAAAATAAATAGTTGTAAGGGTGAAATTGATATCTTTAGATGGCCTGATGCGCCCCCTTAACACTTTCGCTGCTGACGACCTACGTCGTAGGTCAGCGACAAATGGACCGCAGCAGTGGTAAAGAACCAACGTAACGAGTCAGTTCTATTGCATTTCGCCTGTGCTTATGATTTACCGCGCGAGTCACCGACAAACCCTGTGCGGGTGACCCACGGCGTGAGCTACGTTTACGTTTCAACGTTACATCTGTGCGCACGACCTTCGAGCGGGGTCAAGTTCTATTGCATTTCGCCTGTGCTCATGACCTACATCGTGAGTCACCTTAACCTTACGCCTGTGCGGGTCACCCACGAGGTGAGTCACGTTGATGGCCGTTACGACTGTGCGCACGACCTACGAGGGGTCAATTTTAGCACTGCGCGAGGATCATAGTTTTGAGCTTAGCAGCGAAGCGATGTAACGCATTTAAGTTAACACCCTGTATATGGTTTTAAGTTTAAATAGTTACCACATAACTCAAAGAATGGTTCAACTTAATCGTTGGCGAGAAATAAAACACAAGTTAAGAAAAACCAATTATGTGAAAATGTGGTTTAACTACCAATAACACTGTCTCAATGTCTAATCTTCGCCCCTAACTACAGTTAAAATTAACTGTAAAAGTTAAAATAAGCTTCGTTCTTGTAATTAGATGGTGACTGACATCTTGCAGCTTCATTCTTAAAGGTCTATTTTTAGATCCTCGGATTTCTGTGTTACTCATCTTCACTCTTATGGTAAAGGAATACTACTTGAAATTGCTTGATGTATGGGACTTAGTGGAACGAACTAGGCTAACCATTTTTATGGCTAATTAGACTGATGGATTGGATTCTTTATAAAACGTCTTTGTTAAAATTTCTTGCGAGATGCCTTGCATTTTTCAAAGTTTTTTTTGTAGAGCAATGCATTTTAAGTGACACCCACAAGCCCCACTAGCACCGAATAGATTTTGTATACAGGGTGTAACAAACTAACAAAACACCCCAGTATCCTTTTTTTTCTAGATTTTTACCATAGTGAAAGTTGTTCAGTTTGATGGTCTAAACTAAACCATCCCTCTAAATATTACTAGGCTTTTAATTACACCTTGTATACAGGGTGTATTCTTAAATAGTCAAATAAACTTTAGAGGAAACTTCAGACCATCAAACTGAACAAAGTTGACTATAGGACCAATATTTTAATTGAGAAAAAAATAATTAATTTTGATACTTATAAGATAAGATCAAAATGTTTTTGGTATATTGTAGTGTAGAGTCTTAAGTTGAATTTAAATGGATGCCAAGATTGCCAAGTAATTCAATTTCACCCTTTACCTTTAGATACCTACACGATGTAGCCAAATAAACATAGATTATCTATATGCAAATAAACGTAAGACTTTGAAAATAAACGTACGTAGAATTCGCGAAAAAAAATCCGCCGCCCCATACATTTAGCTCAAGTGAACTATTTTAGTAACCATTAAAAAAACAACAGTTAGTCATTAAGTTCCGTCCGATACACGAACCAGATACTAAGTTGTACTCCATGGTCCGATACACGAACCAGATACTAAGGTCCGATATCATAACAATACCTTTATTACCCTAAACTCTGATATCGATGTCCTAAACCTTCAACTTGGCGTCTTATCACTTAACATTAAAGTTCAAAATCCCATATAAACGGAACACGACAATGTTATCTATAGTTGATATTCAAAGTTTATGATGGAGCTGGAGGGCTGAAGGTTAACTTGTTAAATCTTTCGCTAGTTAAACACTGAACCATAGAATAACTTATGACTGAACTATATTATACCTACAGGGAATATAATTCTTTGGCATCCATTTAAGCTAAGGCTCAATAAATATCTACAGGAGTCACGTTGCAGGAATTGACCCGAGCACACGTCTCGCGTGGTTTTCGCGCGTCGCGTTTTTGCCTGCCACGAGGCTCCGCAATCCTCAATCTCTTCTTGTTCTTGAACAAAAACAATCCCTGAGATTGGGATAGATACTCCCATAAATTACACTTGACACTGGCGGAAATGCGGTGCTACGCTACGCACAAGCAAAAAGCCATTAATTATAAATTAAAAAAAATATATATCTACAGGGTCCTTCTTAATATGCTGATCAGACCATCAAACTGAATTACTTTCTCTATGGGACCAACATCGAAATCAAGAAATGCTGTGCTGTTCCATACAAAACTGCAATATCTTTTCAGACTCAAAGAAGACTCGACTCGAAGATTATTTTTTGCTGCATGCTGTATGAATGTTGTTCAGTTTGATGGGTAGACTCTTAGTTTAAAAGGATGCTAATGATGTCAGTTTCACTCTGTATATTCTTACGATATCGGGCGGCTATCGATAGGTGTTCGATAATCGAGTATCAACGATAGGCAACACTAGTGCCAACATGAACTAGGTACTAAACAGTTAGACATTAATTTTGGTGTGGTTTATAGTTATAATTGAACGTTAGGTATATAATATTATTGACTTTAGTTCGAGTTTATGATACGCCTGTTTGATTTACTGTTGGTTTAAATTATACGGTAAATACAGTTCATGTTAGATTGAACTTGGTTTTAATATCATGCCTACTTACTTATACAGGGTGTTATAGTAAACAGTTGCATTAATTTAAGGGGTGATAGCACCCATGATACTGATCAACTTTCCCAAAGAAACCTATAAAAAAAATCTTTCAAAGCTAAATGCAATCAGCTGATCAAACGTTTGTATGAAAAGTCGAAAAATAAAATGTTAATTCCCTATAGGTTTCTAGGGAAAGTTTATAAGTGTCATGGGTACAAGGGTTGAACTACACATGGACGCACGCCGCAGGCGATCGCGTTCCGTCTATCTTATATGCTCTAGCAAATGACGTTCCTGAGTGACAGAAAAGGATGGAGCGACGGAAAAGTGCGATCGCGTGCGGCCATGTGTAGTTCAACCCTTAACCCTTAAAGGAATGCAACTGTTTACCATAACACTATGTAAAAAACCACGACTAAGGGAAATACTACATAATATAACGACGAATTCAAAACAATGTGTGCGCCTAGTGGGCAAAATGTATTTAAACTTTTAAATGTTATCGACACCAACTATAACGCAGTCATCATCATCATCATCTCAGCTTACGGACGTCCACTGCTGGACATAGGCTTTGTACGCGGCCGTCACTCGAGCACTCTTCGGCCCCATCGGCCATCGAATCTGCGAGCATAATGCAGGACATTTTGAAAAACAAATGAATTTAAATCTGAAAAAACTAGTAGATTCTACTCCAGAAAAGGCACCCCCATCTCAATAGATTACACTCCTAAAAAGCCCCAAGTGTTTGAGATCTTTTGATTTACAGTGTGAATAAAAATGATTTAACATTTAATTATGTTCCCGCCATGATTTATAACCTCTCCTTATTAACGCTCCCTCGTTGTGACACACTGGCATCACGGATTACTAACATTTAATCATATACAAGTCGTAAACTTGTAAATACTTAAAAAACCGCGTGGTGGTCCAGTGGCGAGTAACCTTGCCTGCCTTACAGGAGGCGATGGTTCGATCCCCGTCCAAGCCGACTCGTACCAAATGAGTTTTTCGGAATTTATGTACGATTTGTTACACCACTGGCTTTTCGGTGAAGGAAAACATCGAGTTTTCTAACAGAAACAGAGAGAATTTCGAGGCGTGTATTGTACCCACTGTCCATTATAAGTGGCGACGGGCTCACCCCCCGTCACACTGGACAGAGTTTCGGTACTATTGGTGAAACGTGGATGTTCTGAGGTTTAAGAATATCTCTGGCTACCCCCTCGAGGAATATAGTCCTGAGCATATGCTTATGCTAAACTTATAAATGCGTTACATACTTATTTAAGTACCATACTCTGGGGAAGATAGAGGGGAAAAGAGTCAGAGGAAGACCCAGACAGAGTTATCTAGCACAAGTGAAGGAAAAGGTTGATGTCGTGTCGTATCAAGAACTTAAGACATTAGCGGGAAAGAGACAAGATTGGCGAATACTCCACCGAACATTTTAGTAAAGCTATCATACTGAAGGTTTTATAAACGGCCACTCACAAAACAAGAAGATGATAATGATTTTAGTCGATTTCGACCACTACGACTATTATCTATTCAGGTACGGTCAATAGCAACAAAAAATAAAAGTAAATAAATAACGCTCACATGCATATACAATTTTATGATCCCAAACGTAAACTACAATAGGTTTTTTTATTATAGAAACCGTTCAACAACGGCACACACAATACAACAGCCATGACCGAATCGGGATTTGAACCCAGGATCTCTGCGGGGCTAGTACGCCAACCCGCGATAGCGTGATTTAAAAAAAATTACAAAATAATTTTATTTCGGATTAAATGACCCATATTATTATTACATTTCACATTACATAGCACAATATTAGCAGTGAAGCGTGATCTTCCGCTCTCTTTCTATTTGCGTGCGAACGAACGAGATAAAAGACTAAATTTGACAGATGGATGTGTGAAATGTCGCTATCGCGGGTTGGCGTATTAGCCCCGCTGGTTTGATAGTGGTAACCATTACACTACACAAACTGAGTCAATTGATTAACATTACGAAATTCAATTACAATATTTTCAAAAAAAGGACAATTTTCTCAATATTTTGACATATCTTGGATATCATAAAAAAGTTGAGACACTCATGTTTCAAAATGGTGTTATATAACAAAAGTTCGAAGATTAAGTTCGTCATCCTTACCACCTGTGTGTCAGAACAATATAATAGGATATTACAATAAGTTACGTCACACCATTATGAATTTATGGTTTAAAAATGTTATGTTAACATTGTTAGTTGAATTAATCGCTACTTTGTGTCGATTCTCTTTTTAAATACGATTTATTATTGGGGTAAGACGATTGAATTAAAAGAGTCTGGTAATGATCAAATACAGGGTGTTAGGGTAAACAGTTCAGGGGTGATTGTACCCATGAATTTGCTGACCCATTTAAGAGATCAGACCCTAAAACTGAACAACTTTCTCTATCGGACCAACTAAGAAATCGCGAAAAAAAATCTGCTTTCCTATACATTTGGCTCGAGTAGGTTTGCAGATTTGTATCTTAGAACAGCAGATTTTTTTTCGCGATTTCGATGTTGCTGTCATAGAAAAAGTTGTTCAGTTTGACGGTCTGAATATAGGTGGATCGTTGTGGTCGGATCTTGGGCTAAAATACATATTGATGTAATTTCCTCATACAAACATATGAAGAAACTAAATCATCGAATAACAAAAAAAGGGTTAAACTTAATAACGAAATAAAGAGGCCAAAAAGCAAATAGAGGAAAGCAAATTGTGCAAATTGTTTGGCAAGACTCTCGATATCGACATTTTCCGGTCGGATTTCTCATGAGACGGCCGGTGCATCCCAATCGTACACAGGGCAGTAAATTGGCGACTAGTGATGTGCTACATTATATCGATAAAGGTTTTGTTACTTATGATACGATGCGAAGAGAAACGGATCTTGTGATTTCTCTTGAGTCCGAAAGTGGGTAGTAAATTGTAATTGTTACCTTTGAGTAGTGATGGAATCAATTACCTTTATCGATATTTTATTTTATAGGTTACGGTATCTTAATAGAGTTAAAATCATAACGATATTGTAGGAACTTACAACCCCATAGTAAATGTGAAATCTTTTTTTTAAGCTACCACTACAGCGTCACTATTTATCTCTGTACAGCAGATGCAGCCAACAACTCAACGTACTTATAACCAAACATACAGAGTCCAACTTAATATGCTGACACTCTTTTAAGGGGATGATCAGACCATCAAACTGAACAACTTTCTCTGTGGGACCTAAATCGAATCGCAAGAACAAATCAGCTGTTCCATAGTAAACTGCAAATCTAATCGAGATAAATGTATGGGGCAGCTAGGCTGATTTGGTTTTTGAGATTTAGAAGGTATGATTTCGTAGTCCCATAGAGAACGTTGTTAGTATGAAAGTCTGATGGTCATCCCCTTAAAATAATCAGCACATTAAGAAGGATCCTTTATTTAAAAAATATCGATACGACATGGCACATCACTAAAGCAGTATAACCGCACTGCGCCGTGCTCTCAACAGTCCGACATTAGACGTTGTAAACACAAATAGAAAGCTAATAAGCCATAACTCCGCCAGGTGGAGCCTGCGGCTGGTAGGTACTTAGCCAAACTTTGAGAACTTGTTACGAAGAACTTACTAAGAGGTAAGAATTAGTTGGCACTTACCTACTAGGTATGTAGTTTCCTTAATTTCCTCTCAAGGCGACAAGAAGGCCGAGCCAACATTTTTAATAAGTGCCGTGCGTTCACACACGATGACGCACTGACGGAGCGACAGATGTCAGTCCATAGAACCACACCCGGTGCGTCAATGCGTCACCGTGTGTGCTTCTACGTGCTGTTTCATAAAACTCCTTGCTTCACAAATGACGGACTGACGTTTGCTGCTCCGTCAGTGCGTCATCGTGTGTGAACGCACTAAACCGTATTTGATTCATCCTTTAATTTACTCTGCACCACGAATTTTTACTTAGTAAGGGTGTATTCAGATAACTTTCCCTATGGAACATAAGGCGAAAAACGAGAATTTTTTTTCGTTCCCGTCCCGTCCCGTTCCCTCCCATAAAAAATCGACCGGCCGATCCGCACTTTTATATATCGATTTTTTTTTATCGTTTTTTGGCCCATGTTCCTTGGAGAAAGTTGTTCAGATTCTCTGTCTGAATACACCCAATACACAAGTTTCGATATTAATTAAAAGCTAGTTGTGTACGAGTATATGTGTTTAACCAGTGTGTTTTGTCCACTCTCACGAATGGTTCCGAAACATGGACTCTGACTAACAAAGGACGCAGTGCACAAAGTCAAAGTCTCACAAAGAGCAATGGAAAGAGCTATGCTAGGAATCACACTTCTGGACCGAATTCTGAATGTCGAGATCCAACGCCAAACTAAGGTGGTTTATATCGGTAAGCGGATTTCGACTCTGAAGTGGAGGTGGGCGGGACACTTGGCCTGGCGGGAGTGATGGCAGATGGACGAAGGCAGTGACAGTGTGGCGGCTGAGGGAGGGGAAACGGTCAGTGGGCAGACCAGCAGCCAGGTGGTCGGATGACATAATGTAGAGTAGCCGGCAAGCAGTGGATGAGACTAAGCGTGGGACCGTTCTGGTTGGCGTGAAAATGAAGAGGCCTATAGCCAAAAGTGGGGTTTACCTGGCTGATGATGATGAACTACATGCCTCGTGGGACATAATCTAATTGATCGTGTAATGATTGATGAAGAAAAACATAGTGAAAAATCGATCATCGAAGAAAACTACATCATAAAATTACAGTCACTGACATATACTCTAGCGATAGACAAGCACGTTCAAGCAGACAACATTTCACAAAATGACACATTGCGGTCTGTCATTGCCATAGCTCTTATAATCTGCAGGGCCCCACAGCAGGGCTGTGGAAACTGTGAAAAGGCTTAAAGCCGATATCCTGGGAGATGTAGGGTCTCAGTTCTAAATATAGAACATTCCATTTTATATTCCATGTTATATTTACACAGTGTATTTGTATTAATAATACTCTCACGAATAATGGTGAGAAGGAGAGGGCCATACTCTACTAGATTTTTCTTACCGCCACTAGGCCTCTGATACTGATCTGGCTTAACGAATAGCTGGTTACACCGCCATCAATATTTGGAATATTGTACAGAGAATTTAGGGGTGCATTAAGAAAGGAAAGGAAAATCAACCCCTGAAATCGGGTGGAAACATCCGCCGTAATCCACGTGAAGTCGCAGACAAAAGTTAGTTAGACTACATTTATTGAAGAAGAAAACTAATAAATCTGTTACTCTAACGATTGACAAGCCCTTTTATAGAAACGACATGTTCCACTTGCGTGCGGTTCCCGAACCTCATTGATGTTTCAGAGTTCACTTCGTCACTATAGTTATATAGTTTAAATCAGCGAAAAATTTATCAGCTGTTCCCATAGACCTAAACTCTAGCGATAGAAGGCCCTTGCATAGAATCAACATGTTCCACTTGAATGCGGTGGGCGCACCGCATCGATGTTCCCGAGTTCACTTCGTCACTATGGCAATGACAGACCGCAATCTGTCATTTTGTGTTGTTTTGTGTGACATGTTGTCTATTTGAACGTGCTTGTCTATCGCTAGAGTATATGTCAGTGATTGTGATATTATGATGTAGGTTTCCTCGATGATCGATTTTCCACTATGTTTTCTATGATAGTTACTATTATAGTATTCTAGCTTACTTAGCAACAACGTAGTTTAAAATTAAATCGTTCTGCCAGAGTTATAAACTGTCAGTATTTGAATGGAATATCAAAGTACATTTCGGAGCAAAGGGAATATTTGACGATGGAAGGGACTAGCTAATGCAATTGTCTAAGTTTGAAACAATTCTATAGATAATAATTACCAGTGCTAGACTTTGTAATTTCGAACACACATGCTTGTCATTGGGGTGGGCAGACAGTCGCCACCTGCTATGATTCTAACACACCTTTCTTGACACTTTACCTTCCATAATTTCGTTTCCTACTCGACTTTTTTTAACATGTATGCTGTAGTTTATACAGGGTGTAACAAAACACCCTAGTAGTATTTAAAGGGATGGTTTAGACCACTGAACAACTGTCTATAAGGAAAAAATAACGTCGGTTCAAATGATTTTTTTTCTACGTGAAAGTTGTTGCTACAACTATTCTTTGTTTGTTAATTTTCTTTGTTTTAAAAAGTAAATAAAACAATGGTACCTAAATATGTAAATCCTATACATACTAAGTGGGCTCAGACTTGGTACAAGCACTAAGACCTAGATGCCCTAGGCGTTCCATTTCACGGTGCATCAAACAAGGATTTCAGCTTAGCAATCTTCCTGGAAAACAGATTTAAAATAAAACTGTGAAAAGGCTTAAAGCCGATATCCTGGGAGATGTAGGGTCTCAGTTCTAAATATAGAACATTCCATTTTATATTCCATGTTATATTTACACAGTGTATTTGTATTAATAATACAGTAAGTAAATACAGCGTGTTGTACATAGGGTAAACAAATACAAATACTAGTAGTGCTGTTATAAAGTGTGTAAACTTCAAATCATCAAACTGAACAACTTTCACTATGTAGCAAAAATTTCAAAATATCCGTTGTTTTGTTTCATGAATACAAAACTGCATTACTTACTCGACTCAAATGTTTGGGATAGAAGATTCCTTTGCTTTTTTCGTCTTTTTTCCGTAGTGAAAGTTTTTCAGTTTGGTGGTCTAACCATAGATAGTATTCACTATTCTTATGTTCTAACCACCTCTTTAAATACCTATTACTAGAATTTTATTACACCTTGTATAAATTTCCCGAATGTTGCTCCACAGATCATCTGTCTGACCACCCCGTAAGGGATTACAGTAGTGAGTTTCGGTTATGTATGTATGTAAAGTACCAGACACTATAGTCTTACGCACGTCCACGTCACGGCACGGCCCCTTAAGACGCTATTATCCGGTCGAGGCCGTTTTTTGAACATGATCAAAAGTGTTTTAAACTGTGTTTTAAAATCTGAAAACCAATTATGTCTTATTTAAGGATCTGGCTGATAGGCGACCGTTCTCAATTACACGATTAGATTAAGTTTAATAGATAGAAAAAATCCCAAAGTTACCCCTTTTTGTTATGTTTTTTCAATACTATGATTAAACTGCTGATATTTAACTTTTTATTCTTGATTCTTCTTTCTGAACTTGAACTGATTCTTGAACTTAACTAAATACATTAAATATTTCTAGTGAACTCCGTAGAATTTTGAGCTTAGAAACATACATATTTTAGCTCTAGTCGATTTGTAGAGTATAGAACATATTTTTTTTTTCGCGATTTCTATATTGGTCCCATAGTGAAAGTTGTTCAGTTTGATGGTCTAAACCACCCCCTTAAATGTTTATTTGCATTTTTGTAACACCTTGTAGAACACAATTTTTGAGAGTTACGCGGTTATTAATTAAGCTAAAGTTAATCATTATAACGGGTTCTTACCGCGTTTTTATTTATTTTGGAGTTCCCGAAACCCGATATCGGGAACTCCAAAATAAATAAAAACGAGGTAAGAACCCGTTATAATGATTAACTTTACCTTGGAGAACAGCTGATTTTTTTTCGCGTTTCCTGAGGTAGGCTCCATAGTGAAAGTTTTTCAGTATAATGGTCTCAGTTCACCGTTTCAGTCTGCGGAGGGCTGTCCCTTACACCCTGTTAGAGGTGGGCGCCGCGCCGGCGCGGCCCCGCCGCGCCGGGTTACCCGTGCCGCCGCCGCCGCCGAGTTAGGCGCCGGCGGCGCCGGTTGCCGTGGTTGCTGTGTGCGTGCCGTCTTCTGGCGCTAGTTGACGGGCTAAACTGTACTTTACATGGGCTCTCTGTTGACGACGCCAGCGCTGACAGCCAAGTTGGCTGCTGGTGCTAGTTACAGGCCTAAACTGTACTTTAATTTATATGGGCTCTCTGTTGACGACTCCAATCGTTCATTTGGTTGCCGGCGTTGGTTATCCATATCAGTGCCGCCGGTTCCCAATGACGTTATTTTTGGTTGCCAGCGCCGGCAGCAGTCTCCAGAATCAGATTTCTCGAAATGATGCCGGAGATACCAAGCTTAAGTTCGATGCCAAGGAGTTTGCGATTTTGAGAGATGTCCTTGCCTATTGGCGAGATAAGAAGAATGTGTTCTCATGGCTACACTTGCCGGGATTAGTCTAGCGATTCCTGCTAATACGAATCTCATTGTTTTTTCTACACTCGGATTGGTTTTGAATGCTGAGAGATCGCGTGTATTTATTTATTTTATTGGAATACCAACAGCAATACAATACTAGTGACTAGTGACTACTGTCAGAAGAGTATAAAGCAGAAAGCCAATAACAGTAGTTGTAAAAACCTTTAACATGTGCACATTTTTTTCATGTCTTATTTTAATATTTCCGGCTTCTGGAGCTTCTAGATAATACATTTAATACCTATAGTGTGAATTTTTCAAAAAAAACACCCGCGCCGCGGCGCGGCGCCGCCGCGCCGACCAAATCCACCCGGCGCGCCGCCGCCGGCAAATTTCGGGTCGGCGCCCACCTCTACACCCTGTATAGCAAAATATTTGTTTATTTCGTTTAGTCACAAAGTTTGATTATATTTAACAAAACTTTTTTTCTCAGTGAATATCACACAAGCAATTTTTTAGCATTGGCGGAACGATGGCGAAATTATGGCGAAGTCAACTGACGACGTTACGACGATGCAGTTGCGACGTCATTTCAGTGCAGTTACGATATAAATAAATAAATAACGCTCACGGGCACATACATTGTAATGATCCCAAGCAATAGCACTAAAGGCTTTTTATTATGGAAACCATGCAACAACGGCACGAACATATAACATCCATGACCGAACTGGGATTCAACCCAGGACCCTGGTTTGGCAGTCCGGCGTGGTATCCATTACACCAACCGGGTTGCCTTCACTCAAACATTTTCCGCTCAAAGCTTGAAAGACTTACGTCATACGTTAATACAGACATCTGACTTGTGTACAAAATAATGCATCAAAACCCACTGTAAAGTCACCCCCGGCAATGCAAGCGGTTAGAATGCAAGCTTAGCTTGAGGCATGCCATTTCTCGCGTCGATAGCTTTGATTCGTCCCAGAAATGTTGGTAGTCTGCGCTCGAACATGTCTCATGTGCTCTGGAATGAAGATGGCATGTGAAACGTTACGTATAATGGCCTTGGTCCCTGTTGGTGTTTGGTTAGTATTTAGTTGTGATGGGATATGTAGAGAACCTATGGTTTTAAAAGATAGACTAACGGGAGCTATTCGACGATAGAAATGAGACGATTCCTCCAACTTGCGTAGCTGATTAAGGAACCACTTATGATATTTTAATTTTAAAAAAATCTGCCCCATACATTTTGGTCGAATAATTTAATTTAATTTAATTTATCTTTATTGGTTATCAAACTGCAAAATACTTAATTTCGAATACAACAACATTTAAATTTTACGCCAATTACATGATAACACGTAGGTCTACCATGAGTTGTCATCGTACTTTACTGCTGTAGTTACGTCACCAATTTTGTATTGAATTTCGTACAGCGCTCTTAGTGGTTACGTTGAGAACTAATTTCTGTCATACTAATTGGCGACGTAACTACAGTAGAAAAGTACAGGGAAAACTCATGGTAGGCCCTGAAAAAATAAGATCAGTTGTCCCAGGAACATCCGATTTTTTTTAGGATTTCGACCTTGGTCCCGTTGAGAGTCCTTCTTTATATGCTGACACTTTCAGGGGATGATCAGACCGTCAAACTGAACAACTTTTTTTTTTTTTTTCATTGGAGCTTTTAACACTGAGGTTATGTCAGCCCAACAACTTTTTCTATGGCACAAAAATCGAAATCGCGAAAAAAATCTGCTGTCTTTCGGCTCAAGTATGTTTTCTATGGAACAGCAGAATTTTGGCACCTAATGAAAAATTACATGTTGTATGAGTTTTGGCGGCAAGGTACAGTTTTTAAAGAACAAATTTAGAACACGGTATAATTTTTTTGGTACCACTTTTTGAGCTTGATTTACATTTGGTCCCATTAGATAAACATGTTCATTTGCCTGATCATCCCCTTAAAAAAGTGTCAGCATATTATGAAGGACCTGTATGTTTGTTACAAATGCAACAATATCCCTGCAACATACAAGTGACAATAAAAAAGCCCTAGGGATAACGACACTTCAAAACATTGCAGTTGCAATAAAACCGTACTGGCTTTAAAATGAAAGCGCATTCTACTGCAGTCCACACTGCAAACACCCTCGAATCAAAGCATTTTCATTCTTATGACCTGCACGATAGAGTCTTTTTAGAGATTGGTTTTAAAATAATTTTTGTTTACAACTGGTTTTCGTAATATTCGCCGTGGGGTTGGAGAGATTTTGAGTTTGTTTAAAGTGTTTGTTTTTTCATTTATTTTAATGGAAATAATGTATTATTTTCCGGTGAATTGACAATGCTTTCTACAGGATGTAACTGCCTCCGTGGTGTAATGGTTAAGAGCATTGGGCTCCTGACACGGAGGTCGTGGGTTCGATTCCCACGGGGGGGCACCTAGTGAAATGTCACTGTGCGTTTTTCCCCAGTTGGTTAGGACATTGCAGGCTGAGTCAACTGATTGTCTGAAAAGAAAGATGATTCCGTGCTTCGGATGGCAAATTAAGCTGTTGGTCCCGGCTACTATCTCTGGT
This sequence comes from Agonopterix heracliana, assembly GCA_963693445.1. Classification (NCBI taxonomy): domain Eukaryota; kingdom Metazoa; phylum Arthropoda; class Insecta; order Lepidoptera; family Depressariidae; genus Agonopterix; species Agonopterix heracliana. The sequence continues at coordinate 3,353,409 of OY856321.1, forward strand.
GGTAGTAGTCGTTACATAAAAACCACGTCAGACGCCGTAAGGCGGGTTGAATAAACTCTGACACCAGGGCTTGCTGCCTACACGATAAGAAGAAGACAGGATGTAACAAAACACAATAGTAATACTTAAGAGGGTGGTTGAGACCATCAAACAGAACAACCTTCACATCGAGAAAAAATTAGCTGTCCCATACATTTTAGTCGAGTCGGTACTGTAGTTTTGTACGGAACAGAGAGAGAGTTTTCGCGATACCTAGCTAATTTGGCTCCATAGTGAATGTTGTTCAGTTTGATGGACAGAAACACCCCCCTGCAAACCCAAACCCGCAAGCAAACCCTAAATTATGTGACAAAACACCCTAATAATACTTAGGTATTATTAGGGTGTTTTGATACACCCTGTATACAGGGTATTAACATGCGTCACATAATTTAGGGTTTGCTTCAGACCATGAAAGTGATAAACTTTCACTATGGGACCAACATGGAAATGCCCAAAGAAAAAAATCTGATGTTCCACACATAATATGGGTCTAAATAAGTAGCTCTTAACATTTACTATGGTAGAACCAATTCATTTTCGCGTCTTTTATTAATTCATCCTTTAGCAAGTTTTTCAGTTTGACGGTTTGAAGCACTCATGTATGTAAGAGAAGTTTGTTCCGAGAGCGAAAATGCGCGCTGCATACAAACGTACTATGGTGATATTTTCAATAATACCTAACCAATTAAAGTCAATGAAATTTTGCAGAAACAACCTAGATACAAATGTCTATGCTTGTATGGAGTCAGATTTTCGTTAAAATATACAGTTTCAATGCTAGGATTAATTTAAGATTTGTATGGAAATCTTTGAGGCACTGTAACTTTAAAACTATACATTTTAACGAAAATCTGACTCCATACAAGCATAGAAATTTGTTCCTAGATTTTTTCTGCAAAATTTCATGGACTTTAATTGGTTAGTATTGAAAATATCAACATAGTACGTTTGTATGGAGCGCGCTTCGAATTATATCCCCTTAAGTTTTCACCCTGTATAATTGAGTATTTCTAATTGTTTTCAGTGCAGTAGAGTACAAAATGCGCACCGTAACTATGGTAGTATACTACAGTGGGAACTCATGGTAGGCCTGACTTAGGGGGTGTAAAACGTTTTCGCTTTTTGTATGGCAACTGCGGCTACACAGTCCTCTTAATAACAAATCATTGCCATGTTCATTTAAACAGCTATAACCGCAGTTTACGAATAGATTTGTTGGTAAATACAGTATAATGGCTACAATAACATTCTATTTCCAGACCGCATCCAGGCACGTTCGGTTTATTGTTTCAACCGGCTTTTATGTGACCACATTGATGCTGAAATAAAAAAAAATACTTGTTTTTTCTTTGTACAAAATTACACACGAAATGGCTTTACTTTCGTAATCTTGAAATGGAATTGTAATAATTCGGGGTATGGTCATATATGAATAGATAATATAGTAGGTTGGTCTAGCGAGTATATACAAGGTGTAACAAAACACGCTCGTAATATTGAAAGGGTTGGGGTCTGACTGAACAAGTTTACTGTGGAGACAAAGTCGAGAAAAATAAATCTGCTGTCACATTTGAGTCAAAAGATACCTGCTGCAATTTTGTGTGAAAGAGCAGTTTTAGAAAATCGCGATATGAAAGTTTTTCACTTAAAAAATTGACCAATCTAAACTAAAGTTTACACTCTAAACCACCCTTTTAAATTTCAACTATTATTGATTATAAACATGTTACAGCCATGTTGTGCTATTTCGAATCAAATTAAAGATTGAAAAACGAAGAATAAATTGAATTGAAGATTGATTTGATTGAGATGGCGCGCACGTCCCCTTAAGACGTAACAGATTGAAAATTTCGTTCTCTGGTCAGTGGGCTCGGTGGTGTAATTGGTTAGCAAGTTTCCCCGGTTTGGAAGAGAGTGCGTTCAAGTCCCGCCCGAGACAAATTTTTCAATCTTTAATTTCACCTTTTTAAATATTACTAGAGTTTTTGTTACACCCTGAATAGCCTTTGTTTAGTTCGTAGTCCCATAAAAAAAGTTGCTTAGTTTGATAGTTTTATCATCTCCTTAAAACAGTTTACTATAGAAGGACCCTGTACGAAGGAAACAGACTACTTACAAAACATTGTACGAACACATTTTTATGATTAGTAATAAAAATGCTATCGACAAAGAAGATAAAAACAATAATTCAGCGTTTAAGGACATTTTACCAAAACATCTCTCCGACTATAATTATGATAAATAACCTAGAAGTTTTGTACTAAAGTAGGTACAATAAATGTACAAAGAAAAACTATTTATTTCCTTTTTGTCGGCAAACTTCGCAATTAAGGCGAAACTTCACCCGACGACAATGAAATGAATTAGTTTTTAGTTCAACCAGGAATTAATAATGAAGTTGAAAGCAAAAGTTAGTTTCTGTATGGAAAATTAGTATTTTTGTTGGGCAATTCGTTTAATTTATTCAGAGCGTAGTTTACCCTACTTTTTTGATTCCGAACTTTGCAGACATTTTTTGGAACTAAATACAAGCTTTGTTTTGAGTTGAACTAGCTAAAGCCTAGAACAATTTAATAAATTTATACTCACTCTTATTTAAAAGTTGACTTTATATATCCAATTATTTTGTGCAAATATATGCTGAAGCGTCGTATCAAACTCGAATCAAACTAAAAAAAAATATTCAAAATAAAATTACAGATAACTTTATGACGTCATTTTTTTAACCACCGCGTCTGAAGGTGTTTTGTTGTGGAGAAGATGCGGCCAGAAACTCTGCATCACACATCTTTTAAACAAAGTACATTAAATTCATATAACATAGTGTAATGCAAGAGTTTATTGTCAAGACCACATATTTTGGTCATTCATATAATAAGGCGCCGTGGTGGTCCAGTGGTGAGTACCCTTGCCTGCCGTGCAGGAGGCGATGGTACGATCCCCGTCCAGGCCGACTCGTACCAATGAATTTTCGGAATTAATGTACGATTTGTAACACCACTGGCTTTTCGGTGAAGGAAAACATCGTGAGGAAACCTGATGCTTCAATTTCGAGGCATATTTGTACCCACTGACCATTGTATATAAGTGGCTTGTATATAAGTGTCCAGTAGGATCCACTATCTCGATCCACCAGTGGATAGAATAGCACGCTGAAGTTCACTGTGGTCCACCATTAGGCTCAGTGGATCCTGGACAGAGTTTCGGTACTACAGGTGAAACTTGGATGTTCTGAGGTTTCAGAATATCTCTGTCTACCTCCTCGGGGAATATAGTCGTGAGCATATGCTATAGTATAGAATCGAACTAAATCATTCTAAATTGTGGTAAATGGTTACAACTGGAAAAAAAAGTGGTGACTTTAGAGTTCTTCGGTTTTATTCATTTAAATCGATTTCTAGAAAAACCACATCACTTCCCATATCTTGTAGATGGTTCAGTTTATTTTTCAGCTTAAAAAATGTCATAATTAATAAATAAAATGGTTACAAAGTTATCCAAAACAGACCGATCGATTCGTCTCGGAAAATGGATTTACGCGAAAAATGTCAGATACGTCATTTAGTAAGACTAGAGACGAATTGTTTCGACGCATTCTATACGTTTTAACACAACGCCAGAAAACCCCTGCTCAAGCTACGGCTTACGTAACAATTCTAAAGAATGCGGAAAATCCTGCCATTTTTCGCCTTCGCCCGCCATTTTACAATGCGCGAGATAAATCGGATCGCCTGAGCGTCCATTAGTTCGAGTCTAGCCAATCCGCCGTTAAATCTTAGGAGATTTCCAACCGATAGCTTTTTAGATTCTACCTAGGGTATACTGTAGTATACACATGGTTTCTTATCCAGGGTTGTTGTGGGGGAAAAGTTCACCGAAAGGTATCCTTATGGTATACAAACGGTTTCTTATGCTGGATTTTTTGTGGAAGCAAAGCCTACTTCCATCGAAAGGAATACATTTTATTACAGGACTGGTTAAATTTGGTGGGGGCAAGAAGTGCCTGTTTTGTACCTAGGCTTTCTTTTACATGTTTACATGATCTGTAGTTTGACAGGTGAGGACAAAAAGGATCTGCTTTTTAAGGGTATATTTTCTAAAACCCCTACTTTTAGGAAAATTGTTTTCAGTGATATGCTATTGCATATCCAGTGTTTTATATTTATTATGAAAGAACTGCCTTTACTTAAAAATGTAATGAATCGTTTTTTTGTATGTTTCATATAATTTATTTTAGTAATCGCATAAAATCCGGACACTGTTCGTCGAAATATTGCTAAAAATGGGGTTACTTTAGGAACATTTTTAGAAGGGTTACGTTACACGGTTGAATTTACAGTTTACGTAAAAAGAAAGTTTATATAAATTTAAAAAACATAATGAATCGATTTTTTGAAATACCAGTCTGAAACACTAATATTTTTGAAAACATATTATTTAAAATCAAATATTGTGATTACCATACAAAATGGCGAACAAATTCAAGCTTTTGACATCCTGTGACAACTGCAAAATTATCCTTGTTTCTGATTTTTTTCATTGTACGGCGAAATGCCGTTACTGGAGCACGTCCGCGTCAAATGTTTTAAAAATAATTTGCGACAATTTTTTTCTCGATCCGTCTGTGGATGACTGAAACACAAAGGTAATTGAATGGAATAATTCATTATTTGTATTTTTCTAAAGCTAAAATTATGTTGTATTCCAAAAAAAATTAACGAATTCTAGGATAATTTTTGTCATATTGTTCAATCAAATTGAAATGACTTCAATTATGTCAGTGTCGTCTAAGTAGCGTATACCAAATCTATGACCATTCTCTTTGGTCGGCTTTTCAATATACAATTACCAATACAGTCGCGCACAGTTTCAAATAAATTCTAAGCAAGAAGATTAAATTACCTACGTAGTATAAAATTCTTGATAAGAAAATCATGCAATTTTTATTTAGGTACTTCTGAAATTAAATCACTGCAAATAATATCAAAACAACTAAAAACTTGCTTCCTACCAATTTCAATGAATAATTGAACAGAAAAGATTTTATTACTTAGGTAGGTTTTGTAGTTTGATGCCAATCCAAACTAAGCCCTATGCTTTCGTGAAATCCAAATCTGTTCAGTAGTTTTAAAATAACGTGTGCACAAACAAACAGACAAAAATTCTATAAATGGTCTCAATGTATTCCATTACGTAGGTACCTATTCCAAACACCGCCAATTAACATTTTTATAAATATCTTCAATGTACATCCACGTCATGTTTGCAATTATGACTCAATCACAGACTTAAATTGCAGTCGAATGACATCTCAACCATCAAAATCGGTTCAGTGGTTTAGGCACGTCTGCCAAAACAATGGGAATATTTAAATTCCACGGCAAATTTTTCTCCACTAGTAATAAAAGCAATATTTTTAAAATTTTGTTGAGTAAACTACTATATTTAAAGAAAACCGGCAAAATGTGAGTCGGACTCACGTACGTAGGGTCCCATAGCACCATACCATAGCGTAAATTCACTTTGACTATACCATACAATACAATAGTAGTAATATAATTATTGTCTTGAGATATATTTCTCTCGAGATTTTTTGCCCAACCACCATTTCTTGGTGTGGGGCTAGACAGAAGAATATACAGATTATGGGAGATAGTTATAAAATAAGATTTTTTTATGAAAGATAGTTTGTTGCAATGAAAGCGAACCGTAAAAGCTAGCTAGTTTATCAATACAAATCATTTTTTAAATGAATTTGAACGGTAATCTCTAAATGCAAAAGTGGTCACAAGAAAATCATTCATAAAAAAGACACCTTCCTTCTTTTTCTACTTCGATACTGGAAACAGAAACGGCAACATAAAATGTCAAATTCTGACATTATAATTTTGTTTTTCTTATCGGCCAGTTATTTTATGTACTTTTCAAATTTACCGAGGAGTTTACAGGGCCCGGTTTAATAAACGTGACAATAAGCGTGACAAATACAGGTGGAAAATCTGATAATTTCGTCAAAATGTCATGGTGGAAAATTATAGTGCATTACTGCAGTGGCCAGCAAAAGACGCATCGATGGACGAACGTGTAAATGTGGGCCGAGGCGAAGCCAAGGCACACATACGTAAGTCCATCAATGCCTAGTTGTGGCCAAGGCTTGTATAGTGCTTTTCTCAAACAATGCTATTATGTTATTATTATGATTATGCAATAAATATTATGAATTATGAATTATGAATGCGCGGAAATGAAAATTAATCAACTTTTCAAAATCAATGACGAACAACAATAATTTTTCCTGCGATAAAGCTAGTAACTTATAACTTATCTGTGGTTAAAGTGTCTATTCGTTTTTTTTTTTCATTATAAAGCTTTTTATTTGCAAGCCAGTTCAAAATTTAAACCAAACCTTTGATAAGTTACCTCCTTGGTTGCCATGTTTCGGAGTAAAAGATCGTTCCATTTTTAAATTACACGACATAATATAAGTTTGCTATGTAATTTATTTGGCCGCTAAACTACGACAGATATAGATTTTCATACAACTATTGCCGGCCACTGCTCGCATAGTACAGCAATTTCGATTTATTTCAAAGAAGATTGTCAACATAATGCTCAAATTTCCAAGCATGTTTGAGAAAAGAAATTTGTCGGATTGTAGCGACAATTTGACATATTTCTGTTCAATAATTTTTCTCCTGATAGGTGACATGTGACAGAGGAGTCGCGTGGCTAAGGAGGTAACAAGTAGACGTGTCGTCGGCTTGCGATTTGATTGCCCAAGTGGCTCCGCCGTTTTATGGTGGTTTCAAGTGTGTGTTTTTGTTTAAAAACGGGGTTTTGAGATCGCCATATCCTATTACCGTACAATATCTAATAAATATATCTTCAACACTTGACACTGGCGAAATCTAACAAGGAAACGCCATTTAATAAAAATAGAATAGACATAATGACAATTTGTCCTGAAAAACTTGACATAAGTATTTGTTTTATTAAACACTTCTTCTTATCGTGTGGGCAGCAAGCCCTGGTATCAGAGTTTTTTTCAGACCGCCTTACGGGCCTCTGCATAGCTAGCATGCTGCAGTGATACAGCGCTATCACACCTTCGCTCTCTTTCTATTTGCGTGCGAACGAACGAGATAAAAGACGTGATACAGCCGTATCACGTGTAGCATACTACGAGTGCTGACGTGGTTTTTATGTACCTAACCAAAGATAGTAGCCGGGATCAACGGCCTAACGTGCCATCCGAAGCATGGAATCATGTGATAGATCAGCCTGTAATATCCTAACAAACTGGGGAAAAATGCACAAAGTGACATGTCACTAGGTGTCCCCCGTGGGAATCGAACCCACGACCAACGTAAGCAGAACTCAATGCTCTTGAAAATTTTGTCAATGTACATTTTTATTGAACTGTAAATAATTGTCGAATTTTCGCCTGTCGCCTTTCACCTGTAATTGTCGCGTTTATTGAATAGGGCCCTTGAGTGCGATTTTTGAATCTCATTCGCTGAGCTCAGCAGTTGAAAATGTCAAAATTACTATGGAGATTACTATGGAGATATGCATCTTCCTAGTTCCTACTGCTGATTTGACTTTCAAAAAGAGCACTGCTGAAGTATGATTTTTGAAAGTCGCATCAGCAGTAGGAAGATGCAAATCTCCATAGTAATTTTTACATTTTCAACTGCTGAGCTCACCGAATGAGATTCAAAAATCGCACTCCTGGTCGAAAACGACCTTATATTTTTTTTTAAATATCCGTAGTCCTTTCATTTTAAAATCTCTAACATAGAAAATGTTGTTTTCTCCCCTCCGGACGAAAAGCGTAAATTTTCTTCCCGCTGCGCTAAACGAAGTTGCCGCTTTCCACCTCCGTCGAGGAGAAAAATAGTAAACTAACCTCGGGCAGTAAATAAGAAAGCCTCAGATCACATGTTTGTTGACCTCGGCTTCACCTCGGTCAGCAATCAAATGACATCTGAGACCTTTCTTACTTTCCTGCCCTCGGTGTGTAATCTACTATATTATTCACACAATTATTCGGTATGTCAAGCATTTTTTTATCTTTATTTTATATTTTTTACGGATAGAAGATATCATTATAAGAAACTTTTTTTTTTCAATTCATGAAGTTTATCTGTAAATGGCAAAAGTGGGCTCGAAAAAATTATTCGAACTCCACGTTGTTAATTTTGTTGTTAAAATTTAAATTAAAAAATAAAAATTACCTGCCTTCTCTTTCTTACTCCATGTTGGAAACAGAAACGGCAACATGAAATGTCAAATTCTGACACATTGAACATTTTTTTTCTGAATGACCAGTTATTTTAAGTTGATATTTAGTTTAATCCTTTCATTTTAAATATTCTGACATATAAAATATTGTTATTGAGACAATTATCTCGAAATGGTTTTCCATTTTGTCCTCCCAAAAAAAAACTTTTGACATACCGAATTGACGAAAATGTCGGTGATTTTTTTTTCAGTATGTTCAAAATTAGAATACCGGCGGTATATATATCATAGAATCTCCTCCTTGTCGGTTAGTAAAAAATATGTAATTTTGAAACTATAAAAATATTTAAAAATATAAGTGTTTAATAAATTTAATTAGTTATGTAGGCATATTCCGTTACTCTACATATTGTGAAATCATAATTTTTGTATCTCTATACACAATTTTTTTGCCCACAGTGATGATCGTATTTAGTTTGAAAAAAGTGATATGTATGTAGGTTACACTTAACCGAAACTTCCCACTTTGGTTAATTTAAAATGTTTTAGTTAAGTAATGAATTTCTTATTGTGTGAAAAAAAACCTACCTACTAACTAGGTATTCTTCACAAAAAATACTTAACACTTTTCTTATCGATGGTGGGAGCTCAAACAAAAGGTCACGGAAAACTTACAAAACATTATCAACATTTTTTATTGAAAATTGACAGCAAGTGATGACGTCACAAACGAAAATATACCCTTAAACGAAAATGACTAAATTAGAACTTCCCGAGATATCTTTTATTTGTAATTAATCATCATCATCATCGGCCTATATTATTTATTTATTTATTTATACTAAAAATACAAATACATTATCTTTACCGGTTTTCACCCAAATTGATAACATAATAACTTATTAATTAACTTGCCTTACTTAAATAATCTAAAGCGGCCTCTGTGAATTTTGTCAATGAACAATGGAATATATCTACCTCTTTTGATATTCCGTTTAGTATTCTGAGTGCGGTGGTTAATGGAGCGTACTTTAATATGTTGTTCCTGCACTTATATATACGTCCGGCTGCAGGGCACATACCCTGAGGGTATATCGGCGTTAGTCCACCACGCGCGCCCAATGGGCATACCCAACAGAATTTTTTCTTCAGCGTATACAGGTTTCCTCACGATTAGGGAATCCAATCCCGCATAAGCGGGATCCCGCATTTGCGGGATCCCGCACCTTTTTTGCGGGATCACAAATGCGGGATTACTCAAGCGGGATCCCGCACGTTTGCGGGATTGCATTTTTTTAAAGAAAAATCGGCCTAGAGCATGTCGGACTCGCCCATGATAGGGTTCCGTAGCCATTGCATGATTAGAATAAGAAGAAAAGTATTAATCTTTTAATTTTTATCATACCTAAGAGACAATTTTGACTATGAGCGCAGATATTTCGAGACAGAATCGTAACAGCGATTTAGTTTTTATGAGAGTTTTGTTCCATTTGACAAGATTTACCCAAAGACACCTCACTCGATGTATTGAAAAATATTTTTTTTCAACCCCCTTTTTGTTGTTCGGGATCGATGCGTCGAAAAAAATGGGTTACTGTATCTATCTTCATAGCAAATTTCGAGTCAATATCAATAGGTGCTAAAATAAGCGAGTAAATGAGGTGGGGCATACAGACAGACAGACGGATAGAATTGATGAAAGTAGAAGGGTTCCTTGTTTGACTATGGAACCCTAAAAATGGGCTCAGACTACGTTTTACTTTTTTGTTGGACCCCCAGCACAACAGCCTCATTAATAAGTTATTTAACAACTTAACTATATAATTTGAATGGAATTTTGTTTTTCAGTTTTTAGCTTACAGCCTTACCTTACCTTGAATTTATATTTTGTGTTGTGTGAATCCTGTATTGGAATTCGGAACAATGTCAGTTCAAGTATTACCAATCATTTTTTTAAAAGTTTTATCAGAAAAAACATAACCCTCCTTCTGTCGCATTCGGGTAAAAATAAGCTGATTTTACGTTTATAGAATGACGCGATTTAATTTAAAAAAAAATGGTTCAAAGGGCTGCGTTCAGAACCTTTGGGTGCGGTGGTTTGGATGTTTTTCAACCGAAGGTACGGAACGACCAATTGTTTTTTAACTCGCAATAAGGTACGGAACGATCCCGGTTGTTTTATAACCTCAAATTTTGACATTGACAGTAATATGGGACTTCTAGGGCTTCTATCGTTTCCAAATACAATAAAAACTCATCTTCCATACTAGCGAATCAAAAAGTGAATAAAAACAATTTGAAAAAACCTAACTTTTATTCAAAACGAGCGAAAAGTCAAGTAACCACAGATAATCTAAAAGTCAGAGTGTTTTTTAACCATCTAATTTGATGGTTAAAAGTTGCAACCCGCCAGACGTTCGGAACGGTTGAGTTGTGACAACCGAGTTCCAAGTGCGTTTTTTCACCGAGGCTCTGAACGGTGTTAGTGCGAAAAGTTGCACTCGGAGTGCACTCTGGGCGTAGGTTCTGAACGCACCCAAGACACTGGAAGGATGGTGCGCGTTACAGTCGTGCCAATTTATACGATTGTAACGCCATCCTTCCAGTGTCTTTGAACCATTTTTTTTTAGCTGTCAGATCGAAAGGGTTCAGTGTTTTTTTGTTCCCTGATTTTAGGGAGCAACTTGTTACTTCGTTAATAGGATTATGAAGGTTATCATGTGAAAGACGTTTTGATACTTCCAATTAATCGAATTTTTGTGCAGTTAATGTTAATTTTACATATAACAAACTAACATTTTCATTGCTATGGCGTATTTATTGGTAGTGAACAATTTATCCATTGGTAACACCATCTGTCAGACTTGATGCGAACCATAGACAAACGGCACTTTTACTGTAATTTTAACATAGCCGTCTAATGATTTTTCGATTTACTAGTCTTGGAAAACGCCTCATTGACTAATAGTAATGAGAAATAAAACTACTTAGTAATTCTATTTAAATTTACTTCTCCTAATTTCATTTTTACTACTTAAAACAAAAAAAAGTTAAAAAAAAACTCAATCCCGCAAGTCCCGCGGGATCCGCGGGATTATTGACCTCAATCCCGCAGGCATGCGGGATCGCGTTTTTAGTGCGGGATTGGATTCCCTACTCACGATGTTTCCTTTCACTGTTATTTTAACTAACTCACATTTCGCCGCCCCCACAGAATAAAATGGTAAAGTTCTATTATCATCATTTCAATGTTATACAATTTTTGGCATCTATGGGTCTCAATACATCACATAATTTTTTTACCGAATTTTCCTATAGTTATTTACAGAGATGTAAAAAATTAAAATTTTATTCGGTTTATATTTTTGTTTTTTTATTTAAGTAAAAAGTATGATAAAATAAGTTAACTAAAAGTTTTAAAAAGTAAATATGCGTAAAGTGCAATAATAATATTATTTGTGTTAATTTCTTTCGGATTATTAATGTTCAAGCGCTCTTACTATTTTATTCTGGTAAGTTTGACATGAATATGTTTTGTTCAATTTGTGGACATAACGTTGAAACCAGAGCAACGATGTTCAAATACTCTCGTTATTACTGAAACTGACAATGGAAATAACGCATCTTCTTCGTTGGGTATAGAAACGGGAAATAAAGCAGTCTCAATCAATGAAACAACAATAATTGTTGACAATGTCTATAGGTAGTTCTGAACAAGTAGATCAAACAGTAAAACCAATGCAATATTTTAAATCTGAATTATCTGGTGGTTTATACCACTAAGAAGACTCTCAACAGGCTGACCAAATACCACCAGCATCCGAAAAAAATATCAAAAAGAAACAACAGGATGATCACCGAGAATCCGAACAGATGAATGAACCAGAATCTAAATCTAATGAAAATGAAAATAATATTGTGATTGGGGAGCAGCACTCTTATCACGAAAATTATTTTATGGATGATGAAGATATCAATGATCTTTGTACTTCAGAAAAGTCGACGTCGAAAGACTCGGAAAGATAACACGAAAGAGACCTCGAGATGAAAGTGAATGGACGGATAGAAAGAGTAAAAGCCAAAAAAAGTTACAGTGTGTTCTGTGTTGTCTTCATGATTGCTACACCCATAAGGGTAAAATTGTAATTGAACTAAGAAAGCAATGTTACCACCTATATCTATGTACATATAGTTTATGGCAATAAATGAATATGAAACAGTTATTGTTGGGTATGCAAAATTGAAATAGAAATCGATTTATTACAGTACTGACAGATGACAGGACTGTAACTGTATCCGACGCTGGGGCTAGCGGGGATCAAATACGTTCACAGCCATGGTGGAGATAAAAAACTTGACTTTAAGTCTTGTCTCTCAGTGGGGTAACAATAATCTAGTCAACTTCAACGCCACCAAAACAATGCCTTGCCTGTTCAGCGCCAAAAGGAGTCCGTTTAATCTGATTCCTACTTTCCGGGGTACATCTGTCTCTGTTTCCGACAGTCTTAAGCTTTTGGGCATGAGGTTGACAACGAAACTCAACATTGGCGCTGATATCGAGTCCAAAACTCAAACTGCGGCCAGAAAGCCAACAAGGTAAAGCGGTACTTCACTCCTGGACAGCTCTTAATGTTGTATAAAGCTCCGCAGGTCCGATATTGCATGGAGTATTGCTGCCACCTGTGGGATGGCTCAGCAACTAGCCACACTAGACTCAGTTGAACGCAGAGCCAGGAGGCTCATTGGCGACAGTAAGGTGGTGGAGACCAAGCTTCATAGCCTAGCCCACCGCCGCAGAATAGCCTGCTTGTCGGTCTTCTACAGATTGTACTTCGGTGAGTGTGCCCAAGAGCTACATGAGCTCATCACACCTTCCCTTTACTACTATCGTACTTTCAGACGCACCGCGGGATATCACCCCTTCTTGGTTGACATCCCACATATCCGCACCAAGCGCCTTTCAGAATCTTTTATAATGCGCACAGCCAAGGAGTGGAATGCCCTGCCTGCGTCAGTATTTCCGAGCGCTTATAACCCGAATTCCTTCAAACTGAGAGTGAATAGGCTTCTTCTGGGTAAGCTCGCTACATCTTCAACCCCATATTTGTCCTGAGGACTGGATTGAGGTCAAGAGCAAACCCATATGTAATCAAAATAATAAAAATGTTTTACTCGGACGGTTGCGGGGGGCAAAATAAAAACCGATTTATTTTTGCGTAATACTTTTTTGCATCCAAAAAAACACTCGATGTCGAAGAGCGGCACCAAGTTCTGTCCCTACTATGACAAATGAATTGCAACATGCTTACATACGGCCGATCCCTGTCAGTAAAGCTTTGTACACAGATCTTATAGGTTTGTGCAGAACTCAAGCCATCCCAAGACACTACCAAGCATTTTATGAATTCTTGATTTGTGGCGATAGTGATGTCTATGACGAGCAAACTGAATTTGCAGACTGATGAGATTATTTACTAGGCAAAAATAAACATTTCTGTTCGTTTATGATTTTAAAATAAAAACCTGACTTATTAATATCAATTTACTATTTATCAAATCCAAAGTAACAAATACTAAGTAACTTTAATCAAAACCAAGTTCTATTTCATTACTAGAACAAAATGACAAGCAATCGTTATTTTCATTCTTGTCACTCCAAAATGTAATAGAATAAAATTAAAAAGATATATAAGGTCTAACAAAATAAGGTGAAACTATTTTAAGGGGATGATCAGACCATCAAACTGAACAACTTTCTCTATGGGACCAATGTCGAAATCAAATTTTTTATAAATAATATTTACACTGATCTACTAAATATTTTGCTATCATCCCTGAATAGGGACCTGTGTTTTGTTTACTTTGCACGCCGCACGCACGCGGCGGCTTCCTTTGAACTCAACGCGCCCGGCCCCCACTCCCGCCCTTGCGTTGAGACCTTTCACCTTGCTTTTACGTCAGTAGCGAGCGAGCGCTCGCGCACGCCGACCGGTCGATACGTTTTGCGCGCGCCTCACTCAACCTCTTGCAAGGTTACGTCATTACGTGATATGCTTTACCATCATGAACGTGACAACTAGTGACAAGTGTACGGACCTAGCTACTTGGACGATACATACGGATTTCGGTGAATAGGCAGAGGTATTGAGTGACCTGGAGAGCGATTTTTGAATCTCATTCGGTGAGCTCAGCAGTTGAAAATGTCAAAATACCTAACTATGGAGATACGCATCTTTCTGCTGCTGATTTGATTTTAAAAAATCTCACTCCTGAAGTATGATTTTTGAACTATGGAGATACGCATCTTTCTGCTGCTGATTTGATTTTAAAAAATCTCACTCCTGAAGTATGATTTTTGAAAGTCAAATCAGCAGTAGAAAGATGCGTATCTCCATAGTTATTTTGACATTTTCAACTGCTGAGCTCACCGAATGAGATTCAAAAATCGCTCTCCAGACCTGACCTTACGCCACTTGATTTCCATGTATGCCAAAAAAGAACCACCAGTGAACTCCGACAACGGATAGTGACCGCACACGTGATGTTATTAATACGATTGAGACGTTTTAATCAATAAGTGCAAAGACACATCCAAAGACGTGCAATAAAGTTCATTGAGAAAGGTGTGGGATATGTACAAAATTGAATGTAAGTAAAAGTACCTACTTACATACCATTTGGATTACATTTTTTAAGCAAAATGCTACGTTCATTATCTACCTAAACATCTGAACTTAGACGTCCCCAACTGCATAGTCAAATTAGTCAACCAGCTCGCGGGGCCCCGGCGCGTAGGTTCAGTGACCTCGCCTCGCACGCCCGCTTCGCCACACTCGTTCACAGCAGAACAGGGCCAAATCCAGTGGTAGATATTATTATTTTTTACTTTTAAACAGCAGATTTTTTTTCTGTTGATTTCGATATTGGTCCCATAGAGAAAGTTGTTCAGTTTGATGGTCTGATCATCCCCTTAAAATAGTTTCTCCTTATTTTGTTAGACCTTATATTATAGTCCTGCTCATCGCTTAAAATTAACTCGAATATAATGGTAAAAAGCTGTTACATAGTGTGGTTTTAATTTAAATTTTATTAAATTGTTTTTTTATTGATTCTAGTGAATTCGGTTAATCTGATCTCAATGAAAATATCAGTCAATCATGTGACAAAAAATTAGCCTTCTTTTGATATAAGAATCATTTATGATAAACCTTTAATATCGACATTATTATCAATATAAGTGTTTTCATTTTTCCTGAATAATCTGACTTTTGCACTTACCATTTTGTTCTGTGGGGGCAGCGATTTATTCGGTGATAAAGACACCTTGTGCATGTTATATATAAAATGATAGGTGTTAGTAAAGTTTTTCTATCCACAAATAAATAGGTAAAATACACAGAAACATAGAAAAAGTATATGTCTAGAATGAGCCTCACACTTGTTCCGTATAAAACAAAAGGGGCTAACTTTCTTAGGTTGGTGTGCGTGAGGCGCCATACTAATTATGTATGTGTGCGTGTATATGTATAGGGTTTTGGAACCAGTACTGGTTCCTATTTTTTTCGACGCTTTCGTAGCTTTGACTGTCTATCTTGATAATCTAAGCACATAAATTATGCTTTACGAGAATTTCATACGTCATCCACGGAAAGAATTTCTTTCCACACTTCTAGAATGTATAGACTACTACATTCGTAGATTCTATACAATGTAAGGAATAACACCGTTTTCCTTTATCGACATCAGTGTACCGACTTTTCTGATCTTTGAGAACAGAGATCAGAACAGAGAACAAAACAGACTACGATTCAAAGGCAACATGAACATTGCAAAAGACAAACAAAATGACATTTCCCGTCACTCCCGCATCCACAGTTTGACCGAATTCTCGCGACCTCCTTTCAAACATTTCCGTAAAGGGGAAAAACGGAAAAATCCACGAATTCCTTTTCATTGAAGCTGTTTTGTAATGCAATGAGCGTTGCGACGCATTAATCTCGCGTAGCAATATCGTAACGTAAGGTAGGTATACGGCATTCCAATACGACTGTCTTCGGATGTAAACAAAAAATAATAAAAAAAAGTCTTCTTTTGTCTAGTCTAGACTAGATGATTGATGGTGCCTCGACATGCCACCGTTCATACAGTTTTCCAAGTCTGAGCCGGTGATGAGGAAAGTTATTTCAACATACATAAACCCACGACCATAATCCGTTTCGGTGTGGACAGAAACTTTGCGACAAATACTTACGTTTTAGCATATTGAAGGTTTCAGGATGAAGTTAATGACGTCCCAAACCATGATGGGTGGCCAGCAGCCTTTTGCCCACTAAAACACTTCATAGGAAACCTTATACCAAAGATTCAGAGACGTATTTTGACCGTGAGACTAGTTGAAGTAGGGTCGAAAATGTATTGATTTTGGTTCGAACTAAGACTTAAAAAAAAGTTCGCCGTCACAGTACGCCCGCCAGAATGAAACTTCCGCAGCTGTCAAATTTAAATTTCGAACTTCCGTCTCACGAAAAGGTTCCGGTTCCGAATTTCAAAGCCCTCCCATAAAAAGTTTCTCTTCAAGAACGTCTCTAATTCTCGACCCGGGAATGGGGTAGTCTATTTTTAAGCCTGAACAACACAGCAATATAAATATTGTGTGTACTTATACAATATACAGGGTGAAATTGATATCATTGGCATCCTTTTAAACTAAGAGTCTACCCATCAAAGTGAACAACTTTTACTATGGGAGCAAATCAATCGGAGCAAAAACCAAATCTGCTGTCCCATACATTTGAGTCGTGTAGGCAGCGGCGGCGGGTGCAGTTTAGTATGGGACAGTAGATTTTTTTTTTGCTCCGGTTGGTTTGCTCCCATAGTAAAAGTTGTTCGGTTTGATGGGTAGACTCTTAGTTTAAAAGGATGCTAATGATATCAATTTCACCCTGTATAAATACCAGCCTAAAACAATGTGTTTACACTTTTTGCAACTCACGTTGGCACTGAAACACGCACGCGACAGTGTTCGTTTGAGGAATGTTTTTATTGCTTGAGCCATATTTCATTTCATATGTCGGTACTATACTTTGTTGACAGATATACAGGGTGTTAAATAAAATTTACGCAAAACCTGAAACTGTATAGGCCTGTACCGACCCGGATCTGAGACTGAACGTATTTTATACGACGACTAAATATTTTGTCGACTCTTCATGTTCAACTCAACTTCACTCAAACTGGCAAAGAAGGAACGTTTAAAGAAAGAAAAAAATACATAATGCTTGCGACCGTATTTCCCTTACAGAATCTTTAACTTTGCTACAACTTCTGACTAAAACTTACCTTTTTAACTTTTGTTTTTGTTTACTATAGATGGGCTTGCTCTTTACCTCAATCTAGTCCTCAGGACAAAGATGGGGTCGAAGATGTAGCGAGCTTACCCAGAATGGCACTGGCACTCCAGCACACCGACGGAACGCAGCAAGCTGCTTGGCGCCAGACTCCGGCAGGAGGGTGGTCGCGAGCCAGGCGGCTCCTTGCAGAGCCTACCACACCGCTGTGGGGATCGCTCAGCCGCCACCACAAACTAGGAAGCTTTTGTTGCCGTTGCCCGGGGTGGACCGCTAGGAGGTAGATCCTTAACCACCCCAAACTTTTAAAAAGTAATGTAAAAATATCGTAACACTGATTTACAGGGTGTTGGCTGCGGTCGAGAGTCGGGGGCGCGTTGCGGAGAGCAATGGATTGGGTCCGGGTTCGTATCCGCACGGACCACAAGCCATGTACCAATTAGTAACTTATGTACGTATACCCGACTGATCTCAAACGTTGAAAGAAAACATCGTGCATACGCTGAAGAAGAAATTCCGATTCGGTTGTGATGTCTATTCCATGTGGTGGTGATAGTCCGTGTGCTAAGAGTAGCACCATCCCATTTCCTCCCGTGGGTGTCGTAAAAGGCGACTAAGGGACCTACCGGAGGATGGGCAGCAGCATCCTCTGAGTACACACATTCAATCCAACTGCGATCGCCAACCCGCCTGCCAAGCGTGGCGATTATGGCAAATCCCGCCATTTTTGGGGATGCCTATGTCCAGCAGTGGACGTTTATCGGCTGATATGATATGATATATGATGTGATGTCTACCAATCCGCATGGTGCAAGCGTGGTGGATTAACGCCCATGAGGGTAGGCCTGTGCCCTGTACTGGGACGTATATAGGCTGTGATGATGAGGAAGGAGTTAGTATTGTTTATTTCTCCATTGAACATTTTTCTGACAATTTTTGCGGGGGGAGGGACCGTTGCTACGACAATAGCAGTAAAACGCTTCGAATTTATAGCTCATCTGGGCTAGGTCGGTACCGTCGCGGGGGTGGGACTTTGGCAGAGGGGAAAGTATGCGTACGCGTATTCTCCTCCGTCAGGAGCGCGCGTTGCTTTATGTCCGACACACTGTGTTTTTAATCTTCCAACAACACACAAAAGTAAACCATAAATAAGTAAACATTAAGGCTCTATTCAGGTTCTCTGACTAATGCCTTAACATTACGCGCCGTCTCTCGCACATCCATCCCCACTTCACACGCGAAATATCCTTCAGACGTATTGTGAGATCTTATTTCTATCTTCTATCTCTTTTTTTTATGGTTCCGTAGGATGAGGAACTTTTATTCTTTCCATCCATATCCATTCTGTCTGTCTGTATGCCTCAATTACATTTTTCATGTACTTAAAAGGTTATATTATCGTTGGCGCTCTCCATACAAACGTAGTCTGGTGATATTTTCAATACTATCCAATTAAAGTCAATGAAATATAAAAAAAAATGTCTTAGACTTTAATTGGATAGTATTGAAAATATCAGCAGACTAAACTTCTCTTAATGTCATCAAAATCATGCTGTGTTATCTTCAGTACAAACTAGGTGGAACGCTATTTTCCATAGACAGCATCCGCCATCTATCGGTTACATTTCGAAGTACTAAGTCTTGAATTTGGGTTCGTATCTAAAGTGTAGAGAAAGCGCGCTACACCTCACCGCTGCGCTGTAATAGTGAGAGATTTCGCCCATATCAACCACTGTCTTGTTGGTCTAGTGGTCTAGACAACCGGCTCACGTTTCGGGTGCATATGGTTCGAGCCTTGTGTCTGCCGGCCGTCTTTTTTTCAATTTATTTCATACTGGGGCTCCCCCTGCTGCTAATATGAGGCAACGCCAATAATTAAAACGTCCTAAAATCCAAGGCGACTTACCTATCTATAACCAATATACATATTAATCTATGATCAAAATTGGTTCAGACGTCAGCGGTTTAGCCGTGATGAAACAGACAAACAGAGATACTTTCGCATTTATAATATTAGTAATATGGATCTATAGGGTCCTGCTTAAAATACGCTTACACTTTTTTAAGGGGATGATCAAACCATCAAACTAAATAAAGCAACTTTCACTATGGGACCAACATCGAAATCGTGAAAAAAAATCTGCTGGCTCAAGTAGGTTTGCAGTTTCGTATGGAATAGCAGAATTATTTTCGCGATTTCTTGATTTCAGTTGGTCCCATACAGGGAGTTGTTCAGTTTGATTGCCTGATCATCTACTTAGAAAGCCGTCTGTACCTATATTAAGATAAGAAGGACCCTATGTAAGCTGATGAATAGAAAAGCAATAGAACAAAATATAACAGAACAGAATAGCAAAGAACAGAACAGACTAAAACATATTATTATTAATTTGGGGATTTGGGGCCTTAACAGGCTTGCACCTGTGCCACTTACAGACCATCGCTGGTCCTTTGTGAACACCCTTTTCAAAGTTACCTACTAATTCCTACTGCGGATAGAAATCGTAGTATGTTTTTGATCGGGATAGTTTGTATCTCATCCGGTGTCAATACCTGTCTGCCTAGATGAGTACCGTACGTTACGGATACGTTTGGATATCATAGAAGTTACAGTGGAATTTCCATCTCCTTGCAAAATCTGCAGCCGGTCGTATCACTTAATTTCAGTGTGTGCATGTGCTTGTTTAGTTTGCAATGGCCTTTGAGTGACCTTACTATTGTACAAAGTTGATCCTTGCTGAGGTTAGGGGGAAACTATTCGAAAGCCTGCGATTGTAGCCTGTGTTAAGTGCTTTGTGACTAGAGAATGACTAGGACATAAAATAGAACAGGAGTGCGATTTTTGAATCTCATTCGGTGAGCTCAGCTGTTGAAAATGTCTAAATTACTACGGAGATACGCATCTTTTTACTGCTGATTTGACTTTCAAAAATCATACTTAAGAAGAGAGATTTTTGAGAGTCAAATGCGCAGTAGAAAGATGCGTATCTCCATAGTAATTTTGACATTTTCAACAGCTGAGCTCACCGAATGAGATTCAAAAATCGCACTCCAGAACAGAAAATTGATAGAAATGTGAACTTATTATTCATCTTATTTCAAATATTTTTGTTTTAAACATTAAAGAAGGAATTAGAATAACGAATTCGAATTGGATAACACAATTCGAAGAGTGCGGGTTCAAGGCCCGCCCAAGACTAAATTTTTCAATCTTAAATTTGATATTTATTTTATAGAGGGACCGTAAGCTATAACTATAAACCAAGTTGTGACAGATTGTCTATATTAATAGGAACAATAACTTTATAATACCATCCATAAACCCTTTTATTACCACATTGATATACCAATTGTCTCCTTCATAATTCATCCGAATTCTGGCCATACCTCCATTTGATTACTGTTAAGCGAACTTAAACTCTGGCTCTTTGAAATAAAGGACACGTTCCGTAAGTTATAGCAGTCATAATAAACGAGGTAGCATTTTGGCCTAAATGAGGAAAGGATTTGGGTCGCTCCCATTCGCCATTGTTAGTTTGAATATTTAATTTGCTATTTCCAAAAGATTCCCAGTCGAAGGCAAAAGGCACGGTAGCTCAGTTTTTGGCGAAAAATAAAAATCAAGTTTAAGGGTATATTATTCGGAGCGCGCTCCATACAAACGTACTATGGTGATATTTTCAATACTAACCAATTAAAGTCAATGAAATTTTGCAGAAACAATCTAGAAACAAATTTCTATGCTCGTATGGAGTCAGATTTTCGTTAAAATGTATAGTTTTCAAGTTACAGTGCCTCAAAGATTTCCATACAAATCTTAAGTTAATCCTAGCATTGAAACTGTATATTTTAACGAAAATCTGACTCTATAGAAGCATAGAAATTTGTTTCTAGATTGTTTCTGCAAAATTTCATTGACTTTAATTAGTTAGTATTGAAAATATCACCATAGTACGTTTGTATGCAGCGCGCATTTTTGCTCTCGGAATAATATTCTCTTAAAAAGACCGGTCAAGTGCGAGTCGGCCATTAAACATACATACAGGATGTTATGGTAAACAGTTGCATTACTTTAAGGGGTGATTGTACTCGTGACACTGAACAACTTTCCCTAAACCTATAGGAAATTCGCAAAAAAAAACTTCGACTTTTCATACAAACGTTCGAGCATTTAGTATGGAAAGTCAACAAAATTTTTTTGCGTGTTTCCTAAGGCTAGGGAGTTGTTCATTATCTTGAGTACAATCACCCCTTAAAGTAATGCAACTGTTTACCCTAACACCCTGTATGTATGTATAATGGCCGGCAAACTTCTTGATCAATGCCTTGAAATCGCAGAAATAAAAGCAGGGCGAAAGCGCCACTGCGAAGGCCACAATCGACCTTTTAGAATATGTTTTTTACGTTATTTCAATACTTGGTGTAGTTTAGTAAGTTTAGTTATATTTTAGAACTTACTTTATTTTTATTAATCTTACAAAACGAGAATCAGCCGCACCCCGTTTTAGGGGTTGTTGTTATGAGAGCGCGGCTAGTTTCGACCCAGATTCGTCCTCTCGCCTGGCCATCTGTCAAACAGGCCACCGCGCAGTGACAGATGACATGCGCTGATGGATATTTTTTGTTATTTTGATGCCCTTTGTCGTTACCTATGCGGTTATTAACTGGGTTATGCAATTTTGGTTTAGGGCCCTATTTAATAAAAGTGACAATTGACAATGACAATTCAGAGTACATTGCTGAGAATGCTAGCAATATTTTTTTTAATTTATAATTAATGGACTTCTTGCTTGTGCGTTAGCACCGCATTTCCGCCAATGTCAAGTGGTTTGATGGGAGTATCTATCCAATCTCGAGGATTGTTTTTGAGTAAGAACACAACTGAGAAGGATTGTGGAGCCTCGTGGCAGGCTGAAACGCGAACCGCGCGAACACCACGCGAAGATGAGTGTTCGGGGCAAACCCTGCAACGTGACTCCCTGCAAAATTGTTACCCACTGCAAGTTTAGTGTCATTAGTAACCAGCAATGTAGGTACTCTGAATTGTCATTGTCAATTGTCGCGTTTATTAAACCGGGCCCAGATTGTTATTTTTAAACGACACTTTTTTTCGCCATTAATTTCTATACTTCTTAATTAATGACGTAAATTCATCACTACGGGGTGTAACAAAACACCCTAGTAATAATTTAGACCAACTTCAGACCATCAAACTGAACAACTTACACCATGGAGCCAACTTCGAAATCGCGAAATAAATCGGCTCTTTCATACAAAACTGCATTACCGACTAGACTCAAATGTATGGGAAAGCTGATTTTATTTCGCGGTTTCGATGTTGGCTCCATAGTGAAAGTTGCTCAGTTTGATGGTCTGAAGCACCCCCTTAAGTATAACTAGGGTATTTTGTTACACCCTGTATACTCCATGGAATCGGGGTCATCTTGAAGCCAGAACAGGGTTCTTTAGACCATCAAACTAAACAACTGTTACTACCAACTTTCATCAACTTTTTATCAACAAATCGTCAGATAAAAATCAATTGATTCATACATTTTTGTCGAAGCTATGAACATTTTCTAATGAACTTTTTCGCGATTTCGATATTGGCTTGAAAGTTGTTCAGTTTGATGGTGCTTACCCTGTTCCGGCTTCAAGACAAATCCGATTCCATTGGTTAGCATTTACAGTTAAAATTAAAAATTCTCTGACGGCAAGTTGACCATTAACTGGCTATCAAACAAATTATGATCTTTGCGATGTTTTGCACAGAACTGAAGGACCTGAAAGGGTTATGTTTAATTTCCTTGTAGATTTGTAAACGTCAGGAGGACAAACATTTTGCCCGGGATATTAAAGTGAGACCCATAGTGGTACAGTATTACTATCCCAGTTAGGGTTAATGACGTGTTATTTATTTACAGGACACGTCTTAAGCTTAGTTTCGTGATAGAATTGCTTTGTAGTTTGGATATGGAGAAGAATACACGGTGCTTTTTCGTTTTCGGGAAACAAACTGTCTAAAAATTCTTAAAAGCGTGTTAAAAATACAGGCCAGGTAAGCCATACATGTGCTTGCCCCTATGAGATTTGTCCGTTGACTACAAGGTGGACCGACGCGACGACCTCGTGAAGGCGGCGGGATCCCGTTGGATGAGGGCAGCGCAGGACCGGTCGTTGTGGTGATCCTTGGGAGAGGCTTATGTCCAGCAGAGGACGTCCATCGGCTGAAATGATGATGCCAGCCCCGGATTGGAAGCTTACAGGTTGAAGTCCCGTCCGGTACTAAATTTTTTTAATCTTAATTCGTATTCAAAAGCATACGGTCATAGTGTAATATAAACTATAGGGATTCAGCTCAGTTGTCGCGACAGGTCAATCGTGAGTATTGTTCGGGGGTCTGGGGTGCGCGTCCGGTACAGACTAACCTGTTCGCGGTACCGACTTTGCGACCCCGTGACCGCTAAGCTAAACCACTATTCATTTTTATTCCATTATGACAGCTATAACATGTTAAGGCAGAGACACAGTTACCGACGGCAGGCCCATACAAAAATGTCATTTAGTATGGGAAGCCGTCCGCCGTCGTGGCAGTCGGTACATGTGTCTCAACATAATATTTTGATAAAACCGTATGTTCAAATAATAATTACTACATTATCTCGTTCAATCATTATTATTTTCAATCAATAACCTCCAAATCCATTTCACATGCGCTCTTAAAAAGCCCATTTCGAATCAAGACCTCTATAAACCCAGCTTGTCTTTTGTTTCTTTTACAGCCCAATACCGTGGGTCATAAAGTTGAAGGCATGGACCTTTTGGTTTGTTATTTAGTACTGCTCACCCGCTATTTTTATAATGAAGAAACAATAACGCTTAATATTGCTGTCGGCCATTTTGGTTACGCCATTGTTTTCATTTGCTTTTGGCTGTTAAAATAATATCCATAAAGTTTCGGTTAGAATCTGTATTAAGTTCGTTATTAAAATTATACCTTTGTTTCATTTACAGGTTACGAAATGTAGAATGGATTCAGAGCTTAAATATTAGCATAAATACAGCATGACATTTTGGCGCTTTTCAAAAATTAACGTTAACCATTCATTCCAATATTTCATAATTACGAGTGCTTCTCCATTTATAATGTGTCAATTTATATTATGAAAATTGGATCAGCCTCTGTTTAACGTACCTAAATAGTTATAATGATCAATTTGGGTACGAACTCATAGGTAAGAAAGAAAGTAGGCTTTACATTCAAGGTACCTATGTACGTGTGGGTACTATATTCATCAATGCCTAGGAATTTTTTGATTAGAATGATTGATTTACCTAACCATGTTACCTATACTGTAAGCATCTCGAGTTAGTATGAATGAACAATTGACAGTATGTATGATTTTCAGTTCTATTCACAGACTGCTTGAGTCTTTCACATAGTATACATTTTTCTGTAGCTAAAAAGAAAAAGGTAGAAAAAACAAAAAAGTTACTGAAATATAGCTTTTAATCACTTTATAATAATGTTCGTATGTACAGCGCTTAAAACTATATAAAACTGGATGTCTACAGTAAACTTGTAAAAATATCGTACATTGTACATTTTGCGTAAACTAAAAACATGGAATATAGCATGATGGTTTTTAAAATCACAATACAACAAAAGTATAAACTTTCCCAGTCCATGAAGTTTATTTAAATAGTTACATAGTTAAAAACTTTAAACAAAGTTGTCATGTACTTGCGACTTAAAATTTTACAAAAGTAATGATTACAAAAATAAATAGTCACGCTTAAAAATGTTCGTATAAAGCACCATAACTTAACTGAAACATAGTTTAAAGTTAAAAATAACTTATTTTTAAAATAAGTAAAAGCTACCGAAATAGCTCCCAGGTATAGTTTTCGAACAAATTAGGAACTATGCATTTATCTATCCACCAGAAATAGTTGAAATATTGGAAAGTAAAGATAAGGTAAAAAACTAAATTTAAAAAGTTAAAAACTAAAATATTGTTAACTTGGAGGAAGCAAAGTTAAATATTTTAGCAACATCTGACAATTAAATTTTTTTATGTTTTTTACCAATGTTTTTTGTTCTATTTCTTTTTAAATCTGGATTTTAAGCATTGTAAACCTTATGATTAACAGAACACACGTGCATATCAAAACGTAGCTAGCTAGGTTAATTAAGAGGGTGCCGAGTCTATTGTGCTGCCCTCAAACGTATTTTTTTATTTCTAAACAACATTCCCAAAAAACAGGAATGTCACATTGTAGCCATGGTTGGTTTTCAATTTATCGACACATTACGGATCATTATGTTTTATATTTGTAGTTATTATCATTAGGGTTTAAAGATAATAATACGAAGTGACCCGATAAATTGAAAACCAGCAGTGACTACAATGTGACATTCATGTGTTTTGGAAATGTTGTTTAATTGTTTAGTTTAGAAATAAAATACGATTGAGACCAGCACAATAGGCTTGGTACCCCTTAAAAGCTGATTATAACACACGCTTTAAAAGGCTATTGACATAATCAATAGCAACAAAGCGATTAACAATCATAATTCAGTCTTCCAAATATTCTCTAGTGTTAATAAAGTCCTAGCAAATCTATGGAAAGCTACTTTGGAATAGAGACGAAGTCAAATGCTAATGATGAAGGAATGTCAAACAAGAAAATCGACAATTTAGAATAATCAGTCTTGAAATGGATGAAGAGATGCCGTTGGCAAGCGAGTTCACAATCTGATACCATCTCAACAAATTGTACCACAAACAATAAATACTTAAAATATGTAACGTACGTGTACAATGTTCAAACTTAGTTTTCATGGCATGTAACTACAATAGCTTATAGATTTAATTTTACAAAATGGTCCATAAGATTTTTACTTGTACGTAAAAGGTAAAAAATCTAGCACGAACGTTTATTTACACGAGCACCGCGAAACAAAAAAAAATCCCGTTTTCACTTTTGTCTTTTAAGTTTTAACCACTGTTTTTCTTTAAACACTAATTGTTTACACTACAATACAAGCTCATTGGCACTTTGGTAGCATACCTCTATCGCTAGCCCACTACTACACTTCGGTACCATCCTCTCCTTCATCTTCAAATAAGGGCTCCGTAGTGTTCACATCAACATTTGGCTTTTTCTTAGGCTTTGGAGGCGGTCTGGGTGGAATCTTTCCACTCCTGCCTAAAGTCCCTGATTGATTAAGCGAAACGTTACTTTCATTCTTCCTCGTATCATCTTTGGATGGTGATTTCATCTCTTCATTATCATTTCTGGGTCGCCTTAGTGATCCCGTTTCTGGCTTTCCTTTTCGGCTTAGGGTACTGCTATCAGATGCTTGAGATATACCATCAGCTCTATGATCCATGGAATTGAACAGAGCCTTCCTTGGTTCAGGTTGGGGAGTGGAAGTATTTTTAGCTGTCCAACTCATTCTGTTTACAGGTTCTTGAGGACCAGGTGTCGATGGTTGATTTGAGAGTTGAGAAACTACGCTGTTTCTTGGATTACCCGCGTATTGAGGGGTATGTGGTGGGACCGGTGACGGTGCAGGCTCCTGCTCTTCTATGGGAGCGTAATATTGATGAGGAACCTGAAAAACTTGTGGAGTAGCTGGCAGTGGTCTGTTTCTCATTGGAGAAAATTGAGGCTCTAATCCAGTTTTGTTCAGAGAGAGCACTGAACTTCCATCAGCTGTTGTTCTCAGACCAAGATTGTCATACAACGGTTCCTGTGCTTCAGAACTTGGAAGTATCTGAGTGCTGGCTGTACTAGACCAGCTTGGTACCCTTGGTCTTCTAGGTATAGTCACGTAGCCTTGTCGTGGAGTAACTACGGGAGGTGTAATTGGCGCCGTAAATGGTGATTGAGATCTTGAATACGGTAGAGTTCTGAAGAGGTTTTGGTTTGTCATTCCGTAAATTGGAGAATGAATAGGGCTGATTGGATTCAGTTGCGGTGGAAGCCTGGTGGTATCAGGAACAGTGGAGGCGTTGCTGGCAGCTGGCGATATTTGGGCAGCTCTTGCTGGGAAGGACAGCAGATCGGGTGGATAAGCCCGTCCATCTGTTCTACCGTATTCCACATTAAGAGCGTCGTGAGATCGTTTTGTTGGATGCTCAAAGTCCAATGATCGTTTCTCGTCGTCATTATGAGCTGAAACAAAGACAAAGGTACGTAAGACTAAGCATTATGGCTTCCTGTAATGTTTCAAAATAAACATTCACCAATTTAATGGGGTAGAGTAATTTAAAATTTGCATAACGACGTTTGTTTTATAACAGGGGTTTTAATTTGTCATTCGTGGAATTAATTAGTTTGCCATCGCCATTAACCTACTTTAATAAAAGTATTGAAGAGCAACCTACAAATATTTGTTTATGGACTATTTTAACGGAGTCAAAAATAAAGTGATTTGTTGTAGCGTATCAGTTCTATTGGGACAAGCAGTCCTAGGAAGTATCTAGACCAGACTAGGGACGTCATTAAAAATGGCAGGATAAAAGTAATCGAAATCTACGAGAATGTATGAGTGGATGCATGCATCATCAACATCATGGATCTAGAGGAAGCAAATGTATGTATTATTCTAAAAGATTACAGTAAAATTGTATTGATAACTCACCGAAAACAGAATCATTGTCCAGCAATGTTTTATTCAGCTCCGACATTTCGGTGCCTCCACTAGTAATCGAGGGTGGAACATCATATCTCCTCGGCGGCTTCGTTACAGGATTGACAGCTGTTATTAAACTCTTCTCCATTTCCGGTATAACTGATCCTTCAATCAAAGCTTCTCCGTTAGACGTATCAGCCTTCTTCTTATCAGAGCTTCGTCTAGTACAACAGCAGTAGCAAAGGATTACCAGAATTATTAACAGTATCGCGGCTGTGCATGATACTCCAATCAAAACTGGCATCATATCGTTGTCCATACCTGTTGGTACGAAAATGGTTGTATTGTGTGTAACGCTTAATGTCAGACTCCTTTCCTCGACCCCTCCAGGGTTTTTGGCAACGCATAGGTACTCTCCGCTGTCAGTACTATCAGCATCAAAAATAGTCAAGTTCACCCATCTGCTATTTTCGCTATTACTCTGTGTTAAGGAATATTTTACTCCTCCTTGATTTCGCTGATTGCCATCGAGGACCTGTGCGTTCAGGACCCATTTGATTTCTGGCAGAGGGTTTCCATTTACTTGGCATGACAGAGTGATATTGTTATCAGTTGTCAGAAGAGTTGTAGTTGTGGAAGGGTAGACAATGCTTGGCCTGCAAGCAAAATCACTAGAATCTAACTCCTTCCATAGTTTACCACTAACATTAGGTGGTTCAGTACAAGCAATTGGTGACGTATACAAGTTTTTGCTGATAACCCAGTTCCTGAAAGGTTGTAAATAGCAATCGCAACGCCAAGGGTTATCGTGGACATCTAAATTGGATAATGAAGTCAAAGCACTTAATGCATCGATTTTTAAATGCTCCATCTTATTGCCGTCAAGCCTCAAAATGTTTAATTTGGGAACATTCATGAATGTTTTAACGCCAATCTGGGTTATTCGGTTGTTACTCAAATCAACTTTCTGTAGAAACGGAAGATTGTTGAATAATCCGTCATCTAATTTCTCTAACTGATTATCGTTGAGCAGAATCCATCTAATTTTCGCAGTCTCTCTAAAAGCATCAGGCTGTAAGGTTTTCAAAGAGTTTTTCGATAAGTCCAATTCGATCATGATGGCTAGGCCACTTAGGCCGTTCTTTTGAATAGTCATCAATTTGCATTCCCTCAGAATAAGTTTCTTCAAGTTAATCAATCTCGTATCTTCGAAAGCGTGTCGTGTTATTTCGTAAAGATTATTTCCAGTTAAGTCTAGAATTTGTATTTCTGTGCTTAAAGTTTTTGGTATTTCTTGGTAATTGGAATGTGAGCAATCTGCTTGCTTGTTGCCGCTAGCCCATACACATTTGCATTCATCTGGGCAGTTTGCTGTAAAATCGGCTGTTGCGATCAAGACCAGGTTCAAAACAATCAGTTTGCGTAGAATCTCCCCCATTTTTGGCTCCGATCGTGGACCTGAAACAAGGAGAAAAAACACATAAGTAAACATGTTTTTGAGAGCAATAAAGGCAGTTAAAACGTTACTCGAAATAGAAGGCGTAGCACGCACGGCTGTTTTAAGAGCTATTACGAATAAAACTGAATCGTTTTATGGACTTAAACAGTTGTAAAGTTAACAAATGTTGTATTAACGGATGAAACTAAACTTTTATTAATAAACACTTCGAGACAAGTTTAGGCTTTTTTAAATTACAAATATTTGTTATTCCGTTGGCTTTGTTAGAACGATAAATCGGGACTTTATCCGTAGTTATTTTAAGTTATATTATCTGGCTAATGTCAGGCGAGATTTAGAAGTTGAGATTAATTGCTGTGTCGAGTAATACATACAAATATGTATCAGTTCTTCACTTAGGATTCACTAAGCTTGCTTCGTTATGAATAAAACATTAAGTAAAGTAGGTTCCGAGAATTTAATATTTAAAACTGTTGTTTCTTCGCAAATTAATGGAATCATGGAATCTTTTGGCATTAACAAGATACCAATAATTCAAGAACAACGAAACTTGCAATAAATTGTAATGATTTATAATTGGTTGACTTCATTTACAGCTGTCACACATAATGACGCACTCACGGAGCAGCAGACGTCAGTCCGTCATTTGTGAAGCAATGAGTTGTATGAAACTGCACGTAGAAGCATACACGGTGACGGATTAACGCACCGTGTGTGCTTCTACGTGCAGTCAGTGCGTCATCGTGTGTGATGTGATCACACCTTGAGGGTAAACACAATTTTGCTAGTTTATTCGTGTAGTACCTGAGTGATCTAGATTTGCTCGTTAACACTTTAACTGCCGACGGCCTACCTGGTAGGTCAGCGACCTATGGGCCGCAGTGCTCATGACTCACACCTTGAGTCAGAATCGTATAGCATTCCACACTGTTAGCACTGCGCGAATGTCATTGTTTTGAGCTTAGCAGCGAAAGTGTTAAAAACAAGTTTTTCCGGAGATGAGACCTATCTAGAAAATTTTTTTGAAACCCCAATTCTGACAATTTTATGGAAATCCTTAGAGTGCGATTACAGATAATACAACCAAATGTTTCTCGTTAACGGTTGAACTACACCACACAGCACAGCATCGCATTTTCCGTCGCTCCATCCTTAAAAATGCGATGCTGTGCTGTGTGGTGTAGTTCAACCCTTAATACCATTCATGATTTTGATAACATTCATATCACAGAGTGAAATTAAAGTTAAGTTTAAAAAGATGCTAGGTAATGATATCAATTTCACCCCGTAACCGTATATTTTTTTCATAATTAGGTATGTTTGTTTGAATCTAAGAATATTTTGTTTATTTCAGGCAGTTAAAATCTTTAAATTTTCCTGTATAAAACTTACACATTATTGTTTTAAAACTTATTACGTCGAGAGAAGAGTTCTGAAAAGAACACCAACCCCTTTGTTATGGAACAGACTTTAGCGTGTTGTAAATAGACTCCGTCTACGACTTTTACGTTCAATAATAATGGACTAGCTACGTAGAAAACATGGAAAGGGTGAAATATACAATAAGATCCGCCTCGCTGCCTCGAAGCAATCCGATTGCGCAGAGAGGTGTGTTGTATACAGGGTGTAAAATTAAATGCGTTACATATCGAACAGGGTGAATTTAATATGGAGCTAAAATCTAAATACATGCTCCATACAAAACGTCAATAGGTACTCGACTAAAATGTGTAACCGCAAATTTTTTTCGCGGGTCGCGAGTTCGAACCTCGCAGGGAGCAAAAATTTGCATGGTGAATACCAATATTTGTACCCAAGTCATGGATGTCTGTACAAGTAATTTTTTAAACACTCCAAATTCTTAGGGGTGATTCAGCCCATAATAAAAGTTGTTCAGTTTGACGGTCTGACCACTTCTCTAAAAGTTGAATCTGCCTTTAAAATATGTCTTTTTTGGAGCGTTGATTGCGTAGGTATCTAATTTTTATTCTTGATCTAAAATATTATTCCGAATATTTCCTTCCATTACCTCCTCGTTATCTCGTAGATCTCCGGTGGACAGGCAGGTACCCTAATCAATCAGACAGCTTTCACCCGTTTTGGCTTCTAAATCCAAAGAAAAACAGAGTAAACCGGTGAAACTAGGGTGTTATCGCACGGAGATGGTTCCGTAACAACTTTACAAGCGAAAAGCGCAACTGAGGGGGAAAATGCTGTTGTTTCATACAAAGCTGTAGTACCTAAGTAAGATATCATTATGTATGGGACAGCTGTGTTTGTTTCTTTCGATTTTAAAGTTGGCTTCATTGTGAAAGTTGTTCAGTTTGATTAGTAGAATATATGGTACTAATGTTTACCCGCGACTTCGTCCGCACAAATTATTTTAAGTCCGATCATAAGCTATCCAACAAAAAAAGTTTAATCAAAATCGGTTCAATAGTTTTTGCGTGATGAACGAACAAACAAAAAATTTTACCCTGTATTATGGTTTAACTGTGAACAGCATTAATACAGGGTTCTCCTTAATATGCTGACAGTTTTTCGTATCTTCAGACCATCTCATCAACAAATTTTCTCTATGGCATTAACATAGAAATCACGAAAAAACATCATCTTAGTATTCCATACAAAACAGCAATAAAATGACCCGTCGCCACTTTTATTGGTCAGTGGACACTACAATATAATACAACATGCTATAGAAGCAAATAGATTTCCTCACGAAGTTAACCATCACCGAAAAGCCAACATTGTATTTCAATACATTTTCAACAAGCGAAAAAACAAAGAAAAAGCAAAAAATCTCCCGAATCTCAGTCAGATTTTTTTACTAAGATCATAAAGACTCGTGGAGACAATATGGGATCTCGTTAGTCGGTATGCAGCAAGATAATTACATTCTAAGAGCCCCCACGCATAAACTGGGAGCAATTTGCTTGTAAGTGCGTTCCACAGTGTGATCTGCACCTTATGTGTGTACTTTGATGCTTGGGTTAAGTAACGAGCGAAAAGTTTTGGAGAAAGGACACACTCAAAGAAATCTTTAACTAAATACATACTGCCAGTAGATGGCGCGCACGTCCCCTTAAGACGTAACAGATTGAAAAATTTCGTTCTCTGGGTAGTGGGCTCGGTGGTGTAATTGGTTAGCACGTTTCCCCGGTTTGGAAGAGCGTGGGTTCAAGTCCCGCCCGAGACAAATTTTTCAATCTTTAATTTGATTCTTTAACTAAATGTTTGTTAAATGTAACTGAACTTTAGTGACTACCGAACTGTTTTGTAAAACATAATCAAACATTTGGTTATAAATAGCCAATTGTTTAGCTGTTTTACCCAAATGTTTCATTATGTTATACAAAACAGTTCGGTAGTCACTAAAGTTTGGTTGTATTTAACAAAAAAAATTTTTCAGTGCATCTGATAATCTGTGAATGTTAGGGAATACGGCGCACGCCCTAAAAGGCGAGATAGAATCGAGATTAACCACCGATTATGAGTTGCAATGTAAACGGGACGTAACAGATACAATTAACTTCCGTAGAAAACGATGAATTCCCAAGCTGTATTATCTACCTACTGCCAGACGGTTCGCGTAAAAATTTATCTAAACTCAGTGTTGTTATCACGTCGTACGCCAGTACTGCGCGCGACGAATGCGATGTTGCCGTCCGGCGCGAGTGGCAGAAATCAAGCAAGAGCATCGCTTACGATGCGCCAAAGTGTAAGTGCTAATCCCGGTACCTAAGGCCGATTGACGGAGGCCGGGCCTGCCGATACGCTGTACAAAATTGTATGACAGGCTTGATGTAATTCATTGCATATAAAAACGCGTGTCGGTCGCAAATTTTTAAAAAGCTCATTTGAAGCAAATATATGACTTTGTTTAGTACTTTCTGTAATTTTTACTTATCGAGATACATGCGCCAATATTGATCTATTTCGTAATTAGGTTATTGACAACTATTTAAGTCGAATTTACCACACATTTAAGTCAAATAGGCATTGCAGTTCTGTATGAACCAGAAGTTGTCCGTGTGGTGTCGGCTAAGAGTAGCACCATCCCATTTCCTCCCGTGGGTGTCGTAAAAGGCGACCAAGGGATCTACCGGAAGATGGGCAGCAGCATCCTCTGAGTACACACATTCAATCCAACTGCGATCGCCAACCCGCCTGCCAAGCGTGGCGATTATGGCAAATCCCCCCATTTTTGGGGAGGTCTATGTCCAGCAGTGGACGTTTATCGGCTGATATGATGATGATGATGAACCAGAAGATTTTTTTTCCGGGTTTGCTCCCATAATAAAAGTTGTTCAGTTTGGTATGTACAGTCTCCATTTAAATAAAATAAGATTGCATTACATGGTTTACCATATTCGTACGCATATATAAGGTCTAACAAAATCAGGTGAAACTATTTTAAGGGGATGATCAGACCATCAAACTGAACAAATTTCTCTATGGGACCAATATCGAAATCGCGAAAAAAATATCTCCGTTCCCATACATTTAGGTTGAGTAAGTTTGTATGGAACACCTGATTTTTTTTGTGCGATTTCTTTATTGGTCCCATAGAGAATGTTGTTCAGTTTGATGGTCTGATTATCCCCTTAAAATAGTTTCACCTAATTTTGTTAGACCTTATATATTTCCCTTGCGAAATTTTAACCCGCTACTATCTGAAAGCCATACCCGCTTTGCAAGCTGCTTTACTAGGTAACAGATTCGTCGCGCAGTCGTATGAACAACCTGTTGCCCTTAAAACCCGCTACCGCCTATGACTTAAATAATACAAAATACGACATAATAATACCCTAAGTGCCGTGAAGCAGTGATCTCTTTCTTCGTTTGTAATGGAGTCGTAATTTCGACTCGTTTCTAAATGTTATTAGTACTAGCTACGAAATTATTGTTTCTCTCTGGTATTTTAGGTATACTTGTTACGAGGACTAATAAGGAGAAAGGTTAAATAGTCCAATCATTTTAGAGTTTCCTTTGTATGGACACCCTAACAATAATTCCTCTATCGCTGTGAAGTGGTGATCAGACCATCAAACTAAGCAACTTTCTCCATGGGACTATCAGCTATTCCACACAAAACTACAATCCGACTCGACCAAAGCTAATGGAAAGCCTGATTTTTTTCTGCGATTTTGATGTTCGTCCCATAGACAAAGTTATTCAGTTCGATAGTCTGATCATCCCCTTTATAAGCCAGACCTTTAAATATTACAAGACTATTTTGTAGTAAATAACATGTTAGTATTGTTTTTTTAAACTGATGTTATGATAGTTTTCTTACATCTTTAATCGAGCGATAATATCGCTGCGATTTTGCGATAATTGTTTCCAGTACATTTTGTATGGGGACGCGCGCGATCCTACACACTGCTGCGATATTATCGAGCGATAACATCGCTGCGATTTTGCGATAATTGTTTCCAGTACATTTTGTATGCGGACGCGCGCGATCCTACACACTGCTGCGATATTATCGAGCGATAATATCGCTGCGATTTTGCGATAATTGTTATCAGTACATTTTGTATGAGGACACGCTCGATCCCACACACTGCCGCGATATTATCGCAACCTGACGCAATCTCTTTCGACTAAATTCAGTGCTGGGCGCATGCGTGACGCGAATCGCGGAATCGCTGCAGTGTGTAAGGTGTCGCGATATCGCTGTCGATAATATCGTTCGATAAAATCGCTCGATAATATCGCTGCAATGTGCGGAGGCCTTAAATCCTACTAAACAAAAAGAAAAACTATATTTTATAAGTTTTCTCTTTTTGCGAGATGCCAAAGAACTTTATTTCCCAACCTTTAAAAACAATATTTCTATGTACAATTTGCAGACTGGAGATAACAACGGCTATCATCAATTACTTTCACAACATGTGTCTGTCCGTCTGATAGTATACAATAGAGCTCTGTTCAATGAGGGCCCGTTTAATGGAGGTTAGGTCTTATTGACCCCGGTTATGGTTTGGGTTAGGTATACAACGTTGGTTTAGGTAGGACATGCCTTTGAAAATCGGGTTTACATGACAGGAAATTTTTGATCGACAGAAAATAAGTAGCAGAGATGACAGATTTAACGATTTGAAAATGTACCTACAGATCAAAGAACTTGTCGCCATTATTACCGCAAATTATTTCCTTTGTCTTGAAGAGAAGATTCTATATCTATAACGTAAATGCTATTCTACTTGACTTTGATTGATATGTTCAAAGTAGATTTTGACTACAGCTACAGATTTTAACTGTTTAGTTACATTAGCAGATACTCAGGTTATTTTATTTTTCTCCCCTCCGGACGGAAAGCGTCAATTGTCGCCCCGCAGCGCTAAACGAAGTTGTCGCTTTCCACCTCTGTCAAGGAGAAAATTTTCTCCCCTCCGGACGGAAAGCGTCAATTGTCCTCCCGCTGCGCTAAACGAAGTTGTCGCTTTCCACCGCCGTCAAGGAGAAAAATAGTATACGAACCACGGCTTCGCCTCGTCCAACAATTACATGAGATCTGTCACCTTTCTTACTTTCCTCTCCTCGGTGTGTAATCTACTATAGGTGCGTAAGATTACAGTACAGGGAACCGATCACGCTATAAATCTTCACTGAAACGTTATTAGAACGCATGAAAATCACAACTTTTAACACATTCGGTTTCGCGCTAATCATCTGACAGCTCATGACAGATCGCTCAGACGTTTTAGACTGTCGATCATATCGTAAATGTGTCAAGTTTAGCGCGAAACGGAATTCAGCACAGATAAATAGTAACTGGCTTGCAATTTAAAGAATAAGGATTGCATTTCGATTAGCGCGGTCGGCCTCCTGTACCCTACCTTCACTAAGACGTGTACAGGGGTGTCAAATTTAAATGGGTGTGTCAGAACATGAAACTGAACAACTTTTACTAAGGGCCAACTTTGAATCGTGAAAAAAAATTGCTGTTTCATACATATTGATCTAGCGGCTCCATAGTGAAAGTGGTCCAGTTTGAGGATCAGTTGTTCGATATGTAACGCATTTAAGCTCAGGCCACACACAGGCGGTACCGGAGGCGGGATTTTTTGTACGAGTTAATTATGGACCCTGCCACACAGAAATCCGCCGAACTGCTGCCGGCCCGCTTTCCCGCAATCCCGCCTCTGTGTGGCCTGAGCTTAAATTTTACACCCTGTACAGATTAATTATAAACTGTGGCCAAAAGCCAATATTCGCCAGTTACAGTAAAAAAGAAAACAACGCATTTTGCTTAAATAACACAAAATGAGTTTCATTAACATTCAAAAGACCGCACCAGAAACTTGAGGACAGTTTAAACAATTAAAGTTAACCCTTGACCGTATCCATGCTATCCCAACAAACTTTGATTAACCATAGTTTAACTACTGACTCAGTAAATGAATCAATTCTAACTCATTGCTATGTGGTGTTTTAAATTATTATTATTGGTAACCCTTTATACAGGTTTTATTACTGCAAAAGTGCAATGACCGGTCGAACT
The DNA here is from genome assembly GCA_963693445.1 of Agonopterix heracliana. Taxonomy (NCBI): domain Eukaryota; kingdom Metazoa; phylum Arthropoda; class Insecta; order Lepidoptera; family Depressariidae; genus Agonopterix; species Agonopterix heracliana. The sequence continues at coordinate 3,390,659 of OY856321.1, forward strand.
AGGTTTTCTATTGATTATTTAACTTTTAGGGCAGACTTATGACTAAAAGTGATTTCCAGATATGAATACGAGACATAGATCTTATTATAAATTATTGGCGTTTTGCATGTGGTTGCCAATGTCAAGTAGTTTATCTACCCCTATCTCAAGAATTGACAACATTTCATTTTAAGAAAGGTACCAAACTTAGAAAACCATTTGGAGATTATGTGATTCAAAGCTTATATCAAAATTATCAGATTTTTCTATCCATTATTTCTCGAGTTATTTGAAAAATACTGAAAAATATAATAGAGGTTGAATGAGATTTTATTTCTTTGCCTGCTTGGTTTTTGACAGTTTTTATTTTTAATGTTATTGCGGCCAAGGTATCTTAGCCATACATCCTACGTTTTTCACAAAAATTCAAAAGCAAATTAAAAATAGAAACATCTGTCAAAATAAAGTCGGAAAAATACGTAAGTATCCATAGGCCAAGTATTTCGTAAGTATCTCTTATTTATTAACTTATTTTTATATTTTTCATTAAAAACAGGTGATTAAAAAAATTTAATGTTATCAATTGTTTATTGAGCGAAATAAATATTTTTTAATTTATTTTTAGGGAGGTATTGTAAGCGTTAATTATAATTATGCACATTATTTACTATATTTTATTTAATTTGAAATAGTTGCATAAATTAAAAAGTATCAAGTTATTTATTGGTCATGAGTACAGTACTCAGCTTGATCGCACCGGCGGGTTTGTGGGGGAGAAACTTGTCATTCCCCACCACAAACCCTAGTTGGGGTGGTGGTCAGTAGAATCGGCATTCAGTTCGAGGCAGGCCACCGAGTCGGTTGTCTGTTAAGTGTTCAGTGTATAATTGTGTCTTACGAAGAAATATACGATCAAGAGAGTGAATCGCAGTTTCATTTCTGGAACCGTACAATAGTTTCAGAATTGGGACGTTCGAGAATTTTCTACGAATTCTCACCGCGCCTGCAAAAGTTTTAAAATAACGTAAGTCTTTGTTTTTTTTTAATTATTATAAAATTTTTATATCCCTTTCGTATTTTTTGTTTTTATTGTTTCTTTACTTATAATTTATAAAATATCAATGCTCAAAATATATAAAAAAATATAAAATATCATTCCTATCCCGTAGAAACCGTCTCTGCATGATAAATACCTAACTAATAGTTTTTTTAAACAAACTCCCCGTAGATTATATTTAAATCGATTCAGATATTGATGATATAACTGCTTATAAGACAGTTGGTAGATGTAGCAATGTTTCTGGCCACCCTGAAAGGGATTATGGCCGTGAGTTTATGCATGTATGTGCGTGTGTTCCGATGTTGTACGTGTAAGCATACCTATTTATCTGTCGGTTTCCTGCACCTGGCCAGGGCTACTCTCTGGGGCGTAGAGACCGTCAAATATTGTATGGCTACCGTTTTTGTTGTCCGCCTCGCCAGGGCTACTCTCTGGAGGCATGATGGCATTGATGGGCGTTACAATTACAATTCATTTATTATTGCTTACATGTAGAACTAGGTACATTAGGTAATTCATAAACCCTTATTTCCATCTATGCGCGTTGCCAGGGCGTAGAATAGAAATTGTCGAAAATTATGTAACTGTTTTTTTTTATTATTATTACACGCCTCGCCAGGGCTACTCTCTGGAGGTATAATTAAATTAATTACATAATGATCGATTACCAACGCTTACATGAAGAAATCCATTTCTGTTATTTTTTTTTTTTTCTCAAAAAAATAATAACTACCTATGTGTAGATGTAATGTCAATCACAGGTGCTAAGCAAAACAATTTAAGTTTCAGATATAAACGCAACATCACGCCATGAGCGCCCAGAGGTTCGAGCCAGACGATCGCACTGAGTCCGGTCGGTTTGAAGGACCAGACGTTCATGGATTAGACCCAGGAGTACCCAGGCATGAGGGTCAGGGTCAGGTTGAATCTGATGTCCCAGGAGTACCCAGGTATGAGGGTCAGGGTTCAGAATACTATAGTCACCCAGGAGAGCCCGGAGTTCAGGGCCAGGGTGTGGAACGTATCCGACGCGAACGTAGTCCAGGAGTACCCATGCTGGGTCGGGACCAATACACGACTGAAGTAGGTCGGCGAAACGGGGATGAGCGTAGCCGTTCTAGAGAAAGGCGCTCAACTGGTAGAAGCTGCAGGAGACGGCTCAGAGCTCTGAGTTCATCGTCTGAAGGATCGGGTGAGCGGTACCACCACACTACTAAACGGATGCGTCGTACTAAGAGTAGACCTAAGAGTAGCGATCGTGATAATGATATTTTAGATAAAGTTTTAACCATTTTAAAGCAGGTAAAGAAATCAGATAAGCCCAAGCTTTCATTCAGTACGAATGTCATACCGGAATTCGATCCCATGGCAAGGGAACAAACTGTATTAACTTGGCTTACTAAAGTAGAGGAATGTGCCGAAATTTATGGATGGGATGACAGGGAAACGATTCATTACGCTCTTCCAAAACTATCTGGGGTCGCAAAATCTTGGTATCAGGGTTTACCTTCTTTATTAGTCACATGGCAAGAATGGAAAAAGAAGTTGATTGAATCATTTCCTTGTCGAGAGGATTATGCTGAGCTTCTGACAGAGATGTTATCTAAAAAAGTTCGTTATGGGGAATCGTTAGAGCACTATTACTATGCTAAGGTCAACCTACTCAACCGGTGTAAAATCCACGGTAAACAAGCGGTAGACTGCATTCTGTATGGAGTGGAAGATCGAGCAGTAAAAGTTGGAGCACAGGCCGCTCAGTTTAAAGAACCTGAACAAGTACTCAAATATTTCAGGACCGTAAAAGTGGGCCAGAGCAGGGACAAAGACTATGAACAGTCCTCTAAATTTCGTAATGAACGTCGACCACCGCTACCAGCTAAACCAAGTGGCTCTAAAGCAAATAATGGAATAACCTGCTATAATTGTAATGAGATTGGGCACCGTAGTAATAAATGTGATAAACCACCAGTAAAATGTTCTTTTTGCGAAAAGCCAGGGCATCAGGTTATCCATTGCTTCAAGAATAAGTCAGGAAGAGAAACAGAAAAGGATATAAAAGAGAAAAAAGTAGCAAGACTTAGTATTGACGACGCTTATGATAAGTACATAAACGACATCAGGGTCAACGGTGAAGTACTAAAATGTTACGTTGATTTAGGCAGTCAATGTTCTTTGATCAAGCTTAGTGCAGCTAAAGCAATGAATCTAGAAATCAATACACCAGACGATTTACCAGTACTAAGAGGTATTGGAGCCAACTTGATTCCGCCAGTAGGAGTGTCAGTGTGTTCAGTCGAAGTCCAAGGCATCAAAGAGACCATAAACTTGTACGTTGTCGAAGATTATGTGATTCATCAACCTGTTCTACTAGGCCACTCCTTTACCGAAAAACCCGATATCACAATAACAAAAACTCCAAGTAAATTGATTTTCCAAAGAACCGAATGCAACAAAGTACATCTGAGGGTTAGTAGCCTAGTGAATATACCAAGTGCAAGTATGAGACCCGTTTCAGTTGTTGCAGATTCCCAAGTAACTGGTACCGTCCGTGTCAATGGCTCGTTAAGGGGATCCGAGGGCAAGGAATATTACCTTCTACCTGGAGACTATGACATCAAAGACGGTCATAGCGTTCTTTTGATTTATAATACTGCATCCGATAAGTTGTCGTTTGACGAAGGTATGCTGATGACACGAGCTTCTTGTAGAGATGCCACGGATAATTCAGAAATTCTAAACGCTTTTAGTGTTCAGTTCAACGAGACCGAATTAGATCCGACAATTAAGTGTGGCGATAGTTTGGCCGATCAAGAACGTTTGCAGTTACAACAGTTACTGTCCAAGTACTGCGATTGTTTTGCAAATGGTCTTAAGGACCTTGGGTTCACAAACGCTACTGAAATGACTATTGAACTTGAAGACTCCCAACCAGTAGTTTACCGCCCCTATCGGATGTCCATTGCGGAAAGGACATTAGTAAGAAATATGGTGCAAGAAATGCTCGACAGCGAAATCATCAGGGAATCTTCCTCATCATACGCTAGTCCGATAGTGCTTGTTCAAAAAAAACTGGGGAGAAGCGATTATGCGTTGACTATCGAGCATTGAATCGCAAGACCAAGAAAGTTCACTATCCACTTCCTCGCGTTGAAGACCAACTGGATCAACTGTCGGGTAATAAATTGTTTACTTCACTAGATTTGGCTTCTGGGTATTATCAAATACCAATAACAGAAGAATCACGCGACAAGACAGCCTTTGTGACTCCTGATGGGCAATACGAGTACAATCGTATGCCATTCGGGTTAGTAAACGCCCCTTCAGTCTTCCAAAGAACCATTAACAAAATTCTGTCACAGGCCAAAATCAAATATGCAATCGTTTACATGGATGATATTTTGATACCTGCAAAGAACGTAAATGAGGGTCTACAAAGGCTGGAGGAAGTACTAGAGTTGCTTAGGCAAGGAGGACTTACACTAAAACTAAGTAAATGCAACTTTTTTCAGAGTACGATTGATTTTCTTGGATTTGAAGTAAGTGCCGAAGGAATACGTCCAGGATCAAGAAAAACTGACGCGGTTTCGAAATTTCAAAGGCCTGGCAATCAACATGAGCTAAGGCAGTTCTTAGGTTTGTCCGGATTCTTCCGTCGCTTCATTAAAGGCTATGCCCTTATCGCCTCTCCTCTGACGGACCTTCTAAAAAAGGATGTCAAGTGGTTATGGGGTGAGGCTCAGGAACATGCTTTTAATGAGATTAAAACTTTATTGACTCAACGTCCTCTTTTGGCTCTATACAACCCTAACTCTGAAACACAGTTACACACCGACGCCAGTAAAGATGGTCTAGCAGGCATTCTTCTTCAATCGAATTCAACCGGGGTTTTCCAACCAGTGTCTTATTTTAGTCGCAAGACCTCACCCGATGAAAGTAAATTCCATTCCTATGAATTGGAAACCCTTGCAGTTGTAGCATCCGTAAATCGATTTAGAGTCTATCTAGTCGGTATCCCGTTTAAGGTTTTTACAGACTGTAATGCTCTAAGGTATACTCTTACAAAACGAGACGTGATCCCACGAGTTGCGCGGTGGTGGGTCCAACTTCAGGAGTTTGATTGCTCTATTGAATATAGACCTGGGTCACGGATGACACATGTTGACGCACTGAGTCGTAATCCGATTGAAGTTAGCGAAACGGAATCTCATGTTCTCGATGTGTTGGTACTGCAAAACCCTGAACAAGACTGGATCACCACGGTACAGTGTGCCGACGATGAGGTAAAAAGAATCAAAGATATTCTAAGTGATCCTGGATCTGAGCAGATAGCACAGTATTGTAAAAATTATAAAGTTAAAAATGGTCGCGTATACCGCATCGTTGGTGAAGATCTTAGATGGCTCGTTCCCAAAGGAGTTCGTTGGCAGATCTTGAAAAAAAATCATGATGACGTAGGACATTGTGGGTTTGAGAAAACGCTTCAACGTATTCAGAATCATTTTTGGTTCAGTAAGATGCGTCGGTTCGTAAAAAAATATGTTGCATCCTGTCTAGAATGTGCTCATCATAAAGCACCCGGAGGCAAACAGGAGGGTGAACTCCACCCTATAGATAAAATAGGTGTTCCATTCCACACTGTTCATGCCGACCATCTGGGCCCTTTCATAAAAAGCAAAAGAGGGAATTGCTACTTGCTTGTTTTGGTCGATGGTTTCACCAAGTATGTTAACGTAACGCCAGTGAAAAATACAAAATCTGTGACTACTGTTCGAGCATTGAAAGAGCATATCAGTTATTTTGGCGTACCTACACGTCTTATTACAGACAAGGGTTCAAGCTTCACCAGTAAAACATTTAAAGAATTTGTATCAACGTACGGCATCAAACATATAGAGAATGCGGTCGCCACTCCCAGAGCTAATGGCCAAGTGGAACGATTTAACCGCACTATTCTCAACGCGTTATCTGCCTCATCTCATGGTGACGACGAAAAAAATTGGGATGAACACGTTGCTGATATCCAAGTAGGTCTCAACACCACGACGCACAAAACTACCCACAAAAGTCCCTCTGAACTTCTTTTTGGTTTCAATATCACGAGTCGTTCACAAGGAATCTTAAGCGACATTATCAATGACACCATGAATATTACAAGTTCAGAGGATTTGGATGATATAAGAGAAGAAGCTAGTAAGAAAATAAAAGAACAGCAAAGCAAGGATTCAGAAAGGTTTAATAGAACAAGAAAAGCTAGCACAAAATATTCAGAGGGTGATCTAGTTAGAGTTCAAAGACAAGTACCCCATGATGGCAAGTCACAAAAATTGGTTGTAAAGTATCAGGGACCCTATCGCATAGTAAAAGTGCTCCCAAATGATAGGTTTCTGATTGAGGATACTCCTCTTTCTCGTAAACAAGGTCGACGCTACGAAAACATAGTAGCAATAGATAAAATACAACCTTGGTTGAGCTTTAACAGAGGTATTGAATCTAGTGACAGTGAGAGTAATAATAGTGAAGTGGGGGAAGGTTAATAACACTTTAGCATAAATCTGTGTTCTTGTTTGGTTTGGTACTAAATCATGTGTACTCTACCTGTATCTTTACTAATAATGATTATTATAATTAGTATTGAAAAAAAAAACCAATTAATTATAATTAATTACTGTAATGTTTTGTTTACGTATAGAGAATACGTAAATTAGGTATCTAATTAGTACATTTTATTATTGTTTCATTGAACCAATATTGTACAAACAATCTATTAATATTAGGAGTTTGATTAGAGTTTCATTGTCATATAAAATCAAACGATAAATTTCTTGGATATTTGATTGTTTAATTATTTATTATTTAAAGCTTATTATAATATAACTTTATTGTCTAAAATTAAGTCGTACATTTGTTATCTACCTGTGTGAAAGCGAAGGGTCTCGCTTCGAAAAGGATGGCCGAGCTGTAAGCGTTAATTATAATTATGCACATTATTTACTATATTTTATTTAATTTGAAATAGTTGCATAAATTAAAAAGTATCAAGTTATTTATTGGTCATGAGTACAGTACTCAGCTTGATCGCACCGGCGGGTTTGTGGGGGAGAAACTTGTCATTCCCCACCACAAACCCTAGTTGGGGTGGTGGTCAGTAGAATCGGCATTCAGTTCGAGGCAGGCCACCGAGTCGGTTGTCTGTTAAGTGTTCAGTGTATAATTGTGTCTTACGAAGAAATATACGATCAAGAGAGTGAATCGCAGTTTCATTTCTGGAACCGTACAATAGTATAGAGAAAAAATTGCATTACTAGTTAATAGATGGCGGTGCCTCGTGGCAAACACAAACGCGAACCGCGCGTATGACACAACCGCTCGTGGCCAAACATGCAACGTGACTGCGAGTCCCAACTCTACAAATAATAACCACTACTAATGATTCCTACACAATCCAACACAAAACCCATTTCATATTAACACTCCACTAAAATTTCAACAAAACAGTTAAGTTTATCGAACTTTAAAGTTAGCACTTAACAATAATTTACGTAATGTAACTGCTAATCAATAAATTAGGTTCATCATAATGGTAAACGTAAACAGAAATGTACTCGTAGTACATGAGTATGGTTACTTGCGACTTGCGAAACAGTTAATTACAACTTCCACTCTGATCTGGGGCCTATTTCACAAATAAGAGACAGTATAATGTTACCTCCGTGGCCTCTTGACACGGAGGTCGTGGGTTCGATTCCCACGGGGGACACCTCTTTGTGCGTTTTCCCCAGTTGGTTAGGACATTGCAGGATGAATCACCTGATTTTGAGCAGCGTTGCAAAAGCTACCGATTTCAGATTTACCGTTCGGATCTACTGATTCATTTCACAACAGTTGTTTCAGCTAAGTGCGTTTGACGGAGCGGCAGATGTCAGTCCATAGAACCACACCCGGTGCGTCAAGGCGTCACCGTGTGTGCTTCTACGTGCTGTTTCATACAACTCCTTGCTTCACAAATGACGGACTGACGTTTGCTGCTCCGTCAGTGTGTCATCGTGTGTGAACACACTAAATCTTAAAGAATTTCGCCTTTTTGTGTGACAGATGCTTAGAAATCGATGCTTGATTAAGAATCTTAGTACACCTACTGTCAGTATTTGGTCGTTCTTATTAGATAGGTATGATCCCTTGAAAGATTGTGGACTGAAATAGGTAATTGAAAATTTGATTTTATAAGTTACTGCATCTGGTGTTTATGCTTTTTAAATCCATGCGGAGAAATCCTCGAGAACAATATTTTTGATTCTATTAAAATGACACAAGTCTTCCGCTTCACTCAAGTTTCATGTTGAGCTCAATACGCAACTGGCACGGGAACACAATTATTAAGTGTCAGCTTAAATTTTATGGAAATTGAGTACTGTTGGAGGCGCAATTTCATATTATATTATTACCAAAACTTGATATTGGCAGAACCTATGACAGTATACAAGGTGTTACAAAAATACAAATAAACCTTTAAGGGGGTGGTGTAGATCATCAAACTGAAAAACTTTCACTATGGGACCAATATCGAAATCGCGAAAAAAAAATGGATGTCCCATACTCTACAAATCGACTAGAGCTAAAATATGTATGGGATATCAAATTGTTTTTTTCCCGATTTCGATGTTGGTCCCATAGAGAAAGTTGTTCAGTTTGACGGTCTAAACAATCCCCTTAAGAGTTTTAAAAATTTATTCTTACTTATGAAACACCATGTACAGTCACTAGGTATATGCAGCCACAATTATTTAAAAAAACACTTGTGTTTTTCCGTCTTCTTATAATACAGCCATTTTTACTTTACATTGTACTTAACAGTCTTTATTATGTATCATAATAAAGCTTAAGCTGAAACTTCAATAAAAAGCTTATTTCCTCCAACTCGCTTAAATATTCTTAAAAAGAATTATAACGAAAGCGGCAATGGAGTTGAACACATTCAAACAGTGATTTTAGTCTGAAACATCCTAAAAACTGACTACGAAAACTCCTGAATATCTACTTTATTATAATGATACTTTTCTCAAGTCCCTAAGGCTTGAGTTCGTTTGTGTTGGTAGCATTTTCTGGAGAGTGAGTAAGAAGAAACGAAGCGATATTTAATGTTTTTGGGGAAGTTTTGTCACCAATAGTTATTTGTTATGCTAGGCTGCAAAGTTGCTTTTTGGCGCGAGTACTTGTATTGAAACCTGAGCTCAGCGAAGGTTTCAAAGGTACGAGACGCAGAATAACTTTGCAGCCGAGCAAAACACACAACTTTTCACCTCACAACAGCGAGGAAAAAAAGTTAATTGCTACAGAGACAACAACATTTTAAAAAGTATTTTTTTTCGTGCTGGCCTGTGACATGATAGGGACGTGAATAGTTATTAATATATTTTTAGTGGACTGGCGGTATAGAAAAATATGGAATAGACAGATTCAAATTTCAAAAACTCTTTCCACGCTAGCGGATAAAATCCACTTTTGCACTCAGATTTCGAATGATAAACAGAATCTTTCCGAGCTTGTGAGGTGAAAAGTATATTGATAATTCAATAAATTACATACATAACACATTTTCTTCTTCTATCGGGTCGATGACACGTCATTACCTATACATTTATTTACCCACACGGATAGCACCACAGAACATACAAAGAGAGGTTAGAAATGCAATGTAGCGCTTTTGCTTCGGAGACGGCTGTCGCCACTTGTCTTCCCGCTCACGCTGCTACAACTACTCATGCCCTCTCACTCGCACCACACCGCGCACCATAGAACATATAAGAGCGTTGCTCATATCCTTGGCGCGCCTGCCCCGCCCACAACGCCTTTCTAACCTCGCTTTATATGTTCTGTGGATAGCACTACCGGCATCTTCCATAAGGTCTGTTCGCGTGCAGGTCCGGGCAGGAAGGATAGGATTCAAGATGGGCCATAGTCTGATGAGCAACACCGCATTCACACCTGACACATTTTGAAACATCCAAAGTCATCAATAGAGTTCTACCACGAGTTAGTACGTACGTATGCATCTGTTCTTAGAGTTACCTTTTTGTACAGTCGATGGCAGTCTATCGAGTTTGATTTGCCATCCACCGTCCACCTCTGTCAAATGCTTGCTGATTGTCCAAGGTGGGCCAGACGTATCGTGGATTTAGTACCGTTACTTCGGGATGCTCTTTTTGTGCTCCGGGTAGTTCAGAATTATTCTCGACCATCATCTTCAGTCTCCATGCAGGGCACAGGCCTATCAGGGAGGTTGCATGGGCGTCAGTCCACGCGAGCCCAATGCTGATTGGTAGGCTTCACATACGCATCAGAAGCCTCTTCTGCGTATACAGGTTTCCTCACGATGTTTTCCGTCACAGTTTGAGAGCAGTCGGTATTACGTACGTTAAGAAAAACGCATTGATACTATTTGGTACATGTCATGTTGTGCGTGCTGATTCGACCCAAGACGATCATGATTGAGTGTCCATACCTCTCCGTAATGCGCCTCTGACACTCATGTAAAGCATGAACATTTTACAACTTGTATGTAACTAAAAACTATGGATACTGATAGGAACGAGGATAATAAAGCTGCTTGAAGAGGCAAGAGGGTGGGTCGGATTGAGTCTTTAACCAGTCGACTTATATTCAGATCCTTATCAAAATTAATTCCGATTAATGAAGTACTTAACTGGGATCTAAATTAAATAATTATTGTGCAAAGATCCATTACATAAAGGTGATAATAACTTTGTTTACTCAGTTCAGTGGGTTAATGGATCGGAAACAGTAATCATTAGCCTATATTTGAGTAGATTAAGTTTCCTACTTAGGGATTTTCCTTTATTTTTGTAGTAAATTGTGTTAAGGACAGGCCATGGAAAATCTCACTAATATTATAAATGCGAAAGTTTGTGACGATGTTTGGAGGTTTGGATGTTTGTGACGCAATCACTCACGCAAAAACGGCTGAACGGATTTGGATGAAATTTGGCACACAGATAGAATATGTTCTGGATTAACACATAGGATACTTTTTTAAGATCCACGCAGACGGAGTCGCGGGCAACAGCTAGTTTATATATATATAGGCATAATGCTCACGACTATATTCCCCAAGGGGGTAGTCAGAGATATTCTGAAACCTCAGAACATCCACGATTCACCAGTAGTACCGAAACTGTGTCCAGTGTGACGGGGGGTGAGCCCGTCGCCACTAATAATGGACAGTGGGTACAATACATGCTTCGAAATTGAAGCATGCAGGTTTCCTCACGATGTTTTCCTTCACCGAAAAGCCAGTGGTGTTACAAATCGTACATAAATTCCGAAAAACTCATTGGTACGAGTCGGCGTCGTGGACGGGGATCGAACCATCGCCTCCTGCACGGCAGGCAAGGTTACTCGCCACTGGACCACCACGGCCGCCATGGAAAATTTGTTTGTTTACATTCCAAATTGAGCTAAGTTTGACCGTTGATCTATCCGTTATCCATTGTATTTTCAAGTCGTTTTTGCGGGACTGTGACTTGTGAATAGGTCACCCATATTCTTCGCGTGGGTACGAGGTGACTTAGGAATAAAGCGTTACTTTTGCCGTGTTTTTATGTGAGAATGGTTAGCCACCTATCATCATTTGACACAATCCATTTTAAAACTTTTAGCCCCAATTGGGTTGGGCGTTGTACGAAATTCAATACAAAATTGATGACGCAACTACAGTAGTTAAGTACAGTGAAAACTCATAGTAGGCACACTGCACGCTTCAAAGGTATGTTAGTATTTGCAGCAAAATTTCTAAGCCTCTCAAGACAAACGTCTGGAATGGTATCATTCTAAGACGGATACCACAGCATTCATGATAAAATGTGACGACAGCAACAAAAACCTTTACTGCATTTAACACACGGACCTGAAAAAAAGACGGACGTAATCTCGTCTAATCACGAGTGAAGCACCCATTTCTTTTGTGTGCGTGCTGTCACGCGGTACATAATGGTGACGGATGTAGAACCTGCGCCTAGAGCTAGTGCATCTGTGTGAGTGTAGATCCCTTGTAGAACAAACGAAAATGTTGGACCTTGCATGCTTCACATCTTTTTAGTGTCACATTACGTCCGTCTTTTTTTCAGGTCCGTGATTTAACATTAATACGTTTTTGAGACCTCCCACGCAAACAGATAAAGGCGAATGCTCTAATACAGACATAGTTTTCTCAATACCTATATGTTTCGTAAGGAGTAATTCCCAAAGGTATTTTCCGCACGATTTAGTTTTAAAATGTACAGACGCATAAAGTCTAACTAACAAAATGTGCAAAGCAGAAACACAATTTAATCTCAGTACAATACTCTGTAGTGAACTTAATTGTTTTGTTTCATTGTCTCGAAACCAAATACAGCGGAGTTGATTACTGCGGTCCATTAAATCGATTGTATTGATAATTTAATCGTTCGGTTCATTAACTACTATTACTGCATTAATAAGTTATTTCACATTATCTTCTGATTGAGTGAGCTGATTGCGATTAAATTCAAACTATACAGGGTGTTAGGGTTAACACTTGCATTAATTTAAGGGGCGATTAAACACTAAACAACTTTTCCTAAGAAACCTATAGGAAATTCGAAAAAAATAATTTGTCAAAATTCAGCTACCTATCTTATCTTATCTTATCTTGTTGTGGGGGCTGGCAGGCCAGCAACACTTCGACCCAGTGGGATCTTTTGTGTTAGCCCCAATACTTTTTGCTTTCCTCACCCTTCAAATACATGGTCAATGAAGGAGGCTTCAGCTACCTATGTGTAACGATCTCCGAGAAAAATGCGTGTGACAGTAGACAGACACTGAGTTGATTCCATAAGGCTGCTTTTCCACCAGAGATGTGCGAGGTAGCGCGGCGGTGAGCGAGGAAAAATCGGCCAATGGGAGTGCTTCAATTTCCCAATGACGTGATCGAGCGAGCGCGCTATTGGCGGATTGTTTCCTCGCTATCCGCCTCGCTACCTCGCACATCTCTGGTGAAAACGCAGCCTAAGTGTTGCGTTTTGTAATTGTTGGTCGGGAAACGACAAAATAAAAATAATAACCCATCCAATCAAATCAAATGTCAATGTAAGTACGAACACGCCAAGTATACAGGGTGTTAGCAGGTAACGCATTTAATTAAGTGCCTACGCACTTAATTTTTGTATTATCAAAAATATTAATCAACAAAAAACCAAACAAACAAAATGGAACTCACTAAAAACTTTCTCATTTATGCATAAAATGTTATTGCTTGTACCATAACCATAAACTCCGCCATGGAACTAACACGTCTGTAAGGGCCTATTGTTAACCGCAGACAACCTTGAAGTCTGGACCTTTCAAAGGCTTTATTGTACAAAACTGCTTTTTATTACTAATTTTAACCGAGACAGAAATAAAATGGTCTGTTCAGTTCGAGTTTGTGTCGTGATCTTTCTTTCTTTTCGTGTCAATGGTTCTATAGTGGTGTTTTTATATTTTAGTAGCCAGGTATTCGGCAAGCCTGACAGTGTCAGGTGTAGCTGAGGCCAGGTTATCTGAGTGCAAGCGTTTCTTTCTTACAAGCATAAGTTAAATTAGCCATCCCGCTTATAATGAAAGCAGGATCGCAAAAAAAACTTATTTTTCATCAATATCTTTGGTGTTTGTTCTAAGCTCCAAATTCTGTGAGTTTGTCTAGAAATATTTAATGTAAACCACGGTCTTGAAAAAAAGACGGACGTAATCTCGTCTAATCACGAGTGAAGCACCCATTTCTTTTGTGTGCGTGCTGTCACGCGGTACATAATGGTGACGGTTTGTAGAACCTGCGCCTAGAGCTAGTGGATCTGTGTGAGTGTAGGTCTCTTGTAGAACAAACAACCTTGCATGCTTCACATCTTTTTAGTGTCACATTACGTCCGTCTTTTTTTCAGGTCCGTGATGTAAACATAACAAAAAGCTATCTTTGGGATATTTTTTTCGAGTCAAGTTCATTAGTAACCGAATGCGACTTTGACTAGAGTAGATTCTTAAGTAAGACATAAATTTTTTCAGAATTTATAACACTATTTTCGACGTCTCGGATAGTTTTAAAAACTTAAAAACCCGTATAACCTAGCCTTACTCATGCAGGTGTTCTTGCACAGCGGCCATTCTAGCAGATGGCCTATCGGCTGGATAGGTTCGCCGCAATCACACTGTGTTAGACCAGGATCCCTATGCACAAATTTGGTCTGCAACGTGTGGTGATGGGAAGAAACGAATTCAGAAAAGAGGAAGCGACCCCAGCCTGGTTTTTATCTGGATCAAAGGGTTTCTCTGGCCATCCAGCGTGGGAATGTTTTCACTGGAAAATTCCCATTTCAAAAAGATCCAATAAACTGGAAACTTACAGTATAATGGGTCTACCTTTGAGTCAGGTTTGATTGGTAATGAAGAGGTCGTTTCGGGTGCTTTATGTTTTTAATGACGACTTTTTCTGTATATCTAGGTAAATTGTATTCACGAAGAATGTATACAGGGCCCTCCTTATATGCTTAAAAAAGTGTCAGCATATTAAGGACTCCACATGATTATTATAACAGCTTTTCTTCTTTATAGAAACAGTAATATGAAAGCGTATAGAAGGCAGGAAATTTTTTTGTTGATATGTGTGATTTGAATGTTTGAACAATGACCATTGTCATTGTCAGCCTCCCTTAAAAATGAGGTCTGCATTAACTGCTTCACAACGAAATAATTTTAGTATGTTACCCTGTGATAATATATTTTCGACGCCGTTTCTAAGCTTACCTACGACTAATGCAAATAATAAGAATATAGCAAAACCGAGACCAATTTAATCTAAGTAAATTACAAGTCATAGCGCCAAAGTTAGGCCAATGATGACTTTTCCAATATCCGTCTGGTAGGGCTGTCATAACATTGGTTTAACTCGGGACATCGACTTGAATTAATTCAAAATGAATTCAACGTACGTTGCATTCTGTAATGTAAACGTCATGTTTTGGATGATGGATTGGGCAAAGGATTTTAGCGTAATCTTCTTTCTTCTGAATGCTATGAAAAGCAAGATAATTTTGCTGCCTATTTTTAAAGATAAATAAAAAAAGGAATCCTTTTTATTTTTTGGGTAGCCACCAATTACAAAAGGGGGAATATGGTCGTTTCTGTATGTATGTTGATACGAGTAGGTATAAAACATAACTCCATTGATAGGCAGTGTAGCCTGTGCTCTGTGTCTTGCTCCCTCCAGGACCTAATAGAACGAGAAAGAAGAAGAACTCTATTGATATAGGTATTAGGTAGTAATTATAATTATGTGGGCGGAGTGCTGACGTGTGTTATCTGCAGTGGAATATTGAAGGCGAAAATTGGTTACGCCATCGCCACCCACATGCGAGCACATGTGCAGAGTGAAAGACTGCAGAGTCGCACTAAAATCTGTTTGGATACTACTACTAATCTCCTGGCATTGCATTGACCCGCATTTTATCGAGCTTAGAATTATGTTTTCGGGACATTTAAGTGACAACCCTGCCAATGACTAGTATCAGATCAAATCGACCCCAATATAAATAGGTCTATCGGTGTAGAGCTAGCACCCAAGTAACGAGGTCATTAACCCCCAATGAAATTTTATTTTATGCCAAAAATGAGATGGTTTATTTATTAAGGACGGAGTTGATGTTGGGATCCTTGGGAGCGTAAAGTATGGCGTTATTATGATATTTGGGGGGCTTGAATGAGGGTTTATTAAATTAGTAATGAGCAAGAAGATTTCATTAGTGATATATTAGAAGAATAAGTACAACAGAGTATTCAGGAAAGATTTATCAGATATTTTTGCCATACTTACTACTGGAAGCAAACTAGGCCATAGTATCAGTAAAAAAAATTGGTTTATGTTCCTCTTTTGTTTTTGTAATGGTATTTAATTAGTGCTTTAACGTTAGAATCTTCAATTCTGCCTTAAATTATCTCATTACTAATACTGCTGTCTATAGTTTGCATTAGAGTATCTCTGGTTATTTTTTCTCTCCTCAGTGGCCAGGCGTAGCGTGGGTTTCTGCCACTCCGGGCAGAGACTTTTTAGCCTACTCGGTTGTGGACAGTTGTGGTCGGAAAACACTTAGTTTACCATGCAGTATCACAATCAAAACAAACCTAGGACAAGCAGAGAGTGCACGTTACCTTCATAATACAAATAGATTGTAGATTATGGGCTCCCGTGTAAAAATGACCAAGAGAGGGTCAACAGGCAGACCACCAGCACGTTGGTCGGATGACGTTGTGATAGTGACAGGTTCGCATTGGATCAGATTGGCATAGAATCGTGAAGAATGGCGAAAAAAAGGGAAGCCTATTATGGTTGATGTGGGCCGATTTGATTGATGTAAAAACTATGGAACGAGCGAAGCGAGCTCGAAATTTTTAAGCACCACGTCTGTCCACGACTATGTTGTGATTAGAACTCTTTGATGATGTATACAGTAATTAAAACAGAAACTTAGAGCGAGCGAAGCAAGCGGAACTGTTCACGTGGAGGTTAACCTGCGTCGGCTTCAAGCCAGCTGCTGAGGAGAGGTGGCGCAGGATGGTGGAAAGGGGCGCTCTCTCGCTTCGACAGGACCCTTTGGACTTTGGGTCTCTAAGCCAGTGGAGTTAGTAAAACTAATGTCCATTGCTTGCGGCGAGTCTACACCGGACAACATAAACTGTTCGGAAGCTCGTTACAAATAAAATAAAATAGCCGTACATTTTCCCAGTAGAAAGCGCGCTCTTCATGTGTTTATATTTCAACAGGAAAATCCTTTAGTGAATCTTTAAATACGTGTACAAGTGATTCGCGTAGAGCGATTATCAATTGTCCTTCTGTTGAGTCGATGACGTGTCCTTGAGTTTACCTTAAAAGCGATTGGCTACTATAGTAGCAGCAAATGCTTGCAGATTGCTGCGGGCGGGACGGATCCGAGGTTTTACCAAAACTCCGGAAGGTTTTTCGAGAGTTGTAAGTGGGATCACACACGATGACGCAAGAAGTGGAGCGGCAGTCATCAGTCCGTCATTTGTGAAGCAAGGAGTTGTAAGAAACCGCACGTAGAAGCACACACGGTAACGGATTGACGCACCGAGAGTGCTTCTACGTGGGGTTTCATACAACTCCTTGCTTTACAAATGACGGACTGATGTATGCCGCTCCGTTAATGCGTCATCGTATGTGACAGCTCTTGAACATACACTTACATATGCAAAATCAAGACAGATTTATTGAAATACTTGCATGTTTCAACTTTTCTCTTCAAAAGGCCGTGGATAAGAGTTTTGTGGTGTCTTGGGAGAAGCACACAAGACCCTGACATGAAAATAGACGCATATTATATGTACAATTTTGCGAGTTTTAACAATTTTCAATGAAATGTTAGAAAAAGAAATATAAATAGAAATATTCTTTCGTTGCTCAGTTTAGTTTTGGAGAATCGTGTTCAGGTCGCACTCCTTTGATAATAATTAGTTCTGACACTATCTTATACTTTCCGCTTTCGCTCATATCTTCCGCTCATGCCTTAAGACAAAGTGTAAGTCCCAAAGCAATTTATTTCCAATCTACGTTGATAAGGACAAATCTCTCGAGTGTGTTAGTTAAACTACTTTTGCTTGGCCACGTCCTGGCGGGAAAGAGTTAGCTGAGAAAATACATACATGCACACGTACATACGTGTACATTGGGGTAGGAAGATACAACAGGTCATCATGTGCTACGACTTACGACCATGACACCTTCAAAAGTCCAAATGTCTAAAAGTGAGTACGTTTGCGTCCGTTTCTTGAGCCTGAGTTTTGTTCGCAAATTTCCCTCGTTCCTTTGGGAAAGTTGTTCAGTATCATTAGTACAATCACCCATTAAATTTACGCCAAACAATACGTAAGAAGGTGCTTCATACCATCAAATTGAACAACTTTCACTATGGAGCCAACATCGAGAAAAAATTAAAAAAATCTTCTATTTCATACAAAACTGCAGTACCTACCGACTCGACTCAAATGTATGGGACTGCAGATTTCTTTTTCGCGATTTTGATGTTGGCGTTGTTCAGTTTCACGGTCTGAAGCACCCCCTTAAGTATTAGGGTGTTTTGAAACACCCTGTATTCTTTGCAGGTTTCAGATTTTGCGATCACTTTTACTATACCTATTGAAGCTGTAATCTGAAGAACCACGATAAATTCCGATCAGCAGCACTCCCAAGAGTTCACAAAGTATATGATTTCCTACTGCTCTGCTTGATATTTCTCTCAGTATCCCATTCACAATTCATGCCATACGTGCTCCAAAGTTTTACCTACGGAATACTACAGGCATGATGAATCGGTTCGAGCAAGGTATTATGTATTCAGGTAACCTACTGAGTACACTAAAGTACTAGATAAAGCTGTTATTTATTTTAACATTATTTATATTTAAAGAGTAGCGGAGAGAATAGAATAGACGACAATATATGCAAAATCTCACAAGTGATATTAACAATCATCAGGTTTAACGAGAGACACGACATAATTATATTCTCAGTAAAAAACAATTATAAGGAATCTAATTTTTTTTTTTTTTTTTTTTTTACGTAGCCTCTTCAATGTCCCACTGCTGGGCAAAGGCCTCCCCTTTTACTCTCCAATCCTCTCTGTTGTGTGCAACTTCTGGCCAACTCTCCAAGAAGGCATCCATGTTATCTCTCCACCTTTTTCTCGGTCTACCTCGACGCCGGTGACCATCCTGGGGAACCCAGTCTGTGGTGATTTTGGCCCATCTTTCGGGCTGCATGCGACAGACATGTCCGGCCCAGTCCCACTTCAGCTGAGCTGTCTTGCGCCCCACGTCCGCTATGCCAGTTCTGGAGCGCAGTTCAGTGTTTCTAACACGATCGGTTAGTCTTACACCTAAAATACTGCGCTCCATCGCTCTTTGGCAGATCTTGAGGCCGGATTTTTGATGTTCAGTCAAAGACCAGGTCTGAGCACCGTAGGTTAGGATGGGCAGGATGCACATGTCGACGAGTTTTCGCTTTAGTGTTAAGGGAAGGAATCTAATAAACTATTATTTTTTTAATAGGTACCTACAATAGGCCCGTCATATCGAACATTAGTACGTTCACACACGATGACGCACTGACGGAGCAGCAAACGTCAGTCCGTCATTTGTCTAGCAAGGAGTTGTATGAAACCGCACGTAGAAGCACACACGGTGACGCATTGACGCACTGGGTGTGGTTCTATGGACTGACATCTGCCGCTCTGCTGCTGCCGTGCGTCATCGTATGTGAACGCACTTAAAATCATAAAAAAAAATTATATATTGTTATTTTATCTAGGTATATTTTGTTAAACTATTTTACTTTAATGTAACGTGTGATATTCAGATACAATGTATTTATTGTTATTGAATAAATAAATTAAATGAAATGAAATGAAAATCGCAAACTAACGTCTAGTTCTGGTTTTTTAATAAGTTTATAGGACCACTACCAGTGGCGTATATATCCAAGTTTGCAGCTTCGAAAGACCTGTGCTAACTTTGCAGCCCTTGAAAAACCATCCAGTTTTTGCTTACATCTCGAAGTCTATAAGTCGTATGGAAAAGTTTTGTAAGTACAAATTAAACCTGATAAAATTTCCTATAAAACAGATCTTTAGAATATTGATAATTTAGTCTCAAATTTTTTCAAGTTTCCATGGCTTCAATTTATTCTCCATAAAAAAAAGAAACAAAATATCAATTTTAAAAAAGGCAGCTGCAGCAACCCTTTTATTTATACCGCAGATTTTATTTTTTAATAAAAATAAATGTTTTAGTCCAAAACGACAGCATGCAGACATAAAAGCCGAAAAGAAAATAAACAATTCGGCACATGCGCTTCGCATCCGTCCCGTTTTGCGTGACTCCAGTCAAAACCGGTATTGTAATAGGGCTGTCGAATATGGTTCAAACGGTTATGCATTTAGTTAGACGAAAACATGGGCATTGATATTTTAATGGTTTGTAAATAGAACCACAAATGTGTTCGCTGTGTGTTTCGACCACAGAATGAACTATTCAATTTCTTCTCGTGGGACTTCCCATGTCGTACGAGGTGACTAATAGAAACTTTAAAAATGCTAATAACAGTCGGCTGATATTTTTTTTTTATTTCCTTTTTGTAGAAGCATATAAATTTTCGCATGAAAAATAATTTATATCATACAAAGAAAATTAAGTAACTTTAAAGTAAAATCTAAACCTATAAAACCAGTAAACAGGGTGTAACAAAACACCCTAGTAATATTTAAAGGGGTGGTTTAGACCTTCAAACTGAAAAACTTTCACTTTGGAGCGAAAATTGAGAAAAAAATTGGCTGTTTCATACAAAAAAACTGCAGTAGCAGCAGTAGGTAAATTAGGAGAACACTTTTTTTTTCGATATAAGCTCTATAGTGAAAGTTGTTCACTTTGATGGACTTTTACGACCTTTTTTAAAATGAGATCAAAACCATAGATTTCTGTAAGCTTTTATTCAGGTGACAAAAACGTTTACGCTTTTATAATGGAGACTTGCTTCACTGACGTCTTGAGCGTTCTACGCTCACAGGAAATTCGAACCAGTCACAGGAGAGCAACAAAACCTCGTGCAAGCCCTAACAGTTAGTTTATTTTAAAGTTCTCGTGTTTTGCTTCATTTTTGCAGCAGACTACAACAACGGATATAACCCGGCATGCGCTTGACGCTAGCTTTCAATATCCACCACAAAGCAGGGATTTTAGCGCCTCGATGGATTGTTCTCGGTTTGTTCTTTGTGAACTACGATTCCGGTTTGAACTGATATTTTTCGTGAATTTCATATAGGGTAAATTTTATATCACTGCGGATAACTTCAGCATGTATTCTACTCATCAAAATGAACAACTTTCACTAGCCAACTACGAAATCGAGAAAAAAAATCAGCTGTCACATACAATACTGCAGTACCTAATCAACTCAAATGTATGGGAGAGTTTTTTTTCGAGATTTCGAAGTTGGCTCCATAGTGAAAGTTGGTCAGTTTGATGAGTAGAATACATGCTAAACTTATCCGCACTGATATAAAATTTACCCTGTATAATGTCGGTTGATTTACCTTGATATCTTAACTATTATAAAACCGTAAAATCATGAGGAATAAAAAAGTAGCGGTTCACTTCATATAAACTCAAATAACACTCGATAGCGCGATTTAAATGACGTGCAGCGCCATCTATTTAAAAACTACTGAACCGATTTTGATGAAACTTTTTTTGTTTGATAGCTTATGATCTGACTTAAAATCTGGTATATAATTTGTGCGGACGAAGTCGCGGGAAAACACTAGTCTTATAATATATATAACAGAACTAGATAAACAATCTACGCTTCAAAAATGGCAGAACAAAAAGAGCTCCTAAAAACCTCTTTAGCCAACCTAGCCGACAGCCCAACAGCACGCATACTTGATTTGTGTGGGTTATTATACCTTTCAAGACCGTGTTTTAAAAGAAAACATTTAATTTATTCTACAGGTGAAATTGATATCATTAGCATCCTTTTAAACTAAGAGTCTTCCCATCAAACTGAACTACTTTTACTATGGGAGCAAACTGATCAGAGCAAAAAAAATCTGCTGTTACAATGCCTCGACTCAAATGTATACAACAGCAGATTTTTTTTGTCTCCAATCGGTTTGCTCCAATAATTAAAATTTGCTCTTAGTTTAAAAGGATGCTAATGACATCGATTTCACCCTGTATGTGTCTAAACAGAGCGGTGACTAACAACTGACTGACTGAGGGATAACACACAGCCTAAACCGCCGAAGATAGAGACTTGAAATTTGGAATACACATTCTACAGAAAACATAGGACTAAAGAAAGGGTTTTTCGAAAACCGATTCCTGGAGGAATACAACGGGGTTTTGAAGTCTTCCGAAACCCACGCGGACGTAGTCGCGGGCAGAAGCTAGTTGGTTAATAATTTAATATTCAAAATTGAATCAGAGTTCGTTTGTATAGATCGCGCTCGCAGCCATATCCCCTTTTAGTTAGGTATAGATTCACCAAATTCAATTTCCTTTAAGCGAATTTCCAGCTTCCACAATTTGCATGGTCATTGCTTGTACCAATCAAACCGGAGCTGTTTATTAGTGGTCCCTTTTGATCAAATCTGTAGGAACGTGACTAAGAGGTATTTTAGAAAGGAACACAAACATCATCTTCGTCTTAGTCTGACCCAATTTATGGAAAATCCTACGAAATGGAGCGCCTGGAGGATTATTAATATTAGGTTTGATGGCTGGGCGACTTTGCGTTCATCACAGAAATATTTTGAGGAATTAGTTGTTTTATACAGAGAGCGTCACGTCAGTGGCGTGTTGTGGAGAGGTATGGATACTCAATTATGAGGGGCCGGGTTCGAATCCGCATGGACGATATGCCACAATGTACCGATGAGGTTTCCTGCCATGTACCGATGAATATTCCTAATTTAAGGCTAGGTTATCCCAGTGCAAGCGTCTCTTTCTTGCAAGCATAAGTTTACAATTAGCCATCCCGCTCCAATTGAAAGCAGGATCGCAAAAAATCGTGTTTTTCGTCAATATCTTTGCTCATGGGAGTTTCTAAGCTAAAAATTCTTCTGAGTTCACTAGAAATATTTAATGTATTTAGTTAAGTACAAGAATAAAAAGTTAAATATCAGCAGTTTAATCATAGTATTGAAAAAACATAACAAAAAGGGATAACTTTGGGATGTTTTTCTATCTAGTAAACTTAATCTAATCGTGTAATTGAGAACAGTCGCCCATCCGCCCGATCCTTAAATAAGACATAATTTAATTTCAGACTTTAAAACACAGTTTAAAACACTTTCGTTCGTGTTCAAAAAACGGCCTCGACGGGATAACAGCGTCTTAAGTGAAAACGGTGAAGGAAAACATCATGGGGAAACCTGCAACCAACCATAACCTGCTGTGCTGGGGTAACCATATGCAGAAGAAGAAATTCTGATTCATATGTGAAGTCTACCAATCCGCATCGCCCATACTCACTCCCTGAGCCTGTGCCCTGCAGTGGGAAAGACCATCAAACTGAGGAACTTTTTCTATGAGACAGAAAAGTTAAAATCGCGATAAAACTCTGTTGTTCCAAAAATCTGTTGTGAAAACTGCAATCATACTTGACCCAAGCGTATGGGACAGCAGATTTTTTTTCGCGATTTCAATGTCGGTCCCATAGTAAAAGTTGTTCAGTTTGATGGTCTGAAGCACCCACTTAAGAATGTAACGCATTTAATTTTACACCCTGTATTCTGTGTCAATACAAATAAAACATTATTTTCTAACACCCGTTTTTGTTGTACGCATTACGTGAAAGAGACGGCGAACAAAGAAAATGCTCGTCATCCATCCAAAAGTATCCTCCTGAATAATGAATCTGCTTAGAAAATTTTACCGACACGACAAACAGTAAAGCACGTCATGTCTCTCAAAAATGGGTTCTGTAGGTATTATAAAACAGTAGGTTAGTACCTACTCGTATTGTTTTATTTTGTGAAACTATTACACAAACGTTTTCCCAGATATTTTTTCCTATAAATTTTCTTTGTTGAAAGCTTTTAACTCTGGAAATCTACTTTCATTATTAATTTCAATTATATTTTTCATTTTTTGAGAATAAAGGAAGGAAGGAATCAATAGGAAGGAAAAGGAAGGAATAAAGGAAGGAAGGAAGGAAGGAATCAATAGAAAGGAAGGAAGGAGGGAAGGAAAGGAATCAAGTCAAGGAATTAATATTCCGATAGGAATGGATAACTTTTCACAAATAGGATGATTCGATATTCCACATTTATTAATTTCTTCCTCACATTCGTACTAAACCGACAATACAGAAAAAAAACAAGTAGCAGGTACCTATACTCTATTTCAAATAGACTCGAAAGGCTCTTTAAGGCTCTCACTTATTCTTAGAACAGCTTTAGTAACGACCAAGATATGTCGGATAGTAGTTCTTTCTGATAAATAAATTTTTTGCAAATCAGAATTGGCCAGAAAACTATATAGGAATAGGAAAATCTTTTCGTCCTTATTTGAAATAAAGTAATAGGTAAGAATGAATCTATGTTTAGTTGTGTACACGGACTTTAACCGCGTTTGATTTCTTTTGTTACTCCAAGCCCAAAAGTAATTGAATGTCAGTTTTAACCAGATTTAATGGTTTTTTTGTAGGAACACTTTTTTTATTTTTTGTTATTAGCCTATTTCATCCCACTGCTGGGCAAAGGCCTCCCCTTTAATCCTCCAACCATCTCTGTCCTGGGCATGCTCTGGCCACTCGTCATCGATAGCATCCAGATCGTCCCGCCACCTCTTCCTAGGACGACCTGGACGCCGATGACCGTTTTCTGGGATCCAGGGCGTGACAATTCTTGCCAACCTTTCCTGATGCATCCGACAGACATAACTAGGAAATAAAAAAACGGTATGGAATTTGACGCACAGCACAACATGTCATTGGTAGTCAATATAAATCGCAATACCATCTATTATCTCTAGCTATCTATTTTGTCTAG
The DNA here is from genome assembly GCA_963693445.1 of Agonopterix heracliana. Classification (NCBI taxonomy): domain Eukaryota; kingdom Metazoa; phylum Arthropoda; class Insecta; order Lepidoptera; family Depressariidae; genus Agonopterix; species Agonopterix heracliana. Next base: position 3,415,325 of record OY856321.1, read on the forward strand.
CTAGACTGTCCGTCGCGTATCGGCTCGGAACTACTTCTCATTTAACTCCGGAACCTTAAAAAGATAAAGAATGATTGGGAGGTTCTTATAACAATATTAAAAGGGATGGCAACAATAAAAACTGTGGGCTTTAGAGAAGGGGTTTTACTTATAACTTTAAACAATGAACAGAATAAAACGGAGCTTCAGCAAAAGTTGAGATTTAGCTCGTCCATAAAAAGTAGGGCCTGGAATCCAACAAAGCGAAGGTGTGTAAATTCAACCAACCGAATTGCTCAATTTTCTATACGATTCTCAGAATTAAGCTTATTTTATTGGGTTGATTTTACACATCCGCTTTGATGGATTTCCGGCCCTAAATTGAGGGTGCCAGTTTCTTTAAAAAAACGTTAAAATACTGAAAAAATATCTATGTCTAATACCTAATGTCACCATTTTCTACTCTTTGCGATTATGTTGTTTTTGGCACTAGCATGGACCTGAAAAAAAGATGGACGTAATCTCGTCTAATCACGAGTGAAGCACCCATTTCTTTTGTGTGCGTGCTGTCACGCGGTACATAATGGTGACGGATGTAGGACCTGCGCCTGGAGCTAGTGCATCTGTGTGAGTGTAGGTCCCTTGTAGAACAAACGAAAATGTAGGACCTTGCATGCTTCACATCTTTTTAGTGTCACATTACGTCCGTCTTTTTTTCAGGTCCGTGGGCACTAGGTACTGCTAACGAAATGTAGATATTATGTTATATTTATTATACCTACCTATAGAGTCCTTCTTAATATGCTGACACTTTTTAAGGGGATGATCAGACCATCAAACTTAACAACTTTCTCTATGGGACCAACTTCGAAATCGCGAAAAAAAAATCTGCCCATCCATACAAAACTACAAACCTACTCGAGCCAAATGTATGGGACAGCAGATTTTTTTTCGCGATTTTGATGTTGGTCCCATAGAGAAAGTTGTTCAGTTTGATCATCCCCTTAAAAAAGTGTCAGCATATTAAGTTAGACCCTGTATATCTCAGGGAATTTAATCGTTACATCGCATCTAAAAGTTAGTGCTTTTACATTATAAAATTACTCAACATAATAAAACGAATATGCAATTCTAGACAAATAGATAGGGTAATGTTTCTGCAATTTGACACCTAGTCACCTAGGTCATAATTATTTATATACCGTGCACTCGATAACTGTTCTAGTTAACGTCCATATCAGTTATGTAATTAATTATGCCATACTATACAGTATACAGGATGTAAACTTATAGTAGATTACACACCGAGGACAGGAAAGTAAGAAAGGTCGCAGATCACAAATGTACCTAATTAATTAATGTGAATTAATGTGATCTGAGGCTTTCTTATTTACTGTCCGAGGTTAGAATACTATTTTTCTTCTCGACGGCGGTGGAAAGCGACAACTTCGTTTAGCGCAGCGGGACGAGAATTGACGCTTTCCGTCCGGAGGGAAGAAAAATGCATTACATGCCTACTTTAGGGGGTGGTTCAGACCAACAAACTGGTATGCAGTCTCAGATCAAATAAAATAAGGGTTCAATTTTTCCTGTTTGAGGTTTGGAACCCTAAAAACAAGACAGCTCTGCGAACAATAAAGTGAAGCATGCAAAACTATGCCTTGATCTGTGCACGCACACGCGGTCACAAGGACACATTTTTAACGTAATTTACTAACAAACTACGTCTTAGTGGTGTCAGTGCGTCGTCTTGTTTTTTTTGGTTTGGTCTGAGTACGCAGTCGCCACTCGAGAACTCTTCGGCCCCATCGGCCATCGGTTCTGCGAGCACAATGCCCTGCCCATTGCCACTTTAGTTTAGCAATTATTTGGGCTATGCCGGCTACTCTGGTTCTTCTGCGAATCTCTTCATTTCTGATTCGAAACTCTTTCTTGTACGATCGTAACTAATCATACTATTTTGCATCATCATCATCATCAGCCTGCCATCGTCCAGGAGGCCTCTCCATTAACCTTCCTCGGCTTTACTCATCCAATCGCTCATCGCTACCTTTCTCACGTTTTACTATTTTATAACTAACATATTTATATCTGTTATAATACCTTAATTTGGAAGCTCACGATCTAATTGTGCAGCTACAGATGTCTTAATGGCTCTCAGAGAGCTCATAGCCCCATTGGGCTCCGTAGACACATTGCATGTATCAAGTTTCCACACTAATTTAATCATGGTTTGCTCTGCATAGTGCAATGCATAGTAGAACAGAGAACGGTAGCACAAGTGTGAATTTTATTAGGTAGTCAAAAGGTATGAAAAATAATTATGTTGTGTTGTCGATTTTCGGGTGACCATTTTAGAGGTCTATCTCGAGCGCCCTACGGCCTACGTGCTTCGAAAGGCAATTTAGGAAATTTGTGCCGTTAGAAGGCTAACCTATTCGTTAAGCAAGTTCATAGGCGTGCATAGGTAGCTTGCAAATGGAGTAAAGGTTGCTTTCTATCATGCACATTCGTGAGATGAAGTCTGTTGCCCAGCACGCAATATACACAAAATGTTACACAGGATGAATCTGAAATATTTTTCATCCTTTTAAACAAGTCTCTACACTTAGTAAGATACTTCAGTTAAGTCTTCGTTTAAAAGGATACCAACGATTTCAATTTCCCCCTGCAAAAACTTTGTCGTAGTCTAACAATGTTAGCTAACTGGTAATTTCGCTAACTTTAGGTCGCGATATAAATCGTGGATAAAGTTCGACAGATATTTAGAAACTTTTATTTTTCAAGTGTGGTACATTTAAATCAAAATTAACATCTATTCACATTTCCTGTGTTAAAAGTGAAATATCTACCATACATTTTTGAAAACTGTCACTGTCAAGTTAATATTTCATTCATTTATTCCAGTAAAACAATATGAATTTCATTTATTAATTCAAGTAATAGGTACAATTTGATGTATGTACAAAATCAGAAGAATTATTAGAAGATAAGCTCGTTTTATTCCACTTCAACAAAGTTCGTGACCAGAAACATAAATGACAATTCCGGGTGTAGTATCCCTACTGTTCCAATTCTACGAGTGCCATCACTGAATGTATTATCCCTCGGGATATAGTTGGGTCATCGTACGGGAACACACCAGGTGTTTCCGTCCAGGTGTTTATAAAGACTTTGTACGTGTGTTTATGTTCAATTTCATATGAATTACTAAGAAGCAGTTCAGTTATTAAATTACAACTCGTAATTTAAGTTGTAGAACCTTATAATTGACGGTTGGACGATCTTAGTTTTTCTAGAGGGTGTCCTACGAGGCGATTACGAGGAGGGCTGAAATGCTGAATTTTCTGACTGTATACGTATTTATCAGATCCGCCCCACCTATACACCCCACCGACTAGAGTGCGAAAGAAACAACTGCAGCTCGGACCGATTTTATATACAAAAAATCGACGAAATCAGCATTTCGTATTTCCCTGTTTTCTCCTCCAAAACTAAACCGATTTTAATAATTCTTTCAAAAATAATATGAGAAAGACTTTGGCTATGTCCGTACGTTTTGCTAAGGTCCCTAGTTGTTACAGTAATTAATTAATGCAAAAAAGCAAAACATAGGGACATAGCACAGGTGACATAGATTGTATAGTAAAAAAATATTTGCTCTAGTGTTATTATCCAAGGAGAAAACAGGGGAATTCGTTTGTATAGAGAAAACTGTACTCGTCTATCCTCTTAAGTTTTATAACCTTAGACGATCTAAGTTTTTCTAGATGGTGTCATACGAGGTAAGTAGGGGTTACAGTTTTTGCAAGGTTTTTGGAAGCGAAAATAGATAGCTTGCTGGCTAGCTTAAAAAGCCTTGATGGTCTAGTGGCGAGTAACCATGCCAGTCGTACAGGAGGCGATGGTTCGATCCCAGTCCAGGCCAAGTCGTACCAATATGTTTTTCGCAATTTATACAGGATGTTAGAGTAAACAGTTGCATTACTTTAAGGAGTTATTGTACCCATGATACTAAACAATGTCCCCAAAAAACCTATAGAAAATAAAAAAAATCAACTTTTCATACAACCGTTCGAACAGTTAGCCGATTGCATTTAGTATGGAAAACAAACATTTCAAAAAAAAATTGTGGGAATTTTCCAATCTCCCTTAAAGAATAGGATCTGTTTAAACTAACACCCTGTTATAAGTTTTATAACATCACTGGCTTTTGAGTGAAGGAAAACATCGTAAGGAAACCAGCATACCCACGATGCAATTTCCGGTATGCGTTCGCCACTCGACAACTTCTAGCGGGAGTTTTGTATCTCAGTGCCACATTTTAACTTTGCAAGTGTTAAAACTGTCGACAAGTTAAAACAGAAGTAGGAATCACAAACCAGCTTGAACGGGAATAGCCGCAGCATTTCCTCTAGCTAAGCTGACTCAAGACTTCTAAGCTAAGCTAACATGTAAATGTGATTCACGCCTGAGACACACACGGAATAACATATTGTTGACGGCTTAACTCGAAACTAGCTCGAGACCATTACCGGATACATAAAAGTTAAGTTATAGCCTGTAGAATCCCACTGCAGGGCAAAGGCCTCCTCTCACGAATAAGGGTGAGAGGGAGTGGGCCATACTCCACCACGCCGGCCCAGTGCGTGTTGGTGGAGGCAAGGTAGTGGTCACCTTGCTGTCAGAGAATTTTCAAGCCGCCAATGGGCCTCTGACCTGGCTTAACGAATAGTTACAACGCCATCTGATGGAACTATCCGAGACCAACTGCTTAACGTGCCTTCCGAAGCACGGAAACGCTCGAGATGAAATACCACTAAACGGTCACCCATCCAAAGACTGACCGGGCCTGACGTTGCTAACTTCGGTGATCGTTTCCAATACCGAAGCTCCACTACGCCAACGAGCGCTTCCGAATACATAGGTGTTACAAAAGTAAAAATTAACATTTAAAACTTTAAAGGGTGTTGTTTAGACTATCAAACTGAACCACTTTCACTAGAGGGACCAACATCGAAATCGCGAAAAAAAAATCTGCAGTCCCATACAGCTTGAGTACAATGGGACAGAAGATTTTTTTTTCGCGATTTCGATATTGGTCACATAGTAAAAGTTGATCAGTTTGATGGTCTAAACCACCCCCTTAAATGTTTATTTGTATTTTTGTAACACCTTGTATACAGGGTGTAAAATAATACCCTAGTAATATTTGTGGATCCAAAAACATTCACCATGGATCCAAAATAGAAAAAAAAAATGTTTCGATGATTTATCCATAGTGAAAGTTGTTCAGTTTGGTAGTGAATCTAGGACCTAATTATCTCGTATTATATTGAAGACATGAACCACTGAATATCTATAGGTACGTTATAAATAAGTGAAGAAACATGGTTACTTCGTGTATTTCTGTCTCTATATATGGAGAATATATCTGACCGTTCCTCCATAAACGTAATAAGGAGCTAACAAGGAAAACATTGTGGGTAGACGCTTCGCATTTGATTCATAAAGTCTGCCAAGCGTGAGTCGGGCATTGAGGGTTCTTAATAAATATAGCTCCGTGACCGTAACCGTCTTTTAACCCTATTTTCACATCTTTCAGCCTTCGCCAAACAGAACGCATGCATCCTCTTTCAAACCATAAAAGAACCTAGAAACCAAGATCGATTTTGACCTCAAAGAACTTACGTATTGTACCTATAGTACAGTCTGCCAAAAGAGTGGTCTATCAGCGGTAGATTAGAAGGTGGTTGACTACCAAAAAACAATTAATAAATTTTTTACGTAAAGCCTGACCAGAAATATAAATACCTGGTTTGGGGGCGCTGCAATCGACTAAGTTCCAATGATTTTCCGCAACATGGCGAGGTTTTTTTATATTTCTGGTCAGGCTTTACCTACTGTTTTGAATTTAGGAACAATTCCAATCTTAAACTTATCAAAAATATCATTAGCTTTTTCCGTGGTCTAATGGTTAAGAGGGTTAAGAGCATTGGGCTCTTGACACGGAGGTCGTGGGTTCGATTCCCACGTGGGAGACCTAGTGACTGGTCACTTTGTGCGTTTTTCCCCAGTTGGTTAGGACATTGCAGGCTGAATCACCTGATTGTCTGAAAAGATAGATGATTCCGTGCTTCGGATGACACGTCAAGCAGTTGGTCCCGGCAACTAGTAGTCGTTACATAAAAACCACGTCAGATGCCGTAAGGCGGTCTGAAAAGAGTCTGACACCAGGGTTTGCTACCCACACGATAAGAAGGATTTCAAAGACCAGTTTCCTGGCCGACCGTGATTTTGTCAAAACGCGAAGGTCCTGCGGACAGTGTTGCCAACTGGTATGTTAGGCCTGTAGCTAGGTAGTTCACGAAAAGTTGCTAGATTGCCCAATTTTCTTTCATATAAAAGTTGCTAGAAGTAGCTAAACATCAAAATCGATTAAAACTACGCCTAACTTTGAAATTTCTTTTAATTTAAAATATTATGGGTTTTATCATGTTATAGCAATGTATGTATGTGTTCATTCTATTCAATTAAAGATTGAAAAATGTATGTATCGGACGTAAAAACGGATGTAAAGACAAAATTACAGTGTTTCTGACTGCTTCCAGACCAAAAAAACAAGTAAGAAGGAGAGCGAAATACAGTAAAAAGGAAAATAAAATCAAATATTTAGGTATTTTCATGGTTTGTCCTTATTTATCGCTCCAATTTCGTTATTTTTATGGCTCTAGCTCGAAAAACTCACAATCCCAATAGTTGCTAGAAAAAGTAGCTAAAAAGTTTAGCTACAAGTTTTACAAATTTGTAGCTGCCAGACCTCCGAAAATTGCTAGATCTAGCTATAAAGTTGCTAAGTTGGCATCACTGCCTGCGGAACCCTAAAAATGATGGCCACTAGGATGGATGTAGTAACTGCCCCATAAAACTGTAATGATCCTTAAGATTGAGCCCCAATTAAGGAGGAAAGCCTGTAGATTTATGGTTTTCTTGACGTAAGATATTTGGTACGTTTGCTTTGTGATTAATATTTTTTTTGTTTCTTGGAATATAACCAAGCGAAAAAATGTTTAGCTAAGTGATTAATGAGATTGTGTACGTAATAAAAGTAGTTATAACCGAAAATTCGAAAAAAAAAATTGAAGAACGACGCGAAAATGAAATCAAAATATGGAGCGCGCTCCATAAAAACGCAGTCTGCTTATATTTTCGATACTAACCAGTTAAAGTCATTCCAATTTTTCAGAAACAATCTAGAAACTAATCTCTATGCTTGTATGTCGTCAGATTTTCGTTAAAATATATAGTTTTATATTGCCTTAAAGATTTCCATTAAAATCTTTAATTAATCCTATATTGAAACTGTATATTTTTTAATGAAAATCTGACAATGACAACATACAAATATAGAGATTCGTTTCTAGATTGTTTCTGAAAAATGTCATTGACTTTATTTGGTGAGTATTGAAAATATAACCACTTCGTTTGTATGGAGCGCGCTCCGAATATGATCATCCCTTTGAAGATCAGATACTTTGTAACAAACTAGGTATCAACTTTTTACGTTATCAAATTAAAGATTGAAAAATTTATCTCGGGCGGGACTTGAACCCACACTCTTCCAAACCGGGGAAGTGCGTTATCCAATTTCGCTACCGAGCCACCGTGACACAGAGAACGAAATTTCAACATTTGTTTATAATCAATAATAGTTGAAATTGGAACAAGGTGTGTCATCTATATCGTGTGAATTCAAGTTGTAATGCTTGACTTGCGAGTAGGTTAGTTTGTAGTAACTTCCAGTAGATGGCGCTCACGTCATGATGCAATAGATTGAAAATTTCGTTCTCTGGGTAGTGGGCTCGGTAGCGACATTGGATAACGCACTTCCCCGGTTTGGATGGAAGAGTGCGGGTTCAAGTCCCGCCCGAGATAAAATTTGCAATCTTTAATTTGATTCGAAATAGCACAACATGGCTGTAACATGTTTATAATCAATAATAGTTGTTTACGGTATGTAGTTGGAGCTAGTATTACAGAAGCAAGTTATCTGAGTGCAAAACAAAAGAAACAAAATAACAAATTATAGTAGATTACACACCGAGGACAGGAAAGTAAGAAACGTCTCAGATCTCATGTAATGTGATCTGAGGCTTTCTTATTTACTGTCCGAGGTTAGTATACTATTTTTCTTCTCGACGGAGGTAAAAGCGACAACTTCGTTTGCGCAGCGGGACGATAATTGACGCTTTACGTCCGGAGGGATGAAAATTTTTTTACGATTCTGTCCCAAACGATAAAAACAAAAAATAGACACACTAATGTCAAAATTACTTAATTACTATATAACATGAACAATGAGTTATTACAATGTCCACTGATTGTTGGATAAATGCCAACAATTATAGTGTAATTTGAGTTTGTATTTCGGTATGTCATTAAACAATTTTGTTCTCGTTTGTCTTTTAATTGATCTCTGTAACGGTTTATAAAATTGGTGCTTTTCGAAGTTGGTCACCACACGGCACGGCACCTATACTCCATTCCAAATAGCAACGAAATTTTAAGGCTTTTTTGATTCTTCTTCTTATCGAGTGGGCTGCAAGCCCTGTGTCAGAGTTTATTCAAACCGCCTTACGGCCTCTGACGTGGTTTTAATGTAACGACTACTACCACCAGAGATAGTAGCCGGGACCAACAGTTTAACGTGCCATCCGAAGCACGGAATCATCTTTCTTTTCAGACAATCAGGTGACTCAGCCTGCAATGTCCTAACCAACTGGGGAAAAACGCACAAAGTGACATTTCACTAGGTGCCCCCCGTGGGAATCGAACCCACGACCTCCGTGTCAAGAGCCCAATGCTCTTAACCATTAAACCACGGAGGCAGTTGCTCTTTTGAATTACAGAAACATATATTTGAAACACTTCCTCTCACTATAAGTATGATAATACTTTTCCTTACACCCTGTATAGGAATCGGAAAATCTTTTCGTCCTTATTTGGAATGAAATATAGTTGGATGTCATAAAAGGTGACTAATTCCATCATGCACATCTTTGACGCCTAAACCGTGTGGCTGCCGGTTATAGCCGATGCATCTGACTGACCCCACCGCACCTCTGATCGTATCGGTCTCCCGTTCCATCAGACCCAAGAGGGTAAGGACTAGAGAGTGCATCTGTGTTTAGCGCGAACACTTATGCAGTTCAAAATATCATGCAGACCTGAATGCTTTTCTATAAACATTAGCAGTCGCCGTAGACGAAATCGACTAGGAATCCATCATCATAAAATTAGAAAAAATTATATTATGTAATAAGCACTGACATATACTCTAGCGATAGACAGGCCCTTTCATAGAAGCGACATGTTCCACTTGAGTGCGTTGATGTTCCTGAGTTCACTTCGTCACTATGGCAATGACAGACCGCAATGTGTCATTTTGCGTTGTTTTGTGTGACATGTTGTTTGTTTGAACGAGCTTGTCTATCGCTAGAGTCAGTGGTAATAAGTGTTAATTACCTTGGTAGTCTAGTTGCTAGTGTGACTGGTTTCCATCCGAAGAGTCATGGATACGATCCCTGTAAAGAAGAAAACATATATTTCAGATTGAGTTTATGTAAAGAAGGCGTGCCTTATGAAAGAAATGTATTTTTATTTCGAGGTACAAAAAAAATATAAAGATTTCATTCAGAGGCCAAAAGTGAAATGGAAAAGTGTCTGTCCGCCTCAAAAGCACATGAGTAAATACCCCAACAGAGAGCTTCTACAAAATCACGCTGGACTGTGGACAATCTATGGGAGATATTAGCGAGCGCATCACGTGGTCATTTTTGCCTCACAGAGACGTTTTTTTTTGTAAATATAAATATCTTGGACATTGTCACACAAATTATCTAGTCACATTTAAAATGCCAGAAACTAGGACTATCTCAAACGTTGAAAGACTATGAAATCTCAGAACATCTACATTTCACCAGTAGTACCGAAGCTCTGTCCAGTGTGACGGACGACGGAGTGCCTCGAAATTGAAGCATGTAGGTTTCCTCACGATGTACCTACGTAAATATTTTACCTAATATGCCGTAGGACATGGCTCTTCTTAACACAAACATTTTCCTCAAAATAACACGTTATAATTCCACATTGGTAACGGTTTAAATTGCACAAATTCCCAAAAGGTTCCGTTCCGTTCGAGTTCAGAGCGTGTTGTTAATTGCGAAATTCCGCTAATTGGCTTAACAGTTTTCGGTAGGTGGAGTCCCAACTAACATTTTGGTTATAAGAATCAGTGATACATGAGCTGCTTAAAAGAATTTTAAGAACCAAAGGTTCTGTAAAGGCGCTAACAATTGGGTGCTAGAGCGTGCTATACGTCTCTTATAACCCTGGTTTGGGTCTGTTCGTACTATAGCTTGGAGTGACTTAATGGTTATAGTGTAGTGATAAATGAGTGATTAAGAAGAGTTAGATCAGTGCTATTGCAGCAGTGATTACCACTTCAAGTGTTTTATAAGCTATACACAGGTTATAACTGCAAGCTAAAGTAGTAAACAAGTTATAGATATCACTTTAATTACTTTTTTCGTTACACATGGTTACTTCTTGTAACCTATATATAACTTAAGAATATATCGGACTTATTTAGTAGCAATCAATTTCACCGAAAGCGCTAAATATGTAAACTGTTTTCATACATATTTACGTTCTTGTTAAAGTCAATAGTGATAATATTTTTCAGTACGCATATTCATTTCATGGTGTTGTATAATAATAAAATTATTAAGGTAAGTCAAAGTGTTTAAGATTACTGAGTGTTCTATGTATTAAATCTCATGCGACGGTAAGTTTACGGTAACAAAATATACTAGTTTTCATCTCATTTTTGAAACGCCTTAAAAATAAACTACTTTTGATGATAAAATTATTTAAAAAATTACGGCACGAAATTTTTTTTTTCTTTATTTATCGTATTTATCAATTCCTGATACCACCTTTAGACATTTTAATTGAAAATTATGAACAATGTAAGTAAATAAGTGGACCAGTAACATTTAAATAAGTTTTTTCATTCATAATTTTTATAGGTTATCTTTATTAAATGGCGTCTTAGTTTTAATTACTTAAGAATCCTGATAACTCTGTTATTCCTCCCGTAGTGATTTAATACTGAAAGTAAGCACTTGTATGGCACTGGAAGTTCTAAAACATGTTTATAAAAGTGAAAAAACAAAGAGTTTATAGGTTTAACTTGGTTAATAGTTTTACGCGGAGCTGCAAGCTGATAATTTTTTGGGTTCTGTTATCGTTTGAAGAAAACCCTTTATATATCACATTTCAGTGAATGATTTAAAATCCAAGTATTATGTATAATTTTGTAATAATAATATTAGCTGTCATTGCTGTCAACATATTTTCTAAATACAAAAAAGTTGATAAACAATTGCACATACAAAGAATGACATAAGAAAGTAGTTTTTTTTAAATGTTGAAATATTAGTACGTATATTGTTACCTATTCATATGAAAAAGTTCTTATACTTTGCACTAATACCTACTTATTTACCTTTTATTTATTAAATTATTTAATTTTACGAACTTAGGGTGAGTATTTTTTTCGTTATTTACAAAACTTCCCCTGTTATTTCAGTAAGAGGAGCGGAAAAGGACAGTGACATCGTCAAAGAAAATAAAATTATAGAAAATAACCCAGAAGAAAAAGATCAAGAAGCGGAAAAGGAAATTGAATTTTTGAACAAAATCCAATTTCAGAAAATAACCCAGAAGAAAAAGATCAAGAAGCGGAGAAAGAAACAGACATTTGACAAAGAGAATGAAGTACACTCAAACAATTATTTGAGCCTAACAAAGTAGTAGACAATATTGAGAAAATTACAATAGATTCAAAAGAAAATGAAGAAGACGATCAAAGATGCAGAAACGTTGCAGCAATCAAAAAAATAGAAAGAGAACAAAATGAGGATAAGAAAATGACAATAGATACAATGGAAGTGACTAACTCAGTACCTACAACATAAAGAAAATACATTAAAAAAACCAAAAATAAAGATAAAAGTAATGAGCCAAGTACATTATCTAACAGTAATCTTCAGATCGAGAAAAACATCCCAAAAACGAAAATCGTAAGAATATCTAAAAAGAAGAGAGAGTAAAACCGTCTCCTGAAAATAAAAAAGAATCGGCCAATTTCACATAAGAATGTTAGTTAGTTAGGCTAAAATATCTTATTTAAAATAAAAGCAAATCTTATAAAGCGGCTTGGCTTTATTTTTTTGTAGAGCCCATGTTCGTGTAAATGATTTTTAAATTTTAATTTTTCCAGTATTCACTTTCTTGTTCGTTATCCGAGTTGTTTGAACTACTGCGAGGTAACAGATCGTCACAGATTAGAGGATATTCAAAATCAGAGATAATTTGCTGTTGTACGGAACCCTGTCGTATTTTAGTTGGTTGCTCTTGATACACAACAAACTATAGTTTTTGAGGTTAGGTTAAGTGACTTAAATCCTATTACTCAACTTAAAGTGATAATGAAGAGTTATAAAATTTGCACATAATGTTTGCTGCTGCTGTATACAAGCTTTTATAAACACCACAATATTACTTATGGTTGACCGATAAACTCCATTATAGAGCCTGCAATGATTTAAAGGTGGATTCTAACTCTTGCAGAATCTAGCTCTATATGACTTATAATCAACACTTCTTAGATGCTTATAGGTTTCTTACTAACTCTTAAGGCTCGACAAAACTTTTTAGGTGGTACAAAGTATTTATCTAACTCTTTGTAAGAATACCAGTCGGTAGTAAGTGTTAGTACACACCTGAAAATCACTCACAGTGTTTAATACTTCTTGAAGCTATTAAGGTAAGCCTCAAGGTGTTACAAGACATTTTACTACCTCAGTAGTAGAATATCAGCCGTTAGTAAGTGTTAGTAGACACCTTACAATTACTTTTATTGGTTTGTGCCTCTTAAAGCTGTAAGAATAAGTTATACAATGGTTTCGATAAACCCCATGCTACCATCTTAAGTTATATTTTTTTTCTTTATTACTGTTATTCCTCTGAAAGATTTAATTATTTATAACTAACCCCACTGTAGAGTCGAATGTTGCTATTGGAGTTCTTATATACCATATATAATACTAAGAGCTCTAAAATAAGGCTGCCGTAAGCACTAAAATGTTTGTTGGGGTACTCGTTTAAAAAAAAAGGTTTATTTTTAAGCGCATCTGTAATAGTCGGTGACACGTTGCAGAGAGGTATGGACACTCGATCATTTGCCGGGTTCTAATTCGCACGGTTTTCTGAATTATGTACGTCATACCGACTGCACTGAAACGGCGAAGAAAAACATCATGAGGAAATCTGCATACGCTTTAGATGAAATTCTACTGCTGTTTTATAGAAAATGTCAATAACCCGAACAATAAGTATGATACTGTTGAAATTTTTGTCGCGATTTCAATGTTAAAGTTTGTTTTAGTTTTTGCTATGGTAAAGTTTGATGGTCTGAAGTACCCCTATGAAAGTGGAAATACCTCGGAGGCATCTTTTATTTTTCATTTTACGACTAGATTTATACCATTTACCGAAACTAAAGTCATACCTCAGTATTTTTGGGTAGTTTATCTAGTGCAATCATAAACTGAATACACGATTGGAATTACTTCACTCGATAGAAAATCGTCACAAAGATGACGTATTTTCATGAATTTTTAAACATTTTTTTCGTTTTAGAAGAACTTAAAATAGATTCCGATTTTTTGCATTTATACTCACATATTCACCATTAGTTTAACTAGTGAAATCATAAAAAAAATCTAGAAGAAGTACTTTGGTTAGTTCTTTTTAATCTAAAATACGGCTCACGCACACACTTTTCGGAGCGCTGGGCAATCGCGTTTCTCATAGAAAATATTCGTCAGGACCTATGGCCCCCAGAATTATTGCTGTAAAATTACAATCCTCTTCATCTACATTTTAATTGTCCGATCATTGTCAATGATGCTGCCCACACGATAAGAAGAAGAAGATTGTCAATGGTCTACAGTACTTATCTAATAAACATTAAAATTTTAGATGAAAGACATCTTAATTTTTATCATCATTCTATTGCCCATTTTCCACAATCTGGGGTCCGTCATCATCTTCCATTCATCTATCTTGGCCGTCATTTCAGAACTCACTCCTTTCTTACACATATCATCCTTAACACAATCCATCCATATATTATTCTACCTTTCGAAATTGTATCAATTTCATTAGCCCCCAATGCCTTTCAATAAAGAAAATATCCAGTACAATAAAGACAAAAGAAAGCGAACACAATTTTTATTTGATCGCACCATGGTTAACTATAGAAAGTAGTGTAAGTTAATTGAGATGTTCCATTTCACGGTATGTTAAACGCTTACTTTCGCGTGTTAGTTAACTGAGCCGTTAAAATACATCGAGGTGGACCTCAAAAATACTTCGGACTGAATAAACACACAGCATAAGGCTGCGTTTCAACCAGAGATGTGTGAAGTAGCGAGGCGGTGAGCGAGGAAAAAATCGGCCTATGAGAGTGCTTCAATTTCTCAATGACGTGATCGAGCGAGCGCGCTATTGGCGGATTGTTTCCTCGCTCACCGCCTCGCTACCTCGCACATCTCTAGTGAAAAAGCAGCAACACTGCGGCTACCGTTCTGCAGCTGTTCCGCAGCCGCACCGGACTACATCTAGTGTGACACATCGCATATTGATTCCATAGTTTACAACTGCAGCAGGCCTGCACCCGTCCTGCTACTGCACTCTGTGTGGCCCAACCTTTAAGGTACGCAAATTATGACAGACTGCATCGCAGCGGAAAATGCGTAGGTTACTTCGCACACTAGAGTGGGCCGGGTCAGTCGCAACGAATTGACGGATTGTTAGTTTGACGTAAACTGCAGACGTAAAAGTTCCGCTGGGTCTGTACTGTACTACGAACAAATAATATTATTTGTTCGTAGGTACTGTACGACAGGCAACATCGGGGCGACCCGCTGGGCCCCGCAGGCCTAGTATGCGATACGTCATATAAATTTGTATACAGGGTCCTTCTTAATATGCTGACACTTTTTTAAGGGATGATTAGACCATCAAACTGAACAATTTTCTCTATTGGACCAACATCGAAATCATGAAAAAAAATCAGCTGTCCCATACATTTGGCTTGAGTAGGTTTCCATTTTTGTATGGAACAGCTGGGTTTTTTTCGCGATTTTGGTGCCATAGAGAAAGTTGTTCAGTTTGACGGTCTGATCATCCCCTTACAAAAGTGTCAGCATTTAAGAAGGACAATGTAGAAGCGATTTGGTTGCGGCTTGCGCTGCGGCCCGACCCGTTGCGGCCTGTCGTAATATGCGCTTACCTTATGAAAGAGTACTACATACGTACAGGGCCCCATTTAATAAACATGTACAATGACAATTTATAGTACATTGCTGAGAATGTTAGGACACATACAGGATGTTAGGGTAAACAGTTGCATTACTTTCAGGAGTTTAAGGGGTGATTGTACAATCACTGAACCACCCTTCATACTGAACAACTTTCCCTAAGAAACCTAAAGGAAATTCGTAACAACAATTTTTGATATCCCATACTAAATCCAATCAGCTGCTTAGATTATCAAGATAGACAGTCAAAGCTACGAAAGCGTCGAAAAAAATAGGAACTAGTACTGATTCCAAAACCCTATACATATACACGCACACATACATAATTTGTATGGCGCCTCACGCACACCAACCTAAGAAAGTTAGCCCCTTTTGTTTTATGTTTTATACGGAACAAGTGTGAGGCTCATTCTAGACTAGACATATACTTTTTCTAAGATCACCTGATCGAAGTTTTGTATGAAAAGTCGAAAATTTGTTTTGCGAATTTCCTATAGGTTTCTTTGGGAAAGTTATTCAGTATCATGGGTACAAACACCCCTTAAAGTAATGCAACTGTTTACAACACCCTGTATATGTTACCTACTGCATTTTTAGTATTAATGATACTAACTAACTACTAACCAGCAATGTAGCCAATGCACCCTGAATTGTCATTGTAAATAACAATTCTCATCTTCCATCAATTATGACCTCAGCCCTTCTCGGTGGTACGGCAGGTGGACGACAGTGGTGTAGTCCTGTCTCACTCGCACTTACTCTGTAAGCCTCTTTCCTCTTCTTGTCAGTGCGAGCCGTTTCGATGAAGTGTCGTATAATGTGATTTTAACGTCTAAACATCTTATTTTCTTACAAGAGCTTTTTAGACAAAATCTATATAAGCCTATGTATCCATGGAAATTTTTGATCGTTGAAAGAAATATTTCATTAAAAAAATGTTTAGTAGAACGTGCCTAATCTGAAGCGGTGGAATCCAGTGCTACTTCGTTTCAAGAACGGGATTATCTTGAATCTAATAAAATTTTGAATGTCCTTTGAAGAATTTTCGGTTATCTATAGATACATTATCTAGCTACTTACTTTGAAAGGAATAGATATCCTCAAAGATTTTACGAAACGGACCCACTTTTCCACTGAAAGCAAGATTACAATCATTCCATAGAAATGTCTATGAATATTTCGACGAAATAAACATACCAAAAGACAGTTTTCAAAAACATAATAGTCCAATCATTTTAGGGTTTGAACCTAACAATAATTCATCTATCGCTGAAACTTTGCAATGTGATAAGACTACGGTTACGGTTGACAAATAATCTAGGTTTAATTTTTTCCAGTCCTAGATTATTTGTCAACCGTAATCTGTATACTTTACTTTATCGCACTGCAAAGTTTCAGCGATAGATGAATTATTGTTAGGGTGCCCATACAAGGAAACTCTAAAATGACTGGACTATAAGCCTTTATACTACTTACACCTCCGTCACAGTGAGAGCGTCGCATCTCGGTGGCGCATTGCGTAGAGCTATGAAACCACAATCTTGAGGGCAGGGTTCGAATCTGCATGGACCACATGCCATGTGAGTTTTTCTAACTTATGTACGGAATAACGACTGATCTCAAACGGTGAAGGAAAGCATCGTGAGGAGCGATGTGTAAGAAAACAAATCGCTAACCAGAATCTCGAAGCCAAAAAAGCTTTCTTTATATTTAGGGGGCAGAAGAAGTTAAATTTTTTTTCTTCTGCAAGATCTACATCGACAGCTTATGCAAATGGGAGTCTAAAAATATTTTAATTTTACATACTTTATTTGTTTTTAAATCCACCGTTTTCAATTAATATGTTTTCAATAAAATTTGTTCAGATTGAAGTTTTTCTCCGCAAAAATCAAAAGAAACCTGTTATTCCTAAAGCACAACCAGAAATCTTTAAAAAACTATTTACAACATTTTCTTTCAAGAAAAAGGTAAATTCGGCGGCGGCCCTGCGAGGAAAGGCTTAAGTAATACAAATAATAATCCTATTCCAGCAAGGACTGCGACCCGTCTGAGGTAGATTAGAAGCTTTGACATTAAGGATAGCTAATCCTCTGGAAAGCTAAGGAAATACCAGAGACAGAGACACTATACCGACTGGCGTAAGACGGTCTCAATATGCATCTTTTAAGGAATAATTAGGTACCAGTGCAAAAGACGCTGCGAGCGAATATCTTCTTCCAAAAACCTGTTGGAATTACTTAGAATGGACAAATAACATTTTTTTTATCGCAAATTTTTATTCAATAAATACAAAATATGTTTTAAAAGAGCGATACGTGTTTTTTTTTTTATTTCATTTTTTAATACATTTTTATTTTTTCTGAAATTGGACGGCATTATGGCCATGGTTACCTTGGCCGAAGATGATGATGAAAGTCAGTGATATGTATAGAAATGTCAAACGATTATTTGGTTTAGATTCAGGCAAAGGAAATTCAGGCCATTTCGTAAAATTAATTTTTCAGTATTTGTCATAATAACTAGAAACTGAAATAATGGATATAATTTTTTTTTAATTCTTATACAAGCTTTGCAGAATTTCGAATTTTGGTACCTTTTCCACTTATTAGTGAAATGCATCCTTTTAAACTAAAAGTCTACCCATCAAACATCTGTTCCATACTAAACTGCAATGCCTACTCAACTCTCAATGTAGGTATGGAACAGCTGATTTTGTTGTTGCTCCGATCGGTTTGGTCCCATAGTAAAAGTTGTTCAGTTTGATGGGTAGACTCTTAGTTTAAAAGGATGCTAATGATATCAATTTCACCCTGTATATTCCGGTGCCTTTACAAAAAAAACATTAAATGTTGAAGTCGCTCTAGTTTTCTCTCGATCAGTCTACCACGCGTGCCTAATGCGGATTGGTAGACTTCACATACGCATCAGAATTTCTTCAGCAGCAGGTTTCTTCACTATATTTTCCTTCACCGTTTGAGAGCAGCCTATGAGGAGTTCATACTTCTCCGTAACAAGCCACCTTCGCTCTCATCTTATCCATGATTAATTCTCCCGTACCGAAACATAAACATCTGTGCCAATATTAATATATCCAACCCATCTTTCCGCCTTCGTTTATCCGCATCTGTATCGATTCAGCTCTTAATGGCATTTTTATTGCCTCTCCATAAAAGGGGCATTAAAACTCATGATATTAGACCCGGTGTTATTAAACACCTGCGGAGTTATGTCTAAGAAATGAGAAATATTTCACAATTTCCTTCACTATAAATTACTACTAGCTCGTTTATGAGGTCAAACGTTCTGTAGATATATGACTTCAAAGGAGAAGTCATACTAGGCTCCGCAGCGTACTAACGGGCAGCGGGAAAACACCTAAAGAATAATGGCGAAACTAGATCCAGTATTGGTCATCCATCGTTGTTTTAGACAAGTTGTTTTAAAGAATTTTCTGAAAAATATTTCACGTTCGATTAAAAAGCAGAAATTACTAATAAATTCGACAAGTCAGCCAAAAGCAGTCGCAAAAGGAAACCATGACAACTGTTTTCACTGATGTTTTTGGTCGTAATAGAAAATCTTTAGTTTGGTTGAAACGACAGTATTTTTATTACATTTCATTATCTTCAACCGCTTGCATCCCGGTGTAAGATAACAATTGATTAAACAATGGATATTGGACGATATCGCGACCACGGGAGTTGAAGGTTGTTAATTCTCATAGTATTTTCCCGGTTTTTGTATGCATATGCTCACGACTATATTCCCCGAAGGCGTAGTCAGAGATATTCTATAACCTCAGAACATCCACGTTTCACCAGTAGTACCGAAACTCTGTCCAGTGTGACGGGGGGTGAGCCCGTCGCCACTTATAATGGACAATGGTACAGCACATGCCTCGAAATTGAAGCATGCAGGTTTCCTCACGATGCTTTCCTTCACCGAAAAGTCAGTGGTGTTACAAATCGTACATAAATTCCGAAAAACTCATTGGTACGAGTCGGCCTAGACGGGGATCGAACCATCGCCTCCTGCATGGCAGGCAAGTTTATTCGCCGGACCACCACGGCTAGAGAAAAATAGCTAATGGAAGGTTGAGATGACTATTTAATGAGAATGGTTATCAGCTTTACACAGTTTAAGAAGAAGTAATCATAAGGACCTTTCTTCCAAATTCCGCAGCTTCAACCAATTAACATCTTTATTTTTTACACTACACCTATTGCTAAGTATAATTTATGAACGGTATTTCTAAGAATGTGTCTGCAATAACAGGCCCTTCCACCACTCTTCTTTGATTAGAGCAAGTTGTATTTGCGAGACCCACTGACACAGTGCAGTACACCAATAGGGAAGCAGTACTCTGACTATATACAAACGCCACCGAATTGACACACACACAAACACAAAGCCGAGCCACGGACACGGCCCTTGGTGACATTTGAATGAATTGGTTATCCGTACCGGGTCATGTACACACGGCGACACATCATGTTACGCACCCTATATAACTTCACTACGTACAAAACACAAAATAGCGCTGTAAAGAGCCTGCAATCCTGCATAGACGCGGCTGCCGGCGCGGGCGCAGCGTGCCGTGAGACGAAACAACAACAACATACCGCACCCTCTCGCACGATTCGCAGCGTTCAACTTCTAATAGTTCAAAGTCCAAACAGGGTAACCGGACCTGTCGCCGTGTGTACATGTATTAATCATATTCTAGACAAAATAAACATCGTTAGTCGGATACAGAAAAACGGAATGAATACTTAACTCAATCACTATAGAACGACTTAACCCTAAACATGACCTGTTTGACAACATTTATTAACACATCCGACATTCACAGTAGACATACGTGACGGTATCAAAACTGTTTTTTTTTTTACTTTTCGATGAATACATTAAGTTCACAGGGACGCTCACGGACTCGGAACACGGAAGCTCACACTTAAAACTTTGTTCAGTAGGCGTACGATTTTGTTTATGGACATTGGTATCGATTCGGTATTGCCACGACTTAACTTAACTAAATTTATTCCTGTCATTTTATAATATTCGACTAAGAAAAGAGACAGAAAACCAAGAACTGACTTTAGTGCTGTCAAAGTGACGCTACACGCCCAAAATAAGATGGCATCATAATGCACGCCATCTTATTTAAGGCGTTTTTGGGCATGTAGCATCACTTTGACAGCACTAAAGTCAGTTGTTGGTTTTCTGTCTCTTTTCTTAGTCGAATGTTAGAAAATGACAGGAATAAATTTAGTTAAGTTAAGTCGTGGCAATACCGAATCGATACCATTGTCACTCAAATTATCTAGACACATTATTTAAAGTATGTACCAGAATCGAGCCTAGACTTGTATTATGATGACTAGACAAAGATATAGAAAACCGGATGATTTTTTTACCGTTCCGAAGCTTTGACTGGTGGTTCAGACCAAACTAACCCATACATTTGAGTCGAGTCAGAACTGCATTTTTGTATGACACTGCAGATTTTTTTCCCGATTTTGAAGTTGGCTTCATAGTGAAAGTTGTTCAGTCTAATCGCCAAAAAACAATCTGCTGTTCCAAAAATCTGCATTCCTACTCGACCCCAAATGATGCAGCTGAATTTGAATTCACGATTGGAATGCAGGAATGCAATTTTGTATGGAATAGCAGATTTTTTCGGTAATTTCAATAACCACACGGACGAACGAACTTGAACGTGCTTGAACGGAGTTGAGACAATCGCCGCGGCCGATTACGATATCCGAGCACGTCATCATCATCACTTCATCAGACTATGCAGGAGCAAAGTGAATATAATAATAGTCATTGCGCTCTCGGGTCGCGACAGGCCTATCGTGCGGGGGGTGCGGGTGGCGGGGGGAGCGGTCCCAGTACCCCATCACCTGCGCGCTGTACCCCAACAGCCTGTGCCTCACCCTTCCGCACACCGCGCGAGCCCCCCCGCACTCCGCGCAAGCATAGACTCGCCGCGACCACTAAGCGCACCTACTTAATTATATTTACGCTATGACAGGAGTGTCAATACTGCTAGCAAACTGTGCCACAGCAGATTGATTACAACTGTCCGCGTAATTAAGGTCGCTATTTGTTGAGTGGACGCCCCAATTGGGGGTATCCGGAATTTCGTCCGGCACCGGGGCGGGAACACATCATCGTTCAAATTGTACGTTAACAATACTTTAAGCCGTGGTGGTCCAGTGGCGAGTAACCTTGCCTACCGTGCAGGAGGCGATGGTTCGATCCCCGTCCAGGCCGACTCGTACCAATGAGTTTTTCGGAATTTATGTACGATTTGTAACACCACTGGCTTTTCGGTGAAGGAAAACATCGTGAGGAAACCTGCATGCTTCAATTTCAGGCATGTATTGATTGTACCCACTGTCCATTATAAGTGGCGACGGGCTCACCCCCCGTCACACTGGACAGAGTTTCGGTACTACTGGTGAAACGTGGATGTTCTGAGGTTTCAGAATATCTCTGACTACCCCCTCGGGGAATATAGTCGTGAGCATATGCATGCAATACTTTAACTCACGACTATAAACCCTTTCTGGGTGGTAAGAAAGTATGATACTATTGTGAAATAAGTGAGTTTGTCCTTTTGTTGGGTTTTAAAGAGGTAGCCGAGGTTTCCGTTTTAGAATTGACCACTCTTCTTCCCATGTTACAGTAGACACTTGTCTGTTCATCTCATCATCCCCTTAATACGAAGCCGGATTCAATCTTCTGTGTGTCCCACCTCCCCTATTTTGTTCTCACGTAATTAATAGACTTGCTACAACTGAAAGCGGGTATATAAGAACATATTCTTAAACAATTTAAGGAACATTTACATAATTATTATTTTGTTTTGTTCGTTTCCATGTTGTATAAAATTATATCAAATTCCCTTGTGGTACCTTTATTCCCATCACAGAAACTTATTTAATTAAGAAATATAAGCCGCTCAAAATGATTAGTGTTAAAAGGGTATTTAGAATTGCTAATTCAAAGTATTCCATTTTCATTAAACATTACTAGGTTTCAATTAATATCATTATGTCTAAGATGTGGTCTAGAAACTAGCGAGGTTAAGTTTCGTACAGGGGGATACGGTACCACAGAAAATACAGCATAAGCATATGCGCACGACTATATTCCCCGAGGGGGTAGTCAGAGATATTCTGAAACCTCAGAACATCCACGTTTCACCAGTAGTACCGAAACTCTGACCAGTGTGACGGGGGGTGAGCCCGTCGCCACTTATAATGGACAGTGGGTACAATACATGCCTAAAAATTGAAGCATGCAGGTTTCCTCACGATGTTTTCCTTCACCGAAAAGCCAGTGGTGTTACAAACCGTACATAAATTCCGAAAAACTCATTGGTACGAGTCGGCTTGGACGGGGATCGAACCATCGCCTCCTGCATGGTAGGCAAGGTTACTCGCCACTGGACCACCACGGCTGGAAAATACAGGGTGTGACAAAACACCTTACGCCAAACATTTATGTTTATTGTTAACCATAAACTGACATTTCCTTCCTTAAACTTTTTCTTTTGAATTTAATTAAATAAATTATATTAACGCTGTGACAGCTTTAAGTTTCAAAGTGGTTTAAGTGTCCCAGTTAAATTATTCATCAAAAAGGACTTTATCTTACAACGATTTAAATTTCAGTTAAAATTCGTACCTACTACGGAAGCACTTTTATCTTTTCCTGAATATTTCATTTCCTTCAGCAATTCAGCATGTTACTGAGAATGATAATCCCTACCATTTAAAGAGATGATCAGACCTTCAAATTGAACAGCTTTTACTATGGGACCAAGGTCGAAATCGCGACAAAATCTGCAGTTCCATTAAAAACAGCAAGAGTCAAATCGACCCGAATGTATGGGACATCAGATTTTTTTACGCGAACTTCGTCCAAAATAGAAAGTTGTTAAGTTCGGTGGTGTGATCATCACCTTAATATGGTTTCTGCCTCCGTGGTCAAATGGTTAAGAGCATTGGGCTCTTAACACGGAGGTCATGGGTTCGATTCCCACGGGGGACAACTAGTGATACAAATAGTCACTTTGTGCGTTTTTCCCCAGTTGGTTAGGTAGGACATTGAATTGAATCACCTGATTGTATGAAAAGTAAGATGATTCCGTACTTCGGATGGCCGTTAAGCCGTTGGTCCCGGCTCCTATCTCTGGTGGTTAGTACTCTTAAAATAAAAACCACGTCAGAGGCCGTAAGGCGGTTTGCAAATACTCTGACACATGAAATGACGTGTCAAATACCCGACAGCTAATTTATCGTTTCACCCCCGAAAACACAAATAAACCCTTTATCGTATCGTACGATAATCACAGGAAGAAAGTTTCAAAGTCAACCCTCTACAACCGTCATGTTTATTTACGAACACAAATGAATCCTTTATTGAATGAAGTATTAACATAAATATGAAACACTTGCGACTGTTTGTAATAAAGCAGACCCAGACTTCGGTGGCAATGAACTAAGGTATAAAAATACATTTACTGAAATACCGTTACTAGATGCGACTGGAGTAACGAGACAATTTTAACTAAGTAAAATTAATTACCTATGATAAAAAATTATGTACAATAAATGTTAATACCCTGTATTATACAGGGTGTAAACTTAAATGTGTTACATACTTTAGGGGGTGCTTCAGACCATCAAACTAAAGAATTTTTACTATAGACCAACTCCGAAATCGCGAAAAAAAATCTGCTGTTCTACAGAATGTTGGGAAAAGTATCATAAACCATTAAACTACATACTCTACCCATCAAACTGAACAACATTTACCATGGGAGCAAACCGATAGGAGCAAAAATAAAATCAGCTGTTGCATACATTTGAGTCGAGTAGGTATTGGAGTTTAGTATGGGCACAGATTATATAATACTATACAGTGTATGGGACAGCTGATAAATTTTTTGCTCTGACAGGTTTGCTCCCATAGTAAAAGTTGTTCAGTTTGATGGGTAGAGTATGCGGTTTGAAGGTTAATGATACTATTCCTTACACCCTGTATAGGGTGTTAACTTAAATGCGTTAAACACTTTAGGGGATGCTTCATCAGACCATCAACCTGAACAACTTTTACTATGGGATCAATAATGAAATCGAAAAAATGTTATGGACCGCCATCGCGGTATATCCTCTTGTATAGGTTCTTACAATAATTTAAGTGTGAAACCGTAAATCTGAGACTACTTAACTAACAAAGGAAGTGAATCATACAAAAAGTAAACATTTGTAGTTTCCTGCACATCTGTGCAGTGTTTCAACATAATATAATAAATTATTAACGTTTGAACAATATCAGAAAAAAATAACTTGAATGAAATGACGTCAGTGTCATCGGATATGACGCTCAAGGTAATTGTGCATGTTTGATACATTTGTGCACATACGAGGAGTTAGTCATTAAATATTGTGAAGTTACTTGTGCAGAAACGCTCATTAGAGTTAATCCTCCATTTAATTTACAACTATTTTATTTGTATTTAATTTAACAGTAATGATGCGAGATGGATGGGCATTAACGCCATCTATCAAGCGATTTGGAAATATTTTTCTTTTTAATTGGCTTTCACCGATGACCGACCGACACTCTCACTCAAGAGCAAACTCATCGACATGTGTATCCTGCCCATAGTAACTTATGGTGCTCAAACATGGTCATTAACGAAGGTTCAATAGTCCAAACTGCAAGTCTGTCAGAGAGCTATGGAGCGCAGTATACTAGATGTAAAACGGACAGACCGAATCCGGAACACAACACTGTGCTCCAAAACTCAAATTAGACCGGTGGCCAGCTACAGTCAACTATACCTTATAAAATTAACGAACTAACGAATTATGCACCTAAAGTAGACTAAAAATAAGTCATAAAAAACTTGGTCTGCCAGGGCGCAGCTTGGCACGTTTTCCGGTGTGATGAAAAACGTGGACCCCAAAAACACCCCATTTTACCTCATCGAATTAAAGGATGGAACTTGTCTGTTGGTCTGGAGGCCGATTAGTAAAGCCTAAAAAACCTGGTCTGCCGCCGCCTATCCTGGCACGTTCATGGGTCCGACTGAATTTAGGGTGCCCCTCGGAGGGTGGTTTTTACCTCATCGAATTAATGAATGAAATCAATGCCAATTTATAGTCCTATCAACTATGTTAACATATGCCTTGGTTTGCCTAGGCTCAGCCTGGCAGGTTTCCGGGTGCGACTGATTTTACTTTCAAAAAATTGTTTAGCCAAACTTTAAAAACCGGTATAAATCTACAGATTCTGCGGAAAATTTTACTGAAATTCGCTTGTATACCTTAACCAAGATATATGTACTCATACAAATATCCCTGAAGGTGGAATTTTAATAGAAAAGGTCAACGGCCCGCGGAAACTAAAAGAGATAGGTATGTGGTCCCGAAGGAAAAAATTTCAAAAACCCTGGGCAATTTGACGTCCCGATGAAAAAATCCAAAATAGGAGATCCAAGATGGTCGTCTTACATTTTCAAAGTCCTCATAACTTTGTAACCATTGACGGTCGGCGCGCTGTGTGAGTACAAATCAAATTAGTAGCAAAGCTCGGCTTACGATGTTTACCTTTCGGTTCTCTCAGATTTTAGTGTCGAAAAAAATGGTGGCCCAGAATCGTTAATCTATGTAACAAATAAATTGATAGATAGATAGATAACTCATTTATTATTTCACCTGAACAATACAGGAAAAAACAGTGACTGACAAAGGTAGACAATTACCTACCTACACGATAAATTAAAATGCCTAATTAGGATATTCGGACATCGTAAGTCTTTTTTTTTTATTAAGGGCTCTTTCCTGATGTTTTACACTGCAATTCTGCCAATATCATGATGACTGGAAGTATCGAAATCTCAATCTCTAGGATTGTTTTATTAACAAAAACATATTTGAGGACACCAATTAGCAGAACTGCGTGGCAAGTCCAGAGACACCAACCGAGACGACCGCCCGTCAATAGACCCGCCAAGCGACTAAGCTAGTTTAAATAGTAAAAAACGAGTGAAACACTTAGTTCAACATGTCTCCATATAATATGGCGTTGACATGAAATGGCTTCGAAACCGGTGATTAGGCCAAAATAGTAAAAAAATTCGTGTCCATCAAGCTAGCGTACACATGACGGGAATCAAGATTAATCATTTAGTGCCATTTAATAATAGTGCCTCTGTAGTTTGCTAAATATTTATACATATTTTTCCCTGTTAGTGCTTTTGTGTTTATTACTCTCTGACATCCAAAATCACATAATGACAGGCCTTCAAGAAAATGACATAGAAACATGGATCTAAATCATAAAGGATACCACTCCTCCTTACAAGCATTAATACAAGAAAATTGGCGATGGCGTCCTCGATATTTCCAATTTTAGGTGTGTCCCTTTCTATCCAACGACGTAGTTACGAAATGACAGGAGAGGAGCTACAATTTTGTACGTTGGATTAGAAAGGGACAAAGTTAACGTCACAAAAAACAACGACGCGATGGAAAAGAACGATCATTACCGACCACAAACGAGTATTATCATGTTTCACGTCTTGTTAGGCAGTCTGCACTCCACTATAGAGGATTCCAAACTTCTTGCATGGAAATAAACACGTTTTTTTTTCGTCTTTCATATATTAGAATATCGAGCTAGAGTATAGGCGTACACACGAATTCACACGATAGTTCAAAACTCTAGTATCAAAACAAATTGTTCCTGAAATAGAGACTCTGGAATTATGAAATTTTGAATTTCAGAGAGTAATAAACACAAAAGCACTAACAGGGAAAAATATACACTTATATGTTTCGCAAACTACAGAGGCACTATTTAGGAACTACTTATTTAATGGCACTAAATGATTAATCTTGATTCCCGTCATGTGTACGGAGGCTTGATTGGACACGACGTATTCTTACTATTAAATAAAATAAGGAGATTGAGATTTCGATACTTCCAGTCATCATGATATTAGCAGAATTGCAGTGTAAAACATCAGGAATGAACCCTTAATAAAAAAAATACCTACGATGTCCGAATATCTTAATTAGGGATTTTAATTTATCGTGTAGGTAGGTAATTGTCTACCTTTGTCAGACACTGTTTTTCCTGTATTGTTCAAGTGAAATAAATGAGTTATCTATCTATCTATCAATTTTATTTGTTACATAGATTAACGATTCTGTGCCACCATTTTTTTGACACTAAAATATGCCTTCTGATTCTGATAGAACCGAAAGGTAAAAATCGTAAGTCGGGCTTTGCTACTAATTTGATTTGTACTCACACAGCGCGCCGACCGTCAATGGTTACAAAGTTATGAGGACTTTGAAAATGTAAGACGACCATCTTGGATCTCCTATTTTGGATTTTTTCATCGGGACGTCAAATTGCCCAGGGTTTTTGAAATTTTTTCCTTCGGGACCACATACCTATCTCTTTTAGTTTCCGCGGGCCGTTGACCTTTTCTATTAAAATTCCACCTTCAGGGATATTTGTATGAGTACATATATCTTGGTAAATGTATACAAGCGAATTTCAGTAAAATTTTCCGCAGAATCTGTAGATTTATACCGGTTTTTAAAGTTTGGCTAAACAATTTTTTGAAAGTAAAATCAGTCGCACCCGGAAACCTGCCAGGCTGAGCCTAGGCAAACCAAGGCATATGTTAACATAGTTGATAGGACTATAAATTGGCATTGATTTCATTCATTAATTCGATGAGGTAAAATCCACCCTCCGAGGGGCACCCTAAATTCAGTCGGACCCATGAACGTGCCAGGATAGGCGGCGGCAGACCAGGTTTTTTAGGCTTTACTAATCGGCCTCCAGACCAACAGACAAGTTCCATCCTTTAATTCGATGAGGTAAAATGGGGTGTTTTTGGGGTCCACGTTTTTCATCACACCGGAAAACGTGCCAAGCTGCGCCCTGGCAGACCAAGTTTTTTATGACTTATTTTTAGTCTACTTTAGGTGCATAATTCGTTAGTTCGTTAATTTTATAAGGTATAGTTGACTGTAGCTGGCCACCGGTCTAAATAGCAGACGTAGGGGAAAAGTCAGCAAAACTGAAGTGGAACTGGGCCGGGCATGTTTGCAGAATACACACCGAGCGGTGGGCATCAATCCTTACGCAATGGGTGCCTCACGACGGGAGCCAAGGTCGAGGCAGACCCCGGAAAAGGTGGCGAGACGAGCTAGATGCCTAGATACTGCAATGAGTGGCGGGATGTAGCACCTAACGAGAGACGTGGAAGAATTTAGGTTAGGGCCCACTCCGGCCCACCTTTGCCCAGCAGTGGGACAAAACTTAACTATTATAAAACCGTAAAATCATGTGGAATAAAAAAGTAGCGGTTCTCTTCATATAAATTCAAATAACATTCGATAGCGCGATTTAAAAACGTGCAGCGCCATCTATTGACAAAATTGTTAATTAGTTTGTTTGTTCGCGCATCACGCAAAAACTACTGAACCGATTTTGATGAAACTTTTTTTGTTTGATAGCTTATGATCTGACTTAAAATCTGGTATATAATTTGTGCGGACGAAGTCGCGGGAAAACACTAGTAAAAAATAAAAATAAAGTCTTTCAAAAAATCCCATTACATGTTATTTAAAATGCGCGCGCAACCGCCATGTTATTTGCTCAAACATGTCCCCCAATTTGACACTGGATGTTTATGTTTATACAATCCATCATCGGTCTCTCTCACACGTGCGGTACAAGTTATAAGAGAAAGCGGGTAAATAAAATACTAAATTGAATAGGTAATGCATGCATATCCTCGCGACTATATTCCCCGAGGGGTAGTCAGAGATATTCTGAAAACTCAGAACATTTGAGAACGCGCAATGAAACCTGAAATACCCATTCTAAAAGTTATCATGGCTGAAACTGCATGCCTATGTTCCGGTATCTACCTATGTATATCGTAAGTTAGTGTTCCTACCTATGTGTAAGCGACTAAATAAAATAATATAAACAAAAATTATCTAGCCACATACCCACACGTAGGTGCATTACAATTCGCAATGTCCGCGATATTTTAATGCTTAGAACCTTCAAAAAAGTTCCCTGAATAGGCTAATCATAAACTTAATATACATTAAGTTTATGGGTCTAATGTTTTCTTTCTTCAAAGCTCCAAAACCCCCCCAAATTAATAAAATTTACTTTTAGCTTGTTTAACAGTGCTAAGGCTGCGACATTGCCCAGAAAGCGAAATAGGAATCGAAATATCTTTTCGTCCTTAAATGGAATGAAGTATAGTGACCACAAAAAAGACCTACATTAATCGTCAGTCTATCTCTTGTACCAATCTTACTGCACCCGGCAGCGTGGCCGGGCAATTTTTTTGTATATTGTGTAAACATTTTATAAAACGCCTAACTCGTGTAGTGAAACTGATCCGGTAGCGTTTGTTTTAGATAATAGAGATGTGATGATCGAGGTTTAATGATTGGATCATTTGATTTTACATCATTGATACGATACATTTTATAAAACGCCTAACTCGTGTAGTGAAACTGAGCCGGTAGTGTTCGTTTTAGATAATAGAGATGTGATGGTCAAGGCTTAGTGATTGGATCATTAAATTTGCATCACTGATACAATAATTATTTTTATTATACCAGGAGGGCGATTGCGCTAATTTGAAACATCAAAGTTCAATCCTAATCCTATCTCAGTTCTAATCACATTGCAATCCATATTCAACTGTGCTGAATTCCGCATCGCGCTAAAATCGATGTAACTGACAGCCTTTAACGTCTGAGCGATCGTCGAACGTCAGGAGCAGTAAGCTCAATACCAAATTGACAAAAGATAGGGTTCGTACGTAGTCCAATCACGGTTCAATCACCGAATATTTACTGCGATTGCAGGCCAGAAGCCGTTCGATTTGAAACCTTTGAAGATGAGACTGACGGTGTTTTGAGCGTGACTTTAATGACTTTAATCTAGGGTCAAAAATGTATGTTCAGTCAGAAACAGTGACACAGTGAACTTAAGAAATTGTGAAACCTCGGCAGATAAAAGGCATTCAAATCATCTTGCATGAGCTTATGCTTGTCATCTTATCACTTTCAATAACATTTTCATTAATATCAATAATTTTTAATCAATTCTGAGTTTTGATTGATTCAACTCAGACTCTTCACATCTCTAGTTTCTATGCTATTTTATTTGTCTAGCGTGCGAAAATGCAACGCTGCACGTGGCCGTGTGTGTTTTTTGTGTGTAGAAAAATAAACGTTCAGCTCTGCACATTAAGTTGACTGTTCTTGGCAGTTGCCGTATTTTCCGACGATTTGCGTTGGCAACTTTAGTGCCAAGCCGTTTAGAGGTGTAACGGGTAGTTTGAGAATATGGCGCTCACAGATAACCCCCAGTAGATTCCGCATACAGGGCCGCCGACGCGCGCCAAACATCTATGATTGATCACTGATGTAAGCAAGTGAGTGATCACGCCACTTCAGTACCGACCAAGTATTGGATCCGTGAACACACAAATAAAAAATAAAAATCACCTACTTATTACGATTTTCTGAGCATAAACTTTCAGTTTGTGCTATAAAATGGTGTGGGAAAAACTCTTGGACATCCAGCTACGAGAAAGATGGCATTACATTAATTAATTTTCATTATTTTGTTTGGTTTGCGGAGTTCAAGTTATAGTGGGCGGTACAATGGTTGCCTCTACAAAATTTCAGCTCACGTTGATGTCTTTTTGAAATGGTCCCTTTCTCTCATTAGTTAATTTGGTAAATCTATCACTTTCGTGCATTGACACGTGTAATGCTAGTGTTGTTCGTCTCTGCATTCGGGCCGGTATCGATATTTTTATAATATGCCATATTATTACAAAGCATTTTTAGGCGAGGATTTTAAAACGGTAGTATTACATGTTAGGCACATTGACACGTGCTATAATAGTGTTCTTCTCCTATGCGTATTGACCGCTATCGATAGTTTTATCATTTACCTACTTACAAATTTTGTTTCTTATTTTATTGTTATCTTAATCTTATCAATTTTACAAATATTATAAATACAAAAGTATGGATGGATGGATGTACTTATGATTATCACTCAATATCGATAAAGCGGCTGAACGGATTCAGATGATACTCGGAACAGTGATCATAGGCTACTTTTCACATTATCTGATTCTCACGGAAGAACCATTTATCGTATCGGAAAACAAGAATATAAATCAAGATCTATACCTATTTATACTATAATACTATAAAAGGAAAGATTAGATTTTTTGTGTGTTTGTGTCAAGAAAACTCAAAAACTACTGGACCTATTAAAAAATTGTTCCAATAATGGAAATCTGCATTTGTTAGCGACTAGCGAGTAACACAGACTATGTTTTAATTTTAAATTCCTGAGGGAAAAGCTTTTTAGTCACAGATGGAACCGCGAGGCGGAAGCTAGTTCGTTATTATACATTATAGGATCCTTCTTAAAATGATGATACTTTTTTAAGGGGATCATCACCGTCAAACTGAACAACTTTCTCTATGGCACCAAAATCGAAATCAAGAAAAAAAATCTACTCTTCCATACAAAACTGCAAACCTACTCAAGCCAAATGTATGGGACATCTGATTTTTTTCGCGATTTCGATGTTGGTCCTATAGTGAAAGTTGTTCAGTTTGATGGTCTGATCATCCCCTTAAAAAAGTGTCAGCATATTAAGAAGGACCCTGTATAATACGCTATCTGTACATCTGTGCACGTAGTGTCATTCTGAATTAAAGAGGAATAATAGTAATTTTTTTAAGAATCGAATAAGTTTATTGTTGTGTAATATTAGTAATTTAATCACCTGCCTTAGGATTAATAATCATGGCAAAATTTATCGATATTTTTTATACACTGTCGCATCACTAGTGTACACGCTCGGAGTAGTGCGACCTTGAAATGGCCAATCATGTTGCATTTGTTTCGTGCCCCGCTACCCGCACCTACCACCAAAAATGGTGACTTCGGGCCTGTACAAAATTGTCATCATGCGGTATCTACTGGGGGTTATCTGTGATGGCGCTCAATTTAGTTGGCAATTTTGGGTTATCGCAGATATCAATGTGCTATGTCAGCGAGCAGTCACATAATTCCCAATTCAATAGGACTGGCTACAAGGCTTAGATCAAAGTATATTACCGTTGGCGCGCTCCATACAACCGAAGTCTGGTTAAAGTTGTAGTAAAAGTTGTTCAGTTTGATGGGTAGACTCTTAGTTTAAAAGGATGCTAATGATATCAATTTCACCCTGTATATTATTATTATCACTATCGGTCGGCTATCGATAGACTTATCGATAGTCGACTATCGATCGGGGCAACACTACGTTGTTAATACCTATATCAAGATTTTATTTTTTATTTTAGTTCAAAGTCCATTTTATGTTAAATTATTCTAAGCCTTTTAGAGCTCGTAAAGTGTTTAAATTATACCTTAGAGTATTTCTCTATACTTAAACACAACATTACTACTAAATACTCTAAATAAGTACTAACTAAGTAGTTAAGAGTTCAATTATGACATTAAAAGCTAAAACAATAAACACATAAAAGTATGACCTCGAAAAGGGCATTTAATAAAATAAGTCAAGTGCGAGTCGAAATCACGTGTCGAGGTTACAGTGAGACCGTTTATTTTGTTCTCTTTCTGTAGGTTTCCTCGCCATTTCTTCTTTCATTGCCGAGCTAATGGTATCGATTCGGTATTGCCACGACTTAACTTAACTAAATTTATTCCTGTCATTTTCTAACATTCGACTAAGAAAAGAGACAGAAAACCAACAACTGACTTTAGTGCTGTCAAAGTGACGCTACACGCCCAAAAACGACTTAAATAAGGTGGCGTGCATTATGATGCCATCTTATTTTGGGCGTGTAGCGTCACTTTGACAGCACTAAAGTCAGTTGTTGGTTTTCTGTCTCTTTTCTTAGTCGAATGTTAGAAAATGACAGGAATAAATTTAGTTAAGTTAAGTCGTGGCAATACCGAATCGATACCAGTGACTACTACGACTAATGTATACAGGGTCCAACTTAATATGCTGACACTTTTTTAAGGGGATGATCAGACCATCAAACTGAACAACTTTCTCTATGGGACCAACATTGAAATGGCGAAAAAAAAATCAGCTGTCCCATACATTTTGGTCAAGAAGGTTTGCAGTTTTGTATGGTACTGCTGATTCTTTTTTCGCGATTTCGATGTTGGTCCCATTGACAATGTTTTTCAGTTTGATGGTCTGATCATCCCCTTAAAAAGTGTCAGCATATTAAGAAGGACCCTATAAATGACCGTATAGTACGTCTGAATAGCGAAAAAAAAATCTGCTGTTCCATAGAACATGTCCAATAGATACTCAACCAAAATGTATGAAGCAGTAGATTTTTTTTTCGATTTCAGTTTTGGTCCAATAATAAAAGTTTTTCAGTTTTGTGATCTGAACCACCCCTGAATGTTACGGAACGGTAGAAAAATCATCCGTAAGCCAAGTAAGGTTTCCTTTGGGTCAATACGGACCCCTAAAACTTAACCTTCACAACGCCACAGCCAACGCCTTCTAAATGGCAGTCGATACGACGATAGTATTCACAAACACGAACGAAACCCATGAAATGTTAACACGAAAGAAAAATGAACGCTCATTTTTTTTAATGACCATTTTTGCTTTGACCGGATTTATTGGCTCAGACTAGAAAGTGAAAAAAGTCATATCTACCTAGCCTTTACAGGGTGTAAGGAAAAGTATCATTAACCTTTAAACCACATACTTTACCCATCAAACTGAACAACTTTTACTATGGGAGCAAGCAAATATGACAGGCGGAAAAAAATCTGCTACAAAGCCTACTCTGCTCAATTGTATGAGACAGCTGTTTTTTTATTTTGATAGTTTTGCTCTCATACTTAAAGTTGTTCAGACCTTGAACGCATCTGTCGCGGGAGATTCACTTCTACATAGTCTATTAGTTATTCAAATGCTTAATTTATTTCTAGAAGAACAACTCAATCAAGAATTGAAATATAAACAAGAATATGTAATATTTGTATAGCCTAAAGTAAGAGCTTTCTCTCGAAATAACCTTTGATAACAAAAGCTTTGACACAACATACATTTATTCATTTCAAACATTGGTTTTGAATTACTGATTCTATGTTATGGATAAACATTTCTTTTTGAGTGTTTTGGGCGAAATGCTACCTAGCTACTTATACTTCATTCCACTTATGGACCAAAAGATTTTCCAATTCCTGTTTATCTTTCAGCGAGCTATGGAGAGAGCTATGTTCGGTGTTTCTCTGAGAGATCACATCAGAAATGAAGTGATAAGTCAGATAACTAAAGTGGTTGAAATAGCTCAGAAAATTAGCAAGCTGAAGTGGCTATGGGCTGGTCATATCTGTCGAAGAACTGACAACCGATGGGGTCTTAGAGATCTATATAATATGTTACAGTAGGCGTAGTGTGGGACGCCCGCTGGACAGACGACGAAAAAAAAAAGGCGACTGGATGAGGAAGGCCGAGGACAGAGTCTCGGGGCGCGCCTTAGGAGAGGCCTATGTTCAGCAGTGGACGATGATAGGCTGATGATGATGATGATTTATCTTTCTGGCTGACAGGGTGGGAGGTGGGAGGTTGATTTATACCTTGAATTGAAACATAGCTACTTCTCGCTGCATTTATGGGAAAACTTTGCGTAAATTACCCATCTACAGACCTTTGGTCACTATGTCTACGGTATCAGCTGGCAATACTGCTATTTTCTTTCCGCAATGGATAGGGCACTTTCGGACCCCGGGAAATGATTCGCGCGAATTTAAATCGCTGTGCGGACAAGCACTTATGTCGTGGAGTCGGGGTCGTTTTGAAACCGGAACAGGCCCTGTACCCGGACATTCGATTTTCGATATATCGCAACCGTTTCAGTCCGAACTTCATTGTAATAGAGTTGACATTGGAACGAAAACGTTCACGCAATTGCGAAGTTAGAATGTCCTGGTAGAGGCCCAGGAGCCCGATTGAGCTAAGTTAAAACATCGACGTTCTATTCTTATCCAATTTCAGTCCTAATTACATTGCAATCCAGTTACTATTCTCTTTGTAATTTTAAACTCTATTGTAACTGACAGCCCTTAAGACGTAATAGTAGGTGGAAATACCTCGGAGGCATCTTTTATTTTTCATTTTACGACTAGATTTATACCATTTACCGAATCTAAAGTCATACCTCAGTATTTTTGGATAGTTCATCTAGTGAAATCATCAACTGAATTATACACGATTGGAACTACTTCACTCGATAGAAAATCGTCACAAAGATGACGAATTTTCATGCATTTTTAAACATTTTTCTCGGTTTAGAAGAACTTAAAATAGTTTCCGATTGTTGGTATTTATACTCACATATTCACCATTAGTTTAACTAGTGCAATCATAAATAAAATCTAGAAAAAGTACTTTGGTTAGTTGTTTTTAATTGAAAATACGGCGCACGCACACACTTTTCGGAGCGCTCGGCAATCGCGTTTCTCATACAAAATATTCGTCGGGACCTATGGCCCCTTAACGTCTGAGCGATTTGTCAAAACGGCTCTAACGGCTGTCAAGAGCAGTACCGCGATTAGCGCAATACCAAATGTGTCAAAACTTATGGTTCGTACGTAGTCCAATCACCGAATATTTACCGCGATTGCAGCCCAGGGTGCTTCAGATAATTATACTGAACAACTTTTACTGTGGGAACAACATAGAAAACGCGAAAAAATATCAGCTGTTTCATACAATTTTGTCAAGAAGCTAAGAGTATTTACATTTTCCATGTTCAGCCGAATTTTGGTTCGCTATTTCGATATTTGCTCCATAGTTAAAGTTGTTCAGTTTGATGGTCTGACTGAAGCACCCTGTTTTGGCTTCAAAACGACCCAGATTCCACTGTGAATTAGTTGAGTACCCTACAATGTCGGGATGTTCCAGACTCTAGCGTATGTTTACTTTACCCTTAAAGGCAGTATGGGTAGGTACTCGACGAATGTTTGACCGACCACGGTATTCACTTACTAAATTACATTTTACCTGAAGCGAATCGATCGCTGAAGAAAACTATCATATTTCAACTGTCAAGACATAAAAGTCACTCGCACATCGGTTGATAAGTTTCGTCGATCGAGCCAATATGCAAAAGTACATACATATTATATTGACGTTTTTATGTTCTATTGGGGTAGGTAGATACGCCAGACCTCCAAGTGCTTCAATTATGAAAACCTATCTTGCCTCTACAATTTTTATATTTTTAAGTTGCTTTATGCATATTAGGTACACGCTCATCAGTTTCGGGTACATCTCATTTGGACTTAAGAAAATTAGGAGTTTTCATTAAAACAAATATTTCGTATTTATTGGTAATGATCAGTTTATCTACTGCCAACACCAGAAAATATTCGGTCAACAAAAAAACCATGAATTCAATTAAATTATGAGTTAGAAAAAGTTATATCCCGAAACGCAAAAGCCAGTAAACAACAAAATAATAAAACTACCCCATAACAAAACGTTTCTCCCCTGCCCCAATAACTATCAGATTACTGATCAACAATTATTCGCAAAAAAATACATTCCCAAAATTCGTGTCCTATTTATTTATGGATACGGAACACAGTGCTTGCCTAGCTGTCGATAGTTTGACCTTGAAATCGACGATGTTAGGTATCGATAGTATCTACTAGTATTGCTTAAAAACAATTGATACTATCGATGTCGATCGGTACAAGTTCGTAGTGGACCGCATGCAGCAGCGGTAGACGTGTCGCTGCGACACTACTGGTTTGTATGCATTTCTATGAAATACCCCGCGTAGCTACGCTAGCTCCTAGCGACACGTCGTCTGACGACACTGTGGTCCGACCGCAGATCAGTAGTCTCATAAGCTCTATTCACATTACGATGGCGCGGAGGGTGCAATATAAAATATTACCTATTTCAGTACCGATAGAGGAATACGGCGCTGCCGTCTGCTTCTGCGGACTGCAGTCGGGTTCGAAATATTGACGGCGACATGACGCAACGACGTGTCGTCGTGCGGTCGGTCACTTGTACCTTAAGACAAATTGATACTATCAAAAGTATTAAGATGCAAAAGAATCGGTAGTATCAATGTGTCTTAAAATTAAAACGATCATATCGATACTATAGGACAAATTTATACAGTCGATACTCGATAGTATTGAGATGCAATAATATCGATAGTATCAATTTTTCTTCACTACATACTATAAAACAAAGTCGCTTCCCGTTGTCGGTCTGTACCTATGTAGGTATGTTTAGATCTTCAAAACTACGCAACGGATTTTGATGCGTTTTTTTTAATATATAGAGTTATTCAAGAGGGTTTATATGTGCTTTGCACCCGTGCGAAGCCGGGGCGGGTCGCTAGTAAAATAATATAATAATTATCAATCCTATCGATATTGCTACTATTTTTCGAAGTCACGATAGTAATAATATATTTTTATAAAAATAATTTTTTTTTTTAAATAATAATAATAACTTTTTTATTAAATACACACAAAAAAACCATTGTATAGTATCGATAAACTATCGATAGTTTCGCTATTGTTGGGCAACACTAGACGGAGCTCCTTTGTAACCGGTCCGTCGCTTCCTCGATTCCCGTTTGATATTCCCGCGGGATTCTGAGACTAACGGGGCGAGACTTGGGGAAAAATGTTATTATGTGACTATGATATGGTAACTAGCGGAATTATGTAGGTGGAACTCTAACGAATAGGATTTGAATATAAGTTAGCTTAACTCATCGTAGAGACCTTTGCCCAGGAGTGGGACGTAATAGGTAAAAAAAAAAAAAAAAAAAAAAACTTTACGTAAACATAATTTAAAATATTTTCATTTGCAGACAAAAATATGGGGTCCTTAATATCATGACACTTTTTTAAGGTGATGATCAGACCATCGAACTGAACAACGTGTACAGGTACGGGTTCCTTCTTTAAGCTAACACTTTTTAAGGGGACGATCAGACCACGATCAGACAATTTCTCTATGGGACCAACATCGAAAGCGCGAAAAAAATAAGCTGTGCCATATAATATTAGGCTTAAGTAGGTTTCCACCTGTTGAATGGAACAGCAGATTTTTATCGCGATTTCGATGGTGTTTGTTCAATTTGAGAAAAATTTCAAAAATATATTAAAAATGCGCTTTGTATTAATATTTTTGTTATCCTACTAAACGGTATCCTTCAAAATTCGTGTAAAATATTTTAAGAAGATGATCAGTCCATCAAACTGAAAAACGTTGTCTATGGGACCAAAATCGAAAAAGCGAAAAAAAAAAACTAATAAAATGGCAAGTTTAATTCAACCCGAATGTATGAGGCCTGCCTAGAACGTATACCCGTAAATATTATCTATGGGTTCATTCGAGAAACACTCCACTTATGGTAACCAATGAAATTATGAAAACCTTCCATTTACTGTCACTCATAAATGTTGGAAGAGTTCCAAATCACGTTTCCCCATACTCGCAAAAGACGTGGCGACGATGATGTGACACACATTTGTATGAAATTTAGCTTAGGTTGCTTATAGTCAGCCGTCTACTGTTTTCTTGGAAAACCTTGTTTTGCAATAAAGTATCATTTTTCTTATTGCTGTATCAACAAAATAGGTACACAGTTTGACTATAATAACAGGAATTGTAATTCAATATCGTTTCCATTGCTTCGGGCTGCGCCATTTATAATTTACTACATTTTCTGGTCTTAACTTTATGTACACGGACCTGAAAAAAAGACGGACGTAATGTGACACTAAAAAGATGTGAAGCATGCAAGGTCCTACATTTTCGTTTGTTCTACAAGGGACCTAAACTCACACAGATGCACTAGCTCTAGTCGCAGGTCCGACACCCGTCACCATTATGTACCGCGTGACAGCACGCACACAATGAAATGGGTGCTTCACTTGTGATTAGACGAGATTACGTCCGTCTTTTTTTCAGGTCCGTGTTTATGTACAGGTTTTAACAAAACACCCTAGTAATACTTAAGGGGGTGCTTCATGCCATCAAACAGAACAACTTCGAGTATGGAGCACACTACGAAATCGCGAAAAAAAAATCAACTGTTTCATACAAAACTGCAGCACCCACTAAACACAAATGTTGACAGCTGTTTTTTTCTGCATAATGAAAGTTGCTGCTTCATACTTAAAGTTGTTCAATTTGTCTGAAGCACCTTTAAGTACCTATTACTAGGGTGTTTTGTTACACCCTGTATACTATCACCACAGAATAGATATCCTACCAGAAAAAAATAGCTTCGTACAAGCTCGCGTCGGCCGGTACACACCTACATACGCAGCGATGTTTCTACCGAACTGCCTCTCATACTCGTACGTGAACATACTAGTATAAGAGATAAGTGTACTTTTTGCAACCATCAGCAGCAAGGCAGATTCAGTGTTTATATGACTGATGAACCATGTCAGTTTTTGAACTGTTCACATAGCTATAGTGCATAGGTACTACAATAATATCATACAGCCTTGCAGCTGATCGTAAATGTTTTACTTACCTTTAAACGTCTGTAACTCCTAAACCGACTGGAGTTATGCAGGCAGACCTAGTCCATCCCCATCACAGAGATGTTATACAATACACCCCATAAACACTGAATCTGCATTGCTGCTAATGGTTGCAAAAAGTACATTAATTTATAACATACACGTATTACCGCACGCTGTGCAAGTAGGGGTGTACAGACCGCCGCGATCTTGTATGAAGCAGATTTCTGGTAATATTTCTGTTCGGCGCTATTACCACTATAAGCACAAGCGCGTATTTATTGTGGAAAAGCATTTTAAATATGGGTATTTAGAAAAAGAGGTCATTTCCACGTTTTATGTCTTTATCTTGCACATTACTTTAGAAATTTGCATTTATGGGACATTTTAATTTATTATGCTCGTAAGCCTGTCGTGCTATTAGGGTAGGTAGAAATGATAAATTATGTAGGTATTATACTTATTCTATTTCAAATAAAAAAATATCACGCGAAAACTACTGGTCCAATTTTGATGGATCTTTTTGTGTCTGTAAACTTATGATTAGACATCAAATCTGGTATTCATTTTATCTCGCTATGATGACGCGGACGGGAACCCGTGCGGACGAAGTCGCGGTAAAACTCTAGTCTTCTTATCTTATCTAACTATTATAAAACCGTAAAATCGTAAGGAATAAAAAGTAGCGGTTCACTTCATATAAACTCAAATAACACTCGATAGCGCGATTTAAATGACGTGCAGCGCCATCTATTGACAAAATTTTTTGTTTGTTTGTTTGTTCGCGCATCACGCAAAAACTACTGAACCGATTTTGATGAAACTTTTTTTGTTTGATACCTTATGATCTGACTTAAAATCTGGTATATAATGTATGCGGACGATGTCGCGGGAAAACACTAGTAAATAATAAATGTACAACAACATTATATTAAAATTAAAACCGACCGAGGGTCCTATCAACTCATATCATACAGGGTCCTTCTTAATATGCTGACACTTTTGTAAGGGGATGATCAGACCATCAAACTGAACAACTTTCTTTACCTATAGCACTACCAGAAAATATTAGCTGTCCCATACATTTGGCTCGAGTCGGTTTACAGTTTTCTATGGAACAGCTGATTTGTATTTCGCGATTCCTTTGTTGGTACCATCGAGAAAGTTGTTCAGTTTGATCATCCCCTTAAAATAGCGTCAGAATATCAAGAAGGACTGTATATCACCGGGGAGCCGTGGTGGTCCAGTGGCGAGTAACCTTGCCTGCCGTGCAGGAGGCAATGGTTCGATCCCCGTCCAGGCCGACTCGTACCAATGAGTTTTCCGGAATTTATGTACGATTTGTAACACCACTGGCATTTCGGTGAAGGAAAACATCGTGAGGAAACCTACATGCTTCAATTTCGAGGCATGTATTTGTCCCACTGTCCATTATAAGTGGCGACGGGCTCACCCCCGTCACACTGGGCAGAGTTTCGGTACTACTGGTGAAACGTGGATGTTCTGAGGTTTCAGAATATCTCTGACTAACCCCTCGGGGAATATAGTCGTGAGCATATGCTTATGCTGTATATCATCACGACGAGAACTACAGTATGTCTGCCGTGTTGTCTGCGTAAGTTAACTATTAATAAAATAGTAAACCATTTACGTAATTATTATATTAATTGCTCTTTCCATTATGTATGGATTATAGTTTATGTGAATCATATCTATAAAATGTCGTTATCCTTTTAATGTAGGGCGACACGTGACAAACAAAGAAATGATAGGCATAAGCATATGCTAACGACTATATTTACCGAGGGGGTAGTCAGAGATATTCTGAAAACTCATTATGTCCACGTTTCACTACAGAATCGAAACTCTGTCCAGTGTGACGGGGAGTGAGCCCGTCGCAACTTATAATGAATAGGGGTACAATACATGCCTCGAAATTAAAGCATGCTGATTGCTGGTCTACTTACAATGTTTTCCTTCACCGAAGCCAGTGATGTTACAAATCGTACATTAATTCCGAAAAACTATTTGGTACGAGTCGGCCTGGACGGGGATCGAACTATCGCCTCCTGCACGGCAGGCATGATTACTCGCTACTCGACCACCACTACTTTTTATGATGTGTGAACAATGATAGGAAGGTTTGAGCCTTAAACTTGACCTTACATTTGATGCTGTTTTCTCTGTTCGAAACATTTAAAAAATTAAATAAAAAAGTTGTATAAAAATTTCTAGAACGGAGCCTAGCAACTAACATCAATTTAACTAGAAATAGAAGCAATCGAATTACCGGGTACCACTATAAAAGTACGAGTCGCGAACATTGCTATACAGGGTGTTTCATAAGTAACAATAAATATTTAAAACTCTTAAGGGAGTTGTTTAGACCGTCAAACTGAACAACTTTCTCTATGGGACCAACATCGAAATCGCGAAAAAAAATATTTGTTATCCCATACATATTTTAGCTCTAGTCGATTTGTAGAGTATAGAACATTTTTTTTTTTTTTCGCGATTTCGATATTGGTCCCATAGTGAAAGTTGTTCAGTTTGATGGTCTACACCACCCCCTTAAAGGTTTATTTGTATTTTTGTAACACCTTGTATAGGTTAATGGATTGCAAAAGAAACGAGAACTGAAGATGAAAAAGGTTAAAAAAGACACTTGACTGAATAACATCCTCAAAGTCTTTGGAGGAAAAAGTGATGAGGCACTTAGTACAACTTAGAGGTGACAAAAAGTTAGCAGAAAAGGGAAATCCATTAACAGATGTCCCGTACGTGTTTTATTGGCAATTGGGAAAGTTTTATCTACAAATATTTTTTGTTTTATTTCTGTTATCTGTGAATCATTGGAGACGAGTGTCATGTTACGAGACGAGTGTTCAGTATGAATGTGGATGGCTGTTGTAGGAGAGGAAGGTCGAAGAAAAGATGGATGGATTGGTGAAGGATGATATACAGGGTCCAACTTAATATGCTGACACTTTTTTAAGGAGATGATCAGACCATTAAACTGAACAACTTTCCCTATAGGACCAACATCGAAATCGCGAAAAAAAAACAGCTGTCCCATACATTTGGCTCGAGCAGGTTTGCAGTTTTGTATGGAGGGGCTGATTTTTTTTTCGCGATTTCGATTTTGGTGCCATAGAAAAAGTTGTTCAGTTTGATGGTCTGTGTCCCCTTAAAAAAGTGTCAGCATATTAAGAAGGACCCTGTATATGTAAGAAAGGAGTGCAGTGAGTGCTGAAACGACGGCCAAGAGAGATGAATGGAAGAGGATGCCATATTGCGCCGACCCCAAATAATAGGTAATGGGTAAGAGAATGATTATCTGTGAATCATTGTCTGTCATGGTCCACTATTGAAGATATGCCTCTCCCAAGGTACGCCACTAGACTCTATCATCGGTCTTCCTCATCTACCAATTCTCCATTTCAAAAAGCAACGAAATTTTAAGGCTATTTTGAATTATAGAAACAGAGATTTGACACACTTCCTCTCACTTATTATTAAAACAGCTTTAGTAACGTAAATATCTTTCTGATAATAAAATAAATTTGCAACTCAGGATTGGCCAGAAAGCTATATTGTAATCGGAAAATCATCCTTATTTGAAATGAAGTATAGTCTATCCCGGACCTTATGAGTAAAAATACTCGACAGAAAGAAAGCTTCGCAACAATCGCGGTATTGGACAATCTATAGGAGACGTTGTTGGCCCTTGAAGCTTTTCATCATCACGTGACTCGCTCGCTCAATGTCTCCCATAGATTGTCCACTGGCCCGATTGTGTCGAAGCTTTCTCTCTTGTAGGATATTTACCATGTGCCCAGTTCATAGGTTATTTAACTATCAGGCTTAAGGGCGTCCCACACTTCGCCAGTTCTTGATCAGAAATGATCAGCCCAGCCATTTTTAATTAAGAAATATCGTAGCATTTATAAATTTTGGAACATTATTTACACGAATTGCTCTACGAGATGTTTTTAATTACAAACTAGTTTAATAGCCGCTCTGTATTTTTTATAAACATAAATCAATTTAAAGTTTCAACCCTTACCTCAAATGTTTGTGGACTTCGATTCAGCAGCTGTAGTTTTCATCTGAAAAACAAAATAAATTATATTAGAGTTAAGCACGATTTATTGCACTGATATTTGTACAATTATGTAGATATAATTTGTTGTTGTGTAGGTAAATGAAAAATCTAAACATCTAAAAAGTCTCATGTAAATCTACTTAAATTCATGATTTTTTTTATAAGAAATTTTCATCTTCCTTTCCTTTTTATTATAGTTAAATTTTTCCTGTGATGTGGATGTTTTGAGGATTCAGAATATCTCTACTACCCCCTCGGGGAATATAGTCGTGAGCATATGCCATGCTAAGTTTTCTGGTGTGACCTATGTAACCTAATAATTTTCTAAAAGTCAATATAAAAAAAATACATCAGCTTCGAAATGGATTCGCACAGAACTGTTACAATTTCCCCATGTCTGTCAAAGTTTAAAAATGTTTTCGTTCTCCATTCG
Organism: Agonopterix heracliana; assembly: GCA_963693445.1. Classification (NCBI taxonomy): domain Eukaryota; kingdom Metazoa; phylum Arthropoda; class Insecta; order Lepidoptera; family Depressariidae; genus Agonopterix; species Agonopterix heracliana. The sequence goes on from OY856321.1 coordinate 3,459,963, forward strand.
ACAATTTTATTTAAAAAATGCCTAATCTACATCTGCCTACCCCCAATCGACCTCGGGAACCTTTCGCAAAAAAGATAACTTCCCATAGAAACTAGCAGGAGCGCAACAATGGGTTATTCAATATCATTACTTTGATAAAAGGATGGCCTACATCTACACACGTGATCCTGTCCCAAGTAAACACTAGGGATGTTACGGATACGACATTTCGTACTCGGATACAAAATTACTTCAAAAATGTGTGCTGAAAAACCTAATATGAATCACAACATTTTTAGACTCTATCAATAATGTGAAAACGCTGAAGAAGGAATTGCGTGTGTGAAATCCACAATCCACATTGGGCACACAACATTATAGTCAATTCTCACAATGAATAGTGCGGCTATTGGGCCTAGAATATGTTTAGGCCTTCTTCTTTAGCGTATGTAGGTGTTTAACACGATATTTTGCCTTCACCAAGAAGCAAGTGGTATTTCGAGTCACGTTGCAGGGTTTTCCCCGAACACTTGTCTCTCGCGTGGTGTTCGCGCGGTTTGCGTTTCAGCCTGCCACGAGGCTCCACAATCCTTCTCAGTTGTTCTTACTCAAAAACAATCCTCGAGATTGGATAGATACTCCCTCAAACCACTTGACATTGGCGGAAATGCGGTGCTAACGCACAAGCAAGAAGTCCATTAATTATAAATAAAAAAAAGTGGTGTTACAAATAGTACATGACACACTTAAAAACTCAATGGTATTATGTCTGAGCCTATCTGTACGTACCAGTTACAAATAAAAAAAATATCGGATATCTTGTAGCTTCGGATACGGACTCAAAAACATTTCTGAAAATAAACACCGTCGATGAGCTAAATACAGTAGGAACTGTCATTTTGTCACGTTAATAGCTTATTTCCTCGGGGTCAGGTTTCAAAAAAATATAATTAATAGACGTGTGAATGTAAAAACATTAATAACTGTTTTTCGTTTGAAATTAAAGGTATGATTATGAAGGAACACAATAAATAAACGCACTACTGTATTCCTTCCGGTGTGGTTGGTTATTAAACTTACTAACCTTGCGATAATTACTGCGTATAATAAACGTACCTACCTATGACATGTTACAGAATAGATGACAAATAAATAGTACCAACAGGGTGTTTAATTGAAGGGTGTTTGTACTCGTTATCTTAATACAGAACAACTTTAACCAAGGAAACGATAGGTATAGGATTCGAACATTTGTATGATTTTGTATTGGCTTTGCAACATCAAAATAAATCTGTTAGGTTTAAAAGGATGTGAAGAAAAATGTTAAACGATTTGTATTATTATTGAAATAAAATAAATATACTAAATAAATTAAATAAATATACTAAATAAAATAAATAATATAGTAAGGAGATTTTTTGCGAATATCCCTTTTACCGTGGTTATTCGGTATCATGAGTTCAATTCACCCTTTTAAATAATGAAACCGTCGACACTTACACCCTGTATACATGGACTGTTCTAAGTCACACGGCAAAATAAACAATTAAATATCTAAATACAGAACTTAATAGACTTACATACCGTATCGTTCGTGTTCAATTTATTTTTGGTATAGAAATTTAATCGACCAGTATGAAAGCAAATGTTCAGATTCTCACACAGCAATTTATTCCAGTCCACCCACATCACACATCAAGAAGGGTACATATTTTATTCCGTTTATTTCTGAACCTGTTTCAGTTTGCAAAATGAAAATTACGCACTACCTACCATAATATAATGGTCCTTCTTAATATGTTGAAGGTTTGTTAGGGGATGATACGATGATCAGACCATAAAATTGAACAACTTTATGGGACCAACGCTGAAATCGCGAAAAAAATCTGCTGTTCCCACAGACTTAACAGAAGAACCAGACGTAATCTCGTCTAATAATGAGTGAAGCACCCATTTCTTTTGTGTGCGTGCTGTCACGCGGTACACAAGGTGACGGGTTGTAGCACCTGCGCCTAGAGCTGGTGCATCTGTGTGAGTGTAGGTCCCTTGTAGAACAAACGAAAATGTAGGACCTTGCATGCTTCAGATCTTTTTAGTGTCACATTCCGTCCGTATTTTTTTCAGGTCCGTGGTTGCTCCCATAGAGAAAGTTGTTTAGTTTACTGGTCTGATTATCCCCTTAAAAACTGAACCATGTATAGGGTTTAAATGCGTTACAAACTTAAGCCCCCCATTTGTCAAACTGAACAACTTTTAGTATGGATCCAACCTTGAAACCGCAAAAAAAACGCATTAAGATCAACTGTTGAACACGGACCTGAAAATAAGAGGGACATAATCTCCTTTAATCAGAAGTAAAGCACCCATGTATTATGTGTGTGCGTGCTGTCGCACTGCCGCGCGGTACATAATGGCGGTGCCGGTGGGTCGTAGGACCTGCGCCTAGAACTGGTGCATCTGTGGGAGTGTAGGTCTCTTGTAGAACCAACGAAATTGTAGGACCTACACATCTTTTTAGTGTAACATTACGTCCGTCTTTTTCAAGTCCGCTGTTGTAGCACCAATAAAGTACCTTACGAAGCACTCGATGAAATGTAATACAACAGTTTCCTCAATTGCACATCCTCTCTATCTCTTCTCATTATAACACAGTCTTTTGGCACAAACACTCTTTTAATAGCCAAGTATGATTGGCACTTGTTGAGCAAAAAGACAAATGGTATGACAACGCCATTGTTCCGTAGATGAACCTTTTTAAATATCCATTATCCGCAACAACGCCACCTATTGTTAGGTTGATTAACTTTCTCCTCTGCTCATACCTGATACTGTTCTTTATACAGGGTGTAACAAAACACCCTAGTAATACTTAAGGGGGTGCTTCAGACGATCGAACTGAACAACTTTCACTGTGGATGTGGAGCTAACTTCGAAAACGCGAAAAAAAAACAGCTGTCCCCACATTGAGGTACTATGTTAACTAGAGAAGCTACCGAGAAGTAATGTTCGCTCTAACCCACTTAGCCTGTGCCAGGCGCTCGTCGCCCAGCACGCGCCCCACACTGCTGATCGTGGTGCACAGATTTTGTTCGCGTTGTCTGCTCTATACATAATTACTCAATGCTGTCCCATACATTTGAGTCGAGTTGGTAATGCAGTTTTGTATGGGTGTTTGTCAATTATTTTTAATGAATCGCGTTGCAAGTCTGTTACTGGGCGGTTGCGTGTGTCAGGTGCCTGCTATCCGGCTTGCCACGCGGACCATCATATTGTGGTGGCTCAATTGTGTGTTTTTGTACACAAAACAATCCTTGACGTCACCGAGTATTTATAACCGAACAACGTCAAGCACAGTCTAAAGAACATATTTGTAATTTGACTGGGCTAAGTCCCTTATCATCCTTAATCTATTGTGCACTTAAATATACAGAAAGAAAGGCATTGAAGGTAGCACATCCTGATTGGTCAATTAATTTCGCGCGCTGTTAAAATTTGTCAACTGCTCTGATACATCGGTAAGACTTATAAACCTGGTACTAGGGTGAATTTCAAGGAAAAGTCTAATTACCCATTCATTGCGTAAGCATCTGCCTTCCCTCCATTGCAAGCAGGAAATAGGTATAAGGAAAAGCCCCTAATACCGCAGTCTCATGACGAAAGACTTTGACCAGTGTGTACAGCCAGTGAAGATGTATGGAACTGAGACGTGATCGCTCATTCAAGGCCTCATAAAAAGGGAGAAAGCGAAGGGCAATCAAGAGGGCTTTGCTCGGAGTTTCTGCGAGATCGAATCGGAAATAAAGAGATACGCAGAAGAACCAGAGTAGCTAACATAGCCCAAAGAATTGCTAAACTAAAGTGGCAAATCCAACTTGCTGATAGAACATTAAATTCAAAACACCTAAAAGAAATTCAGGCCAAAAGATCTCGCATTAACATCTTCCTGGACATGATTTTGACAGACATTTAAACTTCGTTTTGGAACCAACCTAAAAGTTTAGCAAGCCTTAAAAATTTATATTTTCATAGAACTTGGCCTCCAATGTTGATCCCTTCCAAGGAATTTAGGGTAAGGAGAGTTTTGTGTCAAATTGCGTTATGCAACAAATTTGTTCCGTGAGATTTAGTTAGTGGATAATCCTAAAAATGTTTTGTACTTGAAAACGAGCATTTATTTTAATTAAGGTCCTAGTAAATCCCGCAAAGGGTTCCGTCGCTGACCTACTTTTGTTTAGGGGTTTGTATTTGGAGAAATACTTTTTTTTGTGTCGTGAATCACTCTCAAAACATTACGTTTTTCGGTCAGCGGTCGGTTTTAATGTTTTTGTTGGAAAGGAAAACAACTGAAGTGTTGTCGTGCCAAGAAGTCAAGACAATTGCAGGAAACAGGATTGGAGGTTGCGGCCAATTTTAATGAATGTTAACGGGAGTTCACTTTTTGTCGCGATCTGGGCATGATATACCGGTATTTTTGGGAACCGGTACCATTGGCCTTGGTGTGATACCGGTTCTAGAGAGGTAGAGGTACTATTGGTACCGGTACCAGACGTAGTACCTGTACTCATCATCATCAGCCTATCATCGTCCACTGCTGAACATAGGCCTCTCCCAAGGCACGCCACAAAACTATGTCCTTGGCCTTCCTCATCCAGTCACTCCCTGCTACTTTTTTTAGGTCGTCTGTCCAGCGGGCAGCAGGGCGTCCTAGACTAGTCCTAGTCGCCTACCAGTTACCTGTACGATTAAAGTTCTAATCAGAATCGGTATTATACCGATACCAAACACGGTACATCGAAATGCCAAAAAAATCTGCTGTCATGACATTTGAGTCGAGCCGGTACAACAGTTTTGTATGAAACAGCACATGTTATTCCATGTTTGTCCAGAAGTGAAAGCTGTTCAGTTTGATGGTCTGATCAACCCCTTAAAGAACAGTCAGCATATTAAGTGTCTAAACACACTATACCGAAAGTACGCGACCGAAGATCCGCGGCTGAGTTTACGTTCCGACCATGTTCCGACGTATTCGGGTAATATGACACACCATAAGCGCCGAACTTACGCGGCAGAAATTCAGTTGCGTAAACTTGCGTAACTTTGTTCAGTCCCCGCCCCCGGATTTTCGTCGGCAATCGAACCGAACTTCGGTCGCGTAAACTCGCGTATAATGTGTGCACTACAGACTAAGTTGCCGCTGAACTTACGCCCGACCGAAGTTCGGCTGTACGCTATAACGCAACGTAATTTCGGCATAATGTGTCGTCGTTCATTCAAATAGCATTGCTGGCGTAATCGTGCCGAACTTCGGTCGCGTACTTTCGGCATAATGTGTTTAGACACTAAGACCTGCCCTGTACAGCCTAAAAGGTTTCGGTTACAAAACAATATGATGACGCTATTATTCGTAAGATGTAATTTCAGCTCTTTTAGGTATTTTGTAAGTCAGCTCGTCTGATTGCCTTTGTTAGCTCTAGACATGAACTCATAAACCTAAAAACAATACGATATTTAGGAACATTTAGTGCTGAATCATCAGATTGTTTTGTTTAAAAGAAGTGTGTTGTAGAGTTTCTGGCCGCATCTTCTCTACAACGGAACACCTTCCGAAGCGGTGGTAGAATCAAAAATGACGTCAGAAAGTTATCTATGTGATATTATTTTGAATAAAAATTTGGACTTTTTTTTTTTGACATATTATTACATGTAAAAATTAAATATGAATTTAGTAAATTAAATATAACAGTATAAGGTATCATGCTGACGTTTTTTTAAGAGGATGCTCAGACCATCAAACTGAACAACTTTCTCTATGGGACCAACAACGAAATCGCTAAAAAACAGGTGACCCGTATATTTGGGGTGAGTAAGATTTCAGTTTTGTATGGAACAGCAGAATATTTTTTTCTTCTTCTGACCCACATGGGTAGTGTTAGGCAGACTTAAAAACACACTATTTCTTCGTAGTAGGGTAAAAATTGGAGCATCCGATACATTTTATTTTCTTTATTGATTGTAGAAAGTTTAAGTTTGTTGAGAACATGTTAATAATAATTAAGTAATAAGTCTTAAAAGAAAACCAAAATCATTAACCTTCCTTTTGCTCGTCCGTAGTCGGGTAAAAATTGGGCCATCCAATATTAGTAAACTATATTTCATAGAGCGGTCGACCCAACTATTGTTTCAGACATGTTGCAGACCAAGTTTCGGTCGACTAATTAGTTGGCTTTGTTAGTAAATTGGTACCTTGGAAAATCGAATGTGTTCGAGATTATTTGTGACTCTACTCTGTTCCAAATAACAATAGAATTTTAACGGTATTCTGAATAACAAAAACTGAAATTGAGACATTGTCTCATCTATTGTTAGAAAATGTTCAAGATGTGTAAAATCGAAGATCTTTCTGAAAAATTAACTATTTGAGGAGTTTTCCAAGGTTGGTATTTAAACAATCAATAGATGGCGTTAGTATTGTAGTAGTGCTTGTCAAATTTGACGAATATCAACTGCTTCAAAACATACCTAATTTACTCAATGCATTATATTACCATCTTCGAAATTTTTACGGTCGGATTTGAAAATGTATTGAAACTAAACTTGGAAAATTCTCACTGCGAATAAAAAGTAAATTTTATGACTAAAATAAAACTCCATCTAGTAAGTGCCGAAGAACTTAATTTTTTTAAGTGAACACCTCATTTGCCAGAAAGCTATCTAGAAATCGTAATGTACTTCTATTTAATTTACTAATATGTTTCACATATAATTTTTTTTGTACATAAAAACAATACAATTTCATTTTTTTGTATCATAAATCTCGCATAAACGCATGTACTCACAAATTTTCATCCGCTGCCATTTGCCTTTCTTTATCTCCATTCATAACTCAACTCGTATTATATCTCAAGACTAAGCAATAAAATATATTTTCACTTCCACCAAATTTCTTTCCTTGTAAGCGGCAACTCACGATGACGCACTGACGGAGCGGCAGATGTCAGTCCATAGAACCACACCCGGCGCGTCAATGCGTCACCGTGTGTGCTTCTACATGCGGTTTCATACAACTCCTTGCTTCACAAATGACGGACTGACGTTTGCTGCTCCGTCAGTGCGTCATCGTGTGTGAACGCACTAAGGGATACAATTCTACTCCCACCCACCTAGAACCACTATTGACACAATATCATAAAATCTTAAGAGGATAGGCGAGTACCGTTTTTCCATACAAAAGTATTCCCCTGTTACCTCCCTGGATAGTGACAGTAGAGCAAAAATTTTACCATACTATCTATGTTACCTCTGATCTATGTTGACGATGGGCTTAACGCCAGAAATGACGCAAAATCGCCAAGAGTGGCGCAATAGTATCAGGAGGGCTGACCCCAAACAGGGAACAGCCAGGAGATTGATTGATTGATTGATCCATGTTACCTCTTCTATGTCCCTATGATTAGCTTTTTTGCATAAATTAATTACTGTATGAACTAGGGACCTTTGAAAATTACCACTTTATCGCCTGTTTTCAGACAACCAGCAAACAACTTTGACTGAAAACATACAGACATAGCCAAAGTCTTTCTCATACATATTATTCTTGAAAGAATAATTAAACCGGTTTAGTTTTGGAGGAGGAAACAGGGGAATACGAAATGCTGTTTTCGTCGATTTTATGTAGATAAAATTGGTCCGAGCTGCAGTTGTCTTGTTTGCACTCTAGTCGGCGGGTTGTATGGGTGGGGCGGATCGGACAAATATGTATACAGTCAAAAGTGACCTATTCTCCAAATTAGCATTTCAGACGGCCTATCCTCTTAAAACGTTCTTGCTTTAATTATAATCTTCACTTTGGAGTCCGACTCGCAATTGGCCGGTTTTTTCTTTTCGCAACTTAATAACCAATATTTCGAGAAACAATAGTAGCATTTCGCGTGAGTTATTATAGGCCCTAATACAGCTTTTGTGGTTTATTTGTACAACGTGAGATGTATTTTCACGACTATCTTAGGCGTTCCCGCAACGGCCTAAAATTAAAACTTAACTTGTTAGTAACAAAGTTGGTTTTAGGTCGGAAGTTTGCCTGTAAAAGCTAGTTTTATGGGGGGGACATCTATAGAATTAATGGCTTTAAGAATCTTTCGTGGTTGAAGGTCGGAAGCAGGAAGTACGGTAGCCGAACTACGTATACGTATACTATACATAAGTATAGGGTCCTTCTTATTATGCGGACGTATTTTTAAGGGGATGATCAGACCATCAAACTGAATAACTTTCTCTAAGGTACCAACGTCGAAATTGCGAAAAAGAAATCAGTAGTCTCATACATTTGGGTAGTTAAACTGCAGATTTGTATGGCACAGATGATATTTTTTTCTGAACTTTTCTATTATGCTGATGTTTTTTAAGGGGATGATCAGACCATCAAACTGAATAACTTTTTCTCTATGGGACCAACATAGAAATCGCGAAAAAAGATGCGAAATTGTTTTTTGGTTGAGTAAGTTTGCAGTTTTATAATAGCAGATTTTTTTTGCGATGCGATGTCGATCTTGGTCCCATATAGAGAAAGTTGTTCTTGTTCTATCTTTGTCCAAGTACCTACATATAGGAATCTCTTCTACAGGATGTAACAAAAACCCTCATCATCATCAGCCTATATTATACGTCCCACTGCAGGGCACAGGTTAGTCCACCACACGTGCCCAATGCGGATTGGTAGACTTCACATAGGCATCAGAAATTCTGATGCCTATGTGAAGTCTATATCTAAGAATCTTCTGCATATGCAGGTTTCCTCACGATGTTTTCCTTCACCGTTTGAGAGCAGTCGGTAATACGTACATAAGTTAGAAAAACTCATTGGTACGTGGCATGTTGTCTGTGCGGATTCGAACTCGGACCTCATGATTGAGGGTCCATACCTCTCCGCAACGCGCCACCGAGCTCTTTTTTTTTTTTCGATGTCCATTGTGAAAGTTGTTAAGTTTTATGGTCCCAACAACTTTTGTTACCCCCTGTATACAGAAAAACCCGCGGGCAAGAGCTAGTGAAACATAAAATCGGTTAAAAGGCACAAATAGATAAGGTTCATTCCCATCGGATCCAATTTCCATAAATACATAAAATTAGCATAAATTACAAATTTCACAATATATCATCGTGTGATGTGATACGCTGTTCCTTCGTTCGTGAAAATTCACTGTTTATTTATTTCATGTTAGTACATTTAATGAGTTTAGACAACAAAAACAATATAGTATTTCAATTCGTGGAAACTAAATTTAACTAAGTGTTTTCAAAAAAAGTAAACGGTATTTCATAAAAATAGGAATATGACATTCCTGTGTACTAATATACCTATATTAGTATCATTCCTGTGTACCGCATTTTTTATAATATGCCAATTATCTAATAAAATACTACAGATCGAAAATAATAACTAAATGTAGTCTAGAATACAGTTAAGTATACACATACACCTAGTCTACTAGGTGTTAACAAGAAATATTTTAAAAACAATCGAAAACCGGAGAGGAAGAATGATCGGACACTTTCTTGATACGACACGAAACATTCTTTAAAACCATATTCGAAGGGAAGATAGAGGGGAAAACAGGCAGAGGAAGACCCAGACAGAGTTATCTAGCCCGCAAGTGAAGGAAAAGGTTGATGTCGTGTCGTATCAAGAACTCAAGACTCTAGCGGAAAAGAGACAGGATTGCCGAATACTCCACCGACAAGAGCGTAGCTCTTAAATAAGATGATGATGATGATGATGTGTTATACAAGCGCGCTCCATACAAATGAAGCTTAATTCTACAGGGTTTAAAAAATATGTGGTACATATCGAATATGGTGCTACAGACCATCAAACTATACAACTTTCTCCATAGAATCAACATTGAAATTGCGAAAAAATCTGTTGTTCCATAGAAAATTTATCTACTCGACCAAAATGTATGTAACAGCAGTTTTTTTAGGGATCGGCTAGTAAAGAGAATATATTATAGTTTATATGTGACTCAAGTTCATATAAAATTTGCTTGAATGCGTTTAGCGCCAAAGAAATATATCTTCTTACGTGCTTACATACATAGACGGCTTTTTTATATATCCATAGAAGACACTAGTTTTAATACATACATAACCTATACAGGGTGAAATTGATATCATTAGCATCCTTTTAAACTAAGAGTCTACCCATCAAACTGAATAACTTTTACTATGAGAGCAAACCGTAAGTAGCAAAAAAAATCTGCTGTTCTATACTAAACTTCAATGCCTGCTCGAGTCAAAGCAAGCTAAAGCAGATTTTATTTTTGCTACCATCGCATCGGTTTGCTCCCATACTAAAAGTTGTTCAGTTCCAGTTTGATGGGTAGACTCTTAGTTTAAAAGGATGCCAATGATTTCACCCTGTATATTCTTATCCAATCTATACCCATGTAATATCGTATCAGCTTGAAATATGAAGGTTGGAAGAGAGAATAGACATTTTGATGACCGAAATAAATCACATGATACCTTTTGACGGGACTTATGAATTTTCATAGGCTGTTTTGTAGGTAAATGACGGTTTGAAAGATGGGGATAAATAGGTTTAGATACAGAATATACTTACACACAGGCTGTTAACCTGTTTTTTTGCCTGTGTTGGACCCATACTAGGCGACTGATGAACTAATAATTACTTTTGCAGAAACGCTCGTTAAAGTTAATCCTCCATTAAATCTCTTGCCGTCACTTTTTGTCTTGTTGACGTAGTAAAAGCTAGAAAGAGATTTAATAGAGAGGATTAACTTTAACGAGCGTTTCTGCAACTTAGTGTTACCATCGACCAAATTTAACAAAATACCCTATAGGTAGTAACATTTAAAGGTGTGGTTCACAGTCTAAACCACCCCTGGGCTCCATTATGAAATTTGTTCAGTTTGATGGTCTAAACTTTAGACCAACATCGGAAAGAAAATCAGCTATCTTTTTTTCCGACTTTTCTCGGATTATTTGCTAATCTAAACTATTATAAAACTGTAACTGAAGTGTGTCTGTACATTGAAGATATTTACAAAAAAAAAATTACGATATGGTTTTTAGGTATCCCTGACTCGAAATCAACCTTTTCTAGAAATTTGGTCCGTCTGTTTTTTTGTAAGTTTGTTTGTTTGTTTGTTTGTTCGCGCATCACGCAAAAACTACTGAACCGATTTTGATGAAACTTTTTTGTTTGATAGCTTATGATCTGACTTAAAATCTGGTATATAATTTGTGCAGACGAAGTCGCGGGAAAATACTAGTTTTCTGTAAATTTCTTAGAGTAACTTGTTCAGTATCATTTGATTGGTACAATCACCCCTCAAAGTATATCAACTTTTTATCCTAACACCCTGTGTGATACTAACTTTCTGTCAAACGTTATAAATTCATTAAACGGTACAACAAATATTGTGACCATGAAAACCGAAATGCCTACAAAAATTGTCAACACTAGTAGGTATACCTATGTTATAGACCTAACATTCGGTAACGGATATCGGACGGGATTGAATAAATTCCCCAAGGGATCATATTAAATCCGAGACGTATCCCTTTTCCGCCGAAGGCCACGTCAATTGCCATATAAATTGTACTAATAGTTATTAGACATTCTCGTTGAATGTCTCCGCAACTTTGAATGGGTCTGGCACGATGACCATACATTTGTTACGCTTTTTATTTGTCTGTCCGTCTATATCTATACCTCTCACAGACATTCTTTTACTACATGTAATTGTATTATTTACTCTAAGTCTCCAAACCACTGAGTAAACCCAACAGAGAGAAATCTTCGACAAAATAGCGATAGTGGAAAATCTATGGGAGCTTCATCATCATCAGCCTATCATCGTCCACTGCTGAACATAGGCCTCTCCCAAGGCGCGCCACAAAACTCTGTCCTCGGCCTTCCTCATCCAGTCGCTCCCCGCTACTTTTTTTAGGTCGTCTGTCCAGCGGGCAGCAGGGCGTCCCACACTACGCCTACCAGTTCGCGGTCTCCACTCTAGAACTCTGACACCCCATCGGTTGTCAGTTCTTCGGCAGATATGACCAGCCCATTGCCACTTCAGCTTGCTAATTTACTGAGCTATAATGTCAGCCACTTTAGTTCTGTGACGAATCACTTCATTTCTAATGTGATCCCTCAGAGAAACACCGAGCATAGCTCTCTCCATAGCTCGCTGAGCGACTTTGAATTGATGAACTAGTCCTATCGTCAGGGTCCACGTTTCCGCACCATAGGTCATCATGGGAGCTTAGATCAAAGTAAAATTAAGGGATAGGCCATAGATATAGACTCTACATTGATATCGTTGGGATAGGCCTTGAACACAATACACACAATAACTAACATCTAAACTATGTATTATAAAACTGTAAAAGAAGTGTGACTTTAACATTGAAGATATGTATTTACAAGAAAAAGACTACCCGTCCCTGACTAGAAATCACAATTTTTTGAATTTTTTGTCTGTCTGTCTGTTTGTTTGTTTGTTCCGCATCACTCACGAGAGTTCACGAAAGCTTACGATTTGACTTAATATCTGGCATATCATTTGTAAATGCTTGTAAATAATAAAATTTTATATTTTGGGAGTCACGTTGCAGGGTTTGCTTCGAACACTTGTCTCTCGCGTGGTGTTCGCGCGGTTCGCGTCTCAGCCTGCCACGAGGCTCCTAAATCCTTCTCAGTTGTTCTTACTCAAAAAAAATCCTCGAGATTGGATAGACACTCCCTCAAATAACTTGACACTGGCGAAATCTAACAAGGAAACGCCATTAAATAAAAATAGAATAGAATAGAATATTTTGCGCCTTTTTGAAGCGAAAATCTGCTCATAATTTAAAACTACAATATGTTGGTATGATGAGCTAGCTAGGTCTTGACCCTTGGGATCTAGAGGAGTCAGTGTGGCCCTTAAGACTAAAAAGTTTAGAGACCCTTGCTCTCAGGTAATTTATAAACTTTGTCAACGAAATAACAGTGTGGTTCCGGCTTTGAATGGATCCATTTCTTCTCGTGGGACAAACTATCTATTTACTTATGTGTCGTGGCAGTTAGTGTAACTAATAAGGTAGGAGTTTGAATTAATTGAAAAGGTTAAACTAAACTCAACCCTGAACATAGTTTCTTTAGAATAAGGGTTATACAGGGTTTTATCTATTATGCCACCTCCCTGGATCCAAGCAGGAAGACAAAAAATGCCATACGATATGATTCATACATACATACATAAGCTCACGTCATTGTCCCATGGGGGTAGGCAGAGACCACGGACCGCCACACGCTACGACTCTGACACACCTCTTTAGCCTCATTCACATTCATACATCTCTTCATGCACTTCCGTCGATTGAGGGTGCTACGCACTTGTCCTTTTCGGAAAAGATCATTGATTTGATCATGGTATGTTTTCCGCGGACGGCCTCTCCCAACACTTCCGCTCACCTTTGCTTGATAAATTTCATTCGTTAGTCTTCTTTCATTCATTCTCTCTACGTGACCGAACCATCTAAGCATACCCCTTTCAATCCTTGTTACTATATCATCCTTCAACTTACACCATTCCCTTATCACACAGATCCCTTATCCTTATCACACATCATATGATATGATGTGACCTATTATGCCGATGGTTTTTAAGGGGATGATCAGACCATGAAACAGAACAACTTTCTCTATGGGACCAAAACTGAAATCAAAAAATAATGTCAGCCCTCACATACATTAGGGTCGAGAAGTTTGGCAGTTTTGTATGGAACAACGTACTTTTCTCTCGCACTCTTCAGTGTACATTTTACTTAGTTACCTATGTATTAAATTAATAACACTTTCCTTCATCAGAATAATGTTTCGATTCATGGCATTATTTGCTGTGATCCAATTTAGTTATAGTATAGGATCCAACAGTAACATTTAGGGTTCTTCTTCTTATCGTATCGACTTCAAATTTTGAACAAAGTCGCTAAATAGTACCTTGCCAGAAGTGGGCAACCGATATTGCACCGTCGCTAGCGGTCATAAGTGCGTTCACACACGATGACGCACTGACAGAGCAGCAAACGTCAGTCCGTAATTTGTGAAGCAGTTTTATGAAACCGCACATAGAAGCACACACGGTGACGCATTGACGCACCGGGTGTGGTTCTATGGACTGACATCTGCCGCTCCGTCAGTGCGTCATCGTGTGTGAACGCACTAAGCTCCTCCTGCGTGCAGGTGTTAGGGCACGCAGGGCACGATGTGAGACGGGGTTTAGGGTTGCAAATCAATGGAATTGGAAGAGTTGTTCGGACGGAACAGCATTGCCCATGACTCTATCAAAATACTGTTCCAGACAAGGTGGATCCAATTCTTGTACGATTCTTAGATGCGATAAGATCATAAAGAGATGTTGATTTGACTTTGAACTTGTGTGCCTACTTAGGCGCTAACGTTATCTAGGTATTGTTAAGTATTATGTATCGTTATCCAGTAAATGTAATAGTTTTGACTGTAATTTGTAAGGTTGAAATATTCTGTATACAATCTGTGTGACTAAGACAAATTAAATATGACTGGATGTACTAACCCTACTACCGGATCCTATACTACTAAATCGAATTTAGTCACCACAGTGGAAATTGTTTGCCAATGAGAAATCATTAATTAGATTTTGGTTTCACCAGGTGTGTATTCTGTAGTACCTACGGTTGTGCCAAATTAGATAATGCTGATTTACTCAGTGAATGAGTCATTGTGGATTTATTCAACCATAGAACGAATCATTATGTTTCTCATTTCATGGGTTTTGGTTTCAGACCGGTCCTGCGCTGCCCTCATCCAACGGGTTCCCGACGCCTTCAACAGGTCGTCGTCGGTCCACCGTGTGGGGGGCTTAACCACGCTGCGCTTTCCGGTACGCGGTCGCCACTCGAGAACTTTTCGGCCCCATCGGCCATCGGTTTTGCGAGCAATGTGCCCCGCCCACTGCCACTTTTGTCTGTCAGCTACTCTGGTTCTTCAGCGGATTTCTTCATTTCTGATTCGATCTCGCAGGGAAACTCCGAGCATAGCGTACATAAATTCCGAAAAACTCATTGGTACGACTCGGACTGGACGGGGATCGAACCATCGCCTCCTGCACGGCAGACAGGGTTACTCGCCACTGGACCATTCATTTAAAGTAAATAGAAAATCTAAACATTTTATATTTTTGTTCCACAACAATGTCTTACAGTAATCAAATTGAATTGACAGTTTTATTACCAGCTTTCACTTTCTACTACGCAAAATGAAAAAATGTGACAGATTTATTGGAAAAATATCCTTCGACAAAAATTTTAGCAAGTCCACCGAAAATGGCGTGTGAAAGTTTTTTATAATAGGAAAGAGAGTGACATTAAAAAATCGATCTCCAGAGTCTCGAGACTGAATAAATATAAAATGTATGAGATCTTACACGGGTCTTATCCAATTTACATTTATTAACACAGAGTCTGCGAATGGAAATTTTATTATTTCTACGAAAACATTTTAATTTTGTATCCTCCATCTAAGCCTCCGTCGAATTTAATCATTGAAAAAAAACGTATTCAGAAGCTTGACGAGATAATAATTATTCGACTTGTTGTTTTCCTTAATTCAAGATTTCATTCCAGAAAAAAACTACAGATGCGTTACAATATCGAACAGGTTGCTTCAGTCCATCAAACTGAACAACTTTTATCACTACATCGAATCGCGAAAAAGAAATCAGCTGTTTCATAGAACACGTAATTGACTATGTGACCCAAATGAGAAAGAGAATTAAAGATGTTGACTCCATAGTGAAAGTTGTTCAGTTTGATGGTCCTGTAATAACATAGTCTCATACACGGACCTGAAAGAAATACGGACCGAGCATTGCACTAAAAAGATGTAAAGCATGCAAGGTAATACAATCTCGTTTGTTCTACAAGGGACCTACACTCACACAGATGCACTAGCTCTAGGCGCAGGTCCGACAACCGCGTGACAGCAAGCACACAAAAGAAATGGGTGCTTCACTCATGATTAGATGACATTACGTCTGGTTCTTCTTTTAAGTCTGTGGTCTCATAATGATTCTGATTTAAGAATGCTTTTAAATAAATGAACTGCGCCATGCTGGATTCGAACCTGCGACCCTCGGCACAGCAGGCAGGTTCACTACGGACTGAGCAATCGGGCCGTCAACTAATACAGTACCACTTGGCAGCAAAAGGATCCATTTCTCAAATCTGCCGTCTACCCACATTAGGAATAGGGTATTCAAAGATTAGTTCGAACCCATTTGGCACACGCTGAGATTTATTAAGTCCACCACTAGTCGTGGAAATTATTTTAGCAACATTCACAATCATATTCTTAGATAAAAAGCTTTTTAGTATAAAACCAAGATCATGTATTTTATACCTACAAATTTTCAAACAAAATCTCTCTTTTTTTTGTAAGAGAGGAGTTAGATTTAGAGCTATCTATTACCTACCTATTCTGTGGTTAGAGCTCAAAAGACGTCTAAGGGTTGAGACACATTTGCGACCGATGAAATGACAGACAGGATGGGAAGTCCACAAATTTTTTTGAGAATTTCCTATTCTGGGAATCTGGGTTCTTACGGAAAGTTGTTCAGAATCATGGGTACCCTATAAAGCACCCTATAAAGAATAATTTGTACAATGCTGGTAATATGAGCATTTATTCTCAAAATGCTATACCTATATTAGGGTCCTTCTTAATATGCTGACACTTTTTTAAGGGGTCGTCAAACTGAAAAAAAATTCTCCAATCAGCCATACAAAACTGCAAACTCGAGCCGTATGTATGGGACAGCAGATTTTTTTTTCGCGATTTCGATGTTGGTCCCATAGAAAAAGATGTTCAGTACGATGGCGATTTAAATGTCAGCATATTAAGAAGGGCCCTGTATTTACAATATCTCTGGGATCATCTTTCTGCCCTTATTCCATTACGTGGGATTGGCGCATAATGTCGTGTTTCTCCATTCATCTCTTCTAACTGTCATTTCACTCGTCACAGGATGTCCTTCTTTACACGTATCATCTTTCCCACAAACCATCCATCATTTCTTTCCTCATGCATCCATCCACATTCATATTTAACATTCGCCTTGTAATATGAAACTCACTCCGCTTCACATGTCCATATACCATGATATCCAATTACCGCGCAATTTTTCTACCAGAATACTTTCAAACTTCCTCTACTGGGGTGCGTTCAGAACCTACGCCCAGAGTGCGCCCAGAGTGCACCCCGAGTGCAACTTTTCGCACTAACGCCGTTCCGAGGCTCGGTGAAAAGCGTTCTACCCATAAGAGCGAGCGAGAAGAACAACCGCACCCAAAGGTTCTGAACGCAGCCCAGGAGTGCGATTATTGAAAATCACACTTTTGCAACGAGTGCTCCGACCCTCTCGTTTTCTAATCTCATCACACGAATATTTGATGTTTGTAATGTTGTCAGATGTCGACAGATTTTACTTTTTTTCTACGTTCCGTTACCCCAGAATTGGGGCAGTAAACTCAGGTTTTAACTGTTTAGGTACTATGAAACTATTCATTCGCTCGTTTATTGAAACTTTTTCTGTGTGAACTCGAAATGACCTATTATAATAGAAGGTGAATTTCAACATCACCAGTGATATTAAAAAATCGCACTCTAGTAGGACACATTTCCAATCCTGTGAAAGCAAAATCGAAAAGCACACAAAAGTAGTAGAGTAGCGGGTAGGGGGGGAGAATGGGGCGAGTATGGAGGCGTGGGGGGGGGGGGGGCATACTCGCCCTCCTACTCACCCCCCTACTTAAGTACTAATAGTCTATTTAATTAAATAATTGATACTGTACAGTAAACTATAAGTTAGTGACACTCAGACCCAAGCATTTTGATCATTTGACGAGCTTTGACGTGCATAGAAAAAGGCCTAGTTCGCCATAATGATTTCATCTTGCCCCCAAGCACATTATAAGAGTAAGAATATGTACTCCATACCAAAAGTCTGGTAGGTACTAAATCCCTCACTGAGATCAAGGTCGGTCGTCGTATTACCTGATTTGTTGTGATTCCCAGTCAGGTTTTGGGATTTGCTTATAAATAAGGATTTTGCCGCCGACTTCTGTGGGTGTGAACGAAATACAATGTGACTTTCGTTATTTGTGGCTGTAATTCGTGAGAGACTTGGTGTTTATTGACATCTGTTTCTTATGTAGATGATTGTCTAATTACCATAATTAAGCGCTCGTTGGCGTAGTGGAGCTTCGGTATTGGAAACGATCACCGAAGTTAAGCAACGTCAGGTCCGGTCAGTCTTTGGATGGGTGACCGTTTAGTGGTATTTCATCTCGAGCGTTTCCGTCTTCGGAAGGCACGTTAAGCAGTTGGTCTCGGATAGTTCCGTCAGATGGCGTTGTAACTATTCGTTAAGACAGGTCAGAGGCCTATTGGCGGCTTGAAAATTCTCTGACAGCAAGGTGACCAACTAACTTACCTCCACCAACACGCACTGGGCCCGCGTGGTAGAGTATGGCCCGCTCCCTCTCATTCGTGAGAGGAGGCCTTTGCCCTGCAGTGGGATTCTATAGGATTTTTTTTTTTTTTTTTTTACCATAACCAACCTAACTAGTTTTTGGTAGAATCTTTTGCACGCGATAGAGCTGTCTGACGACGTCAAATCACAATCGTCTTTATCATGCATTTTTACTTGAAAACGAACGTAATTTTGTTATAATCATCATCATCATCATCCGTCCCACTCCCGGACACAGGCCTACCCTCAGGGAGGGTTTTATACCCTTGTGGTTTCAACACAAGTGAGATGACAAAAGGACGAAATACTTTGGAGGCGTCTTTTATTTTTCATTTTTAATTTATTTTTCATTTTACGACTAGATTTATACCATTTACCGAAACTAAAGTCATACCTCAGTATTTTTTGATAATTTATCTAGTGAAATCATAAACTTAATACACGATTGGAATTACTTCACTCGATAGAAAATCGTCACAAAGATGATGTATTTTCATGCATTTTTCTCGTTTTAGAAGAATTTGAAATAGTTTCCGATTGTTGGTATTTATACCCATATATTCACCATTAGTTTATCTAGATTCTAGTGAAATAAAAAAATGCTTTTTTTCATTCTTTTTAATCGAAAAAACGGCACACGCACGCACTTTTCGGAGGGCCGGGCAATCGCGTTTCTCATAGAAAATCTTCGTCGGAACCCATGGCCCCTTAAGTCGAATAGTAGACTGACGGACGCTTCGGGTGGTTATAACCAAATTATGTTATTACGTCTAGACACGTACAAGTTCGTCCAAATTATATTCCGCCATCGATTTCTTTGACCGTAAAGTACTTAATAACCGGTCAAAATCGAGTGCCAAGAATAACAATAGCAGCTACTTGAACTAGAGTTACAAAAAACAAGTTCGTTTTATCTAAATCATGCGATCAATAGTATAGTTATCGGTTTACGAATGGGGTCGATCTGCGCGTTCGATGGTTGAGGCATTGACCTAAGGAATACGGACGTAGAGATGACAAGGCTTTTTAGATTCTTGCCTACATTGACCGTTGAGTTGAGAGTCAGTTTTAAAGTTTGAATTCTACTCTAAACTACTTTTTAACCCACATTAGAAGCAGAATCTCTGTAAAATTTCAGTGCGAGTACAGCTTGATTTCTGAACCTCTGCAACATTCTTAACAAACAAAGTGGCCGCATTTCGCAGTCTTAAACACTACATGGCTGGCTCGTTTATACATGGTGTAAATTTAAATATTATTAATATTAATTACATACATGCCTAATACCATGCTCCAGACCATTATAAACAACGACTTGCACTATGAGACAAGCATTCAGATCGCGAAAGAAACATTTGGATTGTGATTTGGATCAAGTGGCCATTGACTATTATGATCGAGTATCATATAAGATGAATTTCGATGATAAAAGAACCTTTTTTTTCCCGCGATATTGGTGTGTTCCCGTACTAAAAGTTGTTCAGTTTGATGGTCTACGGGGTGTAAGGAAAAGTATCATTAACCTTTAAACCACATGCTCTACCCATCAAACTGAACAACTTTTACTATGGGAGCAAACCGTCCGTATAAAAAAAACTGCCCATACGTTTGCATTGAGTATGATTGCAGTTTAGTTTGGGACAGCTGATTTTTTTTCGTTCTGACAGGTTTGCTCCCATTGTAAAAGTTGTTCAGTTTGATGGTTAGAGTATGTGGTTTAAAGGTTAATGATATTAGACTATAGTATGTAACGCATTTAAGTAGGCCCTAGATTGAATGCCTGTTTTGGTAATAGCACAGAAACTGGTCTTTATAACAAGTGCTGTGTACTTACCTATAATTGATTTTTAGATTACTAACAGCAAAGCTTTGGTTTGTTCCACCTTCACGCAAAAACCATTCAATCAGTAGCCCTGCAATTTGTAGGCAGATAGCTTCATAAAATGCAGATAAAGAGATTACATCATGCAAATTAATAAAGGCTTTGTATACTGAAAACGAAAAGCATTCCATACATACCGCTAAGCTAGTACTTCGATAAACAATTCAATAATCAAATACCCAATACCACTAGAGAATTGACTACTGAAAGTCTAGCCAAAAACAGAGACAAACTTCAACTTAAATCAACATAGCAATAAGTACTAATATACAACAACCATTTGGCAGAAGAATTCTATCAAATGTTTAGCTACTCCAGCTAATGGACTGCGATTTTAGTCCTGTCCTATATCCGGACTGAAGGTATACATTACCAACCATTAGTACTGTCTCGTCTGGTATATTTATTAGTCTAGGACCAGGTTAAATTTAGACTGCACGTGCTCATCTTTTGTACAGGTAAAGTCCATCTTTATTTAAACCGCCGATTCGTATTGAATTTATGATAATCGGAGTTCTTCCAAGAATGGAAAAGGCTAGGATAGTGAAATTCAAGACGTGTAAGGATATTGTGGGTTATTGAGAATAATATAAAGAGGAGAGATGGGAGGGAAGAAATACTGGAGCGGAATTTCAATGATATTTTTATAGAATCGGACGGAGGAACGTTTGAGAACCAAACGTATGTATTTCACAATGCTTTTCGATCGTTATTACTGTTTCACATGTTTTAACTGATTTCAAATAGAGAACAAAGAAAATGAAACATGAAGCTAAAGTAGAAAGAAGTAGGGTAGGCTTCAAAATTTGTATTAAATTCTGTGACAAATCGATTAAACATCGATCATATAAGCGCTTTCACACACGATGATGCATTGACGGAGCGGCAGACGTCAGTCCGTCATTTGTGAAGCAAGGAGTTGTAAGAAACCGCACGTAGAAGCACACACGGTGACGGATTGACGTGCGTGCTACGTTCTACGTGCGGTTTCATACCACTCCTTGCTTCACAAATGTCGGACTGACGTCTGCCGCTCCGTCAATGCGTCATCGTGTGTGATCCTACTAAATAAATGAACTAAGTGCACAGGAATAAGATTCATTAATGTGTATTAGTTATTCTAAAGCACAGGCAATTTTTTGCTCGAATTAACACATTTAAGGCCTCCGCACAAGGCAGCGATATTATCGAGCGATTTTATCGAGCGATATTATCGACAGCGATATCGCGACACCTTACACACTGCAGTGATTCCGCGATTTGCGTCACGCATGCGCCCCACCACTGAATGTAGTCGAAAGAGATGCGATAATATCGCGGCAGTGTGTGGGATCGAGCGTGTCCCCATACAAAATGTACTGAGAACAATTATCGCAAAATCGCAGCGATATTATCGCTCGATAAAATCGCGGCAGTGTGTAGGATCGCGCGCGTCCCCATACAAAATGTACTGGAAACAATTAACGCAAAATCGCAGCGATATTATCGCTCGATAAAATCGCTGCAATGTGCGGAGGCCTTTACGCTTCGAACTTCGAATTAACAAAAGTGCGCAATATCAGATATTCATTGGAGGATACTTTTCAATCTGCCATTTTTGTAGCGTTGTAATTAGTCATCGAAGTGATTTCATTTATAAAGTATGGCTATTAAAGAACAAGAACAACTTTGATTTTAAATGGAAATACCAAAGGAAAATAATTCCAACAGTGTTATTTTTTACTTCGTACTTTACAATTACTATACGAAACGAAAAATGGGTTTTGTCTAAAAATGTCCGATTCTCTACATACCTACTCTACAAATGTCCGATGCCACAAATGACCGATTCATGGATTCGTTAAATGACCAATTAGTGAAAAGACTGATTCCACAAATGATCGATTTTACAAAGACCGATTATCTCCAGTTTCCTTCCTGTTTCCTTATACTGTTCCTAGAGCACACATTCTAGGAACTGTAGAGTATAGACTGTGTGAAAATAACAATCCAGGTAGACTAGTACAATAGTATCCAACTAAACTACATCATCATCATCATCAGCCTATCATCGTCCACTTAAACTCAAATAGCAAAGAGTATTGACCGATATGAAAGACTAATCCATATCGCAACACAAACAACGTTCAACTGATTGCTTTAGGTCTATACTACAAGAACAAATATTAAACCGGAAGGTTACACGGAGAAAAAATGCATTGAAGAAAACATTTTTTTAATAAAACTACACAATTGTAGTAAAAAAAAAGATTTTTAGCATAATCTACAAAATGATAAAAACTAAGTTGCTATCAGCTGTTGTTAATGTAAATAACTAAATCGAATGAACCTTTAATATAAAATAAAAAAAAGAAGTTAGTTGCTAACACTTGCAGTAACGCTCATTGAAGCTCTTGCTGTCACTTTTTGCCTTGTTGACGTAGTAAAAGCTAGCAAGATATTAAATTAAGGATTGGCTGACATAACGTCAGGGTTGAAAGCCCCAATATAAAAATAAAATGGAAAAAAAAAGAAAATTAAGGATTAACATTAATGAGCGTTTCTGCAGCTGAGTGTAAGTCAATTATTTGTTGCTAAAATAATTCTTGCTAGATGTGACTAAAATCTATTATCTTAAATTAGTATTATAAAACAATATAACCGTGATCTATCATTCTTTTTTTTTTCGCAATTTATATGTTGGTCCCATAGAACAGTTGTTCAATTTGATGGTCTGAACATCCTCTTAAAAACCGCCAGCTTAAGAAGTACCTCGTATATACGATAAGTTGAATAATAAAACAAAATAAAATAACTAAACAGAAAGGATTATTTAATAAAATAACTAAACAGAAGATATTTATACAGTTTCATAAACTAAAAGAACTAAACTAAAGAAATAAAATAAAATAGAGAAATGGAAAAACTAAATTCATTTATACTCGTATAAAGTTTTATCTGATATTCAAAATGAATTTAGACACGTACTTTCTAATATTATTTGTCACGCATGACAACAATTACGAAAATTATACCTTATATTATAATAATAAATAAATAATAATTGTCCAAGTATAAAAACAAATAACTTTGATATCTCCAAATGGACAGTAATCTGTAGAAATTATGAATTAGGCACGCACACTTTGTTCTTAGTGATGGGAAATTGAATATCGAGCTAGTTATTTTTAGGATCAGAATTCAGATTACGGGACGGGTATCGATATAATTGGTTCATGTGCTGTTAACACTTTAGTAAACAATAGAGCATCATTATTTGTCTATACTAATATTTATAACTAGTGTTTTCCCGCGACTTCGTCCGCACAAATTATATACCAGATTTTAAGTCAGATCATAAGCTATCAAACCAAAAAAGTTTCATTAAAATCGGTTCAGTAGTTTTTGCGTGATGCGCGAACAAACAAACAAACTAACAATTTTGTCAATAGATGGCGCTGCAGGTCATTTAAATCGCGCTATCGAGTGTTATTTGATTTATATGAAGTGAACCGCTACTTTTTTATTCCTCATGATTTTAAGGTTTTATAATAGTTAAGAAGATAGATTTGATTTTTGTTATTTGCTTGTATTGAATACGCTCCGAAACTACTGGACCGATCTGAATAATTCTTTCACCATTAGAATGCTATATTATCCGTGATGAACATAGGCCAAAAAAAAGCCAAGTATGTGTCGGAAAGATTCTAAGGCGGTACGAAGCTCGCCGCAGTCATCTAGTTTTAAATCAATTTTATTAGAAATGAAAACAACAAAGATTTGAGTCCTACCTACCTAATCTTTGACCCTACCTCTTTTGAAATTTCTTGGTACTTATCAGAATTTTATAAAGGGTCTGTCTAACTCAGTCAACACTTGTGTGTTTACTTGTAGATATGTTAATAATATTATGTGTGAAATTTCCCCAGGATTCGGCTTTTATGATAGTATCAAATCAACCATGTGGCTTTGTTATACATTTTGCATTGAATTGGCTAACTAAGCGTAATACTAAGTTATATGACACTTATAGGCTTTTGAGTTTAATTGTGGCAAGCGCATACCTTTAGACTACTTTAGAGCGATATACCTTTAAGAGCAATACGTCATGCATTGCCCCTAATCATAGATTGTCAATACTGTAGTTATATCCCTAAGAACGTTTTTAGGGAGAAAGTTTGATCATATCTCGATTCGATAAAATTATCGATAGTTTAACCAAAAAACAAACATCACTAGTAAAATATTTTAGGAAACATTCTATCGAAAGGCTAAAAGGGAGCACGTGTAATAAGTCAAACACCTCAAATGCATTAGTCACAGATAAAACTGCACTCATTTATGTTATGAACTTTAATGTTTACCGTCGATAAGTTAAACCAATGTTTAACGGTTTATCCAAATGGAAATTGAAGTGTCGATAAGATAAATATTTTGTTTTTTGACTTCACTAGTCAATAACTAAAACGAGAGACAATTTATATTTAATTTTCTTAGATTAATATTTAGTAGGTAGGTAACCTACTATTCTATTACCTACCTTTATTTTGGTGGGAGGCATATGTCCAGAAGATCCAGCAGTGGACGTCCATCGTCTGAGATGATGATGATGATGATTAAGCTAGGACAAAGTTAGAGCACTACTAATAAAAGGATATTCTGAATATGCAATGTTGGAATATCGTTGACTAACTCATCGGGGAATGTAGTTAGGCATAATTATACAGGTGTAAAGTTTTTGGGGAACATTATTGAAATCTCGAAAAAAAAATGGTTGTTCCATAGGAACATTTATGGCTACTCGCTCGACCCAAATGCATGGAACCGCAGATTTTTTTTGCGATTTGGATGTTGTTCCCTGAATTATAGTTGTTCAGTTTGATGGTCTGCCTTTTCGTTCAGCACCTTTCGTTCGAGTACTCCGCACCGCACCTCATCTTAATTTATGTTGAATTATAAAGTAGAAATTCCCGTTTAAAAGGATTGAACCAATTTTCTTACTATATCAACAAAACTCTCTGAAACTAATCAGTTTCCTAGATATCTTGAAGCACTAAAGAGTAAGTAAACAAGAAACTTATAACAAAGCGAGTTGAAAACACAAAAACTAAAATTTTCTGAAACAACAGCTAGATACTCGTAGTTACTTTGAAGTTAGAAAGAAGCACTTGTTAAAGACAAAGAAAAGTCTATTACAACACGCAAAATAAAAATAAACTTATATTTCCACACTTTCGGCTTAGTAGGGGCAACACGTCTTTCATGGGTCACTGTATACGCTGTTATAATAAAATCCCCGAGACCATTTTGAATCTTTCCGAAAACATGTTTAAAACTCATATCAAAAAAGTACTGTGTAAAAAAGCATACTATAAACTGGATGATTATTTAAATGATCAAAATGCTTGGGTCTGAGTGTCACTAACTTATAGTTTACTGTATAGTATCAATTATTTAATTAAATAGACTATGTATTACTATAAATCTTAGCTTAAGAATTTATATTGTAATAGTAATTAAGTCGTGTTATGCTGTAAAGTTTCTGGCCGCATCTTCTCTACAGCGACAACACGTTCCGACGCAGAAGTGTGCTTCAGGCTCCTATATTGAATAAATTATTTTGAATTGAATTGAATCTAGTCTAGGAAGAAATCCTTTTTAGTGTTCAGGAGTGCGATTTTTGAATCTCATTCGGTGAGCTCAGCAGTTGAAAATGACAAAATTACTATGGAGATACGCATCTTTCTACTGCTGATTTGACTTTAAAAAATCGCACTACTGGAGTATTAGAAAGATGCATATCTCCATAGCAATTTTGACTTTTTCAACTGCTGAGTTCAACGTATGACTTTCAAAAATCGCACTCCTGTACCCAAAGCGTGCCAACGGTACCCTATTTACAGGGTGTTACAGAACACCCTAAGTAATACTTAAGGGGGTGCTTCAGACCATGAAACTGAACAACTTTCACTACGGAGCCAACTTCGAAATCGCGAAAAAAATCAGCTGTCCCATACAAAACTGCTGTACCGACCGACTCGACTAAAATGTATGGGACAACTGTTTTTTTTCGCGATTACGAAGTTGGACGAAAGTTGTTTAGTTTGATGGTCTGAAACACCCCCTGAAGTATTACTAGGGTGTTTTATTACACCCTGTAAATGCCTATGATGATACGGGATACCCCATACAAGAAACGTGTTTTTGCTCTATCGATATCATAAAACCGGCAATGCCGGCAATACGTACATACAAGCGTCAAACTTGGTGAGATTAAAGATCATACTCTAAAGTAAAACAACAAACAATAAAGCGGCCAAGTGTGTGTCGGGCTCACGCTAAAGACCACGTACAAATGTTTATTGTTTTATATATGGTGGGACGGAACGGTGCGCGAGTCCAGCTCGCACTTCGCCAGTTTTTTGCTTTCGGGAAAAATTAGGCACTCAAACAGCCCGTCGAAAGTTCCGCGATTTTGACCTTATTCGTATGGTCATAGAGACCGTAATTGTTTGGCTGATTTAGGTCGCCAGGTTGACTGCGGGACAAAAAGTCCCAGTCTGGTTACTAGAATCATGAAGGATTTGGGATAATATATTTTGCTAACGACCCCTTGTAAAAAGAGTGGAAATGTTACGTAATAACCTACATACGGTATATGTAGGTTATTACGTAACATTTCCACTAAACAATAATAAATATTTAAAACTCTTAAGGGGGTTGTTTAGACCGTCAAACTGAACAGCTTTCTCTATGGGACCAACATCGAAATCGCGAAAAAAAAAATCTGATATCCCATACATATTTTAGCTCTAGTCGATTTGTAGAGTATCGAACATAATTTTTTTTTTCGCGATTCGATATTGGTCCCATAGTGAAAGTTGTTCAGTTCGATGGTCTAAACCACCCCCTTAAATGATTATTTGTATTTTTGTAACACCTTGGCCTTGTACATATAAAATACAGGGTCCTTCTTAATATGCTGACACTTTTTTAAGGGGATGTTCAGACCATCAAACTGAACAACTTTCTCTATGGGACCAACATCGAAATCGCGAAAAAAAATTCTGCTGTCCCATACATTTGGCTCGAGTAGGTTTGCAGTTTTGTATGTGGTGAGAATGTGTGGTGGACCTATGCCCATAAGAAAGTTATTCAGATTGTCGGTCTGATCATCCTCTTAAAAAAGTGTCAGCATATTAAGTTGGACCCTATATACATATACCATACTACCTACTCTTTCCTATACTGTGTTAACCTGCCAGACATACTAAGACAATTTAAGATGTGATATAAAGTTATTTTTAATTCAGGACGTACAAGAAAATGTTGTATTACATCTGGGATTAAAAACGTAAAATTCTTTGAAGGATTTTTTTTTTCTTTACAGGTCTAAGAATACTTATTTCGTATACAGGGTGTAAGAAAAAGTATCATTAACCTCTATACAACATACTCTACCCATCAAACTGAACAACTTTTACTATGGGATCAAAGCGATCAGAGCAAAAAGTAAATCTGCTGTTGCATATTGCATACATTTGAGTCGAGTATTCGAGTCGAGGTATTGGAGTTTAGAATGGGAAAGGTGGTTTTTTTTGCTCCGATCGGGTTGCTCCCATAGTAAAAGTTGTTTAGTTTGATGGATAGAGTATGAGGTTTACAGGTTAATGATACTTTTCCTTGCACCCTGTATTACAAAATGCGACACTCATTTTCCCCCTGTAATTTTACTATCGTAGCAGTAAGCCTAGCAGTACCTATTCCAGTAGAGGTGACATTGTGTAGTAGAAAATTTTGCATGCTAGGTAATACGTGATTTTGTCGTTCTTGCAAAGAAAGTGGGGTCATTTTGATGTAAAACATTATTGGTGCGCCTTGGCAGTAAAACCGACTCGTTTGCCGTCACGAAAAATTGCATGACGCTCACGTCACGTTCGAAAATTTCGAAAAAATCGCGTATTGACAGCTGCGACTTAGTTCGAACATTTTCGATCAAATCACGCGAAATCGGGAGAGTATTTCGTTGTTTTACAACTGCCAGGCGTCGTAGTATTTTATCGAACTCTTTTTTGCAAAGCTGTATGTGCACTGCAAATAAAGCCTTATCCCAGTGCAAGCGTCTCTTTCTTGCAAGCATAAGTTTACAATTAGCCATTCCGCTCCAATTGAAAGCAGGATCGCAAAAAAAACGTGTTTTTCATCAATATCTTTGCTCATTGGAGTTTCTAAGCTAAAAATTCTTCTGAGTTCACTAGAAATATTTAATGTATTTAGTTAAGTACACGAATAAAAAGTTAAATATCAGCAGTTAATTCATAGTATTGAAAAAACATAACAAAAAGGGGTAACTTTGGGATGTTTTTCTATCTAGTAAACTTAATCTAATCGTGTAATTGAGAACGTCGCCCATCCGCCCGATCCTTAAATAAGACATAATTTAATTTCAGACTTTAAAACACAGTTTAAAACACTTTCGTTCGTGTTCAAAAAACGGCATCGACGGGATAACAGTGTCTTAAACTAACAAAAGACAAAAACAATAACAAGTTCAGTTTTCTGCCAAAAACCATTTTGAGAACAGTAAACTCAACATTTACCATAAAATGCAGTTGAAAAACACCATTAGAGAGATTAGGTCTAATCTGAACGGTCGTAAATTTCCTTTTCGCATTGACTCCGATGTTTTTTTGATATAACATGCTTTCATTTCCTTTCAAGTACTATTTGTAGATGGTCTAAAGTGTTATGTAAAGTATTAAAACTGTTTAGTGTCGTAGGCGGGTTGCTGAGATGTTCGCTTGCTTGCTTGCTTGCTTATCGTGTCGACTTAAAATTCTGAACATTGTCGCTAAATAGTACCTTGCCAGAATTGGGCGACTGATACTGCACCGTCGCTAGCGGTCATGAGCTCCTCCTGCGTGCAGGTGTTAGGTTAGGGCACGCAGGGCACGATGTGAGATGGGCCATCGGTTGTGGAGCTCCACACAAGCAACTCACATTTTGCGCATCCGAAAATCCCACCTGGCCATGTTGATCTTACTGCGACCGACCTGGGTTCGAAGTAGGTTTAAGGACTTCCATTCCAGGTCGCCCAAGGCAAGTCATGTCAAGGCGCGAGGCTCTCAGACGGCGGCACAAGCTCCCAGCTTGGGAGGGACACTTTTTGCGGAGATGTGTGGACACCATACCCTGGCCATCCCCTTGGTGGTAGGATAAGGTTCCCTTGACCTTGGGATGATCCCTTGGGGGTCCGGGGTCGAATCCGCACGGACGACACGCTATGTACCAACGAGATTTTTTTACTTACGAGTATGTACATAATACCGACTGCTCTCAAAAGCTGAAGGAAAACATCATGAGAAAAGCTGCATACGCTGAGGAATAAACTGGGTGGTACTGAACGAGGGACTTTCCCGAAAATTCCACATTCTATAGGATTTGTACAAAATGAAGGAACTGTTAAAATTTCAACCGTTTTAAAGTTACAGCTTATCAAAGTCAAAGTTCAAGTTCAAGTTCAAGTTGACAGCATGATAAAAAAATGACATACTATCAGTTTAGAATAACAATGTGCATGACCTCGCTCGCAAATGTGACGTCACTCAATCACACGAACTTCACTTGAGTCATTCAAATGATTGTTTCCTTTACATAAAGTCTATGCTCCTTTGAGTTGCGTTGTGGGTCTGCTATTGGGCGGTCGCCTGTCGGTTGTCCCATCCCCGGCCTACAGCGGAATTCCAGTGGTGGCTCAGGATATTGTTCTTTTATAAGAACAACCCTTGAAGTCACCAAAATATAAATATAACCGTACAACGTCAAGCACTTTTGCTACAAAAACTCGACATTGGCAAAATCATCTACACCAAGATGGATGCCATAACCTTAAAAATAGAATAGAATAGAATATGCTCCTTTGCAACCGAGTGAAGTTATCCAAAGGCCCTTCAAGGTCATGCACATTGTTATTTTAAACTGATAGTATTTGATATCAACATTGTATATATGTCTGTAACCAATAGTATAATCACCATAAAACTTTTACACGTCATTGATATTTTTCTATATTTTCGGGAAAGTCCCTCGTTCAGTGCCACCCAGTTATATACTTACTTTGTGTGTTTTCCTTCAATTCGATTGATATTTCTTTGGGATGCATTGGTAGTTACCTGAAACGGAAAGAAACTATGTGATAAATGCTAATATAGAAAAGTAAAGTGTAATATTTAAAAAAAATCGTTGTATTGTACAGTCAGCAGCAAAAAGATGAATACACTTGTCTTTTACTACGTCGTAGTATAAAGATGTATACACTTTAGTACTACGCGTAGTACTAAAGTATATACATCTATAGTAAAAGTGCATACATCTTTTTGCTGCTGACTGTACCTATGTAAATGACAGACATAAAACAATAAAACGTTTTTTTTTTCACACGAAAGTCGTTTTCAATCTCATATATCCTACCCTTCCCAAACAATTAATTTGCTTAAATAGAAAAAATAGTATAGTTAAAAAGATTTATCCAACAATTGCGTGGTAAAACGCAGTATGTCACTATTGCAGGGAAGAAATGCATAGTTTTGTACAGCTAGGGTCGTTTGATGGACACACGAGGGTGGGTATTTCAATAGACAAATTCTTGGGTGCGGACTTGAGGACAAAGGTGTGCTTACACCGTCGCGAATTATTTCACTTTCTTCTATTGCAATATTAGTCAGTCCAAAAAAAATTAACTCCAAAGTAGCAATATCATACAGTTTAGCTAAATCATTAGTGATCCAAACGAAAACACTTGCCACAGAATTTTTTTTTCGAAGAATCCACACATTTTGCAATTGCTTACAGAATTTAAGTTTGAGGAGAACTTTAAGAATTTTGTATCTTGGAGGTGTACCATTTACCAAAGTCAGACAAAATCACAAAACTAGCAGAAAACCACAAACAATAACTTTAAACTACTAATTATTTTTTCTCAAACATAGCACTGCGTTTCTAATAAATTGTCTTTTCAGAACATTTAAATACCAAATAAAACAACATTACCCTCCTTCTAACGGAGTCGAGTAATATAATAAGATATCCAAACGCCCCTAAAATACCAATGTTTCACCACAAAAATTCGCTACGGTGTCACACCGCCCTAACAAGGGCTGTCGGGGAAATGTACGGGGGAAATCGGAGGGGATGAAACGCTAAAATAAAGGGGATTATAGGGGAATTACGTTGCCATAGAAACAGCGTTACCCCGGAAAGAATAACGACTCCTTTCTTGCATAAAAATAATACTTTACGAAGTCAATTTCGGACGGATACGAGAAACTTCGCTACCGTTGCAACTTCGTTATTCTTGTTTGATACCATTTTTTTCTTGTTTTATTTTGTTCCTTATTTTTTAGAGACTGTTCAGGTAAGAGGATATTACTACGAGTCGTATCGGGGCGGATCGGGCCGCATCATAGATGCGTGCTTCACACTCTAGAGTGGGCCGGGTCGCAACGCATTGACGGAATTTTAGTTTGACCGTGACTTTGACGTAATACTGCAGACGTAAAAAGTTCCGCTTGGTATGGCACAATACGACGGGCCGCATCATAATGCGACACGCTCCGGCCCGGCGCGGCGTAGTATGCGATAGTTCATAATATATAATGAGGAGTTTTCTGACAGCTACTCAAACATAGTTCATCATTAGTCCAGTAAAAATACGGGTCGAAAGGAAATAATTTATAATAAGCAATTTTTTTTGCTAGATCGCTTATACAAATGATATTAAGATACTTTATTAACGAATCCCAACTTAATTTCGTATTTTTAGTTTTTAGTACTAAAATGTAAATTTTTTATTTATAGTGTCAGATTTTCTTTCTTTTTTCATTTTAATTCTTTGTTTTAGGTTATGAGTTTACATACACTGTGTAAATTTTGTAATAAAATTGATTTTTTCGTAATTTCAACATATTTAAAAACGAAGGTTCCGGGGTGATTTTTCGTTGGATTTACTTGTAATATAAAAGAATACAAATGAATTTAACAAATGGCATAAAAAAAAATTATATACTATTTTTTTCCAATTTTACATGATTTTTTTTACTTTGCTTAATTATTTAATAAAAATTTTAGGAGGATTTTCAATCTAAATGCTTACTAGAATTATAATCTAAAATATGAAAGAAAAAAAAACGGTTATTAATGTTATTATAAATTATTTACATTCGCCATACAAGCGACCCGTAACTTTACTGGAGTAAATACCGGCGATAGATGGCGTTGACCAGAGAGGGGTCCGAAGACGAAAAATTTAGGCTAAAAAGTATACAAAAAAATGTATGTCACTGAGTCGGACGCATCCGTTGACGAAATTTACGCTCATATTTTGCTGCTTACTTAAAAATACAAATTCTTACTATTTTATTATCTGCAAGGTCGCTCGCCCCTGTCTCGTCAGCGCCATCTACCGAGCCATTAGGAACTACTTTTTCTTTTTTAATGGTTTCTTTTTTAACTGTATAGAAGTGATTTGGGACGTTTTTTGCGCAGCGGCCCGGCCTGGCCCGATATACGTTTTTACGAGAAACTTCGTTCTTTTTCTTTTTTGCTGTAATTTTTTCTTGTTTTATTTCGTTCCCTATTTTTCAGTGACTAATAGAGAAGTTCGTCGTAAAGGTACATTATTAGTAGACTTTCTAACAAACTTCGAAAGTTGAAGATTGATTTTCAACGTTGTTTTATATACTTGCTAGACTAAATAAAAAGGGTTGTTTCTTATTTTTTCACAGCCGATCTTATGATGCAACTTCGTCCGTAGAGTAGAACCAGGCAGGACGCAGTTCACAAATTGAACTATGGGAGCAAACTAATCGGAGCAAAAAAAAAACAGCTTTTGGTTTCATGGTCAAGCGATGCGAATTGACGCACCGTGTGTGCTTCTACGTCCGGTTTCATACAACTCCTTGCTTCACAAATGACGGTCTGCCGCTCCGTCAGTGCGTCATCGTGTGTGACAGCTCTTAGTATGCAACAGCAGATTATTTTTTTTCTCCGATCGGTTTGCTCCCATAGTAAAAGTTGTTTAATATAACAGGATTAACAGGTAGGTAGATTCTTAGTTTAAAAGGATGCTAATGATATCAAATTCACTTTGTATAATTGTATATAGGGTCCTTCTTAATATGCCGACACTTTTTTAAGAGGATGATCAGACCATCAAATTGAACAACTTTCTCTATGGGACCAACATCGAAATCGCGAAAAAAAAATCAGCTGTCCCATACATTTCGCTCGAGTCGGTTTGCAGTTTGCAGTTAAAAAAGTGTCAGCATATTAAGTTGGACCCTGTATGGACAAAACCCTATTGATGAACAACAAACCGTAAGGGCAATAAATACGATCCATATTAATCGTCCGTACATAAACTGACAATGAAGTTAAACCTATACCTGTGTCGAACGGTTTACCCAATCGGGTGTCGTTCGTTATCCCATTAATGCCGACTAGATTATCTGTGGTAATTGGATGACGGATTACAACAATATTGGCTGGAGTTGGTTAGAGGGATTCTTGAGATATACTTTTAAAGTGCTTACTTCATGGCCATCATCAGACTATAGACACAGAATAAGAAAGAGGATCTTTTACTACATATAGTATGGACCATTGGACACTCCCTGCCTCACGCCAACTTTTTACCTCACCCCCTCTATTGCCCTCTGGTTAACTCGGCGGTTACCTGTAGTCTAGACTGACACGACAATTGATACGCTAGAATTTATGTTTTTGAAAGAAAAATAATATAATCTCAGGACGAAGGATAAAAAATCTTTTTACCCGACTGCGTGGTGCAAAGGAAGGGTAATGTGTTTTTGAATAGTCTTGTGTCAATGCATTTTAAGTCATGTACCACACGCAGCTAAAGTTCTTGCAGCCCTAGACTCCGTTTCACATGTGTTGACGTCATCTTGTCTATTTGTGTTTTTTGTAGGCAGTGTCCGGGGTGTGCTATAGCCTACCCTCAAGGTGTATAGGCGTTGGTCCATTGCGTGCAAATGCGGATAGGTAGGCTTCCCATACGCATCAGGATTTCTTCTTCAGCATAATTATGCAGGTTTCCTCACGATGTTTTCCTTTACCGTTTGGGAGTAGCAGGTATTACGCGCAGGTATTAAGTTATAAAAACTCATTGTTACATAACAATGTCGTCTTTGCGGATTCGAACGCGGGCCCACATGCTTTTCCATATACTTACAGGGTGTAACATAATATGCGTTACTTACATAATTTAATTTTGTCTTGTTTAAAATTGTCCTTCTCCTAGAATATCAATTTTCCTTAATGTATTTGTTCCGTAATTTGGGTCCGCTCATCGTTCATATTTATTGTAGGATTTGTAGGTATTATCAATAATTATAATAAGCATTAAACGAGAAACTCCCTGAATAAACAAACAAAACCTTACGCTAAATAATAAAACAAGTTGCAAACTTCCCGAATACCAACGTACTAACATTATATTTTTGCAGATATCCGATTATTATTGCTTCACTTCACATAAAGTGTCAAGAAAAGTACCGACTCGTATTGGTTATATCGTAAACCAGTTTGTAAAAATTAAAAAAGATTCCTCGAGAGAACTGCATTTTTACTAGCGCCAAAACATTACTTCAAATATGCAAATATGATTCATGGATACAATTTGAAATTCCGACTGCATGTGCTGTGCTGTTTACTGCTTTATTTCAGTTTTGTGTTTTGGAATTTTTTCAAGAATAAAAGTATTAGTAGTAGTACATTGTTGCGGGTTGTGCGATTATTACAATTATCGATAAACTCCTTTCTTCTTCTTTCTTTTTCTTTAAACCGTGGTGGTCCAGTGGCGAGTAACCTTGCCTGCCGTCCAGGCTGACTCGTACAAATGAGTTTTTCGGAATTTATGTATGTACGATTTGTAACACCACTGGCTTTTCGGTGAAGGAAAACATCGTGAGGAAACCTGCATGCTTCTATTTCGAGGAACCCACCCCACTGTCCATTATAAGTGGCGACGGGCTCACCCCCCGTCACACTGGACAGAGTTTCGGCACTACAGGTGGAACGTGGATGTTCTGAGGTTTCAAAATATCTCTGACTACCCCCTCGGGGAATATAGTCGTGAGCATATGCTTATGCTTATGACGCCCTACGCCTACCACAGGATGTTAGGGTGCACAGTTGCATAATTGTACCGATTATACTGAACTAATTTCCCTAAGAAACCTATAGGAAATTGACAAAAAAATTCGGACTTTCGGAAATTTTTAAAATTTCATACAATCATTTTTATCTCAAGAGGCAAGCGTATTTGGAGGGAGTTTTAGCACGTCATTTCGGTCAGTATTCTGAGTACGTATATAAAATTTCAGCTAGTAATGACGAATTTCTCTTTTAAAACCTAATATTCCTAGGCTAATATGGAAAGAATGGATAACGGAACTTAACGAGTGCAATTTATAAAGGCAAGCGTAGGTGGAAATGTTCGAACTTCTAGTCGTACATAATACTTACCAAATTGATGACGTGCTTAAGAAGGGCCAGGTCAGACTACCTGAAACCGACGAGCATGCATGAAAGGACGGAACGGACGGACGGAGTAATGGATGGAAGGAGGAAGCTAGAGTTGTTTGTCAGGACCGTAGCAGTTGGCGTTCCGTTGTCTCTGCCTACCCCAGTGGGAGACAAGCGTGAGAATATGTAAATATGTAATCTTGTGTACCTATCTTTCAAAAATCCATCCATGTTGTTTCGACCTTTCTTTGGTGTTCCTCTCTTGTAAAATATTTTATTTTATTTACAAAGTGTGGTCAAGAGGAAATTTTTGGCGAATCTACAGTATAATAATTGGTTGATAGGGTGCCAGAAAAATTATAAATGCTTGCCAAAAAATTGTATCCGACTTGCCGTCCTTATCGGAAATTATTTTATGTAGGGAATTAATAAAAAGTGCTATCGTACTAAAATATCAAGCCAATATCAAGCCTTTTGCTTGTGTCGAGCTGGTTTTGGCAGGTTCGTTATCTCAAACATTGTTATAGTAAGATGGTTATTCGCTTAGAAAATCGTCATCTCATCATATTATGAAAGGCCCTATATTTCACTAAACTTGGAAGACAAATGTATTTTAAATAAAATGCGCCAACATATGAATGAATGAATGAATAAAATATACTTTATTTACACCAAACATAAAATACATTGCACAGGAAACTAAACAGATTATGGTACAAATGAGGCGGTCTTATCGCTAAAAAGCGATTTCTTCCAGACAACCTTAAAATGCTGTATGTCTAGACATTTGATAATCATTACACTTTTTCAAATTAAAGATACATAAATTGAACACTTTGATCTATGGGTGTGGAAAAGACGACACTTACAAAAAATCGTATGCAAACGGCTACAGAACCTAATCGATAGACGGGTTCGACTCGCTCCTGACAGGATTTTCTGTAATTATGTTAACTGTTCAGGAAAGTAAATTAATTTTCTTCATACAGCTTCCACTCTCCAAAGGTGTATTATCTCTACGAAATACCCTCATTCCTTAGAACTAGTTAAGCTGAAAAAATAGCCACAGGCCGTATATCGGTTAAGACCATTACTAACTTAACCTGATTAAACGTGTACAAGCCTTACTTAGTGCAAATGAGCTCCAATGAGAACCTAGACTTCGTTAATGTTACATTAGACTTTACTAACAAATAGTGTTTGAAAAAAATCGGCCGAAAAAAATATGTTTCCGTTTCGGTGAACTAGATACCTTAGCAGAAGGAAATCGGTCTTGTCAAACGCAAGCGCAAGTATCTACCTTTTAATTAGGGAGCGCTTGATATGTTGGTTTGCAGGCGGTCGTGTCGGCAAGCTTTTTGACTTGTCACTAGGCTCCGCCACTCAAAATGATCTCATAACAATCCTTAAGACTACGATAATCTCAAAATTTGGCAGAAATTCGTAGCTATGAAAATGTTAACTAGGTAATATGGAGCCAATACTGAAATCAAGATTGACATTTTTGAGCTTTTACAATATAATCATCCTATATTGGTCAGATTTGTAGAACTGCACTCTTCAGTGATTTCTATAAAATTTTCAAACTTATCTTATCAAGTATGTGATGTCGTGCGTCGTGCGACGATATTTGTTAATTTAGTAAACATGTCATGTATCAATAAATAAACAAAAAATCATAGACTATCCACTCTTTCTGTACAAAATACTCTCTGTACTCTTTCTGGGACAAATATATGTATGACGAATATGAATATTTGTACCCGAGTCGATGTTTGTATCTATATATGTATTCTATATCGTTGTCTAGTTATCATAACACAAGTCCAGGCTAGATTCTGGAACTTTAAATGTGACTAGATAATTTGTGTGACACTGTCCAAGATATTTATTTATTTATTTATTTCTACTTGATTCCCCTAAAAAGTACTCTTTAGAATAAAAACGAAATCTGTTTAGAAAAAATTAAGTTTATCGATTATTGTATTTTCACTTAGGATTCTATTTAAGACTCTTTTCGTCCACTCCACTTATTTACAGGTTCGCTTCTATTTTAACCGAAACCAGGGAGATTTCGAACAACACTAACAACCTAACTTGTTAAGTTACGTACAACTTCGCTCATTAACTTACTTTCGGGGTTGCATTCTTAATGCAACTTGAACATGTGGGATGTGGAAACTTGCTCAAACGTGCAAGTTTGCCTGCCAATAGTTCGAGATTTATAGGTTTTACTTCAAGTTAGATCTAAGTTTCTAGGCACTAAATTTTTTTGTGAAGTTAACTTTTGAAGCGTGAAGTGAAGTTTGTATGTTCCGACTTCGGACTAGTCTTGACGAAGGAATGCTGTTTAAGAGAATATTATTCCGAGAGCGAAAATGCGCGCTGCATACAAACGTACTATGGTGATATTTTCAATACTAACCCAATTAAAGTCACTTAAATTTTGCAGAAATAATCTAGAAACAAATTTATATGCTTCTATAGAGTCAGATTTTCGTTAAAATATACAGTTTCAATGCTAGGATTAATTTAAGATTTGTATGGAAATCTTTGAGGCACTGTAACTTGAAAACTATACATTTTAACGAAAATCGGACTCCATACAAGCATAGAAATTTGTTTCTAGAATGTTTCTGCAAAATTTCATTGGCTTTAATTGGTTAGTATTGAAAATATCACCATAGTACGTTTGTATGGAGCGCGCTCCGGATAATATACCTACCCTTAAGGTCCTACATAAGAAAAGGTTTTTATGTAACGACTACTACCACCAGAAGCAGTAGCATGCTACACGTGATACGGCTTTATCACGCCTTTTATCTCGTTCGTTCACGTGCAAATAGAAAGAGAGCGAAGGTGTGATAGCGCTATAACACGGTGCTATGCTACGTATGCAGAGATAGTTCATTAGATAGCTTTTTGACGCAATTTTTTAACTCTACCACCGCTTCGGAAGGTGTTAAGGCTTCCGCACATTGCCGCGATATTATCGAGCGATATGTCACGCATGCGCCCCACCACTAAGTGTGGTCTAAAGAAATTCGGAACAAAATCGCAGCGATATTATCGCTCGATAATATCGCGGCAGTGTGTAGGATCGCGCGCGTCCAAAATGTACTAGAAATAAATATCGCAAAATCGCAGCGATAATATCGCGGCAATGTGCGGAAGCCTTTACGCTGACAAGTGACAACCGATGGGGCGTCAGAGTTCTATAATGGAGACCACAAAGTATCAGGCGTAGTGTAGGACGCCGTCGGGCCGACTGGACCCACGACCTGAGACAGGTAGCGGGGAGCGACTGGATGAGTAAGGCCCATGAACATAGTCTTATGGCGACCTTCGGGCCAAAGCTTCAACAGTGGGCGATAATATAGGCTGATGAAGAATTGCAGCAACGTTTCCGACCACCTAGAAACAGGGAGCTTATGTATACTTTGTAATTAGAAATAGATAGTCTGACCCACTAATTACAACGTAATTACACCTTTATCTATTAACTCGTAAGTCAGCAAGACTTGTAAATATTTAATGGTAAGTAGTTCTAGTCTAGAACAAGTTTTAACCTTTGACGACTCGGGGCAGAGTTTTTAGGACAAAATTAACTGTGAGAGCCGACCCGAAATAATAGGATTAATGCATAGACATCTTATCTTATATACAAACTAGACTTACAATCAACGTTCGAAAAATCGCACAACCAGAAGAGCTCAGATGAGATGAGCTCTTTTTTGTACTAGCTGACTGTTAACAAGCTAAATACGACTATGTTTATGAATCAAATACAACGTATTAGTGACAACCAGCAGCATGCATACTTAATTTGTGCGGGTTTTTGCGTCAATGTAAACAAAAATTTGCTAAGATTTTATATGACACTGTGGGTCTAGTATAAGAGGTCAATGGATTAATGCTAGAAAGAGAGTAAAAGAGAGAGTGCGAAGGTTCTGATGAGACAAAGCATGCATCACTAGTCACGCACGACTATATTCTTCGAGGGAGTAAGAGATATTCTGGAAACTCAGAACATCCACATTTCACTAGTTGTACCGAAACTCTATCCAGTGTGACAGGGAGTGAGTCCGTCGCTTCGCCACTTGTAATGGACAGTGGGTACAAACGTACACACGACGACACATTAAGCTATAGAAAACCAACATAAGCTGGCCGCGCGCTAAAATCTGTCAAACTACTGGCACAGAGAATAGTATAGTGATTAAAAATTTTGCAGACTTTAATTGAATAGAATTTGACTTCATTTGTATGCAGCGCGCTCGGGCGCTCTGGAAGGACTACTCTCTGAATTATTTAGTGACTTACTACGGATAAAATAACGTGACCATAATAGTTATATCGCATCGCGATCTTAATTAGAAGTGACACGCGAATCGCGACATAATCGGCATCCGATAAAGCGATATGACCTTCCCAATTGATTGCCTATTAAAAACCTATTTACCACCGTCAGTGTCGGTGCTTCCATGGTGTTAGGCCTTATTGTATAGGTGATAAGAGCTGTTATCGCTTGTTTTGAAGACGCCAGTTTATTGAGATTTAAAAGCATTTTACGAGTTTGATTTAGTTTTACAGGTTGATCCATTGTAGTGACAATTCCATAGGCAATTTGATTGTTGCAGTGGCCTATCGTAAATATGTTATAGGTAGGTATAGTAAGTTCTACCAAAAATAGATATGATCCGACCATCAAAATCAACAACTTTCTCTAAAAAGAAACTGCAGTTTTTTTTGGAATTTCATATTTGCTCCCATAGTAAAAGTTATCAACAATTTTTGGAACGGAAAACAAATCATTCAGTATATTCATGACCGCATTCCATTCGAGGGTGATCAGACTTTGTGACAACCTTTAAATTTAGTTGCAGTTAGTATAAAGTTTGGGTAAAAAAAAATTATGTTTGTGTGTATCGAGTATCACGCAAAAACTACTGGTCAGATATTGATAAAACTGTTTTATGTCTAAAAGCATCGAAATATTTGTTCGATGCTAAAAGTGTATGATGGTACAAATGTATGAGACTGCTGTTTAGTTTTTTGTTCTGACATGATTGTTCCCATAGTAAAAGTTGTTCAGTTTGATGGGTAGAGTATGTGGTTTAAAGGTTCATGATACTTTTCCTAACACCCTATATCATTTATCTCGCTACGATGACGGAAGCCACTTGCCGGTGCGGATGAACTCTCGGACAAAATCTAGTATAAAATGAATATGATTCACTTAAACTTTAAAATTCTGAATGAAATTAACATATCTAAAGCAGTCTGTAAAGTTGTCGAGACAGTAATTTGCATTCACCCCCTGCCGGCTAGTCCTGTCGTGTTGATAAAGTCAAGCATTTCAATCTGTTCCTAGAAAATATTATTTTTCAAACTAATCTAACATGGAAAGTAAATTCAAGTTTGGATCCTAAACTAAATAATGAATAATGAATGATACTACCTTGCCCTGCTGTGGGACGTGATGATGATGATGTGCCCAAAACGTAGAGAATAATAAAAAAAATCATGATTTTTAATGTTGCTCTCATAGTAAAAGTTAATCAATTAACCAACGCTGTTAACCAAGTGATCCAAAAATTGATGTATTTAACACGTTAACTGTCTATGATTCAACATCAGCTTTTGTAAGGTTTTTAAACAAAATACAAAGAACCAAATTTCGTATTCAAATTACAAAATTCCATGAAAAACAACAGCTGTGACCTTTATAAGTCTTCTAATTCTAACACCTGTGCTTTTACCGGCTAAACAAAATTGGACCTTAACACTTTCAGCTAAAGACTAGTTTACCATAACCTTAAAATTCAAAGTAACCCCATTTTTTTTTGTAGATCATTTTTTAAGCTTCTTTAAAAGTGCAATGGGGCAAAAGGCATGCACTCAAGGAGAAACGATAAGGCAATCACTAAGAGAGCACTTTAAATGAAATAGCTCTTGATGTAAAAGCTTCGTTGAAGAAAAGACAGTCTGTAGATCTGATTTCTAGGGTTCCGTACCAAAAGGCCTTCATAAGCCTAGCCTAGCTAGTCCCTCCGTCCATCTGTCCTACCTTAGGGCTGTATCTTATAAACAAAATATTGCTAGACGGAATTAAATTATCACAGAATATGCATTATTATATTGCTATGATCGGTGTTTCTCTGAGGGATCACATCAGAAATGAAGTGTTTCGTCAGAGAACTAAAGTGGCTGACATAGCTCAGTAAATTAGCAAGCTGAAGTGGCAATGGGCTGGTCATAATCTGCCGAAGAACTGACAACCGATGGGGTGCCAGAGTTCTAGAGTGGAGACCGCGAACTGGCAGGCGTAGTGTGGGACGCGCTGGACAGACGACCTCAAAAAGTAGCGGGGAGCGACTGGATGAGGAAGGCCGAGGACAGAGTTTTGTGGCGCGCCTTGGGAGAGGCTTATGTTCAGCAGAGGACGATGATAGGCTGATGATGATGATGATGCATTATTATGGCAGATTTGCTAACAAATAACAAAATATAGGGTCCTAAGGGGATAATCAGATCGTGAACCTGAACAACTTTCTCTATGGCACCAACATCGAAATCGCTGTTCAAAAAACTGCTGTTCCATAATAAACTACAAGCCTACTTAAGCCAAATGTATGGGACAGCTGACTTTTTTTCGCGATTTCGATGTTGGTTCCTTTTTCCAGTTGACGTGTTTTTTACTACTTTTTATGTGAATAGATGAATGAATGAATATGACGGAGTAGGTGATCTGTCGCTGATGCGTCGGTCATCAGGATTGTCTCTTGGTATGGGGTCCATGGGGGCGGGTACTCGGCAACAAGATAGTCTTATTGGTTTACAATCACGATCACACGGTTTAGCTAATTTAAAGTCTACTAATGCACTTGTTGATAGGGTTGATTTACACCATAGGTACGTGAACTGACAGGTTCGATATGCAAGAGAGCGTCCTTGGTTAGGGCTCGGTTAGCACTGCCTGCTGCCGGCCACGATC
Source organism: Agonopterix heracliana (assembly GCA_963693445.1). Classification (NCBI taxonomy): domain Eukaryota; kingdom Metazoa; phylum Arthropoda; class Insecta; order Lepidoptera; family Depressariidae; genus Agonopterix; species Agonopterix heracliana. The sequence goes on from OY856321.1 coordinate 3,502,921, forward strand.
GACTCCCAAGCATCCCGACTCTGCCCACGTGACATTTGACATAATTACGTCACGGCGTTCACTATACTAATTACTAAGTTGATACTTATTCTAACAACGATAGGGCTCTCTATAAACTAAACAGCTGCCCACGTGCTGTTAGAATGGAACGGGCTAGCACAATATCGGGCACAACACCTCGGATCTCCGGTGTCTCTACCAGAGGCATTCGGCCACATCAACAAGCTGCTGGGCTTTCTAGAGGAACTAGGGTGGCAAGAGTAGTCATTCCCACCTCACGCAAAATAGGCACTTCAGTCGTCGAGTTGTGGAAAATGAGCCCGCTCAACCAATGCCAATACCAATACAGGGCTCTCTATCGCATGCTACGACAAATAGATGTGTATTGAAAAAACTCCTCTATGATAGCCAGTTAGCCACAAGAAAGACGGCAATAAAATGTCCATCGTAATTACCACGGTGGTGTTAAAAGCCACTGTTGTCTCGACCACCACCGGTTACTATTTGGTTATACCACAATATAGTTATACTTAGACATAACAACATATAAACCCAGCGTATTGTTTTACGCCGGAAGCTACAAATAGGTACCTACATTAATTAATATAATTATACATGTCTATATGGTAGGTAACGTGATATTAATGTTATGACAACAAGAACAAAGGTTAAATGATCTAACATATTATTGTTTTGTTAACGAAGTGGAAGTACCGGAAGGGAAATGGCCTAGGGACTAGGCTAGGCGTAGGCGCAAGTACGCTGATCAAATTGGCGATCCAAATGGTTTGCCAAATATATTAGAAATCGAAAAGGATTCAAGTGACTAATAAATGGTAATAAAGAGGCTTATATTAACGCACGCATACATGATCCTTCTTAATATGCTGACATTTTTTTAAGGGTATCAGCCCGTCAAACTGAACAACTTTTTCTATGGGGCCAACATCGAAATCTCGAAAAAAATCTGCTGTTCCATACAAAACTGCAAACCTACTGGAGCCAAATGTATGGGGCAGCTGATTGTTTTTCCACGAATTCGATGTTGGTCTCATAGAGAAAGTTGTTCAGTTTGACGGTCTGATCGTCCCTTTAAAAAAAAGTCAGCTAAAGAAGGACTCTGCATTTAACGCGATTTTTGTATTGTGGTACATAAGCCGTAGCATGTTGCACGTGATACGGCTATATCGCGCCTTTTATCTCGTTCGTTCGCGCGCAAATAGAAAGAGAGCGAATGCGCGAGAGCTCTATATAAAGCTGGCATACTACGGTCATTAATCGTGATGAGATACTATGGTCTGTATCTCGATTAGTGATAACTACAGGGTTTGCATATATAAATTACATCAAGCACTTCGCGAACTTGGTAGCTTGAAATTGACAGCGATTCGAATAAAACAAATCAATTTTCAATTAGTTTCGAAGTCGGTTTAAATATTTTTTCCGGTTAAATTGTTAATATTTTTTGTATCTCACTTTTGTATAAAGCTTCTGACAACCCCATTTACGTATCTTAGCACAAAATAAATAAGATTGAAGATTTCAAAATTGGAAATCGAATTCCAGCGAGAAAAGGAAATACTTATATAAAATCGAGTTAGTGCTCTCTAGGAAAGGTTCTGTCAGGTCTGATTTCGATTACGTGATCTGAGTTCTAAGACGATTCGTTTGTACAATGGCAGAGATAGCCTTGTCTTTTTATTGGTGCAAACTTGCTTTTTAATCTTTCTGTTCTTCTTATCGTGTCGACTTCAAATTTTGAACAAAGTCGCTAAATAGTACCTTGCCAGAAGTAGTGGGCAACCGTTATTGCACCGTCGCTAGGGGTCATGAGCTCCTCCTGCGTGCAGGTGCTAGGGCACGCAGGGCACGATGTGAGATGGGACATCGTTTGTGGAGCTCCACACAAGCAACTCACATTTTGCGCATCCGAGAATCCCCACCTGACCACGTTGTCCTTACTGCGACCGACTCGGGTTCGAAGTCGGTTTAAGAACTTCCAGGTGGCCCAAGGCAAGTCATGTCCAGGAGGGAGGCTCTCAGACGGCTACACAAAAGGAGTTGGGAGGGACACATTTTGTCGCCAAAGAGTACACCTCGCTTGGCCAGTATTCAGTGGGTCGACACACTTCATAAAGCTGCGTCGGCTTGGCAGCCTTTGTGGCGCAGGAATCTTTCTGTTCTTTACATTACATACCGTAAGTTATCGAGTCCTAGATGCCAAACGTGAAGAAAAGAAGAAGAACGAAGAATTAGAAGCGCAACCACCAGAGGCTATACAATATCACAAAGAGAGCGACGACGTGCACACGTGCCTTCTATGTACGCGGATCTTTTCTAAGGAGATCGGCTATGTTAGCCACATGAGAGCTCATCAACGACAACAGCGTAAGCAGTCGCCGGTCATCATTATCATCATCAGCCTTTAATCGTCCACTGTTGAACACAGGCCTCTCCCAAGGCGCGCCACAAGAATCTGTCCTCGGCCTTCCTCATCCAGTCGCCCCCGCTACTTCGCTACTTTTTTTAGGTCGTCTGTCCAGCGGGCAGCAGGGTGTCCCACAATACGCCCACCAGTTCACGGTCTCCACTCTAGAACTCTGACACCCCATCGGTTGTCAGTTTCTACTCCTATTATATTTGATTAAATTCACTGCGGGTTCCAAGACAGATCAGAGTCATCCCGCGGGCTCGCTGGACTTCATTGTCTAGTGTTAAGAGTGGTTCGCTGTTGATCCAGGTTTACAAGAGTTACAGCGGTGGGAATGTGTACTGGGCCTTGTATAACACAACCAATTCGAAAAAGTCAAGTTCTTGCTATAGCGGCTACAAAAGTTTGTAATCGCATCAGTTCTTTTAATTTTGCAAGTGTTACAAACACCATGCCTATGGATCCAGTTGGAGGATTAGTTATGTTCTTAGTTAAAGGTTGAAATTTTCTTGAATCTGCTTAAAAAGAGGTTATTTTAACTGATATTGCCGGTCATTAGTTGATACGTCAATGATCAGAACAAACACTGAAGTCAACACACAAACGTGGAAAACTTAACTTTAGCTTAGTGTCAGTTCGAATGATGCCTGTAGTTCCCTCTCTTACACAATTAAGTACATAAATGTACCAAGACACATCCCAAAATAATTGAAAGGGCTCTTTAATACGAAGCTCTAATTCAAATGGTTTCCTTCTATATAATACAAGAAGAGTACAAGAAATAAACCAGAAATTGTTGAGCTTCAGTCGGCATATTTGCTAAGAAGTCCTAGTTAAGTTGGATCCAAGTATAAAACCGTACAAAAACCGACTTAATAAGAACTGTGAAGGGTAAAAGCTTGGTGATTGTTAAAAGATTCTAATTTCAGTTGTAAAGTCCCAACGCTCTGAGATCCAATTACACTGGATATTTGTTTCATTACGTTATATTTAACCAATATAACATGATCTTTGAAGATAAACAATAAAGTGAGCATGAATAGGTTTTATTTAGGACAGATAATCTCTAAGACTCTTTAAGGCATTTAATACTTGTATTAATTTAAAGGATTTAAGTCTATATTAAAACGGTTTCTTTGTCTCAGTATTATTTTCATGGATATCAATTACTTTTTTAAGGTCGCACATGGCTCGCAGGGCAAATGACATACAAAAATTATGTTTTTACCCGACAGCGACAGGAGGGTTATGTTTTTCGAGCGTATGTATGTATGTTTGTATGTGTATTTACGCCCTACAGCTTAAGCGGCTTGATGGATTTTAACGTATGAGTGTCGTTAGATTCTTAAAAATCGTGAGAGTGACATAGGGTACCTTATTTCAATATGGAGTCTGCGAATTAAAAAAGATAGGAGGGAGAATACATTTTTTTTCGTAAAAAAAATACAATATGGGTATCAAATGAAAGCTGGTGAAGAGCAGATTCCAAATATGTATATATTATAGTACTTTTATGATACCATTTTGACACAAGACTAATTCTTTCAGGAAATATTATCGAGACCATTTTTCAAAACGTGAGATTTATACCTTCCATACAAAAGTGCGGATCAGCCGATCGATTTTCTATAGGAGGTTCAGAAATTGTCTAGTTTTAAGACCCAGGTTCCTTAGGAAAAGTTGATTAGTTTCATTATCTGAATGCGCGCTTAAAATTTTTTAAGTAATAAAAAATAGGGGTGTATTCCCATATACAATATTTATGCTCGCTAACGAGCCAATTTACTTGTAAATTAAACATACTCATTACTGAATGTTTAATAAAGTATTTGAATGGTTTGATTGAATGTTTGAACTCGACGAGCTTTGTAGTGTATACTGAATTAATACGTTTATAAAGGTGCGATTACATTATCCAATTAATCAGGCACGATTCGGTATACATTGATCGCTTTGAACGCTAACCTTAAAAAAAAGTGAACAAATCCGGTAGGTAATATAAATATTAAATGCATCTGAACAGTGCCACTTCTTACACTTGTCTTGTTCGGTTAGTAGAACTATTGGAAGTATTTGAGTCGTAGAGCTGGAAATTCTGGGTTTGTACTGGGGTGGTGCCGGGGGAAGATGACATTTTCTTGTATGGCATTTAAAAAAAAAATCTGAGTTCTATTGTGTGGGGTATCAAATAAAAGGGCTTCATGAGCGGATTCTAAAAAAAACATACTACATCATTATATTTCAGATCCTCGTTTTCCACAAAATTAATAAAACATTTTCAAACCTCTTCTCTCTCTGACCAAGTTTGTGCTCTTGAAGATACGGAAACGGCTAATATGTAAAATATACGCCAAATGACTCGCTAATCCTCGTATGCAACTAGGGTTGCCAGATGGTCGGGATTCGTCGGGATTGTCCCGACATTTCGTATGATGTCCAGAGTCCCGAAAAAATACAAAATGTCCCGAAAAACGGGCCACCCCAGAATCCCTCGCTTTGCTCACTCCAGGATTTAAATCTTAATACACTGGTTTCAATATATTACAGTAAAATGTCGAGCTCGCTTCGCTCGCTCCTGGCTACGATTGAGTCATAAGGACCTAGACACAATGCGGTAAAATTTCGAGCTCACTTTAGCTTCGCACGCTTCAGAATTAAGTGAAATCTCGAGCTCGCTTCGCTCGCTCTAGGTTTTATATCCTATAAGTTTTCATAGATAGTGAAGCGAAATCTCGAGCTTGCTTTGCTCGTTCCTGATTTTCGGTCGTACAAAACTCGAACTCGCTTTGCTCGCTCCAGGTTTTACATTTTACTGCAACGACCTAACCTGGGCCTGGCCTGGCCTCCCCTGGGAAAAAATCATTGCTACGCTCATACAAATAGCTCTGAGTAAGAGTAATTTATATTTCGTAATATTTACTTATCCCGACCATAATCCCAAAATCCCGACTTTTTGATATTTTGCCCAGACATTCTAGTCTTCCCATCTGGTAACCCTATATGCAACGTCAGGAAAGCAATTTTGAAAATGGTAATATTTACAATGTTTTTATATTAGTTAAGCGACAGCTTCTTATTCCGTTCCCAACTGAACTTGAGGCTCAGACTCAAATCGCTCTAATAGGTCTTGGGAACAAAATTACGAAGTGGCACAATTCTGATACTAAATGACGAATATTCCCAAAATTGTTCACGAGCCGCTCGCGTTCTCACACTACAATATACGATTGCTCGCTTCATGTGAACACAGTTTTGTGTTTCCTTCTCTAGCCATTTTGTTTGAGACCGCAGTAAGTAGAGTTACAACTTGCAAGTTGTAAACTTTTAAACCACTACAACTTTACAAAGAAACTTTTGCGTCTCATGATGTTTAAGGCGAAACATCACGTTGCTTCTGCTGCATTTAGTAATAGCTTTTATAGCTTTTCCTCGTTACAGATCACTACATGCTACGATTCCGACACACATATCTCGCCTCTTCAATCCATAATCTCTCCAAGTATTGTCCGAATATTACACCAGGGCAGACCTTTGCCCAGTAGTGGGATAAAAGAGGTTAAAAAATTACTATACCAAAAGTTTATTTATTAATTTATTATTTTTTTTATTTATTTTAACTACGTTGGGTTAGGTAGATAAGTAACGATAAAAATTGCATGTAATGTAAAAAACTTAGATGTGTTAGTACCTACTCGTAATAGGTACTTGAGGGGGTGCTTCAAAAAATGTAACTAAACAACTTTCACTAACGCACCGATACTGAAAACGTGAAAAAAACAGCTGTTCCATGCATATGGGTCAAGTCGCCAAAGTCGCCATTGACGTTATCGCCACTGACGCGAAATTTCTTCCACACAACCAACGGATGCAAGAACTATTTTATAAGATAAGCTATACAGGGTGAAATGGATATCATTAGCATCCTTTTAAACTAAAAGTCTACCCATCAAACTGAACAACTTTTACTATACGAACAAAAATTTCTTTTTTTTTCGCTATTTCAATGTTGGTCCCATAGTGAAAGTTTGTTTATGTCTCAAGCACACCTCTAATATGTGTACCCAAAGCATGTAGAGTAGAATCTGCCTCAGTCATCACTATGTCTATCCCTAAAGCCCCAAAATAGGTAGTAAACATTAAAATTTTACACGCTAGCTTAGGATAAGGGATTCGGGATACACAACGTCGGTTCCTTGTAAGTAATGTTCGAGGGGTTTACTTGCAATCTTGTTTTGAACACGTATAATGGGATAGAGGAGTTGTTTCTCGTGTTTTTGGAAATCGGATACGGTTTTTTTTGGGGACAGATTTTTTGCACGCCATTTGGATCGACCGAGCCGAATTGTCATAATTGTTACAATAAATTTTTTTGATCTCTGGCATTTTCAGGCAAGTTCAGGATCAATTCGAACTTTTGCTATGAGAGTCGATAGCTAGAGAGCTCACTGGCGTAGGCGAGGAGAGACGGTCTGCAAGAAATTTGAAGAATTAGTAGATTATTAACCAAGGGGATAAAGCAGTGTCTTCTGTCGCGGGTGGGGTTTTAAATCGCGAGCGTGATGAAGGACTCGAGGTTTACTCCCGAGCGTAGCGAGGGTGTTAAAAACTTAAATCACGAGCGAAGCGAGGGATTTAAGACGAGTCTTGAGATTAGCGAGGGATTTAAACTCACCCAAGACTAAGACAGCTTTATCACCGAGGAAAATACTCTACTTTTCGTACCATTTGCGAAAAAATTAACAGAATAATAATATGAGATAAGCATTTATTAAAAATAATGACAATTAAAAGTAAAAGTTAACATTCGAAACATTGGTCCAATTATTGATAGAGAGAGTTACATTTTTGTTTGCAAAGGCATCAAGGTTTTCGTAATTTTATGATTTTTTTTTGTCATAAATGTTTTTTTTTTTTATTTTTGCATGCGGAAGGGTCGGTTTATGTGTAACCTAGGGGTTCGAAAAAATTGTTATTTTTTCGCTAGGATTCACCGTTATCGAGATATTTCATAAAAATAAATGCGTATTCCTTTTACAAAAGAAGTATAATGCTTTATTATACAAACTCAATGGTGTAAACACAGATGTAGTTCAGTTCCAAATTTAAATCACATTCTCTCCCTAGGGGATGAATGAAATTCAGTACAACTTTCTTTCCCTGTTTTTAACAGGTTAATAATGACTATTGTTATGTTCGCTTTTTGTGGCATAGAATGTCACTTTTTTGAGCAAGTGGTACGAAAAGGTATTTAACAGACCTAAAGGTGCCAATTGGTAGCCGTAGTAGTAGCCGACCGCACGCAGCATGCAGCAGGAGCGTGTCGTAACAACGCGTCCACTGCCGTCCCCCGAGCTACGTGAAAACTGCAGCTAGGACTGATTTTACCTACATAAAATGGACGAAATCACGGTTTCGTATTCCCCTGTTTCCTCCTCCACAATTAAACCGATTTTGATAAATATTTCAAGAATAATATGAGAAAGACTTTGGCTATTATTGTGTGTTTTCCTTTTTTTGTTCATATTCGTCAAATTTGTTTACCGGATGTCTGAACACAGCGGTAAAATTGAGCATGTTTTCTTAATTTTCGATGGCTCATAGTTCTTATAGACATAGTAATTAATTTATAAAACAAAATTTAGGGACATGGCAGAGGCGATATAGATTGTGTGGTAAAATGTTAGTGTAATTCGGTATGTCAAGTTTATTTTTTGTCTTCATTTTATATTTTTTACGGATAAAAGACATAATTTTAAGACATCTGTTTCATTTTTATTGTGATTCATCGAGTTTATCGATATAAATTTAATTTTTAAATTATTTTGATCTGTAAACTCTAAGTGCAAAAATGGTGGAGAAAAAATAATTCGAACTCCATGGAGTAAAACTACCTACTGCTATATTTAAAAAAATTTAAACCTGCCTCCTCTTTCTAACTCTATGCTGAAAACAGATACGGTAACATCTAATGTCAAATTCTGTCATTGTGAAAGTATTTTTTTTTTTTAATGGCCAGTTACTTTAAGTTCATTTTATGTTTACCAAGGAGTTTGCAGGGGCAGCGAGTGTCGTCACTCGTGGACCGAAAAACGACTTTATTTTATTAAAAATATCTGTAATCCTTTCATTTTAAAATCTCTGACATAGAAAATATGATCATTGAGACAATTATCTCGAAATGGTTTTCGATTTAGACCTCCAAAAAAAAACTTGACATACCGAATTATGCAGAGAGGAAACAGGGGAATACGTTTGTATGGATTAAATGACACTTATGGTAAATAAATGATATGTAATATTGAAATCGTGATAAAAAATCTTCAAGAACCTTGTTGATTACGGAACCCTAAAAGTCATTCATGCAAAAAGTGTGAATCCATCAAGATTAAGACAGAATGAAAATACTTCATGCTCATTTTGCTTCAGGGAGTAGAAATGGAATTCCTTGGGGTGACTCTGACTTGCAAGTTGCAGCTGTGAGCATAAGTAAGATGGCGTTTGATGAGTTTACTGTGGCGGCACAGACGTGCGATTTAATCGCAAGACTTAGGTTCGGCCTTGTAGCGATGTGGTTTTAAAACGCATAAAAATTATGTCGTTGAGAAATAGAAGAGAGAGAGAAAATGCTAGCGAGGTCTTCTCCTATCGAGTCGATGGCATGTTATTTTATTACACAGGATGTAAAATTAAATGCGTTACATATCGAATAGGACGCTTTAGAGCTCAGACTGAACAACTTTCACTATGGAGGCAACGACAAAATAGCGGAAACAAAATTGTCAATAGCAACTCGACCAAAATGTGTGAAACAGATGATTTCTTTTTCGCGATTTCAAAGTTGGTTGCCTAGTAAAAGACAAGTTGTTCAGTTTGATGGCATGAAGCACCCAATAAGGTACCTATATAACGCATTTAAGATTACAACCTGTTAGAGCGATTATTTTATGTTAATTCATAACCATTTTAGATATTAAGAAAATTGCGACTAAAAAGATTTCAGAAGCAAAATCGCAAGACAGTGTGAAGACTTAAGCGTGTGCCCGCTTAGCAAGTTAAATTATGCAAAGTTGGGGGATGGGTAAGTGGCGTTGATAGGGTGACAACATTCGGATGAACCTCGTCATGCATACAGAGATGCCTGTTTGAATAATCTTTTTAAATTAGACGCGTTATCTTTCCTTTTTTTGCAGGCTTTATTGAAAAAGTTCGAAATACTTGGTATTTACGATTGAAAGGTCCCTTCCCTTGGGTGTCGTGTTGTTCGCCGAAAAGAACAAGTAGGCTTCTTTTCCCTATTTGAACCCATGAGTGTCGTAAGAGGCGACTAAGGGAGGGACATCTCCTTGACCTTGGCGCACTTTGTGTCCTTGGACATCTGCATTGTGGCGGGGAAACCAAAATATTGGCGTCAGGCAATGTTAGTTAAACTTTTGCCGGACGGAACCTTAAGCAAGAATATGGATATTAAGGAGATAAAATTATTCCGATTATAAATGATATAATAAGGGCAGGAAGATGATGCGATGAGTGCAAGCTTCATCTAATGATCTAACTGCGACCACCTGTTACCTTCCTGGTCCTAAATCATGAATTTCTAGGGCTTCTAGGAATCATCTCATAATTATGTAAACCTACTGCAATTATGAAACTATACTATACAACATTTTTTTTAATTTGCTTGCAGCTACACCCGCGTTGAATATATCTTAACCTAAGAATTTTTTTGGTGTTTTATTATAGATATCATTTTTTTTACTGTTAATATTGGCTGCGGTAGGAGAGGAAGGCTAAAAAATATGGATGGATTGTGTGAAAGATGATATGTGTAAGAAAGGAGCGAGTGCTGAAATGACGGCCAAGCGAGATGAATGGAAGAGGATGACATATTGCGCCGACCCCAAATAATGGGAAATGGGCAAGAGAATGAATGGAAAGCCTAAGAATATTAATCAATCAAATATACTTTATTTTACACCAAAATACAAACAGTAAAATACAGAAAGAAAAAACAGTAGGCACAAAAATAAGGCGGTCTTATCGCTAAGAAGCGATTTCTTCCAGACAACCTTACAACCTAACATATTACACACAAGCCTAAGAATATTAAAATAAAATAATATAATAAAAAAGTATTTTTTTTTACAGTTTTGTAATAGTTTAGGTATGCCGAAACTAGAAAGTGTTTTTGATTATTTATTAGTAACGTTTCCACATCTATCTTCCAGCACCAATTTCAATGAGTCTTGGTAAACAAAATGTAACATGTAGTACAAGAAAGTAAAGGCTTTTAGAGATTATTTTCGAAGCAGGAAAAGCTAGTGCGCTATAAATAACACAGCTCCAGCTTCAGTCCCGGGAGCTTTTGCAAACCATTAAAAAGAGAAAAGTCTTCTATCTTGGTCATATCTTGAGGAATGAGCGATACCAACTGCTCCAGACTATAATATTGGGCAAAGTAGAGGGCAAAAGAAGCGTCGGTAGGCCACCAATGTCATGGCTCGCGAACCTGAAAGAGTGGACAGACATCGCCAGCGTCGAAGAGCTGTTTCGTTTGGCGAGAGATAGACAGGGATATGCAGAGCTGACTGCCAACCTCCAGTAATGGAGAGGAACCAGAAGAAGAAGAAGCTTCAGTTAGTTATTAAAAGTGAAACTGTTTTCTAATTTCTGTCTGTCACAAGCTTATCAGACACTTTTTGTGGGGGGGGGGGCGAGGAAGCGTGAAATCCGCAACTTTGGACTTTCAATTTCTTTAGATTCTAATTTTGAATGTTAAAAATAATGAATGAATGAATGTTTGGTTTCAGAATATCTCTGACTGACAGAAACAGAGATTTGAGACACTTCTTTCTGTCACAAGCTTATCAGATACTTTTTGTGTGGGGGGGGGGGGGCGAGGAAGCGTGAAATCCGCAACTTTGGACATTCAATTTCTTGAGATTCTAATTTTGAATGTTAAAAATAATGAATGAATGAATGTTTGGTTTCAGAATATCTCTGACTGACAGAAACAGAGAATTGAGACACTTCTTAGAACAGAAGTAGGAGTCGGAAAATCTTTTCGTCGTTATTTGAAATGAAGTACTTATAGTAGCAAGCAAACCTAGAAAAAAATTATTTCAGCGCCGCACATTAATTTTTGCGTTTGACAGTTCCAATCAAAAAAATTAATTGAAAACAAACATTAAATAATAAACTAAACGGTGTACATTCAGCATCAAAAGTATCTAAGCATCTCCGGTGTTCAAAAACATCTGAACAATTACACGAAAATAAACCCTATTTCCTACTAGATACCATTTGTTTTTAACTTAACAAATAATAACATGACAGATAAATTAATTTGATTTCTTTGTGAGTTGAAATAAGGTTTGCTATCGTAAAGTTGTCCAGATATTTATGAACTTAACATGCCTAGATACTTGATGCTGACTGTACCACTAATGGACTTCTTAATTATCAAAGATCAATTAAGTTCTTGTTTACTTTTAAAATGGTGTTTATTTACTAATCTTTGATGATATGATATTTAGGTTAACTCAATATTTTGTTAGGAATAATTTACTTACGTACAATAATTATATCGCTTTTGCCCGCGACTTCGTCGGAGGAATACAAGCAGAGAATACGATTTTCCATACAAAACGTTTCCACCCCAGTTCACCCCGTAGGGGTTGAGTTTGGAAACATTATTTTTAGTGCACCCCTACATCCTCTGTAGAATACAAGCAACATTTTTTTATTGTGATTTCGAAGTTGGCTCCATATTGAAAGTTGTTCAGTTTGATGAGTAGAATACAGGCTGAAGCTATCCGCATTGATTTAAAATTTACCCTGTATACGTAATACAAAATTTATCTATCTGTCAGTAAGTCATTAAGTCAGTCACGGAAATATTTTATAAGTATAAATAAGATAGATATATTCGAATAATATACTAATACTAAACACATACAGGGTGAAATAGATATCATTAATAGCATTCTTTTAACTAAGAGTCTACCCATCAAACTGAACAACTTTAATTGTGGGAGCAAACCGATCAGAGCAAAAAATTAAAAACCTGTCTCATACTAAACTCCAATACCTACTCGACTCAAATGTATGCAACAGCAGATTCTTTTTTGCTACGATCTGTTTGCTCCCATAGTAAAAGTTGTTAAGTTTGATGGGTATAATCTTAGTTTAAAAGGATGCTAAATGATATCAATTTCACCATGTAGTTATTAAAGTACACGGTACCCGGATTTTTTTAAATATTTAAATACATTTTATTACAGTGTTCATATAAAATTCCTAGTTTATGTATAGATACTCCCTTATTTCCTTCTAAAGCTGATGATGGCATACGAGGCCTTATCTTTACGATAACTCCACAAAACCACTAAATAAACACATCAAACATGCAAAATCCTACAAAATGTTACAGGTGCCAACAAAACGTTATTCGAACCAAAGCAAATGACAAATCTATCGGTCCCTAACTCCGAAACGGTCATCTATAAAACACACATAAAACTACACTACACTAAACCCATGGAATAGATAACAGAGAAATCGAGGGAGTCGCATCTTCTACTTTTTTTTACACAAAATCTTTACCTACTCAGCTAACCTAGTTAAACATATGACATGCTTACGAATCACGACTGTATTCCCCGATGAGATAGTCTGAGACATTCTGAAAACTCAGAACATCAACGTCAAGTTTCATAAAGTTAACCTTTAGGAGTTAATCTGTAATGAAGCTTTGAAACACAATACTGTTGTCAGCCATAAGCAGCCACGATCAATGCAGATGAAAACGGTCAATTGATCGCGAAGGATTAAACAAAAAAAATTTGATCTTTGCCCTGCAGTGGGATGAAATAGGCTAAGAAAATTGTTTTTTGATCTGACTTCGTCATCGATCCATCAATCCACGTCAATATGGATCAAGATCATCTTTTACGATCCGCGGATCGTGATTTAGATTGATAGTGTAGCTGCTTTAGAGGTTTTAATATTATTTCTGATTTTACATTTTGATGGTTTTTGCCGAGTAAAGGATCTGAAAAAGAAAGGTCTCTTTGCTTGGCTCAAATTTTTGGGATGCGAGACGTATACAAGCATCGCATTTCGCCATGTTAGATCATGTAAGTCACTAAAGTTGCTCTATTGTCAAGATGCTCAGGTTGCTCTATTCGCATGATGATGATGATGATGACGAAAAATAATTAGGATTCACAAACTTACCTATATCCCTTCTTAAGCGCTTAATTCAATCTGCTTATTTCAGTACATACATACGTTAGGACGTAACAAATACTGTAAGTAAATAATACCTGAAACAAAAATAGGATATTGTTAATACTGTTTCTGAAGAGGCAAAAATAAGGGTGCTGTAATGGATTTAGAATAGCACCAACATAGACTGGTGTTGTAATAGGCGACTAATTTCTACAGGCATCGACAACACGTCTGATCTGCCCGTGTGCTAAAGAAATGCACAGAATAAATAATCACATAATAATAATCCCTGCCCCTCTCTGACTTCAGCTGCCGCACCTCACCCCACTTGAACTCACTTCATTTTTACAAATTTCCAGAATTATAAAGGATTCTCTAAAAACACATATCGCAAGTATCGCACCTTCTTCGGCAGTAAACGAATTAACGAACAATATCTTGTTGCAAACCACTCCATAGTTTTTCTGTTCCAAGTCACCCCTTGAAATTCTATCGAACAAAAGAACCATAAAATCCCTCCGATGCGTTTCAAGCGACCCTTATTCTGCGATACGAGCTTGATTAGTATGATTGTCACGGTATAGAAGAGAGAAAGTATAAGAAAGTATTCTATGCTATTATAAAAGTTATGCCTCGATGGAATTGAAGGGAAACTAGGCTGTGAATCGACGACATTATTTGTATAACTTTAATAAATAGTTGCTTATGTGTTAAGATATATCTACAGGGTGTGCAGTTTCATTACTTTAAAGGGTGATTGTATTCGTGATACTGAAAAAATATCTCCAAGAAATTTGCAAAAACAAATTTAGACTTGCCATACTAAATGCTATCTTTTTTTTTATTACCCTAAGTGAAATATCACATAAACTTTTTTTTAAAGTAGTAGGCGATATCGCAACTGCACTGCCGCGACGTCACAATGGAATCGCCGCGATTTTTACTGAACGTTTTCTCAGAAATATCAAGATGATAACGCGGCGATATAGGGACGATATCGCGGAAATATCGCAAGCATATCGCTGCGTCAACATCAACGCATATTAATGATACTGCAATCCTTATCCCACAAAATGTATAAATGAAAAGTACCTAGTAAGTAGCCTCGCTCCTTTCCACATCCAAAAGCAATGACTTCGCAAAAAACTCAAATATTTGCAAACTCACCCATTTATCTTTTGAACAAACCCGAAAACCACAAAATTTTCCTCCATTTCATCCATTCTTTCGATTCTTCCCCCATTCCTGAACACCCCTCATCTTTACTTAGGACTTGACTTATTGTGCGGCTCTAGTTCTTACCTAAGTCCACTAACATAACACTTATTGCTACGTAACAAGTATCAAATTCACTCGATTTACGTGACGCCGTATGCAACGCACTTGTTGTTCGATCAATTTACAAAGTACCAAGAAACGTTTCATTTTGATACTTATGCCGTAGGTTTTAAGAGTTCTATTGAAGGACCTCGTTACATGGATTTGACTATTAAGTGCAGAAAGGAGGGTAGATTCAAATATATTAACTATGCGTGGGTATTTATGTCGTACTTAAAGGCGTACGATCATTTTGAAAACACTTGGAAAAAACTTATGACCGGGAATATCGTAGTATTGAAAGGGAATTGAGTCTCTTTAGGGATGTTTTATTATTAAATGGTTTTATGGTATCTATGAGAAGAGGGAACTGTATCCATAAAACATACATAAATCTATCTACAGGGTCCTTCTTAATATGCTGAAACTTTTGGGATGATCAGACCATCAAATTACAACTCTGAAGTTTCACTATGGGACCAACATCGAAATCGCGTAAAATCCCATACATTTGGCAGTTTGGCTCGAGTAGTTTTGTATGGAAGAGCTGTTTTTTTTTCGCCATATCGATGTTGCTTCCATATAGAAAGTTGTTCAATTTGACGGTCTGATCACCCCCTTAAAGAAGTGTCGGTTTTTAAGAGGATGATCAGACCATCAAATTGAACAACTTTCTCTAAGGGACCAACATCGAAATAGCGACAAAAATTAGCTCCTCTAAAAATAGGAAATTACATTGTCTACATTATTCTTAGGCTAGTTTTTTCCCCCATCACCCAAGAGAAAAGATATTGATGAAAAATACTTTTTTTTGCGATTTTAATTGAAGCGGGATGGCTACTTGCAAACTTATGCTTGTAAGAAAGAGACGCTTGCTCTAGGATAATCTGACCGTAAGTGCTTCGTTTGGATTACCATATAGTCTTTATTTCACCGCAATCGCTTTATTCAATCAAAAGAGTCAGTGGTCTGCGCGTACGAAGTTACGGGCGCCGCTAGTTATTAATAAAAGACACTTTATAATAAAGTTAACAATAAAAATGATGGTCACGACAGTTTTTGTAAAACAATTACACACGTTTACATTGTAAAGCTGTCGTCACGACCTGCTTGCATGAGCTGCATACGTGCAGTATGCAGTACGTAGAGGTAGCTCGGAACGGTTCGAACGCGAAGCACGTACCATGTTGTTTATGAACCAGTGCAACTTTGCCTTACCAGTTTGAGTACCTAGTTTTAAAATAACGTGTGTAAAAAACTTTATTTTTAAGATGCGATGATGATTTTTCATAGATTCGAAATCAACCTCTAGACCACAACCTCCAAAAAATCATGTTGGTCTAATAAGTTTTTTTATCCTTATAAGAAACTTGATCGATTGCCATAACACCGTTTTTATGTCAAATTGCCCCTTTTTTGCTAACAGTAGATTTTTTTCATAATCTTTGAATGCAGGTCTAAAAAGTTAAAGATAGTATCGTATCTTAAGAACGTTTTCCTGTAGCTACAAAGGTTAAGGTACCAGCCCATAGTGCCCTGTCCAAAAAAATCCATGCTATATCTTGGCCCCGATATTGTATATGTGCTCCATAGTAAAATTGGTTTCCTTTCATGACCTCCTCATCTAAATTGTACCAAACAATCTCATCAAGTTGTGAACGTACCAAGCGACACCAACTTTACCCAATGGCCTTTATTTTCTCGATTTCAATGTTAACTCTAGAGTGAAATTTGTTCAGTTTGATGGTCTGATGCGCCCCCTAAAGTAATTCAATTCATATTATCTAAATGAACAAGAAATCGTGTAAACCGGTCATAACAAAAAAAATATATCATCGAAGCCTTATTCGGATGAAATTAGATCTCTCTTTGTAACCTTTTTGATGACTTAACGAAGTTTACTGAATCACAAACACTGTACCTATTATAAAACGTACACTCATCCCCACATGTTGTTTATTGTATTGAAAGCTAACCAACATAACGTATTTAAATTCGACACATCCGATTTAACTGCGATAAACTGATAATCGTTAAAAACAACCACTCTAAAACCTACATGGCTTTAATCCGGTAGAAACAAAATGTTGGTACAATTTTGGTACAATAAAATTCTATCCTATTATCATATTATATCATTTACCTTTAACTACAATATATATTTTTATTTTTTTGTTTTTAGAATAAAATTATCTGTCACTTTTTCACAATTTATCAGATTTAATAAAAACTTGGTTCAGTGGATTGTATTCGACACTCAGTTGCAGAAAAGCTCATAAAAGTTAATCCTCCATTAAATCTCTTGATGTCACTTTTTTTCTTGTTGACGTAGTAAAAGCTAGCAAGAGATTTAATGGAGGATTAACTCTAATGAGCGTTTTTCTGCAACTGACTGTTAATGGTTTAAACTTTAAAGGGTTCTTTTTTCACGTGGAAAATGTTTGGATGTTAATGTTACAGACTAGATTACGCAAAACCAGCTGAACGGATTTGGATGAAATTGGGCGCAAAGATAGAATATGTTGTGGAAACACAGGACCAACATAATATTGTTCTGACCCTTCAAGAGCCACAAGAATGTACCTTCATGATTAATGCCAACAAACAATTATTAAGTACCAGATGACCGAGGCGAACTTCGTACTGCCTTAGAATCTTCCGGCACACACTTAGCCGTTTTTTTTAGCCTATGTTCATCACGGATAATGTAGCATTCTAATGGTGAAAGAATCATTCAGATCGGTCCATTAGTTTTGGAGCCTATTCATTACAAACAAACAAACAAAAAATAAAATCTTTCCTCTTTATAATATTAGTACAGATCAATAAGAACAAAGATTAGGTACTAAACTTGAAAAAAATGGAATTATTTTGTCAGAAGATCAAATAGAAATGTAACAGATTCCAGATAAGAAACCTCGAACGAATGCTCACGAAGTAGGTAACAGCGCCAGCGCTTGCGCATTGCGATCATATCTAAGTAGATTTATTTTAAAGTACCGTTCTGTAAGTCTCTTCTCTGTACTTATTATAGGTACCTTAATTTCTGTTTGTAGCTCTATAGTTTTCTATGCATGACATTTTGTAGAAACATTGATGATATAACTCTGGTCTGGATTAACAATGATTTTATAAAATAAAGTTCTTAAAATTATCATTACATATTAAAATTATGCTATAACTAGGTACCAAACGTAGTTGTAGACTCACTTTTTGAGTCTCTAAAGACTCTTTTAGCATAAAAGCCTCTCAAGACTCACTTATAGCCTAAAAGTACACTTTGAGTCCTGGGGATAGGAAATCCCCCTGGAAACGTTTTCCTGTAACACATCCAAGGTTTCTGGATGAAATAATGTCACAAGTGGTAATAATAGGTAGCAGGTTATCCACAAAACAATGCATAAGAAAAAGTATCCCTCAGTCGCCTCACAAAACTTGACACATATCCACGCCCACATTTGATTAATTGACAAAAAAACCACAAGAAAATAGTCTTAACAGCTTTTATCATACAATTCTCGACAAGGCAATGTGTTCGCGACATCGAACATCTCAGCGCCCGCTTCGCACCGCCCGCCAGTTACGACGCAGCTTTTCGCCGACGCGGATAGAGTCCAACCCCGCGAAGAGAGATACCCAACGTAATCAGTGCAAATTTTGGTCTAGATTTTAGGTTTCTTTTTAGTGGTTTTCTAGTATTTACTGTACAGAATGCACTGATCACGTTGGGTAGAACTCGTATAGTATAGTTTAGTTATAGTTTTATATTGTTTTGATCATGTTAGCACGTAGTTTGATAGTTTGTAGAGATCGTTTTTATTTATTTGTCGTTTTATAGTCGTAGGTCTAGTTTTAAGTGTTTTTATAATAAAAGTTCATTTAGTTAGTCATTAGGATAGGCTAGGATAAGTTTTTGTATTAGTTTTGTTTTTAATTAGCGAGTTTGATTTTGGGTTTTTACCTATGTTTTTCCCAGAGATGGTGATAGGTGGGTCATATCCAATAGTTTCAGTACATAGCAGTCAATGACCCACACTATAATCAATCATAAAAAATATCTGTTTCGTGTTATTTAGTAAATAGGACACTTTTTATATAATTCACTTACCTCCTTGTATTGCATCCTCGTATTTTGGTATTAAATAGAACAATAGATACATAGAAATACATATACCAGGTCGAGGATATCCAGGTACACTACGACAGAACACTAGGTCATAGCTAGACGACCTAGAAATAGAAATATATAGAATAGACTAAAATAGTTTGGCAAAAATCTGAGTATTTGCCACTTCACTCTGTCGTAGCGGCCTGGATATCCAAGATAGAATAGTCAGTGATATACCAAAATACGGGGACTCATTAGTTCTTTCTGTGTTATAAATCGCTTGTGTATAGTATAAGTAGTTTTTAAGATATAGTGTAAAATGTACATAATCCATAGTGAAAATTTGTTATGTTTAAGGAAATTTTTGGAAATAAAAACACGGTCGTCTTTACGGTATTGCCTTGAGGTAGTTAAGGAAACCGAATCAATCGGTTGGCAATCAGTCACAAACAGTCCTCTCAAGACAAAATCGGAAGAATTAGTGAAATCATCTGAAGAAATCTTTTATTTGAAGAAACCTGCTCCTGCTCAAATCAGCTGCCTGCTCTACCGGTCCTAGGGCTCACAGTACTGTCGTCACCGGGACGGCCGGCTATAGTCTATAGTAGCAAATGTGCGAAACCAGACTGCCATTATCGAAGGTGGTTGACCACATTCTATGGTCCTTCGAGCCGGATCCGTCCTGGGTGTACTGTGAGACCTGGGTGAAGACCTGGAAGAGCTGCTGAATCAGAAGATGCCGGTCACAAGAAGCATGAAGTCCGCGCCGCGTCGGGTCGTACCTCCGCCTGAAGAGGAGTCCGCGTCGCGTCCCGGTGTGTCCGCGTCGGGCCTCGCGTCTGACTCCGAGCCCACGGCGTCGTCCGCGACAGCCACGGAGTCGCGTACTGCCACCACGGCCCCAGACACATCAGCCACGTCGGCCGACGCTGCGAAGACCATCGAACCTGAGAAGACCCTGGGATCGAGGGGATCCAGGGGATCCAGAGGATCCAGAGCATCTAAGGCATCCAGCAGAAGACATCGAGAGCTGACAGAGGCCAGGCTTGAGCTCCTGCACGCTCAAGTCAAGCTAGCCAAGGCCAAGGTCAGCGCCCTTGAAGAAGAAACTTCCGATGAAGAGGACTCTATAGAAGGAACGATCCGTGAAGAAAGGACGTCGGAATGGGTGGACAGAAGCACTCTCGCCCTCACGACGGAGCCTCCCAACGTGCCAGAACATAGATCGGTACCACTACACGCCGTGCCGCCGCCACCACCGCCGTGTGTCGACGAGCCCGGGTGCCGCGTGGATGCCGATGCACGAGGCCCCATCAATAGAAACCCGACGAGGATCACGGAGACGAGGCCCTGCTGTGAAGACCTCACCGGGGACCACCGCCAACCTGCCGCGTTGCTGGAGCCGCCGCCACGACAGGAACCAAGACTGATTATAGATAGAAGAGCGGCCCTGGCACAGGACCCCTGGGACCATATCACCAGGGAGCCACGCCAGCCTGTAGCGCCGCACCAGCCGCCTACGCTACAGGAAATTCGTCAACAAATAGAAGATAGAAGATGGGACGCGGCGCAGAGGCCTCCTGGTGGGGACGTCGCCGAAGATCCACATCACTCTGCAGCGCCACGCCAGTCGCTTACGCTGCACGAAATAAGAAAATATATAGAAGATAGCAGAGTGGACGCGGCGCAGAGGCCTCCTGGTGGGGACGTCGCCGTAGATCCACATCACCCTGCAGCGCCGCGCCAGCCGCCTACGCTGCAGGAAATTCACAAGAACATAGAAAATAGAAGATGGGACTCGGCGCAGAGGCCCCCCGGTGGGGACGTCGCCAAAGATCCACATCACCTTGTCGCGCCGCACCAGACGCCTACGCGACAAGACAGCAAGCCGAACGAGTTGGCGATGCACGAGCTCGCCAGTGCAATCACTCTCGCCGCACGGTCGGCGGCGCAGCCCGCAATAGCAGCAAGGGTTCCTGACCTACCCTTCTTCAGCGGCCAGTCAGCGGAGTGGCTGCCATTCAAGATAGCAGTAGACGAGTCAATGTCACAGCTGACGGAACAAGAAACCATAGCAAGACTGCGGAGGTGCCTACGCGGGCCGGCGCGGGACGCCGCCCACTGCTTATTCGTGGGACACACGACGACGATCGAGGTAATGCAGCTTCTTCAGGCAAGATTTGGACGACCCGACGCGCTCGTCATGGCAGAAATGAAGAAGCTACGGGAGCTGCCGCGCCTCACAGAAAATCCCAAAGACGTCTGTGTGTTCGCGTCGCGTGTGGCCAACATCACCGCGACGATCAAGGCGCTGGGACGATCGCACTATCTATACAATCCCGAGATAGTGCGCGCCGTTATAGAAAAGTTCCCGCCTACGCTACGCTTCCGCTACTACGACTTCGCTCCGGAGCAGCCTGCCTACCAGCCAGACCTGGTCACATTGACTAAGTTTTTGGACCATACCGCCGAACGGTGCGGTAACTTTGCTCCCCTCGAACACGTGCCACAGTTCGACCGGCGGGAGCAAACAAACAGAGGACCAGCGCGCACCTACCACGCCGAGGGACAGAAGCCGAAGCCAGAGCCCTGTCCAGTTTGCAAAAAGGATCACAAGGTATTTAATTGTGATGCCTTCAAGAAGGAAAATGTGTCGGCGCGCTGGGACATAGCCAAAGAGAAAAGGCTGTGCTTCAGATGTCTGCGTGTACGGCGCAGTCAACACAGCTGCAAGACACGCAAGTGTGAGACGAGCGGGTGCCAATACACTCACCACCCGCTACTACACAGCCCACCGCAGCCGAAACCGCCACCCCGTCAAGAGCAAGAAGAAACAGTATCGTCGGCGCGAAATAGAACAAACACAGCGCTACTGAAAATCGTCCCAGTAATAGTCAGCGGTCCTAGTGCTCAAGTTGAGACCTATGCACTACTGGACGACGGCTCTACCTGCACCATAGTGGAGAGGGAGATAGCAGAAAAGGTTGGTGCAAAAGGAACGGCATCGCCGTTCTTGATAGAAGGCGTGGCGGGCGCGCGGATCGACGCAAGTGAGTCGACGCGTGTGCATTTGAAAATCGGTGGAAAATACAGTATAGAAGAATTCGAGATAACCGCACGCACAATGGACAAGCTGCAGTTATCGCCACAGCGGGTCCCGCCGGAACTCATCTCCGGCCTCGATCACCTCAAAGAAATAGCAGACGAACTCATCTACGAAGAGGGCAAGCCAACAGTACTCGTCGGACAAGACAATTGGCAGTTGCTATTGTCTCACGCCGTGCGCCGTGGGGCGAACAACCAACCCGTCGCCTCACTGACCGACCTAGGGTGGGTCCTACACGGCGTGCAAGACGGACGACGTGAGAAGACCCACAGTCATCGCATCAGCTACGTGTCCGCGCCCCAGCCTGAGAGTTCCATAGAAGAGTTGATACGAGAACACTTTTCGCTCGACTCGCTGTGTGTCGAACCTCGCCGAAGCTACAACGACGGTGAGAAACGTGCACTGTCAATTTTGAACGACACGACTAAGCGGTTACCGGCGGGAGGCTTCGAGACCGGCCTCCTATGGCGTCGCGACGACTTCACGCCGCCAGATAGTTACTCCACTGCACTCCGCCGCCTCGAACTTATAGAGAAAAAGCTGGATCGGGACCCTACGCTGAAGAAGAGGTACACCGATCAAATAGAAGACTACATAGAGAAGGACTACGCAGAGGAAGCGCCCGTGTCCGCAGCGCGACCTGAGAAAGTCTGGTACCTACCTCACTTCGGCGTAGTCAACCCAGAGAAGCCTGACAAGCTACGTATAGTGCACGACGCGGCGGCGAAGTCAAGAGGGACGAGTCTGAACGACCTACTGCTGTCCGGTCCCGACCTACTTCAATCCCTGCCCGGCGTGCTGATGAGATTTCGACAACGAAATATAGCAGTCACAGCTGATATTCGTGAGATGTTTATGCGAATATCAATACGTGAAGAAGACAGAGACATGCAGCGCTTCCTGTGGAGAGGAGATCGACGCGACGGACCTCCGACCGAATATCGCATGAAGAGCGTGATATTCGGGGCCACCTCTTCGCCTAGCACAGCAATCTACGTGAAGAATAGAAACGCCGAGTACTTTAAAGAAAAGTACCCAGAGGCTACGGACGCCGTAGTACGTAGTCATTACGTAGATGACTATCTAGCCAGCTACGACAGCGAAGAGGACGCTCTACGGATCTCGAACCAAGTCGCCTTCATACATAGTCGAGGTAATTTCTTCTTGACTAAGTGGGCGTCGAACTCTCAACGTGTGCGTGGACAACTGGCGCCGGGCGAGAAGAAAGAAGTAGTGCAACTGGACACAGAGAAAATATTGGGAATGGTCTGGCGAACGCAGACTGACACGCTTTCGTTCAACATAAATGAACGTAAGTTGCCTACTTCTCTACTCGACGGCACACCCACCAAGCGAGAAGCCCTACGTGTGGTAATGTCCATATACGATCCACTGGGGCTCGCTACACCGATCACCGTGCAAGCAAAGAGAGTGCTACAGAACACATGGCGCTCTGGCATCGACTGGGACACCGCATTACAGCCAGCGGAAGCAGAAGCGTGGAGGAGTTGGGTCGGCGAGGCTAAGCAGCTCTCAAGCTTAGCCGTGCCGCGATGCTACACCCAACTAGCACACGCGACGTCGATTGAACTCCACACGTTCGTCGACGCAAGCAACTCTGCCTACGCGGCCGTCTCCTACTGGCGAGCGACCGACGGCGACGGACGTGTACACATCTCCCTCATCGCTGCAAAGGGAAGAGTCGCGCCGCTGAAGATAGTGTCCATCCCACGCCTCGAGCTACAAGCTGCAGTACTGGGCGCCCGCCTAGCACAGACGATCGCCATCGAGCACGACTTCACACCGCATCGGCGTGTATTTTGGTCCGACTCACGCACCGTGCTCACCTGGCTACGCAACGGTCCTCGTATATACAAGCCATTCGTCTCACATCGCGTCGCCGAGATCGGCGAGTCCACAAAGACGACGGAATGGAGATGGGTCCCCACCAAGGCGAACGTCGCGGACGACGCGACGAGAGAAGCGCCGGGAAATTTCGAGTCGACGCATCGCTGGTTCACGGGGCCGCCTTTCCTACACCTACAGGAAAGTGACTGGCCGACCGAGACTGAAGATAGCACCGCAGACGACGTCGACGCTACCGAAGAAAGACTACACACGACGAGGCCAAAGACGCGCCTCACTGAAGCCCTACCCGACGTCGCACGGTTCTCAAGTTACACAAGACTCCTACGAGCGACCGCACGAGTGATACAGTTCGTAGAGTTGCTACGCGCGCCGCAACAGTGTAACGCGGCCTACAAGCGAACCAAGAAGAATACAGACAGCGACTCGACGTGGGGAGACAAGAACAATCGCAAGAAAATAGTCAAGAAAACGGCGACGAACGACGTGCCTACGTCATCGCCGTACAAACAAATAGAGGTGCACCACCTAAACCGTGCACAGCTGCTGTGGATTCGAGCCCAGCAAGAAGACGCCTTCGCAGACGATGTGACCGCCCTGCGCCTGGGGCGCCCTCTATCTACAGACAGCAGACTCAGGCAGCTGTCCGTCACCTACGGCCAAGACGGAGTGATACGTCTAAGGTCACGAATAGACGCCGCTACGGACATCTGCTACAGCCAACGAGAGCCGGCGATTATAGAGGGCGGCCACCCATGGACGCAGCTGTACATCACACACGTACACACGCAGCTACATCACGGCGGGTTCGAAACCACAGCAAATGAGGTACGACAGCACTACTGGGTGCTACGACTGCGCTACGCCGTTCGTAGCGCCGTGAAACAATGTCTTCGGTGCCGCATCGCTAAGGCGAAGCCGGCGCAACCATCTACGGGCAACCACCCACCGGGTCGCCTCGCTCATCATCAGCGGGCCTTCACCTTCACGGCCCTTGATTATTTTGGGCCCCTCACCGTGACCGTCGGCCGTACGCACCAGAAGAGGTACGGCGTGCTCTACACGTGCCTCACTACCCGAGCTGTCCATATAGAGCTCGCGGGTAGTCTCAGCACGGACTCTGCGGTGATGGCGCTGAGAAGGTTCATCGGACGACGCGGCTGCCCTACAGAGCTCTGGTCGGACCAGGGCACCAACCTGCGTGGCGCTGACCTCGAGCTACGCCGTGCGATCGACGGGGCGACGCAAGAAGAAGCATCGCTACGCGCCATCCGGTGGCGCTTCATACCGCCGAGCGCCCCATTCATGGGGGGCGCATGGGAGCGTATGGTGCGGAGCATCAAAACCGCACTATACACCACACTGAACGAGCGTGCGCCGAAAGAAGAGGTGCTCGCTACCCTGCTCGTCGAGGCGGAGCATACGGTGAACAGCCGCCCCCTCACACACCTGTCAACGGCCCCGGACGACGAGGAAGCGCTCACACCCAACCACTTCCTCCTGGGCGGGCCATCACGCGTCCCACAGCCCGGGACGTTCACCGACGACGACATCAGCGGGCGCAGAGAGTGGCGGGTCAGTCAACGGCTGGCCGACCACTTCTGGGCGCGCTGGGTGCGCGAGTACCTCCCCGAGCTGCAACACCGGCGGGAGCCCCGCGCCACGGGTGGCGCCATCCAGCTGGGCGATCTGGTCCTCATAGCAGACGGGACCCTGCCTCGCAACATCTGGCCGCGAGGCGTCGTTATCGCCACCTTCCCCGGCCCCGACGGCGAGGTACGAGCGGTCGACGTGCGCACCAACAAGGGAGTCCTGCGGCGACCCACCAAGAAGCTGGTGATCCTGCCCACTGCCAACGAGTCGCCCTGATGATCTGCGGGACTGCCTACTGCCGCTCACACGAAGAGTTCCAGCTGCGAGAGCTGCGGCGGGAGAATATGTTCGCGACATCGAACATCTCAGCGCCCGCTTCGCACCGCCCGCCAGTTACGACGCAGCTTTTCGCCGACGCGGATAGAGTCCAACCCCGCGAAGAGAGATACCCAACGTAATCAGTGCAAATTTTGGTCTAGATTTTAGGTTTCTTTTTAGTGGTTTTCTAGTATTTACTGTACAGAATGCACTGATCACGTTGGGTAGAACTCGTATAGTATAGTTTAGTTATAGTTTTATATTGTTTTGATCATGTTAGCACGTAGTTTGATAGTTTGTAGAGATCGTTTTTATTTATTTGTCGTTTTATAGTCGTAGGTCTAGTTTTAAGTGTTTTTATAATAAAAGTTCATTTAGTTAGTCATTAGGATAGGCTAGGATAAGTTTTTGTATTAGTTTTGTTTTTAATTAGCGAGTTTGATTTTGGGTTTTTACCTATGTTTTTCCCAGAGATGGTGATAGGTGGGTCATATCCAATAGTTTCAGTACATAGCAGTCAATGACCCACACTATAATCAATCATAAAAAATATCTGTCGTGTTATTTAGTAAATAGGACACTTTTTATATAATTCACTTACCTCCTTGTATTGCATCCTCGTATTTTGGTATTAAATAGAACAATAGATACATAGAAATACATATACCAGGTCGAGGATATCCAGGTACACTACGACAGAACACTAGGTCATAGCTAGACGACCTAGAAATAGAAATATATAGAATAGACTAAAATAGTTTGGCAAAAATCTGAGTATTTGCCACTTCACTCTGTCGTAGCGGCCTGGATATCCAAGATAGAATAGTCAGTGATATACCAAAATACGGGGACTCATTAGTTCTTTCTGTGTTATAAATCGCTTGTGTATAGTATAAGTAGTTTTTAAGATATAGTGTAAAATGTACATAATCCATAGTGAAAATTTGTTATGTTTAAGGAAATTTTTGGAAATAAAAACACGGTCGTCTTTACGGTATTGCCTTGAGGTAGTTAAGGAAACCGAATCAATCGGTTGGCAATCAGTCACAAACAGTCCTCTCAAGACAAAATCGGAAGAATTAGTGAAATCATCTGAAGAAATCTTTTATTTGAAGAAACCTGCTCCTGCTCAAATCAGCTGCCTGCTCTACCGGTCCTAGGGCTCACAGTACTGTCGTCACCGGGACGGCCGGCTATAGTCTATAGTAGCAAATGTGCGAAACCAGACTGCCATTATCGAAGGTGGTTGACCACACAATGTCACAACACAATGTTGCGCCTTGTTTTTCACCCACCACAAAGCAATATATATCACAATGTTGAGCATTGTATTTCACCCACCACAAGACAATGTCGCAATGTTGAGCATTGTATTTCACCTACCACAAGCCAATGTCACAATGTTGAGCATTGTATTTCACCCACCACAAGGCAATGTCACAATGTTGAGCATTGTATTTAACCCACCACAAGACAATGTCGCAATGTTGAGCATTGTATTTCACCCACCACAAGACAATTTCGCAATGTTGAGCATTGTATTTCACCCACCACAAGGTAATGAAACAATGTTGAGCGTTGTTTTTCACCCAGTCTTTCACTGTAGGGTGAAAGACCGGTAATTCCTAACAACAAACTACAAATTAAATTACACACACGCAAAGACAAACCTGTAACTAAAAGTATCATGAATTCTGAACCTAAAGCCTTAATAATACGGTGTTTTATCGATCATAGGCCGCATTTCCTTCCGTATTGCCATTGCTATTCCTTTCATATCCCGTCATTATCTGTTATTGGAAGAATGTTGATAATGAAAGTGGGGAAAGAAAATATTATTAGATTTGGAATGACAAAGGAAGGTAATTTTAATATTGGTGTTTCGTTGTGGGAAACGTTTTGTTGATAGATATTCGATCTTTCAAGTTATAAACAATATTAAATGTCCATAAACTAAATGTATTACAGAATAATAGACACTGATAATTTAGCAGTCTTTGAGAGATACGCGGTCAACATCTTCGATAAAGTGTCTATTACATGGAAAATAGGTATTTAGATTTAAAAAACTGGTCTAAAGCGCGACCAAAATATAAAAATTACAGGTTTATACCGCGTTTCCGATGCGGTCCGGTCTCCTTATTACTTACTTTGAGAGCAAATATCTCGAGATAGAAAAAGCATTAAAATGTAGTTCCATGTTTTTGTTCCATTTTTTAAGACCTTACCAAACAACAACCCCCAATTCATTAACACTCAGACGTTTATTAGAGTTAATCCTCTATTAAATCTCTTGCTAACTTTTACAACGTCAACGAGACAAAAAGTGACACCAAGAGATTTAATGGAGGATTAACTTTAATTAGCGTTTCTGCAACTGACACTGAGTGGGATTATATTTAAACCAAAACTAGTTTTCTTCAAGGGTTACCTGTTTCACTACGAAAATACCAACAACAACTACGTTATACCTACAGGAAGGATATTTTTGTTATATTAATCAGTTTGTCTATTAGGAACTGTTTCCTCGTGGTCAAACCAGTTTGACTACCGAGTTTGACCAAGAGGAAGCAACGCAAATTTGGTTGGTTTTGAAAGTAAATCGAGATTCGATACCCATTGAACATCCAACTGTAATAAATTCTCGATTTATGTGAACTCGCGAACATTATCGTATTTAATGCAGATGTAACAAACCCACAGTGTCCAACTTGAGTTACCAAGTCCGTTTCTAGGTTAGCCGTCATAATTAGTGTACAGTGAGCTAAATTAACTTCAATTAGTAGCATCTGTTCTCGGACGAAGCGGCGTTAGTTTGCATTCATGAGGTCAGGCCCTGGACTCTGTATTATCTCGTTTGTCACTGACTTTATGCTGGCCGGTGATGGGTCCTATATTCATGAGGCATCAGTAGGTTTGCCATGAGTTGACATTGTACCATAGAATAGATGCAGACCCTCTAGCATGATTTCTCTACACGCGCGCGACTCGGCTTTTTTAGGGTTCCGTACCGTTCCGTTCCGGGACCCTATTACTAAGCCTACGTTGTCCGTCCGTCCGTCCGCCCTAACTATTTAGGGCTGTAACTTTTGAACCGTAATAGCTAGATAGTTGAAATTTTCACAGAATATGCGTCATCACGGCGGATGTGTTAAAAAATAAAAACATTCAAAAAGTAAAAAAAGTTAATTGGGGTTCTCAACAAGAAATTAGTTTTTATCGACGTTTTTTCTTCTCGTTCTATAGTAAAAACGGTAATACATACAAGCGTCAAACTTGGTGTGATTATAGAGCAAACTTTACAAAATAACAACAAATAATAAAAACCGGTCAAGTGTGAGTCGGTCTCACGCTTAAGGTACCGGAGAAAAAAAAATCAAGTTAATTTGTTGTGTTCTGTGGTGGTGTGGTACGGAACCCTCTATGCGCGAGTAGCCCAACTCGCACTTGACCGATTTTTCCATACTAAAAGTCGCGGCAAACGCCTTGCGCTTTCCGAAAAGCGCAAGAACAGGTTATTTTGTATTCAGCAAAATTGCGTCGCGCGCGTGTACAAAAATCATACTAGACGTGCAGGACGTAAGAAGACCTCTCCCGAATACTCAAAGGGGAAGTACCGATCAATATAGGGTCCAACTTAATATGCTGACACTTTTAAGGGGATGATCAGACCATCAAACTGTACAACTTTCTCTATGGGACCACCATCGAAATCGCAAAAATAATTTAAGCTGTCCCATACTAAATTGAAATCCTATTCGAGCCAAATGTATGGGACAGCTGAAAAAATTTTTGCGATTTCGATGTTGGTCCCATAGAGAAAGTTTTTCAGTTTGATGGTCTGATCATCCCCTTAAAAAAGTGTCAGCATATTAATAAGGACCCTATAAACAAGTTTTAATATAGGACCAACAATGAGAACTGAAAAAGAAAATCTGTTGTTCCATAATCGCGGTGGGTGAGTTTTTAATTTTAGTATGACATAGGTATCGATTCGGTATTGCCACGACTTAACTTAACTAAATTTATTCCTGTCATTTTCTAACATTCGACTAAGCAGAGACAGAAAACCAACAACTGACTTTAGTGCTGTCAAAGTGACGCTACACGCCCAAAAACGACTTAAATAAGATGGCGTGCATTATGATGCCATCTTATTTTGGGCGTGTAGCGTCACTTTGACAGCACTAAAGTCAGTTCTTGGTTTTCTGTCTCTTTTCTTAGTCGAATGTTAGAAAATGACAGGAATAAATTTAGTTAAGTTAAGTCGTGGCAATACCGAATCGATACCATAGAAGATTTTTGAGATCTCATGTAGTTAGATTAGTCCCATAGCAAAAGTCTTCATATTTACGGGTACTTTTACCCCTTCGAATTTTCGGGAGGTCTTCTTACACCGTGTCTTTAAGCAGATGATCGGACCATCTAACTGAACAAAGGAACCAAAATGAAAATCGCGAGAAAGGGCCCGCTGTTCGTTCCATACAAAACTGCAAAACTATACAGGGTTCTTTACAGGGATTGTATACTAATGTAATACATTCTGTATTGCACCGACAACGAAATTGTTCAGTTTGATGGTCTGATCATCTCCTTAAAAACCGTCAGCATAAATAAAACTAAAAGGACCCTGTATTATTCTATTCTATTTTTAAAAATATGGCTGCCATCTTTGGTTAATGATGATTTTGCCAATGTCGAGTTTTTATAGCAAAAGTGCTTGACGTTGTACGGTTATATTGATATTTTGGTGACTTCAAGGGTTGTTCTTATAAAAGAACAATATCCTGAGCCACCACTGGAGTTCCACTGTAGGCCGGGGATGGGGCAACCGACGCGCAAGTGACCGCCCAATAGCAGACCCACAAAGCAACTCTCGACCCTGTATTATGTGAATATTGAGAGTTCAGTTCACAAAGAGGCCTCTTTAATACAAATATTAGAGATATTTGGCGGGCACTGTTTACATAATTTAACTAAATCACCTTTTCAAATATTATTACAAAATAAGTGACCTTCATTCATAAAGATACTAGTATATGAATAACACATTTTTTTTATCGGGCCAGGTTATCCAAACGTCTCTTTCTAGCAAGCATAAGTTTGCAATTAGCCATCCCGCTCCAATTGAAAGCAGGATCGCAAAAAAAAACGTGTTTTTCATCAATCTTTGCTCATGGGTGTTTCTAAAGCTCAAAATTCTACGGAGTTCACTATAAATATCTAATGTATTTAGTTAAGTACAAGAATAAAAAGTTAAATATCAGCATTTTATTCATAGTATTGAAAAAACATAACAAAAAGGGGTAACTTTGGGATTTTTTTCTATCTATTAAACTTAATCGAATCGTGTAACTGAGAACGGTCGCCTATCAGCCAGATCCTTAAATAAGACACAATTGGTTTTCAGACTTTAAAACACAGTTTAAAACACTTTCGTTCGTGTTCAAAAAACGGCCTCGACCGGATAACAGCGTCTTAAAACACGGTTAGAAAAAAAACCCGTTAAATAAGATCAATATTTTTTTTAAATGATTAAGTAATTCGATTAAATAACTTTCAATCAACTTTGAACTCATCTTTCAACAATTTATTATTTTAATAGAAAGGCTACTCATCTTTAGAAAATGCCTTGATATACGACTTATTGAAGGTCGAGTATGTAGACTCGTTTATTAGGTACCTCAAAACATATTAAAAACGACTTCAAAACCATAAAACGAATTGTTTAGAACACAAAAAGAGCAGTCGGTTAAAGAACCTTTTTTTAAGTCGGTTCAAAAACAAAACAGCTAGGTACCTACATAATAACAGGCATTTAACTAAGCGGCGGCATTGTTCTCAAGTTAAGTAAGCCCCACAAAGGATCTACTTACCAAGTTGCATATTTACAAAACCCCGTTACTCCAATATCAATGTTGCTATAACATTCCTGTGCTCTCTCTCTCTCGCACTCGACAGATGTTCGTGTATTATAGGGTTGTCACCGTTGTACTCCACTTAAGCTCATAGTTATATTATTTAAGTGGTACTGTAATTTTTCAAACCTACGGTAGTCTAGAAAATATGGATTGTAGTGATAAGTCGCTATTGAGTAGCGTTTTTGTTCTCCTCATATGGTTATTGGTGTGCAATTAAAAGCAGATTTTTGTTACTAGTTTAATTTTGGTTTATCTGCTTATTTTAAATATAATATAAACGAGGCGCCTATTCGAGGCTACAGGTGACAGTAGGGCTGGCAGCTATTTTGCGCAAAGGATCAGTCTAGAGATCCAAAGAGGCAACGCTGCCAGCCTCCTAGGCACTCTGCCTCAAGTAGGAGCTTTAGAGGAAATTTTTACTTATACGTAGGTTAGGTATTTTTGTTTTTCCTATCCATTAAAACGTTGTTCAATAAAAAAAAAACAAAAAAATAAAAAAACGAGGCTTTGTAATAATACCTATTACAGCACCAACAAGAAGATTATCAAAATAAGAAATCTGATATTTCGATGTCATTTCTAAAAGGCGTGCTTAAAATCAGACCTTATTAAAACAGTTTTTCCATCGATTGCTGCACAAAAAAGAAGCTGTTAAGTGACAAAAGTAATAAGTTGGCAGCCCTAGCGCGCTTACACCTGGCGCCAGTATTGTTTAATGTCATTCGGTCGATTGTTACCACTGATAATAATATCGAATCGCATCGGAAGTGACTTGCTTTCTGCTTTTAGTTATGTGTAATTATAGTTAATTTTATCATCAGGTTAAGACGTTTAATTAATTTATTTTTAATCGAATAAACAGCCCTGTAAAAAGTAATTGAAGTACTTTTTTTAATGAATTCTCTAGCTAGACGAAGTAATAGTAAATATGCAAGATAGGTACCGAAAATAAATTATAAACTTCACCATATCAGCCGATAGACGTCCACTGCTGGACATAGGCCTCCTCCAAGGAAAAATTATAAACGATTGCAAGTTATTCTAGGGGAGTCACGTTGCAGGAATTGATCCGAGCACACGTCTCGCGTGGTTTTCGCGCGTCGCGTTTTTGCCTGCCACGAGGCTCCGCAATACTCAATCTCCTCTTGTTCTTGAACAAAAACAATCCCTGAGATTGGGATAGATACTCTCATAAACTACTTGACACTGGCGGAAATGCAGTGCTAACGCACAAGCAAAAAGCCATTAATTATAAATAAAAAAAAAGTTATTCTAGAATATGTAAATAATAAAAAAGGGTTGGCCTTGTAATTATTCGTCATTTTTTTACTTCCTCATGATAAATATAAACCATGTTTTCAATTTACGACTTCACTAATTTAAACTACCCAAGAATTATTATTATTATTATATCAGCCGTCGGTGTCCCATTGTTGGGCAAAGGCCTCCCTCCGTTCTCTCCATGCATCCCTGTTTTGCGTCCATCCCTTACCCAAGAATACTGTTTATTTTTATTTTTGGTTTCGGTAATTTGTATTAGTCTTGTAGAAAAATGAAAAATAATAGATCCTTTCCCAGGTACTTTCTGGACGTATAGCGCCTTGATCTACTCGTATGAGCCATAAAGGTACTTTGTTATGCGGGAAAAAACAGAATAGGATACTTTCTTTGCAGGTTGCAGAAAAGATTAGAACAGCGAACTGCACAGAATTTTGTCAAACATTTTTGTTTTACAATATAAATACCATATTTATTAAAAATTCCACATGTATAAAAATTTATCAAAAGGAAGACTGCCAAAAGGAGGTCACAGGTAATAGAATAGGTAAGGTACCCCCAGTTTAAATTTTAACAGAATATTTCTGTTATAATGGCGGATTTGATAACGGATAGAACGGATTTGATGGAAACAATAAAACCAAGGTTGCTTCCAAAGTTGTTCAGTTTGATGGGTAGAGTATGTAGTTTAAAGGTTAATGATACTTTCCTAACACTCTGTTATGCATAACTCTACAGTATCCTATCTTGTTGTGGGGGCTGGCAAGCCAGCAACAATTCGACCTAATGGAATCTTTTGTGGTAATCTACAGTAAAACAACAAATAATAAAAACCGGCCAGATGTGACTTTGTTGTGGACTTGGACCAGGTGTGAATTTTTTGGTAAATAAAAGTGTAACAAAAATACAAATAAACATTTAAGGGGGTGGTTTAGACCATCAAACTGAACAACTTTCACTATGGGACCAAAATCAAAACGGCAAAAAATTTTTTGATGTTTATACTCTACAAATGGACACGAGCTAAAATATGTATGGGATATCTGATTTTTTTTTTCGCGGTTTCGATGTTGGTCCTTTAGTGAAAGTTGTTCAGTTTGATGGTCTAAACAACCTCCTTAAGAGTTTTAAATATTTATTTTTACTTATGTAACACCCTGTATATTATGTTGTGGTACAGAACGGCGCGCGAGTACTAGTAGTCCGACTCGCACTTGGCCGGTTTTTAATTGCCCTTTTGCATCAACTTCTACATCCGAAAGTATGTGTATCTGTAGGATGAGATGACTCGGTCGTTCTAAATACGACTTGTTTTTACAAATATGGACTAAAAACTAAGTAAAACTGATCCCATTCGACAAGCATGGCCTTGACTGGATTTAAAAATAGCTTCTACCTAATTAGGTATTAATTGCACGAGTAAACAGTTCGTAACAAGAAAAACTAGACTGGATAATGACTATACAAGTTAGGTAGTTAGAAATGGTAATGTTCTATTTGAGGAGGGAAATGTCGTGTCGTCAAAGAACCATATCGTACTGCCTAGCCTATTCAGGGTGTAACAAAACACCCTAGTAATACTTAAGGGGGTGCTTCAGACCATGAAACTGAACAACATTCACTATGGAGCCAACTTCAAAATCGCGAAAAAAAAATCAGCAGTTTTGTATGGGACATTTCGAAGCTGGCTCCTTAGTGAAAGTTGTTCAGTTTCATGGGCTGAAGCACCCCCTTAAGTATTACTATGACACTGAGCAACTTTTACTATGGGACCAACATTGGAATCGCGAATCAGAAATAAACTGTTTCATACATTTTGTTTGATCTAGTAGCTATAGCCATTGTCTATAAAAAAAGAGATTTAAAAAAAAACTTTTCTATTTTTTTTTTTCGTGATTTCAATGTTGTTAGTAAAAGATATTCAGTTTGATGGGCTGAAGCTGACCTTAGGTACCTATGTGACGAAATCGCTGTAATCAACTACATAATTTCAAATAATATTTATTTTCTCACCTCCGGACGGAAAGCGTCAATTTTCGTCCAGCGCTAAACTAAGTTGTCCCTTTCCACCTCCGTCGAGGAGAAAAATAGTATACTAACCTCGGACAGTAAATAAGAAAACCTCAGATCACATGAGATCTAAGACCTTTCTTACTTTCCTGTCCTCGGTGTGTAATCTACTATATTACTAAACTAGGGGAAAAAAATATTGTCTCATCTAGTATATCTTTAGACATGTCACCTATGATGTATTGTCTATCGTTGAACCTATTGTAGTCATACTCCGCTATCCATACGTGTAAGTGGGTTGTAATACAATAACTTTTTTGTGATCTTGGTCAGACACGAATTGATGAGCACGTAGTGTTTAGTTGAATAGGCTTGTTATTAACCTTGGTTGGTTTAGCTATGAGGATATTTTGACTTCGAATAACTGTTTTGATAACATTAATGTGAGTTTAATGCGAATGATCATATAAAACGAAAACCGTGTTGTGGCTCCGGCAAAGATCATAGCTCATTTGCACGACACCGCCCCCGCACGATAAATGTCTGAACATAATATTGGTCGTGCTGTATAGAAATCGCGAAGCAGTAATCATCTGTTTCATACATTTTGTTTAATCGAGTAGCTATTTACATTTTCTATGGAACAGCAGATTTTTTTTGTGAATTCGAAGTTGGTCCCGTAGTAAATTTTGTTCAGTTTGATGGTCTGAATCATTCTAGCTTTGAGGATATTTTGTCTTCGAATAACTCTGTGTTGATAACATTAATGTGAGTTTAATGCGAATGATTCATATAAAACGAAAACCGTGTTGTGGCTCCGGCTAAGATCATAGCTCATTTGCACGACACCGCTCACGCACGGTAAAAGAATTAACATTCAAAGTATAGGCTTAAGGTTACAATTATATTAAAGGTACAAAATGTTTGAAACAATTTCGGTTTCGCGATTTCTACAGAGCACGACCATGTTCATTCTTTTATCGTGCGTGAGCGGTGTCGTGTAAGTGAGCTATGAACATAGGAATAGACCACGCCACTTTTTAACGTGGGTGTTGTACGAGGCGAGGCGACTACGGGATACTGTTTATTACGCAGTGTTTTTATGGGCTAAAGGCCAGCTTATCCATATCATTCACTACTTATACGCGTCATTTCATTTTGACACCTTCAATTTGAAAAAAGGGAGCTTTGCTGCGACTACCTCGAGTCCAGTCCAATCGAGTAGTGGACCAGTATAGGCTGATAAAAATCGACCATCTACTTTATCATCATCAGCCTATACTAGTACTACCACGGCTGGAATTATAACTCTGACTTTTGACCGCTTCATTGCTAATAACCATATACCGAAAATACCTATTCATTTCTATCTCCATTTTATTTTATACAAACAAAAACACGATGATTGAATTTGTAACCCTTTCACAAATATGAAATCCGTATTTTTTTAAATACTTTAGTTTTGAAAGAGAAAAACTGTTCAAATAAAATTCGACTGTATATTTGTAGTTAATCGAGTACGGTTTTATGATTTAAACACACGGCAGTGCGTTAGCCAAGTACGGAAACTAAAAAAAATTCGAGAGAGAGAACCATAGTAAAATTTAGGAACTAATTTAATCTTCTCATCTTGTACGAAAAAACAAAGCCAAGTTCGGAAAAAGGGCGACTCATTGACCATATTTCGAGCCATATTACCTAGTCCCGTTCTCGGATCAGCATGTAGGTTCACTACCGACTGAGCTATCGAACCGTCTATAGTTCCCGAGATATTGCTTATCTATCAAATCTAGCAATACGTACTGCGATATCTCGGGAACTATTGACCGGAATCTATTAACACTTACTTACTCCCAACTGCCTCACTAGTTAAATGGTATGTTCTTCAATTGCCTCCATTCTGGTCTTGTGTTGTGTACTATTTCTCATCATACATACAATATAGTATTCAACATAAATTCCAGTTCCGTCTCAGAGACTTGAAATGTGGCATGGAGTTAAGTCATTGCACGTATGAAGAAGGAATTAATCGGAAAATTGTAGTTTAAGAACTGTCTAAATATCTATAGGTAGACGATGATGATTAAGTATTTTCGACCATAAAATGAAACTATCCGCTGGCTTAGCTACCCAACGTAAAGTTTGGGAAAACTCCGACATCCATAAAGCTAAATCTCTTTATTGTTACTGCTGATCTACTTTTTACCGAACTTGGCCCCTTTTTTACATCAATTTGGTCGTATTTTATTTTCATGTTTTATCTGGATTTTCGATATTTTCTACATTGTTTTCTTAAAATAAATGCTTATAAAAGCATTAAAAAACTCAGCTCGTGCTGTTCACGACCCGGGGGTAGTATTACAAGGTGTAAGTTTAAATGCGTTACATACCTAAGGGGGTGAGTCAGACCACCAAACTGAACAACTTTCACCG
The DNA here is from genome assembly GCA_963693445.1 of Agonopterix heracliana. Lineage (NCBI taxonomy): Eukaryota > Metazoa > Arthropoda > Insecta > Lepidoptera > Depressariidae > Agonopterix > Agonopterix heracliana. The sequence continues at coordinate 3,540,531 of OY856321.1, forward strand.
TGCGTCCAAGCGCGACAGCAACAGATCTGTTAAAAACCAATTCTTCTATTTTCTTACAGACCGCATTTCCTCTTAAAAAAATTCCTTCACCAAAAAGTCTGCCAACTAAAAAAGTTGGAAATATGTTACAAAAGAGCGAAGTCAGTGCCTTAAAATTTCTTTATAAAGCCATCGATGTTGAACACAATCCGCTTTTAAGGCTTCAACTTTCCTTTTGTCCAAGCCGAGGAGGTTGAAAAACAAACTAAAAGCATCTCAAGAGAGAGAACCATCGTAAAATTTTGCTTAAAGTAACAAGGAACTAATTTAATCTTCTCTTCTTGTACGAAAAAACACTAGAAAGAATTAACTTAATATTTCTTTTTTGTAAAAAACACTTTATTCTTTTTGTAATACATATTTTAATTTTACATTTACATTTTACACACTATGCTCTCATTCATTTTCTTCGCATGAATAAAGCCATAATTACACATACTTACATATGACATGCAATATTTTTACGATAAAAAAAATATTAATTTGTTTATACCACATAAAAAAACGAACCAGCCAATTCAAAACAACCAGTAAGTACAGAAAAATCAAATATCAAACTTATCACACATCACATTTTCGTATAAAGTGGCATAACACAATATAATAAAATAACATATCTAAACTGAAATCCTTGTTACGAAGGCTTGAATGTGAATGTTGGTAACATGTCGTGTTCTAAAATGGCTTCCGAAAGTGGCTCTCAAGATTTATGGGCCACAGCAGCCATAGTGCGGTTTCGTTTACATTTTGACGTCTTATTATAAGTTTCATGAATGTCACATAGACAACACCTTTTTGGCAATAATGGCAAAATAATGCAAATACTGGTTTATTTGCATTATTTTGCCATTATTGCCAAAAAGGTGTTGTCTATGAATTTAACGTATCACGAATAGACGTATGTGGATCTTACGCCTATTCGTGAAATATTTCATAATCAAATAAGTTACAGGTAAACTACTAATCTCATGCAAGTTTGTGAAATAAAAATAACAGATACGCCTTTACATGATTCGACCGACGAATTAAAAATCTGTTAAAATAACTGAAAGAAGATAAAATTCAAGGGCGATTTTTTTTTTTTCGAGCATCACGCAAAAACTACTGAACCGATTTTGTTGCGCATTTCGAACTATAAAATGTAAAAAAACTGCGGTACTCATTATCAACAGCAACAGTATAAGTTTTGTTTCTCTTTTCTTTTTTTTGCTTGTTCTTTTGGTAAAGGGTTATGTAATTTTTATCTTGTTTGTTGTAGATAAATAAACTTACTATCACAGCAAAAAGAAAGAAAATCATTAAAATTTGTTCAAAATGAAAAACTAACTTTTTTCTAAAACAATGTTAAATTTTTAGAGTACCTAAGGAATCTAAAAAAAACAAAATGTTATTTCTTCTCGCATAACATGCAAGAAATATCATCGAAACAGAAATCAAGTACAAAAAATCAGTATAAAAAATTATAAAGACGTAAAACACAAATTTTTATTAGGATGCAAGGATGTCACCGTATCAAATATTTGTACAGCACTTTACCTTATTCCAATGCCATTAAATCTGCCGAGTACATGGAAACATCTGACAATTCCCACAGATATTGTAAACATAAATAAAACAAAGCGTAACTTCAAACATTTAATTAAATTACTGCGCAAAACACTTTTATACGTCGCGTCGTGTTTTCATTAAGACGAGCGGCAGAGGAAATGCCAAATAGAAGCATACATAATTTTCTACATCCCACAAAGTATTTTGCTTCTAAAAATAGAACGACTTATTTTCTATTTTTATACTAGTGCCTTTGCTACACCTTCCTCGGCTGCACTTGAGGCACTTTATTCCATTTACAGGATGTCTTAAAACTTGTAGTTTTATATTGTCATTTTTGTATCTGTACTTATATGGCGCGACAACCTAGATGCCCACGAAGCAGAAAGGCAACTGATTGCACGGGATAGAGAAGGCTAGAGAAGTTCGGGGGAGACCTTTGCCCAGATGAAATTGGTAAAAAAAATGAAGAATAAAAACTGTACTTACTAGTTTTATAAATGGATGTGTACTTACCTACAGACTTGAGAACCTTACCACACCTTGGACACTTACAAGGCCCATCACATACATGCGGAATTGCGATTCGGAATTCCGAATGCAAACCGGTTTTTCGTATAGGATTGAAATCCCGTTCCCAAATCTGGAGCGGGATCCTCCATACGAAAACCGGTTTGCATTCGGAATTCCGATGTGATGGGCCTTAGCTAATGTGAAACATTTACAAGAAGAGGTAAGCATGTGCTACTGCATCCAAATGTATGGGACAGTTCCATCACAGAGAAAGTTTATTAGTTTGATAGTCTAATCATCTCCTTACATGGGTGTTTCTAAGCTCCAAATTCTACGAATTTCACTAGAAATATTTGATGTATTTAGTTAAATACAAAAATAAAAAGTTAAATATCAGCAGTTTAATCATAGTATTGAAAAAACATAATAAAAAGGGGTAACTTTGGGATTTTTTTCTATCGAGTAAACTTAATCTAATCGTGTTAGCCAGATCCTTAAATAAGACATAATTTCATTTCAGACTATAAAAAACTGTTTAAAACACTTTGGTTCGTTTTCAAAAAAACGGCCTCGACCGGATAATAGCGTCTTAAAAAGATATCAGCATTGAAAGATTCTGTATTGTATGTGAAAAAAAACCGAAGGATCATAATTAAAAACCAATTAACCTCCTTCTGGCGCAGTCGGGTAAAAAGCTTTGCAGCTGTAGTTTTTAAAAAGGCTTTAACTCGCTTTTAAAAAGTTGTTAGTTCTGAACAAAAAAGCAGCAAAAAGTGGAAGTTAGTGCTTTCATATTAAAAAACAATTTACGTTCATAAATTCTTTTTTTTTTTCATTTTGATTGTTTCAGTATTTTTGAGCTCGTTTTTGAATTATAATCATTTGTGAAGCGTTGAAGAGAAAAATTAATTATTTATTCCTTTCAAGCACATGAGAATGAGATTCAGATTGTTATAATAATATGCTTCGCTACTGTTCTAAATTGCCCTACCTTTTTCAATTTTATTTAAAATACGTTTCCTGTATTTTCTCTTCTTATTCCTTTGTCACAATGTTTATTCTGGTTTGAATATTTATTTATTCTTGCTACAATTGTCGAGAAATATTTTATACCCTTAGAAAAAGTATATGTCTAGAATGAGTCCCACACTTGTTCCGTATAAAACAAAAGGGGCTAACTTTCTTAGGTTGGTGTGCGTGAGGCGCCATACTAATTATGTATGTGTGCGTGTATATGTATAGGGTTTTGGAACCAGTACTGGTTCCTATTTTTTTCGACGCTTTCGTAGCTTTGACTGTCTATCTTGATAATCTAAGTTTATACCATATCTTTTTTTTTTTATAAATTGACTCGGTCAAGTTTTCAGTTTTTAACAGCGGGTTTTTCAAACTCGTCACGCTTCACAGAAATGTTAACTGCCTTCTATCTATCTATATCGACCCCTAAAATTTCCATAATGCAATAAATGTAAACTATTATAAAACTGTAACAGAAGTGTGTCTGTACATTGAAGATATTTGCATGAAAAAGATTACGATATCGTTTAATTAGGTATCCTTGACTGCAAATCAACCTTTTTCAGAATTTTTGTCTGTTTGTTTGTTTGTAACAGCATCACACAAAAATTACTGACTTTAAATCTGGTATATAATTTGTGCGGACGAAGTCGCGGCTAGTTTTATATAATAATACTAGTTTTTTCCCGCGACTTCGTCCGCACAAATTATATACCAGATTTTAAGTCATATCATAAGCTATATTACAAAAAAAGTTTCATCAAAATCGGTTCAGTAGTTTTTGCATGATGCGCGAACAAACAAACAAACACACAAACAAACACACAAACAGACAGACAAAATTTCTAAAAAAGGTTGATTTCGAGTCAGGGATACCTAAAAACCATATCGAAGTCTTTTTTTGCAAATATCTTCAATGTACAGACACATTTCAGTTACAGTTACAGTTTTATAATAGTTTAGATTATAAGCAACAAAAAAAAGTCGACATGAGCTTTTTCCTTTATAGATGTCATTCAACATTTTTCCAGCCCAGTATTTTGCCACACGGATATCACTTCCGGCAGCGTCCATAAGCTCCGTTCGCGTGCAGGTGTCCGGGCAGGAAGAGCAGGATACAAGATGGGCTATAGTCTGAGGAGCAACACCGCACTCACACATGAGGTCCAACCCGTCTATGTAACCCCACTTGAACAGGTTACTTTACTAAAAGTAAAGATAAAGTAGAGTAAAGATTCTTTACTCACACTCATTTATCACGGGATATTAATTTTCATGATGTGTAGTGTGGAAGCTTGCCACAGATGAGAAAACCCACAAGTTATAGCAACGAAGCTAACAGATGGCGATACCGTCGCCCTCGAAAATATGTTCCATACAAAGACAACGTGAATGAATACGTAACTCGTAACAAATAAGGTTCACAATAGAATGCAAGACATAAATCGCGCAAGAGAAATAATCACAGAAATTCGATCCAACTAAGAACTTTTGGACCACGGCCAGTCCCCAGGCTTCACACGTAACCTGGCGGAAGATCTTCCCTTTTCAATGGAGGGACATCCCAAATAGCATCTCCATAATGTAGTTAAATCCCCGTCCCCCCCGTCATCCCCCGTCAACTCCATTCATCTTAATTATACCGTTATCAGATATTACTCCTCGTTTGTTCCTTACAAAACTGGCAATATTAATAAAAACTTATAAAAAGTTTGCTATTAAGATGTCTACAGTCGCTAGTTAATACTTACAAACTGCTTATCCGCAAGTTTTTAACTGAAAAATACTGCTTTAATTAATGCTGAAGTTATCCCATAACCGGTTTGTAGAGAAAGCTCTTGTTGCAAATAAAATTAAACTTTATTCTTGTATGTTTATAGTGTATTGTTGCTTGTTAAAGGATACGCATTTTGAATAGTTTTAAAGAGATTATTGTTGGAAAACTAGTGGTTTAATTCAGATCGCAAAGGCTTAAAACATAAGGTTTAAATTTCAACTCTTTTTTATATAGATATGAGGTCTGGCTTTAAGGGGCTACCTTCTGGTTTTACCATAAAATTTGGTAGCTTTGTAACCATTTTATTCATGAACTATAGCTCTTTTTGAGCTGAAAATTAAACTGAACCATCTACACGATATGAGAAGTTATGTGTTTTTTTAGAAATCGATTTTAATGAAATAAAACCGAAGAAAAGGGAATCTAAAGTCACTCCTTATTTTCCAGTTGTAACCATTTTACTCTTACATTTTTAATCAAAAGAAAATGAAAATTTACAATATTGTTCCCAACACAATTTAGAATGATGTGGTTTTCCTACTTTTTCGAAATTAATAAAAAATCATCTCATTTTTCAAAGAAAACGGCTAAATTCTGACCGGAGCCACGCGCTCGTTCGCATCGATTAGTATGGAGAGTCGTGGTCCCGAGATGATACGCCTTAATTACACTTTTAGAAATCGGTTTTGATAATCATCATCATCATTATCAGTACGTCCCACTGCAGGGCACAGGCCTATACCCTCAGGGAGGATGTACGGACGTTAGTCCACCACGCGTGCCCAATGCGGATTGGTAGATTTCACATACGCATCAGAATTTCTTCTCACGATATTTTCCTTCACCGTTTGAGAGCAGTCGGTATTACACACGTACAATAAGTTAGAAAAACTCATTAGTACATCACATGTCGTCCGTGCGGATTCGAACCCGGACCATACCTCTTAGCAACACGCAACCGACGCGACGCTCTCGGCTTTAGTAGTTGGGCAGTTGTACCAATGATTTTGGTCACACCGAAACGTACCTACAGTCAGTAGAGTAGAGAGTAATTAATATTAACTTTCTGTAATTTTAATTCAAACTAGTGTTTACCCGCGACTTCGTCCGCACAAATTACATACCAGATTTTAAGTCAGATCATAAGCTATCAAACAAAAAAAGTTTCATCAAAATCGGTTCTGTAGTTTTTTCGTGATGCGCGAACAAACAAACAGACAGAAAAAAAATCTAAAAAAGGTTGATTTCGAGTTAGGGATAGCTAAAAACCACATCGTAATCTTTTTTTGTAAATAGGTATTTTCAATGTACAGCCACACTTCAGTTACAGTTTTATAATAGTTTAGATTAAACTACAGATGTAGGTAATGCGAAGAGATGGAGAAATACTGAATTAATAAAAGTAATTAAAATTCTGAATGAATTAAATAAAAGTAAGTAAAATTGCATACATTTATGCCACAGAGTCTAATTGAAGTCAAAATTCAAAATCACAAAGCCGAGTGAATTTGCAAGCGCGAAATTACATAGTTTTTGCATCCATCTCGAAATAGGTTTACCACGAGGTACGGAGAACTGCCAACGGGCTGCAATCAGCATCACACTATGGTTGCTACCACCTTTACACTCAAAATCCACCTTTATCACTCCACTATTACGACTTAAAATCCTTTAAAACACAATCCAGTTTCCAACTGTTGAATAATTTAGCAAAAATAGATGGTGTTTGTGAAGGTTTACGGTTGGTTTTTGAGTGTAGGGTTTCCATGTTGGGACGTTTCGGTTTTAAGGTTGCCAAACCGGTGCGACCAGTGTCCGTCCAGTCGGTACCAAGCGGTTGCTCTGCATAGCAAAAAATAAGTACTGGTTCGGACATATCTTTGGGATAAGTTTCTTGGTTGAATTATTGACCTTTTTCTTTGGCTTTTTCTCTTCTTGCAGTTTTTCAAAGTGAAGCCTCAATAAGGGGTTCGATTTTGTAGAAATTTTACAGTTTCTTATAGCCGACGATATCAAGTAAAATAAAGGAAGTTAGAAGGATACGACCATTGACATTATAATAATATAAGATATCAATGGTTAAGACTCAAAAATTACTATTACGGTTCAGTAGCCCTTTAAAGGTAAGACGACCCGGTTGGTGTAATGGTTACCACGCCGGACTGCCAAACCAGGGTCCTGGGTTCGAATCCCGGTTCGGTCATGGATGTTATATGTTCGTGCCGTTGTTGTATGGTTTCCATAATAAAAGCCTTTAGTGCTAGTTTGGGATCATTACAATGTATGTGCCTGTGAGCGTTATTCATTTATTTATTATTTTATTATTAAAGTTAAGACAGACGGACGGACGGACAGTGGCCATAGGCTTAGTAATAGGATTCCGTTGACACCCTTTGAATAAGGAATACTAAAAAGACTAGAGAAGAACGAATGATGACCTTACTGGAGTACCGGAATCACATACAATTGTCATCTCCAGCATAATGATGGTTTCCTTCACCGAGAAGCCCGGTTACATCAAAGGTAATTATGTTGAAAAACTCATTTGCAAGAGTGTGATCTAAGCTGGGATCTAACTGTCACCTTCTGCAATAAAAACGGGTTACTTAACTAGTCTATAACGTGCTAAATCACCACGACATAGCAAAACCAGGCTTTGTGTGCGCATTTTATGTACCTTTATCACAACAAAAGGCCAAATACATTGATATAAAACCTTGCAACCGATTCCTTCAATTGTATTTGGCAGTCTATTTCCCGGATATTACTTCGTAGAAGATCGGAGTACATTTCAAAGGGATACAAAATGAAAAGGCGAAAAGAAATGTAAATATATCGAAGAGATTGACTTCAATGTTGGTATGAAGTTTCATTTGGTTTGGAGGGTGGTATTGACTAGCAAATTTGATCTTTTGTTGTAATGAAACCGGGAAAAAATATTATTGTTTACGTAGCTATGTGAACATGCCCTCTTTCCAAGACTTTATAAATAGGAATATGGGTAGACTACGCTTAACTCTCATTTCCTTCAAACAAGAAATACAATAAGGAACTCCCGGCATAGATTAAAATTAGACGGCATATTAAGCTTTTGTTTGATATCAAACAATGCCTTGGAGCTTTATGCTCAGTACGAAACCCCATAAAGATGTGGTGAATTATACCTATTAACCAAGGAACAAGGATGGTAAACAAAGAATATGTTCTTCATATTTATATATATCGTAACGGAAAAAATAAATAAATATCTTGTTTATCGTCTCACAAATTATCTAGTTCCATTAAAAGAACCTAAATCTTGGCTTTGGCATTGCCTAATCACCAAAATCTTGAAGTTTACTTAACTATATTTTTGTATGGAGCATGTTACCTGTTATTATCGGTTACGTATCTAAACTATTATAAAACTGTAACTGAAGTGTGGTGTGTCTGTACATTGAAGATATTTATAAAAAAAAGATTACGATATGGTTTTTAGGTATCCCTGACTCGAAATCAACCTTTTTTAGAAATTTTGTCTGTCTGTTTGTCTGTTTGTTTGTGTGTTTGTTTGTGTGTTTGTTTATTTGTTTGTTTGTTTGTTTGTTCGCGCATCACGCAAAAACTACTGAACCGATTTTGATGAAACTTTTTTTGTTTGATAGCTTATGATCTGACTTAAAATCTGGTATATATGTAATTGGTGCGGACGAAGTCGCGGGAAAACACTAGTTAGATTAGAAAAGTAAATAAAAACACGCTCATTGGCAAAATAAAACGCTTCTCACTCTTAATTTTGAAGTCGAAAGTTACAAACATTTGTTGCGGAATTTACAAACAGGGCCAAAGTTGTAGAATTTAACTTGTCGAAAGATTATTAAGTCTATGGAAATATGGGACATCGAAAATTATGAGGGAATAATTAAATTCAAAATGACGGAAGTTTTACGTGGTTTTAATGTGGAATAATAATATACAGAGTCCTTCTTAAAATGCTGACAATTTTCCAAGGGGATGATCAGACCATCAAACTGAACAACTTTCTCTATGGGACCAACATCGAAACCGCGAAAAAAAATCTTCTGTCCCATACAAAACGGATAACCTACTCGATCCAAATGTATGGAATAACTGTTTTTTTTTTTGCGATTTCGATGTTGGTGCCATAGAGAAAATTGTTCAGTTTGACGGTCTGTTCATCCCATTAAAAAGTGTCAGTATATTAAGCAGGACCCCATATTGAAGCATGTTGCTTCGAATGAGCCACCCCATTTCTTCATGAAGGTGTACGAGGCGAATCAGTAGGGCTATTGTGTAAGCTTCCGATTATATCGTTTACAAAATCGATAACGTTTTATGACTGTACTAGCCAATTTTTAAATAATATTTTGTTTCTGAGATCATCGTGTTCATTATCTGAGATAAATTAACTAAATATTAAGAAGCAAAATCGCCAAGAACTGCCAAAACACCGTGCCGATTTGATACCGATTGATATATATTGGTATAGTTACACAATAACCCCCCAGGACTATTCAGGACTCAGGGAAAAGTCTTCAATCGTGATTTTTTTTCTTTTCAATTATGGGTTGGTTGTTTATGCTTAGCTGTGCAAAGCAGTTTGTGGGATTGTATTGTAATCTAGAGGATTATTTTGAGCTTATTACAAAATAGAAATAAGTTTAATAAAAATAATCCTAAATTCAAGAGCTCCGGTGGCGCATTGCGGAGACATGGACACTCAATCACAACTTCACAAGTCTCCGGGTTTGAATCCGCACGGACGACATGCCATGTACTAATGAGTTTTTGTAATTTATGTACGTAATACCGACTGCTCTCAAACGGTGAAGGAAAACATCGTGAGGAAACCTGCATGCCTCAATTTCGAGGGGTGTATTGTACCCACTGTCACACTGTCCATTATATGTGGCGACGGGCTCACCCCCCATCACACTGGACAGAGTTTCGGTACTGCTAGTGAAACGTGGATGTTCTGAGGTTTCAGAATATCTCTGACTACCTCCTCGGGGAATATAGTCGTGAGCATATGCTATGCTATGTTACCTAAGTAGTTAACGATCCAAGTGAAGCTGATGAAATACCGCCATTTACCTAAAACAAAACAAAAACAGTTAGAAAAGCAATGTTACTTGAAAATACAATGGAATATTTGATAGAACAGAGAAAACAAAAGATATCACAACATCACAAAGCGTAGATAAACATGGTTTCCGATAAATAAATAGGTGCCTACGTAACATCAGGAATATAGAAAACGATTTACAATACGGGGTTTTAATTAAAAAGAAAATGGACACATAATAGGAAAATTTTCCAAAATTAGAAAATCATTTGGAGATTATATGATTTAAAGCGTATATGTAAATATTATCAGATTTTTCTATCCATTATTAAACGAGTTTTTTAAAAAAAAATGAAAAATAAAAGCTACGCTATATGGATTCCTATGCCTGGCTGTAGAACTGAACTATATAATATTACCTTCATTATAAATTTCTCCAGGCAATGGTATTATACAGCCATGGACGACCCACCCTAGCTTTAAAAACATGAAAAATTTTTCTATTATACGGTCTCATGAAAAAACTAAAAAGAAAAAAGCCTATCTTTTATTTTCCAACGTATTTTTATATTTTTCAATCAAAATTCAAAACATGTGATTACAGAAATAAAATGTCCATTATGGTCATCTGGGGCAATTTCGTCCAGCAGATTTTAAATTTAAATTAAAACCAAAGTTAACATAAAGGCATGAAAACTTTAGCAGGAACGCAAAATTTGCGTAAATTTTCAACACTTGAAACACAGTGACATAATAAACGAAATTTTGTGAAGTATTCCGTAATTCCGGTATCCCAAAAAAGTTGCGGTTCGCTATGGGATGCTTTTGTACGCAATGTCATCGCAAATCACGAAAAAAGGCTGAGTAATAAAGAAAAAAATACGTGCTCTATCGCGTATAATACTGTTGGTGCAAAAATGTTAAAAAGGACACGGAAGTCCATAAGCCACGTTATGCTAGGTCCATGGGTCGGCATAAAACGTATTTTATGTGTATGCCTGCACGTAGTAAAACCTAAAGCGAGCGTGGAAAAACTATTAAAGTCATAACTTCGGGTAAAAGTTATGCCAGCGAATTTGAAAATAAAGTGAAAAAATACGATGACAGGTAGAAGTTTTGCAATTACGAGTAGTAATCTGTACTGTAGCCGGTAGACAGTTGCAGTAATACTTTAATGGGTGATTGTACTCATAATACCATAGACTTAAACTCTAGCGATAGACTTGCCCTTGCATAGAAGCAACATGTTCCACTTGAATGAGGTGTCGCACCTGATTGATGTTCCCGAGTTCACTTCGTCACTATGGCAATGGCAGACCGCAATGTGTCATTTTGTGTCGTTTTGTGTGATTTTTTGTTTTTTTTGCGAATTTCCACTTTGTTTCTAGGGGAAATTTGTTCAGTTGTGTTTGTTGGTGTTGTTCATTTGTTCACTCAAGCATGTAAGGTACTCTGATTTAGAGTCCCATTACATCTTTGTTCCGTTAGCAGTGGGAACGTCTGGTGCTTGGGCATGTGAGGTGAAGCCAATGCTTTTATGAGAGACCTGGGCAGGAGGCTTGAGAGCGGGAACGATTCCCGCTCGGGATCGTATCTGGTCCAAAGGATTTCTCTAGCCATTCAGCGCGTGTATACTGCTAGTGTGTGTGTGATGGATTCCTTTGGACAAGGAACGTTCCGTGATGTATTTTTACAAAACCTTTTCGTAGAGGTAGGTATGTTAAAACCCCGGGGATGTATATTATACATGGTAGTCCCTAAGGTAAAGGCTATTTATTTCAACCGACACTCTTTCTTACACATGCCATTTTTTACACATTCAACCCCTTTCTTATTTCAAAATCCCAATTCGTTAATCCTGCTATCTACAAAATGGCTCCGCTGTTGCATATTGAGCACAGCATGGTCTTAAACAAGGATCACGTGGCTTACGACCATCCCCTAAGCATAAGACCCATTATTCCAGATTATATCACTCGACAGCAAGCTTACTATTTTACATTTTACCTCCGCCATTTGCGTAACGAAATTATATCTACCTTAAGAGATAAAAGGGAAAAATGTTTCTTTGATTCGGCGTTAGAACTGTGATTTGTGCGAAATGTTTTGTTAAGAATATTACGATACGAGTTACCCTTTGTGTCAATATTGTATGTGCCTCTGACAGGAGTCGAATTTGTCGATACGATGGGGAATTTCCAATTTTATTGTTATGAAAGTGGTTTACTTTCTGGCGATTGTCGTTTTGTCCTAAGGTTTTATTGACTGTTTGTGTCTGTCACCTCTGTCACGTTTATTTTCAATTTGGAAGTTCTCTTCGTATTTATTTGAAACATTTGCACTTACAAAATAATTGCGATGCTTTAGCGGTGCTAGAGATCAACGCACTTTCTAGGGACTAGTTAACACATACCATAAAAAAACCCCCAACGCCAAAAACGATTATTACTTTTTAAATGTTAGTTTTTGGCGTTGGGGGTTTTTTTAATTTGTAATTTAATGTTATTTCATAATTTGTAAAGTTACATGAAAACTACTAAACCGATTTTCATGAAACAAAGCTAAAAACACTCTTGAAAAAATTAGCTTTCTTTAAAAAAAAACGCATCGAAATCGGTCTACCCGTTTTGGAGCTACGATACCACATACAGACAGAAACTTACAACAACACTCTTTTTTTTGTCGCAATTTTTAAAGTTACTTGAAAACTGCTTAACTGATTTTCATGAAACAAAGCTACGAACACTCCCGCAAAAATGAGCTTTCTATTAAAAAAAAACACATCGAAATCGGTCCACCCGTTTGGGAGCTACGATGCCACAGACAGACAGACCGACAGACAGACAGGACGACATAGGCGTCAAACTTATAACACCCCTCTTTTGCTTAAGACAAATATGATTAAATATATCTTAGTTACATTTCTGACAAACTGTACCTACAGAGTTTCGGTACTACTAGTGAAACATGGATGTTCTGAGGTTTTAGAATATCCTCGGGGAAATAGTCGTGAGCATATGCATGCATAAAATTTTCTTTGAAGATAACTTGAATACTCCTTGTATGAAAAGTTTTATTTCCGAACTTCCTATAGTTTTCTTAGGGAAAGTTGTTCGGTGTCATAGGTACAATCACCCCTTAAAGTAATGCTACTGTTTACCCTAACACCCTGTATACAATGCTATACCTATGGCTATACCTTTGTTTCTAAACAATTGAGTTAGGCGATTAAAACAACGTAATCGTCGATATTAGAAGGTATTAACGCCACTTCGATCAACATTTTCGAAACTTAATTTGTGACGATCCTACTAATTTGATAAATTGGATCAGTGGCGATTGGATTGTGACGTAAGAATCGCAAACATTGTTGCAAACATATTATCGACACTCCCTTTATATAACAAGTTAACCCACTTTCTTGTCGCGTCCTCGAATCAACGTAAGGTAAGAGCATTATTTTTACTTTTTGTACGACATTCACGTTAGAAAAAAGTCAAAAGTCTTTGTTTTGATGAAAAGCTTTGTTTTGAGGAAAATGTCGATCTAAAAGTTCTGCAACTGCCATTCGTTTCTAGATCAAACAGCGTCTAGTTTTCGGCATTATTAAATAGAAAAAAAAACTACAGAAAGCAATGAGGCAAATTATTTCGTGTTTGTGGGTTTCGTTTTCGGATCGAGAATTCGTGATCGGATACACTGGCATTGACATTGCTATAATTGTTCATCCAATTAATTTTATAAACTATCAAAATAATTATAAATTATGTATGGCTCCTGCCATTCCTGCCAATACCTATACCGTCAGCTGAATGGAAATGCAGCCGCTGTGGAAGTGCGCGAGGCATGCATCTCAACGTGACCGCTGACCTCATTACTAGTTTTAATATTATACATAGTGCCACTTTTCGGCCCAGCGTACCTTACTTCGGTCGCATCTAAATTCCTAGATTAAGACTTTATTTGTAAAATGTAAATATAATTTAGTACCTATCTCTTCTCGTCTTCATTTCACCTCCACTGTAGCCTCCCACTATAATTAACGTAGGTATATTATTTATCAAATATCCTTTCAAGCACAGAAACTAAGAAAGCAAAATACGAAAGTTTGAACGATTATTTCCCTTATACTAACTCATACTTGTACAAACCAACTATTTATTACCTTTTGTAGTACGTTTAAGGCATTACTTTCATTGTGTTCAGTCTATTGTCGCAGAGATATTGGACCAATAACTTACTACGCCATTTTATGTTTTTGTTCGGTGCCATTCAAAATGTTCGCAATATTGCTGGGGGACGTTTTTGAATGCAGAAAGTTGGTTTATGTTTCGGTTAGATCTCTAAATTCAAAATATTGCTGCTTCGCTTTGTTTCAAAAGCTAGAGAATGGGAGCTGTTGTTTTTGGTGTTTCCGTTCCAATAGTCTTTGAACGAAACACAGACTTTGTTTGGGATGTCATCCCAAACTAGAAAAACTCAATTTCGTAACAGTTGCTAATGCAAATTTTGAGAATTGGACATAATGGTGAATAGCGCTAGAAATATCAGGACACGTTTTGCACAAATGAGGAGGGAAAATGCAATAAATACCCTGTTGATGATGCTTAATGATGTTGGCAGTTTTATCCTTTTGCATGAACCATAGGTACATTCAATACGTTACGAAGTCTACAATCTTGGTGACCAACAACACCCCGAGTATTGGTTTGTTTAATATGGGAGCCATGACATTACAGAAGATTATTTATAACACGAAAATGAGTACGAGCCAGAAGTTGACCACCACGCTAAAGCAAGTGCAGATCAGAACAAAAGTTTGTGGTTTTGCTGCAGAGTGTTTTACAAGCCACCTCAACAAGTCTGACATGGGTTAGTGAATCATCATCATTATTAGCCTGTCATCGTCTACTGTTGAACATAGGCCTCTCCCAAGGCGCGCCGGCAAACTCTTCACTCAGCTAATTTTCTCAAGTCATCGGTCCAGCTTCCTGGAGGGTATCCCACACTACCATTGCCAGTTCGCGATCTCTAGTATAGAACTCGGTTGTCAGTTCAGATATGACTAGCCAATTGCTACTTCAGCTTGCTAATCTCATAATCACTTTATATTTCTCTGACGTATGATCATTCCAATCGTGATCTTTCCGAGAAACACCGTGCATCTAGATTGATGAATTCGCTTATCTAACTGCCACCGTATCCGTTGCTAAATAAACTACCAAACAGAGAAGGTATTGCAATATCCGGACCGGACCCAACTCAACGATTTCCACAAGTCGAACTCTGGTTGTTACGAGTGTGAGCTATTAATTTCATAACGAAGACAAAGCTGTCCCGTTCCGACTAGAACCATAGAAGCTCAATGAAAACTTTTACGAGTCCTCTGTAATTCATTTTCTATATTATGTTTTAAGAGTTTATAACGGAATTGGTCAGTTTTTGTTTGACTTTGAGTTCGGAAAAATCTTTTTTTTGCTCTTATGGCTTTAGCAGTATTTATTCAGCCGAGCACGATGCGGAGAAATGAGCTGAACATACTCCAAGCAAATCATGCAGCTGGAATAGAAATGATTCTGATATTATATGGTACGTGTTTTCTGTGTGGACTCTTTTGATCATTTCCATCCGTATTCTCAATTGCTTCCTTTAACACTGCCTCAACTCAAACTCAGTTAATATACAGGGTCCTTCTTAATATGCTGACACTTTTTATGGGGATGATCAGACCGTCAAACTGAACAATTTTCTCTATGGGACCAACATCGAAATCGCGAAAAAATCTGCTGTTCCATAAATTTGGCTCGAGTAGGTTTGCAGTTTTTTGTGGAACAGCTGATTTTTATTTCGCGATTTCGATGTTGGTGTTTTTTGACGGTCTAATCTTCCCCTTAAAACCTTACATACCTCGAATTATGTTACGCCAAACTATGCTTCAGCGACGACGTTTACGTATCTCGAAGAGACTTTAAGGTAAGTCGCGTAGCGAGCTACCTCGAATTTGATGTTCCATTCCACCATTCTACCTTGACTTAACGAAGGAAATTCCTCAAGTAGAGGACATTTTTGACACACAGTCGACTCGAGTAAATCTCGAGGAAGCTACTGAAAACACGGGTCCAGACCCTTTAATACCAAAAACCACACGTAGCTTCCGCAAAAATCACAGATTACAAACTTTACTAAGAAGAACTCTTCATCCGTAGAATTTCCATAAAATCGTTGTCCTTTGAAAGCTGATTGAATCGTGAAGGTCATACACAAGAGTCCCAAAGCATCCGGTCCCGAAACGACCCTTGTAACGATCGGGAGAATCGGGACATCCCAACAAAGTCCTGTAATCTGTCAATTGAGTTATCCCGACGGAGGTTCAAATTCTTAAAGCTCAGGCCACACACAGGCGGTACCGAAGGCGGTCCGGAGCCGGGATTTTTTGTAATGTACGAGTTTATATGGACCCTGCCACACAGAAATCCGGGCCGAGAGCGGCGCGGCGCGGCGCGGTACCGAGCAGAGCGCTATGAAAAACAGGCGGCCGCGACGCGGGCCGGGTGCGTCGTGGAAGCGGCGGCGGTATTTACCGCACTGTCATTTTGTATTTTATGGATGGCCGCTTTCGATGCCCCAGAACGCTTTCGCTTCCCGCAGAACCGCTGCCGGCCCGCTTTCCCGCAGGACCGCCTCTGTGTGGCCTGAGCTTAAAAGAGGATAGTATAGGCGTCGTCCCATCGAATCACAGTTTATATTGTACAAGCTGTTGCTCGCGAATTCATCTGTGTTGACTTAAAAAGAGTATCCTATGTTTTAATCTAAAACATATTCTATCTGTGTGCCAAATTTCATCCTAATCCGTTCACCCGTTTATGCGTTATTGAACCACAAACATCGTCACAAACTCTCACATTTCTTATATTATTTATAGTGGGATGAGATGAGATTTTGAGACTAGCTACCCCGTTATTACACGGTTCACTTTTGTGCAAGGTGTAAAAATAAAATACAGCATAGAAGAAACATGAAGTTTGGTCCTTCGCTCCGGGAGAAATTTTAAATTCATTGAATTTACTTTTTACACTCAAGTACCTGTTTTAAAAGTTTAGCTTTGCCCAGCTATGGGACGTTAGTTATTAAAACTTTTTCAATTTGCTGCGATTTCTTTACGAATGTTAAAAAAGTTAAACGGTCTTTGTTACACACCAAGGAGAATACGGTGGCACAGTAAGGGTTACGTACGACTTACGACACATTCGATCGACGGTTTGGCGATACAAAAACCACGATTAGTATGGGAAGCCATTCTCAACGTCTAGTCTGTCGCGTCGATGTGAAAGGATGCGTACAGCGTCCCACACTAATCGTTGTTTTTTTATGGACAAACTGACGATCGCAGTCGATCAATGTGTAGTATTAGGCAATAAATGACTTTTTAATTTAATTTATTAGACCCTAAAAAGAGTACAAATACGATTTTTGCGAAAAAAGAAATTTGACATTTTGCGAATGTAATATTGCGCCTAATCCAATCAGCTATCGATGCATCTCAGTCCTTATATAAACTAATTGCTAATTACCTGTACATACTAGATAAATTTTATATATTACGCGCCGGTTATTTTTCAATCAGCATCTTCTGTTTTTTGGTTATATCTAAGCTATTTAGTATAAAACATTTGACATGCAACCCGTTCCTTTTCAGCTTTATGCGGGCCCACTGTTACTTTGAAGATATTTCAGGGATAAATTTAATACGCAAAATCGTTTCGTTATGAGCGGGATCCAAACAACAGAAAATTCTCCCCGTGTTCGAAGTGAAAAAGTGCGTTCACACACGATGACGCGCTGACGCAGCGGCAGACGTCAGTCCGTCATTTGTGAAGCAAGGAGTTGTATGAAACCGTACGTAGAAGCACACACGGTGACGCATTGACGCACCGTGTGTGGTTCTATGGACGGACATCTGCCGCTCCGTGCGTCATCGTGTGTGAACACACTAAGAGATATGTGTGGTTTTTTATTATAAATAATTAACACTTCTTTAATTCTAAAACCCCAAATATGCTAAAAAGACAATTTTGCTAACTGCAGACCTTGAAAACCTCTTTTGTAACTATAATCAACTTTCTGGCCATACCGGAACGGAAAATGACCGTGAGATTTGTAGATATAATGGATAAACGGAAGTAGGTACCGAGATAAAACGAAAATGTTAAACGCTGTACATTTAGCGTACTAATAAGATTGCAGAAAGGCATCCCGCAGCGAATCGAATATGCTTGCACACCGGAGCTTATTAAACTTTACTGTAAAGTTTGAAGTACACTGGCAACAAATCCGCAACACACAAAATGGTTTTTAATCGAAAGAAAAAATAGGTTATGTCGTGAACATGACCGCAGGTGTTTGGGCGTGACATCTGGGCTGCAATCGCGGTAAATATTCGGTAATTGAACCGCGATTGGACTACGTACTAACCATAACTTTTGACACATTTGACAATTGCGCTAATCGCGGTAAGCTGCTCTTGGCAGCCGACAGAGCAGTTTTGAAGATCGCTCAGACGTTAAAGGCTGTCAGTTACATAGAGTTTAGCGCGATGCGGAATTCAGCACAGTTGAATAGTAATTGAATTGCAATTTGGTAAAAACTGAAATGGGATTAGGATTGATCTTGGATGTTTTAAATTAGCGCAATCGCCCTCCTGTCTGCGTTTTGATACTGCAGTTGCAATAGGAAACAAAGACGAATCATACTAACCGGGTCTACAAAATATGTTGTTCTGGGTTTATGTGTGACATAGTATATTCCGGGATACTTTGTCCCGGCTATAGTATCCCGATGTACAGTTCTGCTGCCGAGTCTGCGGAAGAGTGGGCCGCTCTCTTATGGATCGAGGACTATACACTGCCATGAAAAAAGTGTCTCTTCTATAACAGGCCATGACGATCTTTTTACTCAAGCGGCCTGTAGCCTGGCTTTACCCAAAAAGCCTACAATGCCTTGCGTACAAAAACTTCAGGGACTATTCAGGCTTCCTCGCTATAATAGTGCCTCCGGAATTTTCGCTGATGCAAAGTTGCATCAGTGGTACGTCGTGTCCGTGAGACCTCGAACGGAGTGCTGAAGATGATTGGGACATAATGGACTCCTCCCTGGTTGGCATACACGTCTTGTGTGCGGTAGATCTTCTAAGCGGGGATGTAGTTAGCCTCCTTAGCCTACTCTTGGTGTTTTAGTTTTATACTCTACTAACATCGTTTTATAAGTTATTCTAATGCTTTACGTAGTGCGTTCACATTCACACACGATGACGCATTGACGGAGCGGCAGACGTCCAGTCCGTCATTTGTGAAGCAAGTCAGTCCGTCACCGTGTGTGCTTCTACGTCCGGTTTCATACAACTCCTTGCTTCACAAATGACGGACTGACGTGTGCCGCTCCGGCAATGCGTCATCGTGTGTGATCCCACTTACACTTATATGGACTATGAATGAATATAGAATGAAATATACTATGTGGTCTGAAACAGACGACTTTTATTTTAATGTTGATTTGTTTCGTTTCCAGACATCGAGAATGAAGGGCCAATGGAAGAAATCTATTTCTTGTAAATTTTGTTGTAGTAGAAAACAAGGACTCTTATTGCAGAGAGATTTATTAAGCAGCGTATTTTGGTGTATCTCCGGCTTAACCTTATTAAACTTTTTGTAATAAGGGTCTTCGTATACAAACAGACAGTTGGCCCTAAACAAGGGTTTAATAAAATGAAATAAGTTTTCGAATTTTGACAGATTATAACATTAGGGTACACATAATCAGTATAATTTCTCGTGTGAATTCGTAGGACAACTTTCTGTTTATCTCGTTTGATGCCCAAGGGTATGATGTTCAAAATTATAATAGGGAATTAAAGTTGGTGAGGGGTTTACCCCCCCACCGGCTATGTGATGTGTATGTTGTTATAGGTTTCCCTGCGAGGTTGAATCAGAAATGAAATGAAGAGATTCGCAGAAGAACCAGAGTAGCGGACATAGCCCGAAGAATCGCTAAACCCAAGTGGTAAACAGATGGCCGATGGGGCCAAAGAGGTCTCGAGTGGCGACCGCGTACCGGAAGGCGCAGGGTGGGTAGGCAAGACAAGATGGACTGACGATACAGTAAAGGTGGCGGGAACCTGTTGGATGAGGACAGAGCATGATCAGTCGTTGGGGCGATCCTTGGAGGAGGTATTATGGAGTGGACTTCTAGTTCTACAGCTGAGACGATGAATACTAAATGCAATCGACTGATCGTATTTTGTACTAAAAAACATTTTGTTTTTGTTTTTCTCCTTGTGGAAATGGAAAGTTATACAGTATGAGGAGAACAATCAACCACGGAATTATTGATTGTCGTCCAGAGTTACACCTGTTAATATTTTACAACAGAGCGGCCTTTTATGAAGTCTGTAGTAAATTGCCAAATTGTCTGAAGAAGCAATATTATCAAGAATTCCGGGCCCCATTTTTTGCTTCACTTATAGAGATAGAGAGATGTCAAAATGTCACACGTGTTTCGCATCTGAGTGTAATCTTTGGAGCTATTAGACCAGTGGTTCTTAAAGTGTGCGGTGCTCATGTGGCGTTGCCGCGATGCCATAATCATTTCCCTCTTTTTTACATCGCTATAGAGAACAAAATAAAGAATTAAAGATGTTTCTTTTGCTTTCTGTTTTATTTTCCTATCTTTTTGCATCTTTTCTTGTCTTTATATTTTGAATTGATGTTTAAATATAAGTTGTAATTCTATACCTGATTAAGTGATTAGCATAACTGTTCAATATTGAGTTGAAATACTCTAGAGGAGATGTAATGTAATGTGACTACAGCGCGAAAAAAATAAAGGGCGCCGCGAAATAAGATAGTTTAGGAACCACTGATTTAAAGATGATGGTTTTATAAATTATCCTATAACTGTTTTGGGGTGTGTCAGTAGACATAAACTGATAGATGAGGGCCAGTAGGCCTCGCATACCACCTCAGAGAAAACGATAAAAATCGAGATGTGACTCAATCCTTATATTTTTCGTATGCCAGAAAGATCGCTCATGATGATATTCTCGTTTAAACGCTTTGTTGTGGTTGGCATGCTAGCCGTGAAGAACTTGACATGAATTATTTTCCTTCAGACATGAAGTAAAATACAAGTAGACGTACTTGACTTACAAAAATATATATTTTGGCCATTGTTGGATTATATCCAGAATCTAGTCTAGACTTGTATTGTAGGACTAGATAACGAAATGAAATATTTACAAAATCCGGGACTTGGGTACAAATACAACATTATTCTTTAGGTATAATATGCCTATTGCTCAACTCAATTTTACAGCGAAAATACATGTAAAAACATTCTATACAAATTTGTCATCCCCCATCACGGACCTGAAAAAAAGACGGACATAATCTCGTCTAATCACGAGTGAAGCACCCTTTTCTTTTGTGTGTGTGCTGTCACGCGGTACATAATGGTGACGGGTGTCGGACCTGCGCCTAGAGCTAGTGCATCTGTGTGAGTGTAGGTCCCTTGTAGAACAAACGAAAATGTAGGACCTTGCATGCTTCACATCTTTTTAGTGTCACATTACGTCCGTCTTTTTTTCAGGTCCGTGTCCCCCATATCATTGGGCAAAGGCTCCAAACATCAATAATTAAAAAATAAACAATAAACAGCACAATACATCAACCTAAACACAAATGGGACAATTTCACAAGACCCCTACAAAACCATTATTGGTATTGGCTGTAAAATCAATTCAAATAATAAATCAACAGTTTCAGCGCCTCGCAGACAGCTCTCGGCCATGCGGACATTAAAACATTCAAATTTATTACTTAAGAAGATAACGGAAAGCGTCACACTTCGATAAATACACCAACTGGTCGGCATTAACAACTTTCTTGAGATGTCCTTACGAATGGATTAATTCAAGCTTAAATTAACCGGTCAATTCGGCCTTAAGTTTGCCGCGAATTATAAGACTTTTCCTTCTTGACAGAAGGAAGTCCCTCACAACGAAGGTTTTAAGGCCTCCGCACATTGCAGCGATTTTATCGAGCGATATTATCGCTGCGATTTTGCGATATTTATTTCTAGTACATTTGTATGGGGACGCACGCGATCTTACACACTGCCGCGATATTATCGAGCGATAATATCGCTGCGATTTTGCGATATTTATTCTCAGTACATTTTGTATGGGGACGCGCTCGATCCCACACACTGCCGCGATATTATCGCAACCTGACGCAATCTCTTTCGACTACATTCAGTGGTGGGGCGCATGCGTGACGCGAATCGCGGATTCGCTGCAGTGTGTAAGGTGTCGCGATATCGCTGTCGATAATATCGCTCGATAAAATCGGTCGATAATATCGCTACAATGTGCGGAGGCCTTTATACAACCGTCTGCTATTGGTGCACTCACACATGGACGTCAGAGGATGTACGAACACGTGCTCACACTCAGCCGGGGTATTTGCGCGTACAATCAAGTACATACGAATACCTATTAGAAGAAAAGGTAAAAAAATAATTTTCCAAGGTCGGGTGCCAAGTTCACACAGCTTCTTCTAACATAAGGCCGCTGCTTGTATGAAGTTTTCGTTCTGTATGGATTTATTCATGCATGTGGGTGGTTGCGTCGATTAGCGTAAACTTAGGATTCAATTGATGAATTCGTGGAAGACCCGCTAGCAAAACATGAGGATCTTACATTTTTCTATACACACAATTTTCATTCAAAATTCCGACTGCGGTTCAAATGGGGACTCTAAATTATAAGACATTAAGTTTAAATGGCTATCTCTGTCACCATAACTTTCTATAAATGTCAACCTAATTGGATTTTAAGTTGTAATAACTTTTAAACGTCATCAATTAAAATTAATTTTCATAGGCTTTGTGTAATAAAATTATGTTTCTGAATGTTTTTGATCTTTGTAATTTTTCGTTTATAAATTTTACAGAATAATTTAAAAATAATATTTAATTCACTTTGTGTCTGTCTTTCACTAGACGTCAAACAAAAAGTCTTTTATTCGCGGTTTTTAAAATACTTACTATGTATGTCTATATTTTTATTAAACTTGTACCCATATACTGCGTCAATACTCTAGACTAGAATATTATATCTATAGTTAACGATACACGGTATAAGGAAAAAACCACATACTCTACCCATCAAACTGAACAACTTTTACAATGGGAGCAAAAAAAAATCTGCTATTGCATACATTTGAGTCAAGTATGAGATCGATATTGATAACTGGAGTTTAGTATGGGACAGAAGATTTTTTCTCCGTTAATGATACCTACTTTTCTTTAAACCCTGTATATTGATTGATATATTAATTGATTGATCAATATAGACACATATAGAAGAATCTAATACAGATTTGATGCGGTTTTCACTGTACCTGCTGTAGGTAAAATTATAATTTTTTTTTACAAAAAGATTTCTTAATTTTAAATCTGTCAAATTGCATTACAGTGTGTTGCGAGATGTGATCTATCATTTTACAGTTCTGATACTATACTATACAGGGTGTACTATATCAATTCGAGAAAAAACATTTTGCTTTTCTGTTGTATGGAACAGTGATTTCAGCTATAATTCTTTCATCGTTTTTTAATGAAAATCATATTCAAAGAAATAAATAAAAGATAATTCGAAACTGAAATGGATATCGCAAGTAAAATGTTTTATTTATCTAACCTCTAAAAGCCCAGACTAAAATTATTACGCTTAATTAATTTAGTCTCCCAGACTAAAACAAACTTTGACGTTCAGCACATAGCAGCATTGTCTGAGATAACCTAATTATTTATTTTGAATGTTAATTAGCTATATCATTAGATGAGACGTTTGAAGATGAGATAAGAACATATACAGGGTGTTTCATAAGTAAGAATAAATTTTTGAAACTCTTAAGGGGGTTGTTTAGACCGTCAAACTGAACAACTTTCTCTATGGCCAAAATCGAAATCGCGAAAAAAAAAATTTGATATCCCATACATATTTTAGCTCTAGTCGATTTGTAGAGTATGGAACATCAAAATTTTTTTTCGCGATTTCGATATTGGTCCCATAGTGAAAGTTGTTCAGTTTGATGGTCTACACCACCCCCTTAAAGGTTTATTTGTATTTTTGTAACACCTTGTATAGGGTCCAACTTAATATGCTGACAGTTTTTTAGGAGGATGACCAGACCACCAAACTGAAAAACTTTCTCTATGGGACCAACATCGAAATCGCAAAAAAATTTCAGCTGTCCCATACATGCACGGCATGCAAGGTTACTCGCCACTGGGCCACATCGGCTATATACAGGGTGAAATCGATATCATTAGCATCCTTTTAAACTAAGAGTCTACCCATCAAACTGAACAACTTTTACTATGGGAGCAAACCAATCGGAGCAAAAAAAAATCTGCTGTCCCATACTAAACTGCACCCGCCGCCGCTGCCGTCACGACTCAAATATGGGACAGCAGATTTTTTTTTTGCTCCGATTTGTTTGCTCCCATAGCAAAAGTTGTTCAGTTTGATGGGTAGGGTAGACTCTTAGTTTAAAAGGATGCTAATGATATCAATTTCACCCTGTATAAAGCTATCCTTACCATGTCCCATTGGGATTGTCTCCTCTCGATTGATGAGCATCTATTCCATCTATGACAGATAGAGTGACAACAGATGTACAAAAGAGATTTATATGGAGCTAAAGGACGCCCTCTTGTAGGACTTTGATCGAATAGGTTGCGTCCTACAAAAAAGGGGAGATATGCGGAGTACTCGAAATCGCCGGGCATGTATGATGTATGGATGGATGTGAATGAGGCAAAAGAGGTATGTAAGGATCGTAGTAGATGGCGCGCTCGGGTCTCTGCCTACCCCACTGGGAAAGAGGTGTGACGTTATAGATAGATAGACTATTGTATCTTTACAGGCTCCTTCTTATTATGCTGGATGGCGGTTTTAATCGGGGATGATCAGACCATCAAACTGAACAACTTTCTCTATGGGACCAACATCGGAATGGCGAAAAAAGAATATTATGAAGTTCCCTATACAGACAGGGTGCAAACTTAATTGAGTTACACACTTAAAGGGGTCCTTTAGTTTAGATCATCAAACTGAACAAGTTTCTATATAGGACCAACGTAGAAATTGCGAAGATCAGCTCTTCCACACAAAACTGAAATACGACTCGTCTCAAATACATGGTACAGCTGTTTTTATTTATGCAATTTCGATTTTGGTCCCATAAAGAAAGTTGTTCAGTTTGATGGTCTGATCATCCCTTTAAATACCGTCAGCTTATTAAGAAGGACTCTATTCCTGTGAAGGTCTCCTTCAAGAGGTGAAACAATGTGTTCTTTGTCTGACATCTGGAAAAAACAATTTCACACAAATTTGTGAAGTACCTATGTGCCACATGTGAGGCACCTGTACTTTTCAGGTTAAAATAAAGCACCTGGATAGAAAAAAACAAAAGCATAAGCATATGCTCACGACTATATTCCCAGAGGGGGTAGTCAGATTCTGAAACCTCAGAATATCCACGTTTCACCAGTAGTACCGAAACTCTGTCCAGTGTGACGGGGGTGAGCCCGTCGCCACTTTTATAATGGATGATGATGATGATACTATGAATGCCTCGAAATTGAAGCATGCAGGTTTCCTCATGATGTTTTCCTACAAAAACATAATTTCCCAAAATCCCCCACACCCCTGGAAATGCCCATGCCCGTGACTACTTGGAATCTGTAGGTAGGTAGGTACAATAAAACTTAAGGTAGGTATTTCAATCAACTTCTTGGAAATTGAGAGCGTAAGAGATAGCGAGGTCTCGTAACACAATATGGCTTTAAGAGCTACATTTCGCTAACACACAGTTATGTGACCCCTATGACCTTCGAGATAAGGATGTGAATAATGTCGTTGTGGAATTTCTGTTTGATGATAACTTATTTATTAGATTAGGGAACTGGTTGAGCGAATTTTGTAATCTATATTCTATATGTCATAATTATTAATAACTTTAATTAGATAAAGGCTACACGTTTCATAAAAATATCCGTGTAATAAATATAAAAATAAAATCGGTCAAGTGCGAGTCGTGCTACTCGCGCATCGAGGGTTCCGTACCACACCACCACAGAACACAACATATTAACTTAGAAAAAAACTTTTTTTCTCCGGGATCTTAATCGTGAGACCGACTCACACTTGGCCGGTTTTTATTATTTGTTGTTATTCTGTAGAGTTTGCTCTATTAATCACACCAAGTTTGACGCTCGTATGTATTACCGTTTTTACTGTAGAACGAGAAGAAAAAACGTCGATAAAAACCAGTTTCTTGTTGAGAACCCCCCTTAATTTGTAACTTTTTGACATTTTTATTATTTGTTAAGAAATCCGCCATAATAACGCATATTCTTTGAAAATTTCAACTATCTAGCTATTACGGTTCAAAAGTTACTGCCCTAAATGGGTAGGACGGACGGACGGACGGACAACGTAGGCTTAGTAATAGGGTCCCGTTTTTCCCTTTGGGTACGGAACCCTAAAAATTACAAATAGCTATTTTCAACTTAAGTCTTTTGTAAAATCTATTTTCGTCATTTTAGTATCTATGTTTGTTATTATTTAATTTTTAGTATTTTTATGTTTATGTATATTTTGTGAAATACTACAGAAATTGTGTAAATTTTGATATTATCACACTTTGTGTATTTTAATAGACTTATCAAGTTAGTGATTTTAGACATGTTTTCAAGTTAGAGATGTCAAGTTTCAACAAAAAATTAGCCTTTTATCAATAGGTCGAGTTTAATATTGATGATTATGTGAGTAGGATTTTATTAGGAAAAATCAATCTGTTCAAATTTTTTCGGTTCATTTTACTAAAGCACTCAATCAAAATTGATAAATACACATTACCAATCTAATCTTTAAAAATAAGATGTAAGTTCGGTGTTTTTGGAATTACCTATTATCTACTCTGAAATTATTAGACATATCGATTTAATCAAATAGGTAGATCATCTAAAATGTATGGGTGTCCCGAGCGAAGATATAGTATAATAATTCAAATTCCTGATACATATATCTTAACTTATCAACTTTTAAGGCTGCCGACCAAGGATATATTAGTTGGTAGCATACGCATATGCTCACGACTATATTCCCCGAGGGGGCAGTCATAGATATTCTGAAACCTCAGAACATCCACGTTTCACCAGTAGTACCGAAACTCTGTCCAGTGTGGTGTGACGGGGTGTGAGCCCGTCGCCACTTATAATGGACAGTGTAGTTGGTAGTTGGTTTAAAACCCTCGTTCTGGCTCCATGGGGTAAAAAAGTCGCATTGCCACGTTAGTATTGTATAAAAGTTAAGCGAAATTACAAGAGCTCTTAAACTAAAGGAGCATTAAAATTCACTAAAGTTAGAGCTTGTTATGTCTTGTCCTGTAGAACGAGGAGAGAACACATTCCTGTACCCACATTAAGCTGCGGAGACAGGAAAACTTCACATCTTATGATAATAAGACCCTGTGCTTACATTAAAAACTTTTTAAGATTTGCCAGTGAAGAAAGTTCGTACTCTTTTTGTGACATGAATAATATGAGGTGTTAACATCATCATTGGCATATGAATAAATATCCTTACAGAACGAAAGCTTCATAGATGCGCTTCCCCGGCTCCGTGTGTGCACCTGTTCGTAGGTACGTCCTCTAATGCGCGCTATGTGTGTGAGTGCATCGACAGCGACAGCTTGTATGAAGACAGTTATTCAGTGGTGAATCTCGACAGAGTTTCATATTACTGAGGTAAGCTCTCAGAGTAAATAATACCATAGAGGACAAGCCCCCACGTCACGGCTGGGCTGACAGCTATATGTTGGGCAATACTTGTTAGACCTTATACAAGTTGTTACAAAAATACAAATAAACCTTTAAGGGGGTGGTGTAGACCATCAAACTGAACAACTTTCACTATGGGACCAATACCGAAATCGCGAAAAAAAAAAATTGATGTTCTGTACTCTACAAATCGACTAGAGCTAAAATATGTATGGGATATCAAATTATTTTTTTCGCGATTTCGATGTTGGTCCTATAGAGAAAATTGTTCAGTTGGACGGGTAGACTCGTAGTTTAAAAGGATGCTATACTAAACGCCAACTCTCCTGGCCCGCGCAGTAATAAAACGTGCGAGCAGTATTGCCGATGTTGCGCGCTCACTCGCACTTAGGAGCCTTACGGGAGAC
This sequence comes from Agonopterix heracliana, assembly GCA_963693445.1. Taxonomy (NCBI): domain Eukaryota; kingdom Metazoa; phylum Arthropoda; class Insecta; order Lepidoptera; family Depressariidae; genus Agonopterix; species Agonopterix heracliana. Next base: position 3,568,801 of record OY856321.1, read on the forward strand.
CGTAGTGATGCATCGTGTTATTGTCGATTACTTGAATAAAACGTTTGTTTTTCAAAACATATTTTTTTATTTAAAAAAAGCAAGTTGTACGCTTAATCTATAATACTTTAATAGATAGGTATATTAATATGGGATGTCAATAATTGCAAGTCATATATACCCTGACTAATGATTTTTTTAAATTCTCTACCCACTTATTGACCCTATAATTAGATAAAGGTTTCTAATATTTTTAATTATCTACCCACTATTCTACCATTTGTAAATAGTTCAACGAATTTGATATTTTGCTCATTAGACAGGGCAAGACAACAACCTATTCTTCGAAATCTAATCAGAGTATCGAAAATGCGTGCCGAACACGCGCAGCCCTAGCGCTTAATTGTTTTATGACTGCGCGGGCCAGGAGAGTTGGCGTTTAGTATAATGATATCAATTTCACCCTGTAGACAAACCATATTATAATGCCAAACCGTTATCAGCCTTGTCGACATCGTGTGCAATTTCTTAGAAGCATCTTCACTATCTTTATGCACTTTTATCAGATTAAGGAGAGTCGCAATGGGACCGTACTATCGTACAGACTTTATTTTACTCAGAAAGACAGCTTCTCTTCTCTACGAAGTACAAAATATCTTATTGTGGTAACAAAAGAATAACAAATGCAAATACCAGTTGTTCATTTACAAGATAATCTTTACAAACGATTTACAATTTGATAAGGCGCACCGATAAGCGCTACTTATTTAGACATTGTTTGTTTTTATCTTACATTGATTCTAAGAACGGAATAAGGATTTTAAGAGAATATTATTCCGAGAGCGAAAATGCGCGCTGCATACAAACGTACTATGGTGATATTTTCAATACTAACCAATTAAAGTCAATGAAATTTTGCATAAACAATCTAGAAACAAATTTCTATGCTTCTATAGAGTCAGATTTTCCTTAAAATATACAGTTTCAATGCTAGGATTAATTTAAGATTTGTATGGAAATCTTTGAGGCGCTGTAGCTTGAAAACTATACATTTTAACGAAAATTTGACTCCATACAAGCATAGAAATTTGTTTCTAGATTGTTTCTGCAAAATTTCATTGACTTTAATTGGTTAGTATTGAAAATATCACCATAGTACGTTTGTATGGAGCGCGCTCCGAATTATATACCCTTAAGTTTTAAAGTATTAGTTGGAAGGTTGTTTAGTTGATGGTAACAGGATCTAGGTAATTTAAAACACTGACGTTTGTTTGTTGCTGATGCAGTTTAGGTTGTGATCCAGTCTCGATTAAGCGATGCGAACTTTGGTATCGCTCTAAACTTAACTTCTCTATTTTTGATTGAAAGCGGTAACGAGTCAGTGGCGATCGAGTTACGACTCAAATTCTGTCAAATGATTAGTGTGATACCGAATATATAAAAAAGCTGTGATTCGGTGATGCAGCGATTACATTACCCAACATTTAGGGCCGATTTCGGCATACATTGCTTGCTTTGATCGCTACACTTTGAAATAGAGAGAAGAAATCCAGCAATGTATACAGAAATCGGACCCGACCAATTGCAAGTGTAGTCGCTGCCTAACGGTTCAATGATGATTCAGTGTACATTTATTTACCACGATATAGGCCCCCTGAGTCTCTTAATTCGTTTTTTTTTTAATTCTCATACCTAATTATTTTATGGTTTACGTGAATTATCTTAATATTGAGTCGAGTATCTATATAGTAAAGGTGTCGTAAGGAGAAATACCTTTACCCCAACTTCTTTAGGTCACCAAATTTAATTGTACTCTACATGAATAATAGTACTCGTAAAACTTGGCAAAAAGTCTTGAAAAAAATCACGCAAAACCTGGCAACACGATACAATAATGATTAATTCCACCCATAGGCGAAGTATTTTTCGCTTACGCTGATAGACGTAACATCAGTGTAACCGCGTATGAGACAGCGATAGTCAGAAAATCCTATACAATTTGTATGAAAATAGATGTCTGACTCCGGAGTCAGACAGCCGTGTCAGTAGTCAGACAACAAAAAAGTGGCTACGTAAGGACGATAAGGTCAGCAATAAGTAGCGATCTCTTTTTGTAACTAGAGCGAATTTGCTATGTGCATCTCTTACTGAGTGATATGACAAAAAACGTGCTTTCTTCTAGTTCTTCTAGTTTCTTCTCTTTCTTTTCTACGATTCCACCTGTGAGTTGGTGGTGGACCAAGACTTTTTTGCCAAGCTGTAGTCTTTTTTATTCACCCGACTGCTCCAGAAGGAGGGTTATGTTTTTGAATTTACTACATAGGTGCACCAGTTTACAAATATCGAAGAGTCTTGCACAATAATCGCTTCCATTGATAATAATGTCGATAACACGATAAAAAAACGTCAGAAACGGTTATCTGATAAAAGTAACTATATTTACTCTAACTGATATAAACTCGGAAGGGTGTGGTTATCTGCTTATTGCGAAATGGAAACGATATTGAATTGAAAATGCACTTTTTATAACATTTTTATTGGTTTCAATTTACTTTACTGAGGCACAAATTATACCTACAAGTGAATTATACAGGGTGTCAACTTAAATGCGTTACTTACTTTAGGGGGTGCTTCTGACTACAAAACTGAACAATTTTACCAAGGGGCCAACATAGAAACAGCGAAAAAAAAATTATTTCACTCATACAGGGTCCTTCTTAATATCGCACCTTTAAAAACAAACCGTTACTAAACGAAAATATCAAATTTTACACAGGAGCATATATAAAGAAATATGAGCGGTTTTTTCGTCATAAAATTTATATACGTTGTACTTTGAGCCGTATTTTGAGGTTATAGTGTAGATATTTCTTTACTTTATTACATTATAATTCAGAAAAGTTATTTTTTTAATTGGAACATTATTAATTATGGTTTTTAACTTTTATAGTAACACTTTTCCGTTAATTTTTTTTCGATAATGATTATTAACTATGAAGTCACTGTGTAAATTTTGTAATTATACAAAACACTAAGTATATAAAATCAGAATAATTCGAAGATATTACTTTACTATCAAATTGAAAATAATATAGTTAGCGTTCCTTCTAATTATACCTGGAAAGATACTTTAAATAACATTTTCGAAATCATGTTTTATTAGAAATCAAAGAGAGATCCATACATTTATTTTGCATTGTTAATTTGGGATTGTTAAGATTGCTAGGTAGCCAATATTATGTCTATATTATTATGTCGTGATCTACTTCAATGGGGGAAAGTCCGAGGTAGACTTACTCATTGAAAATTATGAAGTTGTATGATGATGAAATTGAAGACGATTTTGAGCTAGATGAGTTAGATCTTCCTCTTTTGTTTGAGCTCGGTGATCTTATTTCTTACCGACTTAGGTAGTTTCCGCAATTTCTTCATCCGTAGAAAAAGAACATGAAGTAACAGTGATGCTTGTGGTTGCGATTCGATTACTTAGATTTAGCGAAAAAGTTAAATCTGCATCGGGGATGTGATTCAGCTCACCCACAGATCGATTTTTGTGGGGCTGCAGTCATTTCATTCGAGGATAGTCCTTCAAACGCGCTCCAAACAAACGAAGTTTGATTATATTTTCAATACTAACCATTTAAAGTCAGTTAAAGTCAAATACATGTTTTGAATAAGTAAGTTATAAACTAATCTCTGTGTTGTGTGAGATTTTCGTTAAAATGTATAGTTTCAAACTTACTGTGGCTCAAAGATTTCCATACCTACAAATCTTAAATTAATCATAGCATTAGAACTTTATATTTTAACGAAAATTCATGAATATTCATGAATATTCATCCACAGGCATAGAGATTAAGATTTAGATCGTGTTTAATTTAAAAAAAATATTACCTTTGATTGGTTAGTAAAAAATATTATAATCGTAGGTACTTCGTTTGTACGGAGCTTGCTGCAAGAAATAGCAGCCACGAAAGTGAAGAACCAATAAAATGAAATTATCTGAATCAACGTTTTTTTTTAAATTATTACCATGAAAACCTATTAAGAAATATATATTTTATTTTCAAGTAAGTACCTACACACTGCACCTAAAACAACATTTATTTCGTTTTCGATTTGTATAAAACTGATACTCAATGCCATTAAACTAAGATTAACTATTCGATTTTATTATCAAGTCAATATTTAATTACAAAAATAGTACCAACATAAATAAAATGTAAGTGGCAAACTGCAACTAACCAAAAATTATTATCTCTCTAGATAAGAAAAACGGTGACTAACCCAATCATTACTCTTTAGTGGTAAATATAATTGCATAAATATCCCAAAACATAAAAGTAAAGGGTAGTTATACTAAATGTAACATTTTACCAATGAAACCATAGGTGTGAATTGCATAATTTGATAAAAAGAAAACTGTGACTAAACAAAATGTTACACTTTACCAATTAAAAAGGGTAGACAAAATCCCCTTTACGTGATGTGCAGGCGTGTTTATCCAAATAATCACACTATTCCTATAAACTTCCGTCAGTATTCCTCAACGGACATGTAACAATTGGTTTAGACACAGTTTTGCATTTAGCAAGCCATATTTTTTCACTCTTTTTTAGTTTAGTACCGCACTAAAAAGCGCCATCTCTCTCCTAAAACGGAAAGTGTCAAATTCATTTTGTAGTTTATGGCATCATAAGAAAGATGGCATTGATAACTCAATTCTTGAAAAATTTCATTTAGTAACGGTTTGCCTTTAAAGGTGCGATATGCTGACACTTTTTTAAGGGAATTATTAGACCATCAAACTGAACAACTTTCTCTATGGGACCAACATTGAAATCGCGAAAAAAAATCTGCTGTCCCATACATTTGGCTCAAGTAGGCTTGCGGTTTTCTGTGGAGAAGTGGATATTTTTTTCGCGATTTCGATGTTGGTGCCATAGAGAAAGTTGTTCAGTTTGATGGTCTGATAATCCCCTTAAAAGTCAGCATATTAACAAAGACCCTATATAAAACGTCACTGTCTACTCGTCCCAAATGTATGGTAAAATGTTGTTTCTACAGTTGTTCAGTTTGATGCTCTAAAACACCCCCTAAAGTAGGCATTTAAGTTTACACCCTGTACAATGAACTATGCATAAAACGTCAATGGCTACTCAACCCAAATGTATCGAACAGTTGTTTTTCTTTTGCTATTTCAGTGTTAGATCCGTAATAATAGTTGTTTAGTATAATGGTCTGAACTTAGAAAAAGTATATGTCTAGAATGAGCCTCACGAATATCCCGTATAAAACAAAACGGGCCAAGTTTCATAGGTTGGTGTGCGTGAGGCGCCATACAAATTATGTATGTGTGCGTGTATATGTATAGGGTTTAGGAACCAGTACTGGTTCCAATTTTTTTCGACGCTTTCGTATCTTCGACTGTCAATCTTGACATATAACTTTATCAAAGGGTCTGAAGCACCCCCTTTATCTCGCATTTAAGTTTAAGCCCTGTATAGCAAATATTATGGTCAATTGGGTACATAAACAAAGATGTTATAATTAGATCCATGACCCATAATATAGGGTCCAATTTAATATGCTGACACTTTTTTAAGAGGATGATCAGACCGTCAAACTGAACAACTTTCTCTATGGGGCCAAAATCGAAATCGCGAAAAAAAATCAGCTCTTCCATACGAAACTGTAGACCTACTCGACCCGAATATATGGGACAGCTGATTTTTTTTTCGCAATTTCGATGTTGGTCCCATAGAGAAAGTTGTTCAGTATGATGGTCTGATCATCCCCTTAAAAAAGTGTCACCATATTAAGAAGGACCCTGTATATCCAAATAGACCACGGTATTTTTATTAAATCCTTGTGGGTATCGTACGATCGAATCGTCCCTACACATGGGTACGTACCTATTATCGAGTTAGTGTAGTTCGGTCACAGTGAAAATTCGTCACAGATTTTGATTCCTATATGTTGAGTGAAAAATCGTCACAGGTTAAATTTAAAAGATTTAAATAACATATTTTGGTGAAAAATGGTCACTGGTGTCGATATTTTTATAAATTGTTGGTTTTTTTAGTGAAATTTCGTCACAACTAACAAAAACACATTATCAGCTGAATATTTTTTTATGTAAAATAATGTGTAATAGGTACCAGTAATCTAAATAGGTAGCTATGTATTACATAGGTAGCTATGTGTTACATCGGTAGCTATATATTAAATTGGTAGCTATATATTACATAGGTAGCTGTGTGTTACATAGGTAGCTATGTATTACATAGGTAGTTATGTATTACATAAGTAGCCATGTATTACGTAGGTATATATGTATTACAAAGGTAGCTATGTATCATAATTCTTATAGGTAGCTATATGTTTCATAGGTAGCTAGCTATGTAGGTATGTGTGTATGTAATACCTATTACATAATACACAGTCACATATACATAACATTATATATACATCGCTATATGTATGTATTGCATATAAAGCTAAGTGATGTGTATATGTAATACATACGTATGTATATATAATGTAACATAAAAAAATGTTGTATTACCTGTAAGTACCTACCTACATATTATGTATATTCGCGAAATAGTAGTTACGGAGATTTGGGTGAATCAGAATAATCAGAATAATTGTTTTATTTAATTTAATTTAATTTAATTTAATTTTCATAATAACCGGTTTTGGCACCACCGTGTACCTACCTAACTAAATATTTTTATTTACGGCTCTGATAAGTAATATTAACTAATGTAACTATATTAGTTAGGTAATACAGTAGCTAGTAGGTACCTATACCTCTTATGACGAATTTGCACTTAAAAATTAGAAACAAATAGGCCTGTGACCAAATTGCACTATTTATTATAAATAAATAAATTAAATATTCAGTTGTGACGAAATTGCACTCATTATACAGTGTGACGATTTTGCACTGTGACCAAACTACACTAACTCCTATTATCGACAAACAACATTTTTCATTTTGTAGGTAATAAAAAGAAAGAAAACTAGATCTACGAGTAGGTACGAGAACCTACCAAACATTGTTAATAACCAGCTACATAAAATAAAAGTGTGTGTGTAGTGTAGAGCGTTCTTTTTTCCATTTAATTAAAATTAAACGAAAACATAATTCGATCGTTGTTAAATAACAAAAAGCAATACACACGACGCTGCAATAACCTAGGTTATCGAAATCTACCTAAAAATCCCAGACAAAAATAATAAAAAAAATACTGTTTAAAACACGTAAAACTAAAATTTACGATCCTCCTAAAATAGCAAAAAAACTTGAACAGTAAAAAAGCGAACTTAATTTTTAACAACCTTAAAAAATTCACAAAAAAATGCAAATTTCGGCTGTCTACACAAAAAATTAAGTCAAGTTTTCGTGGCACGGGAGCTCGTCTTGAGAGAAGTGGGGGAAAGTGACACGATATCGGCACTTAGGCACGTATTGTCGAAACTAGCCAAAAGCCCTTCAGTCGAGGACCTGGTAAAAAGATGCCTTCAGACATGATATGAATCTTAGTGTATTGGAAACGGAATAGGGTTGGAATGACGGAGAAATTACATACATAAATACATTAAAAAATTCACGATTATTCTCTTTCGGGGTTGTGAAAACATTTGTTACAAATACCAACCATCTTTTTGAGTTCTATCAATGGTTTTTGTACCTATCTTGATTTTATAGAGGGTCCTTCTCAATATGCTGACACTTTTTTCAAGGGGATGATAAGACCGTCAAACTGAACAACTTTTTTTTTTATTTATAATTAACGGACTTCTTGCTTGTGCGTTTGCACCGCATTTCCGCCAATGACGAGTGGTTTGTGGGAGTATCTATCCAATCTCGAGAATTGTTTTTAAGCAAGAACAACTGAGAAGGATTGTGGAGCCAAGTGGCAGGCTGAAACGCGAACCGCGCGAACACCACGCGAGAGACAAGTGTTCAGGGCAAACCCTGCAACGTGACTCTAACTGAACAACTTTCTTTATGGAATCAACATCGAAATAGCCAAAAAAATCAGCTGTTCCATACAAAACTGCAAACCAACTTGAGCGAAATGAGTGTTTTTTTTGGCGATTTTGTTGTTGGTCCCATAGAGAAAGTTGTTCAGTTTGATGGTCTGGTCATCCCCTTAAAAAACTGTCGGCATATTATTAAGAAGGACCCGTATTTCTCTTTCAGGGTTGTCAGAACATCTGTTACAAAAACAAACTATAGTTTCAAATTGTATTAATGGTTGTCATAATAATTGACAAGTATACTATACTTAGGAATGTTATAAACGCAAGAACACACACCCCCGCGACGTGGTCAGAAACCTTCCGACAGTCATAAGCCCTTTAACTCCCATGGACGCGATATTATTGAACCACCCATAGTTTATACGAGCGGTTCAGGCTGTAATTGAAGATTTTACTTATTTATTATTTATTTATTTTACACTTTACACACACACACACACACACACACACACACGGAAATACAGATGAAAACAGCATAATAGACAAGTACAAAGGGCGAGCTTATCTCTGAAGAGATTTCTTACAGCAGACCCTTCTATCATTTTATGCCGGATTCGACCAAACATTGATTTATAGAAGAGTAACTATAGGTACAAGGAACAATTTTACGCTTAGCGTTTATTCCGAAATAACTTCATTCATACTAAAAGATCGAATGTAGGTATAATCCACCTAAAGAAAGAGGTCGTTGTATCGTACTTTTTGCAATGTTAATGTTAATCTATACAGTTTTATTTTGTTAGGTTTCTTTTTATTAATTTTTTTAGTTACGTGACATTGACATTTCCTCTGTCTGATAGACTATAGTATTCATAGATTAGGGTTGGTAACAACGCAAAATCAGTTTACTCTAGAGTAACCAGCGACTTAATCTAAGAATAAAATTTACTCGCGTTTGGTCGAATCGGGCCTAAGGGTTATAAAAACTGTTCTTGACTGATTCATCACAAAAATACCGAATTTTAATGCGGTATTTACAATCCGTTGTTCTAAAACCAACTTTAAAAAATCTATTCAAATTTTTACTAGGGGCGTGATCGATTCCAAATGGACATAGTTGCGAGAAAAAGCAAGTTAATAAACAAAATCTCCATGCTACTAACAAGATATGCCTGGAATTGGGTAGTAAAATGTCAATACGAAGTTTATTGAGTATTTTTCCATACGTTTCCTGTCTAGGAAGTTTATTATTCGTTCATTTTCTGAGCAAGTCTTGATTTACGGCTAGACATTTATTTTTCCTCAAGGTTAGTACTTGTTTTTCAGTATTCTGTAGCTGAGCTAAAGTAAAAACACTTTTTTTTGGGTTCCGTAGCCAAATAGCAAAAAAAACGGCCAAGTGCGAGTCGGACTCACGCACGAAGGGTTCCGTACCATTATCTATCTTCTTCTTATCGAGTGGGCTGCAAAGCCCTGGTGTCAGAGTTTATTCAAACCGCCTTACGGCCTCTGACGTGGTTTTTATGTAACGACTACTACCACCAGTGATAGTAGCCGGGACCAACAGCTTAACGTGCCATCCGAAGCACGGAATCATCTTTCTTTTCAGACAATCAGGTGACTCAGCCTGCAATGTCCTAACCAACTGGGGAAAAACGCACAAAGTGACATTTCACTAGGTGCCCCCCGTGGGAATCGAACCCACGACCTCCGTGTCAAGAGCCCAATGCTCTAACCATTAGACCACGGAGACAGTCACCATTATCTATAAAAATGAGTATAGCAACAAAAACTTTAGTATTTGTTGTTATAGCGGCATCAGAAATACATCATCTGTTAAAATTTCAACTGTCTAACTATCACCGTTCATGAGACACAGCCTGGTGACAGACGGACAGACAGACGACAGACGGACAGCGGAGTCTTAGGGCTCTTACAGACCAGCGACACTTTGCGGTCGCAGGGGAAGGTTTGCGGACGCGACCATAAAGTCTATGAGCGCAATGGTCGCGCGATCTGCGACCGCAATGTGTAGCTGGTCTGTAAGAACGCTTAGTAATTGGGTCCCGTTTTACCTTTTGGGTACGAAACCCTAAAAGCGGAACCCTCATAATTTTATAAATGGTAAACTCGCGATATCGATCGCCTTCGCTTGATGATACGCTCGCTTGTGTGATACGTAGCATGATGTCCGTGATACGGCCATATCACGCCTTTTATCTCGTTCTCTCGCGCACATATAGAAAGAGAGCGAAGAAGGCGATCCACTTTCAACAGTTTCAACTTAAGGGTTTAGGGAAGGAATTTATGCAGGCAAACCTTCGTCTCTCCAAAACGTTACCTGTAAAAAGAATTACAAGAATTTAAAGAATCTTCAGTTTAAATTACCTATATCGTCCGTTAAAAAGAAAACTGTCATTACTCAAAATTCATAAACTTTACAGTACGAGCGTTTAAAGTTTTGAGTGAAGTTTATTGATGATTTACAAAAACGTATAAAAGAAATCTATAAGTGTAATATATAATTTTTTTCGTATTTACGTAAGGAATCAGATGGTTAATAAATTAGTAGCAATAGTTTAAAAAAAACACCCTATTTGCACCATTTGTCACTTTTCTATATAAATATTCCATTGAATCACACGTATTTTTTTAATAAAAAATCGTGTTTAAGGTCTGAAACACTTTTAATGGTTTCAAATTGCTTTATTTATCGTAGGTAAAGAACTAACTGTGTACTAAGCACACACTTTTTAAAGAAATATAAAAGTAGTCAATTGAAAACGCCAACATAAATGTTTTTTTTAATCTGGGAACAGACCGAAAACATATTTACGAACTTTCATTAAGTAATTAAAAAGATAGAACCAATAAATTTAAACTAAAACATGTCTCTCCGGCCACCACTCTGACACTGCGTGGGACCACTGGCCGTCTCCCCGCCCGTCTAAACTAGTATCCTGCCCATCTTCACTTCAACTTTGTGATCAGATGACCCTGACTTCGATGACTTCGGCCCTGGTTCTTAAATGTTATCCAGTAATGCAAAAGCCGCCCAGACAGACGTCAACTGAACACGTCTCTCGATCTCCTAAACCTGGGATCTTTAGTCCAAGGATATTAACAATGCAGGTTAAACGTGATAGACGTAATCGTTGACTACATCCACGTGCTCGCTACTACATTAAATCATCACGGTGAATTATTGGAACGATTCGTCATGCACGATCTAAGTTTTGGACATGTTCATCCGCAGACTAATCTTCAGGATCATTCCTGCAATTCCCCAAGCATTATCTTGAGATCAAAGACGACCTCCCGCCAGAAAGGGTCTTTCTATAGCACAGAATCTTGGCAAACAGTTTGTAAACCTGAAAGAGTAGACTATTTGGGCTAAGTAAGAGAGCTTTTTTGTTTCCTTTCTTGTATAGGATCGTGAGAAGTGCCGTTCTTCCTTCACTTTGGGGTTGCAATTAGTTGCAGCACCATGTTAAACACTAAACCAACGAGAACTGGCAGTACCAGGAGCCCTGATTGTAGCATCTCAACGTATATCCCACCGACCCTCGGCCCAGCAGGCAGGTTCACTAAAGACTGAACTAACGAGCTGTCGTTTTGCCTCCTCGAGAAGGCAATCCACACTTTCCACCCTGGAATCAGTAACGTCTCATGCGTCTGGTTTTCGTGTCTCTGACGCGTAGAATTCTGGATCAAACTCTTCAATCATATTACAAGAGTAAACTCACAAATTTACCATTACCTGCCTTGCTTGTGAGTTAATTTATTCCTGTAAAACCGTTTTCTCGAACTTTTCTCCAAAAATTAATCATTTTATGAGTAAATAAATTTGGGGGGAAAATTAAAAGTTCCCGAATTGGTCACCTATCAATATAATATTATCATATTGTAGTTTAAGAATTATAAAGAAGAGTGTCATATTCCAAAATGAGTCACGTTTCAATAGAAAATTTAGTCGAAGCAAGGTTAAAATTTGAAAGAAAGGTGGCATTGTTCAAAATTTGTCACTTTTCTATATATAATAAAATATCATTATTCACTTAATTGGGGTATTTTTTCGAATAATGTCACCTTTCCACATAAACGCTTGCAAGTTCACCTCTGAGACTGGGGCAGAACTGACAAAATGTCCGTTTTCTATATACGAGACGGCAGATAACCATAGAATGGAAATGTGACACTTCCGATTTCTCGTGAGTTTAACGTGAAACTGCACAGCGACACTTTTCCACATTAATATATATCAACTTTTATACTCATTTTTGCAAAAAAACATAAATCTGAAAATTTTGATTTATGTCACTTTTCTTTTTAACGGACGATATTTTATAAAGTCTTTTGTATGGACATTGCAATTTTAAAGCATTGAAAGTTGGTCTTTTTTTAATTTAAAATCAGCTACGTGACACTTTAAATACTCGTACACTAAACAAACAAAGCAATTGGAAATACCCGATTGTAAATCCCACAATAGCGATATTTTACACATTATACTAAACTCGAAACTAGTCGATAACCTGCCTAATAAACTAAAGTATTATAACAATAAATACTAAAAACCAGCCAAGGTGTCGGACTCGCCCATGATGGGGTTCCGTAGCCATTCTACTTAAAATAAAAGGAACATCGAGCTCACTACGCGAATAAATTTCTGTCAACGCCCTCTATTTCAACACAGGGTTCGAAATTATCAAGATAATTATTTTCTTTGATTATTATCATGATAATTATCGGAGAATTATCAGATAATTATCCAAGCAGATTCTTAGTTTTGAGAGAAATTTCTAACTAAAAGTTAAAAGATTGCTTTTTTTACTTTAATACACTCTTATCCAAACAGCAAACAGCAAACAGCACCTAATCTTTGGCATTATAGTTTCTGATCGCAATGAATAACAAATAATTGAGAAAAACTACATAAAACCGTAAGAAAAATTATTTCGTGTTTGGGAGTTTCTTTTTTCGCGAATCATTATCGGAAATACATGGCGTGACATAGCTAGCGCAAGCTTTTTGTGTTTCCGATAAATTTTGATAATTATCTTGATAATTATCCTGATAATTATCAATGATTATTATCACTTCGAACCCTGTTTTAACAGAAATAAAAATAAATTATAATTTTTATTTGACTGGGTTTTTTTGCGCTACAGCATCCGTTATCAACTTTCATTGAAATGAAAGTACTCACTACTAAGAGCTATGATATCAATGGTAACGTCATTAGGTAAGCTTCTACTTTCAATGAAATGTAATTGCATGACATTTTGTATGCGATTTTTATCCGAAAGTGAAATTAATTCCACCAAAGAGGCGACCGGGCAAAACCTAGCAATCCAATAAAGATAACATTGTTAATACAGCTACCTAGATAGTTTACGAGAAGGATAAAAGGCAGATGATATTAATTCATTTCCCAATACTGGCATTAACGAGTATTTATCCAGGATCAAGTTATTTCTAACCTTGGCAAAGTTGTCTCATCCCCTCTAGAAAGATTACGTAAGTTAAGTAGGTAGTTAATCCGTAGTTAGTAAGTAGGAGGTGTAACTGGAACTTGAGACATAGAATAGTTGATAGCTTGAGATAACAGAGTACCCACTGCGGAGGTTTGTAAATGCTTTGAAGGCAAGTTGACTACAAACTTGCCTCTAATCCGCAGTGCCCTGTGCCATACAACTTTTAGTCCAAGTTGTTCGGTAATTAGTTCGGTACCGAACTTTTGAGTTTCTTAATATTTGTGAGTACTGCATTTCTGCCAATGTCCAGTATTATTTGAGCAAAAACACAGTAATGAGATGACAGAGCCTCGTAACAAGCTCTAACGCGAATCTCGTGAATACCATTAGAATTACAACCTATCGTGGCTAAACTTGCAATGTGATTCCGAGATTTGTATTTCTTAATAGTTTGGTACCTACCGAACACCTAAGAATTTTTTATCTTAGTTGTTCGGGCGAACTTCTATCGAACTTTTGAGATTTTTTGACTCCGTAGAGTTTTAGAGCTAAAACATTATTCTGTAGTTCTAAAAATGCTCTGAAACGATACTTCATTGACCTAACTGAGAAAGGCCGCTGGCCGATACCAATTATTGGCCTTAATTTCCTTAACAATCTTAAGAGAAAGTCAATTAAGTTCTATTAGGGCACTAGACTTTTCTTTAAGTGCTAGATAGATAGGCAATTTACTGTCTCCATCCACTCCAAAGTTCTTTTGAAATTACTAGCTTTTGTCTGCTTCGTTCGTAAATGTTCATAAAACAAACATCCTTTTATTTAGGAAGTATATTTTTGAAAAATCTTTATTCAGTACACCCCTTTATCTACTGTAGAATATGTTAACCAAAAAAACGGGGTGTGGCTATGTTGTGGACACGGCTGTGCGTTTTACGTGACATACGTGTACGTAACGGATGCGTCACAGTCCTCACTCAACGTAACTAATTCTTTGATCCTTTAGCTATCGAGTGTTGTAATTTGGATGTAGAACGCAGATGATAGATATATTATAGGGTCGTTCCTAATATGCAGACCATTTTTTAAGGGGCAGACAGGCGTGGAAAAATCGATTTATTCAATACCTTTTTCGCTCAAATGCCTCTCAAATGTCAAAAATTAATTGGCACTTTAAGCAAAGTCGCCCGCGGATTATCTTAACTACCCCTTTTGTTATAAGTTAAATCCGAGGGGTGCCTTTCAATGCAAGTAGGTAAGAACTTGGGGGTTGTAAGGGGAGAACATCCCTAAAAGCATCCACATACAGGCTACACGTCCTATTTCTTAAGCTAGTAATTACAGCAGCTTATATAATCCGTGACAGCAGCTAGGTATTTTCAATGTTTTTACTAGTTAGTGCTTGAATCATTAATTAATAACATAAATTAGTATATAAAATAGTTACCTAGTGTTTATGGATGAAAGACCTAGCTAACCATAGGGGGGGCATCCATAAATCTCGTGACGTTAATTAGGGGGGGGAGGCTCCATCCATCGTCAATTAGTGTCACGTTAACTCGCGTAGAGGAAGAGGGGGGAGGGCTTCTTGACAAATGTAACGTGAACCAAGACCTAAAGCAGGCACTTCATGCTCGCCGAGAACAAGAACGGTCGAGAAAGGCCGAGAACGAGAGTGTGGATGCCCTTCATTGTTCTCGCGGCGTCGTAAGCCATAGCCAATTTTCCTTGGAAGTTCTTGTCGAGAATTCTCGCCAGAAGTTCTCGCGAGAGTTTAGTGCCTGCTTAAAAATTTAGACTGATACTACTTCATGATTATAACGGTGTAAGATAGTCTGTCACTTGGGTAGAGGGTAAAAATTTAAGAGGATAGGCGGGCTGAAATGCTAATTTGGAGAATAGGTCACTTTTCCGACTGTATACGTATTTATCAGATCCATCCACCCATACATCCCGCCGACTAGAGTGAGAAAGAGACAACTGCAGCTCGGACCGATTTTATATACAAAAAATCGACGAAATCAGCATTTCGTATTCCCTTGTTTTCTCCTCCAAAACTAAACCGATTTTAATAATTCTTTCAAAAATAATATGAGAAAGACTTTGGCTATGTCCGTACGTTTTGCTTTTTTGTTTATATTCGTCAAATTTGTTTACTGGATGTCTGAAAACGGGCGGTCAAATGGGTCATTTTCGAAGGTCCCTAGTTCTTACAGTAATTAATTAATGCAAAAAAGCAAAACATAAGGACATGGCAGAGGTGATATAGATTGTATGGTAAAAAAATATTTGCTCTAGTGTTATTATCCAGGGAGAAAACAGGGGAATAGGTTTGTATGGAGAAAACTGTACTCGTCTATCCTCTTAACCAAATATGCGTCACGTAATTTATGGACACCTCATACTCCCAAACAAGGATTCCTCGAACACGGAATGTTTGTGAGCTAGGCACTGACATTCCAAGTGTTTTTGTCATACAAGTTATTTTTGTTTAATTTATGTTTAAGTCTGGACTTACCTGTTAGACAGGTAGGTAACTTACCAGGTAAAACCTAGGTGGTTTACAAAAGTATTTATCTTTTTGATAAGACAAAATAGGGATCTTTTTATCGCCAAAGCCATAAAACGTTTGGCTTCTTTTGTACCATTATTACAAATTTGATTTTCCTAGTATTATTCATAACAATACCTAGGTCACGGATTACATAACCTGGGTACGTCATTATTGTAAGGTAAAGAAGAAACAAAAGGGTTTATGGTTTTGGCGGTTAACAGAAGTATATTTAAAGGAGAATTAGGGCATAAAGAATGTTTATTTATTTAAGAGGATAGGCGAGTGCCGTTTTTTCCATACAAACGTATTCCCCTGTTTTCTCCCTGGATACTAGAGCAAACATTTTTTTAACATTTACAATCTATGTCACTTCTGATATGTCCCTATGTTTTGCTTTTTTGCATAAATTAAGTACTGTGTGAACTAGGGACCTTCGAAATTGTCCAATTTTGCCACCCGTTTTCAGACATCCAGCAAACAAATTTGACGAATGTAATAAAAAAAGCAAAACGTGCAGACATAGCTAAAGTCTTTCTCATATTATTCTTGAAAGAATTATTAAAATCGGTTTAGTTTTGGTATACGAAATGCTGTTTTCGTCGATTTTATGTAGATAAAATCGGTCCTAGCTGCAGTTGTTTCTTTCGCACTCTAGTCGGTGGGGTGTATGGGTGGGGCGGATCGGACAAATATGTATACTTACGGTTGGAAAAGTGACCTATTCTCCAAATTAGCATTTCAGCCCGCCTATCCTCTTATCTGACAGATCATTCGACGTGTTTATCTTTTATAAGAAATATGTCAAACCATCTGTAAGATAAGGTACCCAGTAGTGGTGAAACAGGCCCTTAAATTATAAAGGTTTTTTTTTAACTATAAGGTCCACCACATACATACGGAATTGCGATCCGGAAGACCTACGGGCGTTTCGCCGTCACAGGTGTGGTCCCCCCATAGTCCGCAGTAACAAGCAGTCGTTGCTCCCTGAGGAGTACTGTATCAGTCAGCCTAAAAAAAGATCTGGAATTCCGAACCAGTTATTTTGTATCGGATTTGACACCACCATATTCCAAACGCAATAGTGGAGGGAGAAAATCCATACGAAATCGTAATCCTGGAGTGCGATTTTTGAATCTCATTCGGTGAGCTCAGCAGTTGAAAATGTCAAAATTATTCTGGAGATACGCATCTTTCTACTGCTGATTTGACTTTGAAAAATCGCACTCCTAAAGTATAATTTTTTAAGTCAAATCAGCAGTAGAAAGATGCATATCTCCACAGTAATTTGGGAATTTTCAACCACTGAGCTCAGCGAATGACATTCAAAAATCGCACTCCTGATTCGGATCGAAATTCCGTATGTGTGTGGCGGACCTTTATTATAGGTACCTACCTACTGTACTATTTATTTACGCATGCGTAAAATAGAATGCATAGGGATAAAGTGCAGGGAGAATATTAGGTTTATATTAGGAGTTTAAATATTATAGTGGGTTTATTAGGTACCACTTCTATACTTTAGTCGGTAAGGATACTATGCGATCAACGCCATACAAAATTCCCAAAATGTCGTTCCGCCTTGCGTCCTATTATTCCTATAGCTACTATGACAAAACAGGGGGTCAATGCCATCTGTCGAAATAATTTGAAACAATTCTTTTTCCAAGAAAAAAAACCTACCATAGACTTAAAACTATTATAGGCATAGAATGGACGGTTGGAATAAAGCAACAAAATATTATCTACTTACCTACTAATAACTATCACAGAAGGTAGGTACTTACCAATATGTAGATATTCGTTCAAGGTTCTAGGATATGATATTGTAATACGGGTATAACTACAAAATTACTAGGTAATAAAATAAATAAATAAATAACGCTCACAGGCCTCACAGGCACATACATTGTAATGATCCCAAGTAAGCACTATTGGCTTTTTAATATGGAAACCATACAACAACGGTACAAACATATAACATCCATGACCGAACCGGGATTCGAACCCAGGACCTTGGTTTGGCAGTCCGGCGTGGTAACCATTACACCAACCGGGTCGTCGTCGTCGTAATGTTTTAATAGATACCTAAGTTACCTATATTATATCTACCTAGATAGCTAATATATATTTTTTGACAAACTACGTACCTATTAAAAGAAGCAAACTAAAGAACTTACTACATAGTTGTTAAATGACAACAAAGCAAAGTAATCTAATAAAATACCTAATAAGTATAGCGTTTTAAAATCGTCTTACCTTTTTTATAGCCCCTTCATTCTTCCGTCGCCTGTGCCAATGGCTCCAAAAAAAAACATTCACAGAATACTTTCGACTCCACACATAATTTTATGACCAATACATCTATGACACACAAACAGATTTACTTCAAACGAGATGAATCACCAAGAATGCACTTTGTTTCACATAAAAATGTCCACAAAAACAAACTTTATAACACAATAAACACACTTTTTCGATAAAACGTCGCTATTCGAATCGTTTAAACTTGATATTTCGTCTATTTTCGACTCAGAACAAAGTTTTCGGCGGAAAAAACGCGAGACACGGGGTCGCAACGATAACTCCACCGAGAGACTGCCCGACCGACGGAGAAATATAACCTAGCGGAATTAAAGAAACCCACGCGCCGAGAACGCACTAAACAAACTGTTGCTTCTCAACTCTGCCAGGTTGCCGTAAACGATAACTATAAACAAAAGTCAAAAAACTTTCTGTTGAACTGTTTTAACGTCGTATTTCACAGTAATTTAGCTTTGTTTGGGGTTGATTTGAGAAATAATGAAGCTGTGCGTGTTTGAAACTCGTTTTTAGCGTCAATAAATGGTTTTTGTTGTTGTTATAAGTCACGGACACGCTCGGTTCGGCACAAGATTACATTGCACGCGTCTGAACTTAGGAGCAGCTGCGAACGCACTGAACGGTGTGAAGCTAACTTCGTTGCAGTTACCGGAAGCTACCTGCAGCCTGCTCTGCCCAACCAGTTTTTTTTGTTTTTGTACAAAGCACAGAATTATAACATTTGATTATCATAAATATCATAATTAATCATCACTTATTTATTATTCTTTTGAGTTAACAATATTTTATGGTTTAAATCTTTAAACATAGTAGCTAGACCCACTATTTAATTTAATTAGGTCTCTGTCAGACCTAGGGTTGCCAACCCTACTATACATATTAATACAGGGTCCAACTTAATATGCTGACTGTTTTTTAAGACGATGATCAGACCATCAAACTGAACAACTTTCTCTATGGGACCAACACCGAAATCGCAAAAAAGAATCAGCTGTCCCCATACATTTTAGGCGAGTAAGATTGCTGATGTGAATGGAAAAGCAGATTTTTTTCTGGCCGTTCCAACCTTGGTCCCGTATATAATGTTGTTCAGTTTGATGGTCTGGAGTGCGATTTTTGAATCTCATTCGCTGATGAGTTCATCAGTTAAAAAAGTCAACTATGAAGATACTTATGCATCTTTCTACTGCTGATTTGACTTTAAAAAATCAGGAGTGCGATTTTTGAAAGTAAAATCAGCAGTAGGAAGATGCTTATCTCCATAGTAATTTTGACATTTTCAACTGCTGAGCTCACCGAATGAGATTCAAAAATCGACTCCCAGATCATCCCCTTACAATGATACGTCAGCAATTAAGAAGGACCCTGTTTAATAAGGACCTTTCAGATCTGATGTAAACAGAGAATAGCTTGAACCCCGAAGAAGATACCTACAAACGAGTAAGTAAGTACGTTTCTTTGGACTTACTGTGACACGAGCAACATTGAAGTTTAAAACACCACTGCACTGGACAAACGTTGACACGAAAAGAAGAAGATGATACCTACTTATTATTATGTATCTTATCTTAACTATTATATAACCGTAAAATCATGAGGAATAAAAAAGTAGCGGTTCACTTCATATAAAGTCAAATAACATATCGATAGCGCGAATTAAAAACGTGCAGCGCCATTATTGACAAAATTGTTAGTTTGTTTGTTTGTTCGCACATCACGCAAAAACTAATGAACCGATTTTGATGAAACTTTTTTTGTTTGATAGCTTATGATCTGACTTAAAATCTGGTATAGAATTTGTGCGGACGAAGTCGCGGGTAAACACTAGTATTATTTATTATTTTTGTACACCCCAGACACCATATCGTAACTTATTTTTTGTAATAACCCAAACTCTGTGCCCAAACTATCTCTACATAGTACCTACTAAAATTACTATCGTAACATGCTATCACTGACTCAAAATCCAAATCACCTATTTTTGGATTTTTTATCTTTAATTGTTCGTTCGAGTATCGCGCAAAAACGAAATAGACCGATTTTGATGAAACTTTTTGTGTTTTAAAGCCTATACCTAATTAGACTTACAAATAAACTGGTACATATATTATTTCGCTACGATATGATGGACGGGAACTGCATAGGTATCATGCCGCAGTGATACAACGCTATCACACCTTCGCTCTCTTTCTATTTGCGTGCGAACGAACGAGATAAAAGACGTGATACAGCCGTATCACGTGTTGCATGCTACCAGTGCTGGTGCAGAAGATGTCGCGGTTAAAATCTAGTCTATATAGGTATACACTATAATATAATATTATAAAGAGGAAAAGTTTGATTTTTTGTTTGTTTGTTTGTATTTCATAGGCTCCGAAACTATTTGACCGATCCGAATAATTCTTTTACCATTAGAATGCTACATTATCCGTGGAGGATTTCAAAATCCTTTTGGTCCTACTATGGGAACTAAGCGGTAGGACCAACAGTACGTAAGGGTGTTGAATTAATGGTAAAAAAAACGGCCAAGAGTGTGTCGGGAAGATTCTAAGGCGGTACGAAGTTCGCTGCGTTCATTTAGGTACAAAGAAAACAGAATCGCTTTCAACGACATAAGCCAAGAAGATTAAAACGCCATGTCCGATCTAAATTTCTCGCCGACCACAAAACAGGGGGATTTCGTTTAATTAGAGAAGGTAAGTTGTAATGGCCCCAAAGGTTTAACCATACGTCACAGAAATACGGACCTCAATTAGTCAAAGCAAAGCCCGTGAATGAGTGAATGGGTTTTGGCACCTTAGCGAAGCCATTTCGGGGGACGAATGAGTGAACTTGTTGTTGATTTGAATTGCTGTTTGTTTTGAGTTTTTTTTTTCGTTTTTCGTTAATTTCGAGATGTCTGTAAGTATATAATAATAATAAATATCTTGGACATTGTCACACAAATTTATCTAGTCACATTTAAAGTTCCAGAATCTAGCCTGGACTTGTATTATGATAGCTAGACAACGATATAGAATACAATATATACAGGGTGAAATCGATATCATTAGCATCCTTTTAAATTAAGAGTCTACCCATCAAACTGAACAACTTTTACTATGGGAGCAAACCAATAGGAGCAAAAAAAATCTGCTGTCCCATACTAAACTGCACCGCTAGATACAAACATTCATGACTAGGGTACAAATATTCATATTCATCATACAAATATTTGTCCCTTACGGGATTCGAACCCGCGACCCTCGGCACAGCAGGCAGGTTCACTACAGACTGTGCTGTCGGGCCGTCAGTTGTATGAAAAACAAATGATGATGATGGTTGTGGTTGGGTATGCGTGGTGGATTGATGCCCATATACCATCTCCATGAGGGAGGCATGTGCCCTGCAGTGGCACGTTTACTGAACGATTTTGTAAACACTTTCCAATTTTCAGGGGTGGTTTAGATTTTTTCTATTGGGCCAACATTGAAATCGCGATGTTCCATAGAAAAAGTCTATAGCTACTCGACCAAAATGTATGAAACAGCTTATACTTTTTTCGCTATTTCAAAGTTGGTTCCGGAGTAAAAGTTGTTTAATTTGATGTTTGGAGCCCCCACAAGTCTGTGATGCAAGTTTACACGGTGTTCGTACTGTACATGTCATGCTATGTGAATTCGAATTCTGTTGATACGAAACCACTTAGTACCTACAACCGTTTAACCAGATAGGCTAGACTAAACAAGACAGGACACAAAGACCTTGGTCAATTCTATTTGAACGTAGGTACAATTTTAGAACAATAAGGCTTGTTGAATGCAATGTTAAGACAAAGGTATCAAGCAGAAAATAGTACATTTTGAAGGCTCCTTTGACTTCCAATTTACGAGGTCGATAACACGGACCTGAAAAAAAGACGGACGTAATCTCGTCTAATCACGAGTGAAGCACCCATTTCTTTTGTGTGC
Organism: Agonopterix heracliana; assembly: GCA_963693445.1. Lineage (NCBI taxonomy): Eukaryota > Metazoa > Arthropoda > Insecta > Lepidoptera > Depressariidae > Agonopterix > Agonopterix heracliana. The sequence goes on from OY856321.1 coordinate 3,591,072, forward strand.
GTGCTGTCACACGGTACATAATGGTGACGGGTGTCGGACCTGCGCCTAGAGCTAGTGCATCTGTGTGAGTGTAGGTCCCTTGTAGAACAAACGAAAATGTTGGACCTTGCATGCTTCACATCTTTTTATTGTCACATTACGTCCGTCTTTTTTTCAGGTCCGTGGTCGATAATGACTTTTATTTTCAACATGAATACCTGACATTTGCTGACATTGAGTGGCATTTTTAAATATTATTGATTATGAACATATTACAGCCAAGTTTTGCTATTTCGAATCAAATTAAAGATTGAAAATTTTATGTTTCGGGCGGGACTTGAACCCGCGCTCTTCCAAACCGGGGAATTTCTTTTTTCCAATTTCGCTGATATTTTTTTAGCGATTTCGAAGTTGGCTCCACTGTGAAAGTTTTTTTTATTTATTTTCTTTATTTATTAATACATATTACAGGCACAATTAATGTTATCATGACGGGTATGAACCCAATGCGACGACATTCTGGTTGCACATTTTACTTTCTTAGTTGTTCAGTTTGGTCTGAAGCATTTCCTTAAGACTAGGTTATCCCAGTGCAAGCGTCTCTTTCTTGCAAGCATAAGTTTACAATTAGCCATCCCGCTCCAATTGAAAGCAGGATCGCAAAAAAACGTGTTTTTCGTCAATATCTTTGCTCATGGGAGTTTCTAAGCTAAAACTTCTCCTGAGTTCACTAGAAATATTTAATGTATTTAGTTAAGTACAAGAATAAAAAGTTAAATATCAGCAGTTTAATCATAGTATATAAAATATAACAAAAAGGGGTAACTTTGGGATTTTTTTCTATCTAGTAAATTTAATCTAATCGTGTAATTGAGAACAGTCGCCCATCCGCCCGATCCTTAAATAAGACATAATTTAATTTCAGACTTTAAAACACAGTTTAAAACACTTTCGGTCTTGTTCAAAAAACGGCCTCGACGGTATAACAGCGTCTTAAGTAGTACTAGGGTGTTTTGTTACACCCTGTAGAGAGCTTAGACAAAGTTCTTTAACTTGATGATCTTGATATCCTCTTAAAAAAGCCATCAGCATATAAAGAAGGAGCCAATAAACAGTAACAAAAAGCTGACGGAAACAAATTATCTCTCTTCTAAAACAATAACGTTCTTTAATTCAATACGGTAAGGTTTAGACGGAGGTATAAAGCTGGTATCTACATTTTGAAGGCATTATGTAAATAATGGGACGACTGTCCCTTGGGTCGGGATGCGTGGGAATTCGGGGTCGGGTGTGTTGTTGGGAGGAGCGGGGAGCGGGGTGAGAATTTAACAGTATGTTACGTTAGTACCCGTATAGGATCCCAATGCAGGGGCAAAAGCCTTATCTCATGAATAGAGGGAGAGGGCCATACTCCATCACGAGGATTGGCGGTGAAAAGTAGTGGTCAACATTGCCTCGCTGACAGCCATCCATTCCATCTAACAGCTCCATCCGGGACAACTGCTTAATTTTCCTTCCGAAGCATGGTGATTATGAAAGGATGAAGACGAGCTGTTAATATTACTCCCGATTTCAGCCTATAAGACTTTAAATATTTAAGTTGTAGCGATGTTTCTGATCCACCCGGAATGGGTTTGATGACGTGAGTTTTATTTATTGTACGTCTTCTTAGTGCGTTCACACACGATGACGCACTGACGGAGCGGCAGATGTCAGTCCATAGACCTACACCCGGTGCGTCAAAGCGTCACCGTGTGTGCTTCTACGCCCGGTTTCATACAACTACTTGCTTCACAAATGACGGACTGACGTCTGCCACTGCGTCAATGCGTCATCGTGTGTGAACGCACTTATGGTGCCACCCTATCAGAGGTTGGCTATCATAACAACTATTCGGACCCTGGGAGACTACAGCTCTGAAAAATGGGGTGGTGTTTATATCGAATCATTCACACAGGTAAGTCCTTTTTCTACCAGGCATGCATTCGTGTCCCTTAAATTTTCCTCTGCACAATAATCTGGAGAAGTTGGTATTTTTCACTTCTCACTATGGGACGAGGTAGTTTCCCAGTTTTAACGCATTATAGGATTTCTACTTTTCCTAAAGGCAGGGCAAAGACTTCGTCATTATTCTTATGGGTGTTATTCAAATTGTATCATTTCATCACGTCATACAATAATAAAACCCAAAAATGGCACACATTTCTAATTTTACCTTAGTATTGCTTCAGTTGTGCTCTGCTGCCATACATCAAGCGATGCGAAGTCCTCGTGAAATAGAATGTCTTTGGTTTTATTCCTTCATCCGCTAAAGTTTGTCTAACATGACCGCACCCTAATCGTCAGACCAAAGGATCAGTCAGGAGGACTTTTGAGATTTCCTCTGACAAAAATACCTAAATAATAGATGTACCCTTATAGGTATTATGACGTAATACAAACTGACTTCGCTTCAAGACAAAAATAAGCCTTATCGCCTTGTTTCAAAGCAGATTTTCGTCATGAAACAATTGTTTTTAGGCTGAAAGGTTTGGAAGAGACGATGAATCTTGTTGTGAAAGCTTTACGGTTCAAAATAGTTTAATAAAACATCATCGTTTTGCCATGTAAATTCGAAAATGATTACAAAGTAATGCTATTCTGTTACCCTTTTCTTTTCTTTTAAGCCTGTTTAATAATTTGCTAAGTCTTTTGCACATTTCTTGTTTGTATTCTATTGTATACAGGATCCAACATAATATGCTGTTTTTAACGGGATGCTCAGACCATCAAATTGAACAACTTTCTCTATGGGACCAAAATCGAAATCGCGATAGAAAATCACTGTCCTATACATTTGAGTCGAGTATGGTTGCAGTTTGTATGGAAAAGCAGATAATTTTTTCTTGATTTCGACTTTGGTTCCATACAGAAAGTTGTTCATTTTGATGGTCTGATCATTCCCTTAAAAAACCGTCAGCAAATTAAGAAGGATACTGTACAGGATAAACATAACATGCTGACCGGTAATTTTAAGAGGATGATCGGACCAATAATCTGAACTACTTTCTCTACGGTCTGAACGTAACGTAACGTGACGTAACGCCGTCATTTAAGTTTACACCTTGTATAAAATAGCATAAAAATCTGAGCTACGGTAGCAGCACAGATTATGTTAACTACTTTTGGGTTTTCATGAGTGAGCTTGCGAGTTTCAAAATAAGGCTGTATCCACTGACATATACTCTAGCGATAAAGATAAAGATAAAGATAAAGATAAAGATAAAGATGCATTTATTTGTATGACATGCGTAGTTTTACAAGCAGGTGTTACAATAATTATTAGGTCCTCCATGTCTTACCTTACGGCTTACAAATTATTTTTTTGATAATGTCCGAGATGCTAATTCGTGTATTAAATTAACTCATTACAATATCTTATAACTAATTATAAATTCATGGCCAAGCTTGGAACATGGAAGCTTGGAATACGTGGTCATATAAATGAAATATTAAACTAATGTAATGTCAATGAAAAAACAAAACATATATTTATAAATTAAATGTCAAATTAATAAAATTATACAAGTAATGTCAAGAAAACAACTGTATGACAAAGAATTTAATCATAAATCATGTAAATAAAAAGAAAATAACACAGAATTAAAATGAATTTACTGCATAATATATAGTTACTTAATTAATTAATTAAATTGCATCATTAAAGAAATCTTGAATTGTATAATAACATTTTTCTATTAATAATTTGTTCAATTTCAAGGGCCTGTCTATCGCTAGAGTATATGTCAGTGGCTGTATCTTTTGATTGCGTTGACTTAGAAGCTTAAATTTTGTACACCTTCATTATTCACCTTCATACCTTCTTTAATTGGTATATTAATTAAAACTTGATGCCTCTACACATTCCTGAGAAAAAATGTCTTGAAAGACGTACATACAGACGGACAAGAAAGTGATCTATTAAAGGTTTCGTTTTTTTTTTCATTTTACCCTAAAAATGCATGCATTCAACCTAATGGATAACTTAAATTGGTTTTCGTATTGATTCTGCTAAAAAAAATCAACCATGCCAACAAACCAACAATGTAACCAATGTTACACAGACCGTAAATAGAAGATTACTGCCGTAATATGTTCTACTAAAAAAGCATAGTCTGTAAGGTGCTTTATACGAAAATGTTCATAAAATTTGTCATCAACAGTAAAATGACAAATTGTTATCCGATAAATTGCCTTCATAAATATGAAATTATGATACATAAAATGTCATAACCGTTTCGTTCCGTTTAACGTACTTTTGGATGGAAAATTCATTATTAATTATATATTTCAGTTACATTCGTCCATTGCACCTAGATTCGTAATTTAATGTCCTACCTTAATCAAATTACTCTAGCGAAATTTTTTCATAATTATGTCGTCTGAGTCAAGTGTTATTAGAATTAATTTTCAAGACTTCTTCTAGACGAGATGTTAGTGAGTGTCCAGGGTCGTAGCTAGAGGCTGGCCAGGAGGGCGGCTACCAGGGGCGCAACCGTCAGGGGGGCGCACTTTGCAGACCGCTGGGGATTGCGCACCTGGCAGCTGACAGGCACACGTTTAAACATTATCGGATGGCGTTCTCGTCAGCGAGGTAAAGGTTCGAGATGAGCTGGTAGCCCTGGGCACCGTACCGTTGTTTGATAAACTTGCCTATTTGATACGCTCGCCGTTTTCCGACCTGAAAAGTGATGAGGATAAAACACATTGAAATTGCAAACAGATGAAGGTCGTGTTATCTAGGTATGGATGAAATTGTTTCTTCATGCACTGTCAAGGTCATATTTGGTTGTTATAACCATAGACATACTGTTGGATTTACACACGATGACGCACTGACGGAGCGGCAGACGTCAGTCCATAGAACCACACCCGGTGCATCAATGCGTCACCGTGTGTGCTTCTACGTGCGGTTTCATACAACTCCTTGCTTCACAAATGACGGACTGACGTCTGCCGCTGCGTCAAAACGTCATGGTGTGTGAACGCACTAACATTTTGTCACACTCATACCTACATCCACAATTCCACATTGGTCGTTTGTTCACTCTCTGGCACACGCCGACCAAAGCGCTCTTTCTAGAAAATATGTCTTGGGGGTGCAAAATTAAAATATTGCTAGAGGCGCTTATAATCACTTCTCCAGGCCGACTCGTACCAATGTGTTTTTGCTGAATTTATGTACGATTAGGCTGTGCGTTGTCTGTCAGTCAGTCAGTCAAGGAACTCTTTTATAAGTATAGATTTGTTACACTCTGGCTTTTCCGTGAAGGAAAACATCGCGAGAAAACCTGCATGCTCCAATTACGAGGCATGTTTTGTACCCACTGCCCATTACAAGCGGCGACGTGCTCGACTCCCTCCCCGTCACACTGGACAGAGTTTCGATACTACTGGTGAAACGAGGATGTTCTGAGGTTTCAGAATATCTATGACTACCCCCTCGGTGATTATGGTCGTGAGCATGCATTGATGTAGTCACTATACTCTCTATGGGTTCTGTAGCCCCCAACAACGGAGTCGACACCCCTGTTTCGCCACAACGCAAATGCATTTCAAATTAGCAAATAAACAAAGATTAACATACCGTTGCAACCGCCTGATTATTTTATAATAGCAATATATCGACCAGTGTATTTGCGGTTTTGCTATTAACCATGTTTAGGGATTTTAATTACAATACAGCTGCAGCTTTTGAGTCTGTGTCTGTGTTAGATAGTTTTTCCAATCGTTGTATTGTCTTTCCATACAAACGGTTTCCAGTGATTTCATACTTTTTAAATTTTTTTGTTTAATGGCATCCGATGTGTTATCACAATTCAGCCAACGTCTCGTTATATGAATATTATACGTAGGAAAATGATCAGTAGTTTTAATTAAGTCTAGAGTGGCAGTTTTGCCAATGTAAGTAGTTAAGAGTCTCAAGTGATTGTTTTAAAAGGTTAAACCACAAAAGAGTTTACAAAATGGCTGACCCGCATGGCTAGAAAAATCTAGAGCCGACGCAGACGTCCTCTCGGTAGACCTCTAGCCACGCGAGTCCTCAAACTTTTCGTATGGAAAGGCAATAACGTCGATACGACGCTGACAGCAAAGGTACACACTGACTGCAATGCGAAGATAGGAAAAGGCTCCTAAGGGTTACTACATTAATCGACGGCGATCGACGGTTTGTCCATACAAAAGCACGATTGGTATGGGACACCGTTCGCCATGTCGTCAAAGCGAAAGGATGCGTACGAACGGCGACGTCCCATGCTTTTGGTATGAACTAACCATCTATCTCCATCGATCATTGTGTCATACGGAACCCTAATAATGTATCAGGCGCATACAGCACTCACACTCACAAAACCCACACGGCACAAATAAATCATTATACTTCAAAAGGTATTCCCAATGAAAATTTCCCTGTAATTACTTACTGAGGTAGTTTTGGGGAATGTGATAAGGGTGGGCAAGAAGAAAATTTGGGGTTAATAGAACAGTTTAACCTGTTTCAATTGTGTCCCATGAGTTATTACCATCGGAATAGGTAGAATGTACCTAAAGTTCGTGATAAGGTAACATAAGATAACATGGATTTTAAAATTACCTAGGTAGATGTCTATACAGGGTGAAATTGATAGCATTAGCATCCTATCAAACTGAACAACTTTTACTATGGGAGCAAACTGATCGGAGCAACAACAAAATCAGCCGTCGACTACCTACATTTGAGTCGAGTAGGCATTTTAGTATGGAACAGCCGATTTTTTTGTTCCTACGATCGGTTTGCCCCCATAGTAAAAGTTGTTCAGTTTGATGGGTAGACTCTTAGTTTAAAAGGATGCTAATGATATCAATTTCACCCTTGATGAAAAAATTTGTGATTAGGTATTTCAAAATAAGTAACTAAAGGTACTTAATACAGGCTGAAATATTACATATTTGTAAATTTGTAACGCATTTAAATTAATTTACACCCTGTACTATTGTAGTTCAAACGAAATTGCACTTTTCTAAAGATCATTTATTAAATAAAACAAGTACAGACTAAACTAAATAATATTTTTTATTTTATATCACAATTATAACATTTAAAAATATATAATTCTATTTTGCATTTCAAACGTTCTCTTCCAAATAAATCACTAACTAAATGACATCAAATAGAATAATTGGTAACATATCAAAGCACTTATTTCAATTAGTAGCAATTTTCTACTATAAAATTTAGGGATTGGACGAAAACCACTCAAAACTTTTCGACACATATAAATTTAATAATAATTTTGGATCCATATTGGGCTGGTAGGTACAAAATTCAAAGCCATATTTTAAAATTGCATAATTGAAGCTGTCGTACTAATTATTTCGTATTTATCACATTAAAAGCGAATAAATTGTCATACATTTTTTATGTAAACAAATCTTCCAGCTACTGCTTTTTTCCAATAATAATAAATGCTTAGATGGACGAGTTCTAACAGAATAGGTAGGTATAGCATTTGTTTTCGTTGACCTTCGCATTTGGACCAAAAATGTATGAAACGCGGATGTCTTTTAATATAAGTATGTATTTTCTATTGTCCTGTCAGGCTCCAAAAGAAACCTAACTTAACATCACAACCTCATTTGTTTCAAAAAATTATTACCTACATTGTATTTCCTAAAAATAAACTTAAAAATAAAAACATCACACTTTGCTTCTCTTAAGGCGCAGACAACAAGAAAACTAACGTCACTGAAATTTTTAGTTTTAGTTTTTTAGTTGGTAAGCCTTTTTAGTTAACTTCCTTTTGTATACAATCTGCAAACTAATATTAGTATATCTAGATTCATTATAAATATTTTAAAAATAGTCTGTACAGTTTTCAAGAAAATCCTCCGTAGACATAGGTACCTACATTGTTATGATCCTAAACGTACGACACAAACATGAAACATTCATGACCGAATCAGATTTCGAACCCAGAACCTCTTTTTTGGCAGTTTGGTTTAGTTAACATTTTACCAACCGGGCCGTGTCGCAACATTAATATAAAATGTGACGGGAGCCGTTGCTCTATGTACACTAAGTCAAACTTCAGCATGTATTCTACTCATCAAACTGAACAACTTTGATGTAAAATTTACCCTGTATAAAATAACGTAAAAGAAATGAAACAACAAACCTAGGTCATCGGTCGGTAGTAAAAAAGTTACTGACCAAGGAAGTGAATATGGGCGTAAGTTTATGTATCTATGTACCTACCTAAATTAATGCAAATTTTGAGAGCGTTAGTTTTTCATTGTTAATATGCACCTTAAAATACGGTCAAATCATCGCGGTCTTAGAAAATGACGGGCCTTAATCAAGATTCTGATAGTAAAATTCCGGAGACCGTTGAAATTAAAAAAGAAAATGGGTTTCTTCTGAAAGTAACAGATTTCAGATTTATTATTAATTTTACTCAAAGTCAAGGTGCTGACGGCCTCTGTACAGTCAGCAGCATAGGAATCTAACCCCCTTTGCGCTCATAAAGATTAAGATACAGGGGTCAGGTTTCTCTGATGCTGACTGTACTAGCTTGTATAATATAGTTATGAATTTTTGATAGACTTAATGAAGACGTCAGAAAAATTGTAATTAGATATTTTTTCATTAGGAATCAAATTATTTATACCTTGGGCAAAATGCTGATATTAGACTCGGCTCACAAATTAATAAAAAGCCTCACAAGTATAAACTATTATCGTCAATAATGAATCATTTGAAAAAAAATAATTTCAAAAAATTAGTTTCATTTCATCTATCATCGATTCTTAATGCCCTCCAAATGTATCAAGTATTTTAAAGACCCTATTACAATATAACAACTTTGTATATTTAGATCAAAGTAAAATTAATGGATAGGCCTAAAGCGTGTGAAGTTGATGCACACAACTAGGGCAATTGGTCCATACAAACTAGGGCAATTGTCTGTCATCTCGGTACAAATTTAAAGTATACCCATTCATTTGTTTTTCCTCATTTTCTGGATTGAAATATTCGCGCGTAAGGCCTATCCATTAATTTTACTTATAAGTTTATATACCTACGCAGTTACCTGACATAAGACCAACCACTGTTATTGCAGATTTAACCGTACCTTTACAATAAACTAACACTTATTAACGTAGCATTAAAGTTCAGTTCTAATGCCACAGATCTGGTAGAACTCTGATTCTGGAAGAACGAAGTCCTTAGTCAGGTTGACAAACTTGCTAAGCGCACAAGTTCCTTCACATGAGGCAAATTGTTGGACAATGGGCGATGATTCGCCGGCTTGCGATAGGTATACTGGCTGTAAAAGAAGAAATATTTTACGATAAAGTGAATGAAGAAAAGTTAATCATTAGAGGTACTAAGGCTGCTTGGCTGGAAAGGAAGATGACCAGTAGATTAACAAAAACTCATCGACGGCGATCGACGATTTGCCCACACAAAAAGCCGGGTGCTGTTCGCATCTATTCGCGAGGCGAGTCGTAGCGGACGGCATCCCATACGACACGTGCTTTAAGTATGGACAAACCGTCAAAGCCTGAAAGTGGTGGCCAGGAAAGATAAGGCAGACCATCTGTACATGGATCCAACGACATCTATATGCATCTATTCAGATAAGCACAGGAAGCACCTGAATGATTCTGTCGTTTCCAATCCCGGGAGAATATCGGCGTGAAAACCTTTAGTACTTTTTTTGTTGGACCAAAGGTCTTCGAACAGCAAAAACCGGATCAAAATCTGTTCAGTAGTTTTTGTGTGAAGTTTGAAGGAAAAGACAGAAATAAAAAAACATTCCGATGAATTTAAATATCGGTCGTAGATTTTAATTTGGAGAATGTTGAGGTATAGATTTTGATTTGGAGAATGTTGAGGATAGGTACCAACAAAACCCGGCACTAGAAGCATGAACTACAAGTATTCTGCAGAAACAAAGAATCAAACTTACCACAACATTAAAGTCGCCATTCCTCGACTTGTAAAGTTCCAGGGCGAACACAGCTCCATACTCCGGTAGACTAGAACCTATGACCTTCGTGGCCTCCATGAGAGACCCGATGTTGAAGTCGTGGGCCGAGAAGATCCGAAGACGCTTGGCGACTGGTTTCCCTGCTGCTATGTCTGACGCTGCGTTGATGAAGTCATTGAGGATGACCCCTGAAGAAGATGAGGAGTTAAGGATTTTAGCATATCGAACGAGAAATTCTGATGCGTATGTGAAGTCTACCAATCTGCATTGGACAGTTCAGCAACGCCCAAACATCCTCCTTGAGGGTAGACCCGTGCCTTGCAGTGGGAATGCCTGATGAGTGATGACGAATGGGAAGAATAGGGGAAGATGCACTGATGAAAGATGAAGGGTGAAAATTAACGTTTGATTTTATTTCTTTTTATCTGCATACCTAAGCATTATTGCCGTGTGGTTCCGGCTTAGAATGGGCCACCCCAATTCTTCCCACAGATCACTATATCACGAGGCGACTAAGGGATAACGGTTTCTTATGCAGGGTATTTGTGGAAGAATGGCTACCTATCATCACGTTATTTCAACTTGAAACCTTCCATACGCTAAAAGTTAAGCCATGTTATGACTTTATGCAAGACAGTCAGTAGTTGTAGCAATGTTTTTGACCACCTCGAAAGCTGCTCATGCGCATTATTTAAGTCCTACCCGCGAGGGTATAATCATAGATATTCTGAGTATACCACATTTTGAATAAACACACTTTACGTCCGGTAAAGCCCGTAGCCAATTTAAATGGACACATCACGTGCCTTTTAACTAAAAAACTAAGTTTCCTCACGATGTTTTTCGTCAAAAAAAAGCCAATGGTGTAACGAATCGTTTGAAGATCAAAGAAAAGATGTGATTTGCATAAAACGAATACCTACAGAAAAACCGATTTTGTGTATCTCGTTATCTTAATAGTGAGTTCTAGAACTGTCCGACAAGGCTGCTCGGTACTTAGTAACTTAGTATCTAGTAATTGCGACTAGCGTCTTGGTCACGGCCTACTGGTGCGTAATAACAATTAGGTACTGTTTTTTTTGCATTTAGCATTGAATTATTATGTAATACGTACAAGAGACACTGACCATACAAGTGCGGTGATGTCACCTCACCTCACTCAATAAATCTCTATATTCTCTGTCACCCTATCCTCCTGACCTTCTTTACTTCAGTAAGAGAATATAATTCGGAGCGCGCTCCATACAAACGAATTCTGGTTATATTTTCAATACTAACAAATTCAAGTCAATGCAATTTTTCAAAAACAATTTAGAAACTAATCTCTATGTTTGTATTTTGTCTGATTTTCGATTGTATAGTTTTAAAGTTACACTTCCTCAAAGATTTCCATACAAATCATAAATTAATCCTACATAGCATTGAAACTGTATATTTTAACAAAAATCTGACAACATACAAGCATAGAGATTAGTTTCAAGATTGTTTCTGAAAAATATCATTGACTTTAATTGGTTAATATTGAATATAAAACCAGAATTCGTTTGTATGGAGCGCGCTCCAAATTACATTTTCTTACTGAAGTAAAGAAGGTCAGGAGAATAGGGTGACAGAGAATATAGAGATTTAGTGAGGCGACATCACCGCACTTGTATGGTCAGTGTCTCTAGTACGTATTACATAATAACTCAATGCTAAATGCAAAAAAACATCAGCACTGAAATATGGAACAACAGATTTTTTTTTTGCGCTGTCCGGTCGCTCCCGTAGTAGTTTCAGTGTGATGGGTAGAATAAGTGGTTTAAAGGTTAATGATACTTTTCCTTACACACTGTATATCGTTTTGCCAATTTTGGTACGGAACACTAAAGAGAGTTCTTACCTGCACCGATCTTCTTCATCTCGTCAGTTCTGAAGTACAATCTGTACGCCAATCTACCAGCTTCACTTATTGCAGGCAAGATAGGAGTAGCCCATTTAGGAATATCCAGATTCATACCAACCTGAAATAACACGATTTTTTTGGCATAAGCGTAAGCATTGAGGAATACAAGAAATTTGAAAAATTGGTTTTTAACAGATCTATTGCTGTCTTGCTGTTCCCGAGCAACCGAGCTACTAGTGCGAAAGAGACATCTGCAGCTCGAATTGATTTTACCTACATGAAATGGACGAAATCACGATTTCGTATTCCCCTGATTCCTTCCTTCCTTCCATCACTGGCTTTTCGGTGAAGGAAAACATCGTGAGGAAACCTGCATGCTTCAATTTCGAGGCGTGTATTTAGTACAGTAATTCTATGTATTCAATGTATGGGGATAACAAACAAATTAATAAAGTTTTGAAACTTATGTGGCATGATACCTTTGTGTGTGGTGTTCAAAACTCACAACTCTCCCTCCCCCTCCCCCTGACGCTTCACCCCCCCCTCGCCTTGAAGTTTGTCCCCGTTAACAGTTTTTTATCTTTTTTGTAAAAACTATAATAGATACAAAAAAATGTCAAAAGTACAAATTATCCTCATTAAATTATACACAAAATAAATAATATGCACTTTCTTCATAGGACTTTACCTTTGAGGGCTAGAGGGACGAGAAAGTAACAACATTTCAAAACTTATGAAATTTGTATGGCGACCCTCGTGAAAGTTGAAGATAAAAATGAAATGTTTCCATATTCTTAATAAGCGACCCCGAATACCCTCGGATACAAATTTTCAGTCGGATCGGTGAACCTTTAAAAGCTGCTTTGGCGTTTGAAATTTCCATTGCAGCCATACATTTCTATCATTGTTTCCGCGGGCCGTTGACCTCATCCTTCAGGATTCGACCTTCTGAGGAAGTAGAAATATTCATTTTAACACCAAGACATCCTAATGATGATCCCCAAAATAATTTTACTATACGTTAGTTGAGGGAAACCCGGTGAACAATCCGAGTAGGTATCTATGTACTCTCTATGGAAAGTGGTGGGGATCAACCAGATACCTCCAATTGATCTCCGGGTTCCCCTTTCGGTACAAGGATGAAATTTAGGGATCATCACATGGATGCTTTGGTGATACAGGGAAAACTGACTTCCTCAGAAGGTCGAATCCTGAAGGACGAGGTCAACGGCCCGCGGAAACTATGATAGATATGATGGCTAAAATGGAAATTTCAAACGCCAAAGCAGCTTTTAAAGGTTCACCGATCCGACTGAAAATTTGTATCCGAGGGTATTCGGGGTCGCTTATTAAGAATATGGAAACATTTCATTTTTATCTTCAACTTTCACGAGGGTCGCCATACAAATTTCATAACTTTTGAAATGTTGTTACTTTCTCGTCCCTCTAGCCCTCAAAGGTTAAGTCCTATGAAGAAAGTGCATATCACTTATTTTGTGTAAAATTTAATGAGGATAATTTGTACCTTTGCCATTTTTTTTGTATCTATTATAGTTTTTGCAAAAAAGATAAAAAACTGTTAACGGGGACAAACTTCAAGGCGAGGGGGGGTGAAGCGTCAGGTGGAGGGGGAGGGAGGGTTGTGACTGTGAGTTTTGAACATCACACCCAAAGGTATCATGCCACATAAGTTTCAAAACTTTATTAATTTGATGGTCTGAAAAACACAGAATTACCGAACTAATTGTACCCAGCACTGTCCATTATAAGTGGCGACGGGCTCACTCCCCGTCACACTGGACAGAGTTTCGTTACTACTGGTGAAACGTGGATGTTCTGAGGTTTCAGAATATCTCTGACTACCCCTCGGGGAATATAGTCGTGAGCATATGCTATGCTATGCTGATTCCTTCTTCAAGACTCATCATTCTCTTACCCATTTCCCATTATTTGGGGTCGGCGCAATATGTCGTCCTCTTCCATTCATCTCGCTTGGCCTTCGTTTCAGCACTCACTCCTTTCTTATACATATCATCCTTCACACAATCCATCCATCTTTTCTTTGGCCTTTCTCTCCTACCACAGCCATCCACATTTTTCAAGACTAAACCCAATTAAATAATTTTTTCCAGAATGTATCAAAATTTCACCAAGGTAGTTCCAGTAGTTTATCCGTGAAAACGTACTGCCAGTTAATCTTTCGCATTTATAGTGTGGAAAGATTACATACATGACCTTCGTTAATGATCCTCGTGCTGGGTCATACCTGGCGCGATTCAACGCGGAAACGCGGCCAGCATTATGGTCACCTTCGGGCCAGGTATGACCTGGGCTGGGCTTTTTAATTAATGACCTTTTCTCCCCTCCGGATGGCAAGCGTTAATTCTCGTCCCGCTGCGCTAAACGAAGTTGTCGCTTTCCACCTCCGTCGAGGAGAAAAATAGTATACTAACCTCGGGCAGTAAATAAGAAAGCCTCAGATCACATGTTTATTGACCTCGGTCAACAGTTACATGAGATCTGAGACCTTTCTTACATTCCTGCCCTCGGTGTGTAATCTTCTATAGTAGTACTAGTAGTGGCTCTGTCTAGAATGGTCAGATTTAAGTTTACGGTAAGTTTTGTTTGTTCTAGCGCTTTTACTATTTCATTCCTTTAATAAACATTATTTCACATACCATACTTTTAAACAAATCCAGCAGAGTCTCATGCAACAACGGGTCCTCTGTAAAGTTGCGACCAGTTTTAGCAGTCAGCATTTCCGTCAGGTCCTTGTAGGGGGCAAACTCTTCTAACAGCGATTCCTCTTTAGCTTTGGCCATGAGGGTCTTGAATCGCTTGCAGTTTGAGTAGTAACGAAGCTGTGGACAGAAATTATAAATTTATATGATCGTGATCAGACTATATGACCCACCGACTGCAAGCAAAATCATCCTCTCACGATTAAACACTCCCAACCGTGCGAAAAAAGATCCACCAATAGCGCGCTCGCTCGATCACGTCATTAGGAAATGGAAGCGCTCCTATTGGTAGCATAGGATAACATATGTTCACGACTATATAGTCGAGGGGGTAGTCAGAGATATTCTGAAAACTCAGAACATCCACGTTTCACTAGTACCGAAACTCTGTCCAGCGTGACCCGTCGCCACTTGTAATGAACAGTGGGTACAATACATGCCCCGAAATTGAAGCATGCAGGTTTCTTCACGATGTTTTCCTTCACCGAAAAGCCAGTGGTGTGTGGTGGTGGTGGCTCCAATTGGTTGATTATTATAATGCAGGGCCCTTTTTAATATGCTGAAGGTTTTTTTAAGAGAATGATCAAACTATCAAGCTAAACAACTGTCTCTATGGGACCAACTACGAAATCGGGAAAAAAATCAGCTCAGTCCCATATATTTGAGTCGACCAGGTTCGCAGTTTTGAATGGAACAGCAGATTTTTTTCGCTCCCTTTTTTGTAACACGCTTGAAATAGCTGCTGTTTTGGTACTGATAGGTATGTGGCCCGAGAAAAATAAGATTGACTATGGCTGGCATAATAGACGGAGTACAGGAAAACAGAAAAACGCGGCGTAATATACATACATAGATTTAAAATCTAAAACTGATTTGTAAAGATTTATAATTTTAAACAACTACAACTTTTTTTTACAATTTTAACTGTGACATTGGCTTATGAAGTTATGATCGATAAAGTAGCAATAACCTTCAAATATTATCGCAATTGAAGCATAACTTTATCACGCAATACACAGAGAGTTCAAGTTACACAATTATAATCAATCTGCCCTTTAAGGCGGCGAGGAAATACCGCGTATGTAAGTTTCCGATTACATTAGTTTACAAGAACGGTAACATAGTATTTATTTATGCCTCATCATTCTCTAGCCCGTTTCTCATTATTTGGGGTCCGCGCATTATTTTAATCTTTATAATTTATGACCAGGCAATTTTAAGTAATATTTTATCATGTCTATTGTCTCAAATCTCAAATTAAGAAACTAAACTAAGCAGAACTTCCAAAATCATGAAGATTTGATACAGATTGAGTCGGGTAATTACACAAAAATTACATAATAAGACCCCTCTGATATGGTCATCCTCAGTTATATTTACCCTCTAATTTTTTATGCGGAACTTAAGAAATTATTCACTTTTTAAGTCGCTCAACTGACAGGACAGGACACGTACCTAAATCGCTGAAGGCAGATCCTTGAAATTTGGAATACTTATTTAACAGAATATGTAGAGAAGAGAGGTGCATTATACAGGAAATATTGCACTGCTACTGTCGTTTCCAGTAGGCTAGCATGCCACGTACGACAAGTAAAGACAACGTAAAGTAACAACGACAGAGGCACATCTCGATTTTTCTCATCTTGTCGGTGGTGGCCTACTGGACAAGGACCAAGAGGACATCTGAAGACTAGATTGATAAACTCAGTTCGCAGAGATATGACCGAGTGCAATGTCTCCGGAGACGTCGCCAGAAATAGGGCAAGAAAAAACAGACGCGGAAGGCTAACCCTGTAAGAGAGCGAGATGTAGGGACATTCAGAAAGAATTTTACGAAAATATCATAATTTCACGCGGACAAAAGGTATTATTAGCAATATTATGTATATTTATTTTTGTATTTCCTCAGAGGAACATGCGTAATATTCCAGTTTTATCTATCTCGTCGCCTTAACGGAACTTATAATATTTGTCCTTGTAATTCGTGTTTACTTAAAATAATTATCTTTAATCAATCACAGTTTGATCTGGCATGAATCCAGTTTACTTTAGTATTAATTAATAATTTGAATGTTTTCCCAGAATTCCCAAATCACATTTATACACAAACACATAAACTCACAAATTATGAAGTACCAATGAGTTTTTCAAAATTTATATACGATTTGTAACACCACTGGCTTTTCGGTGAAGGAAAACGTAGTTAGGAAACCGGCATGCTTCAATTTCTAGACATATATTGTATCCACTGTCCATTACAAGTGGCGACGGGCTCACTCCCCGTCACACTGGACAGAGTTTCGGTACTACTAGTGAAACGTGGATGTTTTGAGTGTTCAGAATATCTCTGACTACCCCCTCGGGGAATATAGTCGTGAGCATATGCTATGCATAGACTCACGACCGTAATCGCGTTCGGGGCTGTCAGAAACGTTGCAAAAACTGATATCTATAATATCTTTCCAAACAAGCATCGAGTAGTCAGTTGAAGCAAAACCCATCTAGCGTATTGAATTCTTTCAGGATAGAAGTTTCAGGGATTTCATGGGCTTTTATAGGGGTTCGTAGTCAAATACGGAACCCTTATACTTTTATTTACAGATGGGTTTGCTCTTGACCTCAATCCTCAGGACAAAGATGGGGTCGAAGATGTAGCGAGCTTACCCAGAAGAAGCCTATTCACTCTTACTTTAAAGGAATTCGGGTTGTGAGCGTTTATAAATACTGACGCAGGCAGAGATTTCTACTCCTTGGCTGTGCGCATTATACAGGGTGAAATTGATATCATTAGCATCCTTTTAAACTAAGAGTCTACCCATGAAACTGAACAACTTTTTCTATAGGAGCAAACCAATCGGAGCAAAAAAAATATCTGCTATCCCATACATTTGAGCCGTGTAGGCAGCAACGGCGGGTGCAGTTTAGTATGCGGCAGCAAATTTTTTTTTGCTTCTATTGGTTTGCTCCCATAGTAAAAGTTGTTCAGTTTGATGGGTAGACTCTTAGTTTAAAAGGATGCTAATGATATCAATTTCACCCTGTATATCTAAGGAACTTTGTCGTGGGCGTGTCCGATTCGCACTTTCCGATTTTTTGTTGCTGATCGAAGCATTTTGTCGAAACTTACGTAATCTTCTTTCAGTGGATAGGCAGTGTAAGGAACTGGCTGCCACACCTTCCCAATCGCCTCGTCCCATTGTTGTTCAACTTCAGGAGGATATACGGCTGACATCGCGACCTGGGTCAACGAACAAATTATTAAAAAATAAGTAAAAGGGCATCGACATACAAGAAAGCAGTGTTACAAATTGTAATCGCTTCGTAGTAAGTAAATAATAATTGTATTAGCTATATTTTATGATATTACTTATTATGTAAGTATAGCTAATGCAATTATTCTTTACTTTCGAAAAGCATAAAGTAATTAAAAAAAAATAAGCACAAAATATCTATTTGCGTACTACCAAATACATTATACATTAATACATTAGTATTAATAAATGTTGAGTGGGACAGGTAATTGTACAATCTTAACTATTATAAAACCGTAGAATCAGAGGATGAGAAACAAAAAAGTAGCGGTTTACTTCATATAAAATCAAATAACATTCGATAGCGCGATTTAAATGATGTGCAGCGCCATCTATTGACAAAATTGTTTGTTTGTTCGCACATCACGCAAAAACTACTGAACCGATTTTGATGAAACTCTTTTTGTTTGATAGCTTATGATCTGACTTAAAATCTGGTATATAATTTGTGCGGACGAAGTCGCGGGAAAACACTATAGTATTATATAAAGATAATAAGGTAAATAAACTGAACCAAAAAAGTAATTGAGTAATTGCAATGAACAATGACAATTTGTAAATTAGTAATTAACTTAGTTACTACACGTAACTATGTGTAAGAAGGTAATTATGCTTATGTGTTGCCGTCCAAATCCATTTTAGGATAAATGAGTTTTGCCAAGACCATACCAGTTTTTTCTATACGCAATAAGATGAACCAGTATGACAGCCTACTGGTCCGGCCCAAGCCCGATAAGAGAAACCAGTTTAGCCTAGGTTGAACTGGTTGGTCTTAGTATTGTTACACGCACACTTCAAGATAAAATTGTTTGGCCTAGTCTATGCAAATAAGGAAAAATTATGAATATACCTACAGGGTAAACCAAACTTAATATGCTGACCTACTCTGTGATCAAACTATCAAACTGAACAACTTTCTCTACGGACCAATAACAAAATCACGAAAAAAATATCTGCTCTACCCATAGACTTAAAAGAAGAACCAGACGAAATCTCGTCTAATCATGAGTGAAGCACCCATTTCTTTTGTGTGCGTCTTGTCACGCCGCGGTACATAAGGTGAAGGGTTGAAGCACCTGCGCCTAGAGCTAGTGCATCTGTGTGAGTGTAGGTCCCTTGTAGAACAAACTAGATTGTATTACCTTGCATGCTTCAATCAATCAATCAAATCAAATATTCTTTATTTTGAGTGACGTGGCTGAGGGGGTGGCAAGAGGACGTCTCGTCGGCTTGCGATTTTGACAGCCACGTGGCTCCGCCATTTTATGGCGGTTTCTAGTGTGTTTTTGTTTAAAAACGGGGCTTTGAGATCGCACTATCCTATTGTACCGTACAATATCTAATGAGTATATCCTCAACACTTGACACTGGCGAAATCTAACAAGGAAACGCCATTAATTAAGAATAGAATATTCTTTATTTTACACCAAAATATAAACAGTAAAATACAGAGAAAAATAAAACAAGAGGCACAAAATAAGGCGGTCTTATCGCTAAGAAGCGATTTCTTCCAGACAACCTTAGGGTAGAGGAAACGGTGAACGAAGAATGGTAGGCGGTGTTTCCATCTTTTTAGTGCAATATTCGGTCCGTAATTCTTTCAAGTCCGTGGCTGTCCCATACATTTGGGTCTACTCGACCCGTAGGATTGCAGTTGTGTAAACTTGTGTATGAAACAGCAGATTTTTTTTGCTGTTTCGTCTTTGGTCCCGTTGAGAATGCTATTCATTTTGATGGTCTGAGCATCCCCTTTAAAACCGTCAGCATATAAAGAAATACCCTATACAATATTAGAATTATTGCATTTATAGGTAAGTACTGCCAATTAACCGGGCCCGATTTCAGCATATAGATTGCCCGATTTACGCTCAGTTGCAGTTTCTGTAAATCTCATTAAGGCGTATCTGCCCTGGACCACGACTCTCCATACTAATCGATGCGAACGAGCGCGTGGCTCCGGTCAGAATTTAGCTGTTTTCTTTGAAAAATTAGATGATTTTTTATTAATTTCTAAAAAGTAAGAAAATCACATAATTCTAAATTGTATTGTGAACAATAGTGTAAATTTTCATTTTCTTCCGATTCAAAATGTAAGAGTAAAATGGTTACAACTGGAAAAAAAGGGGTGACTTTAGAGTCCCTTTGCTTCGGTTTTATTCATTAAAATCGATTTCTAGAAAAACCACATCACTTCTCATATCCTGTAGATGGTTCAGTTTATTTTTCAACTCAAAAAGTGCCATAGTTAATGAATAAAATGGTTTCAAAGTACCCAAAACTGGCAGGTAGCTCCATTAAATCTCTTGCTGTCACTTTTTGTCTTGTTGATGTAGTAAAAGCTTCTTAAAAAGCAAGAGATTTAATGGACTTTAATGGGCTTTTCTGCATCTGAGTGTTATTTTCCCTATTTTTAAAGTGTAACAAATCATATCAATCAAATCAATCAATCAAAATCAATGAATGCCGAATCGGGCGTGATTAATTGGGTTACGTAATCAGTCACACCGGGTTTCACTGGTAACATATTCACACAAGTTCTAAATAGTTTTTGGTTAGTTCAGTAAGTTTTTCCAAAAAGCTTTGAATATTACCTGAACAGTCATCTTGGTTCTCTCCTTATCTGTGCTCCGGATGGCGATCTCGTCAGCGAGGTAAAGGTTCGAGATGAGCTGGTAGCCCTGGGCACCGTACCGTTGTCTGATAAACTTGCCTATTTGATACGCTCGCCGTTTTCCGACCTGGAAAGTTATGAGGATAAAACACATTGAAATTGCAAACAGTTGAAGGTCGTATTATCTACTGCGTATGGATAAAATCGTATCTTCATTCACTGTCAAGGTCATATTCCATGTTAAAGGTTGTTATAACCATAGCCATACTGTTGGACTTTTATATGTTTTAGGGATTTGATCGTGCGAGCGTATTCTAAGCGATCCAGAAATGTTTTGTAATGGAACCGTCCCGTTTTCATATAATTACAAATTAATATACAGATGACGGGATTTGACGACTTAATTTCGCAGGTCAGCGACCATAAAAGATTAATGAGCCAGGAACCTACGAATGTTCGTAGCCAGGAACACAAGTTTTCGACATAACAATGTACAATCTATTGGAATCTAATGGGAGGCATAATTCTGACCATCAAACTGAACAACTTTCTCTATTGGACCAACATCGAAATCGTGAAAAAGAAATCAGCTGTCCCATGCAATTGGCTCAAGTAGGTTTGCAGTTTTGTATAGAGCAGCAGATTTTTTGTCGCGATTTTGATGTTGGTGCCATAGAGAAAGTTTTTCAGTTTCATGATCAATCCCCTTAAAAAAGTGTCAGCATAATAAGAAGGACCCTATATAATATCAGCTGTAACAAAAAGTCAGCTGTACCATACATTTTAGTAATGAAGCATATACGTTTTTTTCAGATTAGCAGATCATCAACAAAGTTCAATCAATCAATTATAATTGCTTGAAAGTTGCTCTGTTTGATGTCGAATTCACTTTCAAAAGTTTAGCAACGCTTTAAATCAACAACTGGTAAGTTGGCAATTACCTAATATCTGTCATGATATTTGACCTCAATCCTAGAGGTCAAGAGCAAACCCATCAATTATAAAAAATAAATTAAGTACAAACCTCGGACTGTGGATACACTAAGGTTATTAGTGTTCAACATTAGAAAACCCCAGACAAAACCCTCAACCGATGTTCTAAGAACGAAAATAACTTGTTTCGTGTGATTTCATGAATCGAACAAAGTATTATACGTGACAAGAATAGAAGGTAATAACAGCTATGCATAGATTTTAAGTACTATCATTATCTTCAACGAAGCTTTAGAATATTTCGCTTATCATGAATAAAAATTAAGCAAATATATATGGTAAGAAGGACGGGTCGTGATATATTGGACGGAGATAGAATATTGACATTCATAATTCTCATCATCCTATGCAGGTTTAGGTCCCTCTTTTGTTTTTGTCATCATCATCTCAGCCGATAGACGTCCACTGCTGGACATAGGCATCCCTCAAGGATCGCCACAGCGATCGGTCCTGCGCTGCCCTCATCCAGATCCAGCGGGTTCCCACCGCCTTTACCAGAACGTCGGTCCACCTAATGGGGACACCCACGCTCGGCTTTCAGCTCCATCGGCCATATTTGTTGTGGTGGTATTTAATTGGTGCTTTTAGGTCTTCAACTCTGGTATAAATTATCTCTGGACTTGGCTTGCTAATAGCCATGCTTTTCCTATTGCTGTCTCTAGTTTGCAATGGAGGGAATTCTGATATTTATCCGCGCTCAGTTTTTTGGACTTCACAACGCATTAGAATTTCTTCTTCCGCGGATGTATAGGTTTTCTTACAATATTTTTGCCTTAGGCAGGCCTTATTTCACGCAATTTGCGGTCGAAAACGATACATTCTGACGTCAAATCAGGGTTCAAAATTATAGTAGATTACACACCGAGGACAGGAAAGTAAGAAAGGTCTCAGATCTCATGTAATTGTTGTTTCATGTAAACAAACATGGTGATCTGAGGCTTTCTTATTTACTGTCCTAGGTTAGTTTACTGTTTTTCTTCTCGACGGAGGTGGAAAGCGACAACTTCGTTTAACGCTGCGGGACGAGAATTGACGCTTTCCGTCCGGAGGGAAGAAATATTAATTAATTATTTTCTTTGATATTTCTTATCATTTCGTGTATGTGAGCTTCTCTTTTTGCGTATCGTGATTAGATTTAGATACGCATAGCGTGACATTGCTGGCGCACACTTTTTGTTTTCCAAATTAATATTATTATAATTACCATGATAATTATCGTGATAAAATTATCCTTTCGAACCCATCGTCAAATAAAGCTATTTTTAACTAAAATAGAGTAGCCTGCAGCAGATAGGTAGGAGTAGAACCCGTGTCCCGTCCATTTATCTTCGACCAAAGAACCGCTGTCAGTCAAAATATATCTTGAACGTGTCCAATGCAGCACGGGTCATTTGCAAAATATTTACTAGCTAATTTGATCCTTAGGTCTATAGTTATAAGGAAACTATTCGTACTAAAGGCACAGCGCATTAATCGAATGCGTGAATGCTTGCGTCCAACGAGCAATCTTTGACAAAATACTGTTAGAGCAGAATGTCTGCAGAGATTTTAATTAACGAAAGCTTATTCTTTATAAATTAACTTGAAATATAATTTTTTTTTTGCAAAGTGTTCTTTACATAACAATGGCGATCAGCCAAAAAAGCGATAGATTTTGTTTTTTAATGGGACATGCATGACTGTGTTCTTAACCTCATGTATTTTTTCTATGTATTTTAGTTATATTTAACTATTTTATGCTCTATTGAGCATAATATTGATTTGATTTGTTTTGTTATTTTATGAATTTTAAGTTTATTTGTTTGCGATTGCTTCTTCGACAAAAACGTGTCAGTCAGTTAAATTATGAAGTCGATTTGTGAAGAAATTATTGTATTTACTTTTAAAGCCTGACCAGAAATTTAAATAACCTGGTTTTTGGGGCGCTGCAATCGACTATAATTACGACCTTTATGTGTTCCAAGTACAAAAATTAGTTCCATTGATTTTCCGCAACATGGCGAGGTTTTTTATTTTTTGGTCGGGCTTTAAATATTTTTTTGTAAGTACCAAGTAAAGTAAAAAAGATACGTGTTTTCGATTTTTGTATTACTATGTATTGCTATTTGTACATGTATCGCTCGTTTGAATGAAATGAGTGAACCTTCCAGTGTTTATAAATATAACAATAATACAAGAAAAGGTGATTTAACATTGACAGAAACATGCAAGATACTTGAATGACCTCAAGTTATTATAAATAGAGAAGTTGTAATCATTCACCTACTTCAGAACAGAAACAAACATCTTAAATTCACGTTTTTATTCCCTTTCGGAGTGATGAGAAACTACTAACAGACATAATTAATTTATACCAGAGATCACTTTTAGCCCAGATAGGATTTCATGATAATATAATAATTATCATCATATAGCCTGATACAGGGTGTAAGTGACAGCCTAGCAAATACTGAAACCGTGAATTCAGATCATCAAACTAAACAACTTTCACTATGGAGTCGTCAATTTTCGTCTCGCTGCGCTAAATGAAGTTGCCGCTTTCCGACTCCGTCGATGAGAAAAATAGTATACTAACCTCTGGCAGTAAATAAGAAAGCCTCAGATCACATGTTTGTTGACCTCGGCAGATCTGAGACCTTTCTTACTTTCCTGCCCTCGGTGTGCAATCTACTATATTTATATATACTTACATTAGTCAGACCTTCTAAACCTTCAATGTACGTTATGTTTCTTATTTTATCCTGTATGTCGGAAAGAGACAGCTCATCTGCATCTGGTGTCCTCTCGCCGTGTCTGTTTACCTGGAATATTTATTTGCTTTTAAAAGTTTTTAATCTTAGTTTTCAAATAACAATAAAACAGAGACAAAAGCCCAAGAAGGACCCTATATTTTTATAAGTACCCATTAGTCTGGCAATCGATGGTGTGCTTCCTGCCAATGCTGAATCGCGTGGCAGCAAAATTGCCCGTCTAAAGGCCGAAAGCCAAAGACATCTATTGTTAAAGAAGTCTTTACCGAAAGCACGATCGCAAATCCGGTCTCTGCTAATAAGCGCGCACAGCTACCCCTCCAAAAAAAAATTCGATTTGGCCTTGACAGAAAGCAGCGATCTTGCCCGTCTAATGGGTACTTTACCCTCGATAAGTTTTAATAGCTTATCTGTTATCAGCATAGGTACCATGGCACCGTGATATAGCGCTATCACACCTTCGCTCTCTTTCTATTTGCGTGCGAACGAACAAGATAAAAGACGTGATACAGCCGTATAGCATGTTGCACGTGTAGCATGCTACGAGTGCTGATGGACCGTTTGGCACATTTCGTAAAAAAGATACCTATGTTAAACGAGCTCAGATTAGAAGTGGTGAAATATAGGCCCTTAATATTTCAAGTGACTGAACGTCGCTTACTGGCACAACAGAATGTCTATGTTTAATTTAAGCACTATCAAATGTAGAACGAAAAGAAAGGTTCAGGATACTGAACAACTTTCCCAAGGGTACAAAGGGAAATTGGATAAAATTCCAAAATGTTTACCTCTAGCGCGGAAACATATAAATGAAAGTGTTTCTTTGGAATCATAATAATAAGCAGTGATCGGAGTAGGTCTCAGATAAATTAACAGGAATGGATTGGAAATGATCTCTCATTTCTACGCAAAAAAGTCTATCAATTTTGCGGGGGTGAGGGGGGAGGTTTATATACTGGCGCGGGACGCGCGTCAACTATTTTTATATGACGGGTATGCTCACTGAGCATGCGTCTTTGGCAGAGGGGTACGCGCGTAATATCGCATCCATTCCTGTTAATTTATCTGAGGAGTAGGTAGATTCGATTAGGGTAAAGGCGTATATATATATTTGTGTGTTGAACATTAATATTTGTATTCGATTCGTGGGTGTTTTTATCTATAAAGGGCGCGCACCCTGTTTAATATACAATGCATATATTTTACGCCCTGTATAGATACTAACACCCATGAATCGAATACAAATATTAATATTCATCACACAAATATATACGCCTTTACCCTAATCGAATCTATCTACTCCGATCACTGATAATAAGACACAGACCAGTAGGCCTAATAAGGTCATCATCATGATCATTAGCAGGCCTACCATCAAGAAGGGTCCATCACGCGTGCACTACACAATACGTATCAGAAGTTGTTACACTGAAAAAAATGTTCTGTTGAATATAACCAAACTTTAGTTACTTCCAAACTGTTTTTAGGCTGTTGCACATAAACGAATGTTTGGTTATAAATAGCTAAACGGTTTGCTATTGATATCCCAATGTAGATTATCTGCTACTAAACAGTTTGGAAGTCACAAAAGTTATGTTATAACTGACAAAAAATTTTTCAGTGTATTCAGTGTTATAAATGATAAGGTAATATAAAATAATGCTACAAGCCTTTAGCTTTTATACAAAAATGTTATTCCCATAGAATAAATAGTCTACAGGCAAAGAAACAAGAACTAGTTGGTACCTAGTTATTTAAATAAAACACAAAGTCGACACAAAGAAAGTAATTATAACGAAACCACAATATTACTTCCTCTTTTGTTTAGAAAAATGCAGAGAAAAATGTGAATTTTATTATTTTTCAAGGAAAGGACAAGCTTTATTACTCGTGTTTAAGGCTCAAATTGGCTTGAAAGTCCGTTTTTCTACAAACTTAATTTATCTAGCGTATGCAGGCGAACCATTGCCACATTATATTGTCTCCCCTGGACAATTTTAATTACAAAAAAGAAGTCTGTGGTGAAGAAGTAGCAGATTTAACCTGCATTCTACGAACAAATAATATATTTGTTCGTAGCCTGCATTCATATTATATTATGCAATGTAGGAAGTACAAACTACTTTTACTATAAGTCGTTGAAATAATTTACTATTTTAATTTGACAAATTGAGTTAATGTCAAATGTCCATGTTCCACGCACTCCTGTGAAGATCGGAGACGGAAGTTGTTGATGACTATGTATAAATAAGTTACGGAACAAACTGTCCAGTTAGGTATAATGTCCAACTTCGAGAAAGAAGTCAACAGCGAATCCAAATAGGATGCGGCGTTTGGAAAGTTACGTAATATCTTCTCGTCCAAAATACTGCAGTATCTTAAAAGTCCTAGATTAGTGTGTACGACATACGGAACTGAGACGTGTTCGTTCACTAAAGGCCCAGTAAAAAGGCTGATAGTCACCCAAAGGGAAATGGAGAGGGCTATGCTCGGAATTTCCCTGTCCCTGAAGGAAGAGAATGAACCAGGGTAGCCGACATAGCCCGAAGAATTGGTAAACTAATGTGGCAATGGGCTGGGCTCATTGCAGAACAGATGGCCGATGGGGTCGAAGAGTTCTCGAGGGGCGACCGCGTACCGGAGGTAGCGGGTACCCGTTGGTGAGGGTACCACAGAACCGGTCGTTGTGGCGATCCTTGGGGGAGGCCTATGTCCAGCAGTGGACGTTTACCAGCTGAGATGGTGATGAATTTTAATACGCAGGGTGCTAGGGCAAACATAAGCATTACTTTAAGGGGTGATTTTACCCATGATACTGAACAAACTTTCCCTAAAAAACCTATATGAAATTCGATACTTTCCATAATAAATTGGCAATTGCCATCAGCTAGCAGCTGACCGAACGTTTGTATGAAAGTTGATTTCTTTTTTGCGAATTTCCCTTTATTATTTTTTTAAAGTTATTCTGTATCATGGGTACAATCAGCCCTATTATTATTATTCGTATGGCTTTTTTAAATTGGCCCTTAAAGTAATGTAACTGTTTACCGTAACACCCTGTAGTGATACGTAACATACAATACCGTAGTAGGTATTTTGTCTTATTGCAATGTTTGTGGGTGTTAAGTTTTCCCACAAAAGTCAATTAGATTGATGTATTCGATAAGTCAAAGCTAAATAAGATAGAAAACTCGTACTCTTGTTTGCGTTATATATTCTTCTACGCAGATCAAACAACGTAAGACTGAACGGGTGAATGGATGGGCACGTGCAAGACCTAGGGCTGCCACCTTTGGATGAAAATTACTGATTTTTTAAATCAAACTATAGATTGAAAAATTATGTCTCAGGCTGGGACATGAACCCGCAAATCCCGCAATCTTCCAAACCGGGAACCGGTTTCTTAATAATTTTTCAATCTTTAATTTGATTTGAAATATCACAACATGGCTGTAACATGTTTATAATCACAAATCTTTGATACTGATTTTTTGTAGAGAAATCTAGGTTTTTGTTATTGTTGGGAGAACATAAGTAAATTGTTTGAAGATTTAAACCAATTTAAATGAGGAGCTACACCAGCTTGTGGTTGGAAAGCAGATACAGAGAGAGCGAACGGTTTAAAGAACGAACGAGTGATGTTTGTCTCAAACAGTTATAAGTGTCTTTATAATGTAATAAAAAATTGTCTGGTATAAAAACAATATAAATTGTTTTTATTGTTCATTATTATCATTACATAACAACTGTTGCATTGTCACAATATTGCGTAAATTTGTAACTGTACTTATACAACAGCATTTTTTTTCATCTCCTACTTGTATAGGTACAAGTAGGGATAGCCAGGCAAATACTGAAACTATTTCAAAAAAATCATCCGTTTTATACATTCTAGTCGGGTCGGAACAGCTGTTTGAACTGAGCTGAACAACGTTTTGAATCGAACATAATTTTTTTTTTCGTATTTCCTGAGGTTGGCTCATTAGTGAAAATTGTTCAGTTTGATATATTAGAGAGAAATAAGGTGCAAAAAACAAGGGCTGGATTCAAAAACAAAGTCCTCCCAAAACTAGGACAAAACCGTAAATACCCGGATGGATGGCAACCCTAGCAAAATCTTTCTCACACTTAGGTCACGATCTTATAGATAAAGATCTGAAACAAAACAATACAAATCTAAACTTGAAGACTTTGTTTTAGTAATCTTTGTGACAAAGAGTTGACGCGTGTTATTTATTTATTTATTCTGTACATCATCATCATCAGCCTTTAAACGAATGCAGGGCACAGGCCTACCCTCGAGGCAGTATGGAAAATAGTCTTCCATGAGTACCCAATACAGATTGGTAGACTTCACATGCGCATCAGAATTTTTTCCTTACAGTACCTATATGCAGTTTTCCTCATGACGTTTTCCTTCACCACCGTTTGAAAGCTGTCAGTTTAGATGTATAGGTACACCACTTGTTTTTAATTACTAACGAAACTTTAAGGGTGCATTCAGACCGTGAATCTGAACAACTTTCCCTATGAAACATGGGTCGAAAAACGATAAAAAATTTTGGACCTCCCATAGAAAAGTGCGGATAGGCCCATTAATTTTCTATGCGAGGTCCAAAAATGTTTATCTTTTTTCGACCCATGTTCCTTAGGGAAAGTTGTTCAGATTCACGGTCTGAATACACCCTTAAAGTTTCGTTAGTAATTAAAAACTAGTGGGTGTAAACCGAACAAATTTCACTAAGGGACCAACATCGAAATCGCGACAAAAAAGCCGCGATTGATGTTGTCTATTAAACAAGATTTTTTTTCGCGATTTCGATCTTAGTTTCGTAGTGTTAATTGTTGAGTTTGATGGTCCCTGAAGCACCCCCTGTATACGGTAAAAAAAACGTTGTTACATGGCACGCCGGATTCGAACCCTTCTATGGCCTACGAACAAATTATAAGTGGCTCATATTATCCGCAAAGCGCCACCGCCGCTCTATTCTTTATAGGTTGGTGTTTTACTCATCTATTCTTAAAACATTATGCTGCGTTCACATGCACGCCGTGCAACCCGGCAATCTTAGGCAATTCGCTGCACATCGAATCGTCTGTAAAGTGATTGTTACTATTTAACTTTATAGAAGTCTCAATGTACAGCGAATTGCCTAAGCTTGCCGGGCTGCACGGCGTGCGTGTGAACGCAGTATTATGATCGCATAAAAACCTTCATACAGTTATGGTTTTTCATTATTATTATGTTGATCTTCTCTTATTAATGGCAATTAAAGTCTATAAATAGAACTGTAATAAGACAATCTTCAACAAGTAATTAAATCAATAGTTGTAGACAATCTTTATCCAATACAATCAATATTCTTGTTTACTTTTCATTGTGCCTTAAAGATGGTTAGTTTTTTTCGTTTCTGGACATGGATGTTCACATGCCTGAACTCTGATTGTCCAAAGGGTTCGATTGTGTAAGTGTCAAAATGTACAAAATTTAATGGCTAAAATGGTGCAGTGACAAAATGACAAAAGTTCACATTGTATTTTATGTTAAATCGTGCTTGTGAATGTAAAAATTTTACTACATGTTTATGTAAAGTCATATGTCAGTGATTAAATATTTAAATGTTACAATATTTTAGTAATGTAATCATGTCATTGACTGAATGAGTGGGAGTCACGTTGCAGGGTTTGCCTCGAACACTTGTCTCTCGCGTGGTGTTCGCGCGGTTCGCGTCTCAGCCTGCCACGAGGCTCCAAAATCCTTCTCAGTTGTTCTTACTTAAAAACAATCCTCGAGATTGGATAGACACTCCCTCAAATAACTTGACACTGGCGAAATCTAACAAGGAAACGCCATTAAATAAAAATAGAATAGAATAGACTGAATGAGTGAATCTAACAGTGGCAAAAATGTACCCTTGACAAAATGAGAATTTATTGTTTCTGTGTTATACATTCGTATCATCTGTACTATAATTTGTTCTTTTGGAATCGCTGAGATCCAAAAATTATCCACTTATTTACTAGTACCTACTTTCTTAGTTTAAAACAATTTGTCTTTTATTTTGATCTAAGATCAGAGGTATTATATACAATTATGGGCATAAGTTGAGTTTCTTTACTTACGCCCATTTAGCTCTAAATTGTTAATTGTTAATTAACAACAATTAATAAAGCAATTTCTTACCACAAAAGCCAGCACCAATTCCTTATCACAAACAACTTCGTTTTCGACAGCATATCCAAATGTGGTGCCTAATTGTGCTAGCACGAACACCACCACGAAATACTTCAACATTGTTCTGAAACAAAACAGAAATAGGTTAAAAATTTAAAAGTAGAACAAGGACAACGAAATGAAAAAACTGTTCTTAAGGGGGTTGCAGAGGGAGTTGCACTACACTAGATGGCGCTCGGGAGCATTATTCCTGATTTTATCACATTTTATTTTATATCTCGTAATTGTGATGATTTCAATCAAAATTTTCAATTATGCGGGCACTTGTGTTTATGTTTTACTGATCTAGCTACAAGTTATAGTAATTTTATTGTTCATACGAATTTGATATACATTTTAATAATAATCAATTTCATACAAAACTTTGACGTATAACATTCGTAGACGGTATTAACAAAAGTAATATTTTATATATGGAAAAATAGTTAAGAAAATCAAGATTACGCATCTCAAATAACATTTGCAATTTATAACATAATTACGAAGATATAAAATAAAATGTGATAAAATCAGGAATGATGCTCCCGAGCGCCATCTAGTTGCCTGTGAACGTCTCTGCAACCCCCTTAAATTTAATAAATGATGATGATGTAGCGCGTCGGAAATCCAGATCAATAATGTTGTTTTACCATTCAATCGAGCCCTGATTTAAGATTTCTCAATAATTAGTAAAAAGTGCAACTCTAACTTACTACAAAAGCCTAAAAGCATTTTTTTTATTTTTGTACTTTTCTAGGCTCAAATTGGGTCATATAAATGAAATACCGAAAAAAAAATCTTAAATAGTCCCAGGTCAAACCGTAAAATGACTGGGCTAATTGTAGGTTTTATCGATTGAGAATCTGAAATATTAAAATGATCTTAAATAATGTGATACGAACGGCCCCATTGGGCCATGATTTAATATACGATTAATTCCAAGTTTTTAACGTGGAATGTAAAAAAACATTTAACCCTCTCCGCTTCGCCGTAATCAGAATTAAGAGGGTCAGGGCGCCCGAGCAGCGAGCTTAAACGAAGTTTGATCCTATTTTCAATATAAACCGTGTCCTTGGTCTGTCAATAAAATATACAGATATTAGGGTAAACCTTTGCATTACTATAATGGGTTAAAGTAATGCAACTGTTTATCCTTACACCATGTACCTATAAGTAGTTTCAATGATTCATAAGAATTGTATGGAAATCTTTGAGCCACTGTAACCATAAAACTGAACATCTAATCTAAACTATTATAAAACTGTAACTGAAGTGTCTGTACATTGAAGATAATTACAAAAAAAGATTACGATATGGTTTTAAGGTATCCCTGACTCGAAATCAACCTTTTTTAGAAATTTTGTCGTCTGTTTGTTTGTGTGTTTGTTTGTTTGTTTGTTCGCGCATCACGCAAAAACTACTGAACCGATTTTGATGAAACTTTTTTTGTTTGATAGCTTATGATCTGACTTAAAATCTGGTATATAATTTGTGCGGACGAAGTCGCGGGAAAACACTAGTTTTAAATAAAATCTTGCGCTCACAGGTATATCCTCTTAATCCATAATATAATGTCTACGGAACCCTATCATGGACGGGCCTGACCCGCTCTTGGCTGGTTTCGAAATAGGTAAACTAAATTAATCGTAAATAAAAACTTATTAAACGTTGAAGACGGACGTGCTGTCCCACTGATAATACTAAAACTAATTTGTTTTTCACTTTTAATTAAATTACTAATGTCTTTTTCATTTTTTAAGGCCTCCGCACATTGCAGCGATATTATCAAGCGATTTTATCGAGCGATATTATCGACAGCGATATCGCGACACCTTACACACTGCAGCGATTCCGCGATTCGCGTCACGCATGCGCCCCACCACTGAATGCAGTCGAAAGAGTTGCGATAATATCGCGGCAGTGTGTGGGATCGAGCGCGTCCCCATACAAAATGTACTGAGAACAATTATTGCAAAATCACAGCGATATTATCGCTCGATAATATCGCGGCAGTGTGTAAGATCGCGCGCGTCCCCATACAAAATGTACTGGAAACAATTATCGCAAAATCGCAGCGATAATATCGCTAGATAAAATCGCTGCAATGAGCGGAGGCCTTTATTTAGGTACCTACCTATCAGTTGAATAGTTAAAGTAATAAATACGAAATGAAAAAGACGTTAAATAAACATTATTGTAATGTAAACCATTTGTAGCTTAAATTATTCAAGCAATAATAATAACATAATAGTTTTGTAAGTGATTCTGATTAGATATGGGTACAGGTTTTGAAAACCAGTTTAATTTTCCGCATGACTCCATTGTCCATTAAGCGCGCAACACACGGCCGCTATAATATGTTGCTGTACTCTTCTAACGCAGGCAAGTTGCTAATCGCTTCCTCTCACTCGCACGCAGGAAAGAGACGTGCTTATGTAATTTTTCCTGCGTAAGAAGAGTACAGCAACATATTATAGCGCGTGTCTGTGACGGGCCTTAGTTAGAATAGAAGCAAAACGTACGAACAGTGCCATGCGACTATACTGGGTGTTAGGGTAAACAGCCATGATACTGATCATGATCAGCTAACCCTAAGAATCGTATACCTATACAGGGTCCAACTTAATACACAGACACTTTTTTAAGGGGATGATCAGACCATCAAACTGAACAACTTTCTTTATGGGACAAACATCGAAATCGCGAAAAAAAACAGCTGTCCCATACAAAACTGCAAACCGACTCGAGCCAAATGTATGGGACAGCAGATTTTTTTTCGCGATTTCGTTGTTGGTCCCATAGAGAAAGTTGTTCAGTTTGATGGTCTGATCATCCCCTTAAAAAAGTGTCAGCATATTAAAAAGGACCCGTATAATATATTTTCATACAATCTTTCGATCAGCTGATTGTATTTAGTATGGAAAGTGCAAAATTTCTTAGGGAAAGTATATAAACTTATACACCACTAATTTTTAATTAGTAACGAACCTTTAAGGGTGTATTCAGACCGTAAATCTAAACAACTTACCCTAAGAAACATTGGTCAAAAAATTTGAATATTTTTTGGACCTCACATACAAAAGTGCGCATCGGCCGTTCGATTTTCTATGAGAGGTTAAAAAAAAAATCTTTTTTTTAGACCCATGGTCCTTAAGGAAAGTTGCTCAGATTCACGGTCTGAATCAACCCTTAAATGTTCGTTATTAACTAAAAATTTGTGGTGTGTAATACCAAATACAATCCCCCTATACAGTATAACATCATTTTCATATTTTTTGTGTCAATAAATAATAAGTATTTTAGTTACGTTATGAATTATGAACCATCAAATGGAAGCTAGCCGTAGCCACATGTCGTCGATCGCAGCGGATCGCGACTCCGTGTGATTTCCGCCTAACGTTTGACTAGGAAATGACCCGTTTCTGATTATAACTTTGTTCGAACTTTGTACCACATCATTATCTTTTCTTAATTTAAAATTATAATGCTTATTTTATTAATAAAAATAACGAGCACGTGTTAAAGTCAAAAGTTTATCTTTTTATGGATAAACTACAAATACAAGTATAAGTACATGATATGTAGGTACCTATAACAAGAATGTCATGTCAACCAATCTATACTTTGCACCAATGTTTAGGGGCATTATACGCCATTTTCAATGATGCCGTGGTGGTCCAGTGGCGAGTAACCTTGCCTGCCGTGCAGGAGGCGATGCATGGTTCGATCCTCGTCCAGGCCGACTCGTACCAATGAGTTTTTCGGAATTTATGTACGATTTGTAACACCACTGGCTTTTCGGTGAAGGAAAACATCGTGAGGAAACCTGCATGCTTCAATTTCGAGGCATGTATTGTACCCCTGTCCATTATAAGTGGCGACGGGCTCACCCCCTGTCACACGGACAGAGTTTCGGTACTACTGGTGAAACGTGGATGTTCTGAGGTTTCAGAATATATCTGACTACCCCTTCGGGGAATATAGTCGTGAGCATATGCTATGCTTCAATGAGTATCAGGTATCAGGTAATAAAACTGAAAAGAATCCCTTAGGAACATGGGTCGAAAAAACTAGATTTTCCATACAAAAGTGCGGATAAGCCCATCGATGTTTTTCGTAATCCGTATACACCCTTACAATTTGTATGCTAATTAAAAACTATTGGTGTAATTATCATTATTATTCTATTGCCCTTATCCCATTACTTGAGTTCGTCGCCATGTCGTCTTCTGGCATTCATCTCTCTTTGCTGTAATTTCAGCGCTCACTCCTTTCCGCAATATGTCATCCTCTTCCATTCAACTCTCTTAGCCTTTGAATCTATTTTTTATTACATTTGCTCTTGACCTCAATCCAGTCCTCAGGACAAAGATGAGGTCGAAGATGTAGCGAGCTTACCCAGAAGAAGCATTTCACTCGCTTTAAAGGAATTCGGGTTGTAAGCGTTCGGAACTACCTGGCTGTGCGCATTATAATAGATTCTGAAAGGAACTTAGTGCGAATATGTGGGATGTCAACCAAGTAGGGGTGAATCACCCCTTTAAATACGTACGTATTTTAATCCTTTTCATGATCAGTTTCATAGGATTTAATTGTTTAAATTTATTTGCAGTCAATGTTACTTACAAGCGATTGCAGTCAATGCTACTTGCAACAGACACTGCAAATAAATGCAGTGCGGTGCAGGAATGTCTTGGAATGATTTGTCGGCTGCGTCGCGACTGCACAAAGTTATCTGTGCGGTACGGTGCTTGCGGTGAAGTATAGCAAATAGTTTACAACAATGTGTGCTAAGGCTCTCTTATTCAAGTGCAAGCGTCTCTTTCTTGCAAGCAGAAGTTTGCAATTAGCCATCCCGCTCCAATTGAAAGCAGGATCGCAAAAAAAGTGTTTTTCGTCAATATCTTTGCTCATGGGAGTTTCTAAGCTAAAAATTCTACGGAGTTCACTAGAAATATTTAATGTATTTAGTTAAGTACCAAGAATAAAAAGTTAAATATCAGCAGTTTAATCATAGTATTGAAAAAGCATAACAAAAAGGGGCAACTTTGGGATGTTTTTCTATCTAGTAAACTTAATCTAATCGTGTAATTGAGAACGGTCGCCCATCCGCCTGATCCTTAAATAAGACATAATTTAATATCAGACTTTAAAACACAGTTAAAAACACTTTCGTTCGTGTTCTAAAAACGGCCTCGACGGGATTATTACGGTCTAGTAATACAGTGTGTAATTTCTTTGTATGTACGACATATCTTGGACGTTACTAAAGTTGTTTTAAGAATTAGGCAGAGTAACACTCAGTTGCAGAAACGCTCATTACAGTTAATCCTCCATTAAATCTCTTGCTAGCTGTTACTACAACAAGACAAAAAATGACAGCAAGAGATTTAGTGGAGGATTAAATTTAATGAGCGTTTCTGCAACTGAGGTAGGTATTAGTGTCTCAAATCTCTGTTTCTGTAATTCAAATTAGCCTTAAAATTTCGTTGCCATTTGGAATTTTATATAGCAAGGCCTAGAATAAATGACACTGTTTTAATGTAAACATTTTATTAAACGAATTTTTATTAAATTGTTATTTATTCATAGTTGTTAATAAAAGAGAGATCGAAAATAAAGTCCCTTTAAAAGAACAATAAAAGGCTTTGATTGCAATGCATTGCTTGCATTTGGATAAAATTAAAATATGGATGTTATTGTTTTTTTTTCAGTTGCGGGTCTATTGAGCCCTTTTATAAGTTTTGGCACCTGCACGTCTGGTATGATTTCTATAAGGTTAAATTTAAGGCTAGGTTATCCCAGTGCAAGCGTCTCTTTCTTGCAAGCATAAGTTTACAATTAGCCATCCCGCTCCAATTGAAAGCAGGATCGCAAAAAAACGTGTTTTTCGTCAATATCTTTGCTCATGGGAGTTTCTAAGCTAAAAATTCTTCTGAGTTCACTAGAAATATTTAATGTATTTAGTTAAGTACAAGAATAAAAAGTTAAATATCAGCAGTTTAATCATAGTATTGAAAAAACATAACAAAAAGGGGTAACGTTGGGATGTTTTTCTATCTAGTAAACTTAATCTAAACGTGTAATTGAGAACAGTCGCCCATCCGCCTGATCCTCTTTCAGACTTTAAAACACAGTTTAAAACACTTTCGTTCATGTTCAAAAAACGGCCTCGACGGGATAACAGCGTCAAACTTAAGAAACACCATTGGTTACAAAATTTTCCAATCGGCCAATTTTCGCCCGGGCCCGCGTACTGTACGTACTGCGCATGCCTTACGCACGATAATAATAATTTTGTTAATCATCAATACCAATTATCAACAGTTTCGACAAATAATTAAAAATAACCCTATATAAATGGGGCGCGTCGCGCCTTTGCTCCGTGACATGTATGGAATTAAATCGAGCCGCGCGCTAGAAAAGAAATCATACTAGACGTACTGGAGCACTAGGTAGCTAGCGACTGGCCCTGTTGCCAGTTTTTAGGTTTTTGTACCCAAAGGGTGAAAACCGGACCCTATTCGTAAACCTACGCTGTCCGTCGATCTGTCCGTCCTAGGTTCAGAGGGCTGTATCCTCTAAACCGTAATATGTAGCCGGTTGAAATCCACTTATTAAGGGGCCATGGGTTCCGACGAAGATTTTCAATGAGAAACGCGATTGCCCGGCTCTACGAAATGTGCGTGCGTGTGCCGTATTTTCGATTAAAAAGAATGAACAAAAGTACTTTTTAATGATTTTTTTTATGATTTCACTAGATAAACTAATGGTGAATATGTAAGTATAATTACCAACAATCGGAAACTATTTTAAGTTCTACTAAAACTAAACGAAGTAATTCCAATCGTGTATTCAGTTTATGATTTCACTAGATAAAGCATAAGCATAAGCATAAGCATATGCTCACGACTATATTTCACTAGATAAACTATCCAAAAATACTGAGGTAGGTATGACTTTAGTTTCGGTAAATGGTATAAATCTAGTCGTAAAATGAAAAATAAAAGACGCCTCCAAGGTATTTCGTCCTACCATTGGGCCTTAAACGTCAAATCTTTTTTCGAAGCTACCACCGTCCATCGGAGCGACGGAATCATTGGCCTTTCCATCTACAAAAGATGATTCAAGCAACACTACGCTCGTGACTATAGAGCCCGATATGAGAGCGACCGGTACGGCCGCATGTATGTACGGCAAGTAAAATTAGAGTTTGCTGTGTCAGTTGTGTTCGCAAGTCGATCATGCCTAATTTTTCAGCCAAGGAAACAAACCACGTCCTGTCGTGCAAAGCTTTTCCCTCTGCTAAATGTCTATTTCACAAGTCGCGGTTCACAGCGAGATTTGTTATAATATGCCATCAAACGACCTCAATACGAAGTTGATGAGGCATTGCATGCCACACTTCATTGCTCTAACAAACCTTGAGTTTGGACTTAGATCAGAATGCAAAGAAGATAAGTTGTTTGACGATAATTAACTGATTAATTACTGATTAATTAGAGATCATTGTAAACAAGAAAGGTCAAATCAAAACATCCGCGATGATGCGAAAATCGGAAAATAACATCAATGTGAAAACGTTCCTCGAATCTTTACATAATTACACTTATTTCATAATGAGCTGGGCGGCAAGGCTAAGATGAAATCAGAAATGAGTCCGAGGGACCTTTAAAGTCGCTGAAGTACAGCATAAATTGCGGGTAAATAGATTGCGCTGGTATGGACACGTTATGCACCGAAGCGAGAACAATAATATGACTAAGACAGGTAATGGCCATAGAAGAGGGAAAAAGAAGTAGAGGACGCCCACCGACCACCTGGATGTGAACCGTCTTGAAGGCTATGTTGATGATGGGTTTAAGGCAAAACTGCCAAGAGTTGCGAATTATAAGGAGGGCTGACCTCAAACAGAGCCAGGGGATTGATTGAAATAAATGACTATGAAACTATGAACTATGAATGATTAAGTAATCAATAATTTGAAGAAGTTTAAAAGGACTATGAGGCTAACAATCACTATAAAAAATTCACATATTTCATGTCTTTCACGACCTTCAGGTACAGTCAGCAGCAAAAAGATGTATGCCTCCTCATGCAAAAGATGTATACACTTTAGTACTACGCGTAGTACTAAAGTGTATACATCTTTATACTACGACGTAGTAAAAGTGCAATACATCTCTTTGCTGCTGACTGTACGTATTAAAATATTTCTTCACGTCACAAAGGTACAAGTTCTGAATAAACCCTCAGTGTCTCCAATTATATTTTAAATATAGCCCAAAGTCATATCTGTAGGGGTTTTTCGATGCTTCATTTCATATGATTTTTTTTCTGACCGAAACAGGTGAAAAACGACTGCATTTTTCATTTAATTCTTTCGATTTAAGAGTTTTTATGCTTTTTGTAGCCCTCGTCAAGACGCGTCTTTTGCCACCCCAATCACCATGTAGTCTAAAACCCACGACACCAGGCGATGTCGTACTTTCGCTGAAAATCGGGCCTAAACCGAAATGCAAACTGGAGTGCGATTTTTGAATCTCATTCGGTGAGCTCAGCAGTTGAAAATGTCAAAATGACTCTGGAGAAATGCATCTTTCTACTGCTGATTTGACTTTCAAAACTCATACTTCAGGAGTGCGATTTTTGAAAGTCAAATCAGCAGTAGAAAGATGCTTAAGAAGGCTTTTGTATGAGATTTAAAAACCGTTCAAGCTCACCAATGACATTCCAAAATCGCACTCCTGATTACTTCAGAATTGAAGTCTCGTTTACTTGAACTTAACATTCAATGTATTATAATTATGAAATACACCTTAGTGTATTTCACCACTTCTGAGTAAGTTCTTGTTAGCTTATCCGACAGATAGGTTTGACGTATTTTGTATGAAAATATGTCAAGGCCCAAAAAGAATTGTTTAGTCAACTACCTGTTAAAAACTTTACAAAATTTATTTTTTTTATTTGGTCGAATTGAATTGCTAGATTTGCTAGTCTAGCCGATAAGAAACTAGTCTAATAGGAGCACCACGTTTTTTATGTAACGCATTTAATTTCACAACCTGTATTTAAATGTCCAAATAAAAAACAACATTAAAAGTTTCAAGAATAAACAAAACAGGTTTTCGCATTAGAATTGACACAGTACAAGTTTACAACACGAGATAACCACGTGAGAAGTAAATGACCGAATAACTACGGGCAATTATGCGGGTAGATAGCCTCTATTGTGCAGGATTGATTTGAAACGTCAAGTTTTGAGTGATTTCATGCAAATTATGAAATGACATTGCGCCGCGTATTGTACATTAGTACCAGGTACACACGGCGACATATCAAGCTATACAAAACTAAAATAAACTGGCCTTGCGTAGGTAAAATAACGTATAGTTTCGCGTGGCCCGCTCATGTTTATTAACCGACTTCAACAAAAAAGGAGGAGGTTCTTAATTCGACGCGTATGTTTTTTTTTTTTTTTTTTTTTTTTTTTTTTTTTTTTTTTTTTTGTGTATAAGCTTGATGTGTCGCCCTGTACTGTTATAGTAGATTACATGTAGATCTCATGTAATTGTTGACCGAGGTGAAGCCGAGGTCAACAAACATGTGATCTGAGGCTTTCTTATTTACTGTCCGAGGTTAGTATACTATTTTTCTCATCGACCGAGTCGGAAAGCGGCAACTTCGTATAGCGCAGCGGGACGACAATTGACGCTTTCCGTCCGGAGGGGAGACAAAAAGTTTTAATAGTGCGCGAAATTATTTTCGCGCGCCTGAAATCCCTTGACGCTATTGGCTAATTGTTTCGTTTTTGATCGCGCCCCTTTCGACGAAGAAGCTTCCATTGATCTGCTATTCGACTTAGAGCGAGATAGGGAAAAATTTAGTAGCACCCGAATTTTGAACCCTTTGACTACCGCGCATGATTGATTTTTATAATGACTAAATGACTTCGGGTTTTGTCGGGGACTCGGGTCTGCTCTGCGCAAAACAAGATTGACGAGCGGAATTATTACTCTAGGAGGGTGTATGGGCGTTAGTCCACCACGCATGCCAAATGCGGATTGGTAGACTTCACATACGCATCGGAATTTCTTCTTCAGCTTATGCAGGTTTTCTCACGATGTTTTCCTTCACCGTTTGAGAGCAGTCGGTATTGAGTACATGAGTTAGAAACACTCATTGGTATATAACATGTGGTCCGTGCGGATTTGAACCCGGACCTCAAGATTGAGTTTTCATAGCTCTCCGCAACGCGCCACCGATGCTCGCAGGCGTTTGGCGCTCCAATTAGATGGCGGAAGTAGGTACACAATGTGAAAGCGTTCATAATTTATGTGTACTATTATGAAGCCTTCACCATATTGCCCATTCCTTGGGCTAATTGTGGATGGCCCATGAATGCTGGCTATTAGCATCTGCTCAAGATAGTACTCCAAGTGTCTGACCATTGACCACTCGAGGAGTACAGAGATATTCCACTCAAATCTTCTATTCTATACATCTACAACCTATACCTATAGGAAATTAGCAAAATGTTTGTATGAAAAGACAAAAAAAATTTTTTTTATATGTTTCTTTGGGAAAAATTTTCAGTATCATGGGTACAATAACCCATTAAAATAATGCAACTTTTTGCCCTAACACCCTGTATAATAAAGTTGTGAACTTGGCGTTAATGTCGAAGATAAAAATAGTGGCAAAAATATTCATTGGGGCGTTCATGGTATGTAATGGAATGCATTGAAACCATTTTTAGGAGTTTTGTCTATTTGTTTGTTTGTGCACGCAACACTTAAAAACTACTGAACCGATTTGGATGGGGTTTTAAAAAAAGCATAGA
Organism: Agonopterix heracliana; assembly: GCA_963693445.1. Lineage (NCBI taxonomy): Eukaryota > Metazoa > Arthropoda > Insecta > Lepidoptera > Depressariidae > Agonopterix > Agonopterix heracliana. The sequence continues at coordinate 3,632,412 of OY856321.1, forward strand.
AGCTAAGTTTGGATTAACATTTAGGGTTATTTATATTGCAATCGGTTCATTTAATCAAAAATTATGATTATTTAAAATCTGTGGTCTTCGCGTACGAAGTCACGGACGCTAATAAATAAAATATTAAACTTTATAATCAATCAACTATATAAAAATAAAATACTAAAACTGCTTACCCAAAACAAACTAAACGTTCACTTAAAACTAATAAACTCCTAATAAAAACAAAACTAAACTAAAATGTCTTACTTAAAACTAAACAGTATGTTGCCTAACCGCCGCTCGCGTGAATACTGAACTGAACATGATGCGATGACAGACTTAACCTTATCTGTAAACAATTGGGTTCTTTTAATCATTCGCTCCGTCCGTGTAAACGTTAATTAATTGGGTTCCGTAAAGATGGCGGCGGAATTAGAAAACGCATTGACAGTTCTTTTATTATTTGCGTATGGCTCCAATTTTCTTACAGTTCTGTTGTTAGCGGTAAAGCCTTTTACCGATTACTCAGTTGGTATGGTAGTGACCTTGCTGAGCCGAGGGTCGTGGGTTCGAATACCGCAATGGGCAAATATTTTTATGGAGTATACAAATAGGTAAGGGTAAATTTTATATCATTGCGGATAACTTCAGCAGGATTCTAATCATCAATCTGGGGTGCGATTTTTGAATGTCATCGGTGAGTTTGAGCGGTTTGTAAATCTCATACAAAAGCGTTCTCATGCATCTTTCTACTACTTATTTGACTTTAAAAAATCGTACTCCTAAACATTGAGTAATTATGTACCTTACCTTATTAACATACTACCTCAATGCTCCTAAATTAAGATTTTTGGAACTCAAATCAGCAGTAGAAAGATGCATATTTCCATAGAAATTTTGATATTTTCAACTGCTGAATTCATCGAATGAGATTCAAAAATCGCAGTCCTGAACAACTTTCACTATGGACCCAACTTCGAAATCACAAAACTGCTGTTTTTTTGAGTCGAATAGGTACTGCAGTTTTGTACATAGGACCGCAGATTTTTTTTTTCGCGATTTCGAAGTTTTCTCCATTGTGAATGTTGTTCAGTTTGATGAGTAGAATACATGCTGAAGTTATCCGCAGTGATATAAAATTTTTCCTGTATTTCTCTCGAGTCATGGATATTTGTGATACAGGGTGTAAACTTAAAAACGTTATATCCTTATGAGTGTTTCAGACCATCTAACAAAACAACTTTCACGACAAATTCCCAATTTCCGATAACAATCACACATTAAGGCCAGGTTATCCCAGTGCAAGCATCTCTTTCTTGTAAGCATAAGTTTGCAATTAGCCATCCCGCTCCAATTGAAAGCAGGATCGCAAAAAAACGTGTTTTTCATCAATATCTTTGCTCATGGATGTTTCTAAGCTCAAAATTCTACGGAGTTCACTAGAAATATTTAATGTATTTAGTTAAGTACAAGAATAAAAAGTTAAATATCAGCAGTTTAATCATGGTATTGAAAAAACATAACAAAAAGGGGTAACTTTGGGATTTTTTTCTATCTATTAAACTTAATCTTATTGTGTAATTGAGAACGGTCGCCTATCAACCAGATCCTTAAATAAGACATAATTGGTTTTCAGACTTTAAAACACAGTTTAAAACACTTTCGTTCGTGTTCAAAAAACGGCCTCGACCGGATAACAGCGTCTTAAAGTAATGCAACTGTCCACCGTAACACCCTGTGTAAGCAAGCTATATTCTATTCTATAACCTATCTTTGAACTAGCAACCAATTTAGAAGGAGTAGTAAAAACAAATAACCGACTTCTTACCCAAACTAAAGAATTTGAAAAATGTTTCACAGTATTCCCGGGTTATAATCTTCTGAAGTACCTATTTAAAAGAAAAATCTGGGAAATTTTCCAGATAAGACGTCAACATCGATGAAAAATTACAGGCAGTATTTTAACATTTCATTCAAGAGCCAAGATATTTTGGCGCTCCGTAACCAGCCAAACCGCAATGAAAATAGTTTTTAGAGTTCCGTAGTCAACAAGGAGTCCTTAAGTTCCCTCAGAGACGCATAGTACTACAAAGCTGATATAAATTTGACATGGGTATACATATTAATCACGCCGACAAAGTGGTAAATTATAGAAATAGAAATCTTGAAAAATCATTTTTTACCGTATCCTACACGAAAAGTGGGGATGAAATTTTTTGTCTCGTCTATCCCATAGTGTGGGGTATCGTTGGACAGGTCTTTTAAAAATATTGTGGGTGTGGGAAAACCATTTTTCGATTTAGGGATCCGATAGCGAAATATCAATCTAGCAAATTTTTGTTAGAGTGAAGAAGAGTGAAAACATGGCTGTAGTCTCAAAAGTGTGATATTTTCACACAGTTTAAAAAGCTTTTAACAAAAAGCTCACGTCTAGTTAATAGCTCGTTGGGTTTAGTACAATTAGCACAATGTCTAATTAGGGACTCCGCGTTGTGAATGCTAAGCAGGACCAGACATTTGGTTAACACTATTGCATTTATTTTATTTAAAAAATTTGGTCTTTTTCGGTCGTTTATCTTTCACAAACATAACTATTGTCGCCTTTTCATGAAAAACATGGTAACTGCTGTTTTATTGAAATAGTCTGTTTTTTTTGTTATCCTAACCTGAAATCTTCTGTGTTGTGAATGGTCGCCGCTGTTGATCCTGGTGTAGGTACATGAGTTACAACGGTGGGAATGTGTGGTGGGCCAAGGCCCGAATTTAAAACCGAAATCAAAAGTTTTCTTATGAGGGAAAACTGCTATTCCATAGAAATTAGAAAACTGCAGTGACGACTCGACCCAAATGTTTGGAACAGTAGAATTTATGGTAGATTAGGTTTCAGTAGATTTTCGTTAAAATGTGTAATTTTAAAGTAACAGTGCCTCAAAGACTTCCATACAAATCTTAAATTAATCGTAGCATTGAAACTGTATATTTTAACGGAAATCTGACAACATGCAAGCATAGAGATTTGGTTCTAGATTGTTTCTGCAAAATTTATTTGACTTTTATTATATACTTACTACAATACTAACCAGTATTGAAAATATAACCAGACTTTGTTTGTATGGAGCGCGCCAACGGTAATATAATATCGCGATTTCAATGTTGGTTGGTTGGTTGGTTGTTCAGTTTAATGGCCTGAATGCAGCCTACGAATAAGAATAACTATAGAAATGTAAATCAAGCTCAAAAAGTTTTTTTTAATTGGGGCTTTTAACCTAGAGGTCATTTGTCAGCCCCATCGTGCCTTTGAGACTCAACACAACAATGAAATGAAAAACCACCAAAACTGTACCGTGTTCTTTTATTCTTTAAACTGTACCTTGCCGCCAAAACTCATACAACATGTAATTTTTCATTAGATGCCACAAATTATGTGGATTTTGTTTATATTATTCTTTTTCGTAGCCTGAAGCATCCCGTAAAGTATGTTCTTAACCCTATACATTACCTACTATAGTTTTTTCCCATTCGAAATGACAAATTCAGCAATGCTAAATAGGACTATAATTGTCAATACTGCACAACGTCCCCAACCGAAATGCAGGCTGTTTACAAACAAAACATTATTCAAATCGATTCCACCATCCAAATCGATTGATGAATTCGATTTCCGCATGATGCTATCACAGATGTGGTAGCATCCGTCGAAAGTTTAGTGTTGCCAGTATCGGAATATTCACGGCTGAATAATTCAGATCTCATGCTTTCGTTGAGGTAGGAATGGAGTTTTTGGCGGAGTAGCCTTCTATCCTTTGCCTGCTAAAGTGCCGGCAAGGACGGATCCAGGATTATATCTGGGGGGGTGAAAACGTCAGACAGGTAAGGTGTGTCCCCCATTGTATTTTGCGCTGTCTATTGGGGTGCCCCTTGGGAGTAACGTGGCGCAGAGGTTGGCGGATGAGGATACTATGGGGGACACTCCTTACCTGTCTGATGTTTGCACCCCTCCCAGATATAATCCTGGATCCGCCCTTGCCGGAACATTAGCAGGCAAAGGATAGAAGGCTACTCCGCCAAAAACCCATTCTGGCTGCCCACGGACACCGCTCTTTTTGCATTGGTAAGGTGTAAAAGTGGCAATGGGATCGCTACCTGACTACTGGACAGATTTTTGACTCTGTTAATGAAATAACTGTAATACTGAGATTGTCCAATGCAGGGCAAAGACCTCCTCTCACGAAAAATGGTGAGAAGGGGTTGGCTATACTCCACCACGCGGGCCCATTGAAGAATGGTGGAGGCAAGTTAGTGGTCAACTTGCTGTCAGAGAATTTTCAAGCCCCTTTAACCCTTAATCAGGCCTTGGCCACCATATTTAAATTCAGTAATGAACCTTATTGTAAGTTTTTAGTAGGTACATTGTCAGTTACTTTTATGTGGTCGATAAATCGTACTATGCCTGATTAAGGGTTAATAAGCCTCTGACCTGGCCTAACGAACCGCCATATGACGAAACTATCCGGGACCTTCTCCTTAACTTGCCTTCCTAAGCACCCTACTTAGATATGACCCGATTTTGTTTTTGGGACGAAAAAAAGTGTACTTTTCCTTTTCGTAGCTCCTCAACACGACGCGATACGTAAAACGTTTTGTGGTGTGTATTCGGACGCGGTTTCACGCTCGGATACAACCGGCGACGATTGTGATTGAGTGGGAAGGAAACATTGTTTTTTTTCTCTCCTAACATATCCGATTCTAGCTCAAGAGTTGGTGCTATATGTCTATTTTTGTTGGGTTGCAAAGTTTAAAGGTATGTATTCGTATCGTAAATAGTACTGCACTATTTATTGAAGATCAAAGCTTCGGAAAGTTTCCGGTTTTGTTAGTAAAGTTAAGTTATAGCCTGGTGGATCTCACTGCAGGGCAATGGCCTCCTATCACGAATAAGGGTGAGAGGGAGTGGGCCATACATACCTGCTCCACCACGCGGCAGTGTGGATTGGTGGAGGCAAAGTTATTGGTCTACTTGCTAAATGGTCAAATTTTTCGTTAAATTCAATATTTTTGTTTTGGTGAAAACTAAATTCGATTTCGTACTATGGGGAACTAGGGGTTTATAAATTTTTATATGGGGCAAGCATAATCTTTTGAGTAGGTATTTTTCGTTTGTATTCGAACCATAAAACCGAAAAAAATTTAGTAGGGACATTAGGTAAACACATAATGCCATTATTAGCATAAAATGTCCTATTAGTGTCACGTTATTACGATAATTGGACAAAGATGTGTCTGGATTTTCAATCTTTCCATTATGTCCAATTATCCATTATGGCAAACTAGGTCTTTTTCTATGCACGTCATTTTAGAATCAAGTCATTTATCTGCATAACGGATGAATTGAAATTTTTATTTGCCTATGACTGTGATTATCTGCAACGCGACTTTGATAAAATCAATCGCAATTGACAAAAATATCGAAGCCGGTTTCGAAGCTTGAAGTTCAATGAACAGTACGGGTTCGTATCGGTATAGCTCATACCGAACGAATAAGCAAAATGTCTTACGCATCACAATGTCCTAAAAGCAAAACGAACATCACTCTTGCAAAAATTTGCTTTCGATTGGAGAAAACTGGATCAAAATCGGTAGTGCCGTCGGGAGCTACGAAGCCACAGACAGACACACAGAAAGACGTAGGCGTCAAATTTAAAACAACTCTCTTTTTGCGTTTGGGGTTACCAACATTTATCAACAATAGGTGCAGAAAGAGCGATCACGTGTTGTCATCTAAGCAAAGTTGTACCCATAAAGGTATTATACCTTACAGCAACAAACATGAGTTGTCAAATGAAACCTTTTTTGGATGTTTTTTGGAGACTATTCGCAGGCAAAAATTCGAATATTGTCTATAATTCTGAGTCTAACGTGAAATTGTGGATAAATTAATGAAGTAGTGTCAGTATATTTCATAAAATTATCTACGATTTCACTTTAGATTCGCAATTATTCACGGAAACCGAAATGTAAAAATTAATTAGTGACTAAAAAACGGTCCTATTGCCTCGCGTCACGTATCTCTTTCTATTATACAGTGGTGCCGCTAGATACATCTCACTCACTCAGCTGTATGTTCCTCTATTCCTGGTATAATATCTTTATGGTTGTACCATTAGTAGCTATCGGGTATATTTACCTTCTTAAAATCACCCAAACACAATGACACGAGCATTTCAATGTTAACAACAATTTTTTTATAACTACTCGATTAAAACTATTTAATTTATGTACATAATCCACGAAATATTAATGAATAACTTAGAAAGAAAAACATCTAAAACGAAGATGGCCAAAAAGTTGTCTGACTTTATGAAGCCATTAATTTTAACAAACTAATAAATTTGTTTTTTTCACATATTATGTAAAGTTTTATGGAATGGGTATAATAAATAATAATTAATAGTTATAAGATCATTATTTTAGCTTATCAATAGCTCGGTCGGTAGTGAACCTGCCAGCTGTGCCAAGGGTTGCGGGATCGAATCCCGTAAGGGGAAAATATTAGTATGACGAATGAATGTTTGTTGCCGTGTCAATATATTATGTATACTATGTCGTTGTTTAGTCATAATTATACAAGTCCAGCACGGCTAGCATGCCACCCACGACAAAGCGTTTAAACGAGAAAAACGTCACGCGCGCTCTTTCTGGCATACGTAAAATAATAAGGATGGAGGCACATCTCGATTTTTATCGTTTTCTCGGGGGTGGCATGCGAGCCCTACATGCTAGATTCTGGTACTATAATCTGTGTGACATTGTCCAAGATATTTTTTAATTTATTTTTTATGTCCGTCTTCAGGATACAAGCCAGCCAGATTTCATCAAGATCGGTTCAGCGTCGCATCGTCATTGTCAAACCATAACTCATGCTGACGAGATCTTCTATCGCCTCTTCTTCTTCTGCCTCGCCTTGTCAGTAAAGAAGGAGATCGATTCAGTAAAAACTATAGTAGGGTTTTCGTTTCCATCTCCAATCTCATCATCATTTTCAGCCTGTATCTACCCACTGCAGGGCATAAGCCTCCTCCATATTTTGCCATTCTTCTCGGTCCTGTGCCAGTCGCTTCCAGGTCTTGCCTGTACTTTTCCAGATGTCGTCAACCCACCTGGCTGCCGGACGACCCACTTCTCTTTTACCTAATCTCGGCCACCACTCTGTTAAGGCTTTACTAATCTCCAATCTCAATGAAGAACATTATAATGGTAAACTAAACGCCTTTGTTAACTTGAACCTGTGCACTTCCCCTAAATGTTTGTCTTGAACTTCCCCCTAACTCGGTTACGTCTTTAGAACAAATTGGAAAACAAAGTAGTTGAGATGTTTCAAGGCAGCTCCCTCATTTATAGGCTTAGCGGTTTTTATTCCCCGAGGGGGTAGTCAGAGATATTCTGAAACCTCAGAACATCCACGTTTCACCAGTAGTACCGAAACTCTGTCCAGTGTGACGGGGGGTGAGCGCGTCGCCACTTATAATGGACGTGGGTACAAGACATGCCTCGAAATTGAAGCTTGCAAGTTTCCTCACCATGTTTTCCTTCACCGAAAAGCCAGTGGTGTTACAATCGGATCGAATTTCTTTAAATACATAGTATGATAGGTACAAGTACATAACACGATTGTATAGAGACCTCCACTCTGTGTCGGGTGCTCGGCGAAGTAACAATTCTCCTGTTTCGAACGTTCGTCGGTTTAACTCCTGAGGATGCTCTTTGGAGGAGCGAAACACGTGTAGAGTAGAAATTATTTAGTGGGCAGGTTGTCATGATCATCATTATCTCAGCCGATGGACGTCCACTGCTGGACATAGGCCTCCCCCAAGGATCGCCATAACAACCGGTCCTGCGTTGCCCTCATCCAGCGGTTTCCCCCCGCCGGCTTCACCAGGTCGTCGGTCCACCGTGTGGGGGGCCTACCTACGCTGCGCTTTTCGGTACGCGGCCGCCACTCGAGAACCTTCCGGCCCTATCGGCAGGTTGTATTAATAAATAATTGCTCCTATAATTGCTCCTAGATCTATTGTCTTTACTAATCGACTTCAAAAAAGGAGGAAGTTCTCATTCATTCCAACTTGTAGTAATTTTTTTCTGCTGTAAAACCACTTCAAAGCTCTAAATCAAACATAGTTAAGAATATTGCTAAAATAGTTTTCGATTACTTTGGCGACACCTTATTTGCTTGCTGTAATGTCAGCATAACTCACCCCTGTCTCCAATTTAGGTAGGTTAAGACAACAGTTAAGATCCAGAAATCCTAACACACTTTTCATTCTTCAACATTCATCACTTCATGCTAGCCAGTTTCGGTAAAATTTGACCTGGAGTGCGATTTTAGAAAGTCATGTTGAAATAGGCAGCGGAAAGACGCGTAATCTCCAAAGTAATTTTGATATTATCTACTGCTGATTTGACCGTGTGACTTTAAAAAAACTTCCTGCGTTCCTGACCCTTTAAGTTTGTCGCCAATGAGGAGTTCTGACAGCTAGCAAAACGTAGTACAACATACAACATAGATGGCGTTGACCAGAGAGGGGTCCGAAGACGAAAATTTTAGGCTAAAAATAAGAAAAATGCATATCACTGAGTCAGACGCATCCGTAGACGAAATTATATGTTCATATTATGCTGCTTTCTTGAAAACACAAGTTCTTACTATTTTATTTGTATTTTTTTATCTGCAAGGTCGTTCGCCCCTTTCTCGTCAACAACATCTATCGAGTTATTACGAGTACTTTTTCTTAAATCCCTCATTGGGCCAATATACACATGCCTAGATCCCTTTTATCTTTCCTCTATACCTCCTATCGCTTCGCTTATGAATAAAGTAGTAACCTAACAGTACTTGTAAGGCTGGTAGCAGGCTGAACAAACATGCGGAACCAAATGATAGGTTGTTTAAGATTCCGCTCCGGAAACTGCGCTTTTACAAGACTTTGTACTGGAGACTCGTAATGTAATGTAGACCTTGTTATTTATACGTTCTAATAGAATGTATCTGTTACTTTGTAATATAAGGTTATTTGTTATTCGATGCATTTGTTTTAAGGGGATGATCAGACCATCAAACTGAACAAGTTTCTATAGGGAATTAATATCAAAATCGCGAAACAAATAACCTACTCCACACAAATCTATAGGTATGTGACTGCAGATTTTTTTTCGATTAGTCTTATAGAGAAAGTTGTTCAGTTTATTTTCATTGAAAAACTATGAAAAAATTATAGCTGTAATCACTGTTTCATACAAATATTCGGATTTCGGGGTAGGGGATAAATATCACCTATCCCCCCTTGGATACGTGGGGTCAGGGCCCGTGCTCCACCTAGGCTCTCCACCTGGGTGGAGCATGGATACTTACAGGTCATCGTGCTCCAACCGATGACGTCCGGGCCCGTGCTCCACCTAGGCTCTCCACCTGGGTGAAGCATGGGATACTAACAGGTGGGTCCGGACCGGACCCGTGCTCCACCTAGGCTCTCCCCCTGGGCTTGGCCCTGCCGTGTCCCTGCGACGGGTTCACTACTACGATTCATCTACTTACACTAAGTACTTCTGTCTCTTTTCCAGTTTTATTTCTTTTGACGAGTCCATGGCATAGCGTGACCTGTGAATGTAACGAGATTTGCCAAGCATCAGATGCTTGCTGATTGCTAAGCTGCGCTTCCGCGGGGCAAAAACCTTGGGGGAGGCGGGGTAGCACCCGCTGAAATCTAGAATACCTCGCCGCCCACAACGTCTTTACCCCGCGGGACGGTCACGCACTAACTTTTCTGATTATATTTCCTACTTATGTCGCTAAGGGGCTCTTTTCTTCCACCCCAGTTTCACTGAAGCAAATACGTTTGCGGGTCGGCTACTTGGCTACAAAAACACTGCACAATAGGAAACACATGATAACTATTCAAGAAAAGAAAAACATCCTCGCATCATAACATGAACAATGCCAAGAAAGCGGCCTCATTATAGGAATTTCCATAAAGCAAAATAAAACAAAAGCCCACCATTCTCTGTTTCCTTATTGAAAAATATTTCTGGCACTGTTTCGTTCCCTTACACTCTGATGCTCCGATTTCAAGGATTTTTTTCTTTAAATACACATTCTTAAAAACACACGATCATTCCCTATCGGGGTGGTTAAAACTTGGCTAAAACTAGGTACTAACTATACCCAATTTTAAGCTTGTAGTTATAGCAAGACTCATTTAGGTTTTAGCTTTAGCTTTCAGGATGTCTAGCGGCTATGTGATGATGATGATGTCCTCAACAACGTATCCTTTATGTGCGCGTCAGATGTTTGCTGGTAATAACACGCACATAAGTATTTAAATATTTATTAATCTTCAAAATGGACTGTATTTCACTTAATCTCCTTCTCAATCTTCAAAACCTAATGGCCTTGCAAGGTATATTAAATTCTTAATAAATATAACAGAACTTTGATCTGCATTTCATTTATGACATTTTTTATATACCGAGAGACAGAGCTCATGTCATGAACAATTTTATTTTTAAGACCTTTTTGTAACACATGAAGCAATAAAAATATATGATTACAACGGTGACCCTCATTGGTTCCTTAAGTCACTTGGCGTGTGCCCAGATGTGGCTGCGGCTGTGACTCGGTTATTACGTACCTAGCTACTACCACAGAATACTATAATCGAATATCTTATAATAGAGTGAGACACTACACTGCTTACATGCGTTCTGAGATTTCTCGTCTGCGGGGAGAGGAGGTTGAAGGGGTGGCTAGGGCAGAATAATGAAATAATGTTTTGAGTCTCAGGGTGTACTGAACTGGTGTATATATAACCCTTGTTATATACCCAGTTAAAATGTACATGTGGGAATCCCCACAGATACCAAATATTGTTCTAAAAGCGAATCCGCACAAACTTGCTAAGGCGGTTTGAAATTACTATGTTATAGTAAACCACTAATTTACCTTTTCGTTGTTTTTCGTCATCATCATAATTATCCGTAGGTTTATAAAGGTGGATAACGCAGATGTCTATCATTTTGCGTAATCTGCAAAGTTGTAAAATGATAGTAGGTAGCAATATCATCATCATCAGTCTTTACACGTCCCACTGCAGGGCACGCCTACCATCAGAGAGGGTGTATGGGCGATAGTCCACCACGGGTGACCTCTGCGGATTGGTAGACTTCACTTACGCATCAGCGTATGCAGTCATTTCAAACAGTGAAGGAAAACATCGTGATTGGCAATATAAGTGAAAAAGTCTAAAGACTTAATCCAACCCAATACAAAAGCGATGCAATTTGTCAGCATTCTGAAAAGAGCGGTGAAAATTCAGAATTTATGAACGAGGAAAATTGACATTGCTTTCGATTGAACACTACGAAGAGAGCTTACGTTGACTTTCTAGTAATTCTGCAATATTGCGAAAAAGTCACTATCATTTATAACCATATGTCAGACCCACGGACCTGAAAAAAAGACGGACGTAACCTCGTCTAATCACGAGTGAAGCACCCATTTCTTTTGTGTGCGTGCTGTCACGCGGTACATAATGGTGACTGATGTAGGACCTGCGCCTAGAGCTAGTGCATCTGTGTGAGTGTAGGTCCCTTGTAGAACAAACGAAAATGTTGGACCTTGCATGCTTCACATCTTTATGGTGTCACATTAAGTCCGTCTTTTTTTCAGGTCCGTGGTAAGACCATACAATATTCGAAGAACGAAAAGAAACACTTCCATAGCATTCGAAAGAAAAAGTAATCAAACTTTCGCAACGAATCGACAATTTCGTACAATTTGACGTTTCCAAATGAGAGGGCCGTATGAAATGACGATTGTTTCACAACTTTTTGACAGGACTTCTGTTTGGTAAGCCGCTATTATCTCTTGCTCGCGTGTAGGCTGGAAAAAAGTGAAACGTATACCTACTTTAAGACTGTAATAGGTATATTATGACGACCCGGTTGGTGTAATGGTTACCACGCCGGACTGCCAAACCAGGGTCCTGGGTTCGAATCCCGGTTCGGTCATGGATGTTATATGTTCGTGCCGTTGTTGTATGGTTTCCATGATAAAAGCCTTTAGTGCTTAGTTTGGGATCATTACAATGTATGTGCCTGTGAGCGTTATTTATTTATTTATTTATTATTATAGTAAGTATAACTACCTTTTGCCCGCAACTTCGCCCGCATCGGCTCCTGTCCTCGTAGCGAAAGAAAATAGGTATATAGGATTTTACGGTTTAATCATCCAAGACCCAGTAAGTATATCAGTTTTTAAATCTTGAACAAAATGATCGAACGAACCAGAACAAAACATCAAATAATTTGTTATTTGGAATCAGGGACACCTATAGTAGATTACACACCAAGGAGAGGAAAGTAAGAAAGGTCTCAGATCTCATGTAATGCGGAAACATGTGATCTGAGGCTTTCTTATTTACTGTCCGAGGTTAGTATACTATTTTTCTTCTCGACGGAGGTGGAAACCGACAACTTCGTTTAACGCAGCGGGACGACAATTGACGTTTTTCGTCCGGAGGGAAGAAAAAACACAATATCGTAAATTTTTAAACTAAGTCTATTCTTCAATATTAAGAAACGCCAGTAGATGGCGCTTCGTCCCTTGCAGACGATAGTACCTATTGAAGAATTAGGGATACTGACGTAATGAGAATAGGTAGAGAGACTAGGAAGATTAATTGGAAGAAAGCACAGCCCTGGTTAGGCAGGTTGTGGGTCCGTTCCAATTCCCATCCGAGATTTTTTTTTTCATTTACATTTTTTATACGTACGTACCATGTACCTACATACTTTCGCCACTATCCCACTACGGCTCGACACCCTACGATTCTGACATCCTTCTCCTCGCCTCACCCACGTTCATACATCTTCATACACTTCCGTAGGTTGAGGGTGCTACGCACTTGTCCTTTTCGAAGAAGAGAGGTAATTTCTTCTCGAACGCCCTCTCTCGACTGTTCCCCTCACATTGGATCGATAAATCTCTCTAGTGAACTCATTCATCCTCTGTACGTGACCGAACCACCTAAGCATAGCTCTTTCAATCCTGGTTACCACAACATCATCGTACAACGATCCCTTCCCTTATCATATTACACTGTTCTTGATTCAGTCGGTCACTATAGATACTTTGTAAAGAGCTCATTTCCACTGCATTCACTCGACTTTTATTCCTTTTGATCCACACCACACCCAGCTTTTGATTTGAAATGACCGTAACATGATAGTATTTCAAAGTTAAAACAAACTAATAGTCTGTTTTGGACTACCTAGACTCTAGACTGTAAATCATGTCACCTGTGTGACGACATCAATATCTATGAAAATTTCGTAAGTCACCGCTCCGAGTGCTGGCTGGTAATGCGATGGAGATTTATTTTCCTTCAATATACTACATTACCTTGCTGGTATCTTGAAAATAGTGAGGGGAACCTTTTTTTACCTTCAACGTAGGTAGAACAACGTAGGTAGGTACAAAGCGCTCGTTGGCGTAGTGGAGCTTCGGTATTGGAAACGATCACCGAAGTTAAGCAACGTCAGGTCCGGTCAGTCTTTGGATGGGTGACCGTTTAGTGGTATTTCATCTCGAGCGTTTCCGTGCTTTGGAAGGCACGTTAAGCAGTTGGTCTCGGATAGTTCCGTCAGATGGCGTTGTAACTATTCGTTAAGCCAAGTCAGAGGCTTATTGGCGGCTTGAAAATTCTCTGACAGCAAGGTGACTACTAACTTGCCTCCACCAACACGCACTGGGCCCGCGTGGTGGAGTATGGCCCACTCCCTCTCACCCTTATTCGTGAGAGGAGGCCTTTGCCCTGCAGTGGGATTCTACAGGCTATTTAAAAAAAAAAAAAAGTAGGTACAATAGTAGATTACACACCGAGGGCAGGAAAGCAAGAAAGGTCTCAGATCTCATCATGTAACATCATGCAAGTGCCCTAGATTTGACAGATAATGGCGCTAGTTTGTATGTACCAAGTGCACCAGTAGTTTGCTTCAACTTACTGCGCTTTAGGCCATTAATTTTATTTTGATCTAAGCATGTAACAAGTGATCTGAGGCTTTCTTATTTACTGCCCGAGGTTAGTATACTATTTTTCTCCTCGACGGAGGATGAAACTGGCAACTTCATTTAGCGCAGCGGGACGAAAATTGCCAATTTCCGTCCGGAGGGGAGAACGCATTTGGAGTTTGACAATACTGGGCTCTGACCTCTTCCCTCAAGGATTATGGGCGCCAGTCCACCACGCGTGCACAATGTGGATTGGTAGAATTCACATACATATCAGAATTTCTTCTTCAGCGTATGCAGGTTTCCTCACGATATATTATCCTTCACCGTTTGAGAGTAGTCGGTATTACGTACATTTTTGTATAGCCAATTTTGTGTCCCACTGCCGGGCAAAGGCCTCTCCTCTTTTCCTCCTCTCCCACTGCTGAGCAAAGAGCTCCCTCTTTTCTTCCCTATGCATCGTGAAATCGGGCCAACCGTTCAGAAAGGTATTCAAATCGTCGCTCCATCTTCTAATGGGTCTTCCTCGACGTCTTGTGGAACCCATTCTGTGGCCATCTTGGTCCACCTTTAAAAATTCATTGATCTCCCATTCCGAGACTCTTGTTATTGGCATGTCGTCCGTGTGGATTCGAACCCGGGTCCTCATGACCATACTTCTCAGTAACAGTCGTATAGTACGGATACTCCCTGCCCCCCCCACCAATTTTTGATTTCACTTCCCCTCGGTGGTACGGGAGGCGGATGAGCGAGATTAAGCAGTGATGTATTCCTCTCTCACTCGCACTCACTCAGCATACAGTGCTAGCAACTTTAAATAGTTTTTTCTGCAAATAGCCGCACACACCTAATACTAAAAGTCATAGTCGGTGAAGTTAGTGAAGTGCCAAGGGTGTGGTTATACCTTCAGCAAACCTTTATGATCTATTCAAGACTGACATATTCAAATAAGCTCCGGATGGTGATAAATACGTACGGATAGGATAGACTACAATACGGAGTAGTTTAGGATGATATCAAATGTCAAGCTATCGACTCGGTAGAAGCTTACGTCCCACCCCTATCACGTCTGAGAAGCAATCTCTCTATTCACGACCGTGCATCGCTGCAGACTCCATTACATCGGGGGTGACATCGCGCGGATTAATACATAATACTCCAAGAACCCACTGCTAGCTTTCTTAATCTTAAAATAATTTATTCTAGAAAGTTGAAGCCCATCTTTCTGTGAAGCTATCACCTCGTCGGAACATGTTGTCGCTTAGAGAAGATGTGGCCGGACACTCTATAACATAATTCTTTGTTTAGGCAATGATACATATCCTTAAGGCGTATCAGCCGTGGACCACTCTCCTCTCACTCACACTCCATACTAATCGATGAGAAAGAGCGCGTGGCTCCGGTTAGAATTTTGCTGTTTTCTTTGAAAAATTCGGCAGGTAGCCCCTTAAGGTGATCGTTTAAAAAAAATAGGTTTGCTACCTAATTTTCTTATAGCTGCCAAGAGCTGATAGACGTTCGTCTGAAAAGTAAGAATACATTTTTTCGAATTTACATTTTTTCCTTTGGGAAAGTGGGAAAATTATGTAAAATGAAATGAGTACACATTAATGTGTAGGTGTTGTCTACCCTGTATAAAAAACCAGCAGTGGGATCTTAGTCTAAAGTTACATAACCGTGCACTAAGCAATTACCAATATAATGGAGCTCATTACCGTTTGTAATCCTATTAGAATTCCATTGTACGGGACAATGCAATTTGGTAACAGTTGGAAACTGGAATCGAATTTTACGTTATAATCTACTTAAATTCATCATCATCATCAGCCTATCATCGTCCACTGCTGAACATAGGCCTCTCCCAAGGCGCGCCACAAAACTGTCCTCGGCCTTCCTCATCCAGTCGCTCCCCGCTACTTTTTTTAGGTCGACTGTCCAGCGGACAGCAGGGCTTCCCACACTACGCCTACCAGTCCGCGGTCTCCACTCTAGAACTCTGACACCCCATCGGTTGTCAGTTCTTCGGCAGATATGATCAGCCCATTGCCACTTCAGCTTGCTAATTTTCTGAGCTATTTCAGCCACATTAGCTCTGTGACGAATCACTTCATTTCTGATGTGGTCCCTCAGAGAAACACCGAGCATAGCTCTCTCCATAGCTCGCTGAGCGACCTTGAATTGATGAACTAGTCTTTATATTATAGGGCCCTAATATGCGGACTGTTTCTTAATGAGATGACCATCAAACTAAACAACTCGGTATCGCGAAAAAAAAAACCACTTTGTTTGGAACAGCTAATTGTTTTTCGCTATTTCGTATGTCAGTCCATGACCCTATACATAAGATCTCATACAGTTTGAAAAGTAAAAAGATTGAGTCTTGGCTAAAGTTGTTGCATGAAATGTTTTTGATGGGATCTCAATTACACTGATACGGCGTGATGAGCTTGAAAGGGTCAGATGTACCCGAAACCGACGATTATGCATACAGGAACAGACTGATGCATGTAGGTAGCGAGAGAAGTATGTCAGTATAGTAGCGAATAAAGATTTTTTCACCTCACAAGCTCGGAAAGATTCTGTTTATCGTTCGAAATCTGAGTGCAAAAGTGTATTTTATCCGCTAGCGTGCAAAGAGTTTTTGAAATTCGAATTTGTCTATTCAATATTTTTGTATACCGCCAATGCACTGAAAATGCTTAATAACTATTTCATGACACTGGCCAGCACGAAAATAAAAACTTTTTGAAATGTTCTTTTTAGCAATTCACTTTTTTTCCTCGCTGGTTGTGAGGTGAAAAATTGTGTGTTTCGCGCGGCTGCAAAGTTATTCTGCGTCTCGTACCTTTGAAACCTTCGCTAAACGCTCAGGATTCTATTATTTGAACCACTCGCTCTGCTCGTGGTTCAATCCTAGAATCCTTCGCTTGCTCAGGTTTCAATAAAAGTACTCGCGCCAAAAAGCAACTTTGCAGCCTAGCATAACAAATAACTATTCTTTCTTTCTTTTTTTATTTTGCCCGCCGCAGGTGGCGTTCCGATGTTTCTATCTAACCCAGTGGGAGAGAGGCGTGAGAATAATTTGTTTGTAGATCAACAAGTGTCCCGGTTTAGGTACCCACCGAAGCATCACACAAGCTCTTAATCATCATCATCACAGCATATACAGGGTGTTACATAAGTAAGAATAAATTTTTAAAACTCTTAAGAGGGTTGTTTAGAACGTCAAACTGAACAACTTTCTCTATGGGACCAACATCAAAATCGCAAAAATAAATATCTGATATCCCATACATATTTTAGCTCGAGTCGATTTGTAGAGTATAGAACATATTTTTTTTTTCGCGATTTAGATATTGGTCCCATAGTGAAAGTTGTTCAGTTTGATGGTCTACACCACCCCCTTAAAGCTTTATTTGTATTTTTGTAGCACCTTGTATACGTCCCACTGCGGGGCACAGGCCTACCTTCATGGAGGGTGTATGGGCGTAAGTCCACTACGCGTGCCCAAGCCAGAGCATTTCTGTGATGAGGTTGACGTCGCTCTGCCTGCATATCGTCAGTCGGTTTAGTAGGTACAGTCGATCAAAGGTCAGTTTTAGTTGCAAAAATCAGCTGCAAGGCTGACCGTATGGTATTAGGTAGCTATTGTAATATGCACTGAGGCTATGTGAACAGTACAAAAACTGATGGTTCATCGGTCGAGTTGTAAGATACAAAATCAGCAGAATTGAGCATCTATCCTCAGGTGAAACAGCTCAAAAAAAGAGTTAATAATATGGTTCTACAGATCCGTTGTGTACCAAATTGTGCGGAGTGGAAGAGTAAAGCAAATTATGCGGAAAGGGAAGCGTCGTGAACAGACATTTCACATATTTTTTACAAAATGTTCGCTTGCCTCCTGGATGTGTCTTTAGAATTGTTATATTCTTTGTCGAAGTTTGTCGAGTGAAATTGAAAGCTTATAAAAATGTGAGACTAATAGTTGATTACACTACACACCGAGGGCAGGAAAGTAAGAAAGGTCTCAGATCTCATGTAATGTGAGGGTACATGTTATCTGAGGCTTTCTTATTTACTGCTCGAGGTTAGCATACTATTTTTCTCCTCGACGTAGGTGGAAAGCGGCAACTTCATTTAGTGCAGCGGGACGATAATTGACGCTTTCCGTCCGGTGGGGAGAAAAAATATTTTTTCACTTTGTTCAACAATTCAATAAATTAAAATGTGAAAAAAATCATGAACACTAAAAATATATGTTCTAGATGGCGGGAAAATTATCAGGCTGGCACTACTGGATAGTTTTATTTCTATACTAGTGTTTACCCGCGACTTCGTCCACACAAATTATACATATTATACCAGATTTTAAGTCAGATCATAAGCTATTAAACAAAAAAGTTTCATCAAATTCGGTTCAGTAGTTTTTGCGTGATGCGCGAACAAACAAACAAACAGACAGACAAAATTTCTAAAAAAGGTTGTTTTCGAGTCAGGAATACCTAAAAACCATATCGTAATCTTTTTTTTATAATTATCTTCAATGTACAGACACACTTCAGTTACAGTTTTATAATAGTTTAGATTCAAAATAACACTCCCAGTGTAAAATGATCTTTAGTTACTACAATACTAAGGGCCTGTTTCACCACTTCTGGATAAGTCATTGTTAGCTTATCCGACAGCTCATTTGACATACCTATTCTTCATACAAAATATGTCAAATGAGCTGTTGGATAAGCTACCAAGAACTTATCCAAAAGTGGTGAAACCGACCCTTATAATAGTAAGTGCCGTTGCAGTGACTGTTATCAACATAGACATATTACTCTAGCGATAGACAAGCTCGTTCGAACAAACAACATGTCACACAAAACAACACAAAATGACACATTGCTGTCTGTCATTGCCATAGTGACGAAGTGAACTCGGGAACATCAATCAGATGCGTACACCTCATTCAAGTGGAACATGTTGCTTCTATGGAAGGGCAAGTCTATCGCTAGAGTTTAAGTCTATGGTTATCAACGAACCATGTTAAACAACTGGTAGTACGGAACACTAACTACCAGTCCCGACTCACACTTTGCCGGCGTTTAGTAAAAAAAAAAAAAAGATGTTCCCAAAGTCCCTTCCTAGGAATCTTACAGCACGTCTCTCACATGTCGAGGGAAATCCGGGATTATTCGAAACGGAATAAATTTATGAGTTGTTTTCGTTTTTTGTCTCTTTCTAGAGCAATCAAACTGTTTTGTAGAGTTTGTTTCTGTTTTAATTTATGCATTTTGACTTTTTGAAGCTGGTTGCGTTGCGACTGGTCATAATGAAACTGTTCTAGTTATGACACGACTATAATTTTCATTTGGCTTATCTCAAATTAGGGTGAAAGTTGTTTTACTCTAGGAAATCTACGGATTTTTGTATGGAGTAGGTTGCATTAATTCGGTATGTCAAGTTTTTTTTTGGAGGGCTGAATTGAAAACCATTTCGAGATAATTGTCTCAATAATCATATTTTCTATGTCAGAGATTTTAAAATGAAAGGATTACAAATATTTTTAATAAAATAACGTCGTTTTTCGGTCCGTGCAGTGACGTCACTGGCATACCTCTGAACTCCTTGGTAAACATAAAATCAACTTAAAATAACCGGCCATTAAGAAAAAAAAATACTTTCACAATGTCAGAATTTGACATTTGGTGTTGCCGTATCTTTTTCCAGCATAGAGTTAGAAAGAGGAGGCAAGTTTTAATTTTTTTAAATACAGCTGTATGTAGTTTTTCTCCATGGAGTTCGAATTATTTTCTCTCCACCATTTTTGCACTTAGAGATTACAGATCAAAATAATTTAAAAATTAAATTTATATTGATAAACTCGATGAATCGCAATAAGAATGAAATAGGTATCTTAAAATTATGTCTTCTGTCCGTAAAAAATATAAAAATGAAGACAAAAAAAAACTTGACATACCGAATTGCAGGGTTCGAAATTATGTATCAAGATAAATATTTTCTTTGATAATTAATGGGTCCCGACGAATATTTTCTATGAGAAACGCGATTGCCGAGCGCTCCGAAAAGTGTGCGCGTGAGCCGTATTTTCGATTAAAAACAACTAACCAAAGTATTTTTTCTAGATTTTATTTATGATTGCACTAGTTAAACTAATGGTGAATATGTGAGTATAAATACCAACAATCGGAAACTATTTTCAGTTCTTCTAAACCGAGAAAAATGTTTAAAAATGCATGAAAATACGTCATCTTTGTGACGATTTTCTATCGAGTTAAGTAATTCCAATCGTGTATTCAGTTTATGATTTCACTAGATGAATTATCCAAAAATACTGAGGTATGACTTTAGTTTCGGTAAATGGCATAAATCTAGTCGTAAACTGAAAAATAAAAGATGCCTCCGAGGTATTTCCACCTACTATTACGTCTTAAAGTTCTAAAGTTGCTTTTTTGCTTTTATACACTCTTATCCAGACCAAACAGCACGTAGTCTTTGGCATGATAGTTTCTCATCTCAATGAATAACAACAAATTGAGAAAAACCACAGAATACCTTGTAAAAAAAGATTTCATTGTTAGGAGTTTCTTTTTTCGCGAATCGTGATCGGGAATACATGGCGTGATATTGCTAGCGCAAGCTTTTTGTGTTTCCGACAAATTTTATAATTATCAAGATAATTGTCAGCGTATAATTATCAATGATAATTATCACTACGAACCCTGATTAATTGCACTTTAGGTGATAATTTGGAATATAGTAGATAAATACCTGAAAAACATAAATTCTCAATAATCCCCGATTTTTTATTGTGCATTATTGAATAAGTCAGACATTTACAAAACATTAAATTTAGATATGAACAAAAAATGGAAAACTGGTGATTTTGTACAGGACGGCGTCGCTCAATACGTTTTACTTATATCAATTATAATCTCCGGTTAATATCGTAAATTTGAGTAGCTATTTTATATTTTGCAAGATTCCAAAAATTCTAACCTCAAAACGTTATTATTTACTGTTTGTTTGTACACATTAAATTTGTCATGTGATAATTAACTGTCTCTTTTGCTGGATGCTGGACGAAATATCTCTAGAAATAAGCTTGCTTTTGTAAATTTATATCGATTTTAAGGTATTTCTCAGGGTCCTGAGCCTGTATAACAACGAAATCTCGAAAAAAGTGATATTAACTAATACGGATATACGTTCTTCTTCTTCTTATCGAGTGGGCAGCAAGCCCTGGTGTCAGAGTTTATTCAAACCGCCTTACGGGCCCTGACGTGGTTTTTATGTAACGACTACTACCACCAGTGATAGTAGCCGGGACCAACAGCTTAACGTGCCATCCGAAGCACGGAATCATCTTTCTTTTCAGACAATCAGGTGACTCAGCCTGCAATGTCCTATTCTATTCTATTTTTATTTAATGGCGTTTCCTTGTTAGATTTCGCCAGTGTCAAGTAATTTAAGGGAGTGTCTATCCAATCTCGAGGATTGTTTTTGAGTAAGAACAACTGAGAAGGATTTTGGAGCCTCGTGGCAGGCTGAGACGCGAACCGCGCGAACACCACGCGAGAGACAAGTGTTCGAGGCAAACCCTGCAACGTGACTCCGCAATGTCCTAACCAACTGGGGAAAAACGCACAAAGTGACATTTCACTAGGTGCGCCCCCGTGGGAATCGAACCCACGACCTCCGTGTCAAGAGCCCAATGCTCTAACCAGTAGACCACGGAGGCAATCGTTCAAACACCATTTACTAAAGTGTCTTTTATGCAATCTCAAACCATATTTTTCCCCGACTATTTGGCTGTTGTTGGATGTTTGTGACTAATAAACGGCTGAACGGATTTAGATGAAATTTGATACATAGATAGAAAGGGCCCTTCTTAATAATAGCTGACTGTTTTTAAAGACATGTTCACACCATCAAATTGAAGAACTTTCTATCTATACTCCATTCCAAATAACAACGAAAATTTAAGGCTATTTTGAATAACAGAAACAGAGATTTGAAACACTTCCTCTCACTTATTCTTAAAACAGCTTTAGTAACGACCAAGATACGTTGGATAGTATATCTTCATCATAAATAAATCATATTTGCTAATCAGAACTGGCCAGAAAGTTATACAGGAATCTGAATATCTTTTCGTCCTTATTTGGAAATTTTGGAATGCAGTATAGGTATCTATTAATGTTTCTTTTAATGAAATACTTGAGTTTGGCCTGTTTTTTCTTTGGCTTCGAAAACATGGTTTTTCCCAACATCTTTACCAAAGTATGTTATTCATTGACAAAGTTATTTTTCTCTTGTTTCTACCAAAATTTTCATTTCGTAGGTACAAATATTTAAAAGCAAGTTAATAATGAATAATTTACGTAGGTACCTATGTACATATTGCTCATTGAAAATGATAACAACAGTTTATTCAGCTGAAAAGATTTTATGTTTTTTTAAATTCCAATCAATTCAATACTTATTTGCATTTTAATTGAATATTAATTTATATATTACAGCGAGAACGTAACCTTTTGTTATGAATTATTAGACTAAGAGATAAGTGTACTTTTTGCAACCATCAGCAGCAAGGCTGATTCAGTGTTTATGTGGTGTAGAGCATCTGTGTGATGGGGATGGACCAGGTCTGCCTGCATAACTTCAGTCGGTTTTGGAGTTACAGACGTTTAAAGGTCTGGAAAAAAATTACGATCCACAGCAAGGCTGATCGTATGATATTAACCTAAACCGACTGGCAGTTCATGTCAGTTTTTGTACTGTTCACATGGCTACTGTCGCAAACCACAATATTTTCGCGGTAGCGAATAAAATGATTGCATACGCATATGCTCACGCCTGTATTCCCCGAGTGGGGTAGTCAGAGATATTCTGAAACCCCAGAATATCCACAAACTGATAAACTGATAAACATAAACTAAGTAATTGGTATATGAATATTGTATATTACATAGGTACGTGCTGCACGTCCTACATGTACACGTCTCTCATGTCTGATCTGATCTGTTTACTCCAAACTCTGGGCTGAGGGTTGTTCCCTCGGAATATTATTTCGTTGAGGGTTGTTCCCTCGGCAGTGGCCTCCAACCAACCCCTTATAGCCACCCCTCACCACACAATTAGCCAGCTGTTCTGACCTGACGACGAGGCGCCTGTTTCACCTCGCCGCATAGGTATTCTGATATACCACACTCACTGCTGATAGGTACTGATTCACGCGCGTGGATCTGATTCCACCACGTGAATCTGATTTCACCGTCAACGCTCCAGACAAAGCACTGAATGGCAGGACTGTTCCCACACCTCATGGATTGAATAACGAGTAAACACACAGGTAAGTAAAAAGCACAAATTAGCTCAAACACTCACCAAAGGGATTCAAGAAAAACACTTGTCCGCACTGTTCAACGCATCGACTCGTTCTGTCGTCTCACTCCCCAGACAACTTTATTGCAGGTAAGTGAATAAAAACTATTTTTTCATTAGACAGTAACATAAGCGCCCAACATGAATTAAGCTACATCCACACTATACGTGTGTACATTAGAGCATTAGTATTTTTGGATTCGCGATCTGATTCGCGACAAACTTAGATCTGTCGAACTCTGCATTTCAAATTAACGATACCCATCTTGAAGAGAACAATGAACAAGTACCTAATCCCTAAATATTATAAAATAAAAAAAAATAAAAAATAAAATAAAAATAAAATTTAAAGAGCTCACATAATCCGCCTCGAGTTCTTGTAGACGCCAACGTTAGGTGTTGGTAAAATTTTTCAATTCAAAGGAGACCTGAATAGGGCTCATTGGAATGTAGGTAAGATAAATAACCAAATAAATAGCTGCGAAGCATTAGTAAGAGTATAGCTAAGGTTTAACACCAAAAGGAGAACTGTGGATGAGGTCCATATCTAACCATGTTCCAAGACTAGAGTTCAATGAAGGAAAAGAGAAACAATTACAACATTCTGTACCAGATATTCACAATGAAAACAATGCTCAAGTAGACTCACGATCGGTTAGGGACGCACAGGCTTCTACCACTCCGGAACCAGTAGGTACCACAACCTTCTGGCAGCAGACCTACCAGGATATCGGCACGGAGTGCGCGAGATAAATTAGTCAGGATCAGTTATTCAGCTAACAATTAAAATCAGTGTCATAATTAGTTAATAAACAGTAAATCAATCAGTATACCAGTACATAAGCAGTATTTCATGTCATGAAATTGTTAATGATTATGCATAATATCAGAAGAAGATAATTGAGTTTTCTTTCTGTGTTGGGGAATGTCGCGAATCAGATCGCGAATCCAAAAATACTAATGCTCTAATGTACACACGTATAGTGTGGATGTAGCTTAATTCATGTTGGGCGCTTATGTTACTGTCTAATGAAAAAATAGTTTTTATTCACTTACCTGCAATAAAGTTGTCTGGGGAGTGAGACGACAGAACGAGTCGATGCGTTGAACAGTGCGGACAAGTGTTTTTCTTGAATCCCTTTGGTGAGTGTTTGAGCTAATTTGTGCTTTTTACTTACCTGTGTGTTTACTCGTTATTCAATCCATGAGGTGTGGGAACAGTCCTGCCATTCAGTGCTTTGTCTGGAGCGTTGACGGTGAAATCAGATTCACGTGGTGGAATCAGATCCACGCGCGTGAATCAGTACCTATCAGCAGTGAGTGTGGTATATCAGAATACCTATGCGGCGAGGTGAAACAGGCGCCTCGTCGTCAGGTCAGAACAGCTGGCTAATTGTGTGGTGAGGGGTGGCTATAAGGGGTTGGTTGGAGGCCACTGCCGAGGGAACAACCCTCAGCCCAGAGTTTGGGGTAAACAGATCAGATCAGACATGAGAGACGTGTACATGTAGGACGTGCAGCACGTACCTATGTAATATACAATATTCATATACCAATTACTTAGTTTATGTTTATCAGTTTATCAGTTTGTGGATATTCTGGGGTTTCAGAATATCTCTGACTACCCCACTCGGGGAATACAGGCGTGAGCATATGCGTATGCAATCATTTTATTCGCTACCGCGAAAATATTGTGGTTTGCGACATGGTGGAGACTGATGCTGGGATCATTATAAATGTATGTTTTTTTTAATCGTGGTCAAGTTCTTAATAAAACCAGTAATCAGTGTTGTAAAAGTGAATAAGATTCGGAAAATAAAAGTCGGTAAATGTATAACATATTTTGGTTCCTAACTGCTAAAGTCGATCACCTTTTGCCATCAAATACGATGATGATTGTAATGAAACTGTGTCTTGGTGTGTTGTCACGATATCATGTTGTTCTGATACCGTGATAAGCAGGCACATACTAATAATTATACCTAATAAGTACCTAGAATAAAAACGGTATAATTCTGGTAAAATAATGAAAAAGTAAGTAGGTAGGTAAGTGGGCGAGTAAGCACCACTACCTACCTACCTACCTAGTGCCGTCATTGTTTTTAAGTCAAAAGTGGAAGATGTTTTTGATAAACGATAATAAGAACAATCAAATAATCTAAGTATCTAAGTACTATTGCAATATGAAGAGCGCACGCCGCCGTCGCCGGGTGCCGCCGCCAGCATGGCGCCAGCACATGCACCTGGCCAGATGGCCGGCTTACTGAGCCCGGTTCTGCTAGCGAAAATAGATCTTATTGATTCCCATTCAAGATTAAAATGTTATACGAATTCATTAAGTTGCTTATAACGTTGTAACAGTAAGTTAATAGAAAACAACTTTATAAACAAACAATTTTTGCAAATTTTATTGAAAGAACAAATCGATTCTAAGAAATTAATACTATCTTAGTACTTTATTTATTCATTTACAAAATTATTACAAACTACGTTTGTACTTAGATAAAGGATGGACTGATATGATATTATAATAGTATGTTTCGATTTCAGTGGAAATACGATGAGTACGATTTTCATTCATATGGCTTACGTAATAAGAGTGCATGCATTCTAAAATGGGTTAGATTTTTTTGTAGTGAGTTGCAGAACTTTGTTATTTTTCTTAATCATGTGGAGGAGTTTGGCATAACTTCTTATCAAATTACATCGTGTCGAATAAAACAACATTTATGTTATTTATAGATAATTTAACAGAAATTAAGTTTAACCGAATAAAACTTATATCCTTTCTTTGATACACTGAGCAAGTAATCATGCTTTGATACATAGGGTGTATCACCAACCCTGTTTAAACAGTATGTACCTACATAATTTTTTAAAGATTTGTGTGATTCTAAAGACAAATTCGTTGATACAGTTGAAGAGATATATAGTGCGTGAGTATCCGCTTCAATCAGTTCGTAGCCTTGTTAGTGCGTCCCTATTATTGGTCGGTCTGTGAGATTGAGTTGAGTCCAAAGAGATGGACATAATTAGAGCACGGTTAAAGTTAATACACGAATCAGGTTGTTTCATTAGTAGTGTCGCACGTGAAGTGAAACAATACCACGTTTATTAGAAAATAAAATCTTCTATGGTAGGTAGGTACCTACCTGATAGAAGAAAGAAAGTGAAGTTATATGAGTTAAATTAAAATCAATTAATGAACGTTTCGTTTCCGATATGTTTAATTATTACAAAATCATACAAGAACCTTGCGCGGATGAAACATCATATTATTATACTATGCTTCAAATGGAAGTAGAAGAATTAACTGCAGAGCTGAGTTTTGTGTTTGAAGTTTGTGTGAAGTTTGTCATGTTCTAACGTCACGGGTAAAGCTACCGCGAATTGAGATAACAAAGAATGGTGATGTTATTAAATGGTACCAATTCTGGGACCAATTCTTATCTAATTTTGATAGCAGAAATATAAGCGCCCAACATGAATTAAGCTACATCCACACTATACGTGTGTACATTAGAGCATTAGTATTTTTGGATTCGCGATCTGATTCGCGACAGCTACAGTGCATACTACGATAATATCATACGATCAGCCCTGCAGCTGTTCGTAATTTTTTTCCAGACCTTTAAACGTCTGTAACTCCTAAACCGACTGAAGTTATGCAGGCAGACCTGGTCCATCCCCATCACAGAGATGCTCTACACCACATAAACACTGAATCAGCCTTGCTGCTGATGGTTGCAAAAAGTACACTTATCTCTTATAATATATAGCATACCGACGAAATTATTACGCGTTAGTTCCAAAGATATAAAACAGATGGCGCTGTGTGTATTTAACCCTCCATATGACAATATTAAAAAACCCGTGACAAATCAAAAGGATTTCAATCCGAATAGGCGATCGTCACCGTCCTAATCGTCTTTAGAGAATCTGGATTCTCTAAGTCACCGTCACTACGTCATAGTAAAATGGGAAGTCTCATTTCTTTTTTGATATTCAGGAGTGCGATTTTTGAATTTCATTCGGTGAATTCAGCAGTTGAAAATGTCAAAATTACGATGGATCTTTGTACTGCTGAGTTGACTTTCAAAAATCATACTACAGGAGAAGGAGAGCGATTTTTGAAAGTCAAATCAGCAGCAAAAAGGTGCGATGATTTTTTATAAATTTCTAAAAAGTAAGAAAACCACATCATTCTACATTGTATTGTGAACAATATTGTAAATTTTCATTTTCTTCCGATTCAAAATGTAAGAGCAAAATGGTTACAACTGAAAAAAAAGGGGTGACTTTAGAGTCCCTTTTCTTAAGTTTTGTTCATTAAAATCGATTCATAGAAAAACCACATCACTTCTCATATCCTGTAGACGATTCAGTTTATTTTTCAGCTCAAAAAGTGCCACAGTTAATGAATAAAATGGTTACAAAATTACCCAAAACCGGCAGGTAGCCCCTTATTAATTCGTACGCGGGATAATTCAGTACTTAAAAAAAACAATTGACAGCTGCATATATTATACCCTTGTATAATCGCACACGAAAAAGATACAAATATAAGTACCACTTGCGTAGAAAAGAGACAGTGTGACAATAGTATCTATGGTCCCTTATCGTATCCTAGTATTAATCAAGGTGAGAATGCTATTTTAAAATTAACAATGGCCCCAAGAACGAGAATTTTATAATTTGCGTTATCGATATTCTCGACGAGATCTGTATAAATATTTTATTTTGACGTTATACGTTTATTGATTTTTAACTAAAATCTTTTAATATGTTCTCAAAATTATGGCTCTCTTTACAAACAACAGTGACGTTCATAATTACAACACAAGAAATAAAATAAAATAAAAGTATTCCCATATTTTCGGATGGCAAAACCATAATTTCTGATCATAATATGCATGATGCACTGCAGAATCATTTTTATAAAGGTTTTTTAAAATGCTTATTATAAACTCAATGATTTGGTGCGTTTAAAGATGTGTGTTGTATTGTAGAGTTTCTGGCCGTATTTTCTCTACCTTCCGACGACGACCGACGCAGTGGCAGAGTCAAAAAAATGACGTCAAAAAGCTATATATTTAATATTATGCGGTATTACAATTATTGATTTAGTTTAAGTATACCTAGAGTATACAGAGTGTTACAAAATTAAAAATAAACATTTAAATCCTTTAAGGGTTGTTTAGACCATCCAACTGAACAACTTTCACTATGGGACCAACATAGAAATCACGAAAAAAAAATCAGCTATCTATCCGATACATTTAAGCTCAAGTAGATTTGTAGTTTAGTATGGAACATCCGTTTTTTTTCGCGATTTCGATGTTGGTCCTATAGTGAAAGTTGTTCAGTTTGATGGTCTTAAACCACCCCCTTAAATGTTTATTTGTATTTTTGTAACACCTTGTAGATAGGTAGGTAAGTAAAACCGCCAAACAAAATACATCTTGGGTTAAAATCTGGAATATCATATCATAATAATATAATGTCCGGGATTCCTTTATGTTCAGGGTTATTAATTATTCCTCTTGTTTCTGTAATTTAATCGTGAGCTCGAAGAAACGTTTTAAAACCAAGAAAGATACGAATGTTTCCTTTTGAATTGTTACTCTACCTTTCTACCTGAACCTTGCAAGTAGAGTTGTTAGTTCCGCTATTTTTCCACAGATGGCGCTGAACGAAATTAAAACGCGCTATGATTGTGTTCCCAGTAAAAATAGATAGGGAAGTGGAAATATGTATAGCGTCAAACAAACATACATACATACATATACAATTTTTGCTGAGTTTTAACTTCTGGTTCTCTGGAAGTGTAACTCTCTGTAAATCAAATTATAGAAAAAAATTAAAATTTTTAAGATGAACACACATCACATCGTGCTTGCCATTAATTTAGTTAAGCTGATATATTTATGATGAAATGAAATGAAATGAAGATACACTAAGCCCCACTTGCGCCAACCACGGGTTAGCAATTAACTCCGGATAAAATAGCTCTTTCAGTTGTTTTTCTATACAAAAAATAATGGGTTACCAACTTAACCTAGAGTTTATTGCTAACCCAGGTTGGCGCAAGTGGGGTGGGGCTAACAATATTAGTATGTATTAGGGCCTGTTTTCACTTTGATTACTGCGAGTGCAGTGCAGGTGATTAGTAATTCGGTAGGTATGTCAAGTTTTTTTTGGAGGTCTAAATCGAAAACCATTTCGAGATAATTGTCTCAATAATCATATTTTCCATGTCAGAGATTTTAAAATGAAAGGATTACAGATATTTTTAATAAAATAACGTCGTTTTTGGTCCACGAGTGACGTCACT
This sequence comes from Agonopterix heracliana, assembly GCA_963693445.1. Classification (NCBI taxonomy): domain Eukaryota; kingdom Metazoa; phylum Arthropoda; class Insecta; order Lepidoptera; family Depressariidae; genus Agonopterix; species Agonopterix heracliana. Next base: position 3,662,189 of record OY856321.1, read on the forward strand.
CGCTGCCCCTGAAAACTCCTTGGTAAACATAGAATGAACTTAAAGTAACTGGCCATTAAGAAAAAAATACTTTCACAATTACAGAATTTGACATTTATTGTTGCCATATCTGTTTTCAGCATAGAGTTAGAAAGAGGAGGCAGATTTTAATTTTTTTAAATATAGCAGTAGGTAGTTTTACTCCATGGAGTTCGAATTATTTTTGCCACTATTTTTGCACATAGAGATTACAGATCAATTAAATTAAAAATTAAATTTATATGGATAAACTCGATGAATCACAATAAAAATGAAATGGGTGTCTTAAAATTATGTCTTCTATCCGTAAAAAATATAAAATGAAGACAAAAAAAAAACTTGACATACCGAATTGCGGGTCCGGTCATTACTACAAACATTGAAAGTAAATCAAAGATAACCAAATGTCATATTCTATCGGTGAACGCTCAAAATTTTTGACGACTACATTCCCTGAGGAAGTCAGATATATTCAGAAACCTCAGAATATAAACGTTTCACTAGTAATACCGAAACTCTGTCCAGTGTCACGGGGAGTGAGCCACTTATAATGGACAGTGGGTTACAAATTACAATGCATGCTTCGAAATTGAAGCACGCTGGTTTCAGGTTTTTTTATACATCACTAATTTTTAATTAATAACGAAACATTAAGGGTGTATCCAGACCGTGAATCTGGACAACTTTCCCTAAGGAAAATGAGTCGAAAAACGAAAAATTTTTTTGGAACTCCCATACAAAAGTGTGGATCTGCCGATAGATTTTCTATGGAGGGTCCAAAAAAAAAAATCTCTATTTTCGACCCATGTACCGACAAAGTTGTTCAGATTCACGGTCTGAATGCACCAACATACAATAGTTTAGTTACTAATTAAAAATTAGTGGTGTATAATGAAAACCTCACGACCAATACTAGACAGTAGTCTTAATCTTAATAACTATTATAAAACCGTAAAACCATAAGGAACAAAAAAGTAGCGGTTCACTTCATATAAATTCAAATGACACTCGATTGCGCGATTTAAATGACGTGCAGCGCCATCTATTGACAAAAAAGTGTGTTTGTTTGTTTGTTCGCGCATCACGCAAAAACTACTGAACCGATTTAGATGAAACTTTTTTTTTTGATAGCTTATGATCTGACTTAAAATCTGGTATATAATTTGTGCGGACGAAGTCGCGGGAAAACACTAGTAATAAATAAAAATTACGATCGCTACATCTGGAACCAAAAACCTTGACCCCAAATTAAAACAGCCGACAAATCTCCGCAAAGACAATTATGTCGAAAACTTCTCAAAACGTCTTCTAGAAGTCGAAGCCTCTCGTAAATTGCTCGAAATAGCCCTAAGTTTTGCAATTAATCGCCGTGAATGCTCTTAAAAGCAATTAGCAATTGTGAAAATTAAAGGAAAGAGATAGCAAGATAAATAAACATGTATTATCGCTTCGATCTAGGTCGGTGCTGCGTTTAGACGGGTCAGTTTACTTGACTAGATATGTTGACAGACTTCGTGGCGAGAACACGAAAGAAGCTGTGTTACTGTTTAAGAGCAGTTCTTGTAGCAGACGAAGTTAAATCCTATTTTCAATACCAACTGCCAATTAAATTGATAATTTTTTAATAAATTGATTGAGACAAAAAACGATTTTGATACTAATCTCTGTGCCTGTGATTTGTCAGATTTCCCTTAAAATATACAGTTTCAATGCTAGGATTAATTTAGGATTTGTAAAGAAATCTTTGAGCCACTGTAATTTTGTAACTATTACATTTTATCGAAAACCTGACAAACCAATGGCACAGAGATTAATCAAACTTCATTTGTATGCAGCGCGCTACAAGGAATATGCTCTTAAATGTCTTGAAAATAGGGAACTTATTTGCCTACATGAAATATATCTTACTTTTATCTTCTCATTAAACCTTTTTTTCTAGATAACGTTAGTGGATCCGCTGGTTCTCCTTATAGTTAAATGTTCCTATATGTAAACCTAGGTCAGACTGCCCAGATACCTGTTAAAACAGTTTAAAAATACTAGAGATTATCTACTCTTATCTATTAGTTGCGTTGCGAGGTTGAAAATAGGAGAAATAAAAGTTACATAATCGATTATAAAGTAAAACAGATTTGTTTTGTAATTGTTTTCACGAATAAATTATATCATAATGGAAAAAAAAAAGTAAAACATAACCAACTTATCCTATACTATAAGCTTTGAAAACTCTATGTTTGTTATCTTATCTACCTACCTACAGGGTGTTAGGGTAAGCAGTTGCATTATTTTAAGGGGTGATTGTAACAATGATACTGATCAACTTTCCCTATGAAATCTATAGGAAAATCTCAAAGAAAATGTTGCACTTTCCAAGCTAAATGCCGATTGCATTTCGTTTACCCTAACACCCTGTATACCATATATTTATACAAAAAAAAAACAATTACAAAAACTATAATATTGACGATGTCGCAAAAGTACGTACCTATAGATCACATCGCAATTAAAATAAACAAAAAATGTTTACCCTTCATAAGGGCCCAAATAATTTTTTATACGGGGCCCAGCCAAGGCACGCTACGCCACTGAACATTTATTAATAGTCTTAACAAATATTTACTTTTCAAAGACTCACTACTACTAACTTCAATAATTTTTCGAAAGACAAGATCGAATTTAAATGAAAACAAAGATTTTTAATTATCTTAACACAGTTACAATTACAACCACTATGGACTATGGAAGAGCTCAGTCGAATGCTCGATGATCTTAGCAGAGCCTCCGAACGAGTTGGTCTGAAGATGAACATGGACAAGACAAAGATCATGTCTAATGTCCATGTTGAACCCACTCCTGTAACGATTGGAAACTCTGCGCTCGAAGTTGTTGACGATTATGTTTACCTGGGACAAACTATTCAGTTAGGTAGGTCCAACTTTGAGAAAGAGATCAACCGTCGAATCCAACTCGGCTGGGCAGCGTTCGGGAAGCTACGTAGTATCTTGACGTCCCAAATACCGCAGTGTCTTAAAACGAAAGTCTTCAATCAGTGTGTGTTGCCAGTGATGACATATGGAACAGAGACGTGGTCGCTCACTCAAGGCCTCATAAAAAGGCTGAAAGTCACCCAAAGGGCAATGGAGAGGGCTATGCTCGGAGTTTCCCTGCGAGATCGGATCAGAAATGAAGAAATCCGCAGAAGAACCAGAGTAGCTGACATAGCCCAAAGAATTGCTAAACTAAAGTGGCAGTGGGCGGGGCACATTGCTCGCAGAACCGATGGCCGATGGGGCCGGAAGGTTCTCGAGTGGCGGCCGCGTACCGGAAAGCGCAGCGTGGGTAGGCCCCCCACACGGTGGACCGACGACCTGGTGAAGGCGGCGGGAAACCGTTGGATGAGGGCGGCGCAGGACCGGTCGTTATGGCGATCCTTGGGGGAGGCCTATGTCCAGCAGTGGACGTCCATCGGCTGAGATGATGATGATGATGATGAGTTACAATTACAACTCTAACTCTAGAGTAATTTGCAAACATAATTATATTATTCTGATAATTTGTAGGAAAATGTTACGTTTCCCAACCGGTATTCATGTCTGGAACTATTTGAAGTTATTTTAAGAACATAATAATATGATATCCATGAAAGCAACCATTAAATGAATATTAATATGAATTCAGGTAGTGTCCAATTTGGCTATCAAGTCGACTATCCCGTTGGAACGTTCCCGATGTAAATCAGGGATTAACTTTAGCGCGTGACCAAGAAAAGTTCAGAAGTTTCCAGCTGCGAATATAGGGTTGCCAACCGTAATTAAAATAAAAAACGATGTAAGTACTTATTATTTTATTAGGTCAGTACACTTAAACTTAATTCATTTACATAGCATAGCATATGCTCACGACTATATTCCCCGAGGGGGTAGTCAGAGATATTCTGAAACCTCAGAACATCCACTTTTCACCAGTATCACCGAAACTCTGTCCAGTGTGACGGGGGGAGAGCCCGTCGCCACTTATAATGGACAGTGGATACACGCCTCGAAATTGAAGCATGCAGGTTTCCTCACGATGTTTTCCTTCACCGAAAAGCCAGTGGTGTAACAAATCGTACATAAATTCCGGAAAACTCATTGGTACGAGTCGGCCTGGACGGGGATCGAACCATCGCCTCCTGCACGGCAGGCAAGGTTACACGCCACTGGACCACCACGGCTCCATCTATGTACCATATTGTAAATATTATGCAGTTTATTTTTGAACTTCATACCAGCACTTATCTATCAAATAAAACGAAAAATATACAATTTTCCTCTTCAAAAGAGTTTTACTTAATAAGTTGGCAACCCTAGGTAGCTGCTAAACCGATAATTTAGAATTATAACGTTCCGTAACTTTGAAATGTTTCGCTAAGTTTTAATAAGAAAATCCAAGACATTTTCATTATTTAATAAACAGTAAGTATCTACTATGTACCTGGGCTGCCTGGGCGATGTAGAGTTTCTGGATGCAACTTCTCTACAAAACGGAACACCTTCCGAAACGGTGCGGTGGTAGAGTCAAAAAATGACGTCGAAAGGCTATCTGTATAAATTTTTTTGGACTTCCCATACAAAAGTGCGGATCGGCCGATCGATTTTCTAGGGGATATCAAAAAAAAATTGTCGTTTCGTATCCATGTTCCTTATCCAAGTTGTTCAGATTAACGGTCTGAATACACCCTAAAAGTTTCGTTAGGGTTGAACTACACCACGCAGCACAGCATCGCATTTTTCCGTCGTTCCATCCTTCGTCATCCATCGCGACAGCACGCCGCGTGCGATCGCGTTCCGTCTATCTTATACGCTCTAGCAAATCACGTTCCTGAGTGACAGAAAAGGATGGAGCGAGGGAAAAATGCGATGCTGTGCTGCGTGGTGTAGTTCAACCCTTACTAATTAAAAACTATTTTAGTGGTGTATTGTATAATACAGGGGTAGTTAGTAGCACTAGCATGTTCGTTAGTTCGTTTCAATATCAAAACGGAATTTCGCACGAATACAAAAAAGAGTGGCAATTTGTCGAACAAAAACGGAAGTGAGGGTAGAGGGGGGGGGGGGGGGGGGGGAGTGCACGCAAATTTATTGTCCTCATCGGGATTGGGTCAAATGCCGGACGCTCTTTCACGCAAATTTTGATAATAACGTTGGACATCGTTTATCGATATTAATTCTACATCAAATTCGATATTGAAATTTTGTCTTTTATTTACTAAATTAAGTATAACATAATTTATCATCATCATCAAAGCCTATATACGTCCCACTGCAGGGCAGGCAGGACTATGAGGGTGTATGGGCGTTAGTCCACGACGCGTGTCCAATACGGATTAGCTCGCATATGCATCAGAATTTCGTCTTCAACGTATGCAGTTTTCCTCACGATTAGGTTTGCTAGGAACCGAATAGACCGACCGGCCTGTGTAGCCGGACATTTGGGTAAAAAGGCCGGACGCCCTTAACTTTTTACCCAACTTTTTGTCTTAGTACCTAGTTACAAAAAAATTATTGAAGTACCTAATTAAACTAATTGAAACAAAGATGCTTAATGTTTTTGTTAGCCAAGATACCTACTTTAAAAGCTCATACAGTTTCCTTCATAGCGGAGTAGACTGGACAAATGTAAAAATATCCTCTAAACCTAAAGGACTGCCCGACGGAACAGAACATTTTTTTTACTTCCCTATTTCATCCCACTGCTGGGCAAAGGCCTCCACTTTAATCCTCCAACCATCTCTGTCCTGGGCATGCTCTGGCCACGCATCATCGAAAGTATCCAGATCGTCCCGCCACCTCTTCCTAGGACGTCCCGGACGCCGACGACCGTTTTCTGGGGTCCAGGGCATGACAATTGTTGCCCACCTTTCCTGGTGCAGTCTATATAAAGAGTCCTTCTTAATACGCTGACACTTTTTAAGGGGATGATCAGACCATTAAACTGAACAACTTTCTCTATGGGACCAACATCGAAATCGCGAAAAAAAAATAAGCTCATCCATAAAAAACTGCAAACATTTTTTATCGAGATTTAGATGTTGGTCCCATAGAGAAAGTTGTTCAGTTTGATGGTCTGATCATCCCTTTAAAAAAGTGTCAGCATAATTAAAAAGAACCCTGTATATCGATGAAAAATGTTTTTAAAACGGGTACAACACTATTTATTGCAACATGGGTAATCGGTGACTGTGCTACATCCATTTCGGTTTTTGTTTTGTAAAAATGTGTTTTAGGGTTACAGATTTTTTCCCCAATGACATACGAACGTGACTATTAGGAATTTACACACGGCGACAGGTCAGGTTACCCTGTTTGGACTTTGAACTATTAGAAGTTGAACGCTGCGAATCGTGCGAGAGGGTGCGGTATGTTGTTGTTGTTTCGTCTCACGGCACGCTGCGCCTGCGCCAGCAGCCGCGTCTATGCAGGCTCTCTACCGCACTATTTTGTGTTTTGTACGTAGTGTAGTTATGGGTATAAAGGGTGCGTAACATGATGTGTCGCCGTGTGTACAAGATGTTAACTTAAATGCGTTACATATTTAGGGAGGTTTTTCTGGCTATCAAACTGAACAACTTTCAATACGGGACCAACAAAGAAATCGAGAAAATGAAATCTGCTGTTCTATACATTTGGGTCGAGCCGTCATTGATGTTTTCTATGGAACAGCTGATATTTCTTTCCGCGTTTTTCATTGTGAAAGTTGTTCAGTTTGCAACGCATTTGATTTTACTCCCAGTTTTACACAAAAAAAAATATTACTGTATGATTTGAAATTACTCAATACTGTTATCACAAAATGGTTTACATTCACACTTTAATCGCAGTTGTCCTCAATAAACTAATAAATCATAATAATTGCTTAATCACGTTTAAATCCAACTATAAAAACTACAGTTTTGTTCATTTACTTCTTCTTCTAAATTATAAACTTATCTGGTTACATTTATACGACTAATTAGTCACAAAAATGATTTTCTTAATGCTTCTCATAACGATTTTATATCCAATCGAAAGTGCTTATGTAATATCAGTTTATGGGGATGTTTATACGGACACAAAGTTTTTCACTACTACTTACCCATGGATCATAGACAATATAGGAGGAGATATAACTGTGGATTACTATTTATTGGGGAGTGGAAGGTATTCCGTACCACAGATGTGTGCATTGTACCAACTAAGGCTAAACACATTTTTGCAAGCAGATTTTTTGAAATGTGAAGCTGAAGGTAAGACAAATTACAATATACAGGGTGAAATTTACATCATTAGCAACCTTTTAAACTAAAAGTCAACCCTTCAATCTGAACTTTTACTATGGGAGAAAACAGATATTATGAGCAAAAAAAATCTGCTGTTCAATACTAAACAGCAATGCCTATTCAACTCAAATGTATGCAACAGCAGATTTTTTTTCTCCGATCGGTTTTCTCCTATAGTTAAAGTTGTTCAGTTTGATGGCTAGACTCTTGGTTTAAAATAATGCTAATGATATCAATTTCACCCTGTATAAAGCGAAAAATTCGATTGGACTACTTAACCTACTCATTTGCATTTCCTTGTGACATTTTTTCCCCTTGTGTGCTACGTCATCTCAATCAACTCTAAAATATTAAGAAAATTGTAACCCTTTCAACTTCGATCATCAATATACAACTAGATAACGGGTCGCATACAAAATCAAAGAGAAATTCTGTCCTCGTGAATATACAACATTTTTTGTTAACGAACCGAGAAAACAGTCCGAACACATTATAATTTTGACCTCAAAACAACCATAATTCCTAGTAATTTTAGAAGGAACACTGCGGCATTGCGAGACGTGCTTACGTTGGCTTTGTTCGAACGGAACTAATTCAGAATAAGACCTCACTCCAATAGTGAGGCGTTATTTGCCGGAACATGTTTTGAGCGCTGACGCGTTATCTACGAGTAGTTGGATATTGTTGATCGAAGCCTTTCAATTATTCCAGGTACCCCAAGCAACGACTGTCTTTGCCAAGCAGGAATCAACCCTCAAAGATTCAAACAGTGCGTTCAATCCAAGGGTTCCTTAGCCAGTTTTGCTGCTTCAAAATACACCCAATTGGCCATACAAGCTAGTCCCATCATAGAATTAGGACCACGGAATACAATATTCGAAGTTGAAGACACTTGGTATCTTAAGAAGATATGTACTATTTTTGGTGATAATTTACCAAGGGGTTGTGTTAAGCCTTTTAATGCGACTGCAGAAGTGAGTGGAAGAGGAGGATTGGCCCAGTTCAATTGCGATTGCTTTTCACAGTGCGACAAAAAACCTGGTATGGAAACTACTACTGAATATCCAAATTATCACACTACTAATTGGGAATTTACAGAATTAGAACCTTAGAATGAATAAACAATTATGGTTAATGGTGCACTTTACACTGCCAATTAGTCCCGCCCGATTTCGGCATACATTGCCTGATTTAATATTAAACAATTTTATTCAACTTAAAGCTGTCTAACTAATCTAACTAATTAACTAACATTCGAATCTTGTAATTGAATTTTCAACCATTTCTCGTCAACCGATAGAGTTCAAATTTTACACACATTTGTAGTTCTGATGACAATATGACATGGAGCTAATCTGATGGAGACGGAGGTCGTCTGAAACATTAGTCAAAGCAGGTCAGACTAGCATCATCATCAGCCTATATACGTCCCACTTCAGGGCACAGGCCTACCATTTAGGAGGGCGTATGGGTGTTTGTCCACCACGCGTGCCCAATGCAGATTGGTAGACTTCACATACGCATCAGAATGTATTCTTCTGCATATGCAGGTTTCCTCACGATGTTTTCCTTCACCGTTTGAGAGCAGTCGGTAATACGCACATAAGTTAGAAAAACTCATTGGTACGTGGCATGTTGTCCGTGCGAATTCGAACCCGGACCTCATGATTGAGAGTCCAAATACAGACATAGATTTACAGACTAGCATGCTACACGATAATGCGATAAAACCGTCATACTAGCTCAGTTTGGCATTTCGTAAAGTAACAAAGGCAGAGTCACGTTTCAATATTTCTCATTCTAGGCCTACGTTTCTATCCGATTGCTCTCAGTAAACCAACGCAGTTGGATATGCTCATGCACCCAGAAATGTCATATTATATAATCTCATACAATCTTTTTCATAATTTCAGCCGACGAACTTCCGGCCCTTCTAAGCATAGTCCTTTTGCCCTTATTATTTCGATAATCAGATGTTGCCCAGCAAAGTTATTAACATGGTTACCAGAATATTTTCTTTGTAAAAAGTATTTTTAATGGCGTCGCCGTTATAATAATTTTATTCATTATGATTATGACATAACGTAATAAACAAATTCCATATTTTGTAGGTGGTTTCAGTCTACTACTATACAGAATATAAAATTAAATGTATATGTTTGGATTTAATGTTATTAGGTATATTGCTTAGTTCGAAATAATTATATATTTTAGAAAATAATAAAATTGAATGACAAAAAGTTAATTTAATAAAAAGATACAATGTCTTCAGACCTTCAGCTTCAGACCAACAACAGAAAAACTGTCACTAAGTAGGTATAGAGCCAACATCGAAATTGCGAAAAAAAAACTGTTTTTTTAGGGTCGGGTAACGGTTAACGTTTTCTATGAATCATCTGATTTTTCTTAACACATTTAAACATAAGGTGCATAGAGTCAATACATTTATTTAAGGAGTACTTCAGACTATCAATCTAAACTAACATTCACTATGAAGCCAACATTTAAAACAATAATAATTATTCGATTGAGATGACGCAGATCAGAGAGATAAAAACACAGATATAACCAACTAAATTATTTAATAAAGAAGAGGTTAGGGACAATAGCTGTATAGGAGAGCAGTTTACGAACGCCTGGAAGCGACATGATTGCGTGCGCTGCATAATGCAATTTGCGTTAGCTACTGCTTCTGAACCATGCAGGGGGGATTTATGAAAAGCTGTTAAAGCGACAACGGAATTTTAACAGTACTATTTAATTTTCTTCTTCTTCTTCTTTATCAATGGTTCGACGACGAACCTTAGTTCACATCACACAAGTTCTTCAGTAGCTGATTAGTAGCCATATACAACGTGTTGATAAATTGGCGCAAAACTTCATACACCCCAACTAATTCTTGAAGAAATAATTGGATTGAAACAAGGTATTATATCAAGTTATTCGCATTTAAAGTTTTCATGCAAAAACGATTTGTTATTATTTCAGCAATGATTAAAAGCGCCAGCACGCTCATGTATTTTGTTTTGGTAGTAAGTGGGGAGAGTGTACCTGTGCGGTAGGTTGACATAGAGTTAAGTAAATTTTAAATTATACAAACAAATTATTAAATATTCTGTAAAAATGTAGCCTATATTGCAACCTTGATAATTCGGTTCTGCTCTGTGTGTGAGTGTCCCATCGTCTGGATAATGTTTGCCACAATCACTCTGTGTTAGGTTATAGGATCCCTGTACCCCCATTTGATGAGATGTTATTTGACAGCCTTAGGATAGGATGAACTCTGAAACCAGTTCACATCCTACAACTGGAATACGCAGTTAAAAGTTGGTACTTAAACTAATTTAATTAATTACTAAGCGAGGTAAGGATAACCAAGTCAAGCTTTATAGTAGATGTACGTATAGTAGCTGATTAAAGGCTAACTCTAACCTACTGTACAGCTACTATACAGCTTATGGTACTACTTGGTTTAGTTAATACTGATTTCGAGAATGAACAAGAAGTATCCTAGTCTTCGATTCCAAAAGACCTAACATTGTTTACTTGAAAATTTTCTGATCACTCCAAAAGGAAATGCGGGCGTGATTTGATGTAAGTAAGTAGGTATTATTGTTAAAAGCGTTTACAATCTTCAAAGTATCACCAGCTCTATACACATAAGTGGATATTAACAGAGTGCCCGCATTGGGCCCACTCACTACCGAATAGATATGCGGAACCACAAACCGACTGACGTTAATACTCTTTATATATTACATGCAGGTTTATATCATCTATAGGGACCCTAATTCATGCAATCTGTCTATTGACAAAGTACCTTATACAGGATGTAAGGAAAAGTATAATTATCCTTTACACCACATACTCTACCAATCAAACTGAACAACTTTTACTATGGGAGAAAATCTGTCAGCGCAAAAAAAGAGCTGTTCTGTACGTTTGAATCGAGTAGGCATTGCAGTTCAGTATGGAACAGCAAACTTTTTTTTGCTCCGATCGGTTTAATTTTTGTTGCTCCCATAGTAAAAGTTGTTCAGTTTGATGGGTAGATTATGTGGTTTAAAGGTTAATGATACTTTTCCTAACACCCTGTATATTACATGCAGTTTTATAATGATACTAGTGTTTTCCCGCGACTTCGTCCGCACAAATTATATACCAGATTTTAAGTCAGATCATAAGCTATCAAACAAAAAAAGTTTCATCAAAATCGGTTCAGTCGTTTTTGCGTGATGCGCGAACAAACAAACAAACACACAATTTTGTCAATAGATGGAGCTGCACGTCATTTAAATCGCGCTATCGAGTGTTATTTGAGTTAATTTGAAGTGAACCGCAACTTTTTTATTCCTCACGATTTCATAATAGTTAAGATCTAGGGACTCTAATTCATACAATCTGCCTATTTATTTTATTTATATATTATTATTATTATTTATTTACTTATTATTTATTCATTTTATTTATTCATTCAATTTAATTTAATTTATTTATTTTGGTTTATTTATTCATTTATTTTATTTTTTTTTCTTACAGGAAGATTTACAGATCAAATAGTTTATTTTATTTAGTTAAACATAATTATAAGTTTAAAAATGCTATTAACAAATCTTCACAACGCCCGACGTTGCTTCTTTTGCAAAAAGAAGAAACTTTGCAAGAAGCAACGTCGCGCGTTGTTATACAACGTTGCCGAACATGTTGAGCGTCACGTGATGCGCGTAAACTAGTTTTGTATGAAACAACTAATGTTTTTCAGCATTTTTGATGTCGGCGCCGCATAGTGAAAGTTGTTCAATTTGATGGTCTGAAGCTATCGCAAACATACTTACAGATAACCTCCCTTTTCTTGAAGTTGGTTAAAAAGAAAACAGTACGTTATTAGTAACCACAATGATTGTGGCGAATCAGCGATCCGTAGGTATGGGATGAATCTGCTATCAGCAGAAACACACGGAATTCGGCGCCAGTCTCAAAAAGGTGGTGCAAGTCAGGAGCGAAGAGAGGAATTTACCCCCGCTCCCTTTGGCCTAATCGACCTGCTGTATTTTTTCGTGATATTGATGTTGGTCGGTTTGATGGCCCTTAAGAGGATAGGCGGGCTGAAATGCTAATTTGGAGAATAGGTTACTTTTCCGACTGTATATGTATTTATCAGATCCGCCCCACTCATACACCCCGCCGACTAGAGTGCGAAAGAGACAACTGCAGCTCGGACCGATTTTATAAACAAAAATCGACGAAATCAGCATTTCGTATTCCCCTGTTTTCTCCTCCAAAACTAAACCGATTTTAATAATTCTTTCAAAAATATTATGAGAAAGACTTTGGCTATGTCCGTACGCTTTTTTTGTTTGTATTCGTCTTTTGAATGCAAATTTATAGATAATTATTGCCTTTGGTTTAGCTCCAAGCTAATTATCCTACACGTTTCGCACTTACCCAATAAACATTAATTGACGAGTGCAATTTATAAGGCAAGCGTAAGCGAAAATGTTGGTAGCGCGCCGCATAGACGTTGCGAAGTGTTTAAAAAGGGCCAAATCCGATCTACCCAAAACCGACGAGCATGCATGAAAGGACTAATGAATGTGGAGGAAGCTAGAGAGGTTTGTCAGGATCGTAGCAGGTGGCGTTCCGTTGTCTGTGCCTACCCCAGTGGGAGACTTATGTTCCGCAATAAGCTTCTACCATTTACCGAACACCAATCAGGGGCGGTTGTCTGCTATTGGCAGTGCTCATTAATTTGATAGATGGCGCTAGGGCGCCCCGGAAACGTCGGCGTTTGTTTACCAACGGAATTAAGTTTGTCACAGCAGTTCTGATGAGAGTAAACCTTATTTTAAACAAAGCGTGGCGCCTTTGGAATATTAATATTTGAATAGAAAGATAATGGTTTACGTGATTAATGAAGAAAGAGTAAATGTTGTTGCCTTCTTAGATGCGCAATTTAGGGCATTGTGGTTCTGGCTAAGAATGGACCGTCGATTTTTTTTACTATGTGTGTTGTACACACGGCGACACATCATGTTACGCACCCTATATACCCATAACTACACTACGTACAAAACACAAAATAGTGCGGTAGAGAGCCCGCATAGACGCGGCTGCCGGCGCGAGCGCAGCGTGCCGTGAGACGAAACAACAACATACTGCACCCTCTCGAAAGATTTGCAGCGTTCAACTTCTAATAGTTCAAAGTCCAAACAGGGTAACCTGACCTGTCGCCGTGTGTACACCTACGAGACGAATAATGAATAAGGTTTTTATCATCATCATCATCATCCACAGTCTGAAGCCTTACCACTACCTGGCCTTAGACCATATAACTATAAGGACCATCGCCCACCTGGCGAGCTCCACTACAGATAATATGAAGCACATGCACCAAAGATGGACACACCGAATTGTTCTGGGATTTGGGTACTTCCGAATTCTTCTGGCCATTCGTCCGATTAGCCGCGGATAAGGCCTACATTAACGGAATAGCGATCCGGAATTCCGAATCAGAATTGTGATTTTATATAAGATTTGACACCTCCACAATTCCGAACGCAATTGTGAAGGGGGAAAATCAATACGAAATCGTAACCCTGAATCGAAATTCCGGATCGCGATTCCGTATGTGTGTGGCGGACGTAAGTGTGTGAGGTTCCATAGAATTTCATACAACGATTTCTAAAATTCGTTTCTTTCGCTTCCTTCGGCTCATTCGCCGCAGATAGATGTGCGATTACCTGAAAATAGTACCACGATATTGATACTTGATTGTCAAAAGGAAACAGCCTCAAAAATGCCAATAAAGAACGAGAAATATGAGTATTACACTCACGTACCGAATGTACATTGAAGGCAATGACCATTTTACGGCTTGTAAGCTGTTCGGAGCTGGCATAGCTCCAGTTAAGTTCCGGCTTCGCTTCCTGTACTCCCAACTTTAAAGTTCTACGTGCTTACGTAGATTAAGTACGTCTTAGTTACTACATACACATACTGTTAACTCAGAACTGTTTTACCTTCTGGGGTGGTTAGAACCTTTGCTACAAGCTTCTCAATCGTGCAGTTTATCATTGTCATCTTTAAAAGCCAGGGGTGGTACTGCGGGAAAGCGGTCCAGAAGTAAACCTTGGGGAAGCGAATACTTCCTGCCCCGCGCGTATTTCTGTGTGGCAGGGTGCTCTTTGGCGACAAAAAGTGTCCCTCCCAAATCCATTTGTGCCGCCAACAGAGAGCCTCCCGCCTAGACATGACTTGCCTTGGGCGACCTGGAAGTCCTTAAACCGACTTCGAACCCAGGTCGGTCGCAGTAAGGACAACATGTTCAGGTGGGGATTCTCGGATGCGCAAAATGTGAGTTGCTTGCGTGGAGCTCCACAAACGATGGCCCGTCTCACATCGTGCCCTGCGTGCCCTAACACCTGCACGCAGGAGGAGCTCATGACCGCTAGCGACGGTGCAATATCGGTTGCCCACTTCTGGCAAAGTACTATTTATTAGTGACTTTGTTCAAAATTTGAAGGCGACACGATAGGAAGAAGAAGGGTATATACAAACACTAATATTACCACCACACTACGCCGTACACTGCAGTGTATAGAGTAGCCGCCACTGTATGGCTGGCCTCAACTGCTTGTCCTGTCCACTGCTAAGCATCGGCCTATTCCAAGGTGAGCCATACAACTCTATTCAGTCGTCTCCCGCTACGATATAACTTGAAAGAACCAAGAGAACCGAGTATTCGACAATACTAATTGATAAGTTTGATTATATAGGGTCCTTCTTAATATGCTGACACTTTTTTAAGGGGGTGATCAGACTGTCAAACTGAACAACTTTCAATATGGCACAAACATCGATTTCACGAAAAAAAAACAGCTGTTCTTACTAACGTGATATTACTTAAGTGAAATGTAGCTGATTTTTTTTCCGCGATTTAGATGTTGGTCCTATAGAGATAGTTGTTTAGTTTGATGGACTGATCACCCCCTCAAAAAAGTGTCAACATGTTAAGAAGGACCCTGTATTTGGATTGCGTAGTATGGTAGCGCAGCGTGATAAAGCGCGCTACATTATGGCGCCTTAGCTCCTTTTCTATTTGCGTGCGAACGACCGAGATAAAAGTCGCGATATAGCCTTATCGCGCACATCATACTACGGCCGCAGATCTCGTAAAATCGACTTAGCGGTTCAAATACAAACTTAATCGTTATCAGTAATGGAAGATCTTATTCTGGAGGGCTCCAAATGTTTTTGGTCCGTCTGCATTTGGATACTGGAGCGGCTGGTTAAACTAACCACTGTGACTACGGTCCTAAGATAATTTTTAAATTAATAGTATACATTTTTGTAGGCCATTTCGTGACTTTTGTTGTGGAAAGCAGTTCCGCGAATTGATGGATTCCATGGGGTACTGAAACTATTGTATGTGCCAAGGCTTTAATCAAAGACTTACGTAGGTTGGTACTTAGAGGTAAGGACACGGCCTAAGGCTTTGAAAAAAGTACCAGTAAAAACGAATCTTCCTCTAGCTTTAAATTTTAGTACAAAATTCCTTATTTGCACACCGAAATCACAACTCAAGATTTGTATTCAAAATAATATCACATAAACAACTTTCTGGTTTCATTTTTTTAATCTACCTTCGCGTCGGAAGGTGTTCCGTTTTTGAGACAAGAAACTCTACAACACATATTTTAAACAAAGCAAAACATACTTACAAATTATAAAAATTGCAAAATACAATATTAAATTACATAGTGTAAACATTGTCAAGACCAGACATTTTGGAAATTCATATTAATCATCGAGTTTATAGGAACTTTGGTAGACAGACATAAAATATTGAAAACCTGCAATAAGTTAAAATGTTTTTAAATTATTGTTATTGTAAATACGTCACCTTCTTGAGTGGCGACCGCGTACTGGAAATTGGTTAGGCCCCCCACAAATTGACCGACGATCTGGTGAAGTCAGCGGGAACCCGTTGGATGAGGGCAGCGCAGGACCGGCCGTTATGGCGATCCTTGGATTCTTACCGGCTGTACATACGTATCCTCCTAAGGCCTCGCGTACAATTTTTTGTACAAAATAATGTTGACCTGTCAGACCCAGTCTCTTAAGTAACATGGTAGTAAAATCGCCCACTGTTCAATATTTTGCACATATTGTTTAAAGTTACTGCGTCCTTTAAACTTCACTTCGACAGTCTGGGACATTGTGTTTAGGCTCAATTTCAAAGTAGTAAGTAAAAGTTGCTCTGGGCCTGACAACATATTATATTTATTTTGTGCACAAAATTGTACACTAGGTCTGAGTTACTATAAACTTTCTTTTAACTTTGGCCATAGGAGGAATATACTTTGTGTAAAGATCTCTTTATTCATATTCATACTGTTATTGAACCGAAATATTTCCCAAGTCTTAAGTTTAACAAGTAGCTCTCAAAGAACTTTGCTCTCTGAATCATTAATGTAATTTAGTACAGAAGCATTTTCCCTCTCTCTTCCTCCTTTGATTTATAATGGCCGTTAGAAAAATATCATCTTGCGTTAGAACGAGAGTTACATTGTTTTGAACTAGTGATATGTATACAGGATGTAGACTTAAATGCGTGACTTAATTGAGGGAGTGCTTCAGACCATCAAACTGACCAACTTTCACTATGGGACCAACATAGAAATCGCGAAAAAAAAAAAACATTCTGCACCAATAAGCAGTCACACTAATGTACGACCAACTCATTGTGGTCTTTTACGAGTATATAGTCGATGGCTTGTCATTTCAATTTTATGCATGACATGTAATGCACTGAAAAGCTGGCTTGATACGAAAAATGAAACATTCGCGTGAATTGACCATGATTTCTCGAGTGTGTTTCAACGTTTTTGAACAACACTATTGGTCGGTAGTCCATGCTCAGACGTCCGTCCGTGCATAACATTTAAATATATTTTTACTTAGGAGTCTGTATATGAAATTTCGCTTACCTACCTAAAATATTTCGCTTACCTACAATTCATTACGTATACCTTCAAAATATAATAATATTTTTGGACATGATTTGGTGATGGGAACCTAAATACCTTGGGACAGTTTAAGTGTTAATTGCCATCTTAGTACCTTAGAAAATGGGAATGTTGTTTAGAATCGACCGTCGAGTACCATTAGTTAAAAATTATCTATGGTTTTAAAACTTCTAGTCTTTCATAAATAAGCCATAATGGCCAAACGTTTCATAACAATTTCCCTAAATTATATATCATACGTGCCCAAAAAGCCTATACTAAAAAATCATCCATTAAACGATTCTGGATGGAATTCAATTTGCATTCGATACTCGAACATTTTTATTGATGAGAAATTTGACATAAATTGATATTTCGTGTAACATTGCTTGTAACTTGTATACACCTTGTACTTAAAAATATTCTGGGCTCATGATGTGACGATGTTTGACATTAATATTAGGAACATAGGCACTTGAAATATTGATTAAAAAAATGTATTTTCTGAAGTATAAAAATATATGTGTAAGTTTTGATCTTGATGTTATTTTAAAAAATCAAAACATTCACCGGTATACAGTCTAAAAGACTGTCAATTTATTTCATTTTATTTCATCATCAACAGCTGCAATGCCTACTCGACTCAAATGTATGAACAGTTGTTTTTTTTTGCAATTTCAAGTTTGCTTCCGTTGTAAATGATGTTCAATTGTTCAGTTTGCTGGTTTGAACCACCACAAACATTTTGTACTCATTTCAATATATCCATTTAGAAATATAAAAATATCGTCAAAATACAACTTTTTGCAACAAACACTCAGACATTAATAAATTTTATAAACGTAGAGCGTTTTGCGGAAAAGGAAATGTGACATGATTTGAATAAAATCCCCTTATTATTGATATGTCAGGAACGATTTAACATTTCGTTAACTTCAATCGTTTTGACGCCATTATCGCCTACCTATGTGAAATCTGAAAAAGCCGTGGTAGTTTAGTGGCGAGTAACCTTGCCTACCGTGCAGGAGGCGATGGTTCGATCCCCGTCCAGGCTGACTCGTACCAATGCGTTATTCGGAATTTACGTACGGTTTGTAACACCACTGGCTTTTCGGTGAAGGAAAACATCGTGAGGAAACCTGCATGCTTCAATTTCGAGCCCTGTATTGTACACACTTTCTATTATAAGTGGCGACGGGCTCAACCCCTGTCACACTGGACAGAGTTTCGGTACTACTGGTGAAACGTGGATGTTCTGAGGTTTCAGAATATCTCTGACTACCCCCTCGGGGAATATAGTCGTGAGCATAACATGCTATGCTATGCTATCTGAAATAAATTTACATTCGATATGTTAAATAATTAAAAAAATAAAACTCAAATACGATAAACTAAACACGCTCTACCTAACTTCGTTTGCTAATTCCTTTACCTAAGGTTACCAGAAAAAACTTTTTTAGCGATAAGACAGCCTTATGTACACACGGCGACACATCATGTTACGCACCCTATATACCCTACACTACGTACAAAACACAAAATAGTGCGGTAGAGAGCGGCTGCCGGCGCGGGCGCAGCGTGCTGTGAGACGAAACAACAATAACATACCGCACCATCTCGCAAGATTCTCAGCGTTCAACTTCTAATAGTTCAAAGTCCAAACAGGGTAACCGGACCTGTCGCCGTGTACCTACTGTATTTCATAATTCATAATCGTGTATTGCTCACACAGAGTACATGATAGGTGATGAAAATGGTAAATAAGTTTATGTGTATTCAAGTGTATATTAGTTTTTGGTATCATTTCGAATCCGAATGACACAAACGCAAAAAAACATCAAACGATACAAGCAAATTCAGTAGTTCAACCCTCGAACTAAAATACAGGGTGTTGTGAAACCGATATCGTATCGCTACATCACAGAGGGAAGTGATGACGCGAGTCAAAACGTAGTAATTAACGCAGACATAGGCACGAGACGTGACTTTGATAAATTGCGAACCGATACATCCTGTATACGGACTAGTATGGATACGCCCTTAGATCTTTTTTTCTATCGACTAGAGTTTTCACGTGACAACGCCCGCACTTTCCCAGATACAGATAACCAAAGGATGGAAGAACTCTTTAATAAAAATAATTATGATAAGGCGGTGTGGTAAGTGCGTTCACACACGATGACGCACTGACGGAGCGGCAGATGTCAGTCCATAGAACCACACCCGGTGCGTCAATGCATCACCGTGTGGGCTTCTTCGTGCGGTTTCATACAACTCCTTGCTTCACAAATGACGGATTAACGTTTGCTGCTCCGTCAGTGCATCATCGTGTGTGAACGCACTTAGGGGTTAATTTTGGCAAACCTTAGTTATTGGTCTAGTTTTGCTCCCCAGGCCGTCCCCAGTTTTTGGCAAACCTTAGTCATTAATATATTTTTGCTTCCCTGGCTATCTTTTGATATCCTTCCCTTTCTGTAAAGATACGCAAGCGTAGGTTAGATAGGATATATAGATAAACAATAGGTTTTGTGTAATGCCTTTAGTCTGGAAAATATAAAAAGGCATGCATAGTCTTGACAGAAGATTGACAGATTAAAAAAGATAAAATTAAACATAAAGTCATGTCCACACAACATAGCACTAATTGCCTAGCAGGACCATGCAGATCAAAAACATAGAAAGAGCTCTTGTTAAAAAAAAGGTATATTATTATTTGCGTATGACTATTGGTTGTTTCATCTAAAAACATAAACGGAAAGTTGAAGTGTAAATGGATCTAAAATACAGACAGACAGGATAGCTGACAAAAGCGACTAACTTATTATACGTACTTGTTTGTTTTGTTGTTGTTATAAAAATGGTTTAGACCATCAAACTGAACATCGTTTACTGAAAGGACGACGTAGGAATCTTGAATTAAAATCTTGTTTAAAAATCTGTTCTCCCATAATACCTTTGATAAAGTTATATGTCAAGATTGACAGTCGAAGATACGAAAGCGTCGAATAAAACGGAACCACTACTGGCTCCTAAACCCTATACATATACACGCACACATACATAATTTGTATGGCGCCTCACGCACACCAACCTATGAAACTTGGCCCCTTTTGTTTTATTTACAGTGAGACTCATTCTAGACATATACTTTTTCTAAGTATAATACATTCTCCGAGTCAGAGATATTCTGAAAATTTAGAACATCCACGTTTTACAACTCTGTCCTGTCAGTTGTAAATTCGTTAAAAACCTTTTTAAAGAATTAAGAATACTCTCACCATTAGCACAAAAGATCCAAATCCTTCTGAAACCTCTACATTCTCCTGAAAATCTCTACATTTTCCCTCCAAAAAGCATCAAGACGTTGCTTGCAAAAAGATTTATTACCCAAGAAATCTTTTTTTACCTAGACCTAACTTATCCATTAAATATTTTCTTTTTAATCCTTTTCCCGGATAACCGCCATCAAGTACATTGCAGGACGCCATTACCGTACCGGAAACTCGGCCATTTTTCCAACTCGCACTTCCTGTCGCCGACTTGATTCAGCGTTTGGAGGCGGTGCAAGAGCTGAACGTAAGCGTTTTGTCAAGAGAATTTTATTCCGAGAACGAAAATGCGCGCTGCATACAAACGTACTATGGTGACATTTGCAATACTAACCAATTAAAGTCAATGAAATTTTGCAGGAACGATCTAAAAACAAATCTCTATGCTTGTATGGAGTCCGATTTTCGTTAAAATATACAGTTTTATAACTTAAGATTTGTATGGAAATGTTTGAGGCACTGTAACTTTTAAACTATATATTTTAACGAAAATCTGACTCCATACAAGCATAGAGGTTTGTTTCTAGATAGTTTCTGCAAAATTTCATTGACTTAAATTTAGTATTGAAAATATCACCATAGTACGTTTGTATGGAGCGCGCCAACGGTAATTATATCCTGTAGAAGCGCTTTCATCAAATGCTATATTTAAAAAAATCGCTGGTGGTGGGATGCGGGCTAGATTCGGGGCAGGACAGCGACCTCTAATTGGCTCAATTATAGTAGATTACACTCCGAGGGCAGGAAAGTAAGAAAGGTTTCAGATCTCATGTAATTGTGAAACATGTGATCTGAGGCTTTCATATTTACTGCCTGAGGTAAGTATACTATTTTTTTCCTTGACGGAGGTGGAAAGCGGCAACTTCGTTTAGCGCAGCGGGACGAAAATCTACGCTTTCCGGCCGGAGGGGAGAAAAATCAATTTTCTTGGACGAACCAATTATATTACAGTTTGTTAACTTAAGTAGGCGAGTGCTCTCAAACGGTGAAGGCAAACATTGTGAGAAAAATTGCATGCGCTAAAAAAAAATTCGTATGTGAAGTCTACCAATCAATCTGCATTGGGCAGGCTCAACTCTTAAGGGGGTTGTTTAGACCGTCAAACTGAAAAACTTTCTCTATGGGACCAACATCGAAATCGCGAAAAAAAACATACATATTTTAGCTCTAGTCGATTTGTGGAGTATGGAATATCATTTTTTTTTTCGCGATTTCGATATTGGTCCCATAGTGAAAGTTGTTCAGTTTGATGGTCTACACCACCCTTAAAGGTTTATTTGTATTTTTGTAACATCTTGTATAGGTTCATTATGAATCGCCGTACAAAAAGAGAAAAAATGCTATCTGTGTTCAAGCTTTTAATTTTTTTTGTATTCTTCGTTTATGATTGACGTTGATTACGCTTTCGCTCATGAATCAAACTGACCACTTTTCTAAAGATTCGAGGACTTCCTACTGAAATAACAAAACAAGAAATACTAGCAAGGGAAGGAAACTTTAAACTTTACTTTTTACATTTTTTCTGTAAAATGTTTTTTGGTTTCCAACAAAACGTTCTAGTGTCTTTCGACTTTTATTGTGATCGTCGAATTCTTTATTTTTTGCGATAACGTCTGGTACCGAGTTCTTATTATTCGCAAAGTTATTTTATTTCCCTTTTTTCAGGGTTTTTTTGCTGTAGCGATAACTTTATTTTCTGGTACGATAAAATTGTTAGAATTGACTAGCTCTTTGTAAAAACGAGATTATTTCGGACTAAATGGTGGCAATGAAAATCTTTTTTATTTTCCTTTCATTTACTCTTCTGATTTCTGATAAACATTGTCTTTTCAACGAAATCTAGTTAGTAACAAGAAAAATTAAGATCAACTTTTAATAAAAATAAAAATAATTCTTAATAATATGTTATAAAGTTATTATACCTTACAGGAATAGAGGCAGTGACATGAGTTGTCAAATGAAACCGTTTTTGGATGTTTTCAGGAGACTATTCGCAGGCAAAAATTCTAATACTGTCTATAATTCTGAGTCTAACGTGAAATCGTGGATAAATTAATGAAGTAGTGTCAGTATATTTCACAAAATTATCTACGATTTCACTTTAGATTCACAATTATTCACGGAAACCGAATTGTAAAAATTTATTAGTGACTAGAAAACGGTTCTATTGCCTCGCGTCATGTATCTCTTTCTATTATACAGTGGTGCCGCTAGGTACATCTCGCTCTCTCAGCTGTATGTTCCTCTATTCCTGGTAAAATACCTCTATGGCTAGGTACTCCCCACAAAAAAATCAAACAAATGCTGTACATTTGTGGTAAAATACAGGGCTGGAAAAAATGACGTCTTGATAGTAGAACAGTACCAATTGCTCGATCTGTTTTTAACCACCGACGCAAAAAGTGGGTTGTTCTAAGTTTGACTGGTCTGTTTGTGTCTGTGAGTATGTCGCTCTGTGGTCACTTATTAGCGAAACTGGCACTGAATACGATGCGGATTTTGTAACCAAATGTAAATTTTTGCAAGAGGTTCTTAGCTATATTTCGTAGATATCCGTCCAGCTGTTTTCAAGATCATCATCATCATCATCTCAGCCGATAGACATCCACTGCTGGACATAGGCCTCCCACAAGGATCGCTACAACGAACGGTCCTGCGCTGCCCTCATCCAACGGGTTTCCGCCGCCTTCACCAGGTAGTCTGCATCTTGTGCGGAGCCTACCCACGCTGCGCTGCTTTCAAGATAATCAGCTTTATATCGATAGTATCGAAACGGCTATCGATATGGCCACCATTTTTCGACGTCAAAACTATTTTTCAACTTTCTTTTAAGCGAAAAATACTAATCACCATCGTGTTATTCGCAACAAAGCCCTCCCCGTAAACTCCGAAAACCGTTAAAAGTGGCAACTTTGTAAAACTAGAACAATGAAAGCAACTTATATTGCTTCGTCTAGCCTTAACTATTCAAAGTTTTCACATAAATTTAAATATTAATATGTCGTTTGAACCGAGAGGGAAGTAAGGAACGAGTCCTGAATAAAAATGACCTTATTTACACCGACACGAACGCTCGTAGGGATGTGGTTTCATCGGAGGTGGGGGCAGTCGGATAGCTCTAATGAAATACCAACGTACATACCTACATAAACCCACAACCTTATGCAGGTTGAAATTGATATCATTAGCATCCTTTTAAACTAAGAGTCTACCTTAGCACAAAAGATCCCATTGGGTTGAAGTGATGCTCGCTTGCCAGCCTCATAATAAGATATGATAAAAGGCCCCGACCCTGGATTTACCTGCTATGATGATAAGTGGCTAACCATCATACTGCAGGACACCGGCTTCCATTCATGAGTAAGGGAGAGATTGGAGTATAGTCCAGGACACTTTGATTGGTCGGTTTTAACTTCGCTGAAAGTGTTGCACATAAAAAGTCGAATAATCAACGAGTACCTAGTTCCTTCAAACCTTGTTACCAGCACCCAATTTAAAATTAATTAAAAATATAAAACAAAAGAACAATGCACCTCTCTAACCATTGTTACAAATTCGCGTCGGTGTAACAAGCGGTCGCATTAAGGTCGGACTATGAAATTGTTTTCGTTGGAACTCCTGGACTTGTTTCCAAGCGTTAATGGTTTAATCTTTCGGCCTTTTGTTCATGTTGCAATTCCTTGAGAGCTTAAATTTGTAAACATCTGTTACGGGTCGGTGTT
Organism: Agonopterix heracliana; assembly: GCA_963693445.1. Lineage (NCBI taxonomy): Eukaryota > Metazoa > Arthropoda > Insecta > Lepidoptera > Depressariidae > Agonopterix > Agonopterix heracliana. Next base: position 3,686,562 of record OY856321.1, read on the forward strand.
ATTAATTTGTTTCTGTAGTTGTGGTTTAGTTGATAGAATTCAATTCTTTAAAACTCCGTCAACTTTCATTTTTTTATTTTTCACTTTATTATTATGGCGTCTGGTAGTCGCCATATTCTTCTTCTTCTCGTGTGGAATTGTCACGTCTTCTTCAAATCGTCAATCTCCAGTATGTTGCCACCTCTGTCGCACTGGCTGATGCGCTCATTAGATCCCCCTCTCCACACTGTGGTCCACCTGTACAGACTGTTAGGTGCGGGGTGGTTTGTTGTAGTCCGCATTGACATAAAGGGTTGCTGTTTTGGGGGATAATTCCCCATTTTATAAGATTGTCCTTGGTCCTGCCCACTCCCACCCGCAGGCGGTTTAAAGCTTTCCACACAGTCCATTCCTCCTTCCCACCGGGGAGTAATGTTTCAGCTGGTTTTACGAAATTGGGTAGATGTGTTGTTTGTTCCCTCCAGTGTCGCATTCGAAACTCTTCCGCTGTTGTTCCGTCTAAGGTCCTGTTTGTGGCGAAGCTTTTGCGAGACTTAAGTCGAGGTTTAACTGGGGCATGGTTGCCATAGTCGCCATATTGAATTTTAATTACTTTCATGTCTTTAGTGACACTTGCAAGATTAAGACAAATTGATTGACGTAAGAATCGTCAAAATAGGCCCACGCGTTTGGTCTCTAGTGTACCACAAAGGTACAAACTTACATACATACATAGGCTGTTAAACACATAACCCTTCCTTAGGGTCGCGCAGTCGGGTAAAGGCACATTACCCTTCCTTTGTATCGCGCAGTCGGGTTTAAACACATTACCCTTCCTTTGCGTCGCGCAGTCGGGTAAAAAATAGCCTTTCTGTGATGCGCTGACAAACGAACACGGGAGTGCTCTGATTTCCAATTTTGGTCCCATAGAAAAAGTTGTTCAGTTTGATGGTCTGAAGCACCTCCTGAAGTATGTATTGTAATGCGTTTAAAATAGGTTGAATTAAACTTTCTTGTATGATGGGGAACACCCCCTTGATTTTGTATTTTTCATTTGTTAGCAAATCCATCATACTAACTCATTCTGAGATAATTTCAACGGTCTTGCAAAAACAGACAAACGCACCGAAACTGCGAAGAATTGCTATACTAAAGTGGCAGTGGGCGGGGCACATTGCTCGCAGAACCGATGGCCGATGGGGCCAAAAAGTTCTCGATTGGCGACCGCGTACCGGAAAGCGTAGCGTGGGTAAGCCCCCCACAAGGTGGACCGACGACCTGGTGAAGGCGGGAGGAACCCGTTGGATGAGGGCAGCGCAGGACCGGTCGATATGGCGATCCTTGAGGGAGGCCTATGTCCAGCAGTGGACGTCCATCGGCTGAGTTGATGATGATGATGATGGACGGAACCTCCCGTGCACTCTGTCGGGTACGGAAACCTAAAAACGAATGGATCATCTCATCAAATTCCAAATATCTTCACACCTTTCAAAGCTCTTTTTAAATTAAACAAGGAATTCTACTAATAAATTCTTTCACAAATCAGGGTTAAGGAAGAAAATAAAATTTTATTTGTCTTTGGATCCTATAGCTTTGCCTTTGGCGTCCCATTTCTCGCGCCATTGATTTTATTTCGTATAATTTTATTGTAGTAAAAGTGTTTTATGTATTTAGGGACAATGGATGAATAGCAGTGGGGAGAAAATAATTTGATCTTTAGAAACAGATGCAAGAAGTTTGGCCATCCCAAGATCAAATGATGCAAAACCTGCAAACCATTTCTTCAGAATAGATAATAATATAGCGCTTCGGTGGCGCGTTGCGGAGAGCTATCGAAACTCAATCTTGAGGTCCGGGTTCGAATCCGCACGGACCACATTCCATGTACCAATGAGTTTTTCTAATATGTACGTAATACCGACTGTTCATAATCGTGATGAAACCTGCATACGCTGAAGAAAAAATTCGGATGCGTATGTGAAGTCTACCAATTGATTCGCATGGGGCACGTGTGGTGGACTACCCGCCCATAAACCATCCCTGAGGGTAGGCCTGTGCTCTGCAGTGGGACGTATATAGGCTGTGATGATGATGATGAGATAATAATATATGTGAACAACAGTAATTTTAACTTAAGGCCTAGTAAAAAGGCAGAAAGTACCGTCTCCATTGAGAGGGTTATGCTCGGAGTTTCCCTGCGAGATCGAACCAGGAATGAAAAGAACCAGAGTAGCCGATGAAGCCCAAAGCATTACTAAACTAAAGTGGGAATATGCGGGGCGTGGCAGATTGCTCGCAGAACCGATGGCCGAAGAGTTCTCGAGTGGCGACCGCGAATCGAAATCATGGGTCCCCACAAGGTGGATCGATGATCTGGTGAAGGCAGCAAGAACCCGTTGGATGGTTGGGCAGCGCAGAACCGATCGCGATCTTTGGGGGTGGCTTATATCCAGCAGTGGACGTCATTCTACAAATCCATTAATTAGTTCTAGAATTATATGTCACGTGATGACACTTTTTATCTGCATAGTAGAGTGTTAAATAAAGAATAGTAAATACAAAGTAAAGAAACAAAGTAGTTAAAAGTGTAACTGTAGTGTTATAGTTAACTAATGTAAATTAACAAGACTGCGTCAGGAATCACGCTATGACCTCATTACTACGCTGCAGTATTACCCGGTTCATTATGGCGGGCTTTTTATTTTTGAAACTGCTACCAAATTTTGTATAGCTGTAAGATTCCACTGAAGGGTAAATGCCATTAACCTCTCTCAACGGGCCGGCTTTTAGATAATAATAGATAAACAATGAGTGGTTCAACAATATCCGTGGGAATTCAAGGGTTAAGGGGATATAATTCGGAGCGCGCTCCATACAAACGTACCTACTATGGTGATATTTTCAATACTATAAAATTAAAATCAATGGAATTTTGCAGAAACAATCTAGAAACAAATTAGGAGTCTTGGAGTCTGAATCTGGAGTCAGACTTTCGTTAAAATGTATAGTTTTAAAGTTACAGTGCCTCAAATATCTGCATACAAATCTTAAATTAATCATAGCAGTGAAACTGTATATTATAACGAAAATCGGACTCCATACAAGCATAGAGATTTGTTTCTAGATTGTTTCTGCAAAATTTCACTGACTTTAATTGGTTAGTATTGAAATTATCACCATAGTACGTTTGTATGCAGCGCGCATTTTCGCTCTCGGAATAAACTTCTCTTAATAACGGAGAGAGAGAAGGGGCCTCACACCACCACAGGCCCAATGCAGTTTTTTAGAGCCAAGTTGGCAACTCATCATCATCATCACCACAGCCTATATACATCCCACTGCAGGGCACATGCCTACCCTCAGGACGGGTGTATACGCGGTAGTCCACCACGCATGTTCAATGAGGATTGGTAGACTTCACAAATATGCATCGGAATTTCTTCTTCAGCGTATGTAGGATTCCTCACGATGTTTCCCTTCACCGTTTGAGAGCCGTCGGTATTTCGTAAATAGAAACATGGTACATGGCATGTCATTCGTGCGCATTCGAATCTAGACCTGAGTTTCCAGCTCTCCGCAACGCGCCACCGACGCCCTCAAATGTCAACTAAAACAAGTAAATTATAAGTCGTTTAACGTAGGGACCAAAAAAAAACATTGTCGTGTTTATAGGCCCCTGACTGACTGTCAAACGTCAAACTTCAAAGACTTTATTGCAACAAAGGTAATATAAAGGAGGAGTATTTAAGATGGAGCTCTGTGATCTGCCCTAATAAGTAGTTAAAACCCATAGCAAGTAGTTAAAAAACTGACCGGACCAGACGTTGCCAAACTCCAGTGATCGTTTTCAATAGGTACCGAAGTTCCACTACGCCAACAAGCTATCATTTTGTATAAATAAATGGACACTGTCACATGTAAAATTATCCAGTCCGAATTAAGGTACTATTTAGTGTAGTCTAGACGTATAATAAGCATTACATTAGTTTGACATAATTATGCTATTTAATATTTTCCCCAGGACCCATTCAGCATTAGCATAGCATAATTATTTTATGGTCACGATCACATTCGTCGAGTTAGAGAAATACAAAACCTACCATTCTTCAGAATAGAGCAGGAAGAATAAGGGATTTTAGAATCAGAATCATTCGCAAAATTATAGCAAAATAAACGCAAAAGCAAAAGATATGTAGGTACTGCGGTTTGACTTCTGTAAATATTCTTTATTAACAAAAATGTATAGTTTTGATGTGGCCAGCAAGCTTTGTGGTCCAGAAAAATTGTATGGCGTCAACAAATTTTCCCAGTCCTCACTCAACTTAACGAATTCTTTGATCCTTTGACTCTAAATGATAGATAGCTGGAACATTCAACTGCATACTCCGATTTTGCTATGATCAGTTTTCTGAATAGATACGTCTGTTAAGTTTCCATCCATGGCTATGGAAGCAAATTTAATTTAATTCAATATCTTAAACATTTTCAATTTTACAAGAAAGAAGTTTTCAAAAAACAACAACTTTTGAACCGTGTAACGAAACCTGTGTCGAGTTAAATCATTACTTCGCACCGACTGGGGCCATTCACTGGGATTTTTTTAATTGCATTGTCGTCCAAGCTTAACTAGATTGTACAATAAAATATAGTGAACAAAACTGAAACCTTATGCTAATCCTATGTTAATCTGGTGCTTGGGAAAAGAGTAGTTATTTTCTTTTCTATATTCTTGTCGTTTTCAGTCCGAAAAAATTATAATTGTCATTAATTTGCCCATGACATTTGTTCTTATTTTCCCATTCCATCAATTGTTTCACATTTTCATAACTTTCATTTTGTAATTTTTTCCTGAATTTGCAAGTAATTTTCACGGACCTGAAAAAACCGGATGTAATTTCGTCGAATCACGAGAACCCATTTCTTTTTGTATGTGCGTGCTGACGCACTGTCGCGCGTTGTAAAATGGTGGCGGGTTGTAGGACCTAAGCCTAGAACTGGTACATCTGTGTGAGTGTATGTCCCTTGTAGAACAAACGAATATGTTGGACCTGGCATGCTTCAAATCTTTTTTGTGTCACATTACGTCCGCCTTTTTTCAAGTCCGTGGGAATTTTGTAATAATTTTCCTCATGAACTCTTTGAGCTTGAGCTAAGCCTTTGTTTATTTTCTGACAACTATCATCTATAACACGGATGGGAATTTATTCCTCTCTTCGGATCTTTTGTTTCTGTAGGGTAGGTATAACTATACATGATGTAACAAAACACCCCAGTAATACTTAAGAGGGTGCTACAGACCATAAAACTGAACCACTTTCGCTATGGAGCCAAATTCGAAATCGCGAAAAAAAAATCTGCTGTCCCATACATTTGGCTCGAGTAAGTTTGCAGTTTTCTATGGAAGAACAGATTTTTTTTTTGCGATTTCGATGTTGGTCCCATAGAGAAAGTTGTTCAGTTTGATGGTCTGAACATCCCCTTAAAAAAGTGTCAGCATATTAAGTTGGACCCTGTATCAGGGTTGGAAAAAAAAACAGTTTTTTTTTAATTTTATAAAACAAACAGTTCAAAATATTTTAAACAAGTGTTTTTTTTGTTTTTTATGTTTTTTTTTCTTTTGTGTTTAGGCCATTTAATTTCAAATAAATTAGACCTATAATATTTGATTTCTTGACTAGGTATTTTTAAATTCGCCTTAATAAATTCAATATGTACAAAAATCTGTCAGTGGATAACAATTTATTTTATGTTACGTATCTCTAATCAATACTGAACGCTTTACATTCTAACAATTCTAACTAATCTTCATTTTTAATAGGGGAAGCCCCAATATTCATATTATTTTATGTTTAAAATAAGGGTAGTAAAATAAAATTATATGTTTTATTTAATTACATTGCTAAATAAAATTTTCCTTATAATTCCTAATCCAAAAGTTCAAAAATATAATAGCATAGAGATAGACTCAACTGGTTTTATGTCAAGCTATTTAGAGTCCTAAATATTAATTTATTTCCATTCATTCGCAATGAAAAGTAGTTTTAAACCTTGTTTTTTTCTTAATGAATTTTCTTATTCTTTTCTTATAAATAAACACTTAATAAAAAACACGGTTTTAATTCAAACTGTTTTAAACACTGTTTTAAACACGTGTTTTAAAACAACTTGTTTTAATCATGCCAACCCTGCCCTGTATATAGGGTCCAACTTAATATGCTGACACTTTTTTAAGAGGATGTTCAGACCGTCAAACTGAACAACTTTCTCTATGGGACCAACATCCAAATCGCGAAAAAAAAAATCAGCTCTCCCATACAAAACTGCAAACCTACTCGAGCCAAATATATGGGACAGCTGTTTTTTTTTTTCGCGATTTCGATGTTGGTCCCATAGAGAAAGTTGTTCAGTTTGACGGTCTGAACATCCTCTTAAAAAAGTGTCAGCATATTAAGTTGGACCCTACATACAGGGTCCTTCTTAATATGCTGACACTTTTTTAAGGAGATGTTCAGACCATCAAACTGAACAACTTTCTCTATGGGACCAACATCGAAATCGCGAAAAAAAAAACAGCTGTCCCATATATTTGGCTCGAGTAGGTTTGCAGTTTTGTATGGGAGAGCTGATTTTTTTTTCGCGATTTGGATGTTGGTCCCATAGAGAAAGTTGTTCAGTTTGACGGTCTGAACATCCTCTTAAAAAAGTGTCAGCATATTAAGTTGGACCCTATATACAGGGCAGGGTTGGCATGATTAAAACAAGTTGTTTTAAAACACGTGTTTAAAACAGTGTTTAAAACAGTTTGAATTAAAACCGTGTTTTTTATTAAGTGTTTATTTATAAGAAAAGAATAAGAAAATTCATTAAGAAAAAAACAAGGTTTAAAACTACTTTTCATTGCGAATGAATGGAAATAAATTAATATTTAGGACTCTAAATAGCTTGACATAAAACCAGTTGAGTCTATCTCTATGCTATTATATTTTTGAACTTTTGGATTAGGAATTATAAGGAAAATTTTATTTAGCAATGTAATTAAATAAAACATATAATTTTATTTTACTACCCTTATTTTAAACATAAAATAATATGAATATTGGGGCTTCCCCTATTAAAAATGAAGATTAGTTAGAATTGTTAGAATGTAAAGCGTTCAGTATTGATTAGAGATACGTAACATAAAATAAATTGTTATCCACTGACAGATTTTTGTACATATTGAATTTATTAAGGCGAATTTAAAAATACCTAGTCAAGAAATCAAATATTATAGGTCTAATTTATTTGAAATTAAATGGCCTAAACACAAAAGAAAAAAAAACATAAAAAACAAAAAAAACACTTGTTTAAAATATTTTGAACTGTTTGTTTTATAAAATTAAAAAAAAACTGTTTTTTTTCCAACCCTGATACAGGGTCCTTCTTAATATGCTGACACTTTTTTAAGGAGATGTTCAGACCATCAAACTGAACAACTTTCTCTATGGGACCAACATCGAAATCGCGAAAAAAAAAACAGCTGTCCCATACATTTGGCTCGAGTAGGTTTGCAGTTTTGTATGGGAGAGCTGATTTTTTTTTCGCGATTTGGATGTTGGTCCCATAGAGAAAGTTGTTCAGTTTGACGGTCTGAACATCCTCTTAAAAAAGTGTCAGCATATTAAGTTGGACCCTATATTTTAGTCGAGTCGGTCCAGAAATTTTGTTTGGGACAGCAGATTTTTATTTCCGATTTTGAACTTATGTATGGCAGTGAGTGTTGGGTATGGCAGAAGAAGCATGAAAGTAAAATTAATGCTGTTGAAATGCGTTCCTTGCGAAGCATCTGTGGAGTTACGCTGAGAGATAGAGTGAGAAATTGTGTGATTAGAGATCGATGTAAATTGAAAGAAGATGTTGTGACAAGAATAGAGAAGGGTATGCTTCGTTGGTTTGGTCATGTGGAGAGGATGAGTGATAGCAGATGTACGAAAGAGATATATGGAGCTAAAATGAGTGGATGTGTCGGCAGAGGGCGCCCTCGTAGGACGTATTCTGATCAAATTAGTTGCGTCCTACAAAAAGGGGAGGTGCGGTGTACTCGAAACCGACGGGCATGTATGAAGAGATGTATGGATGTGAATGAGGCAAAAGATGTATGTAAAGATCGTAGTAGATGGCGCGCTCTGGTCTCTGCCTACCCCAATGGGAAAGAGGCGTGACGTTATAGATAGATAGATAGAAGTTATCTCAATAGTGAAAGTTATTCAGTTTCATGGGCTGAAGCACCCCCTTAAGTATTACTAGGGTGTTTTGTTACACCCTGTATAGTAATGTACTAACAAAACAATACAATACAATTATACTCATTGACGGAGCAGCAGACGTCAGTCCGTCATTTGTGAAGCAAGGTGTTGTATGAAACCGCACGTAGAAGCGCACACGGTTACGTATTGACGCACACTAAAAACATAAAATAACAAAATCGATTGACAAGGTAAATAACTGGCCAAGAGCGAGGTGTGTACTCGCACATAGAGGGTTCCGAACCTAATGTTACCGTAAGAAAAGATGAGAACAGTGATACAATATTAGGTATTATGTTATCATTCGAAATATATCTTTGTTATCTTTGAAATACGAAAAACGCCGCTGTTCGGAAGGTACAAAGTGGTATAGCGAGCACAACATAAAAAAGTGCAACGATACTGTTGAACATAGGCCTCTCCCAAGGCGCGCCACAAAACTCTGTCCTTGGCCTTCCTCATCCAGTCGCTCCCCGCTACCTTTTTTAGGTCGTCTGTCCAGCGGGCAGCAGGGCGTCCCACACTACGCCTACCAGTTCGCGGTCTCCACTCTAGAACTCTGACACCCCATCGGTTGTCAGTTCTTCGGCAGATATGACCAGCCCATTGCCACTTCAGCTTGCTAATTTTCTGAGCTATGTCAGCCACTTTAGTTCTGTGACGAATCACTACATTTCTGATGTGATCCCTCAGAGAAACACCGAGCATAGCTCTCTCCATAGCTCGCTGAGCGACATTGAATTGATGAACTAGTCCTATCGATAGGTTACAGCCATTTCAATATTGTCATATTAAGATGATGTACCATGCTCAATGAAGTGGCAACGGGCTCGCTACATGAACACTTACATCGGACAAGTTTGAGTACCTACTGCACGAACAATTTTAAGTGATATTTAGAATTCAATATTACTACGAGTACCTACTAAGAAAATCCCTAAATATTCCAATTAGAGAATAGGTAGGTAGTCTTAATGTAAATGCAGGTAAGACATAAATTTTCTTTAACATATTTATTTTTCAAGCGTCTGCGTGGGTCATGAATTGTTTCCAGTGAAAGAAAGTGGATGGATAATAGCCAAGTATTTTTGTTAACAAATGGGTGGGTACACCTAACATCCTCTAAAGACTACCACGTAGTGATTCCATTCTCTTTGGACTACCACCTGTATTTTAAGTTCACCAAGAAGTTTATGCGTTGCAATGTCATTCAATCAAAAATTTTGTATACTAACTAGATTGCGCACTACGGTGCTGGCAACGAGACAAGTGAGATTACCGAAATACTCGTGTGTCCCTTTCTAACTAGGGTGTCCATTCATTCTCAAATTTGACGGGATACCTAATATGCATTTATTCAAGCCTGTTTCTTACTATCTTGTTGAGGGTTTAATATTATCTTTTTATCCTGGAAAATGTTTTTGGGGGTAAACTCAGAATAAAAACAAATACTTATATATAAATAAATAAATAAATATCTTGACATTGTACCACAAATTATCTATTCACATTTAAAGTTCCAGAATCTAGCCTGGACTTGTATTATGATAACTAGTCAACGATATAGAATACATTATATAGATACAAACATCCATGACTCGGGTACAAATATTCATATTCATCATATATAAATATTTGTCCCTTACGGGATTCGAACCCGCGACCCTCGGTACAGCAGACAGGTTCACTATCGACTGAGCTACCGGGCCGTCAAAACGTACGCCGTATAAAAGTAATTAGAGTTTACCGCGACTTCTTCCGCACGAATTATACAGGGAATATTTTACAGAAATTATACAGACATGTAAGGAAAAGTATCATTAACCTTTAAACTACATACATACTCTACCCATAAAACTGAACAACTTTTACTATGGGAGCAAACCTGTCGGAAAAAAAAAATCTGCTGTCCCATATTAAACTGCAATACAGTATACTCGATTCAAACGTATGGGATAGCTGATATTATTTTTAGTTCTGACATATTTGCTCCCATAGTAAAAGTTGTTCAGTTTGATAGGTAGAGTAGTAGTAGTTTAAAAGTTAACATTTTTACTGTCCATGCATCACATATAATGCACTGACAAGCTGGCTTGATACGTAAAATGAACCATTAGCGTGAATTTACCATTTATTTATTTACCATTAACACATACGCGAAAGGCTGACCCCACCACCATATGGGATTAAAAGCCAGGAAGAGAGAGAAACATAGGTCGCTAGAATGGTCAATTGGTCACCCTAGTTAAGAAATGTTTTACGAAACAATAACATACCTAACTTTTAGAAAGAAAAGCCACAGCCGGGGTAGTATTCATTTTTGCATCCAACTACACAGCAAAAGTTCACCATTTCGACAGTTTCCAATATTATTACAACAATTTTGAATTTGTAATTTTATGACTTTTGAATTATGACCGCCATATTTTTTCATAAGACCATAGAGTTGCCAATAAAAAGTTTTGAAATAATACACTACCTCCTTACCTTATTTGTTTTGTAATAAACTGAATAAACATAGTATCATAACATACAATTATCAATTAATAAAATAAATATTTTGCACAAAATAATTAAAATTATACATTTACAAAAACAAAAATATTTTTTAATTTACATCTTTTGTATTTACAGTAAATTCTAAAGTGGTAGTTTAATAAGTTGGCAACATGTTAGAAAGGGACACACGAGGGTTTCGGTTATCTCACAGTGGCTTGGTTGTCAGCTAACAACAACATTGAAGGAAAATAATTCTTGTTGCATAGAATTAGCGTTTATTTTGCATTCTCGAAGAAATTCGAGTCTTCTATCCACCTATGGAATATATAATATTCTTGCATTCAATCATTATGCAATCTTTTTGAACCATGATTCTAGAACATGGATATAAACCATGGATTTAGAACGTAGAAAGAGAAGGTATAGAAGGAAGCACGTGTCTTGTATATTCACTCAAAAAGAGATGCACATAGCAAATTCGCTCTAGTTAAAAAAGGTGATCACTACTTATTACTAACCTTATCGACGTAACCACTTTTTGTACTACAACTGCTGTCTGACTCCGGAGTCAGTCAATCTAGCTTAGTATAAATTGAATAGGATTTTATGACTATCGCTGTCTCATACGTGGTTACGTTGTGGTTCAGTCTATCAGCGTAAAAGAAAAAAAAAATTTATGATTTAGAATGATAATGGATCCATCATAACCTCCTTACAAGTACGGAAACACGAAAATTGACCATGGCGGTCGGTAACGTTCAACCTTCTTTCGTACGTCGATGTTTCAAAGTTTACGTAAACACCTTTCTATCAGAACGAAAATTTAATAGTAACTCTTTTATTTTTATTTTCGTCGTTGGATTGGAAGGGACCAACCAACAACGACGATGAAAACGTACGAAAGAACGTTTAACGATGTTTAGAGAATTTACATTTTTCAGCGCTTGTACGGCAGTCTGTAGTCTGTAGACTCCAGGTATAGACAATACTTATTTCCGGCAACCTGATAGAAACCAATGGATGCAATCCTCCTTACAAGCATGGAAATACAAAAATTGGCCATGGCGGTCGGTAATGTTCCACCTTTTTCGTACGTTTCCATCGTCAATATTTCCAGTTTAGGTTTGTCACTTACGAAAGAAGGTCGAACAGTACCGACCTCCATGAGTATTTTCATGTTTCACCGCTTGTTTGTAATGAGGCGGGTTATTGACGAACAGAAGAACTAGGTATGTCTTTTTCTCACATTAGTACTAGCACCCGAGTTGGATAGAAATACAAGACTCCAGTTTGTCTTCTCTGTATAAAAGCCTAAAACGAAGAATTTTGATAATTCAATCTTCTTGCCTAAAACACTAAATTCATGATCAAGAAGGTTGTAAGGTACTGTCTCTAATTTCATTGCATGTTGATGATCAAGAAGCTTGGAAAGCGTTGATTGAGTATTTTTTAGATTCGTTGACCGCATATACTGGTGGGACAGAGATATGACAAAAATGTATGAAATCTCGTACCTTAGCCCGACTAAGTTGCATGATTTTGTTAGCAATTTCAACTTCTTATACGCGTGTCTCGTTTCCGCGATTACTATTATTTTAATGCCTTTTTGAGTCATTCTATTTCTACATTGGAATGGTATTGTCCATGATCAGTAAGGTGGCATAGGTATTTTCTATAAATTGGTTTATATCCAAGTCTCACAGGAAGGATCTCCTAATTCTAAAGCATAAAGTCCGCATCAATTTAAGATTGTAGTTAGTCTCTTTTATAGTAGAAATACCTTTAATAGTAGAAAGAAATGGAACTATAGATATTTGTTGATGCGGCTGTCCACTTTCCACGTTTTTTGATATGCTAGTGTATGTAAAGTTTTGTAAAGTAGTAACTTTTTGTGCCTTTTGTCCTACCACAAGACACAAAACATAAAAAAACAAACTTCAAATAAAATGGACCGCCTTGCAAAAGGTATGGCTCCCTCTATGCCTTTAGGTATAATCTCTTTGATCCATGTCCATGATTCACTATTGACGTATGATTGACGTACAAAGATTTTATTCCGATTTGTCCTAATCATTATGATGAAAAATATTTCATTTGAGAAAATAATTATTTCAATCCATCTTAATAACGTAGTTGTTGATATGGCTTAATATTATGTTACTTTCCGTAATTCTCTTATATTATGTTAGGATTTTTTCAATACTGAAATACGGTTTGCTGTAAAGTAATAATTTTTCAGTTTGCTGCATTGTGAATCGGACCTCACATCCTGTCATTCCAGCAAAGTTCAAATGTTCAAAATACTTTTACCGTCTCGAAATTATTTAAATATTAACTATATTAAATTTCCCAATGAATAGTGATTTTTCACAGAAATCTTAAGCACCTACCTTTTATGCTATCTCTGGGTGTAGATAGGTACTACTAGCTGTTTACCAAGTTTCGCCGATACCGGTAAGTAGGTACACCCGTTCTTACATGAATCCATCACACATCAAAATATCGAAACAATTATTCAATTATTATTATAGTTTTTTGTATCTTTGTTCATTTTCATGACTAAAACTGGTGTTAATTTGTTGGATTTTATTTAAAATGTAATATAAAAAGTTTGTGTCTATGCTCATCAACGAAAAGCATCAACTGGCACTTTAAGTTTGTTGGTAATGTATTTTTTTCAATTTTCTCAAAAACTATTATCAATACAGACACCGCTATAATTTTCCTACAAAATTCAATAGTACATCGACATATCAGAATTATTTCAGATTTTTTGGCTTTATAAGTTCGGAGATCAGGGGGGGGAACCAAAATTTTTCGTGCAGTCGGGCTTATAAATGAATAACTACGCATCATTTAGTAAAACGAACTACCAATACGAAATCTACGTTCAAAGCCCTTTCAAATGATACCAAACTCGGCTAGATTGGAAAACTTTTTTTTTAAAAGTCGTCAGTTTTTGGACCCTAAAAATTAGTAGAAAAATTATTTTCTCAATGTTTAGTCTCGCTTTACGTTTGGGTTAGCATGATTGACCACTATGCCGAATTTCAAGTCGCTAGCTTCTATAGTGGCTGAGAAAAGTGGCTGTGACAGACGGACGGACGGACACGAGAGTGATCTTATAAGGGTTCCGTTTTTCCTCTTTGAGGTTCGGAACCCTATTATTTCGTAATTAACTCTACTAATTGTATACCACCTCTTGCCTCTGCCTACTGCTCCGTGGTCTAATGGTTAAGAGCATTGGGCTCTTGACACGGAGGTCGTGGGTTCGATTCCCACGGGGGGCACCTAGTGAAATGTCACTTTGTGCGTTTTTCCCCAGTTGGTTAGGACATTGCAGGCTGAGTCTGAAAAGAAAGATGATTCCGTGCTTCGGATGGCACGTTAAGCTGTTGGTCCCGGCTACTATCTCTGGTGATAGTAGTCGTTACATAAAAACCACGTCAGAGGCCGTAAGGCGGTTTGAATAAACTCTGACACCAGGGCTTGCAGCCCACTCGATAAGAAGAGACCACCTCTTTCAGCTTCAAAAGGACCCCGATTTCAGGGTGTAATGCATAACGCTGTAGTGTTTACAGAGATCCAAAATTAGTATGTAAGTGGTAGTTCTGCTGCAGTCGTGTCAGTATATTCTAGTCTGTGGTAAATGGTTCCGTTTATACACGTTCGGGCATGGAATCTTAATAGGTTAGTCTAGACTGGGCAAAACAAGTAAAATTTGCATTTCAACCTTCGATGCACCAGATGGCGAGCACGAACGGCTATTCGGGAATATATTTATTATAATCTGTAGTTAATGTTCTTATAAAGTGTGATTTTTAACATCCTTGATTGTAACTAGAACGGAACGTCTAGAAACTATAAAACAATAGAAGTTACTTAATGAACATGCCATTCTGTTTGAAGTTATACAGAATACAAAATTACAAACACGAAAAAACTCGTTGAAATGTTCAATGCAGGTTTCTTCACGATTTTTTCACCGTTTGAGAGCAGTCGGTATATTAAGAGTAGTACCTACTACCTTAAGTAGTTAGAAAATCACACTGATACGTGGTACGTCCGTGCGGATTAGAACCCGGACCCCCATGATTGTGTCCATAGCTCTCCGCAACGCGCCACCAAGCTGCGTAAGGACAACATCTGCGTTTCATACATTTTTGGTCCAAAAGTGAAAGTGCCGGCCAACAAAAACTAATGCTATATTCTGTTAAAACTTGACCATCTAAGCAATTATTATACGAAAGCTGTAGCTGTAAGTTTTATTTCATCTAAAATGAATGAAAATAAGATTTTTCATACCTTCATAAACCCAAGGAAAATGGCCCTACAGCTTTGGTGCCATATTAAAAAATGTTGAGACGTACTAGTTCTAACAGAACATAGCCTTTCATCGAAAATGTGTATGAAAAGGCAGACTTTCGAACCCAAATAAAACCAAGGATAATAGAACTACAGCTTTGGTGCCAATTAATGAATGTTTAGAGGGATAAGTCCTAACAGAATATCGATTTTTTTTTGCCGGCACTTACACATTTTGGACCAAATCCGATGATGTCCTTTATGTGTTAGAATCTATAAATGAATTTGAAGTAGATTTCAACATTACGTTAATCCTGTTCTTAATTAATGTATTGTTATCATTATTTATTAGTTCATTACGCAAAACAAAATAAATATTAAACTCATAATCCAAGTGATAGGTGACACGTAGAGATGAAATTAATTTGATAAACTGATAATAATATCAATGAAAATGATATCGGAATCATTTGCATTTCACCGAATGTCAGCGACGTTGCAGACATGTTTCGGATTTTGAGTATATTTTTGTTTTTCAGTTTTGTTTACGGTAAACATGAAAACTACGAAGGGTAAGTTTCACTCCTCACTTTTCTCGTTACTTTTATGAGAATGCACCAACAAAAAAATCTCAGATTTCGTGCCACACACGACTATCGAGCACATTGGAAATGAATCTACGGAATTCGAAAAAATATTTTCTCATTAAGGTTAGGCTACAGGGCAAACCCTTAATCCGATCGTCTTTGTTTTAGGCTCAACAAAAAAAATATCAGCTGTCCCATACGTTTGAATCGAGTAGGTATTACAGTTTAGTATGGGACAGCTGATATTTTTTTTTGTTCTGATATGTTTGCTCCCATAGTAAAAGTTGTTCAGTTTTATGGGTAGAGTATGTGGTTTAAAGGTTAATGATACTTTTCCTTACACCCCGTATTATACAGGGTGTTTCATAAGTAACAATAAATTTTTAAAACTCTTAAGGGGGTTGTTTAGACCGTCAAACTGAACAACTTTCTCTATGGGACCAACATCGAAATCGCGAAAAAAAATATTTTATATTCCATACATATTTTAGCTCTAGTCGATTTGTAGAGTATAGAACATAATTTTTTTTTTTCGCGATTTCGATATTGGTCCCATAGTGAAAGTTGTTCAGTTTGACGGTCTAAACAACCCCCTTAAGAGTTTTAAAAATTTATTGTTACTTATGAAACACCCTGTATAATACGGGGTGTAAGGAAATGTATCATTAACCTTTAAACCACATAATCTACCCATAAAACTGAACAACTTTTACTATGTACCTTGTATACCTAAATGTTCTTAAAAGTTCAGTGATCTATAGAAAATAACGTGTTATTATTACAGATACATCGTATACGAAGTAAATGTCAAAAATGTAGAACAAGCAGAGTTGGTAAACAAACTAGAAAGCCAGCTGGACGTGGACATCTTAGGGCATGCGCTGCCAGGTCGTGCTGGCCAGGTCCTGGTATCTAAAGAGCAACAGCATAAGCTCTTAGATGCTTTGGATGCCGCTGGGATAGAATACAAAGTCGATGTGGAGAATTTGAAAGAGTAAGTTTAATTATTAGGAAAATTTAATAAAATCCTGGAAGGATGGCCTCACGTGGATTAGCCCTGGACTGAATAACGGAAGCAGATAAAGATTAATTTTAATGCATTAAATATAGGTAGGTACCTATACATAACTTTTGTTAAACTGTTTATATCCGTTAAATTCTTCCTCAAACAGCCGATCTTTGTAATAATTAGTGTAAGAAAGTAGTAAACACTCAAATAACAGCTGATAGAGATGAATGGTAAGATTATATAGCGTCGATCTTAAATAATTTTACAAAGATATTGATAATGAGACTTATGTCCTTTCAGATTGTTGGACTTGGAAGATAGATTGCTAGCTTCTGCTGCATCGAAAAGTGTCAATGCATCACGTGTTGGTCTTCCATTAGACAGGATCTATACTTATACTCAGGTAACCATTGACTAATGTTAAACAAAAAGCATCAATACTTTCTCTCAGTCTTGCAATTAATAATGTTGATCCAAAAACTTCTGCTTTATACAGGATGTTACACAAGTAAACATTTAAAACTTTTACAGGGGTTGTTTTGACCATCAATATCCCAATCCCGATCAATATCCCATACATTTAGCTCGAGTAGTAACAGAACTGTAGTTTAGTATGGAACATCCGATTTTTTTTTTCGCGATTTCGATATTGGTCCCATTGTGAAAGTGGTTCAGTTTGATGGTCTAAATCACCCCAATGTTTATTTGTATTTTTGTAACACCATGTATTAGTCGCAAGTGCAAATTGAGGAACAGCTAGATAAATATACATTGCTGAAACACAGTTTAGGCAATAATTTAGAGACCTATTTTGAAATAGTGCTTTCATGGTGGATGATCAAAATCAAGTGTATCTTAAGTGAAGACTTGTTGATGAAAGATTTCAAAATTTCAGGTTGACGTATATTTGGATCTTTTGGCTGAAACATACCCTGATGTGGTTACATTGGTGAACGCTGGAGTCAGCTTTGAAGGAAGACCTATCAAATATTTGAAGATATCCACAACTAACTTTGAGGTAAGACACAATAGCTTTTTTGCGTTGCAATATAACCTTGATAAAACAAAATCAACTCAATAAGAGGAAATTGGTGGAAATGTCAAATTGCATTGTTAACAACTTTGTTGTTATAAAGGTTAGTTGAAATCATTTCAAGAATGAATATAATATATTATTTTGAAATAAATTTTAAGGATTTCTCAAGGGTGAGGTATAGATTGAAAAATATCTTCTTACATTTCCAGGACACTAGCAAACCAGTAGTCTTCCTAGAATCACTGATTCACGCTCGCGAATGGGTCACATTGCCTGCAACTCTCTACGCGATTGAGAAACTTTTAATTGACGTTCAAGAACAGGATCTGCTCCAAGATATTGATTGGATCATTCTGCCCATAGCAAACCCGGATGGTTATGTGGCTACTCATGAATCTGTAAGTATCAATCATCAATGTATTTACTATAGTTTTTGACTAAAGAAAATTGGTTCGAAAATTTGTTAGAAATTCGATGCTTACGTTGTCATTGAAAGTCGAAGGAAACATCAATTTGGAATCCATTATCTGCCGCTTTCATTAAATAAATAAATGTATGAGAATTGAACATACCAAATGATGTCATCATGATATCGATTCCAAGACAATGTTTCCCAAAGATTGAATTAAAACATATTACCATTTCTAATCCACAGAACAGATTATGGCGTAAGAACCGTGCAACCGGCTACATGGTCGGAGACGTCTGTGTCGGTGTCGATCTCAACCGAAACTTCGACATCAACTGGTCAGACCATTCCAGCAACATTGTCTGCATGGAAACCTTCCACGGCCGAGGACCTTTCTCTGAACCCGAAACTGCCATCATCAGGGATATTATTCTTAAACACGTCGACCGAATGGAATTATTCCTCGACATCCACAGTTTTGGAAGCATGATCTTGTATGGATTCGGAACGGGTATCCTGCCTCCAAATGGATTATTCTTGCATTTAGTTGGAGTTCAAATGGCTACTGCCATCGACAGAGTTAAAATGTCATGGAATCCCAATTATATTGTTGGGAATGTAGCTGCAGTATTGTATGAAGCTTCTGGTAGCGCTCAAGATTATGCTCAAGCCGTTGGTGTACCGTTTTCGTATACTTATGAACTTCCTGGGCATAGATTTGGTTTAGGCACTGGCGCTGGATTCTTTGTTGATCCTAGCTTTATAGAGCAGGCTGGTTTTGAGACTTGGGAGGGTATCAAAGCTGGTGCTAGATATGCGAGGAATAATTTTAGAATGAGGCGTGGTTTGTGACAGATGAGATGAAGATGTTTTTGCGTATTTGATTAAAGAAAGTTTAAATGATATTGATATTATTTTGGTTGTTTTACTTAAACAATATGTTTAATTTTCTTTTATTACACTATAGTGATATCTGCATGAATTAAAGCATGAAAAATTGTATTTTTAACATGTGTAGTGTTGAGATGCGTTTTTTTTCGGGCATGGGGCACCACTGCATCTCCTGTTGTGTAACGTAACGACGACCATTTGTGTTGGGATGGTTCAAAACAACTGTCTAAAACCATAATACTAAAACTCGTTTAGTGTTTCATTTTTATTTACATATTGTTTTAATATGCTGATTGTTTTTTAAGGGGGATGCTTAGACCATCAAACTGATCAATTTTTCCTATAGTACCAACATCATATCGTGAAAGATAAATCAGCTGTTCCATACAAAACTGCAAATCTACTCGACCCAAATGTATGGGACAGCTGATTCATAGCATAGCATAAGCATATTATTTTAAAACAGCTGTAAGGGAAGCGCATGAAGTCGAGTTTACATAGTGAGGGTACTAACCAACGGAATGTGAAATTTTTCATATTTAGAGCTGAATTTTAATATTACGAGTATAGAAGGCAATGACGATTGTAATTCTTCTAATCGTGTGGGCAGCAAGCCCTGGTGTCAGAGTTTATTCAAACCGCCTTACGGCCTCTGTTGTAGTTTTTATGTAACGACTACTACCACCAGAGATAGTAACCGGGACCAACGACTTAACGTGCCATCCGAAGGACGGAATCATCTTTCTTTTCAGACAATCAGGAGATTCAACCTGCAATGTCCTAACAAACTGGAGAAAAACGCACAAAGTGACATATCACTGCAATAGGTGTCCCCCGTGGGAATCAAACCCACGACCTCTGTGTCAAGAGCCCAATGCCATTTTCCACCATTCGACCACGGAGGCAGTTCGATTCGAAGCACGATTCTAATAAAACTCTAAATCGAAATACATATATATTGATCGGGCCACCCATTACTTTTACATACATACATACATTTTCATAAACTGAAACCTAGTAAACGTCTAACCCGAATAATTATAATCAGTGTTCTAAATGTATGATCGAGTACGTCACTAATCCACGATTATTTAATCATAATTAATTATTATTATCATATAGCATGTTTTATTACATACGTTTTGCTGTAAACCATCTATAGACATTCGTTAGAGATTTAAATCATTGTTTCATAATGGACAAACATAAGGAAAAAATGACATATATCGATATGTTATCCCGAAAAATACAACCATCTGCCTGTGTTCACTGGAGGACACACACATGCATGAAGCCCGCTTGTATGAAGCTTTCGTTCTGTAGGGATATTTATTCATTATGATCAATACTACTCGTTTAAATAACAACTTCATTTAAAATATCAGCGACAAACTTTGTATTATGTATTATACAGGGTGTTTCATAAGTAACAATAAATTTTTAAAACTCTTAAGGGGGTTGTTTAGACCGTCAAACTGAACAACTTTTTCTATGGGACCGACATCGAAATCGCGAAAAAAAGAATTTTATATCCCATACATATTATAGCTCTAGTCGATTTGTAGAGTATAGAACATAATTTTTTTTTTCGCGATTTCGATATTGGTCCCATAGTGGAAGTTGTTCAGTTTGATGGTCTACACCACCCCCTTAAAGGTTTATTTGTATTTTTGTAACACCTTGTATATAATTATATTATTAAATTTTCTGAGCTATGTCAGCCACTTTAGTTCTGTGACTAATCACTTCATTTCTGATGTGATCCCGCAGAGAAACACCGAGCATAGCTCTCTCCATAGCTCGCTGAGCGACCTTGAATTGATGAACTAGTCCTATCGTCAGGGTCCACGTTTCCGCACCATATGTCATCACTGGCAAAACGCACTGATTGAACACCTTCGTTTTGAGGCATTGTGGTAGGGCCGAGGAGAATATATGACGTAGTTTCCCAAAAGCAGCCCTAGTTGGATACGCCTAGCGGCCTCCTTGTCGAAGTTGTTTCTACCTAGTCTTATATTCTGTCCAAGGTAGACATAGTCTTGCACAATTTCTATCGCCGCCTCAGAAAATTAGCAAGCTGAAGTGGCAATGGGCTGGTCATATCTGCAGAAGAACTGACAACCGATGGGGTGTCAGAGTTCTAGAGTGGAGACCGCGAACTGGTAGGCGTAGTGTGGGACGCCCTGCTGCCCGCTGGACAAACGACCTAAAAAAAGTAGCGGGGAGCGACTGGAGGAGGAAGGCCAAGGACAGAGTTTTGTGGCGCGCCTTGGGAGAGGCCTATGTTCAGCAGTGGACGATGATAGGCTGATGATGATGATGATGATATTATTAAAACAAGCATTAGCATAAAAGTTGTGTGTCCAGGTTTTGTTACTAATCTCAAAATATTTGCTTGTTATATTGAAAAAATAATTCCTATATCCAACAATGACTAACAAATATTTGATAAGTTGTTTTGAAATTAAAAACTCGGTACGGTAGTCGTATCCATTCTTCATAGATGCCGGTTATACGAAGTATTCAAAATATTAGTACGCTCTGCAAAATTAAATAAAAAAGGTCATGAACAAAGTTTGTTCTTTTTTTTTCACCTGTTTTGTTCCACCCCGCTGTTGTGCAAAGGTCTCCCCTAAACTCACCCCTAAGGTGGCGAGACGAGCCGGATGCCTACGATGATGGATGAGTGGCTGGTTGTAACACCTAACAGAGAGACTGTCTTCTTTTTTAAATCAAGAAAATATTTCGAAAGGCAGTACCTATAACGAAATTACGTGTACCTGTAACGAAAATACTTGAGCAGAACTATCAACAAACTTTAATTTATTATCTTGGGATTTACTGATAAATATACCAAAATTCTATCAATTTATAACAATTTAATTCATTCAAATAACATCGCCACTAACATTCCTTCATAATAAGTGTAAATTATGTATTTACGATTATGTTTATTATTCTATCTAACTGTGTTTTGTGTAAAAGCTAAGAATGAAGATTATAAGGGGTAAGTTGTTTAAATATCTGCAACAATAGTATTGAATAGTATATTTACTGTATTTAATAAGAGGGAAAGGTTTATGAATTAATTCGTCTGTATTGTTTATTCTGTATGGTATGGTAAAACTTCGGCATTGCTTTAAAATATGTTGAATCAGATTATGTTTATCTAAAGGACATTGAGTTGGATAATTATTTTCAAATAAAGTGTTAACATTTATTTTCATAAAATTGTTCTTTTTGTGCACTGTACATAGTCTAAGCTTATGTAGGTAGGTAATAAGCAAAGTTTCCGAGCATCCATACAGGTATTTCTGTCGTGTGTTCATGTTTGTTTAAATAAACCTTACAAAATTTTCAGATTCAAAGTATACAATGTCAAATTTGTGACACAAGAACAGCAAGACAACTTTCACGAGCTGAAAAGTGATATAGTAGACTATTGGAGGAAGCCATCTCTCAAATATGGTGTAACTGGTCGGGCAATGGTCCCTCCATCTCACTTCGATTGGTTCGAAGAGAAGTTACAAGAACTGGGCATTGAAAAGGATGTTTACGTTGACGATGTTTTTGAGTAAGTTATATTTTTAGTCCATTACCTCAATCAAATTTATTTTACGCAAGATTTTTCCCTCGACTGCACCTCGATGTATCGTCGAACCTTTTTTTAACTAAAATATTATATTAGGGATAACGAAATATTTTAGATTATAACATTACGTGTTAGAATAATTAATATATAACAAACACAAGGATTAAAAATGTCTAATCGTGTTGATAAACAACTCATTTAAGCTCTTGTGATAGATAATGCTAAATGTAATATACTACGGGGATCACAATTATCGAAACATATGTAGTACCTAGTAATATGTTTCAAAAAAACATAATATAATTAAATTATAATTTAAGGGTCGCATAAGATCCGCGTGGTGGAGTATGTATACACCATGGATCTAAATCATAAAGGATAGCACTCCTCCTTACAAGCATTGATACAAGAAAATTTGACGTTCGTCTCCGTCGTCGATATTTTCAATTTAACGTGCGTCCCTTTCTATTCCAATGACGTCACAATTACATGAATAACATTTGAGTGACGTCATGCCTAGACATACATTAGAAAGGGACAAAGTTAACGTCACTAAAAACCACTACGGAGAAGAACGATCATTACCGACCATCAAGGAGTATTATCATGTTTTCCCTCTTGTTAGGCAGTCTGTGCTCGACTATAGAGGATTCCAAACTTCTTGGTATACACCCTTTAAACTAAATTGTGAAAAAAGTTGTATTCCCTACAGATACATCTACTTGTAATCCTTTCATCCAAATTTCTAGTCGTTATTCAACGATTTTTAAATAAAAGCAAAAATATAAAGTAAATAACCTAGTTTATATAAACGACATCTCTCGTGCTATTTCCAGATATCTAAACAAGGCAGAGAACGATTTGGTGAGAACATCCAGAAACGATACTGACAGTGGATTTGGTTTCGATGGCTATTACAGATATAACGACGTAAGTATTATTTTTATAATGCTACATGTCTACAGGTCTACCATGAGTTTTTGGTGTAAGTTACTACTGTAGTTGCGACGCCAATTTTGTATGACAGAATTAGTTCAGAGGGCCTACCATGAGTTTTCCCTGTATTTTACTACTGTAGTTACGTCGCCAATTCGTATGACAGAAATTAGTTCTCAACGTAACCACTAGGAGCGCTGTCCGAAATTCAATACAAAATTGGTGACGTATCTACAGTAGTAAAGAACGGTGAAAACTCATGGTAGACCCACTGAACGTACGAGTAACTACTAGGAGCGCTGTACGAAAGTCAATACAAAAACTGTAGTTTACTATAGTAGTTTTAGGGCCTGCTTCACCATTTCTGAATAAGTTCTTGTTAGCTTATCCGACAGATATTTTGACATAATTTCATAGAAAATATGTACCACCAAGAACTTACCCAGAAGTGGTGAAACATGCCCTTATACTATAGTAAACTACAGTGTAAACTCATGGTAGGCCTACAGGTAAGGTAGGTATCAAACATTTTATTCTGTGAGGTCCAGAGTAAACGATATATCTATCTTCAGTCGATCTATAACTACCTCAAAATAAACTATATACAGGATGAAATGGCAATAACATCAATTTCACCCTGTATTGCGAAAGTTTGGATGTTTATAAATACGTCACAGTCAAGCTACATCAAAGACCACCGAATTATGAATACGATAAAAATTTAAAGAGAGAAGGAAAGAAAAAAATATTTATTTTGATCTCCGACACACATACAATATTTTACATACCATAGATACATTGAAAATGGATTGAAACGTTTTGTCTAAAAGGTTCAGTTTTGATACTTGTATCAAAACTGAACCTTCATATTTTTCAGTCATTTATACAGGGTAAGTGCCTGGCAAATACTGTATCGGTAAAAAAATCTGTTGCTCCATTCAAAACAGTTGTACCTACTCGACTCAAATGTATGAAACATATTTTTTTTTCACTTTTTCTTAGGGTGGTTTGATCGTGAAAGTTGATCAGTTTGATGATCTAAGTTCACCGTTTCAGTATTTGCCAGGCACATGCACCCTGTATAAGTACTTATACATTAATTACCGTGGTGGTCCAGTGGCGAGTAACCTTGCCTGCCGTGCAGGAGGCGATGGTTCGATCCCCGTCCAGGCCGACACCAATGAGTATTTCGGAATTTATGTACGATTTGTAACACCACACTGGCTGTTCGGTGAAGGAAAACATCGTGAGGAAACCTGCATGCTTCAATTTCGAGGCATGTATTGTACCCATTGTACAGTTAGCAGCAAAGAGATGTATGCACTTTAACTACGTCGTAGTTTATAGATGTATCCACTTTAGTACTACGCGTAGTACTAAAGTGTATACATCTTTTGCATGAGGAGGCATACATCTTTTTGCTGCTGACTGTACATTATAAGTTGCGACGGGCTCATCCCCTGCCACACTGGACAAACTTACGGTACTACTGGTGAAACGTGGATATTCTGAGGTTTCAGAATGTCTCTGACTACCCCCTTGGGGAATATATTGGGGAATAGTGTATGCTATGCTATGCTATGTTAAATTAATTACTTATAAGAGAACGGATTAGGCAGTAACAGCTAGTTCGATATTAATACACGTACTATTGTGCAGAGGTTCGGAAAGGCTTGGTTTGGAGGTTTTTCACTGAGGTTTCAGAATCTCTGAGTAACCCCTTGCGGAACACAGTCGTGATCATATGCTTATTTTACAGATTCTAGACCACCTAACTGCATTACAAGAAGCTTACGTCAATTCATCAATCAGCATAACTTTAGAAGAATTTGGTCAAACTGACCTAAACAGACCTATAGTATACTTGAAAATAAGTAAAAATACCGAAGCGAATACAACAGATGTCGAAAAACCAGTTGTCATTATTGAATCAGGAATAAATCCAAGAGAATGGATAACTATACCATCAGCATTGAATGTTGTAAACAGATTATTGGATAATGATACTCAGTTTTTGGACAGATCTGACTGGATTGTAATTCCTGTAGTTAATCCTGATGGATATGAATATACGCACACAAATGTAAGTACATTTCATAATTTATTTTGTTACATTAGTACCTACTATAGCTAAGGGATGACCTCAGAAATCTAAATAGAAGAATTCTAAATAGGTATTATTTTATATTGGTCTCTTCGCCCTCTGATAAGTAAGTAGATATATATTTATATTCAATAAAAACGGCATATGGAAAAGTCCTCACAGCTGCTAATTTTATACACACGTTTATTCAACCTCTGAGAAACAATGTTTTTAATTAATAAAACAAAGCCATCCTTCATCTTCCGTAAATGACAATATGTACCTTCACCGCAAATTGAGGAAAGCTTTTAGTTTCGGAATCGTTCTAGGTTTCGGATGATTATTTAATATTTCGTAATATATGAGTAGTGAGGAGAAATCCTTACAAGTTACCTACCATAGCTCGTTAATTTCTCTATCTGAGATATTTAATAGTTCCGTAGTGAAATTCTATTTATGTTTCCTTACCTATATTATGTTTGTTTATAAAGTTTACACGATATTGGTTGGTTAAAGTTACACATTATGATTGTACCTTTTTAAACAATATTAAATGATAACCTTTTTAAATTAGCAAACGATAAAATGAATCCAATTAGCGTTTTAGTATTTGTGTGTAAACTCGAACCGAAATTGGCGAATATCCAAATTTTGAGCATCCATAATTATAATCATCTGTTATTGATTCTCTACAAACGATTTTTAGGTTATGCATTTATTTATTATCATTATCATAGCTAATCATATCGTTCTAAACCAAAATCCATTCAGAAAATCGTTATTTCTACTCGTACAAGTACTTCAATTTTCAAACGAAGTCTTCTAAGAAATTAATAAGACCTTGAGAATGCAGCCATGTTTCTTTCATAGTAAAATTATTTCTTTCCAGCTTCGACTCTGGACGAAAAATCGCAGCATAAGAAGCAACCTCGGCTTCATCTGTCCAGGAGTCAACATAAACCGAAACTTCGACATCTCATGGCTCGTCTCCGACTCCAGTTCCAGTCCCTGCAGCAATTTGTACGCTGGCAGTGAGCCCTTCTCCGAAATCGAGAGCCAATTGATTAAGAGCCTTCTAGAAAAGAACGGCAGGAGAATCAGACTTTATGTTTCCATACAAAACAACGGAGGCTTTGTTTCCTACCCTTGGCAGTTTGAAAGAGCTGCTAGTGGAATGTTTAGAGAACACCATCTCCTTGGATTGGAAATGGTAGAAGCTATGAGAGAGGAATATAATCTTGATGTAGGATGGTCAGCTTTAGGAGATAGGGCTTCAGGCACCAGTTCTGATTATGCTCAAGATAGTGGGGTGGTGTATTCGTTGAATGTTGATGTGGTGCAAAAGGGCGATGGAGTTAATATACCGGTAGATGAAATTGTTGATGTTATAGAAGATGTTTGGAGAGCAGTCGCTACGGCTGCTGAGAAATTGATTTGAATACATTTTTTAGAAATACCTACCTACTGGTGTTTTATTTCAAGAAATTTGAATTTAATTATTTCGACAAATCACTGAACTTATATCCATTCGTCAGTAATCGATTCTGGAGAAAACGAAATAATATTAAAAATAATATTTTCTACTTAAGTAGAAAATTAATTAATTAGTAGTGAATTTTTCTTTGCTTCAATTTAATTTTAATATAGGGTGTTTGGTAGTTAAATGAATTCCTTTTAAGGGGATGGTGAGGCCATCAAACTGAATAACTTTCACTAATTAAGTCAGGTAGTTCGATCAGATGCACCAGACGGCACTTACGTAGGCTCCGTAGTGAAAGTTGTTCAGTTTGATGGTCAGAGTTCACCGTTCCAGTATTCGGAGGGATGTCCCTTCGTATTATCACACACGATGACTTATAGACGGAGAAGCAGGCGTCAGTCCGTCATTTGTGAAGCAAGGAGTTGTATGAAACCGCACGTAGACCGCAACCGTAACCATGAACCAGAAACGTAACTGTGCGTCAATTCGTTACCGTGTGTGCTTCTACGTGCGGTTCTTTAAAAATAACGGACTGACGGACTGACGACGCTCCGTCAATGCGTCAGTGATCGTGTGTAAAAGCGCTCACACCCTGTATTATCGATTTGATTTTGGAAAAAAGGCTAGGATATAAAGTTGACCGCGATAGAATCACCTCCATTAATTTAATTTCAACCAGTATTTTACAGACTTTTGACATCGACAAAAGTTTCCTTATAATTTTGACAACAAATCCTTAGCCTTTCCTTATAATATAAAAAAATACGTTTCCAATTTGAAATGTATACCCACTTACAAATAAAAGACAATCGAATTACGTTAAGAAAACATGGAAATCAGTTTAAAATAAATTGAATCCATTTAAAAGCCGTACGTAAGTAATCCTTATTTGAAAAATAAACATTTCGAAATTTTAAGAACGTCTTTCCTCCTCGGATTACATTAAATTGCTTTTGTTTTATGAAACAAATACAAAAATTTAATAAAGCAAGGTTAATATTGATTACGAGAAAAAAAAATTTAATCAAACTTCTGTAAAATAATATTTCCCGTCCATTTAATTTCTTCTTCAGTAAAAATAGAAAATAATGAGCTGTAATAAATTCTGGGTACATTTTTAGTTTCTAATAAGATAAAATCTATACACACAATACAACGGTTTCTGGTTTATTCTGTATTCTGAGACTGTCAATTACAAGTGGGGGCCCACCTCCACACTGGACCGAGTTTCGGTAGGTACTACTAGTGAAACGTGGATGTTCTGAGGTTTCCGAATATCTCTGACAACCCTCTCGGGGAATACAGTCGTGACAATATCCGATTTTGCGTTGCGAATTCTACGGCGCCTCAAAAAAAGCACAGTATAAACACTTTTCGCACGAATATTTACGGCATGCGAACGTTAGCAAGGTATAGAGCACGCGTCTATTTTTCGGTGCTAGTGACCTCCGCCCACGTCCATCGCATTCCCCGTGCCAACTTTTTTCGGTGCTAGTGACCTCCGCCCGCGTCCCTCGCATCCCCCGTGCCAACTTTTCGACTCGTGTAAACACGTCGTGCTAATCGCTAGCAGGGTTTTCTCAAGCAAATCCATACGCATGCGAATAAGATTGGCGCTAAAAATTAGCACCGTGTAAACGACCGCGTGCCGTGCTTTTTTTTCATGCGAAAAAATTGGTGCCGCAAAATTGTCATCGTCTAAACCGGCCTTAATAGAAAAAAATGTTATGTCCGTTACGGAATTCGAAGCCGCGACCCTTGTCACAGCAGGCAGGTTCACTACAGATTGAGCCATCGATCCTTCATTTCGTGACTGACTCGCTGAAGATAGAAACATGCAATTTGGAATACCTTTACCTATACAAGGTGTTACAAAAATAAAAATAAACCTTTAAGGGGGTGGTATAGACCATCAAACTGAACAACTTTCACTATGTGACCAACATCGAAATCGCGAAAAAAAAAATTGTTGTTCCATACTCTACAAATCGACTAGAGCTTAAATATGTAGGTATGGGATATGAAATTTTTTTTTTTGCGATTTCGATGTTGGTTCCATAGAGAAAGTTGTTCAGTTTGACGGTCTAAACAATCCCCTTAAGAGTTTCAAATATTTATTGTTACTTATGAAACACCCTTTATATTAAGGTCTAACAAAATTAGCTGAAACTATTTTAAGGGGATGATCAGACCATCAAACTGAACAACTTTCTCTACCGGACCAATATCGAAATCACGAAAAAAAAATCAGCTGTTCCATACAAACCTAACCTACTCGACCTAAATGTATCGGACCGCAGATTTTTTTTTCGCGTTTTCGATATTGGTCCCTTAGAGAAAGTTGTTCAGTTTGATGGTCTGATCATCCTATTAAAATAGTTTTATTATTTTGCAAGGGAAATAGGGGTGCACTAAGAAAGGATTTTTCGAAAATCAACCCCTAAAGGGGTGCAAAGACAACCAAATTGCCTGTTTATATATATTACTAGTGTTTTCCCGCGACTTCGTCCGCACAAATTATATACCAGATTTTAAATCAGAAGCTATCAAACAAAAAAAAAATTCATCAAAATCGGTTCAGTAGTTTTTGCGTGATGCGCGAACAAACAAACAAACAAACAAACACACAAACAAACAGACAAACAGACAGACAAAATTTCTAAAAAAGGTTGCTTTCGAGTCAGGGATACCTAAAAACCATGACGTAATCTTTTTTTTGTAAATATCTTCAATGTACAGACACACTTCAGTTACAGTTTTATAATCTATCTATACATATAATAAAATTCTAAACTTGGCGATGATGTACATTGAAGATATTAACAAAAAAAATAATTGGGGGTGTTTAGGATACGTAATGGAAGACGTTAAGACAATTTTTAGAATTTTTGTCTGTTTGTCTGTTTGTTTGTTCGCGCATCACTTAAAAACTACTGAACCGATTTGGATGGGGTTTTCACTGATGTGTAGGGCATGGCTTAGATTAAAATATAGGCTATGTTTCATCGCAATCGGTTTATTCAATCAAAAGTTATGAGTAATCAAAGAAAAAGTCGCGAGCGTTACTGAATTTAATTCACGCATAACATAAAAACTACTGAGCCGATTTGGATGGCGTTTTCACAAAAATATAGGGCTTAGTTTGGATTAACGTGTAGGCTTTATTTCATCGCAATCGGTTAATTCAATCAAAAGTTATAAGTATTTTGACAAAGTCGCGAGCGGCACTGAATTTAATGCACGCGTCACACAAAATCTACTCAACCGATTTAAATGCGGTTTTCACAAAAGAATAGGGCTTTATTTGGATTCACATTTGTGCTTTATTTCATCGCAATCAGTTAATTAAATCAGAAGTTATGAGTATTTAAAGTCGGTGGTCTGCGCGTTTATGCATTTGCGAAGATTCAGTATGGTAAATACTAATTGCTTTTTTCAACACTTTTTTCAGAAAGCTCAGTAGCGTAATTGGTATATGGTCAGACTTTCAAACACGAGATGATGGTTTCGAATCTTGGTGCAGAACTTTTTGTTTTTTTTTATTTAATGAAAATATCACATTTTCATCAGCAAGTACATACATATGAGAATCTGATTTATGGATGAAGATTGGATTAACATAATATAGGCTTTATTTCATCGGAATCGGTTTACACAATGAAAAGTTATAAATATTTAAAAATTTACTCACAGAGGTTGAGTAAATGAATGTTAGTACTCCAACTGCTCCAAGTGTACAAATTACACAAATCTAATTGTTCTTATCATACTTTATGTGCCTATTCTGTGTATGTGTATTTCAAAAGACCGAAGGACGGCCTACGGCCTATTAGCTTTGGTGTCCTGGCAGAAAAGCAAGTGCCTCCTGTGGCACACTACATGCGTAAGCACCTTCTCCGCCAGACCTCAGTCGCACGTCGCGGACACCTGGAGCAGCCGCAGATCTTACTGCCACAAAAAAGAGAGTCCGGTACTCAGCTTTGGAGCGTCAATATCTCTTAGTTCCTGTCACCGTCAAGACCACAGGGGCATGGGGAGCCGAAACTAAAAGCTTCATTGCTGAAATTGCGCGTCGACTTTGGGAGAGGAAATGTGACTCTCTTTGGGTCGTTTCGGGCTAGGGTTGCCACTGCCCAATCGCCGTTGCCGGACAAATACGTCAAAAACCCCGGACATTTCAGTCAAATCTGAAATTTTCCCCGGACAACCACGATAAATTATATTATGACAGTAAAATTCAGCTTTGGTCGTTACTGCAAAATCTAAAATCTTCTTTTAAATTTACTTCGATACGAATAAGTTGTTGAAATACGAGCTGAAACCTGACTGGAGCGAGTGTAACATGGTCTAAAAAAATAGAGCAAGCGAAGCGAGCTCGAGATTTTGCAATATACGACTAAATTGATTCAAAAACAAGGAGCGAGCTCGAGATTTTCATAGCATATCGAGATTTTGCAATACGACTCAATCGATTCAATATGTACGAATACAACTAGGAGTGAGCGAAGCGAGCTCGAGATTTTGCCAAATATTATAGCGCATTTCCAGGTCATGCCAAAATCGAGGCCTTCTATGTATGAAATAAGAGCTTATGCCGAAATCGAGTTAATTTTTGTGGATGAATCAAACTTTTGTGACGGCTCCGCCCGGACACCCCCGGACGCCCTTCAAACTAGGACAAATCCGGGGAAACCCGGACGGATGGCAGCCCTATTTCGGGCTGGTGATAATGTCTTCCGAAGAACTGACGACCAACAATTTAGACCACTAACTGGTTAGGTGTGTGTGGGACGCCATTCGGCCTAGCATCCGGCGCTGTATCGACGGCCTGGCGACGGGACAGGGCGAACTGCAGCGCAAAAACTGACACAACTCTCAGTGTATTGAAAAATCGGTTTTCGCGCCGCAGTTCACCCTGTCCCATGGCCATTGGCCAGTCCGTAAGGCGTGGAGTACTATATACCATGGTAGTGTGGAGTACTATGTTCCGTGGTAGCTCGGAGCGACTGGACGAGGAAGGCCGAGAATAGTATCGTGACGCGTTTTGGGAGAAAGAAAAGAAAGAAAGAAAAATTATTTATTTGGATCTCCGACACACATTCAATCTTTTACATGACAGAGAGATACATTTTTGTAAAATAATAAACACAGAATAATAACAAAAGAGATTGTTTCCTATGCTCAACAGTGGACAATGACAGGTTGATGATACTTGACACTGTTTTTGTAAAACATGCAGTAAACTCACGACCATATTTCCCTTCTCAGGGGGGTCAGAAACAAAGCAATAACTGAGAATACTATCTCTTAACGTACCTACATAATACATACCGGAAATACTTTTTTGTTAACACTAATTAACATTACAAAAAAATAACATTGGGTTCCAACTCTTCAGTGTTGATGCTGCAGGGGTCCTGACTGTCTAAGCCATGAGACTTGAGGATTTTCCGATTTTGAATTAGATTATTAGGATAAAGCAGAGTTCTCTTCACGGCTACTTACTCTGTAGGGTATTGTCAACATAAACTAAGAATGAGTTACTGTGTAGGGGTGTGTGTGTGCCTTGATAATCTACAGATTTCTAATAATTGTTAATTTGTTGGGTTAAGAAGAAACATTGCTTTTTAGGGTTCCTATTATTCAGTCCTGATGCTGCAGGCGTACTGCCTGCATGTTCTGATTTAAAATTAGTGTTTGTTAAGTTTGTTAAAATTAAGACCTTATCAAACAATTTAGACGTAGTTTTGAGAAATGTATGGAGATTCTACTTTATGTTTTAATTTGATGGCGATGATGGCAATATAATACGATATTTTTTTTCTTTATTTCTTTCTATACTTTTTTTCAAAATTTATATTTATTTCTCTTTCTTTGCATTTCTTATAATTTTTTTCTTTCTCTTAATATTATTAAGAACTTCTCTGCGCGTACGAAGTCGCGGGCACAGCTAGTATAATATAAGTTTAGAGTTTAGATTTAGATTTAGATTAGAATATAGTTTAGAATTTAGAATTTAGATTTAGATTAGATTAGATTAGATGAAGTTCTCGCGGACCTATCCGGGGGCAAAGATTTTGCAGGACATCTGTAAATTAAACAATGGGTAAGGGATAATGGGATTCAAGTCAATTGTTGTAGTTCTCGGCTTACAGGTCTTACAGGTCTAATACACTGAGGAATACGGTCGTTAGGACCCGATTGTCCTTTCTATGTCGACGTTTAATGGAGAGTACTTAGGTTATAGGTTAAAACCGTTAAAACAATAATGTTCTATTTTCAGTTTAACATTAATTTTACAATATGGAAAATTGTTTTCTAGATTTGCAATTATGGTCATGCATGCAAAATTTCATTAAGTAAGTACTTGATATTGAAAAGCGCATACTTTTTAAGATATGCCTTTTTTTTTTATAAATCGTTTATACGTCCGTATTGTAATGATTTCAGACATATTATGCTAATATTTTTATTGTGGAAACTATACAAAGATGGCACATACAAACACAAATTTAAAGTATTATAGATTTTAATGTTACAGCTATGTTGTGCTACTGGAAAACGCAATTCCTGGTTTAGAAGAGTGCGGGTTCGAGTCCTGCCCGAGACTTAATTTTTCAATCTTTAATTTTATTCAAACACCAATATTTATTATTTCCTAGAAAATTTTAAAATATTGGTGTTTGTATCCATAGGAACCATTGGTCAAAAATCTAGAATAAAATTTGGAACTCCCATACAAAAGTGTAATTGTATTTGTCGATTCTTGATGTGCAAATAAATAATATTTACGTTATGTTAAAAGTGCAGATCAGCGTTCAATTTTCTATGGGAGTTCCATACAATATGAGCGCAGGGTGTAACAGAAGTAGTAGCAGTAGTTTCACTTTAGAGCCAACTTCGAAATGACAAAAAGAAATCTGCTGTTTCATACATTATTTTTATACAAACTGTAAACATCAAGAGCGTTTTGTAGTTTATGTGAACCGATGAACCATTCCACAACACTGAACCAGACAGATAGTGTAATCGCAACATAAATAAATAACTTGCTACACAGCAATTTGTCCAAGTCCAAATCCCCTCTGGAATCAGAAACAAAGTTACAATTGCATGCAAACCCGAAACATACATCCAATGCTAGTTGACAAAATAAACCTGTGTTAAATTCCATTAGGAAATCACCAGCACCATCCTAGCATCACATTTGGACCGAGTAGCCAAACCATTTGACAATTTCTATGGAACAAGCAATGGTATTTGCGATTTCAAAGTTGGTCCTGTAGTAAAAGTTGTTCGGTTTGATGGTCTAAGGCGCGTCTTAAAAATGTAACGCATTTAAGTTAACACCCTGTATAACTTAAATAAAGGTTTAAGAGACAGCCGTCCGCAAACTGAACCGGTGAACTCAGACCATCAAACTGAACAACTTTCACTACAGTGCCAACATCGAGAAAAACATTCCACATTCGAGTGCGTTACGTTCAGGGCCGGATTAAGCCATGCAGAGGCCCCTAGGCAATGCAAGGCCCGGGGTCCCTATCTCAATGGGCGAAGCAATAATTTTTTCCTATGGTCGCAGTAAAATAACCACCAGCCAAACAACATAATAAAAACACTAAAATGTGGAGCGATCGAAGTGAGCTCGAGCTTTTAATATTATAAAGTCGATCTAAATCCTGGACCGAGCAAAGCGATCTCGAAACTTTAGGTACACCTACTGACCCTACTGACGAGATCATTGGAACAACCGTCTCAAACCAAGAGCGAGCAAAGCGAGCTCAAGATTTTTAACTGCAATATTATAAAATCGTTGCGCAATGCGATCTGAACCTTGGAGCAAGCGAAGCAAGCTCGAGGTTTTAATACCATATTAGAAAGTCGTTGCGTAATGCAATCTAAATCCTGGAACGAAAGAAGCGAGCTCGAGATTTTTATTGCAGTGTCTCCAGCTCGCTTCGCTATTATGAAAAATAAGAGTCAACTAAAATACAGTTGTCTCTTATTTTTCGTAATTCCTTTTAAGTCTGGGGTGGACCTAAATCCTTGAGTTTTCACTTATTTTTCTCCCGAGCCGCGGGGCCTCTTGGCAGCACTGGGCCCATAGGCTGCAGCCTACTTTGCCTCTATGGTTAATCCGGCACTGGTTACGTTATAGGCTTATCCCACTTTTTTCCACTTCTAAACATGCAAGTACATTCAGGTGACCATCGTGTAAACATCCATTATTTCAAAATCACTACTGGGCTACTGTACTGAGTAGAAACGGATTCCCCAGTAGTGTTTTTTGTTTTGGAAATGACTATAGTCATAGTCATATAATTTATTGCAACCATGTTTAAAAGATGTTACATAACATTGATACCAGTACACATGGACCCTGCAAGGGCACTGCAAAACTTACATCTAGAATTACAATTAAAATTATTTCATATACTTATTATAGTTTGTTAATCATGCCTATTGAATTAAATTGAATTGTACTTACAAATACCTAAATCTAGAATTATAATTATTTCAAGTATTATAATTCGTTAATCATGCCTAGGTATTTAATTGAATTTAATTTGATTGAATTGAATGGATACTTACAAATAGAAAACAATTAGTATAGCAAAACAACAACATTGGTCCTCCCAGGGCACTACAAGTGTTTACATAATAATAGTAGTAGCAGGTATATACCTACAGAATAAAAATATAAGATAACTAATAATTATATTTGGTAGGTAGACATTCCTATGACTAATACAGCGTTGCTCAGGGAGCAGTTACGGTTGACACGTAGCACAGCAACGCATTTTTCCGTCGCTCCATCCTTTTCTGTCACTCAGGAACGTCATTCACTGGAGCATATAAGATAGACGGAACGCGATCGCACGCGACAGCACGCAAAAATGCGATGCTGTGCTACGTGGTAGTTCAACCCTTACTGTTTTTTGTTGCGGACTATTGGAGGGACCACGAAGGGTCTTCCGATCCTAATGCAACAGACCTAGGGGCACCCTGAGGGGTACGGACCTCGGCATAGGACGTTGCTGGGGCTACGCGGCGGATTGGGTAGCGGGGATCGGTGAGACCCAATAATGGGAGTGTTACACCAGTATTCTTAGTTGCTTTCTTGAGGCTTCCTCTCTCGAGTCGAGGATGTTTTTGACATATTGTCATACAAATTATGTCAAAAACGTCCTCCACTCGAGTGAGGAAATGTCAAGAAAACAACTAAGAATACGAGTGTTAGAGTTGTATTTATAGAACGGGACAAGGAAAATTTGATAGCGCGATGTAGGATTTTGCGTTTTTCTCCTGAACTATAACGTATTTAACAATAGAAACAATTGCGAAGATTAAAAAACCGGTCAGGTGCGAGTTGGACTACTCCTAAACTGAGGGTTCCGTACTAGACCACCACACAAATAATATTAACATACAAAAAAAAATGTTTCCCTCGGGATCCTCAGCGCAAGACCGACTTACACTTGGCCAGTTTTTATTATTTGCCGTCATACTATAGTGTTTGCACTATAATCACACCAAGTTTGATTCTTGTATGTATTACCGTTTCTAAGATAGAGTGAGAAGAGAGAACATTGACAAAACTAGTTTCTTGTAAATAATATTTCCAAAATCGAAGAGAATTACCTTTCGTACGTCTGCAACACTAAGCTACTGCTTCATACTTGAAGGGGAGTTTTTGGCGGGCTTTGGTAGCTGACGTTTGGAGTCCTCATATTTCATCGAATTTTTAAACGATTTTATTTAACTTCGAACCGGTCTAACTATCTATCTAACTAACTAACTAACTAACTAACAATGGATTCTTGTAATAGAATTTTCACCCACTTCCTGAAAACCAATTCAATTGAAACTTTACACACAAGTATAGTTCTGATGACAATGCAATATTATGGTAACATGGAGGTGATCTGATGATGGAGACGGAAGGTGGTCAAGAGATCTCCTCGATTTCTTATAGCAGAGCACTCGTGTTTAGTGTTATATAAATTGTTTTGATGAGATCTTTATGGTACTGGTAAGATTGAGGGTCTGATGATGGAGACGGAAGGCGGTCAAGGGATCTCGTCGATGACTCATAGCAATACACTCGTGTTTGGTCTCAGTTCAATCGTAGCGATAAGATCTTTGAGGTACCAGTAAGATTGAGGGTCTGATGCTGGAAACAGAAGGTGGTCAAGGGATCTCGTTGATGACTTATAGCAATACACTCGTGTTTGGTCTCATTTCAATTGTAGCGATGAGATCTTTGAGGTACCAGTAAGATTGAGGGTCTGATGCTGGAGACGGAAGGTGGTCAAGGTCTCGTTGATGACTTATAGCAATACACTCGTGTTTGGTCTCATTTCAATTGTAGCGATGAGATCTTTGAGGTACCAGTAAGATTGAGGGTCTGATGCTGGAGACGGAAGGTGGTCAAGGGATCTCGTTGATGAATTACAGCAATACACTCGTGTTTGGTCTCATTTCAATTGTTGGGATGAGAACTTTGTGGTACCAGTAAGATTTGAGGGTCTGAAGATGAAGATGGAAGGTGGTTAAGGGATATCCTCGATAAATTATAGCAATACACTCGTGTTTGATCTCATTCCAATTGTTGCGATGAGAACTTCGAGATACCAGTAAGATTGAGGGTGTGATGATGGAAACGGAAGGTGGTCGAGGGATTTCCTTGATGAATTATAGCAGAGTACTTGTGTTTGGTATTATTTAAATTGTTTCGATGAGAACTTTATGGTACCGGTAAGATTGAGGGTCTGATGATGGAGAATTAAGGTGGTCAAGGGATCTACTCGATGACACATAGTAGAGCACTCGTGTTTGGTATCATTTAAATTGTAGCGATGAGATCTTTGAGGTACCAGTAAGATTGAGGGTCTGATGCTGGAGACGGAAGGTGGTCAAGGGATCTCGTTGATGACTTATAGCAATACACTCGTGTTTGGTCTCATTTCAATTGTAGCGATGAGATCTTTGAGGTACCAGTAAGATTGAGGGTCTGATGATGGAGACGGAAGGCGGTCAAGGGATCTCGTCGATGACTCATAGCAATACACTCGTGTTTGGTCTCAGTTCAATCGTAGCGATAAGATCTTTGAGGTACCAGTAAGATTGAGGGTCTGATGCTGGAAACAGAAGGTGGTCAAGGGATCTCGTTGATGACTTATAGCAATACACTCGTGTTTGGTCTCATTTCAATTGTAGCGATGAGATCTTTGAGGTACCAGTAAGATTGAGGGTCTGATGCTGGAGACGGAAGGTGGTCAAGGGATCTCGTTGATGACTTATAGCAATACACTCGAGTTTGGTCTCATTTCAATTGTAGCGATGAGATCTTTGAGGTACCAGTAAGATTGAGGGTCTGATGCTGGAGACGGAAGGTGGTCAAGGGATCTCGTTGATGAATTACAGCAATACACTCGTGTTTGGTCTCATTTCAATTGTTGGGATGAGAACTTTGTGGTACCAGTTAGATTGAGGGTCTGAAGATGAAGATGGAAGGTGGTTAAGGGATATCCTCGATAAATTATAGCAATACACTCGTGTTTGATCTCATTCCAATTGTTGCGATGAGAACTTCGAGATACCAGTAAGATTGAGGGTGTGATGATGGAAACGGAAGGTGGTCGAGGGATTTCCTTAATGAATTATAGCAGAGTACTTGTGTTTGGTATTATTTAAATTGTTTCGATGATAACTTTATGGTACCGGTAAGATTGAGGGTCTGATGATGGAGAATTAAGGTGGTCAAGGGATCTACTCGATGACACATAGTAGAGCACTCGTGTTTGGTATCATTTAAATTGTTTCAATGAGAATTTTGTGGCACTTGTAAGACTGAGGGTCTGAAGATGGAGACGGAAGGTGGTTAAGGGATCTCCTCGATGAATTATAGCAAAACACTCGTGTTTGGTCTCATTCCAATTGTTGCGATGAGAACTTTGAGGTACCAGTAAGATTGAGGGTCTGATGATGGAGACGGAAGGTGGTCAAGGGATCTCCTCGATTGAGTATAGCAATACAATCGCGTTAGATATCATTTCAATTGTAGCGATGAAAACTTTGTGGTACCATTAAGATTGAGGGTCTGATAATGGAGACGGAAGGTGGTGAAGGTATAGCAGAGCACTCGTGTTTGGTAAAATTTAAATTGCTCGATGAGAACTTTGTGGCACCAGTAATATTGAGGGTCTGATGATGGAGATTGAGGGTGGTTAAGCGATTTCTTCAGTTGATTGAAGTAGAACACTCGTGACGGATCACATTTAATTGATTTTGATGAGGATTCTATAGTCTCGGTAAAATTGAAGGTCTGATAATAGAGACGAAAGATGTTCAAGGGATCTCCTCAGTAAATTGTTGCAGTACACTCGTGTTTGATCGCATTTAATTGGTTTTGATAAGGACTTTTTAGTCCCGGTC
This sequence comes from Agonopterix heracliana, assembly GCA_963693445.1. NCBI lineage: Eukaryota > Metazoa > Arthropoda > Insecta > Lepidoptera > Depressariidae > Agonopterix > Agonopterix heracliana. The sequence continues at coordinate 3,726,091 of OY856321.1, forward strand.
AGACTGAAGGGTCTGATGATGGAGATCTCCTCTATAAAGCATTTGTGTTTGATCTCGTTTCATTTGTTTCGATAAGAACTTTGTGGTATCAGTAAGATTGAGGGTCTTGGTGATGAATACAGCGGGTGGTAAAGGAATCTCCTCGATGTATGTATAGCATAGCACTCGTGTTTGGTGTCATATAATTTGTGTATGAGAACTTTACGGTAGGTAGGCACCGGTAAGATTGAGTATCTAATGTTGGAGATGGAAGGTTTTCAAGGGGTCTATACAACTAATTGTAGCAGAACACTCGGGTTTGGTATCATTTAATTTGTTTCGATGAATACTTTTTAGTCTCGGTAAGATTGAGCGTCTTATGATCGAGACAGAAGGTGGTCAAGGGTCACATTTAATTGTAGCAGATCACTCGCATTCGATCTCATTTAATTCGTTTGTGTGAAACTGAATGTTTTCAGTTTTTACTTTGACTGGGAAACTAAAAAGTAAAAAATAAATTAGGTAAAAAAACTTTTTAAGTTAAACGATTTTATACGAATGAAAACTGCACTAAACGGTAAAAAATAATTTTCTACATTTTTGTATTATGTTGTACACTACCGTTAGCTGGAAATTTGTGAGTATAACCTATGTCAACCTATCTTCAAAATAGTTATGACGAATAAAGGTATTTCAATAGGCATTCATATTTTAGATTAATACTTTGTTAATTAATTTTGATTATAAAATCGTGGGCGCTTGCATAGTAATAGGTATAACTCAAATGTTACATACTATTTATCTTACAAAATACAAAATACATCAAAACATTTTGAAAGTAAATAGTACGGCTAAGGTGATATCGATGTGGTTTGTATGTCATCAAGCTATGAAGACCTGTACCTGCACTACCTACGGATGAAAGCAAATTTTTTAAGAAAGTTTAATATTTTACTAGCAAGCGCCCACGATTTTATTATCAAAATTAATTAACAAAGTATTAATCTAAAATATGAATGCCTATTGAAATACCTTTATTCGTCATAACTATTTTGAAGATAGGTTGACATAGGTTATACTCACAAATTTCCAGCTAACGGTAGTGTACAACATAATACGAAAATGTAGAAAATTATTTTTTACCGTTTAGTGCAGTTTTCATTCGTATAAAATCGTTTAACTTAAAAAGTTTTTTTACCTAATTTTTATTGTTTATAGTGAGTTTTGGTTCGTAAAATTGGTGTTGTTTTGCGTAACAAAGTGTCGTGCAAGTGAACAATATATAGTTCAGTGAAATATGATGGTGCATGGGTCGTAAACAGGAAAAGTGTTCCGTGATTTTAGCGCGGCAAAGCGGTCGGTTCACCTCTTTCCTGTGGACTTCTCTGCTTTTCCTGCGTCTTTCGATTGCTCGAAACTCCAAAGAACCAGCAAAACGTCGTATACCAACGTTTTAATGTGAAAACAGAAGAACATTAAAAATAAATTAAGATTTAGCCAAAAGGTCTAGTAACCAGGCTAGTAAATATATTTAAAAAAAATGAAGAAAACAATCTAATGCGAACCTACATGCGAAAGTACTTTTCTGTCTAGATAGAAATATTCAGACCTTCAAGGGATTGTTTTTGTTTCCTCTACACTACACCCCGCATAAGTTGATATTTCTTGTTTCCGTAGGTGTGATGTATTTTCCCGATACAGCGACGTGTCTCGCCTGGAGAACTGACATTCTTCGATGGTGATTGCCAGAGGTGTGTTGAAATATCGATAACATTACATAAATATAATTCAAACTAAAGATTGAAAATTCAATCTTCTTCTTATCGTGTCGACTTCAAATTTTTAACAAAGTCGCTAAATAGTACCTTGCCAGAAGTGGGCAGCCGATACTGCACCGTCGCTAGCGGTCATGAGCTCCTCCTGCGTACAAATTCAATATCGAACGTGGTATCAAGCTAATAGTATAAATTCAATCTTTTATTAGATTTAGGTAAAACAGTAACATTTGAAAATGGATAAATCCTTTTCTACAGGATGTATAAGGGGATGCTTCAGCCCATCAAACCGAACAACGTTCACTGCCGCAACAAAAAAAATCTGCTGTTCCATATAAAACTGCAGTACCGACTCGACTAAAATGTATGAGACAGCAGTTTTTTTTTCGCCATTTCGAAGTATACTGAACTGCATTTGTTTGTTTTGTCATTCCAGTGGAAAAACAAATAAGGTACTTAACCCATTTTAATTTTTCATCAAAATTTTCGATCGCAAAAAGTATTTTTGTTGCCATTCAAGGCATTAAAAACCCAGTCACGTCAGCCGATCACTTACATCGTCATTTCAATATGAATATTTAAACCATTTAGAAGGTAATTCCGATATGGAATAAGCAATTTTTGCGGTTATAGCCTAGATGTTGCCTTCATGTTCCCGGAATGACTAAAACAACGGTGAGCTAAATAATTCGTTATATTATTATGTTAGATGTTAATTGGTGAATATAGCAAATTTTTCAGTACCTAAGTATCTTTCTGTTTAAGAAGGGATGGTACTGTTGATCCAGGCATGTATACCTCTTATCTGAAAGATAAGGATGTTTTTAAAGTTTGAGGGCCTGTTTCACCACTTCTGGGTGAGTTCTTGGTAGCTTATCCGACAGATAGTTTGACTTCTTTTGTCGTGAAATTATGTCAAAATATCTGTCGGATAAGCTAACAAGAACTTATTCAGAAGTGGTGAAACAGGCCCTGAATGTGTTAGGTAAAGATATATCTGTAGGAATACCATTGTTTATTGTTTATGTTAAGTACGTGGTACGTAAGAGCGACTGGAGCGTTCACCAGTCGTTCCCACAACACCAACGCGCTAAGTCCAATGTAACTCTGCTTAAGTGAATTAATTAAATAAATATGTGAAAATATCCAGAACTATTTTCTAGTATTCCACCAACACATCTCATAACCCCCAAAGTGGTGACCCGATATATTGAATACGCGTTAAAAGTGAAAAGTAATTAGTGAAGACCGGACGACTCCCACGTGCGTAGTAACCCGGCGTGGTAAAGATTTCAAAAATTCCTGAATTTAACCTTCGACACATTGTGCCTCCTTGGACACTGGAAACGGGGGTCGCGTGGCTTAGGGGGTGACAAGTAGACGTGTCGTCGGCTTGCAATTTTGACAGCCACGTGGCTCCGCCGTTTTATGGCGGTTTCGAGTGTGTTTTTGTTTAAAAACGGGGCTTTGAGATCGCCATATCCTATTGTACCGTACAATATCTAATGAGTATATCCTCAACACTTGACACTGGCGAAATCTAACAAGGAAACGCCATTAATTAAGAATAGAATAGAATAGACACTGGAAACTGGAAAATTACAGGTTTCTTCCCCTGCCTCCCAATTAACCATGTTTTTGAAGGTACTTTCAGGGAGGGTTATTGGGCGTTAGTCCACTACGCGTGCCCAATGCGGATTGGTAGTCTCAATTCTTATAGTAATATAAAATCATTTATTTCACTAAAATAACTTAAAGACAAAATAAACTTATAAAACTCGTACACAGGCAAATAAGACCATGACCATTATAAATGTATTTCTGTAAGGGGAAAAACGTTAATCGACTAACTATCGATAAAAACCATCGACAAATGCCTCAGCCATACTGTCCACAACTTCAAGCGATGTCACGTCGCTCCTCGGGGCAATATTTCCCACCTCTCCCGAAGCCTCCCCCCGTTCCCCTACCCCTTCCCCACGTCCCAGACACGAAGGCATTCAGCAAGTTCATCTTATTACTTACCTGCTGAAAAAACAAAAGATTTTGACTAAATTTTCTTTTTAGCGTTTTTCGCTTTGCAATGCGGAATTTTCTTAAAGGAATACTTTTCTTTGATAGCTGATTGTTATGGCTAGCATATGCTCGCGACTATATTCCCCGAGGGGGTAGTCAGAGATATTCTGAAACCGCAGAAAATCCACGTTTCACCAGTAGTACCGAAACTCTGTCCAGTGTGACGGGGGGTGAGCCTGTCGCCATTTATAATGGACAGTGGATACAATACATGCCTCAAAATTGAAGCATGCAGGTTTCCTCATGATGTTTTCCTTCACCGAAAAGCCGGTGGTGTTACAAATCGTACATAAATTCCGAAAAACTCATTGGTACGAATCGGCCAGGACGGGGATCGAACCATCTCCTCCTGCACGGCAGGCAAGGTTACTCGCCACTGGACCACCACGGCGTTATGGCTAAGATCCTTATTAATATGCTAACGGGTTTTTTAAGCAGACGATCAGATCACAACAGAACAATTTTCTCTATGGGACCAAAGACGAAATCACGACACCAAAAACCGGCTCTTCCATACAAAACTGCAATCTTGCTCGACCCAAATGTATGGGACACCTGATTTTTTTCGCGATTTCGATATACAGGATGTTACAATAGTAAAAAAAAACATAAATGTTGCTGTGCCCTGACAGGGTTCACGTATCCTCTTTAGCTATAACTTGTAACACCTTATGCTGTATGTACATGAATGCAAATAAATTACTATGAACTATGAAAACATTTAAAACTTTTAAGGGGTTTGTTTAGACCATCAAGCTGAACAACTTTAAACGAAAACGCGAAAAAAAATCGACTGTCAACATTTAGCTCGAGTAGATTTGTGGTTTAGTATGGAACATCAGATATTTTTTTCGCGATTTCGATATTGGTCCAATAGTGAAAGTTGTTCAGATTGATGGTCTAAACAAAGCCCTTAAAAGTTTTAAATGTTTTAATAGTTTATAGTAATTTATTTGCATTCATGTACATACAGCATAAGGTGTTACAAGTTATAGCTAAAGAGGATACGTGAACCACCTAAATGTTTATTTGTATTTTTGAAACATCTTGTTTAAAGTTGTTCAGTGCAAGTTATTGCAAATAGTTCTAGGGCTAACTTTTTTTACAAGCTGTATGTGGAACTTACCTGCTGTTTCAGTCGCTTTAGTCTTAATCAGATATCATCATCATCATCGTCACCTAAACGAATCTATTAACATACAACATACAACACCGTAATTGAATAATCTGTAGCACCTTGTTAACAGAATGAAGAGCCTAATAGTCTATTAAGGGTAACAGTTTCTATTAAGGCGAACGAGTCGTTAAGGTAAGCGAATAGTTATTAAGGTTCTCAATGTTAAGAGGATATTCCTTTCAGCGCGCTCCATATAAACTAAGCTTCGTCATATATTCAATATTTATAATTTACTAGTGTTTTCCCGCGACTTCGTCCGCACAAATTATATACCAGATTTTAAGTCAGATCATAAGCTATCAAACAAAAAAAGTTTCATCAAAATCGGTTCAGTAGTTTTTGCGTGATGCGCGAACAAACAAACAAACTAACAATTTTGTCAATAGATGGCGCTGCACGTTTTTAAATCGCGCTATCGAATGTTATTTGAAGAGAACCGCTACTTTTTTATTCCTCATGATTTTAAGATTTTTACGGTTTTATAATAGTTAAGATTAAGATAACCGATTTTAAGTCAATGAAACTTTAAAACACGATCTAGAAAATAATTACTGTGTCAGATTTCCGTTAAATTATACGTTTTAATGAATACGGGGTGTACCTACCTATGCTATGAGGTTTTTAACGAAATAATTGCATTGACGTAGCAGAAAGGCACACTATAGTTAATTCTCCATTAAATCTCTTGCTGTCACTTTTTGTCTTGTTGACGTAGTAAAAGCTAGCATGAAATTTAATGGAGGATTAACTCTAATGAGCGTATCTGCAAGTGAGCTGTATCTGTTTTCTGTTTTGCAAGAAATCTTTATAACTTTTTGTATTCTATTCGATTGTAATTTTGGTTTGAATATTTTGTTTTGGCTTTTTTTGTGACATCATAAGTGGCGACGGGCTCACCCCCCGTCACACTGAACAGAGTTTCGGTACTACTGGTGAAACGTGGATGTTCTGAGGTTTCAGGATATCTCTGACTACCCCCTCGGGGAATATAGTCCTGAGCATATGCTTATGCTTTTTTTGTGATTCGTTATAAGATACGAATTTCCAGGATCAGTCACCATCCCTAAGTAGCTGACTTTAAAATTAGTTAGAAACGAAAAACTAAACAAAGAAGCATTAAGATTTCTGAACGTTTTTCCAATTAGCTGATTGGAGTGAAGTAGAAAAAACACTAAGACCTGCATTGATGCAGCGAGTGTTCTAAATTCATTGAAAAGTTCGAGCTTTTGGATTACGCCGCATTACCATTCGGGGTTGTTGAAAACTCGCGGAAGATGGCAGTAGTGATGCGTGGAGAATTTCATCGATATCGATATCGATTCTTCATGGAACTGGACTTGGTTGTCTACCTGCTTTTTATAACGTCGTGAAGCAGTTTTGCATAACTGAAAGTGAAATCTGACTCCTCTATCTAAAATCTTTATAAGCGCAAGTTTAGATTTCACTGATGCTGACCGTACAAACAGAATATACTCAAGCTCAGATTAGCAATGATGGATTTTCAAAAATCAAATAAAAAAGAAAAAGTAGTTCAAAATGGCTCGATAAATGGCGTTGACGCAATATAGGTGAGCGACCTTGCAGATAATAAAATACAAATAAAATAGTAAACATTTGAGTTTTTAAGTAAGAAGAAAAATGTGAGCACATATTACTTCGTCCACGGTTGCTACTGACTTAGTGAAATGCATTTTTTTGCAAAATTGTTAGTCTAAACTTCCGTCTCGGCACCCTCTCTGGTCATCGCCATCTATCGCGGTTTGTTGGAGCTACGTTTTACTAGCTGTCAGAAAACTCCTCATTAGGCATCAACCATACACATCCCCACAGCTGTTACTCCTGTAAACCAGGACAGCGGCGACCTCTCACAACACTAGACAATCCAGCGAGCGAACGCGGGATGACTCTAATCTGTTTTGGAACCCAAAATGAATTTAATAAAATAGTATAGAAGGATTAGGAATAATAAATATCCGACTTCCCATTGTAAACGGGAGACAGCAATAGGAAAAGCATGGTTATTAGTAAGCCAACTCTAGAGGTAAAGCATGACAGAGTTGAAGACCCTAACGCAAAAACACCAATTAAATAGCAGTACCTACAAAAACAAAAGAGGAACCTTAAGCTATTGTGCGGAAACTGGTATTTGTTAGCAATATGTCATGAATGTATCTAAAACAGATACATGTAGGTATAGGAAATTTGCAACTATGATACTTAAAAAGCAATTTAAAAAAAAAACGCAACTGCTCTCTGTATACTAATAAAATTGACACAGTGTTTATACCAGATAAGATAATAAGGATTTTGGCGTTTTAATTAAGCGGAATTATGTTCTTAATCGACTAAGAATTGATATCGCTCAAGGTAATTAATAAAGATCCACTATAAATTTCAAAGATCACTATCTATCACAATAACGATAACATTGCGTCTACTTCATTAAACAATTAAATTATCTATCATCAGACATTAGACGAAGATAGTAACATGCTCAGGCAGGACAGAAGCAAATGTCATCAAAAATTTATTCAGAATCTATGTAAATAAATGCGTCCAATTGCAGAGATAAAATATAAGAGGGAAGGAGCGAGCTATTGCAGGCTCTAAAAAGCATCCAAAGTGTTGATCCAGAACATATTCTATCTGTATACTAAACATCGTAATCCGTTCAGCCGTTTATGTGTGATTGTAGGAATATAAGGATTTGTAGGAAGTAGGATAATAAATAACATTATTATTATTAAAATTTATTTTAATCTAAACCCATTCTAATTCTGAAAGTATTCAATGCATATCTGGCACCAGCTTTAATACCTTCCCAAGTCTCAAATCCAACTTGTTCAATAAAATCTGGCTCAATTAGGAATCCATTCAAAGAATTCTGCTGGTTCCTATATGCGGGCAGCTCGAAGGTGTACGAATGAGTACCTGTTATTTCTTGAGAATAATCTTGAGCACTTCCTGATGCATCATACAAGATTAAAGCAACGTTTCCAACGATATAATTAGGATTACTGTTCCATTTCACTCTATCTATATTTTGAGTCATGAGGATGCCATTGACGTGGACACTGAGTCCATTTGGAGGAAGAACTCCATTACCAAAACCATAAAGAAGCATGCTTCCGAAACTGTGGATATCCAAGAACAGTTCAATGCGTTCTCTGTGTTCAAGTATGATATTCCTGATGATGGCAGTTTCTGGTTCTGAGAAAGGTCCTGAACCGTGGAAGGTATCAGAACAGGCACTATTGCTAGATGCTGTTCCCCAAAGGCTGTCGAAATTGCGGTTTAGATCGACTCCCATACACAAATTGCTAGGGAAGAAGCCGGTCGCGCGGTTTTTTCTCCAGAAACGTGCCTGTGAATTTAATGATCAATCAGATTGCGGCAGAACATTATAGTTTGTATACCGGGTGTAAGGGACAGCCCTCCATAGACTGAAACGTCGAACTCAGACTATCAAACTGAACAACTTTCACTATGTAGTCTACTTCATGAAGCGCAAAAAAAATTGTTGTCCCATATATTTGAGTTGGGAAGGTAGAGCAGTTTTGTATGAAACAGCAGATTTTTTTCGCGTTTCCTGAGGTAGGCTCCATAGTGAAAGTTGTTCAGTTTGATGGTCTGAGCTCACCGTTTCAGTCTGCGGTGGGCTGTCCTTTACAGTATACCCTGTATTATGAGTATTGACATCAATACAACTTGATTTCTAGACTCCTAACCTCTTAATTATATTTTACTATCCTTATTTGTAATTGTTTTCTAAATTTTTTGATTAATATTGATAAATAACCGGTTTATTAGTAATGAAATCATCTCGCCCAATCTCATTTTCGGGGAAAACTCATTTCAGCGGGAAGGCAGTTCTTAAACAGCGAAGCTTTGTCACCTAAATTATTAAATATACGTACATTGGTATGGGTGTATTCATATCCATCAGGGTTGGCAACAGGAATGATAATCCAGTCAATATCCCTCACAAGATCCTGCTCAGTGACATCAATGACCAGCTTCTCAATCGCGTATAGGGTCACTGGTAATCCAGCCCATTCACGGCAATGGAGTAGAGACTCCATCATCACTATTGGCTTCAATTCATCCTGCAAGAAGAGCGATTAGTAAGTTACTAGAAATTTGTAGAAACATAAATTGCTCATTGTTGAGTATTTCTGGGTTAGTACATGATTTAATTTTCAGTTTAGTTTAGTTTTGGTGTTTTAGCATAAACATATTCTGAAACTTCAGAAGATCCATGTTTCACTAGTATTATCGAAACTGTCCAGTGTGACGGGGAGTGAGCCCGTCACCACTTGTAATGGACAGTTTGTCAGTGTCAGAATTGTATCTTGTTTAATAGCTTAGGTATCTACAGATAACTAAACAAGATTTTTTGAAATATTCGTCAGTTTTTTACCTGGAAATTCGTAGAAGAAATCTTCAAGTATTTAATATCGCGACCTTCAAAACTCCGACCACCAGACACAACTGTTACAGTGTTGGGGTACCTATTGGCAAGTTCCACTAAGTAGGCATCGATCTGTAAACATTGTCATTATTTAATTTGTATATTTACCTAGTAAACTTTTCTATGGAAAAATATCGCACCAATAATTTGCTCTTTATCATCTCCTCAATCATCATTCCCTTGCCTATTTCCCATTATCTGGGGTCGGCGCAATATGTCATCCTCTTCCATTCTTAGCCGTCATTTCAGCAGTCACTCCATTCTTACACATATCATCCTTCACACAATTCATCCATCTTTTCTTCGGCCTTCCTCTCCTACCACAGCCATCCACATACTTAACACTCGTCTCATCTTTAATATTATTTGAAAATAAATAACAATTTCGAGCAACATGGGACTCATATCATTTTAGTAGCAATATTCTAAAACCAAAGTAGTCGTATTTATGTTATTTTAAAAAGGTTAGGAAGATATTTATTAAAACTTTGCTTGTTTTTTATCTACTGAAAAAATTACTTACTACTTCGTATCTGTGAATGGTGTCAAATGAGAGTCCAGCACTGGACCTGTTAGTTTTTCTTGCTGATTCAGCTAGCAACTGATCTTCTAATTCCAATTTTCTGTACCATTAAATTATTATTAGTCATGAAAAAAGGTAGGGTAAGGTAAGGAAGGACTTATAATTAATAATTATAATTTTAATAATAATTATAATAATAATTAATATTAAAATTATAATAATAATTATAATTTTTATATTATTTCCAAAAGTATGTAAAAATTATAAAGTGGTTGACATAATAGCAACTTTATTTTTAATCATGTTGAGGAGATTAATAAAGGAAAAATGCAAGAAAGTTAATTATATTATACAATACCCACTCTTTAATATTTTCAACTTCAATTTTGTAGTCTACTTCTGCAGCATTCAGAGCATCCAAGAATTCCTGGCGCTGGTTTCTTGGTACCAAGATTTGACCAGGTTTACCAGGTAAAGCATGGGACCACATATCTACACCAATATCATTTTCCAAGCTATTTACTAACTTTGCTTGGTTCACATCTTTTACGTTTACTTCGAACAGTGAATGTCTGCAAAAAATGTTTTGATTATAACAACAGTGTACTAAAAGTTAACTTTTATTATTTAGAATTTTAGAACGCCTTAGAACAAAAGTTGTTCTATTATCGACGAAATGTTTTCATATTAGTATTAGTTTATACGTATCAAGTAATTATTATTAAAATCATGTAAAACTTCTTTAATCTTACCCATCGTAAATTTCATTTTTAGCTAAAACCAGGTAACAAGAGGCACACAACAATAAAAGTGTTTTATACATTGTGGCCAACAAAAGCCTTTGAAAATAAACTAAAAAGTGATTATAATAAACATTCAGTTTTATTCTCAAAGTTATCTGCTTTCGATAGTGGTTAATCCACTAATATTTTACAATAAATTAAGAGATTAAAATGTTTTACTAATCACAATATTTATGGTTGTGTTGTGAAGCCGTTGCGAGAACGACATAGTTTGAAATGTCATTGATTTAGATCAGTATAAAGGTACCATTCAGTACAGTAAGTACATATCAATGAAAAAACAAAATGATTGCATACAGAGAAGTTTATTCCGGAACCGCTAATGCGCGCTAAATACAAACGAAGTTCCGTCCTAGTTTCAATATTAACCAAATAAAGTAAACATTTTTTTTAGACACGAGTTAGAAACCAAAAAAACGAGTGTGCCTTAGACCACACGACTGATGTAAAGCTTCCGTTCGTCTCGCCCGATCGCTTTTCGTAACGCTCTCGTCACGCATTCACCAGCTTACTCCCCAAGTCAAGTGTGCGTAAAGAAGTTTTACTTCAATATCTGTCATATTTGTGCTTTACATTTGTCAGATTTCCGTTAAAATATATAGTTTCAATGCTAGGTATAATTTAAGTTTTGTATGGAAAACTTTGAGCCATGATAACTTTGAAACTATACTCGTATATCTTAACGGAAATCTAGCAAAATGTTAAGCACAGATATTGGTTTCTAGATAGTGTCAAAAAAAATTCATGATTAACCTCCAAAACCTAATCAAACTTCGTTTGTATGGAGCGCGCGCGGATCCAAATCCGACTGCTCGATGCAAGTGCAAAGGCAGTTTTCTGTGCAATATCTTTAGTAATATTATTGTAAATACGAGTAGGTACTGCCGACTGCACTTTGCATTGTTATGGAATTTATGTCCTGAAATAAATGATTTGATTTGATTTTGCAGCCTGCCAGCAGTCGGCTTGGGAATAGTCATATTTTTGTTTCATAGATGTGTCCAGTCAGCCTCAAAAAGATGTATACTAGGACAATAGTTATTTGTTATGCTAGGCTGCAAAGTTGCTTTTTGGCGCGAGTACTTGTATTGAAACCTGAGCAAGCGAAGGATCCTAGGATTGAAAGTTCAAATAATAGAATCCTGAGCTAAGCGAAGGTTTCAAAGGTACAAGACGCAAAATAACTTTGCAGCCGAGCGAAACACACAACTTTTCACCTCACAACAGCGAGGAAAAAAAGTTAATTGCTAAAAAGAGCATTTTAAAAAGTGTTTCGTTGTTTTTGGTCTGTTTTTTTTTTCGTGCTGGCCAGTGACATGAAATAGTTACTTAGCATTTTCAGTGGATTGGACGTATGGTAAAATATTGAATAGACAGATTCGAATTTCAAAAACTCTTCAACGCTAGCGGATAAAATGCGCTTTTGCACTCAGATTTCGAATGATAAACATAAGAAAAAGATAATTACGACAAGCTATCAATATAACTAAGTATCCAGACAATACTGGATGAAAATACTTTATTTACCACCTTATGGTGTGGAAATTAGAAAAACCTTAAACAAACCAAATAGTACAGTAACTTTATCGGATTGAGCGATAATAAGTCAGCTAGGATAATTATGAATGCTTAGATACATGAATATAATCTTGATGAATATAATATGTTTTATGTAGCTGTTAGTGTAATTTGTGTGTTATTTGTAACAATGAAGGTGTGGTTGGTAGTACTTCTTTTCGGTTTGGCTTATGCCAAACACGAACAATATAAAGGGTAATTATATTTATTATAAACAGTGATTTGTGACATATTAATTATAATCGTGCTGATATAGCATTTTAAACAATAAACAAATAAATAATGTTTTGTGATAGTTTATGTTAAAAATGTTGACTTTTATTTGAAGCAAGTTTATACAGAGATATTATGAGACTTTGACCCTCAATGGTCTTGACATTTTTGGTGCAGGTGGTACGTCCAGCAATACCTTTTGGCTTAAACAATGATTTTATAGAACAGTTGGAAATGTAACCTATTCTTTTACAGATGGAAGTCTTATTACGTGGCACCGTCCACGCAAGAGCAGCTAAAGGAAGTCCAATCGATGAGGATGATCTTCGAACTGGATTTCCTCAGTAATATAGCAGTTGGACGTGAAGGTGTCACTCTGGTTAAACCTGAACACCAAGCTGGTTTCACGAATGCACTAAAAGATCTTGGCGTCAATTTTAGAGTGCACGCTGATGATGTGAAATCGTGAGTTGAATTTGATTTATATTTTCATACTGCAATAGGAACGTTGTGAGATTATGAGAATGGTAATATACACGAAGTTACAAAACCATTTCTTTATTGTAACAGAGGTTGAGAAGAAGCTCTATTACATTGCATGCCGGGTAATGGATTCCGACATTTTTAAAAAAAATTGGTTTCATCATTCATTCATTCATATGCTCACGACTATGTTCCCTGAGGAGGTAGTCAGAGAAATTCTGAAACCTCACAACATCCACGTTACAATTACAATACGCGTTACACGTTACGTTACAATTCGTTTCATAACAGACCATTATCTTTAAAATGCGAACCAGAAAACGACACAGCACTTGAACGGATTCCTTCTGCCCATACATTATTCGTACAGACAATAAATGAATCACGAATGAAAGACATAGCATAGCGTAGCAGCATGAGCATAGTTTAATTAACGTTCTATCGAGAATTAAAATTAAACTTAGGCACTGATTGATAAGATTAATTAAATCACTTAAACAAGCAAGGCACGAGATAAAATCAAAACTTAGGCATAATTTAGTTTTGTGCTGATTAGATGGAAATATACAAACACTTACATAAACTCTCGACCGTAATCCCTTCCGGGGTAGTGGTCAGTAGGAAGAATTCGAAAATAACAACGATATCGATCTGGATATCGATTCGATAACATAGGTTATCATTTCGTCGTGGTTTGAGAATTATGATTTCAACCCCGATATTTTTTTGAAGAGGGTCATCCTATTATATCGTATACTAACAAAGATGGTAGGTACATCTGAAATAAAAATAAAAATTATTTTTCCAGTCGCCTTGATGTAGATGATCAACTAATAGAAATGAGGAGGCAGGAATCTCTTAAAAGAAACGGCAGTAAGTTATTGCCCTACGACAACTACCAAGAATTGAGCGTGGTAAGTTTTTATCAACAACAGACATTACCTGTCTTCTTTTTCTACTGAAAAAACTGTGCAAGTGCAGAACAATACTTATTACAATCAAAACATAATTATTGTTACCAGATCTATGCTTATATGGACGACATTGCGGCCAGATACCCCAACTTGGTGACCCTTGTTACACCAGCCAACTCTTTTGAAGGCCGCCCTCTAAAGTACCTCAAGATTTCTACTACTAACTTCCAAGACCGAAACAAGCCCGTTATCATAATCGATGGAGGTATTCACGCCAGAGAATGGATCTCGCCCCCAACAGTTACTTGGGCCATCCACAAGCTGGTTGAAGATCTGACTGAGCCTGACCTTTTAGAAAGATTTGACTGGATCTTGTTCCCTGTTGTTAATCCTGATGGATACGAGTACACTTTCACCGACGTAAGTAAATTGAATATAATGGCAATGGTGAAAAAACAGCTAAAAGCATACCCTTGAACTCAATTCTAAATTTAAATATTGCAGGAACGTTTCTGGCGCAAAACTCGTTCCACCGACCAACACAATTCAAGCTCCGTATGCCCAGGAGTCGACGGCAACCGTAACTATAACTTTTTCTGGAATACTGTTGGTACTAGTAACATCCCTTGTTCTGACATCTTCGCCGGCAGCCGTCCGTTCTCCGAAGTCGAAACCAGAGCCGTCAGAGATATCCTCCATGAACACCTTTATCGTACTGCTTTGTACCTCACCATGCATAGCTACGGTAGCATGATCCTTTACGGATGGGGCCATGATGGTAGCCTTTCAAACAACGCCTTGGCTCTCCATACTGTAGGAGTCGAAATGTCTGACGCCATTGATACTAAGTCTCTTCCTAATTTCCCAAAATATCTGGTTGGGAACGCCGTCCATATTCTCTGGTATGCTGCAGCGGGTGCTTCTGAAGATTACGCCCATTCGATTGGAGTACCTTTGGCCTACACTTATGAGCTGCCTGGTTTTGGCGGAGGTTTGGAAGCATTCCATTTGGAACCAAGGTATATTGAGAATGTCTGCATTGAGACTTGGGAGGGAATCGTTGCTGGTGCGAGGAAAGCTGGAGAATTGTATCAAGGCATTATTGTTCCATAATTAGTTGACAATACTTAAGTTTGAATAAAATTTGAAGAATTAATTGAATCGAAATTTTTACTTGTAAAAGTTGTCACTCGTCATAACAATAAAAAAATAATGAACAGTCAACAGCAAAATTCTATGAACTTTATAATTAGGTATATTAAAATAAAATAATGAGTCTTGATCAAAAAGTTGTTTTATTTTATATAGACCCACCTCTAAGGGCCAATTATCGTTTTGTTCCGGTCGTCGTCGAGACCACAGGCACAGAGGATTATATTGTACAGAGTGACAGCTTCATACAAGCTCGCAAAAGCGGCGCATCACTACATGCGCAGCGCGTTTGTGTGAGCGCATTCACCTACGAGGTTCACCAACGAGACTGAGGGTGACTTCGGGCGAAACGAAGGTGTGACTGTGAGGGGTGACACATCGTTGATTTTATCCGCGCGCCCGTCACCGCTCCGTGTTGTATGCTCGATATTTTTATTTTATTAGTTTATAGGTAGTAGAAGTCCAATAAAAAAAATGGTAAATTATTTTGCACTGTGTGCATGAACTATTGGAAGAGTAATGTAAACATTTATAAAGAAATACTACATTAAAAAAAACTTTGCATCATTTTAACAATGTTTTCATTATTTTTTATTTTTATTTTAATGAAATACATAGTTTTAACTACAACTAAATATGTCTAAGAACTACAAAAGATAAGTAAATTGTATTAATATTTTCATGCCTAAAATGAATTCACAACAAATAATAACTAACAAAATAAACAAAAACAATTTAAAATTGAGTCCTAAAACATTTACCTACCTTCATACCTACTCCAATTAAATTTATTTCCTTTAAGGCAGCCCTACAAGAATAGGCTAATAAAATTGACTCTCCTTAGTAGCTGTTACTCTGTACAATCCTCTGTGCCACAGGAGTGTGGGGTGCCGAACCGAAAAGCTTTATTGCGGAAAACAGACGTCGAGAAAGACACAATGACCCCCTTTCCGAGTCGTTTCTGGTGCAATGGATGGGCATACCAACGTGGTAATGCTGCTAATGTTATAAGTCTTGATTATTTTGGGCACCTTTGCGGCTGAAAGTAGAAATATTTGTAAAGTTAATGGATGGAGGACGATTATTATTCATTATCCTATTTCAGTTTTTTTCTACATGCCTAATTTTGTTTCAATAGATGCAAAAATGAAGGAGATATTGATAATAGGCTATACAGACAGATCTGGACGAAACTATAAGATTTTTCATACACGATGACGCATTGACGGATCGGCAGATGTCAGTCCGTCATTTCTTAAGCAAGTAGTTGTATGAAACCGCACGTAGAAGCACACACGGAGACGGATTGATGCATAATATTAATATATACGAGTGCAAATGTTATACTGTTCATTATGATATGATTCTTGGGTTTTCAAAATATATTTTTTCGGCTAAATGCTAAATGTGAGCATAGCTACAAATAACATTCACAAACAGAAAGTTGATAGTAGTAGCTATGTGAGTTTATTTGTATGTAGGTATGTATGTTTTTTCCGGTCAACTGGAGGAACGGAAAAACGTTTCTGGTAAAAACCCAAGAATCAATATTATGATTAATAGAACATTAACGATAAGAAGATAATTCGAAATAATATCATTGATTCGAATCAGTATAAACATAGTCATATTTTGTTTTCATAGATAAGTATAAATATTTAGTTATACTCGTAATTGCTAAAATGTGCATGTTGCTCTTGGTTGAAGGCGGCGGGAACCAGTCGGATGAGAGCACCGCAGGACCGGTCGTTTGGCGATCTTTGGGGCCTATGTCCAGCAGTGGACGTCTATCAACTGATATATTTTATCATGATGATGAAAAACCCCTTTCTTTAAAACAATTTTATACACAAAATGTTTGGATGAATTGAATAAGATAAATCCAGAAAATCGAGCAATGAAACTATTTGTAACTTCTTGAAATTAGTAGGTAGGTACTTAATTTATTTTAACATTTTCATGCAGACTCAAACACGGTTTTATTATATGATTCGTTTAAAATTGTATTTTTTAAGATTTCAAAAACTACTGTTTCAAACATCAAATCATCATTTCTGAAGAAAAGTTTTTCAACTTTCTTTCAGTTGCATTTATTCAGTAACACAGTTTCAATTCAGTACTCTGTGGTAACACTAATACTTTGTTGCCTTTTTAAGTAATTAAACAATATTAATAATTATTAAAGGAAAGTCTTATTTACCGCCATAATATTAGTAATTTATATTAAATCGATCACTTTTTCGACATTTTTATTATCTTTATCTAAAACTTGTATTTAAAGATATCTTATCTTATCAGGAGTTTGAGTGTAATCTAGATTTCTTTTTATAAAAATGCTGTTGGTGTATTTTTGTGTGTAATTCGGAACAATGAAGGTGTGGTTGGTTGTACTTCTTTTCGGTTTGGCTTATGCCAAACACGAACAATATGCAGGGTAATTATATTTTGTGAAATTATAGACAGTGATAATCCTCAGTTATCGTGAACGCAAAAACATTTTTACCAGACAGTACTTTTGGGTTGGGTAACTTTGCAAATTTTGAGCGGTGGTTTAGACTCTAAACTTTAGACCATTAAACAGAACAACTTTTGCTACGTATCTGATAATTATAAATAATATTTATTGGCATTTTAAATAATTTTGCCAAGTAGCAAATGTGGTGCCGAATATCTTGGTTCATCAACTGAACTGTACAGGCAAAAAATCTTAAACAGTTCGATCCCGATTCGATCTATTGAGACAAAAATTGTATCAAATTACTAATTACCGAAATATTGAGGCTAGACCGATATAGCATCTTCTTTCAACCATGGTATAAAATTATGAAAGGTAATTATTCTTTGAAGTTCACATGTTCATGGAGAATATTTTGTATTCATCAGGAGATAACACTATATTCACCCTCAATTGTTTTGAAATCAATTGTGGACATGATCCAGCACTACATTTTGGCTTAAACAATGATTAAAAAAAAACCTTTTCTTTTACAGATGGAAGTCTTACTATGTGGCACCGTCCACGCAGGAACAGCTAAAAGAAGTCCAATCGATGAGGATGATCTTCGAGCTGGATTTCCTCAGTTATCCAGCAGTTGGACGTGACGGAGTCACTCTGGTCAAACCTGAACACCAAGCTGGTTTCACAAAGGCACTAGAAGATCTTGGCGTTAATTTTAGAGTGCACGCTGATGATGTCAAATCGTGAGTTGAATTTGAAATATGTTCTCGTTTTACAAATATGATGTTACCAGATTATGAGCATGATGATATAAATTAAGTTCCAAGATCATTAAACCATTTCAATCATGTAAAAGTCGTTGAAACGCAATTCTATTACATTTCATACGGGTTCATTTCGGGTTATGGATACCAAAATTTTTTTTTGTTATGATGTATGAAATAATAATTCCCGTAGAGTTGGTAAAGTTGCCAATTAATTAGTTTCCTTGAAATAAACAAATCTTACTAAAAACGTTTCTTTAAAATTTAAACCGGAGAGAGACAAAACCCTCAAACGGATACCTTAAGCTCATACATTTTACAATATTTCACAAAAAAGATATAATCTGTGTCGAACGTATTATAGTGGATTACCACAGACTTCTGTGTAGATTACACACCGAGGGCAGGAAAGTAAGGAAGGTCCCAGATCTCATGTAAATGTTGGCCAAGGCGAAACCGAGGTCAACAAACATGTGATCTAAGGCTTTCTCATTTACTGCCCGAGGTTAGTATACTATTTTTCTCCTGGACGGAGGCAGAAAGCGGCAACTTCGTTTAGTGCAGCGGGACGAAGGGTGAAAAACTATTTTCCGATGCGTGGGATTGTGAAGCCTACGAATTTGCATTGAGCATACGTGGTGGACTTGCACCAATACACCCTGCCTGAGGGTAGGCATTGGGACGTTTAAAGGTTGATGATGATGTCGTGTATTATATAATGAATGACGTATGCGCTTAGTTTAATTATCGCTTAATCGCGAGAATTAAAATTAAGTTCACTTAGATAATGAACGATAAGATTAATGATGTATGCTGCCATTGCGGAAGCTTGTAGCTGATATAGATGAATGTAATTAAGGTTTGAAGCAGCATGCGCTGCGGATTCAATTATTTTAAGATTAATTTAATCTCCAAAAGTACCTAGACGCGAGATAAAATCTATACGTATTTGTAAACAATTGGTATAATATTATGTATATTGGAAATATAATAACGAAAAAACAACGATATTATCTATTAGTCAAACAATTTATCGTTTCCTCGTCGTTCAAGAAGATTTGCTTTAAATATTCATAGATACTTTAAATATCAAATGTCTTGAAGATATTGAAACGCGATAATTTTTTTAATAGGCGCGTCATTTAATTTATCTTACCTATTGTCGCAAAATAATAACTAACAGTACAAAGTGAATTAAAAACAACATTATTTTTCCAGTCGCCTTGATGTAGATGATGAACTGATAGAATTGAGACGGCAGGAAACTCTTAAAAGAAATGGCGGGAAATCATTGCCCTACGACAACTACCAAGAATTGAGAGTGGTAAGTTTTTTCAACAACAACTTAACCCTCTTCTTTATTAAAAAAATGACTGCTTAATGTAGCATAACACAAATAATAATTATTGTTACCAGATCGATGCTTATTTGGACGACATCGCGGCAAGATACCCCAACTTGGTGACCCTTGTTACTCCAGCGAATTCGTTTGAAGGCCGCCCTCTGAAATACCTCAAGATTTCTACTACTAACTTCAAAGATGAAAGCAAGCCCGTCATCATCATCGATGGAGGTATTCACGCCAGAGAATGGATCTCACCCCCAACAGTTACTTGGGCCATCCACAAGCTGGTTGAAGATCTGACTGAGCCTGATCTTCTTGAAAAATTCGACTGGATCTTGTTCCCTGTTGTTAATCCTGATGGATACGACTACAGTTTCACCACCGTAAGTAAACCTGATATAATGGGAACATAACATGCTCACAACTATATATCCCGACGGGGTCAGAGATATTCTGTAACCTCAGAACATCTATGTTTCACTAATAGTACCGAAACTCTGTCCAGTGTGACGGGGAGTGATCCCGTCGCCACTTGTAATGTACAGTGGGTACAATACTCGTACATGCCTCGAAATCGATCACGCAGGTTTTCTCAAGATTTTTTCCTTCACTGAAAACCCAGTGGCGTTACAAATCGTATATAAATTTCGAAAAACTCTTTTGTACGAGTCGGCCTGGCAGGCGATCGAACCGTCGCCTCCTGCGCGGCAGGTTACTCGCCACTGGACCACCACGGCTTTTTTGCAATGGGAATTATGCAAAAACCAGTCGAAAGCGAACCCCAGAACTCAATTGTTAATTTTTATATTACAGAACCGTTTCTGGCGCAAAACTCGTTCCACCGACCAACACAGTTTAAGCTCCATGTGCCCAGGAGTCGATGGCAATCGTAACTACGACTTCTTCTGGAACACTGTGGGTACTAGTAACAACCCTTGTATGGACACCTTCGCTGGCAGCCGTCCCTTCTCAGAAGTAGAAACCAGGGCCGTCAGAGATATCCTCGATGAATACCTTCATCGTACCGCTCTGTATCTAACCATGCACAGCTACGGTAGCATGATCCTCTACGGATGGGGCCATGATGGTAGCCTCTCAAACAACGCTTTGGCTCTCCACACTGTTGGAATCGCAATGGCTGACGCCATCCATACTAAGTCTCTTCCCCACTTCCCAAGATATCTCGTTGGGAACTCCGTCCTTACTATCGGCTATGCTGCAGCGGGTGCTTCTGAAGATTACGCTCATTCGATTGGAGTGCCTCTGGCTTACACTTATGAGCTGCCTGGTTTTGGTGCAGGGTTGAGTGGGTTCCAGTTGGACCCCAGATATCTTCAGAATGTCTGCATTGAGACCTGGGCGGGAATAGCTGCTGGTGCGAGAAGAGCTGGAGAATTGTATCAAGGCATTATTGTTCCATAATTAGTTAAGAATAAAAAATATTTGTATAAAACTCGACAAATTCTGAAGACCGCCTTTTAGTTTTTTTTTTTCTAAAAATGGTGTCTAGTCAGAATAATAAATAAGGTAGGATTAATAAAGTTCCACTAGATAAAATGACAATGAGATTATTGTTAACCACAACAATTAACAAACATTATTTCGATGACAATAAAAATAAACAATAAAGAAGGTTTTAAAGAACTGAAACATATTTGGCACCACTACATGAAGCCCATATTCTTAAATTAAAGAGGCGTGACGCAATAGCGTCATTAAAAAATGTATACCGTCGAACATCTACGAACCTACTCGTTTTTTTAAGTCTGTTAAAAACGGGTCAGGGCTGTTGCGCTGGACAAATTTCAGCACTGCTAGTGGAGTGTGCGAGCCTCCCCGTGTGACGTACTGAACCCCAGAATATACAGGGTCCAACTTAATATGCTGACACTTTTTTAAGGGCATGATCAGACCATCAAACTGAACAACTTTCTCTATGGGACCAACATGGAAATCGCGTAAAAAAAATCAACTGTCTCATACATTTTGCTCGAGTAGGTTTGCAGTTTTGTATGGAGCATCAGATTTTTTTTTCGCGATTTCGATGTTGGTGCCATAGAGAAAGTTGTTCAGTTTGATGGTCTGATCATCTCCTTAAAAAAGTGTCAGTATATTAAGAAGGACCCTATATAACCAGCGTTCCTTAAGCAATCAGTAAGTTTCTTATGTTGATTGACAAATCCCTTCACCGCGATAGCTATGGGCAAGCCATATCTCCGTTTGGACCGAGTTTAGGGATTTACATGTCATGTAGTAACAAATTTTGTATATTACTTTATTTCGAACTAAAAATATTCAATATTACTGATTATAAACATGTTACAGCCATGTTGTGCTATTTCGAATCAAATTAAAGATTGAAAAATTTGATTGAAATCCCGTCCGAGACAAATTTTTCAATCTTTAATTTGATTAAAAATATTTAAGTTTGGTTGATGGCCGCGCCAAAAAGAACGTCGAAAAATAAGGCGCCAACCTTCTATATACAAAACCAGCATTGTCTTTTGACACACTACTGATGTAGACGAAGTTGCGGATTAAAGCTAGTTCAGAATATCTATGACTAACCCTTGAGGAACGTAGATCAGAACAAAGGCTATACAAAACTATCGATATCATTCAATCGATACCAACAAAGCACATCACTAGCGTCTCAAACGCGAATAGAATACTCTGAATTGGAAATTGATCCCGCAGTGCGCTGAAACTTTCTTCCAAGAATGATGAGAAAATTCCAATTAGATCCAGAGTTTACATGCACCGCCAACCACGTTCGGGAAAATATGTAAATTTTCATCAAACTAAGGCACCGGCGTTAATTTATTAAAGTGCTAATGGTGTCTGCATATTAATTGTCAGGTGGAGTTTACGGTTTACTGTAGAAGAACCATTTTTTCGCATTACACATTACACGCTTCCTAAAAAAAATCTGTCTTTGTCCTATTATGGTAATCACGAGCTTCAGTTCGGGTCGGGTTTCAAAGTAGGCATAGGAATAATTTTAAAACTTCTCTAACATCCTACTATTTTCTAGCACTTTATCTGTTTGAGGAGCCAGTATGCGTTCTTTTGCCTTGCCAATTATACATTTGAGATTGTTAATAAAATAAAACAAAATGCATCATCATCAGCCTATTATACGCACCACTGCAGGGCAAAGGCCTACGGTCCTTGAGTGTATGGGCGTTAGTCCATTAAGCGTGCACAATACAGATAGGTAGACGCCACATAGCATCGGAATTTCATCTTCAGCGTATGCAGGTTTCCTCACGATGTTTTCCTTCACCGTTTGAGAGTAGTCGGTACATGGCATGTCGTCCGTGCGGATTCGAACCCAGTGTCGATACCTGTCCACAATGCGCCAACGACTCTCAGACAAAATAAAACAGAATTATAAAGACTTAATTTAGGTTTCGAATTTGAAAAGCAGCCCAAAAATAAAAGTCTAATATAGATGCACCAAAAAGCAAAACCCATTTGTAGGATTAAAACTATCTTATGCTTAGATTTCAAAGGGGCCTAGTGCTTTCACCGAAATGTTGAATTTCGATTTTAGAGACAGAATTTTGATATTGGGATAAGATAACTGGTACTGGTTTACACCACGAAGTTAATATTGCAAAAGAGGTGTTGTAAAATGAATAATTTTAACAAATGAAAGGAAAGGTACAAATATATTTATTAACGAAAGGAAAAAGTCAGTAGGTACGATGAAACAAATGGACCCCGCATGTGGCAAGCCATAATTTCGAGAATCCTTTACGATTAATTGGAAAAAATTTAAATTTTAGTATAGCAATTTACATGATTTTTGCATGGACACACTGGGCCCGCGATTCATGGGGCTCCTTATTTCCTACTCCTGTTCTGTTATATTGCCTGTTGTTAACGATGCCATCCTCCTGTCGGAGGTTGGCTACCATTAGTACCATTCGGACCCTGGAGATTGCAGCCCTGATCGCTGAGGTGGTGTTCATTTCGAACCAATCACGTAGGTTTTTAAGCCAAGAAGTCCTTCTTCTACCAGGCATCGTCATTTACGATAAAAATAAGTAGGTACTGATAAATTTTTAAAAACATGCACGGACCTGAAAGAAATACGGACCGAGTATTGCACTAAAAATATGTGAAGCATGCAAGGTAATACAATCTTGTTTGTTCTACAAGGGACCTACACTCACACAGATGCACTAGCTCTAGGCGCAGGTCCGACAACCGGGCACCTTATGTACCGCGTGACAGCACGCACACAAAAGAAATGGGTGCTTCACTCATGATTAGATGACATTCCGTCTGTTCTTCTTTTAAGTCTGTGGTAACATGTTGACAATTGATATGATGATCTATTGTCTGACATTCATTTAATGTCAAATATATAAAGAAGAAGAATGGCTAAGAACAGCCAGGCCTAGGGGGTCACAATAATATGTATAGGTACCCCGCAAATTCTACAAAATAATGTACATGAACTTCATTTTTAAAAATTACACAAAATTGCATTAAACTTTAACTTGAGAGATAAATTAACTTGTCGAAACAAAATGTTTTCATTCATTTCATTTCATTCAAAATTCGTTTTAAATTTCACAAACTAAAAGCAAACCCTATTTCGAAAACTGGTTCAAGACCAAAAGAAACGTTATTTAAGAACGGATGCGACGTCGCTTGAATGTCTCTAGAATATTTTGAGTCACGTAAAACGTTTAAAATGGAGAAAATGCATTTCTTTCTTGAGAGAGCTATCTTGTACGTTGAAAGGTAAGTATTTCTATTTTGGAAACACAAGGTGACAACAAAATTAAATGTACACAGACTCTGAAAGCCGTTTGCACAGAAATTTTAAATTGTTATGAAAATTCGACATTTCATGCATGTTACTCTCTAAATCAAAATGCTTGAAACCGACTCCGGTACTGTTGCTCAATCCACTGGCTGGCATAGCGCCCCCAGATGTCCGCAGGGCTGTGGCAGGTTCCTCAGAGAGAGCCAAAATGGTGGACGACACACGATATCCCATGCACGGCATAGGCTGCCAAGCCGACGCAGCTTTATGAAGTGTGTCGACCCACTGAATACTGGCCCAGCTCAATCGAGGTCTACTCTTTGGCGACAAAAAGTGTCCCTCCCAACTCCATTTGTGCCGCCGTCCTGGACATGACTTGCCTTGCAAGGTACTTAGCGACATTGTTCAAAATTTGAAGTCGACACGATAAGAAGAAGAATCAATACAATGATTATCCGCTAATTTGTCAGTGAGGCATGGTTTCTGGTGACCCTGAAAGGGATCATGGTCGTTAGGTTATGGTGGAGGTCGACTTGCTGTGTTGATATCTATAGTCCAAGAGCCCGTGATAAGACCTTCAGTATTTTATAAAAGCTGAAAGTTTCTCAGCGCATGCCCCGAAACACCTGCTACCTGCCAAAACCACCGTGATCCAAACTTCATAGTCGGGGATCGTTTTTACCTGTATATGTATGGCAAGAACAATGTATTTTTTGCTAATTTCCTATAGGTTCCTTGATTAAAGTGCTTCAATATGAGTATAACCACCCTTTAAAGTAATGCAAATTTTAATCATCATCATCTCTGCCAATGGACGTCCACTGCTGGACATAGGCCTCCTCCAAGGACTGCTACAACGGCAGGTCCATGTTGGGGGGTTTTGCCATAATCGCCACGCTTGGCAGGCGGGTTGGCGATCGCGGTTGGTTGGATATGTATAATCAGAGGATGCTGCTGCCCATCCTCTGGTAGATCCCTTAGTCGCCTTTTACGACACCCACAGGAGGAAATGAGATGATGCTATTCTGAGCCGGCACCACATGAAAGCAAATTTTAATGTCTCCACTAAAACCCTGTATTTTGATTTGCTGTCGGTTTTCAGGTCTTGCTTTTATGTCATATAATATCTAAACTGAAACTCTGAAAATGAACGAATATTTCCTAGCTCGCCGTACGTTAGCCGGGGCACTTGGAGACGCTTTCAAATGAGAAATTTTAATGAATTCTTGCCATCTTTGGGTAGTTAAAGTATAGTAGTCGCTGGAAGTGACTGTGAAGAATTGCTGTATTATAACTTTTCTCGAGAGTGACTTATGAACGACATTTGTAGTCTGAGATTAGAATAGCATAGCATAAATTCACAACTATATTCCTCAAGAGGGTAGACTGATATTATAATAAAAGTGTGTAAGGAAAAGTATCGTTAACCTTCAAACCACATACTCAACCCATCAAACTGAACAACTTTTACTACGGGAGCAAACCTGTTAGCGCAAAAAACAAGTCAGCTATCTGTCTCGTAAATTTGAGTCAGGAGGCGATGCAGTTTAGTATGGAACAGCTGATTTTTTATGCCCTGATATTTGTTCCCATAGTAAAAGTTGTTCAGTTTGATAGGTAGAGTATGTGGTTTAAAGGTTACTTTTCCTTACACAAAACACCCTACTAATGTAAAGGTTTAGATGATGAAACTGATCAAATTTCAGTATGGAGCCAATATCGAGAAAAAATAAAAACAATCTCCTGATTCATACAAAACTGCAGTAGGCATCGACTCGACTCGGTTCTTTAAATATTACTTTGATGTTTTCTTACATATTTGTAAAGGGTCTTTTTTAATTATGTTGACGGCTTTCTAAGGGGATGATCAGACCATCAATCAACTTTCTCTATGGGACTAAGATGGAAATCGCGAAATAAAATCAGCTGTCCCATACATTTGCATCTAATAGGTTTGTCGTTTTGAAAGGAACCGACACGGGCACTTGTATCTTCTTCTTATCGAGTGGGTTGCAAGCCCTGGTCTCAGAGTTTATTTAAACCGCCTTACGGCCTCTGACGTGGTTTTTATATAACGACTACTACCACCAGGGTAGAAGCCGGGACCAACAGCTTAACGTGCCATCCGAAGCACGGAATCATCTTTCTTTTCAGACAATCAGGTGACTCAGCCTGCAATGTCCTAACCAACTGGCGAAAAACGCACAAAGTGACATTTCACTAGGTGCCCCCCGTGGGAATCGAACCCACGACCTCAGTGTCAAGAGCCCAATACTCTTAACCATTAGACCACGGAGGCACTTGTATGAATTTGCTTTACTGTCTATCTCTTGTCTGTGTCTGTCGCGCATGAACTTTGACTAAAGCTGGAATGAGAATTAGTTTTTCACCAGATTTAAGGTTATCGTGAATTTGAAATATTAGGTTTCTGATGACTTTTCTTTTAAAGCAATAAAACTTGTTCAGTTTCGTTTGATCTTAAGCCATAAAAGAAATCAAACAAGTCTGGAGAAGAAGTTTTTCTTAAGACTAATAAAACTAAAAAAATAAGGGCAAGTCTCAATCACAAGTTTTAAATACATTACTAAATCAAATCGTGGACTTGTTAATGTGATATTAGCTAGTTTTATAGGGCATGAAGTAACTTTTAATAGCCCAATTTTACTACTTAGAGAAGTTATAAAATCTTTGCACCTACTTTTTACTTTTTACCTGAGTAAATTGTAGTCTGGAAAATACAATTACCTATACAAGGCTATCCCATAATATATATAATCCCATTTCCTCCCGTGGGTGTCGTAAAAGGCGACTAAGGGACCTACCGGAGGATGGGCAGCAGCATCCTCTGAGTACACACATTCAATCCAACTGCGATCGCCAACCCGCCTGCCAAGCGTGGCGATTATGGCAAATCCCCCATTTTTGGGGAGGCCTATGTCCAGCAGTGGACGTTTATCGGCTGATATGATGATGATGATGATGATACAAGGCTATGTTCAAGATATAACGTTAATCAAATCAGTTTAATGTCAGAAAAAAAACATATTTTTACGTTATCTGTGTGTTGGAAACCACATAAAAGCAATTGTTAAATATATTGCTTCGCCTCGGTCAACAATTACATGAGATCTGAGACTTTTCTCACTTTCTTGTCCTCGGTGTGTAATCTACTATATTTATCCTCCAATCCTATATTATGCAATACAATCTCTGGCCAACCCAAGGTATTCAAGTCATCGCTCCATCTTCTCCTGGACCTTCCACTATGTCGGCAACCATCTTGTGGAACCCATTCTATGGCTATCTTGGTCCACCTCTCCGGATGCATGCGATAGATATGTCCCACCCAGTCCCACTTCAGCTGAGCTGATTTAAGGCATGAAATATAATTTCACTCTGTCGTATCCAGTGAATTAATTGAAAATATAACAACTTCAATGTAATTTCTCCGGTAGAGCAGGTAATTAACTATGGAGACGATTTTAATGAATATTATTATTGGTGCAGTCTTGCTCCTGACTTGCATTCCTTTACTTATTGAATTACTTTTTATGTTTTAATTAAAATGTAGGTAGAGTCCCTAAGAAAAAATGCTACTGGGGACCAATGTCAAAGTGCGTTCACACACGATGACGCACTGACGGAGCGGCAGATGTCAGTCCATAGAACCACGCCCGGTGCGTCAATGCGTCACCGTGTGTGCTTCTACGTGCGGTTTCATACAACTCCTTGCTTCACAAATGACGGACTAACGTTTGCTGCTCCGTCAATGCGTCATCGTGTGTGAACGCACTAAGTATCTATTTTAGGCTCATAATAACTTTTAGACTTTAGACAAGCGTTAAGCCGATCACTTTGTGATCCAAATGAATTAACAAAGTCTAAAAGTCTAGTCTAGTCTAGTCTTGTCTAGTTTATCTAAAAGACTATCGTAAAACTATCGTAAAACTGAAAGAGGATATAGTGCCAAGGATTGAAAAGGGAATGCTGAGATGGTTTGGTCATGTGGAAAGGATGAGTGATAGTAGAATGACGTATGAAATATATAAAGCAAGTGTGAATGGAAAAGTGGAAAGGGGTCGCCCTAGACGTACGTATGCAGACCAAATTGGCAGCATACTTAAGAAGGGCCAGATCAAATGTACCCGAAACCGACGAGCGTGTATGAAACGACTTATGACTGTGGAAGAGGCAAAAGAGGTATGTCAGGATCGTAGCCGATGGCGATCAATTGTCTCTGCCTACCCCAATGGGACACAGGCGTGAGTATATGTATGTATGTATGTACTATCGTAAAACTCTGTGCGTAAAACAGATTTTCGTTATAACTATTTTGAAGGTTCTTCTGGCATGGTTCCATACTCACAAATTCCCAGCTAAAATTATTGTACAACATAGAACGAATATTTGTAAACTAAGCCACAGAATACGTTTGGTGTATAGTGGCCTTCCCACAGAAAATCGATCGACTGACCCTACAGAGAAATCGCGATTATCGCAGACCCGCACTTTTGTAAGAACGTCTAAAAAAATCTAGTTTTTCGACCCGTGTTCCTAAGGTAATTAAAAAAAAATTGTGACATAATTCGGTTACATTTAACACAATATTTTTCTAATAGATTCTGCTGCTGGTGAATACTGCTCAAATCATCTGTAACAGAGGATGATGATGATTTTGATTATGAATATTTATTTATTTTATTTATTTATTAAGAAAACCAACTTCGATATTATAATAGATTCTGCAACTTCGATAGAGACAAGATAATTTGTGTGACAAAGGCCAGCTTTCATACTTTTATGACAACATTTCACATTCCATAATCTACAGTATTATTTTCATTACCAATATTCCTATTTTTTTATCAATAAAAAGTCCTACTTACTGTATTAAAACGATACAATCGGAGCGACGATGGTAAAAATATTATAAAACAGTTCGACGTTTATTTTTCACTGCCAGTAAAAGTAAAAACACAGAAAATAAAATCGGACATACACATAAAGAGCAATTTCATTGGTTATCTTCATTTATGCACATGGTGGCGAGGCTCATGAAATTTTCATAATTTCTGTCTGCCAGAACGTTTTATCTTTATCATACAATTTACAACATTATGGATACAGTTAAATTACGTGAATTATTTCGAGGCATGTATTGTACCCACTGTCCATTATAAGTGGCGACAGGCTCACCTCCTGTCACACTGGACAGAGTTTCGGTACAACTGGTGAAACGTGGATGTTTTATAGTTTCAGAATATCTCTGACTACCCCCTCGGGGAACATAGTCGTGAGCATATGCTTATGCATGCTTAGCATAAATTACGTGAAACTTAACTTTATTTTGGTTTAGTTGCAAAACCTGCTTATAAGATCCAACAAAATTAGCTGAAACTATTTCAGGGGGACGGTCAGACAATCAAAATCAATCTGAACTTCTTCCATGGGACAAAAATCGATAACGCGAAAAAAAAAAATGCCCAACTCGGGTACAAACAACTCATTGGTACGAGTCGGCCTGGACGGCAAGCAAGGTTCCCCAATCACCACAATCAGACTGTCAAACTGGACAAATTACTCTAAGGTACAAATTACTCTTTTTTTCGCGATTTTATGTTGGTCCCATAGTGAAAGTTGTTCAGTTTGATAGTTTAAACAACGCCCTTTTTTTTTTATTAGCCTGTTTCATCCCACTGCTGGGCAAAGGCCTGTCCCCTGCTCTTCCTCTCGTTCCTGTTTTGGGCAACCTCTGGCCAGTGGTCGTCAAAAACAACGCCCTTAAAAGTTTTAAATGTTTATTTGTATTTTGGAACACCTTGTATAGTAGACCTGGACCTTGAATCATTTAAAAATATAAAATCCAATTTTCCGATACCGAACAGTATTGAGTTTCATAATAAGACCGATCCCGGTTCAGAGTTACGAGGGGAAACTAAAAAAAAGACTTAATAACAATTGAAGATGAAATTTTTCCTACTCTCTTATCGGATATTTTTTCTATGAGCTGTTAAATACCCTTATTGCTTAACAGATTATATTTAAGAGAATATTATTCCGAGAGCGAAAATGCGCGCTCCGTACAAACGTACTATGGTGATATTTTCAATACTAACCAATTAAAGTCAATGAAATTTTGCAGAAACAATTTAGAAACAAATCTCTATGCTTCTATAGAGTCAGATTTTCGTTAAAATATACAGTATCAATGCTAGGATTAATTTAAGATTTGTATGGAAATCTTTGAGGCACTGTAACTTAAAAACTATACATTTTAACGAAAATCTGACTCCATACAAGCATAGAATTTTTTTTTAGATTGTTTCTGCAGAATTTCATTGACTTTAATTGGTTAGTATTGAAAATATCACCATAGTACGTTTGTATGGAGCGTGCTCCGAATAATATACCCTTAATGGCGACTCTTTGGCCCTTTCACCCTTATTCGTGAGAGGAGGCATTTGCCCTGCAGTGGGATTCTACAGGCTATAACTAACTTACCTCTTTGGCATATAATCGACTAATAATCCATTGGAAAAAAATGATGGTTAAAGTATTGTATTTCTTTAATTTTCATTATTTGAAGAAAGTGAAAATAAAATAAAAAAATAAAGCTTCTAAAACGTTTGTTGATATTTTGATCAGCATTTTCAACATTACTTTGAACGTAACCGAACATTCAAAAAATTTTGCACGGGACAGAGAGTGGCCATTCTGTGTGTAGCATTAAAAATCTATTCTGTGGCTTCAGTACAGTATTAGACCTACAATGAGTTTTCACTGTACTCTACTATTGTAGCTACATACGTCGACAATTTCCTAGTTCAGAAATTAGTTCTCAACGTAACCACTAGGAGCGCTGTGCCAAAATTAATACAAAATTGTCGACGTGACTAGTAGTAAAGTACAGTGAAAACTCATGGTACAATGAGTACATGCCTACAATGGCCTACATGTCGCATACATAATTTCTATTGTAGGTACCGTGTCTTGTTTTGTTCACTTTAAGGCGTATCAGCCGTGGACCACTCTCCTCTCACTCACACTCCATACTAATCGATGAGAAAGAGCGCGTGGCTCCGGTCAGAATTTTGCTGTTTTCTTTTAAAAATTCGATGATTTTTTTATTAATTTCGAAAAAGTAAAAAAACCACATCATTCTAAATTGTATTGTGAACAATATAGTAAATTTTCATTTTGTTCCGATTAAAAATGTAAGAGTAAAATGGTTACAACTGGAAAAAAAGGGGTGACTTTAGAGTCCCTTTTCTTCGGTTTTATTCATTAAAATCGATTTCTAGAAAAACCACATCACTTCTCATATCCTGTAGATGGTTCAGTTTAAATTTCAGCTCAAAAAGTGCCATAGTTAATGAATAAAATGGTTACAAAATTACCCAAAACCGGCAGGTAGCTCCTTAATGTATTATGTAGTGTTTTTAATGAATAAAATCGAAACGACGCCCGAACGAACCCGTTTCCTAATGAAACGTGGATGTTTTGAGGTTTCAGAATATCTCTGACTAACCCCCTCGGGGAATATAGTCGTGAGCATAAGTTCTACTTAAATAAATAAAGTGTTTACATCTTCTATGGTAATAATATCTCTATATGAAATAAGAAAATACAGTTGTCATAAATTTACATTAAAAGTTTGAGTTAAAATTTTCTTTTTTCTTCCGACGACCGTCCACTTCCTAAAGAGAAGAGGAAAAATTTAACCTTCCCGATAATCGGACGAAGTTTGGAAAGAAATACCCGGTTATTGGTCCGATTTTAATAAAACTTAGCCAACTGTATGCTTGGTGTTCAAATTATGAATATCGTCTGGGCTATTCGAAAAGTTTATTCGATTGAAATTGAAATTGCGTTTGTCTTTAGATGGTTGCATGGTATACAGGGTGTAAAACTAAATACGTTACATATGAAAGGCTTGCACCATAAAGTATTTAGGCTTAAACATGTTTAAATATGATGCTGTCACTTTCATTTTTATGAGCATTGTGAGTGACAGAACTATCACTAAATACGTTGAAGCCTAAAAACGTGTTGGTGCAAGTCGGGCTTAGAGTTAATCCTCCATTAAATATCTGCTGTCACTTTTTGTCTTGTTGATGTAGAAAAA
Source organism: Agonopterix heracliana (assembly GCA_963693445.1). Lineage (NCBI taxonomy): Eukaryota > Metazoa > Arthropoda > Insecta > Lepidoptera > Depressariidae > Agonopterix > Agonopterix heracliana. Next base: position 3,758,710 of record OY856321.1, read on the forward strand.
GCTAGCAAGAGATTTAATTGAGGATTAATTCTAATGAGTGTTTCTGCAACTGAGCGGACCATTAAATTGAGCAACTTTCACTGAAACTGACACTTACACAGTGAAATTTACACCACTTTAACCATGGAAACCGCAAAAAAAATCTGCTTTTCCATATTAGTTAAGCCACGTCAGAAACCTTAAATGTTATACAGGGTGTAAAATTACAAATATTGAACAAGGTGCTTCAGACCATCAAACTGAACAACTTTCACTATACGACCAACACCGAAATCGCGAAAAAATTATCCACTGCTCCATGCAATTATGTAACAGCTGTTTTTTTCGTAATTTCAGCGATGGCCCTTAGTAAAAATTTTTCAGTTTGTTGGTATATTACCGAAGAACACCGTTGGCGCGCTCCATACAAACGTACTATGGTGATATTTTCAATACTAACCAATAAAATTTAATGAAATTTTGCAGAAACAATCTAGAAACAAATCTCTATGCTTGTATGCAGTCCGATTTTCGTTAAAATGTATAGTTTTAAAGTGACAGTGCCTCAAAGATTTCCATACAAATCTTAAATTAATCCTAGAATTAAAACTGCATATTTGAACGACAATCTGACTTCATACAAACATAGAGTTTCGTTTCTAGATTGTTTCTGAAAAATTTCATTGACTTTAATTGGTTGATATTGAAAATATCACCTTACGACGTTTGTATGCAGCGCGCATTTGCGCTCTCGGAATAAACTTCTCGTATGAAACGCATTTAAGGCGTATCAGCCGTGGACCACTCTCCTCTCACTCACACTCCATACTAATCGATGAGAAAGAGCGCGTGGCTCCGGTCAGAATTTTGCTGTTTTCTTTGAAAAATTCGATGATTTTTTATTAATTTCGAAAAAGTAAAAAAACCACATCATTCTAAATTGTATTGTGAACAATATAGTAAATTTTCATTTTATTCCGATTAAAAATGTAAGAGTAAAATGGTTACAACTGGAAAAAAAGGGGTGACTTTAGAGTCCCTTTTCTTCGGTTTTATTCATTAAAATCGATTTCTAGAAAAACCACATCACTTCTCATATCCTGTAGATGGTTCAGTTTAAATTTCAGCTCAAAAAGTGCCACAGTTAATGAATAAAATGGTTACAAAATTACCCAAAACCGGCAGGTAGCCCCTTAAGTTTACACCCTGTATAGATATAGATACTATCTCTCATACTGTGGTCACGTAACCCATATAATCCCAACTACTTACATGTATTTTCAAAACCGAACCCATTTGTAGTTTTGCCGACCCGCAAAGCAATAACAATGCAAACAGACTCGTTCAAATTCTCCCCCGGGGAAGACTTTTCTTTAAAAAATAATATTTTGATAAGGATCATTCCATTACTTGCTACGATCCAATATTCTCACCTTTTCATTTCTATAAGGATTTTCACGGATCCGACCTGATTTGAGTGAACGCAGTCATTCAAATTCTTTAATAATTCTTATGGTTTGGTGTAAACGCTTAATCGGGAGCGAAAATAAAAATAGGTCAAAAAACTTTTTAAGTTAAACAATTTCATTTGAATGAAAACTGCACTAAACGGTAAAAAATAACTTTTCTACATTCTTATTATGTTGTACAATACCGTTAGCTGGAAATTTGTGAGTACTATAACCTATGTCAACCTATCTTCAAAATTGTTATGACGAATAAAGGTATTGCAATAGGCACTAATATTTTAGATTATAAAATCGTGTATTAATACGCGCAATCTAGATTTTCTAAGCAATTTTTCCACAATTATATAAAACTTTACACGACAAAAAAACGTTGTCGTATAACACGCGTAGACGGTGTTAATAAAAGTAATGTTTTATATATGGAAAAATTGCTTAGAAAATCTAGTTTGCGCATATCAAATAATATTTACAATTTATAATATTATTATGAAGATATCACGCTTTGAAATTATTCATACAAAATTTCAAACCCTTATATCTTCGTAATTATATTACAAATTGTAAATATTATTTGATATGCGCAAACTAGATTTTCTAAGCAATTTTTCCATGTATAAAACATTACTTTTATTAACACCGTCTACGAGTGTTATACGACAACGTTTTGTATGGACGGAAACCACCTTAAGGTTAGAATTTGTAGTTTAGAACCATTTCTATACATATACAGGGTGTAAGTGACAGCCTAGCAAATACTGAAACGGTGAACTCAGACCATCAAACTGAACATCTTTCACTATGGCGCCTACCTCTGGAAACGCGATAAAAATTAGCTGTCCCATACATTTGAGTCGGATAGGTGCAGCAGTTTTGTATATATTATATTTGAAAAGATAAGGAATTTCTTAATAAAACATTACATTTATCAAAACTATAATATCTTCACCCACCCATAAAGATCTGTTAATGTAGTAACGTTTCTATGCATCCCAAAACATAACATGATCGTGAATTTATTTACTTCATATTCCTATCCTATCCATCTCACAGATGACTTCACAATGAAAACTGAAAGCAAACACCGTGTCATTTGCTCTTGTACCACGTCGAATCCAGATATCGTAATAATTTTATATCCCGAAGGATTGATTGAAATTCGCAATGATATTGATTTCTTTGACACCTCGGCATACATAATGAAATGGTCCAATGCTGTGCACATTTTGTCAGATAACAGTTAGGATGGATAATCATTTTTATTTTAGGCTCTCTGGTATAGTGTAGCTTCTCTATTGGTTATTATTGAAGTTAAGCAGCTGGTGACTCACTCGAGGCCTTATAAAAAGACTGAAAGTCACCCAAAAGGCGGTTGAGAGGGCTATGCTCGGAGTTTTCTTATGAGATCGGATCAGAAATGAAAAGATTCGCAGAAGAACCAGAGTAGCTGACATAGCTCAAAGAATTGCAAAACTAAAGTGGCATTTCGCGGGGCACATTGCTCGTTAAACCGATGGCCGATGGGGCCGAAGAGTTCTCGAGTGGCGACCGCGTACCGGAAATCGCAGCGGAGACAGGCCCTCCACAAGTTGGACCGACGAACTGGTGAAGGAAGGTGGTGCGATCCTTAGAGGAGGCCTATGTCCAGCAGTGGACGTCTATCGGCAGCACGTAGTCCGGTGAATCTTCGGATGGGTGATAGTTTTATTGCTATTTTATCTTGAGCGCCTTCGTGGTTATGATGAAACCAGGCTTTTGATAAAAAACCCAGACTTGTTATCGAAAGCCAGCGATGACAAAAATTTTATCATACTTAAGTATTATATAATATCTTTGTACCTAAGCCTCAGAAAATCTTTGATCAAAGGCCATGATTAGTTTAGTCTTATGAATTATGATAAAATGAATGTCATTGGGAATTTTCTTTTATTAAACCATTTTGTGATAAGGTTTGTTTGTTGGTATTCTATAATGAAATAGGTTTGTTTTTGGTATTCTATAAATAACAAGTAACTTGTTAATGTAATGTGTTGCTTCATTTACAAACCATTGATTTATTTTTATCCTACAGAGGATGTAAGGGTGGTGTTCAAGCGGCTAAATAGCCGCGCAACGGGTGCGGCGTCCGTTTAATAAACGCTTTACGCATTTTAAGTAAAGTGACATTTATGTTCATTTCCGAACGATAAAGGCCCGGTCATTGAACTTTAGCCTTGACCGAGACTTTCGAAATATTCAAAATTTGGCCAGTCATAACGGCACTTACCTCTCATTTGTAAAGACCTCTGTAATTTCACTTTGTTCCAAAATATACCAGTTTTTTAATGTTTTACAGTCCACTTATTTATCACTCCAGAATTCCCTATACACCATCTAAGTAGGGCACTGGACCACTATTTTTCCATGGTCCCTTGTTCGCCGACGAAGAATATTGAGAACAAAGGGAGGCACAGGTCTTCGTGAAGTCCAATCTTCAGCCATCCACTAGCATCGTGGAGGACATCAACGGGCAGTTCAACAGCCGTGTAACAGTGTCTTGCTGACACCATTTCGCATCCCTCATCAACGGGTACCAGCGACGGGTGAACATCGCCAGCACTCATACGACGCAGCTCCGCATCTGACGTGACCAGCAGTCAGTCACGCCAGCTCCATAGACGCATCCCACATCATCCTGAGACGTGACCACCAGTCAGTCACGCCAGCTCAGGTTGTGGACGTAGCCAGTCATCCACCACGACCAGGAGGCAGAAGATCTTCACAACACAAGCAGTCAGGGAGAAGAGAAAAGGATTTGAGCACAAAAACCGTGAGGCCGTTCCATTATCCTTTCACTTTCATCCATTATCCATTTTCACATCACTTTCATACCATCTTCATTTTAATCATCACAAACAGCTCAGTTGAGCTCTCATCACATTAATAGTTCATCCCATGTTCGCTATCACATCAATCATTAAGTAGATAATCATTCGTACGTAGTTTTTCACATTTTTTTGTTTAGTTAACAAACTCATTTAGAATATAGTCGATCACTAATTATCGTTTAACACGTAATTATACCACATTTTTATTTAGTGCACGCACAAATCATTTAACTAGCAATAGTCTTATAGAATCATTTTAAATTTTAGCTTCTAATAATAGCATCTAACTTTCTACCTAAACATTCTGTTTAGTTAAATCGGCCGTGTTTTTTTTTTGAGCTACCTACGTTACCGGTGATTAAAAGCGCCTAGCAGTAAATATTAGCAAAGATTTTTTGCAGTACAGTTGCTTTTATTTTTAAACAGGCGCTTAAAATTCAATCACAATATTATTATACTAGTAGCAGTCAGTTTTGAAGATAAAACACGATTAAAAGAAAATCTTATTTACTAAACGAATAAAACATACTTAAATAACAAACAAAAAAACATATTATTGACAAAATGTCGGAAGCCAAATTAAGGGAATTAATCAAAAAACGATCCTCACTTAAGGGCAAGCTTACAATCTTTAGCAGTTATTTAGATGTTCAAAAAAACATGTTCTCAACTTAGTCATTTGCAGCTTGCTGAGCTGCAATTACGTCTAGAGAAAATTGAAAATTTACATGGTGAATTTGATAATTTACAGACCGATATCGAGTCACTGACGGACGACCAAGAGGCGTTCAAAAAGCAGATGGACGAGCGGATGGTAACCGAAACCGAGTACTATTCGCTTGTTGCTGCTTCGCGCGTTCTACTCGATGAGCACCGCGGCCGGCTTCGACCTCAATCACCGTGTGGATCTGCGGCAAGCTCCGGTTCTGCAGAGTCTAACGTAAGAGCACACAATTTTGTAAGACTACCTAAAATTGATCTCCCACATTTTGACGGCGGATATCCGAACTGGCTTGAGTTTCGAGACACATATCTATCTTTGATTCACAATAATGAAAGCATAAATCAGATTAACAAATTTCACTATCTACGCGCTGCTGTGAAAGGTAGTGCGGCCATAGTTATTCAGAGTCTGGACTTCAGATCTGATAATTATGTTATAGCGTGGCAGCTTTTGACAGAGAGGTATGACAATCAAAAATTATTAATTAATAATCATGTAAGTGCTCTTTTCAATGTTGAACCCATTCAAAGGGAATCAAGTAAGTCATTACACAACCTTATTGATATCACCAACAGGAATTTACGTGCGCTTGCTACACTCAGGCAACCAACTGATCATTGGGATACCCTGATAATACACATGATGTCCAGTAAGTTAGACAGTGTGACCAATAGAGAGTGGGAGGAACGTAGGAATTCTCTGGATGACTTCCCAACTCTTTCAGTTTTCATCAAATTCCTTTCTAATAGAGCAGACTTTTTAGAATCTCTGGAGGAAGCTAAACACAACAAAGGTAGTAAACCTGAGTTCAAAAACAAAAGTTTTGTAGTGGTCAATGATAAACCCAAAAGGTTACCATGTCCCGAATGCAAGAAGGACCATAACCTATTTCAGTGTTTTGTTTTCAGGAGTCTGCCAGTAGAGTCACGTCAACAAAGGGCGAAACAATTCAAAGTTTGCTTAAATTGCCTTAGCATTGGGCACACAGAGTCTCAATGTCATTTAGGTCATTGCAAATACTGCAAAATTAAACATCATACATTACTTCACAACCACGATGAGAAACCAAAAGATGAGAAACCAAAAGGGCACGAGAATGAGGAAAATGTCGTTCTATCTGCCAGTAATTCTCAATCCAAATCTAATTCCAATCACGTGTTGCTTTCCACAGCTGTTGTCCAGGTCTTGGATGGTGCAGGGAAGCTTCAAACTGCTAGAGTGCTATTGGACAACGGTAGCACAGCAAACTTTGTCACACAAGAGCTTTGTGGTAAGCTTAACTTAGACACTTCAGTTGTTAACTCAAGAGTAACTGGCATCAACAGCCAAGTCTCTAACAGTTCAAAATCGTGCTCTATAACAATAGAGTCTTGTCATGGCAGTTTCAGGACGAACATCGACTGTTACGTATTGCCAAACATTTCATCATCAATACCCACATCATACATAAAAACACACAACATTCAAATACCGACAGGTATCAGTCTAGCTGACCCTTCATTTAACGTCCCTTCAGCTATACAGATTTTAGTAGGAGCAGAGACTTTCTGGAAGGTGATCGGCGTCAATCGCATTCAGTTAGGTAAAAACAAGCCTACACTATTCGACACAAAGTTTGGTTGGCTTGTTTCAGGTAGCATACACCAATCCGATCCAGACTCACAATTATGCATGTTTACTCGCGTATCACGCGATACATCAGCAGAATTCAACAATTTACTCTCGTCTTCGCCGAATAACCAAAAGACATTCGTTCGGCATCGCGAGTGTGAAATTCAGGAAGTTACTTCCATCATCAGCAATCAATGGCACAATATGCATTGTAACCAAAATCCTACAGATTTAATATCTCGCGGGATAAGCGCAGATCAGTCCGAAGCCACACCACTAGGGTGGTCAGAACCTTATTTCGAGGAATCGGATCAGTCAAAGAGGAAAACTATTCCTAAAAAGGATTCAAATGTAATTTTATCAGAAACAGTAAAATCATTTCACATCGATACCTCTGAAAATATATTATTCAAAGACCTGATTCACAAATTTTCCAACTTAAAAAGCATTGTTGCCTGTCTTATTAGACTTATGAATAACTGTCACATTACAATAAAAACTCAAGACAGTCTCACATCAGCAAAGTCAAAAAATGTTACAATTTATCTTTTACGAATTTATCAGTTGCAAGTCTCTAGCGAGAGTCTACCTCCAAACAACAAACTTCTCTCTTTATCTCCATTCATGGATGAAGAACAAAGCACTCAGTCTCAGGGGGAGGGAAGGCTTAGCAACTCTTATTACGAATATAATGTGAAACCTCCAATACTTCTGTGTGGCAAAGATCGCTTATGCGAGCTTAGTTATCAATTGTTTCACATAACTCATTTTCATTCTGCTGGACCTCAATTATTATTAGGTATCGTCCGCCACACATACTGGCCTCTTGGAGGCCTCAGATTCAAAGGAGCAACCGTTCAGCCTATCATGGGAAACCTCACAGAGCAGCGCGTAAATCTTGAATGTTCATTTCTAGAGCCAGTGTCGATATCCAACCAGAAAGGTGGAGGCAGTCAGTTGGTTAAGTCTTATATGTGTGTCTTTGTCTGTTTAGCAACGAAAGCTGTGCACCTGGAGCTTGTCTCACATCTCACGAAAGAGGCTGACATTGATGCTATCAACCGGTTTGTGGCTTGTCGTGGAAAGCCAAGATTTATTTGCTTCGATAAAGGTACTACTTTTCAGAGCACTTTCCATGAATTGTCCAGGCTTCTCACTCAAAACCTACAATTATTAACAGTAACGGAGCAAGGTATCAACTTTTCTTTCATTCATTATACGCCCAACTTCGTAGGATTATTGTTGTCCGCGATAAAATCAATTAAGCATCACCCACGCCGTGTACAAGATTCAACTCATTCGACGTACGAAGAGATGTCTACATTACTGATAAAAGTGGAAGCAATCCTCAATTCGAGGTCAATTATTCCCATTTCCGACGACCCTTCTGACCTCTACCCCCTCACACCAGCACATTTCCTCTTTGGACGGTCTTTGATATGTGTGCCTCATCCACAGATCACCAGCACCAGAGTAGCGTCCCTGCAGCGATTTCAACGCATCGAGCCTGTGGAGCAGCAGTTTCGGAGTCTTTCTCTAATAAGTATATTCTCTGGCTTCAGCAGAAGACCACATGGCGTATGTCACAAAGAGGACGTTGGTAGCTTGGTAGTGTTCAAGGATAAGACTCTACCGCCTTTACTGTGGCTGATTCAACGCATCACCCGCTTCCTACCAGGCAGAGACGGCATCGCCATCAGGGTCGCAGCCATCCGCACGAAGAAAGGAGTCTCCATCGCGCCTTCAACAACATCTGTCCGCTCCCATTTAAGAGTATTGAAGACTACGAGTCTTCAACGCCGGCAGCATGTTCAAGCGGCTAAATAGCCGCGCAACGGGTGCGGCGTCCGTTTAATAAACGCTTTACGCATTTTAAGTAAAGTGACATTTATGTTCATTTCCGAACGATAAAGGCCCGGTCATTGAACTTTAGCCTTGACCGAGACTTTCGAAATATTCAAAATTTGGCCAGTCATAACGGCACTTACCTCTCATTTGTAAAGACCTCTGTAATTTCACTTTGTTCCAAAATATACCAGTTTTTTAATGTTTTACAGTCCACTTATTTATCACTCCAGAATTCCCTATACACCATCTAAGTAGGGCACTGGACCACTATTTTTCCAGGTGGCATTCAGAAATCAACTCATAAAGCGGTGAAATGTGATGTTAATGTTAACTTTTGTTATCTATGCGGACAATATCACGGGCAAAAGCTAGTGTGCTATAATTAATCAAAGACGAACTTTAACAATATATTACTAGAGATTTGGACTAATTTTAGAACTAAGCCAAGAACTCGATCTCACACACTACGTCCAACTAACTAGGAGACTGGTTCAATGATTTAGTTTCTAATTCCAAGGATATAATTAACTTGAAACTCTGTACGTTTTACCATCATCATCATCATCATCATCTCAGCCGATGGACGTCCACTGCTGGGCTGGAAGGTTCTCGAGTGGCGGCCGTGTACCGGAAAGCGCAGCGTGGGTAGGCCCCCCACACGGTGGACCGACGACCTGGTGAAGGCGGAGGGAAACCGTTGGATGAGGGCAGCGCAGGACCGGTCGTTATGGCGATTCTTGGGGGAGGCCTATGTCCAGCAGTGGCCGTACGTTTTATGCTTCGTAGCAAATACGACGAGATGGGACAGAGCGCTTCTTCACTGGCGGTTTGATCAATCAATCAATCAGTATTTATTCAAAGAATAATGGTACAGATTAGTGAGATCACACACGATGACGCATTGACGGAGCGGCAGACGTCAGTCCGTAGAAGCACAAACGCTGCGTCAATCCGTCACCGTGTGTGCTTCTACGTGCGGTTTCATACCACTCCTTGCTTCACAAATGACAGACTGACGTGTGCCGCTCCGTCAATGCGTCATCGTGTGTGAAAGCGCTTAGAAGTATCTATACTGCATTCCAAATAAGGACGAAAAGATATTCAGATTCCTGTATAGCTTTCTGGCCAATTCTGATTAGCAAATAAGATTTATTTATGAGAAAGATATACTATCCAACGTATCTTGGACGTTACTAAAGCTGTACTAAGAATAAGTGAGAGGAAGTGTTTCAAATCTCTGTTTCTGTAATTCAAAATGGCCTTAAATTTTCGTTGTTATTTGGAATGGAGTATAGTGTTGCCCAAGAGATTTTATGTTGTATGTTGAATTTTAGGAGATGTTATCGAAAGTGAAGATTGAAATGTTATTATATGGATAAACTTACGACAATAATCCATTTCGGGGCGATCACAAAAACAGTCTAAAAAGAATAAAAATAGTGACTTCAAATAATAAATCCAAACATCCATGTAACTGAAAATCCAATCTAAGGTACTCAATAAAATGAAGAATACCTTTAGGATATTTTCATTTCCAATATCGAGGAAACGGATTTAATTTCTCGCTGCCACGGGGAAGGGTGACGAGGTTATGGTTTGTTATGGTATTTGTTATGGTGGCTTTTTCTGAACGGTATTTTTGCTTTTATTTTTCTACCCTAAAGGTTAGTTTAGTGCGTTCACACACGATGACGCATTGATGGAGCGGCAGACGTCAGTACGTCATTCGCGAAGCAAGGAGTTGTATGAAACCGCTCGTAGAAGCACACATGGTGACGGATTTGCGCACCTGTGTGCTTCTATGGACTGACATCTGCCGCTCTGTCAATGCGTCATCGTGTGTGAACAAACTTAGAGTCATCCCCCGTGCTCGCTGGACTTCATTGTCCAGTGTTATGTTTGGTCGCCGCTGTTGATCCTGGTTAACAGGAGTTACAGTAGTGGGAATGTATGGTGGGCCTACGAAATACCGCAAAATTTCTTCCAGGCGAAGTTACTGGAAATTTTTTTTTGTGACTAGACCAATTACAGTTTGCACAAATAATATTATCGACTTACCTACCTACATTATACATGGTGTATAAGAAGTGGAGACCATCAAACTGCACCACTTTCATCACTATGGTATGGACTTTGGAGCCAACTTCGAAATAGTGATAAAATAATCTGCTGTTTCGTACTGAGTCGGTTATGTACTGCAGTTTTGTATGGAACAGCAGATTTTTTTCGGATTTTCGAACAGTGATTGGCTTCAAAGTGAAAGTTGTTCAGTATGACATTTCTAAGCCACCCCTTTAATACTACCAACTTCCTGTTACACCTTGTATAATATTCATAAAACAAAAGATACACATACCTATTACAGTGAAATTAAATTAAACAATTTTTTTTTATTATTGATGGGTTTGCTCTTGACCTTTATCTAGTCCTCAGGACAAAGATTTGGTCGAAGATGTAGCGAGCTTACCCAGTAGTGAACTCGCACTCCTGCACACTGACGGAACGCAGCAAGCTGCTTGGCGCCAGACTCCGGCAGGAGGGTGGTCGCGAGCCAGGCGGCTCCTTGCGGAGCCTACCACACCGCTGTGGGGGATCGTTCAGCCTCCACCACAAACTTGGTAGCTTGTGATGCCGTTGCCCGGGGTGGACCGCTAGGAGGTAGATCCCCAATTACCCCCTAAAATATACAAAATTACTACTAAAATGTAATAGTAACGCTAATAAATAACAGTCAGACCCAAGCATTTTGGTCACTTAAATAATTATCCTGTCACATGGAAAGTCCGCACAGAAACACAGTATAACAAAAACAGACAGATTATTTCCGCCAGCACGTCGCCAGTGACCCACGGATATTTCAAACGGCGAACACATAAAATTACACGTCAAGCAAGTACACTAGCCCTGTGATTACGGACCGTGAAATGTGCTTTCACGCGCTCCACTTGCGATACACACGGCATGCTAGTTCGGCGAACATTTTATGAAGTTACAATTACTTCAACCAGGGTCCTATTTCATAAACATGACAACAATATTGTTCTGCATCTGTGGTCTAATGGTTAAGAGCATTGGGCTCTTGATACCTAGTCTTCTTCTTATCGAGTGGGCTGCAAGCCCTGGTGTCAGAGTTTATTCAAACCGCCTTACGGCCTCTGACGTGGTTTTTATGTAACGACACCTAGTTATAGTCACTTTGTACGTTTTTCCCCAGTAGGGTAGGACATTGCTGAATCACCTGATTGTCTGAAAAGAAAGATGATACCGTGCTTCGGATGGCACGTTAAGCACTTGGTTTGGTCCCGGCTACCAACTCTGGTGGTAGTATTCGTTACATAAAAACCACGTCAGAGGCTATAAGGCGGTGTAAAAAAACTGTGCCAGCAGCAGTCGTAGCATGTTACACGTGATACGGCTTTATCACGCCTTTTATCTCGTTCGTTCACGTGCGAATAGAAAGAGAGCGAAGGTGTGATAGCGCATTATCATGGTGTCATGCTACCTATGCAGGACTTGCTCACACACAACAAGACAAAGACAATGACAATTTCATAAACATAAAGTCTACCAATTCGCATGGGCACGCGTGGTGGACTAACGCCCAAACACCCTCCCTGAGGGTAGGCCTGTACCCTGCTGTGGGCCGTTTACAGGGTGTAACAAAACACCCTAGTAATACTTTAGCGATTTGAAGTTGGCTCCATAGTGAAGGTTGTTCAGTTTCATGGTCTGAAGCACCCCCTAAAGTATTACTAGGGTGTTTTGGTACACCCTGTATAGGCTGATGATGATGACTGAGAATATTAGGAGCGATGTTGTATAACGCCATAAGTAACCAGCAATGTACCCGGCATTGTTTTTTTTTTTTTACATTGTCACACAAATTATCTAGTCACATTTAAAGTTCCAGAATCTAGCCTGGACTTGTATTATGATAACTAGACAACGATATAGAATACATATTATATAGATACATACATCCATGACTCGGGTACAAATATTCATATTCGTCATACAAATATTTGTCCCTTACGGGATTCTAACCCGCGACCCTCGACACAGCAAGCAGGTTCACTACAGACTGTGCTGTCGGGCCGTCAATTGTGAATTACAATTATTGTCATGTTTATGAAACATGGTCACTAATGAATGACGGTAAACGTGCAGTAGGTAATGTGTCACTAACATTCTCAGCAATGTACCCTGAATTGTCATTGTAAATTACAATAATTACTGTCACGTTAAATGAGGCCCAGGTTTAAATTTCATCACAAAGATAGTCTAGTTTATGCTATGCCGTGTCAAGTCGTGAAAGTGACCAGCATTCCGCCCTCAAGAACACAGCATAAGAAACTTTATCCCTTAGTAAAAAAAAAAAAGAATTTAATACAGACAAAAAAAACAGGATTAAAAATGTTTTTTTTTTTTTAAGTCGAAACTGAAAGATTTTAGAGTAATTTATGAAAATTATGCAAAATCTAGGGTAAACTGAGACCGAGCCTAGGGTAAAGTGAAAATAAGACTTGGCAACACTGAGACGTTTTGTATAGAACAGCAGTAATATTTTTCACGATTTCGATATTGGCTCTATAATAGTGAAAGTTGCTCAGTATCATGGTGTGAAACACCAGCTTCAACCATCTAAAACGTATGCTGGTGTGAAGTACGATTTTAAAATTGACTGCGTTATAATTATAACTATGTAAATTATTAGTTTCTGAAAGTTTCAACTTCAATTTTAATAACTAACACTCTAGTTTCAAAGATGTTTCTAGTAAAAGTCTTTTAAGATAGGTACTTAGTTACGGATTAAATGATGCTTTTAACATAATTAATATAATAAACTCAGGTCTGCTTTGTTTATGAAGTTATTACATATTCTTGTTACTCTGTGTTCTCTGTAATTAACATTTACATTCTTAGAATAATAATTTGGTAACTTGTTTGAAACAGAATACCTAAGAAAATTTTCTAGAAAATGTTACCTACTCTCATTGAATTAGGATATACTATCTAATATAATAAACAAAAAATAAAATAAAAACACAAGATTTAAACTACACAATCGTGATGTTCGTAAATTTTTGTGTTTGTACTTTACTTTGTGTCAACTCAAAATCTTGTCAATTATACAGGGTGTAAGGAAAAGTATTAGTAACCTTTAAACCTCATACTCTATCCATCAAACTGAACAACTTTTTATTGTGAAATTAGCTTGATTCATGTGACTTCGTAATTTGAGTTAGCTGTAAGTATGTCAGTTTATCAGAGTTTAGAGGCTGTCGCTCGTATTACATTAGCATATTTTAGTGATTTAGCAATTAGTATTCAGTGTTGGTATTTTGTTTAAGCCAATGTTGCCTGACGTACTAAATTTTAAGCTGAAATTTGATGGTACGCGCGGGAGTACTAAATGACGTCAAAAAGACACTAAATTATAATCCAAAAATGGAAGGCTGTAAAGAAACTACGTGCCATACAAATGTTCATAGAAAGAAAGTCATTGCTCTCTCTGTACCACGTTCCCTGTTAATCGGAAACGATTATCGTTTTAACGTACAAGTCATTTCGCTATGAGCCCTTTTCGAAATATCGTGGTAGAAGGACAAAAGTGACATTCGAAATCGAGGAATTATTTCACATCGAAATAAAATGGGGTTAATGACTATCTACGCAGTTATACGACGTATCCACCGTGAGATCGGATCAAGCCTGAAAAAGCATACAGTTATTACATTAGCCCCACTTGCGTCACCCTAGGTTACCAGTTAACTCTGGGTATTAGCTCTCTCAATTGTTTTTCTATACAAAAAATCATGGGTTACCAATTTAACCTGGAGTTTGTTGCTAACCCATGTGTCAGCAAGTGGGGCTAAGTACGGTATAGTGTATTAACTTCATCATCAGCAAGTATACGTCCCACTACAGAACACAGGCCTATCTTTAACCACGGTGTATGGGTTGGTTCATCACGCGTGCCGAATGCGGATTGGTGGACATAATACGCGCATCAGAATATCTTCTTTAGCGTAGCAGGTTTCTTCACGATGTTTTCCTTCGCCGTTTGAGAGCAGCTATTACGTACATAAGTTAGAAAAACTCATTGTTACATAGCATGTCGTCCGTGATGATTCAAACCTGAACATCCTATCAGGCTATCTCAGGCTTGAGTGTCTCGCCACTGATACTCTTTATTTGTATTATCTTTTAGTTAGTACTTAAGGGTATATTATTCGGAGCGCGCTCCATATAAACGTACTATGGTGATATTTTCAATACTAACCAATTAAAGTCAATGAAATTTTGCAGAAACAATCTAGAAATAAATTTCTATGCTTGTATGGAGTCAGATTTTTGTTAAAATGTATAGTTTTCAAGTTACAGTGCCTCAAAGATTTCCATACAAATCTTAAATTCATCCTAGCATTGAAACTGTATATTTTAACGAAAATCTGACTCTATAGAAGCATAGAGATTTGTTTCTAGATTGTTTCTGCAAAATTTTATTGACTTTAATTGGTTAGTATTGAAAATATCACCATAGTACGTTTGTATCCAGCGCGCATTTTCGCGCGAATAATATTCTCTTAAGAGGATAGACCAGTACAGTTCTTTTATAATGCGCACAGCCAAGTAGTAGAATGCCCTGCCTGCGTCAGTATTTCCGAGCGCTTACAACCCGAATAACTTTAAAGTAAGAGTGAATAGGCTTCTTCTGGGTTAACTCGCTACATCTTCGACCCCATCTCTGTCCTCAGGACTAGATTGAGGTCAAGAGCAAACCCATTTTAAAAAAAAAAAAATTTTCTCTATACAAACGTATTCCCCTGTTTTCTCCCTGGATAATAACACTAGAGCAAATATTTTTTTACCATACAATCTATGTCACCTCTGCCATGTCCTTATGTTATCTTTTTTTGCATTAATTAATTATTGTAAGAACTAGGGACCTTCGAAAATTACATATTTTACCGCCCGTTTTCAGACACCCAACAAACCAATTTGACGAATATAAACAAAAAAAGCAAAACGTACAGACATAGCCAAAGTCATTCTCATAATATTCTTGAAAGAATGATTAAAATAGGTTTAGTTTTGGAGGAGAAAACAGGGGAATACGAAATGCTGTTTTCGTCGATTTTATGTAGATAAAATTGGTCCAAGCTGCAGTTGTCTCTTTCGCACTCTAGTCGGCGGGGTGTATGGATAGGCCGGATCGGACAAATATGTATACAGTTGGAAATACTATGCTCTTAATATCCATTCAATTCTGTTATTCTTGTTGTGGTTACGGTTCCAGGCTTTTAGTTAATAACAACTTGTAGTGTATTTATGTATGGTAAGTAAATTGTGCCGTAACTGAACCAGAAGACAACCCTCACAAGTAGGTAAAGTTCTTGTGAAATGAACTAGATGGCGTTACGATTCACTTTGTTTTGTTTTATTTAGGTCATGAACGATTTTGAAGAAGCTGATCTGATCATTGATTGAATCAGTTTTATGCTGATGTAGCATACAATAAATTACATGTTGTTCTGTTGACGTTTCGTTGTATTATTGTTTTCTATTCTATTCTTAATTAATGGCATTTCCTTGTTAGATTTCGCCAGTGTCAAGTGTTGAGGATATACTCATTAGATATTGTACGGTCATAGGATATGGCGATCTCAAAGCCCCGTTTTTAAACAAAAACACACTCGAAGGCGCCATAAAACGGCGGAGCCACGTAGCTGTCAAAATTGCAAGCTGACGACACGTCTACTTGTCACCCCCTCAGCCACGCGACTCTATTATTGTTTTGTAAACTTATGAAAATCAACTGTGTGTTACTTATGCAAATCAATGATTTATCTATCTATCTATCAGTTTACTACAATACCAGCAAATCATATCAAGCCATATAAACTCACTGCTGGGCAAATTCCTCAATTACACTAGTGTTCCTTATAAGCCTTGGCTTGCAATGGCCCTAACCAAATAATAATACGTACTTTGCCTGTCAAATTATGTTATAATAACTCATAACTTCACAGGACTATAAATATAAAACATAAACACCAACTTAAGACGGCACTTCCTGTTTCCCCAAAGCGGAAATTAAGGCCAATCCACAGAATGAGTTTTCGATATAGGCGCCGCCGTCCAAATTTCGCCTTAAGAGGTCTCGTTTATATCGGTTATATGCCAGCTATTTTTGGAAATTGCTTAAGTTACAATAAAAAAACAAAATAATACGCTACCCTAAGATCAAAGTAAAATTACGCGAACATTTCAAACCAGAAAAATGAGGCAAAACAAATGAATGGTATACTTCAAATTTGTATGCAACTGCCCTAGATTTGACAGATAAGTGGCCCGACTAAAAAACAAATTAAAGTTCTTAGGTGTGAATCATACGCGAAGTATTTTTCGCTTACGCTGATAGACGTAACATCAGTGTAACCGCGTATGAGACAGCGATAGTCATAAAGTCCTATACAATTTGTATGAAAATAGATGTCTGACTCCGGAGTCAGACAGCCGTCGTAGAACAAAAAAGTGGTTACGTCGATAAGGACAGCAATAATTAGCGATCTCCTTCTTTAACTAGAGCTAATTTGCTATGTGCATCTCTTACTATATGACAAGACACGTGCGTCGTGCTTTCTTCTAGTTCCTTCTCTTTCTACGGTGTGAATTTAAAAGACGGCGATTATTTTTAAGTTCGGGGTTTGACAAATAATGTTAATCAATTATTTTGTCTGTTTTAAAATTTGGTTAAAAAATATATTGCCTTTTCAGACCCCGATCTTTAAAAAAACAAACCCCAAATGGACCTTATCGTTATAAATCTAATAAACAACATGCTCCTTTTATAACATACTCATTTATTCACCCCCAATAACCCGTAGACCGTAAACGTAGTGATTTTTCATATCGATAATATCAATAAAGCACGCCTCTGGAGAAATAAGCTGCGTCGGTAAATTTCGGTTTTTGGTATTCGGCTTTCGGCCTGCGTAACAAAATTTTATTACGTAACCGCAAACAAACAGTTTATCGTAGGACAGCACTGGATTCCATTCGTGAATTGTTTTCGATATTTCGTTGGTACACTTTTATAGGGTTCTGTGCCCAAATGGTGGTGGTCCGTCCGTCCGTCCGTCCGTCCGTCCTAACCTAACACTAAAGTTTGTATCTTTTGAACCGTAATAGGTAGAGTCACAGATTATAGTTACTTGTAGAGTTGAAAGGCCATTGAACCTCTTTGTATGGGAGGCTGGCATAGTGATGACCATCAATTTTCGGGAATTTCAAAAAGCGGCGCACCCTGAAACCTATGTATATTGATAGAGGATCTATAGACGAACATAAAATGTCAAATAATATAATTAGTCCTAAAGTGCAACGTTTTCGAGATAATCCATGTTAAGCATCATCCTAACACATTTTCCTCCAATACCAATCTCCGTGGTCCAATGGTTATAAGACTTGGGATCTTGACACGGAGGTCGTAGGTTCGATTCCCATGGGGGACACCTAATGATTTGTCACTTTATGCGTTTTTCCTCAGTTGGTTAGGGTAATGCAGGCTAAATCACTTGATTGTCTGAAAAGAAAGATAATTCCGTGCTTCAGATGGCACGATAAGCCGTTGGTCCCAGTTACTATCTCTGGTGGTTATTATTCGTTATATAAAAACAACGTCAGAGGCCGTAAGGCGGCGGCGGCTTGCCCACACGATAAGAAGAAGAAGATGTATGGAATAGAAAATGTTTTTGGCATTATATGTATGGGATATATCAGTTTTTTTTTTCGCGATTTCGATGTTGGTCCCATAGTGAAAGTTGTTCAGTTTCATGGTTTAAACAACCCCCTTAAGAGTTTTAAATATTTATTTTTACCCTGTATACACAAGATCTTTAACATGCATTATGTCGAAAACGTTGCACTTTAGGACTATATGTTATAGGACATTTTTTGTTCGTCTATACATCCTCTATCGATATACATAGGTTTCAGGATGCGCCGCATTTTTGAAAAATTTCCGAAATTCCTACAAAATTATGGTTACCACTATGCCAAAATGTTCAAAGCCCTTTTCACAGAATGGGGGGGAGAATTTAAGGGGGTGGTTTAGACCATCAAACTGAACAACTTTCACTATGGGACCAATCAAGAACACGCGAAAAAAAAAATTATGTTCCATACTCTACAAATCTACTCGAGCTAAAATATGAATGGGATATCAGTTTTTTTTTTTTCGCGATTTCGATGTTCCATATCCGATCCAATAGTGAAAGTTGATCAGTTTGATGGTCTAAACAACCTCCTTAAGAGATTTAAATATTTATTTTTACTTATGTTATGTAACACCCTGTATACCACTAGCTTTTAATTAGTAACAAAACTTTAGACTAAGGCACAATTGTTACTAACCCCAATGGATCTATGTTGTCTGAAAATAAATAATTTTTGATTTTATTTTATTCAGACCGTGAATCTAAACAACTTTCCCTAAGGAAGATTTGTAGAAAAACGATCATACAAAAGTGTGAATCAGCCGATCGTTTTTCTATGGGAGGTCCGAATAATTTTCTCGTTTTTTGACCAAAGTTCCTTAGGGAAAGTTGTACAGATTCACGGTCTGACTACACCCTTAAAGTTTCGTTACTAATTAAAAACTAGTGGTTTATTTGTTACCGTATTACTTTTGAATCCCAGAAATCGGTAGTCGGCGTCCAGGATTGCGATAGTATAGTGAATATCTCCATAGTAATGTTTACATTTTCAACTGCTGAGCTCAGCGAATGAGATTCAAAAACCACACTCCAGGAGTGCGATTTTTGAATCTCATTCGGTGAGCTCAGCAGTGTTAAATGT
The DNA here is from genome assembly GCA_963693445.1 of Agonopterix heracliana. NCBI lineage: Eukaryota > Metazoa > Arthropoda > Insecta > Lepidoptera > Depressariidae > Agonopterix > Agonopterix heracliana. Next base: position 3,778,068 of record OY856321.1, read on the forward strand.
CAAAATTACAATGGAGATATGCATCTTTCTACTGCTGATTTAACTTTCAAAAATTATACTTCAGGAGTGCGATTTTTGAAAGTCAAATCAGCAGTAGAAAGATGCGTATCTCCAGAGTAATTTTGACATTTTCAACTGCTGAGCTCACCGAATGAGATTAATAACAGATTGAGAAATTGGACAAATAACCAGACCTTGCCATGGACAGGGTTGGTTGCAGAAATAATGGGTAGGTCCCCTTTAATTCTGCAACCACAGAACATAGAAAGAGAGGTTAGAAATGCAAAGTAACACTTTTGCTTCGGAGACGGCAGTCGCCACTTGTCTTCCCGCTCACGCTGCTACAACTACTCATGACATCTCGCTCGCACCACGCCGCGCACCATATAACATATAAGAGCGTTGCTCATATCCTTGGCGCGTCTGCCCCGCCCACAACACCTTTCTAACCTCTCTTTATATGTTCTGTGTCAACCAATGCAAACCTTCGATGACAAGTGACCGACTTGCCCCAGACAGGGTTCGATGCAGAATTAAAAGGGAGGTCTTGGCCCAGTAGTGGGATGAAGTAGGCTAAGAAAAAAAAGGAAAGAAAGAAATAACCTAAATATGCAAAAGTGACAATTAAACGCTTAAAAGACTTATTGCTAGTTGCAGAAACGCTCATTAGAGTGAATCCTCCATAAATCTCTTTCTGTCACTTTTTGTCTTGTTGACTTAGTAAAAGCTAACAAGAGATTTAATGGAGGATTAACTCTAATGAGCGTTTCTGCAACCATCTGTGACTGAGTACACTGTACTACTGAAAACTGAGTAAGTACAGTAGTTATATCATAATTTCTGACAACCCCAAGTACGATAGTTAGTTTATTTATGTATAAATCATCATCATTCTCTTGTCCATTTCCCATTATTTGGGGTCGGCGCAATATGTCATCCTCTTCCATTCATCTCGCTTGGCCGTCGTTTCAGCACTCACTCCTTTCTTACACATATCATCCTTCACACAATCCATCCATCTTTTTTTTGGCCTTCCTCTTCTACTCCTCTTTTTTTATGCACACATTTAAGACTTCACCATTATACATACTTCAAACATAGTGTTCTTCTTCTTATCGAGTGGGCTGCAAAGCCCTGGTGTCAGAGTTTATTCAAACCGCCTTACGGCCTCTGACGTGGTTTTTATGTAACGACTACTACCACCAGTGATAGTAGCCGGGACCAACAGCTTAACGTGCCATCCGAAGAACGGAATCATCTTTATTTTCAGACAATCAGGTGACTCAGCCTGCAATGTCCTAACCAACTGGGGAAAAACGCACAAAGTGACATTTCACTAGGTGCCCCCTGTGGGAATCGAACCCACGACCTCCGTGTCAAGAGCCCAATGCTCTAACCATTAGACCACGGAGGCAGTTAATGGTGTTAATATTTATGTATAAATAAATAAAAAAATAAACGACTTCACCAACAAAAATTATTAGCTCTTATTTCGTTATAATTTACGTTTTTATGTGAAAGTTTTAATTTCCCGATTGCGGGCACAGTATGGCAGTTTTATTGCTTCCCAGAGTGATTTGCAGTCTGTCTGTCTGTCCTTAATGTGCGGGTAATTTGGGAAAATGGAAAATTGTTTTATGTTTATTTTGTTGATTAAAATATTAATTAATTTAAACGTTTTATTGTTATCTTTATTACGTACTACATCATTATCGCTTTATAGCGATACAAATCGCCTGATTGTCAGTAATTTGTTTGTTGTCCTGTTTTTAACCGGCTTAAAATATACAGGGTGTTAGGGTGAAATGTTGCACTACTTTTAGGGGTTATTGTAACCATGATACTGAATAACTATCCCTAAGAAGCCTATTGGAAAAGTGAAAAATTTTGTCTTTCCGCTCACGCTGCTACAACTATTTATTTTGTATTAAATCAGCCGAATTACAAATACCTAGGCCAGTCATTTTACAGTTTAAGCCAGGACTAATTAAGAATTGATTTTTTTCTGTATGGTATTTAAGAGACGATTTGAGCTTAGTAATGAACCAAAATAAAAATAAACACTTCTGCAACAGTCCCAAATTCAAAATTTAGCAATTATCTCGTTCTAAAAAAATATTATGGTAAATTTTTTTATGCACATATTTAAGACTTCACCATTATACATACTTCAAACATGGTGTTAATATTTTTGTCTACGTAGCTTTGAAAAATAAATTAGTATATTTTCGAATAATTACGTATTTTTTTTAATGTCAATGCCTATTATATTGCTAAAAAATAATTTAGCATAGCATAGCATAGCATATGCTCACGACTATATTCCCCGAGGGGGTAATCAGAGATATTCTGAAACCTCAGAACATCCATCCAAAAAATAATTAATATTGTAAAATTTAATTAAAATGCATTGCATTGCAAATGTAGTGCATTGGTATTAATATTATTAAGTTGAAAGCCTTCTGGGACACACAATTTTGATTTATATGTTGCGAAGCGATTTTTTTAAAACTATGTTTTTTGATAGTCTTTTTGTCACTAAATGGTGCCGGTTACAGTTTAAAAGTACCATTCATAATTCGGTATGTCAAGTTTTTTTTTGGAGGGCTGAATTGAAAACCATTTCGAGATAATTGTCTCAATAATCATATTTTCTATGTCAGAGATTTTAAAATGAAAGGATTACAGATATTTTTAATAAAATAATGTCGTTTTTCGGTCCGTGCAGTGACGTCACTGGCATACCTGTGAACTCCTTGGTAAACATAAAATCAACTTAAAATAACCGGCCATTAAGAAAAAAAAATACTTTCACAATGTCAGAATTTGACATTTGATGTTGCCGTATCTTTTTCCAGCATAGAGTTAGAAAGAGGAGGCAGGTTTTAATTTTTTTAAATACAGCTATATGTAGTTTTTCTCCATGGAGTTCGAATTATTTTCTCTCCACCTTTTTTGCACTTAGAGATTACAGATCAAAATAATTTAAAAATTAAATTTATATTGATAAACTCGATGAATCGCAATAAGAATGAAATAGGTATCTTAAAATTATGTCTTCTGTCCGTAAAAAATATAAAAATGAAGACAAAAAAAAACTTGACATACCGAATTACTCCCTACTCCTGCTAACAAAACTCCGTAAAATGGCTTGTCTAATATTTAAAACAGTGGGTTATTTTTCTTATTTTTCGATGTTTGCTCCGAAGTTAAAGTTGTCCAGTTTGATGGTATATTACCACCCCCTTAAATGTAAGATAAAAGACCTCTAGACACTCTCGAAAAGTTTCTATTTGAGTTGACCTAATTAGTCGCATACATGGATCTAGAATCATAAAGGATCCCACTCTTCCTTAGAAGCATTGATACAAGAAAATTTACGTTCGACTCCGTCGTCGATATTTCCAATTTTACGTGTGTCCCTTTCTATCCAATGACGTCACAACGAAAATTGAATGACGTCAATTTTTGACGTTGGATTAGAAAGGGACAGAGCTGGGACAAAGTTCGTAAAAAACGTCACTAAAAAAAACTACGGAGAAGAACGATCCTTACCGACCACAAAGGAGTATTATCATGTTTCCCGTCTTGTTAGGCAGTCTGCACTCCACTATAGAGGATTCCAAACTTCTTGGTCGCATAGTAATTGTTGTATCATATTGATGGGTACTTTCACCCCTTTGAGTTTTCGCGAGCGTTTGTGGAAACCTGTACATTCTAAATTCGCATTGGGTACTAACAATCATGTTGACATTCATGTCTTTTATAGTGACAATAAAATACTCGTATAAGGAGAGTCAGTGAATAAATTTTCAACACGCTCTTTTCACAGATTTTCACCAGCCATTTTAGTCTCATAATAAAAGAGAAGATTTTCAAACCGTTATAAAATCAGCACTACATATTGCTGACCGGGAGTCCCCACAGCTGTATCACGCCTGCGACCACGTTTTGTGAAACACGAAACATCAAAATAAAATCATGAACATTTTTTGTGGTCGCTCCCCGTCACACTGTACAGAGTTTTGGCCGGTTCCTGTTATTAATTTGTTGTTTTACGTAGAGTTTGCAATATAGTGACACCTAGCTTGACGAGTGTATGACTGTATTACCGTTTTTTCGATTGCGCAAAAACAGAAAAGTTTAGTATGAAGAAACCCAGAAAATATATATATTTTTTATTTAGTTAGTTCACAATAACACAACATGTTCTGTAAAATTTCAACCGGCGGCTACCAAGAGGTAGAACCGTACCTAATAACATACGGTACGGTTCAAAAGATGCCCTTTAAAGTTAGGCCAAACAGATAGACTGACAGATGGATGGACGGAAAGACAGACAGTCGGAGGGCGTAGGCCTAGCAATGGGTCCGGTTGGCACACTCTGGGTACGGAACCCTAAAAAAGTATAACACTAAACTATCTTCAGAAATAGGTAGTAACTTATTTCCGGTTCCAAAGTTTAGAATCCGTCCGATCAGATACCAAAAACCTGGTCACCTCCAACAACTTCCCGACAACTTCCGGAAGTAACGAGCTACGTACGTGACATGTTGATCTTGACAATATGTGACTTCTTCAAAAAGAAGCAAATTGATACTTATGTTGTTAGCACTAAGGATTATCTCCAATGCAGTTTAAAGTTGCGAGTATGGGACGTACTAAAAATTTTCGTGGAGAAGCGATTTGGATCTTTACAGCGTCGGTTTAAGGTTGTATTTCTGCAATGCTTGAATGTGTCAGTATTCAGTGCATAAGATGTAAAATATTTTTTGTTATGATATTTTCTGTAGTGCAGTATTTGCAGTAAAAATTTCTGGCTTCGGCTCTAGTTTTATTTTTAAGGCAATGGCAGTCGTTAAACTGGCGATTCTCTTCAAATAACTATCGTACATTTAATAGTTTGGATGCCTGGTTACTTCTGGAGAGACACCTCTCAGAGTGACGGATTGAACCCCCGATACCAAAGATTATGTAATTAGTTACTTTGTCGTTCCTCGTGTCGTTGTCACGTATATTTATTGCAATCACATGGTACAGTTAGGTCTTAAATGTAACAACTTTTGATCTACATAATGATACCTTCTGGGCACGGCACGGCAATTGAGCTCAGCAATTGAATTATTACATTATAACAGCGACTGCAAACGCCAACGATGGCTTGTTATCGGCTGAAACACTGAAAACCGCATCACTCGATTTCTAAATCTTAATGTTACGTACGCTGAATTGAGGTGTAACATTTTAAGAGGGGTGTCTCAAGAGTTTGGGGGAGTTGCGTTGTAGGTCTGCTATAGTGTAGTCGCGTCGCTCGTCGACTGTTGGTTGCCCCCTCCCTGGCCTACAACGAAGCTCCAGTGGTGGCTTAATATAGTGGTCTTTTCGAAAAACAGTCCTTGAAGTCACCAAAATACATAAACTACCGTACAACGTCAAGCACTTTTGCTACAAAAACTAGACATTGGCAAAATCATCACATACTCAAGATGGCAGCCATTTAAAAAAAAAAGAATATAATAGAAGAGTTTGCGGTGGGACTTAAAATACCTGATATTAATTAACAGATTTTTTTCTTTTTTATGTGTGATAGTTAAACATTTGACCCCAATCTCAACTGATGTTAAGTGATGATGAGGCCGAAGATGTAGCATGCTTACCTAGAAAAATGCCTATTCACTCTCGCCTTTGAAGAGGCCCAGGTTGTATTGCTCAGGGAACAGGTCCGCAGGCAGTTCGTTCCACTCCTTAGCCGTGCGCATTATAAAAGATGAAGCAAACTTCTTCGTGCGAATGGTTGGTAGGTCAACGACATAAGAATGGAAACCCAGGCTGCGTTTCGTCCCTCGCAGATGAAAGGGAGATGGAGGTATTAGCTCGTGTAATTCCATCGCACTCTCTCCCAAATGTATCCTATAGAAAACAGACAGACAGGCTACCTTGCGACGATGTTCAAGACTTTGATTGAATATGTTGACGGAGGACACGGAGACAACCTATATGCTTTAGGTATTAATGCGGTTAAGATTATGTATGACTCATCTTACCTATACAGGGTGAAATTAATATCATTAGCATCCTTTTAAACTAAGAGTCTACCCATCAAACTGAACAACTTTTTGTTGATTTTTTTGATTCTTTTTTCTGATTTTTTTGTTGCTCCGATTGGTTTGCGCCCATAGTAAAGGTTGTTCAGTTTGATGGGTAGACTCTTAGTTTAAAAGGATGCTAATGATATTAATTTCACCCTTTTCACACTTTGGTGGAGGCAAGTTAGTAAAGCGCTCTTGGCGAAATGGAGTTTTATTATTCGAAACGACCACTGAACTCCATCTTTTTACAATAAATGCTATTTTATAATGTTCAGTATTGTAAAAGAGCATTATCCACTCTATAAAATTTATGGGCCTATGAAGCCGCGACAGCAATAGCGAAAAATATATAAAGGAAACTTTTAACGGAAAATGAAAAAAAAAAAAAAAAAAACTTTCAAACGTAACAGGGTGTAAAATTTGATGCATGTTAAACAGGATGTTTCAGACCATCAAACTGAACAACTTTCACTATGGAGACAACATCGAAATCGCGTAAATGTAGCGCATTTATTTTACTCCTTTAGGTATGAATAATATAAAAGGCCGCACATTTATTTAGGGAACGTCTATAATAAATTCCCACTTGAAGTGTAGGTAGTACCCGATCCCGACACCCGGCAGTCTCGAGATTGTGAGATTATATCCAGTGAGTCCCATCACGATATTATATTACGAATATTTCACTGACTTAATATAAGTCTTGGTACAGACTAGATGTCGAATGAAAGAGGCAAGGTGGTAAAACTTCTACTATTGTAAAACTATAACAGAAGTGTGTTTTTATATTGAAGACTAACCTTTTGCCCCACATCTTTATGTAGAATTCATGTTTCTATCATTGGTTTAGGCTGTGCGTAGGGTTGCCAACCTTTGTGCACGGATAGGCGGGAAATTTGGTATCAAGGTGCGGGATGTGATAAGGCGAAAAACAATGAGGCAAAGAATAAAAATAAAATTTTGTAGCCTTTTACTTTATATGATTTTACAAACATAAAAGTTACCTATTACAAAGGGGTGCAAGGAAAGAGCAGTTTGAAGAAATCTGAGTTCGCCAGGCGCACCCTGGACAGTCAGCCTCGATACTACCATTTGAATTGCTGACTGGGTAAACATTCCAAACAGCATGAGTAACTAATTGTCATGCGATATGGCTTATGCTGACACGAAATTAGAAGTAAAAGAACAAGAATACTACCTTTGAACTTTGGCATTTAAAAAAGACTGCATAAATTAGAAAAGAAACTTAAGGCGTATCTGCCCTGGACCACGACTCTCCATACTAATCGATGCGGACGAGCGCGTGGCTCCGGTCAGAATTTAGCTGTTTTCTTTGTAAAATTAGAAGATTTTTTAATAATTTCTAAAAAGTAAGAAAACCACATCATTCTAAATTGTATTGTGAACAATATTGTAAATTTTCATTTTCTTCCGATTCAAAATGTAAGAGTAAAATGGTTACAACTGGAAAAAAAGGGGTGACTTTAGAGTCCCTTTTCTTCGGTTTTATTCATTAAAATCGATTTCTAGAAAAACCACATCACTTCTCATATCCTGTAGATGGTTCAGTTTATTTTTCAGCTCAAAAAGTGCCATAGTTAATGAATAAAATGGTTACAAAGTTACCCAAAACCGGCAGGTAGCCCCTTAATAAAGTTTTAAATCACTTCTTCTGAGTCAACTGAGCTCACAAATACTTCTACTAGAAAGGTAAGCCAGAAAGCGGGACAATGGGCGTCCCCGCACACATCTATCGCGGGACGCATCCTCTAAGGGTCTAGAAACCAGACGTCCCGCCTCTCGCGGGACGGTTGGCAACCCTGGCTGTGCATCAGTCAGTTAGTCAGTCAGTCAGTCAAAGAACTGTTTTTTAAGTAATCATCGTGCTAGTAATCGAAAATCTAAATAAATAAAACGACTGGATTGATTTCGATGAAAATTATTGTGTTTAAAAGATCACAAAAAAAAATTACTTACCTGAAAATAGAAAAACAAACTGTGGTGTAGTCCTCTCTCACTCACACTAACTCAGTATCGCACGTGCTTACCTCTTCTTGTCAGTGCGAGCCCATTTGTATGAAGTGACAGTGAAGTGTACAGGGTTGTGGTTCTATAGTTACAATAATAGTAGATTACACACCGAGGGCAGGAAAGTAAGAAAGGTCACGGATCTCATGTAATTGTTGTTCGAGGCGAAGCCGAGGTCAACAAACATGGTGATCTGAGGCTTTCTTATTTACTGCCCGAGGTTAGTATACTATTTTTCTCCTCGGCAAATTCATTTAGCGCCGCGGGACGAAAATTGACGCTTTCCGTCCGGAGCTGCGGAGGGGAGAAAAAGCAATAGTTAACCGACACATTAAATGTTTCACAATGTTTTACGTATCCATAATAATAATAATAATACATAAAAATCATGATTTCTCAATGAATTTCCATATTGTGAAATAAATGTTTAAGAGCTTACTTCCTGTTGTGGTTATTTCGAAATATGGCGCACTGTTTTAATACTGCACCGTCAATTTTTATTTGCATTTAAACAGTTTACGTTTCCCATTATATTAAAAAAACAAAAGCATTCCCAGTTTAAAACATTCACATATATTACATAACGATACGAAACATTGTGTAATTAAGCTGCGAATTCCTTGAATGAAACATAGCGATTCCGGGAATTCGTTCAATTCAATTAATTATTTTTATTACGTTAACTGAAGAGTAACTGAAAACTAAAACGCACAATGCAGGGTGAAATTGATATCATCGTAAGATTTTTTTTTTGCTTCGCTCGGTTTGCCCCTACATAGCCCAGTCATCTTATGAAATGAAATGAAATGAAATGAAATGAAATTTATTGCGATAAATGTTGTACATACTGGGTAAATAGGTGGTAACTTACAAATAGATCAGCACATTTAGTCAGATGTCTGACATACAATATTATTAATAATAGATAAGATATAAGAAATAAAGAAATAAAATGGTGCACATTTTGCATACAATAACATAAAATAGTGCACATTTTTAGGTTGCTTTTGAAATGTACATTTTATTTTAATATTTCCAGCAGCTTTCATGCATTAGGGCTAAGTAGTTCCTTTAGTGCGTAAAATTGTTTTTCTTGGAGCCATTTTACCAGCCTACGCCGGAAAATTTTTAAGGGCAGTTCTTTTACATCGATGCTTAGTGCATTAAATATCCTAACACACATGGCATAACAGTTTTTATGATGTACTGCAGTTCTAGGAATTACATCATAGACCAGATTATTTCTGTATCTAACGTTCCTAGAATGAACTTCTCTTGTTCTTAGAAATAAATTTTCGTTCTTTCTTACAAAATGTGCTGCCTCTAATATATATGACGATGGAAGTGTTAGAATTCCTAGCCGTTTAAATAGAGGCCTACAAGAGACATCAGGTGCTACGCCACACATAGCCCGAATGCACTTCTTTTGAGCAATGAACACCTTTTCAATGTCCGTGCTGTTGCCCCATAGTAACAGACCATACGAAAGAGTTGAATTTACATAACCATAATAGGCCGTCAGGAGAGCTTCTTGCGAGGCTACTCTACGGAGTCTACCTAATAAATAAACATAACTGTTTACTTTACTACAGACTTTAAGAACATGCGCTTTCCAGTTACAAAATTTGTCCAATGTAATTCCCAGAAATTTAGTTTCATTTAACTCTTTAATATTTTGACCATTGTAGTTTAAATTTAGTTGGCTCGTTTTTTCGCCATATTTAGAGAATTGAATGTAATTAGTCTTGTTCATATTTACGCGTAAGTTATTATTATCTAGCCAGTTAGTAATAGAATTAATTGTAATATTTATATCGTTTATGAAGTCATTGATTTCCAAATTTTTATCAGAGGTAATTGTAACGGAAATGTCATCGGCAAATAGGGTACAATTATTTTTGGTTATGTCAGGAAGATCATTAATAAATAAAATAAAAAGTAGAGGCCCAAGAATGCTGCCTTGAGGTACACCAAATTTATTTATAAGTTGTTCAGATCTGAAAGGACTTAATGTTGATGTTTTGTCAATTTTTCTTATTTCCACCATTTGGTTCCTGTTAGCGAGGTATGTGCGCAGCCAATTTATTGCTGGTCCTCTTATACCGTAATTATCCAGTTTGCGTAGTAATAGATTATGAGGGACAAAATCAAACGCCTTTGACATATCGAAGAATATTACCATTATCTTTTTTTTATCATTCAATGATTTAGTGATTTGGTCAATGAGGTTAAAACATGCCATTGTAGTGGATTTGTTGGCCTGAAACCCAAATTGTTCTTTTTTGACGATACTATATTTTGTGATAAAGGAAGTTAATCTTACGGAGTTTTGTTAGGAGGAGTAGGAAGTAATTATAAAAGGGACTTTTAAACTGTTACCGTACCGTTTAGTGACAAAAAGACTACCTGAAAACATATTTAAAAAAATTCACTACGCATCATAGAAATTGTACCTCCCAGAAGGCTAAAAACTTAATAATTTTAGTATCAATGCACTCATTTAAATTAGATTCAACAATACAAATGACTTTTGAGCAATAAAATAACCATGAAATTTTAAAAAATTATTTTTCATTAGAAAATACAAATGTATTTTGAAAGCTTTCTAAGTAGACAAAAATATTTATTCCGTGTTTGAAGGGTGTATAATGGTACCTAAAGCCTTGAAAATGTAAAAAAAATCGTTATCTGTTTTTTTTTAGATTGGGATAAATGCTAAATTTTAAATTTGGGGCTGAAGTGGACCTGATTTTTAAATTTTGGTATATTCATAGGCCCAAATTGGCTCTTAAAATGATACACCGAAAAAAATATTTTTTTCATTAGTCCCGTCTCAAACCGTAAAATGACTGGGCTAACAGTAAAAGTTGTTCGGTTTGATGGGTAGACTCTTACCCCTGTACTAATAAACCCGGAATAATTTAAACCTAGTATAACATCGGCGTAACTGTTCTTATCAAAGACAAATTTCTATACATTTTGCTTATTCTCAGTTTATTCTTGGTATAACATTTTATACCACGTTTATTTGTACCAGGGTTAGTTTAAAATTATGCTAATGATATCAATTTCACCCTGTATAGATACAAATATCCTTGACTCGGGTACAAATATTCATTTTCACCATACTAATATTTGTACCTTACGGGATTCAAACCCGAGACCCTCGGCACAGCAGGCAGGTTCACTACAGACTGTGCAATCGGGCTGTCAACAATTACGACCGGGTGACTCTTTTTGGCAATCATTTTATTGTTTAAATTTTCAGTTTCAGAAGTAAAGCCAAAAGCTAAGGTAAGCAGTATTTAAAGCCAAAGAAAAAAAAAGGTTTTTTTAATGATGCCAAGAAGAGCCATAAACCATGGCATCTTGTTTTGTGCAAACAAGATACACTACACTACTTTTCATAATCGGGTAAGATACAAATAGTAATAGATGTAGGTAGAGTCAATGACCTTTTCGAAAAACGGCAACTGTACAAGGTGTTTAGTTCAGTGTACAGGGTGTAAGGAAAAGTTGTGGTTTAAACGTTAATGATCCTTTTCCTTACATCCTGTATAGCTGTAAATAAATCGAACATTTAAAAAAAGTGCAAGTTTTTGAAAAGAACAAACATGATTTTTTATTTTTCACGCAAATCAGCCTCATTTTCGAGTTTCTATGAAAAGTAAAAACAAATGCAGAATTTTTAATCCAAAAATCAAAGTTTCTCAGATTGAAGCAATTCTATTCAAATGGTTTTCAGGTTTTGCGTTAATTTGTTTACACCCTGTATTGGCCTACGTTATTATTTTGTAGTTAACCATCATCATGAGAAGATTTTACGAAATTATCTACTACTATGACTCATCTCTATGACTCATAATATTTATATAAAACAACAATGAAACAATTTCATAACATGTCGCAACAAACCTAAGTATAAAACCATTGAGCATATCAAATGAGTACTCATACAACGTGTGACTTTATTCGAGAAAAGTTGTAATTAACAATTAAAATGAGACATTTCGATACTGATATGTTTGATTTTTGTTTCGGACCTGGTATCGGTTGCCGAGGACCTTGGCGTGATTTTGGAAGACACGGATTTGGACATCATGGGTTTGGACCTAAACGCCATGGGCATGGGCTTGGACCCTACCAAGGACACCACGGATTCGACAGGTTCCAAGAATGTGGACCTGTAGAAAATCATCTTGAGGGATTTGAAAGACCCCATGGGCATGGACCTCGTGGATTTCCGGGTTTTGAGCACCATGGACCTCATCATCATGGACCTCATCATAATGGACCTATCGGGTTTGCAGGATTTCAAGAAAGTGGACCTTGTAAAAATCATCATGGTGGATGTCAAAGACCCCGTGGACCTGGTCCTGAATCCGGCCCTCATCGTGGGCCTCATAATTTTCACGATAAGTTCGGTAACTGTAGACCCCAAGGATGTGGACCTGAAGAAAATCATTCAGATGAATGCGGAAGGCCGGGACCTCAGGTCAACAAACCCAATTGTCGCTACGGACATCGTGGAGCTCGACATAATTCTTCTGATGAAATGGAGGACTTTGAACATGGACATCGAAGTGGACCACCAAACAAGCGTGGTCCCAGAGGATTCAGTCCATGTGGACCAGGACAATCCAGACCATGCCGAAGAATTGGTCCATATGACAGACCAGCCAGAACCTGCTGTGACTCTGAAAGACCTTGCTGCGGAGAAAGAGGAAACTGTTTGGAAACTGAAGCCGGCAGACCAGGCAGACGTGGATCACCAGGTCGAAGAGGATGTTCTAAGGAAAATGGACCACGTCGCTCAAACAATAAGGACGATAATCCTGAATCCAGACAGGAAACAGTGTTAATACAAAGAATTGTTGTTGATAAGACGCCTCGATGTTATTCTGTGTGAGTTGTAAGTTTGATTTAGATAGACATTACCTACTTTCAAACTTATTCAACACTAGTCGTGCCCGCAATATACGCGTAAACCAATAATTTATTTATATCCGACCTGTCTACATAAAACCCGTTGATGCCAAAATGGTCTATTAGGTGAAAATTTACTTTGTTTTAACCTAGATTTGAGCCTATTAAACAGTGAAAACCACATACACGAAATTACGATTGATTCGGTAGTTTCAAGACTAGATACAAACATTGAAACGACACGGCAGACAGAAATGTCAAAACTGTAATTTTTGGAATCCACTAGTTTCTGTTTTATGCATATTTACTGTTTATAGGAACATATTATAATAATATTATAATTATCATACTAGAAAATTAAACTGCTAAGGATAAAATTGATCAAAAGAAATGTTTGTCATACTTTTATAAAGGGTGTAAAGAAAAGTATCATTAACGTTTAAACCACATACTCTACCCATCAAACTGAACAACTTTTACTATGGGAGCAAATCGATAAGAGCAAAAAAAAACAGCTGTTGCATACATTTTGCGTCGAGTAGGTAAGCAGTTTAGTATGGAGCAGCAGATTTTTTTGCTCTGACAGGTTTGTTTCCATACTAAAAGTTGTTCAGCTTGATGGATAGATAGATTATGTGGTTTAAAGGTTAATGATACTTTTCCTTACACCCTGTATAATTTATTTATACCCAAGATGTAAGGAATGATGATAATTGATAAAAAAAAGGATATTGTGTGTAAATACGACATTATAATTTAGTTATTTACGTACTATGTCGGTACAATATACACATTTTCGTGAAAAAATGAGAGCATATCGTTAACCTTGAAAAAAAAGGATTACGATTTTCTTTCGGAAATTGGCTATATCTATCAGTGAATCATTACTATCATATATTATACAGCAGGTTTTTCCAAACATGCGATATGATAAGTTAATCGTATCTACGGTACTTCCATGCTAATCTAGGAGTGCAAGAAAATAGTTGAATGAACACGGAGATAAGAATATATCTACTAGTGTAGACTAGAAATATTAGCAGACGTTAATAAAAAAATTGTTGCAGCAAGTAGATTTATTCAACTCAAAATCAATATAGGTAATTTACAAATAAAATCGAATCCGCAACGCAGGCTTCGTCAAACCTTAATCACATATTCTATATCAAATACAAGCTTCGTCAATTGCAATTGTAGATTTTAGTGAAATCTATCAGAATTCTACTTATAGTCGCTAGTCACTCCCCGTGCGTCAGCCGCTAAAGTAGGTAATACAGTAACCACTATGTTTTTTTTACTAACAACTTAATTCTTTACGAATAAAGTTTGTTTCGAGATTTTGTAATAACAAGTTTTGTTTGTTACTTTATTCTGAACTAAAATGTTCAAGTGTGATTGATGGCCGCGCCAAAATCAACAGCGAAAAATAAGGCACCAACCTTCCATACAAAAAAAATACAACAAAATGTGTGTCATAATATAATACAAGTCCAGGCTAGATTCTGGAACTATGTGACTAGATAATTTGTGTGACAATGTCGAAAAAAAAAAAACCCCGCATTGTCCTTATGAGTTCTCATACTTGGTCCCCCATAGTAAAAGTTGTTCATATTGATGGGTACTTTCACCCCATTGAGTTTTCAAGAGAGGTCTTCTTACACCCTGTATTACTATGGAGGTGCTACTTGGGAATGTTCCTCCATTGAAAAGGAAAAATCTTCCACCAGGCTTAGTGTGAAGCCTGGGGACCGGCCGTGGTCCAACAGTTCTTAGTTGGACCTTGTATATATATAGGGTCCAACTTAATATGCTGACACTTTTTTAAGGGGATGTTCAGAGCATCAAACTGAACAACTTTCTCTATGGGACCAACATTGAAATCGCGAAAAAAAAATCAGCTGTCCCATACATTTGGCTCGAGTAGGTTGGCAGTTTTGTATGGAACAGAAGATATTTTTTTCGCGATTTCGATGTTGGTCCCATAGAGAAAGTTGTTCAGTTTGACGGTCTGATCGTCCCCTTAAAAAAGTGTCAGCATATTAAGAAGGACCCTATATATATCGAATCTCTGTGATTATTTCTCTTGCGCGATATATGTCTCGCATTCGATTGTGAACCTTATTTGTAGTAGGTTACGAGTTACGTATTTAAGGTGAACGTTGTCTTTGTATGGAGCATATTTCAGAGCATGTCAACACCCAAATTACATTGAATATCGCTGTCACAAAATACATATTTTCTTACATAATACCTTCAAGCTATCAAGCTATCACACAAACAAGTACTTTGAACGACGAGCTTGTTACATTTCCATCCAAGAATCCAACTAAGCAAAATGTCAATCTTGGAAAATTGGTCGCCTAAACGAGAATATGAAATAGTAAGCCAGATGTGAAGCAAGGGTAACCACAAATAACGATGCTCTGCAAAAAGAGGGTCCTAAATCTCCAGGCGAAATCTAACAGAGATGAGAAAAAAACTAAAAGAAAACTGACAACAATTTACAGTAAATTGTTACGTTCTACAAGATGGAGACAAGACTTGCAAAAGAAAAGAAAATGCTGCGGTATTTTTTGAAGTAAAACTTCTTTATGCACGCTTGACTTTGGGAGTGAGCTGGTGAAAGCGTGACGAGAGCGTTACGAAAAGTGTGATCGGGCGAGGCGAAAGGAAGTTTTACTTCAGTCGTGTGGTCTGAAGCACACTCGTTTTTTTGTTTATTAGTGCGTTCACGGAGCGGCAGATGTCAGTCCATAGAACCACACCCTGTGCGTAAATGCGTCACCGTGTGTGCTTCTACGCGCGGTTTCATACAACTCCTTGCTTCACAAATGACGGACTGGCGTCTGCCGCTGCGTCAATACGTCATCGTGTGTGAACGCACTTAGCATGACTTTTGCTTTAAAGTAAAACAACAACTAACCACCGTAGTAACTTTTACATTTAGTTAGATGTTATATTTAAATATAACATCTCACTAAATGTTATATTCTTGGATGATTAGATGTTAGGATGATTGTCACTTAATCACGTATAGCTGAACGGATTTGGATGAAATTTGAAACCCAGATAGAATATGTTCTGGATTAACAGATAGTACCTATCCAGGTCCAAGTAGACAGAATCGCGGGCAACAGCTAGTTTTAAAATAAATTACGTAAAACTGATTTATTGTTCTCTTTATTTCATACCTAATTAATACCCTAGGTTATTTAGAAAATTCAAAGGAAATTTTATAATTTGTCCCTCATTTTACAACATCAATTTATTTTATTTTATACGATAGGAACTATTTTAACTGATGATTTTTCATCTTTTTGTTTTGTTTTTTGTTTTTTGCAGTTTAAAAACGGTCTTTAATGGAGACTACTAGCTTTAATAAAATTTTCAACAAAAAAATAACAAATCCCCGAAAACCCGGTTCTATTGAATACGAAAGAAAAATACCCAACTCCGGCAAACCTCTTTTCAATTTTGCAGGTACCGTCAAATTGACCGGAAAATTGTTTTGCATCCGAAAAACCGTCTCAGACCCTAAATATACAGGCTTTATACGGGGTATTAGGGTTAAACATCACCGTGTACCGTATACCGTGGAATCGGGGTTGTTTTGAAGCCGGAACAAGGTGCTTCAGACCATCAAACTGAACAACTTTTACCATGGGACATTGAAGTCGCGAAAAAAAACAGCAGTTTCATACATTTTTGTCGAGAAGCTGACAAATTCTATGGAAAAGCTGATTTTTTTTCGCGACTTCAGTTTGTTCCGGCTATCGAAATTTTAGGGTGTGCTTCTAACCATAAGACTGAACAACTTCCACTATGGGACTTTATTATACCACACCATGAACACTTGGCTGTCAATTTATACAAATGAGAAAAACTCACAGGAAAAGCAAGACAAGTGACTCCCACGTCACGCTGCAGGTCTGTTACGGGGCGGTCGCGTGTCGGTTGCCTGCTCTCCGGCCTGCCACAAAGCTCCGTCATTTATAGTGGCTTAAGATTGTTTTTAGCACATATTAGATACTCATTCTTATATTTTGATTATACAACGGCTATGGTGTCCGATTATGACCGTGTCCGATACGGCCTGATTTTAATTTCATAACCTAATTTGTACACCAAAGTGACATAAACTCTATTGTATATGAACTCTATACATTTTTTACTAATGAATTCTATAATTCATTTACGAATAATCTCTATAAAATTTACGTATCTTTACATTTTTTTACGAATCAAGATGTGTGACATAAAAAATAGCAACACAGAACCTACATCAGCTTGCTAAATGTATGGTATTGTATGTCCTGGCTCATTACGTTCTATTAACGTAACTCTAGATGTAAAGCAACGTAGTAACATAATAACAGACTCTACGCCTCGTAACTCTGCGTGTGTTCTGAGCAGATAACGCGAGTAAACAGACTATTAGTGATAAGACCGCCCTTTGTACATACAGAGGGCGGTCTTATCACTAAAAAGCGATTTCACTGAATTCATTCGTTCTTTTTCTCCTTAAATGTTTTTATACTGTGATTAAAACATGCCTACGGAACCCAATCATGGGCGTGCCCGACATGCTCTTGGCATGTTTGAAATTTCAAACATTGTAACCTAATTCCTACACCAAAGTGGCATAAACTCTATTAATTTATACAGGGTGTTTCATAAGTAACAATAAATTTTTAAAACTCATAAGGGGGTTGTTTAGACCGTCAAACTGAACAACTTTCTCTATGGGACCAACATCGAAATCGAGAAAAAAATAATTTTAAATCCCATACATATTTTAGCTCTAGTCGATTTGTAGAGTATAGAACATAAATAATTTTTTTCGCGATTTCGATATTGGTTCCATAGTGAAAGTTGTTCAGTTTGATGGTCTACACCACCCCCTTAAATGTTTATTTGTAGTTTTGTAACACCTTGTATACGGGATGTGAGAAATCAAAAAATAGCAACACAGAACCTAACTTTCAGCTTGCTAAATGTACGGTATTGTATGTCCTGGCTCATTACGTTCTATTAACGTAACTCTAGATGTAAAGCAACGTAGTAACATAATAACAGACTTTACGCCTCGTAACTCTACGTGTGTTCTGAGCAGATAACGCGAGTAAACAGACTATTAATTGTGACACACTGCCTTTACGACTGGCGAATGAGCATTTTTCCTGTGGGTTTCTAGGGGATCGCTAGATGGCGCTACGGTCTTTGAGAGTAAAGTTCTAAATTTTAAAACATGTTTCTTTAAAATAATAAAGGAGGAAAAGATGATAAAAAGATGCTACTGTTATTTTTAATCAATTACGAATAATTTTAATCGTAAATTTGAAGCTGTTGACGTCTGATATGGCTGTATAGGCTCGATCCGTTAGCCTTGTAAAAAAATAAATCAGATGTCCTTTACAGATTCGGTTTAATTTTTAAGAACAAATTTAAAGAAAATAAAAACGCTAATTACTATGACAATTTAAAAATAAATTCACAATAATAAGGGCGCGTTTATTTGACACTTATTTATTCGAGCAGACGCCGCGAGTTAGTTTTCAAACCGTGTGTCCATCATAGACAAGTTGAACATTAAGACGAGGCTCCCCAATTCCCCATCATCTCTAAATTCTTTAGGAATACGGTTAGGAGATCAAATAGTATGTAAAAACGTATGATGACCGGCAGTATGAAGGAAAAGAGATCCAGTAAATGCATGCCTAAGAGATGGGCATATGCGGTCAAAGAAATTACCGACGATTTGACAGGATTTGAGATGGGACACATTATAATGGTCTAAGGAGCAACACCAAATTCACACTTGAGGTTCGATCCGTCGATGAAACTCGTAAGGTTTACCTGGCTCGAGTTTGGAGTCCATTTAAAGACATCCAAACTAATCTATGTTCGTAAGTATTTAAGTTTTGTTCGTTATTTTCCATGCCTATGTGTATCATAGTAACTTACCCCTACAGCTATAACAGCAGGATTCATTAGCATAATAAATTACGAACCGGCAGAGTTTAAGGTAATGTGTCTTAAATATGGGTTTACCAGGGAAAATCCTATTTCTGTGTATTATTTAAGAGGGTTATCTTAAAAAATATTGTTATTTACATACTTTATATCTTGTGGTAAAAAATTGGCAAATTGAAGTGGCAATGGGCCGGTCATATCTGCCGAAGAACTGACGATCGATGGGGCGTCAGTGTTCTTGCAGGGAGACCAGGAACTGGCATGTGTAGTGGCGAGGATACCTTCAGGTAGGTTAGAATAAATAAATAACGCTCACAGGCACATACATTGTAATGATCCCAAACTAAGCACTAAAGGCTTTTATTATGGAAACCATACAACAACGGCACGATCATATAACATACATGACCGAACCGGGATTCGAACCCAGGACCCTGGTTTGGCAGTCCGGCGTGGTAACCATTACACCAACCGGGTCGTCGAAGAACTGACGATCGATGGTGCGTCAGTGTTCTTGAAGGGAGACCAGGAACTGCCATGTGTAGTGGCGAGGATACCTGAAGAGGTAGGTTAGAATCTACCTTGAGTTTGACGTTTCTTTCCTCCACTCTTCCTCGATTTTTTTTTTTTATTGATGTTTCTCGAGTCGAGGACGTTTCAAGGCCGTCTCGACTCGAGTCAAGGAAATCTCTAGACCGGTTTTAGTGAAAACAAGATACTTACTATTTTGATTTTAATGTGGGTAGTGAAAACGCAGTAAATTTTTTTTTATTTCTGGTTCACAGAAATATTTTTTTATTGTTTAATAATTGACAACCACTATAAGAGTCACGTTGCAGGGTTTGCCTCGAACACTTGTCTCTCGCGTAGTGTTCGCGCGGTTCGCGTATCAGCCTGCCACGAGGCTCCTAAATCCTTCTCAGTTGTTCTTACTCAAAAACAATCCTCGAGATTGGATAGACACTCCCTCAAATAACTTGACACTGGCAAAATCTAACAAAGAAACGCCATTTAATCAAAATAGAATAGAATAGAACAACCACTATAAGCCCGTACGTACCATATCTGCTCATACATTTAGTTCACAAAAAGGTCATCATGCAATTTTTATGAAGATACTGTCTTAAGACTTATATGATTATGACTATGAGGTAGATTTTAATTTGATTCGTTTTTAGGGTGAAAATGGGACCCTATTCCTAATCCTACGTTGTCCGTCCGTCCATCCTAGCGTCCGTCATCATACAAGTTTTTTCAACATTTTTCTCTTCTTTATCAGTCTTAAAAACGGTAATACATGTAAAAGTATAACAAAAAATAATATAAACCAGCCAAGCGTGAGTCAGGCTTGCGCTAATAATAAGTACCAGAGAATAATTTTTTTTGTGGTAAGTAAATAATAAATACAGGGTGTAAGGGACAGCCCTCCGCAAACTGAAACGGTGAACTCAGACCATCAAACTGAACAACTTTCACTATGGAGCCAACCTCAGGAAACGCAAAAAAAAATCAACTTTCCCATACAAAACTGCTGCACCTACCCGACTCAAATGTATGGGACAGCTGATTTTTTTTTCGCGTTTCCTGAAGTAGGCTCCATAGTGAAAGTTGTTCAGTTTGGTGGTCTGAGTTCACCATTTCAGTTTGCGGAAGGCTGTCCCTTACACCCTGTATTGTGTGATGGTACGGAAAACTCGGTACCCGATTTGTCCGAATCGAACTTGGCCGGTTTTTTTGTTTTTTTTTTTCACACTATCTCAACTTCGACAACCCTCTGACCTAACATGGTTTTTGAGTAAAATGTTGCCAAAACAGTAATCCCGGTCATGCTCATACTACGACCATAACCATTCATACTGATCAAAAATAATGGCCTGATTACCACATTGTATCCAACTATAGTATAATTATTTGAAAGTGGCACGCCAGTCCTGTGTCTACTGTGGGGGAAAGTTCCCTTAGAAAACTATTTAATTTTCTACACTTTGTGAGACACGTACTTCTACAGTATGGAATATAGAGGCTGATGATGATTTTTTTTTAATTCACAATCAGATCCCATTGCGTCATTATCTGTCGCAAAGAGAGCCTCCACGAACGACGACGTCTTGAACCCTGTGTGCCCGATGCATCCGGCATACCCTGGCCAATCAGCAATACACCTTTTACGCTGATTGGTAAACCTTTAACCACAATGACAAATCAAACTAAATGACATAAACGAAAAAAGATCGTCTGACTAATGTTATATATAATTAACAGTTGATGATAAATCACTGAGTCGCGTGGCAAGAGGGCTCTCGTGTAGACGTCTTTCATTCGACATGCGTGTTAAGTAGCCACGTGGCTCCGCCATTTCTGTGGTTTCTGGTATGTGTTTGTGTGCAAAAATATTTCTTCCGATCGCCATATATTTATTACCGTATATCAAGCGCGATTTATTTTTTCACGGTTTCATTGGTGATCCCATAGTCAAAGTTGTTCTGTTTGATGATCTGAAGGACCCCTTTAAGTATAAAAAGCATTTAAGTTTACACCCTGGAAAATAGAATAGTGTTTGGAATAAAAACACGCGTTTGAACTTTAAACTTACGTTTATTGAAAATATAAAAATGCAACCTGCCGTTTCGTAGAACGGATGAACAGAGAAGGACGAAAGTTGCCAGAAGGCAAAAACATGACGGCCACTTACTAGTGTTGCCACAATAATACATAAAAATACCAATTATTGTTTATATGTTCAGTTTGTTCTGAACATAATTGGGGCCACGAGAAAAATACAAAATTTTAATCCAAAGGTAAAGGACACAATTTCTTTATAGATCTACGATACACTTTGTTATTCATTTTTATATCGGCTACTCTTACTCTACCATCATTCCCAGGGAATGTTTTTACAATTCTTGCCATTGGCCATACCAAAGGAGATGTGTTTAAATTTTTAACAATGACTAAATAAATCACCATCTTTTAAATTAGGTTGCTGACATTTTCACTTGGGACGGCTCTGCAACTTCGTTAAACAGTTGTTAGAGTATACTTCCTAAACATCCTGTATGAACTTTGAACAATCCCAAAATATTACAACAATTTACTGAAACATAGTATAACGAGTCAGAGCCTTTACAATTAAAAAGTGTCCAGTCGTTAAATATTATCAATCAATTGAACTATCTACAAGTAAAGGCCTTGAATTCACTACAGCTTAAATTTGAATTATTCTAGTATTCAACTCTTCATAGGTTGAAACAAAATTACCTATTATTTTCTTTCGATGGAGTGTAACACTTTTTTACATCTTCCTCCCACAGTCCTCCAAACTCAGGAGGGTAACTCGGAATAAACTTAAAAGCGATATAATTTTGAGAACAAAAGTTATTGATTGAGTCCTTATGATCTTTGGAGGTCTGTGGGTGTACAACTTATTTAAACTATAAGATGCACCTTTAAAGGGTTTTGCATTTTGCATTATGGAAACTGATTTTGGGGTAGGTACTATAGCGTACTCATTCCCTCTTTAATTGTACCAGTATGGAAACTGATTTTGGGGTAGGTACTATAGCGTACTCATTCCCTCTTTAATTGTACCAGTATGGAAACTGATTTTGGGGTAGGTACTATAGCGTACTCATTCCCTCTTTAAATAATTCAGTATGGAAACTGATTTTGGGATACTATAGCGTTCCCGTTCCTCTATAGGGGAAACTAAAGGCAAATCCACATGGTAGTGGTTATTTTTTAATTAGCACTAGACATTTACTATAATATTTTACTTTTTACTGCATAGGGTATAGCAAAATCAGTCACTATATATATCAAAGCTAGAACTATTACAATTTATATGAAATGTTGCCACCAACTACATATATCCAAATAGGTAGTTTTGTAATACAGACCCATTTGGGATTTTTATAGAAACTTCAAGCAGAATAATGAAATATATATCAGCACCCAATAGTAGGGAAATTTCTCCCGGGGCATGGAAATCATCATCTGAATGTTTTACATGTTTTTGTATATTTCAAGTCGAAATATCAAATGCTTGTTGGGGCAACATTGTTGTTGTGGAATCTACAACATGGAATATTAATGCAAATTTTACATTATTATGTTGGCATGGAAGCACACTTTAAGTTTACAAACTGGTTTATTGCCGATACTAATAATATTGTTTGGATGAATTATAGCATTCAATCCCAATTGTTTAACAAGTTTACCTGTAATAAAGAAAGCTTGACCACACATGCTTAACCAGACTTGCTTAAAACCTTTAGTTTCACAGTGGGAAGTAAAATGCAGTTTGATTAGAAATCTATGTAACCACAGGCTCCTCAGCGTTTAACTGATCGTCCTGTTCTGGGTGTAAGAGTGTGTTATGATCCTGTTGACACATCTTACATTTGAAAAGAAACTTACACTTACCACTGTGTGGCTTTAAACAAATCTCGCATAACTCATATTCCCGAACAAACAGTTGTCGGTCCTCGAGCGCTGCCGTTTTGAATTCCGGACAGCTGAAAATTGCATGGTTGGTCTTATTACAAAATTCACAGGTTTTCAAACCATTCATCACAACATTTGTGACCTTTGGTGGCAAAGATTTATAGACTTTGCTCATATTAGGTGCACCTTCATAGCAAGCGCCCTTTTGAGGTATACTGCTATCCTCTAGCGCTATAGCGCGCTTTTCCAGGAAATCTAAAAAGTCTGCCATGGTAGGCATATTTTCCGAGTCCCTACTTAATTGATAAGCCCGGTTTGTAAGTGGATCTAGTTTCCTGGTAAAAATTGATATTAATATCATGTCCCATTTATCGATGGGCTCATTAAAGTTTTGCAGGGCATGTAACTGCTGTTTAATTTGTGACACAAATGTCCTTATAGAGATAGCTGTGCCTTTTTGTAAAATAGGTAAGTCTAGCAATATACCTACATGGTTTGAAATTAAGCGGGCCTTGTTATCAAAACGCTTAGTGAGCAAATCCAGTGCCTGCCTATAGGACTCATTTACCAATGGCAGATTGACAATAACTGCCAATGCATCGTCTGCCAAATATTTACGTAAGTAAAATAACTTTTGAACATGAGATAAGACACCATTTTGGTCTATGATTGCCATGAATAAGTCATAAAAAGGCCTGAACTTAGTAAAATCTTTGCCATCAAACACGGGTATTTCTATAGTAGGTAACTTGCAACTAGACACATTATGACATTCCGATACATTTTTGTTTGACAAAGACTTTAAGGAAGCATTAATTTTACCTAGAACACTGTAGTACTTGTCTTCAACGATGCCCACTTCCTCACTATCTCGCTCATCTATGCTGAGGATGTCCAGCTGGACGGTCTCATAAGCCTTAAGCGCATTTACAAGCGCCTCCTTTCGCGCCTCGAGTATATCAACACTAGCGGCCGCAAAACTTACTGGATCTCGTACGAAATTGTCGATCCTCGTGATGGTGGCTTTATGCTGCCCACGTTTAAGCCTCAGCTTCCGCATTTCCTCATCAGCAATCGGTTTCGACATGATCAAAACTGTTTGTTTACAATTCTGCGATAAGACACTGACGTTTGACGTAACACTGACAAGTGACAGATGACAGTCGCTTGAACCATAGACTAGGCTCAATCGAGGTTGGAACTTGCGTAGGTAACCAAACCAATGCTGCCAACTTGATAATACGACGCTAACTTCACTCGATGACACGATGCAATCGGTTTGAATCGAATGTGATGAAAATGTAGGTGGGTCGAAAACTTTTGGTAGGTTAACCAAATCGATGATTTTTCTTTCTTCTGTTTCGACCTTATGGCAGAACGAAACTGGAAGATGTCCTCTTTCGTTCCTATATCAGAACGAAGCTGCGGGCCGGGGCACCTGTTATAGCACGGATACCCAGCCTAGGCAGTGAACACTGTAACTGACCGGCGCGGCGGCACGGCGCACGAACTATAGCGAACGCGAAACTTGCACGCACGCACTGATTCTAATACTTTTCCTTATCGAAGGACCACAAAACACTATGTTTGGAATAAAAACACGCGTTTGAACTTTAAACTTACGTTTATTGAAAATATAAAAATGCAACCTGCCGTTTCGTAGAACGGATGAACAGAGAAGGACGAAAGTTGCCAGAAGGCAAAAACATGACGGCCACTTACTAGTGTTGCCACAATAATACATAAAAATACCAATTATTGTTTATATGTTCAGTTTGTTCTGAACAAATAGATTTAAAACACTGCCACGTTTTGATAATTAAACTAAAGTGTTATAATCTCAAAACGAGCACGAATTAAGTGTTTAGTTTCCATTACAGCGTTAGTGGAGTTAGCAGCCGCGGTATATGGACACGCAGCGGTGGAAGTAAGCCGGATTCGAATAAGCGATACACGTTTTAAGACACAAGATGTAGCGGGAATAGCTTAGAAGCTAATCTTTTTCTGTCGCGTTCAACGATATTAATGTACCAGTACTAGAATAAAATAAGGCGATCAGTAGAAACTGCATGCTACACTTCAAAACGATTTCCGTACCGCTTTGATCACTTCGAACTATATGCGAACGACGGACCGCAATGTGTCATTTTGTGTTGTTTCTATGAAAGGGCTTGTCTATCGTTAGAGTGTGACACCCGTATTCTTAGTTGTTTCCTTAAGGCTTCCTTACTCGAGTCGAGGACGTTTTTGACATTTTTGTCATACAAATTATGTCAAAAACATCCTCCACTTGAGTGAGGAAATGTCAAGAAAACAACTAAGAATACGGGTTGAGTCTCTGGTCAAGTTGCTGGCATGTCAGTTTGACTTGCCGTATCGGGGTTAAAAGATTTTCCAATCAGTAATAGGTGCCTGCTGATTGCCTAGAAGTGAGATTTTTTAAAGTCACACGTTCCAATCAGCAATAGAAAATGTCAAAATTACTATGAAAATTACTATGGATTACTTTATCAGGGCATTCTGAACTGCTATTAGTATAGTATGCTACTTTATTTTTCAACCACAAGAACCAGTTTATCTCAATTGAAATTCACTGTCTACCAATTTAATATTCATCATCACACCTTTACACACACCTTTATGTTAGCACACAGATTCACCCGCTGTACTGTTGATGTAAAATTAACACTCCTTAGAGCATAATTGTCAAAGTTTTTACTCATGACTGTGGTCTGTGTGCCGAATTTACACAAAAATCGTACAATGCCCTAAGAGTCCAATATAATAATTATCCTCAGGGTCCTGTTGGGGCTCCCACGATTCTGCAGTGCATCAGGCATGTTTGCGGATGCACATATAGATGACTTTTATGCAATTATACGCAAAAGGACTGCTTTTTTTTTACGTCTGTTGCAGACATAGACATATTACTCTAGAGTTTAAGTCTATGGTTGCAGATGATTTAATTTTGAGCGTCGTTTTTGGAGAAGCACTTTTTCTCATTGCTGTTCAGTCCTATACGAGAGCCGCAAACACGTCCGCAGCCTCTACAACAGGAGTGCAATTCTCTAAGGTAATATCCTACTTGCATCCTCCGATCGTCGAAGATGTCATATTAAGTTTGACACAACGCATACCGAATCGACACAACGAAAACGCGACAGCTTGCCGATGTTTGTAGCTTGCTTAGATGCTTGTATCACAAAGTACTATACTTGTATGTTTGCGCTTAGAGAATTGCACTCCAGAACTGTACAATCAGCTCTATGATTCAGATCATAGAAAAAGGCGTATAGATAGTAAAACAATGACCAAAAATTTCCGCTGTATCGTCCAATTTCGGACCGTCACCAAAGCGAATACAGTATCTGTAGATTCAGCATTCAGAGCTTAGCCAACGGGAAAGGGATCCAGTGAGAGCACTCACATGAAGAGACCTGGATTAAGGTAGCTGCCGAATTTTGAAATTGATTGAACGTCGGTTTTAAAGAGGGATAAAAAATGAGGTTGCTGTGACAGCTGGATTTTTCGCTGCTGTTTAAGGCCTCCGCTCATTGCAGCGATTTTATCGAGCGATAATATCGCTGCAATTTTGCGATAATTGTTTCCAGTACATTTTGTATGGGGACGCGCGTGATCCTACACACTGCCGCGATATTATCGAGCGATAATATCGCTGCGATTTTGCGATGATTGTTCTCAGTACATTTTGTATGGGGACGTGCTCGATCCCACACACTGCCGCGATATTATCGCAACTCTTTCGACTACATTAAGTGGTGGTGCGCATGCGTGACGCGAATCGCGGAATCGCTGCAGTGTGTAAGGTGTCGCGATATCGCTGTCGATAATATCGCTGCAATGTGCGGAGGCCTTATGTTGTATTCCCTTGGTGTTAGTTACAATTATGCAGAGGTATAAACTCGCACCTAAATTTTTGTTTAATTAACACTTTTTAAGGGCAATTCATTGGCCTTAAAAACTAGAGACTCCATGCCTCATAAAAACCTTGTCCGCATTGACACAATAATCCGCACAAATCAAGTAGGTATACATATTGTTAGAAAACAGTATTTGATTATAATAAACTTAGGCCCGATTCGACTAAACGCGAGTAAATTGTAGTCTTAGATTAAGTCGCCGGTTACTCTAGAGCAAACAGATTTTTGTGTGTTTTACCAACCCTAATCTATGAATACTAAGAAAATGTCAATGTTACGTAACTACAAAAAAATTATAATAAAAAGAAACCTAACAAATTAAAACTGTGTAACCTCACATTGCAATAAGTACGGATACAACGACCTCTTTTTTTAGGTGGATTATACATTCGTTCTTTTAGTATGAATTAAGTTATTTCGGAATAAACGCTAAGAGTAAAATGGTTCCTTGTAGTTACTCTTCTATAAATCAAAGTTTGGTCGAATCCGGCCTTAGTCGTATTTTGTTTGTATGTGTACTGTAGCTGACAGTAAACATATCAAATACGACTACGTTGACAAAAGCAAAAGAGCTCTTTAGGCTCTCTGCCATTTATTGAGCGTTAATTAATTGTTTATCTAGTTCTTATAAACAGCAAAATGGGTAGGAAATAGTGATTTTAGTGCTTTTAAAATTACTTTTTGTAGGTTCTACTATAGTTGTTTTCAGGGTTTAAATTAGGTATTTAACTAATTAAGAATGGTTATTTAATTATTTAACACTTACCCCCAAATCAAGTTTTTTGTACTTCTTTCGCCTATTTGTTTCGCAAGTCTGCCTCGAAGAAAACCAAATTATAATTCCTGTCTAGACTCCTACAATCTATCGAAATACCCTTGAAATACCTACTAAAAAGAAATGTTGGTGTCTTTTTTATTTTCTATTTATCCGATATTTACTCGTACATGTGAAGTTACGAGATAACATTAGGTTGCTTCCACAGACCTGAAAAAAAGACGGACGTAATGTGACACTAAAAAGATGTGAAGCATGCAAGGTCCTACATTTTCGTTTGTTCTACAAGGGACCTACACTCACACAGATGCACTAGCTATAGGCGCAGGTCCTACAACCCGCCACCATTATGTACCACGTGACAGTTCGTCAGCACGTTCACAAATATAAATGGATGCTTCACTCGTGATTAGACGAGATTACGACCCTTTTTTTTTAAGTCCGTGGTTGTTTTATGCAAGACCAAATATTCGATGTAAGTATTTAAATCATTAGGGTACATTTAATGTTTGTACGTACATTTCTAGTTTCAGAACGTCAAGCCTGATTATGCTAAACGTACCAAATCATCTGTTAACGACTGTTTGCGTGTCTCGTAGATAGAATACCTTATCAAAGGCCGCAGTAATTAAGGTCACGTGTACTGACCGTGTAAGTACTTAATTCCAACTAAACATTGTTATGGTATGGGACCAAGGAATGCTAGGTGAACAAAGGAATTACGCTTTAATAGCTTTTGCCCGCAACTTCGTCTATGTTGACTCTATAAAAGTATAATCCTATGTGTAATCTACAGGGTGCTAGGAAAAGTATCACAAACCTTTAAACCACATACTCTACCCATCAAACTGAACAACTTTTACTATGGGAGTAAAACGATCGGAGCAAAAAAATCAGCTGTTCCATACGTTTGCGTCGAGTAGGTACTGCATTGCAGTTTAGTATGGGACAGCTGAATTTTTTTGCACTGACAGGATTGCTCCCATAGTAAAAGTTGTTGTTGTTGTTGGTAGAGTCTGTAGTTTAAAAGTAATTACACTTTTCCTTACACCCTGTATATCTATGGGTAGATACTATAATAAAACAGTACAATTATATTTAAGAATTCATTGGGCTGGGTATGTTCAGAATTCGTAATGCATTAAGACCATTTTTATTTGAATTTTTGTCTGTTTGTACACGCATCACACTGATTTGGATGATGTTTTTACAGAAGCATAAGCAAACTAAGCCCAGTTTGGATTATAATTTAGGCTTTGTTTAATCGCAATCGATCCACGCAATCAAAAGTTATTATGAGTATTTAAACCATATATTAACCATTACATCATACCATCTCACACTCAGTGTGGTCTGCGCGTAATGAGTCAAATTTAATCAATATTTATTTAGTCGCGAGCGCTGCTAATTAATAATTGATTTTCTTACTAAAAAGACGCCCAGGTAATCACAAAACAAGGAAAGGGGGTTACCAACTCAAACTGGACAAAGTTTTGGGCACTGCAAGTGAAGTGTCGAAGTAGAATGTCTAAGACTGAAAACTACAGTTAACTTCAGTTAGTGAACGTTTGCAATAATTATGAGCTTCAGCGAGGGCCGATTTAGACGTCTTTAAATAGGCTTCGATCTCATGTCGTCCGGAGTTAAGATAGTCCATAGGGCCTAGCATGACGCTAGCGACTACGTAATCCAGTGCTTTTTCTCTAGCACTACTTCTATCGAGTCGATGGCCTGTCATTTTATATTGTCCAGCCATTGACATAAATACTACAGACTCCAAGACGGACTCGACGCGCCTAATGACCTTATTTGTCAGCGCGAATTGACTTATACTTACAATGTCCCAAACGCAAAATGTCCTAAACGCGGAATGTCCTAAACGCAAAATGTCTTAAACGCGATATGTCCTAAACGCAAAATGTCATAAACGCGGAATGTCCTAAACGCAAAATGTCCTCCTCCTTTGCTCCCATAGTAAAAGTTGTTCAGTATGATGGGTAGACTCTTAGTTTAAAAGGATGCTAATGATATCAATTTCACCCTGTATAGTAGAGTTCCTGGCCGCCTCGTCTCTATAACGGACCAACTTCCACTGCGGTGATATGGTCAAAAAAATACATCACAGAGCTATCATTATGTGAAATTATTTTGAATCATTATTTTTATCTGTATTTTTGAATTGTATTCACTTTTTTGAATTTTTTTATCAAATATGCAACAGCTTTTAAAAAGCTCTGGTTCTGAAAGAGACGCAATAGGGTTTCCAATTAATACAATACAGTACAACTCACATCCAGTCATTTCAATTCGAATCTACCTATTCAATCATTCCCGAAATTGAACGAATAGGAAATTCGAGATTTTCGGCAGAGACTTGGATGTTACAATGATTTTAAGCTTGATTTTCTACTCAAATGCAGAAACTGATTGGTACGTTATTAATTACCTAATCTACGTGCTATATACTCGTATTATCCGGATTGGATATTGCCTATTGCGTCCCAATCATACCAAGTTTCCCCTTAACCTACCTCACTTGAATGGTAATTATAATTTTTTTTTTAAATATCAATTGAAATCGTAGACATTACTCTAGCGATAGACCAGCTCGTTCAAACAAAGAACATGTCACACAAAACAACACAAAATTACACATTGCGGTCTGTCATTGCCATAGTGACGAAGTGAACTCGGGAACATCACTCAGGACACCTCATTCAAGTGGAACATGTTGCTTCTATGCAAGGGCAAGTCTATCGCTAGAGTTTAAGTCTTTGATTCAAATCCTTCCAGCGATTCCATCGTAAAATACTATCGCAGACAAATGAATGACAAAAAAGAACTTCTCTAATCATTAGCATCACCAGCAGCAGCCTACGTAAAGTCCGGGCATGCCATGGAACGATCTCACGAAGATTGCCAATCACTACTAAATAAACAAGATGGCGTGTGCTCTTCTACCACCCTTACGTACGTACGTTACGTACGTAGGTACGTTAGTTGTTACTCGTCTTCGATCAAATGAGGAACATGATACAGTAATACCACGTTTATAAGTCTGTGTATAATAAAATTAAAATAAGTCTTATCGATGTACCTGCGCTGCTAAAATAACCTGGCGCCGCTCTGTGGAAGTAGAGGCTAAAAGTTATAACACCATGACCTGGGAGGATATCTACAGTGCTGCCCAAGATAGCAACCGGGATCTTCGCAATTGACACATATTATAGCGCGTGAAATAATGTGGTCCAATAAGAATGTGCCACTTTCAATAACCTTAAATTCCTTGCCGCTATTTTCCGCGCTTGTCACCAGCGAAGCGACCGTCAGTCTGCTATTAGACTTACAGCGAGATGGAGAATGATTTGGTAGCTCTCGGTTTTGCACCCTGCACCCACGTGTGATCGATTTTTAATTACTAAAATGAATCAGATCTGCATAGGTAGCATGACACCGTGATAAAGCGCTATCACGCCTTCTTTGCTCTCTTTCTATTTGCACGTGAACGAACAAGATAAAAGGCGTGATAAAGCCGTATCACGTGTAACATGCTACGAGTGCTGGTCTGCGCAAACGAAAATAGACGAGCGGATTAATTTTCCTGGTCGTACTGTACACAGGACAATGACATTTTTTACATGTTTATGTGGCATCCACTGTAACAGTAAAAGTAATTGTAAAACTTTCTTCAAATATTTGACAAACGGAGTCAGAACTAGCAGTCAAGCTGTGACGTCATCAATAAACATCAAACACAGGAGATTGTAATTAATTCCAGAAGGACGTCTGCAGCATGTCATGCCAAATGTGTCCCACTGCAAGCTTGCTGTTCGCTGTAGCTTAGCTCGCATTCGTTGATGTTTGCTCACCAATTCGTACACTACATTTAGAATTTCCAAGCTGTTTTAATGTGAAATTAAATTTAGAGAAATAAAAAATACACCTAATTATTTATTATCATCCGAATTTCATCGCATTCCGCATCGCTCGCTTCGGACCATATCACACAAGCTATTTTTGACCGCAAGCGATATAGCAACTGCTCCGCCGCGACGTCACAACTGAATTCCCTTGATTTTTACTGAATGTTATCTCCGCGGTTCCGCGAGACACTGATTGATTGATCTCAGAAATATCGCGGCTATATGGCGACGATATCCTTCAGTGAACGCCTACGCTCAAAAATCGCTCGTGTGATATTGGCTCTTAAAGTGGCGGTGGGCAGAATACATAACTAGGCGTAGTGATTTCAGGTTGGAGTGGCCGAGATTAGGCAAAAGAAGAATGGGTCGTTCGGCGGCCAGGGAGTTGATGACATGAATAGAGCTTCGACAATACCTGGGTTCGATTACTGCAAGACCAATGGCCAAATGGGGAGGAAACTTATGTTCTGTATTTCAAACAACACAATTGTAAGTTTACAATTTGGGTCACTGGTATTGTTCATTGCCAATAAGTGAGCGGGATTTCATAATGACTAACTTTAGCTTAACTAATTCTGATTATTAGTTCTCCTGAGTCCAAAATATCTATTCAAGTTAATCTAAAACAATATTCTAGTATCAAAATGTATATATCTTGGTACACCAAACGCAATGGTACGCGGAATCCCTCGTGCCTAATCGCTTCATTTGGCTGACATGTCATAATTTACGGCTTTAAATGAGTATTGCATGTTAATATATTGCTTTGTCAGGGCTTAAGCCTAACACAGACGAAGGACAGTTCGCGGCGGACTTTATTTCGCGAAAAAAAACGACCCGACTCACAAACAGGACGTTTTAGCAGAAGAGTAAATATCTTTACAGAGAATAAGCTTCAGAAAAGTGGCCGCTGTCAGTGCACTCACACATAGCACGCGTTGATGTACGCAAATGCCCCGGCTAAGTGTGTGCACCTGTACGTCCCCCAACGCGCGCTATGTTAGTACACAGACACAAAGCGGCCCCTTGAATGAAACATGATCTCTGTAGGGATATTTACTCCTGCGGTTTTTATCCTTGGAAAAAGTTTTTGCTGAGTTGCACTATATTGATTTGGTGGAGATCTGATAAAATGCATCTGCGATAGGCAATAGTCGCTCAAAAGTAGATAGAAAATTAACGATGGTTGAAGGATCTGTTTTATCTCTTGTAAGTTTACACTGTTATAAAAGGTAAGTAGCTTTTCATTACAACGCTTTTTCATTCATTAACGAAATCAACGTATTAAGTTAATCAATTTAATTGGACTTCGCATGGAATTTAATCCGTTCGGATATTTTCGAAATATACCGGATTTTAAACATCTCCTGCTTGTTTAAAATTAAGATGATTAAGCACTTAACCTAATTAGTGGTACTTATAATATATAACACCGAACTCTCTTCCAAAATTTTAAGCGGAGTAACTAATTAATTAACTGTATATTAAATTAAAAGCTGTTCCCGACGGCGTGTCTTATGCATATTGCGCCTTATTATTATTATAATAGGTGTCTAACTACGTTGTGTCATGAGTAGGGATTGCAATCCGGTTTTCCGGATCCGGTAATCCGGCGGGTCCGGCACCATTTACGGCCTACCGGATCCGGTCCGGATCCGGCAAATGTCTTGAAAATCGCATAAAACCGCTTTTTTAATGAAGAGCGCAAATGCGTGCTGCATACAAACGTAGTCTGGTGATATTTTCAATACTATCAAATTAAAGTGAACGAAAATTTCCAGAAACAATCTAGAAACTAATCTCTATGTTCGTATTCGTAAGTCAGATTTTCGTTAAAATATACAGTTTTAATGCTAGGATTAATTTAAGATTTGTATGTAAATCTTTGAGGCACTGTAACTTTAAAACTATACATTTTAACGAAAATCTGACTTCATGAAACAATCTTTGTATGAACTTCATACTAACATAGATATTCGTTTCTAGAGTGTTTCTGAAAAATGTCATTGGCTTTAGTTGGTATAAATTGAAAATATAACCAGACTACATTTGTATGGAGCGCGCCAACGGTAATATACCCTTAAGGGGGTGCTTCAGACAATCAAACTGAACAACATCCACTGTGGAGCCAATTTCAAAATTGCAAAAAAAAATCTGCTGTCCCATACATTGAAGTCGAGTCGGTACTGCAGTTTTGTATGAAACAGCTGATTTCTTTTTCGCGATTTCGAAGTTGGCTCCTTAGTGAATGTTGTTCAGTTTCATGGTCTGAAGCACCCCCTTAAGTATTACTAGAGTAGTTTGTTACACCCTGTATAGCGAAAGTAGATTAGTTTTATGGTCAAAACTACTACAAGCATATTTATACAACGCATTTAAGTTTACACCCTGTATAATTATAGGTAAGTACACAATAATCGTTTAACTTTTCAGTGTAAAACCACATTTCATTTCCACCTTCATAAGCGAAGTTTTAAAGACGATTTCCCTTGAGGCTTAGGTACCCGCTTAGAAGGGATTTGGACAAATTTAATACCCATGGGGTACAAAGGGAGTAACGGGTAAAACCGCTGGTTCCTAACTAGTTATGCGTAAGGGTTGTGATTAAATTTATGCACATTACGGAAGGTTAAATAATAACCTTATAAAGTTGTAGACGGTAAAAAAACAGTTTCTTTAATTCTAATACAAAGGCGTTGCTGGAACCTTATAAAAACCCTATACCTTGTAATATAGGGTCCTTCTTAAGGCGTATCATCCCTGGACCACGACTCTCCATACTAATCGATGCGAACGAGCGCGTGACTCCGGTCAGAATTTAGCAGTTATCTTTGAAAAATTCGATGATTTTTTATTAATTTTGAAAAAGTAAGAAAACCACATCATTTTAAATTGTGTTGTGGTCAATATTTTAAAGTTTAATTTTCGTCCTATTAAAAATGTAAAAGAGTAAAATGGTTACAACTGGGAAAAGGGGTGACTTTAGATTCCCTTTTCTTCGGTTTTATTCATTAAAATCGGTTATTAGAAAAAAAAAAACATCACTTCTCAAATCGTGTAGATGGTTCAGTTTATTTTTCAGTGCCATAGTTAATGAATAAAATGGTAACAAAGTTACCCAAAATCAGGAGGTAGCCCCTTAACGGATTTTTAAGGAAATAGAGTTTAGCATTACTTACGAGTTTGAATAATAAGGACTTTAAGAGCATTGCCCAAATAAAAAATTATGCACATAAAAACCATATAATGTCATCATTTAGTTCAATATCCTGATAAAATTCAATGTCAAAGCAAACAAGATATAGTCTCATACATACATAAACCAAGACCGAATCAACATAAAAACGTAAGTCGATGCATAAAACCAGACTTATGGATGGATTTTCGAGACCAAAGTAAATGTAACTTATATGTAATGTTATCAAACATCAAAATGCCTTCGTAGATGACTTTCGCACTCAATAACGCGAGAAGACAGTTCGGAATCTATACCAGAGTTCAGTTTCTGGTGAATTTAGCAATGATTCTCTTAAAGTGAAAGGGGTAGAGTTGAAAATATCTGAATAAGATGATTCTATTAGCAAAATTTGTGGTAGTTGTGGAGATGTCGTTGTAGTTCCAGTGGTAGCGGATAGTATTGTTTTCTTGTTTACCTATGAAAAGTTATTCCTCATTTGCTTACATTTCTTGAATTATTTGCGCAATATCTCAGTACACACCGCGGTATTTTTTAAGCAGATAATTTTTTTCAATCAAACTGCTACACGTGACCGCTGTTAAAACGTAGTGATTACTTGCTCAGTGACCGCAGTGAGATAGTGACTAAATGTAATGCAATCAATAGAATGGGACAACGTCATGAAGCGCGATGTTCTATACATCTAATTCAGTGCTTGCACCTAACAATTTCCTCGCTGTTGTGAGGTGAAAAGTTGTGTGTTTCGCTCGGCTGCAAAATTATTCTGCATCTCGTACCTTTGAAACCTTCGCTACGCTCAGGATTCAATATTTGAATCCTTCGCTTGCTCAGGTTTCAATACAAGTACTCGCGCCAAAAAAGAACTTTGCAGCCTAGCATAACAAATGACTATTATTTTATTGGTGCTTTTGTGGTAGGTTCTTCAACTCTGCCATAAATGATCTCTGGAATTGGCTCTCTAATAGCCTTGCTTTTTTCTTATTGCTGTCTCCCATTTGCAAAGGAGGGAGTCGGATATATGGAGGTGGTACTTGGGAATGTTCCTCCATTGAAAAGGGAAGATCTTCCACCAGGCTTAGTGTGAAGCCTGGGGACCGGCCGTGGTCCAACAGTTCTTAGTTGGACCTTGTATATATATCGAATCTCTGTGATTATTTCTCTTGCGCGATTTATGTCTCGCATTCGATTGTGAACCTTATTTGTAGTAGGTTACGAGTTACGTATTTACGGTGAACGTTGTCTTTGTATGGAGCATATTTCTGAGAGCGACGGTATCGCCATCTGTTAGCTTCTTTGCCATAACTTGTGGGTGTTGACATCTATGGCAAGTCCCCACAGTACTCCCCCCTCAGACCGGAGGTCGTTGAGTTGTTCGAAGTGTGCAGTCTGTATCCGTGTAGGTGCAGTGCTCCAGTCAAGTGAGTCTGACGAGCGATGTGCTGCGAGTGTGTGCATCTGTCAGGGAGACCAGTCCTGATGTGATGCGGGTGAGTGACAGGCGTGGAGAAGGCGAGCAGAACTGCCACGTGGAGGTGAGCTCAGACACGTGGGCTGCGGGAGATCCTTCTATGCAGACGCTGATTGTCGTTGAGGAAGCTGCAGGCCCAGGAAGCGGTGTGAAGACAGCTGCGATGGACCTGGTGTGGGCTTCGGGTTGCTGGCGTGACTGCTGCTTGTTTGACCTGGTCGAGGGGTGTGAAGGGTTGGTTGCTGGGTGCTGCTCTGTGTTGGTGCTGCTCTGCGGTGTTCAGGTTGCGATGTTCTTTGTCGAGGGTCACCAATATGGAGGTGCTACTTGGGAATGTTCCTCCATTGAAAAGGGAAGATCTTCCACCAGGCTTAGTGTGAAGCCTGGGGACCGGCCGTGGTCCAACAGTTCTTAGTTGGACCTTGTATATGTTGGAGCATTACTAGGGTTGGAGGATGGATCCATAGTCAAAGCACTGCTGATGATTTAACAAATGTAATTTTATTGATGATTCTACAAACAATCGGTATTTATTTTAATTTAACATAATTTATAATAATAAATTAATATAATCAATCCTATAAAATTAATAGAACTCAGAGCGTCGTGAAACGCAAGAGCAAGAGTTCCGTCTCGTACGGCTGCTCGCTCGTTTCTGAGCTCCGGAAGGGCAAACGGCCGCTTTTATACTCGTTGCTCGGGCGGGTCGATTACGATAAGCGCACGTGTACCGCGCACGTGCACGTGCACTGTGCTCGTGCGGCGCACACGTGCCGCATTCTGCACTAGCGCCGACACGGCCATACTGCATATGACGCGTCTCTGCGTCATCATCTGTAACAAAGTCTCATCTTTTAATTTGTTCAGCCATACTTTAGCCTCAAATATCAGAACGACCAAGCCTCGACGCTGGCGTCTGTAATTCGGCCTCGACACTTAAAAATACCAGAACAACCAAGCCTCGACGCTGGCGTCTGTAATGTAGCCTCGATACTCAAAAATAACAGAACAACCAAGCCTTCACGCTGGCGTCTGTTATTTGGCCTCGACGCTCCAGAACAACCAAACCTCGACGTTGGTGTCTGTCACTCGGCCTTGACGCTTAAAAATACCAGAACAACCAAGCCTCCACGCTGGCATCTGTTATTGGGCCTCGACGCTCCAGAACAACCAAACCTCGACGTTGGTGTCTGTCACTCGGCCTTGACGCTTAAAAATACCAGAACAACCAAGCCTCCACGCTGGCATCTGTTATTGGGCCTCGACGCTCCAGAACAACCAAACCTCGACGTTGGTGTCTGTCACTCGGCCTTGACGCTTTAAAATACCAGAACAACCAAGCCTCCACGCTGGCATCTGTTATTTGGCCTCGACGCTTCAGAACAACCAAGCCTCGAAGCTGGTGTCTGTAACTCGGACTTGACTCTTAAAATACCAGAACAACCAAGCCTCCTCGCTGGTGTCTGTAATTTGGCCTCGAGCGTATTTCACTGAGGCTCGAACTCAGTGGTGCCACAAAACATAATAATGTTCATGTCATTGATGCTGTCATTAACAAGTCGTCAACACAAGTCATAAAAAATAATCAAAGAAGTTTCTCACCACAAGTTCTCCGACTTCTCTCCAGTATGGTCCACCTCTGATAACTCATCATACTTCTCCGCCGACATGGATATCTTGTTTCAATTTCTGAAGTTTGGTGCAGCTCGTAGGTTTTCAAATGCAACCTTCCTTGGTTGACCACGACCTGTAATTTTCTTACCTACCTTTTAGACATCATAAGGTATTCACAATTTTTGACTCACCTGTGTGCTTATTCAAGTTGACTCATTCACTCTCGAATCTTGCTTTATAACATAACATAAATATTATTCGATTGTACAGCGCCAGCGGAACCAAACAAATACAATTTACAACAAGAATGAGAAGGGCACAAAACGCTATTAAACATTAATCACTAAAAGCGTTTTTTTTATTTTTTTCTTTATTTGATAGCTCGGTCATCCTTGCATAAACCATTTACCTTAAAGATCTCTGGTTTTCATAGACGTACCATGGGTACGGGAGGTACACCCCAGAATTCAAAGGAGTTATCTGCAATAATCGACATAATTTACATTTCTTGTGTTTGACAAGTTAATAGTATTGTCTAGGAAAGACCGAAATAGAGTCAAAACGTATTGCGAAACCACGAGCTTGCCTCGCTCGCTCAATTTGATCATTTTGGTTTTGCGCTCTGAAACTTAGCTCTTTTCACAAACGACTTATACTGGGAACATAAGAAATCTGATGAGGTCGTCAAATATTATGTAGCAAAATTACGCACAATATCACACTAGCTTTTGTTTCATACCTGAATCGCCAAGATTATGGAATCAGCTGGAAATCGAATTAAAACTTAGCAAAATCTCAACTCAAGCGGTGGGTATAACTGCACACCAGCCAGTAGACTTTCTCAATGGTAGGACTTTAGAATTAAAATGAGCTGTTTTTTGTAACGATAGGTTAAGTTCCTCTGTTACTAACACTTTTATGGACTAACTGTCTGAAATAAGGAATTATTTTAGCACCAAATCCAATCTTTGTAGTGTCTCTTCGACCGACTTCCCAGAGACAAGCTCTTCGTTAACTTAGAGCAGAGCTGCTTATCTTCTCAATCATCCAAGTGCTTTATTAATGCATCTCTGGTATATCGATGGGCATTAGGAAAGTCAAATTGCATCTTCAGGTAATCGGACTGCCCGTTTGGTGTAATAAAAGCAGTTGAGCCCTGAGGCACAGGGATTCGATAAAATGTAGCAACCGTAATCCAGACAGCAGAAGTTTTTAGCGTCAGCCAGCGGATCAAGTTGATCTGAAATAAGGAGCACGATTTTCCCCGTGTTTTAGAGTTTATAGCAAGTTCTCCAGTATTCACGGCCCTAACTGAACTGGTCCCTTCGACAAAGGTAAGTTGTTTAATACCTGCATTAATGCGTCGTAATCTTTGGAACTCACATAACAA
Organism: Agonopterix heracliana; assembly: GCA_963693445.1. Taxonomy (NCBI): domain Eukaryota; kingdom Metazoa; phylum Arthropoda; class Insecta; order Lepidoptera; family Depressariidae; genus Agonopterix; species Agonopterix heracliana. The sequence continues at coordinate 3,817,837 of OY856321.1, forward strand.
CACAAAACACTCTTATAACATCTTGGAATTTGGTCTTGGTTTTTATTAACATTATCCGCTCCAATCTCCTGAACGGAAAGAATGGTTCCTCTATTCTTTATGCCTAATGTGGCTAAATACTATGAGCTCTCCAGCTTGAAACAGCACCAACCCAGTCGGGTCACAGATTAATCAATAGTTCCTACCGTACAAGATACTCTCTCCCGATTTCGCGCGCTTTTTCGAATTTCAAACAGGAACGACGAACTAAATCGCGCCTTGTGTCATATCGCAGCTACCAAACGAGAGTGATGGAGCACTGGTCGGGTATCGTAATGACGACCAATTACTCGGGATTGATCTGATTTCTGGACAAACGCTTTTCCGCCTATTCGGGATTCTACACAATATGGATTCCGCACAACTACCATTGAACACAATATTCTCTATTCTACACAGTCTTCAATTTGACAGAAACGCGTTTCTTCCTACTCGCGATTCTACACAATATTAATTACATAAACAACTTGAACAACATGAACAACTCAAACAACGTGGGTAACTCTAACTTGATCAACTTGGCCAACTCGAACAACATTAACAACTTGGTCAACTCGGACAACATAATCAACTCCAACAATACAAACAACTGAGATAAACATGTTGGACAACATAAACAACTCCAACGACACAAACAACTCAGGTCAACAACTTGGGCAACGTAAACAACTCGAACAACTCAGACAATTTGGTCAACTCGAACAACTTGTATACATCTTCGACGCCCAATCGCATAAACAGTTCGGCCACCGGTTATAGCTACTGCAACTGAAACTGACCTTAACTCGAATCAATAATCACGATCGCATCGGTATCCTGCCCCATCAGACACAGGAGAGCAGGGATGAGAGAGCACATCCACCTCAAAATATGCTCTGCACCCAACAGCGTTTCTATAAAGATAAGCAGTCGTTGTATTCAAAATCTACTAAGAATCCATCATCATCATAAGCATATGCTCACGACCACACTCCCCGAGGGAGCAGTCAGAGACACTCCGAAACCCCAGAACATCCACGCCCCACCAGCAGCACCGAAACCCCGCTCAGCGTGATGGGGGGCAAGCCCGCCGCCACTTACAATGGATCATCATCATGTCTAACAAAAATACCTTTGTTGACTATTCTACTCGGTATTCGAAGGTTCTCTTTCTATCAAAATTCTATCAGGCAACGGATAAAGCACAACACAAAACGCCTATCTCGAGTAAAACCCCATTAATAAGTCCAAGTCCAATGACAGAAGATATAGAAAGTTAACAATGCAGTCAAATGATTTCTGTCCAACTTACACAAAGATAGTGTTACAATACTATAGTCTTCTTGATCTGGCAAAGATTGATTTTCTTACTGCGTTGTTCATCTGCGACTCATAAAGCATATCTCGAGACGCTGAAGATTCTGATGACTTGGACGCTATTAAAGGCGCTCCACGCTTTAGTTTGTTTTCTGTGCAGATGCTAGCGAAATGAAAATGTTTATCACGTACGTTCTTCCTGGTTCGAAGGTTTGCATCATATCTCGGTCCAAGTCGTTGTCCTCAACATATTACAGTCAGGCCAGATTCTTGCACGTCCATGAAGCACGCCAGCCACTTTAAGTCGTACTCCATGATCCTAAGGTCCAGGACTTGGTTGTAATACGTACATGTTTGGTTTCTTCCGCTTTCATAATCTCCATCATAATGTCAAGGTAGTTCGATAGTCATGTGACATATGTTTCATCAAGTCATTGGTGATGTCAGCCATTACCTGGATGGCGATATTCTTGCGGTATTCATCACGTGGCGTCCCATCTTCTGATGTTGGAGCATTACTAGGGTTGGAGGATGGATCCATAGTCAAAGCACTGCTGATGATTTAACAAATGTAATTTTATTGATGATTCTACAAACAATCGGTATTTATTTTAATTTAACATAATTTATAATAATAAATTAATATAATCAATCCTATAAAATTAATAGAACTCAGAGCGTCGTGAAACGCAAGAGCAAGAGTTCCGTCTCGTACGGCTGCTCGCTCGTTTCTGAGCTCCGGAAGGGCAAACGGCCGCTTTTATACTCGTTGCTCGGGCGGGTCGATTACGATAAGCGCACGTGTACCGCGCACGTGCACGTGCACTGTGCTCGTGCGGCGCACACGTGCCGCATTCTGCACTAGCGCCGACATATATATATCGAATCTCTGTGATTATTTCTCTTGCGCGATTTATGTCTCGCATTCGATTGTGAACCTTATTTGTAGTAGGTTACGAGTTACGTATTTACGGTGAACGTTGTCTTTGTATGGAGCATATTTCTGAGAGCGACGGTATCGCCATCTGTTAGCTTCTTTGCTATAACTTGTGGGTGTTGACATCTATGGCAAGTCCCCACAGATATTTCTTTTTCCTACTCCTCCTACATTCTTTGATTACTGGACTGGACTGGCTGGACTTCATTGTCTAGTGTTGTGAATGGTCGGCGCTGCAGCGGTAGGAATGAGTGGTGAGCCTAAGCAGGATAAAAAAACGGTCATCAGAATACCAGGATTCAATCATTAAGCCAACAATTTACTACTGGTTTCAGGAGACCAACTGTTTTAAAAATGTACCTTCGGAGGCAAGGAGGAATTCGAGAATGCAGCACTAAAACCTTCCTTCCTAATGTTCCTTAATGGTGTTGTCAGTTTCGATGACCGAAGCTCCACAACGCTATGATAGTAATAGCCGGCCAAGAGCGTGTCTGACTCGCCCATGATAGGGTTCCCTAGTCATTATATGAAAAGCTTATCCTTCGTCAACATGAAAATATTAAATTACAATGACAATTTGAGATTCATAACTGAGAGTTTTCTTTTGAGATTGTTAGCTATAAGATCGCCTATTTTTGTACCTTCTGCATTTCCTGTTTGTTTACTCTCTGTGTACTATGTTATTTGGTGTAAAATAAAGTATAATTAATTGAATTTTCATTGTAAAATACTATAATCATGTTTTTGAAATAGGCCCCTGGCTACCATACGTGGCCATCACCACAGACCCTCCACAGAAGATAATTTGACTTCTGAAGCAAGCATACCCGAAAACACTAACAAAACATTTCAATTAACAAGCCCGCCTGCAAACAGACCGCACCCGTAAGCGTTCAGAGGGTAAATGACGCCATCGTGCAGCGGAAATTATCAGCTATGCGGCAAATGGTCTCCCGATACCGCTTATCTGCGTTGCCGCAAACTGTTTCACGTAGTCGTCTGTGTCATGGAGTCTAGATGCTGCCAGTTTTGGACGTGAAAGGACTTTCGACAGTTTGGATAGGAAATAACATGATTGTGATTAGATTGTGGTAGGCGTAGTTAAGTTGCTGTTGTAAGGTGTATGTTTTGATGTTTTTGTGCGAAAGGCTATGGTCACTAGTTGGTACGTAATTCGAACGTACATACTCATGACAATACCTCAAATATTTATACAACGTGTTAATGAATTAACGCACAACTAGTAAGTAGTTTGTTCAGAATCGAGAGCAGAATCGAATTATCATGGTTTCAACTAGGTAATTTATTTCAAAATATTAAATAATTTGTTTGTAAGATTTTAAATTTACTGAACTCGATCTCAACCCACCGCTCGGGCATTCTCACCCTACTTACTATCAAAACAAGATTCTTAAGGGTTGAACTACACCAGACAGCACGGAACCGCATTATTCCGTCGCTCCATCCTTTTCTGTCACTCAGGAACGTCATTTGCTAGAGCATATAAGATAGACGGAACGCGATCGCACGCGGCGTGCTGTCGCCCGAGGGGGTAGTCAGAGACATTCTGAATCCTCAGAACATCCATGTTTCACTAGAAGTACAGAATCTCTGTCCAGTGTAACACAGAAAAAAATTATTACATAATCATTTTAGTAAAAAGCTCATGGCATGCTCACGAATATATGTTTTTAAAGTACTAACGAAATATCTCTAACAAAATCCTACGGGATCATTAGGTTTAACCAAAAACAAAGTTCCGCAATTGCAATATCAATGACTAAATGATATTAAACACAACCCCTCTCATGCTAGTCCTCTCCTGATCAAGATATTGTTTATTTTGAAACATCTAACAATTAATTTTTAACCTACGAGCCAGCTTCGCTTGGCTACAAGTAAATTTATTGGCAAAACTTGTTTTGTTCCGGCGAGCGCAGTATCGTGCGATACAGCATTTTGTAACACTTTAGAAAATGGTTTGCAAACTTAATTTGTGTTTTTTGATGTTTCATAAATAAATCTTGTTTTTGTATGGGTAAAGAAGCACCGAGTACGGTCATGAAAGTGCTATGCTATCCTAAACAGTGTAATAAAGCAGCCAAGTGAAATTTAAAGGCATAAGCATATGCTCACGACTATATTCCCCGAGGGGGTAGTCAGAGATATTCTGAAACCTCGAAACGTGGATGACGTTTCACCAGTAGTACCGAAACTCTGTCCAGTGTGACGGGGGGTGAGCCCGTCGCCACTTATAATGGGCAGTGGGTACAATACACGCCTCGAAATTTAAAGGGGTGGTGGTTTACCACCCTCAAATTGAACCATTTACATAATGGAGACAACGACGAAAAAAAACTCTTAATTTTATCGTACTTCAATACAAAACTATTTTAGTAGATTACATATCGAGGGCAAGGAAAGTAAGAAAGGGCTCAGATCTCATGTAATTGTTGATCGAGGCGGGGCCGAGGTCAACAAACCTGTGATCTGAGGCTTTCTTATTTACTGCCCGAGGTTAGTATACTATTTTTCTCCTCGACGGAGGTAGAAAGCGGCAACTTCGTTTAGCGCAGCGGGACGACAATTGACGCTTTCCGTCCGGAGGGGAGGAAAAACTATTTTTCGATAAATCACTTAGAATGATCTAATTTAAGGAAGATATCCCGATATAACGATGCATTAAAATAATTAAGATTCAATACGTATCGATAGTTTTTTTTTTTAATTCAAGTTATGACAAGTTTTTCAACTTTACAACAATAGTAAAACACATGATTAATACACAAATGAACGCAATCAACGTATAATATGTCATTTAACCGCACAAATCAAATACACTGATATGTATTTGTCTAAATTGTATGTGTATTCAGGCATGATTACATATCAAATGCATCAAAACAATCATTACCACTAGCTATTCGGCCCAATTTGATGTTGAAAGCGTGACATTATTAATTGATATTTAACATTTTCAATTGTGATTAGCTTTTATTAGTACGGTCGGCAAACGATTATTGAATAACACTTCTGAACCTTCATCATCATCATCACCCTATACAGGGAACAAAACCCTTAACAGCTACTTAAGGGGGTGCTTCAGACCACCAATTTGAACAACTTTTACTATTGAGCCATCTTTGAAATCGTGAAAAAAAACAGCAATTTCATACAAAACTGCAGTAGTTAAGTACCGACTCGACTGAAATTTAGGGATAGCAAATTTTTTTTTCTAGATTTCTTTTGGTTCCATAGTGAAAGTTGTTCAGTTTGAAAGATTACTAGGGGTTTTTGTTACACCCTGAATAAGTCCCACTGCAGGGCACACGGCAGAGCTCAGGGAAGGCGATGGGCGTCCACCACGCGTGCCCAATGCGGAATTAAAGATTGGTAGACTTCACATCAGAATTTCTTCTTCAGCGTATGCAGGTTTCATCACAATGCTTTCTTTCACCGTTTGAAAGCAGTCGGTATACGTACATAAGTAAGAAAAACGCATTGGTACATTGGCATGTCGTCCGTGCGGATTCGAACCCGGACCCATAATTGAGTGTACATACCTCTCCGCAACGTGTCACCGACGTTCGGCTTCTGAACCAGATTTTTGTAAAACATATAGCCGTGGTGATCCAGTGGCGAGTAACCTGGCCTGCCGTGCAGGAGGCCATGATTCGATCCCCGTCCAGGCCGACTTGTACCAAAGAGTTTTTCGGAATTTATGTGCGATTTTTAACACCACTGGCTTTTCCGTGAAAGAAAATGTCGTGAGGAAACCTGCATGCTTCAATTTCGAGGCATGTATTGTTTATTGTCCATTACGAATGGCGACGGGCTCACTCCCCGTCACACTGGACAGAATTTTTGGTACTACTAGTGAAACGTGGATGTTATGAAGTTTCAGAATATATCTGACTACCCCCTCGTGGAATATAGCCGTGAGCATATGCTTACATCGCTGCATTTAAAACTTTGTTAAGACGCTGTCATCCCGTCGAGGCCGTTTTTTGAACACGAACGAAAGTGTTTTAAACTGTGTTTTAAAGTCTGAAATTAAATTATGTCTTATTTAAGGATCGGGCGGATGGGCGACTGTTCTCAATTACACGATTAGATTAAGTTTACTAGATAGAAAAACATCCCAAAATTACCACTTTTTGGTATGTTTTTTCAATACTATGATTAAACTGCTGATGTTTAACATTTTATTCTTGTACTTAACTAAATACATTAAACATTTCTAGTGAACTCAGAAGAATTTTTAGCTTAGAAACTCCCATGAGCAAAGATATTGACGAAAAACGAGTTTTTTTGCGATCCTGCTTTCAATTGGAGCGGGATGGCTATTGTAAAGATATGCTTGCAAGAAAGAGACGCTTGCAATGGGATAACCTAGCGTTAATTCATTTATACAAGAGTACAAACAACGACAGATCACTTAATTAAATCAAACTGCAAAAGAACTAAACTCAGAAGCCTCAACTTCGTCATTTTAAGGGGGCGAGTAAATGAGCTCATCTGAGAAAGGAAATGAGGGGCGATCGTCCAAACGATAGAGTATTAAATAAGTGTCCGTTGCTCCTTTAGTGCGGATGCGCCGATCGTTACGGATGTTCTGCTTGAAGCGGACGTCTGAGTTCAATGCGGATCTTCAAATGAGTACGGTTTTTAATTAGCTGACCGTTTTTTGACGTGAGACTTTTATTTCGGCATCAGCATATGCTTATGACTATATTCCCCGAGGAGGTAGTCAGAGGTATTCTGAAACCTCAGAACATCCACGTTACACTAGTAGTAGGTACTTTGACTACTTATAATATGAGGACTGGTAACGCGTGTAATTATACTAACAAACATTTCTGCCACTTTTTGCGGGGGGCGAGGTAACATGCAATCCGCAACTTTGGATTTTATTCCCCATAACTTTAGATTCTAATTTTGAATGTTAAAATCATGAAAAGTAGTCTCGTGTGAACCCCAAACGTTCCAAGTTCGAAATTATTACTTCGCAATTATAGGCTGTCTCGTTTAGTGATAAGGTATTAAATTTAATATAAATGCACATGATCAATTGATCTTATACCGTGGCAGAGGGGAAATGCCTCCGCAAGGCGAGTCCTTATAATAAATAGTCAAATAGTAGGTACCGAAATACTGTCCAGTGTGACGGGGAGTGAGCCCGTCGTCGCAACTTGTAATGGACAGTAGGTACAATACATGCCTCGAAATTGAAGCATGCCCGTTTAATTACGATGTTTTCCTTCACCGAAAAGCCAGTGGTAACTCCACTGGCTCGTCGTCAATCGTACATAATCCGTTCGTTCTTTTTAGTACATAGTACCTCTTAGATATTCCGTGGTACCTACATAATAGTTCAAGGGTTTCAGTATGAAATGTTTCAAGTAACGATAGGTGGCAATACAAGCCGTCCTCTCACAAAACACTGCAGAAACCACTTTAAAGATAGAACACAAAACCTCATAATACAGAACGGATATTCATTTCCGGACTCGGATATCCGGATATCCGGTCACAGAACATCCCTAGCTTAACGCTCTTAAATGCTTGAAGATTTAAAGAGATATTATTTGGATTTTCCTATTGGACCCAGGGAGAACCTTTGTTCAAATGGAAAGAAACGTAATCAGTGGTTTTCTTACAATGGTGTTTTCTTCCGCCTTTGTTTTTCGTTTTCTTAAGAGGTCGGGGCTGACGTATGGAAATGATCTTAGAAGTTTTATTACGGTCGTATAACGATGATAGCGAAGAAAGAACAATGATAATTGTGTTTTGAGAGGGGGTTTTATAATTTTTCGGACCAAAGACCACGGACTTGAAAGAAATACGGACCGAATATTGCACTAAAAAGATGTGAAGCATGCAAGGTAATACAATCTCGTATGTTCTACAAGGGACATACACTCACACAAATGCACTAGCTCTAGGCGCAGGTGCTACAACCCGTCACCTTATGTACCGCGTGACAGCACGCACACAAAAGAAATGGGTGCTTCACTCATGATTAGACGAGATTACGTCAGGTTCTTCTTATAAGTCTTTGCCAAAGACAAGGAATGAAATGTTGGTAATTATAAGTGAAATGTACCCCGGAACGAAAGCGTGAGCGTGTTTGAAGAGACTTATTGGATTGTTGAAGAGGCGAGATATTTGTGTGTTTAGAATGATAGAATGTGGCGATCTATTGTCTCTGCCTACCACAGTGGGACAGAGGCGTAAGTATATAGTAGGTGTAATAAGATGTGTAAGTAAGAAATGAAATATGTATATTCGTCCAAAAAAGTTATTCGATAAACTTTTTACACACAGTCCACAATTTTTTTTTTCTTCATAAAACTGGAAGAATTAGCCTGATCCTTACCAGAAGCCTCCTGCATCTCAAGAGAGCTCAACTGCGTCTAGTTACTGGAGCCCTGACTGGTCACGGTCCTTTTAACAAGCATCTCTTTAATAATGGTGTTGCTAACAGTCCTATGTGCAGGGTGTGCATGGAGGTTGAGGAAACGGCTGCGCACGTGCTGCTGGAATGCAACGGGCTAGCACACTTTCGGGCACAACACCACGGATCGCCGGGGTCTCTTCCAGAAGTCTTCGGCAGCATTAACAAGCTGGTAGGCTTACTGGAGGAGCGGGGATGGCAGTAGTGAATATATTCCCACTTTACGCAAAATAGGTGCCTAAGATGTCGAGTTGCAGAAGAGCCCACTCCACCAATACCAATACCAAATAATAGTTTAATAGTTTAATAGTTTATTAGGTACACCAACGACACATTCACAAATTTGAAAAATTGAAATAGAATTGAATTTGAATTTTTTTTTTTTTTTTGAATTTTTGTTTTTTTTTTTATTTATTTTTTTTATTTTTTTTTTTTATTTTTTTTTTATTTTTTCCGATTTTTTTTAATCGGAAACTTATAAAAAAACCCGGCCAATTTCTTTTAAATTCTATAGTTAGCGTTAAACCTTACGATAGTAACTTAACTTATATAAGGTTTTGAACCAACACAATGTGTTACTTAGGTACAGAAAATGTTGCCAAAAACATTCAGCATAGTTCCAAACTATTCTTAGTTGGCAGAGCACAAACGAAACAATTTCCTAACTTGTCCCTTGAATGCAGCCGCAGTTTCTGAAGCCTGGAGTTTTATCTAGGCCATATTTAATATAAAGTGTGGACAGGGAATTTATTTACATTGTAAAAGATTCATGATTCCTTCATTTTACGTCGTGAGGAAACCTGCATAGGTACGCTGAAGAAGAAATTCTGATGCGTATGGGAAGTCTACCAATAAGCATTGGGCACGCGTGGTCGACTAACGTTCAAAACACCCTCCATGAGGGTAGATTTGCCCTTCAGTGGGACGTATATAGATTGATGATGAGGTAAAAGATTATAAAATAACTAGATTTTACCCGTGACTTTGTCCGCACCGGTTCCCGTCATTGTACCGAGATAAAATATAGGGTTCTTCTTAATAAACTCTTGGTTTTTAGGGGATGATCAGACCATTAAACTGAACAACTTTATATATGGGGCCAAGACCAATATAGAAAAAAAACAGCTGTTCCATACAGACCTGCAGTGCTGCAAACCTACACGACCCAGATATAGGTTTTTTTTTCGCGGTTTCGATTTGAATCCCAAAGAACTTTGACGACCCGGTTGGTGTAATGGTTACCACGCCGGACTGCCAAACCAGGGTCCTGGGTTCGAATCCCGGTTCGGTCATGGACACGTTCGTGCCGTTGTTGTATGGTTTCCATAATAAAAGCCTTTAGTGCTAGTTTGGGATCATTACAATGTATGTGCCTGTGAGCGTTATTTATTTATTTTATTTAGAAAAGGTTGTTATTCGGTCGTTATCATCCGTCAAATCAGAATAAAATTATCATCACATACTTTGTCAAAGCAAAAATTATCCGCATGCACGTCAAACTAAGACTAAATAAACACAACAAATGTCAAAATGTTGTAAAGGCTGTTTCGTTTGACTGTCTAAAGCACCCCCTTAAAAAATCGTCAGCATTTATGTAGAAGGACCATAAACAGGGTGTATGGATTATAATATTGATTGGCACAGAATTGGACCCAAAAATGTTTAGTTTTCAAAAATGTTTAGTTTTCAAAAAAGCTTTAGTTTTCAAAATTGTTTAGTTTTCAAAATTGTTTGGTTTTCAGAAATGTTTAGTTTTCAAAAACATTCCGATCAATAACTAGCCAACTTAGCCTTATCATCAGCAACCTAACGTTCCACATAGGCCGCACAAGCCTGATTTGAAAAAAATATTCTTTCTTTCTTACCATATTTTCCCATTTCCTCGGCCCCAGCTTAGTAGTTGTAGGATCAGCTCATTAACATCCTTTCACCCCTTTCCCTTTGTTTGAACTTCCAGCAAGTCATTACGAAAGAAAAAAACAAGGGTTTTGTAAATTAAAGTACAAAGCTTTCATTGTTTTCTAACCAATTCTTTGATCATTTCTGAAAAAAAAACTTGTTTGGGACGTTTTTTTTTCGCTCTAAAACTTTTCAGACCATCCTATTCCCGGGTTCGAATCCCGTAAGGGACAAATATTTGTATGATGAATATGAATATTTGTACCCGAGTCATGGATGTTTGTATCTATAAATGTATTCTATATCGTTGTCTAGTTATCATAATACAAGTGTTGAGGACGGTATTAACAGACTTGCGAGGGGCAAAGACGAGAAGAATTAAATGAAAATACGTCTTCTCGTTACGAAAATCTGTATAACACAAGAAACAAAATAATATTAAAAACAAAACGGTAAAATTTAAAAGCATTCCAAAATATAAAAAATACAAATAAATATAAAAAGAGGTTGGCTGTCGCCAACACGCCACGCCCCGGTGTGAAAACACGATCTTAGGTCAGGCGACTGCTTCAGGGTGGAGTAGAATGCCGCCTTAACACTTCGGAGTCGTCTGTCCCAGACCCGCCCATAAAGGGTGAAAAATCCTGGAAATTTTGTGGATTGAGGCGAAATCGTACATCTCTGGTAGCATGTGGGACGCGCCGAATGCCATGCCATTATCCGAGTAAATATTTGACAGGCTATACCAGGTAGTCTGAGAGTAATCTAGCTGAAAGTATGTGAACATGCGGACATAACTCGCTGTCTCCCTGCTGGAAGGTGATCAAATAGAAAATAAAGGGAACCGCTCTCCGCATCCCTTAGAACAGAACAGAATCTTGGCCAAGTCTCAGACGCAGGTGAACCACACGAAGACACTCTCATTGTAAGCATGAGTGGAGATCAAGCGTATAGTAGACATCGGCTGTACCAATCCACGGTGGCCATCTAACGCCACTGGATGAACGTCTTGAGTAAAACGTAAAGATGATCTCGGCAACTGCTATTCTGCTGGAAACAGCAATCAAAATCGCAGTGAATCTTCTCGAAGGTTCTTCAAACAGCTTTGGTTATAGTATTACGAGTAGCGTACACTGATGTACGTGATCTCTTCATGAGTCTCATTGTGAGCGAGGCAAAAGTGGTCGCACGCTCTTAAGATGTCTTCTGCCGATGAAGCTGATAGACCGTGGACTCTTCGTTCTTCTGAGATAATTAATTTAGAATCTGGACTTTTAAAGAGATCGAAACTTTTAGCGCACTATGAGTGCGAACCGTCGCGCGAAACAAACGAGGCCCACACACTTAAACGGGTGTGGTCCGCAACCACCGATAAAGGAGATTAAATGCGGTTGGTGAATTAGTAAGTCCCACCAACTCTCGAGCTCGCTCGAGTTCTTCGAAAGCCAGTGGAACGCTCAATGATGGCTCCTGTGGTCATGTTACCGAAACCAAAAGCAAAATAAAGGACCAGGGAACCATCCCGAGGAAATTTGGAATTTTGGCTGAAAGCGCATAGCGCCGCCGTCCGCTTCATTCAATTATGTCGAGACGTACTTTAACTCGAGACGTCAACAATTTCCAAAATATAACTCTTTGAGCAACAAATAACTTGAACGAGCGGGCATTGCTACGCAACCATTTAATAACACGAAGATAATAAAAAATATGATCAAAAGGATAATTTAGAAGGCTTATATCAGTGAGCCTCAATAACATAATTTACAAAACGGGCTGCTATTAATGCAGACAAGCTGCATAGCTGAAAGAAACTAGCCTAGCTTTACCTCTCTCCTATTCGAGTCAGCCTCACGCCCTCATCTTCATACCAAAGCGCCAGTAAGCCACGCATGCGTAAGCATACTCACTAGCGTTGACAGAAACGTGAAGCTGCCTCGCGATGGGGTCGTTTTGGTCGAGATAATACCGAGGAATTGTGCATTTAGTGATCTCGATCCCAGCAAGTTTACAAGACCAACACGCCCACTGAGAATCAACGTCAGGAGGAAGCTGCCCATACGTAACTCCACACATCATTAAAAACATGCGATATTCCCATTGGGATGAGAAGGATTGTTACGCCATAAAAATCGCTGTGCGTTACGGTCCTTCTTAATTGTAGTCTGCGGGAATATCTCCCGAACATCAGCTTTGAGGTCAATACGTCTCTCGTCGAACCTCATTAAAATAGCAAATAAAGGCTGGAGTAAATTTGGACCAAATATAAACGAATTCAAACAAATGTCCTGATACTTAGCCGCAGCTTCGTGAACTACTTGGAGCTTACGCTTCCATGGGTGAAATACCTCAAAATGTGGGAGGTACCACATAATATCAAAATGACGCGGAGGGTTAGAACACAACTCCGCATAACCCTTATCCATCAAAATAGAATTAATACCAGAGCGAGATAGGGGAGGATTATGACAATTGGGAACCTCTTCAACATGGTCTCGCCAAGATAAACTAGTTTTCAAACGACCTGAAGGAAGACTTCGTGTTAAATTATTCATCAACACAAGAGCTTGTTCGTCATTAGAGCTTTCATATTTCTTAGTGACCCCTATTGAATCTAATCTACTATGGGTGAGAGTCTCTAACGATTCCGCATCTAAAACATCCGAGACAGCCGCGTGATGCATGACTTGAACCGGGACCGGGACCGACTTGCTGGATAAAAACCCGTAAAGGGTCCAGCCTAAAGCCGTCAATGTAGCCACCGGTTGTGCGCGACTGCCTATAGCTAGAGAATTAGAAATCGTCAGATGCCAATTGTCCGCACCAATAACAATCATAGGTTTGGCTTCATCATAGCAAAGAACGTCCACTAAGTTTAATAAATGCGCGCACTGTTTGACGCTATCGGCTTTTACCGACTGAGAATTTACGCCTAAATTTGGAATAGAACGAGCGTTTTTAATCACGTGCGTTTCTTTACTATGACGCCCCTTAATTGAGAGCTCTACGAAACTGACTTCCGACTGCTTCGATAGCCCGCCGATGCAATCTACCCTCATAAAAGACGTAGGGCCAGTAGCACCGACAGCTGCCGTGATTTCAGAGTCGACAAGGGTGGCTGTGGAACCATCGTCCAGCAGGGCATACGTGTCAACGCTCCCTTTAGGGCCGGAGATAGTCACTGGTATGACCTTCAGCAATGGTCGTAGAGTATCTGCCTTAGACGAACTATGAGCTATACTAACGTCAGAAGTCTTCAGCTCAGGCTTCGGGTGCGCACCTGAGGGTTCAGGCTCCGGCGCACATATCATCAAAGGCTTAGTTTCAGGCGCGCGAGTCCCTGGGGCCTCAGGCGCAGGACTCGGTTGAGGCTCAGGAGTCGGCACCAAAATATGCGTCAAAATTTCAGGTGGGCTGTGAAGTAAGGTGTGGTGACTACGACTAAATTTACACTCGGCAACATCACAATGACCCTTCCTACAGGATCTGTACGAGTGCGAGCCACGCTCAAAACATTTAAAACAAACCTTATTTTCCTTCACCCATTGCCATCTCGCTTCAACCGAAAGAGATCGAAATTTTTGACAAACTTGAACATTGTGCTTTTTACCTTGACAGTACCGACAAGCACTACTGACCTCTTTGTTTTTATTATTGAATTGTTTCAAAGAAGTTTGTGAATTTGAATCGATGTCATCAAAAGAGTCTGCATAACTATCATTGGCAGTATAAACTCTATCACCGTTTTTTTGTCTGACATGACTGTCACGACGAGAGCTGTCAGGTTGAAAAACCGATTCAGGAATGATCCCAAATTTTATCTGCATGTCGGCTTCTCGTGCCAAGAAATCGGCTAGCGATTCCAGCCTGTAGTTTAAATGAATCCTTGAGGATGCATAGTCCGCCCATCGTGTCCGCAAAGGTGGAGTGAGCTTTCCTATGATTGCGTTCGACTCGTTCGAGAGTTCCGGAGAGGCCAAATATTCTCTTTGATTAAGCAGCTTGATAGTCTCGACACAATTGCGGACGCGACAAGCAAACAGGTTTAGCTCCTTGCCGTTGTCTGCTGGCAATCTAGGTAGCGCTCGAACGGAAGCTATTTCCTGTAGAACAATATATTCTGGACGTGCGAACCTTAGCTCCAAAGCTACGAGCACCTCTTCGGGGTCCCGCGCAGACACTAAAAGAGTAGACACGGCGTCGCGGGCCGCACCACGGATTGCTGCGTTTAACCTAGACAAGTTTTCCAGAGGAGAGTAGGATTGTCTAGTATCATTAAAAACTCTTCGAAAGGCCAGCCAGTCAGTACTCCTTCCATCGAAGAAAGGCAACTTAATTTCACTTACCTTGTGAGGCTGCTTGAAAGCCAGGTCTGTGATGACCTGGGCCAGCATCTTCAGGTCGCTAGTGTTATCATGTGTAGCCTGCTGACTAGCTATAGGTTTATTAATGTTACAATCATGTGAATGTGCGAAAGCACGTGTACCTAGTTTATAATGTGTTTGATTTAGTGTAGGGACATAATCGGTAGGCGGCTGCAACTCTGCGGCGCGCCCCGCCGCCGCACCCGTATAAGCGGCGTGACCTGCTGTTACAACAGGCACAGATACCGCCGGATGCAGTGGGGCCACAAGAGGATTAAAAGCGGACATCTCCACCGCCTCTAAAGTGACACACCCCGAAGGCTCTACATCAAAAGGCACACTAGGATTAGAATTAAGATTGTTTTGTGCATCTAACCAATTCTGTACCGACCGGCGACTCGACGCACGACTGCCACCGGCAGCCGCCGCTTCAATGCCTTGAGACCGGCGACTAGACGCACGACTGCCACTGGCGGCCGCATCTATGGCCGCTAGCTCAGCCTGCAGCTCAAGTTCAGCAACCGCACGCTCGTGTTCAGCGGCAGCTCGCTCGCGCTGACGCTCGTGTTCTTCACGTTCTGCTTCTATCTCAGCGAGGCGGCGAGCATGCTGAGCTCTAGCTTGCAATTTTCTGGCCACTATTGTAGCCGACGATGCATTCGACGACGCGTGCCGCGATGTTGATGGTGCGGGTTCAAAAGCGCCCCCCGAGGGAGGCACCTCGGAAGGAAACGCGGCTACAACATCGTTATTACGCGACGCACTATTCACAATATCACTTTCACAAAACTGTAGACGACTATTAGCAACTGCTTGGCTCCTTGTATTTACCATTTTAAAGAAAGAAATTTTGAAAAAATAAAAATGAAAATTTTTTAAACAAAAATGGAAAACAATTTTACCACTTTTTATTGATAAAAACCTTTACTTCTGACACCACTGTTGAGGACGGTATTAACAGACTTGCGAGGGGCAAAGACGAGAAGAATTAAATGAAAATACGTCTTCTCGTTACGAAAATCTGTATAACACAAGAAACAAAATAATATTAAAAACAAAACGGTAAAATTTAAAAGCATTCCAAAATATAAAAAATACAAATAAATATAAAAAGAGGTTGGCTGTCGCCAACAACAAGTCAATTTTGGAACTTTAAATGTGACCAGATAATTTGTGTGACCATGTCCAAGATATTTATTTATTTATTGTATCCAAACAGGATGAAAACTTATTAAATGCGTTACATTATTTAGGGCGTGGGTCAGACTATCAAACAGAACAACTTTTAACATGGGAAAACTAGTGTTTCCCCATGTGCGGTAAACAAAAACTTGCGAGAGGAAACTTGCATTTGCTGAAGAAGGCGACGGAGATGATGATGATGATGTCCTTGATAAAAAAATAAAACTTTCTTAAAGAAGAAAGTCAAACATATAAAAAAGACCTACCGACATCCAACAAGCTAAGCAAACACAATTTAAATCCCTCTCTATTCAAAGATGCTTGCACTCTCATAAAATTCTCGCTGCTAATAAATTCGGGGTCCTAAGCAAACTGCTGTTAATGGTCCGAGACCTGTGGACCCTAAAATAACAACTGAGACGTGGTTCACGTATAAATTGCATTTTATTAGCATTATTAGTGTGGTACGTTTTTGTAAGTCTTGCATTTTAAGTTTAGGTATGTACCTTCCTACTTAAGCTATAAAAACAGAATGTAATAAAATAAGTAAGTTAAGTATAGGCAAAGGCCTCCTCTCACGAATAAGGATGAGAGGGAGTGGGCCATACTCCACCACGCGGGCCCAGTGCGTGTTGGTGGAGGCAAGTTAGTGGTCACCTTGCTGTCAGAGAATTTTCAAGGCCTATTGGCCTCGAGAATATAATACTGGGTGATAATAAAATCTTCAGAAACATTTCTTCAAACTGAACAACTTTTAGCATAGCAACAATTGTTTTCTTCTCAGCCGTCTTTTCAGTTCTTTAAATTTCACACAATCCGTCCATCACTGGAACTTTTATGGGGACAGTTTTTGAAAAAAACTCCCCAAGGGGCCCAAGGTACTAGAAAGGACGACAAGAGATTAAACGTACTATATTTAAGGTGAAGTAGTGGGTATGCTTAGATTATCAAGATAGACAGTCAAAGCTACGAAAGCGTCGAAAAAATTAGGAACCAGTACTGGTTCCAAAACCCTATACATATACACGCACACATACATAATTAGTATGGAGCCTCACGCACACCAACATAAGAAAGTTAGCCCCTTTTGTTTTATACGGAACAAGTGTCAGGCTCATTCTAGACATATACTTTTTCTAAGTGGGTATGTTATTTTACATTATTTACTGTATCTATGCACCTGACATAACTAACGACATCTAGCGGAATCTGCATGAAACTGTTCGCGATCAACTTAATAAAAATTATTGTTTTTCAAATACCTAACATTTTGTAATAAAACCTAACATGAACTACGATAAAAAATACATAGTTACGCAATTACGCAGTTACCTAATCGTTATAAAATTATAATCATTTAATTCGATAGCAATAACATCCATTCAAAGAACTTTATTTGTTATGGACTATAATTGCACTTGATTAAATAAACGAATAAAAAACGTCAAGCGGTGAAGATTCAGATAGAGTACTTTACTTTTGATTAACAATTTCAAACTAATCTTCAACTCCCGTATGGTCTAGTGGCTAGGATACCTGGCTTTCACCCAGGAGGCTCGGGTTCGATTCCCGGTACGGGAATATTCTTTTTAACTTTTTTTTAATCTGTAAAAACATTATACGTACTAACAAACACACATTTTTCCTTTAGTCATCACCTCCAGCATGGTCTAGTGGCTATAGGATCACCCAGGAGGCTCGGGTTCGATTCCCGGTACGGGAATTTTTTTTCGTAAACATAATTATGTAAAACATTTTGTTTTTTGAAGAACGGAAGCTTCAATATTTGGTAGCCCGGGGCTGCCGTGACCCGCCTCAAAAACGTTTATAGGAATTTTTAATAAATGTCTTAAAACGATATTAAAAATCATACATAATTAAATAAAGGAAGAAAAAACAACATTTTCGACTCAGTAAGGTCAACACATCTTTCATTTGGTACTGTATACGCTATTATAATAAGATAGAAGATATTCTAAACTTGCCAGTAAAAAATTGATTCAATTTGAATTAAATAAATAAATAAAATAAAAAGTTTGAGTCTTCTGTAAAAAATTGTACCTTGTATACAGGGTGTTACATAAGTAAGAATAATTTTTTTAAACTCTTAAGGGGGTTGTTTAGACCGTCAAACTGAACAACTTTCTCTATGGGACCAACATCGAAATCGCAAAAAAAAAAAAATCTCATATCCCATACATATTTTAGCTCGAGTCGATTTGTAGAGTATAGAAATTTTTTTTCGCGATTTAGATATTGGTCCCATAGTGAAAGTTGTTGAGTTTGATGGTCTACACCACCCCCTTAAATGTTTATTTGTATTTTTGTAACACCTTGTATACAATTTTGTTTTGAATAAAAAGCGTTTGTTGATTTTCTGGCCGCATCTTCTCTACAACACCTTCCGACGCGGTGGTAGAGTCAAAAAAATTACGTCAGACAGATGCGATATGATACTGAACAAAAAAAAATTATTTAGATTTTGAATTCCAGTGATTTTCTCAATGAACCAATAATAAAAGTATTGTTGTTATTTATAATACATACAATTATGAGAAAACAATGAAAAACACCTAATAATTGTATCACTCAATGGAATATAAAAAACTTCAAATTGAATAGTACAGAATGGTTTCAGCTCAATAAAATTCAATGAATGTTGTGATTTCCACGGCATTCTGTAATGAATTTGCGGTTTTGACTAGCAGGCGAGACTAATTGTGCTGGAATCTAGCTGTGGACTGTTTTAATCATTTTTATGCTGTTGCTTCCTAGTTTGTTTTAGTTAAAACTTGTTAAAAGACGCAATAAAATGGTTAAAATACTCGTAGATAGGCCGAATAGGATTATACAAGTTTAAAAAACTTGACTTCGAATAATGATAATGACCTGTTTTTGTTTTTTTTGTAAAATTTTCGTGTAAAATCTTTTTTTTTCTATACATACATGCATCGTCATCAGCCTATCATCGGCATCGTCCACTGCTGAACAAAGGCCAAGGCGTGCCACAAAACTACAGGGTGAAATTGATATCATTAGCATCCTTTAAACTAAGAGTCTACCCATCAAACTGAACAACTTTTACTATGTGAGCAAACCAATCGGAGCAAAAAAAAATCTGCTGTCGCATACATTTGAGTCGTGTCGGCAGCGGCGGCGGGTGCAGTTTAGTATGGGACAGCAGATTTTTTTTTTTGCTCCGATTTGTTTGCTCCCATAATAAAAGTTGTTCAGTTTGATGGGTAGACTCTTCGTTTAAAAGGATGCTAATGATATCAATTTCACCCTGAATACACTACTAGTTTTTAATTAGTAACGAAACTTTAAGGGTGTATTCAGATCGTGAATCTGAACCACTTTCCCTAAGGAACATGGATCGAAAAACGATAATGTTTTTGACCTCCCCTACAAAAGTGCGGATCGGCCGATCGATTTTCTATGTACCGAAACTACCGAATCATTATTTTCGTTACTAATTTTAATTAGTATAGTTTGTTTTTACTTTTTTAACATTCTGTATAAGATCTAACAAAATTAGCTGAATCTAATTTTTACTGTTAGACCTTACATAAACAATCCACACTTATATTGATAACAAAATTCATGTCCTTAAGGAGTATCTCACCATTTTACATAGACCCCAAAATTTTTTCCTACTAGAAAATATACTTGATCCATAAGTTTATGGCATACGGGTCATTTTACGAGGCTGTAAAAACTTCATTATTTTTTCAAGAAAACATCCATAAGATAGTTCGTTTTTACGAGAGTTAGTGATATGTAGTATACCTTGAGTATACCCTTGATACTTTTGATGTGAAAACCATTAAAAAGTTTGTGTGGCTAAAGGTGTTTTCCCTCTGGACGGGTGAGGCACTTTATACTGCAATATTACAATTGATACTGTCGATAAGGATTTCAGTCCATACAAAACTTTGACGCAGAACACGCGTAGACGGCGTTAATACAAGTAATATTTTGTATAATGTGAATGCCATGTAATAGGGGTATCAAGGCGTGTGCAATTAAGGTGTACTGCTTTCGGCAAGCTGGACGACGTGCTCCGAGACAGAAAAATACGACAATGCTTCTTCTTCTTCTATCGAGTCGATGACGAGTCATTTTAAATCTTTCCAGCCCAGTATTTCGCCACACGAAGAGCACTGTCGGCAGCGTCCATAAGCTCAGTTCGCGTGCAGGTGTCAGGGCAGGAAGGGCAGGATATGAGGTGGGCCATAGTCTGTGGGGCAACACCGCATTCACACTGGAGATCAGACCTGTCTATGTAACCCCACTTGAACAGGTTGTCTTTACTCGGGCCGACCTGAGTTCGGAGTCTATTTAAGCACCTCCAAAATTGGCATGGGCAGGTCTTGGCCTGTTGGGAGGCTCTCCATAAGAGGGACGAATGGGTTAGGGAGAGTGGTGTTTTCCCGCCAGATACCGCGTCTAGCTTGAGGAGCCTCACTTTGAATTGGGTCAACACACTTCAAGAAGTTCTTACGGCTCTTGAGCCTTTGGGGAACTGTAGGATACTCGTACATCGGGTGCCGTGTGTCGGCTTTCATTTTGGCTCTCTCTATTGAGCTTGCAACGGCCCTGCGGACGTCTGGTGGCGCAATTCCAGCTAGTGGGTACAGCATCTTGAAAGCAAGCATCTTGATCAGCAATCGACAATGCTTGAAAACCAAGCTTATATTGACCACCATGACATTATGGTGCCGAAACATGGACGCTCACTAAGGAAACTAATGCACAAAATTAAAGTAGCACAGAGAGCCAATGGACTGCACTATGATAAGTACTCGTATCAATCACACTTCTTGACCACGTCACAAACGTCGACATCCAACGTCGAACTAAGGTGCAGGAGTGCAATTCACTAAGTGCAAACATCGGTTAAAACATCGGCGAGCTGTCAATTCGGTAGGTGTTGTTATGAAAACTTCGACGATCAGAAGGATGCCAGAAGGGTTGTTACCTTAGAGAATTGCACTCCAGGACGTCGGGGACCGAATAGCTCGCTTGAAGTGGCGGTGGGCAGGACACGTAGCTGGGCGAAATGACGGCAGATGGAGCAACGCTTTAACGGAGTGGTGTCCCAGATTAGGCAAAAGAGGAGTGGGTCGTCCGGCAGCCAGGTGGGTTGACGACGTGTATCAGTAAGACCTGGATGCGACTCCATAGGACCGAGAAGGATGGTAAAATGGGGATGAGGCTTAGGTATGCCATGCAGTTGGTAGATACGGGCTGATGATGATGAGGTATTGATGTTCAAAATATGAACCTCATTGATCATTTATCCGGCTTACACTCCAAAAAACATTCACCCTGCATAAAAAGTAAAAGCTTATATTAATTATTATATTCATTGTAAAATAAACGAGCGTATTCACCGCCCATTATTTTATGTTAACAACATTTTTTTGTCGCCACATAATCCTATTTGCAAGGGACAGCATCACGTAGGATTGTGCGAAATTAATACAAATCGCGCTAAATATACATCTAATGCCCTGTTGTGGCTGCGTGGTAATTAATTTTCATTTAAAATAACTTTCGTAGCGTCGGAAGAAAGATTAAAAACGAATTGGAACAAGTTTTTCGATAAATTATGAAATTTGTGTTAGGATTGTAATCCTAAACAGAAAACATCGTTTTCTACATTGAGTAATTATGTATAGAGCAGACAACGCGAACAAAATCTGTGCACCATGATCAGCAGTGTGGGGCGCGTGCTGGGAGCGTCAGGCTGCGACGAGCGCCTGGCACAGGCTAAGTGCGTTAGAGCGCGTGCACCCTAACGCGTGTTACAAAACATTACTTCTCGGTAGCTTCTCTAGTTAACATAGTACCTCAATGGTTTTCTATGCATAATTGAATTTATAAGTGCGTTCACACACGATGACGCATTGACGGAGCGGCAGACGTCAGTCTTTAGAACCACACACGGTGCGTCAATGCGTCACCGTGTGTACTTCTACGTGCGGTTTCATACAACTCCTTGCTTCATACTCGCGCACCGAGGGTTCCATACCACCACAATCATAATATATTTACTAGTAAAAAAATTGTTTTCTCCGGGACCCATAGGGCGCGCCCGACTCACGTTAGGTCGGTTTTTATTATTTGTCGTTTTACTGTAGAGTTTGAACTACAATTAAATAATAATAAACTTGACGCTTACTAGTTTTATACGATTTTTCTTGTTTTACTTTTTGAGTATTTTATTGTTCGATAGTTGCATGAATGCATATTAATTTGCTTTAATAACACAATACATATTATGTGTTTTCAACCAGCTACCTATATAATCAAAAGATAAAAGTTTAGATTTAGGACTTGTGTTTGCACTTGGGTACGGAACCCAAAAAATTATTATTCCCTCAGTATTCGTTACATTGACCATTTCAGGCGGTTATTAAAATGTACAGGTTTTTATGAATACTAACTGAATTTATTACATTGACCGTAAAATTTTAGGTCTGACCGTAATAGAAAACCGAGACAATGTGACAAAAAAGCCGTGGTAGTCCAGTGGCGAGTAACCTTGCCTGCCGTGCAGGAGGTTCTATCCCCGTTCAGGCAGACTCGTAGGTAGGTACTAATGAGTTTTCGGAATTCATGTACGATTTGTAACACCACTAAGGAAGTGAAGGAAAGCATAGTGAGAAAACCTGCATGCTTCAATTTCGAGGCATGTATTGTGCCTTGTCCATTACACCTGGCGACGGGCTCACTCCCCGTCACCGACAGACTTTCGGTATTACAAGTGAAACGTGGATATTCTGAGGTATCAGAATATCTCTGACTGCCCCTTAATATAGTAGTGAGCATATTATGCTTATGCTTAATTTTCTCCGTTTAGGTACAAAGATAGGCTTGATGAAAAAGCTGTTAATTTTGTAAAAAAATTAAACCTTTTTTTGCGACCATTACGAGCTAATCCAAACCCACATCGTACTTCCATCGTTTAGAGTTAACCAACCGTCATGATCCTACCCAAAAAATACTTCAAATTACTTCCACCTTGTTCTCGCTTTTTCAGGACGCATTTTTCAACGGCACAAAACGTTAAAAGCTTTGAGTTTCGGCCAATTGCTTAGAGAGTAGACTTTAAAACTGTGATAGCTTTGTTTTTGTATTGCAATGGTTGTAAAATTAAATACCAAAAAACTATAAAACGATGAACAAACGATGAACGATTACTGTATGAAACAATTGATTTTTCAGTTTGAAAGACCGAACTGAAGTAGGTAGGTACGAACCACTGAAATTTTAAAAGTTTTTAAAAATCACCTAGCGTTTTGCTGCAGCTTAAGCATATGCTCACGACTATATTCCCCGAGGGGGTAGTCAGAAATATTCTGAAAACTCAGAACATCCACGTTTCACTAGTACCTAATAGTACCGAACTGTCCAGTGTGACGGGGAGTGAGCCCGTCTCCACTTATAATGGACAGTATACATGCGTCGAAATTGAAGCATGCAGGTTTCCTCATGTTTTTTTTCTTCTCCGAAAAGCCAGTGCTGTTACAAATCGTATGTCACAAATCGTACATAAATAACGTATTTTGATACAGCTACAAAAAATGTCAACCACTTTAATGTATTTGACGTTAATGCTTACTTATAGCCCATAATGAATATTTGGATGATACAGGGTGAAATTGATATCATTAGCATCCTTTTAAACTAAGAGTCTACCCATCAAACTGAACAACTTTTACTATGGAAGCAAACAAATCGGAGCAATAAACAAATCAGCTGTTTCATACATTTGAGTCGTGTAGGCAGCGGCGGCGGGTGCAGTTTAGTATGGGACAGCATTTTTTTTTTTACTCCGATTGGTTTGCTCCCATAGTAAAAGTTGTTCAGTTTGATGGGATCTTAGTTTAAAAGGATGCTAATGATATCAATTTTACCCTGTATGTAATAGTTATTGTGTCTAAACAAACAATTTTCAGGGTTTACTATAATTTATTCACATTTAAATTTAACTTGAAAGGGGCCGCTATAGCTAGACGCACGTACGCTAATCAAATCAGATGCGTCCATAAGAAGGGCCAAATAACATTTGAGACGACATAATGAATGTTGAAGCTTCGATCAAATTAATATTTTACTTTGATCGAAGTGTTGAAGAGGCGAGAGGTGTGTCAGGTAGAATCGTAGAATTTGGCGATCAATTGCTTCTGCCTATCTCAGTGGGACATATTATGCGTGGGCATATGTATGCGTCGTGAGGAAACCTGCATGCTTCAATTTCGAGGCATGTATTGTACCCACTGTCCATTATAAGTGGCGACGGGCTCACCTCCCGTCACACTGGACAGAGTTTCGGCACTACTGGTGAAACGTGGATGTTCTGAGGTTTCAGAATATCTCTGACTATCCCTTCGGGGAATACAGTCGTGAGCATATGCTTATGCTTATGCATATGTATGCAAATTTTAAGTGCTTTGAGATCTTTACCCCAGAAAAGTCATAGACCAAATGGCTAGCCAGTTACTACTCGAAGTTGATTTTGATTCAAACCTAATAGAATGTATGAGTCCATCTCCATTACTTTAACTGTTTCCCGACCATAAGGTACCCAACCTAAGTTAGTTATTCATAGTAAATGGGCCTTTAAATGAGGTAGCCCTTAATTTCCATACTGAATCAGGAAAGGTCTAGGCAGTGTTGCTATAAAGTATAAATCCTAGCTGAGAAGATCTAGAGTATTCGGGAACTCTTAATATGGGGAAAAGTACGTTTTAAAAATAATGCGCTTTTTCCAGGCTTTTTCAGTTAAATATCCGAACGCAATACTTACATTTTTTTAAATAATTGTTTTACAACGTGTTAATGAATAAACGCAAAACCTTATACACCCCAACTGATTTATATAACAAAATACTATATTATTTTGATACTTAAAATTTTATGTTATAGTCCGTTCGCGTTAAGAAAATAGTGATTTCAGTTTTAAAATTTATTGTTGAACGAGTCACGCAAAATACACAACCGTTTTGTTCGAAGGTCAGATTTCAACTGGTCACTGTGAACTGGCCACTGTGAACAAAACGGTTGTGTATTTTGCGTGACTCGTTCAACAATAAATTTTAAAACTGAAATCACTATTTTCTTAACGCGAACGGACTATAGGTATTCGCATTTTAGTTTTTAGGCAAAAGTGATTTGTTATCATAGTGTGCGCGTGCGGTGGGTTGAGATCACAGATCGAGTACAGTAAATTTTAAAACAAGTTATTTAATTTTATGGCAAAATTACCTATTTGAAACCATGATAATTCGATTCTGATCTCAATTTTAAATAAACTAGTTTCTAGTTTTGCCTATTAAATTAAAATAGCATAGCATGATCATGCTCAAGACTATATTCCACGGGGAATAGTCTAAATACACCATATTTCGAATTTTTAAACGTTAAACAAAATTAAGCACTGAAATTATATTGATATACCTACCTATTTACATAGGAATACAAAGCAGGGGCGATAACATAATTACATTACATCGACCTTAAATAATAGGATAAGGACTAAGGGAAATCTCCGTATATTAGTAGAACTAGCAACCCTGGCTCTCAAGGATGTCGATTCAGACTTCCCTTTGTATAAACCCTTGCCTTATCGTTCAATAACCTAGAATCCTAGATCTACGTTTACATAAACGCCTATTTGAAGTTAAGGGACCTTCTTGTTCATGTCTACCTATTGATAAAGGATAATGGCAGTCTTTGGCCTATAGTTCCAAAACTGATTGCTCTATAGGAACATTTTTCTATGGCATTGATAGAGCCATAGTTTTCGCGAATAAAGGTACCAATTTCAAAAAGTGGATAAACTAAATATGCCGACCGACGCATCTTTTATAGGAATAATTAAAAGTAACATTTTTTGTTTGTTTACTTACTTTAATTTAAATATCAAAAAGGTAAGCATACCTAGTCTTGACATAATTTAGCACACTTTTGTACGGAGCGATGAACATGCCATCTGTTGAGTTATTTAGGAACTAAATTTAAATAAAAGAAAAATATTAGATTTTATTTATTATCAAAGGAAAACAAATTGTCTGTTTTATACTTTTGGGCATAGAATAGGTAATAGGTTTCTGGGTCAAGTCGTTATTCACGTTTTCTATGGAACAGCAGCTTTTTATTTAGGAGTACCTCTTTGCTCCCTAGTAAAACTTTTCAGTGTGATGGATAAACTCTGAACCACCACTGGAACTTTGGAAAGTGTTTAAAAATCGCTTAGTATATTTTTTGCCTAAAATTCCTTTGACATTGATCTAATATTTTGATCCTTAACCCTTTGTAAGCTAATTCCTTACCACCTAAAACATTTTCTTGAACATCTTGTAACTACTTGTAACCAAGTATCGGAATTACAAACTCAATTTCAACTACTCTTATCAAGGCAAGTATCGTGAAGTTTATCTGATATTAACTGGGTAGATCAACTATTTTTTGTCCTCACAGTACTGTTTAAAAAAACGTTTTTATTCCTTTTTTCTTGACATTCATTAATTTTGAAAGATGGATATTGTATCTAATGATATGATTCTTCTACACACATGCACATTGCACCATTTGTGTTGAACTGCTAGAAGTTTTTAGCGGTTGTCCGATAGACCAAAAAGCGTGGGGACAACGAAATAAAGCGTCCATCGGACAACCGCCAAAATTCAAGTAAAATTCAAGTAATTTTGCAAAACCGTGTATGCATTTAATAAATGCAATCCTTAGTTATTCAACAAACATTAATTTTTGGGGCAAGCAAAACCTGAGCTTGAGATTGAGCCTGAACATTGAAAAAATTTTATGCAGATGACTGGGACTAGGTATGGACAAAAAATAGTTGATCTACCCAACTAATGAATTATTGCTATTTTCTGCTTGTAATTCGAGTTTGTAGAGATAGAAGATTATTATAAGCTTATGGCGATTCTCAATAACATATGTAAGATTTTATCATAATATTTGTTGTTTCTGTATAGCGCCCTTCTTATTATGCTGACACTTTTTTAAGGCATCTCTTTCAGCCCGTCAAACTGAATAACTTTCTCTATTGCACCAACATCGAAAATAGCGAAAAAAAATCAGCTGTCCCATATAAAACTGCAAACCTACTAGATAAAAGTATGGGACAGCTCTTTTTTTCGCGTTTTCGATGTTGGTCCCATAGAGAAAGTTGTTCAGTTTCATGGTCTGATCATCCTGTTAAAAAACCGTATGTGACGTCCGATGACGTCCGTAACTGAACACGCCAGCTGAGCCGTATCGCGGGTTCGAATCCCGTAAATATTATGATGAATTACGAATATTTGTACCAAAGTCAATGATGTCTTACAAGGTGTTACAAAATACCTTAGTAATATTTAATAGGGTGGTTTATTTAGACTATCAAACTGAACAACTTTCAGTTTGGAGAAAAAAAAGGTCTGATTCATATAAAACTGCCATAACTACTCGACTCAAGTGTAGGTTAGGACGTAAGAATTTTTTTTGCGACTTTGCCTCCAAAGTGAAAGTAGGACTATAATTATATAACATTTAGCAATTTAAGTTTCAGGATGGAATGTTTTGTCAAGTGGTGAGAAGTAGCTAGCCTTTCGCACACATAAACACTGCATAAAAAACCTTTTATCTCTGAGTCACCTCGTACGAGATTCACAGAAAGAATTGGAGTGGTCCATTCTAATCCGAAACCACACGCCTTCTCTCCGTTCCCGAAAATAAACAATTAAGCTATCAAAAACCAGTAGAGAGCCAAAAACATTCTTTTCTCCCATCCGCACGGAAAGCTTCAATTATCGCCCCGCTGCGCTAAACGCAGTTGTCGCTTTCCACCTCAGTCGAGGAGAAAAATAGTACTAACCTCGGACAGTAAATAAGAAAGCCTCAGATTACATGTTTGTTGACCTATGCTTCGCCTCAGTCTTGATGACCGAGGCCTCGGTCATCAAGACGGAGGCGAAGCATAGGTCAACAAACATGTAATCTGAGGCTCAGTCTTGATGACCGAGGCCAACACATGAGATCTGAGACCTTTCTTACTTTCCTGTCCTCGGTGTGTAATCTACTATACTTAGTATTTCACATTGCATTTGATGACAATAGGGGAAAAAATGTCTCAAATTTTTAGCATCCCTCGCGAAACATTCACTCAACCTGTCACTAACAGTATCAGACCGCCCACGTCCGCACGGGCCGGTAATGTAGCTCGTCTGCAAACAACCTAATTCAGGTCAATCACTCGCAAGAAAGTCTGCAAAATATGGGCTGCTTGCTTACAACTTTTGGGACGTTTTGTGAAGTTTTAATTTTATGTTTAGTTAGGCTAACGAGGTTGAGGCCTTTGGAGCAGGTTGTGACATTTGTAGGTAGAATTTGAAAAGTAAATTTTTTGTTCTTATGATATTAGTATCGATTAAAAAACACATCGGTTAAACGACACACACTGATAGGTATCTAGTTCCATTTAAAGTACCAGAATGGTACAAATAATTGCCCCTTACGGGATTCGAATCTGCGATCGTAGGATCAGCAGGTAGCCACGGCATTCGTCAAATTCTTATTTCGTCAAATACTACAATCGTCAAAACCTTGTTTCGTCAAATTTGCTTTTCGTTATATACGCTTGAGTTAAGGTTCACGACGAGCTTTCAGGCTACCTAAAAATGATGATGATGATACTTCATGGTTGTGTTCGACCACAGCGACTGATAAAATGCCTGTTGACTTTAAAAGCTTGGTTGATCGGAGATTAAAAAATTTCAAATAACTTTTCTTCATCGATTACCGTTTAAAAGTCTATTAATAAAAATCCCTTACATACAAAATGTTTTAAATTGACTGGCCTAATTCTCTACACGTACAACTGTGGGCGACGGTAAATTTAGTCCAGTCATTTTAGAGTTTCCTTGTATGGACACCCTAACAATAATTCATCTATCGCTGAAACTTTGCAGTGTGATAAAGTAAAGTATATAGTAGTGTGATATAGATTACGGTTGACAAATAATCTAGGACCGGAAAAAATTAAACCTAGATTATTTGTCAACCGTAATCTGTATACTTTACTTCATCACACTGCAAAGTTTCAGCGATAGATGAATTATTGTTAGGGTCAAACCCTAAAATGATTGGACTAATTGGCGAGGTGATGTGATTGTCGCTTCTCTACGCAGCAATACATTATTTATTCTTTGGTAAAGATAACATTTCCGAGAATATAAAGATCCTCATAACTGATTTAACTTGAAAATGAAAATTATAAAACATTATTTCCCCAGAGAGCCTGAGACCGTAGCTAACAGCTATTTTATTACAATGGATACAGTCGGGTAGAGGCTTTTTAATAATCTTAAATATTAAATCGTTTATGATTCTTTTGATAAGGTATTTTCGGTGGAGGCGTTTTTAGGACAGTAAAACAATTTATCTTTGAACAATGTTGTTTTGTTAATTAAATTATATGTTTTGAAACTGATAGGAGTATAAAGTAGACCGCATATTTATCCGCGGCGAACGAGCCGAAGGAGGCGAAAGAATCTAATTTTAGAATTCTTTGCATATGCATAGTATATGCTCACGACTATATTCCAGAGATATTATGAAACCTCAGAACATCAACCTTTCACCAGTGGTACCGAAACTCTAGAATTCTTTGTATGAAATAACACGACACCTTGCAAACTTATCCTCGGCGAATCGAACTAATCGTCAGAAGAATTAAAAGGTAATTTGTTTCGTTCGCCTTCTTCTCCGCGGGTAGATTTGCGTCCACCCTAAGGTTCTTTTTGTGTAACTAACTATACCCGATTCAATCGGTATCAAATCGATATGATGTTTTTTGGCAGTTCGTAGCGATTCTGCTTCTTAATATTTAGATACTTAGTTTTATACAATGGATAATATACAGAACTGCGAAAAAAGAAATCGCGCGAATAAAAATAAGTAATATTTTATTTCTGAGATCATCATATTATGATGATATTTTATTTCTGTGATCATCATATTATGATGATCACAGAAATAAAATATTACTTATTTTTATTCGCGCGATTTCTTTTTTCGCAGTTCTGTAAGTAACCTATGGTCACACAAAAAGTATCCGCACATACGGGAAAAAATCCGCAGGGTGACGGTGGCGGCTTCGGAAAATAATACGCGCGAATTTAAATCGCGCGAATAAAAATAGCTGTCCGGACAAACATGCCCTTAACAATTTTCTAGTATAGTCATAGCCGTCGTGAACGATATAATCTGAAACTTACACAATAGCACTAAACCTGTAGTTTCGTGTTTAAAATCTTGTCATGCAAGTTTTCAGCACGTCGGCAGAAGTTGTAAGTTTGTAACACCACTGGGTTTTCGGTAAAGGAAAATTCGTGAAACCTGTGATTCAATTTATAGGCATATAGTAATGTTGCCATGTGATTTTTCCACAAGGCTGGACATAGCCATTGAAAATCCGGACATTTTGGGTTCCAAAGCCGGACTCCGGACAGATGGAGAACCATGTTTGAGGTGTTATCCGAATATTCCGTCAGTGGTAAAACCCTTACAGCTTACATAGGTAGGTACTAAGGTATCCTATAAATTTCATCAGAATCGGTAGAGCCGCGTGATTTTCTACACTCTCGGTGCGTGATTGCGTCAGAATTTTGTCTTTCGGGACTTGGCGGAATACCTACCTCCTACCATGTCAAAACGTCCAAAAAGTTTAATCGTCTAAATGTTCAAATGAAATACCTATGTTCGGCACAAACCGAACGCCTGGTAAACCTACCCGTAGTTGTATTCATTACCTATCACACTGGACAGAGTTTGGGTACTGCTAGGACATCATACGCGTTTCATTAATTTTTGGTCCAAATGAGAAAGTGCCGGTTGCAGAAACGCCCATTAAATATCTAGCCGTCACTTATAATAATCACTTATAAACCGAGGATAACGGCCATGGTCAGCTCTGGTTCCATACTTATACATTTTAATGCTGAGACGGACAAGTTCTATTTTACATCAAAAATTTATTAAAATGCAGGTTTTTATAACCTAAATAAAACCAAGGACAAAGGCCCTACAGCTTTGGTGCCCTAATAAGAAATGCTTAAACTGACAAGTTTAGTTCTAACGTAAAGTTTTTTTTTTGGCCGGCACTTTCGCATTTTGGGCCAAAACGGATGATGTATTTTGGAATAAATTAAATAAAATTATAAATTCTATCACCCTCTTTCCTAGTTGGGTAGGCAGATACCCTCTTACCTTCGGCTTCATTCATGACATTTTTAAAAGGCCAAGCGCGAATAAAAAAGACTATAAAGAACCAATTTATAATTCATCTTAATTCAAGCAGATTCTCTAGTACCTTAATTCAGAATAAGAGGATATTTAAAAGAATATGCTTGAGCAAACCCTAAGTCATTACTATGCAAATTGAGGGCGGATTTTCAACCTTAACTACTACAGCGAGAAACTTAAACGGGAACTTTTGTAAGGAATTTATTTGAATAATGTCGTTGTACGTCAATCTATTCGAGAAATGCCTCAGTGAATAAGCCCAAGATAATCCACAAAATTAACTTGACCTTACAATGATGCCTTTGGAACCATCAGACCCTGACAATTGAGGATATGGAATCGCCACATACCAGAACCGATGGCCGATGGGGCCGGAAGGTTCTCGAGTGGCGGCCGCGTACCGGAAAGCGCAGCGTGGGTAGGCCCCCCACACGGTGGACCGACGACCTGGTGAAGGCGGCGGGAAACCGTTGGATGAGGGCAGCGCAGGACCGGTCGTTATGGCGATCCTTGGGGGAGGCCTATGTCCAGCAGTGGACGTCCATCGGCTGAGATGATGAATCGCCACAAAGCTCCAAATTCGTTAAATCGAATCGAAATTATTTTCTAGTATAAAATAAGGGATAGTTGTGGTATACACGGCGAAACATCAAGCTACGAAAACCAAACATAAGCTGGCCGCGTGACGTTATACATTACTCTATCTACGCGCGACCAGATTATTTTGGTTTTGAGTAGAAATTCGTTAAAAGACCAGATTATTTTGGTTTTGGCTTATTAATACCGTCTACGAGTGTTATACGACAACGTTTTGTATGGACGGAAACCACCTTAAGTCTGGGCAGCTATGGCAATGGTTGTAGCACAGAAAAAGTCAATGGCTGCTCGACTCACATAATTATGTTTTTTACCATACCTACTTTAGGGCCTTAAAGTATTTAACAAATTTTATTTTACTGGCTGTTTAATAAGTAAAATAACAAACATACATCATAGATGCATCTGCGGTTCCATGGTGGAGGCCAATGGCCACCACGCTTTGAGTTGCCGTCGCTGCTCGGGAAGGTTTCCTCGCCACCATGCCCTCAATGACATCGTCAGGAGGGCTCTCGTTTCTGCCAATGTCCCGTGCGTTCTTGAGCCGCCCGGCCTCAGCCGAACCGACGGCAAGAGGCCAGATGGCTTGACTTTGGTGCCCTGGCAGAAAGGCAAGTGCCTTTTATTGGACGCAACGTGCGTCAGCACTTTCGCCGCTAGCTACCTAAGTCGCACGTCGCGGACGCCTGGAGCAGCCGCGGAGCTGGCTGCCGTTAGAAAGTGGGACACGTACTCGGCCCTGGTGGCCGATTATCTTTTCGTACCTGTCGCCGTTGAGACCACGGGGGTTTGGGGTGCCGAGGCAAAGACCTTCGTTGCGGAGATTGGCCGTCGACTGAGGGAGCGAAATTGTGACCCCCGTTCCGGGTCGTTTCTGGTGCAGAGGCTAGCCGTAGCAATTCTGCTAGCATTATGGGCTCCTTTGCGCCGGGATCGACAAGGGACGGGTTATTTGACTGAGCTTGCTTTTTTTTTTTGTTTTGACGAAGCTTGTTGCTGATTTATATCTGTTTGTGTATATGTGTAATTGACGACGCTTGTGCTGACCTCTATTTTTGTTATTATTCAGATTACTTATGATCAATAAATTACTTTATACAAACATATTATGCGGTCAATCACCGTTTCGCGGGTGGTTCGAAACTTTGCTGGAACTAATAATTCTGAGTCCAAATTAACTTTTAGCACAAATTAGTGAAAGTTTATGATGGATGGCTATAACGTATCTAGAATAGGTTGTTGACCTTTCGTCTTCATTCCACAAAAAAAACGAATTAAGAAACTATACAGGCTGTTTCATAAGTAACAATAAATATTTGAAACTCTTAAGGGGGTTGTTTAGACCGTCAAACTGAACAACTTTCTCTATGGGACCAACATCGAAATCGCAAAAAAAAAATTTCATATCCCATACATATTTTAGCTCTTGTCTATTTGTAGAGTATGGAACATCAATTTTTTTTTTCGCGATTTCGATGTTGGTCCCATAGTGAAAGTTGTTCAGTTTGATGGTCTATACAGGTAAAGGCCCTTAAAGGTTTATTTGTATTTTTGTAACACCTTGTATACTAGGTAATACTATAAGGAAATTATAGATATCTTACAAACTAGGTTCTAGGAAAGGAAATTGAATCAGTTCCGGCTGCCTTTAGTAATGATCAAGTCTTAAATTACCTAACGAAGTTATCCCATTTCGGTAGAAACCACTAGTCTAATAGTGTTAGGCTCAGTTCACATCAAAATGGCAGCGACATTAGGTATTTGTGTAGATGCCCCTTACAACATGTACTCGTACATACCGGTAGTATGGCAGTATGTGTACAAGTTCAGTGAATTCAGACTGAACAACTTTTACTATTGAGAAAAAAAATCGGTTGTTTCATACATTTGAGTCAGGTAGGTACAGTAGTTTTGAATGGAACATCAGACTTTTCTCGCGTTACCTGAGGTTGGCATCATAGTGAATGCTGTTCAGTATGATGGTCTAAATATTAATCGTTTCAATATTCTCCTGGCTGTTCCTTTTAGGCCCATCACATACATACGGAATTCCGATTCGGAAATCCGAATGAAAACAGGTTTTTCGTATGGAGGTTCCCCCTCCACATTTGCGAACGGGATTTCAAACCTATACGAAAACCGGTTTGCATTCGGAATTCCGAATTGCAATTCCGTATGTATGTGATGGGCCTTATACAGGATCCTTCTTAATATGCTAACACTTTTTCAAGAGGATGGTCAGACCGACACCAACATCGAAATCGCGAAAAAAAAACAGCTGTCCTATACAAAACTGCAAACCTACTTAAGTCAAATGTATGGGACAGCTGATTTTTATTTCGCGATTTCGATGTTGGTCCCTTAGAGAAAGAAGTTCAGTTTGCTGGTCTGATCATCCTCTTAAAAAAGTGTCAGCATATTAAGAAGGACAAAATATGTCTGGTAGCTGATAAATAGATGGTATTAGTTGGTATTACTGATAAATAGATGGTATTAGTTAAGACAGTTGCATTAATTGTGATTCTACTCATGAAACTGAACAGCTTTCCCCAAGGAACCTTTAGGAAATTCGCAAAATTATTATTACAAATATTTGCCCCTTGCTTGATTTGAAGCCGCGACTCTTCAGCAGTTTCACTATCGACTGAGCTATCGAGCCGTCAAGATATTATGGAGTGATGGGTGCTGACTAGTGTAAAGGCAGTCTAAGACAATCTACGTGTAATTTAACCAATTACCCCGCGTTACTTGTCACCAGATATGTCTAGGGACTAGTACAGGGATGTGCCTTTTTGTTTTAGATACGAATTTGTTTCTCATTAATTTATTAAAACAATTTATCATCACAAACTCATACCCTCACAACCATAATCCAGTCGGGACATGTGCTAACTATATTTTCAAGTGAGCATTTGTTGCAATAATGCAAATTTTTAGCGTTAATTCGAATTCGAAGGTTAATTGCGTGTCAAGCAAGGATATTTATGGTCTAGCATTTGCATAATTAATACAGGGTCCTTCTTAATATGCTGACACTTTTTTAAGAGGATGATCAGACCATCAAACTGAACAACTTTCTCTATGGGACCAACATCGGAATCGCGAAACAAAAATTAGCTGTCCCATACATTTGGCTCGAGTAGGTTTGCAGTTTTGTATGGAGCAGTAGATTTTTTTTTCGCGATTTCGATGTTGGTCCCATAGAAAAAGTTGTTCAGTTTGATGGTCTGATTATCCTCTTAAAAAAGTGTCAGCATATTAAGTTGGACCCTATATAATGAAAATAAACCTTAAGCACAGCCACGAGAAGAAATAATTGAGGAATTTATTTAGCCGGATTTAGGCCCCACGGGGTCCCAGGGGCCCAAGATATTTACCGACTGAAATGTAAATACTACTAAACCTACTACTGTAGTACTTAATTAAGTAAAAACTTGTGCGAACGGCAACCGCGGAATGCCTCCTACCGTTGGAGTACAAAACCTCGAAGTTTAATTGGTGTTTTGGGGGTGTAATTTTGTTTATTGCATAAAGGTTTAGTGCACCTTCTGGGTGAACCTTGACATCAAAATATAACTCTCCCGGGATCCAACAAAGATGATAAAGATGCCATACGATATGATGATACGGTGAACTCCGAAGCATAGAAATGCTCGGGATGAAATGATGTCCTTCAAGAAGTATCCTTCAATGGCAACCCTTTTATTGGTTCCTGGCGTGAGCTTGGATGTGGCCAGAGAATCCAAGTTTGGTCTTAAAAAATCGGTTACATTGCAGCAAAATACAGTAGTCCAGTCAAATTGTACGTGTAGTTATATGTTGGCAGTACAAGACCGGTCGTTGTGGCGATCCTTGGAGGAGGCCTGTGTGCAGCAGTGGACGTCCATCAACTGAGATTATGATACGTATGATGATGAAGTTACGTATCATCGGCCGTATTCACCTACTGCAGGGCAAAAGCCTCCTGCCCATTTTGCCACCCTTCTCACAGTCCTCCGCCAATCGCATCCACATGTTTTCCCGATGACCTATCTGACTGCCGGATGACCAATTCCTCATTTGCCTAATCTAGGCGATCACTTTTTTTTATTATTTAACAAGCAAGGTTCGTTATGTAACACTGCGACCATTGCTGGTCTATTTTGTTCGCTCCAAGTTCAGCCATATTTTACATAAACCTGAGAACTTATGGTATTTTCTTTTCATTCTCGGATATGCAGGTTTCCTCACGATGTTTTCCTTCACCGCCAAACTAGTGATAATAGCCAGGAATCGAACCACCGCCTTATAATTGAGTTGCTAGCTCTCTTCCGTATGTGATATCCTCTCTTCTGCCCACTGTTATCACAAACTTAGTTTAACTTTCCGGATTAACCCGGTTCGGTTATGATTACGCAACTCCACTGTCTCTCGCCATCCCAGCTAAATTACGCATAAGCATGACAGGCATCCAGTCAAGTGCAACGGTGTCCAATGCAGCTTGCATGATTAATGCTTCAGTTATTAATACTATCGTAGGACAGTATTGTCGAGCTGCTGGACGAGCAATGGATGCATAATTAGATTTTGTTTCAGCTGTGGCGCATTGATAAATTGTCGCTATCGAAAATTCTGGAAGTAATGTAATTGGGATTAGGTTAATCGATTATTTGTATTTATAGGGTATTTTACTCGATGTATACGGTTAAGAAAAATTGTCTTGATTCGCAACTGGTTGTGAAAATAGAATAAAAATTCTTAATTCGCAACTGGTTACGAATCGCAGCTGCAACCAAATGCATGATATATTTTTTTTTTCGCGATTTCGATGTTGGCTCCGTACCATAGTAAAAACACACATACATACATACATACGTACATACACACATACATACTTACATACATACATACGCTCGAAAAACATAACCCTCCTTCTGTCGCAGTCGGGTAAAAATAGTTCAGTTTAATGATCTGAACCACCCCCTTAATAATGTACATTGTAACGCGACCATCAAACTGGCCATCTTTTACTATGGCAGCAAACATGAAATCGCAAAAAAAAATCTGCTCTTCCATACTAAACTGCAATGTCTACTCGACTCAATAAATGTATGAGACAGTTTTTTTTACGAATTCAGGTTCGCTTCGATAATACCTAAAAGTTGTCCAGTTAGATAGTCTGAACCACCCATGAATGTTTCGGAACGGTAAAAAAAATCATCCGGTATTCTACATAACTTTGTCAAAATGCTTTTAATTTTCTTTACGTTTCGTTTCGTTCGTTAGGGTATTCCCTGGTAATATTTAAAGGGGTGGACCAGGGTTTCTCAAAGCGGGATACGCGTACCCCTAAGGGTATGCCAGTTGGTCGTAGGGTGTACACGGAAAGATAAATATTTGACATTATTTTGCGAGAAAATACAGGCCCAGCGGCAGTTCATACAAGCGTCAAACTTGGTGTGGTGTAGTGCGAACTTAAAGTAAAACTTTTGTATGGCAATACACAAAATCACAATAAACTCACTTCAAACAAACGCCTCAAGGCCTCATAAAAAGGCTGAAAGTCACCCAAAGGGCAATGGAGATGGCTAAGCTCGGAGTTTCCCTGCGAGATCGAATCAGAAATGAAGAAATCTGCAGAAGAACCAGAGTAGCTGACATAGCCCAAAGAATTGCTAAACTAAAGTGGCAGTGGGCGGGGCACATTGCTCGCAGAACCGATGGCCGATGGGGCCGGAAGGTTCTCGAGTGGCGGCCGCGTACCGGAAAGCGCAGCGTGGGTAGGCCCCCCACACGGTGGACCGACGACCTGGTGAAGGCGGCGGGAAACCGTTGGATGAGGGCGGCGCAGGACCGGTCGTTATGGCGATCCTTGGGGGAGGCCTATATCCAGCAGTGGACGTCCATCGGCTGAGATGATGATGATGATGATGAAACAAACGCCATAATACGAACTTGAAGCTTTACAATTAATAGCAGCTGGGATTATCATTCATTTCCAAGACAATGGTATTTATAATTAAGTTCAATAAAGAAAATTCTATTTATAGGAAATGATCACCTCCTCTCGAATATTTCGTATTCCTGTCAGGTTCCACAAATTAAAGAGAAGGGTTGGCACTCGCTTTATTTAAACTGTTTCACTGTATTTTTATTTCGTTGTTTGTTTCTATTCTCATTCGTAAGTTCAGTTACAAATTATACAAAAATTCGGCAAGCATTTCTATCACTTATTATTTTATTTTTTTCCTTAGCCTAAGCTGTTTCATCCCACTGCTGGGCAAAGGCCTACCCCTTATCCTCCATGCACTTTTCGTAGAAGGCATCTATCACAATTATAATAAACTAGTGTTTTCCCGCGACTTCGTCCGCACAAATTATATACCAGATTTTAAGTCAGATCATAAGCTGTCAAACAAAAAAAGTTTCATCAAAATCGGTTCAGTAGTTTTTGAGTGATGCGCGAACAAACAAACAACCAAACAATTTTGTCAATAGAATGCACTGCACGTCATTTAAATCGCACTATCAAGTGTTATTTTGAGTTTATATGAAGTGAACCGCTACTTTTTTATTCCTTACGATTTTACGGTTTTATAATAGTTAAGATTGTAATGTGGATACAGTGTGCTTATTTTTCTTTCAACTTTATTGAAGTAGTTTTTTTTATTTTTTATTTTTATTTTAGACCGACTGCTCTAAAACGGTGAAGGAAAATAAAGCGAGAAAACCTGCGTACGCTAAAGAAGAAATTCTGATGCGTATGTGAAGTCTACCAATCTGCATTGGGTAAGCGTGGTGGCCATACACCCAAGGAGGGCAGGCATTTGCCCTGCAATGGAACGTATAATATAGGGTTCTTCTTAATATGCCGACACTTTTTTAAGGGGATGATCAGACCATCAACCACCGGTAAGATAGAGAGTCTGATTATAGAGACAGGAGGTGGTCAATAAGGATCTCAACTAATTGTAGTAGATAGTAGTTAATATTTTACTAGCAAGCGCCCACGATTTTATAATCAAAATTAATTAACAAAGTATTAATATAAAATTACCAGCTAGTAAACGGTATTGTACAACATAGTACGAAAATGTAGAAAAGTTATTTTTTACCGTTTAGTGCAGTTTTCATTAAGATAAAATCGTTTTACTTAAAAAGTTTTTTACTTATTTTATTTTATCTAGCCTATTATAGGGATACTCAGGTTTCAGGGGAAAAATTAATAGAATCGGTTAATTTGGTATTTAAGACTACTTTATAGAGTAGTGGTACATAAGTTAAGGGTAAGTTCCGTTCGCTTATAACACTGCAAAGGAAACCCTTTGAATTGTCTCTTGAACAAAAACAATACCTAACAAGAATAGACTAAAATTAACTCTACACATTGCGCGTTCGGAAACCACTAAAATGCAATTACAAAACCAAAATTACATTCAAAACGGTACGCAACAATACATACAATACTGTACACATTAAACGTTTTACACCCCAGTGAATTATTATGCGAGTAAAACATACTTTAGCAAACAATATGCATAAATTTATCTATTCATTTACACACTTAATACTTCGTGGGAGAAGTTACATCTGGTAAGACTTTAATTGTTTTTGGAGGTTACATTTTGGGGATATGATTTCCAAAAGTTTTTGCGTACATTCAACGTAGTGTTGACGGTCGATAGTCCACATCTTTGACCACTTATATGAGGACTGGTAACGCGTGTAATTCCACTAACAAACATTTCTGCGGGGGGTGAGGTAATATGCAATCCGCAACTTTGGATTAAATTCCCCATAACTTTAGATTCTAATTTTGAATGTTAAAAATCATGAAAAGAAGTCTCATGTGTACCCCAAACGTTCCAAGTTCGAAATTATTGTTTCGCAATTATAGGCTGTCTCGTTTAGTGACAAGGTATAAAATTTTATGTAAATGCACATGATTGCATATTACCATATGCAATCCGCAACTTTGGATTAAATTCCCCATAACTTTAGATTCTAATTTTGAATGTTAAAAATCATGAAAAGAAGTCTCATGTGTACCCCAAACGTTCCAAGTTCGAAATTATTGTTTCGCAATTATAGGCTGTCTCGTTTAGTGACAAGGTATAAAATTTTATGTAAATGCACATGATCAATTGATCTTATACCGTGACAGAAGGGAAATGCTACCGCAAGGCGAGTCCTTATAATAAATAGTCAAAGATCCTCATTATCTATCGATAGCAGTCCAATTGCAACACTATCGATATTCAATATAGTGTGGATCGTGACAAATTTACAATATTTTTGATAGCTAATTGATAGAGTGAAATACTAATCGATAGTCAAAAACAATAGATATCATTATCGATACTATAGATGATATTTTTAGGGTTCTGTAGTTAAACAAGGAACCCTTATACTTTCTGTCTGTCTGCCTGTATGTATGCCCCGCCTCAATAATTCGCTCATTTTTGCACCTATTGAATCGGAATTGGGCATGAAGACAACAGTAACCCGAAAACAGAAATGTAATAGGTAATTACGAAGAAACTTTTTTTTTTCTACCCCCATCCATACGATGAAAGAGGGGTTGGACAAAAAATATGTTTCTTAATAATATCGGAAAGAGACAACATTGATGCCTTCTTGAAGAGTTGGTTAGCAGTTGCACACAATAGAAAAGATAGGAGAGTAAAAGGCAAGGTCTTTGCCCAGCATTGGGATGCACTGAAAAGGCTTCATAAAAAAAACTAAAATATCTTATAAACTCTAGAAACTGAAGAAGCTTAAATTGTATACATATTTGTATGCACAAACTAATGAGAGAACCAAAGCAATTTTTCACGTTTCTGGTATACAATCTTTTTGGTTCGCCATATTTGTTTAGGACCTCCTTGGTAAAAGTAGGCATAATAAGCGAATCTTTTTGGTCAATGAGGCATCGTATTTAAAAAACTATGAAAAAATGGCGTGACGTAGTAATTATATGTCATTCATAAACCTAACAAATGATTCCGTTCTCTTTGAAACATAATTATTATTTTCATTAATTATAAGTTCAAGAAAAAAAATGCTGACTGGAAAAAAACCTGGACGAAAAGGAGAAACAATCGTAAGATTATTGACTATGATATTAATCGTAAGTTTGATCTAACCGAAATCGAAATTCTTCTTCTCTGAAGATTTTCTCGTTTTGTACAAGATTGTTGCTTTGTCGTGGGTGTCATGCATAGATTTACACTCTAGATTAAGCCATGTCGTGGCCGCACATGGAAGAGCAATAGTTTGACTTTTGCATACTAAAAGACGTTTTGTTTGGCAAACATTCTATAACTGTTAAAATATGTTCTATAGATATTAAAAAATACTCATAATTAAAAAATACTGGGGTCTCCTGACAGCAAG
This sequence comes from Agonopterix heracliana, assembly GCA_963693445.1. NCBI lineage: Eukaryota > Metazoa > Arthropoda > Insecta > Lepidoptera > Depressariidae > Agonopterix > Agonopterix heracliana. Next base: position 3,859,298 of record OY856321.1, read on the forward strand.
CCTCACAGATGATTGACAGCTTGCCAAACACCGAAACCAAAAATAATGTTTTGTCTTTTTTGTTTACATAAGGTTTCACAACTGGCTATCTCGCTCTCGATTTCTTGGCTCCATCTTTCAGCGTAAGCGAAAAGTTTTCGGTCATCTATTTCGGTCTTACATCAATGTCTTGTCGAGGCTCTTTTCAACCCACCTACTGCCGAACTACCTCTTTTTGCTTTATCTCGGACACTACTCTCAAGGCCTTTCTCCACCTGCCATAAAATTGATTCAATCACAGAAGTCTGTTGATTCAGTCATTGTATTATTATTCTAAAGACAAGAGCGTTGAAGAGCGTAACACAGGAACCAAAACGAAATGTTGATACAGTGTTAGAAAATAAAAAACTATTAACTGAAAAGATAAAAACAAGCTCCTTAAATCAGCTATAATAACTTTGCTTTAGCAAATTAATACAATTTGAATGTTATTCCTTATTAGGTAGGTATCGCAAACGGGGACAAAGAAAAATGACCTATTTGTTGGTTATTGGTTTGTCCCGGCCTGCAATACCTACCTAATAAGTAATAACATTCAAATTGTATTAATTTGCCCCAGCAAAGTTATTATAGCTGATTTAAGGAGCTTGTTTTTATCTTTTCAGTTAATAGTTTTTTATGCAGTCGGGTTTTTTGTTTTTCTAAATAATATGAAAGTATGAAATAAACTATTTCATACTTTTTAGTCTTGTGTCAAAATGGTTGCATAAAAATACTATAATATATATATAATTGGAATCTGCTCTTCACCAGCTTTCATTTGATACCCATATTGTATTTTTTTACGAAAAAATTTGATTCTCCCCCCTCTCTTTTTTAATTCGCATACGCCATATTAAAATAATGTACCCTATGTCACTCTCACGATTTCTACAAATCTAACGACACCTCATATGTTAAAATCCATCAAGCCGTTTAGGCTGTAGGGCGTGCCAAAGAAATAGACATACAAACATACATACATACATACATACATACATACGCTCGAAAAACATAACCCTCCTTCTGTCGCAGTCGGGCAAAAAGTCCCTATTCACGACCAAACTTTCTCCAATATCCAACCACTTTTCCTTGTATAGGTCTCTCTAGGTACTCATGTTTTATTATGTTGTAATAATAATATAATTGTCGAACAAACTAGAAAAACTGATTCAATCTAAAAGTTTCATCATAAATATTATGTAGTCTCTGAATCTCGTGTCGTAAAACTTCTGAATCAATATTGAACATATCCATTCGTCTTGCTCTTGTCACAGTATAAGATAGTATCTATATAGTAATACATACTCTTGTTTTTGTTGTATGTTTTGTTTTCTTGTACACGTTACCTGAAGGTCTCACTTATGCGTGAGTAACTTTACGATCGAATCACGGAAAATCAGCACGGTACATCGAATACATGTAGGACACATGCATTCGATGTACTTTGTTGTCGCTTTTCAAGTCCTTGTTCAGGCCAATGACGTTTTACAAATAGACTTGTCGTACGCCCGGCGCCGGCGCGTGGCTTTGTGAAAGCCGGTCATTTACCTTACTTTTTTTATTTTATTATTGCCATTTTGGAGCGCGGGCAACGCATCTACAATATAAAAACATCTTAGGATCAGGCATGCTTCTACGCGGTATTACCAAAATGGTGCTTACCGTGACCCTCCTGTTATTTTTCAAAATGTTTTGGGTCCGGCGCAATATAATGATCTTCTTGAATTCATCTTTATTCATTAGCCGTGGTGGTCCAGTGGCGAGTAGATAACCGTGCCTGCCGTGCAGGAGGCGATGGTTCGATCCCCGCCCAGACCGTCTCGTACCAATGAGTTTTTCGGAATTTATGTACGATTTGTAACACCACTGGCTTTTTGGTGAAGGAAAACATCGTGAGAAAACCTGCATGCTTCAATTTCGAAGCATGTATTGTACCCACTGTCCATTATAAGTGGCGACGGGCTCACCCCCCGACACACTGGACAGAGTTTCGGTACTACTGGTGAAACGTGGATGTTCTGAGGTTTCAGAATATCTCTGACTACCCCCTCGGGGAATATAGTCGTGAGCATATGCTTATGCTACCAAATAGTTATTAACCCTCTAAATTATCACAAAAACTAGCTGAATGAAGCATTAATTAAAACCTTGGAATAATTTCTAGAAACGCCATAACTTTCATGAACTGAGCTCGAATCGAGAACTCCATTCAAAACCTCATTAAAACATGTTAATTGACAGCAACTTTTGTTTTGAACACAAAATTCAAAGGGAGACGGTGTAAATTACCTTAATTGCGTAAGCTTTTGAGAACGCCGATTCGAGTAATAATAGATCCGTTTTAATTGATATCCTAAATTTATTATGGGGTTGTATCGGTACAATAAAGGAAGAGAAAAGGGTGCAAAATGTTGGTGCTCAAAGTTTATTCCGAGAGTGCAAATGCGCGCTGCATACAAACGAATTCTGGTGATATTTTCAATACTATCCAATTAAACAAAATCCTATCCAATTAATTATATTTATTATCCAATTATTTAATTAATCTTTTAAATTAACATTCTTAATAATATAATTTTGTTGTCGAAGTCGCCATAGCCGAACACGGCTAGGACTCAGATAAATTAACAGGAATGGATGCGATATTACGCGCGTACCCCTCTGCCAAAGACGCATGCTCAGTGAGCATACCCGTCATATAAAAATAGTTGACGCGCGTCCCGCGCCAGTATATAAACCTCCCCCCTCACCCCCGCAAAATTGACAGACTTTTTTGCGTAGAAATGAGAGATCATTTCCAATCCATTCCTGTTAATTTATCTGAGCGGCTAGGAGGACTATATATATATCCAATTAAAGTCAATGAAATTTTTCAGAAACAATCTAGAAGCTGATCTCTATGTTCTTATGGAGTCAGATGTTTGTTAAAATATACAGTTTTAATGCTAGGATTAATTTAAGATTTGTATAGAAATCTTTGAGGCACTGTTACTTTAAAACTATACATTTAAACGAAAATCTGACTTCATACAAACATAGAGACTAGTGTTTGGATTGTTTCAGAAAAATTTCATTGACTTTAATTTGTTATTGTTGAAAATATAACCAGACTACGTTTGTATGGAGCGCACCAACAGTAATGTACCCTTAAACCCTCCTTGATGGTAGGCCTGTGCTCTGCAGTGGGACGTTTGTATAGAATGAAATTGATATCATTAGCATCCTTTTAAACTAAGAGTCTACCCATCAAACTGAACAACTTTTATTATGGGAGCAAACCGATAGAAGCAAAAATAATGTCTGCTGTTGCATTTGAGTCAAGTATTGCATGCAGTTTAGTATGGAGCAGCTGATGCTGTAGTAAAAATATTAGTCAGTCAGCAATAGGCTTGCTAGAAGCGTTGCTCATTTTATGGCCAGTCTCATGTTAGCACAACTGTTCAGACCACAGATCGGGTTGGTTCTTTTTCGATTTAGGGTACAATTGGTCAAGTCTGATGAAAGTTCCAATTCGTCAAGCGGCTTTTAACCGCCCGGTTTTGTTTTGATTCGTCATTCTGTGGTCAGAACAATTGGGCTAGGATGCGACTGGAATTTCTTTCCATGGACGTTCAACAAAAAGCGTGACCAAAAAGACAAAATAAGAATCCAATTAAATTCAACCTTATCTTCAAAAAAGTCCCTTATGATGACTGAATCTTCGTAAAATTGTCATAGTGACTTATGACCTTTTTTTTAACGAAATGTAGGTAACAGGTCACGGACTTGAAAGAAATACGGACAAAATATTGCACTAAAAAGATGTGAAGCATGCAAGGTAATACAATCTCGTTTGTTCTACAGGGGATCTACACTCACACAGATGGGTTAGTCCATCTAGTTATACAAGCACTAGCTCTAGGCGCAGGTGCTACAACCCGTCAACTTACGTACCTCGTGACAGCACGCACACAAAATAAATGGGTGCTTCACTCATGATTAGACGAGATTACGTCTGGTTCTTCTTTTAAGTCTGTGTAACAGGTATGGTATTTCAACCATATCGGTGGCATGCGGCACCTGCATCACAGCATGCTATTTCTATTTAGGCGAAACCAGGTTCCCTCCTCTGTGGTTCCGACTACTATTTTGTAGTCCCCAAACATAAAAAAACGCATTAAGTCAAGCTCGTCTATATAGCTCATGTTTAACGTAAAAAACCCATTATCTCATCCTTTCAGTTCCCGTTTTCCCAGAACGGGACTGGGAATAATCCCGCGGGATTGATATCAATACTGTATCAGCTGGTACTTTGCTTGTCTGGCTATAGTACGAGCTTAATGTAACGTCTCATTGATGTATTCAATAAATTACTTTGTTTAGTTGTTCGGAAGAATGAGAGATTTTCAGAAAGCCATTAAATAAGAAAAAGCAGTTTCTAATGGCTCGATAGATGGCGTTGACGAGACAGGGGCGAGCGACCTTTTTTTTTTTAATCTTTATTGAAGAGCTTGGCCTGAGGCCATGTCGCTCTCTGGGATTTTCTGTTGGGTAAGTTCACTTATTATTAATACAATATTAATTTAAAAAAAAACAGTAAATACCGAATTAAGAAATAGAAAAATAAATAACTACAAATTTAGAGTTTTCTTGTAAATGGAGTAAAGTGCCTTGGCTGCAGCCGACGTAGGTTCAGCCAAGGCACAATTACAACGCCCGATATTTAGAGACGGCAAGCCGTCATACACTCCATCAGGACATGGAAGACGTCCTCAACAACACCACAGTCTTCACAATTGGGGGATGCGGTAATCCCCATCAGGTGTGTGAACTTTTTGGATGGAATGTGACCGGAGCGGAGCCTCTGCGCTGTTACCATATCAGGTCTGGCCATTGGGCAGTTGTCAATCCAGGGGATTGTAAGCGGTTCCGGTTGAATGGTCTTGAACCAGATACCCTTTTCTAAAGATCTTTGATCAAAGTGCTCTTTGAAAGCTTGGTTAGACTTTCCTTTAACTATGTACAGGCATTCACTGTAAAATGGCAAAGGAGAAGTAGGGATGCAGATAATAAAATACAAATAAAATAGTAAGAATTTGTGTTTTTATGTAAGCAGCAAAATATGAGCGTATTTCGTCAACGGATGCGTCTGACTCAGTGACATGCATTTTTGTTTACTTTTCAGCCTAAAATTTTCGTCTTCGGACCCCTCTCTGGTCAACGCCATCTATCGCCGGTATGATGAACTACGTTTGAGTAGCTGTCAGAAATCTCCTCATTACGACGAAGATAAGGGATACAGCGGAGATTCCTACAAATACAAGGTTTTTATTGAAATTCTTTTTCAATGAGCTAAGTAAGTCATAGAAATAGCGATGCAGGAAAACTGCTTCCTGTCATGAAAGAGGGAGTGGGCTATACTCCACCATGCGGGCCCAGTGCGGATTGTGGAGGCAAGTTAGTGTTCGACTGTAAAAGACAAAGTAAGATAGGAAGCCTTTACGATCTCAATGCAGGGAACTGGCCTCCTCTTATAAAAAGGAATGAGAATGGGTCATAATCCACCATTCGGGCCCAGTGCGGATTGGTGGATGCAAGTTAGTGGCTGACCGTAAAAGACCAATTTTCTAAAAACAAAACTCAAAAAAAAGCTTGATTATGGTTTTGATAGAATCGGTGTGTCTGAGTTTTTATGTCGATGTGTAATTAGAGACTTTAACAGTCTCTAATATAGGTCAAACTGACCTGATCCTCAAAAAGTTCTAAAAACTAAATCATTTTCTAAATAATTCAACGCCTTCTTTAGCCGACGTCAATATATTGTTTACTGTGTTACATAATCAGAATTCAATTCGTTAAAAGGATGTCTTAAAATTTTGATGATTTGTTTTGAACTATTGAAAAGGGTTGTGTATATCACAGAGGATTCTTAGAGACCTATCAAACAAACGATTTTTGAGCGTTGGCGTCGCAATTTCACCACGATGATGTCGTTCTGAAATACCCCCCATTACATTCCGACTAATTTAATACCAAACAACAAGAGATCTCCTTCAAATCTCTTTGCAACAAATGACACAAAAAGCAACATTGATGGGTCTATTCCTACAACGGGAATGGGGAACAAAAATGAAAAACCCGATCTAGGTAAAGTACAGTCTGCTGTGAAAATATAACTTGTGTTTTTTGAACAGATTATTCTAGTTTTGAAAAGATTTTAAAACTTGGATAGTACAGGGTGTAAGTGACAGCCCTCCGCAGACTGAAACTGTGAACTCAGACTATCAAACTGAACAACTTTCACTATGAAGCCTACTTCAGGAAACGCGAAAAAAAATCAGCTGTCCCAAACATTATGAAACAACTGATTGTTTTTCTCGTTTCCTGAGGTAGGCTTCCTTCATAGTGAAAGTTGTTCAGTTTGATAGTCTTTGTTCACAGTTGCAGTCTGCGGAGGGCTGTCCCTTATACCCTGTTTTTAAAAAGCACGATTTGAGCACGGTTTGTCTTTATGATTTACGATTGCCAATTTCGACTAGGACTACTTGCGTAAGAAATCCATCGGTCACAGTGCTGAAGTGTAAGAAAGAGTTCTTACTAATACCTACGTAGAGTACGGACCATAAAGTTATTATATACCTTAAGGAGTAGAGGAACTGACATGAGTTGTCAAATAAAACCATTTTTGGATGTTTTCCACTATCTATCAACTATCGGCAGGCAAAAATTGGAGCACGTCTATAATTCTGAGTCTAACGTGAAATCGTGGATAAATTAGTGAAATAGTGTCGGTATGTTTCACAAAATTATCTACGATTTCACTTTCCATTCGCAATTATTCATGAAACCGAATTTTTACCCTGCGATAAGATCCTCAAAAACTGTTCTATTGGCTCGCGTCACGTATCTCTTTCTATTATACAGTGGTGCCACTAGGTACATCGGTAGGCTAGCTCTCTCAGCTATCAGTCACTCTTTTAGTAACTTTATGGTACACTCCCTGCTCCTCACAAATTTTAATCTCTCCCATCTCGGTGGTACGAGAGGTGGACGACGGAAAGCAGCGGTGTATTGCACTCGCTCGCACTCGGCACATATGTCCTAGCTTCTTGTCAGTGCGAGTCTGTTTTTGTGAAGTCTCTCCACTCTTTCGTCTAAACGATCAGAGATGTTGACGATGATTAACTGAGGGATTAGTAGCCTCATAAGATACCTGTTTCGGTTGGCTTGGGACGGGTCTAGCAGTCTTGGCTTCAAGGGCTGCCAACCTAACAGTCTCGAAGTGCTAATTTCCTGACGCCTTTTCGCTACTTAGGTCTCATCCGCCACTCAGGTAGATTTAGAAGCATCTCCTTGGATCGCTGGACTTCGTTGTATAGAGTTGTGAGTGATCAATGGTGACCGAGTCTGCATGAGTCATTGTTACAGTGGTGGGAATGTGTAGTGGGCGTATGCCCGTTAATATCGCTTGGTCAACTTTCCCACTCTGCTTTGACAGTTTATTTATATCATCTTGGTTTAATGAAACTTGAATTTGTACAAAACATCAGCAATCGGCTTCCTTTCATTTAATTTTCTATAACTATCTTAATCTTTTGGGGCAATCTGTCTACGGTTGAACTTGTTTGAGTTCAAAGGTAATCAGCAATTGCATAGCGTGCGAAGCGGTCGAGATAAAATACCAGTGGCGTCGGTCACGCAACCTGTTCGCAGTATCTTAATTTTAGAGCACTCTACTGTGTAGAGTCTACATCTACACCTTCTGATCTTAATATGGACCTATCCGATTTGAATCACTATACTGAAACAAAATTAAAGTAAGAAATAAAACGTACTTTATTGTTACACAGAATTACGACAAGTAAATAGTTCCTTTTGAAAAATGCTGATTTCGTCCTTTTGGTAAAAGGCATTGGACCACTTCCCTTTTAGGAAGTGATTCTAACTGTGAAGTAGTCCTTTTGCGATGTGGTCTATTGTGATAGTCTTTTTGAGAAGTATTGAGAAGTAGTCTTTTTGAGAAGTAGTCTTTCTGAGAAGTAATCCTTTTTCCTAAAGGATCGGAAGATGTAGAACAATTTTCCGGTACGTAACAATTTCAGTGCGACTGTACCTAACGTTTCCTACTGTACCGTGTGTTGGATGCTATCAATCACCCTTTTTCGTCTCTTTCCCTCGCCGGGATAAATTGACAACAGTGTCGTTTGGTTTTTTCAGGTGTAACTTATCACTCTGAATGCTTTGCCGCCTGCTGTTTGAGTTTGAAGCTTTTACGTTTATTGGAATTTATGTTTGTTTTGTTTTTGTGTGGTCATAATTCACGATTAGGGGTTAAAAATAACTTGTCCGTCGTCAATTTTTTTGGTTTGTCACGGAATTTTTTGCAAAAGTAGTGATTGCACTCCAAAAACCGGCACCAAAAAAGTTTGTTATTTTTTTTTTTGCGCACCCGTCCTTTTTGGAGTGTAACCCTTGGGTCGACTTGACGCAAGATAACAAAGATTTTTAAAAGAAAATCTGCAAATTGTTTACCATACAGAATGGCGATGAATCTCAATTTCTTCAGATTGATCTGCCTCCTAGCGGTCCACCCCAGGCAACGGCATCACCCTCCTGCCGGAGTCTGGCGCCAAGCAGCTTGCTACGTTCCGTCGGTGTGCTGGAGTGCCAGTGCCATTCTGGGTAAGCTCGCTACATCATAAAGCGAGCAAGCTCATCTATAGTAAAAAAAGTTCCTTTTTTTCAAAATTAAAATTTTGAAATATGGTACGCTTTATCTCAAAGGATCAGCTGTTGCAACTTCACTATTTCATTTCCAACGTGTCATGATTTCTATTTCAGCATTAAAAATGTTCTACAATTTATCTGCGTCTCAGTACCTACCTAGTCATCTGAAGAAATTTTTAATAAGACGCCAAAGATTTATTAACAATCTTGAAAAGTAGTGGCAAAACGTAACAAACTCAAGCGCGCGCCAAAATCAACTTAATTATTAAGACCTCAAAGTCCAATCTAGAACCAGAAGATAAATATTAAGATGAACTTAATTCACAATTAAGAGCTGCTTTGCTGTTTAAAGCACGTTTAAAGGGAAATGTTTCGAAACGAGCTGTTTAGGGACAGCCGTGAAGATAAGCTTTACGAGGATTAGCCTACAGTATGAAATAGGGTTGTCAAAAACTATCGATTGTTTTTTTAATCAATTTTATCGTTCGATTTAATGTTAAATGATTGCAAATATTTATTGAATGAGTTTAAAAAGAGTTGTTAGAGGAATCGATAAATCTATTTTGTTTTGTTTTGTTTGAAAACTATTCAAATTTTACAATTGTGGCTATAGCGGTCGGATTTGACGCTAATGAAGAATTAATCAATGAAGAAAAGTCCTTTCCTCTATAATTAAAACAAAAGTTTTTTGAAATGTTAGGTATCATATTTAAATAAAAAAACGTAGTTTTCATTCGTGTTTAATGTGAAGATTTCAAGGTATATAAAATACCTATATCTCAATCTCAACTGTGAAGTTAATAATAATTTTTTTGTTATGAAGTAAAGTAAGTTATTTTCTTTTTACTTGAGTAATTAGAAAAACAAAAAACCCGACTGCATAAAAAACTATTAACTGAAAAGATAAAAACAAGCTCCTTAAATCAGCTATAATAACTTTGTTTGAGCAAATTAATACAATTTGAATGTTATTACTTATTAGGTAGGTATCGCAAACGGGGACAAAGAAAAATGACCTATTTGTTGGTTATTGGTTTGTCCCCGCCTGCAATACCTACCTAATAAGTAATAACATTCAAATTGTATTAATTTGCTCAAACAAAGTTATTATAGCTGATTTAAGGAGCTTGTTTTTATCTTTTCAGTTAATAGTTTTTTATGCAGTCGGGTTTTTTGTTTTTCTAAATAATTTAGTTTATTTCATACTTTTTACCCAAGTAACACCAGCAAGTTGCCTTAAACCTTTATACACTATAAATTGCCTATAAGTGGTTAATATATAGACAACAGTGTTCTAAAGGTGATTTATAATAAGATGAAACATTCTAATAGAGTATAGTGTCTCAGATCCACGTTTTAGAACCTCCTTTAAACTAAAAGATTAATCTAGTGTAAATAAACTAGTTGCTATCTACACTTAGTTTGGAAAAAGTGTTTGTTTAGAGTAATAATTCTGAACGGGACATATTTTATGACTTTCTGTAGGGTGATTTGACTATCATAAGCTAATTTATTTTAGACGTGATCAATGTGGTTTAATACTGGTCTATAAATAAATGTTTATTAGAATGTTCTAGACGGACACAGTTTATATCTATTCTACAGAGTAAAATCTGAAGGCTTCCCGCTTAAATGTGTTTATAGAGGATAGTTTTGAAAAGATACGTTAATAAGTGTTTTTATTCTACTGCTGGACGGTGTTCAACTATCCAGCAATGGAAAAAGTAAAAAAAAACAAATATTCCGGGGGATTTCGGCAAAATGTTCGTAAATACATGGAAAATAAGGAGATATTAGTTAGAACAAGATACAATAGTGGATTTGTCTCAGGAAAAAAATAGCTAGCTGTCCCCCACTGGAGCCGACCGGGAAAATATGTTCTCGTTGTCCCCCACTATAATAGTATCAATGGATTTTAATGGAAACACTGTAAATGGTGTTATCGCAAAATCAACTTTTCGTTTTTGCAGTAAAATAGTGTGCTTTATACATTAATAACAAAATAGTAATGTCATAAATTCGAATACAACACTTATTAATTATTTATATGGTTATAGCCGAAGAGCGGACAGTTGGCAACCCTACCTGATCGAGTAGCAAGATGTGACCTACCTAGGGTGTGCACATCAGAAAGGTACCTACTTCTAAAAGTACAGGGTTGACTGGAAGGTTTTGTACAGTGAGCAAAAAAGTGGTCATTTTTTTTGGTGTAAATTATCCTAATCGAGTAACAAGTTGGCACATAGTACAGTCGATAGAGCTCATCGAGAAGTGCCAAATTATATAGGGTTGCCTCGCCTAGTCCTGGGACTTTCCTAAGTCGGCCTGATTTTATAGTAGCTAAAAATTCAAAAAATTACCTCATCGAGTAACAAAATGAGACTTTGCCATTTGATAGCTCTAGTCGTCCTATTAATTATTAACATAGGTTGCCGGCCCTAAACCTGGAACTTTTCTTAGTCGGCCGAGTTTTATGTTCGAATGTAAAAACTGATTGATGCAACTACGTCGTGGAAATGTGTCCATGGATGGTTGAGAGATTGGTGGCATGTAGTAATCAATTATAGGTATTTATTTGGAGGGACCCAACCTTAAAAATTGTGTACCGTTAGCAAAAAATATACAAAAGTTGTGACACAGTCATTATGCAACCAAACCTATGAAAGGCGTGTAAATACTGTTAACGTATAACGGACGAACACTGATGGAGGAAGAAAAGTTCACGAAACTCGAGATAGAACTAAAAAAGATTGAGAGGCATATTCTTGGGTTGTCAGAGGTCCGAAGACAGGGGAAGGATACGATGACCCTGGAATCGGGCCACTTGTTCTACTTCCGAGAAGGCGAAAGCCTGTCCCAGGGTGGCGTAGGATTTCTCGTCAACAAAACCCTCATCAACAATGTAATGGAGATCAGCAGTGTGTCGAATCGGGTAGAATACCGCGTGCTAAAATTCTCCAAAAGGTGCAGCTTGAAGGTTGTACTGGTATACGCCTACTACGACGGGCTCTGACGAAGAAGTCGAATCGGTATACGAGGATATCTCTAGAGCTATCATCGATACTGCAAAGACTCATTTCACAGTTGTGATGGGGGATTTCAATACCAAAGTGGGTACAGGAGAACGAAGAGTCGAAGGTGGGTCAGCACGGTATTGGTAACAGAAACCAGAGAGGGCATATGCTGCTTGGCTTCCTAGAGAGGCAAGGGCTATACTTGATGAACTCATTCTTCAAGAAGCAGCTCCAAAGGAGCTGGACCTGGCGAAGCCCTGATAGCCGGACATATTCAGAGACGTATCAGTGATCAATAGGTTTAACAACGGAAGTGATCACCGACTTGTCCGAGGCACTCTGAATAAATTACAAGCTCGAAAGAAGACGTCTGATGAAATCGACTCTCCGTCCCACACTTCCACACAGCACCAAACTGTAGTTGGAAGTGATAGCTTCCAGCTTGACCTCCAAAACAGATTTGATTCGTTGGAAACCACCGAGGACGCGGACGTTGGCGAAGCTACAAATCAACTAGTAAAAGCTCTCCGTGAAGTGGGCTACAGGCATTTCGACGACGATGTTCGAATACCTCCTGACACCCGGGGCCAAAATGAGTTATCTATGCCACTGTACTTAGAGTTCAATTTCGCACCGACTGGCAAAGACTCCTAAGTGATTTTGTAATAAATAACGCTACAAATTCTTAATGAGAATACCTCCTAATATCACGCTTTGAGCGTGTTAGCCTGAAATGCTGCTAATATATTCTAACTTACCAAAACGAATATCTCCTAAGTTACTTCCGAACTAATTTTGCTGTCAATACCTCCTATCTACCATCAAACTGCTGGAGAACTGACGAATTGGCTACAGTGTGCGAAAGAGATCGAACTATCGAGTGGCGTGAGGTGGTACGACGTCACGGGAGGCGCGTGCGGCGGCCATTGTCTTTGTTTTTTGTAAAGGGACAACAGGTTTTTTATTTAGTGTCAATATTTATGTAAAAACAAGTAGTTAGTAAGGCCGTGGTGGTCCAGTGGCGAGTAACCTTGCCTGCCGTGCAGGAGGCGATGGTTCGATCCCCGTCCAGGCCGACTCGTACCAATGAGTTTTTCGGAATTTATGTACGATTTGTAACACCACTGGCTTTTCGGTGACGGAAAACATCGTGAGGAAACCTGCATGCTTCAATTTCGAGGCATGTATTGTACCCACTGCCCATTATAAGTGGCGACGGGCTCACCCCCCGTCACACTGGACAGTTTCGGTACTACTGGTGAAACGTGGATGTTCTGAGGTTTCAGAATATCTCTGACTACCCCCTCGGGGAATATAGTCGTGAGCATATGCTTATGACAAGTAGTTAGGAGTAGATTGGAGCTATTAGTTTGATTATTCCAAGTTTACAGAACCTACTATATTACCTATCAAGTAGATAGGAGCTATTAGTTTGATTATTCCGAGTTTACTTAGAACCTACTATTACCTATCTAGAAGATAGGAGCTATTAGTTCTAATATCATGTATTTTCAAATACATTTTGATTTCTAACTAGCAGATAGAACTTATTCGTTTTATTTTTAGAACTAAATATTATAATTGTTTGTTTGATACAGAAGTTATTAGCTTATTTTTACTCGTATCATGAACATACCTACTTGATAGATTTGATTGTTTTAGCCGAAATGTCGTTGAGGGCGAGACTGACGGAAGGACTACGAGCACGTAAAATGTTTCGTGCGTTAAAATTTACCGTCAGATAATATTAGTGCTCTTGATACAAAACGTTAAGTACCTACTTAAATGTTTTTTTTCAATCTAATTAGATTTGTTTGTCTATTAACCATTTTACATTCTACTGTTACTGGTTCAACGAAACTGCAGCAGATTTAACAGCGAATACGTTCGTCTCATTCTTATTGGATTACCTAGCAAGACACTGCTTGCCTCTCAAACTTCCTATTATAATTTTTTCTGACGGATGTACATACCAAAACCGAAACGTAAATCTTGCGAACGCAAACTGCATGGAGTAACAATAACTCAAAAGTTTTTGATACAAATGGAATGCGATTCAGTCCATAGTGCAATAGAAAGGAAGTTGAAGAATAGAGAAACTCATTTACCCACAATCAGTCCCCCCCATATGGCATACTGCTTTATCAAATTTCGTTTGTTCGTACCTAAATTAACGTATGTGTTACGCTGTTAAACTCTCTGGAAACACACTTCACTTTTGCAGAACGCTATCAAAATAACCCTATCAGAAATCTTAAATTGCCCCCTATCCGATAATGACCGTAGTTGGTGCCAAGCACCAAGCCACCCTGCCTATTTGGTTTGGTTGTCTTGGCATCCGAAAAGTGTCTGATGTAGGGCTTCCGGCGTTTCTGTCTTCAGTTCACAACACGCTTGACCTCTTCGGTAGAAATATAAACCCATCACTTGGCGGTGCAGAGGTCACGTGCTTAACTGAAGCCAGAAACTCCTGGACAAGTGCTGCCGGTGCGAACTGCAATTTCCCTATAAACCCGGCTTCTCAGAGGTCATGGGACCAGCCACTCTGCATACATAGTCAACAAATCCTCAGAGACAACGCTATCAATCTTGCAGAGAAAGCCCGCCTCCTGGCCTCAAGCGAGCCAGAGTCTGGCTACTGGCTAAACGCGTTGCTGTCATCGCACGTGGGAACACTCCTTGACAGGACCTCTTTTTCGTTAACCTCTTTTTCGACAAATGAGCCCCACCGGTGCCTGTGGCGCGAGCGTTGATCCACTTGGCCACCACGGCCTCTCCTGTCGGCGCAGTGCTGGCCGCCACGCCCACCACGCCAGCTTAAACGACGTCATCCGTCGGGCCATTGTCAGCGTCAACGTGCCGGCCATACGCGAACCAAATGGCGTTGCGCGAGATGACGGCAGGAGGCCCGACGGAATGACTCTCATCCCTTGGAGGAATGGCAGAAGCCTGGTGTGGGTCGGTACTTGCGTCGACACCGTAGCGCCCTCACACCTATCTGCCACTTCTCGAAGAGCTGGCTCGGCAGCGGCTGCTGCAGAGATTGCCATCCAGAGAGGTAATGCCGCCAGCGTCGTCGGCACTCTCCCGCAATACGGCAGCCTCGAGCACATTTTCTATTTAGCATGAGCCGAGTAGAAGATGTGCTCGACGTAGACTCATTTTCGCTCTCTGTTTGTTTTTATTCCTTTTTTTTATGTTTTTAGTATAATTTTTAAGTTAGGTTTTATTTTAGATTTATTTTAGAGTGTGTTTGTTAATATTATTTCCTAAAACTTTTATTAAGTAATACCTCTTAACTTCATCAAAATAAGTTTGACATGGACATTAGTGAAACTAATAACTCCTAACTAACACTAACGAAAACCACTTGTCAGTACGTAATAGTACATTATGATACAAGTTCGGTAAGTTGATAATTACAGCCGAGGCGTTATTGCTAGACCGAGCCGTAGGCGAGGTCTAAAAGGAAGCCTAGGCTGTAATTATCAAACCGAACGTGTGTCATACGACGTTTTATAACATATTTGCGAGGAAACAAGGAAATAAATAAAACTCGGACATTCATAAACTAATAAATTAGACGAACCTTTTCCGCTGCCTCTGAGACTTCTGGCGGCGTCGAATTAATAAATTCATCACAACTAACGGCATTTTCAAATCAAAACAAAAAAAACGTAACAAAAAATAGCGATAAAAAAGCGTGCGGAATAATTTTTACTTGTTCACAAACATAAACTAATAAGAGAACTTCACAAATTAGCGATGCGCGCGCATCAGCGCTTTCTTTTTTCTTATTTTAAAAAATAAGAAAAAAGGCAAAGGCACAAAAACAGACAGTATTACTAATAATGTAAATTAATATTGTTTGTTTTGGTTTCACATAAATGGTTGTAATTTATTGTCAAAATTAATTAAATTAAAGAATTTAATGTTTACTTTATTATATTTTATCTCCCAAAGTTAATTTTATTCATAAAATGTTGACCACTTTTCTGACATAAAAACTCTTTGCTAAGATTTAAAAAAGTACCGTTCGTTTTAGACGCAACCGTCCGTTTTACTTTACATTACCGGACTAGTCCGTAATGAGATACATTACGTTAGTGAAATTGGTCAAATAAGTGACCATTTACGAGCAAATGTGTTATAAAATCAATGTTAGCATCAATTTCGCAGCCCCATTTAATAACAACTTGCTTTAGAACACATTTTCATAAAAAATGTACAAAAAGAAATAAAACATTTTTTTAGCCTCCTGTAAAATTTGCTTTTTGCTAGTTAGGAGGTCTTCGAACATCGTCGTCGATTTTCGCATGCAGCAAAAGATTCCAAGCTCTCAAGCGAGACTCTGGAGTTTATAAGGCATAGACGTAAAATCCTGTCTGAGCAAGAGTTTTCGGCAGAACATCGGGCTCTCAATAAACAAATAAAAAAGCTGATACGGCAAAACCTCTGAACACACACGCTCCATAGAGGCGATTGAGCAGAACCAGGGGTTGAAAGTGTTCGCTCAGCAGCTCGGGAGATGCCACCTGTCTAAACTCAAAACAGCGGATGGGAAGATCGTTGCCTCTAAGCCGGAGCTCCTCGCTGAAATTAAGAAGTTACAATACACAAGTTGAAGTTACAAGCTATGGAAGTCTGTATGCAACACACGCTCCAAAGCCTGTAGCTCGCAACACCCGCTATAAAGACTGTAGCTCGCAACACCGACCCCAGATCAGGGACTGAATTACCGAAATATTAAGGTATATTTATTTAACGGTATGACGTCATACCGATAAATTCAGGTTAAAGAAAAATTTCAATACCGAAATAAATTACGGTACCGGAAAATAAACGGTATTCTTAAATACCAGCACCTAACTAATCTTTATGAATAAAGGTTTTCTTTGATAAATTGCCATGCCGCGCTTCTGCTTCAATTCATTTCATTCGCTACGTGGAAGCAACTATGGCCAGCCGCGTTTTTCATTACTTACGTACGTATTCCTTTATAAGATAACGGTACGGTACCTTACCTTTATAGCATTACGGTACCGTTACGTTTTTACGGTACGGTCAAAGTGTAAGATGACGGTACCGTTATGCCTAACCTTTATACCATTACGGTACCGTTACATTTTTACAGTACTGGTACCGAGTGCCGTAACCGCTTTCAGTCCCTGCCCCAGCTCCCCAATAATAAGCCAATACACGGACGATATCCCGCAAGTTGACTCGAGTGAGATTAGGAAAACCCTCATACAGCAAAAAAATTACAAAGCTCCGGGTGAAGACGGAATAACAACAATCCTAATGAAGGCTGGAGGTACTCAGAAAAGGCTCTTTAATTCCGTTATTCATAAATTCACAATGGCATAACACCGGAGTCGTGGAGCGGAAGTACTGTGGTCTTGTTGTAAAAGACTACGTCTACCTTGGACAGACTATAAGACTAGGAAGAAACAACTTCGACAAGGAGGCCGTTAGGCGCATCCATCTAGGATGGGCTGCTTTCGGGAAACTCCATCATATTATTTGCCTCGGCTCTACAACAACGCCTTAAAACGAAGGTATTCAATCAGTGCGTCCTGCCAGTACCTAATGACCTATGGTGCGAAAACATGGACCCTGACGATAGGACTACCTAGTTCATAAATTCCAGGTCCCTCAGCGAGCTATTTTTTTGGGCCGGCCATGTCTGTCGGATGCATCAGGAAAGGTGGGCAAGAATTGTCACGCCCTGGATCCCAGAAAACGGTCATCGGTGTCCAGGTCGTCCTAGGAAGAGGCGGCGGTACGATCTGGCCAGAGCATGCGCAGGACAGAGATGGTTAGAGGATTAAAGGGAAGGCCTTTGCCCAGCAGTGGGATGAAATAGGATAGAATTTTTTTTTTTTATTTATCAGTACAATATTGTAACAGACCCATAGAATACATATCTTAATCTAGAATAAGCGTAGCATAAGCATAAGCATAATGCTCACGACTGTATTCCCCGACGGGTAGTCAGAGATTAGATACCTATTCTGAAACCTCAGAACATCCACGTTTCACGAGTAGTACCGGAACTCTGTCCAGTGTAACGGGGTGTGAGCCCGTCGACACTTATAATGGACAATGGGTACAATACATGCCTCGAAATTGAAGCATGCCGCCGGTTTGCTTACGATGTTTTTCGTCACCGAAAAGCCAGTGGTCTTACAAATCGTACATAAATTCCGAAAAACTCATTGGTACGAGTCGGCCTGGACGGGGATCGAACCATCGCCTCCTGCATGGCATGCAAGGTTACTCGTTACTCGCCACTAGACCACCACGGCTTATACTCTTCAGTTTTCTGTATAATCTGCCTTACAGTTCAGATGTGGTCTATGGTACCTACTACTGTAGCCTTTTCGAAACCCGGCCTGCTCTGGGGACTGAAACTCGTCGAATTTTCGAGCGTGACGTTTCGTAATAAACACTCGAAAACTTATAGACATGGCTCAGAACAGAAGTGAGATTGGTCTGTAGTTCTTGAGGAGTGTTTTATCTCCTTTCTTGAAGAACAAGACCACAACACTTCCGCTCCATACCTCCGGTGTTATACCATTGTGAATACCGGAATTAAAGAGCCTTCCTAAGACTTTCAGGACACCTCAGGTACCAGAGTAACTCCAGCCTTCAGAAGCATTGTTGTATTCCGTCTTCACCCGGAGCTCTGTTATTTTTCAGTTGTTTGAGGGCTTTCCTAATCTCACTCGAGTCAACGTCCGGGATATCGTCTGTGTAGTGGCTTATTATTGGGAACCTGGTGTCAGTGTTGCGAGCTACAGGCTTTGGAGCGTGTGATGCATACAGACTTCCATAGAACTTCTCAACTTCAGCGAGGAGCTCCGGCTTAGAGGAAACAATCTTGGCATCTCCCAAGCTGCTGAGCGAACACTTTCGCCCCTGGTTATCAGCTTTTTTATTTGTTTATTGAGAGCCCGATGTTCTGCCGAAAACTCTTGTGCAGACAGGATTTCACGTCTATGCCTCATAAGCTCCAGAGTCTCGCTTGAGAGCTTGGAAGCTTTTGCCACACGCTGCATGCGGAAATGCCTGTAGCCCACTTCACGGAGAGCTTTTACTAGTTGGTTTGTAGCCTCACCAACGTCCGCGTCCTCGGTGGTTTCCAACGAATCAATTATGTTATGAAGGTTAAGTTGGAAGCTGTCACTTCCAACTACAGTTTGGTGCTGTGTTTGGAAGTGTGGGACGGAGAGTCGATTTCATCAGACGTCTTCTTTCGAGCTTGTAATTTATTCAGAGTGCCTCGGACAAGTCGGTGATCACTTCCGTTGTTAAACCTATTGATCACTGATACGTCTCTGAATATGTCCAGCTGTCAGGGCTTCGCCAGGTCCAGCTCCTTTGGGGCTGCTTCTTGAAGAATGAGTTCATCAAGTATAGCCCTTGCCTCTCTAGGAAGCCAAGCAGCATAGGCCCTCTCTGGTTTCTGTTACCAATACCGTGCTGACCCACCTTCGACTCTTCGTTCTCCTGTACCCACTTTGGTATTGAAATCCCCCATCACAACTGTGAAATGAGTCTTTGCAGTATCGATGATAGCTCTAGAGATATCCTCGTATACCGATTCAACTTCTTCGTCAGAGCCCGTCGTAGTAGGCGTATACCAGTACAACCTTCAAGCTGCACCTTTTGGAGAATTTTAGCACGCGGTATTCTACCCGATTCGACACACTGCTGATCTGTTCAAAGCTTGGCCATGAATTTATAATTAGTTTATAAGATATTGTAATGAGTTAATTTAATACACGAATTAGCATCTCTGACATTATCACAATAATAATTTGTAAGCCGTAAGGTAAGACATGGAGGACCTAATAATTATTGTAACACCTGCTTGTAAAACTACGCATGTCATACAAATAAATACATCTTTATCTTTATCTCCATTACATTGTGGATGAGGGTTTTGTTGACGAGAAGTCCTACGCCACCCTGGGACAGGCTTTCGCCTTCTCGGAAGTAGAACAAGTGGCCAGATTCTAGGGTCATCGTATCCTTCCCCTGTCTTCGGACCTCTGACAACCCAAGAGTATGCCTCTCAATCTTTTTTGTTTCTATCTCGAGTTTCGTTAACTTTTCGTCCTCCATCAGTGTTCGTCCTTTATACGTTAACGTTGCCAATAGCAGTCGTTGATGTTGGCAGCCTCTAGTAACCCGGGTATTCTTAGCCCTACCGTTAGCTAGACCACTGCCGTAGCCTGGAATAGTAGAGCTGCCGTGAACTAGGGGCCGGGGCCATGTGGGACTAAATTCCATATTTGGGAGGTAAAAATGCCATAATCACCACGCTTGGCATAGCGGGTTGGTGATCGCAGGGATATACTAGTTGCACCGGTGATGCTGCTGCCCATCATAGGTCGAGGAATTTTGGTATAGCCTGCTTTGGATGGATATACCGGAATCACAGTCGGTCGCCAGAGCCTCGTTGGTTAGTCGGCAGGGTGCACCACGAGCAGATGAGGTTGGCAGTTAGGTTGTCGCCATAGTGTACTGCGTTTACCCCTTACACCCCGACAGTAATAGGACTCTGAAATACCAATTCTTCAAATTTCATGTACTTTTCCTCTTAATACTGACTGACCAGATTTATTACACTGACCGTAACAATTATAATAAAATATACAGTATTTACACGCCTTTCATAGGTTTGGTTGCATACTGATTGTGTCGCCACTTTTTGGATATTTTTTGCTAACGGTGCACAATTTTTAAGTTTGTGTCCCTCCAAATTAATACCTTTAATTGATTACTACATGCCACCAATCTCTCAACCATCAATGGACACATTTCCACGACGTTGTTGCATCAATCAGTTTTTACATTCGAACATAAAACTCGGCCGACTAAGAAAAGTTCCAGGTTTAGGGCCGGCAACCTATGTTAATAATTAATAGGACGACTAGAGCTATCAAATGGCATAAGTCTCATTTTGTTACTCGATGAGGTAATTTTTTTAATTTTTAGCCACTATAAAATCAGGCCGACTGAGGAAAGTCCCAGGACTAGGCGAGGCAACCCTATATAATTTGGCACTTCTCGATGAGCTCTATCGACTGTACTATAATATGCCAACTTGTTACTCAATGAAGTAATTTACACCAAAAAAAATTACCACTTTTTTGCTCACTGTACAAGACCCTCCAGGTTACGCTTAGGCAACCCTGTACTTTAAGACGTACCTTTCTGATGTGCTACACCCTAGGTAGGTCGCATCTTGTTACTCGATCAGGTAGGGTTGCCAACTGTCCGCTCTTCGGCTATTAGGGTGCCGCAAAGAGGGTCGCACACTTAGAAAAATCCAGCTCCATATAAAATATGATAATTTTATATGGAGCTGGGACTTAAAAAATTTTGATCGAAATGGTATGAACCATCGACTTTCGGGTGAAATTAGTACTGGACATGTAAAATTAAAAAAAATGATTTTTTGTTATTTTTGCATGCGGAAGGGTGGGTTTCCGTGTACCCCAGGGATTCAAAAATTTAGCGACGAGCATGTTAGGTTTCTTGCGACCACCAGAACCGAATTGCTACTGTTTAGGTAGTCTACACAAAAAAAAAAATTGGACAAAAAAAAAGGGTGAGGGGGGTGGGGTCATCCCCCGGATCCCGAATGTTATATTTGCCGATTGTGTTTTGTTGAAAATTTTCTGAGTCCTAATTTTGTATGGGACCCTCTTTGCGACATCCCGACCCCCTTACTGGGGGCGTAGCGTTGGGGGACAACGGGAATAACCCGGGACATTGACCTGCTGGACATGCGGGGACAGTGAGAATTTTTTTCCGGTCAGCCACACTAGGGGCGTAAAGTTTACTTAATAATTGCCTAATAGGTAGTGTGGCGGGTTGTGAGCCAGTGTAATATGCCTAGGGGTCATAATAGACACCCACGTTATCGATCTTGTGAACGATTTAATCGGACACTTACATCAGTAAAAACCCTCCAAGCACTCCCATTTAAATCAAACAATAAAGTCTAACATACACTGGCTCACTACCCGTCACACTGGGCAGAGTTTAGGTACTATAGAAACGGGGATGTTATGAGTTTTCAGAATATTATATCTGACATACCCATGGGGAATATTGTCATGAGGATATGCTAAGTCTGACATCGCAAAGTCAATGAACATCACTAACAAGGGCTGACCATGCCTCATAAAGGTGATAGTGGATTAATATTTTATTTTCCTTTAACTCTAACAAGATGACTGATGTTCTTATATGATTGAAAAATCATTATTATTTTGGACTACTATCAAGATTTTTTGCTCATGTTCACATAATACTTAAGTAATAAATAAAAAGGCTTTAACTTTCCTACCTACCTGTTTTCTTGTTTAATTTTAAATATTGTATGAATCCTTCACCCTTGCACTTCACATCTCAGAGCCTTGTAAACGTTTGGTACGACTATGACAAGAAATTACAGTATATAAACATTGCATTTTATAGACCACCATACAAGCTTCATAGGAGTAATTTACTATTTAACGGAATGAAATGTCAGTGACTAGTATTTTAATCTAGTGAAAGTCATATTGTGTTCTATAGCTTTCTCTATAGGATAAAAACTCTTGTCACGGTTCAAGGCGAAAAGCGTCGCCATTTTAAAAATTAAAATGGAACCTAAAAAGAGTTATACATATTTGATGTAGCTTTAAACACTTGTTTTGACCACTAAAAACTATAAATTACTTGAAATGGATACTTTTTATGAGGAAGCATCATAAAAATATAATTTTTGTTGAAATTAAAAGAAAAACTAAAATGTATTATGATTTATGAAAATGTTAAATATAATTTCTTTTAGCTTAAATGTTATAATACAGCGAGCGCTTTAGTTTTATACAATCATCTCCATATTTCCCACGATACAATTAAATCCGCACTCTCATTCGCGATGTCTATACGAAATACCAACGCGTGATAAATATGATGTTAATGTTAATAAAATGTAAACGCCATGTTGAAATAAATATCATAAGTGTCAAACGTACGCCATTAGGAAATAAAATAATTTTAAGCGGTTTATTCTTGTATGATTCTTGTGATTATAAATTTTTAGCCGATCGGTTATAAAATGGTTTAAAGAACGTCTGTTTTACTATCCTAATATTATCATAAGACTATCTACTACACTAAACTTGTGCTCTAGAAACTGTTTAAACGTATTCCGGTAAAGGTTACTCTTAAGAGTTGGCTCCGAAACTCGTTGTCTTATGACTATCCTGGTTTCGCACTATAAACGTTGCCCATTTTTCGGTAACTGTGTCTATATGAGCTCTAGGAGATGTCTACACGGACATTTACTCTTATGGTAGACAACGGAAGTAAATTCTAGTAGTTATCCTATATCCTCTTATTAGATATTGTTGTGCAGCTTGGGTAGTCTTGTGTCAAAATTGTAGCATAAAAGTACTATAATATATATATAGGTGCAGGAGGGCCTTCATCGCAAACAGATCACTGCTTAATAGTAGAACTACCGAGATTACACAGAACTAGCGATCCGTCGAGTTATGCGGTGGTGCAGCCATTTCTATTCAAATCTTCAACTGAACTCCTCTTGACATGGCTGTCAACCACCTTTACCGACACCCGACGTTCCACTAAACCGACACCAGGCGGCGCTGTAGCAAGGCACCGTCATTAGTGTGCGATCTTGTTCTGTTTTAACTTGAGAGATGGCGCCAGGTGCCGTAGAGGGATGGCACCAGGCGCCGTCACGGCCAGACTGACTGTCGACCGTCCTCGGGCGTATCTTACTGCGGCCCTGCAAGAAACAAGCAAACATCAACCATACGGCAGATCTGAATTCCCGCTCGTCCAGCCTGACAACAATCTCGCATCATCGTCAGACTGCATCTCGACATGTTCTTCACCGTTGGGCCGGGTGCGTCCATTCTACCAACCAAAAAGGTGTGGCACGGACGGCAGCCCCCCCGTCCAATCTCACAACAACCTGGACAGACGAGTGCGTCCCTCCAACCAACCCCCACACACAAGGGGTATGGCTCGGACGACACTACGACGGCCAGAATTGCTTTCACCGCGCCGCTACTCCATCAATTATCTTATCACATAGCATCTTTGACTAGGTACTTATATGAGGACTAGTAACGCGTGTAATTCTTCTTACAAACATTTCTTCCACTTTTTGCGGGGGGCGAGGTAATATGCAATCCGCAACTTTGGATTTTATTCCCCATAATTTTAGATTCTAATTTTGAATGTCAAAAATCATGAAAAGCAGTCTCGTGTGAACCCCAAACGTTCTAGATTCGAAGTTATTTATTTCGCAATTATAGGCTGTCTCGTTTAGTGATAAGGTATAAAATTGAATGTAAACTGCACATGATCAATTGATCTTATACCGTGGCAGATTTGCGGGGAAATGCTACCGCAAGGCGAGTCCCTCATATAAGTAGTCAATGCATAGCATAGAATTCCGTTTCCAAAAACACGGGCCATTAAGGTGACCCGTGTTAACTGTAACATCTTCTGGCGCCGTCATGGCACATCCAGAAAAAGGCGGGCTCACCGCGGATCATGCTTTCGAGGTACCTCTGGACATTCATTGTTCACATTGATTAACCTCCTTCACTTGACAAGAACTCTTCTACTGCTTTTTCGGTCTGATCGGATGGTAGTCATGCGTCCTGGCTTGCCGCAAACATAACAGGTTGACACAAAGCAAGTTACAACGTTTGTCTCTTTTATTTATGCTCTTTTGTGCGCGCTGATCTCGACGAATCTTCTCGCTTAAACAGACAAATTAAGGTATACATTAGATCTTTATTTTTAGACATTCTCACATAGATTACCAAGGTAGTGCAAACCTAAGCACCAGAATTTAGGCCGAACCTGCATTGTGGTGATTAGACAACAACATAAAATACATCTTTATGGACACAAACAACCATATCGGAAATCACAAGACCTACGACGCTGCGCTGCGCCACTGATAAAGTACAAACATCGGCCAACATGAGAGCAAGACTTACTGTATGCTAACCACATCTTTGAAGTCTGTAGTTATCTTATCCTTCAACCATGGACTCACTACAGCTAGACTACAACGTCAAGAAATAATTGCCGAAAGACTCAAGAAAACAGCCATTGACTTTAAAAGGGTCTCACAGCAAACTGAACAGTTTATCAAAATACGCCGTATCAAAAAAAACTGAACATCATACCTATAGCAAGAGTTTCAGGATAAACATACCAAGTTTATGATAAAGACAGTTCAAGGTCAACCCACAAAGAAATACTCTCGGAAACGGACGAAGCAATTAGTTATCAATTATCTCAACGTCGAGACACTAAGCACTAACATGCACTTTCGCACAGAACCAGAAGAAGAAGTTTCACATTATTACTTTTTTAAGGAGGTCTACTAATATGGATTGTTATTGCAACTGTACTCTTCTATAATCCATGACTGGAAGAAATAATTTCGGCGATTTAGGTATGTTCAATAGTAAAACAACATGTGCATGATTTGATGCTCTGAGAAAAGCCGCATAATAATGGCTATTTGGACTCTGTTTTGGGTTATGGCATTGTGACCTCGGCAATTTTTGTACGGACAAACCACATTTTTCTAATCCATAAACTGCATCGGGCTATATTCGGCATTGGGTGTAATGATTCATGCATCCCGTACATATTTAAATTAAATACCAGATAGGTACGTGTTATTTCAGTTTAAATAATAACATCTTTACCAACAAAAGCAGGGAATTAGAAACCTCGTGTAAATCTGACATTAGAACGTAGTAATTTTATGCTCTTTGACTTACATTGGCTCCCAAAAGAAAAAGCCACGAAGTTAGAAAAGGAAACCTGAGATACCACCAGCATCATAATATTGTCCAAACTAAATATAGCACACCATCTTACAACAGAACCACGAGTTCGGAAACAGATTATCCAACAGTTAGGTACCTACTACCGTAACAGATAGGTATCGCACTCATCCCAGTTTCGCGCGCTTTTCGAATTTCAAACTTTGGTCTTCAGAAACGAGAACTATAAAATGCGACTTATATCAAAACGCGACACCCTGTACCTCATGGTTATGAGATACAAGGCGCCGTAGGTAAGAATTTATCGCAGCTGACAAACGCGAGTGACGAAGAACTGGTTCGGCGCATTGAGTAATTATGTATAGAGCAGACAACGCGAACAAAATCTGTGCACCATGATCAGCAGTGTGGGGCACGTGCTGGGAGCGTCAGGCTGCGACGAGCGCCTGGCTCAGGCTAAGTGGGTTAGAGCGCGTGCACCCTAACGCGTGTTACAAAACATTACTGCTCGGTAGCTTCTCTAGTTAACATAGTACCTCAATGGTTCGGCGTCGAAATCTACTATATAACCATGAACATAGTAGAGAATTGTGTTTCATTCATACAGTATACCAGCACTCAGTTAAAAAGGGATGTAAATCCTTACTTTGTCTTCCTCCGCTAAAAAAAGGCCTTCTAAACGAGTTCGTTGTAATAGTTCATATTTCACAACAAAGATATTTCGATCTTACAATGCTTCGATGTATCCAGTGCCATTTAGCATCAAACACCTACAGCACGAATTTATTTGCTCAATTCAATTCAATATTTGTTATTTATTTGCGATATGAATCAACAATCAACCGAACGTCATCGTGACAACGACAATCAAGACATTATTAGTTTGTGAATCAAGAACAACAATAAAAGACAACATTAAAAAAACAAAACTTGGAGTCGTCGTCCAAAGAGGTGGCACGCCCGCTCGACCATGCAGTTGCGTTACCACTTGACATCCACAAAACACAATCCTGACTTTTATCTACGAAAACCATCACATAATAACCACCGTTACATTATTTCTTGATCAAAAGTTACATACATACAGAAACTCACGGCAATAATCACTTTCGGTGTGGCCAGAAACATTGCATAAAAAATTAAAAGTCCATAAACCGCAATTATAAATTAGTAAAAAATGTGTGCACACTCACAAGAGCCCAGGGCTCGGCGATCAATTTCAACAATGTGCAAATACAACCACCATTTACATTACAACCCAAATTCAACACACAATAAGGACCTTGTTTCACTTCTAAATCGGAATCGGAAGTCGAGGACAAGTTTCAAATGCCGTAATCTTGTTGGAAGGATGATGTATGAAGGAGTTTCGGAGTTTGGCCTGACCTGACTGAACATGACGCGATTTACGAGCCGACAAAGAGAGCTCTTAATCACCTATTAAGTTCCACATCGCGTCAGCAACAGGCAGATTGAGACACCTAAATTCTTCAGCAGCATCTAGGTACAGAGTTACGTTACCTTGTACACAGAAGCAAATACGAATAAGTTTTTATTGTACATACAACAGAAACATGCCTTTGAAATAGAGTGTATACAGGCATAACGGCATGACAAAAGCATGGAAACCATAAAAGCCATATTTTATAAAAATTTAAGCTTAGATACTACAGCGATGTTTCTGACTACACTGCCTGCATTCAACGAACTATCGTAGTATCGTATGATCACTACTATGTTCCCTGAGGGAGTAGTCTGAGATATTCTAAATCCTCAGAACATCCACGTTTTACTAGAAGAACTATTGTGCTTTCTGGAATATAAGTTTACAACACAAAAGCCCATTCTAAATAGATGAAACCAGGTACAACACGGCAATATCCGACAAAATTCTCACCAATAATCCGTGACCAAAGTCTATTTCGAACCACAAACATTAATTATACCATACCAACACGGAGATAACTTGCCCACTATCTCATCCTGGACACTTCATACAACAAGGCCGGGCCAAACGCTGGCCTGGCATTAGCAAAACCATATTGCCTACTGTAGACACTGTAGTTGTCTTCCATCTGTCTTCCACGAATGAGTGCAGGGAGTGTCCGTACTGTATGAACTGTATTATGTATCCGTCGACTTTACTGTAAATCATTCGTCAACTGGTGGGGTTGAAAATTACTGCTCGTCGTTCCGCCACTAGCCATATGAGTAGGCAGGACATACGTTAGATCATGTTCCATGTATTTAGAATGCAGATTGATGCAGATGCAGATTCAGCCGCTGTTTCATTCGCATCGATTTGGAACCTCGTGATAAAACTATCATCAGGTCTTGACTCTTGAAACAAAAGCTAGGTTTTAGCTGTCAAATAACCATCAACATTTTTCTATAGACGATTTTATTTCTCTTGGGCGCAAGTTTGTTTACACTTCTGATATAGGTGCAGGAGGGCCTTCATCGCAAACAGATCACTGCTTAATAGTAGAACTACCGAGATTACACAGAACTAGCGATCCGTCGAGTTATGCGGTGGTGCAGCCATTTCTATTCAAATCTTCAACTGAACTCCTCTTGACATGGCTGTCAACCACCTTTACCGACACCCGACGTTCCACTAAACCGACACCAGGCGGCGCTGTAGCAAGGCACCGTCATTAGTGTGCGATCTTGTTCTGTTTTAACTTGAGAGATGGCGCCAGGTGCCGTAGAGGGATGGCACCAGGCGCCGTCATATATATATATATATATATATATATATATATATATATATATATATATTTGGAATCTGCTCTTCACCAGCTTTCATTTGATACCCATATTGTAATTTTTTGCGAAAAAAAATTGATTCTCCCCCCTCTCTTTTTTAATTCGCAGACGCCATATTGAAATAATGTACCCTATGACACTCTCACGATTTTTACGAATCTAACGACACCTCATACGTTAAAATCCATCAAGCCGTTTAGGCTGTAGGGCGTGCCAAAGAAATAGACATACAAACATACATACATACATACATACATACATACATACATACATACGCTCGAAAAACATAACCCTCCTTCTGTCGCAGTCGGGTAAAAACGTAATACGCTCGCAATTGATTGCGACGACATGAAAACTTTTAAATCTAATCGATACGTAACTTTTCGCATAAAATTAAATAAAGTACCTATCGTTTTTTTTTTTTTTTCGATCTTTTTTTACTATTGTCACATCCCTAGGTTGAAATTTAAGTACTGTAAAGTGGAAAATGTTTTCTTTCCTTAGGTTTTATAGCGGAGAGATGTTTAAAGTGACTTTTTATTAAGTTCCTTTATAAGAGGTCAGAGGGGATTAATTTTCAAAAGGTAATAACTCCACAACTTTTACTACATTTCATTTAACCCGACTGCGACAAGAAGGCAATGGTTCTTATAATGGTCATATTTACATATTTTTGACCGGTATGCGAATAATAATACGGGTTGTCCCATATTCATCCTTGGACTCTTTCTCACATGATATTGTTTTCCTTTTCAACACGGAGAAAAAGGTCTAGTAGTATACAGGGTTAAATTGATATCATTAGCATTAGGGGTCACAAAACCGGAGGAATATTACAAAACCGGTTTTTCGGTTTTCATTTTATGTCAAAACCGGTTTTCCGGTTTTTCGGTTTTGTTTTCGGTTTTCATTTTGTTTTTTAAATAAAACGTTTTTTTAAACAATTGAAGCGTTATTGATAAATTTGTATCACTTTTCTTGCAAATAATATAATCAGTTTTGCAATACAACAAATCTTACCTATTTAGTCGGCGTATGACAGGTATAACTACAAAAGTACGAAATGTTAGTTCATTTGATTAAACTAACAATCCATCCATACCACCATAAAAATTAATCAGTCGAATCAGCCCATATCAGCCCATTGCTGGGGGGCATTCCTGTGCTGTGCATCCTTCTTATTGCGCCATTCTTCAAAGACCTGAGCTAATCTGATCCAATGTAAACTCTTCACCTTCACAATGCCATCAGCCCAACGTGGTGGTAGGTCAAATATTGACCTCCATCGTTCTCTTGGCTTCCACTTAGATAATGTCTTAGACCATGTACCGGCCGCCTTCCCATCTTCCAAGTGTCCTGCCTATTTCTTCTTCAAATTTGTGATAACATAACATAAATATTCTTTATTTGCACACCAAAAACATACAGCAACAAAAACAGCTCCGATCCGCTTACCCGCCTTCGTATTCGACTCCACCAGTGATTTATGACTAAGTATAGTACCTACGCGCCATGTCTCTTTGTTCTTGACTTGTTAGCGGTATCCTTGATGATCCAGATATGGTATCCCCATGTCACATTCTTCGGTTAATGGGAACGAGTCAGGTTAACTCATGTTAAACATCTGCATAACTTTACTGCTCCTGGAGGATATCCACATATCTCTTGTCAATATTTTATGGAGAGAATGAAACTTGACCAAGTGCTCAAAAAGATAGTGGAAATGTCTGCATCTTTCTCTCAGCTGCTTGACTGCATGAATGTGGTCTATCGTCGATGAGTATTCTTTACGGAAGTCTGCCTGTTCGGCAGGCTGATACTCATCCAAGAAAAGGGTAATTTCACAGAGCCTTGGCGAACAGTTTGTAGACTTGAGAAAGTAGACTGATTGGGCGGCGTTCAAGGTTCTTATCGTGACCACTGCTTTCTTTTGTCAACCTGCAGTCGTCCTTAATTGCTGCACCATGTTGAGCACTTGGTAGTTAGTTGCCACATTTTCATTTTGCTCAAAGCAAAAAGACTTTTCGGGTCGTCGTCGAGGAGCTCCAAACGTTTACTAATAGCGTTTTGCTCGGGTCGTCGTCGAGGAGCTCCAAACGTTTACTAATAGCGTTTTGCTTGTTTCTAGCGTTGCATTTCTGCCAATGTCGTGTGATTTTAGGGAATATGTATGACAAAACCGAAAAATCGAAAACCGCGGTTTTGGCTAAACTGAAACCCGGTTTTGGGAATTGTCGTCAAAACCGGTTTACCCGGTTTTTCGGGTTTCGGTGAAACCGGTTTTGTGACCCCTAATTAGCATCCTTTTAAACTAAGAGTTTACCCATCAAACTGAACAACTTTTACTATGGGAGCAAACCAATCGGAGCAACAAAAAAATCAGCTGGCCCATACTAAACTGCACCTGCCGCCGCTGCCTACACGACTAAAATTATATGGGACAGCAGATTTTTTTGCTACGATCGGTTTGCTTTGCTCCCATGGTAAAAGTTGTTCTGTTTGATGGGTAGACACCATAAAGGTATTATACCTTACACATAGATTTAAAACTTTTCGCTTACGCTACTTACAGGAATAGAGAAACTGACATGAGTTGTCAAATGAAACCGTTTTTGGATGTTTTCAGGAGACTATTCGCAGGCAACTGTCTATAATTCTGAGTCTAACGTGAACTCGTGGATAAATTAATGATGTAGTGTCAGTATATTTCACAAAATTATCTACGATTTCACTTTAGATTCGCAATTTATTCACGGAAACCGAATTGTAAAAATTGGTAAGAGATTAGAAAACGGTTATATTGCCTCGCGCCACGTATCCGTTTCTATTATACGGTGGGTGCCGCTAGGTACATCTCGCTCTCTCAGCTGTCAGTTCCTCTATTCCTGGTATAATACCATTATGATTTGCACAACGTGCGTACGTGCAGACAGTTCTATAGAGTGCCGGGTGTGTGGTTATGTTTAGACATAGAAACAATAAACCCTGACGCTGATAAAATATTTTTCTTCACAAAAAATACATCTGTAACATTGCCCGAGGGCATTTGATATGTAAATAAGACTTGGAATCTTATTCGTAGGAAATAAATTTTATTTTGTTTTGTTTCCTGTTTTGGTTTAGTCGTAAAATAAGGTAGGATATGTTCATAAGGTCGGCTGCCAATCCCACTTCTGATACTCGTGAGACAACATTACATATGTACCAACTATTGATTTTGTAATCCGGCTTTTAGCTGCGGTGGCTGACAAACTTTTTCACCTTTGCATTATACAGAATGTAAAGTTAAATGCGTTACATACTTAAAGGCATACCATTAAAGTGAACAACTTTCACTATGGGACCTACAATGCTATTTAAAAAAAATCTGGTATTTCATACATAATACGAGGAGTATTGCCCAACTGTATGAGACACGAGATTTTCTTTAGAGAATGTGATTCATTCTGCCCGTCCCCTTAAATTGGATATTAAATTGGACTCTGAATACTAAACTAAAATTTATAATTAAACCACGTGATTAAATATTAAAACTATACATTTTGACGTAATGCATATGCATTCGTTATTACGTTAAGCGTGATTACGTACATAAGTACTCATTGGTAAATGGTCGTCTGTGCGGATTCGAACCGGAACTCCATGATTGAGTGTCCATAACCACTGCAACGCATCACCGAAGCTCTTATACAGATGACAATGAAATTACTAACTGGCCTAATTTTTTTTCATGTCTATAAAAGCAATATCCAATAACTTTGCAGTATATTTGATTGATTGATTTAATATTGCATATTTTTTTTCTTTTTATCTCATTGAAGATTTACGCTCTAGGCATAAAATCTGCAAACGTAATACAAAAAGTTTACTTGAAACCTAAAAAAAAAAAAATAGTTAACGCTTGCAATTTCTTGTACAAATATTAGTCTATCTTAATTTCGTTCATTCTACTAGACTAAGAAAAACGATTAATTAATCCCAGTAGAAAACCAAGAATTTTGGTCGACTTAGTTATTTTTTTGTTCGTCAGCAACTTAATTAGAGTATTAAGTATGTCTCAATGTAAGACAAGATTTGTAGAAACAAATCCATGACTACGAGATTTTTTCTTTACTTTCAAAGTAATAGTTCGGATAGTTCCGTCAGATGGCGTTGTAACTATTCGTTAGGCTCATCACATACATGCGGAATCGTCAAACGGAATTCCGAATGAAAACAGGTTTTTTGTATATGTGTGATATAATGGTATCGATTCGGTATTGCCACGACTTAACTTAACTAGATTTATTCCTGTCATTTTCTAACATTCGACTAAGAAAAGAGACAGAAAACCAAGAACTGACTTTAGTGCTGTCAAAGTGACGCTACACGCCCAAAATAAGATGGCATCATAATGCACTCCATCTTATTTAAGGCGTTTTTGGGCGTGTAGCGTCACTTTGACAGCACTAAAGTCAGTTGTTGGTTTTCTGTCTCTTTTCTTAGTCTAATGTTAGAAAATGACAGGAATAAATTTTGTTAAGTTAAGTCGTGGCAATACCGAATCGATACCATTGTGTGGTGTGCGGTATTTCACACATATACAAAAAACCTGTTCGCATTCGGAATTCCGAATCGCAATTCCGTATGTATGTGACAGGCCTTAAGCCAAGTCAGAGGCCTATTGGCGGCTTGAAAATTCTCTGACAGCAAGGTGACCACTAACTTGCCTCCACCAACACGCACTGGGCCCGCGTGGTGGAGTATGGCCCACTCCCTCTCACCCTTATTCGTGAGAGGAGGCCTTTGCCCTGCAGTGGGATTCTAGAGGCTATAACTTACTTACTTACTTACTTTCAAAGTAATAATAAATTTTTCGGAGATTGATCTGTCTTTTTCAATTTCCTTCAAACCAAAAGTCTCCAGTCTACGAAACTGTTTGTTGGGTGCAAGGGCCCTATTCATAAGCCTACGCTGTCCGTCCGTCCGTCCGTCCTAGCTTTAAAAGGCTTTATCTATTGATTCGTAATAGGTAGAGAGTTGAAATTTTCACAGATTATGTGTTGTCATTTTTGATTTGCTTTAAAAATAATAAAAATAGAAAAAGGAAGAAAAATGTTTGGTATGCTAGGCTCGCTGGTGTAAAATTAATACATTCTACGTCTAGCAAACTAATTAAATTACTCGGTGATTACATAGGTATCTAATTTACGAATGAATGTTATCTTTTGAGATATACCAGTATTATATTAATTAACCCAGGTTCAGACGGAATTAATAAGATTTACAGTCAAAACCAATTATGCTATCACCTGTTAAAACAATCTAAAGTGAAATTTTAGGTCTAAAAGCACTCATTTTTCTTCTACTAAAGGAACAAAAGGTTTTGTGAACATTTGTTTTGATAATAATATGTCCGGAATTTTGCGTCGAGAGCATCACTTATAACGTTAGGAGTCGGACGATGGGTGTTTTGTTGTCGACAACGACATTGAAATACTTATAGTACTGTAGCCCCGGGACTTTTTAATTAAGTGCCAAAAAGATTACCGATTGCCGTTAGAAATTGTTGTAAGGTGCTAAATGACTAATATAAAAACAGATCACAACGCGCGGCCGTAACAAAAAAAAATATTTCGAGGTTATCATTTTTTTTCTATACCGTAGAAGCCCTGAGTTCACTGACAAAGTCTTTGCTTTCGATCCACAATACTTATGTAAAATCAGCAAATCCAATAAACCACACAGTTTAAGTGGACAGTACACCTGCAGCATCAGAAGTTCAGAACTGAAGAGTTGGTAATTTATGCAAAAGTATTCGCCTAATACCCACAATGTAAATTAAATATTAGCAGATTCTCAAATCTGTTTAGGGAGGCAGTATCCTTGCAGCATCAGGGTTTGAGGAGCGATGGTTGAAATTGTCATTTTGTTATGGTACCCTAGGGACTGTTTCATGAGAATGGTTTGTTAGTGAGTGAATGACGAAATCAACAAAGTTAGAGTAACCACATGCTGTCCAGAAAATTTTAGCTCACAGGTTCTATCCAGACCGAAGTTGTGAGCGCTTAAAAATACGCCGAAACTCTTCGAGAAAAGAATTCTTTTTTGGCTCGTCTTGGCGAGGGCTCTACCGTGCCCCAGATAAAAAATTAGGATGTCGTTTTATTAACAAAATATGAAGTTCCCTCAGATCGAAATAGTGTAAGTGACTTTAGGAAATATTGGATCCGCTGTCTTAATTACGTTCATCCATTTCTTTCTGGCGTTCGGGTCATGTTGTACAAAAAAAAAAGTTTATTTGGTGTTATTTTACTAGAAGTTATTTATTAACAACATAAATAATATACATAATTATTACATAACACTTAACCTAAACAAAGAACAAAAGAAAAATAAAACTAATACCTACTATAAATAAAAAAACATCCTCTAAATTTTAATTGCCGTCACTTGGCGGCAGGGTGCCCAGGAGGCTGGCAGCATTGCCTCGTTGTATGGCCAGACTGATTATTACCACTATTTATCACTAGAAGTTAAATTACTAAATTGTAGCACATGGGGACCACACCATTTATTTACCATTTTAAGGTGGTTGGAATACCGTCTACGAGTGTTCTACGACAAAGTTTTGTATGAAATTGACAACTCTGCAACCACCTTAAGAAACATAACTTCAGTAAGTGAGAGAATTCGTACGAATATTTGCGAGCATAGTACCTGCACGCTGACGTCACAGCTGGTCGCGCGGCCGGCCGCAATCTGAGAGAATAAAGCGGCTAAATTCTGACCGTAGCCACGCGCTCGATCTGTTTGATTATTTTCAGCCAGAACGTGTAAATTTGGGGCATTCTAAACTCTGTATCATGCAACATATAGCTGACCATGCGGGAAGCATGGAGTGCCTAAATAAATTCCTGCCACTTTCAGCGTTTGACCCTGAGACTTATTAATGGTCATCGTAAATGCTATCTTAAGAGGAAATTGTAGTCTTTTAAACTGGAACGGTAAATTGTTCGCGATTATCGTGATCCGTGGAATAAATACGTTCTCTCTCTTAGCAGCTCCAGCAAGAATAGTGGCCTATAAGGTGTTTCTCTCCAGTTCTATGATGCGAAGACTAGTGTCGTTGCACAATCTTGGTATATCAAGGTTTCGCATCAGCAGAACTGCAACGCCAACCTTCAGCTCTAATTTATGAGAAGGCACACCCGTTAACTTCAAGGAGTTTAAAAACTCTACATGGTAGGCAGTACTGTTTTCACTGTGTGTATTGATGTGTATACTTTTGGTTCGCTGATTACCGCATCTAGCATTTTCTTGTTTATTTTATTGACACAATCATTTGTGTCAATCACAGTCACTGCCCTCTCGCATAGCCACTCTTCATCTCTGATGTAAGTCTCCAAATCGGGAAAAACGTGGGCAATGAGCTCTACTTCTGTAGTCAGTGGGTGGCAAAATTCATTAGTACGAGTACATTTAATTTTCCCACTCTCCGATTTCTAAAAGCTTACTTGTATATGCACCAGATTCTCGGTCGTTATACAGATGGACGCGCATATTACACAATCAAAAGGTGAAGCTTTTTGGGCCACAGTGGCGATGCCTTAGGACAAATGTGTTTATTTCATCCACCGTTGTGCCCCTCTCAATAACTGGCAGGGTCTGTCTAAAATCACCTGCGAGCAAAACGACTACGCCTCCCACAATAGCCTGGTTATCGCGAATGTCCTGCAGACTGCGGTTCAACGCCTCTACTGCGTGCTTGTGCAACATTGTGCACTCATCCCACACAATCGTCTTGCACTGCTGCAAGAGAATGCCGCGGCCACTACTTTTGCTGATGTCGCATGTTGGTGTTTCTTCACTTGCAAGATTAAGCGGCAACTTGAAAACAGAATGTGCAGTCCGTCCACCATTCAGCAATGTTGCAGCAACGCACGAGGAAGCCACAGCCAGGGCTATATTGCGGTCCTTGCGGATATGGACCAGTAGCAGGTTTAGCACGAAAGTTTTACCCGTACCCCCTGATCATCGCTTGACAATTTTATTCTTCTCTTCGCTGTGGTGTAGGCAAACCAAAATCAGATAGACTTTTGCCTGATATAGAAATCATATTATCCTGAATCAGTATTAATGCTTCGTTAATGATTAAGGTTAAAGTGCGTGCCGTGCAACCTTTGCGTGATACCCTCTGACAATGCGTCCTTGTATTTATCCCACAGCTGGAGAGGGTTAGATAGTCCGCAAGTGCTTACTAAAATTGCTAACAGCTTCCTGACTTTGGCGGCTGAGCGACACAGCACGGTTTCCTCCATGGTTGCATCCCAGTGATGGTCGTCTTCCAATAGCCCACGGACCTTGCATGCATCCCTGAACTTCCCTCGCTCGAGTCCATCGGTCGTTTTTGGTGCCTGGAAGTTTGTCGGGCCGCGCACCTGATTGAGAAACATACGCAAGCAGTAACATTCGATGTTGCTCAAGTGC
Source organism: Agonopterix heracliana (assembly GCA_963693445.1). NCBI lineage: Eukaryota > Metazoa > Arthropoda > Insecta > Lepidoptera > Depressariidae > Agonopterix > Agonopterix heracliana. The sequence continues at coordinate 3,896,130 of OY856321.1, forward strand.
ACGGTATATATTCGACCTAGTGCATCTCCAGCCTTCACGTCTGGCCCAGTTTTCGACAGATTTTCTCCGTACACGGCGCTTCCATTCTTTCCTCGATACATTCCATGTGTTGTACCGAGGTACTTCAGCTTACAGTCGAGTTTTTGCTAAGTTGTCATTTTCGCAGATTTGGAAGAATGCTATCACGAAAATGATGCTCAGCAAAGCAAAATTCCCAATTGAATATAGACAAATTTTCCTTGATAACAGATTTGATACTACAGGCTGTAACAAAACACCCCAGTAATATTTTAAAATGTGGTTTATTTTAGCTAACATCGAGAAAAATATAAAAACCGCTGTTTCATACAAAACAACATTACCTACTTTCACGACTCACATATGTATGAGAATTTTTTTAGAGTTCCGTACCCAATGGTTGGGCAACTTTTTGTTTGATGCGGTTTGGTTTGATCTTTGAATATTACTAGGTGTTTTGTTATTCCTTGATTTTTTTTCCATTTTCGGCGTTCTTAAAGTTTAATCTACATATTCGATTCTACACTTACTGCCAGAGAACATGATTTTTTTGCGAATCCTTTGGACCTTCCATTTGGTTTTCCGATAATATTTAGTTTTGCATCCCAATTTCAGTTCGAGATAATAGCAGATAAATAAGAAGGCAGTTTACTTAACCATGAGCAAGACTAAGCCTATGATTCACCGAATCTCATATAAACGCTGTGTTGCAATAACACTAAATTGCTTAAGGCTTGTCGTCGGTTGCGAATTTATTCGGCTTTTCGCCTTACGTTTATTTTCATTGTGAAGGGAAAAGATACGATGATGTTATTGTTTAATATTGCTGTCGTAAGGTCAAGGTCGGGACTTTTGAAAGCTAGGGGCCTTTTTAACCAACTTCAGAAAAGGAGAATAGTAGCACTGTCGCTTCAAGATTATACATCCATAGGTAAAATACCGCCACCGACCAGAGAACTAGGTGAGAATTCCACGAGAACAATGAATGCCATCCACAGTCCTGGAGTGCGATTTTTGAATCTCATTCAGTGAGCTCCGCAGTTGAAAATGTCAAAATTACTATGGAGATACGCATCTTTCTACTGCAGATTTGACTTTAAAAAATCGCACTCCATAAGTATGATTATTGAAAGTCAAATCAGCAGTAGTTAGAAGCGTATCTCCATAGTAATTTTGACATTTTCAACTGCTGAGCTCACCGAATGAGATTCAAAAATCGCTCTCCTGTTCTCGGCTTTTCTCGTCTGTTCTCGGCGAGAACGTAGAGGGGGTTTCATGAGATAATAATGTATTCTCCCCTGCGGACGGAAAGCGTCAATTTTCGTCCCGCTGCGCTAAACGAAGTTGTCGGTTTCCACCTCCGTCGAGGAGAAAAATAGTATACTAACCTCGGACAGTAAATAAGAAAGCCTCAGATCACATGATTGTTGCCCTCGGCCAACAATTACATGAGATCTGAGGCTTTTCTTACTTTCCTGTCCTCGGTGTGTAATCTACTATTAACATTGAAAATGTTTTTTCGATCGCTTCTGTATAGCATCCAGATTCACAAAAAGTGAAATATCGCCCTGGTGTCGTGAGTTTTAGGGCCACGTGAATGGTTGAAGTCTCAAAAGGTGTATCTCAACGAGGACTATAATATGATTTTTAAAAAAATTTCAAAAGTCAAAAACTTTTTTCGAAAATTGTAAAAGTGTCAAAAAATTTCGCATTTTTTCGGGGTCTTGTCTCACTATATCGCCTATTTCTCGATAACAAAAAGCGATATCGAAAAAATGAAAAAAACCCCTCGGGGTAATGAGTTGGGCTACATTTTGAAAAAAACCGGACCTCTCTATCTCTTACGGTCTAGGCTGTGGCTTTTCCTTTATTTAGCGAAATTATTGATAGCGCGGCGCGCTGAAGGCGCGTGGCGTTAAGGCGTGTTACAGACTTAGATAGTTAGTTAGAGTAAAGGCATTTTCGTATTTTGATTTGAGTAACTATAATACTTTTGATTTAAAATTTCATGTAATATATTTATAATTGTGATTTTATTTCCATACCTATTTAAAATGTTTATTTCTGTTACAATTAATGGTACCCGTGTATTACTAAATTGTATATTCTTTGGAAGGAATAATAAAATTTAAGAATTAAAAAAAAATTTAAGTTTAAAAATTAAATTACTTAATTTAAAAAAAAATGTTATGATTCTGCACTGTACGAGGGATATTCGCGGAAGAAAGACTATTATTAACAGAAATAAAAAATAAATTTCTTTTTATTTAATTTAATTACTTACACACGTTCTTAAGACAGCAACTTGTAAATTGCAAATTGTAAACAATGACCGATCTTTCACCACGGAATAATATAAGTAATCGATTTCACGAAACACAAACCAATTTTGTACCAGCCATCATCGGCTTCGGGTTTAAAAAGTAAGTGTAGGGTATTTATTTTAAATTGAGCTGATTCAACTTACAACAAAACACAAAATAGCAATAATCTAGTCCGCAGTCCGTCTTTGTATCACAAGTGGATCGTAAACTTCGGTACCTTCCTACTTAAATAAGTTTAGAAAAATATGTTTATATTTTTTATTGCGCACAGCTGAGAGCAAAATAAGTCCATTATATAAAAAAGAACCATCATAAATAGTGAGACACGAGGGGCTCAGATCTCATGTAATTGTTGACCGAGGCGAAGCCGAGGTCAACAAACATGTGATCTGAGGTTTTCTTATTTACTGCCCAAGGTTAGTAGGTATAGGTTAAGTAGGTATACTTTTTTCTCCTCGACGGAGGCGGAGAGCGGCAACTTTGTTTAGCGCAGCGGGACGGAAGTTAACACTTTCCATCCGGAGGGGTGAAAAAAAACCTTACCTACTCTTTGTCGAATTATGGAGATCGATCTTTATACTTGAGTTATTGCAATAAAATTAGGTTGAGTAAGTTATACGATACTAAAAACAAATTAAGTAGGTAATCACGAGACTTCTTAAAAAGTCAAGTTAAATTGACATAATTAAATGAGAAAATTTATTATATTGATTGTATAATAAAGAGCCATCATAAATAGTAGATTACACACCGAGGGCAGGAAAGTATAGAAAGGCCTCAGACCTCATGTAATTGTTGACCGAGGCGAAGCCGAGGTCAACAAACATGTGATCAAGTTAAGTTGCCATAATTAAATGGGAATATTTATGATTTGGTAAGTAGCAAAGCGAAATTTTATGGCTTATTTTATGACATAAGTATTCAGTTGGCATGGAAAATGAAAGTAGCGTGATTTACAGTTCACATCTGCGGCTGCGCTGTATATACCTAGATATTCATTTGGTATTACAAGATAATTTAGTGTAAAGAATAGAAACTTGAATAGATACTTAACATGGAGAAGAAATTACCTTCGAGTAAATGTATCTGCAATAAAAAAAATTTTAGCTAAATGTGACTGTAAATTATGTTATTTGTACAAATACAAGCCAAACTAATGTTAAAAGCAATGACAGTGGCGTAAAGACCATTGTTTCTCTGTGAACAGATCAGGAAGCGGTAGAGACTCATATATTGCATGATAATTGTTAAGGTCCCGAAAGGATAGAAGTCATAAATCAATAAAGTAAAAGTAAGTAGGTATGTTGTTAAAGTAATTTAAGAACATGAAAAAGATGGGACTTTATTGTTCATAGGGTCGCTCACGAACAATATTACAAAAGAATAACTGTGAAAAGGGTGGTACAGTCTGTCACACGTGTCACAGTTACAAATAAAATAAGTTAAAAAACTGGCCAAGTGCGTGTCGGGCCACGCGCAGGGTAGGGTTCCGTAGTTGCCCGTCACAATATACGAACTTAGAACGGGGCTTTTTGTTTTATACTACGGTTTGACGGCTAATAAAGTCTAAAAAGTGCATTTTTTAAGTTGGTCGACTATTACTCGTTAACTTGTAAAGCTTACTTAGCGTTGATAGTTTTCCTTTTAATTTCATTTTATAACACATTTGCTCGTAAATGGTCTCTTATTTGACCAATTTCACTAACGTAATGTATCTCATTACGACCTAGTTCGGTAATGTAAAGTAAAACGGACGGTTGCGTCTAAAACGAACGGTACTTTTTTAAATCTTAGCAAAGAGTTTTTATGTCAGAAAAGTGGTCAACATTTTATGAATAAAATTAACTTTGGGAGATAAAATATAATAAAGTAAACATTTAATTCTTTAATTTAATTAATTTTGACAATAAATTACACCCATTTATGTGAAACCAAAACATACAATATTAATTTACTTTATTAGTAATACTGGATGTTTATGTGCCTTTGCCTTTTTTCTTTTTTCTTAAAATAAGAAAAAAGAAAGCGCCAATGCGCGCGCATCGCTAATTTGTGAAGTTCTCTTATTAGTTTGCGTTTGTTTTGTGAACAAGTAAAAATTATTCCGCACGCTTTTTAATCGCTATTTTTTGTTACGTTTTTTTGTTTTGATTTGAAAATGTCGTTAGTAGTGATGAATTTATTAATTCGACGCCGCCAGAAGTCTCAGAGGCAGCGGAAAAGGTTAGTCTAATTTATTAGTTTATGAATGTCCGAGTTTTATTTATTTCCTTGTTTCCTCGCAAATATGTTATAAAACGTCGTATGACACACGTTCGGTTTGATAATTACAGCCTAGGCTCTCTTGTAGACCTCGCCTACGGCTCGGTCTAGCAATAACGCCTCGGCTGTAATTATCAACTTACCGAACTTGTATCATAATGTACTATTAACTACTGCCATGAATTTTTTCACATATCCAGAAACAACCGTTTAGCTGGCAGAGGGGGGGGACACACAACTATAACAAAAATTTTCTACTTAAAGCTTAATATTTCGCTAGCGGATCCCTAAATCGAAAAATGGTTTTCCCACACCCACGGTATTTTTAAAAGACTTGCATCCCCACTTCACGGGTAGGGGAGGTACCCTAAAAAAAATATTTTTCAAAATTTTATTTTACCACTTTCTTGGCTTGATTAATATGTGTACTCATGCCAAATTACAGCTTTCTAGTACTAAGCGTCTCTGAGCTAAGCCGCGGACAGACGGACGGACGGACGGATGGACGGACATGGCGAAACTATAAGGGTTCCTTGTTGACTTCGGAACCCTAAAAATCAATATTTGTTGCATCACGCAATCGACGATGAGTAAATTTTGTTTTGTTTAAGTAATTCATAAAATTAATTTTCAATGTCCAAGAAGGTCGTGATAGACACGAGATCTGTGAATTTTTTAACTATATAAGAAGCAGTAGTCTCGACTAGGAATGGAACGAATAATGATTTATCCAGCGCATACCTACAGGATCGTAACCAGATATACGTTTTAATTTTAATCTCGAATCTAATCTTGACTGGGTTAGGTACTAAGAAATTCCTGCTTCCCACATTAATATACTCAAAGGAAATAACTAAATTTTGTATTATAAAGTACCCACTCAAGTTCTCTGTTTCTGAATCTAATTTCTAATTCAAAATGTATTTTCATACCATGTTTTGATATTCCCTGTTAACTAATAGCCCAAGATCCGACCGTAAATTTATGCATCTATTTGGTTGGTGCACGAAATGTGATTTAAGTGAATGTTTATACAGGGGTTCATACAACGCCGCCGGGTTGTCTAGCAAAATCATGTCGGAAGTACTTTTATCATGATGATTTTATAGTAAAATTTTTTCTACCGATCTGTTTAGGAAGTAAATGAGATGCCATCTGAAAGAGACCAATCTAAAGAATTGGAAAAAGTATTGTTGCCACCTCTCAGTCTGCCACAACTTCGCAAATCTAGGGTTATAAATGACGTCTTTGAACCTGGCAACCCTAGAGTTGCGGAAGACTGAGAGGTGGCAACCCTAGTTTTCCAGTTCTTTCCATCGGTCTCCTTCAGATGGCACCTCAATTACTTCCCAAACAGATAGGTGGAAAAAATGGTACCATAAATCACCATTATAAAGGTACTTGCGGCAAGATTTTGCTAGGCAACCCGGCGGCGGCGTTGTTCAAACCCCTGTATAAACTTTCACTTTAATCACATTTCGTTCACCAAACAAATAGGTGCATAATTTTGCGGTCGGATCATGGTATATAATGATAATTCCAGGAATCCATTTTCCTGAAAATCTAAATACGTAGGTACGGTGTTTTACGAAATGTACCTATTTCCTATGCCTACATTTTGAGTGTTTATATACAACGTCCTACTCAGTACTAGTTCAATTATTTTCGTTGAATATTCCCTTCAGTATTATATTTGTATTTGTTTGAACAACGTTACCTATCTGTGATCTGCTTATACAAGTTGGATGGTTTAAAATAAGTTACATCTGACAATAATTTGTTTAAAAAATTAAATTAACTAAACCGACATAAAAGGTGGAGGCCAAGTGTTTTTGGACTCTGTTTACCACGGTAGGGCATAGGGTGACATAGGCATGGGTGTTTGAATCTTGAATATCTTGTATACTGAATAAGGTAGGAAAGGAGTCACGTTGCAGGAATTGACCCGAGCACACGTCTCGCGTGGTTTTCGCGCGTCGCGTTTTTGCCTGCCACGAGGCTCCGCAATCCTCAATCTCTTCTTGTTCTTGAACAAAAACGATCCCTGAGATTGGGATAGATTCTCCCATAAATTACACTTGACACTGGCGGAAATGCGGTGCTACGCACAAGCAAAAAGCCATTGGGTAGTTCTTCGATCCGGCATTCTCCGTGTAATTTTCGTGGCGCATTTTATTTTAAAGATTTTTAGATAAATAAGGTCAAAATATGAAAGTAGCTGACAATACAAGTCAATTGATCTATTGCGCACTTAGATATGACTGTTACTTTCAGTAGAATTCAATTTTCAAATTTTTGATGACACGAAAATTACTAAGCCGTCCACGAAAATTATGCATACATTTTGCATTGTGTTTTTATGTCTTGGAGGCCTTTGCCCTGCAGTGGGATCCTACGGGCTATAACTTACTTATTGACTTACTTATTTTAATGTCTAAACAGCAACATTTTGAGAATAATATTTACATTTCTATGGCTAAACCTGCCAAGCTAGCTTTTTCACTATTTAGTAAAGTTCCTGGATTGATTGTACAGAGTACACATCAAAAATAAAGTGTGTTAAGAGGGAATAAGTTTCACCTAACTTGACAGATTTTTTGTGAATGTAAACGTACCTACATTTCTATGAAAATTTGCATTTGCTGAGACGAAACCTAGCGACACTGTGTTAAATCCTTTCTTACTCACACATGTCACCTTTCACACAAAGTAGTTACCTACGCATTCAATTTTCTATCTTTTATTGGGAGGGAACTGACCTGACGTTCTCGTCAGGCTAAAAGTGGCTATGGCAATCATGTAAAAGACTAGATGGAGAACTGGCCCTGAAGAGCTGGGATCGGCTTTGACCTGACCGACATGGGCCCTCCTAGTACTAACTAATAGGTTGCCGTAATTCTGTCTAAGTAGATCAAGGATAACACTTTAGAGGGGAAACGAAGTAGCAATGGCCTTGTGGTTTTGAAGGTGCCTGTGAACGGTGTGAAAACCTATTTATTAGGTGGATATTCGCCATATTAAGATGGTTGGTGTGACAATAATGTGTCGTTAAAATGAAGGGGCGTCCCAAATTTTAGTAATGATGCCCTGTAACATTACAGTCAAAAGAAATCCCACTAAAATGATGACTTTTTGTCGTCGATGACGCCTGAGGAAGTCCATAAAGCTCTTCGCTCTTCTGCGAAACCGGTTGGTCCCGTGGTTTCCATTGGAGCCTGGTATGTTAAGGCAGAGCAAAACTTAATGGAGAGTGATACTATGTTTTGTTGTCTTCAAAGGCAAGGCTTTTTTGCAAAAGAATCAAAATTATCATTAACAATTTCGTTAAAACCTGCGAATGTCAAGACTCCACTTGATTGTCTGAAAAGAAAGATGATACCGTGCTTCAGATGGCACGTTAATCCGTTGGTCCCGGCTACTACGAGTATCTATGGTGGTAGTAGTCGTTACATAAAAACCACGTCAGAGGCCGTAAGGCGCTTTGAATAAACTCTGACACCAGGGCTGGCCCACACGATAAGAAGAAGATCCTTTTAGAGGTAGCCGTAATCTCTTTACCTGGATACGATCAAATACCTATGTGTAATGTTAGATCGCGCTATGGCATACAGATCTCACATCCATCGCCTTCAAATTCAAAATAATTCACCATTCGAATTTTGCATTTTTTTATTCAACATTTTTCATCATCGCCTCAGCCGACAGACGAGCTGGACATTAGCCTCCCCCAAAAATTGCCACAACAACCGGTCCTGAGCTGTCCTCATCCAATGGGTTTCCGCAACCTTCACCACCCGGTGACTAAAGAACTCGTCACCTTATTCATGCTACGCCCTCTGGTACGCGATCAAAACTCGAGAACTTTTTGCCCCCATCGGTGCTCTATTCTAAGATTAAACCCATTGTAACTTGAGTTTAGCAATTCTTCAGATTTTTTCAGCTATCTTGGTTCTTCTGCGATTCTCTGACCTCTGAATATCTCATATCGTATATTCCTGCACTACCCTGAGTATCTTACCTTTTAATATACTTTCATCCTTTTTCTTGAGGCTTTAGTAAGCCACCACGTCTCAGTTCCGTATGTCATCACTGGCAGAATACACTGATCAGTCCTCTTGAGATGCTGCGTTATTTAGGATTAGAAGATATATGTAGCTGAATGCTGTCCAGCCACCCAATTCGACTCTTGACCTCAGTCTCGAAATTTGACTTACCTAACTGCATAATATTGTTTACTATCTTCTTTAACCTAAGGTTGTCTGGAAGAAATAGCTTATTAGTAGTCAGACCGTATTACTTTGTGCCTCTTTTATTTTCTCTCCGTATTTTTTCTGCTTATGTTTTTATGTAAATAAATTATATTTTATTTGATTTGAAAATTGGTTCCTGGTGTATTAGTTGTTAACAAACTCAAGCACAGATTTTCCGATCTTAACCGGAGAGTAGGTAGAACATGGACTGGACATGATCCTCATCTAGTCAATGTTCATTTTCAAACCATCGCTCATCAAAGGCTTTCTCATAGTCCACGAATGCTGAAGCCTTTTTAGAACCCAAATTGTTCGGGAAGCTGATTCTTATGCCATCGTTTATCATTCGTTTGTTATCATTAGCAAGCTGAGTTGGAATGGTCTGGTTATAATTATTATCTATAATGTAAATGAACTGATGATGGGGGAGTGAAAATGAATTTGAGAGTCATGATAAGAGAATGGAGACCATGCACGGGCCACCATACTATATAGTAGGACGCCGCTCTACTGCCCACTAGTTGGGCTGAAGATCTGAGACAGACAGCAGGCAGAGACTGAGTGAGGATGGATGGTGGTTCATAGATAGAATTATTTTCTATCACACCGTTAGGGAACCGGCTTTGTTTTTACCCGTAAGACCACCACATATTCCACCACTGTCACTCTGTAAACCAGGATCAACAGCGGCGACCACTCATAACACTTGACACTGAAGCCCGGGGGATGACTCTTTAGCTTGCGACCCTCAATTAATTTAGTAAGCTACAGAAGTAGGAAAATAAGTATCGGACTTCCCTGCATTGCAAACAGGAAACATCAATAACAAAATCATGGCTATTATTAAGCCAGCTCCAGAGATAATTTTATGGCAGAGTTGAAGGCCCTTTCGCAATAGCACCAATGAAACACCATTATAAAACCAAAAGAAGAAACTAAACCTATTGTTGGTCAAATATTATGACCTAGTTTGTTTTCAAATAATAAGTATGGCAAAAACATCTGAACGCACCGAAGTAATCCCTAATTGAATCAAGATCCATGTAATAAGGGACACCAGTTTGCGACTGGAAGGGAGGTCCCGGTGGCCTTTGCGGGGAGGTTTGGGCGTCCCCGCAGTCTCCAAGTGAGTTTCCCATCAGTCAGTCGAGCCCAAGAGGTCCATCAGGGTATCTGAGGAGCGTCTTGACTTCCATCCCACGTCTCCACCATTCACTACAAAATTATGAATCGAAAAGTGAAAAAGAAGAAAAAGGTTAAACAACGGCTGCACTTCCTCCCACTCAAAGTGCACTTCAGTAATATACGAGGTTCGCACTCAAATATCGACCCAGTCCACCACCACCTTGAGACTGAAAGGCCACACCTATTCTTTTTAACGGAGAAGCAGATAGCAACCCCGTCTGATACGGCGTACCTCAACCACCCAGGATTCTCGTTGTAACATAAAGTTCAAGAAGTGAAAATCCGTGTCGATCTGCTCTCCTCCCGATGACAGCCCTATGGGCACGAGGCGAGTCTGGCGATACGGGTCGGCAGATTGGGATGAGATGCGACACTTCTTTGCGTCTTATCTGTGGCGGAAAGTGTGGTTTTCTTCGAGTGACCCAGCCTGTTGTGCTGATGCGGTTGCGGATGTGATTCGGCAGGGAATGGAATATTATATTATAGTAAATAGTTCTGGTCCCTTTCAAAATCGGTCGAAATAAATTTCTGCCGTCCCACTTTGCCTCCCATGCAAAACATGATAGGTCGCTGGCTCACTCCGCAACTGAGAAAGCGAATTTATTTGCTTTTCTGTTTGCGAGCAATTCAAGTCTGGAAGCTGGTGCCAAACAGCCACCAACCATCCCTCGTTGTGATTCTTCGATGCCGGAGATCACAATACACACGAAAGAAGTCCGCAGAGCATTGCGTAGTCTAGATATGAATAAGACAAGTGGTCCTGGTGGCATAGCTGCAAGAGTGCTGTGATATTGTGCGCCTGAGTTGTCTCCTGTTTTAACACGCCTGTATCGCCTCTCTCTCAGAACAAGAACGGTGCCAAAATCAAAAATCCAAACCGGTTTCCAAGAAGGGCAGTCGTGCCAACCCCTGCAACTACCGACCTATAACAGCCATCACTTCCATTCTCTGTAAAGTCATGGAAAGAGTAGGTACTTAACAGTATGTTACTGACATACCTAGAAGATAATGATCTACTCAGTGATCGTCAATATGGCTTTCGCCGGGGGCGCTCGACTGGGGATCTTCTTGTGTATGTCACGCACTGCTGGGGCGAGGCCATTGAGAAACACGGGTTAGCACTAGCTGTGTCACTTGACATCTCGAAAGCAGGGTATGGCAGGTTGTCAGAGTATGGCACGTAGTTTGCTGAGCAAGCTTCCAGCTTATGGCATCCCCGCTGATCTCTGCAGCTGGATATCTGATTTCTTGAGTGAACGGTCGATTAGAGTTGTCATTGACAGCTGCTCTTCTGACCTCATGGCAATTCATGCTGGGGTTCCTCAGGGGTCTTTTCTCTCTGCGACACTTTTCTTGCTACACATCAATGACCTCCTTGTGTCAGGTATTGTTGGGTTTGCAGATGACATTACTGTCACAGAGAGATATCTATCTGGCGTTGGGGCCAGCGAGGATGAAAATACGTTCGTAGAGGGAGGCCATGGTGGAGCGGACAAACTTGACTTTAAGTCTTGTCTCCCAGTGGGGTGACAATAATCTAGTCAACTTCAATGCCACCAAAACTCAGGCTTGTCCGTTCACCGCCAAAAGGAGTTCGTTTAATCGGACTCCTACTTTCTGGGGTACATCTGTCACCGTTTCCGACAGTCTTGAGCTTCTGGGCATGAGGTTGACTACGAAACTCAACTTTGGCGCTGATATCGAGTCTAAGGCTCAAACTGCAGCTAAAAAGCTGGGCATCTTAAACAAGGTGAAGCGGTACTTCACTCCTGGACAGCTCTTAATGTTGTATAGAGCTCAGGTCCGATCGTGTATGGAGTAGGTATTGCTGCCACATGTGGGATGGCTCAGCTAAGAATCAACTAGACGCTCTCGACTCGGTTGAACGCAGAGCCAGGAGGCTCATTGGCGACAGTAAGCTGGTAGAAACCAAGCTTCATAGCCTAGCCCACCGCCGCAGAGTAGCCTGCTTGTCGGTCTTTTACAGTTTGTACATCGGTGAGTGTGCACAAGAGCTTCATGAGCTCATCCCGCCTTCTCCTTTCTACTATCGGACTTCCAGACGCACCGCGGGATACCACGATACCGCGGGAACCTTCTTGGTTGATATTCCCACGTATCTGCACTAAGCTAAGATTCAGCGGATCTAAGTGCGCTATGATGCTTAATCTTACTACTACTCCTTCATCAAATAAACCTTTCGTTAGTCAGTCAGTTAGTCACGGAACTCTTTTATAAGTATGATAAGTAAAATGCCTTATCAGTTTGATAATCATTATATTATTATGGTACTTTGAAGAGACAGATTTCAATTTTAAACGACCATTTCGACAAATAAAGCATAATAGACATTTAAACAATTGATCAATTACCCAAATTGACGAAGTAATTCTATATTTTATGATTAAATTCACTCAAAACAGATGGGTAATAATTTTCGTGGCATGAATAGTAAATTTCGTGGACAGCATTCCACGAAAATTACACCACGAAAATTACGATTTTTGACTATTTTTACAAATTACTCCTTATTTATCATTTAATTTCAAAGGATCAATACCTTAGGAAAATCTCGCCTATATTAGCACTTCTAAAAGTAAACAATAATAAAAAACAATGCATCCTTTCTATTTAATACAGTGTCCACGAAACTTACCTAAATAGGTGAAAAAAAAGTTGATTCCGGAGATAAGCTTTTATATCTTAATACACAGTGTATATAGCCTTAAATTGAATTAAATATTGAATTCTGGGATAGACTTCCATGTCTGTTAAAACAATAAACTTACTAATATGTTGTAATTTGTATACATACGAAGCGTTTAAACCTGCGCTCCCAGAAATCATGAAATCGTGTGACCAACACATATTGGCTTCTAAATCTTAAACAATCTCTTAAATCTACAAATAGAAATAAGAAATGAATAAAATGACTCTTGACAATTATTTTGATATGCAAAACATATATGTAACACAATAAACTAAAAAGTTATATGCGATTGTTTTACGCGAGAGGAGCGTGGGACACTCGAAGAATAGCCAAATTCACCCCGTTTTCAATGTTCGGACGAAGTTTTAAGTTATTAGTTTTATTTATTTTGATGAAATAATTAGTGTTCCAGATAGATTAATAAATGATGAAACGTATAAAATTTGTTTGAATGCTGTATCTTTCATATCTTAGGATTTATAGCCGTGTGACCACCATTTTCGAGGTTTCAAATAATGACCCCATTAATTATAAATAAAAAAAAAAAAAAGGTAGAAAAGAACTAAAAAAAACAAAACACATTTTTTTATTAAACAGAGTATAAAAATACCCTAGTAATACTAAAGGGGCTACCTGCTGGTTTTGGGTAACTTTGTAACCATTTTATTCATTCACTATGGCCCTTTTTAAACGATAAGATTGTATCAATTAATATTATTCTCAATTTCAAGAAGAGTACGTTCGAAATCGAGTTTCCGAAATCTCTAATTTAAATATGGTAAAGGTATAAATTGAACAATGTAACAGTTACATAGCGACTGAATTGAAATTGTCTCCTTTTTGTAAGACGGTTTAAAAATTTAAGGCTCCTGCCAAATCCAAATGTATGGTCTATGTTGGAAGCATACGAGTATAGGGTATAAAATTAAATGCTTTAAATACAACATACTTCAGACCATCACAGAGCCAACATCGAAATCGTGAAAAACATGTTATACCTATGTTCCATAGAGAATGTCAACTGCCACTTGACCCAAATAAAATAAGAATTAGAGATAACAAATTATGACACAGCTGAATTTTTACGCGGTCTTCAATAAAATGTCATGTTGCCTTTGTTAAGTGTCAGACCATTTTTCCTTCCAGATTTGGTACCTTTAGTTCTCAGAATACTTTGGTGTACATTACGCCTTAGGAGCGTTTGGATGCCCAATTCTTCTGGCCGAACATTTTCATCTTGTATACAAGAAAAAGCATACAATTTTAAAGAGCCTGGACGTATATAACAGCGTGACAAAACTATGTGCATTTTCTTAGAAACAGGATCGAAATGTTCGGCTAGATAAATCGGGCGTTCAATCGCTCTTAAATAAACACCCACTTCTCCTTTTTAGCTATGTCTAAAATTGAATTAAGAATCACGGTAATTAATGTTAATCTCATAACTCGAATCTCTCCTAACTTGGTCCAACAAAACGTCGCCTTCCAAGGAATGGGATCGGAATTCCTTACCGTAGACAACCTGTCACATAAATTCAATTCCGAGACGCGACTAAATGAAGACATCGCCGTTCTTTCAAATCGTACCAAACCCGTGATAGATATTGTCGCTGTTATTCCGTTTTGTTTCGTTATCCGGAGACTGATATTGTCGGAGTCATGTCAGTAAATCCATTTAGTGGAACTGCGGGCGTGGATGGTATTCGTTTTTTTGTTCATGGCAGTTAGGGATGAAACGATGTGAGTAAATACGATAATATACTCGATACTTTTCTCTCGATATCCAAGTACGAATGTTTTTTTATTATTACTGATTGGTTTGCTCTTGAACTCAATCCAGCCCTCGGGACGAAGATGGGGTCGAAGATGAGCGAGCTTATCCAGAAAAAGCCTTTTCACTCGTACTTTAAAGGGATTCGGGTTGTAAGCGTTCGGAAATACTGACGTGGGCAGGGCATTCCACTCCTTGGCTGTGCGTATTATAAAAGGTATCGGTGAAAAGTCATTGACAAAATAGTTCGATCACAGATTTTCACTGCTTTGACGGGTCTTTATGTTATGGTCTATGGTGACGGATTTTTTAAGAGCATGATCAAACTATGAAAGTGGTCAATTTTCTAACCTCGAAATAGCGAAATAAACATCAGCTATTCCATACAAAACTGCGATCCTAATCGACCCAAATGTATGGGACAGCAGATTTTGTGATTTTGATTTTGTGGTGATTTCGACCTTGTTACCGTATAGTATAAAGTTGTTTAGTTTGATGTTCACATCATCCTCTTAAAACCACCAGCATAATATTATGTTGGACCCTGGCAAAAAACGTTTTTCCTTAACAGTCACATTCTAGAATTTTTACGTGTTTTATATTTTCTTCAATAAGTACTTCTTTCATATAAAACTAATGAGCATTCGATACTTGTAAGCACCGATACTTTTCTTTCGATACTAAGTAGGTACCTATCGATACTTTCTTTCGATACGAGTCCCGAGTACTAGTATCGATACCTCTGTGTTATCATTCCAACCCTAATGGTAGTTTTGTTGGTTTTACGTTTTGACTCTCTTTGAATTTACCGTTACCATGTCGGCTTAAGATTTTTTTAAATAATAAACTGTTGATGACAAAAGTATCTCGATCTTTGATTCAATTCGTTGTTTCAAAAGTGTAATCCTCGATTCACTGGACTTCATCGTCTATTGTAAATGGTTACCGGTGTTGATCCGGTTCACAATAGTTTGTTCTGTTTCAAATCAAACATTTTATTTTGTTCTATTTTATTTATAAACAATGTTGAACCAACTTTGATATCGTACTACGCTAAAATGTTTCCAAACAACGTTTTGTAAAGTTGTGACTCCTGCTAATATTTTTCAGCACAAATTACTAAAAAACATGAGACAAAATGACGTCGTCCCATACAATTTAATTTAAAACAAGATGGCGGACGATTGTTTTCTTGATGGTGGGCGTTTTGTTAAGTGATTTTGATTTGATTTGTTTTCTTCATAAAAAACATGTTCAAGGGATACGCCTTAAACCAAACAAAACCGTTTCAAACTTGGGTGTGGCTGGATGCTTTTCACAGACGTCAACACCTAACAGCGGAAGTTATAGCGGCAATTGGCATTGGCACAGATGGCGCTACTGTCACCCTCGCAAATATGCTTCAAACAAAGACCACTTTCAACGTGAATACGTACCCCTGAAACTACAACAAATAAGGTTCACAATCGAATGCAAGACATAAATCGCGCAAGAGAGATAATTACAGAGTTTCGATACATACGCTGACAGTTTTTTAAGGGGATGACCGGACCATTATCTGAACAACTTTCTCTACCAAAATCGAAATCTTGAAAAAAAATCAGGTGTCCCATCCATTTCGCTCCAGTAGGTTTGAAGTTATATGGAACAGCAATTTAATTTTTGCGTCACGGCCGGTCCCCAGCCAACACACCTAGCCTGGCAGAAGATCTTCAATGGAGTTACATTTCTCTTCGCCTCATTTCTTCACAAACCTATTAGTTCTTTATAAAAAAAAAAAAAAAAAAATATTTTGATTTTGATTTGATAAGCTTCTGCCAAATAATATACAATAAAAACATCCACAAAATTTCCAAAAGTACCAAATATAATAAACCAAATATTTAAAAAAAATGTATAACGCGTAGTCATCAAAATCAAATATTAAAAAAAGTTTAAGGGCCGCAAGGCAGTCAAACCAATCTTAAAATTGGTCAATTTCAAGAGTTAATAAAAAAAGAAAATTTTTAGGAAAACTCATAATTCTGCTGCGAAAAGTTTACCCCAACCAATTGTAACTTTCAAAAAAGTCATCCTTGAAAACGTTACTGACACCAAACGATTTAATAAGAAAAAAATCTTACAAGTAGAATTTATTAAAAAGTGTGGTGCGGGCTAATGTGGCTATTTGTGGAGGGAGTAATTTTCACGTAATTTTGATATTTTTGCAGAAATATTATCTGGATAAAAAAGGCCATTATGAACAGAGATCGGATATTCGGATGCATTTTTATCTAAAGTAAATTTTTGGCGTCATTACTCATTATACAGGCAGATTCCGGTCGCGACTGAAGGCGAGACGGTAAGGGTAAGGTAAGGTAAGGGTACGGGACAGGCAAGGCGCGGGCAACGAAGCGGCATACCTGTTCGAGTATAATTCACGACGCGTCGCTTGCATACATTTCGTATGAAATAGTTTTTAAGCGGCACCAAGCGGCACGATGCCCGCGCCGTGCCTCTTCATTGTGTTTCACGCTTAAGGCATCTGGCTCTTGTGTATTTTAGAATGTAGGATATCGATAAAATCTTACTGTCACTCTAATTTATTTAGTTTCAAATACTTTAACTCAAACAAAATGAAATAAATCTTCATTGAATGTGTTTTGTAATTGGATCCGCTGCTTGTGCCTTTGTAATTGAGTAATTGCTCATTGTTTGAAATGGTTGAAATAAAAACTCTGTAGAGGACTTAGCACTTCTTCTTCTATCGTGAAAAAATCATTTCTTTTTAAATTTGTCCCGAACAATATGAAAAAAATGTTTAGTTTAATTATTAAATATGTAATACCAAACTTTAGTAGCTACCAAACTGTTTTGTTGCATTATAAATAAACGTTTTGTTATAAATAGTAAAACTTTTTGCTATTTAAAACTAAATGTTTGATTATTTGTACGGAAGTCACAAAAGTTTGGTTTAGTTTAACAAAATATTTTTTTTCAGGGATAATGCTGATGCGATAATGCTGTCTATGTAGCAAAATACTGATTTTGCTTCACAGACAGCATTATCGCTGCCGCTGGACTTAGCGCTGAGATCTGTCAAAAAGTTTTTGGGATTGAGTTTCTCTGCAGTAGGGACATTAATATTTGCTAACAATATTCCAACTGTTGACAGTTCTCGTACAAACTTCTCGATCCTGATGGATCAATCAAAAATTTTTATTTTACACCAAAAAATAAACAGTAAAAAATGCAGATAAAAAAGTATAAAAGTCGGTACAGGAGCGGTCTTCTCGGTAAAAGGCATCCATCCCTCCATCCATCCAGAATCCATCTTACCATCAGCCCAAAACTTGACAAGTCTCATTTTCTCCAAGTGTCATTTCGTCCTAGTTTCATCTTGATCAACGTTCACTTTATATCTCATACGAATTTATTAATTTATTTTCTATTTTTGGTTCTTTTTGCATTCAAATTATGCTATTTCAATGAGGGTTTGCGTGTTGGACGGAAAGCGTGTTGGACGGTTTGCGTTCTGGACGGAGAGCGTGTAGGACGGGTTACGTGTTAAACGTTTTGCGTGCTGGACGGATAACGTGTTGGATGGTTTAGATGTTGGACGAATAGCGTGTTGGACGGTTTATGATCATGTTATTATACAGGATCCTTCTTAATATGCTTCCATCAAGCTGATTTTTTTCGCGATTTCATTGTTGGCCCAATAGAGAAAGTTTTTCAGTTTTACGGTCTGATCATCCTCTTAAAACATTTTCACCATAATAAGAAAGGACCCTGTATTTCGGTCTGGGACTAAACGGCTATACCCAAAGCTTTTAGTTTCCTCTTCTAATACTTACCAGCTCAATGTTTTATTACTTAAGTATCTATTAGTTCTTCAGTAAGATTTATTACGGCTGTATTTCTAAAGAAATTACAAACAGTATTAATTTAATTGAAAATTTCTATAGAAAAGAAAACTTTGGCGCGACCGAGTCAAAATTTAGAGCGGAGAATCGTGAAATCCGTTTCATTTAGGACTGAATTTGTTTGATACGTCAAATCAAAATAGAATCCATTCCAAGTTAGTCTTTTAATTACCAGTTCTAAATCAATGTTTGACCTTTCTCTGGGATTATTTAATTTTGATTGACGAAAAGACATTATTATTTTGAAGCTACCCCTTTTGGCAAATAAGTGTAATTAATATTGGTGTGACGTGATTTCGATAAAGTTGAGAATTCGTAAAACGTAACTTTACAGGAGTCGCTTGGCAAGTCGTTTGAAAAGCGGTTGTCTCAATCGGGTGTTTCTGGGCTTGCCATGTGGCCCTGCCATTTTGTATCCTCAAATCCTTAAGATTACATTACACGAACAAGCAACATGACATAAAGGGAGAGTCCTGACTGAACAATTTTCACTATAGAGCCTACACCAGGAAACGCAAAAAAAAAGAGCTGTTTCATAAAAAACTTCTGTACCTAACCAACTCAAATGTATGGGACAGCTGAGTTAGTGAAAGTTGTTCAGTAGGCCTACCATGAGTTTTCACCGTACTTTACTACTGTAGTTACGTCGCCAATTTTGTATTGAATTTCGTACAGCGCCCCTAGTGGTTACGTTGAGAACTAATTTCTGTCATACGAATTGGCGACGTAACTACAGTAGTAAAATACAGTGAAAACTCATGGTAGACCCCCAGTTTGATGGTCTGAGTTCACCGTTTCAGTCTGCGGAGGACTGTCCCATCAAAATATTTGTTATGAATTTTGGATGATCAGAACCATCGAACTGAACAACTTCCTCTATGGCACCAACATCGAAATCGCGAAAAAAAATGCAGCTGTCTCATAATATAGGGTGTTTGGTAGGGAGGTGTACATACACATAGGGTAGAAACTAGGGAGGGTCTGCTACCTTCCCCCACCCATTATATTGACCTTGGCCTCAAGGTATTATTTTAATGATTTTTTTTTTATTTTTAGAAAAAAAAACGATTTTTAAACTAAAACTACCTCTAGCTCAAAATCTATCCATAGGACAGGTCTGCTAATGGTCTTGTTTTAATTGTTAGAGTCTTAGTGTACTGTAAAAATGATTTCACACCCGAAAATTGTAGAGAAGAAAAGTTATGGGGCCTGAAGTACCGTAGTAAGGTAAAAAAATAATTTTAAGGGGATAATTTTAATTTTAAATAATTTTAATTTAAAATAAAAATAATGGGCGGGGGTAGATAGCAGACCCTCCCTAGTTTCTACCCTAGGCGTATGTACACCTCCCTACCAAACACCCTGTATATTCGGCTTGAGTAGGTTTGCAGTTTTGTTACAACAGCAGATTTTTCTTTCGCGATTTCGATGTTAATGCCATAAAGAAAGTTGTTCAGTTCGATGGTCTGGTCATCTCTTAAAAATTGTCAGTATATTAAGAAGGACCCTATATTATGTAGGTACAGTACAGATATACCTAGTATATTCTCATCAACGCTCTATAATTTCCTCGCAAACCTCCAACAGTATTAATATTTTGATGGATTGTCATAACTGTGTTGTTGATTGTACGGATAAAGTTGCTGTCAAAAGCAAGAAGCGATTTGATAAATTCATACCTCCTAATTGCAGCGGGTTGGTTTACTAGCGATAGCAAACACTATAACTTAGTAAATAAGATTCAATATAGCTGTTTCTGTTTCAAAATTACTAACTGCAATAAAATGACCAAAATTGTAGAAAAAAATATTATTAATTCTACAATTATTACCACGAAGACAAAATTATGATTTTGCAAGATGTTAGGGTAAACTGTTCCTACTCAAGGGGTGACTGTACCCATGGGACTGACAACTTTCCATAAGAGAGAAAAATCGCAAAAACAATTATTGGACTGTCCATACTAAATGCAATCAGTTGGTCGAACATTTTGAATGAAAAGTAGATTTTTTTGCGAATTTGTTTCTTTAGGAAAGTTGTTACAATCACCCATTTCAGTAATGCAACTGTTTACCTTAACACCCTGTATGCCGTACGACTTAATATTATCATTCCCAGGGATTTTTGTCATCTTAGGTTTTAAGAAAATTGTACACCCCTATCTACAAGATGTTGGGGTAAACAGTTGCATTAGTTCAAAGGGTGATTGTACCTGTCTACTCTTTACATATAGGTTAGTTGCCAATCTGTAAAAATAAAACAATCTTAATCGAGAAGTCAACTATTTCTGCCTTTGTGTTCTTACCAATTATTGACTCCACATTTAACATAAATAGTCATTTGAAGTTGCATGTAAAACCAGAATAGGCAATAGACCTTCTATCTAAAAACGGGAACAAACTAAAAGCCATCCGATATTTTTTGTACATTCGGTTCAGCCAAACTTTTTAAGGCCACTGCCTGTCAATCAGTGTCCACCAGTGTTTGCGTAAAAAACGACGTTGTAAAACTGGGTTTAGGTTATACAAGGTCAATTTGTAATGTCAAATAAAAGTACCTAAGTGAAAATAGTCTGCTAATGGTCTTGGTATCTATTTTCAGATTTATTGCAGTTTTAAGAGCTCGTCTGTCTTTATTTATGTTGACATTGATTATTCTAGGCCTAATAAGTCTCCTTTTAAATAGGACTCCTTTTTCACATTGAAAATGTATTTTTAAGGCCCGATTTGCAGCGAAAGTGCTACATCGCCTTGATGTCGTGGGTTTTGGGACTACGTGGCTGATTTTTATGACAAAAGAAGCGTCTCGACGAGGGCTACAAAAAGCAAAAAAAAAGTTATTGAAAACCTCAAAACATTTTTAACCTGAAAAAATTTGCAAGCTTTTAAAAAAAATAGCTCGAATAGGTACCTGTCGAGCGGACCCTATTGTTTCCAAATTAAACGTCCGTTCGTTAAAAAATAAACTGTATTACAAAGCCTGAAGAGCTGTCTACTTAATTGAGGATTGGCGCTGAACGATATACTTAAAATTCACACCAAATCTTTGTATCTTGTTAACACCATTCTCAAATTCACGCTAGATTGAATTTGAACGTGTAACCCAACTTGGTGCAGGGGTTACCAACATTTTACCCGCGTTGACGAAAAAGTTTGTTACTCTCTCTGAAATGTAATGGATCGTTAATGGGATTTTACCACAAAAAAGGGGATTTATTTTGTAATTGAGTCTTATAATGTTTTTGATAAATTATCTGGAGTGGTGGAGTGTTTACTGTTTATCGGAGCAGAAAAATGTGTTTGTTTTCACTGTTCATATGCAGGTTGTTTTTATATTGTATAAGTTAATGTAACTTGCGATATCAATTTATTTATTGTACATCATAATGTTACAAATATGTAACATCAGATTTATTAAGTAGTAGGAACAATTTAAAAGATAAATAACACATGGATTTTACATAATTTTTGAAATTTTACTTTGGTGTATTTTGTTTTGGTGTAATAAAGTATATTTCATTCATTCATCATCTTATTGAAGAGCTACGCTCTTGCCGGTGTCTTGAGTTATTGATACGACACGACATCAACCTTTTCCTTCATTTTGGCTAGATGACTCTGTCTGGGTCTTCCTATGCCCCTCTTCCCCTCTATCTTCCCTTCCAGTATGGTCTTATAGAAATTGTCGTTTTCGTATTTTGCTCGATATTTTTCCTTTCAAAAGGTGTTTTTTGCTGTTGAAAGCTTTTTTTGCCATAGAAATCCTTGTAACGACGTCTGGGGCGCATCTGGAGTCTGTTGAATATTAAAAAATGGTAAATTATAAATTTTCGTGGGTGTCGTACGAGGTGACTAACATATTTTGTGTTTGTGAAGGTAAACGGCTTGGCCACCTTTCACTACTTGATACATCATCCCAAAGGCTAAAGAAGAGCCATGCTGTAAACATTCAAAAATTGACGGAAGTTAGACGCTATAGCAATGTCACGTACACACACATGACTACAATTCCATAGTCGGGATTCAGATGGACAAAAAATATCTTTGCTTATTTTTTATTTATATATTATACCAACCAACATTTTACTGGTTCCATGGTAAGCAAAGTTCAATTGGTTGGTAAAAATACTGACTAATACTAACCAATTGAATTAATCCAATTGAAACTTTACATGATATACTCCTTAATTCATCATTTATTATACCTTAAAAGAATTGAACCTAAAGTCTCCGACACCTGACTAAGCATCTTGCAACATAACTCCGTCGGTTTAGTGGCGATTAACGAAAAATTAAAACTGGTTTTATTTTAATTGTCGCCTGCTACGCTCACTTACAGAATACAAATTAAATAAGTTAGGCGGGAAACTCTTAAACTTGTCTCGTGCCTGTTGTGTACTAAGGGAGGGTAGATGAGGTATAGCTGTTGAAGACTTGAGCCAATTTGGGAGATTCCATTGAGAGTTCCAATTTAGGAATTTTTAGGTTCATTTGAAGATAACCTCGCAGAGTTGAGAGAGATTCTGTTAGGTTACTGTCGTAACTTACAGGACACAATCTGTAATGGCATGTGTGGAAATCCTTAAATCGACTGCGTACTCAGGTCGGCAATTGCAGACTAAACTTGTGCAATTGGGGATCCTGGTCTAAAACAGTGTGATTGCGGCGAACCTATACAGTCGATGGGTCATCTGCTACAATGCCCGTTGTTCCCGAACACCTGCACAAGGAGAGGATTTAAATACAGCTGCACCTGACGCTGTCAGGCTAGCCGACCACCTGGCCAGTAAAATATAAACACCACTGAAGAGCCTTTAACACGAAAAGAAGAAGACGAAAGAAAGATGAACAACAGAATTTGCTCCGTCCAAAGGCTGTAAGAATTCTCTGTGTGCGCTTAGATCTTATAAGTCCAAATTGGAGCCGGAGCCAGTCGTCGTGGAGTGCAGGATACTGGAGGGCCTGGTGTAGTTTTGATGTGATGGACCGTATTGTGAGGGATTTCTCGGTGAGTTCCTGGTGGATGAGTAATTTCAGGAAATTCTCTAAGCAGTTCAAGGTACTTCGAGTCACCTGTAATCGTTTTCACCGAGGATATGATGTCTGATGAAGGAACTGGTGTTGCGATGGCTGATAATGTTGTGTGATTGTCGATGAGGCGTTTTTTTCGGCAGTCTACCAATAAACCGTAGAAGGATAAAAAGTCGACACCGATTATTGCCTTGGTGACATCGGCTACTGTGAATCGCCATGAGAATGCGCGTCGAAGGCCAAGGTTTAGTTCCATCTGTACACAGCCATATGTGGCGATTGGTGTGCCATTTGCTGCGTAGAGGTCGTAAGTAGTCCGTGGTCGTTTTTGTTGTAGAGCAGAGTATGGAAAAACGCAGAGGTCACTGCCTGTGTCAATGAGAAACTGCATTTTCGTGTTTTGCTCGGTAATAAACAGGCGACCAGATGAGTTAGGGCAATCGTCTGTCGCCGTTAGCGACCGCCCTGTGGGTTTTCCGGCTTGTAGTCGCAAGGCTTCATGCATCGCTTTGCTTTCTCGCCGAACTTGGAATGGTACCAGCACGTTGGAAATTTCTTGTAGCTGGACTGCGAACGGCTGGTGCTGCGTTCACGCTGGTTGCTCTTGGTTCTGGAACGAGATCTTCCGTTTGCTTGCGAAGTCAAAGCTGCAATTTGTGTAGTGAGTGTTGCAATTAGTTTTGCCATTTCGTCTAGGGTGCGGCTACTAGCTGAAACACTATCTTGTGCATCTTTAAAATCTTCATTCTCCGTTGACTCTGCCATTGTAAAACTGTGTCTACTTTCCGCGTGCGGTGCGTCGATAATTATGTTCAGTGCGGGTCACCACTATGGCGAGGATCGGGAGAGGATTGAGACGGTTAAATGATGCTAAGATATCGAGTTAGGAATTAGGATCTTGGATTTATATTTTCATAATTTACAAAAGCGCAAAAGAAAACAATTTATAATTTTCCTATTCGATGTTTTCGACATTCGTGACAGAAGTCAAAACTATTAAACGGCTGTCGCACCACGAAGACAGAGCATCTTCTTGGCCGACTATGTACAAACTCTTTGCACGCCACAATACAGACTTTGGTTTTAGAGTAACTGTTTTCTAGCAAACAATTGCTGCATAACGGGTTGAGAAAGGTTGACAATTCTGCCGGAAGCCGTTAATAGTTATTTGTTATGCTAGGCTGCAAAGTTGCTTTTTGGCGCGAGTACTTGAATTGAAACCTGAGCTTAGCGAAGTTTTCAAAAGTACAAGACGCAGAATAACTTTGCAGCCGAGCGAAACACACGACTTTTCACCTCACAACAGCGAGGAAAAAAGTGAATTGCAAAAAGGAACATTTAAAAAAGTTTTTTTTTCGTGCTGGCCAGTGACATGAAATAGTTATTAAGCAATTTCAGTGGATTGGCGGTATAGAAAAATATTGAATAGACAGATTCGATTTTCAAAAACTCTTTCCACGCTAGCGGATAAAATGCACTTTTGCACTCAGATTTCGAATGAAAAACAGAATCTTTCCGAGCTTGTGAGGTGAAAATATCGTTTGTTAGACTTGAAGACATGGTTCCACCATTATACAGGTTTTTGTGGTACTTGGGGTACTCTATCGGCATTGAGGCTTAATTGTGGACTGTATTTTCGATACTCACGACCATTATTACCTTTAGAGGTGGTCAAAAATATTGCTACAACTGCCAATTGTATTACAGGCAGTTATAGCAAGACTCGCGTTTAGCATATTGAAAATGAAATAAGTTGAAAGAGGTTCTGAAATATTTTACAACTCCTCAGGAAAATGGCTGAATAAACGATCATTATAGCAAGAGTTTCGATTTATTGGTCGAAGTTTGATTAAAATAAGGAGGAGGCCAACCTTTTTGACTCGGGTCGCTTTTATTCCCGTCACCGCTACCGGCGCGCCGCGCCGCCATACACCATCCATCACGTTACGGACGCCACCTCGAAATATTACTAACGTTATTATCGCTACAACCAATTATACCTATGTGTGCGTGTGTGCTGCGCATAAGCGCCATATAAATGGCGAAAGGAAATAATCATGAAATAATTTATAACTGCCGATTCGTTCATTTTGCATAATTTATCCTTAGATCGAGTCAAAAAGGTAGCCGTAGCGTGAATTCCTCAATATAAAGATGCCAGCTCCATAAAATTACGGGTCTCATAAGGCTCCTCGTTAAGAAAGCCATGAATTTTAGGGTGAGATAACAACGAATTATCCCTTCTGAAACTCGACTCCTAAACTTTTAGTAATTAAATCTGTACAATTTTAACATATTTCAAGCTGTTATTGCTTTCACTTCCTTTGGCAAAAACGAGATGAAAATGAGGGTTTTGTTAAGATGTAAATTTTTATTATTGCTTTAATTATTTAAAAAGTTTTGGTCATTTATTTTAATTATATTTCATTAACTTTGTTCAAATAAAATGTGGCCCTACCACAATGCCTCAAAACGAAGGTGTTCAATCAGTGCGTTCTGCCAGTGATGACCTATGGTGCGGAAACGTGGACCCTGACGATAGGGCTAGTTCATAAATTCAAGGTCGCTCAGCGAGCTATGGAGAGAGCTATGCTCGGTGTTTCTCTGAGGGACCACATCAGAAATGAAGTGATTCGTCACAGAACTAAAGTGGCTGACATAGCTCAGAAAATTAGCAAGCTGAAGTGGCAATGGGCTGGTCATATCTGTCGATGAACTGACAACCGATGGGGTGTCAGAGTTCTAGAGTGGAGACCGCGAACTGGTAGGCGTAGTGTGGGACGCCCTGCTGCCCGCTGGACAGACGACCTAAAAAAAGTAGCGGGGAGCGACTGGATGAGGAAGGCCAAGGACAGAGTTTTGTGGCGCGCCTTGGGAGAGGCCTATGTCCAGCAGTGGACGATGATAGGCTGATGATGATGATGATGATGTTCAAATAAAATACATGTATTTGCTAGAACACCGTAAATTACAACTTTAAGATGTTTTGCAATTATAAACATAGAGACTCGTTTGAATATTTTTTATCATCCAGTGCAGACTGGATCAAACGGAAATAAAATAAATCAAGACCCATTACAAACGGGAAAATGGATCATAGACACCGGATCGAACGAGAACTAGGTACCTACTCGATTTTTGTATCCTAATGTGGTCTCCATCTTAAGAAAACCCAATTTTGCCCTGTGGTTGCCGTACGAAGAGACTAAGGTTACTTTGTTAGTGTTTTTGTAGGGTAAAGGCATGCAACCTTACACCACTTAAAACTTAAGTGTCATCACAATGTGAAATCCCAGATGCTAATGATGTTTGCACGCTTTACGGAAATGTCTGTGTCAATTTATGCATCAATCAATTAATCAAATCAGCCCATATAAACCTACTGGGCACATGCCTTCTTTTTATTGCGCCATGACTCATGGTCCTGTACTCATCTGATCCGTTTCTGACATGTGACCCTTAAAATGTCGTATTTAATTTTTTTTGTATTTATTTAACTAATGAGGGATTTTCAGAAAGCCATTAAAAAGGGAAAAATAGTTCCTAATGGCTCTATAGATGGCGTTGACGAGACAGGGGCGAGCGACCTTGCAGATAATACAAATAAAATAGTAAGGGCCTGTTTCACTACTTCTGAGTAAGTTCTTGCTAGCTTATCCGACAGATATTTTGACGTATTTTGTATGAAAATATGTCAAAATATCTGTCGGATAAGCTAACAAGAACTTACTCATAAGTGGTGAAACAGGCCCTTACTATTTTATTTGTATTATCTGCAAGGTCGCTCGCCCCTGTAGTGCAGTGAGTAAAACGTTATAACTTACTAACTAAAACCTATCTATTATTTTATTACAGATACTTTTAAAGATCTCTTGACGCAATTTTTTTTAAAAAGTGTGATACTTTTTATCTCGGAATTCTCCCAGGCCCAGACCCTGTAATAAACCCTTAGGTAGCTTATTCCCGGGACTTTTAAGCTAGGTACCTCAGTATATTTTATTTTGAAATGTTTTTTTTAGAATGCCAACTTCTTCTTTTGATATTTATTTCGACTAAAATATCAAAAGAAAATGATAAAAAGTTAATTTTTAACCTTCCAAATACTAACAAAGAATAGAAAGAAATTGAAGGAAGTATTATGACTTCTTTAGCCTTCGTCCACTTTTATAAACATTTCGATGCTAGTCCCATCATAGAGATTTTTTTCAGTTTGGTCTGATCATCTCCTTAAAAACCGACCACCATATTAGGAAAACCATAATTATCATGCATTTTCGGGAATGCATCTCGTTGGGTAATATGGCCACGTTTACCGAACAAACATCCTGTCCCAGACTACCTATACAATATTTAGTCCACTTATAATGCCTATAATGCATCGAGCGGGCATCATAAGCTAATATTTGCTCTCCGTCGTTGCTTACTTAGCTCTCGAACGGTGCGGAATCGCCTGCATCTAGAGGAAGTAAAATATTGACGGAGTGGGCCTATGAAATTATGGATGGTAGTTTAAAATGTAAAAAAACGACACCCATAGTATTTACCCATAAATACCCATAAATTATTAGGTATTATTACTTTTGACGACAGGTACATGATTCGTTCAACATTCACTCTTTCGTTCACTAAACTCACAAAAATGTGGGAAAATCAAAATCGTACTGGAAACACTGATGGGAAAAACAATGGGTGAATAATTTAGGTACTTTAAAATTTAATGTAAGTAAACTTACTTGTGAAAAATAACACTACTTGCATAGATTTAAACTCTAGCGATAGACTTGCCTTTCCATAGAAGCAACATGTTCCACTTGAATGAGGTGTACGCACCTGATTGATGTTAACGAGTTCACTTCGTCACTATGACAATGACAGACCGCAATGTGTAATTTTGTGTTGTTTTGTGTGACATGTTGTTTGTTTGAACGAGCTTGTCTATCGCTAGAGTAATATATCTATGACTACTTGCTTTATCATCCTTTTCGGACCGTGATTTACAACTTTTAATGGCAAATTTCACCATTCTGACAACTTAATTCATTCGCCGCTGATACGTTCTTACTCAAATCACGTCAAGATGGCAAATAAAGTCAAATTTGCCAGCGGACATCTTCGAAGTGGCACCGCTTTGGTGCCTTATACTTTGAATCTAGTTACGGTAGTAACATTTATATCATTGGGCTGAAGCAACCCCTTTATTATTAACGCTTTAATTTTACAACCTGTATAAGTTCCTCTTCACGTACCTATTGCTACTTCGTCTGAAATAATAGGCCCTTCCGCGATTCATCTTTCGAGTTTGCTTCGCTCACTCCATGGAAGAAACTTCATTTATTATTTCTTATGCTCGAGAGCTTCGGTGGCGCGTTGAGAGCTATGAAAACTCAATCTTGAGGTCCGGGTTCGAATACCCACGGACCACGTGCCATGTACCAATGAGTTTTTCTAACTTAAGTACGTAATACCGACTGCTCTCAAACGGTGAAGGAAAACATCGTGAGGAAACCTGCATACGCTCAAGAAGAAATTCCGATGCGTAAGTGAAGTCTATCAATCCGCATTGGGCACGCGTGGTGGACTAACGCCCATACACCCTCCATGAAGGTAGGCCTGTGCCCTGTAGTGGGACGTATTTTTTTTTTAAATATATCTCCCAGTTTCACTAGAGTTCCTTATCTACTATTCTAAACGGTCTTCGCTGTCCTTAGATGATTCAGAAGTCAAATGTCAAACTAAAACTCGGGAAATCACGACTCAAGACATCTTCCTCAGTGAAAATGTAATGAATTTCCTCTAAACTTTGTCTGCGAAAGGGACAGATTTTACGACTTCCTGAAAACAACACGAACAAAGCCGTAGCGTTAGCATAGTAAGCAAAGACCTATAAAACATCGTGTCAAATAAAACACGCGAAGGCGTGAATGTATGGAGATTTGTGTACATCCTGTGCTGTGATAATGAAGATTTATTTTTACAACAACACCCATTTTGGTTAAGCCTTTACTATTCCGATGTCCTATATTTAGAAGGTTTTTTTGGCTCCAAATAGGGAAAAGGTATCTTTTATCGTGAAACATTGTTCATTCATGAGGAACATAAAGACTCGCATTCTTTAATTAGGTGTAATTTTCCCTAATAAGTAGTCGTCTTTATCTATAAGTACCTACTGATTCGGTAACGGATATGTTGACAGTTCGAGAAATCGAAGAAGAATGGGGCTAATCAACCATATACGATTTTTTCCAATATTTTGGTTTTCCTTTGAACACAGGTTTCATTATGTATTTTATAGAAAAATAAGAAATGTGCTTCATAGCAAAGAAAGCGGGATGTTGAAGAACGTTGCTATATTTTTCATTAATTTGTATGTGTATCAAATAACGAGAAGATAGCTTCTAAAAACCATCATAATATGGCTCGGCTCTGCGGTTAACTTTACTACTTAGTGACCGAGGACATTTGAAAGGACTAGAATGTCAGCGGCAAAGTTTGGCAGCAGAGCACAGCTGAAGCATGCTAAGGTGACATTAGAGACATGTGCCCATGTGTATGGAATGTTATTGGGGCTAGTAGTACTGCAAAACGCGTTCCCAGGACGCAGAAGCAGCGGTCGAGGCGCGCGTTCAGGATGAGCTGCTTGGTGCAGGGGAGGCTAGAGGGGAGGCCTTTCTATATCAACTGTCTTATGTGCCTTTTTGCGTACGATGGAAATGACTTCCCTCCTGCCGTCCCAGGTCTTCCAGAAACCCACCATCAGCCTGTTGGTGTTGCCAAAGATGTCTCGGAGAGACCCTTGCGATCCGAAAAAGGTGTCTGTGGTCTCGATATATTTGGGTGCATTCTTTTCTTATGAAATCTATGCTAATGCAAGACAGAAGATAATAATATAACCGTCTAGGAATTAATTTAAACGTGGCCTATAATTTGGTGCTCCAAAACCTAGCAATTTCAAATGACTCGTTGATTTAAACCGAATTCGTAGCACATGTTGGAAACAGGCAAAACAGAACGATTTTATGTAAATTTCTCTTCAACCCCCATAACAATCGCCACAAATCTTCATTCATGACATCTGGCTTTAGCACGCAATATTGTTGAGTGTATGGAGATGTGGGCGTAACGGAACCAGCTACGTTTTCCTTTTTTTTTCGATTTAAAACATGTTTTCTCGTTATTTATTACTTTTAAAACATTCTTCGGAAAAATTCTAGACATATATATGGTAATGGAAACTTAGGTACTCGAAATAACTTTAAATTATTAAAATAACGCTATTACTTCTCAGAATTACACCTAATCATACATTTTTCTATTACAATGTATTTTACATATTAGTAACGATATAGTTAATTGATATAGATTTAATGGTTACCACGCCAGACTGCAAAGCCAGGGTTCTGGGTTCGAAACTAGGTTCGTTCATGGATGTTATATGTGTGTGCCGTTGTAATACTACTACTAAACCATACGGTTTCCGTAATAAAAAGCATATAGTAACTTGGGATAAGGCCTTCTGTACCCTTCTTGTTTGTGTATATTGTTGTTTTTTGTATATTTTGCTGTGCAAATAAAGAATACTTATCTTTTATCTTATGGGCCCAGTGCTGGCAAGTTAAACTTAAATCTGAAACTAAAAATAACTAACGTTAATTGAAACATTACGCAAAACCGCACCTTTTGTTAAATAGTGAAATTCCATACCCGTCTCCTAAATTTTGCGACAATGCACCTCAAAGATTCCGCGGCAAACGAATTTCCCACTGCCCATAAACAAAATGGCGCGCCGCGCAAAATGGTGGACGGAAAATATTTCGTAAATAAATACCGTTAGCAAGTCTCGCATACTTGCGGTGCTTCACGCCTTCATAAAGGGTTGGAAATTTAAATTTGAAATAGATTCTACCCTTGTTTTCCACCTGGCGTTGATTTATACACTGTGTTAATATTTTTGTTCAACATTATTTTGGTTTATGTACTGGTTACTGTAATGTTAAGCTGGGTTTTTAATGATTTCGATGATAGTTTATTGGAAGGCGTAGATGGCAGCTTCGCATGCTGCTTATGGACCAAAACCAAGATGTACGGGCTGAATAGTGGGTTAAAGTTTAGAAACAATGTGTTTGAAACATATTTTTTAAATCAACCGCCTTTAGGTAGAACCAAGTGCTATGGGCGTAACTCCATATTTTTTGTTTTGGCTGAGAGGTTCGCTTCAAAGAGAATATTCTTTACCTCGAAGATGACATCACCGGCCAGCATTCGGTTCACCAGTGGGTGAGTGCTACAGCCACCTGCCTTCCAGCCTCCCCTGCGCTGGGCGACGTTAAATCTTTTAGTTGTTGTGGGAATATGCCTTTCAAGCCGGCGGCTGATCCTGTCTGAAAAGATGATAATTTAGCAGACATAACATCCTTAACGGTGGCGTGGAGGTCTGGGGAGGTATTGGTGGTCCAAGACGTGGAGTGTTAAATGGGGCTGGGGGTTATTTCGTCTGTAGAGCGATGAGGGTATCTGGTGAGGCAGTCGGGAAATCTTGCGGCACCCTTAAGATCTCCGTCACTCACATTCTCCTTTACTTTTTGAAGATATTGAAATGCTTTTGTGCAGGTTGATTGTATGAGGTGGTTTTGTGCAATTGTTTTATTGAAGTAAAACTTCTTTACGCTCGCTTGACTTGGGAAGTAAGTTGGTGAATGCGTGACGAGAGCGTTACGAAAAGTGTTCGGGCGAGGCAAACGGAAGTCTTATGACGTATTGCTATTAGTACCTCCTTGCTAATAGCATATAGTTTTCGAACGACGATGTAGAAATGACTTTCGCTGTCTTGTGATTCCAAATGGTTCAAGACTTAGGTACTTAAAATATTTTATAAGAATTTTAATTTTAGTATTATTTTCTTAAAATTGAACCTCAAGCGTTTTAAATCTCGTGGCTCAAGATTGTTCCGTTGGGAAGAAAATGCCTAAGACCACCTAAGATGTTGCCAATCATCAGGCACGTATCCAGAGGGTGTTAAATTATGTATTTAAAAATTTTGTTAGAAATCAAACACTCGTAGATTGTGACAGAATGACAGAACCCCTTTTTATTTCTTTTCTAATGGCTATATATACAACATCTTCCTTCTTAAAACGAAAATAAAAATAAAACATAATATCTATTAACGGAAAAGAAAACGTATCGAACAACTCTTCCCGAAAATGTAACAACAACTTTTTCATTCATTTTTTTTTTCATTCATTCTATTCAATTATTACCAATTTACAATATTATTTTCTCTTTAATGACTCATTTTGTATTATCTATCTCTCTCTCTCTCTCTCTCTCTCTCACCCTTTCCCAATATTTTCTCATTGATGACTATCGGCTTCAAAATTTTGTTATTTATGTATTTCACACCATTACGTGTGTTGTGCATTTATGTATTTCACACCATTACGTGTGTTTTGCATTTAACTTGCATTTCATATGATTTTGCATTCAATTTAGCAATAATTTTTCTTATTTAAGTATTTCACACCATTAAGTATTTGGCGTGCGTTGTGCATTTATCTTGCCTTCATTTCATGTAATTTTGCATTTAACTTGCATTTCATAATTATGATTTTGTGTTGAATTTGCTAAAGCTCAAAATTCGAAATAACTTTTTCAAAGTCTACCTTGTCGGCTACATTCCCGAAACTGAAAGTATTGCCGTAAGGCTCGATCACCAATTGTTGATAATAATAAAGCAGTTTAAATTTTGCTGCTCCTAGTATATCACTTCCAGAATATATTCATTATCAATTTCGAATTTCTGACGGAACAATTGAAAAGTTGTCGGCCATATTATCAGGCATTTACCAGGCTATTCTGCAGGCAAAATAGCACTTCCATCACTTTTAGTATTTGCATTTTTTGTGTCAGGCATTGTTTGAATTTTCACTTTGCACTTGTTATTATTATTTACTTTGGTTGCAATAGCGACTGCGCCATGTTAAATAATGTATTTAAGAATTTTATTAGAAATCAAACACTCGTAGATTTTGACAGAATGACAGAACTCCTTTTTATTTCTTTTCTAATGGCTATATATACAACAGAGGGGGGGGGGGGGGGGGGATAGGTGGGATTTATCCCCCCTGAAATCCGAATATTTGTAGGGAAAAGTGATTACAGCACCTACTTTTTCATTGTTTTTCTATGAATATCCGTCCCCGAAAATTAAATGCCCCCCCCAACCCCCCGAAACAAAAGTCTGGATACGACGTGCTTGCTAATCATATCAATAAACCATTCTTTGACGGCTTGATAGCACAGTCTGTAGTGAACCTGCCTGCTGTGCCGAGGGTCGCGGCTTTGAATCCCGTAAGGGTCAAATATTTGTGTGATACAAATAGTAGTAGTTTTACTTCAGTAGTGTGGTCTAAGTGCGTTCACACACGATGACGCACTGACGGAGCGGCAGATGTCAGTCCATAGAACCACACCAGATGCGTCAATTCACCGTGTGTGCTTCTACGCGCGGTTTCATACAACTCCTTGCTTCACAAATGACTTAAGCACACTCTTTTTTTTTTTTCGAGTAAGACATTTGTGAGGAATTTCTGATTCGGCGTGTCGTGTGTTGTAAATGAATGATAGAAGATTTAGCATGTCTTCGATGTTGTTGGTGTTGACACATTTTCAAATAAATTTTGAGAATAAGGTGGCGACGGAGATCCTGGTTCCGCGAGGAATCCTTTTCACCACCGGAATGGAATGTTTTAATTTGCTAAGATGTTGATGGAACGGGGGTGTGGGGTGTCCGTAGCAGGTGGAGTGGATGTTATGGAGATATTATTTTTGGTGTGCGGGACTGGTGTGTATGGAATGGAGACCCCGTTCGGTGGTAAAATACCTATTGCACTGAGAGTAGGTGACAAATTGGGTGTCTGATGGGAGATGGTATCCGCGTACACGTGTGATGACCTTCACTATACAAAAACTATTTAAAAAGGAATTCACAATTATACACTTATACACCTCTATTCCCGCCCGCCTCTATTTTGTTAGTAACTATACTAACAAAATTAACGGGTGTATTCAGACCATGAAACTGACCAACTTTCCTTAAGGAACATGAGTCTAAAAACGAGAAAATTTGTTGGACCTCCCAAAAATAAAGTGCTGATCAGCTGATCAATTTTGTAATGTTCCTAAGGGAAAATTGTATGGTAAAATTTTTTGAACACACCCTTTAATTGTGTTAGTAAGTATATTAAAAACTAGCAGAGTCGCGTTGTAGGTCTGCTATAGGGCAGTCGCATCGCAAGTCGATTGTTGGTTGCCCCCTCCCCGGCCTACAACGAAGCTCCAGTGGTGGCTCAAGATAGTGTTCTTTTCGAAAAACAATCAATGAAGTCACCAAAATACATATGTTACCGTACAACGTCAAGCACTCTTGCTACAAAAACTAGACATTGGCAAAATCATCACATACCCAAGATGACAGCCATTTTTTTTTAATATAGAATAGAATAGAAAAACTAGCATAAAGGCTTTTCATATTTTCAAATGATTTTCACTAAATTTCTTAATCAACATTGTACATATCGAATATTTCCTCACAGCATAGTGCGACTTCGATTATTATCAGAGCTTTCAACTCGTAGATGTTATCTCTGTCTGTTTATACAGAGTATAAACTTAAATGCGTGACATACTTTATGGGCTGCTTCAGACCATCAAACTGAGCAACTTTTACCAAGAGACCAACATTGAAATCACGAGAAAATTATCTGCTGTTCCATACTTTTTGGTCGAGTAGATATTTTCTATGCAACAACAAATTCTTATTTTGCGATTTAAATGTTGGATCCATATTGAAAGTTGTTCAGTTTGATGGTCCCAAGCACCCTGTTCGATATGTGACGCATTAAATTTTACACCCTGTATAAGCACCAGAGGAAAAGCAAAGATTCTGTTAATAATAAACAATGTTCCATAGTTTAAATTACTAAGTGCGAAGGTAGAACTCTCATATATTGCGGTGCCATACATTGCCACACGATATTGTGCTGAATTTCAGCGAAATATGCACTGAATTATAGACCTGCATTTGAATAGCTACTTTATTACCATACCATTAAATGCTATATTTATTACGTGAATATGTTTTGTTGTCAGAATATGTTGGGAACAGAGTTGATCGGAGATTGCTAATCGGAAAATTTAGTTTGTTAACCGCATGGATTTCTGAATAGGATATGATTCGGGGTAAAATTGAAACTTTGCCAAATATTATTCACTTCAAGCAAAGGAAATCGTGTTCATTAAAGTCATTATTAACAAATTCAACCGGGGATATACATAAACTTGTCTTCTTGATTGATTGCTTTTTGCATTCAGCGATACAATTTCTTGTACATAACTTCATAGATTCATTCAACATAACTTTAAGAGGATAGGCGGGCTCTCGAAGTTTGGAAAATAGGTCACTTTTCAGGCTGTATATGTAGGTATTTTTCCGATCCGCCCTCCTACATACACCTCCCACTACAGTGCAAAAGAGACATCAGCAGCTCGGACTGATTTTATCTACACAAAATGGACGAAATCCGCATTTCGTATTCCTCTGTTTCTTCCTCCAAAACGAAACCGATTTTAATTATTATTTCAAGAATAATATGAGAAAGACCTTGGTTAAGTCTGTATGTTTTGCTTTTTTTCTTCATAAAAAATAAATAAAATAAAATAAGCCTTTATTGCTGTTCTTACATTACATTGTTCCTTATATTACATTTACAATATATGATTAAATATCGTTTGGTTTTTCTTAATTTACGATAGTCATCGAAGATCGGTGCACTTTATTTTATAGAAACAGCTTGTCCTTCGACAAAGGCCTCCTCTAAAGACTTCCATATTTCTCTATCTCTCGCCACTCTTATCCATTCTGGACCGGCAACTCTTCTAAGGTCATCTTCCCAACGTTTCGATTGTCGTCCTCTACTCCTTTTGCCATCCCTTGGGTACCATTCCGTGATTATCTTAGTCCATTTTTCTTTTTCCTCTCTTAACATATGTCCTGTCCATCGCCATTTTAGTGTTTTACATAATGTTTTTTCTTCATATTCGTCAAATATTATTCGCTGGATGTCTAAAAAAGGGGGGTAAAATTGGTAATTTTCTAAGGTCCCTAGTTCTTAGAATGAATGATAAAAAAATCTTTGATCTAATCATTATCCAGGGAAAACGGGGGAGTTCGCTTTGATAAGTTACATGTCAAGATAAACAGTCGAAACTACGGACGCGTCGATAAAAATGTCACTGATCTCTTGTGTGATAAACCGTGTCGGTAAACACGCACACAGATATAAGTTTTATGACGCCTCACGCACACCAACCTAAGAAAGATGGCCACTTTTGTTTTATACGGTAGAAGCGTGAGGCTCAATCTAGACATAATATTCTTTATCTAAGGGAATACGTTTGTATGGACAAAACGGTTTTAGTCTATCCTCTTAAGCTGTCAGTATCTAGCTAGTGAATTGTTCAGGAAATTCAATATGCACAGTCATCTCGGTGACAGAGTGAGAGCTCCTGTCACCTAATAACTTGTAATTCACTGGAAAACCGAATAACGTGCATGAATGCATGCATGCGAAGATTTGAATGGAAGTGAAGTGAATGGTGAATGAATAAGATTGTAAAGGGCCTGTTCTTTCTTTACCTGTCTAACTAGATTGAAGGAATACTACTAGGTGATTTTGTAATCACTCAAAATTTTCAGGGGTGGTTCAGATCAGATCAAACTGATCAACTTTTACTATAGTCCAATCATTGTAGGGGTACCCTAACAATAATTCATCTATCGCTGAAACTTTGCAGTGTGATAAAGTAAAGTATACAGATTACGGTTGACAAATAATCTTGGACCGGAAAAAATTTAACCTAGATTATTTGTCCTGATAGATGAATTATCGTTTTTAGTGATAAGACCGCCATTTGTACCCTTACGTTCTTTTAATTATGTTTTTTGTTGCTGTATGTTTTTGGTGTGCAAATAAAGAATTGTTATGTTATGTTATGTTATTGTTCGGGTGTCCATACAAGGAAACTCTAAAATGATTGGACTACTACGGGAGTAAAATATGAAATTGCAAAAAATAATAAGTTCTATACTAAATTGATAACTATCTTTTCAAAAGAACGCTTCTTGCCAAAGCAAATCCACTAGAGTTAGGTATGTAGGTCACACTCTCACAGAAAATATTATTTGTTGTAGCTATTCATGATTTTGTTAACAGTAAAAGGGAGAATGCTTCAACCCCGTACTCAAATTATAATGGCAGTAGGGGTTGCTTCCGACCAGTGTTGCCAAATCTCTTTGGATTTTTTTTTATATTTTTGTAGAATTGTTAATTTGTGAGAAAATTAAAAGAACAGTAGGTCTACCGTGAGTTTTCACCGTACTTTACTACTGTAGTTACGTCACCAATTTTGTATTGAATTTCGTACAGCGCTCCTAGTGGTTACGTTGAGAACTAATTTCTGTCATACTAATTGGCGACGTAACTACAGTAGAAGAGTACAGGGAGAACTCATGGTAGGCCTCTCTGAAACGACAAATGGAAAAACGTTTTGTTAAATATAACCAAACTTTAGGGGCTTCCATTTTTGTAGCACAATTCGCTACCCCAGCCGAATAAAGTGGTATTATCAAAATGTCAATTTTACAGGAAAAAATAAAAACGTTGAAATCGCATTTATGTCGGATCTGCTAGCCCAATTTCAGAGATCGAGGTATCAATAAAAGCGGCAAAAAATTTATTAATAAGTGTTATAATTTGTATTTACTTAATTTCCTCGAAACAAGAAATATATTTAAAAAACCTATTACATTTTTATTCTTTTGAAAGTGATATGCTTCTCTAAAGTGTAAGCAACTATTACGACTTTATTCGTCGGAAATTCATAGAATTTTTTGTAAAGTAATGCGAGTTTACGTACGTTTTTATCAACCCTTCTTGTGAAATGTAGCTGATGCAATGGATTTTTACCACCTTATTCGGTTATTTCAGTTATTCAAATGTTTGAGTATCTAGATTATACGTATTTAAGGTTATAAGTATTTTTTTGTATGCGGATATAGCAAAATTAGGAAAAATGTATGTAATTTACATATTTTTTGTCGGAAAACCCGAAAATATATTAATATTCACAGAAAAAATTAAATTTTAGCAAAAACAAGCAACAGTACGATCAATCAATATGTTAAATAACATTTATAACTACGATTTTTGGCTAATAACTCGGATTTAATGCCGGTACAGCTCGATCGACTGCTGCTGGTATGATGGGCTTCGTTGGTGTTTCCAGATGTGGTTGACGCAGCCGATCTTTGTGGTGATATTATTATACACATTTTAGTGTATCCAATGTCGATGACATTGTCACAGTAAATGTGGCCGCGATATATTTACACTCCACGTTTCAGCTGAGTACAGATGTACAAGGTTGGGCAGGATCTTAGTTGGCTTTTGGATGTCGTGTGAGGAACAGCTTTAGCTGCAGCTTCCCGAATGCTGCGGAAGTAGCGCCAATCCTATTTTTGATCTCAACTCTCTTTATCTGTTAGGTTAGGTAGTTCCCATCTTCGATCAAAATAAAATGAATGGATAGGCCTAAAGCGCGGTAAGTTGAAGCAAACAACTGGTGCACTTGGTACATACAAACTAGCGCCATTATCTGTCAAATCTAGGGCACTTTCATACAAGTGACAAGTAAAAATTTCATTTGTTTTGCCTCATTTTTCTGGTTTGAAATGTTCGCTTAAGGCCTATCCATTCATTTTATTTTGATCGAAGGTTATCATGTGTTTAAACTTGTCAACCTACTTCAAACCGTAGTCTTATTATTTAGTCTGCAGTTGTCCAAGATGAAGATGTTCAGTCCGTACCTAGCGATTGCCTCATCGAGCGTATTCGTCAGCTGTTGAGGACTCCCGGAGAAGCCGCAACAAAACAAAGTATAGCTACATACGTTATATCTCTGTGATAATGTCATTAAAGATTTTGATCTGTGCCTTGAGGCTGGTCAATTTAAACAGCCTTCCATCAGTCCTAAAATGCATGTTAAAGTGTGCTCTATGATTACTCGAACTGCCACGGGAAAGTACAGGGCGATCAGCATACATATGCCAAAACATATCCTTACTCTACAGGTGACAAACTAAAACTAAACTGTGTCTGCTCGCCTTTCACTATCACATAAAATGTTATCGTTATTGTCGTGCAGAAGTAGCATTAGCCTTATAAACTTTTCTTGGACCAGCCATAGGGCATCGCGAGGAATACATTCGAAAGCTTTCTCTAGAACCAGAGACGTAGGTAGCAGTTAGTTTTTCTTCTTACTCTTCTAATGTAGTTGTCACAGATTTTGAAGATTGCTTCACAAATTCCTCATTCAGGCCTGAAGCCAAATTTTTTGGCTTTCTGGTTACACGGCTTTGAAAACAGATATGATGAGTTGATTCAGAAGAATTTCAGTGACGAATTTACCAGGAATGCAATGCAGCCAGATGCCCGGTAGGAATTGCAGTTAAGACGGTCTCCCATGTTCATACAGGGTCCAACTTAATATGCTGCCACTTTTTAAGAGGATGGTCAGACCATCAAACTGAACAACTGTCTCTATGGGACCAACATCGAAATCACGAAAAAAAATCTGCTGTCCCATACATTTTGCTCGAATAGGTTTGCAGTTTTGTATGGAGTAGCAGATTTTTTTCGCGATTTCGATGTTGGTCCCATAGATTTAAGTGGTACTTTTAACAAGTGGCATGCTACCGATTATATTTCCTTCTTCAACGTAAAGTAAACTAAATCGTTTCGACTGCGAAAGCCAGTTGATGTAATCTGCCTTGGGTTGCCACCTCCTTACTTTCAGATCCTGAACATTTCGTTTAAAAGTCCGCACCGAGGCATTTCTCTATCTCTAAATGTTCCTTTTGGGAGTATCTGCGTCGACGACGCGACGCAGGCTTTCGAATAGGGCTAGGTGTTTTGAGATCGCCTCTGTCAATGATCTATCGTTATCATCAAACCAGTCTTCGCCTTCGAACTTGGGTCGGTTTCCCTATCCTTTGTTTGGCTGAATTGATTACCTACTTACGAACAGAGAAGATTCCATTTCGCGAATCAAGGCTGCGCTACCTATAATCTTTGGGTTTACATTAACAATTCATCTACACAAATTAAGTAAAATAATATTACGTTTCTTGAAATATTTAAACTTTTGATTAATAAAACATTGCATAATAGCAATTTAATAAAATATTGACTAAAAAATGCTCAAATAGAGTTTGATTTTAACTAAATCAAACATTTCCGGCGAATAAAGTGGTAATAGCTGTGTACGCAAACATCGATTCTGTTAACTTGGCGTAACCTAACATAGCCGCCATCTTCTTCGGAGTTATCTTACAAACCTTTTATGTACAAAAACACTCTTTTTCAAATAACTTTGCATATACAATACGGAATTTAATAAAATTAATTTCAGTGATGTAGTTGGTTGTAAGGAACCTAAAAATGCAATAAAAGTGAAATAGTGGTAATCGCACTTTACCACTTTATTCGGCCGGGGTAGCGAATTATCAAACGTTTTGTTTAAATATTATAGCAGTTTTACAAAATAGTAAAAAGTTTGGTTATATTCAGCAAAACATTTGTTCAGTGATAACACTGGTGGTCATCAACGTCGAATACCAACGTTTTAATGTGAAAACAGAAGAAAGTTAAAAATAAAATAAGATTTAGCCAAAAGGTCTAGTAACTAGGCTAGTAAATATAATAAAAAAAAAAAAAAAAAAAAATTACGTCAGAAATTATGAAAATCGCTGTATGAGTTTCAGAGATTAGGCTAAATAATATCTTATGTTGAGTCGTTATATACCTATCAGTTTCTTTTACTTGCTATCTTTGTGAATCTGTCCTGTATTTCACAGGAAATCTTGTATTTTTGAAACTTCTTACACGTAAACAAATTTTCTAGTAAAGGCTACAAAAACAAATATTGTTTAGTAGTATTTACTAGACAATTTAATGTTGTAACTAGGTTTTAGTTAAATCTATTACAATTAGATTTAGAACAACACATTTTCTAGAAAAACAAAATAAAAGAGTTATTACAGTTTTTTATAGCATGTAAACTCTATGCTTGTTTATTCAAAGTGTAGGTAGAGTAGAAATTTTGTGAAATAAACATTTTCATTCTTTATTTTTTCCTAAAATTATGTTTTCATGTGTTGGCAACACCGTTGTCGAGGTACCTACGTAGTACTCGTAAAACGAAACTATAATAAGTTTTTCGTTCTTTCACCTAGACTAGACCTTTTGGAAGATTTTCTGTTAAGAGCTTGCGAGGCTGGAACCGGACATAAAACCTTGAGATTTCTTTTCGTGATTTTTTCTGACGGTAATAATAATAACTACGTAGAGTATTCCAGCATTTTGGGAATTGTTCGCTGGACAATTCTGTCCTCAGGATCATCATCATCACTTCACAGCGTTACCACGCAGATGGGCGTGGTAGTCTTCACATACGCATCTGAATATCTTCTTTAGCGTATGCAGGTTTCTTCTTAATTTTCCGTTCACCGTTTGAGAGCAGTCGGTATTACGAAGTTACATGGGCGTACCCAGGGGGGCAGCTGCCCCCCCTGGAATCGGCCACCCCTGCCTTCCGTACGTGAGAATTCTGGTCAAAGCGACGTAATGTCACTGAAAAATTTCCAGCTCGCTTCGCTCGCTCCGATTTCTGTTCATTATGGCACTGTTCACATATTATGTCGGAAAATTCTGGTCCAGTTACGTTATATTATTAATAAATATCGAACTCATTTCGCTCGCTCTGGTTTCTATTTTACTATAGCAGCACTGCTCTGGTTTCTATTTTACTATAGCAGCACTGCTTGCTATGTTGCTGAGAAATTTTGAGATTGCTTCGCTCACTTCGCTCGCTCTAGGTTTTGGATCATATATCTTTTCATAGTGTAGATCAATCTTGAGCTTGCTTTGATCGTTCCAGCTTTTAGGTCATAAAAAACTCGAGCTCGCTTCGCTCGCTCCATAATTTAAAACTTATTACACTGATCTCTCTATATTGCAGTAAAATCTCGAGGTCGCTTCTGGCTAGACACATTGCAGTAAAATCTTGAGCTCACTTCGCTCGCTCCAGAATTCGGTAAATTGTCGAGCTCGCTTCGCTCGCTCCTGAATTTAGTGAAATTGCGAGCTCGCTCTAGGTTTTAGATCCTATATATTTTTATGGTGAAGTAAATTCTTGAGCTTGCTTTGCTCGTTCCAGATTTTAGGCTTCGCTCGCTCCAGTTTTTAGTTTTTATTCCATAGACCTCGCCTGGGTCTGGGTCTTAAAATTCGTACGCGGACTTGTTTTTTTGTCATTACTTTTGATTACCTACTTCGGTTTATGATCTTTGAAACTTATGTTTTGATATCAGTCACTAATGTCACCTTAAAACAATTTCTAAACGGTAATCGGTAACCTTTTTTGAGATTAAATAGTCCCGGGGCTATAGTACTATTAGTCTAGTCAACTTTCATCATTTTTTGTTGCAAAATTTATAAGCAGCTTCATTAAATTTTCGTGTAAAATAAACCCATAAACGCCCGTACCCTTAAAACGAAAATTATTAACACTTCTAAATTTTCTCTTAAAAAGAAAACTCGTAAAACATTATTGCATCTCTCAATTTTCATTATACTTTCATACCTGTCAGAGAGATAAAAACAACCAGTCAAGCGTGAGTCGAGCGGGCATTTAAAGGATTCTCTTATTAATTTCTTCGTCGAAGACGACTTACTCGTATCTGCAATGCGAATAAATTGTAAAGCCAATGGGATAAAGAATTAAGCATTTCTCTTTACATTATTTTATATTTTTCACTAGAGACACGGATTAATTAAGAGTACAACAGATGCCTCACTATCTAAGAACGCTCGCTCCAAGCACGACTGACACGTACACATTGACTCTCTGTACGTGAATGTCACGCACACATGGACTCTGGTGCAAGGGATGTCAGTAGTGCGTGCAAAGAGACCGGCCGGCCGTGCTGGCGGGGGCGGTACGTCTTCTATATATGTTACACTAATGTGTTTACATTTTGGTTTATCTAAGTCATTCGAATAATTCCAAAGAATGAAAAATACGTAAAATACGCTTTAAAAATATATTTTTTTAACAATCTTTCGATTATGAATATTATGATATTACTTTATATATCCGACGATGTATAGGATACTAATTTAATTTTCGAAACGATAAGACAAATATCAAGGTCGTTCGGTGCGATGCAATGAGCGCGTGACACTCGACTGAATTAGGCCGTG
Organism: Agonopterix heracliana; assembly: GCA_963693445.1. Classification (NCBI taxonomy): domain Eukaryota; kingdom Metazoa; phylum Arthropoda; class Insecta; order Lepidoptera; family Depressariidae; genus Agonopterix; species Agonopterix heracliana. The sequence goes on from OY856321.1 coordinate 3,939,963, forward strand.
ACGTCGCGGCGCGACCGCGTAGGTACATTTTTATACCTAACGTGCGGAGTGAGATGCTAGAGATTAAGAGAATTATACCTAATGAAAGATGTGTTATAGCCAATGTGCAGAGGAACCGTACATTAATGAAACATAGCTATATGCGTAGAGTGAAATAAAACTAACAAAAATGTTTATTGGTTGTTACAAGTCTGTATACCATAATCTAACTCATTAGATACTCCACTCAATCTCCTATACATTCATGGTTTCTATTTATACAAATATTCACGATAACCATATATGGAAACGAAATTGGTGACACTCTCAGTTCAGTCAAACCAAAATAATACCTTATAGGTGATAATATTCGATGTAAATGGCTGTTGCACAGTTGCGATTTGCGATCATATTCGATGTAAATAGCTGTGGCACAGTTGCGATTTGCCACAGATTTTTGGCTGATCGTTTACGAGTAATTTTCACTTTTGAATCCACTCATTTAGATATGTGGAATTTATTGTTTTTTCTGTTTAAAATATTTATGACAGCACCAGTACGGCAATATGTACGGCAGTAGGGCAACACCAAATTCGCAATATGTATTTAAGGAACCTTAAAAACTTCATTATTCTACTAGGAACAAGAGTTAGAATCATCGATTTGGAAAAAAAGGATATGCAATGCGTCTGACGGGGCTAATATTCGTTTTTATTTTTGACATTGTTAATCTCATAAATTTATAATACAATTTGACGATCATGCTATGAATGGACATTTTATGTAAAATATTTAAGTAACAATGTGACATATTATAATGTGAAATAAATTAATCTAATCTAATATCGCTAAAGCTGCCAAAACTTACCCTCAACATCGAAATCCAACTATTACAATATAACATTTTTCATTGGGCAAAAACTACAAATCATGTATCTACCCACTGCAGGGCATAAGCCTCGTCCACATTTTGCCATTCTTCTGCCAACTACAAATGTTTGTCCAAATATATAACCTATATGTACCTAGGTAAGTATATGTTAAGATAAGTAATAGTAACGGATGAACACTGAAGTAATTATATACCTTTCCTTTGGGAAATTCGTTCAGTATCATGACTACAAATCACCCATTAAAGTAGTGCAAATATCTATTTGACACCATGTAGATATCCATTATAACTATGACTTTGTAACCTATCTGTTTCACCTCTTTGACTTACTATAGGGGCGATCAAACCCTTTTCTGTAAATAACTAAAAAGGGATATCTATCATTTTCTCATGTCGAAGGTCTGATGTAATGTAGGTAGCTTATAAAATTATATATAAATTTCCTTTCTTGGATAAAACCAAATAGAAGAAGATGCGTATTTATAATAACATACCTTGCATATTGTGAAGATGATGGGCGGCAGGGTCCTATAAAAGTATTGTATAAATAGCTTTCAGGTTAATGTAGTAGGTTGGTGTTGAATTTTATTTTAGGTTTTCTTGATTAACAAATAAAAAATATTGTTATTAGGGCACCACAGAACCACAGAGGATTATATTGTACAGAGCAACAGCTTCATAGGAGCTTCGATTACATTAGCCTATTCTTGTAGGGCTGTCTAAAAGGAAATAAATTTAATTGAAGTATGAAGGATAATGTTTTATAATAATGTAGGTATATTGTTATTCTTTTTTGTTGTTGTTGTTTGTTGTGTTATTTATTATTTGTTATTTAGTTGAATAAAATGAGTTAAAATTAAAAAAACGTTGCCGCCCGATCCGCCGCTTTACGCGGGTGACTCAGAAATTGACTTACCTGTCACGATCTTTGGGGTAGGTATATGAAGAAGGAGATGTTTTTGTTTGTGTTCCTCCTCGTAGGTATTATTAAAGCACACAGTGCAATTATTAACCATTTCGTTTAATATTTAAACTATACTTTTAAACATGCTCGAGTAAAATGAACGATAATAATATCTCACACTTTAAATTCACATGACATGACGTTCTATAATGACAGTGACGATCAAACAGAAAATAATCCATAGACATATTAATATTAACAGAGGTCAGTGGCTCCAATCTCTTTCCGAAAGGAAGAATGGACAATATCTCACACCTTAAATTCACACCCTCGTTACGCCGTAACCACCCGAAGCATAGCCAAAGTGTCCCCTCGGCCTCGTTCGTGAGCCCCGTAGGTGAACGCGCACACAATCATACTGCGCATGTAGTGATGCGCCGCTTTTGCGAGGTTGTTTGAAGCTGTAACTCTGTACAATATAATCCTCTGTGACAGAACGGTATAAGGTCCTTTATGGTTAAGTTAAGACTTATAACTATAGGAATGACAGATTCGATAGGCTAGTTCTTAAGGAAGCCATCAATTTCGTCCCGCCATCTTTGTCAAGGACGCCAATTTCGTTTCGTTGGGGACCAGTTAGTGTTTATTTTGGGCCATAGGTCTTCTGACATGTGCAGCCCAATCCCACTTAGACTGGCAGCAGTAGTGGCGATATCTGCCATTTGGGTTGTGCAGCAAATGACACTGATTTCTAACTCGGTCGATCAGTTTCAAGCCTAGGACTAGGAAGCAGCGCTCCATACCTCTCTGACCCTTCTGATCGTTCGTCAAATGGCAGATATAATAATTAATTAATCGAATAAAAAACGTTCTGCAGTAATGCTTAAAACGAGTATTCCTTTTTTGAATTAATCGATGGTTCGTCCCTAAAGTACCGTCGAGCCATGACCTTGTGACCTTAGAAGGTAAACGTGGCCCTTAATTTTTCATTCTTCTTAAATTTTATGAGCGAGTAGATTGCTGCGGGTTAAACAAGCCCCAGCGGGATTATAGTGATCAGCTATTAGGTCTTTAGGGTACAGTTTAATAAATATTAACGAAAAGAGTTTGAGAATTTATAAGCAGAGTTTTTAGTGCAAGACCTTTATTTAGTCTGAAATTAATGAAGTCATGATCTTAGTTTTTTTTGTGAATTATTATCGTCATGACCATTTCTTTTTAATTTGATTCAGTTTAAATTAAGCTATTGTTTTATACGACAATAGTGAAATTATCGATAGTCTAACGATACTATCGTGATCTCGAAAAATAGTAACAAAATAGTAAAAATATAGCGCTATCGACATTATCGATATCGATAGATACTTGATACTATCGATATTATTGAGATGCAACACTATTAACTTATGTTAAAAAAAGAGTTTTGCGTAATGTATTAATGAACAATGCGTTTTATTCAGTGAAGGATTTTGACGTCTCTAATATGTAGGTAAATATGAAATCCTAAAGATCACATAGAATTGAATAATAGTTTAATAATAAATATATGTTAGTGATAAATTTTAATATACCTACGATATTATACATGACAAATAGGTTTATTTTTTATTAAAATTAAATGTGTTATTTGCATGCTATTATAAGTGACTGAATCAGGTGATACCATTAAACAGGATTATTGTAGCAAGTAACCCTATTTAATGCAAATAAATGTATCTTTTTCTATCGATACTATAAATGTTATATTGCATTGCGATACGAACTAGCAATTAGTAATCAAATGTGGCAAAAACCTGATGAGTATCCTATGGAATTTAAGAAATATCCGTATATGAATAAGGATAATTTTAAATTCAAAAATAGTTTTTCAGAACAGGAAACAAAACGAAAGGTACGCGCGCTGTGTTCGCGGATCTCTTATTGTCGGATTACACGGATATTTTTAATTAAAGTAAAACAAGTTCGAAAAATATTCTGCAGAGTTTACGAGAATACTTCTTGACTACGATAGCACTAGTTTCATTGCAACAGGCCTCTTAAATAACAAGATACAGTCCCGCATTGAACATAAAATACTTCCTATAGTCTAAACCAAACGAAAAGGTACAACTGAGATCGCCAAACCAAAAAAGACTTTACACACTTAGAACAAAAGCTAAAATCTCCTTTATTTATTCACAAACGAACAAGTTAGAAACCTAGATAGCAGCTAGAATTCATAAAGCCTTTTGAATGTCGTGACGTCACAAAGACAACTATGCTGGAACAAAGGCGTTCTTGTGCCGCAAATCTTGAGCATAACTACTCTGATATTAATTTTAGTAAAACATTGTGTTTACTATTATAGTAGGTAGCTATTACACCGCCGACATTTTCGGGGGATTTAGTGTGGATAAGGCCTTGTTGGCGGTAATGTTGGTGACAATGTCGGTCAAAATGTTGCACGCTCAGTCGTCCAGCGACATTCACTAACTACCGAGAAAAAGTACCGTCGAGATGTCACCGACAATGTTCTCCGACTTGGGGATTGGGCTGATCTAACACACGGGCTCGAGTGGTCTGGCCTTGCAGGTCTACAATACTCTTAGAAATTTATCAGCAATGTGACAACTCGTGTCTCAAAGTTCATACTGAACAATAGCAGGAGCAAGGCTAGTGCCATTTTCGGTCCCTCACAGGGCACTAAGCCACAGGCACGATGATACACAAAATGAAACTCACCCTAGATCAAAGCAGCTGCTGAGCATGCGAAGAGGATGAAGAGAGTATATGGAACTTATTCTTTGTGACTGTGATGTCTTGGCGGCAAAACGCATGTGCCTCCTCGGAGATGGACACCCAAAACCAGGAGATCTTAGGTTTCTTCCCCTCAATGGTATTGCCTCCTTCATTGACCATATATATGAAGGGTGAAAAAAGCAAAAAGTGTTGGGGCTAACACAAAAGATCCCACTGGGTCGAAGTGTTGCTGGCTTGCAAGCCCCCACGACAAGATACAATAAGAAGATAAGATTCTCCGACTTGTTCTGATGAAGTCGCTCACAATGTAGCCGACATTTTGTCGCCAACATTTGCCGGGCACATTGGTGGTACACTTTGGTGTACCTTTAAGAACATTTTTGTGTCACCAATCATATTTGGGAAGGCCGCTAGTTCCAATTTCCCTAAGGACCCAGGATTTCACCTAGAACTTTCCTCTCAGCGACCAGAAATTTGTAGGTACCTATTTGAATCTATGGCCCCTTAAGAGTATATGCCCTCTAGCGTGCTCTACACAAATGAAGTTTGATTATGTTTTGGATATTTATGATTTAACCAACTTAAGTTAATACAATTTTTAGGGTTCCGAACCTCAAAGAGGAAAAACGGAACCCTTATAAGATCACTCTCGTGTCCGTCCGTCCGTCTGTCACAGCCACTTTTCTCAGCCACTATAGAAGCTAGCGACTTGAAATTCGGCATAGTGGTCAATCATGCTAACCCAAACGTAAAGCGAGACTAAACATTGAGAAAATAATTTTTCTACTAATTTTTAGGGTCCAAAAACTGACGACTTTTAAAAAAAAAGTTTTCCAATCTAGCCGAGTTTGGTATCATTTGAAAGGGCTTTGAACGTAGATTTCGTATTGGTAGTTCGTTTTACTAAATGATGCGTAGTTATTCATTTATAAGCCCGACTGCACGAAAAATTTTGGTTCCCCCCCCCTGATCTCCGAACTTATAAAGCCAAAAAATCTGAAATAATTCTGATATGTCGATGTACTATTGAATTTTGTAGGAAAATTATAGCGGTGTCTGTATTGATAATAGTTTTTGAGAAATTTGAAAAAAATACATTACCAACAAACTTAAAGTGCCAGTTGATGCTTTTCGTTGATGAGCATAGACACAAACTTTTTATATTACATTTTAAATAAAATCCAACAAATTAACACCAGTTTTAGTCATGAAAATGAACAAAGATACAAAAAACTATAATAATAATTGAATAATTGTTTCGATATTTTGATGTGTGATGGATTCATGTAAGAACGGGTGTACCTACTTACCGGTATCGGCGAAACTTGGTAAACAGCTAGTAGTACCTATCTACACCCAGAGATAGCATAAAAGGTAGGTGCTTAAGATTTCTGTGAAAAATCACTATTCATTGGGAAATTTAATATAGTTAATATTTAAATAATTTCGAGACGGTAAAAGTATTTTGAACATTTGAACTTTGCTCGAATGACAGGATGTGAGGTCCGATTCACAATGCAGCAAACTGAAAAATTATTACTTTACAGCAAACCGTATTTCAGTATTGAAAAAATCCTAACATAATATAAGAGAATTACGGAAAGTAACACAATATTAAGCCATATCCATAGAGAAATTACACGCTCCCCTTGGTAGAGATGGTGTAACAAAGTGTGCACAGTAACCACCAACTGAGCACTAGTTTGTACGGCGACCATAGAGAAATTACACGCTCCCCTAAGCTTTTTGTCTCCCCTCACCCGTCCCTCACTCCCTTTGTCGGCGACATAATTTTCTATAGAAACAAGCCGATATGCCATCTCCTCTTACTCCATGGCCATATCAACAACTACGTTATTAAGATGGATTGAAATAATTATTTTCTCAAATGAAATATTTTTCATCATAATGATTAGGACAAATCGGAATAAAATATTTGTACGTCAATCATACGTCAATAGTGAATCATGGACATGGATCAAAGAGATTATACCTAAAGGCATAGAGGGAGCCATACCTTTTGCAAGGCGGTCCATTTTATTTGAAGTTTGTTTTTTATGTTTTGTGTCTTGTGGTAGGACAAAAGGCACAAAAAGTTACTACTTTACAAAACTTTACATACACTAGCATATCAAAAAACGTGGAAAGTGGACAGCCGCATCAACAAATATCTATAGTTCCATTTCTTTCTACTATTAAAGGTATTTCTATTATAAAAGAGACTAACTACAATCTTAAATTGATGCGGACTTTATGCTTTAGAATTAGGAGATCCTTCCTGTGAGACTTGGATATAAACCAATTTATAGAAAATACCTATGCCACCTTACTGATCATGGACAATACCATTCCAATGTAGAAATAGAATGACTCAAAAAGGCATTAAAATAATAGTAATCGCGGAAACGAGACACGCGTATAAGAAGTTGAAATTGCTAACAAAATCATGCAACTTAGTCGGGCTAAGGTACGAGATTTCATACATTTTTGTCATATCTCTGTCCCTCCAGTATATGCGGTCAACGAATCTAAAATATACTCAATCAACGCTTTCCAAGCTTCTTGATCATCATTATGCAATGAAATTAGAGACAGTACCTTACAACCTTCTTGATCATGAACTTTCGCTTACGCTAGCTGATGTTCCTTATCACCATTTAGTGTTTTAGGCAAGAAGATTGAATTATCAAAATTCTTCGTTTTAGGCTTTTATACAGAGAAGACAAACTGGAGTCTTGTATTTCTATCCAACTCGGGTGCTAGTACTAATGTGAGAAAAAGACATACCTAGTTCTTCTGTTCGTCAATAACCCGCCTCATTACAAACAAGCGGTGAAACATGAAAATACTCATGGAGGTCGGTACTGTTCGACCTTCTTTCGTAAGTGACAAACCTAAACTGGAAATATTGACGATGGAAACGTACGAAAAAGGTGGAACATTACCGACCGCCATGGCCAATTTTTGTATTTCCATGCTTGTAAGGAGGATTGCATCCATTGGTTTCTATCAGGTTGCCGGAAATAAGTATTGTCTATACCTGGAGTACAGACTACAGACTGCCGTACAAGCGCTGAAAAATGTAAATTCTCTAAACATCGTTAAACGTTCTTTCGTACGTTTTCATCGTCGTTGTTGGTTGGTCCCTTCCAATCCAACGACGAAAATAAAAATAAAAGAGTTACTATTAAATTTTCGTTCTGATAGAAAGGTGTTTACGTAAACTTTGAAACATCGACGTACGAAAGAAGGTTGAACGTTACCGACCGCCATGGTCAATTTTCGTGTTTCCGTACTTGTAAGGAGGTTATGATGGATCCATTATCATTCTAAATCATAAATTTTTGTTTCTTTTACGCTGATAGACTAAACCACAACGTAACCACGTATGAGACAGCGATAGTCATAAAATCCTATTCAATTTATACTAAGCTAGATTGACTGACTCCGGAGTCAGACAGCAGTTGTAGTACAAAAAGTGGTTACGTCGATAAGGTCAGTAATAAGTAGTGATCACCTTTTTTAACTAGAGCGAATTTGCTATGTGCATCTCTTTTTGAGTGAATATACAAGACACGTGCTTCCTTCTATACCTTCTCTTTCTACGTTCTAAATCCATGGTTTATATCCATGTTCTAGAATCATGGTTCAAAAAGATTGCATAATGATTGAATGACATTGCAACGCATAAACTTCTTGGTGAACTTAAAATACAGGTGGTAGTCCAAAGAGAATGGAATCACTACGTGGTAGTCTTTAGAGGATGTTAGGTGTACCCACCCATTTGTTAACAAAAATACTTGGCTATTATCCATCCACTTTCTTTCACTGGAAACAATTCATGACCCACGCAGACGCTTGAAAAATAAATATGTTAAAGAAAATTTATGTCTTACCTGCATTTACATTAAGACTACCTACCTATTCTCTAATTGGGATATTTAGGGATTTTCTTAGTAGGTACTCGTAGTAATATTGAATTCTAAATATCACTTAAAATTGTTCGTGCAGTAGGTACTCAAACTTGTCCGATGTAAGTGTTCATGTAGCGAGCCCGTTGCCACTTCATTGAGCATGGTACATCATCTTAATATGACAATATTTAAATGGCTGTAACCTATCGATAGGACTAGTTCATCAATTCAATGTCGCTCAGCGAGCTATGGAGAGAGCTATGCTCGGTGTTTCTCTGAGGGATCACATCAGAAATGAAGTGATTCGTCACAGAACTAAAGTGGCTGACATAGCTCAGAAAATTAGCAAGCTGAAGTGGCAATGGGCTGGTCATATCTGCCGAAGAACTGACAACCGATGGGGTGTCAGAGTTCTAGAGTGGAGACCGCGAACTGGTAGGCGTAGTGTGGGACGCCCTGCTGCCCGCTGGACAGACGACCTAAAAAAGGTAGCGGGGAGCGACTGGATGAGGAAGGCCAAGGACAGAGTTTTGTGGCGCGCCTTGGGAGAGGCCTATGTTCAGCAGTATCGTTGCACTTTTTTATGTTGTGCTCGCTATACCACTTTGTACCTTCCGAACAGCGGCGTTTTTCGTATTTCAAAGATAACAAAGATATATTTCAAAGATATATTTCGAATGATAACATAATACCTAATATTGTATCACTGTTCTCATCTTTTCTTACGGTAACATTAGGTTCGGAACCCTCTATGTGCGAGTACACACCTCGCTCTTGGCCAGTTATTTAAACATGACCTTTACTCTAGGAAATCTACGTATTTTTGTATGGAGTAGGTTGCATTAATTGCACTTTAGGGGATTCTTTTGGAATATAGTAGATACGTACCTGGAAAACATAAATTATCAATAATCCCCGGTTTTTTATTGTGTATTATTGAATAATTAAGACATTTACAAAACGTTAAATTTAGGTATGAACAAAAAATGGAAAACTGGTGATTTTGTACAGGATGGCTTCGCTCAATACGTTTTACTTATAACAATAATAATCCCCGGTTAATATAGTAAATTTGAGTAGTTATTTAATATTTTGTAAGTCTTAAGAAATTCTAACCTCAAAACTTAATTATTTACTGTTTGTTTATACACATTAAATTTGCCTTGTGATAATTAACTGTCTCTTTGGCTGGTATGCCGGAAGAAATATCTCCAGAAAAAAGCCTGCCCTTTGTACATTTATATCGATTTTTAGGTATTTCTCAAATTCCTGAGCTTGTATAACCACGAAATCTGAAAAAAAGTGTTATAAACAAATACAGATATACGTTCAAACACAATTTACTAAAGTGTCTTTAATGCAATCTCAAACCGTATTTTTCCCGGACTTGTTTTGATGGTCTGAAGACCCCCTTAACACGTTGAACGGAGTCGGGTCCCAATAACAATAGATTTTCCATTGTGTGTCGGTCATTTGGCAGTCAAAGCCTTAGATGCATTGAATTTTACAATCTTTATAAGTATTAAGTTAGCTGTAAATAGCTGTAATACAGAGAACGATAATATTCCGACAAAAACGTTCAGTTTAAAAGAAAAACAGAACAAATTGTAATTTATTTATTTATCAGAAGTTGAAGTTTAAATTAAAGCTAGACTTTCAATCGTCTTTGCACTTTAACAGTGTTCTTTGATACTTGGTGTTGTTTTTCTGCTGTTCAGTTTGTGCAATGAAATGAACTTTACAGTTTAAAAAGTTTAATTAGAATCAGCAATGCTAATAAGAGAGTTTAGTCTTGAATTACGATTATTTAGCTCTTCAAGGTGATTTTGCTGAATCATAGGTAAAATTCTGAATAATTCTATTTCTGGTTTTCGGTGAAGGAAACCTGCATGCTTCAATTTCGAGGCGTGTGTCCCACTGTCTATTATAAGTGGCGACGGGCTCACCCCCCGTCACACTGGGCAGAGTTTCGGTACTACTGGTGAAACGTGGATGTTCTGAGGTTTCAGAATATCTCTGACTACCCCCTCGGGGAATATAGTCGTGCTTAGGTAAAATTCTCAAAGTTGGTTTAGAGCCCAACAGACAGGCTATTTTTGAGCGTAGGCTTTGACGAAGCGATATGGCCACGACATTGCGTCGACGTTCAGTAAAAATTTCGGCGGTTCAGTTGCGACCTAGCGACGGTGCGGTTGCGATGTCGTTCCGGTGCAGTTTTTATATCAACAACGCTCCAAAAACACTTGTCTGATATGGCTCTTAGATTGTCGAACTGAATTTTTTTTAATTTGGGAGTGTGTCATCCATCACAATATTTCGATAAATATCGAGCGTTAGTCCAATCATTTTAGGGTTTGACCCTAACAATAAATCATCTATCGCTGAAACTTTGCAGTGTGATAAAGTAGAGTATACAGATTACGGTTGACAAATAATCTAGGTTTTAATTTTTTCCGGTCCTAGATTATTTGTCTACCATAATCTGTATACCTACGTTACTGCAAACTGCACACTGCAAAGTTTCAGCGATAGATGAATTATTGTTAGGGTGTCCATACAAGGAAACTCTAAAATGATTGGAATACGTGTAGTTTTCGCCTGTGAGGTGTGGCAGCATCATAGTGTGCAGTATAAGACGTATCATTCAATGCTCTAAAAATATATTGTTTTAAATTACCTACTCTCTATCTTTTTTTAAAACAAACTTTTTGAAGACGAACGAGGGAACAAAGTTTTAGCTTTATAAATAACAGTTTAAGAGTGCTTTTAGTAGGAGGCTTTTCACAGTGACACTATCTTGACTTGACTTTTTAAAGTTTTTCAAACAAATGTCCAGTTTTTAAAGTTTAGTCCAGGGGCCTGTTTCTCAAAAGCTACAAGCTTTGTAATACAAGTGAGTCACCATAGTGACACTTGTATAACAGAAAATTTACAAGTGTAGCGTTTCACGAAACTGCACTTATGACACGTGTAGAATACAAGGCATAGACAAATCGTCACATCACAAGCTTATTTTACACGTGTAACAATAATTCTGTTTCATAAACATTTGCTTTGACATTTGTAGCTTGTAACTTGTAGAATTTTTCTTAGCAGTGTCGGGAGGCTCTTAATTTGTGTGCACTGCTAATTATTTGCATATAAAAGCGAAATACAAATAATATTTCCAGTTTCATTTTGTAGTTTTTCAGGGCCAAGAACTCCAATTGAAGTTAAAGTTTCCTCTTTTTGAGACAAATTTCTTCTTTATATTCCTCATGTGATGTGGAGTTTTTTGTCACAAGCCTTTTTACTGTAAAAATGAATAAAGTGTAAAATGAATAATGAAATATAAAATATATTGTACGATTAGTTATGTTTTGATGAAATAAAAATAAAAAGTGTCATATTGCACTTACATTTTTTCTGGGAAGTGTTGACTTGGGAACATTTTGGTGCTTCCTGTGTTCCTGCGGTGCTTAAATTTTTTCTTGGTTGACTTGGGAACATTTTGGTGCATCCTGTGTGTACCTAGAGTGCCTGCGATGTCATTTTGAGATTCCGACATTTCAGCAGGAGTTGAATTGTCGGGCATCGTGTCCTTTACACCAATACCTTTTAAAACTGGTGAATTCGATAACAATTTCATCACTTGGAGTGTATTTTTTTATTCTTCCTCCAGCGCTGCCAGTTTGGTTAGCATAGTCTTTTTTAGCCTAAACCAATAAACAAGATGATTAATTTTATTTTAAAAATACAATCATAATCATAACTCATACAGAATCCAACTTAACTTGTAGGTAGATGATGCACTCACCAATGTTGCTCTTTTGATATTCGACCAAAAGACATCACGCACGTAGTCTTTCTCTGCTGATATTATCCCAAGAGGTTTAGAAAAGTTGTAATTTTTTTTCCATTCTACCACCTTTTTTTCTTTTGTGAGAGAATCAGAAAATTGACCAAATGAAATATCTTTTGAATCTCGAATTCTAGTAAGGACAGAAATTTTAACATCTAGGGTTCACACACAGTTTTTCTCATGTTTTTCACAAGATATATTTTTGACACTTTGTCATTCTCTATTGACAAAAGTACGTAGATTACATGCATAGAGATTAAATAATCGGAACAGACTCTCTTTGCTTCAACACTCCTCCTTAATCTCATGCATACACAAAAAATACTGCATACTTCACAGCTCATTTTAGACATGGCGGAAAATTATAAGTAGTTGTATTTCTTTCGTATGTATGTAAGTATTAGTTATTTAACGCGAAAAACCTTTTTAATTGTGATTCTACACATCCGAAACTAAGAATCCGTAGAATTAACCAATACCTACTCGTATATCAGTAACATTGACATAACGAAATAATTATTGTCGGCCAGTGCATTTCCTTATTGCATTGATATTGGATCTAGTTTGTAACCGATAAAAACTACACTTTGTAATTTCTTTGAGAAACAGAATTTACAAGTCTTTGTTAAAACTCGTAGCTTGTCAACTTGTGAACTTGTAACTTTCGAGAAACAGGCCCCAGGTCGCAACTTAGCTCAACGATCAAACATTACTAAAAAAAATGTGTTTTTAATACAAGGTGTTTCATAAGTAAGAATAAATTTTTAAAACTCTTAAGGGGGTTGTTTAGACCGTCAAACTAAACAACTTTCTCTATGGGACCAACATCGAAATCGCGAAAAAAAAAATTTAATATCCCATACATATTTTAGCTCTAGTCGATTTGTAGAGTATGGAACATCAATTTTTTTTTTCGCGATTTCGATGTTGGTCCCATAGTGAAAGTTGTTCAGTTTGATGGTCTACACCACCCCCTTAAATGTTTATTTGTATTTTTGTAACACCTTGTATATCCAGGTAGAGCCCTTCTGAATTTGCTAACACTTTTTAGAGGATGATCAGACCGTCAAACTGAAAAACTTTCTCCATGGGACCCACATCGAAATAGCGAAAAAAAAATGCTCTCACATACTTTTGGCTCGAGTAGGTTTGAAGTTTCGTATGGAAAGCAGATTTTTTTCTGATTTCCGCCATGAAATAGCCCTTACATCTAAGATTTAGTTTTGCGACAATGAAGTTTGAAGTCAGTTGTTAGCTCGAAGCAAACTGGACGACACTCCAATCGTTCTATTGGGAAAATAAAGTTAACTCATAACGCTATTGGTAGAGCTATTGGTTTCGATTTTATTTCAGGTTTCCGTTCTTTATTTTTCTTTTAAAGTTGGAGGTTTAATAAGTGGTGGAATTGGTTTTGTTTTTTTGTGAGTTTTATTGGAATTATTGTTTTCGAGATCCTTGATTGTTTTTGTGATCAGAATGGATAACATTTCGTTTTATGAAAGGTATACAGGGTGTTTCATAAGTAACAATAAAATTTTGAAACTCATAAGGGGGTTGTTTAGACCGTCAAACTGAACAACTTTCTCTATGGGACCAAAATCGAAATCGCGAAAAAATATATTTTAAATACCATACATATTTTAGCTCTAGTCGATTTGTAGAACATAATTTTTTTTTTCGCGATTTCGGTATTGGTCCCATAGTAAAAGTTGTTCAGTTTGATGGTCTACACCAACCACTTAAATGTTTATTTGTAGGTTTTTGTAACACCTTGTATACCTACAAGGTATCGAAATCTACTCTACAAATCGACTAGAGCTAAAATATGTATGGGATATCAACATTTTTTTTTGCGATTTCGATGTTGGTCCCATAGAGAAAGTTGTTCAGTTTGACGCTCTAAACAACCCCCTTAAGAGTTTTAAATATTTATTTTTACTTATGAAACACCTTGTATATACTATATACCAAATAAGAAATAATATTTGAGACACAAAACTTATGCAGGGTGAAAAGTTTAATGTGTTACAAATGAAAGGGGCGTTTGAGACCATCAAACTGAACAACTTATGGAGCCAATATTGAAATCGTGAAGAAAAATCTGCTGTTCTATTCAGATTTTTTTTACGATTTCAATGTTGGCTCCAAAGTGAAAGTTGTTCAGTTTGGTAGTCGTAACTCTTACATTAGTGATTTCTTTTATTTCAATGAAAATAGGTGGTTAAAAATGTAATGTTGTCCATTATAGTTTAATCCGCATTACATTCAGTTACGCAGAAACGCTAATTAAAGATAATCCTCCACTACATCTCTTGCTGGCACTTTTTGTCTTGTTGACGTAGCAAAAGCTAGCAAGACATTTAATCGAGGATTAACTTTAATGGGTGTTTCTGCAACTGAGTGTGAATCTGATACAATTTTTTTTTCAGTCATTAGCTTATAAATTTTTTTTCTCTTGTCTATTTCGTTTTTTTCTTGTCTCACTTAATTTTATGAAATCTACCCACCCTCCTGAAATTACCGGGGTAACTGAATACGAACCCTACACTTAACCAAGGAGGTAACACGAGGAAACACATAAAATCTTAAGTGCAGCCTTTTGTTATACCTCCATTGTTGTTTACAATGCAACTGCAAACAATAGCTGCCAATCCTAATGCTACACAGAAAAGGATCCACAAACAAGTGTGAGCACTGAAAATCCTTCAACCTCTCATGAAGTTTTTTTTTTTTATAAATGTTATTAAAACACCCAATTTATACTTCAGACCATCAAACTGAACAATTTCGTTTTATTGATGTTAGTTATATAACTGAGGATCCTTTTTTTCATGTTGCTCTGACATCCTTCCAATTTGTGGCAGTTTTTTCTTGTGAGAGCCCATGTCTGGCAGCCATACGTGGTGACTGGTAGAATGCAAGTATTGTATACTTTAAACACGGACTTGAAAGAAATACGGATTGAATATTGCACCTAAAAGAGGTGAAGCATGCAAGGTACTACAATTTCGTATGTTCTACAAGGAACCTACACTTACACAGATGCGCTAGCTCTAGGCACAGGTCCTACAACCCGTAACCTTATGTACCGCGTGCCAGCACGCACACAAAAGAAATGGGTGCTTCACTCATGATTAGACGAGTATAAGTCTGGTTCTTCTTTTAAGTCTGTGACTTTAAACTAATCTTTTCTTAGCTTTCAGTACCTCCTTGACAGACCAGAAACTCATCCATTAGTTGCTCAATGTTCTTTCGATTTCTTTGTCTGTTTGATCTACTGTTAATATGATATGGCCAAGGAATTCATATTCGTCCACACATTCGATTGTGTGTTCATCCACAGCTATCACAACCTTTTGTTTATTCCACCTTTTTATGCTATTAGCTAGATCTTGTATCATAGTTTGTAGCGTTATTGCATCATCTGCCAAGAGTATAATATTATCTGCAAGTCTTAAGTGGTTGAGACTTGTAGGTACCATTTATGCTTAACCAAAAATTTTCCCAGCTGAATTTTCTGAAGATATTCTCGTGGAGCTCTGAAAATATCTTGGGTGACAGCGGGTCTCCTCGCCGGACTCCACTTTTTATTGAAATACAAATACAAATAAATTTATTTGCCAACTCAATTGGAAATTCCTTTCCTATTCTATCTAATTGTAGTTTAATCACCTAGTATAAACTGATACGATGAGAGAAGTAAGAAGTAATAATATTATGTATTATCTATTCTACCCTATGTTCAATGTTTGTATTAACGATTTATTTACAACTGTCATTATTATAAGTTATTCGAATACATGCAGCATTGATTGAAGAAGCATCCATATATTTTACCATAAATATAGCTAAATAAGCGGTCTTACCATTGATTCTCTATACTTTCCTCTATATCTGTCTCTTTCACTCTGCTAGTTTGGCGCCTCGAATCCATTCGACAAAGCGCGCTCATTTGACAGCTCATAGCGTTCATAAATTTTACCGCGGATGCTTGTAAAATTTTTTCTTAATCTTAAAACTTTGTTTAAAACAGTGAAATTGTAATGTTTTGCCGTGTAAATTACACGGAGAGGTTGTTTTGTGAGTGTTCTATGTTTGTGTTATCAAAGATGTGCACTTAGGTACGGTTTTGCAGAATATTAGTAGAAGATGAACGTCAGCACTCGAATGCTGGCTTTGAACGAAGAGCGGCCTCTTCGAAGGGTCTTTTGACGCTTTAGACCCTACAGGACAAGGGTGAGTTACCTCATCCTTCAATCAAGTGGAATATTGCTTCCAACAATTTTATGATCCATGACTGTGTTGACAAAGCAAACTTGCCAACTGCCTATTTTTCAGGGTCTAGTATGATCCTTTGTATTTCGGCTATTTATGTCTAAACAGAACACTCAAAACATGTATACTCTTGTTCCTAGGAACTTTGAACAACAGATATTATAATATTAGATGTTAAAATCAATACTTAGTCAATCCCTGTGAAGTTAATGGGAATCCTAAGCTCACCTAGATGATTTACGTTCTAATATCGATCAAAAGAATGTTATACCCACCCCCAGTAAGAAGAGAAAGTGGTCAAGCAATGGTTTTTATTGCAGTTGACCAACAAAATATCAATTTGGTTGAATGTCACTAGTAGTTTACGATGTGGTTACGTCGTGTATAAACAGACAAATCGACTCTGGCGCAGGTGTGCGCGCACTGTCATTATGTTGATGCAACATTGTGTCTGCGATGTGACTGGCCGCTAGTTTGCGGTGTTGCTGGTGGTCGTGTTGTGGTTGATATAACCCATGTGGTCGATAATGACAGCAGAATGTGGTACCTTGTTGAACTCTTTTATTCATTTCCAATACACAATATGCGTTCGTTCACATGATGTGGTTGCGGTATGTGTCAAACCACTTATAGACAACCCCTCCGAGCATTGAACACTTATTCAACCGAGTGGCATTCTACTTGTTACATTTTAAATCATTAAGTGTCTCTAGTGAATCAAGTGAATTATAGTGTGTTATACTTACCTTATTAGTCTTAATACATACTCACAGTTAGAAACTTATTACTTATTAGGCATACCTGCTGTAGATAATATTTATTTGAACTTAATAATAAGCAGTATGTAACAACAGCCGCAGTAGCAGTAATTTGCTGATTGATAAAATTAATGATTAAATTAGGGAGTTTGATATAAATCAGATCAACTTATGTAAGATATATAATATGGTCACATACCTATGCCAACTTCCTTTGCAAGAATTTTATGTGTCAAAGATGGTTAAAAACTTAAACAAGGAAACTCTAGATGTGACTATTTAATTTGTTTCCCTTTTTCAAGATGTTCTTGATACGGACAGAAGGACAAAATCATTTTTAAATGCTGTCTTATTATAATGTTTGGGCACTGCACCCGGCCTTCCTTTTAGACCCAATGTATTGTTGCAGCATTATCATATTAGACCCAAAGAGATCCTTTGGCCCGCAGAGATGGGTGTCTTGGTCTATGTAGACAATTTCTTCCTGGTCACACAACCATACTGAGTTAAGTTAACATACTGGCATATCAATAGTCAGTAGGCTGTGCTTGCACTTAGTCTGGAACTATAGTAGTATAACAATACCATGAGCTTCCTAGCATGCGCTAGTTATCTACTGAGAAGTTAACGAGAACAATAGGCAGAATGAAGAAATCTAGTGCTAGTTAGGTCTCCTAGGCTTTGCCAATATAACCAGATAGTGATTATTGCAATATCAACAGTGTCAGTTCTCTAGGGTGCCTCTTTCAAAAAAGCAATAGGGACTTTTACTGTCCCTGTGCAGCAGGAATTTTCCTGATGGCAGAAGGCCATTATACCACAGTTCGGTGGTTCTGCACATAAGGTGATGCACATTCACAGGTGACAGACACAGCGGATGTGGTCTGGGGTGCTCACTTCAGGTACAAATAACTATTAAATCTTGTTTCCAGTGTCGGAATGGCACTTGTCGCCCCCGACCTCGGAGGTCGTATACAGAATATGGGGCTTATGCATGGCATTATCGATCGGTTATCTAGGACGCAGTGCTGGAAGGGCGCTCGTCCCCGCCCCCGACCTCGGAGGTCGTATACAGAACATGGGGCTTATGCATGGCATTATCGATCGGTTATCTAGGACGCAGTGCTGGAAGGGCGCTCGTCCCCGCCCCCGACCTCGGAGGTCGTATACAGAACATGGGGCTTATGCATGGCATTATCGATCGGTTATCTAGGACGCAGTGCTGGAAGGGCGCTCGTCCCCGTCCCCCGACCTCGGAGGTCGTATACAGAACATGGGGCTTATGCAATAGCATTACCGACCGGTTATCTAGGACGCAGTGCGGAATGGCGCCCGTCAACGCCCACGACCGCGGAGGTCGTATATAGATCATAGGGCATATACAATAGCGTTGCCAACTGTTTATCTAGAATCCAGTGCCGGAATGGCACTCGTCGCCCCCGGCCGCAGAGGTCGTACAGAACATGGGGCTTTTGCAATGGCATTATACCGACTGCTTATCAAGGACGCAGTGACGGAAGGGCGCTTGTCACCGCCCACGAGGAGGTCGAATGTAGATATATGGCATATACAATTTAATAGCGTTGCCGACTGTTTATCTAGAACCCAGTGCCGGAATGGCACTCGTCGCCCCCGGCCTCGGAGGACGCATTCAGAACATGGGGCATACGCAGTGGCATTACCTACCTCTTATCTAAGACGCAGTGCCGGAATTGCACTCATCGCCGCCCCGGCCTCGGAGGTTGAACATAGATCATGGGCATATATAACAGCGTGGCCGACTGCTTAACTAAAACCCAGTGCCGGAATGGCACTCGTCGCCTTGGGCCGCGGAGGCCCTATATATATATAGTACTTGAATCTTATACCAAAGTAATACCAACCGATTATCTAAAACCCATTGCTGGAGTGGCACTCATCACCCCCCGCTCACGTAGACCGTTGGCTTTGATTGAGTTGAATTTGATAGTGATGTAGGTTGGGATTTCAGAGATGGTCCAACAATCTATCGCGGATGTTGCGAGGCATTCATTTTACACTGGATCTTCGGCTTGGCATGGGGTCTTGCTCCCACCACCCAATATAGATCCACAATAGCTGTACCACCTTTACTTCACATGGCATAATACATTTTGATAGTACCACAACTTGGACACACAAGTGCTACCAACTAGTGCCAACTGACTGTTCTTGGGGCAAAGACTTGAGCAGGAGCCCACCACGGGTGGAGAAACTAGAGCCCTCAGCCCTAAAAAAGGAGGGGGGAGACTAATCAGGCGTTGCACTGACTGGCCATTAAACGAAAGGTACTCCTGCTAAAGAGAATCTGTCTTAACAACCTGCAATAAGACATCTACCAGCTTTTGGTGTGTATTCTAGAGCTCCATATGGGAATTACATTTGTGGGCAGAATTTTATGGACATCTTAGACAATACTCTGCCATAGGTCAGTAGGTTCCACCTGCCGTGCAGCTGGACCATTATAAAGACTATCCTGTTAACTAAATACCAGGACAGAAGGATGCTAATTTGTGACACTAGTTAAGTATTTGATTGGCTAGAAAATTAACCCGATGCAGTTAGTCGAAAAAAGCAATGAATCCTGAATTTAATCATGGTGTCCGATTTTGGAACCTGACTCTTGGATTGATAGATCCGAGAGTACCAAATAAAGTAGGAGTAGTAACAGTAGTGAGATAAACCTGATAATTACAAATAAAACATAATAACCTAACCTCGGCTCCAGACACAGAAAATGTTAACAATGTTGACTGGCTAATGTGGCAACATACTGTGGAGTCTTTATGCTCAGTGCAACATGTAATGAAACTTGGGTCTTTGAGAAGAGTTGTTTTGAGAATTAAGTAATTAAACTTTTTCTTATCTAATAAGGGTTTTATTAGGCCAGCTACCAGAACTAAAGCGGCCCATGGAGAGAATCGTAGATTTTATATCGGAAATTGTATTGTTCTAGAATAAACAGTATCTATTCTAATACTGTTAAGAATCTACTATTAGATAAGTTTTCATACATCTACCTAATAAGTTCAGTGGTTTGAATTAACTATAATGATCTCTGAGGATTGTGTCTGTATGATGGTTAAGATTATGTTTTGCCTCAATAGGTGTAGAAATTTATTAATCTTAAATGTTATTTTTGTTTTTCTCTTTCAACAGCAATCTGTTGATTTTAAATACCTAGTTATTGAACATTTAGTGAGACGACGAAGACTATTATGTTCTATTATTATTATGAAAGTTATTTTGTTGTATTAGTTGGCTTAGCATTAGTGTTGTATTTGTACAGTAGTAGAATAAAAATGTTATAAATTGAGAGCTTATATCTGCCAACAAACTGTCATGCAGTTTGGCAGATTTAATTGTAAAGAAACCTTTTTGTAATGTCTTTTGGATAAATAAATGAATTGAATTAATTAATAATTTTATGGTGTATTTTTCCTTTATACAGGTGTATGTGTTAATGTACCTATTGTTGATGATGATGGCATGGGCATTTTCATTTATTTTCACATAGCGTTTGTACTCTTTCACCAGCAGATAGCAAACAGGTCTTCAATCAATGCTGCATGTATTCGAATAACTTATAATATAACTGTTTTGCATTACAACAAAACAGATATTATGAGTGAGAGAATACATGCAGCATTGCAGCAAGGTGCTTGCTGGTGATTGATGAAGACTATGAGCTGTCAAATGAGCGCGCTTTGTCGAATGGATTCGAGGCGCCAAACTAGCAGAGTGAAAGAGACAGATATAGAGGAAAGTATAGAGAATCAATGGTAAGACCGCTTATTTAGCTATATTTATGGTAAAATATATGGATGCTTCTTCAATCAATGCTGCACGTATTCTCTCACTCATAATATCTGTTTTGTTGTAATGCAAAACAGTTATATTATCATTTTACAGCTTTTAAACTTGGATAAAACAAAAGTAAAGAAGAAGATGCCGCATAATGTTACGCTAACCTATCGGAATTGAGTGAAATCGGTAAATATGCTGTCGATTAAAAAGTTGGAACTCAATTTAGGTTACAATAGTGGTTGAAATGACAAAAATCCTTACCGATATTGAAAAGAACGTCCTCGGCGATTTTGTTTATTTTATTTTATTTTATCAAATTCGGAAAATATCCAGCCGAGTCGTGAAGTCTTCAAAGCATAGCAAAGCAAATATAGGTGAATAGGCATCTCCTGGGTATACTTGTTCATATCCATCAGGTTGCACTGCTTCAGTGCAGTGTTCTTTTTCTTCAGAAAAAGACAAAGAAATACATACGAAATTAATAAAACATGGGTTTTCCCACACGATAAGAAGAATTACACATTATAATCGACTATTTGCCAAACTATTTAAAATGATTAATTAAATTTAAAAAATCATTTATTGTCTCAATTATACAGTTTTTCTTCTTACAATCTGAGAACAAAAGTAGGATAACCTACACAACCGAGACTCAGCTGTGCTGTCTCGGGATTGAACCCGCGCAGCGCTGATTTTCAGCCTCTCCTATCTCCCTAAGGTATTGAGTGGGAGGTGAGACAATGAGAACAGATGAATTATACAGATGTTAAGCATCTAAATCTAACATAACAAAAGAATATAAAATTAAAACAAAAAATTTAACAACATACTAAGATTCATGGCATTCTTTTGAAGTGATTGTAGTGTGTGTGTGTGTGTGTGTATTAAGACATAAAATGTTTTATGAACTTAGACTGTTGTGAGGGCCGAGAGCTTGCAATTAAATCACTGTAACAAGTGACAAGTGCAAACAACATCCGAACGACTTGTTACGAAACAAACTCAACTGAACTCAGTTTAGCAGACATCTTCCTCCAATGTTTATATCTAAGTTGCTATGAGTTTTAAGGTTTATGGTGTTCAAAATACGGATGACAGAATGTTATGTGATAATTATTGTGTTTATCGCCACAAAGGGTTAATTTCCATATAATATTATCAGGCTTCGTTATTATCATTGTGCCATGTGTATTCTTTCAATAATTTTAGTAGGTACCTAAAGTAAAGAAGAAGTTGAAAATAATAATGCATTTGATGTCTCTTATATCCGCATCGATAAGAACATTCATTTGTTTTTTTGGAGTCACTTTTAAGCCGATATGATTCTCGACTGGGCAAAGGTATTGTAGGTAATGCAGGTTTTTTTTTTGACTTGGCTTGGCACCAAATCCAATCAAACAATTGCATTTTTAGAATAGATGCGAATGTAAAATATCGGATATTTAGCATAATATTGAAGGTTTCATGATATAATTTTACATCTCAAGTGATACTGCCTAAATCATAAACAGCGTGGTGATAATACTCAATACAATTATAGTAAAGCCTGACCAGGAATATAAAAAACCTGGTTTGGGGGCGCTGCAATCGACTATAACCTTTAATGACAGAGTTCCAAGTACACAAATTAGTTCCAATGATTTTCCGCAACATGGCGAGGTATTTTATATTTCTGGTCGGGCTTTAGATTACACACCGAGGACAGGAAAGTAAGAAAGGTCTCAGATCTCTTGTAATTGTTGACCGAGTTGAAGCCGAGATCAACAAACATGTGATCTGAGGATTTCTAATTTACTGCGGCAACTTAGCACAACGGGACGAAAATTGACGCTTTCGGGCCGGAGGGGAGAAAATATCTTAAAAAACTGAAATTTTACGCCTACTTTAATTTGTAACATTTCTATTTTGATTTCCCGTGAAATCAGTTTTGTTTATAAGGTAATAATGTATGAAGTTTCTTCCACTTGTAATCAGTGAATCAAGAATCAGGCGTAGTGTAATTACCAGGAAAGCATAGTTAAGTTGGCATGTGATTGTTTGGAGAAGTCATTAGGCTGTAATGACGGGGCCGAGGCATTCGATGGTCGGGTTGCATGCGATGCAGTGTTGTCAGCTTTTTGAAATAAACTTCTTACTTTTGAAGCTCGTAAGAATAGTTTACAAACAAAATTTGATCCTATTTTGTATATAGGGACCTTCTTAATATTCTAATACGTTTGTAAGGGGATGATCAGACCGTCAAACCGAACAACTTTCTATATGGCACCAACATAGAAATCGCAAAAAAAATATGCTGTTCCATACAAAACTGCGAACCTCTCTAGCCAAACGTACGGGACAGCTATTTTTTTTCGGTATTTCGATGTTGGTGCCATACAGAAAGTTGTTCAGTTTGACGGTCTGGTCATCTCATTGAAAAAGTGTCAGCATATTAAGAAGGACTTAATCAATTAAATAAATAATAATTAAATTGTTTCAACACGATCTTGAAATAAATATCTGTGCCTGTGGTTTGTCACGTTTTGGAATTACGATAAATTGAGCATTTGTCTTTGAGCGAATGTATAACTTTGAAACTAACTGAAATCTGTTAAACCACAGACGTAGATAATTAGATATAAATCGAATAGAAAACCTCTTTCTTTTATTGAAGTCTGTTAAAAAGTAGAAGTTCGAGAACTTTATCAACCGAACTTAAAGTATATTTTAAAATGGCAAACACTACTTGCTAGTACTACGAACAAACGCGTCAAATTACGCGCTTCGTCGAGCGTGAAAAGTGTCAAGATGACAACACTACGATACGTTTGTTCTCAAAGGGTTTCCATGCATTTCTCGCAGAGTTTACTTAGTTTAATAATGCGCTGTATTTTTCAAGTTTTTGAGTCACTAAGGGCCTATTTCACCACTTCCGAATAAGTTCTTGTTAGCTTAACCGACAGCACATTGACATATTCATCATATATGTCAAATGAGCTGTTGGATAAGCCAACAAGAACTTATCCAAAAGTTGTGAAACAGCCCCTAAAGGTATATACCTTTGGTTTTCTTTGTGTATTATTATTATTGTTGGCTGGGCTATTGCAAGCAGGGTTCGTTATGTAACACTGCGACCATCGCTGATCTTTTGTGTTCGCCCCAAGCTCACCCATATTTTACACACACATCCGAACAAATTTTTTATTATTCTCGGGTATGCAGGTTTCCTTACGATGTTTTCCTTCACCGTCGAGCTAGTGATTAAAGTTAAATACAACCGTACATAAATTCCGTAGAACTTAGTGGTACAGGCCAGGAATCGAACCGCCGCCTCTTGATTGAGTCGCTAGCTCTCTTCCGTATGGACTATCATCGCTCTTGTGTATCTTTCTTTCTTTTCATTGTGTATCAATGATTCACCATCATCATATCAAACGATATACGTCCACTGCTGGACATAGGCCTCCCCCGCAGATCGTCCCACCCTGTCATGCGCTGCCCTCATCCAACGGGTTGCAGCCGCCTTCACCAGGTCGTCGGTCCATCCCACGCTGCGCCCAACCAGTACGCGGCCGCCACTCGAGAACTCGTCGGCCCCATCGGTCATCGGTTCTGCGAGAAATGTGCCCCGCCCATTGCTACTTTAGTTTATCAGTTCTTTTGGCTATCTCGGCTAGTCTGGTACTTTTACAAATATCTTCATTCCTGATTCGATCTCGCAGAGAAACTCCGAGCATCCATTTGGGTGACTTTCAGCATTTTTACGAGGCCTCGAGTGAGCGACCACCTCTCAGTTCCGTATGTCATCACTGGCAATAGACACAGTATTAATGATTAACTAAGAATAAAAATAACTAACTCAAGTACGCCTATTGATAGTAAGTAACCAAGCAGATAAGATAATAAGTCCGCGCTCAATGATAACAGTCACACCCACACAAACTCGCAAACTGATGACGGTACATTCTCAACCAAAATATACATACATACATACATATAATGACGCCTGTATCTCATTGGGGTAGGCAGAGACCATTCATCGCCATTGGCTACTATCCTGATAAATCCTTTTGCCTCTTCGACAGTCATGACTTCATGAGTCGTTTCATGCACGCTTGTCCGTTCAGGGTACATTAATTTGATCTGGCCCTTCTTTAAGCTGCCAATTTGCAGGTCTGCTTACGTACTTCTAGGGTTCCTTTTTTCTTTTGTTACAATGTTTTCCTCCTTCCAAAAAGCAGTTTAGCACCCTTTATCGATTTCCTCCGAACTCAAACTTTATTGCAAACGCAATAAAGTTCTTAATTAACAGCAATGACCTTACCTTAACGATTATTCACATGAAACAAAACGTGGAGTTTAGCGATAACTTTGCAAATAACCTTTGAAACCGTTCATTTAGTTTAAACCATTATGAAGTCCCCAAATTCGATCAAAAATCCTCTTTACGTCGGTGTTTTAAGAATCTATTCAGGGGATATTACAAGAAAAGACTAAAAAACTATGGTCAATTTAACGCGATCTGCGGTCGCGGGGCTACTTTTACATTTCGTCATCTTAACCAGAACTGACAACAAATATAGTCCGAGATTTAGAATGGAGACCATGAACTGAAAAGGGTAGTATGGGGATGCCCTTCGGCACTCGACCGACGACCTGAGACAGGTAGAAGGGAGCGACTGGGGAAGACCGAAGATAGTGTTGAAGCGCGCCTTGGGACTGATGATCATGGCATCAAACAAGCTGTTTCTTGTCTCAGGCCGAGATTCTCGAGGCGAGAGATTTTGAGAGTGAGCTCAGTCTAAGTAGTTTCGAAAATATATGGTTTTAAACATGATGAGAGTTTGAACTAAGACTTTAAAAAAAGAGTGAATCTTGGCCTTGTTATACCTTGCCTCTTTCATTTAGAATTAGAGAAGGTAAGCCATGATTATTAAGCGAATTCCGGTATACCGGGGTCCCGTCTGATTCCAAATCCTTACTATCCCGGGTCGTGGAGGCTGTAATATTAGCAGAAGTTAAAATATTGAAACACGTTACACATTTCAGGGGTTGCTTTAATTAAACCATTAAACTGATCCACTTAGCCAACATCGTAATAGCAAAAAAAATATGTGTTGACTCGACCCAAGTGTATAGAATAGCAGATTTTTTATGGCAATCGATATGCGTTGCCGTCCCAAACATGCAATATTGAACTTTAATCTATTAGACCGCCATACCGATATTTCAAAAACCAGTCATGTTAGATCTGAAAAAAATCATAGAAATAAGGTGAAGATGGCGGGAATTTATCAGGCTGCACTAGCTTACGCCACCGCGACCGCAAAACGCGTTCGCTTGACCGTAACTTAAGTAATACCCACGGCGACGCGCAACGCCCTGTCCAAACTTTAGAAAGACAAATTCCATCGCTCCAAAGTTTTGCTTTGTCGACTTTCATACTTAGGGTAAGATTTAGAAGAACGGTTTTTTATATTTCTCGTTGCCCGATGTTGTAATTTTGTGATTAATTTAAATTATAGCCTATAGGATCCCTCTTTAGATCAAAGGCCTCCTCAGATGGGTTTGCTCTTTACCTCATTCCAGCCCTCAGGACAAAGATGGGGTCAAAGATGTAGCGAGCTTACCCAGAAGAAGCCAATTTACTCGTACTTTAGAGGAATTCGGGTTGTAAGCGCTCGGAAATACTGACACAGGCAGGGCATTCGACTCCTTGGCTGTGCGGATTATAAAAGATGCAGAAAGGCGCTTAGCGCGAACATGTAGGATGTCAACTAAGTAGGGGTGATATCCCGTCGTATATTAGTGAGAGAGAGGGGGCCATAACCCACCACGCGGGCCCAGCGTGGATTTGCGGAGGCATGTTACTGGACGACAGAGACAGTGACAAAACATCTGAAAATCAACACCCTGCTTTCGGGCAAGGTTGGTGTTGCGTTGTATTTTTATCAAAGAATTTTCAAGTATCACATGAACTGCTGATTTTTTTTTGCGAATTCGTTGTTAGTCGCATAGAGAAAGTTTTTTAGTTTCATCACAGAGGCGCTCGGCCTGCAGCTCCCTTGGCCGCAGATTGACCCCGGAGACCAGGTCCACCAGGTTCCAGGGGGGCCGCTTCGGAGCTTCGCTCCTACGGTTCCATGGTCTGATATAATCCCTTTCAAATGTTGCACATTATTTCCGACCCCGTATACAGACAGCGTGTAAAATTGAGTCGATAAATATCAAACACAACCGGTAAGTCCCACCTCAGGGAAGTACCTTTAATTAAACTCAATATATAAAATTATTTTTATTGAGTTTGAAGGGAGTATCTACTCCAATAGGTCCCTGAGGTGGGAATTACTGGTGTTTGATATTTATCGACTCAATTTAACGCGTTATGTATTTTTGGGAGGTGCTTCAGACCATCAAAGTAAACAAAAATAACTTTAGGACTAACAATGAAATTTGCTGTTACAAAGAACATCAAGGTCTGCTTGAATTAACATACATACAGAGTAAATGCGTTAGGAGTCATGTTGTGGATCTGCTGCTGCTGTCGATCGTTGGTTGCAGGTCTACAACGGGGCTCCAGTGGTGGCTCAAGATAGTGTTCTTTTCGAAAAACAATCCTTGAAGTCACCAAATACATAAATTACCGTACAACGTCAAGCACTTTTGCTACAAAATCATCAAATACCCAAGATGGCAGCCATTTTTTTTTTAAATAGAATAGAATAGAATAAACGTTACATGTTTTAGGGTGTGCTTCAGACCAGCAAACTGAACAACTTTTAAATTGGAGCCCACATCTAAAGAGCGAAATACTCGTAGTAGATTACACACCGAGGGCAGGGAAGTTGTGAGGGGAGAAAAAAATATTTGTTGTTCCATAGAAAACGTCAAAGGCTACTCGACACAAGTTAATGGAAGTTGTTAGTACCAAAAAGAAAGTTATTTGGTTTGATCATCGCTTCTAAATATCGTGCATTATTTCAAAAGGGTGTAAATGAAAGCCCGGCAAATACTGAAACGGTGAATTCAGACCATCAAACTGAACAACTTTCACTATGGAGCCACACCAAAAAAAAATCTGCTGCTCCATACAAGTACCTACCTACTCGACTCAAATGTATGAAAAAGCTGTTTTTTTTTCACTTTTCCTGAGGGTGGCTGCGTAGTGAAAGTTGTTCAGTTTGACGGTCTGAATACACCGTTTCAGTATTTGCCAGGCACTTACACCTATACAGGGTCCAACTTAAAATCGTGACAGTTTTTTAAGAGGATGATCCGACCATCAAACTGAACAACTTTCTCTAAGGGACCAACATCGAAATCGCGAAAAAAAAACAGCTGTCACATACAAAACTTCAAATCTACTCGAGCCAAATGTATGGGACAGCTGATTTCTTTTCGCGATTTCGATGTTGGTCCGATAGAGAAAGTTGTTCAGTTTGATCGTCTGATCGTCCCATAAAAAAAGTGTCAGTATATTAAGAAGGACCCTGTATAAAGTTCTCACAAACTAACAATGAGTACGTAAGAGCACATTCCATCGGCTCGAAATAAAAAGGGCGTAAGAAGACGTAACAATAAATTTTCACATGACGAGAGCCTCATAAGGTTTCCGGGACGATAAAAGGGGCTTATAACACGTGTTTTCATCAGGGTTGCCAGTTTAGTTTGATTCAATGTTAGAAGATAAAACATGGATAAAACATTTTCCCGTCTTTTACACGGACAACATTATTTCAGCAAGCTTTTCTAGAAAATGTGTTCTTGTAAATGTTATACAGGTAGATTGGCTAACATTTGTAAAATAAACACGCAGTTGCAGAAACGATTATTAAAGTTAATCATCCATTTAATCTCTTGCTGTCACTTTTTGTCTTGTTGACGTTGCAAAAGCTAGCAAGAGATTTAATGGATTTTTACATTTTCTACTAGATTCTATTTCTACGTGTGCACTGTGTGCAAAATAAAAATGTCTAAATTTTCTTTTTCTATACAAGGTGTTTCATAAGTAACAATAAATTTTTAAAACTCTTAAGGGGGTTGTTTAGACCGTCAAACTGAACAACTTTCTCTATGGGACCAACATCGAAATCGCAAAAAAAAAATTTCATATCCCATACATATTTTAGCTTTAGTCGATTTGTAGAGTATAGAACTTTTTTTTTTTTTCCGCGATTTCGATATTGGTCCCATAGTGAAAGTTGTTGTGAACCTTGTATATATTTTTTCAGGTTAGGAATATTATGATCTACACCCCGAAGGGTGATCGAGCTTTTTACGCGATTTGAAAGTTGATTCTGTATAGGCAACGTGGCCTACAGGTGTTTTATTCGGCTCCGCTGGAGAGATTTTTTGGACTGTAGTTTTCATCTGGTGGCAGGAGTGGTTGGATGAAAAAAAAGCCTTGTTTGCAGTAATGGAGGTTGATTTTCGTGATGTTTACACCAGGGTTATTTACACGCACAAGCACCGTACCAATATAGAAGGGCGGAAACGGAAATTACTAAATTTTATGTTGGTGTTGCCAACAGATTCTACAGTAAAACATGTTCAGTTTGACGGTCTAAAGCACTCCATAAAGTACATATAAATACATACATAAACTCTCGAACGTAATCCTTTTCGGGGTGGTCAGAAATAATGCTATAACTACCAACGTTTTGTTTAAGAATGTAGTTGCAGCAATGCTCCCATTTGTATTTGTATTTATTGTATTTATTTATTTATTTACCAGATACATGAATTGACACGACTTAAATACTACATCACATAAACCAAAAGTGATTTTTAGGTGACATAAAAGATTCTGCAGGTTCTATAATAGGCAAACAGTTCATTAGGTAATTATTTATTTAATTATTCATTATTCATTTAACAATTTAAGTTTCAGTATGGAATGACGTGTCGAGTGATGAGAGGTGGCTAGCCTTTTGCCCACATCCATTAGAAGCCATGAGTCTACTGGTACCGAACACACGGTTGCGGCGTGGACCCAGAGACCAGCTGTTCGCAGTGCCCTCGTGCAGGACCAATGTTCTAACTCATGCTCCGACCACGACGGCATTACGCATATTGAATGAAGTAGCTAAAGATATAGACTTGTTCCACTGTTCGCAGGCCCAGTTCACGGAAGCAGCTCTTAGATTTACTTGTAGATAATTAAACGTGCTACCTAGATTTAGGAACTGTAGATTTTTGAATATGTCGTCGCATTGGGTGTATACCTGTCAAGGACGTTAATTGTGCCTGTAATGTGTAAATAAATAAATATAACTTCGTTTAGGCAAAACACTGCGTAAGAAAAATTTAGTTCCTTAGTCGCCTCGTTATAACAAAGTAGTCCATAAAGTATATGTAAGTTCAACATTTTGTGTAAATTTTTTAACTCCTCATATTACGGAAAAGGATTTCAGAGCCTAAGCCGATTGAATTTCTTGTTCTCAAGTCCCAAGACACAACCCTAAGCAGGACACAATTTATAACGTCGCAATCAGACGTGGCGCGTTATTACAGCTCATTCCGTTTGTTATTACAATGAGATTACAGCCTAACTAATGGCTACTCTATTTCTTCGGCCATTGTACTTTCAATTATGTTTACAAACATTTCTAGTGTTCCGTAGTCTGTACTGATGAACCATATTTGAAAGCACTGACGAAGGAATACAGACTTTTTTAAGCGGATAATCAGACCGTCAAACTGAACAACGTTCTCTGTGACACCAACATTGGAGGCAGGTTACTTAAACGTAAATGGAGGCAGGTTACTTAAACGTAAATTGCCATCATTGTATAATGAAATGCCACCCTCATTAAGAACCGAAGAAAACAAACGAAGGTTTGGTAGATTATTTAAAATCCATCTGCTCAACTCCATTGAATAAATAGATACTTAGTATTAAGAATTGTATTACGTTTTATGTTAAAATATTATTGTACTGAGACTCTTGATCTCACAGACAAACCGTGGAAACGGTTTTGTGGGACTTTCCTATATTGAATATTTTTATGAAATAAAGTATTTGAAATTTGAATTTTTTTTTAACAAAATCGAAATCGCGAAAAAAGAAATCAGCTGTTTCGTACTAAACTGGAGCGCCTACTCGTCTCAAATGTATGAGACAGCATTATTTTTGTTCTAACAGGTTTGCTCCCATAATAATAGTTGTTTAGTTTGATGGGTAGAGTATGTGGTTTAAAGGTTAATGATACTTTACACCACAGATTATATAATACTATACAGTACAGATGCCCAACGTCAAACAATGGAACGCGACTGCCGTAACGCGGGCAGTCTTCGGGCAAAGTAAATTGCTTGATTTTCCGAGGCTCATGAAATTTTTTTGTAGTCAGCAGGTCTACCATGAGTTTTCACCGTTCTGTACTACTGTAGTTACGTCACCAATTTTGTATTGAATTTCGTACAGCGCTCATAGTGGTTACGTTGAGAACTAATTTCTGTCATACGAATTGGCGACGTAACTACAGTAGTACACAACGATGAAAACTCATGGTAGACCCACAGATCATGTATTTTTAGTAACAATTTACACTTTTACGTAAACATTAATTACAAATCGATACCATAACGCCATATATTGCCATTTTTTTAACAAAAATTTCATTTGTATAGGATAGGACACCATGCTTTACACCCTGTATCGAAATTTATGCGCGATTTAAACGGATAGATTTTCGTAGTGCGGCTTAGTGCCATATGAAGTGCACCGACTGGTTTGTGCAACTATTTTAAATTCTTTCGTTCGTGCAACTGTCAAAGGTTTTTTGATTAAACAATTATGAATTTGTGACACCAATGTAAAATACGATAGGAATGTTAGCTACGACAAGGTTTGTTGAGGAGCTGAAATATCAACCAAACACATCTTCTCTGAATATTTTTATAGCAAAGTGGAATTTAAAAACCAAACTTTCAAAAAAGTATACATACCAAAAAGTAAAACAAATTAAGTAAAGTCTAAAAAATTCCATAATAAGCTAGAAATTGTTGGAAGAAAGTCTAAAGAAATGTTATTGTTAAACTTGAGAAGGTAGGTCTTCAGTTAAACTTTTATAATACTTAATAAAAATTTTGGTTCTGGGATTTTTTGACATGGGCGCTCCATTTACTACGTATGATCTTTACACAGATTATTTCTTAACTAGAGTTTTCCTGCGACTTCGTCCGCACAAATTATATACCAGATTTTAAGTCAGATCACAAGCTATCAAACAAAAAAAGTTTCATCAAAATCGGTTCAGAAGTTTTTGTGTGATGCGCGAACAAACAAACAAACAGACAGACAAAATTTCTAAAAAAGGTTGATTTCGAGTCAGGGATACCTAAAAACCATATCGTTATCTTTTGTTTGTAAATATCTTCAATGTACTAGACACACTTCAGTTACAGTTTTATAATAGTTTAGTTTAGTTTAATGTCACTTTGTGCGTTTTTCCCCAGTTGGTTAGGACATTGCAGGCTGAGTCCACCTGATTGTCTGAAAAGAAAGATGATTCCGTGCTTCGGATGGCACGTTAAGCTGTTGGTCCCGGCTACTATCTCTGGTAGTAGTAGTCGTTACATAAAAACCACGTCAGAGGCCATAAGGCGGTTTTAATAAACTCTGACACCAGGGCTTGCAGCTCACTCGATAAGAAGAATAGTTTAGATTAGATTAAAAATTCTACCGGTCCATACAAAACTGCGAACCAGATGATAGTCTCATAGAGAACTCAAACTTTTTCCTTGTCCTCTCAAAAACTAGTGTAGAGTTAGAGCTGTCTACGTGCGGTTTCATACAACTCCTTGCTTTACAAATGACGGACTGACGTCTGATGCTCCGTCAGTGCGTCATCGTGTGTGATACCATTCGGGTGAATCACTAGATCTAACATTTATTTAAAGTTTATTTTAAAGTCAGTTCTCTACTAATCATTATACATTTTCTACGAATTTAATAATTATATATTCTGTCACAGTAACAGTATCTAGGTATTCGGAATATGTCCTTGGTGAGTTTTAATTAAATTAAAGCCAATTCATTAAAATTTTAGATTAAATAATTAATGCAGAGAGCTCGCGTACTATCAGGTTACCAAGTTTTGTCTTTGAACTGAAAATTCGAATATAATTTACTGCAAACATATTCGTTAGAGCTGCAGAACATCAAACTGAACAACTTTCACTATTGAGCCAACAATATTCACTATACAG
Source organism: Agonopterix heracliana (assembly GCA_963693445.1). Taxonomy (NCBI): domain Eukaryota; kingdom Metazoa; phylum Arthropoda; class Insecta; order Lepidoptera; family Depressariidae; genus Agonopterix; species Agonopterix heracliana. The sequence continues at coordinate 3,973,282 of OY856321.1, forward strand.
GGTGTAAGGTTATGAATCATTAACCTTTAAACCACATACTCTACCCATCAAACTGAACAACTTTTACTAATGGAGCAAACAACTCAGAATAAAAAAAAACTGCTGTCTCATACATTTTAGTCGAGTACCTAGGTATTGCAGTTTAGTATGGAACAGCTGAATGCTGATATATTTTTTGCTCTGACAGGTTTGCTCCCATAGTCAAAGTTTTTCAGTTTGATGGGGAGAGTATGTGGTTTAAAGGTTAATGATACGTTTCCTGTGTGGAAACCCCTGTATTGGGCCAACTTCGAAATCGCGAAAAAAATATCTGCTGTTGCATACAATTTAAGTCGAATAGGCATTGCAATTTAGTATGAGATAGTTGATTTTTTATTGCTACGAGCAGAATTGAGAATCGAGTGATCCCTGTGACGTTCAAATCTATTTCAATTGTCCTTGAGTTAAAATGATTAATGAAAACTATTCGAGCAGTTCTCCGATAGATGTGCGCTGACCCTAAACCTAAACCTGTTTGCTAAATCACTATCCTACTATCTGAGAAATAAAGAATCTAAGGGCCTGTTTCACCACTTCTGGGTAAGTTCTTGTTAGCTTATCCGACAGATAGTTTGACATATTTTGTATGAAATTATGTCAAAATATCTGTCGGATAAGCTAACAAGAACTTATTCAGAAGTGGTGAAACAGGCCCTAAATCTCTCTATCAAAACGCGATTTAAGTATACTAATGTGAAGGGCCTTATGATTTTAAGTAATTTCCAATAGTAGTGCAAGTGGAAATTTATAGACATGATGATAAACCGAAAATCTATCTTTTTCTGATTTCACAAAACATTCTTTCCTGTTCCATAAAGCTCAAAGAATTCCCCACAAATATTTTCAAACTTTTCAAATTCTCAAAAACATTTTTAATCTTGCCACGGCAAAGGACCTCTTGGCAATTCCCATCGCATTCTTGTATCTCCAATCAAGATCACAACTGTCTGGGACCTTTGTGAAACTTTGGAGTCCATAAGTCTTAGAGGTTGTGACTGGAATAGAAGTTAGTACCTATCGGAACTAGGTGGCAATGGCAAGGTTTGTTTGTTTTAATCCTTTTGCTTTTTGAAATGTTTGTTGGATCTCTTGTCTTTGAGGTGTTTTATTGAGGTATTCCAAGAAGAAAACCCGGGTTGGTGTTGTCTTCGAATTTGATATCAGATCATGTACGTAAACTAAAACTTTCCATGCAAGGGGTCAAGAAAATGCACGTAAAATCTGGATATCATGTCTCCAGAATCAAACCAAAATGAAATCAAATATATATAAGTAGGTAATTTGTTTTACAATAAAATATGAGCAGTAAAATACACAGAAAAGATATAAAAGGCGAACTTATTTCTAAGAAGCGAGTTCTTCGTTCTTTACGTTACGGTAGAGCAAACAGTGAAAGAAGAAAGGTAGGCGATGTTTCTAGTAAAACAATAACTGAGGAATGTTTGTCCAATCTGCAATAATTCTACTCGACCTTAATGTATTGGACACCTGTTTTTTTCGCGCTTTCGTAGTTGGTCCCATAGAGAAAGTTGTTCAGTTTGATGGTCTGATCATCTCCTTATAAAACCGTCAGCATAATAAGAAGGACCCTATATTATACCGCGTGATTTTTCTAGACTAGAATATACATAATATGTAACATCATATAAAAACAAAAAAAACTTATATAGGGTCCTTCTTAAAAGCTGACAATTTTTAAGGGGATGTTCAGACCACCAAACTAAACAACTTTCTCTATGGGACCGACATCGTAACGGTCTGCTTATCCTCTTAAAAAATTGTCAGCATATTAAGTTGGACCCTATACAGGGTCCTTCTTAAATGCTGACAATTTTTAATATAAGAGGATGATCAGACCATCAAACTGAACGACTTTCTCTATGGCACCAATATCGAAATAACGAAAAAAAATCTGCTGTTCTATACAAAACTGCATGTATGTATGGGACAGCTGATTTTTTTTGGCGATTTCGATGTTGGTCCCATAGAGAAAGTTGTTCGATTTGATGGTCTGATCATCCCCGTAAAAAAGTGTCAGCATATTAAGTTGGGCCCTGTATAATTATCAAACACACTCCGTAGGGCTTTAGCCCTCGCTTCCCTAAAGCGTCTCTGAACACGATTCCAGTGGGGCATACAATAATATGAAATGCTGTCTCCTCTATTACACCGTGCATATTAGCTCAATGTAATATTCATAGTTCTTTTTGCATTTCAATGCAATTGAATAAGCTATCCAATATAGTTGTTTCTAGAATGTTATCCCTTGTGCACATGAATATTGGAAATTGAATTCTGTTTATATTAACTGCTGTAAACCTCTGGAATTGAAACGGATTTAAATTGAAATAACGGAAAATGGAATCGATTACGAATGCATGTATCCGATGAATTCTCAATCAATTTTATATCACTGTTTTTAGGGTTCAGCAAGGCAATTAAGCAGTGGGACGTGAAACGTATAGATCTACATAAAGGCTGACATTTATTATTTTTTGTGGATGGAACTGTTGAAAGCTATTAAATTTTCATGAAATAGGGTATTTTGCTAATATTTCCCACCCTGCATGTGTGGGCATAAGTAACAATAAATTTTTGAAACTCTTAAGGGGGTTGTTAAGACCGTCAAACTGAACAACTTTCTCTATGGGACCAACATCGAAATCGCGAAAAAAATAATTTCATATCCCATACATATTTTAGCTCTAGTCGATTTGTAGAGTATAGAACATAAATTTTTTTTTTCCCGATTTCGATATTGGTCCCATAGTGAAAGTTGTTCAGTTTGATGGTCTACACCACCCCCTTAAAGGTTTATTTGTAGTTTTGTAACACCTTGTATATCATTCGCAAAGATAAATGTAAATGTCACCGGCGACGACGACGTCTACGTTTGTTCTAGCGACACCGCTTAAGACAAAAAAAATGACAAAATTCTACAACCAGGCTAAGTGTGAGTGGTTCTCGTGCAAACGATCTCGGAGATCTATGACATTATATTACTCATTAAAAACACTCAGCGCCAAAAACAAACATTGATGGCCTCCGCTCATTGCAGCGATATTATCGAGCGATATTATCGCTGCGATTTTGCGATAATTGTTCTCAGTACATTTTGTATGGGGACGCGCGCGATCCTACACACTGCCGAGATATTATCGAGCGATAATATCGCTGCGATTTTGCGATAATTGTTCTCAGTACATTTTATATGGGGACGCGCTCGATCCCACACACTTCCGCGATATTATCGCAACCTGACGCAATCTCTTTCACCTACATTCAGTGAAGGGCGCATGCGTGACGCGAATCGCGGAATCGCTGCAGTGTGTAAGGACTGTAAGGTGTCGCGATATCGCTATCGATAATATCACTCGATAAAATCGCTCGATAATATCGCTGCAATGTGCGGAAGCCTTTAAAGTAAAAAATAATTCTGTCTCCTCTTATTTTTGATGTAAGCAAATGTATGTTTTACTTCTTAACTCTATTTAAGATATTTTAGGTCAATTAATGTGTCGGGGACCGCAAGTGATTGTAAAAAAATCTATGGTCATTTCATAGCGGTCTTCTACGCATTAATTGACAAAAATTAAAAAATCTTTAAGAGAATTAAGAAGTTAAACATACATTTGCTTACATCAATTACTTCTTAACAGTAACAGATAGACAGACAGACAAATAGTCAGACGGCCCGTCATAGGCATCAAACTTATAACACCCCTCTTTTTTCGTCCAGGGTTGAAAACAAAACTTTTTTGTTAGTTAATATGTTGCGTAGGTATATGTGTTGTGGTACAGAACCCTCGGTGCGCACTTAAGAGGATAGGCGGGCTGAAATGCTAATTTGGAGAATAGGTCACTTTTCCAACCGTATACATATTTGTCCGATCCGCCCCACCCATACACCCCACCGACTAGAGTGCGAAAGAGACAACTGCAGCTAGGACCGATTTTATTTACATAAAATCGACGAAAACGTCAGCATCATCAGCATTTCGTATTCCCCTGTTTTCTCCTCCAAAACTAAACCGATTTTAATAATTCTTTCAAGAATAATATGAGAAAGACATTGGATATGTCTGTACGTTTTGCTTTTTTTGTTTATATTCGTCAAAATTGTTTACTGGATGTCTGAAAACGGGCGGTAAAATTTGTCATTTTCGAAGGTCCCTAGTTCCTACAGTAATTAATAAATGTAAAAAAGCAAAACATAGGGACATGGCAGAGGTGACATAGATTGTATGGTAAAAAAATATTTGCTCTAGTGTTATTATCCAGGGAGAAAACAGGGGAATACGTTTGTATGAAAAAAACTGTACTGGTCTATCCTCTTAACCGGTTTTTATTATATTATGGTCAGTTACATAAATACGATAGATATTTTCTGGCATGTAGAAGACAAACCGCTGTGCAATATCCAGAATAATTTAGAGTCAACATGAACGAAGCATCCGCAGTGATTGTCTCGATGTAATCTCTGGATTATTTATGTTCTTGCTTATTTTCTCGAGCTCGTTTTCAATTTGTCAGCACAATAAGGATATATATTGTTTTTGGATATAGTATTATACAGGTTGTAAAATGAAATGCGTTACAAATCGAACAGGATGTTACAGACCATCTTAACTATGGAGCAAACTTCGAAAATGTCGAAAAAATCTGCTGTTCCATAGTAAAATGTCAACACCTACTCGATCAAAATGTATGAAACAGCAGATTTTTTGTCGCGATGTTAATACTGGTTGTGTAGTAGATGGTCACACAAGCACCCACTTAAGTATATTATAATACATTGACTCTGAGTTGCAGAATCGCTCATTAAAGTTAATCGTCCATTAAATCTCTTGCTAGCTTTTACTACGTCAACAAGGCAAACAGTGATAGCAAGAGACTTAATGGAGGATTAACTTTAATGAGCGTGTATTGCAACGGAGTGTTACATAATTATTGTGTACTAACTAGCTTTTGCCCGCGACTTCGTCTGCGTTGACTTTACAAATTAATTCAGAGAGGAATTAATAAATAGTGCGATAAAATACATATACAGGGTGTTTCATAAGTAAAAATATTTTTTTAAAACTCTTAAGGGGGTTGTTTAGACCGTCAAACTGAACAACTTTCTCTATGGGACCAACATCGAAATCGCGAAAAAAAAATCTGATATCCCATACTCTATTCGATTTATAGAGTATGGAACATCAATTTTTTTTCGGGATTTCGATATTGGTCCCATAGTGAAAGGTGTTCAGTTTGATGGTCTAAACCACCCCCTTAAATGCGTATTGGACCAAGTGCTACTAGGCCTTTTACTATCTGAAATAAAAAGAAAAGGTTTCGTAATAATATTTAACTATACTTTAGGTTAAAAGGCCAATATACTAAAAGCCCCAAAAAGCTTTTATTCAGCCAAAAAATATAAAAATACTTACTTAAGATCAATAAAGTAGAACAGTCCGGTCTAGACACATAAAGTGACGTGATATTTTCATTTAATCCGTAGAAATATTTTTCTAGAAATTGTGTCTGTATCGGTAGCAAGTAGAGTGAATGGTTTATCGTAAAACATGCTGTATACTACATATAAGTATCTTATATTTATGTAAAGCCCGACCAGAAAAATGAAAAACCTCGCCATGTTGCGGAAAATCATTGGAACTAATATTTGTACTGGGAACATTAAAGGTTATAGTCGATTGCAGCGCCCCCAAACCAGGTTTTTTATATTTCTGGTCAGGCTTTACTAAGATATCTCACAAAGAAAAACAATAAGTAATTATCATTTTTAAATTAGAATAGGACAATAATTATACTAGGTGATTTTGTAATCACTTCCCAAATTTTTAGGGGTGGTTCAGACCACACCAGTACCATCAAACTGATCAACTTTCACTTTGGAGCCAACATCGAAATCGCGAAAAGAAAATCAGCTGTTCCATATAAAATATCAATAACTCCTCGAACCATATGAAACAGCAGATTATTGTTTGCTATTTCAAAGTTGGTCCCATAGAAAAACTCGTTCAGTTTGATGGTCTAAAAACTCTAAAGCACCCCTTAAGTATTTACTTAAGTAAGTTTACTAAAGTATTAACTTTTACACCCTGATGTATATTTGAAATGTGAAACGTGCTTAATAAGGTACTGAAATACTGAAACCTATGCGTTTTGCTGAGGCTAACTGAAATAGATGCTAAGATCTCTGGAGTGACGTAATGAGATCCATTGAGAGTTGCCTGAAACCTAGACGCCTACGTCATATAGTGATGCGACGTGTCGATGTTTCCAAAATCGAGTCGAATCGATTATTTTTTATCTTTGGTGGAATGTTACACGAACATACAATAACGACGAAACAGAGAGAAGAGGCGAATCTGCGATGGGCGGTTCTCGATTACAATAGGTTTAATAAGTACCAACGTGTAGGTCTGGCTTCGAATGGCAACCCAGGCTGTCGTAAGAAGCGACATATTCCTTCCAGCATCAGTAACATCATCATCCGATACATAAGTCATCGGATCTATATAACCGGGCAGGGGAAAAAACTTGACTTTGGCGCCCCTCCCGTCTAAGCATGTATCAGTATTTTTTTCCCAGGGGGGCCAGTCCAGGTTACGTCGGTCGTTGCAATAAAATCTAAAACCCGGAGCGAGCAAAGTGAGCTCGAGATTTTATTGCAGCTAGTAGCAATAAATTATCTAAAACTCTGGAATGATTTCAACATTACGACTGTGATAATATCTTTCTAATAAAGCGGTCGCTGTAGTCAAAATCTAACTACTAGACAACTTTCAATTTTTACCTGAACATTTCTTACGGATGAGAATCGAGTCAGCAAAGTAATTCATCACAACACTACTTTTATCGAAGCATCCACTTGAAACTCATCGTAACAAAGTTTATTTTCGATGTAGTATACATGTTTTTTTTCTCTCGGTCTTTTATGTGCAAACATGATAAAGTAGTAAACAAATTCATTATCCTATTTTTTTCAGGTACAAAACTATGTTATGGTTCTTGGCTTAGAATTTACCACTTTTCTTCCCTGGGGGAGGTGACTGTGTGCAATAATTTATTTTCAACACATTTTATGTGGCCAAAACAACTTGCTATGATAGCATCTCCAAACATCGTTTGAAATAAACACGCTTCATAAGAATTTTGGTAGCAGCACAGATAATATAATACTAGTACTCCTCTATAGCAGTAACAAATATTCTGTCTCCCCCCCAAAAATAAAAAGCAAAGTACCTACCTAATAAAATATTTGCACTTGGTCGTTTTGGTTGCGTAAAGTAGGTAGCTGTGTAGTTAGATTAGATAAATATTATAATATTATAATACAAATACAGTAAAATAAAGATGTAAAGAAATAATGGATTCGATAAGATAAATATTGTAATAAGTTAAGTTAATTATGAATAACTACAACTACATTAAGTTTGCAGTACCCTTACATGGTTCATGTGCGCTCTATTTTTATATTTGTCCACCTTATGTAACCACATGAAGCAATAACTATTATAACTATGACTATGACTATCACACTGCAAAGTTTTAGCGATAGATGAATTATTGTTAGTACCCTTAAGGGGCTACCTGCCGGTTTTGGGTAACTTTGTAACGATTTTATTCATTAACTATGGCACTTTTTGAGCTGAAAAATAAACTGAACCATCTACAGGATATGAGAAGTGATGTGGTTTTTCTAGAAATCGATTTTAATGAATAAAACCGAAGAAAAGGGACTCTAAAGTCACCCCTTTTTTTCCAGTTGTAACCATTTTACTCTTACATTTTGAATCGGAAGAAAATGAAAATTTACAATATTGTTCACAATACAATTTAGAATGATGTGGTTTTCTTACTTTTTAGAAATTAATAAAAAATCATCTAATTTTTCAAAGAAAACAGCTAAATTCTGACCGGAGCCACGCGCTCGTTCGCATCGATTAGTATGGAAAGTCGTGGTCCAGGGTAGATACGCCTTAAATGATTGGACAAGTATCTTTGGTACCTAGGTAGCGACAGTTACCATGATGAGCATAATAATACTTCAGCCGTGACAGATTACAGGCGCATCACTCCGTTGCCCTCCATTTACCTTTACAGTCATTATTTACGGTTATTGCAAGCCCTTGTAATACTAACCAGTCGCTCAGCGAGCTATGGAAACACCTATGCTCTGTGTTTCTCTGAGAGTTCACATCGTGAAGATGAAACGTCAGAGAACTAAAATTGCATTAAGGCCTTCCTCTCAATAAAACTAAATGACGTGAAAAAAGTTAATATATTGATCAAGTTTTACCTACGGGACTAAAATTGTATTATGTGGGATTTTCCGACAACTAGTTTAAATGTTGTTCAACATGCCTCAATAGATGGCGTTGACGTTCCTTGGGTTCAAAATATAGGCTAAAAATTTAAAAGAACATGCATGTCACGGAGCCTGAGGCAATTCGTTGATAAAGTGGGTATGTTTTCGTGTTTTCCTTCGTTTTTATTAAAAACAATTTTTTACTATTTTATTTTAATTTTATTATCAGCTAGTTTGCACAGCAGTCTCTTATAAACGCCATCAATCAAGAATTTTTGATTATTTTTGCTTTTTAATTGGCTGTCAGAAAATCCCTTATTCCCAGGCTTTTCCTGCCTTCCTCTGTGATTTGCGCAAAACTTTACAATTAGTATCGTATTGCATTTGCTATTGTTTGTATTTTCTTTTATGGTACTGGAATCCCGGAGTTATTGTACTTGTTTGTTTAGATTGCTATTCAGTTTCAATTACGATTAACAATGGCTCATGTCTCTTTTGTTTGATTCATCATCATCTCAGCCCATAGACATCCATTGGCTGAACATAGGCCTCCCCTAATGAGCGCCACAACGACTGGTCCTGTGCTGCCCTCATCCAACAGATTCCCGCCGCCATTACCAGGTCGTTGGTCCTACTTGTGTACCCACGCTGCGCTTTCCGGTACGCGGTCGCCACTCGAGAACTCTTCGGCCCGATCGGCCATCAGTTCGGCGAGCAATGTTCCCCGCCCACTGCCACATTAGTTTAGCAATTCTAACCGATGGTACTTATAACTTTTTATAATTATGTCGATAGTTAGCTATCACTTCAGGACACTGCACAAGAAACTATATCGCTTAGTCACCTCGTACGTCTCTGGAAGAAACAAGGTGGTCCAAGGGTGGTCCATGCAAAGCCGGAACCAAAAGATGGTAACCAGAAAAAGAAGTATTTTCTGTACAAAATGAAATATTATCTACACAGACGTGCAGGTACGCTCAATTTAGTAGCCTTCATAAAAACATCGTCGCGTTATAACCTGTTACACAAGATTAATGTGATATTCACGTCAAGAATACCTCAGTATCAAGTGACGTGGTAATCCGCAAAACGAGGTCTTGTTACATGAAAAACGCGTGTAGAGGATTTACCACGTTTTGGTTTAAAATAAGTAAATTTAGGTGTATAAAGTTTTGTAAAGGGATTTTAATTGAACTATATGTTTTAGGTACGCTGTTTAAAACAATATTTGTTTATTTATTACATACACAAACGTTAAGAAAATCCTTTTACCGTTCAGTGACGCCCGATAGCACAGTCTGTAATGAACCTGCCTGCTGTGCCGAGGGTCTCGGGTTCGAATCCCGTAAGAGACAAATATTTGTATAATGAATACGAATATTCGTACCCGAGTCATGGATTTTTGTATCTATATGTGTATTCTATATCGTTGTCTAGTCATTCAAGTCCAGGCTAGTTTCTGGTACCTACTTTAAATGTAAATCTACAAACTAGATAATTTGTGTGACAATGTCCAAGATATTATTTATTTATTATTATTATTAAAACAATATTAAAAATTTCCCTATAATATTCATATTCATCCATCAGTCCGTGGACTTGTTTTTCTTTTAAGTCTGTGTATTCATCATACAAAATTATTGGCTCATTATGAGATTCGAACCCTCGGCACAGCAGGCAGGTTCACTACCGACCGAGCTATCGGCCCGTCAAAAGTATTAAAACACTAGCTGTTGCCCGCGACTTCGTCTGCGTGGACATGTGATTGTTTGTCGTGGCTCGTCTAAAAGGTCATAAACTTTCATAGAGAGAAGTAAAATCAACATCATTGGCTTTCTACTTTATACTCTTGTGACTACTGTATTGTATTGCTGTTGGTTTTCCAATAAAATAAATAAATCAGTAAGTACCTATGTATGTAGGTATTTTACTTATCCATCACTTAAACTCTACTATTAACGTAAATTTTTTAAACGTATGTCGAGCAGCATAATCATCATCTTACGACTCACTCCTGATCACAGACCTTCATTCACGAATAAGCGTGAGAAGATAGAGGATACTCCACCACGCGAGCAAGTGCAGATCGGTGGAGGCAAGAACTGGATCGAATATATTCTAGCAAGCTAGTGTCTAGCTTGCTGTTTAAGTATTTTCTGGTGTATTAGCTGGTGGATACGGCACTAAATGAAACGTGCCGGATTCTAACTGGTTGCTTTAAACCGACTCCGGTACAGTTGCTCTATCCACTGGCTGGCATAGCGCCCCCAGATGTCCGCAGGGCTGTGGGAGGTTCCTCAGAAAGAGCCAAAATGGTGGACGACACACGACATCCTATGCACGGCTTCATTCCTGCGCCGCAAAGGCTGGCAAGCAGACGCAGCTTTATGAAGTGTGTCGACCCCTGAATACTGGCCCAGCGCAAGCGAGGTGGAGCGAGCGAGGAGCGCCATTGATATTTGTAATCTTTGGCGAAAAAAAGTGTCCCTCCCAACTCCATTTGTGCCACCGTCTGAGAGCCGCCTGGACATGACTTGCCTTGGGCGACCTGGAAGTCGTTAAACCGACTTCGAACCCAGGTCGGTCGCAGTAAGGACAACATGGTCAGGTGGGGATTCTCGAATGCGCAAAATGAGAGTTGCTTGTGTGGAGCTCCACAAACGATGGCCCATCTCACATCCTGCCCTGCGTGCCCTAACACCGAGCATGCAGGAGGAGCTCATGACCGCTAGCGACGGTGCAGTATCGGTTGCCCACTTCTGGCAAGGTGCTATTTAGCGACTTTGTTAAAAATTTGAAGTCGACACGATAAGAAGAAGAAAGTATTTTCAATCTCTTTATATCTCTAACCTATTTTAACGGTTATGTTCATACAGTTAATCTACATACACAAACCACCAAGCCTTCATAATATCATAACGGAGACTGAAGATCAAACAAAACAACTATTCATCAAAAAGTTCTGCAACGAAATTTGACTTAGGTACTGTACATCTTTAATGTTATAGTAACGTTGGCTCAGATTGGACTCAAACAACCAATATACCTAAACTAAGATCTACGAATTACAACTATGTTGCTGTGATAGTAGCATCCATTTTTTTTTTTTCATTATGACGCGTTGGAATAAATTAATGTTGCAAACTTGCTTTAAAAATACAGTTAACGCCATCTACTTAAAAGAAGACGGTACTATAGTTTAATTTTAAAACTAATAACGCCATCTATTCAAAAGAAGACGATACTATAATTTAATTTCAAATTATAATAAGATTATTTTTCGGAAACGCGTCACGATCCAAAGAGTATCCTGGGCATCCGTCCAGTTGCTCCGTCCATCCGGGGTGGTGGGTTCGATTCCCACGGCGGGGACACCTAGTGATATTTCACTTTGTGTAGTTTCCCCCAGTTGGCTAGGACATTGCAGGCTGAATCGCCTGATTGTCTGAAAAGAAAGATGATTCCGTGCTTCGGATGGAACGTTAAGCCGTTGGTCCCGGCTACTATCTCTGCTGGTACTAGTCGTTACATATAAACCTCGTCATAGGCCGTAAGGCCGTTTAAATAAACTCTGACACCAGGGTTTGCTGCCCAAAGAAGATCCGTCCAGTTTACCGCCATTGATATTTGACAGGGTTCTGCAGTTATCTGTAAAAGTAGTTGGTTTACCGATCACTTAGATTGGTTTCCTATTTTGGTTTTTAATATTCACCTTTTTTTGTGGATAACATCTTGTTTTAATAGAAGTAAGCAAAAAAAAAATGGAAAATTGATGTAGTTGTAGGTAATGTTATAAAAAGTTAAGTTTCATCTCGACCAAGAATCGAACCTCGAACCTTCACCTTCATTACTATGTGAACATCTAACCATTTACCGAATGCGCTACACGGCTTTTAAGAGAAGCGACGAAAAAAGTGACTAATATTTACCACTAGAAAAAACAAAACACATCCCAAATACATCTGTCAGCACAAGTCAGCGTGGTAAATCATTGTAAATTATCCCCACTTATTCCACAGGAACCCAATACTGGGATAAAAAGTATCCTATGTGTTAATCAAGATCACATTCTATCTGCATGCAAAATTTCAACCAAATCCGTTCAGCCGTTTATGCGTGATTGCTCCACAAACAAACAAACTCACAAACTCACAAACATACAAACATCGTCACATACTTTCGCATTTATAATATTAGTGAGATTATCATGTTAAAATATGTTTCACATAATTATGAAGTACTGAGTACCTATTTGCTCTGACAATTATTTGTAAAATGTGTAATGCTGAATGTGCTTTATATATAGAATTTTATTATTGTACTAGTCTTTACCCGCGACTTCATCTGCAAAAATTATATACCACATTTTAAGTCAGCTATTAAACAAAAAAAGTTTCATCAAAATTGGTAGTTTTTGCGTGATGCGCGAACAAACAAACAAACAGACAAAGAGACAGACAAAATTTCTAAAAAAGGTTGATTTCGAGTCAGGGATACCTAAAAACCATATCGTTATCTTTTTGTAAATATCTTCAATGCACAGACACACTTCAGTTACAGTTTTATAATAGTTTAGATAAGCTTTTATCCAAATCCGTTTAGGGTTGAACTACACTACGTAGCACAGAATCGCATTATTCCGTCGCTCCATCCTTTTTTGTCACTCAGGAACGTCATTTGTAAGAGCATATAAAGATAGACGGAACGCGATCGCACGCGGCGTGCTGTTCCGTGCTGTTCCGTTCCGTCTATCTTGTATACTCTAGTAAATGACGTTCCTGAGTGACAGAAAAGGATGGAGCGACGGAAAAATGCGATGCCGTGCTTCCTGATGTAGTTCAACCCTTAGCAGGCTTTTATGCGGGACGAGTCACAAACATTGTTAGCGTCACAAATTTTTACATTTATGATAATAGTAGGATTTAGTCATTGATGTCTTATTGTATAAGAGGATTAGGAGGATTTAGCCTTTATAAAGGTATATCCTTATAATAGATTTCTAGATACATGATTTCTTATTTCCACTTTATTCTTTGACTTCTGATTTTCTGATCTAATCTTGTTATACTTTATGACTGCTAAAACAAGTATAGTTATGTGGCATGGCATCGACACATGGTGCTGACGACAAAGCAAGAATAGTGCCATAGAACGTTATTGAGTACGTTTCGGACTGAAGTCCCTGAAGAAATCTAGAAACTAACCCAACCAAATAAATCTTCTTCTTCTTGTGGTGCCATCTCCTATCGAAGGTTGGCCATCATTAGTGCTATTCGGACCCTGGAGACTGCAGCCCTGAACAGTGAGGTAGTGTTCCTAGAGATTTTTAAGCCAGGTCGTCCTTCTTCTACCAGGCATTCGTCTTCCCAAAATTATAATCCTCATAATGTGACCGAGGTACTGTAATTTCCGGGTTTTTAGAGTTTTTTTTATTTCTACTGTCTTGTTCATCCTCTGCAAGACCACCTCGTTGCTAATTCTGTCCGTCCATGATATCTTCAACATCCTCCTGTATACCCACATCTCAAAAGCCTCAAATTTTGCACATGGTTTGAGTGAGTGTCCAGGATTCAACACCGTACAGGAGGATGGAGAATACGTACGTAAGATAAATTGACATTACAATCAAAGCCTTAACAGAGTGGTGGCCGAGATTAGGCAAAAGAGAAGTGGGTCGTCCGGCAGCCAGATGGGTTGACGACATCTGGAAAAGTATAGGCAAGACCTGGATGCGACTGGCATAGGACCGAGAAGAATGGCAAAATATGGAGGAGGCTTATGCCCTGCAATGGGTAGATACAGGCTGAAAATGATGATGATGATGATGCCCAGCTGACTGCCAACTTCCAAGTAATGGAGAGAAACTCGAAAAACAAGAAATTGAAAAACAAAAAACAACCAGAAATAAAGTCAGAGTCGCGAGATAAAATTAAGTTTCCAATCTCAATTCCTCGTTACTAGAAGAAATGAAATTGTATTGTGTTTAACCCAAATTAGAATCCGCTCAGTATCAGAATAATTAAAAAAATAGAAGCTGGGTAAAAGTTTTAATTTACGAACTTGATCTTTTATTTCAGTCTAACCCTAAAGTAATTAAGCAACCCAACATAGAGAACAAAATTGCTTAGTAAATTATAGAAAAGTAAATTCAAAAAGAAATTAATTGTGCTTTATTTCATAATCATCATAGGCATTACATCTGTTGCAGATGATTTAAGCAGTGTTTTTAGACAAGCACTTTTTAAATGACATCAAAAGCCTGTGCCCCAGTAGTGGGAAAGACAGAGGCCGATAACTAGAAGATCGGATGCGGTCTCAACGCTAAAAAGCGAATAATTATCATGTGGTAGCAAGTCATAGTCAATTGTCACGTTTATTAAATAGTGTCGCTCGCCTCACGCTTCGATTCGTTATAGTTTTTTTTGCCATCTCTGGATGCTACAGTACTAGCACTTTTTCCTTTTCAGATAAGTTTACTAATTTAATCATTGTAACTAAACGTCCGCAACGTGTTTCCTAACCTGATTTTACCCTTTTCCGGCAAGATGAAACCCAAATAAACGTCAGTTTATACGAATCGAATAGTAACAAGTTACGTTCTACGGTAGACAATGCCAGTGGAAACTGCGGGGGTTGTTCCATGCACTTGTGTTTCGATAGACCGACTTAATAACTGTTATTGTGCGACTGGCTATTCATTCCGGGTTCGCGTTCAAGCCAAGCCAAGATAATTCTTTTTTAACCCCTGACGCATTAAGTACACCTTTGTACAGTAATACTAGGTTTATAAGACCGTTGTACAGTCAGCAGCAAAAAGATGGATGCACTTTTACTACGTCGTAGTACTAAAGTGTATACATCTTTTGCATGAGGAGGCATACATCTTTTTGCTGCTGACTGTAAAAGCGCAGTAGACAATTAATAGCTCGCGATATTATACAGGGTGAAATTGATATCATTAGCATCCTTTTAAACTAAGAGTCTACCCACCAAACTGAACAACTTTTACGATAGGAGCTAACCATGAGCAAACCGATCGAGGTAAAAATAAATCTGCTGTACCATACTAAACTGCAATGCCTTGTATGCAACAGCAGGCTTTTTTTTGCTCTGATAGTAAAATTTGTTCAGTTTGATGGGTAGATTCTTAGTTTAAAAGGATGCTAATGATATCAATTTCACCCTGTACCTAGGTACCTATTGACCGATAAGGAGGTGCCATCGTAGCGCGCGCCTGAAATCCCTTACCTCTACTGTCTAATTGTTATAGCGCCCTTTTCACCGCCGAAGCATCCATTAGTCTGCTTTTCGACTTGGAGCGAGATAGAGCATGTTTGGTAGCACCCGATTTTGCACCCTTTGACTACCGCGCATGATTGATGTTTGATTGACTTCTGGATTTGACGGGAATGTGGGTCTGCTCTACGCAAACGAAGAATGACGAGTTCAATTATTTTCCTGGTCGTGCTGTACATGCTATATAGGGTCCTTCTTAATATGCTGACACTTTTTTCAGGGGATGGTCAGACCGTAAAACTGAACAACTTTCTCCATGGGTCCAACATCGAAATCGCGAAAAAAAAATCAGCTCTTCCATACAAAACTGCAAACCTACTCGAGCCAAATGTATGGGACAGATGATTTTTTTTCGCGATTTGTATGTTGGTTCCATAGAGAAAGTTGTTCAGTTTGATGGTCTGATCATCCTCTTAAAAAACTGTCAGCAGATTCAATTGAACATGTATACAGTATGTTAAAAAAACCCTGTTGGAGCCTTTATGCTGGGGGTGCTTCAGACAATAAAACTGAACAACTTTCACTATGGAGTCAACATCGAAATCTCGAAATTGCATACAAGACTGCAGTACCACTACCAACTCTACTCAAATGTATGGGACAGCTGATATTTGTTTCGCGATTTCGAAGTTGGCTCCATAGTGAAAGTTGTTCAGTTTGATGATTTTACATCAATCATCATCGGTAGGATGTGTACTAAAAAAGGATTTTTCGATATCGTAATTCCCAGCGGACGAAATCGAAGACAAAAACAAGCTTAAACACGATGCATGTTTGAATGCAAGTTTCTCAAGAAATTTAACATAAAATGTAGTAAACTACAACTCGCAAATAATTTTCAACTGTAATTCCAGTTGTACAAACATGCGCGACTACTACCTCAAATTCGGTAACTTTTACTCAGTTCCAGAAGTTCCTTGCTAATGATATTCGTAATTACAGCTTTGCTTATTCAGTCTGAAATATTTATCAAAGCTAAGTAAATGGACTAAGCTTTTTCTCTGCTATTTTATCTACGTAGACCCGTTTTTGCCATGCTAGTTAATGTCTAATTATTATGGCGCGTTCACATGCCCGCGTTCAAAACGATATTCAGCGGGTGCAAGCACGTGCTCGGTGCTCGCTGCTTGCGCTCGAGAATTTCTCCGATCCGGACGAGTGACGGTTTTTCGACAAAATTCAAAGGATGAATGCTTTCGATCGTGTACCTGGGCCTATAGACAAAGTATCTTTCGATTAGCGTTAACGACAGTAGAAAACATAAAAATGTATGGACTTGACGTATGGTTACGAAGGCTAATGTCACAATGTTTCAATCGCCAATGTCAAATCCATATATCATTTTCTACAAGCGTCTACGCCAATAGAATGTCACTTTGTCTAGGGCGCTGTTCTAATGCGCGCGAGCGTGTCAGTATTGCATGCGACTTCGTGGCGAACGGACGACCCACAATTGGTTATAACAAATATGTTGGACTGGCCAAGCGATCAACTTCTAGATTTCTATGAATTTTTATCATTCACCACGTTCTTCTCTGAACTCTTCTCCTTTTGAGTGCAATGTTTGTGTGAACAGGGTGCTTGTGTTCGTGCTCGTTGCATGTGTCCGTCGAGCTGCATGCGCCGCCGCCGGGCCGCTTCCCGAGCTGCTTGACGGGCTGTGCGGCGCGCGTGTAAACCCACCATAATAGATACGATTAATACTTTTTTATCCCGATAAAAAGTAACTTTCAAAAATAAAAACGCCTAGCCATAAACTATTGGGAAAATGATAATTATCATAAAAAGGCTATCTAGGACTCGGATATTATTAGCCACATGTCCGGTTCGCATACTCATTATGGAATAACAAAGAAGAACTCAAAAAATCCAAAAATATATTTATTCAAAATAGGATCCAATGTACTACCTCTTTTCGAACGTCACAAATTATGTCCTTTCTTCCGCCTGTTCCTATAATTATAGTGAAACTATCAATAGTCTATCAATACTATCGTTACCTAGAATAAAAAACCGGTCAAGGGCGAGTCGGGCTCCTCGCGCACCGAGGGTTCCGTACCACACGACCACACAACATATTATGTAACTTACAAAAAAGGATTTGTTTTCTCCGAGACCTTTAGCGCGCGACCGACTCGCACTTGGCCGGTTTTTATTATCTGTTGTTATACTGTATAGAGTTTGTTCTAAATCACACCAAGTTTGACGCTTGTATGTTTGCTTGTATGTTGTATGTATCGTTTTTACGATAGAGCGGGAAGAAAAAACTATAATTAAAACTTAGTTTCTTGTATGAGGACCCCCTGAATTTTTGTCGTTTTGACATTTTTATGCTCTGTTAGCAAAATCCGCCATAATACCGCACACTCTGTGAAAGTGTCGTCTAATGTCGTCTATTACGGTTCAAAAGTTACAGCCCTAAATAGGAAACCCAGACAGACAGACGTACGGGGTTCATCCTTTGGGTACGGTACCCTAAAGATTGTTACTGATTGTTTCTCGAGGTCAAGTTTTAGTTTAGGCAAGACTTTATGGTGACATACCCAGCTAGTCCCTTATTTGCATTTGTGGTCCAATTTTCAGATCATATGCCCCGTTTAAGTTCGTGAAAAGAAGCTAGTGTTCTTGCGTGTAATTGTATGTGTGTGAGTAGGTATTGGGTCTGTTTGTGTGTGTGTGTGAGTCAGGTCTGTGACGTAGTTACTCCAACTGCTCTAAATACAGTTAAGGACTTAACAGATCGAATTGCTGATTGCAAACTATTAGTATGTAGTTAGTTATCTAGGACCAATTACATTTACATACGTTCGGAAGTTATATAAACTAATTACTTAAGTACCTAGTTAATTTGTCACCATTGAAGGTCTTGTTAATTGTTAAGTCACGTGATAGGTACTTTCTATTCTATTCTTTTTTTTAAATGGCTGCCATTTTTATTTTGCCAATGTCTAGTTTATGTAGCAAGAGTGCTTGACGTTGTACGGTATATAGTTTATGTATATTTGTGGCTTCAAGGATTGTTTTTTTAAAAAGAACACTACAGGGTGTAAGGGACAGCCCTCCGCAGACTGAAATGGTGAACGAAAAAAAATCTGCTGTCCCATACATTTGAGTGCGGTAGGTACAGCAGTTTTGTATGGGACGGCTGATTTTTTTCGCGTTTCCTGAGGTAGGCTCCATAGTGAAAGTTGTTCAGTTTGATGGTCTGAGCTCACCGTTTCAGTCTGCGGAGGGCTGTACCTTACACCCGAACCACCACTGGAGCTTCGTTGTAGGCCCGGGAGGGGGCAACCAACAATTGACAAGCAACGCGACTACCCAATAGCAGACCTATAACGCGACTCCGACAGGTACTTTAATGAAATATAATTTTTTTATAATCCAAAGGTCCGTATGTCCGTAATCAGATGATCAACCTTTGAACGGTTGTATCTCCTGAACCAACTAACAGACCATGTCAGTTTTTGTACTGTTTGCATAGCTACAGTGCATATAACAATAATATCTGCATATTCATGCATATTCATTTTAGCAACCATACCCAGACCTTTGAACGGCTGTAACTTCTAAACCGACTGGAGTTATGCAGGCAGACCTGGTCCATCCCCATCACAGAGATGCTCTTTCAATACTGAATCAGCTTTGCAGCTAATGGTTACCAAAAGTACGCTTATCTCTTTTACTAATAGAGATAGACAAAGATAATGCATAGCATAGCATAGCATATGCTCACGACTATATTCCCCGAGGGGGTAGTTAGAGATATTCTGAAACCTCAGAACATCCACGTTTCACCCACCGCTTCCACTAAGTTCAACTCAAAGTTCAACCAGTTGAAATAATGAAACTGTCCAGTGTGACGGGGGGTGAGCCCGTCGCAACTTATAATGGACAGTGGGTACAATACATGCCTCGAAATTGAAGGTGCAGGTTTCCTCGCGATGTTTTCCTTCACCGAAAAGCCAGTGGTGTTACAAATCGTACAAAAACTCATTGGTACGAGTCGGCCTGGACGGGATCAAACCATCGCCTCCTGCACGGCAGCCAAGGTTACTCGCCACTGGACCACCACGGCCTCTACAAAGATAATGACGGTACCTAAATTAGTCACCTCTTAAAACACCTGGGCATTCATTTAATTACCTACTGAAGGCCTAGAACTACCTCACAGGAGAGTACCAACGTAAAGGTATAAAATGTTAATTAACGAATTGACCCAAAACAGCTCTGGGACACCACACCCGTCTATTAGACAAATTAACGTAAAATTGCCTTTTTTTCCTGTATTCCATTAGATTAAGAGTTTATTTCGTTTGTTTGTTTGATAAAGAAGTTGATTAGGTGTTAAGGCGCCGAGTGACTACAATGGAATCAATTCAATTCAATTTTTGTTTAATGGCATCCGATGTGTTATCACAATTAAGCCAACGTCTCGTTATATGAAGATTATACGTAGGAAAATGATCAATAGTTTTAACCCGTCAAATGTCTGTGGAACATACGTCTGTACCACAACTTTTCTATACGTAGAGTGTCTGTGGAACAGACGTCTGTACCGTAAGCATAGCGCCGCCATTGGCTGGCTTGTGGTGCCGGTGCGTTCCGTTCTACCTCTATTTATATTTTTTATTAGATTTATTGGTTTTCATTGGTTCGTTTGAATACAATTCTGTGAAAAACGGAACAAGTTTCATCTCAAACAAAAAAGAACTAGTGAACCATAGTGAATTCACGGACCAAGATGGCGGAAGTGGTGTCGGAACTATTTCAATGTTTACCAAGTTATTCAATTGTTTTTAAACTAAGTGTTGTTCATAAATACCTCGTAATATTGTCAGCTTTTAGATTATTATATTGGTTTTGTGCTTTGTGAAGTGTAACAATGTGTAAAACGGTAATATCATGCAGACGGATTCCAGTTTTTTTCCGAAAGGTAGGTAATTAACATAACACGGAATATTTTTGTTATTGTTTAATAATGTAAATAATGTCAATTGTAAGATGTATTTAGAATGATAGGAAATGTTATTTACTTCACGTAGACATATAATTTATTGCCATAATTTCATAGCATAACATCGAAAAATATTTTTTTCTAAAAGGTGGTAAAAATAAAATAGGTAAAAAAACTTTTTAAGTTAAACGATTTTATTTGAATGAAAACTGCACTAAACGGTAAAAAATAATTTTCTACATTTTCGTATTATGTTGTACACTACCGTTAGCTGGAAATTTGTGAGTATAACCTATGTCAACCTATCTTCAAAATAGTTATGACGAATAAAGGTATTACAATAGGCATTCATATTTTAGATTAATACTTTGTTAAATTAATTTTGATTATAAAATCGTGGGCGCTTGCATAGTAATAGGTATAACTCAAATGTTACATACTATTTATCTTACAAAATAAAAAAATACATCAAAACATTTTGAAAGTAAATAGTACGGCTAAGGTGATATCGATGTGGTTTTCATTGTTGTATGTCATCGAGCTATGAAGACCTGTACCTGCACTACCTACGGATGAATGCAAATTTTTTAGGAAAGTTTAATATTTTACTAGCAAGCGCCCACGATTTTATAATCAAAATTAATTTAACAAAGTATTAATCTAAAATATGAATGCCTATTGTAATACCTTTATTCGTCATAACTATTTTGAAGATAGGTTGACATAGGTTATACTCACAAATTTCCAGCTAACGGTAGTGTACAACATAATACGAAAATGTAGAAAATTATTTTTTACCGTTTAGTGCAGTTTTCATTCAAATAAAATCGTTTAACTTAAAAAGTTTTTTTACCTATTTTATTTTTTACTTTTTAGTTTCCCAGTCAAAGTAAAAACTGAAAACATTCATAGAAACGAATTAAATGAGATCGAATGCAAGTGATCTGCTACAATTAAATGAGACCCTTGACCACCTCCTGTCTCGATCATAAGACGCTCGATCTTACCGAGACTAAAAAGTATTCATCGAAACAAATTAAATGATACCAAACACGAGTGTTCTGCTACAATTAGTTGTATAGACCCCTTGAAAACCTTCCATCTCCAACATTAGATACTCAATCTTACCGGTACCTACCTACCGTAAAGTTCTCATACACAAATTATATGATACCAAACACGAGTGCTATGCTATAATACATCGAGGAGATACCTTTACCACCCGCTGTATTCATCATCAAGACCCTCAATCTTACTGATACTACAAAGTTCTTATCGAAACAAATGAAACGAGATCAAACACAAATGCTTTATAGAGGAGATCTCCATCATCAGACCCTTCAGTCTGACCGGGACTAAAGAGTCCTTATCAAAACCAATTAAATGCGATCAAACACGAGTGTACTGCAACAATTTACTGAGGAGATCCCTTGAACACCTTTCGTCTCCATTATCAGACCTTCAATTTTCCCGAGACTATAGAATCCTATTCAAAATCAATTAAATCCGATCCGCCACGAGTGTTCTACTTCAATCAACTGAAGAAATCCCTTAACCACCCTCAATCTCCATCATTAAACCCTCAATCTTACTGGTGCCACGAAGTTCTCATCGCTACAATTGAAATGAGACCAAACACGAGTGTATTGCTGTAATTCATCAACGAGATCCTTGACCACCTTCCGTCTCCATTATCAGACCCTCTATCTTAATGGTACCACAAAATTTTCATCGCTACAATTGAAATGATATCTAACGCGATTGTATTGCTATACTTAATCGAGGAGATCCCTTGACCACCTTCCGTCTCCATCATCAGACCCTCAATCTTACTGGTACCTCAAATTTCTCATCGCAACAATTGGAATGAGACCAAACACGAGTGTTTTGCTACAATTCATCGACGAAATCCATTAACCACCTTCCGTCCCCATCTTCAGACCCTCAGTCTTACAAGTGCCACAAAATTCTCATTGAAACAATTTAAATGATACCAATCACGAGTGCTCTACTATGTGTCATCGAGTAGATCCCTTGACCACCTTCATTCTCCATCATCAGACCCTCAATCTTACCGGTACCATAAAGTTCTCATCGAAACAATTAAAATAATATCAAACACAAGTACTCTGCTATAATTCATCATGGAAATCCCTCGACCACCTTCCGTTTCCATCATCAGACCCTCAGTCTTACTGGCACCTCGAAGACAATTGAAATGAGACCAAACACGAGTGTATTGCTATAAGTCATCAACAAGATCCCTTGACCACCTTCCGTCTCCAGCATCAGACCCTCAATCTTACAGGTACCACAAAGTTCTCATCGCAACAATTGGAATGAGATCAAACACGAGTGTATTGCTATAATTTATCGAGGATATCCCTTAACCACCTTCCGTCTTCATCTTCAGACCCTCAATCTTATTGGTACCTCAAAGATCTCATCGCTACAATTGAAATGAGACCAAACACGAGTGTATTGCTATAAGTCATCAACAAGATCCCTTGACCACCTTCCGTCTCCAGCATCAGACCCTCAATCTTACAGGTACCACAAAGTTCTCATCGCAACAATTGGAATGAGATCAAACACGAGTGTATTGCTATAATTTATCGAGGATATCCCTTAACCACCTTCCGTCTTCATCTTCAGACCCTCAATCTTACTGGTACCTCAAAGATCTCATCGCTACAATTGAAATGAGACCAAACACGAGTGTATTGCTATAAGTCATCAACAAGATCCCTTGACCACCTTCCGTCTCCAGCATCAGACCCTCAATCTTACAGGTACCACAAAGTTCTCATCGCAACAATTGGAATGAGATCAAACACGAGTGTATTGCTATAATTTATCGAGGATATCCCTTAACCACCTTCCGTCTTCATCTTCAGACCCTCAATCTTACTGGTACCTCAAAGATCTCATCGCTACAATTGAAATGAGACCAAACACGAGTGTATTGCTATAAGTCATCGACGAGATCCTTTGACCACCTTCCGTCTCCATCATCAGACCCTCAATCTTACCAGTACCATAAAGGTCTCATCAAAACAATTTATATAACACTAAACACGAGTGCTCTGCTATAAGAAATCGAGGAGATCTCTTGACCACCTTCCGTCTCCATCATCAGATCACCTCCATGTTACCATATTATTGCATTGTCATCAGAACTATACTTGTGTGTAAAGTTTCAACTGAATCGGTTGACAGGAAGTGGGTGAAAATTCGATTACAAGAATCCATTGTTAGTTAGTTAGTTAGTTAGATAGATAGTTAGACCGGTTCGAAGTTAAATAAAATCGTTTAATAAATTTCATTGTATAAAACACAGCGACACGCGAGCGTTTTTTGTTTGGCAGAGCCTCGACACGGGATGGGTTTAAGTCTAGACTGGCAGTTTTGCCAATTTAAGTAGTTTAGAGTCTCTCTCTCTCTCTTTGAAATTTTGTATGAATAATCTCAAAGCTTGATATCTTCGCAATTATATTATAAATTCTAAATGTTATTTGATACGCGCAATCTAGATTTTCCAGGTGACGTGGCTGAGGGGGTGGCAAGAGGACGTCTCGTCGGCTTGCGATTTTGACAGCCACGTGGCTCCGCCGTTTTATGGCGGTTTCTAGTGTGTTTTTGTTTAAAAACGGCTATTTTTCCTATATAAAACATTGCTTTTATTAATACCGTCTACGAGTGTTCTACGACAAAGTTTTAATATATTTGAGTTCCCGATATTTCGTCAGTGTTACAACTGCCATGATCACGGAACTACATCCTTTCTCGCTCGCACTTCATTCGTAAAAAATGACAGCTAAGTGTCAAAGGTGTGCCTGTGCTCTTGCAATAAGGACATACAGGGTGTTACAAAACACCCTAGTAATACTTAGTAATGCTTCAGACCATCAAACTGAACAACTTTTACTAGAAACGTCGAGAAATAATAAAAAAATCTGCTGTTTCATACCAAACTGCAATACCGACTCGACTCAAATGTGTGCGACGGCAGATTTTTTTCGCAATTTCGATGTTGGCTCCATACCAAAAGTTGTTTAGTTTGATGGGTAGAATACATGCTGAAGTTATCCGCTGTGATATAAAATTTACCCTGTATAGGCTGATAATCATCATCAGCCTATATAAGTCCCACTGCTGGGCACAGGCCTGCCCTCTAGGAGGGTGTTTTTATGGGCGTTCGTCCACCACGCGTGCCCAATGCGGATTGGTAGACTTCAAATAGGAATTTCTTCTTCTGCGTTTGCAGGTTTCCTCACGATGTTTTCCTTCAACGTTTGAGAGCAGTCGGTATTACGTACATAAGGTAGAAAAACTCATTGGTACATGGCATGTGGTCCGTGCGGATTCGAACCCGGACCTCATGGTTGAGAGTCCATACCTCTCCGCAACGCGCCACCGAGTTCTTCTGATAATGTAAACTGTAAATGATAAGACATTTTAGGCCGACTCAGTTTGCGACGTTAAAAAAATCTCATTAGTAAAGGACGGGCAAAACTGACAGAATCAGCTAAACAGACGTTTGCTAGACACCCTGACACTTTGACGGTGACAAGTATATCAAGAACACTTTTTGTTACGCTGACATAAATGCTGACAGAAGATAAAAATGAAGCTTATTTGCAAAGAATTCTTTTTAGGATTCTGTTGGCACGGACCTGAAAAAAGACGGACGTAATCTCGTCTAATTACGAGTGAAGCACCCATTTCTTTTGTGTGCGTGCTGTCACGCGGTACATAATGGTGACGGGTGTCGGACCTGCGCCTAGAGCTAGTGCATCTGTGTGAGTGTAGGTCCCTTGTAGAACAAACGAAAATGTAGGACCTTGCATGCTTCACATCTTTTTAGTGTCACATTACGTCCGTCTTTTTTTCATTTCCGTGTCTGTTGGAGCATTCCATAAAACCTGAAAAAATACTGCAAAGCTGAATTCAGACGATAAATATCTTGGACATTGTCACACAAATTATCTAGTCACATTTAAAGTACAAGAAACTAGCCTGGACTTGTATTATGATAACTAGACAACGATATGGAATACATGTATAGATACAAACATCCATGACTCGGGTACAAATATTCATATTCATAATACAAATATTTATTTGTCGCTTACGGTATTTGAACCCGCGACAGCAGGCAGCAGGTAGGTTCACTACAGACTGCTATCGGGCCATCGATCAAATTGAACAACTTTAACTATGGAGAACTTTAACCTGTATGACGATATTATTGATGCGAATGAGGCAAAAAAAGGTATGCAAGGATCGTAGTAGTTGGCACGCCCTGGTCTCTGCCTACCCCACTGGGAAAGAGGCGTGACGTAATAGATATTATACAGGGTGAAATTGATATCATTAGCATCCTTTTAAACTAAGAGTCTACCCATCAAACTGAACAACTTTTGCTATGGGAGCAAACTATGATCAAACCGATCGGAGCAAAAAAAAATCAGCTGTCCCATACTAAACTGCACCCGCCGCCGCTGCCTACAGGACTCAAATGTATGGGACAGCAGATTTTTTTGCTCCGATTGGTTTGCTCCCATAGTAAAAGTTGTTCAGTTTGATGGGTAGACTCTTAGTTTAAGGCGTATCAGCCGTGGACCACTCTCCTCTCACTCACACTCCATACTAATCGATGAGAAAGAGCGCGTGGCTCCGGTCAGAATTTTGCTGTTTTCTTTGAAAAATTCGATGATTTTTTATTAATTTCGAAAAAGTAAAAAACCACATCATTCTAAATTGTATTGTGAACAATATAGTAAATTTTCATTTTGTTCCGATTAAAAATGTAAGAGTAAAATGGTTACAACTGGAAAAAAAGGGGTGACTTTAGAGTCCCTTTTCTTCGGTTTTATTCATTAAAATCGATTTCTAGAAAAACCACATCACTTCTCATATCCTGTAGATGGTTCAGTTTAAATTTCAGCTCAAAAAGTGCCATAGTTAATGAATAAAATGGTTACAAAATTACCCAAAACCGGCAGGTAGCCCCTTAAAAGGATGCTAATGACATCAATTTCACCCTGTATAGATAGATAGGTAAACGATTGTTTTTTGTTTTGATTAGCTTATTAAGTATTATCCGTTAAAATATTTACCTTCAATTTAAGCGAACGCTTAACTCTTAAAGACTGAACCAGAAAGATAAGAGATATAGCCTGTAGAATCCCACTGCAGGGCAAAGGCCTCCTCTCACGAATAAGGGTGAGAGGGAGTGGGCCATACTCCACCACGCGGGCCCAGTGCGTGTTGGTGGAGGCAAGTTAGTGGTCACCTTGCTGTCAGAGAATTTTCAAGCCGCCAATAGGCCTCTGACTTGGCTTAACGAACAGTTACAACGCCATCTGACGGAACTATCCGAGACCAACTGCTTAACGTGCCTTCCGAAGCACGGAAACGCTCGAGGTGAAATACCACTAAACGGTCACCCATCCAAAGACTGACCGGACCTGACGTTGCTTAACTTCGGTGATCGTTTCCAATACCGAAGCTCCACTACGCCAACGAGCGCTTCTTCGAGCTTCGAGAACCAGAATCCAAAGTAAATGTTTTGGTTAGAAATCGGCACCTGAACTGTTCTATTCAAATTCAGAAATTAGTAACAGATCAAGAAGTGAATAGAACTTTATACAATTCGAACAACTTTGAACGCTTTGAAAGCAGCCGTTTGTGCCGAAAGCAACTGTTCGATTTAACTCAACACGATACTGAAATTTCGTTCTATTTGAGTCTTTGATCATTTAGTTGTTGATTAGATGAAACTATACTCTATTCCAAATAACGACGAAAATTTAAGGCCATTTTGAATTACAGAAACAGAGATTTGAAACACTTCCTCTCACTTATTCTTAGACCAGCTTTAGTAACGTCCAAGATACGTTGGATAGTATATCTTTCTTATAAATCAATCTTATTTGCTAATCAGAATTGGCCAGAAAGCTATACAGGAATCGGAAATTCTTTTCGTCCTTATTTGGAATGCAGTATAGACGGAAGAATGAAGGTATACCTACTTAGTAACGAAAGTGTTATATAAAAGGAATGCATCGATGATTTAGATGATTTTTGACTTGTGAGGCCGGAAGTGTTAGTTCGAAAAAACCTAGAAGATCGAATTAAGACCAAATTGGGAACGTACAATTTATTTACATTAAATTTACATTAAATTGCAGATTATCTTCTAGGTACCTACCTAGAAGATAATCTGCAATTCTTTAATAAGTTTAAACATTCCACTTTTAAGAAAATCTAAATATAATATCTAATATCTTGGACAATGTCATAAAAATTATCTAGAAACATGTAAAGTACCAGAATCTAGCCTGGACTTGTATTATGACGATCAACGATATTATTTTATTTTATTTTATTTTATTTGGGGAGCTTACAGCTATAAAACAAATAATTCACAAATTTAGTTAGCTGTAGGCCAAGTACAAGCCTATACAATAGAATACATATATAGATACAAACATCCATGACTCGGCTAGAAATATTCATATTCATCATACAAATATTTGCCCCTTACGGGATTCGAACCCGCGGCACAGGAGGCAGGTTCACTACAGACTGTGCTATCGGGCCGTCAAATAAATTCTAATTTTATATCCTTTTTGAAATTAATATGTTTAACCTATATAATATAGTGTAGTGTTAACTAGCTCTTTAGGCATTTGGGTTGGATATATGATTTAACAGGTAGATGACACGATTGTGTCGAGACCTCCGCCTTAATCATGGATTTCCGCAAAGTAACGCCTGTTTCTTTGCACACCTGCGTTTTGCCGACGACATTGTCGTCATGGCGGAATCGCTGCATGACCTCTGTGGGATGCTTAGCGACCTTAATGCCGCTTCCCGACGGGTCGGTCTCGGCATGAACTTAAACAAGACGAAAGTCATGCTTAATTCTCATGTCGAGCCAGAGGCGGTATACGTCGGCGAGGCGGCGATAGAAATTGTGCAAGACTATGTCTACCTTGGACAGACTATAAGACTAGGTAGAAACAACTTCGACAAGGAGACCGCTAGGCGTATCCAGATAGGATGGGCTGCTTTCGGGAAACTACGTCATATATTCTCCTCGGCCCTACCACAATGCCTCAAAACGAAGGTGTTCAATCAGTGCGTTCTGCCAGTGATGACCTCTATGGTGCGGAAACGTGGACCCTGACGGTAGGGCTAGTTCATAAATTCAAGGTCGCTCTGCGAGCTATGGAGAGAGCTATGCTCGGTGTTTCTCTGAGGGACCACATCAGAAATGAAGTGATTCGTCACAGAACTAAAGTGGCTGACATAGCTCAGAAAATTTGCAAACTGAAGTGGCAATGGGCTGGTCATATCTGTCGAAGAACTGACAACCGATGGGGTGTCAGAGTTCTAGAGTGGAGACCGCGAACTGGTAGGCGTAGAGTGGGACGCCCTGCTGCCCGCTGGACAGACGACCTAAAAAAAGTAGCAGGGAGCGACTGGATGAGGAAGGCCGAGGACAGAGTTTTGTGGCGCGCCTTGGGAGAGGCCTATGTCCAGCAGTGGACGATGATAGGCTGATGATGAACGCCTGTTTCAATAAATTGGATATGATTTTTTTTTGGTTTTCTTTAATCGAGAAATCTAAAGTTTTGCGATGGGCGCCACTGAACGGTAAAATGCATCATAGAAGGTAGTTGTAGAAAAGTTTATGACCACCCTGAAACGGATCATGGTCGTATATGTATGTGTGTATGTAGGTTTAGGTTTGTATGCTTGATTGTATGATTGACATTTAAATTCTATACTGATAAGTATTTGAAACTTTCTTTAATTTTTTTTAGATTTATGTTAAGTCATTCTAAATATTCTGAAATATTAATAGAATACCTAATTGTACAAATTAAAACCTTCTAACTAACTTCAGACATGTTAAAATTCCCTTCAAACCATTACAAGCTCAAATAATGGAGAACTTATGCTTTCTAAATGTAAATTAACTTTTAAACTTCTGATATATGCTAATGTCGGATATAATGTCTCATGGGTTTTGAAGATTAGAGAACGAATTTTGCAGTCCATTCTGTGGTAATCATATTTCCTAGAAAATTGTTTTTAGGCATTGAAAAGTATACAAAAATGTCCTAATATGGCAAAATGGACGATATATTTTCCCTCATTTTGTAATAGAAGTAAAAAAAAAGTTTTCGAACGATCTAGAAACCAGTAATGCTCTATAGGTACAAGTTATAAATTTTGTCAGATTTCCGTTAAAATATACGTGTTAACTGTATGCATTAACGCAAAACTAGAAAGTAGTTTGTTTAGAGTCGAGAGCAGAATCGAATTATCATGGTTTCAACATAGGTAATTTTATTGAAAATATTGAATAATTTATTTGTATACTCTGTTTATATTGTTTTATTTCTTTGTTTAAATTTTTTTGTATACTTAATTTAAAATTTACTGATCTCGATCTCTATATACACACCGCAAGGCCACACCCTACTTACTACCAAAACAAGATTCTTAAAATGTATCCATGAGCACGTTAGTGCTTTCATTCATTGCTGAAATGATAACAAATCAATTTTGCCTCAAAACTTAAAATGCGAATAACTTTAAATTTTAACTATCAAAATAATTATATTTTTGTTTCAATGTAATTATTTTGTTATGAACCAGTTGGGGTGTATGAGGTTTTGCGCTTATTCATAAACACGTTGTATAATGTTGGGTGGCACTAATACATTGTATTTGATTAATAAACTTAGCTAAAAAAAGCTCTTTAGGTGCTATTTTGGCTCTGCCATTTTTGGAGCTTTGATTGTTTTTTTTATTTCTGTCAACAAGATATCAATGACCTAAAACGATAAAAAACTAGGTACCTACTGCCACTTTGCTAGCTTTCAAAAATATCACATCATATCTAATCGCGAAAGCGACATTTTGCGAAAGTGACGTTTTGCGAAAGCGACATTTTGCTTAAGCGACGTTTTGCGAAAGCGATATTTAGCGAAAGCGACGTTTTGCGAAAGCGACATTTTGCGAAAGCGACATTTTGCTTAAGCGACGTTTTGCGAAAACGACATTTTGCGAAAGCGACGTTTTGCGAAAGCAACATTGTGCAAACTGGACCTTTTGCGAACGTCTGACGTTTTGCGAAGTGGTCATTTTGCACCTAAGCCCTTTTCAATAGGTACTTACCTACTCAATGTGAAAATAATGTTCGCTGCAAGCTGCCTGCTAAAGACGAATATAGGCACAAAGTTGCCCGCATCTGATCTGCTAACAGAATTATAATTGCTAATGAAAACGGTTAGACTTCAATTAAATCAAAGTAACCCAAATGTTACACGTAATAATTCGTAGGAACTATGAGTGCTTTTACACATACAAAATTTATTAATCGACTTCGGTTTATTCTCATACATACCAAGCTTATTACGGAACAAAATATTTTGTAGAAAAACCAAACATTATTTTATGAAGAATTTACAAAATTATGGAATTATAGAAATGAACACGTAGATAAATTTATTGAAACAAATAACTTAGCCTAATTAACGAAATGAAAAAATAAATTTAATGAATCACATGAGCCAAATGAAAGAAATAAACAAGAAAGCTCAATAAATTAAATGAATAAAATGAACTGAATAAACCGAACCAAATGAATTAAAAATGCAGTAGAAAAACTGAACACAAAAATATTGACAGTGATAGCTTAATTAAAGTATACATATAAAAATATTGGTAGTGAAAGCTTAATTAAACAGTCTATCGTAGCTTAAACCTTGTAGGGCTAGGCTAGCATGGCAGCGCGACAGCAAAGACACGAGAAAAGGCGCGGGATAACGTCGTACCGTCATCACGCTAGGCCCTATGATCCCCTTTCTGATGGTGATTTACTGCGTAGTTTAGTACCCTTGAATGTACTTTGAACCACAAACCAATTAGTTAAAAGACCCACCACTAACGTAAACAAGAAAAAAAGCCACAAGCAAGTGTCTTTTTTTTTCTTTTTTTTTTGGATTAGACAAACATACAGCATAAATATTTACACTTGGAATACAAAACTTAAGCAGCATGCATGCGGGATGTTCTATCGATGGCGTCAATGTCAACAACATCAGCTACGCGGACGATATGGTGCTGCTGAGTACGTCGATCAGTGCGCTCAGGGGGCTGCTGCAAGTGTGTGAAGCCTACGCACAGACACATGGGTTGAAATACAACACCAAGAAGACGGGAGCTCATGGTCTTCACCGCGGGAAGCAGCTCTCCACAGGTCGTGCCGCCGGTCAAGCTATACGGGACTGCCTTGGTGAGAGTCAAGCAGTTCAAATACCTTGGTCATGTCGTAACAGAAGACCTGAAGGATGACCAGGACATTGAGCGGGAACGTAGAGCGTTGGCGGTCAGAAGCAGGGATGCCAGACGAGTGCGAGTGAAGTATCGTACCAATATTCGAAAATTATCGTACCAGATGAAAAATTATCGTACAACTGCCAGAAACGCGCTATTTCGCAAAACTAGAAATAGAATAGGAATTTTAGGAAGTTGTAGAATAAGACAGAAATTTTAAAAATAACTTATGAATTTTATAAAAGAGTGAGATCATCGGAATCACTATATACTTCTACCTCTAGATTCGAGGAGTAATCCTCGACCATAGACATTATTTTGTATTTTTAGATGATTTTAAGGCACTGGATAGTACAGCTTGGCCAAAAAGAGTAGAAATTATATGAGGGCGCTGCCTCCAAGCAAGAACGTCAAAATCACGCATAACCTGGCAACACCACCATACTCAAATTTTAGTTCCACCTGTCACCACGTTCATGACTTTATGGCCAAGCATTACCTATACCTAGTCTTTTCACCCCACTTCGGAGGGGGGTTGGAAATTATCGTACTTTGGCGTACGATAATACATTTTGTATCGTACATCGTACCGCTGTCGAAATTATCGTACATGTACGATAATTATCGTACGTCTCAGAAGCAATATGCTCGCCCGTAGGTTTGCTCGTTGCACAGAACAAGTTAAGATCACCCTCTTTAAAGCGTACTGTCAATCTTTCTACACGAGCAGCCTGTGGGTGAGATATACGCAGAAGGCCTACAGCGCTCTACGGGTCCAGTACAATAACGCTTTCAGAATGTTGTTGGGGCGGCCGCGTTTCTGCAGTGCATCAGTCATGTTTGCCGAGGCGCGCACAGACGGCTTCCACGCTATAGTGCGTAAGAAAGTTGCATCACTGATGAGTAGAGTCCGCGGCAGCTCCAACGTCATCCTGAAGGTGATAGGAGGCAAGTTCGAGTGTCCCATCGCCAGTCATTGGTCCACACTTATGACTAAATATAATAGGTAGATAAACAAATTAATTAATTAAGTATTATTTTTCATGTTAAATTGTAAATTCAAAATTATTTTTATTACTATTATTTTTCTTTTGAATTGTTATTTCCATTGAAATCCTGACATTTAATGTAACTTACTAACATAGGGTGTAAGATGACATTTATGTACTTACTAATAAAAATTTTATGGAACTTGTTTTCCGAAATAAATGTATTGAATTGAATAATCAACGAATTAGCCAAAACAGTTTCCACTTATAGAAATTACAGTAGAGTATCTTTTAGTAATCGAACCCACGACCTTTCAAATTATTAAATTGTCAAGTAGTAATGGGAAGAGGCCGTTCCGTTTTACAGTCACGTAGTAAAGTTATGTTCAGTCGGCGAGAGTTTTCGGTAATCGATTTTAAAGTTATCCATGCGTATGACGGCCTGTTGGTATAAACTGGGTACTGGACGACAAATTAATCCCCCGAGTGTTATGTAAAGCAAAATTAATATGTGATTCATTATGGGTACGTTCATTTAATACAATACAGGGTGTACAAAACACCCTAGTAATACTTAAGGGGATGCTAAAGACCATCAAATTGAATAACTTTTACTGGATGATTGAATGAATGAATGAAATCATTTATTTTTGAGACTTTTGGTGGTACTTCGGATGTTGGTAAAAAGTTCTCACAGAGACAACAAAAATCTGCCGTGATGGCGTATTACATATTGTGTTAAGAAGTTACAAGATATTACACTTAACTGCCTCCGTGGTCTAATGGTTAAGAGCATTGGGCTCTTGACACGGAGGTCGTGGGTTCGATTCCCACGGGGGGCACCTAGTGAAATGTCACTTTGTGCGTTTTTCCCCAGTTGGTTAGGACATTGCAGGCTGAGTCACCTGATTGTCTGAAAAGAAAGATGATTCCGTGCTTCGGATGGCACGTTAAGCTGTTGGTCCCGGCTACTATCTCTGGTGGTAGTAGTCGTTACATAAAAACCACGTCAGAGGCCGTAAGGCGGTTTGAATAAACTCTGACACCAGGGCTTGTAGCCCACTCGATAAGAAGAAGAAGATATTACAATATGGTAGTCCAGTCAAAATACGGGTCGAAAGGAAATAAATTTAAAATAGGTATATATTTTCTTTTTTGC
Source organism: Agonopterix heracliana (assembly GCA_963693445.1). Lineage (NCBI taxonomy): Eukaryota > Metazoa > Arthropoda > Insecta > Lepidoptera > Depressariidae > Agonopterix > Agonopterix heracliana. The sequence continues at coordinate 4,007,397 of OY856321.1, forward strand.
TAGATTGTTTATACAAATTATTGTAAAAATATACTTTATTAACGAATCCAAAAAAATTTCGTATTTCAAGTTTTTTTACTAAAATGTAAATTTTGTATCAGACTTCTTTCTTTTTAATTTTTTTTGTTTAGGTTATGAGTTTGCACACACTGTGTAAAGTTTGTACTAAAATTGAGCATTTCTTAATTTCTACTTATGCCGTGCAAAACATGAAATCGTGTTTTCGCACTAAAATAATTTCTCAGATTAATTAATTTACTCAATTTTACCCAGGCGAAACTAATTTCGGTCCGGAAGATCCTTTTCAACCACAGAATAGACAGACATCCGGTTAAACCTAGAATTTGTTAATTACTGAGTCACCTGAACATGCCTATCTACACGTCGTACCCAAAGAATACTAACTATTACTACGTACAGAAGCGACACTCACCTCCCCCGTCAATCTTCTCCCTCCGCAACGTAGCAGTATGCCTAGCAGTAACACGTAAGTAAATATCCCTACAGAATGAAGGCCTCCGCTCATTGCAGCGATATTATCGCTGCGATTTTGCGATAATTGTTCTCAGTACGTTTTGTATGGGGACGCGCGCGATCCTACACACTGCCGCGATATTATCGAGCGATAATATCGCTGCGATTTTGCGATAATTGTTCTCTGTACATTTTGTATGGGGACGCGCTCGATCCCACACACTGCCGCGATATTATCGCAACCTGACGCAATCTCTTTCTACTACATTCAGTGAAGGGCGCATGCGTGACGCGAATTGCGGAATCGCTGCAGTGTGTAAGGTGTCGCGATATCGCTGTCGATAATATCGCTCGATAATATCGCTGCAATGTGCGGAAGCCTTGAACGCTTCATACAAGCGGCTGATTTCGGTGCACTCACACATAGCGCGCCTTGGAAAAAGACAATATTATTATACTCTACGTGAAAAGAAGCGACACTCATGCAAGTGTGCTCGTAAAAGCTCTCACGGCTATGTGTGCGCGTTGAAAATAAATCTGCTGTTCCGGAGAAAATGTGACAGCCGATGTTTTTGTCGCCATTTCAAAGATGATTAGTTTGATGGTCTTGAAGTTGTTTAGCTGGATTTAAAAATGAAATTTAATGCAAAGCTGCCAGAGGCTTTTCTATTTCTGTGTGATGTAAACCTATTCGACACGTTTTAAGGCGTATCAGCCGTGGACCACTCTCCTCTCACTCACACTCCATACTAATCGATGAGAAAGAGCGCGTGGCTCCGGTCAGAATTTTGCTGTTTTCTTTGAAAAATTCGATGATTTTTTATTAATTTCGAAAAAGTAAAAAAACCACATCATTCTAAATTGTATTGTGAACAATATATTAAATTTTCATTTTGTTCCGATTAAAAATGTAAGAGTAAAATGGTTACAACTGGAAAAAAAGGGGTGTCCCTTTTCTTCGGTTTTATTCATTAAAATCGATTTCTAGAAAAACCACATCACTTCTCATATCCTGTAGATGGTTCAGTTTAAATTTCAGCTCAAAAAGTGCCATAGTTAATGAATAAAATGGTTACAAAATTACCCAAAACTGGCAGGTAGCCCCTTAAACTGGGAACACATTTTAACTGCCTCACGCCCCTGGCGTTTGTTACATCCGGGTGTCCGGGTCTTTAGGGTTACCAGTTACCCGGTTTCGACAGACTTTTTCGGTTTTTCCTCGGATATTTCAATGACTATTTTACAAAAAAGGATTTCAAAACTAAAAAAAGTTGAAAATAATGTTGCAGTCCATGACTTTTACGCTCGCATCTAAAGGGAGAAATTTATATCATTAGCATCCTTTTAAACTAAGAGTCTATCCATCAAACTGAACAACTTTACTTTTACTAAGGGAGCAAACCGATCGGAGCAAATCTGCTGTTGCATACATTTGAGTTGAGTAGGCATTACAGTTTAGTATGGAACAGCGGATTTTTTTAGCTCCGATCCGGTTGCTCTCATAGTAAAAGGTGTTGATGGGTAGACTCTTAGTTCAAATGGATGATAATGGTATCAATTTCACCCTGTATAAGAATGAACATACGATTCGCGACTGGGCTTGGAGTAATTTGTTGGCTAGGCTCGATAATACCGACTCCAATAAAACAAATTAATGTTCATATACTCGTAGATGCGAATTGTGATTTTTGATTTATTTTTGATTTATTTTAATTTGTTTTCAAAAATTTCAGTGGTCTTTCTTAATATACACTACGTATACACTACATTTACACTTTTTAAAGGGGATGACCAGACCATCAAACAGAACAACTTTCTCTATGGGACCAACATCGAAATCGCGAAAAAAAAAACTGTTTGTCAGAATTGTAGCATTTGGCGATCTTCTCTGCCTACCCCAGTTGGACATAGGCGTGAGCGTATGTATGTATGCATTTTACTTTACGGAAATTTAAAAGGCTCACAGAACTTAAGAATTAACTTAACAATGAACTACGATCAATTTGGGATGTAAATGATAGGTACAGAAACTTGTTCTTAACTCATTTATCACGGCCCGACAGCAAAGTCGTTAGTGAAATTGCCTGTTAAGCCTAGGGACCCGGGTTCGATTCCCGCTGGGGGATTAATTTGGATGACTACAAATATTTGCGTTCAATTCATCCGGGTATTTCAGTCCCTTTATTTTTATGCCATACTTCTTTTTATTTACCGATTTTAAGGCCTCCGCTCATTGCAGCGATATTATCGAGCGATTTATCGAGCGATATTATAGACAGCGATATCGCGACACCTTACACACTGCAGCGATTCCGCGATTCGCGTCACGTATGCGCCCCACCACTGAATGTAGTCGAAAGAGATTGCGTCAGGTTGTGATAATATCGCGGCAGTGTGTGGGATCGAGCGCGTCCCCATACAAAATGTACTGAGAACAAATATCGCAAAATCGCAGCGACATTATCGCTCGATAATATCGCGGCAGTGTGTAGGATCGCGCGCGTCCCCATATAAAATGTATTGGAAACAATTATCGCAAAATCGCAGCGATATTATCGGAAGTGCGGAAGCCTTTAAGATGAAGAAGCGGAGACTTATATATTTGTTTCTAGATCATATCTACAATATTTTATACAAGGTAAAGCTAGTAATCAAATAAATATCAAACTTCAAAGATAGAAATAGAAAGAGGTCAAAGTGTAGAAAGTTGATGATTATACACTCATGAAACTGAAAATCAATCTGGAGGAATCTAAAAGAAATTCACAAAATATAATTTCAACTTTTCACACAAATGTTCGTTCAGCTATAATACACAATATAATACTCTGTATTTGCACACAGTTCTAGAGTGGAGACCGCGAACTGGTAGGCGTAGTGTGGGACGCCCTGCTGCCCGCTGGACAGACGACCTAAAAAAAGTAGCGGGGAGCGACTGGATGAGGAAGGCCGAGGACAGAGTTTTGTGGCGCGCCTTGGGAGAGGCCTATGTCCAGCAGTGGACGATGATAGGCTGATGATGATGATGATGATTTGCACACAGAAAACAACAAATAACATAGCTGTGATTACATTTAATATGGAAAGGCTACATTTTTCTTGCTAATGAGAATGCTTGCTTCTTGATAAGAATACACGGCCCTAAACAGGTAGGACGGACAGACGGTGGACGGATAGACGGACAACGTACGCTTAGGGTCCCGTTTTCACCCTTTGGGTCTGGAACACTAAAAATTACGCGTTCTTGGTTCAGATAAATTAACAGGAATGGATGCGATATTACGCGCGTACCCCTCTGCCAAAGACGCATGCTCAGTGAGCATGCCCGTTATATAAAAATAGTTGACGCGCGTCCCGCGCCAGTCGCCAAGTTGTATATAATCCACCCCCCTCACCCCCGCAAAATTGAAAGACTTTTTTGCGTAGAAATGAGAGATCATTTCCAATCCATTCCTGTTAATTTATCTGAGGTTCTTGGTGTATCGCCGGGATAGGGAAGAGCATTGCACGAGTAATTTACGTTTACGTAGAGCGAGCTAGCGAAAAAGTTATCTTAAAATAAAGTTATGACTTCAGTATCTTAAAAGTTTCAATAGTTAAGCAACAGCATAAACACTCTTTCCTATGGCCGTAAAGTATTATATCACCGTTCGGTTTCCTCCAGAGATGTTAATAAAGTGCATTTTTCCTATTCCGCAAGGAAACTTGAAACTTTATAAAGTGCATCGTCTTGGAGACTAAAGTTATGGCCCCATTTGGGGCAACGTCAACTTAGCTACTGCTACTGCGATATTCGAAAATGTTGCATATTTTCAGCTTGATATTTTAGTTAGGCTTTGCGTGTCTATTGTTGGATACGGTTTTCAAATTGTTTTCGTAGTTTCAAAATGAGAAAAGTTTTCTTTTGCTAAATTGGAGCAAAAACAGGATACTAGGGTATATTACCGTTGGCGCGCTCCATACAAACGTACTATTGTGATATTTTCAATATTAACCAATAAAAAAAAAAAAAAATGAAATGAATGATTATTAATGAAATTTTGCAGAAACAATCTAGAAACAAATCTCTATGCTTGTATAGAGTCAGATTTTCGTTATAATGTATAGATTTAAAGTTACAGTGCCTCAAAGATTTCCATACAAATCTTAAATTAATCCTAGAATTAAAACTGTATATTTTAACGAAAATCTGACTTCATACAAGCATAGAGATTCGTTTCTAGATTGTTTCTGAAAAATTTAGTTGACTTTAATTGGTTGATATTGAAAATATCACCAAAGTACGTTTGTATGTAGCGCGCATTTGCGCTCTCGGAATAAACTTCTCTTATTTGGTCGGACCGCCGTATGTCTTCTGTCCGTCTGCCCGCGGCTTAGTTCAGAGCAGCTTAGTACTAGAAAGCGGTAATTAATTTGACATCGGTAGGTATACATATTAATCACGATACAATAAAATCGTGAAAATTTTTTTTGTACACTAAATGTTGTTTTTTTCGTGTATGCCATGGTGTGGGGTATCGTTGGATAGGTCTTTTAAAAATATTATTGTTTCTGGATACGTGAAAAAATTCACGGCAGTAACGAAGTTACAATGAAAACTATCACCGCTAAGTAGGTTTTACAAGTTAACGACCTAATAGTAGACCAACTTGCAAAATGTACTTTTAAGATTTTATTAACCGCTAAACCGTAATATAAAACAAAAAGTCCCCTTCTAAATTCGTATATCGAGACGAGCAACTACGCAACTACTCTTCGCGGCTCCCGACACGCACTTGGTCGGTTTTATTTAATACAATAACAGTCATCATCATCATCATCATCATCATCTCAGCCGATCGACGTCCACTGCTGGACATAGGCCTCCCCCAAGGATCGCCATAACGACCGGTCCTGCGCCGCCCTCATCCAACGGTTTCCGCCGCCTTCACCAGGTCGTCGGTCCACCGTGTGGGGGGCCTACCCACGCTGCGCTGCGCTACCCAGTCATATACACAACATAAATGTAAAAGAAAGTATTTACATGTTTTAAAATGAACTAAAGTCCACACAGAAAATCGAAGAATAAAACGTCACAGATAAGGCAGAAAGCGTTCAAGAGTACTCAATAAGGCATCGGGGGATGCAGCACGGACTGGTTCGGTCCCATTTGCACTGACGTCACCTTATTGCAACTTTATCTGTCTACGTGATACGAATCCGAACGTCGCACTACGTAAAACGTTAATTTACAAAATAGTGAACCAAAGATTCCGAAGGGAAAATGATTGAAAGTTAAAGTCTGAAGTATCATTGGGCATTGATTTGTTTGTGTTGGAATATTCTACTATTTTGTATGTATGTTTATGGCAACTAAGGGAGTTTCTTTTGCAGTGTTTTTGTGGGTGAAAGGCTAGCCCGTAGAAAGAGAAGGTACTAGAAGGAAGCACGTGTCTAGGATGCACATAGCAAATTCGATCTAGTTAAAAAGGAGATCGCTAATTATTGCTGTCTTTATCGACGTAACCTCTTTTTTGTTCTACGACGGCAGTCTGACTCCGGAGTCAGTCATCTAGCTTCATACAAATTGTATTGGATTTTATGACTATCGCTATCTCATACGCGGTTACACTGATGTTTCGTCTACCAACGTAAGTGTAAAATTTTTCTTAGTCTATGGCTAGCATGTCATTCCATCGTGAAATCCTTAATCTGATAAAGGTGAGCCTTGATTGCATGCTTAAAAATTGTGTCGGTACCTAGTTGTAGCAAGAGTTCTGTCCACCCCAAAAGGGGTTATGGTCGTGAGTTTATGACATGTATGTATGGTATTGGTTTGATTTATACACAGGGTGTAACAAAACAATCTAGAGTGATATTTAAAGGGATGGTTTAGACCATCAAACTGAACAACTTTCGCTATGGAGACAACGTCGAAAAAAATCTGTTGTCATACATTTCTGTCGAGACGGTACTGAAGATTTGTTTAAATCCGCTGTTTTTTAAGCGATTTCGAAGTTTGCTCTTCATTGAAAGTTGTTCAGTTTGATGGTCTAAACCATCCCTTTAAATATTACTAGGGTGTGTATAGAAGTGTACATTTGAGTCGGGTAGGTAAAGCAGTTTTGTATGGGACAGCCTACGAATAAGAATAAATATGGAAGAGTAACTCTAAACAAAATCGAAATAATTTTTGGCACCCAATGAAAAATGACATTTTGTATGAGTTTTGGCGGCTAGTTACAATATTTAAAGAACAAATTTAGAACGCGTTACAATTTTTTTGGAGCCATTTTTTGAGCTTCATTTACACTTCTATACATTTTCTTATTCGTAGGCTGTTACATAAACCCTGCATAATTATTTAGGTACACGTGTGCTGAAATAATGTTGTAATACTCCTAATAAAAAATTTATTATCCTTAAAAGAAACGTCGGGCTCAAAAATTATTTTCTTTCACGGGAAATATTTTTAAATCCGTTCTTATAAAACATCTTCCTTCACGTTTCTTAAAAGTTTCTTACAAAGGGTCGGGCGCGAAGTATCAAACAAAAGTACCTACTTACCTGTAATATTACAAACTTGTGAAAAGGAATATGTTTTACGTTAAAGTGCTAAGATATGTTTTGTGCAGTTTGACGTACATTGAAAATGAAATTAAATAATAAATTCTCACAGCGGATTTCTACCACATCATCATTAGTCTATACACGGTGTAAGGAAAAGTATCATTAACCCGTGAAATGTCAGCCGGACACACGTGTGTCCGGGAGATTTTTTAGTCTAACGCGTCTGCCGGACACACGTGTGGTCGGGAGACGACCGCTCCTATACTAACCTCGAATTTTTTTTTCTAAAAAGTGGTAAAAAAAATTGTCATGCCATCAATCACAGCGACACGCGTGCGATTTTTTTTTGGCATAGCTCTAACGCGGTACGGGTTAACCTTTAAACCACATACTCTACCCATCAAACTGAACAACTTTTACTAGAGCAAACCTGTCAGCGCAAAAAAAAAGTCAGCGGTCCCATACGATTGCGTCGAGTAGGTATTGCAGTTTAGTATGGGACAGCTGATTTGTTTGTTTAGTTTAAAAGGATGCTAATGACATCAATTTCACCCTATATTTAATATTCATTAAATTCAAAAAGTGGCACTTATGTACAATATTTCAGACACTTTTTGACGCGCGTCTACCGTTTGCAAGCAGGAAAACGCGCCAGTGTAATTGGTATTGAAATATCAACAGAAAAGGGTTGTTTTTGTTTCTAATTATCTTAGAGATCTTCGCCCTTTGAGACCCTCGCTAATAGGTAACGACTGCCTTTTCATTAGTCAACCGTATTAAAACGAAATGCAGTATTGTTACTCGGAGAGAAATATCTTTTCGCTTTAACTATTTTATATTATTTATAATTCACGTAAAATACGTGAAAAAAAAATCTGCGGTCCCTTTACATTTAGGTCGAGTAGGTTTGTATGCAACAGCCGATTTTATTTTCACGATTTCGATATTGGTCCCATAGAGAAAGTTGTTCAGTTTGATGGTCTGATCATCCCCTTAAAATAGTTTCAGCTAATTTTGTTAGACCCTGTATACCTGAAAAAAATATTTTGGAAAGGGATCGAACCACACGGCATTCCCAGGGAGCACTCACCAAATGTTTATGGTAAGGTCAATAAATAGATTACCCAAAATATAGCAGACAGACAAGTAAAAAGACAGTCTTCAAGTAAAAACCATTGATAGTTAAAACTAGTAACCATTCGAAATTAAAATCGCACATTCGTACACGGATTTAAAAATTATCGGTAATATTAAACAAAACATCTTTTTTCAAATCCATACAGAAAACAGCTTAGCCGACGTAAAAGTCCAAAAGTGGAATGCTTTTACAACAGACATAAATCACAAATATTAACATGACATAACTCGAAGTCATGTTATCCCGCCGGGGGACAGTCAGAAATTCTACGAACGACAAATGTCATGTTCTGCAAATTTGAAATATGGAAAGTAAAATACTCGAGTCTTCTCGACATTGGAACATGACAGTTTTTGCTTTCTTTCAAGTTTTATAACATGTTAACAAGTAGTATCTTTTTTGATTCTGTAGTCAAACAAGGCACACTTTGTTTGTCTGTGTGCCCCACCTCGACTACTTTTTAATTTTCACAACTATTGAAATACATTTTGAAGACAGAAAATTAATAAAGCAGAGTTAGAGGGGGAAAACCACCAAACTGAACAACTTTCACTTTGGAGCCAACATCTAAATGGCGAAATAAAATCTGTTTTTTTTTTCTAGAATACGAAGTTGGCTCCATAGTGAAAGTTGTTCAGGTTGATGGTCTGAAGCACCCCCTTAAGTATTACTAGGGTGTTTTTTTACACCCTGTATAAATTTCGGGAGGAAAATAACGGCTGCTACAATTTGATAAACTCAATGTAGTTTTAGTTGTTAAGGAAATATTACCGTTGGCGCGCTCCATACAAACGAAGAATGGGTATATTTTCAATACTAACCAATTAAAGTAAATTATTTTTTCTGAAACAATCTAGAAACTAATCTCTATGTTTGTATGAAGTCAGATTTTCGTTAAAATGTATAGTTTTAACTTTTAAAGTTACAGTGCTTCAAACATTTCCATACAAATCTTAAATTAATCTTAGCACTAAAACTGTATATTTTAACGAAAATCTGACTTCATACAAACATAGAGATTAGTTTCTAGATTGTTTCTGAAAAATTTCATCGACTTTGATTGGTTAGTATTGAAAAAATCACCAGGCTTCGTTTGTATGCAGCGCGCATTTACGCATTCGGAATAAACTTCTCTTAAAGGTTTCAGGGTGAAATGAGGCCAAGAAAGGATCAAGAAAATAAATGAAAGTCAAGAACAGCGAAGTATTCTCATAACACTCAATGTTTTCCTGTAATTAAAGACCGAAGACATAAAAAGTTAAAGTACTTACTCGAAGCTGAATTTATTCAAATTTCAAACCTCTTAAAAAGTTTACGAGTTGAACTTAAGAATAGCTTATACCTCATTTTTTTTAATTTGATTCCAAAACAGAGTTTAATTAAACTGAGCGTTTAAATTTTTATTGTTTAGTTAATTGAATTTAGCTTTATCTTTTTTCTTCGGCTGCCAGTGAAAGTGAATAAATGAATAAGGAAGAAAATGAGTCAACAAATAAACAGCATAAGCATAAGCATATATGCTCACGACTATATTCCCCGAGGGGGTAGTCAGAGATATTCTGAAACCTCAGATCACCCACGTTTCACCAGTAGTACCGAAACTCTGCCCAGTGTGACGGGGGGTGAGCCCGTCGCCACTTATAATGGACAGTGGGTACAATACATGCCTCGAAATTAAAGCATGCAGGTTTCCTCACGATGTTTTCCTTCACCGAAAAGCCAGTGGTGTTACAAATCGTACATAAATTCCGAAAAACTCTTGGTACGAGTCGGCCTGGACGGGGATCGAACCATCGCCAAATAAACAGGGTCTCTCTTAATAAAATAAGTTAACTGTTTTTACACTAACGAGGATAGTCCTTATAGACTGCAGAGATATTCGTTTATTATTCAAACATTTAGGCTTCATTTTATCACAATCGGTTCATTCAATCAAAAGTTATGAGTTACGTACAGACATAAAAGCTCGTCATCAAAAACTGTTTTACTTTTCATCCGTTAGACCTTCGGCCAACCGGTACCAATGAGTAAAAAATAAACAACATTCATTTATTTATACAGGGTCCTTCTTAATATGCTGCCACTTTTTTAAGGGGTTGTTCACACCATCAAACTAAACAACTTTCTCTATGGGACCAACATCGATATCGCGAAAAAAAATCAGCTGTCCCCTACATTTGGCTCGAGTAGGTTTGCAGTTTTGTATGGAAGAGCTGATATTTTTTCGCGATTTCGATTTCGAGAAAGTTGTTCAATGTGATGGTCTGATCATCCCCTTAAAAAAGTGTCAGCATATTATGAAGGACCCTATAGGTTGTAAAAAACATATTGTGCAATCAAATAATATACAAGGTGTTACAAAAATACAAATAAACCTTTAAGGGGGTGGTGTAGACCATCAAACTGAACAACTTTCACTATGGGACCAATATCGAAATCGCGAAAAAAAAAATTATGTTCTCTACAAATCGACTAGAGCTAAAATATGTATGGGATATGAAATTACTTTTTTCGCGATTTCGATGTTGGTCCCATAGAGAAAGTTGTTCAGTTTGACGGTCTTAACAACCCCCTTAAGAGTTTCAAAAATTTATTCTTACTTATGAAACACCTTGTATATAATATGAAAGTAGTGTTTTTTTTTTTCGAGATTTCAATGTTGGCTCCTCAATACTCATAGTGAAAATTGTTCAGTTTGATTGTCTGAAGCTAAAGGCTCCAAAAGGGTTTTTTACACCCTGTACACAGTTATAAATTATTTGTTGAAATCATAATTCTAGATATTGGACCGCGTCATGCACCAAATGCTAACGAACGAAGGAAATTTAATAAAACATTTTTGACGGAAGTCAAAATAACGACTCAATCATAAATGAAATTTGATTCTTATTGCTATAAAACTCGAAGTCCTATTACTGGGTAGAGCATAACGACTTATTTTTCCAATACCTAATCTGATTTTTTATATATACTTGTTGTTTTAAAGGAATTTTGTTTAAATGAATATTTTAATATGTTTGAGGCATTAAAAAGATTTAAAAAAACCATATTTACTTATTTGCGACATCGCATCGTTACATCATAAAGCGTGACATCATTAAACATAATTGGAATGAAATGATTGGCTGATTGATCGATTGATTTTTGACATCAATTTTGTAAATCTTTTTAATGCCTTAACATATTAAGATAATTTATTATATAGCAAAACTATCAATGACACTGAACAACTTTCCCTAAAAATGTTATTTAGGAAATTAGCGAAATAAACGGTGGACTTAAATGTTCGCAAGTATCTACCCTAACAGTAGAATTATTTCCCCTTTTTTGTAAAATTTTATCGTGGATACAAAATATTATTTTTTATTTAAAGATCTAAACCTGTTTTAAAGAACCTTCTTAACAGATTAGTCCAAATCTCCTTTAAACATTATACTTACAACGATAAGCAATTAAGTTACTGAGATGTAATTTAATATAACGGAGTCCATAAGAAGGAATTTTAGCGTATCATGGAACCCAAAAGTTTTTAAATTATCCACATTTCCCTCATTCATTAGCACCGGTTGGCCGAAGGTCTAATGGATGAAAAGTAAAATGGGTTTTTTTGATGACGTGCTTTTACGTCATGAAGTTTTTTTTTAGAAACATTCTTTGGTTGGACGTAGGTAACTCAAATAATTTATTACAAACAAGCATTTACTAACACAATACAAAATTTTTGGTTAGTAAAAAAATATTTATCCTCATGCAGGTTTTTAATATCTGCGGGAAGTTTGACACAAATTCTCCAAGCATTCTCTTTGCTCCTCATTTTCAATTCGCTTTGTCTCAAGATTACCCTGTCTCATTGTTCGCTTTTGTGTGAGTACTTTTCATGAATAATATCGATTCGATGTTCGCGTTGTTCAGGAGTTTCTTTGCTCAAACGATCATTAATAACATCGAGTTGATGTTCGCATTGCTCAGGAGTTTCTTTACTCAAACGATCATGAATAACATTGAGTCGATGTTCGCATTGCTCAGGAGTTTCTTTACTCAAACGATCATGAATAACATTGAGTCGATGTTCGCGATGTTCAGGAGTTTCTTCATTGCACTGAAACGTTCACGAATAACATCCAGTTGATATTCGCGTTATTCAGGAGTTTCTTTACTCAAACGATCATGAATAACATCGAGTTGAATTAATCTACCTATCTACATAATTATTATTGGTTCTTTTATTATAATACCAACGTGACGATTCTTGTCGAAACCACCTAATATGCCTGTTTGATAGTTTTGTTCAAGTTATTTAGATTTTTTATTTGGACCTGCAACCTACCTTATCCTCATGTAAAGCAATAAAGTTTATGATTTATGATTTATGATTTACCCTCTTATGTTTTTATAAATATCTTGAACATTGTCACACAAATTATCTAGACACATTTCATTTTTTTCTACGTTCCTTTTATCCCAATATTTTGGCGGTAAAGTCTGGTTTTACCGATCACTATGAAATCATTTATTCATTCATTTGTTCAATTGGAACTACTCGTATTCAGTAAAACGTAACTACTCAATGAAAGATTTTGTTTGGTCTAGGAGCGCAGCAAAAATATTAATCTATTTACTCAATATTATTCAATTCGAAGTCACCGATGACACTCAAAAATGGCAATCCAGAGGGTCTACCATGAGTTTTCACTGTATTTTACTACTGTAGTTGCGTCGCCAATTCGTATGACAGAAATTAGTTCTCAACGTAACCACTAGGGGCGCTGTACGAAATTCAATACAAAATTGGTGACGTTACTACAGTAGTAAAGTACGGTGAAAACTCATGGTAGGCCCACAGAAGTGATATTTTTGAAACGATCACTTTCAAAATGATGAACGAACGATGCATAATCTCCTTCTACAGCTGATTTGAACGTCCGACTTTCAAAAATCGCACCTCTGAAAGCATTTTCAGGTGTAGGTACGCGAAACCGTTCACCGAAGTTATGACTTCGTTGTACTATTGGCATGGGCTAGCATGGCAAGTTGTCAATATGTAACTTTATTATTTAACTTGATACATACAGATCCTTACTACAAACTTACTACTTATCAACATAACATAAAGCAACATACATTAAAACGCCTAAAGGCTAAACTATAGCCCTAATGTTTGACTTTCATTTGCCGATAAACATAAAACAACAGAAACACAAATAAACAACATTAAAACTTGTTTGTTGTTTACGACGGGGCACATCCTCTGTCTTTGTTTTACAACAGTGAAATTTAATTTACATTATAAAGTTGTTTATTTGTTTTTTAAAGGTTTTCAGAGTTAGGTACCATCAGTAGAAGACCTTGGCGACCCACTTTCCCGAAAATGACTAAGTAGGTATGTTGAAGATAATTTTAAATATATAGCTTAACAAATTACTTATTTTGTTATTAATACCTCCATTATATTCATACCTAACATTCAACCTTTACGAGGGTTGTTTAGACCATCAAAGTGAACCACTTTCACTATAGGACCAACATAGAAATCGCAAAAAAAAATACAGCTATCCCGCATACATTTAGCTCAAGTAGATTTTTAGTTTAGTATAAAACATCAGATTTTTTTTCGCGATTTCGATGTTGGTCCCATAGTGAAAGTTGGTCAGTTTGATGGTCTAAACCACCCCCTTAAATGTTTATTTGTATTTTTGTAACACCTTGTATAGGTACATAAACTGTTAAGGCGCACCGAGCTTATTGTGCTGCCGCTAATCGTATTTTTTTTATTTCTTAACTATTAAACAATATTTCCAAAAAAAACAAGAATGTCACAGTGTAGTCATTGCTTATTTTCAATTTATCGGGTCACTGCTGATTTGTTTTTATAATGCTTGTAGTTATTATCTTTAAAACAGCCAAAAGTGGCCATTTTTGGCGGTTTTAACGATAATAGCTACAAGCATGAAACATAATATTCCGTAATGTTTCCATAAACTGAAAACAAATCAGGACTACAATATGACATTCTTCTTTTTTGGAAATATTGTTTAATTGTAAAAAAAAAAAAAACGATTGGTGGCAGCACAATAGGCTCGGTGGGCTCTTAAATAAATATCGTAGTCATACACACAACTAGTCAAAAAAAGAAATAGAGGTCTTTAAGCAGTCTTTTAAATACAGGGGAAGGAGCTTGTTTAATAGACAGAGGTAGTTCATTCCATAGTCGTAAAGTCTGAACTGAAAAAGACTTGTCATAAAAGGAAGTTGTGGGTGAAGGCATAGCCACGGAATATCTCAGAGTACACGCAATACTAGATCATACACCTAGTTTTTAGAGACATTGCGCAGTACCTAAACAATGAAGATTTTAATATCGACTGATTTGTTATCTATTCTAAGCTTTAGAGTAACTAAGCTCAATTTGAACCTTCGATAAGAATGTATAGAAGTGTAAATGAAGCTCAAAAAGTGGCACCAAAAAAAGTGTACCGTGTTCTAAATTTGTTCTTTTAAAACTGTACCTAGCCGCCAAATCTCATACCTACAACATGTCATTTTTCATTGGGTGCCAAAAATTATTTCGATTTTGTTTAGAGTTACTCTTCTATAGTTATTCTTATTCGTAGCTTCGACAACTTTTCATAAGATTTATATCATGTTTTTATCCGGTGGAATGCACTTTTATTAATGCGGTCAAGAACTGTTATTTCTACTACCGCAGTATTATTGCGGTATTACTGAAACGTTTGTGGAATGCCCTCTCATACGCTGCAATTAAGAGTATGGAATTTCTTTATGAGCAAGCGAGATTATTTACCGCAGAATACAGAAATAAAAGACAGAAGTGTGCATTAGTCTTAAGACCTGTCGTCTATACTACTTTTTTTTCATTTATTATTTAATGGAGTCTTGCTTTTGCGTTAGCACTGCATTTCCGCCAGTGTCAAGTGGTTTATGGAAGTATCTATCAGAATCTAAGGGATTGTTTTTGATCAAGAACAAGAAGAGGTTGAGGATTACGGAGCCTCGTGGCAGGCAAAAACGCGACGCGCGAAAACCACGCGACACAAGTGCTCGGGTCAGAACCTGCAATGTAAATCGTCTATAACTATGCCAACTTGCCAAGTTTTAGTTTTCTATGTGTAAGGATCTCTGGTAAAAATGTGTAAGATGGGTAATGGGTAATGGTGTAATGGGTAATGCAGACTGAGGACGGTCAGACAAGGAGGTGATTTCATAAGGCGCTACGCAGACGATGGGCAATTTTGATTTTGAAACTAACTACGTTCTCACATTGACTCTATGCGGCTGAATGTCACGCACACTATAACTATCTGCGCATGAATGGTAAGGGATGTCAGCAACGCTAAATTGGAATGACCGTAAGTACCTACATCTATACTAAGGTCACGCGTGTGATGCAATGAGCGCGTGGCACTCGAATGAATTAGGCCGCGACGTCGCGGCGCGACCGTGTAGGTACATTTTTATACCTACACTAGTTTTTTCCCGCGACTTCGTCCGCACAAATTATATACCAGATTTTAAGTCAGATCATAAGCTATCAAACATAAATAGTTTCATCAAAATCGGTTTAGTAGTTTTTGCGTGATGCGCGAACAAAGAAACAAACAAACAATTTTGTCAATTGATGGCGCTGCACGTCATTTAAATCGCGCTATCTAGTGTTATTTGAGTTTAAATGAAGTGAACGGATACTTTTTTTTATTCCTCATGATTTTACGGTTTTCTAATAGTTAAGATTGCGGAGTGAGACATGCCTGGTCGCGCTAGGACCAAGGCGCTAGGCGCTAGGTAGCGTTCTTAGATAGTGAACATTCACGTAACGTTTAAGGGGCTACCTGCTGGTTTTGGGTAATTTTGTAACCATTTTATTCATTAACTATGGCATTTTTTGAGCTGAAATTTAAACTGAACCATCTACAGGATATGAGAAGTGATGTGGTTTTTTTAGAAATCGATTTTAATAAATAAAACCGAAGAAAAGGGACTCTAAAGTCACCCCTTTTTTTCCAGTTGTAACCATTTTACTCTTACATTTTTAATCGGAACAAAATAAAAATTTACTATATTATTCACAATACAATTTAGAATGATGTGGTTTTTTTACTTTTTCGAAATTAATATAAAATCATCGAATTTTTCAAAGAAAACAGCAAAATTCTGACCGGAGCCACGCGCTCTTTCTCATCGATTAGTATGGAGTGTGAGTGAGAGGAGAGTGCTCCACGGCTGATACGCCTTAACGTTTTTTTCGTGTTTGATATCGGGAACTCAAATATACTAAAACGCGGTAAGAACCCGTTTAAATGTTTAATTCTAGTGAACATTCTGTTGTACTCTTAGATATACCGTGACGATACTGAGACATCGTGACCGCGGGCGCGGACAAAATGTCCATCGTGTGCGTAGCACCTTAGTATTTCGTTTTGCCATTTTTGGTACGAAACACTAACTGGTGGGTAGAATAATATGTTAACTTAAATAGTACTCGTGATAACGTATGGACATACTGAAATTAGTCCCCCGTTGGTAATATAAACCGAATTATAGTGTCCATTACATACTTCTTTAGCGAATGCCTACAACGTAGTTGTGTGGTAGTAATTAACCCAAATGTATTATTTTAATATTCTGTGACATTTAAATTTGACCCCGCTATATCTCTCTTATTGCGTGAATAACCATTTATTTTAATTGACTATTTATTATAAGGACTCGCCTTGCGGTAGCATTTCCCCTCTGCCACGGTATAAGACCAATTGATTATAAACATGTTACAGCCATGTTGTGCTATTTCGAATCAAATTAAAGATTGAAAAATTTGTCTCGGGCGGGACTTGAACCCACGCTCTTCCAAACCGGGGAAACGTGCTAGCCAATTACACCACCGAGCCCACTACCCAGAGAACCCCCAGACCCAGAGGTTTGTTGTAATACTTCCATTAGAGTTCTCTGGGTAGTGCGCTCGGTGGTGTAATTGGTTAGCACGTTTCCCCGGTTTGGAAGAGCGTGGGTTCAAGGCCCACCCGAGACAAATTTTTCAATTTTTAATTTGGTTAAGACCAATTGATCATGTGCATTTACATTAAATTTTACACCTTATCACTAAACGAGACAGCCTATAATTGCGAAACAATAATTTCGAACATAGAACGTTTGGGGTTCACACGAGACTACTTTTCATGATTTTTTACATTCAAAATTAGAATCTAAAGTTATGGGGAATAAAATCTAAAGTTGCGGATTGCATGTTACCTCGCCCCCCGCAAAAAGTGGCAGAAATGTTTGTTAGTAGAATTACACGCGTTACCAGTCCTCATATAAGTACTTAATCAAAGTTTATTTTAAATGATTTAGTACACGGAGAAAAATACAGGGTGTAACAAAACACCCTAGTAATACTTAAGGGGGTGCTTCAACCCATGAAACTGAACAACTTTCACTATGGACCCAACTTCGAAATCCCGAAAAAAAAACAGCTGACACTACATTTTAGTCGAGTCAATAAAGCAGTTTTGTATGGGACAGCAGATTTTTTTTTTAAATTAAATGAGTAAAATTTCGAACGAGGTGCTTCAGATCATCAATCTGAACAACTTTCACAATGGAGTCAACATCCAAATGGCGAAAAAAAAATCTGTTTTCACATACACAAAGAAACAAACGCAGGTCACGATATTTGTCGTTTTCTAGAGGGTGGCACGCTAGATAGGTCCCCCTGAAAAAAATGTCTTTAGATGAAACCACATTTCTATAATTTTAATACCGAGGAAGCTCTACTATTAGCTTTCATGTTATTTTACTACGCTACAAACGCTTTCAAGTGAATGAGCGTACATATATGGAACGGAAAGTAAATATTGAAGTTAAAAATATTAGGTACTTTATGAAGACTGAATATTATTTAAAAAAAATACCCCTTTTTGTTGAAATATTGGCGTCTAGACTCTGAGAACTTGAAAAAACAATGTAGATTTTTATAGCACATCGAAAAACAACACATCAAAAGATAAATATACTCAGTAATATAAACGATACTGTGTATATTTATCTTTTGATGTGTTGTTTTTCAATGTGCTATAAAAATCTAAATTAAATTACTGAGTATCGGTTATAATTACTGACTATCAGTTAAATGAAGGCTATGAAAAGAGTTACAGTTAATAAAGTAAACAAAAAACACGCCGAGTTGCTGGCGCGGTGAGGCACCGGCCGTTTGGGTACAGCGTGCAGGCGATGGGGTACTGGGACCGCTCCCCCTGCCACCCGCACCCCCCGCACGATAGGGCTGTCGCGACCCAAGAGCGCCCTCACTATTATTATTATATTCACTTTGCCCTAACATCCTGTATTTCACAGCACACGGTTATTACACCAAGCGTCTCTATCAAGTTATGTAAAAATAAACCTCTCTCTTATTTACCTCACGTTTTCGCTGCCCACACCTGAAAGCCTGGAACACTCAAACACTTTTCCCAAATAATTAAAGCGTTAATTCAACTACCCCGCAACAAAAGCAGGACTAATTTAATCTCATTTTCAGCACCCAGAAAGCAGATAAAACGGGCGAAAACCAAATTAGTGGTGACCTAAATTTGTACCCTATTCTTTTGTCCCTCTATCCCGCAAAATGTCTGCGGACATTAGAGATAATACGTACCTTTTATACGCCACTTGATTTATAACTTCCGAAGATTTCCATTATGTTTTTAAAACGTTTTTTTTTGTGACATGCTTTTTGTAGATTGTGCCATATTTTTGTGTTAGTAACTCTTGGTAAACGCATGTTCATTAATCATCAACATCATCAGCCTATCAGTCCCACTGCAGGACAGAGGCTTACCCCCAAGGTGTATGGGCATTAGTCCACGACGCGTTGCATAGGTAAGCATCTGAATTTCTCCTTCAGCTTATGTAGGTTTCCACACGATTTTTTTCCTTCAACGTTTGAGAGCAGTCCATATTGCGTAAATTTAATATTTAACCGTTTGATAACTGAAGTTGTTGCATAATTTGTCTTTTTCTATGTTTCCAAATGACAGAAATTTTTTATTTTTTTATAGAAGGCAACTTTTACCTTTCCATTTACAATTTACCTAATAACATATGAATCTTCAGTCTCATTTAACGTTAACATGAATCGTAAAAATAAATTATGTAAGTAATTAAAATACTATGGTGAAAACCAAAAATATATTTTCCAGGTGTGTCCTTCCACGAGTAACTGTCCAAAGTGGTGTTTGAAAAGACTCGAGTCTTGCGATTCATTATTAGGACTCGAACATGTTTTAGCATAAGAAACATTAATAGTTATTCTATGGTTTTAGTCACTAGATTACGACTCTCGTCTCTTTCGTCTATTTGAGTCTTTCTGTATGGCGTGACGCGCTCCAGTTCTCTTAAAAAAACTGTGATATGATAAGTACGATAATGCGTATTCAGATTGTACAAATTGCAAAATCTTGTCATCGAAATTATTACAAACTGAGAAATTGTACCAACTGCTCGTGATTCTTCACAACACTACTAGTCCAAAAATTGTCACACAGCATTATAACAGATTATAACCAATTCAGTAACTTAACTTCTTAATGCTTGCCCTTAAAAAAATATTTCTACTAAAACCCACTGTGTCCAGTAGGTACAATGACCTCGTTATGTCTACACAATTATGTTTCTAGGACTCGAGTTCTTCGCAACACTAGACCGAAGAGTGTCGCCACAGAATGATACTAAATTAAGATCTGTTTGGTCGTAAAAAATAATTTATATTATAAGACCCACAATGTTATGATTCTAAGACTCGAGTTTTTCGCAACACTAGTACAAAGAGTGTCATCACAGTATGATAACAAATTTAGTAAATTACGGTTTGCCCGTAAAAAGATGATTTATCTTCAATCCTGACGGACGTTTTACATGGATCAAGCATCAGATTGTACAAAAAAAATGCGCCATTGTTATCTTTATTGCCCTTTGTCGTCGTAATTAGCAGGAGTGAAATTTAATGGAATTACCGGTGATGAGTGGGTGGTTTTTTAGGGTTCCGTAGTATCTACATTCAATGAGAATTAAAACGAACGCTGTAGTCAGTGCTGCCAGTGTCAATATCTGGATTCCCCGCTTGAATAGGCTCAATCCCGGATTTCCTCCGATTTCTAATCATGCATACCCCGAAATTATAAATATTCAAGAAATAATGCATTGTTTCATGCAAAATGTAGTTAAGTTAGCTCAACAACATATTTTTCTTCTACTTTTTATAAAAAAAAATCATCTTAAATTTATATTTTTTTATTTATAATTAATGGCTTTTTGATTGTGCGTAGCACCGCATTTCCGCCAGTGTTAAGTGTAATTTATGGGAGTATCTATCCCAATCTCAGGGATTGTTTTTTTTTCAAGAACAAGAAGAGATTGAGGATTGCGGAGCCTCGCGAGACGTGTGCTCGAGTCAATTCCTGCAACGTGACTCTCAACTTAAATATTAAGAATAGGTACAATAACTTTTTTTTTAATCATTTATTTATACTAGCTGTGCCCGCGACTTCGTACGCGCAGAGAAGTTCTTAATAATATTAAGAGAAAGAAAAAAATAGTAAGAAATGCAAAGAAAGAGAAATAAAATTTAAAAAAAGTTAAGAAAGAAATAAAGAAAAAAATTATCGCATAATATTGCCATCATTGCCATCTAATTAAAACATAAAGTAGAATCTCCATACATTTCTCAAAACTACATCTAAATTGCTTGATAGATTTCTTAAAGCACAGACACACACCCCAACACAGTAACTTATTCTTAGTTTATGTTGACAATACCCTACGGAGTAGGTAGCCGTGAAGAGGACTCTGCTTGATCCTAATAATCGAATTCGCAAATCCTCAAGTCTCATGGCTTAGACAGTCAGGATCCCTGCAGCATCAACACTGAAGAGTTGGAACCCAATGTTGTTTTTTTTTCATGTTAACTGTTAACAAAAAAGTATTTCCGGTACTATTATGTAGGAACTTAAGTTACCAGACAGTATTCTCAGTTATTGCATTGTTTCTGACCCCCCTGAGAAGGGAAATACGGTCGTGCGTTTTTGTATGTATCTATATGTAATTAGGTAGTGTAGGTACCTACATAAAAAAGGATACTGTAACTGCATGTTTTACAAAAACAGATGCAAGTATCATTATAATCAACCTGTCATTGTTCACTGCTGAGCATAGGACTCTCCCAAGGCGCGTCACAATACTATCCTCGGCGTTCCTCGTCCAGTCGCTCCGAGCTACCACGGTACATAGTACTCCACACTACCATGGTATATAGTGTTGTTGTTGTTGTTCTCCTATGGTACCCCGATGGTACAGAGGGCCCTCGTGAGACGCCGCTACCTCTCCCTGTCCTGCGCCTGGTGTAGGTACAATGTCGCGCCAACTCAACCCGGCTGCTCGTAGCTCAGCGTCGACGGTGCGCCGCCACGTGTGTGTGGGTCGCCCCGCGGTCGCCTGCTCTCACCCTTGATATATACTACTCCACGCTAACTACCTTATGGCATGACCAATGGCCATGGGCACAGATTATATAATACTATACAGTACAGATGCCCTACGTCAAACAATGAAACCCGACTGCCGTAACTCGGGCAGTCTTCGGGCAAAGTAAATTGCTTGATTTTCCGAGGCTCATGAGATTTTTTTGTAGTCAGATCATGTACTTTTAGTAACAATTTACACGTTTACGTAAACATTAATTACAAATCGATACCAAAACGCCATATATTGCAATTTTTAAACTAAAATTTCATTTGTATGGGATGGGACACCATGGCCATGGGACAGGGCGAACTGCGGCGCGAATAGCGATTTTTCAATACTACACTGAGTGTTGTGTCCGTCGCGTCGGCGGATTAAAAATCGCTTTTTGCGCTGCAGTTCGCCCTGTGCCGACTCCAGGCCGTTAGGTCGTCGATACAGCGCCAGATGGCGTCCCACACCTAACAGGTTAATGGTCTAAATTTTTGGTCGTCAGTTCTTCGACAGACATTATGAACAGCCCGGCCGGAACGACCCAGAGCGGGAGCACATTTCCTCTCGCAAAGTCGACGCGCAATTTCAGCAATGACGCTTTTAGCTTTGGCTCCCCATGCCCCTGTGGTCTTGACGGTGACAGAAACAAAGAGATTTGACGCTCCAAGGCTGAGTACCGGACTCTCCGGAAGCAAGTTCAGCGGCTGCTCCAGGTGTCCGTGACGTGCGACTCCTCAGTCTGGCTGCGAAGGTGCTTACTTCCATGTAGTGTGCCACAGGAGGCACTTGCCTTTCTGCCAGGAGACCAAAGCATAGGCCGTCCGGCCTCTTACCGTCGGTCTTTTGAAATACACATACACAGAATAGGCACATAAAGTATGATAAGTACAATTAGATTTGTGTAATTTGTATTACTCAACCGCTGTGAGTAAATTTTTAAATACTCATAACTTTTGATTGTGTAAACCGATTCCGATGAAATACAGCCTATATAATCTAAACTTCAGATTCTCTTATGCTCTTGCTGATGAAATGTGATATTTTCATGATTATGATGTGAAAAAAAATAAAAACACAAAAAGTACTGCACCAAGATTCGAACCATCGGACTCGTATTTGAAAGTCTGACCATTCACCAAATACGCTACTGAGCTTTCTGAAGAAAGCGTTGAAAAAAACAATTATTATTTACCATACTTGCATACCCAAATGCAAATGTCGAAATGGTAATCATTGAAAATTATCCCACAGGAACGTATTACCGGTATAAAAATTATCCTATGTGCTAGTCCAGAACATATTTTATCTGTGTGCCAAATTTCAATCCGTTCTGCGTTACGCTTGTTTGCGGCACCCGCTACTCCATACACGCAGACCACTGACTTTAAATATTCATAACTTTTGATTGAATTAACTGATTGCGATGAAATAAAGCCTACACGTTAACCCAAACTAAGCCCTATATTTTTTTGAAACCCCCATTAAAATCGGTTTAGTAGTTTTTAAGTTATGCGTAACTTTTGATTGAATGAACCGATTGCGATGAAACATAGCCTATATTTTAATCTAAGCCATGCCCTATACTTTAGTGAAAACCCCATCCAAATCGGTTCAGTAGATTTTACGTGATGCGCGAACAAACAAACAGACAAACAGACAAACAGACAAACAGACAAACAGACAAACAGACAAAAATTCTAAAAATGGTCTTAATGTATTCCATTACTATCCTAAACACCCCCAATTAATTTTTTTGCTAATATCTTCAATGTACATCATCGCCAAGTTTAGAATTTTATTATATGTATAGATTTATTCCGCACTTTCGATCTAAGGATACTTCGATTTGGTTCGAATTTTAACTATTTCTCTTCTTTAGATATCATTTGGTATTTGTTACAAATAGACCATTCCCCGATTTAAACCATTCCTTGGACGAAATTAAATCGCTCTACATGCTATCACGGTGCGAATTGACACACGTGCAGTTTCATACAACTCCTTGCTTCACAAATGACGGATTGAGACGTCTGCTGCTCCGTCAGTGCATCATCGTGTGTGACAGCTCTAATGACTACGGAACCCTATCATGGGCAAGTGCGACACGCTCTTGGCCTGTTTTTTGCGTATTTTCATGTTTTACTTCGAATATTTTTATGACGGCCTTGACCTGTTACGAGTAGGTATCATGGTTTCTTTTACGGTGAAAACATCTGGTTTCAATAATTTTGATTTATGAGACTTCGTGTTGTTTTGTATGAATGGTCCAACAGTGTACTACTTACTTCTTTTCTGGACATTTTATTTTCGCAGATATAAGGTCAATTAGTCGTGAGTATAATAAAGGATGTTCTGAGGTTTCAGAATATCTCTGACTGAATATCGAGATCACGAAAAATTATTCAGCTGTTCCATACAAAACTGTAAACCTACTCCACTCAAATATATCGGACAGCAGATTTTTTTATTTTTTCTCGATGTTGGCACCTAAGATGTTTTTATAATATGTAGATGCGTTGCACGCGCTCCAAAATGGCAACAAAAAAGCAAGGTAATTGCCGGGCGATCGCATAGTCGCGCGCCTTCTAGTGTACGGGCGACACGTCACTATATCGCGCCATTTTAAAGTTCAGTGATGTTAGCGAATGACGCGTCTATTTGTAAAACGTCATTGGTTGGCACCTTAAGTATTACTAAATGTTTTCTATGCAGCGAAGGCGTGATCGAGAAATCATACTTCAGAGGCTGGTCTGAGGACTTGAAGATACACGAACACCTTTCTATCCTTTCTGGGGAGTGGAGTAGAGTACAAAGAAATGAAAAATAGTAAAATTTCAAATAGTATTTATTTTTAATGTTATATCTGTCCTTACCATTCAACCGGTTGCACACTATTGGTCCTTTCATCGTCCTTTCTAACTCAATAACACGACCATAAAATAAATATACAATTCACTTTCGTTATTTAATTTATATTTATCTAATTATTTACATTTTTACACAGTTTCAAAATATTAGATTTTTGACATAAAGCAGTAAAATAATTTAGGATTATTAATTTAAGAATTATAAACCTCCTTTTTTTGAAGTCGGTTAAAAATAAAATTCTAATATTTAAATTACAAAACCATTTCAATTTCCAAGTATATAAGGGTTTCTTGTTTGACCAGGGAACCCTAAAAATAGATATGTATAGGGTGTAACAAAACATTCCAGTAATATTTAAAGGAGTGGTTAGACCATCGAACTGAACATTTTTCACTGTGGAGGAAACCACAACAATTGTTATTTGTTATGCTAGGCTGCAAAGTTGCTTTTTGGCGCGAGTACTTGTATTGAATCCTGAGCTCAGCGAAGGTTTCAAAGGTACGAGACGCAGAATAACTTTGCAGCCGAGCGAAACACACAACTTTTCACCTCACAACAGCGAGGAAAAAAAGTGAATTGCTAAAAAGAACATTTTAAAAAGTTTTTTTTTCGTGCTGGCCAGTGACATGCAATAGTTATTAAGCATTTTCAGTGGATTGGCGGTATATAAAAATATTTAATAGACAGATTCGAATTTCACAACTCTTTCCACGCTAGCGGATAAAATTCACTTTTGCACTCTGATTTCGAATGATAAACAGAATCTTTCCGAGCTTATGAGGTGAAAAAAGAATTGCATACATTTGAGTCGAGTAGGTAAGATCCTGTGAAACGGCATGTTTTTTGTCGATTTTGCTTCCATTGTGAAAGTTGTTTAGTTTAATAATTATTGGCAAGTTTTGTTACATCCTGTATAATAGTCATGTACCAACTTATTCCTAAAAACTGCATCATAAGATTGGTTTTATTAGTACGTAGAAACAGAACCAAAGGAAATGACCCAAAAACTGACAATGTACATAGGTATTAAAAGGATTAAATAACAATATTATAGTTATGGAGTTAAAATATAACCTATGTGGATAAATAAACATTTATTTAAACTTTCTGGCTAAAACCTATTATGTATACATTTTCCTAGATAATCCTCAATGTAATAAAAACTTGGATTTTACAAATCAACTATTCCATTCTATGTATTTACAGTTATTTATTTTAAACAAAGCTTTGGAAGATTATAATATTGTATTTTAATGCAATTCTTGTTATTATTCTCATAAGCACCAATATTGAATACTATTATAGTGAATTGGAATGAATTAGATTTCTATATTCTTTAATATTTTTTACACTATTTTTTTACTGTTATGACAATCCATCCCTATCAGAAAATGTAAATTACATGGTTTCAGTTAATTAATAAAAAAACTACAACTCAATTTTAAATAGTTTAAGTACTTAGTAGATTTTAGAATAGGCGGTAAAATTCAGTCTATTTCTAGTCTAGTTATAAAACAATTATAATGTCAGAAATGGACTAAATTTTATATAAAAACAAAGAGAGGTTAAAACTAGTATACTAGGTTATTCTTAAACACTTTCCAAATTTTCAGGGGTGGTATAGACCATCAATTTGAGTCGAGTAGGTATTGGAAATTAGTATGAAACAGCAGATTTATTTTATGCGTTTTCAGGTATGCTCCCATTGTAAAAATTGTTCAGTGTGATGGTCTAACCATCCCTAAAAATTTTGAAAGTGTTTACATTATCACCCAGTATAATATTGAAAATAAAATATAATTTGATTACCATTAAACGTATAATAATATGGGTACTATCGCTCCATCAGGATATAAATTAATACCAAGTCAGCTAAAATTCAATCAAATATTTCGAGGGACCAAATTAATTTTAAGAATTCATTGAATATTGATTTTAATTGGTTTCCTTTCAAATGAAAGAGGATTTATGCTAACTCCGAAATTATTTGAATAAACAGAGAATATTTTGAAATGAAAATTAAAAATGTAATCTGCTTAAATTTTGATTCGTAACAGTTGAAAAATTACACCGTAACAACAAATCTTTCTTAACATCTTTGGACGACTGCCAAACGTTCAACTGGAAATTAAATACGTAATCTAATTTTACACTTGAGTCGCATTTTCGATGGTATTCAAAAACTGTTCCTTCAGATCACAAGATTTTCTCTTCCGTGGTTTCGGAGGAGGCTTTGGTATTGTTCGTGTCCTATTCATAGTTCCACTAACCACGTTCACACTGTATCCTAACCTATCTCTTGAATTCTTTAACAGACCTTCGTTTTCCGCCAACATCACTTTCAAGGGTCTATGCTCTGATTTCGGAATTCTCCCTTGTGCATTTATAGACATCGCTTGCAATGAAAGCAGCTGATTATGAATGTTAGGCGAACTCAAACTGCTTCTTGGGATAGTAGCATGCGGAGTTCCAGGGGCTGGAGAAGGCGCTGGCTCTATTTCTTCGTGATCTTGAAAGTGATGACCCATTTTATGCATAGGACCTAAATCCATTTCGCTTTTATTAAGGCTGTAGTAATTCCCTCCATTACTGAATATTTTCATGTTGAAGTCGTAGTAAGGTATGACTCCGTTTAGAGTAGAAAACACTTGGGGACGTATGTTCTCTGGTAGATTCGGTCTGGGCCTTCTCGGAAGCGTAACATAGCCTTTTGGGCTCATGACTGGAACGGATCCTTGGAAGTGTGGATTTTGGATTCTACTGTACAGTCCAGTATTTATAGCTGTTACACCGTACCCTGGTGATTTTGCTGGACTTTCCATAGTTGAGTGGTTCAAATGAGGTCTGTCTGAAGATGTGCCACTCGCTGGGGAAACTTGTGTACCTCCTCTTAGTGGGAACGAGAGGAGATCAGGTGGGTATGCTTGATGATCTTGCGTCAGACGATCGATCAGCAAAGTCTCCTGAGATATCTTCGGCAGCTCCATTTCTAGATGCCGACTATTATCTTCGTTGGATGCTGTAAAAAGAATCTCACTTTAGGCTAGAATATTTACTCAAAGACAGACGTGATAATAATTCAATTAAGGGACAGAAAACTTTTCGTGTTATTGAATTCTATCAAGAATCTAATATTAGTATAAATTGAAGGTTGTAATGAAATTTCTACTCTTTGACGTTCGAATAAAAATTTTGGCACGAGAAATGTTTGTAACTTCAATCGAGCCTTGGCACAAAGAACGGGGACCTCATTAAATTTTATGGTCCAACGGCCAAAGCACGCGAACGCTAAGACTGTTTTATTTACTGGGAATAGTTTACTGTAATAAATTATATTTATAACATTATTCCTTTGCTATTGTTATAATTTACAACAACCCACTGGCTTGAGATCACTATATACCATTATACTATATCAGTGCTGTATACCTATTTATATTGTCTTTGTTTTTGTTAAATAATTTTAAAGGTTATTTTGAATGTCTCAAATTATTCCTTTGGAAATTTACATCAAAGTTAATTTCAAAAAGAAATTGTTTGAGTGCTTAAGTTACTCTCCTGATTGTCCATTTTGAGTGTCGGTCTGTATTATCTCAATCATAAAAACAACGAGAAATTCTCAAAAGAAAAGAAAAAATTTCCAGTGGCACAAAAATGTGAGGGTTCACTTATTTATTTCTTTGTCATTGCTACTGGGCATAAAGAAAAGTAATCACAGAGTGTACGTGAAACCAGTTAATGCAAAACAAAAGTTGTATAATCCTTGATTTTTTTAAAACCGCTTTGAGCTCTTGTTCTATAAATAAGCATCAAGTTTATATTTAAAACCGATTCTAATCGTTTACTCGGAAAATAAAGAAATTAATGTCGAAGTATCGGATCTATTTCTGTAGTACTTATAAATAAAATAATGTTGAACTTACCTAAAATAGAATCGTTATCCAATAAAGTTCGATTGAGTTCAGACATTTCTGTAGCTTCACTTGTAAGAGAAGCTGGCGCCTCATATTTTCTCGGAGGTTTAGTTATTGGATTTATTTCTGGCTTCAAACCCTTCTCTGTTTCTGAAGCAACTGACTCAATCAACGCCTCGCCGTTAGAAGAGCGCGTGTCAGTTTTAATCAGTCTTTTGAGTTCATTATTCTGTGATGTAAAATAGCACACTGTTAACACCGCTCCGAATATAATTACAATCGCCGTTAGGCATCCTACTAATATGGCAAAGGTGTCTGTATCCATACCAGCTATAGTACCAACGCCCCCGTACTTAGACAAGACGAGCATCAAAGTCTTCTCGTCTCGACCTCCAGGGTTTTCAGCGACACAAGTGTAATTGCCTCGATCGCTATATCTAGCGTGTAGTATCGTCAAATTAACCCATCGTATCAAATCCATTGTATTCTCCGATACGACATATCTGATTTCGCCGAACGCCCGCAATTCAATTGTTTTTCCATTATATCGCCACATGACATCAGGGTTCGGATTGCCGACGACTTTGCAACTTAGAGTGATGTTTTCATCGTAACTTTTGACCGTTGCGTCTGGCAGCGGCTCGAGTATAGTAGGCCGGCAGGCGAAGTTGGACGAATCCAATTCGTTCCAAAGTTTGTCTTTCACAGTAAAAGGCTCGGCGCACGAAGTCGGCGGAGTGTATAAGTTATGACTGATGACCCAATCTCTAAACGTTTGCAGGTTGCAATCACATTTCCACGGGTTGTTGTGCAGATCTAAGCCGGATAAGTTTCTTAACGCCATCAAAGTTTCCGGTTTCATGTGGCTTAAGTTGTTGCCGTCGAATCTCAGAATCTTCAATTGCGGTAAGTTCACGAATGCCTTAGTTCCTATTCGCAGTATCCTGTTATTGCTCACCTCTACTTTCTGAAGGAACTTCAAATTGCGAAACAGACCATCCTCTAACTTATCGATGAAGTTGTTGCTTAAGTTTATTAATCTTAGTTTCTCTGTGCCTTTGAACGTGTCCGGATGGAGGTATCGTATTCTGTTCTTGGACAAATCGAGTTCTATCATTATTGCTAGCGTTGTAAATGCGGCTTTATGAACTACGTCGATATTACACTCTTTGAGGAATAGTTTCTTTAGATTGCTAAGGCCGACTTTCTTGAAGGCTTCTTGGTGTAAAAGTTGTATATTGTTGTTTGATAAGTCTAGAATCTGAATATCGCTGCTCAGGTTAGCGGGTATAGTTTTTATGCTTGAGTTTGAGCAAATAGCAGCTTTGTTGCCAGATTGCCATCTACAATCACAGGGTCTTTGGCATTCTGTGAAGTCTGCGACGGTTGTAGTGAAGAGGACGAGTGGCAAGAAAGCAATTTTCACCCATGTCTTCCAATGTTTATGAGCCATTTTGCTATTATGGTCATTGCCACGTGTCGGTGCATTACCGGGTCGTCTTCGGACGCATTTGGTTTCTGAAACAACGAAAAAGTGATGTTATTATTTTGAACACGAGAAAACTTGCATTTTACATTTTCAGGCTTTGGTAAGGTCAATACATTTTAATGGGGTAAACAACAATCTGTTTCAAACCGGTTCAGCATAATATTTATGTTACGGTAGCAAAACTGTTTTTTCCTTGTCAACAAACATTTAAATAGCGAATCCTTTCCCTATACAGTTTTCCAGAGGAAACATTTGACCTATTTTTCAAAGTTCGCTCTCTGTAGGTTTACGCCTACATGATTTGAATTTAATGTCTCTTAGTAATATAATGAGGGTAGGCTTGTGCCCTGCGCTGCGGTGAGACGTATATAGGCTGATGATGATGCAGTAATATCATGACAATTCATGACTGGACTTGGTGTAATTTATTTCGGCTTCTTGGCACCGAATCCAATAAAAAAAGACATCGGTTGTATTCTAATGTTTTTTTCAAAGTTTTGTTATGAAGTCGGTTTTTGTAAAAATAAAATTATTTTACGGTTTACAGTGGTGAAACAATATAGTTTTGACTCCAGATATCACAACAAACAAAGAGTAAATCGATATCGACGAAGCAATTGCTTCAATTGTAAATGATTTGCTGTCAACTTTTGAGGAGATCTATAGTCTTCTTCTTCTTATCTAGTGGGCAAGCTCTGGTGTCAGAGTTTATTCAAACCGCCTTACGGCCTCTGACGTGGTTTTTAATGTAACGAATACTACTACCAGAGATAGTATCCGGGACCAACGGCTTAACGTGCCAGGAGGAGGAGAGGAGGAGGAGATCTATAGTGAACTCCACTCAAATGCACGTCATCAAATCGTCACCAAATTAAAATGGGATGGGATTGATTCGGGGGTAACTCCTTAAGAACAAAAAAGTACCAACGACGGCCCGATAGCACAGTGTGTAGTGAACCTGCCCGCTGTGCCGAGGGTCGCGGGTTCGAATCCCGTAAGGGACAAATATTTGTATGTTGAATATGAATATTTGTACCCGAGTCATGGATGTTTGTATCTATATAATATGTATTCTATATCGTTGTCTAGTTATCATAATACAAGTCCAGGCTTGTTTCTGGAACTTTTAATGTGACTAGATAATTTTGTGTGAAATTGTCCAAGATATTTACTGTCCAAATCAGTCAAGAAAATCCTAATGTATCACATACTCGTAGTAAACATGAAAAAAAACTGACTTTCGATGTTCGGTGTTTTTTTAAGTAGGTAAGTAGTTTCTGTGGATGAAATCGCTTCTTAGCGATAAGACCGCATTTTTTATTCTCTTGTATCTTGTCTCTGTATTTTACTGCTAGTGTTTTGGTGTAAAATAAAGTATATTTCATAGATTGAAGTAGGTTAAAAATCAATATTTTCCCTGAAATCTTAAACTACTAAATTGAAATTTCAGCAAGAGATTAAGTGATTATAAACAATGAATTGCGATGTTTGGAGTTTACCGCAATAATAAACAGCATTGCGGCCAGCTAAGCCAAATTAACTAACATTAACTATTAAGTACTATCGAGTAATCCATGGGCATTATCCCCTACGTGGTTTAGGATAGGAAGTTTTGGCTGTTTATCTATTTTGGTAAAATATTTAGACTGTAGGTCTAAACACCGCCACGTAGATATACAGGGTAAATTTTATACCACTGCGGATAACTTCAGCATGTATTCTACTCATCAAACTGAACAACTTTCACTATGGAGCCCTTGGAGAGAAAATTTACCCTGTAATGGTTCTGTAGTCACAACGAACCCTAACTCTACCCAAACCCTAACAGCACAGCAGCTCTAGTAGGAACTTGGTCTCATTTCTTTCGGTTAAGGTTATACGACATACATACATACATAATCTCAAGCCTGTCTCCCACTCACTGGGGTAGGCAGAGACAACGGAACGCTACCTGCTATGACCCTGATAAACCTCTCTAGCTTCCTCCAGGCACACTTCATTAGTCCATTCATGTATGCTCGTCGGTTTCAGATAGATTTGACCTGGCCCATTTAAAGCAAGTCGCCAATTTGATCTGTTATACGAAGGTAGGGTTAAAGTTATTTTTTTGTTTAACGAAAATTTTAAATAAGAGACCTATTACACAAGCTATTTTTGAACGTAGGCCATCTCGCAATAGCACCGCAACGAGGTCGCAACTGCACCGGCTCAACGTCAGATTTTTACTGAGCGTTATTGCCGCTACAATCTCAGATATATCGCGGCGATACCGTGGCGATGTTAAGAGGATAGGCGAGTACCGTTTTGTTTTCATACAAACCTATTCCCCTGTTTTCTCCCTGGATAATGACACTAGAGCAAAAAATTATTTACCATATAATCCATGCTACCTCTGCTATGTCCCTATGTTTTGCTTTTATGCATTAATTAATTACTGTATGAACTAGGGACCTTCAAAAATTACAGATTTTACCGCCCGTTTTCCGACATCCAGCAAACAAATTTGACGTATATAAACAAAAACGCAAAACATACAGACATAGACAAAGTCTTACTCGTATTATTTTTGAAAGTATTATTAAAATCGGAGTTTTGGAGGAGGAAACAGGGGAATACGAAATGCTGTTTTCGTCGATTTTATGTAGATAAAATTGGTCCGAGCTGCAGTTGTCTCTTTCGTACTATAGTCGGTGAAGTGTATGGGTGGGGCGAATCGAACAAATATGAATACAGTCGAAAAAGTGACCTTTTCTTCAAAAAATAAGCATTTCAGCCCACCTATCCTCTTAAGGCGATAAAGCGACGACGATCTCGTTCCATGAACGCCAACGTTCAAAAATCCCTAAAAATTGGCCGTGACGATCTTTGAGTTTGTGTCCATAAAGTCTGAAAGTTTAACCTTCAGTAGCAAAAGTAAACAAAACAACATTTCGTATCCTTCATTCAAGAAACCAACAGTCTGTGCAAAGGCCCAATCTCTAAACGGCGGGCCTGCCGAAGAAGACATTACGGTACATCCCTTCGCCGCAGGATGGCAGAAATGATTTTTTCAAACGACGCTCACTTTTATAACACTTCAATAGGCGTGGTCACCATGCTTTCGGTGTTTTTCGGACAGAATGTAAGGAAAAGTATCATTAACCTTTAAACCACATACTCTACCCATCAAACTGAACAACTTTTACTATGGGAGCAAACCTGTCAGAACAACAAAAAAATCAGCTGTCCCAATGTTTGAATCGAGTAGGTAATTAGGTGTTGCAGTTTAGTATGGGTCAGCAGTTTTTTTTTTGTTCTAACAGGTTTGCTTAGTTGTTCGTTTTGATGGGTAGAGTATGTGGTTTAAAGGTTACACCCTGCATTTAATTTTTATAGGATCTTTCTTATCATGCTAACTGATTTTAAGGGGATATTCAGACAGTCAATGTGAACAAGTTTCTGTATGGGACAGATTTAGATATCGCAAAAAAAAACCAGCGATTACTTATGTTAAAAGTTAAAAGATTTCACATGAGACCAAGAAGTTTAAAATACCTACAGAGATGGAGATTGCACTACAAACATATTTTTGAAGCCAGAATCTATGACCTTTATGACGTCACTGATGTTTCCCATCTCATTTCCTCGTTACATGGAGTTGTTATTCTCAAGGTCATTTTAAAGTCATGTCATCTGAGGAAATGAGATGGGAAACATCAGTGACGTCATAAAGGTCATAGATTCTGGCATCATAAAGTTGTTTGTAATGCAATCTCCATCTCTGTAGGTATTTTAAACTTCTTGCACTAGTTCTTTTATTTATTGTCAATGTTATTAGCAAATGAATAGTTTTAAAAACGATCGAAAATATACAATCTGTATTATAATTATAAGTTAGTCATGGAGGAATAGAGATGGCACAGTAGCGTCATTGCCACCTCACGCCCAATGCCGCTTTTCCACCAGAGATGTGCGAGGCGGTGAGCGAGGAAAAAATCAGCCAATGGGAGTGCTTCAATTTCTCAATGAAGTGATCGAGCGAGTGCGCTATTGGCGAATTGCTTCCTCGCTACTTCGCACATCTCTGGTGGAAACGCAGCCAAATAGGCGCCTGAGATATCGAGTCGTAGAAAATGGGCCCGCTCAATCAATACCAATACCGATAGTTTTCATTGTCACCCTGTAAACGGTCTTACATAAAGCGTACGTGAGATATGAGAGAGGCGTGACGGGTAATGACGTTTTTATCACAACTTACGGAATCATTTGTCTTTGGCTCTATAGGGGAGTGTTTACAAATGGCTGAGCCTTAACAGTCTACAGCGATTTTTACTTTATATAGGGTGTACGGAAAAGTTGCATTAACCTTTAAACCACATAGGTACTCTATTAACCCTTTTTGGTCGATAATACCTACTACTTAAGTTAAATCACATCTCTGCATAAGTAAAGCCACTAAAATTTCACGGTGTATAGCGGTAATGAACAAAGGACTATAATTACTAGCCAATAAACTGTACTAACCAGCGCTTTAGGTATTCGAATTAGAACGTGGCATACGAAGCAATTTTCTAAACCGTACCTGGTATTACAGATACGGACTCGGAAACAGTAAATTTTTTGCGCCCTGTAGACACAATAATTATACCAGAGTACACCAGAATCATTAAATAGTAGTGACAGAGGACCTGCAGGATGATGCAGATATAGAAAGGGAGTGCAGGGCGCTTGCGGTCAGGGCCAATATGATAGTCCACAGATTCAGGCATTGCTCAGCTCAAGTCAAAATAACACTGTTTAGAGCGTACTGCACATCTCTGTACACCTGTAGTCTGTGGACTGCATGTCGCCAGGGATCTCTAAGGGCCCTGCGCACCCAATATAATAACGCCTTCAGGATGCTGCTGGGGCTGCCGCGCTTCTGCAGTGCGTCTGGCATGTCTGCGGACGCTCATGTCGATGGGTTTCCCACCACGCTCCGCAAACGGTGTGCCGCCGCGCTGCAGAGGGTTCGCGCCAGCACCAACAGCATCCTGAACATGGTCTCCAGTAGATACTGTGACAGTAGCTTTATAAAGCACTGGATCGGTCTACACTTAGGTGTTTGTATTAACATAGTCATTTAAGTGTGATACTAACAACATATGGATGTAATGTCTGAAATAAAGAATTTTTATTTTTATTTATTTATTAAAATCTTACAAACAATTTTTAAATAAAAAATATCTTCAAAAAAAGAGATTTTTATTTTTATATATTATGAACACAAAGCCCAAGACTGTAGGTAGGAATTCGGATTGATCATAAACTTGGCTACAACGTCCACCTTCCAAAGTTGCAAATTATTGCAAAGCTTTTGATTCTGTATCGATATAATCGGAAACTTACACTATAGCCCTACAGGCCCTATATTGTGACGTCCTTTAGCAGTCTAAAGCCGAACTCTGCGTCAGATACTTCGAACTACAGATTAGTTTCACTCAGAGGTTTGACGTCACACAGGCGAACGGTATTTTGGGCCATCGATTATTCGCTGCGGACAGCAACTTTATCTTTGCCTTATAGTTAACCGATGACACCTGCAGTATTTTAGTTATATAAAAGAAGCATGACATATTCATATAATATGGGAGATTCAGTGTGGCTTGCGCAGAAAACTATTAAGGCTTAGAAATATTTAAATATGAGTCTGTCACTGTCACCAGTATGGTATGAGCACTGTCTGTGACAGAGTGACCACTACCCTATTTCGTGAAATTTTGTTACTTGGCTTCAGTGTATGCTATGGTAACATCTAAGACTCTGATTTCCCCATTAGATATAAATTCAGTGTGAGTATCTTGTATGCAATACTATTTTATATTGCGCATACCTCAAATAATAGGATGAAGGCCGGACAACAGAAGCAACATGTTAGTGTGGTATCAAATACTACTTAAATATTTATCAATTTAAAAGTTTGTGTGTGTTTATCTGTTTTTACTTTCAAGTCTCAGCAGTATTTTTCTATGTGCATAGCCTATATGACGTGAATTTTTTATCACAGAAACGCAACGAACGCTTACGCTCTTAATAACGTTACTGACGTCAACCTTTTTAACGAAACGACTTGATTAAATAAATGATAAGTAACAAAGCCTCTATAGCCACCCTGAAAGCTTACGGTCGCAAATTTATAACTTTGGAGAAAATTCGAGTCACTTCATCAGTTCCATCTAGCGCCCCTCAGTAAATTCAGCGGCCCTTACTGTTTCATCTCTAGCGCCCCTCACTCAATTCAGCGTCCCTCACTTAGTCCTACGCTGTCCCAGTAACGCAAGCCCAAGGATACAAAACAGCCTTTCCGTGTTTCTAATACGTGCGTGAATGCACGGCACGCACGTAGACTCTGAGAAATTTACCTTCACAAATGTGACTGAAATTGTTTACAAATACGGGGGAATTTTCAAGTCAAAGTCAAAAATCATTTTGTTTGAAATATACAAGTTGGTACCTACCTAGTTGCAGAAAAGATTCTGGGATAGTAATTATGGTTATGTTTACGTGTGTAATTAATTTCATAATTATTATCTTTTTGGCGTAAATTGTTGTCCATTTGCGTGTTTGTATGTATGCCGACCTCAATTACTCTCTTAGTACATTTTGAATCAAAAGTTGAAATAGTTGGGTGTCCATACGGGGCACTCAGAGAGGTCCGCCCAAAAACCACAACTAACCACATTTCTACTTATACAGAGTGTAACAAAACACCCTAGTTATACTTAAGGGGGTGCTTCAAACCATCAAACAGAACAACTTTCACTATGGAGCCAACTTCGAAATCACGAAACAATATTTTGTATTTCATACAAAACTGCATTACGACTCAAATGTATAGGATTAGATTTTTTTTCGCGATTTCGAATTTGGTTCCATAGTGAATGTTGTTCAGTTTGATGGTATGAAGCACCCCCTTAAGGCTAGGTTATCCCAGTGCAAGCGTCTCTTTCTTGCAAGCATAAGTTTACAATTAGCCATCCCGCTCCAATTGAAAGCAGGATCGCAAAAAAACGTGTTTTTCGTCAATATCTTTGGTCATGGGAGTTTCTAAGCTAAAAATTCTTCTGAGTTCACTAGAAATATTTAATGTATTTAGTTAAGTACAAGAATAAAAGTTAAATATCAGCAGTTTAATCATAGTATTGAAAAAACATACCTAACAAAAAGTGGTAACTTTGGGATGTTTTTCTATCTAGTAAACTTAATCTAATCGTGTAATTGAGAACAGTCGCCCATCCGCCCGATCCTTAAATAAGACATAATTTAATTTCAGACTTTAAAACTCAGTTTAAAACACTTTCGTTCGTGTTCAAAAAACGGCCTCGACGGGATAACAGCGTCTTAAGTTTTGTTACACCTGAAGGCCTACCATGAGTTTTCACCGAACTTTACTACTGTAGTTACGTCACCAATTTTGTATTGAATTTCGTACAGCGCTTCTAGTGGTTACGTTGAGAACTAATTTCTGTCATACTAATTGGCGACGCAACTACAGTACTAAAGTACAGGGAAAACTCATGGTAGGCCCTCTGTATGTAAAAGCGAAACTTCCGCGCCGAAACCGTGCATGTTCAAGATACGCAGAAGTTTACCATCTCGTGTTAGTTTAACCAACTAAGCGCGAAAAATTTAATGCGTTATGGCCGCTCCACATTCGCGCGCGAATGCGCGAAAATCACGCACGAACGCTCGAAAAGTGAATGAGCTATTCGCATATTTTTCGCGGGTTCGCGTCTTGTTAACCACTTTATGTCGGTTTTTGGTCCGCGTCAAAGAGCCTGCGAACGCGCGAAAGCTGCGCAGTGATAACACTGCAAATGTGGAGCCAAGAAGAGTTGACGCGTGAATCGCGCCGCGAATTGAGCCGCGACGAATCGAGCGCGAATGTGGAGCGGCCTTTACATATCGAACAGGGTGCTTCAGACCATCAAACTGAACAACTTTCACTATGGAGCCAACATCAAATCATAATTTAAAAAGTTGGCTGTCTCGCTCGGCACGTCCGGCAGTTGTGAAACTTCTCCCGATTAAAATTTCAAACTTCCGCCCCCGATTTAAATTTCGAACTTTCGTCATACAAAAAGGTTGCGGATTATAATTTCGAAGCCCCATAAGGGTTGAACTACACATGGCCGCACGCGATCGCATTTTTCCGTCGCTCCATCCGCTTTTCTGTCACTCGGGAACGTCATTTGCTAGAGCATACGATAGACGGAACGCGATCGCACGCGGCGTGCTGTTCCGTGCTGTTCCGTTCCGTCTATCTTATATGCTCTAGCAAATGACGTTCCTGAGTGACAGAAAAGGATGGAGCGACGGAAAAATGCGATCGCGTGCGGCCATGTGTAGTTCAACCCTAAGAAGTTGACTTCAAAAATGTGTTGTTTCATTTGTTTTGGTCTAGTAGCTCATGTTGGTCCCATAGTGAAAGTTCTTCAGTTGAAGCACCCCCTTAAATAACGCCTTTTAGTTAACACCCTGTACAATTTAGAATACTAGTAGAAGTTTATTCCGACGGAATTTTGTATGGCAAAGGAACAACTACTAACCAGAGGTCAGAATTTACCAATTTAACTTACGCTGGAACTCTACAAGCCACGAAACTAAAACAAAGCCAATAATCCGGGTCGAAGGACCATGTCATTATTAGGATGCTGCTCAGAACTTTGTTTGGCACGTTTTATTTATTTTATACAGGGTGTAAAAAGAGCATAAGCATAAGCATATGCTCACGACTATATTCCCCGAAGGGGTAGTCAGAGATATTCTGAAACCTCAGAACATCCACGTTTCACCAGTAGTACCGAAAGCTCTGTCCAGTGTGACAGGGGGTGAGCCCGTCGCCACTTATAATGGACAGTGGGTACAATACATGCCTCGAAATTGAAGCATGCAGGTTTCCTCACGATGTTTTCCTTCACCGAAAAGCCAGTGGTGTTACAAATCGTACATAAATTCCGAAAAACTCAATTGTACGAGTCGGCCTGGAAGGGGATCGAACTATCGCCTCCTGCACGGCAGGCAAGGTTACTCGCCACTGGACCACCACGGGTGTAAAAAGGCATCTCCCGAAAATAAATAAATAAAAGATTTGTATTTGTCTCAAAACAGCAATACACAAAATTACACAAGAAACATAGCAAAATATAAATTTAAGTTTAGAGACAGAAAGGTCTATGACTCAGCATAATGGAAGTTGACGAAATCGCTAGCAACCGCTGTTATTCTGTCATAGCCTGATGCTCAAGAGACAGGTATTTATACAGCAATACGAGTATGCAATGTTATACAAGGATAAAAATTGAATTTTTGTTGAATTAAAACTCAAAGGGGTGAAAGTATCCATCAATATGAACTAAGCCTACGTTGTCCGTTCGTCCTTCCGCCCTATCTACTTAGGGCTGTAACTTTTGAACCGTAATAGAGCTACACAGTTGACATTTTCACAGAATATGCGTTATTATGGCGGATTTGTTAAAAATAATAAAAAATGACAAAATCATCTCAGCATTCGGTAGAGTTTTTTTTTCAAGGTTAATGATACTTTTCCTTACACCCTGTATACAAAATAAAAAGATATATAGGTTAACCACTAGTCATGAGCTATAAGCCAGATGAGGAAGTGAGACACAAAATGGTAACTATTTCCCATTTTAGTTACTCACTTTCTTTTTATCTTCCAGTCAAATGAAAGCCGCGGCCAAGAAAAAAGCACCAAGTGCGAAACGGACTTACACTGGAAGGGTTCCGTACTATTTCAAGCGTGGACACTACGTCAAAAGACGATAAACTGGTTGCTCTTCACCGTGACACTACGTCTATGAAAATTTTTTTACTAGTTCCCTTAAAATTCCTGTAATATCCCAACAAACATTTTGGCGATGCATAGCGCTTATTTTATAACTCCAAGGGGGAAAGAGACGCTACAGTGGCTGTGATTATAGTTGTAGGCGATATTGAAGCATTTGTGTATAACGTTATATCTTAGCGATACATTAAGTGCGTTCAAGCACGATGACGCACTGACGGAGCAGCAAACGTCAGTCCGTCATTTGTGAAGAAAGGAGATGTATGAAACCGCACGTAGAAGCACACACGGTGACGCATTGACGCACATCACCCGCTCCGTCAGTGCGTCATCGTGTGTGAACGCACTTAAGATTAAGATTTTGAGTATAAAGTTTAAAGACGCATTGTAGCGCTTTTAATAGCTATCTATGTCATTATCATCATTTTTGACCTGTACTAAAACTTTAGACGCTAGTTTCGCTGCAGTTGCCACGCTTGTATGACTCAAAGAAAATTGAGGCGCTTCTATAGCGCTCCTATAGCTCCGCTTTAAATCTTAATTGGACTCCTTAACTGTATTGTATCGCCATTAAAAAACCTAAGACGGTACCCAACTCAATTGTATCGACATTAAGGAACCTGAGGCTGTACCCAAGTTATGCCCCATTCGGGGGTATATCGGTGTTAAGCACCTTACCAACTCGGTTTAAGCGCTGCTTTATGACTTGAGGATTTCGTTAGCGCTACTATGCATCTATTGTAACTCTTATCTAAGCGCCTAAATGTTACTTGGGATAGAATTACATAAAAATAATACTCACGCCTGTGTCTGATTGAGGTAGGCGGAGACAATAATTGGTCTCCATCGGCAACGATTCTGACACACCTCTTTTGCCTCTTCCTTTCATATACGCTTGTCGGATTCGGGTATATTTGATCGGGCCCTTCTTAAGTAGGTACGCTTCCAAGTTGGTCCGCTTACGTACGTCTAGGACGGCCCCTTTCGACTGACCCACTCACACTCTTATTTATTTATATTACACTAGTATTTTCCTGCGACTTCGGCCGCACAAATTATATACCAGATTTTAAGTCAGATCATAAGCTATCAAACAAAAAAAGTTTCATCAAAATCAGTTCAGTGGTTTTTGCGTGATGCGCGAACAAACAAACAAACTTGTCAATAGATGGCGCTGCACGTCATTTAAATCGCGCTATCGAGTGTTATTTGAGTTTATATGAAGTGAACCGCTAGTTTTGTATTCCTCGCGATTTTACGGTTTTACAATAGTTAAGATACTTACGTCATTTTACATTCACTTACACTTTCTACATGACAAAATCATCTCAGCATTCCCTTTTCTTACATTACATCCAGTACATTATTCAGTACACTTTCATTATAATTATGAACGATATTGTCTGTGTGTGTGCATGTAGTATAACAGAGTTATAGTCTTATACGAAAACATAAAATTTTCCTGGAAAATATTCGAGTTGGCAAGTTACTTCACCTAGGACAATTGTAATATGGGCATGACACAAGATGAAATTGCGTAAGCTTAACCATATTAAGGGTTTTTTTTTCTCACCTTTTTGACACGGAACCCTAAAGAAGATACACCCAAGTAATAGGAGTTAATTTATTAGAAAAATCCCCAAATATATCACGAGCTATAATTTTTTCTGCTCTGCCCGCCTCCTAATGTTATGGGGCGCCGATAAAAATCCTTATTTATATTATGTGGTCCTATGAATCCTTTTTTCATGTTTCGTCTTTGTTTATTAAGAAAATGTTTGTTGTTTTATATTGAGTTTGTACCAAGAGATGAGAGATGAAAAACATGAAATTTTCCTCATAAAAACATATTAATAGTTATTTCATCAACTCATTTTATGTTAGAGGAGTTAAAACCGGATTAAAAGTTAATAATACAATATACAGGGTGTAAGAAAAGTATTATTAAGAGAAGTTTATTCCGAGAGCGCAAATGCGCGCTGCATGCAAACGTAGTCTGGTAATATTTTTAATACCTACTATCCAATTAAAATTAATTAAATTTTTCAGAAACAATCTAGAAACTAATTTCTATGTT
The DNA here is from genome assembly GCA_963693445.1 of Agonopterix heracliana. Taxonomy (NCBI): domain Eukaryota; kingdom Metazoa; phylum Arthropoda; class Insecta; order Lepidoptera; family Depressariidae; genus Agonopterix; species Agonopterix heracliana. The sequence goes on from OY856321.1 coordinate 4,049,256, forward strand.
TGTATGAAGTCAGATTTTCGATAAAATATACAATTCTAATCTACGAATAAGAGAATGTATAGAAGTATAAATGAAGCTCAAAAAGTGGCACCAAAAAAATTGTAACGCGTTCTAAATTTGTTCTTTAAAAATTGTAACTCGCCGCCAAAACTCATACAAAATGTCATTTTTCATGGGGTGCCAAAAATGATTTCGATTTTGTTTGGAGTTATTCTTCCATATTTATTCTCTTATTCGTAGGTTCTAATGCTATTAGGATTAATTTAAGATTTGTATGGAAATCTTTGGATAGTATTGAAAATATCACCAGACTTCGTTTGTATGGAGAGCGCCAACGGCAATATACCCTTAACCTTTAAAACACATACTCTGGGTAGAGTATTAGTAGTAGTAGTCTGGGTAGTTGGACGGGTGTCCAACTGAACAACTTTTAGGTACTATGGGTGCAAACCTGTCAGAGCAAAAAAAAAATCTGCGGTCTCATACATTTCAGTCGAATGGGTATTTCTTTAGTATGGAACAGTCACTCTTTGTATCGATTTCGAGTTTACTGTCAATTAATTTTTTTTTTTTTTATAATGTTATATCTTTTTATTGGGTAGAACAGATCCAAAGCAAATTAACATAATATTCTAAAACTAAAATATAACTAGAAAATAACAATCTTAAACACAATTATTAATAATATAAATTAATATCTAAACGAAATCTAAACGAATATAAAATCTAAACTAGCATAATAGATTTAATATAATGAAATTCATAGTAATTGGTGAAACTACTAAAGTTTACAATTTGTATTAGAAATTAATCGGTTTATCATCCATCAATCAAGCATATTAAAAAATTAAAATAGCCCCAACTTTTGTGTTGGTAATTAGGAAGGTTTTATAAAAATTTCAATACCTATAGAAATAGAAAATTGGTTTACACAAAAGGACATTAAAAATCCAGACTTATTCGTTCATAACCTGAATAGGAATTAAGCCGATTCCAATTTTGAGTGGAAAGCAAATTAGAGATTTTATCAGACTTTCATTCCTGTTGTATTTTCATGCGGAAAATTGGAACCTTAATACCGGGAAAATTTTATTTTTTCAGTAATTCGTTTTATTTTGTCATTTGAAATCAAACCAACAGATCTTGATAGGGTCATGTGGAATGTTAATTTATCAACCTATCGTTTTTTATAATTTGATTTGAATTTTTCATGTTAATCCCTTTCTATCACACACCAAAAAGATAAGCATAATTATATTAGGGCGGGCCGCAACTTGGTGGAGCGGGACACATCGCAGCGGAAAATGCGTACCTACTTCGTACACTAGAGCGTGCCGGGTGCCGAATTTTTAGTATTCACGTAATACTGGCAGACTTTGTAAAATGTTCCGCTTGGTAAGCACACTACGACAGGCCGCTTCGGGGCGGAGCGGGCCGCATCGCATGGACGGAAATCCGCACCGCTTTGCCCCGGCGTAGTATGCAACAGTTCGTATCAATTCGTAGCTACTAAACGACGTAACTAACATCGAGGTGATTTTACAGGACAAGCTTTTTTCGGTTGAGCGCTACGTATAAGTGCGTTCACACACAATGAAAATGATAATGAAAAAAAATATGAAAAAAAGACGTCAATCCATCACCGTGTGTGCTTCTACGTGTGGTTTCATACAACTCCTTGCTTCACAAATGACGGACTGTCGTCTGCCGCTCCGTCAATGCGTCATCGTGTGTGATTCCACTAAATTGCCAGTTACGTCACCTTTAAAAATGTGTTTCCTCGGTAACGCTCGAAGATACTGATACCAATCAGACCAATTAAAATTAAACTAAAAAGATCAATTAGACCGATCGATTCGTCTTGGAAAATGGATTCGCCCCCAATTCATAAGTCAGTTACGCCGAAAATGTCAGATACGTCGTCGTCGCTAGCGACGAATTGTATATTAGAAAGTGATTTGGTCGGATTTTTGCGCTGCGGCTAACCCCGATGCGGCCCGTCTTAATATGCGCTTACCTTTAGAGCTCATTCGCCTAGGTGTAATCCTATGGCGCGATGAAAAAAAACTATAGAAAATCGGATTCATCCCGGGATAGAATTACGCCCATGCAAATATGAGTCAATAAGCCGTTAATTCATAAGGCCAGGTGAAAATTTTGTAGTACCTACATTTCGAACCATGTTCCTCAGGTAAAGTTGTTTGTTTTTATGACCACCATTAAAGGCTTACACATCTTTGCATTAACACGCTGTATTAGGAATACTCTGCTAGACACATGCCTCGCTCTCACTAGGGAGAGAGGGAAAAGCTAACATAATAAAAATATCTTGGACATTCTCACACAAAAATTATCTAGTTCCAGAAGTACAAGATTATAGTTTAGACTTGTACTTTGATGACTAAAACGATATCGGTAGAATATCTAACAGGTACAAACTGGCCAGACTTGGGCCAGTGTCCTTACCTAAAGAAGAGAGGAGACCATGGAACATATCCTTTATGACTGTGATATCTTGGCCCCAAACGCATGTGCTCGGAGATGGATACCCAAAACCAGGAGATCTTAGGTTTCTTCCCCTCAATGGTATTACCTCCTTCATTGACCATGTATAAGGAAAAGTCAAGACAAGAAAAAGTGCCCTTGGTTCACCTAGGTGTACTGAGGTGGACCATCGGCAAGAAAAAGTGCCCGTGGTCCACCTGGGTGAACTAAGCAGGTGGACCACGACCGACGCCTGTATTTGAATGGTGAAGAAAGCAAAAGTATTGGGGCGAACACAAAAGATCCCACTGGGTCGACGTGTTGCTGGATTGCCAGTCCCCACGAAAAGACAAGATAAGATAGTATCCGTACTGATACACTGTGACTTAGCATTCGTATTCTATTTTGAAACAATTATAGCTGTAATCACTGTTCCATACACTTGACACTTGTTTGGGTGCCCAATGCGGATTGGCAGACTTCAAAATACGCATCAGAATTGCTTCTTCAGCTTATGCAAGTTTCCTCTTGATGTTTTTCCTTTACCGTTTGAAAGCAGTCCGTATTACATACTTGCATAAGTTATTGGAAAAACATATTGATATATGGAATAGTGTTCGTGCGGATTCGAACTCGAACCCTCATGATTGACTTTCCGTACCTCTCCGCAATGTGCCACATACTCTCTCTAGTTAGTAATTACTAAGTAGTCATTAATTATTATCCCAATTTACCACATAACCCATCACTTTGTTTTGTAGTTTGTGTAACAGCGGAGGAGATAGATAAGTACTTTACCATTAGTTGTATAGTTGAATCCAATTTCGGGGCTATTTAACACCCTAACTCAGGGTCCCGTCTGGATACGATCAGGACCTTTTTGGGTTTGGTAGAAGTGTTTGTTCGGTGGCGATTTTGTTTTTGACAAACTACACAACATTTTAAACATGAAAAAGCGTATGTGCTTCTACGTGCGGTTTCATAAAACTCCTTGCTTCACAAATGACAGACTGACGTCTGCCGCTCCGTCAATGCGTCACCGTGTGTGATCCCTCGTAGGTAGCGCGTTGCGAAAAAGAGTCGATGGCACGTTGCCGTTGCGAAGAGGTATGGACTTTCAATTGTGCTGTGGGTCCGGGGTCAAATCCGCTCGGATGACATGCCATATGCAAATGAGTTGTTCTAAGTTATGCCTGACTGTTCTAATGCGCATGTTTAGTCTACTAATGAGCATTGACCACCTTCCAATTACCTATACACCTTCCTTGAGGCAGGTCTGTGCCTTGCAGTGGAACGAATATAGGCTGATGATGATGACTCAAAATTTAACCCAGAAGTTATATATTCTACTGCGAATTTTACTCGTTTTGAACCACCCCTGAAAAGTATGCAAGTGATTTCAATGATGGTCCAATAGTGAAAGTTGTTCAGTATGATGGTCTGAAGCACCACCTTAAGTATCTAACGCATTCAAGTTTACACCCTGTATATTAATGATTGACACTACAGGCCAGGGTACACCGGGCCATGATGGTTACGCCTCAGCCATGAGGTTACGGCTAAGAAAAAGATATCAATATTCGCTGCTTCATCATCATCATCATCTCAGCCGATGGACGTCCACTGCTGGACATAGGCCTCCCCCAAGGATCGCCATAACGACCGGTCCTGCGCCGCCCTCATCCAACGGTTTCCCGCCGCCTTTACCAGGTCGTCGGTCCACCGTGTGGGGGGCCTACACACGCTGCGCTTTCCGGTACGCGGCCGCCACTCGAGAACCTTCCAGCCCCATCGGCCATCGGTTCTGCGAGCAATGTGCCCCGCCCACTGCCACTTTAGTTTAGCAATTCTTTGGGCTATGTCAGCTACTCTGGTTCTTCTGCGGATTTCTTCATTTCTGATCCGATCTCGCAGGGAAACTCCAAGCATAGCCCTCTCCATTGCCCTTTGGGTGACTTTCAGCCTTTTTATGAGGCCTTGAGTGAGCGACCACGTCTCTGTTCCATATGTCATGGAACATGTAACTGGCAACACAAACTGATCGAAGACTTTCGTTTTAAGACACTGCGGTATTTGGGACGTCAAGATACTACGTAGCTTCCCGAACGCTGCCCAGCCGAGTTGGATTCGACGGTTGATCTCTTTCTCAAAGTTGGACCTACCTAACTGAATAGTTTGTCCCAGGTAAACATAATCGTCAACAACTTCGCAACTTCGCTGCTTACTTAAACCAAAAACCGAGAAACTGAGGTCAACCATATCGATTAATTTAACTGGTGACCTCTAACTTGTGACCTCAGTCACATGTTCCAAATTGCGTTACTAATTGGTCACGAATTGAATCGCATTTAGGGTTCCGGAGTCAAATAAGGAACCCGTAACAGTCAATTAATCTCTCAATTTTGCACCTATAGAAACAAAATTTGGCTTGGAGAAGTACGTACTTAATTAGTAACCCAAAAACGATCGCTATAATTAATAAAAAACACTTTTTTTAAATAAAAATTTATAAAGTGACTCAATTTGTGTCTGAAAAAAAAACTTTTCCGCACAAAGTTTACTCTTATATTATGTATGGAAAACGGCATAGCAAGCATGACAACGGAACCTTATCCAGGGCGTGTCCGGCACGCCCTTGACCGGTTTTTATTATTTTACGATTTTTCACGCACGCAATTATCGGGAAAATGCTTTTAAGAGGTAGGTACACTTTTATGCTACATGCCATTTTAAAGAGCTTTTATAATGATAACATTTTCATCATAGAGGATTTTAGGTAGGTATGTCCTATTCGTTTCCCTTTTTTGTGATGGAATTAGGAGCAGGCTTCCTAACATTAAATTTATAGTAGATTACACACCGAGGACAGGAAAGTAAGAAAGGTCTCAAATCTCATGTACCTAATTAAAGACCGAGGCGAAGCAGAGGTCAACAAACATGTGATTTGAGGCTTTCTTATTTACTGTCCGAGGTTAGTATACTATTTTTCTATTCGACAGAGGTAGAAAGCGGCAACTTAGTTTAGCGCGGCCGGACGAAAATTGACGTTTTCCGGCCGGAGGGGAGAAAAAAGTAATATCTTGTTGTACTTCTTCTTTTCTTACTTAGATCAACTTTAGGTATTGCCAGAACAGAATTATGCTTCAACAGCTTGTTTTTTTTTGTGTAAATTACCAATAATTAAAAACAGGTAATACCCAACAGGTAGTAACCCAGTAGTGAGTTGATGGATGATGATGATGAAAAACAGATAAGAAAATCTGTGGATGCAAAGAGTGAGGCACAGAACATCATGGAGGAATATGAAGGAAAGAAAGAACGAAAGAAAAAAATGTATTCACCATTAAAGGCATACACGAAACAAACAGTACAGTAAAAGAAATAGTAGGTAGTAGCGGTGTGTGCCGCTATGGTAAAAAGGACACGACTCAACATAGTGCCTTACTTGGTAAGAAAGGCGTTCATTTTGTGCCGTGCCTGACAGAGCAGGAGTGCAATTTCCGAATCTCACACTTTCGAAATCATGGTCGAATGATGCATAATTTTTATAGTAATTATGACAATTCTTAGTGCTGATTAAACGTGTGACTCAAAAATACCACTCCTGTGCTGTTGCTCTCCGAAAACTAATTGTGTGCTAAGGAGGCCTACGTCCGAAGACAGATTGACAACATGAAAGATATGTTATGTGAATGAGACTTTAGGGTTGAACTACGATCGCGTTCCGTCTATCTTATATGCTCTAACAAATGACGTTCCTTAGTGACAGAAAAGGATGGAGCGACGGAAAAATGCGATGCTGTGCTACGTGGTGTAGTTCAACCCTTATTATACCTACCTACCTGTACAGAATAGAGGAACTGACATGAGTTGTCAAATTAAACTGTGTGATAGCTTGTCGGCAAGGTGAAACGAGCTCTGTCAATAATTGTGAATCCAACGTGAAATCGATGATAATTTTGAGAAAGAGTGTTAATATATTATGATGGCTCACAGGTTTGCACGGTGCTCGAAGATAGTCAAAATCACGTTATTCCGAGCCTATTGTACATCTTTCTATACGTGCAGCCTGTGGGCTAACTATACTCAGAAAGCGTACAGCGCCCTTCGGGTTCAGTATAATAACGCGTTTAGGATGCTGTTGGGGCTGCTGCGCTTCTGCAGCGCATCAGGTATGTTCGCAGAGAATCGTGTGGACTGTTTTTATACCACGATGCGCAAACTTTGCTGGTCCCTGGTGCGCAGAGTGCGCGGTGTACTAAGTTACTAACCTTAAGATAATTATGTTGTGTTACTAACAAAACGAGTCCTGGGCACTTGAATAAATGATTTTTATGATATTATATTATAACTTCAAAATAATTATATTGTGGTGCCGCTAGGCCGCTCTCTCATCCGTCACGTTCACCATTCTGGCTGGGCTAGCATGTTGCACGTGATACGGCTATATTACGCTTTTTATCTCGTTCGTTCGCGCAAAAATAGAAAGAGAACGAAAGCGTGATAGTGCTTTATCACGCTGGCATACTACGATGGTTTATGGTCGGAAAGTTAAATAGGAATCGAAATATCCTTATAAATATCCTTACTCGGAATGTAGTACTTATAAAATAAACTTATTCACAAATTCAGACCAAAAATTTTCAAAACAAGGCCCTGGCAACTGCATATTTCCCGGCCATTCCAACGTAACCTGACTCGAGTATAACGGTAGTTCAAAAGATTATTATGTAAATTACATTCAGGAAAGTTTCAAACTCCTATTATCTTTGCTTAAAAGTTGGGTTCAAAGTTATTTTGATACCTAAAAATGTTTGGAGACTCGTTTTTGAGTGTTCCGTTACGTACCAAAATTTACAAAACTGAACACTTATGGAATCACCTCGGTGTCTGTCCGTTCGTCTGTCACAGGTATTTTTCTTAGACACCATAAGACACAGGAAGCTGTGAAGCTCTATAGAGTATAATTGTTAATAGTATTACACACCGAGGAAAGGAAAATAATAAAGAAAGGTCTCAGATCTCATGTAATTGTTGACCTCGGCTTCGCCTCGGTGTGAACAAACAACAAGAAAACGATAATGGTACAAATAAGGAGGTCTTATCGCTAAAAAGCCAATTTTTCCAGACAACCTTAGGGCAGAGGAAATTTCAACAAAGAAAAACGGGTCGGTGCTTTAAAAATAAACAAAAAAAGGAGAAACTGAAAAACAAATAAATTTCATAATAATAGACACATACTTACATGATATAAAATTCCTATTCCTTCTACTTCCGCTATTTTAAATCGAATTCCTACGAATAAAAAATACACTGTAACTCGTGAGTTAAAAATATTTAATTATAGGTAAATAAAGTGAAATATGAAAATTACAGCGTACTTAATTAACGGTGAAACCAACACTTGGATACAAAATTAATTTATTACCTATACGTTACGAAATTTGGATGTATGTCTGTTGCTATAATTAAAACGGCTCGACGGATTTTGATCTAGCTGAACATACTGAAATTGATATCATTAGCATCCTTTTAAACTAAGAGTCTACCCATCAAACTGAACAACTTTTACTATGGGAGCAAACCAATCGGAGCAAAAAAATCAGCTGTTGCATACATCTGAGTCGAGTAAATATCTTGGACAGGCATTGCAGTTTAGTATGGAACAGCTGTTTTTTTCGCTCCAATCGGTTCGCACCCATAGTAAAAGTTGTTCAGATTGATGGGTAGACTTTTAGTTTAAAATAATGATATATCACCCTGTAGGCAGTTTTTAATTTCGATTAAAACAGGTCATCATCATCTTTTTGCCCTTACCCCATTATTCGGGGTCAGAAAAAATCCTTGACATCCTATGTCATCTTTGACACAATCCATCCATCTTTTCTTTGGTCTTCCATACAGCCGTCCAAATTCTTTCATCTGTACTCATTACATATCCATACCACGATAATCGATTTCGATTAACACATGGGGAATAAATCCTGGGCAAAAGCAAAACCTAGAAATGGACTCATGATTGTCAAATATTTTTCGCGTGAAACTTTTCACTTTTTTATTCTATTCTGCTATTCAGCACAACCACATGCAACGAAGCCAACGGCCTTGTCGAATCGGTCCTTATCCAAATATAAATTGTTTTCCGCACATAGAACAAAATTACAACAAAATCCAGATGTGACAAGTCTTTCAATTTCCATAAAGCCGCCAATAAAATGCCTAAGCCTGCTCGTTCGAAGCACCCCACTTGTTATATGCGTATCCAATATTGTTCCGAATAACATACAAGTGGAACCGAGGGAAATTAAATTACAAACATGTACCTCTCTATCGCGACACCTGTGCTCGACTCAAAAAGGTATAGAATTGCACAAAAACCGAGTGACATTGAAAGAGCCATGTCAGCACATGCGGCTTTGATGCAAATGGAGTTGGAGTTTATTCTGTTTAGGTTCTTTTCTCATCAAACATGACGTTAAAATGCAATCATTTGTGTCCGCTATATTTAATGCACATTGAATTGTTTATTTATTTATTATATTGTGCTTTCCTGGGATGGTTCCCAGTAACTGATTAAATAGACGTAGTAGTTGATGTACCTAATATATGTCTTTCAGCTCACATGATGAAGATGAAGACAATTATGATATTTACAGTTTTTCATTGACGTAATAGTAGGTGGAAATACCTCGGAGGCATCTTTTATTTTTCATTTTACAACTAGATTTATACCATTTACCGAAACTAAAGTCATACCTCAGTATTTTTGGATATTTCATCTAGTGCAATCATCAACTGAATACACGATTGGAATTACTTCACTCGATAGAAAATCGTCACAAAGATGACGTATTTTCATGCATTTTTAAACATTTTTCTCGGTTGAGAAGAACTTAAAATAGTTTACGATTGTTGGTATTTATACTCACATATTCACCATTAGTTTAACTAGTGCAATCATAAATAAAATCTAGAAAAAGTACTTTGGTTAGTACACTTTTCGGAGCGCTCGGCAATCGCGTTTCTCATAGAAAATATTCGTCTGGACCTATGGCCCCTTAACACTGTCTTCAAATTATTGATGCACAAAGTAAGTCAAAAATCACATTTAGAAATGAAAGAACACTTCAAAGTATACAATGCAATTTATTTTTCACCTCACAAGCTCGGGAAAATTATGTTTATCATTCGAAATCTGAGTGCAAAAGTGCATTTTATCCGCTAGCGTGGAAAGAGTTTTTGAAATTCGAATCTGTCTATTCAATATTTTTCTATTCCGCCAATCCACTGAAAATTCTTAATAACTATTTCATGTCACTGGCCAGCACGAAAAAAAAACTTTTTAAAATGTTCTTTTTGGCAATTCACTTTTTTTCCTCGCTGTTGTGAGGTGAAAAGTTGTGTGTTTCGCTCGGCTGCAAAGTTATTCTGCGTCTCGTACCTTTGAAACCTTTGCTAAGCTCAGGATTCAATACAAGTACTCGCGCCATAAAGCAACTTTGCAGCCTAGCATAACAAATAACTATTGTAGAAGAGTTGAATATTCGATTTCGTTATGATTTAGAAATAGTGTAGGCAGAATATTGTTTGTTGAATGATAAAAGCCATCTATGATTAACTGGTCATTATTTATTCTTTGATGCCGTGACTACAAACGGTTGTGCCATAGCGTGACGACCAACACACCCTTCCGCACATGGCTCTATATGATTTTATTATACATAATAATAATAATAATGTAATTTGGTGTAAAATTGTAACTAATCAACACTTAAGGACGAGGTCAGGTCGAGAACACAGTGACTGATGGTGTAACAATGTTACCTAACTGGCGGTAATAGTTAAGCTCTCAAACTTGGCCCGTTTGATCAATTGGAGTTACAAGTTAATTTGACCCTTACCCCGAAGACAAGCAGTTTCAGAACCTAAGTAAGTAAGTACAAAGGCTTACCAAAAAGTTTGGCTTTAAAGAAATTCGCATTGTAAAAGTATTCATCCGTGATCTAAATTAGACCAAGGCCAATCAATATACTAGACGTAGTATCATCATCCGCTTATACAGGGTGTAATAAGCCACCAAAATACTTAAGGGGGTGGTTTAGACCATCAAACTGAACAACTTAATGAGCCAACTACGAAATCGCGAAAAAAAAACAGCTGTCCCATACATTGTAGTCGAGTCGGTACAGCAGTTTTGTATGGGACAGCTGGTTTTTTTCGCGATATCGAAGTTGGCTCCATAGTGAAAGTGGTTCAGTTTTATGGTCTGAAGCACTCCTTTAAGTATTAAGTGTGTTTTGTTACATCATGTACACTCGGAAAAGTGACTTATTATCCAAATTTCTTCTTGAGCCCGCCTATCCTCTTAACTTAGCTTGACTCGCCTTCTACCTTGAACTTGTCTTATGAAGCCCTAAGGAAGCCCATCCATTCAAAAAATAGGCCCCCATAAAAAAAATCGCCACTCCTTTACTCCACAAGAATCTTATTTTACCGAAACCCATGTCATGGATTATTTCCAACAACAAACAAAAGGATATCCAATGCCATACCTACAATGCAACAGGATTTATGATCTGAATGCAAGTGATATTGCACCCGAAGCACGTCCATTCTAAAAACTGTGCCTTGATACTGAGAAATCGAATTTTAGATGACTAAAGTTTGTTTGGCGTGGTTTTAAAAGTCATATCTGGAACTGCAAAAAGATTAACTGAACTGAATTGCATTTTCACCTTTTACTTTTAAAACCATGTTTTACTATTTTCTGTGGCCTTCCAGAGGTTAAGGAAATTTTGAGCTTGATTTTGATAAAAATTCAAATCCAAATCAAAGCAAACATTTATTTTATTTTACACCAAAATATAAACAGTAAGCTAAGACAGCTTACTGTCTAATTTTTTTGCCTATTGTCTTTTTTTTTCTGTATCTTGATACGGAAAAAAAAAGACAATAGGCAAAAAAATTCTCGCTAAGATACCTTTAAAACCTAATAAATACTTTTTAAATGGTATCCTATCTGCTCCTATCGCGTACCTATAGTTTGAAATTATTTTGCTAACGCTAGTTTTTGCTTTGTCGACATCGTGCGGGACTTATTCTGTAGGTAACTGTATTTTTTAATGTTCTTTGTTAATCCAGGGATTCGAGTCAGCGGTCAATAATATTGATAAGCAAAATGATGCCTTAAGGGTATATTATTCGGAGCGCGCTCCATACAAACGTACTATGGTGATATTTTCAATACTAAACAATTAAAGTGAATGAAATTTTGCAGAAACAATCTAGAAACAAATTTCTATGCTTGTATGGAGTCAGATTTTCGTTAAAATGTATAGTTTTCAAGTTACAGTGCCTCAAAGATTTCCATACAAATCTTAAATTAATCCTAGCATTGAAATTGTATATTTTAAATAAAAAAAATCTGACTCTATAGAAGCATAGAGATTTGTTTCTAGATTGTTTCTGCAAAATTTCATTTACTTTAATTGGTTAGTATTGAAAATATCACCATAGTAGTTTGTATGAATCGCGCATTTTCGCTCTCGGAATAATATTCTCTTAACAATCATTAGAACTCATAATAACCAAATGGAAAACCTATGTTTAAGAAACACGATTTTTCCATTCCGTCAGTAAACTTCGTGTTATAATAAAAACCCAAAATACAACAGAAAAGCTGTTAAAGTCGTCGATCAACGTCAAATATCAGTGTACCAATAAGAATGAGCCTTGGATTCAGATGGCGACCTAGTTTGTCGACCATATTTCTTTATGTTATGTGCAACTTTTTATTAGGTATGTTAGTATAACTCGAATGAATCTTGATGATTTTCTTGAAAAATTGTTTGTTTTATTCTATTTATGAACGGTTCAAACTTAAATGCGTAACGTTTATCGAACAGGGTGTTTCAGACCATCAAACTGAACAACTTTCACTATGAGACAGATATCGATATCACGAATTTTTTTTCAGTTGCTCACATTTAGGAGACTCCATTGGCGGTTTCTTAGAACAGCAGATTTTCCCCGCTATATCAATGTTGGTCCTTTAGTGAAAGTTATCAGTTCTGTCTGTCTGAAAGTCTGAAGCATCCTTAAGTATGTAAACGTTACGTCTTAAGGGGACGTGCGCGCCATCTACTGGAAGTATTACAACCAACCAACTTGCAAGTCAAGCATTACAACTTGAATTCAATGTATGACAATTATGTATGGATCTAGAGAAAGTAAACGAGGGATATGTGAAGATCAATAGTCTCTGCCCATCCCTCTGGGAAAAAAGTATGAGATGTATGTATTATATGTATTTATCCTTATCCTATATTGGAGGAAGCGCTCGTTGGCGTAGTGGAGCTTCGGTATTGGAAACATCAGCATCCTTAAGTATGTAAAGTATTTAAGTTTACACCCAGGATATAAATGGACTTTTGCTTGTTACAGCATTACATTTCTACCAATGAAAATTAGTATATATTCCAGTATTGTCCGTGTGGTGTCGGCTAAGAGTAGCACCATCCCATTTCCTCCCGTGGGTGTCGTAAAAGGCGACTAAGGGATCTACCGGAAGATGGGCAGCAGCATCTGAGTACACACATTCAATCCAACTTCGATCGCCAACCCGCCTGCCAAGCGTGGCGATTATGCAAATCCCCCCATTTTTGGGGAGGTCTATGTCCAGCAGTGGACGTTTATCGGCTGATATGATGATGATGATGATGATTCCAGTATGAAGAGGATAGTTTTTTGGAGCAAAAACACAGGTGAAAAGAAATGAATGGCAGTCTCGTGGCAAGCGATCGAAACTACGAACACCGCAAACCACGTATACACCACGCGATTGACACAACTGGCTCGGGTCCAAACTTGCAACTCGTTTGTTTGTTTGTTATTGGCGTTGGAAATAGTTGACATCTGAGGGCCTACCATGAGTTTTTCCTGTATTTTGATACTGTAGAGTTACGTCGCCTATTCGTATGACAGAAATTAGTTCTCAACGTAACCACTAGGAGCGCTGTATGAAATTCAATACAGAATTGGTGACGTAACTCAGTAGTAAAGAACGGTGAAAACTCATGGTAGACCTACTGATTCGACTATTATGTCTTTCAGTTGATTTTTTTTTCTACAAATTCAATGCATGTTTTGTTCATAAAAAGTCCCTGAGATTATGATATCATCATCGGCCTATATATACGTCCCACTAATCCAATGGGCACTTACCCTCAAGGAGGGTGTATGGGCGTTAGTCCGCCACGCGTGCCCAAAAGTTAGACTTCACAAACTTCACATACGCATCACAATGTCATCTTCAACGTATTCAGGTTACCTCACGATGTTTTCCTTCACCTTTTGAGGTATTACGTATTGAGTTTGACAATCTCTTTGGTACATGGCATGTCATCCACGCGGATTCGAAACAGGACCGTCATGATTTACGCTCAGTTGCAGAAACGCTCATTAGAGTTAATCCTCCATTAACTCTTTTGCTGTCACTTTTTGTCTTGTTGACGTTGGAAAAGCTAGCAAGAGATTTGATGGAGGATTAACTTTAATTAGTTTTTCTGCAACTGAATGTGAGTGTCCATATCTCACTGCAACGCGCCACCAACGCTCATTAAAATAAATATGTGAAAAATTTAATAACGTCCGAATAATCCACTGACCCATTTTTGTTATCCCGCATTATCTTCCACTATAAATTATGTGCTTTGTCAACTTGTCACCGACAGGATGAAAATGCAGAATTTACAAAAAAGTTTATAAAAAAATGGCGTTGACTTACCGCAATTTTCTTATCTGGGAAACGTTTCCGAAACGCTCGTTGCCTTCATATTATCTGAAAAGAAAGAAAGTCACTTTTAAAAGACGACTTTTAGACTTCCTTGTTTGTCAAAAAGTTTTATTTCACCGCTCAGTTAAATTCAAAACTTCAAACCTGAAAGGGAACGAGTTAATTAATCTGAGACACGGTTAGCAATTAAAGTTTTAAAGAAATTAGGAGTGGGGACTCAATAACTTAAATACTCTAATTTTAACTTCGACGTACAACTTTTTGCAACATTTTATCCTATGAGGACATTATAGAAATGGTTTATGTAGCAGAAATGGACAAGAATGTATGACAATTATGTATGGATCTAGAGAAAGTAAACGAGGGACTGAAGATCAATAGTCTCTGCCCATCCCTCTGGGAAAAAGGTATGAGATGTATGTATTATATGTATTTATATCCTTATCCTATATTGGAGGAAGCGCTTGTTGGCGTAGTGGAGCTTCGGTATTGTAAACGATCACCGATGTTAAGCAACGTCAGGTCCGGTCAGTCTTTGTATGGGTGACCGTTTAGTGGTATTTCATCTCGAGCGTTTCCGTGCTTCAGAAGGCACGTTAAGCAGTTGGTCTCGGATAGTTCCGTCAGATGGCGTTGTAACTATTCGTTAAGCCAGGTCAGAGGCCTATTGAGGCGGCTTGAAAATTCTCTGACAGCAAGTTGACCACTAACTTGCCTCCACCAACACGCACTGGGCCCGCGTGGTGGAGTATGGCCAACTCCCTCTCACCCTTATTCGTGAGAGGAGGCCTTTGCCCTGCAGTGGGATTCTATAGGCTATAACTTACTATATTGGAGGTCCTTGAGACGGATAAGATAAATATTGTTTATTACGCAACGGACGAGATTTAAAACATATTTTGTTTTATGTTAGCTGTAGTAGCCTGTTAGTAGATAAACGCAAAGAAACGCAGAGAAAATACCTAAGTGCGTTCACACACGATGACGCACTGATGGAGCGGCAGACGTCAGACCGTCATTTGTGAAGCAAGACGCATTGACGCACCGGGTGTGGTTCTATGGGCTGACATCTGCCGCTGCGTCAGTGCGTCATCGTGTATGAACGCACTAATAGTTGAGATTTTTTTTCCAGATTTGTTAGTTATAGGGTCCTTTTTAATATGCTGACACTTTTTTAAGGGGATGATTAGACCATCAAACTGAACAACTTTCTCTATGGCACCAACATCGAAATCTCGAAAAAAAAATCTGCCACTCCATACAAAACTGCAAACCTACTCGAGACAAATGTATGGGACAGCAGATTTTTTTTTCGCGATTTCGTTGTTGGTCCCATTGAGAAAGTTGTTCAGTTTGATGGTCTAATCATCCCCTTAAAAAAGTGTCAGCATATTAAGTTGGATCCTGTAGAACTAACAGACATTCAACGCTCACTTCTATTTTACGAGCAAACATAATACTGCAATTTACCTTACTTGGCATATTACATTATTAACATCAATTGAGTAATAAAAAACTCAAATAATAAAAAATACACATTACATTGTTCCCTGAAACTATTATAAAACGCAAGTTTTGCTATTTGAAGAACTCATAAATTGGCAGCCACAATTTTATTAAATAATTATGCTGGTACAAATTACTTAGGCTTGTAATGTTGCAATGCATGACCACTATAAAATACATCATCATCAGCCTATCATCGTCCACTGCTGAACATAGGCCTCTCCCAAGGCGCGCCACAAAACTCTGTCCTTGGCCTTCCTCATCCAGTCGCTCCCCGCTACTTTTTTTAGATCGTCTGTCCAGCGTGCAGCAGGGCGTCCCACACTACGCCCCTACCAGTTCTCGGTCTCCACTCTAGAACTCTGACACCCCATCGGTTGTCAGTTCCGACATACATAGTACATATATTCATTCACGACAATAATCCCGTTCAGTGTGGTCACGAACTATTCTACAACCTACAACTACCACTATAATTTCCAGAATTTACAAAAGGGCCTTTACATTTTTTTTTTTTTTTACAACCCTGCAAGAGCACCACAAGAGGGCACTACAAGGGCACTACAAGAGTACATTAGTAAGATTCAATTTGAACATATTCAGGGCTTGAGGATGACCGTCTTGTCAAGTTGTAATAATTGGCCAAATGCAAGTGTAAAAGACTTTTTTCCCATAGTTCCTCTTACACCACCCACCCACGGTATAATTATCTTGTATAAACCATGCACTTCCACATTCAACATGGGTTCAAATCCCGAAGGGGCAAATATTTGTATACTGGAGATGAATGTTTTTAGATACCCTACCCTATAGGTCCTATAGGGTCCAACTTAATATTATGCAGACACCTTTTTAAGAGGATGATCAGACCATCAAACTGAACATCTATTTCTATGAAACAAACATCGAAATCGCGAAAAAAAAATCTGCTCTTCCATACAAAACTGCAAACCTACTCGAGCCACAAGTATGGGACAGCTGATATTTTTTTCGCGATTTCGATTTTTCTTATAGAGAAAGTTGTTCAATTTGATGGTCTGTTCATGCTCTTAAAAAAGTATTAGCATATTAATACACTATATTATACAGGGTCCCTGTATAATGACATTATATTTTTTGGTTACCTGTACGTATTTTAGTACAACTAAATTACCCATTTGTATACTGAAATGCCAATCTCATTGAGAACTGATGAAATGATTCCGCGCTTCCGATAGCACGTTTTGCCCTTGGCCTCGGCTACTATCTCTGGTGGTAGTAGTCGTTGCATAAAAATCACGTCAGAGGCCGTAAGGCGGTCTGAAAAAAACTCTGACACCAGGGGTTGCTGCCCACACGATAAGAAGAGTTCCGTGGTGCATCAAATCCATTGCAACTGAATGGCTTCCCGTGCTTAGCCACATAGCACCGCCGGAGCTACGTATAGAAGTGCAAAAAGATACGGGACCACTCAGACCTCCCAATGTTGCCAGCTAAAATCACGCAGAAATTGGCTATTCGAAAATCGTCATTATCATTAGGGCCATTGTTGTATTTATTAAGCGTCTACAATTCTGCTAGCGCATAATCGATGCTCATCTAAATATCAAGCAGACGCGGTCTGTTTCACTACGAAATTCAGGTACAACAAATATGCTAATAGAAATTTGGTACAACTGTACGCTCTAGTTGATAGCGAAGTTTTGGACTACGTTAGGTACCACAAAGGATTTCGGCTTTGAGCTTATTCAAAAATTCAAATTCAAAAAGTATTTACTTCTGGACAACAAAATATCCATTTGCACAATTAGTGAAACTTAGTTTAGGTAGTGTGGGGGTACCCACATTGACATTTACCTCGGCGGTCCACCGGCGAATAGGGAACCGCCGAGTTGTATATAGATAGGGTATTTGTCCACAATAAATCAGTACGAACTGAGACTCAACTGGTTTCATTACTCCTGCCCTAGCCACCGCTACCATCCTCACACGCTCCGCACGAGAGTTCCCCAAACTGTTGACCCCGACGTGATATTTCGGCGCCTTAAATTCAGGTCCATTATTAATGATCTTTCGCCGTACGTTTTTATTGGGGAGTTGTTTGCGGCGAACAAATGAAACGACGCAGGCGTTGCCCCTCTTTGCTTAAACTTCATTGATAGTACTGATATTTCGGCGCCCGTGTCGATGGAAACGCTCGAAGTGCTATTTCCTGTCAGTGTTTTTTGGCTCCTTATTTTCCAGGTTGTGTTGAAGTTTTTTTAGTGCGCTATTTGTGGCAGTGGTCGTTTTCGTGGTGGTCGCTGTTCTCTGCTGACTGTAGTTTGCCTTTACAACGGTAGTAAATCTTAAGTCACGTTTTCTTTGACTTTTAAAATGCATCAGTATTTCTTTTCAGTACATACAGGTTTGCTTAAGATGTCTTTCTTCGCCGAACTATAATTGGCCAAGAACGTGTCAGACACGTCCATAAAAGGGTTCCATAGCTATTTAAGCGCTTACACACACGATAACGCATTGACGGAGCGGCAGACGTCAGTCCGTCATTTGTGAAACAAGGTTTTGTAAGAAACCGCACGTAGGAGCACACACAATGACGGATTGACGCACCGTGTGTGCTTCTACGTGCGGTTTCATACAACTCCTTGCTTCACAAATGACGGACTGAAGTCTGCCGCTCCGTCAATGCGGCATCGTGTGTGATCCCACTTATGGTGATTTCGAAACTACTTTGCTCTGTCTTTGTCCATGTAAATAAAAGTAAATTAGTTAATTAACAACACAGTTTGTTCAAGAAGGTTCTTTTTCTGGCACGGATTGCGTTACACAGCAACCACCACTAACAGCAATCAATATTCTTGCATATTTTCCATTTTTTTACTGTATTCAGAACTTTGAAAGTTAAGGGGGTACCAAGGCTGAGATTGAACCGCCGCACTAACTAAAGCTAACCACTATACCATCACTAGTATTAGGCATTTAATTCAATATGAGTAAACTTAAATGCGTTACATACATACCTTAGGGGGTACTTCAGACCTTCGAACTGGCATGTTAGGCCTGTAGCTAGGTAGTTCACGAAAAGTTGCTAGATTGCCCAATTTACTTTCATATAAAAGTTGCTAGAAGTAGCTAAACATCAAAACCGATTAAAAAACGCCAAACTTTGAAATGTCTTTTAAATTCTCAAAATATTATGGGTTATTATCATGTTATAGCAATGTTTGTGCTCATTCTATTCAATTAAAGATTGAAAAATGTATGAATCGGGCGTAAAATCGGATGTAAAGACCAAATAACAGTGTTTCTGACTGCTTCCAGAACAAAAAAACAAGTTAGATGGAGAGTGAAATATAGTAAAAAGGAAAAGAAAAGCAAATAATATTTAGCTATTTTCATGGTTTGTCCTTATTTATCGCTTCATTTTCGATCATTTTTATGGCTCTAGCTCGAAAAACTCACAATCCCAATAGTTGCTAGAAAAAGTAGCCAAAAAGTTAAGCTACAAACAAATTTGTAGCAGCCTGACCTCCGAAAATTGCTAGATCTAGCTAATAAGTTGCTAAGTTGGCATCACTGCTTCAGACCATTAAACTGAATAACTTTCACTATAGAACCAACAATTACATCACGAAAGAAATGTTCCATACATTTAGGAAGCTATGGACATTTCCTATAAGTAGAACAATTTTTTTTGCATTTCTATTTTGGTTCCAGTTGTGTGCCTATTGCCCTTGATGGCGTGCCCTTACCAGTCTGCTCCGACTTCCGGTACCTCGGGTCACTCATACAAGGCAACGGAGAAATAGATCGGGACGTGAAGCACCGAATCAACTCAGGATGGATGAAGTGGCGGCAGGTTACGGGAACGATCTGCGATCCCCGAATCCCCCTCAAATTGAAGGGCAAAATATACAAAACCATAGTAAGACCTGTTGTCATGTACGGTTCAGAGTATTGGGCTACAAAAGGGACGGATGAGAAACGACTACATGCAGCTGAGATGCGAATGTTGAGATGGATGTGTGGTGTAACTAGAATGGACAAGATTAGGAATGAGTATATTAGAGGAAGTTTGAAAGTACGTGGTACGGGCATGTGATGCGCAGAGACGAGAGTCATGTTGGCTGTGGTAGGAGAGGAAGGCCGTAGAAAAGGTGGATGAATTGTGTGAAGGATGATATGTGTAAGAAAGGAGTGACTGCTGAAGTGACGGCTAGGAGAGATGAATGGAAGAGGATGACATATTGCGCCGACCCCAGATAATGGGAAATGGGCAAGGGAATGATGATTCTATTTTGGTTCCATCGTAAAAGTTGTTCAGTTTGATGCTCTGCAGCATCGATCAACCCAACCGGTATTTGACTTTGATCGAAGGTCTGAAGAACTCCCTAGAAGTTTATTCCGAGAGCGCAAATGTGCGCTGCATACAAACGTACTATGATGATATTTTCAATATTAACCAATTAAAGTCAATGAACATTTTCAAAAACAATCTAGAAATGAATCTCTATGCTCTTTTGAAGTCAGATTTTCGTTAAAATATACAGTTATAATTCTAGGATTAATTTAAGATTTGTATGGAAATCTTTGTAGCACTGTAACTTTTAAACTATACATTTCAACAAAAATCGGACTCTATACAAGCATAGAAATTTGTTTCTAGACTGATTCTGAAAATTTTCATTGTGTTTAATTGGTTAGTATTAAAAATATCATCATAGTACGTTACGTTAGTATGGTGCGCGCTAGCGGTAATATACCCTTAAGTTCACCCTGTATTTACTACTAAACCGCACAATTTAAAAGAGCATAACGTTCAAAGTGAATCGCAAGGGATTTCCTTCGGTTACCCAAGTAATTGTCAGCCGATATATTTATTGTCGCGGGTTCGAGTTTGTCCCATGTGATTTATATAGCTGGCGTTGGGTCAAGGGACATTTTTCACGTAAAAGGATGAACAGGGCTGTAAATGGTATTGTTTTCCGAGCTTTTTTTCGGCCCATCGACATGATTGTATAGGTGATAAGCTGTAAAGTTGCCCGCAAGGTTCGTTCTGTTTGTTTTATGTTATTTTTTTGGAGGTTACCGAAGTTAGTGTCTCCTGTTTTGGGAACGTTCGATCACGTTTTTATTACTACATCCAATGAAATTCTATACTTCGTCAAAATATAGAACATAAAGATATAAACGACGGTCTTATCACCAAAAGAGAGATTACCCACAGAAACAATCAAACAAATTGTCCTTCGTTATAAATGTCATATTAGTGTAGAATACTCCTGACTCCAAATTAACCCAAAAGGGCTGGAAGATGTATATAAAGCTCTTTTAAATAAGAGAATGTAATTATATTCCTAGATTATTTAGTGTAAAAACAAACATAATTATGAAATTTTATAATAAGTCGTGATGTACAAAGGCGAGCCAACTTTAAAACTATCTTTTGTTAAATGTTCCCTCCCCGAAACAAAAGTCTGGATACGTGCTTGTTTCTGATCTTACGATTTTTAACTATGTTTAGCCTTAGACCATATTATGGACCAGCTTTGCGTTAGCATTCCCCTCAGACAAGTTGCTTGGCCTATTGACCATGCCCAATTTTATACCTTATTATCACTAAACAAGACCGAATAATTGCGGAACAATTTGCTGATTTCATGCTACCTCGTCCACCGCAAAGTTGCAGAAAAGTATGTTAGTAGAGTTACACGCGTAACGCGTCCATAGTTATATGGCCTAAGATGTTTAGCTGTCCATTGAAATTATTTTTTTAATCAGTCAATGTCCCATCGAAGTATTCTATATGCTGCGGCCCGTTTTCTCCCAATTCCTTTTTTGCGAGAACCCATCAATCTTGTCCAGGACATTGACTACGACCAGTAGGTCGATATAACATATTAACTTAGGGTTGGCTGTAATTGCTATACAGGGTGTCTGGGCTAACAGTTGCATTACTTTATGGAGTGATACTGAACAACTTTCCTTGAGAAAGCTGTGGAAAATTTGCGGACTTTCCATACTAAATGCAATCAGCTGATCGAATAACATATCAGCACAAAAATACTCTCGGAAATACTCTCATGTCATATCGCTTATATTATACCTTTCTAAATGTCAAAGTTTTTGACGATGTTCGTAAGTTTGTAAAGCTTTGTCCACATTTGTATGATTTTGGCGTATCGTATCTCCGTCGCTTGGCACCCTAAGATGTTTTTATATGTAGATGCGTTGACCACGCTCCAAAATGGCATTAAAAAAGCAAGGTAATTGCCCGACTTTCACATAGGCACGGGCCGTAGTGTACGGGCTACATGTCACTATATCGCGCTGCTTTAAAGTGCAATGATGTTGGTGTCTGACGTGTCTATTTGTAAAACCGACGACCACCGACGTAAATCATGATCGCTGGTTTGGACGCAAAATTATACGTGACAATGATACACGCCGTATCTGATACGGCCTAACTAGCACTTTGTTACACCTCGTATCTGATAGGTATCATGATCATTAGTATGGACGCATTTCGATACTGTATACGACGTTGCGCTATGATTCGTGATACGCCGGTTCCCATCGGTTGTCGGTTTTTTCGCTATCATCAAAGGGGACCACGTCAGAGGCCGTAAGGCGATTTGAATAAACTCTGACACCAGGGCTTGCCCACAGAATAAGAAGAAAGGGGATACAAATCGTCTGGTCATTCGATCATTTCCCGCACTCCGTCTGCCATTTTTTCAAACATTTTTATTGCCTGAATGTAGGAAAAGATACGAGGATCGGTGGAGAAATTTTAGCGTCCACATTAAGGTTATTGATGCCGATACGTTGACATGATACAGTATTGGATAGGTGTGGACGCATTTTTTACAAGATAAGCATCCTCACGACTATATTCCCCGAGGGGGTAGTCAGAGATATTCTGAAACCTCATAACATCCACGTTTCACCAGTAGTACCGAAACTCTTTCCAGTGTGACGGGGGGTGAGCCCGTCGCCACTGCTAAACGACAAGATACTGCTATAGTCAAAATGGGAGTCCCTACATGAGATACACATACGATACGATACGTCAGATCTGGATACGTATCAATGCTACAAGTGTGGACAAGGCTTAAGGTTGTATTTTTGTGGCGCATTCACGCAAAAATGGCTGAACAGATTTGGATGTTTGGCACGCAGATAGAATATGTTCTGGATTAACTTAGAGGTAGGATAGGTAAAAGAGCTCGGTGGCGTATTGCAGAGAGGTGGTATGGACTCTCAATCATGAGGTCCGGGTTCGAATCCGCACGGACAACATACCACGTACCAATAAGTTTTTCTAACTTATGTACCTACGTATTACCGACTGCTCTCAAACGGTGAAGGAAAACATCGTGAGGAAACCTGCATATACAGAAGAAGAAATTCTGATGCGTATGTGAAGACTACCAATCCACATTGGGCATGCGTGGTGGACTAACGCCCAAACACCATCCTGGCCTCCTGGGTAGGCCTATGCCCTGCAGTGGGATGGGACGTGTATAGGCTGATGATGATGAGAATACTTTTTAAGGTCCACGCAGACGGATTCGCGGGCAACAGCTAGTTAGTACATAATCCGGGCCAAAAAACCGAGGCAAGAAATATTACGTGACAGCTATAGACATAATAATGTGAATAGGTATCTACATCTTCTGAATACCATTTTCTTTGCCAAACATACATATTTTTTTCTCAATAAAGAAACGAGATGAAATATGACCTCCAACTAGTTGAGCCATGCGTAGACGGGATCCCATAAATCTATTACTATGATTACAACTCTATTTCAATGATTTAAGGTATTTTTTATGTCGTGAGGGATTTCGCTGATGTGCTGCCTTGCCTACCTATTTCCTTTACATTTCCATTTCTTATTGTAGTTTTTTCTGAATTGAATACTAAAGAAATTTGAACTGTGTAACATAACATTACAAAAATGGGTATGTGTAATTTTCTAAATAATGTCGTACAATACAATAATTTACTAAAATACATTTTGTTCTGTTGGTGTTGCATTGTATTCTCGTTTGTAAACTGTAATATTATGTGTGTGCTTACTTATACATGTTTATCTTTCTAAATAAACAGGGTGTAAGGTAAAGTATCATTAACCTTTTAACCACATACTCTACCCATTAAACTGAATAACATTTACCATGGGAGCAAAACTGTCAGCGCAAAAAAAATATCTGCTGTTCCATACTAAACTGCAATGCCTTTGCCGCCTACAGCTACACGAGTCAAACGTATTAAAACTGCAGATTTTTGTTCCGACTGGTCTGCTCCCATACTAAAAGTTGTTCAGTTTGATGAGTAGAGTATGTGGTTTAACCTCTCGTATGTGGACGTTCCAGACACAAATGATTTGTTATTATCTTTGGCACGGATCCGCGACAAACACAGACGAAAGTTTAAAGGTAAATGATACTTTTCCTAACACCCTGTGTATTTAATATTGCCTCATAGATAAATCACTCCAGGAGAAGTTACTGAAACTTACATGTCCTCACAAAACGGTAATAAAATGAAACATTACGACGAAGAAAGCTCCACTTTATCTTCAAAGAATTATTGTCAGGACACTACTAATCCCTTAGGGTATAAAAGAGTTTCTAGGCGCTCCTTCAAGGTTCCAAGCTTCAAGCACTGTCCCATAAGAAATCTAGCGAAAAAATTTATTACAAACGGGTAATATATAACCTAGTTCTCTTTTGTCGGCGTATAAAGCGAAAATAATTATATCTGGATCTTATTTACAAGATCACTCTGTCCAGTGTGACGGGAAGTAAGCCCGTCGCCACTTAGGCTGCGTTTCCACCAGTGATGTGCGAGGTAGCGAGGTGGTGAGCGAGGAAACAATCCGCCAATAGCGCGCTCGCTCGATCACGTCATTGAGAAATTGAAGCACTCTCATTGGCCGATTTTTTCCTCGCTCACCGCCTCGCCACCTCGCACATCTCTGGTGGAAACGCAACCTTATAAAGGACCGTGGGTGCAAATACATGCCTCCAAATTGAAGCATGCAGGTTTCAAGGATACTCGCCACTGGACCATAACGGCTTTTAAAAAAATATACGTAAATAACAATTTTGTTTACGTCTAGTCTAACAAAATATTTCCATATGGAAATGAAGCAATTAAGCGGCAGACTTTTGTGGATACATAATTTTATTTCTTCCTTGTTTCAGACTAATTTTTTATTGGTAAACCTTTTCCTGGTATCGGTTTTTCTTCATAACAAGAGGATATTAATTAAAAAGGCAAAAAATACAGTAAATATTTTTTAATTTTTTACTGATACAACAATACACCCTCGTAATATTTGAAGGGGTGCATTTTTTTCTAGATATTTGTTCCATAGTGAAATTTGGTTAGTAAGATCGACTAAATCACCCTTTTAAAGAGTTTACTATGATTTTTTACTTACACCCTCTACAGGCTGTTTCATAAGTTAGAATAAATTTTTAAAACTCTTAAGGGGTTGTTTAGACCGTCAAACTGAACAACTTTCTCTATAGGACCAACATCGAAATCGCAAAAAAAAAATAGTATCCCATACATATTTTAGCTCTAGTCGATTTGTAGAGTATGGAACATCAATTTTTTTTTTCGCGATTTCGATATTGGTCCCATAGTGAAAGTTGTTCAGTTTGATGGTCTACACCACCCCCTTAAAGGTTTATTTGTATTTTTGTAACACCTTGTATAAGCTAATTTGTTTATCACACTTTCAAGTAATACAGTAAGTACAAGTAAAAATACTAACGTTAATTACAAAACATCACCTTCCATTGGGCTCATCCACAGGCGGGTAAAGAAGGAAAAACATCTTAGACGTAACTGGGTCCTAATTAATTTCTAATGAGACCTCTGACTCCGAAAAGGGATGCCTGTGGTAATCACAGTGCTTTGACATTTCCTCTTCCGAGAATTCACAAACTATGTAACTTTCAGCGAAAATTGCCTTTAGAAGGCCCCCTTGGCCTTTATGGGATAGCGGGAGACCGATACGATCAGAGGTGGGGTCAGATGCAATGGCTAAGCCATTATGTTTGGGAGTCAATAAGACACCAGCATAGGTAGCATGACACCGTGATAAAGTGCTATCACACCTTCGCTCTCTTTCTATTTGCACGTGGACGAACGAGATAAAGACTTCACTCCTATATTCCCCACGACTATATTCCCCGTTGTGCTCACGACTATATTCCCCGAGGGGGTAGTCAGAGATATTCTGAAATCTCAGAACATCCACATTTCACCAGTAGTACCGAAACTCTGTCCAACGTGAGCCAGTCGCCACTTGTAATGGACAGTGGGTACAATACATGCCTCGAAATTGAAACATGCAGGTTTCTTTACGATGTTTTCCTTCACCGAAAAGCCAGTGGTGTTACAAATTGTACATAAATTCCGAAAAACTCATTGGTACGAGTCGGCTTGGACGGGGATCGAACCATCGTCTCCTGCACGGCAGGCAAGGTTACTCGCCACTGGACCACCACGGCTTAAACGAACGAGATAAAAGGCGTGATAAAGCCGTATCACGTGTAACATGCTACGAGTGCTGAAGGATTTAGTCGCCTTTAATGACACTCAACTGGGTTGATGCTATTCAAAGCTGGATATCACACGGCAAATAACATGCATGCTCTACCCATCAAACTGAACAACTTTCACTATGGGACCAAACCTGTCAGCGCAAAAAGAAATCTGCTGTTCCATACTACAATTAATTAATTGCAATACCTAACGTATGGATCTGCAGATTTTTTTTTGCTCTGTCTAGTTTGTTCCCTTAGTAACAGTTGTTCAGTTTGATGGGTAGAGTATGTGGTTTAAAGGTTAATGATACTTTTCCTTACACCCTGTATAACAGTACCCAAATATCCATTCTGAAAGCATGATTAAGCTAAATATGAACCTAATTAATAACAAAGTGACAATAACGATTACCATTTTCAACCGTTCCGATTTCATTAAATTAATAAACATAGGTACTTACATAAAATAAGCTA
Organism: Agonopterix heracliana; assembly: GCA_963693445.1. Lineage (NCBI taxonomy): Eukaryota > Metazoa > Arthropoda > Insecta > Lepidoptera > Depressariidae > Agonopterix > Agonopterix heracliana. The sequence continues at coordinate 4,076,064 of OY856321.1, forward strand.
AAAGTAAACCGAATTAATAACAAAGTGACATTAATTATTTATTATCAATATCAACCGTTTTGATTTCATTCAATTAATAAACTTCTAATCCGATTATTGAACTACCCAATCAATTAAGGTCAATCGGTTTAAAACATAGCTTAAGGCGCCAATAGCAATCACAGTGTTATTCCGAATTATTATTAATTTATTTTGAAAAATTACAGTCGTGTTGATGATATTTAGACCTGTACCTTTCCTTCTTAATAATATGCTGACACTTTTTAAAGAGATGATCACACCATCAAGCTGAACAACTTTTTCTTTGCGACCAACATTGAAATCGCGAAAAAACAATCAACTGTCCGATGCATTTAAAATAAATAAATAAATAACGCTCACAGGCACATACATTGTTATGATCCCAAACTAGCACTAAAGGTTTTTATTATGGAAACCATACAACAACGGCACGAACATATAACATCCATGACCGAACCGGGATTCGAACCCAGGACCCTTGTTTGGCAGTCCGGCGTGGTAACCATTACACCAACCGGGTCGTCAACCAACGTCGGGTTTAAGTAAACCAACTCAGTGGGAGTGAGTCGGCTAAGTAGATTTGCAATTTAGGTCAGCATATTAAGAAGGACCTAATACGTAACAGGGTGTAAGAAAACACCCTAGTAGCAAGATATTATTATTATTATATTATAGGGTTAAAAGCCCCCATATAAATAAAAAGAATAAAAAAAAAAGTTGTTTACAAAACTGCAGCATCTTTTTTTATTTTTTTTTTTATTTTAATCCTGCAGCCATAGTATGGAATCGTAGCAACTCTCTTTCTATGATTTGCGCGCGAATGACCGGATAAAAGGTGTGAAATAGCCTTATCACGCGCATTAGTGTACCTCTATGCTGCGGCCACTGGTTTCTATGGTCTCTAATTATTGTTGTACATTATTTAGCATACTTCCCTATGGCAATATCATTTTTAAAACCAAAATCTACGTAAAATAAACTAAAAATTATATTTTTATTTTCTAGAGATTCGTTCGCCTCGGCTGCGATTTCTCTCAATATTTCACTGGCTTTTGCTCCTTATCTGATGAAGCTTAATTTGAATGTTAGATTATTCCGATAAACGTCCCATAGTAGAATAAATGGGGGGTTAATTGCAAGAGCAATAGATTTATGGATCTACAAGACAAGGGGTAGATTTATGCCTTTCCGTAACTGTGTCGATGTACCCTGAATAGTTTTGGTTCCGAACCACATCGAAGATCAAACTAAATTGATGGAAACATTTTAATGAACCATTAACCACTTGAAATTAGAAGTCAAAATGCTGACGCGTTCGACTCGAGAAATAAATGTCAACTAAAGCTAAAATGACATATTATAAAGGGAGAAATTGATATTATTAGCATGAGTCTACCCACTAAAATCGATCGGAGCAAAAAAAAACTGCTGTAGCATACATTTGAGTCGAATTGGCGGAACGGCAGTAGTAAAAGTAGCTTAGTTTGATGGGTAGACTCTTAGTGCGTTCACACACGATGACGCACTGGCGGAGCAACAAACGTCAGTCCTTCATTTGTGAAGCAAGGAGTTGTATGAAACCGCACGTAGAAGCACACACGGTGACGCATTGACGCACCGGGTGGTGGTTCTATAGACTGACATCTGCCGCTCCGTCAGTGCATCATCGTGTGTGAACGCACTTAGTTTAAAATGATGCTAAGCCCCACTTGCGCCAACCTGGGTTAGTAATAAACTCTAGGTTAAGTTGGTAACCCATGATTTTTTGTATAGAAAAACAACTGAAAGAGCTATTTTATCCGGAGTTAATTGCTAACCCGTGGTTGGCGCAAGTAGGGGTAATGATATCAGGACATAGGTACATCGTGTGAATTTACTTAGATTCTTGTCACAAAATACGTAACAATTATCATTTTCTAAATCCCCCACAGGAGATAAAAATGAACTTTGCCACGATTACCATAAAGCTCAAAAAGGTCCATTAACGTTTTCTATGGAACGGAAATTTTTTTCTTGATTTCAATATGTGTTTCTAAGTGAAAGTAGTTCATTTTAAGGTCTGAAGCAAGCAACCTCTTTACCTGTTGAGTGCTGTGGTGCAGATCTGCACGAAGAACAATTTATTTACCTTAGAAAAAGTATATGTCTAGAATGAGCCTCACTGTTTTACCGTATAAAACAAAAGGGGCCAAGTTTCATAGGTTGGTGTGCGTGAGGCGCCATACAAATGTATGTGTGCGTGTATATGTATAGGGTTTAGGAGCCAGTACTGGTTGCAATTTTTTTCGACACTTTCGTATCTTCGACTGTCAATCTTGACACATAACTTTATCAAAAGTATTTGCTTTTGTGTTTGGAATTACCGCATACGAGGAGTTAACGCGTTAACGCGCGTTAGTTCTCGCGTTGTGAACTGAAGTGTGTATCGCATTTAAGTTTACACTCTGTATAAAAAGTAAGTAAGTAAGTTATAGCCTGTAGAATTCCACTGCAGGGCCAAAGGCCTCCTCTCACGAATAAGGGTGAGAGGGAACGGGCCATACTCCACCACGCGGGCCCAGTGTGTGTTGGTGGAGGCAAGTTAGTGGTCACCTTGCTGTCAGAGAATTTTCAAGCCGCCAATAGGCCTCTAACCTGACTTAACGAATAGTTACGACCGGACCTGACGTTGATTAACTTCGGTGATCGCTTCCAATACTGAAGCTCCACTACGCCAACGAGCGTATCAGTGAACCACCCTGTATAAAAAGGCTTTTTCCCAACTTGGAACGGAACTCTGTGTATCACAAGCTTCACAAGATATTGTAATCTCATGGAACACAAAGCAATGCAAATATCCCTTCATGTCAAAAGTTCAATATAACGCGCTATTTTCATGATTTTATTGTACGATACATAATTATGCAGGAAAAAGACCTTTTCAAAGGCACTTATCTCTTTGAAGGATCAATAAAGTACTTTTTTTGTCCTCTCTTTGTAAATATAATGAAAATTAGCGACATATCAGTTCCTTTTGATGTTGGCTTTCCCCGGCGCCTTTATTGTAGAAGTTTCTAGCGAAAAATGCCTTTACAATCACTATTATCTGAACGATGTTGTAACAAAAGGATTTTTTTTAGCACTTGGATGTTTAACAGTTCCTAGATTAGAATGTGTTAACCCATTTCTTATAGTATCTTATACATGTCTTCCCCATACTATGGAAGGCAAGACCTACGAATAAGAATAACTCTAAAAAAATCGAAATAATTTTTGGCACCCAATGAAAAATTACATGTGGCGGCTAGGTACAGTTTTTAAAGAACAAATTTAGAACACGGTACACTTTTATTGGTGCCACTTTTTGAGCTTCATTTACAATTCTATACATTCTTATTCGTAGGGCAAGACAAAAGATCGCCACCTAACTAAATGGCCACTTTAATAATGTAACATAAACATTATAATAAATTTAATTCTTTTGTAAGGACGCTGAACCTATGAGCGTGTATGAAAATATACTTGTAACTTTTGATAAGGCATGGATAGGTTGGTCAGAATCGTATCAGGTGCACAGAGACAAAAATAGTTAACTATATTGACACGATTGTCTTGTTGTACGGAATCTTCCAGAATTATTTTAGCAAAAAAATAAATTATTTTATACAAAAAAATATTCCATCAAGGTCTATCAAAATGTATAGTGTCACATAATACTATGCAATAATATTCCAGTAAAAGCAACTAGATTTTTTCTTTCGTGTGGTATTCAATTTGTCTCTGCGTATCCCTACGCTATGGGACAAATGCCGAGAGTATAAATTAATGTAGTGATTAAAACTTTATTATAACATTTTAAGTTGGCAGCTGAAAGTTAGAAAATTATGACTATTATACCTATGTTTGGGTTATTATTTTAATTTAACAAAATTTCGGTTAATTTCGTGAAACTTAAAAAACTTTATTTTTGATATGTATAATTTACACGTAATTAAAACTTATTGTTTAGGTAATTATACCTAAATACATTATAAATAAATTACTATACTCCAGAATCTTTAAGGCTATTTTTAATTACACAAACAGAGATTTGAGACACTTGCTCTCACTTATTCTTAGAACAGCTTTATGTCCAAGATATCTCGGATAGTACATCTTCATGGCACTCAGGCGATTTTTATAAATAAATTATATTTTCTTTTGCCTGAATGCTAAGTAGGAATTGGAAAATCTTTTCGTCGTTATATGGAATGAAGCCAAACAAAACTATACTTAACGTTTTTCTTCTATAACGTTCCATAGTAACTGGAATTGCCACAATTGTCTATGCCGATAAGCCTTGTTAATTCTGAAAGTGGTCTTTAACGTGGCTCAACCACTTTATAATTGTCCTCAAAGCTTTCCTCTGTACAAGACCAACTTTCCATCGTTGTTTCCATTTTATAACAAAAACTGCTTACGAGCATAAGCGAACCGTAATCCCAGCTTAGTCTATTGAAAGTTCTTACGTAGTTGGAACGCTACACGGTATTAACAAAGTTTTTCTTTGAAATCCAATCTTGTGTGTTGCGGTTCAAAAAAAAGAAAGAAAAACTACTGTGAAACGTAGGCGCATATAAAAACAAGATCGCTCTTTGTAACATCGTGTAATCGGTACAGTTTTTTTCGTGTTTGATTTTAATCCAATTTTCTATTCGTTTAGGGTTTATTATCGTTTAATTTTCGATAGTTTTTTATCGTCCTTTCATAAATGAAAAATTTAGGTACAAACGAGAGAACGGTGCGCACCGATTGGTTAAAATAATATAAACAAACATTTTGCTTGTTATAGCGAACAATTGGATGAACATTATGCTTGGACAGCGAAGCATCCAGCAAACTTCTACAGGAGAAATGTAATCGACCGGCAAAATGGGACCCAGTTGACTTCTGGCTGTAATAGAAACTAGAATATCTTTGTAACTTTGTAACGATTGAAAAAAACGAACACGGGGTAAACAATATTTAACAACATAACCAGAATTTATCTTACCTAATACACAGTATTTAAATAAAACCAAAATTTCCGCGTTGACGACATACTAGAGAACTACATGGAAAAAATGTTTAGTTAAACTATTTTGAACTATTTTGCAACTGAAATATTTTGTAGCACATAATCAAACATTTGGTTAAAATAGCTAAACAGGCAATTTTAACCAAATTTTTGATTATGGGCTACAAAATAGTTCGGTAATCACTAAAGTTTGGTATATCAAACAAAACTGTTTTTTCATTGTAGTGAACTACCTAGATAATTATGTCTCGTTTACATAGCATGACTACAACCCCTGTTAAACAGAGGGATACAATTCTCTAGTTTGTCTGTCTTCCCGCTATGAAAGCATTCGAAACATGAGTGCTCGGTTTGGTACACGTAGATACGTTAATAAATAAATTCAATTTCGGTTCTAATAACATTGCAATCCAGTTACTATTCAACTGTGTTTCGGCTAAATTTGACTTTTACTATGTGATTGACATTGATTGAAAAGCGATCGCTCAAACGGCTGCCAAATGATTATTATTTATTTATTATTATTACGATACCGAATGCGTAAAAAGTTTAGCTTCGTACGTGATCCAATCACGATTCATTAAAGATTTATAATTCGCGAAATCGAGGCCTTGGTCTATGGATAAACCCGAATAAAATGTTCAGACTCCCAGTCATTCACCTGCTAAAAAGTGAGAATCTATGAAAAAAATAGGCTTCCCAAATGAATGGGTCTTTATAAGGTCATTCCTACCAATTTTATTGCCAAGTCGTGTGAGGTCGGTAACACGCCATTGTCGTGAAATATTACAGGACCGCCTTTAGGTATAGCGTCCCTATCGTTGAGTGTCGGTAGCGCGTTGCGGAGACCTATGGAAACTCAATCTTGAGGTCCGGGTTCGAATCCGCACGGACGACATTCCATGCACCAATGAGTTTTTCCAACATATTGTACGTAATAGCCACTGCTCCCAAACCGTGAAGGTAAATATCGTGACGTGAGGAAACCAGCATACGCTGAAGAAGAAATTCCGATCCGTATGTGAAGTCTAACAGTCTGCATTGGGCACACGTGGTGGACTAACGCCCATGCCCTCACTCACTCTCTGAGGTTAGGCCTGTGCCCTGCAGTAGGACGTATATAGGCTGTGATGATGATGTTCCACCTTCACGCTTCGACCGTTCAACCATTTCCATGAAGCTATTAGAAAATATATAATGTGGAGACATGTAATGTAAGGTGACTTCCTCTTGCTTTTAACATAAACCATGATATAGTTAATAGGTATGTCACATTTAACCACCCTCCTGCCGGAGTCTGACGCCAAGCAGCTTGCTGCGTTCCGTCAGTGTACAGGAGTACCAGTGCACTTCTGGGTAAGCTCGCCACATCTTCGACCCCATCTTTGTCCCGAGGACTAGATAGAGGTCAAGAGCAAAGCCATCAATAAAAATTAAAAAAAAAACCTGTAATTATACATTTGATTTTTTTTAAATTAAAAATAATACATTTAATTATAAAATTATATTAGAGAAGTTTACCCCCCGAATTCGGTTATTTTCTCAAAGCGTCCCTGGAAACTAGTAAGTATTAACCTTGCGTGTATCAAAACTATTGCAACGTGTGGACTTGTCTATAAAGACAACATTTACATACAAAAGCGAGCATTTACTGTCTTTCAGTGTAGCAATAAATATTGAACGATATGAAACTAAACGTTTCCTGGGATATAATGTTAGAGTTGCCAAAAGAAAATTTAAGTTATGTACGAAAGAAGGAAAATATGAAGAACTAGCTTTTGCCCGTCACTTCGTTCGCATGAACTTAGTACCTCGAACCTCCCCTTTAATCCTCCAACAATCTCTACCTTGGCCACGCTCTGGCCATCGAAAGCATCCAGATCATCCCGCCATCTCTTCCTGGGACAACCTGGATGCCGACGACCGTTTTCTGGAATCCAGAGCGTGACAATTCTTGCCCATCTTTCCTGGTGTATTCGACAGACTCCTTCTTAGTTTTTAATTTTTAATTTTGCCTGTTATGTGTCCCTCTGCCGGGCAAAGGCCTCAATCTTTCTTTTCTTCAAATCCTTCGTCACAAAATAAGTTTTTTGCAAATTGCTGATGATAATTATGACACAACAATCTACTCTCGCATCGGCGACTATTCGCCGATTTGCCGGGAAGCCTATGCTTCCCGAAATATTTCTAAAATGACATAAGTATTTATGTGATGCAGCTTGCATCCTTCGGTATTATGACCTTCAGAAAATCTTCAGTTCAAGTTATGGTAGGCTGCTTTATAAAGCATCTTTCGAAGTCCTAAATCGAAAATTCCCTATTGAGTACCGATTCTGCAAGCTATTATGTCATTTCAATTTACAGATTCTTCGAGACTCGTCTGGTTTTCTCCAATTCTGATTTTAATTCAGAAATAAATTATAATAGCCCATGATCCGATCTTAAAATTATGCACCTATTTGTTTGGTGAACGAAATGTGATTTAAGTGAAAGTTTATACAGGGGTTCATACAATGCCGACGGGTTGCCTAGCAAAATCTTGCCTCAAGTACCTTAACCATGATGATTTAAAAAAAATCCTCTTATCTGATTGGGAAGTAAATAAGATGCCATCTAAAGGAGACCAATCTAAAGAACTGGAAAAACTAGGGTAGCCACCTCTCAGTCTGCCGCAACGCCCGCAACTCTGGGGTTAAAAATGACTTCTTTGAACCTGGCAACCCTAGAGTTGCGGCAGACTGAGAGGTGGCAACCCTAGTTTTTCCAGTTCTTTGCATCAGTCTCCTTCAGATAGCACCTCAATTACTTCCCAAACAGAAAGGTGGAAAAAATTGTACCATAAATCATCATGGTAAAGGTACTCGCGCGAAGATTTTGCTAGGCAACCCGGCGGCGTTGTATAAACCCCTGTGTAAACTTTCACATAAATCACATTTCGTTCACCAAACAAATAGGTGCATAAGTTTGCGGTCGGATCTTGGTATATAAAACAAAATATAAATAATATATACACATTTCCAACAATCCCGGCGAAATTATTAAAATGTCAGTCAAAAGTAAAGTTTGTCGGTTGTCGGCGCGACACTAGCGAGCGACGCTGAAATTACTACGAATGCTGAAATGAAACAAGTCGGCTTTTGTAGAATCATGAAAAACAGGTCAAGCGGGAGTTCAATTCTCTTTAAACGTGTTCCGTATAATATATAGTCTTTCTTATGATGACGGTTTTTAAGACGATGATCAGATTATCAAACTGATCAACTTTCTCGACGAAACCGCGAAAAAAACTCAGCTGAAATACTGAAATTCTACGCGGCCGTTCCGTATAATATAATTATAGTCTTTCTTATGATGACGGTTTTTAAGACGATGATCAGATTATCAAACTGGTCAACTTTCTCGACGAAACCGCGAAAACAACTCAGCTGAAATACTGAAATTCTACGCGGCCGAAATGCATGGATAGCTATGGTAACAAATTGTTTTTTTTTGCTTATTCGACGTTGGTCCCATAGAGAAAGTTGGTCAGTTTGATGGTCTGATCATCCTCTTAAAAAACCGTCAGCATATTAAGTTGGACCCAATCTATTATAATTTATAATAGATAGGCTTCTTAAGGGTATATTACCGTTGGCGCGCTCCATACAAACGTAGTCTGGTGATATTTTCAATACTATCCAATTAAACGCAATGAAATTTGTCAGGAACAATCTAGAAACTAATCTCTATGTTCGTATGAAGTCAGATTTTCGTTAAAATATACAGTTTTAATGCTAGGATTAATTTAAGATTTGTATGGAATGAATTTAAAACTATACATTTTAACGAAAATCTGACTTCATACGAACATAGAGATTAGTTTCTAGATTGTTTATGAAAAATTTCATTGATTTTAATTTGATAGTATTGAAAATATCACCAGACTACGTTTGTATGGTTTTAAATCACGACCTACGTCAAATAGTGTAAGAACTTCCCCTTTCAATGTACCCTTCATTTAATAAAACTCCCTAAAGTTTCAAGTTTCTGTAACAATTTATTCTCAATATTGTTTTTAGATAACATTCTTACACAGAAATGCTCAGACTTATAAAGGGTGTTAGGGTAAATTGCTTTAAGGGGTGATTGTATTCCCTAAGAAATCTAGGCGAAATTCGAAAAAGAAAATGTCATCTACAAACGTTCGATATTCCATTTAGTAGGTATGGAACGTCCAAAATATTTTTAATTTCATAAAGGGTTCCTAGGAAAAGTTGTTCAGTATCATGGGTGCAATCATCCCTTAATAAAGTAGTGCATCCAGGAGTGTGATTTTTGGATCTCATACGATGAATTCAGCAGTTGAAAATGTCAAAATTACTATGGAGGTATGCATCTTTCTACTGACGATTTGACTTTCAAAAATCACAATCCAGGAGTGCGATTTTTCAAAGTCAAATCATCGGCAACCCGCTTTTCGCCCCTTAATACACCTTGGCGTGGTGAGTGGCGAGCTGCACCGCCGCCACCGAGTTCTATAAAATTATTTGGCTTCATTTTGTTCCCACGATCAGCAAGGGAAATATAATGTCAGCTTCCACAGAGCCCCGCATGCGGAAGTAAGGCTACTTAGTGTTCGGGGGCACCCAGCCCCGAACATCAGGCTCGCTTATGACTAGGCTCGCCCCTAGCCATGCATCCCTCGGGACGGCGACCTTGGATTGGCGGAAAGGAATAGGATTTGGTGAAAGAAGGGAATTGTTATGAAAGGAAGGATAAAAGGGGATTAAGCAGAAAGATGCATAATATCTCCATAGTAATTTCGACATTTTCAACTGCTGAGCTCAACGAATGAGTTTCGAAAATCGCACTCCTGGTCGCGGTAGCTATAGGTCATTGGCTAAGCCCTTAAACCCTATACGGTGTAAGGAAAAGTATCATTAAGCTTTAAACCACACACTCTACCCATCAAACAACAAACTATGGGAGCAAACCAGTCAGCGCAAAAATATTACTAAAACTTCCACTTCTGTATAGGAAAGAACAGCATCTACTATCCATATTAAATCCTGATCTAAATTTTGTATGAAAAGTCAATTTTTTATGCGAATTATCGGTCTATTTCTTAGGGAAAGTTGTTCAGTACCATGGGTACAATGGCCCCTTAAATTAATGCAACTGTTTACCCAAACACCCTGTAATATTTAGAATTAAATAGTCTTTGTTATGCTAGGCTGCAAAGTTGCTTTTTGGCGCGAGTACTTGTATTGAAACCTGAGCTTAGCGAAGGTTTCAAAGGTACGAGACGCAGAATAACTTTGCAGCCGAGCGAAACACACAATTTTTCACCTCACAACAGCGAGGAAAAAAAGTGAATTGCTAAAAAGAACATTTCAAAAAGTTTTTATTTTCGTGCTGGCCAGTGACATGAAATAGTTATTAAGCATTTTCAGTGGATTGGCGGTATAGAAGAATATTGAATTGACAGATTCGAATTTCAAAAACTCTTTCCACGCTAGCGGATAAAATGCACTTTTGCACTCAGATTTCGAATGATAAACAGAATCTTTCCGAGCTTGTGAGGTGAAAAATATATTGTAAGCTCCCAAGCATTCAGTACGGAACCCGGAAAAGCTGGAATGACCATTTTCGTCGGGAAATGTTTGTCAGGACTCAGGTCAACTTCACTGTTCATGAATTTTTGCCGTCGGTACTGATTGAAGTTAGCGAATAGCAGGATTAGCTTTCAGTTTATTCATTGTAAGCGGAACTAGACTGTGAATCTGATTTCATAATACTTGAAAAGCTTTCAAGAAAGTTTTTCTACATTTTACGCCGCGGTTCGTACCAAGCGGAGGTGAGGTTAAAGTTGGTGGGGGGAAGGAAGTGTTCCTAGTGTAGGTAGAATTAGATAATGTTTCTTATAATGTTGTATAGGGATATAAGGTTGACATTCAAACTCCCTTTACCTGTATTTCACATTAAAAACGTAAGCATACCTAAGCATATGCTCACGATTATTTCCCCGAGGGGTTCAGAGATATTATGAAACCTCAGTACATCCACGTGTCATTAGTAGTACCGAAACTCTATCCAGTGTGACGGGGAGACACCTATAATGCAGTGGTGGAGCCCGTCGCCACTTATAATGGACAGTAGGTAGGTACAATATAGGGTCCAACTTAATATGCTGACACTTTTTAAGAGGATGATCAGAACGTCAAATTAAAGAACATTACTCTATGGGTCCAACATCGAAATCGCGAAAAAAGTCAGCTCTTCCATACAAAACTGCAAACCCTTCCAACTCGAGCCCAGCTGATTTTTTTTCGCGATTTCGATGTTGGTCCCATAGAGAAAGTTGTTCAGTTGGTCTGAACATCCCCTTAAAAAAGTGTCAGCATATTAAGAAGGACCCTGTATATGCCTCGAAATCGAAGCAAGCAGGTTTCGTTTCCTCACTATGTTTTTCTTCACCGAAAAGTCAGTGGTGTTACAAATCGTACATAAATTCAGAAAAAAATCATTATGGTACGAATCGGCCTGGACGGGGATAGAGCCATCGCCTCCTGCCCGGCAGGCAAGGTTATATACCCGCCACTGGACTACTTACTACGGCTTACGTTACGTTACGTTACGTTTATAACATTTATTTTCGTACTCCCTCAAATTATACCAACAAAGCTAACACAGTCTATTTACTTTGTTCATAACAAATTATTATTTGATTGTAATGATAGACTAAAGATGGTTGTAAAATTATTAGTCAAGCCAGTAATTAGGAAATACACGTCCGCCCGTATATATTTCTGTTAACTACAGAAATATTTATATACGGACGTGTGTTTCTTAAAGGTACATTTATCCACATACTTTATATAGTAATTAAATATTACGTTACACAACAACATTACATTATGCAGGGTGTTACTTTAATGGGCGAATGTACACTGAACAACTTTCCTAAAGGAACACAGAGGGAAATCGCAAAAAGAAATCGTCTTTTCATACAATATACATTATATCCGGAATATATCCGGTAATCCTATACATATCCGGAACTCGGAACGAGACTTAGAAAAAACAATGTTGTAATAATTTATAATCGTATTAATGCTGTACCTGCGTGTTTGTATTATTTATATATTTTACTTTTTATTTCTCTTTACATTTTAAAAGAGTCCAGCATTTAGTTTTTATTGTCATTTAATTAAATGCAATGTGATATAATGCGTGCTTTTGTGTGCTTCACACTTTAGAACGTCTCTGTTACGGGTATGCTGGAAAAAATCTCTTTGGAGATAAGCTTGCCCTTTGTACATGTCTCTTTAGGCTCAAACATTGTTCCTTATTTACGTGTCAATGACAATATCCTAAAACCTTTGTTAATTTACCTGTAAATCACAATACTTAGTGCGTTCACACACGATGACGCACTGACGGAGCAGCAAACGTCAGTCCTTCATTTGTGAAGCAAGGAGTTGTTTGGAACCGCACATAGAAGCACACACGGTGACGCATTGACGCACCGGGTGTGGTTCTATGGACTGACATCTGCCGCTCCGTCAATGCGTCATCGTGTGTGAACGCACTTAAATATCGTTGACTTTAACAGGCACTAAAAGTATATTAATTTCTTCATTCTTCTCATCTTTTGACCTCGTCCAAGAGGGACTACGGTCGTGAATTTACGTTGCGTAAAGTTTTTAAAAACATCATCTGTAGTGTCTGTGCGGCTACTCGTGGTAATAAATTGTGTCGTCCCATATACTTCAGTCACCAAACTGCACTTTTAGCCGCATTATCTCCACGGCCACAATTTCCCCTTTTGTTCAACAGCGTCGACACAAAGCCGGCTCCCGGCAATATTCTATTGTTAAATTTTCACCACCAACTGCCTTTTTTAAACGATTTTATTTAACTTCGAACCGGTCTAACTATCTATCTAACTAACTAACTAACTAACAATGGATTCTTGTAATCGAATTTTCACCCACTTCCTGTCAACCGATTCAGTTGAAACTTTACACACAAGTATAGTTCTGATGACAATGCAATATTATGGTAACATGGAGGTGATCTGATGATGGAGACGGAAGGTGGTCAAGAGATCTCCTCGATTTCTTATAGCAGAGCACTCGTGTTTAGTGTTATATAAATTGTTTTGATGAGACCTTTATGGTACTGGTAAGATTGAGGGTCTGATGATGGAGACGGAAGGCGGTCAAGGGATCTCGTCGATGACTTATAGCAATACACTCGTGTTTGGTCTCATTTCAATCGTAGCGATGAGATCTTAGAGGTACCAGTAAGATTGAGGGTCTGATGCTGGAGACAGAAGGTGGTCAAGGGATCTCGTTGATGACTTATAGCAATACACTCGTGTTTGGTCTCATTTCAATTGTAGCGATGAGATCTTTGAGGTACCAGTAAGATTGGGGGTCTGATGCTGGAGACGGAAGGTGGTCAAGGGATCTCGTTGATGAATTACAGCAATACACTCGTGTTTGATCTCATTTCAATTGTTGCGACGAGAACTTTGTGGTACCAGTAAGATTGAGGGTCTCATGATGGAGACGGAAGGTGGTCAAGGGATCTTCGCGATGAAATATAGCAGATCACTCGTGTTTCATGTCATTTAAAATGTTTTGATGAGACCTTTTTAGCACCGGTAAGATTGAGGGTCTGATGATGGAGACGGAAGGTCGATTAAGTATAGCAATACAATCGCGTTTGATATCATTTCAATTGTTGCGATGATAACTTTGTGGTACCAGTAAGATTGAGGGTCTGATGATGGAAACGGAAGGTGGTCGAGGGATTTTCTTGATGAATTATAGCAGAGTTCTTGTGTTTGGTATTATTTAAATTGTTTCGATGAGAACTTTATGGTACCGGTAAGATTGAGGGTCTGAAGATGGAGAATGAAGGTGGTCAAGGGATCTAATCGATGACACATAGTAGAGCACTCGTGTTTGGTATCATTTAAATTGCTTCAATGAGAATTTTGTGGCACTTGTAAGACTGAGGGTCTGAAGATGGAGACGGAAGGTGGTTAAGGGATCTCCTCGATGAATTATAGCAAAACACTCGTGTTTGGTCTCATTCCAATTGTTGCGATGAGAACTTTGGGGTACCAGTAAGATTGAGGGTCTGATGATGGACACGGAAGGTGGTCAAGGGATCTCCTCCATTAAGTATAGCAATACAATCGCGTTAGATGTCATTTCAATTGTAGCGATGAAAACTTTGTGGTACCATTAAGATTGAGGGTCTGATAATGGAGACGGAAGGTGGTCAAGCGATCTTCTCGATGAATTATAGCAGAGCACTCGTGTTTGGTAAAATTTAAATTGCTCGATGAGAACTTTGTGGCACCAGTAAGATTGAGGGTCTGATGATGGAGATTGAGGGTGGTTAAGGGATTTCTTCAGCTGATTGAAGTAGAACACTCGTGACGGATCACATTTAATTGATTTTGATGAGGATTCTATAGTCTCGGTAAAATTGAAGGTCTGATAATGGAGACGAAAGGTGTTCAAGGGATCTCGTCAGTAAAATTGTTGCAGTACACTCGTGTTTTATCGCATTTAATTGGTTTTGATAAGGACTTTTTAGTCCCGGTCAGACTGAAGGATCTGATGATGGAGATCTCCTCTATAAAGCATTTGTGTTTGATCTCGTTTCATTTGTTTCGATAACAACTTTGTGGTATCAGTAAGATTGAGGGTCTTGATGATGAATACAGCGGGTGGTAAAGGAATCTCCTCGATGTATTATAGCATAGCACTAGTGTTTGGTATCATATAATTTGTGTATGAGAACTTTACGGTAGGTAACTAGGTACCGGTAAGATTGAGTATCTAATGTTGGAGATGGAAGATTTTCAAGGGGTCTATACAACTAATTGTAGCAGAACACTCGGGTTTGGTATCATTTAATTTGTTTCGATGAATACTTTTTAGTCTCGTTAAGATTGAGCGTCTTATGATCGAGACAGAAGGTGGTCAAGGGTCACATTTAATTGTAGCAGATCACTCGCATTCGATCTCATTTAATTCGTTTCTATGAATGTTTTCAGTTTTTACTTTGACTGGGAAACTAAAAAGTAAAAAATAAAATAGGTAAAAAAACTTTTTAAGTTAAACGATTTTATTTGAATGAAAACTGCACTAAACGGTAAAAAATAATTTTCTACATTTTCGTATTATGTTGTACACTACCGTTAGCTGGAAATTTGTGAGTATAACCTATGTCAACCTATCTTCAAAATAGTTATGACGAATAAAGGTATTACAATAGGCATTCATATTTTAGATTAATACTTTGTTAATTAATTTTGATTATAAAATCGTGGGCGCTTGCTAGTAAAATCTAAACTTTCCTTAAAAATTTGCTTTCATCCGTAGGTAGTGCAGGTACAGGTTTCATAGCTCGATGACATACAACAATGAAAACCACATCGATATCACCTTCGCCGTACCTACTATTTACTTTCAAAATGTTTTGATGTATTTTTTTATTTTGTAAGATAAATAGTATGTAACATTTGAGTTATACCTATTACTATGCAAGCGCCCACGATTTTATAATCAAAATTAATTAACAAAGTATTAATCTAAAATATGAATGCCTATTGTAATACCTTTATTCGTCATAACTATTTTGAAGATAGGTTGACATAGGTTATACTCACAAATTTCCAGCTAACGGTAGTGTACAACATAATACGAAAATGTAGAAAATTATTTTTTACCGTTTAGTGCAGTTTTCATTCAAATAAAATCGTTTAACTTAAAAAGTTTTTTTACCTATTTTTTAACTTGTAAGCTTTTTAACTTTGCACGCTTTTTTTTCGTGAAACGATTATTAAAAATTATTATTGTTTGTTGGTGGAACGGTAGTTTTTAAAGTTGTTTTAAGTTATTGTGAAGATAATCTTCGTTGATATAACGTTTTTAAGCGAGTTCATGAAAGGAGGAAGTACGAGTATATACGTTACCTCTTTAATTGTTGATGTTTGTAGCTCTATTCGTTTCCCTTTGTACACAGGGTAAAAAATGCGTTCCAAACTTAAGAACAGAATATAAAACTAAACAAATTTCACTAAAATTGTAACCGCGAAAAAGAAAGGCTACTGTTTCATACATTTTGGTCGAGTAGCTATTGACATTTTCTATGAAACAGCTGATAATGCCAATAACATTTATTGCCGACTAAGCGCTTTCACACACGATGACGCATTGACGCACCGTGTGTGCTTCTACGTGAGGTTTCTTACAACTCCTTAAATTGCTTCACAAATGACGGACTGAGGTCTGCAGCTCCGTCAATGCGTCATCGTATGTGATCCCACTTATAGCATTAAGAAATCGATTTGCTTTCACTCGTTGACCATTATTTTCTTTTCCTGTTTTCCTTCACCGAAAAGCCAGCATGGGTGCCAATCATAAAGCATTGTTCAAATTCCTAGTTAATCCTTAGGGATCAAGTGATCCCATTAGCAAAGCGATAAAATTGGGACAAAACTGTATGTCTATCTAACCCATGCCCCTATCGTCACATAACCCAGATAAATAATGGCCCGGGTAATCAGTAGGTAAACCAAGTAAATATACAAGCACAAAGGTGATGGTATTATTGGGTTACAAGGTTTTGGCCTTGTGTCAGATAGACGGGATTGGTTTATGCATAGGCGAAGTATTTTTCGCTTACGCTGATAGATGGAACATCAGTGTAACCGCGTATGAGACAGCGATAGTCATCAAATCCTATACAATTTGTATGAAAATAGATGCCAGACTCCGGAGTCAGACAGCCGTCGTAGAACAAAAAAGTGGCTACGTCGATAAGGACAGCAATAAGTAGCGATCTCCTTTTTTAACTAGAGCGAATTTGCTATGTGCATCTCTTACTGAGTGATATGACAAGACACGTGCTTCCTTCTAGTTCCTTCTCTTTCTACGGGTTTATGATTTCGGAAATGACAATATGATACCTTAAGGGGGTTGCAGAGGGCAAGACACTAAACTAGATGGCGCTCGGGAGCATTATTCATGATTTTGTCACATTTTATTTTATATCTTCGTAATTATGTTATAAATTGCAAATGTTATTTGAGAAGCGCAATCTAGATTTTCTAAACTATTTTTCCATATATAAAATATTACTTTTGTTAATACCGTCTACGAATGTTCA
Source organism: Agonopterix heracliana (assembly GCA_963693445.1). Taxonomy (NCBI): domain Eukaryota; kingdom Metazoa; phylum Arthropoda; class Insecta; order Lepidoptera; family Depressariidae; genus Agonopterix; species Agonopterix heracliana. The sequence continues at coordinate 4,093,297 of OY856321.1, forward strand.
ACGTCAAAGTTTTGTATGAAATTGATCAAAATTAAAATGTATATCAAATTCGTGAAAACAATAAAATTACTTTAACTTGTAGCTAGATCAGTAAAACATAAACACAAGTGCGCGCGATTGAAAATTTTGATTGAAATCATCACAAAATTACGAGATATAAAATAAAATGTGATAAAATCATGAATAATGCTCCCGAGCGCCATCTAGTTTAGTGTCTTGCCCTCTGCAACCCCCTTAACATACGATCGTATGATGATTCGGGATTGTCAGGAATTTTGCTGTAATTTACAAACATGATATTGAATTTTAAATCTAAATTGAGACAAAATACATCGTCCACTTTGGTTCTAAGGAAATAGTGCCGGTCAAAAATTTTTATATTCAGTGAGAACTTGTCCCACTGCAGGGCACAGGCCTACCTTTATGGGAATGTATGGGCATTAGCCACGCGTACCCAATGCGGATTGGTAGACTTCACATACGCAACTGAATTTTATCTTCAGTTTCAGACCAACTGAGTTTTTGACCATTGTACCAATGAGTTTTTTTAACTTAGTTAGAAAAACTCATTGGAACATGGTCACTGTAGATTGGAGGACTGACTGTTGGTAGGACTGCCTCCGTGGCTTTTGACACGTAGGCTTTGGGTTCTATTCCCACGCCCCGCGTTCCTTTAAAGTACCAGCAACTATGCTTCTTCTGGGTAAGCTCGCTACATCTTCGTCCCCATATTTGTCCTGAGGACTGGATTGAGGTCGAGAGCAAACCCATCTGTAATTTAATTTTAGTTCCTAAATTTTTTTGCAATAATAGATTTTTATTTTTTTTTATTTTTTATTATATTTTTTTTATTTAAAAAAAACCCTGATCCATTTTAATCTACTTTTGCATATATGCTAACTATTTGAGCCAAAACCTAATACTAAACCCATTTCATTACAAAAGTAAATGTTTCCCAGATAAAATTGTTTCAATCCAATTCAATTGTCCTTTGTTATGAATTGTCACAGTCGTCAGAGTAAAAATAAATCATCCGGTCCCGAACGGCTATTTGTCGTGAGGAAAACTGGTGTCAGTCGGGGCCATTATTAATAGCGGTCAAGTGGGATTAAGGTTGGTTAGATTGCTAAATTTTATTTCATTTGGTGACAGTTTTTTTCGAGGCAATAATTGCTCATAGTCAATTTCCACAACCTACAGTCTTCTTATCGTCTGGGCAGCAAGCCCTGGTGTCCGTTTTTTCAAAACGCCTTACGGCATCTGACGAGGTTTTTTAATGTAACGACTTCTGCAAGGTCCAACGGCTTATCGTTCCATCCAGCGTTGCCAGACTGTGTTGACATTATTACCGTAAAATGTACCCCTAAATTACCGTACAATTACCGTACACGATGGTTGTATGAAAAGTCGCTATAATGTTATATTTGGGCACTCATTGTCTATTAATCTTGTAAATTTTTAGCATTTTCTCGGCCGCTTGTTCATTCATCCATCAAATAGGAAAGAAAGAGATAGCAAATATCATATCATTTGAAGTGCGATAGAGAGAAATTACGGTGCCACCCACCAACTGATCTATGAGATAGTTCTGAAGTTGGTTCAGAGATTAGGCGCCAATTTAAAATTACCGTACGTTTTGTCGAATTTCGGCACTGTTCTTAGAATTGCCGTACGTTTTGTCGAATTTCGGCACTGTTCTTAGAATTACCGTATGGTTTTCGTACCCCGATAGATTACCGTACAAGGTTCAAAATACCGTATGAATACGGTAATTACCGTACGTCTGGCATCGCTGGTTCCATCCGAAGAACGGAATCATCTTTCTTTTCAGGCAATCAGGTGATTCAGCCTGCAATGTCCTAACCAACCGGGGAAAAACGAACAAAGTGACAAGTCACTAGGTGTCCCCAGAGGGAATCGATCCCACGACCTCCGTGACAAGAGCTCGATGCTCTTAACCTTTAGACCACGAAGGTAGTTATCGACTCTATAGTGGACGATTAATTCATTCCGAATCGGAGAAGAATATTAATTCATTCCAAATGGGAGTCGAAAACGAAACGGGTAAAAAGCCACGGGGATAAACTAGTCTTGTTATAAACATGTAACATGAACATGTAACATGAGTTACCAAGGTAAACAAACCTATCATATGACGGTATCTCGGTCTTGTATCGACTTAAGCTGAAACCTTGCGGCTACGCGTCCTTGCCCAATATCAGTTACATTATCATGTTACTTACGTATCTATTTACTTTATTTATTAACGATATTATTATTAACGATCAGCGTAGATATGAATCTTACTCATAAAAAGTTATGAGATCTCACATGTATACAGCCAAATCTTAATGTAACATACATTATGTGAGTATACATGTATTAAATGTTTATTTATGTATGTATATTATTGAAGTCGTTTTACGATTCAGATGTCTAATAAAAATAAAAGTAATAAAAAAACATAACCCTCCTTCTGTCGCAGTCGGGTAAAAATAAGAATGAGGGCGTCACTTTGGTTACCAATCCTACTCAATTTCGTTACTGTCCTTAACATTCGTTCGTTAGTTTCTGTTATTGTGACTCTTAATTAAGTTTGACCTTAGGAAATCTAACAAAATACAACCAGAGATTATTTTTAAAAAATCTTTTACTTTGGTTAGAATTCAAATGAGGAAACTTGGTTTGTATGGAGCGCGCAGCAAGTGTTATCCTCTTAAAAGGGATAAAAAAGGGATAAATCATATAAGAATCTCCTTCATTGATTGAACATAACTAGAAGAAGAAATTTGTCACTGTAGGATTAATTAAGTACTCTCATGTTTCCTGTTTTCTAATATTTGCTTTCTAAGCTAATTAAAGCGTAATTCTTGCAACACTGACGCTATCTTGTTTTTGCAGCAGTAATATTGAAGCATGAGATCCTTATATGGAATACCCGGGGTGTGGCAACGTGTATTTAAAAACTTAATATCGACAGTCAACGTTAAATACCCTCAATGCCAGAACTATTCATATCCGCTTCATAACTCTCCAAAAATCTTTTGTGCAAACATCATTTCGTGCCAAAATGTATGTATGCATAAGCTACATTCAGTGTGATATATGTAGGAGGATTGTAACTTTCTACCATTACTAGCATGGTAGACATACGGCTTCGGCGGTTGAGGAGCTTAATTCACATTTCTGGCTAATTAATTTTGTGTCTATTGTGCCTGAGTTTTACAATTAGGTGTGGTAAAGTTAGGCTTTATTTCAGATGTAAACAATTATGGTCAATGGTATTTATGTTCCCGTGTCTACAAAACTGCCACTAGACCGATCCTAATGTACGGATGCGAAGCCTGGACAGTGACATTGAAAGAGAAAATAAGCTTCTAGTGTCCGAACGGAAAATCTTCCGGAAGATTTTAGGACCGACTAAGAAAGAAAATGGGAGTTGGCGCGTAAAGAAAAATATGGAAATAGAAGACCTAGTTTCCACTCCTAACATACTAGGAGAGATAAAATCTGCTCGACTACGCTGGCTCGGACACATGGAACGGATGGGGGCAGATCGTGCGGTGAAGAGAGCGTATCTGGGGCGACCCTCTGGGCGTCGCCCGGTGGGCAGGCCCAGATATCGCTGGATACACCAGATCACCAAGGATCTCGAGGAGCTGGAGGTGCCCAACTGGACTGAGATAGCACAGAAAAGAGATGAATGGCGTGTTTTGTTGTTGGAGGCCAAGACCCACTTCGGGTCCCTGAGCCGGCATAGTAAGTAAGTATTTATGTTACCGACTTACCACGACATCGTATTTAAAATGGTTTAGACCATCAAACTGAACAATTTTCACTACAGAGCCAAAATCGATGAAAATAAAAAAAAACTTTTTTATACATAACTGCAGTACTTTACACAAATCAGATTGACATCAGATTTTTTTTTTTTAATATTGATGACGTTCTCTTCATAGTGAAAGTTGTTCAGTTTGATTGTTAAAACCTCCCCTTTAATTATTACTAGGGTCTTTTGTTACACCCTGTATACAAAATCAGAGTGTCAGTGTCGGTTTCGAAAAGGCACGAACGACATGCCATGTAGGTACCAAAGCGTTATTCTAACTTAGTACGTAATACCAACTGCTCTCAAACGGTGAAGGAAAACATCGCAAAGAAATCTGCATACGCTGAAGGAGAAATACACTGGAGAAGATATTTAGTTTTCCAGAATTCTTAAAATTATTTGTGACATTACCATTGTGTGAATCAAAGTACAATGATTAATCGACATAAAATTATGGTTGGAGTCACGTTGCAGGATTTGCCCCGAACACTTGTCTTTCGTGTGGTGTTCGCGCGGTTCACGTTTCAGCCTGCCACGAGGCTCCGCAATCCTTCTCAGTTGTGTTTTTACTCAAAAACAATCCTCGAGATTGGATAGATACTCCCTCAAACCACTTGACAATGGCGGAAATGCGGCGCTAACGCATAAGCAAAAAGTCCATTAATTTAATAAATAAAAAAATGATTTTGGGCTGCCCGAAGTCAAAATCAGTGTGTCACAGAGTGCGAAAGCAAGAATAACGAATGAGGTGTGAACATTGAGCACCAAGATCCCTGTCAGAACTCCTGCTAAACTTTTGTACGTGATTTCGCTTCATATTTTAGTTCGGAGTTACGCAAGTGCAGTTAGTTTAGTGCAGATTCTTGTTGAGTTGGTTATTGAATAATACGGTTACTTTACAGTTTCCTTTCATTTTAAAGTTTTTAAGAGTGTAAATGCATTAACGCGTAAGCGTTCCAGAGGATCTAGCATGATCTGCGCGACGTTGTCCCACGCCTTTTCTTTTGCTCTGTTACACGACAAGTGAAAGAGAGACAAGGCACGAATTCGCTATGTCGCGCTGCCATGCTAGCCCCAAATAATTAGTTAATGGTTTCTACAGGGACTAAAAAAAACCTGTTGGCGCCATTAGGGTGTGCTTCAGACCCTCAAACTTTCACTCTGGAGCCACCTTCGCGCCCCTATGCAACGAATGTCGAGTCTTTCGCACGCATCCTCCGTGATCTAATGTTTAAGAGCATTGGGCTCTTGACACGGTGATCGTGGGTTCTATTCCCACGTGGGACACCTAGTGATACGTCACTTTGTGCGGTTTCTCACCAGTTGGTTAGGACAATGCAGGCTGAATCACCTGATTGTCTGAAAAAGAAAGATGAGTCCGTGCTTCGGATGACATGTTAAGCCGTTGGTCCCGGCTACTATCTCTGATGGTAGTAGACGTTATTTAAAAATTACGTCAGAGGCCGTAAGGCAGATTGAATAAACTTTGACACCAGGGCTTGCCCACACGCTCTTATGTTAAAAAAACTCAATTGTTACATGCTATGTCGTCCGTGAGGATTCGAAACCAGACCCCATTCCTCTCCGCAAAGCGTCACCAACGCTCTTAACTCTTTGGTTGTCAAATTGTCAATGTTGGAGAGAATCTATTTTGGAGAGATACGGGTGGCCTTTGCCCAGCAGTGGGTTGACGTGGGCTAATGAGATTTGAAGTAAATATTCTCTTCGGTCGAATCGACAGCATGTCATTTAATTTTTTCGTAAATTCCATTTTCACGTTTAACCAGGCAATTTTTGAAACTTAATTTATTCTGGTAATTTTTAACTAACTTTTAGCCTGTTACGGCCCAATTTAAACCTGGAATAATCAGAGCTGAATTAACATCGTAGCTTTCGCGTGGCAAACCCTTAATTTTAACCCTCTCCAAAATATTCGTCCGACGTTCTACCTGGACCGAGTTTTTAGCCACAAAAGCCGTAAGCGAGCCATGAATTAATGAGCATCTTCCTTCTTCTAAAGGTAAAGTTGTAAAGCGAGGAGAGAGCGGAGCTATTTTACATACATACATACGTAAACTCGAGTATCTATTCCCTTTTGGGGTGGCGAGAAACTACTTCATGTATCAACTACTATTTATGATAAGGGATCATTGACGAAGAAAACTATGGACTGAGGTTCTAGGTGTATAAACCTTAGAGGTATTATACCAGGAATAGAGGAGCATACAGCTGAGAGAGCGAGATGTACCTAGCGGCACCACTGTATAATAGAAAGAGATACGTGACGCTAGGCAATAGGACCGTTTTTTTAGTCTCCAATTAATTTTTACAATTCGGTTTCCGTGCATAATTGCGAATCTAAAGTGAAATCGATGAAGTTTTTTTTAAATAATAATGGACTTCTTGCTTGTGCGTTAGCACCGCATTTCCGCCAGTGTCAAGTGGTTTGAGGGAGTGTCTGTCCAATCTCGAGGATTGTTTTTGAGTAAGAACACAACTGAGAAGGATTGTGGAGCCTCGTGGCAGGCTGAAACGCGAACCACGAGAACACCACGCGAAACACAAATGTTCGGGGCAAACCCTGCAACGTGACTCCAGTATTTAACTAAATGAAACTCTATTGCAGAAACGCTCATTCAAGTGACAGTGACTCGTCAATGAAGTTATTGAAATACCAGTTCTTTTATTTCTATAAACATTTTTAAATGAAACGATTTTACTCTACTCTCAAGAATTCTTGCAACAAAATGCATAAGGTCACTTGCGTGTTTCACAATGCTTTTCGCAATCCCGTTATCGAAAGTAATTTAACTTCCAAAGCACGATGACAAGCATTATTTCCGCTTACTAAGCTAACTTACTTAAAACAATATCCGCAATAGTGTAAGATCCCGGAACTTGAAATCTGCGGTTAGTCATATTTTAACGAAATGCTAATTCCATGCGAGTTTCGGTACTAGTGAAACGTGGATGTTCTAAATTCTCAGAATATCTCTGACTACCCAGGACTACCCCCTCGGGGAATATAGTCGTGAGCGAATGCTTATGCTTTTGCTGCTAATTCCATGAAAGATTTAAGTAAGGAATCTCCGCCCCATTTGCATTAGACACGCGTGATATGCCCAGTAATGCGATCAGCTCACAATGCCCAACTTCGCAAAATGCCAGCCGCTCACAAAAACCCAACTTCTCGAAAGGCCAACCTTGAACTAAAGCCCATACCTTCACCTCGATAATAGATGTAGGTACCAATGATTTTTACTTATTTACGTACATTTTTCTAACTACTCTCCGAAAAGGGTGAAGGAAAACATCGTGAGGTAACATGTATACTTACGTTAAAGATGAAATTCCTTTGCCTCTGTTAAGCTCATTAATCCGCATTGGACGGAGCAGACTAACGTCGACATACCATCTTGAGGGTAGGTCTGTGTCCCAGCAGTGGAACGATAGATGCTGGTTTTTACTTCGTACATAATAACCGTTAAAAAAGTTAGAATCAAAATGCTGGTCATCATCCCTTTATTTCGATCCATGTACCATTCTGAACTATTTCATCATCATCATCTCAGCCGATAAACATCCACTACTGGACATATTCCGGTAGAACTGTACACAACACTATCACTCATATCGCATGTTTCCGAACCGAATTTGTTGTTGAATAAATATATTTGTATATTCCTCCTCCAAGGATCGCCACAACGACCGGTCCTGCGCTGCCCTCACCCAAAGGAGGCCCACCATCAGTCCACCTTCACCAGATCATCGGTCATTTGGCTTTGGTGGGTTTGAAGCTGCCGATCTGTAGGGATATTTAATCATGTGCCTGTACTACTTAAACACGAAAGTACCATACCATATCCAATTTACTTAGCAAAATCTTATTTGTATAGAAGAAAATTTGTACAGTATTTTTTTTGTGAGTAACTCCATTGCTTTCTAAAGATAAAACAAACTTCATATGAGCATAACCGGGATCTGACCGTCGGCTCTTATACTATAGCGGATCAGAAGCGGATCTTTCCGGACAATACTTTCCAACTTTTCCCATAGTGAGTTCATTAGTTCTTATAATATCCGTTGTTACTTTAAGCTTCGTTGCAGTAACCAGAGGCTAATTGGAAAATAAGCTTGAAATCTTGTTAGGGAAGTTTATTAGATGGCTTTGTTTGAATGGCTTCACTTCTTTAGTGTCTGTTTAAAATTTTTACTACATTTTGCTGCAAGAAAAACCATTTCCCCAGCGTTTTGTTAGTGATGATAAACTAATTTAATCTGTAGGTATAAAATGTTACCGCGTTCTTACCGCGTTTTGGTATAAATTACTCCAAATTTTGGCAGTGTTAAAACACTCATGATTGCGGGATGACCCCGTAAAAAATGATAACTTTTTGATTAAATAACAACCGTGTAGCTCTCAGAAAACTGTAATTAAATCTGTTTGGTAATTTTATGGAATCAAATTCAGTGTCTAATCGCTTTGTCGCACTTCCATAGTGCAGTTGTGGAGACCGTGACGAAAACACGTTCCGCTCCGAGATATTAACTTCGAAGCATACCTATTATTGCGATAAATAAAAATAGAGTATAAAGGTCATATAAAAAGCGTTTTTTTTTCGAGACAAAATAAAAACCCAACTTAACCAGGCTATAAAAAACAAACCCCAAAAAAAAATTATACGAAGACGAAATCGCAGGATTTTTTTTTATTTGCCAAATATCTACACTCTTCCGTTTCTAAAATCAGCTTGATAATCTAATAATTATCACTATTTGGTATCTTACCATGGTTTCGATTGCCAAAAAAGTTATTCATATTATAGCTTAGCCATTAAAACACGCCTACCCAAAACTAGCACCGGAACATTCTTAAACCTTGGATATTTACAAGAATAAATAATGCAGGACTGAGGTAACTGACGAATTCATTATTTTGCATAACAAAGACCTACAAGTTCCGTTCACATAAGATGCCACCTGCAAATAACTCTTCTACCATCGTCATTAAGAAGAAATTTGCTTAATTCGAGGGACTTTTTGCACAACAAAGCCTTAACAAGTAAGCTACGGTGAAACAATAAACTTACGATGCTCGAAGGCAGGGTTGTCACTCGTTTTAATTAAACTTTTTTAAGTGACAGCCATTGTGGTTTCGCTCTTCAATAGTTATAGAGTTACTTCACTATGCGGCGAGTAAAAAGCAAAAAGAAGATGCAGCTTGTTTGTGTTAGTAAAAGATCTTTCACATTAACGATTTCGTAGCAATTTCTTATCGACGCGCATAGTGTGCGCTGAAAAAAATACAACTCAACTAAGATGAAGGGTAGGCCGATGTACTTCGTCCTTCTGCAGGACCTCGGCCTACCCTTCATCTTAATTGAGTTGAAGTTTTTCAGCTTCGCATATGGGCCGACGATGATGTAAATATATTTAAAACACGAACTAGCAGGCGCAGGGTGGGATGCCCTGGACCGACGACCTGAGAAAGGTAGCGGGATGTGACTGGATGAAGAAGGCCGAAGATAGAGTTTCGTGGTGAGAATTGGGATAAGTCTTCATGATCATCATCATCAGCCTATATACATCCCACTGCAGGGCACAGGCCTACCCTCTAGGAGGGTGTTTGGGCGTTAGTCCACCATGCGTGCCCAATGCGGATTGGTAGACTTCACATATGCATCAGAATTTCTTCGTCTGCATATGCAGGTTTCCTCACTATGTTTTCCTTCACCATTTGAGAGCAGTCGGTAATACGTACATAAGAATATTACAGGAACATGTAATTGTTAACCGAAGCGAAGCCCAGGTCAACCAACATGTGATCTGAGGCTTTCTTATTTACTGTCCAAGGTTAGTATACTATTTTTCTTCTCGACGGAGGTGGAAAGCGACAATTTCGTTTAGCGCAGCGGGACGAGAATTGACGCTTTCAGTCCGGAGGGAAGAAAAGAATATTAATGAACTATTACAGGTTGATAATGAAGATGGATTTCAGATTTTACTTATATCTCTTTCGAGGGGCAAATACCTATTTCTTTTAATGTATTTCCTAAAAAACTCACCAGATACGTTGTCCTTCAGGCATCTTTTTATGATCATGATATTTTGACCTCAACTAGCGAAGACTGTAGCGCCATCTAGCAATTCTATAGAAAACCACAGAAAAACGCTCATTAAGAAATAATCTAGTTAAGTAAATAAAGTACCGCATAACTGCCAAGTGCCAACCCTAGATTGCGGTGCACTCAATGTGTCGAGGCATAATGAATCACATCCCGTCTTAAACTTAGCTCGTTATTGTAAGCAACCCTTTAAAGCTCTTACGGTATAATACTACACAACAATTAAGGGGGATCATTTCGCATCGTACTTCATATAAACTTAAAGGTAACGATGAAAACCTTGTGGTTTCTGGTAAGTACAGGGTGTAACAAAACACCTTAGTAATACTTAAGGGAGTGTATCAGACCATCAAACTGAACAACTGTTACTATGGAGCAAACATCGAAAAAAATGCTGTCCCATACATTTAAGTCTGTTGTTTCGTATGGAACAGCTGTTTTTTTTTGTGATTTCGAAGTTGGATCCATTGTGAAAGTTGTTCAGTTTGATGGTCTGAAGCATCCCCTTAAGTATTGTAGAGTAGGTAACCATATTTTAAGGTTTCTTTTACCGTTCAGTGGCGCCATCAACACAATATTAAACATTTCTCAATTAAGAAAGCATGCTAAGTCTCAAATTCACTACATAATCTTTATAAGCAATTTTATAGAATACATTTATAGTTTCTAAACATTCCACTTTTAAGAATATCGAAATAAAAGTAAAAGTTACCAAAGAAACACGATTTAAAATTGAGAGAAGAGAAGAAAATTGAATACACTCGTACATAAACTCATTGATCAATCACCATCAAAGCCTATATACGAGTAGGTCCCACTGCAGGGCACAGGCCTACTCCTCAGGTATGAACGTTAGTCCACCACGTGTGCCCAATGCGGAAGGGTAGACTTCACATACCTACGCATCGGAATTTTTTCTTCAGCGTATGCAGGTTTCCTCAAGATGTTTTCCTTCACCGTTTGAGAGCAGTCGGTAATACGTACATACGTACACGGCGATACATCAAACTACGCAAAACAAACATAACCAGGCCGCGCGACGTTAAACATTACTGTACCTACGCGCGGCCAGCTTATTTTGGTTTTACGTAGCTTCATGTGTCGACGTGTGTACATAAGTTAGAAAAACTCATTGGTTCATGGTATGTGGTCCGTGCGGATTCGAACCTGGGCCTCATTATTGAATTTCCATAGCTCTCCGCAATGCGCGCCATCGACACTCTCTTTAGCTACAATTACCAACTTTCGGTTTCTTTCATTTTCTTTTCGAAAATTAAATATCTCTTTTTATTTCTAATAATGATCAATTATGATTTTATTTATGGTCAACTTATTCGTCAACTCTTACCCACCCGGTTTTGTTTAGATTCTTCAACTACTCAAAACTTTGACTACTTATTATATGGACTAGTTACGCGTGTAATTCTACTAACAAACATTTCTGCCACTTTTTGCGGTGGACGAGGTATCATGCAATCCGCAACTTTGAATTTTATTCCCCATAACTTTAGATTCAAATTTTGAATGTTAAAAATCATGAAAAGTAGTCTAGTGTGAGCCCCAAACGTTCTAAGTTCGAAATTATTGTTTCTCAATTATAGGTTGTCTCGTTTAGTGATAAGGTATAAAATTGAATGTAAATGCACATGATCAATTGTTCTTATACCGTGGCAGATGAGAAAGACTACTGCAAGGCTAGTCCTTATAATAAATAGTCAAAGACAATATAATACAGGTTACGATTGTGACTAGTATTAATGCTAATTTATTTTTATATTGAATATGATACGTGAAGCCACACCTTAAAGCTCATGTAATATACCAAAAGTACTTAACATTATATGATTTGTAAGCGCATCGTAATATGGGTAAATACAAACAACAAAACTTGTCTGCGAAATTTGCTTTGAGAAGCATCGCGCTGAAAATGCATTCATGTTTTTGTTGCTGCACTTGCACTGCAGTTTCGTCGCTACCTGTACTATTACCTGCATTGCTGTCTCCTCATATTTCATAGTATACTATACACACAAGGTATGCGGCCTGAGGCAGTAACAAATATTCCTAAATGTATCATATTACAAGGCGCGCCACATTAATAAATATCCCTACAGAACGAAAGTAATACAGTATAATAAAGAGTATTTATACTCTATTCCAAAATGCAACGAAAACTTAAGGCTATTTTTAATAACAGAAATAGAGATTTGAAACACTTATTCTTAGAACAGCTTAAGTAACGTCCAATATACAGGGTTCAACTTAATATGCTGACACTTTTTTAAGGGGATGATCAGACCATCAAACTGAACAACTTTCATTGGGACAAACATCGAAATCGCGAAAAAAAATCAGCTGTCCCATACAAAAGTGCAAACCTACTCGAGCCAAATGTATGGGACAGCAGATTTTTTTTCGCGATTTTGATGTTGGTCCCATAGAGAAAGTTGTTCAGTTTGATGGTATGATCATCTCCTTAAAAAAGTGTCAGCATATTAAGAAGGACCCTATATAATGTGGGATAATTTGCTTATCAGAATTGGCCAGAAAGCTAAATAGGATTCTGAAAATCTCGCCGTCCTTATTTGGAATGAAGTATAGTACTATAAATACAGTACGAACACTCCCTGCGACCACCAATTTCAACCCCGCTCAGTAGGAAACGTGGCGGATAATGTAGGCAATGGCGTATATCTCGCACGCACTCACTCAGTATCACATATGCTTACCTTTTCTTGTAAATGTTTCCCATTTATATGCAATGACAGCTAAATGTCCAAGGTGTAAGGCTGTTTTTCTACCAGAGATGATGTGCGAGGTAGCTTTTCGGTGAGCGAGGAAAAAAATCGGCCAATGAGAGTGCATCAATTTCCCAATGACGTGATCGAGCGAGCGCGCTATTGGCGGATTGTTTACTCTCACCGCCTTGCTACCTCTCACATCTTCGCTTCATTCATACAAGCGGCTGCTGTCGGTGCATTAACACGGCACGCGTACGGACGGACATGTGCGCAAATACCTTAGATGAGTGTGTGCACTTGTTTGTAGGATCGCGCGTGTGTGTGAGTGCACCGACAGCAGCCACTTGTACATTTCTTTCTGTAGGGATATTTATTCATGTGCCAAAAAAATCTATCCTCAGTCGTGTTGGCAACACCAACATAAAATGTAGTAATTAAAAATGTTGTATTTCCGTTTCCTCCTTCCATATTGGTACGGTGCTTGTGAGTGTAACTAAGCTTGGTGTAAAATTCACTAAAATAAACCTCCAGTGCCTCAAACAAGACTTTTCATTATATCCAACACTCCTGCCATCAGAGGAAACCTACAGTCCACTGAAGTCTCTCCAGCGAAGCCATATAAAACCTGTAGGCCACGTTGTGTACAAGTCGAATAATGCTAGTTACGATCTCCCTGCAGCTAAACTTTACAAGCTAAATGTTCCTAGCTTTAATCTTCTCTGTACATTACCAAAATGGCTTCCAGCTTCTTCACGTCAGAGACTTCATCAATCTATGACAAAGCTTATTGCGCTACGCTGTGTTGGTATTGATTTCTGTTTACTTTGGAAAATATCCTAATAGTTTTACACAGTATAAGGATTAAGGTCTTACCATAAAGGTATTATACCTTACAGGAATAGAGCAACTGACATGAGTTGTCAAATGAAACCGTTTTTGGATGTTTTCAGGAGACTATTCGCAGGCAAAAATTCAAATACTGTCTATAAGTCTAGACGAGAAGAGAGTCTAACGTGAAATCGTGGATAAATTAATGAAGTCGTGTCAGTATATTTCACAAAAGTATCAAAGATTTCACTTTAGATTCGCAATTATTCACGGAAACCGAATTGTAAAAACTGGTAAGATATTAGAAAACGGTTCCATTGCCTCGCGTTACGTATCTCTTTCTATTATACAGTGGTGCCGCTAGGTCTACGAATAAGAATAACTATAGAAGAGTAACTCTAAACAAAATCGAAATAATTTTTGACACCCAATGAAAAATGACATGTTGTATGAGTTTTGGCGGCTAGGTACAGTTTTTAAAGAACAAATTTAGAACACGGTACACTTTTTTTGGTGCCACTTTTTGAGCTTCATTTACTCTTCTATACATTGTTATTCGTAGCGCTAGGTACATCTCGCTCTCTCAGCTGTCAGTTCCTCTTTTCCTGGTATAATACCTTTATGGGTCTAACAAAATAAGTTGAAAATATTTTAAGGGGAAGATCAGCGACCACCTAACGGAACAACATTGATATCGTGAAAAATCTTTCTTTTTTCCCGATTTCGGCATTGGTTGACGACATGAAGAGAAAATTGTTTACTTTGATAGTCTGGTCATCACTTTAAAATAGTTTCAGCAAATTTTGTTGGACTTTATACAATGTAAGGTCTTTGTTTAGTTTAGTTTTCCCTTAACCTATTGGGAAATGTTCTTACGAAAAAAGTCTATACAAATAATTACGTTGATTTTCTAAATGTTCGTAATAGTACGAATATTGTTTCTAGACAGAACAAAGACAAAATTCATATAATTATTTCAAATCAATGTCAAATTGTTCACGCTTTTTAGAACTTTTTGTTTTCGTATGGACGAAATTTTCTCCAACATCCTCTCCCTTATTCCGTCAGTGTTTCGTTTCTGTAGAAAATTCTGTATTCACAGAGGAAAATACAGAACAACTCTGTGATGTAATTAGATGTAATTCGTTCACAGAATTCATCTGTTCTGATTTATAGGTGCATCATAATTATGCTAGTATTTTTATTGTGTTCTGTTATACGAGTACAAAACAAACAACTAGCAAAAATTTTTTTTTTTTTCGTTTTTTGTTAACCCAATTCTTTTAAGGGGTGCTTAAGACTATTAAAATTTGTCTGAACACATACAAAATTAATAAATTATACAAACTACCTAACTAAAAATGGATTAATCGTTCTAGTTAATATCATATTATTATACGCTCAGTTCCCTCAGTAAGCCCAGTTTCTGCAACTGAGTGTAAGCAAAATAAAATAGGTAACGAAAGAAAAAACTAAAATTTGCTTTATAACTGTTTTGCTAAATACAAGGTGTTACAAAACTACAAATAAACATTTAAGGGGGTGGTGTAGACCATCAAACTGAACAACTTTCACTATGGGACCAATATCGAAATCACAAAAAAAAAAAATGTATGTTCTATACTCTACAAATCGACTAGAGCTAAAATATGTATGGGATATAAAATTATTTTTTTCGCGATTTCGATGTTGGTCCCGTAGAGAAAGTTGTTCAGTTTGACGGTCTTAACAACCCCCTTATGAGTTTTAAAAATTTATTGTTACTTATGAAACACCCTGTATATTCCTGATTTTATCACTAAAATAATGAAGGTAAATTTCGGGCTGGAAAACACTCAAACTCAAAATGTTTTATTCAAAATAATATCACATGGATGGATAGCTTTCTGACGTCATTTTCTCTACCACCGCGCCGGAAAGTGTTCCGTTGTAGAGAATATGCAGTCAGAAAGAGTTTCTGACATACAGAAATATAATAATATACAGGGTGAAATTGATATCATTAGCATCCTTTTAAACTAAGACTCTACCCATCAAACTGAACAACTTTTACTTACGGGAGCAAACTGAAAGGAGCAAAAAAAAAAGATGGGTAGACTCTTAGTTTAAAAGGATGCTAATGATATCAATTTCACCCTGTATAATCAATTATATTATTTATGATATTCCACCTACATGCATGCCACCTGCATGCTTCAATTTCGAGGCATGTATTGTACCCACTGTCCATTATAAGTGGCGACAGGCTCAGCCCCCGTCACACTGGTCAGAGTTTCGGTACTACTGGTGAAACGTGGATGTTCTGAGGTTTCAGAATGTCTCTGACTACCCCCTCGGGGAATATAGTCGTGATATATCGACGACCCGGTTGGTGTAATGGTTACCACGGCGGACTGCCAAACCAGGGTCCTGGGTTCGAATCCCGGTTCGGTCATGGATGTTATATGTTCGTGCCGTTGTTGTATGGTTTCCATAATAAAAGCCTTTAGTGCTAGTTTGGGATCATTACAATGTATGTGCCTGTGTGCGTTATTTATTATTATTTATTTATATATGATATTCTCAGTCTACACTCTACACACACAACAAATCCAGGCATTAAGCGAGATTCAAACTCGTGCTAAAACTAACTGATACCGACAAGGTGCTAGCAAAATATAGAGGTACGAAACTTTGATGCACACGAGATTGTGTTACTTTGGCATTACGTGCGACTATCAAATTAGTTTCTACTTTTGTGTTGACACGAGACACCTATCGTGGGACAAACATTTTTAGAAACACAAGAAAACTAAAACCCACAGAACATAATAAAGAGAGGTTAGAAAGGCTGTGGTGGTCCAGTGGCGAGTAACCTTGCCTGCCGTGCAGGAGGCGATTGTTCGATCCCCGTCCAAGCCGACTCGTACCAATGAGTTTTTCTGAATTTATGTACGATTTGTAACACCACTGGCTTTTCGGTGAAGGAAAACATCGTGAGGAAACCTGCATGCTTCAATTTCGAGGCATGTATTGTACCCACTGTCCATTATACAAGGTGTTACAAAAATACAAATAAACCTTTAAGGGGATGGTGTAGACCATCAAACTGAACAACTTTCACTATGGGACCAATATCGAAATCGCAAAAAAAAAAAAAATGTTCTATACTCTACAAATCGTCTAGAGCTAAAAATTATGTATGGGATATAAAATTATTTTTTTCGCGATTTCGATGTCGGTCCCATAGAGAAAGTTGTTCAGTTTGACGGTCTAAACAACCCCCTTCAGAGTTTTAAAAATTTATTGTTACTTATGAAACACCTTGTATAAGTGGCGACGGGCTCACCCCCCGTCACACTGGACAGAGTTTCGGTGCTACTGGTGAAACGTGGATGTTCTGAGGTTTCAGAATATCTCTGACTACCCCCTCGGGGAATATAGTCGTGAGCATATGCCTAGAAAGGCAAAGTAGCCTTTGCTTCGGAGACGGCTGTCGCCACTTGTCTTCCCGCTCACGCTGCTACAACTACTCATGCCCTCTCGCTCGCACCACGCCGCCCACCATAGTAAACATATGAGCGTTGCTCATATCCTTGGCGCGCCTGCCCCGCCCACATCGCCTTTCTAACCTCTCTTTATATGTTCTGTGCTAACACCCGTATTCTGACTTGTTTCCTTGAGGTTTAGCGCTTTCACACACGATGACGTATTGATGGAGCGGCAGACGTCAGTCCGTCATTAGTGAAGCAAGGAGTTGTATGAAACCACACGTAGGTAGAAGCACACGGCGCGTCAATCCGTTACAGTGTGTGCTTCTACGTGCGGTTTCTTACAACTCCTTGCTTCACAAATGACGGACTGACGTCTGCCGCTCCGTCAATGCGTCATCGTGTGAGATCCCACTAATCCCCCAAGTTGACATACGCTCACTCTTTGATGACATAAACGTCCTTGACTTAAATATCCTTGGTAGTCGAGTTGATTAAAAGTAAAGGAAAGAAACGTCAAACGCAAGGTAGCTCACGATCTACCTTAAGGCGCTCGCACTAGTAAACGCTGGGCCAGGCCATATTTTTTTGGTTTTAGAAGCTCTAGCCTAGCCCACCGCCGCAGAGTAGCCTGCTTGTCGGTCTTCGGTGAGTGTGCACAAGAGCTGCATTGAGCTCATCCCGCCTTCCCCTTTCTACTATCGGACTTCCAGACGCACCGCGGGATACCACCCCTTCTTGGTTGATATACCACGTATCCGCTAACTAAGCCCCTTTCTGATTCTATTATAATGCGCACAGCCAAGGAGTGGAATGCCCTGCTTGCGTCAGTATTTCTGAGCGCTTACAACCCGAATTACTTTAAAGTACGAGTGAATAGGCTTCTTTTGGGTTAGATCGTTACATCTTCGACCCCATCTTTGTTCTCAGGACTGGATTGAAGTCAAGAGCAAACCCATTTATTATAAAAAAACGCGGTCTTCTCGTTATTTGAAAAACATACAAATTAATGAAAAATATGGCACTGATCTTCAACATCTCGGCTTTAATTGTAATATTTCTTACATTTGTATAAAATATATGAAACCTGTGTTCGAAGGAAAGTAATCAATCATTCTCAAAGAACTAAGTGAATCTACTAATAAACAAACATGTAACTAGTAAAACCCTTTTAGAATTAGGAATTCAAAAGTAGGTCAAAGAATTAGCGCACTACTCGGAATATTTGCAAATTGAGGTGCTGCTTGAGTTTCACCTTACCACTGATTACTGCGTACCATAAGTTTTACAGGTTAATTTCATTTTGATAGGTACCCTAAATGCTAAAAGCAAACCTTATTTGCTCGCGTAATATGCAAAATGATTAACTAAGTTTCTAAAAGGAAAATGCTATCGAGAGTTTAGAATTATAATCATAAGCATTATGCTCACGACTATATTCCCCGAGGGGAGTCAGAGATATTCTGAAACCTCAGAACATCTACGTTTTACCAGTAGTACCGAAACTCTGTCCAGTGTAACGGGGGGTGAGCCCGTCGCCACTTATAATGGACAGTGGCCACAATGGTAACCTATCTTACTTTCGAAATTTCACTGACCGAATTTCAGTTGTTCGAAAACGGTTTATAGAATTTTCTAGTGACAGATATTTTGTTACACATACATTTGTTACTCCTTATAAAGACTTGACAGAAGTATCATTTTCCAGAAAATTTAAAATCAGAATTTCATAATCATTTTTTTTCTTTTGACAACGGTCTTCTGGGTTCGAAGTTTTAAAATGTAGAAGCAACTTCTTCCAAAGTATGACTAGAACACTGACACAACATAGTAAAGTTTTCTGTAATAATTACCTAGTAGATACATGATACCAGGATTATAGCACCAACATGCTTGCTAGCATGCTGCTTGCTTGCTTGCTGCATGCATGCTTGCTTGTATGCATGTTAGGGGGGCCGGTGCGGGGGGAAGCCCCCTGCCTGAGAAAAACAAACCGGTGGTTTTAAAAATGTAGGTTAGGTTAGGTTAGAACATGTAAAACACTTAGCGGAGCGAGCAGTGCATCAAAATGCTTGCTGCATGCTTGCTTGCTTGCTGCATGCATGCTTGCTTGCTGCATGCATGCTGCATGCTTGCTGCATGTTTGCTTGCATGTTGTTTGCTTGCTTGTATGCATGTTGGGGGGTGCAGGGGGGCTGCGCCCCCCGCTAGGGGGGTGCGGGGGGCGTAAGCCCCCTGCCTGAGAAAAACAACCTGGTGGTTTTAAAATTGTAGGTTAGGTTAGGTTAGAACATGTAAAACACTTAGCGGAGCGAGCGAAGCGAGCGGAGCATCAAAATGCTTGCTGCATGCTTGCTTGCTTGCTGCATGTTTGCTTGCTTGCTGCATGCTTGCTTGCTTGCTGCATGCTAGCTTGCTTGCTGCATGCTTGCTTGTTTGCTTATAATGTATGTTGAAGGTGCAGGAGGTGGACGCCCCCTGCCTGAAAAAATCCATCTCATTTAAAATTCTAGGATAGGTTAGGTTAAATATTTCTGCGGAAATGTGACTGTACGGAAAAACAAATATTCGAAAAAGTAAATTATCTGACTTACATTACTTCGGAAAACTGTGTTACAGAATTTTGATCCATTGGTTAAAAGAAAAAAAGGTCAATAAAAAATCTGGCTTTTTAAAATATGGCGAATAATATTTCGGGGAAACAAAAAAAAGGGAAACAATAAAAAGTATAACGATTTCGGAGAACTAAAATTCGGAAAACTATTTTTCGAAAGTACGATAGGTAACCGGCTACAATACATGCCTCGGAATTGAAGTATGTAGGTTTCGTCACGATATTTTCCTTCAACGAAAAGTACACTTCAACAAATCGTACATAAATTCCGAAAAACTCATTGGTACGAGTCGGCCTGGACGGGGATCGAACCATCGCCTCCTGCACGGCAGGCAAGGTTACTCGCCACTGGACCACCACGGCTGGCACGGTTTAGGATTATGTCAGACATTATTTAAGATGACGTTGCAGTTTTTAGTCACTTTCTGTGTCACAAGTAAACTGATATGTGAGAATGTCATACATACAGGGCATATGTAAGAATCCAGTGTTATAAACAGGGTATACAATTAATTGCGTTACATATCGAACTGGTGCTTAAGACCAACAAACTGAACAACTTTAAAACCAAGCAAATAAATATCAGCTGTACCGTACCATACGGATAGTACAAAGCACAAGAAATATCCCTACAGAAATAATAATAATAATAATAATAACCCCGCGGGGGCAGCTTGTGGCGAGCTGACGGTGAGTGGCGACACCGCGAACCCCTATCCAGGGGGACCATACAGACATGCGCTTACACACACACCCCCACAGACAGTAACACACCCCCCTACCTCTGGCTTGCCTTCATTGGCCGGCCAGAGTGGAATCGCAAGAGCAAAGAACCTATGCTCCAGGTTGGAAGTGTATTGCACGTAATGGCGTAATAACGGGGAAACCCGCTCACGGGGGTAAACCCCGCGATGGTGAAACCGGTGCCGCACCTCTCGACAACCTTTAGCCGCTCAGTGGGATGTTGCCCCATTGTCGCACTTTGTGCGTGCGGCCGTTTTATGGGGCCCACTCGACGAGTTGGCGAGTCACCGCCTGCCCTATTTACAATTTTGAGACTAGTTGTCATGGCAGGCGTCCGTTAGTCTCCTCCCATAGCCCAGTATCCATCCATCCAACTTTCACCTCTATAGCCCAAGACCTTATTTTTCCATCACGGCCATAGCGCCGGACTCCAATAGTCTTTGCACCTGGCGGGGACCATCCCCGTGTGTATCATGTTGTGCGCTCGGAGATGGTATCCGCCATGTGTATCCCTTACATTTAGATTAACTTGTCTTTTGAACGGGCCTCTACATGTTGGCTTCGGCTCCATGCACGCCTTCCAAAGGTCCGGGACTTAATTGCCCGTGATTACGGATCGTAAGACACATAATAATAAAATTTATTAAATTTCTCACAAAAAGCCATTTTACATAATGTTTACATATAAATAGGTACTATTTCATTAAGAATAAGGTTGTGTTAGGCTAAACAATATTTGTATTGATAGCTGACGTCATGAAAGGCAGGTACAACCTGTCTGAGCTATTGACATCAGCTATGTTCTTTAGTAGTGTTACAGATATTTGGCCACAGATACAGGGAGCTGACTGTACTAAAAAGTTAGTTAATTTAAATAGGTATGTTACTATGACAATACATTTCTATGTTGATAAATTTATATCATTCATAAATAACAGAATTATAATGTAAGTCGTGTATAGTATAGTATGTAAGTCGTGTATAGTATAGTGTGTAAGAAAGCTTTATGCTAGGTTCACACGCACGCCGTGCAGCCCGGCAAGCTTAAGAAGTTCGCTGTACATCGACTCGTCTATAAAGTGATTGTTACTATTTAACTTTATGGAAGCCTCAATGTACAGCGAACTTCTTAAGCTTGCCGGGCTGCATGGCGTGCGTGTGAACGCGGCGTTACACAAGCGGTCCCAGTCCGTGCGCTTACAGAAATCGCGGGTTAGATGACGTACGAACAGTAGTGTTATTTTTGAATCTAACACTTTCAAAATTATGATCGAATGATGCATAATCTCGTTAGTAATTTTGACATTTTCTAGTACTGATTTTAACATGAAAACCGAACCTGCGTCCACGGCATGGCGGCGCGATAAAGCGCTATCGTCCCCTAGCTCTCTTTCTTATTGCGCGCGAGCGAACGAGTAAGCAGGCGCGATAAAACGTTTATCGAGGCGCCATGCCGCGGGCGCTGACATAGCTTTAACCCCTTTTGAGCGAAGTACCTAAAATGCACCATGCCTATGAAGCAAAATGCCCAAAGTCGATGTCTAACTTCGGTGGTCGTTTCCAATATCGAAGCTCCTCTTTGCCAGCGAGCGCCTCTCAAATAAAAGTAAATTCCGTAATTTCGTTTTATTGTTGCCAGCGCTAATATTGTGCTATACCTACCTAATTAACTTTCGCCTTCAGACCTTCAAATGTGACGGACAGGGCTGTCAATTAACAGTTAATTAGAAACAAGTACTAACTTGAGCCCGAACGACGAAGGCGAGGCAATTCGTTAAAAATGTATAAGTAAGTTGACATGCGACAAGTAGGTTCATGTATTTTACCCTATTTCATTATCATTATTACCCATATAAGGGCAAAAAATACCATTCTTCGCCCTTCTGTGAGATAATAATGTGATAGGATGTCATTGATAATTATTGATAATGTATTGGTAATGATTTTATCGAGCGATAATATCGCTGCGATTTTGCGATAATTGTTTCCAGTACATTTTGTATGGGGACGCGCGCGATCCTACACACTGCCGCGATATTATCGAGCGATAATATCGCTGCGATTTTGCGATAATTGTTCTCAATTAATTTTGTATGGGGACGCGCTCGATTCCACACACTGCCGCGATATTATCGCAACTCTTTCGACTACATTCAGTGGTGAGATGCATGCGTGACGCGAATCGCGGAATCGCTGCAGTGTGTAAGGTGTCACGATATCGCTGTCGATAATACCGCTCGATAAAATCGCTCGATAATGTCGCTGCAATGTGCGGAGGCCTTTAATAATAATTAACGATTTGCATTGCAATGAATTGTATGGGTAAAACCTATACAGGCAGTATAGGTTTTTCTGTGCCTGAAATAAACAATTTTTATTTTATTATAAATGAAACTATAGCAAAAAATTTTACCATACACTCTATCTGCTAGATCCCTATGTTTTACTTTTTTGCATAAATTAATTACTGTACGAACTAGGGACCTTTGAGACTACCCAATTTTAGGTACCGTTTTCAGACATCAAGTAAACTTTGACAAATATAAACAAAAAAAGCTTGACATACAGACATAGCTAAAGTTTTTCTCATATTATTCTTAAAACAATTATTAAAATCGGTTTAGTTTTGGATGCGGATACAGAGGAATACGAAATGCTGATTTCGTCCATTTTATGTAAATAAAATCAGTCAAAGCTGCAGTTATCTCTTTCACACTCTAGCCGGAGGGGTGTGTGGGAGCGGTAAATTGGACAAATATGTATACAGTCAGAAAAGTTACCTATTCTCCTAATTTGTTCGAGAGCCCGCCTATCCTATATTAAGAGACAGCTGGTGTACAAAGTCCGCAATATAGTCCAATCATTTTAGGGTTTAACCCTAACAATAATTCATCTATCGCTGAAACTTTGCAGTGTGATAAAGTAAACTATACAGATTACGGTTGTCAAATAATCTAAGACCGGAAAAAATTAAACCTAGATTATTTGTCAACCGTAATCTGTATACTTTACTTTATCACACTGCAAAGTTTCAGCGATAGATGAATTATTGTTAGGGTGTCCATACAAGGAAACTCTAAAATGACTGGACTAATAATAAATATCTTTGCGGACTTTGCGAAAACTGCCAGTACATTGTCGAAAATAAATGGAGGTTAACGACACTGCCTATGACCATTTTTTTTTTATTTGTGGTTGTTCTATTGCAAGCAAGGGCCGTTTTGTAACACTGCGACCATCGCTGGTCTATTGTGTTCGCCCCAAACTCACCCATACCTTCGAACTTATGGTATTTTCTTTTCATTCTCTGGTATCCAGGTTTCCTCACGATGTTTTCCTTCACCGCCGAGCTAGTGATAATGATAAATACAACCGTACATAAATTCCGTATAACTTAGTGTTATAGCCCAGGAATAGAACCGTCGCCTCATGATCGAGTCGCTAGCTCTTTTCCGGTATGAACTATTCTATTATATTTTTATTTAATGGCGTTTCCTTGTCAGATTTTGCCAGTGTCAAGTGTTGAAGATAAATTTATTAGATATTGCACGGTAATAGGATATGGCGATCTCAAAGCCCGGTTTTTAAACAAAAACACACACTCGAAACCGCCATAAAATGGCGGACCCACGTGGCCAATCAAATCGCAAGCCGACGAAACGTCTACTTGTTACCCCCTTAGCCACGCCACGCGACTCCTATGAACTATCATCGCTGTTATAAAACGGGAACTCTCTCTAAAATTGGACTTGTCATACTAAATGCAATCAGTTGAACAGTTATCAAAAGTTGATTTTTTTGCGGATTTTCTTTAACTTCCTTGGAGACAATTGTTCAGTATTATCTATCAGCACAATCATCCTTTAGATAGATATTATATCTATCCGAGGCGAACGAAACGAACTTCCTTTTAATTCTTCTGACGATTCGTCCGATTCGCTGAGGATAAAGGCCTCCGCTCATTGCAGCGATAATATCGAGCGATATTATCGAGCGATATTATCGACAGCGATATCGCGACACCTTACGGACTGCAGCGATTCCGCGATTCGCGTCACGCATGCGCCCTTCACTGAATGTAGTAGAAAGAGATTGCGTCAGCGTCATCGTCGCGCGATCCTACACACTGCCGCGATATTATCGAGCGATAATATCGCTGCGATTTTGCGATAATTGTTCTCAGTACATTTTGTATGGGGTCGCGCGCGATCCTACACACTGCCGCGATATTATCGACCGATAATATCGCTGCGCTTTTGCGATAATTGTTCTCAGTACATTTTGTATGGGGACGCGCGCGATCCTACACACTGCCGCGATATTATCGAGCGATAATATCGCTGCGATTTTGCGATAATTGTTCTCAGTACATTTTGTATGGGGACGCACTCGATCCCACACACTGCCGCGATATTATCGCAACCTAACGCAATCTCTTTCTACAACATTCAGTGAAGGGCGCATGCGTGACGCGAATCGCGGAATCGCTGCAGTCCGTAAGGTGTCGCGATATCGCTGTCGATAATATCGCTCGATAATATAGCTGCAATGTGCGGAAGCCTTAAGTGTGCGAGGTGTCATAGAATTTCATACAACCAATTCTATCATTCCAAAAAATGATTCAACCTTTTCTTACTATCCTATCTAAGAATCTACATTGTTCTGTTAAATAATACACTCATTTGATTGCATAGCGACTATCCAAGCACCATGAAAAGGGTCCCAATAGTTGATAGTGATTTTGTCAAATATTCATGCGAGCACGATACCCTCGCGAAGGTATTTCGATAACTTTTCATTCGAAGAAGATGCGTTGGAACGGCTACCCGGACCAGGGTTGGCAATTTTAGTTTTAAACTCTGAGAACGGCTTGAAGATATATGTAGATATGTATACAGGGTGTTACATAAGTAAGAATACATTTTTAAAACTCTTAAGGGGGTTGTTTAGACCGTCAAACTGAACAACTTTCTCTATGGGACCAACATAAAATCTCAAAAAAAAAAAATTGATATCCCATACATACAGGGTCCTTCTTTATATGCTGACACTTTTTAAAGGGGATGATCAGGCCATCTAACTGACCGACTTTCTAGGGACCAAAATCGGAATCGCGAAAAAAAAATCAGCTGTCCCATACATTTGGCTCGAGTAGGTTTGCAGTTTTGTATGGAAGAGCTGATTTTTTTTTCGCGATTTCGATGTCGGTCCCATAGAGAAAGTTGTTCAGTTTGACGGTCTGATCATCCTCTTAAAAAAGTGTCAGCATATTAAGTTGGACCCTATATTTTAGCTCTAGTCGATTTGTAGAGTATAGAACACATTTTTTTTTTCGCGATTTCGATTTTGGTCCCATAGTGAAAGTTGTTGAGTTTGATGGTCTAAACCACCCCCTTAAATGTTTATTTGTAGTTTTGTAACACCTTGTATTATCGGTATTGGCATTGGAGCATCGATGTCGCGTCGGTTAGAGGTATATACATAAACACTCAATCATGGGGGTCCAGGTACAATATAATCCTCTGTGGTCCGGGTATGTATGTAACAACGACTGCTCTCACACGGTGATGGAAAACATCGTTAGGAACCCAGAGGGCCTACCATGAGTTTTCCCTGTATTTTACTACTGTAGTAACGTCGCCAATTCGTATGACAGAAATTAGTTCTCAGCGTAACCACTAGGAGCGCTGTACGAAATTCAATACAAAATTGGTGACGTAACTACAGTAGTTAAGAACGGTGAAAACTCATGGTAGACCCACTGTATACGCTAAAGAAGAAATTCTGATGCTTATATAAGTCTACCAAACCGTATTGGGCACGCGTGGTGGACTCACGCACATACACCCTCCCTGAGGGTAGGCCTGTGCCTTGCAATGGGACGTACCTATATACAGGGTGAAATTGATAGGAATTTGAACTGGAAAGAGCACATTTGCCATATTAAAACTAAACTGTCCAGATTTTTGTATGCCTTACGAACGTTAAAAAATAATACGGACTTTGCCACAGCTCTATCGGCTTATTATGGCTACGCGGAGTCATGGCTGCGTTACGGTATTATCCTGTGGGGCAATAGTACTGACGCGCATGACTTATTCGTCATGCAGAAAAAATGTATCCGCATTCTTTCAGCAATATCATACCGGAACAGTTGTAGACCCTATTTCGCAAAATACCAAATACTAACTTTGCCATCGATTTATATATTAGAAATGGCAACGTTTGTACGTAAACACTTCGAATTCTTCACCCAGATAAAAACATACACAAACTACAATTTAAGATCTAAAAATAATCTCGCTTTACCCTCTACTACAATGGAAATGTACCACAGAAGCCCTTATTTCCAGGCCGTTAAAATTTATAATAAGATCCCAGAAAACCTTAAAACTGAACCGAAACTCAATTTATTTATAAAAAAATTAAAAAAATTATTAATAGAAAGAACCTATTATAGTATTAACGATTTCCTAACTGAAAGAGTCTACGCTCCATGATGCAATTCTTTTACTGCAGATTAAGTCTATCAATTCGATTATTTTACTCCCACGAGCCATGAATATTAATTATTTATTTAATTTCAAATTATTACTGTATTATTTAGTTATCCCCAATTGCCACGATTTAATAAATTTGTATTATATAATGTGTAAATGAAGTAATTCACTATTAGGATTATTAATAATATGAGCATGCGTCCACTGTTTAGTCCTAAATTTATTTTGTCTAGAATTTTTGTACGAATGTTAATGTTATTATTAATTATTTATAAGGTACTTTTGCTGTGCCCATAAATGGGTATCATATGAGATACAACAAATTATATACCACCTCTATGTTATTTACCATATGATGCAATAAATGAATTATGAATTATGAATTATGATATCATTAGCTTCCTTTTAAACAAACAGTCTACCCATCAAACTGAACAACTTTTACTATAGGAGCAAATCGATCAGAACTAAAAAAAGCTGTCTCATACTAAACTGCAATACCTACTCGACTCAAATGTATGGGACAGCTGATTTTTTTTGTTCTGATTGGTTTGCTCCCATAGTAAAAGTTGATCAGTGTGTGGGGGTAGAGTATGTGGTTTAAAGGATAATGATACTTTTCCTTATGCATTATTGGCTATTTTACAAAATGCATGGCGGAGACAGTCAAATTGATAATAGCGTACGCTGTGTCAGAAATGACCTGTGTAATATTTGCTTGAATCTATGCAAATCCACATAATTACCTACTGTATTGTAGCAAATAATATGCTCACGACTTAATAATACAGGAGGTAAGAAAGTGACATTTCACTAGCAGTTTCCACACTCTGTCCTGTGTGACCGGTAGTGATCCCGTCTGCACTTTTGAAGTAGATACAATACACACCACGAAATTGAAGCATGTAAAATTTCTCACTATGTTTTCCTTTACCTAAAAGCTGGTTGTAGTAGGATTTGGCTTACATGGGGATAGAACCTCGTCTATTGCATGGAAGGCGAGGCGACTCGCCAATAGACCACCATGACTTAGTGGGATCACACACGATGACGCACTGACGGAGCGGCAGACGTCAGACGCGTCGTGCGTCAATCCGCACCGTGTGTGTTTCTACGTGCGGTTTCATACAACTCCTTGCTTCGCAAATGACGGACTGACGTTTGCTGCTCCGTCAGAGCGTCATTGTGTGTGACAGCTCTTATGTTTTTGAATAACATACATGTTTTTTCTTTTATGGTATCATTGGCAACCCTAACGTTAGAGAGTGTTATGTAGTTTAATAAAAACGTAGTATTTCCGATATTTCCACTACGTAAGAGGTAAAAAGTATTTTTGATCAAAGGAAGTTTAATATACAAGACAGCAAAAGATGCAGCGAAACTAGTAAAGAACTAGAAGAAACTACTAACTATAATATTATTAGTACTAGTAGAACTAGTAGTAATAAAACTTTTAAAAAACATCAAGAGTGATGTTTTGGTATGGCAGAAGAGGAATGAATCAAGGATAAATGCTGTCGAAATGCGTTCTTTGCGCAGTATAGTTGGTTTGACTTTGAATGATAGAATACGAAACAGTGTAATTAGAGAAAAATGTGGACTGAAAGAGGATATAGCGACAAGGATTGAAAAGGGAATGCTAAGATGGTTTGGTCATGTGGAAAGGATGAGTGATAGTAGAATGACGTATGAAATATATAAAGCAAGTGTGAATGAAAAAGTCGAAAGGGGTCGCCCTAGACGTACGTATGCAGACCAAATTGGCAGCATACTTAAGAAGGGCCAGATCAAATGTACCCGAAACCGACGAGCGTGTATGAAACGACTTATGACTGTGGAAAAGGCAAAAGAGGTATGTCAGGATCGTAGCCGATGGCGATCAATTGTCTACCTCAATGGGACACAGGCGTGAGTATATGTATGTATGTCATTTTGAACAGAAACGACAAAGGCAAAAGTACCATTATTAGCTAAACTGCATTGTTGGAATTATTCGTTCTATTCCCAAACTTGGTTCACATACATACAAACATAAACATACAAAAAACATAAACTACAGTTCTATAAAAAAATATTACGTTACACTTGAGATACTTTGCATTAGGGACTACGTCCTTCGTTATGCTGACGGTTGTTTAAGGGGATGTTCAGACCATCAAACTGAACAACAGTCTCTATGGGACCAAAGTCGAAGCGTGAAAAACCGGCCAAACCGACCGACGAATGGACCGTAGGCTTGAGATTAGGGCATCAGCACTCTTTGGGTACGGACCGAGCCCTAAAAATCTGCTGTTCCATACAAAACAGCAATCCTCGATACTCGATCCAAATGTATGGTACTGCTGTTTTTTTACATATTTCATGGCTACTTCAGAGTATCAAACTGAACTAATTTCAACAAGGATCCAACACTAAAATCACGTCAAAAATGTTTTCGAGACCGTCCCCATGCTAGGATATCTACATGGTCAAGTGCGAGTTAACATTTTTTCACTCACTGAAAATAAATACTAGAACCAACAATAAATTTCAATCTGTTTACAAGAAATTCAATTTCCCAGAAGACTCTGCAAAGTTATTCAGAGCTCATAAAGCCTTTTCTAGACATAACTCTATTACTTTACAGTTAAACTGTAAAATATAGCCAAGTTCTAAAACTATAGTCAGGTAAGATAGTGCACTACTTGCTCTTCCGCGGGGCATAGTGGAGGTAGCACGTGCCACTGCCTTTGAGCGGCGCGCGCTTCCCTTCCCCGCTACATCACCCGCCCCCAGCTAACATCAAGAGTACCTCGCCTCCCTCTACGTCTCTACCCCGCGGGACGGTCGCGCTTTAACTTGTCTTGCTATAAATACTAATCAGTCACTACAGTTTTTAATTCTTGATCGAAGCATAGACTCAAAAATTTAAAGTAAAAAAAAATTAAATTAGCTTATTAGAACTTTGTAATGAAACTCCTTTAGGAAAAGGGCTTTTTAACTTTAAAAATCTAACCGCCTAAGTTAGGTACTTGCATGTGTCATTTAGCATAATTATGAAGCTGCACTTTTATCGAAAATTAGTGCTACGAGTCGCTACGACGTAGCTGACGTAGCTGGCGTAGCGTCATGCTACGAACGTGGTTCTTTGGCTTAACAATTCAGAATCATTCTGTGTAATTCACGTATTTCAAGCATCCAGCATGACCATCATGACGATTTAATGAAAATAAAAAAAAACAGTTCAGAACTTGGCTCCATCCTCTACAAAGCGCTCAAACCATTGTAAGATGGCGACGAAAATTGGCTTAAATGTCGACCGTCTTCCGTTAATATGAGAAGAATAATACTTCGCGTTTCGCTTGCTTTAACTTAAATCCAATTTTCTCACTGAAAATGAAAATGGTTTGCTGTCTGTTTTGATAGTTTGTGAAAATTTTTGAAAAGATTTTATTTTTATGAAGTCCAATTATATTAACCCAATTTGAAATGTACCTACAGTAGAACCTTAACATAGCAAATTATTTGAAGTTATGTTTCAAAGAAGCAAATTTACTTTAATACACGTTATTTTGATATAATGGCGCCCTATTAATTCGGTTGACTACAGGGTGTAAGGGTTGAACTACACCACATAGCACAGCATCGGAAAAGCACGTAACAGCACGCCGCGTGCGATCGCGTTCCGTCTATCTTATATGCTCTAACAAATGATGTTCCTGAGTGACAGAAAAGGATAGAGCGACGGAAAAATGCGATGCCGTGCTTCCTGATGTAGTTCAACCCTAAGGGTAAACAGTTGCATTACTTTAAGGGGTGATTGTACCCATGATACTGAACAACTTTCCCTCAAGAAAATTAGCATGTATAGCATTAGCATGCATATGGTCACGACTATATTCCCCGAGGGGGTAGTCAGAGATATTCTGAAACCTCAGAACATCCACGTTTCACCAGTAGTACCGAAACTCTGTCCAGTGTGACGGGGGGTGAGCCCGTCGCCACTTATTGGACAGTGGGTACAATACACGCCTCGAAATTGAAGCATGCAGGTTTCCTCACGATGTTTTCCGTCACCGAAAAGCCAGTGGTGTTACAAATCGTACATAAATTCCGAAAAACTCATTGGTACGAGTCGGCTTGGACGGGGATCGAACCATCGCCTCCTGCACGGCAGGCAAGGTTACTCGACACTGGACCACCACGGCTTTTTATTTAGCAAAAAAGCGAAATGCAATCAGAAGTTTTTTTATGCAAATTTCCCTTAAATTCCTTTGAGAAAATTATCCAGTAATCATGATAACTATAAACAATTTTAATGTCGAATACGCACAGATTTTGGCAGTGTCTTTTGTGCTGCTATCACAGTTTAAAGTAATTCCATAAAAAAACAGTAGCAAATGTGGAGTATTCCTCTCTCACTCCACAATCCCCCCTTCATACATTTTAGTTTCCCTTAGCATACATTTTAGCCAGTTCTCGTCATTATAGACCCGTCTGTATGAAATGTCTAGAGTGTGACGAAGTCGTGCCCCTTATACAGGGTCCTTCTTTATATGCTGACACTTTTTTAAGGGGATGATCATACCCTCAAACCGAAAAACTTTCCCTATGGCAGCAACATATCTGCCGAATGCACCCGGAGAGGTGGACCAAGATGGCCACAGAATGGGTTCCACAAAACCGATGCCGACGTCGAGGAAGACCCAAGAGAAGATGAAGTGACGACTTGAATGCCTTCCTGAACGGTCGGCCTGATTTCGCGTTGCATAGGGAAGATTGGAGGAAAAGAGGGGAGGCCTTTGCCCAGCAGTGGGACACAAAATAGGTTATAAAAAAAAAATGCCAGCAACATAGAAATCGCGTAAACAAAATCAGCTGTTCCATAAAAAACTGCAAACCTACTTGAGCCAAATGTATGGGACAACTGTTTTTTTTTCGTTATATCAATGTTGATCTCACAGATAAAGTTGTTCATTTTGATAGTATAGTCTGAGTATCCCCTTAAAAAAGATCATAGCAAATAAATGCTCTGTCAGTAATGAAAAATAACAAAAAGATAATTTGAAGGCAAACAGCCATTTCAAGTAATTTAGAGTATACTATTTATATATGTATTGTTGTTGTTGTTGTCCTATGGTACCCCGATGGTACAGAGGGCCCTCGTGAGACGCCGCCACCTCTCCCTGTCCTGCGCCTGGTGTATATATGTATTGTAAGAATAAGTAACTACTTTTTCTTTCTTTGCGTTGTACACAAAAGTAATTTGAATGGAAGGGACGGGCAGGACGCTGCAGGATTACGTAATTCAATCAAATTCGTGGCGCAGTGACAAGGGCTACAACGAATTTACTTGAAATCGGAAAGAGATCGGAGAAATCTCTCGATTTTGTTATGAGTACTACGGTATAACATTTTTTAGGCTTTTTTCTCTACTAAAGGAAAAGCATAAATACTGAAGTGAATTTATCATGTTGACCCCCATAGTTTCGCCCCAGGTGACCATATTGGACTTTTAGTCGACTGTACATAGACGAACAAAACTTATTTATTTATTTATTACAGCCTTTATTGTTAAAGATTTACATTTCATGAAGTACATATTATTTCTGTTACTTTACAGTTCTTTTACATTAAATTTCTGTTTCGCTAAGTACATACATAACATTTATTTCACAAATCTTCGAAAAACAAGATGAGACGAACAAAACTTAGATAAGATAAGATAAGATAAGATAACTCATTTATTTCATCAGAACAATATAGGACAAACTGTGACAGACAAAGGCAGTAGGTAACATTATACAATAGAATCCGCATAAGGAGGTCCGTGCAAAGACGCAGCAGCAACAGGGAGCTCCCATGACGGATCAATCAATAAAACAATATATTTTAGGTATAGGCTTCAGAAATACCGCCTAAAACATTTTTTTATAAAGTCTTTTAGTTTTAATAGCCTATTAATCAGTAGCTTGTCCATTATAAGTGGCGACGGGCTCACCCCCCCGTCACACTGGACAGAGTTTCGGTACTACTGGTGAAACGTGGATGTTCTGAGGTTTCAGAATATCTCTGACTACCCCCTCGGGGAATATAGTCGTGAGCATATGCTATGCTAATCAGTAGCTATCAACACAGGACACAATATTTCGTAAAATTATATAAGTTACGCATTAAACAAAGTGCTTTAGTTCCATCAAATTGAACAACTTTCAAAAAAATGTTGTGTAAAAGCAACAAATTTGCTTTTAATAAAATTAAAATGAAATATTAAAAATAAATAATTAATAAATATCTTGGACAGTGTCACACAAATTATCTAGTCACATTTAAAGTTCCAGAATCTAGCCTGGACTTGTATTATGATAACTAGACAACGATATAGAATACATATATAGATACAAACATCCATGACTCGGGTACAAATATTCATATTCGTCATACAAATATTTGTCCCTTACGGGATTCGAACCCGCGACCCCCGGCACAGCAGGCAGGTTCACTACAAACTGTGATGTCGGCAAAATAGTAAGACATTGGTTTTTTAAGTAAAAAAATCATGAAAAGACAACTACTTTCCTATATGTTGTCTTTAATATAATCTAGGTATTTACTATACACTGTGTAATAAAACAAAAATATGTAAATAATTACTCATATCTACCTCCGTGGTCTAGGTTAAGAGCATTGGGCTCTTGATACATAGGTCATGGGTTCGACTCCCACGGGAGACACCCTGTGATATGTCACTTTGTTTTTCCCCAGTTAGTTAGGGCATTGCAGGCTGAATCACCTTCTTTTTCTGAAAACAAAGATAATTACATGCTTCGAATGGCACGTTAAGCTATTGGTCCCTGTTACTATCTCTGGTGGTAGTAATCGTTACATAATGAAGTCGGTTAAAAACCACGTCAGAAGCCGTAAGGCGGTTTGAAAAACTCTGACACCAAGGCTTGCTGCTACACGATAAAAAGAAGAGTAGGTACCACATAAACAATCCATATTATAATTACCAAAACCAAATAAACCCAAGCACCTAACAGTCATCATTTTCAATTTCAACGTTGTCTGCACATAACCGGCGTTGTCATCTGAATTTGACAAGGAGATCCGTAGGGATCACAATGAGGGCGTCTACTGCCTAGATATTCGAAATGGTTCCAATATGGTGGAAAATGTCGAAGCTATTATGTTCAGGTATAGATTTTGCTGTCATACGACGCTTTTAAAGGATTCACTGATATGAAATGAATGCGGTGGTCTGAAAATGTTTCTGCATAACAGTCAGCCTATACAGGGTGTTAGGGTAAACAGTTGCATTACTTTAAGGGGTGATTGTACCCATGATACGCAACAACTTTCCCGAAGAAACCTATAGGAAATTTGCAACTCTTTTTTTCGACTTTTCATACAAACGTTCCATCAACTGGTTGCATTTAGTATGGAACTAGCAACCCGCCCCGGGTGCAATGAACATATAAACCTTCCTCTTGAATCATTCTATTTATTTAAAAAAAACCGCAGCAAAATCCGTTGCGTAGATTTAAAAATCTAATAGTACAAGGTGTTACAAAAATACAAATAAACATTTAAGGGGGTGGTTTAGACCATCAAACTGAACAACTTTCACTATGGGACCAATATCGAAATCGCGAAAAAAATATATTATGTTCTATACTCTACAAATCGACTCTAGCTAAAATATGTATCGGATATCAGTAAATTTTTTTCGCGATTTCGATGTTGGTCCCATAGAAAAGTTGTTCAGTTTGACGGCCTAAAAAACCCCCTTAAAAGTTTTAAAAATTTATTCTTACTTATGTAACCCTGTATATGGATTTTCTAAGCAATTTTTCCATATATAAAACATTACTTTTATTAATACCGTCTACGAGTGTTCTACGACAAAGTTTTGTATGAAATTGAGAACTCTGCAACCTTAAGTGGACCAGCTTTATCAACACGAATTCCAGTTCAAAAACATCGTAAATTCTCAATTGAAATATTTCCGATTTGAAATTTGAAAAATAGTTATTTTTCTGTGATAAAGTCTGAGACGAGACTGTCTAGTCTAGATTTTATTTACCGTTTTGATTTTATTACATTCATGCAAGATTGTTCTAAAAATAACTCTAAAAATAGGAATGAAATGTTTTGATTCTTGAATATCTTATATCACTCTTAATATAATAAGTATGGTTATTTTAAATATTTTGGTGAAACTGAACTAGGGCACTTGTTAAGGTGGTTGCAGAGTTGTCAATTTCATACATTTTGTATGAATAATTTCAAAGCATGATATCTTCGTAATTATTATAAATTGTAAATATTATTTGATACGCGCAATCTAGATTTTCTAAGCTATTTTTCCATATATAAAACAGAACTTTTATTAATACCGTCTACGAGTGTTCTACGACAAAGTTTTGTATGAAATTGACAACTCTGCAACCACCTTAATGATAACAGGTTGCATTATCAATTATTATAATTGGATGACCCAGAGTGCCTGGATCCCTTTATCTCTTCCGAGGTCCAATAAAGGTGTTATAAAGAAAACAGAACGAAATTAATATAAAATAGACTATAATTGAAATCCGAGAACACCGAGAGTATTCGACACACTATTTCCCAACATCCAACTACCTGCACTTGATGTTATTCGAAAACGTGATATTCTTGTGTAATGTTGTGCTGCGATTTGCAGTAATTGTACGTTTAATTCCGGTACTTAAATAATACTATAGTTCAAGAATATCTACTGTTAAGTTCGTTGTATTTTATACATTGATACAAATAATAGAATGAAATGAAAATATCCTCTAAAAATAATTATCACCATATTTTTAATATGTACTATTGTGGAGTTTTTTGCTGCATCTTCTTGAATATGTAAGAGATTGTAGACTAAAAAAGCAGAGGCCGACAAAATGACGTAAACATTTATTGTAATGATTTATTTTGTAGAAAACCTTTTTTGATTTGATAATACCAATGGAGTAGGAAATGATTTAGTTTGTCTTAAAAATCGCTTTAACCAGTATGTGATTTCTGTCTATTTGTTTCAATAATCTAAAACCCGCTAAAACTTTAATAAACTTAGGCCGAATTCGACCAAACTTAGATGTATAGTAGAAGAGTAACTATACAAGGAACAATTTTACTTTTGGTGTTTACACACCCCGTAATAAAAGAACGAATGTATAATATTCACCTAAAGAAAGAGGTCGTTGTATCCGTACTTATTGCAATGTTAGGTTATACAGTTTTAATTTGGTAGGTTTCTTTTTATTATAGTTTTTTAAATTATGTGACATTTCATTAAGATTAGGGTTGGTAAAACGCAAAATCTGTTTACTCTATAGTAACTGGTGACTTAATCTAAGAATAAAATTTACTCGCGTTTGGTCGAATCGGGCCTTAAACAGTAAATTTTTTTTTTATTATTTTTTATTTTATATTATTCGGGATGCTAACATATGGTAAAGTATAATATTATTTAGAAGCGAGGAGGCAAACACAACTTGAAGCCAAACGTGATAAATTAAGAGCCCGATCATCAGTGGCTATACAATATCACATTGAAAACGACGTGCACACATGCCATGTGCGAGGATGTTCTCTTAGAAGATTGGCTATGTTATGGCTAACATAGCCAAAAAAATCAATCAATTCAATCAATTAATCAATCAATCAAATCAATCAGTCAATCTTCATGTGGCCATGAGACCTCATTAGCGCGAACAACGGAGTAAAAAAAATTTGCTGTTCCATATTCCACTGCAGTGCCTACTCGACTCAAAATGTCTCGAAACAGCAGATTTTTTTTAGATCTGATCTCTTTGGTCCCATAGTAAAAGTTGTTCAATTTGATGGGTATAGACTCTTAATTGGAATAGATGCTACCGATATCAATTTCACCCTGTATAATGTTAATGAAAAACTAACAAGGCAGCTATTAACCCACAATATTTACTATTGACTAAAAAAAAACAAAAAGCGATGCAACCAATAATATACTCTAAACTATTAGCTATAGAACATACAACGGCACGTACCGTATCGAACCGAACGTGCTTGCAGCAAGGGTAAATGTACCGGAAAAATACCCAGTACCCTGGCACACAATAACCGTATCGAGTATACTATAGTATGTAGTATAGTATAGGACGTGATCGCGTTATATTTGTCCTTTATGGTAGACTGTTGGGCCATGAAATGCTATAGAAAAAACACATGAGTAAATTAACATACAATCGCTACGATATAGGTACACTACTAAAAGGTGCGGTAGTGTGTGCCTGATGTTCCACTGACGTGTTCCATCGAATACACGCCGCTTGTGAAAAAAACCGTTTTTTTTTTTTTTTTTTTTTTTTTTTTTTTTATTTAAAAATGGGTTTGCTCTTGACCTCAATCCTGTCCTGAGGACAAAGATGGGGTCGAAGATGTAGCGAGCTTACCCAGAAGAAGCCTATTCACTCTTACTTTGAAGTAATTCGGGTTGTAAGTGCTCGGAAATACTGACGCAGGCAGGGCATTCCACTCCTTGGCTGTGCGCATTATAAAAGAATCAGAAAGGCGCTTAGTGCGGATACGTGGGATATCAACCAAGAAGGGGTGGTATCCCGCGGTGCGTCTGGAAGTCCGAAAGTAGAAAGGGGAAGGTGGGATGAGCTCATGCAGCTCTTGTGCACACTCACCGAAGTACAATCTGTAGAAGACCGACAAGCAGGCTACTCTGCGGCGGTGGGCTAGGCTATGAAGCTTGGTTTCTACCAGCTTACTGTCGCCAATGAGCCTCCTGGCTCTACGTTCAACTGAGTCGAGAGCGTCTAGTTGATACTTAGCTGAGCCATCCCACATGTGGCAGCAATACTCCATACACGATCGGACCTGAGCTTTATACAACATTAAGAGCTGTTCAGGAGTGAAGTATCGCTTCGCCAGTGGACAATCTATTGACGAGCCCGTCACGTGATTATTTAGTTTGCCCAGAAGCTTTGACTCTGTGGACTTTTTAACGAAGTTTTTTACGGAGTGTTACCGGATTTTTAACGAAGTTTTACTCATGTTCACTCACCTTCGTTGAACGTTCCTCAGAATGTATCTGTTTTCCTCTTAGAATAATATGACCATAAGGGTCGATTCACACCAGAAGAGCATCTAAGAGTATTTGCTCGTAGCGGCAATGTTATCAAAGTCAAAGTGTCTTTATTGCCGGTTACTAGCGCCGCGCTGCCCGTATCGCTCCAAATAAATTTGAACTTTGATACTAGTAAGATTGCTGCTGCGAGCAAATGTTCTTCTTGTGTGAATTGACCCTAAGACGACCGGACCACGGCTTTAATTAGAGGCTAACAAAGATGATTCAGTATGTATTAAGAAGTTCACAGCTTCTGATTGTCGTACATGTTACTTGTGTGCTTGTTACAGAAAATTTGCGTAATTTTTACTTATCTTTAAAAGACTTATTTTTGATATTCCCTTTTCTCCCTGTCCTCCAACTCCTGTCTCCCAACTCCAGACTGGCGTCGACCGACATAAAATTGTACCTCAATTGTTTTACGTGCTTCCTGATGGCTATCATAAATCATAGCCGAATTCATTGCCACATATATATCGAAAGCAATCTATTGCTACATTAATTGCGTAGAAGTATGAATTATACATGTATCGTTTTACCAAAAAACGCTATTGCCCGTGCTATCGCTCCGCTTCTATACCCGCTCGTTTCGCACCCGCAGTCTCCTTTATTGGTTTTCTATTTCCTTCTCAGTCGTTTACACTGTCCGCCAAACGGTACAGAGTCAAGTTAAGAAATTGTTTGACAATTGTCTGATTCGCGTCTGGGGTGTTTTTGTGCAACTAAGTGTAATTCGCTTCGGAGCTGGATTTCCAATTTAGTTAAGGACTCCACTTCGGCTTTTTGTTACGTGTTTTCAACTTGATAGTAGTAATGTTGACTTTATATAAGTAAAAGAGGCGAATGACTTGATATTAGTAAAGGAGGATGTTGAAGATATCATGGACGGACAGAATTAGCAACGAGGTGGTCCTGCAGAGGATGAATAAGAGATTAGAAATCCTAAAAACTATAAAACTCAGAAATTACAGTACCTCGGTCACATTTTGAGAAGTTATAAATACCAACTTCTCCAGATTATTCTGCAGGGTAGTATTTTGGTAAAACGAATGCCTGGTAGAAGAAGGACGTCCTGGCTTAAAAACCTATGTGAATGGTTCGATATGAACACCACCTCACTGTTCAGGGCTGCAGTCTCCAGGGTTCGAATAGCTCTAATGATAGCCAACCTCCGATAGCAGCTTCGAGTAAAATTAATGGATAGGTCTTACCCGAACATTTCAAACCAGAAAAATAAGGCAAAACAAACGACAGGTATACTTCAAATATGTACCGAGATGACAGACAAGTGTGCCAGTTTGTATGGACCAAGTGTACCAGTAGTGTGGCCTATCCATTAATTTTATTTTGATCGATGGATAGGAGAAGGAGGAACCAAAAAAAATGAAGAAGTAGTTATGTTAGAGGGGAACAGCAAGACCTAGATAGAGTTAGTCCAAGTGATGGAAATAAACTTTTCGCACAAAGTCAAATCAAGGAGTTGTATGTCTGTTTTTAGGCGGTTGCGTATCTGGCTTGCTACGAGACTCCGCATTTTATATTAGCTCAAATGTTTTTTTATGTACAAAAACACATAAAAAAACACTCGATATTGGCAAAAACCCACAAATAACACAATCTAATTTATAAAAAGATATGTAAAATCGTTTAAAAAATCGAGTGACATACTTTTGATTTTGAAGAAGATTAGTCCATCTTCAAGAACGGACACTTTTATACAGGGTGCTTCTGAATATGCAGACTTTTTTTTGAAGGGGATGATCAGACCATAAAACTGAACAATTTGCTCTATGGCACCAACATAGAAATCGAAAAAAAACTTTATTCCAGGGTTTCAAACTGCAAACCTACTTGAGCCAAATGTATGGGACAGCTGATTGTCTTTTTCGCGATTTCGATGTTGGTCCCATAGAGAAAGTTGTTCAGTCTGATCATCCCTTTAAAAAAGTGTCAGCATGTTAAGACCCAGTATATTAGTTGTGTTTTCTGAAATAATCTAGATTCAAATTACCTGGGTACTACATAAATAATGGTTTTGATGTTAGTCCTGATTCTAAGCTATTATTTTCCCCAAGGGGCTAATCAGAGGCACTCTAAATAAAAGTAGAATAGGCAGCATAGGTCCCTAAAAGCCACAATTTACTAGCTGTACCTAAACTCTATTAAATGTGATAGGTGGTAAGCCGGTAGCCACAATGTCTTTTAGGACAGTTTGCATTTCCAGGTTTGCTCCCATAGTAAAAGTTGATTGTTTTTTTTATGGTCTGAAATACCCCTAAAAATATGTCGAATCATTTCAATTGCACCCTGTATTCATTAATAAAAACTTGTAAAAAAGAAAATATATATACAACGTGTTAATGAATTAACGCAAAACTAGAAAGTAGTTTGTTTACAATCGAGAGCAGAATCATCGGTTTCAACATAGGAATTTTTTTCAAAATATTTAATTACCTATTTGTTTTACAAATTTAAAATTTACGGAACTTGATCTCAAACCACCGCACGGGCACACTCACCCTACTTACTACCAAAACAAGATTCTTAAAATATATGCGTGAGCACTTAAGGTGGTTTCCGTCCATACAAAACGTTGTCGTATAACACTCGTAGACGGTGTTAATAAAAGTAATGTTTTATGTATGGAAAAATAGCTTATAAAATCTAGTTTGCGCATATCAAATAATATTTACAATTTATAATATTATTACGAAGATATCACGCTTTGAAATTATTCATACAAAATTTCAAACCCTTATATCTTAGTAATTATATTACAAATTGTAAATATTATTTGATATGCGCAAACTAGATTTTCTAAGCTCTATTTTTCCATATATAAAACATCACTTTTATTATACTTCGGCCGTTCAGAGAATGCGTTCCTGACACCTGTCAGTTAGTCACGACTAGTGATGGGCACAACATAACACTGAGTTCGTTACCGTTCCTCCAAAATGAAACGCCGCGTTATTTTTAAGATTATTTTCGTTTTAAATTGGCGGAATCATTTAAAATTTATATTTTAGTAATTTAAGTGGAAACCAAAAAAAGGTAATATTAATTTTAAAATGCTACTTTCTTTCGCGCGTTCGGTTTGGTTATAGTTTTATTTTTATATTCAATAAAAGTTATCTTATAGTCCATTATTTTCAAATTCTTAAAAAGAAAAACAAAACGTATTATTTTATAAAGTATAACTGTATAAGAACAGATTACGATACTGTTATTGCCTGTTATTGTTAGCACAGCACTACAAATATAAAGTGCTGACATAACCTTGTAATAGCGCAGTATAGATTTAGAAAAATATTGTTTACCACGTTATTTGACACTCAGTTTGGCACAAAATTATAAAATTCATTGATGATTGATATAATAACTTTGTTTTAATGCTCATCAATTGTTAAAACGGTAAACAACCAGCAAAAATATTTTTATCGTAACTGCAACGCCATTACAAAGTTACGTCGTCAGTTCAATCGCGACGTGTCAGGAACGCATTCTCTGAACGGCCGAAGTATAACACCGTCTACGAGTGTTACATGACAACGTTTTTTTATGAAATTTACACCTCTCCAACCACCTTAAGTGCTTTCATTCATTGCTGAAATGATAACAAATCATTTTTGCCTCAAAACTTACAATGCGAATAACTTTTGCGCTTATTAATTAACACGTTGTACATTAAACTTTGGAATCAAAACACATCACTGGAAAACAAAACCATAGAACTGTTTCAGAGCAAACACTTTCCAACTTAAATACAACTTACAAAAGGTTGCAAAGGAGAAATGAAAAAACGCACGTCTATTACAAAAATAGAAACGTAAAATAATATTTTTCTCACATTTTCTTTGTTCTTTTATTGAAAGCAACTTTTTCTTTTAAAACCGTGGTTGTATTTGTTGTTGTGTTCAGTGTTGCCACGGTAACACAATTATTTGTGTTTTGCACTGACATAATACTCTAGCAATAGACAAGCACGTTAAAACAAACAGCATGTCACATAAAATAACACATTGCCGTCGGTCATTGCCATAGTCACGAAGTGAACTCTGGAACATTAATGCGGTGCGGGATCCGTATTCAAGTGGAACATGTGTCTATGAAAGGGCTTGTCTATCGTCAGAGTGTAAGTCAATGGTGATTTAGTTGTATTGACACTGCAAATTTAAAATAGGCTTTGGCTTTAGGCTTTGTCACTCTTTTTAGGAACTTGTACTATCTATGCACGGACCTGAAAAAAAGACGGACGTAATGTGACACTAAAAAGATGTGAAGCATGCAAGGTCATACATTTTCGTTTGTTCTACAAGGGACCTACACTCACACAGATGCACTAGCTCTAGGCGCAGGTCCGACACCCGTCACCATTATGTACCTCGTGACAGCACGCACGCATAAGAAATGGGTGCTTCACTCGTGATTAGACGAGATTACGTCCGTCTTTTATTTCAGGTCCGTGCATAGATAGACAAGTTCCTAAAAAGAGTGACAAAGACCATTGGGCCTTTTTCCGCAGGCGAGATTTATAACATACATTGCATGCTTAGTTTATAATGTTTAGACACATCGAATGTAGCCATCCATATATGAAAAAGGTGTGCCGCCTATATGCAGATGTGACACTGGAAAAAGGCCCTAAAGCATAGATCAAAGTAAACTAAAACTTCCTCACTGTCAATCCAGAGTTACCTACCTATAAATGTAACATTATTAGTAACATTATTACTAATAACGTAAGGAAAAAAATGACAACATGCCAAAGAGGAATTGAAAGAAGAGTCCTAAAGTTGCGTAAAATACACAAGGTTAAAAGCACAGAAATAAGAAACAAAACAAAGATTAAAGATGCTCTACAGCACGCACTCAGTTTAAAGTGGAGGTGGGCTGGACATATAGCTCGACTAACGGACAAGAGGTGGACGCTCCAGGTTACTCAGTGGCAAGGTCCGGTAGGAAAGAGAACGGTAGGAAGACCAAAGAAAAGGTGGTCTGATGACATCATAGAGGTGGCAGAGGACGATTGGAAAAAGAAGGCACGAAATAGAGTTACATGGAAAGAGATGGAGGAGGCTTTTACCCAAAGAAAGGGATCCGTAATAGAAATAATAGAAACATAAACACATACTTAACTAACAATACTAACATAACGTAAGCAAACTATTAAAAAATAACTGGCCAAGAGCGAGGTGTGTACTCGCACATAGAGGGTTCCGAACCTAATGTTACCGTAAGAAAAGATGAGAACAGTGATACAATATTAGGTATTATGTTATCATTCGAAATATATCTTTGAAATATATCTTTGTTATCTTTGAAATACGAAAAACGCCGCTGTTCGGAAGGTAAAAAGTGGTATAGCGAGCACAACATAAAAAAGTGCAACGATACTGCTGAACATATGCCTCTCCCAAGGCGCGCCACAAAACTCTGTCCTTGGCCTTCCTCATCCAGTCGCTCCCCGCTACCTTTTTTAGGTCGTCTGTCCAGCGGGCAGCAGGGCGTCCCACACTACGCCTACCAGTTCGCGGTCTCCACTCTAGAACTCTGACACCCCATCGGTTGTCAGTTCTTCGGCAGATATGACCAGCC
Source organism: Agonopterix heracliana (assembly GCA_963693445.1). Classification (NCBI taxonomy): domain Eukaryota; kingdom Metazoa; phylum Arthropoda; class Insecta; order Lepidoptera; family Depressariidae; genus Agonopterix; species Agonopterix heracliana. The sequence continues at coordinate 4,136,871 of OY856321.1, forward strand.
CATTGCCACTTCAGCTTGCTAATTTTCTGAGCTATGTCAGCCACTTTAGTTCTGTGACGAATCACTTCATTTCTGATGTGATCCCTCAGAGAAACACCGAGCATAGCTCTCTCCATAGCTCGCTGAGCGACATTGAATTGATGAACTAGTCCTATCGATAGGTTACAGCCGTTTAAATATTGTCATATTAAGATGATGTACCATGCTCAATGAAGTGGCAACGGGCTCGCTACATGAACACTTACATCGGACAAGTTTGAGTACCTACTGCACGAACAATTTTAAGTGATATTTAGAATTCAATATTACTACGAGTACCTACTAAGAAAATCCCTAAATATCCCAATTAGAGAATAGGTAGGTAGTCTTAATGTAAATGCAGGTAAGACATAAATTTTCTTTAACATATTTATTTTTCAAGCGTCTGCGTGGGTCATGAATTGTTTCCAGTGAAAGAAAGTGGATGGATAATAGCCAAGTATTTTTGTTAACAAATGGGTGGGTACACCTAACATCCTCTAAAGACTACCACGTAGTGATTCCATTCTCTTTGGACTACCACCTGTATTTTAAGTTCACCAAGAAGTTTATGCGTTGCAATGTCATTCAATCATTATGCAATCTTTTTGAACCATGATTCTAGAACATGGATATAAACCATGGATTTAGAACGTAGAAAGAGAAGGTATAGAAGGAAGCACGTGTCTTGTATATTCACTCAAAAAGAGATGCACATAGCAAATTCGCTCTAGTTAAAAAAGGTGATCACTACTTATTACTGACCTTATCGACGTAACCACTTTTTGTACTACAACTGCTGTCTGACTCCGGAGTCAGTCAATCTAGCTTAGTATAAATTGAATAGGATTTTATGACTATCGCTGTCTCATACGTGGTTACGTTGTGGTTTAGTCTATCAGCGTAAAAGAAAAAAAAAATTATGATTTAGAATGATAATGGATCCATCATAACCTCCTTACAAGTACGGAAACACGAAAATTGACCATGGCGGTCGGTAACGTTCAACCTTCTTTCGTACGTCGATGTTTCAAAGTTTACGTAAACACCTTTCTATCAGAACGAAAATTTAATAGTAACTCTTTTATTTTTATTTTCGTCGTTGGATTGGAAGGGACCAACCAACAACGACGATGAAAACGTACGAAAGAACGTTTAACGATGTTTAGAGAATTTACATTTTTCAGCGCTTGTACGGCAGTCTGTAGTCTGTACTCCAGGTATAGACAATACTTATTTCCGGCAACCTGATAGAAACCAATGGATGCAATCCTCCTTACAAGCATGGAAATACAAAAATTGGCCATGGCGGTCGGTAATGTTCCACCTTTTTCGTACGTTTCCATCGTCAATATTTCCAGTTTAGGTTTGTCACTTACGAAAGAAGGTCGAACAGTACCGACCTCCATGAGTATTTTCATGTTTCACCGCTTGTTTGTAATGAGGCGGGTTATTGACGAACAGAAGAACTAGGTATGTCTTTTTCTCACATTAGTACTAGCACCCGAGTTGGATAGAAATACAAGACTCCAGTTTGTCTTCTCTGTATAAAAGCCTAAAACGAAGAATTTTGATAATTCAATCTTCTTGCCTAAAACACTAAATGGTGATAAGGAACATCAGCTAGCGTAAGCGAAAGTTCATGATCAAGAAGGTTGTAAGGTACTGTCTCTAATTTCATTGCATGTTGATGATCAAGAAGCTTGGAAAGCGTTGATTGAGTATATTTTAGATTCGTTGACCGCATATACTGGAGGGACAGAGATATGACAAAAATGTATGAAATCTCGTACCTTAGCCCGACTAAGTTGCATGATTTTGTTAGCAATTTCAACTTCTTATACGCGTGTCTCGTTTCCGCGATTACTATTATTTTAATGCCTTTTTGAGTCATTCTATTTCTACATTGGAATGGTATTGTCCATGATCAGTAAGGTGGCATAGGTATTTTCTATAAATTGGTTTATATCCAAGTCTCACAGGAAGGATCTCCTAATTCTAAAGCATAAAGTCCGCATCAATTTAAGATTGTAGTTAGTCTCTTTTATAGTAGAAATACCTTTAATAGTAGAAAGAAATGGAACTATAGATATTTGTTGATGCGGCTGTCCACTTTCCACGTTTTTTGATATGCTAGTGTATGTAAAGTTTTGTAAAGTAGTAACTTTTTGTGCCTTTTGTCCTACCACAAGACACAAAACATAAAAAAACAAACTTCAAATAAAATGGACCGCCTTGCAAAAGGTATGGCTCCCTTTATGCCTTTAGGTATAATCTCTTTGATCCATGTCCATGATTCACTATTGACGTATGATTGACGTACAAATATTTTATTCCGATTTGTCCTAATCATTATGATGAAAAATATTTCATTTGAGAAAATAATTATTTCAATCCATCTTAATAACGTAGTTGTTGATATGGCTTAATATTATGTTACTTTCCGTAATTCTCTTATATTATGTTAGGATTTTTTCAATACTGAAATACGGTTTGCTGTACAGTAATAATTTTTCAGTTTGCTGCATTGTGAATCGGACCTCACATCCTGTCATTCCAGCAAAGTTCAAATGTTCAAAATACTTTTACCGTCTCGAAATTATTTAAATATTAACTATATTAAATTTCCCAATGAATAGTGATTTTTCACAGAAATCTTAAGCACCTACCTTTTATGCTATCTCTGGGTGTAGATAGGTACTACTAGCTGTTTACCAAGTTTCGCCGATACCGGTAAGTAGGTACACCCGTTCTTACATGAATCCATCACACATCAAAATATCGAAACAATTATTCAATTATTATTATAGTTTTTTGTATCTTTGTTCATTTTCATGACTAAAACTGGTGTTAATTTGTTGGATTTTATTTAAAATGTAATATAAAAAGTTTGTGTCTATGCTCATCAACGAAAAGCATCAACTGGCACTTTAAGTTTGTTGGTAATGTATTTTTTTCAATTTTCTCAAAAACTATTATCAATACAGACACCGCTATAATTTTCCTACAAAATTCAATAGTACATCGACATATCAGAATTATTTCAGATTTTTTGGCTTTATAAGTTCGGAGATCAGGGGGGGGGAACCAAAATTTTTCGTGCAGTCGGGCTTATAAATGAATAACTACGCATCATTTAGTAAAACGAACTACCAATACGAAATCTACGTTCAAAGCCCTTTCAAATGATACCAAACTCGGCTAGATTGGAAAACTTTTTTTTTAAAAGTCGTCAGTTTTTGGACCCTAAAAATTAGTAGAAAAATTATTTTCTCAATGTTTAGCCTCGCTTTACGTTTGGGTTAGCATGATTGACCACTATGCCGAATTTCAAGTCGCTAGCTTCTATAGTGGCTGAGAAAAGTGGCTGTGACAGACGGACGGACGGACACGAGAGTGATCTTATAAGGGTTCCGTTTTTCCTCTTTGAGGTTCGGAACCCTAAAAAGTAAAATAAAACTAATTTGAAATGTAAATTACGGAACAAATAAAGCTTTATTAAATGTAACATTAAATGTATGGGATGTAATCTAGGTAGGTAAGCATGATTGAATATCACGCATTACCTACTGGTCCTCTTTTAGAGTTATAGATACGATCATTACGGGAATTTGAGATGCGAATAAAAACACGATAATTTTGCTTGACTCATTCATCTGGAAACACTGGGATGCACCAAAAAAGGACAGAAAGTAGGCGCTTTGGCAGGCCCATCCATCTAATTTTATAACTAGTCTGCCTAGTTAGTATAACATTTTATCATCGGTCGAGTCGATGGCATTGGAGTTTGACTTGCGCACCAGGGACATGAGACGAAATCTTTAGTCTACTGTTTACAAAACAAGTATCTTAAAAACCATTCTCAACTCTTCTGTTAAAAGGTATTTCAAACAAAACGAAATAAAGTTATCGAGTGTATCACAGACTTAAAAGAAGAACCAAACGTAATCTCATCTAATCATGAGTGAAGCACCCATTTCTTTTGTGTGCTTGCTGTCACGCGGTACATAACAGTGACGGGTTGTAGGTGGGACCTGCGCCTAGACACAGATGATTATATTGTAGCCTAGAGCAAGTGCATCTGTGTGAGTGTAGGTCCCTTGTAGAACAAACGAGATTGTATTACCTTGCATGCTTCACATCTTTTTAGTGCAATATTCGGTCCGTATTTCTTTCAAGTCCGTGGAGTGTATTACAAAAATATTAAATTATTAAAAGTCCTCCTACACCGCTTCGAGGTGAGGTACTTGACGTATTTCCTCTCGGAATCGCCATATTGATCCTCTGGCGAGGTATCTGACAGCCCTCCTCACTTCACGCTTCCATGAAACAAGTGGAGAGGCCCTCGACCTGCTATATTTACTATCATTTTAAAAATAAAATGAGTTATTGAGAATTTCCTGTTTTGATATAAATTCATTTTCTCCCCTCCGGACGGAAAGCGTAAATTTTGTTGCCGCTTTCAACCTCCGTCAAGGGGAAAAATTGTATACTAACATCGGGCAGTAAATAAGAAAGCTTCGCCTTACAATTATATGACATCTGAGACCTTTCTTACTTTCCTGCCCTCGTTCGGTGTGTAATCTGTACCTATATGTATGAATCTTTCGTTCTGTATGGATATTTATTCATGTAGTTATAGTAACTTCGTATTTTTTGCTAGAAGTTAGTATTGATTAATAAAACATCATATATGAAAGTGTGTTAGGTTGTTGTGGTAGAAGAAAAATAGTTTTTGTTGTTGCTTAATTCTAAAATTTAGTTTCGTTCAGTTCGTTGTTCTGTACAAAAGAATATCAGTTTTAACATTCAATTTTTTGTGTGAACAGACACCTTTTGTATATTTTTTCACTCTACAATAATAAATATTAAATGAAACGTCTAAACGCGTCTCTGCATCTTAATGTCTCTTTTTTAGCCTCTCAAGAAACTTACTTTTAAAGCTGCAAGATATAAATTTATTTACTTTTCTTAACTGCAGTTTGCTTTAGCAGTTCATCTGAAACTTTTAAAGTGTCTTTAAAATGTTAAACTGAAAGTTAAATGTCGCAAAGCTTTCCTTGCTATTCAAACGTTTTCTTGAATTGTCAGTTTGTAATTCAGTTCAGTTTTTAACCGGTTTCAGCACATTTGAACTTTTATGTCAAGTGGCATGTCATTAACTCATTCATTACCACAGACTTAAACTCTAGCGATAGACTTGCCCTTTCATAGAAGCAACATGTTCCACTTGAATGAGGTGTACGCACCTGATTTATGTTCCCGAGTTCACTTCGTCACTATGGCAATGACAGACCGCAATGTGTCATTTTGTGGGACATGTTGTTTGTTTGATCGAGCTTGTCTATCGCTAGAGTAATATGTCTATGTTCATTACTGATTGAGTTTGACTTTGACCAGTCAGCAATGATCGTATCAAGGCTGCCGGCTGACTGCCCAGGGCGCACCATACAAACTCTGTGCGAGTTTTTTCAAGAGTATGGGGAACGCCCATGTAAAAGCTACATGCATGCCTAATTTCATGCTTTCATAAGACCAAAAACCAAAATTTTTTTGCGTAATGAAGCCGAACTATTTAGCGAAGGTCCATTAATTACGTGGGGCGTTTAGGGGGGAGGGGGTTTGAGCTGAATCTCATCCAATCTCACGTGGTTGGGAATATCACGTTATCTTTTTTCCGCGCGCAAGAAGCGGTATAAAATTGAAAAAATAATAGAGCAAATCATGTTTTATATACAAAAGTGGAAGCAATATCCTAGCTAGACTAAAGAGGAAATGGCCATGTTTACCGAATGCATCAAGAGAGGTGGGCAAATGACTCATAAATGTATAGGTAAATGTATTTTTTTATCGTGATTTCGAAGTTGGTTCCATAGTAAAAGTTGTACAGTTTGACTAGCAGAATGCATAGTTAAAGTGTTCGTACTGACTTAAAAAGTATTCTGTAAATCTGACATAACTAATTTAACTTAATAATTTAACTAATTTAACTTAAAAATTTATGTAACAAACGTATTTTCACGTCATGAAACAAATTATTCACTACAAGACTAATGGCCGAGTTAGAGTGTAACTAAGTATTAAAATCTAGCTAATTACTGTATTATATTACAAATTGCCCACCGCTGCACATTTCACTTTAACGTGCAGAACAAGTTATGAGACAACATTATTATGCACCGTGAGATCTAAGTAGTTTTAGTTAGTAGGTATGAAGTATTTTCTTTATTCTTTTTGTTTTTTCAAAAGCGAAAAAAATACCTTTTTGTTTGACGGAAGTTTGTTTAAATCGGGAGCGGAAGTTCGAAATTAGAATCGGGAGAGTTTCACATCTGCCAGACGTCCCGTGACGGCCAATTTTTTTTCGAAAATCTATAAAACAGTTCTGCGACTGTCTGACTGATAGACAATGCACAACCTTTTTTTAGTAACAGTAAGTTTTTTTAACTACTGAAGATAGAAACATGGAATTTGGAATATAATATATTTGACACTTTTTTAAGAGGATGATCAGACCATCAAACTGAACCACTTTCTCTATGGGACCAATATAGAACGCGAGAAAAAATCAGCTCTCCTCTCCCATACATTTAGCTCGAGTATGTTTGCAGTTTTGTATGGAACTGATGATTTTTTTTTTCGATTTCGATGTTACTGCCATAGAGAAAGTTGTTCAGTTTGATGGTCTGATCATCCCTTAAAAAACGTTCATCATATTAAGACCCTATATAGCAAATTAACGTTCTACCAAATTCACGTTCGCCGGCGAATTATCTTTCTTTTCTGCAACACAAATAATCCTGTATCATGAAATCTAATCCAGTTTCCCTTCACTTAGCCCGTAGGCCCACTCCGCCGCATTCGCGTCGGCAATTGTTCCCAACTGGGTCAAGCCGAGTCGAGCCGATTTTTGCCATTTAATTAGAAGCGGTGCCGACGGGAATTCACTCGTTTCTTTTGGACTGCTTTTTGCCGGTTTCTGTACTGGATAATCTTGTTTATGAGAGAGTTATGCTGTTTTTCGTTGGTTTTATATTTTGGCGACTTCTTTGGGGTGGACCTTGGCTCGTTAATTAAAAGGGGTAAGCACTATGTAATGTAATGCTGGTTGTAGAAGATGTATTATATATGATGTATTGTTTTTCAATCATTAATTTGAATCGAAATAGCACAACATGGCTGTAACATGTTTATAATCAATAATATGTATTATATAAGTCTAATATAAGTGGAAGTGTCGGCAGAGGGCGCCCTCGTAGGACGTTTTTGAACAAATCGGTAGCGTCCTACAAAAAGGAGAGGAGCGGAGTACCTACTCGAAACTGACGGGCATGTATGAAGAGATGTATGGATGTAAAAGAGGTATGTAAGGATCGTAGTAGATGGCGCGCCCCGGTCTTTGCCTACCCCTCTTGGAAGGCAGGAAGTTATAGATAGATAGATAGATATACAGTATTACATGTCGCTTTCACAAATTATTCAACTCTCCTACGCACTGTATTCGCCAATTTGGTCCTAACCTAGTCCTAACCAATTTGGCCAGCGTACGTCTAGACTTTCCATCATTTCCATGTACGATCGCTTGATTTCGTCTAAGCGTCATAAAACTCGACGCCGTAAATAAGGAACCCCTGTGAAGTAACGGGAGTAACTTTAAGACCCAGGTGGTTAAAATGAAGAATGTCCATAGATAAATTATATTTCTTTTTTCGGCTAAAATTAACGACTAAGTTAAGTCATAAATTTTCTGAGCATTTTGTTACTCATTTTGTTTGTATTCTTTTTCACTAAAGACAATTTTTGGCGAATATTTTACTTTTTCTTATAGTTTAAGTCGTAGATTCATTTGAAAAAAAGTATAAGTATAACCATCTATGCTTAGATCAGAATAAAATGAATGGATAGGCCTTACGCCAACATTTCAAACCAGAAAAATGAGGCAAAACAAATGAAAGGTTTACTTCAAATTTGTATGCAAGTGCCCTAGATAATGGCGCTAGTTTGTATGCACCAAGTGCACCAGTAGTTTGCTTCAACTTACCGCGCTTTAGGCCTATCCATTAATTTTATTTTGATCTAAGCATCTATGTCTATTTATTGTTCCTGAGGTTATGCATTAACTTGTTATTGAGACCATTAATTTGATCATAATTTCACTATGGTATGTCCCATAGTGAAATATATGATCAAATTAATCAATGATTTCGTGAAAAAAAATTTGGGTTTTTCTTATGCACTAACTAAACTTTAAGGGAGTATTCAGACAGTTAAACAATCCTCTGTGGTAACAATTATATTGTAGTTAAACTATACAACTTTCCCTAAGGAACACGAGTCGAAAAATGAAAAAAAATGTGGACCTCTCATAGAAAATTGATCTCACACGATGACGGATGTCGGAGCGACAAGCGGCTGCGTCAATGCAGGCGTCGCAGTGTCGTGCAACTTGCCGTCGATGCCTCGACTGGTGCTGTCTTTAAACTTTGACTATTTATTATAAGGACTCGCCTTCCATTTTCCCTCTGCCACGGTATAAGATCAATTGATCATGTGGATTTACATAAAATTGTATACCTTATCACTAAACGAGACAGCCTATAATTGCGAAACAATAATTTCGAACTTAGAACGTTTTGGGTTCACACGAGACTACTTTTCACGATTTTTAACATTCAAAATTAGAATCGAAAGTTATGGGGAATAAAATCCAAAGTTGCGGATTGCATGTTACCTCGCCCCCCGCAAAAAGTGGCAGAAATGTTTGTTAGTGGAATTACACGCATATAAGTAGTCAAAGTCTATAAACGAACTTATTGCATTAAATGCGACAGTATGACTCCCGTATGTGGCGTTACTGAACTGACGAACGACAGTCCGGCTGCCACATGCTTATTAGCTAGTGCATTAACGTGCATCAATACGTCACCCGTGTGTGCTTCTTCTCCTTGCGAAAAGTCGCACTGACGCACGCCGCAACTGTCATCGTGTGAGAACCCTTATGAATGGATCCATTCAGTATCAGAAATGAAGAGATTCGCAGGTGAACCAGAGTAGGTACACGGCTCAAATAATTGTGCAGTGGGCGGGGCACATTTCTCGAACCAATGGCCGATGGGACCGAAGAGTTCTCGAGTGGCGACCGCGTAATGGAAAACGTAGCGTGTGTGGTCCCCACAAGGTGCATGAACTGACGACCTGGTGAAGGCGGCGGGAACGCATTGGATGAGGGCAGCGCAGAACCGTTCGTTTTGGCAATCCTCGTTGGAGGCCTATGTCCAGCAATGGATGTCCATCGGCTGATTATGATGATTCAGTATTAAAGGTAGTCGTCGAATTATGAATTTTAGTTTACTGAACTGTACGTACGTTTTCGTAAAACGAATAAACATTGTAATAATGTAACTTTACAGTAGCTATTAGGTACCTCTATACTGCTACTATACAGCTACTGGTAGAGCTTGTGTGCTACTAGGTAAAATCACGGATCTCCGGTAAACCCACTTAATTAATTTTCAAACGTGATAAATTAATAGAGTTTATTCCCCGAAACAGCCATAAAACTTTTAGTTTAATATCAAACCTAGAATTTCATAAATGAACTCATCGTTGCCGGTTATTCTAAACTTTTCGTTAGGTACGAAAAGTTCGGTAATTAGAACTGTCTTCATTTGTGATAGAAACACGCGATATTTTAGTAAAAAGGAACGTAAAAATGCATAAATCCTATTTTCAAGGAGACTTAAAACCCGATGGAAACATTTTTTATTAATTATAGGAATTTTTTTAACTGACCACTTGGTTGTAAAACTAAACAGGAGTGCGATTTTTGAAATTCACTCGTTCAAAATCGTAATCGAATGATTTGTAACGAAGTGCCCCTGTGGCGGGGTGGCCAGAGGGCCTCGCTATAAAAATATATATATCCCTTGGAAGAAGGGCTGACCTATTTTAGGTAAGGTTCCTATAGTTTTGAGGCTGCTAAGTGAAAGAGGAAATACAACTCAACATAATATTTATTATTCATTAACCTACTCTTATATACAGGGTGTCCCTAGCTAACACTTATCTAACTTACTAGTACATCTCTAACATGGACCTCTGCGTCCCTACGGTACGTGAAGCGTGGACCCGGCACGAGGGGGTGTGAGAGGCTATCAATGCCTGAAGGGATAGCCTTCGGGAGGCGAGCTCAAACCCAGGGATCTGACGACTGCCCGGGTTTCCCCAAGCCGCGCTGGCCAGATCCTCGAGGAGTTATCCTGCGTCCTGAAAGTGTTACAGAGCTGCCCGAGTACATCTAACCGCGTCTGTAAGCCTTCAGGACGAGGTTTTCAGTTCTGGAGACGCACCTAGCCGCACGGTACCCCAAACCGCTATGGTGCGCCTTCACGCGAGGGAGGAAGGGAGGAGGGTGGAGGAGGAGGGTGAGGACACCCGATAGTGGACCTTCGTATGGAGCTTCCACACTAGCCGCCCGGTTCCCCAAGCCGCTGTAGTGTCAACTCTGAGCGCCCGCTATCGAGTGCCGCTCAGCTGCCGCGCTGGGCCTTTTATAGCCGGCTGGCGCGGCCCGCCGTATCGCCCCACTGTGTGCGGTGCGCGCGCGCCCCGCACGCCTCCGCCCGCTGACGTCATCGGCCTCCGCGCCGATGCGCTGTGTGCGGGCGGTCGGTAACTTCCCTCTCCGCGCGTCGCCTCGCCTCGCCTGCGTCGCTCGTTTGTAACGCTATGTTACACTCCCTCCTTTGTTGCGGAAATTTTTACCTGTGTAAAAATTGTTTGGCTGTATCAACATGTTACTAACTTGGTGCCTTTACCCTAATAAACGTTTCTCATAACATAACATTAAAAAAAAAAATTGAAAAAAAAACAATCTGCTCTTGTTGTTTTACTTACTTCCTATGTACTTTGACTAACTTAAACCTTATTCTTTCTATTTATTTACTTATGTAATTACTCTAAACTTTAAGTGGTCTGATTAACACGATACTTAAATAACCATCGTCATCATCCAATAAGATACAGGTATCTTACATTAGTCCGGAGCGCCCGGTTCTAATCACTTATTTTTCGAGTACCCTCAAAAGTTTTTATTTTATCATTGAACTCTGTGACGAATACTCGATGTTCCGATGTAAACAAACTTTTGTTTTTGCTTGCACAAAACTCTGCCTTACGCTAATGACTTAAGGTCTCTAATATGTTTGTCTTTTGGAATTTCATTCTTATTTGGAACCATTTCATTCGTGATTCTCGAGATTTGTTTTGTTAGGTATATCGAGTATACGTCTCGCAACTTATACAACTATTTATTACATTCTTGTATTTCTTTACCTATTTGCTTATTATCTCTGCTACTCATACAACATTATATAATAAAATATTATAGAAACAACGCAAGTGCCTATTCTTGCTACATAATTCCGTAGTGTCCGATTCTTACACTACCTACCTACTTGAACTGCATTTTAGAATTGCATTTTTGTTTCTACTTTCTTGCACTTTATGCTGTGATATCTTTGCATAGATTATTATCACCTTTTAACTGATACATTTTACTTATAATTTGGAAGAATGTAATTTGAAAAAACACTTAAAAAAAATTAATCTGCCTAAACGTGAATTTACTATGGTTCTTATAAATTTAGATTACTTAACTTAACTCCTCGGATGTGACGGGGGCCTCGGCACTGCGCTGAACCTCTGGGGGGCGGCCAAAGATATTTTCCCAGGGGTGCCATATTTTTAGGCACACCCCTGGCTGCTGCTGCTGGTGTTGACTTCGGGTTTGGCGGTGGTGGTGGGGTAGGCGGGGTGGTGATGTCCACCTTCTCTGTGTTTCTTTCTGGTTCTTCCTGCTTTTCCGCTTCTCTGACTTGTTCTTGTTCTCTGTCCCAGCTTATCCTGCATCCTGTTTTCTCCAATATGTCCATTCCTATAATGGTAACTGTTGCGTCGGGTAACAGGCTCATCTGTTGTGTTACTTTCTGACTGTTTATTATCACCTGGATGGGCTTGGTCCTCTCTGTCGTAGTGGTTGTGCCATCTGCCAGTATAACTTCCCTTGTGTCTCCTTCCTCTATCTCTATTTCGCATTCCTTGCACACCTCTTTGTTTATGTATGAGGCTGTAGACCCAGTGTCTATTAGTGCTTCGTATTTTCTTCCCTTTATTTCTATTTCGGTAAATACCCTGTTGTCCCCTCTGTTCTGGATATTCGTTGTGTATGCTTCGTCTCTTCCCCCGTTATTCCTGCGGTTGTCTCTATCTTCTGGACCTCTATTGCCCTGTTTTACACTCTCTGTGGCTATCTCTTCGAACTCCTTCGCTAAACATATTAATTCTCTGGTACTACTAAAATCTTTTCTTTTAATGTGATATTTATGGTAGTGGTTCATGTTTGCATAAACCCTATCTCGTTTCTCCTCCTCGCTCATTTTCCCTTGCCTCCTCATTAGCGTTTGTAAATCTGTCAAATAATATATGAATTTTTCTCCTTCTCCTTGTTTTCTTGCGAATATTTCTTCGACTAACCTTTCTTTATAATTCTTTGGGTAATAATATAGCTTAAAATCTTCCAGGAAGTCTTCCCACTTCTTCCAGCCGCTACAGTTGTTCCTGTGCCACAGGAGGGCCTTTCCGTGGAACAATTTTGGTAGTGACTGAAGTAACTTGTCTGGTTTTATCTCGTCTACGTTCGTTACGTCCCCGAGTCTTTCGATGAACTCGACTGGATCATCTGTGCCGTCATAGCTAATCATCCATGAGTCTATGTTCATGCTGTGTGTACCCTCTGTTGTGTTCGCTGTCTTTGATCCTCCTTTGGTTTCGCCTCCCATTTTCACGTCGGCTGAGCGTTCTGCTTACCGTCGTGGTTCGTTTGACGTAGTCGCGCTGTACTGAGACGCAACTTAGACGAATTGTCAGTCTGTACTTGTCTTTTGTATCCTACTCTACTGGGGGGGCAAAGTTTTAACTATTTGCAACCCTGAAAACTATAGGAATAGTGAGTTTTTCAGTTGGGCGCCATTGTAACGAAGTCAAAACAACGGACTCTCACAGAAACAAGAAAAACAACTCAACGACATGTTAGAAGCAGAATTCCGTAAATGCGAAGAAAGTCCAAAAGGGAACACTTGGGTAAAACATAAGATAAAGCTTAAACACAAGGAACCAGTAAAACAGAGATACTACCCAAAAAACCCAAAAGTACAAGGGATAATAAACGAACATGTGGAGAAGATGCTGAAAAACTCACTATTCCTGTAGTTTTCAGGGTTGCAGATAATTAAAAACTTACCCCCCAATAGCCTAGGATAGGAAAAAGACTAGTACAGACCGACAAATCAGGTAAGTCGCAGTACAGTACAGCGCGACCACAGCGGTAAGTTAACTAGATGTCAACAAATTGGATATACACTTTAAAGAAGCAAGAATTGATCGCGGAATCGAATAAAAGAAACCTCGAAACAGAGAACCTGAAAGTCGAAGAATTAAGGAAAAACTTAGCAAAACATTTGAAAATGGAGGACGAGCCAAAAGGAGGATCAGGAGCAAGAACAGAAGGCACGACAGAGAGTACGAACAACGTAAACATAGACGCATGGAAAATCAGCTATGACGTCACCGATGATCCAGTCGAATTTATAGAAAGGCTGGAAGATATAACAAACGTGAACGAGATAAAACCAGATAAGTTATTGCAGACACTGCCAAGATTGTTCCGGGGGAATGCACTACTATGGCACAGGAACAATTGTAGCAACTGGAAAACATGGAAAGATTTTCTGGAAGAATTCAAACTATATTACTTCCCGAAAAATCACAAGGAAAATCTATTAGAAGACATAATAGCCAAGAAGCAAGGACAAAAAGAGAAATTTACAGATTACTTAACAGGAATACAAACGCTAATGAGGAGACAAGGGAAAATGAGCGAGGAAGAAAAATTAGAGAGGATATATACAAACATGAACTGTTACTATAAATACTACGTCAAGAGACAAGACTTCACACGTTTAAGAGATTTGATAAGCCTAACAGCAGAGTACGAGAAAATATCAGAGGACAGGCTACGCGACTACCAAGGCAATAGGTCAGCCCTTCTTCCAAGGGATACATATATTTTTATAGCGAGGCCCTCTGGCCACCCCGCCACAGGGGCACTTCGTTACAATGGCGCCCAACGTGGGGCGCCATTGTAACGAAGTGCCCCTGTGGCGGGGTGGCCAGAGGGCCTCGCTATAAAAATATATATATCCCTTGGAAGAAGGGCTGACCTATTTTAGGTAAGGTTCCTATAGTTTTGAGGCTGCTAAGTGAAAGAGGAAATACAACTCAACATAATATTTATTATTCATTAACCTACTCTTATATACAGGGTGTCCCTAGCTAACACTTATCTAACTTACTAGTACATCTCTAACATGGACCTCTGCGTCCCTACGGTACGTGAAGCGTGGACCCGGCACGAGGGGGTGTGAGAGGCTATCAATGCCTGAAGGGATAGCCTTCGGGAGGCGAGCTCAAACCCAGGGATCTGACGACTGCCCGGGTTTCCCCAAGCCGCGCTGGCCAGATCCTCGAGGAGTTATCCTGCGTCCTGAAAGTGTTACAGAGCTGCCCGAGTACATCTAACCGCGTCTGTAAGCCTTCAGGACGAGGTTTTCAGTTCTGGAGACGCACCTAGCCGCACGGTACCCCAAACCGCTATGGTGCGCCTTCACGCGAGGGAGGAAGGGAGGAGGGTGGAGGAGGAGGGTGAGGACACCCGATAGTGGACCTTCGTATGGAGCTTCCACACTAGCCGCCCGGTTCCCCAAGCCGCTGTAGTGTCAACTCTGAGCGCCCGCTATCGAGTGCCGCTCAGCTGCCGCGCTGGGCCTTTTATAGCCGGCTGGCGCGGCCCGCCGTATCGCCCCACTGTGTGCGGTGCGCGCGCGCCCCGCACGCCTCCGCCCGCTGACGTCATCGGCCTCCGCGCCGATGCGCTGTGTGCGGGCGGTCGGTAACTTCCCTCTCCGCGCGTCGCCTCGCCTCGCCTGCGTCGCTCGTTTGTAACGCTATGTTACACTTGCTTTATCTCCATAGTGATTTTGACATTTTCTATACTGCTGATTTGAATGTGTGACTTTCAAAAATCACACTTTTGTTGTTAAGGAATTATCATAATCTATCTTTTATCCTATTCCGTTTTTTTTTATTTTTTATTTTATTTTACTGATAAAGACATTTCCAAATACAATACAATACAATAAATTAGACCCGTCCCACAGTATGAGATTATACATGCTATTGATGAACTAAGAGACTGTAATTTATATTTCGTAAAGTTATTAAAAAATTAAAAGCAAATTAACACAACGTGTTAATAAGTTCCATGAAGTTTGTATAATTTACGTAATAACTCGCGTCCAATTTTATTTATTATCAGCTGTGGTTTTCTCACATAACGTATGAAAATAATAACAATTAATTAATTAACTGCGTAGGTAATACAAAACTTTAACAAAAAATAAGTATCTACAGTTATTAATTTTCTTTCTAATGGAAGACAATTAGTCACCAAAATAAAAAAATTTTAACAAAAAATTAAAACCGACTTCAAAACTAAAAAGGTAAAAATAATAATATTGCAGTCGTTGACTTTTGCATTCGAATCTATAAGAACATTAATTTGTCTTATCGGACTCGGTGTCAGCCGGTACGATTCGCAACTGGGCTTGCAGTAATTTTTTGGCTTGGCTTGGCTTGACACCGACTCCAATAAAACAAATTAATGTTCTTATAGATTCGAATGCAAAAGTCAACGACTGCAATATTATTATTTTTACCTTTTTAGTTTTGAAGTCGGTTTTAATTTTTTGTTAAAATTTTTTTATTTCAAACTTTTCAGTGTTGAAATCTAGGTGAAATACATTAGTTCGACTAAGCAGTTATAAGTACTTCAATGCAAAGGATACGGTGTACGCTCTACACCTAACTCGATTTAAAAAAATCCAACCCATGTTTCGTACAACATTTCTGTTTTTGGGTTACTGTTATCTGTCTTTATGCCATATTTCGATTCACTAGATGCAAAAATGAGCGAGTTAATGACGCGGGGCATATAGACAGACACAATGGACGAAAGTATAAGCGTTCCTTGTTTGACTACGGAACCCTTAAAACGACGAACATTTCCGACCGCCATGATCAATTAAATCTATGTGTTTCGGTACCTAAATCCATGAAGTTTGAACCATAAAGTTATTATACGTTTAAACACAACATTATGACCAAGAAGTTTTAAATATATAGGCATATAAAGATTCTTGGTTATGACAGTAAAAAAAAACATAGTTTGACAGTCCCCATCAAAACATTGCTGGAGTGCGATTTTTGAACATCACACGTTCGAATTAGCAGTAGAAAGACGAAATATGCATAATCTCCATAGTAATTTTGACATTTTCTACCGCTGACTTGAACGTGTGATGTTTAAAAATCGCACTCCTGAAGAGAATCGACAAACAAAAACGTCATATGTGTCCCGGACCTGAAAAAAAGACGGACGTAATATCCTTTTATTATGTAAGAGAAGCACCCATGTATTATATTGTGTTTGCGTCGTAGAAAGAGAAGGTAAGTACTAGAAAGAAGCACATGTCGTGTCATACTCACTCAGTAAGAGATGCACATAGCAAATTCGCTATAGTTAAAAATTAGCTCTAGTTAAAAAAGGAGATCGCAACTTATTGCTGTCCTTATCGACGTAACCACTTTTTTATTTGACGACGGCTGTCTGACTCCGGAGGCAGACATCTAGCTTCATACAAATTGTATAGGATTTTATGACTATCGCTATCTCATACGCGTTTACACTTCACATCTTTCTAGTGTAACATTACGTCCGTATTTTTTTCAAGTCCGTGATCTGTGTACATATTTGTTATTTTGCAGATTTTTTCAACAAGCGCTGAATCAATTTCGTGGGACCACCTCGGAATTATGACCTACCAAACAAAATAAGAATCATCATAAGCAATTCTCAATTGGCGGTGTAATCGCGTAACAAACATACAAAAAAAAAAAAAAAAAACATACGGGTCGAATTGAGAACCTCCTCCTTTTGTTGAAGTCGGTTAAAAAAGAGAATTATGTTTACAAGCACACAAGCTAACTAAATGAACAAAATTTAAGATAATAAGATTAGTTTTATGAAAAAAAATTGTTTAAATGTTACAATGCAATGAATGTATAAAAAACCGGCCAAGTGCGAGTCGGGACTCGTGCAATTAGTGTTCCGTACAATCAGTTGTTTTACTTGGGTCGTTGGTGGTAACCAGTGTAAAATGATACTTACTAAGTATGTAGGCTCATAGTAACTGAAGATCAGTTTAACTGGTAGTATGTTTTTGGTAAAACCCTTCAAGCTTCAAGAATGTTTGTATCCAAATCCGGGTTAGAATCTAATATTTTAAGTAGGTTTGGATAATAGGTGTAACAATTTCATAGATAGAAACTAATATCGGATGATAAATAATTTCATAGGAATCAAGTACTGTTAAACAGTCTATCTACTAACTTGCTTATACCAATCTACAAATCAACAATGTCAAACACAGTTATTAAAAAAGTGTCAAAAAACTTGTTTTATTTTGGTTTCTAACACTCAGTTGCAGAAACGCTCATTAAAGTTAATCCTCCATTAAATCTCTTGCTGTCACTTTTTATCTTGTTGACGTAGTAAAAGCTAGAAGATTTAATGGAGGATGGACTTTAATGAGTGTTTCTGCAACTGAGTGTAAAAGATGCAGAATAGTCGCTAGCCAAAAGTGTGGAAATATCAGTTTTTATTTTATTTCCAGCATTGACAGTGTAATTATGGACATCAATCATTCAAGACGATAATAACACTGTTTTAATATTCATATCCGGAGTTTGGTAGTCTCGCACGATAGTTCGGTTTTACAGGGTGTTATAATATTGGGTAATTTTTAATTAGTTGGCGAAACTGAACCAGGGCACTTGGTAATGATAACAGATTGCATTATCAATGTTTATAATTGGTATTGAGTGTGGCATGATTCGAGGCATGCATTGTAACCACTGTCCATTATAAGTGGCGACGGGCTCACTCTCCGTCATACGGACAGAGTTACGGTACACTAGTGAAACGTGGAAACGTGGATGTTCTGAGGTTCAGAATGTCTCTGACTACCCCCAGGGCATATGCTAAAAGTTTTCATTCTATCGGGTTCATATCGAACTTAAAATACTTATTCCGGAACAAACAGTATACGAATAAATTCCCAGAAGGGGTAGTCAGAAATAATCTGAAACCTCAGAACATCCACGTTTCACTAGTACCTATACACTGTCCAGTGTGAACCCGTGTCGCCACTTATAATGGACATTAGGTACAATACAAAAACATGCCTCGAAATTGAAGCACGCAATTTTCCTCACTGTGTTTTCCTTCCCCGGAAAGCCAGTGGTGCTACAAATCGTACATAGATTCTGAAAAACTCAGAGGTATGTACGAGTCAGCCTGGACGGGGATCGAGGCTACTCGCCACTGAACCACCACGGTTTTAAAACAAAAAATCTAATAACTATTATAACACTGTAACTGAAGCACAGAATAGGTTTGGTATATAGTTCTATATACAGAACGGCACTCCCCGCCCCCCTCTGACTTCAGATACCTCACCCCTCCTCACACTTGAGGGAAAAGTGAGGGAACTCGAGCAGAGCTAGATTTGACTACCAATTGACTACATTATCGTTGTAAGGTAAGCGCAGTCCGTACAGTATACGGGCGCGGGCGGACATTGACCTCAGAATCATATGATCGAGGGAGGTCATTACCACGCAATTGTACTTTGTAACAGACACCAAATGCGTTTCTTAAGTTTCGGACGTATCATCGCAAACAGAACAACCTTTTACAATGGAGTCAACTTAGAAATTGCGAAAAAAACAATCAATCTTTCATACAAAACTGCAGTACCTACTCGACTCATTTATGTGGGACCATTGAGGTACTATGTTAACTAGAGAAGCTACCGAGAAGTAATATTTTGTAACACGCGTTAGGGTGCACGCGCTCTAACTCACTTTGCCTGTGCCAGGCGCTCGTCGCAGGCTGACGCTCCCAGCACACGCCCCACACTGCTGATCGTGGTGCACAGATTTTGTTCGCGTTGTCTGCTCTATACATAATTACTCAATGTGTGGGACAGCTGATTTCTTTTCGCGATTTCAAAGTTGGCTCCATAGCGAAAGTTGATCAGTTTTACAGGCACCCTTAAGTATTACTGGAGTGTTTTGTTTTCTTACACTCTGTATTTAACAAACACTTTTTAACTGTTAATACAGGCATTCAATATAAATTATCCATTGATACCTGTGTAGCTGCCGACTGTACCTACCCACCAATTTTAATATCACTACGAATATAATCATTAAGTATTGATTTTGAGCGTAAAGAGGTCAATAGGTATAAACAATAAGACAATAAATACCTGCTTTTCAGTTCTGTATCGGTCTCCAAT
This sequence comes from Agonopterix heracliana, assembly GCA_963693445.1. Lineage (NCBI taxonomy): Eukaryota > Metazoa > Arthropoda > Insecta > Lepidoptera > Depressariidae > Agonopterix > Agonopterix heracliana. Next base: position 4,156,427 of record OY856321.1, read on the forward strand.
ACCTGAAAAAGATAAAATATGCATTTAATTTAATAATTATTATAGTCTTAAGTTTTTAAATTTTTTTTGTCGGGGGGGAAATCTTCGAAAAGATACCCAGCTCCTTAGGGGAGGAGTCGGGTTATGTGGGATTTTTACCGACTAAAACCCCCCCGGTGGTCACCTCAGCGCATATCGAAGGGCCATGGGGAAACAATGTGCGTCCACGGCCCTCCTCGCGCTTCGCCGAAGCTCTCCCGGCTCGGTACTGATGCCGGGCCAACACTCCTGCAGCGTCTCTGCACGGAAGGGACCACGTCGTACTACCTCTGCCTTCCAGGGGTCGCTTTGAAATGGACGGCCTGAGAAAACTAACCTAACCTAACCCAAAACCACATCACGATTGAACCTTTATAATACTTGATATGATCCTCACACATTCCAACCGATCCATTCCACACTAACTCAAACCGCTGCTTACACAAAACTTAAACCGCTGCCTGCACCGATTCGAACCAGATTGTACCTTCTTTTTCTACTAAACAACAATTGAGTTGTTTATACCTGCCGCCGGCGATTTCCCAGCGGTCCATAATGGAATGAGATCAAGTCGGAGACGTGATGTGAATGCTTTGAAAGGTTTAGATTTGTGATCGGGAACCCTGTAAGGGTTTTGTGCTAATTTAGCACAAATTCGAAGTTACCGTGAGAAGGTGTGATATTGGTTTGATTAGCGTTTGTTTATGAGGCTGCGTGGTGCAGGGCTGCCAGATTGAATAATTAGATACAAAACTGTTTAATTGGGCTGTTTGTAATAATCGATGTATTCTGGACTCTCATGTATAGGATACAAAACAAATAATTTATAAACTCTAGAAAAGCTCTACTGAAGTCGGAAAATCGCAGAAGTGTACGCCATGTTTTGTTCAAATTCTATAGAATAATGTTGTCTCTTTCGGTTGAACCAAAAGATGATTTAAAGTTGGTAAAAAAATACCTGTTGTGAATCAATAAATCGACCTAAATTCTAACTACGTGGCGAATAATCACAAAAACAGAATTTTATTTGTTTCGGAGTTTTTTACCCCAGTACGTATCCTGCAAGTCAATGTTGTACAATGTCAGGGATATTGCTGAATAATTATTAAAAATCTACGGGAAAATTGGTGGTTTTCTGCTTCGAATAGAACTAGCCCAGTCGGATGTCGTAAAAGGAGATTAATTTCTTCAGGCGTTCGTTACACATCTTTGACGCCGAAACCGTGTGGCTATCGGTTATAGCCCTTGCATCTTACCCCACCTCTGAACGTATCGGTCTCCCGTTCCATCAGCAATAGAAGGGTAAGGACGAGGTGCTAGCTTGTACACTTAAGCATATCATGAAATGTATTTATATGTAGATGCGTTGCCCGCACTCCAAAATGGCAATAAAAAACCAAGGTAATTGCCCGGCATTCACACAGTCACGCGCCGTCTACTGTACGGGCTACACGTCACCTGTATCGCGCCGTTTGAAACTGCAGTGACATTGGCAAATGACGCGTATTTGTGCATACCTGACTGTTTTTCTATAAAGATTCGTCATAGTCGAAATCGACTAGGAAAAAATCCATCATTAGAAAGGTCAATGCTTGCTTTGGACCACCCCAAAAAGGATTCTGGTGTACCGAAACGCTACTAAACAGGGTTCAAGTGACAACCTAGCAAATACTGAAACGGTCAATTCAGACCATCAAACTGAACAACTTTAACTATGGAGCCACCCACAGGAACCGTGAAAAAAAAATCTGCTGCTCCATACAAAACAGCTGTACCTACTCGACTTAAATGTATGAAACAGTTCATTTTGTTTCACGTTTCCTGATGTGATTCCGGGTGGCTCCATAGTAAAAGTTGTTCAGTTTGATGATCTGAATTCACCGTTTCAGTATTTGCAAGGCTGTCACTTACACCGAGTATACGCAAGATGCTTTCATAAAAAAAAATTAAATACAGAGAAATAGTTTCCCGGATTACATTCGAATAGCGATTATTTTCTATATCCATTTCTACACTGTTAGCATTCATCATGAAATTGTTACTGAAATAAAAAGGCTGGAAAAATAATTGGTTAGTAACATCCGCCAACAAAAACAGCACTATAAACCTTCGATAAACCAAAGGAAAGAAGCTGCATGCATATACAACAATCATAATAATTTGAGCCGTGGTGGTCCAGTGGCGAGTAACCTTGCCTGCCGTGCAGGAGGCGTTGGTTCGATCCCCGTCCAAGCCGACTCGTACCAATGAGTTTTTCGGAATTTATGTACGATTTGATACACCACTGGCTTTTCGGTGAAGGAAAACATCGTGAGGAAACCTGCATGCTTCAATTTCGAGGCGTGTATTGTACCCACTGTCCATTATAAGTGGCGACGGGCTCACCCCCCGTCACACTGCACAGAGTTTCGGTACTACTGGTGAAACGTGGATGTTCTGAGGTTTCAGAATATCTCTGACTACCTCGGGGAATATAGTCGTGAGCATAATATACTTATAATAATTATCAGCCTATTATCGTTCTCTGTTGATCATTGGCCTCTTCCATGGCAAGCCATAATACCACTGCGTAAGAAAGAGTATCTACAGGGTGTCAGTGTAAACAGTTGCATTATTTTAAGGGGTGATTGTGATACTGAATAACTTTCCTTAAGAAACATAGGAAATTCGCAAAGAAAAAATCGATATTTCATGCAAACGTTACATCTATTGATTGCATTTAGTATGGAAAGCCCAATTTTTTTTTTGAGAATTTACTATACCTAGGTTTCTTTTTTTGATCCGATTTTTTTGGTCACGTAAGTTTTTTAACAAAATAGTTCTCATGCTACTTCTATTGGTTCTCTTTATTGAGGTCAGTACCATGTCCTCTATCAAAATAAAAAAAATTGACCACCGTGGGCCATCATGTATAATAATCAACCGATGCCGAAATCGGATAAGACAAATAATATTAAAATATCTTATCAAGTTCGTATCTCAAGCGAAACTCCTCAATTTTATACGAAACATTTTCCGTAACGGAACGAAAGCAAAAAATAAGAAGCTTACCATCGAAAGTCACTCAATAAAACACTTTCCAGTTTAACTTATAAAAGCAAAGTTATAAATTCCTCCAAGTCCCGTCTTGAGCATACAATTTGTATGTCTTCTGAGGGACTTCGACTGAGAAGTATTATGTATTCCTTTAGAGAATTTATGTGCTAATATCAGGTGCTGCGAAATGTGGCTAGAAAATTCTGGTTTTGTTACAAGCTTCGGCCATGTGTACTTTATCCTTTCTTGCGTCTTTGGTCTAAAGATTAAGTTAAAAGCGATTTGTGTTAAAAGGAATTTGATTAGGCCATGTTTCACTCCCAGGCTATAATTTAAAACCCTGTGAAAAATGTTACTGCAACTTACACTGAGAAAAATATCTGGTAGTACATTTTACAACTATAGTAGATTACACACCGAGGACAGGAAAGTAAGAAAGGCCTCAGATCTCACGTAATTGTTGACAGAGGCGAAGCCGAGGTCAACAAACATGTGATCTGAGTCTTTCTTAATTACTGTCCGAGGTTAGTATACTATTTATCTCCTCAACAGAGGTGGAAAGCGACAGCTTCGTTAAGCGCAGCGGGACGTTAATTGACTCTTTCCGTCCGGCGGGGAGAAATTTATATTAGCAGATTTTAGTTAAATCTACCAGAAATCGATTTAAGATACTGCCTGTAGGATCCTACATCAGGGCAAAGGCCTCCTCTTACGAATAAGGATGAGAGGGACTCTACTCTACTTACCTAGATATTTTTTTCCGTGCACAAAAGTTAAACATAGAACAGCGAGTTAAATTACCATAGAGAGCATCGGAGGCGCGTTGCGGAGAACTATGGTAACTCTATCTTGAGGTCCAGGATCGAATCCACACGGATTATATGCTTTGTATCAATGAGTTTTCTAACTTATGTACCACCGACCGTAATACCAACTGCTCTCAGACGGTGAAGAAAAATACGCGGAAGAAGAAATTCCGATGCGTATGTGAAGGTCAACTAACCCGCATTGGGCACGCGTGGTGGTCTAACGCCCATACACCCTCCATGAGGGCACGCTTGAACCTTGCAGTGGGACGTATACAGAGTGTAAGTATACGTAGTAAAAATCTGACGTCCATACTAAACTGCAGTACCGACTCGACTAAAATATATGAGACAGCAGATTTTTTTTCGTGATATCGAAGTTGGCTCCATAGTGAAAGTTGTTCAGTTCCATGGTCTGAAGCACTCCTTTAAGTATTACTAGGGTATTTTGTTACACACTGTATAGGCTGATGATGAAAACTTTTTTAAAGCTAGGAAGACAAACATCGCCTAAATCTCTTATTTCGCGCCATCCCTCGACTGCCCGCGGAAACGTACCGCTTTGCGGTATGAAATTGAAAATTTATGAAACAACAAGATTTGCTCCCTCAACCTCTACAGCTCCGTTTATCTTCGTGTTTAGCTCAGAATTCTATTTCGGAGACTTATCCAATTCTCTATTTATGTTTGTCTGTACATTTTACCAATAGAAACCTCGTGGGAATAGACGAAAACCAATTTAGTTTTAGTCTGAAATAGTGAATTAAACATGGGTAATCCCTACTTTACTCTCCTGTACAATACGATGAATAACTTTGAACGTACTATATGCCACATGATGTTAACAAATTAAGGTAAAACCTTTAAATCTCTTGCAATAATAAAGCGTTTGGCTAATTTTCAGGGATGGTTCAGACTATCAAACTGAACAACTTTTAATTGGGGAGCAAACCTGAAATCGCAAAAAGAAAATCAGCTGTTTCATACAGGGTCCTTCTTTATATGCTGACACTTTTAAAGTGGTGGACCAGACCGTCAAACTGAACAACTTTCTCTATTGGACCAACATCGAAATCGCGAAAAAAATATCAGCTGTCCCTTACATTTGGCTCGAGTAGGTTTGAAGTCATGTATGGAACAGCCGTTATTTTTCGTGATTTCGGTATTGGTGCCATAGAGAAAGTTGTTCAGTTTGGCAGTCTGATCATCCTCTTAAAAAGTGTCAGCGTATTCAGAAGGACCCTGTATATTTTAGTCCAGTAGGCATTGAACTTTAGTATGGAACAGCTTATTCTTTATTGCTACTGATAAAATGACAATTCAGGGTAGCTGAGTGTGTTAGGACACAATGTCACTTATTGTATTATTAATAATTATTATTCAGTGATTGTAAAAATAGGGAGAAAATGATCTCATTACGGAACATCTTGAGATGGAGTCAGAAATCAGTAGGTCTCCCGTAAAACTGGGAGGTTTCAGAACATTGTAAATGTTTGTATAAAAACTGAATCCCGAAACTTTTGAACAGCGAATTCCCTTTAAATAACGATAAAATGCCATCTTTACCTTCGGCGACGCGCAAATAAATACCAGACTAAAACAAATTGTACTTTCCCGAGTTAAAAGACGCTATAAATAACGCACTTAACCTTATAGAAGGAGAAATAAAGACTAAACAAGTCCCAATACGTAATTTTAGGTGATATTTAGACTTTCAATATTAAATTCGTTGATATTGTGCATCGTGCCCATTCTATCTTTGACTGACCATCAGAAATCCAAACGCAAGATTTGCCAACAAGCCATGGAGCGTAGCATTCTAGGTGTAAAACTAACCGATCGGATACAAAACACCATAGACACATTACTCTAGCGATAGACCAGCTCGTTCAAACCAACAACATGTCACACAAAACAACACAAAATGACACATTGCGGTCTGTCATTGCCATAGTGACAAAGTTAACTCGGGAACATCAATCAGGTGCGGACACCTCATTCAAGTGGAACATGTTGCTTCTATGCAAGGGCAAGTCTATCGCTAGAGTTTAATTCTATGCAAAACACAGATCTGCGATCCAGAACTGGTATAGCTGACAGGCCTTAAAACAGCTCAGCTGAAGCAGGACTGGGCGGGATATCTGCCGCATGCATCCGGAGAGGTGGACCAAGATGGCCACAGAGTGGGTTCTACGAGATTGTTACCGACGACGTGGAAGTCCCAGGAGAAGATGGAGCAATGACTTGTATACCTTCCTGAAGGGTTGGTCAGAGATTGCATTGATTAGGGAGGATTGGAGAAAAGGGTGGGACACGAAACAGGATAAATAAAATAAATGCTAAATTCAATCAGCTGATCGAACATTTGTATGAAAAGATGTTTTTTTTTCTTATTTACCTTTGTTCCTTTGTGAAAGTTGTCCAGTATCACGAGTACAATCATCCTTTAAAGTAATGCAACTGCCTACCCTAACACCCTGTATGTCAGATACAAAACTATTTTGCATTTGTGTTATGCATCGAAATACTCTCCACTCGCTCACTCTAACTTAAGCAAAGTGACAAAGACGGATCATTTTGAAACACAGACGGAAAGTTAAGTAATTTAATTCGATTTCACTCGTAAGGGAAAGGGAAGGGGTTCCTTAAGGGAATCGGTCACATTGATGGGGTCATTGCTAGCTCCCAATTTGACGGCTCATAGTTCAGTCGGTGCTAAGTCTGTCTGCTGATTCGAGGGTCGCTGGTTCATATCCCGCAAGGGGAAAATATTTGTATGATGAATATTGAGTTAATTTGTATATCAATACAAGACCAGCACTGGTAGCATGCTACACGTGATACTGCTGTATCACGTCTTTTATCTCGTTCGTTCGTCTCGAAGAGCGAAGGTGTGATATCGCTGTATCACGGTGGCATGCTACCAGTGCAGGCCTTCGATCAAAGTAAAATTAATGGATAGGCCCAAAGCGCGTTAAGTTGAAGCACACTACTGGTGCACCTGGTCCATACAAACTGGCACACTTGTCTGTCATCTCGTTACATATTTGAAGTAGGTATACCTATCATTAATTTTATTGTAATCGAAGGTGCAGGCTAGATTCTTTAAATGTGACTAGAAATATTTTTATTTTATGTTTTTACATATTTCACTCGCCACCAGAATTTTGTTAACCTATCATTTAATAGGTTTTGAGCGTAATACGGCTATTATTTAAACAGAAATTAAACCATCGTTTATTTTAGTTTACCTTCAAACCTATTATTTGTCCAACAACATCGCTGGAAGTATAAAATTAAAAACAATATCTACTAGATAATAAGCTGTTATTTAGCGCTATTAAATATTAACTTTGCCCAATATTATTAATAGCCCAGTATAGACATGATATCGACTGAAATGCCTAAGTATATCACGAACAAGCAGGTAAATTATTCACACCTCATTTATTCGAAAACTCTGAATTTAGAGCTCGTACTTTATTAAATTAATTAATGGATTGCTTTTAAATGCGGTAGGTTTGTAGAATGCTATACAGCTTAACAAAAATAGCGAACCAGACAACGGTAAAAGATATAATATGTTGCGGATTGCATCACTGCACGCTGCATGAGCTGCTAATGACGTTTATTAAGTGTGCTTCTAGCTCCTATATTGAATAAATTATATTGACTTGACTTGACTTGCAGCCTAGAAAAGTATGGTGTGATAATACATCAGCATATGCTCACGACTATATTCCCCGAGGGGGTAGTCAGAGATATTCTGAAACCTCAGAACATCCACATGATAATACAGGATGTTAGAAAAAGTATCATTAACCTTTAAACCACATACTCTACCCATCAAACTGAACAACTTTTTCTATGGGAGCAAACCCGTCAGCGAAAAAGAAAAATCAGCTCTACCATAATAAACTGCAATTAATAAATGAATGTTAAATAAATAACTTTCCTGGACTTTAGACTAGACACAGGACCACCTGAAGCGTATGCAGGTTTCCTCACTATGTTTTCCTTCTAGCTTCTTGTATGAGTATCCCCAAATTTTTGCTATTTGTTTTTTGTATTATTTGTCATAAAATCGAATACAATAACACATTATGTGAAAATTTCAACTGGATACCTACAATCTCGCAAACTAGGACGAACGGACAGATGAGGCTTACGAATAGGGTTCTGTTTTTACACTTTGGGTACTGAACCCTAAAAAGCAACTTCAACTAATTCCATTGCCCAGTCCAAGCGGCGCATGACATCGCCATTTGTACTTATCTTCTACGCTATCCCGGACGGGACGTTGGCCCTATTTCCACCCTATTCTTCTTCATTTCGCCCGATCAAGGCCATCATTCTTTGAGTCGGGATCGCGTCCACCTTTGTATTTTTTTTCCTGGAAAAACATTTTATTTTACAGATTTTGTATACTTCGTTGACCTATTTAGTCCGAAAAGATTCTTTGGTTTGTTCTAAATGTTCTCAACAACCGTGCTTTTTTGTAAGTTTCGGTGGCGCAATTTTTTTTTTGTGATTTTGTTGAAACCAATATCGAAATATTAAAATATAAAATACAAGCTTTAAAAATATATAAGAGGGACACAAAAGCATTCATTAGTTTTCGAGATATTTGAACTTTGTGACACCGAAATTGAAAACTGCCACCGAGTACTGTAATCAGGCCCACCGAAATCTTAAACTGGCACCAAAACTTAAATCAGGCCCACCGAAATCTTAAAGTGGCACCGAAACTTAAACACAATATGAAAATACTTTTTTTCGAAGAACCCAAAGATGCTATCGCATAACAGGGGCTAGATGGGGAAAAATAGCCCTCTTGAACACTGCAATAGCAAGACCAATAGTAAATATATTGACTGTAGAAAGTCAAAAATAGAATCTTTAAAAAGTTCTTAAATCTCGACAGCGCAGATTAAAAATTGCTCGAATTGCCCGCTTTTGAAGGATAAAATCTACAGCTGTCTGATACCCCCTTAAAACAGGCATTTTCAGACAGTCCAATTAAATCAAAACGGGGCTCTAGTAGTTTGTTTTTAACAAATAAAATGAAGGTACAAACTGCAAGTAACGCCAGAATCATTAGCTATAGCAAATGCTACATTGTAACATAAATAAAATCCTAAAAGCAGAAGGTATCATCCACAAAGGTATATCTAACAAAGTAGAATTTCATTGTTCGCCGCTCTCGGCGCATTGCAGTGACCTGCCGACCATTTTGCTTAACGCTTTTCTTGTCTCCGTTTTTTTGGTGTTTCTTTTTTGTAATTTTTTATATTCTACATGGTGTAACAAAACACTCTAGTAATACTTAAGGGGGTGCTTCAGACCATCGAACTGGACAACTTTCACTATGGAGCCAACGTCGAGAAAAACAAAGAAAATCGGATGTTTCATACAAAACTGCTGTACCAGCTCGACTCAAATGTATGGAACAGCAGATTATTTTTTTTTTATTTCGAAGTTGTCTCTGTAGAGAAAGTTGTTCAGTTTGATGATCTGAAGCCCACTTAAGTATAACTAGGGTATTTTGTTACACCCAGTTTTATTTATACTTTATATAACACAGGGTTTAATAGAACAGCCTAGTAATACTTAAAGGGCTGGTTTAGACCATCAAACTAAATAACTTTCGATATGTCAATGCGTCTGTTAGTGGTCGTGTAACTTCTGAACGACACAACCGATTAAAGTTATTTTGACAATTTTTTTTTTCAAAGCAATTGTTGTTTCATAAGTAACAATAAATTTTTAAAACTCATAAGGGGGTTGTTTAGACCGTCAAACTGAACAACTTTCTCTATGGGACCAACATCGAAATCGCGAAAAAAATAATTTTAAATCCCATACATATTTTAGCTCTAGTCGATTTGTAGAGTATAGAACATAAATTTTTTTTTTCGCGATTTCGATATTGGTCCCATAGTGAAAGTTGTTCAGTTTGATGGTCTACACCACCCCCTTAAATGTTTATTTGTAGTTTTGTAACACCTTGTATATAACTTAGAAACATTATATGTCTAGAATGAGCCTCACGGTTAAACAGTATAAAACAAAATGGACCATGTTTCATAGGTTGGTGTGCGCCTCACGCCATACAAATTATGTATGTGTGCGTGTATATGGATAGGTTTTGGGGCCAGTAGTACCGGTTCCAATTTTTTTCGTCGCAATCGTATCTCCGACTGTCAATCTTGACAAATAACTTTATCAAAGATCTATAATTAGATCTGATAATTGGCACTGTAGTCAAAAAATCAGCATCATTAATTCTACACGAAGTCGCGGGGAAAAGTTAGTAAGTATACCTATTTAATTTTTTGTTATAGACGTGTTTCAGTTAGTTCATCTATGAAAACGATCCCCACTCTTTGCCGTGCATGTGTTTAATATATTGCTTAAGTGTGCAAAGTTAAAATAGTTTAAATGTAAATTTGGTTTTACAGAGCGCTATGCTAAATTAACATTACATTCAAAAGAAAATTCAAAAAAGCGAAGACACAAACCAGAGTATCACATGTGTAGTATAATCCTGCATTATAAATAAGATAATTTCACCGGCTAACCGAATTGGCGCGTGCGTTTTTTATTATTTTACAACATCGTTTGTACCCCCCAATTGGAGTAACAAAGGTTAAATTGGGTAAGTTTCGTGGTGCAAAAATTTGTGTTTTCGAGTTGTTAGCTTTTTCACTAATGAACTCGTGAATATGATATGAACTCCGCCTGATTCCTGATTCAGAATAATTTTCGTTTCAAGCTAGAGTTAGAGCAACAAATTTATACTGTAATTAGTCGTAACCACGAGCATGCGTTTGATATGTTTTTTTTTTTTCAATTTATTTACTAGCCTGGTTACTAGACCTTTTGGCTAAATCTTATTTATTTTTATATTTCTTCTGTTTTCACATTAAAACGTTGGTATTTGACGTTTTGATGGTTCTTTGGAGTTTTTGGAGACGATCGAAAGACGCAGGAAAAGCAGAGAAGTCCACAGGAAAGAGGTGAACCGACCGCTTTGCCGCGCTAAAATCACGGAACACTTTTCCTGTTTACGACCCATGCACCATCATATTTCACTGAACTATAATATATTGTTCACTTGCACGACACTTTGTTACGCAAAACAACACCAATTTTACGAACCAAAACTCACTATAAACAATAAAAATTCGATGAAATATGAGGACTCCAAACGTCAGCTACCAAAGCCCGCCAAAAACTCCTGCGTTTGATATGGTTTGTTGAGTGTTGCCAGGCATATAATAAAATTTCAAATGATCGTATCTGATATTTTCCTACAAAAATGACAAATGAATAAAAATAACATCTCTTAATGGAATTGTTATCACTACAGTGTTAGAATTAGTCCCTAATTATCTATTAGCTGAAGATTCACTGGTTAGACTGAAGGTACTTCGACCGCACTCAGGCAAGAAATCAATCTTTTATTTAGGTAATATAGGAAAACTCCGTCCGTGGTCCGTGTGGTGTCGGCTAAGAGTAGCACCATCCCATTTCCTCCCGTGGGTGTCGTAAAAGGCGACTAAGGGATCTACCGGAGGATGGGCAGCAGCATCCTCTGAATACACACATTCAATCCAACTGCGATCGCCAACCCGCCTGCCAAGCGTGGCGATTATGGCAAATCCCCCCATTTTTGGGGAGGCCTATGTCCAGCAGTGGACGTTTATCGGCTGATATGATGATGATGATAGGAAAACTTAAAATTTTCCATTTTATTTTATTTTAATCGGTTATCAATTTTATTGTGTTTCTTTTATTTTCACACTTCGTGGTGTATACGTGGCCCACCATGCAAGCCGTGCAGGAGGCGATGGTTCGATCGCCTTCCAAACGTAACTGGTAACTTTGTAGGCCAATGCTCAAGTATTCCATCCGCCTATATTGTGACGGACACAGACTTCCTGACTGTGGACGTACAGTAGGACGTTTATTGGGTACTGAAGCACCAAGAGGTACAGTTAAACAAACATCAATAGTCCAACTGAAGTTGTCGAAGTATAGCTAGGTAGACTTACTACATAGGGGTGTGACAGTCGATTTAGGAAATATAATTTTCTAATAGACGTATTTATATCCCGTTTAAAATAAAACTGGTCAAGTGCGAGTCGGGCTACTAGCGCACCAAGAGTTCCAATTCAATTCAATTCAATTCAAAATCATTTATTCAATATAGGAGCCTGAAGCACACTTATTAAACGTCAATACTTTTTTAAGCTACCACCGCGTCGGAACGTGTTGTCGCTGTAGAGAAGATGCGGCCAGAAACTCTACAGCATAACACGACTTAATGACTATTACAATATAAATTCTTATGCTAAGGTTATGTATACAGTAATACATAGTCTATTTAATTAAATAATTGATACTATACAGTAAACTATATGTTAGTGACCCAAGCATTTTGATCATTTAAATAATCATCCAGTTTATAGTATGCTTTTTTACAGAGGACTTTTTTTATCGGAGTTTTAAACATGTTTTCGGAAAGATTCAATATGGTCTCGGGGATTTTATTATAACAGCGTATACAGTGACGCATGAAAGACGTGTTGACCCTACTAAGCCGAAAGTGTGGAAATATCAGTTTATTTTTATTTCGTGTGTTATAATTATGAACATCACAATTTCGTGGAAACAAAGACAAATTTTTTCTTACATATAAAATGTTTTCATAAATAAACCGTACTACACTACCACACAGAGAAGAAAGAACGTAAAAAAAAAATTGTCTCCGGGACCTTTAGTGCGAGACCGACTCACACTTGGCCGGTTTTTATTTATTGTTGTTATACGGTAGTGTTTATTCTATAACCACACCAAGCTTAACGCTTGTATGTATTACCGTTTTTACGATAGAACGAGAAGAAAAAAAAACGTTGATAAAAACTAGTTTCTTTTAGGACACCCCTTAATTTTTAACTATTTGACATTTTTATTACGTGTTAGTAAATGCGCTATAATAACGCATATCCCATGAAAATTGCATCTGTCTAGCTATTACGGTTGAAAAGTTACAGCCCTAAATAGTTGGGACATTCCCGTTTTCACCCTTTATGTACGGAACCCAAAAAAATATGTTCAAATGAAGACTGAGCAAGTAGTTAGAGATAAAAACACCAAATTTCACTTACTTAGTACCCAAATGCTGTCCAGTGTTACGGAGGGTGAGCCCGTGGCTACTTGTAATGGACTGGGTACAATACATGCCTCAAAATTTAAGCATGCAGGTTTCCTCACGATATTTTCTTTGAAAAGCCATTGGTGTTACAAATTGTATATAAATAATAAAGTTGTTTTCATCATCACTTCATTACCTACTATTGATGTTTTTCCCCTTTAGAAACCGATGACCTATTAGGATTATCGCAAAATTAATTTCTAACAAATTTTGAAGCCTTATTGGAAATAAAGTTTAGAACAACAAATTTTATCGAAACCAAGAATGACAATAATACAGGATTCAATTGAAAGTTTCGAATTTCTGCTTATATCGCTATATTAGGTACTTAGATATACTAAAATAAGGAAGAATTTTTATATGCATATTTTTTTACACTTAATTGTATTAGTTGAATAGAGGCCTCAATATTGAAACTGCAACAACGGTTGTAAATTGTGTAATTTCTTTAATGAATATTAATATTTCAGAGTGTTTTAAAATTTAAATGTTTAAGTAGTCAACGTAGCATTATTTAGAGCTAGATTTTTGATAACTTCTTAAAACGGCCTTTCTGGAATCATCACTTCATGTCATACAGACCCATGCTGCATTCTAATAGCGTCTGTATGGGAGGCTAATCCCAGAAATTACTATAGGTATTTTTATACGGTTTTAACGAATATTCAGGGTGCAAGGAAAAGTATAATTAACCTATAAACCACATATCTATAAAACTGAACAACTTATACTATGGGAGCAAACCTGTCCGAACAATAAAAAAATCTGCTGTCTCATACATTTGAGTCGAATAGAGCGCTACAGTTTAGTAATTTTAGTATAGAACAGCTAATTTATAGTGCTGACAGGTTTACTCCCATAGTAAAAGTTGTTCAGTTTGATGGGTAGAGTATGTGGTTTAAAGGTTAATGATACTATTCATTACACCCTGTGTACCACCACCCACATATGTATAATTGTGAATGTATCGTTAGCAAACCTTTAAATAAATAAATAAATAAATAAATAGACTGATTCACGTGGAAAGTTAGTCAGGCCAACTACACTCAGTGCTACCCGTGCGGAGCCGGATCAGGTCCCTAGTAGAATTTCGAGCGAGGTGAGTACCACCGCATCTTCCTCTTTTTGTTCAATCTAAGATATTGGGAACTTTTCTTAAGCACAATTTACGACTTCTTCACAAAGTAGGTATTGTAGACTTTTGGGGTTAACTTTAAAACTCAAGGTGAACTGGAGCCACGAATCCTTTTAGATAAATCAATTCAAAGTTTTACTTAGACATTTAAGTAGTTTCTGACCTAGAAAAGACTACTAGTAGTACGCAAGCCCATGTCCACTTATTTAACACACTCGCTTACCAAAACAGTTCATGTTTACGTTGATAGTAACTGTACTGAGTAAGCCCGACACACACTTGACCGGTTTGTAATATTTATTGTTTTACATCAGAGTAGGTAGGTATGCATTATAATCACACCAATTATGTCGCTTGTATTACCGTTTTTACGATGGAGCAAAAACAAAAAACTTTGAAAAATACACTTTACTTTATGGTTAGTATGTGTTTTACAAGAAATGTGTGTTTTTTTAACGCCCCTTAATTTTTTACTTTTTGCATTTTAAATGAAAATACAATAACACATATTCTGTTAACATTTCAACCGTTTAGCTATTAGTAGGACGGACAGACAGACGGACGGACGGACGGAACCCTAAAAAGTAGTCTTATGTGGTAGCTTATAGTACTCTGTGGTAGTATGAATGAGTCCATATTTTGGGTAATGTAAAATGGGCTTGCACTGGCCTGGAGCAGTTGATTAAATATTCATATCCACATTAATATATTTGCATTAATGTACAATTTAATGGACCTACAATATCCGCTCGCTTACGCAACTACGGGTGACCGAGTAAAATTTTCTATCGTTCCATAAATTTGTGTATTCAGGGTTTGTTTAAACCGAGTCAATTAAGGCCAGTGTGCGTAAGGTGTTGACAAACGATTTATTTTTGTACAAAAAGTGTATGGTTATGTTTTGTAAATTTAACAAAGTTCCTTGTTAAAATGTTTCGGCAATGTCACTTTGTACCATGATATCTAAATTGTTGGACGGCCGCCATAACTACAATTGTTCCCACTTTTTTTTCCATACAAACGTAGTCTGGTTATATTTTCAATACTAACCAATTAAAGAAATTTTTCAGAAAAAAACTCAAAAAAATGTTACAGTGCCTCAAAAATAAAGTGCTAGGATCCAGTGTTGTGAGTGGACGCCGCTGGTTTTCAGGAATAAATAAATAAATAACGCTCACAGGCACATACATTGTAATGATCCCAAACTAGCACTAAAGGCTTTTATTATGGAAACCATACAACAACGGCACGAACATATAACATCCATGACCGAACCGGGATTCAAACCCAGGACCCTGGTTTGGCAGTCCGGCGTGGTAACCATTACACCAACCGGGTCGTCGCAGTAGGGGCCTATGACCGTTGAAAAAGTGGACTTGGGCGAATGTACTACAAACCTATCTTTACGTTCTGTTACCTAGAAAATGAATTGTGTTCCAAAAATTTCGCGTGTCTAAAGATGATTAGAACCAATTCGAAATTCACTTTGTAGTCCTTATAACAGACAATGGCTCCCTTCGTAATAGCTTTAGGGTAATTTTAGCGTAACAAGCAACACATTAAAATTAGTGCTGCTAAAGATAACAATCGTTATTCAAAGACGTAATTTTTGTTGCTATGTTACGTGTTTTGTAAGCGAAAATTGTCTTTACGAAAATTTGGTAAGTATAATAATTATTATAGTTTAGTGTTCTCAGCTTCTTATTATGAAACAGGGGAAAACTAATTAGTTGTTTAATTAACAAGAAAGAATCTATTCCATCCCGAAAACCTAAATAATGTTGAAGGTTAAGGGTTGAACTACACATGGCCGCACGCGATCGCCCTTTTCCGTCGCTCCATCCTTTTCTGTCACTCAGGAACGTCATTTGCGAGAGCATATAAGATAGAAGGAACGCGATCGCGTGCGATCGCACGCCGCAGGCGATCGCGTTCCGTCTATCTTATATGCAATGACGTTCCTGAGTGACAGAAAAGGATGGAGCGACGGAAAAGGGCGATCGCGTGCGGCCATGTGTAGTTCAACCCTAACCTTGTTATTACAATACATACACGATATCGATATTATAATGAGTAGGTCTTAACGAGCCCATAGAGCATGGACCGCATGGAGATTTCACTATGGAGCCTACCTCAGGGAACGCGATAAAAATCTGCCGTACCTACCCGACGCAAATGTATGGGACAGCAGATTTTTTTTCGCGTTTCCTGGGTTAGGTTCCTGGTTTAGGCTCCATAGTGAAAGTTGTTCAGTTTGATGGTCTGAGTTCACCGTTTCAGTTTGCGGAGGGCTGTCCCTTACACCCTGTATACAAACTCAGTCTAATTTTACCTTTCCAAAAACATTACGAAACTTGACCTTTAAGAGGATATCATTCGGAGCGCGCTCCATACAAACGTACTATGGTGATATTTTCAATACTAATCAATTAAACTCAATGAAACTTTTCAGAATCAATCTAGAAACAAATTTCTATGCTTGTATAGAGTCAGATTTTCGTCAAAATTTATAGTTTTAAAGTTACATTGCCTCAAAAATTTCCATACAAATCTTTAATTAATCCTAGCATTGAAACTGTATAATTTTACGAAAATCTGACTACATACAAGCATAGAGATTTGATTCTAGATTGTTTCTGCAAAGTTTCAATGACTATAGTTGGATAGTATTGAAAATATCACCATAGTACGCGTGCAATTGCGCTCTCGGAATAAAATTCTCTTAATAGTAGTCAATGGCAACACAAAGTTTCGAGTCTATCGATATTAAATTAATTTATCATCAGTCCATCGTCCTCTGCTGAATTATACGGTCTCTCCCAAGGCGCACCACAAAACTATTAAATTAATTGTTTAGGTCTAATAGGAAACTATGTAACAAATTTAATATTGGCAACCACTAGGTAGGTACCACCTAGCCGTCTTAAATGCTACGAGTATTAAATTACATTAAGCCTCAGTAGAATAGATGTTCGTTAACAAAGTTAAATTGATAAGGATTGCTTATACCGGTGTGACCATTAAGTGGCAGATTTTTAACATTTTGGCAGATTTGGCTATACAATTTTCATTACAAAAGTAGCTTCTGTACAAACAGTGCTTGTTGTCTCTGTGAGAACTTATTAGTCTTATTACCTACATCCTAAGTACTACCAAAAGTATTACAAATAAATTATTTCATTCATTCATTAATTCATTCATTCATTCAAAGTTTATATGCTTGCGGATGGAAACCATACAACAATCCTTTACCGATCCGGGGTTCAAACCGAGAACCTTTGAACTGCCTACAATCGCCATCTAGTTTCGGCCATTTGCGGTTTTTTTAGGCTACAGGGCCACCACTCGTTTTTAACAAAAAACAATTAGTAACAAAATTTTAAGAGTGTACTCAGACGATGAAACTAAACAACTATCCATGAGAAATATGAGTCGAAAAAGAAGATCTTTTTTGGATCTCCCATACAAAAGTCCGGATCAGCCGATCGGTTGTCTATGGGATGTCCAAAAAACGATCTGGCAACACGTAAGGTTGACATTGACATGAAATTTGACCATAGGCATCGATGCCATAGGCCGTAGAAAGAGAAGGAACTAGAAGAAAGCACGTGTCTTGTCATATCACTCAGTAAGAGACGCACATAGCAAATTCGCTCTAGTTAAAAAAGGAGATCGCTACTTATTGCTGTCCTTATCGACGTAACCACTTTTTTGTTCTACGACGGCTGTCTGACTCCGGAGTCAGACATCTATTTTCATACAAATTGTATAGGATTTTATGGCTATCGCTGTCTCATACGCGGTTACGCTGATGTTACGTCTATCAGCGTAAGCGAAAAATACTTCGCCTATGCCATAGGCACATTATTTTTTTTTATCAATGTAAATATTTTCTTGCAAACCATTTGCATATGCAGTCAAAACCATTTGCGTCAAAGGTCAAAATATTATAAAAATACAATTATAATTTATAAACTCGATTAAAACGATGTCTGCTATCCGTAAAAAATGGAAAATAAATTTAAAGAAATATGCATACCGAATTTTTTTAAATTAAAAATTAAATTTGGTTTGGTGTTCACCTGAGGCTATCTACTCTCCCTATTATAAGTAATGAGCGTGATATGTAATTGCAAACAAGGAACTTTTTTTAACCTATCTAAGTAAATAAAAGAAAAACCCTAATAAGATTTTACTTTGTTCTCTTAGAAACAATTACACGTCTCTTAATTGTAATAAGATTATTATTCACAATTACTTTCTCTATTAACTTCTCATAAGATTTAATTCCACGAACTCCGTAATTACCAAAGACTACAAAGGTAGAGATGGTGCAAGATTCTTATATACCTATCACATAGTTAAAGCTCGGCTCCAACTAAAATGCTGCCAGTTCAGGAGGCCGGTCTAAAAAATAAAAAAATGTTTTGTACACTCGACAACAATAAAAACGGGTCACCAACAACATAGACCTTAATATCTCGGAAACTAAGAATGGTAGCTTATTTAAATAAAAAGCATATTATAGACAATTTAATACTACTTAAGGGATCTAGTACTTCGAGACTGCTAGGCTGGCAACCCTTGAAGCCAAACGCCAAGACCGCAAGATCCGTCCCAAACCAACATACAATTTACACGTACGACTGGACAACTGTACTGTGCTGCGTGTAACAGGGTCTTTAAGACAAAACTCGGATTCTCCAGTCACAGCCGAGCTCACGCCAGGAACCAATGAGGGCGCCGTCGACGGATACGTCGTGAAGGACATTATCAAATCAGTCAAGTTTAACGCGATACGGAATTCAGTACAGTTAACTGGATGGTAATGTGATTAGAACTGAAATAGAATTCTATGACTTAAATAAGAGCGATTGAGTTCTCTGCAGAACGAGAACGAAAACGAGAGAGTGAATCAGTGTTTAGCCACACCTTGGACACTCACACTCAGTTGCAGAAACGCTCATTAAAGTCAATCCTCCATTAAATCTTTTGCTTGATTTTACTACGTCAACAAGACAAAAAGTGACAGCAAGAGATTTAATGGAGGATTAACTTTAATGAGCGTTTCTGCAACTGCGTTTTAAATGTCATTTCATACAAATGGGAAAATTTACAAGAAGAGATAAGGATGCGATACGGAGTGAGTGCGAGCGAGACAAAGAATACGCCATTACCTACATTTTCTGCCACGCTTTCGGCCAAGCGGGGGTGAGGTTAAAATTGGTGGGGGCAGGGAGTGTCCGAGACTACATGTAGTAATAGATACTTTTTCGTATATTGTGTGTTTAGAGCTCTCACGTGGTTGTTTTTTTTTTGTCTCCATATTAATGATTGTAGGTAAAAATTGGTTTTACAAGATTTTACTCACCTGTGTACTCTCTATGCCGCTTAATCTGTGGTAATAACTAAATAGCTTTACTCATATTTCTCTCAAAAGTGAAATACAAAATGTAAATGAACTTTTGTTAATTGTAGTCACTCTAGCATTTGAGTAATTCCTTTGAGATATGCAATTTAAATTTTGTAAATTAGTACATTTTGGCTAATTTTGAATTTGTTTTGTTGGATAACGTGTATAGGGTCTTTGTTTTGACCGGAAACGGATGTTATAGAAAGCACTGTTTAGGTTTAATGCCTAAAATAATACCAAAAAGGGGAAGAAGCGATTTCCGTTAACGAAAAACTCACATGAAAAATTTACATAGATATAATTTAAATCAATAGTTTAACTACTGTTTTATGATCTTTTCGTAAGTACCTTTAACCGAAAGAAGTGCATGAAAAGATCTAACAATGTGGATGAGGCGATATAAGTATGTCAGATGGAAATATGTAGCATGTATCGGGCCGTAGACTCTACCTTCATAGGAAATGAATATGAAATTATGAAGTTTAAGACACAGAACGTGAAAAATTAGTATCTTAACTATTATAAAACCGTAAAATCATGAGGAATAAAAAAGTTGCGGTTCTCTTCATATAAATTCAAATAACACTCGATAGCGCGATTTAAAAACATGCAGCGCCATCTATTGACAGAATTGTTAGTTTGTTTGTTTGTTCGCGCATCACGCAAAAACTACTGAACCGATTTTGATGAAACTTTTTTTGTTTGATAGCTTATGATCTGACTTAAAATCTGGTATATAATTTGTGCGGACGAAGTCGCGGGAAAACACTAGTGGGTTCATAATGCCCCTTTCCCAAAGTCCCCTTGTTTCGAAATGTAAATTTTACAGAATGTCCCTTTCCCAAAATATCCCCAGTAGTGTCCCGCAAAGTAGCCAGCGACGACGACACGTGATGTAAATATGATGCGACGTAATAAAGTTCAATCTACTCCGGTTAGCAGGCACACGCGTTATTACCGCTTCCTCTTTTAGTTTCATCTAAGGTATCTGCTAACCAGAGTCAAACAATTACCAACTTTATTGTGCTTCGTAAGCAAATTAAAACTAACAATTCCGTCTATTGATTTATGCACAATTTGGTAAATTTGCTACGTCACATTTTGCTCGTTTTTATAGTGACGCTCATGCATTTTTGAGTCAGAAAAAAAGAAGGTAAGTAACTCATATTCTCGATAGGCGTCCGCACACAAAATTCGTAGGTGTGAAATCTGTCCGTTCGGAAATTCATTGGTTCGAAATGTAGAATCAAAGTCACATTAAAACTACATTTGCATAGGGTCGAATATTTGGGTTGTGTGATTGAGGTCATGTTCTGGCTTAATCGCTTCAGACCCACCGTACCCCTGGCTATACCTCTGGTATGGTGGTACGGTGGGTCATTCATGTCTACATTGGCATTAAACGTAAGCCTTTTTTCGTAGGGCATGAAAAAGAAAATATAAAATAAAATAATAAAAAAGGATGTTTACACGTTTAAACTCGTCTCATTAACACGTGTATGTTATTATGTTAATTGTTAATGTTAAGTTAGTGTGTGTGTAATGTAAAGTTTTATATAAAACAAAATCTATAACACTACGATCTGTAACGATCACGGTCTACGGTCTGGTCTATCTATCTTACTAAGGTCTAAGCCACACCACTTGATACGTCATTTCTCACAGAAACTCAATATGGGCTATTAAGTGAGCTTTTCGACAAATGCACGCTTTAAAAATAGTTGGTTGTTGAAGCAAAGCTTCTTACCACCCTGAAACGATTAATGATCGTATGTATAATGTATGACTCTTAATTGGACAGGTAGGTAAGTTTTTAGTTGAAACATTTGTTGAATTTCGAAAAGATTTTATCAAAATCTTGATCGATTATCGTTTTTAATGCGTTAACTAAATATCCCAAATTGATCCCAAAAACTCAAAAGGGTGAAAGTTCCCATCGATATGAACAACTTTTACTATGCGATAGCAAAACGTTTTTTTTAGATTCCATTGTAAGTCCAATAGGAAAAGTAGTTCATATTGATCCTTGGGTCCTTTCACCCGAGTTTTCGGGAGCGATTGCCTTACACCCTGTATTATAAATTAAGCTTTCAGAAACTACTCTCAAACTCTGTAAACCTAAAGCCTTACAGATTAGAGTTCTATCCACATTATAAGTTCAGTGAATCAATCCATTTTCATATTTATGACGTCGGAATATGGGTTCTGTCAAGGGACTTAATAAAAGGAGATGCGAAGTTTGGCTTCATCCGGAATGTGATGCATGGGACAAATACGCACTTTGCCCAACGGAATTGGAATTCGTGAAAGCTTTTAACGACTGAATACTAATGTATGGGAATGAGTTTTGGAAAGTGTTCGGGTGTGTTTTTCATTGAAACCGACAATTTTAATTACCTATTTTTTAAACGATTTTATTTTTGTGTGAATCTGAATTAGAAATGAAGTGATACGACGGACTCACGTGTCTAGAGGTCTACCGAGAGGACGTCTGCGTCGTCGGCTCGTGATTGTTCTGGCCATGCGGGTCGGACATTTTGTGAACTCTTTTGTGTTTTAACTTTAAAACAATCACTTGAGACTCTAAACATCTCACTTACATTGGCAAAACTGCCACTCTAGATTTAATTAAAAATACATATCATTTTCCTACGTATAATATTCATATAAAGAGACGTTGGCTGAAATGTGATAACACATCGGATGGCAGTAAACAAAAATTGAATTGAATTGACGTGATACGACAGAGAACTAAAGTTGTTGACATAGCTCAGAAAATTAGCAAGCTGAAGTGTCAAAGTTCTAGAGTGGAGATATAAAGCAACGCGCGCTCTTGACGGAGGCGAGTACGCATACGCATACCTACTTTCCCCTCTGCCAAAGTCCCACCCCCGCGACGGCCCCGACCTAGCCCAGATAGGCTATAAATTCGATGCGTTTTGCTGCTATTGTCAACCCAGCAAAAAATGGCAGAAAAATGTTCTATGGAGAAATAAACAATACTTACTCCTCTCCAGGCGTTGACAGGAGCCACGTTTTTCTCTATGAGTGGAGAACACGAACTGATAGGCGTAGTGTGGGACGCCCGCTGGACAGACGACCTAAAAAAGGTAGCGGGGAGTGACTGGATGAGGAAGGTCGAGGATTGAGTTTTGTGGCGCGCCTTGGGAGAGCCCTATGTTCAGCAGTAGACGATAATAGGCTGATGAGGTGTGAAACTAAGTTATACAGCATTTTCGATTTAAAATGCAGATGGACCGTTGATTTTATAGTCCAAGCAAGTGGTGGCAGGCTATCTCAGCTACCGCACTGAACAATTTGGAGTGATTGGGGATCTACCCCCTAGCGGTCCACCCCGGGCAACGGCATCACAAACTACCAAGTTTGTGGTGGCGGCTGAACGATCCCCCACAGTGGTGTGGTAGGCTCCGCAAGGAGCCCCCCAACCCTCACCCTCCTGCCGGAGTCTGGCGCCAAGCAGCTTACTGCGTTCCGTCAGTGTGCAGGAGTGCCAGTGCACTTCTGGGTAAGCTCGCTACATCTTCGACCCCATCTTTGTCCCGAGGACTAGATAGAGGTCAAGAGCAAACCCTCAATAATAATAAAAAAAAGTTTTGGTAAATTATAACCAAACAATTGTGTCTTCCCAAATGTTTTGTAGCACTTAATTAAACATTTGGCTGTAAATGGCAATTGCTATTTATAACTAGCGAAGCGAAGAAGCTCTTAGTTTTGGTGGGCCAGCAACCTAGGAATTAGAATCCGTACCATTAACCACAGAAGTTTGGCTCGCCACTCGATTCGTAGGCTAACAGCAAACATTTGACTTTGTACAGCGACTGTACCGCGCACGTTTCCAGATAAACGTGAGTTATTGTGTGTTGCAGCAACATGCAGGGGATTTGCGGCCAAAAAATATGCAGTTTTTGTTTTTAGAACACCGATGTAAACTAGTTTAGAAGAGCCACGTGAATGAATCGCGTTGCAATATTTAACTTTTTTTAGCATAGCATAGCATATCATAGCATATGCTCACGACTGTATTTCCCGAGGGGGTAGTCAGAAATATTCTGAAACCTCAGAACATCCACGTTTCACCAGTACCTAGTACCGAAACTCTGTCCAGTGTGACGGGGGTGAGCCGGTCGCCACTTATAATGGGCAGAGGGTACAACACATGCCTCTAAATTGGAGCATGCAGGTTTCCTCACGATGTTTTTCTTCACCGAAAAGCCAGTGGTGTTACAAATCGTACATAAATTCCGAAAAACTCATTGGTTCGAGTCGGCCTCGACGGGGATCGAACCAGCGCCTCCTACACGGCAGGCAAGGTTACTCGCCACTGGACCACCATGGCATAACTTGTTTATTTAATAATAATTAATGGACTTCTTGCTTGTGAGTTAGCACAGCATTTCCACCAGTGTCAAGTGGTTTGAGGGAGTATCTATCCAATCTCGAGGATTGTTTTTGAGTAAGAACACAACTGAGAAGGACTGTGGTGTGGAGCCTCGTGGGAGGCTAAAACGCGAACCGCGCGAACACCACGCGAAAGACAAGTGTTCGGGGCAAGCCCTGCAACGTGACTCCAATATTGAACTAACTGACAGACTTGCAGAAACGCTCATTAAAGTTAATCCTCTATTAAATATCTTGCCGTCACTCTTTGTCTTGTTGACGTAGTAAAAGATACACCCCAAATGGGATTGCGGTCGTGAGTTAATGTATGTATGAAACATTAAAAAAACTTCTCAAAAATCAGTTCAATCTACTCTATTTCTTTGTAAAAGCTGTTACCCTTTCAGCGCTAAATAAAGCCAGCGTGGTGCAATTTTTTTTCCACTGTTGGTTTTTTGACCGAAGGCCTTAATGGATAGTTTCCTGCATTGGTCGAGAGTGGTTCTAAATGTGCAACGCGATGTATTTTTGCCGAAATGTTAAATAGGGTTTTCGTGTTAGCTTAAAGTTTTTAGAGTTCCGTACCTAAACGGTGCTAGCTAACGGGACCCATTACCAAATGAATAAATATCCCTACAGAACGAAGGTTTCATACAGGGAGTAAGGAAAGTATCATTAATCTTCTAAACACATCGCTACCCCAGCCGAATAAAGTGGTATTATCAAAATTCACATTTTACAGAAAAAAATATAAACGTTCAAATCGCATTTATGTCGGATCTGCTAGCCCGATTTCAGAGATCTAGGTATCAATAAAAGCGGCAAAAAAATTATTAATAACAGGTATAATTTGTATTTACTTAATGTCGTCGAAACAAGAAATATATTTAAAAAACCTATTACATTTTTATTCTTTTTAAATTGATATGCTTCTCTTAAGTGTAAACAACTATTACGACTTTATTCGTCGGAACTTCATAGAATTTTTGTAAAGTAATGCGAGTTTACGTACGTTTTTATCAACACTTCCTGTGAAATGTAGCTGTTGCAATGCGTTTTTACCACCTTATTCGGTTATTTTATTGTTTCAAACGTTTAAGTATCTAGGTTATACGTATTTAAGGTAATAAGTAATTTTTTGTATGCGGATATAGCAAAACAGGTAAAATGTATGTAATTTATATGCTTTTTGTCAGAAAACTCGTAAACATGTAAATATTTCACAGAAAAAATTTAATTTTAGCAAAAACAATCACCAGTAAAATCAATCAACATGTTAAATAACATTTGTAATTACGATTTTTGGCTAATAACTCTGATTTAATGACTGATTTCCACGCCGATACAGCTCGAGCGACTGCTGGCTGTATGATAGGCTTCGTTCGTTGTTCTTAGGTGTGGTTGACTTAGCAAATCTTTGCAACACAAAGTCTCGTCTCGTCTTTGTCTTTTTTTATTAACTATACACATTTTAGTGTATCCAACTTCGATGTCATTGTCACAGTAAATGTGGCCGCGATATACTTAAACGCCACTTTTCGGCTGAGTACAGAAGGTCGGGCAGGATCTGAGTTGGCTTTTGGATGTCGTGTGATCGGAACAGCTTCAGCTGCAGCTTCCCGAAGACTGTGGACATAGCGCCAATTATATCGTTGCTCTCAACATCTAGATCCCTTTATCTGTTCGGTTAGGGTAGTTCCTACAATATGTGTTAAAATTTTCAACATCCGAGCGCATATTTAGTCTGCAGTTGTCCAAGAAAATTACCTCGGTTTTCTTGTCACTGATTTTCAGTCCGTACCTACAGCAAGCGTCATGAGGACTCCCTGGAGAAGCCCCAACAAAACAAAGTATAGCTACGTATACGTTGTCTCTGTGATAATGTCATGAAAGATTTTGATCTGGGCCATGATGCTGGTCGAGTTGAACAGCCCTCCATCAGTCCTAAAGCGCATGTAAAAGTGTGCTATATGGTTACTCGAACTACCACGGGAAAGTACAGGGCGAACAGAGTGGGTGCCAAAACATTTATCCTAACTTAGCTCCACAGGTGGCAAACTAAAACTAAACTGTGTCTGCTTGCCTTTCACTATCACAAAACATGTTATCATTATTGTCGCGCAGAAGGAGTATTAGCCTTATAAACTTTTCTAGGAGCAACCATAGGGCATCGCGAGGAATACATTCGAAAGCCTTTTCTAGATTCAGAGATGTAGCAGTTAGCTTTGCTTCTTACTCTTCACTGTAGTTGAGTTGTCAGAGACTGAAGCTGCACAAATTCCTCTTTCAAGCCTGAAGGCAAATTGGCTTTCTGGCTTCGAAAGCGGATATAAGTTGATTCAAAGGAACTTTAGTGACGAATTTGCCAGGAATGCAATACAACCAGATGCCCTGTAGGAATTGCGGTTGGAATGGTCTCCCGTGTTCATATACAAGTAGCGGAAGCGAGAGATATTAAAATCGCCTGGTAGGTACATCATCCCAGTCCTACATTCCAAAAAACAATGTCCATGGGGTGTTATGCAGCCTCTTTCCTCCATACTTCAAGAACTCTCTCGAGTTGTCGTCAATACCGACTATTTTGTTGTTTGGTTGCCGTTTAAGTGTCGTGACAATCTCTCCAAGCATTAGCGTGAGTGGCTTCGTACTCAATACTTTATTGAATTCCATTCAATTTTTCATTGGCTCGCAGAAATCAGATACTTCAGAAATCTTTAATCTTCAGGTCTCTCACGTGTTGTAGTTCAGCTAGTCGATCAACAAAAAGTATTCGGTTGAAGCCCTATATTGACACAATGATTCGCCATGTCTTCTTTTGAAGTTAGTCAGTGCGTATCGTCCAGAGATTTAAGTGGTACTTTAACAAATGGCATGCAACCGATTAGATTTCCTTCGTCAACGTAAAGTAAACCAAATCGGTTCGACTGTGAAAGAATGTAATCTGCCTTGGCTTTCCACCTCCTTACTTCCAGATCCTTAACTTTTCGTGTAAGAGTCCGCTGCGTGCGAGGCATTGCTTTTCTTTATCTCTAACTACATGTTCCTCTTGGGAGTAACTGCGTCGACGACGCAGGCGTCCCAATAGGGCTCGGTGTTTTGAGATGGCCTCTGTCAATGATCTATCGTTATCATCAAACCAGTCTTCGCCTTCGAACTTGGGTCAGTTTTCCTATCCTTTGTTTGGCTGAATTGATTACTTACGAATAGAGAAGATTCCATGTCGCTTGCAATTCAGTGACCAAAATCAAATTGCGCTACCTATTATATTTTTATGGGTTTACAAATTACAAATAACACTTTATCTACACAAATTAAGTTAAAATACGTTTCTTGAAATGTTAAAACTTTTAAGTAATAAAACATTGCATAATAGCCTTTTAATAAAATAATGACTAAAAAAGGCTCAATAAAGTTTGCTTCTAGCGAAATCTAACATTTCCGGCGAATAAAGTGGTAATAGCTGTGTACGTAAACATCGATTCTGTTAGCTTGGCGTAACCTATCATAGCAGCCATCTTCTTCGGAATCAACTTACAAATCTATTACGTACAAAAACATCTTTTTTTAAATAACTTTGCATATACATCACGGAATTTAATAAAATAAATCTGAGTGATGTAGTAGGATGTAAGGAAGCTAAAAATGAAATAAAAATAAAATAGTGGTAATCGCACTTTACCACTTTATTCGGCCGGGGTAGCGACATACTGAACAACTTTTACTATGGCAACAAAACTGTCAGAACAAAAAAAAATCTGCCTGTCACATACATTTGAGTCGAGCAAGCGCTGCAGTTTAGTATGGAACAGCAGATTTTTGTTCTGACAGGTTTGCTCCCATAGTAAAAGTAGAGTATATGATGAGTAGACTATGTGGTTTAAAGGTTAATTATACTTTTCAATACACCCTGTAATCGCAGCCGATTTCGATGCACTCACACATGATGATGCTTCATGGCCGTGTTCGACCACAGCAACTGATTATGGCTGTTGACTTTGAGAGCTTCGTTGATGTGCTCTCAGGTGGCTGATGTAGCCTATCTTGGCTTTAAAAGTGCGTCCGCACAGGCTACAAGTCAATTTTCCATTACGATAGTTGTATTGGATGGCCGCGGGTTGGTCTGGCTTTAAGTTCATTGCGCTTGGCATCGAGATCAGCCCTACGCTTAGCCTCAAAGTCGAAAACCTTATTCTGGACAGTGAGCCTGCACCCCGGTCGATCTTTAGCAAGCTCCTCCCAACAACCCGGATCGATCTCGCAAAGCTTCATGTGACGTTTTTGCACATCTTTGTACCGCAAAAGCTGCCCGCCTTGTTTCCGCTTTCCATTTTGCAGTTCAGAGTAGAATATGCGCTTGGCAATTCTTTCCTCCGGCATCCAACGAATATGACCACACCATCGTAACTGGCGCCTCATCAGATACGCCTCTATACCACCAACATTGCAGCGTCGTAGTATCTCCGTGTTCCTGACACGGTCTGACCACTTCACGTTCAGAATGTCACGCAGGCACTTCAGATGAAATCTGTCAAGAGTGCGTATGTGCTTTCGATACAAACACCAGGTTTCGGAAGAATACAGAAGGTTCGGGAGAACAATTGCCATATATACAGCCACCTTCGTTGACAGTTTGATGTCATGGGACCGGAACACTTTGGGCCGCAGTTTACCGAATGCAGCTGATGCAACCGCGATTCTGCTGTTTATTTCCGGTTCCAGATCACAAAAAGATGTTATCATGCTGCCAAGATAGCGGAACTTGCTGATCTGTTTCAACATCCCATCACCAAGCATTACATTGAGCGTAGAGTTATTGGCATCCTGAGTGTTACTTGACAAGACTTCAGTTTTATTAACACTTATCTTCAGGCCATACCTGCAACATGCCTCATCAAGTCTGGTGACCAGATTCTGAAGGCCCTCAGAAGAATCCGAAACAAAACATAGGTCATCTGCGTACATAATCTCCCTGATGACATCATGTGAAATCCTGGTTTTTGCTTTCAGTCTTGCCAAGTTGAAGAGCTTCCCATCAGTTCTAAAGCGGATGCAGATACCCTCTGCCGAATCCTGTACTCACACATAGCGCGTTAGACGACACGTACGAACAGGCGCACATACCCCGGCTGAGTGTGTGCGCCTTTTCGTTCGTCCTCGAGTTCGAGTAACACCGACATGACAGCGGCCGCTTGTAAGAAGCTTCTTTTCTGTTGGGATATTTATTCATGTGTTATTACTAAGCTTGCGCCATTGGTCCATCTTTAGTTCTTTACTTTGTATACAGGGTGTTTCATAAGTAAGAATAATTTTTTAAAACTCTGGGGGTTGTTTAGACCGTCAAACTGAACAACTTTCACTATGGGACCAACATCGAAATCGCAAAAAAAAAAAAGTGATATCCCATACATATTTTAGCTCTAGTCGATTTGTAGAGTATAGAACATCGATTTTTTTTTTTGCGATTTCGATACTGGTCCCATAGTGAAAGTTGTTCAGTTTGATGGTCTAAACCACCCCCTTAAATGTTTATTTGTATTTTTGTAACACCTTGTAGACTACCTAAGGACCTTTTTAACCTGTAGCTGTTTAGGGAGCCGGTTTAAATTTGTTATTATGGCGGATAATAAGCCTAACAAATATGTAATATAAAAAAATAAAAATAAAATTTTTCCATCTTTTTTGTCTTTGTCGTCGTAAAAACGGTAATAAAAACAAACGTAAAACTTGGATTGAAACTCAAACTTGAAAATTTTTATTCAATATAATATTACATAGATAACTTTATGGCATAATTTTTTGACTCTACCATCGCGTCGGAAGGTGTTCCGTTGTAGAGAAGATGCTGCCACAAACTCTGGTGTGAATATTGAAAAACTCTGACAAAACAACAAATAATAGAAACCGGCCATGTGTGAATCGGGCGCACGCTAAGGATCCTAACTAAATGGAAGAAAACAATTAATTTTTCTGGAAATACTTTATGTTACCACCCACTACACCCACCGGAACCCTCAGTGCTCGAATCCGACTCGAACTTGGCCGGTTTCTTTTCCAATACCGTTCAGTACCGGCTTAGAATAGACTACCTTACTCAATATGTTCCCAAGGGTATCGTTCAAGGTGAATAATGGATAAGATTTAGTTTTAAGACGCTGTTATACCGTCGAGGCCGTTTTTTGAACAAGAACGAAAGTGTTTTAAACTGTGTTTTAACCCTTAATCAGGCATAGTACGATTTATCGACCACATAAAAGTAACTGACAATGTACCTACTAAAAACTTACAATAAGGTTCATTATTGAATTTAAATATGGTGGCCAAGGCCTGATAAAGGGTTAAAGTCTGAAATTAAATTATGTCTTATTTAAGGATCGGGCGGATGGGCGACTGTTCTCAATTACACGATTAGATTAAGTTTACTAGATAGAAAAAAATCCCAAAGTTACACCTTTTTGTTATGTTTTTTCAATACTATGATTAAACTGCTGATATTTAACTTTTTAATCTTGTACTTAACTAAATACATTAAATATTTCTAATGAACTCAGGAGAAGTTTTAGCTTAGAAACTCCCATGAGCAAAGATATTGACGAAAAACACGTTTTTTTGCGATCCTGCTTTCAATTGGAGCGGGATGGCTAATTGTAAACTTATGCTTGCAACAAAGAGACGCTTGCAGCGGGATAACCTAGCCTTAATGTCGTGTTTTTGTGGGCAAAAGGCTAGCCTCAGCGGTGTAGGCTTGTCGTTGTCAGTCAGTCGGTCACGGAAAAGTTTTTAAAAGAATAGATTATCATACAACTCAACACTTTTGCTATTACTTAAGAGGATAGGCGGGCTGAAATGCTAATTTGGAGAATAGGTTACTTTTCCAACCGTATACATATTTATCTGATCCGCCCCACCCATACACCGTTTAGAGTGCGAAAGAGACAACTGCAGCTAGGACCGATTTTATCTAAATAAAATCGACGAAAACAGCATTTCGTATTCCCCTGTTTTCTCCTCCAAAACTAAACCGATTTTCATAATTCTTTCAAGAATTATATGAGAAAGACTTTGGCTATGTCTGTACGTTTTGTTTATATTCGTCAAATTTGTTTGCTGGATGTCTGAAAACGGGCTGTAAAATTGGACATTTTTAAAGGTCCCTAGTTCATACATTAATTAATTTATGTAAAAAAGCAAAACATAGGGACATAGCAGAGGTAACATAGATTGTATGGTAAAAAAATGTTTGCTCTCAGTGTCAGTATCCAGGGAGAAAACAGGGGAATTCGTTTGTATGGAAAAAACCGTACTCGTCTATCCTCTTAAGGGGCCAGAGGTCCAGAAGAATATTTTCTATGAGAAACGCGACTGCTCACCCCTTCGAAAAGTGCGTGCGTGTGCCGTATTTACGATTAAAAAGATTTAACAAAAGTACTTTTTCTAGATTTTTTTATGATTGATTTCTCTAGTTAATTAATAGTG
Source organism: Agonopterix heracliana (assembly GCA_963693445.1). Lineage (NCBI taxonomy): Eukaryota > Metazoa > Arthropoda > Insecta > Lepidoptera > Depressariidae > Agonopterix > Agonopterix heracliana. The sequence goes on from OY856321.1 coordinate 4,187,926, forward strand.
AATCATGAGTATAAATACCAAAAATCTGAAACTATTTTATGTTCTTTTAAAACTAGACAAATGTTTTAACATACATGAGTATTACGTCATCTTTGTGACGATTTTCTATCGAGTGAAGTAATTCCAATCGTGTATTCAATTTATGATTTTAGATATACTTGTCTACGACAACACTAATACGAGTATACATCGTACCAACCTGGCGGAGATCAACGCGCGACAGTTGGCAACACTGGCTTGCCTGTGGACTTCTCTGCTTTTCCTGCGTCTTTCGATTGCCTCCAAAAACTCCAAAGAACCATCAAAACGTCGAATACCAACGATTTAATGTGAAAAAGGAAGAAAATTAAAAATAAAATAAGATTTAGCCAAAAGGTCTAGTAACCAGGCTAGTAAATATAATAAAAAAAAAAAAATGCCATCTTTACCTTTTCTGAACAATCTAACCGGGCGACGCGTTTCGTATCGAATAATAACTAAATACTGTAAAACCAAGTAAATACCAGTTAACAGTCCACTGCATTTTATTTAAAGACCAACTGAGCCTGAACAATACTATCCAAAAATACTGAGGTATGTCTTTGATTTCGGTAAATTGCATCGAGTCGAAATATGCAAAATAAAAGATGCCTCCAAGGTATTTCGTCCTACTATTGGACCTAAAGTAAACGTATAGTATGCCTCCGATTTGGTCAGCGTACGTGAGTTAAAGCTGACCCATTTCAACAACCTTGTAAGTTATTCAATATACTAATCATCCTTTCCTCCATTCATACATTTCCTCTGAATATACGATACTTTCTACTTTCTAATAGTATGTTAAAGCTTTTGAAGTTTTATTAGAAAACATTGAAAAGCTCGGACAAGTAATGTATTTTCTTAATCCTATTAATAGATGAAATATCTTTTGGACCACCACCAGTGCCATTGGAGTGCCACCAGTGGTTTTACCATTTTGGTTAAAAAGTTTTTTTTTTCTCAATATTATTGTGAAACTTTGTTTGTTTACTAAATGTTCAAACTAGGACGTAACTTCGTTTGTATGCAGCGCGCTCGGACGATTTTGGAGCTGTACAACGTGTTAATGAATAAGCGCAAAACCTCATACACCCCAACTGATTTATAACTATTTACTTAAAATTTTAAGTTATTAGCATTTTAAGTTTTGAGGCAAACATGATTTGCCTTAATTTCACTTCCAGAATATTATTTAACAATACTAACCAGCTACACCATATTATTTTGTTTGAAATCAACAGATAGATGCATAGTGAGATAGATGTCGCATAGTCTATTTTGAAATAACTACTCGTATGTGAGGCTAATACCAACTTAGACGTATTCCAATTTCCAATGCCTGTACGAAATGAGACTTGTAATTGTAACAGAAAGACGTGGTTTCTATATCAGATGAAACGTATCTAATATATTTTCAATTGGCGAATTTATTCTCTTGGATACACATCTATTCCCATCCTATATCATCAGCACAGCCTATGTCTTGCACTTTACATACGTATCGGAATTTCTTCTTCATCGTATGCAGGTTTCCTCACGATGTTTTCCTTCGCCGTTTCCCATCCTGTATACCTAGACAATATGAACAAGCCAAGTATAAATATTTATGATAATTCCTTATAAACTTTAGTAAACTCAAATTATTATGCATTTGGCAAAGTTACATTACATACTTGGCTATGTATTTACTTACATAACAACAAGTTCCGGAACTAAGGATAACAAGGGTATACCTAACTAGCACCAGGATGCTTGTAGAGCCGAGTTATGCAAGTTAGTATGTAGCATAAGTACATAATATGCATATTCCACAGGTTCCCTCATACATAAGTATAAGTTATATGGAAGAATGGCGGATGCACCTGTTATTTCGGTCTGAGTCTTAGAGACGTACAACTAGGTAAACGCTGGGCCGGACCATTATTGTACTGGTTTTTATAAGTTATCTTCTCGTTATTTGAAAGACATACTAATTAATAAAAATATAGCAATGATCTTTAACATCTCGGCTTTACAAAATTTCTTATTTTTCAACAAAATATATGAAACTTGTGTTCAAAGGAAAGCCTTGAAAAAGTCTATATTACGTGCATCTATTTTTACTTGCGACGCAACCCTTGTGTAGACAATATTATGAACTAAAAATGTTATATTGAATTTTTTATTGAATATTTAATGAGATAACATGTATATAGAGCTCGGTGGCGCGTTGCGGAGAGGTATGGACTCTTAATCATGAGGTTCGGGTTCGAATCCGCACGGACCACATGCCATGTACTAACGGCGACACATCATGTTACGCACCCTTTATACCCATAACTACACTACGTACAAAACACAAAATAGTGCTGTAGAGAACCTGCATAGACGCGGCTGCCAGCGAGGGCGCAGCGTGCCGTGAGACGAAACAACGACAACATACCGCACCCTCTCGCACGAATTGCAGCGTTCAACTTCTAATAGTTCAAAGTCCAAACAGGGTAACCTGACCTGTCGCCGTGTGTAAGAGTACCAATGAGTTTTCTAACTTATGTACGTTATGCCGACTACTCTCAAACGGTGAAGGAAAACATCGTGAGGAAACCTGCATACGCTGAGGAAGAAATTCCGATTCCTGTGAAGTCTACCAATCCGCATTGTGCACGCGTGGTGGACTAACGCCCAATCACCCTCCCAGAGGCCTATGCCCTGCAGTGGGAGGTATATTGGCTGATGATGATGATTCGTTTGAATTATATTGGTAGTTGTATCAACCTTTCTGACCACTCCAGAAGAGGTTATGGTCGTGAGCTTCTGTATAATGTTTCGACAAATTCTCCCAAGTACGATTTTCCTCAAATAACATAATTCAGGGAAGAGTTGTTGCCCTGAGGCTTAATTTAGTTTGCCAACCAGTAAAATGTTATTGTGGCAACATTTCGTGGAATAGCGTGAAATATCCTCAACTCTGGTATTTCGTCACTTTGTTATCACTTAGAGAATAATTATACAGGGTGTCTCGGAAACCAACGTCAACCCTTCCTCCTGTTCCACACATTAGGGTCGAAGAGGTTGAAAAAAATTTGCTGTATCACACAAAATAGCAATCCTACTTGACCCAAATGTATATGGAACTCTTCTTATTCTCTTTGAAATTGGGATCCACATCCTTTTCGTGTAACGGAAGTTTGAAATTTAAATTTGACAGATGGAGAAGTTTTTTTCCAGTTTCGGTGTTAGTCCCATAGTAAAAGTTGCTTAATTTGATGGCTGATCATCTCATTAAAAAATCGTCAGCATATTAAGAATGACCCTATACAATGTTAAATGTTATATCACTGCGGATAACTTCAGCATGTATTTTACTCATCAAACTGAACAACTTTCACAATGGAGCCAACTATGAAATCGCGAAAAAAAAATCAGCTGCTCCATACAAAACTGCAGTTCCCATTCGTCTCAAATTTATGGGGCAGCTGTTTTTCTTTTCGGGATTTCAATGTTGGCTCTATAGTAACATAGTAAAAGTTGTTCAGTTTGATGAGTAAAATACATGCTGAAGTTATCCGTAGTGATATAAAATTTATCCTGTATAGTTCGGTTATATTAAAAAAGAATTACAGTGTTGTAGGAAGATTTCTGACTACCACGAAATGAAGGTCGTACAATTTAATTTAAATTTCTTTTCATTTCAATCGAATTCATGCATATTTATTGTATGTTATTTACATAAAGAAACATAGCTTATTATAATCCTCGTCATGCATGTTGGAACATTTCAATGGCGTACCAGCAAACTACAGAGTTGCTAGTTGTCTAACTTTCTTCACTATGTGGAATTAACTTGTGATACATACGGTTATGTAAGTAACTTCTCTAGATGGTATCCTAATTGTTGAATACATAGTTAGGTTAGTTACTAGTTGGATTACCTATGTGCATAATTACACTAATTTGTTACATGTATATAGGGTCCTTCTTAATATGCTGACAATTTTTTAAAGGGATGATCAGACCATCAAACTGAACAACTTTCTCTCAGCACCAACATCGTAATCGCGAAAAGAAAACCAGACCCTCAACTGCAAACCTACTCGAGCCAAATGTATGGGACAACTGATTTTATTCTCGCGATTTTGATGTTGGTCCCATGAAGAAAGTTGTTCAGTTTGATGGTCTGATCAACGTCTTAAAAAAGTGTCAGCATATTAAGTTGGACCCTGTATACACCGTGAAATCGGTGTATTTTTGAAGCCGGAATCAGGGTTCTTCAGACCATAAAACTGAACTTTAGTCACCTCGTACGACTCTCGTGGGAAGAGAGAGGTGGTCCATTCTAAGCAGGACCACCAGCATTCTAATTCGTTACCTACGCAAAATAACAAACACGAGGGGCCAGACGAATATTTTCTATGAGAAACTCGACTGCTCTGACCCCGAAAAGAGCGTGCGTGTGCCGTATTTTCAATTAAAAAGAATTAACGAAAGTACTTTTTACTGATTTTTTTATGATTTCACTAGATAAACTAATGGTGAATATGTGAGTATAAATACCATAAATCGAAAACAACGCAAATGTTTAAAAATACATAAAAATAAGTCATCTTTGTGACGACTTTCTATCGAGTGAAGTAATTCCAATCGTGTATTCAATTTATGATTTCACTAGATAAACTATCCAAAAATACTAAGGTATGACTTGGATTTCTGTCAATTTTAAAAATCGAGTCGAAAAATGAAAAATAAAATAATCGTTATTAATCATATTGTGGGGACACATTTGATATGGTCAGCGGTTATGCGTTGCAGCGCAGCGGCGTCAGCAGTTTCGATGGCGACCGATAGTTGTTCCCGGCACCACGCTATCTCTACACGTACATACGAACGCCCTAAATTACTTCCTGTAAATTCTATTAAATATTGAGTAACAATATAGTTGAGTCAAATCTGAACAGTTAATTCATTTACTACTTTCCTTTGGAGACCTAACGTAAATAGTGAGAACATAAGTAACCGTATAATATTAATAATAATTATATAATAATAATATCATAATCTCTTCAGAGATAAGCTCGCCCTTTGTACATGTTTTCTCAACTTTGTATATTTTTATGTCTTTGTGTGCAATAAAGTGTTATAATAATAATAAAAGATGCCTCCAAGGTATTTCGAAAGCCCCCCGAAGGGATCGCGATCAGATTTTATTTGTGCTAGTATGGCAAGAAAATTATTTCAATCCAAAAAACATTGTGTTCAATGAATAAGAAAGTGAAGAATCGACTGTTAGCAACTCATGTTTTACAATAGAGTAGGGTCTGACAGGTAGAGGATATATTTAGTTCCAATACGACAGCGCTCTTTTGTATGGGTTGCCAATGACTCCCTTGTTTTATCTGTCGAGGGAGTTTCAATTTAAGTCATTTACAAGGTTTTTTTTTTTACTATAGATAGGGGCTTGCTCTTGAACTCAATCTAGTCCTCAGGACAAAGATGGGGTCGAAGATGTAGCGAGCTTACCCAGAATGGCACTGGCACTCCTGCACACCGACGAAACGCAGCAAGCTGATTGGCGCCAGACTCCGGCAGGAGGGTGGTCGCGACCCAGGCGGCTCCTTGCTCATTTACAAATAAACATATAGGAAAGGAATTGAAAAACATCTTCATAATTCAATAATCACGACCGCGTACCGGAAAGCGGAGCGTGGGTAGGCTCCCACAATGTGGACCGACGACCTGGTGAAGGCGGCGAGAACCTGTTGGATGAGAGCAGCGCAGGACCGGTCGTTGTTGCGAACCTTTGGGGAGGCCTGTGTCCAGCAGTGGTCGTCTATCGGCTGATATGACGATGATAATCAAATAATTGATTGATTGAGTCCTAAACATGCAAAGCCATTTGTAATCGATAACTGAACATAAACGAATTAGACAGGTAATTAGCCAATCGCCAAATTATCAATCAAACCATTTACATCCAAATCATTCACAAACAATCAATACCAAGTTAAAGTCAATTGTAAATTAGCCAAACTGCAGATATTCGTCGTTACAGAGATGGAACTGGTCGTGGTTCGAAGGACCAAGTTTCAGCTAACACAGCTAAGATAATGGATGCGATCGTTCACTGGTTTATGAAATATACTATTTGCTGCACAAGTTTGGAGTTAACAGCGATTTTGTTCCTTGTACGTACTCCCGGTCAAAATAACTGCATGAAATCATCATTTTCTTTAATTAGACCATAGACTATTGGACAGTTAGCATACAATTCGTGCCCTTTGCTTTAAAGACGGCAAGCCCGTGGCTGACAACGGGTGAAAATATCTGCCGGTGGACCATCACCAGGTGGACTAAATTTAGAAGACCACGTGTAGCCGTGTATACCTCTTATTTTTTTAGCGTCATCATCATCAGCAAATCATGGTCCACTGCTGAACATGGGCCTCCCAAGGCGCGCCACAAAATCTCTCAGAGGAACACCGAGCATAGCTCTCCCCATAGTTCGCTGAGCGACCTTGAATTGATGAACTAGTCCTATCGTCAGGGTCCACGTTTCCGCACCAGTGATGACCTACATCACTGGCAGAACGCACTGATTGAACAACTTCGTTTTGAGGCGGTGTGGATCCTAGTTGAATACGCTTAGCGGCCTCCTTGTCGAAGTTGTTTCTGCCTAGTCTTATAGTCAGTCCAAGGTAAAAATAGTCTTGCACATCTTATATTTTTTTTAGCTTAAACATCTTTAATTATGATGCTGTCACTTTCATCAGTTTGAGCAGTGTGACAGACACAGAGCGATCAATAAACACGTTTTAGCCTCAATACTTTTTGGTGCAAGCCAAGTTTAGGTTGTCTTGCTTGCTGAAATACCCATACGTCCATACGCCACCTCTTTATTCTTACAACGATTACATACGAAAAATAATAACCTTAATGCAACCAACATAGTACTAAAACCCCCACAGACAAGAAAACTAGTATAATAATATTATAGACGCCCTAGGGACGCTGTCCGCCTGTCTTTTGTCACAAACCTGCAGAGTTTCACAAATGCAGTTTGACTTTGAATTGAAATTAATTTGTTGTGTTCGGTGTTTGTCACAAGAGAAGTTATGGTACAGTGTTTTGGTTAGTATTTGCAAATTAAATATATCATTTTGTGTTTGTAGAGTGGAAAGTTTACCTAGTTTGGGAGCAATAGTCTGGAGTGAAAACATTTCAAAATCGAAAACAAACATCGTAAACATTGAAATCACGTACAAAAGAGAAATTCTGCACTTGACGAAAGCAGGCCTTAAACTGAAATGTTGCGGGTTCAAATCCCGTCCGATACATAATTTTTCAATCTTTACTTTGATACCAAAATAGAACGAAACTTTTTTTTTATTGTAAAATTTTTATTTTCATTAATTTTTCATTACTAGGAAAAGAGTAACTCTTTTCCTAGTAATGAAAAATTAATGTCAGAAACTACAACATGTCATCTAAAACTTTTTATTCGTTTGAGCATATTTAATTAGACTTCCTAATATGACCTACTATTAATATTAGAAATGTGAAAGTTTGCGACGATGTTTGGATGTTTGTGATTCAATCAAAAGTGGCTGATTGAAGATAAAATTTGGTACACAGATCACCATCATCAGCCCGTATCCACTGCACTGCACTGCACTGCAGGCATAAACCTCCCCATTTTGCCATCCTTCTCGGTCCTGTGCCAGTCGCATCCAAGTCTTGCCGATGCTTTTCCAGATGTAATGAACCCACCTGGCTGCCGGAAATATAATATTTTCTAAAACGTAGACGTAGATGACGTCGCGGGCAAAAGCTAGTCCTCGTAGAATATAATGAAACCTTAATCTCTCGAATATTTGTTTGTTTGTTTTTGGTGTAAATGAAGTATGTTTCATTCATTCATATTTTGCTGCAGTCAGTTAAACGGCTGTAACATGAAGGTTTACTACTTAAAGAGGTACATTAACATGTCGTTTGTCTGTCCCTTTTCCCTTTTCACTAAGATTCCTCGCCGTATAGTGAACTCGAGATTTTTAGAGAGTTCTAGAATCTAGATCATCGATATCGATATTTTTTGTTTGAACGGAGAAAAATATCTAAAATCTCTAAAATATGTATAGTTCTTCTTCTATCGAGTCGATGATGGCATGTCATTTTAAATCTTTCCAGCCCAGAATTTCGCCAGACGGATAGCATTTTCGGCAGCGTTCATAAGCTCCGTTCGCGTGCAAGTGTCCGGGCAGGAAGGGCACAATACGAGATGGGCCATAGTCTGAGGAGTAACACCGCATTCACACCTAAGGTTTGTTCTTGTCGCGTTTTGGTTATGTTTAATTATAGATTAAAATAATAACCCCGTCAATAAATCAAATCAGACCACATCGAGACACTGCTGGGCATAGGCCTTCTTTTTACTAAGCCACTCCTCACGGTCCTGTGCCAATCGGATCCATAATAACCGTTTTACTCTCAAAAACTGTATTACTGTCTTGTTTTGTTGTTATAAGTACTACTAGATATTTTTCTCCGTGTATTTTAGTTCCCACGTATCTCATTTCAGTGTATGTACTGATATGTTTATTTCAATCCTCAATGGATCCAGTATTCCCGTCGTTCGGGTTCTATTTCGCAAGCGACGTGTCATTTGACTTTATAATGTATGTGATTGATTTCTCATACCCTATTTCACACATCAATATTGTAGGATATTTTAACACAGATTGCACTCTCTATATTTTCAGACAGAGTATAGTCATCTCCTGGGCTCGCTGGACTTCATTGTCTAGTGATATGATTGATCGCCGCTGTTGATCCTGGTTTACAGGAGTTATTATTATTCGTATGGCTTTTTTCTTATTAAGCAGTGGTGGTCCAGTGGCGAGTAACCTTGCCTGCCGTGCAGGAGGCGATGGTTCGATCCCCGTCCAAGCTGACTCGTACCAATGAGTTTTTCGGAATTTATGTACGATTTGTTACACCACTGGCTTTTCGGTGAAGGAAAACATCGTGAGGAAACCTGCATGCTTCAATTTCGAGGCGTGTATTGTACCCACTGTCCATTATAAGTGGCGACGGGCTCACCCCCCGTCACACTGGACAGAGTTTCGGTACTACTGGTGAAACGTGGATGTTCTGAGGTTTCAGAATATCTCTGACTACCCCCTTGGGGAATATAGTCGTGAGCATATGCTATGCTATGCATATGCTATGCTATGCTTTTTTCTTTTCATTTCTGCGGAGGTTACAAATCGATGTCTATTGTTTTAAGCCATAGTTTGGCTCTCGGGGTTAGCTCGTTTAGGTCCCGGATTCCACCGTCGAATCTTCTGCCAGGGCACTCGTTGACAATGTGCTCGACAGTCTGTTCCGGAGCACTGCAGTCGCACTCGGGTTACAGTGGTGGGAATGCGAGGTGTAGGAAAGCGAAAAAAAAATTGGCCGGCTCGGGACGCGCGGCAAATGGAAACAACAAATCTAGCTTTCGCAGCAGTCAAACGTGGCGTGGGAGAGTCATGCCATTTTTCATCAAGGCAGGGTCGGTTTTACTGCCAAAGCGCGCCATTAGATATTTCACATCAAAAACAGATACATTCTCTCATTCTTAAAGCTCCTGAATCTGATGATAGCTTAAGAATTTATATTGTATTATTTTTAAGTCGTGTTATGTTGTAGAGTTTCTGGCCGCATCTTCTCTACAGTGACAACACGTTCCGACGCGGTGGTAGCTTAAAAAAGATTTGACGTTTAATAAGTGTGCTTCAAGCTCCTATATTGAATAAATTATATTGACTTTGACTTTTACTTTGATGAAAAAACCACTACGGGAGATCATAATAATAGGGTCCAACTTAATTTGCTGACGGCTTTAAAGAGGATGATAAGACCATCAAACTTAACAACTTTCTCATATGGCACCAAGGTCGAAATCGCAAACAAAAATCTGCGATTCCATATAAAATTGCAATCCTACTCCTGGAGAAGAACATTGAAGCTACCGCTTATGATGCAATGGGAGACGAAGCATAATAATCAACTTTTGGAACACCTAACGCAAAAATCGCAAATCGCAAATCGCGCAAAAATCAGGCAAAGTCAGCAACTTGCATGATCTTCATGTGAGTAAGACAAGACAGATAGTAGGAGAAATCATCAATTAATATTCCTCTCAATACATAAAAAATAAAAATTTATTTATTTGCACAAATGAAAAGTACAGAGTAAATACACAAAGGGAGAACAAAGTGGACCGTAGTTGGTAAATTAAGATTGAGAGTGATAGTGGTCCCACACTAGGCAAGCCTGGCAACGTGTGAACCGATAGGCGGTTTTAACTATGGTTGGTAAACGTCAAGTGACGCAATGTAAATCAGCAGAAGACAGTTCACAACTATCTATTATACCATACCTAAAACCACTATTATCATCATTTCAGAAAAACTTACACCATTTTAGATGTTTTTTCAATAGTATTTTCTGTTTCCAAATCAAGAATAATATTTTCTATTGAAACGTATAAATGGAGAACGAATTGTATGCCAGTCAATTTAAAATGTCGCAACAATTTTCTTATTTATTCAACACTCCATAAAGTTTACAAGCAAATGAACAAATACAAACAAATTAAGAAAGTACAAACAAATTGACCCCAATTCCAAAACGTATTTATCCCTAAACAGATTTCCAAGAAATCTCTTCAACCTGATTCTTTTGAAATTAAAGAAAATCCTTTTCTAATTTCTATCCCAATGAACACAATCTGCATTTTCGTAAAAAAACCATAAAGAAAAACCCTTTTGACAATTATTACCTAAACTTCCCAACTTAAACGAAAAAAAGAACAGCCTTTGTTTTGCCAGTCTTTTCAATCTAGCCTACCGAGCTATAACTAATTGATTATTCAATCCAATTGCGTTTGAATAGACCGACAATATCGATAGAACAAAGGGCCAGCACTAAAGAAGCCCCGTCTAATCGCCTCCTTATAATTATAGGTTATCGTCGTGCGCGATTTCACAGGCTTCTAACGGCTTCACGCCACTTCTTTCCAGCCGTCGTGATAATTAGTATCTGTCTTTAATACGAAATAGACCTTACTGTAGGAAACTAGAGTACATTTTTGCTGTGAAGATGAAAGTGCCACTTTTCAATGGCACTTCGGCAGTGTGGAGAACTATTCACACGTCGCGGCGTCAGATTTTTACTGATATTTTCGCGAGCAGCTTTTTTTTTTGCAGCACTTTTTTTTGTGTAGAGTATTCGGAAAATTGTTTTTTAGCTTTGAGGTTTTACGTCTGGTTGCTAGTGGTAATTCTATTGAGTTGGCAGTGTTCTTTGATACGTTATGAATATGTACGGTATTTTTGGGGTTTTCCGTATTGCAATTTTGCTTTAACTCGTCAGAAAACTGTCACTAACACGATTACAATAGGTATTGTATAAAATTGTTTTGAGTCTTTTTTAAATATAATTACAAAAAGCTTTTAAAAAAGAGAACTCCTGTCAAATGTTATATAAAGCCTGACCAGGAAAATAAAAAACCTGGATTGGGGGCGCTGCAATCGACTGTCACCTTTAATGTTAGTGTTCCAAGTACAAAAATTAGTTCCAATGATTTTCCGCAACATGGCGAGGTTTTTTATATTTCTGGACAGGCTATAAAGCGAATATGAGTTTGTCTTTTTAGTCAGGTTATGGGCCCCTGAAACAGTTCGAGGGAGTAAATATAAAAGTAAATGAACCATTGCGCTTGTGTGTGTTTTGAAACGCTTATTGAAGTTTCTTCATTCTGTTTCTGTTAACGCCAAACAAATACTGAATAAAATGACTTACTCTTATATTCCTTTGCTGTTTGAGTTATCTGGAATAAACAAACATTTTATTAAGTTTAGTGGATCAAAATTGTACCAATATTACTTTGTATTATATTAGGTATGTCAGTTAAATTATGTTTAAATAAATATAATTATAAGGTCTAACAAAATTAGGTGAAAATATTTTAAGGGGATGATCAGACCATCAAACTGGACAACTTTCTCTATGGGACCAATATCGAAATCACTAAAAAAAACTGCGGTCCCATACATTTAGGTCTAGTAGGTTTGTATGATCAGCTGATTTTTTTTCGCGATTTCGATATTGGTCCCATAGAGAAAGTTGTTTAGTTTGATGGTCTGATCATCCCCTTAAATTTTTTTCAGCTAATTTTGTTAGACCTTATATACGCTAAGTTTACATACTGCATACTTATCAAATAAACTACACAAAAGGAAAGCATACACGTCATCTTCAAAATCCGAGCCACTTCAGTCCATGAGTAACGCGCCATTATAACCTTTATAGCTGAGCTGGTAAGGATATGCGGTAGTGCATTGTTATATTACTTATTTGAGGGTTTCTGAGATTGAGGGTAGGTGAGTCAGCTTATATTCAGGACTAGCTTTTGTCCGTGAGTTCGTCCATATGAAATCAATGATATCACCCTGACGATGACGCCTACAAACCGCCTAATGTGTTATCTTCATCACATCGTGAGGAAACCTGCATGAACACAATTTTTGAGAGTTACGCGGTTATTAATTAAGCTAAAGTTATTCATTATAACGGGTTCTTACCGCGTTTTTATTTATTTTGGGAACTCCAAAATAAATAAAAACGCGGTAAGAACCCGTTATAATGATTAACTGAAACCTGCATGCTTCAATTTCGAGACATGTATTGTACCTACTGTCCATTACAAAGTGGCGACGGGCTCACTTTTCGTCACACTGGACAGAGTTTCGGTACTACTATTGAAACGTGGATGTTCTGAGTTTTCAGTATAATATCTCTGACTACTCCCTCAGGGAAAATAGTCGTGAGCATATGCTTAACTTGGTTGTAAGAGACCGAAATGAATACACAAAAAAATCTGTTGGTCCACTTTGGTCGTAGTAGCTATTGACGATTTCTATTGAACAAGAAGTAAAAAATGATCATTTTTATAATAGGTACAGTAGTACCAGGTTTATAAGGATTACCGATGTACCTGCGCAGTTGACTAATTTTAATAGCGCGCGAAATTATATAAACCAATCAGGATGTGCCACCTTCAATCCGTTTACGCTATTGGCTAATTTGTTTTCGCGCCCTTTTCGCTGCTATCCGACTTTGCACTCTTTGATTACTAAATGACTTTGGGTTTCGTCGGAGACTCAGGCCTGCTTTGCGCAAACGAAGATTAACGAACGGTCATATTTTCCTGGTTGTACTATTACTACATACAACGGATGGACGGATGCGTCAAGGAGAATCTCATCATCACCACTACATACAGAATGGCCAATTCACATTTCTTATTTCAATCTAAAAAAATCGGGACCTGAATAAAACCAAAGACAATGTCCCTACAGCTTTGGTGCCATAAAAACAATTTTTCTTGTCCGGCACATTCACATTTTGGGCAAAATTGATAATTTCTTTTGTTACGTGACGTGACGAGACGTGTTTATGTGTCTAATAAAATGTGGTATTTTGATATAAATGAAAATAAAAATCTGCTGTTCCATTCCATACGTTTGAGTCGAGTAGGCATTGCAGTTTAAGACGCTGTTATACCGTCGAGGCCGTTTTTTTAACACAAACGAAAGTGTTTTAAACTGTGTTTTAAAGTCTGAAATTAAATTATGTCTTATTTAAGGATCGGGCGGATGGGCGACTGTTCTCAATAACACGATTAGATGAAGTTTACTCGATAGAAAAAAATCCCAAAGTTACCCCTTTTTGTTTTTTCAATACTATGATTAAACTGATATTTAACTTTTAATTCTTTATAATGAATTGGTATTCTTAGCATTCTTTGTTTCATATTAATTTGTCTTCGTCGTTCTTTGTATTGCTAACAGGCTAACATTATTGTTATTTAATGTGGTTCATTCTTGTACTTAACTAAATACATTAAATATTTCTAGTGAACTCAGCAGACGTTTTAGCTTAGAAACTCCCATGAGCAAAGATATTGACGAAAAACACGTTTTTTTGCGATCCTGCTTTCAATTGGAGCGGGATGGCTAATTGTAAACTTATGCTTGCAAGAAAGAGACGCTTGCAGTGGGATAACCTAGCCTTAATATAGAACAGCAGATTTTTCTTTTGTTTGACAGGTTTGCTCCCATAGTAAAAGTTGTTCACTATGTGGTTTAAATGTTAATGATACTGTTCCTTATACCCTGTATAGTCTCGCTACGATATCAGTATTATGTATGTATAAAATGGTTTTGAGCTTGGACAGAATTAGTTCATTCAAGACACTTCTATTCAACTACAAAGTAATTTATCATTCCAAGCTGACCCCGCCTCCGCTCTTGTGAAACCAGCCTTTAGTGGCTACTTAAAAGTCAGTGACAGTGTCAAAGAACTCCTTTGTGAAGTGCAGTTGCACCCTTAAACGACTTCAAATGACCTATTTGTGAACCAACGGTATAAATACTATGGATGTTCAGGTTGTTAAATGTCGGATACGGTTATGGATATTTGTACTTGTTTGATAGGATAAATTCGCGCTACGGCTACCGTTTTGATTCGGGCCGCTTTTATTTGCCCCAAGGCGGAGGCAGGTTAAAGCAGTACGTCACGGTTATAATAAAGATATATAAACACATAACTTTTCTGTAATTTATTTCAGGGCAGTTGGAAACTATAAACTATTATTATAACAAGGCGTAAAGTGTAGACAGTTTCCCTCCATTATTGCACACCAGATTTCACAAAATAGAAACACGCAAAAAAAAAACAGTTTTCATACAAACGTTCGATCAGCTGATTGCATTTAGTAATAGCAAATCCAAACTTTGTAGCTAATTTTCTGTAAGTTCCTCGGGGAAAGTTGTTCAGTATTATGAGTACAATCCCCCTTTATAGTAACAAAACAACTATCTTTGGAAGAAGTATGGTCCCAAATAAACACCAATAATATTAATGAAGCTAAGTCAGCTGCGTCCTCGGGGAGATGTGAAATTACTTGACTTACTTCATCTAATCCGTACACGACACGGGGCTAGTCAGTATGAGTATGACTTTTGCTCTGACTGCTTTTTGCATGACAGTGTCGATGTCGTGCAAAAATACTCATGATTTTTAGGGTTCCGTTTACAAACAATGCACTCTTATAGTTTCATCATTGTTATAAATCACAGATTATAATGACCCAAATTACCTATCTATAGGTAATAGAAAAGATAACGCATTTTTTAACTCCCATACAAGTGGGATTGGTTTATAAAAGGGTTGAAAAAATACTTGGATATATATAAAATTGGACAAAACGTAGCTACAATGCCTTGTGCCTAGTTTGACAACGGAACACTAAAAAACGTCGACACTGTCGTGCAAAAGGCAGTCAGGGGAAAAGACATACTCACACCTTCCCAAAACTTTTTTTTGTTTCGGATATGGATATTTTATCCGATACTATTCTTTTAATTGCGGTACTCCGGGTCATCCCTAATAAATACTGGAGCGAGTCGAGCTGTGCATAATTAACTTATTTTAGCTTTGCTGTTTTACGATTAACATAAATAATGATAACCATTCTCGTTTGACGCCAATAAGGGGAGGCTTTAAATTTTTTATTTGTTTTTTGATGCAGTTGCAAATGGGAAGTAAATTTTTAATTCCTGTCATTTGAGATTCACCATGAACTCGGCCTACTTAACTGTATCTTATGAAGTAAGCTCTACAGTAGCTGTATAGTAGCTTTAACAATTACCTCTAAACAGCTACTGCCGTGCTTTGTATGATATTATAGGTGTATTTCGGTTGATATACAGGATAAATTTTATATCACTGCGGATAACTTCAGCATTTATTCTACTCATCAAACTGAACAACTTTCAAAAAAAATCAGGTGTCCCATACATTTGAGTCGAATAGGAACTGCAATTTTGTATGGGACAGTTGATTTTTTTTCGCAATTTCGAAGTTGGTCCCATACTGAGAGTTGTTCAGTTTGATGAGTAGAATACATGCTGAAGTTATCCGTAGTGATATAAAATTTACCCTGTATTTAGTTATTATCTTTTCACAACTAAACCGCTGAACCGATCTTGAGGAAATTGCGGAGGGAGATAACTTGCATCTTAAGACGCTGTTATCCCGTCGAGGCCGTTTTTTAAACACGAACGAAAGTGTTTTAAACTGTGTTTTAAAGTCTGAAATTAAATTATGTCTTATTTAAGGATCGGGCGGATGGGCGACTGTTCTCAATTACACGATTAGATTAAGTTTACTAGATAGAAAAACATCCCAAAGTTACCCCTTTTTGTTATGTTTTTTCAAAACTATGATTAAACTGCTAATATTTAACTTTTTATTCTTGTACTTAACTAAATACATTAAATATTTCTAGTGAACTAGAAACTCCCATGAGCAAAGATATTGACGAAAAACACGTTTTTTTGCGATCCTGCTTTCAATTGGAGCGGGATGGCTAATTGTAAACTTATGCTTGCAAGAAAGAGACGCTTGCACTGGGATAACTTAGCCTTAAAGACGGTACACAGAAAAAAATGTCTAGACCAAACTTTTTTGACTTATAAACTTTTTGACTTATAAACTTTTTTGACTTATACACTTTTTTGTAGCATAATCAAACATTGATTACGAATTATGATTAACAAAAAGATTTGCTATTCCGCGAATATTATAGATGTGAAAGTTTGTGACGATATTTGGATGTTTGTAACTAAATCTTAAGTGGCTGGGCAGATTTGATGATTGGTAAACAGATCAAGTGTGTGTGGGTTTGCGCTAACGATCCCGTAGAAAACAAAAATTTGTGGTTATATTGTATGGAGATACGCAACCCTCCGTGAGTGAGTCAGACTCGCACTTGGCCTTTTTAAAGTCAAAACAGACCAAGTCAAGGCCAAAAGTAGTATTATTTGATGCTACAACAAGTGAACAACCACTTTTGGATAGTCATGCAAAACCACTAGCTAAACTTAGTCAGCAAAAAGTAGATAACAATGGTCGGACCGAGATCTCGTTAAATATAATTGCCTGAATTGTTATGGTGCCGGATATTGCTTAGGTATGTATCGAATAAGGAAAAAACAAGCTAAATATTGATACAGAACTAGACGATATGTAGAAGGAAAATAACGTGGGCTTATTAGATACTTTTTCTCTGACGCATCTTGAAAATGATTGTTTTTGGCTTTGGTACAAAAACTTTTTTTTTGTTTCTAACTAAATCCATATCATCATCATCATCATCTGAGCCGATGGACGTCCACTGCTGGACATAGGCCTCCCCCAAGGATCGCCACAACGACCGGTCCTGCGCTGCCCTCATCCAACGGGTTTCCGCCGCCTTCACCAGGTCTTCGGTCCACCATGCACCTCGGCCTATCCACGCTGCGCTTTCCGGTACGCGGTCGCCACTCGAGAACTTTTCGGCCCCATCGGCTATCGGTTCTACGAGCAATGTGCACCGCCCATCCATATATTAACGAAAATTAGAGCTTTATAGCTTTAGGGAGGAAAAATTATCGGACACTTGATCGACACTACAATTTGTTTAAAACTATATACTTCTATATTTTGCAATAAACACCTTTAAAGGTAGACTATATGGCACAATAATGTAAATTTTCACAACACCTTGTTAATAATTACCTATAGTTTTTCAATAAAATACTTTGACTATTGACTATTGACTATAATAGAGAAGAAGAGAGGCAGAGGAAGAATTAGACAGAGGTACCTAGCACAAGTGAAAGAAATGGTTGATGTCGTGTCTTATCAGGAACTCACACACAGGAAAGAGACACTAGCAGAAACCCAGCAACGCCCATTGCCGAGGTCCGTACCCATTTTGGGTGCCCCTTGGGCAGGTTGCTTAAGGGGCTACCTGCCGGTTTTGGGTAATTTTGTAACCATTTTATTCATTAACTATGGCACTTTTTGATCTGAAATTTAAACTGAATCATCTACAGGATATGAGAAGTGATGTGGTTTTTCTAGAAATCGATTTTAATGAATAAAACCGAAGAAAAGGGACTCTAAAGTCACCCCTTTTTTTCCAGTTGTAACCATTTTACTCTTACATTTTTAATCGGAACAAAATGAAAATTTACTATATTGTTCACAATACAATTTAGAATGATGTGGTTTTTTACTTTTTCGAAATTAATAAAAAATCATCGAATTTTTCAAAGAAAACAGCAAATTCTGACCGGAGCCACGCGCTCTTTCTCATCGATTAGTATGGAGTGTGAGTGAGAGGAGAGTGGTCCACGGCTGATACGCCTTAAGCTCTTGCATTTGGTTCGGTAGACCTTCGAGGTCCCGCCAATAGTCCGCAGTAAAAAGCAGTGAATGCTCCCTGAGCTGAGCAATGCTGTATTAGTCATTAAAAAAACAACTGACAGAAAAGACACTTGATTTGCAAATACTCTACCGACAAGATCTCTTAAATAAGTTGATGATGATGATGAGGGCTTTATCACAAACAAATAAACCATTGTTTTCATTTATATATACATTTTACAGCCGTACATTTGCTCTCAAATGTCATCAGTAAACCTGGTTTATGAGTGGTTTAACTTATTTGCGGTATCGCGGTTTATGTTTAACCAACAACATAAAATAACATTGATATCAAAATGTTATATTTTTGTCTCCAATCCAGTAAAACAGTAAACAGCTGATTATTATGTTCGTGCAATTCTGTATTTTTCAAAGAATTTAAACAAGTCGAGAAAGACTTACGTTGGCAGACTGTAAAGAGTTTAAGCTTCTATTGTGTCTTTGGTTTCTTTACATGTTAACGAGTACCGAGTAAAAGCATAATATTAAAGATACCTTTGTCATCCTAGACTTCTTAATTTTTTATTCGGGCCCGTCTTAATGTGCTGGCACTTTTTTAAGGGGATGATCAGACCATCAAACTGAACAACTTTCTCTATAGCACCAACATTGAAATCTACTCGATTTAAATGTATGGGACAGCTTTTCTTTTTCCGATTTCGATATTGGTACTGTTTCTTTTAATCTCACTTATAATATTATGGCCAGGTTATCCTAGTGCAAGCGTCTCTTTCTTGCAAGCATAAGTTTGCAATTACCCATCCCGCTCCAATTGAAAGCAGGATCGCAAAAAAACGTGTTTTTCATCGATATCTTTGCTCATGGGTGTTTCTAAGCTGAAAATTCTACGGAGTTCACTAGAAATATTAAATGTTTTTAGTTAAGTATAAGAATAAAATGTTAAATATCAGCAGTTTAATCATAGTATTGAAAAAACATAACATAAAGGGGTAACTTTGGAATTTTTTTCTATCTATTAAACTTAATCTAATCGTGTAATTGAGCACGGTTGCCTATCAGCCAGATCCTTAAATAAGACATAATTGGTTTTCAGACTTTAAAACACAGTTTAAAACACTTTCGTTCGTGTTCAAAAAACGGCCTCGACGGGATAACAGCGTCTTAAAGTCATCGCAAACAAAGTCGCGGGTAACAGCTGAGTTTCTAATAAGTCTAAAACAGTCGTAAATGCTGAGAAATAACTTGGTATATTTATAGCATTCGGCCAGATCTAGATATTACGAAACCGATATCTCCAGATCAATTTCAATATCGCCGCTGTATTACATCTATAACTGTGTGGGTATCTGGAAGCAATAACATTTGTAATATGAAGGTAACCTATTACACTATCTAGTTATTGTGGGCGTTAGTTTGTCTTTGGTTATATCTAATCAAATTAAATCATACACACTCAAGACCGTATTAAGTATCGGTGGGGGCAGAAATTTTCTTACAACTAGACGGAGAAATTTATATTGTAGTATACCTATGTGATAACTATTTATTTGAGCAGACTTTACTCGATTTACTTTTGTTATACTTAAGTAGATTTTAGTTAATTCTACCAGAATTTATTTTCTTTCGTAAAGTCTTCTAAAATAAGCAGCATTCACGTATATTACCTAGAGTGCGATTTTTGAAACTCATAAGTTGAACTCAGCAGTACAAAATGTCAAAATTAATATAGAGTTTTCAAAAACCTCACTCCTGGATTGTAATTTTTGAAAGTCGAATCAGCAGTAGAAAGATGCATATCTCCTTAGTAATTTTGACATTTTCAACTGCTGAGTTCAACGTATGAGTTTCAAAAATCGAACTCCTAACCCTTTCTATGGTTCCGTATTCAAACAGAGAACCTTTATAGTTTAGTCCATTCATTAATTACTCTCGCTTAAAAAAAAAGTTTCGCATGAAGACAGATAACAAAAAACAGTAATGTGATACTTAATTAAGTAGAACATAAAAAAATATATATATATATATAAAAACGTTTGTCCTCCTCACTGATTCATCATCGCCCAGCCCAAACCGCTAAAGCTACAACCAAGAAATGTTGACAGAAGTTGCTTATTCTGGCGTAGGCACCCACTAAAAAGGGATTTTTTTAAATTCAACCCCTAAGGTGGTAAAATGGGGGGTAACAGTGAGTATGGGAAAAAAATTTTTTTTAGTCCTATCTTTTTGAAATTTAGTACGCATATTTAAAAGGAAAAATAAAAACACCGCTGTTTCAGCATTTTTCAAATAAGCGGCGGACGAAGTTGCGCGGTCAAAGCTAGTTAATAATATTTTTGTGACCTCCCATACAACGAAAAGGGGTCAAAGAAAAGTTTTTTATCCACCCCAACGAGTGAGGTCTCTTGGATCAGAACACATTGAGACTATCTCGTTCTATCGTTCTATCTCGTTTAATACGAGTAAGTAAGCTGTGTTGTTGGAGCGAACCAGACAGAAACTCTACAACGCTTCGAAAAATGAAGCTATTTTAAAAATGCACAATATAATTAAGAATATACTTACACAAAATTGTAATTGTTAAATTAAATTCAATATTACGTTGTAAGTAGTAACTAGTGACCATATCATATTATCAGCTAAACAAATGTTAACGTTGTTAATGTTGTTGTCGCCAGTATGCTTATGCTCAAACAAAATGTATTCACTTTTAAAGTAAATTATGTTAATCTCAACCTTAAACTAAGGACAAAGAAACCCGGCGCGCAAAGGCTTCAAGATGGCATCTGGATACTTTTGACATCTCGCTTATTCTAATAGACGTTTGTCGTAAGTGTGAATAGATGTCAAGTAGCGATTATATGTCTTGCTTTATATTATCCATACACCCCTATATAAATTATCTTTTGTGAGTACCTCACTGTCTTACAAAAAGTTATGGTACTCGGTGATCATTTTCAATACCATAGTATAAGAAAGATTATCTATTAGTACTAAACACAGTACGGACTTTCCCCTGCCCCCTATTTAACCTCACCCCCTCTGGTAGGAAGCGTTGCGGAAAATATAGGCAATGGCATATTCCTTTCTCACTCCATTTAGTATGGTACATACTTATCTCTTGTACATTTTTCCCATTTGTATTAAATAACAGGTCCAAGGTGTGCCGAAACTCCAAAACCACAAGAACGATTTACAGAACCTGTTTAACTACTAAATAGAAACAAGAAACCATTCTAATAACTTAAACTCTCATCCTAACATATATCTTAAGATATATCCCACGAAATAATCCACTCGAACCACAATAGAACCCAGTCTGGCCTGCTCGGTACATTCTGGGATTCACACTGACATATCTTGTAGGGATGCTGTAGATGTAAGACTACGGATATTTGGTATTGGCTCATACTTTTAGCGCTACCATATCCATATCCATAAAATCATAAAATTACCTAAGGTTATCCGCTATTAATTAAAAAAAACCTAAAGTGATCAATTTGGCACTGCTAGTGAATTTTGGATATTAGGAATATTATTTTCACCTCACAAGCTCGGAAAGATTCTGTTTATCATTCGAAATCTGAGTGCAAAAGTGCATTTTATCCGCTAGCGTGGAAAGAGTTTTTGAAATTCGAATCTGTCTATTCAATATTTTTCTATACCCCCAATCCACTGAAAAGGCTAAATTAACTAAGTATTTCATGTCACTGGCCAGCACGAAAAAAAACTTTTTAAAATGTTCTTTTTAGCAATTCACTTTTTTCCTCGCTGTTGTGAGGTGAAAAGTTGTGTGTTTCGCTTGGCTGCAAAGTTATTCTGCGTCTCGTACCAAAGTCTCGAATACAAGTACTCGCGCCAAAAAGCAACTTTGCAGCCTAGCATAACAAATAACTATTATTTAGAATATATGCTCTGGGGGAATATTGTTGCGAGTATATTTATTTACTACTAGATGACCGCAGCAAACTTCGTACCGCCATAGAATCTTCCCGACACACACTTGACCGTTTTTTTAACCTATGTTAATCACGGATAATGTAGCATTCTAACTCTAATGGCGAAAGAATTATTCAGATCGGTCCTTTAGTTTCGGAGCATATTCAATACAAACAAACAAAAAAACAAAGAAACAAAAAATCAAATCTTTCCTCGTTATAAAATATCAAATCTTTTTATAATAATATGAGTATAGATTTTTGATTAAATGTGTGGAAAAAAAAATTAAAACCTTATTTGTAGCTTTGCAATGTAATCAGCTGATCAAACGTTAATTTAAATGGAAAATTGTTTTTTTTTTCGCTTTTTTCCTCACTTTCCTTCGGGAAAGTTGTTCAGTATCATGAGTACAGTCAGCCTTTAGATTAATTCAACTGTTTACACTTACATCCTGTAGATTAAAGTCAGGGCAATGATGATCACTCTCTGCAATATAATAGTTCCCTAAAATCTTCTTAGGTCTCGGTTACGGATACGGAGCATCGTAACATCTCTATTGTACGGGCTAGCATACAGTATTCTAGTCATGCGTTACCTAGTGACGCAGAGAGGATTATGCTGACCAGACCGGGCATGCTAGATTGCATCCGACTGCATGCAAGAGCTTTGCGATATTACTGACATGGAAATATTTAACTTAAAGATCGAGAGGTATCGTATTTTGTAGTGAAATTACGTTTCGTTGCTTTTGAGTTGTTACTAATACGATGTTACAAATAGTAAATCATTCTAGTTTTATGTGTGCATTCTTCTTATCGTGTGGGCAAGCCCTGGTATCAGTGTTTTTTCAGACCGACTTACGGCCACTAAGTACTAAGTACCAGAGATAGTAGCCGGGACCAACGGCTTAACGTGCCATCCGAAGCACGGAATCATCTTCTTTTTCAATCACTTTCACAATCTTTTTAGACAATTAGGTGATTCAGCCTGCATAAGGCTGCGTTTCAGCCAGAGATGTGTGAGGTAGCGAGGCGGTGAGCGAGGAAACAATCCGCCAATAGCGCGCTCGCTCGATCACGTCATTGAGAAATTAAAGCACCTCATTGGCCGATTTTTTTCTCGCTCACCGCCTCGCTACCTCGCACAGCTCTGGTGGAAAAGCAGCCTTAATAGGATACCTACAACAGAAAAATTGTTAACCTTATAGAAGGCTCATCCATAGGGATGAGCCCTTCGATTTTCTATGAGAGGTCCAACAAATTTACTCTTTTTTCGACCTATCGATGGTTAACCGACATACCTCGCATCCCACTTTTTTTTTAAATGAGTGCTTATATTTTGGTGTTAACAATAGGAACTTTTTCCCCCTCTACTGAAAAATGAAGTCAATGTGGCTTAGGAGGTTGAATGTTAACCGTCGCTATGTTCCTTAGGAAAAAATCTTTTTCTCCCCTCCGGACGGAAAGCGTCAATTGTCGTCCCGCTGCGCTAAACGAAGTTGTCGCTTTCCACCTCTGTCGAGGACGAAAATAGTATACTAACCTCGGACAGTAAATAAGAAAGCCTCAGATCACCATGTTTGTTGACAATTAGATGAGATCTGAGACCTTTCTTACTTACTTTTTTTTTTTAATTTATAAATTATTCTTTCCTGTCCTCGGTGTGTAATCTACTATAGTTTCATTGTTTGAACACACCTTTAAAATTTTATGGTAATTTAAAATAAGGGTTTAGGAAGGTTTATGTTTTTTCCAACTTTTAATTCGCACGGTACAGTTCAGCAAAATTTAATAAAATTTTGTATGTGCTACAGCCGGCTAAGAATTCAGCCAATACACAATTTTACGACCTGCAGTGTATTCCTAAAGGATTTACGTATTTTTATTACATTCGATAAAATCTTCGGATTTACTGCAGCGGTTACTTCGGCCGTACAATATCCTTGCAATATCCATTAACCCTTTGTTTTCCATTATTTAAGTGCACTAACAAATCGTAGATCGTTACACGAAAACATTTTGAGCTTTAGCCAAAAGTGCACTTAAGGGAGTAACGTTGCAGGCCTATAAACAACTTTTGTGGTTGAGAAAAAAATGTGGTAACTGTGCTTGTGCGGTTTTCTTATTTTGTATGTTGTGAGAGTTACGTGTTTACTGTTTGAACTAAAGTTTAGCATTTGAACGGGTTCTTAGCGCGTTGTAATTATTGGAGTGTAGGCACTTTTCTTCTCTTTTCTTTCTTCTTTAAATTATAGGGTAGAATTTTATTGTATCTGCTAATAAATATCAGAACGTCACAAGATTTGCGAAAACACAAAACACACATTCACACACACGCACACACTTGGAGACTCAAATAATGATACAATGCGATGGTAAGAATCTTTAAAACTGTTATATGATAAAAAAAAACACAAAAAAACAAATAAAAAAAAAACGTCGTGAAAAAAAAAAAAGTTTAACTTTAGTTCAAGTGTGCATTGTTTCTCAATTCTGTTTGTCCTGCTTCGCTAACCACACCAGGCGTACCAAATTAAAAATTTAATATTCGTAAAAGCAATTAATTCAATTATCAGAATTAGTTAACACTTTACATACAGCATTTAAAATTACACCGTACCCCAGAAAATTACTTTTTAATACACACCTAAGCTAAAAATTCACGAAAACCTTTCCTACGAACAACAAAATTATATCACTAAATCCCTGGCTTGCTTACCTACGTATTACAAAAAATACACTACACTTTTTTCTGCAATCCACCGCGTTCGTTACGCAACACGTAGCCCTGGAAAAAGAAAAATACAAGATACGCCTCTATGGCTCACCAACAAATATGCGGTAGGATGTTTATGGCTGGCCAGATTAATTTGTTGGGCCACTCGACCAGATAAATTGCGGTTTTGACTCCGTTTCTACCAAGACAAGCTTGTTGTGGCATCGTTTATTTTAATTACTACAATTTCATCAGATTTCTGATGCTGTGGTTTGAATTCTGAAATTGTATTCCGAGTTTTTGTTTTGCGTCAATATTGTTGTTTATCGTTAGTTGTGAAGTCGTAGGTTTGATCCCGGTGAATTTGATCAATATTGATAAAAACTGGTCAAGTGCGAGTCGGACTCCGGTTTCGATGTGTTGTGACCCTGACCTGTATGTGTTACTATTTGCATACTGTGGTGTAGAGTTTGCACTATTATCCAAAATTAAGTTTGTTGCATGTATGCATTAATTACCGTTTTTACGATGGAGCGAAAAGAAAAACTTTGAAAAAAACAAACTAGTTTCGTGTATAAGGTCTCCCCCCCCCCCCCCCCCCCCTCCTTATTTTTCTGGGATGGTTGCCAAATCTCTCTTTATAATATTCTTCTTAGACTAAATAACTAATCAAATTAACTGTCATGCCATCGACTCTACAAAAGGAGTTCGTTCAAAATTTTTAATGAGATTTATTTGCTCTCAATTAATTGTGGTAATTTGTTTTTAGTTATTGCTTGCTTATTTTATTATTATAACTGGCATAAAGATGTCCTTGATCTTAGGTTATTATTTAAATTAATGTATAAACAAGTCTGGTGATGATTTCTTTCCTCGCTAGAGTATACTTACAAACAAAAGATTCTCAAACCAATATCCAAGAGCTATTATTAAATTGTTTTTCTGACAATAATCTTATTGCCACTTGACGATGGGATCGTGGTCACAAATTTTCCGATAATTTTCTAGATTGTCGGTCCGTGAAGAAAAGCGGACAGATAGCATCACGATTTATATCTATATAATCTGTACAATTAATTGTAAGTTCTTTGTTTTTAGTATCTAAGAAAATGTACACGTGGTGAAAATAAATATGTTATAGGATAGGATATAATAATAATGATACAATAATAATTAAATATCTATTCATATACAGGGCGTAACAAAACACTTAGCTGTCCCATACATTTGAATCGAGTTTTGTATAAAACAGCAGATTTTGGCTCCATTGTGAAAGTTACTCAGTTTGATAGTCTGAAGCACCCCCTTAAGAACTACAAGGGTGTTCTGTTACACTCTGTAAGTATATTTATTATAATTGAAATTAAGAAATAAAAAAAACTGTTCGTCATTTCAATGTTGGTCCCATGGCAAAAGTTGATCAGTTTGATGGTGAAGCACCCTTTTAAGTAATTACCTGTATAAGCTGACCACTAACCTGATGATGTTGATGACCATATTCTAAATATAAAATTAATTTATAAAACATTTTTAGGTCAGCTTTTCTTTAGGTCCATTCTGAAAACAATCTCTAAAATCCCTAAAAAGATGTTCAATCTCAATGTCCAAAGGCAGTTAGGGTTCTTTTATATCGCTAATATCCTAATCGACCTGGAAGTTGTTCGAAAAGAAATAAAACGCACATGTGAACGTCCATAATGAGGTTAATAGGCACTTTGTCGATCCTTTTCAAACGCTGGTTCGGTAAGTTGGACTCGGTCGATTCTGATCCAAGTTATAAGACTTTCACTTCGTTGTATGAAATAGCCATGACCATGAACATGATCATGATTTCCATAGCCGATTTTGACACCATAGCATAGCACTATAGCATGGGAAATGCGCTCTTTACAAAGTATATGTGTGGTGTTACAGTGGTCGAATCAAGAACAGTGTGATAAGGGATCGCTATAAGTTGAAGGATGATGTTGTGACCAGGATTGAAAGAGGTTATGCTTAAAAAACACGTGGTGGTTCGGTCACGTACAGAGGAGGAATGAGAGTAGACTCATTAGGGAGATTTATCGATCCAATATCAGCGGAACATTCGAGAGAGGGCTTCCGAGGAGAACTTTACACACTCTTATTACACATGTATCCTTATTCGAAAAATACTGAACAAAAACATCCACACGTCAATCTCACTTACTCAACAAAAAAATATATCTAAATGCAGCACAAGACAAGCTAGTTACCTTGCACTACTAAAGATTAGAACAAACTACGGCAAGCGAATGTTTACATACGAGGGAGCACAACTTTATAATAACTTACCTTGGAGTCGCGTTGTAGGTCTGCTATAGGGTAGTCGCATCGCGAGTCGATTGTTGGTTGCCCCCTCCGCGGCCTACAACGAAGCTCCAGTGGTGGCTCAAGATAGTGTTCTTTTCGAAAAACAATCCTTGAAGTCACCAAAATACATAAGTTACCGTACAACGTCAAGCACTCTTGCTACAAAAACTAGACACTGGCAAAATCATCACATACCCAAGATGGCAGCCATTTTTTTTAAATATAGAATAGAATAACTTACCTTCATTTATAAAAAAGAAAACGGAGTCTTTCAATCAATTTAAATACAAATTAGCTTAACATATCTTGTCTAATTGAAAACTAATAATGTGTACTTAGGTACCTATTTTGTATTATGGAGAGGCAGTTTGCTTATACTTACCTGTGTAATTTATTAATTAGATACCTACTGTAAATCTTTCGAGTGTTCTGTGCAGTGCGAATGACTATTCATTTCTACTATTATTAAGTCTTCTTCTCATGTAAGTGACTATTTTGTCTTTAATTGAGAATAAAGTATCTTTAAACCTAACTTACCACGACCAAATAAATGGTCTCCGAAAAGGACAAGTGCGTAGCATCCTCAACCGACGGAAAAGTGGATGAGGCGAGAGAAGTATGCCAGAATCGTAGTGTGTAGCGAGCCGTAGTCTCTGCCTACCCCTGTGGGATAATGACGTTAGTATATGTATGTATGCATAGCATAGCTTACATTTACGCCTGGCAATACACATCCGATTATATATCCGATTGTCTGATCCGATAGTAAATATAAGTCCCTCTCCGTCAGGAAGGAGGATCCAGTTTTTGTTGCTGAATGTTTTTGGTGTGCAAATAAAGAATATACTTATGTTATGTTATGTTATTATATCCGCAAAAAAAATATGCAAATATCTTTACATATAAATAAATTCTATGAATAGAATTATATAACAAATTAAACAAAATCTTTGTGAAACATTCAATTCCATAATTTTTCTCAATTTTTATTTACCTTCCTCCGCTTATTGTGCAGTAGTAGGTACTACTAGTGTTATTATAGTATGTTACCTACTAAAAACTATAATAGAATACGTTGAAAGAAAGAAATTGAAAAACTTGATGCGGAATCGAAAAAATACGTGATGTGTTTACGTATGGAAATTAAGGCAAGCTAAACAGAACGGAGGATGAAATTCAAGAAAAATGTTTTCATTAAAACGT
Source organism: Agonopterix heracliana (assembly GCA_963693445.1). Taxonomy (NCBI): domain Eukaryota; kingdom Metazoa; phylum Arthropoda; class Insecta; order Lepidoptera; family Depressariidae; genus Agonopterix; species Agonopterix heracliana. The sequence goes on from OY856321.1 coordinate 4,216,426, forward strand.
TCACTCGCAAAAATTTCATTCCAAATTGAACACTGTAGGCGTGTGGAATTATTTCAGTAAAAATATCTACCTATACTTACAGGGTTCTTCTTAAAAAGCTGGTGGTTTTGTAAATACATTTACTCTTTGAAACATTACAGCGCATGAAGTTTCGTCCAACTTTTTTCAATTCTAATTTAATTCAATTTTTAAACACTAGGTATCTACAAACGAATCTCTGTCTATGTTCTATCCGATTTCCGATAAAAATGGTTTCTGGTGGCTCAAAGATTTCTTTATAAATCTCAAGGGCGTAATTGATTCGATGCAGACAAATTCGCGGTCAAAAACTAAGTAAGTAGTTAAAAATTTGTAATGGAATACTCATAGAAGGAAATTTATCAAAAATTAATTGATAGAACCGTAACACTGTTTTTGATGAATTCTACGCGGTGGATATATATCACAGAAAAGAGAACAACTTTTGTGCAACCTTCTGAATTATGTTAGGTTGTTTTGTTTGATATAACCAAACTTTAGTGACTACCGAACTATATTGTAGCACATAATCAAACATTTGGTTATAAATAGCTAAACAATTATCTATTTATGACCATAAAATGTTCGGCAGTCACTAAAGTTTAGTTATATCTAACAAAACATTTGTTTCAGTGAACGTAAGTAAATACCATTAAATTAATTGTAAATATAAATAAATATCGAGGGTTCGCCTATGAGTTGTGCCGAAACGGAGCTTAAATGACAACCCGCTCGTGTCGGGTGCGCTTTTATGTTATTTGATGATTTTCTCTTCCAAATAAAGGTCGATTCTAAACGAGCTCGAAGATAATTACAGTCGCTTTGTTTTGAACATTTTGTTTCCATTGCTTTTAATGTATCTCATATACGTAATGTTTATTGATACAACTTTTATTTCAATATAGGTAACGATCAGTTTACAACAACACAATCAGGCGCTACTAGCTGTGCCCTCGACTTTGTACGCGCAGATTTAAATACAGAATTCGTTTTAAATCTTCTGAATGTGCCGATTGCGATGAAATAAAAACTAAATGTATGAATCTAAGAAAAGCTACTCCAAATAATGTGTAATTCTAAGATGAAGAAAATGTCATCATCTTCCATGCATTCCTGTCTCTGGCCAGCTACAACAACTTCCAGGACATCCAATATCAAATCCAGCTATTGTGACCTGTATCCAGGACAAAAATATTGCATGGCAAACATCTACAGATGCCTCTAGTTTTAAACTACAGGAGTTACATCAGCTCATCCATCTCCGTTCCACTATCGGACATTCAGGCACAAGGCGGGATATCACCCCTACTTGGTTGACATCCCACATATTCGCAATAAGCGCATTTCCGATTCTATTATAATGCGCGCAGCCAAGGAGTAGAATGCCCTGCCTGCGTCAGTATTTCCCTAGGTATTTCCGAACGCTTACAACTCGAATTCCTTTAAAGTACGAGTGAATAGGCTTCTTCTGGGTAAGCTCGCTACATCTTCGACCCCATCTTTGTCTTGAGGACTAGATTGAACCTATCTTTTGAAGCCATCTAATAAAGCCCACTCACTACTTCTAATATTCTGCGAACTTGACAGCTTTTCTAATAAAGTAGCCACTGTAGCCGAATCGGCTATGAAAATTCAAGTATATTTCGCATGTTGATGCACAAGATGAAACTCACCCTAGCTGCCGAGCGTGCGTAGAGGAGGAGGCAACCATGGAATATATCCTGTGTGACTGCTATGTCTTGGCAGCTAAACGCATAATGACGGGAGATTACAAGTTTCTTCCCCTGAACGCTATTGCCTCCCTCTTCTGGTATTGAAGGATAAAGAAAAGAATAGAAATGGGGCCAACACAAAAGATCTCATTGGGTCGAAATGCTTGCCAGCCCCCATAGTAAAATATGTATATTTTAACCAATACATGCATGAATCGCTCGCTCACTCACGGCCTCATGAAAAGTCACCCAAAGGGCAATGGAGAGGGCTATGCTCGGAGTTTCCCTGCGAAATCGAATCATAAATGAAGAGATTCGCAGAAGAACCAGAGTAGATGATATAGCCCAAAGAATTGCTAAACTAAAGTGGCAGTGGGCGGGGCACATTGCTCGCAGAACCGATGGCCGATGGGGCCGGAAGGTTCTCGAGTGGCTACCGCGTACCGGAAAGCGCAGCGTGGGTAGGCTCCCCACACGGTGGACCGACGACCTAGTGAAGGCGGCGGGAACCCGTTGGATGAGGGCGGCGCAGGACCGATCGTTATGGTGATCCTTGGGGGAGGCCTATAGGCCATATAATAAGTCCAGCAGTGGACGTCCATCGGCTGAGATGAGGATGATGATGCATGAATCAAATTAAGAGCTTTTTCCAGACTATTCCCCTCTTAAGTGTAATTGAAAAAGGAACTTCGCTTCAGTTTTCAGGTAAATGAGTATTTTTTCACTATTTTATTCATGAAACCATTCAGCGTTAACACAACTTCTGTTCAAGAATTATATTTGTTTAAATTTATAGAATTTAAGTTGATTAGAGTTTCTATTTCTTTTATTTACAAAACATTTCTACATTCTACAATTTTAAATTAATATTATGAACCAAATTCAATCAAAACGTTTGCTCGTTCATTTATTTCAGTTTACTTTCATTTAGTTTATTTACTTTAGAGTAAGTATAGAATTTCTTTATTAACTCGAAGAAGAAATATTATTTTCAGAATTTTTATGAATTCAGAGAATAATTTTCCCGGAAGCAAAAAGGCATTGGACGAATAATGTCTTAAGAAAATGTCTTGTTTTATTAAAATGTTATATTTTGATACTATTATTTTTAGTATAAGATGGTAACAAATTAATTATTAAGAATCTACAGGGTGAAATTGATATCACTAGCTTCCTTTGAAACTCTGAGTCTACCCAACAAACTGAACACCTTTTACTATGGGAGCAAACAGAACGAAACAAAAAAAACAGCTTTGCATACATTTGAGTTGAGTAGGCATTGCAGTTTAGTATGGAACCGATGATTATTTATTTTGCTCGGATTGGTTTGTTCCCTTACTTAAAGTTGATCAGTTTGATGGGTAGACTCTTTGGTTTTAAAGCATGCTAATGATTAGAGTTGCCGCGAATACTCGCTATTATTCGGTATTCGGCATTACTCGTCATTTTTTTGATATTCGTCGAATACCGAATAATAGCTAGTAGTATTCGGCATTCGGCGAATGGTCGTCGAAAATAAACTTTTAACGAACAAAAGAACTAATGAGTTAAAAATAATCATTTTTTTAATTATTTTCCTTAATAAAATAATACACAATATCAATTATTATCTGTAATATGTGCCTGTGACTATGATATTCATGAAATTAAATTAGTAAGGCTTTTTAATTAATATTTAAAATCCAACAAACTAAAGAGAAAGACTTGTACAAGAAAAGGGTTGCCAGCATTTAAAAATGGAAAATTAAAGTTACTGCATAATATATGTAGGTATGTAAGTGCTATGTAATATGTATAACATGAAACAGATTTTTTTAACTTTATTGTTTTCTTTTCTCACAGCCTTAGAAGAAATTAGAAATATTATGTGTTTAATGTTTTTTTTTTATGTCGAATAGTAATGTCGAGTTATTCGACTATTCGCCAAAGTGAATGGCGATTAATCGGTATTCGACTATTCGCTATAAACACTATTCGCGGCAACTCTACTAATGATATCAATTTCACCCTGTATAGAAGATCAATATTTTGTAACCCAATTTCCCAAAACAGTTGCGATATTCTGACATCAATATGACATAAACTAGTTAAGCCATCTAACTGCCTATCACTTATAATTATATCAAATGGTTTGAGCTAGATAACAATTTAGAGTTAAATTTCAAAATAAGTCCTTGAGGAGATACGGTTGAGGTATCTCGGGAGATATGAAGATGGTTGGATAAGTTACAATAATAAAGAATTGAACAAAAAAAACATGCAAATTTCGGGTCCGTTGCAAATTAATTCAAGTTACGTTTTTCGCGAGAGAGAATTCGTTCGTTATTTTCTTGTAGTCAAGGGAACTACGGAAATCCCATAGATTGATCCGAGACTTGCAAGGAGTTCGCCAATACTAAACAAAGTGCGGGTCATCATCATCATCATATCGTATGGATTTTTTTTTTATTCCTGCTTGGATCCAATTTCGAGGTCAAGATGTTTTAGCCAGTCTTCCGCTGCCGGGGTTAACCAATGGAGTTCTTCAATACCACCGGGGAAACGGCGTAGGGTGCACTCATTTACCACATGGGTGAGGGTTTGGTCAGGTGACTCCCTCAGGCCGTCGTAGAGGTGGGAGTTGGTCCTTCCATGGTTAGTTCTGAACCGGTTCAGCTTAGCCCAGCTTATTGGATTTGATAAGGGCCGGAAGTGCGGGTAATGTAACAGTTTCCTACCAGGACGACGCCAGGAATCCGGGAAAAAATAATAATCCAGTTTATAGTACGCTATGTTACATTAGAGCGTCCGCTACGAATAACTATAGAAGAGTAACTCCAAACAAAATCCACATAATTTTTGGCACCTAATGAAAAATGACATTTTGTATGAGTTTCGGCGGCAAGGTACAGTTTATAAAGAACACATTTAGAACACGGTACAGTTTTTTTGGTGCCACTTTTTGAGCTTGATTTACATTTCTACACATTGTTCTTCGTAGAGCGTCCGCAGATGGCGCGTTGCGGAGAGATACGGAAACTCAATCGTGAGGTCCGGCTTCAAATCCGTACAAATAACATGCCACGTACAAATGAGTTTTCTAACTTATGTACGTAATACCGACTGCTCTCAAACGTTGAAGGAAAACATCGTAAGGAAACCTACATACACTGATGAAGAAATTATGTTGCGTATGTGAAGTCTACCAATCCGCATTGGGCACGCGTGGTGGAAGGGGAATATAGTCGTGAGCATATGCTTATGCTTATGGTATTTGTCATCAAAACTGCCATCATAAAGCATATTCTCTGAAAATTTTTAATGTCTAGATATTTCAGTTCAGCCTTTTATAGGTAAGACGGACGGACGGGCGACGGGCAACGTAGGCTTAGTAATAGGGTCGATTTCGACCTTAAGAAACTGAACTCTAAAAACTAATATTAAAAGCAAAAACATTTAAAATCATGTCTCCAGAAAAATAGAAGCCAAAATATAAATAGAAAACAAACGAATAACATACAAAACACAAAGGAATAGTATTGCTTTTTAGACGACATCGTATGGAAATATTGATATCAGTAGTAGATGAAGCGAAAAGGATAATGCTTTGAGAAAACTTCCTGTATTATTTGTAAAGATAGTGGATATAGTTCACTTAACAAAGGAAACGTCTGAGAAAATAAGCGTTTTCTTTAAAAGACCAACTTTACATACTAAAGACAAAGAATTTGCGTTTACGTTACTTGTTTCAATTTGAACTATACTCCATTTCAAATAGCAACGAAATTTTAAGGCTATTTGGAATTATAGACACAGACTTAAAACACTAACGCTCAGTTGCAGAAACGCTCATTAGAGTTATTCCTCCATTAAATCTCTTGCTGGCTTTTCCTACGTCAACAAGACAAAAAGTGACCATTAAGTACAGATACGGAACCCTATCGTGGGGATGTTCAACATGCTCTTGACCGGTTCCCGAAGAACCAAAGAAATAAGTAGTACCACTTCTATGGTAAGACTCCAAAATAAAAAAAGTTGCCTGTTGTTGTTAATATTTTATTTTAATCTTTTCGATTAAAAAAGGTTAAAAAATAACGTGAAACTCCCGTTTTCATTGAGTTTTTAGCTTGAATACTGTTTTGAATAACAATCCGATAAAGAGTAGCTGATTTGTCTAGTTGTCAAGTAGCCTATTGCCATTTCTATTCCATAAGGCTGAGTTTCCAACAGAGATGTGCGAGGACGGGAAGCGAGGGATGTGCTTTTCAAGAACCAATAAAATCCCTTCATTTACCTTGCCTCGCTCAGCACAGATCTGGTGGAAACGGCTTAGCGGAGCGAGGTTTTTGTACGTACAAAACAAGAAAGAGATGTGTACGAGGAATGTGTTGCGAGGTTTGCGACAGATGTGTGCGAGGAATGTGTTGCAAGGTTTGCGACAGATGTGTGCGAAGAATGTGTTGCAAGGTTTGCGACAGATGTGTGCGAGGAATGTGTTGCGAGGAATGTGTTGCAAGGTTTGCGACCGATGTGTGCGAAGAATGTGTTGCAAGGTTTGCGACAGATGTGTGCGAAGAATGTGTTACAAGGTTTGCGACAGATGTGTGCGAGGCTATGTGTTGCGAGGAGTGTGTTGCGAGGATTGAGACGCGAGCGGAAGGCAGGCTGGCATCGCACATTAATGCGCATTTTCACAGGTCCGCTACTATCCTCGTACGACACATTTTCCTCGCAAAGCTTTGCTGTAAACCCCCACACATTTTAACAGCACAGCTAGACATCCTCGCACGACACATTTTCCTCGCACATCTCTTGTGGAAACGCAGCCTTATCCTTTCTAACTTCAACGTATTTCACATTTAACCCATTCTTATATACCTATCTAGAAAGTCTATAACAGTTCACAAACGACTCATTTAGAAAGGTATTTTCACGTCCCACAGACAGATCGCAGATAATTGACTCGAAATAACGTGCGGACACTGTAAAAAACCCTTAATTTTGTCTTTCATTAGCTCTGTAACGACTATGGCCACATTGAAGCGCAGAACGAACATTTGATTTCGCAAATTCTAGGTTTTTAACAGTGTTTCTTTTATTAACAGTCTATTTGAAAATGTACTTTCACGTACGGATTTGGGTATTGGAGAAAAAAGGTGAGTACTTATCTTTAATTTAGGTACTAAGTGGACGATAAATAGACATATTTTGTTACTCATATACCTACATTGAGCACATATACGGTCCTTTTTAATATGCTGACATTTTTTAAAGGAAATGATCAGACCATCAAACTGAACAACGATAACATAAAATGTCTTTAATATTATTTCCACACCAAGAACAGACAAATACAATTTATTACAAGATTGAGCGGTCTTAAAGGGCGGTTTATCACTAAAAGCGATATCGTCCATTATTATTAAATACAGGGTCCAACTTAATATGCTGACACTTTTTTAAGGGGATGATCATTTCGCGATTTCTATGTTGGTTCCACAGAGAAAGTTGTTCAGTTTGATGGTCTGATCATCCCCTTAAAAATGTGTCAGCATATTAAAAAGGACCCCGTACAACCCCCTCGGGGAATATAGTCGTGAGCATATGCTATGCTTATGCTGTATATTAATCTGTGGTCATACTTAATTTAAATGGATTAAGGCTTCTTTTATATCTGCAAAAGATTAGCAATTTAATATCTTGGTTGACTTAACAATTGGGCGGTGCACGTCCAATTGTAAATTAACTTTGTAATTAAACTGTCATTAACACGATCACAAAAATTAATTAATTAACTTATTTCGTTTTCTTGCAGATACAATTTCTGTTTCTTTATAGATTTTAATTGAAAATCTGTCTATTTTAAATTATTTTCATAAATTTTCAAGAGTCTCCCTCCCGATATTAAATTCACGTTGTTATAAAATTCTCTTTTTCTTATTACAAGCAAAACTGTTTTCAAAGGTACATAAAATTTAAGACTATTATCTCTTTTGGGTTGAGTTGAAGTTAAAATTTGCTATTAATATGGTTTCCTAAGGTAAAAAAAATACACGGAGAAAAATATATTTTACAACATAAAACATGGTCGTGTACGTTTGTTATAATTCTAATTTGAACCTGCCTAACCAGGGCCAAGAATATAGCATTTGAGGGTGCCTGTCCATCGAGTCGGAGATAGACGGAGGAGCGGAGAAACTGAGTTTTAGTAACCAATAAGAATGCATGAAATCTCGGAGCTGTGATTTTATACAATCTTATTGGTTAATAAAACTCAGTTTCTCTGCTCCGCCGCCTATCTCCGCGTCAATGGACAGGCACCCTTAATCTATATCTACAAAGAAATCCATGACTGACTGACTGACTGACAATCCAGCAGAATTTTTTTGTCAACATATACTACAATATTCTAGTATAAGCGACTACGAGTTTTCTCTCTGTGCAATATTCTTGAAATCTTGGTTTTGTTTTCCATTAAAGAATCATTACTAATTATTTCTCCCCTCCGGACGGAAAGCGTCAATTTTCGTCCCACTGCGCTAAACGAAGTTGCCGCTTTCCACCTCCGTTGAGGAGAAAAATAGTATACTAACCTTGGACAGTAAATAAGAAAGCCTCAGATCAGATCACATGTTTACATGAGATCTGAGACTTTTCTTACTTTGCTGTCCTCGGTGTGTAATCAACTATAACTGTCTAAAACGTGTACGCCATCTTTTTAAACTATAGCAAACTAAAGCCCAAACTTTATTAATTCATGAGCGAAAATGCATTTCAACTTTTGCCACGATCTCCCCAAAAAAGTGGGTAAATGCAAATTTTTGACCGTCAGTTCCACTTACTTTTTATGAGTAATGTTAGACTTACAGCGCTGAACGTATGTTAATGTACTTTTTGGCCGCTATAATGGATTGCACGCCTGAAAAGTTAAAGCGGTTGGAAAATTTCTTTTGTGATGTTCTTTTTGCCGTAAAATATGTGAAAACTTAATATGGTCGGGTAATACTGTTTTATTTAAGCTAAAATGTTATGGAATTAATGTTGCTACTGTACAGTATTTTACTTTGAAAAATAATTTTAGTTTAGTTGCTAAGAAAGAAATGTATTTAAATAAATTAAAATGCATTATTTATGAGATAGAATAGCGACCTACTACTACTTCGCAGTTACCAACGCATAAACAGACACAAAGAATATATAAACAAATGCTTTGTTATATTTAACAAAATATTTTTTCAGTGTACTTTGGTTTGCTATTCATGAAATTTTCATCAAAGGTCGACTCTTTGATAACCTATTTAATAAAAAATAATGTTCAAACTTCTATCTCTAGCTAGCCATATTCACGTCAACACAGTTATATAATTATTTCAACCATTTATAGCCCTTACGATAACCCATTTTTCAGTTTTAATCCTTTCAAATTTAATTTGTATTCCCAGAACAGCCAAATAGCTGGCATTTAATTGAATTTTAGTGTTGGGCAAAAAGTAGCGGATGTCTGTGTATCATTAGAATTAATATTGATTTATTCGACCTAATTCACTTATCTGATCAAGATTTTATAGATTCCGTTTTAATACATAGTTCATTGTGACTAGGAAGCGTTTAGCATATGCTCACGACTATATTCCCCGAGGGGGTAGTGTGATGGGGGGTGAGCCCGTCGCCACTTATAATGGACAGTGGGTACAATACAGGCCTCGAAATTGAAGTATGCCGGTTTCCTCACGATGTTTTCCTTCACCGAAAAGCCAGTGGTGCTACAAATCGTACATAAATTCCGAAAAACTCATTGGTACGAGTCGGTCTGGACGGGGATCGAACCATCGCCTCCTGCACGGCAGGCAAAGTTACTCGCCACTGGACCACCACGGCCTTTTAGTTTAGCACATAAATAAGCATTTAGCACATTAATAAATATCCCAGAAATATTGACCGGATGTAATTATTAATAAAAAAAAAATTGTGAATATGGTGGTATGGTCAGTGCGCTAGTCCGACTTGCAATTGTTTTTTTTTTTAAATGCCCTATTACTAAGCCTAAGTTGTCCGTCCGTCCGTCCTACGTATTTAGGTCTGTAACTTTTGAACCGTAATAACTTGATAGTTGAAATTTTCACAGAATATGCGTAGTTATGGCGGATTTGTTAACAAATAATAAACAAATAACAAATAAAAAATTCAGGGGGTTCTCAACAAGAAACTAATTGTCATCGACGTTTTTTCTTCTCTCTCTATTTTAAAAACGGTAATACTTACAAGCGTCAAATTTAGTGTGATTATAGAGCAAACTCTACAGTATAATAACAAATAATAAAAACGTGCCAAGTGTGAGTCGGTCTTGCGGTAATGGCCCCGGAGAAAAAGGTTTTTTTGTAAGTTAATATGTTATGTTGTGTGGTGGTGTGGTACGGAACCCTCGGTGCGCGAGTAGCCCGACTCGCACTTGACCGGTTTTTTATTTGTTTCGTATAAACAAAAAACTACATCTTTATTTTCTACTAGTGTTTTCCCGCGACTTCGTCCGCACAAATTATACAGGGTCCAACTTAATATGCTGACACTTTTTTAAGGGGATGATCAGACCATCAAACTGAACAACTTTCTCTATGGGACCAACAGGAAATCGGGAAAAAAAAATCTGCTGTCCCATACATTTGGCTCGAGTAGGTTTGTAGTGTTGTATGGAGGGGCTGATATTTTTTTCGCGATTTCGATGTTGATGCCATAGAGAAAGATGTTCAGTTTGATGGTCTGAGCATCCCCTTAAAAAAGTGTCAGCATATTAAGAAGGACCCTATATACCAGATTTTAAGTCAGATCATAAGCTAACAAACAAAAAAGTTTCATCAAAATCGGTTCAGTACTTTTTGCGTGATGCGCGAACAAACAAACAAACAAACAAACAAACAAACAAACACACGAACAAACAGACAAACAGACAGACAAAATTTCTAAAAAAGGTTGATTTCAAGTCAGGGATACGTAAAAACCACATCGTAATCTTTTTTTTGTAAATATCTTCAATATACAGACACACTTCAGTTATTGTTTTATAATAGTTTAGACTAACGAAGATTAGTCACATGAGCAGAAACGCTAAATAAAGTTAATTCTCCATTAAATCTCTTGCTAGCTTTTAGTACGTCAACAAGATAAAAAGTGACAGCAAGAGATTTAATGGAGGATTAACTTTAATGAGCTTTTCTGCAACTGAATGTCAGACTCATATGACTCAAGTCCCATCCCTAAAAACGGTAATTTAAACCAGTCAAGTAATAGAAACTCGTGCGAGTTGTGCGTGACATTATGTAGACCATTTCCCTTGATAAATGAGAATTCATGGCAAAAATATTAGCAAAAAAGACCATTAGGCACCAAAGTAGCTGCTATAAAACCATAACGATTCGATTACGACAGTTTCCCAAATTACAAATAAAAACGGTCAAGTGCGAGTGAGTCGGGCTACTCGCGCACCAAAGGTTCCGTACCACACACCACAGAACACAACATATTAAGGGGCTACCTGCCGGTTTTAGGTAATTTTGTAACCATTTTATTCATTAACTATGGCACTTTTTGAGCTGAAATTTAAACTGAACCATCTACAGGATATGAGAAGTGATGTGGTTTTTCTAGAAATCGATTTTAATGAATAAAACCGAAGAAAAGGGACTCTAAAGTCACCCCTTTTTTTCCAGTTGTAACCATTTTACTCTTACATTTTTAATCGGAACAAAATGAAAATTTACTATATTGTTCACAATACAATTTAGAATGATGTGGTTTTTTTACTTTTTCGCAATTAATAAAAAATCATCGAATTTTTCAAAGAAAACAGCAAAATTCTGACCGGAGCCACGCGCTCTTTCTCATCGATTAGTATGGAGTGTGAGTGAGAGGAGAGTGGTCCACGGCTGATACGCCTTAACTTGGAAAACCATATTTATTCTCCGGGACCTTTAGCACGAGACCGACTCACACTTGGCCGGTTTTTATTATTTGTTGTTATACTGTAGAGTTTGCTCTATAATCAAACCAAGTTTGACGCTTGTATGTATTACCGTTCTTACAATAGAGCGAGAAGAAAAAACGTCGATAGAATCTAGTTTCTTGTTGACAACCCCCATTAATTTTTAACTTTTTTACATTTTTGTTATTGGTTATTTGTTGACAAATCCGCCGTAATAACGCATAGGTATTCTGTAAAAATTTCTACAATCTAACTATTACGGTTCAAAAGATACAGCCCTAAATAGGTAGGACGGACGGACGGACGGACGGACGGACGGACGGACGGACTACGTAGGCTTAGTAATAGGGCCCCATTTTCACCCTTTGGGTACGGAACCCTAAAAAGAAGGGTACTCCATACCATCAAACTGAACAACTTTCACTTCCTATGGAAATGGAACCAACATTGAGATCGCGGAAAAAATCGTTTTGTTTCATAAATTGTGTTGAAATTTACTATGGAACAGAATTTATTTCCGCGATTTGATGGTCTGAAGCACGATAAACACATTTAAGTGCACCCTGTATGTTTAATAATAAAGGACGAAATCGCTTTTAGTGATAAGACCTTTGTATCCTTCTCATACTTGTTACAAATTGTATTTGTCTGTTCTTGGTGTGGAAATAATATATAGGGTCCAACTTAATATGCTGACACTTTTTTAAGAGGATGATCAGACCGACAATCTGAATAACTTTCTCTATGGGACCAAAGTCGAAATCGCGAAAAAAAAATCAGCCCTGCCATACAAAACTGCAAACCTACTCGAGCCAAAAGTATGGGACAGCAGATTTTTTTTTTGCGATTTCGATGTTGGTCCCATAGAGAAAGTTGTTCAGATTGATGGTCTGAACATCCCCTTAAAAAAGTGTCAGCATATTAAGAAGGACCCTGTATACTCAAAAGTCATTTCATATTATCCTACTATACGTAGTATTTAAGGGCTTTCTATATTTGGGGACCTTGGGGTCCTTATTTAATGAAATTACTTCCATGTCCGAGTTAGAAATACGTCCGCATTTTGTTATGGTAATGTAATCCTAGCACGCGCTTTCACAAACTGCCTTTTAGATTTATTTTTCTGGTTATGTTAGATTAGGGCGGGCGGTATTAAAAGTTACTAGATGGGTCGGATGGAGATGCGAGTTCTGTATTGAAAATGCCACATGTGGGGTCTTGCTATAGATGTCAACACCCACAAGTTATAGCAAAGAAGCTAACAGATGGCGATACCGTCGCTCTAGGAAACATGATCCATACAAAGACAACGTTCATCGTAAATAAGTAACTCGTAACCTACTACAAATAAGGTTCACAATCGAATGGGAGACATAAATCGCGCAAGAGAAATAATCACAGAGATTCGATATACAAGGTGTTACAAAAATACAAATAAACATTGAAGGGGGTGGTTTAGACCATCAAACTGAACAACTTTCACTATGGGACCAATATTGAAATCGCGAAAAAAAAATGATGTTCCATACTCTAAAAATCGACTAGAGCTAAAATATGTATGGGATATCAGATATTTTTTTTCGCGATTTCGATGTTGGTTCTATAGAGAAAGTTGTTCAGTTTGACGGTCTAAACAACCCCCTAATGAGTTTTAAATATTTATTTTTACTTATGAAACACCTTGTACACCTCGTATTTGTTGTTGTGTATAAACTAACAATAGGCTAAGTATGTTACTAACAAAATTGTGATCCCAGTTGGTCGAAAAATAAAGTTTCTATTCTATTCTATTCTTGTATACTGGGTGTTACATAAGTAAGAATACATTTTTAAAACTCTTAAGGGGGTTGTTTAGACCGTCAAACTGAACAACTTTCTCTATAGGACCAACATCGAAATCGCGAAAAAAAAAATCTGATATCCCATACATATTTTAGCTCTAGTCGATTTTTAGAGTATGGAACATCATTTATTATTTATTTGTATTTTTGTAACACCTTGTATACAACGTCCAACTAAGAACTGTTGGACCACGACCGGTCCCCAGGCTTCACACTTAGCCTGGTGGAAGATCTTCCCTTTTCAACGGAGGAATTCCCAAGTAGCACCTCCATAGGTACACATTATGATGCTTCTGTACATACCTATGATTCTTGGTTTGCGCAGACCAGACCAGAGTTCCCGTCATAACCCGAAGTTTTTTTTTTAGCCTGTGTCAACCCACTGCTTGGCAAAGGCCTTTAAGGGTATATTACCGTTGGCGCTCTCCATACAAACGTAGTCTGGTGATATTTTCAATACTATCCAATTAAAGTCAATGCAATTTTCCAGAAACAATCTAGAAACTAATTTCTATTTTTGTATGAAGTCAGATTTTGAATTAGGTAGTTTTAAAGTTACAGTTTCCATACAAATCCTAAATTAATCCTAGCATTAAAACTGTATACAAGGTGTTACAAAACTACAAATAAACATTTAAGGGGGTGGTGTAGACCATCAAACTGAACAACTTTCACAATGGGACCAATACCGAAATCGCGAAAAAAAAAATTATGTTCTATACTCTACAAATCGACTAGAGCTAAAATATGTATGGGATTTAAAATTTTTTTTTTTGCGATTTCGATGTTGGTCCTATAGAGAAAGTTGTTCAGTTTGACGGTCTAAACAATCCCCTTATGAGTTTCAAAAATTTATTGTTACTTATGAAACACCCTGTATAATATTTTCGAAAATCTGACTTCATACAAACATAGAGATTAGCTTCTAGATTGTTTCTGCAAAATTGCATTGACTTTAATTGGATAGTATTGAAAATATCACCAGACTATGTTTGTATGCAGCTCGCATTTGCGCTCTCGGAATAAACTTCTCTTAATCTTCCAACCATCTCTATCCTGGGTAAGCTCTGGCCACTTGTCGTCAAAAGCATCCAGATCATCCCGCCACCTTTTCTTAGGACGACCTGGACGCCGAAGACCCTTTTCTGGGATTCAGGGCATAACAATTTTTGCCCACCTATCCTCTCATTCGATAGACATGGCCAGCCCATTCCCATTTTAGTCTAGAGCTGTTTTCTTCCCACGACGGCGACGTCTCAATAAGCGCAGTTTATATGTTCCTGGGCTGCAATCGCGGTAAATATTCGGAGATTGAACTGTGATTAGACTACGTACGAACCATAACTTTAGACGCATTTGTTTTTGCGCTAATCGCGGTACTGCTCTTGACAGCCGTTAAGGTTCACTTCCGATCCCAGCGCCCGATGCGACTGACGCGTGGTTCTGTCATATTATATGCCATACGTTTTATATGACATTACAGAACCACGCGTCAGTCGCATAGGCCGCCGGAATCGGAAGTGAACATTAGAGCCGTATTGAATTGCAATTTGATTAGAACTGAAATTGGATAAGAATAGAACTTCGATGTCTTAGCGCAATTGAGCTCCTGGCGCGATCTGTTTTTTAACACCAAATATCATCATCATCATCAGCCTATTATCGTCCACTGCTGGACATAGACCTCTCCCAAGGCGCGCCACAAAACTCTGTCCTCGGCCTTCCTCATCCAGTCGCTCCCCGCTACTTTTTTTAGGTCGTCTGTCTAGCCGGCAGCAGGGCGCCCCACACTACGCCTATCAGTTCACACCAAATATACAGGGTTTAAATTGAAATGTGTTGCATATTAAAGAGCCCTCTTTAATCAGCCTCAGCCTCAGACCATCAAACTGAACAACTTTCACTAAAGAGTAAACAACAGAATCGAGAAAAATTCAAATGTTCCATATTATTTGGATCGTTGATGTTTTCTATGGAAAAACATTTTTTTTATTTCAATATTGGCGTCATAGTGAGAGTTGTTCAGTTTGATGTTCTGAAACACCCTGTTTCATATGCTTTTGATTTTATACCCTGCATGTACGTCTTCAGGATGCAAGCTATCTCCCGGACAAATTTCATCAAGATCAGTTCAGTGCTTTAGTTCCGAAAATGTAACTAAACCAGACACATTTTCGCATAATATTAGATTTTCTTTTTCAGCTTAATATTTAAAACATCAGTAGGTACCTAGTACTTTACACAAAGCGTTCAAATACTCGACAATGCAATGGCACGTTTAATTTTCCGTTTGGATTAATTAAATCCGCGCCAAAAATTACACCTTTGAGTGTATTTTAATATAAACTGAAATGGAATTCTAAACTCAGTTAACTGCTAACTGTATTACAGAATAATTTCTAGTTATCTAGTAATAATAGTAAACTGGAACTATAGTGAAGCTCAATTGGCCGATAATGCCCCCATGCGGGGTGCAGAAGATTTCTGTAGCTCATGCTCATGCCGCAATGGGGGGAAGGTCGATAGCTTCCCATGCGGGGTGCAGAAGATTTCTGTAGCTCATGCTCATGCCGCAATGGGGGGAAGGTCGATAGCGCCCCCATGCGGGGTGCAGAAGATTTCTGTAGCTCATGCTCATGCCGCAATGGGGGGAAGGTCGATAGCTTCCCATGCGGGGTGCAGAAGATTTCTGTAGCTCATGCTCATGCCGCAATGGGGGGAAGGTCGATAGCGCCCCCATGCGGGGTGCAGAAGATTTCTGTAGCTCATGCTCATGCCGCAATGGGGGGAAGGTCGATAGCGCACGCATGTGGGATGCGGAAGATGTCTTTACATATTTGTTCCTTCTTAATTTTATTTTATTTTTTATTTATTTCTTTAAATCAGGTAACAGTACAATTTACATTATAACGGACCCATATTATAAATAAACAGACCTTATAAATGCTGACAGTTTTTGAAGGGATGATCAGAACATCATACTGAACAACACTGTCAATGGGACTAACGTCGATATCGTGAAAAAAAATTAGATGTTCTGAAAACTGCAAACTTACTTGAGCCAAATGCCCAGGCTCAAGTAGGTTTTTTTTCGCTATTTCGATGTTGGTCCCATACAGAAAGTTGTTCAGTATGATGGTCATATGTCACTGTCCTAAAAACTGTCAGCATATTAAGTTGTACCCTGTATTTCATTGGTCGATAATGGATAGAACACTCGTGATTGAGGGTGTGGTGCGAACTACACCCGCACGTTGGGAAATCCCCGCATGCTGTATATCGACCGAGTTATCGACCAGTGAAAATGAGCCTTTATATTTTAGATTGCTGCTCTGAAACGGTGAAGAAAACATAGCTTACACCTTTAAAAACATTAATATCGTTTTGGCTCCGCCGAAGTTGGAAAAAATAAGTGTGATAGAAGGTCCTTAAGTTTAAGTTAGAAAGCTAAGCATACGTGAAGATGAAATCCTTTTTTAGCCGACTTCAAAAAACTTCAATAATATGTGTATGTATTGCTCCTGACCGATTCTGGCCACGGCGACTGCTTCAACTCCGTTGTTAAAAGAACACAATACGAAAGTATGTAATATTATTGGATTTGGAAATATTCAATGCCATAATAATCTGTTAGGTCTTTCAAACAATAATATACAAAATTTTACAGGTGTACGTATGTATGCGTGTTTGTCCACGCATTTCTCCGAAACTAGTAATCGGAATGTTACCATTAAAGCAACAAGTCTGACTTAACATTCAACGGAATCGTCTCAGCTATTATATTATATCATGGATTATGATGATAAGGGTAAGACCACAAGCATGAAATAGGTTCCAAACCGGAGACATCACAAGCAAGAACTGGATAGAATCTGTCACTCAACTGTCACAAGGCCTATGCATTGTAATTTTGAATTTGCTTTTGGGAAATTGGATAGCTAGAATGCTAGCTTTCAGAGTATTGTCTGAATTTTACAGGAAATTGAATTGTGGATTTCATTAGAAAATGACATGGAGGAAGCGGGTACTGCCAAGTGGAGAATAGATCCATAAGTTTCTGCCAACTCCTCCGGGATAAAGTGTAAGTAATTAAAATTACAAATTACAAAGCAGTAAACAAACGGTCCATATGGTCCCGAGTAATAAATTAAAATTACAGAGTACAACGCAGTCAACGAACGATCCATAGAGTCCTTGGTTATTAATTAAAATTAAAGAGTACAAAGCAGTCAACGAATGGTCCATAGGGTCCCGAGTACATAAATAAAATTATAGAGCACAACGCAGTCTACGCAAGATTCATAGAGTCCCCGGTAATCAATTAAAATTACAGAGTACAACGCAGTCAACGCAAGATCATAGAGTTCTTGGTCATTAATTAAAATTACAGAGTACAAAACAGTCAACGAATGTCCGTAGGGTCCCGAGTATACATAAATAAAATTACAGAGTGCCACACAGTCAACGCAAGCTTCATAGAGTCCCCGAGTAATAAATTAAAATGACAGAGTACAAAGCAGTCAATGAACGGTCCATAGAGTCCCGAGTTATTAAATAAGATTACGGAGTACAAAATAGTCAACGAACGGGCCATAGAGTCCCGAGTAATAAATTAAAATGACAGAGTACAAAGCAGTCAATGAACGGTCCATAGAGTCCAGAGTAGTAATTAAATAAGATTACGGAGTACAAAACAGTCAACGAACGGGCCATAGAGTCGCGAAATTATTATAGACTACCGGTCGGTATCGGTTGTTACCAAAAATTTTGTATACTAACTAGATTGCGCACTACGGTGCTGGCAACGAGACAAGTGAGATTACCGAAATACTCGTGTGTCCCTTTCTAACTAGGGTGTCCATTCATTCTCAAATTTGACGGGATACCTAATATGCATTTATTCAAGCCTGTTTCTTACCATCTTGTTGAGGGTTTAATATTATCTTTTTATCCTGAAAAATGTTTTTGGGGGTAAACTCAGAATAAAAACAAATATATATAAATAAATAAATAAATATCTTGACATTGTACCACAAATTATCTATTCACATTTAAAGTTCCAGAATCTAGCCTGGACTTGTATTATGATAACTAGTCAACGATAGAATACATTATATAGATACAAACATCCATGACTCGGGTACAAATATTCATATTCATCATATATAAATATTTGTCCCATACGGGATTCGAACCCGCGACCCTCGGTACAGCAGACAGGTTCACTATCGACTGAGCTACCGGGCCGTCAAAACGTTCGCCGTATAAAAGTAATTAGAGTTTAAGACGTAATAGTAGGTGGAAATACCTCGGAGGCATCTTTTATTTTTCATTTTACGACTAGATTTATACCATTTACCGAAACTAAAGTTATACCTCAGTATTTTTGGATAGTTCATCTAGTGCAATCATCAACTTAATACACGATTGGAATTACTTCACTAGATAGAAAATCGTCACAAAGATGACGTATTTTCAAACATTTTTCTCGGTTTAGAAGAACTTAAAATAGTTTCCGATTGTTGGTATTTATACTCACATATTCACCATTAGTTTAACTAGTGCAATCATAAATAAAATCTAGAAAAAGTACTTTGGTTAGTTGTTTTTAATCGAAAATACGGCTCACGCACACACTTTTCGGAGCGCTCGGCAATCGCGTTTCTCATAGAAAATATTCGTCCGGACCTATGGCCCCTTAACGCGACTTCTTCCGCACGAATTATACAGGGAATATTTTACAGACATGTAAGGAAAAGTATCATTAACCTTTAAACTACATACATACTCTACCCATAAAACTGAACAACTTTTACTATGGGAGCAAACCTGTCGGAAAAAAAAAATCTGCTGTCCCATATTAAACTGCAATACAGTATACTCGATTCAAACGTATGGGATAGCTGATATTATTTTTAGTTCTGACATATTTGCTCCCATAGTAAAAGTTGTTCAGTTTGATAGGTAGAGTAGTAGTAGTTTAAAGGTTAACATTTTTACTGTCCATGCATCACATATAATGCACTGACAAGCTGGCTTGATACGTAAAATGAACCATTAGCGTGAATTTACCATTATTTCTCGAGTGTGTTTCAATGTTTTTAAACAAACTATTGGTCGGTAGTCCAAGCTCAGACGTCCGTGCATTATATGATTTTTTTTATTTTCTTATAGCTACCTAGGAGTCTGCAGACGAAATTTATCTTACCAAAAATATTTCGCATACCTACTTACCGTATATACCGCAATTCATTACGTGACCTCGTATTACTTTCAAAATATAATAATATTTTTGGACATGTGGTGATGGTAACGTAAAATATCATTGGGACAGTTAAAGTGTTAATGATACTTTTCCTTACACCCTGTATACCAGATTTTAAGACGAATCATAAGCTATCAAACAACAAAACTTCATTAAAATCGGTTCTATAGTTTTTGCAAGATGCTGTTCAAACAAACAGACAGACAAAAATTCTAAAAAAGGTTGATTTGGAGCCAGGGATACCTAAAAACCATATCGTAATCTTTTTTTATACAAGGTGTTACAAAACTACAAATAAACCTTTAAGGGGGTGGTGTAGACCATCAAACTGAAGAACTTTCACTATGGGACCAATATCGAAATCGCGAAAAAAAAATGTATGTTCTATACTCTACAAATCGACTAGAGCTAAAATATGTATGGGATATGAGATTTTTTTTTCGCGATTTCGATGTTGGTCTCATAGAGAAAGTTGTTCAGTTTGACGGTCTAAACAACCCCCTTAAGAGTTTTAAAAATTTATTGTTACTTATGAAACACCATGTATAAGTAAATATCTTCAATAAGTACAGAACTAAAGACACTTCTGTTAGGTACAGTTTTATAAATAGTTCAGATTCAGATTTTAATTTAAATATGTATGCTGTTCTATTCCAACCTGTGTAAATTAATGTAATCTAAGGCCGAGATTCAGAGACGATTTTTTTTGTCTTAGTTCGAGCTAAGTAGGGTAGAAATGTATGGATTTTGACATACGGGAGTTCGAACTATGACTTACAAATCGTCTCTGAATCTCGGCCTAAGACCACGCTAACAAAGTCACGGGCACAGCTAGTAAAGGTATTAATATTGTAATATGAAACATCTCGTCTGACAATGATAATTCATTTTGCGTTAACACATACGCGAAAGGCTGACCCCACCACCATATGGGATTAAAAGCCAGGAAGAGAGAGAAACATAGGTCGCTAGAATGGTCAATTGGTCACCCTAGTTAAGAAATGTTTTACGAAACAATAACATACCTAACTTTTAGAAAGAAAAGCCACAGCCGGGGTAGTATTCATTTTTGCATCCAACTACACAGCAAAAGTTCACCATTTCGACAGTTTCCAATATTATTACAACAATTTTGAATTTGTAATTTTATGACTTTTGAATTATGACCGCCATATTTTTTATAAGACCATAGAGTTGCCAATAAAAAGTTTTGAAATAATACACTACCTCCTTACCTTATTTGTTTTGTGATAAACTGAATAAACATAGTGTAAAACTAACTACAATTATCAATTAATAAAATAAATATTTTGCACAAAATAATTAAAATTATACATTTTCAAAAACAAAAATATTTTTAAATTTACATCTTTTGTATTTACAGTAAATTCTAAAGTGGTAGTTTAATAAGTTGGCAACATGTTAGAAAGGGACACACGAGGGTTTCGGTTATCTCACAGTGGCTTGGTTGTCAGCTAACAACAACATTGAAGGAAAATAATTCTTGTTGCATAGAATTAGCGTTTATTTTGCATTCTCGAAGAAATTCGTGTCTTCTATCCACCTATGGAATATATAATATTCTTGGTTGTTACAAACCGGCATAAATGACATAACATTGTAATGTCCTTCCTCAAGGTTAAAGTAAAGCTATGCTTAGACCAAATTTCATCGAAATCGGTTCAGTTATTTAGCTGTGAAAACGTAACAGGCAGAGATATTTTCGCATTTATTAGTATGGAAGAAAAATATTTTCTTTTTAGATAATCAGACATCAACAACTTTTTTATTTTAGCTGAACCGTTTCGTTCAATGAATAATTAAGTAAATGTCTTTTGGGAATATTTTTTTTATAATTTGACATAAATAGTCAAATAGGTACAAGGAACACAAACATACCTACCATGTCTCACAAAGTCACTCACATTCAAAAACGTCTGTATGTTGTCTCATTTCCCGCACCACCGGTCTTACTTTGATTCCGCCCCTCATTATGTACACCGAATATTCCCCTTTAAATATTCCATCATAGAACAAAAGCTTTGTAGCGTATGGAATTCACGTTTTTGAAACAATTATCGTTTGAATACGGTCATGTTATTCGCTGTATCAAAAGAAAAGAAAAGAAAAAACGAGAAAGACGCCTCATTTTAACTTTCAGCGTAATTATCTCGAGATAGAAGCATTAGTACAAGAAACTGTGTTTGAGTCTACGTTATAAAATCTATCCAACGGGACCTCATGCGATAGGGTAGTGTTACAATATTTTTCTCCCCTCCAGACGGAAAGCGTCAATTTTCGTCCTGGTGCGCTACACGAAGTTGACGCTTTCCACTTCCGTCGAGGAGAAAAATAGTCTAAACCTTGGGCAGTAAATAAGAAAGCCTCAGATCACATGTTTTTTGCCTCAGATTACATGAGATCTGAGACCTTTCTTAATTTCCTGCCCTCGCTCGGTGTGAAACCTACTATTTCGACCCCCTTTTCGTGACATGAGTAAAAAACACTTTTCTATACAATTATCACGTTTCGGTAGGCATGCCATGAGTTTTCACCGTACTTTATAGTTGCGTCACCAAATCACCAATTTTGCATTGAATTTCGTACAGCTCACAGTGGTTAGGTTGAGAACTAATTTCTGCCATACGAATTGGTGACGTAACTACAGTAGTAAAGTACAGTGAAAACTCATGGTAGGCCCTCTCTGATTTTGGTTGATTTTAATATCTGTCTTTATTTATACAGGATGTTTCATAAGTAAGAATAAATTTTTAAAACTCATAAGTGGGTTGTTTAGAACGTCAAACTGAACAACTTTCTCTATGGGACCAATATCGAAATCGCGAAAAAAATAATTTTATATCCCATACATATTTTAGCTCTAGTCGATTTGTAGAGTATGGAACATCAATTTTTTTTTCGCGATTTTGATATTGGTCCCATAGTGAAAGTTGTTAAGTTTGATGGTCTACACCACCTCCTTAAAGGTTTATTTGTATTTTTGTAACACCTTGTATAGACTGCAAACTGCAAATATATTTTAGTTTTATCTTCTTAGTAAAAAAAACGTTTTAAAATAACGCTATACTCTCATTTTCTGTAATTATTTAGCTTGAATACTACTTTTAATAATAGGATGAAGTATAATAATGAAATATTGATGACGTCACTTGTTAGTATCTAGTCTTTGAATAAATATAGAGGAAGATGCGGTACGTTCTAATATTGCGTACTCGAAAAACGGATCTCGTAATACACAGATACATTATACCTACCCACACAAACTAAGCTTAATATTATACATCAAAAATGAAAGAGACTGCATGACACACAGCTGATGGCGTGCGAACAGGACGATATAATATGGCCGGGACGCGGGTAACGCGCCAACAGCTTAACTTGTCGCACACTTACGTATCGTATATCTCTGTCTCGTTCTGCAAAATGGCGATGAAATATAACGAATCGAGACATTTATTAATAAGAAATATTAAGTTTTCATTGAACTTACGAGTCAAAAGTAATGCCGTGTGATTTGTTTTTTTGAACGAATGATTTTTGCAAGGATTAAATGCACACGAAGGCATTGTGGTACCTTTATTACACCGAAAAATAAAAACAGATTTCACTCACGCACGCGTGTCATCCAAACGCCGGTCGGATAGCGACTGAGTCGGGTAGGTCACGGGGACTCGCTTTATACGGTCCATGCGCTGGAGGCTAGTACCATATCTTCCCTTTTATTTAAATCAATGTATCTAGTACAATTTTTCATACAAAGCGCACGTTTTGACATTCGATTAAGAGTTGCTAATTTGACTAGTTGTCCGATCGCCTATTGTCATTGTCAATTGTCAGTCACGTTTATTAATTAAATATGACCCAGATCTTCGGTCCAGGGGGCTATCGTGCCTATACCGTAGAAAGAGAAGGAACTAGAACGAAGCACATGTCTTGTCATATCACTCAGTAAGAGATGCACATAGCAAATTCGCTCTAGTTAAAAAAAGAGATCGCTACTTATTGCTGTCCTTATCGACGTAGCCACTTTTTTGTTCTACGACGGCTGTCTGACTCCGGAGTCAGACATCTATTTTCATACAAATTGTATAGGATTTTATGACTATCGCTGTCTCATACGCGGTTACACTGATGTTCCGTCTATCAGCGTAAGCGAAATACTTGGCCTATGGCCTATACCAACGCTGCACTTTGCGGTGCGCGGTCGCTACACGAGAACTCTTCAGAATTCTGACATTTGTTTATTTATCTGTCTTCCTACCATTGAAAGTCGGAACCTATTCTTTTAAAAATAAGAAATAATAAAAAGGATGCAATTCTTCGAGAAAATAACCGATATATCGTAGAAATGGGACATAACTGCAGCGTGAAATAGAATCTCTGAAAGTAATAGCACGAGGAGAAATAAAGTGCTTGAATTAAAATGAATAACATGGTACGGTCTTGATGTGGTATGAGTTATAATTTCTATTAGGTACTGTGGTACAAATAAAAACGTACTTTATACTAATAATAGTTATGATTAGAATTAGCTAAGACTATGGAGATGGATAAAAGAGATAATTTCTTACTTATAAACTCGTAAGAAAGTTGGTGACAACGTCGCCGTTCATAGATCATCATCATCAGCCTATATATGTCCCACTGCAGGGCACAGGCCTAATCTCTAGAAGGGTGATTGGGCGTTAGTTCACCACGCGTGCCCAAACAGGATTGGTAGACTTCACATATACATCAGAATATTCATCACAAATTCTTCGTCTGCATATGCAGGTTTCCTCACGATGTTTTCCTTCACCGTTTGAGAGCAGTCAGTAATACGTACACTACGAATAAGAGAATGTATAAGTTAGAAAAACTCATTGGTACATGGCATGTTGTCCGTGCGGATTCGAACCCGGACTTTTGATTGAGAGTCCAAACCTCTCCGCAACGCGCCACCGAGCTCTCATCTCATAGATAAACTCAGAAAAAAAAACAGAAATTCGTCTATGATACAGAACAGTTACTCAGACTACTAGGTTTAAATTATTCCGGGTTTATTAGTAGACATTTTGCTTATTCTTGGTATAATATTTTATACCACGTTTATTTGTACGGCTTGTCCGTGTGGTGTCGGCTTGTCCGTGTGGTGTCGGCTAAGAGTAGCACCATCCCATTTCCTCCCGTGGGTGTCGTAAAAGGCGACTAAGGGATTTACCGGAGGATGGGCAGCAGCATCCTCTGAGTACACACATTCAATCCAACTGCGATCGCCAACCCGCCTGCCAAGCGTGGCGATTATGGCAAATCCCCCCATTTTTGGGGAGGCCTATGTCCAGCAGTGGACGTTTATCGGCTGATATGATGATGATTTGTACCGGTGTTAAAGTATAAATCCACACTACAGGGTAACACCCAGGGTAAACAGTTACACTACTTCAAGGGGTGATTGAAACCATGTTATTACACAACTTAAGATACAAGCAACAATAATTTTGGAATTTTCATACCTAAATGCAGTCAGCTGATCGAACGTTTGTATGATAATTAATAATTAATTTTTGGGAATCTCCCTTTGTTCCTCTCCTTTGAATCTCCCGTTGTTCAGTATCATGAGTATAAATCACCCATTATCTTCGTAAAACCCAGTACCTTCGGTTCGCAGTTCGGCATAGTAACTATATTACACTAACCAGATCGTCTGGGAATGGAAGATGACATAATTGTGTCAAGTCGACCCCAAATCTGTACTCCATCACTCGCGATTGGCAGCTGCGATAATTACCTACGGCACCGAGTGCGCATTGACATAAGGCACATTTTATGTCGTCGTTCCTAAAGAGCAAAGTTAGTATCTATTACAGTCAATGACATTCTATACATAATAGATGACGATATATAACAGAACCAAAAAATGTCACATGTCTCTAATGTAACTTTTGTATGCATCAGTTATGCTCGGCTGTCATACATTGCCGCTGACATTCCAGTCCTTTCAAATCTTTCAAATGTATTCGGTCATAAAACAGTAATGTAAAACAATTAGTCATAACTTAGTGGTCTCGTTAATAGCGCACCGAAGCGAAGTCCTTGTGTATAGAATAATCTGTACCCAAAATAAAAGGGCAATAGAATGAGGATAATGAAGCAAATGTAAGTACCTAAAATCAGATGAGGCGCGATTTGCGTGAACCATTACAAGCGTAAACTCGCATATTGAATAGTCACAGGCGTCAATAATTGCGTCCATCGCGACTGTAACGCGCGAATAAATTCAGGGGTTTCAGTTTCGCGCAAATTTATCATTCACGCGTTAAATTCGCGATTATTGCTAAATTCTCGGCTGTACGAATAATAGTACCTGCGCGCGTGCACGGGCACAACACCTTGGATCTCCGGGGTCTCTTCCAGAAGCTTTCAGCAGCATTAACAAGCTGGTGGGCTTCCTGGAGAAGCTGGGATGGCAGGAGTAGTTATTCTCCCCTCACGCAAAACAGGCGCCTATGTCGTAGAGTTGCGGAAAATGAGCCCGCTCAACCAATACCAATACCAAAGTACGCGCGTGCGTCTAAATTGGTAATAGGAACCAGTGAAACAAAATCGAAATTGAGGTGCTCTTTGGCGTACAGGGGATGAATGACAGTAGACGGCAGATTTATCGATCCAATGTGAGTGGAACAGTCGAGAGAGGGCGTCCGAGAAATTATCATGACCAAATAAATGGTCTTCTCCGAAAAGGACAAGGAAGTAGCACTCTAAACCGACGCAAGTGAATGAAGAGATCTATGAAAGTCTCAGACCATTTAATTAGGGACCAGCCTCGCGTTAGCATTCCCCTCAGCCAAGGTACAAGATCAACTGATCAAGTGCATTTACAAAACAATTGCATACCTTATCAGCTTATCACTAAACGAGACAGCCTATGATTACGGAACAATAGCTTGGGGTTTACACGAGACTATTTATCATGATTTCTAACAATCAAAATTTGAATCTAAAGTAAAGAAATAAAATCCAACGTTGCGGATTTCATGCTACCTCGTCCCCCGCAAAAAGTGACAGAAAAGTTTGATAGTAGAATTAAAGCCTGACCAGGAAAATAAAAAACCTCGCCATGTTGCGGCAAATCATTGCAACTAATTTTTGTACTGGGAACACTAACATTAAAGGTGACATTCGATTGCAGCGCCCCCAATCCAGGTTTTTTATATTCCTGGTCAGGCTTTACACGAGTAACTCTTCCATAGTTAAATGGTCTAAGAGCATAAGATGAAAGTGGATGAGGCGAGAGAAGTCAGAATAATTTGTGTGTGGCGAGAAGTAAAGTATTCTCTGTCTACCCTGTTGGATAATGGCGTGAGTAAATGTATGTATGTTGGCTTAGTGGAGCTTCGGTGTTGGAAACGATCACCGAAGATCGATCAACGACCACTAGACCTGACGTTAAGAGAAGATTATTCCGAGAGCGCAAATGCGCGCTGCATACAAACGAAGTCTGGTGATATTTTCAATACTATCCATTTAAAGTCAATGAAATTTTTCAGACACAATCTAGAAACTAATCTCTATGTTTGTATGAAGTCAGATTTTCGATAAAGTATACAGTTTTAATGCTAGTATTAATATAAGATTTGTATGGAAATCTTTGAGGCACTGTAACTTTAAAACTATACATTTTAACGAAAATCTGACTACATACAAACATAGAGATTAGTTTCTAGATTGTTTCTGAAAAATTTCATCGACTTTAATTGGATAGTATTGAAAATATCACCAGACTTCGTAAGTATGTATGGAGAGCGCCAACGGTAATATACTTCCGTTCGGTAGGGATATTTAATCATGGTGTCTTAAGACGTAGAGGGTTGGAAAAAGGATATTTCTGAACTTTCCGTTCAAGTCATCTCTTTTATAGTGTTATTTGGTATCAATGGCTTCAGTATGACCTCTCGATTACAAATATATAAGATGACAAGCGCTCAGACTGTGGGGGTAGAAACTGTGACGTCATAAAGATGGACATACAAAGCAAAAAACAAATTTTGTTTATTCATGCCGTGTGGGGTATCAAATAAAAGGGCTCTATGAGTACATTACAAATATATAGCATAGTATAACATTTTCACAATTTGGTTTAACAAATTATTTGAAAAAGTAAAAAAAATCCACAATTCTGAGTTGACTTTGAACTGCTACAGATAACAAACGACTGAATGGATTTTTGTAAATTATATATCAAATGACTCAGGATATCCTCTTTATTGCGTCAAAAAATAATTAATCAGATAAATTACAAAATAAAGAATGTACATCAATTTGAATAACATTGTAAATTTTTGGACGCTTTCTAATAATTTCTTAGACCAAGTTGTAAAAATGTTATACTATTATATATATTTGTAACGTACTCATAAAGCTCTTTCATTTGATACCCTACACGGCATTATTCAAAGAAATTTTTTTTTACCTTCTATGGCCTTCTTCATGACGTCACAGTTTTTATTTAAATTAAACTTATCATGTGGGGTATCAAATGAATGGGCTTTATGAGTAGATTACTAATATATATCATACTATACCATTTTTACTACTTGGTCTAAGAAATTATTAGAAGGCGTCCAAAAATTTACAATGTTTTTCAAATGGATGTACATTTTTTATTTTGTTATAAATGTAGTTAATTATTTTTGGACGCAATATAGAGAATATCCTGAGTCATTTGATATATATTCTACAAAAATCCATTTAGTTTTTTATAATCTATAGTAGTTCAAAGTCAACTCAGAACTGTGGATTTTTTTTACTTTTTCGAATAATTTGTTAAACCAAATAGTGAAAATGTTATACTATGCTATATATTTGTAATGTACTCATAGAGCCCTTTCATTTGATACCCCACACGCCATGAATAAACAAAAACAAAATTTTACTTTGTATGGCCACCTATATGACGTCACAGTTTCTACCCCCACAGTCTGAGCGCTTGTCATCTCATATATTTGTAATCAGGAAGTCATACTGAATGCATCGATACCAGATAACACTATAAAGGAGATGACTTGTGCCAGAATCTTATTTAAGCGACTTTTTGTCGGTTCGCCGATCTACTAACGCTGTTATTCCGTCGAGGTCGTTTTTTGAACACGAACGAAAGTGTTTTAAACTGTGTTTTCAAGTCTGAAATTAAATTATGTCTTATTTAAGGATCGGGCGGATGGGCGACTGTTCTCAATTACACGAGTAGATTAAGTTTACTAGATAGAAAAACATCCCAAAGTTACCGCTTTTTGTTATGTTTTTTCAATACTATGATTAAACTGCTGGTATTTAACTTTTTATTCTTGTTGTTAACTAAATACATTAAATATTTCTAGTGAACTCAGAAGAATTTTTAGCTTAGAAACTCCAATGAGCAAAGATATTGACGAAAAACACGTTTTTTTGCGATCCTGCTTTCAATTGGAGCGGGATGGCTAATTGTAAACTTATGCTTGCAAGAAAGAGACGCTTGCACTGGGATAACCTAGCCTTAACTATGCATCTACATACATACATACATATTTATAGTAAAAAATATAATTGCAAGGAACGCTACTTCTGGGTACATCACTAGTGTTTCAACCTGTTACGTTCTTGACAGATCGCTTCTTCAAATTCTAAATTGTTGCTCTAGCTGGCATGGAAGCACTAAATTCATATTTAAAGGCATCCAACTTGTCAGCGTCTTTGCTTCCGCGTTGAAATTGTAAAAATATTGTCTTGTACCTATTTCACTTTTTTACCCAACTGCGCCAGAAGGTGGGTAATGCTTTTTAGAGGCTGCATTGAATATCAAATATTTTATGAGTAAGCATTGTTTTCTGAAATTGTAAACTATTAGCCTGACCCGATAGCACAGTCTGTCGTGAACCTGCCTGCTGTGCCGAGGGTCGCGGGTTCGAATCCCGCAAGGGACAATAATATTTAATACCTATTTGTACCTGAGTCATGTATGTTTGTATCTACACATTTTATTCTATATCGTTATCTAGTTATCATAATACAAGTCCAGACTAGTTTCTTTTACTTTAAATGTGACTAGATCATTTGTGTGACAATGTCCAAGAAATTTGTTTTTTATTATCTTTATATAGGTTAGTTTTGAGGTTGGTTGGAGTAAGATGAATTCGTACCTCCCCAAAGCAAATACGGTAGTTTATTTTACATACATACCCACGACCGTAATCCTCTTCAGGGTGGTTAGAAACGTTGCTACAACTACCAACTATCGTTTTAAACGTGAAGTTATAGCAAAGCCACTTTTATCATAATAACAGTTTTGAGGATGAAATGACGCATCGAAGAATAAATTAAATAAATATCACAGTAAAGTTTTTCACATTTTTAACTTCATATTTAGTCCTTGAAGTGGGTAGTAAAGTTAAATACGGGGCGATTTTGAGTCTCTTCCACATTTTCAGGGGTGGTTCAGACCATCAAACTGAACAACTTTTACTATGGGAGCAAACCTGAAATCGCAAAAAAATCTGCCGTTTCATTCATTTGAGTCGAGTATTAGCCAAGCTGTTTGGTTTGGTACAGCCGTACTTTTTTCTGATTTTAAGTTTTGCTCCGATAGTAAAAATTGTTCAGTTTGATGGTATGAACCATCCTTTAAAATTTGGAAACGAAAAGTCTCGAGAAAAAGTAGTTGGGCTAGTTTTAACAGGGGAACTACCATGTCACCAGAATTATAAAAAGGCAAAGCACGGTTTATTTTAAATTCAGTACCTATATTAAAGAAAATAAGTATTTTAACATCGTCATAAAGCTTAATAAAGGTGCGATATTAACTTAGTGCATGCATATAGCGCTCAGCGAGAATAAATTAAAATTGATTTACGTTCACCTAGGTATAATACATTAATAACCACGTGCAGTCTTATAACGTTATTTATTTATACGAATATTGTCCTTAGTAGTTTTACAAAAGAGAGTATTTTTAGAAACGGAAAAATTTGTAATAAAATTCTAGAGAATATGGAGTTCCTATAGAAACCTTCCGGTTCTATAATCATGTGATTTGTATTGTCATCAGAACTAACATGTATCACATTTTTTTAGTTTTTTTAACCTGTTTTGTTTTTACCATTGCCCCCTGCTGGGCAAAGCATAAGCATATTTGCTCCCGAAGGGGTAGTCAGAGATATTCTGAAACCTCAGATCCTCAGAACAAAGCAAAGGGCATAGCAGGGGGGTTTGCGGGGCAAAGGTTTCCCCTAAACTCTTTTATCTTATTCCGATAATTCAATTTTGTCATTATGGTCCTTTCTATAAATACTGCTTTTGTTAAAAAGTTCTGTAATATGTATTGTTTCGATTTAATCATTGTTTGGGAAGGCACTAGCTCCTAGAGTTCAGGCATCTAGATTAAGAGCTAGGGTTTTCAGTGTCATATTCCTATTGAGATTTAATAAAGCAAATTTTTATTTTTTAATTTTTTTTAATGGTATGTTCTATTACACAATAATCAAATTGTAAATTTGGCGTGGATCTGAGACTTTGCTAAAAAAAATAATGGGGGTAAACCCCTCCCGGGTTTAGAATAGGTACATAGGTAATGGAATGCATTATAATTAAGACTATTGTAGCGTCTGCATGTGTGTTCTTTGTGCGCGCATCACTTAAGAACGACTGAACTGATTTAGATGGAGTTTTCACAAAAGCATAGGGTTTATCCAAAATAACCATTCAATTCGGTTCACTTAATCAAAAGTTACGAGTTATTAAAGTTAGTGATCTGCGCGTCCAGAGTCACGGGCTTCGCTACCACATTTTAAATAGTAAATTCTTTCAATCTTTACTTAGGTAAAGTCCTCATCTGTCTAAAAAGCCAGCGGTTAAACTTGGGGACCACAAACATTGTAACTAAATATTTATTAAGATTTATGGTTACTTACTTAACGTCCGATTAAAATGATTGATTGATACTTGAACAAATTGTTTTATAAACCTATCGATCATAATTTGTTTTCAAGCAAAAGCTTTTAATAAAAGCAACGTAGGTACTAAATAAATATAAACTGACCTTTCTTCTAAGTTCTTTTCGATGTTAAACCAGTGTTTACTGGACCCATGTTATCGCTCGAAGCTTTGAGATACCCACTGAAACAACAAAAAATACAACATTTTATTTTTATAACACACTCAATACACAATAGAGCCTTATTGAATAATCAAAATCAAATCAAGTGTTTATTCGGAAGAATAAATAATGGTCAGTCAATGAATAATATATTAGGACAGTCAATATATCCACGTTAACATTATCTGGTCCAATAAAAGATAATTCCGTGATTGTTAATGTGATTTATTAAAGACCATTGCAGCAATACCTTGGAGAGAGCCTTCATAAAATGGCGACATAAATCAAAATGAGAGCAGTATTTTACACGCTCGGTAGATTTCCACACTAATATTACAAATCCAAATATGCGTTTGTCTGTAGCTTTTTAGGGTTCCGTACCCAAAGGGTGAAAACGGGACCCTATTACTAAGCCTACGTTGTCCGTGCGTCCGTCCTACCTATTTAGGGCTGTAACTTTTAAACCGTAATAGCCAGATAGTTGAAATTTTCACAGAATGTGCGTTATTAAGGCGGATTTGTTGACAAATAATAAAAATTTCAAAAAGTATAAAATTAAGGGGGGTTCTCAACAATAAACTAGTTTTTATCGACGTTTTTTTCTTCTCGCTCTATAGAAAAAACGGTAATACATACAAGCGTCAAACTTGGTGTGATTATAGAACAAACTCTACAATATAACAACAAATAATAAAAACCGACCAAGTGCGAGTGGGTCACACGCTTAAGGTCCCGATGAAAAAAAGTTTTTTTCCAAGTTAATATGTTGTGTTCTGTGGTGGTGTGGGACGGAACCCTCGATGCGGGAGTAGCCCGACTCACACTTGACCGATTTTATTTTATCCCGAAAACAAAACAATTACACAGATGGCAACAATTTCTTCATCCTGCTGTCTAAGCATAAGTCTAGGGCCAACATACCAGGCCAGTTAACCCAAGGCAAATGCAGGTGGACTCGCTGATCATGTTTTATTCATGTGTTTGGCTTCAGCTTGAACAGACCTTGTCAATGTAAAGGTCAGTTGACACTGGCAAACTGCCAACCGGTTTATGATAGACTTTCATTTACATATCAATAATTTCTTTGATGAGAAACCGAACTACACGAAGTTAGAAGAATAATTATGAATGGTATTAACCAACTTGCTGTTGCCCGCGACTCCGTCTGAGTAGACCTTGAAAATGTATCATCATCATCATATCAGCCGCTAAACGTCCACTGCTGGACATAGGCCTCCCCAAAAATGGGGGGATTTGCCATAATCGCCACGCTTGGCAGGCGGGTTGGCGATCCCAGTTGGATTGAATGTGTGTACTCAGAGAATGCTGCTGCCCATCCTCCGGTTGATCCCTTAGTCGCCTTTTACGACACCCACGGGAGGAAATGGAATGGTGCTACTCTTAGCCGACACCACACGGACAAACGGTGGACGGACGGAATTGAAAATGTATCCTATGTGTTAATGCAGAACATAAATTCTAATTTCGATGAGTGATTGTGAAAAACTATATCGGTCGCGACAAGTCAATCGAGCGCGGTGTGCGAGAAGGGAGCGCGTTCCGGTACACTACACAGCAAACAACTTGACCAAGAAAAGGGGATGAGGGGTTGTTCTGCACAGTCAACATTTTTTCCAAGTTGTTTGCTGTCTATTATGCCGACTAGCCTCCGCGCGGTACCGACATAGTTCGGTGCCCAGTCTTTTTTAATTTAATTTATCTTTATTGGTTATCAAACAGCAAATTACTTAATTTCTAATACAACTAAATTTACATTTTACAACGCCAATTACATGATAACACGTTTTAAAAACTGTTTAAGTTACAATAAAAAGAAAAAAAAACGTACAAAATATAAAATTTTGACAAATAAAGTAACATTAATTTAAACTAAGTGCTTCTACGGGATACATTAACATCCCAACAAACAAATCGGTCACACAGACACTCATTCAAATAAGTTAGTCACTTTTAGTTATAGTTTTTTTGCTATGCTAATCCACTCTACTAGTTAATCTGTGACGCGATGTAAGTGAAACTCCCTAGCCAGTTGCGTTCAAGATCAAGATACGCCTACCTAATAGTCCACATCATCGGTGCAGCTGTGCCTCGTTGCGGAGAGTACTGGAAACTCAATCTTGAGGTCCGGGCACTTAATATCTAAGAGGTCGAATCCGACTTATATGCACTTTTACGGCCATGATGATCGTGAACGTCGGTCTCGCGCGTGTGAAACATTCACGCAACATGATGATCGTTTAAGGCGTATCATCCTTGGACCAAGATTCTCCATACTAATCAGTGCGAACGAGCGCGTGGCTCCAGTCAGAATTTGGCTCTGTCTGTACGTTTTGCTTTTTTTGTTTATATTCGTCAAATTTGTTTGCTGGATGTCTGAAAACGGGCTGTAAAATTGATAATTTTCGAAGGTCCCTAGTTCATACAGTAATTAATTTATAAAAAAAAAAGCAAAACATAGGGACATGGCAGAGGTGACATAGATTGTATGGTAAAAAAATATTGGCTCTAGTGTTATTATCCAGGGAGAAAACAGGGGAATACGTTTGTATGGAGAAAACTGTACTGGTCTATCCTCTTAAGTTAGAATGCTGATTAAAAATTTCCAAATGACTTGTGAATTTAAAGTAAACAATTTATAATTTAAACAATAATTTCCAAACTTCTCAACTAAAAAGGTCAAACCGCCAATCCATTAATATTTTATTCTCTTCACAGAAGGTTCGCTTACTAAAACCGATATCCGCCGCTATTCGTAGCATACGCACCGCACCTTACCCCACATTCAGTAACCTAGTATTACCTTTTATTATATTCTGTGGTATTACCCGTTTTACCCACCGACATCATCTATTTATTACTTGTCTACGACGTGGCATACCACCCGTATTTATGTTAGTTGGTCACGATAGTAGTCCAAGATCCCGAAACATATTTCCTTTGTTCATATGTTAGACGATGATTTAAAATAATTCGGTGGAAATGTCAAATAAGGAGTAGTCTTCTTCTGTCGAGTCGATGGCATGTCATTGAGTTCAACAAAATGTTTTTTGACTTGACACCTTTACGCCGAACACCACGTCCTGGAAGACAGCGTCAAAAAAGTTTCTCTCGTTGATTTTCGATACGCTCATTTGTTTAGTTTAACCATAAATTGAAGCTAAAATTAACCGATTAGCAGAAAAAGGGTCGCCTGCATAAAAATGGTTGCAATACCGGTTTTTTAAAGCGCTATTTTCGACCGCGAGAATGAGGAAGATATTTTGAATTTTTAATTCACGTATGAAATCTCTTTTAGTCCAAAAACGTATTAAGGTAAAACAACACTAGCTCAAATAATAGCATAATCAACAGAAACTAATTGTTTGCACTCGACTGACATAGTAATACAGTGATCAAAGTAGCAACTATATTTTTTTAGGATTCTCAAACTTTACCGTTTCTAACCGAATGTGTTAACCGTTTTTAACATAATGAACGTAGAAAACGTGTAATGGGATTTTAGTCTAAAGGACTTTATTAAACACGCTTTACACAGCCGCTGTAGTTGATAAGCCATTGGTTAAATTTGTCGTGTTTCTATTTTGGTTTACCACTAAATGAGACATGATTTTGCAAATTGTAATTGCGTTTGAGTTTGAATATTTGAGGGTTTGATTGGATGCGCGTTAATAAGGTATTATAAGGTATTTTAGTTCATGTATGTATCTATGTCTACCGGTAGTACACGGAACAAGTTAAAAATATCACCTGGTTGGTATCATATACATTATATTACATCGTGGAATACATAATGGTCTGCTTTTGAAAGCTATCTTCTATTTATTTGAAAGACAGAAAAAAGAAATTAATGAAAAATATAGCAATGATCTTTAACATCTCGGCTTTATTTTGTACATTTCATATTTCTTATTTTTCTATCAAATACATACCTACTAATTATGAAGCCTGTGTTCAAAGGAAAGCCTAAATATTGGAAAAAATCTGTTTAATGAGCATCTACTTTATAAGTTGAAGTCACTTTTACTTGCGACACACACGTTATAAAGTAAATAAAGTATTTGAAATTTGAAACAAAATCTAAAAATTTAATGTAAAAATCTGTTTTAATGACTTACTTAGATTACTGTAAAATTAGCTGCGAACTCTTATGATTTTCGAATTTGATTTCCTTGTATTAGAAGGCACCACAGTGACAAAATGACTGAATGAAAATGTATACCTACTAAAATGACGTAGTTTAGTAGAGGTGACGCGGTTCTGAAAGGGTCAAGGTCGTTCAGTGGGGGATACCTCTTAAGTATCAGACATTAGTTAATTAATGTAATAATACTAGAACACTAATATAAATAAATATTTTCTCTCAATTGTCTAGACGCACCACTAATAAGGTGACATCTATAATAAAGCTAATAACCTCAATACCTTATCACTTAGTTCTTTCTCACATTACAGGGCGTGGACCTTAACACTAACTAATCAGTAGGTACCAACTCTAAGCCCACGCAATCGAGATAATTACTTGCGCTCGATGACAGGCAATCATAAGCACGTGTATTCCATTTCAATGGGACTATCTTAAGGGGCTACCTCCTGGTTTTGGGTAACTTTGTAACCATTTTATTCATTACCTATGCCACTTTTTGAGCTGAAAAATAATCTGAACCATCTACAGGATATGAGAAATGATGTGGTTTTTCTAGAAATCGATTTGAATGAATAAAACCGAAGAAAAGGGACTTTAAAGTCACCCCCTTTTTCCAGTTGTACCCATTTTATTCTTACATTTTTAATCGGAAGAAAATTAAAATTTACAATATTGTTCACAACACAATTTAGAATGATGTGGTTTTCTTACTTTTTCGAAATTAATAAAAAATCATCTAATGTTTCAAAGAAAACACCTAAATTCTGACCGGAACCACGCGCGTTCGCATCGATTAGTAGGTATGGAGAGTCGTGGTCCAGGGATGATACGCCTTAAGGGGGTGTAATACGGAGCGCGCTCCATAAAAACGAAGTCTGGTTATATTTTAAACACTAATTAAAGTCAATGACATTTTTCAGAAACAATCTGGAAACAAATCTCTAAGCTTGTATGGTGTAAGACTTTCGTTAAAATATACGGTTTCTAGGCTAGGATTATTTTAAGATTTGTATGGAAATCTTTGAGGCACTTTAAAACTATACATTTTAACGAAAATCATAGAGATTAATTTCTAGATTGTTTCTGAAAAAAATTAATTTGTTTATATTGAAAATATAGCCAGACTTCGTTTGTATGGAGCACGCCAATGGTAATATGCCCTTAAAACTGTGAAGTTAACATAATATCAGTAACAACATTGTAAGCTAACAATCAGATTGCGTGCCGCAGAAGGCACGTGTCTCAGACGCCAGACGTTTCCTACGTGACTACTTCCCGTATCAGGTACACTATGCTCCGTAGATTTGATTTATATTTATAATACACAATACACATTCTGAAGCCACTGTTTTTTAAATTTTATACCTTTATCCAGGTTTAAATTAAATTAAAATTAAATTAAAATTAAAAATTATTTATTTGTCTCATAGGCATTAGGTACAACATGAAAATTTGTCACAGTAAAAGTAATATCTAGTACCACCTTTCTAGACCAATCATAACTGACTTTTCGGCCCCATCGGTCATCGGTTCTACGAGCAATTTGCCCCGCCCACTGCCACTTTAGTTTAGCAATTCTTTGGGCTATGTCAGTTAGTGCGTTTACACACGATGACGCACTGACGGAGCAGCAAACGTCAGTCCGTCATTTGTGAAGCAAGGAGTTGTATGAAACCGCACGTAGAAGCATACACGGTGACGCATTGACGCAACGGGTGTGGTTCTATGGACTGACGTCTGCCGCTCCGTCAGGACGTCATCGTGTGTGAACGCACTTACTCTGGTTCTTCTGCGGATATCTTAATTTCGATCTCGTAGAGAAACTCCATTGCCCTTTGGGTGACTTTCAGCCTTTTTTGAGGCGTGGTCGTGAGTTTATTTGTGCCTCACGCTACATTTCTGCCAATTTAGTTAGTTTAGTTTTGAGAGTCTCTCGTAATCATATCGTAAATGGTAGAGCCTCGTGACAAGCAAGAAAGCGATACACACACATCCGTTAGGGTGCCCACTTGCCACGCGTCTCGCAACCGCTTTTTCTTACTTTTTATGGCTGCAAGTATCAGTTTCATTCCCGCCACAATATTAAAAGTACGTTATTCAAATTCATAGCAAAAATAAAAAATATTCTGACATCGTAATTTGCATTTCAGGAGGTGAAAAATTCAGATCGCGTGTCGGCAACGGATTTATTACATGCAAACCACATACATACCGATATATTAACTATAGTTTTATATCGTGGTAGTATATTTTCGATAAGGTGTCAACACGCAAGTTCACGCAGTGTGAAAACGTTATTTATGTTGACATTTTTACGGTTCAGATTCATTTAATAAACATTTGTGAATCGAATGAATTTGCTCGATGAGTAGTTAAATAAATGTTCCATCACTGTCAAGTCAAACTGCAATTAATGCATTAAGGTTACAGTGGTATATAATAGTAAAGTTATTTTTAATAGTACGGTATCTACAAGGTGAAATTGATGTCATTAGCATCCTTGTAAACTAAGATTCTACCCATCAAACTGAACAACTTTTACTATGGTAGCAAACCAATCGGAGCAAAAAATAATCTGCTGTTCCATACATTTGAGTCGTGTAGGCAGCGGCGGCGGGTGCAGTTTATTATGGGACAGCAGATTTTTTTTTTTGCTCCGATTGGTTTGCTCCCATAGTAAAAGTTCTTCAGTTTGATGGGTAGACTCTTAGTTCAAAAGGATGCTAATGATATCAATTTCACCCTGTATAAAGCGCTCCATACAAAACGAAGTAACTTTCTATTCGTTTTGACATTTAGGTACCTCTAGTAACCAATTAAAGTAAAAAATATGTCTTTAACACTATCCATGTTTACAGAAACCATGCTGTGTCGACTTTTGTTTCAATATTTAGTTCCTAAGTTACCGTGACTCAAAGATTTCCATACAAATCTGAAATTAATCCTAGCATTGAAAGTAAATATTTAAAAGGAAATCTGACAAGGTACCCACCATATTTATTAGATTGTGTAATTTTGAACATAGGATAAAACTTCGTTCATATGTAGCGCGCTCGGGTGCCCTGAAGAGTGTATTCTCTTAAGCTCACAACAGCAAAAAAAATAGAGTTATTCACCTACTTTATGTGAGACTGAGGCCAAACGCAAGCAAAATGTTTCAATAATTTATCAATTTCGCCACCCGCTTACATTCGCCTAGTAAATTCCACACATCGGTCTTTATTATCATTGTCAGTACATTTATGTTAACACCGACGTACCACGTGATGTATATGTTGCAGTCATCTGGTTCAATCTGCTATTTGATTGAATGACTAGCGCGTTCATCGAATGACGACATTTAATTGAATGACTAAAGGACAACTCGTCAAGTTGTTTAATGTAACGTTCAACGTCTTGACTGATTCAACCCAGACAACTCGACCCCGACTATTCGACTGACTATTTTTTTGACAGATTGTTGAGGGTTTGCTCCGCTGAGCTCCGCGATTCTATATTACACTACTTACTTCTGTCAAAAAGGGGCCAGGCCTCCGCCGCTCCGCTACGGCCCGGTGCCAATGCCAGTACAGAAAGGTTTTTGGAGCATTTGAGGGACGGGGTACGGGGTCGAGTTGTTAGGGGTCCAGTTTTCCGGGTTGAGTTGTCGGGGGTCGAGTCGAGTCAATCACCTGACAGATTTTACGTCCACTCTGTTCAATGGGCTATGTTACAATCCGCTAACTAGTTGGACGTTGAGTGACGATTGTTCAATCAACGTTTGGCCTAGTCATTCAATTAAATGTCGTCATTCGATGAACGCGCTAGTCATTCAATCAAATAGCAGATTCAACCAAATGACTTCGACATAATATTTTATTCCCTTTGACGAAGCCTGTTATGGATACGCACTATGTATTGCATTTAATAATAACCTTAAAATAACTTTTGGGAATTTATCAACTTTAAGCTCGCCCTTTGTACCTGTACTCCACCGGCTGAAGCAAAATTGGTTTTGATATTATTAAAGTCTGC
Source organism: Agonopterix heracliana (assembly GCA_963693445.1). Taxonomy (NCBI): domain Eukaryota; kingdom Metazoa; phylum Arthropoda; class Insecta; order Lepidoptera; family Depressariidae; genus Agonopterix; species Agonopterix heracliana. The sequence goes on from OY856321.1 coordinate 4,256,523, forward strand.
AAATTTTTAATATACAAGGTGTTACAAAACTACAAATAAACATTTAAGGGGGTGGTGTAGACCATCAAACTGAACAACTTTCACTATGGGACCAATATCGAAATCGCGAAAAAAAAAATTATGTTCTATACTCTACAAATCGACTAGAGCTAAAATATGTATGGGATTTAAAATTATTTTTTTCGCGATTTCGATGTTGGTCCCATAGAGAAAGTTGTTCAGTTTGACGGTCTAAACAACCCCCTTATGAGTTTCAAAAATTTATTGTTACTTATGAAACACCTTGTATTATTAGGTATATGCTGTAGAGTTATACTCCAAAAAATTATAAAAAACTAGGACTTGCTTTAGATAACAGTTCGTAACCTGGTTCGCCGATATCTCACATTTATCACAACTGTATTATATGAAGCTAACAACACAAATAATGACAGTTGAAACCAGAAATATTCCATTTTAGATCTATATTAATATGAGATAATGAGAATACCTAAAGTGTATTTACCATAAGTTCGAAAGTGTTATAACATTTTATAAATATCTTATATATTTTTGACACATCATCAACTCTTATATTATTATAACTAAGTGGTTATTTTACGGCTTCTACGCCCGGACCATTTTGTATACAAGTTATTTTATGTAATGTAAAGAGTAGAATTCAGCTTCGAAACAACTAATTGTATCGTTTTAACCTCCCCATCATCGCATCGCTAGGAAGATAGTTCGGGCACAGTTTGACTTTACTGTTTACTCTGTACACTGATAGCACAGCGTGATGATATTTACATAGCCTAGTTATTTTGTGGGGCGAGACCGTGGTGCCAATCTAAATTCACCCTGTTTTAACGAGATGCGTAGACAGATGTGACAATATGAGTGAAGAGTTATTTTTAGGGGAAAAAAAAAGTTTAGGCCCACTTTCGCCAACCACGGGTTAGCAATTATCTCCGAATAAAATGGCTCTTTCAGTTTTTTTTCTATACAAAAAATAATGGGTTACCAATTTAACCTGGAGTTTATTGCTAACCCAGGTTGGCGCAAGAGGTGCTTATTGTACTAAAACTCAATTTGAAAAATTACGATCCGGAAAATAATAGTCTTGAATTTTTATGGGCAATATATTTCACACTAATCTAAAATTTAAACTAAAACTTTTATGATAGAAGATATTTGTATTATTGCGAAAGCTAGATTCTATTTTATTAAACACTCTGAAAGCCTTTTTTCCTTCGAATTAAAGCAGCAGCAAACAAAAAAATTACATGACGTATGACAGACGAACGGACAGACGACAACGTGATTCCATAAGTGTTTAACCATTTCGGTGCTCAACACCAAAAGAATATCAAACAATGAAATTGAATAAAGAATTTACATTACGTGCCCAGAATACTACACTTGGATTGCATCGACGACTCTTTCTCCCTGCTTCCCTCGCTCCGTGCTTCCCTCGCTCCGTGCTTCCCTTGCTCCGTAGTTTGCTCGCTCTCATTAATTAACATATGCATGTCGATTTCGAGTGCAATGCATGCAGTTTCCAGTGCTCTTATTCGCATCAAAGAGTGTAAACATACGATTCTTTTTAAGGTTCCGTAAAGAGGTGTTGAATTAAAAAAATATTTTTGCATCCCAATGTTGGGCAAAGACCTCCTCTTACCAGAAAGAGATATTTAGAGGGTTAATACTCGGTGTGGCATTATACAGGGTGTAAGGGTTAACAGTTGAATTACTTTAAGGGATGATTGTACCCATGATACGAAACAACTTTCCCTAAGAAATATAAAAGTAAGCAACTTTCTCTATGGGACCAACATCGAAATCGTGAAAAAAAATCTGCTGTCCCATGGCTCAAGTAGGTTTGCAGTTTTGTATTGAACAGCTGTTTTTTGCATTGAAATTTCCAATCCAGCCATTCAAAGTTCCAATCTTTGAACGGCTGTATTTCCTAAACCGACTGATAGAACATGCCTGTTTTTGTTGTAGGTATACTGTTCGCATAGCTACAGTGCATATTACAAAAATACCTGCATATTTATGCATATTCATTTTTAGCAACCGTACCAGACCTTTGAACGGCTGTAACTCCTAAACCGACTGGAATTATGCAGGCAGACCTGGTCCATCCCCATCACAGAGATGCTCTACACCCCATGAGAACTGAATCAGCCTTGCAGCTGATGGTTACAAAAATTCCACTTATCTCTTATACTATTATTGTAAACGATCAACGATGCTTGACTCAAGATACAAATCTACGTGCTGGTTTCAAGCCGCTTGACCGTCTCGGAACCTCTTAAGACAAATTGAAAAACTGGCTTACGGCTTTGGATTGTTTTGAATTATTATGTCAAGGGGCTGGAGCATGGTGTAGGATTTTTAGGAAAAAATAAGTAAGTATTCAAAATAGTAAAACAAATAAATTATTTTACGCTCACAGCGAGTTTGCGCCTTTACATAAGGTGGAGGCGCCAGGCGCGGCCGTCAAGCACTGCGTAGTAATTTTCGGAAAAAATTAATATTCAAATGGTTAAATAAATTAAATAAATATATTATTTTACCTCTTGCGAGTTTGCGCCTTTACTTTACACCAGACCTGTGCAGTAAGACGTTTATAGGCTGATGATGATGATGAATTCACGATGTAACAAGTTATGGTAGGCCTACTGTTCTCTTAAGGGGGCACCGAGCCTATTTTGCTGCCCTCAATCGTATTTTTGTTTTGTTTCTAAACTATTAAACAACCGTTCCAAAAAACAATAATGTCACATTGTAGTCATTGCTGATTTTCACCTTATTGGGTTATTGCGAATTCGTTTTCATAATATTTGCCACTTTTGGCGGTTTAAACTTTAATAGCTACAAGCATAAAACATAATAATCCGTAATGTTTCGATAAATTGAAAGCCAATCAGAACTACATTGTGACATTCCTGTTTTTTGGAAATGCTCGTTAAGGCTAGGTTATCCCAGTGCAAGCGTCTCTTTCTTGCAAGCATAAGTTTACAATTAGCCATCCCGCTCCAATTGAAAGCAGGATCGCAAAAAAACGTGTTTTTCGTCAATATCTTTGCTCATGGGAGTTTCTAAGCTAAAAATTCTTCTGAGTTCACTAGAAATATTTAATGTATTTAGTTAAGTACAAGAATAAAAATTAAAATATCAGCAGTTTAATCATAGTATTGGAAAAAACATAACAAAAAGGGGTAACTTTGGGATGTTTTCTATCTAGTAAACTTAATCTAATCGTGTAATTGAGAACAGTCGCCCATCCGCCCGATCCTTAAATAAGACAATTTAATTTCAGACTTTAAAACACTTTCGTTCGTGTTCAAAAAACGGCCTCGACGGGATAACAGCAGAAATAAAAAAAATACGATTGGAGGCAGCACGATAGGCTCGGTACCCTCTTAAAACGCAACTGGAATTCGAGCTGTATCGTCATGTATCTCCAATCTCTTTGTTTTCTCCTGTCACAAGTATACATACCCCTAGAATCAAAAATTGCATAGATTCAAACCGAAGTCCTGTCAGTGTCTCAACGATGAATAGTTCAAGAAATTCAATCGGAGCAGCCAGCGCCAGCACGGAAGGCTGATGATGATGATGAGGAACTATCGATGTATCAACTTATGGTAGGCCTACTGTTCTCTTAACACGCAACCTGAAATCGAGCTGTACCGTCAGTATCTCCAATCTCTTTGTTTTCCCCTGTCACAGGTATACAGGCCCCTAGAATGAAAAATTGCATAGATTCAGCAAACCGAAGGCTGTCAGTGTCTCAATGGTGAATAGTTCATGAAATTCAATCCGTGCAGGCGCGGCTGCCGACAATGTGACGTTTTGCAAACATTACGGTTTTGACTCACGGGCCTAAGTCACTGGAGGTATGCTATAAGTTGTTCTTTTTAGTGTTTCAGCCAAAGATGGCGAAACGGAACACTTACGGAATCACGTCAATGTCTGTCCGGATGTCATTTGCATTGTTCCCTATGGACTGTCAGACATTATGAAGCTGAGACAGACGTATATCAATTATTAATGGGGCGGAGTCACGTTGCAGGGTTTGCCCCGAACACTTGTCTGTCGCGTGGTGTTCGCGCGGTCCGCGTTTCAGCCTGCCACGAGGGTCCACAATCCTTCTCAGTTGTTCTTACTCAAAAACAATCCTTGAGATTTCCCTCAAACCACTTGACATTGGCGGAAATGCGGTGCTAAAAAAAAATATAAAAATTAATTGGGCAATTTTACAAATGAAGTAAAAAAAAGACTTATCTCAGAATCAAAGCTCCAAAATGTACACTAAATGTAGGTACTATGTAAAATATATTATCTATTGAGGGCATCCGTATTTAATATGAATTTTGAAAACCAACTATTTAGTCAGATAAGAAAAATACTGGATATTTTAAGAGAAAATCGACAATGAATGTAATTTTTTTGTCTACTTTAGTCACGTGATCGTAAACGACTGTAATTGGCCGAATGGTTGATGACGTCAACTGCTTGTAAACAGTTGCGTGAAGAGTGTGAGTGTCGTACAAAGTGTACGTCATCGTGACATCAACTGCTTGTTGCCAAGTATATTGTTAGGAAAAGCGTTTTCGCGGGATATTTCCTTGATCGATTATGTTTAATTGCAATCAAGACACAATCGCTGTAGTGCGTGACTGCATGACCAAACGTCTCTGTCAATAACTGTATTAGTAAATAAATAGATTATTGATAGTCGACTGAATCGTAAATAATTTGATTGTCTTGAAAATACAAGAAATAATTCTTGTCAAATTCGAGGTGCACTTGCAGGTTCACATCTAATCTAAACTATTATAAAACTGTGACAGAAGTGTGTCTGTACACACGGCGACACATCAGGTTACTCACCCTATATACCCATAACTACGACGTACAAAACACAAAATAGTGCGGTAGAGAGCCTGCATAGACGCGGCTGCCGGCGCGGGCGCAGCGTGCCGTGAGACGAAACAACAACAACATACCGCACCCTCTCGCACGATTCGCAGCGTTCAACTTCTAATAGTTTAAAAGCTGACGCCATGTGTACATTGAAGATATTAACAAAAAAAAAGATTACGATATGGTTTTTAGGTGTCCCCGACTCCAAATCAACCTTTTTTAGAAATGTTAGTCTGTTTTTTGTTTGTTTGTGCGAGCATCACGCAAAAACTACTGAACCGATTTTGATGAAATTATTTTTGTTTGATAGCTTATGATCTGACTTAAATACTGGTATACAGGTTGTTAGGAAAAGTATCATTAACCTTTAAACCACATACTCTACCCATCAAACTGAACAACTTTTACTATGGGAGCAAAACAATCAGAGCAAAAAAAAAGTCAGCTGTCCCATACTAAACTGCAATACCTACTCGACGCAATTGTATGGGGCAGCAGATTTTTTTTTGCTCTGATCGTTTTGCTCCCATAGTAAAAGTTGTTCAGTTTTTAATGTTAAATATGAATGTGGATGGCTGCATGAAGAGAGGACGACCAAAGAAAAGATGGATGGATTGTGTGAAGGATGGCATGGGTAAAAAAGGTGTGTCAGCTGAATTGACGGCTAAAAGAGATGAATGGAGGAAGACGACATATTGCGCCGACCCCAAATAATGGGATAAGGGCAGGAAGAAGAAGAGTAAAAGTTGTTCAGTTTTATGGGTAGAGTCTGTGGTTTAAAGGTTAATGATACTTCTACTTACACTCTGTATAATTTATGCGGACGAAGTCGCGGGTTAACTCTAGTAAACGAATAAAATTGGATCTCACAACTTTTGATAGAGTTGAGTATGGAAAAACAGATTGAAAAAATAACTAGTTGTTGTACCCTCGTTGGATCACGTTCCTAAAGACTGAAGAGAGTCTGAAACAAAAAAATCAGAACACTTTTAGATCGGATACTCGCTTTGCGCTTTAGTTTGCGCCAGAATTTTCTCATGAATATTGCAGCATTCGCCTAAGCCTTTCAATATTCGACTCTCAACGGACCAGAAAGATAATATGCTGTCAAAACAGAAGCCTAGTCTGGAGGGAATGGCGAAAAAGGTTAGAAAATAAAGCGTTTTTATGAAACCATTACAAAATGCGGGTAGTAAAACACAAAACAACCTAAGCTAAAAGCAAAATTACATGAATGGCACGGACCTGAAAAAAAGTCGGACATAATGTGACAAAAAAGATGTGAAGCATGCAAGGTCATACGTTTTCGTTTGTTGTACAAGGGACCTACACTCACACAGATGCACCAACTCTAGGCGCAGGTCCTACAACCCACCACCACTATGTACTGCGTCACAGTACGTCAGCACACATACAAATATAAATGGGTGCTTCACTCACGATTAGACGAGATAACGTCCGTCTTTTTTCAGGTCCGTGATGAATGGTATAATTATTGGTAATTAATAAGAGCATTATCACATGTGCGACGATTCTTGACCGTAGGTGTTGTGGAACGATATCATCGCGATATCTTCGCGATCGATATAATGTCTGAGATATCAGTGTCGCGGCCAGATCGTTCCGGTGCAGTTGCGAGATCGCCTACGCTCAAAAATTGCTATATGTAACTAAATAATCTTGCACGTTGTTACCGCTAGAATTGTTATACCACGAGAACTACACAAAGTCATTCCACCCCTCTTTCCACTATCGGACAACAAGATCTTCTTTTGTTCTTTTATCGAGTCTATGGCGGCGTGTCTATTTACATTTTATCAGTCCAGTATTTTGCCACGCGAATAGCGCTACCAGCCGCGCTATAAGCTCCGGCCAGGAAAGGCAATATATCTGATGGTCTGAGGAGCAACACCACAATTCACATCTGAGGTCCCATCCGTCGATGAAACCCCATTTGGATATGTTCTCCTTACTCCGGCCGACTTGTGTTCGGAGCCTATTTAAAGACCTCCAAATCGGACAACCAGACGGATGATGTGCGGCTGGCTTCCTTTACAGTACCTACTTCAACCATAGACATTTAAGAGGATATAATTCGGAGCGCGCTCCATACAAACGTCATAGTACGTTGAAAGTTGTTCAGTTTGACGGTCTGATCATCCCATTAAAAAAGTGTCAGCATATGGAAGGTGTTTTATTCGGAGCGCGGTCCATACAAACGTACTATGGTGATATTTTCAATACTCACTAATTAAAGTCAATAAAATATTGCAGAAACAATCTAGAAACAAATTTCTATGCTTATATGGAGTCAGATTTTCGTTTAAACGTATAGTTTTAAAGTTATAGTGTCTCAAGATTTCCATACAAATCTTAAATTAATCCTAGCATTGAAACTGTATAATTTAACGATAATCAGGCTCCATACAAGCAAAGAGATTTGTTTTAAGATTTTTTCTACAAAATTTCATTGACTTTAATTGATTAGTATTGAAAATATCACCATAGTACGTTTGTATGGAGCGCGCTCCGAATTATATCCCCTTGAGCACCACGCACGAGTCAATTTGCCTCAACTTGCATGTTAGTAATGTGTGGAATTTTCTGTGTCTGTGTTTCACAGAAGTTACCTAAAGGTAGGTATTTAGGTCAAGAGTGAATAGGCTTTTACTGGGCATAGACAGGTGCGGTCCACCTTCGATCACATCGGCATATTCTATTAAGTAAAACCGTAGCCTGCCATTTAAAAAAAAGTGTTTTTAGGCCAGTAAATTTTTTGTGTAGCCAGCAGATTATGCTGCCAATGGCAAGTGTTTTGTGGGAGTAGTTTGTTTACCTAAATCCCAAGGATGATTAGGAAAATGTACTTATTTTTTATTTATTAAAACCTTTAACAGACATTTCATAAAACTAGAAACTACAGATTATAATACGAGTGGTAATGCCCATCAGATGTATGAAAGGAATGTGACTGGACCGGGGCGAAAGCTCAGTGCTATCACCATATAGAGTCCTTCTTAATATTATGCTGACACTTTTTAAGGGGATGATCAGACTTTGAACATCTTTCTCTATAGGACCAATATCGAAATCGCGAAATCAACTGTTCCATACAAAACTGCAAACCTACTCGATCCAAATGTATGTGACAGTTGTTTTTTTTTTTCGCGATTTTGATGCTGGTCCCATAGAGAAAGTTGTTCAGTTTGATGGTCTGATCATTCTCTTAAAAAAAACTGTCAGCATATTAAGAACGGACCCTGTATAAAATTTTCATTTTGAAGTTTATTGGAGTAGAACTTATTTAATGCTTTAAATCTTGAATATTTTGATGAGGGCATCACTGAACGGTAAAAGGAGCTTTAGGGTCAGGACACATTGATCGATGGCGGGCACAAGCTAAACCTGCCTGGGCCCGCCGTCGGTCAATGTGTCTCAACCCTTAACCGTCATGCAAGTCTACGTGCAAGTTGGTACAATGTGTAGTCGAGGGATTTTGTATAATTATAATGCAGACAGAAACGTTTCTAGGAACTCTAATTAATTAACGACATTGACTCGGCAATGCTATTTAGAGCATTAAAATAGACTGAGCACTGAATAAATAATAAGTGTATAGAAGGTAAGTAAGTTAATAGTGTACTACTTTGAAATGCAAATAGACATATAGGTTCCTTCTTAATATGCTGACACTTTTCAAGGGATGATCAGACCGTCAAACTGAACAACTTTCTCTATGGGACCAACATAGAAATGGCGAAAAAAAATCTACTATTCCATACAAAACTGCAAACCTACTCGAGCCCAGTTGACAGTTGTATAATATTGTAGACTTTTGACCGCATCTTTCCTTCATCTTCTAAAATATTACGACGCGACACGACGCTAACTTAAAAAAAAGATTTGACCTTTAATAAGTAGGCTTCATCGAACAAATTATTATGACCTTTAAGACGTAATAGTAAGTGGAAATACCTCGGAGGCATCTTTTATTTTTCATTTTACGACTAGATTTATACCATTTACCGAAACTAAAGTCATTCCTCAGTATTTTTGAATAGTTTATCTAGTGAAATCATAAACTGAATACACGATTGGAATTACTTCACTCGATAGAAAATCGTCACAAAGATGACGTATTTTCATGCATTTTTAAACATTTTTCTCGTTTTAGAAGAACTTAAAATAGTTTCCGATTTTTCGCATTTATACTCACATATTCATCATTAACAGGTAGATGACACGATTGTGTCGAGACCTCCGCTTCTAAATACCTAGTAGACAAAGTTGTATTACGTTATGCAATACAACCTGCCCACCAAATAATTTCTACTCTACACGTGTTTCGCTCCTCCAAGGAGCATCCTCAGGAGTTATGCAAAGTAACGCCTGATTCAATAAATATTCATCATTAGTTTAACTAGTGAAATCAAAAAAAAATCTAGAAAAAGTGCTTTGGTTAGTTCTTTTTAATCGAAAATACGGCTCACGCACGCACTTTTCAGAGCGCTGGGCAATCGTGTTTCTCATAGAAAATATTCGTCAGGACCTATGGCCCCTTAAGAATATGTTAACATCTTGAAATGTTGAATTTCTAAAATTATGAATTTGCTTTCACCTCTAAGGCAATATTCCTTAGAAGTTTCCTGAAAGTTAACGAAAAATAAAAAGCGACACGGTAAAGCTCAGTAAAAGCGAACAAATATTTTGTTCAATATTTATTTGTATTATTGAACAGGATCAGTACACCTACAAAGAGAATAAAACATAAAACAGTCCAATCCATCAGAAACCTCTAGGGTTTACACGTAGTTTTGTTCTGTCGTAAAGGCAAATTCAAAAGATACAATATTAATACTATACAACATGACGATACAATTTTGATTTTTCAATTAGAACAGTATATTCTTAGAACGACTTTAGTGTTTATAATTTTTATTTATTTAGAATTTCGCTGAACTCCAGTACCGTTTAACTGGTTAAAAACATTACATCGAATAGTAACTACTCCTACTAAAAAAATATTTTATTTTAAATTTAGTTTTATTTTTTTTATTTATAAGTAATGGACTTCTTGCTTGTGCGTTAGCACCGTATTTCCGCCAATGTCAAGTGGTTTGAGGGAGTATCTATCCAATCTCGAGGATTGTTTTCAAGTAAGAACAGTGGAGGAGCCTCGTGGCAGGCTGAAACGCGAACCGCGCGAACCACACGCGAGAGACAAGTATTCGGGGCAAACCCTGCAACGTGACTCCTTAAATTTCGTTAAACTGCAATAAAATTTGTTGGTGATGCATATTATAGAGCAAGATCCCAAGGCCGACAAACGTCACTTATTTTCTGATATGAACAAAATGTGTAAGATTGAGTAGTGCTAGTATGTACTTTGATCGTATGCCTACCTGTTAGGTTGGCCAGATAGACGGCCGTTTTCCCGGGATCAGGTAATCTAGGTACGTGAAAATGCTACGAACCTCACTTAAATTCTGATGGCTGATCTTTACGTTATATGTTGCACAATACCGTTAAAAATCTGTCATCAATACTCCCAGACACATCCCGTCGGTTTTACCTTAAAGACGCTTTAAAGCTCTCAAAAAAACTACTTGATCTCACTATCCATCCATATCCGTGAGCATGAGCGTGAGTAAGACTGTTGATTTTAAATTAGCATAGTGGGTGATCAGGCCGATACTTTTGCGCTAAAATTCAAGTTCCAACTCCTCAATCCTGATGCTGCAGGGGAACTGCCTACCAAGACCGTGAGGCTTGAGAATCTGTTGATTTGAAATTAGCATAATGGGTAAAAAGAAGAGAAAATTTAATGAAAATTTGGGTTCCTACTCCTCAATCCTGATGCTGCAGGGGACAGTTCCTACCAAAACCGTCAGATGTAACAATGTACATGTAGAAAAGTACAATGAAGTTATTATTTAGCTCCTGTACCGGAAACGAAAATATTTTCTTGTTCTACCCCTCAATCCTGATGCTGCAGGGGACATGTTCCTACCAAAACCGTCAGATGTAACAATGTACGTGTAGAAAAGTACAATGGAGTGATTATTTAGCTCCTGTACCGGAAACAAAAATCTTTTCTTCTTGGCTTCGCTTCTTCTGCTGAAAACGACCTGTCTGTACGGTTTTGTCTTTTGTAGACAAAAATCGAAAACGAACCGGAGGATGTAGACAGTGGCGTGATGGAGGCTGTCACGTGAATAGCAGACGTGAAGACGAAGTCTGGAGTGTTACGGCCATTAGCTGCACTTATCGCATTAATTCCTATAGGAGATGAATGCTGAGGCAGCACTGGTGTGGGGCATGTAAGCGAGAGCAGAAGTCATCCTTTTCCGAGCGAGGGATTGGGATGAAAAGAAGACATTTGTTTTCTGTCTACAGAGACCGCACCCAAAGCACAGCATAACTATAGTTCTCAGTATGGCAACGCTCTTGATACGCCGCGCCCTGCCGCCTGCGCAGTGCATGCGCAATCCCAAAGTCTTAATACAGATCTTGGGAAAACCCGCGCCGCCCGCTTCCCCGTAAGGCCCCCACTGCGCAAGTACATCCGTTGCCGTACTGTGAAAACTAATGTTATGCTGTTCCCAAAGTCTTCTATGATATCATACGTCACCGACGCCGAACGCGCGTGATTGTGATGCCCTCTCCCTCCCACTCTTAGTCATGGGCGGAGTCGTTTGCCCTGCAGTAGGATCCTACACGCTATAACTTTCTTACGATAGTTAGGGCCTGTTTCACCACTTCTGAATAAGTTCTTGTTAGCTTATCCGACAGATATATTGACATAATTTCATACAAAATATGTCAAACTATCTGTCGGATAAGCTAACAAGAACTTACCCAGAAGTGGTGCAACAGGCCCTTAATAATGATTTTTCTTGGTGAGTGCGTTACATCCTCGGCTTCATGTAAACTTTCTATTAGGTGAGCTAAAGCCAAGCACAAGCCAATTTCGAATTAAAAAAAAAAGAACAAGCAATTTTGGGTCAGCAAATAAAATCAAATCGTATTTAATATTAATATTTACAGAGTGTGTAATGTTTTTAACCGAAAAAATAACCTCTGTAGTTCGTAAAAATTTACGCACAGTATTATTATTTGGCCGTGAATTTATAAAAGTGACCGAAAAGTTATTTCGAATGTCACTAAATGTCATCGACCAAAATTAATGGTTTCATAATAACCCTTTAAAGTCATATTAGTCTGTACTCTGTAATAATATTCGTGTGGTGAAAATGAAATAAAATTTTTAATGTAATTAGAAATTGTTCACCACAACACAACCCTCGTCTACGACCTACCAATGAGTCGGGTGTTGCCCTCCTTTTTAATTTACAAATAGTGTTTTAACATCACCCTGTGTGAATACCACAGCGAAACTAAGATGGATATGTCCCAGGAATATTATCAATGCAGGAAAATTATAATTTTCTTCTTGTGCGGACATTTGGTTTTTTCAACCCAGATTTTGTTTGTGCTGCAAAATAGTTAGCATGTAATAAAAGTAAGATAATGATTAACAAAAAATATTGTTCAGGGCCCTATTCAACAAACGTTACAATTGTAATTTACAATTACGTGACGTCACACAAGCGAGTGCGGTCGAGCGTTTCTAGCCTACTTTATAAAATTAATAATCTCGAAAACTACTTATCGTATCGAAGTAATTCTTTCGAAGACTTATCTTATTTTATAGACTGTATGATAAAATAAAAAGTAAAAAACACCATCGTTCTCTATTGTTGGGCATTGGTTTTCATACACACGTCATACCACAACAAAATGAACTCTAGTGAAATATTTTAAAACGTGGCAATTAGAAAGAAGTAAATTAGCCAACGGTTGGTATGTAATTTACTTGGGCCCTGGGGCATTAAGGCACCGACAAAGGCCAAAGTGGAATGAGTACAGGCAGAACCGCCTCTTTATACGCCCACGTAGTGTATTCAGCGTTTTAGTTATGCATGTTTCTTGAGAATAAGTTTTAGGTGTCGATATTCAAGCCGCCTTAGTTCACCTCTGACCTATCGCTTGACTGTGATATTCTTAAACAATCTTCAAATGACTTTTTCTAATCCATACAAATCTTTGTCGTAGAACACTCGTAGACGGTATTAATAAAAGTAATGTTTTATATTTGGAAAAATAGCTTAGAAAATCTAGATTGCGCGTATTAAATAATATTTACAATTTATAATATAATTACGAAGATATCAAGCTATGAAATTATTCATAAATTGTAAATGTTATTTGAGAAGCGCAATCTAGATTTTCTAACTATTTTTCCATATTATATCAAACATTACTTTTATTAATACCGTCTACGAGTGTTCTACGACTAAGTTTTGTATGAAATTGACAACTCTGCAACCACCTTAAACAAACTTCAAATTTAATGTCTTTTTCTAAAATAAATGATGACGGTTTCCATCTTAACGAGACCGATCAGGACCAACTGTTTATTGTGCCTTCCGAATCACGGATAACAAGGAAATATTTTGACAACTAATTGACCACCAACTTGCCTCCAGCATGCTTTACTGGAGAGCAATCGCACTACATAAATCGCAACTGAACCATGATTGGACAGCGTGCGAGCCACAACTTTTAACACATTTGGTATTGCGCTACTCATTTGAAAGCCGCTAGAGCCGTTTTGACAGATCGCTCAGACGTTAAAGGCTGTCAGTCACATAGTAAATAAGTCAAGATCAACACAGTTGAATTGTAATTGGATTGCAATGAAATTAGAACTGAATTTGGATTTTTTAAAGTAGCGCAATAGACCTGCAAGCTGGGCTGCAAATAAATGGTCACACTCATAAAAAATGTATTATTCTAGAAAACAGGCAAAAGCTACTTTGAAAGTTGACGCCCCACCCATTGACTTACACTAAGTCAATGCCCCCACCGAACAATATTATGGTAATATGCTATTACCATACTTGTCGTGTAATTTTATGAAACATCTACTACACTTTTTCAATATATTAACTGATATCATAATTATTCGGAGTTAGGTAAGTATAACAAAAATTAAGTAAAGCAAGTAAAGTTCAGAGACAGTTTTTTCACAAAATATAAAAATTATCATTTTTATTACGTCATTTTTCGTGTGAAAGCTCAGATAAATTAACAGGAATGGATGCGATATTACGCGCGTACCCCTCTGCCAAAGACGCATGCTCAGTGAGCATACCCGTCATATAAAAATAGTTGACGCGCGTCCCGCGCCAGTATATAAACCTCACCCTCACCCCCGCAAAATTGACAGACTTTTTTGCGTAGAAATGAGAGATCATTTCCAATCCATTCCTGTTAATTTATCTGAGTGTGAAAGACGTTACTTTAATAAGCGTTTTTATTTTTGTTTTCTAGGGGATCGATCCCGCGCCATCTGCGCTACGGTCTGTGCGAAGAAACGACAACATTTCAGAAAGTGTTTCTTTAAAATAATAAAAAGTGAAAAAATGACAAAGAAGATGCCAACGCATCTTTTAATGACATATTTCATTATTTACTAATAATTTTAATTCAAAATTCTAAACTTTTACGCCTGACATGGCTGTATGGGCTCGATCCCTTGGCATTCCAAAAAAAGGCAGGCACAGGCTTTACAATATTTTGACAGGATCTCGCGAACGGGTCTACGGGGCGATAAATATGCCATCCATCGAGTTTTATAGGAACTAAATTTAAAAAAGAAAAGAAAAACGCTCATTACCGGTGAGCGTTTATAAAATATTTTATTTCTTCATTGAATGTCATTGAAAAAAATAAACGTTGAATAACAAGGTATAATCATATTATGTTGGGGCCCGTAACGGAAGTCCGAATTACACATATCCGAATGCATGAAGTCCGAAAGAATTTTTTCCGACCCACCATTATCCGACAGGACGTAGCATCGAATTAACTTGCAGCGAAAGACGATTATCCGAATGCATTAAGTCCGAAAGAATTTTTTTCCGACCCACCATTATCCGACGGGACGTTGCAGCGAAAGACGTTGCATCGACGGACGTTTCTCCGAAAACTTTTTCTGCCGAACTGCCATGGTCCGATCAGTCTAATAATCGATCGGACTGTTCTGCGAAATATGGTAGATATCGTCGTGTTGGTACCTACCTACTTAATTTACCACCCTTGAAAATGTACCGCCTCTGTTCCCACCTGAAACATGGTCGGTCGATACACGATCGACTCGACGCCTACAACCCCACAACACAAAATAATGTAGAGTCGTGGCACCACAGGTGGAATGGCTTACTCGGAAGAAAAAGAATGAACATCTTTAAGACGATGATGGAATTTGAAAAAGAGCAAAAAAATAATGAATTGACTATTCAAAAAATCATAGCACAAGATGATACCGTCTCTTCATGTAAGAAGAAGAAACAAGCATCTATAGAAAAAAGAATTTAAAAAATCATAGATGGGAAGGAAGACCAGACAAAGTTTGATGTAATAAGTGGTCTTGCTTATGTGCACATAATTAACTGACATATTTACAGATGCATGAATTCATTTTCTGGAAATTAAAAAAAATGTCCTAGCCTCTGCTAGCCTAGCATCAGTCGCCTGGCGGCTCGTGCTGCAATCCCACCTTGGCTGTATAGACCAACTTAGCTCACGTGTATTCACTGCAAGTTAATTCGATGCACGTCCTGTCGGATAATGGGTCGGAAAAAAATTCTTTCGTACTTCATGCATTCGGATATGTGTAATTCGGACTTCCGTTACGGACCCACTATGTTGGACAACTTGGACAGCGTAGTTACTTAACACTAATTACTGATAGAATGTCTTCTAATAGAAAAACACTACACAGGGTTTAAGTGACAGCCCAGCCTAGCAAATACTGAAACGGTGAATTCAGACCATCAAACTGAAAAACTTAGACTATGGAGCCACCCTCAGGAAATGTGAAAAAATCAGATGTTTCATACATTAGAGTCGAGTATTGGTACAGCTGTTTTCGATGGAGCAGCTGATTTTATTTAGCGTTTCCTGGGTGTGGCTCCATAGTGGAAGTTGTTCAGTTTGATGGTCAGAATTCACCGTTTCAGTATTTGCCAGGCTGTCACTGTATACAGGGTGTAACTAAACACCCTAGTAATACTTAAGGGGGTGCTTCAGACCATCAAACTGAACCACTTTCACTATGGAGCCAAACGTCGGGAAAAAAAAATCAGCTGAGCGGATTTTTTATCGCGATTTAGATGTTGGCCCCATAGTCAAAGTTGTTCAGTTTGATGGTCTGAAGCACCCCCTCAAGTAATGGAGAACCAATGTCTCATCTTACTGGCTGAATAATATGTTAAGTTTTAGTCTATGATTTGTTCCTTGTTTATGTGTGGTTGTTATGTCTGAAAATAGGAAGATGGTTTTGTTTTCATGTAAAATGTAGAAATGAAGAAATAAAGGATTAAGTAGGTACTTAGATAAAATATTTTTATTAAAACATAGCACCTCGCCAATAGTGGTAGCAGAGCGTGGTTTAGTGAAATTATTCCTGCAGGGAAATAAGATTAATTTGGATTCGAAAGACGAAAATGGCGGAAGCTTTAAAAGTTTATAACATAAAACAATTCGACGGGAAAAAATTATCGACATGGTTATTTAGAATAAAAAGCTCTTTAAATGAAAACGAGTGTCTGAAGGCAATTGAAGATGAATCATTTGCAAGCGATCCTGACAACAAAAAGTTGGAGGCGAGAGCAAAAAACATCGTCGTAAGTGGAATAGCAAATGCACAGTTAGAATATATCAAAAATGAGGACACAGCATTTAAAATTATTAAAAATTTAGAAGCTAACTTTACTAAGAATAGCACCTCGCCAATATCAAGTATTACGGTCATTCTCCGAGCAGGTTTTTTTGCGCGTCCTGGCTTATAAGACACACAAAAACTAAAATTATCGCATGTTTGATATTTTTTAACATTATAAGAGGTCTACAGCTAGGTGTACACGAGATTTTATGCACGTAATTTAAAAACTACTGGTTGAAATAAATTTTTGAAACCCCGTTCTCTAATTTCACCGACGTGTCCCTTTGCCGAAATCATTTACAAAATGCATTCTCCTCGCTAAATTCCAAGAATTATATCAGTTTATTCCTATGATATTTAAAGCACATTAGATAAGTATACCACACCAAAAATATGAGTCGTATGAACCTGATCGTTTCCGACATGTAAAATGTTTTTACCTTGTCCTGAGTTAAACTCTAATTTCACCGACACGACAAATACATGTGCATACAACACTATATAAAAGTTTTTGGAACATCACTATCGCTTGATCGGCTAGCTTTTAGGGTCTCGCAGGCGCTCAAGCAAAACAGTAATGTGTATGCTGCATAGATTAGCGACTACGAACGTATTTACCTAATTTCACCGTCGATGGTTATCGATTTTCCTAATTTCATCTTGCTCATTTTAAAATTTACGTGGCTAAGTTTGAGTTCTGTGATTAATTCTAGGGAAAAAGGGTACCAGCCTTAACATGCTGTTATACCCTGTTAACTGTTTTTATCCTATAGTAAAGAGCTATTTGCAAAAAATCACGAGTTCCTAATTTCGACCACCTAATTTCACCGACGAACTTGACTGTGAAATTAGAATCTATCGACTGACTCGTTGATAGTCGGTAGTCTCAGCCTACCCCCATGGGAGATTGGTGTGAGCTTATGTATGTATGTATGTATTATCAAAAAAGGAATAATAAAAGTGATCATCATCAGCTCCCGATAGACGTCCACTGCTGAATATCTGGAATATAAGTTTGTGACGAATTTACAACGATTAATATAAAGAAATTGTTACATGTAAAAATTATAAAAAATGAGTAAAATTTCGAATAAAAATATAGCAAAACCTAATTTCACCGTAGCCTGTCTAATTTCACAGTCGCGCAAATATTTCAAACCTCAATATCTCTGCAACTGCTAAGTCAAATTAAGTCCCACTTGGACTAAATAGTTTATAATTGGATACTCTTTTATTATGATACCGATACTGACACAAAATAATAAAGAAAAAAAAACGACGGTGAAATTAGGCTGAGAACGCCGATCCTGAGAATGGCCGATTACTAGGGTGTTTTGTTACACCGTGTATAATTGTTATTTTTTAATATACTTACCGAATATTTGTCAGCAAGCTAAGTATATTATTAACAGTTAATTTCAAAAGGATTATTGCAAAAAAAAGTTTTATCATGTCAGTAAAATTTTACATGTTAGGTAACACTAATGTACATTACCTTTTTTCTTATGACTCAAATATACTTCAATCGAAGACCATCTCTTTGATATGCAAAAGCTATCTACCAAATATAACAAAACCATTCAATTGACCGGGACCGAGAACGAATGAATGAACGAAATGGGGTGGAACCGATCAGATGCGGCTTGATGGCTGTATCAAATTTTACGATAACTGCCTCAATGATGGAGTTTAATAGCTTTCGGTGTTGAAAATTGAAAAATAATGGTTTGAAACTAGTTCAATTGGAGAACACCTAAATTTTAATGCCAGTCACGGTTAGATAGTTTTATGATTATGGGAAAAATGTATATTTGGAACATCTGAAGCGGTATATTTTTAGATTCTAGATTATTAGGCTAAATACAGGGTGACCCATTACGGTGGTTTGAATTTAGTTTTTTGGGTAAAAGACTGGTAAACGTTTTAATTCATAGTTTAGAATTTAATAGATTTCTTTGAAGTAATTAAAACTTATAAAACCAAGCCAATTTGAAAATTAATCGCTTAAATGAAGTGAGGGTTGGTAATGGAAGTAGTGAAGGCATTTGTATAGATGGTTTTTTTTTTAAACTGTTGTTAATTTCTTTCAAGTTCAATTAAAAAAAAATAACAATGACTCGACCTAAACCACTTTTGGACCTTTGTAAATAATTAGGTATATTATTGGTTTTATAATACAGGGTGTAAGTGATAACGATAACCTAGCAAAAACTGAAACGGTGACCTCAGACCATCAAACTGAACAACTTTGACTTTGGAGCCTACCTCAGGAAACGCGAAAAAAAAATCTGCTGTCCCATACAAAACTGCCGTACCTACCTGACTTAAATGTATGGAACAGCTGATTTTTTTCGCCTTTCCTGAGGTAGGCTCCATAGTGAAAGTTGTTCAATTTGATGGTCTGAGTTCACCGTTTTAGTATTTGCTAGGCTGTCACTTACACCCTGTATATTATAATAATACTGTGCCGTTGTTGATCCCATAATATAATGTTTAACAAGAGGAGGGAAGTGCATTTATGCATAAGACAATTTCTTCCAGATTTCAAGTATTACACTAGAGTAAAAACTCTTAAAGCTGTCTTGCTAGTCAAAATATTCATGGTTCCTCGAGCGGAATCGTAAAAACATAAGTCTATTAATTTCCTAGACTATCTTAGGAAACTCTTGACAAATTCATGGACTTGAGAGCGGAGGCATCGAGAGCTTGGCTGTCTTCCAAAGTCGAGTTCTGTCTGATGAAAACTTAAGGCAACTTTATCTTCAATGTTAAACTAGCTTTTACATTAGACTTTGTGACTTCGTTTTGTCTGAAAAAAAAAGGCACGAGATAAAAAAGAACAACGATTTATTTTTAAACGTAAGTAATTCGATTCGGTTAAGCTTTTTTTTTGGAGGACTGAATCGAAAACCATTTCGAGATAATTAATTCAATAACAACATTTTCAGAGATTTTAAAATGAAATGATTACAGATATTTATAATAAAATAACGTCGTTTTTCGGTTTAACCATGAAAATGCCCATACATTTTGGTCGAGTAGGATTGCAGTTTTTTATGGAAGAGCTGAATTTTTTTCGCGATCTCGACCTTGGAATAGATACCGATTTTTTTTCCGCTATTTTTTAAGTTGGTTCCGTAGAGATAGTTATTCGGTTAGACGGTCTGATGATCCTCTTAAAAAACTGTCGGCATATTAAATTGGACCATGTATAAGATGATGATGAAAATGATAAAATAATATTAAAGGGTGCTCCAAAAACGAAACGAATATAACACAAACCAAAACTCGAATAAAAGCTAGTTACCTCTATTTTCTAACCTCAATTCATTTTTGTAAGTAAGACCGAATTCGACCAAACTTAGATTTATAGAAGAGTAACTATACAAGGAACAATTTTACTTTTGGTGTTTACTACACACCCCGTACTAAAAGAACGAATGTGTAATTCACCTAAAGAAATAGGTCGTTGTATCCGTACTTATTGCAATGTGATGTTATACAGTTTTAATTTGGTAGGTTTCTTTTTATTATAAATTTTTTTTTTTTAGTTTACTCTATAGTAACCGGCGACTTAATCTAAGAATAAAATTTACTCGCGTTTGGTCGAATCGGGCCTAAGAGTAATATAAACAGAAAGGTGGAATAAAAGTACAAACAGGTGTCATCAAAGGAGGTTTCGTTGCGCGGCAAATTTGCCATCACGATGTTTGAAGAAATGTAAGCTTTGATACAAGGTGCAAGTCTCAAGAAATAACCGAGTTTCTTTTATTCTCCAACGCTGCGTGTACTGGGTGATTTTTAAACTCTTTTAAAATGTTCATGGGTGGTACAGACCATCAAACTGAATAAATTTTATTATGGGAGCAAACCTGAAATCGTCAAAAAAAACAGATGTTCCATACATTTGAGTCGAGTTGGCATTGCAGTTTAGCATGGAACAGCTGATTTTTTTTCGAGATCCTTTCGGTCACCTGTCGGTCGGTGGCTTCGATGAGACCTACGTCTCGAACATTCGGCGTATTGAACATTCTACGTATTGAACATTCTACGTATTGAAAATTCTGCGTATTGTATATTACCAGTTATGTTCTAAAAACAGAACAGACACAGAATGCATATATTTCATATTCATATTCATATATTTATTGTACATTCATATATTTTAGGAGTACAAACAATAAAGCCATCGAAAGTTAATGTAATAAATATCAAAATTCCTCGAACTGTTTGTAAATATTTTCTATTATAATCAATATCTGACACGCAAAGTAGGTATATTATGTGTATTTTTTTTTAAATGGAAATTGAAACAACTCTTTTCCATTTTGGCTTTTTCTGTATGAAGTCAGTGCAATAATAAAAAAAATACTTAAAATTGTTTTAGCCTCTTTTTGATTCTGTAGAAAAAAACCGATAATCCTCAAAAATCTTTTGACTTGTAACGTTTTAGAAAAGGACAGACCTTCATTAAAGAACACGGCGGATGAAAGGAACCAGTGTTTCCCTCAAGAAAACCTCTCCTAGTTTAACTCGAACACTTAAAATTAAGTGGGCAAAATAAATTGACCATTCCTTTTGTCGTTGTTAAAAAAAGTATCATTTTTCATACTTTTTCTTAATAGAATGGGTCTAAAGGGAATTATTTAATACAGGAGACAGATTGTTATTTTACATGGAAAAAACCGACCTATAGGGTTTCTGACACGTCTTATGATAGGGTTCTGTAGCCAATTTTTGAAGATTGTTTAACTGTTATTTTTTTCTTTTTCCTTGCCCAATGTGTATATCCTAGTTTTTGATTAATAACAACATTTAATTCAGACAAAAACTAAACACCTTTTCCTAAGGAACATGGGTCGAAAAAAAAAATTGTTTTTGGACCTCCCATAAAAAATCGATCGGTTGATTCGCTCTTTTGTATGAGAGGTTCAAAAAAATGTCTCGTTTTTCTACCCATGTTATTTAGGGAAAGTTTTTAGTTACATCCTTAATATTTTTTAATATCTAATTAAAAACTTGTGGTGCATAAAAGTAAACATAGACAAGGAACCCTTTTTCACTACGGAACCCTGAAAATTAGATAACGTCTAAGGAGAGTTTTCTAGTATTGACAGAGTATTTTTAAGCCGCCCCAACAAGCCTCCGACTTGGTTTAACCAATTCCGGGATCGAATACCTAGTAGAGTCATTTTATTCTACTTTGGACTAATCGTCTTATTTAAGAGCTACTCTTTTCTATGAGGAGTATTCACCAATCCTGTCTCTTTTCTGCTAGTTCCTAGAGTTCTTGCAATACGACACGATATCGACCTTTTCTTTCACATTGACAGATAACACTGTCCAGGTCTTGCTCTTACTCTCTTCCCCTCCATTTTACCTTCCAATAAAGTTTCAAAGAAATTGTCGTGTAATATAAAATGTCCGATCATTTTTCCTGTCCGTTTGTCTGTTGCTTTCTGAATATTTCTCTTTCCTTTAACCAATCTTAACACCTCTCCAATACTCTGGAATACCTTTGTGGAAATCAATTATATTCTTCAAACGCAGGTAATCTCCCGCAGGCGGGCTTTCGCGCGGGAAATAAGAAATGTGATCTTTCAAAACATTGACACTAAGATTACGGCTGGATGAAAGCTCAAAAGAACTTTGGTTAACATTTTGTAGGTTTAACAACGGAATATAAAACTAATTAAAAAGGCAAGTGAATTTGGAGTAACTAATCACACAAATTCGTTCGCGACTGTCCCGCCGGGCGCAGACGTTGGGGGCGGCGAGGCAGTCTAGATGTTAGCAGGGGCGGGTTGAGTAGCGGGGAAGGGAATCGCGCGCCGCTCATCGGCAAGAAAAGTCGGAAAGACAAAACCCACTTTTTGGTTTTATCTATCCTCACCATCTACAGGGTAAATTTTATAACACTGCGGATAACTTCAGCATGTATTCTACTCATCAAACTGAACAACTTTCACCGTGGAGCCAAATTCGAAATCGCGAAAAAAATTAGCTGTCCCATACAAAACTGCAATACCTATTCGTCTCAAATGTAAAAGTGTTAGACTTTTTAGGGGATGATCAGACCGTCAAACTGAACAACTTTTTCTATGGCACCAACAACGGAATCGCGAAAAAAAAAAAACAGCTGTTCCATACAAAACTGCAAACCTACTTGAGCCAAACGTATGGGACAGGTGATTTTTTTTTCGCGATTTTGATGTTGGTCCCATAGAGAAAGTTGTTTAGTTTGACGGTCTGATCATCCCTTTTAAAAAGTGTCAGTAAATTAAGAGGACCCTGTATATTATCGTAGTTTTAAAAGACTCTTATCTATACTAGAACAAAGACAGTCCGTTCTAGCACACAATACATAGTAATATAACTCTTAGTATACTATTTACTCTTTGAGTAACAACCCGTTTAAATTTCATGAGGCAAGTCTTTGACGTGAATAAGAGACTGACATTGTTTGCGTATACTTGCACTATGTAAATATTACGTACTATTAATTTATGTTCTTGTTAACAATTCAAAATTATGATAATTTAAGTAGGTACCTACTCATAATCAAGGATAAAATTCGTACGGCGTTCCATACGAAACGAAGTTCCGCCCTAGTTTGAATATTAAGTAATTAAAGTTAAAAAAAAAAGGTTCAAACATAATCTAGAAACAAACATTGTGCTTAATTTTTGCTAGGATTAAAAAACGAGCTCATGATTTTAATGCAACATAACTTTACACTACAATAAAAAACCTCGTAGCCAGTAAAAAATCGTCTTTTCGCCATAGAAGCAAGTAGACTTCAGCTTGAAAAATTAAAATGTATACTAAGAGTAGAGCAGTTGCTGCCGAAGATACAGTACAAAATCGTCTCTTTGCTATTGAAACAAGGAGGCTTCAGCTTGCAAAATTCAAATGTATACTAAAAGTAGAGCAGTTGTTGCCGAAGATTCAATACAAAATCGTCTCTTGGCTATTGAAGCAAGGAGGCTGGCCTCCATGGCGAAGAGACGATTTTGTATTGAATCTTCGGCAGCAACTCCTCTATTTAGTATGCATAAAAATGTGCCCATACTAAAAGTAGAGCAGTTGCTGCTAAAGATTTAATACAAAATAGTATCTTTGCTATTAAAGCAAGGAGGCTTCAGCTTGAAAAACAAAAAATAGACGAGCTCAAGGTCTTAAGGGATCAGCTCTCAGAATTGACGCTGACTTTGAGGGGAATGCCAGTAACAAATTAAAAATTTCCTACACTCCGAGAACTTTCCGAACTGAAGAGGGAGTTTTTAAGACATCATTGACTGTAAAAAATATGATAGCCAGATTAGCCGTGAGGCTGGAATTTATTCCATGCCTGTTTATTTTTGGGGGTAAAAGGACTAAGTCCTGGCACCGATCTTCTAATAAGCCTTTATCCAGCCTGTAATTTATAAAGATTCAGGTTCTGGCAGTCTTACAAGATCTAGCGACATATTGAGATAATAATTTTTGTCGCCTCCTTGTTATTTCTTCCCTCGTAGCTTAAATAAGTACTAAAAATCTCGGCATCGCGTTGAAGCTGAAAAATCATAAGACACTTTTACAATCGCGCACTTTATTTTCTAGATAATTAAATCATACCTCAGCCGAATTTCAGATCTTATAATTCTCACAGAAACTTAACTGAAAACATTTAATTAATTCATGAAAATTAGTTACAATAATCAAAAAGATACCTCTTGAATTGTTGTCCACTTTATCGATGTAATGTCGGTTTGACATCTGTCAAATTCAATTCATCGAGCTGACAGTCAGTGTGTGCAAGAGTAGGCTGTGATTGACCAAGTGGCAAACCAATATCGGTCGTTCTCAAGTTCGGTGCAATGTCGATTAGAGTGCGAAATTGAACGAAAATGTTCTCGATATTGTGAAAATGCAAAGTCCGGGTAGACCCCCAGGATGATCGATGAATATGCTCACGACTATAGGGTCCTTCTTAATATGCTGACCCTTTTTAAGGACATGGTCAGACCGTCAAACTAAATAACTTTCTCTATGGCACCAACATCGATATCGCGAGAAAAAAATCATCTGTTCCATAATAAATACATTTCTATTTCTATGCTATTCTACAAAACTGCAAACCTAGTCGAGCCAAATGTATTGGACAGTAGATTTTTTATTCGCGATTTCGATGTTGGTTCCATAGAGAAAGTTTTTTTAATTGGATGGTCTGATCATCCCCTTAAAAAAGTGTCAGTATATAAAGAAGGACCCTGTCTTCTGCCCGAGGGCATAGAGGGTCTGAGATATTCTGAAACCTCAGAACTTTAATATTGTATCAATCCTGTAATGGCATTTATGTTGGTAAATAAAATGAAGGTAGAAAATTTGACGTCGATCGGGTCGGTATAGACCTTTAGTTTTCAAAGCAATAAGGGCCTGTTTCATCACTTTTCTATAAGTTTTTGTTAGCTTATCTGACAGCGATCGATCGCTAACGATCTGTCAAATAAAGCTATCAAGAACTTATTAACAGGCCCTAAAATGAATATACAAAACAACCAGCGAAAGGTATACCGCACAAACGCGGTAATTGAAACCAAATACCAGTTTTACCTTTGAACCAATATTCTTTTTTTTGCAACGTGGAACGTAAATGAACGTAATGGAAATGTGACTGTTATTTTATGTTCAACTAAAATTGTGGTTAGTGGACTAACACTCAGTTGCAGAAACGCACATTAAAGTTAATCCTCCATTAAATCTCTTGCTAGCTTTTACTACGTCAACAAGACAAAAAGTGACAGGTATGAGCGTTTCTGCAACTGGTTATGTTTTAAGTAATGGATCAAAAGTGTTATTTTTTGAACCATGAGATTCAAAATCATGACCGAAACAAAACACAATATGATTTCAATTTCAACGCGTGACTCAAAAATCGCACTTCAGATGTTTTTAGTTGGTATTTTATTAACCAAATTTAAACTCGGAAAATCTCGAACGGAGGCAGAGACACGCTTGACCGGGTATTTCGATGTTCATTTACAAATTACTGTGATAACAAAGTTATCTCTTATTTGCATTGAAAGAGCTTTTATTCTTATGCAAAAAAGTTTCATGCATATGAAATTAATATGATGAATTGCTAAATTTGATATTGTTTTGAACTGAAAATGTAAGTCGATGTTCAGAGACTCACTGTTGGGAGACTCGACGTACGGAGACGATCGACGTAAAGGGAATGATTCGAACTTTGCACGCAATCTTGGCATGTTTACTACCGTTTGAATTTTTGTTGTGAAGTATTTAAAAGTAAAACAATTGTTTTAGCATAAGATTATACAGGCTGTTTTTTTCTTTTTTTTTTATTATTATTGATGGGTTTGCTCTTGACCTCTATCTAGTCCTCAGGACAAAGATGGGGTCGAAGATGTAGCGAGCTTACCCAGAAGTGCACTGGCACTCCTGCACACTGACGGAACGCAGCAAGTTGCTTGGCGACTCCGGCAGGAGGGTGGGTGGTCGCGAGCCAGGCGGCTCCTTGCGGAGCCTACCACACCGCTGTGGGGGATCGTTCAGCCGCCACCACAAACTTGGTAGCTTGTGATGCCGTTGCCCGGGGTGGACAGCTAGGAGGTAGATCCCCAATCACCAATGCAAAACAAAACAGTTGCATTAGGTACTATGAGGGGCGATTGTACCTATGATACTAAACAACTTTCCCTAAGAAACTTGTAGGAAATTCGCAAAAATGTTTTGGACTTTTCATACAAACGTTTGATCAGCCGATTGCATTTAGTATGGAAACTCAAAAAAAAATCTTCGAATTTCCTATTGGTTTCTTAGGGAAAGGTTGATCTGATTCACATGTGAATCACCCCTTACAATTTCAATCCATAAACCAAAAATTCATTCAATTTCTATTATTACACAGGGATAAATTTTACATCACTGCGGATAACATGCTGAAGTTATCCGCAGTGATGTAAAATTTACCCTGTATTTATACAGGATGTTTCATTATTTGTAACAATAAATATTTAAAACTCTTAGCCCCACTTGCGCCAACCTGGGTTAACAATAAACTCTAGGTTAAGTTGGTAACCCATGATTTTTTGTATAGAAAAACAACTGAAAGAGCTATTTTATCCGGAGTTAATTGCTAACCCGTGGTTGGCGCAAGTGGGGCTTAAGGGGTTAGACCGTCAAACTGAACAACTTTCTCTATGGGACCAACATCGAAATCGCGAAAAAAAAATTGATATCCCATACATATTTTAGCTCTAGTCGATTTGTAGAGTATGGAACATCAATTTTTTCCCATAGCGAAGGTTTAAAGGTTTATTTGTATTTTTGTAACACCTTGTATACAGGGTGTTAGGGTAAACAGTTATCTATTATAACAGGAAAGGATTTATAATACGTTATTTATTAATTATTATATGTACATTCCAACGTCATATTGCGTCATGGTCCGCTCGAAAAAATGTAAAATAAATGTTTCCTCGCAGTCCCAGGATTATTGTTAAAATCCCTCGTTTTGAAGGAACGTCTGTGTCCACAAACGTCATGTTCAAATACGCCATAATATAGAAATGACGGGAACCTCTCTGTTTCTGTGTCCGTTACATTTTCCGAGGGGTTTCCGAAATTGGGTCACGATATTTTATCCTCATTTGCATGGGAAAATATTTTTATTTCTATACGTATCAAAAAAGACCTATCAGACACTTGACTAGTGAAATTCTCTGATTATCCTAGAGAAATACAGGACACTTTTTAAGGGGATCATTAGACCATCAAACTAAACAACTTTCTCTATGGGAAGAAATCTCGAAAAAAAAATCAGCTGTCCCATACATTTGGCTCGAGTAGGTTTGCAGTTTTGTATGGAACAGCTGATTTTTTTTCTCGAATTCGATGTTGGTCCCATAGAAAAAGTTGTCCAGTTTGATGGTCTGATCATCCTCTTAAAAAAGTGTCAGCTAATTAAGGCCCTCTTATCCGAGTGCAAGCGTATCTTTCTTGCAAGCATAAGTTTGCAATTAGCAATCCCGCTCCAATTGAAAGCAGGATCGCAAAAAAATCGTGTTTTTCATCAATATCTTCGCTCATGGGTGTTTCTAAGCTCCAAATTCAGCGAATTTCACTAGAAATATTTAATGTATTTAGTTAAGTTAGTACAAGAATAAAAAGTTAAATATCAGCAGTTTAATCATAGTATTGAAAAAACATAACAAAAAGGGGTAACTTTGGGATATTTTTCTATGTATTAAACTTAATCTAATCGTGTTATTGGAAGCGATCGCCTATCCGCCAGATCTTTAAATAAGACATAATTTCATTTAACACTTTAAAACACTGTTTTTCATGTTTCGTTTGTGTTCAAAAAACGGCCTCGACCGGATCATAGCGCCTTCAGAAGAAGGACCCTGTATTTATACCGAGATCCTTAACGCACTTCACTAGCGTTAGTCACAATAGCGTTATTCATAGCGTTACTCGCGCTTAACGTTAATTCGTACAAACACTTAGGTACTAACATCAGTCACAAGCGTCAGTCGCACTTGCGTTAGTCTAGTCGCACTAGCGTCAGGCGCGCACAAATACTTAGATAATATAACTATGTAACACAAAATGACAAGCGTAAGTCGTAGAAACATTTAGATGTCGCACTAAGCGATAGTCGCAAAAACATCTGTCGACTTTCTGTAGCAGACGAAAATAACAGATTTTACCTTATTTTATGCTAACAAAAAAAAAATCTACTCACGTAGTTCACTTTAAGCGAAACAAAAAAAAATGTGGCAAATCGTGTTTTGTTATCGACTTTTTCCGATTTAGCGTGTACACAAAAAAATACTGGAAAAATAACAGTCAATTGGCAATAATCCAATCCATTAAGGTTTAGGAATTGTCGGTTTTGTTGATTTAACGGTTAATCTCAGATCGAAGCCCGTTTAAACTCCGCAAAAACCCCTTTTTGTCATGTCAAATAAGCACTGGGAATTTATTGTCCTGATTTAAAACGAAATGTACGAAATGAGCTAGGATTAGCTACAACCTGTCGTATAAAAACATGGACAGAAACTGGTCACATAGCAGACGAAAAAACAGACTAATGTAAAAGGGGGAAATAGTTTTTCGAAATACAGGGTGTAAGGGACAGCCCTCCGCAAACTGAAACGGTGAACTCAGACCATCAAACTGAACAACTTTCACTATGGAGCCTGCCACAGGAAACGCGAAAAAAAATCTGCTGTCCCACACATTTGAGTCGGGTAGGTACGGCAGTTTTGTATGGGACAGCTGATTTTTTTTCGCGTTTCCTAAGGTAGGCTCCATAGTGAAAGTTGTTCCGTTTGATGGTTTGAGTTCACCGTTTCAGTTTGCGGAGGGCTGTCCCTTACACCCTGTATACAAAGACTTTACGTCCTTAGTTAAAGGCCGAATTAATCCAACAATGACAGTACCTAACTCCAGACCCGTCAGCTCGCAGTGATTAGTAGAGACCCTTAAAAACCCCCCTTTATTTTGTCCGTATGTCTGTTCAGACCGCAAATGGGACTTGTTTGCGGGTACCGCCTGGACATGCCCACTGTGCACACAAATTAACTGAACAAACAAGGCGAGGGCCTAACGGAACTAGTTTGGGATTAACTAAGTCAAAGTGGGTACGTAACTACGTACCTCCGCTCAAATAACCCTTTCAACTTGTTGCCCCTATGAAACACTATGTTCTTTATAAAAACCAACAAGATTTTTTTCAATTCTTAAAAACGATGGCTTGGCAGAAAGCCTTCTAACGTAGAATAAAATAAATAATGCTGACACTGACAGGCACATACATTGTAATGATCCCAAGTAAGCCTCAGGCTTTTTGTTATGGGAACCATACAACAACGGCACACATATAACATCCAACCGGGATTTGAACCCAGGACCCTGATTTGGCAGTCCGGCGTGGTAACCATCACACCAACCGGGACGTCAATCTTCGATAAGGCCCGTCACAGACACGCGCTATAATATGTTGCTGTACTCTTCTTACGCACGAAAAATTACATAAGCACGTCTCTTTCCTGCGTGCGAGTGAGAGGAAGCGATTAGCAACTTGCATGCGTTAGAAGAGTACAGCAACATATTATAGCGGCCGTGTGTTGCGCGCTTAAGTTACCATGTCTAGATAGACAGTCTAAGGTACGATCGCGTCGAAAAAAAACATGGGGTCCCGCTGAGTGTAGCACATCCTAACTCTTCGTGATAAACCGTGTCGCTATGTACACGCACACAGAGATAATTCGCATGACGCCTCACGCAGACCAACCTAATAACGTTGGCCACTTTTGTTTTATCGGTAGAAGCGTGATGCTCAATCCAGACATACTGGGTGTTACAAAAGTAAAAATAGTTATTTGTTATGCTAGGCTGCAAAGTTATTTTTTGGCGCGAGTACTTGTATTGAAACCTGAGCAAGCGAAGGACTCTAGGATTGAACCACGAGCGAAACGAGTGGTTCAAATAATAGAATCCTGAGCTTATAGCGAAGGTTTCTTAGGTACGAGACGCAGAATAACTTTGCAGCCCAGCGAAACACACAACTTTTCACCTCACAATAGCGAGGAAAAAAAGTTAATTGCTAAAGAGAACAACATTTTAAAAAGTTTTTTTTTCGTTCTGGCCAGTGACATGAAATACCTATGCATTTTCAGTGGACTGGCGGTATAGAAAAATATTGAATAGACAGATTCGAATTTCAAAAACTCTTTCCACGCTAGCGGATAAAATGCACTTTTGCACTCAGATTTCGAATGATAAACAGAATCTTTCCGAGCTTGTGAGGTGAAATATATATTTAATCTTTTAATGGGGTTGTTTAGACCATCAAACTTAAACTACGAGTACTTTCACTACGGGACCAACATCGAAATCGCGATAAAAAAATCTGCTGTCTCAAACATTTTAGCTCGAGTGGGTTTGTTTTTTTGAAATTTCGATGTTAGTCCCAGTCCCAAAGTTGTTCAGCTAGATGGTCTAAACCACCCTCTTAACTGTTTATTTGCATTTTTGTAACACCTTGTACTTTATCCAAGCGTAGAACACATCCAATTGGCATGGCGTATCGACAAAAAGTCAATTTATTAAATTTCCATCATTTTCTTAACAACGACTATTATTCTTCACCTACAAGATGACTTTGCTACGCAATTTAGTCGACAAACTTTGCCCGTAACGTGAACAAAAGAATTTCATGCAAATCACGACCCCTTGTCACCTTTAATCCTTTCAAACCTCAAAAATGTTGTTTGAGCCTACTTTACAAAGAAAATCCTATTTCACAATTCTTTGTATTATTATGCCCGGACGTTAACCCTTTAGCGGAGGAATCCGTTATAATTCCACAAAGAGAATTTATTGTTAGAAATACTCATAAATGATTTTCATTCCTGACATTTCAATGAAATCTCAAACTTCAAAGCCTTACAAAATTAGTAACCAAGTATAAATAGGGTGTGAAATTACATACTTTTAGGTCAAGATCCGACCGTAAAATGCACCACGGGGCGATCCCGCCTAGGGGAGTGGGCCCTATCCTCGCCTAAGCCTACCCCTCTGTCCTGTAGGCTCCACTATCTCGATCCACCAGTGGATTGAATAGGACGCTGAAGTTCACTGTGATCCACCATTAGGCTCAGTGGATCCTATGATACTTTAATGTATAAATAGGCTCCACCAGTGGATCGAATTTAATTCTGGGAGTTTTGTAAGATCCACCACTGATTTCTGTGGGACCTGTAATATAATTTATATAATATAGGCTCCAAGGAAGTTCGACCTCTTATACACGTCTGCTCTCCTGGTACATTTCGGCGTTTTCTCGTGGTCCTACTAGTAGGTCCACGAGGGACACCTATTTCTGTTGGTCCTACTGATGTGCTGAATCAAAAAAAGAAAATCGGCCAAGTTCGAGTCGTAATATATCAACAATACAAACTTCTTTATTAAAGAAAATCGGCCAAGAGCAATAAAGCATTGGGAAGTACCAAGAGAGCAGAAGATTAAAAGAGGTTAAACTTTCAAAATTACCGTTGACGCGCTGCTCCATACAAAAGAAGTTTGTATTGTTATACCAAAATCCATTTTTGATTTGATTCAGCACATCAGTAGGACCAACAGAAATAGGTGTCCCTCGTGGACCTACCTACTAGTAGGACCACGAGAAAACGCCGAAATGTACCAGGAGAGCAGACGTGTATAAGAGGTCGAACTTCCTTGGAGCCTATATTATATAAATTATATTACAGGTCCCACAGAAATCAGTGGTGGATCTTACAAAACTCCCAGAATTAAATTCGATCCACTGGTGGAGCCTATTAATACATTAAAGTATCATAGGATCCACTGAGCCTAATGGTGGATCACAGTGAACTTCAGCGTCCTATTCAATCCACTGGTGGATCGAGATAGTGGAGCCTACAGGACAGAGGGAAGCCTACGCCAATGCCTAAACTCCAATCTGTTTTGTAGTTCTTTTGTTTCATCACTCATCATCATCATCACGTGTGACTGTCTTAAAAAATATGCTTTCAGAAAGAATAATTTAAAACAAGCGAAATGAGAAATATGGGACTGCTTTCTTAAAAATTTTCCTTTTTTTATAATAATTTACTCTTGTTATATTCAGTGTAAAGTATAAAGCTGTGACTTGGAATACGTCAGCTTGGAATCTTAATACTACTTGTGGAAGCGAAGAGATGTCGAGACCACTTGTCTCGCCCGTTATTTTAAATATTAAAAGGAAGAACTTTAATGGAATGGTAGCAGAAGAAATTTAGCCAAGTTACCAAGTTCTAAGATGTAACTGCATATCAATTCAGGATTCAGAATAACTGCCTCCTGTGGTCTAATGGTTAAGAGCAATCGGCTCTTACACGGAGGTCGTGGGTTCGATTTCCACGGGGGGCACCTAGTGAAATGTCACTTTGTGCGTTTTTCCCTAGTTGGTTAGGACATTGCAGGCTGAGTCACCTGATTGTTTGAAAAGAAAGATGATTCCGTGCTTCGGATGGCACGTTAAGCTGTTGGTCCCGGCTACTATCTCTGGTGGTAGTAGTCGTTACATAAAAACCACGTCAGAGGCCGTAAGGTGGTTTGAATAAACTCTGACACCAGGGCTTGCAGCCCACTAAGCCGATAAGAAGAAGAATTCAGGATTGCAGGTGACGATGATCGTGGACAAAAGACAACATTCAGAACCTACTTACTTGAGAAAACGCGGAATTAAAATTATGCTTCTCATGCGGAATGAACGAGATTGAACTTACAGTATCATTTGAACCGGGTTCGATTCAAGGTAGGCTTTTTGAGTTTTTATAGTTTTTAATTAGTTAACTGATTTTATAAACTATAATTCTTAAACGTATTGTCTGGTGGTAATTAAAAATGTTTTGTGACAATACTTTTTAGTTTAATACATCTGTGTGAGCCTATCTTCACCGTGGTAATTTTGTCAAAGGGTAATAAAAACACATTTTGTAAACGAAATTAAACATTTGACCTACAAACGTTTTACGTTCCCAAAATGTATTCTTTTTACCCTTTGGAAAAATGAGCATTGTTCAATTTATATACTTGAATGAAGACCAAAATTGAAACTTAAACGTTGGATACCTACTTTAAGTAAAAACAAAGCTAGAACAAACATTCATTGACTAAACTGAAAGGGGATTTAGAACCTTTCCAACTGAAAAGAAAATTCATTCTTATGAATCAAGTTTCAAAGAAGATACGACAGGAGGTAAAAAAGGTTTTTTTATGATATTTCAACATGGAAATAAACAAACAAAAGGAAAGTTACGATATGGTACCTATGCAGACAGTATTTGGTCATAACGTGTGTTGCCGTGCCAAACATCCGACAGAACAATTTGTAATTAATGTTTGAAACTGCGATTCACAAAAACAAGGGTAGAACCACGGACTTGAAAAAAGACGGACGTAATGTGACAATAAAAAGTTGTCAAGCATTCAAGATCCTATATATTCGTTTGTTCCACAAGTGACCTACACTCACACAGGATTCAGCAATCGTTCTCCGACGACCAGTTTGTCACGGGACTGTTCGCCGACAGAACGATCAGAACCACCAGTTCAGGCGTAGGCGTAGGTCCTACAATCCGCCACCATTTTGTACCGAGCGACAATGCGTCAACACGCACACAAATATAAATGGGTGCGTCACTCGTGATTAGACGAGATTACGTCCGTCTTTTTTTCAGGTCCGTGGGTAGAATAAACATTAATCATCCTAATTCAATGTCAACTGCAATCATTTTTAAAAAGAAAACATTCTGTAGGCCTTCCCAGTTACTGTTAAAAGATTTCTAGACAGTGGGTACATACTTTGGCACATTAAAAATGAAGTGTAGAAACTTTCTAACTGACAAGAAAATCCATTCTTATGGATCAAGTTTCAAAGGAGATACGACTGGACGTTAAAAGGTTTTCCTATGATATTTCAACATGGAAATAAACCAGGTGAAAATAAAGCTTACGGTGCCGTTGCAGTCGGTCTTTCGTCACTGATTATTTAATAGTCGCTTCTTTCGTCATAACGTGGGTCGCAGTTTCAAACGTTCTACTGAACAACCAAGTCACAGAATGCAGTACAAACTAAACAACCAAATCAGCATTATTTTAAATTGGAGTTTTGCAGTCTAGTTTTCGTGACTAAAGCAGCCTTAAGCGCATCGCATACAGAAGGAGTCGAGGCGGCGTCGAGGCGCGGGTGCGCCTTGGTGACCTTGACATACGGTCGATAATTTTATACCAAGAATCCGAGCGTCGGCGCGCCGCTCCGTTTGGTATATACATTTATAGAATTACCGACCGTATGTCAAAGTCACAAAGGCGTAGGCGCCTCGACTCCTTCTGTATGCGATGCGCTTTACCCTACATTTCGGGCCAATTTCGGCATACATTGCCCGATTTGTTCTCTATATTTTAATGTGTATCGATCAAAGCAAGCAATGTATGCCGAAATCGGCCCTAAATTTAGGGAAATGTAATCACTGGTTTACCTTTAGTAATGGACAAAGACAGATAGTAATCGGAAGCAGAATCTAGAAGTCTCGAAAATGAAAGAGAATGCAGTAAACTACGAACGATTTGTCGAAATACCCTTTATCGATAGAACGGTTCGCCGATATCAATGTTCCCTGGTAACATGGCCAAAACATTCTCAGGTTTTAGTTTCAAGAAGGATCAGGCTCAATCTCAAACCGTGGAATTAGCTTCAATAATGTTTCGCACCAGCGTAACACGTTGAAAGATTTTCGCCACAGCGTGTGTCGCTGCAGCGCCATTCGAAACTAGGTAACAGACCCCAAAAAAGCTCTGAGGTAAGTACTTGCGTATAATTTCAATAGGAACTTATCAATGTCTCAATTTAGGCTGAGGCCTACCACGAAGAAATTTTTTCCTATTATTTCTTGCATTTCCTGAACTTTCAGCTTGTATACCGTGCTTCTATAATCACAAAACCCTCAGTTTACAGTACTCTATGTTGACTCTATGTCACAAAACAATCTCAAAACGTGACATAAACAATTTTATTTTCTGTTTTTGTGTGACAAACAGAATTAAATGGCCGCAAGGAGATGAACTGTGAAAAGTTTTAATGCGTTTAAAAACTGGTCGTCTTCGTCTTCCTAAGACATTGTATTATATCTCCCTGAACTTTTTTGAGCTGGTTTTTTGAGTCTGATTTTATTTACGAGAATTTTGTACTAGACCCGGCGGCGTCCATTATACAGGGTCCAACTTAATATGCTGACACTTTTTTAAGGGGATGATCAGACCATGAAACTGAACAACATTCTCTATGGGACCAACATCGAAATCGCGAAAAAAAATCTGCTGTCCCATACATTTTGCTCGAGTAGGTTTGCAGTTTTGTTTGGAACGGCAGATTTTTTTTTCGCGATTGCGATGTTGGTGCCATAGAGAAAGTTGTTCATTTTGACGATCTGATCATCCCCTTAAAAAAGTGTCAGCATATTAAGAAGGACCCTATATATCAATGGTGTCATATGAATTTTGTTGGTAGTTAAAAAACACTTCACAAAATAAAAGTGTGAAAATAAGTTTTTTTTAGGTAATTTCACTTTCACCCCTCTAGTATTCAACTAATCGCCATGAAATTGAGTGCAGTTATCATCCAAGTCTTTATTCCATGAGGAAATTTATTTTTCACTCGTCGTAACGAGCTAAAGCAGTATAGTGTATATTACCTAAATATATTATGTATATGATACGAAGGTACTAAAAGCAATGCTTAAAGTGCGGCATCTGAGCGAGACTTGCCCGTGGCGTCGTAATGAATGTTTTATTATACGTAAGCCTACTTGCAGGTACCCCGTACCACAGAATAAATACTAATACTACCGCGTACCTTTTGCTATAAAGTATAAAAATAATATAGATTCGGCAAACTACTTTGGTGAGACTGCGGTCAAACGTAAATACCATTTTAAAACAGATTTAAAATAAAAATAACTGGCCAAAAGCGAGATGATTCCGTGCTTCGGATGGCACGTTAAGCCGTTGGTCCCGGCTACTATCTCTGGTGGTACTAGTCGTTACATAAAAACCACGTCAGAGGCCGTAAGGCGGTTTGAATAAACTCTGACACCAGGGCTTGCTGCCCACTCGATAAGAAGAAGAAGAAAGCGAGGTGTGTACTCGCACATAGAGGGTTCCAAACCTAATGTTACCGTAAGAGGAGATGAGAACAGTGTAACAATATTATTACATTATCGGGGTCAGCAAAAGTGGTATTGATGGACGAAAGTGTAAAACATACGTAAGTCCATCAATGCCTAGTTGTGGCCAAGGCTTGTATAGTACTTCTCTTAAATAATGCGCGGAAATTGAAATCAATCAACTTTTCAAATTCAATGGCGAACAACGAACATTAATAATTTTTCTCGCGTTAATGTGTTCATTTGTTTTTTTTTAATAAACAGCCTTTAATTTTTTTTTTGCTAATTCTATATTGGTGCCATAGAGAAAGTAGTTTAGTTTGATGGTCTGATCATCCCCTTAAAAACAGTCGGCATCTGAGAGACAAACCCATTTAGGAACAATATCTTAGTGACCCATGAGTAATCTAAAGAAAAACATTTACTGCATTTCAACTGTAAACTTTACGTGCTTCCGTATAGAGAAGAGAAGCATTTATCTCAATTTCCCTTTGTTAGATTGTCCAACGAGCCGTTGTTTTTTATCTCGTTCTATCTATGTCTGTGCCTGTTTGAAGTGTTGGAAAATAACTGCGAATTTAGCATTTATGTGCTCTTTGAATACTTCTTTCTTTTACATACTTTATTTAGTTTATTATTTGTATATTATCTACACGGATTTAATAGTAGATTACACACCGAGGGCAGGAAAGTAAGTAATGTCTCAGATCTCATGTAATTGTTGAACGAGGCGAAGTCGAGGTCAACAAACATTGTGATCTGAGGCTTTCTTATTTACTGTCCGAGGTTTTTTTCTTTCTTTTTAACCTGTTTTGACCCACTGCTGACCGCCCGACAGCACAGTCTGTAGTGAACCTGCCTGCTGTGCCGGGGGTCGCGGGTTCGAATCCCGTAAGGGAGAAATATTTGTATGAGGAATATGAATATTTGTACCCGAGTCATGGATGTTTGTATCTACGAGTATATATGTATTCTATATCGTTGTCTAGTTATCATAATACAAGTCCAGGCTAGATTCTGGAACTTTAAATGTGACTAGATAATTTGTGTGACTGTCCAAGATATTTATTTATTTACTGCTGGGCAAAGGTTAGTATACTATTTTTCTCCTCGAATGAGGTGGAAAGCGACAACTTCGTTTAGCGCAGCGGGACTACAATTTACGCTTTCCGTCCGGAGGGGAGAAATAGTAGATTCCACACCGAGGGCAGGAAAGTAAGAAAGGTCTCAGATCTCACAACAAAAATTGTGATCTGAGGCTTTCTTATTTACTTTCCGAGGTTAGTATACTATTTTTCTCCTCGACGGAGGTGGAAAGCGGCTACTTCGTTCAGCGCAGCGGGACGAAAATTGACGGTTTCCGTCCGGAGGGGAGAAAATATCCTTACGGCCATTTCGCCGAAGTTCTCATTTAGTTTATTCATGTTAGATATACAGGGTGAAGTTGAAGATCGTAGCAATAAATATCTACTGTTCCATACTAAACTGCCTACTCGACTCAAATATTTGCAACAGCAGATTTTGTTTGCTACGATCGGTTTTCTTTGTTCCCATGGTAAAAGTGGTTGTGTTTGATGGGTAGACACTTAGTTTAAGAGGATGCCAATGATATTATATTTCAACCTGTTCGTAAAAAAAAATCAGCAATACTTAATAAATAAGAAATAAGAAAAACATTAAAAATTATATATTAACGATTACGTATGGTAATGGCATTACATACGAGTACTTCCTCTAATGCTTAGGATTAAACTAAAATCTACTTTTACAAAAAAAAAACTAGTAAAGTCTACTAAAATAAATATTAGCGGTCACAATATACTACCCCTCACCGAAGTTAAGCAACGTTAGGTCCGGTCAGTCTTTGGATGGGTGACCGTTTGGTATGTTATCTCGAGCGTCTCCGTGCTTCGGAAGGCACGTTAAGCTTTTGGTCCCGGATATTTACGTCAGATGGTGGTGTAACTAGCCTATTGGCAGCTTGAAAATTCTCTGACAGCAAGTTGACCACTAACTTGCCTACACCAATCCGCACTGGGCCTGCGTGGTGGAGTATGGCCCACTCCATCTCACCTTTATTCGTGAGAGGAGGCCTTTGCCCTGTAGCGGGATCCTACAGGCTATAACTTACTTACTATATACTACAAGATTTTTCCTCCGGAAACATCCAGAAACTTGAATTCAAAAATAAAAATATATAGAACTCATCAAAGTACAGCCTAAATTGTACTTGAAGACGTGAAATTTTAGAAGCTGGCTTCTACTATTACGACGTCAGCGTCCACTAAGAAGGGATTACTCCAAATTACAGTCTCAAGACAGAAGAGGGGCGAAGCCAATGAAGTATCGGATCCATAACTTCTTTCAGAGGGATTTCGATCTCTGAAATTAGAGTGGGCTTTCAATCATGAGACTTTTGATTCGATTTGGAAAAAGTTTTTCTTAGTAATATTTGGAAGTTTTTGGTTGTATCAATGTTTAAGGGTTATTCCCTGTTGCCGGTGAGAGTGTAAGACGTGTTGTGTGAACCTCCGCCGGTTCATCTATAACACAAATAATAGTACATTACTGAAGTGGCCAGCAAAAGAGGCATTGATGGACGAACGTGTAAAAGTGGGCCGTTGCGAAGCCGAGGATTCCTTTTCTCAAATAATTGCTTTTCTCAAACAATCGAAAATTTAAATCAATCAACTTTTCAAAATCAATGACTAATAACAATAATTTTTCCTGCGTTAAAGCTAGTAAAGCCTGACCAGGAATATAAAAAACCTGGTTTGGGGGCGCTGCAATCGACTGTCACCTTTAATGTTAGTGTTCCAAGTACAAAAATTAGTTCCAATGATTTTCCGCAACATGGCGAGGTTTCTTATATTTCTGGTCAGGCTTTAACTTATTATTAATCTGTGGTTAAAGAGTTCATTCGTTTTTTTTTATTTCATTATAAAGCTTTCTATTTGCAAACCATTTCGAAATTTAAATAAAACCTTTTTTAAGTTACCTCCTTGGTTGCCATGTTTCGGAGTAAAAGATCGTTACATTTTTAAATTACACGATAGATATATGAACAAAAACTATCATATGTACGATATGAATTTCCTATGTTACTTATTTGGCCGCTAAACCACGACAGATATGGATTTTCATACAACTTTTGCCGGCCGCTGCTCGCATGGTATTTGGCCAGTACAGCAATTTCGATTTTTCTCGAAGAAGGTTGTCAAAATATTGCTCAAATTTCCAAGCATGTTTGAGAAAAGACTATTTACTTGTTTTAAGTTCAATATCGATTACAGATTCATCGATGAAATTTCCTTAAGTTTATGAAAATCGTAGACGAGCTTCCTATTGATTCTTAGCTCACACAAAACAAACTTCAAACCTAAAGCAAGTTCCCAGAAATAAGTATAATGATTTCTATATTTTACGATAATGTGAAAACTTTATCACTTAAGTATTCTACTTAACAATCGTAAACAAAAAGTTTCACGAATACTGTTTTAATCACAACAACAAAAACATTCAAATGATGAAAATTCTGAAGGAAAATTTCTGGGGTCGACTGCCGGCAAAGCGTGAAATGTACAAATTACAGTGAGATGAAAAAGAGAGTGCGACTCACGGAAGCTTTTATTTTGCCGGTCGTCCACAGATTAAACAACGCTTTGGGCGAGGACAGATCACGCACTCGGTTAAAAAGACGCCAGATTTGAGACGCGAACCAAAATGTACCCAGCCATTTTATTCGCTTCGATTGAATCGGATTATGATATCTGTGATATTTTTCTAATTCCAATCATCATTAGCGTATAATAGATGGAATGGAATAGGCTAGCTAGGCCAACTCTCACAAATAAAGACTAGAGGAAGCCGGTTATATACTTCGCTATTATAGGTAAGAGTTCCAATATTTCTGATTTAAAATACTATAGCCGCATAAAAATCATCGCACCGGCACTGAACCTCAAGAAATTCAGTCTTATAGGTATATAAGTCTCATATCGAAGCAGAAATGATCACTATAAATGTGACTATAAAATAAAAGCTACTTTTCTAATTCACAAACTATCAGCCAATAGGTAATAGATAATCGAATTAAAGATTGAAAAATTTGTCTCGGGCGGGACTTGAACCCACGCTCTTCCATACCGGGGAAACGTGCTGCGTGCGTGCGTGCCGTGCGTGCGTGTAATTTGATTCGAAATAGCACAACATGGCTGTAACATGTTTATAATCAATAATAATAGATAATCGTTCTAAGGAGTCACGTTGCAAATTTTGCCGTAAGCGGTTGTCTCATTTGCAGTGTTCGCGCGGTATACGTTTGAGCTTGCCATAAGGCTCTGAACTGTGTTTTTGCTGAAAAAACAATCCTTGAGATTGGGATGCCCCACAAACTATTTGACACTGACTATACAGTGCTAACGCACAAGCACAAGTCCATTAATTTGTAAATAAACTAAAAACTTCTTAAAACAGCCGCGTTTATAATTCGAAGTGCGTTACAAGGAAAACTTTAGGGGACGGTATATATCTAGAGGTCCCCCGATCATAGCGGTCACTTACTCGTGAATCTGAAGCATTGTTCACCCTCGGGCATCTCCAAATTTGAATCTTCTCGTTTTTATTTTATCTGATGTTAATAATCGTAGAATTTTGTAAGTGGAATTGTTTTGAAACCATCAAAGGGCTAAAGGAATTCTGATCTTTTACTTTGAATACTTTGGGGTTGGGTGGATCCAATTGATGACTGCTTATTACGATTCCGATATTACTCTCAAGCCATTTCAAAGTTTTCAAAACTATTTCTTCATCATCATCAACCTATTATTTTGAACGGCACGACACAGGCCTATCCTAAACTATTTTTTTATACCTAGTACATGTTCATGACATAAATAAAATACCATATATTCTAAAAAAAACATGATCAACAAAACAAAAATTCTTAAATGTTTTTGTAACTTAAAATAGGTACTCTAGTGTTTTTTTTTATATACAGGGTCCTTCTTAATATGCTGACAGTTTTTAGTTGTTACATATGGGGCTAGTCAGACCATTAAACTGAACAAATTTATCTATATCGGAACAAAGTCGAAATCGAAAAAAAAAACAGCCGTCCCATACATTTGGCTCGACTTGACAAAACTGCTGTACCGACTTAGCTCAAATGTATTGAAACAACTGATTTTTTTTCGCGTTTCCTGACTTAGGCTCCATAGTGAAAGTTGTTCAGTTTGATGGTCTGAGTTCACCGTTTCAGTTTGCGGAGGGCTGTCTCTTACACCCTGTATATTAAAGGTTTCACGATGGAATAACGAGAAAAACAGTAAGGGTTGAACTACACCAGGCAGCACGGCATCGCATTTTTCCGTCGCTCCATCCTTTTCTGTCACTCAGGAACGTCATTTGCTAGAGCATATAAGATAGACGGAACGCGATCGCACGCGGCGTGCTGTTCCGTGCTGTTCCGTCTATCTTATATGCTCTAGCAAATGACGTTCCTGAGTGACAGAAAAGGATGGAGCGACGGAAAAATGCGATGCTGTGCTACGTGGTGTAGTTCAACCATAATAGGGCGGCTTGCGTTTATACGAAACAATAAAGTAAATCTAATTTAATTGTACAAATACATAGACTTAAACTCTAGCGATAGACTTGCCCTTCCATAGTAGCAACATGTTCCACTTGAATGAGGTGTACGCACCTGATTGATGTTCCCGAGTTCACTTCGTCACTATGGCAATGACAGACCGCAATGTGTCATTATGTGTTGTTTTGTGTGACATGTTGTTTGTTTGAACGAGCTTGTCTATCGCTAGCGTAATATGTCTATGTACAAATATGAAAATTTGATGAACAATGGAATATGATGATGATTCGTATAAAAAATAAGAGTTCGAGAAATAACAGTAAATCCAGTGCCTAAAAACGTAACAAAATATTGTTTTGTCCTACATAGTATATCAAGTTATGAAGGAAAACAAATCTTGTCACAATAACTCTGAAAATGTTATCTGAAAAAACAAAAATGTCTGGATGAGATTCTGACTGATATAATAATAAAATCTGTTTATATTATTCCATATTTTGGTTTCTATGCAGGATGTAACGTACTTTATAGGTTCCTGTAGACCATCAAACCGAACAACTTTTCTCGAAATAGCGAAAAAAAATCAGGTGTCTCATACACTTTGGTCAAGTAGCTGTTGACATTTGGTAAGGAATGGCAGATTTCCTTTAGGACGTAATAGTAGGTGGAAATACCTCGGAGGCATCTTTTATTTTTCATTTTACGACTAGATTTATACCATTTACCGAAACTAAAGTCATACCTCAGTATTTTTGGATAGTTCATCTAGTAAAATCATCAACTGAATACACGATTGGAATTACTTCACTCGATAGAAAATCGTCACAAAGATGACGTATTTTCATGCATTTTTAAACATTTTTCTCGGTTTAGAAGAACTTAAAATAGTTTCCGATTGTTGGTATTTATACTCACATATTCACCATTAGTTTAACTAGTGCAATCATAAATAAAATCTAGAAAAAGTACTTTGGTTAGTTGTTTTTAAT
This sequence comes from Agonopterix heracliana, assembly GCA_963693445.1. Classification (NCBI taxonomy): domain Eukaryota; kingdom Metazoa; phylum Arthropoda; class Insecta; order Lepidoptera; family Depressariidae; genus Agonopterix; species Agonopterix heracliana. Next base: position 4,299,552 of record OY856321.1, read on the forward strand.
CGAAAATACGGCTCACGCACACACTTTTCGGAGCGCTCGGCATTCGCGTTTCTCATAGAAAATATTCGTCCGGACCTATGGCCCCTTAAGGCGAAGATATCGAGATATACTCTTTACTTTGAAGAAACATTTTATCAACCATCATCCTCTTCGTGAAAGTTTTATGAAAGACTCCCCCCCCCCCCCCCCCCCCAACTCGCAAATATCGGTTGAATGTTTCAAATCGTTCTAGTCCACAGCCCAAACAACCCACCCACTGTAGAGTATAAGATCACCATTTGTTTATGCCACCCTCTTCCGGCTTGATCCATTCGTAAATCCAACTAATATAATAATAAATATCTTGGACAGTGTCACACAAATTATCTAGTCACATTTAAAGTTCCAGAATCTAGCCTGGACTTGTATTATGATAACTAGACAACGATATAGGATACATATATAGATACAAACATCCATGACTCGGGTACAAATATTCATATATCTAATGACACATAATATATCTAATGACAGTTTAAAAAATCCGTGTAAAAACAGTTTTTTGACTTGAAACGTCTTTCACTTCGGCCTTGAGAGGACCTTGCAAAAACCATGTGCAACCAAATAGGTACCTATGTTAGGTTAGGTTAGGTCGTGTTACAAAAGTAAAAATAAACATTTAAAACTTTTATGGGGGTGGTTTAGACCATCAAACTGCACAACTTTCACTATGTTACAAACATCGAACTCGCAAAAAAAATAAAGTTTTGTCTCAACATTTAGCTCGAGTAGATTTGTAGTTTAGTATGGAACATCAGTTTTTTTTTCGTGATTTCGATATTGGTCGCATAGTGAAAGGTGTTCAGTTTGATGGTCTAAACCACCCCCTTAAATGTTTATTGTTATTTTTGTAACACCTTGTATAACAAGATCGCTTATTACTTTAGCGGTATTATTTTATAAGAGGATATAAGCTGCAACCCCGATGAATACGAAATTGAAAAACTCAACCCTCCTTTTTGGCTTCCCGCAGTCGGGTAAATGTTCGGTCGAGCTCTAATCTGGCCCTTTGGACAGATGATTGATGATACCGACCCGCGGTTTCAGTAATTAGTGTCAACACAATGTCAGCTTCAAAATGAAACGCAAACGATGTCCGGTTAATCATAATGACATTTTAAATATGCAAAAATTCATCGGATGACAATTTTAAACGAATATTGGTATCGATTCGGTATTGCCACGACTTGACTTAACTAAATTTATTCCTGGCATTTTCTAAGATTAGACTAAGAAAAGAGACAGAAAACCAAGAACTGACTTTAGTGCTGTCAAAGTGACGCTACACGCCCAAAATAAGATGGCATCATAATGCACGCCATCTTATTTAAGGCGTTTTTGGGCGTGTAGCGTCACTTTGACAGCACTAAAGTCAGTTGTTGGTTAAGTCGTAGCAATACCGAATCGATCCCATTGTGTCAAATCGATCGTTTTTTGTACAGAGTGTAAAATAAAAAGCGCTTCATATTTAACAGGGTGCTTCAGACCATCAAACTGAACAACTTTCACTATGGAGCCAACATCGAAATAGTGAAAAAAATAACAGATGTTTCGTACACGTGGGTCTAACTCTAGTAGCAATTTACGTTTTCTATAGAACATATGATTTTTCCCTGCTATTTATATTTTAGTTCCATAGTGAAAGTTGTTCCGTTTGATGTTCTTAAACACCCCCTTTGATAATATAATGAATTTAAAATCCCGCATTTATGGACCTACGTATTTGATGATCAAATAGCTCATTTGTAGTGTACCTGCCTGCTAATCAGATGGTTGCGGGTTCGAATGCCGCTGTAGTATTATAGTAGGTGCTTACAGCGTTTTCACTAAGGCATTGGCATTCTCTTCGCCAAGATCAATCAATCAAACAATCTAATCTAAACTATTATAAAACTGTAACTGAAGTGTATCTGTACATTGAAGATATTTACAAAAAAAAAGATTACGATATGGTTTTTACGTATCCCTGACTCGAAATCAACCTTTTTTAGAAATTTTGTCTGTCTGTTTGTCTGTTTGTTTGTTTGTTTGTTTGTTTGTTTGTTTGTTTGTTCGCGCATCACGCAAAAACGACTTAACCGATTTTGATGAAACTCTTTTTTCTTTTGATAGCTTATGATCTGACTTAAAATCTGGTATATAATTTGTGCGGACGAAGTCGCGGGAAAACACTAGTAATTTAATATAATCAAACAAATCATTAAACGCTTTCGCCTCGCTTTGAAATCGCTTATGTGAAAAAGATCTTAAACGATACTCAAACATTACTCTTTTCTATGTCAGAAGCTAAATAGTCCAACTTAATATGCTGACACTTTTTTAAAGGGGATGATCAGACCATCAAACTGAACAACTTTCTCTATGGGACCAACATTGAAATCGCGAAAAAAAATCAGCTGTCCCATACATTTGGCTCGCGTAGGTTTTCAGTTTTGTATGGGACAGAAGATTTTTTTTTCGCAATTTCGATGTTGGTTCGTTTCCTCTACCCTAAGGTTGTCTGGAAGAAATCGCTTCTTAGCGATAAGACCGCCTTATTTTGTGCCTCTTGTTTTATTTTTCTCTGTATTTTACTGTTTATATTTTGGTGTAAAATAAAGAATATTTGATTGATTGATTGATTTGATTGGTCCCATAGAGAAAGTTGTTCACTTTGACGGTCTGATCATCCCCTTAAAAAAGTGTCAGCATATTAAGAAGGACCCTGTATATTTTTATGATTTCTAGTGTCACTTACAAAATAAAGGACCTTTTCTTCATGCCCTTTGATCTCTTACTTAACGCAAAATTACAAAAATATAACTGCCTTAGATTAAACCAAAATCGTGTTAAGGGACACTACTCGGGTAAGACTAATTTGTTTACCAGCAGAAGATTGTTCAAGTCCATAACTATTTATAATCTCCGACCTTACTTATTATATCTTAACACACTTAATAATACATGTATTACATAAATAATAAACATTTTGAATAATTTATGAACAGCTTACGTGAAGTTACGTGCACAGAATTCACAAAAAATTGTTATTGCCTCGGGTTACTTTATAATGTATGTATATGCTACGTCTTCCCCTTTTATGTTATGCCTAGGAAGATGCCAAGACTTTCACGGTTCCTTACTCCCAATTATAAAGAAAGTAAAAAAATCAGAGCAATAATAATGGACAAAAGATAAATTGTCAACGCGCAACATAAACATCAAACGTAGCAAATGCAATAAAAGTCGTACAAATAGAAGGCTCTGGAAAGAAAAGTTTCATATCGCGAAATATAAAGTAGCCTCGAATTATGTTGTAGATTTTACACACGGCCTGTTAGGATGGAAAGTAAAGTCATAACTTAATGTTAGTGTACCGTCAAAGCTGTATATCAAGTCAAGGTTATGGAGCGAATAAAACACTAGATTATTAAACACGTCCGCCCAGCACGGTGGTCAGATATTGAATGCCCCCACCGAGGTCCGACCTCGTTATTATACTATCAGCACTTAGACGATAGGTGGTGCAGACGTGTCCTATCCTCACAAAATACGTCAAAACTGTGACCACAGAGTATGTGGCACTTCAATGAATAAATCAAATTAGCCAACATCCATACACTGCTATGGGCCTCCTTTTTATTTCCCAATTGCCCATTGTGGAAATTATCACACTCTTCTTCTTCTTATCGTGTGGGCAAGCCCTGGTGTCAGAGTTTTTCAGACCGCCTTACGGCCTCTGACGTGGTTTCTATGTAACGACTACTACCGCCAGAAATAGTAGCCGGGACCAACGGCTCAACGTGCCATCCGACCGAAGCACGGAATCATCTTTCTTTTCAGACAATCAGGTGATTCAGCCTGCAATGTCCTAATCAACTGGGGAAAAAAGCACAAAGTGACATATCACTAGGTGTCCCCCGTGGGAATCGAACCCACGACCTCCGTGTCACGAGCCCAATGCTCTTAACTATTAGACCATGGAGGCAGTATCAATGACGAAGGCTTTTAGTCAGGGTTTCGAAGTTTGCAATGTCTGCTAGATGAACTTCCAGGTTTAAGAACTTGTGTGACTAGAATACATTTTCACAGCATGAAAATGTACTCATCATTCCCAAGACCCGCGTGTTATGAAGCCGTTATAAGAATAAGTTCTGTTCTACGAAAAACCTTTTTATCGCTACCCTCATTTGTTTTTCTTTTTACCCAGTTCCGTAAGAAATAAGTGCACTAACAAGAGATGCGCGAGAAAATATTTCGTAACTATTCCGAAATTGTTTTAAATGCTAGCTACAAACGTTGGTTTCTACTCTAGAATCTCTACTCCGAAAGTTAAGCCTTTTCCAACATGGCTCTTTCAGCCTAGCTTCTTCTTCTTCCTGCCCTTATCCCATTATTTGGGTTCGGCGCAATATGTCGTCTTCCTCCATTCATCTCTTTTAGCCGTCAATTCAGCTGACACACCTTTTTTACACATGTCATCCTTCACACAATCCATCCATCTTTTCTTTGGTCGTCCTCTCTTCATGCAGCCATCCACATTCATATTTAACATTCGTCTTGTAATATGACACTCATCTCTTCTCATCACATGTCCATACCACGATAATCGATTACCGCGCAGCTTTTCATTCACAGGAGCCACTTTCAAACTTCCTCTCATATACTCATTCCTGATCTTGTCCATTCTAGTAACACCACACATCCATCTCAACATTCGCATCTCTGCTGCATGCAGTCGTTTTTCATCCGTCACTTTAACGGCCCAACACTCCGAGCCATACATGACGACAGGTCTTATGATGGCGCTTTCAGCCTAGCGTCGGCGACAAAGCGTTTTGACTATGTGCAAGACACTAGCGCCCATCTAGCGGTTTCGGACCGCAGTGAATGATGTGTAGTTAAATGTTAGGTTAAAGTTGTTATTTTTTTTAGTAATCAAATAGAGTCAAACTTAAAGAAAAAGCAACATCGATACTACAAATATTAAAATACCTGGAATCCTCGTTCTTTACTACGAAATTCCCAGACAAACTTTCACTCCCGTTTTCACACCTTTGGGGGTTGAATATCGATAAACTTTGAAGAGCCATGTCAAATTATAAGTTAGCCTTTTTATTTTTGGAGATTTTATGTTTAGTGTGTGGATTTGCATACATTCAAACAATGTTGATAAAGCTTTTGGCGGAGATTGTTGCAAATTTCTGCCTCAGCGTGCGCTGCGATCACTTTGACTTTTCCCCTAACAGTCCTAACACCAAGAAGTTTGGAATCCTCTATAGTGGAGTGCAGACTGCCTAACAAGACGAGAAACATGATAATAAGTCTCCTCTCCTGTCACTTTCGTAACTACGTCATTGGATAGAAATTGACACCTAAACACAGACTAAAAAGAAGAACCAGACGTAACGTCATCTAATCATGAGTGAAGCACCCATTTCTTTTGTGTGCGTGCTGTCACGCGGTACATAAGGTGACGGGTTGTCGGACCTGCGCCTAGAGCTAGTGCATCTGTGTGAGTGTAGGTCCCTTGTAGAACAAACGAGATTGTATTACCTTGCATGCTTCACTCTTTTAGTGCAATACTCGGTCCGTATTTCTTTCAGGTCCGTGCACCTAAATTGGAAATATCGACGACGCCATTGCCAATTTTCTTGTATCAATGCTTGTAAGGAGGAGTGGTATCCTTTATGATTTAGATGCCTAACACCCACTTTACACATAGGTAATACGCGGCGCTGCTGCTTTGAAGGCAAGGTTTTGAGTGTATGGAAGTGCTACTTGGAAATGTTCCTCCATTGAAAAGGGAAGATCTTCCACCATGCTTAGTGTGAAGCCTGGGGACGGCCGTGGTCCAACAGTTCTTAGTTGGACCTTGTATATACATATATCGAATCTCTGTGATTATTTCTCTTGCGCGATTTATGTCTCGCATTCGATTGTGAACCTTATTTGTAGTAGGTTACGAGTTACGTATTTACGGTGAACGTTGTCTTTGTATGGAGCATATTTCTGAGCGCGACGGTATCGCCATCTGTTAGCTTCTTTACTATAACTTGTGGGTGTTGACACAATGGCAAGTCCCCTCAAGTGATTTCATATACCTAATTGGACGTATGGGATGACATTCTGCCCTGTATGTGCTAATGCGACGCTGAAAGCGCCACGTCTGAAAAGGCACTAATTGCAGGTTTGCGAAAAAAATTGCAAGTTGATATTCGAAACGATCACAGAATATGAAAAGACTCTCGTTTGTGTAGTGGAGCATCGGTATTGGAAAAGATCACAAGATTTTTCACTTCTTTGGATGGTTGACCGGTTTTGTGGTATTGCACCTCTGGCGCCTCCGTGCTTCGGAAATTACTTTAAGCCGGTGATCTCGGATAGTGCCGTTAGATGGCGATTGGGGGTGGCCTCATTGATTTTTAGTGTTTGTTAACTTGATCTACCATTTGTAATAGTTATAGGAGAGCGGAATATCGCCACACAAGCATTTTTTTTTGCTAAAAAAGAGATTCCACAACCTTTTGTATCTCAACCTTCGTTAGACTGTTCTAACGGCAAGTTAATCTGAATTCTCATCTTAAGATTCAGAGAGCTGTTTCGGCCATAGGATGCCAGCATATTTCAGAGGAAAGTATACGAGCGTGCGGAAAATAACAAATGTCATTCCCTTGTCACATTTTCTAAATTTAATATACTTTGTACTGAACAAGACAAACAATTTCCGAAATGGGATTCTCGTGTCCTCAAAAACCGGCCAAGAGATTGTCGGGCTCGTCCATGCTCGGTTCCGTAGTCATTATTTTGAAAACCGTATCTTGGTATAGCATAGACAACTTAAGGCCAGGTTATCCGAGTGCAAGATTCTCTTCCTGGCAAGCATAAGTTTGCAATTAGCCATCCCGCTTCAATGGAAAGCAGGATCGCAAAAAAACCAATGTTTCATCAATATCTTTTCATTTCTCTTGGGTCACTAAGCTCCAAATTTCATCGTCAAAAGTTAGATATCAGCAGTTTAATCATAATACTGAAAAAACATAATAAAGGGGTTACCCCTTGGATGTTTTTCTATCTAGTAAACTTAATCTAATCGTGTTATTGTATTAATAGCGATCGTTTTTTTTTCAGACTTCTAAACACTGTTCCTTTATCATGTTTCGTTCGTGTTCAAAAAACTAGTGAGTGCGGCAGGGCTGCCAGTAGATTTTTTATAATTATTCAGCCAGGTTCCCAAAATTATACAAAATTGACTCGCAGGATACATACAGGTGTAAAAACCTCCGAAACGAATAAAATAATGTTTTTTTTTATTATTCATCACGTACCTAATTTGAACTCAGATCGATATTTTCATTCCCAACAAGTATTTTTTATCAAATTTACAGCATTTTTTTGGGCCTCGGTTGAATCGAGAGAGACAACATTTTACAAAACTTGAACGAAACATGATGTTTTTAGTGATTATTGTGGCTTTTATCTTTCTCTTCTGCTATTTACCAACTTAAGCAGAGCTTTTCAGTTGAAAATATTTATTATGTATCCAATTATACATGAGGGTCCAGGATGCATAGAGGATACAAACAGCTACCCAATTATACAGTTTTTGTATCCAATTATACAATCTGGCAGCCCTGGAGTGCGGCCTGGACCGGGTCATGTCACCTTAAGAAATTTTTAAAAGCAATTAACAGCGCGATTTAATTTCGGTCAGCGCCATCTATCGACAGCGGAGAAAGTCATGTTTTAATATTTATCTATATTTAATGTTACATACCTATTTTAATTTGATTTTTCCGACACTGATTGTGATAGAGCAGCGTTAGTTATAATTTTCATTTAAGATTTTGTGAGTTTATGTGTAATTATCATTGTTTATGAATAAAACGAAACGACTCAAGGAACCCTAAAAAACGAATAACAATTTTTATAGGAATCATTATTATTTGGATGTCTCTTATCGTAGATTTTATTTTCCGTATTCCTTACATACTTGATAGATTATTAATAATACTCTTTCCTAATACGATGACAGTTTTTGGAGGGGATGATCAAGCCATTATATAAACAATTTTCTCGTTGGTACTAAAATCGAAACTGTCAAAAAATCTTGCTTTTCTATATAAAATTGCAAACCTACTCGACACAACGTATGATAATTTTTTTTACGATTTCGTTGTTTCTCCCAAAGAGAAAGTTGTTTAGTTTGTTGGTCTGACCATCCCCTAAAAATCATCATCATCTCAGCCGATGGACGTCCACTGCTGGACATAGGCCTCCCCCAAGGATCGCCATAACGACCGGTCCTACGCTGCCCTCATCCAACGGTTTCCCGCCGCCTTCACCAGGTCGTCGGTCCACCGTCTCGTCTTCACATACGAATTATAATTTCTTCTGCAAGTACCCACACGATGTTTTCCTTCACCGTTTGAGAGCAGGCGGTATTACGTCCATAAGTTAGATAAAATAGACGACAAATTTTAATCGTATTATTTAGCTGGTTTCCGAAAATGGTCCATAAAGTGATCACTCCCCACTGATGCAACATCTATTATCAAGCAAACTTACGACTCCTAAGGAACTAACATCGCATTTAAGTTTTTACAGACATTCGACAAATTACATACAAGGTCCAATTAAATTAACAACTTTTGGACCCTGCCAATCCCTGAACCTAGCCTAGGTGGAAGATCGCCTTTTCTATGGAGGAACCTTCCACCTTGTCCCTCCAAAGCAGGATTCTAACCAGCTCTTTACAATCTACTAACCCTATCATCATCCACTACTGGACATAGGCCTCCCCAAAGGTTCGCCACTATAACCGGTCCTGCGTTGCCCTCATCCAACGCGTTCCCGCCGCCTTCACCAGGTCGTCGGTCCAACTTGTGGTACTTCCGGTACACGATCGCTACTCGAGAACTCTTGGACCCCATCGGCCATCTAATACGGCTCTAAACTTTTCATAACCAAACTAATATTCATCTACAACCTCCAAATAACCACTGTTGTTCACTAAAGTAATATCAATAACATTATGTAGGTACACGAAACTTTGCCAATATAACTCACAAAGTTAACCTATTTGTATTAAGTACCGATCCTTAAGAGGAAATGTTATTAATTTGTATATATTGTACTATTGATTAATTTAACAACAAAGAGCATGAGAGGATTTCATCCACCGCAAGTACAATCAAGTTAGATTTGTAGTGAAGGATAGTGAACCAGTTAATGTTGTTACCAATTCCTTAGACGCCTTGTACAGACCCAGGAGCACGGGCGCCATCTCCATGGGTGTTCGGGTGCTCCAGCACCCACAGAGAGTAAATTGTAGGTGCAGAGTACCCATGAGTACAAATCAACTCTGGGCGATGCTCTACCTGAGGCGCTACAAGACGTAAACGTAGAGCCTTTCAAAGTTCTCATTTAAAGCTGAAAATATCTTGAAAAATTACTAACCCGTATTCCACGAAACGTAGTCAAACACACTTGCAAAAATTTGCATTCGATAACAAAACGCATTAACCCGCATTGAACTCGATCCTGTTCAGCGGCTAGATGGTAACACAGAAACACACTCACACCCAAACACAGATATGCATGTCAAACTTATAACACCCCTCTTTTTGCGTCGGTAGTTAATGAGTGTCAAACTTCTACAACTTGCTATAGGGTCCTTCTTAAATGCTGACACTTTGAGATTTAAGATTGAGATGATCAGACCGTTCGTCGCGTCATTATGGACAGCTTTATCTGTGGCACCAACATTGAAATCCCAAATAACAAAACAACTGTTTCATACAAAGCTACTAACTTACTTGAGCCAAATGTATGGGACTGCTGATTTTTTTCTCGTTTTTTGATATTGTTCCCATAGAGAAAGTTGTTCAGTTTGAGGTCTGATCATCCCCTTAAAAAAGTATCAGCATATTAAGAAGGACCCTATAGCAAGTTGTAGAAGTTTGACAATCATTAACTACCGACGCAAAAAGAGGGGTGTTATAAGTTTGACATGCATGTCTCTGTTTGGGTGTGAGATTCGTAGGGTGTGAGTGTGTTTCTGTGTTTCCATCTAGCTGCTGAACAGGATTGAGTTCAATAGGGTTTAATTCCTTTTGTTATCGAATTGTGAAATAAAATGAAAAGATAGGTATAGTTTTTATGTCCTACCTACTCTACTCTACTCACCGCAGTCTCCGAGAAATTGTAATAAATTATTCACGATGAGACGGAAATTACCTGGAACAGATCATAACAGCACTTGAGCGATGGCACTTACATAATTATATTGACAAATTGAGATTGAGTTGAGTGTTGAAGGGAATTCACAGAAAATTTCAGCTGATTTTTATTTTTTTCATCGAAAATAATGTTAAGGTGAAATCTTGACACACAATAACAACCCCGCTTGTTTCTTAGGGTTCCATACCCAAAGGATGAAAACGGGACCCTATTACTAAGCCTACGTTGTCCGTCCGTCCGTCCGTCTGTCCGTCCGTCTGTTTGACTGTCCTACCTATTTAGGGCTGTAACTTTTGAACCGTAATAGCTAGACAGTTGAAATTCGCACAGCACATGCGTTAGTAAGGTTGTAAAACGGTCAAAAGGATAAAAATTTAGAGGCCTGGGCCCTGTTTAATAAACGCGACAAGTGACAATTGACTATGACAATTCAGAGTACACTGCTGGTGACGCTAAACTTGTAGTGTCCTAGCATTCTCAGCAATGTACACACGGCGACAGATCAACCTCCCATAGTTGAACTCTATGTTCATGGACATAAGGTCCAATCCAACTATGGTTAGGTTGATATGTCGCCGTGCGTACTCTGAATTGACATTGTCAATTGTCACTTGTCGCGTTTATTGAACGGGACCCCGCCGGCGGCGCCGGCTGTCCCCGCCGGCGGGGAAGTCGATTACGGTAACGTCGTGTTACCGGTTACCGGTTGTGTTATGTGAGTGTGCGATTGTGAGTCGTGCCCATAAGGCCGTCGAACTGCGTCTGCATCTACAAAATAGCGACGCTAAATTAACCATACCAATAAAAATTTTCAACATCAAATAAAGTACACGCTTTTAAATTTAACATCAAACACGAAAACGAGCTTGAAAATAACTAAAACGGTAAACGGCTAAAATACAACAAAAAACCTTTATATTAAGGAATAATCGTCGCGTGTACTGTTCCTATGCATATTACCAACTATGATATTACTTTTGATTGACGGAAGTCACGATACTGAAGTTTATTAACTAGCGATAACTGGAAGGTTCACGTAAAATAAACCGTTTTTGGTAAAAAAACGCAATAGTTAGAGCTGTCACACACGATGACGCACTGCACTGGCTCACTGTGAAGCAAGGAGTTGTATGAAACCGCACGTAGAAACACACACGGTGCGTTTCGTCGTTTGATCGGCCGACTAAGTGCGTTCACACACGATGACGCACTGACGGAGCGGCAGCTGTCAGTCTATAGAACCACACCTGGTGCGTCAATGCGTCACCGTGTGTACTTCTACGTGCGGTTTCATACAACTCCTTGCTTCAATGACGGACTGACGTCTGTCGCTGCGTCAATGCGTCATCGTGTGTGAACGCACTACGTCCAGTCATTTTAGAGTTTCCTTGTATGGACACCCCAACAATAATTCATCTATCGCTAAAACTTTGCAGTTGAATAAAGTAAAGTATACAGATTACGGTTTACAAATAATCTAGGACCGGAAAAAATCCAACCTAGATTATTTGTCAACCGTAATCTGTATACTTACTTTACTTTATCACACTGCAAAGTTTCAGCGATAGATGAATTATTGTTAGGGTCAAACCCTAAAATGATTGGACTAACTGGGAAGCAAGGAGTTGTATGAAACCGCACGTAGAACCACACCCGGTGCGTCAATCCGCATCGTGTGTGCTTCTGTGCTTCTACGTGCGGTTTCATACAACTCACTGCTTCGCAAATGACGGACTGACGTCTGCCGCTCCGTCATTGCGTCATCGTGTGTGATCTCACTTATAATCCCACTTTAATGTTTTATCAATCCTTTGCAGACGATCTTCTTTTTGTTCGCAGGTACAATAATGTCCGTTAGGCTTTAAAACGAAGATGGACTTTTAATCTAGTGCGTGGGCTCCTACAGTTCTATACGTACAGTCTTTTCCCGTGAATATTGTGTTAGGCGAACATAATGTAATGTACATATTTGTCCGTCTACAAAAGGTTCTTAATAACGAGTATACTAAAGTTTAAAACAATTAGGCCCAGTATCCACTAAAGCGGAGCGGAGATTTGTGTCAAATGAACCAATAAAATAGCTTTGTTTTCATGACGCTATCTAACCAGCTGGCTAATGGTGGATTTTACAAATCTCCTTTCCACTATCATTTAGGCATGCAAGGCCTTTTTCTATGCACGTCATTTTAGAATGTTGTGTTTTACGTGTTAAGACATTTTCTGAGTTTATGAGCGACAAAAGCGTAATGACCTACCTAGAAAATCGATCATTTTCTAGGTAGGTCATTACGCTTTTGGTACAGTTGCAATTATACTAGTTTGTAAATAAAATAGGTAAAAAAACTTTTTAAGTTAAACGATTTTATTTTAATGAAAACTGCACTAAACGGTAAAAAATAATTTTCTACATTTTCGTATTATGTTGTACACTACCATCAAAATAATGCTGGACTCAAAATCAAAATAATGCTGCTAATGTTGGACTCATCAAAACTCATTTAAGAACATATTGTACACTTAGTATGCAAAATAAACATTTGATTGATTGATTGATTGATTGCATCAGACCCTCAATCTTACTGGTACCTCAAAGATCTCATCGCTACGATTGAAATGAGACCAAACACGAGTGTATTGTTATAAGTCATCGACGAGATCCCTTGACCGCCTTCCGTCTCCATCATCAGACCCTCAATCTTACCAGTACCATAAAGGTCTCATCAAAACAATGTATATAACACTAAACACGAGTGCTCTGCTATAAGAAATCGAGGAGATCTCTTGACCAGCTTCCGTCTCCATCATCAGATCACCTCCATGTTACCATAATATTGTATTGTCATCAGAACTATATGTGTGTGTAAAGTTTCAACTGAATCAGTTGACAGGAAGTGGGTGAAAATTCGATTACAAGAATCCATTGTTAGTTAGTTAGATAGTTAGACCGGTTCGAAGTTAAATAAAATCGTTTAATAAAAAACTGGCCGCATGTTCAAATCTTGCTTGAGGGCGGTGCCAAACTACAGTCGTCAAAGATGACAGGCGATGCCAATGGTGACAGGCGCTGTCAAAATGACATTAAATGTCAGGAATGACAGGTGATGCATAAAAAGCAATATCGACCTCACTCGATCCCGACATATGTAAACTGAAGCGCTCCTATTGGCGGATTATTTCCTCGTTCACTGCCTCGCCGACTCTCATATCTCTGGTGGACTAACAGCCTTAGAAGACTGCGACAGCCGGCAATCGCAGTGTTTATCTTTTGTCTACAAGTTTGAAACTCGACGCTAAATAGACAAGTGTATTTGAGCTACGACAGAAAGACCCATTCACGAACTCTATTTACTGCCCGTTCACTGTAGCTAATTCTAGTGACAGTAGCTTTGGTAAAGTTTTAGCTAAAAGCACACAATCGGCACTCACGATGCTTTAATGGTCGTGCAACAGAAACAAGATGGCGTCAGCACATGTGTCCGCCGTATAAAGAATGTAACTCGCCACCCCTGAAGTTACCCTCGAAGTGCAGAGTAAGGCTTAGATCAAAATAAAATTAATGGATAGGCCTTACGCGAACATTTCAAACCAGAAAAATGAGGCAAAACAAATGAAAGGTTTACTTTAAATTTGTATGCAAGTGCCCTAGATTTGACAGATAATGGCGCTAGTTTGTATGGACCAAGTGCACCAGTAGCGTGCTTTAACTTACTTTTGATCTAAGGGGTAAGGCGCGGTACCGGTATAAGAAGATAGAAATTGACATCAAAATTCGTATATAAACTTAGAAAAGCGTGTGTCATCTAAATCTTTTAAAAACACACGAACAAACTCATTGGAAGAGGAAATGGGCGCCCATCTATTCAAATGTCATCTTTATCCTTTATCCTTTTCCTTTGTAAATAAAAGACAAAGGCGTATTTCATGAAAGCATTCAGTATAATAAAGCCTTATGTATAATGCACGGTTATAATATTTCAGAGAAAAATTGGCGAAAAATTATGCAGGAAAAATTGTATAAATGATGGGGGTGTACTTATGAGAATTGTTCACCCATTTACATCCTGTTTTCTTCCTTTATACGTTTTATGAAGGAGGATTTTTCGGAGTTACTTGACATTTTGTTTCGATTAAGACTCAGCAGAAAATCTGGGCTATATACCTCTTACAATTGCTTGCTAGTTGTAATGTGGTTTTAGAAACCCCACCGACCGTATACAATTTTGTGGTGATCAGTCACTATACAATTTTTTCAAGCTTATGAGACATGTCTAAAACGTTTATGGCACAACTCATCATCATTATCATCACAGCCGATTGATGTCCACTGTTGGACATAGGCCTCTCCCAAGGATCGCCACAACGACCTGTCTTGCGGTGCCTTTATCCAACTGGTGCCCTCCGCCTTCACCCGGTTAGCGGTCCACCTTGTGGGGGCCTATCTGCGCTTTCCGGTACGTGGTCGCCACTCGAGAACTCTTCGGCCCCATCGACCATCAGTTCTGCGAGCAATGTACCCCACCTGCCCATGACACTGCTAGCTTTTGATATCTAAGACTCAACCGGATGCAGATTTTTCAGAGAGCAGATGGAAACTTCCTTGCACCGTCTATGTGAGTGTGGTCCACAAATGTACTAACAAACGCAGTATTATCTACAGGTTCTGGCACCAAATGATATACAAACCTTCCCTGCCAAAAACCTACAATGATTTCTGAATTTAGTGGGTATTAATAGGAAACTATAGAAGTGGCAATGATAATAGACAAGTGTTGATCGTAGTGGCATTAGGCGCATGTCTGTCAAGGCCCCCGAATACCAATAATTTTCAGAGACAATAGTCGCCTTTAACCTCTTTATGCGCGCGACGAAAACAATTGATTTCTATCGTGTCTGTATTTCCCGGCATACGACAGGTTAAAAGGTGAGAA
Organism: Agonopterix heracliana; assembly: GCA_963693445.1. Lineage (NCBI taxonomy): Eukaryota > Metazoa > Arthropoda > Insecta > Lepidoptera > Depressariidae > Agonopterix > Agonopterix heracliana. The sequence continues at coordinate 4,314,740 of OY856321.1, forward strand.
TATTGTATCAGATTGAACACCCTCCGCCCACCCCTCGATAAGTAGGAATCTAAGTTTAATTTCCTTCAAATGAATTGTAACCCAATAATTGTATTTCCAAATAAATCCCTCTAGCTACGCCGAAATGATATTTATTTCGGAACGGTAGTAATCAAATCATCTTTTGTAGAAAACCACTTTCTCGACTGCCTTTTGGTTGGCTCTTTGATGGCGTAAATTGGGAAAATCAACGATTCTCATGTAAACGAAGATGGATTACAAATATAATAAAAGGGTTCGGAAATACCTTAACAACAAGCTTAATTTATAAATTAGTTTTACATAGTTTTATTATGTAGGTATACTTTTTTTTTATTTTTTTTATTTTTTTATAATTAATGGCTTTTTGCTTGTGCGTAGCACCGCATTTCCGCCAGTGTCAAGTGTAATTTATGGGAGTATCTATCCCAATCTCAGGGATTGTTTTTGTAAAAGAACAAGAAGAGATTGAGGATTGCGGAGCCTCGTGGCAGGCAAAAACGCGACGCGCGAAAACCACGCGAGACGTGTGCTCGGGTCAATTCCTGCAACGTGATTCCATACTAGTTTTTACTAGCTCGTCCTTATGGAAGGAAGACTTTGCCCTCACTGAGAAAAATGTTTTGTTAAAAATAACCAAACTCATCCTGATTACTGACGTCATCATCATTATTTTCAGTTTTTTATAGTTCCAAGCAAATGTCTATGAAATATAGTAGATTACACACCGAGGGCAGGAAAGTGAGAAAGGTCTCAGATCTTATGTAATTGTTGACCAAAGCGAAGCCGAGATCAACATACATGTGATCTGAGGTTTTTATTATTTACTGCCCGAGGTTAGTATACTATTTTTCTCCTCGACGGATCGAGGTGGAAAGCTACAACTTCGTTTAGCGCAGGGGCGTCCCCCCGCCAAATTGACGCTTTCCGTCCGTTCCGGATATACATTCGATTAGTAAGATAGTTTTAAAAAATATGTTATAGAATTTACAAAAAAAAATTTATATTAACTTATTTTACAAATATCAAAACTGTTTTGCTATTTATTACAATTTTTTTCTAATATGCTACAATACAGTTAACAATTGTGTGGGTGATATTGAGAGAAGAGTGAAAGCAGGAAATAGGGTAAATGGAGCTCTGCATTCTTTTGTGAAAAGTCAACACGTGTCCAAAAAGGCACGGATGGCAGTTCATAACGGAGTGTTAGTCCCAACATTGATGTATGGAAGTGAATCTTGGGTATGGCAGAAAAAGCACGAAAGTAGGATTAACGCTGTGGAAATGCGCTCATTGAGAAGTATGTGTGGTGTAACTGTTATGGACAAATTGAAAAATAGTTTAATCAGAGAACGTTGTGGTCTGAAAGAGGATGTAGTGACAAAGATAGAGAAAGGTATGTTGCGATGGTTTGGTCATATGGAAAGAATGGATGAGTGCAGATTGACGAGTGCAACCTATAAGGCAAGCGTAAGTGGAAATGTTGGAAGGGGACGGCCTAGACGTACATATTCGGACCAAATTGGCGACGTGCTTAAGAAGGGCCAGGTCAGATCTACCCGAAACCGACGAGCATGCATGAAAGGACTAATGAATGTGGAGGAAGCTAGGGAGGTTTGTCAGGATCGTAGCAAGTGGCGTTCCGTTGTTTCTGCCTACGCCAGTGGGAGACAGGCGTGAGAATATGTATGTATGTATGTACAGTTAACAAGCCACTAAAGTTTGGTTATATTCAACAAAAGATTGTTCCATTCCTGCCGAGGCTACAGGCTTCAACTTGCTTAAAAATTATAATTGGATCAGTTCAACTTTGTATTTCGCCGGGCTTGAAGCTTCGAAACAATATTCCTGAGTATGATAGTAAAATAATAACTATCAAGAACCTCTAAGCCTCCGTAGTCTCTAACAACCTTGGTACAAACAATAGAGTACTTAATATTATGTTTATTACTCTGTATACAATCTGATGTTAGTGAAACCATATTTCACTAAAACTTCCGAACTTCCTTACGTATCCCTACTGAATATTCGGGAGCGTTTTCTTTGGATAGCGATAAGCGTTTTTCTTTAGCGGAAGACGACGAAGTGGTGTTTATTGTTCAATAATCAGGGGTCGGGGTTGCTAATAGAATAATGCAGTAGTTGTCGATTTAGCCGAATGGCTCAATGGTTTGACCAGGAGCGCAAGCTAGCGCAAGTTCGAGTTCTCTCTAGTTTGTGGTGTTGGCTGAACGATCCCCCACAGCGGTGTGGTAGGCTCCTCAAGGAGCCGCCTGGCTCGCGATCGCCCTCCTGCCGGAGTCTGGCGCCAAGCAGCTTGCTGTGTTCCGTCGGTGTGCAGGAGTGCCAGTGCACTTCTGGGTAAGCTCGCTACATCTTTGACCCCATCTTTGTCCTGAGGACTAGATAGAGGTCAGGGCAAACCCATGAATAATTATAAAAAAAAGCGCAAACATCGGTTGAAACATCGGCGAGCTGTCAATTCGGTATGGGTTGCGTTGTGCATAGACGAAAAATTTTTCGCTCTTTCTACGGCGTTGTGTCAAACTTAATAATATGACATCTTCGACGATCAGAAGGATGCAAGAAGGATGTTACCTTAGAGAATTGCACGCCAGGTCGTCTAAATATGGGTAATCGTGGGCTGATGAATAAAACACGATGGTCGACATGTCATAAAGACAAGTATAGTACCTGCTACATACAGTACCAGTCCCTGCTCCCCACCAATTTTTACCTCACCCCCTGATCCTGTAGGACGGGAGAAGACATTGTAGTCTCACGCAATCGCTCAGTATCACACGTACGTACCTCTTCTTATCAGTGTGAGACCATTTTGTATGAAGTGTCAGCGAAGTGTACAGGGTGGGTTATATGCTTTTAAAAGTAGTTTGTTACTAAAGGATCCCAACAGGACAAAAGGAAAAAGTTAAAAAAGAAGAAGTGTTGCATTGGCTGCACACCGATAAAAGAATAGACAAAATTCTTTTCATTTCAGATGGAGAAAAATTCGAAAACAATTTTGAGATTATGTGATTCAAAGTTTAATATAAAATAATCAGATATTTCTATCCATTCTTTCTCGAGTTAGTTGAAAATTTCCAAGTAAAGGCTCAATAAGATTCTGATGAATTCCTTTGCCTAGTTGCCTTTTCTATTGACTTTGACCGTTTTTTTTTATTTCTAAAGACCAAGGTATTAGCAGCCATGCTAACTTTTCAGGAAATTTAAAATTAAATTGAACTTGCAAAAATTGATCAAAATTAATTTCGATTAAAAGTTATCTATAATTTTTTAAATATTTTAATAAATTTTTGAATAAAACAAGTGGTTAAAAAAATTTAATGTTGTGCATTTTGATATAAGAGCACCAAGATCTAAAATATTATTCTGTAAGATATATAAATTCATAGATTAATATTTTCGCCAGCGAAGACCAATTAAAATCTTTGATATAAATAATATAAATTACTCCATTATACAAAAGTCTTTAACTAGACAAGAATGTTCTAAATCCTGGTACGCAAGGCTTACCATACGGTGTAGGAGAATTCAATCAGTTTCACATTATAATTTACCCAATCACCTTGCCCAAGCCTTAAAGGGTTCGGTGGCATTAAGTAAATCTTGTAGGTTTCGCTAAGGTTTTGATTCGGCACTCTCTCAATAGTAAATCTATTTCGGGCCAACCCTTAGGGATTAGAGACCGAAGCGAAAGACGTAGTTGATGATTTGGCGAATAACATTTTCTAAAAGAGTAAACTGAAGTTATTCGAGGAATAAAAATATGTGTTTGAGGATTATGAAAATTCTGCGTTATAAACTTTGTGAATACATAAGCATATGCTCACGACTATATTCCCCGAGGATAGTCAGAGATATTCTGAAACCTCAGAAAATCCGCGTTTCACCAGTAGTACCAAGACTTTGTCCAATGTGACGGGGGTGAGCCCGTCGCCACTTATAATGGACAGTGGTACAAATACATGCCTCGAAATTGACGCATGCAGGTTTCCTCACGATGTTTTACGCCACCGAAAAGCCAGTGGTGTTACAAAACTCATTGGTACGAGTCGGCCTGGACGTGGATCGAACCATCGCCTCCTGCACGGCAGGCAAGGTTACTCTCTAATCTAATCTAATTTCTCACTCTATCTCTCATCGTAACTCCACACTATCCATAAAAAGTGTAGGTACATTTTCAAAGAACAATACCCTACCCTAATTCTAAGTACAGCTGTTAGTACATCTAACCCGTGCAAACCCATCATATCAAATCTTAAAAATTGAAGACTTCCGGGTCAATATTCTGTTCCAGCTAAGAATTAATTTTGCATGTCTACCTTCAAAGGAAACTAGACTCTAATCCCACGGGATTGATGCTTAATTTGAAAGGTTAACTCTTAATGCCTTCGCAAACTCAGTCAAGCACAGAATGTATCTCAAGAGAGTGCTTTGCAGACCTTTCTCGGTATATTCAAAATGGAGGATGTTACAACGTTTTAAAATAATGTAATGGTTAATTCAGTGTTCCTGGAGCATCCTTTCCTTTTGATGATATAAACCTTTGAATTTCTACATTTTCTTGAGAGTTAAATGTTCAAATTAAGTCACATTGGATCTTCCGTTTCTAAATTTGGTAAGAAGAATGTCATATCTTGTATCTATACTGATTGGCCATAGTGCGCTGGGCTTATAGAGGGTCCAGGAGTGCGATTTTTGAAACTCATTCGCTGAGCTCAGCAGTTGAAAATGTCAAAATTACTATGGAGATACGCATCTTTCTACTGCTGATTTCACTTTCAAAAATCATATTTCCTTAAGTATGCAAAATCCATATCTCCATAGTAATTTTGACATTTTCAACTGCTGAGAGTGCTGAGCTCAGCGAATGAGATTCTAAAATCGCACTCCAGTAAATAGACCATGATTTTTTCGCTTGTGCTAGTAGAAAGACAGCTGTTGTAACCGCGTATAGCGATAATCATACAATCCTTGACTCAGAAATGTCACTTGCATAGACATTTCTAGGTCATTTGTGAATACATCTTAACTATTATAAAACCGTAAAATCAGGAGGAACAAAAAAGTAGCGGTTCACTTCATATAAAATCAAATAACACTCGATAGCGCGATTTAAATGACGTGCAGCGCCATCTATTGACAAAGTTTTTAGTTTGTTTATTTGTTCGCGTATCACGCAAAAACTACTGACCCGTTTTTTATTAAACTTTTTATGTTTGATAGCTTATGATCTGACTTAAAATCTGGTATATAATTTGTGCGGACGAAGTCGCGGGAAAACACTAGTATCTTTATAAAATGAGTCATATTATTTAGAGTTTGGTTTAGACCGTCAATCTGAACAAATGAACAAGTCAGTCCCATGTTAAGCAAGTCCTCTGTAAATAAGGTCCTTTAAACTCGATGATTATATGAATGACGGAAATGTCTGGTCTTGACAATGTTTCACCATGTTATTTAATATTGTATTTTGTAATTGTACTTTGTATATTTTCTATTGTTTAAAAGATGTGTGTTGTAGAGTTTCTGGCCGCATTTTCTCTACAACGGAACACCTTACGACACCTGAGTCAATCAAGATGACCTCAGAAAGTTGTCTATGTGATATTGATTTGACTAAAAGTTTAGAGTTTAAGTTTTTGAGTTTTCTTGAGTCAAATTTTCTACCGTTGTAAAGAGCTTGTATGAAGCTGTTTTTTTGTTTGATGTACAGGGTGTAAGGAAGAGTATCATTCCCCTTTAAACCACATACTCTACCCATCGAACTGAACAACTTTTACTATGGGAGCAAACATGTCAGAACATTTCTTTGCACCTTTATCCAACAGTGATCTCCTAAGGTATTTAACTAGTATTTTTATAGCTATGTCTGTATCTGATAATGATTATGGCCCCGAAAAGATTGTAAAGTCATCTCTCCTTTAAAAGACGGCCAGTCTGTTGAAGTCCGTTGCTTTCATCGATCGATTTCAACAATAGCCCAGTCATTTTACGGAGTTTTGTTAGGAGGAGTAAATATGAATGGTACTTTTAAACTGTAACCGGTACCATTTAGTGACAAAAAGACTAGGTACCTGAAAACATATCGCACCTTTAAAGACAAACCGTTACTAAACGAAAATATCAAATTTTACACAGGAGCAAATATAAAGAAATATGAGCGGCTTTTTCGTCATAAAATTTAAGTACGTTGTTCTTTGAGCCGTATTTTGAGGTTATAGTGTAGATATTTCTTTACTGTATTACATTATAATTCAGAAAAGTTATTTTTTTAATTGGAACATTATTAATTATGGTTTATAATTTTTATAGTAACACTTTTCCGGTAATTTTTTTTCGATTATGAGTATTAACTTTGAAGTCACTGTATAAATTTTGTAATTATACAAAAAACTATATAAAATCTGAATAATTCGAAGATATTACTTTACTATCAAATTGAAAATAATATAGTTAGCGTTCCTTCTAATTATACCTGGAAAGATAAATTAAATAACATTTTCGAAATCATGTTTTATTAGAAATCAAAGAGAGATCCATACATTTATTTCGCATTGTTAATTTGGGATTGTTAAGATTGCTAGGTAGCCAATATTATGTCTATATTCTTATGTCGTGATCTACTTCAACGGGGGAAAGTCCGAGGAAGACTTACTCAATGGAAATTATGAAGTTGTATGATGATGAAATTGAAGACGATTCTGAGCTAGATGAGTTAGATCTTCCTCTTTTGTTTGAGCTCGGTGATCTTATTTCTTACTGACTTAGGTAGTTTCCACAGTTACTCCATCCGTAGAAAAAGAACACGAAGTAACAGTGATGCTTGTGGTTGCGATTCGATTACTTAGATTTAGCGAAAAAGTTAAATCTGCATCGGGGATGTGATTCAGCTCACCCACAGATCGATTTTTGTGGGGCTTTAGTCAATTCATTCGAGGATAGTCCTTGAAACGCGCTCCAAACAATCGAATTTTGATTATATTTTCAATACTAACCAATAAAAGTCAGTTACATGTTTTGAATACGATCTAGAAACTAATCTCTGTGGTGTGTGTGAGATTTTCGTTAAAATGTATAGTTTCAAACTTACAGTGGCTCAAAGATTCCAGATTTCCATACCTACAAATCTTAAATTTATCCTACTAACCAATCAAAGGTAGGTAACAAAATTTTTAAACACGATTTAGATCTTAATCTCTATGCATGTGGAAAGTTACAACTTTATATTTTAACGGAAATTTGACCACATGCATAGAGATTAAGATATAAATCGTGTTTAAAAATTTTGTTACCTACCTTTGATTGGTTAGTAAAAAATATAATCGTAGGTAAAGCCGGACCAGAAAAATAAAAAACCCCGCCATGTTGCGGAAATTCATTGGAACTAATTTTTGTACTAGGAATCCTGACATTAAAGGTTATAGTCGATTGCAGCGCCCCCAAACCAGGTTTTTTATATTTCTGGTCAGGCTTAACTTCGTTTGTACGGAGCTTGCTGCAAGAACTATCCTCTTAAAAAACTTTTTGTTTCCATAGCAGCCACGAAAGTGAAGAACCAATAAAATGAAATTATCTGAATCAACGTTTTTTTTAATTGTTACCATGAAAACCTATTAAAAAATATAAATTTTATTTTCAAATACCTACACTGCACCTAAAACTAAATTAGGTACCTACCTACTATAACAATTATATTTATTTCGTTTTCGATTTGTATAAAAGTGATACTCAATGCCATTAAACTAAGATTAACTATTCGATTTTATTATCAAGTCAATATTTAATTACAAAAATAGTACCTACTTAAATAAAATGTAAGTGGCAAACTGCAACTAACCAAAAATTATTATCTCTCTAGATAAGAAAAACGGTGACTAACCCAATCATTACTCTTTAGTGGTAAATATAATTGCATAAATATACCAAAACATAAAAGTAAAGGGTAGTTATACTAAATGTAACATTTTACCGATAAAACCATAGGTGTGAATTGCATATTTGGTAAAAAGAAAACTGTGAGTAAACAAAATGTTACACTTTACCAATTAAAAAGGGTAGACAAACAAAATCCCCTTTACGTGATGTGCAGGCGTGTTTATCCAAATAATCACACTATTCCTATAAACTTCCGTCATTATTCCTCAACGGACATGTAACAATTTGTTTAGACACAGTTTTGCATTTAGCCATTCATCTTTATTCACTCTTTTTTAGTTTAGTACCGCACTAAAAAGCGCCATCTCTCTCCGAAAACGGAAAGTGTCAAATTCATTTTGTAGTTTATGGTATCATAAGAAAGATGGCATTGATAACTCAATTCTTGAAAAATTTCGTTTAGTAACGGTTTGCCTTTAAAGGTGCGATATTTAAAAAAAATCATAACGCAACATAGAAATCAAAATTGTGTGTCCCAGAAGGCTTTTAACTTAATAACATTAATATCAATGCACTCATTTTAATTAGATTTAACAATATACATTATTTTCAAGCAATAAAATAGGCCTTGAAATTTTAAAAATTACGTATTTATTCGAAAATACTAATGTATTTCTCAAAGCCTTCTAAGTAGACAAAAATATTTACACCATGTTTGAAGTATGTATAACGGAGCAGACTTAAATAAGTGCATTTTATGTCAGGTTTTTCAGAACGAGATAATTGCTAATTTTAAATTTGGGACTGTTGTTGCTGCTGTGATATATATATTTTTTTTTTTACATTTCTAGGCTCAAATTGGCTCTTAAATACGATGCCGAAAATCAATTATTTATTCATTCTTAATTAGTCACGGCTCAAACCGTAAAATGACTGGGCTGGGTGTATTATTTCGAAGTTACTGGTCACTTTGATTTACGCTCACATAGAATTACATTCGTCATCCTTTGGTAAAAACAAACAACAAAAGTTGTAGGTTGGACAATCCATAACACGGCTTCTCCGCAGAGGACGTATCTGCATAAAGACTACAGTAAAAAACGGAAACATATGGCCTAAGTTACGCTTCATATAAAGGGTTAGGATTTTTTGTTTGGTATAAGTCATAAGCAAGTTGACCACTAACTTGCCTCCATCAACACGCCCTGGGCCCGCGTGGTGGAGTATGGCCCACTCCCTCTCACCCTTATTCGTGAGAGGAAGCATTTGCCCTGCAGTGGGATTCTAGAGGCTTAACTTACTTTTTTTTTACAAGTCATAACATACAAGGTGTTACAAAAATACAAATAAACATTTAAAGGGTTGGTTTAGACTATCAAACTCAACAACTTTCACTAAGGGACCAATATCGAAATCGCGAAAAAAATATATTATGTTCTATACTCTACAAATCGACTCGAACTAAAAATATGTATGGGATATCAGTTTTTTTTTTCGCGATTTCGGTGTTGGTTCCATAGAGAATGTTGTTCAGTTTGACGGTCTAAACAACCCCTTAAGAGTTTTAAAAAATGTATTCTTACTTATGTTACCCTGTATAATTCAGTAATTCTGGTGGAAAATAATTCAGTAATTTCTGATGCAGAAATACAACGCTGCCGCACTCTTCGCACTCTTCTCCCAGAGCTTTGATGGGGTGTCCGATCAATTTATGATCGGTGTTCCACCAGCAGATTGAGCTCACATCAAACTGAATCAAGTGCCTTTTCTTTTCAATTTTTTTTTATATCATCTGGATCATTTGCTTTTTCTGATTTGTCTTTATTTATTTTGTAATTTGGTTCTGTGCTCCATTTTGTCTTGTTTTCTTGTTGTTGCAGTAAAAGTTATTAATTATCATTTCAGGTTTGATTTTAAATTTATCTGGAAATTGATTTTTAATTTTAGTTCTCGCATATAATTTAATTTTAATTCTCGCTTACTGCCTTTCTCACTGCCTTGTTGTCTCGCAGTACTCTGATTTACTATTTACCACTTTTGCCTCGCTGGAAGGAAATGCAGTTTGCCTCCTTCCAGCGAGGCAAAAGAAAAAGGGAAATGCAGCCTAAAACGCTATTTGCTTAGATCTTAAAGACAACAGTGTGTGAAAAAGTTTTGTGTACGCCTTCCAGTGTCCTGAGACCACAGCTGTGAGCCGCAAGCTTTGTTTGAAATACGATACAAATGTTTTTTCCGCCGAGAGGTATATTTTACTCTTCTGTATGGAGTTAAGTTGTTATTATGGATGGTGATTTTGTTTAACTGGTCAAAGATTTTGTGATTTGAGATCTTCGATCAAAATAAAATTAATGGATAGGCCTTACGCGAACATTTCAAACCAGAAAAATGAGGCAAAAAAAATTAAAGGTTTACTTGTCACTTGTATGCAAGTGCCCTAGATTTGACAGATAATGGCGCTAGTTTGTATGGACCAAGTGCACCAGTAGTGTGCTTCAACTTACCGTACTTCAGGCCTATCCATTCATTTTATTTTGATCTAAGTTTGAGATACTAATTTTAATCAAAATAGTGTATTTACTTTCTGACAAATTACTTGTCGTGATCACCATCAAAATGACAAACAACTAAAACCAACCAATCCCCGCACCCCGCCTAATTTTTACTTTATCTTTGTTAGAAAATCCGCCTTTATAACGCATATTCTATGAAAATTTCAACCGTCTAGCTATTGCGAATGAATGAATGAAATGAGTGAATGAAATCATTCAAAAGATACAGCCCATCATAGGTAGGACAGACGGACGGACGGACAGCATAGGCTTTGTAAAAGTTTCCCGTTGGCACCTTTTGAGTAAAGGAGTGCGATTTTTGAATCTCATTCGGAGAGCTCAGCAGTTGAAAATGGCAAAATTACTCCGGAGATACGCATCTTTCTAATGCTGATTTGACTTTCAAAAATCGCATTCCTGAAGTACCTACAATTTTTTAAATTCAAATCAGCAGTAGAAAGATGCGTGTCTCCAGAGTAATTTTGACATTTCCAACTGCTGAGCTCACCGAATGAGATTCAAAAATCGCACTCCAGAACCCTAAAAAACGGCGACACAATAGCGAACTCATGCTAAATTCCATCAACGTCTCACAATGACAATTTCATGCATTAATCACAATTCTCAAACTCGAAACTATAATTAAGCATCCAGTTGAATACGAGCAGCATCTAAATTAGCCAGCCGAAAACCGGGTCACATCCATAATAGTAATGATGTTTACCTACCTCTACATGTGTCGCCCTAATTACAACAGACTCTTGTTAATTATTTCCTTGGGTACATGAATTTGTCTATAGATTCTGTGAATTCGTCTGGGAGTTGCTACCGAGAAGACAAAAGTAAATATTTCTACAAGACATCTTGGTTCTATCTATCTAATACAGGGTGAAATTGATATCATTAGCATCCTTTTAAATTAAGAGTCTATCAATCAAACTGAACAACTTTTACTATGGGAGCAAACCGATCGGAGCAAAAAAAAAAACAGCTGTTGCATACATTTGAGTCGAGTAGGCACTGCAGTTTAGTATGGGACAGCAGATTTTTTAGTTGCTCCAATCGCTTTGCTCCCATAGTAAAAGTTGTTCAGTGTGATGGGTAGACTCTTAGTTTAAAAGGATGCTAATGATATCAATTTCACCTTTTCACCCTGTATATTGCTGGTCCTTCATAATAATTGCAGACGGTGTTTTTAATTTTTAATTTTTTAATTTATCTTTATTGCGGTTTATATTTATTTATTAAGGGGATGATCAGGCTATCAAACTTTTCATTTTATCAAAATGGCAAGAAAAAAAATAGTTATTCCATAGAAAACGTCAATTAGGCCTCCCCTAAGGATCGCCACCACAATGACTGGGCCTTCTGCCTTTGTGGTCTAATGGTTGAGCATTGGGCTCTTGACACGGAGGTCGTGGGTTCGATTCCCACGGGGGACACCTAGTGATTATCACTTTGTGCGTTTTTCCCCAGTTGGTCCTAACCAACAAGTTGGTCTGAAAAGAAAGATAAGTCTGTTCTTCGGATGCTACGTTAAGCCGTTGGTCCCGGCTACTATATCTGTAGGTAGTAGTCGTTACATAAAAACCACTTAAGAGGCCGTAAGGCGGTCTGAAAAAACTCTGACACCAGGGCCTGCTGCCCACACGATAAGAAGAAGACCGGTCCTGTGGTTACTTATTATTAATCTGTGCCGCCGCCTTCACCAGGTCGTCGGTCTACCATGTGGGGACCTACCCACGCTGCGCTTTCCGGCACTCGAGAAGTCTTTGGTCCCATCAACAATTGCCATGACAAGTTCTATGACGAGTAAATGCTACAACAATTTTTAGTCCAACCGTACACGCCTTCCTACACCCTCCTATAATCATAATTAATGTAACACTTATATGACACACTAATAAGGAAGCAAATTAATGACACCCTTAACATAAATTTCCGGGGACTGTCCCAAGTTGGGGGCTTGTCTTGAACAAACAAATAAAGAAAATCGAATGTCTAAACGTTTGGACCTTTCCTTGCAAAACAAAGGGAATGACGTGACTTCGTTTCCAAGAGTCACTTAATAATTGTTACAAAATATCTAATATTAAATTATTATTGCGAATAAGCGGCGTTTGATAACGCGTATACAACGTGTTAATGAATTAACGCAAAACAAGAAAGTAGTTTTTCAGAATCGCTTTCGCCAATTCGCGAATTCAGCTCTCGCTGAATTGAATTATCATGGTTTCAACATGGGTTTTTTTTAAATATTTTTTTTTAATTTTTTTGTAAAATTTTAAATTTACTGAACTCGATCTCAACCCACCTCAAAGGCACACTCACTTACTTACTACCAAAACAAGATTCTCAAAATGTACCCATGAGCACTTTAGCGCTTTCTTTCATTCAAATCATTTCAATGATAACAAATCATTTTTGCCTCAAAACTTGAAATGCGAATAACTTAAAATTTTAAGTATCAAAATAATGAAATTATTGTTTCAATCGAATTATTTTGTTGTAAATCAGTTGGGGTGTATGAGGGTTTGCGCTTATTCATTAACACGTTGTATAGGTACCTACGCGGTTTTCGTTCGCTGTCAGGTTCTTAGATTCAAAGATTGTATCTGTTTTGTTGGAAAAACATTTAAAACTACAAAAATTACCATCTTCTTAAATTGATTGAGCTGCAGATATGTCTGCATTTCGTTGTCGAATCATCATAATACATGTCCAGGCTTGATTCTGGCTTTCAATGTGACTAGATAATTAGTTTGATAATGTCCAAGAAAGTAATTTATTCTATAAAACATTATTTTTCTCGCGTTTCGTCTTTGGCTCCATAGTGGCATGATACCCACGGATGTTCTGTTTAAAACTGGAAACTGACTATAAATCCCAAATAGAACTAATTGCGGATCAAAGCGCACCTAAAAATACAATTTCACAAAAAACCTTAAAAATGTCGTCCACTCAATTTGATTTCCGAGTTACTGTAAAAACGAGCGCTAAGTCTCAGCAATTAGGATCAGTTTAGTTTGCGAATTTTATCCCGCCGAATCCAGCTTTCTCAAACATAGATTAATTGGAAAGCCAAGCCATTCACACTAGCTGGGTCATTAGCAAGCCGGTGCATGTAAATCTCCTTTCAACCCGGATTACTCTTAAGACTGACCTGCCTATGGACTTCTTAATAAAATTCGTAGGAATAAAATATAAGATAATATGAACGAACAAATCCCAACATACCAGAAGTTAACCTTTATTGCTCCCTTGTTACCCCGCTTGGGTTAGTGCGTTCACACACGATGACGCACTGACGGAGCGGCAGATTTCAGTCCATACCACACTCGGTGCATCAATGCGTCACCGTGTGTGCTTCTACGTGCGGTTTCATACAACTCCTTGCTTAACAAATGACGGACTGACGTCTGCCGCTGCATCAATGCGTCATCGTGTATGAACGCACATAGTCTACGTGACTTTGACCTGAACGATAAATGGGCCACTCTTGTATCGAGGTGTCATTTTAGTAATGACGTGACATTGACATGATTGACAATTTGATATTAGATAATAATTCAGTAATATAACACTGCTATAAAAAGTAGTTGACAGGTTGTAGTGAAGTCTCTAACCGGCTTAGTAATTTTATTTTGATATTGAACTTATATTTTACCATACGATGTTTTTATTGTTGAGTATGTTGTATTTATTCAGATTAAAAACCACATTTGTCTTGTTTCATACAACTTTAAAACTTTTATAACCAAAATACATAGAATGAGTAGGTATTTTAAGTTAGGCATAGCAAACAATATTTTTTAACCTTTCAATGTTTTTACATAAACGTGTTACAGATTTTGATCATCTTGCAACATAAGTCCATTGGTGTAGGCTGTCCATGACTAAGCCTTTCTCTTTATTCAGATTTATAATAGGTTTAAGGGTTTCAAGATCTTCTTAAGGTCTTAAGAAGTCTAGTGCCTGTGACCGATTTAACATTGGTTTGTTAAACATTTATTTGGGTATGCCCTCAAGTGGATGTGTTAAGTCGCTTTAATACAAGATTTAAGCTTCTTATTCTTAGTAAGCGTTTAAAACCTTTTAAAGTAAATTATAAGCTGCAAGTTTAAAATACTTTGATGTGCTTACTTACGAAAAACCGAAAGATGATATTAATGACAAAACCTACATACAGGGTCCTTCTTAATGTGCTGACACTTTTTTAAGGGGATGATCAGACCATCAAACTGAATAACTTTCTCTATGGGACCAACATCGAAATCGCGAAAAAAATATCAGGTTTCCTACATTTGGTTCGAGTAAGTTTGCAGTTTTGTATGGAAGAGCTGATTTTTTTTCGCGATTTCGATGTTGGTGCCATAGAGAAAGTTGTTCAGTTTGACGGTCTGATCATCCCCTTAAAAGGTGACAGAATATTAAGGAGGACCCTGTATACAGGGTGAAATTGGTATCATTAGCATCCCTTTAAACTAAGAGTCTACCCATCAAACTGAACAACTTTGACTATGGGAGCAAACTGATCGGAGCAAAAAAAATTTCAATTCTGGTAACACCACACATCCATCTCAACCATAAAGGTATTATACCTTACAGGGACAGAGCAACTGACATGAGTTGTCAAATGAAACCGTTTTTGGATGTTTTCAGGAGACTATTCGCAGGCAAAAATTCGAATACTGTCTCGTCTATAATTCTGAGTCTAACGTGAAATAGTGGATAAATTAATGAAGCAATGTCAGTATATTTCACAGAATTATCTATGATTTCACTTTAGATTCGCAATTATTCACGGAAACCGAATTGTAAAAATTGGTAAGAGATTAGAAAACGGTTCTATTGCCTCGCGTCACGTATCTCTTTCTATTATACAGTGGTGCTGCTAGGTGCATCTCGCTCTCTCAGCTGTCAGTTCTTCTATTCCTGGTATAATACCTTTATGATCTCAACATTCGCATCTCAATTGCATGTAGTAGTATCTCATTTGTCCCTATTGTGGCCCAATATCTGACAACGTAATCGGGGAAATGTATAGCATATGCTCACGCTTTGGTAACCAAGTGTGTAAAGAAAGTGGAAATTGGCTGATGTACTTACACGTCACAAACCCGTTGGCGGCAAAACGAGTTCGACCTGTGACGTCATAATGTCATGACGTCATCTGGGGCCCCATTACGAGACCCTTTTAGCTCAAATAAGTCGTCGAGGAAAATGGAAGGTAAAGGATTTAAATTGAATTGTGTAAAGGCGTGGAATGCTAGGTAGAGATGCGCTGGTATGTTTGAGACGGGTTGAAATGCATTGGGAATAGATTGTGCAATGCGCATGTAGTTTCATAAGCATACGGGGTGTGAAATGCGTTATACAGGGTGTAACAAAACACCCTAGTAATATTTACGGGGGTGCTACAGACCATAAAACTGAACAACTTTTACTATGACGCCAACTTCGAAGTCACGAAAAAAAACAGCTGTTTCATCCAAAACTGACAGCAGATATTTTTTTCCCGATTTCGCAGTTGGCTCCATAGTGAAAGTAGTTCAGTTTTATGGTCTGAAGCACCCCTATAAGTTACTATACTCTGAAATGGAATCCGAGATCAAAAATTTCAAACAAGTGTCTTTTGTTTGAAATTTTTGATCTCGGTTTCCATTTCAGAGTATAGGGTGTTTTGTTACACGTATAGTAACGGGGGTGCTTCATAACATCAAACCGGACAACTTTCACTATGGAGCCAACACCAAAAACTCAAAAAAAAACGTCAGCTGTTCCTTACATTTGGGGTCGAAAAGCTATTGACGTTTTCTACTGACAGAACTAATGGTCCATTGCCCTTGCTTTAATTTAGGCTGGAAAAAATCTGCCTTTTCATACATTTTCGATGAAATTATCAAAGAATAATATTCCGTTAGGACTTGTCCGTCTCAGCAGTTTTTAGAAAGGCACCAAAGTTGCAGGATCAATTTCCTTGTTTTTATTGAGGTATGAAAAAACTGCTTTTTCATACATTTTTGATGTAAGCTGTAGCTACAGCTTTCATGCCATTATAAGTAATACATGCATATACGGATTGTGAAGCAAGGAGTTGTAAGAAACCGCACGTAGAAGCACACACGGTAACGGATTGACGCACCGACGGAATTATTATCTAAAATGACGGATTGCCGCTCCGTCAATGCGTCATCGTGTGTGAACGCTCTAACAGAATATATCAATATAGCATGTTTTTGTTGGCTGGCACTTTCAAATTTGGACCAAAAATGTATGAAACGCGGATGATGTCTTTCGACGTTCTGCTAGTGTCCGACTAGACAATGACGTCAAAATTGTCTGTCGTATATCCAATTTTCTATAATAATTACTATGTCAGACATGTCACGAAGGGTGGCATGGTTATTATGGCGAAGAACTAGGATCTTCCTGTGTGTCTCAGCTTCAAAGAGGCCACCATATTTCTTTACGTGGTGGGTGTTATACACAGCGACAACTCGCCCACGTGAATAATTTCTTATAAAGTAGTATCAAGGCTATCTACGTTGTTGTGGGTGTTTTACTAGGTGACTTAGGGATTTAGTTTTGTTGTGGACTGAAAATAAACTAGGTCTTCTTCTTCTTATCGCGTGGGCAGCAAGCCTAGCATAGCTAGCATGCCGCAGTGATACAGCGCTATCACCAAGCTATCACAACTCTCTTACTATTTGCGTGCGAACGAACGAGATAAAAGACTTGATACAGCCGTATCACGTGCAGCATACTACGAGTGCAGGTGTCAGAGTTTTTTATGTAACGACTACACCACCAGATATAATAGCGGGACCAACGGCTTAACGTGCCATCCGAAGCACGGAATCATCTTTCTTTTCAGACTTGGTGATTCAACTAGGTAATAGGTTACTTTATAAAATTAAATGTCTTTGTTGTTATTTTGCAAATTTCAACAAGAATCATTTTTTTTTAAACTTTAAATTGGGTTCACAATTAAAGCCGCCGAGCTATTTAATGTTTATCCAAAACTCTACGACTAAAAAAAATAGGTACGCAAAAATTTCCGAAAAACAACAAAACCCGATCGTTTCCAAAGCACAAGCATTGAAATCTGCACATAGATATTCATTTATTTTTAATTTTTATTAAGTAATGGCGGCAGACGTCTGTACGTCATTTGTGAAGCAAGGAGTTGTATGAAACCGCACGTAGAAGCACACACGGTGACGCATTGACGCACCTCTGTGCTTCTATGGATTGAAGTCTGCCGCTCCGTCAATGCGTCATCGTATGTGAACGCACTAAGTGCGCATCTATACAACGTGTTAATGAATAAAGACGAAACCTCAAACACCCCAACTGATTTATAACAAAATAATTAGATTGAAACAATAATTTCATTATTCGCATTTTAAGTTTAGAGGCAAAAATTATTTGTTATCATTTCAGCGCTCGTTGGCGTAGTGGAGCTTCGGTATTGGAAACGATCACCGAAGTTAAGCAACGTCAGGTCCGGTCAGTCTTTGGATGGGTGACCGTTTAGTGGTATTTCATCTCGAGCGTTTCCGTGCTTCGGAAGGCACGTTAAGCAGTTGGTCTCGGATAGTTCCGTGAGATAGCGCTGTAACTATTCGTTAAGCCAAGTCAGAGGCCTATTGGCGGCTTGAAAATTCGCTGACAGCAAGGTGACCACTAACTTGCCTCCACCAACACGCACTGGGCCCGCGTGGTGGAGTATGGCCCACTCCCTCTCACCCTTATTCGTGAGAGGAGGCCTTTGCCCTGCAGTGGGATTCTACAGGCTATAACTTTTTTTTTTTTTTTTTTTATCATTTCAGCAATGAATGAAAGCGCTAACGTGCTCATGGATACATTTTAAGAATCTTGTATTGATAGTAAGTAGGGTGAGTGTGCCCGTGCGGTGGGTTGAGATCGAGTTCAGTAAATTTTTAATATTCCAAACAATTTATTTAAGTAATATTTTGAAAAAAATTACCTATTGTTGAAACCATGATAATACGATTCTGTTCTCGAATCTAAACAAACTACTTTCTAGTTTAGCGTCAATTCATTAACACGTTATCAGTGCCTTTATGCCCATTTACTAAAAGGGTCACCCATCTAAAGATTGACCTGATTCAGCATTACATAACTTTGTCATTGGTTTCCAAGTCAACGAAATAAAAGCAGTTTTTAGATACTCGTAAACGATATCATTTGTTTTATACCCATTACCCACAAAGTACCTACGTTATACAAACAAACCTAAAAGCAATTATGAATTCACTCACGAAAAACATAACGTGTTGGTTTTTTCTATTTGTATTCAAATTACATGTTATCATGCATATTCATTTTGATTCAAAGACAGCACGCTACTGTATAAAATTATATTGTTGGTTACTTACACAATACTTTTTACCTTTTTAGAGATAGACTTAATCTAAGATGACTTGCACCAGCAAGTATTTAGGCGTAAACAAGTTAAGAAGCTCCGATAGGAGATGGCACTACAAGAAGAAGAAGTTAAGAAGTCGTGAAATACTTTAGGGGTGCTTCAGACCATCAAACTGAACCACTTTCGCAAAAAAAATCTGCTAATACATAGAAAATAGGCTACTCGATCCAAAGCTGCAAAGGTATGAGGGTGTTCAGAGTGTTTGAACAATACATTTTCATCTTTTTATTGTTCAAACACTCTGAACTATTAAACTATTAAAATTATTAAAATCGGTTTAGTTTTGGAGGAGAAAACAGGGGAATACGAAATGCTGTTTTCGTCGATTTTATGTAGATAAAATCGGTTCGAGCTGCAGTTGTCTCTTTCGCACTCTAGTCGGTGAGTTGTATGGGTGGAACGGATCGGACAAATATGTAAACAGTCGGAAAAGTGTCATAATCTCCAAATTAGCATTTCAGACCGTCTATCCTCTTAATCGGTTGCCACGGGGCTTCGCCATTTTGTATTAACTCATAAATATTGTGTTTTATTTTACAAACTATTTCGGGAGAATTGATGCAATTAAACAAATCCAGTTATTTTATCAGTCATACAGTAGAGCAAAGGCCTCCTTCCAAAAAGAGAGTTAATAAGTAAAACATACATTTGCTTACATCAATAATTATAGGTGACCTAATTATTTACTTTTAAACGTTAGTTTTTGGCGTCAAGGGTTTTTAAAATTCATAACTTAACTTTATTTCATAACTTTTAAAGTGACATGAAAAAACTACTGAACTGATTTTCACGAAACAAAGCTAAATTAGCTTTCTATTAAAAAAACCGCATTGAAATCGATCGAATCGATCGTTTGGGAGCTACGATGCCACAGACAGACAGACCGATAGACAGACAGACCGACATAGGCGTCAAACTTATCACACCCCTCTTTTTGCGTCGGGGTTTGAAAAGGAGCAGTAAACCACTTGAATTGTTCATATTTTTATGTCTTTTGCAAGTGTGTAATAAACTATAATTATGTTCTCATATGACAGAAAATATGATTGATTGATGAACCTGCTTCCCTTGCATAATTTGTTTTAAAGTTTGAACTATACAACGTGTTAGTAAATGAACACAAAACTAGAAAGTAGTTTGTTTACAATCGAGAGCAGAATCGAATTATCATGGTTCAACACAGGTTTTTTTTTCAAAATAGGTACTTAATTTGATTGTAAAATTTAAAATTTACTGAACTCGATCTCAACACACCGCTTTACCGGGCACTCTCACCCTACGGTAGACATAGAAATCGCCTTAGGTCGCAATTGATTGCACGAAGCTGCATTTATGGGATGTTGTTAGGATAGATACCAGCAGTATAAAACCAATTTTGCAGTTTCGAAAGACCTGTGCTAACCGAGGGGTGCTCGAAAAACCTCTCATTTTTCGGTCATTTTTCAGGTTTTGACATATAACTTCTAAACGGTGCATCTTGCATAAAAATTGCACACTACGGTTTTAAAGAAGACAAAATTATCTATAATTTGAATTTAACTGCAGCTCTGCAAATTAAGTAGGTCTTGAGACACAACACTTCAAACATTGGCCATTTTTCCCAAAAAGTTCAAAATTGTAGTTTTAGCCGTCTTCCGAACAGGATATCGGCTAAAATACTCATTCTACGAGGAAAATTATAAGAAATGAATTTGTAAAGCAGTTATGTAACTTTAATATAAACACAAGTTCAACCCTGTACTGTGATTAATTCCTTTGTTATCAGGAAAAAAATAAATATAAGGGAAATCGGTTTTTCAAAAAATGGAGCTCGACTCATTGCAAGAATTTTGTAAAGGATAAAAAAGACATAACTCAGTGAAAAATTATTTATTTTATGCAAAATGAACTTGAGTATGATTAATAATGTATATATACTATAACAAAACTGTAAATGTTTGTTTGGTTGTTTAGTTCGCGCATCACGCGAAAACTACTGAACCGATATTAATGTAACTTTTCGTATTTAAAAGCTTATGATTAGACGTATGAACTGATATATATTTGATCTCACTACCATGACGAGTGCTGGTGGGGACGAAGATTTGGGCAAATCTAGTACTATTATTAAACCGTAAATATTGGTGTGTTGGTTGGCGCTTCACGCGAAAAGTACTTAACGGATTTTGATGAAACTTTAGAGGTCTGCAAGCTTATGGTCAGACTTAAAATTTGGTGTATCATTTATTTTGATACGATGAAGGGAACCTTCGTGGACGAAGTCGCGGGAGAACTAGTAATAACAAAATTATCACCATTATATAAAAACGAGAGTTTTCGTACGGCTTCGTCCGCACGGGTATCCTTCATTGTAGCAAGATAAATTATATACCAGATTTTATGTCTTATCATAACCTTTTAAATGCAATAAATTTCATTAAAATCGGTTAAGTACTTTTCGCGTGAAGCGCCAACCAACACACCAATATTTACGGTTTAATAATAGTACTAGATTTGCCCAAATCTTCGTCCCCACCAGCACTCGTCATGGTAGTGAGATCAAATATTATATCAGTTCATACGTCTAATCATAAGCTTTCAAATACAAAAAGTTACATTAATATCGGTTCAGTAGTTTTCGCGTGATGCGCGAACTAAACAACCAAACAAACATTTACAGTTTTGTTATAGTATATATACATTATTAATCATACTCAAGTTCATTTTGCATAAAATAAATAATTTTTCACTGAGTTATGTCTTTTTTATCCTTTACAAAATTCTTGCAATGAGTCGAGCTCCATTTTTTGAAAAACCGATTTCCCTTATATTTATTTTTTTCCTGATAACAAAGGAATTAATCACAGTACAGGGTTGAACTTGTGTTTATATTAAAGTTACATAACTGCTTTACAAATTCATTTCTTATAATTTTCCTCGTAGAATGAGTATTTTAGCCGATATCCTGTTCGGAAGACGGCTAAAACTACAATTTTGAACTTTTTGGGAAAAATGGCCAATGTTTGAAGTGTTGTGTCTCAAGACCTACTTAATTTACAGAGCTGCAGTTAAATTCAAATTATAGATAATTTTGTCTTCTTTAAAACCGTAGTGTGCAATTTTTATGCAAGATGCACCGTTTAGAAGTTATATGTCAAAACCTGAAAAATGACCGAAAAATGAGAGGTTTTTCGAGCACCCCTCGGTTAGCACAGGTCTTTCGAAACTGCAAAATTGGTTTTATACTGCTGGCATCTATCCTAACAACATCCCATAAATGCAGCTTCGTGCAATCAATTGCGACCTAAGGCGATTTCTATGTCTACCGTGACTGGCGTAAAATGATAAAAAATCTTTTTTGTCTCAAATCTTAAAAAAAAATATAATCAAAATAATGAAATTATTGTTTCAATATAATTATTTTGTCATAAATCAGTTGGCGTGTATGAGGTTTTGCGCTTATTCATTAGCACGTTGTATACGAGCTTGGTTCAACGTTCTTTCTAATCAATGTGAAGCTAGCAGTTCCCTTACGAAAAGCTAAAACGATGGCAAGGATGGCTATCCACTTTATTATGTGTAAAATTAAATTCTTCAACAATCAAACAGCTGCAACAATCATTCAGACGTGTTCAGACCATCAAACTGAACAACTTTCAGTATGGAGCCAACATCGATATCGCGAAAAAAACAAATTAGCTGTTCCATAGAAAATGTCAACGGCTGCTCGATTCAAATGTAAAAGTTTTTCAGTTTGATGGTTATAACCCCATAAGATATGTAACGTATTTAATTTTAAACCCTATACAAGGTGTTACAAAAATACAAATACACCTTTAAGGGGGTGGTGTAGACCATCAAACTGAACAACTTTCACTATGGGACCAATATCGAAATCGCGAAAAAAAAAAATTATTTTCCATACTCTACAAATCGACTAGAGCTAAAATATGTATGGGATATAAAATATTTTTTTTCGCGATTTCGATGTTGGTCCCATAGAGAAAGTTGTTCAGTTTGACGGTCTAAACAACACCCTTAAGAGTTTTAAAAATTTATTGTTACTTATGAAACACCCTATACAAATTTGATATCCCATACATATTTTAGCTCTAGTCGATTTGTAGAGTATGGAACATAAATTTTTTTTTTCGCGATTTCGATTTTGGTCCCATAGTGAAAGTTGTTCAGTTTGATGGTCTACACCACCCCCTTAAAGGTTTATTTGTATTTTTGTAACACCTTGTATACAATAGGTTCATAGGTTCAGATTTTTCACTTTATTTTAGTGAAATAAATGATTTGATGATATTTTATAAGAATTCACTTCTTTCTTTTCAACTGCTCCCGATTAGCTTTATGTAAATTATGATTATGATAAAAAAACTTCTTACAAAGGCAACGCAAATTCACAAATTGAATCTAACTACGAACTAACTAAAGAATGGTAATAAAGAATGATTTACATATAAACAAGTTTTCTAATGATAGCATTGGATGGCGTGACTGCTAGCTATTTCATGGCTGTATGGGGTATTTACATTATCGCTTTTATGGGTAAATTTTCTGTTGCTTTATTAACTGTTGGGTAAACTGCACCCTTTAACGAGTTGAAAAATGTTTAGGATATATGAAGCTATACCTACTGGTTATTTTAGGTATCGTATAGGTAGGTATTGTCTGTCCATTATAAGTGGCGACGGGCTCACCCCCTATCACACTGGACAGAAACTCAGTACTACTGGTAAAACGTGGATGTTCTGAGGTTACAGGATATCTCTGACTACCCCCTCGGAGAATAAAGTCGTGAGCATATGCTATGTATAGGTTGGTACTTAACTGCTAACCTCCAGTAATGGACAGGAACCCGGAAAAGAAGAATAAATACTTAGTTATTATCATTGGCTTATACCAAATTCTAAAAACAATATAAAGGCCTCCGCTCATTGCAGCGATATTATCGAGCGATATTATCGCTGCGATTTTGCGATAATTGTTCTCAGTACATTTTGTATGGGGACGCGCGCGATCCTACACACTGCCGTGATATTATCGAGCGATATTATCGCTGCGATTTTGCGATAATTGTTCTCAGTACATTTTGTATGGGGACGCGCTCGATACCACACACTGCCGCGATATTATCGCAACCTGACGCAATCTCTTTCTACTACATTCAGTGAAGGGCGCATGCGTGACGCGAATCGCGGAATCGCTGCAGTGTGTAAGGTGTCGCGATATCGCTGTCGATAATATCACTCGATAAAATCGCTCGATAATATCGCTGCAATGAACGGAAGCCTTTAAGCCGGAGAGGAAATAGAATCGGACACTTGATACGAAACGACAGATTCTTTCAAACGTTATTTGGATGGAAGATAGAGGGGAAGAAAGGCAGAGGAAGACCCAGACAGAGTCAGTGGGATCACACACGATGACGCATTGACGGAGCGGCAGACGTCAGTCCGTCATTTGTGAAGCAAGGAATTGTAAGAAACCGCACGTAGAAGCACACTCGGTGACGCATTGACGCAACGTGTTTCATACAACTCCTTGATTCACAAATGACGAACTGAAGTCAGCCGCTCCGTCAATGCGTCATCGTGTGTGATTCCACTTATCTAGCCAAGTGTAGGAAAAGGTTGATGTCGTGTCGTATTAAGAACACGAAACACTAGCGGAATAGAGACAGGATTGGCAAATACGCTCGCTCTTATACACGCTGTAAAAAACACCCTAGTTATAGTTATAGGGGTGCCTTTCACGGAGCCAACTTCGAAATCGCGAAAAAAAATCAGCTGTCCCATACATTTTAGTCGAGTCGGTACAATAGTTTTGTATGGGACAGCTGATTTTTGTATTACTAGGGTGTTTTGTTACACCTTGTATGATGATGATGATGATGACCTTTGGCTCTTGGATGGGAAAAAGGGCGATCGTATAGCAATGTCGTAATTGAACGTCCTTAAAAACTCAAAGGTTTAGAATAATGTTCAAATAATTCACTGAATTATACATGAAAAACTGAATATCCTAAATAAATAAAAAGCCTTTAAAAATGATCTTCAGTAATATGTTAATTCACTCCAATTGTATTCGGTCAGTTGATCCGAACTTTGAACAATTCAGTTTCACCCCTGAAAATCTTAAAGTCAAATTTTCTAAGACAATTCAGACAAGTCTCAAGGGTAGTTCTCGTATAATGCATTCTTTTGTGAACATATCAAATGGAATATGCCCGATTGTCAGTGGAACTTTTTAACAGCTTTTATTGGACATTTGTAGCGCTCTCGGGAGAGGAAAGGCCGCGATCGCTGAGCGCAACCACTATTATTATAACTAGGTTATGGTGAAGGAAAACATTGTGAGTAAACCTGCATGAACTGAAGAAGAAATTCTGATGCGTATGTGAAGTCTACCAATCCGCATTGGGCACGCGTGATGGAGTTACGCCCATAGCTTCCTTGAGGGTGGGCTGTGCCCTGCAGTGGGACGCTTATAGGCTGGTGATGATTGGAAATCCGTCCCTCTAGTATGATTATAGCTGTAGGTATACTTACAAACCTGGGGGCCCAGAAGGTAAACGCTGACATGTGAAAATTGAATAGCTGGGTGGCTAGGGGGTGATGACTGATGAGGGATTACCAACCAGTATCTGAGAAGTTTCAGATAGGAGCCCCGTGTACAAGTTGTTCTGTTTGATGGTTCCGCTTGGCCGCCATCGAAACCGCAGTTCCGTAACTAGTTACGATCAAGGAATTTTTTTTACTTGAACTAAACCAGTTGCAAACAAGGCTTATTTTTTTACTTGTACGTAACTGGTTTCGATAGAGGAATCATATAATTTTATATTGTGTACTTTATTAGGCCAATTTCAGGTTAAAGTTAATACAATATGGTCACTTTAGTATATTCTTTTTAAATGGATATGAGTAAAGGTATTGTCATTTAACAGTCGCGGCAAGAAATGAAAGTGTTGTATAATTATAGTACCATACAAACAAATATATTTTGTCATTTACACTAATGGACTACTACCTCGCATCGGAGCTGAGATATTTTAAAGAAATACAGAAGATATGAAACAAGGCGGTCTTTGCGCTAAAAAGACAAAACGCGCTTTCAGACAAATGACAACGGAAATTTTCAAAAATAAAAACGTGAAGGCCAGCGCCCGTGATTTTTATGCCATCGTCATGGCCATCGTATGGGGCTTAAGGCCCTCTTATCCGAGTGCAAGCGACTCTTTCTTGCAAGCATAAGTTTGCAAATAGCCATCCCGCTCCAATTGAAAGCAGGATCGTAAAAAAACGTGTTTTTCATCAATATCTTTGCTCATGGGTGTTTCTAAGCTCCAAATTCTACGAATTTCACTAGAAATATTGGATGTATTTAGTTAATTACAAGAATAAAAAATTAAATATCAGCAGTTTAATCATAGTATTGAGAAAACATAATAAAAAGGGGCCCAGATCCAGATTCAGATCCCTAAATAAGACATAATTTCATTTCAGACTTTAAAACACTGTTTAAAACACTTTCGTTCGTGTTCAAAAAATGGCCTCGACCGGATAATAGCGTCTTAACGCGTAATGACATTTAAATTCAAATAATATGACGAATAAAATGTGGGCTTTCGCTACATCTTATGACTCCGAAAACTAAGATTTGGACGATTTTAAACGCGATGTTCAGGGCGAATACTATTCAATTTCCACCCTGAATATGACAGCGTTCAAACTTTCTCCCCTACCATATTTTTATTGCAAATAACAAATCGCTTACTGACCTTTATGCCCATAATTCTTCAAGAAAGCAAGACATTTGAAGTACCTTTTACATCTAATATGATCTTTATTACCAAAGCATATGGTCCCTTTGTTTTCCCCCGAGTTAAATGAGGCGTAGTGTGGGAAACACTTTACGAAAGGGCCTTTGTAACGGTCATGGAGAAAAATGTACCTTCAATATTTCTTTTTCAGCATTTTGTTTACCTGTAACAAATAAAAAATACATTAAAACGATGGTTCTTTCCAAAATAATAAACGAATTTAACATATAAGCCAAACTGACTTACCCACAAATAATACACGAAAAATATATACATAAACTACCAAAACACCCTAGTATTAATACTTAAGGTAGTGCTTCAAATCATCAAACTGAACAACTTTTACTGTGGAGCCAAATTCTAAATAACGAAAAGAAAGTCAGCTGTCGCTTTGAGTTGAGTCGGTACTGCAATTTTGTATGAAACAGCAGATTTTTTTATTATTGTGAAAGTTGTTCAGTTTGATGGCGTGAAGCACTTTTGTTACAGTCTGTGTAGCCGATTTTTTATAATAATTAGGTTCTGAGGACCTATTTATCTTATTCATCATCACAGCCTATTTACGTCCCACTGTAGGGCACAGCCCCACCCTCAGGGAGGGGGTGAACCATTTTAGTACAAACTTCATTATCTCCCGGTATCTTATTACATATATTCCCCGAGGGGGTAGTCAGAGATATTCTGAAACCTCCGAATATCCACGTTTCACCAGTAGTACAGAAACTCTATCCAGTGTGACGGGGGGTGAGCCCGTCGCCACTTATAATGGACAGTGGGTACAATACATACCTCGAAATTGAAGCATGCAGGTTTCCTCACGATGTTTTCCTTCACCGAAAAGCCAGTGGTGTTATAAATCGTACATAAATTCCGAAAAACTCATTGGTACGAGTCGGCCTGGACGGGGATCGAACCATCGCCTCCTGCACGGCAGACAAGGTTACTCGCCACTGAACCACCACGGCACATTTTTATAATGTCTCATTTTTGCTATCATTGTTATTCTTGGCCTCGTATTTTGTTTCAATAAATTATTCAAAAATAGGACTTCCTTTTTCCCTTCTATTATTCCTCTAAAATAAAGTTTTCCAACCACGAAACGACATAAGCTTGTTCGACATAACTTTGCTCTTAAAATATGTATAAAGCAATCGACGGTATAAATATTTAATTGGAAGTTCCAGCTGTGGGCCAAGCGCGAAAGAAGTCGTAAAATCCAGGTCAAACAAAAATAACTACATATGCCATGTTTTAGCTTCCTGTATCTAAAGTCCGAAGAAAAATTCGCGCGACGGACGGATGGATAGACCCCGAGGTAATTCCTTAGATTTAGACTTAGATGTAGGTGCTTTGATTATACAGGGTGTAAACGCATTATTTACATCCTGTATACTATAACATACTATTTGTTCCGGGATAATATAATCCGGGAATTATAATTTTAAATGTAGTTAGGTATTTAGGTACTTATTAAGGCTAGGTTAACCCACTGCAAGCGTCTCTTTCTTGCAAGCATAAGTTTACAATTAGCCATCCCGCTCCAATTGAAAGCAAGATCGCAAAAAACGTGTTTTTCGTCAATATCTTTGCTCATGGGAGTTTCTAAGCTAAAACTTCTCCTGAGTTCACTAGAAATATTTAATGTATTTAGTTAAGTACAAGAATAAAAAGTAAAATATCAGCAGTTTAATCATAGTATTGAAAAAACATAACAAAAAGGGGTAACTTTGGGATTTTTTTCTATCGAGTAAACTTAATCTAATCGTGTAATTGAGAACAGTCGCCCATCCGCCCGATCCTTAAATAAGACATAATTTAATTTCAGACTTTAAAACACAGTTTAAAACACTTTCGTTCGTGTTCAAATAACGGCATCGACGGGATAACAGCGTCTTAAACTACAAAAGAAAAAATAATAATCGTGTAATTGAGAACAGTCGCCCATCCGCCCGATCCTTAAATAAGACATAATTTAATTTCAGACTTTAAAACACAGTTTAAAACACTTTTGTTCTTGTTCAAAAAACGGCCTCGACGGGATAAGAGCGTCTTAAATCATTGCTACACCCTTGGGTAAAATCGCATTGATTCTATTGTAACATTCCATCTTATGTATACATGCACTTTAAGGCAATAAAGAACTGAAACTGAAACATGGCTGTTCACATGTCTAAACATCCAAAGGGTTCGATTGCCTATTTGTGCTAAATAATACGAGGGTCAAAATCCATAACAGACATATTATTATAATACGATTGCTAGAAAGAACGATTGTTAATTGCATTACTAGTGATATAGCTCAATTGTTATTATAAAACTGCAACATAAGTGTTTTTGTACATTGAAGATACAAAAGAAAAAGGTTACGAATTAGAATATGGTGTTAAGATAAGATAAGATAACTATTATTTATTTGCACACCAAAATACACAAAAAACAACAACAAAGATACACACGAAAGAAAACGCGGCCTTATCACTAAAAGTTATATCTTCCACACAACCAGTTTAGGTGACTCCAAATCACAGATTTTTTTTTACATAACGGTGTGGTAGAGTCATAAAAAACGTTCGATCCCATTAGTTATTATAGACCGGTGGGAATTATTATTCCCACAAGTGACATCAAAAAGCCATCACCCGTATGTGATATGACTATTAATAACAAAATTTAAATTTGAATCAAAGCGCTTATTGTAGATTACACACCGAGGACAGGAAAGTAAGAAAGGTCTCAGATCTCATGTAATTATTGACCGAGGCGAAGCCGAGGTCAACAAACATGTGATCTGAGGCTTTCTTATTTACTGTCCGAGGTTAGTATACTATTTTTCTCCTCGACAGAGGTGGAAAGTAACTTCGATTAGCGCAGCGGGACGACAATTGACGCTTTCCGTCCGGAGCGGAGAAAAACCTATTTCCCAATAAAGGCTAAGTTATTCCAGTGCAAGCGTCTCTTTCTTGCAAGCATAAGTTTACAATTATCCATCCCGCTCCAATTGAAAGCAGGATCGCAAAAAAACGTGTTTTTCGTCAATATATACTCATGGGAGTTTCTAAGCTAAAACTTCTCCTGAGTTCACTAGAAATATTTAATATATTTAGTTAAGTACAAGAATAAAAAGTTAAATATCAGCAGTTTAATCATAGTATTGAAAAAACATAACAAAAAGGGGTAACTTTGGGATTTTTTTCTATCGAGTAAACTTAATCTAATCGTGTAATTGAGAACAGTCGCCCATCCGCCCGATCCTTAAATAAGACATAATTTAATTTCAGACTTTA
Organism: Agonopterix heracliana; assembly: GCA_963693445.1. Taxonomy (NCBI): domain Eukaryota; kingdom Metazoa; phylum Arthropoda; class Insecta; order Lepidoptera; family Depressariidae; genus Agonopterix; species Agonopterix heracliana. The sequence goes on from OY856321.1 coordinate 4,344,755, forward strand.
AAACACAGTTTAAAACACTTTCGTTCGTGTTCAAAAAACAGCCTCGACGGGATAAGAGCGTCATGTCCTAATGCCTCACGCAAAGCTTTTAATAGTACTCGTACAATAAGAACAAACAGTTTTACAAAATCGGATAGAATCTACGAACCAAACGACTGGGCACTTAAAATCATTGCTAACAATTCAATCCACTTCCTTAGTACGATTAAAATTGTGCTTACTAAGTTTATACACACTGTTAGTAAGAATGGCGAGCGGTTAAAATAAGGGATTACTGGGAATTTAAAACATCTCTTTCTAGATTTAACCAGAAAACTTACGGGAGGTCCGTAGAAAGATTTCTTTTATTTCAAATCTTTCCTACTATCTTTAATTACTTTTTGTCTTAGTTTTACTATACTTCCTATCTTAACTTCTTAACTATTATAAAACCGTAAAAATCGTGAGGAATAGAAAAGTTGCGGTTCACTTCATATAAACTCAAATAACACTCGATAGCGCGATTTAAATGACGTGTGGCGCCATCTATTGACAACTTTATTTGTTTGTTTGTTTGTTCGCGCATCACGCAAAAACTACTGAACCGATTTTGATGAAACTTTTTTTGATTGATAGCTTATGATCTGACTTACAATCTGGTATATAATTTATGCGGACGAAGACGCGGGTTAACTCTAGTATCCTATATTACTATATCAATGTTTCGATGTTTGAATGTTTATCATTCAATCACGCACAAACGGCTGAACATATTTGGATGAAATTTGGCAAACAGATGGATTATGTTTAGAATACTTTCTTTAAGTCAGACGAAGGCGGACAAAAGCTAATGTATTAAAATGATTCTAAAGTAAATAAAACGACTCACCAAATGGTAGGTATCCTACTAATATTATAAACGTGAATCTTTGTCACGATGTTTGGATATTTGGCAAAAATATTAAGCACTATTTTGATTAGACATAATTGCTACAAAGTTTACATGATAGTCTTTGACCCAAAGCAAAGCAAGCTTTGTGCGTTTTTTCCCAGTTGGTTAGGACATTGCAGGCTGAATGACCTGATTGTCTGGAAAAAAAAAAAATTACTTGCTTCGGATGGCACGTTAAGCGGTTGGTCCCGGCTACTATCTCTGGTGGTAGTAATCGTTACACAAAAACCACGTCAGAGGCCGTAAGGCAGTTTGAATAAACTCTGACACCAGGGCTTGCCCACACGATAAGAAGAAGACCCAAAGCAAAATAAACCTTGTTCTTAAACCAATAGAGCCGTATGTCACGAATATAAGTAAAATATTAATGCTGAGCCGCATTGCGGAGGCCCCAAGGCCTTCTGGACAATGCTTACAGTCTTGCACACACGTAGTCCTCAGACAGGATTCTTATTACTTGGCCATACGTGTGAAAATAGCATGATTTAAGGGACTCTATTGTGTGGACGATACAAGTTGAGATATCCAATTTTTACGGGACTATCGTAAAACCTTTAGTTAGCTACACGCTCTATTTAGTCCCGTATATTGATAATAAAAGACACGTTGAATAGACATGCTTTTTTCTGGGAAAATAAAAATGATATTTATTGTTATTTGTCTTATTAATTTATTTTATTTAACATGATATAGGGTCTTTTTTAATATGCTGATAGCTTTTTAAGGAGATGATCATACCATCAACCTGAACAACTTTCAGTATGGGACCAAGGCCGAAATCGCGAAGAATAAATCAGCTGTTCCATATTGTTATTATTTATTGCTGCAATATTTTTTTTCCCTATTTTGACCTTGGTTCCATAGAGAAAGTTGTTCAGTTTGATGGTCTAATCATCCTGTTAAAAAACTGTCCGCATATTAAGTAGGACTCCTTACAAAACGAAGTTCCATCCTAGTTTCAACATTTGTAGTAATTAAATGTTTTTAACACAATCTAGAAACCAATATCAGTGCTTTGCATTTGTCAGCTTTCCTTTTAAAGATTTAGTTCTAAAGTTAATGTGGCTCCATACAAATGTAACTTCCATACTCCTAGCACTGAAACTACCAAAGAAATGTGACTAATGCATAGCATAGCATATGCTCACGACTATTTTCCCCGAGGTGGTAGTCAGAGATATTCTGAAACCTCAGAACATCCACGTTTCACCAGTAGTACCGAAACTCTGTCCAGTGTGAAAAACAAAACACAAAAACGACAAACGCAAACGACGTGTGTGAAAAATGCAAAGCACAGATATTGAGAATTTAAAATGTTATTGACTTTAATAGAAGATAGGACGGAACTTCGTTTGTATGCATCGCGCTCGGGAGGTTTCGGAATAAAGTTCTCTTTGCGTCTTCTTATCGTGTAAGCCCTGGTGTCAGCGTTTTTTCAGGCCGCCTTACGGCTTATGACGTACGAATCTAATCGAATCTAATCTAAACTATTATAAAACCGTAACTGAAGTGTGTCTGTACATTGACGATATTTACAAAAAAAAAGATTACGATATGGTTTGTAGGTAAGTACTCCTGACTCGAAATCAACCTTTTTTAGAAATTTTGTCTGTTTGTTTGTTTGTTTGTTTTTTCGCGCATCGCGCAAAAACTACTGAACCGATTTTTATGAAACTTTTTTTGTTTGATAGCTTATGATCTGACTTAAATCTGGTATATAATTTGTGCGGACGAAGTCGCGGGTAAACACTAGTAAGTAAATAAGCTGGACAAAAGCAATTTAAAATATTTCTTTAAGCCGCAGTTTTCATGAAATGTCATTCCGTGATTTTTTATAACAAAGGCTTTTAGGTTAATGAGAATTCTGCCCTATCAAAGCTAGACTTAACAAGTTGGACCTCAAGTTAAGGTGTAGTTTAATTAAAACTTATACAAGCCTAAGGGACCCCAAGCCCCAAACTTCGAAACTTTTCTCAAATCTATTTTAAGATAACGCTAAATGTTACCTGCAAGGAAAGGTTTTGTAGTAAAAATTTTTGTGTTCTACTTTTTGTCCTGATTTTTTCTATACTATAAAATTACACACCGAGGACAGGAAAGTAAGAAAGGTCTCAGATCTCATGTAATCTGAGGCAACAAACATGTGATCTGAGGCTTTCTTATTTACTGTCCGAGGTTAGTATACTATTTTTCTCCTCGACGGAAGTGGAAAGCGAAATCTTCGTTTAGCGCAGCGGGACGACAATTGACGCTTTCCGTCTGGAGGGGAGAAAACATTATAAAGAGAAAAGATTTTGTTTGTTTGTATTGAATTGGCTCCGAAACTACTGGAACGATCTGAATAAATCTTTCACCATTAGAATCTCGATCATTTTCTTTTGCGAATTCTCTAAAACTATATATCTTCAAAGGCCACACGGTGGACCGACGACCTAGTGAAGGCGGCGGGAAACCGTTGGATGAGGGCAGCGCAGGACCGGTCGTTATGGCGATCCTTGGGGGAGGCCTATGTCCAGCAGTGGACGTCCATCGGCTGAGATGATGATAATGATGATGAAAAGCTAAAGTTAATCATTATAACGGGTTCTTACCGCGTTTTTATTTATTTTGGAGTTCCCGATATTTCGGCAGTGTTACAACTGCCTTGATCAGGGGATGACATGAATGTCATCTAAATTAATAAAATAAAGTTATAATGATTAACTTTAGCTTAATTTGTAACCGCGTAACTCTCAAAAATGATGATGAAAGGCTACATAATCTAATTTTGTTCCGCTATCAAACTTTACTAATGGTTTTCTGGTTTAGCATATATTTCTTAACATCATACGCCTTTCAACTCACCATTCAATGGATTCTACGCTCTATTCTGTCCAACAAAGATCCATTTTGTATTATTTAGCTAAAAACTATTAATCTAACATTGTTATTCTAGTTTGTAAAAGGCTTTAGTTGATAAAGAAGCATTATTTAGTATTTTTTTCTTCGTTTTTGAAAAGATTGTGATATCAAAGGAATTAACGGCATTGTCATGTTGTATGGAATAATAGCCCTATAGCTCAGTTGTACCAAACCTGCCTGCAAAATCAAGGATCGCGGGTTGATATCCAATATTTATGTTACGTTAACCTTTATACGTACTACAAACGTACGTTACGTATTATTTACGTGTTAATTACGTTTTTGTACTTTTCCTAAGAAACAAATATGAAATTCGCAAAAAAAAAATAGATTTGTCATACAAACGTTCGATCCGCTGATTGCATAATTTTTTCTATTTTTTATAAGAATTTCCTATAGGTTTCTGAGGGAAAGTTGTTCAGTGGCATGGGCACAATCACCACTTAAAGTAATGCAACTGTTTACTCTAACAACCTGTATAGGCTGATGATGATGATGATTACATAGTTACATAATATGTACCTAAGTACATAGCATAGCATAGCATATGCTCACGACTATATTCCCCGAGGCAGTCAGAGACATTCTGAAAGCTCAGAACATTCACGTTTCACCAGTAGTACCGAAACTCTGTCCAGTGTGATGGGGGGTGACCCCGTCGCCACTTATAATGGACAGTGGGTACAATACATGCCTCGAAATTGAAGCATGCTGGTTTCCTCACGATGTTTTCCTTCACCGAAAAGCCAGTGGTGTTACGAATCGTACATAAATTCCGAAAAACTCATTGGTACGAGTCGGCATAGACGGGGATCGAACCATCGCCTCATGCACGGCAGGCAAGGTACAGCCTTCGGAAAATACGTATCCTTTCCAAAATTAATATCAAAACTTGAATATATTTTTGAAAATACACAAACATTCGAAGCCACACTTCTGATCGGATAACAATACAATCTACAATACAATACAATACACCAACGAATTCAAAATCAAATTTAAGTTACGTCCGAAGAAGAAATTTCATTTCGTTTCGTGTTACAAAACAAAATGCACGCTGCATCTCAGAGCCTTATTGCTTTAAGAATAGAGCTTATTTTGTATTCTCTTTCACCTGCAAAGTCAGGACTTAGTTTACATTTTCTGCGCAGACTAGAATTTCAGACTGTGGGTGTGTAAGTCGAGAAAGATTTTATGTTAAAAATATCTACTTATACCTATGAATAACAACTATCTTTTGGTTATAATATTTTCCTTTGAGACGCCTCACCTGTGACAATAAGTGGGATCACACACGATGACGCATTGACGAAGCGGCAGACAAAACCGCACGTCTTCTACGTGCGGTTCAGGTGCATATTGTAAATGCAGCTCATTCTGAATTATATATGTTCAATCAAAACTCATAACCGGTCAAAACCACTTTTAACTGCAAAAATCAGGCAAAAGTGGATCGTGAAGTTTTGATCGTGAAGTGTTGATTAGATCCATCCATCCATCCATCACAGCCCTTGATCAGTCCGTCTTCGGACATAGGCCTCCTCCATATTTCTCCATGACGTCCTGTTCCTCGCCCTCTGCATCCAGTTGGGACCCGCGTGTCTCCTAATATCATTAACCCATCTTTCTGGTGGGCGGCCTCTACCACGTGTGGTTTCTCTGGGCCTCCACTCCAGTGTTTTTCTGGTCCAACGCTCAGTATCCCTACGTGCAACGTGACCCGCCCATCTCCACGGCATGGAGACTACTACTCTGACTGAAAAGTCCGCCGAAAAACTCCGAGTTGCGCAACGAGCAATGGAGAGAGCAATGCTCGGCATCACGCTGCTAGACCGTTAGCGCAATGAGTGGATTCGGCGAAATACAAAGGTCGTGGATGTGGTAGCCACTATAGTTGATTAGGTAAACAGTAGAAATTCGGCATGCTCGCTACGCTCGCTCGGCTCGTGCGCTGTGGTCGTAAGAAACCAACATGCTCGTCGCATCGCAATTCGCTAACCTAACCGACTGACTTAGATCTGGGGTCTAAAAACCGATAACCGGTCAAAACCAATTTTGCCAGATATTTGCAATCAAAAGTGGTTTTGAACGATTATGAGTTTTGACTGTGACATTTAGACACATTTCACTGGCAGTGCCCAAACTTGTGTCTTTTGGTACCCGACGCAAAAGACCATGTAAATTCGGGGTCCAGATTGAAATTTTCACTCCATCGTAGTGGAGATGATTTTGCCAATATATCTAGTTTAAATTTAGCAAAAGTGATTGATGTTGTACGGTAATAAATAATTGGTGACGTCAAGGAGAATCAAAAAAAAAGAAAAATATGATGAATTAAACTTTTACTTTATCCAAACTTTAAATTTGTTGTGTTGTGAAAATGAATAGTATGGAGGTGCTACTTGGGAATGCTCCTCCATTGAAAAGGGAAGATCTTCCACCAGGCTTAGTGTGAAGCCTGGGGACCGGCCGTTGTCCAACAGTTCTTAGTTGAACCTTGTATATATATCGAATCTCTGTGATTATTTCTCTTGCGCGATATATGTCTCGCATTCGATTGTGAACCTTATTTGTTACGAGTTACGTATTTACGGTGAACGTTGTCTTTGTATGGAGCATATTTCTGAGAGCGACGGTATCGCCATGTGTTAGCTTCTTTGCTATAACTTGTGGGTGTTGACATCTAGGGAAAGTCCCCACAGATAGGTAGCCAAGTTGGTTGGTTCATATTCATCTATCAATAAGATCGGTCCCATCTGTATCAATGTTTTATGCACAAAAACTCTGTTGAAGTCAATAAACCCCTTTCGTGATATTGCGGTACAATGCGGAAACTACATTTGTGTAACATACAAATAACAGCAACACAATCAAACAAAACAAACCATTTTTTCCTACAACCGTGTAATCCCAAACAACTGTTACTACATTTTACACGGAGCCCGAAATCCTTTCCGCCGACCCTTGTTAACCAAAAATGTCATAATACAAAACGGATCTAATATAACAACCCACCCAAAGATGGGTGTTTAATTCATCCTCTTAGGTTGCTCAGGCGTTAGGTTGTTATACACGCAGAGAACTGAGTTTTGAGGCGTCGTCCAAGATTTGTAAAAAGAAAAAAAATGTTAGTTTAAAAGGATGCTAATGATATAAATTTCACCCTGTATATTGGATGTAAACGCCTCATTAGGAATACTTAAGGGGCTACCTCCTGGTTTTATCATGAAATTGGGTAACTTTGTAACCATTTTATTCATTAACTATGGCACTTTTTGAGCTGAAAAATAAACTGACCATCTACACGATATGAGAATTGATGCGGTTTTTCTAGAAATCGATTTTAATGAATAAAACCGAAGAAAATCGAATCTAAGGGCCTTCTTTCCAGTTGTAACCATTTTACTCCTACATTTTTAGTCGGAAGAAAATGGAAATGTACAATATTGTTCACAACACAATTTAGAATGATGTAGTTTTCTTACTTTATCGAAATTAATAAAAAATCATCTCATTTTTAAAGAAAACAGCTAAATTCTGATCGGAGCCGCACGCTCGTTCGCATCGATTAGTATGGAGAGTCGTGGTTCCGGGATGATACGCCTTAAGACGCTGTTATCCCGTCGAGGCCGTTTTTTGAACACGAACGAAAGTGTTTTAAACTGTGTTTTAAAGTCTGAAAAATATGTATATAATAAATAAGGTCTTATTTAAGGATCGGGCGGATGGGCGACTGTTCTCAATTACACGATTAGATTAAGTTTACTAGATAGAAAAAAATCTCAAAGTTACCCCTTTTGGTTATGTTTTTTCAATACTATGATTAAACTGCTGATATTTAACTTTTTATTCTTGTACTTAACTAAATACATTAAATATTTCTAGTGAACTCAGGAGAAGTTTTAGCTTAGAAACTCCCATGAACAAAGATATTGTAGAAAAACACGTTTTTTTGCGATCCTGCTTTCAATTGGAGTGGGATGGCTAATTGTAAACTTATGGTTGCAAGAAAGAGACGCTTACAGTGGGATAACCTAGCCTTAAAGTCTGAAATTAAATTATGTCTTATTTAAGGATCGGGCGGATGGGCGACTGTTCTCAATTATACGATTAGATTAAGTTTACTAGATAGAAAAACATCCCAAAGTTACCCCTTTTTGTTGTTTTTTCAATACTATGATTAAACTGCTGATATTTAACTTTTTATTCTTGTACTTAACTAAATAACTACATTAAATATTTCTAGTGAAATCAGAAGAATTTTTTGCTTAGAATCTCCCATGAGCAAAGATATTGACGAAAAACAAGTTTTTTTGCGATCCTGCTTTCAATTGGAGCGGGATGGCTAATTGTAAACTTATGCTTGCACTGGGATAACCTAGCCTTAAGTAATTTAACCGAGCCGTTTAGTAGAACTACCTGAATGTTATCAAACACAAAGTATAGTTGAATCTGAAACCTTACCTACGCCAAAACGAGTTAAAACGCTCTAAAGGCAGTCGTTAAATTTATCCAGCTACAAGAATGCTAAGAGCATGTTCTTAGCACTAGGAGCGAATGAATTAAGCCAAGATTAGGGGATTTAATACGTGCAGATACTTGATCTACGTCTTTTGAGGGGGAGAGAGTTGCTACGCTAAATGGGGGGGAATTTTCACTATAGAGTTACGTTTTTTTCCGCTTCATAGCAATATGTTGTAAAAATTAGCTACTCTTTTCGCTAATAAAAGTATCTTTTATATGTTTTTTGTTGTTATTTGTTAGGGGGTAAATGAATACAGTGAAACCTTCTTTTTCAAATGAAAAAATGAAATGAACTCTTTATTTGCAAAAAAAAAAAAAAGAAATCAAATAATAGTAGATTACACACCGAGGGCTGGAAAGTAGGAAAGGCCTCAGACCTCATGTACCTAATTGTTGACGGAGGCGTGATCTGAGGTTTCTTATTTACTTCCCGAGGGTGGTATACTATTTTTCTCCTCGACGGAGGTGGAAAGTGGCAACTTCGTTGACGCAAATTTACGCTTTCCGTCCGGAGGGGAGAACAATTTTTAATATGAAATTTTATTCCTTTTAATAAATTAGCTGAATGATCATAAAATTTGTTGATAAAAGAGTTGGTGAAAGTAAAGCCTAAAATAAAAGATAAAGAGTAAAAGCTATGGAAAATAAAAGTGAAAAGGTCACACTTACTTATGAAAATGCTATCTCTATCTCTTTCATCGCCCGCACTTCTCCTACCCACATGTGGCGCATGACGTTTGATTGTCATATTACTTCTAGTAATAGTAGTACATAACGTGGTACATAATAGTTCAATGGGAAATTTTAGACCAAAATCGCCTAAACAAAAAAAACATCGTCCATTTTTTGAAAGTCGGCTAAAAATAATATTTCATCGATGCACTACTAACTGTGGTTACGGTAACAAGTGTCAATCTAGTGCCAATGCCAACATAACATGCCAAACATGCCGACATAACCTCGAATGTACATCTCTGTTACTAATATCCTTTCCTTTCTGGCCGCATCTTCTCTACAACGGAACACCTTCCGAAGCGGTGGTAGAATCAAAAATGACGTCAAAAAGTTATCTATGTGATATTATTTTGAATAAAAATTTTGACTTTGACTTTGACTTTGATATATTCACGACCGTATTCCCTTCACAGTTGGTCATAAACCTTGCTACAAAAGCAGAACTTCGAACCCTGGCTTCGTCTTGGCAGAGTTAGAGATCACTCTGTATCTAGCAAGCGCGTACGCACACTTATTATTGCAAAAATGAACTTCCCTCTTATCTTTCTATTGCGTTCACACACGATGACGATTGTGAAGCAAGGAGATGTAAGAAACTGCAAGTAGAAGCACACACGGTGACGGATTGACGCACCGTGTTTGCTTCTACGTGCGGTTTCATACAAAAGCTTGCTTCAAAAATGTCGGACTGACGTCTGCAGCTCCGTCAATGCGTCATTGTGTGTGATCCCACTTAATACATACGTGCTGTTTCAGTAGAAAAATTGTCAAAAAACGAAAATTTTGGTTAATAACAAGTAAGAAAAATCGTACGAAAAATACGTTTTCATAAACAGTGCAGTATCTGCGTAGTAACTATGAAATAATCTATGATTGGGGGTTGTACGATCATCTGTCAAATCCTTTATCTACCCCTATCGTCTGCAAAGCATTCCCAGGTCACCATGTCACGCTTAGCACGTAACATGGGTCCCCGACATTTCGTTTAGCGAAGTTTACTTGACTTGGCATGATTCTCCTGGGCAAACGATTTGCTTTCATACGGTACACATGCCCTAGCCAACAAAAATATCTCTGTTTCATAAGCTTAAGCATAAGCATATGTTCACGACTATATTCCCCGAGGGGGTAGTCAGAGATATTCTGAAACCTCAGAACATCCACGTTTCACCATTAGTACCGAAACTCTGTCCAGTGTGACGGGGGGTGAGCCTGTCGCCACTTATAATGGACAGTGGGTACAATACATGCCTCGAAATTGAAGCATGCAGGTTTCCTCACGATGTTTTCCTTCACCGAAAAGCCAGTGGTGTATATCTCTGTTTAAGCGTATTAAATAATCACAAGCAAGGACATAGAGACTTACAAGAGAGTCCTTCAGACCGCGCGGCTTCCCAAACCACACATAATATCACGATAATAAATAACATATAAGAATATACAGGGTCCACCTTTATATGCTGGCGGTTTTTGAAGAGAATGATCAGACCATAAAGTTATTATACAGGAGTATAGGAACTGACTTGAGTTGTCAAATGGAACCGTTTTTGGAGGTTTTCAGGAGACTATCGGCGAGCTCTGTCTATAATTCCGAGTCTAACGTAAAATCGTGGATAATTTAATGAAATAGTGTTAGCATGTTTCACAAAATTATCTACGATTTCACATTCGATTCACCATTATTCACTGAAACCGTTACCGCTTATCCTGCGTTTTTACCCTGCGATAAAATCCTCAAAAAACGGTTCTATTGCATAGCGTCACGTGTCTCGTTCTATTATACAGTGGTGACGCTATGTACATCTCGCTCTCTCAGCTGTCAGTTACTCTATTAGTAACTTTACGGGATCAGACCATCCAACTGAACAAATTTCACTATGGCACCAACATCGAAATTGCGAAAAAAAATCGTCTACTGGGTCGAGCAATAATTGACGACCCGGTTGGTGTAATGGTTACCACGCCGGACTGCCAAACCAGGGTCCTGGGTTCGAATCCCGGTTCGGTCATGGATGTTATATGTTCGTGCCGTTGTTGTATGGTTTCCATAATAAAAGCCTTTAGTGTTACAAGCGTTTCCTCCACAACCACTACACGTCTAGAATATTATACCTACTCACATCCTATCCATCTATTTTTGTATAACGTAAAGTAACAAAGTTATAAGTATAGTTGTTTTTTAAATATCTCGAGAAGCAATCTAGCGGGTGGGACTATTAGCCCGACCCGAGGGTAGACTGTTTTTGTACGCGCACGGCGACAGATGTGCTAGCGAAATTATTGTAATACTAAATATAAACAAATTATCGAAGATCCAGTTTTTATTTAAACAATCCCGTCACATTAGTGCTAGTTTGGGATCATTACAATGTATGTGCCTGTGAGCGTTATATATTATATTATATTATATTACAGGTTATGGAACAGCAAATTTCTTTTTTCGCGATATTGATGTTGGTCCTATAGTAAATATGATGTTGCTCAATTTGATGGTCTAAAGCAGCCCCAGAGATATGAAACGTATTTAATTTTATGCCACGTATAAAATCCAAGAATATTATAAAATTCTCTCACTGTAGCATCTCCCTGAAATACCTTTTGGGGTTTACCTTTTGCGATGCTACCTTTAGCTCATTTAATATTTTCCTTTGCCGATCTCGACACAAGCGTATCTATAAATAATATATTTTACTGTAATTCGGAAGGATTATAAATTATTTAAGGGATCGTCTTCAAATGGTTAAACAGAGAATTAAGACTCTTTAGAGACCGGACTGTGCCCTGCAGTGGGACCATAGGGTAAAGGAATAATAAAACAAATGCGAGTCTGACAACGAGGGTTCCGTACCACCACAAAATATACAGGGTCCTTCGTAATATGCTGACACTTTTTTAAGGGGATGTTCAGACCATCAAACTGAACAACTTTCTCTATGGGACCAACATCGAAATCGCGTAAAAAAAATCAGCTGTCCCATACATTTGGCTCGAGTAGGTTTGCAGTTTTGTATGGAAGAGCAGATTTTTTTTTTCGCGATTTCGATATTGGTCCCATAGAGAAAGTTATTCAGTTTGACGGTCTGATCATCCTCTTAAAAAAGTGTCAGCATATTAAGTTGGACCCTATATACCTACCAATAAAATGTGTTTTCTTCGGAACATTTAGGGCGAGCCTGACTCAAACTTGACAGGTTTTTTTAGCACAAGCATAAGCATATGCTCACGACTATATTCCCCGAGGGGGTAGTCGGAGATATTCTGAAACCTCAGAACATCCACGTTTCACCAGTAGTACCGAAACTCTGTCCAGTGTGACGGGGGGTGAACCTGTCGCCACTTGTAATGGACAGTGGGTACAATACATGCCTCGAAATTGAAGCATGCAGGTTTCCTCACGATGTTTTCCTTCACCAAAAAGCCAGTGGTGTTACAAATCGTACATAAATTCCGAAAAACTCATTGGTACGAGTCGGCATGGACGGGGGATCCAACCATTGCCTCCTGCACGGCAGGCAAGGTTACTCGCCACTGGACCACCACGGCTTTTTTAATTATTGTTTTTCTGTAAAGTTTGTACTTTAATCACACTAAGGCCGGATTCGACCAAACTAAGATTTATAGAAGAGTAACTATACAAGAAACAATTTTACTCTCTTTTTATTCTTCTCGTTTATTCCGAAATAACTTAATTTGTCTTCGACCATACTAACCCGTACTAAAAGAACGAATGTATAATCCACCTAAAGAAAGAGGTCAATGTATCCGTACTTATTGCAATATATCTATATCTACAGTTTTAATTTGTTTGGTTTCTTTCTAATATTTTTTTTTTAGTTACTTGACATTGACATTTCCCTAGTCTCGGTACAAGCTTAAATTTAGGGAGTCACGTTGCAGGAATTGACCCGAGCACACGTCTCGCGTGGTTTACGCGCGTCGCGTTTTTGCCTGCCACGAGGCTCCGCAATCCTCAATCTCTTCTTGTTCTTGAACAAAAACAATCCCTGAGATTGGGATAGATTCTCCCATAAATTACACTTGACACTGGCGGAAATGCGGTGCTACGCACAAGCAAAAAGCCATTAATTATAAATAATAAAAAAAAAGCTTTAATTTACTCTCAACTTATTCATATAGATTAGGGTTGGTAAAACGCAAAATCAGTTTATTCTAGAGTAACCGGTGATTTAATCTAAGAATACAATTTACTCACGTTTGGTCGAATCGGGCCTTAGTTTCACGCGTGTGTATATTACCGTTTTTAAAATAGAGCAAAAACAAAAACCTTTTGAAAAATAAGTAGTTTATTGTATGGGGATATTTAATAACTTTTTAGTATTCTTTATTATTTGTTAGCAAGCCATAATGAAGCATATTCTGTAAAAATTTCAACTGGTTAACTATTGCGGTTCAAAAGATACAACCCTTTACAGTTAGAACAGATGGACGGACGGACTGACAGCGTAGGCTTAATAATAGCACACCTAGGACACTTAGCTATCATTTCATACAAATGGGAATAATATACAAAAAGAGGTATAGCTTGTGTGATACTGAGTGGCGAATGAGACAGGAATACGCCATTGCCCACATTTTCCGCCACGCTTCCTGCCAGAGAGGGTGATATTAAAATTGGTGGGGGGAAGGGAGTGTCCGGACTGTCTTATGTACACTCTTTCTTATACAATTGGTAAAAAAGAGTCCCGCAACGTAGGCACTTTTTGGATACGGAACCCTAAAAAAACGGTGTATAGTAACAGAATAACTTTCTGAATTTATGTACATCTAAAGGAATGTAAAAAGTTAGCGTGCTAACGGAAAATAAACTGTGAGTCGATATAATATCTTCGATCTAAGTGTAGTACGTTCTAGGTCAAAAATATTGTTGACCTTCTAGTATTTATACTTGTCACGTCAATAAACGATTCATTAGAGCTTTTTTTCTTAAGACGCTCCCCATAGGCAAACGCAGGGTCGGGCCATATCGTCGCTGGTCTTACTAAACGACGTAACTAACATCGAGGTTATTTTACATAATTTTTACAGGACAAGCTTTTTTCGGTTGAGCGCTAGCACCTTTCAAAATGTGTTTTCTCGATAACGCTCGAAGATACAGATACGTCAATTAGACCGATCGATTCGTCTTGGAAAATGGATTCGCCTACAATGAATAAGCCATTTACGCCAAAAATGTCAGATACGTCGTTTAGTAAGACTAGCGACGATATTTTGCTGGTTTTTATTAGAAGCTATCTTCTCGTTATTTGAAAGACATTTATATTACAATTTTTTTTTTTTTTTTTTTTTTTTTTTTTTTTTTTTATTAGGAAGCCAACATGACACATATAGTTTTACATTCACAATGTTACATTATAATTCTGAGTGTATACATGTCATACTTATAGGCTAACTCAGCATGCATACAAATTTAAACTTAAAGAAGGTGCATACATTTCTTGTAAATTAATGACATATACAGCAATGAAATTCAACATCTCGGTTTTATTTGCCATTAACTGAATGTCTACTTTATAAGTTAAAGTCACTTTTACATGCGACAGACACCATTTTGTAGGCAATTTTAAGATCTAAAAATATTATGTAGTAATTTTTTTTAAAACCAATAAATAAATATCTTGGACATTGTCACACAAATTATCTAGTCACATATAAAGTTCCGGAATCTAGCATGGACTTGTATTATAATAACTATACAACGATATAGAATACATAAATAGATACAAACATCCATGACTCGGGTACAAATATTCATATTCATCATACAAATATTTGACCCTCGGCACAGCAGGCAGGTTCACTACAAACTGTGCTGTCGGGCCGTCAAGTTTAAAAGAATGCTAATGATATCAATTTCACTTTGTATACCAGAAACAATACATAACCAATTGTTATCATACACGTTCCACTGAGGTCTAACTAGTTGTAAATCAATAGGAGATAACTTTTTTATTCTAACAACTTAGAAAAATAACAAGACAGTCATAATTATTGAGAAATAACAACGTAGCAATATGCTACGAGGCGTAGCAACGTAGCGCCGTAGCAACGTAGCACGTACATATTTACGGCCTACGGGGTTACGGAAACCATTAACTCTCGCCCAAATTGTTTTAGGATTCTGCACGAAAAAGGTAAATACGAAACCTAAAGTTCCCGCTAGTTATTTACCCGTCTATCTTGTTGAAAGAGAAAAAAAAAGAAAATATTAGAAAAGGTACTAAGTTGGGTACAGAATAGATTCGTATTTTACTGCAAGAAAAGATTCTCCTGTATAGGCACACATTGTAAATTTTATATCACTGCGGATAACTTCAGCAAGTATTCGAAATAGCGAAAAGAAAATATATAATACGACGCGACGGCCCGACAGCACAGTCTGTAGTGAACCTGCCTGCTGTGCCGGGGGTCGCGGGCTCGAATCCCGTATGGGGCAAATATTTGTATGACGAATATGAATATTTGTACCCGAGTCATGGATGTTTGTATCTATATATGTATTCTATCTTAGAAAAAGTATATGTTTAGAATGAGCCTCACACTTGTTCCGTATAAAACAAAAGGGGCTAACTTTCTTAGGTTGGTGTGTGTGAGGCGCCATATAATTATGTATGTGTGCGTGTATATGTATAGGGTTTTGGAACCAGTACTGGTTCCTATTTTTTTCGACGCTTTCGTAGCTTTGACTGTCTATCTTGATAATCTAAGTATTCTATATCGTTGTCTAGTTATCATAATACAAGTCCAGGCTAGATTCTGGAACTTTAAATGTGACTAGATAATTTGTGTGACACTGTCCAAGATATTTATTTATTTATTTAAAATCGGCTGTCCCATACAAAAACTGCCGTACCTACCTATTCGACTCAAATGTATGAAACTACTGTTTTTTTCGCGATTTTGATGTTGGCTCCATAGTAAAAGTTGTTCAGTTTGATGAGTAGAATACATGCTGAAGTTATCCGCAGTGATATAAAATTAACCCTGTATATGAATGTATCTACTGGTGTAACTTTCAAGATATGCAATATTTGTTGATATGACGTCATGATTAAAATTATGCATGCATTTTAAAATTATGACTATATTCCCCGAGGGGGTAGTCAGAGATATTCTGAAACCTCAGAACATCCACGTTTCACCAGTAGTACCGAAACTCTGTCCAGTGTGACAGGGGGTGAGCCCGTCGCCACTTATAATGGACAGTGGGTACAATACATGCCTCGAAATTGAAGCATGCAGGTTTCCTCACGATGTTTTCCTTCGCCGTTTGAGAGCAGTCGGTATTACGTACATAAGGTTAAAAAAGGCATATTGTCCGTGAAGTTTCTAACTTGGACCTCATGATTGAGTGACCATACCTTTCCGCAACGAGCCACCGAGACGCTCTTTCCTACTATGTATGAATAATTTAAAAACCAACACATCAAACACTTACGCTCGAAGTAATAAAGTTCATAACTGCATGTATCAATCCATTCCACAGTTTTCCTATCGAACGAAAGCACACTGTATCCTATAAAGATGTGGTCCAAAATCGTAAAGCACGCGACTCTCCATATTTGAATTTAGAACAGTTTTTATTTCTTTTTTACTTGCTCTGGCTCTCGAAACTGTCTTGCTGGCAACCGGCCAGTGTGAAACGTTTTGCATGTTATTATAATTTTTATTTTTTTACCCGCACTTGTCGGGTTTTCGATTTTTTGTTTTGACATTTAACAGGCCTTATCTTAACCTTTTCCCACGCAGTGCCTTCTGAGCATCGCATGGCAATGCGGCACTTTGTCTTTCCATATTATTGATTATTAATATTTCTAGTAGAGTCTCTAGTAGAGTTTCTGGCCGCATCTTCTCTACAACGGAACACCTTCCGAAGCGGTGGTAGAATCAAAAATGACGTCAGAAAGTTATCTATGGGATATTATTTTGAATAAAAATTTTGACTTTGACTTTGACTTTCAATATTTTTGGTCGTAACGGAACGTCTTTGTTGGGTTAAACCATAGACATATTACTCTAGCGATAGACAAGCTCGTTCAAACAAACAACATGTCACACAAAACAACACAAAATGACACATTGCGGTCTGTCATAATGCCATAGTGACGAAGTGAACTCGGGAACATCAATCAGGTGCGGACACCTCATTCAAGTAGAACATGTTGCTTCTATGGAAGGGCAAGTCTATCGCTAGAGTTTAAGTCTATGGGTTAAACTGACAGTCTCACTGATTTCGTTTTCTTGAATTCTCATTCATCATCACAGCCTAAATACGACCCTGCAGGACACAGGCCTACCCTCAGGGAGGGTGTATGAGCGTTAGTAGTCGGAATTTCTTGTTAAGCATACGCAGTTTTACTCACGATGTTTTCCTTCACCGTTTGGGAGCAGTCGGTATTACCGTATATATACCGTTAGAAAAAGTAATTGGTACGTGTCGTCAATGCGGATTAATACCTGATCCTCAAGATTGAGTTTCCATAGCTCTCCGCAACCCGCAACCGACGATTTCTTTTTTCTGGTTATTCCCTTTAAAAAAAAAGTTTATGAATACGTCTCATGGGAAATGAGAAAAGTTATTTGACACACTTAAAGCATCGCAACGAGAACGACCTTTCCTCCAACTTCAGCAGGTCACAACCAAATTACTTTTTTGTTAATTTTATTTTACTCTACACTACTAAACTATATAAAGGACAATGGTGTTTTTTACTTTTTATTTTATCATACAGTCTATAAAATAAGATAAAAGTCATCGAAAGAATTACTTCGATACGATAAGTAGTTTTCGAGATATTAATTTTATAAGGCTAGAAACGCTCGACCACACTCGCTTGTGTGACGTCACGAGACATGAATCGCTTCGCGCCGCAACGCCTGCCCCCGAGGCCGAGGCAAGCGCGCGAGGCACCGCGAGGTGCAGGTGGGCGGGACCCTAGGGGAGCGTGTCATTTCTCTATGGCGGGACCAGTCCAGCTACGTCACACGCAAAGCGCGCGCTTTCACTGACAATTCGGTATGTCAAGTTTTTTTTGGTCTTCATTTTTATATTTTTTTCGGACAGAAGACATAATTTTAAGATACCTATTTCATTCTTATTGCGATTCATCGAGTTTATCAATATAAAATTAATTTTTAAATTATTGTGATCTATAATCTCTAAGTGCAAAAATGGCGGAGAGAAAATAATTCGAACTCCATGGAGAAAAACTACCTACAGCTATATTTAAAAAAATTCAAACCTGCCTTCTCTTTCTAACTCTATGCTGGAAACAGATACGGCAACATCAAATGTCAAATTCTGACATTGTGAATGTATTTTTTTTTCTTAATGGCCGGGTACATAAAGTTGATTTTATGTTTACCAAGGAGTTCACAGGTATGCCAGTGACGTCACTGCACGGACCGAAAAACGACGGTATTTTATTAAAAATATCTGTAATCCTTTCATTTTAAAATCTCTGACATAGAAAATATGATTATTGAGACAATTATCTCCAAATGGTTTTCGATTCAGCGCTCCAAAAAAAAACTTGACATACCGAATTGAATTTTTGTTCAACTTCCAATGTCTATAACTTTATTTTTTGAATGAAACAAAAACAGATGTATTTCGTAACACTTAGGCGAGGCTTAGGACTGGTATCCAACAAAGCGGAGATAGGTGGACTTTACCACAGAAGAAGGGAGATGCTTAGCGGCGGGTGATTGAATTTGAGCAAAGCGAAGTGGACATGGGTGGAGTGAAGTGAAGCCGAGCAGAGTCGAGCGGAGCCACATAATAAGAAAGAGTATCTATTACTACATACTTTATGAACACTCCCTGCCTCACTCCAACGTTTTACCTCACCACGTCTATTGCCCTCTTGCTATCTTGGCGGCAACTACTGTATAGGAAGTCTGTGGGCGGCAACTTGGCGGTTACCTGTAGCCTAGACTGACAGCATAAATGACACGCTAGAATTTATGTTCTCGAAACAAAGAGAATATAATCACAGGACGAAGGATAAAAACTCTTTGAATAGACGATTTATGCCCATCTCTCAGGATGCATTCGACAGACGAACAATGTTATCGATTAGTCCACAGACTTAAAAGAAGAACCAGACGGAATGTCATCTAATCATGAGTGAAGCACCCATTTGTGTGCGTGCTGTCACGCGGTACATAAGGTGACGGGTTGTCGGACCTGCGCCTAGAGCTAGTGCATCTGTGTGAGTGAAGGTCCCTTGTAGAACAAACGAGATTGTATTACCTTGCATGCTTCACATCTTTTTAGTGCAATACTCGGTCCGTATTTCTTTCAGGTCCGTGGATTATTCATAACTTTTTCGTCAAATTATTTAGAAGAGGATTGAGCTTTTATATTCGTACAATTTACTTCGCGAGCAATGATATTAATGACTAGATTAGTAGTATAGGGCACTAAAGCGTTGCCACTTCGTCGAAGTCCGCAGACTTCTTTGACTTCAGTCCGTCGCTTATCTATGGTGAGTACAGACATATCCGTGACGTTTAAATTAAGCTACCAAAATGTGGAAATGCGCCGTAAAAATTTGTAAATCACGGTCGGAAAAGAATAATAAAGGAAGTGGTGTTACTTTTCACAAGTAAGTTTACTATATTTTGTTAAGATTATTCAAGATAACATTGAAAAACTAAATAAAATTTTCACGCATTGTTTTTGCCATCAGTGTTGCAAGTAAATACGATTTTGATTTTCCCACATTGTTGGGAGTTTCGGTACCCTCTTCGTTATTTCATAGGTACAGGGTTAAGTTTTAATCAGTCCGGATAACTTCACCATTCATTCCCCTAACCAAACTGTACAACTTTCACTATAGAGCCAACATAGAAATCGCGAAAACCAAATCAGCTGTTTCATACAAAACTGCAGTACCGACTAGACTCAAATGTATGGGACAGCTGATTCCTTTCTTCGCGACTTCGAAGCCGGCACCATAGTAAATAAAATAAATAAATAAATAATAAAAATCTTTATTTGCATAGTGAAAGTGAAGAGAATAAATGGTGACGTTATCCGATCTGGGCTGATTAAATATCAACCCTGTATAATACGATATATTTAGGGTCTGTTTCACAACTTCCGAATAAGTTCTTGTTACTTGTTGCTTATCCGACAGCTCATTTGACATATTCTTCATAAAAAATATGTCAAATGAGCTGTCCGATAAGCTAACAAGAACTTATTCGGAAGTGTTGAAACAGGCCCTTAAAGTTTAATTATAAATCTGATCAGAAAACACAGACTATATATTCAAGTTTAGAATTCAGGTAATAAATTAATTAAATTCAGTAATTAATTCTGGGGAAATTATTTCTAACCACTGGCAACAGTGGTCGTTTGTACTGACGTTTTTAAAATAATAACGTCTTTCTCATTTCATCGTAATTTTTTTGACGGCAGAAGAAACGAGACAAACATAGTTTACTTTGACGTATGTATCGATTTCCAAGCTACGTCTTTGAAACTCTGAAGTGGTTACGCATTTTTGAGAATTGTTTGTAAGAAGCTATCCCTCTAGTTGTATAAGCTCATTGTTCGCGAGGGTTTAATTGTTACTGATTTCAAAAAGATCGTCATTGGCCGCGATCACGAAGGTTATACACTAGCCGCGATCTTATCTATTATACGAATATAGCCGATTTTACCCGACAGCCCAATCCTATTCTAAGAGCTCATGGTCTTTACCTACGAGTACCTACTTCTGAGTTAATACTTTTTTCAATTTATTTACTAGCCTGGTTACTAGACCTTTTGGCTAAATCTTATTTTATTTTTAATTTTCTTCTGCATTCACATTAAAACGTTGGTATTCGACGTTTTGATGGTTCTTTGGAGTTTTTGGAGAAACGCGAAGACGCAGGAAAAGCAGAGAAGTCCACAGGAAAGAGGTGAACCGACCGCTTTGCCGCGCTTAAATCACGGAACGCTTTTGCTATTTACGACCCATGCACCATCATATTTCACTTCTTCTTATCGAGTGGGCTGCAAAGCCCTGGTGTCAGAGTTTATTCAAACCGCCTTACGGCCTCTGACGTGGTTTTTATGTAACGACTACTACCACCAGTGATAGTAGCCGGGACCAACAGCTTAACGTGCCATCCGAAGCACGGAATCATCTTTCTTTTCAGACAATCAGGTGACTCAGCCTGCAATGTCCTAACCAACTGGGGAAAAACGCACAAAGTAACATTTCACTAGGTGCCCCCCGTGGGAATCGAACCCACGACCTCCGTGTCAAGAGCCCAATGCTCTAACCATTAGACCACGGAGGCAGTATATTTCACTGAACTGTATATTGTCCACTTGCAAGACACTTTGTTACGCAAAACAACACCAATTTTACGAACCAAAAACTCACTATAAACAATAAAAATTCGATGAAATATGAGGACTCCAAACGTCAGCTACCAAATCCCGCGAAAAACTTCTGAGTTAATACTACATATTCAATGTTGCCATCACTTAGAACGTTGTTATTATAATAAGCATATTTAAGTTAGCAATAACAACGTTGACCGCTTCTAAACTCAAACGACAGCCCCTCATTATTCAATATTCCGACAATATTTCAGGCCTATAATATTTTACGAGTGACCCGACGGTTTCAAACGTTTAGTGCGATGGCTCCCAATGTGTTTTGGGTACTTTTTTATTATTTGTACGTTTAAGTGCTTGACATATGAAACTTTTTGATATTATGATGTAGGATACTTTTTGATGGGAGCGCGCAATACAAACGAAGTCTGGTTATATTTTCAATACTTACCAATTAAAGTCACTGAAATTTTTCAGAAATAATCTACACACTTATATCTATGCTTGTATGTTGTTAGATTTTCGATAAAATGTTTAGTTTTAAAGTTACAGTGCCTCAATGATTCCCATTCATATCTTAAATTAATCCTAGCATTGAAATTTCATATTTTAACGAAAATTTGACAACAGCGTAATGTGAACAGTGAAGATTAGTTTCTAGACTGTTCCTGAAAAATTTCATTGACTTTAATTGGTTAGAATTTAAAAAATAATATGTCTTCGTTTGTATGGAGCTCGGTCAAAATTGTATGCCCTTAAGAGGATGATGATGATTGATGGCTACACCATACAAAGGAGCTGTTTCAATCCAGGTCCCCTTGTTTCAATATAGATCTGTCAACACTTATAAAACTGTACAGAAATGTGTATGAACATTGAAGTGAAGATAATTACAGAAGCTAATGAGATCGTGGGTGCCCATAACCCCAAATAAAGTATATTTTTTTTAGTTGGATTTTTTACCTCTTTGCTTGTTTGCTCAAGCATTGCAGTTCTGTTACTGAGCGGTCGGTTGCCTGCTCTCCGGCCTGCCACGAAATACAGCCATTTTGTGGTGGTTCAAGCGTGTGTTTTTGTACAACACACGCTTGAGCCCTTTGATAAACAATCATCTCCCAAATATGCGGAGCAGCAGACGTAGTGCGCCAATCCGTCACCGTGTGTGCTTCGACGTGCGGTTTCTTACAACTCCTTGCTTCACAAATTACGGACTGACGTCTGCTGCTACGTCAATACGTCATCGTGTGTGAAAGCGCCATCTATTACTGAACAACTTCAAACACATTTGCTATCTATACTGGACATTGGCAAAATCAACACAATTTTAAGATTAGATTACACCAGCTTTTACCCGCGACTTTCTCCGCACAAATTGTATACCAGATATTAAGTCAAATCATAAGCTTTCAAACAAAAAAGGTTTCATCAAAATCGGTTCAGTCGTTTTTGCGTGATGCTCGTATAAACAAACAAACAGACTGTCAAAAATGTGTGATTTGGAGTCAGAAACACCTAACATCATATATCGTAATCTTTTTCTTGCAAATATTTCAATGTACAGTACCTACTTCTTTTGCAGTTTTGTATAATAGTTTAGATTAGAGCATCACAATTTCGTTATTGTTAACTACTCTATTACCATTTCGTGGACAAAATTTGGTCATATCTTTAAAATTTTATTTTAAAAGTATTGATAAATAAAAAAGCTTTTAAGTTTTGCATTTACTTGTTAACAAGTTTCGTATGAATACGATTTCAGAGATCATTGGATTTCAGTGTCCATTTTATTTTCAATATCCATTAATACCTGAATGAATCAACCTGTGCATATTGTTTAAATTGTAAATGTTTTATGACAATACAATTAATATACAGGTTGTTTCAGAAAAGTGTGATTTATTTATTTATTTAATAAGGCTTACCAACTAGGCACATACAAAACACTTCTTATATCACTAGCAGAATCAAATATACATATGTGTCTATATTATAGGTAGGCACAGCACTAACATTTAACAATTTAAGGTGCTATTAAAGTTAAGTTAAAATGAAGCAATATTTGAATACTTATCTTCCGTTTGTTAAAATTACCCCCACAAAACAACACACACAAAACCACATTACCTAACCTACTCGACTCAAATGTATAGAACAGAACAGTTTTTTTTCGCGATTTCTAGGTATATTGGCTGCATAGTTAAGATAAATGAAGAGATGTTATTCAGTTTGATGGTCTGAAGCACTCCCTTAAATATGATCAGTGATCAGGATCACACATTTCTGTGACACCTATTCGGGTTATAGGCTTAGATCAAAATAAAATTTATAGGTACTGTATTCCGTGGTATATGTAAGTAGCTGTAAAAATAGTAACATCAACTGATTGCGGAATAGCCCAATAATCGATCAACGTTTTCGTTAGTCGACGATACTATACAGGGTCTGTCTGAAGGGTCTGAAGGACCCTATATTAAATAACTACCCACTGCTAGCATTACAAAGACCTTCAAACACCATTTCCATACCAAACAAACTTTCTTATAAATCCATTTTATTCCGTGTTAAGGCACGGAACTTTTCTCTCTGCGTTTTTCCAACTGAATACAATCTCTTCAAGGGAAGAGTAAATAGGTATTTTCTGGAAGAGCGCGCTACAAATACCGTCCCTCTCCCTGCAAGGGACAACGGTTCGAACCCAGGTCCAATCAAATTTGTACAGTCAGCATGAGAGAAACCTGACCCCTCGATCTTAATGTTTAAAGCTCAAAAGGTTAGATTTCTCTGATGCTGACCGTACCAACGAGAACTTTATATAATTATGCTGTTTTTTATTCATTTGCCATAGGCAGTGCAGTTAATGTGGCCATTATAAAATGTAAAGTTAAACTTAAATATTAGGATATGTTATTTTTTATTTTACTTTAGAAATCAGCCTGTAGTGTTAGTCAGAGGGGGGAGCCCTACATATTAGGTTATTTAGGTTCAAGGGGGAATCTCCTTAACGCTTAACGTAAAGGAAAAAAAACACTTATCATTATTTTTTATCTGTGGCCTATGTCCAGCAGTGAACGCATGTAATTTTATTTTTATTGATTTCCTTTTTGCAGAACTTACAGCTAAATAACAGTTTGATTTATACAAAGAAAAATTGATAGTCAGATGCTGACAAGTTCCCTGAATGTGAAAAAAATGTAACCAGTTATCAATTATATTTTTAATTCCTAGCCACCAGCACACAACAAATTCTAGTACTACATAAACTTATTCACAAATCAAAACAAACTTTGAGAGCCGCTAGCACTCGCTACCAAACTTACGGAAGCAGCTCACGTTCAATCGTCTAGATTACGTGATAACAATTTATTATAGACGATTTTACACGGCGAAAAATAGCAGTCATGTGTTCAGAAAATGAAGAGATGCTTTCTAACTAAAATGATGTTTTTTTTATAGAGAGATAGGCCCACCACACATTCCCACCGCTGTTACTCCTGTAAACCAGGATCAACAGCGGGATACACAACACTAGATAATGAAGTCTAGCTAGTCTGGGGGATAGCTAGTTGGCCCAGAACCAAGTGTGGGAATCCCGGCATGCAGCATAAGAATGGCCATCAAGGAATGGGCTGATAAAACACACAGGCTGGAGTGGTCTGGCCTTGCAGGTCTACAACACTCTAAGAAATTTATCAGCAATGTGACAACTCGCGTTTCGAAGTTCATACTGAACAACAGTAGGAGCAAGGCTCGTGCCATCGTCGGAGCCTTCACCGGGCACTACGCCACAGGCACGATGATGCATAAGATGAAACTCACTCTGGACTCTAGCTGCCGAGCGTGCGGAGAGGAGGAGGAGACCATGGACCACATCCTCTGTGACTGCGATGTCTTGGCGGCAAAGCGCATGTGCCTCCTCGGAGATGGATATCCAAAACCAGGAGATCTTAGATTTCTTCCCCTTAATGGTATTGCCTCCTTCATTGACCATGTATTTGAAGGGTGAAGAAAGCAAAAGTATAGGGGCTAACACAAAAGATCCCATTGGGTCGAAGTGTTGCTGGCTTGCCAGCCCCCGCAGCAAGATAAGATAAGATAGTCTGGGGGATGACTACTAAAAACTACTATTTCTTCTTTCTACATATTTCAACTTTTTCTGACTTAGTGCACTGAGAAAAATATGTAAGTTATATACTGGGTCTTTCTATCAAACTGAACAACTTTCTCTGTTGGACCAACGTCGAAATTGCGACTGCTGTCCCATACAAAATTGCAAACCTACTCGGACCAGATAGATTTTTTCGCAAATTCGATGTTGGTCCCATTTGAGAAAGTTGTTCAGTATGATGGTCTGAACATCGCGATCAACTAAAAAAAACGGCAGCGTATTACAAAAGACCCTATAATGTCACAACTATTTTGTGGGACCTCCCATACAAAAGTCGCGGATCAGGCGATCAATTTTCTAAGGTAAGTCCAAAAAAAATTTTTTTTTTTTAAATAATAAATAAATATCTTGGACAGTTCTTGTATTTATAAAGATCTTGTATTTAACTTCATTGTCAGAATTTTTTTAAAATGCTATTTATAATTAAAAATTAGTAGTGTATAGTGTATTAGAATAAACAGTTGCATTACTTTAAGAGGGGATGGTACCCATGATACTGAACAACTTTCCAAAAGAAATATATCGAAAATTGGCACAAAAAAATTTTGTTTTTTCACACAAACGTTCCATCATCTGATTGCATTTTAAGGCGCGCGCCCGCGCCTCGACGCCGCCTCGACTCCTTCTGTATGCGATGCGCTTAACACCCTGTATAACTTCTTGAGCTCCTCGCATATTATAGTCAGAAAAAATTAAAATATTTCTGTGCTAAAATGAAGATTACGGAATTTCCCAAGAAACAAGTGAGGTGAGAAAAATTCCTCAAATAAACTCAAGGATAAGCTTCTTGTTTATTTTTTATTTTTTTGACGAAACCCGCTAAGTGCGTAGTCTGCGTACTTAAGAAAGCCCAAAGAAAAACTTTGACAATGTAATTTTCAGCCGTTCTAAAAATATTTTTTGAGAGACATTGCTTATGGGGTGTTGAGAAGGCCTTTATTTAATTGAGGAAGTAGGTTGCCTGCGTTCATAAAAATAATTTAATAAGGCGCGTACCTCCGGAAAATAAATGACATAATTTGGCATAAAACCAAAGTGGTTCATAAGTTCTTCTTAGAGTAACACAAACTGAAAACCATTAACAATTAATACGTACGTTTAAAATACCTTTCGATATTTTAATTGCAGCAAGGGTGATTTTTGGCTTAATTAATATTGTATTATAATACAAAAATTATAAAACAGAAATGACCTTAGTGCGTTCACCACGATGACGCATTGACAGAGCGGCAGAGGTCAGTCCATCATTTGTGAAGCAAGGAGTAGTATGAAACCGCACGTAGAAGCGGTTTCTTACAACTCCTTGAAAATGACGGACTGCTTAGAGTATACAATATACATATACAGTAGTATACTCTAAGACGGACTGACATCAGCCGCTCCGCCAATGCGACATCGTGTGTGATCCCACTTAAATGCATTACAAAGGACATGCGGCGATAAATGCCAAATATTGTATACTTCAAAAAGAAAAATGATAAAGCGGCAATACCAAGGCAATAAAAAAAATATCTGATAATGTCAATTGAAATAACCGTTGACTGGTGTTTCCACAATTTAGTCAGAGTTAAAAATTATTTAAGGGTGGGTCCATACATGATAAATGTAATATTACATACATTATAAAATGATATACAGCTGTATACAACGGTTGGCATTTTTTCTATGGCCGGGGCCGCATCTCCTTTTAATGGGTGCCTGATAGTATCAAAAGGCCAACTGTATGGAGTCAACATCGAAATCGCGGAAAAATTATACAAGGTGTTACAAAAATACAAATAATCCTTTAAGGGGGTGGTGTAGACCATCAAACTGAACAACTTTCACTATGAGACAAATATCTAAATCACGAAAAAAAATATTTATGTTCTATACTCTACAAATGGACTAGAGCTAAAATATGTATGGGATATTTTTTTTCGCAATTTCGATGTTGGTCCCATAGAGAAAGTTGTTCAGTTTGACGGTCTAAACAACCCCCTTAAGAGTTTTAAAAATTTATTGTTATTTATGAAACACCTTGTATAAAAATATATTGTTCAATCGAAAATATCAATGGCTACTCGATCCAAATGTGTGTGAAAGTTTTGTCGCGATTGGGATGTTAAAAAAAAATCATTTTATTGTCTCAATACAGTTTTTCTCAATGTTATCTCCATATTAAAAGATAACTACAAATACAAAATACTCCATGCTCATATTAACAACAAAACACCAACCCTTTTATTAACAACAACATACCTACCTATGAAAAAACAAAACACACAATTTAAACTGTTTCCTCGAACCCTATCAAAGCAAAACATTGATGTTTTCTCACAAAACCGATAGAAAAACATGTTATCGTGTGTCCATTCGACCAAATATTGGGCCTTCCTACCAATTTTACTAAACTGCCTACTTAATAAAGAGACCAGTGGATAAGCCGAATTCTATCGTCTTACTTTTCTACATAACCTTTCTTTTTTTAGTCACTGTGAATATTGGCGTCATGATCATCATAATCAGCCTAATCAGTCCACTAAAAATGTGATGGGATCCTTTGTGCCGGATACGATTATTGAAGAAAGGGCCGATTAATGTGTGTAATTTTATTTCATTTTTTTATTATGCTGAAGAAACGTTCTGTGGATTTATACGTATACCTTCTTGTGATCAGTCCACTTCTGAACATATACCTCTCCAAAGTCGCGTCAAACTCTTTCCTCAGCTTTCCTCATCCAGTCGCTCCCCGTCCCCGCTAACGTCTCAGGTTGTGACTCCAACCTCGGAAGGCATCCCACATTACGCCTGCCAGTTTGTGGTCTACATTTTATAATTCGGACTCCCCGTGGCTTGTCAGTTCTTCAGCAGATATGACCGCATGATCATGTATCATTAATTTAAGAGCTATGTTCTTGTCGGTAGAGTATTCGCCAATTAAGTGTCCTTTCCGCCAATTCCTTGAGTTCTTGATTCGACATCAACCATTTCTTTCACATGTTCTTGATAAATCTGTTAAGGTCTCTGCCTCTCTTCCTCTCTACCACTACAGCGTGCAAATTTTCAGAGCTAGGTCAACCAGCAACTTCTACTTTAGTTCTCTAATATATCCCCTCATGCTTAATGTGATCTCTAAAAAAAGTGGCTGTGACAGAAGGACGGACGGACGGACACGAGAGTGATCTTATAAGGGTTCCGTTTTTCCTCTTTGAGGTTCGGAACCCTAAAAACAATGAGCATAGCTCTTTCCATATACTTAGTCTCTATTTTCATAGTCTAAAGTCGTACGTCATGACGTCAAGAAAAGTAAATACATAGATTTACACTCTAGATTAAGCCCTATCGTAACCAAACATGGAACAGCAGTAGTTTGACTTTTGCATACTAAAAGACGATTTGTTTGGCAAACATTCTGTAAGATTGACAGCTTGCCAAACACAAAAACCGGCCTCGGTGACCGAAATAAAAAATAATGTTTTGCCTTTTTTGTTTACATAAGGATTCACAACTGGCTATCTCGCTTTCGATTTCTTGGCTCCATCTTTCAGCGAAAGCAAAAGTTTTAAATCTATGAGTAAATACATTGACTGAAACTTCATACATGTTTTACCCACTCTTCTTTTCTCGGGTCAGCATGAGCTATTGTCTTAGTAGGATCACACACGATGACGCATTGTCGGAGCGGCAGACGTCAGTCCGTCGTATGTGAAGACGGATTGACGCACTGTGTGCTTCTACGTGCGGTTTCATACAACTCCTTGCTTCCCAAATGACGGACTGACGTCTGCCGCTCCGTCAATGGGTCATCGTGTGTTACAGCTCTAACGCATTTAATTTTACACCCTGTATATTCTAAACTCACTTTCCTCTTTACAAAAAAAGACCAAAAACAAAACCCTTTGCACAGTAATCGAGCGAAGAAAGCATTCTGAAGATAAAATTACCTCTTTTCATACGAGCGCCCTCCATTCTGGCCCTCCATAAACCCTCCTAAGTTTTCGCGTATTCAATGTTCAATGTACTAATAATAATTCGGGTCTCTTTTATAGTCTGTACGCAGTTTAGCAAAATTGGTTGCCAGTGGTGTTGAGCGAATAGTTTTGGAGGGAAAGCCGGGATTCGAACGTCCTGGGTTCAAATCTTAAAAGTTGGCTCCGTATTAAAAGTTAGTCAGTTTCATGGTCTGAAACACCCTTTTGTGGTTGAACTACACCAGGCAGCACAGCATCGCATTTTTCCGTCGCTCCATCCTTTTCTGTCACTCAGGAACGTCATTTGCTAGAGCATATAAGATAGACGGAACGCGATCGCACGCGGCGTGCTGTTCCGTGCTGTTCCGTTCCGTCTATCTTATATGCTTTAGCAAATGACGTTCCTGAGTGACAGAAAAGGATGGGGCGTCGGAAAAGTGCGATGCGGTGCTACCTGGTGTAGTTCAACCCTTAGTATTACTACGGTGTTTTGCTTGTTGGGTGTTTTTTACACCCTGTATAAAGAACAAAAGCAAATACCTATTAGTGTTTCGTTCTTTTCGTTATCACAACTTTCTGTCACCCTGTATAAACAACAAAAGCTAATTTTAATATAAGTTTTTCGACAACACGAATCTGTCAAGGGCTACAAACCTATAAATGCCACTTTACACTGACAAAGCACAGGATTTTCCTTTCCAGTCCCTCATCACACCTCTACGACCTCTGTCAAATATAAAGTACACGTTATCTGCCAGTATAACGTCACAACACTTCTTTCAAAGAAGACTAGAATATCTTTTTCTCCCCTCCGGACAAAAAGCGTCAATTTTCGTCCCGCTGCACTAAACGAAGTTGCCGCTTTCCACCTCGGTCGAGGACAACAATTGTATACTAACCTCGGACAGTAAATAAGAAAGCCTCAGATAACATGTTTGTTGACAATTACATGAGATCTGAGACATTTCTTACTTTCCTGTCCTCTATTACATATATATATGTATCTACTATATTTGCACCATTCAACTAAATTATACAGGGTGTTTCATAAGTAACAATAAATTTTTAAAACTCTTAAGGGGGTTGTTTAGACCGTCAAACTGAACAACTTTCTCTATGGGACCAACATCGAAATCGCGAAAAAAATAATTTTATATCCCATAAATATTTTAGCTCTAGTCGATTTGTAGAGTATAGAACATAATTTTTTTTTCGCGATTTCGATATTGGTCCCATAGTGAAAGTTGTTCAGTTTGATGGTCTACACCACCCCCTTAAAGGTTTATTTGTATTTTTGTAACACCTTGTATAAGCATTCAAAATTATAAATGTGTGTTAAGACATTCATTTACATTACAAAAACAATAGCCAATTAGTATACTTATTTCATTTTTTATTGTTTTGTCGAGCAACATAATCATCATCTTACGATCCAGTGCTGGTCACAGGTCTCCACTCACTATAAGATAAGTACAAAGCGGCCTTATCACTAAATAAAAGTGACTTCTTCCAGGCAACAATGTAATTAAAAGTATAAATAAAGTATTCCAAACTCTTCAACATGCAGGTATCGTTCTGCTTGCTTCAGTAGGTATACTGTGTCAAAAGGACAAATAGTTCAATTGACAATGGGGTGCTCTTTGACAAGCAGGGCGATTGTACAGAATATTGAAAAGGCCCTTTTAGATAAATAGGTACGAAATCGATTAGTAGCAATTGTATTGTTTTAGAACATGTTTTAGAGTCATCGTGAAACATTGAATAACTTTAAATGTGGGATTCCATAGTCAAAGTCAAAATAATGTTATTAAATTGGAGAGCTGTCAATTTCATACAAAACTTTGTCGTAGAACAAGGTGTTAATAAATGAAATTTTTTATATACTATGGAAAAATAGCTTAGAAAATCTAGATTCCGCGTATCAAATAATATTCACAATTTATAATATAATTACGAAGATTATAAGGCTTTGAAATTTTGTATGAATAATTTCAGAGCTTGATATCTTCGTAATTATAAATTAAAATGTAAATATTATTTGATACGCGCAATCTAGATTTTCTAAGCTATTTTTCCATATATAAAATATTAATTCTATTAATACCGTCTACGACTGTTCTACGACAAAGTTTTGTATGGACTGAAACCACCTTATTACATTTATTTATTGTTCTACCATTTAAAATGTCAATTTTGAAAAAGGTGTTAAAAAATTGCTATTCCTGGCACGGAATGCAGGGCTATCAGCTTAGAACTGTCACACACGATGACGCGTGACGGAGCGGCAGGCGTCAGTTCGTCATTTGTTGCGAAGCGTTGTAAGAAAAGCGCCGAAGCGAGGCGTTGCAGTTGTAAGAAACTGCACGTAGAAGCACACACGGTCAACACGGTGCGTCAATCCGTACAACTCCTTGCTTCACAAATGACGGACTGACATCTGCCGCTCCGACAATGCGTCATCGTGTGCGATCTCACTTAGGTACTGACATAATTTCAACTTAAGGCGTATCTGCCCTGGACCACGACTCTCCATACTAATCGATGCGAACGGGCGCGTGGCTCCGGTCAGAATTTAGCTGTTTTCTTTGAAAAATTTGATGATTTTTTATTAATTTCGAAAAAGTAAGTAAACCACATCATTCTTAATTGTATTGTGAACAATATTGTAAATTTTCATTTTATTCCGATTAAAAATTTAAGAGTAAAATGGTTACAACTGAAAAAAAAGGGGTGACTTTAGATTTCCTTTTCTTCGGTTCTATTCATTAAAATCGATTTCTAGAAAAACCACATCACTTCTCATATCGTGTAGATGGTTCAGTTTATTTTTCAGTTCAAAAAGTGCCATAGTTAATGAATAAAATGGTTACAAAGTTACCCAAAACCGGAAGGTAGGTTAAATGCGTTACATACTCAAAACTGAAAGTGGTCCGTCAGACCATCAAACTGAACAACTTTTACTGTGGGACCCATTGTAGATTGTAGTACATTTGATTCGAGTAGCAATTGAAATTTTCTATGTAACAAACATAGAGAAATTACGAAAATTCTTCGAAAATATTTAGTTTAATTGTCTGATCTTCGACTTTAAAAACAATCAGCATATTATGAAGGATCCTTATTCTCACAAATGTATGTTAATTCGAACCATCAACCCCTTCTTAATTAAACAGAACTAATTAAAAAACTAAACACAGACCGTTCTACTCAAATTGTTTGTCAGCGGAATTGAGCATTCCTCTTAAAAACAATTATCCCTGTCTTGACAATGCTACTTGACGTCAAATTGAGCGAAGGACAGTTTCTTAGGAGTAGGGTCTCTGTCCGTCCCGGTGTTGGTAGGACAGGGCGATGGCAGCAATTATGTTGATGGACCGGGAAATGCCAATCAAGCTGAAAATAGTGTTCTACATTATTTTTTCTTGTTGCTACCAGTTTAAAAATTGTTAACGAGCACAACGGGGTTCAGGCTTAGAATAGACCAACCAATTTTTTTTTAGAATGAAACATTCTAACGGGTTCGGTACCGCGTAACTCTCAAAAACTGCATCCGATTTTTTCCCCCGTGGATGCCGTATGAGGCAACTAAGGAATATGGTTTCTAAGCGCTTTCACACACGATGACGCATTGACAGAGCGGCAGGCGTCAGTCCGTCATTTGTGAAGCAAGGAGTTGTATGAAACCGCACGTAGAAGCACACACGGTGACAGATTGACGCACCGTGTGTGCTTCTACGTGCGGTTTCATACAACTCCTTGCTTCACAAATGACGGACTGACGACGGACCGATCCCACTTATGCAGTGTTTTTGTGCGCTTGTGACGACTGGTCACCACTTGGCAAGTCATCCCATCGTGAAACCCTCTATAATGCTATTTCTTTGCAGAGTTTCAGCTTCCTATGTCTTAAGGTCTTTGAGAAAAATTCGTGTGACGGACGGACGGATGGACAGACATCGAGGTGATTCCATAATCCCCCTCGTCTCTATATCCCCCGTCTTGAATTAAATAAAGCGAAGGACAGTTTCTTGGGAGTAGGGTCTCTGTCTGTCCCGTTGTTGGTAGGACAGGGCGATGGCCGCAATATTTAAAAGGGTGGTTTCGACCATCAAACTGAACAACTATCACTATCGAGCCAACAACATCTTGAAGAAATAAATGAAATCTACTGTTTCATACTAAACTGCAATACCTACTCGACTTAAATGGGACTGCTGTTTTTTTTCGAATTTGTCTCCATAGTGAAAGGTGTTCAGTTTGATGGTCAAAACCACCCTTTAGATTACTAGGTCGTGTTTTTTCATCCTATATAAAGGGTCATATTGCGTGCTATATTTCTGACCACCCCTGGTCGTGAGTTTATCATGTATGTGTCACGCGCATATCAACATTTATTGTGTCACGCACACAAACATAAACGCAAAAATCATGTCCCAATAATTTAACTGAAGTACCTACCAATATTGGCTGCAACAGATTTTTTTTCCATAGATCCTCATGCTTATGAGCAAGGAAAACCGTAAGTTGATAAATCTCTCTATCCACTTTGGCCCAGACAAAACTAATTCGTCTTTCTCGATTGCTATCAAAGATGGCGATCCTACAATGTTTCGATTTGTGAGCATTTCCCCTAAAGTAGTTAATTAAATGAAGATTGATTTTGTTCAACAGTTTATTGGCTTCGTCTTTGAGATAGCTCCAATTTAATGCGTGGCGAATGGTTTTTGAGATAAGGAATTAATTCTGATTACTTACGTTTTGTTTTACGAAGTGCTATATTTAAATTAAATTTTGTCTGAAGTAAATTTTGCCTTTTGTTTGAGTCTGGAAGTGAAACAGAGTCTTCAATCATTTTGTTTTGTGATTAGGTAGTTTATAGGAGAGCCGGTTTTGACATTTTATATTAACTAGGGGTCTCAATCAAGTAGATTTCAATCATTTACACTTTCATTTTACTTTGATCTGTTACTTACTACATAATCCGCGAGTTTCCAAGTAGTCAAATTAATCTATTTATCAAACGTCAAATCGCGTGCTTTGTATGAAATTTTGTACTAAAAATTGAATAGTGACGTCATTGTTTTTCGTCAATACTTTGCAAAAACTTCACTAATAATTATACTGCTTTGGAAGGATTTGGCATAAATATTTGAACCGAAAACTCGTAAATGCAGCAACTTTTAAGAGGATTTCGACTCTCTATCTTGTTAAGTTATTGCAAAACCGAAGCGTTTTTACATTCTTAAACCTGTAACGGTTTTTGTTGTTTAACCCTTAAACAGGCCTTGGCCACCATATTTAAATTCAATAATGAACCTTATTGTAAGTTTTTAGTAGGTACATTGTCAGTTACTTTTATGTGGTCGATAAATCGTACTATGCCTGATTAAGGGTTAATATTGTTCATAAGAGTGTGATTTAATTAATTATTAGTATGATAAATAACCAAGTATTTAGTATTCGATTTATTTTAATTTCTTTAGGCATGCATTTTATTCGGTCGACAATCAGTCAAATTATGTGTCGTAAAGTCATAAATGTCCTGGAGGGCAATTGCGCTAATTTAAAACATCCAAGTTCAATCCGAATCCAATTCAGTTGTAATCACATTGCAATCCAATTATTATTCAACTGTGTTTCCTTCCGTATCGCGCTAAACTTGACTTATTTACTATGGGACTGACAGCCTTTAACGTCTGAGCGATCCGTCAAAACAGCTCTAACGGCTGTCAAATGAACAGAACAATACCAAACTTGTTAAAAGTTGTGGTTCCCACGCGGTCCAATCATGGTTCAGTTGCAATTTATTTAGCGCTCTCTTGAACTCGAGAAATTTCCTCAGTTGAATTGAGTTAGAGTGTAGGAAAGAAACGTCAAACTCAAGCCTAGATCGCGACTTACGTTAAGAGAATATTATTCCGAGAGCGAAAATGCGCGCTGCATACAAACGTACTATGGTGATATTTTCAATACTAACCAATTAAAGTCAATGAAATTTTGCAGAAACAATCTAAAAACAAATCTCTATGCTTCTATAGAGTCAGATTTTCGTTAAAATATACAGTTTCAATGCTAGGATTAATTTAAGATTTGTATGGAAATCTTTGAGGCACTGTAACTTGAAAACTATACATTTTAACGAAAATCGGACTCCATACAAGCATAGAAATTTATTTCTAGATTGTTTCTGCAAAATTGCATTGACTTAAATTGGTTAGTATTGAAAATATCACCATAGTACGTTTGTATGGAGCGCGCTCCGAATAATATACCCTTAACGTCTGAGCGATCCGTCAAAACGGCTCTAACGGCTGTCAAATGAACAGAACAATACCAAACTTGTTAAAAGTTGTGGTTCCCACGCGGTCCAATCATGGTTCAGTTGCAATTTATTTAGCGCTCTCTTGAACTCGAGAAATTTCCTCAGTTGAATTGAGTTAGAGTGTAGAAAAGAAACTTCAAACACAAGCCTAGATCGCGACCTACGTTAAGGACTCAAGTGGTTTTTCATAAAATAATATCTAAATTCGAAGATTCTTTCTCTTCAAAATTGGAATAAATAATTTCTTTGCATTTTGCAAGTCTTGACTTTCCGCAATAATTTTTCACGTTTAAGATACGATATGACAAAATTTGATTCAATAGGTTTTGATTGATGAAGGAAAATTAAGGCTGTTTTCTGCTTATTTATCAATTATTATTGAATCTTATCAGTATCGCATCCGATTTCGATTTGTTACAAAATACCTTCAAAATCAATGCGAGATACCAAAATATTCGCTTGACAGCCGGACTCCGTTAGAACGAATCACTTTTGGTTAGGACAATCAAAACCGAGTGACAGATAATGTCGGGAACTTTACATAATAGCACCACAGGAGAGGGGGCGCCAACTCCCCACAGAGGGTTGATAGAAAAGACTTCCGACAACAATTCCGCCAACTACGTTGGCATTGTACAGAGTGTAACAAAACACCCTAGTAATACTTCAGACCATCAAACTGAAGAACTTTCACTATGGAGCCAACATCGAAATAGCGAAAAAAAAATCAGCTGTCCCATACATTTTAGTCGAGTCGGTACAGCAGTTTTGTATGGGACAGCGGATTTTTTTCGCAATTTCAAAGTTGGCTCCATAGTATAAGTATTACTAGGGTGTTTTGGTACACCCTGTATAGGAACTGTTTTAGTGCGTTCACACACGTTGACGTATTGACGCTGCGGCAGACGTCAGTTCGTCATTTGTGAAGCAAGGCGCTGTATGAAACCGCACGTAGAAGCACACACGGTGACGCATTGACGCACTGGGTGTGGTTCTATGGACTGACATCTGCCGCTCCGTCAGTGCGTCATCGTGTGTGAACGCACTTAGAATAACAATATTTTTAAGTAAATTTTTTTTAAGTTATAGGTACTTCCTTCTTATTTGGCTTTGAAATATTGATCAGCAACTTTTTTGTGTGACGTAAGTTCGAAATTAAAATCGAGAGCGGAAGTTCGAAATTTAAATCGGGAGAAGTATCACATCTGCCGTGCAACTTTTTTTGTCTACACTACACTAAAAATATTTAGATCAACACAATTTATATACGTGATTTCACAGGGAATTTTTTTTGGTGTTAATTGAATTTGTTTTGTGTTGTTTAGGTATTTTTGAATTCAGTGAATACCATTTTTTTTAGTTATTTTGTGCGTTGCGGAGAGGTATGGACTCTCAATCATGAGGTCCGGGTTTGAATCCGCACGGACAACATGCCACGTACCTACCAATGTGTTTTTCTAACTTATGTACGTAATACCGACTGCTCTCAAACGATGAAGGAAAACTCCGCGAGGAAACCTGCTTATGCAGAAGAAGAAATTCTGATGCATATGTGAAGTCTACCAATCCGCATTGGGTACGCGTGGTGGACTAACGCCCAAACACCCTCCTTGAGGATAGGCCTGTGCCCTGCAGTGGGACGTATGTAGGCTGATGATGATGATGATTGTTTTAATATTAGAAACATACGCCAATAATGTCAGATACGTCATTTAGTAAGACTAGCGACGAATTGTTTTCGTTTTTAAACGATTTTATTTAATTTCGAACCGGTCTATCTATCCAACTAACTAACTAACAACGGATTCTTGTAATCGAATTTTCACCCATTTCCTGACAACCGATTATTTGTATGGCACTTCACAATCCTCGGTGATACTTATGTGTCATCTACAGTGATCTGATAATTGGGCGCTTATTTACCTAAACTTCACCTTTTTTTCCCCACGAAAACATAATTATGGATATTATACCTATGCCTTTCTAAGTCATCATAATCTTGAGTTCTTGATACGACACAATATCGACCCTCCTAAATGCCTTTCTAAATAAAGTTAATCCATGAAACTGGCTATAGAACAACTACGAGTACTAGATTAAAAGAAAGTTTGAAAGCTTAATTAAATTATAACAACACTGTTACAAGAAGTTTTAATTGTATGTTAATAATTTATGTCGGTAAAATGTTTAGCAGTCCCGGGGTCCTTCGAAACGATGATCGTTGAACGAGGATTTAAAAAAAAAAAAAAAAAAATTACCAATAAAAAAAAAGAAAAAAAAAAGTTCAATTTAAATTTTCAATTTCAATGTATTTATTGCACATCTTAATGTTACAAAGCAAAGGTGTTATAGTGGAAAGAAATTTTCATTATGAACCCTGTTTGTAAGGTATGGCAAAAGAGAGAGGAGGACCATTATGTATTAATAATATCATTTAAGTATTCATTTATACTGTAATAGGATTTGATGAGTAAGAATTGTTTTAATTTTGTAAGACATGTATGAAAGGCTTGTTTTTTTGTGTAAAATTTTTATTATATTATTGAAACATGTCCCTCGTCCCCTGGAAGACGGGTCGAAAGGCCTACTGGTAAAGGAATATCGGCACATTTTTATGGGATTAGGTGAAGAAACTCATGGCCTGTGGACCTTACGCGCAGGCGCTCTTTTAAGACCTATATATTTTATTTTGTTGTTGTTACAAATAAAATACATAGTGACATTAAATAAAATAAGGATTGTCCGTATTATAGCATAGCATATGCTCAAGACTATATTCCCCGACTGATTTCTGTTATTGTCCATATTATTATTTGGGAAAATGAAGGTTAGTTAAATAAGTGCCCAATCACTCGTTATCTCACATCTCACATGTGCACGAAGAGTTCAGAGTATGTTCCAAGTTTCATCAAAAATATCTTTATTACGGGAATAAAGATATACATTTTTATGAAAATCACTAGATACTAAAACCCCTACCCGATAAAACATGTTTTATACATATTTTTCTCCCATTTCATAAAAAAAGTCTCACAACGTCCGTCCTAACAAATTGGAATAATACCATGTCTAGACTAAATTCTGATACTCCAGTTTGGAATGAAGTGTTATTTTTTATTAGCTGGAGTTTGAACGATCTGTTTGGTTCAAACAAATCCAAAATAATAACACATATTCTGTGAATATTTCAACTCGCTACCTATTACGGTTCAATAGATAGTGGGATCACACACGATGACGCATTGACGGAGCGGCAGACGTCAGTCCGTCATTTGTGAAGCAATGAGTTGTAAGAAACCGCACATAGAACCACACACGGTGCGTCAATCTGTCACCGTGTGTGCTTCTATGTGCGGTTTCATACAACTCCTTGCTTCACAAATGACGGATTGGCGTCTGCCGCTCCGTCATCGCGTCATCGTGTGTGAAAGCGCATAGATATACAGATCTTTAAAGCTAGGACGGACGGACTGACAACGTAGGCTTATGGATAGGGTCACGGTGGTACCTTTTGGGTACGGAACGCTAATAAAACCGGTCAAGTGCGAGTCGGTCTACTCACGCACCGAAGGTTCCGTACCACACCACCACACAACACAATGGTATCGATTCGGTATTGCCACGACTTAACTTAACTAAATTTATTCCTGTCATTTTCTAACATTCGACTAAGAAAAGAGACAGAAAACCAAGAACTGACTTTAGTGCTATCAAAGTGACGCTACACGCCCAAAAACGACTTAAATAAGATGGCGTGCATTATGATGCCATCTTATTTTGGGCGTGTAGCGTCACTTTGACAGCACTAAAGTCAGTTCTTGGTTTTCTGTCTCTTTTCTTAGTCGAATGTTAGAAAATGACAGGAATAAATTTAGTTAAGTTAAGTCGTGGCAATACCGAATCGATACCATTAACGTACTAAAAAGTTTTGTTTTCTCCAGAACCGTTAGCGCGGGACCAACTCACACTTGGCAGGTTTTTATTATTTGTTGTTATACTGTAGAGTTTGCTCTATAATCACACCAAGTTTAACGCTTGTACATGTATTACCGTTCATACGATAGAGGGAGAAGAAAATACGTTGATAAAAACTATTTTCTTGACCCCCTTAATTTTTACATTTTATTATTTGTTAGCGAATCCACTATAACAAATAAATAAAAATTCAGTTTATGTTAGCATGTAAACATACGATGATATTTTTGCAATGATGGAATTTTATGTTACCTTATACAATAAATTGCAGGATACAAAGGCCCATATACACAAGCTACAATACTAGGATATGACATTAAAATGTTCTACTAACGCACATTTCGTGAAAATTTCAACTGCATAGTTACGGTTCAAAAGTTACAGCCCTAAATAGGTAGGACAGACAGACAGACATACAGACAGATAGCGTAGACTTATGAATAGATTCCCGTTTTCACTCTTTGGGTACGGAACGCTAAAAAGGCAAACAGTAGACGAACAAAAGGTAGCTTCATTGCAATGAACGTACAGTACCTACTAATTATACTTTGCATAGTAAAGTTGTCACACAGACCATGAACAGTGGTCGCCTTTTCATTATTCCCTCGGTATCATCTACACAGTGTATAATATTATGTGGATGTTGTAAAATATTTAAGAGCAGTCCTTGAGAAAACAACCCCGTACCACAAAATACTGGATGATTTTTAAACACTTTCCTAATTGTCAAGGGTGGTTCAGACTAAAAAAACTTTGACTACAGGAGGAAATATGTAATCGTAAAAAAAATCCGCTATTTTACAGCTACATTTGAGTTAAGTTAGTTCTGCTGCTTCGTCAGTGCGTCATCGTGTTTGATCCTACTATAGTGCGTTCACACACGATGACGCATTGACGGAGACGTCAGTCCGTCATTTGTGAAGCAAGGAGTTGTACGAAACACGCATGCACACACGGTGACGGATTGACGCAGCGAGTGTGTTTCAACGGACTGACGTCTCCGTCAATGCGTCATCGTGTGTGAACTCACTTAGAATGGAACAGCAGATTTTTTTTTGCGATATCTGTTTTGTTCCCATAGTAAAAGTTGTTCAGTTTGACTACTGAAAGTTTGGAAAGTGTTTACAAAATCACCTAACACAGAGTGTTTAATTAAATTAGTTAGATATTATAACCATCATGACATGCGTCTTCCGGGTCGACCCAGGAAAAGATGGCGTCATGACCTAGATAAAGACGATGATGACGACGATCTGGCCAATGGCCAGAGGTTGCCCAAAACAAATGGGAGAATTAGGGCCTAGGCCTTTTCCGAGTAGTGGAATGAGACTAATAATTTAAAAAGATTAGTTATTGCTTCAGACCATAAAACTGAACAACTTTGACAATAGAGCCAACAATGATATAAAAAAAAAGGGTTTGTTGTTTCATAGAAAATGTCAATAGCACATTCGATTCAACAAGTTTCTCTATAGGACGAACATTAAAATCTCGAAAATAAATCAGCTGTCCCATACATTTGGCTCGAGTAGGTTTGCAGTTTTGTATGGAACAGGTGATTTCTTTTTCGCAATTTCGATGTTGGTCCCATAGAGAAAGTTGTTCTGTTGGTTGGTCTGATTATCCCCTTAGTGTCAGCAATCAGCATATTAAGAAGGACCCTATATGTCCATGATTTTGAGTATACATACTTTGTTACTACTGCTTGCGTATTGTAGTACAATAGTAGTAAAATGAAGGTACACAAAGTTTTTACTGTCGAATACATTATCTTTGGTTTTATAGCCTGTTTAGCATTTTTAGGGATTGCGGTGTCAAAGGGTGATATTTTACAACTTATTTTATGCACTGGCGTTGTTGTAAAAAGTGATTTTTGTTTTTGCATATTCAAAACCGCGGCGTCTAGCAAATTTTCTATTATAATATCTTTTATACATCATCATAAACTTGTGAACTTCACGTTTCTATAAAATGATACTATTTGCAAAATTGGGTCTTAGGGCGCGTAGTCGAGCATTAAGACCATTTTTTGAATTTTTGTCTACTGCACACATCACTTAAAAACGAATAAACCAATCAGGATGGGTTTCTCATAAAATCATTAATATTATGTTTGTATTTCATCCAAATCGTTTTCAAGTGGACTGCGCGTATGAAGTCACGGGCGCGCCACTAGTCCAACTAGTCGATTCATGTAAACGAGAGTAATTTCCTTAAGACTATTACAACATTTTCAAATTGATTAAATATGAATCCTTATCCCTTAATCACCACATACGACACCGACGGGCAGAACAGAGTGGTCCATTCTAAGCCACACGTCAAATAATAGTATATTATGATTCATGGTACAAGTGTGTAATGTTGGTATTACCGCTGAGGCACCATTCAATATACACGTTTATCATACGACGTTTTACAACACACTTGTGAAGAAAATAATATTAAAAAATCATTTTATTTAGTAGATAAAACGTTTATTTTGTACTATTGAACACGATCTTTTTTGTATCGAAACTTATTTAAGAACAAAGCAACTCAATCAATAAAAAAAACCTATAACTCACTTGTGAATAATACTTAGTAATGAAAACCCTATAACTCACTAGTGATGAAGAAGTCACAGTTTCGATTACAGGTGTCATTATGTGCCTAATTGCGGTGAAATTAGAGCCATTTTATGAGCAAGTGTGTTGAAAATAATAAAACAATCTTTAATTAAACAACATTCCACACCATCTAAAAAAAGAGCGAAAGAACTTATTTGTTTCAAAACTTGTCCGTCGACTTTATCGATTTACAAAAAATCACGGTACGGAAGTACGAAAACACTTCTGGACCGACATAGGCTAGACAAAACCTCTCGCTAAATTAAAAGAGTTCCCACGGGTAAAACGAAAACAACGAAAAAAACAAACTTCGGCGGACTGGTAAACAATCACAAAGGTACGTCAAGAAAATTAAAAAGAAACCACTGTTTTTTTTACCAGAAGAGGAGAATCTTGATAAGAATTATAATAATTTTATAATAATTATAAGTAGTCATTAATAAAATTATAACAAAGAGAACAGATTTTTTACTGTGCTATTTTTAGTGGTAGTATTTCATGTAGAGAACCTTGAACCAAATTAGAACCACCTTACATCCTTCAGGTATGCGCATATTAGGTCGGTTCGCATCGGGGCAGGCCGTAGCGCAAAAATTTACTATCTGGTTCTTTAAGAACTAAATTTTTTAATTTGGGGCATTTGCTTACGTGTTTTTTTTTTATGTTATATTTCTATGTTCAAATGGCTCTTGAACGATATACCTACTGCAAAGTCCCAGCACAAACCGTAAAATGACTGGGCTAGATTTCCGTCCGTGTGTTGCGGCCAGCTCCACCCCGGCCCGATGCGGCCTATAGTATCGTATTGTGCTATACCAAATGGAACTTTTTTCGTCTGCTAATATTACGTCAAACTGAAAATCAGTCAATGTGATGCGTACGTCCCGGCAAGCGCTATTGGGATCCTATAAAGTATAAAACTGGAAGTGCTTTTAGACCAGCGTTTGTAAGACCTCATAGATGCCTATTTGGAATGATCGAAAAGTTAGCAGATTATCTCCTCTCTGCACAGGAATCGTTTTAGTGTTTGTCGTTTTATTGGTGATTTTGTCCGAAACTGTTTTGTCGTAGAAATAAAAACATTTACTCAAGATAAAAATGGCTTCCTTATCATATATCTAAAAAAAATATTTTTATTTTGAAGGTATATTAATACTTTATGTGAAACCATATCTTACTTTTCTCGGTGGGGTTTAATACATACCTATAAAATGATAATTTGTTAAAATATTTTCAGGAATTTTCATTTTCAAATCCACGTAGAAGTCGTACACCACTACATGGAAAAAACTCACTAAAAAGGTTGAAAAACTCCCACAATACCTCGATACTCGACCAAAACACGGTACCTACAGTAATAAGCCAACCACAGACTGTACATTGAAGAAAAAACGATGCGATGCGGTTTTCATTGAAACCAACGGTTCAATCAGCATTCGATTGAAACCCGGTCCATTCTAAAAACACCTCAGGCCTAGCTACTGTTCGGAAAAAAAAGTTTTCCATTCACTAAAACATGGCAAGTGATCGTTTTCCGGAATGAACTGGAATTTACTGGAATAAAGTGGTTTTGCGCATGCCTTTTATTCAATTTCACTATTTTAAGATTCTTTTTTTGTACGAAAAATCATAGATAGGCTACGAAAATGTTTTAATTATTTTCGTGCATTTACTCACGACCGTATTCCTTTTTATAGTGGTCAGAAACTTTGCTATAACTTTCCAGGCGTGCACACGGAAAAAATATTTAGTAAAAGCACGTAAAAGTCTGATAAAGGATCAGTGTAAGTAGAAGGATGATGTGGTAACCAGGATTGAAAGAGGTATGGATGAGAGTAGACTCATTATAGTCCAATCATTTTAGGGTTTGACCCTAATAATAATTCATATATCGCTGAAACTTTGCAGTGTGATAAAATAAAGTATACAGA
The DNA here is from genome assembly GCA_963693445.1 of Agonopterix heracliana. Classification (NCBI taxonomy): domain Eukaryota; kingdom Metazoa; phylum Arthropoda; class Insecta; order Lepidoptera; family Depressariidae; genus Agonopterix; species Agonopterix heracliana. Next base: position 4,389,162 of record OY856321.1, read on the forward strand.
TTACGGTTGACAAATAATCTAGGTTTTAATTTTTCCGGTCCTAGATTATTTGTCAACCATAATCGGTTTACTTTACTTTATCACACTGCAAAGTTTTAGCGATAGATGAATTATTGTTAGGATGTACGTACAAGGAAACTCTAAAATGATTGGACTACTAGGGAGATTTATTGATCCAATGCGAATGGAACAGTCGAGAGAATATGAATATGTCCGAGGGAATATGAATATGAATATGAACTTACCATGACCAAATAAATGGTCATCTCCGAAAAGGACAAGTGGGTAGCATCCTCAACCGATGGAAGTGCATGAAGAGATGTATTAAGAGGCTCCCCATAGGTAAACGCAGGGCCGGGCCATATTTTGCTGGTTTTTAGGAGCTATCTTCTCGTTAATTGAAAGACATACAAATGATTGAGAAGTGTAGCAATGATCTTCAACATCTCGGCTTTATTTGCTATAGATCATATTTCTTATTTTTCTATAAAATACATATGAAACCTGTGTTTAAAGGAAAACCTAAATATTGGAAAAAATCTGTATTATGTGCATCTACTTTTTAAGTAGAAGTCACTTTTACTTGAGACACACACCTTAGTGTAGACAACATCAAAATCTAAAATTGTTATAAAGCAAATTTTTTTTAAGACCCATATTTAATGAGTTAATTAGAAGATTGTTAGATTTGGTGCGAATTCTTATGATTTTAGAATGTGATTTCCTTGGATTAGAAGGCACCACAGTGACATAATGAAGGACTCGGAATGAAGCAAGGGCAAGGAATGACCTGTCACGATCGCCATATTTGGTGGCCCTGCAGCCTCTCCAATAATAATTTATCAGGTTCGTTGCGATGATAGCAAGATTTAAAGGGATTCGATAAAAGAAACAATCGTCCATTTAGTGTTTTCTCAAAAGGTGACCATAGATCCTTTATTTTTCTTAATATCACAAAATGCCATAGACAATGCGTTCCGATCTACGAGTACATACCCCTATAGAGACGTAATATAAGGCGACCCAACTCTGTCAACTCATCAGTGACTTGTCACTTATATATTTCCCAACGCCTTTGTTTTCCGCCATTGTTTCGAATAGACTTCGTAGTACTTCGGAGCATTTCCGTCCCCCCCGCACCGCAGCTAGTTGACAGAATTGTTTTCTTTTAAATTCGCATGTATTACGTCTCTATAGGGGTATATGCTCGTAGGTTCCGATACACGTACAATATTCTTTACAACAGGCAAGTCAAAAATACCGGTATATAGTCGGTCGGTATAGTCGGTCGGTATATAGTTAGGTATACCTACTAAAATGACGTAGTTTAGAGGTGAGGCAGCTCTGAAAGAGTCAAGGTCGTTCGGTCAGGGAAACCTCTTAAAGTGGATGAGGCGAGAGAAGTATGTCAGAGAATCGTAGCGTTTGGCGAGCCGTAGTCTCTGCCTACCATCGTGGGATAGTGGCGTAAGTAAAAAATAAATAAAATAAAATAAACTTTATTGAGTTACTAAATGATTCAATTCGGTGTAGCCCTGATTCCTAAACTAGTAAACTGTGTGTCCGGAATCAGATATATATATGTATATGTATGTATGTATGTATGTGACACCTATTTATTTTAGCAGACTTTATTAGGATATATCAGACTTTACCAGAGCATTTATTGTTAAAATCTAATTCGGGTACATTTTACTAAAATCTACTTACAACAACAAAAACTGTAGTCTTTTAAATAAATAGTTTTTACATTATACTACTAGATATTTTTCTTCGTTCCGTACAACCGTGTAAAGTCAAAAACTCTTAATGATGTATTTATTTTTGTTTTTTTTTGTGTGTCCTTTATACCAAGTTTATTTTACACTTTCATATAAAACTTCGATTACGATTTTTCTCTACGACCGAAATTACGAGCAAGGTAATTTATAGAAAATTTCTCATTTATTACGATATTTCCCATTTCCCATAAAAGGTGATTGAGTTAGCTTACGGGTTTTCGTGTTAGAATTTAGGGGGTGACGTAAAAACTGATTTATTGACGTTTACAGGGAGGTTAAGGTTTTCTGTGAAATGCTCTTTAAAAATATATGTGTGAGTTGGGTGTTTGTGTATGTACGGTTCGTGTTTATGTGTGTGCTCACTGCTCACATAATACTATTTTTAAACGTATTTAAATTATCTATTTAATCTTACTAATTTTTGATTTTGCTTAGTGATGTGTAATTTTCGGAAATTTATCAAAGTATGAAAAATTTTCACCTATGAAAAATTTTCTGTAAATTTTTCGGAAAAATCCAAATTTTGTGTAAAAGTGGAACAATATTATTTAGAGTAAAATTTAGATACAGAGGAATGACATAATGTATTATTGAAAGACACAAAAAATAGCTTGATTCTGACAGATCCATAATTCGATTAGTTGATTTGGCTGCTTTTTTCGCGATTTCAAAGTTGGTCCCATAATAAAAGTTGTTTAGTTTGATTGTTTGAAGTCCCCTAAGTGCCTTCACACACGATGACGCACTGACGGAGCAGCAAACGTCAGCCTGTAATTTGTGAAGCAAGGACTTGTATGAAACCGCACGGAGAAGCACACACGGTGACGCATGACGCACCGGGTGTGGTTCTATGGACTGACATCTGCCGCATGTGTCAGTGCGTCATCGTGTGTGAACGCACTTAGTATATAAATCATTTAATTTAGTATATATCGATTTGAAGGATTTTAACCTAAAAATAGATTTATTTTTATTTATTTATTACGCATAAACACGTTTCGATACATTGTGGCTCGTTGGACCTCAATAATATACAAGGTGTTTCATAAGTAACAATACATTTTTGAAACTCTTAAGGGGGTTGTTAAGACCGTCAAACTGAACAACTTTCTCTATGGGACCAACATCGAAATCGCGAAAAAAATAATTTCATATCCCATACATATTTTAGCTCTAGTCGATTTGTAGAGTATAGAACATAAATTTTTTTTTTCCCGATTTCGATATTGGTCCCATAGTGAAAGTTGTTCAGTTTGATGGTCTACACCACCCCCTTAAAGGTTTATTTGTAGTTTTGTAATACCTTGTATAATGAACTTACATACAATTTATGGCAATAAATGAAATGAAATGAAATAATAATACCATCCTGAAGGGTAGGTCCGAGATTGCAGTGCATAGGGATTGGAGAAGCAGATGGGAGGCCTTTGTCCGTGTGGAATTAGGATATCGAAAAATCCTTTCTTTGTACACCTTATATCCTACGTAGAATTATACTTACGAGGTTACGAGTATACCAAAGGCCGTAAGGCAGAAGAGGCATGGAAAATTTTTCCGGTTGGTGAAGTTTCTTAATTTTGCGGCCACCGTCAAAACCGGAAAAAATCGGTAGAAGACATAAAAACAAACCTAAAATGCCCTTTTTCTCAAACATGCTTGAAAATTTGAGCATTATTTTGACAACCTTCTTCGAGATAAATCGAAATTGCTGTACTATGCGAGCAGTGGCCGGCAAAAGTTGTATAAAAATCCATATCTGTCGTGGTTTAGCGGCCAAATAAATTACATAGTAAACTTACATCTGTTGTGTTATTTAAAAATGGAACGATCTTTTACTCTGAAACATGGCAACCAATGAGGTAACTTATCAAAGGTTTTATTTAAATTTCGAACTGGTTTGCAAATAGAAAGCTTTTTATTGAAAAAAAAAACCGAATGGACACTTTAACCACAAATAAGTGACGTCCTTGATTTTGAAAAGTTGATTGATTTTAATTTCCGAGCTTTGTTTGAGAAAAGCACTATACAAGCCTTGGCCACAACTAGGCATTGATTGACTTACGTATGTGTACCTAGGCTTCGCCTCGGCCCACATTTTACACGTTTGTCCATCAACGCCTCTTTTGCTGGCCACTAAATTAATGTACATACTATAGTAAAAATCTCCTAAAGCGTTTTCAACCCAAGACACATATTTATAGTAAATTTTCCGGTTGGTTACTTTTCATAATTTTGCGGCCACCGTCCAAACCTGAAAAATCTATAGATGGCATAAAATAAACCTCTTCAGTGGTTTAGACTGTGCTTTGTCTATCTGTCAATCAATCAGTCAGTCAGTCACGGAACTGTTTCATATCGAACGTCATTCACTAACATAACATCATTAATCCTAATGTCCAAAACCCACATTATCGGCAAAATAGAAAATAAGAAAACTTTTCAAACACGTTCCTAGTTCGAAATATAACCGAAAACGTTATGTCACGCAATCTGGCCATTAAACCGAATATTATTGGTTACCAAGTTCTGCCATTGAAGTTAGTTTGCGAAATAGCGAAATTTACACCTTGTGTGCTAAAATAAATAGAGTTTTTATTATGATTTGCTCTAGATCTCATTATGGAGTAGGTATTGATAATGCCTAGTTCATAGGCTCAATATACAGGGTGTAACAAAACCTAGTAACATTTAAAGGGGTGGTTCGGACCATCAAACTGAACGACTTTCATTATGGAATCACTTTTAGATATCGCGAAAAAAAATCTGTTTCATACAAAACAGTAGATTTTTTTTCGACGTTTTCTTCATACTTTTTTCGACCTTGTCTTCATACTATGTTCAGTTTGATGGTTCTTAACTACTCCTTCAAATATTATCTACCTGTTTTTTTTTATACAGGGTTCAAAATTAAATGCGTTACGTATACGTTAGTATCAAAGAGGGTGCTTTAGCTTTAGACCATCAAATTGAACAACTTTCACAATGTAGACAAAATCGAACTCCCGAAAAAATATCAGCTGTTCTATACAGTTAAAAAGAGCTCGGTGGCGCGTTGCGGAGAGGTATGGACTCTCAATCATGAGGACCGGGTTCGAATCCGGACGGACAACATGCCACGTACCAATGAGTTTTTCCATCTTATGTACGTATTATCGACTGCTCTCAAACGGTGAAGGAAAACATCGTGAGAAAACCAGCAGAAGAATAAATTCTGATGCATATGTGAAGTCTACCAATACGCAATGGGCACGCGTGGTGAACTAACGCCCAAACGCCCTCCTAGAGGGTAGGCCTGTGCCCTCCAGTGGGACGTATACAGGGTGTAAGTGACAGCTTAGCAAATACTGAAACGGTGAACTTAGACCATCAAACTGAACAACTTTCACTACGGAGCCTACCTCAGGAAACTCGAAAAAAAATCAGCTGTCCCCATTGACATAGAATACTATGGACGCTGGGTCTAGTACAAAATTCTCGAAAAAAAATTGTCCGAGACTAACCTACACAAACCTAAGTACGTGTATAGTAATATAATCATTGAAAATGCTGAAATTCTTTTTCATTTTGCTTGCGCAGTTTTTACCCCATCTCGGCAAGGCGAGCACCGCGCGCGCTCGCGTGTGCGTCGTCGACCGTTTAAACAAAGACTGTCGCGTAATTAGGTCTCTTTATACGTTTTACGTCTCTTTTGGTTCGGAGACTTTTGAGCGCGGACCCTTCGTCCAGTAGAAGCACAGACCACTAAGCCTCGGCTGTACCATACATTTTAGTCGGGTTGGTACAGCAGTTTTGCATGGGATAGCTCATACATCTAATGAATGTATAGGTATAATACAGGGTGTAAGTGACAGCCTAGTAAATACTGAAATTGTACCTACTGCACTCAAATGTATAAAAAATTAGATTTTTTTTTCACGTTTCCCGAGAGTGGCTCCATAGTGAAAGTTGTTCAGTTTAATGGTCAGAATTCACCGTTTTAGTATTTGCTACGCTATATAATAATAATAATAATAAGCCCGCAGGGCAGCTTGTGGCGAGCTGTTGGTGATTGGCGACACCACGGACCCGATTCTCCAGAGGGCCCGGATTGATTTGGCCCTCACCTCCTGTCTTGCCTTAATCGGCCGGCCAGGAGTGGAGTCGCAAGAGCGGAACCTATGCTCCAGGTTGGAAGTGTAAAATGTCATAACGCCGGGACCTGCTGACTGGTGCGCTTAGCACCGGGAACCGGCGCCCGCAGACTCACCTCTCTACAACCTTAGCCGCTCACTAGATGTTGCTGCCTTGTCGCTCCTTGCGAGCGGTCGTTTTGGGGGGCCCATCAAATGAGTTGGCAAGTCACCGTCTGCCATTTTTGACAAACTTAGAGACATTTGTTACGGCAGGCGTCCCGAGTCTCTCCGCAATAACCCAGATTTCCCAGTCCACCCAGTTCACCCCCATAACCCGAGTAGTTTTTGTCCTTTCTACAATAGTCTCTGCACCGAACGTGGTATGTCTTCTGGTGCATTTACATAATGCATTCAGAGATAGACCACGGTTGGTGCATCCCATTGCATTTAGATAAAAGTGTCTCAAAGGGGCCTCTACGTGTTGGACCTGTGTCCCCATGCAAGCCTTCCAAAGGTCCGGGCTACGGCCCGTGAAATACCGTAAGAGATACAATAATAATAATAATAATAATAAATCTTTATTTGCAGGTAAAGTTACATTATACATAATGTTCTTTGCTTAATTAGGATAAGTTTGCAATTTGGCTATGTATATAAATCTTTGCTGCTAATGCTTAAAAAAGTAAATCTGTGATTTAAGCATCAGCTTCCATAAATAGTTGCAGTAATCGCCGTAAGGCCAGAGGGTACGCGGTCACATATGGGTGCGCAGTGCACACTCCAGCGCATTCGTGTGTTGGTGTGTTGATGTGTGTGTGCGTGCGTGTGTGTGTGTGTGTGTGTGTGTGTGTGTGTGTGTGTGTGGGTGTGTGGGTGTGTGTGTGTGTTTGTGGGGGTGTGTGGGGGTGTGTGTGTGTGTGTAGAGAAGAGTAACGAGAGTATAAGAGGAGAAAATATGTAATGGTGTAAGTCTTGTGGGATATTTAAACTGGTGGATGAAGAAGGTCTTCAGTGTTTTCATACGAAAGACTCTGTAGCCAGCTACTTACAGTTTTCTTGAGCATGTTTTGGGAAAGTATATGGGTGTTCAGTATACGGTGCAAACTATTGTATAGAAATGGACCAGTAAAACAGAAGAATCGTTGACTAAATGCTGTGTGTAGTAGGGTGGACTTTGCTACGAGATGGTTTCGACGGCTTGTGAAGTTATCCTCAAGGGGAGTGAGGGAATGTTGGAGAAGGGTAGTGTATAAGATATATAGTTGGCGGACTGTAAGTACCTGACAGAAGTCATAAAGGGTTTTGGTGGGATATAATATAGGTTTAAATGTGGCTACTTTTAAGATGGCTCTTTGGGCTCGCTCTATGCTTATCATATGTGTTTTATCACTGTATCACTTACACCTTGTATAGGTATGCGTAAAATGAAATTATACGTGAACATCTAAATAGGTATAATACTATAATAACATTTCAACAGAAATATGAGAAATATCTGGCACGCTGCCGATTAATACCATCGAAATGAAAATAAAATGAAAAACTTCAAACTTCCTTTATTAAGAATAAAATTTCCTCAGATTTCCAATACTTCATATTGTATTTCCGATTTTCTTATTTTCCTACAGTTAGTTCATAGCATCAGAATAAAGCATGATCTCGAATTTATGTTTACTGGATGCTATTAAATAGAAACAGGGTTGCAGCATGTTTTCTGGCCATCCCATAACAGTCATGATGTTTATGTATGTAGAAAAAGGAACTGAAGGAAGGAACAGTGTCATTAGAGAAAAATGTGGACTGAAAGAGGATACTTATACAGGATGTTAGGGTAAACAGTTTCATTACTTTAAGGGGTAATCGTATCAATGCTATTGAACAACTTTCCCTATATAAGAACATAAGGGAAATACGCAAAAAAGATATTGTAGAATGATAGTTTTAAGACGTATGAAATATATAAAGCGAATCGAAAGGGGGCGCCGTAGTCGTACGCGGACCAAATTGGCAGCGTCTTACGAAGGGCCAGATCAAAAAAGTACCGGAAACCGACGAGTGTGCATGAAACGACTTATATTATGACTGTGTAAGAGGTAAAATAGGAGTGTCAGGATCATAGCCGATGGCAATCATTGCCCCTTACGCCAATGGGACAAAGGCGTGAGTGAGATAGAGGGGCACCTGTACAGATTCATCTGGGGTAGTCTAATGGTATACAAGGTGTTACAAAAATACAAATAAACATTTAAGGGGGTGGTTTAGACCATCAAACTGAACAACTTTCACTATGGGACCAATATCGAAATCGCGAAAAAATTGATGTTCTATACGTGTCTATACTCTACAAATTGACTAGAGCTAAAATATAATGTATGGGATATCAGATTATTTTTTTCGCGATTTCGATGTTGGTCCAATAGAGAAAGTTGTTCAGTTTGACGGTCTGAACAACCTCCTTAAGAGTTTTAAATGTTTATTTTTAGTTATGAAACACCTTGTATAGAGTCTATCAGATCAGATAATAGATTACCATACCATAGTTTCTATCTCTACCAGTTTATGAATCTATACTATAGATCTCTCTACTATAGATAGTCTATAGTAGTATTAGGTAAGATAGTCTATTTTACCTTACCTTTAGACTATCTGACCTAATTATATTCGGATCGGTGAAGGCAAATTAATGGGCAACCTTTCTGTCGGATATTTTCTAGCTTCCCCAACAACTGTCTGCAATGAAGCACGTCGATTTTCTCATGAAGGTTTCGTTCACCGAATACCCTGGTGTTACAATCCGTACTATCCCATAATTATCTTTAATGAAATTTCTCAAAATGGCCACGAAAGAATTCGTGGCCCATTACGTATACCAATTATTATTATCTGCATGCGGATTACAGTCGACGTTGCATGCTAATTATTGTGCTATTTCCATGTCGACACGCGACACGCTCTGCCATAGAAATATAAAAAAAGTTTAGTTTTTTAGGTAAAAGTTGAAGGACTTTGTTTTGGGGTTTATTGTACTTTTGCTTTTATAATTACATTGTAATGTAAGGTTCACTTAAATAATGTTATAGAATATATTTTGCTTGTGCTTAAAGGAAGATGTCGGATTAAAGAAACTAAATAATATTTATTGCCAACTGATCCCGATAACATTACGGTAAAACTACAAATAAAATATAGGTAATTTCGCAAAGTACAATCGCAAACCACGAACTTTCTATAAACCTTTTTCTTTTCTAATTTAATAACGTCCACTGCTGGACATAGGCCCCCCCAAGGATCGCTATAACGACCGGTCCTGCGCTGCCCTCATCCAACGGTTTCCAGGTCGTTGGTCCACCGTGTGGGGGGCCTACCCCACGCTGCGCTTTCCGGTACGCGGCCGCCACTCGAGAACCTTCCGGCCCCATAGGCTATCGGTTCTGCGAGCAATGTGCCCCGCCCACTGCCACTTTAGTTTAGCAATTCTTTGAGCTATTTCAGCTACTCTGGTTCTTCTGCGGATTTCTTCATTTCTGATCCGATCTCGCAGGGAAACTCCGAGCATAGCCCTCTCCATTGCCCTTTGGGTGACTTTCAGCCTTTTTATGAGGCCTTGAGTGAGCGACCACGTCTCTGTTCCATATGTCATCACTGGCAACACACACTGATCGAAGACTTTCGTTTTAAGACACTGCGGTATTTGGGACGTGAAGATACTACGTAGCTTCCCGAAAGTGTCCGTGTGATACATTCAAATATAAGTAAATTCCCTACGTTCGAAGACATACCGAATTCCCGATACTTTATCAAAGTCAAAGTAACGTATTTATTTGCATAGAATAATATGTACACAACATCTTATTGATAGTAGAGATACAAAGGTATCTATTCAGCTAACATCCCGAGTGTTTTTTAGGGCTCCGTACCTCAAAATGTTTCAATGTTGGTGCCATAGAGAAATTTGTTCAGTTTGACGGGCTGATAATCCCCTTAAAAAAATGTCAGCATATTAAGAAGGACCCTGTATGTATACAGGGTGTAAGGAAAAGTATCATTAACCTTTAAACCACATACTCAAATCAAACTTAACAACTTTTACTATGGGAGCAAAACAGAGCAAAAAAAAAGTCTGCTGTCCCATACCATGGATGGTGTCCCATCCCATACAAATTAAATTTTAGTTTAAAAATTGCAATATATGGCGTTATGGTATCGATTTGTAATTAATGTTTACGTTAACGTCTAATTGTTACTAAAAGTACATGATCTGACTACAAAAAAATCTCATGAGCCTCGGAAAATCAAGCAATTTACTTTGCCCGAAGACTGCCCGAGTTACGGCAGTCGCGTTTCATTGTTTGACGTTGGGCATCTGTACTGTATAGTATTATATAATCTGTGCCCATACTAAACTGCAATACCTACTCGACGCAATCTTATGGGACAGCAGAATTTTTTTTTGCTCTGATCGCTATATAAAATCCCATAGTAAAAGTGGTTCAGTTTGATCGGTAGAGTCTGTGGTTTAAAGGTTAATGATACTTTTCCTTACGCTCTGTAAAGGTTGTAACAAAACACCCTAGTAATACTTAAGGGGCTTCAGACCATCAAACTGAACAACTTTCTCTATGGAGCCAACTTCGAAATCGCGAAAAAAAAATCAGCTGTCCCATACAAAACTGCTGTTACGTCTCGACTACAATGTATGGGACAGCAGTTTTTTTTTTGCGATTTCGAAGTTGACTCCATAGTGAAAGTTGTTCAGTTTGATGGTCTGAAGCACCCCCTTAAGTATTACTAGGGTGTTTTGTTACATCCTGTAGATGTAGGTAGGTACCTACTTAGTATAATTACAGCAAGTTGACCACTAACTTGCTTCCACCACACCGCAGCGCTAGTGGAGTATAACCCGCTCCCTCTCACACTTATTCGTAAGAGGAAGCGTGCAAGTAAGAAAGAAAATAAAAGTTTAATAAAATTCGCGACTAACGACACAGTGTCTTAAAAGTTCCACTCATTAGAGTCGTTACGGCTCCAAAAGTTATAAGTACTGGAAGGCTTTACCTTTGCAAAGTTAAGACAATCTATGCAATGTTAAAATTTTAAACTTTGCGTGTCTATACATTGAAAATGTTTGCAAAATAATTTATTAGGGGGAATGCAGAATACATGTTTCAATTTCGAGGCATGTATTGTACCTTCTGTCCATTATAAGTGGCGACGGGCTCACTCCCCGACACACTGGACAGAGTTTCGGTACTACTAGTGAAACGTGGATGTTCTGTGGTTTTAGAATATCTCTGACTACCCCCTCGGGGAATATAGTCGTGAGTATATGCATGCATGCTTGTATGTTTGTACTAAAATATAGTTATTTATTTAAGTTTGATACTAACCCGGTCGAATTCGCATTTAATGTTTTGAGACAAAAATGATTTGTTATAATTTCAGCAAATTCAAGCTAACGTGCTCATGTATACATTTTAAGAATCTTGTTTTGGTAGTAAGTAGGGTAGCGGCCCGAGCAGTGGGTTGAGATAGAGTTCAGTAAATTTTAAAATTTTCTATCAAATTATTTAATATTTTGAAAAAAAAAAAATCTTTATTGAAACCATGATAAATCGATTCTGCTCTCAATTCTAAACAAACTGCTTTGTAGTTTTGCATTATTTCATTAACACGTTGTATAAAGAAGAGACTGAAAAAACAGTAGCAATGCTGAGGCTCCTATTTCTTTCAAAAATATAGAATTACTTAGTCATTCTTAATTACTTTACTTTACTTATATTACCTTACTTTTTAGATTTACTTTCGTAATTTTAGTGTGGTTGAATAAACATTCTTTTCATACATTTTGTTTTGATAATATCATAAACCTGTAGTATACCACTGTAGGACAAAGCCCTCTTCTCACTAAGAAAGGAGGGTAAGAGGGCTTAATACAGATCACTCGTTTATATTTTTTTTTGTTAATGTACGATTTTTAAATGTTTGTATTTTTTATTTTGTAATTTGTGGTAATTTTAACAAATGTATTTTCCGACATGAATGAAAATTATAGCTTATAGTTTACAGGATTCAGGAGTTCTTGATTTTTTGGCATATACCTACAATTAAATTATACTCTGAAACGAAATCCGAGATCAAAAATTTGAAACAAAACAGCCTCTTTTGTTTGAAATTTTGATCTCGGATTCGATTTCAGAGTAAACTTTTTATCTAATTCTTTAAAAAAGTCTTTTTGTTTTTGTTAAAATTTTTATTAAAATAGGAAGTAAATCTTTGTATTTTATTCGACTTTAAAAAAAATTTTTAAAACAGCAAACAAAAATAATTTTATTCATTAAATATTATTCGCTTCTTTATATGTACAAAAATACAATATTTTTTCGCACATCGCATCGCCTTCAAGATACATTTAACTAAAAATGTTCTTAACAACATTTACTCAATCCTTGAATAAAAGAAAAAACCAAATGAAACAAGTTCACTATCTCATCAAAGTTAACTAGATAAATCTTGTTTTACTCAGAAGTGCCAAGTTCTAAGTGAATGGGTACATAAAAGTTTTTTATTCACTCACCTTTACGTATTGCAGGGGAATGGATTAACTCTATTTTGTTTTATTCAACTTTTTGATCCAAGAGCACACAACAACACTTCAATTTTTTAACACAGACAACATTTTATCATTCACAGTAAAACAAAATTATATTTAAAAGACACTACGTAAGTAATTTTTTTTTATTAAAAAAGAAACTTTTCAAAGTTACTCCGAAATCCGCACTCGAAGCGACGCGCCTCCGCTTTTTAACAAAAAAAAAACAAACAAAAAAAAGTTTTTCAATTCGCGTCACGAAAATTCAATTTCACTTTTCGGCAAATTTTTTATCAACTTTCACGTCAGGCACTAGTGACTTGGCAGTTTTTGTAAACATTAATTAAACTTAGGTATTTCGATCGATGAATAATGTATGAACGGTTCGCGTGGGTCGCGCGTCTACCCACCGCCGCACCGAACAAACGACTGGCTATACATGCAGTAAAACCCCTCCGTCGTAACGCTACGCGAATTTTTACGCCCTTGCCTAGTAAATTAATAACTAAAACACAATTTTTAAAGTTGAATTAAACTAGGACTTACCCTATTTACCCTACAAAATTTAATTTGAATATGTCAGTAAAGCTGTCAAACACTTCGCTCTCCGATTTATTGTAAACCTCATGCTTATTCGTCAAAGACAGCCTATGCCCTATAGAGTGGGACATATACAGGGTGTTAACTGTTAACATAAATGCGTTACATACTTAAAAGGGTGCCTCAGACCGTCAAACTGAACAACTTTTACTATGGGACCGACATTAAAATCGCGAAAAACAGGGAGACCTTGCCTATTAAATACGTACTTTTTTGACGTTCTTCGTATAAACTATACAGGGTGTTTCATAAGTAAGAATAAATTTTTGAAACTCTTAAGGGGGTTGTTAAAACTGAACAACTTTCTCTATGGGACCAACATCGAAATCGCGAAAAAAATAATTTCATATCCCATACATATTTTAGCTCTAGTCGATTTGTAGAGTATAGAACATAATTTTTTTTTTTCGCGATTTCGATATTGGTCCCATAGTGAAAGTTGTTCAGTTTGATGGTCTAAACCACCCCCTTAAAGGTTTATTTGTATTTTTGCAACACCTTGTATATTACAGTTGGCGCGCTCAATACAAACGAAGTTTAGTTATATTTTCAAAACTGACCAATTAAATTTAGAGCAATTTTTCAGAAACAATATAGAAACTAATCTCCATGCTTGTTATGTATGTTGTCAGATATTCGTTATAATCGTTTAAATTCCACATATGAAAACCTGCCAAGCTAGAGCCGTAATCTAGCTTGGCAGGTTTTCTTAAGTAGATTTTTTTGGGACCACATATTGCAATATAGCGACTAGGGGCGACTGCCATGTGTAGTAATTGCCCCTAGTAGTTGCCCTTTAGTTGGCTATTTCTGAAATTGATCCAATGCTGCCGATTCCGGGGAATTTCCCCGATTTGCGGGGAATGAGGGGTGCGTGCGGGTAGAGCGCGGGGAATGATTAAAATCGGGGAATTTCGGGGAATCGGCTGTTTGTAATACAATTCGAACAAAAGATGTCTAAAGAAGAGGAATTGTTAAAATTTGCACCTAATCGGACTATCCTTAGATCGAAAGTATGGGAGAAATATAAATAATAAATTGATATCATTGTATTCTAAATATTGAAGTAGATTTTTTTATAAAAATACGTAGACAAGAAAGTTGTTAAGCTAATTTTGGGAAACATGAAACCTCATTTTGCATGAAAAAATGCTTTCTTTCTTGAATATTTCAGTGTCGGGGAATTTTCGGGGAATGCATGATTGGAAATAGGGGAATTTCGGGGAATTGAGCCTACTTTAGCGGGGAATCAAGAAATTTTAATTGGCAGCAGTGAATTGATCAGAAATAACCAAGGGGCACTTACCCCTAGTTATAAAAGCTGAATGTGTCCAGTGAGATGAAGTTTGCATCCTATTTTTATATAGGATCATTCTTAATATGCTAATTGATTTTTAAGGGATGATCAGACCATCAAACTGAACAACCTCCTCTATGGGACTAACGCGGAAATTGCAAAAAAACTGCAACTGTAACTGTTATCCTACTATACCAAAATGTCTGGAACAGCTGCTGTTAAATCGTGATTTCGGTGTTTGTCCCTTAGAGAAAGTGCGTTCACACACGATGACGCATTGACGGAGCAGCAGACGTCAGTCCGTCATTTGTGAAGCAAAGAGTTGTATGAAACCGCACGAAGAAGCACACACGGTGACGCATTGACGCACCGGGTGTGGTTCTATGGACTGACATCTGCCGCTCCGTCAGTGCGTCATCGTGTGTGAACGCACAAAGTTATTCAGTTTGATAGTCTGATATCGCATCCACTTAAAAAACAGTCAATGTATTAAGATGAACTCATCCGCATCTGAATTTCTTCTTCAGCGTATGCAGGTTTCCTCACGATGTTTTCCTTCACCGTTAGCGCTTTCACACACGATGACGCATTGACGGAGCGGCAGACGTCAATCCGTCATTTGTGAAGCAAGGAGTTGTAAGAAGCCGCACGTAGAAGCACACACGGTGACGGATTGTCGCACCGTGTGTGCTTCTACGTGTGGTTTCATACAACTCCTTGCTTCACAAATGACGGACTGACGTCTGCCGCTCCGTCATGTGTCATAGTGTATGATCCCACTAAGTGAGAACAAGTGTTTCAAATCTCTGTTTCTGTTATTCAAAATAGCCCTACGGCTGGCTGGCGACGGGCTCACCCCCGTCACACTGGACAGAGTTTCGGTACTACTGGTGAAACGTGGATATTCTGAGATTTCAGAATATCTCTGACTACCCCCTCGGGGAATATAGTCGTGAGCATATGTATGTATGTATGTATGTATGTATGTATGTAAAATAGCCCTAAAATTTCGTTGCTAATTGAAATGGAGTAGAATAAAAACCAACTTAATAAGCTGACACTTTTTAAGGGGATAATCTGACCATGAAACTGAACAACTTTCTCTATGGGACCAACATTGAAACCGCGAAAAAAAAATCAGCTGTCCCATACATTTGGCTCGAGTAGGTTTGCAGTTTTGTATGGAACAGAAGATTTTTTTTTCTCGATTTCGTTGTTGGTCCCGTAGAGAAAGTTGTTCAGTTTGATGGTCTGATCATCCCCTTAAAAAATTGTCGGCATATTAAGAAGGACCCTATAGATGTCCGTGCAGTGCTAATTTGACGATGAGACACCTGTAAAGACCTGCTAAATCTAGTTGCACTTCCAAACTGCAGCAGATTATTATTAAAGTGATCCAATTTTCCCCTCGTTGGTTCTAGCCGGAGTGAAGCAGATTCATTTAAGGTGCTTTAACATAAACTATGCGCTACCACAGAATAAATACTAGTACTACCCGTACAGAAGAATCACTTTGAAAACAGATTTAAATAAATAGCGCCGCTCTCTACACGGCAATAAGGTGCAAAGTTATTCGCACCCGTCCTATCGCACAATTCGCGAATATACTCCAGTAAAGTTACGGGTCGCTTGTATGGCGAATGTAAATAATTTATAATAGCCGGTTTTTTTCTTTCATATTTTAGATTATAATTCTAGTTATCATTTAGATTGAAAATCCTCCTAAAATGTTTATTAAATAATTAAGCAAAGTAAAAAATATCATGTAAAATTGGAAAAAAATAGTATATGAATTTTTTTTATGCCATTTGTTAAATTTATTTGTATTCTTTTATATTACAAGTAAATCCAACGAAAAATCACCCTGGAACCTTCGTTTTTAAATATGTTAAAATTACGAAAAAATCAATTTTAGTACAAAATTTACACAGTGTATGTAAGCTCATAACCTAAAACAAACAATAAAAATGAAAAAAGAATGAAATCTGACACTATAAATAAAAAAATTACATTTTAGTACTAAAAACTAAAAATACGAAATTTAGTGGGATTCGTTAATAAAGTATCTTAAATAAATAAAGTATCTTGCAGTTTGATTGTCCCATACAAAAACACTGGGTGGAGCTGGTGATTGGGACAGTCAAATAAACTAAGAAATGCAAATACAAATTATATTGATTCTAATTAACATAAACTAACATAATTTTAAGTAAACATTGTTATTAATCAACCTACTAACAAAATTATGGATTTTTATCTGAAATAAATGAGTATTTAATTTAATTTAATTTAATATCATTTGTATAAACGATCTAGCAAAAAAAATTGCTTATTATAAATTATTTCCTTTCGACCCGTATTTTTACTGGACTAATAACCTACCAACCGTCACAACGGCGGGCGTGCAAACAAAAATGAACCGAGTCATTAGACATGAAAGCTTAGGAAGCTTAGTCTCCCTCTTTCTTTCTTTCACGTGCTGGCAGAGCGTGACATCGCAAGGGTTTTCAAGTCTCGCATCGAAATTTTACCAAGAAGTTTACACGGTATACATAACCTATTGCCATTTACCCCTCGGTGGGGATCGGCCGTCAAGCGTACCTGAGCTGTGGAGTGAGACAGACCGCGCGCTACTACGAATTTTCTGTTATTTCATTCTGAGATACGAGTAATAGAGCGATGGCTTAACGATTAATGTTGGACACGAGCTGATGATGATGCCTTTTTACCCCTTTCACTGCTAAATACGTGTTATTTTTCTTGGAGAAAAGCGCAGTTTTCAAAACGTCGCTGTGAAAGGGTTAAGAGGTCTTTTTGTGACTGTACTAGCGCTTCAGAAAGGTTTTTATATGTTGAGATGATACAGCCAGAAACTCTACAGCAAATACTATGTTTTCTTTTTTTTCTTGAAGATTTTTTTCAGTGGCGTATTTTAATTGCGGTAAAATCCACTTACATCATCACAGCCTAATACATACCACTGCAGGGCACAGGGCTACCTTCAAGGATGTGATGTGTTTGGGCGTTAGTCCACCCCGCGTGCTCAATGTGGATTGGTGGTCTTCACATACGCATCGGAATTTCTTCTTCAGCGTATGCAGGTTTCCTCACGATGATTTCCTTCACCATTTGAGAGAAGTTGCTATTACGTTTTATGTTAGAAAAACTCATTGGTATAATATCACGTCATCCGTGCGGATTCGAACCTGGACGCCACCGACGCTTCGCCGTAGAAATCCACCTTTGGGGGTGAAATTTGAATCGAATGAGAATTTTGTCAACAAATTCCCCTTGACCTACGGGATCATTCCCAAAGGCGGGTCCATCATTACTTGACACGTCATTTTATCCTGAATCTCTAAGTATAGGGTCCTTCTCATGAAACTGAAAACTTTCTCTAAGTATTCTAATTCATCATAGTAGAGTAGGATTGCAGTTTTGCATGGAACAGCCGTTTTTTTTTGCGATTTCCACTTTTGTACCATTAGAGAAAGTTTTTTGGTTTGATGGTCTAAAAAACCTAAAAAATGTCCGCCTGGTGGTTTCCGTCCATACAAAACGTTGTCGTAGAACACTCGTAGACGGTATTAATAAAAGTAATGTAAGCTTAGAAAATCTAGATTGCGCGTATCAAATAATATTTACAATTTATAATATTATTACGAACATATCAAGATTTGAAATTATTCATACAAAATTTCAAATCTTCGTAATCATATAATAAATTGTAAATTTTATTTGATAAGCGCAATCTAGATTTGCTGAGCTATTTTTCCATATATAAAACATTACTTTTATTAAAACCGTCTACGAGTGTTCTACGGCTAAGTTTTGTATGAAATTGACAACTCTGTTAACACGTATGACACGTAACAATACGTATGTAATTTTGTCTTTAAGATTCGTTGTCTCATTCAAATTATAGTTTAAGACACCTCAAGTAATAAACATACGGAATGCAATACTAAAATAATTGGCACACAATGTCAGTAATACTAGAACAATTAAAGTTTGCACATCTGACTAGTGAGCACAGGTCAGCCGGGGTTCTCTTAATGAACAAACTTCTGGAATCTTGTTCACAGGCTGCTATTACAGCCAACTGCCTTCACACTATTACGTGTCGCTATCTTAGATCAAAATAAAATTAATGGATAGGCCTTACGCGAACATTTCAAACCAGAAAAATGAGGCAAAACAAATGAAAGGTGCCCTAGATTTGACAGATAATGGCGTTAGTTTTTATGGACCAAGTGCAAGTGTGCTTCAACTTACCGCGCTAGGATCGCTATCAGCTTTAACATAAATATGGTTGTCTTTTGTCAATTAGAGATTATGCAGCCAGGAAGTCTACAGAAAATCTAAATAAATAACGCTCACAGGCACATACATTGTGATGATCACAAACTAGGACTAAAGGCTTTTATTATGGAAACCATACAACAACGGCACAAACATATAACATCCATGACCGAACCGGGATTCGAACCCAGGACCCTGGTTTGGCAGTCCGGTGTGGTAACCATTACACCAATCTACAATTTTTTCTTTTTTTAGGAGTTTTTATTCAGGATAAAAACAGTCATAACGCTTTCACACACGATAACGCACTGACGGAGCGGCAGACGCAGTCATTTGTGAATCAAGGAGTTGTATGAAACCACACGTAGAGCAAACTCAAACTCAAAATAATTTATATTGGAGCCTGAAGCCACGGACTTGAAAGAAATATGGACTGAATATTACACTAAAAAGATGTGAAGCATGCAAGGTAATACAATCTCGTTTGTTCTACAAGCGACCTACACTCACACAGATGCACTAGCTCTAGGCGCAGGTCCTACAACCCGTCACCTTATGTACCGCGTGACTGCACGCACACAAAAGAAATGGGTGCTACTCATGATTAGACGAGATTTTACGTCTGGTTCTTCTTTTATTTAAGTCTGTGCCTGAAGCACACTTATTATTAAACGTCAATAGTTATTTAAAATTCAATCCGTCACCGTGGTGCTTCTACGTACGGTTTTGTACAACTCCTTGCTAGACAAATGACGGACTGACGTCTGCCGCTCCGTCAGTGCATCATCGTGTGTTAAAACGCTAAACGTACCAAACCCGAAAAACCAAATTTAACTTATTATTGAGGGCCAATCCAGGCCGGAATTTGCTAACAATTTCACTACAAAGGCCGATAACAATTGAATGTTTCAAAACAATGAATTCCCGAAACGTCAAATTCTCATAACGTACAATTTTTCAATATGTCCTGATTGCGTGGTTGTATGACATTAAAACCGCTATCGTCGCACGGAATGATATCCAAGCAAGTTACATAAACTCATTTAGGCATCGCTATGTGAAATTGCCGACACGCCTAGTCGAGTTCTACTCCCAAGTTCAAAACTTCGCCATGTTTGCATGATTTGTTTTCAATTACAGATTTCATCTGTCAATAGCGTTCTAAACGGTAACATTTAAAAATTAAGACGCGGTTATCCGGTCGAGGCCGTTTTTTGAACACGAACGAAAGTGTTTTAAACTGTGTTTGAAAGTCTGAAAACCAATTATGTCTTATTTAAGGATCTGGCTGATAGGCGACCGTTCTCAATTACACGATTAGATTAAGTTTAATAGATAGAAAAAAATCCCAAAGTTACCCCTTTTTGTTACGTTTTTTCAATACTATGATTAAACTGCTGATATGTATTTTACTTTTTATTCTTGTACTTAACTAAATACATTAAATATTTCTAGTGAACTCCGTAGAATTTTGAGCTTAGAAACACCCATGAGCAAAGATATTGATGAAAAACACGTTTTTTTGCGATCCTGCTTTCAATTGGAGCGGGATGGCTACTTACAAACTTATACTTGCAAGAAAGAGACGCTTGCACTTGAATAACCTGGCCTAGGTAAACGCATATTAGGGCGGGCTGCAGCGCCAAAATCTGCCCAAATCGCGTCTTCAGGCTGTAATAAAACACTCTAATAATACTGAAGGAGACTTCAGACCATCAAACTGAACAACTTTCACTATGAAGTCAACTTCGAATTCGCGAAAAAAAAAAACGACTCGACTCAAATGTATGAGACAGCAGAATTTGTTTTTCACGATATCGAAGTTGGCTCCATAGTGAAAGTTAATCAGTTTGATAGTCTGAAGCACCCGTTAAGAGAATATTATTCCGAGAGCGAAAATGCGCGCTACGTACAAACGTACTATGGTGATATTTTCAATACTAACCAATTAAAGTCAATGAAATTTTGCAGAAACAATCTAGAAACAAATCTCTATGCTCCTATAGAGTTAGATTTTCGTTAAAATATACAGTTTCAATGCTAGGATTAATTTAAGATTTGTATGGAAATCTTTGAGGCACTGTAACTTGAAAATTATACATTTTAACGAAAATCTGACTCCATACAAGCATAGAAATTCTAGATTGTATCTGCAAAATTTCATTGACTTTAATTGTTTAGTATTGAAAATATCACCATAGTACGTTTGTATGGAGCGCGCTCCGAATAATATACCCTTAAGTGTTTTGTTACACCCTGTATACAATTAATATGAACTAACGCATATGTTATAAGAGATAAGTGTACTTTTTGCAACCATCAGCAGCAAGGCTGATTCAGTGTTTATGGGGTGTAGAGCATCTCTGTTATGGGGATGGACCAGGTCTGCCTGAATAACTTCAGTAGGTTTAGGAGTTACAGGCGTTTAAAGGTCAGTAAAAAATTAACGATCAGCTTGTCCGGTCTATCTATAGGGGATACCTATCATAACCTATGGCGCCTTAAAAGCCTCGCTTTTGACACTAGAGCCTACGGCAATGGCTACGCTATCTATTTGGCTAATATTCTATTCTATTTTTATTTAATGGCGTTTCCTTGTTAGATTTCGCCATTGTCAAGTTATTTGAGGGAGTGTCTATCCAATCTCGAGGATTGTTTTTGAGTAAGAACAACTATGAAGGATTTTAGAGCCTCGTGGCAGGCTGAGACGCGAACCGCTCGAACACCACGCGAGAGACAAGTGTTCGAGGCAAACCCTGCAACGTGACTCCTATTTGGCTACAACCTGCTTGCATCATTAAAAACCAAAATTTCGGCTCTTACTTTCACGAAAACATCACAAATATTCTCCCCAAAAAAAAGTATTTTCGACGAAATAATTTTCAAGTACATTGACACCAATATTCTATTAGCCTAAGATCCGACCGTAAATTTATGCACCTATTTGTTTGGTGAACGAAATGAGATTTACGTGAAAGTTTATACTGGGGTTCAAAATCTTGCCGCAAGTACCTTTACCATGATGACTTATGGTACCATTTTTCCCACCGATCTTTTTGGGAAGTAAATGAAATGTCATCTGAAAGAGACCAATCGTCTAAAGAACTGGAAAAACTAGGGTTTCCATCTCTTTGAACCTGGCAACCCTAGAGTTGCGGCAGACTGAGAGGTGGCAACCCTAGTTTTTCCAGTTCTTCACATCGGTATCCTTCAGATGGCACCATAATTACTTCCCAAACAAATCGGTGGAAAAAATGGTATCATAAATCATCATGGTAAAGGAACTTGCGGCAAGATTTTGCTAGGCAACCCAGCGGCTTTTTATAAACCCCTGTGTCAATTTTCAGAGGTTTCCCTGACCGAACGACCTTGACTCTTTCAGAGCCGCCTCACTTCTACTAAACTACGTCATTTTAGTAGGTATACCTATTTTTGACTTGCCTGTTCTTCATTATGTCACTGTGGTGCCTTCTAATCCAAGGAAATCACATTCTAAAATCATAAGAATTCGCACAGAATCTAACAATTTTCTAATTAACTCATTAAATATGGTTCTTAAAAAATTTGCTTTATATAAATTTTAGATCTTGATGTTGTCTACACAAAGGTGTGTCTCAAGTAAAAGTGACTTCAACTTAAAAAGTAGATGCACATTATACAGATTTTTTCCAATATTAAGGCTTTCCTTTAAACACAGGTTTTATATGTATTTTATAGAAAAATAAGATATATGATCTATAGCAAATAAAGCCGAGATGTTGAAGATCATTGCTACACTTTTCAATCATTTGTATGTCTTTCAAATTACGAGAAGATAGCTTCTAAAAACCAGCAAAATATGGCCCGGCCGTGCGTTTATCTACAGGGAACCTCTTAAATCAAATTTCTTTCACCAAATAAATAAGTGCATAATTTTGCGGTCGGATCTTGGTATGCATACTATGTACAAGAGTGATACAATTTGAGCTGATCTCCTATGTCAAATAAGACTGGAATTAGTTGTATGACAGACAGACAAAGTGAACGAACGATTAATGGCCCACTCTCTTTGCAGACAATCACACTAAATGATCTGTGGATATTTGACGCTAATTCTATTGGTATTTTATTTGAGGTCTAGCTTCTGATGCCTTTAGATACAAAAATCCTACGCTTTAAATGTAAGACTGTATGGACACTTGAAATAATTTTTTACTTTGGACGCGTCTGTGTCGGTGTGTGGGGGTGCGTGTGCAAGTGCGTATGTGTGCGTGTGGCTGCACTGAATAAACTGTTTTTTTTTATATAACCAAACTTTAGTGATTACCAAACTATTTTGTAGCACATTATCAAACATTTGGTTAAATAAAATAGCCAATTGTTTAGCAATTTTAACCAAATATTTGATTATGTTCTGCAAAACAGTTCGATAATCACTAAAGTTTGGTTATATTTAACTAAAAAACAATTATGTGTGTAACATAAACTTTTCATTGTCGTTCTGCAACTGAACTGGAACTAAACTGCATTCGTGGTCTAATGGTTAAGAGCATTGGGCTCTTGACATGGAGCTCGTGGGTTCGATTTCATTATAAGCGGGGATAGGCTCAGCCCCCGTCACACTGGACAGAGTTTCGATACTACTGGTGAAACGTGGTTGTTCTGAGGTTTCAGAATATCTCTGACTACCCCCTCGGGGAATATAGTCGTGAGCATATTATGCTATGCTACATCTATAAAAACGCATAAAAGATAAAAAAATATGTTTTGCCGAATAGAATGATGTTTTTACAAATCAAGCTACCAAACAAAGAAAAATCAATACAAACAGTAGCTAGGATACATCTCATCTCCGAAAACAAGAAACATAAAAAAAACTTGAGCCCATTCCATCTAAAACTCGTAAAAAGTCCTAAGCACAAACTAAACTAGTTGAAGCAATGTCAATAGTGCCAACAACATTCAAGTAATATGACTCCAAGGAAAACATTGCCGACATATTGGATTTGTCTCATGGTTTCTATGGGAAATCAATAGTGAACAAATATTGTCTGACATTCGTATATCTGTAGGTACGATTTGACTGTCAGATAGAATAAAAGGGTTGGGAAGTTGCAAAGTGAAACTTTTTCTTAATTTTTTTTACAAATGAAAACTTGATGAAAAAGGCTTTTAAAAGACAAGCAGATGCGCCTGGTTTAAATGATACTAACAAAAAAGTTAATTGGTTGTGAACCTGTAAAAGTTGGAGGAAAGGTCTTTCTCCTTATTATGATATTATAGCTATAGCCACCTATATGATGATGATGATGAATTAAACGTATTGTTTGTTTTGGAATGCAATCAAGTATGTGGTGGTCGCAGCGGTGTGTAGGTGTAGGTATTGGTAGGTACGAAGTTCATCAATGATACACCGTCACTTTCACTACGAGTTTATATTGGGCCACAAGCATACAATAGCAGTTACAGTAGGAGAACAGTTTACAGAAGGAAGAAGAGAAGAGAAAACAAGCATTGAGAAAGCACTACGGAAGATATGAGCGTAATTATAATAAGATGCAATCGAGCATGCACTCTGCGCGTCACCAAACTAAATGAGACGTTTCTACTCTGCGATCGCCGGACGATCGCCTTCCGATCGGTCAGTGGGAATACATCGACGTAAGTACTTACATTATTTACAATTATTATTATGTGGTGATGGATAAATGTGTATGTATCACTATTGTATGTATGTATGTATGCTAGTATGTTTGTATGTCTGTAAGTATAATATCTGAATAGTTGTATGAATGTGAGTCTGATTGATAGATGTATGAAAGTGGATATTATTGTTATCTAAATAGATGTATGAAAGTACGAATGAATGTGGAGTAGGATGCCAACAAGTATAATTGTATTGAGATTTGCTGCAACTATAAGTCTACCCATCAAACTGAAAAAAATTTACTATGGGAGCAAACAGATTGGAGCAAACAAAATCTGATGCTGCATTCATTTGAGTCGAGTAGGCATTGCGTCAGGGAGGGAGGGTGTATGGGTGTTAGTCCACCACGCGTGCCAAATGCGGATTTGTAGACTTCACTTACAAATCGGTATTTATTCTTCAGCGTATGCAGGTTTCCTCACGATTTTTTCCTTTACCGTTTGAGAGCAGTCGGTATTACGTATTGGTACATGGCATGCCATCCGTGCGGTACCTAAAGATTGAGTTTCCGTAGCTCTCCGCAGCGCGCCAACGCTCTTCAACAGTATGTATAGTATGATATGAATTCTCTATTCTTTTCTATTTTGTCAATGTCTAGTTTATGTAGCAAGAGTGCTGACGTTGTACAGTAATTCATGTATTTGGTGACTTCAAGGCACGGACCTGAAAAAAATACGGACGTAATGTGACACTAAAAAGATGTGAAGCATGCAAGGTCCAACATTTTTGTTTGTTCTACAAGGGACCTACACTCACACAGATGCACTAGCTCTAAGCGCAGGTCCTACACCCGTCACCATTATGTACCACGTGACAGAACGCACACAAAATAAATGGGTGCTTCACTCGCGATTAGACGAGATTACTTCCGTCTTTTTTTCAGGTCCGTGCTTCAAGGATTGTTTTTCGAAAAGAACACTATCTTGAGTCACCACTGGAGCTTCGTTGTAGGCCGGGGAGGGGGTAACCAACAATCTACGAGCGACGCGACTACCCAATAGCAGACCTACAACGCGACACCATTGAATTCTCATTAATTTCCCAAACTCATCCTACCAACTCACAACTGAACATTATGTTGGTATCCAACATAACATCTAGCCATCATTTTGTCGCATTAACGTGCTATCGTGCCGCTTTATGTCTTCCTGTTCCTGTGATGCCAACTCTCTGTTCATGCTACTTTATGTGTGAGGGGACGTGCATTAACACCTTTTTTGGTGTGATAACGTTAAAGGGTTTTTGTGGATGGTAAAATTTGAAGTATATGCGTCTTTTTTACCGAATTATGGGTTTATTTTTATGCTTTTGCGAGTTTACAGGTGTGAAAAAAAAGTTAAGAGGTTCTTTTATAAGATAGGTTACAACAAATGCGCTCATTAAAGTTAATCCTCTATTAAATCTCTTGTTAGCTTTTACTACGTCAAAAAGACAAAGTGACAGCAAGAGATTTAACGCAAAGCTGTAATAGTGTAAGTAAAGTGACGAGTAACTAGTGCAAATGCCCCGGGCCGCATTTTACTAGGGGCGGCAAATTCGGGAAAAATATAGATTGAGCTCTATCAACAGGGTGAAATTGACATCATTAGCATCCTTTTAAACTAAGAGTCTACCCATCAAACTGAACAACTTTTACTATGGGAGCAAACCGATCGGAGCAAAATAGTAATTGCAGTGCAGTTTAGTATGGGACAGCTGATTTTGTTTTTGTTCCGATCGGTTTGCTCCAATAGTAAAAGTTGTTCAAATTGATGGGTAGACTCTTAGTTTAAAAGGATGCGAATGATATCAATTTCACCCTGTATAGCCGATTCCT
This sequence comes from Agonopterix heracliana, assembly GCA_963693445.1. Taxonomy (NCBI): domain Eukaryota; kingdom Metazoa; phylum Arthropoda; class Insecta; order Lepidoptera; family Depressariidae; genus Agonopterix; species Agonopterix heracliana. The sequence continues at coordinate 4,415,345 of OY856321.1, forward strand.
AGAACGGTATCTCCGTTCTACGAATCGGCTATACAGGGTGAAAAAGTTGGGCTCGCTTCGCACGATCTAAGTTTCTGTTTAAAGTACACGTCATAATCCTAAAGAGCCCTGAGCAAAGCTAAGACGTGATGCTATAAATTTCGAGCTGCTTCGCTCAATCTACACCTCCATATGGATCATGTTTCGTACGGAAAGAGCTCTGAGTCCAAATGATTCGTATTGAGGTGAAAAATCGAGCTAGCTAGCTCGCTCTAAGATTCTACATGAATAAACTAAGACATTTCTAACCACAGCGCGAGTAGTGCTTACAAATTTCGGGCTCGCTTTGCACGCTCCGTAAATTTTACATACGAGTATCTTTCTATAAATATAAGGGGGGCGCCAAAATTGGCCTGTGCCCCGGGCGACAGAAACCAATGCTACGCCTCTGTATAATACCTCTTGTACGGTAAGAAGCCACTTGTTTTCAAGATGCAAATTAAAAAGCTTCCATGAAAATGTGGCCAGTCTTGCCACTGACTGTATAAATAACTAGTGTTTTCCCGCGACTTCGTCCGCACAAATTATATACCAGATTTTAAGTCAGATCATAAGCTATCAAACAAAAAAAGTTTCATCAAAATCGGTTCAGTAGTTTTTGCGTGATGCGCGATCAAACAAACAAACAAACAAACACACAAACAAACACACAAACAAACAGACAAACAGACAGACAAAATTTCTAAAAAAGGTTGATTTCGAGTCGGGGATATTTAAAAACCATATCGTAATCTTTTTTTTGTAAATATCTTCAATGTACAGACACAGTTCAGTTACAGTTTTATAATAGTTAAGATAATAAAAAACTAGTATCACTATAAACCAAAAAGCGTCTCTAAAACAACGAGAGCGCACTATTTTCAATTTGTATTTCTTTGTTTACAAAGCCTGTGCCCGGCAGTTTGTTTTCACTAAAGAGTATTTTATGAGGCCATTACTCTAGCCAGGCTTGTTTATTAGGCAAAAAACTTGCTTTTTATACCTTTTATGTAGGTGCATTATCGTTTAGCCGTCATTATCTCTTGCACTTACTAATCTATGTAGATCAATTCACGTTCTTCTTCTTCTTTTTGTGTCAATGGTTCTTCAGTGGTGTTCTTAAATTATAGACAGCTTCTGTTGTAACTGTATTTTAGTCACGTTAAGAGGATTTACAAGGTCCAACTTAAGACGCTGTTATCCCGTCGAGGCCGTTTTTTGAACACGAACGAAAGTGTTTTAAACTGTGTTTTAAAGTCTGAAATTAAATTATGTCTTATTTAAGGATCGGACGGATGGGCGACTGTTCTCAATTACACGATTAGATTAAGTTTACTAGATAGAAAAACATCCCAAAGTTACCCCTTTTTGTTATGTTTTTTCAATACTATGATTAAACTGCTGATATTTAACTTTTTATTCTTGTACTTAACTAAATACATTAAATATTTCTAGTGAACTCAGAAGAATTTTTAGCTTAGAAACTCCCATGAGCAAAGATATTGACGAAAAACACGTTTTTTTGCGATCCTGCTTTCAATTGGAGCAGGATGGCTAATTGTAAACTTATGCTTGCAAGAAAGAGACGCTTGCACTGGGATAACCTAGCCTTAAATTATGTTAAACCAAACAACTCTGTGGGGCCTTGCTTTCTTTATTCGTAGGGCTTTGCCATAGATGTCAACACCCACAAGTTATAGCAAAGAAGCTAACAGATGGCGGTACCGTCGCTCTCGGAAATATGCTCCATACAAAGACAACGTTCACCGTAAATACGGATGAAAAAGTGCATCTTCGTAGAGCACACACTTGTGCACTTCAAAAGGTAATCTTCAATCAAAGTAGAATAATCACATCACGTAGGTGAATTTGACTATGAGAAAATCATCAATTAATTATAGAAGTTCGTAATTTTTCAACTCTAACTCTATAGGTATACAGGGTGAAATCTATATCATTAGCATCCTTTTAAACTAAGACTCTACCCATCAAACTGAACAACTTTTGCTATTGGAGCAAACCAATCGGAGTAAAAAAAAAATCTGCTGTCCCATACTAAACTGCACCCGCCGCCGCTGCCTACACGACTCAAATGTATGGGACAGCAGATTTTTTTTTTTGCTCCGATTGGTTTGCTCCCATCGTAAAAGTTGTTCAGTTTGATGGGTAGACTCTTAGTTTAAAAGGATGCTAATGATATCGATTTCACCCTGTATAAAACGTGTTGAATTTACAGAGGCCTTTCTCTAAACTTTAGAGAAAGGCCCTAGCACTCGTAGCAAGCTGTCACTTTAGAGTCTAAAGTGACAGCTTGCTACGAGTGCTACGAGACCGCTACGAAGTCTACGAACTATTGCTACGACCCGCTACATTGACGTATCGAGAAATCGACGGCGGCGGGAAAACTAACAGAAAGTTGTTCAGTTTGACAGTCTGATCATCCCCTTAAAAAAGTGTCACCATAAGGACCCTACTGTATACATTACTTCCATAGAAAATGAGTACACTATGCCTGTCTCACTTTATATCCTCTCTCTCTGTCACGGGTTTGCTGCAAGAAATCTCTTTAGAGATCAGCTCGCCCTTTGTAATTATCTATTGTGCCGTTTTAATATTTCCGTATGTACAATAAAGTTTTATTCCTTTGTACAGCGCGCGACGTATGCGAGTTTTCCGTCCGGGGCGGTTGGCAGAAATCAAGATACGCCAAAGTGTAGGTACTTATCTCGACGACTGAGTTACTGAGGTCCGACTAAATGAAGGCTATCGTAGAATTACGCCTCTTATTGCGTTTTAAGCCTATTTTTAGTTCTCTGTTGTAACACCACTGGCTTTTCGGTGAAGGAAAACATCGTGAGGAAACCTGCATGCTTCAATTTCGAGGCATGTATTGTACCCACTGTCCATTATAAGTGGCGACGGGCTCACCCCCCGTCACACTGGACAGAGTTTTCGGTACTACTGGTGAAACGTGGGTGTTCTGAGGTTTCAGAATATCTCTGGGAATATAGTCGTGAGCATATGCTCACTATATGCTATGCTATGCTTTTGAACACGAACCCGTCGCCCATTTCTTAATTCGTCAATGCCCTTTACTACAATCCTCTCACAATTCAAATCTTTTAATCCACAGCTTAGGAAGGCAGCTTAGTTACCAACTATCAAATCTCCGCACAATTAACTATTATCACAATGGTATTATTATGTAGATACTGTGGCACGCACATAGCTTAATAATGACCAAAGTTTGCGGACTTACGCAATGAAATCTTATTAAGACCAGTGCTCTTCAAACTTATTTTAATTGCGAGTCCTAAATTACTCTAAAAAAACCTGTAGAGCTGACAAAGCGACAATTATAGTACATTGATGGGCAACCCATCAATTGGAGACTATTGAGCTCGGAATGAGGCATTATAGGCAGCCGGCAATTCTATCGAGACTATGGAAATTCTGAAAAACAATACTAACGAATATTGTATGCTGTAGGTATTGAATGCTTAAGGGGGTGCTTCAGACCATCAAACTGAACAACTTTCACTTTGTAAGTAACTACGAAAACGCGAAAAAAAATCTGCTGTCCCATACATTTGGCTCGAGTAGGTTTGCAGTTTTGTATGGGACAACTGATTTTTTTTTTGCGATTTCGATGTTGGTGCCAAGAGAAAGTTGTTCAGTTTGACGGTCTGATCGTCTCCTTGAAAAAGTGTCAGCATATTAGGAAGGACCCTGTATACAAGGTGTTTCATAAGTAACAATAAATTTTTGAAACTCTTAAGGGGGTTGTTAAGACCGTCAAACTGAACAACTTTCTCTATGGGACCAACATCGAAATCGTGAAAAAAATAATTTCATATCCCATACATATTTTAGCTCTAGTCGATTTGTAGAGTATAGATCATAAATTTTTTTTTTCCCGAATTCGATATTGGTCCCATAGTGAAAGTTGTTCAGTTTGATGGTCTACACCACCCCCTTAAATGTTTATTTGTAGTTTTGTAACACCTTGTATATCAAAATATCTCTGCAATTCCGAACGCAATTCTGCACGTCTAGTATGATTTCTCTATACGCACGTGACGCGCCTTCGCTGCATACAAAATAACCTGTTTCTGCGCTTTTCGGAGAGCGCAAACCGAGCTTGCCGCGACATTTAGTATGGAAAAAAGCCGAGTCGCGCGTATAGAGAAATCATACTAGAGTGTCTGGAGGGCTTAAATCCATACGAAATCGTAATCCTGATTCGGTATGTGTGTAGCGGACCTTAGTAAGATAATTAAGGTCGTCTAACATCTGGAACCACAATTTGAGAGATTAATAAAAGCAAAACAAAGACAGCCCTTCTGTATTACTACGTCTGACTAATTTCTTTGGTACTTTTTCTTTTTAGGTCATCAATCACAAAAAGTGTTGTTGTTTTAATAAAGTTTTGTTAGAACCTAGTTAGTAGCTTGTAGGATTTAATTGCAGAGCAATTGTCTCCTCTCAAGACTAAGGTTGCGAAGGTGCGTTTCATAGTCCTCACCACGGTGGGGGTTTTGGGGTGATTGGGGATCTACCTCCTAGCGGTCCACCCCGGGCAACGGCATCACAAGCCACCAAGTTTGTGGTTGCAGCTTGCTGCGTTCCGTCAGTGTGCAGGAGTGCCAGTACACTTCTGGGTAAGCTCGCTACATCTTCGACCCCAACTTTGTCCTGAGGACTAGATAGAGGTCAAGAGCAAACCCATCAAAAATAAAAAAAATAAAAAAATTTAAACCACAGACACACCCTTGACATTCAGAGAAATGGACTCGCTCTGACTAGAGGAGGCTAGCACATGTATGCTGAATGAGTGCGAATGAGAAAGGAATACACCACTATAGGCCTCGCATGTCACCATCGAGAAAACGATAAAAATAGATATGTGCCTCCATCCTTATTATTATACGTATGCGAGAAAGAGCGCGTATGACGTTTTTCTCGTTTTGGTCGTGGGTGGCATGCTTGCCGTGCTGCTTAGGGAATTCTGAGATTTTTCAACCACCCCTCTTCCTCTAGTGAGATGTCGTGAGATTTGGCTAGACCCCATCGCCTCACTAATCTAGGGTGAGATTTTTCAAAATGCGTATTTCTAGTGTGAATACGTTAATTTATGTGCTTGGTTTAGACAAAAGTACCAAACGATTTTCAATGGAAAATCTCGTTTTTCAAACCATGTTCCTTATGAAAAGTTCAATTAAATTAAATTAAATAAGTTCAAAACAAAAATAATATCATTGTTACAAAGTTGTTTAGTTTCATTATCTGAATACACCCAAATTTTTAAGATCATTAAAAAATTGTAAAATATGAAAAGATAAAGCGAAGCTAAAAGCACTGCGTGGGAAAGGGACACTTGCTACTTCAACAACTTCGTGACCTTAAGTCCTAATCCCGTAGAAAGAGAAGGAACTAGAAGAAAGCACGTGTCTTGTCATATCACTCAGTAAGAGATGCACATAGCAAATTCGATCTAGATAAAAAAGGAGATCGCTACTTGTTGCTGTCCTTATCGACGTAGCCACTTTTTTGTTCTACGACGGCTGTCTGACTCCGGAGTCAGACATCTATTTTCATACAAATTGTATAGGATTTTATGACTATCGCTGTCTCATACGCGGTTACACTGATGTTACGTCTATCAGCGTAAGCGAAAAATACTTCGCCTACGCCTAATCCTCACTTTGAATAACACTGTAATAGACAATTGTAATCTAACTTAATAGAGGTCTGTTAAACGTAGCCTAATCTAAGAAACATTCATATTTACTAAGTTAGCGATGGAGTAGTACTGTAGTTCTGATCTGAAGTCGTGCTTGCTACAAATGCATGCTTGGAAAGGCTTTTGTAGCAGGGATTCTGACCACACTGCAACAGATACATCAAATTCCAACATCTACAGGGTGTAACAAAACACAATATCATTCTATTCTGATAAGTATTCAAATATAATTTATTTATCAGTATATAATTTATATATCTTGGACGTTACTAAACCGGTTGATAACACCACTGGCTTTTCGGTGAAAGAAAACATCGTGAGGAAACCTGCATGCTTAAATTTCGAGTCATGTATGTACCCACTGTCCATTATAAGTGGCGACGGGCTCACTCCCCGTCACACTGGACAGAGTTTCGGTACTACTGGTAAAACGTGGATGTTCTCAGGTTTCAGAATATCTCTGACTACCCCCTCGGGGAATATAGTCGTGAGCATATGCTTATGCTTATATGCTATGCTTATGCTACTAAAGCGGTTCTAAGTATAAGTGACGGTAAGTGTTTCAAATCTCTGTTTCTGTAATTCAAAATAGCATTACAATTTCGTTGCTATTTGAAATGAAGTATGAAAGAGTGGTTTAGATTTAGACCAACAAACAGATCAACTTTCACGATGGGAACAACGGCGAAATGTAGGTACACAAATGCACTATTTACTGTTTTATATGCGACAGTATTTTGTATTTTTTTTTTCGCGATTTCGAATTTGATCAATTTGATGGTCTAAAATGTTTTTTTACATCCTGTATAACTAGGTCCAACAATATTAGTTGAAACTTTTAACTAGATAATTATACCATTAAATTGAACAATTTTATCTATGCAAATGTCGAAATACCAAAAAAAGACACCAGCTTTCCACAAAAAAACTGCAAACATTACAAATATGTTTTTTGAAACTTTAAATATCACATACTTACCTAATATTCAAGAGAACGCTACACAAGACGTTTATTCAAACATCGATGTAAGATAGTTCCGAAGACCGGTTAATACTCTAAAATTTATTTAAAGTATGTTCTAATGCCAAAAAATGCTAAAACTTTCTAAAGACGCTATTCAATTCAACCTATGTATGACACACATAAAGTTTCTACTAAAAGTCACAAAATACATTGAGGACAGAATGTCAACTTAATTGGTATAACATTATAAGGAAAATACCTGGTAGGAGACTAGGAGTCGACGGAGGTATTCGCTTCTCGTAGGAAAGCGCAGCGTAGGTATATAGGCTCCTACGGCGAACCGACGACCTGATGAAGGCGGTGGGAACCCGTTGGATGAGGGTTGCGCAGGACCGGGTTGTGACGATCCTTGGGGGGGGGGGGGGGCTATGTCCAGCAGTGGACGTCTATCGGCCTATATTCGTCCCACTATAGGACACAGGCCTATCCTCAAAAAGTGTATTGGCGTTAGTCCATCACGCGTGCCCAATGCGTTTCCTTCACCGTCGGTATCACGTACATAAATTGTAAAAAATCATTGGTACACAGCATGTCAGTGCGGATTCGAACCTGGACCCTCATGATGGACTTCATCCTCTCCGCAACGTGCCACCGACGCTTTTAGGCTGATATAATGATGATGATAATTTAGTATGGAAATACAAAGCGCTGCGTTGCGCAGTTTTGCAAAAGCTACCGATTTCGGGTACTGTCTATTTTAGGCTGTGGTTTACCGATTTATTTTACGGCATATTTTTTAGCTAAATCTTGAAATATTTTCCCCTTTTGTACCTTCCTTACCAATGAAATTAGGATAAAGTACGTACGAGCATCTTATAATACCATATTAGAAAGTTAGGAATTTGCATTGTAAGTTATGGAATAGAGTTCAAGCTTTTTAAATCCTTGCTGAGAAATCCTCGAGAACTATATTTTGCCATACAAATAAAATGACACAAAAGTAGTTCTTTTCTCAAGTTTAAAGTTTTAGTCAATACGCAGCTGACACGGGAACAAAATTATAAGGTGTCAGCTAGTCTCATAGTTCATAATTTGATGGCGAATGAGGACTGTTGGAAAAAAAGGAACCTAAAAACAGAACTTTACAAACATTACCGATTTGGCTCGATTCGACCAAACGAGAGTAAATTTTATTCATAGATTAAGTCGACGGTTACTCTAGAGTAAACTGGTTTTGCGATTTTCCAACCCTAAGCTATGAATACTAATCTATGAGAGTAATTAAATGTCAATGTCACGTAACTAAAAAAATTAATAAAAATAAAGCTAACAAATTAAAACTGTATAAGTAGATAATGTATTGCAAAGTAGATTCGGATACATCTTTAGGTGGATTATTCATTTGTTCTTTTAGTATGAATGAAGTAATTTCGGAATAAACGCTAAGAGTAAAATTGTTCCTTGTATAGTTACTCTTCTACAGGGTCCAACTTAATATGTTGACACTTTTTTAAGGGTATTATCAGAACATCAAACTGAACAACTTTCTCTATGGGACCAACATCGAAATCACGAAAAAAATCTGCTGTGCCATACAAAACTGCAAACCCACTCGAGCCAAATGTATGGGACAGCTGATTTTTTTCGTGATTTCGATGTTGGTCCCATAGAGAAAGTTGTTCAGTTTGATGGTCTGATCATCCCCTTAAAAAGTGTCAACATATTAAGAAGGACGCTATATAAATCAAAGTTTGGTCGAATCCGGCCTTAGTCGTGCAACACTGGCGTTGCGGTGCAGAGCCAAAGGACCCTTTCTGTACTTTCTAGTATTTAGTGTAAAAGTCCACTGAACGACACCATTCCCGCGGGAAACGGGAAGTTATAAACCATCCGGGGCTCGTTCGATAAGCTCTAAACGTCATGCTGTGCTGGTAATGCGCGCCTGTTATACGAACTATGCAAATTTTCATGTATGGAAAACGCGTTTAGTGTTTAGGATGTTTTTGGTTGCTTGGTAAAGAGTTTAAGGTATTAATAAACATAAATATTTGTGATATTGGCAAATAAATTATCTAGTCACATTTAAAGTTACCACTATCTAGCATGAACTGTATTTATGATGTAGACCAACTATACAGGATGTAAGGAAAAGTCATCAAACTGAACAACTTTTACTTTGGAAGCACACTTGTAATATCAAAAAAAATATCAGCTGTCTTATACATTTTAGTCGAGTACCTACCTAGTTAGTATGGAACAGCAGATTTTTTTTTTGCTCTGACAGGTTTGCTCCCATAGTAAAAGTTGTCCAGTTTCATGGGTATAGCTATTAGCTAGTAAGTTATTGATATTTTCTATTGAACTAAAAGTTTTTTTCGCAATTTTATACTGAAAGCACAGAATCTGTAAGTCAAAAGTGGAGTTGAGTTGTTGTTGATGTTCTGAAGAAAAATATTTAAATTGAATTGAACTTAATATTGGTCTAACAATAAAAGTTATTCAGTTTGATTGTCTAAAGCAGGGGTCGGCAACCTTTTAGCAGGCAAGAGCCATTGAAGCAAAATGAAGCAAAGGCGAGCCGCACTTGTTTTAGCATAGTATAGCATAGCTAATGCTCACGACTATATTCCCCAAGGGGGTAGTCAGAGATATTCTGAGACCTCAGAACATCCACTTCACCAGTAGTACCGAAACTCTGGCCAGTGTGACGGGGGTGAGCCCGTCGCCACTTATAATGGACAGCGGGCACAATACATGCCTCAAAATTTAAGCATGCAGGTTTCCTCACGATGTTTTCCTTCACCGAAAAGCCAGTGCATTAATACCGAAAAACTCATTGTAACGAGTCGGCCTGGACGGGGATCGAACCATCGCCTCCTGCACGGCAGGCAAGGTTTCTAGCCACTGGACCACCGCTATAAGCGGCCACGGGCACTTGTTTTATAAGTTTGTTAATTTTATTTAATAGGCAGTTGCGCGTAGCGTGGATTTCTGTCGCTCCGGGGCAATGACAGAATTTTCCGCCTATTGAATATATGTACATAAAAAAATTACGGAGCAAGCGAAGCTAGCTCGAAATTTTGTAGCACCTGTATTCGGATATTTCGGATTGCAGTCAGAAACTCACAACTATTTTGGTTCATTCGTGCCAAAACTGAAAATAATCTCCACCTTATCTCCGCAATACAAATCGGTTGAAGTACAAGCTCTTTTAACAAAAGAAATATTTTATCTTTAGTAAAAACTAACGAACGATTTTTTTAGGACCACTACGCAGCTGTGGTTATGACTCTTTTTTTTATATACGTAGCAATTAAAACAGCCATTAAAGCGATCGAAGTGAGCTCGACTTTATACGGCGCTACTAATCGTTTATAGTTAGATAGAGCTCAATCAGTATTCTATTTTTTCTAAAATTGCCGCCCCTGGCATTAGCTCCTGCCACAAATTTCAGTTTTGGCACGAAATTAAAATAATTCCGAAAATAATGTATTCTCAAAACAGAGGCGGGCCGCAACGAGAGGAGGCTCCCGGGCCGCGGGTTGCCGACCGCTGGTCTAAAGTGATCTACATTTCAAATTATATATTAGAATGTTGGGATCCACTCAGTCTCACTCAACCCTAGATAACATCCAAACATTGATTTAATACTCTAGCGTAATTAATATAAAATGTATGTTCTGTATCTAGATTAGACTAATCTATGTTTAAACTAAATCTATGTCGTGTTAGATGACTTTGCAAATTCCGTCTGTAGCTATGTCACAGACTACTAACTTATGGACTTCAACAAATAAGAGTACTTACACAAAAAATAATATGATATGAATAATATGAGCTGATTTTTTTTTCGAGATTAACATGTTGGTGCCATAGAGAAAGTTGTTTAGTTTGATGGTCTGATCATTCCCTTTAAAAAGTGTCTGCATATATAGAACGACCTGTATTATATCGCTCTTTAGGGCGCAGGGCCTCTCTATGTCTTCCAACAGGTAAGTTGTATGGGCTTTAGTTGACCACGTATACAGGGTGAAATTGATATCGTTAGCATCATTTTAAACTAAGACTCTACCCATCAAACTGAACAACTTTTACTATGGAAGATGATATCAATTTCACCCTGTACCTCTATGCGGATTTGTAGATTTCAGAATTTCACATAATACGTACAATCAAAATCTCTCCAGCGTAGGTTTGCCGTATGTATGCCGCACGATTCTTTTACCGATGGCGTGAACATACTTATTGTCTGGTCCTAATAAGCCTATTAGGTTAGACAGCTTAGTCAACGAACTATCCCTATACGATCGCGCTTAATGTCTGCTCCTTAATAAATTATTAGTCTTGTAGTTATCTACGCTGAAATTCTTAGTCCATGGGTTAGATAGTCCACGAACTACCCCTATACGATACAAGGCTGTCAAGTTTCAAGCTATTAATCACCCGGCCAAAGTTAGAAGGCGTCTACAGTCTGTTGACAACTTGTCAGTACACACGACCGGAGGGCCGTTTTAATTTCGCCGCATTTTCAGGGTTCCGTTTGCGGAAGGGTCTCTTGAGTTAGCTCTTTTTGTTGTATTTCTGTCAATCTAAGCCGCGAAGGAAATTAACTGAAATTTTTGGAATTGTTGACCTATTTAAAATTAAGAGTAGGTAAGTAAAGAAACCGCCTATGCAGGGTCCTTCTTAATATGCTGACACTTTTTAAGAGGATGATCAGACTATCAAACTGAACAACTTTCTCTATGGGACCAACATCGAAATCGCGAAAAAAAATCAGCTGTCCCATACATTTGGCTCGAGTAGGTTTGCAGTTTTGTATGGAGGGGCTGATTTTTTATTCGCGATTTCGATGTTGGTGCCATAGAGAAAGTTGTTCAGTTTGATGGTCTGATCATCCCCTTAAAAAAGTGTCAGCATATTAAGAAGGACCCTATATAGGTACACCTTGAGGGGAGGCCTGGCCTGTGCCCTGCAGTGTCAGTAGTGGGATGAATTTTATCACGGTTCCGCAACTTTCAGGGGTGGTTCAGACCATCAAACTGAACAACTTTGACTAAAGTAGCAACGAAGGCATCGCAAAAAAATATTGTTCCATACTAAAATGCCTACTCGACTCAAATATATGAGACAGCAGATTTTTTTTAAAGTAAAATGTTATTGACCATATTCTAGTAAATGACCCTTTCAGTATTGAATTAACGAAACAAAAAAAGACATTGAGAACTAAACCTTTAGACAGGACTTCCCAACCAGTGGGGCGCGCCATAGTGATATTGTAGAGGGGGCACAATGTGATTGCATTTTTAGAAGAAAAATCTGTTAACGACGTAATTTCCACACATAAATTTCATTTTATTAATTATTTCCTGGACTTAGAATTTCAGCATAGATCTAGCCTAATAGACAAACTTTTCAAGGCAGACATTGAAAATGTTGGTTATTATAACAGGCGTGTCGCAAAAAAGGTTGGGAAACCCTGCTTTAGACATTCATGCATACAATACAACGTTGGTATGTCATGCCTAAATTAGAAATCAGAATTAGGTACCTACCTAATACAGGGTGAAATTGATATGATTAGCATCCTTTTAAACTAAGGGCCTGTTTCACCACTTCTGAGTAAGTTCTTGTTAGCTTATCCGACAGATATTTTGAGATATTTTGTATGAAATTATGTCAAAATATCTGTCGGATAAGCTAACAAGAACTTACTCAGAAGTGGTGAAACAGGCCCTAAACAAACAAGGGAGCAAACAAATAGGAGAAAAATAGTAGATTATGCACCAAGGGGATAAAGCAGTGCTTTTCGTCACGGGCGTTATATTGAATCCCGAGCGCAACGAGCGATTCTAGGGTTAACTCCCGAGCGTAGCGAGGGAGTTTAGAGTTAACTCCCGAGCGTAGCGAGGGAGTTAAGACTAGAATCCCGAGTGAAGTGAGGGGTTCAAGCTCGCCCAAGACGAAAACACGTTTATCCCCGAGGATCATAGATTGGGATAGATACTCCCATAAATTACACTTGACACTGGCGAAAATGCGGTGCTACGCACAAGCAAAAAGCCATTAATTATAAATAAAAAAATCCGTGGCTAACTTAGTAAATGAGGAGTTTTCTGAGAGCTACTCAAACGTAGTTCATCATACCGGCGATAGATGGCGCTGACCAGAGAAAAGGGACTAGGGTCAGAAGTCGAAAATTGTTGGCTAAAAAGTAAACAAAAATGCATGTCATTGAGTAAGACGCATCCGTTAACGAAATATTATGCTCATATTTTACTGCCACATATTCTTACTATTTTTTATTTTATTTGTATTTTATTATCTGCAAGGTCGCTCACCCCTGTCTCGTCAACGCCATCTATCGTACCATTAGGAACTACTTTTTCTTTTTTAATGGCTTTCTGAAAATCCCTCTAGTGCAAAGTGCAAGTAATATAATAATAGTTGTTCTTTACTTGACGCTTTCTATGAAATATTTAGTTGGCTTTGTAAAAAAGACGAATTACTTACTTAGTTTATTATAAGCATGCTCATTTTCCCCGTTGCTTAGGTACATATAAAAATCTGATGGTGGTTGGTTACAGTAGTAAAAAAAACTGAGGCTTGACTTCATTTTGCACAAAAAAACTAGCTTTAATAAAAAAAGGGGAAACATTAACCGTCCTTATTTTCCCCAGTCCCGTAAAATCTTCCCGCTGGTCACACCAGAGCCTAGCTCATTAGTGTGGCCCATTGTGAGCCCAACTAATGACGGTCCGGGCAAAACCGGGTCACAGGCTTGTATAACGAGTAACGGCTAATTATTCTAACGCCTGGCCGGAGTTAATACCAATTGTAACAGTTACAGATTTTGCTAACTAGTAAACCGTAGGCGTTTAGGCAAAACAAAAAAAACTTTTCAGAGTTAAGAGTCGAATTGAATTGAAATATTCTTTATTTACACCAATAATAAATTACAATACACAGAAGGAAATAAACTGATTATGGTACAAATAAGGCGATCTTATCGCTAAAAAGCGATTTCTTCCAGACAACCTTAGGGTAGAGGAAATATAACAAAGAACGGGTGTCGATGTTTTAAGAAAATAAAAATTATAAATGTAAAAGAAGTGAATACAACAGAATACATAAATACATACACATTACATATAATCACATCATCACGCCAAACATCGTAACGCCGTAACGACTTATTTATTTACTTTCTGCAGGGTCTAAATGAGTTTTAAACATATTTCATTTAGCATAAGCATATGCTCACGACTATATTCCCCGAGGGGGTGGTCAGAGATATTCTGAAACCTCAGAACATCCACGTTTCAACGGGTTTCATGGGTTTTTATGTCGTTGTCCCTCTGTAGTGAAAGTTATTCAGTTTGATGGTCTAAAGTTTAGACTATAAACCACTCCTTTAAAATATTATACAGCCTGTATACAGGCCCACACCCTGTCACTTCATACAATTGGGCTCGCACTGACAAGAAGAGGTAAGCACGTGTGATAGATACTGCGTGAGTGCGAATGTCAGAGGACCACTTACAATTTGCCAACTGTCGTCCTCCAAACGAATTCCACGAGGGGGTGAGGTAAAATTCGTAGAGGGTAGGGTAGGGTATCGGGCCTGTCAGGGCGGCCTTATTGTAAGCAATAAGTTATAATTTTAAACTTATAAAAAATCTAAAGGAATCCGAAAGACTAATAAAAAACGTTAATGACTTTTGTACATGATTGATCGTTGGCAGGTCATAAAATGTGTCAAGCGTGAATCGGGGTCTTATTAAAGGTACCAGGAGTCACGTTGCAGGAATTGACCCGAGCACACGTCTCGCGTGGTTTTCGCGCGTCGCGTTTTTGCCTGCCACGAGGCTCCGCAATCCTCAATCTCTTCTTGTTCTTGAACAAAAAACAATCCCTGAGATTGGGATAGATACTCCCATAAATTACACTTGACACTAGCGGAAATGCAGTGCTACGCACAAGCACAGATTATATAATACTATACAGTATCAGTACTATACAGTCGAATTTTACCTCACCCCCTCGTGGAATTCGTTTGGAGGACGACAGTTGGCAAATTGTAAGTGGTCCTCTGACATTCGCACTCACGCAGTATCTATCACACGTGCTTACCTCTTCTTGTCAGTGCGAGCCCAATTGTATGAAGTGACAGGGTGTGGGCCTGTATACAGGCTGTATAATATTTTAAAGGAGTGGTTTATAGTCTAAACTTTAGACCATCAAACTGAATAACTTTCACTACAGAGGGACAACGACATAAAAACCCATGAAACCCGTTGAAACGTGGATGTTCTGAGGTTTCAGAATATCTCTGACCACCCCCTCGGGGAATATAGTCGTGAGAATATGCTTATGCTAAATGAAATATGTTTAAAACTCATTTAGACCCTGCAGAAAGTAAATAAATAAGTCGTTACGGCGTTACGATGTTTGGCGTGATGATGTGATTATATGTAATGTGTATGTATTTATGTATTCTGTTGTATTCACTTCTTTTACATTTATAATTTTTATTTTCTTAAAACATCGACACCCGTTCTTTGTTATATTTCCTCTACCCTAAGGTTGTCTGGAAGAAATCGCTTTTTAGCGATAAGATCGCCTTATTTGTACCATAATCAGTTTATTTCCTTCTGTGTATTGTAATTTATTATTGGTGTAAATAAAGAATATTTCAATTCAATTCGACTCTTAACTCTGAAATGTTTTTTTTGTTTTGCCTAAACGCCTACGGTTTACTAGTTAGCAAAATCTGTAACTGTTACAATTGGTATTAACTCCGGCCAGGCGTTAGAATAATTAGCCGTTACTCGTTATACAAGCCTGTGACCCGGTTTTGCCCGGACCGTCATTAGTTGGGCTCACAATGGGCCACACTAATGAGCTAGGCTCTGGTGTGACCAGCGGGAAGATTTTACGGGACTGGGGAAAATAAGGACGGTTAATGTTTCCCCTTTTTTTATTAAAGCTAGTTTT
This sequence comes from Agonopterix heracliana, assembly GCA_963693445.1. NCBI lineage: Eukaryota > Metazoa > Arthropoda > Insecta > Lepidoptera > Depressariidae > Agonopterix > Agonopterix heracliana. Next base: position 4,431,067 of record OY856321.1, read on the forward strand.
TTTGTGCAAAATGAAGTCAAGCCTCAGTTTTTTTTACTACTGTAACCAACCACCATCAGATTTTTATATGTACCTAAGCAACGGGGAAAATGAGCATGCTTATAATAAACTAAGTAAGTAATTCGTCTTTTTTACAAAGCCAACTAAATATTTCATAGAAAGCGTCAAGTAAAGAACAACTATTATTATATTACTTGCACTTTGCACTAGAGGGATTTTCAGAAAGCCATTAAAAAAGAAAAAGTAGTTCCTAATGGTACGATAGATGGCGTTGACGAGACAGGGGTGAGCGACCTTGCAGATAATAAAATACAAATAAAATAAAAAATAGTAAGAATATGTGGCAGTAAAATATGAGCATAATATTTCGTTAACGGATGCGTCTTACTCAATGACATGCATTTTTGTTTACTTTTTAGCCAACAATTTTCGACTTCTGACCCTAGTCCCTTTTCTCTGGTCAGCGCCATCTATCGCCGGTATGATGAACTACGTTTGAGTAGCTCTCAGAAAACTCCTCATTTACTAAGTTAGCCACGGATTTTTTTATTTATAATTAATGGCTTTTTGCTTGTGCGTAGCACCGCATTTTCGCCAGTGTCAAGTGTAATTTATGGGAGTATCTATCCCAATCTCAGGGATTGTTTTTGTTCAAGAACAAGAAGAGATTGAGGATTGCGGAGCCTCGTGGCAGGCAAAAACGCGACGCGCGAAAACCACGCGAGACGTGTGCTCGAGTCAATTCCTGCAACGTGATGAAAATAACAAACACAGAGGTAGGTTCAATCTCGATTTTATTCATTTTTTATTGGGTGGCATGCTAGGTGTACTGCACTCAAAATTCAAGTTTGAACTGGAATCAAGGCGACTTTTGGTGTGTTGACACAATACACCTTTAACCTCACAACCGTAATTTCTCTTACGGGGCATCGGGTCACAGAAAAACTCTGGGGTAGTCAGAAACTTTGTTAAACTAGGTCAGGGCATATTCACTGCCATCTATCTTGTTTGGTGAAAAAACTTTAGATCGGTCCTTAACTAAGCCTAGCGCCATCTAGCGAACTTTGTGTAAACTCTCTAACGAGTTGGTTGACTAAAGAAAAGTTCTTAGCATACTTTCTGGTTTCTGCTCCAAAGATCTTCCAACAGATGTCACCTTCTTAGAATTAGAAAGCATCACAATAATGAGGGATTTTCAGAAAGCCATTAAAAAGAACAAAGGAACAGACGAGACAGGGGTGAGCGACCTTGCCGACAATATAATACAAATAAAATAGTAAAGCCTGACCAGGAAAATAAAAAACCTGGTTTGGGGGCGCTGCAATCGACTGTCACCTTTTTATGTTAGTGTTCCAAGTACAAAAATTAGTTCCAATGATTTTCCGCAACATGGCGAGGTTTTTTATATTTCTGGTCAGGCTTTAAGAATTTGAGTTTTTAAGTAAGCAGCAAATATGAGCATATATTTCGTCAACGGATGCGTCTGACTCAGTGACATGCATTTTTGTTTAGATTTAGCCAAGAATTTTCGTCTTCGGACCCCTCTCTGGTCAACGCCATCTATCGCCGGTTTAATGAGCTACGTTTGAGTAGCTGTCAGAAAACTCCGCATCGGCCTCACGACTGCAGCGCCAAAACCGACCCTGTTTGAACTGAGTGAAAACTTCACTTTCGCTACATATCAGACATTCAGAGGTGCGATTTTTGAAAATCATATGCAAAGAGTATAGTAATTATACCAAAATCATATGATATGGGTTAATAAATTTAATTTCATTTTCATTCAAATCATTCATTCAATCATTCATTTCATTCATTCGATTCTCGTCTGTTTTGTGTTTTCTGTGAATCTGTGATTTTTTTTCTATTTAGCTTGCAATTTTGTTCGTTTTGCTTATCTTTTGGTTTTTGTCCCTACGTGATAATTTCTCAATATTTATACGAAAGCGTAATGTTTCTAGACGTGCCAGCTAATCAATTTAACTGGTCACGTATTGTGTCTACCTAACACGTAAGCTCAAGTTCCATTATGTTTATGCTTCGTACACTTCTTGGAAGGCGACCGGACATCTCAAATATCACGTCCAATTGTCCGATATACAATGCGCACTCTGAGTTTGCTACTGAACAACGCCGGTATTTGCCACGTAAGTTGAGTTTTATTACAATAAATTCCTTTCCATGGTTCGATTAGATCCCCGTCCAGGCCGCACGTACCAATGAGTTTTTCGAAAATGACCCACTGACCACGATTTGTAACACCACTGGCTTTTCGGCGAAGGAAAACATCGTGAGGAAACCTGCATGCTTCAAGTTCGAGGCATGTATTGTACCCACTGACCATTATAAGTGGGACGGGCTCACCCCCCGTCACACTGGACAGAGTTTCGGTACTACTGGTGAAACGTGGATGTTCAGATTTTTCTGAAAATTCAGACATTTCTCTGACTACACCCTCGGGGAATATAGTCGTGAGCATATGCTAATTCCTTTCCATTTCTAATATGATATAAAGAAACTAAACTAACTAAGTGGTCTAATGGTTACGAGCATTGGGCTCTTGACACGGAGGTCGTGGGTTCGATTCCCACGGAGGACACCTAGTGATGTCACTTTGTGCGTTTTTCCCCTATTGGTTAGGACATTGCAGGCTGAATCACCTGATTGCCTGAGAAGAAAGATGATTCCGGGCTTCAGATGGCACGTTAAGCTGTTGGTCCTGGGTACTATCTCTGGTGGTAGTAGTTGTTACATAAAAACCACGTCAGATGCCGTAAGGCGGTTTGAATAAACTCTGACACCAGGGCGTGCCCACACGATAAGAAGAAGAAACTAAAATTTTAAACTTCATCATCATGATGTTAGTAGGTATACGTCCCACTGCAGGGCACAGACCTGCCCTCATGGAGGGTGTATAGGCGTCGGTCCACCACGTGTACCCAATGCGGATTGGTAGACTTAACATACAGAAGAAATCAGAATCAGAAGAATCATCAGAATTTCTTCTTCAGCTTATGCAGGTTTCTTTCCAATGTTTTCCTTTACTGTTTGAAAACAGTCTGTATTACATAAGTATGTCATTTAGAAAAACTCATTGGTACATGGAATTTCATCTGAGCATTGGTACATACATGGCATTCAAACCCGGACCTCAAGATTGAATTCCTTACCTCTCCGCAATGCACCACCGATGCTTAGCAATTAACCAACATACATAAGCTTACGCCATTGTCAAGGGGGTAGGCAGACACCACGGACTGCCATACGCTACGACTCTGACACACCTCTTTAGCCTCATTCACATTCATACATCTCTTCATGGACTTCCGTCGATTGAGGGTGCTAGGCACTTGTCCTTTTTGGAAAAGATCATTGTGTTGATAATGGTATGTTTTCATCGGACGGCCTCTTCCAACACTTCCGCTCACCTTTCCTTGATAAATTTCATTTGTTAGTCTTCTTAATGCGAAGCGTTCAGCAATTAACTTGAATATCTTAAATTGTGTATGCTCTAACTTTGATCTGCAACTTTGTGGGCCGCTATGGCCGATATGGATTATGAATAATTAAATTGAATCCCATAACATCAAGTCGCTATGATATTCAGAATATCTACATTTCACTAAAACTGCCCAAACTCAGTACAGTGTGACTGGTAGTGAGCCTATTGTTGTTCTGGAGGTTGAACATCTCTGACTACCCCCTCGGGGAATATAGTCGTGAGCATATGCTTATGCTTAATGAAATATGTTTAAAACTCATTTATAATTTATTTTTTAGCAGTGTCTATCTGCGGGATCAGAACCAGGATGAAATTTCTTACATCATGTAGCTGACCAGTCTGAAGACTTTACCAGCCATGAATCCGTTTTTTGAGCCAAGCTTCATGAAACCTTCAGGATCGGAAAGGTTCTGCTGAAGAAATATCTTGAATGAAAGGATAAGGTGAGTTGAAATTGATACCTTGATAGACAGAGACAGAGATAGGTAATCACAGAAGAGAGAGAAAGTATGAAGGTAACACTTGCAACTGAAGTGGGTTGCCCTTATCATCTGCTCTTTCATTTCTTTCAGAATAAAATCATTAGTTACTATGACAATGTTATTATCATAAGCATATGCTCACGACTATATTCCCCCAGGGGACAGTCAGAGATATTCAATCAATTTCAAAGTCACTCAATGTCAATTTTATTTTGATTCAGTCATATCAGACTTATGAACAGTAATCCAATAGTCGGACACAACTAAGACAACTCGGACAACATGAACAACTTGGACAACGTGAACAACTCGGACAACATGTACAGCTCTGACAATATGAACAACTCGGACAACCTGGCCAATTGATTTTAGTTGGCTAATTTTTACGACAATGGAAAAACTTGGTCAACTCTGTCAACATTGCCCAAGTTGATCGAATTGTCAGAGTCGTTCATGTTGTCCGAGTTGATAGAGTTGTTTGTCTTGTCAGAGTTGTTCAAATTGTCCAAGTTCAATGATATTTTGTATGTCTTTGAGAAACCGTTTAGCAATCCTGGAACTTCGGAACAATTTGGATGGGATTATTACATAAAATACCTAAATGCACTGACATTATACTCTAGCGATAGACAGGCCCTGTCATAGAAGCAACATGTTCCACTTGAATGAGGTGGGCGCACCGCATTGATGTTCCCGAGTTCACTTGTCACTATGGCAATGACAGATCGCAATGTGAATTTTGTGTTGTTTTGTTTGACATGTTGTTTGTTTGAACGAGCTTGTCTATCGCTAGAGTATATGTCAGTGCCTAAATGAATTTATTAGACATTTCCACAATCTTCTTGTGAAAAATGAAGTTTAGGTAAATAAGCATAAGCATATGCTCACGACAATACATATTCCCCGAGTGGGTAATCAGAGATATTTTGACCCCTCAGAACATCCATGTTTCACCAGTAGTACGGGGGGTGAGCCCGTCGCCACTTGTAATGGACAGTGGGTACAATACATGCCTCGAAAATAAAAGAATGCAGGTTTCCTCACGATGTTTTCCTTCACCGAAAAGCCAGTGGTGGTGTTTAGGTAAATATGCATCCGAATATCCGGTCACTGCTTATCAATATGCTTATAAATGAAATAAAATAAGTGTAAGACCCAGTGCGGTTGACGCAGGGCCAAGAAGGATGGGGAGAAGGCTTTATGCCTTGCAGTGACTTGCCTTGATGATGAAGTTTAAAACTAATTTATAATTATCCAGCAGTTTCTCTCTGCGGGACCAGAACCCGGATGAACTTACATCATGGGGTTGACCAGTCTGAAGACTTTACCAGACATGAAACCGTTGTTTGTGCCATGCTGATCTCTATGAAAACCTCTTCGCTTCCAGAAGTTCTGCCGAAGATATGTCTTGAATGAAAGAACACATGAGGTGAGTTGAAATTGATATCTTGATAAATACAGATAGGAATAATTACTAAAGAAAGAATCCGGCTCCGTCTTATCAGTGTATATAGTGTAAAAGGAGCGATGATAGTCCATACGGTAGAGAGCTAGCGACTCAATCAAGAGGCGGCGGTTCGATTCCTGGCCTGTACCACTTAGTTCTACGGAATTTATGTTCGGTTGTATTTAACATTATCACTAGCTCGACGGTGAAGGAAAACAACGTAAGGAAACCTGCATACCCGAGAATAATAAAAAAATAGTTCGGATGTATGTGTAAAATATGGGTGAGCTTGGGGGGAACACAAAAGATCTAATTCTAATTCTATTTTGGAGATTATGGCTCCATCGGTTTGTCGATGATTCTGCCAATGTCAAAGTTGAGAGACACGCGTTTTAACTTTTTGCTTGACCGGTTATTAAAATCTTCTTCCGCGGATTTCGTTGAGTACACTAGAAAGAGGACAACACAAACATGTTATTACACATAAGGATGGACAAACACATTTTTATAATTTAATGTTGTTACATTTTATAAATTTATATAGAATATTTACAAATGGGGAGTAGACCAGGGTGAGTAAAGAAGGAATATTAGAGGGACGAGGGATATTGCAGGGTAACAAATCATATAGGGAAGAGGATAGTAGGGGACAATTAAAAAATATATGCTCTAGGGTTCCTTCTTCCAGCCCACATTCACATAATGAGTGATCTCTTACTCGGATTTTAGCCAAAAACACCGGTGAACAAACATGACCCAGACGCAGGCGAATTATAACTGACGTTACCAACTTGTTGAAATTTTTCCGCTTAAAAAACCAAGACTTTACCGGAATTTCAGGCTGTAATAATAATAATAATAAGCCCGCAGGGCAGCTTGTGGCGAGCTGTTGGTGATTGGCGACACCACGGACCCGATTCTCCAGAGGGCCCGGATTGATTTGGCCCTCACCTCCTGTCTTGCCTTAATCGGCCGGCCAGGAGTGGAGTCGCAAGAGCGGAACCTATGCTCCAGGTTGGAAGTGTAAAATGTCATAACGCCGGGACCTGCTGACTGGTGCGCTTAGCACCGGGAACCGGCGCCCGCAGACTCACCTCTCTACAACCTTAGCCGCTCACTAGATGTTGCTGCCTTGTCGCTCCTTGCGAGCGGTCGTTTTGGGGGGCCCATCAAATGAGTTGGCAAGTCACCGGCTGCCATTTTTGACAAACTTAGAGACATTTGTTACGGCAGGCGTCCCGAGTCTCTCCGCAATAACCCAGATTTCCCAGTCCACCCAGTTCACCCCCATAACCCGAGTAGTTTTTGTCCTTTCTACAATAGTCTCTGCACCGAACGTGGTATGTCTTCTGGTGCATTTGCATAATGCATTCAGAGATAGACCACGGTTGGTGCATCCCATTGCATTTAGATAAAAGTGTCTCAAAGGGGCCTCTACGTGTTGGACCTGTGTCCCCATGCAAGCCTTCCAAAGGTCCGGGCTACGGCCCGTGAAATACCGTAAGAGATACAATAATAATAATAATAAAGCTTTATTTGTTCCGTAATTTACATTTCAAATGAGTTTTAGTTTACTTTTTTTAATAGTTTGCTTATGTTATGTTAGTATTGTTAGTTAAGTATGTGTTTATGTTTCTATTATTTCTATTACGGATCCCTTTCTTTGGGTAAAAGCCTCCTCCATCTCTTTCCATGTAACTCTATTTCGTGCCTTCTTTTTCCAATCGTCCTCTGCCACCTCTATGATGTCATCAGACCACCTTTTCTTTGGTCTTCCTACCCTTCTCTTTCCTACCGGACCTTGCCACTGAGTAACCCGGAGCGTCCACCTCTTGTCTGTTAGTCGAGCTATATGTCCAGCCCACCTCCACTTTAAGCTGAGTGCGTGCTGTAGAGCATCTTTAATCTTTGTTTTGTTTCTTATTTCTGTGCTTTTGACCTTGTGTATTTTACGAAACTTTAGGACGCTTCTTTCAATTCCTCTTTGGCATGTTGTAATTTTTTTCCTTACATTATTAGTATATGTCCACGTTTGGCTTCCATAAGTTAGGCATGGTAGGAGACATGTATCTATCACAGTCTTTTTCATTTTAAGTGGGTAATTACCTTTTAGAATCTCTTTGTGTGACCAATATTTATTCCATGTTAGATTGACTCTTCTTTGGACTTCGCTTTCGTTATTTGTTTTGTTAAATGATATTTGCTTTCCAAGATAGATGTAATTTTCTACATATTCAATTGATGTGTCTCTCACTAATATTTGTCGTTGCCTACTGTTAGTCATTATTTTTGTTTTCTGTGGGTTCATTTCTAGGCCGACTTTCCTGCTTTCTTTGTCCAAGGAGTTCATCATTATTCCTAGTTCAATTGCGCTCTCGGCAAGAAGCGTTATGTCATCAGCGAACCTCAGATGACTTAAGTTTGAATTGAGCAGTTTTATGCCTTTGGATTTCCAGTCGAGATTACAAAATACATTTTCGAGCACGGCAATGAAAATTTTTGGTGACATTGGATCTCCTTGTCTAACTCCTCTCTCTATTTTTATTTCCTCTCCTCTGTTTTCTAATTTTACTCTGCTCGTACTGTTTGTGTATATTACTTTAAGGATGTTTATATATTTTGTATCTACGTCGCATTTTTTCAGTGTCTGCCATATTGCTGTGTGGATTATGCTGTCAAATGCTTTCGTGTAGTCTATAAAGGCTATATAAAGGGGTCTGTTAAATTCTGTATATTTTTCTATTACTTGCTCCATCACATGGATATGGTCCATTGTTGAAAAACTTGAACGGAAGCCCGCCTGCTCTATTGGTTGTTGTTTGTCTATTTGTGGCGTCATTCTTCTGAGGAGTATCGATGTGAACAGCTTGTAGATACTTGCTAGGAGACTGATTGGTCTGTAATTGTTTATTTCTAGGGGATTCCCTTTTTTGTAGAGCAAGATGATGTCGGAACAGTGCCATTGTCTTGGTATTTCTTCTTTTTCTAGGATCAGGTTGAAGAGTTGAGTAAGATAGGGTATCAATAGTGGCATGCCTATTTTTAGAGCTTCGTTGCTTATACCATCCGGTCCTGGACTTTTTTCGTTTTTTAAACCCCTTATATGTCTTAGAACTTCTATTTCATCAATTGGTTGTACTATATTTATTGTTGAGTCTTCTGTTTGTTTTTCTTCTGTCATTATTTCGGTTGTTAAAGGTTTTTTATAAAGTTTGGTATAAAAACTTGTAGCGCACCGCATAATATCTCCTCTTGATTTGGTCTCTTTTGAGCTATCCTTAAGACTCATGATCCATTTTTTATTTGTTGTTAGTTCTTTATAGGCTTTCTTCGTGCTTCTATGTTTGGTCAGGTTTCTTTCTATGATTTCTCTTCTGTGATTTTCGTAGTCTTTCCTTATAGCTCTGTTTGTTTTTTTAAATAATTTAGTGATTTGTGTTTTTATTTCTTTAGTTTTATTTTTTGTTGTGACTAGTTCTGTTCGTTTTTTGATTAGTTCTCTTGTGTCTTCACTCAATATTTTACTTTTAGGGTTGTTTGTTTTGATTCTTGATTTCATACATTTAGTTATTTCAGGCTGTATCTCACTAATATTATAAATGCGAAAGTTTGTGACGATGTTTGGATGTTTGTATGTTTGTGAGTTTGTGAGTTTGTTTGTTTGTGGCGCAATCACGCATAAACGGCTGAACGGATTTGGTTGGAATTTGGCATGCAGATAGAATGTGATCTTGATTAACACATAGGATACTTTTTATCCCAGTATTGGGTTCCTGTGGGATAAGTGGGGATAATTTACAATGATTTACCACGCTGACTTGTGCTGACAGATGTATTTGGGATGTGTTTTGTTTTTTCTAGTGGTAAATAGTAGTCACTTTTTTCGTCGCTTCTCTTAAAAGCCGTGTAGCGCATTCGGTAAATGGTTAGATTTTCACATAGTAATGAGGTGAGGTGAAGGTTCGAGGTTCGATTCTTGGTCGAGATGAAACTTCACTTTTTATAACATTACCTACAACTACATCAATTTTCCATTTTTTTTTTTGCTTACTTCTATTAAAACAAGATGTTATCCACAAAAAAAGGTGAATATTAAAAACCAAAATAGGAAACCAATCTAAGTGATCGGTAAACCAACTACTTTTACAGATAACTGCAGAACCCTGTCAAATATCAATGGCGGTAAACTGGACGGATCTTCTTATCGTTTGGGCAGCAAACCCTGGTGTCAGAGTTTATTCAAACGGCCTTACGGCCTATGACGTGGTTTTTATGCAACGACTAGTACCAGCAGAGATAGTAGCCGGGACCAACGGCTTAACGTGCCATCCGAAGCACGGAATCATCTTTCTTTTCAGACAATCAGGCGATTCAGCCTGCAATGTCCTAGCCAACTGGGGGAAACTACACAAAGTGACATATCACTAGGTGTCCCCGCCGTGGGAATCGAACCCACCACCCCGGATGGACGGAGCAACTGGACAGATGCCCAGGATACTCTTTGGACCGTGACGCGTTTCCGCTGACTGAGGTGCGCGCCAGCCTTCTGGTCACCTGCAGCATCGACTATTGTGAAATCTATTTTCTTTAATAAATAGCTTCCAACTTCCGGGCGTCTGGACCCCAGACTCATGGCACTCTTGGTCACTACATCAAAAGGATCTGCCTAAGACCTGCATATAACCCACCTACCTTTTGAAGAGCAATTTCCCTCTCTGAGCAGGAATATACATGCCAAGTACATGTACGCGTCTGTAAATTTACTTTTGTAATTCCTTTCGGGGTGGTCAGGAACATTGCTAAAGTACCAAAGCGTAATTCTGAAGTTTCAGCGAAAGGTAGGTAATAGCGATAATAGTATTTTCCTGATACCTACTTGATATAAGTAGTAGCTGGCATAGTTGAATCGACTCTCTCAAACTATAACTTTGTCTATAAAAAGACGTTTCAGAAACTCGGCATCAGATATTCGATTTTATGCTTTGTAGGTGAATAGTAAATACAATGAAAAATAATCTTTCTAAAGCTTACCTATTATAATTTGAAATTAAATTATAGTATCGTCTTCTTTTGAATAGATGGCGTTATTCGTTTTAAAATTAAACTATAGTACCGTCTTCTTTTAAGTAGATGGCGTTAACTGTATTTTTAAAGCAAGTTTGCAACATTAATTTATTCCAACGCGTCATAATGAACAAAAAAAAATGGATGCTACTATCACAGCAACATAGTTGTAATTCGTAGATCTTAGTTTAGGTATATTGGTTGTTTGAGTCCAATTTTCAACCCTCCGGGCGGAAAGCGTCAACTTTCGTCCCGCTGCGCTAAACGAAGTTACTCCTTTCCGTCTCAGTCGAGGAGAAAAATAGTATACTAAGTATTCAGTAGTTTACTAACCTCGGGCAGTAAATAAGAAAGCCTCCTCGGCTTCGCCTTGGTCAACAATTACATGAGATCTTAGACCTTTCTTACTTTCCTGCCCTCGGTGTGTCATCGACTATTACTACTTCGGTCTATAAAATATCTAAAAGTTGGTAAGATTGTGATGGTCCATCATGGTCAATCATATACATAGCACAACAGATAATGAAAATAACCGTTAAAATAGGTTAGATATATAAAGAGCTTGAAAATACTTTCTTCTTCTTATCGTGTCGACTTCAAATTTTAAACAAAGTCGCTAATTAGTACCTTGCCAGAAGTGGGCAACCGATACTGCACCGTCGCTAGCGGTCATGAGCTCCGCCTGCACGCTCGGTGCTAGGGCACGCAGGGCACGATGTGAGACGGGCCATCGTTTGTGGAGCTCCACACAAGAAACTCTCATTTTGCGCATTCGAGAATCCCCACCTGACCATGTTGTCCTTACTGCGACCGACCTGGGTTCGAAGTCGGTTTAACGACTTCCAGGTCGCCCAAGGCAAGTCATGTCCAGGCGGCTTCAGACGGCGGCACAAATGGAGTTGGGAGGGACACTTTTTTTCGCCAAAGATTACAAATATCAATGGCGCTCCTCGCTCGCTCCACCTCGCTTGCGCTGGGCCAGTATTCAGTGGGTCGACACACTTCATAAAGCTGCGTCTGCTTGCCAGCCTTTGCGGCGCAGAAATGAAGCCGTGCATAGGATGTCGTGTGTCGTCCATCATTTTGGTTCTTTCTGAGGAACCTCCCACAGCCCTGCGGACATCCGGGGGCGCTATGCCAGCCAGTGGATAGAGCAACTGTACCGGAGTCGGTTTAAAGCAACCAGTTATAATCCGGCACGTTTCATTTAGTGCCGTATCCACCAGCTAATACACCAGAAAATACTTAAACAGCAAGCTAGACACTAGCTTGCTAGAATATAGTCGATCCAGCTCTTGCCTCCACCGATCTGCATTTGCTCGCGTGGTGGAGTATCCTCTATCTTCTCACGCTTATTCGTGAATGAAGGTCTGTGATCAGGAGTGAGTCGTAAGATGATGATTATGCTGCTCGACATACGTTTAAAAAATTTACGATTAATAGTTGAGTTTAAGTGATTGATAAGTAAAATACCTACATACATAGGTACTTACTGATGTTGATTTTACTTCTCTCTATGAAAGTTTATGACCTTTTAGACGAGCCACGACAAACAATCACATGTCCACGCAGACGAAGTCGCGGGCAACAGCTAGTATTACCATAAAATTTACCCTTGATATTTCTGGTTTTCTGCCAAAGGTCATTCCAGGATTTCATCAGATGAGGTCGAGCTAAAGCTCGTAAGTCTCTAGAAAAACACTTATTATGAGTTTCCAAACCAATTTCTATTGCCTGTTTAGCATGACAGTCAGCTGCTTCGTTACCAGTTATGCCAGTATGACTGGGTATCCATGCCAGAGCTACTGCAATTCCAGAGCGATGACATTTAAACAATAGGCTTTTAATCTTTAAAATTAAGGCAAAATTATCTTTTGACCGAAAGGGAGGTTTGACTATGTCCTGAAGGCAACTTAACGAATCCGATAGTATGAGGGATTTATCTAGTTTATGGGATTCAACATACGATAAGGCTTCTAATATTGCTACAGCTTCACCAGTAAAAATTGAGTATTGTGATGGGCATTTAAAGCTTAAGACAATCCTGTACTTCGGTATCCATACCGCCGCTCCAACACTGCAGTCATTTGATACCTTGGATGCATCCGTGTAAATAGTGAGCCAGTCTTTCCATCTCTTATCTATAATATTGCTCAAAGTTTTGTTAGCTCCAATGTCATCTTTTTGTATGCCTAAACTTAGTTGTACATTTGGTTCAAAGATGAGAGCATCAAATGCAGTATCGAAGATAGGGTTTTTATCGAATTTATGTAGGGGACATACATTTTTGTATCGATTAAAGCTGTTGATTAGCCGAGGAGGTTCTTTGTGGGTCCAAAAGGGTGATGATGTAACCTGCTCAGAGAGGGGGTTTAAGATATTTAGAAGGGGGTGAGATGAATATTGGGCTATACCAATATAAAAGCGGTCAGCCAGGAATTGTCTCCGTAAGTGAAGTGGCGGTTCAAGGCATTCCACTTGAAGGGCATTAGTAGGAGAAGATTTCATAGCACCCGTAATAATACGGAGGCACCTGAACTGGATCTTTTCCAGTTTACAAAGGGCAAGTTTGTTGCATGGTTCTAAAATAAAACATCCATAATCAAAGTGGCTTCTAACAATAGCGTTATATAGGATTTTTTGGGTAAATGGGTGTGAGCCCCAGCGGACGCCAGAGAGGGAGCGAAGTACATTCACACTTTTTTCGCATTTATTTAAAATATAATTTAGATGTGGAACTCCCGATAGTTTAGAGTCTAAAATCATACCTAAGAATTTAACTTTATTTTCGACCTTGATGGGTTCATTGTTTACATGTAGATCAACAGGAGGGATTACTCTTTTCCTGGAGAAGCATACTGCACTGCATTTAGCGACCGAGAGTGAAAGTCCATGGTCAAGAAGCCACTCGCTCAAATACCGCAGAGCAGAATTTAGGCGAGTGGCTGCATCCAGGAAAGACTTAGAACAAACATACAGTGCGATATCGTCAGCATACTGAAGTATATTACAGAAACAGTTAACAGAAAGATCGAGGTCGTATGTATAAAGATTGTAAAGGATTGGACTTAAAACTGAGCCTTGGGGTAGGCCTCTCCAAACACGTCGAGGGGGGGATAAGGAACCTTGGAATCGTAAACACAATGAGCGATCCTTGAAGAGATTGCAAATGACATTTACCAGTCTCACTGGGATACTCAGATTGAGCAGCTTTTGCCTGAGTAGGGGAAGCTGGACGTGGTCATATGCCGAGGCGACATCTAGAAAGACTCCAACCACATGTTCATCTTTGGAGAAAGCAAGGCGAATGTCAGACGATAAAATGCTAAGGCTGTCCATTGTACTCATGCCTTTTCTAAAGCCAAACTGAAACTTTGAGAGAATGCCTTTATTTTCAACAATCCACTCTAATCGATTTTTAACAAGGTGTTCCAAAATTTTTGATAAGACAGAGGACAGGGCAATGGGTCGATATGAGGAAGATTCCTCGGGATTCTTTCCAGGTTTTAATATTGGGACGATAATTTGTGTTTTCCAGGCCTCTGGAATATTTCCAGTTATGAAAACAGAGTTTATAATTTTTAAAAAATATAATTTTGAGGGCTTTGAAGACTTACAAATGAAAGAATAAGGAATGCCATCAATACCTGGGGAAGAATCCTTAAGATGGTGCAGGGCATTTACCAATTCTGAATATGAAAAGGGATCATTCATTCTATCAGTTGTGAGGGAAGATGATACAGGAAGGGAGGAGGGAAGGCAATCGTTAGGTGGGGCAGAAGGTGGAGCCAGTTTGCTCATAAATTCCTCTAACCATGTGTTAGGGTTGTTCGAAGAGACGTTTTTGTCGACGAATACACGGCGAAATGAATTTATTTTTTTCCACACCAAAGAAACGGAGCTACGTGGGGACAACGAACTACAAAAATTATGCCAGCCCTGAGTTTTCTTTTTGGAAAGTAATCTTCTGGTTGATGCAGATACTTTTTTAAAATTTAAATAGTTGGTCATTGTTATGTTGGATGCATACTTATTTTCTGCTTCTTTTCTCTGTCGGATGCTGGCTGAGCATTCCGAGTCCCACCAGGGAGGAGATGATATTTTTCGCCGTGCCGAATTTTTTAGGGGGATCGACCCGTCCGCTGCTTGCGTTATGCACTCCACGAATTTTGGATAAATTTCTAAAAAGTTTTCGTTATCAACTACAGGCAAAGATTGAATACCTGAATCCAGCAATGTAGAAAATATGAGTGTATATGTTACAGTTGAAACCACTTTTGCCCGGCTGAGTTTTTAGACCCCAGATCTAACCCCGTCTGTTAGGTTAGCGAGGAGCGAAGCGACGAGTATCTTAGGTTTCTTGAGACGACAGAACCGAATTGCTACCGTTTACACGAAAAAAATATTTTTTATTATTTTAGTTTATTACAATTATGGCTAATCGGGCATCGATCAAAATCACTTTGGCCTCAGTTTCGTGCTGGAAGCGATGGTTCGATCCCCGTACAGGCAGACTCGTGCCATTGAGTTTTTCGGAATTTATGAACGATTTTGGCTTTTAGGTGAAGGAAAACATTCGTGAGGAAACCTACATGCTTCAATTTCGAGGCATGTATTGTATCCACTGTTCATTATAGGTGGCGACGGGCTCACTCCCCGTCACACTGGACAGAGTTTAGGTATTAGTAGTGAAACGTGGATGTTTTGAGGTTTCAGTATAATCTCTGACCACCCTCTCGGGGAATACAGTCGTGAACGTAATGCTTACTATTAAATTTACTCAGAAATTGAATTGAGACTCGTACACTCAGTTGCAGAACCGCTCATTAAAGTTAATCCTCCATTAAATCTCTTGATGTAACTTTTTTTTTAATTATGGCCTTTGTTATTGTGTCAAGGCACCAATTTCGTCTTGTTAACATAGTAAAAGCTAGCAAGAGATTTAATGGAGGATTAACTTTAATGAGCGTTTCTGCAACTGTATAGTATATCATAGTTTTCTTAATTTCGTTCAAATTAGTTCCTCTTCCCCGAAATGGATTACGGTCATGAGTTTATGTACTATTTATGTATGAGTGGTTCTTCTATGTAACTTGACTCATTCGACCTCTAATCCGAGGTCCAGATTTATGTGTGTCTTAACCACACACACCCCGGACACTGTCACTACATACAAATGGGCTCACTCTTACAAGAAGAGGTATACATGTCCGTTATCTGCACTGGGACCGCATGAGTATCGACTCAAGGAGGCCTTTGCCCTGCAGTGGTACAGTGGTATCCTACCAGCACTGGTAGCATGCAACACGTGATACGGCTGTATCACGTCTTTTATCTCGTTCGTTCGCACGCAAATAGAAAGAGGGCTAAGATGTGATAGCGCTGTATCACTGCGGCATGCTAGCTATGCAGGTATTACTAATTTTGGCTTCGCCAGTTTTTGAAGTACATTCTATCCAGAAGTGAAAATATGTGTTTTTGGTTTGTGACCGTTTTCATTAAAAATATTTTGTTTTTGTTTTCAGGCCTGTACTTCGCTTCTCACAGACGAACAGACAGATGTCAAAGCGAAATCTTCGTTCATCTCCTCCGAAATTGACCTTTGAGACGCAATTAAAAATAATAACCATTTTAAATGAATTTTTGTTATGATTTTAATAATGATGACAGGGCGAAATAAGATAATGATAACATTGTAAACTAACTTTTATTCATGAATTAAAACTAAAAAACATTAAAATGAAGTTTAAGGGTGACCGCATATACAAGGTGTTACAAAAATACAAATAAACATTTAAGGCTAGGTTATCCCAGTGCAAGCGTCTCTTTCTTGCAAGCATAAGTTTACAATTAGCCATCCCGCTCCAATTGAAAGCAGGATCGCAAAAAAACGTGTTTTTCGTCTAAAACTTCTCCTGAGTTTTTAAGCTAAAACTTCTCCTGAGTTCACTAGAAATATTTAATGTATTTAGTTAAGTACAGGAATAAAAAGTAAAATATCAGCAGTTTAATCATAGTATTGGAAAAACATAACAAAAAGGGGTAACTTTGGGATTTTTTTCTATCTAGTAAACTTAATCTAATCGTGTAATTGAGAACAGTCGCCCATCCGCCCGATCCTTGAATAAGACATAATTTAATTTCAGACTTTAAAACACAGTTTAAAACACTTTCGTTCTTGTTCAAAAAACGGCCTCGACGGTATAACAGCGTCTTAAGGGGGTGGTTTAGACCATCAAAGTCAACTTTCACTATGGGACCAATATCGAAATCGCGAAAAAAAAAATTATGTTCTCTATTCTACAAATCGACTCGTGCTAAAATATGTATGGGATATCAGAATTTTTTTTTCACTTTTTCGATGTTGGTCCCATAGAGAAAGTTGTTCAGTTTGACGTTCTAAACAACCCCCAACTAAATTGAAAAAAAAAGTTTAAAAAATCAGTTAAAAAATGTATTCTTACTTATGTAACACCCTGTATATCCGCGGCGAAGGAGGCGAACGAAACGAATTTCCTTTTAATTCTTCTGACGACTCGTCCGATTCGCCGCGGATAAGTGAGCGAGGTGTCATAGAATTTCATACAACCAATTCTAAAATTCGATTCGTTCGCCTCTGATACATATGCGTACACCTTGAAGTCAGTGAACCCCTAATCATTTCCAAACTAAAAGCATTTTGTTTACTAAGACTTTTGTTTAATTGACCTGTATTTAAACAAATCAAATCTAAAACACTGACCTGAAAGAAATACGGACCGAGTATTGCACTAAAAAGATGTGAAGCATGCAAGGTAATACAATCTCGTTTGTTCTACAAGGGACCTACACTCACACAGATGCACTAGCTCTAGGCGCAGGTCCGACAACCCGTCACCTTATGTACCGCGTGACTGCACGCACACAAAAGAAATGGGTGCTTCACTCATGATTAGATGACGTTACGTCTGGTTCTTCTTTTTAGTCTGTGATCTAAAATGAATAATTTCAAATAAATAAACCACAGTCACAGTCTAAGGGATGCCTCGATACGCTTTTTTGCCGATACCGATACTCTTATAAACATATTATTGATTTCAAAAATGAAGGTAAAACAAATAAAACAACATGTCTGGTGATATATCCCTTGCATTTTCTCTGTGGGGTAGGCTGAGTCTTGGATATTCCTGATATTATTCTCTCGCTTTATCAAGATTTATATTTGTTGTTGGGGTCGGGGTCACCAAAGAAGTTAAGATTCAGGGAAAAACTGGATTGTTCTCAGAAAAATTGTAATAATTGTGTTTACCGACGAGCCGTGAAAATTACAACATCAAAACATACAAATAGTGCAAGTGTTTTTCGTCCAACCGTGAAAAACAATTAAACTTGCATTCTGTCCAAGTGCAATTTGTTCCAAGTATCATTCCGTCCAAGTGAAATTTAGTCGAAGTATCATTCAGACCAAGTGCAATTTGGTCCAAGTATCATTCCGTCCAAGTGAAATTTAGTCCAAGTATCATTCTGTCCAAGTGCAATTTAGTCCAAGTATCATTCTGTCCAAATGTCATTCGGTCCAAGTATGAAAGTCCTCTAAAGAGACTGCGTCAACTTCACTACACAACTATGCAGTTGCGTAAACAGTTGTCATACATTCTCGTCGGCTTCGGCTACATGTTGTGTTGTGATATCCAAACAAAGAATAGTTAAATTCTTAACGGCTTTTTCTTTTTCATTAGAATTGTGGTCGCTGAAGTTCTCGATTATTTTTATTGACACATTACAGTTGAGTAGCAGATTATGTTAATATGCATGAATGCAGGCATCATGGGCTTACTTACTGTGCATTTGTTAATAAAAAAAATTGGCAGAAAAAAATTTGGGTCGTTATAATTGGAGATGCAACAAATATTCGGCAACTATTCGATATTCGGCCATTTGTTTAAGTATTCGGTATTCGGCCGAATATGGAATATCTAATAAAAGGAAATAAAAACGCAATTTAATAAAAAACATATTTGTTTATAAAAGAGTCATTATATTTATTCTTGATATTGAGGATGTAATGTTTTAAAATATTTAAAATTTATCAAAAGCAGATTACGGTGAATAAAAACAAGTTTTTCGGCATTTGTTGGTAACAGCCGATTTCGCATTTCTTCGTACACAATACCTGCTTCTACAACATAAAAACATAATAAAAATAAAGAAAGTCCTCTAAAGAGACTGCATCAACTTCACTATGCAGTTGCGTAAACAGTTGTCATACATTCTCGTTGGCTTCGGCTACATGTTGTGTTGTGATATCCAAACAAATTCGTAATGGCTTATTCGTTCGAATTGTGGTCGCTGAAGTTCTCGATATTTTTATTTGACAAAATTACAGTTTAATAAAAAAAATTGGCAGAAAAAAATGTGGATCGTTATAATTAGAGATGCAACAAATATTCGGCAACTATTCGGTATTCGGCCTATTCGGCCATTTATTTAAGTATTCGGTATTCGGCCGAATATGGAATACATATCTAATAATAGGAAATAAAAACGCAATTTAATAAAAAACATATTTGTTTATAAACGAATCATTTTATTTATTCTTGATATTGAGGATGTAATGTTTTAAAATATATAAAATTAATCAAAAGCAGATTACGGTGAATAATAAAAACAAGTTTTTCGGCATTTGTTGGTAACAGACGATTTCGCATTTCTTCGTACACAATACCTGCTTCTACATCATCAAAACATAAAAATAAAGAAAGTCCTCCAAAGAGACTGCATCAACTTCACTATGCAGTTGCGTAAACAGTTGTCATACATTCTCGTTGGCTTCGGCTACATGTTGTGTTGTGATATCCAAACAAAGCATAGTTAAATTCGTAATGGCTTTTTCATTAGAATTGTGGTCGCTGAAGCTCTGGATTAATTTTTATTGACATTATTACAGTTTAGTAGCAAATGATGTTAATATGCACGATTGCAGGCACCATGGGCTTACTTACTGTGCATTTGTCAATTCAAAAAAAAAGCAGAAGAAAATGTGGGTCGTTATAATTAGAGATGCAACGAATATTCGGCAACTATTCGGTATTCGGCCGGATACAGAATATCTTTACTTATATGAAAAAAAAAAACAATTTAATCATAAACATATTTTTTAATCAAAGAATAATTTAAGTATGATATGATATTGAGGATGGTAGTGTTTTAAATATATGAAATTAATCAAAAGAAGATGACGGTGAATAAAAACAAGTTTTTCAGCATTTGTTCGTAACAGACGATTTCGCATTACTTCGTACACAATACCTTCTTCTGAGAATGGTCTCTTAATGCATTGACTGCAAGGTGACGAAAGGTATTTTTAATCAAACTTTACAAGCTTTGGTTTCTGTTTTGATTTGGTTGACCTCCAGTTATAAAGATCTGCCATACGAATGCGACGAACACTCTTCAAATAGAACTATCTCATTTACAATTTTTTCTATCGCTGTTGGCAAATTTTCAGCAGCGTCTTTGTCAAAACAGTTCCGGAAACGTTCGTGTATTTCAATTATTGTATCATTCTCATTGGTTTTTCTTATTGGGTGGCAGTAAATCATCATCGTTATTACTAGGCTCGTCGCATATTTGTCCTGAATCTGATATCGTGTGACGATTAATCTTAGACGTCTGACATTTTATACACGCTCTATCTGACTGTGATGCCTGGATGGGCACCATTACCCATTGCGTCTGTCGCTGCCAGAAGTAGGCCGGTATTCCGCGGCCCCGACCTCGGAATTGACCGCGTATTGGTCCGCGGCCACTGAGCTCACCGCGGACAGGTCCGCGACCTCGGACGTTACCGCGGACAGGACCGCGGCCACGGCCGTCACCTTGGCCAGGTCCACCGGCACATGTTTGCTCCAAATCTAAAAAAAAAAGTTGTCTATTTACATGTTTAAAATGACATTGGGTATCTTACCACCCTGTATACAGGGTCCTTCTTAATATGCTGACACTTTTTAAATGGGATGATTAGTTAGACCATCATACTGAACAACTTTCTCTATGGACCAACATCGAAAGTATACTTACTGCTATCATTCTAAGTAATTTTTCCCATTATGAAGAGATACTGCTCTTATGCTTACTGTAAAATACAGGTTCCCGTTAAGCTATCAAAATAAGAGTCACAACAAAATATAGAGCTCATTTTGCAGATTTCGAATCTATATGTAACTCAATTTCGTCAAAAATCGTACTTACTGCTGTTATTGCTAGCGCGGCAGAATAGTGATACCAATTTCTTGAAAGCGTTGAAAAATTTTCTTCAAGTGCTGACTGTGCGCGGCTTCATCGACGGATGCTATAATGACGTCATCAATGTAACAGAATAAGCTGGATAAAATCTTACCTTCTGCATCACGAGAGAGGTGTTCGATGCCTTGTAGTACGGTGTGATCCATGAAGCGTTGGAAAGTCTGCGCTGCATTCCGTAGTCCAAAAGTCATCCTAGGAAATTCGAAAAGGCCAAAAGGCGTTATTATTGCCGTTTTGGCTGTCTTCAGGAGCTGTAGGTATATAATGATACGCACGGTTAATGTCAATGCATGAAAATCGTTTTTTTTTTCTGCTAAATTTAAAGTGAAATCATGAAGACGAGGCACAGGGTATCGGTCAGGTTTCGTTACCGCATTAAGCTGCCGGTAATCCCCGCATGGTCTTAATTGCCCATTTTTTTTAGGTACCACAGTCATGCAACGGACTAGCCCACTCGCTCTTTGACGGCCTACGAATACCAAGTTCCTGCATTGTTTTGAATTCATCTTTTACTGCTTTGTACCGGTCTGGGGGCAATGGCCTAGCTCGTGCATGTACTGGTGGACCTGTGGTTTCAATGTATAAACTCAGTAACCTCGCGAGAAAATAATTCGAACTCTATACACACATAATTGGGAGAAAACCTTTGCTTATTTTTTTAACCCCATAAAACTGAAAAAACTTTAATTGTCTTTACCTGACCTGACTGTGATGCCTGGATGGGCACCATTACCCATTGCGTCTGTCGCTGCCAAAAATAGGCCGGTATTCCGCGGCCGCGACCGCGGAATTTACCTCTGAATTGACTGCGTATTGGTCCGCGGCCACTGAGCTCACCGCGGACAGGTTCGCGACCTCGGACGTTACCGCGAACAGGACCGCGGCCACGGCCGTCACCTTGGCCAGGTCCACCGGCACATGTTTGCTCCAAATCTAAAAAAAAAAAGTTGTCTTATTTACATGTTTAAAATGACATTGGGTATCTTACCACCCTGTATACAGGGCTTTGTTATTTCTGTAAATTGTTCTAACAGGTGAGGTATTAGGTGTAATGATACTCCGAAGATGGTGGTACAAAGAGCGTTTATTGAATCCGTTCATTGATATTTATAATGAGTAGGTATCGCTGACCCAAGCAATATGCGTTTATGTAGCGGTAAACCAAAGTGTTACTGCTAAACTCTAAAACTAGCCTTTTGGCTACGTTACCATATTACACCTCCCCCGAAAGTCCCTTCACCCCTGGGGTCGCAGAGAAAAAAAAAATTTTTTAACGCATGTTACTTGTTTACAAAACTAATTACTTAAAAGAAAAAAAAATTTTTTTTTGTATTACATTGCTACAAAATATATCTGTTAATTGACAATTACAAACAGAACTAATTTTATTTTAAAAAATAAAAATATCTGCCATTTCATTACAAGTTATTAAATACATTTTTATCTCAAACATCGTTTATAAGACAATTCTAATATTTTATAATGTTTTATTAATAAACAATTTATTCATTTCACAACTTTTTTTCCATATTACACACTTTCATAATTATTAACAAGTAGATACATATTATATTAGTATTACGATATTGGTACCTTTACCCTTAGGTAAAATAAACAAAATAAAAAAAAACTTTTTGCCATAACGCACTTGGAGATTTACTCCTGACAATTCCATAAATCGTTAAGCCTTTCACGGACACCTGTGACGGTCGACTATGATCAAGGACATTAACTCGGCTGTGCTTCTGCGCACGCCCTAACCATAATTGTGCGTTGGCCTTTCCAAGGTTCCACTTTCTAGTGAACCTATAAAATAGTTACAAGTTACCATTTAAGACATTTGTCTCCAAAAGGATTTCACGGAGGATACGATAGCTCACACTATGATCAATCGCTAAAGGACTAGTACTCTAACTTCAAAACATACCTACGTACCATACCTTAGTATCTATATGTTCTATTAATCAATTTATGAAACAATTTCAAATTTAAAAATAAATGTAAACGATGAGAGAAAATTAATATTCATGATCTATGTATTCATCTTTCGCAATCAATGTTTAAAGAAAAACAATATTATGACTTTAAATCTCACAAAGTTACTAGGTGATCATTCTGGTAACTAGTTAAATTATAAATCATTATACTCTACAAGAATGCTTTAGCATCGCGAGGATATAAAATTACATTCAAATATTATTTAAATGTCGCATATTGTCGGCGCTAACGCTCGACCTACATTAATTTCTGCTGACTGGTGCGAGGTGCACTGACCGATGTTACTTATTGCGAAATATGTACACAAATAACATTCCTTTGACTAACTATTGACTTTACTGAGTTACTTTATATAGTTAAAATTTTAGCGAATTTATTCAGCGATACCTCTTAACATCTAAACTATTGGTTTGGTATATAAAATATTTAACAAAAAAAATAGGCTACTGAAGCCATGCCATGAAGTATTAGGTTTAACACAAAAAAAAAAAAAAAAATGCTACCAAAAAGGTCGCAAAGATTAAAAAATGAGTAATTTCTGATAATATTAATTATAGAACCTAAATTTGGTTTAAAAAAAATTTTTAAGTAGAAACTATCAACAACTATTGTCTAAAATACCTATCGTAAGCGGGTCAGGCAGGGCGTTGACGTCGGCGTCGTGCTGACTCGGCGCGGACGTGACGCTCGAGGCCGCATGCTGCTCGGTGCGCTGCATGCTGGTTGGGCCGGGATAACCCTGGACACCGCAGGAACATGGGCCGGGATAACCCTGGACACCGCTGGAACTTGGGCCGGGCTATACCCTGGACACCATCCTTGATCCCCTACGCTTCTCTCTTCGTGGGTGTTGGTCCGTCGACAGTCGTGGTTGCCGTAGTGGCACGTACTCCTGGTGGTGGTCGGTGGCCGCCTGCTGTGGTTGTACGTACAGCGTGGTTCGTACGTTTGGCGGCGGCGGTATCGGCGATGACACCGTTAGTGTCGTGTTGGCCGTAATTTCAACTCGTCGGCATCCCTCCTGCAGGGTTATTCGCAGGCCTTTGGTTACTTCCAGTGCCCCTACTAGCTCGATGTCTGCTCCCTGAATGCTTAGTTTGATTGTTGTCTCCATAATTTTTTTTCTTTTCTTGACTTCTTGTTTTCCTTTGTTGCTGGTTGGCTGGTTGGCTGGCTGGCTCGTTGGCTTTTCTTCAAAATTCCTTTTGGTTCTAAGGCAAGGTCGCCATGAGGTATTAGGTGTAATGATACTCCGAAGATGGTGGTACAAAGAGCGTTTATTGAATCCGTTCATTGATATTTATAATGAGTAGGTATCGCTGACCCAAGCAATATGCGTTTATGTAGCGGTAAATCAAAGTGTTACTGCTAAACTCTAAAACTAGCCTTTTGGCTACGTTACCATATTACACAGGTCTGCGTAACGATTGTCTGATTGTATGCTTTTTATTGTGGACTCACTATACTCAATGACGGTCCCTCCTTATCGCATTCAGGTTGGTTACTAAGTCTGTAAATTTTTTGTTATACAGATCGACAAGCAATTTATGCGCTATTAGAAAATCTGCGCCTAAAATTGGTTGTTTAACATCGCATACAATAAATGTCCATTTAAATGAACGACGTAATCTTAAATTAACGTCCATTGTTATATAACCGTATGTTTTGATTTCTGTATTGTTCGCGGCGAACAATTTATACGTACACTCGCGTGGGAAATTACGTTTTATGTTATGCACTGGGATCACTGAAACATTTGCACCGTGTCCACTAAAAAACGATATCCACTATTCACATCCGTGACACACAGGCGAAACTGCACTACTAAAGTCTGACTCCAGATACTAGTTACGAGAGTTCTGAAATGATCGTCCACAAGTTAATTTACCACTGATATATTTTCGGATCAACAATAGGTAATTAGCTACAGATTTAAGGTTAGGCGTATTACATGGGCAGCGGTGCGGTGACGACTCTTGTGTGCCATTGGCATATTTCAGGCAGAGCGTGGAGCCTGAGTGGAACATTGCTAGTCCTGCAGAAATTGACTGGTGCTCCAGGTCCTTATAAATTACACCACTGGATGACATGAATAAGAGATCATCGCATGCTTTGGATCCGAGCACATTTCTTACTGCTAGGGCCAATAGTGCTGCAGAACTTAAGGAGCCACACCTTGATCTACTCGGGGACTCTCTCTGTGGGTACCATTCTTTGCATTGATCCTCACTGGGGAGCTCAGGTCAAGAGCACTCTAGGCTGGCTTGGAGGGCTATGGTTGTCGCTGAAGTAATGGACGATGTGTTTCTTGACCTTATCGTGCTTCTTTTGGAATCTCTTTTCTCTCACAGCTTCCTTCCTCTGATCATGTGCTACCCTCATCCTGGCCAGGCACCCATACTTCTTCTCAATGCTCACTGTATCACATGGTCAGAATGACTATACTGAGCACTGATATGATCACTCCCAGGACCACCGGTAGCACAACCGACTGACATCCTTTGATCCCTTCGTTATGATGGCATATAACACAATCATCACAAGTTTCGAAGGTAGACACAACATTGAACGAGCAAACGGAGCAGGTCACTTGGTAGTAGCCCGTAGGCTCTCATGGTTGCTAGCTCTCCTGATTTGATGGGTCGTCCATTCATTAGAATGTGCAGCTGTCATCCCGATTGAAGCTCACGAAAGAGCCATGCCATGGCTTTATGTCCACGCAGG
This sequence comes from Agonopterix heracliana, assembly GCA_963693445.1. Lineage (NCBI taxonomy): Eukaryota > Metazoa > Arthropoda > Insecta > Lepidoptera > Depressariidae > Agonopterix > Agonopterix heracliana. Next base: position 4,456,568 of record OY856321.1, read on the forward strand.
CTGAAAGCCCGCCAGCCATCAGCAGCAGTTTGAACATAGCAGTAACCATTTCTCGATAAGTGTTTTACTGTCGATGTGTTCGCCGCTTTCTCTTTGTAACGGTAGTGATAAAAGCATAGCCAGTTTGGATCATTTTCCGAACGCCGACGGGAATGGCTTCTGCGTTGATTGCGTTGTCCTCTCGGACGTGATCTGGAACGCTATCGGTCTCCTCTTGGTTGTACTGCCATCTTCCTTCGTTGCCTTTTGTTTAATGTTTTTAATAATCTTTAATATTTTAGGAACTGTAAATGGGGTAAGGAACATTGTTTTTTGAACCTTAGGTATAGCATCGGTCAGCGTCTGGACAGCGGCCGGGATATCCGGGCGCAATGGCGTATCATTAACTATTGATATTTATAGTAATCATCGAGTTTGTCCGCCAGCTGACGCTCTGTGCTCGCGCCCGCGCGGCCGCACGATGACTGCAGAAAAATGCTGAATGGGTCCGGTTTTTGACGTTTATTAGTTTCCAGCCTAGTGTCTCACGAATATGGAGATAATGCAGGGTTCTCCCCCTATTCACTTCGCCACGGATGAAGCGATTGCTGATTTTGTCCACGTACCAGTAGTCTTCGTGGCTTGGGTACATAAAACATAGAAGGCGCAGTGCTACTGCTGTGTCAATGTGGCTGCTGTTTCTGGCCTCCATGTACGCAATCAACATTTGAACGAAGGGGGTGTCCCGTGCGATAGAGCTCCTAATGCTAGGGACCAGCTGCTGTGGCTTCTCGGGGGTCCCGATGTTAAGTTTTTCCATTGCGGCGTACTCTGGACTCTTGGGTATCTTCAGTGCACTAGGAGATTTGAAGTTTAGGATGGTTGGGTCCACGGCTCGGACCGGGACTATGTGTAGGTGTTTGAACGGAGGGAACTGTCATACGGTTAATGATGAATAGTGCCGGCTCATGGACTCGAGAGCCGTGTCGTCGGCCGAATCAATTATTGTACCTGCACATATTACTGTTGTTTCGGGGGGAGGGTTGGTCTTCTTTGTGGGAACCTAGGCCTGGGCTTGTTCGCCGAAGCCCCACAACCAAGAGTGTGACTGTATATTCCAGGTTGTATATTGCTCTTCACCAGTATGGCGTGTCCTGGTGGTGTCTAATCCCTTGGGTAGTGCGGTGAGTGGGTCCAAAGACGCCCCTGAATAGGGGAGGGGCTCACTGAACGCAAGCCGTAGCCGTGCAAATGCAAGAGCATCTGCTATTTGCACGTTTGCCGCGGCGCAGGATATCTTGTAACGTCCCTGTTCCACACCGAGCAGAAACGGATTCGACCAACGTTGCTCCTAGGAGCATATGTTTGGTGAGCGGGGTCGCCCCCGCATAAGCTCTCCACTGGTTTTCTGCTCGGTGCTGTTCCATTATGAACATTCTGATAAAATTTCCAACACAGTCAGCTTATTATGCGTGTCTGTTCACGTTCGTCGTGCAGCAAATAACCAAAGATGATGACGGCTATTATGAATACGAATAAGATCAAAATCCAGTGGAAAACAAAGTTTCTGTGTGCTCTCGCTATGAGCGGTGTGGTCTCAGACGGACCGGCTTCTTGGTCTCTCTAATTGCCAGTTGTCGTCCATCATATTATATGCTAGGGTATTATTAGTAGGTATCTTAGCACAAGTTGATTGCTGACTCGTGGGGGGCTGTCTTTCCAGCAGTCAGTGGGACTACCACTTCGTATTTCGGTCTGTTCCCGAAAGTCAGGGGGTCTTGCTGCGCGCCTAACTCTCCCATTTAATAACCCCAATAAAAATAAATAATTCGGGAAATCCGGGTTCCGGAATCATGACAAAGTGGAGGCAACTTGTTAACTTTGTCTTTTTACTCAAAGTATGAAGCGGCGTGAAGTTTGTTGAAGCTAGAATCCTGTACGCTTGTGTATGTGTTTATCTTCAGCGGGGTACAATGGCTTTTTCTTGGCGTAGATAGGATTGTAAATCATCTCAATGTCGCGCCTTCTCACCCAAACTCGACGAAGAAGATGTCCTGTCCAGCACACAATTGTGCGAAGGACCATGAATAAAACTGTTTCTCTTATATTTTGACTTGTGTAGACTGATTGTGAGGCAGCTAGTATTTGTGTGATTGTATGCTTGGTCACAAAAGCAGGCCGATGAAATAGCGCAGCTAGGGTTACGCCTTATTTGTCTCTGGAATCATTGGCATAGCATAAGCATGCTATGCCAATGAGCATATGCTCACGACTATATTCCCCGAGGGGGTAGTCAGAGATATTCTGAAACCTCAGAACATCCACAACATCACAATCATTGGCCTTTTTGTGTAATCCATTATACTCCACTATAGCTAAATATTGTATGGCGAAGGCGACTGAAACGAGCACATCACTCTTCTTATATCGAGTCGATTGAAGTATTAGGAGAAATGATGCTCCAAAGATGGTGGTATAAAGAGCGTTTATTAATGCATTGCATCGATATTTATAATAAGTAGGTATCGCTGATCCAAGCAATATGCGTTTATGTAGCGGTAAACCAAAGTGTTACTGCTAAACACTAAAACTAGCCTTTTACTACGTTACCATATTACACCTCCCCCGAAAGTCCCTTCACCCCCCGGGGTCGTAGAATAAAAAAATGTTAACGCATGTTACTTCATTACAAAAAATTTTTTTTTTAAAAATACAACAAAATATACCTGTTAATTGACAGAGTACTTAATTGACAAATTACAAACAGAATTAATTGTATTTTACAAATATTAAAATCTGTCATTTCATTACAAGTTATTAAATACATTTTTATCTCAAACATCGTTTATAAGACAATTCTAATATTTTATAAAATTATTCATTTCACAAGTTTTTTTCATATTACACACTTTCATAATTATTAACAAGTAAGTAGATACCTACATATTGTTATTAAGATTTGTATAGTTCTTGCTTCGTCTTCAACACTTCTTGATTTTTCCTTGTTCTTCTTTCTTCCTTTGTTGCTGGTTGGCTTTTCTTCGAAATTTCTTTTGGTTCTAAGGCAAGGTCGCCATGAAGTATTTGGAGAAATGATGCTCCAAAGATGGTGGTATAAAGAGCGTTTATTAATGCATTGCATCGATATTTATAATAAGTAGGTATCGCTGATCCAAGCAATATGCGTTTATGTAGCGGTAAACCAAAGTGTTACTGCTAAACACTAAAACTAGCCTTTTACTACGTTACCATATTACACGATGATTTTTCTGTGTCTGCCCATTCCTCGACTGCATGACCATCAGCGCTTGTGTCATTTTAGCCCCAAGTAGAACTGTGACTATTGAAATCCCCAATGACGATTTTGTTGGTTAGTTATTAAAGTTCTCAGGTGCATTAAATTGGAAGGTGTTCGTGGGGGTTGTACACCGATGTTACTGTTCAGTTAGCAGTTTCCTCACGGTGGAAGCTTCAACAGAGTTCACATATGTATGCTTAGTATATACGATGCTTTCGCCGGGAGCACAACTTTTAAGAACTACGTTTAATTTATCTCACAACAATTTCTTACTTTTGCCGTTTTCTCATTGATCGCGTGGCGGACTATAAGAGCGGTTTCGCACTATGTCCGATCCGAAAATCCGAATCCGAAAAAAAAACTAATCGTAAAAAATACGTATGGATTTTGACGGTCACGCACGTCAAGCCCGTCGTCCGTCGCTGCGTCGACGGTGCCATCCTTCTTAAATAAAACACCTAAGCCACCGTTTGCCTTTTTCTCGTCCTATTTTTCTATCATATGCAATGAGAGTGAGAGGCTGTTTTAGTTGGATCGTTATGACCCCAATGTGTTTGTTTCCCGCATAACAATTATGGTTAATTTCTTTATACCAGTTGTGTATGTGTATACAAAATATTATACTTTTATTAATTAAGAATTTAGTAAATGTCATCCTTATGTAGGCTACATTTTAGAAAGCTAAAATTCGACACATTCATATATGTTATTAGTTTTAAATATCCTAAAATATTGTGTCTAGCACTACACGTTTTTAATATTTCCGTTGTTATGTTTTCTACTTGAACAAAAAACTCAAAACTTCTCTGGTGGGATAGCAAAGCCAGCTTTTTTCATTGTATTCACTTATTTTGATAAATTTGTGGAGTTCGTCAGTTCCATCACTCTCCAAATCTTTTTTTTCACTGCGAACAACAATTATAAATCTCCTTTTTAGCTTTTACAACTAACTAGCCACTGCAGAATCCCAACGCTGCATACCTTTCAACGTTCTTAAATGTTCGTTTCGTAAATGTTCTTCTAATATTTCGTGTTCTGGGTTTTCTTTTACGGTATGAATATAATTTGTTTAAAAGAATCATTTTTATCTTTTTCGCAATTCGACCCAATGGAATGAAGTGATGTGAAATAATTTATTAATAATGTTTTATATGCAGCTTGAAATGCTGCTGCGTTGGGAATAATATTTTGTCAACAAGTACAGCCCCCAAAAATAAATCAAGAGGATCCTGATTAAAATGTCTTAATAAAATGGGATTTAACTTTTTTTTTAAAGTAACGCAAATTCTGCACACAATCATTTTTATCTTTTTCGCAATTCGACCCAATCGAATGAAGTTATGTGAAATTATTTATTAACAGTGTTGTATATGCAGCTTGAAATGCTGCAGCGTTGGTTGGGCATATTATTTTCTCATCAAGTGCAGCCCCAAACAAAATTTCGAGAGGGTCCTGATTAAAATGGAATTTGTTAGATATGAGACGGCGACAAGTGAAACAACCGATGGTTTGTGATGCATGATTTATAAGTGTAGGTAGGCACAGCAGCTGTCTCAAAATGTTCTAAGTACATGACATAATCCAAGAACATACATAAACCTATAAAACGGAAATGGTTTGACTGGTTGGTTGGGTTGGACTGGTTGGTTTGAAATAACTTCCAGTAGATGGCGCTCACTTCCCCTTAAGACGCAATAGATTGAAAATTTCGTTCTCTGGGTAGTGGGCTCGGTGGCGAAATTGGATAACGCACTTCCCCGGTTTGGAAGAGTGCGGGTTCAAATCCCGCCCGAGACAAATTGTTTTTGTTCGTTTTATCTTTATCTCTGATAATAGAATTTCCTGACGACGAATCATCAGATTTATCTGTTGTCTCCGGTATATAAATATCGTCCTCTGATTGGCATGAATAGACATCGTCATCGCTTAAAGATGGCAGCAGTATGTCATGACGATTTAGATTTTCCTCAGTCTCCTCTTGAGGAAATACAGCAGCAAAAACATTGTTTTCTATAGAATTTATATTTTTCTCATGGTCCTCATCGGGAAATACAGCTAGTACTAATAACATTGCTTTCTATGCGATTTAGATTTTCCTCAGTGCCCTCTTGGGGAAACACAGCAGCAAATACATTGTTTTCTATGCATTGTATTGTAGCTGTGCCACAGCTATGCTATACTATGCACTTACATGCTGGTTACATTCTCAAGTTTTAGGATGTCTCCATTAATATCGACATGAAGTCTCCCAGCCGCAGGCCGATACTGTAATGTGTATGCGGTGCACAACATAGGCTACTCCAGCGGTGGCGAGAGCGGCGGCTTCTCAGTAGTTCTCCTCTTCGGCCGTCACGAGGGTATCGTCAGCGTAGCACGTCACCTCGACACCCCCGAGGGTACTACCCCGATCAACCCAGTCGTAGCCAATGTTCCACAGGAGCGGCCCAAGGACCGAACCCTGCGGAAAACCGCACGGCATTTCACGCCGTCCCCACCGTGTCGTCCCGGGTAGGTGACAAACCTGTCCGACAGGTACGCCCCAATCATACGGCGCAGGTAGTGGGACAATCCATGATATCGGAGCGCCTCCCTAATGCAACTCCAGGGCAGGGAGATAAATGCGTTGGCGATGTCTAGAGACACCGCCACCACCAACCACCACCTTTCCCCGGGCGACTGCCTCCGTCGCGAGGGCCTTGACCCGCAATATGGCGTCTACAGTGGATACAAGTGCTTGACAAGGAGACTGGCCACGATGCGCTCAAAGAGCTTGGCCACCTCCTCCAGCAGCACGATGGGACGGTAAGCGTAGGGGGAAACCGCGGAGCGCCCTTCCTTCTTGAGTAGGACCAGAGGATCCGTTTACCACTACTGTGGAATTCGGCTCTGAGCCAGACATGCGTCAAACAACCTCCTCAGCCGATGGCCCAGGATACCGAAGGAACCGATGGTCTATGGCGATAACGTCATTCCAGTAACTTTTACTTAATTTTCAGGTTGTTCCTCTATGCTACTATCTGTACATTTTTAAATCGTTTGTGTTTATGACGCCACAGGATTTAAGTGAATAAGTCATGAATTGTACGTTGCTGTGCTTCGAACAAGCGCAGGTTTTCAAAACTATTAATTGAGGTGAAACAAACTAAAATGGTCTGCATCTTTTAAAAGTGGTCAAGCTTACTGGTCCATTCTCGCTTACGTACTTATTGTGCTGTTCATGTAAATTTGTTAGATCCCGGAATGGTTGTGATGCAGCAGAGGTTGAAGGTTTAAATTACTCCTTTTTTTCAAAAGTAACAAATGGGTGATCTACTGGATCTGTGTGATCTACTTAACATATTTGGACAGATAAACACTGCGAAAACGTCCTGAAATTTTTATAGAAACACAATTTTCATCACAAGAAAATTGTATTATTTAAGATTTGGTTTTTTATGTCAAATTTGAAATTGCAATTTTAGTACTGCAAATTTTTTCTGTGTTACCATATGAATAAGTTTGTCGACTACCACAGTGGAAAATAATAAAAGTTTTCTATCGACATAAGTGGTGAATGGCGGCCACACTCCTCGTAACCCCCGTCTCCCTGCCGTCAAAGACTGTTGGACGGGCCTGAACACGCCTTTGCGGTTTGTTCCAATCAGCCGTTAATGTGAGCGAAATTTGCGAAAAAGTGATGTTATTGGCTAAATTACTCAAAGGCCCAATGTTCGGGTATTAGCCGTAATAGTTTGATATGATAAAATGATAAGACACAAGTTTGATAATGATAACTGTTTTATACACCAAAAACTACTTCTAAACTTGATGATGATATATGATTTATGAATGAATGCGAGCACGCACGGCTGTCTTTAATTTAATTTTTTATAATTAACCCAATCCTGATTGATTTAAAACTCGAGAGGTGCGGACTGCGGAAGGATCTTCCAAGGGGGTGTATTCAGGGGATCTCCTGTGATCATCAGAGGTTTGTTATCATGTAGGACTGATTTCTTTAGTCAGAATGTTAAAAAAATATGTTATCTTTTTCGTCAGTAAATTAATAAAATAAAAAATACAATAAATAAATTAAAAAATTTCGTCAATAAATTAAAAAATACAATAAATAAATACAAATACAAATAATTTATTAGGTTCATGATAACAATAGGCATATTTAGGTACATACATTTTTGAGCTTTTTATATAGTGTATGGTTGGCGCGTTGGTATCTATGCAGACAGAGTCTGAAGTACTAATACCAGAAATCTAAATCTAAATAATCAAAATAAAATAATAAATAATAATAATATCTAATCTAAATCTTTAAAACTCATTAACTCCCATCTTGGCCCTATCACCCTGAAAGGAATGGTGCCTTTTTGTACACATGCCCCTCAGTGAACCCCATATAATGTTGATGTTTTTGATGGTTGTTATCATTGATTTCCACAAATAACCATAGCTGCCAGACCCAACTCTTTTTTTTTATTCTTTGGAAATGCATTACGCATATCCACCCGTCCAGAAGGGGAACGGCGGGTTATGTGGGACTCCCCCGTATACTCCACTAAAACCCAAGTGCGGTCATCTGGCATCCTTGCGGCAGTGCGCCGGTACACGTTTGCATTTCTCGACTGCACTGCCATGCCTGTCCAAAGAACTCTTCTCCGTTCGACCGTCTCGCCCTGTGTTGGGAGTGCCTGGACCCCCCAGTCCAATAGTAGGCACTCCAGGGCTACTGTGGCCGCCATCGCTGCCCAGAGTTTGATGTTACTGAGGCGCTGCTTGGCGAGCGTATACTGCCCGCCGTCGCCCAGGGCGTCTTCTCCGCATCGGTAAGGATGCAGGATCTACCTCCCTTTCTCGCTCCGCCGCCTCTTTCTGCAGCATAACATGCTCACAGAACGAGACGACGGCGTCCCATGACCTCTCGCCTTCGACCATGGCCTTGACCACCGCCGGAAGAGAGAGGTCGTGACCTATCTAAACTCAGTTCGTACCTGGCGTCTTGCCAGACACTGCACACTTGCAGCGTGTGCTGCGCTGTGTCCTCGCCTGCTGGACAGTGGTGGCATAAGGCAGGGGCGGACCCAGCCACATGGCATAGGTAACGCCCGAAGCTGCCATGTCCAGATAGGATCTGAACTAGCCGGAATGTCAGAGAACCGTGGCGCCTGTCAACCCATTCCATAAGAACGGGCGACACGGCCTCCACGGTTCTCTGTCCGGCGTTTGTCTCCCGCATCCGGGCCTTCCACCTCACGAGCTGTTAGTTACCACTAGCTGATATATGTTATTAGTTTTCACATATTCTAAAATATTACACTACACGTTTTTAATATTTTCGTTGTTATGTTCTCTACTTGAACAAAAAACTCAAAACTTGACTGGTGGCTTTTTTTCATTGTATTCACTTATTTTGATAAATGTGTAATTCGTCAGTTCCGTCACTTATACTTACTTATCGTGTCTATTCTGATATTTGTCGGACATTTTTATACTTACTATTATATTTGTCTAATTTAGATAGCCAGTTTATTTGGTTTTTCATGTATCCCGCTTGCGGGTGTGGTGTTTTGTTCTTGGAACAAGCGTTAGACTTTTTCAAATCTTGAGCCCTTTCGTACCTAAGCAAGGAGGACTCCACTAAACTTGATAATGATACATGATTTATGAATGAATGCGAGCACGTGCGGCTGTCTTTGAGGTGAGTCTTGAGGTGACGTCTGAAGAAGGACCGAAGAATTTTTAACAATATAAAATATTAATAAGAGAGCCGTGATCATTACTTCAGTAGTTTTATTGGTGTAGATATAAATTCCCTTTGGTGAAATAATAAATTGCCTCTAAAATTTATTGTCCCAAAACTCGCTATTCAGCGCTGGAACCGCTAGACGTAAGGATCTCGGCAAGAAGAGTTAACCTATAAAACATATCAATAAAAACATACTTATATATAATCGTAATCTAAACGATTCATATACACAAGAGGCGCTAGACCCCCAAATAAGACATTCCTAATCTCGATTATAGCGGGTGAGGGAGATGCAACAAAGTGACTCCATTTCATGAGCGTATCGTCATTTCCGACAGTAAATTTCGTAGTCTCCGCGTCACTAACGTGGACCATTGTGTTCCGAAAGCTTAAGGCTGCACAATAGTGCCCAGCAACACCGCATCTCCTATGGAGCGTGACTATGATGGTATACGCCAGAGTTATCTTCTGTATTAAGGGATAGGTTGCTGGAAGAAATCTCTTTAGAGATAAGCTCGCCCTTTGTAATTGTCTATTATGCTGTTTTTTATGTATAATTCCGTGTGTACAATAAAGCGTTAAATAGGTGGGAAGTTCTAGATAATGGAAACCATTTTTCTGGTTTTATAAACTTTAGGCTTAACTAGCGGTTTACCCTCTCCATTATCGAAAGAAGGGTCGGTCATCCTACCGCTATCCTTAGTACAAAAGTCAGGGGTTTAAAGAGTTTATTAAATTACTTTTCCTTCTTTAATTTCGTTGTAGCATACCTCCCCTTTTTCTTTGCTCCGATTTCAGTCAACGTGGTAAATCGTCTATGGCACACCTATTATCACGTCTTTGCATATATTCAAATTGTCATGAATATTTTAATAACAAACACGTAACCAAATAGGGCATTGTCATTAAAAACTATTTCGGGCAACCACACCTATGAATAAAGATTTAAGCGTAAAACATCGAAAACAAATCTGCATCTGTAAAACCGGTGAAAACAATGAATAAATATGAAGATGAATAATAACGAACATTTCAACGCCTAACCTTAAGAGGATATAATTAGGAGCGCGCTCCATACAAACGTACTATGGTGATATTTTCAATACTAACCAATTAAACTCAATGAATTTTTTCCGAATCAATCTAGAAACAAATTTCTATGCTTGTATAGAGTCAGATTTTCGTTTAAAATTTATAGTTTTAAAGTTACAGTGCCTCAAAGATTTCGATACAAATCTTAAATTAATCCTAGCATTGAAACTGTATATTTTAACGTAAATCTGACTCCATACAAGCATAGAGATTTGTTTCTAGATTGTTTCTGCAAAATTTCATTGACTTTAATTTGTTAGTATTGAAAATATCACCATAGTACGTTTGTATGGAGCGCGCTCCGAATTATATCCCCTTAAGTCTGTGACCGACTTATGATCGGATACATACAAAAGTGATTAATTAACGTGTGGACTCATCATAATTAACATATCAGCCGATAGAAGTCCATAGCTGGACATAGGCCTCCCCATGGATCGCCAAAACAACAGGTCCTGCAGTGCCCTCATCCAACTGGTTTCCGCCGCCTTCACCGTTCACCGGGTCGTCGATCCACCTTGTGAGGGGCTTACTCACGCAGCGCTTTCCGGTACGCGGTCGCCACTCGAGAACTCTTCGACGCATCGGCCATCGGTACTCCGTGCAATGTGCCTCGCCCATTGCCACTTCAGTTTAAATAGAAATAGAAATCATTTATTTGCCTTGGAACAGGTAGGTATACAAAGATGGTAAAATATAATAAATAGGCTTCTTTTGTCCAGCTGTAGCAACAGCATGCAAATGTGCAACTTAAAACTATATCGACAATATTAACTGTCTTTGGGCTATGTCGGCTACTCTGGTTCTTCGGTGAATCTATACATTTATAAGTATTATTATTTTAGCTCGCAGGGAATCTGAGAGACAGAATCTCGGAAAGACGTTGTATTAATTTAAATTCGTCTTTAACTGCCTTGTACCGTACTACGTTGAAGGAAACCGACTTAGAAATTTCTGAAAATTCTTCCAAAAGCTCCTTCTGCGTAAGGATTATCAGTCTGCATACTTTTTATTGTAGGTTCACTGCTCTCTATGACTGTCCCTCTCGCTTGCAAGTTGGTTATATACAGATCGACAAGCAATTTATATGCTACAACGATAACCGCATATCCGTGATTGGCGGTGATTTTCCGGCGTTTTCTCGTGGTCCTACGTGGTACACCTATTTCTGATGGTCCTACTGACGTGCTGTGAATCAAAAATTTACCTTTTCCGCCACACACAACTTATCACCGTCTTCGGTCGAGTCGCACTTAGCTTTCCGATGGTCCTTCTAATTGGTCTGCTTTTCACAGGAATGAGCATGTTGCCCGAATTTCAAATGGTACCCATCGGCATAACCATAGGATAGTTTGGTGTTATAGGCAGTATAATTGCCGGTGCAGGAAGATCCAGAAGATCTTAGTGTCCTCCAGTTCGCTGAAATGAACGTATTATCGCGTTGACTTCACCACGTAGTTCTTTTAACTCCATGGTTATTTGCGTTAGATGGGTGACATCAGCGGTTCACATGTTCGTTTCATCGCCTTGTTTCTGAGGAGCAAGTAGGTACAATTTCGAACTGCGCGAACAACATGCGCGGGACTTCCGGCCAAAAGTCTGAGGTTTTACTGGTGGCCGTGATGGCTTCCAAGTCCTGATTCGTCAGCGTACTCGTTTTTCTTTTCTACTTCAAATAGCCCGGCGACTTACCCTGGATAGATCCTGGCAGCGGAGCGGCGCAGAACAGTCCGTAGATATGGGTAACGAGGAGCACTGAAATCCTAAGGTATCAACCTTCACCATAGGTCGCTGATCCAACCCCGGGGTATATTGTCTTTTGGAAACGAATAACACACAAAATAACTGGTAAAATGGCCAGAATATGTAATTTTTTGCACGGAGCTCGTATAGTGACCGCCGCGTCGTATTGTTCGAACGAAACGGAAGTGACCACCATGTTTTGCGTTGGCCAATCAGCGCACGCGCAAGGGTTTCATAGTCACCAGGCGAATAAAAACAATTACAAATAAACTAAAATACGCTTCCAACTTGTGTTATCTTCAAATACAAAATAATGACTTGAATTTAGAAGCCTAAATAGTAACATAACAATAATCTTAAGCGCGGAAATAATCTAAAGAAATAAACCTACTTCCGGTACGAAACACGTGAAAATCGCTTGAAATCCTAGTTAGGTAATTTTTTTGTTCTGACTGAGTATGTGTACAAATGTTTTTTTTTGTTTTACAATACAGTTGATTAATTCATAGAACTTGTAAACAAAGAAAAAGGGCGAAAAAATTTACATGCTCATTTATAATTAACTGTTTTTTATTAACTATTAACACTCCTTCAAGACCTTCTGGGAAAACAGTTGGTTTAACAACATTAGATAGTCAGTCATCAGTTTATTATAATATTTAGATATTCAGTTTAAAATGGAAAAAATTGTGACATTATACGGACAAAGTAATTGGGATTTCATATACAAAAGTTATGGTGAGTAAATCTTGTTTTCATTACACCCAAGGTTTAATTGGGTTCTCAATTTTGTAGCCCACCATTTTGTTTTTTCAATATTTTCATTAAACATGATTAAAATTTTTAATTTTTATTATTTTATTTATTATTTACTTTATGTGTTTGAAAACGACTGTAATCGGTTAAAAATTATTTGTTTCTGACCATATTTTCTCTAGTTTCTTTAATTATCTTAATTGATTCAATGCAATCAATTTATTTCGGAAAAACAAATTCCATTAATTATTATTTAAGTATTATCAGATAGTAGGTACATAACGGCAGCAGGACATTCCAGAGTGTTCTGCGATTTAGGCGAGTTCAAAAAATAAATTATTAGTGCTGTTTTTTATTACATCTAAAATCATTCATTTTTGATATTGTTATAGTTCCGTAGTGATACAAGGATGAACCCTTATTCTGTTTGATTTTTCTGCATGGTCTACAAAAATGTATCTTTTATTTTCGCTCCCTATTCCAATATATATTGATACTAGCTGCTGCCCGCGACTCCGTCTGCGTGGACCTTAAAAAAGTATCCTATGTGTTAATCCAGAACATATTCTATCTGTGTGCCAAATTTAATCCAAATTCGTTCAACCGTTTATGCGTGTGTCACAAACATCCAAACATCTAAACATCGTCACAAACTTTCGCATTTATAATATTAGTGAGATGAAAATAGATTATTAAAACCCAAAGTAAAACATTATGTATAAAAAGAAACAAAACTCTAACACTTTCTCAAATTCTAAGGACACGGTAGTAAAAATTAAGCGATACAACGCGCGCGCGCGCATGTACAATGGCTACGGAACCCAATCATGGCCGTGACTGGCACGCTCTTGGACATGTTACATGTTTTATCAATAACATTTACAATTCTACATACATCAATAGCAATTGCATGTTAACAGTTAATTTATTCTTATAATTATACATTATTAGACAGTCAAATGTTACGGGAATTGAAAACTTGAAAGACGTGGTGGTCTAGGGAGTAGTAGACTCGCCTTTAGTGCACGAGGCGGCGGATCAATAAACGAGATAAGACTTGAACCAAAAAGTTTTCAGGAACTTATTGTAAGATTTCCAATATCATATCTTTTTTGTAAGAATGAAAACATCGTAATGAAAAATATTATGAATAAAGAATATCCACATTGCACAAGCATTGCCCAAATTCTTTCGTCGGTCACCAGATAAAAAAATAAAAGAAAACCCTGACAACATTTCGCACAATTTTTTTCGGACATAATATTTAGCCACTTGTAAACAAGTGTCAAGGGATAGGGCTTCATATTGAAATGCTAATCGAAGTCTATCAATAACTTTGTGATCGAATAAGGTCACAATGAAAATCGTAATAAATTGTAGAAAAAACATTTTTCCTTGCTAAATGCTTCTTGTCTCGTGACACGCACTTTTCAAATTGCCGCCAAATCATTAAAATGAAAGACGGAGTCGCGTTGCAGGAATTGACCCGAGCACACGTCTCGCGTGGTTTTCGCGCGTCGCGTTTTTGCCTGCCACGAGGCTCCGCAATCCTCAATCTCTTCTTGTTCTTGAACAAAAACAATCCCTGAGATTGGGATAGATACTCCCATAAATTACACTTGACACTGGCGGAAATGCGGTGCTACGCACAAGCAAAAAGCCATTATTTATATTAAAAAAAAAAAAATGAATGACAATCGAATAAAATTCAAGTAAAGTACGGGTCGGGCTACTCGCGCACCGTGGGTTCCGTACCACACCACCACTCAACATAAAAAAAACACCAAATTGTTTTTTCTCCATGATCTTTAGCGCGAGACCTACTCACACTTGGCCGGCTTTTATTATTTGTTGTTTATTTCGATCAACAATATCCAACTAGATAACGCGTCAGCGCTCAAAACATGTCCCGGCAAATAACGCCTCACTATTGGAGTGAGGTCTTATTTTGAATTAGTTGCGTTCGAACAAAGCCAACGTAAGCACGTCTCGCAATGCCGCAGTGTTCCTTTTTTAAATTACTAGGAATTATGGTTGCTTTGAGGTCGAAATTATAATGTATTCGGACTGTTTTCTCGGTTCGTTAACAAAAAATGTTGTATATTCACGAGGACAGAATTTCTCTTTGATTTTGTATGCGACCCGTTATCTAGTTGTATATTGTTGATCGAAGGTTGTTTACCCTGTAAAGTTTGCTCTACGTGGTGTAAGGAAAAGTATCATCAACCTTTAAACCACGTTAAACGTCACTCGTTGGACCGAAAAACGACGATATATTTTTATTTAAAATTACTGTAATCCTTTAATTTTAAAATGACTAACATAGAAAATATTGTTAGCGAGACAATTATCTCGAAATGGTTTTCGATTTAGCCCTCCCAAAAAAAACTTGACATACCGATTACCATGGCCACAGATTATATAATACCTACTATACAGTACAGGATGCCCAACGTCAAACAATGGAACGCGACTGCCGTAACGCGGGCGTCTTCGGGCAAAGTAAATTGCTTGATTTTCCGAGGCTCATGAGATTTTTTTTGTAGTCAGATCATGTATTTTTAGTAACAATTTACACTTTTATGTAAACATTAATTACAAATCGATACCATAACGCCATATATTGCCATTTTTAAACAAAAATTTCATTTGTATGGGATAGGACACCATGACCATTGTGTCCTTGAATGATTATTGAAATTTTACAAAAACCTTGACAAAATTGTCGCCTCGAATTAGATGCTTGTAGTAGGCAACCTTTGGGCACTGCTAGCTTAATGTGGATATTATATATTTAGAAGATGACCACCTCAATGGAATATAATATGCGTTGCTTTTTTAACGATAACAACTATAATACTGCATATTTTAATGTTTATTACGCACGTATTTTACATAACGTCGATTCACTATAGGTACGTAGCGATAATAATTTAATTGAGTTCATGACATTATATTTACCTTTAGTTAGAGGAACATTTGTTGCGCTTGCGACTTGAACCCGGCAGTATGACGCATAATAATGTAACAGAAGGCCTACCATGAGTTTACACTAGGTACAGCAAAACTACTGTAGTAAACGACAGTTTTTGTATTGAATTTCGTACAGCGCTCCTAGTGGTTGCGTTGAGAACTAATTCTGTCATACAAAATTGGCGCCGCAACTACAAGTAGTAACGTACGTACAGGGAAAACTCACTACAGAATGTTTTGACGGTTTATAAGTGTGGGGATAACCGCATGTATAGGTATTCCTCGGCGTATTTAAAACGTAATTGCGGGGTAAATGAAGCAAGAGAATTGGGAAAAAAATCACATTTATTCATCCATTATTATATAATCTAAAGAAGGTAGAAGGAGCAAACTGAAGGAGATGTGCAAGAGACAGGAAACTTTGGAAATCCCTCGGTGAGGCCTGCCGTAAGGCAAGACTCCTTAAATGTTCAAATATAAAACAGGTATATTGTACATGTAATTTACAAAAGTTTAATTAATCAAAGAAGAATGAAGCACCAAAATAAATAATGTACTTAATGAAAAATTATGATCGTAAATAAAATAAAAAAATGCAGTTCTAATAACTAATAATAAGTATGTAAGTGTAATTTTGCAAGTGAAATAAGATATTGCAATAATAAGTGGTCGTAAATAAAGTCTGTTCCATTCTATTATACTCGTATATAATCTAAAAATCGGGCTGGTTGACGAATGTAATCTTTATAACGGCCATAGCCTAGGTACCATTAATACTGCTCCTATTCGGAAATCAGCAATAATGTGGGGCATCGCGTTGTGGAAGTACTCCTGCCGGAATAGCTTGAAGTCTCGTTTAATGCGTCCGTTGACGACTTCTATTCGACCACCTATCTGCACATCGCGATCGTTACCATTCTCGATTCATTTCCTTGGGAGGTCTCTCCAAACCGGACACTTGCTGGCATTTGTGCTTCGTAACCAGACGCTTCGAGATAACCCACTGCATCTCTGAAACCTCGATTGAGGATAAATGTATCATCACCATTATTGAAAAATACGTGAAAAGATGTTCCTCATTGTTCAATATATCCACAGTAATGGATGCGTCAGATTTTGTGGCCCCTGGGGCCCAGGTACCTCGATAATTTGGCATCATTAAATATCTCTTAACACAATAACATGAAAAAAAAACTGCCTAGTTGCCTGGTCATCGAATTGTTGAGTCAATTAAAACAGTGCCTCGAAACAGCTTTAATAAGGTCGTCTTCGTTCAGAATAAAATCAATTCATTTAAATACAATCCTTACGAATTCTAAAAATATAATGCTAATTTATTAGGGTTCCGTACCACCGTCTGTAGAAAATTTGCTATAGAAGATTTCCGAACGTGCGTGGTCAACTTTCCTACAGACCCTTTAGCAAAATACGCATAACGTATTTTTTATACAGGGTGAAATTGATATCATTGGCATCCTTTTAAACTGAACAACTTTTACTGTGGGAGCAAACCAATCGGTGCAAAAAAATATGCAGGCGGCGGGTGCAGTTTAGTATGGGACAGCTGATAATTTTTTTGCTCCGATAGATTGCTCCCATAGTAAAAGTTGTTCAGTTTGATGGGTAGACTCTTAGTTTAAAAGGATGGTAATGATATCAATTTCACCCTGTATAAATAAAGAACAATAAAAACTGTTTTTTTTTTAACTGGACACCCTTTACTTTCAAATGTGCGATATATTTTTCCTCTTCGCTAGCAAGATTAATAAAATGTCCATATTTTCCAGTTGATTATGTCGACGATTGGTTCCTTGCATCTTCACCTACCTCACCGATCATGATCGTGGGAGCATATCTTCTATTCATACTGAAGATAGGTCCAGCATTCATGAAGAATAGACCAGCGTATAACCTAAGAACAGTCCTTCGATTCTACAATTTTGCACAAACGTTGTTATCCTGCTATATGGTTTATTATGTGAGTATTTTTAACATAATTGTCGCGGTCGAGAGCTGCTTTGCTATATCACGATTTGCCCAGTAGAAATAGAATGTCGGGTGGATTGATTTGAGCATTGTCTAAGTCGTAGTCCGATCATAGAATTGGGCAGATCATGACGCCGCTAATTTCGTGATATGGCCATCTAAGACTCTCCATATCTCTCAAGGCTAATCGTTTGACGATTCGCCCAACCATGCTTGAGCTCTCACGCCCTACGACGCTCACGACCCGCATCCTGTTGGACGAAGAATAAAGTTCCTAATAGTTCTTACATATTTTCAGGGCACGTCCTTCTTGGTACAAAGTGGTTTTCTCGAAAGCCAATGTTTACTTCAAGACAAGGAATATACGTACACGGTAATTTTTTTTATCATAGTCAGACAAGTTCTAGATTTTAGCGGGGCCATTCAACCCAAACGTAGTGTAGCGGAGAAGTATGGAGGAATTCCTTTATAAATGATCCGAATAAAGCCGTTCGTAGAATCTACAACTCACTGACGCAGAAGTTTTTTTCGAGGCTATACATTACAAACAGGGAAATATTATATAGTTATTGAAAATTCTTTTAAGTCTTCATCAAAAAGCTTCACAAGCTACTAAAATATTTAGGGGTCGACGCAATAATTATGTTTACCTTTTTGAATTAAAAAGAAACCTTAGTCACTTTGTAATTTGTTTTTTACAGTTAATGGCAGGCGCATACCTCTACACAACAGCCAAACTAACCGAGTTGTTGGATACAATATTTTTCGTTTTACGCAAGAAATGGAGTCAAATATCTTTTCTCCACGTCTACCATCACACGTTTATGTACTGTGTATGCTGGTATACAATGAAATATGCTCCTTCGTATATGTTTGCTTTCATGGCAACATTGAACTCTTTTGTGCACGTCATTATGTATGCTTACTATGGACTGTCTACATTTCCTGAATTGACCAAATATCTTTGGTGGAAGAAATATATTACTAAATTGCAGTTGGTGAGTTTCTTTATAATGTATTGCTTTTTCCCGCAACTTATTTTAAAAAGTCTCCTATATGTTAATCCAGAATATATCTGTATGCCAAATTGCACCCTTATTCGTTCAGCCATGTGTGATTGAATCACAAACATCGTCAGAAAGTCAGTGAGGCTGATAGAAAATAGCTGTAACTTAGAATACTAATATAATCTCTTTGCATACGACCATAATCTCTTTCGGGGTGGTCAGTATAAAAATACCATCTGTATGTGGCTACCAGTGGCGAGCACAGAGTTTTTGAATAGGGTAGGCAGAAAGTAAAAAACCGGCTAAGTGCGAGTCGGACTACTCGCGCACCGAGGGTTCCGTACTACCGAACAATATTTTAACACTCAAAAATTTTTTGTTTTGTCCCATTACCCTCGGCGCGAGACCGACTCACACTTTGCCAGTTTTTATTATTTGTTGTTACGCTCTAAAGTTTGCACTATAATCCCACACTTGTTTGTATTACCGTTTTTACGAAAGAGCAAGAAGAAAAAACGTTGAAAGAAAATAGTTTCTTGTACCTTAGTTTTTAACTTTTTGTGCTTTTATTATTTCTGATCAAATACAATAAAATAATACGTATTTCGTGAAAATTTAAACCGGCTACCTATTACGGTTCTATAGATACAGCCCTCTGAAGCTACGACGGACGGATGGCAAGCGTAGGCTTATGAATAGGGTTCCGTTTTCACCCTTTGGGTATGGAACCCTAAAAATCAAGACAAACTTACGGGACGTATTTGCTACACCATAGAGATGGTCGGAGTCGGCATTCCAGCCATTGGTCGGTTGTCAGCCACTACAAAACACTAACTACTACGAAACACTAAAAAAAAATAACTTAACAAAAAATTACTGAGTATTGTTTGTTGTCCCTTCTCATGTCAACGATGTTTGTGCTTGCCACCTCAAATATCCATAAATTGACGTAAACACATATTACCCGAACTAGAACAACTCTCACAGCTTTCCGTTTTAAGAATAGTAAAGAAAAGAAATAGATTAATTAATAGAATAGAACACAAAAACGAAACTTTCCAAATCAAAACTTTTCCTGACTGCAATATCGGTAACTCACAAGAGTAATGGCGACTTTTAAAAAAAAAAAAAAAAATGTTTGCTAAAATGTATACGACAGAAAAGTGTTAGTATTGTAATTAGCACTTAAGTGCAGAAACAATACCGCTTTTAGAATTGTCGCATAATACAACGCTCGGCTGGCTGTGATTGGTTAAGACAGTGTCTTTTCTGTGGCTTGTGTGCGTGATTTATTTCATTGTGAGCCAAGTATTTACATCAACACTACTACACTGTAATCGTGTACGTTACGAGGCACACGTGGATAATTTTAGAGCTTTTGATTATATGTCTATTCCGCTAGGATCGCTGATGCAGCGCGCACTCAGTATTGGGTGTTGGTAATCAGTTTCAGATTAATGGCGAGAGGTGGCGTTGTTACTAATTACGAAAACAAATACATATTTTAATTACTAAATATAAATGATCAGAAGTTTGTTTGTATGTTTGAATATTAAAAAAGCGTTCAGTGTTTTATTTCCCAGGGTAGGCAGTGTCTTTGTGGCTCTATAGAGTGCTCGCCACTGGTGGCTACATCTATTACCACTTTATCTCTACTTTACGTTAAGACCATATCATAAGAGAAATTATCAAGCGAAGGAATCCAGTTCAACCTTTTATTTTATCTTACACATTACGCTGTCACATGTTCTGCCAATAATTTACTTGCTCATTGACTTCTACTGGACGAAGGGTCCGCGCTCAAATGTGTCCGAACCAAAAGAGACCTAAAACGTATAAAGAGACATAATTACGCGACAGTCTTTGTTTGAACGGTCGACGACGCGCACGCGAGCGCGCTCGGCCTTGCCGCGATGGTAAAAAGAATTTTAGCATTTTCAATTATTATATTACTAAATAAGTACTTAGGTTTGTGTAAGTTAGTCTCGGACACTTTTTTCGAGAATTTTGTACTAGACCCAGCGTCCATAGTATTCTATGTCAATGTAAATGCTTAAGCATATGTATTTTGTTCCAGGTTCAATTCTTCATGATGATTGTCAGTCTGACATTTAACTACGTAACATCAAAATGTCCACAGTCTTTATTTCTACTTGTCCTATCTTGGGCGCATTGTATTTTGTTCATATATCTATTCGCAAAGTTTTATATAGACAATTATAAGAAAAACAAACAATATATAAAAGACACTGCAAAACCTGGTGCTAAGATACAAAAAGATTTTTTGATGTCAAGTAATCACAAAATAGAAGAAAAAAGTATTTAGTTATTACTTTTGCTCGCGACTTCGTCGTGTCCTATGTATTGATCTTGGTCTTAAACTATATAAAAGGTAAGATATGAAAGCAAAACCTGACATTTAGTAAGAAACATCGTAACATTCTATCTTTCGAATTTATAATATTGTAGTATGAAAGATAACAAAGTAGTAAAAGGTCCAGAGAACGCGAGAGGCAATGAAAAGCATTGAAATTGTAAATTTAAAAAATTTACTAGTTGTTTTGCAGTGTGATGAATGATGATATAGCATAGATGATGAATGATAATATAGCAAGTAATCCAAGGGTAAAAACTGTTCAGAATCAAGGTCACAACAATCACACTTTCTGATAATATTGACTCTATTTAATTAATATTTATTTACAAAATAGAAAATTTATGTATCTAGTCGCCTATATTTTTTATTTATCTGGTTGTAACATACATATCGCTATCATAATGATGTAAAAATAAACTCATGATAACATTAAAATTACTTTTAATCATAACTTGTTTCTTTTTAGAACCTCATTTGAACTACACTAAATAGTTACTCCTGAACGATACCTACATCATCATCTCAGCCGATGGACGTCCACTTGTCCCTCCCCCAAGGATCGCCATAACGACCGGTCCTGCGCTGCCCTCATCCAACGGGTTCCCGTCGCCTTCACCAGGTCGTCGGTCCACCGTGTGGACTGACATAGTGGCGTTTTTTACAAGCATTTCAGCACCTCGATGTAGCGGTAGTCTTGGCATCGCTAAGAGACTGCAGTACAGCCCAAGTCTCGATCGAATCGAAGGCTTTCTCGTAGTCCACGTACGCCAACCAAAGGGGCAGGTTATACTCGTCGGTCTTCTATATTATAACCTGCCGTAGCGTAGGGAAAATAGAGTCTTTAAAACAATATAAGTTTTAAATCATTTATTAGATTCAGTAAAACTCGTGTGTTACATCGTATCTTAGCTTAGACTAAAACTAAAGTAGCTACTGTGTACAGTTATCAGTAGAATACGCATACGTGGTGTCTGGGCGCTCGACGGCCACGGCGCCGATGTATTTCTTAAGCATTTAACCTATAGGTGCTAACTATGTAATTATAATCGAATGAAATGAATAAAGAGTCGTCGCTATGGTAGAGTGTAGTCCAATCATTTTAGGGTTTGACCCTAACAATAATTAATCTATCGCTGAAACTTTGCAGTGTGATAAAGTAAAGTATACAGATTACGGTTTACAAACAATCTAGGTTACATTTTTTCCGGTCCTAGATTATTTGTTATTTGTTTGTTTGATTATTTGTAGGTTGTCCATACAAGGAAACTCTAAAATGATTGGACTAAGTGTACATAACACGCGAGACGGTTCGTTATGACTCTCGAAAACAGCTTGTAGACTTTGCTAAGAAGCGAAATGGGCCATACTGTAGCTGAAAGCTCTTTTTATATTGTGCCATATCCCTGTTCGGCTTCGTTTAACGTTCGGCTTGCGTAAGCTACAGGTTTGTCACTACCCATGAGACCTTATGATAATACGGCGCCAAGTGCATAGTTAGAGGCATCTGTTGTTAAAATGAAAGGTTTATCGAAATCAGGATATTGCAATAACTGAGCGTTTGTCAATAATTCTTTACATTTTTCGAACGCATTTAAGTATTGTTCTAATAACATTATTTTTGTATTTTTCTTCAAACATCGAAACATCAAAAAAAAAAATATTATTATTTTTGTTGTTGCCGATTCTGTACATGTTTTTAATTTCATGACTATCAATGTGTGTTTCTGTTTCTATTATAATGTCATTTATGTAGTCTACCATCTCTGCCTTTTATATTTTCTTTTTTCTCGTTCTATTTTGTTGAATTTTTGCTCCAATGTAGAAATTTTGGCTTTGAGTTTAGTATTCTCCTCTGTTATTGTTTTAAACTTCAGTATTCAGTATTTATTGCAGAACTCTCATCTATTGCCTCCATAACGTTTTGTATTACTACCGTAGATATAATTTTAGTTTGTTGGTTCACCTTTTCGTCTAGTTTTGACCAACTCCATGCTTTTATCCTTTTTTGGTAGATTTTGTTTATTTGTTCTGAAAATAATGTTCAATGGTAGTTAATTTATTGATGTTGGTCACTCTGCCTGGTCAACTGTCAATGTTATTGCTTTGGTTGTGTTGGTAGCACTGTTTTATGATTCGCAAATTGTTAGGTTCTGTACGATTTAATATCGGTTTTTTTCTGCTAGCTTTGTGTTTTGCACAGTGATTATTCTCCAATATTGGATCCACTTAATGGATTTTGCGTCGCGACGCCACAAATTCACACTATTTGCACTGTTATTGGTTTTTATTTGTGGAGGACGTTGACGTACATGTGTATTGTTTAGTAATTAAAGATGGTCTTCGGTTGTGTACGCTATTTATTTCACTTCTTTACTAGTACAGTAATTCTATGTATTCAATGTATGGGGAGAACAAACAAATTAATAAAGTTTTGAAACTTATGTGGCATGATACCTTTGTGTGTGGTGTTCAAAACTCACAACTCTCCCTCCCCCTCCCCCTGACGCTTCACCCCCCCTCGCCTTGAAGTTTGTCCCCGTTAACAGTTTTTTATCTTTTTTGTAAAAACTATAATAGATACAAAAAAAATGTCAAAGGTACAAATTATCCTCATTAAATTATACACAAAATAAATAATATGCACTTTCTTCATAGGACTTAACCTTTGAGGGCTAGAGGGACGAGAAAGTAACAACATTTCAAAAGTTATGAAATTTGTATGGCGACCCTCGTGAAAGTTGAAGATAAAAATGAAATGTTTCCATATTCTTAATAAGCGACCCCGAATACCCTCGGATACAAATTTTCAGTCGGATCGGTGAACCTTTAAAAGCTGCTTAGGCGTTTGAAATTTCCATTGCAGCCATACATATCTATCATAGTTTCCGCGGGCCGTTGACCTCATCCTTCAGGATTCGACCTTCTGAGGAAGTAGAAATATTCATTTTAACACCAAGACATCCAAGTGATGATCCCCAAAATAATTTTACTATACGTTGGTTGAGGGAAACCCGGTGAACAATCCGAGTAGGTATCTATGTACTCTCTATGGAAAGTGGTGGGGATCAACCAGATACCTCCAATTGATCTCCGGGTTCCCCTTTCGGTACAAGGATGAAATTTAGGGATCATCACATGGATGCTTTGGTGATACAGGGAAAACTGACTTCCTCAGAAGGTCGAATCCTGAAGGATGAGGTCAACGGCCCGCGGAAACTATGATAGATATGATGGCTGCCATAGAAATTTCAAACGCCAAAGCAGCTTTTAAAGGTTCACCGATCCGACTGAAAATTTGTATCCGAGGGTATTGGGGGTCGCTTATTAAGAATATGGAATCATTTAATTTTTATCTTCAACTTTCACGAGGGTCGCCATACAAATTTCATAACTTTTGAAATGTTGTTACTTTCTCGTCCCTCTAGCCCTCAAAGGTTAAGTCCTATGAAGAAAGTGCATATTATTTATTTTGTGTATAATTTAATGAGGATAATTTGTACCTTTGACATTTTTTTTGTATCTATTATAGTTTTTGCAAAAAACATAAAAAACTGTTAACGGGGACAAACTTCAAGGCGAGGGGGGGTGAAGCGTCAGGTGGAGGGGGAGGGAGGGTTGTGAGTTTTGAACACCACACCCAAAGGTATCATGCCACATAAGTTTCAAAACTTTATTAATTTGTTGGTCTGAAAAACACAGAATTACCGAACTATACAGATTAATCTTAATAATATATTCTCATCTGCGATACAGAATGTCTCTCGCTTAGGTTATATTATATCTGGTTACTTGACAGTGACACTGACAGCAACTGTCAGTGTGCGTTTCATTATTACTACATCATCCCCTTTTAAACTGAAAATAAACCAAAAGCCTCTATACATGAACTGACATTAATACTTTGCATCATCATCCCTTTTTACAAAAGAGACGATAAAAAAATTTTTTTACTTATCTTACTTTTACTTAACTTAACCATCACCTTAGAATAAAATAATGTGCTCATATTTATGCCATCTTAGACTACTTACATACTGCACTACTATGCTCTATGTTACATACAATATTCTTAATATTTTGTTTTTACTACTGTGGTGTTTCACGTCTAATGATATTAATTATATTATACATATTACCACTAATAACTGTGTTACAATTAATATGTGATATTGACATTATCGGTCACTATCTTTTTGATACGATAAAACACACTTCCATTGATTTTGGTGGTTGAAATTTAACCTGCTCTGCAATAATATAACTACACCATAATGCAACAGCATTTAAATGCCAACGCCATCAAGAACTTAAATCCGAAGCGCATATAATGTGCATGTTGTATGTTATTGTTTGCCCTGCGACACTGTCTTGGGTTCGGAAGACTACTTATTGCAGACTTCCACAAACTTATCTTAGTACACTTAACTAGCACCTTGTATACGCTTTACAAAATAATGCCAACTGTTTCTACCCATTCAACCCCAGATATGAGCTTTCACCTGGTGCAACACAAAATCTATGCTGGTCGAACATGGAACGAGGTTCTTGTGTAATATACATTGTTGTTATCTAGAATGTCATACGATCTTAATCCGTTACTCCTAATCACCTGCCCTGGTAACCATAAATTTCTAAGTACATCTTTTTTGAACCAAACATTTTGTCCAACGTTAAATTCCTTTTTATATCTTGTTGTTTTGTTGTAATTTCTTATATTCCTATTTAAACAATTTTCGAATTGCTGTGTGACATTTTTATTTAATTTTGGTTGCAAATACTGAGTGTTTACCAACAATTTCGTCTTTAAATTTCTATTCATTAATAATTCACTTGGTGAGTATTGAGTGCCTGACACTGGCGTGGATCTGTATTGAAGGAGGCCTATTCTATAGTCTGTTCCGTCTTCCTGACATTTTACCAACATTTTCTTTGCTATTTGTACACCACGTTCTGCCATTCCGTTTGACTGAGCATATCTAGGGCTGGTGTAAGTGAACTTAAACCCCCATTCCTGTGCGAACTGTCTACATTCTCTTGAGTCAAACGGTACATGATCTGAAATTATTTCACTTGGTATACCAAAGATACAAAATATGTCAGTTAAACTATTTATTACAGACCTTGCACTCTTGTTTGGTATTGATTTTATCTCTAACCATTTGGAATAATAATCATACATTATCAAAAAACATTTCCCTTTCCAATCCATGATGTCCACCCCTATTTTTTTAAACGGTAAATTTGGAATTTCGTGTGGTAACAAAGGCTCTTTTATATTATTATTACTATATGTTTGGCAGGCAAAGCATTTTCGAACATACTCTTCAATATGACTGTCACAGTGTGGCCAGTAATACAATTTTCTGGCTTGTTGTTTCATTTTAGACATACCTATATGTCCTTCATGTAATTTTTTTATGAAAGACAATCTCAAACTGCGTGGAACAATTATTCTGTTATTAAAAAAAATCTTCTGTGAGTTCACCCCTTAACTTATGATAAATTTTCATATAATCTGGAATATTTTTTTGATTATTAGGCCAACCATTTTTAATAAAATCTATTAGCTGTATCAACTCTTCATCCTTTGAGCTTTCTGTTATTAGTTGATTTTTTTGTTCTTCGGTACATTCCAAATACTGAGCCAAACCAACACAATGTATAACCTCGTACATATAAGTGTCATCAGTGTCATTACAATGCTGATAAGAGCGCGATAGCAAATCTGCTATGAACATTAATTTCCCTTGTAAATATTTAAATTCTATTTCATATTTTAATAACTTTAGTTTTAATCTTTGCAACCTTGGAGACGGAACTTCATGCAAATGTTTTTTCAATAAACTTTCTAATGGCTTGTGGTCATTTAAAACGGTGACTTTATGTCCGTATATGAAATAATGAAATTTACGTGTTGCCCATACTATGCTTAGAAGCTCTTTCTCTATTTGTGAGAAGTTTCGTTCCGAAGATGTTAAGCTTCTGGAAGCAAAGCATACCGGTTTACCATTTTGTAGGAGGCAACAACCTAGGCCTTCTTGTGATGCATCACTTTGTATTACAATGGGTATGCTGGAATCAAAATTTTGTAAAATTGGTGCCTTACTAATGCTTTCTTTTATTTTTCTAAATACATTTTCATGAATCTCCGTCCATAACCAGTCATGATCTTTTTTTAACAATAATTGCAGTGGTGATGCTATATTTGCCATATTGGGTATAAACTTTCTTAAATAATTGACCATGCCGAGGAAAACTTGTAATTCTTTTTTATTCTTAGGACTCTTCATATTAGTGATGGCACTGACTCTCTCTGGGTCAATCTTCATGCCTTGTTCTGAAAATATATGGCCAAAATATTTGACTTCCTTTAGCTTATATTGGAATTTATTCTTATTGAAACGTACATTATGCTCTTTTGCACGTTCAAAAACTTTAGCTAATATAGCATCATGCGCCTGCTCAGTACTACCGCATATTAATAAATCGTCACAGTAGACAATAACTCCAGGAATATCCCCGAATGCAGCCTCACTGTACTTTTGAAATATCTCTGGGGCTACTGACAATCCGAAGGGCAATCTTAAAAATTTGTAACACCCAAATGGGCTATTAAAGGTACATAAGTCACTAGACTCATTAGTGAGTTTAATATTATAAAACCCATCTGATAAATCAAGTACTGAGAAGTATTTCTTATTACATAGTTTTGGTACAATTTCATCTAAGGTTGGTATCAGGTGGTGTTCTCTTACTAATACTTTATTAAGATCTTTTGGGTCTAAGCATATTCTTAATGATCCATCTTTCTTTTCGATAATTACTAAATTGCTTACATAGTTCCTCGGATGTTCGACCTTTGCTATGATTCCATGTTCCACCAGGGATCCCAGCTTATCTGCGAGACGTGGCAGCAATGCGTTAGGCACCCGCCGCGGGGGACGCACCACTGGCTCCTCTCCCGGTTGAATGCGTAGCTTCAGAGGATTTTTAAATTCCTCTACACCCTGAAATAATTCAGTATTAATATTAACAATGGAATCTTTGCTATTCTCCTTAATATTGCTTAAGCAATTTGTTTGTACCTCATCAATATTATTATTATTTAGCAGCTTAAGCTGCAAAAGTGAACCTAATCCTAGGATTGGTCTTACTTGTTTGTTAATTATTAGGAACTCAGTATCATGATTCTCATCATCGTTCTTAGTAAACACTTTTAATGTGACCTTTCCAAGTGGCAATATTTTAGCCCCACCGAAAACCTCTATTACTGTTTTTGTCTCAGACAATTTTATTTTGTTATCATCACCGACAATTTTCTTATAATCGCTTAGTGCGATCACATTTATCTGGGCTCCGGTGTCACATTTAAAATCTACTTTTTTATTTTCCACTCTTAAAGACTGTGTCCACTCATTTATTTTGAAATTTATCGAATGTACTAGTCACAAATCATGAACATTGTTTTTAGTATCTTCATGACTGTTGTTTTCATTGTTAAGATTATGTACCTGCGTATTCCTAATGGTGCAACCTACACTGAAATGATTCATCTTTTTACAATTATTACAAATTTTTCCAAAAGCTGGACAACTTCTCGGGCCATGCTCGGTATTACATTTTTTGCACCTATAGAAGTTACTACTTTTATTGTTATGGTAGTTCCTATTTTGCGAAAACCTGTTCTTATTATTCCTATTGTACTTATCTTGCATATCCGCTGCTGAGCGCTGCTGTGATAAACCCGTTGCCTGTAGTGCATGCAACTCCGGGGGGTTCAGCATCCTGACATGCTCCTTAGACAGCTCCGCCGATCGACAAATGTCTACTGCTTTGCCAAGGGTTAGATCTTTCACTTCTAGAAGTTTTTGCTGTGTACGCTGGTCCCTCACCCCAATCACAATCCTATCACGGATCATCCTGTCCTTCTTGTCTCCAAAGTTACAGTTTTCAGCCAATTTTAGTATTTCAGTGTAATATGAATCGAATGTTTCGCTCTCTTCCTGTATCCTCTTGTTCAAGTGGTAACTATTAATGACCTCATTTTGTTTGGGCTTGAAGTAATCATCAAAAATCTTTATAACCTCGTCATACTTGGCTTTGTCTTCCGTTTTTAATACGTTAAAATACAATTCCTGTGCCTGCTGCCCAATGCAGTTTAATAAAATTGCCGCTTTTCTTGTTTCCGCCAATCTGTCGTATCCCGCTGCTAGCAAAAAAATCTTAAATGATTCTTTAAATCTTTGCCACTTTGGCCAGGAATTTTCTATATCGTCCAGGTTTAGACCTTGGGGCATTCTGTTCTCGACAGCACACATTTCCACCTTTTCTTCCTCCGTCATCTTGCCGCGTGTTAACCTTCGGTGGCGAGTCAATCCAACAAAAAAATCAATCCTAATCTTGTTTAATTTCTTCGTATTAGTTCTTCTTCGGCTGCGCCATGTATTGTTTAGTAATTAAAGATGGTCTTCGGTTGTGTACGCTATTTATTTCACTTCTTTACAGATTAATCTTAATAATATATTCTCATCTGCGATACAGAATGTCTCTCGCTTAGGTTATATTATATCTGGTTACTTGACAGTGACACTGACAGCAACTGTCAGTGTGCGTTTCATTATTACTACACATGTTTACTGTGAGACCACCGGAAACGGATATCAAAAAATAGCTATAATTAAAAAAAAATGACTTCGATTTATTTTTTTATTGTTCTGTTAACTATTATGATTATATGGGGCCTATCACCCCCTATTGATTTACGGGACACCCTGTAGACTCTGCTGAGATCTCCTATCCTCAGACTTTTATATAAAGTCTTTGATGTGTCTAACAGGGCATATTCTTTCATCGGGATGTCTTAAAAGACACCAACCAGATTGTCTAAGAGAACTAGTATCAGTTTTGGAGCCGCACCTTGGCCATAAATTGATTTTGTCTTCAATGTCTGTTATGCCACCCTGTGGTATATCATCATCATCATCATCATCATCAGCCTATCATCGTCCACTGCTGGACATAGGCCTCTCCCAAGGCGCGCCACAAAACTCTGTCCACGGCCTTCCTCATCCAGTCGCTCCCCGCTACTTTTTTTAGGTCGTCTGGTCGTCTGTGTGGTATATCAAATAATGTTAAATCATGTACTCTTCGTCCAGAGGCTAACAGAAGATGAGTGCTGTTCGACGTGAAATTTCGAAATATGACTCTCACATGAATTTTGAAACCTATCAAATAATAGTCTGATATCAAATATTGGGGATTTGTGGATTTTCTTTAAAGTTTTGGCTTAAATCCTTCTCGATAAAAGGTGGGATAAGTTTTCTTCTAATTTCAGTATATTGGAAATGCAGATTGCTTAGTAATAAAATAAAAAATAGAATCTGTCAGCATTTTTTATGAAATTAAGGGATTTTATTTTTATTTTAAGTAACTATTCTTCTCCACGGACTCAAGGCCCGTGCCATTTGTTAGAATTATTTTTGTGTTGTCTTTTTTATTTATTGAGACTATAAAATTATTCTACTTATGTGTTTTTTTTAATTGGAGAAACCCACGTTTTTATTTTATTATTATTTTTCTGGTCTGTTATTATTTTGTTTGTCTTTTTTTTTTTTTTCAGTTTGTTCTTATAATATGTCTAGATTTATTTTAATACGTCCTTACATTAAGTGTCTGTCGTGTGTAGTACAATTGTCCTTATACCTATTGTCTACAGGGTGTAAAAAAGTATCAATAAAATTTCGAGACTCCTCTCTCTTCTCATAGCCTTGGTTGATGACAGCCGCCTTTGCAGCTTGGGTGTGCTAGAAAGTGTTTGCAAGTGTTGAGTCTATTCTCGCGTTCGTAAATAGCTTCATAAACACGTATCTGTGGCCTCGACGAGTGTATACCGTTGTATACCTGACTTATGGCGTACGGTACGTCCATCGGGTTTTTGTGTGTGCACAACAACTCTGTGGTGATTTTTGCCACAATTTTTGGTCGGGAGTACTGCATCATGAAGTGGCCCTGTCTGTCAATTTAGCGGAGTTGGTTGATGTCTCCGATGAGCACCAGCTCGGGCGTCTCCGTCATCCGTGCCACCATTACTACGGAACTGAAATGGTTCATAAGCGCCTCGTCGAGGAAAAGGCGTTCGTACTTATTCTCCGCTGTCTAAGGCCCTCTCAAACCATTGACAAGAACGGATGCTAAAGTGCGCACGCTGGTACTCGCGATGGCTTCATGGGCTTTCCCGAGCCTGTCCCTTAGATATTTCTAGGAAATTGAAAATTTCCTTACTTGGAATCCAGCATTATCCTTGAGTCCCTGGTGGTCACCACGATTAGGTCTTCTACTAGTGTTTCGTACTTTATTTGGGTCGATTTTTTAAATTCCTTTTCGTCCAGGGTTACGAAACCGTGGCTGCGTTTGTATGCAACCAATGTTGTGGCTGATGGGGTTGGCGGCTATGACTGTTGGAGTTGTTATCATAGTTGGTTGCTGTCGCCTCTTTGAACTTGACCTTTAGTAACTTGGCATTTCCATTGACAGTTTCCATTTTTGTTCCGGGGATGTTTTCCTCGTTGTGTCGTTTTCATGAATGTATGACGCTTACCTATTCGTTTACCACATACCTATGTACAGGTAATAATAATATAACATGTCATTCATAATGAAGTAACTTTCAACAGAATAATATTGGTATTATAATGAAATCGAAGAATTATTTAAGAAGAAAGAATTACTTTATTTTTGTAATACTGTAATAATAATTTATTTACATTTTATAAAAATTTTAAACTACTGTAGGTGTAGGCGGTGGTGGGGCGTTGAGGGCGGTGCAGCAGGAGGTACTTAATAGTACCTACCGCTGCCCTTGGTGGTTGGGTGATGGTGGTGGAGGCGGAGGCGGCGGCGGGGGCGCAGTTTGACGCCGTGGTGGCGATGGCGACCGCTGGCGCCGTTCAAGTTCTGTAGAAATAAAAAAAGAACTTAATATTTGTATCATACGTCACATACATGTAGCTCGAGTAAATTTTTAGTTTAAATAAACGGACCTGAAAAAAAGACGGACGTAATGTGACGTGACGAATTTTCTTTTGTTCTACAAGGAACCTACTCACACACAGATGCACTAGCTCTAGGCGCAGGTCCGACACCCGTCACCATTATGTACCGCGTGACAGCACGCACGCACACAAAGAAATGGGTGCTTCACTCGTGATTAGACGAGATTACGTCCGTCTTTTTTTCAGGTCCGTGTTTAAATATGGATCGCCCGATTTTTTTTCGCTTCGTAAGTTGTTCAGTTTGATAGTCTAAACCCCCTTAAACATTTTAAATGTTTATTTTTACTTTTGTAACTACCTGAAGGTGTAGGTAAGCACTTATTATAGGTTTGGTTTATGATAAAAATAAAGAAATTATTCACCTCTGTCGGAACGACGTCGATTGCGGGCATTGCGGCCAACACGGCGGCTCGGCTGCGTGCCCTACGCCGGGACCCTCTGTTTCGGCTACGATCTCCTCCGCCGCCGCCGCCACGATGGTCTCCACCATTACAACCACATTGTGGACATTAGCATGTAGGTGCCATTTATAATCAATAAAATATAAAATTATAGCTTTGCAGAACAGAATAGAAACGAAAGTCAGTATCCGACCACCATCACGATGATCCAGGGACGTATTCGCCTAAGGGCAAAATTTGCAAGTGCTAAGGGCGGCTGGATCAAGGGGGGCGGCCCGTAGTTGGGCTCTACACAAATGGTGGGATATTTTTTTTTGCCCTATGAACTACCGTATAGCCAAGTCGTATAACGCAAAAATCTGTAAAAGTGAAATAAAATAACCGAAAACTTTATTCGGTTTATTCTTAAATATTTTAAAACCGCGTTTCGGTACTACTGGTGAAACGTGGATGTTCTGAGGTTTCAGAATATCTCTGACTACCCCCTCGGGGAATATAGTCGTGAGCATATGCTTATGCTTATTTTAAAACCTTAGAACTTTTGGTAGCACAAATCTTGGCTACGGGCCCGCCGCCGGCAGCCTGCACCTATGGGGGCGGCCAAATATATTTGCCCAGGGGCGTTGATCAGATAACGGACACGTGGTGGGCGAACATACGGCGGCTGGCACAGCCGCAGGCGCGGCGTGCGAATACGTGGTGGGCGAACATACGGCAGCTGGCCCAGCCGCGGGCGCAGGCGCGGCGTGCGAACACGTGGTGGGCAAACATACGGCAACTGGCCCAGCCGCGGGCGCAGGCGCGGCGTGCGAACACGTGGTGGGCAAACATACGGCGACTGGCCCAGCCGCAGCTGGGTCATCCGCGGGCGACAACGTTAGAGCCGGCTGGAGCAGACTCCACCGGCAACGGCGATCTCTCGTTGCCGGCGGCGCGGCGGCTGAAGTCGTAGTCTGTAGAATTAACACAATCTATTACAATCAAATTAATATACCAGTGTGCCTGTCAAAACCTATTCAGAAACAAATTAGGGAAGATCTGTCCTCGTGAATTTGTTCAAGATGTTTTGTAAAAAATGTTTACAAAAAGCCAAGCCAAAAAACTAATGCAAGCCCTGCCGGCTAGCTTGACAGCGAGCGACTGCTGCAGTTGTACAATTTTGGGTCATTTGGAAACATTTCACCCATTTGGTGTATGCATCGACAATTATTAAAAAGTTTTATTGTGCCAAGGCCCCAAAAAATCTATGTGGACTCGGTACCACGGCCTTGGCGGAAAAGCATTCTTGTTTTCGTTCAATAATTCCTTTGAATTACAGACGCTAACAAATTTCTTGTACCGTCTCCATCTTAGGTGCCACCCTTATGTATATAAGGAGTGATGATGTTTCAAGAGACTGTTTTAGTAAATTTTTAAGGACTTGTAAAACAAAGGCCTATGGGTAATTCTTGTTTGGAGGGTGGCGTCTTTTTTTTTAAGCGGGCAGGTACCAAATGATGTGGTATTTTAGGGCTTATATTACCTAACATTTTTATGAAAAAAAAAATTGTTCTATGGTGTAAGTGTAACGTTTCGGAGATATTTAATTTCAAAGTTTAAAAAAATGACTACACAAGCACGGAATCATCTTTCTTTTCAGACAATCAGGTGACTCAGCCTGCAATGTCCTAACCAACTGGGGAAAAATGCACAAAGTGACATTTCACTAGGTGCCCCCCGTGGGAATCGAACCCACGACCTCCGTGTCATGGGCCTAATGCTCTAACCATTAGACCACGGAGGCAGTTGTCCAATATCGTTAAAGACTTGTGCTGAGGCGGCACCGAAGTTTTACGTTTATTTTGTCTTATTTGTTTAATTTCAGTTATATTTGCATCGAATGATATATTTTGTACACAATGTGTAAGGAAAAGTACAATTAACCTTTAAATCACATACGTAGAGTATCATCAAACTGAACAACTTTTACTATGGAGTAAATCTGTCAGAACGAACCAAAAAATCAGCTGTCCCATACTAAACGGCAATACAAATAAGACGGCGGCTGTCTTTAACGATATTGGACAACCAAAAACCAAAATAAAATTAATTAATTTGCTCTTGCGTGAATGTTTGACTCCATTAGTGTCGTGTTACGAGGGTTGGGTGGTCCCAGAGGGGTCCCAACCCCCGTACACTCGATTATGAACTCAGAGAGAAAATAAAAGATAGCCCACGGGTACGTTGAATTCTTTAATGTAGACAGTCACACGGTGAGGGTGATGATGAAACAAAATTTTACGTTATTTAGTCTTATTTTGTTTAATTTCTGTATTTTTTTTTTATTTTGTTATTCCTTGAATATAATTTGCGTTAATGTTTGACTCCATTAGTGTCGTGTTACGAGGGTTGGGGGGTCCCAACACCCGTACACTCAGTTTTGCATTTAGTGAGAAAATAAAAGATAGCTCACGGGTACGTAGAATTCTTTAATGTTGACATTCACACGTTGAGGGTGATGATGAAAAAAAAGAACTACAAAACACAAGGGGAGTACAGGGCGGCTCCGCGTTGGCTGAGGCGAGGATTGAGCCCACTCCCCTTGGCGGGAATCGTCTGCTTCGACCGCGTCTAGTTGGTCGTCTTCGTTCAAGATCAAGAAATCCATAGTCCTTGAAGGGCACATTTTCATATATTTTTTTACCTCTACTTTATTAAGGCCGCCGCTTTCTTTGCAGTATTTTTCTTTCACGTACCGCACACGCCAGCTATTGTAAAAATTTTAAAGCCTAGCGGATAACTTTACCTCTATGGGTACTTCCCACGACTCCTGCCGATGGATTTGGGGTACTTGTGTGTTGGGCCCGACATGGACGATGTGGTTGGAGATTTGAGGTGGCGGAGGAAATGAGACACGTTGGTTTGGACGTCAGCTTTACTCGAATGGTTCAGTTGAAAAGAGCTGATACATTTTGGTACAGCGCCTTACATGGCCACACGTGGCCATTCTTGGTACTAATTACTAATCTTACATTACTAGCTATTACATCGATAAAAGTACTTAACTACATTGGCTACCTTACAAGGAGGTGTCAACGAAATGCGTAATACCTTGAGACTAGATGTCGCCACCATGCTGTTGAGGCTGGCATTAACACGAAGCAAAGCATTGGCAAAGAACCCATGCGACAATCACTCAGGGCATGGCCTTGCCTGAGACAGTTTGAGCACAATTTGTACTTCGAAACATAATATGATAACCGTTCCTCAATATTCTTTGATTTGAACGTAAGACAATCATAAATCCTGTGATTGCCGTTGCAAATTATGCAGAGATGAGCATTTGATTGGTTTTGGTTAGTGCTTGCAAATGATTTCACATATTGAGAGTGATCAGTTTTGAAATTATTATTGTTATTCTTTAGTCTGTTAAACTTTGGATTATGAATAGAAGATTGTGTTGGATGAGGTGATTGTGGTAATTTGGTAGAATTATTATTGACTTGAACTTTATTGCGATTTAGAGACTCTAGTATATCAGCATGATCAATTAAAAAAGTTTTAAATTGTTCTAAGTTTGGAACATCACTTATGTCTTTTGAAACTCTTCCCACTTTATAATCGTCTGATTATCTAATTTCGAGGACAGCATGAATATAGGTTATTAAAACATCCCAATGCTCCTTAGGCTTTCCGAGACTGGCAAAAGCACACAGATTTTTTGTAACATGATCGACAAGGAAGCGTAATGATTTGTCCGATTCAAGATTAAAAGATTGAATATTAAATAATGAATCTAAATGATGGTTAATAAGGATTCTCTTATTATCGTATCGCTCACAAAGTAACTTCCAGGCCTCCTTATAATTCGCAGATGACGAGATTTGTCAAAATTCGTGCTGCCTCACCTTCGAGGTACGAAATCAAATCGTGAAACTTTTGTATGTCTGGAATACGTCTATTATTATGTACAAGATTTGAAACTAGGAATTAAGGATCGGTAAAGGTGCAAATTACGCCGTGCATCCCGCTTTTCCGCACTGAATAAAATATCTAGTCATACTACAGTGTTTATTAAAATTTATAACAAAAACAATTATAGTAGGTACCTAGTCAAATCGCGACTTCTCGAGGAGAGCTTTTTAAAAAACAACGCAAATTAATATATTTGACGTGTTTATTGCTACAAGTTATGCTTAAGACTAAACTTATTCTAGAGCGTCTTCGCCTCATCGACTTTTGCTGTGACAGCATGTCTCTCTATTATAGAGAGCATTTCCAAAGAAATCCGGAGGATGATTACATTTGATACTGCGAGTCAGCACTCTGTCATGCTATTCTCGGTATTAGACCCACTGCGTCGTGGCTATACGTTGATAGATATAGTTCTGACAGGGTACTTAACTCCTCCCTCCTTAAGTTCGAAATCGACGGGGTTGTTTGTAATAACCTCGTGATTTCGACCCTTACATAATTTTAGAATCTTATTTTTATATCTAAAACAACAGAATATAATGAAAATTAGGATTAAGATTACATATAACATAATTGTTCCGATACTGAGGTTTTTATTAGAGATTACACTATTAAGATTATTTTCACTGATACTTTCACTTTTTTCTAACACATATGAAAGGAATTGGAGATCCTTCAGATGAACGTGATCGATGTTGACAGGTTTTCTTTCTTCAGCTGAAGACGTCATTATTTCAGGTAAGTTAATGAGCGGTAATGTAGAGTATGTCGTCTGCGCGTTGTGGTAGCGGCGTCTTTTCAGGTTAATTTCCTGAATCTTTACTTCGCATTGATCATCCAAGGTAAGTATATAAGTGCCAATAACATTGTAACGTATAATTTCATTTTCACAGGTTTTCGTCAGGATTGTGCTCTTTTGGGCATAGAGCATCCATCTGTTGGGTTGTATTGGTTCTACTTTAATGGATTCCGTTGTTATCGTAATTTGTGTGCATGTCGTAACATTATTTGTGTAATGCATGAGCTCCTTGATGCATTGGTCTTCGACAATCAGGTTGAAGTCTTCCTCGAAGCACAAGAAAGTGGACTCGTCGATCTCTTGGCATGGTTTAGGTAGAGATTTGGTATGTAGACCTTTTACTAGGAGATAAGGATATTTAGGAAGGATCATAAGGGTTTGAAGATTATGGATCATAGGTAAGGGTAGTAGTTTGTAGTATATATATGTGTCACTATTGATCAAAGGTATTTCCATAATAAAGGTAATCAAATTATTTTTAATGTACGATTTTAAAATGATACTCTGTTGAATTCTAACAAGATTTTCGAATGTTACGGGAAATACTAATTTGCTAGATTTCTCTATCTGCTTAAATATATTATATAATTCATCTGTATCTACTATAGAGGGGTGTAATATCCTTATTCTGCTAAATGCTATTGCTGTTTCTATTTCGTCTAACCTTGCATGAAGTGCTTGAAAATTGTGCAAAAAGAGATTATAAACGTTAATAGTTTTCTGAAAGATTTTCTCTATCTTAGTTTTATTAAAGTCTTGTAACATGATCTGCATATTCTTGTCTAATTGTATGATATTGTTATTAATGGTGCCTGTTACATCTACTAATGATCCTACTACTTCTGAGACCAAAAGTATTTTTGTATTTGCAACTGTTTGGTGTTTCATAACCTGCTCTATTATCCTGTCATACTTCAAAGCATCATCATTATCCAAATTTCCGGTAATTAACTTAATCATAGAGCCTAGAGGGTTTAGAATTCCTCGTTTTTGTCTTTTTGATGGGATTATCTGTTTAAATCGGTCAACTGTAACGTTCAAAATATACTTTACTTGTGTTCGTGTATCGGACAATTCTAATTTAAAGTTTTTATCAAAATTCTTATTACTATGAATCTTCTTATCGAAGTCTAAATATCTCTTTGTGTTAAATTCCAAATCTTGTATAAGTAATCTTAAATCTAACGTTTTTACTACTATAAACTTATCGTAACTTATAACAGCTGTGCCTTCTCGTACTGGTAATAATCCAGGGTTGTTTTTAATTTCTTGAAGTTGAAGGGCCTGGCTCAGGATTATGTGGGCCAGCAGCAGAACGAATCTGTGAAGGACGTTTTATATCTTTAATCGGGACCTTAGTTTCACGATTTTTAGTCGTTACGGGGACTGTATTACGATGGATTTCGCCTAATACCTTGGCCTTTTGATACCTAGGCTTATCTTTACTACGTCTGTTGTTAACGCCTTTAATAAAAATATTATCGTCCGGATTAATATTAAACTCGGTCTCTCCACCTCGTTTCTGGCGTATTTTTTCTTTACATTTAATAATTTTGTCGGTTAAGTATTCATATAGATACTTGGTACGTTTTTTATGGTCAATTACTAATTTTTGGGTGTATTTTCTTGAAAAATCTATGTCAAAAGGATTTTTGGATTCCGTGTGTCCAAAAACTACTTCGAAAGGGGTCAATCCAGTTGTAGAATGAATGGTGTGGTTATAACTCATCACTGCATATGTCATAACAGAAGCGGCGTCTGTTATCTTATGTCCATACTTAGCTAACCTATAGATCTCTATAATTGTAGAGTGAAAGCGTTCTACGATTCCCATTGAGTTAGGGTTGTTCGGGGTGCCTATGTGTGCGTCAACTTTATAGAGAGCTAATAAATCTGCCATTAATCTATTGTTAAACTCTGATCCAGGATCAGAACTGATCCTAGTCGGGATTCCATAGTGAGAGAAGTATTTAATCAGAGCTCTACTAACTTCAGGGGTAGATCTATCAGGGATCTCCATAGCCTGTCCTAGTTTACTGAAGGCGTCCACTACTGTAAGGTAGGTTTTTCCTTCAATGCTGAACAAATCTATGAATATTTCTTGGAATGGTCGCGTTTGCGTTTGAGTTAGCTGAAGTTCAGGTTTCAGGGGTTTTCTATCGTATTTAAGGCGTTTACATGATTCGCAAGCATTGATTAAGGCTGAAACAGTTTGTTCCATATTGGGCCAAAAATATGATCGTTTCAGGTGTAGTATAGTTTCTTTGATACCACGGTGGCATGTTTTTCCTATATGGTATTTTTTTACTATTGATTTTTGAGTTTCCTCGTCGTCTACGATAGCTACGCGTTCTGTACATTCAAAGAAATTAACAGTGTCTTTTTTAAATAATGAAGTTATGGTTTCAGTGAATTGCCTTCTGTGTTCAGTATCCTCAAAATAAATAAAATACTTTACTTTGGGTTTAATGTATCTTTTTAGGAAATCTTTTACTAAATCGACTCTATTTAAAGGGAGATGTACTTCCAATATTTTTTGTTTGTTTGTTGATAAATCACTGACTTGCATAGTGTCTCTGAAACGAGTGAAAACTAGTATTTGATTTGGTTTAGTATCTATAGCTTCTCGTAATATAGGTATACCTTTTGTTTCAGTGTCGAGAGCTGAATGGATGGTGTCGCTACTGTGTGAGCTTTGTTTTTCAGATGCTGAAAGGGTTGATAGTGAGGGGGTGATAATTGAATAGGGTGATCCACGTCTCTTCGGTCGTTCTGAAGAGGTGTTGTCATCACTTTCAGAGTCTGAGGATATCGAGATATGGTCGTCTTCTAAATTTACCTGCATAGAGCTATTGTCGTCGTTACTTAAAGCGTTTATTTTAATTCTGGATAGAGCGTCGGCGTTCGTATTTTGTTTCCCGTTTTTGTAAACTACGCTGAAGTCG
Source organism: Agonopterix heracliana (assembly GCA_963693445.1). Lineage (NCBI taxonomy): Eukaryota > Metazoa > Arthropoda > Insecta > Lepidoptera > Depressariidae > Agonopterix > Agonopterix heracliana. The sequence continues at coordinate 4,496,669 of OY856321.1, forward strand.
TAGTCATTTAATCTGAGTTTCCACCTAGTCAGTTTTGAGTTAGGCTCTTTTAGAGAGTCGAGCCAAGCAAGAGGTCTATGGTCTGTATAAATTGTAAACTTTTTACCGTAAAGATAAGGACGGAAGTGTTTCGTCGCCCATACTATGGCTAAAAGTTCTTTTTCGATGGTGCTATATCTCTGTTCGGCTTCGTTTAGTGTTCGGCTCGCGTAAGCTATGGGTTTGTCGCTGCCTACGGGGCCTTGGGATAATACGGCGCCAAGTGCATAGTTAGATGCATCGGTAGTTAAAATGAAGGGTTTATCAAAATCGGGATATTGTAACAACGGAGCGTTTGTTAATAATTCCTTACACTTTTCGAATGCATTTATGTATTGTTCGGATAAGATTATTTTCGCGTTTTTCTTTAAACATCGCGTTAAAGGGGTTGTTATTTTCGAGAAATCTTTAATAAATTTTCTATAGTATCCAATGAGACCTAAGAAACTCTTTATTTCTGTCACTGTTTTGGGGATTGGAAACTTCAGTACTGCATCTATTTTATCTGTATTTGGTTTTAGACCGTTAGCTGTTATTTTGTGTCCGAGATAAGCTACTTCTTTCCTAAGGAAATCAGACTTATCGAGTTGTACTTTCAGGTTTGTCTGTCGGAGTCTTTCGAAAAGAGTTCGCAATTTGGTAATGTGCTCATCTAGACTGTTTGAGAATACAATTATGTCGTCCAGGTAAGTAAGGCAATGGATACCTTGGAGTCCTCTCAATATATTGTCCATCGCGCGCTGGAATGTCGCGGGTGCTGTCTTAAGACCGAAGGGCATTCGTGAAAACTCAAAGTGGCCAAACTGTGTTGAAAAAGCGGTCTTTGCTCTATCTGACTCTTCAATTTCAATCTGATGGTATCCTGATGCAAGGTCTAGTACCGAAAAATAACAACTTTTGCCTAATTTATCGAATAGATCTGTGATGTTTGGAAGAGGGTATTTGTCGTCGCATGTTATTTCGTTTATTCGTCGATAGTCTATGACCATTCTATACTTTTGCTCTCCTGTAGCATCCAGTTTTTTTGGAACCAGATGTACTGGGGCACTCCAGGGAGAGTGTGAATGTTGTATGACGTTATCCTGTAACAGTTTTTCGACTTGTTTTTTGATTTCCGTAGCCTGTACCGGGGCCTGCCTATAAGGTTTTACATAAATCGGGTCTTCGTTTTTTGTACGGATGGAATGTTTTACTTCGTTGGTGAAGGTTAAGGGTAAGTGCTCGCTGTAAAATATATCTCTATATTCATAGCATAGCTCTATCAATTTTCCACTTTCTTCGTCATTTAAGTGTTCCAATCGAACTTTACACAGATTTTGTTTTAGAATGTTATCGGTTTCAATAGTGTTTGGTTGTACTGATGTAAGGTTTAACTCACAGTTGCTTTGTTCGAAAGGGATTGTTTTAAAGGGTTTCTGAAACTCTAAGTTCATACTTTCGTCTAAACAATTTTGAATGACTGTAAATGCAAAGCCATTTTCACATTTCACTATTGCTGAAGGCATACGGATACCTTTGGCAAATTGTGTGAAGTTTAAAATCGCTACACCGTTTTTTAAATCAGTTGGGACTCTTACACGCGTTTCTGTTCTGGATTTTAAATGAAGTGAATATAGGGAATTATAAATGATTGGAATTTCGGTATTATGAGTTTTCAGAATTTGTTTATCCATATCTATTGTTGCTTTCAATTGTTTTAATAAGTCGGAACCTATTAAACCATCATACTTTTCATCAACATCATACACATAAAACTTGTGGTGCTCTTTGCTTTTAAAGGTCTTTAATAAGGGGATGTAAATTACTTCGCTATGGCTACTACGAGCATGTGTACTAATAACCTCGAACGGTTCTGTATGTTTAAAATCCTGAAAATATTCGTTAGCCTTTACAGGGCTTATAAACGAGCGTGTGCTTCCGGTATCAATCATGAATTTTGATTTTATTTCTGGTTTCTGGTTTTATGTATGGTAGTTTTGAAATTGAATTATTGTAATTTAGATTTATTATTTCGGTTTGGTTATACAGGCTATTGCCTGAAAATTTCCTTCATCTGACTTTTCAGATTTTTCCGAGGAAATTTCGACGTTGCTGTCGATGTCTGGTGTCTCTACAAAATATTCAAACTCGTTGAATTCGTCTTCTGTGTAGTACTCAGGGTAGTCAGGGTAGTAATCATATTGGCAATCATCAACGTCACTGTAAAACAGTTGGTTGGGGTTTCTGAGGTTATTGAAGTTATTATTCATGTTATTTCTATGGGGTGCCGTTCGCATAGAGACGTCCGTGTTATATGGTTGGTTACGGGGGATGCCGAACTTGAATTGAGGCTGTTGATTTTGGAAGGGTCTGTACCCTTGAGGTTGATTATTTTGGAAAGGTTTGTAGCCTTGGGGTTGAGTGTTAAGGAAAGGTCTATAACCTTGAGGTTGAGAGTTAAGGAAGGCTGGTCTATAGCCTTGGGGTTGAGCATTATAGATTGGCTTAAATCCTTGAGAATAGGGTTGGTTCTGTATTCCAAATTTAAATTGGGGTTGTTGCGGAATACCAAATTTATGTTGGGTGTTAGGTTGCATTATGGGTCTAAATGCATTCGGGTAAGAGTTTGTTATTGGTTTGAAGTTTGATTGATTCACAAAAGGTTTGGGGTTGGAATTATTAAAATTAAAACCTTGAGTTTGGGGTAAAAGATTCATTGATGGTACCTTTGGTGGCTGATGTGTCATTTTATTTTTATTGCGCGCGTTATACTGCGTTTGGAAGTTGACTTCTTCCATCACTATAGTCAACGCACCTTCTAGAGTTAACTGAATTCCTCCTTTTAATCTCACTATTCGGATCATATCTTCCGGTAAATTATACAGGAACACATTCAAAGCACTATTATTGTAAATTATCATTTTTGCGGCTTTAACACCTTGATCACGGAGTTGATGTAATTTGGAAAATAATAAGCTTCTAGTATGTTGTATGCGGTTACAAAAATCCAGGTATGACTCATTACTTGACATTTTTAATGATTCTAGTTCTATTGCAATACACTCTTCGGACCTCCGACCTTCTCCGATGTGTTGGTTCAGAAGTTCTTTCAGGTCTGTCCAATTAGTTATATCGGGTCGTTCGCTAATCAGGCTTGCTGCTCTACCTATTAGTTGGCTGGTTATAACGTGAAATATGTACTGATTTTGAGCGGCAGTAGTCGCTGCTGAAGTAAATGCGTTTATAACGTATTCGCATTTACTTATAAACGTATTTAATACTGTGCCATCACCCTCGAATCTAGGGATGATACATAGTACCTCTTTTGGAATCAATGTTACGTTTTGCATTGTGATTTAATTAAATATCTAATCTATTAGTTAATAATAAAATTTCGGATCAATTTGTGTATCCTTTATCCTATTAAAATATTCCTATAATGTAGGGGTGTTTTATTAATCCTAAACTTAACTAATCGTCAGTCAATTTAAGTACTTCAGATTTAATATGGTCAAAATAGTCCAATCTATGGCTAATAAAAGTAACTATATATAATATACTGCAAACAGGAATAGATAGGTAGGAGAGGATAGTAAGAAGGTCTACTCACAGTCCACCCAGTGCCATGTCCTCCCGTTGTCAGCAGCAGAGTCGTCAGCCCTCGAGATGAAGCAGGAGACGTATTTATTTGGTTCGGAGATGCTCGGTGCTAAACTCGCAGACACGCGCCTCAGGTCGATTTTGTACCCGATAAGGAAACTGAATCTACGCGGTTTAGGATTTTTCGAACATCCGTACGGCTGCGCCAGTCAAATCGCGACTTCTCGAGGAGAGCTTTTTAAAAAACAACGCAAATTAATATATATGACGTGTTTATTGCTACAAGTTATGCTTAAGACTTAACTTATTCTAGAACGTCTTCGCCTCATCGACTTTTGCTGTGACAGCATGTCTCTCTATTATAGCGAGCATTTCCAAAGAAATCCGGAGGATGATTACATTTGATACTGCGAGTCAGCACTCTGTCATGCTATTCTCGGTATTAGACCCACTGCGTCGTGGCTATACGTTGATAGATATAGTTCTGACAGGGTACTTAACTACCTAATCATAATCATAATATTTATTGCTAATAAAGATAAATACCCTAGCTAAGTATAGGCAGTATATACACGATTCCTATGCACAGTTTTAAGTTTTGGCATATTGAACTTTTGAAATAATATAAACGCTTCACCTGAATAATTGCTTGATCTGCACTTAGCACATTCGTCTTCTAGACCATCGATTTATGGTTTACAAGCTACGAATAAGAGAATAAATCCAAACAAAATCGAAATCATTTTTGGCACCCCATGAAAAATGACATTTTGTATGAGTTTTGGCGGCGAGTCACAATTTTTAAAAAACAAATTTAGAACGCGTTAAAATTTTTTTGGTGCCACTTTTTGAGCTTCATTTATACTTCTATACATTCTCTTATTCGTAGTTTACAAGGTATTAATAGTCTTGAAAATTATTTAGTCTCACGTAATTATGATTAGATAGGTACCCTTTCGGGCACAGCATTTTTGGTATTGAATTCATTGACGCACCAAAAAAAATTATAGCAATTTAATCGAAAATGTGTATGTAAAGGCAGATTTTCGAACCCAAATAAAACCAAGGATAATGACCTACAGCTTTGGTGCCATATTAATAAATGTTTAGACGGATAAGTCCAAACAGAATATAGCATAATTTTTTTTTTGGCCGGCACTTTCACACTTTAGACCAAATCCGATGATGTCCTTTCGATTAAATATGTTCAAAAATGAGGGATTAATCGAGCCGGGGCATACAGACAGAATCTTTTGTCTATCATTGTTTGTCTACGGAACCCTAAAAAGTGCTATCCACACATAAACTCACGACCGTTACCCTTTCGGAGTGGTCAGAAACGTGGAATTGCTACTACAAACTTACTACAAGAGCCTACAAACAATTTTTATCTAGGGTCCTTCTTAATATGCTGACAATTTTTTAAAGGGATGATCAGATCGTCAAACTGACCAACTTTCTCAATGGGACCAACATCGAAATCGCAAAAAAAAAACAGCTGTTTGTTCCAAACAAAACTGCTGATTTTTTTCGCTATTTCGATGTTGGTCCCAAAGAGAAAGTTGGTCAGTTTGATGGTCAGCACGGCTAGCATGCCAGCCACGACAAAGCGTAACGACGAGTAAAACGTCATGCGCGCTCTTTCTGACATACGTAAAATTATAAGGATGGAGGCTCATCTCGATTTTTATCGTTTTCTCGGGGGTGGCATGCGAGGCCTACTGGTCATCCCCTTAAAAAAGTGTCAGCATATTAAGAAGGACTCTGTATGATACTTTTATTGCTGCTGGACATTTGGGATAGAAATTTGTTAAATGAAATATTGAACAACAATAGTAAAGTCTATTTATTTGGTATAGTGATGCAACGAATACGAATACGAATATTCGTATTCGCCGAATAGCAGCCAATTACCGAATATTCGTATTCGGAGAATATCGGGAAGACATTCGTAATTAAATATTTTCTCAAAAATCGCTTAATCTCTGTCACGAAGACATCCATTTTCTGAAGAAAGTTTTCCAGATTTAACCTTTGAAATTATCCACTGTGTGCTCAGAAAAACTATAACAGACAATATAACAGAAAAAAAACAGACAAAAACATCAGCTATGGCCCAGAAAATTGCATTAATGTTGTAGTTGTTTTATGGTTCCATAGTTAAACAAGGAATATGGCGTCCTTCTTAATATGCTGACGGTTTTTTAAGGGAATGATCAGCCTTTCAAACTGAACAACTTTCTCTATGGGACCAATGACGAAATCACAAAAATAAATCGGCTGTTTCATACGAAACTGCCATCCTACATACTCGACACAAAATAGGATGGTATGGGATCGGGACAGTATGTTTGGCCCATAGAGAAAGTTGTTCAGTTTGATGGTCTGATTAATCTCTTAAAATACCGACAGCATAATTGTAGTTATGTTCATTCTGTTTGTCTATAGGCCTGTCTTTTATTTGTGCCTATCTCAATTACTTGATTATTTTTGCAACCGTTGAAACAAAAAATTTTTTTTATTTCTTTGGGTGTAAATTGTGATAATAAGTAGAAAAAAATATGTTTTTACTTGCAACGAAGGGCGTGGAAAAAACAGGCTTTTCTATTCACCTTACAAAGGTCTCTTTTGATAGGTTTTTTATAGAACAAAACATGTCCGATACGCTCGCGGTCCGTTTTTAAAACATCTTTATTTACCTACCACTTGTTTCTTTTGATTGTTAAAATTCAAATGATCATTTAAAAGTATTAACATGTGTTTTCAATTTTTTTTTATATTTTTCACTATTCGTATTCGTATTCGCCGAATAGTAGAATCAATATTCGTATTCGTATTCGTAAAAGTGGTATTCGTTGCATCACTAATTTGGTATGTCAAGTCAATGTTACTATCAGATATTTTTTCTACGTGAACTGGATATCGGAACTTTTTATTCAGTATAAAGGTTTATTTTTTTATTGTGAAATAAATATTAATGTTTGTTTTTTGTAAAGATACTAACATCAGTATCACAAGCACCGATCTAAAAATATGTGTTTATTATAAGAGATCATTAAAGATTTGAATTAATAAATTACAACTAAATATACATTATTAAGTAAATTACAACTAAATAGAAAGATATTAATCAAAATTAAGAGTGGTGATGCTAGTGTCACTGCATCATTACATAACTATGTAACATTTTTCGTTCAAAATAAGCCAATATTTATCAGTAATATTTTTTTTGTATCTTATTATTATATAGGGTCCAACTTAATATGCTGACACTTTTTTAAGAGGATGATCAGACCGTCAAACTGACCAACTTTTTCTATGGGACCAACATCGAAATCGCGAAAAAAAAATCAGCTCTTCCATACAAAACTGCAAACCTACTCGAGCCAAATGTATGGGACAGCTGATTTTTTTTTTCGAGATTTCGATGTTGGTCCCATAGAGAAAGTTGTTCAGTTTGATGGTCAGAACATCCCCTTAAAAAAGTGTCAGCATATTAAGAAGGACCCTGTATAGGGTTATGTTTAATTAGTTGGCGAAACTGAACCAGGGCACTTGTTAATGATAACAGATTGCATTATCAATGTTTATAATTAGTATTGATGATTAATAAATTCATTATTATCGTGCGTAAGGTAGCGCAGTTCATACAGTACGCGGGCGCGGGCAGACATTGACCTCAAAATCATATGATCGATCGGGGGTCATTACCACGCAAATTGTACTCCAAATGCGTTTCTTAAGTTCCGCCAAGTAATTAAATTTAACCTTATATACCTATAAATAATGACATATATTGCGCCGACCAAATAATGGGAAATAGGCAAGAGAATGATGATGATTCATGACTTATAAATAATTATTTACACATAATAATTAAAGTTAATTACAGGTAGGCAAATGTATGTATCGGGTAGGTACTTTCTGGCTAGCCACGTTGCTCCACCAATTTGGGATTGGTAAAAGGTCATTAATTTATAAATAAAGAATAAAATGAATTATAGCATGTGTTATTATTTTTCATGTAGGTGCGGCGGTTCTCAAGAGGCGCATGACGGGAACTATAGTAGATATAGATATAGTAGACACACCGAGGACAGTAAAGTAAGAAAGGTCTCAGATCTCACGTAATTGTTGATCGAGGCGAAGCCGAGATCTGAGGCTTTCGTATTTACTGTCCGAGGTTAGTATACTATTTTTCTCCTCGACGGAGGTGGAAAGCGACAACTTCGTTTAGCGCAGCGGCCTTTTACTAATAAAGGTACGTCATAAGACAAAAGAGACTAAGTACACAAGTAAAATTGATGCGTAATCTAAGCTTTAGAATAAAGAGGCCCTAGATCTTATGCTATTAGCGACTCTGCGACTTCATGACTCTAAAATCGTTGTGACGCGTGTCCCTCTGTCACCGAATAGATGTCCTACCAGAAAAACTTCTTCATACAAACTAACGGCAGCCGGTACACCAGTTTACACCAACCCTTGCTCTTGCGCAGCGTCAAGTATACTGGGTCCTTCTTAATATGCTGACACTTTTTAAAGGGATGATCAGACCGTCAAACTGAACAACTTTCTCTATGCGACCAACACCAAAATCGCAAAAAAAAAATCAGCTCTTCCATACAAAACTGCAAACCTATTCGAGCCAAATGTATGGGACAGCAGATTTTTTTTTCGCGGTTTCTATGTTGGTCTCATAGAGAAAGTATTCAATTTGATGGCTAGATCATCCCCTTAAAAAAGTGTCAGCATATTAAGATGGACCCTGTAGGTATGTTATACTAAAACAACCTACAAACTTTTTCATTATTTTTGTCTATTCACCCCGTTTTACGGTAGAATATCTATTAGGTAACTGTCGTGCGTTGCCGTGAGCGAACCGAACCTATCTTTATTCTTTTTTAGCATTAATCTTGTCCTTTTTATAATTTTCAATATAAAATTTGCCAAATAGATAAGTGAACAGAAAGAAGTGAAACCAAGTAGCAAACAGTAAGACGATGGATTGTGGACATTTTGATGTAAAATAGTTTATGTTTATAACAACATATGCCATGAAGAATTGCGCCTGAAACAAAAGAGAATTTTTGTTAATTATGCGTCAAATTAAATATTTATACTAGTTTTTACGTGATGCCCTAAGAAATATAGACACATATAAGGTGCGTTGGGGTAAGTTCTGATGGTTTTTAGCTGCATTTATAAGAAGTTGGCAATTTATTTATTCCTCAAAATCTATATCAGCTAGTGTAATAAAATAAAGTAGAAACTGATAATCAATAAACAACCTATCAGAAAAATATTTTCGTTTTGCATAGATTTAACGACTGCTGTGTTACGGTAAAGTATAGACATACATTTAAAAATACATGGGATCTTTCCCATGTATGCGATGTTCACAGATGCGAACTGAAGGGAGTTGAAAAAATATCGCCTTTAACAGACCGACCGACGCAGCGCACGAAAAAGCGATAATTGAAGGAAACTGTAAGGCGGTACCGCGGCGTCCGTGTGAAACGAAGATCGCGAATAACAGCGATACTATACAGAGTAATACAGACAGAGATGCAACTATAGGAAATCACAGACAGATAGAGCGAGAGGCAACATACGCAATATAAATTCATAGTAAAGCCTTTAGTGCTAGTTTGGGATCATTACAATGTATGTGCCTGTGAGCGTTATTTATTTATTTATTATTATTATAGTGTACAAAATAGGTTTAATTCAGATGTGATAATAGTGTAAAAATTAGATTTTGCCCACGTCTTCGTCCGCACTGGTAGCCGTCAACGTAGCAAGATAAAACATACACCAATTTTTGCGTCTAAATGATTGTGAATAGACCAAGATTAGACTTAAAAACTGGTATATATTTTATTTAGTTATGAAGACGGGAAACGGGCGAACGAAGTCGCGGGAAGAATATAGTTTTTTATAAAAACCTACAAAATCATAGCTAGTAGCGACCCCTATAAAAATTTACGCACTAACTAAAACATGCATAAAACAAATTTAGCCTTTTTCCCAGAAGGGTAGGGAAAGACTATGGATCTCCATTTTTGGCGGTTCTGACACATCTCTCTTGCTTCCTCTAAGTCCATCATCACATCTTGTCATTCCTGTCGATTTCAGCTTAACTTGTAATTTTTTAATGACGTCCTTGATCTGATCTAGGTACGTCCTCCTAGGTCTGCCTCTACCAAAATTTCCTTCCCTTCCACACACGTCTTATATCTGTTTTGTAAGTCGACTTTCATTCATTCAAACCACAACGTTCCCTAATCTCAGTATTTCTCATTCTATCCCTTATAGTCACACCACACATATTGCGTAAAGCCCTAATTTTTGTTCTGCTTTCATTCTTCGCTGCCACATCTAACTTTCACTCCCATACGTCAAAGTCGGAACTAAGACGCATTGTGGACAGCCAAACGACTTTTAGTAGAAACATTTTGGCTCCCCGCAAGTGCGCTGGTGGCACTATTTACTTGCGTTCCAGTTTTAACTCTCTTTTCTATATCCCCGTCATATTTCCCATCCCTAGTGAACATAGTTCCTCCAGATAAAAACACTCCTTAACCTGTTCCAGTATTTCATCCCCGATCTTTATACTGTATCCAGTCATGCATTCATTCATCCCAATCAAAAACCATCACCTTAGTTTTATTATATTAACATTCACTTTATTCCTTTTTCACAAAAAAAAATTTTTTAATTTATTTAAGTTTTTACAAATTCTTTCAAATACAATTTTTCTCCAAAACTCCATTGGGAGTTTAGCTGGAGCTCTATAGCTACTGCACGTAATTACAAAATTGCACATACATGGTAAAACCATATTTAGGGCCCGTTTCACCACCCCCGAGTAAGCCCCTGCTAGCCTATCCGACAGACTTAAACTTGCATCAACGGTGGCATCCATATTCTGTAACTTTGACTCCGACGAAGCGATCTAAATTTGGTCGTCAGCATACAAGAGACATTAAACCAGTAATTCACCCATTTTCCAAACCCAATTCACTCTTTCAAACACTAGACAATTGTCCAAGAATACGTTGAACAGCCAAGGAGATGCTACACAGCCTTGACTCCTCTACGGATGTGAAACCAGTCTGTGTAAGCTCTATTGATTCTAACACAGGCTCTAGAATTCTCATAAAGGGATTACAGAGCCCGTATCAAATCGCTGTTCACTCCATACAAGGACACTGTCGAACATAATGATTCATCCCTCACCACTATATCATAAGCCTTCTCCAGATCCACGAAAGCACATTAGGTATACTTTTTGGTGTACAGCCAGGAATTTTTCGACATAAGGAGAAGACCTGATCCGTACCCTTTCTAAATCCCGGTTGTGCATCCCATATCTTATCTTCAGTTTCTTTCACAACCCTTTCAATCAAAATCATTGCAAACAATTTGCCGACTGTTCTGAGGAGGCTTATACCTCGGTAGTTTTTGCATTCTTGCTGACAACCTTTTCCTTTATAAAGTGGAACAATAACTGCTTTGGCCCAGTCATCTGGGACCTGCCCGTGCTTCCAGCATAAGTTGAAAAGGCGATGCAGCTGATATGCCACTACAATGCCTCCATATTTCAGCATTTGACACTATGATACCCCGCAGCCGCTTTTCATGCATTTTATAGCTTTTACAATTTCATCCATGCTTATCTCCCATTCATTCATCTCCACAGAAAACTTAAACTAATGCACTTAGAAATACCTATATAATATTTGTTAGCCCTTAATAAATACTCACCAACTGTAATTTAGTAATGTATTTTTTCCACCATAAATATTTAGCTAGACCAGGAAACGCCGACAACCCATAGTAAGTGTACATGATAACATGAACAAACGTATTCAATACCATCATGAAAGCAAATGAATATGACGGCGAATATTTAAAACTGAACCAGCATAATGTGAACATTAAACTATGATGGTAGACGTGCAGAAAAGATATCTGATTCCATTTCTTGCGTAGAACGAAAAAGATTGTGTCCATGTATTCTGTCAGCTTTGCTATTAAGTACAGGTATCCAGCGGACATCATCTGTGGGGGAAAAAAGTTTTCATTTAGGTAAAAACGTGGTTCATTGCATCATCATCATCAGCCTATCAACGTCCACTGCTGAACATAGGCCTCTCCCAAGGCGCGCCACCAAACTATCCTCGGCCTTCCTCATCCAGTCACTCCTCGGTATCTTTCTTAGTGTGTTCTCACACGATGACGCACTGACGGAGCGGCAGATGTCAGTCCATAGAACAACACCCGGTGTGTGCTTCTACGTGCGGTTTCATACAACACCACATCGTGTGTGAACGCACTTAGGTCGTAGGTCCAGCGGGCCGCAGGGCTTCCCACACTACGGCTGCCAGTTCGTGGTCTCCACTCTATAACACTGTCTCCTCATCGGTTGTCAGTTCTTCGACAGATATAACCAGCCTATTGCCACTTCAGCTGGCGAAGGTATTCAATCAGTGCGTCCGTGATGCCAGTGACCAATGGTGCGGAAACGACGTACCCTGACGATAGGACTAGTTCATCAATTCAAAGTCGCTCAGCGAGCTATGGAGAGAGCTATGCTCGGTGTTTCTCTCAGAGATCACATCAGGAACGAAGCACAAAAAATTGCATAGCTCGGAAAATTTGCAAGCGGAAGCGGCATTCCGATTTTTGACTAATCTCGGAAGAAGGCAATATTACATTCGAAAAATATCTGACTCATTGAAGGTAAAAAACCCGGCCAAGAGCCTGTCGGACTTGCCGATGATAGATTTTTGTTACCTGTTTAAAATAATAATTTTTAAGATGAAGTTATGTTCATTGACGAAAAAGAAAATACCAGTTTTGGAGTGTCCTTCGCGAAGTTCAAATCTAGACTGCGTGTGCAAATCAATTTATTTATACCGAGATGGCTTTTGTCGATTTCAGAAAAAAATAACTAATTGTTTGTTACTATCGAAGGATCATTATAGGAAATTTTTTTAAATAATTGTACTACACTATTTAAAATTATACGTACCGTGTATGTGTATTCCATTTCGGGATGTAAACACTTTTTTTCCAATATACCGTCTTGGAGCAAAATCAGGGTGCCCTGAAAATATATAGTTGGATTTGTTATGAAAGAATCAACAGAACCGTGACCGTTGAAACGTGGATGTTCTGAGGTTTCAGAATATCTCTGACTGCCCCTCGGGGAATATAGTCGTGAGCATATAGATGGAATAAACAAATCATACAGGATAAATTTTTAGTCAGTGCGCATACTTTGACTAATTTGACCATCCATTCTACTACTTAGTCAAACCGAAAAACTTTATAAAGCCAGCTTCGAAATAGTAAAAAAAAATAAGATGGCTAAATAGTAAAAGTTGCTCAGTTTGACGAGTAGAATGCATATACAGGGTGTAAGTGTAACAGAACACCATCGTAACATTTAAAGGGGTGGTATGGACCATCAAACTGAACAACTGTCACTATAGAGTCAATATAGAAATCGCAAAAAAAAACGAAGTTCCTTTCAAACTTTAAATTAATCCTATATTCGAAATTAGGACGAAGATATTTTACGATTCCTAATAAGCTTTCCGGCCAATTCTGATTAGCAGATATACTTTATTTATGAGAAAGATATACTATCTGACATATCTTGGATGTTGCCGTTTTAAGAATAGTAGAGTAGAGTAGTAAAGTAGAGAGAGTATGTGGTTCATATCTCAGTTTCGAATATAGTTGTCACGTGGGCAATGTCTTTTATCGTCATAGGAACCTTTAATATCGACTTTAATTGGTTAAAAAAGAACGGAACTTCGTTTGTGTGCAGATTCTGAGAACTTTAAAAAAACCAAAAACCACTGAATTTAAATACCTAAACCTACTTAAAGGTCAATACTCGTGTTATTTAGTATTCATAAAGGCACGAATATCGACCACTTACATTTCTTTTTTTAAATGTCCCATTGTATGGTAATGAAATGAATGATACTGAAACTTAATGTCATAAGGTTGTCTGGAAGCAATTGCTTTCTCGAGATAAGAGAGCGGCAGATTATTTTTTCACGATTTCGATGTTGGTGCCATAGAGAAAGTCGTATATTGACTATCGCTATCTCATACACGCTTACACTGAAATTCCGTCTACTAGCGTAAGCGAAAAATTCTTGGTCAATGGCAAATATAAAAACATCAAAATCAACTTCATCATACAAATATTTGCCCCTTACGGGATTCGAACCCTCTACCCTCGAATCAGCAGGCAGGTTCACTATCAACTGAGCTATCGGGCTATCATTTTAATCGAAGCTAAAAAGTCAGCAACCAACATACTTACAATCCACAAAATATAAAGGGAATATAAGACTTGAACTGCATTGTAAAAAACTATGATGTTCCTCAAACTGTATGCTGGTTTCCCCTTCATATACGCCGGGCCTATCTTCAAGACGAACAGCAGGTATGCCCCCGTGATCAAGATTGGCGTCGTCGGAGATGACATCAGGAACCATTCGTCAACGAAATCAACTGCAATTATTAAATTATACAGGGTAAATTTTATATCGCCGCGGATAACTTCAGCATGTATTCTAATGTATTTTAATGGTCAAACTGAACAACTTGTACTGTCAACCGAAGTCTTATACATTTGAGTCGAATAGGTACTGCAGTTTTGTATGGGACAGCTTATTCTTTTTTCGCGATTTCGAAGTTGGCTCCTTACTGAAAGTTGTTCAGTTTGATGAGTAGAAGAATACATGCTGAAGTTCTCCGCAGTGATTTACCCTGTATTTAATTAAAACGCTAGCATAGCGGGCAATGTCGAGATTCTCTAGAAGATCTATTGAAAGTTATCGATACCTACAGTCAAATATTTTATGGGTTCGCAAGAATCTGTCTCTCTTTCCAAGGTAAGAGGATGATGTCTGCCTTGAACAAATATGTACGATTTTGACTTTAGGGAAATTATGGCATGATTTTCCATTTCATCCGACGCTTGTAGAATCAATGAATATTATAAAGCAGGCACTTCATTCTCGCCGAAAACGGACGAGAAAGGCCGAGAAAGAATCACTTTCTATAATGCCTATTTATGATAACAATGTCCTTCACAAGTGATGTAGATACCTACTTCCTCACTAAATCGTCACTAAGACTTTATAACTTTTTGGAAAGTCTAATATGATCAATGCACCGATGCACAAACAAATACACAGAGGAACACACGTTCTCGCCGAGAAGTTCTCGCATCAGATTTGACCACGGATTGTAATCCGTGGATTTGACCTATGGTTATATTGTAGTTCACCGGGAAGTCCTCAAGAAACCGATCACCGCTCAGCATAGGTAGCATGTTACACGTGATACGGCTGTATCACACCTTTTATCTCGTTCGTTCGGGCGCAAATAAGAGCTGTATCACGGTGGTATGCTACTCATGCAGATTTGTTCCTTGTATTAGGACTCTACCAACCATAAAGTTATTATACCTTACAGGAATAGAGTCAGTGACATGAGTTGTCAAATGAAACAGTTTTTGGACGTTTTTTGGAGACTATTCGCAGGCAAAAATTCGAATACTGTCTATAATTCTAAGTCTAACGTAAAATCGTGGATAAATTAATGAAGTAGTGTCAGTATATTTCACAAAATTATCTACGATTTCACTTTAGATTCCCAATTATTCACGAAAACCGAATTGTAAAAATTGATTGGTGACTAAAAAACGGTTCTATTGATTCGCGTCACGTATCTCTTTCTATTATACAGTGGTGCCGCTAGGTACATCTCGCTCTCTCAGCCTCTCAGCTGTTCCTCTATTCCTACCTCTATGCTACCAACGCACCGTGTCTAAAGCTCTTATTGTAGACAAGATGCCAGAAACTCTACTACATCACATCTTTAAAAAAATATAATACAGAGTATAAAAACAAAATAAACATAATACAAGTTAAAGGTCTTACTGACGGTTACAGAAACGCTCATTAAAGTTAATTGTCCATTAAATCTCTTGCTGTCACTTTTTATCTTGTTGCTGTAGTAAAAGCTAGCAAGAGATTTAACGGAGGATTAACTTTAATGAGCGTTTCTGCAACTGTGTGCATGTAACGAAAACTTACACAACTACTGATTAGTCTAAATGTTTGTTGAATATAAATAAGAAATGTTTTTGTACTTACGGTAGCCTTTGTTTAAATCCCAACGAAATAGTCCAAATGATTTCTCATATTTGGATTCCATCTTATTTAACTTTTAAATATAAAAACACACGTTAACAAAATACGTTTGTCATCCAGTTGCGTTTCCCACGAAAACACAGAATCAAGTGAGAACACCAAACGATTAACAGTGTTGGCAGATCCAATTAAAAAAGATCCGTACTTCAAGATGGAAAAATCCGTTTAAATTACCGTTGGCGCTCTCAATACAAACGTAGTCTGGTTATATTTTCAATACCAACCAATTAAAGTCAATGACATTTTTCAGGTAGATTCTAGAAGCTAATCTCTATGTTTTTATGAAGTCAGATTTTCGTTAAAATGTAAAGTTTTTAAGCTACAGTACCTCAAAGATTTCCATACAAATCTTAAATTAAACCTAGCATTAAAACTGTATATTTAACGAAAATCTGACTTCATACATACGAAGATAGAGATTAGTCTCTAAATTGTTTCTGAAAAAAAAATATCATTGACTTTAATTGGATAGTATTGAAAATATCACCAGACTACGTTTGTATGCAGCGCGCATTAGCTCTCGGAATAAAATTCTCTTAAGGCCAGAAATATCAGCAGTTTAATCATAGTATTGAAAAAACATAAAAAAAGGGGTAACTTTGGGATTTTTTTCTATCTATTAAAATTAATCTAATCGTGTAATTGAGCACGCTCGCCTATCAGCCAGATCCTTAAATAAGACATAATTGGTTTTCAGACTTTAAAACACAGTTTCGTTCGTGTTCAAAAAACGGCCTCGACCGAATAACAGCGTCTTAAATGCGTTGTGCGCGTACCTACACAACAGAAACGTAATCTGACACTAAAGCAAGTCTAAGCGAAATAATCATCATCATCAGCCTTTACAGAGTGAAGTGACAGCCTTGCAAATACTGAAACGGTGAACTCAGACCATCAAACTGAACAACTTTCAATATAGAGCCTACCTCAGGAAACGCGAAAAAAAATCAGTTGTCCCATACATTTCAATGGGGTAGGTACAGCAGTTTTGTATGGGACAGCAGATTTTTTTTCGCGTTTCCTGAGGTAGGCTCCATAGTGAAAGTTGTTCAGTTTGATGGTCTGAGATCAACGTTTCAGTATTTGCTAGGCTGTCACTTCAGATCATTAATATCCGTAGATCTACGGATAAATCCGTTGGTTTGGTAAAGCTGACGATTAAATTACTTCCCTAGTACCAACCTCTACAAAGAAAGTGAATTGTTAATTAATCAGCAACAAACGTAAAAACAAATTAACATGCAACCCTTTGATAAGTTATGTGTGAAGATAGACAGTCGAAACTACGAACGCGTCGAATTAAATATCACCAAAGTCTAGTGATAAACCGTGTCGGTATACACGCACACAAAGATAAGTTGTATGACGACTCACGCACACCAACCTAAGAAAGTTGGCCTCTTTTGTTTTATACGGAAGAAGCGTGAGGCTTTATCTAGTTATGTACTTCATCTAAGATGTAACCTTTATACTCTAAATCATACGTACCTAGTCACTATGTCCGACCAAAGGTCAGTTTTTGGCCGAGTCGAAGCCGATGGTTCAATGAATTATAATAAGTAGACATACATTAGACTACCGGACTAAAAATATACTCTATTTGTTTGGTATAAATGGATAAAGTAAAAGTATACAGATTACGATTGACAAATAATCTAGGTTAGTGCGTTCACACACGATGACGCACTGATGGAGCAGCAAATGCGTCATTCGTGAAGCAAGGAGTTGTATGAAACCGCACGTAGAAGCACACACGGTGATGCATTGACGCACCGGGTGTGGTTCTATGAACTGAAAGCTGCCGCTCCGTCAGTGCGTCATCGTGTGTGAACGCACATAAATTTTTTCCGGTCCTAGATTATTTGTCAACCGTAATCTGTATAAGTACTTTACTTTATCACACTGCAAAGTTTCAGCGATAGATGAATTATTGTTAGGATGACCATACAAAGAAACTCTAAAATGACTGGACTAATAAAACAATTTCGATGTTCTAGTACTTACCTAATTTATAAATAGCGCGAGAAAGTTTTTTTTTTTTTATCAATTCTTACTAAATCGAATTTGATGTACCTACACTCTTCTGGGCCTAAATCCTTCGTCTCCCTTTGACACATACTCGTAGTCATCCATTGCTTCTCGAAATATTCCAAGAAAGCGTAGAGCTCGTTGTAATTATAGTAGGTACCTACCTGCTCAGTTTTGATATACAGCCAACCCTGCTGAATTTTATTTTCTGGCAGTAAAGGTAATGCCTTGCGAAGAGATAGGTACGCATCTCCGAATAAAACGGGGTTTTATTATAATAACTGCTTTTTACCCCGGACCTGAAAAAAAGAGCCGTGTGAAGCACCCATTTATTTTTGTGTGCGTGCTGACGCACTGTCGCGCGGTACAAAATAGAAAAGGTGGCGGGTTGTAGGACCTAAGCCTAGAACTGGTCCATCTGTCTGAGTGTAGGTCCCGTGTAGAACAAAAGAATAAGTAGGACCTTGCATGCTTCACATCTTTTTAGTGTCACATTACGTTCGTCTTTTTTTCAAGTCCGTGGTTCTACCCTTGTTTTTGTGAATCGCAGTTTCAAACATTAATTACAAATTGTTCTGTCGGATGTTTGGCACGAAGGATTTGAAAACTTTTCCATTGATTTGCATACACTTTTCTAAAAACTATTCATTGTGCTGTGTATTCGTTAGCGACATTCTATTGGAGGCTGAATAGTATTGTGAGCATCTCTATTGATACCCAAATTATCAGGAAGCGGTGATAGTACAGCCCTATAAGTAGGAGATGGTGTACTTCCAAGAGATGTGGTAGATTGACGATTATACTCAATGTTAAAATGTATTTCTGTTTCTAAATCATGAAGTGGAAAGATTTTAAATTTCGCTATATTATAATAATAAATAATAATAATAAAAGATATTTATTCATCAGAAAGAGCGATACAACAGTTTAACATTATTAATTATTAAACAGGTGGAGCCTCAGCACAAATGCTGCTTTGCGGTCTCCCCCTTTTGACTTTACAATTTTAACATGCTTGTTATTTCATTAATTTTGTGTACTGAATTAGTTTTGTGTATTTTGTGTGTGTGTGTGTTTGTGTATTATGTTGATAATATGATGGCAGTTTCTTCAAAGAACAAGATTTTTAAAATATTTATGTCGATTTCGTCGCATCGTGAGGAAACCTGCATGCTTCAATTTCGAGGCATGTATTGTACCTATAGAGGAACTGAGGTGGAAGGTTCCTCCATAGAAAAGGGAAGTACTTCCGCCAGGCTAGGTGTGATGCCTGGGGACCGGCCGTGGTCCTACTTGATGTTTGTCAGAACCTTGTATATATACTGTGACTCTGTGAGAATTCTTCTTGCGCGATTTGTGTGGGACTGTTAGCGCCATCTGTTGGCAAGTTGCTACAGTACTCCCCCCTTAGACCGCAGGTCGTTAAGTTTCTCGAAGCGTGCAGTCCGTATCCATGTAGAGGTGCGTTGCAGAAGGTGCCGTGCCGGGCCTGTGGCGTGCGTTGGCGTGCTGCGTGCGTGCGTGCATAGTGCAGGATGACCAGTCCTGGTGATGCGTGCGAGTGACAGGCGTGTAGAAGAAGTGAGCAGGGCTGCCACGGTAGAGGCTGTGTCTCAGTGCGTGGGCTGCTGGTATCTTCTACGGACGCTGAGCTGTCGTCGAGGATGGCGATGTGGACTGCTGCTTGCTTGACCTGGTCGAGGGAGAGAAGTTTGTTGCTGGTGGTTGCTTGCTGCTTGGTGCTGTTGGTGTTGCTGCGCTGCGCTGCTGGTGTTCAGGTTGCGATGCTCTTAGTCGAGGGTCACCACTATAGAGGAACTGAGGTGGAAGGTTCCTCCATAGAAAAGGGAAGTACTTCCGCCAGGCTAGGTGTGATGCCTGGGGACCGGCCGTGGTCCTACTTGATGTTTGTCAGAACCTTGTATATATACTGTGACTCTGTGAGAATTCTTCTTGCGCGATTTGTGTGGGACTGTTAGCGCCATCTGTTGGCAAGTTGCTACATACCCACTGTCCATTACAAGTGGCGACGGGCTCACCCCCCATCACACTGGACAGAGTTTCGGTACTACTGGTGAAACGTGGATGTTCTGAGGTTTCAGAATATCTCTGACTACCTCCTCGGGGAATATAGTCGTGAGCATATGCTTATGCTTATGTCGATTTGGTCTTCATTGTTTTTCTTATTGGCTTCTTTATTTTCAATTATATATCTAGAAGCGCTTTCATCTGATTTTCTTTTGGTAACTCTTTTAGGTGTTTCACTAGAATTGTTCATAGGTTCAACACGAATTAAAGGTCTAATGATACTTTTCCTTACACCCTGTATTTCTGATCAGGCTTTAACATCGTGGAGGTAAGTAAATAAGTTTAGTAGTTTCTTGTAAATTCTCTTTATTCTTTTAAATGTAATGCTTCCTTCTTATAATTATCAATATAAAATTTGCCAAATAGATAAGTAAACAAAAAAACGTGCACCCAAGTCCCAAACAGTAAGAAGGTCGATTGTGGACAATTCGATGTAAAATAGCTTAAGTTTACAGCAACAAATATCATGAAGAATTGCGTCTGAAACAAAAGAGAAATTGTGTTAAATGCTGAACTGTGAAAGAACTCTACACAAAATCGGCCAATAGCGTGTCGGACTGGCCCATGGTAGGGTTCCGTAGCCATCGTATATTATTAAGTAGAATAAGAAGAAAAGTGGTCAAGTTGTTTATCTTACATAAAAGAGACATTTTTGAAACGTATCGATAGCGCGATTTATTTTTGGGTTACTATTCATAAAATATCCGTCTTTATGCCAAATTTTAAACATGAGCGTATTATAAATAAGGTCCGGGTTCGAATCCGCACGGACAACATGCCACGTACCAATGAGTTTTTCTAACTTATGTACGTAGGTATTTCAAACGGTGAAGGAAAACATCGTGAGGAAACCTGCATATCGTCGTTGCAACTTTAAGATCTCCTATGTGCAAAATGTAAAAGTGTTTGGGAAATTGAGATTTTAAATTGCCAACTTCTCATGACTACCCTTCGATCAAAATAAAATGAATGGATAGGCCTTAAGCGAACATTTCAAACCAGAAAAATGAGGCAAAACAAATGAAATTTTTACTTGTCACTTGTATGAAAGTGCCCTAGATTTGACAGATAATGGCGCTAGTTTGTATGTACCAAGTGCACCAGTAGTTTGCTTCAACTTACCGCGCTTTAGGCCTATCCATTCATTTTATTTTGATCGAAGTGACTACCTACATAAGAGTATTTTTCTAACTGTAGAATAACCGTGAAATTGTTGTTATGTTGACATGGGAGTTTTTGCATTCTATGGAGGACATCATAAATTATGCATAAGAAAGTGCATTTCGAAAAAAGTGTCACATAGGAGATCTTAAAGTCGCAACGACGATATGCAGAAGAAGAAATTCTGATGCATATGTGAAGTCTACCAATCCGCATTGGGCACGCGTGGTGGACTAACGCATAAATACTCATAGAGGGCCCTGCAGTGGGCTGATGATGATGATGAGCGAGTAATCGAGGTATGAACGAGGTATACAGACAGACATACAGAATGGACGAAAGGATAAGGGTTCCTTGTTTGACTAACGGAACCCTAAAAAGGGCTACTCCAACTTACTACAAAAATTGTCAGCGTAGACTGTAGACCCACGGATTTCTTAAAATGTGATCTGGCAACTCTCATCCAGTACTTAGGTCATGAGCGTCATCATCATCATCATCATCAGCCCATCATCGTCCACTGCTGAAAAGGCACGCCACAACACAAAACTCTGTCCTCGGCCTACCTCATCCAATCACTCCCCGCTACTTTTTTTAGGTCGTCTGTCCAGCGGGCAGCACAGGGCGCCCCACACTACGCCTATCAGTTCGCGGTCTCCACTCTAGAACTCTGATACTCCACCGGTTGTCAGTTCTACGGTAGATATGACCAGCCCATGAGCGTATATCTTATTATTAATTTAACATAAATCTTAAAAGAAATACTCACCAGCTGTAATTTAGTAATGTATTTTTTCCACCATAAATATTTAGCTAGACCAGGAAACGCCGACAACCCATAGTAAGTGTACATGATAACATGAACAAACGTATTCAATACCATCATGAAAGCAAATGTATAAGACGGCGAATATTTGAAAGTGAACCAGCATACTGTGAACATAAAACTATGATGGTAGACGTGCAGAAAAGATATCTGATTCCATTTCTTGCGTAGAACGAAGAATATTGTGTCCATATATTCTGTCAGTTTTGCGATTAAGTACAGGTATCCAGCGAACGTGGCCTGTGGAAATATAAATTTATCTACAGGGTGAAATAGATATCATTAGTGTAGGCGACGCAGCCTAAACTATTGTTAAATACCTAATTATAGATACCTAGATATAACTACGGAGACGCTAAGCAATGTACCTACGCACTGATGCGGTTTAGCGGTTACTTTATTATATAATAAAGATCGATGTATGTGAGGAGTGTATGTGCGTATACCAATTTGTCAATGTGTGCAAATTTACTTTTTTCTTAGGCTTTTTCTAAAGCACCGTCAGTCGCGAGCACACTGTGCAACGGAGCGCACCCGCAGCCCTCACTGCACATTTTTGTATCCAAAGCCAGTGTTTTTATTTCAAATCGCGACCCCTAAGTCTTCCATACCCAGCCACACACGATACATCCCCTACAATAACAGTTGTTTTGGTCCTTCGAGCCGGATCTGGACCTAGTGATTCGCGTGTGTTTGTGAACTTGTGGAATGTTCTCGACTCCACCACGTACCGTACAGACGCGCCGGGAACGTCTCGATCTCGAAAAAGAGGGTGTATCGAACATTAGTGGCAACAAAATGGAAAAAACTTATGAAATTCCTCCTAAACAACCTTTTGAGCTGGGAAAAGTAGATATCAAACCATCTGACATGGGTAGTCAAGCCGTTAACCAACTTGAAATCCAGACTTCTGTGTCCAAAAAGTCTAGAAAATCGATGGCTTCGATGATTGCTCGTCGGAAACAATTGGAGCTGACTGCTGCTGAGGCTCAAGCCAAAATAGAGTGCGACCTGATCAAGAAACGACTTGAAGTCCAGTTGGCACTTGAAGATGCTGTAGACCAGTCTGAATCTTCAGATAGTCGCGCCGAGTCTTTAACTGATGATCAAATCCGCTCCAATGTTGTAAATTGGCTAGATAATAACCAGAAAAAGCCTAACTTCCTGCAGCAGCCATTAAATGCTGGCAACCGTACTGTTCAGCCAGGTCCGTCAGTTCAATATCAAGCTGGTCCCAGCACTACTGAGCGCCTCCTCAGCCGCTTAGCTACGCCCCGCGAACTGCCTTCTTTCGGCGGCGACTGTGTTGAGTGGCTACATTTTAAGAGCGCATATGAAGAATCAACCAATGTTTGTCAATTTAGTGATTCTGAAAATCTGTGGAGACTCCGCAAAGCACTGCGTGGCGACGCCAAGGATGCTGTTACCGACCTTCTCATCGGTAATACTGCGCCCGCAGTAGTTATGGAGGCACTGGAGCTAAGGTTTGGCAGAGCGGAAACGATTGTCCAGAAAATTGCTATGCAAATCCGCACGCTACAACCGCTACCATCATTTTACCAAGAAGAAATATTTAACTTCGCTGTTACAATCAATAATAGCGTTGCGACAATACGAGCGTTAAAGCAGCATGACTACTTACGCAGTCCAGAGCTGGTATCGGCCGTAACCAGCAAACTACCGAATACTTTGATTGGCAAATGGACAGAGTTTGCCTTCAAAAGATTATCGTTAGGCCAACCTAAGCTAGAATTACTAGCACGATTTCTGAAAGAAGAAGCTGAAATTATTTCAACTGTCGGAGTTACTCCTCACCACGTCTCGGAACCAAAGAAATCGCTCGATGTTTATAAGCGACCGTCCGATGGCAACAAGTTTCGTAGTAAATCAATATTTACTATCCAAGGTGAAGAACATTATGAAAACTGCAAGTTTTGTGAAAAATCGGATCACTTGTTAACCGAATGCCGCGTATTTAGACGTGCGATGCGCAGAGATAGATGGCGGTTTGTTAAATCACAAAGATTGTGCTACTGTTGTCTTAGTGATGCACGTCACGATTGTAACGCATGCCCTGCACCTGTTTGTGACATAGATAAATGCGGGCTAGCGCACCACCGCTTACTACACTGGAAGAAACCAGAGAGTACATCTCCCCCGCCAGTCAAAGGCGATCAGAAACCGGTTCCACCGACTGCCGGCTCGGACTCCGGCACAGGCGCCGGTACAGGCTCCAGCGCAGGCACCGGTACGGACCCTGGCGACGGCGACGCTACGGTGGCTCATTTAGCCTCTAATAGTGACGTCCCATCGTCATCAACGGATGACGTCATGCTTAAAGTAATTCCGGTGCAATTGAGCGGTCCTAACGGTATAGTGAACACTTACGCACTTTTAGACGATGGCGCGTCAGTGTCTATTATCGATACGGAGTTAGCGGATAGCCTAGGGCTAAAGTGTGAAAGTTCTACTCCGATTAAATTCATTGATGCGTTCGGACTCGAAGTGTATCAATCAGCCGCTCCGCGAGTGTGTACAAAAATTAGTGGTCAAAATGATAACACGTTATATGACATTAAGTTGCGTAAAGTTAACTTAAATTTACCCATGCAAAATTTATCTGTTATTAATCACCTCAACTTCGATTACTTATCGCTTATAAAACCTGGTGTGTGTAAGGAACGTGTGTCACCGCGCTTATTGATCGGTCAGGATAACTATTATCTAATGGCACCGCTCGAGATGATTCACGGTAGCAGGAACGCGCCGTATGCAACACGGTGCCGACTGGGATGGTCTATACATGGCTACTGCGGTCGCGCTCACTCACATAACACTCACGTAAGTAAAGGCATTTTTCATCTCTGTCAGGTCGAACTTAATGATAACACTTGCGACCTCTCAGAACTTAATTATTTAATTAAACATTCTTTTGAATTCGATGCTATAGGAATATCGACCGTCCGTCGTGAGAATACGGCACATTTGAGAGCACTTCAGATTTTGGACGATATGTCAAGGCATATCGGCAACGGGTGGGAAGTAGGTATCCCATTCAAATCAGATGTTTTTATAATGCCTAATTCGTATGAATATGCGTTATCTAGACAGAATTCTTTGTTAAGAAAATTAATAGAATCACTACGCATTCCACGATGGCACTGCAACGCCGGCGCATGGACACCGTGTTCCCCCGTCCTCCCGCCGCCGCGTGACTCATCGAACATGCCTTCTGATAACGCATGTGATAAGAACAGCTCTGTTATAGATACACAGAAGCATATATTTTGTGATGCGTCTATTAAGGCGTACGCAGCTGTAATTTATTGGCGCTTTATACATTCAGATGGTTACGTAAATATTTGTTTTGTTGCTAGTAAAAGTCGAGTAACAAAACTTTCTCCTGTATCAGTGCCTAGGCTTGAACTCCAGGTCGCGCTTCTGGGCGCACGTTTAGCAGACACTGTACAGAAGGAGCACAAGGACATAAAGCCAAGCAATCGTTATTTTTGGACTGACTCCTGTACCGTCCTTCAGTGGATCAGAAGTGACCCCCGGACATTTAAATCATATGTCGCCTTTCGTCTAAGTGAAATTGACGAGTTGACATCTGTGACCGAGTGGCGTCATGTCCCTTCTAGGCTAAATATAGCTGATGTGGGCACGAAAGATGACACGCCTCCACTCAATTTCACTGATGTTTGGTTTCAAGGACCGGATTTTTTGCGTCAATTGGAAGTCAATTGGCCAAAAGACATAAAATCCACTATTAAATCAACTGAAGAGGCCACTTGTGGAGACTATGTTGTCATCGTGGAACCGAACCTGGAACGAGGCTCGTGGCGGCACGGTGTAGTGAGCGCGGCACACGCGGGGAGCGATGGGCGCGTTCGCATAGTAGATATTCGTACACGCACAGGTTTACTGCGACGGCCGGTCACACGCGTCGCCTTACTCACACCAGTTGATGGTAGTGCCGACTAGTCTGCACTAAGGGGGTGGATTGTAGGCGACGCAGCCTAAACTATTGTTAAATACCTAATTATAGATACCTAGATATAACTACGGAGACGCTAAGCAATGTACCTACGCACTGATGCGGTTTAGCGGTTACTTTATTATATAATAAAGATCGATGTATGTGAGGAGTGTATGTGCGTATACCAATTTGTCAATGTGTGCAAATTTACTTTTTTCTTAGGCTTTTTCTAAAGCACCGTCAGTCGCGAGCACACTGTGCAACGGAGCGCACCCGCAGCCCTCACTGCACATTTTTGTATCCAAAGCCAGTGTTTTTATTTCAAATCGCGACCCCTAAGTCTTCCATACCCAGCCACACACGATACATCCCCTACAATTAGCATCCATTTAAACTAAGGGTCTACCCATCAAACTGAACAAACTAAGCTACACTGCCTACTCGACTCAAATGTATGCAACAGCAGATTTATCTTTATACTCCGATCGTTTTGCTCCCAAAAAAGTTGTTCGGTAGACTCTTAGTTTAAATAAAAGGATGCTAATGATATCAATTGCACCCTGAATACACCCGTCGCGGAATCGGGATCTTTTTGAAGGTTTAGCCTACTACAGTAAGGGGTTCATCACGTTTCCGCACACGGCTTTGTTTCTCTCAATTACTTGCTTATTTCATTCAAACTTGATGAAAGTACCCCTCCCCCCATTCGATGGTATAGACGACTACACAACACACACACATATGTACCTACTTACATGTTTTATAAAGTATTCGATAAATTAAGATACGTAGGTACCTCGTATGTGAATTCCGTTACAGGAAGTAAACACTTTTTATCCAATAAACCGTTTTTCAGCAAAATCTGGATGCCCTGAAAAGGTCAGAATTTTTATGATAGAACCAACAAAACGAGATAATTGCTTATAAATAATAATCAATAAAAATATAAGACTGTTCAAATTTGGGGGTGGCAACACTAACGAGACCAGCACGGCTAGCATGCCACCCACGACAAAGCGTTTTAACGAGAAAAACGTCATGTGCGCTTTTTCTGGCATACGTAAAATTACAAGGATGGAAGCACATCTCGAATTTTGTCGTTTTCTCGGGGGTGGCATGCTAGGTCTACAGCATTGTACGAAAATCAAATCTACGATGTATCGAAAATCGAAACTCCGAGTAAACCCACTGGCCACTGAGTTCACGTATGATCAGATTTTATTTTTAACACCTTTATGAATGAGACACTAACGATTAATAAAGTA
The DNA here is from genome assembly GCA_963693445.1 of Agonopterix heracliana. NCBI lineage: Eukaryota > Metazoa > Arthropoda > Insecta > Lepidoptera > Depressariidae > Agonopterix > Agonopterix heracliana. The sequence goes on from OY856321.1 coordinate 4,523,882, forward strand.
GAAATAATCAGAGAGATTGATAATATGTACAGTACAGGGTGTAAAGAAAAGTATCATTAACCTTTAAATCACACACTCTACTCCTCAAACTGAACAAATTTTACTATGGGAGCAAATCTGTCAGAACGAAATAATTAGCTGTGTGGGCGACAGGCTAACCCTCTCTCACCACTTGACACGACATTCCATTCTGAAACCTAAATTGGCAATGTTTCTGACCACCCCGACAGGGAATACGGTCGTGAGTCTATGTATGTATGTGTATTTAAAATCAGCATATAGCATACTTAGGCAGCTTTTACCGACTGCCTCTCAAACAGTGTAGGAAAACATCGTGAGGAAACCTGAAGAAATTCTGATGCATATGTGAAGTCTACCAATCCGCATTGGGCACGCGTGGTGGACTAACGCCCAAACACCCTCCTAGAAGGTAGGCTTGTGCCCTGCAGTGGGACGTATATAGGCTGATGATGATGATGATGATATAGCATACTTACAATCCACAAAAGATTAGCGCAATATAAAACTTGTACAGCATTGTACAAAATGATGACGTTCCTCAATCTATATGGTGGTTTGTCCTTCATATACGCTGGCCCAATCTTCAGGACGAACAGCAAGTATGCCCCCGTGATCAAGATCGGAGTTAGCGGTGAGGACATCAGGAACCATTCATCAACGAAATCGACTGTAAATAAATTGTGCTATGTTAAAATCTGTTGGGAACTGTCAAGTCGATCGCGGCGCACGCTGTGGCAGAAATTTGAACTATTTTCGGCGAAGTTGTGTATGATTTGCTTGAATCTATTCCAATCCGCACACTCACTGGCGGTAGTGTCGTGCACATAGCCAATTTTCCGACCGAATTACAACCGAAGCCGAAACCAAATTTCGGTTTCTGGACTGCAATTTTTAAGGTGTTAAAACTGCACTCGTAGTATGCTACACGTGATACGGCTGTATTACGTCTTTTATCTTGTTCGTTCGCACGCAAATAGAAAGAGAGCGAAGGTGTGATATCGCTGTATCACTGCGGGATGCTAGCTATGCTGGGCCACACAGAGTGCAGCTGCAGAACGGGTGCAGGCCGGCTGCAGACCGGCAGCAGTTGTAAACTATGGAATCATATGCGAGATGTCACAAAAGATGCAGTCCGGTGCGGCTGCGGAACGGTAGCCGCAGTGTGACACCTCACATCCCTCTGCATAGCTAGCATACCGCAGTGATACAGCGCTATCACACCTTCGCTCTCTTTCTATTTGCGTGAGAACGAACGAGATAAAAGACGTGATACAGCCGTATCACGTGTTGCATGCTACCAGTGCTGGCCTCAATTGTCGTAAACGCCATAAATGACTTTTTACAGGGGAATATCCCGATCGATATACCGAAAAAAAAATTAACAAAACTGCATTTTTAACTCATTTTGTCCAAAAGTGGCGTTTACGACCTTTGAGGCCAGTAGGGTCGATTTGTGAAGTGTCATACTGCGGCATAATGATGATTATGATTCCATAGTTTACAAAAATGCTGGCGGTCTGCAGCCGGCCTGCACCCGTTCTGCAGCTGCACTCTGTGTGGCCCAGCCTTTATCCTTCCTGCATCCTTCAGATCGTCGAAGATTTTCGTATTAAGTTTGACACAACGCATACCGAATTGACTGCTCGCTGATATCGATGTTTCAACCATAGATGTATTATACCAGGAATAGAGGAACATACAGCTGAGAGAGCGAGATGTACCTAGCGGCACCACTGTATAATAAAAAGAGATACGTGACGATAGGCAATAGGATCGTTTTTTTAGTCTCCAATAAATGTTTACAATTCGGTTTCCGTGAATAATTGCGAATCTAGAGTGAAGTCGTGGATGATTTTATGAAATATACTGACACTACTTCATTAATTTATCCACAGCTTCACGTAAGACTCAGAATTATAGACAATATTCTAATTTTTGCCTGCGAATAGTCTCCAAAAAACATCCAAAAAAGGTTTCATTTGACAACTCATGTTTGTTGCTCTATTCCTGTAAGGTATAATACCTTTATGGTTTCAACCGATGTTTGCGCTTTGAGAATTGCACTCCTGAAGCTTCCTGCACACGCTTGTGTTGCCTAGACAAGTCTGCTGTACATCGACTTGTCTGTTAAGCGATTGTTACCTACTAGCTTAATTTATAAAAGCGTCGATGTACAGCGACTTGCCTAAGCTCGCGCAAGCATGCTTGTTATCTCAGTACAAAAGAAGTGGAACGCTGATAGACAGCTTCCGCCATCTATCGGTGTCATTTGGAAGCACTATGTGTTGAAATTTGGGTTCGTATCTAAGCTGGAGCGATAGCGCGCGACACCTCACCGCTGCGCTATAGTAGTGAGTGATTTCGCCCATATCAAACACTGTCTTGTTGGTCTAGTGGTCTATCTAGACAACCGGCTCAAGATTCAGGTGCTTATGGTTAGAGCCTCGTGTTGGCTTGCCGTCTTTTTCTATTTATATTTTATCAATGTGGCTCCCCCTTCTGCTAATAAGGGGCAACGACAATAATTAAGACGTACAAAATCCCAGGCGACTTACCTATCTATAACCAATATACATATTAATTTTGCGCGCAAGTGTGTAAACGTACCATGACATGATACAAACCCTAACCTCAACACACAGGTGTCTCGTTAAGTCACCGCTAGATGTCGGAAGCTGTCTTTGGAAAATCAGTAAGACCACGAAAGAAGAACAACTTTTACTTTGTGGGACCAACTTTAAATAGCGAAAAAAGAAATCAACTGTTTTATACATTTTGGTCGAGTAGCTATTGACTTTTCTATGGAACAGCTGACTTTTTTACGCGATTTTGATATTGTCTCCGCTGTAAACGTTGTGCAGTTTCATGGTCTGAAGCACCTTGTTCGATATGTAACGCATTTAATTTTACAACGTGTATAATGTTATGTATTGTTAATTTATATAATACTAGTTACATCCAGTGTTATTTATAAATGACAACGCCTCATTACCATGCTTAATTTGCTTGCATGCAAATTTCAGTTCCTCGGGTTAAACAAATTTATAAACGTCATGTTTTTAAATCATTAACATACCTACATACATTCCAGGTCACATATACATAGGCTGTCTGGAATTCTAGATTGATCCAGTAGCACTCGCCTGGATTGGCCATTTATTGACCTGGATTCAAGACAGGTAGCAAGGACATCTCAGCCTACTGCTTCTTAATAACAAGCCGTGGTGGTCCAGTGGCGAGTAACCTTGCCTGCTGTGCAGGAGGCGATGGTTCGATCCCCGACTCGTACCAATGAGGTTATGGAATTTATGTACGATTTGTAACACACTAGCTTTTCGGTGAAGGAAAACATCGTGAGGAAACCGACATGGTTCAATTTCGAGGCATGTATTGTACACTGTACATTACAAGATTTACAAGTGGCGAGGGGCTCACTCCCCGTCACACTGTACAGTTTCGGTAATGTTGCATTTGCAATAAAAAAATCCAATCAAGAGTGCGATTTTTTAAAGTCACACGTTTAAATTAGCAGTAGAAAATGTCAACCATTATGTTAAACGTGTGAGTTTCAAAAAGCGGACTCCAGCCCAGCATGACCAAAAATTATAAAATATCTTGCTCCACTGCATTGCCCTCTGCGTTCACACGGGGGCAGGCAGCTACGAGGCAGTCGAGAGAAATAAGGCGAAGTGAAATGCCCTCGATAAATAGACCGGCCGTCCATTCACTGCCCTATCGTAGTTACTGCCACAGAACATTACAAGAGGCGTTAGAAGTGCAAAGTAGGCGCGGAACGCGTGCCACACGGTTCCGCACATTGCAGCGATATTATCGAGCGATATTATCGACAGCGATATCGCGACACCTTACACACTGCAGCGATTCCGCGATTCGCGTCACGCATGCGCCCACCACTGAATGTAGTCGAAAGAGATTGCGTCAGGTTGCGATAATATCGCGGCAATGTGTGGGATCGAGCGCGTCCCCATACAAAATGTACTGAGAACAAATATCGCAAAATCGCAGCGATATCATCGCTCGATAATATTGCGGCAGTGTGTAGGATCGAGCGCGTCCCCATACAAAATGTACTAGAAATAAATATCGCAAAATCGCAGCGATAATATCGCTCGATAAAATCGCTGCAATGAGCGGAGGCCTTTATTTTTAGACAAGTCTTATCGAAATAAATAATTTATGTGTAGGCACTTACTGTAACCTTTGTTAAAATCCCAATAAGACGTCTCATATTTTGACTTCATTTTCTGTTGAGTTTAATACGAATATAAAAGATACTTTTTTTAAACCGATGCGTTTCCTGCGGATACACATAATCGAGTGCGAACATAACGCGATTAATTAAGCAAGTGAATTGATTATTTGTGCAACTAAGTAGCCAAATTAATTAATTAACATGAAGCTTGAAAATTGCATAAAATTTATACACTTCATATAATAATTCATAAATTAATCCATTCGATTATTTGTTGTATGTCTTTGCTTTGCCCCATGTCGCGATAAACTACCTACTTATCATATCAAATGGTTCGGTATCAAATTAAATCTTACACACAAGCATATTTTCAACGTAGAGCTTGAAATATGCTTGTGCGTGTGTCGGGCTTGCGCAATAACGCCTGCCACACACGAGTCTATACCCATCAAACTGAACAACCAGAGTTGGCACCAGTCTCCACCCACAGACTATTCTATGTTAAATAGATTATTACAGACATATTATGTATGCATGCACACACGGCGACAGATCAACCTGCCCATAGTTGAACTCTATGTTTATAGAAATAAGGTCCAACCTTAGAAAAAGTATATGTCTAGAATGAGCATCACTGTTTTACCGTATAAAACAAAAGGGGCCAAGTTTCATAGGTTGGTGTGCGTGAGGCGCCATACAAATTATGTATGTGTGCGTGTATATGTATAGGGTTTAGGAACCAGTACTGGACTAACCATCATTAATTTATCGATTTTCACTAAGCACGCAATGAATATTGTTCATCACGTATGATTCACTTGACACTTTATCACGTTGTCACAATAAGAAATTTAAGATTTTGCAATTTTTAACGAAGGAAAACATAAATATTGTAGTACTTCACGTGAAATGAGATGCCATCTTTCACGTAGTTTATTTTGCTGCTTCTATTTTTGCAAACAACCGCTGAATAAGTCGGAATTTTGTCAAAAATCGGGAGATGTGACGCGGACGCGTAGGAGCTGTTGACTGACGGCGGTTTTTTAAATCTTGATCAATATGCGCAAGATGCGTTCGCAGGGGCCGAGCCGCCTTAGCAAATCTCCCTTGTTTGCTGTGATCTGAGGCTTCCCACCATTAAAATTGTTCGGTCAAAGTTGTATTTGATATTCGTGAAAAATTGGTTTTAGTGATATTTATGACATAATTTCGTGCGGATTGTGTGCCAAAAAGTTGCGTAAATCGACCAACATCACCACAGGAATCTCAAATACATACGAAGAAAGAACAAAAGTTTTGGTGCAAGTTAAATTGTACTGGTGATTTTGGCGGCAACGCGCGTGCTTACAAGATCGACCAAAATTTCATCCTCATCGTTCATCTATCATCCCATCTTCATCAGCACTCGTAGTATGCTGCACGTGATACGGCTGTATCACGTCTTTTATCTCGTTCGTTCGCACGCAAATAGAAAGAGAGCGAAGGTGTGATAGCGCTGTATCACTGCGGCATGCTAGCTATGCAGGAGAGTTTTGCACGGGAATCTTGAAGAAAAGGACGGGCTTTGTTCCTTAATTTTCTAAATTCGTTTTTCGTGGCTATTATTGTGTTAATGTGGTGGAATTAGTTTGATAATGTGCCATTAATGGAGTTGTTCTAATATAGTAAAAGTAAGACATAAAGAAGGCGAACCTGTTTGATTTGGATTGATTCTCGCGTAAAACTCCCCTGAACATTGGAATGTGTGTACCACCCTCGCATTTCAAGAGTTAGGTATTAAGGTTAGGTTAGGTTTAAGTACAAAGAAAAAAGACACTAATGACCAGGCAGTAAGGGATAGTTCCCATAGCCTATCCAAAAGGATAAACTTAAAAAAAAAAAAAAAACCAACCATGGATCTAAGGCCGAGATTCAGAGACGATTTGTAAGTCATAGTTCGAACTCCCGTATGTTAAAATCCATACATTTCTACCCTACTTAGCTCGAACTAAGACAAAAAAAATCGTCTCTGAATCTCGGCCTAAATCATAAAGGATAGCACTCCTCCTTACAAGCATTGATACAAGAAAATTTACGTTTGTCTCCGTCGTCGATATTTCCAATTAAAGTCAATGAAAATTTCCTTAAACAATCTAGAAACGAATCTCTATGCTCGTATAAAGTCAGATTTTCGTTAAAATATGTATATGTTAAAAATGCTAAGATTAATTTAAGATTTGTATGAAAATCTTTGAGACGCTGAAACTTTAAATACGCCAGTCATATAAAACATTGTAGGTCGCAATTGATTGCACGGAGCTGCATTTTTGGGATGTTGTTAGGATAGATACCAGCAGTATAAAACCAATTTTGCAGCTTCGAAAGACCTGTGCTAACCGAGGGGTGCTCGAAAAACCGCGCATTTTTCGGTCATTTTTCATGTTTTGACATATAACTTCTAAACGGTGCATCTTGCATAAAAATTGCGTACTACGTTTTTAAAAAAGACAAAATTATCTATAATTTGAATTTAACTGCAGCTCTGAAAGTTAAGTAGGTCTTGAGATACAATACTTCAAACATTGGCCATTTTTCCCAAAAAGTTCAAAATTGTAGTTTTAGCCGTCTTCCGAACAGGATATCAACTAAAATACTCATTGTACGAGGAAAATTGTAAGAAATGAATTTGTAAAACAGTTATGTAACTTTAATATAAACACAAGTTGAACCCTGTACTGTGATTAATTCCTTTGTTATCAGGAAAAAACTAAATATAAGTAAAATCGGTTTTTCAAAAAATTGAGCTTGACTCATTGCAAGAATTTTGTAAAGGATAAAAAAGACATAACTCAGTGAAAAATGATTTATTTAATGCAAAACGAACTTGAGTATGATTAATAATGTATCTATACCATAACAAAACTGTAAATGTTTGTTTGGTTGTTAGTTCGCGCATCACGCGAAAACTACTGAACCGATATTAATGTAACTTTTTGTATTTGAAAGCTTATGATTAGACGTATGAACTGATATATATTTGATCTCACTACCATGACGAGTGCCGGTGCGGACGAAGTTGTGGGCAAATCTAGTACTATTATTAAACCGTAAATATTGGTTTGTTGGTTGGCGCTTCACGCGAAAAGTACTAAACCGATTTTGATGAAACTTTCGAGGTCTGCAAGCTTATGGTCAGACTTAAAATTTGGTATATCATTTATTTTGATACGATGAAGGGAACCCTCGTGGACGAAGTCGCGGGAGAACTAGTAATTAAAAAATTATCACCATTATATAAAAACGAGAGTTTTCCTACGGCTTCGTCCACACGGGTACCCGTCATTGTAGCAAGATAAATTATATACTAGATTTGACGTCTAATCATAACCTTTTAAATGCAATAAATTTCATCAAAATCGGTTTAGTGGTTTTTGCGTGATGCGCGAACAATCAAACAAACATTTACGGTTTAATAACAGTACTAGATTTTCCTACGACTTCGTCCGCACCGGCACTCGTCATGATAGTGAGATCAAATATATATCAGGTTATACGTCTAATCATAAGCTTTCAAATACAAAAAGTTACATTAATATCGGTTCAGTAGTTTTCGCGTGATGCGCGAACTAACAACCAAACAAACATTTACAGTTTTGTTATTGTATAGATACATTATTAATCATACTCAAGTTCATTTTGCATAAAATAAATCATTCTCCACTGAGTTATGTCTTTTTTATCCTTTACAAAATTCTTGCAATGAGTCAAGCTCCATTTTTTGAAAAACCGATTTCCCTTATATTTAGTTTTTTTCCTGATAACAAAGGAATCAATCACAGTACAGAGTTCAACTTGTGTTTATATTAAAGTTACATAACTGCTTTATAAATTCATTTCTTATAATTTTCCTCGTAGAATGAGTATTTTAGCCGATATCCTGTTCGGAAGACGGCTAAAACTACAATTTTGAACTTTTTGAGAAAAATGGCCAATGTTTGAAGTGTTGTGTCTCAAGACCTACTTAATTTACAGAGCTGCAATTAAATTTATATTATAGATAATTTTGTCTTCTTTAAAAACGTAGTGCACAATTTTTATGCAAGATACACCGTTTAGAAGTTATATGTCAAAACCTGAAAAATGACCGAAAAATGCGTGGTTTTTCGAGCACCCCTCGGTTAGCACAGGTCTTTCGAAACTGCAAAATTGGTTTTATACTGCTGGTATCTATCCTAACAACATCCCAAAAATGCAGCTCCGTGCAATCAATTGCGACCTAAGGCGATTTCTATGTCTACCGTGACTGGCGTAAAAACTACCTACCATTTTAACAAAACTCTGACTTCATACAAGCTAGACATTCGTTTCTAGATTGTTTCTGAAAAAGTTTCATTGACTTTAATTGTTTAGTATTGAAAATATCACCAGACTTCGTTTGTATTTTTTGAAGCCGTGGTGGTCCAGTGGCGAGTAACCTTGCCTGCCTTGCAGGAGGCGATGGTTCGATTCCCGTCCAAGCCGACTCGTACCAATAAGTTTTTCGGAATTTATATACGATTTGTAACACCACTGGCTATTCGGTGAAGGAAAACATCGTGAGGAAACCTGCATGCTTCAATTTCGAGGCTCACCCCCCGTCACACTGGACAGAGTTTCGGTACTACTCCTGGTGAAACGTGGATGTTCTGAGGTTTCAGAATATCTCTGACTACCCCCTCGGGGAATATAGTCGTGAGCATATGCTACTTCGTTTGTATGGAGCGCGCTCCGAATAATATTCCCTTAAATCAACAAAACAACTACCTACCGACTACAAACCAATTTAAACGGATAAGTTGTCAGAGTTATTAATGTTGTCGGAAGTATGTACTTAAGGGTATATTACCGTTGGCGCGCTCCATACAAACGTACTATGGTGATATTTTCAATACTAACCAATTAAAGTTGATGAAATTTTGCTGAAACGATCTAGAAACAAATCTCTATGCTTGTATGGAGTCATATTTTCTTTAAAATGTTTAGTTTTAAAGTTACAGTGCCTCAAAGATTTCCATACAAATCTTAAATTAATCCTCGAATTAAAACTGTATATTTTAATAATGGCGTAATAACGGGGAAACCCGCTCACGGGGGTAAACCCCGCGATGGTGATACCGGTGCCGCACCTCTCGACAACCTTTAGCCACTCAATGGGATGTCGCCCCATTGTCGCACTTTGTGCGTGCGGCCGTTTTATGGGGCCCACTCGACGAGTCGGCGAGTCACCGCCTGCCCTATTTACAATTTTGTGACTATAGTTGTCATGGCAGGCGTCCGTTAACCGTTAGTCTCCTCTCCTCCCATAGCCCAGTATCCATCCATCCAACTTTCACCTCCACAGCCCAAGACCTTATTTTTCCATCACGGCCATAGCGCCGGACTCCAATAGTCTTTGCACCTGGCGGGGATCATGCTTGTGTGTATCATGTTGTGCGCTCGGAGATGGTATCCGCCATGTGTATTTAGATTAACTTGTCTTTTGAACGGGCCTCTACTAGCGATACTTTGAGAAAACATACTAGGTTCAGGGATTCAATTTCACTGACAGAGCGATTAATGGTCACGATAAGGTTAGAAAATAAAATATCTATTGTGATATTTGTGATTTTAATTTTAAATTTTTTAATTATTTAACAGGTAGATGACACGATTATGTCGAGACCTCCGCTTCCAAATACTTAGACAAAGTTGTATTACGTTATGCAATACAACCTGCCCACCAAATAATTTCTACTCTACTCGTGTTTCGCTCCACCAAGGAGCATCCTCAGGAGTTAGACCGACGAACGTTCGAAACAGAGTTTTTACCCCGCCGAGCGTCCGACACCGAGACGGGGTTTAGACCATCAAACTGAACAACTTTTACTATGGGACCAATATCGAAATCGCGAAAAAAATATGATGTTCCATACTCTACAAATCGACTAGAGGTGCAATATGTATGGGATATCAGATTTTTTTTTCTCGATTTCGATGTTGGTCCCATAGAGAAAGTTGTTCAGTTTGACGGTACAACCCCTTTAAGAGTTTTAAATATTTATTTTACTTATGAAACACCTTGTAGACCCAGATACACAATCAAGCATAACTTTGCAACGAGAAAAGATATAGGTAGGTACTCGCGATGCTGGTCGGACGGTACTCGTAAGTATTGTAGGTACACACGACGACTGCTCAGGCTACCCTGTTTGGACTTTGAACTATTAGAAGTAGAACGCTGCGAATCGTGCGAGAGGATGCGGTATGTTGTTGTTGTTTCGTCTCACGGCACGCTGCGCCCGCGCCGGGAGCCGCGTCTATGCAGGCTCTCTACCGCACTATTTTGTGTTTTGTACGTAGTGTAGTTATGGGTATATAATATAAGGTGCGTAACCTGATGTGTCGCCGTGTGTACATGGTCTAGTCGACGAGATTGGGGTACGAGTACCTATATTCTGAAACCCTGGTCGTTATACTTGATTCTCTTTATTGCGGACATTATTTCAAATTTAAATTCAAACTTCTCCCTATCGGTTATAGCCTTCATATCAGGTAGAATAGATCGTAAAAAATTGTCAGGATCATCTGGAGTTTTCTCTACCAGAGTCATTCTTTGCTATAAAGATTTTTGAAACGGTGTAATTCTGTTGCGTTTTTTTGAGTTTTGGTGACGTTGATGCAGGCGTTAGGTGTTAATTATTGAGAAATCTTTAATATTTTTATGGGGCGCCATTGAACGGTAATATCCATAAAAAAAAATCGGCATCTCTGCTCTTTACAGCACTGGTTTAATTAATAAATATTCCATGTAGCTTTTTATTACTTATTTAATTTTGAAATCATTGAAGGCTTCCGCATATTATCGAGCGATTTTATCGAGCGATATTATCGACAGCGATATCGCGACACCTTACACACTGCAGCGATTCCGCGATTCGCGTCACGCATGCGCCCCACCACTGAATGTAGTCGAAAGAGTTGCGATAATATCGCGGCAGTGTGTGGGATCGAGCGCGTCCCCATACAAAATGTACTGAGAACAATTATCGCAAAATGGCAGCGATATTATCGCTCGATAATATGAAAATAGAAATATTAAAATAAAAAACCTCGCCATATTGAGGAAAATCATTGGAACTAATTTTTGTATTTGGAACACACTGACGTTAAAGCAAGAAGTTTATAATTGTTAAATGTTATAGTCGATTGCAGCGCCCCCAAACCAGGTTTTTTATATTTCTGCTCAGGCTTTAACAACGTGAATAATAGTTACTTGTAAATTCTCTTTTCTCCCCTCCGGGCGGAAAGCGTCAAATTTCGTCCAGCTGTAATGTAAACGAAGTTGCCGCTTTCCGGCCCCGTCGAGGAGAAAAATAGTAGACACCTTGGGCAGTTAATAAGAAACACAGGTAATTGTCGGCCGAGACGAAGCCGAGAGCCGAGCCGAGACTTATAGGGTCCCCGAGACGATCAAGTGCACTTGACAAGTCTATTTGATTGAACCATGGAGTAAGAGGAGATGGCATATCGGCTTGTTTCTATAGAAAATTATGTCGCCGACAAAGGGGGTGAGGGGAGACAAAAAGCATTAGGGGAGCGTGTAATTTCTCTATGGTGTACAACAATCGCAGTACAAACTAGATGACGTCATGCCAAGTTGGTGGTTACTGTGCACACTTTGTTACACCATCTCTACCAAGAGGAGTGTGTAATTTCTCTATGGATTGAACCGAATATTGATCGTTTACGACTTGCACGTCAAGTGCACTTGATCGTCTTGGGGACCCATCACTATCCTGCCCTAGGGACCTAGTTGTTTAATCTACTATAATTATTTCAAATTGCTTGCTTTCTTTTTATAATTTTCAATATAAAATTTTCTAAATAGATAAGTGAACAAAAAGATGTGCACCCAAGTCGCAAACAGTAAGAAGGTGGATTGTGGACAATTCGATGTATAATAGTTTAAGTTTATAACAACAAATACTATGAAGAATTGTGCCTGAAACAAAAGATAAATTGTGTTAATCGCTTCGAAGAATATACTTACATAAAAACCGACAAAGTGCATGTCGGACTGTCCCATGATAGGGTTCCGTAGCCATTGTATTTCACTACATGGTTCCTCAATGATAATTTGTACACGAATGTAGTTCATACTACGAATAAGAATGTATGGAAGTGTAAATGAAGCTCTAAAAGTGGCACCAAAAAAAGTGTACCGTGTTCTAAATATGTTCTTTAAAAACTGTACCTAGCCGCCAAAACACAAACAACATGCCATTTTTCATTGGAAGCCAAAAATTATTTCGATTTTGTTTAGAGTTACTCTTCTATAGTTATTCTTATTCGTAGAGTTCATACAATTAAAATGGAACTTCACTTAGGTAAGTTAGTTTAATTTCTAATTGTATACTATATCAAGTAGAATAAGAAGAAAAGTGTTCAAGTTGTTTTTCTCAATTCTCACTTAAGGTGGTTGCAGAGGTGTTAATTTTATACAAAAGTTTGACGCGTAATACACGTAGACGGCATTAATATAAGTAATAATTTATCTATGGAAAAATTGTTTGAAGAATCTAGATGCCGTGTATCAAATAAAATTTGCAATTTATAATATAATTACGAAGATACAAAGCTTTCAAATATTGTATGAAGAATTTCAAAGCTTTATATCTTCGTAACCATATTACAAATTGCAAATTTTATTTGATACGCGGCATCTAGATTCTCTAAAGTCTAATTTTCCATATAACACCAACTCATAAGTCATAACACACACACATAGTAACACTCACACTTTTAATTTTTATATTTCAAAGTTGTTAATTATGAGCAGGTTATTAAAGTTCATCGCATGTCTCCGTTATGTTAGTTGTAACTTCATTGTCTATACTTGTACTTAACATTTATTTATCACTATAATTATTATAATATCGCTCACTCTGTCCTAAAATTGTAATTATTGTCTGATAAATCGTAAAGGATTCCCGAGATTCTGGCTTGCCGCATGCGGGGTCCATTGTATCATGTGTACTGATTTGTTCTTTTTGTTAATAGAGATTATATTGTATTTGTACATATTTTGTATTTGTATATAAAAAATATTATTTTTAATTATTCCGTCTACGCGTATTACGCGTCAAACTTTTGTATGGAATGAAACCACCTTAAGAGGAAATGATGAAATATAACCTATTTTTGGGTTACTGTTATCTGTCTTCATGCCAAATTATCAAAAATTAGCGAGTAATCGAGGTAGAGCATACATACAGACAGACAGAATGGACGAAAGTATAAGGGTTCCTTGTTTGACTACGGAACCCTAAAAAGGGCTACTCCAACCACACTCCAACTTACTACAAAAGTTGTCATCATTAGACCTTCGAATTTCTAAAAATTTGGTGTGGCAACACTGATCGATACCTATTATTATTTATTAAGAGAATATTATTCCGAGAGCGAAAATGCGCGCTGCATACAAACGTACTATGGTGATATTTTCAATACTAACCAATTAAAGTCAATGAAATTTTGCAGAAACAATCTAGAAACAAATCTCTATGCTTCTATAGAGCCAGATTTTCGTTTAAATATACAGTTTCAATGCTAGGATTAATTTAAGATTTGTAAGGAAATCTTTGAGGCACTGTAACTTGAAAACTATACATTTTAACGAAAATCTGACTCCATACAAGCATAGAAATTTGTTTCTAGATTGTTTCTGCAAAATTTCATTGACTTTAATTGATTAGTATCGAAAATATCACCATAGTACGTTTGTATGGAGCGCGCTCCGAATAATATACCCTTAACACAATCTTAAAATAAATACTCACCAACTGTAATTTAGTAATATATTTCTTCCACCATAAATATTTAGCTAGACCGGGAAACGTCGACAACCCATAGTAAGTGTACATGATAACATGAACAAACGTATTCAATACTATCATGAAAGCAAATGAATATGACGGCGAATATTTAATACCGAACCAGCCTAATGTGAACATTAAACTATGATGGTAGACGTGCAGAAAAGATATCTGATTCCATTTTTTGCGTAGAACGAAAAAGATTGTGTCCATATATTCTGTCAGCTTTGCTATTAAATACAGGTATCCAGCGGACATCATCTGTGGGGGAAAAGTTTTCATTAAGGTAAAAACGTGGTTCATTTCATCATCAACATCAGCCTATCATCGTCCACTGCTGAACATAGGCCTCTCCCAAGGCGTGCCACTAAACGACCCTGGGCATTCCTCATCCAAGTCACTCCTCGCTACCTTTCTTAGGTCGTAGGTCCAGCGGGCCGCAGGGCTACCTACACGCCTGCCAGTTCGTGGTCTCCACTATAGAACTCTGTCTCGTCATCAGTTCGTGTCAGTTCTTCGACAGATATGACCAGCCCATTGCCACTTTAGTTGCTGGCAAAAAGGTTTATTCGGTCAGTGCGTCCTGCCAGTAATGGTGCGGAAACGTAGACCCTGACGATATAGGACTAGTTCATCAATTCATAGTCGCTAAGCGAGCTATGCTTGGTGTTTCTCTGGGAGATCACATCAGGTATTAAGTGATATAGAACTAAAGTGGTTGACATAGCTCAGAAATCCCGCGTTTGCAGGATTGGATTCCCTATATGTATACCTTTTTGTGACGAAGCTTGTCGTGGATATTTGACTGTACATCCTGTTGGACGAGGCATGTTGCCAATTTTATAATTAATTATTTAGTAATGGTTCAAGATTATGTAATTGTGTTTCTGAAATAATTTTTTTGTCTTTAAAATTATACCTACGTACCGTGTATGTGTATTCCATTCTGGGATTTAAACACTTTTTTTCCAATATACCGTCTTGGAGCAAAATCCGGGTGCCCTGAAAATATAAGGTCGGATTTGTTATGAAAGATTCAACAGAACCGTGACCGTTACTGAAACGTGGATGTTCTGAATATCTCTGACTACCCCTCGGGGAATATAGTTGTGAGCATATAAATAATAATAATAAATAAATAAATATCTTGGACAGTGTCACACAAATTATCTAGTCACATTTAAAGTACCAGAATCTAGCCTGGACTTGTATTATGATGACTAGACAACGATATAGAATACAATACATACATATTATTGATTATAAACATGTTACAGCCATGTTGTGCTTTTTCGAATCAAATTAAAGATTGAAAAATTTGTCTCGGGCGGGACTTGAACCCGCACTCTTCCAAACCGGGGAAACGTGCTAACCAATTACACCACCGAGCCCACTGCCCAGAGAACGAAATTTTCAATCTGTTACGTCTTAAGGGGACGTGCGCGCGCGCCATCTACTGGAAGTATTACAACCAACCAACTTGCAAGTCAAGCATTACAACTTGAATTCATACAATATAGATGGCACACCCTGTTCCAATATTATTGATTATAAACATGTTACAGCCATGTTGTGCTTTTTCGAATCAAATTAAAGTTTGAAAAATTTGTCTCGGGCGGGCGTTTACATACATACATACTCGTATAATAATAATAATAATAATAATAATAAATATCTTGGACATTGTCACACAAATTATCTAGTCACATTTAAAGTTCCAGAATCTAGCCTGGACTTGTATTATGATAACTAGACAACGATATAGAATACATATATAGATACAAACATCCATGACTAGGGTACAAAATATTCATAATCATCATACAAATATTTCTTCCTTACGGGATTCGAACCCGCGACGCGAGCCTTGGCACAGCAGGCAGGTTCACTACTGACTGTGCTATCGGGCCATCCATAGACATGGATGGATGGAATCGACAAATCATAGATCATCAATTTGACGAGTAAAACGCATATACAGGTAAATGTAACAGACACCCTAGTGACATTTAAAGGGGCGGTGGACCATCAAACAGCTATGGTGCCAAAAAAAAAAGAAGTTTGCTCTACAGTAGGTAAATGGTGTTTTGTTCAGATAACGAGTATCTGTGTGGTACAAATAGACAGCACAGTCGATTTATAATTATTATACAAAACTAAGTTTCGTCCAGGTTTGAACATTTAGTAGGTAATTAAAGTAAAAAAAGTGTTAACACAATCTAGAGAAATTAATATAGGTATAGGTATGTGTGCTTTGCATTTGCCAGATATCCTTATAAATATTTAGTTGGTTCTAAAGTTATCGCGGCTCAAAGTTTTTCCTTAAACTATGCTCCATTCCAAATAGCAACGAAAATTTAAGGCCATTTTTTTTAAATTACAGAAATAGTGTTTTGAAACACTTACTCTCACTTATTCTTAGAACAGCTTTAGTAACGTCCAAGATATGTCGGATAGTTTATCTTTCTGATAAATAAATTATATTTGCTTATC
This sequence comes from Agonopterix heracliana, assembly GCA_963693445.1. NCBI lineage: Eukaryota > Metazoa > Arthropoda > Insecta > Lepidoptera > Depressariidae > Agonopterix > Agonopterix heracliana. Next base: position 4,540,481 of record OY856321.1, read on the forward strand.
AGAGTTGGTCAGAACGCTAAATAGGAATCGGAAAATCTCATCGTCCTTATTTGGAATGCAGTATAATATTGAAAGCAAATACGCAAAGCAAATGCATTGGTTTATAGATCGTGTTTAAAAAATGTTATTGTCTTTTATTGGTAAAATTTGTTTTTGTTTTTTACTTTCTAGACGGGTCTCTTGACCTCAATCTAAATTGAACTTCGTTTGTATGCAGATTCTAAGAACTATTTAAAAATAACACTTAATTTAAATACCCTACTAAAAGGTCAACGCAAATACACGGTCGTGTTATTTGGTATTCACATGGTATTCACTAGGTATTCATAAAGGCAAGAATATCGACCGAATAATTTATTTTTACCACGTTCGTTTTAACATGCTTATATTAGCTTCACCTATGTACTCGTATCTATAGTAGATTACAAACCGAGGACAGGAAAGTAAGAAAGGTCTCAGATCCAATGTAATTGTTGGCGAAGCCGAGGCATGTGATCTGAGGCTTTCTAATTTACTGTCCGAGGTTAGTATACTATTTTTCTCCTCGACGGAGGTGGAAAGCGACAACTTCGTTTAGCGCAGCGGGACGACAATGGACGATTTCCGTCCGGAGGGGAGAAAACTAACTATCCAACTAAGTATGTAAGAAAATCTAGGATGTCGATTTTAACCTACTTCTAATAATGTATCGATTTGAAACTTTGCAGGTGTATGTAGTTCAGATGGCAATATAATTATTTCGTACCATAGAGCTGATCTGATGATGGAGTCATGAGATGAATAGTGGAACTCTTCAATGGATACTTGTAAACCACTATAGTTTGGGCTCGTTTGCTTGTATAATGTATGGGACTCGTCAAAAGCATAAGCATATGCTCACGACTATAATCCCCGAGGGGGTAGTCAGAGATATTCTGAAACCTCAGAATATCCACGTTTCACCAGTAGTACCGTATGTCTGTCCAGTGTGACGGGGGGTGAGCCCGTCGCCACTTATAATGGACAGTGGGTACAATACATGCCTCGAAATTGAAGCATGTAGGTTTCCTCACGATGTTTTCCTTTACCGAAAAGCCAGTAGTGTTAAAATCGTACATAAATTCCGGAAAACTCATTGGTAAGAGTCGGCCTGGACGGGGATCGAACCATCGCCTCCTGCACGGCAGGCAAGGTTACTCGCTACTGGACCACCACGGCTTTTAAACGAGCCCAAACTCGAGGGATTTACTAGAAGCCGTTGAAGAGGTCTTCTGGCTCGATCATGAGCTCCAAGACACCATGTATAATGTATGGGACTCGTCAAAACAAAGCAAACGAGCCCAAACTCGAGTGGATTTACAAGTAGCCATTGAAGAGTTCCACTATTCATCTCATGACTCCATCATCAGATCAGCTCGATGGTACCAAATGATTGTATTGTCATCTGAACTACATACACCTGCAAAGTTTCAAATCGATACATTAATTAGAAGTAGGTTAAAATCGACTTCCTACATTTCCTTAAATACTTAGTTGGTTAGATGTTAGTTAGTTACATACAGGTGAAGCTAATACAGGGTGTTTCATAAGTAACAATAAATATTTGAAACTCTTAAGGGGGTTGTTTAGACCGTCAAACTGAACAACTTTCTCTATGGGATCAACATCGAAATCGCAAATAAAATAATTTCATATCCCATATACATATTTTAGCTCTAGTCGATTTGTAGAGTATAGAATTAGTATTTTTTTTTCGTGTATAAGCATGTTAAAAATAACGCTTGTTGTGTCAGATTCGGACAAAAATTTGCTAAGGTTTTCGGGTAGAACAAATTTAATATGCATATTCATCATACAAATATTTGCCCCTTACGGGATTCGAACCCGCTACCCTCGAATCAGCAGGCAGGTTCACTATCAACTGAGCTATCGGGCTTTCATTTTAATCGAAGCTATAATTATAGCAGGCCTTTGGATTTGCCCAGCAGTGGAACATTGAACAGAACACGTAAAAAAAAAAAAAATGACAGCAAACAACATACTTACAATCCACAAAATAAAAAGAGAATATAAGACTTGAACTGCATTGTACAAAACGACGACGTTCCTCAAATTGTATGCTGGTTTCCCCTTCATATACGCCGGGCCTATCTTCAGGACGAACAGCAGGTATGCCCCCGTGATCAGGATTGGCGTCATCGGAGATGACATCAGGAACCATTTATCAACGAAATCAACTGCAATTATAACGGACAATTCGACCAATTTACAATCTGCGGTGTCGAGATTCTCTACGAGATCTATGAGGATGGTTTTTGCTGCGCGCTCTATAAAAAACAAAAACTGGTAAAATTTTCAATATAAGGAATTAAAGTCAATGAACATTTTTAGACACGATCTAGAAACCAATATCTGTGCTTTACAATCTTTACATTTTGTCGGATTTCCGTTAAAACATATAAGTAATTACATAGTTTAAATGCTGCTAGGATTAATTTAAGAATTGTATGTAAAATATTGAGCCACGACAACTTTGAAACTATATATATTAACGGAAATCTGACAAATGTACGTAAAGCCCAGATATTGGTTTCTAGATAGTGTCTAACATTTTTCACTGACTTATTGGTTAGTATTGAAAATATCACTGACTAATTGGTTAGTATTGAAAATATAAACAGACTTCGTTTGTATGGAGCGCGCAGCAAAAACTCTCCTCCAGGCAATTTGTTTACGTAAATATTTTATACGTTCGAAAGAATCTATCTCTTTCCATAAGGTCAACACAAATATTTCATGAAGCACTGTATGTGCTATGCGGTTATAATAAGATACTTGTCTGACAAAAAGTTTAAGTATTCTATAGATATTATCTTAACTAGGTATTATAAAAGTTTAATAGAAGCGTGTCTGTACATTTAAGATGTTTATAAGAAAAACAGGTAGGTATTACCACAGATACCTACTTATGTATTACTTAAAACTGCCTTGTAACAGTATAATGTGTGTTTGCTTATAAGTAATGTATTCAGCTACTTTGAGACCCCTGTGAGCTTAAAAATATGTAAAATAGTGAACGCATCGTTAGCAAACCATAAATAAATTAAATTAATTAAGGCCCGGTTATCCGAGTGCTAGCGTCTCTTTCTTACAACACAAGTATAAGTTTGCAATTAGCCATCTCGCTTCAATTGAAGTCAGGATCGCAAAAAAACGTATTTTTCATCAATATCTTTTCTCTTGGGTGTTTCTAAGCTCCAAATTCGGCGAAGTTGTCTAGAAATATTTAATGATTTCAGTTAAGTTCAGAAATAAATATCAGCAGTTTAATCATAATATTGAAAAAAACTTAATAATAAATGAACACTAAAAAGAAAAAAACAAGTCCAGTAGTCTAGAATTCAGGAGTGCGATTTTTGAATCTCATTCTGTGAGCTCAGCAGTTGATAAAGTCAAAATTACTATGGAGATACGCATCTTTTTACTGTTGATTCGACTTTCAAAAATCATACTTCAGGAGTGCAATTTTTGAAAGTCAAAACAGCAGTAGAAAGATGCGTATCTCCATAGTAATTTTGACATTTTCAACTGCTGAATTCACCGAATGAGATTCAAAAATCGCACTCCTGTTATGTAGTATTGAAATTGAAGCAACTTTCACAGTCGGGACCCAGTATTTGGAAAATTTGATCCGGTCTAGAATTTTTAATGGGTCCCGACTGTTAAAAGACAATGGCAGAAAATTAATATTTTTAGTGTGGCATGTTTGTGACGAAACGTGTTGTGGATTATTTCCTATGTACCCAGTAATTAATAAATATTTTTTCACCACCTCAAACAAAAATACTACATAACAGAATTCTAGACTAGTCTAGACCAGAATTCAAGACCAGTAGAGTCTTGTTGTTTATTTCTTTTCAGATTTTATTTTAAGTTCAATTTTTACGCAGACGGGTTTTTTGATTTCTTCAATGATACCCCACTCGACATAGTTCGTGAACTTTCATTTTTTTATTTTTCACAATATGGCGTCTGGTAGTCCGGTAGTACATACATAAATACATACATAGGCTGTTAAACACATTACCATAAGAATTAGTTAATAATATTCTTATGACATTATCCTTCCTTTGCGTCGCGCAGTCAGGTAAAAAGGGGTAACTTTGGGATTTTATCTATCTAGTAAACTTAATCTAATCGTGTTGTTGAGACCGAAGGCCTAGACATCATTTGTTTTCAGACTTTAAAACACAGTTTTTCATGCTTCTTTCGAGTTCAAAAAACTAGTGAGCGCAGGCTCGACCGGATCATAGCGTCTTAAAATGTTACCGATGTATTAATTTGGTTCAAATGTTATAGTTAATAAATGTTTGTTAAATTAAATCTAAATAAGTAATTCCTACTTACTATAGCCTTTGTTATAATCCCAGCGAAACAGTCCAAATGATTTCTCATATTCGGATTCCATTTTCTTTTACTTTTAAATATAAGGTCTAACAAAATTAGGTGAAACTATTTTAAGGGGATGATCAGACCATCAAACTGAACAACTTTCTCTATGGGACCAATATCGAATCGAAAAAAAAAAGAAAATTCCCATACATTTTGGTCGAGTAGGTTTGTATGGACAGCAGATTTTTTTTCGCGTTTTCGATATTGGTCCCATAGAGAAAGTTGTTCAGATTGATGGTCTGATCATCCCCTTAAAATAGTTTCACCTAATTTTGTTAGAAATTTTATAAAAACACACTTTTAAAAATACGTTCTTTATCCAGTTGCGTTTTCCACGAAAACACTGAATCAAGTGAGAACACAGACCGATTAACAAATTTAACAATGTTGACAGATCAAATTTAAAAAAATCCGTAGGTAGTTCAAGCAAGTTCATGGTTGAAAAATCCGTTGATCTACAGACTTTCAAAAGCTTTAGCTTTCAGAGTACCCTACAGAAACTAAATTTGACACTAAAACAAGTTTAAGCAAAATAAGAAGAATCATTTTCAGCCTATAAACGTCCCACTGCAGGGCACAGGCCTACTATTAAGGTGTATGGGCGTTAGTCCACCACGCGTGCCCAATCGATTGGTAGACTTCACATACGCATCGAAATTTCTTCCTCGCGATGTTTTCTTCACCGTTTATCTGACTGCATTGCATTTTTGTTTACTTTTTAGCCTAAATTGTTCGTCTTCAGACCCCTCTCTGGTCAACGCCATCTATCGCCGGTATGATGAACTACGTTTGAGTAGCGGTCAGAAAACTCCTCATTGGAAAAAAATATACTTTATGCTTATTTGCGGAACGAAATTTAGGAAATGTCTAAGATCATTAAAATCCGTAGATCTACGAATAAATCCGTAGGTCTGGCAACGCTGACGATTAAATTACTACCCTAGTACCAACCTCTAGAAAGAAAGTGAATTCGGTATGTCAAGTTATTTTTTGGAGTGCTGAAAAAGTGCTGAATCGAAAACCATTTCGAGATAATTGTCTCAATAATCATATTTTCTATGTCAGAGATTTTAAAATGAAAGGATTACAGATATTTTTAATAAAATAACGTCGTTTTTCGGTCCGTCCAGTGACGTCACTGGCATACCTGTGAACTCCTTGGTAAACATAAAATCAGCTTAAAACAACTGACCATTATGAAAAAAAAATCATTCACAATGTCAGAATTTGACATTTGATGTTGCCGTATCTGTTTCCAGCATAGAGTTAGAAAGAGGAGGCAGGTTTTAATTTTTTTAAATATAGCAGTAGGTAGTTTTTCTCCATGGAGTTCGAATTATTTTCTCTTCACCATTTTTGCACTTAGAGATTACAGATCAAAATAATTTAAAAATTAAATTTATATTGATAAACTCGATGAATCGCAGTAAGGATGAAATAGGTGTCTTAAAATTATGTCTTCTATCCGTAAAAAATATAAAAATGATGACCAAAAAAAAACTTAACATACCGAATTGTTAACTAATCAGCAACAACGTAAAAACAAATTAACATGCAACCCATTGGTAAGTTATACGTCAACTCAAGATAGACAGTCGAAGCAACGAATGCGTCGAAAAAAATATCACCCGCGTCTAGGGTGATAAACAGTGACGGTATACACGCACACAAATAAGTTGTGTGACGCCTCACGCACGCCTTTGACTAACCATTTATATACTGACCAGCCTTGCGGTAGCATTTCCCCTCTGTCACGGTACAAGCTTGTGGCGAGCTGACAGTGAGTGGCGACACCGCGGACCCCTATCCAGGGGGACCATACAGACATGCGCTCACACACACACACATCCACACAGACAGTAACACACCCCCCTACCTCTGGCTTGCCTTCATTGGCCGTCCAGAGTGGAATTGCAAGAGCTGAACCTATGCTCCAGGTTGGAAGTGTATTGCACGTAATGGCGTAATAACGGGGAAACCCGCTCACGGGTGTTTAGCCGCTCAATGGGATGTTGCCCCATTGTCGCACTTTGTGCGTGCAGCCGTTTTATGGGGCCAACTCGACGAAGCGGCGAGTCACCGCCTGCCCTATTTACAATTTTGAGACTAGGCCGAGATGAATGGATTTTGACATACGGGAGCTCGAACTATGACTTACAAATCGTCTCTGAATCTCAGCCTAGTTGTCATGCCAGGCGTCCGTTAGTCTCCTCCCATATCCCAGTATCCATCCATCCAACTTTCACCTCCATAGCCCAAGGCCTTATTTTTCCATCGCGGCCAAAGCGCCGGACTCCAATAGTCTTTGCACCTGGCGGGGACCATCCCCGTGTGTATCATGTTGTACGCTCGGGGATGGTATCCGCCATGTGTATCCCTTACATATAAAGACCGACCAGAAATATAAAAAACCTCGCCATGTTGCGGCAAATCATTGGAACTAATTTTTTTACTTGGAACACTGACATGAAAGGTGACAATCGATTGCAGCGCCCCCAAACCAGGTTTTTTACCAGGTTGTTCGACAATAGCATCAATAGTCAGAGTCACACACTGTACAGTAAATCTGGAGGAAATACCGTCCCATCATACTGCACAGTCATCTCTAAGAGATATTTTGATAATACGGTCCACTTCTTCTTCATCAGTAGGAAGGAGAACAAAAGAGTCTGCGGGTATAACAAAGGAGGGAGATGAATTGGAGGGGTCAGAAGACGAAAATTTGACGCTGAAAAGTAAACAAAAATACATGTCACTGAGTCAGACGCATCCGTCGACGAAATATGTGCTCTTGTTTTGCTGATTACTTAAAACACATTAAATTTTTTTAACCACCACCGGTTTTAATGAAAAATATAAAAATAGGTTAAAAAATAAGAGTTACGTATTTTTTCGATTTAATTTTAACTGATATTTCTATTTTTAATTTACTTTTGAATTTTCTGAAAAACATAGGCTTTATGGCCAAGATACCTTGGCCTCAATGACATTAAAAATTAAAACTGTCAAATACAATAGAAATGCCAAGCAGGGAAAGGAATAAAATCTCATTCAACCAATATTATATTTTTCATTATTTTTCAAATAACTCGAGAAATAATAGATAGAAAAATCTTATAATCATAATCATAATCATTTATTGCTTTCACATGTTTATAATTTTGATATAAGCTTTGAATCACATAATCTCCAAATGACGGCTGTAAGGGCTAGATCCCATTGCCTTTCCTAAAGCCATCCATCATCATTTTTTTTTTTTTTTTTTTTTAATATATTTACTAGCCTGGCTACTAGACCTTTTGGCTATATCTTAATTTATTTTTAATTTTCTTCTGTTTTCACATTAAAACGTTGGTATTCGACGTTTTGATGGTTCTTTGGAGTTTTTGGAGGCAATCGAAAGACGCAGGAAAAGCAGAGAAGTCCACAGGAAAGAGATGAACCGACCGCTTTGCCGCGCTAAAATAACGGAACACTTTTCCTGTTTACGACCCATGCACCATCATATTTCACTGAACTATAATTGTTCACTTGCACGACACTTTGTTACGCAAAACAACACCAATTTTACGAACCAAAACTCACTATAAACAATGAAAATTCGATGAAATATGAGGACTCCAAACGTCAACTACCAAAGTCCGCCAAAAACTCATCCATCATCATTTTTTTTTTTTTTTTTTAATATATTTACTAGCCTGGTTACTAGACCTTTTGGCTAAAACTTATTTTATTTTTAATTTTCTTCTGTTTTCACATTAAAACGTTGGTATTCGACGTTTTGATGGTTCTTTGGAGTTTTTGGAGGCAATCGAAAGACGCAGGAAAAGCAGAGAAGTCCACAGGAAAGAGGTGAACCGACCGCTTTGCCGCGCTAAAATCACGGAACACTTTTCCTGTTTACGACCCATGCACCATCATATTTCACTGAACTATATATTTTTCACTTGCACGACACTTTGTTACGCAAAAAAACACCAATTTTACGAACCAAAACTCACTATAAACAATAAAAATTCGATGAAATATGAGGACTCCAAACGTCAGCTACCAAAGCCCGCCAAAAACTCTCCATCATCATTCATTTTTCTACGGGTTGCCAGACTGGGGATTTTTTCCGCGATTTCGGGGATAAATTTTGTATTTTGGGAAATGATATTCATATCCATATGAAATCGTTGTATTGAAAAAAATATGTCTGCGTAAAGCGAGACATGTCCACGTTCTCAATCGACACCAGCAGCTGGGAGGATGTCGCTGAGAACCGCGACTTGTGGAGGAGCCGAGCACGATATGGCATGGTTTGTTTCCTTGGCTGAAAAGCGGAAAAGGAGGTAAGGTATGATCGACTTGCAAATCCAACTGCAATGTAATCTCTAATTTTACTGCTTTACATGCGGCCGTACCTGTCGCTCTCGTACCGGGCTTTTTAGTCACGAGCGTAAGTGCCGCCAAGACGCTGCTTAAATAATATTTTTATAGATGGAAAGGCCAATGATGGATGGATGGTCATAGGATGACTCTGTCTGACCATCATTCACTCCAAGGCCTCCAGTTAATTAGCAAGAACCTACGATAGTAATGCTATCTTGGTTGACAAATACAACATAACGTGTGAAAAAACAAGATGGCAGTATTTTTATCAACATGTCTATTCCAAGCAGCCTACAGCCCCTATCTGTCAAACCTCTGTCAAACGCTGTCAAATGCTTTAACCTCAAAATCTAATTGGCACCATTTTCGTGCTTTATTTAAGTCCAAAATCTACAAAACTATCTTATTGTTATTAATTAAGCCATGGGAAAATCGGACTTTACACTTTCTGGTTTATTTACTCGAGAAAATTTTATGTATGTACTCACTTGTGGAATCTGATATTTTCGCCCGAGTTTTCCTTGTTTCCTGAATGCGATCTGCACCCGCGCACAATACAGGACATTCTCTTTATATTAAAGTCACCACCACTTCACTAATTTCTTCAGATTTCTTTTTTAAATGACAATTCTTGCTAATGAACCGCGACGGTACTTTCGAGCAATGATACGCGACCAAATTGAAAAGGGTTCCAATGTTGCCATCGTAGATGATAAAAGTGACTTTCTTATTTGGCAGTATGGATAGAGGTCTTTAGGAGTCAGTTTGACGTTTTGGGTAGTACGGTGTGACGTCATCAAGAAGTTATCTACTTGTATTAATTGATCTGAGATTCACTCGATCGATCGATACCAGACCCTCTAGCATGATTTCTATTCACGCGTGCGAATCGGCTTTTTTCTATACTGAAAGTCGCGGTTAATTTGTATGCAGCGAAGGCGCGTCGCACGCGTGTAGAGAAATCATACTAGTCGTGCTGTGCCTATCACATATGAAAAGCGCTGTCTATGGTGCTGTTAAGTTTAAAGTCGCGTTATTTTGGTTTCTACTTTTATCCTAATAATTTTGGGGACATCCCAGAACGGATTTTGACAAGGGCTCCCAAGATTCATCATTTTCATTCATTTTTTCAAGCACATCATTTTCTTGAGAAAGACATAAGTATTAATTCACTGAAATGAAAAACCTACACAAAATTAAAAAAAAATGTCTGTTGTGCTTGTGTGGGTGCCTCAGATCAATTAATACAAGGTGGGTGCTGTCTGTCAGTTGATCGGCCGGTTGTTTTCGGTGCATTTATGTTCTATTTCGGAAAAACATTTCTCGATCCGGGGGAATTTCCGAAATCACATTTGGCAACCCTGCTTGCTTTTTCGTTCCTTTCGTTCGTTCGATTTCACAATGGCTTGATAGTTGATTTGTTTTTTGTTTTATCTTGTGTAGCTTGTTGCTTTGATTTTGCAGAGGATTTAGTTTGTTGCTTACGAAAAATGTGTTCCATTTACGATCTTTCTACATAACAAGATAAATCACAAAGTTGTTCGATTCAAGTTGATTTTACAACTTAATATTCTGTTCTCACCTCAGTTGTGTTCTGCATAGGTTATGTTTTTTTGTTAAATTACCGCCCCGTGTTGTTTTCGTATGTTACTTCCCAAAGCTTAGATGGGAAAAGGGAAGAAATCTTAATTGAAATGGTGAAGTTAGTTCTCAATTCAGTACTTATCTCAAGATTTTGTCTTTAAAGTTATGCAGTGCTATTTTTTTTATTCCACGCGTTTGTATACGAAAATGCCAAAAAAAAACCAAAAAATCCATTTTTGTATGCAAACTAGATCATGTGAATTACTAAAATAGCATGCATGATTGTAAAAATATTTGGTGTACCAGTTTTTTTGTTGATTGTGTCAGAATTATGCAGGTCTTATGCATTGACGTACCTAATTATAGGTCAGTGGTCCTATACAAGGAGTAAGTGACAAATACTGAAACAGTGAGTTCAGACCATCAAACTGAACAACTTTCACTATGGAGCCACCCTCCTCACTTGGTAGGCACCGTATACATAACCGTAGCTTAAGAATTTATATTGTAATAGTTATTAAGTTGTGTTATGTTGTAGAGTTTCTGGCCGCATCTTATCTACAGCGACAACACGTTCCGACGCAGTGGTAGCTTTAAAAAAGATTTGACGTTTAACAAGTGTGCTTCAAGCTCCTATCATAGGCGAAGTATTTTTCGCTTACGCTGATAGACGTAACATCAGTGTAACCGCGTATGAGACAGCGATAGTCATAAAATCCTATACAATTTGTATGAAAATAGATGTCTGACTCCGGAGTCAGACAGCCATCGTAGAACAAAAAAGTGGCTACGTCGATAAGGACAGCAATAAGTGGTGATCTCCTTTTTTAACTAGACCGAATTTGCTATGTGCATCTCTTACTGAGTGATATGACAAGACACATGCTTTCTTCTAGTTCCTTCTCTTTCTACGGCTCCTATACTAAATAAATAATATTGACTTTGACTTTGACATGGTGGAAAATGCAATGACATTCTATAAACATGGACTCACCACATAATACAATAACAGAACCAAAAAATGGCACATGTCTCTAATGTCACCTTTTGTAAGCATCATTTATACTCTGCTATCATACATTGCTGCTAGCATTCCAGTCCTTTCAAATGTATTCGGTCACAAAACAGTAATATAAAACAAATATAGGCATAACTTAGCGGTGCCGTTAAAACTTTCTGCTAAGCTCAAAATAATGATTCTCGCGCAGTTCTAACACAGTGGAATGCTGTACAATTCTGACTCAAGGTGTGAGTCTTGCGCACTGTGGCCCATTTGTCACTGAGCTTCGACGTAGGTCGTCAGCAGTTAAAGTGTTAATAGTCATTGGGGTAGTGGTGTCTTCGTGTCTCTCTCGCACCCCCTCAGTATCACAATGCGTCTCTTGTCAGTTTTCCCATTTGTATGAAATTAAGTGTTCAGGGTGTGGTATTGGTATTGGTTGAGGGGGCTCGTTTTCCGCAACTCGTTAACTTCTTATCGTGTTTCAGAGTTTTTTCAGACCGCCTAACGGCCTCGGACGTGGTATTCATGTAACAACAAATCCCACCAGAGATAGTAGCCGGGACCAACGGCTAAACGTGCCATCCGAAGCACATAATCATCTTTCTTTTCATACAATCAGGTGATTCAGCCTGCAATGCCCTAAACAACTGGGGAAAAACTCACAAAGTGACATCACTAGGTGTCCCCCGTGGGAATCGAACCCACAACCTCCGTGTCAAGAGCCCAAGCTCTTAATCATTAGACCACGGAGGCTCAATCTTGAGGTCTGGGTTTCAATCCGCACGAATCACATGACACGTACCAATGAGTTTTTCTAACTTATCGTGAACGTGAGGAAACCAGCATACGCTGAAGAAGAAATTCTGATGTGTATGTGAAGTCTACCAATCCGTATTGGGCACACGTTGTGGACTAACGTCCATACACCCTCTGTGAGGGTAGGCCTGTACCCTGTAGTGGGACGTATATGAAACTCCGAATTACAAATGTTTGACATAGCGTGATGGTGTTTGTTGGGAACTACTGGTTAATGCTCCAGCCGCACTTGCGCTCAACGAATTATAAACAACTAGATTTTGCCTGCAACTTTGTCTGTGTGAACCTCAAAAAAGTATCCTATGTGTTAATCCAGAACATGTTCTGTGTGTGTTTACCTCATAATTACATTTTTATCAATTATGTGTTTGAATATTATAAGCATAAGCATAGCATAGGCTCACGACTATATTCCCCGAGGGGGTAGTCTGTCTTTGAATATTATGTCAAACAAAATTCTCAGCATTTTCATTCACTTTGGCTCTCACGGCACAGGATTTCAATTTAATTGACACTTACATATGATTTTAATTCTGGAGAAGGCTGGTGGAGTATGTCCACCATACTCTATCCATCAAACTGATCATGTTTTAGTATGGGAACAAAAAACAGCTGTTCCGTACTAAAATGTGTGGTTTGACAGGTTTGACTTCATATTAAAAGTTGTTCAGTTAGATGATTAGAGTATGTGGTTTAAAGGCTAATGATAATTTTCCTTACACCCTGTATAAATAGTGTTCGATATGGAGACAACATAGTAAAATATTAAAAAATCTGCTGTCCCATACATTTGAGTTGAGTAGGTAGGTTGCACAGTACTGCAATTTTGTATGATGCAGTAGATTTTTAGGGTTCCGTACTGTACCCAAAGGGTAAAACTGGACCATATTACTAAGCCTACGTTGTCCGTCTGTCTCTGCCTGTCTGTCTGTCTGTCCTACCTATTTAGAGATGTAACTTTTGAACCGTAACAGCTAGACGATTGAAATTTTCACAGAATGTGCGTTATGGCGGATTTGCTAACAATTAATAAATATTGTCAAAAGATAAAAATGTATCTTCTTCCTACATCTTCTTCCTAGGGGATCTTCATACAAGAAACCAGTTTTTATCAACGTTTTTTCTTCTCGCTCTATACATACTAGCGTCAAACTTGGTGCGAATATAGAACAAACTTTACGGTATAACAACAATAATAAATACCGGCCAAGTGTGAGTCGGTCTCGCGTTAAAGATCCCGGAGACAAAAAAACTTTTTTGTAAGTTAATATGTTGTGTGGTGGTGTGGAACGGAACCCTCGTTGCGCGAGTAGTCAGACTGGCACTTGACCAGTTTTATTTTTTGATTGTCGATATTGGGTCCATAGGGAAATTTATTCAGATCGATTGGTTGTGGGTCTTTGAAGTGTTTGTTTTATATCACATAACTTTTGGACTTCTCAAATAGTCTACATCTTTCCATATGTCTATTTTACATACATACATAGGCTCACGACTATGTCCCACTGGGGTAGGCAGAAACAATTTATTTTAATGTTTTATTTTGATTTTTCTGCTTTATCAAATAATTCTCAGGCTGTATATTCTGAGTCTCAAAGAAAGCAGAAATTTTCTGCTTTGTTTACTTATTGTTGCTCTAGTATATTGTTGTCAGTGTTTTTGTTGTTTTATCAACCAGTTTACTTACCTTTAAGGCCGAGATACAGAGACGATTTTTTTAGTCTTAGCTCGAGCTAATTAGGGTCGAAATGTATGGATTTTGACATATTACGGGAGTTCGAACTATGACTTACAAATCGTCTCTGAATCTCGGCCTTGTCTACTAATCTATAAAAGCCTATAGTGGCTTCAAAAGTCTGCTCAGGCTGTTTTAAATTAGCAATAATTAAAGTAGATACATTGAAAAGCTCTTCTCAAATTTTATTACTATAGAAATTAATATTTTTTTACTAAGTATAGAAAAATAAATCTAAGTCATAATTTTTTTATGAAAATATACATCCTGTGAATTCAAAGCAACAGGTTAGATTAGCACTATTCAGGATTAAATAAGAAAAATAAAATTGAAAAAAAAGTAGGTACTTATAGACTTGTAGCAGCAGGAGCTAAAAAACCATCACAGGACGTACATTAAAAATGCCTATAGTTTAAAAATAATCATACAATACAATACAATACTCTTTATTTGCAAGCCAAAAACATAAAATAACAATATTAAAAGCAAACAAAAAGGGTACAAATGGCGGTCTTATCACTAAAAGCGATTTCTTCCAGACAACCGTAGGATGGATGGTCATGACTTAGATCTTTATATGTTTACTTCCATAAATGAAACGACTGAAAATATAAACAGAATTTGTATTCCACTTGACGATAAATCTTAGTTACAATTATTAGATTTTTGTATTATCCTTTCTCAAACAATCTGTCATCACATTCGAATTACCGCCATCGCTATACTTTTTTTTTCCACAAAGTGCCAAAGTGTCGCGACACATTACCTTTTTTAGGTTTGATGGTCTTTGTAATCTTTTTCAATTTGATGGTCTTTGTAATCTTTTTCAAGCGCGTCTTTAGCTTCACGATCTGCATTTTTATAATCGCATTAATCGCATTGATCTTTTTAGGCACGAACAAAGATATATTCTGTGTTAAGTAATCTTGAGTAATAGTCGCTTCTCTTTGAAGTTTGTAGTGTGTATGCATTTCTGCGACACTGAGACTACCATCAATGAATTCCCGACTTGTGTTGGCTCTTAAGTAATGACTTTCGATACGAAGGAATTGAATCGATATGATCACGCACGGATTGCTGAACTTCTGGATCAATTTTTTCATATTTGTTGTCAAGATATGAACATCACTTAAATTTAAATTATCAATGTTACTGATTATATCTCCCGTCATAACAAAAGAAAATTACGCTAAAAATAATAAATTGAAAAAATAATAATGTTCTGTAATACTCGTATTTAAGAAACGGTGCTCTTATCGCCATCATAATCAAAAGAGTTTATGTATTTGTACTCTGATTTTTTTTTGGCTGGTCAATCTGTTTTGTGGTTACTAGGGTTTTTGTATCGCATGCATGTTGCACATTTTGGCATTTACCGCCTGGCCACGGGACAGGGCGACCGGCGGCGCGTCTTGCGATTTTTGAATACACTGCCTACGCGCCGCTGCGTGCTTGCGTAATTGTAGGGACATAACGCTCAGTGTATTCTAAAATCGCAATTCGCGCCGCCGGTCGCCCTGTCCCGTGGCCAGGCGGTTAGTGCATTCGGCGATCTGGCCGACCGAGTTTGCCACAGTGGCCGCACGTTGGTTTAAGTTCTTTGAATGTCTTGGCAGTGTGACTGTACTATTGTAGCATCTTTTTACTAGAGTGAAGTCTCTCACAGAGTATGACGACCCGTTGATAAATACTCTTTCTTCTGTAATAAGAGCCTTGCGGACATATCTATGATATAGTTGCAGGAATCGGTATTCTTTTTATTAGACTTGCGGCTAAGCTTAATCGAGGTCAAAAAGGAGGGAGGGCCTTTTTTTTTGTATGGGTTTTGCTCGTACCTAACACATTGGAGTACCTCGTTCTCAGGTAAAGATGTGGGAACTTCCATAACTGTGATCCTTGGTATTCGCTTAGAGGGCTCATCCACTGATAGTCCACATATAGATGGATTAAGTGTCTTTTTGAGTTCTTCATTAACACCCCTATTTTCCGTTCTGTTAATTACTCCTCCATTTTTGGTCTTACGCAACTCTCGTAAGTGCAGTTTTAATCTCTTTAGGACAGATATTTTTATTGACTAAAGGCTACGAACAAATAATTTGTTCGTAGACTAAAGGTTCCGAATACGCTGAAACTGCTTCACTTCGTCACCACTTAAAAACGTTTTCCCACAAAGTACTTACTTAAGTTTGGAAATAGACAATAATCACTGGGGGCCAAGTCAGGACTATAGGGTGGGTTGTGGCAAAATTTCGATGCCCACCTTTTGCAGGCAGGGCAGCCATCGCAACACGGCACTTGTGAACAGGCGCGTTGTCGTGCAGAAGAAGGATACCTTTGGTCAATTTTCCCCTTCTTTTCTTCTTTATGGCTTCCTTCAATTGTTTTAGGATTGAAGCGTAGTAATATCCGGTTATGGAGACATCTTTATCTTTATAATCAATCAATAGGATTCCTTCTGAGTCCCAAAAGACTGTCGCCATGATTTTCACCCTGATATTGTGGCAGTTTTCGATGAAGTTGATGAAGATCTGGAGCAAGATGAACCCTCAAGTATCCCTTTATCCCTCCATTGTCTTCGCCTGTTGTAAAACTAACGCAGTATTTTCCCCGATGCATTGCGAGCTGTGTTTCTTACTAATGCAGAGACATGGGGGTGTAGAATAATGCAGTCCAAATGAGGAGCTGGTTATTAGAAATTAATACATTTGGATCTTTTTCAAAAAGCTAAATGAATTTTTACTAGATTTTGTCTTTCTGATACGGACCCTATTAATGTCCATATCGCTGAAATAGACAAACTTATTTGCTATGAACTGGCGTAAACGCCGAAATGACAGATGCAGGACAACAATTTTTAAGCAATACCAATTTTTGGATTTATTACTACACAATGGGGCCGGCTACGATAGTTAAAAAGTTACACACAAAAAAGTATATTTTTGAAAAATACATACCGTTAGATTTGAAAAAAATTCGGTACATATGTCATTTCAGATTTCATCGGTCATATGTCAAGCATATGACCGATTTCCCGAAACTTATGTGGCTTACTATGAATAGTTACCCTACAGAAATACACAATAAAATCGTGGTGCCAAAAAAAGCACTTGCGGTACTGCGGGAGGTTTGCAACAGTGATTGGCGTGTCGAGTTGCATCTCTAGCTCTTGTCGCTCAACCGCGAATCTGGGGCATGCTGTGAGGATGTGGGGGACATCTTCTATCACGTCGGGCTCACAGACGCACCACGGGTCGGCTTTGAGCGTGAATCTATGTAGATACTCCGCTGACACCCCCAAAAAAATCTCTAGAGCTGTATTGCGTGCTTGGGATGTCGAAGCCCTTGCACTTTGATCTGGGTTTTGCAACTCTAGAGCACGAGACGATGAAGCAACTGGATTTGTAGAAAGATCTTCACTAGACACTGTTACCATAGGTGACGAGGTCGATGTGTTTTCGTTCTGCTCTTGAGAATCTACATTTATGATAAATTTATTATCGTCTTCATCACAATTTTTAGTATTCGGCAGATTAATCGAAGAAGTAACTAAGTTGCTTCTAAATATTCCTCTTAATACGCTGGCACTTGGGTTCCTCTTTAAACCTTTTGTCTAAACAAAGAGAATAAATTTTCTATTACGTCTTGGTTTAATTTGTTGGTAATGAGGGATTTTCAGAAAGCCATTAAAATAGAAAAAGTAGTTCCTAGTGGCTCGATAGATGGCGTAGACCAGACCAGACAGGGGCGAGCGACCTTGCAGATAATAAAATACAAATAAAATAGTAAGGATTTGTATTTTTAAGTAAGCAGCATAATATGAGCATCTAATTCGTCAACGGATGCTTAAGCTGCAGGAGATTTATAATATAAGGATAGACAAAAGTCTTTCTCCTCTTGTTTCCATTTTTTTTATTTTTTTTTTATTTACTTGCATTAAGGCTAAAGTTTTTGACACTAAGCTATTAAAATTGTGCTTTTCAATGTTGATGCAGGATCTTTGTATCGTTAATTTGGCGCTCTGTAGGTAGCTAGGTAGTCTGCGCAATTTTGACTGCATTGCTTTTGTTTTCTTCATTAATGTTTGTGTTTTTTCCTCATTGTAGCCAGGGGTAAACATAAATCTCCAAAATCTCCAAAAGTTCAGAAGACAAGAAAAAATCTATTGATATTATATCAAGATATAAATCAATTGATATAAATCTTGATATACCCTGGCAAATATGGAGATTACCGACATTGTTGCAAGATGGCCTGGGTCGAGCCACGATAGTACCAGTTTTAATCATTGTTATCGAAAAGCTAAATTTGAGATATGCGATTATGGTGACGCTCTATTAGTTGTAGATGGTGGATATGCTTCCACATCCTTTACAATGCTTCCACATCCTTTACAATGCCCCCCCATTAGAAAATAAAAGGACTCCAGTAGAACAACTGTACAATTAATCCCAAATCAGTTCAAGAAACCCTGTTGAAAGATCTGACGGTATTTGGATTCCCTGCATTCTCACTAGGGCTTCACATGAAATAATACAAGGCTTTAGTTGTCATTATAGCAACTGCTGTACTCCATAACATCTTACGACAAAGAGGAGAAGAGGTTCCCCCGGATCATCCGGAACATGTGCTTCCAGCACCTTAGCAGGTGCTCTTACGAGATGCGTAGATGGAGAATTTGCCATCTCGAACATCCCAGCGTCATACAGCAAGAGACTTACTTGTAACAATTATATTCGAAATTTGGTGTAAATAAAAATCATCTATTAATATTTGTATCTAATTATTAAAAAAAAAAACATTCTCTTGGTTCCCATTAAATTTTTCGTAAATCAGTCAATAATAATTTTGTTTTCAGTTTCTGTTGTTTCAGAATTTCTTTCTGATTTTCTGAATTTATTTCAAAGAATTTTTTAGCCTCCTCTCTTTCTTTTTCGGCGAACTTCATTTGCATTTCCATGGCCTTTATTTTAATTTTTTGCAATTCTGCCGATGTTCCTGAAGAGTATGAGGTTGGAAGTGTTGGTCGACGTTTAGGAGTCCATGGCTTTGCCTTAAGTTTTGGAGTTATATTATTGTCTTTGTCAAGTAACGGACAGGCACTGCTGGTATCCTTTACATCAATCCGAAGAGACGAAGATATTGGTGTCTGAAGCAATTTGGGCATAAATTCTCCCAATCCTAAAAACAATACGTTATTGAATATTCGTATTTCATAAAAGGTAGTTGTAGCAATGTTTCTGACCATCCTGCAAGGGTTTATGATCGTGATGTTATGTAGGTATGTATTTTTAAATGTTGAATTGATCATTCCAAATACCCATTGAAATATCAGCTGTAGTGTACTACAATTTTTCTTTAAAATCTTAGACATAAAATTGTATGTACATGCACTTGATTAATTAATCTTGTAACTTGGCAGAGAGAAAAGCTAACGCGAGGCTGGTCCAGGTCGTTATAAGGTTTAAGTTTAAAATAAAATTAAATGCGAGTTCTTCTAGAGACTGTGGGAATTTGAAATACTTCTGTCGCATCTGGGTCGAGTTCATAGCAGCTGTGACTTGAGCCAGTACAGTTGACACTGTCTGTTGTGCCACGGATAAGCCACGTTGCTCACCTGTTGGTCTCTGATAAGAGCCGTGGCTGTGAAACGATAGAGCTGTTAAAACATGCAGAAGAAAATTCATATTATCATCTAAAGTTATGTGATGTTTATCTTAAAATAAACCTTAAACTCACATAACAGAAAAGTTTTAATTAATAAATAGAGTACTTACTTTTCTCACTTTTGTTCCTATACTGAGGTTCGATGATTTTGTCGGTTGCAATAAAAATTGGCTTAATTCATCACATAAATTATGCCATATCTGGAGTCGGGCCATATTGTTTAATAAACGCATCGCCACTTAAATTAAAGGCATTGTTCAACTCCCGTGTATGGCGATTTCTGATTTCACTATTCGACAAATTGTTGTCCAGTTCGATGTAAGGAGTAATTTGACTATCATAAACTTCCTTTTGATATTGAATCCGTTGACGGTTGGTTGTTCCTGGAAAATATATCGAACTAATAAATCTCAATGGAATTGAATTCAATCAGCTGCTTTGCAATACATTCCAGCTGCAACAGACTGTTATATAAAGACTTGAGCAGCCAGTTTTACTCTCATTTTCTGTTTGGTTCCGGGTCGTTGCATCTTTAACACAGGTAGGTAGTAAATTATAATTATGGAATTTTACAGCACGTTCTCCACAACTCCTTGAATGCCCACGATACTGGTAAACTGTAGTTGCTCTTTTTGCAGCTGAAATGAATGCATAATGCATTAGTAACAGAATTTTGACAATAAATCAATATGAGCAAACAGGTTTTCTGAAAATTAAGACTGTGATCTTTATTCTCTAGAATAAAAATATTTAGTATAGTTTTCTAACTCATGTACGTAATACCGACTGCTCTCAAACGGTGAAGCAAAACACCGAAATTCTGACGTGTATGTGAAGTCAACCAATCCGCATTGGGCATGCGTGGTGGACTAATGCCCATACACCCTCCTAGAGGGTAGGCCTGTGCCCTGCAGTGGAACGTTTATAGGCTGATGATTATTAAGAATGTTTAATTTTTTCTGCTCCGACATTATAAACATCAAGAAGGAACGTCATTTTATTTTCCTGTAATATGTATTTGTAAGATTTTCTAGTAGTTAGTTTAGATATTTAAACCTGCAAATTTTGGAGACAAATACAGAAAATTTGACAAAAACTCGCAGAGTTCTGCGTGCTAACTTCAGCGGTACTACTCTCTCGGGATCCCGGGTCCAAGCTTTGGCCGCCAGTAGCGTCTTCTTTGCCTTGTAATTGTAAGTCACTTGACGACAGCAAAACCAAAGTTTGGTCCTGATCTGACCATTGGGAGATTAACTGATCGTTGTCCCCCAGAACCTCGTTTGATAATGACGAATTGATGCTGCCTGGAGATATTTCATACTGAAATTTAAGAACATTTTATCAAATATACTCATCATGCACACCTACTATTTTATATTTATTGAGAATAGATAGTTAAGTATGTTGATGTGAAGGGAGAGTGCTCTGAAATGATGGCTAAAAGAGATGAATGGAGCAAGAAGAAGTTAAATATGTTGATTTAGTTACGCAGAAAAAAAACTACTGTTTAAAATATGAATTTGTAGTTTTATTTTAAGCATAGCATAGCATATGCTCACGACTATATTCCCCGAGGGGGTAGTCAGAGATATTCTGAAACCTCAGAACATCCACGTTTCACCAGTAGTACCGAAACTCTGTCCAGTGTGTCAGTTTTATTTTAAATTTGATAATAATGATAAAAACATAATTCTCTGGTAGCCACGACATTCGTCAAATTCTTGTTTCGTCAAATTCTTGTTTCGTCAAATACTACATTCGTCAAGTCCTTGTTTCGTCAAATTCGCTTTTCGTCAAATCTAAGTACAGTTATGTATAATAGATGACCGCAGCGAACTTCGTACCGCATTAGAATCTTGCCGACACACACTTGGCCGTTTTTTAGCTTATGTTTATCACGGATAATGTAGCATTTTGCTTTTGATTTTTTTTTTTCTAAATACTAAAAAGTTAAAAAATAATATGGTATAAGTTAAATAGGTACTTACCTATATAAGGTCTAACAAAATTAGGTGAAACTATTTTAAGGGGATGATCAGACCATCAAACTGAACAACCAATATCGAAATCGCGAAAAAAAAACAGCCGTTCCATACAAACCTACTCGACCTAAATGTATGGGACCGCAGATATTTTTTTCGCGATTTCGATATTGGTCCCATAGTGAAAGTTGTTCAGTTTGATGGTCTGATCATCCCCTTAAAATAGTTTCAGCTAATTTTGTTAGACCTTGTATAATAATAATATTAACTTTTTAGTTTTTATTTGAAGGCGGTTTTAATATTTTTTTTTTAATTAGGTATGTTTTTTTTAAGTCGATTATAAAGAATATTTTCAATAATTTTTAGTTTTTGTTCCTTTTTGTCATTGATTGTCCATAAGCTTAACTCAAGCGGAAGTGACGAAAAGCGAATTTGACGAAACAAGGACTTGACGAATGTAGTATTTGACGAAATAAGAATTTGACGAAACAAGAATTTGACGAATGTCGTGGCTACCAATTCTCTTACCCATTGCCCATTATTTGGGGTCGGTGCATTATGTCATCTTGCATTCATCTCTTCCCGTCATTTCAGCACTCCCTTCTTACACATATCATCCTTCACACAATCCATGATAATATAGTAAAATAATAACTCCAAATACCTAGTTAAAATTACTTGAATAACTAACCGTGGAGGAGTTCGCCTTATTTTGATCATCCCTGTGCATATTAAAACACGCTTTTGGTTTATGCTCGACTGACTTTTATTTTTAAAAGAGGTCTTATCATAGACAAGTTAAATGGCTCTGGGTTACAGTTTACTTTTGATGTACAATTTGCAACAGTACATTGACAGGGATGCTTCAAATCGAACCCTGTCTCCCATTTTAGGGAATAGCGCGCAAATGTCTGCTTTTGGGAGGAGCAACATAGTTGCTATGTCGATCCCCTCCGCTAAAATAACTAAGTTTTGTGTCAATTGCGCCAGCGTTATAATTTTCGTTACCTACAGAAATTCCGTCACATCATCTTAAAACTGTCAGAACAATTACGTAGAAGGAGATAGAAAGAGATAAACGAATATGAGCGCGAGCCATTTAGAGAGATTTTCTTTAGTTGCAATCATATACTAGCTGGCCTGTGGCTCGAGCGGCAGTGGTGGCATTGGTTGGTAACTTTTGTTTCAACAAATAGTAATGCCGCAGTACAGCACTACAAAATGGGACAAAGCATCAGCTCTCAATACTTCAGATGACAATACACAAATAGTGAAAAAAAAACTTAATTCAGATGCTTTCCAATATGCTAAGGTATCTAAGCCTCGCACTGCTCTATGCACTTCAAAAGGCAACTTACGGATTAGTTGTTACTTTTCCATCCACGAAGCAGCGAAAGCGTCTGCTGACGAAAGAGACCTGTTTTTTTTTATGAGTGGTTGTGTTTGACGATGACGGCTGTTGATTGTTGATGTGTGTCAGTTTGATCAGTCAGTTTCGATGCATGTAACAAAAGGTCTCTTTCTTTTTCGGCGAACTTCATTTGCATTTCCATGGCCTTATTTTAATTTTTTGCAATTCTTCCGATGTTTCTGAAGAGTATGAGGTTGGAAGCATTGGTCGACGTTTAGAAGTCCATGGCTTTGCCTTAAGTTTTGGAGTTATGTTATTGTCTTTGTCAAGTAACGGACGTTGGAAGCATTGGTCGACGTTTAGAAGTCCATGGCTTGCCTTAAGTTTTGGAGTTATGTTATTGTCTTTGTCAAGTAACGGACAGGCACTCACTACTGGTATCCTTTACATCAATCCGAAGAGACGAAGATATTGGTGTCTGAAGCAATTTGGGTATATAGTCTCCTAATCCTAGAAAAAATACGTTACTGAATAATCGTATTTCATAAAAGGTAGTTGTAGCAATGTTTCTGACCATCCTGCAACGGATAATGGTCGTGATTTTATGTAGGTATGTATTTGTAAAAGTTGAATTAATCATTCCAAATACCCGATATCTGTAGTGTAATAAAATTTTTCTTTAAAATCTTAGACATAAAATTGTACGTAAATGCACATTATTAATTGATCTTGTAACTTGGCAGAGAGAAAAGCTAACGCGAGGCTGATCCAGGTCGTTATTTATGGTCTAAGTTTAAAATTAAATACGCGTTCTTCTAGAGAAAATTCATATTATCATCTAAAGTTATGTGATGTTTATCTTAAAATAAACCGCAATATCACAGGAAAGTTTAAATGAATATGTAGAGAACTTTTCTTACTTTTGTTTCTACACTGCGGTTCGATGATTTTGTCGGTTGCGATTAAAATGGGCTTAATTCATCACATAAACTATTATGCCAAATCTGGAGTGAGGCGATATTGTTGAATAAAAGCATTGTCAATTAAAACAGACCGTTCAACTCCCATGTCCGGCGTCGGCGATTTCTGATTGCACTATTCGACAAATTTTGTCCAATTTGATGAAAGTGGAGTAATTCGTATTCATTTGCCATTATTATCTTTAAAACATTTTTTTTTTTTGAGTAATGAAATTATAACATTCACTGACTGTTTATGATAAAGTCCAAATCTTTATCGAGCAGGCAGACCAGTAGCTGTAGCTTTTTCGTGGTTTTAGCACGATTTACGTTATTCCGTATAAACTTTACAGATGGTCGACTTGACGTGGCGAATTGACAATTTTACACCGCTCACTGTAACTTGGAGAGGGATATTCGTTGTTTACATTGTAATAATAGTCGATATCGGCTTCGGCGCGGTCAAAAGACACCCAATATATCGTTTCAAATTCACTTCACAACCACTTTCCCATATGAAGCTCCAAAAATTATACTAATTACCATCAGATCCTGATTGTGAGTTGACTATCATAAACCTCCTTTTGATATTGAATCCGTTGACGGCTGTTCGTGAAAAATATATCGAACCCTACGTTCCCGACGTTCGAATTGCGGTCCCGTTTCCCAAACCCATACAGCGATAGATTTTTATTTATAAAGAACATGCAATTGACTAATCAATCTCAATGGAATGGAAAGAAATCAGCTGTTTCGCAAGACATTCCAGCTGCAACAGAGTGGTTCAAGTCTTGAGCATCCAGTTTTACTCTCATTTTCTGTTTTGAGTTTGGATTTAAATGCTCTTGCCTCAGCGAAGGAGCAAACACAAAATTCTGGTTTGTGTTGTCAAGTTCATAGAACTGTTTTATGTGGGTCCATTTAGCAATGCCTGTAAGTAAAGATAAAATATATAATGAGTTGTTAGAATTAAACTAACTTTCAATTAATAAAGTTTTATAGTCGATACATTTATTGCTTCTTTTACCTTTACCAGTCGTGTCACCAGATGTAATGTTTGTTCAATGTTTAACATCGTATTTCATAAATAAATTTCGAAAGCACTTTAGTAAATGTGGTGGATCAAACAGTGAACACAACCAGATTATATCACACACAAGAACACGAAATTCATAAAACACCACGAACGATCGCATCGCATTGTTGGGTAATGAGTTGACGCTCATTTTCATTTTCTGTTGCAGGCTTGAACCTGAATTCGCTAGTCTTCTCCATGGTAGGCAACTCAAAAACCACGGTCGAGAATGAAGACATTATCCATTTCAAAAAACTAATGGAATGGTTTGTCTACGACTACATCATCGCCTATTAATTCTTCCATAATAGTGGCATCTGATTTTGTTGCCTTATTAATAGGTTCCAAAAGATTCCATAAAGTATCGACATTTAATGAGATATTGTTGAATTGTTAGCCCGAAGGGACAGGCTATATTAGATATCTTAAAAATATAATTATACAGGGTGTAAGTGACAGACTAGCAAATACTAAAACTGTGAACTCCACAGTTTCAGTATTTACATACATCAAACCTATCAAACTGAACATCTTTAACTATGGAGCCTACCTCAGGTAACGCAAAAAAAAATCAGCTGTGCCATACAAAACTGCTGTACCTACCCGAAATGTATGGGTCAGCTGATTTTTTTTCGCCTTTCCTGAGTGCTCCGTGTGCTAGTTGTTCAGCTTGATGGCCTGAGTTCACCGTTTCAGTATTTGCTAGGCTGTCAGTTACTCCCTGTATGAGTATGAGACAATATTACAGCATCAACAATGGGATTATGGGACCCCTTGACCCCAACACACTTGACCTTTTTGGTTAGACATGAGCTCAGCTATCACCTATTTTCGTTTGATCCATGACTTTTAAGCCACCCTGTAGGTAGTAAGTAGGTCCCATCACAAATAAATATACATTGATTTGAATACGAAATCAATATGTTAGGATTTCTCAAAATTCTATCACGGAGCTGTTATGTATGTTTGCCCTTGATTTGACCCATAAATGTGACCGAATCCTAGATGTTGTGCAACTTTAGCAATTAATTTTTTTATTGTGTTGTATTATGCGAAGTCATGCTAAAAATGCTGGAAAGTCTTTTATTTGAATCTCCAGTGTGCAGTATAGATTTAAAATGTTATTGTAAAAGATTTTCAAGACAAGATTGACAAGTTCACTGGTTACAGCGTGGTCTATAACACTTTAAACAGTGGGGAAAAGAAAGTGCTTTCCTACCCCACTGAATGTGCCCAAATTGTTTAGAAAATATTTTCGAAACACTCTTGTTGGACATGCGAAGAATCGAAGAAGTTCGAAGAGGTCCAAGAGTTGCAGGATCAATGGTGACGCCAGTGTGGATTTGCTCGAATAGCAAATCCACACTGATGCAAGCAGGCGCCAACCGCTGCAACATTGTATGTGGAGCTTTGAGTCCATGCTCACATGAATACAAATATACGTGATAAATCATATATTAATAATTTCTTGGAAGAAACTCTCACTAGTTGAATCCCACCTATCCCACCCCCTGGATACGGGCTAGAATACAACATAATAATTATTAGAAATACTTTACACTTTATTAAAAATCTCAACTATTATTGATTATTTTAGATGTTACATCAGAAAAAACTAAATCTACTTATTAAAACTTACAAACTATTTAATACAAAAACCTGAACTATAGACTAGAATTAAAAATCTATATAAAAAAACACTAAAAATACTTAAATTTATAAAAAATTATTAATAACGTGTCCGGCAGTAGACGACTGGACTTGAGGCCAATGAAGCGGGGTGGCGCGGATGGTAGCGCCTGCGACTTTCTGATGTCGCTGGTCGCTGCATCGTTCTGCATGCTGCTGTCGCATGCTGGCGTCGGCGGTGGTGTAGATGGTAGCGGCGGCGTTGGCAGTGACGCCGCCGATGACGTCTCGTACTCTGGTGATGCCGAACACCCTGACGATGCAGAGTATTCCGGCGACCACTCAGACGACGTTGGCGTCGCTGTTGGCGAGGGCTGAGGCCATAGCCAGCAACATATGCTGAAGCAGAAATTGCATGTTAAACTATTGTTTCGTGTTCGAACTGACGACTGGATTTGAAGCCAATGAAGGCGGCGGCGCGGATGGTAGCGCCTGCGACTGGCTGATGTCGCTGGTCGCTGCATTGTTCTGCATGCTGGCGTCGGTGGTGGTGTAGATGGTAGCGGCGGCGTTGGCAGTGACGCCGCCGATGACGTCTCGTACTCTGGTGATGCCGAACACCCTGACGATGCAGAGTATTCCGGCGACCACTCAGACGACGTTGGCGTCGCTGTTGGCGAGGGCTGAGGCCATAGCCAGCAACATATGCTGAAGCAGAAATTGCATGTTAAACTATTGTTTCGTGTTCGAACTGACGACTGGATTTGAAGCCAATGAAGGCGGCGGCGCGGATGGTAGCGCCTGCGACTGGCTGATGTCGCTGGTCGCTGCATCGTTCTGCATGCTGCTGTCGCATGCTGGCGTCGGCGGTGGTGTAGATGGTAGCGGCGGCGTTGTCAGTGACACCGCCGATGACGTCTCGTACTCTGGTAATGCCGAACACCCCGACGATGCAAAGTATTCCTGCGACCACTCTGACGACGTTGGCGTCGCTGTTGGCGAGGGCTGAGGCCATAGCCAGCAACATATGCTGAAGCAGAAATTGCATGTTAAACTATTGTTTCGTGTTCGAACTGACGACTGGATTTGAAGCCAATGAAGGCGGCGGCGCGGATGGTAGCGCCTGCGACTGGCTGATGTCGCTGGTCGCTGCATCGTTCTGCATGCTGCTGTCGCATGCTGGCGTCGGCGGTGGTGTAGATGGTAGCGGCGGCGTTGTCAGTGACACCGCCGATGACGTCTCGTACTCTGGTAATGCCGAACACCCCGACGATGCAAAGTATTCCTGCGACCACTCTGACGACGTTGGCGTCGCTGTTGGCGAGGGCTGAGGCCATAGCCAGCAACATATGCTGAAGCAGCAATTGCATGTTAAACTATTGTTTCGTGTTCGAACTGACGACTGGATTTGAAGCCAATGAAGGCGGCGGCGCGGATGGTAGCGCCTGCGACTGGCTGATGTCGCTGGTCGCTGCATCGTTCTGCATGCTGCTGTCGCATGCTGGCGTCGGCGGTGGTGTAGATGGTAGCGGCGGCGTTGTCAGTGACACCGCCGATGACGTCTCGTACTCTGGTAATGCCGAACACCCCGACGATGCAAAGTATTCCTGCGACCACTCTGACGACGTTGGCGTCGCTGTTGGCGAGGGCTGAGGCCATAGCCAGCAACATATGCTGAAGCAGAAATTGCATGTTAAACTATTGTTTCGTGTTCGAACTGACGACTGGATTTGAAGCCAATGAAGGCGGCGGCGCGGATGGTAGCGCCTGCGACTGGCTGATGTCGCTGGTCGCTGCATCGTTCTGCATGCTGCTGTCGCATGCTGGCGTCGGCGGTGGTGTAGATGGTAGCGGCGGCGTTGTCAGTGACACCGCCGATGACGTCTCGTACTCTGGTAATGCCGAACACCCTGACGATGCAAAGTATTCCTGCGACCACTCTGACGACGTGGGCGTCGCTGTTGACGAGGGCTGAGGCCATAGCCAGCAACATATGCTGAAGCAGCAATTGCATGTTAAACTATTATTTCGTGTTCGAACTGACGACTGGACTTGAGGCCAATGAAGGCAGCGGCGCGGATGGTAGCGCCTGCGACTGGCTGATGTCGCTGGTCGCTGCATCGTTCTGCATGCTGGCGTCGGCGGTGGTGTAGATGGTAACACCCTGACGATGCAGAGTATTCCGGCGACCACTCAGACGACGTTGGCGAGGGCTGAGGCCATAGCCAGCAACTTATGCTGAAGCAGAAATTAACTCGCAGAGCTACCTAATTTCCAAGTGGGGATACCTACTTGGTATTACAATATGTTCTTTATTCTCTTGCCGGATTCTAAAATGGTTAAAAAAATAATGTTGGACGTTTTGTTGTTGTGTTGTGTTGTTAATAAAATAGCAAGGAGGTTTTGGAAAAAAAATACAACAAAAGTATATTTATTATATTTTAATAATTAATACGTATAACGTAGTTCGTCTATCTTCATAAATAATCAAAAAATCCTTAAAATGTGTTAGTCTCTAGGTCGACGGCCTAATATGGTGTTAGAATCTAGTAAGCGCCCCGCCTGCGTCTATTACGGCGTCGGCATCTGGTACGCATTGATTTTACAAGGACATCACAGAGATTCGAGCCGCGGATCGAATTCCATACCTGGTCAACGTCTCCGACGAGTGCATCTTTGGTCCTTTCAGACCTTGTATCCCATCTCTGGACCATAATTGCCCATAAATTTTCTATTGGATTTGGGTCCGGAGGCCACGGCACCGTAAGTAAATTTGGCTGTTGTTGGATCCATTGTTGCACCAAGCGACAGCGGTGTATAGGACAGTTATCCTGAATGAATACAATATCCGGATCCTCGTCCTCGGGATACACCACTCTCACTGTAGGGTCTGTAGGCAACATTGTATCCTGCAACAGTTCCAAATAATTCGCTCCATTTGCCCTCCCTGGGATATAGGCTAGCTCTCCAGGACCAGCTGCACTCATCCAAGCCCACATGTTAACCACCACTCTTCCGATTCAAGATTCGGGATGGATGAAATTTCTCGGCTCGTATCGCGTATTATTCACACGCCATAAGTGCCGACGACCAACTTGAGATGATTTAAACGTCTTTTCCTCAGAAAATATGGCATGTGAAAAATCAAAATCCCGGAAATCACGTGCAAAACGAATTCTTGCCGCTTTGTGGGCATCATTTAATAGTTATTTGTTATGCTAGGCTGCAAAGTTGCTTTTTGGCGCGAGTACTTTTATTGAAACCTGAGCAAGCGAAGGATTCTAGGATTGAACCACGAGCGAAGCGAGTGGTTCAAATAATAGAATCCTGAGCGTTTAGCGAAGGTTTCAAAGGTACGAGACGCAGAATAACTTTGCAGCCGAGCGAAACACACAATTTTTCACCTCACAACAGCGAGGAAATATAGTGAATTGCTAAAAAGAACATTTCAAAAAGTTTTTATTTTCGTGCTGGCCAGTATCATGAAATAGTTATTAAGCATTTTCAGTGCATTGGCGGTATACAAAAATATTGAATAGACAGATTCGAATTTCAAAAACTCTTTCCACGCTAGCGGATAAAATAAACTTTTGCACTCAGATTTCGAACGATAAACAGAATCTTTCCGAGCTTGTGAGGTGAAAAATTATTTTCCTAGCCGGTTTTCTATGTCGAATTCCCGCGCGACGTAGTGCATTCCTAATCGCCTGCAGGGAGCAATCATATTCCTCGGCGAATTGCAGAGTTGGTGTGAATGGTTGCTGTTCATAAGTCGCTACCAGTTGCGACAGTCTCTCAGAAGTAATAATGCGAGGCTGAGACACTTGGGGCACGTTGCTTACGTGTCATTTCACTGTCATATCTTCTTAACACGTGAGGACAGTATTTCACTGTAATTAAAAAAAACTTTTCTATCTTTATTAGGGGTTATTGTAGAGTCAATCGGACAATACGTTCGGAGCAAAACATTCTTTCAAATTTTAACAGTTACTCAATGAAACAATAGGAACACATGTAATGTTCTGTTAATTTTGATAAAGGGGTCTAGCATTAGAGTTTTTTAGGGTTCATCTGTATTGTTATGAAATCAAAGGTGATCTTCGGTGGTGTACGCTATTTATTTCAATTCTTTTACAGCTCTTAATATTATTTATCTATTCTCAGCTACGATACAGAATGTCTTGCTTTTAGGTTATATCTGCCTAGTTACTTGACAGTGACACTGACAGCAACTGTCAGTGTGCGTTTCATTTTATTGCTACATCATAATCTTCAATACGCTGAGAAAAATGGTGAGTGACGTGGCTGGGTGGCAAGAGGACGTCTCGTCGGCTTGCGATTTTGACAGCCACGTGGCTCCGCCGTTTTATGGCGGTTTCTAGTGTGTTTTTGTTTAAAAACGGGGCTTTGAGATCGCCATATCCTATTGTACCGTACAATATCTAATGAGTATATCCTCAACACTTGACACTGGCGAAATCTAACAAGGAAACGCCATTAATTAAGAATAGAATAGAGAAAAATGTTTGTCGAACCGAATTGTACTAAGTAACTACCAAACTATACAGGGTGTAAAATTTATAACAATTAGTGGAATAAAACACCCGATTAATATTTAAAGGGGTCGTTTAGACCATCCAACTGAATAACTTTCACTATGGAGCCAAAATCGAGAAAAAAAATCGGCTGTCCCATACATTTGAGTCGAGTTGATACTGCAGTTTTGTATGAGACAGCGTATTTGTTTCGGGATTTCAAATTTGGCTCCATAGAGAAATTTGTTCAGTTTGATGATCTGAAGCACCCCCTTAAAACTTTCGCTGCTAAGCTCAAAATCATGATCCTCGCGCAGTGCTAAAACTGACGCCCCTCGTAGGTCGTGCGCACAGTCGTAACGTAAAACGACCAAAGCGGCTCACCTCGTGGGTCGGCCCTCGGCCCGCACAGGCGTAAGGTTTGGGTGACTCACGCTGTAGGTCCTAAGCACAGCTGAAATGCAATATAAATTGACTCCTTACGTGGGTTCTTTAGCACTGCGGCCCATTTGTCGCCGACCTACGACGTAGGTCGTCAGCAGCGAAAGTGTTAAGTATTACTAGGGTGTTTTATTACACCCTGTACAACGTGTATTTCACCCACCCACGATAATATACTCACGCGCTGATGACCCCATCACCATATTTATTTGTGTGATAGGAATAAACGCTGACTTTACTAATTATAAAAATTGACAAGATCTAAATCTATTCTCGTTACTCATAAAAGAGTTCCGTGACTGACTGACTGACTGATAGACAACGCACAGCCTAAACTACTGAAGATAGAAAGAAACATGAAATTTGGAATATAATTTTTCTACAGAAGATCACTAAGAAAATCTCGAAAATCAACCTCTAAAGGCGTAATCCACTAAGCTCCTATTACTATCAAATTAAGTGAGAAACTGATAACACGATCACATTCTCATAGGTTCTTATGATTAAGGTTCATGCGAATTGTAAAAATTAAGTATTTCATGTCAATTACCGCAATCCCTAGTTCCCTCGCTATTTGCCTGATATTCAGCCCGTCGTCCCGTAGGAAATTAATTTGGCTCCTCATGTTGGTATAAATTACGATGCGATATTTTAAAAAGTAAATGTAGGAACAAAAAACATACTTTCACAACAGATAGCAAGATGCAACTAAACCGTGAACTTCAAACAACAATTAACAATGAATTCGTAAAATTAGTAAAAACTTATTTCTTTAGTTTTTCTCATCTACTTTCTACACCATCCGTTTCATAGATGTTTTTTTAGATCCTTATTGGTCAACGAAAAAAAGGGCGGTTCTAGCTGTGACGGTCATGCAAGGGAAAATTGTTCAAAAATGGTCCACCGTGAAGTTTGTTGATAGTACAACAGGCCACTGTTGATCTTTACCGAGAGCGTCGTATGCAGAGCGGTTGATGGACCAGTATTTGTCTTCTTGTTACTGGGGCAATCCTTGATAAAATGTCAAATGTTTGCATTTGAAGCACCGAGGCGGTCTCCGTACGAACATTGCAGTCACTGTCTTGTCATCTCTATGGAATTTTCTTGCTGTAATTTCCCCTTTACAAGTTCACTCGTTAGCTTTGTGTTCGTGTTCTCTATATCCATGATGAACGGATAATAATCTGCAGTCAAACCGCTCAACATGATGACGGCAACAAAATCATCATCCAAAGGCGATCCTATCTCGCTCAATTGTTGTGAAATCTCAGTGATTTTATTCAATCATTTTTCATTCATTCACTCATTCATTCAGGTATACTTCAATAGTCTCGCACTCCGCTAATTTGGTTCCAGTGTGTGTTGCTTTCAGTGGTCTTAGTGAACTTTATACCAACTTCAATTGGCGTCTTGAGTAGTCTCTTCTTCTTAAAGTGTGGACAGCTTCTTGACTGGTTTGCATTCTTACATTCAAAATTTAGATATACGGGTAACATTGGCGATTTGGCGGACACCAGCGCTTGACGAATAATTTCATTAAGCGCATGGTGCCGCGGCGCAGAACACTTCTGACGCAGCTCAGACCATGAAAGCTGTCTCCATTGCTGCACCACAAACGCAGTTGTGTGGACCTCATTCGCAGCGCCCTAATCTGCTACTCTGAGAGAGTCATTATCCAGATGGGTCCCCAAATGGGGTAATGGTGGTAGTGCATGTAGCCATGCCCCAGATTCTACTTATGATATGGCTCGAGCCAGACAAGTTAGATGACTACTTAATACCTTATTGTGTTTCTAAATGCATGACTGCCGTTTTTTTTTGGAGGCCATGTTTTGGAAGAGACATGGTCAAGGTTATTGTTTGTATAAAGTGTCTTTAACCAAATGTGTCCATGTGCAACTTCTTCCAAATTGTTTTATAAAATCGTGAATGGTTTGGTATTGTTTATTTGATATAAACGAAAAGTTTCAAGCTGAAGACATCCATCTCTTGTAAATGTAAATGACCACCAACAATGGATTCACAACTTCCAATATTTGAATTTTTGTTTTTATAATGGTGCTGTTTCTAATTTTCGAAACTAGTCGGTAAGCTTGATTACGACACTATCTTTTGAACCTTGTTATTAGATAAGTCATCCAAAACTTGCTTGATAGTGGTAAAACCATATAAAAGTGTCTACGTCGCATCAGCTCGGGCCGACCGCCTTAAGATCCCTGTACAGTCACTCCAAAGTCTTGCAGCAAGTCGACGACCCTCCTTTGATTGAACCCGCCCAAGAGCAAGATTTCTATGTTCCTCAAGAAACTCTACGAGCAGTTCCAGCTGCCGTACTGTGGTGTTTCTGCGGCGCTCTTCCATTTGAATGAATGAATGAAATATACTTTATTTACACCAAAAGTAAAATACAATACATAATAGGAAACAACTGATTGTGGTACAAATAAGGCGGTCTTATCGCTAATAAGCGATAGAGATTTCCTATAGGATACCCGATATGTTATTATGTTTATTGGATCAGTTTAGGATACCCGATTTGTTATTATGTTGCCTCTATGGCGATTGTAATAAGAACGGTTCCAACTTCAATGTGTAAAGCTTCACCGGCTTGTCAGAATTCGATTCATAAACTATTATTTCAATCAATCAATTATATATTTATTTTAAGTAACAAGACTCATAATTTTGTTAGTATATACCATTGAATTAGGACACAGGTCGATGGTATATACTTAATATATCAATCTATTATCGAATTTAATTTCAACTAAAGCAAATCAAATCCTTGATGCTAAATAATGAAAACTATATTCTGATAGTATTCTTACTTCGTATCGAACCTTTCATGTATTGTGTTATTATCATGATCAGGTTGATCATCATCTGCTTATTATGTGTGTGTTGTGTTTGGACCAGATGCTCAATAAGAAATGGAGAGGTTATCATGATACCACCATCATGTTTATCATCATAATCTGTTGTCCCAAGTACAGGGACACAGGCCTACAAACCTACGATCGTGGTGAAGTGGGTATTAGGACGATAGCGATATAAAAAGAAACAAGATAATGTTTAAGTTCACTCATTATATTTCATTTCTCTGACTCAATATTTACTCAATTACCGTCTACACACACGCATCGGAATTTCTTCTTCAGTGTATGCAGGTTTCCTCACTTTGTTTTCCTTCACCGTTTGAGAGCAGTCTGACATACCTAAATAAGTTAGATTAGCACCCGGACGCTTCAACTCCACTGTACCTACTTAAATTCTTGAATGATTGAAAAATATTTAGTACATACCTCCTAATCACAGCTTGCCTTTATTCAGCACTGGCTGGAGATGATATCTCCCCAAGAATAATATCCCAGGTATTGAGGGACTCGGTCACTTCTTCCAAACAGGCAGATACGGCCGTTTGGGACATCCCCAAATGGAGGTTGTCCTACCATTTTCTGGTAGGACCCAGATGCATAGACAGTGGTGGTGGATTGTAGGATCTGTAAATAAAAACAAGACAACCTTGACATAACCTCAATCTTCATCTTGGTAAATTAAATTTATGAAAAGATTTTAATAACTTACACGAACCTCCGGGCGATTACGCGTATTTCGAGCCATTCATTGCACCAGGGAACCGGGAGAGGGTAAAGATTATGAAATAATTCTTTGCTCAATCTGAAGTTCTCCATGAACTCGTTCTCAGTAAGAAGGAACAGCTCTGATAGTTCTTAGATTCTTTTCTATACCTAGAATTCTTTAGGGTATCTATGTGATCTGACTCTTGATTTAGGTACTGTTCAAATGAAAACAAATGTCTCGTTAGTTACGATAGAAAGATATAATAAACTTTAAGGAATTACACGGATTAGGTACTTAACCTAATTAAGTCTAATGACAAGCGACTAACCGGCGCGTGACGGGGGGTTGACTGGCGATCGCCTCGCCTAGGCTTCTACCTGTGTCCCTACAACACTTTTCACAACACACACAACACACCAAACACAACAGCTGCTGCTGCAGCTGCTGTTGCTTAAAACAGGTAACTTGCAGCCTTCATATTATATTCACAATGCTGTAAAAAGCCATAGAAAAAGACTTTGCAGGGACAGAAACGTAATTATTGTCTGCTTCTACAGTCTCAGCATCAGAATATTCACTACCTATGCTTTCCTCTGGAATGTAATATTTGTCTTTAAAACTATCATCTGATACTGCATACGGATCTTCTTGTGGGTCATCAAGATTAATGTAATTTTCGCAAGACACTGATGGTAGTAATTCTTCAGTGCAGTACAATGTATCTACAGAAACCTGGTTCTTGTTATCACACCCATAATCACCCATTATCTTCGAATCCCACGTTTACTAATTGACGTTTTCCATTTTTGCGTTGTTGTCTTTCTGGGGGCGTAACAAACTTGCATGGTGTAAATTTCCTAGTTTCATCAGTAAATTCTTGAATATTTTGAATTTTATTTATACAGCATATCGTGGTATTGGTTGAGCGGACTTATTTTCCGCAACTCGTCGACGTATAGAATAGAATAGAATATCATTTATTTTTGCGAATATGGGTACATAGACAAAACAGAGATGTTACATGTAAGTTGTTCCGTACATATTCTGCCATTTACGGCGTGCAAATTATGGTTACAATAGTCATAGTAGTTACAAAATTTAAACCAAATGAGATTAATAAGTCAACAGATAATAATACCTACTATGTATTTAAACATCGAGATACCTAATTAAAATATAAAAAAAAAAAAATACTTAATTATGTCAAATTGGCTTTCATTACAAATTTACAATGATATCAATATTAAGTATATTAAGAAAAAAAAATGTCTAAAAGATGTATACATATAATTGAGGGAATTGTATAAAGAATGTTTGTGAAGGTACAAAGTCAAGGAATCAAGGTTGAATATTGAGCCTGCCATCAGACATACCTAAAGCGTGTCCGTGAAGTATTCCGTGATATCGTAATAACATTTCTCAGTTAAAATTTTCTTCAATTCTCGTTTGAACACATTCAATGGTTTACGTTTTAGGTCTTCAGGTAATTGGTTATAAATTTTAGGAGCTATACATACAAAGCTCTTTTGTAAAAGTGTTGTTTTTGAAGGTACTTGGCATAATTTGTCTTTGTTTCGCAAGTTTCGTTCGGTTATTTGCGAGATTCTCGTAAAGAGATGTTGGTTGCTCTTAACAAATAGGCGCCTATTTTGCGTGAAACTTCTCATGGATTTATTATAATCGAAAATGCATGGATAATCATAAGGCCGAGAATAAATAGTGTCCATAATATTAGTAATTTTCAGTTTTGGGGGTTTCTTCATTTTCTGCTTAATAATGTCTTTTCTAGACATTTTATTGAAGTAATGTGGGATAACCACATATATTTACTGTGATAGTAAAATCAAATTGTAAAATTCGAATAATTTTTCGACAAAAATAATTTCTAAATAGCCGTTAAGATCCTTTAATAGCATTCTTGTGTAAAATTTTCATTTAACGACATTATAGTTTAGACTCTAGAGTAGTCGATTTTATAGTATTAACTCACGCGATTTTTTCGGCTGATTACTGGTTCGTATTAAGGTGGTAAATTGAGATGGTGCCGGTTTCTTTATTTGGAGATTTTTATATTTTAAATTTGCTCCGAAAATGTGAGTATCACGTTTCACTCCTTGCATAATGTTCCAAAAATTTTTGTCTAGCATTGTGGTAATTTAGGCGACTTCTATAACTTCTATTCAATGTTTCTTCGTAATGTAAGTCCAGTAATGTCTGGTTTATTTCTGATAATTTCTGAATTTTCTGAATACACCTTTTCAAATCATAACTTCTAAACTACAAAAAATTGCGGCACATACATGGGGTATTTTCGGATACACCTAGGTGTATGGAATCTAAAAAAAATGTGGACGTGTTTGGACCCTTTATTTCAAACAATATGTATGAAACATCACTGAATATTGTAATTTTTTAAATTTTCTTTAAAGGAACATGACTTCTGCGAGATGTATCAAGGCTTCTAGAGGAACATTACAATACAATATCGTAATGTTTAATTTCTGATTTATCCTCCACGTCTGGGTAATGAAATTTACCGACGTTACGTGTAAATTGTACTTTTTCAACTGGTGATACTCTGTAATGGTCGAGAACCGTAATAAATGTTCGTTATTGGAAGAACTGTATCAAGTCAGCGTATCAACGCAGTTCCCAAAAACCTAATTTTTTTAATGTTAGTGGAATAATCTAAATTTCATTAAAAGTGCGCCGAGAAACAAAGCATTTATTTCTTCATCCGATTGTTCCTCTTAATTCGTTTATAAAGGTGTTATTGCCGACTCATATGACTCACTTAACGACATTGTAACGAATTAACGTGAAGCAAACACTTCTTATTAAACGCTGGACATCTGTTTTTCTGATGATTTTAGCCACATTTTCTTGACGGAAATATTTTGTTTACATTTTGTGTTTGACGTTTCTCGGTTGACGCCCCTAATATAGTGCCAACCGCGCAGCGCCGATGACAAGGCTATGTGTGTATATATGGGCCGGGTCTTTATTGGGCTTGAGAAGGGGAATTATTAAGTGTTCTTTCAATGATTCGGGGCAGGAACATGAAGGAAAGAAAGAATCCTTTAAACCCAGAAAGTAAAATTGGGCTTTAAGCTGTAGGATATGCCTTCCAAACCAGGCACTTGGTTATGAGGTCAACGGATCTATAAGTAGGGCGCCTTACTTTCAATACTTTGCTTGATTAAAATCCAATTGGTAAGCTATTGAGTTCTAAGAGCTCTTTAGTCTCAAAGTCTGTAGTAAAGTCCCTAATGACTCCCATGCCGGCAGATGCTTGCCAAAATGGTTTTTTTTATTTTGTAATCTTAGAAGATTTTTTCAATTTGACGTGTAAGATTTTGGGGGGTCATGTCACCTGTGACTCTCCCCTTCGGACCGCGCCTGTATACATCCAGCCTCCTTACAGCACTTAATGCCACTAGTATACTATTTATTTAAACTACCTATAACATAATTTAATACCTGAACCGTGCTTTCAATACACCTATACATCGCTCAACTACACTCCTGGTTGATAAGTGCAGCTCCTGGTAATAATCCTCTGGGGTACTTGGCTCTTGGTCTGAAAGAGGACTCATCAGAATGGGTTTCAAGGGATACCCAGATTGACCCAGAAAAAAAGAATCGACGAGTTTCTGCCCAGATGGCAGCGTCAGATTCTGAAGGTAGGCTTCGAATAAAGCTTCCACCAGACCAATATTTCCGGAGAATATATGCAGTTTCCACCCAGTGGTCTAATTGATCGGCCCTTTAAGACATCAAAAACGCTGTTTATTAACCTAATGAAGTTAATTGTTCCGCCACCTCCTTGAAATTCCGGGATTTTTAAATCAGCACAATGCTCCAAGGCATCTGCCACCGAATCGCTAAGAGCTGCGTGGCAAGTTTAAAACTTTGCAAACTTTAATTTTTGTTTTTGATAAAGTGTGTGAGCCTTTGTTAATTTTGTGGCCAGGTAACCAGGTATACGTCTACTTGGAACATCTGCTAATTTACAGGAATCTATTTTCCTGCCATTCATATCGTAAAACACCCTCAATTACTAGGTAAGACTAGTTTGATAGTATGATAGGCATCAATACATAGCTGAATACCTATATGGTTTGTTATGTGTAAGTGTTCTTACAGACGAGCGACACTTTCCGGTCGCAGAGGGTCGCGCGACTCACGGCGACCATAAAGTCTATGAGCGCGACCCTCTGCGACCCACGGCGACCGCAAAGTCGTTCGTCTGTAAGAGCCCTTAAATAAACATAAACTGCACAAAAAGTAGATTAATTTGAAGTATCAAAATGTCTTTCACATTATAACCTTCATAATCCTATTAACGAATTAACAAACTGCTCCCTAAAATTTGGGAATCCAAAAAAACACGTAACACTTTCGATCTGACAGCTAAATTGGCACGAATGCCATCCTTCCAGTGTATTTGAACTTTTTTTTAATGAAAACGCCTCATTAACAAGACCACGTATTAAATTATAAAATCATTCTAAGATTTTAACCATTAATTCAGAAAATTTATCAATATTTTATTTCTGTAGCTGCATAAATTCAGAGTGCCTTTTCCGTTTATCTGCCTCTGCGGCTTTGAAAATGTTGTATAAATCATTTGTGCTTCCTTTAATTTAATGCTCCACGAGATGAGGCGCTGAATTAAAATTCCTCACAGTTGTTTCATTGTCATTTGAATCTCTTTGAGGATTGGAGTCGGCAGTTTCACTTTGAGGATTGAAGTCTGCAGTGTCAGTTATTGTTTCCACAGGATTTTCTCTGCTCGATAAAGCTATATCCACTGGTTTTACAACGGGTTCTTCGCAATAAATTTCATCCATTTCGGAAAAATTTTCAAAATGTAATTTTAGAAGATTTTTCAATTTGAGGTGTACGATTTTGGGGGGGTCATGTCCCGAGTTACTTGTTTAATCTCACTCACTAATCAAATCACGTTCTTTTTAATACATTTTTTTTATTGAGGCTTACCTACTTCCAAATCTATAGCTATACCGCCTAGCCAGTTGGTTGGCGATAGATTTTCTACTTCCATGTAACTTCTTAAACTTCAATCTAGAATAAAACATTTTAACGGGTTCTTACCGCGTTTTAGTATATTTGAGTTCCCGATATTTCGGCAGTGTTACAACTGCCATGATCACGGGATGACTGAGGAACTGCAGGTAGATAATCTACCGTAGATTGTTAAGAGCAGACAAATCTGTCTACCCTCACTCTTCTTCGTTTACTCCGACCACTACTATCGGAACTCACTCGAAACTCATTGTCACTTTTGTCACTTGGTCCAGCCCGACAAAATGTACTCACTGTGTCACTCCGACGCTTGTTTGAAACCGAGTATGACGATGAAGCACTTACACCCATGTTAACCACCGGATTCCACGTACTTGACAATTTGAAACCATCCTCTCTGTTGAAATTACGATGTTTCTTAATTTCAATTGCTTCTCTCACCATTCTTGGGTAGTAAACTCTGGTTCTTAAACTTCGTCTACTGAAATATGCAACAGTACAGATAATTGTAACTAGATTATATTTCTTTATTTGCAGTTTATTTAGTATTCAAAAATTAACCCAGTTAGTTCGATTTTTATTCTTATCTTGAAGTGTTGTCTAGATTGTTCAATATAAAAATATACCTAGAGGGTGTAATCACCCTTTTGTGATCTCGGGCTGTGGGGGTTCGTAAGACGTCGTGTGTGGTACTGTAAAAATAAACGATAAGATGTTAAAAACACAAGCATAAATTAACTCAGTTTACAATTTGAAAGAATTTAAGTAAGTACTTTTTTGTGGCTGTTGTTGGCGAGTCAGTAGTACTTTTTTGCCATCGCTGTTTCTTCGGAGGCGGCACCTCTGTAGGCGTGCCTGCCAAAAAGCGGCAACCTATTCGCTCCGGAGAATGGCCTCTAGAATAAATCAATATTTAATTTTCGCAATGGGTTGATTTAATTCAGTTGGATCATTTGCTTCTATCAAAATAAAATAACTTACCGCTTTCTTTTTGATACTGGTGCATCAGGTAACATGCATGCATTGCATTGCCCTTTTTAACTTCTCTTTGTTTTCAGCAGAAAGAGCTCTAACATTTTTAGTATGTTCTGCTCTCTGCTTCCGAATTTTTCTAAGTCATTTTGTCTAAAAACATTTTTTTTTTTATAACTGTGAAGAACAAAAATTTCACCTACACAATTGAAAATTATGTGTATTATTCTTAATAAAAAATTGACTACTTAATCAGTTTCGATATTGGTATATTTCTGATACATTATATTGAGGAATAAGAAAACTTACGCAGTTGATGCTTCGCCGGAGATTAGGCTTCGACCGCTTCGACGAGCAGCTGACTGACCGCAGCTACGACCACGGCCACGACCGCGGTAACGACCACGACACTGGCCTTCTTTTGGTTGTTGTGACCTATTTAAACGTTTTAAGTTAAATATGTTCAGCTCTCCCAGTATAAATAAGCTAAAGAAAAAAATGTATGCATTTCCAAAACCAAAGTCAAAACTATAATTAGAACTCGTTCATAAAAGCATTAGGTATCGATACCACAGAGGATTATATTGTACTAGTAGCGTGGGTAACTACAGGTGCAACTGTAGTTACCCACGCTACTCGCCTAATCGCGCGAGACCGTTTTTTTCGTGCAACCAGAGTTACCTCAAACCGGTGAGCGGTTAGAGGTTATGCGGCTGGCAGTTGCATCGGCCATTGAGCATCCGGTCTTCACCTTGATTAGAAGAATATAATACTGTTGCCATCCCCCAACTAATTTGTTTCATTTATTTGAAGAACATTACAAAAACACCCTCAATTCACTGGAAGCATTTCGGACTTGTTTGATAGCATGATAGGGATCAATACAGAGCAGAATATAATATATTTACAACAACAATTATTATGGTTTGTTATTGTAAATTGTTCACTCCCAATAAATACGCAATAGCAACGAAAATGTCAGTTTGT
The DNA here is from genome assembly GCA_963693445.1 of Agonopterix heracliana. Taxonomy (NCBI): domain Eukaryota; kingdom Metazoa; phylum Arthropoda; class Insecta; order Lepidoptera; family Depressariidae; genus Agonopterix; species Agonopterix heracliana. The sequence continues at coordinate 4,582,647 of OY856321.1, forward strand.
TATTATGTAAAATGAACATCAACTGCACAAAAAGTAGATTAATTCGAAGTATCAAAATGTCTTTCACATTGTAGGTAACTTTCATAATCCTATTAACGAATTAAAAAATTGCTCCCTAAAATTAGGGAATCTAAAAAACACGTAACACTTACGATCTGACAGCTAAAAACGCCTCATTAACAAGTGAAAGTATTAAATTATAAAATCACAGTATTGGAAATAATTGGAATCATACTTGCGAAAAGAATACTGTTATTTATGCAAGCTACATTTTTTCCGTGATAGGCCGTGGTGGTCCAGTGGCGAATAACCTTGCCTGCCGTGCTAGAGGCGATGGTTCGATCCCCGTCCAGGCCGACTCGTACCAATGAGTTTTCGAAATTTATGTACGATTTGTACTGGCTTTTCGGTGAAGGAAAACATCATGAGGAAACCTGCATGCTTTACTTTCGAGGCATGTACGAACTACGAGTATTGTACCCACTGTTCATTATAAGTGGCGACGGGCTCACCCCCTGTCACACTGGACAGAGTTTCGATACTACTGGTGAAACGTGGATGTTCTGAGGTTTCAGAATGAAATAAATGCACATTTTTCCAAGATTTTACCCATTAATTCAGAAAATTTATCTATATCGTATTTCTGTAGCTGCATGAGTGCCTTTCTCGTTTATCTGCCTCAGCGGCTTTGAAGATGTTGTTTAAATAATTTAGTGCTTCCTTTAACTTAATGCTTCTACGAGATCGAGGCGCTGAATTGCTAAAATTCCTGTCAGTTGTTTCATTGTCATTGGAATCTCTTTGAGGATTGGAGTCGGCAGTTTCAGTTTGAGGATTGGAGTCTGCAGTGTCAGTTATTGTTTCCACAGGATTTTCTCTGCTCGATAAAGCTATATCCACTGGTTTTACAATGGGTTCTTCGCAATAAATTTCGTCCATTTCGGAAAAATAATCAAAATGAATGTTAAACTCCACTGCTTTTACGTGACATATTTATGGAATTGTTTTTTTCTGGAAGTACTAAGTTCTCCAGTATATAAATTTTTTTTTACATTGCTTTGCAGTATGACTCCCTAACTAACGAGCTATTTCTTGCTAGACCTTTAGATTTTATATTGTAGTGGATGCAAATCGAGGTTTATTAATTTTATTCTAAAAGGGATAATGCAAGTAAACGTCCTTTGATACACAAAAAATTATTCTGTCAATTCTTCGTCCAGTCCTGGTGGCGGCGATGGCATGTCAGTATGCCCAGCGGGGCCCTCGATCCTAGGGGTTTGAAACCTGGCTGATCATTTAGTGCTCATTTAGTGCTCTCTGAATATGTATGGCTTATATTTAGTGCTTCAAAGAAAGCGGAGTTATATCATATCTAAGCTAGCGTCCGCCCAGCGGGGCCCTCCTTTATTATGGACAAAAATGATTAAAATTTTACATTAATATTTAGTGCTCTGAATTCCTATTAAAATTGTATCAAAAGATTTGATCTAGCTGGTTTGGTTTAAAAGTTATAGCATTTTTAAGTTATTAATTTCCAGCGGGGCCCTCTCTTGATTGACTATATAAGTCGCTGTAATTAATGTCGCCATTTAGTGCTTGATGCCAGGTATCGGTCTGTATAGTTAATTTACACATTCTGCTTCTAATAAACCTGGAAAATGCAATAATATATCGCAATTTTGATTCATATTATTTGACATTTCGTGGACAGTCGGCATCAGAAGTATACGAGAGCTTTACTATTTTGACTAGTCCGCCTAAAATTGTGCACCCTTATTTCTGGTACTTTGTCTACAATATCTACGTCGTATTTTAGTCCTGGTGACTCTTGATGTGATATTATGAATTATTCGCTGCCGTATGACTTCTACTAGTACCAACACGTTCATGAAAGTGCGCGTGTGTGTAGGTAAGTACTTATTATCTATCTATTATTATAATATAATACCTACTACAAAGGTTTGTCTGATTGTTTTCGTATCACACTATGTCTAAATGTAAGTGTATGGACACACCTGCGGAACGTTCGGCGCCGAACGTTCGGTTGAATACGCGTGCAACGCTTTTCCCTCTACCTGCGACACACCAGTACGCACCATTCGCACCATATTTCCTTGTAGACACGTATTCAACCGAATGTTCGGCACGGAACGTTCCGCAGGTGTGTCCCTACACTTAAACTACCTGACCGATTTTGATAAAACTTGGTGTCTGAAAGCTTAGACCGTAGCGCCCTCTAGCGATCCCCTAGGAAACCACCGACAAGTAAAGCTCTCAGCTTCTTCTGATGCCGACTGTCCACGAAATGTCATTTTATATGAATCAATGTTGCGAGATATTTTTGCATTTTCCAAGTTTATTAGAAGCAGAATGTGTAAATTAACCATACAGACAGATACCCGGCATCAAGCACTAAATGGCGACATAAATTTCAGCGACTTATATAGTCAAACAAGAGAGAGCCCCGCTGGAAATTAAAAACTTAAAAATGCAATAACTTTTAAACCAAACCAGCTAGATCAAATCTTTTGATACAGTTTTAATAGGACTACAGAGCACTAAATATTGATGTAACATTTTAATCTTTTGTGTCCATAATAAAGGAGGGCCCCGCTGGGCGGACGCTAGCTTAGATTTTATATAACTCCGTTATCTTTGAAGCACTAAATATAAGCCATACATATTCAGAGAGCACTAAATGAGCACTAAATGATTAGATAGGTTTGAAAGCCCTAGGGCCGAGGGCCCCGCTGGGCATACGGACATGGCGATGGCGGCACATGAGGTCGCACAGTACTACCTGTCGCCACTGTAGCGGCGGCTGTTGCGACCTCATTGCCGCCGTGGTCTCTCCGCGTTCCTCATCAGCGCGCTCATCAAAAGCGCGCTGATTATCAGCGCTCTGAGTATAAGTGCGCTGATGATCAGCACGCCTATGATTAGCGCTCTGAGTATTAGTGCGCTGATGATCAGCACGCCTATGATTAGCGCTCTGAGTATTAGTGCGCTGATGATCAGCACGCCTATGATTAGCGCTCTGAGTATTAGTGCGCTGATGATCAGCACGCCTATGATTAGCGCTCTGAGTATTAGTGCGCTGATGATCAGCACGCCTATGATTAGCGCTCTGAGTATTAGTGCGCTGATGATCAGCACGCCTATGATTAGCGCTCTGAGTATTAGTGCGCTGATGATCAGCACGCCTATGATTAGCGCTCTGAGTATTAGTGCGCTGATGATCAGCACGCCTATGATTAGCGCTCTGAGTATTAGTGCGCTGATGATCAGCACGCCTATGATTAGCGCTCTGAGTATTAGTGCGCTGATGATCAGCACGCCTATGATTAGCGCTCTGAGTATTAGTGCGCTGATGATCAGCACGCCTATGATTAGCGCTCTGAGTATTAGTGCGCTGATGATCAGCACGCCTATGATTAGCGCTCTGAGTATTAGTGCGCTGATGATCAGCACGCCTATGATTAGCGCTCTGAGAGTTTGAATTTTTAAGGTCTGCTGAGTCTGCTGGTTGTTAGAATTTCGTTCCGACGTCGGCGGGTCGAAATTAACATAATACACGTGTGGAGTTTGTGGTGGTTGCCACGGCCAGTCTGTAACAATAGAGCCATTAAATTAAAATTACGGCATGCGGAGTAGTGACGTGGCTATTGGCTGGCTTATAGGCGTATCGGGGCATCCCCGGCTGCTCGGCTGATGGCAGTGTGTTACATTATATTGGCGTGTAAGAGAACTAATTTGATCCCTTGTCCAGTCTTATTTCACCTGTAGGTGATTCCTCCTGCTCGTTTAATGATGTGTTTTCATCCAGAGCCAAATAAATATTTGTCAGTAGAATCTGAATGTTTGTACCTAAGTCACAGATGGTTGGGTCAGAGTGTCATCTTAAGGTTGTATTTATTGTTTATCGTTACCTAGTCTAGATATCCCGTGTGGTTTTGGGATAGAAAAAGAATAGAAAAACTCCATACCTCCATTTATATGAGGACGTGACGGTGGTGCGTTGAAAAGACGTGCGTTTTCTATTTCTATTTCAAAGAGGTATAGACTTTCAATTATATGGTCCAGATTAGAATCCGAGCGCACGACGCGTATCAATGAAGTTGAAGAAAAACATTGTGAGGAAACCTGCACATCTTGCGAATTGAGGAAGTAAGTACATTATAATTATGATACCCGAAAACTCCTAAAAAAAACAGATTAAACCTCTCAAAATCAATCTGGAACCAATTTGAAAGAAATTTTTCATAAAGAAATTACAACTCTTTCGATGGACAGTGCAGTAACGTTTGTATTTTTATCGATATCGATAAAATATACAGGTTAGAAATCGAGCCCCATATTGTTTTATTACTCCACATCATAAGGTTATGATCGAGTCTACATTTTGTGAGTAAACAAAACAAACTTTTATGATTTTTCGATGCCCTGTTGCTGTGCTTTTTTGATAGTATCTGCAATGGATTCCTCTCAGCCTTTGCGAAGAAAAGATTTGTGCGATGACATTCATTTCTAATCAAAAGATGACTCAGACGAACAAGCAATAAATCTAGCAGACGATCATTGTGGTCAAATTGCCACTTTTTGTCAATATCATCGTGACGTCTTGCTGTTAAATAGTTTTTCATGAAGGATTGGTTTAACTTGAGCTTCAAATCATGATGTCGCTGAATCAACTAGCTTGCATAAGACTTGATTTTATTTCATCAATTGTTGGAAATTGGTAACGCATAATGGCTTTGTTTAGTTGTCGAGGACCAATACATAGTGTGAGTTTATCTTTGACACAATGACAATAGAACTAACCCATGCCGTTGGTTTTTCAACTTTTAGCTATTATTTGGTCTTTTTCTAATATTGTTAACTCCTCTTTTGGTGCATCTACTAATCTGAAAGGAATTCTACAACAAGCATCTACCGATGGAATAGCATTAGGTTTCAATGACAAACGTATTCCAATTTTTTTTTTGTTCCAGAGTGGTAGTTTAAGACTTTTGTACGTTCTGAATGACAAGATATTAGTATCGGCGCCTGTATCGAGTAAGAAATCAATTTGTTGACAGTTTAGTTTGATAACGACTGTTAGAATTAGCACAAATTTCATTAGTAAACAGACTATTAAGCAAATAGGTATTAGAAATGTTTCCAGTGACGACTGTAGATCTCAATCATTCTCTCAGAGATTTCAATCATACATAGAGTCTAAATTCTTTGAGCTTTCTTTATCATTCTCTTTTGCTTCTACTCTTTCTTCAACTGCGTCGGTTATGAATCTCTTAAAGTTGGTTTCATTTGTCAGAGCTTTTTTTGTATAAAATGTTCTCGATGATGTAAATATAATTTCTTTTGTCATTTACGATATCCCATCGCTTAGAAGAACTTTCCGCATTATTGTAATTTTCTTTCAACTCGCTTTTTCTCTATCTTAGCTTTTTTGGCAGTATTTATGGATGTTGCTTCTTTATCAGATTGAGTTTCGTCATTTACTGATTGACATTTTGGCCGTTTTGCGCGTTTCCTTGATGTAGCTCTTTCTTTTTTGCCATATTCCTCTTTTTGGCATTTTTTATAATACTCTTGAAAAAGTCAACATTCTGTGAAATTGTATGTTTTGTCCCAAGAGTTCACAATCTCCCAGAAAAAAGGTCGTTGTTGGTAGCTAGCTTGTAACGAGTAATTAAAAACAAATATACGATAATATCGATTAATATTAACATTTAGAGGATGTATGAAAATAAACCGAGCGCGCGTAAGTATATGCGCCTATATTTTGACTCGCAGATAAAATGGCTGTAGTTGCGTGCATATCTATTGTAGATTTCACGTATTTACTACTTCTTTATCATAAGATTTATGAGTAGCGTAATCATGTTATTGAGATTGACTCGCAGTCAATCCCGATTTTCATTGTATTGTACTTAGATTTTTATCACTTTCGTATGTCACTTAGGTTATAAAACGGTCATGAATAATACAGGGTGTTTGGTAGGGAGGTGTACATACACATAGGGTAGAAACTAGGGAGGGTCTGCTACCTTCCCCCACCCATTATATTGACCTTGGCCTCAAGGTATTATTTTAATGATATTTTTTTATTTAGAAAAAAAAAAGATTTTTAAACTAAAACTACCTCTAGCTCAAAATCTATCCATAGGACAGGTCTGCTAATGGTCTTGTTTTAATTGTTAGAGTCTTAGTGTACTGTAAAAATTGATTTCACACCCGAAAATTGTAGAGAAGAAAAGTTATGGGGCCTGAAGTACCGTAGTAAGGTAAAAAAATAATTTTAAGGGCAACTTTCTAAGGGGTTTAAAAAAAAAAAACAGGGTTGGAGTTCTTCTGATTTTTTAAAAACATCCCCAGTCCATACCCTTTCTAACGATATGCTTAAAGTGTTATTATCACTTGTAGTTTCGAAGTTATTAATTAATATCCGCAACTAGGGCACTTTAATCAAAAATTTCAACTAATGAAAATTAAATGTGTCCGATCGTAAAAGGATAGCAAATGAAACGCAAATTGGTTTAATGACTAATTTAATTACAAAATTTGTTCAAATTGGTGACCATTAACTTGTAAACAAGCTCGGCACCTCTTCCTCATCTCCACGGTCACCGTGGCAAACAGCATTTCATCACGCATCGTATTGAAAGCGGCGTGGATCTTGCTTATCAAAACCTCCCTTGTTGGTACTTCCTCTGCGTACACCAACTCTTTCGCCCTTCCCCAGACGGAGAAGTCAAGCGAAGTAAGGTCAGGCGACCTTGGAGGCCAGGGAATTGGCCCGCCCCGACCAATCCAAGCATCAGGGAAGGAGTTGTTTAAAAACTCCCTCACTGCTAGGCTCCAAAGGGCAGGACAGCCGTCGTGCTGAAAGACTATGGGCCGATCTTCGTCAAACACATCTTCCACTAAAACGGGCAATTCGTTTTCGAGGAAATGTAGGTAGTTTTGCCCGTTTAAGTTGTCTGGCAAGAAGTGCGGCCCTATCAAGCGATTGCCAATGACGCCTGCCCATACGTTCACGGAGAACCTTCTTTGGAATCCTCTGTGCCTCTTCACTCTTGGGTTTTGCTCTCTGGGTGCCCAGTAATGGAGATTGTGGTAGTTTACAATTCCTTCCCTGTCAAACTTTGACTCATCGGTCCAGAGAATACTCCGCAAAAAATGTATGTCCTCCACGTCCGTATGGAGCAAGTGGCGGCAAAACTGCATCCTTCTTGTGTAATCGCTTTCCTCTAAGCCTAAAACAATAAAAAAATCAATGTTAGCGTTTTCCCTATGAATTGGTAGCGATGTAACATTGATTGCTATCTCTGTCTTTCCATTTCTCTCTCTCTCTGGCACACATGCTCACGTTAATTTTAAAATTGCCTATGAAATTTACGTGCTAGTTCATTACATGAGAGCTAAAAACAAAAACTTAATGTAAAAAAATACCTTGTACAGGGGTGTAGTGGAAAGGATGACTTCGATTTTCCCGGAGAACAGACCAGACTTTCCACAAGCTTAACCCAAGTGCCCGGGCTACGGTTCTGATGCTTCTGGTAGGATCTTCCGTAAATTGGGCCAATATCCGTTCGTCATCAGCCACATTTGGTTCAAATCTGTTGACACTTGGTTCTCGGAAATTTAAATTTCCGGTTTGTCGTAGACGCCGATAAGTAGAGCCAAACGTCTGGTGGTTGGGTACTCGTCGGTCAGGATACCGCTCTTGATAAATCCTCCGTGCCTCGCGCCCATTGCAATTAGCCATTCCATACACCAACAGAATGTCGGCGTACTCTTCGTTAGTAAATCCAGGCATTTTACCAACAATAAACGTAACCGTAGGTAAAAAACAACAAAACTTAACAAAAATGAAGTAATAACAAACTCAACAAAATTAACGAAAACAGTGGAGCGTCGTAACGGCAAGTACGCAAGTTAGCTAAGATGGGTAAATCTCGACTGACAAAGTTATCTGAGAGCCCAACACAGAACCCAACGAGTCACCTGCCCCCGTCGACCCGAGAGTGAAAGAGACAGAATACGTGTTGCTCTCGTGTAAGAGTGAGACAAACAATTTTACCTGCCAACTGTGGGCCAAACAGGTTTAAATTCCGGGAATTACATTTGTCTTACAAAGGTAGTGTCGTGGTGGTAAAAGTGCCCTAGTTGCAGAAATTAATTAATAACTTCGGAACTACAAGTGATAATAACACTTTAAGCATATCGTTAGAAAGGGTATGGACTGGGGATGTTTTTAAAAAATCAGAAGAACTCCAACCCTGTTTTTTTTTTTTTAAACCCCTTTGAAAGTTGCCCTTAAAATTATTTTTTTACCTTACTACGGTACTTCAGGCCCCATAACTTTTCTTCTCTACAATTTTCGGGTGTGAAATCAATTTTTACAGTACACTAAGACTCTAACAATTAAAACAAGACCATTAGCAGACCTGTCCTATGGATAGATTTTGAGCTAGAGGTAGTTTTAGTTTAAAAATCGTTTTTTTTTTCTAAAAATAAAAAAAAAATCATTAAAATAATACCTTGAGGCCAAGGTCAATATAATGGGTGGGGGAAGGTAGCAGACCCTCCCTAGTTTCTACCCTATGTGTATGTACACCTCCCTACCAAACACCCTGTATACCTGTAGTATTTTCGTCATCAGACGAGTCCAAACGTCGTAACGTAGGACACCCAATTATCGACACTTTAACAAACAAATACGAGCATTTTTTTAATATCTGGTTTATTAATGACATTACATGATATTTTAATGTACCAGGCAATATTTTTGGGTTGTTTCTATATTATTTTAAAGTATAAACAAGTGTGACACTAATAAGTAAAGAAATATATCATAATAAATTAAGGCTCTTTTTAGCCTAGTTATCGACGCCAAAATCCCATACATCGACACCCAGTAACCGACATGTTCCAATAATCGTTATCTAGTAATCAACATGTTCTATTTATCGTCATCCAATGATCAACTTATCGTTTCCAAAAAAAAATCGTAGCCAGTCTTTTAATAATTTATTACGCTATCCAGTAACTCATCTCTAGTTATAGGAATGTGTTTTGCAGACATTTCAAGTACCCATTTTTCTAAAATTGCCTCCTCTTCCCTAGACAAATATGTTTTAGGGCCCATGGAACATTCGACTGGAGTCTTACCGGAAATCTTATCATATAATGTAATCCTGGGTACACCGAACTTTTTTGCAGCATTTGCAATTGTGTCACCTTTTCTGACTGCTTCTATCGCCTGTCCCATTTGAAAGGGCGTATAATTTTTTTTAGGCGCCATTCCTATAAAAAAAATTCATGTCGATTACTGGAACATATGGAATATCCAATCATCGACACGGTTGTCGATCATTGGAAGCAGTTTGACGATTTAAATGAAAACACTTATTTTTTATAGGGCTTAATGAACTTAGTAAAATAGCAACACAAGTGCACAAAATAATAAAAAAAAAAGTTTCGACATTTGTCGAAGATTAGAACATGCTAAGAAAAAAGGTCCAATTACTGACAGGCGTCTTTTCATATTGTAATTTTAACCTCACCCTGGCAAGGAAATTACTAAATGGTAGTGAATTTGTGTCGTAACTATATAAATAACTAATATTTACTATAAACAAAAACAAATAAAAGTTATGGGCAACATATCTTACTCACCGCCTTATTGATTTTGCTAATAAAACTGGAATTTCGTTGGAGGTCTCTCGCGGTCGAAACGTATGACTTCACCATTTTATTCACAATGGCCGAATATATGAAACGTCATTCGCAATGACAGGTAGATATTCATTGTCTATGGTTTATCTGCCAAATGCGTTCAGAAATGTGAAAATACTCTTATTTTTTTTAGTAAACTTTTTTAATGTCGAACAATGGTGCTTTGTCGTGTCTTACCTTATGCGACGACGGTTTTTTCCTAAATCTTTCTGATATTGTTCTAACTTTTGCATTTTTCTTTAATAATGTTGTAATTTCTCATTTGCTGTGCGTTTCGGCATTTTTGCGAAGGAGCGCCAACGCAACGGGCGCACCGTTGCCTCGCACGATAAAAGACCTACGCCGTAGGTCGTCGGCAACGAAAGTGTTAATTATGTTAAACAGTATAATTATCAAGTGGTAGTTGTAAGCTACACTTAATTTAGTTAAACAAATTTTATAAAAGTTGTGTGACAATTAACATATTTTATTAAGCAAATCTTATTTTGTGTTTGTAAGAAAAACCTAATTTGCATTCTACATTTTATACTTGCTTTTAGGGTATTTTGAATTTTTACATTTAATTTTGACATGATTTGAAATTGAAATATATTAGGTTACATTATTTAACAATAAAGAGCCTACTGCTAATTATGTCTATATTAAAAGTAAAAACAAATTAACCACTTTTAAACTGGTTCCATTTAAATGCACTGTAGAACTCATTTTTCTAGTTCGTTTGTCCAATTTACAGTAATTTTGCGAAGTAGAATAAACAATGACAAGACAGTTCGAACCATAGAGGTAGGAATAGAGGAACATACAGCTGAGAGAGCGAGATGTACCTAGCGGCACCACTGTATAATAGAAAGAGATAAGTGACGCGCAGCAATAGAACCGTTTTTTAGTCACTAATCAATTTTTACAATTCGGTTTTCGTGAATTATTGGGAATCTAAAGTGAAATCGTAGATAATTTTGTGAAATATACTGACACTACTTCATTAATTCATCCTCGATTTTACGTTAGACTCAGAATTATAGACAGTATTCGAATTTTTGCCTGCGAATAGTCTCCAAAAAACATCCAAAAACTGTTTCATTTGACAACTCATGTCACTGCCTCTATTCCTGTAAGGTATAATAACTTTATGGTTCGAACTCAACTGTTCTCAAAGGTGATCTGAACGCAACTAAGTAACGCGCGAATGAATGTGGAGCCTGTTGTGTCTATGCAGCTTTCGCGCGTTCGCAGGCTCTTTGACGCGGACCAAAAAACCGACAAAAAGTGGTTAACGAGGCACGAACCTACGAAATATATGCGAAACGACACCACATTCATGTTTTCGCGCGTGGTGTCAGCCTCCCCCTGGTTAAAGCCCATCAATGGAAAAAATGGAACTGAACACGCTTCCTCCTTAGTGCGAACAGGCTCCCCCTGAATACCATCCTCATTACCCATGTTTACATTTAACTTATATGAAAAATTATCCATGCTAGAAACAAAATTGTTTGCTCTCTTTTCTAAATTATCTGAAGACACATTCAGATTGTCAGAAAACTCAATTTCAGACTTGAAAACATTATCAAATTCCGCAAGATTTTCAGCTTTAATATCAGATACAGTATTAAAATTGTTTGAAAAACTTTCCAAGTTCGTTGAATATTGGACTTCCTTGTTAATCTTTTCATAATTGTCCACAAATTCAACTTCAGACTTGCAAACCTTTTCAAAGTACAATTTATTGAAATTAAAATTATGCACCGAATTGAAATTGTTCGCACACTTTTGATCACCTTTAGACCCTTGGAGAATAGCATAAAACGCATTTTCACTGCCACTGTTGCAATTTTGACACTTTGATCTGACAACTCCAACCTCTCCGCAACCATAACATGATACTTGTGTTGGATTTTGTCCACTACTTTTTGCATAAATTTTTGGGCATTCATTTTTCACATGATCCAACTTTTTACAGTAATTGCAAAATAAACGTTTGACAGTACCTGTATTGTATACGGCGCCTGTATTCCTGAATTTGGTGATGGTCGCGGGCCGCGAGGGGGCGGGCAGTTAGACACCATGTCTAACTGTACTTTTTCAGACAAGTCCCCTACTGGCAGTCTAGCCAGCAGCGCACGCGCTTGTGCAACAAATAAATCGATATTCTGGTTACCTTGCCTCATGTTAAATAATTCTTGATATATCTGAAATGGCGGCCTCCTCTCGCCGAACGCACTTTTTAATGTTTCTATAGCGTTGTACCATGTTCTAATATTTGACTTCACTCCTTGCCACCACATCCCCGCGGTGCCGTTCAGCAATAGTGCCATCCCTCTCAGGGCGGTTTCATCGGTGATCCCGGTGGCTGATTTATAAATCTCAACTGCATCGATAAAATTTTCGACCGATTCACCGGGCGCGCCGCTAAACTTAGTTTGACATAGACAGAAGTTTGCGCCCGCCAAGGTATTAACGGTGGCTGAAGCCGACGCGTCAAGGGGCGTCGATTCCCTACGGCGATCGCGAAGTTCTTCGAATAGCTGTGTCGATAGGGCCACCTGATGCTGTTCTATAGAAGCCAGTAACGTCGCAAAGTCCTCCGTAGATAACGTTAAAGTTGTATTCCCACGGTTCTGCGACTGGTCGGGGCCCCCCGCCCCGTTGGCGTCCCCTTCTCCGCCGGAATGCATTTGGCTTCGAAGTCCTTCTCTCATTGAAGATGTACGCCACAGTATGGATGGGTATTTTAGAATCCACGAAGCGAATTGAATCACCAAAACAAAGCACAGTCAAGTCACAGAGCCACTAATTGTTGGGCGTTCACTTTAGCAGATGGGACTCTTATGTCACTATCTCAGGGCTCCAAATAACAAACGATAGGTTCGTTTACACGTTTATTCACTACGAAGACACTACGTTACATTTACTAGATTCAAAAACAAACTTTTCGATAACTTTATAAACTCCAGAGAAAACTAATGTTGTTACACCCAAGATGGCCGATAGCGAACAGGAAGAGAGACGGTACGCGCATGCGCGGGTAACTAAATGGGGTTGCGTGAGGGCACTACGCGCCACGCAACGCCATCTCGTATCGAGCAGTGGGTACGACGTCGAACCTTCTAGGCACTGTTGATGATCTTCCACTATCGCCCACTTGGGTGTGCCTATGGTCTATATCGAGCAGGGATATTTCCCCTACTCGCCCTGAGAGTCCTGTCCTCTGCCTGTGGTCCGCTACATTTTTTAAATTTAATTCCTAAAAAACTCGACAGATGACATGTTTATCGCCCCATAGAGCCGTAAGCGAGATCCTGTCAAAATCTGGTCAAGTCTGTGCCTGCCTTTTTTTTAATGCCCAGGGATCGAGCCCATTCAGCCATGTCAGGCGTAAAAGTTAAGAATTTTCGATTAAAATGATTAGTAAATAATGAAATATGTCATTAAAAGATGCGTTGGCATCTTCTTGATCATCTTTTCACTCTTTACTATTTTAAAGAAACACTTTTTGAAATGTTGACGTTTCTTCGCACAGACTGTAGCGCCATCTATCGATCCCCTAGTAAACAAAAAGAAAAACGCTCATTAAAAGATGAAGTTATTGACTACATACAATAAAATTACCTACAACAGGTATCGTTCGGCCGAATCACATTACACTAAATAAGTGAATATCAAAAAAATTGTACATCACACAAAAGAAACACAACGGAATATTACATTTCTGTCACACAAAGGAATATTTGTCACACAAAAGAATGTAAAGGTGCATTTATACAAATTATCATTTGACGCTAACCATGAAGTTTAACTGGTTGCCACTAATAGTAAAAAGTTAAAGTTAGCATGTCATAATACTTAGGGTATGTATTTTAGAAAATAAACAATACTGAAATAGTAAAAAAAATATCCTTTATTTAAAAAAAAAAAAAAATCCCGCAATAATCCGAAAATTAAATTAAAAAAACTGATTCACTTTCTTTACAAAGCACATATTCCTTTGACTTTGTGAAGAAACTAACTAACTTTACATCTATTTTTTTACCACATTAATAACAGGTACTGTGTCTTTGTCATCTTTCTTTGGAAAAATAAATTTAAGTTTGGGCTTTCTAATAGTCTTTAAAAATCTTACAGTATAAAAACTCGCCGGGTGTTTAGTTTGCACGCTCTCTATAAATCCAATATAATAAATCCACTTATTTCTTTCAAAATATCTTACTAGAACACTCTCATTCAAATTAAAAATAATATTACATAAGTCTGAATCATTACAGCCGTCTGTATTTGTTTCTTCAATTTTTTCCTGTAACTCTGCATTATCATTATTACTTTTCTGTTCTTCAATCCCATTACTTTTAGTCTCTATCTCTTCCGTTTTTGTCTTTTGGTCAAGTCCGGTGTCAGTTAAAGCCAGGTTATAATTGTATTTTATTTTGTCTTCCGTGTTTTTCTTTATTGTACCATTGTTGCTTACCTTTCTGTTAATTTCATTTCTTTCAATCTTTTTCTCTTTTGTTTCATTTATTTCCTCTCCTGTGTTCAGTTCAAGTTCGATATCATTAGCGTCTTTACATTTTTTTGCTATTTCTTGAGTGTAGTCTTCTTGTTTTTTTACCATCTCCAGGTTAATGTTTCTTAAATCTGTGATACAGTTGTCTATTTCTGATTTTTTTGTGACAACAGTGTCACAAAAAAATCAGAAATTCCCCCTTCAACTTTTATTTCAAAATCCTTTGATCGCTTTGGTTTGCTTCCCGATGTAGAGGGAACAGGATTATCGCAAATATTTTTTGCATTTTCCTTATTACAATGGGCAGAAATTAAATTAGTGTTTTTGTCGATTTTCTTGAATGGACTTGTAGATTTGGAAAAGTTTGATTTTCCAATGAACATTTTATGTCCGATAGTACCGTAACTTTTTTGTTTTCCTTTATTTTCGTTCTATCTGAAAATTTCTTGTCTTCCACCAGCATCTTTAATACTTTTTTTTCCATGTCGTCACTACCTTGCGTAATATCTATAGCGCCATCACTTCTGCATTTGCTGTCGACTGTTTTGACTTCCACTAACATTATTGATTCTTCATTGTTTTCGATACTATTGTCACTATCTAGTTGTTCAATTTCGTACATGCTATTGTCTGATTCGGCATACTTTATGTTGATAGGTATCCGTGTCGGTATCACTATCTTCAGTTTGTAACTGCTTTTTTGAAGAATTCAAACGTCTTCTTTTAATAATCTTTGCTTCTCTGTTAATAATTTCTTTTTCTGATTTAAATTATGTTCAGTCAAGTCAAAGCAGTCACAAAAGCCAAAATCTTCTCCACAAAAGCAGCTTAATTTTCTAAATTTTATAATTTCAGTATTCTGCGTGGAAACAATTTGATGAATAGACATGGTCTCTGGAACGGCAATCAGGTTTTTAGATATTGCATCTAGCATTTTCATTGATTTATCTACGTCTTCATCAGGTACTAGAAAATATTTGATCTTCGATGTGTTATTCTTCACTAACGCGTTATAGGCTGCCTTAGAATCTGGAATATCATGACCGTGTACGACATATCGGTCTAAATTTCTCTTCGTTGCTCCTCCAACACCGTCAGCGGCTCCTTTCCCGTGGGAAGCTTCGAAGAACGACCAAGTCGCTCTTTCAAAACCAAACTGATGAATAGTTGTATTCATCATAAAAAATTTTTTTTTTGACGATATTGGCTTGTGGGCCCATCTGTAAAGAAGTGTATTGTCTTAACTGCTGGAAATTTTTCTTTTACGAATTTCAATACAGGGGTCAGATGGGCCCAAATAGCGCCCGGTGTATGGTTGGTATTTTGCGATATCGTACAAAAAGATATAGTTTGTGGTCCATCTTCGCCATTGGCATAAATAACACCAGTGTGTAAAGAAATCTGTCTCTTTGAATCACCAAAGTGCATTGCTTGTACTTCTTCTGTGAGCTTACAGATATAATTCTCAGAGAAGTCACAGTGCACAACAATGTCGCTTTCAGTGAGTTTATTCTTACAATTTGTGTACATCTTAAACTGGTGCGTTATGTTGAAATGATGCTTCTTAAACAGCCGTAACTGAGTACAAAATGTCTGCTTCAGTGTTTGTAATGATCCCGTAGTTTCTTCCTTAACTGTCCTTTTTGTAATTTTTTCTTCACTTTGTTGATTTGCTGTATTTTTTGAATATTTGAATTGTTTTGTAACCCACATGTTCCATGATACTATATCTGTTAGATTCGATTGTGACAAATCAAATTCAAAACTTTTAGAAAAGCAGGTGTGACATTCGTTGTACATGCATTTCTTGTCATTTATATTACACGCTATTGTTGACACTAACTCAGTTAAGTTATCCGTTTTTAACAAACGTAATTGCTTCAATCTGCTGACCATGAAAGTTAGATTCGCATGTTTAACGCATGCACACGTGTTTCTGTCTACTATTTTCGGGCTTAAGACATAAAACGGCTTGTAGCGATTAAATGTGGCATAGGATAGCTTGCCCCCTTCATTTTTATATTTCTTGTGTAAATTTTTTAAAGTATCAGATAAATACCTGTGCGTAGTCACTTAGAGTTCGCTAGTACAGTTTGGAGCCCATTTTATGCGGTTCACTCGCAGCGTGTGGAATCCATCCAGCGTGCATTCACTAGACATTTAGCATTTTTTGCGCAAGGTATATCTCATAGGCGTATATATGACGAGCGTTTGGACTTTTTTAAAATGATTTCTCTTCGAAATCGTAGAATCATGAACGATCTTCTTTTCTTACATAAGACCGTTAATTCGCTAAACAACTGCAGTGAAATTCTTAAACTTATAGATTTATCTGTTCCTTATAATCTGCCTAGACATCCTATCACAAGGCTATTCCATCCATCACCCTGTAAAACGAATGTTGGCTCTAACTCGCCCATAACAAGAATGTGTACAGAATTTAACGCGATTAACTCAACTGTTGAGAACATTGATATATTCAACGACTCATTGCGAGTGTTTCGTCGAAAGGTGCTGAGATCATTTCTCCATTTAACTTAAGTCAAAAGTTTTATTATGTTCTGCTCTGTTTTTGTTTTATTGTCAACTTATTGTAATTTATTTTAATTTTTGTGTCCTCCTTGTATTGCGTAGGAAAAGAAACGTTGTATAATAGTGTAACTGTCCCATAATGATTTTGTCTAGTTGTCGTGAATGTTGTGCCCACCTGTAACTGGGTTATGTATCAGATCTATACCTAACTGATGATGTAAAATTTATGGTTGTAATATGTAACCTGTTGGTGAGCCTAATAAATAAATAAATAAATAAATACCTTACTTGCTTTCTTGTTTTATGTAATGTTCTATACTCGCTTTTTCCTGCTGTAGCGCGGCTATTATCGTCTCTTTCATAAAATGCTGCGAGTTCTTGCAAACGTTTCATTTTATATTTATTCAATTTTTGTCGAACTCTGAATCTTCCTTTTAGTCCTACGTATGAACTTAATTTGGTTTTCATTTTATATTTTGCTGTCATATCATTGTTCACTACTTTCTTTAGTACGTGTCGTTCGGCATTATTCGTTGCTTGGGAATACTGGCTTTGTAATGATTTTTTGATTATAAGATTTTCAAATAATATTTTCTTTACTATGTTCTTTTCGGGGGTCGAAATTTTGGGAACCGTTTCCATCATCATTTTTTCAGCTTTAGAATTAGGAGTATCTTTGTTCTCTTCAAAACATTCGTGTTGTCTTATCTGTTCTTTTTGTTCGCTGCTACTCAACATTATTGTTTTTGGTGTCAACTGTTTAATTTTTTTCTTATATCTATTATTTTTCCTGTTCAGCGTCTTTACTTTTTTCACTAAAAGAGTTACAGTAGATTTTAAATTAAAATTTTCCTTTTGTAATTTACGAAAACACATGCGCTGTTTCGCTTTTTCTGTCTTATCTTCTGACGTTTTATCATAAATTTTCTCATCTTTGCATTTTTGTTTTTCTCTTCACTTTTCTCGCTGTAAGTTCTGTTGAATTTCGGGTAGTTCGCTTACTTTTTTATATTTTTTCTTCGTTCTTTCTAAATTTTCTCTTTTTTGCTGCAATAGTTTCTCCGGATTTGCTTGACTCAACTTTTGTCGATATCGTCGTTGTCTCTCTGCTCCAGTCAAAGGCATTTTGAACCATTATCTGAAAGCACAAATTGCAACTTGGATGGTTGTTTACAGAACAAAAATTACAGAACTATCATCATTTCTCTATGGGACCAACATCGAAGTCGCGAAAAAAATCAGCTGTCCCATAAATGTTACATAGACAATGGTACATAAAACGTACAAATGTTATTTAATGTAAGGCAAATTTCTTCAAATGGTACCTATATTGACCTACTGTAGGTATTTGTTGTCTTACAAATGTTGACAAAGTGCGTGTTCTTTTTGACAAAATATTGTTAGGCAAATTAAGTTTCTGGAATGTATTAACTGAGATAATATTAGCATAGCATCTACACCAAAATCCATTAAAAATTGAACATGTTTGCAATTAATTTTAACTGTAACTTTCCAAGGACTTGGGTGATCTGCGTCTGTTTGCTATCCAATGACGAACAAGAGAGGAACTCGGTGACCTGTGTTGACGTGTTGAAGAAGGACTTGGTGACCTCGTGTGATGAGTTTTATAATGAGACGAAGAGGCAATTGAGCCTATGATATCTGCTGACGGAGATGCAGAAGTTTAGCATTAATTCTAGACATTTCAAGCAACTTGGCCAAATTCAGAGCTTCTTCTTCTTCTCGCTCAGATTCCAACTGAAAATATGTTTTGTAATGCCATCCGTTAATTTCTGAAATTCACAGTTAGCTGCCATGTTTTTGTGATCTGTGGCATATGAAACAAGATCTTCATTCTTAAGTTGTTTCCGGTTAAATAATAAGTGTCTTTCCATAGTAAAGTTAGTCTTGGGCGTAAAATGTGCAGTGAAGAGATCCGTAAGGTCTTTTAGACTGACTTCATCGATGTCTTTTCCGAACGACGTAAAAATATTGAGCCCTTCTCATTCCCCATGTGAACAGTGTTGCCACAACTGAGTTCCCAAAAAGTACATATCCACCGCTGAAAAAGTACATTTTGGGGTAAAAACGTACATAAACATTTTTTTACTCAACTCACTCGTAACGTACCTATTTTTTTTTTTTTTTTTTTTTTGCCTACTTTAATACTGCTGCTTTTAATTTTGCAGCACCCTTGAAACTTTCATTAATTGACTTTCATAATATTTACCTATTTACTACATTTCTCTTTGTTCTTAAGTCTATTCTATTTACATTGCCTCTATTACATTTGTAGCTCTCTTTTATTAATATTTCTTTTACTCATATTTATCTTTTTTTTTTTACATATCCTATTTTATTTTATGCTATACATCTTACAGCTAACTATTTCTACACAATATTACAATATCTGCTATAATATAATACATTAGTCGCCCAGATTGGCTTTACTACCGTTCCCCCTATTCGCCGCCCGCGCCACATGGTCGGCGAAGCGGAGGAAAGGCTCTCTGCTGTTGTCGTCATCGATAAGTTGTTTATAGTTACCCTTATCTACTACCTGTTCGACGTAATAACGGCCGCTGCCAAACTGCGGGCATTCGTCCAGTAGGTGGGTGATGGTCTGGCAGCTGTATCGTACCTATTACCTCGTACAGCTTCTATTGCTCTTTCGAAAAAATCGTAATGAGTGTTTTTCTTTTGATTTTCTAGGGGATCGATAGGTGGAATGTTATTATTTTACATGTATGCCATGTTAGCTTAATCAAATTAAAGATTGAAAAAGTCGGGCGGCGAGCGGGATTCGAACCCACGATCTTGGGGCGCTGACGTCCCTTTAAGACGTAATATATAGATTGAAAATTTCGCCGTGGCTTGCGGGGCGACGACAGCTCT
Source organism: Agonopterix heracliana (assembly GCA_963693445.1). Taxonomy (NCBI): domain Eukaryota; kingdom Metazoa; phylum Arthropoda; class Insecta; order Lepidoptera; family Depressariidae; genus Agonopterix; species Agonopterix heracliana. Next base: position 4,602,313 of record OY856321.1, read on the forward strand.
GTTGGAGTAGAGCATGTCCCGGATAGACAGGTCGTGGGTTCGAATCCCGCTCGCCGCCCGACTTTTTCAATCTTTAATTTGATCGATAGGTGGCGCTGCGGTCTGTGCGAATAAACGTCAAAATTTAAAAAAGTGTTTCTTTAAAATAACAAAGACTGAAAAGATGATCAAGAAGATGTCAACGCATCTTTGGATTGCATACTTCATTACTTACTAATAATTTAATCAAAATTTCGAAACTTTTATGCCTGACATAGGTGTATGGGCTCGATCCCTTGGCTTACCAAAAAAAAGGCAGGCAAAGTCTTGACAACAATATTTTGACAGGATCTCGCGAACGGCTCTATGGAGCGATAAACATGCCATCTGTCGAGTTTTTTAGGAACTAAATTTAAAAGAAAAGAAAAACGCTCATTGTGGTTAAAATAATACATAATCATGACCCGTAATCTGAAATAAAAAAAACTTAAACAGGATGAAATTGATATCATTAGCATCCTTTTAAACTAAGAGTCTACCCATCAAACTGAACAAAGCAATCCGATCGTAACAAAAAAAAATCTGCTGTTGCATGCATTTGAGTCGAGAAGGCGGCGGCGGCGGGTGCAGTTTAGTATGGAACAGCAGATTTTTTTTTGCTCCGATCTGTTTGCTCCCATAGTAAAAGTTGTTCAGTTTGATGGGTAGACTCTTAGTTTAAAAGGATGCTAATGATATCAATTTCACCCTGTATATGTGCTCATAATTGTCAGTTGAAACTAAAATAATAACTTAATTATGTTAAGTCATGCACGATTACAAATGCCTTACCAATCTTTTAGCCCAGGATATCCAATATGTTAGGAAAAAAAACATAACTTAGTTGAATATTTATTGTTCAAATTTCCAGTCGCTGCTGGTGAGTAGTGATTTCGGCGGTTCGTATTTAATCGAATCTTTGATACTTTTTTGGTCATCATGAGAGCCGCTATTGTGTCTGTGTTTAATCTGTTACGATTATCAGTTTTGATAAGTTTCAGCTGGCTAAATATTCGTTCGACCGAAGCATGTACGTGTAACAAAATATCTGTCACTAGAAAATTCTGTAAACCGTTTTCGAACAACTGAAATTCGGTCAGTGAAATTTCGAAAGTAAGATAGGTTACCCTCGATAAGTTACTAGACTAAACATAAACAATCGAGCTAACACTAGTGAGTATAGAAAATGTTTATGTAACTCATGGTGCGAGTTTAGTCGAATACCATTCGATGCTCGTTTATACGCTATCGACTCCGGTATTGTAATGTAACTTTTCGATAGCAACTCATGGTAGATGTACTGGACATAATTCATGTCATGCGTTACAATATGACCCAGGTATCTAAACTGTTGTACTCTTTTTAATACATTTCCATTTAGGCTAACTGGTGGTACGTATTCTGGTGCACCCCTGTTCGCTGCGAAGATGCTCACTTTTCTTAGAGTTATATCTCAAACCATGTTTAAGCGCATAGGCCTCACATACGGACAGCAGTCGCCGGAGCGCGCTGATCGTTGGACTCAGCAGCACCATATCATCTACGTAGCTAATGTTGTTGACATTGACGCCATCTATTGAATATCCTGCATGCATGCTGCCGAGCTCAACAATCAGCTGGTCCATGTACAGGTTGAAGAGCTTCGGAGACGTTAGCCCTCCCTGCCTCACACCGCATTCCAACCTGTACATGTCCGAGCACTCCGTCCAAAAACAGGTGGTGGAGGGGTTTACCTAGGCGACTCAAAAAATACCCCCGGTTTCCGCACGTCCGGTACCCACCCCCCAAAAGCAACCCCAGTTTGCTGGCAACTGTACCGAGCTAGGTACCTACTCTATTTCACTGGTAGTTAATTAGGAACAACTTTCCCAGATAGTAGATTACACACCGAGGGCAGGAAAGTAAGAAAGGTCTCAGATTAACAAACATGTGACCTGAGGCTTTCTTATTTGCTGCCCGAGGTTAGTATACTATTTTTCTCCTCGACTCACTGAGGTGTAAAGTGGCAACTTCGTCTAGCGCAGCGGGACGACAATTGACGCTTTCCGCCCGGAGGGGTGAAAAATATTAGGGTGAATTTTTCTGATTAGGTACAAAATAATACCTAGTAGTGGGTGGTAGTCGATAGGTAAATAATAAAATACATACCTGCACCAGGGGCCTTATTCCACTAATGCCAAAAGTTTAAAACGGTACGTAAGGGCGAACGCTCGGCGGGTTTTGACGTATTTCGTATTCCACTAACGAAGTTTCGTCCGCTGAGCGTGCGACTTTCAATCCGTTTACGTTGCGTTTTCGTTCCATTCAACATCGGTCAGACGTTGCAGTTCCCTATTCCACTATCAAAATTAGTATGAAAAATCTATTTTGACATTTGTTTGACAGCAGTAACGAACGCTATTTCTAGTTTACGTTCGTCTATAAAAAAGTACCTCGTGAGGTACTTTTTTAGAGACGAACTGTTGACGGACGATGGAAATATGGTGTTTAAAGTGTAAATTTGCCTGATAATTCGAACCAAGAGAGTAATTATATGTTTAATTATTGTAACTTAGTGCTAAAGTAGAGTCTCAAAGGCCGTAATTCGATGTTGTTCGGTATAGTCCAGTAACTAGGTACTTAGTTACCTATATCTAAATGTGAAAACCACTCCCTCGATTGATGTTTGTTTTAAGATTTATGGACAATGTTGAATAACTGGCTCTTGTTACTAAACAGTTAAACACTTTTCTCCCCTCTGGACGGAAAGCGTCAATTGTCGTCCCGCTGCGCTAAACGAAGTTGTCGCTTTCCACCTCCGTCGAGGAGAAAAATAGTATACTAACCTCGGACAGTAAAAAAGAAAGCCTCAGATCACATGACATGAGATCTAAGACCTTTCTTACTTTCCTGTCCTCGGTGTGTAATCTACTATATTCGTTCCATGGAAAAACATAGGTAGTATCTAACTACCTATCTAATATGTTTAAATGTGGTACTTAGAGCAATGATCTAAGATGTGTTCCAATTTATGACCACATATAGGTATTATTGGTAATGATAAACAAGAAGTACCTAGGTAGGTACTTAAATAGCTTAGGAACCTACGATCTTTACACTAAATTAACCCCAAACTAACAGTTTTACATATTACAGGGTGAAATTGATATCATTAACATCCTCTTGAACTAAGAGTCTTCCCATCAAACTGGACAATGTCTACTATGGGAGCAAAGCGAACGGAGGAAAATCTGCTGTTCCCACTGACATATACTCTAGTGACAGACAAGCTCATTCAAATAAACAACATGTCACACAAAACAAAACAATATGACACATTGCGGTCTGTCATTGCCATAGTGACGAAGTGAACTCGGGAACATTAATGCAGTGCGAACACAGCGTTCAAGTGGAACATGTTGCTTCTATGAAAGGGCCTGTGTATCGCTAGAGTGTAAGTCAATGGTTGTTCCATACTAAACTGCAATGCCCACTCGACTCAAATGTATGCAACAGCTGATTTTATTTTTGCTCCGATCGGTTAGCTCCCATATCCATCCTAGTCAAACGTGTATCCGGTTGTCTGAATTCCATTTGAACCAAGTACCTACCCAATAAGAGATAAATCGAAATAAATCTATTTGTCATGTGAACCTTAGACTGTCTAATTTAGTTTCTCCAAGAAGTAGTTGCTTCGAAACATTTACCTATAAAAAACGAGGGAAACAGAAGCAGGCAGACCTTCCTGCTTCTGCCTCTTTGGCTTCTAAAAAGTAAAGATAACAAAAAAAACAAATACTTGGGTAATAAATTTGATTCATTTATTTCACAGCTTTAAACAATACAACTTTATGCAGCGCAATTTATATAAAGCTTCGCAGTGTGTATGCAGTTTGTGATTCGTCTGAAGTATTTGAACCTGCAAATAAAAAATTAAACAAGTCTCAATTATGATTGTTCACAAACCAAATATTATGGTACCCATCGATGAAGATTCTTATATTATTACTTTTTGCTGTATAACCATACAGGTGTGAAAATAAAGAAAATTTGTATGTTATGTAAGATTGTTTTATTTGGAATCCAATATTATTTATTGATGAATATGGTATTGCTGTATGACCATACAGGTGTGAAAACAAAGAAAGAAAATTTGTATGTTATGTAAGATTGTTTTATCCGATATTATTTATTGATGAATATGGTATAATTTAGTTCTATTATAGAACTAACAGAAAGTGGCATTAGTATCTGTTTGTATGTACAACATGTGTTATATAGGATAACTTACACTACACCGTGCCAGGTCAGAGCCGAGCATCGGCCGTAGACAAGCAATTAGGCCCAGGTCGGGTCTGGCCCGACCCCTACTCAGTGTCCATACAAAATATATCAGCCGACCCGGCACGGTGTGTGCACCGACAGCGGCCGCTTGAATGAATCTTTGTTTCTGTAGGGATATCTATTCAGGTCCTATGAGGAGTGTCTGTGCTGCTTTGCAGAGAGCTCAATCTTGAGGTCCATGTTTGAATCCGCATGGACAACATGCCATGTACAAATGAGTTTTTCTATCTTAACACTTTCGCTGCTAAGCTCAAAATCATGATCTTTGCGCATTGCTAAAGTTGACCCTGTAGGTCGTAAACACAGTCGTTACAGTGAGATGATCAAAATGGCGCACCTTGTGGGTCACCCGCATAGGCGTAAGGTTAAGGTGACTCACGTAGGTCATGAGCACAGGCGAAATGCAATAGAACATCATAGGTTCTCTACACATTTGTAAAGCTGAAACGACAAATGTGGCCCGCCTTGTGGGTCAACCGCACAGGCGTATTGTTTTCGGTGACTCGCGCGGTAGGTCCTGAGCACAGGCGAAATGCAATTGAACCGACTCGTTACGTGGGTTCTTCAGCACTGCGACCTATGACGTAGGTCATCAGCAGCGAAAGTGTTAAGTATGTAATACTGTTTGCTTTCAAACGGTGAAGGAAAACATTGTGAGGAAACCTGTATATATGCTGAAGAAATTCCGATGAGTATGTGAAGTCTAACATTCTGCATTGTGCACGCTTGGTGGACTAATGCCCATACACACTCACTGGATGTAGGCCTGTACCCTGCAGAGGGGAACGTATACAGGCTGTGATGGTGGATGGTGGTCCTATGAGGCAGGTTGTCGTATTACAACTTACTTTTTGAATCTCACTAGATTATTTGTTTCTCCGTCAATAATAATCATGACTTCCTACATCCATAATAATGTTCACTTTCTTGTCACCCAAGTCCTGAATGATCAGGGAATACATGAAGGAAGAATGTCAAACTCGTTATTTATAAAGCGTAGCAGATATTTAGATACCTAGTCATTGAATTAGAACACTAGTACAAAACTGTCAACAAATGTTTACCTTCAGTATATTTCTTGACAAAGATCATGGTTTCTTTCCTACCATCGTAACTGGGTCAAAGGATATTCGTATAGCTGTTTTATCTGATACCAGGCAACTGAAACATTAAAAATATTTTTGTGTTGTAAGCTACGCTACGAATAAGAATGTGTTGTAATAAGCATTGTTCTAATCAGGTTGATTTTTGCGCGCGTTGAATCTTGTTTTTTTTAGGTGCCGTCTGAAAGTGCCCATGAGTACTTCTTTTTTAATTTTAGTTCTTTTACTGGTGTTTTTGGTCAGAGTGTCATCTTATTTAGCTTAGCACTCAGGCGTCCCCAGGCATCGGCAACTTTCCGTTTATCCTTGTAGTGCTTATGGAGCGGGTCCCAAATTACCTGCTCTATTTGGTAGCATTCCAAAAACAGCAGAACTTTTTCATTGGACCAGTCCGACATTATGATCGTCACAAATTAACTTAAATTTATTCCAGTCTTCCAGCACGCTCGTATGCTACGAACTACGAACAAGTAGAGGTACTTTTTGGCTCTACAACAAGGAAAACTCTACAAAGTCGCACGCGAAACTGACGCATAGATTAATTTAAGTAGGTATATTGGTTAAAGACAGGTAAGTCGCCTGGTGTTTTAGGACGTCAAAGCGTTGCTGCTAATTAGCACCAGGGGGAGCCACGTATTGAACTAAACTGAAAAAGACGATCCGGCCGACACGTTGACTCGAAACGTCAGCCGGTTGTCTAGACCAATAGACCAACAAGACAAGTGATTGATATGAACGAAATCTTTCACTACTACACAGTGGCGGATACAAATGGGTATTACCCAGTGTTGCCGTTCTATAAATTTGAAAAGCGCTAAATTATCTGAAAATTCCGCCAGATATGAAATAAATAAAATAAAAAAAATCCGCTAGAAAGCGCTAAACTTTTTTACATGTGTAACACGACCAGTTTTATTTTTGTGTACTAATTTTTACGTAAAAGCATTCTGTTACGCTAAAGGTAATCATTACATAAAAGGTAGAATGGAAATAAAGTATTTAATAATCAGTTTGAAACAATAAAAAATCAACAAAAACAATGATTTCTAAATTATTTCTGTAACAAGATACTTCATTAAGTAATTAATGCTTAAAAAATAATTAACAATTAATTTATATGTAAATCAAATGTTGCGTCCTCTGCGTCCTCTGCGTCTTCTGCGTCTTCAGCATCTTCAGCTGCAATGATACTCGTACTGTAGCTAGAAGTTTCAGCCACTCCTTTCTCTGTAGTTGCTTTTGGTTTTCATTTGCCGACTTGATTAACATCGTCATCAAATTAACGTCACTAAAATTGCTTCATTTGTATAGAAACTCAAATTAAATGTATTACAAAACCTAAATGGAAAAAACCGCCAGAAACCGCTAAATATTTAATTCCCGCTAAAGCCTTTTGTTTTCGCGCGAGATGATCACAAAATCCACCAGTTCTAGCGGGAAAGGCGCTAAAACGGCAACACTGGTATTACCGCCCGCGCTGCCCCTGACCATGTATGCGCACGAGATAGAACAACGGCTGCCAAGTGCCAAAGCCAATATTCTCCTTCGAGCTCTCTCTAATTGCGAGTTTATTATCATGATATTTCTTATATTCGTATTTAACCAACATCTGGTGCTGAAGCCAGGAATTTCTCCGTACGAGGGGGTCTGCAGTTGCTGTTCTGCAGTGCGTCTGGCATGTCTGCGGACGCTCATGTCGATGGGTTTCCCACCACGCTCCGCAAACGGTGTGCCGCCGCGCTGCAGAGGGTTCGCGCCAGCACCAACAGCATCCTGAACATGGTCTCCAGTAGATACTGTCTCAGTAGCTTTATAAAGCACTGGATCGGTCTACACTTAAGTGTTTGTATAACATATGGATGTAATGTCTGAAATAAAGATGTATTAACATAGTCATTTAAGTGTGATACTAACAACATATGGATGTAATGTCTGAAATAAAGATATTTTTTTTTTATTTTTAGTTCGTTACAGCATAATTTTAATGCTGTAGCGACGCTGTTACTCAGTGTTCATTACGTTATTCCTGAAATGAACATAACGTGCGCTGAGCTTATTTCCAAGATGCAAACTTATCGCACGTTAAAACCAATACCGTCACTAAACGAAAAACCCGCATTTTGAGATTTTCGCACCACGTCTCCCACCAATCAGAGCTTTGTCCAATGCAAAAACACCTGTAACGAAATTCCATGTAATTCTTCTAGATGTCAGTAGTATCGCACCGACTTTAAACAAAATTCGCCCGCCGACTAACCGCTTTACCGACACCATTTGGGTAGTGACGTGAACGTCAGACATACCAGAGTACTTTATAAGCGCAAGAGTGTCATTTTTTGGATAAGAACGTTATTCCATTAAATAGAACAGCCAATTGAATGTACTTTGATGTGTGGAGTACCGTCATTTTTTGGTTAGTGTCATTTTCACGTTAATTTAATAGCGTAAATTCGGTACAAATAAACGCAATACTGTCCGTTTTTGCATAGAGCCATATTTGCTTTTACTTTAGGCTAAAAATCTGTTGCAGTTTCTGGGAATAGTGTATTTTTGACGATTAAAGTCGTTCTTTTTGTTAGTTTTTGAGCGTAAAACGCATAGGGATTCAAACAAGACTGTCGTTTTATGTTTTAAACATATTTTGCCTTTACTTAATTTAAAAGATCTGTAGATAATTTCAAGAAATATTGTCATTTTATATAAATTCATACAAAAATGATAACATTTTCTTAGAGTCAGTATTGTTTGTATCTTTTATAAAGTAAGATGAAGTAAACTGTGTCATGTTTCGTTCGGTGTCGATATTACCCAAAATTTATTGTAAACTGTGAATGTTAAAAATAATTTAAAAAACATTTTAACTTTTTACTATTAAAGTTTTGTATTCTTTTGCCAAATCCAAGAGCTCTTTTACCTTTAAGATTTGATTTCATAGGTATTAAGCTATGCCGGACAAGTGCGTAGCACCCTCAATCGATGGAAGTGCATGAAGATATTTATGAATGTGAATGAGGCTAAAGAGGTGTGTCAGAGTCGAAGCGTGTGTCCGTGGTCTCTGCCTACCCCCATGGGACAATGGCGTGAGCTTATGTATTTATGTATGTATAATGTGATGTGTATTCGATTCTCGTAGGTAAAAGTAAGCCCCTCTCATTTCAGATCATGAAAACAGTATTTGCCATCCAGTATTTGATTTCAATCAAGACAACAACGTCCCCACCAGTTGTCTTGTCAAATTTTTCTAAGGGAGTCAGGAAAATTGTGGCCGTCTTTAAGACACATTTGCAAGATAATGCCAGTATCAAACCCAAAGCCCTTCGTCAGTCAACAGCAAAATACCAAAGTCAAAAATCAAACTATTCTTCATCCGAATCCGATTTTGTTTTGGAAGAAAATGCTATTGAAAAGCCATCGTTGGTCAAGAGTTAAATACCAAAATCTAAACTAAACGAGTGTTCAAAATGAAGCTCGTCAGACCTTAAATTCGACTTGGAAAGAGGTGTCATGAAACAATGTTAGGGCTAAACCAACATGTAGCCCGATCTAGTCCTCTAGCTCTAGCTCGTCCTCAAAATCAGATTAGGTTACAGAACTCGTCTTTAAACTCTTACTATATAAAAGTGGAGTAGGACCCAAAATTACTTTGTGCCTAACACAAAGTTATTTGGGGAATTACTTTAGTGTAGTTTACTTTTACATCTACACAGTTCCTTGTACATTTTCTTTATACCTATGTTTCTGCTGAATTTAGAGCGTTTTGGAGTGCTGTTTATTAGTGTACTTCTTCCTTTGAACACGGTGTATAAGTGTGAGTATCTAGAATAGCCCGCACGGACATAGAAGTAGTAACGATGCGTATATGGAATAGCAAAAAGTATTCATATTATGTACGAGTCCTATTATAACACTTATTATACCTTTTGTACCCCTCTTTTTACGCCGGCTTTTAAGAACAGTCTATTGACAACTGTTTTTTATTATTTACACCAGTTAATTGCTCTTACAATGCATGTTTTTTTAAGTTTTCTTAAGTTTTACTAGAATAGTGTCAGTCAATGTACCCAATTCCCCACGACAAACTAAGTAAAAAAGTTAGAGGAATAGTGACACAAAAGTTGATATTTTTTAATAACTGCATGAAAATGGAATATACCCTGTACATAATTGAACTACTAGCAAGATTATAACCCAAACTATCATTTAAATTGATAAAATCTTGAAAAACCACTAACAAAAAATTTTTATTGCATAATTCGTTTTGCAAAAACTTTGAACGCCATTTCCCGAAAGTTGCATTTTTTGCATAGTGACGGTAATGGTTTTAACGTGCGTTATGTTTTGTTGGAGCTGCTGCATGGCTGTTAGATGTTCCCATTTAATAATTTGACCATCTTTGTCTTTATGGCCTCGAAAATATTTCTTATTAATTTCACCGTAATGGCAAGGGTCTAAGATTATTAAAATAGGCTTTCCAGAAGATGGGGATGGAAGAGGAAAATGAGTAACCAAATGTTCAACGACCTCAAAATTGCATCCTAATTGCTTATGCCACATTTATATTTGATGGACAGCCATCAAAAGTTATTGTGAATACAACATTGTCAAATGCTCTCATAGAGAGCAGTGGATCTTCACTGTACGCGAATAGTCCCTTTTACAAGAGATTCAATGACATAATACAACAGGTGAAAATAATTGAAATCGAGGGGTCAGAGAATCCATATTTTTGCCCTGAAATGTGGAGTGTAATTTTGACCAAATACTTGCCTTTAGTACCTTTGTAGTCAAATCTGCTTAAACCGCTGAGAGTGATCAACGCATGTGTCGAAAACCATTTCGGCCAGCTTAAAGGGTTAATATTGTCTAATCAAAAGTATCTAAAATGTACCCAGTTTATTAGAAAAATCCCAGAACATAGCTTAGCCTTGAGTAATGAAGCATTACATTCGATACCAAAGTCTAGATTAACAAAGATCCCGAACGTGAGAAAGACTGAAAAGTCCGTAGACGATGAATTTGCAGCTACTGAGACATGGAATAAGCGAAAAAGAAATGATGCAGGTCATTTCCTTGGAAGATATTTAAAGCCAAAGAAACTTTACTTCAATCCGATAGATGATACAGAATTCATGCAGTGTGCTTATTGCGGAAATGGGGAAAACAGTACACCTCCGACAAATTGGGTAGCCTGCGATTGTTGTCTAAAAAGGGTTCCTGCACGGTGGGCTGACCCTGCCAGGAGGGGGGCCCTGACCGGCGGGCTGCCAGGAGTGGCCCTGGCGGGGGCGGCGGATTTCATAGTCTGTAGAATTAGCACAATTTATTACAATCAAATTAAAACCAGCGTGTCTGTCAAAGCCTATTCAGAAACAAATTGGGGAAGGTCTGTTCGTTCAAGAATGAGGTCATTCGTCATTTTGGCCCTGCCTGTGACAGCTCCTGTCGCTTTTGACAGCTTCTGTCTCTTTTGACAGATCCTGTCACGTAGATTTTTTGCTTCTGTTGACATTCGTAAAAAACGGTAGTCATTAAGAAAAAGAGTAATTTTTGGAAAGTAGGTCATTTTGGTAAATTGCTCACGACTGTCCACTTCTGCCCTAACACCATTCGTGTTAACTTGAATCTGCCATATATCCCGAATCTGTCCTTAACCGAACGAGGGACACACACACACAACAATAGAGAACTCTATTATATGTTTATAATTAATTATATTAGTGAAACTTAACATATAACATACACACAACTTAACATACGACACAATTATATATATATATATATATATTTTTTTTTATTTTTCTAGTTTATCTACGTAACTTTTCCAAGTAGGTTGTCTCTCTCTCTACTAATGATACGTAGGTCTACATAAGAGTAGGACTATTGGTAGTTTTTGTTTTACCGGTAAGTCTACTGGGTACAAAGTTCCCAGTGGTCTTACTAGTAAGTCTATTAGGAAGAAAATTCCCAGTAGTTCAACTGGTAAAACTACTCGGTAAGACTACTGGGAATAGCCCATTTACGATGGTTTAGTAAATCTTAATAACTATTATAAAACTGTAACTGAACTGTGTCTGTACATTGAAGATATTTACAAAAAAAAGATTACGATATGGTTTTTAGGTAACCCCGACTCGAAATCAACCTTTTTTAGACATTTTGTCTGTCTGTTTGTTTGTGTGTTTGTTTGTTTGTTTGTGTGTTTGTTTGTTTGTTTGTTCGCGCATCACCCAAAAACTACTGAACCGATTTTGATGAAACTTTTTTTGTTTGATAGCTTATGATCTGACTTAAAATCTGGTATATAATTTGTGCGGACGAAGTCGCGGGAAAACACTAGTACTAAATACAACTATCCTTTTGTTATCAGATCTTCAAGAGAAGCCTATGGCGATGACGCAAATGGTTATGTTCGGAACGCTGGTTCTTGTATAGTAAAATCAAGAATATGTCCAGAACACAAAGTCGGCGTGTAATGTTAGTTTGGTTTTTAACAAAGATGAAGGCAAAGTCACGGATATCCGGTGCCACGATTGTGTAGCTTCTCATGGTGGCTTCATAGAAGCGAAGAGCCTTCATCAACGTCCAGAGAGTGTGATTGGAAAAAACCCAAGTTGGCGCAGGTTAGAGCTCCCCATCGTCTATCTACTCATACTATTGACTAACCCAGTTGTCAAATTACACTGCATTTGTAAATTTTGTGTTCTTTATTGCAGGCGGGCAGTACTTAGAAGAAGATTAAAACCAAAGACCTTACAAAACAAATAAAACATATTGTCATATGTTATGAAAAGATAATGCAGAAAGAACATTTTAGCTCCAGTTGGCTCATTCATATCCAGGATGCTTAAAAGTTGGCAGTTATCGAGGTTTCGTTGCCTTGCTTCTGATAAAAACTATTTCCATATTAATGTCCAACTCTGGATAACTGTTGTCATTTATGTATGTAATATAAGATAATGCAGAGAAAACTTTTGTCATTAGTAAGGTCAACCCTGCTTAAATGTTTTACATATATACCTATAAGTAAATAAAACCATGTAATCGTTTCAATGTTCGTTTTATTTGTTTTAATCAAAAAAAGCAATCATATAAAAATATTTATATTAGGCCGTTCGCTGCGTCAGGCTGGTCCCCGTTACACAACAAGATTTCCCCAAAACCTGGCACACAGAGAACTTGGTCTAGAGACAGCGTACGGTCTAATAATTTACATAAAAATCTGTGCTGTACCTTTTTTAGAAATATTTTTCTTGGAATTAATGGCCGGGCTTAAAATATGATCATCATCAGTAGCTTATCCAAATAGGTACTGGGTTCCCTCTACGAATAAGAATAACTATAGAAGAGTAACTCTAAACAAAATCGAAATAATTTTTGGCACCCAATGAAAAATGTCATTTTGTATGAGTTTTGGCGGCTAGGTACAGTTTTTAAAGAACAAATTTAGAACACGGTACACTTTTTTTGGTGCCACTTTTTGAGCTTCATTTCCACTTCTATACATTCTTATTCGTAGGGTTCCCTACGTTACTACTACTACGTTACAAAGTCAACACACAGATTGTCGTTTCATCGACCACTGTTCATTGATGGTACACTTCATCGGTGGAACATCCATGGTATGCTTCATCCAAAGTCTCGATATCAAATGGTTTATACAGGGTGTAAGGAAAAGTACCATTAACCTTTAAACCACATACTGTACCCATCAAACTGAACAACTTTTACTATGGGACCAAACGTGTCAATGCAAAAAAAAAAAATCTGCCTCTCCATACGTTTGAGTCGAATAACTAGGTATTGCAGTTTAGTATGGAACAGCTGACTTTTTTTGCGCTGACAGGTTTGCTCCCATAGTAAAAGTTGTTCAGTTTGATGGATGGATGTCCGACTTCTTCCGTTTCATTCTCTTTTTCGTCTAGTAATAGTTGTTCTTGTTCAACAAGTTCCTTTCTTTGTCTTTTTTTTTAAATATGCATCTCAGGGAGTACCTAGTTCTGGTTCTCTTTTTTCGATCGGGTTGACATGCAAATTTTGAAAGCAAACATGGGTTTCATTGATATCCTCTTAACATAACCCAACAAATGGTAGGTCCATGTAGTTCTCCATGTCATTGGGGAACTGAAACATAGATAGATAATTGTAGCGTTAATTCAGTAAAGTAGGTAGTTAAATTTCTTCGCGTAATAATATAATATTGCATTGGTTTGATACTTACATCGAAATGATCTTCACAAAAGAATAAATTTGATTTCGGTGATACATCTCTTACATTCACTCGAGCAAGTTCCAACCACTTCCAACATGAATTTATAGCGGAGGAAATCAGTAACAAAAGTAATTACCTGGTTATGCTGATTCTATCAGAATAATTTTTAGTCTTGATGCTAAGTACAATTTAAAAGTTAAACAGTTTTGATGTTAAAACTCCTCTAGTAGGTACCTCAATGGTTCATACCGACTTCTTCCGTTTCATTCTCTTTTTCATCCAGTAATAGTTCTTGAAGCGCTCGTTGGCATAGTGGAGCTTCGGTATTGGAAACGGTCACCGAAGTTAAGCAACGTCAGGTCCGGTCAGTCTTTGGATGGGTGACCGTTTAGTGGTATTTCATCTCGAGCGTTTCCGTGCTTCGGAAGGCACGTTAAGCAGTTGGTCTCGGATAGTTCCGTCAGATGGCGTTGTAACTATTCGTTAAGCCAAGTCAGAGGCCCATTGGCGGCTTGAAAATTCTCTGACAGCAAGGTGACCACTAACTTGCCTCCACCAATACGCACTGGGCCCGCGTGGTGGAGTATGGCCCACTCCCTCTCACCCTTATTCGTGAGAGGAGGCCTTTGCCCTGCAGTGGGATTCTACAGGCTATAACTTACTAACTTATTGGGGAGCTGAAACATAGATAGATATTTTAGCGTTAATTCAGTAAAGTAGGTAGTTAAATTTCCTCGCATAGTAATATAATATTGCATTGGCTTGATACTTACATCGAAATGATCTTCACAAAAGAATAAATTTGATTTCGGTGATACATCTCTTACATTCACTCGAGCAAGTTCCAACCACTTCCAACAACCTCCTGGTAATTAATTTATAGCAGAGGTCGAAAACTCAGTAACAAAAGTAATTACCTGGTTATGCTGATTCTATCAGAATAATTCTTAGTCTTGCTGCTAAGTACAATTTAAAAGTTAAAGTTAAGTTTTGATGTTAAAACTGCCTTTCTAAACGGGTACCTCGATGAGGAAATTTATCTAGAAATTCCTGATGGTGTGACTGTAGCTAGAGTCACACCATCAGGAATTTCTACAACCCATACAACGACTTGTTTAGTCTTGAGATTAAACAAGTCGTTGTATGGGTTAAAGCAAGCATCCAGATGCTGGAATAAAAAGTTTACTGAATTTTTATAGAAATATGATTTTGTTCAATCTCAGGCTGACAACTGTGTTTATATTGCAAGTTTTAACAATGTAAAAGCTATTCTAATAATTATGTTGATGATGCACTCACTCTGTTACCAAGTGACCAAATGATAACAAATATTATTGATTATTTGAGACAGGAATTTCAAATAAAAGTATTAAAATTATCATATTTTGTGGGCATGGAATTTTAATTAAATTGGTAACGCATAAACCTGCATTCTCTAATGGCATAATGTCACTAACAACGTGACAAACGTCACTAACGACATATTTGGCAAAAATGTGTTGGATGGAAAACTAACTATCTCATTTTTCGTCTTTTGTGTGATAATTAGACATCAACACTTTGCTTTACAAAATGAGGATTAATTAAAAGATTAATATTTACTTACAAACAATAAAAATATTAAAAATTGACGTTTTTATGACGTTTTAAACTTGAAACCTCAATATCTCAAAAGTATGCACATGTCAGTTAGTGACTTTTCCCTCTAGGGGACGATTTATAGTTTGAAGTTAGGGGGACACGGACACCTAAAACAATCTCATAATTTTTAATTTGTATAAATATCTTCAGTGTATAGTATAAACAAACTTCTGTTAATTTTATCATACCGGAAAAGCGCGCTTAATAATCATGACCACTAATACAATATTATTTTTAAAAGAAAAAAAAACTCGTCTTCGCGCTTTTTCCAAGTTCCCGCGTAATTCATTCTTTGTGTGCTCCTACAAAAACCAAGTAAAAATATTCATGATATTCGAAAAATATTCGGAAAACGTATCGTGGTTAGGTCTTCGGTCCACCTTGTGCACCTTGTGAAGGAGGCGGGGAACCAGTTGGATGAGTTGGTCGTTGTGGCGGGAGGCCTATATCCCAACTATTCCCAACAGTGGATGTCCATCGGCTGAGATGATTATAATTGTTATGTCTATTTTGATTTTCCGTCGCTTGATGTGTCGCCGTGTGTACAGAAACTCACAACCGTAATCTCATTCGGAGTGCTCAGAAACATTAAACAAATATGACTCGCACGCGATCGCGTTCCGTCTATCTTATATGCTCTAGCAAATGACGTTCCCGAGTGACAGAAAAGGATGGAGCGACGGAAAAGTGCGATCGCATGCGGCCATGTGTAGTTCAACCCTAAGACCACGGTGCCCCTGTGCAGTTTGCACTACTATTCGAGAAGACATGTGGGGTGGGGGCCAAAGCAGCCGCAAAAGAAAACGCGGCGGTGGCGGCCGAGGCCGAGGTCGAGGAGGCGGTAGCGGAGGCCGAGGCGGCGGCGGAGGTGGAGGCCAAGGCTGCGGCGGAGGCCGAGGCGGCGGTGGAGGCCAAGGCTGCGGCGGAGGCCGAGGCGGCGGTGGAGGCCAAGGCTGCGGCGGAGGCCGAGGGGGCGGTGGAGGAGGCCAAGGCGGCGGTGGAGGCCAAGGCTGCGGCGGAGGCCGAGGAGGCGGTGAAGGAAGCCGAGGCGGCGGTGGAGGCCAAGGCTGCGGCGGAGGCCGAGGGGGCGGTGAAGGAAGCCGAGGCGGCGGTGGAGGCCAAGGCTGCGGCGGAGGCCGAGGGGGCAGTGGAGGAGGCCGAGGCGGCGGTCGAGGCCAAGGCTGCGGTGGAGGCCGAGGAGGCGGAGGAGGAGGCCTAGACGGCGGTGGAGGCCAAGGCTGTAGAGGAGGCCGAGGCGGCGGCGGAGGCCGAGAGGGCGGTGGAGGAGGCCGAGGCGGCGGTTGAGGCCAAGGCGGCGGCGGAGGCTGAGAGGGCGGTGGAGGAGGCCGAGAGAGCGGTGGAGGAGGCCGAGGCGGCGGCGAAGGACCAAGCGGCGGCGAAGGACCAAGCGGCGGCGGAGGCCACGGAGACGGCGGCGGCGGCGAACAAAATGGCCAAGAACAAAATAATGGTAAAAAATATAATGTTTAATAAAATATCATATAAACCTTCATAAGTATATTTTTTAGGGTAGATATACAGGGTGTTTCATAAGTAAGAATAAATATTTCAAACTCTTAAGGGGGTTGTTTAGACCGTCAAACTGAACAACTTTTTCTATGGGACCAACATCGAAATCGCGAAAAAAAATATCGGATATCCCATACATATTTTAGCTCTAGTCGATTTGTAGAGTATAGAACATCAATTTTTTTTTTCGCGATCTCGATATTGGTCTCATAGTGAAAGTTGTTCAGTTTGATGGTCTAAACCACCCCCTTAAATGTTAATTTGTATTTTTGTAACACCTTGTAGATTATAGGTAGGAGAATCAGAAAAAAACATTTCAAATGAAGTTCTTATCATTTTATAAGCGTACCAAAAGTTTTAAAATGACTTTTCTTCTGTATTGTTACAGGCGCAAATCCCCACCACTGCCAGGCTCCGGCTTATTTTTTACATCTTTTGCAAGAAATATTTAACCAGCGCAAGCCCCAGCCCCTGCTTTGCGACAGAACTTAATATACAGAATCGGCTGCACCCCACGGACTCGGAGGTCAATCAAAAGGAGGTGCTGCCGGAACAGCCAGAAAAATAACATTTAATTTTTTCAAATATATTACTTATTAATTATAATTTAATAAACAGTTTTTTCTTATTTTATTTAAGCAGAAAATTATTCACTGTTTGTAGGATATGATTTATTTGAGATCATTTATTCAATATGGCTTTCGAAGCTAAATAAGTATACAGAGTGATTGGTAGTACGATGTAGATATTTTCAGAGTTGATTGAGGGCACCTTTATGATCATTTAAACCACTTCGTATAAAAAATATAAAAAAGGAAGAATTAAAAGCCTTTTTATTAGCTGAATGTTTTTATAATTTAGAGGAATACTTTGAACTTAAAGAATAAGAAAATTTGAATAATTTAAATTAATTAATTAATTAAGTAAGTGCCTAACTATATAGAAATTATGTTTTGTTTGAATTAGTTTTTAAGATGTTGCTGTGCCCTTACAGGGTTTATGTGTGTGCTTTAACTGTATTCATAAGATCTCATGTAACCATATAATGCAATAAATTATTATTAATTATGACACTTGTCATAGTACCTACTATAATGAAATAATGATGATTTAAAGTTATTATCAAAAGTTCGTTTTTTTTTATTATTACCCGAATTGGGGCGGTTAGAGGTCCATAACATACACATTAGGGCGTCTATCAGTTTGGTTTTGAATTAGTCCTAAGTACAGTCTTTCATCACAATAAGTTTAAGCAACAATTGGAAAGGCAATCATAAACAAATCATGATTTAAACTTGTCACAAATAATTTGTAAAAATTGTAAAAATCATTTTGTAAAAATAATTATGGACATGCAATGCAAGGAGTATATAAATTACAATAAATGGCAAAATAATAAACACTTTAAATATTATTATACCTCAACAATTTATTTACAATATCTGGTCTTTTCAAAGTTGAATTACGAAGATGTGGTTGTTGGTCCATGTCTACTGGCAGTGACTAAGCGTTTGGTACAACGGGTTCAGAATGCGTGCGTTCGGTTTTGTTATACGGTTCCTCGTCGTAGTCATATTAGACCGTTTCTCGTTAGGGCTGGACTCTTAAATATGGATTCAGTGATACGGTACAAACGACCAAAATACTTACATGAAAAACTGGAATGGTCAAATTTTCATCGGAGATATAACTCTAGAAGGGCCAATTGCTTTATTATGCTAACTCCATTTCATAAGACGAGGGCGTTTGAGGGAAGTTTTCGATACCAAGCAACAAAATGTTGGAATAACCTCCCCCCACCACTGAGATTACCTCTTTCCAAATCAACCGTCAAGTATCACTACAGTATCATCTTTTAGCGGAGCAAGCCAAGCTCGTGTAGCAGTTTTTGTCTTCGCCAATCAAACAGTAAAGTTGTAAAGTCATTTTCCTTTTTTTTTAAAAGTAAGAAATTGCATTTTACTAAGTAATTAAGTCCATTACTTGAATCTTAGAAAAGGTATATGTCTAGAATGAGCCTCACGGTTATACCGTATAAAACAAAAGTGGCCAAGTTTCATAGGAGGTGGGTGGGGGGTTTTGGTTTTAGTGTGCGTGAGGCGCCATACAAATTATGTATGTGTGCGTGTATATGGATAGGGTTTTGGGGCCAGTAGTGGATCCGTAGAAAGAGAAGAAACTAGAAGAAAGCACGTGTCTTGTCATATCACTCAGTAAGAGATGCACATAGCAAATTCGCTCAAGTTAAATAGGAGATCGCTACTATTGCTGTCCTTATCGACGTAGCCACTTTTTTGTTCTACGACGGCTGTCTGACTCCGGAGTCAGACAACTATTTTCATACAAATTGTATAGGATTTTATGACTATCGCGGTTACACTGATGTTACGTCTATCAGCGTAGGCGAAAAATACTTCGCCTATGACTGGATCTTTTTTTCGACGCTTTCGTATCTTCGACTGTCAATCTTGACATATAACTTTATCAAATAAAGAAACCCATAGCAGCATAGATTTCACGAATTCACCAATGAAAATGATTAAGTTTGATTTTAACGTGCCACTGCCATTTAACAAATAAGAATTAACATGACGACAATTTCTTTTAATTACAAAGTGTGATTCATTTACAATTTTTTTTACCCTCTAAATAATTGATAAAATACATTTAGTGGGATGCCAACGAACGGGACCCTATTTCACAGAAGCAGTTTATTAGTAACAACTAAGCTTACAATGTCTGTAATTAAAAGTACCTTTTCTTCCCTCCGGACGGAAAGCGTCAACTTTCGTCCCGCTGCGCTAAACGAAGTTGCCGCTTTCCACCTCCGTCGAGGAGACAAATAGTATTCTAACCTCGGGCAGTAAATAAGAAAGCCTCAGATCACATGTTTCAAATTACATGAGATATGAGACCTTTCTTACTTTTCTGACCTCGGTGTGTAATCTACTATTTACTACAGGAGCAAACCAGTCAGAACAAACAAAAAATTAGTTGTTCCATACGTTTGATTCGAGTCTGTATTGCAGTTTAGTATGAAACTATATAATAATTCATGATAATCATGATAATTTCAGATGAGACGAGTTGCTCAATATTCATATTCAAGAAACGTACGTCATGCGTATCATGACAACAATGACATGTGTTGCAGCGGGTATGTTTATCTTTAGTTTTATACCATTCACATACGAAGAGCGTCGGTGGCGAGTTGCGGAGAGCTATGGAAACTCAATCTTGAGGTCTGGATTCGAATCCGCACGGACCACATAAAAATATTTTTTTTCTAACTTATGTACGAACGTTTATGATGGTTGGGGATGACTGAACGATCCCCCGCAGCGGTATGGTAGGCTCCGCAAGGAGCCGCCTGGCTCGCGCCCACCCTCCTGCCGGAGTCTGACGCCAAGCAGCTTGCTGCGTTCCGTCGTTGTGCAGGAGTGCCAGGCCCTTCTGGGTAAGCTAGCTACATCTTCGACCCCATCTTTTTCCTAGGACTAGATTGAGGTCAAGAGCAAACCCATCTATAATAAAAAAAAAGTAATACTTACCGACTGCTCTCAAACAATGATGGAAAATATCGTGAGGAAGCCTGCATACCTACGCTGAAGAAGAAATTCTGATGCGTATGTAAAGTCTAGGTCTACCAATTGGCACACCTGTGCTCTGCAGTGGGAATATGTATAGGCTGTGATGATGACATACTATACTATACCTATACCACAGCCTATTCAATTCTAATCCGAGACCAACAATGTAAAACAGTTAGTAGGTATACAGAGTGAAATTGATATCATTAGCATCCTTTTAAACTAAGATTAAATTGAAAAACTTTTACAATGAGAGCAAAGTGACCGAAAAAAAAAAAATCTGCTGTTGCATACATTTGAGTCAAGTAGGGATTACAATTTACTGCTCCAGAAGGATTATGTTTTTAAAAAGGTTTGATTGAAAATTGTGTGAGCTGAAGACGAAAATGATACTGTAAGTATTTTCTACCCTACCTAAATATTTATGCCGCCGTGAAGATCAAATAAATATAATTTAGGTCATCTGTGTTAGATCGACTCTACGTGAATGGGGAATGTGGGGGGCTTGGCTATACGGACATGTCTAGTTTTTTGCTTGCTGTATGCCTAAGAGACGGTAGGTACGATTTTAATTTTATCCAGATAAAGAACAGAAAGTAACAAGCATTATCCTTACAGCAGCTGAATTCATATTTTTGCCTGCTAACTGTTTATACTTAACCCAAAAAAACTGTTCAGAGATCCAAATTTTACTCGGTACTAATGAAATATATACAAAATTATATTATTTATGTATTAATGTAAATACACACGTACACATACACTAGGCTCTCTGACTACCCCCTCGGGGAATATAGTCTTGAGCATATGCTTATGCTTATGCTGTTTTTAATGAAAAATACAAAAATGTCAATTCAAAGGTTCCTACTGAAGTGTGTGTTAAGTGTGTAATGGGGAAATTAAAAGAACTTAATTAAAAAAAATCGTATACCTATATATTATCATAATTAACTTAATCTACTACATTTTTATGAAAGTCTACAAAACATTGCCCCAAATATAAGCCTGGTTGCTTTGGGCATACAGGACAATAGTGTGCCGTATCTACTTTTTTTAAATTCTTGTAACACATCACGCATCGCTTTCATTTCAATCTGTTTTTATAATCTCGCGGCAATCTGTGCGATGCGTGTACGGTGGAGCGTGAGCTTGTTATGTTTCGAGGCACACTATTGTCCATCGAGCTTGAAACCAATGTCCTTATGATTACAAACCTGAAATCGTATAAGGGCATAGGTTTCTCGCCGAATCGATTGTACAAATTATGAGAGTTACACAATATGGTGCTAAATATATGTATGCCCAACTTTTTAAACCACCTAAGGGTCTTATGTTCTGGGTTAGTACGACATCTTTTGATCGTGTTGATCAACCCCTCCCATATATTTTTTATATTCTAATACTATTTTTGGCTTCGATTTCTCTATATTCGTCTTCGTTAAATAAGTCTGCCAATCCCCATTAAATTCCGACGAAATTAAAAGGACTTCCCTCCGGTCGTTTCATTTTGTAATACAGACTCCTTTATTTGAGTACATCGAAAGTTTTTCTTATTTTGCAAGTGTCTTATTTTTTATTGCGGAGGGAAGTCCTTTCCTATTTGCTGGTAGGGCCCCTGTTACATGGGTGTTGTTTTCTAGTAAATAATTTGTTAGTGCTACAGAATTATAAAAATTATCCATACCTATACGCCGAATGTCCAACCCCCAGCCTATAATCTGAGAGATGTTTTACCACTTTAGTGACATGATTCTGTCCAGTTCTGTCCCCCCGCAATATTATCAGACTTCCCACCGTATACAATAACTTTCACTACACATCCGAACTGGTTTGTTAATAAGTATAACTTAATTCCATAAAGTTATTATACCTTACAGGAATAGAGTCAGTGACATGAGTTGTCAAATGACACAGTTTTTTGATGTTTTTTGGAGACTAATCGCAGGCAAAAATTCTAATACTGTCTATAATTCTGAGTCTAACGTAAAATCGTGGATAAATTAATGAAGTATCTCGCTCTCTCAGCTGTATGTTCGTCTATTCCTAACTCTATGCTTAATTCCGTACTGACTAGCTTTTCCTTTTATATAATAAGCACCACAGCCTCCGGCGCCAAAGAACTAACGATTCATCGATGCATAAAATTTTCGCTCATTCGCGTTATGGCAGATTCGCGTTAGGGCAGAAGTAAAAGCATGAAGAAAAGTTGGTTGCAAATCAGAGTAGGATGTTTATCTATTAAACAAACGTACCAAACAAATTATCAAAATTACAAAAAATTACAGTAGGTAGCTGTCAAGTGACAGGATCTGTCAAAAGTGCTAGTTATTTTTAGTTATTAAGTATACTAATTATTTTAATTAATTTTAATAATTTAATTATTATAATATTCATAATAATTATATTAATTAATTTAATTTTTATTTTCTATTTTTAATTAATTTTATTTGTATTTTTTTTTTATTATTGCCACGCGTGTCACTTTTGACAGCTTATGTCACTTTTGACAGCTCCTGTCACTTTTGACAGCAACTGTCACTTTTGACAGCTCCTGTCACTTTTGACAGCTATTGTCACTTTTTAAATTGTTTTAATTTAATGTAATGTAATGTAAGTTAAATTCAATTTAATTTAATTTAATTTTGATAGCTTCTGTCACTTTGGACAGGTGCTGTCACTTTTGATAGCTCCTGTCACGTTGATTTTTTGCAACTGTAGACGTTTAGTGAAAAATGGTGTCATTATGAAAAAGAGTCATTTGGGGAAGTAGTCATTTTGGTAAAGTAAACACCTGATGTACTTGATCGATTGTGAATTTTATTGTTGACGACTATTGACTATTACTTCGCTATGACGACTGTCCAACTTCTGCCCTAACGCGAATCTGCCATAACGCGAATGAGCGAAAATTTTATATGGATAAAAGATAATCTAAGGGATAAAAAATGTTGTTCATAATTTCATCAAATTTTTCGATTAATCCAGAAATTTTATTTAAGCGGTTATTATCTTCTTATTTCGTTACGTTTGAAAAATATCAGAGTTGAAACTGCTCGTTTCTCCAATAGTCTTCGAGCCTTGCTATTTGGATCGTGCCCATATGAAATAAAAGACCCAAAAAAAACCCTGAAATCATTTTCCATCTAGTGATTCGGGCCAGTGCCTTTGTGTTTGTTTCTAGCAGCCTTGTGGCACAATTCTTAATATTGTATACCAAAAATATTATAAGGGATGTAGGGAAAAGCAAGTCGAAGAATCCTATTGGAGTTTTCGCAGTTTCGCCTATCAGTCCACAAGTTCTTGTAAAATTGCTTACAGATATACATGCTTGTCGTTTAAACGACCACTCAGTAGGCTGTTCCGCAGTAGGTTCCTCCTGCTCTTCGTTTGCTGACTCTTCATCAGAGGAGCCGGGTTCAGATAGGTCATCGCTAGAGTCTTCTAGCGTTTCAAGCAGCTCGGCATCACTCATGCCGCCATGATACCTGGTAAACAAATAATAATCATGGCTATACACTTTGTTCTATCATTATCTATGACGAAGCGCCAATTGACAGATCACTGCGCGATCTAATGAAATGCGACAACATTTTCGTAGGAAAACTGATTGTTTTTGCAGGCGATTTTCGTCAGATACCTCCCGTCGTCGTACCCAACGTGAGGTCCAATTTCGACATACTTTACTGTTCTGTCAAAACATCTCCAATTTGGAATCAAGTCAGAACTGAAAAGATCCGCAGAAAAACTAGAATATATAACGCCTCGCTTGACATAGCCCAAAAATCGCTAAACGCAGCGTTATAAAAATTGCTCTTAGAACACAGCGGGGTAGGCAGGCTCCACAAGTTGGACCGACGACCTGTTGAAGGCGGCGGGAACCCGTTGGATGAGGGCAGCGCGGGACCGGTGGTCGTTGTGGCGATCTGCGGGGGAGGACTATGTCCAGCAGTGGATGTCCATCGGCTGAGATTATATCATACATACATAAACTCACCACCATAATCTTATTCGGGGTGCTCAGAAATATTGAACAAATAAAACTTCCAATTTTCTGTTTCAGAATGTCTTATTGCCCTAAGTGCCCTTGCGCTTCGTGCTTTTCTGTCGTCGTCGACGACTGCTTTTCAACAAAGAGAGAAAAAGGAACTGCCCAAAAAGACGCGGCGGAGGCGGAAACCGCGGCAGACCGACGGCAGCGACGGCAGCGGCGGCCGCGAAATGTTCTTTAAGTTTGTTTTGTTTTTTTTGGAACTGGCCAAAAAGACGCGGTGGAGGCGGAAACCGCGGCGAGCGCATCGGCGGAGGCGGCGGAGGCGACGGCAGCGACGGCCGAGGCGGCGACCGTGACAACGCCAACGACGGCCGCGGCGGAGGCCATGGCAACAATAACGACGGCCGTGGCGGAGGCGGCGGCCATGGCAACAGTAACGACGGCGGAGGCGGTGGCCATGGCAACACCAACGACGGCCGCGGCGGAGGCCATGGCAACAATAACGACGGCCGTGGTGGAGGCCATGGCAACAATAACGACGGCCGTGGCGGAGGCGGCGGCCATGGCAACAGTAACGACGGCCGCTGCGGCGGCGGGGGCGACGTATATAACGAGTACGATGGCGCCGTACATATTGGTGAATAGATCATATAGACCAGGCATGTCAAACATGCGGCCCGATCCCATTTGAATACATATTATGTAGGCAATACCATCGCCGAGGCGGCGACCATGGCAACGCCAACGACGGCCGCGGCGGAGGCCATGGCAACAATAACGACGGCCGTGGCGGAGGCGGCGGCCATGGCAACAGTAACGACGGCGGAGGCGGTGGCCATGGCAACACCAACGACGGCCGCGGCGGCTGCCATGGCAACAATAACGACGGCCGTGGCGGAGGCCATGGCAACAATAACGACGGCCGTGGCGGAGGCGGCGGCCATGGCAACACCAACGACGGCCGCGGCGGCGGCGGGGGCGATGTATATAACGAGTACGATGGCGCCGTACATATTGGTGAATAGATCATATAGACCAGGCATGTCAAACATGCGGCCCGATCCCATTTGAATACATATTATGTAGGCAATACCATCGTTTTGAATCATGATGTGAAAAATCTCGAGCTCGCTACGCTCGCTGGCACATTATTTTTTTGCATTTTATGCAGAGTAGAGCCAAAGGTCCCGAAAACTTAATAAGTGGCACCTCCTACAGAAAAAGGATTTTGATCAAATCAATTTGGAAGTCCAAACAAGTATCATTAAACCTTTAAAAAACATACTCAACCCATCAAACTGAACAACTTTTAGTATGGGAGCAAATCAATCAGAGCAAAAAAAATCTGCTGTTGCCATACATTTGCGTTGTATTGGAGTTTATTTAGTATGGGACAGCTGATTTTTTAATGCTCTAACAGGTTTTCTCCCGTAGTAAAAGTTGTTCAGTTTGATGTGTAGTGTAGAGTATGTGGTTTAGGTTAATTATATTTTTTTGAGACTGATTTATCTAACTAAATAATCGTACCTAAGAGAAATGTAAAGGTAACTTCTAAAGTTTGAATAAAGTGTAATACTTCTAATAAAACCTTTATTGATTGCAACTAAACAGTTTTTATCATTTACTTGTCAAGTAAACTCAAGGTTTGCCAGAGGGCGATGGAGCGTAGCATATTGGGGATCAAACGGACAGATCGCGTCAGGAACTCCACAATACGCCAAAAAATACAAATAGCCGATGTTGGTGAGAAAACCGCCAAGTTGAAATGGGATTGCGCCGGCCATATCTGTCGATTGCATCCGGAAAGATGGGCCAAAGTCTTAACACCTTGGATCCCGGAGAATGAACGTCGCCGTCAAGGGTCGACCCCGAAAGAGATGGAGAGACGACCTGGATGCCTTCGACGAAAAGTGGGTGGAACTGGCTCAGGACAGGGATGCGTGGAGGATAAGGGGGGAGGCCTTTGCCCAGCAGTGGGATGAAACAGGCTAAGTAAAAAAAAAACTTGTTCCAATAACCACACTAAATACAAAAAAGTCAATATTAATAACAGTGTTTCATTGTTGGACACAGGGTGTTTCATTGTGTACATAATGGTGGACACAATGGAACGATTTCCATTTTTTCTTTTTAAATATTCTTATTGATTAATGAAACTAATAATGCTACATTATACCTAATTAATTAGACTCCGTCCCTGTTAAAAACAGAATCCATATCTAAAAACATGAGAGAAAAATGAGACTCTGAATTTTTGGTGTTTCATTGTTGGACAATTTACCCTACGTATCGGTTAATGTTATAAAAATCCGTTTCAAAATGACGTGCCCGGTGAAGATTGGTTTATTTCATTTAAAATTATTTATCAATCAAAAAGCCACAACCGGTGGAGTATGCGCGCAAACAAGCATGCAGTCCACATATATATACCCGTACTTTGATCTACTGGAAAAAACAGTGAACGAATAAGAATTAAGCGACAAGCCATCACATAATATGGAACGTGAACGAAACCAGTTTCTCCAAAGACTTTTCCAAGTCCAAGGTACCTGGGTGTAAAGGATTGACTTCTACGCTTCTTCTATTGCTTCCCCTGGAAAGGACAACACCACTGTTTTGTTGGGGTGTAACGCACTTGGAGAGAAAACTCCACCCATGATTGTTTACAAGGGTAAAAATGTCTGGGATGAGTGGACTACAGACGAAGATGAGTGGACTACAGACGAAGGCTATCCCTGAACAGCATACGCTGGTTGGATGGAAACAGCGGTTTATCTGGCTTTTTTTGAAAAGGGTTTTTTAACTACTGTGGGAGAATAACGCTAGATCCTTTTAGTGTACGATGGACATTAAACGCATGTGGGTATTTACCTTGTTGTTGGAAACGCGCCCTACCACCTATACACATAATTCTATGTTTCTGAACGCACCCGCGGGGTACGAGGACGTGAAGCGCGGTATCGACTGCCGCCATCTTAACACTTTCAATCTGCAACTTTGTAACAGCTATTTTGCTCTCGGAAAATAAATTAATCTGAAAAAGAAATACGATCTTTTCATCGATATTCCTAACACTTGTCAGAAAAGCCAGAGAAGCAAACACAATTTTAAAAATACCTCCTCACACAAGCCATCTCTTACAGCCATTAAATTTGTCTGTAAATAAATCATTTAAAGACCGATTTGACATTGCGCTAGTAAATAAATAAAAAAGACTTTGCTAAAATGCTTGGCCAAATTGGGAATGCGTTGGATCCAGCTATATGTGCAGCTGATTTTCGTAAAACGGGAATCTTTTAAACAAAAATTATATCTCAGAAGATAAGTTCAAGTTCAATCAAATTCTTCTGTAAGAATGGAAGCTAAAATCAACGTGTAATGCAACGGATTTCGTTGAACACCCAACAGCCGTTCTCTGACGTGCATTTGTGTGACCAGTACCAGATTTCCGTAAACACAAATTTTCAAAAGCCTTACGCTGGCACATCCAAACAAATTGACCAAATTATCAATGAAAAGTCACCCAAACGTAACTCGTTGCTCAAACTTGAATGAAATGAAATTAATCCACGATGAAAACTCAGTCCCAAAACAAAAGAAATTATGACCTGCCAAACAAAATAAGAATCTTCATAATCAATTCTCAATTGGCGGTGTAATCGCGTAACAAACATACAAAAAAAAAAACATACGGGTCGAATTGAGAACCTCCTCCTTTTGTTGAAGTCGGTTTTAAAAAGGGAATATACGTCAGCACAAGATGCAGAAGAGCACCTTAGCACAGCACTCATGTTCTCACAACAATGGATTATAACAGCCAATTCGCAGACCATGGGGTCTACCCGGAGATTCGAACTTCCCAATTGCGAGCACATTTTCGTTGAATTTCGCACTCTAATCTACATTGTACCGAACTTGCGAACGACCGACATTAGTTTGACACCTTGGTCGATCGAACCGTAGGTACTCTAGTGCACGCTGTCAGAGTAGTCAAACTGATATAACTTGGATAAAGTGGACGACAAGTCAAGATGACCCGACGGTATGACTGTCATTCCTTGGAGGAATGGCAGGCCCCTGGTGTGGGACGCTACGTGTGTCGATACTGTGGCGCCCTCACACCTCCCTGCCACCTCTCTAAGAGCGGGCGCGGCGGCGGCTGCTGCAGAGGGTATCAAGCGGCGCACGTATGCCACCCTGGGTGACGGCTACATCCTTGCGCCATTCGGTGTTGAGACCCTGGGGCCGTGGGGGCCAGACGCTCGACAGCTTTATAAAGAGTTGTCGTCGCGCTTGGTAGAGGTGTCTGGTGACCGAAGGGCTGGCGCGTACCTCGGGCAACGAATATCTATTGCCATCCAAAGAGGTAACGCCGCCAGCGTCCTGGGCACCCTCCCGCAGGACAGCGGCCTCGAGCACGTCTTCTGTTTAGTGTAAGTTGAACGGAAGTCGTGCTCGATATAGTGGCTCATTTGTTCTTTCCCTTTTTTTTTGTATCAGTTTTTATTTTTAATCATAGCCATATTTAGTCATAAGTTGTATATAATGTTGTAAATATCGCATTTATTGAATAAAAATATTCTCATCCAACAAGTCAAGAGGTATCTTTTTGACTATCGTTAGTAATTTTCGTGAATCAATTTTATGTAGTTACGAGGAGTAGGTAAGGGTATCAAAAGTCATTAAGTGGATTAAATGGAACCAAGTACCAGTCGTGCTTGATCAAAGTTTCAAATTGGAGCACTCATCACAAACAAGTACCAAAACGGTCCAAAAATGCAGATTTAATCTTAAAACTACTACTATCTTTAGTGGTAGTAGTCGTTACATAAAACCACGTCAGAGGTCGTAAGGCAGTTTGAATAATTTTCTTTACCTCAAATTCGCAACGTCCGTAATCGTCCAGAATCATGGCGGCTCGCCTTGATAAAATTTCCGACGACAAGTTGGAAGTTGATTCCAATTGGATCTCTCATGAAAATTTGATAATATGGACTTGGAGCTTACTTTGCACAAGGTTGCAGACCATCTGGTCAAGACGGAGAGGCCAGGTGAAGGCGCCGATGCAAAGGCAAAGAAGGATTACGACGATCAGGACGCCATTGCAAAATATTTAATTGGGTCCACTGTGGGCCAGGAGCCCATGCAGCACATATTGACGTGCAGATTGCATTCCATACATGAACAAAAGAACGAAAGGGGGTTAGATTTGCTCTACTGTGATCATTTTACCTAAAAAAGGCTTCAGAAGATGATATAGCTTTGCATGTGTCAAAGTTACAAAGAATATTTAGCCAGCTTAACAATGAGCTAAAGGCAGATGGACATTCTCTGCCAGATTATTTGCTTATAAACATACTACACATTGCCATCAGAATTCTTAGAATTTAAAAACGCGTGGGAGTCGGTACCTTCCAAAGAAAGAGTTGTGACAGTTCTGATGGAACGTCTAAGGCTTCACGAGCAGCGACTATCCGAGAGGTCTTCGAACCCAGAAATGGCTTTGTTTTCAAAGAAAGGTAATGCTAAACATGTTCCTGTTTGTAACTTCTGT
Organism: Agonopterix heracliana; assembly: GCA_963693445.1. Lineage (NCBI taxonomy): Eukaryota > Metazoa > Arthropoda > Insecta > Lepidoptera > Depressariidae > Agonopterix > Agonopterix heracliana. The sequence continues at coordinate 4,632,272 of OY856321.1, forward strand.
AAGAAAAAAGGGGCACATCAAGAAAAATTGCTACAAATTTAAGGGCAAGTCTAATAATGATGATGTCAGCAAGCAAAACTGCAAGCTTTCATAGCCAAGACTGTTATGACAGAAGACTGGATTATTGACTCAGGCGCTTCGGACCATGTTACATATCACAGAGAGTGTTTCAATGATTATCAGAGTACAACTAATACCCGTAACATTTGTATACAAACCACCAGAAAAAAAATTATAATAATTTAATTACATTCCAGGTAAACCAAAACCAAGGAGGCCTTTCGACAAGCTAGCCGAGGAGAAATTATACATAGTAGCCTGACAAAAAGAGCTATTACAGGGTTAAATACTACAAAAAAATATCCAACAACAAATGTTGGAAGAAGAAGAAGAAAAGAACCACATGCTGCTGAAAATCGATATAAAAACCGGTCATGTGCGAATCGGGCTACTCGCGCACCGAGGGTTCCTACCATACAACATATTAACTTAGAAAAATGTTTTTTTTTTTCTCCAGGACCTTTAGCGTGAGACCGGCTCATACTTGGCCGGATTTTGTTCAAGCATCCGTCCGTTGCCATGTTTCAGTATCTGTACAGATTGATATTGCTACTTAACGGGATTCTCAACCATTTGAGTTTGAGGGCAATGCACTTCTACCAATTTCTCGCATTAATCAAAGATCAACCAATTTGGCCATAGAAGTAAGAGAAAAATTTGTAAATTACTTACTTTAATAATAATTAAAGAGGTCACGTACGACTTTGCTTCAGTACCTTTGAAATTTTTTCCCAAACAAATACTCTTTTTCAGACTGTTTTATAATCTTTATCACTCATATTACAAAGACAAGGATGTGGTTGAACCAATATAGGTATTAGTTTTTCGGTAGAATTCATGTCGAAACAGCAATCGAAAATAGTGAATAAATACAAAATGGCAGCGCGGTAAATACCGCCTCCGGACCGCCACCGCTCTGTGTGACACCTCACATTGACTACAATGGAATACAGCACGTGAGGACGCACGCCACCGCGCCGCCTCCGGCCCGCCTTCGGCCCGAGTCGCCGCCGCCTGGTTGTCATAGCGGTCTGACCGATACCGCGCCGCGCCGCGCCGCTACCGGCCCGGATTTCTGTGTGGCAGGGTCCATATAAACTCGTACGAGCCTCCGAAGGCGGCTGTGAGTGGCTTGAGCTTTATAGGTACCTGCAAATTTCTAAGATCATCGAATAAGACCAGGAAGTTGGAATAGGTATTGTCTATACCTGGAGACAAGACTGCCCAGGACATAAAGAAACACGTGATTCCTGTCAACGCCCGGAAAGGAAATGGAAGAGAAAAGGCATCCGGCAAGGAACCAGGCTCTAAGTACAATTTCTTGTACACATCGGAAGTTCAGAAACCATTCAAGGTACACAGGTACAAGAACAGCTTCGATGCCTTCCGCCGCTTCAAATCTTTTTGATACGAAATGTATGCAAGCGACGAGTCATGATTATACTCAAGCGGCCACGTAGAAAACTAAGCCAGCTCTTGATTTGTGACATCCTTCAAAAACGACACAGAAGAATTTTACAGGCATACTACAGATATTTATGTTAACTGTTTCCCAAAGAAAGTGCGGTTGTTTATTATTCAGCATACATAGCATCCACAGATAGAGTGAAAAAAATGGCTTAACGACTTTTACGAGACGACAAAGACCTCGAAGTCACATATTGCCGCTTCCGTAGCTAGGAAGCACTTCGGTAAGTGCTACCCGGACTGCGTCGCTGCATTCGAGACCATTCTCCAACTTGAAGGTGAGTTTGGAGAGGATGACCAGCCGGAATTCAACCTTCTTCTCGATCAGTTCTCAAAGGTGAACAACATCCTGTCCATTATTCAGGAGGCCACGGACGATGTTGTGAAATCAGGCGTTCAGGACAACCAGGCTAGCACATCAAGAGCTAAGCTCCCTCTCATCGAATTTCCCAGGTTTAGCGGGAATAAGATGGAGTGGTTAGGTTTTCATGACCTATTTCAGTCCCTAGTGGACAGTAGGTCTCAGTTATCAGACAGCGAGAAGTATTATTACTTGAGAGCATCCCTTTCTGGGGAGGCGCTCTCCATCATCAGCCACTTGTCCATGGATGCGACTAGTTATTCGGTTGCCATGGATTTACTCAGGAAGCGTTACGACAACGCTAGGTTATTAACGGACTGCTACTTAACCAGTCTGATTAATTTACCGCCCGTCACTGCCAATTCAGACTTACGTCGTGACTTTTACGACCCTCTCAGAGAGTGTTATCAGGCGTTGGGGAAATTGAGATTGCCCATAGATCAGTGGTCCTACTTGTTAGTATTTATTACCCTTCAGAAATTACCAATCAGAATCAGGCAAACCTATGAGGAAAGGTTTGGGAAGGATCCCAACCAACTTCCTACGTTCACTCAGTTACTGGAGCTGCTGGATGAGCAGTGTCGGCTTCAGTGTGTGATTTCAGACCGGAGATCACCGCGTCAGGCTCCAACTTCACCGATCAGACCAACAATCAGACCATCGATCAGACCAACAACGTCAACGAGGCGGCCTTCGGGGCAGTCTTACCCGCATGCACTGGCAATTCAAAATTCAACCTCAGTTCAGCAGTATGGACTACGGATGACACGCCTAGAGGAGGCTGTGGAACGATTTTGGAAATCAGAAGAACCACCTTCGTCAGATAAGGTAGTAAATCCACATTATACAGAGTGTGAAGAATTTCATAAGAAAACTACAGTCAGGACCCCAGATGGTAAATATATGGTACAACTTCCATTTTTATCAGACCGATCACTGATTGGTGAAACCAAAGCAATTGCTATTCAACGATTCAAAGCGTTGGAAGGAAAATTAAATAGGAATAAATTTTTTGCTCAGAAATATGTTGAATTCATGGATGAATATGAACGATTAGGACATATGTCAAAGTCCCGCTTTCAGTTTGATTCAGAACATTACTTTATAGCTCATCATGGAATATTCAAACGAGGTACAGATAAACTCAGAGTAGTATTTGATGGTAGCGGTAAATCATCGAATAATGTATCTCTTAACCAATGTCTTCACTCAGGACCCCCACTTCAGAATGACATTACAAAAATATTACTGAATTTCAGACGGCATCCAGTTGTATTTACCACCGATATCAAGATGATGTTCCGAATGACCTGGATCCACCCCCAGGACAGGAAGTACCAGCTCATATTATGGCGAAAAGACCCATCTCAGAAGTTAGAAGTTTATGAATTAAATACAAACACCTATGGTCTCAGGTCCAGTCCATTTATATCAATCAGGACATTACTTCAGTTAGCGGACGATTGGGAGGCTACTCACCCCAATTCGAAGGCATCAGCAGCTATCAGGAACGATATGTTTGTTGACGACGTCTTAACGGGAACCAGCTCCCTGACCGAGGCTCAAGATTTAAAGGAAGAGCTTATAGCGCTAATGAAGAGCGCAGGCTATGAACTCAGGAAATGGTCATCAAATAATCAGAACTTATTACGAGATCTACCAGGAGATCACTGCGAAAATCCTCACCGATTTGATCAGGACGATAAAAGCTTTATCAAAGTACTCGGGGTACAGTGGGACCCCACGGCAGACGTAATGTCATATCAGGTGAATATACCATCAGGCCAAGTTGTCACCAAGAGGAACATTCTAAGTATAGCAAGATTGTACGATCCATGCGGATACTGTAATCCAGTCATCATGAGATTCAAGATATTACTTCAGACGCTGTTCATAGATGGACTCGACTGGGATGAACCAGTCCCAGATTCAATCATCACCCTATGGGAAGATTTGACAAAGGATCTATCTAACCTAGCAAACCTTCAGATACCCCGTTGTGTAACTATACGAAATGCAGCTAAATACTCACTGCATGGCTTCGGTGATGCTTCAGAACAAGGTTATGAGTCATGCATATACTTACAAACAGAAGATTCGTCAGGAAACGTTTCAGTACAACTAATAATGGCTAAGTCACGCGTAGCTCCAAAGAAGACGCGACAGACTATACCCAAGCTTGAACTCAGTGCAGCTCATCTTACGTGTAAGCTACTCAATCACGTGTCAGCTACCTACGAAGAGTCAATCAACATTGACAGTTTAAATGAATGGTCAGACAGTACTATAGCCTTAACATGGATACGTTCAAGGCCCCATTCACTTCAGACATTCGAAGGTAATCGAGTCCAGTTCATTCAGAATTCAGAAAGAATAATCACGTGGCGACACATTCAGTCAGAGCTCAATCCTGCCGATATAGCATCAAGAGGTATGTCAGCAGAGAAACTAATTTCTTGCAAGATGTGGTGGTCTCCGTTTTGGCTTGCGAGACCAGAATCAAAATGGCCTAGTCCAGAGGTCAATCCACCCAAGGAACTACCCGGATACAGGAAGACTATCCATGTGGTCACCCCTATTTCAGCATGGGATTTATCACTATTAGAAAAATTCAGTTCATTCAGTAAGATCATTAATGTTACAGCTTATGTTCTCAGATACATTACCAATATATTGTCTCCAAAGGAAGAAAGGATAACAGGTAAAGCGTTGTCTATAGGAGAGACACGAATAGCAACCAAATATTGGGTAAAACGCATTCAGCAAGAGCATTTCAGTACGGAAATTGCCTTGTTGAAGAAAAGAAGACCTGTCTGCACTTCACTTCAGAAACTCAGCATATTTCTAGATCAAGACAGAATCATCCGAGTCGGGGGACGACTTAAGCGATCGGAGCTTAAATATGGCACATGTCATCCATATTTACTACCGAAGGATAATCAGTTTGTTCAGTTACTCATTGAACATTATCATAAAAGCTATTGTCATGCAGCGACCAACGCGTTAATTGCTATTCTAAGAAGAGAATACTGGATCACATCAGTGCGACGACAGGTGAAGGGTGTAATAAGAAAATGTATTCATGTACGCTATTCGGAAAAACACATTAACTAAACTTAACTTATCTGACAGGATTAAACTTATTTCGAACTAAATTAGGTCAAAACGTCCTTTTGCTATTCGAAACGAACATATACCTGTCACTTTTAGATGTGTCAAACTTATTTTAATCCAATTTTAAATGTGACTTAAAACGGTGTCGACTAAAAACGACTTGGCGTGTTTTCCTGTGAATTTCGGTAAAAATAAAGAGGAAATGGCGCGTTACGTAGTTGCGGCTCTGGTAGATGCAGAAGAGAGGTAAATTATGAGGTTTTTGTTTCATAAATGTACCTTTAGGACACTGGTTATAACCTAAACTCATTTCACAGAAATCAGCAGGAAAGAGAAGGTTAAGAGGCCTGCGTGATACTTCGAACACGTTTACACTGGCCGAGAGAAACTCTTCCATGTCCCAAACGGTTCTGCTGGATATCTCTGAGATCTCTGCCAGGTATTGCAAGACCATCCTGGTTTCAAGTTTTCAACACATACGACAACATACCAAAGCACTTGAAGGTATTTTTGTTTGCCCTATAAGATCACACAATATTCAAAATATGAAGGCTGAGGCTTTGCCCCGGCTGCAAGCCTCCCCTTCTTCTTTGGAAGGTGCACTACCATGCACATAGCGCAACCCGATATATGCGCTGCAGGCTTCTCTGCTACAGAGCAGAGAATGCAGTGCGGAAGAGACGTGCAGGTGCACTGCCCGGCCACTCTGACCAGAGGCCAATTACTAGTATTACACTAATCGCGGTATTGCCCATGACGGCCATGGCTCAAACGTTATTGAACAATTCTGTTCTGGCTGGCCCACACAGAGTGCAGCTGCAGAACGGGTGCAGGCCGGCTGCAGTTGTAAACTATGGAATCATATGCGAGGTGTCACACTGCGGCTATCGTTCCGCAGCCGCACCGGACTGCATCTACCGTTCCGCAGCCGCACCAGACTGCATCTATTGTGACACCTCGCATATGATTCCATAGTTTACAACTGCTGCCGGTCTGCACCCGTTCTGCAGCTGTACTATGTGTGGCCCAGCCTTAACTCACACCCTAGGTTGAGACAAATCACGCGGGGTGGTGAGAATTATTGCTACTACCTGTAGTTATTTATTCCTAGAAAAAAGTCATAAATCAGAAAGTTTATTCACCCCCACACCTATTTCCCAGTTTTGGGATGGGCAGACAATTCATTTGGATCCAAATACCTATCTTTTCATACTGTACTTACCTACACTGCACTTGTTTCGAGTACTCACCTAATTGATCTGTATACGATGTAACTGAGTACCTATCAGAGTATGTACATCTGCTGCATTCCTCCACATGTTCCAACCAAAGAACCACAACATCACTTACTGACATACATAAGTGTAGCATGCAATGACACTAAAATATTCTTTTTTGTTGTAGGTTTTGGGCGCATTGACTTTCTATGGAACCGAGTTCAATAAGATAATCATTGGGACAGGTGGAAATATTGTCTTCCACAAGCCACAAGCCAGTCTACCTATCTGAAGCAGACGAGCAAGATATTATAAGTGCATGATCAGATCACTGTCCGCACAAGTCATGGGGAACGGACGGCCTCTGATGGAGTAGTATATAATATATTCATAATTTCCACATTTCACTACCAGCGCCGGATTGTCTTTAAACAAGATTAAAATATGGTGCCATGGTGAGTAACCTGCCATGCAGGAGCCGATGGTTCGATCCCCATCCATGCCGACTCGTACCAATGAGATTTTTGGAATTTATGTAAAATTTGTAACACCACTGGCTTTTCGGTTAAGGAAAACATAGTGAGGAAACCTGCGTGCTTCTATTTCGAGGCATGTATGTAACCTGCTTTCCATTATAATTATGTGGCAACCGACATGCTCACACGAGCCGAGCCGAGACGAGACGAGCCATGCCATGCTATAATTCAGTGTGTGACGTGACCTCCTTGTTCTCATCCAGTTGGATCATGTTTTCTTACAGAGTGTGGGGTACCCACATTTACATTCGACTCGGCGGTTCACCAGCGAATAGGGAACCGCCGAGTTTGCATATAAGACCGAACATTTGGTCAATAAATTAGTACGCACTGATACTCAACTCGTATTACTACTCCTGCCCTAGCCACCAAACAACCCTCAACGCACTGTCCCCAAACTGGTGACCCCGAAAATTTCAACATGTCCAAGAGCACGAACTTCGAAGAGCAGGCGCGCCGGTTCGGCGAGCAGCTGAGGGCCTTCGGGAAATCGTTGGAGGCCCTAGGATCGAAGATCACGGACCAGGACGCGAAGGAGACCCAAATTCTGGAATTGTCAGCCAAGTGCGCAAACTCCGTCGAAGCTATTTCCCTGAAGAAAGAAAACGAGGCGTTGCGCAGGCAGAAAGCCAGGTTGGAGGCCAGCCGGCTGCGCAGTTCCCCGTATCCTAGAGAGTTTTTCTGCCCGACAACCTCGCCGGCGCCGGTATGTTTCTTTCACCAGCGCTTCGGACAGTCGGCAAGGAAATGCGCACCACCGTGCGGCTGGCCCGCCAAGTAACAGCATAAAATGGTAAAAATCTCCCCGTCCCCGTACCAGTATCGCCGCCGCCCCAGCACGTCATCACATTCTACACGGTAGTGAAAGGAAAAATAAAATAATTTCATTTAATTTATGAGCTTCTTATTTATTTTCCCACAAACTCTGTGTGGGGTACCCACATTTACATTCGACTCGACGGTTCCCTATTCGCTGGTGAACCGCTGAGTCGAATGTAAATGTGGGTACCCCCCCACACAGAGTTTGTGGGAAAATAAATAAAAATCTCATAAATTAAATGAAATTATTTTATTTTTATAGATTTAATTAAAAATAATAAATAGAAGATCTTCATTCACTGATCAACATCTTGAATCTAATCGAAATCTTAGCAAAATCACTCGAAAATCACACATACAGGACTTATGACTATATCGATTGAAAGAAACCCTCGTTCCGTTTGCTTCAGACCCACCACAGTACCCCTGGTGGTACGGTGGGTCTTTTAAAGTTAAACGGTACGGATACGGGGTGTGGCCGGGTTACGGCGGGTCTGAAGCGAACCGAACGAGGGTTTCTATCGATATAGTCTTACGTCCAGAGAGCAATCCCTAATGCCATGGGTAATTTTAATTACCCACGGGTCCACGGGCAACGACTCCATACTACTATCTTTACTGAATTATTCTGTTCTGTTATTTGACCCTATTTTATAAAAGAAGCTTTTCAAGTCACGTTTCTGACAAATGCCGGGGCACAGGGCCTGTTAGAGAGTTAAGTGTCAGTGGATTGATAGCAAAATGTTATTGCAGATCGAGGAAACAATTGAAACCAGCTGGGTGGTCAGAAGATGTTTAGAGCCCCCAGATAGTCACCTAGTATCTTGAAAACTTGAAGTCTTGCATAAAGACTTCAAACACATCCATGAATTAATCCTATAAAATGATGTATTAGTCTTTTGATATTTTCCAATTCATTAAATCTTGGTACGCCTTTTCATATTGTTCTCCACTTTTCTGGTAACAACAAAGTAATAAATTTCAGATTAATTAAATTAAATTAAATTTCTAATTTTTATAGCATGGGTTATAGAGTAATTTATCTATAAATTATTTATGTAAGCAGCCAGTTGCAATAAACTGGACTCACATTAACCAATTCGCAGAGCGCTAGATTCATAAATTTTTTTTCTTTTTTAAAGTATTATGTTAGATTCACACACTTGAGCTAATTGCTTCACTTGGCAGTCTGCAAATTGGATAATGTAATATGGTTTTGACCTGGTACCTCGTTTTCGTGATAGATAGTAAGTGTTTTTTTTTTAAAGTTGCCAATTTTAAGCTACTGTTTCAAATTATGATTTAAATTTGCAACTTGTTGTTTTTGGTAACATTCTCACAAAATGGACCTGAAGATGTTCCTTGAGGTACAGTCAGCACCAGATATATTGACACCATCAAATTCCCAAAAATATTGGCAAACACCATTATTTTCTTAACAATAGAGTGAATACAATAGAGATAATATGCTAAGATTTTAAAAACTTCAGGCACTAATCTGATATACAAGTTCTGGACTTCAGTACATTCGGCCACACCCCGTATCCTTTTTTTGGTCTACATAAATGATTTGCCGCATATGGTACAAAACTTGTCGAACATAGTATTATTTGCTGACGATACTTCTCTGATTTTTAAAGTAAACAGGAAGGACCAAGAACTTGACGACGTAAATGATGCCCTTCAACAAGTTTTGAACTGGTTTAACGCAAATAATCTCGCACTTAATGCCAAAAAAACTAAATGTATAAAATTTGTTTTGCCGAATGTACCTTTTGTAGATAATCAAGTTACTTTAAACAGAGATATTCTAGATTTTGTTGATAATACCGTGTTTTTGGGAATAACGATTGACTCTAGGCTGCAATGGGGCTCCCACATTGAAACACTGGCTGGTAGGCTAAGCTCTGCAGCATATGCAGTCAGAAAAATTAAACAACTAACAGATATTGAAACTGCCAGACTCGTATATTTCAGTTACTTCCATAGTATCATGTCCTATGGTATTTTATTGTGGGGTCGTGCTGCAGACATTGAGACGATCTTTATCTTACAGAAACGAGCTATTCGAGCTATATATGGCCTGCGTTGTCGTGATTCGCTTCGCGAAATCTTTAAGGAAATTAATATTTTAACCGTTTATGGACAGTTTATTTATGAAAACATTTTATATGTAAGAAAAAATTTGTCTTTGTTTCCACGAAATTGTGATGTCCATAATTACAACACACGAAATAAAAATAAACTGATATTTCCACACTTTCGGCTTAGTAGGGTCAACACGTCTTTCATGGGTCACTGTATACGCTGTTATAATAAAATCCCCGAGACCATTTTGAATCTTTCCGAAAACATGTTTAAAACTCAGATCAAAAAAGTCCTCTGTAAAAAAGCATACTATAAACTGGATGATTATTTAAATGATCAAAATGCTTGGGTCTGAGTGTCACTAACTTATAGTTTACTGTATAGTATCAATTATTTAATTAAATAGACTATGTATTACTGTATACATAACCTTAGCATAAGAATTTATATTGTAATAGTCATTAAGTCGTGTTATGCTGTAGAGTTTCTGGCCGCATCTTCTCTACAGCGACAACACGTTCCGACGCGGTGGTAGCTTAAAAAAGAATTGACGTTTAATAAGTGTGCTTCAGGCTCCTATATTGAATAAATGATTTTGGATTGAATTGATTTATTTTTTACTTTTTAACTTTTTTTGGGTAAAATCTTTTTTAATATATTTGGTACCTACACTGCACTGAGCACCTACAAACCTCTGCATATTATTTAAGTTTTGGTTCTTTTTCATGCCTCTTCGAGCAGTATACTATTTGCAGATTTTTTTGGTCATTTGCATTAACAGAAAACAAATTAATTGTTACAGGAACAGCCACCTATTAAAAGAAGGAAAACATTTGCAAAAATGTCGCGTAAATATTTAATAAGTGTTATTCATAAAGAATCAAATAAATCTCGTTCTATCAGCATTACAAATGAATTCCACCTATCAGCATTATAAATGAATCTCCGGGTACTAACATCACTCCTCAGACATGTAATTCCATGTTGTCTGTGCCTCTGCCCTTAGATATTTGCATTGCAAGTAAATCAGTCTTACCTCTAACTGTCTGCAATGGGGACACAATTATGTCTTCTCCATTTACTATGTCATCATCAGTACATGTTGAGACCATTTTGTCTACAGATACCAATGTTACAAATTTAAATCAAGATTTAAAACGGTGGGCTATTGAAAATAAAGTTTCTCACAATGTTTTCAACAATCTTTTAAAAAACGTTAATGGTGTAGAGGAACTGAAAAATCTCCCTTCTGACTGTCGAACAATTTTAAAAGTTGATAAAACAAGCAATATTGTTAGTACCAGCTCGGGTAACTATTACTATTTTGGATTATCCGAAGGAATATGTTATATATTGCGAAATGATAGAACATTGATTGATCCAGTAATCTGCTTTGATTTAAATATTGATGGTTTACCACTAACACAAAGTTCAGGTAGCCAATTCTGGCCGTTGCTATAGGTAGTATCTGTTCGAGCAAAAAACCATTCCTTATAGCTGTTTGGCATGGTTATAAAGAGCCCAAGCATCCTAATGAATTATTGGGCCCGTTTATAGCAGAATATTTAGCTTTAAAATTATCGGGTATATTGTATGACAATCAGAAGATAGATATTTCTTTGTCTAAGATAATTTGTGATGCTCCAGCTAAATCGTTCGTACTGTGCATAAAAGGACACAATTCACATTTTGGGTGCACAAAATGTATCACTGAAGGCACTTATTTAAATAATAGAGTTTGTTATGGTGTCTTTAATGCAGCATTACGAACGGATAGTCATTTTCGTACCGGGTTGTATGGTGAAGATTATCATGTAAACACAACCCCGTTGTTACAGTTGGAAAATGATTTAATTAGAAACATTCCATTGGATTATATGCACTTGGTTTGCCTGGGTGTTATGAAGAGATTGATTTCATTTTGGTGTAAAGGTAATATGTCTATACGAATGATGGCAAGTGACTTAGATGATGTTAACGAAACAATCCTAGATATGAGGAATCACTTAAGCTATAAAGATTTTGCACGTTTACCAAGGCCACTTTCTGTACATCTACCATGAGTTGCTATCGAAAAATGACATTACAATACCAGAGTCGATAGCGTATAAACTAGCATCGAATGGTATTCGACTAAACTCGCACCATGAGTTACATAAACATTTTCTATACTCCCACATAGATATTCCCAATTAAAAGCGTCATAGGACCTTCATAGAGATCGTCGCATTAGTCGCATAGTGATTGTTTAATTTATATTGGTTTTATTTTGTCAATGTGACGTTGTATTGTGCTGTGAATAGCTGTGATTGTGTTTGTTACCTACGAAGTTTTTAAAGAGTTTAAACGAAAATATAATTAGATCCAGTGTATCACAATTCCAGTTACTAGTGGAGTATATGGAAATCGAAAGGCATGTACAAAAATTAATCTAAGTAAACAAAAAGGAAGTTATTTTACAATATACGGGTTGTAAACTTAAATACGTTTTCAACATTACTTTACATTTGACATTATTTTACATCAAACGAACAACTTTTACTACTGGACCAACTTTGAAATAGCAAAAAATTTGCTGTTTCATACATTTCCGTCACTAAAGGTGGTACTCCAACTTACTACAAAAGGCTTGAAGATAATTTTATAGGCTTTTTCTAGATCTGAACAACACATTTGAAAAAAGAAGAAAAAGCCACTTAACATTTATTTCAAACTTTAGAACCTATAAAAGTGTTGACTTTGAATGATTGTAAGCCAGTTTTTATGGCGAAATATTTCGTTTCTAGTGGTTTGGCGGAATAGTAGATGAATGCAGTTTAGAGTGGTTATTTTGACAAATAATACTCTAAATTAATCAACTTATTGTCAATCGACAAACTTTCACTATGCATTCACGCTTGATTATGCTAGTGAATGACTTCACCACTATCGTAACGGTATTTCTCGACAACGTATGTCAAATTTATGACTCATGGTACCGAATTTCTATAGTTACTGCCGCAAAACGTCAATCGCTAGCGATATGATTTCGATAGGTTTTTTACCAGACTGACTCATACTACCGATTTTAGTTCTTTCAGTGACCGCTAGGAGGCGCTGTTCAATTTGCCATAGAAATCTGTTTCACCCTCGCTAGCGAGTTCACTCACTGTAAACTCATGGTAAAGCTACTGATAGTGATAGATGGAAAGCAACTGAATTCAGGCAGTTTTTACTTTACTTGGGACCTATTGTTTTAAAGGGTAAATTAAAGCCTACGCAGTATATGCATTTTCTCAGTCTTAGTTGTGCAATTAGAATTTTATTTAGCACTGAATTGTCTGTGATGCATAATGATTATGCCAAAGAATTACTTATGTATTTCGTAAAAAATAATTCAAAATTGTATGGTGAACAATATATTTCTCATAATGTCCATAATTAGATACATTTAGCTGATGACGTATTAAATTTAGGACCATTGGATAGTTTTTCAGCTTTTCAATATGAAAATTACATGTCTGAAATAAAGATGGGCGATTGTGAATGAAATTATTCGAATAATTCGATTGTAGAATTCATTCGAATTATTCGAATAACCTTACATCTCATTCGAATTTGAAAAAAAGAGAGAAGTAAATAAGAATGTATTGCGTCGTCTCTTTCCTCCCGATTCAAATTTCATTATTACTAGTTTATTTATTCGAATATCCGTAACATCATCTAAAATTAAACTCTATGCGCTGTGAAAAAATACCCAATTTCGTGTGGCAAATTGAATCATTCAACCATCGAACTTAAGCGCTATTCACATTAGAACGGATGGGCACGGAAGGAGCACGTTCGGGCCATAGATTAATATGTATATTGGGTAGTGCGGGCGCAGACGGAGGACGTGGACTTACGGGTGCGGGTAGAGGACGAACGGGCGCGGGTGGCGAACGGACGGACACGGGGACACCCAGTGTTACCAGACGTTTTTTGTAAACGTTCAGTTTTGATAGCAAAACACACATTTAACCAAAATCTGGTGCTGAAGCCAGGAATATCTCCGTACTAGAAATCTCCTCAACGGTTAACAGCAGCAGCTATAGGCAACACCGAACGGACGGGCGCGGGCGGAGGACGGACGGGCGCGGACGGAGCACGAGCGTTGGACTTGCTATTCTCTCGTGTTATATAAACAAGTATTATTTTACATTATACTCGCTGCCGCCCGCCCGCGCCCGTTCTAATGTGAATAGCGCTTTAACGAACATTACTAGTTTGTATTCGAATATTCGTAGTTTTTATTGCGCTCTAAAGCGCGCAACACACGGCCGCTATAATATGTTGCTGTACTCTTCTTACGCACGCAAAATTACATAAGCACGTCTCTTTCCCGCGTGCGAGTGAGAGGAAGCGATTAGCAACTTGCATGCGTTAGAAGAGTACAGCAACATATTATAGCGGCCGTGTGTTGCGCGCTTATTATGAAACTATTTTGATTTTAAAACCTAACTTGTACTAGGGAATACAAAGATATTAAATGAAACAAGTGTAAGCGAGAAAGAAATATATTTAAAAACTCCCACTACGATAAACAACCATCATGGCGTTAGCTTCTTCCGTACGCGCCATTTCGTATCGACGCCTTACGTGTATAAGAAGGTAACGGTAAAATTATAACATAAAAAATATGAATTTGTTTACACTTTTACAGAAAATAAAAACAAACAAAGCTACAACAAACAACAAATAACAAACATAAATAAATAACAAATTTAAATAAATTACAATTCTTGTATTAAGTCAGAATGCTATGAATATGAGGTAACAAAAAGTTTTTTTTTCAGTCTTAATCTCAATTTAAAATAAAATTGCTTGTACTTGACAACAACAGAAAAAAATACAATTCAATAAATCTTCTATTATGTTCCTAACCTAATAATGTGTTTTGTTATAACTGAATTATAATAAATAAACAATTTTCTGGACCGTGTTATGAGATCGACAATTTGTGCTTATCAAATTTTATATTGGAATATAACACAGCATGTAATTTTAAAAATGATAAAAGCTAAGAAAACACGAAAAATACAAATCAACAAAATTTCGTTGTGCGTTCATTTTATGGAATTATAATATTATGTTAGCAAATATGTTTTTAAAATTAGGTTGATGTAATATTTTATAGCTCCACACACATACGGTAACAATAACAAAAGTTCATTTAAATAAAGCATACAACTAAAATAATAAACAAAACATTTATGAGTATCGTGGAACACTCGTTAAACGAAGTTCAAATCAAATTATGTAAATAAGGCTTTATTATCATTTGAAAATTTCTATTGCTTAGCAACTAAAAGCTCGCGATGGAAGGATATACGACTTTAATAACTAGTTAAATAATTTGCTTAGCAACCAAGAGGTTGCGATGGAAGGATATACGACTTTAATAACTAGTTAAATATAGTTTAACATTTTTAGACTGCAAACGTACATAAACGTATGTGCATCACAGAATGCTGAATTAGAAAAATTAGTCACAATTTTTTAAATTATACATCACTTAGGTAGACATTTTTTTTCTTTGGACGAAACAATATTAAAATATTACGTAAAATTAAAAGTAACAGTTACTTAAATTGCTTAAATTAAATATTGCCATTTAGAAACATAATTTGGTCCAATTTTTGGGACCCTAGACGATTACGTCGATCGCTTAATACGTAACCTGCTTTCGAAAAAAGTCTTTCGGATGGAACAGATGTCGCTGGAATAGCCAAATATTTTTTAGCGAGAGTATATAGCCCCGGAAAAATTTTCGCATGCTCTCGCCAGTAATTGAGAGGGTCCTCGTTTCTGTTTATCAAGCCACTTTCTAAATATTGTTTTACCATTATAATAGCTGACGTTGCAGTTGATTGTGTCTCGTGATTTTGGGCAACTTTTTCATCAAAATGAGCCCACAATGTTGATCCAGTAGTATTATTATTATTGGTGTTAACATGAGCAGGATTATCGTTTCTGTTTGTTTCTGTCACTGCTCTCTGAGCTTGGTCCTGGCTCATAAGGTGTGAAAGTTCGTCAGTCACCCATTGTTGGGCATTTTTAGCGTTATCGTCTTGTCCGAATCCAGCTTTTTTAAACCGTGGGTCTAGAAAAGAAGCCTTAGCTACAATTTTGTTTGTTTCTAGGTTTCCAAGCCTGCGAGCCACCATGTCAATTAGTGACATCTGAAGTGCAGTGCCAATCGGTGTTGTTTGCAAAACGTTTCGCAGTGAAAATTGTAATCCTCTTAATAAAGGCACTATGGTGGACATGGTTATGTATTTTTGCCCAGAGACAATTTCAGTCAATTCTAGGAATGGCTTTAAAGTTTGCAAGCAGTCTTTAATAGTTGCCCATTCATTACCTGTTAAGTTTTCTGGCGCTCTGTCAGTCAAATCAGCCAGAGCTAGTGTTAATGGCTGTTTTACTTCTATAAGTCTTTCCAGCATAATATAGATACTATTCCACCTAGTGGCGACATCTTGTTTTAGTTTTAATTCTGGCAAGTTAAGCTCCGTCTGTTTTTCTTTTAACTTGTAAGCTGAAACCGAGCTCTGCTTGAAATGGGTGATAATGCTTCTACATTTTGTGAGTAATATCGCTAAATCCGGGGATATTGCATCATTGACTGTTAGATTAATAGTGTGGGCTACGCAGGGATGGTGGTGTTTGCATAGATCCTCAGACACCGCTTTCTTCATGTTTGCGGCGTTGTCAGTAACTACTGTCACCACTTTTCTATAAGCATTCCATTTGTCCAAAATGTCAGTTATAACCGCAGCGGTGTTGGTTGCTGTGTGCGATACGATTACTTCCTGGGCCGCTAGTGTTTTTGAAGCTACCTTATCATCATGAATAAAATGCGCAGTAAGACTGAGGAAAGTCTTGTCATTGCTGGCCTTCCAGTAGTCTGATGTTAGTGCCATATGTTCAACATCTTTGAGAATCTTTCCAAGAGCGTCTGCATGAGTTTTGTAATAAGCGGGCAAAAGCTTTTCACTTAAAGTTTTTCTGGAGGGCAGTGTGTAACTAGGCTTTAGTTTTCGTATTAAGTTACGGAAACCTGAGTCCTCGACTATAGAAAGCGGCTGGTAATCTTTCACTATCATTTCCACCACAGCTTCATCATAACTTGCAATTTGTTCTAGTGTTAGATCTGGATCTTTTGCACATAAACGCAGCTGCCTTTGGTGCTTAGTAACTGGTTGTTCACCTTGTTGTGTCAAATTTATATTACCGTGTCGTAAATTTTCATTTAGTGTAGAACTTGCTCTATTTTCAGGACCTACCTGACGGATTCTAGAACTTCCAGGTGTAGATGGTGTACAATTTTGTGGATTTTGTCTCACTGGTCCAGCACGTCGGTCTTCTTCAGCACGAAACTGAATAGGGTGAATTCGCTTTAAGTGGTCCTTAGAGTTTGATGTATTACCGTGATTTGGATAAGATTTTTTGCACAGTTTACAAGTGATGGTCTTATTATCTTCAGCCACCTGAAAAAATGCCCACACAATGGACCGTTTTGCGGTTGGTCGAGGCATTCTATATCACTATGAAAACAAAAAGTCTAGTAACACTCTTGCTTTCAGAAAAAGCAATAAAATTAAAATGTATTCACGCACTTTTACAATATCACAGTTTTTTGTCACCATCTGTCAAATATTGTAAACACAAAAAGAAAAATTCAGTTACGTACTTTTGCATTTGCGCCCACAAAGTACAAGAAAAAGTTAGCCACCACCAGTTTTTTCTTGGTTTAATTGTTAGTTTACGTTAAAATGTTGTTAGTAAATACAGAGAAATATACCAGTATAATTTTTGTTAGTTTATCTTTTAATTAAGCACAATTAACTGCAAAATTAATAATATTACCATAAACAATGTACCTACAAGCGTAGTAAAAGTGCACTGGCCTTGACCTTCTTTCTCATTCGTTCGTTCGTTCGTTCGTTCCTTGTTTTGGTGTGCAAGTGTTGCCGTTTTAGCGCCTTTCCCGCTAGAACTGGTGGATTTTGTGATCATCTCGCGCGATAACAAAAGGCTTTAGCGGGAATTAAATATTTAGCGGTTTCTGGCGGTTATTCCATTTAAGTTTTGTAATACATTTAATTTGAGTTTCTATACAAATGAAGTAATTTTAGTGACGTTAATTTGATGACGTTGTTAATCAAGTCGGCAAATGGAAACCAAAAGCAACTACAGAGAAAGGAGTGGCTGAAACTTCTAGCTACAGTACGAGTATCATTGCAGCTGAAGATTCTGAAGACGCAGAAGACGCAGAGGACGCAACATTTGATTTACATATAAATTAATTTTTAATTATTTTTTAATCATTAACTTAATGAAGTATCTTGTTACAGAAATAATTTAAAAATCATTGTTTTTGTTGATTTTTTATTGTTTCAAACTGATTATTAAATACTTTATTTCCATTCTACCTTTTATTAGTGGTCTGTTTTTTTATGTAATGATTACCTTTAGCGTAACATAATGCTTTTACGTAAAAATTAGTACAAAAAAATAAAACTGGTCGTGTTACACATGTAAAAAAGTTTAGCGCTTTCTAGCGGATTTTTTTTACTAAATTTATTTCATATCTGGCGGAATTTTCAGATAATTTAGCGCTTTTCAAATTTATAGAACGGCAGCACTGCTATTTGGAAATTAGTAACTAATTATTGTTATCAACTAAAAGTAATCTTTACTGTACGAAAAAAACGCTCAATTTTGTGTGGCAAACTGAATAAATGAACTAGCGGTTCGCAAATCAGTAACTATTTACTTATTAATACGAATGACAATTAAAAGTAGACTTTAATATACGACCAAAACAGCCCAATTTTGTATGGCAAAGTAAATGAATGAAACTAGCGGTTTCATTCGAATTTGCGAACTAGCGATCGATTGTTTTTGTATTCGATTGTTAATATTAGTACTATCAAACCATTCGAATATTAGAATCAGTAACAATCGCCCATCTCTGGTCTGAAATTAAAAAAAGTTTAAAGACCTGTAATAAGCCATTACAACAAATCATAAACAGAGAACACGAAAAGCGGACCGTTCAAAAATGTAATGAAACTAGTTATTCAAATAAAACTGACATACAAATCAATCAGCTTTTTACATTTTAAATTAGGAACTGATATTAAAATTAACCATTGCGTCCTTAAGGACAACACAGTGATCAAAATTGTAAAACTCATTCAGTGTGAAAATACAAAATCAATTTATATAATTTTTCGAAGATACATATGTTACTAAAGTTGTTTCACACAACCTTGTCAATCTTCTTTATTCTATGGTGGCACTGTAACAAATTTATGCAGTACAAACGAAATTGTTAATATGGAACAAGTCCTTACAAAATTTATTAATTACAAAAACTATGTAATACACTTTATATTATAGTCTGAATTACATGTTCAGAGCAGAACATTATTGTCATTGCGAGGAATTGTTACTAATAGTCATTATTATAAATTGCTATTAAAACCACAAACCCGTTTAGCTGCTGCGGACTCCTTCAGGATGCTACAGAATTAATAGGTATAGTAAGAAAAAAAATCCTTTTATCTAGATATTAACTTTTTTAAATAAATTAGATCAAAATTATATTTCTAACGCTTTAAGCTTTAGTCAGTCAGTAGTTATAGTAGTTGTGACACAATGTAATTAGAGTACCTAATACGTATTAAGTTTCCATCATAACTGACCTTCTACTGTTCCAGCTTGACACACTGCCTACCACCGTATTTGCCTACTCTGTAATAACTTGGTCAGTAAACGACGATGAATATGTATCGGCTGCTCCAAGAAATTGGATAAATGAAGAGAAAACCACATGTATGTGGCCAAAAAATAAGAAAATTGAAAGGAAGGCTATCAATTTAAGTATGAAACCAGAAGAAGACTGGAATGAACTAAAAAATATCTATCACTATAGTGGGACATTATGGTAAGTGGGACAAAATGGTGGTGGATTGTATTTTGAATCATTGACTAGACTGTGCCAAAAGCACTTGCTATTGCTCAAAGGTTAACTGGAAGTGATCCCTTATAGGGATAAGTTCGCCTTTGTACTTTTTTCACATGTCATGATTGTATTTTTAAAATGGTATTATAGTACAATAGAGTTTACATACATACATCTACATAAAATGGAACTTTATATACTCAGGTATATATTTTTTTTCAGCAACGTTTGCCCAAGCAATTGAAGTAGAAAAAAGAAAAACCAAGGCAACTAGCGAGTCAGAGGACGCAGCTGCATCAGAGGAAATTAAAAAAAGACGAAGATTTAAAAACCAAAAATACCGTGATGACTCTATTTCACCCCCACCTACTTTTAAACAGACCATACAATGCGCACCGCAAGACTTGGCTAGTGGTGACAACAGCTCATCTAATAGCATTGTTCCTGACCAAAATCAAGACAAATCAGGTATAAATGTACGAGCAGAGGTGTTCGTTGCATGCTCGTCCGTTAATGTACTATTTTTGTAAAAAAATAGACCTGCTAAACACAACTGCAATTTCTAATTTTTTAAATACATATAGGTAGATTAAAAAAAATTGACGTCCAAAAAACTACATAATATTATTTCGTAATTAATATAATCCTTTTGTATGCAGGTGCTGCAGTTTCAGACGGTGCTAGCCGTGGTGCTCATGACGGTGAATTATATGATACATTGACACCAGAATATATTCAGAGAGCACAGATTATATATGAAGATGATTGTGTATTACTACCAACAGGAAATAGTAGTGAGACCTCATCTTTATCCGCGCAAAGTACTAATTCACTTACAAAGCAATTAAGTAAGTGACCCAATTTACAATCTTTTGTCTAAAGGTTAGGTGTTACACGCGTACTTTATCCGTGTTGAATACGTAAGTACATTTGTCGTCTATGTTACAGGTCAAGTTTTGAATGAGCTGAAAAATCTCAAATCTATCGCTGTCTTCACTATGCATCGAGTGGAGAACATTGAACATAGTCTTAAGAGAATTCGAGTAGCTTCGCAATGTGAGAACAGTCCCTCACCACTTCCTAATTTACCGCTGATGGAATTATGCCAACTAAAAAGCTTAGAGGAGAAGATGGTGGATGAACAATTCGAAAAACAATTGGTAATATTTATATTATTTTATTTTAGTCTCTCGTCCGATGCTCAAAAAAGAGTACTTCATAAGTGTACTACCCTAAAAAAAATATTATTACATTATTAATAATATGTATATGAACATACATGTACCAATTCCAATTCTTCCCGTGGGTGTCGTAAGAGGTGACTAAGGGATTAAGGGTTTCAAATGCAGTATTTATATTATGGGCGAAAGGCTAGCCACCTATCACCACTTTACACGTCATTCCATCCTTAAACTTAAAAGGCTATGTGAGCATTGCTACAACTGCAATGCAATTGAAACTTCGAGTTGGTAGTTGTACCTGTTTCTGACCACCCCGAATGAGATTCAGGTCGTGAGCATATGTTGGATGTATGTATGTACATACATGTATATTATAATGTCCTCATCTACAGGGTGAAATTGATATCATTAGCATCCTTTTAAACTAAGAGTCTACCCATCAAACTGAACAACTTTCGCTATGGGAGCAAACCGATCGGAGCAACAAAAAAAATCATACTAAACTGCAATGCCTACGCGACACAAATGTATGCACATACAGATTATATGCAGATGGAATATTATGCAGAGAATAATATGCAGACGTAGTTTGAAGAATACTGCTGAAACGGTGAACTTCTTCGACTAACTTTTCGACTGCCTCAATGGTGCAACCATAATTCACAAAAATACTAAAGGAATGACTTATACGGTCCTAAAATTTCAGAAACAATGACCCTACTGCCTCACTTTTGACAATACTTTTAAATCTTTGTTATTGACCAGTTTCTTAAACTTTAACTTAAACAGCGAAAGCTTTAATTGCGAAGACGACTCCTCATACCAAATTTAAAAAATCAGACCCCTGTTTGATCAGACTGTCATTACCACTGAGAATGTGTCAGAGGAGTCATTTACTCATCAAAATTTCACGGTCACAGTAGTAGCCCGATGCTGATGGGAAAACGTTCAAGTTCAGGCATTATGTGAACGTCTTCATGTACATTCACGTGCTTACACTGCTCAATGGGTTAAAATTATTTAAAAGCTCTGAAAATTTCACAAAAGATTAATTGGTACTGACCAAGAATCTGTTATTCATCAATGGGAGTCATAGAGAATATAATATGCTGAAAAAAAAACAATTATCCTATCCATCAAATAAGCCGTGAGGTTGCTTAGTACGATTGTAAAGGAGTCGAACGAATACCTAGAAACAAATGCGCATGCATGGAACTGCCTCCGTGGTCTAATGGTTAGAGCATTGGGCTCTTGACACGGAGGTTGTGGGTTCGATTCCCACGGGGGGCACCTAGTGAAATGTCATTTTGTGCGTTTTTCCCCAGTTGGTTAGGACATTGCAGGCTGAGTCACCTGATTGTCTGAAAAGAAAGATGATTCCGTGCTTCGGATGGCACGTTAAGCTGTTGGTCCCGGCTACTATCACTTGTGGTAGTAGTCGTTACATAAAAACCACGTCAGAGGCCGTATTGAATAAACTCTGACACCAGGGCTTTACAGCCGATAAGAAGAATGCGCATGCAAAAAAAAATGTATCCAAAAAGTACATGATTAAATTACAGAGTTTTAACAAAATATTAAAAACCTACTTCAAAACAAAAAAATAATATTGCTGCCGATGATTTTTACGTTGGCATTTATAATGAGTGCGACTAGCAGCACAGACTTTCAGTAACCTGTGGCTGAAGCTATTCAGTTTTGCGATAAAGAAATTCTTTTGCCAGAATTTGTTTCCTCAGAAGCTACTGTTGACTTCATTAAAAAAGTTGATATTTTATTTGATATTATGAATAGCCGGAATCTCCAAGCGTATGCCTTTAAAAAACCAATTAATAAAATTAAAAATAATCAGATTATGACTTTTCTGGATGAAATGGTAAAGTATTTAATCGAATGGTACTTTTAAAACCCAATATTTAAACTTTGCCCATTACCTTCGCAATAATTTCATGTAAGTAAATAACATAATATTAGTAATAGGAAGCTTTAGGTAGGTAAGATAAATACATATCTTTTATTCCTTTGGAGAAGATTTAATAACTTGTATTCTTTGATAATACTACGTATCATCAAGGCCGGGAGGATGTTTACGCCGATATGGATATTAGAAAGTTGAATTTCGCGCTTTTGTTTATATTTGGTGTACTATGATTCCTCATTTCATCCCGTCCTTTTTCCTTCTCCTTCCTTCGTGTTCGCGGCGGGCGGTCGCGGGATAATTAAAAGTAACATAAATTATTGTTTCAAGTTAACACTTTCACTGCTGACGACCTACGTCGTAGGTCGGCGACAAATGGGCCGAAGTGCTGAAGAACCCACGTAGCGAGCCGGTTCAATTGCATTTCGACAGTGCTAATGACCTACCGCGCGAGTCACCGATAACCTTACGCCGGCGCGGGTGACCCACTAGACGAGCCAGTTTATCGTTTCACCGTTACGACTGTGCTCATGACCTACGAGGGGGGTCAAGTTTCGCATGTGCTGATGACCCACAGCGCGAGTCACCCAAACCTTGCGCCTGTGCGGGCCGACCCACGAGGTGAGCCGCTTTGGTCATTTTACGTTACGACTGTGCGCGCGACCTACGAGGGGCGTCAGTTTTAGCACTGCGCGAGGATCATGATTTTGAGCTTAGCAGCGAAAGTGTTAACCGTTCCATTCTAAGCCATGCGGATGAGGTACCAGCTGGTAATGGACAACTCCATTTATTTCTTTCCGTTGGTTGTGGTACGAGGCGACTAAGGGATACGGTTTTTTCTTACAGTGTCATCCTAAAAGCTATGACATGTAATACAATCTTGGAACTGGAACCTTCAATGATCCTTGCTTAAACTGATTCCGAGTGTTACAACATTTCACCTCATGTATACAAAACGACGTTCTATCAGAAAGACATTTTAGAGCAGCCAAAAAGAAACTATTAGAATGGGACTTGGGTCGCGCAATCATCTACTCGCCTCATAACTAGGCGACGTTCGTTCGTACGAAGCCTTCATGTCTACGGCGAAGCAACTCAAGGACAAAATTACTCCGATAAGGGGCTCATCTGCCGAACGTCAAAAACCCGATGAAAAACCTAAAAGCAGTTTTATGACGAACGTGACAAATAAATACTCGATACCTATTTAAAACTGGACAAAAAGCAAGACTAGAAACAACTAGAATATTCAGCGATCTCGAGAGATCGTTTCAACAGCTCTATGATAAACTAGAAACATTGGAAAATGCAATTACATTCTCCCACCTTGGTAAAATGCATCCTAGCATCATATGAACTATATACGAAACGAAATTAAAACCAACTTAGCGTTCGCCCCAAATCTAAGGTAGATCCACATTTGGGAAAAAGCAATTATAATTAAAGCTTATAGTAATAATGACACGATAACATTCATAATAGAAATACCATTATTTGCAAGTCAACCCTATAATCTAATACACCTTTATTCCATCCCCAACAATAAAACGACAACAGCATTACAGCAGTACGCTACCACTAACAAAAGGACAGCATCGGTTAGAGAGGACCACGTCTGAGAGCGAAGCGGACCTAGATTCAAAGAACACTGAAATAGAAGAATGCTTCGAGTGGCTCCGTTCGTCTGCAGGCAATTATACACTTTGTGATGTAAAGTGGACGATAACAAGGAAACGATTGTAGTGCGTCGGGAATGTTTGCGGAGGCGCACACGGACGACTTCTACGCTATAATGAGAAAACGGTGCGCCTCCATGTTGGGCAGGCTGCGAGCCAGCACCAGCGGTCTCCTGAGCGTGTTCAAAGACCGGTGGGACTCCCCGCTGTTGCATCACTGGGTGAAGCTCCATGCCGGGTTTTTAAAATAAAATAAAACCTTGTTGTAAACTAACACTAGTTTTTAAGATAAATGTATACTAACCCTTATATGGACATCTTGTCTGAAATAAATTATTTGAATTGAATTGAATTGAAACAGCGCCAGCAGTCTGTCTAGTCAGACGAAGCATATCCATACCTCCAGGAATTTCCGTGCTTAAAACGATCTTGGGGATATTCTTTGTTAAGTTTACCAAAATAATTTATTTATTTATCATAATTCACCCATTTTCATGAGTGGAAGTAGCTTCGAAGAGTTACATGAAATTTTGAGGTCAAAAATATTAAAAATCTATACGAATTGGATAAGTGCTACCTGTAAGTCCAAACCAAATAACAAGAAAATTTGCTTGAGGTGAGGTTTAAATGTTATATAAGTATACTCGTAAGTTTGAATGTTATATTTTTCCACCCATATGACAAATGTGTCAGATTTGTGTCATATATCCCCCTTTTAAATCAAGAAAAAATTCAAGGCCGTCTGGGTCATTTTACAGCTCATTGTAAAACAGGACCAAACTGGTACTGCTATTATGATCTTAAAACAAACAAAGGTACACAAAACTAATTTAAGTCAACCATTTCAATCAAATATATTGATTTGCGTCAAGATTTATTTTTTGCCAATGTAAACTATTAAATCCTTTTAACCAGTACTATTTTTTCAGCCACTTATTTGCTGAAACAGTAACTATGTGAAATTTTAACATCTTTACTCTGGGGTTACTCAACAGCCGGCCAAAATTCGGCTGGCTGTAACAGTTATTCTCTTGAGGTTACTTATTTTTGTAAGTAGATATAATTGGGTACACATAAGGTACATACACGTTTTACATTTATTAATAACAAAACGGATTACGGGGTTTCCAGGGAGCATGACATACAATTTCGCCCCATTCTTCGAGGGCAAATTGTGAAAAAGATGACAATAAATGTTTACAGTCACTTGATTTCTTCTTGACTGCAAAATCTGTTGAAACAATTTCTTACGTTTCGAAAGAACACTATTATATTTAATGACGACTTATTTGACAACATTTGATTCTGGCCAGAGAAGCTACGTTTGTGGATTTATGTGGAAGGAATGTAACGTTTCTAAAAACTGGAAATAAAAAAAAACATCTTACATAGCTGCAAGACAATATTCAAATATAGCGAAATGGTTATGTAACCCCAGTTACGAATGTGCAAAGTGCTTCTAAGAGATCCAAAACATTGTTGTTTCTATGTTAAAACGAAAGAATTTGCCTAAAACTAAATTAATAGAAACCACAAATTTCTATACAGATATTTTGACATCTTTTCCATTTCAATGCGATGTTCACAAACAACAATTACAAAAATGTTTCTGAAACACAACGGCGACTATCATCATAATAATATATATACGCCAGTCACCTTGGACATAGAAATCGCTTTAGGTCGCAATTGATTGCACGGAGCTGATTTTTTCACACGTTTTTTTTTAGAGAATATGAGCTAAAAATCAAAATGTATGAAAATTTTTCATTAAATATTTGCCAGTTAATTTTTTAACATAAAAATGTAATTTCTTTTATTTTTCATTAAAAAGTATCATATTAAAAAGTAACATTTAACAGTGTTTCGTATTTTTAGTGATATTTTTTCTTCATTCTAAATAGCTGGAGAGGAGCAAGGAAGTATCGCTGCCGTAAGGTGTATTCCGTATCTGCTTAAACAAGTGGCCCCCGTACCAATAAAGGTCAAAGGAAAAAAATGGAAGCCTGCACGTTCCGAAGTTTCACGGGCATTCATCAGTTATGTATCTTCACCAGGAGACATTGAAAGGTGTATCGATGATCGCGCCTCCCTAATTCAAGATAAAGGTATTTCTTTCGGACCGTATATAATTGCGGTCAAATGTTACACAATACGAAGTTGTGTCAAAAGTGTGTCAAAGGGCGTGAGATACCAGTTCTCAGACATTAAAACAGCGCTCACAACCGCCTTCAAAATTTATTTTGCTTTGGATATTGAGTATACTGCTGATGGGTTGGGCCGCCAAAATTGTCAATTTTTTTGTGTCACTTTTTTGTCTTTTTTCGGGGTATTAACTTCGAGTATTCATATTTCGAAAGTTTCTTATACAAACTGTTAGTATTATGACTTTACCATAAGAACAATATATCGACCAACATAGTTAGTGTAACTACAAGCAAACAAACAAAAAAAACAGTTTTTTACGAAGTTTCAAAACAAAAAAAAGTCACATACTTTTGTCTCACTATTTATTTGTGTTACGAGTATTTCCCTAATTTCTACTAGCTGTAGGGCTGATCGGCAAAAATAAATTTAGAAAATGGCAACACCGTCAACCATAGAGCATTAAAAAAGATAACCGCCATTTTGTTGCGTCAGACGGAGTACTCAAAAGTGGCTGGTGCGTTCAGTGCTCATGGCGAAAAAAATTTTAAATTGTTTTTTATGAGGTAAGTGACTAATAATTCTATATTCCCGTGCTGTATACATTGGCGGCAGTATTTCATTTACTATTTAAACTATTTACAAATGCCATATCTATGTAATTCAAGGAATTATAACCTAATAATATTTTTAAAATAATCCTTTTGTGTTGCTTTTGTGTTGCATTTGTATTACTTTTGTTATACTTTTGTGATATTTTTGTGTTATAATAACACAACATGTTTGTGTTACGTAACACAATAGCACTATAAAGCCACATTCATAATGGTCATACCAGCAATTAATGAACATAATAGGTCTTAGGTAGGTTAGGTGGAATTTTTCAATAGAATTTGCCAAAATTGTTAAAAATTATTATTTGTTAACACAAATATTATTAATTAACATTGTTTAATTCATAGACATTATAAATAATGTATACTTAATTTCTAAAAATATATATGTACATTTAAAAAAAATGTCATTTCTATTTCATATTTAAATGTTTAGTTTTAGTAAATTCTGTTTAAAAATGACTTAGGTACATTTAAGTTTTGCTCTGAACAGGTAGGTATAATATGTTACTATTGCAACGTTTTTTGCAACGTCTCCTGGTTATACTTTGGCACTTATTTCTGTTGTAGAAAATGGCGCCATTAACTGCAGCAGAACGACAAAAACGATACCGAGAAAAATTGAAAGTGACGAATCCTGAAAAGTTTAAAACCCAGAAAAAGAAAAACAGTGAAAGAACTTTACATAAATATAAGCAAAAAAAGGCAAACTATACTGAAGAACAAAAAGAAGAATTAAGGAAGAAATGGAGAGAGGATCGCAAGAGAAAAGAAGAATCAACATCTCAACTAACCGCTACAACGAATACGAAAGAAAACACAACGGCCACTAAACATATTAAAAAGACGCAAGTGGAGCGAAAGTTTCAAAACGAAATCAAACTGTTGCAAAAGAAAATGACTCTGATGATGAAAGGGTATTCAAATCTTCAAAAAAAAGTGCACAGACAACAGATAGAACTTCAAGTCATGAAAAAGAAATATGAAGATATAATGATCAAACTGAAAACTAAAAATAGTACACAAGATAAAGACAGAGAAGAGACAGGAAACATTTCAGAAATTCAAAATTCAGTATCAATAACCGACCAGACACCAACTAAAAGAGTAGCAGAATTTATAAAGGATATTACAACAGAGATGATGTCAGTAGGGCAACAGCCGGAAAAAAAGAGTACAAAACATACAAAAAAGTGAAATTTCAAAGGAGATATTTATTAGATAAATTAAAAAACTTACATAGAAAATATATTGCAGAAATGGGACAAGTGAGTTTCAGCACTTTTAAAAAATACCGCCCTATCTATGTGTTACCTCCAAATATCAAAGATTGCGAGAGCTGCGCATGTGTAAAACATGCCAACATGCAATTCATAATTGACACTTTTAAATCGATGGGCCTGATTAAAAGTACCATATTAAATGAGATAGTATCCCAATTAGTCTGTGATTTCAAATCCAAGAACTGCATGTACGGTGACTGCTTAAATTGCCGAGAGAACTCACTAGATTATGGCGATATAGATTTAGAAACTAAAGTGAAATGGTTTAAGTGGAAATTAGAGGACTATGAATATGGCAAAGATGATGATGTAAAAAAGGCAAAGAAAATGATGAAGACTGAAAATGAAGGGACGTTCAAAGATCTATTAGAAATTTTCAAAAAAGAAATAAATACATTCAAGAAACACGTGTTCAACTTCTACCACCAATACCACCAATACAAAAAATGTGCAGAAAATTTGCTAGAACATGAGGCGTTAATACATATAGATTTTTCCGAAAATTATGTGTGCAAATACCATGAAGAGGTCCAAGCCAAACATTTTATTAAAGAACAAATAACGCTACATACGGGTATGCTATATCTCAAGGATAAAAAGCCTATATCTTTTTGTTCCATTTCACCTGATAACACTCATAATCCAGAATCCATATGGGCCCATCTAGATCCTATTCTCAATTATGTCAAAAAAGAGCACCCACAAATAACCGTAATACATTTTTTTTCGGACGGCCCTGCAACTCAGTATAGGCAAAAAAAGAACTTTTTTCTTTTTAGCAAAAAAATTCACGAATACGGATTCACTAACAGCTCTTGGTCATTCTTTGAGGCCGCGCATGGAAAAGGCGCAGCAGATGGGGTTGGAGCTGCTATTAAAAGAAACCTCGATACATTGACAGCACAAGGTTTAGACATACCCGACGCTAAGACAGCATTTGACGCGTTGTCTTCAACCGATACAAAAATCAAGATTTTTTACGTACCAGCTGAAAGTATCAAACCAATTGATGCGTTGATTGTCGAAAACCTGAAGACAATACCGGGGACTATGAAAATTCACCAGTTGATAAGCAGCGAAAAATACAAAATCTTATTTAGAGAGCTCAGCTGCTTTTGTAAAGATATTCGTGAAGTGTGTGCATGTTATTCACCAAAGCTGCATAATTTTTCTACAATTACTAACACCCATCGGAAGAGAGGTATAACTCACAGCAAAAATGGTAGCTCACAACGAGTACCTCCAAAGAAAAATAAGCGACACACTCAATACATTTCATCATCAGAAGATGACACAACCATTGAAATAGAATATGCTGATAGTGATGATGATGATTTCTCGTCAGAACCTTCTACAATTCTAGACACAAATTTAGAAACTGGCGAAGAAAAACTAAATAGCAACATTCATTATAATTCTGGCATAATTCCAAAGTGTATAAGACCCTGAAAAGAAAATTCATATTTTATCATCAATAACCATTAAAGAACCAAATACAAATCAATATTTAATGACAAGACATAATGTTAAACAGCAATGTATTAAAGAAGGCGATGAAGAAAACAACCCTGACATGGAACAAACATATAAAAATTGTACAGTAGAGCAAGTGACCAAACTAACACATAGCTGCTGTAACTTAAGAGACGAAGACCAAAAGGTTGAGACTGATACCTGTGAAAATAAGATACATAAAGATAAAGAGACTGAAATTATAGATAAAGAGACTGAAATTATAGATAAAGATGTAGAGACTGAAATAACAGATAAAGCAGAGACTGAAATTAAAGACAAAGATATAGAGACTGAAATTACTGATAAAGACGTTCAGACTGAAACTATAAATAAAGATGCTGAGACTGAAATTATCGATAAAAATGTGGAGATTGAAATTATAGATAAAGAGACTGAAATTATAGATAAAGATGTAGAGACTGAAATTAAAGACAAAGATATAGAGACTGAAATTACTGATAAAAACGTTCAGACTGAAACTATAAATAAAGATGCTGAGACTGAAATTATCGATAAAAATGTGGAGATTGAAATTAAAGATAAAGAGCCTAAAATTATGGATAAAGATGTAGAAACTGAAATTACAGATAAAGACGTACAGACTGAAATTATAGATAAAGACGTAGAAGCTGAATTTGGAAGTGAAGGGGAAATATTGCAGGAAGGCACTAGTGTTATAGTCCGATACTATGTAAGGAAAAACTGGAAGTACTATGTTGGATTCATTACGGACTTTATTCATAAAGAAGATAATTATGTCTTTTACAAAATTCAATTTCTAAAAACAATTAAGGTTCCTACCTTGAAATTTAAGGTTACAAAAAAAATTGAAAGTGACATTGTACCTTTTGTTTCTGTTGTAAAAAAGACAAATTTAATCTTAAAGCAGGAAAAAGAATATACTCTCAAAGATGATAATGTATCTTTTTATTTTTCATAATTAGTTTAATAGATTAACATTTTGAATTGGTTTGTTTTAGTATTTTTATTTAATAAGTCAATATTTTTTGTTACCTATTTTTTTAGTAGTTAAGAAAGAGTACTTACTGAGTATTTTAGTAGATAAATAAGTACCTACCTAACTATTAATAGTTACAAAAGTTTATGAGAACATTTATCCTTACCTTTACCTTAGGCGGATCACAGAGACGCTTAATTCAAATGTATACCACCATAAAATAACCTGTGTATCGCAATAAAGTGCTTTGAGTTTGAGTTTATATAGATACTTACCAGTTTTTGAGTTTATGAGAAGATATATTTTCGTAATCTAAGTGTAAAAGAAAGTAGGTACCCACTTACTTTTTGAATTTGAGTTGATTTCTTTTTTATTAAAATTACTTTTTGCAAAATATTTGTTTAAGTATTAAACATTACCTACCTACGAAATCTTTTATTTTTAATTTCATGAACCTATCATCGAGAATCCCATGAAATTAATTAAGATAACGCTCCAAAGGGTAAGCTTTTGGGGGTTTCTTAGAAGGTACCTAATAGTATTTTGTGTAGATAAGTATCACCAATATGAAACGACCTTTACCCAAAAAATGTGTTACTTTTGGGTTACTTTTGGGTAACGATAACACAAAAGGACGTTGGGTTACTTTTGTGATACATTTGACAATTTTGGCGGCCTTACCGTGATGCTGCCCCATGTTGGATGTTTATGCAGCGGGCAATATATAAAATCATAACTAAATTTGATGTCCTCTACGACAAAAGTGTCACCCTAAGAGAGTTGATTAAAGATTGCGAACGTATACCTTAATTTTTTAATTATTATTAATAAATTTTCAAAGGCAATTCTTTAACTTTTTATTTAAATGGAGATACACTGCGCGGTATGCAATCTTGTTTTTAATTCTTTTAGGCGTCTTAAATCTCATATGGATTTTTATCACAAATCTGTTATCACATATTCCTGTGCAAGCCCAGGATGCATCAGGTCTTATAGTTTGTTTAATTCATATCGACGTCATTACCTGAAAAACCATGACAGTCCCCAAAACTGCTCTGATGCCATAGAACTTCCCATCTCTCAAAGTTCGAATTCATTTGCTAATCAAGACATTGATAACGATCAGCCTACTTACTACGATACCATAAATGAAAATCAACTTACAATTACTCAAAATTTTAATTCAATAATTCACCAGAACTTTAGTAATACTGAACCTACTGTAAATGTTTTATCATTCCAAAAAACATTGGTTATGCTGGGATCAAAACTTTATGCTAACCCTCAAGTACCACAAACCGTGGTGGATGATGTTTTCAGTAGTGTTTCTGAATTATTTAAACATGTGTTGCCAAGTTTACCTTTGGATCAATCTGATAGCATAAAAAATGTCAATTCTTTTGACTCACAACACAAGAGACTAAAATATTATGAAGAAGTTGGTACATATATTAAACCTCAGGCATATGTTGTTGGGACAAGGTATGATTTTGTTATGAGAAATAATAGGAGGGTGTACGAGGGGGTTGAATGTGTAGCACATTTTGTTCAACTTCGTGATGTTTTAAAGCATTTCTTTTCTTTGTCTAACATTCTTGAAGAAACTTTACGGTACGTAAATGTATTAAAAAACAATGTAAGTGACGTTATTCATAATTTTTGGCAGGGCTCCTTCTGGCAGTCACGCAAACAATTACACGGAAATAAGTTGGTTTTGCCCCTTTTTTTACAAGTCGATGATTTTGAACCTCTGAACGCATTGGGTAGTCACAGTAGCATACATAAGATGGGAGCAGCCTACATATCAATACCTTGCTTACCACCAATGTATTTGTCACAGTTGTCCAACATATTTTTGGTTTTACTGTATCATTCCTCTGATAGAGTTCAATTTGGAAATCGCATTATATTCCTTCCAACCACTTATTGATGAATTTAACTACTTGATAAGGAACGGAATTTTTTATGATCTTTCTCATTTTAAAGGTACTATCTATTTCGAATTAGCCTTGATCCTTGGTGATAATTTGGGAATTCATTCCATTACAGGTTTCAATGAAAGTTTCTCAAGTAATTTTCCTTGTCGAATATGTAAAATTAATAAAAAAGATATGATACTGCAATTTTACCAAAACGATTGCTTACTAAGGACTATGACTAACTACAGAGAAGATTTAAATTTAAATAACCCTTCTCTAACTGGTGTAAAGGAGGAATGTATTTGGCTAGGTGTTGATAATTTCCATCTTTTCAGTCAGATGGGCTTTTACGTCATGCACGATTTGTCCGAAGGCGTGATTAAATACGTCATGAGTTCACTTCTTGTTGCTCTAATCGATGAATGTAAACTTTTTACGATAGACCTTGTCAACAATAAAATTAGTTCTTTTGATTTTGGCCCAGACAAAGGTGATGCTCCTGTAACTTTGTCAATGGACCATTTACGTAACCGTAATATGCGTCTAGCTGCATCAGAAATGATGACATTTTGTCGTTATTTTGGAATCATGTTTGGTGAATTAGTTCCTGCAGATAATAAATATTGGGCTATCTATACTCAGCTAATGCTTGTTTTGGACATTGTAATGTCCGAATAATTTTTCACTAAAAAGCTACGATACTTTGAATACATGATAGCAACACTTTGCCAAATGTACATCACCTTATTTAAAAGAAATATCACTCCAAAATTTCATAATTTGGTCCATTACCCATCTTCAGTATTACGATTTGGCCCATTGTGCTATCTATCGTCAATGAGGTTTGAAGCCAAACACCGACCTAATAAATTAGCTTCGAAATCTTCAAACAATAGGCGAAACATGACGTTAACAACTGCTAGAAGACATCAGCTCAAATTGAATGACTTATTTCTCGGAGAACATATTAATTTTAAATTGTCTTATGGCGTTCAAACTAATGTCAGAGAGAGTGACGCACAAGCACTTGCACAGGAGTTTGGTTGGAGTAATATTAGTAAAATAAAAAAAGTTTCATGGGCATCAGCATCTTCAGCTCGGTATAAAGAAAATTATATCATTATCAATAAAGTTGAATCAGACACTGTGCACTTTGCATTGATACGCGCCGTGTATATATACGATTGTTCAAAGTTAGCTTTTAAGGTTCAACAATTAGAAACTATTCTATTTGATGACCATTTATATGCATACCAAGTCAGAGTTTCTGACTATGTTGATGACTTAGCATTATATATTAAATATGAGGCTCTTCAGCATCGTTATCCTTGTAACTTAGTCGTTGTCGGCTATGATACTCCTCCTGAAAGTTATGTTATTCTGAGAAAACCGCTGTAAAAAAATGTGATTAGTAATAAAAGTTATTTTCCTTGACCCTTTTACCGCTAGAATTGACTATACGATACGAATACACGAGGAGTAGTATGTTCCCGATAAATGCAAAAGTGACATACCTACAAGTACAGTCAGCAGCAATAAGTTATATACACTTTATACTACGACGTAGAACAAAATTGTATACAACTTATTGCTGCTGACTGTACGTAAATCTTATGTTTTTTTTAAACTCTAAAGTACATAAAATACATTTTAATAAGCATGACAAAGGAAAGACAAAAATAAGGGGACCAGTACAAGTTAGTTTCAAGTAAATCAAAGGGTTTTTAAGTTATAGGTTAAGGGCACGATATTTTAAAAGGAAAAAAAATGGTTTTCAGTGAAATTATCTCCAATCTATTTATTTACTCTAAATGTGAGTAAATACGATGAGGGACGAATATAGTCTGCATGGTGTTATGATGTATATTTCACTGTGGAAGCGGCCAGTGGCAGCTGAAATTTTTACATTTTAAGTCATAATTTCAGCAACCACTGCAACTTCCGCAGTGAAATATACATAATGACACCATGCAGACTACATTCGTCCGTCATCGTCTATTCAAGGTTTTTGAAGCCGCTAAGTCAAAATTGTAACAGCCTTTGCATCTTTCGCAGTAAGATATGCATGACATACTTTTAATATTCACACGGTGTAACAAAACACCCTAGTAATACTTAAGGGGGTGGTTTAGACCATGTATGGGACAACAGATTTTTTTATTTTTTCTCGATGTTGGCTCTGTATTGAAAGTTGTTCAGTTTGGTGATCTGAAGCACCCCCTTAAGTATTACTAGGGTGTTTTGTTACACCTTGTACATGTATGTAGTTTCTACAAGGTCTAAGAATTACTTGACCAAAAGAATTAAGATAAATTAAGGGACTATTTGTTAAATTTAATTTTTCCTTTTGATTTATTAATATTATGTACAATGTTTAAAGTTTTTGCATGTCTGTTGTATTGGTTAAGCATGAGAAACACTGTTATTATTTTACTATCTTTTTTACCATACTTGCTGCAAATAAAGCTTACTTACATTCAGACCATATTTTTCCGTCATCGTATGGACTCCTATTTACAGTAAATAAATAGATTAAAGATAATTTTAAAGATTACCAAATTTTTGGCATTTTAAAGTTGTCAACTACGTCCTAGTCTTAAGGTAATTTAAAAACTGTCATGTATTTTATATGCATACGCGAGCAAAGCAATAATGATTATCCTAGATTGTACTAATGATTATAATGTTTTACTCATATGTTCTTACTAAAATAGTTTTTAAGTGTAGGTACCTGTATTATGTAAATAATAAGGCGATTAGCACCCAGAAGTGGCGCCCCCAATAGATTTTATTAATAACCAGTCTGTTACAAAGAGTAATGTAAAATTGAACATAGAATTCTTATAGCATTTTTAAAAGCCTTAAGGTATGTTATTACATGTCTAGTTATACCTACTAAAATACAAGATTGTATATTTGAATGACTAAGTTAATTTTGATATCGTTTTTTGTAATAGACGAGTTAATAATAAAAAACAATTGGGAGCGCCTCTTCTGATTAGGTAATAATCGAAGGTGAACGCACACTTGGCCGTCCCGCACGAATCGCCCGTGAGGCTCGAGTCCGCGGGCTCGAGCCTATTTTTAAATTCTTAAATTATGTGCAATGCAACTTACGTCTCCTTCGGTTTGTGAGAGCCGCGACTAAGTGCGCGTTTACCTTTAAAAACCAAAAACATGAGTAACTGCATTCTACATTGTACAGTCATGGAAAGAAAAGTTATTTTTACGTCAATATAAGCTGTAAGAGAAATCTATGTCATAGTTTTTTATTGATAACTGTATTTTTAAACCAATTTTTTCATTAAAATTTTGTTAGTATAAATTGCTGGTTTTCATTTATTTTGCATGTCTGCGATACTTGAGCTATCGTGGCGACAAAATGAGTGAAGCCCACCCCCACAACCTTCTGAGGTGCGCAGGTGCACAACGCCATGCTCTTCTTTTAAGCCCTCTGCATGTGTGTTTGACAGTTTACTGTGAAACACATGCAACTTAATAGAAGGCTTCAAATTGGAGCATGCCGCTATGTACCTACCTGCGCACCCCAGAAGGTTGTGAAGGGAGGAGGGGGGCTTCACTCACGTTGTAACCACGACAAAGTTCTGATAAACGCAGCGACAACGCTACTAAGACGTAGGGACAAAGGTACATTGTCGCAGTGACACTAAACAGGGACAATATACCTTAGACACGGAGAAAAAGTGGTATTGTCAAAATGACAAAACTATAAACGCAGAGCCAAAGCAAGAATTGTCGAATTGACAATACATCGTAAACACAGTGACAATGTGGTATTGTCAAAATGACAAAACTGTACACGCAGAGCCAAAGCAAGTATTGTTGATTTGACAATACACTGTAAACACAGGGACAATGTGGTATTGTCAAATTGACAAAGCAGTAAAAGCAGAGCCAAAGCAAGAATTGTCGAAATGACATTACACCGTAAACACAGAGACAATGTGGTATTGTCAAAATGACAAAACTGTAAACGCAGAGCCAGATCAAGTATTGTTGATTTGACAATTCACTGTAAACACGGGGACAATGTGATATTGTCGAAATGACAAAACAGTAAACGCAGAGCCAAAGCAAGAATTGTCGATTTGACAATAAACCCTAAACACGAGGACAATGTGGTATTGTCAAAACAGTAAACGCAGAGCCAAAGCAAGAATTGTCGAATTCACAATAGACAGTATACATAGGGACAAAGTTATACTGTTTAAATTATTCCACCTTAATCTAGGACCAATAGGACGATGTCGAATTGACAACATACTGTAGACAAAAGATCAAATTACTATTGCTAAGTTGACAATATACCGTAGACGTGGGGCACAGGGACAAAACAGTGTAAATACACCACAGACGTAGGGGAAGATACATCGTCGACAAAACAAAGGAACATGTCGAAGGAAAAAGAATCAACGTCTACTTTGCATTGTCATGTTGACAATATCTATCGTCAAAGCACTAATACCAAGCGACAAAATCCCGCATATAAGTTACTTTGTCGGCTGATTCTGTAAGTGTTTAAATTGGTTCTGTCAGTACGTTCAAACCCTTTAGACGGCTCCCATTTGTTAAGGGATTTTGAACGCCGCGTTTAGAAATTTCTTTGAGTGTTGGATCATGTTTTCTTACAGAGTGTGGGGTACCCACATTTACATTCGACTCGGCGGTTCACCAGCGAATAGGGAACCGC
This sequence comes from Agonopterix heracliana, assembly GCA_963693445.1. Classification (NCBI taxonomy): domain Eukaryota; kingdom Metazoa; phylum Arthropoda; class Insecta; order Lepidoptera; family Depressariidae; genus Agonopterix; species Agonopterix heracliana. The sequence goes on from OY856321.1 coordinate 4,669,845, forward strand.
CGAGTTTGCATATATGACCGAACATTTGGTCAATAAATTAGTACGCACTGATACTCAACTCGTATTACTACTCCTGCCCTAGCCACCAAACAACCCTCAACTCACTGTCCCCAAACTGGTGACCCCGAAAATTTCAACATGTCCAAGAGCACGAACTTCGAAGAGCAGGCGCGCCGGTTCGGTGAGCAGCTGAGGGCCTTCGGGAAATCGTTGGAGGCCCTAGGATCGAAGATCACGGACCTGGACTCGAAGGAGACCCAAATTCTGGCATTGTCAGCCAAGTGCGCAAACTCCGTCGAAGCTATTTCCCTGAAGAAAGAAAACGAGGCGTTGCGCAGGCAGATAGCCAGGTTGGAGGCCAGCCGGCTGCGCGGTTCCCCGTATCCTAGAGAGTTTTTCTGCCCGACAACCTCGCCGGCGCCGGTATGTTTCTTTCACCAGCGCTTCGGCCAGTCGGCAAGGAAATGCGCACCACCGTGCGGCTGGCCCGCCAAGTAACAGCATAAAAGCAAACAGCAGTCCAGGCTAGATTCTGGAACTTTAAATGTGACTAGATAATTTGTGTGACACTGTCCAAGATATTTATTTATTTATTTATTTATTTAAAATGGTAAACATCTCCCCGTCCCCGTACCAGTATCGCCGCCGCCCCAGCACGTCATCACATTCTACACGGTAGCGAAAGGACAACGCAGCGAAAAATAAAATAATTTCATTTAATTTATGAGCTTTTTATTTATTTTCCCACAAACTCTGTGTGGGGTACCCACATTTACATTCGACTCGGCGGTTCCCTATTCGCTGGTGAACCGCCGAGTCGAATGTAAATGTGGGTACCCCCCCACACAGAGTTTGTGGGAAAATAAATAAAAATCTCATAAATTAAATTATTTTATTTTTATAGATTTAATTAAAAATAATAAATAGAAGATCTTCATTCACTGATCAACATCTTGAATATAATCGAAATCTTAGCAAAATCACTCGAAAATCACACATACAGGACTTATGACTATATCGATTGAAAGAAACCCTCGTTCCGTTTGCTTCAGACCCACCACAGTACCCCTGGTGGTACGGTGGGTCTTTAAACGGCCCGGGGTGTGGCCGGGTTACGGCGGGTCTGAAGCGAACCGAACGAGGGTTTCTATCGATATAGTCTTACGTCCAGAGAGCAATCCCTAATGCCATGGGTAATTTTAATTACCCACGGGTCCACGGGCACGACTCCATACTACTATCTTTACTGAATTATTCTGTTCTGTTATTTGACCCTATTTTATAAAAGAAGCTTTTCAAGTCACGTTTCTGACAAATGCCGGGGCACAGGGCCTGTTAGAGAGTTAAGTGTCAGTGGATTGATAGCAAAATGTTATTGCAGATCGAGGAAACAATTGAAACCAGCTGGGTGGTCAGAAGATGTTTAGAGCCCCCGTAGAAGATAGTCACCTAGTATCTTGAAAACTTGAAGTCTTGCATAAAGACTTCAAACACATCCATGATATGAATCCTATAAAATTATGTATTAGTCTTTTGATATTTTCCAATTCATTAAATCTTGGTACGCCTTTTCATATTGTTCTCGACTTTTCTGGTAACAACAAAGTAATAAATTTCAAAAACTTTTATAGAGTATTTTTATAGCATGGGTTATAGAGTAATTTATCTATAAATTATTTATGTAAGCAGCCAGTTGCAATAAACTGGACTCACATTAAGGGTCGGCACTACCCTAATCGAGCAAAACAGGGTTCGGCGTTCCGACTTTTGAGGATAGTAAATAGCTATATTTAGAAACAAAATTAATACCATCGCTTCTTTAAAAGATGAAGTACAAGATGAACAAAAAAAATTTGAGTAAAATTGTGTAGTTACATCAGAAAGTAATCGAGAATTTCATGAAAAACTCTAGAATAGCACTGCCGCGTTCCGAGTCCTGTGATTTAGTGAAACAAAATAAAGCAACAAAATATATTTCTAATCAATGGCAAAACATCAAAGAACACTTTAAACAAATCAGTTTTTCGATACGATTTCTAGTTTTTTTGCAATTTGTTACCAAATATCACATATTTTTTTGGACGTTTTCTTCATACAAATTACTATGGGCCGTCAATCGTTCGAAATCATTGCGAATAGACCGGTGACCGGCAACACCCAACCCTGTCTTAGAAGATTAATGAACAAATCCATTTTTAGCTAAAGTAGGCAAAGTAACTTATAAAAAACCGGGCAAGTGGGTGTCGGGCCACATGCAGTGTAGGGTTCCGTAGTTGCCCGTCACGATATGTGGACTTAGAAGTACATTTTATAAATTGGTCGACTATTACTCGTTAATTTTTGTCCCCATTATTATAACGGAGTTATGTTGGTGTGGTTGTTAGGAGTTTCGGTACTACTGGTGAAACGCGGATGTTCTAAGGTTTCAGAATATCTCTGACTACCCCCTCGGGGAATATAGTCGTGAGCATATGCTATGCTATGCTATTATTATAACAGAATAAATGTAAGTTTATTACTATTGTTACTAGCAAGCTAAGGATTGATAATCTGAAATCATCATCATCATCGTCAGATATGTTTTAAATAAGAATGGAATAAGAGTGAATTCTGTACCGTAGTAGGTAACTCAAACGATTGACTTCGAAAGTCATTTGCACGACAGAATTTTGCGCGAAAAAACATTGCGCGACACAAGACAACACAAAGGAATTTCACAAAAGTTTTCCGGGCACTGTTTGGTAGTTTTTGGATATTTTGGTAATTTATGGTAGTTTTTGAGTCTTGGTAAATTTTCGTACAAAAGTAACCAAAAAGTTATTTTTGAAGATTTTCGTACTTTTTGGTAGGTAGTTTTTGGTTATTTTGGTAGTTTCTAGTTTTTTTTGGTAGCTTTTCGTACCTTTTGGTAGATTATTGTTATTTTGGTAATTTTTCGTACTTTTTGGTAGTTTATGGTTAATTTGGTACTTTGTGGTTCATCTCATTAATTCATTTTATTTATTTACCTTAAATTGTAGGTAGGTACATAAGTTACAGATGGTAAGTACCTACAGAGTACCTATTAGTCACACTACAATATAATTTATAAACATTAAAAAAAACAGATTTAAACAATAGATGCTAGACAATAACTTAACTGCCACCTTTCACCACTACAATTAAATTAGTTAAATGTTATAAAATCAGTCCAATGTGATTAGTTAAAAATTATAATAACCTATTGAGGTACAAATAATCGGTCTGCAACACATTTTTTTCTACTCAGATTGATGCCTGTTTGTTTACTTATACTGAAGAAACTAATTAAAGTCATAGGGGCATCTGTTCGATTAATATTTCTTTAACCTTCTCCAGAAATTTCTTGTTGGCTTTAATGTCATCTGGTATTTTATTATACACAAGAACAGTAAAAAAAAAAAGTAAGTTATAGCCTGTAGAATCCCACTGCAGGGCAAAGGCCTCCTCTCACGAATAAGGGTGAGAGGGAGTGGGCCATACTCCATCACGCGGGCCCAGGGTGTGTTGGTGGAGGCAAGTTAGTGGTCACCTTGCTGTCAGAGAATTTTCAAGCCGCCAATAGGCCTCTGACTTGGCTTAACGAATAGTTACAACGCCATCTGACGGAACTTTCCGAGACCAACTGCTTAACGTGCCTTCCGAAGCACGGAAACGCTCGAGATGAAATACCACTAAACGGTCACCCATCCAAAGACTGACCGGACCTGACGTTGCTTAACTTCGGTGATCGTTTCCAATACCGAAGCTCCACTACGCCAACGAGCGCTCCAACAAGAACAGTATTCGACTTTATTTTGTAGTCCTTTGCATCGATGCTAGTCGGTAATTTGGTACCAGTAGCTCATTTTTGCGAGTTAAATTTAATCTCTTGCTACGGAATACAACGGGGTATCGTCTCACGATTTTGCACAGATCGAGGATATACAAAGCTGTCACAGTGAGTAATTTAAAGTCGGTAAACAAGGATCGGCAAGACACCCTTACTGACTGAATTCCGCTTACGATTCGAATGCACCTCTTTTGCAAAACAAATATTTTATTTATGTCAACAGGACCCACCCCGTAGCCAAGCCGTCAAGAACTCTTTTGTTTTTTATGGTAGTTTTTGGTAATTTTCATTCTTCTATCAAATATTACCAAAAAATATAAAATCTACCAAAATAACCAAAAACTACGAAAATCTACCAAAATAACCAAAAACAACGAAAAACTACCAAACTAACCAAAAACTACCAAAAAACCAGACACTACAAAAAATAATTACTAAACTCTACCAAAAACTACCAAAATTACCAAAAACTAAAAAAAAAACTAAACTCTACCAAAAACTACCAAATGAACCAAAAACTACCAAAAGAACCTAAAGAACTATTGACATTGTACAATTTTTTTTTTTCTTTAAAATTACTTCTTGTTAATATTGCTGTGCCCTTTCAGGGTTCATGTACCCACTTTAGCTACTAAGTAACACCTATATGTACTTGTGTCGCACAATGTCCTTCAGCGTGACCAAAATTACTGCTGAAATCTACCAAATAATATTTATGTCGTTACAGATGATTAAAATTTAATATAAAACACGTTTTTGTACAAAATATTATCAATTGTATCTAAACACTCATCATTACACATGTTATTTTCGAATTTTTGTATAATTTTTATTGGTTTTCATCATTTTGTAACATGGATGCTTTAATTTTCAAATAAATATTAAATTAGGTCGTCCCTATGCAAGTTTAAATTTAGTACAGTTTTCTGTGTCTCATAAGCAGAGTCTGAAATTTTGGTAGCACTTTTAATATGTCAAAGGGATTGCTCGTTTATCGACTTCCGATTGTGTCGATATACCTACGGGTAATTATTTATCACTGCGGATAACTCCAGCATGACGTATTCTACTTATCAAACTGAACAACTTTCACTATGGGGCCAACTTCAATAGAGCGATAAAAAAATCAGCTGTCCTATACAAAACTGCAGTAGGTACATATTCGACTCAAATGTATGGAACAGCTGATTTATTTTCGCTATTTTGAAGTTCGATACATGCTGAAGTTATCCGCAGTGATTTAAAAATATACCCGTATTTCGAAATTATTGGAAGTCGATAAACATGCAATCCCTTTGACATATTAAAAGTGCTAGGTACCAAAATTCCAACTCTGCTCAGAAGCCCTCTTTTGTAAAAAAAAACAACATTAGGCGATATGATTAATATTTGCTATACTAGAAGTGAGTTCGGTGGCGCGTTGCGGAGAGGTATGGACTCTCAATCAAGAGGTCCGAGTTCGAATCCGCACGGACCACCACCTACCAATGAGTTTTTCTAACTTATGTACGTATTACCGACTGCTCTCTAATGGTGAACGAAAATATCGTGAGGAAACCTGCATATGCAGACGAAGAAATTCTGATGTATATGTGAAGTCTATCAATCCGCATTGGGCACGCGTGGTGGACTAACGCCCAAACACCCTCCTAGAAGGTAGGCCTGTGCCCTGCAGTGGGACGTAATTATAGGCTGTTGATTATGATCATGGTGTACTAGAAGTTCCGGAAAACTTGCAAACCCTGCAATCGTTTTCTCAGCAATTTGTATTGCCAGCTTAGATTTTATTAGCCTGAATCCTTGCATTTTAAATACATAAAAATTTTCGAATACCCAATTTCTACTAAAATCTACTAAATTATTTTGCCCTAAATCTACAAATAAAGAAGAAATCTACTAAAAGTGGTAACACTGATGTCCTTTTGCGCAAATGTTTTTGAAGGCAATCGTTCCAGTTACTGCAAAATTAACTTTTATTCCGTGCTTAAAATATTATATCTGACGATGATTATGATGATAAAAGATTACAAACCCTTAGTTTGCTAATACCAATAATATTAAATTTATAATAATGTAATTATTCTGTTATAAGTTTTAATTTGTTCTGCTTTTAAACTTAAAATTATTATAATTTTAAGTTTTTTTTAAGCCTTAGTAATACTGTGATCTAATTAGTTGGGACCCATCCTATCCTACCACCAGGGGTGATCTTTGATCAGTCACATTAGAGGTCCATCACGGTCATTCACGGCGCCGCGCGCTGCAACCGACCAAGTTTTTTGCAAGAAATTTATTACCAAAAGCTATCAAATTGATTTGTTCATTAATCTTATAACGTAGAGTTGAGTGTTGTCGGCCACCGGTCTATTTCTTTTGACAGATATGTCAAACGGGCCGTAGGTAGTGCCGACCCTTAACCAATTCGCAGAGCGCTAGATTCATACAATTTTTTTCTTTTTTAAAGTATTATGTTAGATTCATACACTTGAGCTAATTGCTTCACTTGGCAGTCTGCAAATTGGATAATGTAATATGGTTTTGACCTGGTACCTCGTTTTCGTGATAGATAGTAAGTGGTAGATAGTAAGTGTTTTTTTTTTTTTTTTAAAGTTGTCAATTTTAAGCTACTGTTTCAAATTATGATTTAAATTTGCAACTTGTTGTTTTTGGTAACAGTCTCACAAAATGGACCTGATGATGGTGAATTCCAATGAATAAAAAAATTAAAAAAAACAAAATTATAATATAATCCTTTTGTATGCAGGTGCTGCAGTTTCAGACGGTGCTAGCCGTGGTGCTCGTGACGGTGAATTAGATGATACATTGACACCAGAATATATTCAGAGAGCACAGATTATATATGAAGATGATTGTGTATTACTACCAACAGGAAATAGTAGTGAGACCTCATCTTTATCCGCGCAAAGTACTAATTCACTTACACAGCAATTAAGTAAGTGACCCAATTTACAATCTTTTGTCTAAGGGTTAGGTGTTTCACGCGTACTTTATCCGTGTTGAATACGTAAGTACATTAGTCTATGTTATAGGTCAAGTTTTGAATGAGCTGAAAAATCTCAAATCTATCGCTGTCTTCACTATGCATCGAGTGGAGAACATTGAAGATACTCTTAAGAGAATTCGAGTACCTTCGCAATGTGAGAACAGTCCCTCACTACTTCCTAATTTACCGCTGATGGAATTATGCCAACTAAAAAGCTTAGAGGAGAAGATGGTGGATGAACAATTCGAAAAACAATTGGTAATATTTATATTATTTTATTTTAGTCTCTCGTCCGATGCTCAAGAAAGAGTACTTCATAAGTGTACTACCCTAAAAAAAAATATTATTACATTATTAATAATATGTATATGAACATACATGTACCAATTCCAATTCTTCCCGTGGGTGTCGTAAGAGGTGACTAAGGGATTAAGGGTTTCAAATGCAGTATTTATATTATGGGCGAAAGGCTAGCCACCTATCACCACTTTACACGTCATTCCATCCTTAAACTTAAAAGGCTATGTGAGCATTGCTACAACTGCAATTGAAACTTCGAGTTGGTAGTTGTACCTGTTTCTGACCACCCCGAATGGGATTCAGGTCGTGAGCATATGTTGGATGTATGTATGTACATACATGTATATTATAATGTCCTCATCTACAGGGTGAAATTGATATCATTAGCATCCTTTTAAACTAAGAGTCTACCCGTCAAACTGAACAACTTTCGCTATGGGAGCAAACCGATCGGAGCAACAAAAAAATCAGCTGCTCCATACTAAACTGCAATGCCTACGCGACACAAATGTATGCACATACAGATTATATGCAGATGGAATATTATGCAGACGTAGTTTGAAGAATACTGCTGAAACGGTAAACTTCTTCGACTAACTTTTCGACAGCCTCAATGGTGCAACCATAATTCACAAAAAAACTAAAGGAATGACTTATACGGTCCTAAAATTTCAGAAACAATGACCCTACCTGCCTCACCTTTGACAATACTTTTAAATCTTTGTTATTGACCAGTTTCTTAAACTTTAACTTAAACAGCGAAAGCTTTAATTGCGAAGACGACTCCTCATACCAAATTTAAAAAATCAGACCCCTGTTTGATCAGACTGTCATTACCACTGAGAATGTGTCAGAGGAGTCATTTACTCATCAAAATTTCACGGTCACAGTAGTAGCCCGATGCTGATGGGAAAACGTTCAAGTTCAGGCATTATGTAAACGTCTTCATGTACATTCACGTGCTTACACTGCTCAATGGGTTAAAATTATTTAAAAGCTCTGTGAAAATTTCAAAAAAGATTAATTGGTACTGACCAAGAATCTGTTATTCATCAATGGGAGTCATAGAGAATATAATATGCTGAAAAAAAAACAATTATCCTATCCATCAAATAAGCCGTGAGGTTGCTTAGTACGATTGTAAAGGAGTCGAACGAATACCTAGAAACAAATGCGCATGCATGGAACTGCCTCCGTGGTCTAATGGTTAGAGCATTGGGCTCTTGACACGGAGGTCGTGGGTTCGATTCCCACGGGGGGCACCTAGTGAAATGTCACTTTGTGCGTTTTTCCCCAGTTGGTTAGGACATTGCAGGCTGAGTCACCTGATTGTCTGAAAAGAAAGATGATTCCGTGCTTCGGATGGCACGTTAAGCTGTTGGTCCCGGCTACTATCACTTGTGGTAGTAGTCGTTAAGTAACTCAACACCGGAGAAAATATTGACTCAAGCAGCAGTAAAGATGATTTTAAATGAAAAAACAGGTAATATACAAATAAAACCCGTAAAAGAAGTTGAAACTGAACCTATCATTGGAAATCAAGGTGACTTTCAAGACGAGAACACCGAAACAAACAAGTGGGAAATAAATAATACTGTATTGATAAGATATTACATTAAAAAAAACTGGAAGTATTATATCGGTACAATTGAACAGATTGATAATACTAATAAAACTTATATGATTAATTACTTCAAAAGATCCGTCAAAAAAGGTAATTTGAAATTTACAAAGCCAAAAGTTACCAAAGATATTGATATAGTACCACAAGATTGTATTGGTAAACATGTTACGTTGTTGCAAAAAGAACGTCAGGAGTTTGTATTAGCCAACGAGGAAGACACTCACTATTTTTAATTTGCATTTCTATTTTTTTTTTTTTTCTAGTTACGTCAATGTAGCAATGCAGTTTTGTTTCTTTAATAAAACAATGATTCATTATCAATTCATTTTTGTTTTCCTTTCTGCTTCTGTATTCTGTACCAAAGTGGTAGATTTTATAAAGATATTCCTCACAAATTATAGTCCGACACTAAAATTGCACCATAACTACTACATTATATTCTGAATACGGCCTTACTTTTACAATTTCCTGACATTTCCTAACGAAACAATTTACTGACAATTTCGTGACGTACACATATTTTGAAAACGACTCGGATACGGTTTTTTCTTACAGTGTCAGCCTAAAGGCATGTAATACAATCGTGGACAAGGATATTAAAAACTGTTAGATTCGTGGCAGTTACCGAAAATAGGTATATAAGGGTTGGGCCGCCAAAATTGTCAATTTTTTTGTGTCACTTTTTTGTCTTTTTTCGGGGTATTAACTTCGAGTATTCATATTTCGAAAGTTTCTTATACAAACTGTTAGTATTATGACTTTACCATAAGAACAATATATCGACCAACATAGTTAGTGTAACTACAAGCAAACAAACAAAAAAACCAGTTTTTTACGAAGTTTCAAAACAAAAAAAAGTCACATACTTTTGTCTCACTATTTATTTGTGTTACGAGTATTTCCCTAATTTCTACTAGCTGTAGGGCTGATCGGCAAAAATAAATTTAGAAAATGGCAACACCGTCAACCATAGAGCATTAAAAAAGATAACCGCCATTTTGTTGCGTCAGACGGAGTACTCAAAAGTGGCTGGTGCGTTCAGTGCTCATGGCGAAAAAAAATTTAAATTGTTTTTTATGAGGTAAGTGACTAATAATTCTATATTCCCGTGCTGTATACATTGGCGGCAGTATTTCATTTACTATTTAAACTATTTACAAATGCCATATCTATGTAATTCAAGGAATTATAACCTAAAAATATTTTTAAAATAATCCTTTTGTGTTGCTTTTGTGTTGCATTTGTATTACTTTTGTTATACTTTTGTGATATTTTTGTGTTATAATAACACAACATGTTTGTGTTACGTAACACAATAGCACTATAAAGCCACATTCATAATGGTCATACCAGCAATTAATGAACATAATAGGTCTTAGGTAGGTTAGGTGGAATTTTTCAATAGAATTTGCCAAAATTGTTAAAAATTATTATTTGTTAACACAAATATTATTAATTATCATTGTTTAATTCATAGACATTATAAATAATGTATACTTAATTTCTAAAAATATATATGTACATTTAAAAAAAATGTCATTTCTATTTCATATTTAAATGTTTAGTTTTAGTAAATTCTGTTTAAAAATGACTTAGGTACATTTAAGTTTTGCTCTGAACAGGTAGGTATAATATGTTACTATTGCAACGTTTTTTGCAACGTCTCCTGGTTATACTTTGGCACTTATTTCTGTTGTAGAAAATGGCGCCATTAACTGCAGCAGAACGACAAAAACGATACCGAGAAAAATTGAAAGTGACGAATCCTGAAAAGTTTAAAACCCAGAAGAAGAAAAACAGTGAAAGAACTTTACATAAATATAAGCAAAAAAAGGCAAACTATACTGAAGAACAAAAAGAAGAATTAAGGAAGAAATGGAGAGAGGATCGCAAGAGAAAAGAAGAATCAACATCTCAACTACTTTTTGTAAAATATTTGTTTAAGTATTAAACATTACCTACCTACGAAATCTTTTATTTTTAATTTCATGAACCTATCATCGAGAATCCCATGAAATTAATTAAGATAACGCTCCGAAGGGTGAGCTTTTGGGGGTTTCTTAGAAGGTACCTAATAGTATTTTGTGTAGATAAGTATCACCAATATGAAACGACCTTTACCCAAAAAATGTGTTACTTTTGGGTTACTTTTGGGTAACGATAACACAAAAGGACGTTGGGTTACTTTTGTGATACATTTGACAATTTTGGCGGCCTTACCGATAACCTATTTTTGCCGGTAAGTTTTATAAAATTTATTTGGTACCTACGCACTATGACTTAAATTGCTGATGCAACTAAAGAAAGACAATGTTATCCTTAGGTAAACAAGTAGGTCAAGATTACAAATAGTGGGTTACTTTGACCCAATCCTCAGTTTTAATGGGTTGAATTAAAAGCATAAGATGAACGAGTATGTCTTAGATGTTGCACGTAATAACCTATTGAGTCTTGATGCAAGCAAAAAGTTAAAATTAATCACTCGTGTAAATGAGCTGAATATGTTGCTGTACGATAGATAAGAATGTACAACCAGTAGTTAAGACTCCCAGAAAGATTCCTAACAAGATGATATCATTTAAAAAGTGAAGTCGAATGGATATGGGATTCAAATTGTGAACTATGTTTTAAAAACTTACGTCAGTTGCCGGACAGTCGGCACCGGCAACCCGGCAACAGGGAAGTATTAAAAGGCACTTAGTGAACATGGGTTCATACATAAAAAAGGTCAATCATAGCGATCCAGGTACAGTGTTGCCAACTGCTACCTCAGGGCTGTAGCTAAGTAGTTCACAAAAAGTTGCTAGATTGCTCAATTTTCTATCCCATAAAAGTTGCTAGAAGTAGCTAAACATCAAAATCGATTAAAACAACGCGAATACTTTGAAATTTCTTCAATTTCTCAAAATTTTAATGGTTAAAAAACATTATTGAAACTGTAAACGGTTGTAAAGACAAAATTAGACAGTGTTTCCAACTGCTTTCATTACAACAACAAATTTAAGAACCGGAGTGAAATATTCTAGGTACCTACTCGAGGGAGTGAAAGTAAAAGAATATCGAATATGTAGCTATTTTTTCATACTTTGGCATTATTTATCGCACCATATTCGTTAATTTTTATGGCTCTGGCTACAAAAACTCTCAGTCCCAAAAGTTGCTAGAAAAAGTAGCCAAAAAGTTTAGCTACAAGTTTTACAAATTTGTAGCTGCCAGACCTCCAAAAATTGCTAGATCTAGCTACAAAGTTGCTAAGTTGGCATCACTGTCCAGGTACAGGACTTTTTGTATAAAATAATTACAACCACCTAGAAAATTTTGCGGATCTATGCGTATTACAGAACGACACTCAAGTGAAGATCTGTTTTTGAGTATAGATAGAAAAGAATGCATGTATACGTTGTATGTATTTGCATCCTTTTCTATCTATACTCCAAAACAGATCTCCACTTGAGTTTCGTTCTGTAATACCCCCTTAGTGTCGAGTATTTGCGGCGAAGAGAAATGTTACGCTACAAGAAAGACCCATTTTGACAGTTTTTGAGTAAATTTTTTAGAGGTGCGACATTATACAGGCAGGTTTTGCTGCGACAGGATGTCTTCCTCCTCAGATGACGAAGATGAGTTTGAACTAATGCAACTAATTAATATACAGAGACACCGAAGATATTGGGTGCACCCTGTGTGGAAATTGTCACAAGAGCATAGATATTTTAAGATAATGGAAAAATTATATGAATATCCCGATCGTTTTCCTACAGTGTATTAAAAGTCATTAGAGTGTCTTCATATCACATTGTCAAAAGTAAATGTCGTAGAGACCAGGATACTTCTCAACTATCTCGCCAAACAAACTGGCAGTTCAAAACAAATTTTTAAGATTTCTTAAATTTAAATTCAACTTGAACTTCGTCCACTATGAGGAGGGCCGTGCTTTATTTGGAGTTGTGAGACTGAGGGATAGAAGAGTTGTCGTGGATTTGAAATTTTTATACTCCATCCTCAATGGTGGTTTGGATTGCCCTGAACTGTTATCACGGGTGGGGTTGCGTACGAACACGACTCGCTTGCGGCAGCCTCGCCTTCTGCACCATCCGTATGCACAGAGTAATTATGCCAGGAATTCAGTTTTGAACCGATGTATTGACGCTCACGAGGACCTTATGTGCGATTCTGATGTCTTCTTCATGTCGCTGGGGCAGTATACTAAAAGGGCAAGGGACGCAGTAAAGAACGCACCCTCTTAAATCCTATTAACATAAATTTTTCACTTTTCATTTCATCTGTGTGTTTTTACTTGTTTTTTATAGTGATGATACCCATTCACACATATACATACAAACACACTTACGTACACACATAACACATCATTTAGTCAGCGGCTAGGACAAATATCCCAGCAAGCGATTTGGTCGTATAGACTACCATTTATATGATGACTAATGAGTTATAAGAGTTATTTTGTCACGTACTGATGCATTAGATGCGTCTAATTGGAATGTGTGTCTGTGTGACCGATTTGTTTGTTGGGTCTATTAATAAATCCCATAGAAGCACTTAGTTTAAATTAATGTTAGTAACGTTATATTAGTAAAGTAATGTTAGTTAGTTACTCTTTTCATTTGTGAAAATTTTATATTTAGTAAGTTTTTTTTTTTCTTATTGTACCTTAAACAGTTTTTAAAACGTGTTATCATGTAATTGGCGTTGTAAAATTTAAATGTTGTCGTATTCGAAATTAAGTAATTTGCTGTTTGATAACCAATAAAGATAAATTAAATTAAATTAAAAACCGTACATTTAATTCAAAATCGTCACACATTTTTCGTGTTTGTAAATATCACGCTGTATACAAAACGACGTTCTATCAGAAAGACATTTTAGAGCAGCCAAAAAGAAACTATTAGAATGGGACTTGGGTCGCGCAATCATCTACTCGCCTCATAACTAGTCGACGTGTACGACGACGTTCGTTCGTACGAAGCCTTCATGTCTACGGCGAAGCAACTCAAGGACAAAATTACTCCGATAAGGGGCTGATCTGCCGAACGTCAAAAACCCGATGAAAAACCTAAAAGGAGTTTTATGACGAACGTGACAAATAAATCCTCGACACCTATTTAAAACTGAACAAAAAGCAAGACTAGAAACAACTAGAATATTCAGCGATCTCGAGAGATCGTTTCAACAGCTCTACAATAAACTAGAAACATTGGAAAATGCAATTACATTCTCCCACCTTGGTAAAATGCATCCTAGCATCATAGAAACTATATACGAAAGGAAATTTAAACCAACTTAGCGTTCGCCCCGAATCTAAGGTAGATTCACATTTGGGAAAAAAGCGATTATAATTAAAGCTTATAGTATTAATGACACGATAACATTCATATTAGAAATACCATTATTTGCAAGTCAACCCTATAATCTAATACACCTTTATTCCATCCCCAACAATAAAACGACAACAGCATTACAGCAGTACGCGACAGCATCAGTTAGAGAGGACCACGTCTGAGAGCGAAGCGGACCTAGATTCAAAGAACACTGAAATAGAAGAATGCTTCGAGTGGCTCCGTTCGTCTGCAGACAATTATACACTTTGTGATGTAAAGTGGACGATAACAAGGAAACAGCGCCAGAAGTCTGTCTAGTCAGACGAAGCATATCCATACCTCCAGGAATTTCCGTGCTTAAAACGATCTTGGGGATATTCTTTGTTAAAATTACCAAAATAAGTTATTTATTTATCATAATTCACCCATTTTCATGAGTGGAAGTAGCTTCGAAGAGTTACATGAAATTTTGAATTCATAATATTCAAATATATAATCTATACGAATTGGATAAGTGCTACCTGTAAGTCCAAACCAAATACCAAAGAACAAGAAAATTTGCTTGAGGTGAGGTTTAAGTATAAGTTTGAATGTTATATTTTTCCACCCATGTTTGTTAAAAAGCTATATATAATTATTACACGAATTAAACAAATCCTCAGTGACCTCCAACCTCAAGTGCTGAACATAATTTCAGACTGTACAACCTAGCAGCTATTCATTTCAAAACCTTCCTTCTCCATTGATTTACTTACCTGCCGCTCATGTTTCTAAAGAAACAAATACCCTGCGCCATCGCAAAGAGTTGCTTGACCAAATGGTTCACAGCTATTGGAATATGTGAATGGTCTGCAAGTCAGACAAAAATGGCTTACTGATAAAAATAATGCTCAAATCGGTATTGTAGTGAGAGGTGTTGTCGATATGAAAACAACGCAAGATCCAATCGGTAACTGTTTATTGATTGAAAATAATACACTTCTTATATTCTTAAATGTAGGTCATTAGTCCTTACATCTAGATCTAGCTTAGGTTATTAGATTAGGGTAATAGGTTATAACAGTCTAAAGCATCTACTTATGTTCTAATTTACTTACCACACTACACGTTCCGGTTGTTAAGAAAAATAAAATAAATCTACAGTTTTATTTTATTTTGCTCCGTTCGTCTGCAGACAATTATACACTTTGTGATGTAAAGTGGACGATAACAAGGAAACAGCGCCAGCAGTCTGTCTAGTCAGACGAAGCATATCCATACCTCCAGGAATTTCCGTGCTTAAAACGATCTTAAGGATATTCTTTGTTAAGTTTACCAAAATAATTTATTTATTTATCATAATTCACCCATTTTCATGAGTGGAAGTAGCTTCGAAGAGTTACATGAATTTTGAATTCAAAATATAATCTATACGAGACACCGAAGATATTGGGTGCACCCTGTGTGGAAATTGTCACAAGAGCATAGATATTTTAAGATAATGGAAAAATTATATGAATATCCCGATCGTTTTCCTACAGTGTATTAAAAGTTATTAGAGTGTCTTCATATCACATTGTCAAAAGTTAATGTCGTAGAGACCAGGATACTTCTCAACTATCTCGCCAAACCGTACATTTATTTCAAAATCGTCACACATTTTTCGTGTTTGTAAATATCACGCTGTATACAAAACGACGTTCTATCAGAAAGACATTTTAGATCAGCCAAAAAGAAACTATTAGAATGGGACTTGGGTCGCGCAATCATCTACTCGCCTCATAACTGGTTGACAAGGTGTACGACGACGTTCGTTCGTACGAAGCCTTCATGTCTACGGCGAAGCAACTCAAGGACAAAATTACTCCGATAAGGGGCTCATCTGCCGAACGTCAAAAACCCGATGAAAAACCTAAAAGGAGTTTTATGACGAACGTAATAAATAAATACTCGATACCTATTTAAAACTGAACAAGAAGCAAGACTAGAAACAACTTGAATATTCAGCGATCTCGAGAGATCGTTTCAACAGCTCTACAATAAACTAGAAACATTGGAAAATGCAATTACATTCTCCCACCTTGGTAAAATGCATCCTAGCATCATATAAACTATATACGAAACGAAATTTAAACCAACTTAGCGTTCGCCCCGAATCTAAGGTAGATTCACATTTGGGAAAAAAAGCTATTATAATTAAAGCTTATAGTAATAATGTCACGATAACATTCATATTAGAAATACCATTATTTGCAAGTCAACCCTATAATCTAATACACCTTTATTCCATCCCCAACAATAAAACGACAACAGCATTACAGCAGTACGCTACCACTAACAAAAGGACAGCATCGGTTAGAGAGGACCACGTCTGAGAGCGAAGCGGACCTAGATTCAAAGAACACTGAAATAGAAGAATGCTTCGAGTGGCTCCGTTCGTCTGCAGACAATTATACACTTTGTGATGTAAAGTGGACGATAATAAGGAAACAGCGCCAGAAGTCTGTCTAGTCAGACGAAGCATATCCATACCTCCAGGAATTTCCGTGCTTAAAACGATCTTGGGGATATTCTTTGTTAAGTTTACCAAAATAATTTATTTATTTATCATAATTCACCCATTTTCATGAGTGGAAGTAGCTTCGAAGAGTTACATGAAATTTTGAATTCATAATATTCAAATATATAATCTATACGAATTGGATAAGTGCTACCTGTAAGTCCAAACCAAATACCAAAGAACAAGAAAATTTGCTTGAGGTGAGGTTTAAATGTTATATAAGTATAAGTTTGAATGTTATATTTTTCCACCCATATGACAAATGTGTCAGATTTGTGTCATAGCCCCCTTTTTATGTTTATTATTGGACAGATGATCAAATAAAGAAAAAAATCAAGGCCGTTAGTTTTGGATATTGAGGGGAGGGGGGTGGATAGAAAGGTGTTGTGTTGTGAAAACGATTACACATTGTAATAACGAACAATGTTTTGGCATAGTGAAGTATAATTTATCTGATCACATTATAATATTTTAAGTAGTTGATGCAATGACAATAAAAGATAAAAAAAGTGCCTAAAGCAATCGTTCTGAAAAGAAATAAGACGATACGACCGACAGCTAAAACAGGTCTGGGTAATTTTACAGCTCATTGTAAAACAGGACCAAACTGGTACTGCTATTATGATCTTAAAAGTCTTAAAACAAACAAAGGTACACAAAACTAATTTAAGTCAACCATTTCAATCAAATATATTGATTTACGTCAAGATTTATTTTTTGCCAATGTAAACTATTTAATCCTTTAAACCAGTACAATTTTTTCAGCCACTTATTTGCTGAAACAGTACCTATGTGAAATTTTAATATCTTTACTCTGGGGTTGCTCTACAGCCGGCCAAAATTTGGATGGCTGTACCGTTATTCTCTCGAAATGTCCCAATGGGGTTTCTCTCAGTGATGTACTTCACACTGGAGCTAACCTTCAGTCTGATATTCTCCTTTTTTTACTTAATTTCCGCTTGTTTGCTGTGGCGTTGGCCGCCGATATAAAACGAATGTATCGGAGGATTCTCATGGAACCTGAACATCGCAGGTATCAACGAATACTATTTCGTTTTGTTATAACCGCAATGAAGGAAACTTCTACTAAAAGTTTGATTTACTCCAATATCGTCCGACTTTGGGACATACTTTGATTTGCCGCACCATGTTTACTTTTCGCCAAGCTCTTACTGCAGGAGTTATGGCTGCTCAAAATCGGTTGGGACGATCCTTTGCCCGCCGAAATACACAATTCATTTCAAAACCTTCCTTCTCCATTGATTTACTTACCTCACAATTTTTTTTTAGGTACCATGGAATGTGGGTTTTCAGGCCCACTAGGCGTGGCGGGCGTCGCCGTGTTCGCGGCGGGCAGTCGCGGGATAATTATAAGTAACATAAATTATTGTTTCAAGTTAACCGTTCCATTCTAAGCCATGGAATCAGGAATGTGGGATTTCAGGCCCACTAGGCGTGGCGGGCGTCGCCGTGTTCGCGGCGGGCGGTCGCGGGATAATTATAAGTAACATAAATTATTGTTTCAAGTTAACCGTTCGATTCTAAGCCATGGAATCAGGAATGTGGGTTTTCAGGCCCACTAGGCGTGGCGGGCGTCGCCGTGTTCGCGGTGGGCGGTCGCGGGATAATTATAAGTAACATAAATTATTGTTTCAAGTTAACCGTTCCATTCTAAGCCATGGAATCAGGAATGTGGGTTTTCAGGCCCACTAGGCGTGGCGGGCGTCGTCGTGTTCGCGGCGGGCGGTCGCGGGATAATTGTAAGTAACATAAATTATTGTTTCAAGTTAACCGTTCCATTCTAAGCCATGCGGATGAGGTACCAGCTGGTAATGGACAACTCCATTTATTTCTTTCCGTTGGTTATGGTACGAGGCGACTAAGGGATACGGTTTTTTCTTACAGTGTCATCCTAAAAGCTATGACATGTAATACAATCTTGGAACTGAAACCTTCAATGATCCTTGCTTAAACTGATTTTAAGTCACATACTGTTAGTCAAAGAAAAACAAGGAATTCGAATCTCAATTCATTATTTTTTTTTTCAAATTTCAGTTTTTCAAATCTCTCATTGCCATCTCAAGAATGTTGCAATTATATTCAAAGTTTATTCCAAAAACTGATTTATGTTCAATTGAACATTATGCTTTTTTACAGAGCTTCTGGAACGAACAGACCTTTCCCAATTTGTTTCTGAATAGGCTTTGACAGACACGCTCTGGTTTAAATTTGAATGTAATAAATTGTGCTAATTCTACAAATTAACGGAATATGTTGCTGTACGATTGATAAGAATGTACAACCAGTAGTTAAGACTCCCAGAAAGATTCCTATCGAGATGAGATATCATTTAAAAAGATAAAAGTGAAGTCGAATGGATATGGGATTCAAATTGTGAACTGTTTTAAAAACTTAAAGTCAGTTGCCGTACAGTCGGCACCGGCTACCCGGCAACAGGGACGTATTAAAAGGCATTCATGCATAAAAAGGTCAATCATAGCGATCCAGGTAGTCAGTTTGTGAATGGACGGGATTCACACCCAGCGCATTGAGTCGGAGTTTTTGTATAAAATAATTACAACCACCTAGAAAATTTTGTGGATCTATGCGTATTACAGAACGACACTCAAGTGGAGATCTCTTTTTGAATATAGATAGAAAAGGATGCAAATACATACAACGTATACATGCATTCTTTTCTATCTATACTCAAAAACAGATCTCCACTTGAGTGTCGGTCTGTAATACCCCCTTAGTGTCGAGTATTTGCGGCGAAGAGAAATGTTACGCTACAAGAAAGACCCATTTTGACAGTTTTTGAGTAAATTTTTTTGGAGGTGCGTCATTATGCAGGCAGGTTTTGCTGCGACAGGATGTCTTCCTCCTCAGATGACGAAGATGAGTTTAAACTAATGAAACTAATTAATATACAGAGATACCGAAGATATTGGGTGCACCCTGTGTGGAAATTGTCACAAGAGCATAGATATTTTAAGATAATGGAAAAATTATATGAATATCCCGATCGTTTTCCTACAGTGTATTAACAGTCATTAGAGTGTCTCCATATCACATTGTCAAAAGTAAATGTCGTAGAGACCAGGATACTTCTCAACTATCTCGCCAAACCGTAAATTTAATTCAAAATCGTCACACATTTTTCGTGTTTGTAAATATCACGCTGTATACAAAACGACGTTCTATCATAAAGACATTTTAGAGCAGCCAAAAAGAAACTATTAGAATGGGACTTGGGTCGCGCAATCATCTACTCGCCTCATAACTAGTCTACGTGTACGACGACGTTCGTTCGTACGAAGCCTTCATGTCTACGGCGAAGCAACTCAAGGATAAAATTACTCCGATAAGGGGCTCATCTGCCGAACGTCAAAAACCCGATGAAAAACCTAAAAGGAGTTTTATGACGAACGTGACAAATAAATACTCGATACCTATTTAAAACTGAACAAAAAGCAAGACTAGAAACAACTAGAATATTCAGCGATCTCGAGAGATCGTTTCAACAGCTCTACAATAAACTAGAAACATTGGAAAATGCAATTACATTCTCCCACCTTGGTAAAATGCATCCTAGCATCATAGAAACTATATACGAAACGAAATTTAAACCAACTTAGCGTTCGCCCCGAATCTAAGGCAGATTCACATTTGGGAAAAAGCGATTATAATTAAAGCTTATAGTAATAATGACACGATAACATTCATATTAGAAATACCATTATTTGCAAGTCAACCCTATAATCTAATACACCTTTATTCCATCCCCAACATTAAAACGACAACAGCATTACAGCAGTACGCTACCACTAACAAAAGGACAGCATCGGTTAGAGAGGACCACGTCTGAGAGCGAAGCGGACCTAGATTCAAAGAACACTGAAATAGAAGAATGCTTCGAGTGGCTCCGTTCGTCTGCAGACAATTATACACTTTGTGATGTAAAGTGGACGATAACAAGGAAACAGCGTCAGCAGTCTGTCTAGTCAGACGAAGCATATCCATACCTCCAGGAATTTCCGTGCTTAAAACGATCTTGGGGATATTCTTTGTTTACCAAAATAAGTTATTTATTTATCATAATTCACCCATTTTCATGAGTGGAAGTAGCTTCGAAGAGTTACATGAAATTTTGAGGTCAGAAATATTAAAAATCTATACGAATTGGATAAGTGCTACCTGTAAGTCCAAACCAAATAACAAGAAAATTTGCTTGAGGTGAGGTTTAAATGTTATATAAGTATAAGTTTGAATGTTATATTTTTCCACCCATATGACAAATGTGTCAGATTTGTGTCATAGCCCCCTTTTTATGTTTATTATTGGACAGATGATCAAATAAAGAAAAAATTCAAGGCCGTCTGGGTCATTTTACAGCTCATTGTAAAACAGGACCAAACTGGTACTGCTATTATGATCTTAAAAGTCTTAAAACAAACAAAGGTACACAAAACTAATTTAAGTCAACCATTTCAATCAAATATATTGATTTACGTCATGATTTATTTTTTGCCTATGTAAACTATTTAATCCTTTTAACCAGTACAATTTTTTCAGCCACTTATTTGCTGAAACAGTAACTATGTGAAATTTTAACATCTTTACTCTGGGGTTGCTCAACAGCCGGACAAAATTCGGCTGGCTGTAACAGTTATTCTCTTGAGGTTACTTACTTTTGTAAGTAGATATAATTGGGTACACATTAGGTACATACACGTTTTACATTTATTAATAACAAAACGGATTACGGGGTTTCCAGGGAGCATGACATACAATTTCGCCCCATTCTTCGAGGGCAAATTGTGAAAAAGATGACAATAAATGTTTACAGTCACTTGATTTCTTCTTGACTGCAAAATCTGTTGAAACAACTTCTTACGTTTCGAAAGAACACTATTATATTTAATGACGACTTATTTAATCTATCTAATGTTGTCAACATTTGATTCTGGCCAGAGAAGCTACGTTTGTGGATTTATGTGGAAGAAATGTAACGTTTCTAAAAACTGGAAATAAAAAAAACATCTTACATAGCTGCAAGAGAATATTCAAATATGCGAAATGGTTATGTAACCCCAGTTACGAATGTGCAAAGTGCTTCCAAGAGATCCAAAACATTGTTGTTTCTATGTTAAAACGAAAGAATTTGCCTAAAACTAAATTAATAAAAACCACAAATTTTTATACAGATATTTTGACATCTTTTCCATTTCAATGCGATGTTCACAAACAACAATTACAAAAATGTTTCTGAAACACAACGGCGTCATCATGCAGACTGATGGCACGAGCAAATTTTAAACCAGGACTAAATAAAAATGTATTTCAGCAATTGATACAAAGCGTCGAAAAAATTAAAGCCGATGACAAACAATGAATTTTATCATATGACGAAATGGTCATTGTACCGCACTCGAAGGATCGTATTTAATGGACAAACTAGGCAAAATAAAAGTGCTGACTACGCTCTCGTTTTCATGATAAGGGGTATACAAAAAAATTGCAAACAACCAAAAGCCTATACGTTTTGTTCGGGAAGCACGATAAGAATGAACTGGCTGCTCTTATGGGATATTATTAGAAAACTGCATGATGTGGGACTGCGTGTCTTAGAAAATGTTTGTGACCAAGAGGCATCAAAATGTAAGCGCAATAAACTTCCTCAAAGAAGAAACCAAAGCAAAATAATGAAGAAGAAATTAGGAACTTCGGAGAGATGTAATCAACGTAAATGATAATGAAGTTACTCCACTTTATGACCCGCCTCACCTAATAAAAGGCATAAGAAATAATTTGATGACAAACTATTTTAAATGTTCCCATAACAGATCCACAAAATTTGGGAAATGGGAGCTTATAGTAAAACATAATGAAAAGGACCCGGCGTATAAAGGCATAATATAAAAAAAGACGAACTGATCGGAACATTAAACCAGACAATTTTCAGAAAATGGAAGTGAAATATGCTAAGCAATTGTTAAGTCTAAGTACCTATTTATACTATTTTGCAATTAAAATGTATTTACTCAGAATACAAATAAGTAAAACCAGATTATTCAGGGTCGGATGGTACTGTGGAATTTATGAAAAACATTTATAATTTATTTGACATTCTTAAAAGTCGGCAATCAATGAAAGATATGGGATTCAAATTATCGATTTGCTTAACTGAATTACAGTCGTATATCAAAGGGCTGAAGCTTGAGAACAGAAACTAATAGAAAGGTCGGCCGAGACCATTTTGAATCTTTCCGAAAACATGTTTAAAACTCAGATCAAAAAAGTGCTCTGTAAAAAAGCATACTATAAACTGGATGATTATTTAAATGATCAAAATGCTTGGGTCTGAGTGTCACTAACATATAGTTTACTGTATAGTATCAATTATTTAATTAAATAGACTATGTATTACTGTATACATAACCTTAGCATAAGAATTTATATTGTAATAGTCATTAAGTCGTGTTATGCTGTAGAGTTTCTGGCCGCACCTTCTCTACAGCGACAACACGTTCCGACGCGGTGGTAGCTTAAAAAAGTATTGACGTTTAATAAGTGTGCTTCAGGCTCCTATATTAAATAAATGATTTTGAATTGAATTGAATTGGCTTTTTTGGTTTTTCAAACAGCATCAGCTACAGAATTACTAAATGTTTGTGCCGCAAGAGTAGTGTTATTATTGGGAAGTCTGGCTCACAAAAAGGTCCTGATGAACGCTACACTTCGTTTCACTCCGTTGCACTACGTTTCGCGTCAATCACGACCGTTTTGTGATTCAGACATCCCAATAAAACGTATCTGCTTAAGTTATTTATCATGCGATTTTATGATGCAGACTTCCTAATATAAGATGTTTGAATAGTAGCGTTACTCACATTTTTATAATGCAGACTCGAACGTACGATGCACATGGCGGCGCCCCACGCCTCCAAGCCAGGAGAGCAATGTTCTACTTTACACAAAACTATATACATAGATTTCTCCAATAAATTACATTCGAGTTATACCACGGCCTTTACCCATGTCCTAGACCAGCCAGGCAGCGTGTTACCTCACGATAAATTGTTTGCTACTTTCGATTTCTCTAGCATTTTTAGTTAAGGTACACCATGGAATCATTCCGTTACATCAATATAAAACTGATCAATACTTTAGATTTCTCAAGCATTATTACATTATAAGGTACACCATGGCATCACTCTACGTCCCAGTCCAGCCGGGCATCGTGTTACCCACCGCAAAGCACATCCATTAAATGGAAACGTCCATGTC
Organism: Agonopterix heracliana; assembly: GCA_963693445.1. NCBI lineage: Eukaryota > Metazoa > Arthropoda > Insecta > Lepidoptera > Depressariidae > Agonopterix > Agonopterix heracliana. The sequence goes on from OY856321.1 coordinate 4,693,788, forward strand.
TCAGTCCAGCCGAGCATCGAAATACCTTATGATAAAATTGCTTGATACTCTCTATTTCTCAATCATTTTATACTTCAGTTAACTACGGAACTATCCATGTCTCAGTCCAGCCGAGCATCGTTATACCTTAACATAAAATTGCTTGATACTTACGATTTTGCATACATTTATATAGGCACACCATGGAAACAGCCATGTCTCAGATCAACCGGGCATCGAAATAACTCCATATAAAATATGTCGGATACTCTCTAAGTACTTAGGTAACAAAATTGTCAATTAAAAGAAAAACACCCCAGTAAAAAAAAAACGATTTGACCCTGAATTCGTATGACTACCACGCGCACTCCATCACGTCACCGAGGTCTCAACGCGAACTGATTTGCAAGTGACCAAAAGTGTGTACGTAGTAAAAAGAAATTAGGCGAGTGCACATTAATTGCTTGCTTATAATATCGAATAATTTTAGGATTCTTCAATCTGAAAATATTTGTTAATTCGGTATTGCACAGGTTACATAATTGACTTTTTTATTAAGATATCTAACTACCATGAGCTAACAAAAAACAAACAAAAAAAAAACAAAAAAAAAACAAATAAAAAATTTGGTACCTATTTAAGTGTGAAATGTACATATACTTACCACAAACTTTTTTTATTTTTTGTTTAAGAAAGGTAAAGAAATGTTTTATTTACTCTAACATTATGTGTATACACTTCTTAATACCATGTTGCAGTCAAAGTATAAAACATATTTCATCAACGTTCAATGAAGCAGTTAAGCCAGTGGGTGACTACTTTAAAATATTTTTGTTTTTAGGTTGAAGCGCTCATTCTTGGATTCAACTATACTACTTATTCTGAACTAATCGATATCAAAATTCAAATCTTTGACCTATGGTTATCGATCGAAATAAAAACATTATATCTACTTGCATAGATGTTGTTTAGGTAATGAATAATATAAGTTGAAAAGAACTGAAATAAAAAGAGACTAAATTATTATGAAACGGATGGAACTGTCATCTGCAACCTTCATACGTAGATATCTAGAGCCCTATTTATACCAATTAAGCTAGATAGTTACTGTATCTCTAATTTAATTTTAAAATCAAAACATTATCTGCAACACGTAAATCAATCATAAAGAGGGTCTAGTATTATTTTAAACTTTGCTAGTTGCATGGATTACGAGAAACCTTCATCAGCATTTTGAACTAGAGCTCACATTGCAACTGAAATAATTTCGCAATAGTAGATATAAAATACAATGTGTTTAGTTTAATAAACATGTTATCACCCGTGACTTCACTCTTTTTATTTATTTATTGTTGTTGTTATTATTGAATCTAAAATGATAAAACGAGCAATAAGATTCAGAAGAAATTTATTGAAAACAATATTATTATACATACATAACAGTATGACCAAAAGCCCCTTTAGAGCAGCCATAAACATTGCTACAACTGCAACTACCAGCGTCCGAGGCATGGCACCCGATAAACGTTTTATCGCGTCTGCTAATTCGTTCCTTCGCGCGCAAAAATAAAGAGGGCTAGGGTGCGAGTTGCGAAGCGATTTATCTTAAATCGTTCTAGGTTTAATCGCGCCGCCATGCCACGAGCGCAGCTGTTTTAATATAAAATGGATAAAATAGGTAACTAGCCTTTCACCTACATACCTACACTGCATAAAAACCCTTTAAACTTTAGCCACCTCCTACGGGAAGGAATAAGGTGGTTCATTCTAAGCCTGAACCGAACGACATAACGATAACAATAATAGATAGTAGGTACTTTGATATACTTGTAGTACATTTCTAACTACCTCAACGGGATTACGGTCGTGAGTTTATGTATTTATGTGTTTTTATTAGCATAAACTTAAAACAGCATGTATTAGAAATTATGTTTACTAATCGATAATTGCGATCAAATTTCCAGTTTCCGCCACAGAAATTGGAGTATTTTATTTGTTACTTCGATTTGCTAATTCGATAAATGATAAGTTGAATGTGTGATTTTTGTAGATGTGTTTACTTTGTGTAATTACATGTTCAAAGTTTGATATATATAGGGACATATTATTATGTGTAACATGCAAGTAAGCATTAATTTGCAGAGCTAGAGCGACGCGGCCCAGGCAACAAGTCGTCTCTCTAGCTCTGGAACGAGCGGTCGTGTTCGCCGCGTTAGGTACATTCCTAGTTACGTAACAACTGAATATCTGTAATTTCTTTTGTGATCTATTCGGACAATATAGTGTCAACTGAAATAAGACTTTAATTCCACTTCCTTCATCGTAACTCCTAACTAGTACACAGTAGTGAATGAACTCAGTATCGAATGTCATAAATAATAGAACCCTACAGTGGTGACCACCGAACTAAAACTCAATGAACAGTTTACAGTGAAAATTTTTGGACTTTTGTGAGGAGCAGCCGACGGAGTGAACTTTACAGCTACCAGACAGAGAGAGAGACGGCTTCCCCAAGCACCAGGGTTACGGTGATAAGGTACAAAAGAGATTGCAAATAGTTTTCATAGTATACCGAAACATGGCTGAACCGCCGCCACCACCACCGCCACCATATTCAATCGATTTAGCAGCGATATCTTTATCAACAAGGATTCCGGATTTTTGGATGGATCAGCCTAGATTATGGTACATACAGGTTGAGGCGATGCTAGAACAACAAAAGGCTAGCGATAAGGCAAAATACAACGTAGTCGTCGCAAAACTTGGGAAAGAGGCTATTCAACAAGTGGCCGACATACTGTCCAAACCGCCGGACACCGGCAGATACGAAGCTTTGAAAACAAGATTACTAACAGTGTATGAGGAGTCAGAGACACGGAAATTACAAAAATTGATTACAGAAATGGATTTGGGAGATCAACAACCATCACAGTTGCTTCGACGCATGCGTGAGCTAGCTCGAGATAAAGTAGACGATAAAACACTCAATATCCTATGGCAAGGACACCTACCACCACCAGTAAGAGCAGTACTAGCAGCCACATCTTGTGAGGATTTAGAGAAACTAGCCACTGTTGCAGACAAGGTCATGGAGACGTTCAGACCAGCTCACCTAGCAGAAATAGCAAACAGCAATATACCACAGAATAGTACTACCACATTAATGGCAGAAATAGCCAAGATCAACGTCAAGCTGATGGAATTAGACACAAATATGAGGAGATCCAGAAGCTCAAGCAGAGGTCCACAAGGGCGATCACCATCCAGATCCAGGAGCCGCGCTAGGAGAACCCCAGAGAGTCCTGATTGGCTGTGCTACTACCACTTCAAATTCAACTCCAGGGCCCAGAAGTGTGTGGAGCCGTGCAGTTGGAAGAAGTCACCCCCGGAAAACTAGATGAGGTGCAGTTTTCTCCGGTGGGGAGCTGTATCAAGTTAGGTAACCACCGTCTCACTGTCACGGACAGGAATTCAGGTCTTCGTTTTTTAATAGATACCGGAGCCAATGTATCCGTTATTCCGAAAAATTCAGAAATGTCTAAAGGTATGGAACCAGTTAATGATTTCAAGTTATATGCAGCAAATGGCACTTCCATTAAAACTTATGGAGTAAAAGATTTGGTGCTAGACCTAAAATTGAGAAGGCCTTTCAAATGGTCGTTTATCGTTTGTGACGTAAAGCAGCCTATTATAGGTGCAGATTTTTTGCTCCATCATAGGTTACTTATAGATTTACATGGAAAAATATTGTTAGACAGGCTAACTAATATGAATACTAATGGAACGATCATAAAACACACTGAGCCATCTATCACATCGATATCAAGCGACCATCCGGCATTCTATTTGTTGCACAAGTACCCGGATATTCTAAAACCAATGTCATTTAAAGAAACTCCAAAGCATTCAGTTTATCACCACATAGAAACTGCAGGACCGCCAACGCACGGGAGGACGAGACCCCTACCTCCAGAACGATATAAAAAGGTAAGAGAAGAATTTAAGCTTATGATGGAAATGGGTATTTGTCGGCCTTCTAAAAGTCCGTGGGCCAGCCCGTTACACGTAGTGCCTAAAAAAGACGGTACGATTAGACCATGCGGTGACTACAGAGCATTAAACGCGATCACTAAACCGGATAGATACCCACTTCCACGTGTACAAGATTTCACCTACTTATTAACAGGTAAAAAGATCTTCTCTAGAATTGACATCCGTCGAGCCTTCCATAACATCATGGTTCACCCTGATGACGTAGAGAAGACAGCGATCACGACGCCATTCGGTTTGTACGAATTTCCGCGTATGACCTTCGGTTTACGCAACGCAGCCCAAACTTTTCAAAGATTTATGAGTAACTCTGTATTGACCGGTTTAGACTTCTTGTTTTGTTACTGTGACGATATTCTAATAGCTTCCAGCTCATTAGAAGAGCATAAAAATCATCTTGAACAAGTTTTCCAAAGATTAAATGAATTCGGCATAACAATCAATTTAGAAAAATGCAGTTTCAATCAGACAGAATTAGAGTTTTTGGGATACGACATTTCATTAGAAGGGATCAGACCTTTAACGAGCAAGGTACAAGCCATCATAGATTATCCGAAGCCCCAAACGGTAAATCAGATGCGTACATTTTTAGGGATGGTAAATTTTTACAGGCCCCATTTACCCAAGGCGGTAGAATACCTAGAAAAATTGAATGGGTACATTCACAAAGCGAAGCGCAACGACAAAACTCCGATAACATGGTCAACGGAAGCTGACGAAGCGTTCCGACAATGCAAGCTCAGTTTGCAGAACGCAGTAACGTTAACGTATCCAGTTGCCGATGTACCAATAGCACTATTCGCTGACGCATCGGATACCAGTGTGGGTGCCGTATTACAACAGAAAATAAACAACGAGTGGAGACCGATAGGTTTCTTTTCTAGGAAATTGACAACCACGCAGCAGAAATACAGCACGTACGATCGGGAATTGTTAGCAATTTATTTAGCTATGGAACATTTTCGATACTTTTATGAAGGCAAAGAGTTAGTAATCTATACAGATCATAAGCCTTTGACTCATGCATTCGCAAAATTATGTAAAGATAATAGAAAGGAAACCCCCAGACGTACTAGGCAGTTACTTTTTATTAGTGAGTTCACAACAGACATACGTCACATTCAAGGTAAAGACAATATCGTTGCAGATTCTATGTCACGAATCGAATCAATAACCGGTTTGACTTCAATTAATTATGATGAGCTAGCTGCAGATCAAGAGAACGACACAGAATTATTACAATTATTAAAATCAACAAACAATAGTTTGGCATTCAAAAAAATTTTTATACCAAACTGTAAACAAGCTGTTCACTGCGAAATTTCAACAGGGCAGGTACGACCTTTCATTACAGAGAAGTTTAGATGGATCGTTTTTGATGCGATTCATAGTTTGAGTCATCCAGGCATTAGAGTTTCTAAAAAAATGGTAAAAGAGCGTTTTTTTTGGCCAAACATTAACAAGGATATAGGTATGTGGGCAAAGTCATGCATACAGTGCCAAAAAGCAAAAATAAATAGACACACAGTGTCATCGATAGGTAAATTCGAGAAAGTTGATCGTTTTGATCATATTCATGTCGATATTACCGGACCGTTTTCTATTTCACAAGACGGATATAGATACTGTTTAACGATCATAGATCGAGCCACCAATTGGCCAGAAGCATTTCCTCTGCGGGACATTACAGCCGATTTGGTAGCAAGGACAATATATGAAGGATGGATTGCTCGTTTTGGCTGCCCAGTTAAGCTCACTAGCGACCAGGGCAGACAATTTGAAAGTAGACTTTTTGAACAATTAATGCAATATTTAGGAATTAATAAAATAAGAACAACACCGTATCATCCTCAAAGCAACGGAAGTATAGAGCGATTTCACAGATCTTTGAAAGCAAGTTTAATGGCGCGTTTAAACGACAACAAATCGTGGGTGGACGAGTTACCAACAGTGATGTTGGGACTTCGTGCAGCTCCAAGGACGGACACAGGTGTCAGTGCAGCTCAGATGGTTTATGGACGTTCAATTAGATTGCCTGCAGAATTTTTCGTTAAGGTAAATCAAAATGTATATGAACCTAATGAATTTGTAAAGAAAATTTCGCAGACAATAAGTAGTTATAAAGCTAAATCACAAAACAGGAATGATTCTTCGCCATTTTTTGTACATCCAGACTTACGGAATTGCTCACACGTTTTCATTCGCAACGACATTTTAAAAAAATGTTTACAGCCACCATATGATGGCCCTTATCAAGTAATTAGCAGAAATGATAAAGTTTTTAATATTCAGTTACCTAACCGCCAAGTGAAGTTGTCTATTGATCGTTTGAAACCAGCCTACATATTGAATGACAAGAATAGTAATGATAACGTAATTTCAAAATCAATAAATGAGAATAGACATCAAAATTTGCAAAATAATAATGAATCACCCAGCGAATATACAACGCGAAGTGGCCGAGTAGTCAAGAAGGTACGTTTTTTCGATTGAGCAATACATTAAATGGCATATTAGTTGGCTAGTTAGCAATAACAGCCAATATAAGCTATCATTAGGATAGAAATCACACATTTTCATAAAACGTGTTGAGAACTTGAGAACATATTATTTTTTTCCTTTGCATTCATAATGGGTAAAACTCAGAGCAAAGATCAAATTGTTATCGCCCAGTCGGGAGCTACTTACAACAGTGTTGAAGAGAAAGTTCAACAATTTCACATAATGGCAGTAGTGATAACAGTAGTACTGTTAATAATAGTGACGTATTGCATTTGGCACAAATTCAATAGCAGCGTTAAGAAGTGGATGTTGCGTCAGATGGTAAAGATGGGTTTCGACCCTACAGCGCTACACCACCACCAGATTCAGGGGCCACCACAGGTCGTTCAAACACAACGGCAGACAGAACCACAGCCTCAGCGTGTAGCTTTTGTGGTCTAATGAGGTACTTACTCTAGAATAAGTTCAGCTAATTAGTAATCTTTGTTATTGTAAACTACAGGGTGTCGTTATCTGCATATAACCGTGGCAAAGTTAGCCTCAAAATTCCGGAAGCTTATATCAGGCTAAATCATTTTTTTCAGTAGGTAACTATGCCAAGGAATTTCGAGGCGAACTTTCAAGAAATAACTTATATTACGCCATACATAATGTCATCAAGCTCCAAATGAGAAGCTATTGTAATTAAGTTTTAAGTTTTTTATCAAATCATAAACAAGTGTAACAAACTCTACCAAATGATATAGAGTACCTATAGTTTTAATTCAATTCAATGTAATATTTAATAATATTAAACGTTGTCATATTGTAACCAGGCATTCAGAGTACAAAGCGATAAGCTTGGTATGCGGTGTAGAATTACTCGACGCACGGTTTGTGCCGAGAGAGCTATTTGTGTTGTGTTAAGTAAAACAAAGTAGTTACTAGGAATAAGTTTTATTAAGTAACGATTGTTTGTTAATCGAAATTTTTGGTTTCAAAATTTGTAAAAGGGAGGAATATATAGGGACATATTATTATGTGTAACATGCAAGTAAGCATTAATTTGCAGAGCTAGAGCGACGCGGCCCAGGCAACAAGTCGTCTCTCTAGCTCTGGAACGAGCGGTCGTGTTCGCCGCGTTAGGTACATTCCTAGTTACGTAACAACTGAATATCTGTAATTTCTTTTGTGATCTATTCGGACAATATAGTGTCAACTGAAATAAGACTTTAATTCCACTTCCTTCATCGTAACTCCTAACTAGTACACAGTAGTGAATGAACTCAGTATCGAATGTCATAAATAATAGAACCCTACAATATATGAAGGCGTTTGAAATCAAATTGTCATTTATTGTGCTCCGTGAAATCAACAAGTGATCCTCAATAAGCCTCCGCCACCGCCTCTGCTGCAATCCAGATCAGCTCTTCAAGTAATTATCATCATTAGGATCCGCTGCGTTGCAATAATGTTCGTAAGTTTGAATTTTAATTTATCGACCTCTTTAACTAACGGAGGTAAAGCAGGCAGTGTAAATAAATACCTATGTATTTTTTTTTTTCTTAACATAGTACTTTTTTAGAGTTACTTGTATTTCTTTTATTTAAATAGTTACAATGGTTTTCAGGTCTGAATCCGAATACCGTAAAGAAAAGGAGTCTGAAAAGGCAGCGCGGAAGCGATCAGCTGCTGTTGAACTGAACTCGGACGAATCTTCTAGCGAGGAAGTTACTCGGTACGTTTTTACAAATAATATCTTTATACAATGTCCAGCAGTGGACGTCCATCGGCTGAGATGATAATGCTGATCTTTATTTTAGTAAATAATGTTTATATTTTTCAGACCAGTGAAGAAAACTGTTAGGTTCACCAAGCAGAAGAGTAACAAGAGTGCCGGGGAGCTTGCTTCGGACGAGTCATCGGGTGATGAGGTTACTAGGTAAACTTTCAACATAAAATTCAATACAACTTCACTCTATCTATTTTTAAATTGTTTTATTTGTATTGTATATATTTTTTTTCAGGTCTTTAAAGAAACCTGTAAAAGTTTCAAAACAGAAAAGTGACACGCGTAAAAAGGTTACGAAACAGCTACCAGTGGCTGCGGACACTCATTCCGAAGAGTCATCCGACGAAGATCTTACTCGGTAATAACATATTTTTACTCTGAAAAGATATCAATTGTAACTTTTAAAACTGATTAAGTATTTCAGGAATTTGTTACCCCATTTTAAATTGTTTTATTTTATTGTTTTCAGTACTGAGAAAAATACTGCTAAGGTGACAAAACATAGTGGCGCTGACAACAAAAAGAAATCAAAAAGGTTAGTTGTTTTTATAATTTCGTGTTCATAAGTGTTATCGAAGTCAGTAGCGTATTAACGCTTAATTTGATTTATCTATCGCAAACATATTTGTTATGATATCATTATCATCTCCGCCAATAGACGTCTACTGCTGAACATAGGCCTCCCCAAAGGATGGGCACAACAACCAGTCCTGTTACTATATACTTATTTGTATTAATTTTTTCTGTTCTCATTGAATAAAATAAAATTTGCTATTATTTTGAACTAGGTAAAAGTATAATCTTAACATGACCCAAATTAATTTTAATTTTCAGTCATCGAAGTTCGCTGACGTATGAGATTTTTGGTGAAGAGGAACCGGAGCAACAGCACCAGCAGGCGCTGTGGTCGAACCTGACGCGGCGCGTAGCCAATGGTACGCTGCGACAATCCCAGCAGCTCGACGGACCGTTCTACATAGAGCTCCGGGTGTTCCACTCCTCCGAAATTAAGAACCTCACCTTCGCTGAGAGGAACGACAAGGTAGTCGGCGTATTACGCCTCCAGCTCTCGCACGAAGACCCACAGTGGACCCTTGTTAAAAAGTTGTTTACGGAGTCCAAGAAAAAATTTACAAAGGAGGCTGTATTTTATAACAAAGGAAGCAAAAAATAACTATGTATCTATTTACCTACTTATAATTTCTTTCTTAAAATAAAATATTTGGTCACATAAAGTTATGTTTCAGATGGTATCATTTTAAATTAACAATTCACTTTGCTTTGAAATACTAAGTAAATTTGAGTGTGTTTTTTGAGTATGTTTCTGATTGAACTAGGTGTCTTGTTTCTTGTGCCTTTATAAACGTATTTACATAATTTTTAAAGTTATGGATCGTAAAAAAACTATTTATTGTTCTGTTTGTCAAAAGTCAATATTGAGTAAAGCTTTCCCAGGCCACTTGCGCAGTATCTTACATAAAAATAATTCATCAGTAAGTGTAGACAGTGGTATAGAGAAAATTAGTTCAGCGTTCAGAGGACGCATAGCTTCGTATCGCATAAAGGAGGAGAGCCGGGCAGAGGCGGAGGCGGAGGGAGCTGAAGGTAGCGCGTGCGCCGTCACCTCCCCCGCTCGCTTCTTACCCTCCATCGCCCCGCGCCTTGAGCGCTTGCTGTCCACAGCTATATCTAATCACATTAACGTTAAAGTCAACTTTGAACTATTCCTCAAAGTAATTTTACCAAAGGATGATACAATTGAAATAAAGTCTTTTGCTACTGAGAACATGCCTTTACATCAAACCTATGATTTTGATGAACTTTTAATTAAACTATCAGGAATATTCTGTAATAAGATTGAGGAATTTGAAGAGAAAGGTAGTGGTTGGTCTCTTTTAGATATTTTATATTTAGAGGTGAATATAAATAAATATACTCCTCTAAGAGGTTCGAGTTTTATAGAATTACCAAGTAAAATACGAAACAAGAGATGATAAGAGATTCATATTAAAAGACAACATTTTAACAATATCATGGGGCCACTACTCTATTACAGTTTAACAGTATGTATGTATGTAAATAAGTTTGTGCAGGCACATGACACATGTATGTAAGCTAACCATATTCCTAGTTTTTAACTATAATATCGTACTTATAAATAATTATTATGCTTTTTCGTTTTTTATTTTTACACTTTTATTGATATCTGACCTAATAACTGTTTAAGACATTTTAGTTTACTAATAAAGGCATTACCAAGCAACTGATTTTTATTTTTAATTTTACCCTACTATACGTAATATACACCCCTAGTTTTAATTACTATCATAGTAGGTACCTACTTATAGATGTATATACAACAACAACAAAAAATCCTCCCTTAAAGATAAAGTATTCTAGGATGCTAGTAATTAAAATCTAAACTTAGTCATCCAAATCAAACTATAAGTTATGCAAGTATGCGTAATTCTAATCATTTATTCTTTTTCCTAATTCTCGACGCTATCTACTGGTACAATTGCAAATGCGGTTATTCTAACTTGTCGAAACTTGTTCGGTAGGAATGGTGCACGTGCTCCTGCATGATCCAATGACTCTAGTATCATATTTCTTAAATTGAGTGCATTTAATAATAACTTAAAAAATTATCATTTCATTTAGTCTCTTCAACAAATACAGTTGTTTCGAAAGTAGATAATACAATGGATATGTATTCTCATTTCGATACAACTCCAGATCTGAACCCCTTTGACTCACAACTTGGTCACGCACAGGACCCACTGGCAAACTTTGACGAAGAATATCCGGAGTTAGCCAACAGACCCATTTCTGATGCAAACGAAAAGAAGAAGAAAAAGAAAATTGCAATCAGCAAAGCCAAAAGTGGAAGAATCATCGATGTTGCGCGCAAGAAAACGAACAAACTGATGGCTTCATATGTTAAGACAAAGTGTGAAAGGAAAGGTCATCGAGTGATTAAAATCAGAGTGTACGATTTGAACGAGTCTACAGAGATGAGCGATAGTGACGACGATAACGCGGTAATCAGCTCGCAGTACGTTGTGTTGGAGCCGTTCGATGAAATAATGGACCAGACTGAATCTTTAGTGAACAGAATATCAAAAAAATTGTGTGGAAATTGTGTGTAGCACCTAGTTGTGTTGGGTCTATAATACCAACAATTTAGTAATATTAAAAGCATTTAAAGGTATCGTAATATTTGTAATGTTTTAATAAGGATTTATTTAGTACCTACTTATAATCAACTTTGTATAAATACTTAGATATAATTACTATAATTATGAAGTAAATAAAAACCTTAAATTATTCAATAAATCGTTTATTTTCTTTATACAACTGTTATTTAAGTTTAAAATAAATCAAATAAGTGTATATGATTATCCACATACCATTTTTTTATACAGACAACATTATTCAATGCACATGCTTTTTGATGGTTTATACATTTGAAATTAGTATTAAATTTACAATAATCTTTATGCAAGTTCGAAATATTCGGACAACCTTTACTACCAATGTCTACTACTTCACAGTGCGAGCACAAATCGTTAATCCATTTAATTTTCTCGATGCCTTTGGTTAAAATTTTTCTATTTTCTAAATACTGAACAATAATGCGTTTAAATTCATGATAGTCTATGAATCCTTCACTCCATCGAATTCCATGGTTCCTTTCCAGCCACCTGATTTGTTTCTTTTCACAATTTGTTAATTTGTGAAATGAGTATGGAGGTTTTATCAAAAATGTTTGCGTGTATTCACCGGCTGCTATTGCAAATTCTTTAACGATAAAATCATTTTTATAGTCTTTAAAGCCTTGCAAGTCAACGATGATAATATCAGAATTCATGATATCTTTTTGACTATGCCACTCAGAGGTCGGTATTCGACAATACAATCGTTTAGAATTAAACAATAAGCTGATGTATGATCAGGTATTTCTGTGTTGCTCTCGAGTTCAACTCGTACATCTACTACAGGACCCGACTTCAGATTATCAACCTGTCTTGAACAATCGATAACAAACAGTGGTGCTATTTCTTTAAATTTCTTTGCACATAACAAAGGTTCTGTTCTGCGGCCAAAGTACGACTGCTGAAATCTTGCATATTGTTCATATATTAAAGATATTCTTTCGTCAGTAAAACTAACATTAAGACTCTCATATGGATAATAAGTTGAATTTAAATAAACTTTAACATCACGCATAAAACAGTGATCAAATCGAGACATATCTGCTGCGGCATTATTTTTTCTGTTTGTCTGAAAGCCTACTATGACATATCTAGGTTTTTCTATTTGAGATGATGTTTTAATAGACCACGTATGTTTAGTTGTTTTTGGTAGTAAAGGATATTCATATAAATCCCAGTTCCTAAAAGCTAATTGAAGAGGTCGGTCTTTTTCCAACATCTTGAGAAAATTTATTCTTTCTCTATCTGAAACTTTTACATGTGGTACACGCCAAACTATTTTATGTATTTGTATATCATCAACCACCTCTCCTGTTTTTAATTTCAAAGCATTTAGATTGGTATTGCTTCGCAAGAGTATCAATTCATGTTTACAATTTATTATGACTTTTTTGTAATCTTCAGCAAAACCTAGTATATTGCAAAGTGGTATAGACGCTGAAAAACTTCCGCTTTTTAAATTTTTTGTTCCGTCTATATCCCACCCCCATGTTTTCGACATTTTGGCATCATTTTCGTTCATAGATATTAATGACTTCATTGTCGTTGTTATTCCAGCATTTTTAATCTTATCCAACTCTACTCCATTCAATTCATACCGAATGTCTTGGAAAAGGTATAAGAAAGGATTGTTAGTAAACTGTATATCTGTAATTTTTTCTTTTGTATCCCTATTATGAACATTCACAACTCCCTCTAAATATAAAGTACTCGCTGACGGTAACACATATAAATCTTGCTGGTTTATAGGAATGCGAATTTCATCATTTCTGTTGAATGAGGTTACATAAGGTTTATATGAATGAAATTCAATACCATCAATGCTAGTATCGTAAACAGGAGTACCGGTTATATCCAGAATATTCATTTTAATATTCCAATTAGTTTGAGAAACTTTTTATTTTCTTTCGTCAGCTTCGTCTTCCTCTTGGGTGTTTCCTTGCGGATAGGTAGATTGGTACTGGTGTGTTTAATTTGTGCTGGTTCATATTTATTGTAATCAATCATTTTTTATTGAGATGTAGATATAGCTGAATCTCTTCACCGCGTATGTTTACAAGGTTATTATTTATATCTAGTAATCGTATGTGGATACAACTTATGTTATTTTGATTCACAGGAAAGTAAATAACGTTTTTAGGTATTTCTATTATTCGATAGCCTGGTGGCACATTTGGAGCGAATTCATGAATAATGTGGCTAGATTTTCCGTTAATATATGACCCGCTTACTATGTCACACTCGACCCTCACCACTGTTGTTGAAAGAATGTTGACTGGAAGCTGTGACTCGTGTAATATATTTGGTTTGAGCACTTGATTATCGAAACCTAGCAATTTTCCGAAAGTGTTATCTTTTTCGAAATGGATTTCTTTTGTGCAAAATATAGATGTTTTCAAAGTATTGTTATTGCAATTTAATTTAAATATTGAACCCTTAATATTCGATTTCAAGTAATCGTAGATGTCCTGAAGTTCGTAGGCACCCTCTGGTATTTCAATGACTTCATTATCACCATAATGAAATTTATTATTTCTAGCATCAATATTAGGAATAGAATTAAAGGTTGATAGATACAATAGAGCGCATTCATATTGACCTTCCAGTTGCAAAGCTGGTGAATAATTTGTAGACAATACCGAAGTGTTCCCAGTTATTGACAGCGTGAATGACATTATATTAATAAGAAAATGGAATGAAGAATCCTATTTTATATGGTTTTTCCAAAATCGATTTAGAAATGAGAGACACAGATGTCCACAATTAACTGTATTAAACTTTTGATAGCAATTATAGTTATAGAAGACATTTAGATTATTTAAATATTTCACTATTTCTAATGGCGGTTTTAAATCACCAAAACTGTTATAATACTCGCAATATTTGTCTAACTTCACATAGGCTACCCAATGAGTTCCTAGACCTTCCGAATTATCTAAATTAACAATGCCACACTCAATACGTTTAGGAGTTTTTGGTAATTTATCTTTCATAAAAACTCCTCTGAAGTATGGAATGGCCTTGGCAAATTTTATGATATCTAAGTTGGAAAGAGCTCTTTTAGGTAGCCTGTCATTCAGTTTTTTGATTGTTTTTTTATGAACAGTCCGGCGCCTTTTTTATAGGATTTAATATATAAACCTTTTCCTAATGCAATCGATTCTATAACCTTATTATGCCTCTGAGATTCGCTTAATCTTTGTTGAGCTGATTTATAATCGTTTACAGTTTTTGCAATGCCAGCTGCTCCTCCAGCAAGAGTGCCTAACGCTGAAAGTCCTGCAAAGATTGGTATCAATGGTAGAATTCCTCCTATCTTCGGTAAGGGTATTACGCGTGGTAATCGAACACGTGGATTTCTTGAAAGTAATTTTTTAGCGACTGAATATGCCATATGAATTGCAGTTTTTGTGTTCTTTGGCTTCAAATTTCTAAGTTGTGATTTAATATTCGAAACCACTTTTTTAAAACCTTTTACTCCGGCTCCTGTTTTTAATTTTGTCTTCATAGCTTTAGTTACAATCCAAGAAGCTAGTTTTTCTCCTCTCCCTGAGTCATTAGATTTCAATCTCTGTTTAGCCATGCTTAGTAATTGTAAATCAGCTTTATGTCTATTTTCCAAATCTTGATAATTAGTATATGCTATGTCGTGTTTCATACAAGCGTCGTCTAACTTATTGATACCCTTATCACCCCGTGATAATCTCTTTTGCAATTTAGTTCCCGGTCCACAATAATTATATCCAGGTAAATGTAATTCACAGGGTAGATTATTTATTAAACTGTTAACAAGTCCTCCTCCTTGCATTACAAAAGTGTTAATGAATGTAAATTTTAAACAACATCCTTTTTATCAATCCAGCAATTTTCGTTATTATTCAGACCTAACCATTTAACAAATATTTTGTTTCCCCTTTTTCGAATAATTTTTTCAATTAAATATACGTTTGGAATTTTGGTTTTTTGAAGTTCTTGTTCATAAAAACCCCCCAAGATAGGCTGATTATGTAAATCTTCAATAGTATATGTTACTGGAATAGTGTCATTCACTTTTTTAATTGTGAATAACTCCGTTGACCAGTTAGGAGTGTAACCTTTTTGAAAACTGCTTTTATATTTGCTTATCCGAACATAATCACCAACAGAAATTTTATTTTTGTTAGTATTCAAAGGTGAAATGTGGGATTTTTTTATGTTATAGAGAACTATATTTTCATTCGAATGATTAACATCTATTGGTTTAAACTTCGTAATGCGGTGTGAAGTATTATTATATGTTCTCACAACGTCAACCAAAGTACCTTCAATCCACTTGTAGCTTCCATTTAAACTAAAACTTTGATACAACTTGCTTTTTAATGTTCTTATTACTCTTTCGACAATAGACGCTTTTTTTATAGAAAACGTTGAATAGTGATTAATATTATTTACTTTTAATAAATTTTCAAATTCATCATTATAAAACTCCGTTCCGTTATCAGTTTGTAAATTTCTTGGCCGCCGATGGCTTCTAAGTAATATTTGTTTGAATTCATTAGTTATTTCTGATTTTGTTTTTGTTTTCACTGGAACTGCCCATGTATATTTAGAAACACAGTCTATCACTACTAATATAAACTTGAAGCCCTTGTTATAGTTTTTTAACGAACAAAAGTCTATTAAATCTGCTTGCCATAGATCATCAATTCCTTTTAGAATTACAGATCTTCGTAAGAAATTTTTTCTAGCTGCTCTGTGAAGTTCTTTTACAATTTGTTGTTTAGTCATTTCGATATTGATTTAAAAATCTTATCAACTTCGCTTTTAGTATAATAGTTCTTCCTGAACTGAGCCAAAAACCTTTCTATGTCAGGTTTTATAGCTTTTAATATGGACAGGGTATCATCTTTGCGATAAAATAAATTATTAACTTTATCGACATATTCTTTATTAGCGACATCATCAGCCGTCGATGGTAAATTAACTCCCTTAAGTCTAGTTAATTTTAAATCGAATTCACCGTTTTCAGTTTTTCTCAGAGTATTGTCTGTGAAGTCTATAACTTCAGATAAACGCAATCGTTTATGAACATGGTGACCAAATTTATCAATATTCATCTTTGACAAGTGATCTATTCGAAAGAGTGAATGTAAATGATAGAAACTAGATAGGAATTGCAGTTTTATTTATTTAATATGACCACTTTCCCGCAATTCCTCAAGAATTGATATAATTTCATTATCCAAACCAGTGTTGCCTGCATCTCTAGAAGCAATTAATAATTTTAATCTTTCAACTAGTTCATTAGGATCATCCCAATAAACATAATCTATATTTTTATTCCACTTTTTCATTAAAGGTAATCCTGTTCCATGTATAGCACTACTATCAGTACTTGCAGAGACTTTACGTAGCTTGAATAAAGGTTTGATAATATTCAGGTATTTTCGCCCTTTGTTACTTTTAATTGGTTTGTTTGGATCAAAATCTCGTCTATGAGCATTCGTATCTAATAACATCATTTTATAATTTTGAGTATCCTCTTGAGTTATCACATTAATATCAGGTACTTTTTTAAACAACAGTTCACTCAATCCTTTAGTTTTTATGTATTTTTGTCCAGCTATAGTAATATTGTCTCCAGTGTCTGTTACCCTAGCTGAACCCATCATGAGTTTCCCTCGATCGTTTCTGACTCCATATGGAACATCATCATAAAACTCTGTAGATAAAGACCATGAGGATTCGTTCCTATTGGGAGTTAGGGGGTTCGAATCAACTGTTTTATACGATGCATTGCTTATATCTTGATGTTCTGTATTGTCATCACCGTCATAGTCTGAGTTTGAAATGCTGTCATCTAGATCTGATAAGTGGGTAGATCAACTATTTTTTGTCCTCACGGTACTGTTTAAAAAAACGTTTTTGTTCCTTTTTTTTTGACATTCATTAATTTTGAAATATAGATATTGTATCTAATGATATGATTCTTCTACACACATGCGCATTGCACCATCTGTGTTGAACTACTAGAAGTTTTTAGCGGTTGTCCGATAGACCAAAAAGCGTGGGGACAACGAAATAAAGCGTCCATCGGACAACCGCCAAAATTCAAGTTAAATTCAAGTAATTTTGCAAAACCGTGTATGTATTTAATAAATGCAATCCTTAGTTATTCAACAAACATTAAATTTTGGGGCAAGCAAAACCTGAGCTTGAGCCTGATCCTGAACATTGAGAAAATTTTATGCAGATGACTGGGACTAGGTATGGACAAAAAATAGTTGATCTACCCATGTCATCTTTTGATAACAGATCATCCTTTTCACGAAGTTTCACATCAGACTGTCTTTTTAAAGTCTTTTCCATGTATGAATTGTTATAAATGTCATCATCCATTTTAAATTGCTGTTTGTCTACCTTATCATTGGAGGCAATATGTTTGTTTGTTTCAACCATTTGATTAAGAGGATTGGTTATAGGTTTGAAAATACTTTCCAAAGCTTTTTCGTTATCATTTTCCATATTCCTCATTTTTCGTACCTTGCTTTTTACTGCATCAGCAGCATTAACAATTTGTCGTTTTAATGATAGCTCCATTTTTATGTGTGTCAGGTTTGATATACTCAAACAGTAATGAAAGAAATATATAAAGTCAAGCATTTATATATTTATTTTTTCATAAACTACTAATCAAATATAACAAATGTATCAAATTTATTTCTGTAGCAACCGTTGTTTTTGCGACAATCTTTATTAATTACTATATAACTGTATGGTTCGTTCCATATCATCGAACACAATTTACGAAATTCGAGCCAAGACATGTCAGTATTAACATGTTCATCATAAACATGCTTTAAATTTATATCATCCTGTTTAAAAAGGATAAGAAGATTTGCATTATCTCTTACGAGCTGTTTAGGAATTTTGCTGTAAGTCTGGTTCAAGTAAAAACAATCTATTTTTTTATGTCTACCCATTGCAAAATAATCTCTGATATTATTTTGATTTTCACATGCAACATCATCAAATATTATAACAGAATCTATTTTAGCATCCTGAGGACTGAGCACTTCTTCATTTTGACTATACTTGGCAAACGATATACTCGGAACCATACATAACACTTTCTCTAGGAATATGTACTTGGGTTGATGAAGGGTTTTGGAGTATAGATACACATTTCGATATTTCAATCCATTTTTGTGTAGAAGGAGTCCTACTACTAAATTAGTTTTTCCACAGTTTGAAGGACCACAAATTATACACCTTATAGTACTCGGTAGGAGATTTCCATGACGAGAAATAATGTTCTCAGAATTTATACATAGATTCTCAACTTGTAAAGAATGTGGTTGTTTCACGAATTTCATTTTGTAGCATATACGGATGATGTCTTTATAAGAATGATAGTAATGCTAGAAAATCATGTATTTATATTCTTGTCTTGGTATTTCTGTTCCAACCACTCTAATCCGGATGGTTTTCGTATTTCTACTAAATCCACAAATTGATGGTTCATTCTAGCTACACGAGCAGTTACCTTGAGTCCTTCATAATAAATTCCAGACCTAAATTCACCATATTGTGTTTTGTAGCGGAGTGGTATTAAAAGACCATTGTAATAGTCAGAACCGATTATTCTAACATTATGAAGTCCATATAGATTCCATTTAACAATAACCACTTCCACAATATCATCAATTTTTAATGACATTATTCCACCTTTTTATTTTACTTATTTGTTTTGTCAGTAACGTCAGTTGTGTTCGGTGTCAATCTGGTATCTGCTATAGTTATGTATATGGGAAACTTATTTAATACAATGTGGAGAAGCAATCAAGGATAAACAAGCCGTTGAACGTTTATACAACGGAACAGTTAAAATAATGGTCAGTGATCTACGATTTTTCTTCAACATGACAGATCATAAAAGCGCATGACGAATAATGCAAGAAACGTTTAGCTTGCAACGCATTGTTATTGGGATGTCTGAATCACAAAACGGTCGTGATTGACGCGAAACGTAGTGCAACGGAGTGAAACGAAGTGAAGCGTTCATCAGGACCTTTTTGTGAGCCAGACTTCCCAATAATAACACTACTCCGCAAGCTTTACTTTCATTATCTGTTTGTCGAAGTTAATATTATGTTGGCTTTAAAGGCGGAGAGTATTCAGTTTTTCAAAAAAAATCCACGAAATGTGTTTAACCGTAATTAATTTATAGTGTGACCCTCTTCTTTTGCAATCGAGTTCATAGTGATTTGTAATAAAAGTGAATTTAACAATATTTACATTTTCATTTCACAATCCAGGGCAATAAAGGTGCCGGTCTTTACATGGTGCCGAAAAACCCAGTTACGCGAATGGAAAAAATTCAGATAAGTGGATGTGAGTTTGCGGTTGAAGATCTACAGGTGATAAAACTTCACTGAATTTACTAATTTTGGGCGAAACAGCTGAAGAGAAAGATCGAACCAAAGACCGATACTTCCGATTGATGGCAATCATTGAACGCCATCTCAAGTTTCAAAGTCCTCAAGGAGATTTTCCAAAAGATACATCAAGCGATGTCGCATAGCTACCAGCTTTGGATGGGCAAGAAATCTCTGCCTACAAGCTTTTCATAGAATTTTCGTAGCATGAAATTTGACAGATGCGCCTCCCTGTGTGTCTATGCTTCCGGGAAGCGAGTGGCAACACTGGGCCGAACCGGACGTCGCCGCTCACCGCACCCCGCGCCCCTCGGATCGGACCAGAGTTGGACCGCCCTGTTCGCCCGCCATCTCACACGAGACAAGTGCTTGCGATGGCCCTCGCGGGTGTTGACGCAATGTGATTTCTGCCCAGTGCTCTGAATGTCAACGTGAAGAAATTCAAGCAAGCGCGGGTAAACGGCGGGAGTAACTATGACTCTCTTAAGGTAGCCAAATGCCTCGTCATCTAATTAGTGACGTGCATGAATGGATTAACGAGATTCCCACTGTCCCTATCTACTATCTAGCGAAACCACAGCCAAGGGAACGGGCTTGGGAGAATCAGCGGGGAAAGAAGACCCTGTTGAGCTTGACTCTAGTCTGGCATTGTAAGGAGTCATGAGAGGTGTAGCATAAGTGGGAGATCGTTCGCGGTCGTCGCTGAAAAACCACTACTTTCATTGTTTCATTACTTACTCGGTTGGGCGGAAGCGGTGCGCGGTCGATTATATCGGCGGGCGCACGGTGTTTCGTTACAAGCGTGCAGGGTGGTGATGTGCTAGCCTAGCCCCCCAGCTATTTAATTGACGCACTTGATATGATAGCGTTCAAACCTTCTCACTTCCTCTACCATACAAGGTCCTCTCTTGCAAAGGGTAAATCAAGACTTACTTAGTTTATTTAGTTAGTACTGTAGTATGAAGGTTTTATATTGCAATGTAGATCTATTGCTTTCAAGATGTCGTATCATTCGGGACCCTAAATTATTACATGGTGTCAGGTGTGGCTTATTGATTGTGTTTATATTTTAAAAGTATTTCTGATCGTAAAATTAATAATAGCCAAACGGTGTGCATAGTGAAAAACTTGAGATGGCAGGGATTCAACAGCCAGCGGAGATGCTACAGGATGGCAATATGGCTACCAATTGGCGTGAATGGAAGTCGGCATTTGAATATTACTTAATTGCTTCTGGAAAGGATGATGCAACTTCTAAACAGAAATGTGCTTTATTCCTGCATGTAATAGGAAAAGCTGGAAGAGATACATTTTAGGAAATAGACATTACGGAGACGGATAAAGAAAATTACATAACATTATGTCAGTTTGCGGAATCTGGTGATCCTAAAAAAACGTCAACTATGAGAAGCATGTGTTTTTCGAAACTTATCAGAAAGAAGATACGTTTGAGAAATTTCAAGGTTCACTTAAAGTGAATAGTAAGAATTGTGAATTCGGTGATTTGAAGAAATCTTGACACAATTAATTCGAGGCTTTCGATGTACCTACGCATGAATGAAAAATTGCTGGCGAAATCGTCATTAACATTAGAGGAAGCGACTCAATGGTGTAGGGCGGCAGAGCGAGCTAGCTCGTGCAGGCCGGGAACTGAGGTAAAGTCGGAGCCGGAGGTGGGGCGGCTGGTGCGCAGTGACGCACGTGGTGGTAGGAGCGATTATCGCGGTGTGGGTCACACCTGCACCAAGTATCATGTCATGTTATATTAAATGACATGAACCACTAAATCAAACAAAAAATAGTCTCGACTTCTGATGAATGTTATAAATAAGTAGTTTATTTTTTTGGGGTTTGTAATTTCAACGGAAAACAAGGATGTTTGAAATGCACTACTGTAGGAGAATATTCCCATTCATCTCATAAAGTAATATTTCTTGAAACATGACGTTCTGAACGAACCGACGATGGATTTCGAAAGAAAATCTATGGACAACATCACAAGAGAGATTCACCACTATTACAGCTTCCAATAATAATTACAGACTTTCCAGTGGCCGATTCTTTGCACCTAATAGACGTGGACATCATAAATGGACTATTAGTTGGATGGAGAGACGGCAATTTCGGAAAATACATAACTAAATGGTGCACAAACAACAAAGATACAGTTAAAATATTTTTGTTAACTTCCACTTCTTCTTTTCTTGCGCCCTACACTGTAACCTACGACAATGGACGAGGAGTTCAAGGACGCCGCTCACGCTGCTGCTTTGGCCCACGACGTTCGATCGAAACAGCTACACAAACTCACCATGCAGTTAACCAAACTTACCGCTAAGTAAATGAACAGTCACGTTTCAAATGACGCTCTCGCTCGCGTTCCAGGGGCAACCGCGACAGATCATTGCGTCGGAACAAAATAGCAGCGATATTATCGCTCGATAATATCGCGGCAGTGTGTAGGATCGCGCGCGTCCCCATACAAAATGTACTGGAAACAATTATTGCAAAATCGCAGCGATATTATCGCTCGATAAAATCGCTGCAATGAGCGGAGGCCTTTATTGGAGCTGAAAGTATTTAGATGGCTTTAATAGTGTTGGTGGTGTTAATATTGGAACAAGCACATGGTGATAATGTTCGGCTTGCTAAGCAAGTTTTGGTAT
This sequence comes from Agonopterix heracliana, assembly GCA_963693445.1. NCBI lineage: Eukaryota > Metazoa > Arthropoda > Insecta > Lepidoptera > Depressariidae > Agonopterix > Agonopterix heracliana. The sequence goes on from OY856321.1 coordinate 4,716,388, forward strand.
TCATGGTAACAGCCATCGAGGAAGTTAGAGAATTCCAGCAGCAGTTTTATCGACAGTTTAGCAGCACAAAAAATGAAATTGCTCAAGACATGTGTAGGAAAAACAACTCATTGAGAAAAATAAAGTCGAAAGACAAGTTTTCAAAGTACAATGTAGACTCTACAGGGTCCAACTTAATATCCTGACCATTTTTTAAGAAAATGTTCAGACCATCAAACTGAACAACTTTCTCTATGAGACCATGTTCGAAATCGCGAAAAAAAATTAGCTGTTCTACATTCTACATGTCTTTTTTTCACGATTTCGATGTTGGTCCAATCTTGGTTCAATAGAGAAAGTTGATAATTTGTTGGTCTAAACATTTTCTTAAAAACCGTCAGCATATTAAGTCCGATCATCCAACTTTGTGGACTTGTGCCGCTGCTTCATGCCCAGCGACAATTACGATCGATTCATTTGAGAAGAAAAAATTTGCGTGAATTTGCAGATTCCTGCATTCCAGATTTCAACAGCCCACTATGCTGATGGAAAAAAGTGAGTCCAACTTTGAACAATACAGGTATTGCCTGAAACGGTAAACTTCGTCGACGACCTTTTCGACAGCGTCAATGTTACAAGCCTAAGTCACAAAAAGAATAAAGGAAAGACTTTACGTAAAGCAGTTACTTCTTCAAGCCAGCACACCTGTTTTGGAAATAAAACCATAAAACAATTAGAAAATATAAAATTTATAGACAAGAAAGATCAACAAAATATAGTGCCGTCGTTGAAGAATTGGGTCACGACTTTAAAAAGTTACAAAAGGGTATGGCTTGTGTTGGAAAGTTACAATATTAAGATAATGCATCCGAACTCCAATCTGAATCTCCGATAGAAAACCCAGTCCTAGAATCGATGCGAGCAATAAATAATACGTAAAACGTAACGTAACTCTTTACGGCCTTCATTGACATTTGACAGTTCGTTTTTCGACGACACTTTATTTATTTTCAAATTGTGTTGTGTTGTTTTCACCATTAAGTTTGTGGTCTTCACAAATAAACAGGGTACCTATGTTGACTTTCACTTGTTGACACACAAGCCTCCTTGTGTGTGATGCTTGTTCATGGAAATACCGACTGTTCTAGAGTCTCAATCAATCATAAGAAAAACTGGGGCTCATATCACCCAGACCAAAAAGCTCAAGCTGCAGTCTTTGTTGGCAGACCAGTCAGAACTGAGAAGTGGCAAATTCACTGCTACATTTACGGCAAAGAAGGGCGCCAAGGCGTGGGTGCAAATAGCTTGCCAGCTCAATGCCATTCTAGGTGAAAAAGAAAGAAAACGGCGCTGTTGAAGATTTCATAGTAAGCTTCCACTGCAATATTTTACATAACAAATACATTCTCTTAAGTTGTTACTGAATAAAGAATTTAAGACTAATGATTTGGGGGCTATTTCAAATTTTTTAGGTATATTTCAAAGAAAATCTGGATAATGGTGTTACTGCGCTATATCGACGATTTTTTTAAAGATTAAAGATGGACGATTGCAAAGTGTCCGACTAAGCAATCACGACTCCGGAACGGCTGTACGAATGGGCTAAAACATCAATGCAGCAAACGAATTTCTATATTATGCTCGAAAAGAAGACATTGAAGAAAACGTATGTTTTTTTTAAACAGATTTGCGTCTGCAGTGACAATACCGGGCAAAAAATTTGTAAATAAACTGTTAGCTCAGGAGAGCTTGCCTAATGGCTAGACTAGATGGAAAATTAGTCAACAATTATCAAAGGAAGAGGTATTTGGAGAGAAAATCGAGGCAAATACTTTGAATAATGCTTCTTACGGTCGGACGAGTAAGAGCGTTTGATCCAGAAGCTAATCATCTATCAGAGAAGGGCTACCGCGAGATACGGATCAAGCTCTTAGACTGGGCTTTCACCAGGGCCTTATTACTCGGCCCACCCGCTATCGCTAGTTAAATCCGAGTTTCGATGACACGGACCGAGCTATTTTAAAGAAGCAATGGAACCGGTAAAAGCTTTGATGCATACCAGAAAAGAAACGGATAGGATTCTTGCAGGCCTCTCAGAGCCAGGTGACACAAACAAGAAGAGAAGGGGAACGTCGGCTAGTGGAACATCTGACCTTTCAGTAAACGGACCAAAGAAGAGCAGGTTAGACATTCTGGAGGAGCAGACGAATGATATGTTCTCGTGCTTGATTTCCAAAATAGAATCGTTTCAACCACATGCAAATTTGCCTCAAGGAATATGAAGATGTGTTTTGAGCCTCCCCTCCTCCCCCTTCATCTGATTCAGACTAGGATACACCTTCCATAAGCTTGACTTAAGTCCAGGGTGTTCTAAATATCGATCTGGATTTTCGTCCTGAAAGGAAAGAGGCAGATCCACCCGTCCCTCAATCAACCCCACAACTCGTCGGTCGAATCATGAATAGGCGTAACAAACAATTTGACGATTTTGAGTTTTGAGTACCACGTGATCTATCCTTGCGTAAAATGCACTATATGTTTTTGGAAGAATATGTTGGTGAGAAAACCGCCAAGTTGAAAGTTGAAGTTCTATTTGAAATGGTGAAATTGAAATTTTCAAATTGGAAGCCGTCAAAGTGCACGAGTGATTTTGAGATGCCGGCGATGAAAGCCATGATTGCCGTTTTTCCAGGAATAACCATAAAAGGCTGCTACTTTCATTTCACGCAATCTATCTGGCGGAAACCAGAGTCTTTAAATATAAATAAAGACAAGCAAAGCCGGCGCTGTGCGTCGCTATGCACTTCAATTTGGTGTATGTGGCGGGAGAGAATTCGCACCGACAATTCCCTGGAAGGATGGCACCACAAACTAAATAATGTAATGTGTCACAAAAATAATAACATTGTGCATCTTCTCAGCGCTTTACGAAAGGACGCGGCATTTCATATGCTGCGAATTCGCTAAACAAAAACCTAAAAGTGACAAAATTACAAAAAAAAAACAAATTAAAAAATTACATAAAGAACAATATATTGTTGACTGCCAGTTGGCTGTACTTGAGGGACAAATTACAATAGACCATTTTTTGGACAAAATCCGTTAAATTGTTTAAACGCTTTTTGTTTTGTTTTTTGGTTTCCACAATTGTATTCCCACCTCAAGAATGTTGCCATAATATTCTAATTGTGTTCCAAAAACTGATTTATGTTCAATTGAACAGTATGCTTTTTTCAGAGCTTCTGGAACGAATTGACCTCATTCTTGAACGAACAGACCTTCCCCAATTTGTTTCTGAATAGGCTTTGACAGACACGCTGGTTTTAATTTGATTGTAATTAATTGTGCTAATTCTACAGACTATGAAATCCGCCGCCCCCGCCAGGGCCACTCCTGGCAGCCCGCCGGTCAGGGCCTCCCCTCCTGGCAGGCCCCCCATCCTGGCAGCCCGCCGTGCAGGGCGCCCCCTCCTGGCAAGGGCAGCCCGCCGTGCAGGCCCCCCCCTCCTGGCAGCCCCCCCCCCATCCTGGCAGCCCATCGTGCAGGCCCCCCCCTCCTGGCAGGGGCAGCCCGCCGTGCAGGGCCCCCCCTCCTGGCAGGCCCCCCATCCTGGCAGCCCGCCGTACAGGGCCCCCCCTACTGGCAGCCAGCCGTGCAGGGCACATGGCCGCCGCCCCCCCCCCCCCCCCCCGCCGGGCGCCTATCAGCACACCTTGCCGCCGCCGGGCAACCAGCAGGGCATCTTGCCGCCACCGGGCAACCAGCAGGGCATCTTGCCGCCACCGGGCAACCAGCAAGGCACCGTGCCGCCGCCTCGCGTCCAATAATTAACAAATAAAATTATTGTTGAATTAAAAAAAAAAACATAAAAAATTTCTTTATTGAAGTTTTACAAGTTGTAAACTGACAATTGCGGCACTGGCTCCTAAACTAGTCAAGTCTGAAGGTCTGGAGCCAATTGCTCTTGCTTTTTAATTATTAAAACAATAAACAGAAATTAGCATGCTCTCGTGCAACTAATGAGCAATTGTGTTCTGGAGTGCGATTTTTGAATTTCATTCGGTGAGCTCAGCTGTTGAAAATGTCAAAATTACTACGGAGATACTCATCTTTTTACTGCTGATTTGACTTCAAAAAATCGCACTCCTGAAGTATGATTTTTGAGAGTCAAATCAGCAGTAGAAAGATGCATATCTCCATAGTAATTTTGACATTTTCAACTGCTGTTGCGAAAAAAAAAATATACCAGCGGTGGCTCGCACGAGCCGTGATGATCGTGGAAGATTTGTCCTGTATTCAAACTTGCGAGACACAGTTACAGCATTAGCTGACCGCAACACACCAGAACGCTATGGTCGCCGCTTCGAAGAGAACAACCCTATCCCAGGAGCCATATGGCAAGACCACCTGCTTACAAACGCAGACGAGATTATACCGGAAAACCACACTGTGGATGATTTACGCGATGATATAGCATTGTTGGGACAATACATCAACAAGCTTCTAAAACACGTTCCTAAAATGGTCGAAGGAACTATTGATTTCAAAAGCACTGGGAAGATATCGGCATTCGTTTAAAGTTAAAATGGTAACGAATTTAAACTGTATGGTACCGACTTAAGGTATATTTTCCACAAATGTTCAGATCTTTATACTAAATCCAAAATAGATCCCTGTATTTATTATTATATTAATCAAAATGTTAGTGTGGTTAGACGAACAAATATTTTTTTCAAATAAGCGATCATAGACAACAATTATGAAGGAAAAATGAAAAGCCAAGTTTGACATGAAGGACCTGGGAGAAGTGAAGCAGTGTATTGGACTAAATATTTCCAGAAACAGAGAGAAAAGTCTTATCATGGTGGATCAAGAGAAATATATCACTGACTTATTGGATCGGTTTGGGATGGCAGAGTGTAAACCTGTGAGAACACCCATAGAGGTTGGTGCAGAACTTTATATATCAGATGATGAAAGTGATAGTGAGTATATAGCCTATAGACAAGCAGTTGGTAGTCTATTGTACCTAGCACAGGCTACAAGACCTGATATAGCATTTGCAATTAATAAATTGAGTCATTTCAATAATAAACCTAATTCAATAATAAAGAGTCATCGGATTGGGGTGAAGAGAGTCATGCGATACCTTCAAGGTACAAAATGAAACTTTGCTACTCAAAAGAAGAACAAGCTCAGATAACAGGCTATTGTGATGCGGACTGGGCCAGCAGCCCAGAAGATAGAAGATCCTGCACAGGATTAATATTTTTGTTTCAGAATGGCAGCATAACATGGGCCACACGTAAACAACCTACAGTAGCACTCTCCACCGCTGAGGCAGAGTACATGGCAATGGCAGCGGCTGCACAAGAGGCACTCTGGCTGCGTCAACTGCAAGAGGAACTTGGGCAGGGACTGGACGGCTCCCTCAGCATCTTCTGCAACAATCAAAGTGCTGTTCGCTTGGCTTCAACGGACTGTTACAAACCTTAGACTAAACACATCGATATACGTTTCATTTTCTCAGAGACAGTGTTATTAAAACTTTAATTAAATTTGTGTAATGCTAAAAGCAGTGATATGGTTGCAGATATACTGACCAAAGGTACTACTTATGATAAGCATTTGTTTTGTTTAACGAAAATGGATTTACGTTCTAAGGGGAGTATTGAAGTGTAATCGAGAACGCAACCATTTTAGTCTATGTTTTGTTATCTCTGCTCTTTGCTCTTTGTTTGTCATTCGTTCTTCTGTCATCCGTCTCTCAATAAAGCAACGTTGTATTTTCTCAATCCGTTTTCTTATTCGATAATCCAAAGCAATCGACATAATAAAACTACAGTGTTGTAACCGTTCTGACCTGTCCAAGCGTAAGTAAAGTGTAAGAAAGAGAACGAATGACGTCATTTTAAATAGCTTTGTCTTTGTTGTTCAAGTAATATTTGCATTGCAATATGAATGGTTGCGCCACTTTGTGAATTTAAATTTTACCGCTGTAATTTCGGACGCCGGGCTGTCAGTTCTACAAACCTTAAAGGTAAATTGATGATTGGCATCCCAACCTATTTCCTGAATTTTCCTGTCCATACACATCCTGCACATACGAGTTTCGTTGGCCCGAGCGGGACAACATATTTTACGCGCGCCCTCTGACGGGGAGATAGTGTAACTTTACTTCGCTTATGGATGCCGATAAAAATCGACACGCGTTTGGCGAACATATTTTGTTTTTATTATAATGGATTATTGTAACTGTGCAAATGTGAATCTGTGTAGTGTACCTATAGCATAAATAAAAAAAAAATAAACATGAACTGACGGTTTAATTGGTGTTAAAGAAGAGAGTGCGCAAACCCTTATCGCTGGCTGGCGAGTCGCCGTGATACCCACGCTTGCCCACCAAGTCACTCAAGGTGTGTGCCTTCCATCCCGTGTAGAACTGCTTCTTTCTATCCAACCTGATTCCCAGCAGTTCTTTCTTCCATCCACGTATGTCAATCATCATCGCAATCAACCAAATTACAGTCCACTCAAATTTTGTATACATGCGGTCCCGCGCCGCCAATGAAAATAAAACATAATCATTAAAAAAAAGAAACCTTTTGTCAGTTTTTCGCATTGACGTCTCTTTCAATGGTTTTTCGTTGTTTTTGTTTTGTTGTTTGTTCGAACTTTTGTGTTAATGGACAGAAGAAGGGCAAACAAACGGCAGAAGGAGCTGCTGACGGAGCGGCTCCACGCCAATATGGCTTTGGCAAGGGGTAAGTCTTGACTCTTGTTTTATGTTTCGTACAAGTCATGTTTGTTTGTTCCATACAGTAGGTAACCTATAATCATTCTTCATCTAGTTATAGAAAACTCAACCCAATCTAAAGTGCTTCGATTTCTCAAATGTTTGTGCAGGAATTAATTATGAATATTTCATTTCAGGAAACTTAGCTGATGCCCAGATTGCCCAATTTTAGGCGGAGCTGTGTATGGAGCTCAACCAGTTGGGCTGCCAACGCACAGTGGAGGAGTGGCAACATGTATGATATTCTTTCAGTTTAGATTTTACTTACTTTATTCTTCTATGCATAATAAAGCTCAGCTAAATTCTCAGCAAACAAATCAACTCTAAAACCTTTGAGCATTTAGTCACCTGGACTATTTATTTCTATGTATGGGATGTATGGCGGGGCAAGGTAAAGATAAGGGCCCGAAAAATTAGCACCAACATGCGTGGCACTGGAGGAGGTCCTGCAATGCCAGAATTGTCAGATGTTGACAATAAAATTCTGGAAATTGCAGGACGTGCCTCCGTTTACGGGTTTGCTTTATTTAGAACAGGAACAAGTGATAACCCGACACGGGTGTAGTGGAGTAAGTAGATCATAAGATATATAATCAATCTATTGTTCAATATATCAGGCAGTCTAACCTAGAACATCGTCGTATCATTACATCTCCCAACGTCCATCCCTACACGGGGGTTCGTTCGTTTCTCCCTGTTCATCAGAGGGCAGTGGAGGAGCAAGGGCGGGCTCTGCGTGTACTCACCCTACCGCAGAGTAGGCGGGAAGTTCCCTGCCACCGCCAGGGGCACATCTTTATCGTCTGGAGTGTTGTTGATATGTCTCGTGGCTCCAGACGACCGATGTATAGTCTATGGATTTAAGAAAATAAATGACAGTCTGCTCTGAATAACCAACGTGTTTCATTAGGTTATGGGCCCAATCGCTAAAATATGCGTTATAAAACAGTTTAGATAAGTTATGTTCTGGTTAAATCTTGTTGGAGAAATTTCGACGGGTCGATTTCACCGATTTCCCAATTGTCTATGAAATGGAGCAACGCGTGAGGTCTGTCTCCATCTGCGTCAATTACACCGATGATGGTGCGAAATGTGACAGGCCATATTCCAACGGGCGAGGTTGTGTATTCAGCAAGAAGGACATTTTGAACCGCTCCTCTATGTTGGTTCTATGAACTGTGTGTCAAGTTCAGATTTTTATAATGTTTTATAGAATTTCCACGTGAATTTCCACGTTCTCACAAGCAAGAGCACCTAGAACGTCAGAAAAAAGGAAAACATAAGTTGTTTTATTCTACTATTGCATTAAACAGAATGTATTGTTTATAAATATGTTAAGTAATATTTATTATTTTCCTAGCAGTTTAAAGAACTAATTCTACTTTCACAGCAGAGCATACGCAGTACTAATAAACAGATCAAGACGTGAATGACACATATTATTTCATAGATTCCCTTGCCTCAAAATGCTCGCAGAGAGCCCTTGCACAGTGCATTTGCCATTCTTTGCCCAGCATTCGATCAATTCCATTGGCTGCTAAATATTCTGTATTCTACAGACTTGGAGAGATCTAAAAAAGAGGCTCAGGATGAAGGTACGTAGCAAATAACGATGCGCAAGAAATTTAACTGGAAACAATCAAACAAACTCTACAAAGATATTGGATGTCATCGAGACAGAGTGTGCTGTAGGACTCGACACGGAGGAATCTGGTATTGGAAGAGTTGTGAGTTTTTTATTTATACATCATACTTGACAAAATCTGGGGGCACTGCTGTACCTTTTTCACGAGAAGTCTTTTAGCTAGAACTAAACTATATAGGGTGTAAGGGACAGCCCTCCGCAGACAAACTGTTGTACCAACCCGACTAAAATGTGTGGACAGCAGATTATTATTGTTCATGCAGTTGATGCAATATAGGCAAACGAACAGTTGGAAACTGTGCTCACAGTGCTCATGTGATGACGGTGTTATGGTCCCTAGATTGGTCTTGGCGGTACCTATTCCTTGATGGCATTTTAGTAAGAGAAGATGAATAAAAAGTACAACATAAAAAAGAAAATATGACAAATAATATCGCTTTTCAAAGAATGACTAAAAATATGACCAAACCAACTAAGCTGTTTGTTCAAATGAAGTTGCAGTCTACAAAGAAACCAAAAGATCTGTCATTATCTCTTTTTAAAAAGAGTCCCAAAAGCTACAAGCTTTTATCTAAATATTTTACACTGCCTTCTAGTAAAGCAATGAAACGTTTATTGAGCCGTGTAAAATTATCACCGGGTCTTAATGACGTCATATTTGACAAAATAAAAAAAATTATGACTAGCAAAGATGCAGCCGATAGAATATGTATTCTTATCTTTGATGAAATGTCTCTCACGCCTCAGATTTTTTACGATGCGCAAAAGGATTAATTGGAAGGCTTTTTAAATATTAAAAGTGCATCGTTTGCAGATTATGTGCTGGTTTTTATGGTGAAGGGCATCAAACAATTTTAAGCAGCCAATAGCGTATTTTTTTTTTACAAATACTATACTAATTATAAACACGATACAAATATGAATTCGATACGCCCCACTTAATAAACGGAATTCGAAATTTCGAAATAATTTACTAACAAAAGATTTGACATATAACACAGACGGTAAAAAAAAAATTTTACTGTGGGATTATTTTCAAATGGTTTATAACACGGACAAGTCACATGGGGAACTGAGGCTGCTGAATAAATTAACAGAAGAACACATTATATCGTGAAAAAAATAAGTAAAATGCGAGTGAAGTCAGCGACACAAGTTTTTAGCCATAGTGTCGCTGATGCGACCGAACATTTAACAGCCAGAGGAGATCTACCTGAAGAATGTCGTCAAATAATTGAGTTGACATTATTACTCGACAATTTATTTGACTCATTAAATAGCAGCAGTTTTTCGGTTAGGACGTAATTCGCCTCACCATGAATTATGGAAAAAAAATTAAGAGGTATTAGGGACAGTAAAATTTATAAAAAACTTAAACAACATTGATTTGTTTAAACTATTGTTCCAAGAGTGCAAAATCTTGTAAAAACTATAGAGGACACGGAATATCTTTGGAAAGTGTTGTGTAATAAATGTTGACAAGAAGCAAAATGGATGAATCAAAATGGCGTATTTAAGAGTCTTGCATTTCAAACAGCGCGGCAATGAGCGCTAGTAGCAATAGTAGCATAGTTATATATTTTTAGATGATTGTTATAAAAGTTCTCAGTCGTAATCAAAATATGTCGAGTAAGAGGTTTGGCTTTCCATCTGAAATCCAATTTTGACTCTGACGCTAAGGGGCATTTCTTGGTTTATCAATTAACGCAGTTAATTCATAAACGAAGGCATCAGCGGAGGGAACACTTATAAATAATATTATTTTCACGTCACAAGCTCGGAAAGATTCTGTTTATCGTTCGAAATCTGAGTGCAAAAGTGCATTTTATCCGCTAGCGTGGAAAGAGTTTTTGAAATTCGAATCTGTCAATTCAATATTTTTCTATACCGCCAATCCACTGCAAATGCTTAATAACTATTTCATGACACTGGCCAGCACGAAAAAAAAACTTTTTAAAATGTTCTTTTTAGCAATTCACTTATTTCCTCGCTGTTGTGAGGTGAAAAGTTGTGTGTTTCGCTCGACTGCAAAGTTATTCTGCGTCTCGTACCTTTGAAACCTTCGCTGAGCTCAGGATTCTATTATTTGAACCACTCGCTTCGCTCGTGGTTCAATTTTAGAATCCTTCGCTTGCTCAGGTTTCAATACAAGTACTCGCGCCAAAAAGCAACTTTGCAGCCTAGCATAACAAATAACTATTGGTTTCTTTGTAGTAGGTACATGATATTAACTTAAAAAATTAAGCACCGTTTTGCGCATTTCAATCCGTGCGGTAGTGATGGTGCTCTGGCACTGTCGACAGTGACAATCGCCGCCCTTAGCTATATTTAGATGATTATGATGTCCATGTTATTATTGCAAAGGTTATTACAACTAAATCCAATTATTTATTTAGTCAATACCGAAACTTAAAGCCATAGAAGGCGTTTCAATTGATGTGCATTAAAAAGGCACTAGAGGGCTCTCTTTTTCCGTTATATTACTTTACTCTTTGTATGTATTCAACATCAAACAGATTAATAATTTTCAAAAGGTGAGATTTTTTTGACGCCGTGTAATTGAAATAAGGTATACTACAAATTGTATATAATTTTTGAAAATGAAAATAAAATAGTTGAAGATGCTATTAAACTGCTCGGAGAAACGGAACTCCGTGAACTTATACCAATGATTGAACCGAGGCTGAAATTTAAAAAAAAACATTGGCGGTTTAAAACCACAGGATTCAGTTTCAGAGTCCTCCGAAGACGCTGACGACAGCAATGATAGTTACTCGCATTCAGATTCCCAAGGCTCTCCATGCAATCGGTATGAGACAGAAAATAATGTAGGTACTATCATCTACTACTATCAAATAATGTACGAGCGCCACGAGTCATCTGATTATGAAAATGCAAATTCATCAATCTGAAATATTTACGTTAGCTAAACGACTGACAAGACCATCCAATGATACTGATGGTGGTTCACTTCAAAACGACCACAGAGACGAATCTTCATCGCGTTTTATGCGCTGGTTACCTCAAGATGATCCTGTATTAGGTCCTGTTGGCTGTTCACCTCAAAGTACTCATAGGGATACTCTGAAATTTTCTCGCGTAGAAATACGCGATGGGTATATCAAGAAAGTGTCCTCAGAAGCAGACGTAATTATGTGTATAATCGAAAAAAAAAAAATCAGTTTATGAAACTTTGCAACCATTTGTAATTTTTGTCGGAAATTCGATCGCTGAGGTAAAAGCTGCATACGTTGTGGACTGTGGTCAAACCAAACAGAGTACCATTTCGAAAAACCATGATGATTAGTAGTGAACGTATAGCTACGCGTAAACTTTCATTGCGGGTTTTATATGACATGATGTTTATGGTGCCTTGTAAACACGCAATGAAAATCGGAGCTGTCGAAACTATTTTATCCACTGAACGTCACGGTAGAAGCATTTCATCATTCCTCTCTCCGTTTGAGAACAACAATCAACTGGACTGCTGCTGAATTAGACAAAGTTGTCAAGATGTTACAACCGGGATGATGTTTGAACAGACTAGAAATTACCTCTTCTATACAGACTTTATTTATCTACCTATGGAGATTACTCTAGATTATGATTATTACGATGTAGAAAGAGAAATTGCTGCCTTTAATGTAACCACTCAAGGAAGATGTTCCTTTGACTCATTGAGCAGAGTCAGAACTATACAGCACCAAAAAGGTCAAAAAGATCCTGGCCTTCGGATGGTTTGCTTCCTTTCATCGGATGGATAAACTCCAAGATTTCCGGTGTCGCAACTCTATCAGATATTGAGGATCTTTTGGGCAGTGACAATAACGCTGCGGCCTGGAAAAAATGGTCAATGAAATTTTCCCTTTATTTGATTGCTGCAAATTGTGAGGATGAAAGCGACAAAAGGAAAGTGGCTTTATTACTTCATTCGATTGGCGATCGGGGTATGGAAATATTCAGTTCATTTAGCCTAGACCCCGATAATGTGACATACAAAGAAGTAAAGGAAAAGGAGAAATTCGATGATTACTTCATCCCGAAGAAAAATGTCACCTTAGACAGGTTCAAATTTGGTGTAATGGTTGCCACGCCGGACTGCCAAACCAGGGTCCTGGGTTCGAATCCCGGTACGGTCATGGATGTTACATGTTTGTGCCGTTGTTGTATGGTTCCCATAACAAAAAGCCTATAAGGCTTACTTGGGGTCATTACGATGTATGTGCCTGTGAGCGTTATTTATTTATTTATTTATTTATTACGTTTCTTAGAATAGTTTTGATTTAATTATTGTGTATTTGTTTAATAGAAGAGGAATGTTGTAGAACATCACTAATGTTCTATTATCTTTGACTTCTATCAGAATGTATTGACGTTTTTCTTGCTTGGAATTTAAAATAAAAGCATTGTAATGATATACACTGTTTGATTATTAAAATCTCACACATTCAAGATCCCTTTTGAGGAAACACCCTAACCAAATATAAGTGATTAAATACAAATATGTTAAAGAAGTAGGTTTTACCTGCAAGAAATAAAAGTCAAATTGAGAAATAGGGTAAACATTTTACATAACTCAAAAGAATGTTTTGATAGAGACGGAGAAAAGACTATACTACCAATTAAAAGAAACACTCGAGTAGCATTAAGTCCATCAGCTTTAGCGACATGCAAGCCGTATGTGCCTGACTTTGTAAATTACAAAAGGATTATTAAACTAACCAGCAACACAATTAATTAATTTTCCCTATAACTCTTCAGCCTGTAATAACAGATCAACGTACAAAAAAAGTACACTCGGTAAGTGCCCATCCAAATGGAGGGAGACGCAAGAAGCCAGTTTAGATTGGCTCAAAGGGTTCATGAAATGTCATAGCGAACGTTCACTAAGGAAGCCAGAAAATACAAGATTATCGACGAGGTCTACTATTTTAATAAACACGATATCACACAATTTTACATTAATCTTGAAAATGTTATGATGAAGCATAAATTTCACTTCAGATAGAATTTATAACCTTGACGAGACAAACATAGTGACCGTCGTTCAAGCGCCAAAAATTATTATAGCACGGACGCATTTAAAAACTTTTCTATAATGTGGAGGCCCGTGCTAACGAAATTGGAACCGAAATCACGCAGAATAACTGGCCGTCAAACAAATAGATCGAACATCCAGACTCAAGTCTGTTGAAGAATATTACCGACTTTCAGTGTATATTCTTTTTCTTGATTGTTTGTTAAATGAAATGTCCTCTCGGTTACCTAGAGCTCAGCTACAAAAAAATAGGAAAGCTGCAAAAGTTGCTGTCTCATAACAAAAGTGAAGAAGAGAGGCAGCTCCGGCGCTTCCTTTTCTCCGCCTTTTCAGAGACCCTCTGTCAGTGAAACAGCCATGAGTGAAACGGCAATTGAACACAGACATTTCCAGGACTTCTCGTATATGGTGAAGGCGAATTTTAAGCCACCGTTTTGGAGAGCGCGGCGGCACACGGGTACGCGAGTGTGCAGACCATTGCCTACAACGAAAGAAGTGAATCTGGTTTTCTGTTCGACACTACCGGAGGTGAGGGACAGGATCTTTCGAGTGTTGAAAGCGAAGCTAAAGAGAGATGCGGTAGGTCGAATTAGAATGTCATGAGATTGACTTTGTGGCCTTCTTGCGTGTGCTTATGACTGTGATTGGAGATACTGGTCTCTTCTCGTTACTGTACAGATTACCTCAAGGTAAACTGTGTAGTGATACTAGTCGTGTTGCTTTTAAAGCTAAATAGAGAACATGTAGGTCGAACTTTTAAAACGACAGTAATAATATGGTGATTGAATAGTGTTGAGTTATGATGATAATTAGAGTTAATCCTCCATTAAATCTCTTACTGTCACTTTTTGTCTTGTTGACGTAGTAAAAGCTAGCAAGAGATTTAATCGAGGATTAACTTTAATGAGCGTTTTAACAACTGAGTGTAACAGGACTGGCCTTAATGCATATTCATCAAGACATTGCTTCAATTATGAACGCTGAAGTAGTAGATAATCTTCAGCAGGAAACAAAAGAAAACTATCATTATTAAACATGTAATTTTTCATTATTAAATATTTGCTATAAGTATTTTATAATTCCTATTCTTGTTTGTCTTTGATAAATAATTTACCCCAAAGAGAACTGCAATATAATGAAAGGACACTCTTCACTTCTTTGTCCCTTGTGCCCCTCCCAAAAATAAATCCTGGATCCGCCCTTGCATACAATCCAAACAACCAACCACCTCCAACCAATTATAGTTGTAAATATTTCATGTAATTTGACTGTATGTATAACTATTATGTATCTGTATACATAACCTTGAAAGAAAAATCATTTATTTGGATCTCCGATACACATACAATCCAACCAACCACCTCCACTCCAATTAACCAACTCAACCTTAGTTTAAGAATTTTGTATTATGTACCTTTTTGTATTAGTTTTTGTATAATTTAAACGGTCTTTCGTTATTTTTTTTTATTTTAACCATTGTTTTTTTTAGAGGACGAGAACATGTGTTGCAGAATAAAAATATCTTGGACATTGTCACACAAATTATCTAGTCACATTTTAAAGTTACAGAATCTAGCCTGGACTTGTATTATGATAACTAGACAACGATATAGAATACATATTTAGATACAAACATCCATGACTCGGGTACAAATATTCATATTCACCATACAAATATTTGTCCCTTACGGGATTCGAACCTGCGACCCTTGGTACAGCAGGCAGGTTCACTACCGACTGAGCTACCGGGCCGTCTTCCGACTGAGCTACCGGGGCCGTCAAATAAGAACTTAGAAGTGGATGATCTCCATCATGATGGAATTGAACAAACGACCGAAAAGGAAATAATAATAAAAATAAGACAAGTCTCAAGAAGATTTAGTGGCATGGAAAAACCTTTCCGGGATCGAGACGACAACGCTCGAACATAATTATGGACAACGCCATCCTGGCTTTCTGCTATACGATATGATGGTGACTAAATGTTCCGTGTTACGATGATGCCCTAGCCGTTAAGCCAGTCTATGGTTTGTAAGAAAAAACAATAAAGAAGTTTGTTCTCTATGGGCGTCGCCCGAACCAGACATCTCGTGTTTTATTAACCCCTTCTTTAAATACATTAAATTACTATTCCCTGGCCTTCCAACAGCCAGCATAACATGGTGGCAGCGGAAACTCAAGCTACCTTAATAAGAATCAAGAGATTCACTTCGTCACAGTCAAGTCAAGGTACGAATATTAAATTCAATTCCAACAAAATGGCGCAAGACCCGCCGACGCCGTCGCCAAAAGCCGCTTCTGTCCTTGCTCCAGCTAACTTCTACCTTGACTTATCACCAAACATGCCACTGGCGTGGAAAAACTATGCGATGTCGCTAAAAATGTACCTAACAGCGAACAACCTCAACAACGAAGACGACACGAGGAAAGTAGCCATCTTGCTCAACACCATTGGAAAAGACGCATTACCAATATTCTACTCTTTCGACGTTGAAATGACAGCAATCACCTTCAAAGACCTACTAATGAAATTCGAAAAGTATTTTTTGCCTAGAGTAAACATAACAGTGGAGGGAGAGACACAAGCTCTTTCTATAATAAATTACCCTCAACGAAAGATTATTTATTTGTATGTCCGACACACAGATATAATCCAACCAACCAAACACCTCCAAACAAGTGTAGTAATAATCAATTCATTTAATTTGACTGGTATAATAATCTGTATACATAACCTTGAAAGAAACATCTTTTATTTGGTACTCTTGACACAAATAATCCAGGCCAACAAACCACCTCCTGCCTCCACGTATAGTAATTATTTCATTTATGTTGAAAAAGTGCCGAGCCGGCGACTGGTTAGCGACATCCCTTCCCTCACTCATTCGATCTCAAACCACGTTGCAAGCAAACTGCAAGATAACTGTACCTACACGGAGAGAAATAAATTATGATAACAATACTACCAGAACGTATGGTAAATATCATTCTAGTATAAAGAAACAGAATAAAGTGTACCTGATTGACTTTTAACAACAAATAATCGTATTTTAATAAATGCCAGAATATTATAGTTAACACATTTTAGTACACATTACTCAAACCTATTTATAAGCACATTTTTATTATTGTAAAGAGAAACTTTCAATAATTGTAAAGTATACATCCATATTTTGTTTGTTGTTGCTACCTGTCGATTAAACAATACAATATCTCGGTTGTCTCTAAAATATCGCAAGTAACAACAATTTTATTAGTTGTTTAAATAAGCTAGATTCATATAGTACTGTTTACCAGATTATGTTATCATTAAAATAATATAATGTTTTGTGTAACATGAGTATCGTATATCAAACGAAACGTTGTTTACGTTTGCCAAATATATTGCATGGTTTGCTTGAACTTTGGTTAGCAGCACTGACTGGCTGGCCTGGCTGCCATGTTTGTCATTTCATATTTCGGAGCTGTGCGTGCGCGTGTGCTGAGACGTTGGCTGAGATAAATGGTGTGTTAATCAAATATAATAGAGTGTTTGTTCCAAATCAAGTTTGGAAATGGACAAGGATATTGAAAAACTATTAGATAAGTGGCAGTTGGCCGAGTACATACCTATATTTGCCGGTGAGTTTTATAAAATTTATTTGATGCGCTCTAATAAGACTCAAATAGCTTATGCAACCCATGCTGCATCTAAATTAAAGTGGGACTGGGCCGCCTTGTCTGCATTATGCCAAACATGTTATGGGCGAAAATCACCACCGAGTGGAAGCCTCCAAGAGACGGCGGCGTGGACGACCAAGGCGGCACACAGAAAATATATTTGGACTTCATCTAAAGCCGGTATCTACTTACTTTTTTACCCTATAACAGCGAAACAAAGAGGAGGGTTATGATTTTGACCATGTTCTTTCATACTCATAAGTCTCATAACGTCTAAACTAATATCATAATTTAAAAAATGAGGTATTTTAATATTTATTATTATTTTATTACAGGATGCACACCTAACTCCTGACCACATCGATGACGCCCTTGATGATATAACAAACGTGATATTCTTGCCCCCGTCCAGCATCATTATCAGCAAGTACTTCAGCAACTACTTCAACCCCAATATTTACAATAATTGATTCACCTACAAGTGCATCAAACGAAGCAATAAATTTTCCATTCAAATATACTGAAATCTAGGCACGGCAGGGGACATATTGGGAAAGGGACATTATGAACATGAACTTAACGACCGACAAGAGCCTAGCTCAGTTTTTTTGTGATTTTATTTTTTTACCTAAGTACCTATTTGAGTATTTCCGGCTAATTATATAGTTGTGAGTGAATAAACCCCGTTGGGTAAGTGATGAACAATATTTTAGTTTAGTAATATGTGGAAATTAAGGAATAGAAATGTACCTAGGTTTAATGTTATTTGTGATACTGGTCTAGCTAGACTTTCTTCTAGTTTAATTTGTACTAGTCATTCTAAACGATTGCTTGTGGCTTACGCAATCAATTCTACACTCTTATAAAATATTAAAAATGATCATCATCATCATCGCTTTAGTTTAAGTTTTATTATAAAACCGCTCTGATCGCCATCACTGCACTGCACCTGCTTTGCTTCTAGAAGGTACTTTTCCACCTAGTGTTGTGTCCAAGTAAACGGCGGAATCAGAGAGGTGTTCTGAACATTTTATAACCGTAATGGAACGTGATTCCATGGTCCCATGACTTCTTTTCTCGTCGCAAGTATCCGGTATCATCACCACTTCCACGACTCTTCGTGCGTCCACTTCACTGGACTGCTGTCGCGGGAAGTACCTAGCTTTTCGGAAGTGACATCAGACGGGCCCTTTTGCCCACGACCGCTATTTTTATTATAGTACCTACTTTCTTTTATTAAATTAACTTTATTTTACTGATTACTTAGGTGTTTCATTCATATCTATAAACCCAAACGTTACACTGTATGTATAATTATTCTGTGTACGTAACCTTCAAAGACAATTTATTTGGATCTCTGATACACATACAATACAAACAACCACTTCCAACCCAAGTATACATAGTTGCAATAATTTCATAAAATTTTACTGTGTATAATGTATTTTTAAATGATTTCAAAAAGGAAGAGGTTCTATTATAACATTCTGTATACCTACTACGCTTGTATGCAGAACAGACTGCTGACCTAGCGTGCAACGGGGTTTTATTGCATTAACATCTGTTTTCGATATTTCTTTTTTACACGCGCAGTCTAGATTTGAACCTCGCGAAGAACACTACTTGTATCTTTTTAATTTTCTCAATAAATTCTTTATTAATTAAAAACTCATATTCGACTCCGTAACATTTCTATGAATGTATTTATATGTTTGTATTTATGTTCACCGATATTTTCGTCAATTGTGGACGAAACATTTTTAGTATTGAAAACCTTGAGAGAAAAAAATCAATATTTGGATCTCCGACACACATACAATCCAACCAACCAACAACCTCCAACCAAGTTGTAAATATTTATGTAGTTTGACTGTATGTATAACTATTCTGTATACATAACCTTGAAAAAAAAAAACTATTTTGATCTCCGATACACATACAACCCAACCAACCACCTCCAACCAACCAACTCAACCTTGGTAAAGTAAAGAATTTATTTTTGTATTTGTTGTGTTTTGTTATTTGTGTGTAAACGTGTTCTCATCGCTACAATACAATATGTAATAAAATGGTCAGGCCCTCTGCAATAATATTGCCATGCCCTAACAGGGCGTCAGAATAATTAAATAAGATCTAACCTAAGGGTGAAAAGGGCAGGTAAGGGTGGGTTTGACCTTGCGGCAGCATTGGACAGCCTGTGTCTCAAAAGATACAAGGCACCATAGGACGCCAGCTGTCAGACGTGAGTGACGAACATGGATCTAGAATCATAAAGGATCCCACTCTTCCTTAGAAGCATTGACGTTCGACTCCGTCGTCGATATTTCCAATTTTACGTGTGTCCCTTTCTATCCAATGACGTCACAACCAAAATTGAATGACGTCAATTTTTGATGTTGGATTAGAAGGGACAGAGCTGGGACAAAGTTCGTAAAAAACGTCACTAAAAAAAACTACGGAGAAGAACGATCCTTACCGACCACAAAGGAGTATTATCATGTTTCCCGTCTTGTTAGGCAGTCTGCACTCCACTATAGAGGATTCCAAACTTCTTGGTGACGGACGAAGTACTGTTTTTGCAAACATTTGACATCAATGAGAAAATCGTTTACACTGCCATCGATAAGCAAGACTTTGTCGCCGATATGCCAGGACATCATTCAAACCGGCCATATAAAATTACTGATGATGCTAGAAAAAGCGTCGTAGATCACATTATTTTTTTGCTATAAGGATAGTAACCACTGCCTTCAGCGGCTTGGGCGATAAAGAACTGATGATGAAGTAGGTTTACACCTTTCAATACTTACTTTCAGTAGATAAAACCAAAGCCACAATTTCTTTTTATTACCTATCTACGCCACTGCAGCCCGTGTGAACCGCAAGGCAGACTAACCACAAACAAAAACCAAATATTAAAAGGTGAACGTACTATGTATTAATTGATTTTCCCACTTCCTTTTCGTTCCGTTTTATTTCTATAATATTAAACAACACTTGTTTAGGTCTCACCGAAAATGGTTAGGGTTTATACAAAAATCGAGATATCTCGACAACGACATCCCATTAACGACAAGAGTCAAAGCTCAGACAGGAAAGGGCAAACATTTAATAATTTTGCCTATAAAGTACGAGAAAGATTTCCTCTTCTATAATGGTAAGAGAAGAGGAACAATCGAAGTGATTTACAAATTTCGAAGAATTTTACCAAAATTAAAGCCATATTCGGTGGTTCGCTGTATCCAAAATGGCATGCGAATTGCATTTACTGACTCATGATTGTACAACTAATCGCCATTATAGCAGATATTTCTAAACAGTGTTAATTTTCAATAAATTCTTTAAAGTAAAAGATACCAATAATATCTGAAACCCCTCTTTTCGTTCTTGTTCAGATGGTTAAATGAGTCGTGATAAATCACAAGATATTATAATTCGTTGTATTTATGATCTCTACGACTTTTGGGATGAAGCATAAAAGTGTCGACGTCTACAAATTGCGATACGCAAATCGCATAAGCATTGGAAAATCGTCAGTTTGTAGTATCGAAAATCTTACAATTAAACACCCAAAAGCCGAAGAGTTAAAAAATAGGGACAGGAAATCATCGACAACCAACCTTATCAACATAATTATGTGTTATATTGAACACTATTAAAATGAAAACAGTACTAAAACCAATGATCAAAGTTTAAAAAGACTTGTTTGTGAAAAATCACAAGACATAGAACTAATTCGTTGTATTAAAAATCCCTTCGACTTTTGGGATAAAGCATAAAAGTGTCGACGTCTACAAATTGCGACAGGCAAATCGTCAGTTTGTAGTATCGAAAATCATACAATTAAACACCCAAAAGCCGAAGAGTTAAAAAATAGGGACAGAAAATCATCGACAACCAAAACCTGATCAACATAAATGTGTTTTATACTTACGCTCAAAATGAAAACAGTACTAAAACCAATAATCAAAGTTTAAAAAGACTTGTTTGTGAAAAATCACAAGACATTAAACCAATTCGGTGTATTAAAAATCCCTTCGACTTTTGGGATAAAGCTTAGTGTCGACGTCTACAAATTGCGATAGGTAAATCGTCATGTTTACGCCAGATTAACACTAGCCCAATCATGCTCCGTGTTTGCTTAGACTTCTCTAGAACCATATTTCAAATTTTCCCGTCCCTCGTTTTTCCCTTCTCTTGAGACTGACTTACGAACCCCGGCGGCCATTACCCTGCCGGCTCCGAACCGTTCAACGGACGCGAACCTGTGAATTGTGAACAATATCCTGTGCTCTTAAATAATCCATCTCTAAAGTGGTCTACAGTGCGTTTAAACCTTCTGGACATAAAAGAAGATATAGGACGGTACCGTTCACGAAGATTCAAGAAATTACAACATATCCACACCAGCTGGCCAGAGAGGCTCGGCCCAGGACCGACGGGTACGTGACTTACAGTTTCTTTTCCCCTTTATTACCCCCTTTCACGGAGTTAATACAAATATTTCCCGAGCCCACCCCTAAATTAAACACGTCAGTTTGTAGTATCGAAAATCTTACAATTAAACACCCAAAACCTTATCAACATAATTATGTTATTTGAACACTATTAAAGCTCAAAATGAAAACAGTACTAAAACCAATAATCAAAGTTTAAAAAGAATTATTTTTGAACAATCACAAGATATTAAACTAATTCGTTGTATTAAAAAACTCGACGACTTTTGGGATGAAGCATAAAAGTGTCGACGTCTTCAAATTGCGATACGCAAATCGCATAAGCATAAGCATCGGCAAATCGCCAATTTGTAGTATTAAAATCTTACAATTGAACACCCAAAAGCCGAAGAGTTAAAAAATAGGGACAGGAAATCATCGACAACCAACCTTATCAACATAATTATGTGTTATTTGAACACTATTAAAGCTCAAAATGAAAACAGTACTAAAACCAATAATCAAAGTTTAAAAAGACTTTTTTGTGAAAAATCACAAGACATAGAACTAATTCGTTGTATTAAAAATCCCTTAGACTTTTGGGATAAAGCATAAAAGTGTCGACGTCTACAAATTGCGACAGGCAAAACGTCAGTTTGTAGTATCGAAAATCATACAATTAAACACCCAAAAGCCGAAGAGTTAAAAAATAGGGACAGGAAATCATCGACAACCAACAAACCAACCAACCTGATCAACAGATGCTTTGTTGCAACATACTATTATAGATCAAAATTATAAGAGTACTCAAAACACGTAAAAATTCACTCTATACAAAACTGTATTTCATCTTATTTAAAATAAAATCTCTACGACTTTTGCGATAAAGCATACAATTTTCGACACCTACAAATTGCGATGACTTAATCGTCAATTTGTATTATCAAAAATCGTATAGCTAAACAGCAACCTTCGTAGAGTTTGATTATCGACAACCAAAACTGAAAAACAAACAACCGCGCAGAAAACTAACCAAAAATCTTCATTTCAAATTACCTCCTTGAAAACTATAAAATCTTGTCAAGATGCAATGAATGTAATGCATGCTTGGAATGCTCTTTGCATTCTATGATTAATGATTATGCATAAAGTAAACAGTAAAGGAAACGAAGTAAACCTAAACAGGAATCCGAAATGAACAGAATCATTTGTATATTTTTTATTATTAGAAGAACGGCTTAAGATCTGGAGAACAAAAGCTAATCAAGTTGTCCCATGTAACCTCCACGACAGACCTGCCCACCGGGAAAATTGAACAATGAAGAGATTCTTCAAGAGGAACTTGCAAACACCCCTAGGCATGCACTTTGTTGCACTTGCACCCTTACATTATTTTTATTATGTTTTGTTGATGTTTTTGGTGTGCAAATAAAGAATATTTATGTTATATTTAGATTATTAACTTTTTATTCTTCAATTTTGAAATGTGTTTTCTAAAGCTATTGTTTTTTGGTTGACATTGTCATAGCGAGTTGTTAGCGAATAGAAAATTGTTATAGTTTGCTTTTTCCACTTTATAAAACCCATTTAACATCAATAATATCGTTTTTTATCAATAAGATCCGTATTACAATTAGATATAAGATTGACGTAGCAGAAACAAATATAGACAAAACGATACCACTTGACACAAAACTATGTAATGGATTATAGGACAGCACTCACAATTAAACATTAACAGTAAAATGACAGTATACATAGCCAATTTAAAGCCCATATGGACATTTGGTATACAGTTGTGTGGTACAGCCAGGAACAGCAATATAGAAAAACTTGAAAGATTCCAAACAAAAACACTAAGAGCAATACTCAATATTCCACAGTATATTCGTTAAAAAGTTCTTCTATAATGGCCTGAAAATTTACATAGTTAAACAGGAAATTTCGGAATACAGTAAGAAATACGAAGAAGGTTGTCAAGGCACAAAAATAACAAAAAAAAAACAAATGAAAGATACTTTGCTATGAAGCAAACAACTGTATAATGAATAATCATTAATAGAATTATTGAATAGAACTCATTAAATAGCTAAATAACACAGTTTTTGAGAGTTACGCGGTTATTCATAAAGCTAAAGTTAATCATTATAACGGGTTCTTATCACGGGATGACTGCAGGTAGCCCCCGTGATTATGGCAGTTGCGGTTCACTTAATAAATAAATAAATAAATAACGCTCACAGGCACATACATTGTAATGATCCCAAACTAGCACTAAAGGCTTTTATTATGGAAACCATACAACAACGGCACGAACATATAACATCCATGACCGAACCGGGATTCGAACCCAGGACCCTGGTTTGGCAGTCCGGCGTTGTAACCATTACACCAACCGGGTCGTCAGTTGTAACCAGTTGTAACACTGCCGAAATATCGGGAACTCCAAAATAAATAAAAACACGGTAAGAACCCGTTATAATGATTAACTTTAGCTTTAGGACCAACGGTTTAACGTGCCATTCGAAGCACGGAATCATCTTTCTCTTCAGACAATCAGGTGATTCAGCCTGCAATGTCCTAAACAACTGGGAAAAAACGCACAAAGTAACATATCACTAGGAGTCCCCCGTAGGATCGAACCCACGACCTCCCAAGAGCCTAATAATTTTTAACCATTAGACCGTGGAGGTAGTTTTAACACTTAAAGAATATAATGAGACTAACAACAGAATTGTAGGCACAGAACAACAGATTTACTAGAAATCCGAACAGAATCTTCATCAGTCACCCACCATCTCTCTACATTCATTAGATCTTCTAGTTCTTCTATTCTTGTCATTTATGTTGCTCTCTCTAACACCTGATTCATTTGATCTTCTATTTCTTTCTATTCCTGTCACCGTGGGGTATTAAGCTCCAATAATACCTATCTCTCCACTGGCTGCGATCTTGCACAGCACCACAGTATATCTAATACTGTATAAGTACTAACTGCCCCCACACCAATTTTAATCTCACCCCCTCTTGGAAGCGTGGCGGAAAATGTAGGCAATGGCGTATTCCTGTCTCGCTCGCACTCGTTCAGTATCGCACATCAGTACTCACCTCTTGTAAATTTTTCCCATTTTTATGAAATGACAGCTAAATGTCCAAGGTGTTGTAGCGCTGTAGATATCCTCCCAGGTCATGTCATTTCCAGGTCAAACTTTAGGCCTCTTACTTCCAGAGTACAGCGCCAGGTTATTTCAGGGCCAGGGTACCATTCTAAGGCTGTCTTTCATGAGTGATCCGAACTTAATATCCAGAATTCACCCTTCGGAATTTATCTGACTCCAATCTCATTATGTTCGAATTTCACGTCATAAAAACATCGCTGCAATTTATATCAGTACCAAATTCGTCAAGAATCTTCATAATATCACGACTGGCGCACTCTGCGTCGACTTCCCTCATGCAATTCAACCTCTCAGTAACATGTTTACCGAAGAACCAATAACTTTGTTCAGACGATGATAGATGACAGGACGGGCTTCTTGTAAGTGGCTTCATAGCTCGAACTAAGTCATCAATGACTCTCTTGCATTTAGTATTGGTTACTTTGATTGTATGATGTTTATCCTTATGTTGGCCTCGTTTTCTGAGCATCGGTTCTAAGTCTTCAAAGTCTGTGTTTCCACGGGGCCTGTCTGTGCGTCTACCTTGCTGTCTAATCAAGAGTAGACCTAGATCGTCCAAATCTGAGTGTAACTCTTCTTTTACTTCCGTATTCGACAGCTGTTTGAAGTCATCGGGCAGTGATGGAAAGTCCTGGAAAGTTTAAAAAGAAAATAAAGTTGCAGGCATTCATTTAAGAAAATAAAAATGTGTACTATAATTTGAGTGATAAGTTTTTTTAACTTTTATGTATACACGGCGACACATCAAGCTTTACAAAACCAACGTAAGCTGGCCGCGCGTAAGTCGAGTAACGTATAACGTCGCGCGGCCAGCTTATGTTGGTTTTGTATAGCTTGATGTGTCGCTGTGTGTACGTATACCGACTGCTCTCAAATGGTGAAGGAAAATTTTGTGAGGAAACCTACATATGCTGAAGAAGAAATTCTGATGCGTATGTGAAGTCAATCCGCATTGGGCACGCGTGGTGGACTAACGCCTATACCCCCTCCCTGAGGGTGGGCCTGTGCCCTGCAGTAGGATGTACATAGGATCCTTCTTAAGGGGCCATAGGTCCCGACGAATATTTTCTATGAGAAACGCGATTGCCGAGCGCTCCGAAAAGTGTGTGCGTGAGCCGTATTTTCGATTAAAAACAACTAACCAAAGTACTTTTTCTAGATTTTATTTATGATTGCACTAGTTAAACTAATGGTGAATATGTGAGCATAAATACCAACAATCGGAAACTATTTTAAGTTCTTCTAAACCGAGAAAAATGTAAAAAAATGCATGAAAATACGTCATCTTTGAGACGATTTTCTATCGAGTGAAGTAATTCCAATCGTGTATTCAGTTGATGATTTCACTAGATGAACTATCCAAAAATACTGAGGTATGACTTTAGTTTCGGTAAATTGTATAAATCTAGTCGTAAAATGAAAAATAAAAGATGCCTCCGAGGTATTTCCACCTACTATTACGTCTTAAATGCTGACAGTTTTTTAAGAGGTTGATCATACCATCAAACTGGAGGTGCGCTGGAGTGTGCACTGCGCACCCATATGTAACCGCGTACCCTCTGGCCTTATGGCGATTACTGTAACTATTTATGGAAGCTGATGCTTAGATCACAGTTTTACTTTTTAAGCATTAGCAGCAAAGATTTATATACAAAGCCAAATTTCTAACTTATGTTAATTACCTAAACTAAGAACATAATGTATAATGCAACTTTCCCTGCAAATAAAGATTTTTATTATTATTATGTATCTCAGTTGGTATTTCACGGGCCGTAGCCCGGACCTTTGGAAGGCTTGCGTGGGGACACAGGTCCAACACGTAGAGGCCCCTTCGAGACACTTTTATCTAAATGTAATGGGATGCACCAATCGTGAATCTATCCCTGAATGCATTATGCAAATACACTCATAGACAGACCACGCTTGGCGCAAAGACTATTGTGAGAGAGGATATAATGTTACTCGGACTATGGGGGTGAACTGGGTGGGCCGGGAAATCTGGGTTATTGCGGAGAGACTCGGGACGCCTGCCGTAACAAATGTCTCAAGTTTGTTCAAAATGGCAGACGGTGACTT
Organism: Agonopterix heracliana; assembly: GCA_963693445.1. Lineage (NCBI taxonomy): Eukaryota > Metazoa > Arthropoda > Insecta > Lepidoptera > Depressariidae > Agonopterix > Agonopterix heracliana. The sequence continues at coordinate 4,743,197 of OY856321.1, forward strand.
GCCAACTCATTTGATGGGCCCCTTAAAATGGCCGCTCGCAAGGAGCGACAAGGCGGCAACATCTAGTGAGCGGCTAAGGTTGTAGAGAGGTGAGTCTGCGGGCGCCAGTTCCCGGTGCTAAGCGCACCAGTCAGCAGGCCCCCGGCGTTATGACATTTTACACTTCCAACCTGGAGCATAGGTTCCGCTCTTGCGACTCCACTCCTCGCCGGCCGATTAAGGCAAGACAGGAGGTGAGGGCCAAATCAATCCGGGCCCTCTGGAGAATCGGGTCCGTGGTGTCGCCAATCACCAACAGCTCGCCACAAGCTGCCCTTATATTTGCTACACCCATTATGGGTAAAATTGTATTGGCTCTCAATGTATCAAGTACATATTATGTTACCATCTTGAAATGTACCTACAATTTATGGCATTAAATAAATGAAAAAAATTAAATGAAAAATGAAAAAAACTGAACAACATTCTGACCAAAATATATGGGACAGCAGATTTTTTTTTTCGCGATTTCGATGTCGATCCCATAGAGAAAGTTTATCAATTTGATGGTCTGATCAAAAACTGTCAGCATATTAAGTTTGACCTGTAGTTAGGCTGCTGATGATGATGATGATGACATGTTCTAGGTTTGCATAGCATAGCATATGCTCACGACTATATTCCCCGAGGGGATAGTCAGAGATATTCTGAAATCTCAGAACATCCACTTTTCACCAGTAGTTCTAGGTTTGAATCTATCTTATTTGGCATGAATATGCATGAGGCGACTAAGGGATAATTCATAAGCAGTTTTGTATTTAGTTACACTGCCATTTCCCAAAGCTTGGAGATGCTTGAGATGAAATACAAAACGGTCACCCATCCAAAGACCTCCATCCAAAAAGAAGAAGAGATACTTTGGTGATCGTTTCCAATACCGGATCTCCATGACGCCAACTAATGTATTTGTGTCCTAATAATATCTTAAATGTTTGTCAGTCAGTCATGCATAAACGTTTTGATAGAATTTAACACACAGATAGAAAATTTTCTGTCCACACATAGCATACTTTTTTTAAGTTAATGCAGACGAAATTGTAGGCAACAGCTAGAAAAAATGCATTGCATTGCACCCTCCGTGACTGCCTCTGTGGTCTAATGGTTAAGAGCATTGGGCTCTTGACACAGAGTTTGTGGGTTCGATTCCCATGCCACGGGGGAACACCTAGTGAAAGTGAAATGTTACTTTGTGCCTTTGATAAAGTTATATGTCAAGATTGACAGTCGAAGATACGAAAGCGTCGAAAAAAATTGGAACCAGTACTGGCTCCTAAACCTTATACATATACACCCACACATACAGAATTGGTATGGCGCCTCACGCACACCAACCTATGAAACTTGGCCCCTTTTGTTTTATACGGTAAAACAGTCACGCTCATTCTAGACATATACTTTTTCTAAGCTTTGTGCATTTTTCCGCAATTGGTTCGGACAGTGCAGACTGAATCACTTCACTTGATTGTCTGAGAAGAAAGATGATTCCGTTCTTCGTATTGCTCGTTAAGCCTTTGGTCCCGGCTAATATCTGGTGGTAGTAGTAGTTACAAAAACCACTTCAGAGGCCGTAAGGCGGTCTGAAAAAACTCTAGACACCAGGGCTTGCAGCCCACATGATAAGAAGATTGCATTGCATTGGGCATTGTTTTTTCTGTACAATAAAGAGTAAAATAAATAAATAAATATATTCTTACCGCATCAAAAGATTTAACATCCCTCCTCGCAACGCATTTCAGGAATTGAAGAGGTTTCCATAACGGCCAGCAAGGGACATAGATATCCACTGGACTCCTGGCCGTCTCTTTAGACTTGTCTACACGGCGTAGGTTGTGATTGAACGTGCTTCTGATGTTTACCCAGCGATCTCGGACGGAACGGGCTGGAATGATACAAAAATGTTTATTGGGTATACCTAAACACCCTAGTAATAATTGATGGGGTAGTTAGACCATCAAACTGAAAAACGAACTATGGAGACGTATTTTATGATAAACTAGTGTTTTCCCGCGACTTCGTCCGCACAAATTATATACCAGATTTTAAGTCAGATCATAAGCTATCAAACAAAAAAAGTTTCATCAAAATCGGTTCAGTAGTTTTTGCGTGATGCGCGAACAAACAAACAAACAAACAGAAAGACAAAATTTATAAAAAAGGTTGATTTCGAGTCAGGGATACCTACAAAACATATTGTAATCTTTTTTTTGTAAATATCTTCAATGTACAGACAAACTTCAGTTACAGTTTTATAATAGTTTAGATTAGATATAATGTTTTGTATGAAGCAGATTTTTTTGTTTTCTCTATGTTGGTTCCATAGTAAAAGTGGTTAAGTCAGTCAGTCTAAAGTTTAGCATGAAAAAAATAAAATAAAAATAACTGAGTTACTACATAAACTACGTATGCTAATTAAAAAAAAATCTGTATTATATTGCTTTAAAAACACCCTAAAAGGGATGGTTTATGGTCCAAGGTGTGGTCCTGGGTTGCTTGCCAGGCTTCTTTCAGGGCTGTTTGCCAGACCGTGTGGCATGTGTGAACGCACCATAATATTAAGGCTCGGCGAAAACGAGCTACCAGCCACAGCCACCGACAGCTTACACGCTTTTTAGGGTTCCATACCCAGAGGGTGAAGACGGGACCCTATTAATGTTGTCCGCCCATCCGTCTGTCTGTCCTATTTATTTAGGGCTGTAACTTTTGAACGGTAACAGCTAGACAGCTGAAATTTTCACAGAATGTGCGTTATTAAGACGCTGTTATACCGTCGAGGCCGTTTTTTTAACAAGAACGAAAGTGTTTTAAACTGTGTTTTAAAGTCTGAAATTAAATTATGTCTTATTTAAGGATCGGGCGGATGGGCGACTGTTCTCAATTACACAATTAGATTAAGTTTACTAGATAGAAAAAAATCCCAAAGTTACCCCTTTTTGTTATGTTTTTTCAATACTATGATTAAACTGCTGATATTTAACTTTTTATTCTTGTACTTAACTAAATACATTAAATATTTCTAGTGAACTCAGGAGAAGTTTTAGCTTAGAAACTCCCAATGAGCAAAGATATTGACGAAAAACACGTTTTTTTGCGATCCTGCTTTCAATTGGAGCGGGATGGCTAATTGTAAACTTATGCTTGCAAGAAAGAGACTCTTGCAGTGGGATAACCTAGCCTTAAGGTGGATTTCCTAACAAATAATAAAAATTTATAATTTCAAAAAGTTAAGAATTAAGGGGTGTCCTCGTACAAGAAACTACCTAGTTTTTTTCATACATTTTGTAGGTACGGGCCGTCACGCGCCTCACGTGTGGCCGGTGGTGGCCGCCACTCGCTGCAGCAGTGTCCGCGACCGCGAAAAATGACCCACTGACCCGACAGCCACCGCCGGTGGCTGTGGCCGGGCTTCATGGCCGCTCCACATTCACGCGTTCGCGCGCGAAAACGGGAATGTGGAGCCGATTCGCATATTTTTCGCGGGTTCGCGCCTTGTTAACCACTTTATGTCGGTTTTTGGCCCGCGTCAAAGAGCCTGCGAACGCGCGAAAGCTGCGTAGTGATAACACTGCGAATGTGGAGTCAAGAAGAGTTCACGCGTGATTTGAGCCGCGATTCACACTGCGAATGTGGAGCGGCCTTCACAAAAAATCTGCATTTCTTCTATTCTATTCTATTTTTAAAATATGGCTGCCATCTTGGTTTGTGATGATTTTGCCAATGTCGAGTTTTTGTAGCAAAAGTGCTTGACGTTGTACGGTTATGAAGATATTTTGGTGACTTCAAGGGTTGTTCTTACAAAAGAACACTATCTAGAGCCACCACTGGAGCCCCGCTGTCGAGCTGGGGGGGGAAAAGGACGAGCGACACGCGACACGCGACCACCCACTAGCAGATCCACAACGCGACTCTCTGCTGCATTTCCATAAAGCCAGAGCGTTGAGGTAGGTATTATAAAAACTTACCCGTAAATCCTCGACCCAATTTAGCTGCAAACTCAGCGTAGGCTTTATATTTCAGCCTGATGTGATGATTTGTGTTCCCGATCGGCTTCCAGATGAAATCTCTCTCACGAATAAATTCCACCAAATCTAACTCCAGTTTACGAGTCCAGTAACATGGCTTACGCGGCATTGTTGTACGTTGTGGTTTATAACATGGTTATAATGCACAATGGATAATTATTTAATAAAAATCAAAAGCAGCTTCACGCTCGCGTTTCACAATTTTCACAAAAGAAAGAAAGCGAACGAAGAACGAACCGAACAACAAAACAAAAATCAAAGATGGCTTTCTCTCTTCACTTCCGACTCTTTCCGAGTTTTTTTGTTTTTTAATATATTTACTAGCCTGGTTACTAGACCTTTTGGCTAAATCTTAATTTATTTTTAATTTTCTTCTGTTTTCACATTAAAACGTTGGTATTCGACGTTTTGACGGTTCTTTGGAGTTTTTGGAGGCAATCGAAAGACGCAGGAAAAGCAGAGAAGTCCACAGGAAAGAGGTGAACCGACCGCTTTGCCGCGCTAAAATCACGGAACACTTTTCCTGTTTACGACCCATGCACCATCATATTTCACTGAACTATATATTGTTCACTTGCACGACACTTTGTTACGCAAAACAACACCAATTTTACAAACCAAAACTCACTATAAACAATAAAAATTCGATGAAATATGAGGACTCCAAACGTCAGCTACCAAAGCCCGCCAAAAACTCCCTCTTTCCGAGTTCCGATCAGTGTTGCCACATTAGTTTTAGTAATGGGGGCAATTGTATAAGAATAAGAATATTTTATTGTTCAAACTGTGTACAAAAAAAAGATGTTACAATAAGATAGAATCAACAGTTTGGTCCGCAGCACGGACGTACAATATAGGTGGCTTACGTTATAAACCAAAATAAAATATTTAAAATCAACTAAATAACAATTAACAATACAATTTATTTGAACTACGCTCTATTAAAACTATTACAACTACTAACAATAATCATATTATTCATCATCAAAATACTCATTTAACTTGTAGTAGCACTTCGAAGTTAGCCATATTTTGAGTTTGTTTGAAAATTGCTTGCCATTGTATGAAGAAGCTAATAATTGGTCATTCGAAATGAAAAATGATAAGTGATACCTATGCAATGGGGTTAAATTCTCGAGTGGGGTATACTCGAGATAGTTTGTCAACTAAATTTTTTTTATTTTTCACTATATGGGGACTGGTAGTCGCCATCTTTGATAAAGTAATATCACAGATTACTTAATAGTTACTTACTACCGTAATAGATACTGCACTCAACCCGGTTTCGCGCGCTTTTTCGAATTTCGAACTTTGCGCTTCAGCACTGGTAGCATGCAACACGTGATACGGCTGTATCACGTCTTTTATCTCGTTCGTTCGCACGCAAATAGAAAGAGAGCTAAGGTGTGATAGCGCTGTATCACTGCGGCATGCTAGCTATGCAGGAACGAAAACTAAAATGCGCCTTATGTCAATGAGCGACAGCCTGCATCTTGGAAGATGCACGTGACGTCACGACTTTATCGCAGCTGTCAAACGGGAGTGACGAGGCACTGGTTATATGTCAAGATTGACAGTCGAAGATTCGAAAGCGTCGAAAAAAATTTGAACCAGTACTGGCCCCAAAACCGTATACATATGAAACATGGCCCCTTTTGTTTTATACGGTATAACCGTGAGGCTCATTCCTAGAAATATACTTTTTCAATGGTCGCTATATTGAATTTTGATTACTGTCGTGTCTTTAGTGACACTCGCAAGATTAAGACAAATCGATTAAGAATCACCCAAATCGGCCTACGCGTTTGGTCTCTAGTGTGCCACAAAGGTACAAACTTACATACATACATACATAGGCTGTTAAACACATTACCCTTCCTTTGCGTCGCGCAGTCGGGTAAAAAGGGGCTAGATCGGGCTAGATGTAGCAAAAATTACCAAGAAAATACTTGCATTAAAAAAGGCAAAAAAAAAACGTTACTAATGATTTCAATTACGTATCAAATATTTTTAAGTTTGAATCACAATACCATTGTTCAAAATCAAACTGTATTTGAAGAAAATTTTTACCAATTTAATAGGTACACAAATCGCGAAAGTTGTAGTGATGTTAGCATGGCGCAAATTTCAGATTTTGGCACAATAATTTTAAGAAAATGAAAACGGCTAGATAGCCCTTTCCGGGCTAAATATTTAAACAACGAGTTCACCTACAGTAAAAAAAAGAGCTAGATCAATCCCCAAAAGGGCTATGGTGGTAACACTGGTTCCGGTTATTATTTAGACTTGAGTTTTTGGCGGGCTTTGGTAGCTGACGTTTGGAGTCCTTATATTTCATCGAATTTTTATTGTTTATAGTGAGTTTTGGTTCGTAAAATTGGTGTTGTTTTGCGTAACAAAGTGTCGTGCAAGTGAACAATATATAGTTCAGTGAAATATGATGGTGCATGGGTCGTAAACAGGAAAAGTGTTCCGTGATTTTAGCGCGTCAAAGCGGTCGGTTCACCTCTTTCCTGTGGACTTCTCTGCTTTTCCTGCGTCTTTCGATTGTCTCCAAAAACTTCAAAGAACCATTAAAACGTCGAATACCAACGTTTTAATGTGAAAGCATAAGAAAATTCAAAATAATTTAAGATTTAGCCAAAAGGTCTAGTAACCAGGCTAGTAAATAAATTCTTAAAAAAAAAAAAAATTTTATACTTGAATGAATGAAATGAACCATGGGAACGAATTCAACGTATGAATGAATGAATGAAGTGACAAAGGTTTTTTTTTTATTTCTTCTTGCTTTCGGAAAGGCAATGGGATCTAGCCCTTACAGCTGTTGTCTTTCACTCTTCAGTTATGTTCTGTTTTCGAATTTTTGTAGAATCCCGTGATGTTGGTGGATAGTTAAAATATTTGCCAAGCTGTAAGCTCGTATATGACCCTACCTACCGACAAAAAACGGGTTTTAGCACTAAAATCCGGCCACTGGGGCCGGCATTCAAAAATGAATACTGTATTCTGTAATGTGGAACTTTTCCGTCTATTTATGGCATTGAACATGTCTGTTTTTTTATCAAAATGGATGATATCTTTTACCGGGGCAATGCATAATGTTATTTAACCGGCCGGTTAAGGCAAGACAGGAAGTGAGGGCCAAATCAAACCGGACACTCTGGTGAATCGTGTCAGTGGTGTCGCCACTCACCAACAGCTCGCCACAAGCTCTGCCCTATTATGCTGGGAGTCGATGTACAGCGAATTGCCTAAGCTTGATACACGCCAAAGAGTAATATAGGTATATTAGATACACGCTATGTGGATAGTTCGCTTGGGAGGATCATAATAAAAGTTATCAAAGTTATTATTGATTATAAACATGTTACAGCCATGTTCGAATCAAATTAAAGATTGAAAAATTTTTGTCTCGGGCGGTACTTGAACCCACGCTCTTCCAAACCTTAAGACGTAACAGATTGAAAATTTCGTTCTCTGGGTTGTGGGCTCGGTGGTGTAATTGGTTAGCACGTTTCCCCGGTTTGGAAGAGCGTGGGTTCAAGTCCCGCCCGAGACAAACATTTTTCAATCTTTAATTTGATTATCAAAGTTATCGCAAAAATCGATCGATTTAGAAAATTTATTTACTATCCTCAGTACAACACTACTCTCGTGCATCTTGTTCAATCTTGTTTCAGTCTATTCATTCATTCATTCATCCGTTCTTTCTTTTTCGTTTCGGCCAGGCCTATGACCATGATAGATTTAGTTCCGATAGCTCCGTTGTGGCGCTGAAGTCACATTTTCCTTCATGAAATGAGTAAAACCTTAGATTTATCAAGGTTTTAATTAGCAAAAATTTCAGTATAATCGATATTGACTTGAAGTTGACTTTTCCTTGACATAGAGGAAGAAAATCAACAAAGGAGATTCATATCAGTCATCATTGGATGGATGATGATAGGTAGGATCATAGGATAGTAGTAGTACTGTAGCCGGGGTACTTTTTAATTACCAAAAAGATTACCGATTGCCGTTTATAAATTGTTCTAAGGCACTAAATGACTAATATAAAAACCTAAGGCCCACTTGCGCCAACCACGGGTTAGCTATTAACTCCGGATAAAATGGCTCTTTCAGTTGTTTTTCTATACAAAAAATCATGGGTTACCAACTTAACCTGGAGTTTATTGCTAACCCAGGTTGGCGCAAGTGGGGCTAAGTGTTACAGATCACAACCCGAAGTAGAAAAAAAATAGAAAAAATAGTCAAAGAAAACCTTTTAAAAGTAAAAGAATTTTTTTGAGCGGCGGGTTGTGATCTGTAAGACTTAGGTTTTTATATTAGTCATTTAGTACCTTACAAGCTTACAACGATTTATAAACGGCAATCGGTAATCTTTTTAGTAATTAAAAAGTCCCCCGGCTACAGTAGGACGCCTTATTGAACTTACAGGGCTGCGTTCAGGGGCGCGGTTGTTTTTCAACTCACTCTTAAGGATAGAACGCTTTTCACTGAGGCTCGGAACGGCGTTAGTGCGAAAAGTTGCACTCGGAGTGCACCTGGGGCGTAGGTTCGGAACGCAGCCCTGCATCACTAAGGCTGAGATTCAGAGACGATTTTTTTATTCGAGCTAAGTATGGGAAGAAATGTATGGATTTTGACATACGGGAGTTCGAACTGTGACTTACAAATCGTATCTGAATCTCGGCCTAAGCGTCATGCCGTGTTGTTGCGTCAGAAGATTATATCTCGTGATTTTCCTGGTATTTTGGCTTCAGTTGAGAATCGTTGAGAAACCCTAACTCTCCTCCGTTGATATAATAATATCGTTAAGTAAGTAGTTTGTTCCTTGGGCCAATAATATGTCTATTTTTGCATTCTAGTAAAACTGTATACGCACCTATAACTTCAAAGTTTTAGGCATCCTAATAGAACGCGAATATACGATCATCGTGGGTTCGCGCGAATTTTACTCGTTCATATTGAACTCGAATATCTGTCTTAACTGACAATCGCACGACGCGGTCGCGCGACTCAAGTATTTGTAAATCTATTCACGCGAATTTATTTCGTACGAACGCGCGATCAAACACATTTAATTCGAATAGGTGTACTAATTGAAATTCGCGTGATAATTGCGTCGGCGGTTTCATTTCCATCTAAACCCGCATAATAAGTCATCCAAATATTTCCCGAAAGCAGAAATTCAGTCCATGAGTCCATGGTTGTTGGTATTGACCTTGCCACTGCCCTAGTCCACGGTCGCTCGCCTGCTCGCGTCGTCATTTCGCGCGATTATATGACACCCAGTTTTTGCCATCGCGCGAACACGCGATGGTCGCATCGCTTACTCGCGCGACGCATACGAGTTCTATTAGGACGATGCCTTATACAAATTAGCTTGACGACAGCAGCGCCACAACGGAGCTGTTGGAACTAAGTATAAAATATTTCTTGTAATAATCTGTGTACGTTCTGTCATGTCATCTGGGCTGCGTTCAGAACCTTTGGGTGCGGTTGTTCTTCTCGCTCGCTCTTATGGGTAATACGCTTTTCACCGAGCCTCTGAACGGCGTAAGGGCGAAAAGTTGCACTCGGAGTGCACTCTGGGCGCACTCTGGGCGTAGGTTCTGAACGCACCCCTGTGGTTGGTTTCATTTCATTCATTCATTCAGCGCGCGCGCGGCCAGCCCAGCCGGTGTGCGTTGCGTGGACGTGGTTTCTTTCTACTTTGTAAACGCAAAAGAAAATACCGTTTTGTTTTGTGTTTTGTATAATTTGTTTGTTTTCTCTGCATTACATTGATTGATAGTTATTTCTTCTGCTATTATTAGTCCTATAAATTGTCCATGTGGTAGTGGCGGCACAGAAATCTCATCGTTTTATAATTCCTTGTACCTACCTAATTGTTACTGTCAAAAATGTGTTTCTGGCTTTAGCAGCTTTTAGCAGTCTTTAGAATATTGCAAATTCTGTAATTTGTTGTTCTCTATCTGATGAAACTAATCGTGATGTGCATTGTTTGGTCAAGTCTAAAAACGTCAAATTTGTACTGTACATTTTTTTTTGTAAAAGTGAATTTCGCAATACAAAGCGTTGTAGCCACCCTAAAAAGGGATTATGGTTAAAATTTAGGGTCTTGGTTTGCTGTTGTAATCTTGTCGTTCACTCAACTACCTTAGAAGGAAGGTAACATTCTTGTGCTTTATAATGTAAAAATATCTACGTACTGTTTTGTACCTTGTAGAAGAGTCACGTTGCAGGGTTTGCCTCGAACACTTGTCTCTCGCGTGGTGTTCGCGTGGTTCGCGTCTCAGCCTGCCACGAGGCTCCTAAATCCTTCTCAGTTGTTCTTACTCAAAAACAATCCTTGAGATTGGATAGACACTCCCTCAAATAACTTGACACTGGCAAAATCTAACAAGGAAACGCCATTAAATAAAAATAGAATAGAATAGAATACCTTGTAGAAATATCCTAAAGTGTTCATGCTTCAGAGTTGTAAATAAATGAATCGTAATTGTTTCCAGGGAAGACTAAAAAAAATCGTTGTTAATTTCTTTTGTCGCTTGAGTATTTGTATAAAACTTGTCTTGCATTCTTTAAGTTTGGTATTCGGTCTTTGGTTGTTAGGAAAAGTATTGCTCGCGTATTCAAGCGAACATTCGGCGCCCTACGTTTCTCTAGTGTGTCACTACACTATTGTCTTAACTTCTCAAATCCTGGCTCAATGGATAAAAGCTACGAATAGGTTGCCGGGATGTGAGGAGTTAAATGTTTCTATTCTTTGTTAAAATTCTGGGTTTTGTGAAGTTTTCTGTTGGAGAATTTGAATTTATTCTGTGGTTAACTGCTTATTATAAATAACTATCAAACTAAAAACAGCACACAGTTGTACTGCAACTGGATAATTCAACTTTTCAGTCAATTTTGTTCTTATTCATTTCGTTTGTCAGTAGTCATTCATAAGGAGAATTGCAAGTAGCATATTTTGTTATGCTATAATAAAGTACCTACATAAAACATACTATACTTTTGGTGGTACCAACAAAATTCCTCAACGGTACCTATACTTATTGGAGGCGATCCGTAACAATTTTCTTTATAATGTTGCAATTTGTCACTTATTGTTTTTAAAAATTAGTCAGTTCTGCTTGGTTTCTACGTTGTCTTAAAACAATATAAACTTTACTTTGATTGTGGAATTAAAATGGCTTCGTTATTGAATATTGAATGCTGTCCTGTCTCACATATTCTTGCTCAATGAAGAGACATCCTTATGTATCGTGGACTATCATCTATGATTGGATACAAAACCAAACTAATAATTTCCGTCGCCTGCTGTGGGGTGTCTGCTGGTCTTGGAGTATTACGTGGCGGCTGTGGTTGTACATACAGCGTGGTGGTTATATTTGTTGGTGGCGGTATTGGTGACGACACCGTTAATGTTGTGTTGGCGGTTATCTCAATTTTCCTTCGAACCTCCTGCAGGGTTATGCGCAGGCCCTCGGTGACTTGTAACGCCCCGACCAGGTCGATGTCTGCTCCTCGTACGATGATTTTCATTGTTGGCTCCATTTGATTAATTAATTGGCTTCTTTTTTTTTTCAAAAGAATCACGATGATCTTCTAAAATTTATTTTCTTCTTCATTTATTGTTCTTCGTTTCTTAATTTTCGTGTTCTGGTTTTCAGAAGTTCTTAGCTCGCTGGCCTTAGGTCGCCATGAAGTATTAGGATAAATGATGCTCCAAAGATGAAGAGGTTTATTAATGCATTGCATCGATATTTATAATAAGTAGGTAACGCTGATCCAAGCAATATGCGTTTATGTAGCAGTAAACGAAAGTGTTACTGCTAAACACTAAAAGTAACCTTTTGCTACGTTATCATATTACATTGTCATTCTCGGTTCTGGCAATCTCTTTTTCTTTATTTTTTACTTCTCTTACTTTATATTTTTTCGTTAAATGAGCTATATATTTATGTTCCAGAATCGCTTTATCTGCAGAATCAGCTGGCTTGTATTTGGCACACAGCGCACATTGATCCTTTTTAGGTTTGTGGAAGAAATAATTGAAGCTTGTATTGAAAATGCGTTCGTATTGCCGTGTTTTGTTGCCATGTTAGTGATATTATCGGGTTCGTATCGGAATGACCTAAAAGCAAATTGACCTACGTATCATAACGACCTAAAAGCAAAACGTCCTATTATCAAATCGACCTAAAAGCAAAACGACCTATTATCAAATCGACCTAAAAGCAAAACGACCTGAAATCAGATTGACCTAAAAGCAAAAGGACCTAAAAGTAATACGGCCTTAAATTAAAACGACCTATTATCAAATCGTCCCATTTTTATATAGTACAGTCAAATACATAATTTCACTCATAAGCGCACACATTACGCCATTTATTAAGACTTAGAATCGTCAGAATCACGAAAAGTGGCTATTATCTTGAACTTTTTAGTTGCTAAACCGATTGCTTCCAAATCGATATCTGAAGGTCCGCATAGAGTCTGAACATGAATCTGATCCGATGTCAGATTTGAGAAAACTCATCATGAACTTTTTAGATATTAAACTATCGCCCTAAAAATCAATAATTGATGAGATCCACAACGGATTTGAGTTATGACAGACACTGATTGTAGAAAATAAGTAACTTCTATGAAAATTATGATGATAGTCGAATATAATATACCCTATGATATACGGTATCTTTTCCTGTGCCAATAAAATAGAATATTATTCTATTCTATTTTTTCTTTTTTTCTTTTATTATTCTAAAATGTATTTTAAAAAACCCCCACAATTCCCCACTTTGATAATTTTTCCCCCATCCATTTCCCCAAAATTTCGGAAAAAATCGCGGAAAAAACCCCAATCTGGCATCCCTGATCTAAGAATGAAACATACCGGGTGAAAACGGTTAACGGTATGTGGACGGGGAGCCTAAGAAGAGTCCTTTGCTCAGCAGTGGGATGAAATAGGCTATTAAAAAAAAAAACGTGCGTGCAACAACAAGGTTTATTTATTACTTCACATAATTATGATAACAACAAGGTTTATTTATTACTTCACATTGAATAACTTATTAATAATTGTCGATAAACAATCTTTTAATATGTGATATTTTTTTCAAAAATTCGAATGGCGTAATTTCTTGTTTCTTAAGCTTTCGTAGCTCTTTTTTATATTTTGACTCAAATAATATTTGATTTTTGCGTCGTGTCTCTCGTTTAAGTATTGAACGGGTTATTCTGTGATCTTGCCATTTTGCCTCTTTCCTGAGAGCGTTAACAAAAGACAGAAATGTAGGCTTTGGTCTTATCTGAGAATTAAAGCGCCTATTCCAACCTTCTAGCCCATTATTAGTCCGATGGCGCTCCATTGCACAGCTTATGACATCCGCGGGCAGGGTCATCCATTGCTTTTCGAAGTAATCGACGAACTTTAATAATGGTTTCGAATATTCAGTTGAATGTTCTGCTTTATGCTTAATGATGTCCCAGCATTCATTTGTATATTCCGGTGGTACTAAAGGTAAATTCGCACTCAGTCTTGTTATTTCTCTGCCTGTATGAGTTTGTGCTAGCTTGACTTCTTTTCCGTTTTCAGGATTTTTTTCCTTAATTTTTTCTGCTTTACGCCAAACTGCCTTGTTGAAATGATAGTAGCATCCCGTTACTTTTGAGTTTTCAAACACAGATTTAAACGCGTTCATTTGTGCTTTTTCATAATCACAAGTAAAATTATGAATTTCAGTCCCAAGTTCATGTTTTACTAGGTTAAAGAGCCTTTCATATGTTCCTTGCGTTTTATTTGGTAACAGTGCATATATTACAGGTACAATATTTGTAGTTTCGTCACAGCTGTCAATATCTACATGCAACGTATACAATTGATAAAACGGGTGTGGGACGTAAAAAGTTCCATCCCCAAAAAATTGCACAGATGAGGATACATTTTTCAGGTACTTCTTGCTAAGTTGAGATGCAAATAATAAAATTCTATCATTGTCTTCTCCGTCATTGCAAATAAGAAATTTGTCTGCCAAAATTTCGGGAACTATCACTTCGTTTAAACTTTTAAATTCAGTTTTTTGGACTTGAAGAAATTTCCGGCGAGCTAGATACAGACTATCTTTTTTTGATGTATACGGCGGTATCATATCAATGTTGTTCAAATTTGAAAACTCACTTTCAAAAATGTTTTGGATCGAGTTATACTTTTGGCACACTTTTTGTTTACACTTATCCATGATACTATCTGTTCTGTTTTTTAAGAAATTAGGTCTACAAGTGTGCAGCGTCAATCTTAAAACTCCAGTTTTCTCGCTATTAAGCGTCATACTAGCATTACAAATCTCACGACTCGCACAACGCCAGTTTGTGGAACCTTTTTTATTGCGTACCTTATAATTGTACCGATACCCTTCATGGAGTAAAACAGCACCACCCTTTTGAGATTTAATGAAAACAAATTCATTTTTTGAATAGTTTTCGTCGCTTGGTTCTCCATTATCCATTTTATAAAAACTTTACCAATATTTTCCGGACTGAATAGTTTTATAGAAAATGAAACAAGTTCGAAACAGCTTCTTTGACAATTAATTTGATTTTAGAAATAATTTTCGAAAGTGGCTAGTCACTGACAGGTGGATTAAAAAAGTTTTGAATGAAGTATTTTCCTTTTAATCGGGGAAATCTACGGATTTTTTTATGGAGTAGGTTGCATTAATTGCACTTTAGGTGAAAATGTCAGTATGCATCCATGTATGGGCCGTCCGGCTAAATTGTGATATATGCAATGCATTTGATGGCTTTGTGATAGGCATTAAGATAGAAAAATTTTATCTTTTTTCGACCCATGTTGTTTAGGGAAAGTTGTTCAGATTCTCGGTCTGAATACACCCTTAAAGTTTCGTTACTAATTAAAAATTAGTGGTGGGTATCACTCTATTTTAATTTTCGAGTACTGTACTTTACCTTCAATCTGTAAACAGGTCGTTTTAATTTTAGGGCGTATTACTTTTAGGTCCTTTTGCTTTTAGGTCAATCTGATTTCAGGTCGTTTTGCTTTTAGGTCGATTTGATAATAGGTCGTTTTGCTTTTAGGTCGATTTGATAATAGGACGTTTTGCTTTTAGGTCGTTATGATACGTAGGTCAATTTGCTTTTAGGTCATTCCGATACGAACCCATATTATCATAACGAGATTGTCCTGCAAGTCATGTTTTATATAAAAGGTTAATTTTCGAAATGTTAAGGTGCTCTGATAGATACTCTAGTTTTGAATCTTTCCGTGTGTACACTACAAACGTTATGTAACAACAGCCTTTACTGGTAACTCATCGAACATTTTTTCTACACGACTACCATTGTTATTGCTTTTACTGGAAGCTCATAAAACATTTTTAACACAAATAATATCGTAATCTCTTGTACTGGAAGCGTATAAAACTTTTTTCACACGAATAATATCGTTATCGCTCTTACGGGAAGTCATCGAACATTTTTTTACACGAATATTCAAGGTATTTTTATAGTGACTAATATCGTCAACAAGGCCATTTGGTAGAAGCTTAAGTCTTTTGATATTTTAATTTTTCTTGCCTCTTTTATTTGCTTTTTCTTTGATTGAAATGGGTTTTTTCTTACAGATTTATTATCAGATTTTGAAAAATCTAACCCAATGTTAACATGCCGAGCAAAATCTTGATGAACCCATTTTACACAACGATCGCAGGCTACCCAATTTGTCGGAGGTGTATTGTTTTCCCCATTTCCGCAATAAGGACACTGCATGAACTCTGTATTATGATCTATCGGATTAAAGTCAAGTTTTTTTAAGGAAATAACCTGCATAATTCCTTTTTCGCTTTTTCCATGACTCTGTAGCTGCAAATTCATCTTCTACGGATTTTTCAGAATTTCTCACGTTAGGCATCTTTGTTAATCTAGACCATAGGTTCTCAAACTTATTTTGCCCACCGCCCACTTTGAGAATATTTTGTTTTTCTAGTGCCCCCCATTTTTTTTGTCACGCATCTGAGCTGAGACAGCTAGGTATTGAATTTTTTTTTTTTAAACCTGCAATATGTATTAAATTTTATAGCTCTTAATCTAGATACCACTCTAGAAGTTAAATATGAATGGATAGCTATTTCTGAGTTTAAAGAAGAATGTTTCAATGAGAGCAATTAAAAGGCAAACTTAATCATATTCAGAGGTATTTTTGTTAACATTAAAAAAACATTGAATTTAAAAAAAACTTATTTAATGTGAAGGATGAATCTGATGCATTTTAAGGAGTTTATTAATATCAGGCTCGAATTTACTTAAAAACAGCCGTAAGTCGCCACGTTCAGTAACATGGAGCCGATTTCTCTTTTTAGTTAGCAACGTTGATACGGCACTAAATCCACGTTCAGATAAATACGAAGATGGGAATGCTATCAGAAACCGTTGAACAATCGACCATAATCCTGGATACAGTTGTGAGATTGGCTTCTGCAGCCAAAATTCTTGGTAGCCATTCTTGAATTTAATTTTTAATTCCTCATTTGTTGTCAGTTCTATAAGTTGTTCTTCTAACTGGGATGATCCTGCTGTGTTGACATTTGAAAAAGGATCCAACACCCAGTCTGGTATTTCCATGTTTAAAATGTCCTGGAATCGTTCCTTGAAATCACCGTGAAGGTTTTCCAAGTGTTGACAGTAAACAAGCAAGTCGTCGTTGTTGCATGATACTGCTGTTAAGTTAGGGAAGTTACTGAATTCCCGTCTGCCGATATTTCTTTTGTATAGTAGCAGTTTGGCTACGAAAGCAGCAACGGTATTTTTTGTTTAAATCAGGTTTAAGTCGTCACCTTGAAGCTGGAGATTCACATCATTAAACAATGTATACAGGTCTGTCAAGTATGCAATATCATTCTTTGATGAGATGAGGTTGTCGCGCAATTCTGTGTCTTTGTTTTCCAGGAACTCTATCACAGAGCCAAACAGATTGTAAAATCGAGTTAAACAGGTACCTTTTGACAGCCAGCGCACCTCTGTATGAAGCAGCAATCGGTTGAAATCTTCATCATTAGCAATGCACAGTTGACAAAATAATCTATCATTCAGTGAGTTACTTCTGATTTTATTCACTGCTCTGATAACATATTGCAGTGATGTATGGAGGCGTTCACTCAGATTTTTTGCAACCAAATGCTGGCGATGAATCACGCAATGTACAGCAAGCACGTCAGGAACTTTATTTTTTAAGTGCGCTATGAAGCCTCTGTGACGCCCAATCATAGCCGGAGCGCCATCCGTAGCAGCTGACATAATGTTACTCAAAGGAATTTCCTTTTCGTCACAAAACTTTGCTAGTGTGTTAAATATTGATTCTCCTTTAGTATCTGTTTCTAAATTTGTAGCAAACAAAACTTCTTGGCATATTTTCTCATCCTTAATAAATCTCACGTATGACAATAACAATGCTTCATTGGTTGGTAAAGTGGACTCATCCAACTGAATTGAAAATTGGCAAGTCCGTAAATGATTGCACAATGATTCTTCAATATTTTCAGCCATCTCATCTATTCGTCTTTGCACAGAACTATTGCTCAAAGGAATTTTTCTGATAATATCTGCCGCTGGTTTGTGTAGCACCGTGGTTATCACTTCTTTTATTGCCGGTAAAATTAAATCTTCCCCAATAGTATGTGGTTTGCCTGTTTTAGCAATCAACAATGAGATATAGATATAGATAGCTCGAAGTCCGTCATCGTCTTGCTTGGAAGCTACTGAAAAAAGTTTTGATATAGTTGGCTGAGCTTCGTACTTCTTTTTCATGTCTTGAAAATAGGTCACATCTTTGTCTTTCTTATCCGAGTGTATTTTATTAAAATGATCTTGAATTCATAGCTTCATTTGAAAATGTTTTTTGACAAATGAGGCACATTGGCGATGATGGATTTGTGGGATTTTCGATTATTCCGTATTTAATATATTCCGCACTATACTGTCGTCTTTTCCTTTTTACTTCCGACATGGTTTTGACTTCACAGATTCGTGAGTTAAGCTTAACTTAAAATCGCGCGCGATACTGCTAATTAAAATAAAGTAAACAATCACTGCACAATTACTCGGTAGGTCGGGAACTGACTAAGTAAGTATTCAAATAGACCCCATTTGGAGCAGGTAGTCAGCAGGGTCAGTTGTAGACTGTGTTTTACCAACTTTCTCTAAAACCAGATGGTTCAGAAACATCCATCTGTAAAACAGATGTTTTACAGATGTTTTTTTTAGTTCCGTATTGGTCATCTTGCCATCCGAAATTTCGCACGTGGTAAGAACCGATTACAATACAATAATAAAAAATATATAAACCTATTTTAGTCTTTTTTTGATATGCCTTAGCGCCCCTGGACAGCTTCAACGCCCCCTAATTTTGTCTGAGCCTTCTACTGCCCCCCTGAAATCCTCCAGCGCCCACAAGGGGGCGTTATCGCCCACTTTGAGAAAGGGTGATCTAGACTTTGGTATCGAATATCATTACATTCGATGGCTTTATTACTCAAGGCTAAGCTATGTTCTCGGATTTTTCTAATAAACTGGGTACATTTTAAATACTTTTGATTGGACAATATTAACCCTTTAAGCTGGCCGAAATGGTTTTCGACAAATGCTTTGCTCACTCTCTCCGGTTTAAGCAGATTTGGCTACAAATGTACTAAGGCAAGTATTTGGTCAAAATTACACTCCACATTTCAGGCCAAAAATATGGATTATCTGACCCCTCGACTTCAATTATTTCCACCTGATGTATGAATGATGTCATTGAATCCCTTGTAATAGGGACTATAAGTGTAAAGTGAAGATCCACTGCTCTCCATGAGAGCATTTGACAATGTTGTATTCACACTAACTCTGTTTTTGGACGTACATAAACCTTGAGAGTATCCAATGACACAGAAACAGTATAGTTATTATGTTTTGAATTGAAAGGCATCAAATTTGAGAAGTGTGTCAATTTCTTGCATGTTTGCCAACTAGTTTTTTAATACACCGTCACTATTCTTCACAATCTTGTCAACATCATTGCATAACATTTTTGTGTAATGAGCACATCACAAGAATATAGGAACCTGAATAGGTTTTTGTTACTGTAATCTGCAGCAATGTTACATGCAAGCTCCAGATATTCATTCAAGGACATTGATTAAAAGATTTAAAAGCCTTAACGCAGGGATGGGGAAACTTTTTCCTCCGCGTGCCAATATAATACATACGAAATATATGGCGGGCCAAGTTGTTGCATTTTTGGCTATGAGAATAAAAAAGAAAAGAAATTGGAAATTGTAATTAAATTAAACTTTTAAGTTTGCTGCAAAGTAGAAAGTTGAGGAGCGCTGGTCTTTGTGGGGACATGTGACATGTGGAACTGTTTTTGTTTCTGCATGATTTCATCATAAGCCGGCTCCATTTGTGATGCTGAACATTTTAGTAGTGAATAAAGGTGGTCGTCCGAAAGCCTATTTCGAAGACAATTTTTTCTTAATTTCATTACTGAAAAAGTTTGTTCGCACAAATAGCTTGTACCAAACATAGCCGTTATTTTTTGAGCGTGGGCAACTATATTTGGGTATTGTGTCCTAGATATGGACTTATAAAATTCTAATTTGCTGGTGTTAAGAAACAGTTGCTTCAAATGGGTATTGCATTGCATCTCAATTAGTTCAAGTTGGAGGTTGGCGGGTGTTTCATCGACGTTGACGTTAAAAGGCATCGAAAAAATATTTAGTGAAGGCTCAATTCTCTTAAAATCTTGAAATCTCTTCACAAATTCTTCGTGCAGTTTCTTCAGTTGTTGAGCGAACCTTTTTAAGTTCTCGTTTGAGACAGGTGATATACTGCTCAGATTGGGAAAATGAGTAAGTTCATTTTTCTCTACACAACTGCAAAACAATTTAAGCTGCAATTTGAAGGCTTTTAAATGTCCCCAAAGCTAATCTAAGAATTTATTCTTGCCCTGAAGCTTTGTATTCAATTTGTTTAAGTGCGACAGCAAATCTGTGAAAAATGCAAAATCAGCAAGCCAATTTTCGTCAGACATGATCTTAAAGTCGTCCCATTTGCCTTGCACCGTCAGAAAGTCTTGAATCTCCGTTAAGGCTTAACGGCACCATTAATATTCGCGAAAGAAAAATCGGTGACGAAGCTTATAAATGCTGGCCATACATTTTCGATTTAAATTGATCACATAAATCATGTACTTAATAAATTGAAAATTAAATTTGTATTGTGTGTTGCTGTTAACATACTAAATACAGTGAATATCTTTTGAGTTTGCTCCAGCCGAATTACACCAGCATAATAGAAAATTCGTTTGCTGTCTACAGTTTGTAGTTCATCGAGTTTAAATTTTCTAACTACACTTTCAGTCGCGTCAAAGAGCAACAGAGTTTTCTTTAAGACATCTATTTGTTCTTTACAAAACATTGGACTGTAAAGGAAAAGAGACTTGTCTCACGAATTAAATGTGATCTATTTGATACAGGACTAGATCTATGTAATCATTTTTCGACCTATCATTCATATCATAGACAATGCTTCGGCTCTCATTTTCGTAAAAGTTAATATTCTGAAGATTTTTTGTCTGATCCAAATTAGCACTTATATTATTAGCAAGTGATTTATTTTTGAAATTGGAAGGTTTTGTTTTTGCTAGTTGGTTTTTGTTAATTTTTCGTTCTACTCCACGACTTTGCAAAGTAAAATAGTATGTATGGCTATAAGGGTTGAACTACACCAGGCAGCACGGAACCGCATTATTCCGTCGCTCTATCCTTTTCTGTCACTCGGGAACGTCATTTGCTAGAGCATATAATATAAGATAGACAGAACGCGACCGCGCGCGATAGCACGCCGCGTGCGATCGCGTTCCGTCTATCTTATATGCTCACCCAAATGACGTTCCTGAGTGACAACAGAAAAGGATGGAGCGACGGAAAAATGCGATGCCGTGCTGCCTGGTGTAGTTCAATCCTAATTGAGACTATTGGAAAAGACTGTTGCTTCTTCACCATTAGTAATGTTTTTGAATTTTTACATCCTTTTGCTTCGCAAATAGCATTAACAACTAATTTGTTGTTGCTATATTTTACATATTTAAAAATCATACCACAGTCATGTGTTATTAACATAAGTCTGATTTTTAAGATATATTGATACTGAGTTTTAATCAATTTTCCCAGGTGTGAAATTACCAAAACAAATTTTTATTTAATATATATCTGCTTTAAAAACATTAATGTTTATACTAGTTTCTAAAACTGTGACATTTTGAGAATTATTAGGCAGAACTTTGTCTGATTTGTTCGGTAATGATAACTTTTAAAAAATTTCGGTAAATTCGGTAAAAAAAAAATCAACTGAGGGGTAACTCTCGGTGATTCAGCAGTCACTGGTTGCAAAATTGTCTTATTCAGTGATGAATTATTTGTGGCATCAAAAGTTAATTCTAAATTGTTTTTAAATTAGGTAGGTTCAGTTGTATGTAAAATTGTTAAACATTCCTTCTTAGTAGTTTCTGGTTTTGAATCTATTAATTCTGTGGATTTCGATTTCGGGTCAGAATTGGGAGATTCCGGAGAGTACACTGAAACGTTATCTGTCATTGAATCATTTGATGATATATTTGAATGATGAATTAATTTTAATGAATATTTTAGGAGCACAAATGACAAAGTTTACTTTCAATGTTTTGTCCTTGCATGCAATCATCCTTTTTTTTAATGAATGAAGTGTAGACATTTAAGACACTGACAAATATCTTCATCAAAAATATCCTTTCCACAAGAAAGACAAATCATGGCTGGCATGGCATGGCATCTAGGCTATTTCGTATCAGATTATATTTAAGTTCTTTTCTCTATGTACTAATAATTCATGTCTACCGTTTCTGTTAAATCTTTCTTTTGAATTGATCTTTCAATTATGTTTATTACATATACACCGAAACCGTAACCGTCTTCTTGATGTTGATGTTCTAGAATTACAGAGCGTTTTATTAGTTTATCTGCCGGTAGTTTTTACCGGATTTACTCAAAAAACATTCATTTGGTTGACAAAAGTTGTTGCTAAACTTTCTGCACCACAAAGGATCTATTATAGTCATTACTTCCTCGTGTATTAAACTATCGCTACTGTGAAATGATTAACAGTATGTATAGGAAATACCATTTTTAAATTGGCAGACATATAAATCGACAGGCAACTCGTGATTGAAATATGTAGGAGGCTCTCTCAACAGAAGACATTTTAAAGATGTCATTGTTAGTAATCATAAACAAAAAGTGGTCTATTACAAAATTAGTAAGCCGTGTATTGTCATTCAGTGAATTAAAATCTATGCTCAATACTCTCTTAATAGAATTAGGTATTTTTTGTTTTGTTACCAAATAACCTCAATTCATGGTATTTTTATAGTGACTAATTTCGTCAACAAGGCCATTCGGTAGAAGCTTAATTCTTTTATTTTCAAGTCTTTTGATAGTTTTCTTTATGATGATTATTTTACTTTTTCTTGCCTCTTTTATTAGTTTGTTGTTGTTGATTGAAATGGGTTTTTTCTAACAGAACTTACAAATGAAAATAGTTTATTCATTCCAATAACAGATTATTATAATTAAAAAAGCTAAAATATCCTAAAACAAAAATAATATCCTATAACTAAACTAAAATATAAGAAGAACAAAACAATTACTAGCATAAAGAAAAAACAATTATTCTAAGAGGTTGCTTCTGGCCGTACCTGGACCAAAAGTGCCCATAATGCTGGCGGCATTCCCCCGCTGCACAGCTAAGGACACTTGTTGGACCAGATATGAACCAGAGCGGGGGTCGCACCCTTTTTCTCTTAAGCGACGTCCCATGTCCCTCAAGAAGACTGGCTTCACTTACAAATAATTTATTTTCAGATTTAGAAAAATCTAACTCAATAATTTTTATGAACCCATTTTAGACAACGATCGCAAGCTAACGCAACGCAACCCAATTTGTCGGAGGTGGATTGTTTTCTCATCTCAGCAATAAGCACATCGTATGAATTCGGTATCATTGTCTGTCGGATTATAGTCAAGTTTCTTCGGTTTTAAATGCCTACCAAGGAAATGGCCTGCATAATTTTTCTTGATTTTGTCTCTCGTGTCTTGATCATGTCTCTTTAGCTGAAAATTCATCTAATACAGACTATTCAGTCTTTTCACGTCCGGGATCTTTGGTATCGAATGTAAGGCTTCATTACTCAGAACTAAGCTGTGTTCCCGTATTTTTCTAATAAACTGCGTACATTTTAGATACTTTTGACTAGACAATATTAACCCTATGAGCTGGCCAAAATTATTTTCAATACATGCGTTGCTTACTCTCTCCGACTTAGTAGTGTAGGGATGGACGTTGGGAGATGTAATGATACGACGATGTTCTAGGTTAGACTGCATCATATATTGAAAAATAGATTGATTATATATCTTATGATCTACTTACTCCACTACAGTAGATTTGACCACAACGGTACTAAAGGTAAGTATTTGTTCAAAATTACACTCCTTATGGATTTTATGACCAATTATTTCCATTTAACGTATACGCAGCATAGATATTAACGATAGAAAAATCTGTAACTAAGTCTGTGAATGCTAGCCATACATTTTTCGATTCACTTTTATATCGAAAATTATTTAATAAATTGAAAATTGAATTTGTATCATGTGATGCAGTCAACATACTTAAACAGGGAATGTTCTTTGTGTTTGCTTAAGTTGAATCACGCCTGTATAATACAGGATTCGTTTGCTCTCTACAGTTTGTAAATTGTCGAGTTTTAATTTTCTGACTACACTTCCTGTTGCTTCAAAATGTAACAGTCGTTTTCTTTAAGACCTTTATCTGTTCTTTTCAAAACATTTGGACTGTAAGTGGTAAAGCGACGTGTCTCACGAATTCAAAGTGTTCTTTATGTATGATAGAGGGCAAGATCAATCGTATCATTTTTCATTCATTGACAATGCTTCGGACCTTATTTTCCTGTAAATGTTTGGTTCCTCTCCAACAAGTGACAAAATATTATAGGTAATTATTTTCATTTTCTTTTTCTTCGTAGCTGTCACTTTGTATTATAATTCTTCTTTTTGGTGGACTATGATCGTCTGAATCACTGTCAATAATATTATGTCGTTTACGGCTGGGTTCAGCTGAGGAAATGTAAAAATATTCTATCAGTCAAACATTGACATTGGACAAATTGGGTACTTAATATTGGTGTGCTGAATGCTTTTTGAAAGTTGATTTTTCATAATTTTTTGTTTAATTGAAGCTATTGGAAAATGCTATTGCTTCTTTACACTGAATCTGTATTTTAAATTTTTTACATCCCTTATTTTTGCAAACAGCATTGATCATTATTTTGGTCTTGTTATATTTCACATTTTTAAAAATAATATCCCACATGTTATTTACACAATATATTAATTTTATTTCCTAAAACATATGGATAGTGAGTTTTAATCAATTTACCCTGTTTTGTAATTTCCTCAAACAATTTTTTATTTAATGTAAACCTGCCCTCAAAAATATAAATATTTCTGCTTGTTTCTAAAACAGTAACATTTTGAGAATTTTTTGGAAGAATTTGTTCTTGTTTGTTCTGTAACGATAAATTCAATATTTCCTTTGGCAAATTTTCCAACTGAGGGGTAACTTTAGGTGAATTTGCTGTCACTGGTTGCAAAATTGTCTCATTGAGTGAAGAATTATTTGTAACATGTTCTTTAAAAGCAAATTCCGAATTGTTGCTTCGTGAAATAGATCCAGTTGTATATAAAATTGTTAAATATCCTTTCTTAGACGTGTCTTGTTTAGAGTCTATCAATTTTGGGGAGCCATCTTCAGAATCAGAACGGTCAGAATTGGAAGATTCAGGAGATTATAGTGAATATTTTTCTTCAGACTGACTGCGGACTGATTGTTGTGCAGAATCATTAGGTTTGTAGCTTTTGTAGGTCATTGATTCTACATCTCAATTACGTTTCCCAGTGTGTAAGGAACGCCTGACTTTGTATCATTTAATGAATCAGTTGGACGTTTTCGATGGCAGACACTCTGAGTGTGGCCAAAGTCTGATGTGACACTTCTGACTGATTGTTGTTCAGAATCATTTGGTGTATAGGTCATTGATTCTACATTAAAATTACGTTCCCCTGTGTGTGAGGAAAGCGTGACTTCTGACTTTGATTCACTTAATGAATCAGTTGTATGTTTCCGAATTTTCCGATGGTTGACACTCATGTTCTGATGTGACACTGCCGACTGATTGTCGTGCAGAATCATTTGGTCAGTAGGTCATTGATTCTACATTAGAATTACGATCCCCAGAGTGTGAGGAAAAGTGACGTCTGACTTTGATTCATTTAATGAATCAGTTGTATGTTTCCCATGGCTGACACTCTGACTGTGGTCAAATTCTGATGTGATACTGTAGAATGATTGTTGTGCAGAATCATTTGGTGTGTAGGTCATTGATTCTACATCAAAATTACGGTCCCCTGTGTGTGAGGAGTGAGGAAAGTGTGACGTCTGACTTTTATTTAATGAATCAGTCAGTTGTATGTTTCTGATGGCTGACACTGCCGACTAATTGTACACTTTCTTTATAAAATTGTTTTTTTATAATAAAATTTGACTTCCGATCACAGCTTGGCCTCACGCAACTCCGCCGGTCACAGCTTGGCCTCACGCAACTCCGCCGGCTACAGCTTGGCCTCACGAAGCACCGCCGCCCGCGGCTGGGCCGGCCACAGCTTTGCCTCAGGCAGCGCCGCCGCCCGCTGCTAAAATATATATTTCCGTCGTTAAATTCGTTCTAGATACGACCCCTTTTGAGCGAAGTACCTAAAATGCACGAACGCAGGCGAGATTCTAAAAGTTATGCTGATGTTTGTTTTAAATGTAAGGTAGCGAATACTTTGAAAAATATGAAACTCATTTACGATTGTTGTACGAATTTAACGACGGAAATATATATTTTAGCAGCGGGCGGCGGCGCTGCCTGAGGCAAAGCTGTGGCCGGCCCAGCCGCGGGCGGCGGTGCTTCGTGAGGCCAAGCTGTAGCCGGCGGAGTTGCGTGAGGCCAAGCTGTGACCGGCGGAGTTGCGTGAGGCCAAGCTGTGATCGGAAGTCAAATTTTATTATAAAAAAACAATTTTATAAAGAAAGTGTACAATTAGTCGGCAGTGTCAGCCATCAGAAACATACAACTGACTGATTCATTAAATAAAAGTCAGACGTCACACTTTCCTCACTCCTCACACACAGGGGACCGTAATTTTGATGTAGAATCAATGACCTACACACCAAATGATTCTGCACAACAATCATTCTACAGTATCACATCAGAATTTGACCACAGTCAGAGTGTCAGCCATGGGAAACATACAACTGATTCATTAAATGAATCAAAGTCAGACGTCACTTTTCCTCACACTCTGGGGATCGTAATTCTAATGTAGAATCAATGACCTATACACCAAATGATTCTGAACAACAATCAGTCAGAAGTGTCACATCAGACTTTGGCCTACAAATGTAAGGTAGCGAATACTTTGAAAAATATGAAACTCATTTACAACAATCGTAAATGAGTTTCATATTTTTCAAAGTATTCGCTACCTTACATTTAAAACAAACATCAGCATAACTTTTAGAATCTCGCCTGCGTTCGTGCATTTTAGGTACTTCGCTCAAAAGGGGTCGTATCTAGAACGAATTTAACGACGGAAATATATATTTTAGCAGCGGGCGGCGGCGCTGCCTGAGGCAAAGCTGTGGCCGGCCCAGCCGCGGGCGGCGGTGCTTCGTGAGGCCAAGCTGTAGCCGGCGGAGTTGCGTGAGGCCAAGCTGTGACCGGCGGAGTTGCGTGAGGCCAAGCTGTGGTCGGAAGTGAACCTTTAGACTTCATTTTGTAGGACCGTTTTATGTAGGTTCCTACTCAATTTGAACAAAAAAATCGTTATTTACCTTCCGTGTTAACCAATTACTGAGAATTTAAACGACAGAAAAATCTGTTAAATGAAACTGTAAATCGGTATAAAACTTAATCTAAACTAAAAATGAAATGAAATATGCAAACTTAATGAACTAAACTTAACCTAACTAGACAGATGTATGTATTATATACATGTATAAAGATAGATGTATGCATGCAGCACTAAACTGATTATGTAAATACTTAAGAGATGTCATTCATTGATGCAATCTTTAACACAGAGAAGTAGCCCTTCCAGCGAGATAACAAAATTATTACTGTTGCTGCAATAGTAAACAAAATAATATTGTGGACTAACCTGTTCCGAATTAGCAAATCCATAAACGGAGGCACGTCCTGCAATTTCCAGTATTTTACTGTCAACCTCTGACAATTCTGGCAACGCAGGACCTCCTCCAGTGCCACGGATGTTCGTGCTAATTTTTCGAGCCTTCGTCTTCGCCTGCGCCTGCTGGTATCTGCAAAAAATATTGACATTATCACTTAAATATCCAAGATTTTTTAGAAAATTCATACCGCACAAATGGGGCTCCGCCTTAAAGCTTTGAGCCCATAATCCTTTTCAATGGTAGGGGGATTTTGGGATTTACTCGAGCGCGTCAGATGAACATAATCTTATATTACTTAAATCAGTAATGGCATCTTGCCAGAATTTGTGATGTTCGGAGTTGGAAGATACTGCTTTACGAAGAGCTTTTCTTTTGCATTTTATCCTACTAGTGCTTGCCCCGTTGACCGAATCGAAGAGGTTGTCCAAAAATGAAACCACTTCTGCTGTATTTTTCAACGTGGGACTTACATTTTTCCCTTCATCTTTTTAATTTTCTCTGGAATCACATGCTCGTCATTGAGCTTGTGTAGCAATCTCATTTGTGCATGATTACAATTTATACTTTATATCCTTCGTTAAAAAGTTTTTTCTCAATCCCTTGATGACGGGGGGTGGATAGTGAATGATGCTTAAATTTTGACCATTGATACGAACTGAATGCCAAATGAATTCCTTTTTTTTTTGCTTCATCGAAAGGAGTTGTTGATTTGGATGCACAGCTCTGCTAGCTTTCTTTGCAGCAGTATCTGTTCCTCGGACTATTACGTTCTCCGAAACAACCTGCAAGAGAAACCAAATGTTTTTACCCGACTGCGACAGAAATGGGTTATGTTTTTCGAGCGTATGTATGTATTTTTGTATGTCTATTTCTTTGGCTCGCCCTACAGCCTAAACGGCTTGATGGATTTTATTTGATTCGTAAAAATCGTAAGAGTGTCATAGGGTACATTATTTCAATATGGCGTCTGCGAATTAAAAAAGGAAGGGTGAATAAAAAATTCTGCGAAATAAAAAATTACAATATGGGTATCAAAAAGCATTCGGGCTATTTGCCATTTGAGACAAACACAATCCGTCCGAAAAACACAATGTGGGCCACATTTCTCAAAACTAAAAATTTTAACTCTTCCGTGTATGTACATTAGACATAAGCGCCGCGCCGGCGCGCCGCCGCCACCGCGATTTTTCCCACGCCGCCGCCGACCGATTTGAGTTGATCGAGTTAATTCTTCCAAAAACGATAATTTCGCTTAATTTTTATACATTACATGTGCAAAATGGCTTTTTCAGACTTCAGATGTAGAGTAGAAGTTTTAAAGAAGTAATTTATTGAAATATCTATAAATTTTTAAGATATAATATACTTTAAAATATAAACATCACATTGCATTACATTTGGTATGTTATTGTCTCCAATAAAGAATCTAAATATAGTTTTTATCGGACTTACGTAGTTTAGGCTGTTGGTAGATACAAGATAAATTCGGAGCGGAAATATATGCGTTCTACCATTCAAATAACCGTCACTATGGAACCAACTTGGAAATTGCGAAAAATAAAATCTGCCTTTTCATACATTTGAGTCAAGAACTGCAGCTGGTACCGGTGCAGTTTTGTATAGATAGAACAGCAGATTTTCTCAGTTATTTAGGCCCGACACATACATGCGCAATTATTCCGAATGGAATTACGATTTTTTCTTCTCTTGCTGGCCTGTAGTGTTGTCTTGGTAATTTCTTTTGCCACATTAGTCGATCTCGTAGGCATGCGTCCTCTACCTTTCTTTTCCTTACGGCCGGTGATCATGAGTTTTTCCAAACTATCAGATCTCCTGTCGGCGCCCAAAGAATTAAGGACTCATTGCATAAAGATGGTGGAGTGCCTCGTCTTGATCCTAAACTCATCGAGTATGGACTCATTTGTGCGGCATTCAGTCCAGGATTGTGCCACTCTTTTGCGGCACAATAACTCCTCGCGAACAGAGGGCTCCAAAGTCCTCAAGTGACTGTTTGTCACGTTTCGCTGGGCGCGAACCACATCTAAAGGATTACTGAAACAAAACCATAGCTTAAAAAAACAATAAAAAATTTATATATTTTGTGTCTTTTAATACCTAAGTACAAATATTATTTACGTGTAATTAATACTCACAGACTCAAGACATCTACGCCTTCGCCCGATCTAAAATCAAAAAAAATGTAAGAGCAGCTTACAGGTGTGTACTTATTTACTTGTAAACATTTTACGAAAAACTATAAAAATAGGAAATTAGTACGAACTTTTCACACCGTATAACAATGTAGATATGTACTAATTTTTTACTCACGTGGATGGGGCAGCATGGCTAAGGCCTCGCCCACCCCTTTGCCCACGGCCTCTGCCTCGCCCTCTGCCACGCCCCCTGCCTCCATCTATGGAAACTCTGGCGCCACTTTCCACGACATCTACGCCTTCGCCCGATCTAAAAACAAATGCCTCTTCCGCCATTGCTTGCTCTCGACCTAAAAGCCAGAAAAGAAATGTATATCTTCAAAATGTTGACATAAATATTAAAATTATGGAAGAAAATTAACACATTTTTACATAAGAAGCTTCAAACAGGTGTGTACCCAAAGGGCTGCTAGGTAACAAATAAAATATTTAAATTACTGGTGTTCAGTTGTTTTCAGCGAAAATCACCTATATAGTCAAAAAAGCAGCAAATCTTACTATAATGTAAAATATCAATCAAAAATGTGATGTCTTTGTCCCCTTTTGGTACACACCAACAGTTCCAAAACCAAGTGCCAAAAATAAAATAACATCAAAAGAAATCAAACCATCATGCCCAATCGAAACACAAACACACAAAAAAATATGCACTTGAAACCATAACACAAAATTTTTTTTTAGTGCAAAATTTGGCTAAATTTCAACAAAAAAAGTGCTGAAAATGATTAATCAAGCCCACTCGAAACCATAACACCAAAAAAATAATAATATACACCTGAAACCATAACACAAGTATTTTTTGTTGCGCAAAATTTTGCAAAATAAAAAAAAGTGCTGCAAATAAATGAAGCTCGCGTAGAAATATATCAAAATCATCACAAGCTCCCGAAACCGTGATACATACTGTTCCGTTTGTGTGGGCCCTTATTATGGCCTCATGGCAGACAGTACTACGTAGCTATAGTTACGTAGGCGATGAACCTGTGGAATGCATTTTTAAATAACCTCAATCTGTTAAAAATTCATGATATATCTGCAAAAACACCGTCAATACGTGTTTTTAATAATCGTAAGAAGTTGTTTTACAAATATTTCTGCAAAACTTTCATGGAAAAACAATGAATCTTTCGTTCTCGCCGGTCTCGCAACCATTCGTTGCCAAATGTTGTCGAGTTAATTTTCAATTGAGACTTATGTTACCTGCTGTCAATTATTTGCAAATATGATACTTTGTTTTATTACGACCATTTTCATGTATAAATTATAACAAAATAAATACTTACGGCATTGTAATTTATTAAAATAACACGGCACTCATACCACTTCGATCCACACAATCCGAACCACAGAGCATGATCAACTTTGACATTATTTTTTTAAATATTGGCCTTAGGTAGTGACATTCCATTGACATAAGGCAGTCACACATGTTATACTAGGCAGTTCCGGTAATTTTCATGGTTGACAGTGAGGTCCAACCCTATTTAAAACAAGATATACAAAAGTAACCCGCAAAATTTGAACTGAGTAACTCTAGTTACGTAGGACTGTTGAGAGGGGTATGTCAAAAGTAACTCCAGTTACGCAGGTCTTTTGAGAGGGGTAAAATTTCTGACGCGGACTGTTGAAGTGTTGAGTGGTGTAGTGCGCGGCACGTTCTGTCAGCGATATAAATAAATGTAGGGCATGTTCGATGCTCGTACATAATGTGTTAATAATGTTATATATTCCATATGGCTCAGAATGTCCTTCAAATAAGATTTCAGATTTGCTTCAAATATATTTTGTGACGAGTTTTAGTCCAATATTTACTTCCTTGTTGTGTAAAATTAGATTTTCAATAAAACACGACAGAGAAAAGGATACGCAGGTACTACTAGGTACGCAGATTTTGTGAATATGCGTTTTACAATATTATCACCTGACTCTAATAGCCCATTGGATCGTGGCAAATAAGGACTGGATGTTGTGCGTTGAATACCCCAGTCATGAGCTTAAAGATGGCCGACAGATCCATCCTGCATGATGCGGAACTCCTCGTTCACCTCGCGATACCTGTCAGGTGGAAGGGGTCTGGCGCGTCCATATACCGGAGGTCCTTGAGTCTCAATATGATGAAACACATTATGACTTGCACGCTCTTTAAAATTTAAGGGTTTTGTTATCTCTGGGTACTCATTCAAAAGGTCGAATAATCAAAAGAGTTATGTATGTATACTCTGAATTTTTTTGGCCGGACAATCTGTTTTGTGGTTACCTACTGGGTTTTTTGTATCACATGCATGTTGCACATTTTGGCTTTTAGTGCAGTCGGCGATCTGGTGACCGAGTTCGAGTGGCCGCACGTTGGTTTCGGTTCTTTGCACGTCTCGGCAGTGTGACTGTAGGTGTAGGTACTGTTGACAATTGTAGCATCTTGTTACTAGAGTGAAGTCTCTCACAGAGCATGACGACCCGTTGATTAATACTCTGTCTTTTGTAATAAAAGCCTTGCGGACATCGGCAGAAACCTCTATAATAATATAGTTGCTGGAATCATTATTTTATTACCAGGTAAAGGTGTGGGAACTCCCATAACTGTGATCCTTGGTCTTCGCTTAGAGGGCTCATCCACTGTTAGTCCACATTATTATTATTATTAGAATAAGTGTCAAAAATTTAAGTGTGATAAAATTGGAGGGGGGGGGGGGGGTCCTCATACAAGAAGCTAGTTTTTATCCACGTTTTTTTGATCTCGCTCTATCGTAAAAACGGTAATATTATATACAAGCGTCAAACTTGGTGTGATTATAGAGCGAACTCTACAGTTTAACAACAATAATAAAAACCGGCCAAGCGTGTGTCTGTCTCGTACTACCTCTACCCTGCCTGTATATCCTTGAAGTAGGCAAATTCGTTAAACAAAACAGTCACCTATTCATGCAGGCTAGAGATGTTGTACAGAGAAGGATGAGATATCCAGATTGTATCGTTCTTGGGACAGTGCCTAAAACGCAGCGTTTTCTAAATAACTGCTATGCAATGTGTAGAACTATGTATAATAAAATACCATCAGATATTAAGTTGCTACCTTTTAATAGGTTTAAGTCATCACTACAAAGATGGCTCCTAGATAATACTTTTTACTCGGTGGATGAATTTTTGGTGTACTCTGATCTTGGCGGTAACCTATTTGTATTTGTGCTAAAAGTCACGGAGAAAAAACATTTTGTTATTATTTTTTTGTTATGTTGTGTGGTACGGAACCCTCAGTGCGCGAGTAGAACGACTCGCACTTGACCGTTTTTTTCAATATGTGTAGATAGCTGTACTAGGGTGAGGCAGGTCACCAGTTATTTAATAAGGGCACCTTGTAAATTAATCCAGGCACAAGCTGATGTAATGCACAAATCTAACATACAAACTAGATTAAAATTTGTCACTGAATGCGTCTTTAACATGCCAAACTCTCTTATTCTTCGAATGACCCTCTCGACGTGAATTCGAAGACTGGCAATTTGTTTTGTCTGCTGCACTTCAGCTTTTGTTAATTTAGAACCAACAGAAACACTCGGAGGCCTCAGCAAAGTAAATCCTTTTTGAGATAAAAAATGTTCTTGGTGCTTAAACCCTCTGTCAGCTAAAATGCAAGCGTTAGATGGCAAACTATCTAAAAATGTACTATGTTAAAATAAGTTCACATCACTTATCCTTCCTGTATATCCAGTAGATGAACCAGAAGGGAAGGAAAGGAAGAGAGAGAGAGAGAGAGGGAGGAACAACAAATTAAGTTTAGTTACTATCAGTGAAACATATTTAATTACCAATAACAATTTAGTAAACATGAAAGATACCTAAACATTTTGTTAGTAATTACAAAAAAGGTTAGGGTAATGATAATCAAAAATTTATCAAATGCTTATCATTATATTTATCTATGAAGTGTACAACAAGGTTCATGTCAAGACAAGGAACATCGTGGAGAGAACGTTTGGACTATGGAAGAGGAGATTTCCTTGTTTACGCCGAGGCCTTGGTAACAAGTTATCAACTGTCTCAAATATAATAATTATAATTTATTTGTAATATTCCTTACATGTCACACATAAATTAATACAATAATTAGGTACTTAATTAAATACGAATTTAACATGTCAACAAAAAGTCAAAATTTAAAATCCATAAATGTCAACAGTAATAATGTCAAATAATAATCATTTTGTGGTTACTTTAAGTAGTAACATAAAAACATTCATCATAATATTCATTATGACTGTAGAAGGACTGCTCGATAAGCCATTTACGCAGCTTGCATTTAAAATTAGCAAAGCTCGGAGCATCTCGTTGTAATACTGTGACTTATGGTCAGCGGCATGAGCAGAGATTAGGGGTCGTGAGTTGACTTTTTAATTTTGGCCATCGCTCGGAGAGATTCACATAGTCTTAATTTATAATAGGGCGCCTTGACTATGTTTCTGCAAACGGTTCATTTGAGGTAGGTTAAGTAAAATCACACTTTTAATAGTTAATTAATTACATATATTATTACACTTATAATTCTAACAGGTGAACACTTTCAGAATTATCTTAGACCTAGATCATAACCTCTTACAATACTAAGATATGCACGTATATCACCCTGACATAGCAGGTGATTAAAAAGTTAAGTAATAGAATTGAGAAGCTTCCGGACCAAATGAAACTCGATCCGGTACCTACGAAAAGAGGCGGAGAGAACTTATCATGAATTGAAGATTATTATTGGTACTTTACCGCAGGTGGTTGGTTAAAGTATTTGTAGGTTAAATTTAGTCGAAGTTCCCATCTGTATTTTTCAACGTGGGACTTACATTTTTCCCTTCATCTTTTTAATTTTCTCTGGAATCACATGCTCGTCATTGAGCTTGTGTAGCAATCTCATTTGTGCATGATTACAATTTATACTTTATATCCTTCGTTAAAAAGTTTTTTCTCAATCCCTTGATGACGGGGGGTGGATAGTGAATGATGCTTAAATTTTGACCATTGATACGAACTGAATGCCAAATGAATTCCTTTTTTTTTTGCTTCATCTAAAGGAGTTGTTGATTTGGATGCACAGCTCTGCTAGCTTTCTTTGCAGCAGTATCTGTTCCTCGGACTATTACGTTCTCCGAAACAACCTGCAAGAGAAACAAAATGTTTTTACCCGACTGCGACAGAAATGGGTTATGTTTTTCGAGCGTATGTATGTATTTTTGTATGTCTATTTCTTTGGCTCGCCCTACAGCCTAAACGGCTTGATGGATTTTAACGTATGAGGTGTCGTTTGATTCGTAAAAATCGTAAGAGTGTCATAGGGTACATTATTTCAATATGGCGTCTGCGAATTAAAAAAGGAAGGGTGAATAAAAAATTCTGCGAAATAAAAAATTACAATATGGGTATCAAAAAGCATTCGGGCTATTTGCCATTTGAGACAAACACAATCCGTCCGAAAAACACAATGTGGGCCACATTTCTCAAAACTAAAAATTTTAACTCTTCCGTGTATGTACATTAGACATGAGCGCCGCGCCGGCGCGCCGCAGCCACTGCGATTTTTCCCACGCCGCCGCCGCCGACCAGCGCGGTCGGAGCGCCGACCGATTTGAGTTGATCGAGTTAATTCTTCCTAAAACGATAATTTCGCTTAATTTTTATACATTACATGTGCAAAATGGCTTTTTCAGACTTCAGATGTAGAGTAGAAGTTTTAAAGAAGTAATTTATTGAAATATCTATAAATTTTTTAAGATATAATACAGGGTGTTTGGTAGGGAGGTGTACATACGCCTAGGGTAGAAACTAGGGAGGGTCTGCTACCTACCCCCGCCCATTATATTGACCTTGGCCTCAAGGTATTATTTTAATGATTTTTTTTTTATTTAAAAAAAAAAAAACGATTTTTAAACTAAAACTACCTCTAGCTCAAAATCTATCCATAGGACAGGTCTGCTAATGGTCTTGTTTTAATTGTTAGAGTCTTAGTGTACTGTAAAAATTGATTTCACACCCGAAAATTGTAGAGAAGAAAAGTTATGGGGCCTGAAGTACCGTAGTAAGGTAAAAAAATAATTTTAAGGGCAACTTTCTAAGGGGTTTAAAAAAAAAAAAACAGGGTTGGAGTTCTTCTGATTTTTTAAAAACATCCCCAGTCCATACCCTTTCTAACGATATGCTTAAAGTGTTATTATCACTTGTAGTTTCGAAGTTATTAATTAATATCCGCAACTAGGGCACTTTAATCAAAAATTTCAACTAATGAAAATTAAATGTGTCCGATCGTAAAAGGATAGCAAATGAAACGCAAATTCGTTTAATGACTAATTTAATTACAAAATTTGTTCAAATTGGTGACCATTAACTTGTAAACAAGCTCGGCACCTCTTCCTCATCTCCACGGTCACCGTGGCAAACAGCATTTCATCACGCATCGTATTGAAAGCGGCGTGGATCTTGCTTATCAAAACCTCCCTTGTTGGTACTTCCTCTGCGTACACCAACTCTTTCGCCCTTCCCCAGACGTAGAAGTCAAGCGGGGTAAGGTCAGGCGACCTTGGAGGCCAGGGAATTGGCCCGCCCCGACCAATCCAAGCATCAGGGAAGGAGTTGTTTAAAAACTCCCTCACTGCTAGGCTCCAATGGGCAGGACAGCCGTCGTGCTGAAAGACTATGGGCCCATAGGGCCCAATAGGGCCCAAGTATCGGCCCATAGTCTTTCAGCAGGACGGCTGTCCTGCCCATTGGAGCCTAGCAGTGAGGGAGTTGGGCCGATACTTGGGCCAATAATGGTAGTGTCTTCGACGTTGCGAAGATTGTTCTTTATATGTTAACCGATGAGATAGAACAGGTGCGGCGGTATTTTTCAACGTGGTACTTACATTTTTCCCTTCATCTTTTTAATGTTCTCTGGAATCACATGCTCGTCATTGAGCTTGTGTAGCAATCTCATTTGTGCATGATTACAATTTATACTTTATATCCTTCGTTAAAAAGTTTTTTCTCAATCCCTTGATGACGGGGGGTGGATAGTGAATGATGCTTAAATTTTGACCATTGATACGAACTGAATGCCAAATGAATTCCTTTTTTTTTGGCTTCATCGAAAGGAGTTGTTGTTTTGGATGCACAGCTCTGCTAGCTTTCTTTGCAGAAGTATCCTGTTCCTCGGACTATTACGTTCTCCGAAACAACCTGCAAGAGAAACAAAATGTCTATTTCTTTGGCTCGCCCTACAGCCTAAACGGCTTGATGGATTTTAACGTATGAGGTGTCGTTTGATTCGTAAAAATCGTAAGAGTGTTATAGGGTACATTATTTCAATATGGCGTCTGCGAATTAAAAAAGGAAGGGGGAAGAATCAATTTTTTTTTCGTAAAAAATTACAATATGGGTATCAAATGAAAGCTGGTGAAGAGCAGATTCCAAAACATATATATTTTATAGTACTTTCATGGTACCATTTTGACACAAGACTAAAAAGTATGAAATAATGTCTCTGGGCAGTTTCCCAAACAGGTAGTAGTAAACAGCTTGTAGGATGTAGATCTAACATGGTTATCGGCTAAGAAGGAATGTCCTAGATTGTATGACTTAAGGTAAGACTGATTCTTCCACTGCTGTATCGTTTTGTTGGAACATGGATCCACCAAAAGCTTTTTTATAATGGGATCACAGTGTCTAATTTCGTGTCTTCAGTTATAGCCAAGTATTCCCGAAATCCACTTATGGTGAAGTCTTCAAATTGTCAGAAAGTTTATTTGTTCTCACTGTGCTTAGATTTCTGAAAGTAAAACGTAAATTTATTACGTTTTAACGTGAAATAGGTACAAGTATGTAGAAAGTCGAAGAAAAATGTGTATGTGACGTCCAATTACATAACATTGTTTTCTTTAGCAAACATGCTGACGTGACGATTATTTATTTTAGTTGTGTAAAATTGTTTATTTTCGATTTTTTTAATGGTGACCGAAGACCGTCTCTTCGGAATCGAATTAGATGGCGAACGACGGGAAAGGGTCGAGATCTCGCCGCCTTGGAACGACTGGCGCCTCTTGTACGTCGGTGGGCCTCGTACCGTCTCCAGCGCTTGGTCGAGGCAGAGCACGTCGCTAAGGTGGTCGCGCAGCTCGGGCGACGGCGGCACCTCGCGCGACGTGAGCAGCACCAGCGTGTCCCACGCGGCCTTCTCGGCGGCGCCCTCTCCCACCTCGGCGCCACGCGTCCTCCACCGTGACCACCTCCACGTCGTGCGTCTCCAGCAGCAGCGCGCTCCGCCCGGAATAGAGCGCAGGACCAGCCATCGACCCGACGAAAGCGGGAGCGGGTTTGGGAGCTATGGTATTTAAGTTAGAACTTGGGATGATATTTGACTTCTTCAGATTTCCTCTTGATTCATTCTATATATCCATATCATTAATCAGATCAAATTTGATCTGGCAACACTGCAGTGCACCAGTTATATAAAAATAAGTTAATTGGAATGTTTTCTAATTTTTCAATAATTCATTTTATGATCTTGACAGTTGATAAAGCTATAATCAATTATTGCCGAGAGTACAGTTCTAATATAGGCTTTTATAATGTAGTTTTATGCTATTTTTTCTAATTATATTTGTTAGACAATTTTGAATATTGGAAAAACATCTCATCGTCTTAGTAATTAAGCATTGTTCATTTTTAAAATACTCTCTTATAATTATTGTACTACAGTCCTTATTTTCCTCAAAGGAGCATTTTTTACAATTTTCTCAATTTTTTAATACATTTATTTTTAATTTGCGCAAAACATACCCTGTACCCTGTACCTAACTTACTCCAATTGTGCTTTTATTACTTTTTTTTTAAATTTTTAATTTAATCTTCAAATTCTACATAAACTTCATCGCCCACATCATCAAAACGATTTCTGTAGTATGGTTTGACACCTCACATTTTTTGACTTCACTTCTTTAGTGATTTAAAAACTTGACAGGAATCTACTTCAAAATTGGAGTGAATACTGTTAAAAAATATCTCAATTTCGCCGTCTAACGGCTGAAGTTTCGCCGATGTATGTGGGTGTAAAGTAAGCAGTGTTGCCAGACCTACGGATTTATCCGTAGATCTACGGATTTTTGACCTGGCCTATGGATCTACGGATGTCAATGGCAAATCTACGGATTTTTAGAAATCTTCAGAATTTCTCCCTAAATTGTCAATTTGCTGCATAAAATGATACCCAGCTTCAAATAAATCGAATTCATGTTTACTTTTTTTGTGTATTTGACAGTATTTCGTAAAATATTGCTTTCCCTACTCTTTTCCATCTCCTTCCTTCTACTTTCTGTCACTATACATCCAAGACAGAAATATTTTCATTGTGACATGTATGACAAAAAGATGACACTGATTGATTTTCACGTGGTTTGGGCATTGTTCTCGCTCAAACTTGTCTAAGTTTCCATTTTCTTCGCCAAATTAGAGCGATTTTTTGGGTCAGTGCACTTCAAAACAGTCAGATAAAGCATTAAAAAAAAGTCTGTATATCTACGGATTTTTCAAGAGGTCATCTACGGATTTCTACGGATTTTCCAACCTTGACCTACGGATTTGTAAAAATTGGATCTGGCAACACTGAAAGTAAGCACTGTCACCCCCGACTTTTTTGCCAAATCGAGTGCTTCTATCGAAAGATGCGATTCGTGGTTGTCCATGACGAGAACTGTTGGAGAATCTTTCGTAGATCCAGAACACTGCACAAAATGCTTCCTCTACAAATGTATCACTGTTAATCCACCCTGTAGGAGACGCGAGGATCAGAGAACCAGGTGGTGTTCCAACTCTCATGCGAGGGTTTATGTTCTTCCGTGGGAATATCAATGCGGGAGGAAGTGCAACACCTCCTGCACTTATGATATTATACGTTGTGACTAGTGTTCCTTTTTCACAACTGGACACTTTACATATATTTCTCTTTCCCTTTGGAGCTAAAACTCGTGGATTTTTCTGCACAGTGCTAGTGGCAGGTTCGTCCAAGTTATAAATACGTGTGCCGTCTTCAAAAGCTGGACTTCGGCTAATCACTTTCTCCAGGTTATCAAACATATTTTAACTGTTTCCTTGTTAAATGCTGTAGTTCGCGCCAGACTGCAATTTTCTGGCTTACGCAACGACATATCAGTCAGGGAAACGCTCACGAAACCCTCTAAACCAGTCAATGCCAGCCTGTCGCGTTTTTGATATATTTACGCTACAGGTAGATAGGTAGTTAGGTAGATGTGAGTTAAACAAAGGCTAACAGTAGAATTAACCTTTAATTTGCCAAAATATTAGCCACCTACTGCACAAAAGTCGTTTCCGCCGTATGACAGATAAGTAGGTAGGTTAGATCACTGGCCTCGGTGTCCACGGCTGGTGTAGGCGCCGTCGAAGCTTCTAGAATACGCAGGTGAAGGCCTTGTCGTCAGGCTTGGGTTCGCCGCCGCGCAACAGGGCGTACGGGATAGCAGACGGGAACGCGAAGCTTCCCAAGGGTAGATTGACCCGTAGAATGGGCTTGTAGGGCTGATCACTAACGGTGATCCCCAACGGTGATCCTGGAATAGCCACAGGGAATGGCATTAGGCCAAGCTCATCTTGGCCCGTAGCGCTTGCACACCGTTTTTGGAAAGAACCAGTGACCTTTAGAGTTTAAATTAGCCACGGCGGCGCTACGGACCTAAATTACATTTAGCTGGCACTTAGTTTAGGTATTATGGATATACTTCGATCAACAATATACAACTAGATAACGGGTCGCATACAAAATCAAAGAGAAATTCTGTCCTCGTGAATATACAACATTTTTTGTTAACGAACCGAGAAAACAGTACGAATACATTATAATTTCGACCTCAAAGCATCCATAATTCCTAGTAATTTAAAAAAGGAACACTGCGGCATTGCGAGACGTGCTTACGTTGGCTTTGTTCGAACGCAACTAATTCAAAATAAGACCTCACTCCAATAGTGAGGCGTTATTTGCCGGGACATGTTTTGAGCGCTGACGCGTTATCTAGTTGGATATTGTTGATCGAAGTGGATATACAACTCACCCCAGCGGGATCTAGATGAAAATTTAACAGGAACGTAAATTTACGTTTGACAGGATCATGTACCGTAAAATGTGGCAACTTTACCATATTTTTTGAAAAAAATCTACGTATTTCTTTGTCGATTAGACGCAAGAATATGAAACTTTTATTATAAACTAATTATACATTTGCCTTACGTTTTTTGCTGTTTCTATTACACAAAACTCATTACTTTGAGCTGTAGCCGTAAATTAAGAACGTGGGTAAAATTTACACATTTTTGGTAACTTTACCTACGCATCATATTTCATTATTATTGTGAATAAAATACTTTATTGGGTAAAGATGACAAAAGATACGGTCTTTTGCTTTTTAAACAAATATAGAACAAAAAGAAAAGTAGTTTAAAAAATGGCAACACTCTCAACAGGTAAAGTTGCCGGGGGTTTTTGGCGGGCTTTGGTAGCTGACGTTTGGAGTCCTTATATTTCATCGAATTTTTATTGTTTATAGTGAGTTTTGGTTCGTAAAATTGGTGTTGTTTTGCGTAACAAAGTGTCGTGCAAGTGAATAATATATAGTTCAGTGAAATATGATGGTGCATGGGTCGTAAACAGGAAAAGTGTTCCGTGATTTTAGCGCGGCAAAGCGGTCGGTTCACCTCTTTCCTGTGGACTTCTCTGCTTTTCCTGCGTCTTTCGATTGCCTCCAAAAACTCCAAAGAACCATCAAAACGTCGAATACCAACGTTTTAATGTGAAAACAGAAGAAAATTAAAAATAAATTAAGATTTAGCCAAAAGGTCTAGTAACCAGGCTAGTAAATATATTAAAAAAAAAAAAAAAAGTAAAGGTGCCAAAGGATTCGTTGCAGTTTACATACAAATATGATTTGTCTCTTAGGGCTGTCAAAAAACGGGAACAACAAACGGTTCTTTTTAAGGATATTTTTAAAAGGGGGCTAAACAATGTTTAAATGCAAAACAGTAAAAATAGGTACTTTTGTTTCTTTATTACTTCTTTACTTCTTTATTTATAGTGAATATAAAAATGACAATGTTGATTTATGCCAACCCTAGCTGTAGGTAAAGTTGCCACAAAGCAGTCGGTGTCAACTTTACCTAACCTCAAACAACATTACCTCGACCAATATTTCAATGAAAAAAAGAAGTTGCGATTAAACAATATAACAGTTACAACCCCGACCATTTCCTACATACAATATCACAATTACACTCGCCTCTGACAAGCAGTTTACGCTCTGAAGACCTAATTTCACCACAATTGTTTGATGACGCTTTCACAGAAGCACACAATGGACAGCCATATTGAAATAATCGTCAGTGTTACCAGTAAGAAAATTATAAAAAAATTTACCCTACGCTATTGAAAAAATACTACTATTGAAGTCCCGTTCGTTTCATTGCAGTTTTCAAAAGTAGCCAACGTTAATTAAAATACCTACAATATGGCAATCTTGCCACGGGTTTGGTAAAGTTGCCACATTCTACGGTACCTACACATTTTAATATTTATTTACGTCAGTCATTTTTAAATAAAAATTGTTAAGAAGACTAAGAATACAGACTATTCCTGGCTAAATGGAGACGCAGACCATTCAGCTACATCTTTGATGAGGTGAATAAGAGGTAGGTCATCCTCGGGATCCTCTTCTGATCCGGAGTCGTCGGGAGGCGGCGGAACCCACTCAACATCCAGAGGGACACCGATCTCATCCTGCAGCTCGGTTAGTACTTCACCTCCACGACGGGCTATAATTATAATGCGAGCACTTCGCTGCACGGGAAGCTCGGGAGTGTCTGCAGCTTCGATGTTCATAAGACAAGCAAGATTGTGAGCGTTCCGCTTGTGCTCTGTTGTAGCTTTCTGCGTAGCGAGGGACAGCCCACAGGTACTGCAAATCCTGGACTTAAGCTTGTCTTGAACAGATGGGCAGTAATGTAAAAGTCGTAGGGTGTTGTCTCAAATTCTTGGTTTGGAAATTCGATTTTGGCTGCCAACTGCACAAATAGAGGCGAGAAGTGGCAATCTTTATTACGTTGATTCGCTGCTTCCAGGCCGCTAGTCAAGAGAAGCGGAGGCGGCAAAAATCCATTCGGCAAAACGAGGCGAAGTTTGCTGCGGGGCTCAGAGCAGCATTTTGAACCTGGCATTTTGAAATTTGCAACATGTACTGGGACTCTCTGATATGTGCTGCGTACCATGGTGATCTAGGGTCTGTACGCTCGTCAGTGATCTACTCTGCTTCCACTGGGCCCAAGTACTCAGCAGTCACACTCTCATTCGCTATAACGAGAGTATTCCAGACTTCTGCCAGCGTTTCACCAGCATATTGGAAATTCTTCAGCTCAAGTTCCTTATCAATGGTGCGACACTGCGAATCTAAATGCGATCCGTAATGGTCGTGAGGCAGGATCAACCCTGACAACAAACGGCTAAGGGGAGCCATACGCCGTTCCGCTCTGTTGTAGGCGCTGAGCCCTGGAGCATTTGTGACAGCAACCATGAAGTCCAAATTGTGCTTAATGAACTTTATCACAATATCTCTGACTTTAATTTAAAGAAAAGGAAAAAATTGCTTTTCATCAGAAAGCTCTTTTATTCCTATGTTAGGTACAGCATTCCTCTTAAGTCAAAATTTTTTTTTGGTCAACTATTTCCGCGAGAAATGATTGGCACAAATAAATTTACTTTTTTGTAGGTGACTTAGGGGTAATTATACCAAATCCTCGTTACCAGTGGCCTTTACCCATTTTCTACATCTAAAAAGAAAAAAATGCTTGATGTTATCTATTTGATTTACTATAAGCGAAGCAATTTATTCTTGTTTTAGGGGTATATTACCGTTGGCCCGCTCCATACAAACGTACTATGGTGATATTTTCAATACTAACCAATTAAAGTCAATGAAATTTTGCAGAATCAATCTAGTCAAACTCTGTCCAGTGCGACGGGAAATGAGCCCGTCGCGTCGCCACTTATAATGGACAGAAGGTATAATACGTACCTCGAAATTGAAGCATGCAAGTTTCCTCAAGATTGTTTTCCTTCCCCGAAAAGCCAGAAATAGAAATAGAAATAGAAATATTCTTTATTGTGAAAAAAAAAGTGGTACAAATCGTACATAAATTCCAAAACACACATGGGTACGAGTCGGCCTGGACAGGGATCAAACCATCACCTCCTGGACGGCAGGAATGGTTACTCGCCACTGGGCCACCACGGCATGTAGATGATCGCATTATTGTATCTTATTTCCAAGATTTTAACCCATCTATTAAGCAAAATTAAACCTAGTTTAATGCAAAAGCTACTTTTACTCACCGGTCGAGGTCGGATGGAAATCTTGCGAATAAAATGTCATTGGACTTTCTCCTTAACCCGCACACTTCACATTTCTGAGCCAATTTTCCCATTTTTTTTTTTTAAATCTTTTATTTTCTCTGAAGTCTCTCCCCGCATCAGCCCCGACCTTAATAATCCTACTTTAAAGATTATTAT
Organism: Agonopterix heracliana; assembly: GCA_963693445.1. Classification (NCBI taxonomy): domain Eukaryota; kingdom Metazoa; phylum Arthropoda; class Insecta; order Lepidoptera; family Depressariidae; genus Agonopterix; species Agonopterix heracliana. The sequence continues at coordinate 4,787,455 of OY856321.1, forward strand.
CTTCATAATATCTAGATAAATAAATTGCATTGTAACTTCCCCATTACCCTATTTGTTTTAGGCTCTACAAGATACATTTTGTTAAGGGATAGAAGCTACTAAAAATGGTCCTTCATACAAAGCTTCAAACTTTTTCTTCACCTTTGGTCCTGCATCTGACTTATAATTTTTTTTTATTTTAACTGTATCGCCTATTTGAAACTGTAATAAGACGATAATTTTTGTTAAATCTTAGCCTTCTTTTCTCCCCAGTTCTTTTTAAATGTCAAAGACTTTCTCTCTTATTTCATCGACATCTACTAGATTATTTATATTTATTGCAGAGTCGAATGACAGTGCCATTGACTCCCCATACATTATCTCACATGGTGTAAATCCAGTACTCTCATGGAAGGTGTTGTTATATAACCTTTCCAATTTCGGTAAAATTGTAGCCCAAGTCCTAAATAGTCGTCCTAATTCTTTATTCACGCGCTCAGTAATATTTGGCCGAGGATTTCTAACTGTTGTATGAATTACTTTCACTCCCATCTGTTCCATACTGTCAGAGTAAATTGTCCTACAACTTCTGCAAAGTCCAGTTTATGGGGACATTGCAGTTTGGATCGGTACACTTTTCCAAGAGTTTTTGGCTTCAGTCGAGCATGTGACCTCTGAACCACCAAGTGATGGATATATGATTGTACCGAAGAGGTCAAGCATGTTGTGAACTGAAGACAGAAACTCTGGAAATGCTAAGTACATCAGACACTTTTCCACTAAACCTAATAGGCAGGGTGGCTTGGCACCGATTATGGTCATTATCAGATACCTAGATAGGAGGCAATTTAGGATTTCCGAAAGTGCTATTTTCATGGCGTTATCGAAATGAAGCAAAAGCGGGATGTGTTTCTATAGGGTTGAACAGCGTAGCACATAAGTAGGACATTAATTTAGGTACAAACAGAACAGACATAAGTAATTTTATTGAATTTAAAACATACCTAATTGGGTAGCGAGTCTTCTAAAATTGGAGCACCTAGGAGACGGAACACTGACTTAATATACTCAAGTCAATGAACGGAATGACTCTTTGTTTATGATTTAATTGTGATGTTGTTTTTTCGGATGGAGTAAGAGACTAATAAATAATTAGCATAAATATTAATTGAGCTTGTTTCATATACACTAATATGCAATGAGACCAATATTATAAGGTTAGTTTGTTTATCTGTGCATGCATCACAAAAACTATTAAACCTATTTGGATGGGATTTTCACAAAAGCATAGGCATAGGGCTTAGTTTGGATTAACATTTATGCTTTACTTCATGGCAATCAGCGCTGTTTCAATTAAAAGTTATGAGTTCACCAATTTAAAGTTCTTGATATGCGCATACGAAGTCGTGGGTGCCGTTAGTACTAAATAAATTTTATCAATTAGATGCAAAGAGATTTAATTATTACTACTTATAGAGAGGACATTGGACAGGTTTTCATACAAAAATACTCATCCCATTGTTTTGCAATATTGAATGCATCATGTGACTTGTCAAACTAAAACGACTTTTACCTCGAGGTAACAAGTCATGGATTACGATTTGGTTCGCAATGTCCTCTCTATAGTAATAAGTTTAAATTTCTTTGATTAGATGACGGGTAAGTAATTAAATAAAAATTACAAGTTAAAATATAAAAAAGAATATAATGGTGAAGTAGGAAAAAAATAAGTAAGATGCATAAAATAAAATAAAAATTATTCTGACAATTCTTCGTCTTCTTCATCTTGATCAATTCCTGGTGGCGGCGGTGGCGGCACATGAGGTCGCACCGGCAGCACTACCTGTCGCCACTGTAGGGGCGGCTGATGCGACCTCATTGCCGCCGTGGTCTCTCCGCGCTCCTCATCAGCGCGCCGATCATAAGGGCGCTGATTATCAGCGCTAATCAGCGCTCTGAGTATTAGCGCGCTGATTATCAGCACGCCTATGATTAGCGCGCTGAGTTTTGTTCCGGCGTCGGCGGGTCGAAGTTAACGTAATACACGTGTTGAGCTGGCGGTTGTTGCCAGTCTGTAACAATAGAAGAGAAATAATATTAAGTAATTTTAATTTAATGGTAAATAATCATCAAACTAAACAAGTTTCTTTATGGGACCAACAACAACATTGAAATTAAATCGCGAATTACCTAGTATTTAGTTATAGGTATTTAGCTATGATAGGTACACACAAATCATGTTACGCGCCCTATATACCCATAACTACACTACGTACAAAACACAAAATAGTGCGGTAGAGAGCCTGCATAGACGCGGCTCCCGGCGCGGGCGCAGCGTGCCGTGAGACGAAACAACAACAACATACCGCACCCTCTCGCACGATTGACAAACTAAATTAAAAAAAAATGTACTTTTTGACTGCATCATACAGAAATTACTGAACCGATAGGTATTGATAAAACTTTTCTATTTGAACGTTTTTGACTTCAAAACTGATAAATACCTACTACCTATTGTAATTTCTACGATATGTTGTTGCTAAAAGCTTCTTAAAGTTAGGCTATAAGTAACTATAATTTACGCACTGTTACTTTGTCGATCAGCCGCACGTCGCCGTCTGTCACCGCCACCACGGCCGCTGCCTAAGTTGCGCCGCCGCCGGTTATCGACGCAGCTGGAGCATGGGCAGTTCTTGCATGGCATTCTTAGATCGTATCGTATTCTACAAATAATAAAATCAAAATCGTTACATCATCATCACAGCCTATTTATACGTCCCACTGCAGGGGACAGGCCTACTTTCAGGGAGGGTGGTAGACTTCACATACGCATCGGAATTTCAGGTTTTCCTCACGATGTTTTCCTTTACCGTTTGAGAGCAGTCGGTATTACGTACCTACATAAGTTAAAAAAACTCATTGGTAACTACATGGCATGTGGTCCGTCCGTACGATTCGAACCCGGGCCTCAAGATTGAGTTTTCATAGCTCTCTGCAACGCGCGACCGACGCTTAAATCAAAATGTATGAAATGAATTGGAGAAATGTGTATTTTGGACTCGCTATAACCTTTAATTTGAAAGATATGATGTGGTTTAAGCCATGTTTCACTAATAATTGCAATATGCATATTATAATCATATAAAATTTTTATAAAAATGTTTCGATTGCGCATCAAGCTCTGTGCATTCCACTGTACTATATTTATTGATTGGTTTGGGGTGAATTTTAAAGAGGGGGATTATTTTTCCTGAATGTTTTGTTTAAAATTTCTAAGACATTTGATGAACAGATGGTTGTTTCATTGTTCTTATGAAGAGTTATCATTTTTACAATCGACTCTACCAAAAGGGTTAAGGATTTGTGGTCATTTTTGATGCCTAATAGAGACGTAGATCCTAATTCACCCCTAGGGCGGTATTCGTCATGGCACTGCTCAACACGGAATGTCATAGAGCGAACAAATGGGTACTTAAAAGGCACATTTCGGTACTTGACCGGAGGCTTCACTATGACCCTAAAAAGGCATCAGACATGATTTACACCTGTTGTACATTATGAAACACTTTAGGTAAATACTTTTATGCCAAGCAGAATGATTACTTTTAATTATTTATAATAACAAATCACATACCTAACAAGTCATGTTATTATTTCAGAGTTCCTCTTACTGATGTGATAGGAGAACCTTTCAAAGAACTTCCGTTTGTTCCCGCTGGTGCAGCAGTCGGAGGAAATAAATTTCAAATTGGCCAACAAAGGCGACAACAAATAGTGCAATCTTACTTTTCGTAATACTACGTTAGAAGTAATTTGTACCTTAATAGCTCGGCTCCGATGCCCTAGTAGCTGGCTCACTCCCTGAGGCCCTAGGAACTGGCTCACTCCTTGAGGCCCTAGGAACTGGCTCACTCCCTGAGGCCCTAGGAACTGGATTACTCCCTGAGGCCCTAGGAACTTGCTCACTCCCTGAGGCCCTAGGAACTTGCTCACTCCCTGATTCAATTCAATTCAAAATCATTTATTCAATATAGGAGCCTGAAGCACACTTATTAAACGTCAATTCTTTTTTAAGCTACCACCGCGGCCAGAAACATGAGGCCCCTGGGAACTTGCTCACTCACTGAGGCCCTAGGAGCTGGCTCACTCCCTGAGGCTCTAGGAACTGGCTCACTCCCTGAGGCCCTAGGAACTGGCTCACTCCCTGAGGCCCTAGGAACTGGATCACTCCCTGAGGCCCTAGGAACTTGCTCACTTCCTGAGGCCCTAGGAACTGGCTCACTCCCTGAGTTCCCTGGAACTGGCTCACTCCCTGAGGCCCTAGGTACTGGTTCGCTCTCCGTTGCCCTTGAGAGCAACTCACTCCCTGTGGCACTAGGGACTAGCCAGATCCCTAAGGCTGTGACCCTAGGGACTAGCCTGATCCCTGAGGCTGTGACCCTAGGGACTAGCCTGATCCCTGAGGCTGTGACCTTAGGGACTAGCCTGATTCCTGAAGCCAATAGATGGCAATGTTAAAATCCCTCATAAACCTGTCACATTGACAGTAAAAAGCATTGCTGTTTGTCTATGTCACCGAAACACAAGCGTAGCACGAGAAAATTCAAAATTTCATGAAATCTGTTATCTTTTTTTTCTTGACTGTGTCGCGGTGTCGCGGTAGTAGCACCCACAAACTATTTACATTATTACTGTGTTGTCTATGGCTTCAAAAAAACAAATTTAAAAGGTTTGCTATTAGTTTTCATAAGGGTCTCTTAAAATTAATGAAACTAAATTATTACGGCTAACTGGAGACATTTAAGTGTTGGTACTCAAACCTGGTGTACAGGATGTCTGCCAACCCTATATTATTGAAACGTGGATGTTATAAGTTTTCAGAATATATGCATGTATTGTATTGTATTGCAAGTAATAGGTAACTATTTAATTATACTTACACCTGTTTCTTCAGCCTATGTGTAATAAATAAAATAAATAAAAAGAGTTTATTATTACAATACAGTATGTTGTTACATAAAGAAAATTATAGTTCTTAATAAATAATTATAGCTTCCCACTGGTCTGTGGTTTTATCCGGACCGTTCTCTTTAAGTATTGTCCGGAGACTCTCCCACTGACGGTCCCTTAGCCCTTGCCTTGCGGCCCATTGAACTCATTGTTTGCCAGCCGGGGGTGAGCTGCCATGTAGTCCGTTAGGATATTAATTTGCTGTGTGGTGCTTCGGACTCTAGAAATTAAAGCACACAAAAGTTTATTTAATTATGTAGTAGTTTAGTTTAATGAGCGTTTTTCTTTTGGTTTTCTAGGGGATCGATAGATGGCGCTACGGTCTGTGCGAATAAACGTCAAAATTTCAAAAAGTGTTTCTTTAAAATAATAAAGAGGGAAAAGATGATCAAGAAGATGCCAACGAATCTTTTGATGGCATATTTAATTATTTACTAATCATTTTAATCGAAAATTCTAAACTTTTACGCCTGACATGGTTGTATGGGCTCGATCCCTTGGCTTTCCAAAAAAAAGGTAGGCACAGTCTTGACAAGATTTTGACAGGGTCGCGAACGGCCCTATGCAGCGATAAACATGCCATCTGTTGAGTTTTTTAAGAACTAAATTTAAAAAAATTAAAGAAAAACGCTCTAATAGGTAGAAAGTTTTTAAGATTTGCTTAAAACTGTTTCATTTAACGGTAGACCAAAAGCCAGGCAACAGATACGCGAGTTCTTTGTAAACTTACCGTTTCTTCTTCGTGATGTCATTTTCTTTATTATCCGTTCTTATTTTGAATCATTTTGAATTAAACTCAAACATAGGCTAAGTATTTTTCGCTTACGCTAATAGACGTAACATCAGTGTAACCGCGTATGAGACAGCGATAGTCATAAAATCCTATACAATTTGTATGAAAATAGATGTCTGACTCCGGAGTCAGACAGCCGTCGTAGAACAAAAAAGTGGCTACGTCGATAAGGACAGCAATAAGTAGCGATCTCCTTTTTTAACTAGAGCGAATTTGCTATGTGCATCTCTTACTGAGTGATATGACAAGACACGTGCTTTCTTCTAGTTCCTTCTCTTTCTACGAACTCAAACTATGTTTCTCGTTGTTGTATTGAACACAAACTATCATAAAATTCATAAACGAAAAGTTGTGAAAAAAAAGTTTGATTTGACATCGATTTTTTTTATAAAACGTCACGACGTGTTTATTTGGAAAGATTTTTTCTCAGTATGTATAATGTACTCTTTGGATTTTTCTACAGTGCGACCACAGACTTAAAAGAAGACAGGTCCGTGAGTGCGACATAAAAGAGTAGAAAATAAATGAGCGCTGCCTCCCTCCACGCAAGAAAGTCGAAATCACGTAGAAGCTGGCAAGACCGACCTACAATTTGTACTAAAATATGTATTTCCTGCTGTCACCGTTTTCTACTCTTTTATGTCGCACTGTATTTATGTGGATAGTTCGCATGGCATCAAAGTTATCGTTAAAATCGATCGGTTTAAAAAATATATTTACTATCCTCAGTACAACACTAGTCCCGTGCATTTTTTCCAGTCCGACGTCCGTTCATTCATTCATTCATTCCGTTCTTTTTCTCTTGTCGCGGCGCGGCGCTGTACCTACTTGTTTTGTTTTGTGGATTCTGTTTTCTCTGCATTGCATTGATAGTTATTTGTTTCGACTATTATTATTTCGATAATTGTCCATGTGCTAGTACTGCTAGTGGCGGGCGGCATAGAATCATAGAAATCTCAACGTATATAGAATTCCTAGTACTCTGAAAAATGTGTTTGCAAATTTTGCTGTTACCACTGGTTATTGCAGTAACACAGTGAGAAGTTGTTCAATTGCAAATGCTGTAATGTAATTTATGTCTCGATATCTGGATGTAACTATTTGCGATTTGCTTGTATAGAAAATACCTATGCCAGTTTCTGTTTTCGTTTGGGTAAAAGTAAAAGTCTATAAACGTCAACGTTGACACTAGGCGGTTGTAAATACATTACGTTTTTTTTGTAAAAGTGAATCTCTTGATATACAAAGCTTTTTAGCCACCCTAATAAGGGATTATGGTTGTAAGTTAGGGCCTTAGTTTGCTGTTGTAATCTTGTCTTTCACTCAACTATCCTAGAAGGAAGGTTCTTCTGTGCTTTGTTTTGTACCTTGTGGATATACCCTGAAGTCTTCACTGTTACACGCTTCAGAGTTGTAAATAAAAGAAACCTTTTTTCTGTCGCTAGAGTATTTGTATAAAACTTGTCTTTCTGCATTGTCTAAGTTTGAGATTATGTCTTTGGGTTGTTTATAATTTGTCTGCATAATCTGAGTGTTGATTTGTTCGTAAACCTATTGTCTTAACCTCTCAAATCCCAGCTCAAGATCACTAAAGATAAAAAGTGGATAAAAGCTACGAATAGGTTGTTGGGATGTGAGAAGTTAAATTTTGTTTCTATTCTTTATTATAATGTTCTATCGGAGTGTCTGAACTGGTTCTGCGGTTAGACTGCTTAATTTTGTTATAAATCTCCAACAAACTAAAAACAGCGTACTATAGTTGAAGCCGCAACTGGATAATTGAACTTTTACGTTAATTTTGTTGTTGATTATGTTAATTTATGATAAGTAATCATTCATAAGTACTATTGCAAGTAGCATATTATGTTTACGTAATGCTATGATAAACTATCTACATAAAATATTCTGTTTCAAAATTGGCAATCCGAGGCAAACGGTAACAGTGTTCTTTAAAACGTTGCAATTAGTCCCTTATTCTTGTTCGTAAAAGGCTAAATTGAGTTCTGCTTGTTATCTACATTGTCTTAAAACAATATAAACTTGACTTTGATCGGGGAATTGAAGTAAAATTAAAAAATGGCTTCATTATTGAATATTGAATGCTGTCTCACAGATTTCTTGCTGAATGAAGAAACATCCTTTGCAAATTTAAATTTAGACGATAAGAGACTGGTTGCCCAAATGGGTCGTGCCTGCCCCGATATGAAAATAGAACACCACCGAAAAGACGGAGTTAATAAATATTTCCGCACCGATATGTACAGCCAATATGTTTGGCTAACCGGAAGCTGTAAACTGAACAAAATGTTTTGTTTTCCTTGTTTACTATTTTCTGAATCAAAACATGTATGGAATCAAACCGGCTATGGAGATCTTAATAATCTATCAAACATGACAAAAAAGCATGTGCGCTCAGAAAACCATCTTCGTTGTGTTCTATCTTTACGTGAATTAGGAAAAATTAAAGCAGAAAAATGTACTGAGATTACATCTGATAATGAAGCTAATAATCTAGAAGTTGCTCGGAACAGAAAATTAATGAAACGATTTGTAGACACTATCATTTTCTTGGCTAAACAGGATATACCTTTTAATGGCCATGAGGACGATGACAACAATCGAGGTAACTTCATTGAAACATTATCATTGCTACGGCATTATGATGCTCCGTTAGATTTTCATTTAGAACAATGCTTGTCTCTGTCAAATCCAGAACGTTCAAGCCTGTCTATTGAAACACGAAATGACTTAGTTCAAAGCATCGCATCTGTGTTAAGAGATGAGATTAAGTCAGAAATTGATAAAGCTCAATATGTATCAGCTATATTCGATGAAGCAACATATGATGGAGCAGAATTAACAGTTATTTTGAGATATTTGTCTGAAACGGGTGTCGTAGAACGATTTCTTGGTTTCTTCAATGTTGGTTGCAGTCGTGATGCTGATGTTTTGTCGAAAGAATTATCAAATATTCTTGAAGAGTATAATAAGTGTGATAATAAATTGTTGGGTCTGTCGTACGATGGGGCTGCGGCCTCAGTGATTCCAGGCCCGAATGGGGTGCATGAAAAAATGCTTAAGACAAACCCTAACTTAGTTTACGTTTCTTGCCACTCGCATGTCTTAAATTTGATTCTGACTCGGTCGCTGCAGAATATCGAAGGGTTAAAATTATTCTTTGGTAACATAAATAGTATTATTAAATTCTTTAATGAATCGTCGAAACGGTCTGATCTTCTGCGAGATATAGCTGACCGTTGTGTGCCTGGTGCATTAGATACAATTTGGGAATACCATTCTCGCATCATAAACGTTGTATTCAATTTCAGACTAGACATTCTTCAAACCTTGGATTCAATATTGTATAATCCAGAATCTTGGGACGGTGAATCTCTATTTTTCGCAGATTGTTTGCGTAGCACGTTAGAAAATAAGCAATTTTGCTTTTTCCTTCGCGTTCTGTCCAATATCTTTGAAAAAACTGATGTTTTGTTCAATTTGTTACATTCAAAACATTTTGATGTCGATTTTGCTAGGCAAGAAATACAATTGTTCCAGGATTGGCTTACAAACGATTACGTAAACAAATTTGACTCTATTTACGATAGCATCGACGAGTTTGAGGAACCTCCGCGTCGCAGACGTCGAATGAATTCAGAAATTTACGTTAAATCTGAAAATGATGATGACATAAAAGCTACGTATAAAAGCATTTTCACAAGAATTGTTGATAATGTGAAATCTCAAATTAAGTACAGGTATCAATCATTTCCTCAGCCAACATTTTTAGATTTGCTAAACAAATTTAAATATCCTTTTTATATTCAAACATTCTCCGAAGAAAAGCTATCTCGTTTACCCCCGATGTTTCTAAAAACTTTTGATTCGCTAGCGTTAAAAAACGAACTGAAAGTGATGTACTCAACTTCACCATTAAACAAATTAGACGTTTATGAACTTTACATGTATTTAAAGAATTCGTCACTGTCTGAAATCTTTCCTCATATTCTGATATTCTGCAATATGGCCCTAACGCTTCCTGTGAAGGCTACATCCACTGAAACTTCGACTTTGAAGAGAGTTCATGCATACATACGCAACTCAAGAAAAGAGCAGTTACAGTCTGATTTAGCCCTTCTCTCCGTGGAAAAGAGTTTGTTAATGACAATTATGCAACAGTCAGGCTTCTATGATAATGTTTTGGATTGTTTTGCGAAGAAGAATGGGAGTATGGTTTTAGAATATAAATGAACTATAGCTACTAGTTACGCTACATTTAGAGAAACACAAAAAAACAATTAAATTTAAATAAGCACCAAATTAATACCTGTCTTTTCTCAGCAGTGGGACACAAAATAGGATAAATAAAAAATAAACAAGTTATGTATACAGGGTGTTTCATAAGTAACAATAAATATTTAAAACACTTAAGGGGGTTGTTTAGACCGTCAAACTGAACAACTTTCTCTATGGGACCAACATCGAAATCGCGAAAAAAAAAATTTTATTTCCCATACATATTTTAGCTCTAGTCGATTTGTAGAGTATGGGACATCAATTTTTTTTTTCGCGATTTCGATATTGGTCCCATAGTGAAAGTTGTTCAGTTTGATGGTCTACACCACCCCCTTAAAGGTTTATTTGTATTTTTGTAACACCTTGTATATGTATATTTTTTTATATTTTTTTATTTCAAAAAAACTAAACTAACTAAGAACTAACTATACCAAACTTAATGCTACTTTATGCTATATTAGAATTTGTGAAATATAATAAATGTTTAATATAGTGGTTGTTACATAATATTTACAAGCATTCCAGGCTTGGCTTATGGATGTCTCAATGAACTGTACAAAAGATTGGAACATGTCTGAGCTTGTTTAAACAGCTAGTTAGATCCCAAAACCAGGAACTACTCCACGCAGAGACACTATTGCAGCCTCTAATTGAGCCAAACCTCTGCTTCCTCCTGATGTAAACTTGTTCAGGTCAACAGTTAGCACGGCCCTGTTCAATTAGGAGTTCTGCTAGAGTTCGACCAGCTTGATTCTTAACGGATGCAATCCTTGCAATGTTTTCCTTTTTTACCTTTTTTAAGGACAACTGCTTTAGAGCACACAGCAAAGGCCTGTACGAAAATATCTCAGGGAAGTGCTCTGCCCCAGGTGTAGCTGAATAGCACATCACTCTATCAACTTCAACCGTTAATCCCAAAGATACAGCCATAGCAGACCTTGGCTTGTATGCCGGATTTGTAGTACTAGCTGCATATGCTACACACATTCCAGTAAGTCGATTCAATGTATACTCGAAGTCACCAACTTCAGAACCCTGGCCGCCTTTTTTAATGGTAAGTGGCTCATTCAGTGATGCTGGAGGTTGTTCTCGTTGGTTACCAGCAGAATTGGAACCTCGCCTAGGCCTGGCTCTGCGATTTGTTGAACTCTCTCGATCCTGATTTGGCTCTGATGGTACCCTTGAGTGGAATACGGCTCTACCAGGATAGGAGTTATTCCGCTCAGCTATTCGTCTAGATCTTCTTGGTGGATCCACTGTGTGTTCTTGTTTCTATAAGGATCAGTCTTTTTTCGATAAAATCAATAGTAATACAGTTCACTACTGTTCAACAAACTTGTATATTCTTTGCAGTGCAAACTTGCGTCATCTTTAATATGAAGGCTTGCCACAAGTTTGTCAAGGCAGGGTATATGCCTCCATTTGTTTATGCTAGGTACCCTCCTTTGTCCTGACTGAGCATCCCGCAACCAGAACAGGTATACACTTCTTTTCCAGTATATGGTATGGTATGCTATCCTATACCAACTTCCTGATGTATAGTAATATGTTACAAGCACTCTCTGTTAACTTGTCAGTCATGATAAAAAATTTTTCTATTATTGTACTTACGTTCAAAACAAAATATTTACAAGAATGTACATTTTACTAATAATATCTACCATACATGCCAGGCAGCAGGCAGCAGGTGCGTTCTTTTTAATTTTATTTTGTAGTCTTTAATAAAATAATAATTGTCTATTAAGATTAATACTAATCTCAATCCTTGCTGCACTACTATAAATGTCACTCTAGTCATTATCATCATCTCAGCCGATGGACGTTCACTGCTGGACATAGGCCTCCCCCAAGGATCGCTATAACGACCGGTCCTGCGCTTGCCCTTATTCAACGGGTTCCCGCCGCCTTCACCAGGTCGTCGATCCACCGTGTGGGGGCCTACTCACACTGCGCTTTCCGGTACGTGGTCGCCACAGTCGCCACTCGAGAACTTTCCGGCCCCATCGGCCATCGGTTCTACGAGAAATGTGCACCGCCCACTGCCACTTTAGTTAAGCAATTCTCCGAACGCCTAAACGTTTCGGCTATGTCAGTTACTCTGTTTCTTCTGCGGATCTCTTCATTTCTGATTCGATCTCGTAGGTAATGCAGTGATCACTGCAAAGGTAACTCTCAACTCCGAGCATAGCCCTCTACATAGTCCTTTGGGTGACTTTCAGCCTTTTTATGAGGCCTTGAGTGAGCGACCAAGTCCATAATATGTCATCACTGGTAACATACACTGGTCGAACACTTTCGTTTTAAGACACATAATATATTAGTCGTATTTGGAACGTGAAGATACTACGTATCTTTCCGAATGCTGCCCAGCCGAGTTGGCAGCTCTAGTGTGTAGTTGAAATTGTTTGTGTAAAAGTCTTAAAAACTTCAACGTTGTAATACAGCAAATTTTCTTGTGAAAGTGAGTCTCTTGCGTTCTAACCACCCTAACAAAGTATTATGGTTGTAAGTTAGGGTCTTGGTTTGCCGTTGTAATCTTGTCTTTCGTTCTACTACCCTAGAAGGAAAGTAATGTTCTTCTATGCTTTATAATGTAAATAACTTCCTACTGTTTTGTATCTAGTCGAAATATCCTGTAGTGTTCAACATAGGTAGCATGACACCGTGATACAGCGCTATCACACCTTCGCTCTCTTTCTATTTGCGCGCGAACAAACGAGATAAAAGACGTGATACAGCCGTATCACGTGTAGCATGCTACGAGTGCAGTTATACACACGTTTCAGAGTTGTAAATAAAAGAAACGTAATTTAATTTCTTTGTGTCGCTGTGGTGTCGCTAGAGTATTTGTATTTTTGCATTCTCTAAGTTTGAGATTCTACCTGCTATGCTCCTTTTCAGCAATGCCTGTAAACACAAAGAAACGAAATTTAGAAAAACATTAAAAAACAATTTAATGAAAATAAACACCTAATTAATATCTATCTTTGCCCAGCAGTAGGACACAAAGTAGGTAAATAAAAAAGTGAATGTATAGTAATATGCTACGAGCACTCTTTGTTAACTTGTCAGTCATGATATTTTTTTTCTAATATTGTACTTACGTTTAAAACAAATATAAACAGGAATGTACGAGTATATTTTACGAATAATATCTACCCATACGAGCCAGGCAGCAGATGCGTTCTGTTTACTTTTTAATATTTTGTAAATTTTAATATAAAGGAAAAGTATCATTAACCTTTTAACCACTTACTCTACCCATCAAACTGAATAATCCTGATTAATCCTAATCTTAATCCTTGCTGCTCTGCTATAGATGCAACTCTAGTGTTAAGTTGATTTAATGAATACAATATAAGTCAATAAGACTGGACTGTTAGTTAGTTAGAACCATGGTGTCCTATCCCATACAAATGAAATTTTTGTTTAAAAAATGGCAATATATGGCGTTATGGTATCGATTTGTAATTAATGTTTACGTAAAAGTGTAAATTGTTACTAAAAATACATGATCTGACTACAAAAAAAACTCATGAGCCTCGGAAAATCAAGCAATTTACTTTGCCCGAAGACTGCCCGCGTTACGGCATATAATCTGTGGTTAGAACCAAGGAGGAAGGTACACAGGGTCCTTCTTAAAATGCTGACGATCAGACTATCAAACTGAACAACTTTCTCTATTTGAACAACATCGAAATCGCGAAAAAAAACAGCTGTCCCATACATTTGGAAGTAGTAGGATTGCAGTTTTGTATGGAGCAAATGATTTTTTTTTTCGCGATTTCGATGCTGGTGCCGTAAAGAGAATTTTTCAGTTTGATGGTCTGATAGTCCCCTTAAAAAACTGTCAGCATAATAAGAAGGACCCTAAAGATTATTATCTGAAAATATAAAACTGTGCTTGTGCTAATTAAAAATACATACCTAAATAACGCCTAATAATGTCTTCAGAATCATACCAGATTGTAATGTAAGTTGACAAAATAAAATACCTACTTCGGAATTTAATATTTGTTTAAGATGGTAACGAACGTGCTGCCCTCAAATCATATTTTTTTAATTTCTAAATTATTAAACACCATTTCCAAATTGTAGTCCTGATTTGCTTTGAATTTATCGAACCATTATGGATAATTGTTTTATGCTTGTATTATTATTATTATCGTTAAAACCGCCAAAAGTGGCCTCTTTAGGCGGTTTTAAAGATAATAACTACATACATTATAAAAACATATGCGCAGTGACCCGATAAATTGAAAGTCAGCAATGACTACAATGTGACATTCTTGTTTTTTGGAAATGTTGTTGAAGTGTTTAGATATTTAAATAAAAAAATACGATTGAGAGCAGCACAATAGGCTCGGTGCCCCCTTAAGTTTGTTATTAAATAAAATATATTTTTCAATACAAGCTTTTTCTAAATAACTAGTTTGAACTAGTATCAATTTCGTTGGCATAGTACAGAAACCGGATGCACTCATTACTCTTGACCAGAGTTATTAGGGCTCCACGCTCCGCCGACGAAATTCCGCCAACATGCTTCTGTCTTTTTAGACAATTTTCTCCATTTTATGTTGAACTAAGTACATTTACGCCGCCAGTCTCGTCGACGTTGTAGATTTTTGTTGGATCGAAATTAATTTTGGGCAATTCTGCCTCCTAAGATATCATTAAACTGGTCCACATTCTTTTTTGAAAACACTTAAGCCGGCTTTAGCTCGATTAGCAGATGTAGCTTGAGCTTTGAGGTGGGTGAAAAGACAATTGAGGATTCCTTTTCTCATCCACTTTCGGCCTGCAATCTTCCTCTCCGCATTAAACTGTTGTGGCAGTCCATTCTTCTGCGTCTCTTATTACAAGTTGAGGGTGTTGCGCGACAAAAGAAGATACAGGGAAAACTGCTGAATCTGATTGAATGGTAGTCGAGTTTTGATGTATTATTATCTAGTCACACACATTTAAAGTTCCAGAATCTAGCCTGGACTTGTATTATGATAAGTAGACAACGATATAGAATACATAAATAGATACAAACATCCATGACTCGGGTACAAATATTCATATTCGTCATACAAATATTTGTCCCTTACGGGATTCGAACCCGCGACCCCCGGCACAGCAGGCAGATTCACTACAGACTGTGCTGTCGGGCCGTCATCAAGTGAACTTGTAGTATTTGAACGAGGATCTTTTGCTTCTTGAGAGACTGTTGGCTTGGAGTAATTTGGTCTTGATCACGATTCTGCAAAAAAAAATAAACATTGTTAGCAAGGTCAATCACAAGAAGTGAAGTAGAATATTTGAAACAATCAAATCACTAATAGGAGAAACTAAACATAGGTACACGAAACTTCGTTTAGTCAGAGTTACGTTCTTACTTCTATCAAGGCTTCTGCCATATCTTTGAACGCTTTTATTTTTGCGATTCGATCGCTTCGACTGCACATAACTCTCATCGAATCACCGAGGCACGATTTCTGATCTATCACTCATTGCGTTAATTTCATCGTTTGCCTCTTGAAGCGTTCTCACACTCTTTCTTTTCATAAGACATGCCATAGTCGGGTGCGTCGGGTTGGTAATTTTCTTGTCTTCTTAATTTTTCTGCAGATTTTTACGGCCAAAAAAGAGCATTATTGTGTACCCATAGATCTGGTACAGCTGCTAACTTTAATTGACCTTTTTCCTTAGTTTGCACCACGTGACAAAGCATTGCAAGACTCCGCGAAGTCCGCGAAAGAATAAACACAGACCACACTAAAACCATACCTACGAGTACCTAGAACAGTAAACAGGTACCTGCTAGTAAAAATTATCAAACCCGTCCTTGTAAACTATCCATACCTACTAATATTATAAAAAAGCGAAAGAACTGTTACGAACGAAGTAGCTTCCGCCCACGAATTCGTTTGCGTTCACCTAGTAGATACAGAGTTTTAGCATACTACCTACGTATACGTTATTAGATAGGCTTCATTCCAAATCTATCCAGTCGTTTTAGCATGAAAATATAACAAACACACAAAAAATTTCGAATTTAGCAATTTTTAGATTTTGTAGGCCCAATCCTGGAATTTGTAGCAAAAGTATAGAGAAGTTACATGAACATAAGGTATCGTCGCAAAACGTCCCTTTCTCAAAATGTCCCTCGTTCGCAAAACGTCCCTTTCTCAAAACGTCCCTTTCTCAAAATGTCCCTTTCTCAAAACGTCCCTTTCTCAAAATGTCCCTTTATCAAAATGTCCCTTTTTCAAGATGCCCTTATATATAAATATCTGATGACATTAACCACCCATTATGACTGGTATTGTCTTCCGAGCAGCTTCCGGTATTATCTAGGGTTGCCACACCTAACTAACTGCTAACTCAGTCGGTTAGGTTAGCGAGGAGCGAAGCGACGAGCATGTTAGGTTTCTTGCGACCACAGCGCACGAGCCGAGCGAGCGCAGCGAGCGTGCCGCGGCAGCGGCCGGCGAGTGCCAGAACCGAATTGCTACTGTTTACCTAGTCCACCCGAAGATATAAGATTTTTCACCCCCCCTTGAAAGGTGGTTATTAGTACTTTGTATTTAAAAAAGGGACATTTTGAGAAAGGGACGTTTTGCGAAAGGGACATTTTGAGAAAGGGACGTTTTGAGAAAGGGACAACTTGAGAAAGGGATGTTTTGAGAAAAGGACGTTTTGAGAAAGGGACGTTTTGCGAACGAGGGACATTTTGAGAAAGGGACGTTTTGCGGAAGGTGGGTCCTCACACCAGACATCTGGTGTGATTGAAGAAGAGGTGTGTAGAGTGAACTCCCAGCAACGCTCCTTTTTGCAGCTGTATCAATGAGTGCTCTCCCTCGTACTCCTAAAATTTCCACTTCTAGAATGGGGCGTGGTAGTGGTTGCATCTGAGACGTGTCTGACTGTAATGTTGTAAGAGTACTATGTTCCAAAACACTGTCATTATGATAATTTTCTTTAATTTGTACTGTCATCCTTCTTGTCCCATAAGTATTGGTTTGTCGACAAGTTGGCTCTTGACAGTTACTTCCCACCCGCCTGTCGCACTTTCCCAAAAAAGTTTTCTATACTGTCTTGATTTAAACGTCTGGTGTACAAAAATTCAAATCCTTGTCTGCCTTTAAATCGTCAAAGAGCTTTTAGTTGCATCCACTACTGTATCTATTTTCACTAACTTTAACTGTTAAAAAAATTCCAACATTTCTTGTAAAAACTCGTTTTGAAAGCTATCACCTCTGAAGGCTCATTTAAATTGGATGATTTCTGCATTGAGCAAGAAAGGAATATGCAATGGGCTGCTTCCAATTTTTTTTAATTTTAAATTTTTTCAACAATATAATGTATTCATTCAATTCGACAAAACACAGAAAATAATTTGTAACATGCTTCCACATACAGTAGCCAAAGATCCACAACACGTTTCGTCAACATCATAATAATTCAAAAATACTAAAACAATTGCATCCTAATTAAACCGTTGCTGTTTTTATTTAGGTTGCTAATTGGGGTTTTCTTGTGGCGTGATATTTCTCTACGCCACAAATACAAATATTCAACAATTAAATCCGCAAAATTGGATGTATCGTTATAATTTTTCGTTCTTCGTGGACATATAATCCACCAACGTCTTTATTTGTTTGTTAGTACTGCGTATGCTGTGAAAATAAAATTATAGTTATCTGAATTGCTAGGAAAATAATCAATATAACTTAAATAAATCGAATATACAATAGTTTAATGCAATTATAGAAAAAACAACTTACGTTTTCCTTTTTTCTGACATTCAGATATAAATCTTGTGAGATAAATCACATGAAAACTAAACTTCGGCTACCTAACTAATCTAACTTTTTCGTTTTTTCTTGTGAAAATTGAAAAGTTTCAACGTCAAAGTAAAATTTTTTTATTTACTTAATTATCGTTCCAAATGGCAAAACAAAGTGACAGTCTTGTATGGCCATTTCCCGTTTCTTCTTTTCACAAATGTATTTTGAGCTAATGTCGCGCAACAAAAACGCAACGAAAATCGTGCCATGATGTACACGCCCAACGTGTAGTGGAGCCTTAACATACGCTAGGTCTATATTGTCGTTGGTTTTGAAATGTTAGCAACACACGTCGACAAAGCTTTATCGAGGACTTTTTGTCGGGATTTGATGCTGACGTTTGGAGTCCTCATATTTCATAGAATTTTTATTGTTTATAGTGAGTTTTGGTTCGTAAAATTGGTGTTGTTTTGCGTAACAAAGTGTCGTGCAAGTGAACAATATACAGTTCAGTGAAATATGATGGTGTTTGGGTCGTTAAAGCGTTCCGTGATTTTAGCGCGGCAAAGCGGTCGGTTCACCTCTATCCTGTGGACTTCTCTGCGTTTCCTGCGTCTTTCGATTGTCTCCAAAGAAGCGTCAAAACATCGAACACCAACGTTTTAACGTGAAAACAGAAGATAAATTGAAATAAAATAAGATTTAGCCTAAAGGTCTTGTAACCAGGCTAGTAAATATATTATTAAAAAAAAGCTTTATCGAAGGATTAAATTTTCTCGGATGTCAAATCATGCTACCAAAATCGAGTAAATTTACAGCCCGATATAATTCTTTGTCGTTTGTCGAGCGAGATACGACAAAGGCATGCTAGCCATGCAGATACTGTTGTTTGTCGAGTTTGTATATGGGTGAAATGCAGAATAGATGTACCGTAACGAAATCGTTATTAAACTGAGATTGTAATGAAACTGATAAATTGTTACGAAACTGATAAGGTAAGGGTGAGATCACATAAGCATTAAAATAAATAAAATATTTATGGCATAAATCAACTTTATTAATTAACTTACATCTATATTTTTGTACTATAGTATGTATGATCAAAAAGCTGGTGACATCTCAACAAAATAAAAAAATATATAATTATCAAAATAACAAAAATGTCTTCGGGACAAATTGGAAAGTACAGGCACCATTCTATGATTAACAAAAGCTGTGACAGATACCAATATAAAAAAATATTTATAATAATGTCTTAGGGACAAATTAGAAAGTACAGGTACCATCATATATAATGATTAAAAAGCTGGTGACAGCTCGACAAAATAACAAAAATATAATTATCAAAATAACGGAAACTATGTCTTAGTGACAAATTAAAAAGTATAGGTACCATCATATACTATGATCAAAAAGCTGGCGACAGCTCAACAAAATAACAAAAATATAATTATCAAAATAACAAAAATGTCTTAGGGACAAATTGGAAAGTACAGGTGCACCATCATATAGTATGTATGATCAAAAAGCTGGTGACACCTCAAAAAAATAACAAAAATATAATTATCAAAATAACAAAAATGTCTTGGGGACAAATTGAAAAGTAGAAACATAAGTTATATGATGTTCAAAAAACTGGTGACAGCTTAAATGGGAAAGCTCGTGAGGTATTATTTAAAATATACTTCATCGAAGTCATCCACTAAGTAGTATTGTTTTGAGTCTTGCGGAAAAATAGCTATATTAACTTTTTTTACAATAAAGTCACTCGTAATTATATCAATATCTATCTTTCTTTGGACTGAAAACTTAACTGAATTTGCCGAAGCTTTGATAGTTTTCAAAAATTTTACCTTATAGTGTGCTTCACCGTCTTTTTTTTCTATGGCGATTACAAATCCAATAAAATATTTCCAAATTTTTCTTTGGAAGTATCTTACAATAACACTATCATTTATATTATAAATAAATTCGTTCTCCGTATCTCCTTCAGTCTCAAGTTTATTAATTTCAGTGTCTGTCGTTTTTTCTGGAGTCTCCGTCATCTTTTCTTCTTCAGTCTCTATGTTTTCGTTATCTGTAGTCTTAATACTCTTTTTATTTACAATCTCAAGTTTGGTATCATCTTTGGTCTTGAATTTATCAGTCTCATTTTTTCCTCCATCTACAGTTATAACATCCTCATTCGTACCTTTATAATCCCCTTCAAACTCCATTTCCTCAGTCTCAATAATTCCATTGCCTGTAGTCTCAGTTTGCTCACTTTCTTTAATCACAATTTTTTCATCATCTATATTCTTAGTTTTCTCATCATCTCCATTCTCATCTTTGTCGTCCCGTTCAGTCTCTTTTGGCTTTGTCTCTATTTTCCTGTCAACTGTATCCTCTATTGGCTCATATTCTTCATTCTCAATCTCATTACCTCTAGTCAGAAAATTGATATTGTTTTCAGCTTTCTTCATTTCACTTTTTTGTATGTCAAAACTTTTGAGTGCCTCGGAATTAATAGTGAAACTATTAATTATGCTGAAAGCACCCTTTTTTCTAAAGACGTCGCATTTCGTTATATCTTGATAGGCAGTATTTTCAGGGGCACCTTTAATTCGAGACAATACTGTGACGTTTTCTTTTCCATCGGCTTCTGTATTTTTGCATAACTTGCGTTCTTTTTTCTATTTCTTGCCCAATTACATCACTATCCATCACCACAATTTTTTCAGCATGATTTATTTGAATATCTTTCTTTGTAACATCAATCTTTACAGGTATATTTCTCTCAACATCGGCAGCATGTAGTTCTATTTCCGTGTCACCAGTCTGCTTTGATTTATCTTCTTCAGATGTAGTATAAACATTTAGTTTTATTTTATTAATCACATTAGTCTCATCATATTTTTCTAAATTATTTCTTCTTAAATTTTCAGTATTATATTCCTCATTCTCTATATCTGATAATGCATCTTGCAAATCAGAATCACTATAAATGCTAATTTCAGCGCTTTCAGAAGTAGTAGACGCATAGGAAGATCTTCTTTTTCTCTTGATATTCATATTTTTACCTTTAGAAGCCCTGTTCTTAGAGGGCCTCTTTCTTTTGTTTTTAGTAATAGATTTACTGGTTTCCATAGTGCTTTTTGAAACTTCTGTTTGTTCATCGCTACTTAAACACCCGTATTCATTTATATCAATTTCAGGGAAAGATCTGCTATGGCACTTCTTAGATTTGCGATTGCGACTTTGTGTGATAGAATTCCCAGACAGTAAATCTGTATCGAGCTTTATTTCTTTAAGAGATAGTGGTAAGTTTCTAATGAGTCTTTTGTTTTGTTCTGTAAGTGAAATATCAGCCAACACAGTAACTTTTCTGTTTTGGTTTACTTCACTACATGTTTTAGTTTCAGTGATTAGTCTATGATCTTTAATTGCATAACATGCACAAAAGCCCCTTAATTCTCCACAAAGACAGCTAACATCTCTGTATTTAATCACAGATTCATCTTCAGTAGTCAAAATCTGGTGCACAGACATTGTTCCTTTTAAAGGCTTGGTAATAGTATTAGACAAATTTTTTTTTATTGCATTGATGTCGGACTCTGTTACTAAGTCAAGGCATATTTTAGAAGACTTTTTTAATACTTGATAGGCTGTTTCAGCGTCTGGAATATCCATTCCGTATGTGACTTGGGAGTCTAGAGTCCGTTTTATGGCACCCCCTATACCATCTGCGGCGTTCTTGCCGTGAGCGGCTTCAAAATAGTTCCAAGTACAGTGACTGAAACCAAATTTTTTTGTGAGCTTCGAAAACAGAATAAAATTAAGTTTTTGTCGGTATTGCGTACTAGGACCATCTGAAAAGAAATGGATTTTATTGATTGCTGGCAAATTCAATTTTAATGCCTTGATAACTGGAGTAAGATGGGCCCAAATACTGTAAGGATTGTGTTCGTTACATGGTGACAACGTGCAAAATGAAATAGGTTCTTGATCTTTTATGTAAACTACTCCAGTATGGAGAGAAATTTGGTTACGTGATGATCCAAAATGCATCCCTTGTATTTCTTTGTTATATCGGCAATTGTAATTTTCTGAAAAGTCACATATTAAAACAGCCTCGTCGCTTTTGATTTTCTTTTTGCATTCCTTAAATTTTTTCTGTTGGTGATTGATGTTAAAATAATGTCTCTTGAATTTTTTCGCCTCTTCTTTAAATTTTGAAATTAATTCCTTGATGCTGCTTTCTGTTACTTCTTTTTTATATTTTTTTGTTTCTAAGTTTTCCACTGTTCCGTCTTCTTTCTTTTTTGGATATTGAACTGTTTTAAAAACCCATTGCCAATAAGTAACTTTACTAGTCTCAATAATGTCTTTGTTAGCATCAATTTCGTTAGTTTTTTCAGAGCACTCACTGCAATCTCCATACATACATTCCTTTGAGTTTAGATCACAGGACAAATCTCTCAAAATTTCTTCAATATATGCAGTTTTAAGGACGCCAATTTTGTGCAACTTACAGGCCATGAAACTGAAATTTTCATGTTTAACACATGCACAAGATTCGCAGTTCGCCAACTTTGGACTCAATACATAGAACGGACGGTGTCGAAGCAAACTCGAATAAGAGGCTTTTCCTCCTTCTTTTTTATACTTTTTATACAAGTTTTTTATTGAATCGGTCAAGTATCTTCTTTGTACCTTGCATTTATTTTTTGTTTATGTTTCCTTTTTGCCAGCTGTGCATCTAGTAACGTCGTCTCTATTGAAAAATTTATGAATTTCTTGTATTCTCACTTTCCGCCTTTTTTCAGTAATCTTTAAATTTTTTCTGATTCTTCCAGTGAGTCCAATAGTTTTTTTTGTAAGCTTTGTTACCATTTTATATTTTTGGGTGATCGGGTTCTTCAAAATGTTCTTGATAGTTTGTTTTTCAGGTTTTGTTGCCGATTGGTAGCATGAATTTAAAGAATTTGACAATACGTTTAACTCTAAAATCTTTTCTTTAAGCTTTTCTCTGTCATCTTTGCTAATACAGCTTAAATTTTCAATAAAACTTTAAGTTTTCTTCATAGGAGTCAATGCTTCTTTTGTGAGTGATTGGGGAACAACATTTTCCTGTTTATGTTTGCACATGTCTGTGAGTAAACAACACGTATCATCATTTGGCTGTATGTTTTCCGCTTTTTTCTTCAGTCTCAATATTTGTTTCTGTAGGCATCTGTTTTTCTTTATTTGAATTTGTAACTTATCAGTTAATTCTGATATTTCTTTTTTAAATTTCCGTGTATTTTGTCTCCATTTCTTTTGCTCCTTTTTAATTTTTTTATCCTCTTCATTTATTTCCTCTTTTTTTGTATTTTTTTTTTTGTTTTTCGTAATATTTAGCAGAATATTCCCTCCACTTTCTTCTTCTCTTTTCTTTTTCGCTATCAGTTAGTTCTGGCATCTTTCTTTTATTCTCTTTTACTTTTTCTAAATGAGCTATTCTTTCTTCATTATATTTTTCCGGATTATTTTCTTTTAATTTTTGTCTATACTTTTTTTGCCTCTCTGCATTAGTCATCGGTGCCATACCTGAAATTATTTAAATGAATATATATTAATATATATACAGGGTGTAACAAAAGTAAAAATAAATGTTTAAAACTTTTAAGGGGGTTGTTTAGACCATCAAACTGAACAACTTTCACTATGGGACCAACATCGAAATCGCGAAAAAAAAAAGTCTTTTGAAGAAAAATCAGCAAATAACTGACAAATTACACTTACCGGAAACAGGAAAATCGCGTTATTAACCCTGATATTGATATTTAATAAAATGCGTGTCACACCAACCTCGAACTGCGAAGAAAAATACGGCCATCTTAATGTCAATATTTTGACATAACTTGAGAAAATGTTGCCATTTTATAAAAATACAATCGAATGGTAGAATTGTTGTTGTAATTGTGCCCAAAATGTCGTTACTAACCCTGAGTTACGAAATTAACAAAATTGGAGACAAACATTTAATACGCTAATCTTATGACTAAATCGTTTCCTTTTAATTCCAGCCTATTTCAATCTGACAATTTAGATAATAAGTGGTCATTTTAACCAAATAAAAGTTAAATTAAACTAAGAAAAATTTATTTCCTAATATACAAAATTGACAAGGTGGTGGAGAGACATATAAAAATTGTATGTAAGTTATTTAGTATTAAATTTTAAAATTATAATAATTCGTGCCTCATTGCGCGCATCAAAAAAATAAAAAATGGGCTTAATTGGGAAATAAATACACTACTCAGAATTATAGAAATAATTTTAATCAAGGAAAGAGAAAAGACGGTATCTTGTTTTAAACTTACGGGACAACTTAAATTGTATCTATGTACATCCGTTCTGCATTTCACCCATATTACAACAGTTTCTCTGCAGTAGCTGTACCAATCCGTTATGATAGTGGTCGATGAGCAAGTCTCTGTCCTCAAAAAATCTTCCCAAATAACTTTTTCATGAGACCAATGGTGGGCATAACAGTAAATTAATTTAAATACGTGGGGCAGTACTAATTTAATGTTCTCGAATCAAATTCCCACGGATCTGTAAATTCGATTCCTAGATCTACAGCAGGCCTCTGTTACAAACAAATGCCCGTACAGTTTTATTCGGTGTAAAATCTAGTCTCCTTAGACTATATAGACAGAGCAACAAGCGGGCGAAATGGTCCCAAAAAAAGTAGGTAAAAACCGTACTCCTTTCAAAAACCTTCCAACAGTCTCAATCATGACGCGAAACGGTACAGACCTCCTGAATCCAAAATAAAAAATTCCGAAAAAATGACTTACGTGATCAAATTGTAACAAATTCACAAAAATATGCACTATCAAAAAAAGAACATGTTTCACACATATAAATTAATTTTTCACCATGATTTGAAATACAATAAGCTGATTGAAAATTTTAAAAACTTTTCTTTGTTTACATAGGCCATTTTTAAAGTGTGGTCAGATTTTTCTTTCTAAATTTCCCGCCATTATGCCTCGAACAACAGTCGTTTCGTTTTTTCATTACTATTTTTTATCAACTAATAGACAAAGGTTTTTCGTTCATACAACCTAAAAGCAAAAAAATAATTATTTCACTTTATTAAGTCTTTATTTCTTCCGAACTTTATTTCTACTAACTATGGTGGTGAGAAGGAACATATTTATTAGAGATCGGATGCATATTTACCTAAACTAAAAAAAAAAAAACACGGAAACTAAATATAGATTATGCCTTTCTGAATAAAGCTATTAAAAAAATAGTGCCACACGCACTGTTTTGTCACACTTATAAATCCTCACCACTATGATATTCCGACAACATGAACAACTCGTACAACATGAACAACGCTGACAACTTTGTCAATCTGACCAACTGAATTGACTTGATAAGGTCGTCCAATTTGTCCATGTTGTCCAATTAAGTACTTTCGACAACAAAACAATTCTGACAACATGAACAACTTGGTCAACTCGGACAACTCTGTCAACTCAGACAATATTGTATAAGTTGACCAAATTTAGAGTTGTTCATGTTGTTCGAGTCGTTCGTGTTGTCCGAGTTGTTCAAATGCCCGAGTTCTACGATATTTTTTATATAGATAAATCTTTTAGCAATCCTGGGACTTCGGAATGATCCTGGGATTGCTTCATAAAATAAAAAGACGCGTCCATATTATTCTTGTGAAAAATGAAGTTTAGGTAAATTATGCAGCTGAATATCCTATCTCTAATAACCACTGTTGAGAAAATAATTCGCGTGCATGATAGTCTTTGAACAACTTTCTCTATGGGACCAAGGTCGAAATAGCGAAAAAATCAGCTGTTTCATACATTTTGGTCGATTAACTATTTTTTTATTAGCCCCTTTCATCCCATTGCTGGGCAAAGAATAACTATGGAACAGCAAATTTATTTCGTGCTTTCGATGTTGGCTCCATAGTGAAAGTTGCTCAGTTTGATGGTCTGGAGCACTCTGTTCGATATGTAACGCATTTAATTTTACACCTTGTATAGTGTAGTTGACTCCCTAAGATGACTAAAATTTTCCCAGATTCTAATGGAGATGGAATTCTGCTGGTAACCCAAACACTCACACACAGAAAGGTTTAAACATGCGTAGAACGCAGCTGTCACGCACACATCTGTCAAAAAATGGAACCATTATTGTTTTCAATTTGTGAGGCGACGTTCCATCTAGATAATCTAAGCTAGTCTCATAGGTATTCTGTGGATTCTGCATTGCTTTGAATGCTGAATTACTTCTTGCTCTTCTGCATTCTGCAAAGGCTAAGCATTTTTTCTCTTGTACCCAATTCTCTAATGATCTTAGCCCAATTCCACATTCCTAGGACTTCCAACGTATACATATAAATGACGATTTACATATGGCTCATCTTGTCCAAAATCATCACGGCGGGTAGAGTAGATGGAGTTGGATCGCCCGACGATTCCGATGACGCCGCCATTGTACAAACAACAATTCAATCACAAAAACAAAAATCCTGTCCCAAAAACAACAATCCAACCGCATAAACAACAATTCAATGACACGATATAACACAGTCCAGTATTCAAATCAAAGTTACAACGGGTAAGAAAAAAGCGGGTAGATGGGTAAGAAAAAAGCGGGTAGGTACACACGGCGACAGATACAATTAAAATCGTGTACAAGTTATTCAGTAGGTAACCATTCATCCAAGATTAAAATTGAAGCATTTTTTTTATTCTGATCATTGGTAGTTAATAATGTTTTTTTGCAATTTTAGTCGAGTTGGTACTACAGTTTTGTGTATGGAACAGCAGATTTTTGTTTGTTGGCTCCATAGTGAAAGTTGTTCAGTTTGATGGTCTGAATAAATTACACCCTGTATAAAGTACTTCTGACTATATGAACGACTGTCAACTTGGAAAACATGTACAACTCGGGCAACGTGGACAACTTGGTCAACTGTTGTCTAAGTTGACAAAGCTGTCCACGTTGCCAGAGTCGTTCATGTTGTCCTAGCTGTCCAAGTTGACAGAGTCCTTCATTTTGTCGGAAGTACCTACTTATAGAACAACTTGGTCAACATGATCAAATTGGAAAACTCAACTAAGTCAACTCAATAATGTTCGAGATGAGTAGGTGCATGACCGAATATGATTCCATAGTTTACAACTGCAGCCGGCCTGCACCCGTTCTGCAGCTGCACTCTGTGTGGGCCAGCCAGAACAGAATCGTTCAATAACGTTTGAGCCATCTGTCAAAACGGTTCTAATGGCTGTCATGAGCAATACCGCGATTAGTGTAATACTAGTAATTGGCCTCTGGTCGGAGTGGCCGGGCAGTGCACGTCTCTTCTGCACTGCGTTCTCTGCACTGCGTTCTCTGCACTGCGTTCTCTGCACTGCGTTCTCTGCACTGCGTTCTCTGCACTGCGTTCTCTGCACTGCGTTCTCTGCACTGCGTTCTCTGCACTGCGTTCTCTGCACTGCAGCAGAGAAGCCTGTAGCGCATATATCGGGTTGCGCTATGTGCATGCTAGTGTACCCTCCAAGAAGGGGAGGCCTGCGACCGGGTCAAAGCCTCAGCCTTCATATTTTTAACATTGTGTGATCTTATAGGGCAAACAAAACTACCTTCAAGTGCTTTGGTATGTTGTCGTATGTGTTGAAAACTTGAAACCAGGATGGTCTTGCAATACCTGGCAGAGATGTCCAGCAGAACCGTTTGGGACATGAAAGAGTTTCTCTCGGCCAGTGTAAACGTGTTCGAAGTATCTCGTAGGCCTCTTAACCTTCTCTTTCCTGCTGATTTCTGTGAAATTAATTTAAGGTTATAACCAGTGTCCTTGAGATACATTTATTAAATAAAAACCTCATAATTTACCTCTCCTCTGTATCTACCAGAGCCGCAACTACGTACCGCGCCATTTCCACAAGATTTTTAATGATATTCACTGAAAAACGCGCAAAATCGTTTATAGTCGACACCGTTTTAGGACACAATTAAAATTGGACTAAAATAAGTCGGACACATCTAAAAGTAAAAGGACGTTTTAACCTAATTTAGTTCGAAATAAGTTTAATCCTGTCAGTTAAGTCTAGTTGTGTTTTTCCGAATAGCGTATATGAATTTGACACATTTTAACTAAATTTTAGTTGAGTCGTAATGGGCAACACCGAAACGATACCAATAACCACGTTTGAATTTAATAGTTATTTGTTATGCTAGGCTGCAAAGTTGCTTTTTGGCGCGAGTACTTTTATTGAAACCTGAGCAAGCGAAGGATTCTAGGATTGAACCACGAGCAAAGCGAGTGGTTCAAATAATAGAATCCTGAGCGCTTAGCGAAGGTTTCAAAGGTACGAGACGCAGAATAACTTTGCAGCCGAGCGAAACACACAATTTTTCACCTCACAAAAGCGAGGAAAAAAAGTGAATTGCTAAAAAGAACATTTCAAAAAGTTTTTATTTTCGTGCTGGCCAGTGTCATGAAATAGTTATTAAGCATTTTCTGTGGATTGGCGGTATATAAAAATATTGAATAGACAGATTCGAATGTTAAAAACTCTTTCCACGCTAGCGGATAAAATACACTTTTGCACTCAGATTTCGAATGATAAACAGAATCTTTCCGAGCTTGTGAGGTGAAAATGCTTTTATTAGCTTAGCACATTTTTACAATAGATTAGGTTTTTGGAATTATATTCTAAGACGCTCACGCTTGGAGAGATCGTGAGTTGAAAAGTGACAGCGACTGTCAAGTTTTTTTTTCTTCAGTGTTTTGCCCGTGTTGAAGCGGGCATTAACATAAAACTCCCCCTTCTTGAAGGCTCCGTCTTAAAGAATCCTGGTCCTCGGGCGTAGGAAGTGGACACAGGCGGGATATTCCATCAGGACCGGGGAAGAGACGGGTGACTCGGCCTAATCTCCATTTTAGGCAGGAGGTTGGGTTCTGTATGACAACAAGGTCTCCCACTTTAAGTGATGTTTGATCTGATCTCCATTTAGTGCGGGTTTGAAGTTCGCTAATGTATTCTCTTTGCCAACGACTCCAAATATGTTAACGGATCTGTTCGAGTCTGTCTACAGCTGTCTATAGCTGTCATTTTTTCCCCTGCATCAGGGCGTACACCGTCAACTTATAAGCCTATTTGCACGCGAATTTCAGCTTGGATACGTTAATACGATTTTGCTTTCTACGTTAGACCAGTCCTCAGAATTTCGGGTCATTCGGAATTTATTAACTTCGTTTTTATAGCCAAGTCGTAAAAGAAATTCGAGAACCCTAATCCAAGTATGATGTTGGTTTATTCCATACTTTAATGATTCCGTATCATCTGCCACAGAGTATGCTTTTTCTAAATATTTGAAATTGGATTTTGATAAGCGACCCTCTGGGCGTCGCCCGGTGGGAAGGCCGAGATATCGCTGGATAGACCAGATCACCAAGGATCTCGAGGAGCTGGAGGTGCCCAACTGGACTGAGATGGCACAGAAAAGAGATGAATGGCGTGTTTTGGTGTCGGAGGCCAAGACCCACTTCGGGTCCCTGAGCCGGCATAGTGAGTGAGTGAGTGGATTTTGATAAATTGCTCGTAATTGCGATGAAGGGTATGTAATAACAAGTAGTATTTTCTCATCAATATGGTGGTCAGGGGGACCCTGGGCCGGGCCGGGGGGGATGTGCGCCGCTGTGCCCTATGGCAGCTCCTATTCATGCGGATATGGCACCTATTCCACGCCTCCAACGACCATGGCGGTCCAAAATCTGACAACATACGAGCATATAGATTTGTTTCTAGATTGTTTCTGCAAAATGTCATTGAGTTTAAGCAAATCCGGATAAAATATGTGTTTTCGAAACTAACTGGGTAAGGCTTAGGCAGTAATTTTATTTCGAATAATTTCGAGCCGAATTCCTGTAAACAACGCCTAAATATTTATTCGGCAGTTTCACAGACTTGAATGACAGAATTACTGGGATATTGAAGACCTCCTTTAACTTTTTTTTAGTAATCAACGTAGTCTCTTCTCTGTGTTGATGAGAGAAATTAAACAGTTCGAACATTTAATTATTTTTATGTATTTTGCTTACGAACCTAATATGTAACTAGGGATGTGATGTGACTTTAAGTACGAAAAATCTATTTTTAAAATAAATCGATTTCATGATACCTCACAATAATCGATTTATGGAAAATCGATTATTTTATAGATTTTTCGTACTCAAAGTCACATCTCTAGTTACATATTAGGTTCGTAAGCAAAATACATAAAATAAATCGATTTATGGAAATCGATTATTTTACTTAAAAAAAATAGATTTTATGCAAAATATACATTTTTAATTATTTTTTACGAAACTATGTCAGACAGCTACTTTGTCATTTATCTACATTATTAACCTAACCGGTAATAGATAAAGAAAAAACTTTTTCTGCTTAAACTTTTGTTAAAAATTCAAAAATCAAAAGAAACATCAAACAAAACTTCTTGAAATTAATGTTAAAAATGAATCTTACTTCAAATTAACTACGGCCACAAATCAGTAGGCAAAGAATGCAAAATAAAAGCTTGGTTAATCTTTTGCCAAAGATACGGCTTCTCGTCTTACGGACAATGTTTCCGGCTTTGCTCTGCCGGAGCTGATGAAGCAGTTACTAAAAGATGCTTGCAAGCTAATTTTTGCAGTTTTAGATACGCCCCTTCGTAACTTCTCCACACAGACAGCCAATGGATCCAGCTTTAAGTCAGGCAAAGGTGCGGTGATTTATAAACCCAGTTCCGATGTACTGTACCTTTACTTCTCATCCTATTTTCTGACATCATCTTTTGACGATGACCTTGCCATATATCAGTCTTTAGGACAGTATTTGCACTAGGCGGTACCATAGTTTTTTTAATTAAAATATGACCTCCATTGGCTTTTCGGTCTATTAGTTGATATTTTAATTAACTTTTAAATAAACTATAAAGTTCGAACACAACTAAGTAAGTAGCAAAAAAATTTTTACTCGTGTCGCTTGTGCGGGTAAGGTAAAGAATCAAAACAGCTTTACCGATCGAGCGCGCTCCATGACTATTTATGACTGTTTTGTATACTCATCATCGAGCTTTTGAAATAATATTCTTGTTATGTAAGTACAAGATGGCGGTACTGCTGCTGAACTCTCACTCGAGAGTGTGAGTGAACTTCGTACTCATAGATTCGTTCTCTGATACAAAAAACGAAAAAAAAAAACGTGAGAGTAAAAAAATCCGTTTTTTAATAATCGATTTAACTTAATCTAAAAATCGGTTAACTATTCAAAAGATTACTTGTAAAATGCTAGCATTCCGTAAGTCATACTTTCATGCTGTAGAGCTTTAGAAACAGGAATAATTATTTCAAATAGCGAACAAACTGAATAACTTTCACTATCGGACCAACATCAAAATCGCGAAAAAATAATCTGCTCTTCCATACAAAACTGCAAACCTACTAAAGCCAAATGTATGGGGACGGCAGATTTTTTTTTCGCGATTTCGATATTGGTCCCATTGAGAAAGTTGTTCAGTTTGATGGTCTGATCATCCTCTTAAAAAAGTGTCAGCATATTAAGAAGGACCCTGTATATACAAACTTGCGTATGAACCCTAATTAATAAAAAATATGGCATAACATGATAACAGGCAAAAGATTATTTAAAACATTTGATATAGTCTTTTGCTTGTTCAATACGCATTCCATACGACTCCGTTAGTACTCTTAGTGGCAACTTGGCCAACACGGCATCGTGAAATTAGGCTTTCTACGGAGCGCCGTCTTAGAATTGCGTCATGCAATAGTGCATCCTCCACATCTTCTTGCCTTTCGCCCTTTTTAAATTGGTATACGAGGAGAGGAAGCACAGAAGATGTTTATCCTCTTCCTTTGTAAAGGGCTCCCATCTCCCTTGCCTTTTCAGTTAATAAGGGCAAACCCCTTAGGGCTTCCCCTTAGCTTGGCTTAAGGCTTTAGGCTTCAAGAGGAGGAGGATGGACCCAGCTAGACCAGGCCAGTAGTCCTGGTTTATCTCAATGAATTCTTTCATCTTTTTTTCAATAGTTCTCCGTGGTATGCTAGTTTTTTTCGGCCTCCTCGTAAGAACTCGTTCTTTTTGTCTCCCTCGACACGACGGAGGAAATCTCGAGGAAGAAACTAAGAATGCGGGTGTTATATGCAGTGTTTAAGCTGATTCATATTACCTATTTTCATTATTTAAAATATTAAATTAGTTTTATTGTATAAAAAAAATAAGTTAAGATGTAGTACCTGTTTCTCGGGCATGATGTGCTGCATTAAGGTGATGGCAGTGCCATGAAAAACACTTTTTGCCGTATTTGAAGATGGGTTGTGGTCAATGTTGTCCACAGCAGCAGTTGTGATTGGCCACACCACACCGTCTTTATGAAAAAGTGTCTTAAAAAAGTGTCAGCATATTAATGTCACGGATGCGGTGAAACGGCAAATGTAAAAAGGCATTCAAAAATTCGGAGGGTTTGTTAACAGTCTCCGTGGCGCAAACGTTAAGGTGCGATCCCGAAAATTCGAGAAGTCCTGGGTTCAAGACCTCACCCCGATGAAAATATTTCTAGATTTTAATATTGTTCAGGAATGTTCCAGAGGAAAGAGGGAGAAGGAAAATTGGAAAGAATATTTGGAAAGAGACAAAATAACCGTGTCTAGGAATATTCGAGAAAGGGGGAGGAGCTAGAGATAATTAGAAGCGTTTGGAAGGAAACAAAGAAATAACGAAATGAAGATCGAAATTCAATACTCTGGAAGATTCTATAGGGCTATATAAGCCGGCGAGTTTGCGGCCACAGGGCAGTACTGAGTTTAACAGTGAAAAGTGCGAAACTAAAAGGAAGAAGAGAAAAAGTGAAAAGTAATAGTGAAAAGTTACTAGTGAGAAGTGAACAGTGAAAAGTCAAGTGACAGTGTAGTGCCGTGACGTCGTAGCTGTGACGTGTGTCGTGACGTGTTGTGACGTGTCGTGACGTCATAGAAGTGACGTAGTGGACGGTGTAAAAGTGGTGTGGTTCCCTGTGAAGAGGACCGTGTAAGGGGAATCTCTGCGACGAGGACTCTGCGAGGAGGACCCTGCGAGGAGGACCGTGTGTAAGATAAACCCAATAAACTCTGTAAATTTGGACTTGGCGTTTCACTCCAATCCCTGAACCCGTCGCTCGTAAGATTTAAAAAAAAAATGTCAAGTAAAGTGTGTTCTGGTCGTCGCGCGAGACTCGCCGCCCAGAAAAGCGTTCCAGACGCAGTGACCCGACTGTGGTGCTGGAGGAGTATATGCCAGTGTACACTTGCCTGAGTGCGTAAGCGACGTCCTGTGGGTTGCGGTGCGTGCACAACAGCTCGCGTGTGATGCGAACCGCCGCCGTGGGTCGATCGTATCTCATCGGGAAAAGCTGTTGTCTGTCGATGTACGGTATTTGGTTGATGTCACCGATCAACACCACACCGCCGGCGCCGGTCTTCATGCGCACGGCTACGACGGCGCCGAAATGGTTCATCAACGCCTCGTCGAAGAGCACACGCCTCACAACGCTCCGCGAACCGTCGTCGCCGTCGAATCCCTTGCACAGGCCGTTGACCAGTATTGACGCAGCCGTTCTTACTCGTAAGCGAGCCGCACCCTTGGAACACTTGTCCTCGGCTTCGACGCGTTCGCGAACGTCTTTCGCGGCTTCGCATGTTGTGGTGACGATGATGTCCTCGTCGGGATTGAAATGTTTCACGATCCAAGTCGTCTTACCGCAGCCAGGTACGCCGTTAATCCATTCAACGTCGAAATCCCAGTCGGAATTTTCGTCCAGCACTGCCAGGTTCGCGTTAAGCCCTTCGGATATTTTAGCGTCTATGAAAATCTTAGTCTTACGTGTAACGACACATATGGGGTCAGAACCTGGGACGTCAAACCTCACCTCGTCCGCGCACTATCCACACGAAAATACACGCTTCCTCACCCTTTGTCACACCGCGCAAAGCAGATTGGTCGCCTGATTTGAAAGCTGTCAAAATATCGCGGCAGGATTTTTCCGTCATGATTCGCGAAGCTTCCGTGACCGCCGCGAACTCAACGTAAGCATTGTAGAAATGGTGGTGTCTGCGGGTGGCTGGCACATACCGGGGGGGTTTTATCCCGCACATATCAACTGCTCCTAACTTCGGGAACAAACCAGAGTTACTTATCTCCTTCCTCAGCTGACTCGTATCAGGTGTAACGAACGCATTGATGATGTTTGCCGTATCCGTCCCTTCGCGCAACTTCGCTTTCAGACGCGGTAGACGTGCCACGTCCGCAGGGACTGCTTGCGCGGCCTGTGCGAAAGCGTCTACGACGGGACGTTTCTTGTCGTCCGCCTCCCTCGCCGCGTCTCTCGCCGCCTCCACTTCCTCACGGCGCTTTTGGACGACAGCGGCGCGCATCTCATCCGTGTGCTTCTGAGCTGCACTCCGACCCTCAGCGTCGAAACCGTTGACGACTTTCTCCGGTAAGTCTTCAATCGTGGCGGCCGCGTGTGGTTCAGTCTTCGTTGCCACCTTGGCGCAAGTTACGCGCATAATGCCGGTCCTTGGTGAGTAGAAGACGAGAAGTGTTTTCAGGTCAGCAGAAGGTGGGAAGATGAGATGAGCAACGCGCGAGTGGACGTTCTCGAAAACGTACAATTCGTTATTGAACATTTGCACCACATAAGTCTCCTCTTTGTTGGGTGATAACTGGAGGGGAATCGAGAAGCCCTTCTTCGTTACATCGTCAGTTATGTTTAAAGCCCTCGCGCCGCCGACGGGTACTAAGTCGGTTACAGCCGCCGCCGCGTTGCCCACGCCCGAGGACACGCGGTCCCAGGAATCTCGCGATCTGTGGTCCGCTTCCGCTGAATCCTCACATGCAATGGGCAGCGTACGCGTCTGCACTTTCGGGGCGCATACGAAGCTGTTGTCCTCCCCTCTATCCGAGTACAAGCGCAAATCTATGAATTGCGCTGACTTACCTATCCGTACCATATCCTCGACGGACACCTTAGATTCGCATAGACTCGAAAAGGAGTCAATAGAGATGACGGGCACGCGGCCGTATGTAGCCGGCAAGCCAGACGCCATCTCGAAGAACCATTGGGCGAAGGAAGAGTAGGTAAGCGTCGAAAAGTCGATGATGAGCACAACCTTAGTCGGGCCAATCACGAGAACCTTCAGTACCAGTGTTCGCCCCTGTTGGTTCTCCACGTGGATGGAAGGCAGGCGTTTGTAGACGTTGAGTCGCATCTTTCGCTTCATATCGTCTCCGTTGAGCAGCTTAGCCAACCCAGGCGTTATGACGTGCGAACCGGACGAGTCTACATTCACGCCAGAAATTAGCAGCCTCTCCTCCTCCTTGTCGCCGAAGAAAACGACGGACGGTCGCGTCAGCTGGGCAAGACCCGTGGCGGCATCCTCGAGGAAATCAGCCACGGTCATCTCGGTGGACGAAACGCAGCTTCGGGCGTCCGTGTCAGGCTTCTCACCGAACAATCCCTTTGATATCTTAGGCACTCGTGGAATGACTATCTTTAGGCCTTCCTGTGTAATATCGTCGCAACAAGTTTGGGTACCGGAAGTAAGCACTTTCAGTGCGAAAAGCTTTTTCAGTGAACCGTCCGTCTTCCACTTGCGCTCGATGCGTGATGTACCATCCACGCTTGTATATGCGTCACAAACATTCTTCTTGAGGCCATGATTGAGAGCCAAAACGAGGCTCGCCTTTCTCGCGGCGACAACAACACACTTTACTTGACATTTTTTTACAACACTTTTTCGAGAGATTGATGGAACGTGTCCTTGCTGGAATTCTGGGTGACACGTGTCTGGTTTACCTGGACGACATCATCATTGTTGGTCGAGACTTCAATGATCATCTGAAAAAGTTGGAGAAAGTTTTCGAAAGACTGCGTGGGGCTAATCTCAAGTTGAGCCCAAACAAATGTTCTTTCTTTAAACGGCAAGTCAACTACCTTGGACATGTTATCTCGGAGAGAGGAGTCGAGACCGATCCTGCTAAAACTGCTGCTGTAAGGGAGTGGCCGACCCCGAGAGATAAGACACAAGTTAGAGCTTTCCTTGGGCTCTGTTCTTAC
This sequence comes from Agonopterix heracliana, assembly GCA_963693445.1. NCBI lineage: Eukaryota > Metazoa > Arthropoda > Insecta > Lepidoptera > Depressariidae > Agonopterix > Agonopterix heracliana. The sequence goes on from OY856321.1 coordinate 4,823,470, forward strand.
TATCGTCGTTTTGTGAAAGGGTTTTCGGACATCGCGAAGCCACTACATCGACTTACGGAGGAGAAGAGGACGTTCACATGGGATTCAGAGTGTGAAAAGGCTTTTACGGAGTTAAAGGAACGTCTAAGTGAGGCACCAATTCTTGGATATCCCGACGTTCAAGGGGAATTTGTTGTAGATGCGGACGCCAGTAACATCGGGATTGGAGGTGTACTCTCACAGCGACATGGTGAGCAGGAAACTGTAATAGCCTACTTCAGTAAGTCATTGTCTAGACCTGAGAGAAACTATTGTGTAACTAGACGAGAATTATTGGCGGTGGTGAAGACTGTACAACACTTCAAGAAGTATCTGCTGGGACGTAAATTTTTAGTCAGGACAGACCACGCTGCATTGAAATGGTTACTCCAATTTAAGAATCCGGAGGGTCAAGTTGCAAGATGGTTAGAGCAACTACAGGAATTCAACTTCGAAGTGGAACATCGAAGCGGAAGAGTTCATTCCAATGCAGATGCATTATCAAGAAGACCATGTCCAGAAGATTGTAAGCACTGCAGCAAGCAGGAAGGGAAGGACACAGTTTCACTCAGGGTTATCAGAACTGATGCCATCAATGATGAGTGGGGAAACGAGGCGATGCGCCTTGAACAGGAAAAGGACTCAGGAGTCGGGCCAATCCTGAACTGGTTAAGGAATGATGATTCTAAGCCTCAGTGGAGTGAGGTGGCAAGGTACGGAGCAGTTACGAAGGGACTTTGGGCACAGTGGAAGAGCCTCGTTATACATAATGGATTACTCTGTAGAAAATGGGAGACACCGAATGGCAAAGACTTGTATCTACAGTTGGTGGTCCCACGAGCTAAGGTGAAAGAAATTCTACGAGTTTTTCATGATGGAACTTCCGGAGGGCATCTGGGTGTAAAGAAAACTTTGGAAAAGGTAAAGGAAAGATTTTACTGGTTGCATTGTAAAGACGATGTGGAAGATTGGTGCCGCAAGTGCACAGTCTGTGCAGCTGTTAAGGGACCTCATACGAGGAGCAGGGCAGCAATGAAAATTTATAATGTTGGGGCGCCTTGGGAACGAATCGCACTAGACGTCGCGGGACCATTTCCAGTCACTAAATCAGGAAACCGGTATATACTTGTGGTAATGGATTACTTCACAAAGTGGCCAGAAGTATTTGCCATCCCGAATCAGGAAGCGATAACTGTGGCCACCAAGTTAGTAAATGAAGTTTTCTGCCGGTTTGGGGTTCCGCTAGAAATGCACAGTGATCAGGGCAGGAACTTTGAGTCACAGTTGTTCCAGGAAGTTTGCAAGATTTTCGGAATCCACAAGACTCGGACTACTCCTTATCACCCTCAGTCCGACGGCATGGTAGAGCGGTTCAATCAAACTTTGGAACGACATCTTGCGAAGGTCGTCGATAGTCATCAGGATAACTGGGATGAATACATACCTCTTTTCCTGTTAGCCTATCGAACCGCTGTTCATGAGAGTACTTCAGCAACTCCAGCAATAGCAAACTTCGGGAGAGAATTGAAGCTTCCAGCGGATTTGTTATCAGGATGCGCACCAGGCACTCCTAAAAGTATCAGTGATTATGTAAGCGAACTGCGAGAGAAAATGGTCGACATCTATGAACAACTTCGAGAAGCAGGTCAAAACTCCAGTGACCGTTCGAAGACACGATATGACCGAAAGGCGAACTATACGGGGTTCGAGGAAGGAACATCGGTTTGGCTGCATAATCCAGTCCGGAAGAAAGGGAAGTGCCCGAAGTTACAAGCAAGTTGGGAAGGACCGTATGAGGTAGTGACTAAAATAAACGACGTCACATACCGAATCCGACGATCGCCAAGGAGCCCTTTGAAGATAGTGCACGTTGATCGGTTAGCTCGATATTTCGGCAGTAATGATGCTCGGGACGAGCAGAACTAAGGGAGGGGCAGTGTCACGGATGCGGTGAAACGGCAAATGTAAAAAGGCATTCAAAAATTCGGAGGGTTTGTTAACAGTCTCCGTGGCGCAAACGTTAAGGTGCGATCCCGAAAATTCGAGAAGTCCTGGGTTCAAGACCTCACCCCGATGAAAGTATTTCTAGATTTTAATATTGTTCAGGAATGTTCCAGAGGAAAGAGGGAGAAGGAAAATTGGAAAGAATATTTGGAAAGAGACAAAATAACCGTGTCTAGGAATATTCGAGAAAGGGGGAGGAGCTAGAGATAATTAGAAGCGTTTGGAAGGAAACAAAGAAATAACGAAATAAAGATCGAAATTCAATACTCTGGAAGATTCTATAGGGCTATATAAGCCGGCGAGTTTGCGGCCACAGGGCAGTACTGAGTTTAACAGTGAAAAGTGCGAAACTAAAAGGAAGAAGAGAAAAAGTGAAAAGTAATAGTGAAAAGTTACTAGTGAGAAGTGAACAGTGAAAAGTCAAGTGACAGTGTAGTGCCGTGACGTCGTAGCTGTGACGTGTGTCGTGACGTGTTGTGACGTGTCGTGACGTCATAGAAGTGACGTAGTGGACGGTGTAAAAGTGGTGTGGTTCCCTGTGAAGAGGACCGTGTAAGGGGAATCTCTGCGACGAGGACTCTGCGAGGAGGACCCTGCGAGGAGGACCGTGTGTAAGATAAACCCAATAAACTCTGTAAATTTGGACTTGGCGTTTCACTCCAATCCCTGAACCCGTCGCTCGTAACATTAAGTAGGACCCTGTATACAGGGTCCTTCTTAATATACTGACACTTTTTTAAGGGGATGTTCAGACCATCACACTGAACAACTTTCTCTATGGAACCAACATCGAAATCGCGAAAAAAAAATCAGCTGTCCCATACATTTGGCTCGAGTAAGTTTGCAGTTTTGTATGGAAGAGCAGATTTTTTTCGTTGTTTCGATGTTGGTCCCATAGAGAAAGTTGTTCAGTTTGATGTTCAGAACATCCCCTTAAAAAAGTGTCAGCATATTAAGTTGGATCCTATATACAAACTTGCGTATGAACCCTAATTAATAAAAATATGGCATAACATGATAACAGGCAAAAGATTGTCTGCTATTTAAAACATTTGATATAGTCTTTTGCTTGTTCAATACGCATTCCATACGACTCCGTTAGTACTCTTAGTGGCAACTTGGCCAACTTACGGCATCGTGAAATTAGGCTTTCTACGGAGCGCCGTCTTAGAATTGCGTCATGCAATTGTGCATCCTCCACATCTTCTTGCCTTTCGCCCTTTTTAAATTGGTATACGAGGAGAGGAAGCACAGAAGATGTTTATCCTCTTCCTTTGTAAAGGGCTCCCATCTCCCTTGCCTTTTCAGTTAATAAGGGCAAACCCCTTAGGGCTTCCCCTTAGCTTGGCTTAGGGCTTTAGGCTTCAAGAGGAGGAGGATGGACCCAGCTAGACCAGGCCAGTAGTCCTGGTTTATCTCAATGAATTCTTTTATCTTTTTTTCAATAGTTCTCCGTGGTATGCTAAAGTTTTTTTCGGCCTCCTCGTAAGAACTCGTTCTTTTTTTCTCCCTCGACACGACGGAGGAAATCTCGAGGAAGAAACTAAGAATGCGGGTGTTATATGCAGTGTTTAAGCTGATTCATATTACCTATTTTCATTATTTAAAATATTAATAGTTATTTGTTATGCTAGGCTGCAAAGTTGTTTTTTGGCGCGAGTACTTGTATTGAAACCTGAGCAAGCGAAGGAGCCTAGGATTCAAATAATAGAATCCTGAGCTTATAGCGAAGGTTTCAAAGGTACGAGACGCAGAATAACTTTGCAGCCGAGCGAAACACACGACTTTTCACCTCACAACAGCGAGGAAAAAAAGTGAATTGCTAAAGAGAACAACATTTTAAAGTTTTTTTTTTCGTGCTGGCCAGTGACATGAAATAGTTATTAATGCATTTTCAGTAGACTGGCGGTATAGAAAAATATTGAATAGTCAGATTCGAATTTCAAAAACTCTTTCCACGCTAGCGGATAAAGTGCACTTTTGCACTCAGATTTCCAATGACAAACAGAATCTTTCCGAGCTTGTGAGGTGAAAATTAGTTTTGTTGTATAAAAAAAAAAAAGTTAAGATGTAGTGCCTGTTTCTCGGGCATGATGTGCTGCATTAAGGTGATGGCAGTTCCATGAAAAACACTTTTTGCCGTATTTGAAGATGGGTTGTGGTCAATGTTGTCCACAGCAGCAGTTGTGATTGGCCACACCACACCGTCTTTATGAAAAGTTTCTTAAAAAAGTACTTTTTTAAGGGGATGTTCAGACCATCACACTGAACAACTTTCTCTATGGAAGCAACATCGAAATCGCGAAAAAAAAAATCTGCTGTCCCATACATTTGGCTCGAGTAAGTTTGCAGTTTTGTATGGAAGAGCAGATTTTTTTTCGCTATTTCGATGTTGGTCCCATAGAGAAAGTGGTTCAGTTTGATGTTCTGAACATCCCCTTAAAAAAGTGTCAGCATATTAAGTTGGACCCTGTATACAAACTTGCGTATGAACCCTAATTAATAAAAAATATGGCATAACATGATAACAGGCAAAAGATTGTCTGCTATTTAAAACATTTGATATAGTCTTTTGCTTGTTCAATACGCATTCCATACGACTCAGTTAGTACTCTTAGTGGCAACTTGGCCAACTTACGGCATCGTGAAATTAGGCTTTCTACGGAGCGCCGTATTAGAATTGCGTCATGCAATTGTGCATCCTCCCACATCTTCTTGACTTTCGCCCTTTTTAAATTGGTATACGAGGAGAGGAAGCACAGAAGATGTTTATCCTCTTCCTTTGTAAAGGGCTCCCATCTCCCTTGCCTTTTCAGTTAATAAGGGCAAACCCCTTAGGGCTTCCCCTTAGCTTGGCTTAGGGCTTTAGGCTTCAAGAGGAGGAGCATGGACCCAGCACTGCAATGAAACTTGCCATCGTCATCTGAACCTTGCCACCAGATGACGATGGCAAGGCAATGGCAGGATCAGGCTGAGCCGGCTCCGTAGAAATTTTCTTTAAGAAAGGATTTTTCGATTGTTTTGGACTTTTGATATCGTCATCGACATCTTTCAGCTTCTTCATATTCATATTCATTTATTTCATAAAAATAATTTTACATGTCAAATGTAAAACGCTTCTCCTCCTCTGCCGCCAACAACCTGTACGACTGCACAAGTGCCTCGGCGGAAGTGTCGGACACAAGAGGAGGAGCGGTAACGGCGACGTCGATGACGGTGTCCTCTGTTTGTGTGCCCCTAGAAAAGGTGTGCACTACATTTTTAAATTGAGGCTTTGTGCCAAACGCGCGGACATGTGTTTCGTCTGGTCGAGTTTGCTATGGTTTTTTATGACCTTAGCAAACTCTGCCGGATTTGACGATTTCCCGTCTACAAACTGAAACCGGAACGTGTCCACGTGTTTGGTCACAAAGACCTTCACCAATTCGGGTGTCACCCACCTCTTCTACGGGCACACAGGTCTTAATAAATTTGGCCAAAAGCGTTTTTGGCGAGGTGACGGCCTCCACCACCTCGGACACCGCAATTTGTTTAGTCAAATACTCCTTGCCAGAAGCAAGGAGGCGGAACAAAAACGCTCAGCCGTCTTCAGCCACCCGACGAGTGCCCACATGGTGGTAAATAAATTCCAGGCACTTGCAATACTGGGGCTGAACATTTAAATAATCAAAATTTAGATCAACCAAAATTTGGTTATTTAAACGTCGGTATATTTCGCCCTCAGTATAGCGAAGTGCCTGGCGCGCCACTGCAGGATCATGACGCGTAGGATTGTCCTCAATCCAACAATTCAAAAGGTTTTCGCATAAATACACCTTTTGAGTGGTGGTCGGCCGTCGCCTCCACGTAGGGCACCCAACTGGTCACCTCGACCGAAAGTTGGCGTCCCACAAACGACGCCAACGACGACTCCTATTGAGTCGGGGACCCCACCATTAATTAACCTCGAAAAATCCATTCCGTATGCTGGCGACTGAGGGAAATCGCCAGCCACCTTCTGGGCATCGACGAAGCGCCGCATTTGACGCAACCAATTTTTGGTGCTTAATGGAATTTTTTGCCCATTATTCACCTGGCAATTTATCATGAAAAGTATCGCTCCTATTATTTGCCACTGCAGGTGCTGCAGATGCGACCTCATTGCCGGCGCCGTCGTCTCTCTCACTGCTTTCATCGTCAGCGCGCTGATTATCAATCCATTCCTGGTTCCAGCACTACCTGTCGCCACTCTGCGACCTCGTTGCCGTCGTCTCTCCGCGCTCATCATCAGCGCGCTGATTATCAGCACGCCTATGATTAGCGCGCTGAATATTTGCATTTTTACGAGGCGGCTGGTCGTTAGAGTTTTGCTCCGTCCGGCGCCGGCGTGTCATAATTTATGTAATCTACATTTTGAGCTGGCGGCGGCATTTGATGTTTCCAGTCTGTACAATAGAGGAGAAATAATTTTAAGTGATTTTATTCAATGGTTATAATCATCATACTACAGGGTGAAATTGATATCATTAGCATCCTTTTAAACTAAGAGTCTACCCATGAAACGTAGTAAAAGTTGTTCACTTTTACTATGGGAGCAAACCGATCGAAGCAAAAAAAAAAGTCTGCTGTGCCATACTAAAGTGCAACGCCTTCTCGACTCAAATGTATGCAACAGCTGAATTTTATTTTGCTCTGATCGGTTTGCTCCCATAGTAAAAGTTGTTCAGTTTGGTGGGTAGACTCTTAGTTTAAAAGAATGCTAATGATATCAATTTCACCTTGCATCAAACTGAACAACTTTCTCTATGGGACCAATATCGAAATCGCGAAATAAAAATCAGCTGTTCCATACAAACCTACTCGACCTAAATGTATGGGACCGCAGATTTTTTTTCGCGTTTTCGATATTGGTCCCATAGAGAAAGTGGTTCAGTTTGATGGTCTGATCATCCCCTTAAAATAGTTTCTCCTAATTTTGTTAGACCTTAAGTTTCTTTATGTGGCCAACACTGACATGAAATCGTGAATTTGAAGGGGTAATTAGATATGATAATTATTGAAGATGATAATATTTACAAGGAAAAGATCATTACGACGAATATGTAGGAAATGAGTAGGAGAAATATATGTTTTTCCCACTCCTATCTTTTTTGATTAAATTCACTGCGGGTTTCGATAGTCCCTGGACTAATTGTTCAGCATTGGGAAATTCCCCACAGATTGGTAACGCTGCTTCGTAGTTTGGTGTTAAGCGTACTGTACCTTCTGCATTAACTTTGCTTCTTTCTACATACAATGTAACCGTCGGGTATTTAAGCTGGCACTCCTTACTTGTTTTTCTTATCATCTCAGATTGCGGCGTCAGTGTTAGCACTGCGCGAGGATCTTGTTTTTGACCTTGGCAGCGAAAGTGTTAAGAGTCTTTTAAGTTTTCTTTTAAATTTATCTGTCTGTGCTGTGGTGGCTGCGGTGGTGGCGATGGCGGCCCCGAAAACAGCGGTGGTGGCGATGGTGGGCCCGAAACAAAAGGTGGTGGCAATGGCGGCCCCGAAACTTGTGGCTGCGATGGCGGCCCCGAAAACAGCGGTGGTGGCGATGGTGGCCCCGAAACAAAAGGTGGTGGCGATGGCGGCCCCGAAACTTGCGATGGCGGCCCGTTCAGTTCATTCGCCTCCGTCGTCGGCTTCCATGTTCGTGATCGGTACCGATGATACGGACCCCATTCTATAAAATGAAGACAATCTATTATTTTGATATTTCATCTGTAAACGCAGAAACCTCGCAATATTATATATCGAAAATATTATATATTGTCTAACTTCTGCGCCCCAATTTTAAAGCCAACCCCATTAATCTGAAAAAACTTCAATTGTCTTTACCTGACTGCGATGCCTGGGTAGGCACCATAACCCATTGTGTTTGCTTCTGCCAAAAATATGCAGGTATTCCGCGGCCACGGAATTGACCGCGGATTCGACCGCGGATAGGTCCGCGGCTACGGAGGTCACCGCGGACAGGTCCACCCCCTCCTGCTTGGACCATTGGCATAGGTTTGCTCCATTACAAAAAAATATTGTCTTCATGTTTAAAATGACATTGGGTATGGTAGAATGTGAGTCAAACAAAGGCTAACCGTAGAATTAACCTTTAATTAGCCAATTTCCTTCCACCTACTACGCGAAATTCGTTTCCGTCGTATATGAGAAGGTATATGTAGATCACTGGCCTCGATGTCTACGGCAGGTGCGGACCGTCGAATCTTCCAGAACAGTGGGCTAGCAGTCGTGGATGCCCACGCAGACGAAGGCCACGTAGTCGGCTAGGACCTGGGGTTGGAGTGAGACCTCATTGATCTTGTCTTCCAAGAGAGAGATCTCTACTTCCTTGAGAGTATTCTAGCTAGTTACAATCTGAAGTTACATGTGAACAGTTGGTAGTCTGGCGTTGAGGTGATGACACTCAATGAACACTCGGCGATTGATCCGGACAAAAAAGAGTTCGAGGGCTCGATTGTTGTGAGTGAAGAGAATCATGAGTGTCTGGCGTTGAGGTGATGACACTCGATGGACACTCGGCGATTGATACGGACAAAAAAGGGTTCGAGGGCTCGATTGTTGTGAGTGAAGAGAATCATGAGTTTGTGGCGATGACTGTGAATGTGAACAGTTGGTAGTCTGGCGTTGAGGTGATGACACTCAATGGACACACGGCGATTGATCCGGACAAAGAAGGGTTCGAGGGCTCGATTGTTGTGAGTGAATAGAATCATGAGTTTGTGGCGATGACTGTGAATCCTTTTACGGAGTCAATCATATTGTAAAACTCATAGAATTCTGTGTATTTAATTTACCAATAAACGTTGATACGAGTATAACGATATGAGGTAGTTTGACCTTTGAATTTACAAATTGCCTTAATATTTTTTTTACTGCAACCGGCATCGACGGCGCCGGTGTACACACCCCCGGTCACCCTCTTTCGCCGCCCTTGTTCATTACCATGGCGGCGGGCGGAGGTAGAGGCGGCGGCCCCGGCACATTGCATCGCATATAATGCCCGGCCATAAACGCAGAGAATGCCCAGCTTTTAAGGCTGGTGGAGACCAGATGCGTGACATGACGTGACGTGATGTAGCAAGCAAAAGCGGTGCAGAAACACGTCACGCACCCACGTATCACGTCACGCAGGTAACTTCTGCACGCGCGTTGGGAGCAAAGTGTAATTTTTCTAAGGTATCACAAAGATATCGCTTCTGTTTCTTAACCTTCTTTCTTGTGATAGTATCTTTAACTCCAGGGCTTATCACAGAACATTCGTTATATTCTAAAAAAATTGTTACGGCTTGTTTCCGTTTCGCCCATACTTCGTGTAAAAGTCTTTGTGTTTTTCTAGCTGCTATAGGAATTTTCATCATCAAACTGTTAAGGCGTATCTGCCCTGGACCACGATTCTCCATACTAATCGATGCGAACGAGCGCGTGGCTCCGGTCAGAATTTAGCTGTTTTCTTTGAAAAATTAGATGATTTTTTATTAATTTCTAAAAAGTAAGAAAACCACATCATTCTAAATTGTATTGTGTTGTGAACAATATTGTAAATTTTCATTTTCTTCCGATTCCAAATGTAAGAGTAAAATGGTTACAACTGGAAAAAAAGGGGTGACTTTAGAGTCCCTTTTCTTCGGTTTTATTCTTTAAAATCGATTTCTAGAAAAACCACATCACTTCTCATATCCTGTAGATGGTTCAGTTTATTTTCCAGCTCAAAAAGTGCCATAGTTAATGAATAAAATGGTTACAAAGTTACCCAAAACCGGCAGGTAGCCCCTTAAGTTTCTTTTGCAATGCTTCAATTTTTCTCTTCTGTTCCAATATAATTTTCTCTTGTTTTTTTTGAGGCGATTCTAGCAAGTGCTCCTTGCTCGTTTACTACCATCAAGTTTGATACAGCCGTATCACATGTAGCATGCTACGAGTGCAGGATGGTCTTGCAATACCTGGCAGAGAAATTCAGCAGAACCGTTTGGGACACGGAAGAGCTTACGAAATTTTCTCTCGGCCAGTGTAAACGGGTTCGAAGTATCTCGTAGGCCTCTTAGAGCCAAACTACACGGCGTGCGGCACACGGCGCCGCAGCGGTGTGCAGCAGATAGCCCCCTTTACTACCAGAAAAAGTGAGACCGGAGCGGCATTGCTCCGGCGCGCCGATGCGGTACCGCTCCGGCGCTGCATCGCTTACATCCCTCCCCACCTCGTCTTGCACGTTGCAAGTCTGGCGTGCGTGCGGCGCACAGTGGAGTATTTGACCCCAAAAGTTGATCGAAATTATTGTGCAGTTTGTATCTACTTAACATGTAATAAAAATCTGTTTAGGGTCGTTATTTTGTATTTAAGACAATCGGTCACACTCGAAAATGTAAAAAAATGTGTGAAACAAAAGATTTCTTAAAATTACATTAATCAGATTCGTCTTCACTTATCCATCCTCGTCTTCATTATTTGTGTGTGTTGACATGATGTCCGATGTTTCCGGTAGCAAGAGAGCTAATGTCTCACTGGAGAAAGGTTTACTTTTTTTCTGCGTCCTTTGTCTTGTACTAGTCGTACTGCTCAGCAAAGGATCAGAACTCAGCAGAAGTCTGTTTAAAACATCTCTGTTACAATTTTCTCGCGAATTCTTCCTTGAATAATTTTGCCTATACTCGCGGAAATGTTTATTTCCGACCTCGGCCGCCTCTTCCGACAGTTGGCCAATAGGCAGTATAGCGTGCTCAATTATGGTGGCCCCATGTCTCAAAATCTTGTGCAGAGTCGGAGTCATTGGATGCCAATGCCACCCATATAATTCGACATAAAGCTTTGCTGTTTCTTCTGCAATGTTTTCAAATTTTTTCATATTAATTTTGTGTCCACTTGACAAAGTCTCTAAAATAATTTTGTATTTTTTAATAATGTTGTTGTCAACTCCTTTAATGCAGGAAGAAGTTTCGGGATCTGAGAAATATCTTCTGGAAGTATTCCCGTCATTCGTATTCCCGAAACCTTGGGAATATCCACTAGCAGCCCCATTTCTTCTTTAAAAGTGTTTTGTATTTTCTTCTTTGTTCCAGCCACGATTTTTTTATCATCTTGAGTTCTGGCTTGCCATTTCTTTATTGGCATTTTGTATGATAAATGAAGTAAGGATTCAAAAAGTCGGATCCTTGCGTGTAATATTGATATCCCAAATTTAAGAGTGTCGGGGTTCTCTGTGCTTTTTTTATTGAAGTTGTTAAAATCTTTTGAAGTTTGCCCGCATATATAGCACCTCATGGTCGATGCTGTGTTTGTCGCAGCATTGCAAACCTTTCCGTCGATCATTGTAAATGCCAATGTGTGCTTAATTTGAAGTATGACCACCAAACGTTTGCATACCGCAAACCATTCGACGACGTCGTCGACCATTCAGTCTTTCTCAAGTTTTTTATTTGATCTTGTATATAGCGGATCATGAACAAACCGGATTCTTATTGGTCTACAGTATCTTGTCGAGGATGGTACTGGGTTTTGCCAGATTATCTTTTTTATACCACTGATATTGCATATGAGTCGTAGGGGCACAAAGGAACTTTGGAAGATGTTTGCATCGCTATCTGTACTATTATGAAATTTTTGTTTAAATGTTTGTTGTTGTGAGCCATCACAACCCCATTTTGATAACAGCTCTAAATTGCTTCTTTCTTCTTCATTTAAAGTTTCAAGTACTTCATTTAAGTACACACACAACCGCGTAGACGTGTGATCTAGAAGCTCCTGTGCCCGCGGCATGATCGCGCGATAAAGCGCTATCGCGCCCTAGCTCCCTTTCTTTTTGCGCGTGAACGAACGAGTTAGCAGGCGCGATAAAACGTTTATCGATGTACCATGCCGCGGACGCTGTAGTTTAATTTCAGCACACGTTTCTGTAACTCTCATCGACTCTTCTGATGGATAACACTCTTTCTTTGCTTTTTTTAATAGTGGATAACAAGGATGAAGACGATCGACGATGAGGATGATCTTTATTTGGCGTGAAGACTGAGTGGCACTAATGACGTAAGGTACATAAATATTATTTGCATCAGTAAATCCTTCTTCAGAAAAAGTTTGCTTGTACTCACTATGTCCGGAGGAACCATCACAACCCCACTTGGATATAAGAGTATAACCTCTTCACTTGACATACGGGAGTTCGAACTAGTCATGTTAACCAATAATGAAAACGCCCGAATGGAGTCTTAGGTAACAAATTTGAACGAGACCATTATCTCACTTTGAAGCAAAACAATAAAAATAAGTACTCCACAAACTCGTGTTTACAATGATCGACCAAAAAGTTGCTCAAACTGTGTCTAGTACAGGGTCCATGACTGTTTGCTTTATTTGTCAGTCAAAGCCAACCGAGATGAATAAATTAAGTCATCTTCGTAACAAGGAAGAAAATGAAAGAGCCCTGGAAGTTGGTTTATCTCCACTCCATGCTCGTATTAAGTTGATGGAATGTATTTTACATATAGGATACAACAAGCCCTTCCTAAAATGGAGAACCAACTCTGAAAATAAGGCGCAAAAAGAAGTAGAGAAAAAAGAATTATGCAATGAATTTAGCAGCAAATGCGGATATTGAACACCTTGATTTTCGCATGCCCACAATACGCCATACAGGGGGTGTTAGGGTAAACAGTTGCATTACTTTAAGGCGTATCAGCCGTGGACCACTCTCCTCTCACTCACACTCCATACTAATCGATGAGAAAGAGCGCGTGGCTCCGGTCAGAATTTTGCTGTTTTCTTTGAAAAATTCGATGATTTTTTATTAATTTAGAAAAAGTAAAAAAACCACATCATTCTAAATTGTATTGTGAACAATATAGTAAATTTTCATTTTGTTCCGATTAAAAATGTAAGAGTAAAATGGTTAAGGGGCTACCTGCCGGTTTTGGGTAACTTTGTAACCATTTTATTCATTAACTATGGCACTTTTTGAGCTGAAAAAATCAACTGGACCATCTACAGGATATGAGAAGTGATGTGGTTTTTCTAAAAATAGATTTTAATGAATAAAGCCGAAGAAAAGGGACTCTAAAGTCACCCCCTTTTTTCCAGTTCTAACCATTTTACTCTTACATTTTAAATCGGAAGAAAATTAAAATTTACAATATTGTTTACAATACAATTTAGAATAATGTGGTTTTCTTACATTTAGAAATTAATAAAAAATCATCGAATTTTTCAAAGAAAACAGCTAAATTCTGACCGGAGCCACGCGCTCATTCGCATTGATTAGTATGGAGAGTCGTGTTCCAGGGCAGATATGCCTTAAGGGGTGATTGTAATTGTACCGATGATACTGAACAACTTTCCCTAAGAATTTGATTTTGTTTTTTTGTTGTTCTCTATTAGAGAACTTTGATGTATATTTTTATGTTGCAAGTAAGTTGCAAGGCTTGTTATTGATTTGTAATTGTATAACTATGCTCATTAGATATATTGTTTTGGTTTATGGGGTGGTGTTGAATGTATCGTGCTTTATAAACAAAAAATTGGTCTTTGTAAACACCTTTCATTAGAATGTTATTATTTTACATGTATGCCATGTTAGCTTAATCAAATTAAAGATTGAAAAAGTCGGGCGGCGATCCCGCTCGCCGCCCGACTTTTTCAACCTTTCAATAGGTATGTCACTTTCCGTTTCCGTCTACAAATGTCAATCATAATAATAATAATAATATAATAATAATAATAATATAATAATAAAACTAGCTCTTCGAGTGTCCGGCAAACCATTATGAAAAAGGGATTTTGCAATTTCGGTCATTAATCACCAGTACAAAGGAATACACTTGGGTTGCAATTTCATCGCCATCGGACTGACCACCTTAATCGACAAAACTTTTTGTTTTTTTGACATTCCATAAGATTTGCTGAAGGATTGCCATTTCATCAGCTACTAAAGTGCCAATAAGCCTTTGCTTGCTTTAAGACTTTGCCTCCAAAGGCCTGAAAAGCTTGAGTAGTAAAGCCAGGCTCTGCAGTGGTATTTTCGTACCACTTTCGTAAGGTACGTTGATGAGGAAGAGTTGTTGCAAATACTCTTCTCAAATACATGTATGCCTCTGCAGAATAAAATTGTAATGTTAAAGGCAAATTTGCGCAGCACCGAAGGATATTTTCTTTTACCCGACTTGCCTTTGCGATTAATGTATATTCTATTAATAATTTCCACTCAATTTTCCACCCATTCAGTTTTCAATTCCAGGTCTGGCGTGATTATTTGTTACTTTTTCTAAAACTAACAGAATTTTGTTTTTTTATGTCCGCTCTTCTAGGTGCATCAAATATTGATGACAATAGGTATATAAGGTCTAACAAAATTAGGTGAAACTATTTTAAGGGGATGATCAGACCATCAAACTGAACAACTTTCTCTATGGGACCAATGTCGAAATCGGGAAAAAAAATCAGCTGTTCAAAAGCAAACAATAATTCCTATCTACCACTGGATTTGGCCCTGTTCTGCTGTGAACGAGTGCGGCGAAGCGGGCGTGCGAGGCGAGGTCACTGAACACGCGCGGGGCCTCCGAGCTGGGTTGACTATCTATGTAGTTTGTGGGCATGTCTTAGTTTGCATATTTAGGTAGGTAGATAGTGAACGTAGCATCTTGCTTAAAAATTGGATAGGTAACCATAAATTTCCACACACTTGCTTTGTTTTTAGTAATTTTAGTGGACGTTAAGACAATGAAATACCTACCTATTTTGAAAATTTAGGTAAGAAGGAAGGTAGGTATTCACATAGGTAGGTAGGTAGGTACTTACATTAAATTTTGCACATATCCCACACCTTTTTCAACTAACTTTATTGCACGTCTTTGGATGTGACTTGCACTTTGATTAAAATGTAATAACATCACATGCGATCACTGCACTATCCGTCGTCGCAGCTCATGGATGGTCCTCACCATGTAACCGTCGTCATGTCCGTACACTAATGTTTCTACACGACCCCATACATGGAAATCAAGTGGCGTAAGGTTAGGTCCGGCTTCTCGATAGGCCCATCTCTGCCACCAATCCACCGAAGTCCGTAGGGATCGTCCAAAGTAGGTACAGTGGTACACTTGTCACGTAGCACTACGTCATGCTGGTAAAACATACAAGTTCGTAACCTTACAAGAGGTTGCGTGCGGTTGGGCGCGCGCGCACGATTTCGCAGTTGCGAAACATATCGATATCGACCGCTCCACGTCCGCGGCGCGAGCGCAACTGGTGAAGATGTCAAACAAAGCAAGGTCGCGACCGGTCGCGAGCAAGGGCGGGGGTAGGGATGTTGAGTTCAATCAAACTCAAAGGAAGCCGCCGCGTGCGTCCGGTGTGCGAAGTAAAACACAGGTCCGTATTAAGGGGGATACCAAAATAGTAGTAGATCAATGTAAATGATTATTTAAAAAAATTTTGATTTCGATATGGTCGCCAAAGGAAAAGTTGTTTATTTTCATGAACTGAACCTGCCCTTAAAATAGTTTCACCTAATTTTGTTAGACCTTATATAGAAAACCAACAAGATGTTGGTTTCAGATAGAAAATCAAAAGATTCGATTGTTTAAAACTTTTAATTCTTATTTTAACAAAATCCACACCCAGAAAAATACATTTGTAGCGGAAACGGAAAGTGACATATTGAAAGGTGTTTACAAAGACCAATAATATTTTTGTGTTTATAAAGCACGATACATTCAACACTGGCCATTAAACCAAAACAATATATCTAATGAGCATAGTTACAAACAAGCATTGCGACTTGATTGGAAACGTCGAACAAGTTGTTAATTGTTTCCACGAATTCGGCTGTTGCTCTTGCTTCTTCTGGTAAGGTCTTTTCACAAATAAGAACATTTAAGGCGGCATAAACGGAGTGACTAAATATCTGCGCAGCATACTTGACTCGCATCTTCTGAAAATTGTTCGGTGAAATATGAGCATCAGTCATTTTTGGGATCAGTCTTAAGTTATTGTCTTGTTTTGAATACAATGTATCTGTATGTGCCCGAGAAACGTTGGTTGGTATACAACTGCCACTCCGAAGCTAGGTAGTCATTCTTCGTGGTCTCAAATTAATTTTGTCAGAGTTCAAGATAATTATGTCATTATGCGTATGTCATTCTGCGTGGTCACATATGTCATTTTGCGTAAGGGTCTTAAATGTGTCGTTATGTGTATTATCCTTACTTACTTATCTAGATTATCATGCGAGAGATAGGTAGGTCATCACTAGGGTCACTAAACTCGGTCAGTGGTGCCGTTTAACTTTAAAAGACCCACCGTACCACCAGGGGTGTTGCCAGGGGTCCGTACACCTGCGGTTTTTTATGACGATCATGGTAAGTACTCTTATACCCTGGTGGACCCTAAGTACGAACAAACCAGTTATGGTTGATAGTGCGTCGTTATTTGTTAATTTACTAACATTGTATTGTCATATATCATTAAATAAATAATAAATACCTAAGTATCAGTTCTTCACCCTGGACAGGTGGACCACGGGTCAGTATGAGTGCCCATAGTCCACCCAGGTGAACTTGTCAGGTTAACCACGGGTAAGGGACGGTAATATCGATAGTTTAATGTGCCAACTGTACCATTGATGGTACTTCCCGATTGTACTTCTAATCCGGCGGGTAATATCTTTGTAAATACGCCAGTCACGGTAGACATAGAAATCGCCTTAGGTCGCAATTGATTGCACGGAGCTTCATTTTTGGGATGTTGTCAGGATAGATACCAGCAGTATAAAACCAATTTTGCAGTTTCGAAAGACCTGTGCTAACCGAGGGGTGATCGAAAAACCTCGCATTTTTCGCTCATTTTTCAGGTTTTGACATATAACTTCTAAACGGTTTTAGGTATAGACAATAGCTATGGTATGTTCGGTCTACTAGCGTAAGCGAAAATGCACGACTTAAACCGAATTTATTACGTAAATCAACGTGGACTTCTTGTTTTACACGGTGGGTATAAATACCACAAGAAAAGACGTTTTAAAAACGAAAATATAGTATGGCGTTGCTCAAAGTGGCGAATTAAGAAGTGTCCCGGGACTATAACAATTACAAATGTAAGTAACAAAATGAAATTACACTGTAAACCATTGAAACTATTTTGTAGAAATTTATTTTACTACCATTTAGTTTAACGGACAACATCTAGAACCTTCCTATATTTAGGTATATGGTGCGGAACGACTTAGTACAGTGAGCGTCAGATGTATAGCACCTAAAAAGTCAAAGAGATACCAATAATTATAGATCAGAGCCACGACATTCGTAAAATTCTTGTTTCGTCAAATACTACGTTCGTCAAGTCCTTGTTTCGTCAAATTCGCTTTTCGTCACTTCTTCGCATCAATTATTTGTTTTATTGGAGTCGGTGTCAAGCCAAGCCAAAAAATTCATGTATTTGACGAAATAAGAATTTGACGAAACAAGAATTTGACGAATGTCGGCTACCAGATAAATACAGTAAATACTCATATAACAATAAAATTACAGGTCAGATAAATGTTTACTTCTCATTGGGTTGTTTGGATGACATACCGTAAACCGGTGTTATTCGGGAATCGGCGTGTTATTTGGGACGCTTCTAATTATTAGTTTCATCTGGTAATATTTTTTTCTTTTTTAATATTAGGAAAACGAAATATACACCTGGCAACACTATATTCCTCTACGGTTTGACAGTCTCACTTTTGAGGTTATGTCACATCACGCGCAGCAGAAATCACGAGTTTGGTGAAGTGCATCGTTTTTTTGTAATTTTGATAGTGTCCAAATTTCACCCACAACTCATTATGTGTACATGTAAGGATATAATCTGTATGAACATCAAAATGTTAGGTTATTCAGGATTAGAATAAAGCTCCTTATTGTTGAAAAAGTGGTTTTTATGGTGCAGTTTTAAAGCGATTTTCTGACCCGTGATAATAGGGACGGGTTTTGGTGTTATTTGAGCCGCCTGTCCCAAATAACCCAAATACTTTTTTTTTTAATATTGTGGTGATATTTGTTTATATAATTGTATATAGGTAATTGTTTATATAATATAATTGTTTATACCTACATACGTTTTGTTTTTTTAAGATTTATGGGGTTTTAAACTGATATGTAAGAGTAATAATTTTAGTTTTATTAGGTCTCATGTAACTGTAAGAAAATTAGAGAAAAGGGCTGTTAATATAATTTAAGTTCTTCATTTTACTTAGAAAGGTTGATGTTACTGTTGATTTTGTATAGTTTTTGAATTGTTAATTTGATAGCAAGAGTCAAAAAAATTCACATGAAACATAGGCAGTAATTAAGCCTTATTTAAAGAAAAAATACTGTATTTTTTTAATGTTTTGTCAATAACCTTTTCATTTTGATATGTGGCATTAGTTTTTAATACAGTATTTCTAATAAAAATGAGACTTAAACGTGAAATATGTTGTGATACAAACTTAAAATGAAAATAATACAAAATAAAAAGTTTATTTTGAAATTTTGCGTTTTTTTCTTCTTTTTTTTAATAAATTCTCATGTACTGGCTTTTGAACGCACTCTTTTTAGTGTCCTTAATAATTTTCATCTAGTTATTCTTGCGTAATGTGTTTAAAAGCGCCAATAATCCACTTTAATTTTTCATGTCCCGAATATCACTTCTTGCCGGTTATTTGGGACACCATGGTTTTATTTTATTTTTCCGAAAATGGCAACACTTGAGTCACAGACTCAATAGCCGTTCGATGGGTAAGGGTATTGCCCATGTAAAAAAAAATATTTGAGTTTGGTAGAAACAAAATACTAGAGTGGAACCGTGGACCGCTTTTTCTAAAAACTTTGTCCCAATTAACACCGGTTTACGGTAGACGATATTGTATAGTAACGAACTTTTTTACAGGATGGTACAATTATCAAGAGTCACGCTCATTCAGTGAACTGTGACTCAGATTACGCAGGCAACGAAATATTACTGTCGATGAACAAATGTCAAGAACAAGTAATATCTACAGATAATTTGCCGATTCCACAAGTTTATGAAAATTTCGTGGCTGAAGCTGAAAATTCCGGTTTAAACTTTGTTGCAAAAATACCGACTTATGAATCGGTAAAGAGCAAATGGTACAAACTGCGTAACAGTAACCTAGGAGTCCAAAAAACCTCTCACAACTACGCTTGTGGCGTTGAAGTACCAAATCGTTACGATAATTTTCTTGTGGCCGACTACAACTGTAACAACATACGCATATTACTTTTCGGTAACCCCAATATTTTAAAACGAATATCTCTGATTAAACACATATTTTGTGACGGAACATTTCGTAGCACGCCAGATCCGTTTGATCAAATCTATAGTTTTCATGGCGACTTCGGCAGTTCACTTTCTCGTAATAAGGTTGTACCCCTTATGTTCGCCTTTATGTCTGAAAGAACTTACGAGGCATATAATATTCTATTTCAACTGATAAAAAGAAAATTTAAGTCATTTCGACCAATTAAGTTTACAGTTGACTTTGAGTACGCTGCAATAAAGGCTATTAAAAATATTTTCAACAATTCCACAATAATAGGTTGCTACTATCACTTTAAAAGATGCGTTTGGAGAAACGCAAAAAAATGGGGTCTACACAATAACAAATTTTCAAAAAGATATGTTGAATTAGTTGCAACACTGCCCCTTTTACCATTAACTCACATAAAAGACTAGATATGTATTGGAAGGAATGCCAAAAACTGGAAAATTTGCTAAGTTTCGAAAATACGTTCAAGATTTTTGGTTAGTACAGGATTTGATAAAGGACATATGGCAAACATTTGGAGAACATCATCGTACGAACAACTGCGTTGAGGGATGGCATTCCAAAATAAATAAAAGAGTCGGCAGGAAAAAGCCAAATTTTGTTTTTGTTTTAAATATAATCCATAAAGAAACATTGAATAATTTCGTACGTATTAAACAAGGCCGCGGAAACAGGAGAAATGTCAGCCAAATTTAATACGACGAATTTGTTCAAGATTGCCAACTACATTTACTCCACGGTGAAATGTCAGTTGAATTGTTTTTGGAAACACTTAGGTAGATAAGATTTTCCCCTTTCTTGCCTAGTGTGGTTGAATTTTGGTTAGAAGAAAAGTTTATTTCCTCTATTCATTGGTTCTAATATTTTGTGTGTGTCAGGACCGCGGGTGTATTTTTTTAATTTGGATGGGAACTGCCTTAAATAAATGTACCTAAAATGTACTATTTAGTACCTCTAATGAATTTAATTGTACCTCGTCGAATTCCTGGAAAACACATTACGAAAGTGAGCCGCCATTCTGATATCAGGATGGCGGGTGAACACAAATTCTTTCAGTTTATTGTAATTGAATGATTACCAAACAAATGTACCTAAAATGTACTATTTAGTACCTCTTATGACTTTAATTGTACCTCATCCAATTCTTGGAAAGTACATTACGAAAGTGAGCCGCCATTCTGATATATCAGGATGGCGGGGTAAACACTTAATTCTTTCATTTAATTGTAATTGAATGATTACCAAACAAATGTACCTAAAATGTACTATTTAGTACCTCTAATGAATTTAATTGTACCCCTTTCATTTCTTGGAAAACACATTACGAAAGTGAGCCGCCATTCTGATATCAGGATGGCGGGCAAACATTAAATCTTTCATTATATTGTAATTAAATGATCACCAAACAAATGTTCCTAAAATGTACTATTTAGTACCCATAATAAATTTATTTGTACCTTGATCAATTCCTGGAAAAAACCGTCTGAAAGTGATGACCATGATTATTGGCAATCATGCACAAGGAATATACCTACTACTCTCTACCGAGGGATCTTGCACGTGCCGCCACGTGGTTGACGCACAGCGATTTTAATTAGCACGATTTAAATTCGCGCGATTTATTTTCCGGAGCCAGAAAGAATTGAACGAACAAAAGAACATAGAAATGGCAAGACAAAAAATCTGCTGTCACATTAAAAACTGAAGTACTGACTCGACTCAAATGTATGGAATAGCGGATTTTTTTCCTGCGATTTCAATGTTGGCTCCATACTCCATAGTGAAAGTTGTTCAGTTTGATGGTCTGAAAAACCCCTTAATATTACTACGATCTTTTTTTGGGCTTGGGCTTGTCGGAACAGCAATTTTTAATCGTTCAGGTCCATAATGTCCCTTCCCCAAAATGTCCCCAACCCAAAATGTCCCTTCCTCAAAATGACCCTTCCTCAAAATTACCCTTCCTCAAAATGTCCCTTCCTTATAATGTCTGCTGCGTAGTTTTTTTTCTTAATGTTCCAATTTTTTTTCAGACCATCAAACTGAACAACTTTCACTATGGAGTATGGAGCCAACATTGAAATCGCAGGAAAAAAATCCGCTATTCCATACATTTGAGTCGAGTCAGTACTTCAGTTTTTAATGTGACAGCAGATTTTTTTTCTAGCCATTTCTATGTTCTTTTGTTCGTTCAGTTCTTTCTGGCTCCGGAAAATAAATCGCGCGAATTTAAATCGTGCTAATTAAAATCGCTGTGCGTCAACCACGTGGCGGCACGTGCAAGATCCCTCGGTAGAGAGTAGTAGGTATATTCCTTGTGCATGATTGCCAATAATCATGGTCATCACTTTCAGACGGTTTTTTCAAGGAATTGATCAAGGTACAAATAAATTTATTATGGGTACTAAATAGTACATTTTAGGAACATTTGTTTGGTGATCATTTAATTACAATATAATGAAAGATTTAATGTTTGCCCGCCATCCTGATATCAGAATGGCGGCTCACTTTCGTAATGTGTTTTCCAAGAAATGAAAGGGGTACAATTAAATTCATTAGAGGTACTAAATAGTACATTTTAGGTACATTTGTTTGGTAATCATTCAATTACAATAAAATGAAAGATTAAGTGTAATGTTTACCCGCCATCCTGATATATCAGAATGGCGGCTCACTTTCGTAATGTGTTTTCCAGGAATTCGACGAGGTACAATTAAATTCATTAGAGGTACTAAATAGTACATTTTAGGTACATTTGTTTGGTAATCATTCAATTACAATAAACTGAAAGAATTTGTGTTCACCCGCCATCCTGATATCAGAATGGCGGCTCACTTTCGTAATGTGTTTTCCAGGAATTCGACGAGGTACAATTAAATTCATTAGAGGTACTAAATAGTACATTTTAGGTACATTTGTTTGGTAATCATTCAATTACAATAAACTGAAAGAATTTGTGTTCAC
Organism: Agonopterix heracliana; assembly: GCA_963693445.1. Classification (NCBI taxonomy): domain Eukaryota; kingdom Metazoa; phylum Arthropoda; class Insecta; order Lepidoptera; family Depressariidae; genus Agonopterix; species Agonopterix heracliana. Next base: position 4,845,781 of record OY856321.1, read on the forward strand.
CCGCCATCCTGATATCAGAATGGCGGCTCACTTTCGTAATGTGTTTTCCAGGAATTCGACGAGGTACAATTAAATTCATTAGAGGTACTAAATAGTACATTTTAGGTACATTTATTTAAGGCAGTTCCCATCCAAATTTAAAAAATACACCCGCGGTCCTGACACACAATATTTTTATTCAATAAAAACTATTTACCTTATAGGTAATTTTTTATTCTATAATATAAGTGTGTAAACACACACTATGCCGAAAATACGCTACCAAAGTTCCGCAACAGATTTTACCGCTACCTGATTCTGCTGCAATTACAACGTAAATTGCGATGTAATTTCGGCATAAACATTCACTCACTCATATATTTTCATAATATAACACACTCGCGCGTGAGCACACACACATACACACACACTCACTGAACTGATGGGGTTCACCAGGATGCCCTGGCCAGATCCCCAGGGTGGCCTAACCCACCAATATGGTCATGTGTGGTAGGCTTCTGCTTTACTACAACTAGCGACCAAATTTTTAAGCGTGCAGTTGTAGCAAGGCTTACTTCTAGCACACTGAGGGTTTCACGATGGAATTACGTGTCAGGTGGTGACAGCGGGCTTGCCTTTCGCCCTCAAACACACCCCTCTACTCACAACAAACCCTTCCAGGGGCCTAATTCACCTATTTTACACATTACTGGTTCTGGTTCGTATTGTAATCGGTTCGTAATGACGTCACTTTTTAAAATGGAATTCTGTTGACATATTTTTATCTTGTTCCAATCTCGTTCCGTTGACATTACATACTATTTAGTGCCTTTTGGTATTCTACTGTATCGTAACGTGATTGTAAACGAGGAAAGATCGTACGTAAGAACATTGTAAGTAACTTTGACGTTTCTTTTAACCAATGTTATTACGATTTCTTGCCCTTAGAGCTGTCAAAATAAAAGTTAGTCGTGAGGTACTTTTTTACAATCGGTTTACGAACGTTAAAAATAGTTGGAAAAAAAAAATTTTATTATGCTCTCCTACCATCTGCATCAAACAGCCACTAAATACAAACCCTGATTTTGGTACCAAATTGAAAACAAACATAGTTTTCATCACTATTAGCTTCTTCCAGCCCCCACTTGTTCACAAAAATGAAGGCCTCTTTCAGAAAATTAGAAATATCTCTCGTCGTCATGTTCGAGCCCAATACAAATATGAGCTATACCAACCACCATCAAAACTGACTGTTGTCTCGAAAAATAGTCATATCATGTGTGTGAAAATATATAATAAACTTCCAGACGAGTTAAAAGAACTCAAGTTTGACAAGTTTAAAAGAATGATAAGAAATTGGCTCGCTGAAAGATGTTTTTACAGTGTTCCAGAATATTTTAATTTTAACTGACTTAATATTGATTTTATATATAAATGTTATGATTATAATAATTATTTTTTATGACACTATTGTAGGTTTAACTGACATATGTTCAATTAATTATTATTCATTTTATGGAACCTAAATGTTTATAATGGCAATAAGTAGATTTTTTGTTTTTGTTTAAATAACTTCCACTGGACAATTGTAAATGCCTGGAAAGGTAGGGTTGCATTGGATCTAATTGTTTGTTAGCTGTGTATATAAATTCTGCACATGTAAACCTGCAATTCATACAATAAAATATTCATTCATTCATTCATTCACTATGGGGTATCTTGAGATAGGCCTACCTACTAGTGGAGGCTCTAGCCCAACTGCAACACGCGCGCCCAATTCACCTACTTATCCCTCAGAATATTGTATCTTTATCGTATCTTAGTTTTCTCGTGGTTGAGAACATTTCATATCATCTTATAGATCATTGGTACATACTGCGACACATCAAGCTATACAAAACCAAAATAAGCTGACCACGCTACGTTACACGTTACTCCTGCTACGCGCGGTCAGCTTACTTTGGTTTTGTATAGCTTGATGTGTCGCCGTGTGTACATAGCATAGCCTACCGTATCTGCGAATTCGAACCCGTCCCATAATTTTAATTACTGAAAGTTTCTGTAAAACACAACTGACGCTCCGAATATTTACGTTGTGTTTTACAGAAACTTTCAGTAATGACGCTCCGAATTTTTAATTTGTTGGTGTTTATGTTGAGTGCAATTGTTTAGTTTGTTTGATTATGTGGAGAGGATTAACAAAAGATAATAATACTGTTGAGTCATATGAATGAAAGTGTTGGTATAGGGTAGAACTTAGAATCGACCGACCATCCGACCACATGACCAGAAAAGTGCTAGATATCGATACTGAACCCCGAGGACGAGGAAGACCCCGAATTACATGGATGTCCTTAGTAAATAAGAACCTCAAAGAAGCCCAAGTCAACAAAGAGACGACCCAGGACCGAGCTGCCTAGAGACGTATGACACGGAGGGCCGACCCCAAATAAAATGGGAAAGGGCAAGGCCAAGAAGAATAGGGTAGAACTTAGAATGTAGAACCGACGACGGGCTTGTATGAAAACAATTGTATGGATGTAAATTTTTTTAATTTTTTTAATCTACATTAAAAAAAATTTTTTAATTTTTTTAATGTAGATTAAACGCTTTTCTTAATCTACATTAATGACATTGGATCGGTTTTACCTCCATCGATGAAGGCAGAGATAATTTGTTACGCAGATGACACTGCTATTTTATTTAATGGCCCCTCATGGGTCTCCGTTTTCTCTCAAACCATAGACGGCCTCTCAATAATTGCAAAATGGCTTGCTAAAAACCTGCTTACACTAAATACAGCCAAAACCAAATACCTATGTTTTCACAAAACTTTAGCTTCAAGACCGGACACAGGCATCCCAATTAAAATACATTCCTGTAACCGTCTATCAGACTCATGCACATGCGATATTATTGAAAGAACCGATGCCATCAAATACTTAGGAGTTACCATTGACGAAAAAGTCACTTTTCTCCAGCACATACGCTCCTTAGCAGGTCGGGCTCGCAAACTCATTAATATCATGAGGCTCCTACGAAACAGTGCATCTCTAGAAACCCTAACATTAGTTTACATAGCACTATGCCAATCAGTCCTAAGTTACTGTATAAGCTGCTGGGGAAGCTCTGCAAAATCCCACATAATAGCTGTTGAAAGAGCCCAGCGCTCAATTCTGAAAGTAATGCTAAAGAAGCCTATCCGGTACCCAACCAGTGAATTATATAGGGATTGCCGTGTCCTAACAATACGAAAGCTATTTATTCTCAACGTAACCGTCACTCAACATAAATACATTATTAAGTCTCCGGAGTACCAAAACATGTTAAATCGCAGGGTCTTTAAAGCTAAAACAGTACCAACGAAAACAGCGTTTGCACAAAGGTTCGCTCCATTTCTACATCCATACATTTACAACAAAGTTGTAAAAGAATGCGATATGAAACACACCGCAGTAAGTACTGCCAAACGCATGATCCGCAATTGGCTTTTAGAACTTGATTACGAGGACACCGAAAGGATATTAAAAATTCCAGCATAAACTGTGGTAAATACAAAGTATAATAATATCATAAAATACGCAATATTCATATAATATATGTACTTTAAATTAAATTGCACTACACTACACTACACTACACTACCTCATAAGGTTTACTGTTGTAAGCTGTTGTAAGAGTCCAATTTATATTTAAATTAATATCTTATTACTTTTAAATTTCTGATCTAAGTTCAAAACAACTTACTTCCTTAAGTTAATTGTTTTCTTTTTATTTTGTATAAAATATGCAAAAGGCGTCACTTGACGTTTACCAACCATAGTTAAAACCGCCTACCGGTTCACACGTTGCCAGGCTTGCCTAGTGTGGGACCACTGTCACTCTCAAACTTAATGTACCAACTACTGTCCACTTTGTTCTCCCTTTGTGTATTTACTCTGTACTTTTCATTTGTGCAAATAAAGAAATTTTTATTTTTTTTATTTTATTTATAAATAAGGCGAAAGATGCATGTCAGGGTCGCAGTATACACCCTGGAATCGAGATCGTTCTGAAGCCGGAAGACGGTACTTCAGACCATCAAACTGAATAACTTTTGCTACGGAGCCAATATCGATATCGCGAAAAAAAAAACTGCAGTTCCATAGAAAGTGCTATTAGCTTCTTGACAAAAAGGTATGAAATAGCAGGTTTTTTAAAGATTTAAAAGTTGGTTTTACAGTGGTAAAAGTACAATTTGATGGTATTAACACTCTGTTCCTACTTTAAAACGACCCCGATTTCATGGTGTATAATGGAGCATCCTAGTCTTTGTCTACCCCAGTAGGAAAGAGGCGTGATTCTATAGATAGATTAATATACTTTATTATCGTTATCGACATTATCATGCAAGTTGAAACAAAGAGGTTTTAAAACAAAAAAGATAAATCCTTCCAAATAACATCTTTTTCGCAAGAAGCTTTATGCTTTACTCTGGAAAAAAAAGTGCCTATAGATAAAAGTGAAGTGCGTCAATGTCAATTAGTAAAATATTGATTTTTATGTTTACACCTCAGACAAAGAAAAATTTCTAAATAAGCTCGACGATTTGAAATTTTGATAAGAAAAGGCAGCAAGGCATTTGAACCAATTTACAGACAAGTTTACATTCCATTCTCTGTTACAGAAAATGTACAGAACTTACAGTAAAATAAAAATAAAATCGAATACCTATTATAAAAATATATTCAATAACAATACACGGACTTGAAAGAAGAAATATAATATTCTAACAAAGATGTAATAAGGAGCAAGAATATTCAACAGAGATTGAACCAAGAGTCTTAGATACGAGTATGATATTAATAAGAAGTCATGATCAGTTTGGTGATTGATCTTATTATTCAAGAAGTGGTTTGTGTCAGTATCCAGAGTTGATCCAGAGTTCCATCGTGTCGCCAGCGATTAAACTATCTTAGTATACTTAATTGGTACTTGAACTATTCGTCATCATCAAATCATTTCGATGGGGTTAAAAATCTTCAAGTGTATTATAACGCCGCCGCCGCCCTTAGTGTCGATTTCGAACGAAGACAAATGCTGTAATTAAAAAAATACTAAATAAAACATAAATGAAATAAGTTGGATTGTTTTATTCACTAAATCCAATTTCCAAGATACATATTATATTTTACAATAGTAAACACTTGTCACTGTTTTCCAATTGTTTTCATAAATATACCTAACTATTTGTTTTAAGTATACAAAATAGGTGCTGCATAATGAACTGTGTAGGTTAATCACTTCTACTATGTCTTGTGGATTCTATTGGAGAGGTGAAGAGGTGATTCACAGTGTAAAAAGATCACCGAAGTTGGATAGGTAGGTCTTTAGGATGGGTGACCGTTTTAGTGTTATTTAATTTATGAAGCCTCCGTCCGTAGTCTAGGTTGAAGGTTATTACTCGCATATTAAGCACACAACTCCCCATGTTCCGGATAGTTGAAAATACACAACAGTAGGTATCTATTGAAGATAGAATTAGCAACGAGGTGGTCCTGCAGAGGATGAATAAGAGATTAGAAATCCTAAAAACTATAAAACCTTGGAAATGACAGCACCTCTGTCACATTATGAGAAGTGATATTTAGATATCAACTTCTCCAGATTATTTTGAGGGTGTCAACGGAATGCCCACCTGAGCAAGTCTAATTATTCTATTGGTTAAGTTAAGTCTTTTTCTTGTGCTTTACTAAGAATAGGGAGTCGACCAGTTGTTTTTTTTTGTTACTTCCCGATTTTAAATGATTTCGCAATGTAGGTACGCCTTGGGGAATGCTATATACCGCAGCTGCTTTTCGCTGTGACATATGATTCTTTACTGATTGAATAGCTGCTTTCAATTGGGATTCTGTCCACAGACCACGCTTTCTTTTTTCCGGAGACTCCATTTTGAGCTTTAACAAAAATACATTTACCATAAAAATTTGAATTTACACTTAAAAAATATAAAACATAAACTTTTTTTAACTCTCGTAATTATAGTAAAAACGATTTATTTATTATCTGCTATTAAATTGCCTCATTTGAACTTCTGAAATAAACTGAGTATAATATTCCGTATACCTAAAAAGGCCCGGCCCTTTTTTGGAGACCATTGGGTGGGCCTTCACTTTATCAACTAATTTGCCTCGGGCGATTGTAGAGCGACCATTTATGGATTGTTTTTTTGGTATAGGTTTTGTAAAATAAGTTCCCACACTTTCTTTAGGGAATAAAGATATAATTTTAGCGGCAATTACATTGTATTCTTCATAAGTAATACGGCTAAAAGATAAAAATAGTAATAGGTTAGTAGGTATATTATTATATTATAGCAGTTATGAAATTAAATAATAAAATTACTTACCAATTAACAATGTACGTGTACGTATGCTTCACAATAATATCTACCAACTGGTTTCTCTTAGTATTGTCTAAAAAGCCATTGGTTTCATAATATTTTTTTATGCTATTCCCTCCCGGTGACGTTTGCAGCAAAGTATCCAAATCAAAATTTGGGAATGTTTTCCTTGGGATGCTCTGGAATATGTTTGATGCTTGCAATTCTTGAAAATCATCTAATGATAATAGCAAACTTGTGTTATTGCCAGTCTCGCAGGCGTCACAGGGATTGGGAGTGGAATGTCCTACTTCTATGACTTCGATTCCAGTATTATTTGACTCGCTTATACTAGGTACAGAACTGTTGGGTTCCGTCTGTGCCTGTGAAGAAATTATAATGTATTATGATTATGTATGATTGTTAACAATTATTATATATATTGCCAGATTATAAGATAAAATGTAATAAATAAGTCCTGGTTTACATTAGAAAACACCCAAAAATACATACACGGCAATTGTAAGCTCCTGTATTTTTTCATTCAATAGTATTCGTGTGGCCATGTGAGGACACAATTCCTTGAGGTCCTCCTGTGTTAATTTTGGTAAATGTTCTATGGTTATGCCATTTTCTGCAAAACAAGTAAAATATCGGTCGGTAAACTCTGGGGATCTTGTTTGTTCAAGTCTAACTAATAGAATATTGGGTCAGAGGGTCATCTTAGGACACGTACCTAGCCCAAAGGATATTCCCCCGCCCTTAAGATGACCCTCTGATCTGCTCTTCTGACCTAACTAAACCAACTTATTAAGTAGGGCAATAAATTAATGAATTATGACTTACCTACAAAGTTGGTAATAATGGAAAATGGTACTTTCCATGATTCTAATAAATCCTGTAAAGAATCCATTTCGGTCGTTCGGTCGGAGGTCCACAGAGTGGACTCCACACACGCACACCGCAAGCAAACTGTTTTTTATTCTATATTAAGGCAAATTAACTAAACAGAACAACCGGAAGCGACCCACTGACCGAACAGTGAAATTAAAGTAGGTACAAACCAACAAAACAACAAAATAACGAACGAAGTTGTTAGAGTGTAAACTCTTTCTGTATCATTTATGGTTTTGCCTATGACAAAAACGTAAAGAAAAACGTAAGCTTTTGTTTTTAGAACGATTATGTAACTCCGTCTGTGAATACACATCATCCTGGTTTTAAATACGTTTTTCAATTAATCCTAATATGGTACTTCAATTGAAAAACTGTGTGGCATAGCCAACTACGCTACATGGAAATTCCAAATGAAGATGATCCTCATACAAGAGGACTACTGGAGTTGTGTGAAGAGGGACACCGCTGGAAAACCGGAATGCGAGGATGATTCCAAACAGCAGAAGGCTCTCGCAAAAATATGCCTTGCTGTACAGCCCTGCGCGTATACGCATGTAAGAAACGCTACTACTGCATGTGAGGCATGGGAAAACCTACAGGCGGCCTATGAGGACACAGGCCTGTGTAGGCAGTTGGGCTTACAACGAATGTTATTCGGAATGAAGCTGGATCATTTTCCTGATATGGATTCGTACCTGTCAAAGATAAGTACGATAGCTCAAGATTTATCTGATATAAAGTCACCAATAGAGGACAAATTCCTTGCTACCATCATGTTAGCTGGGCTTCCACCGAACTATGACCCACTGATCATGGCATTGGAGAATAGTAATCAGAAATTGACGAGCGAATTTGTGAAGATGAAGCTTCTACACGAAAGTAACAGGAGGAGTTGTGGCTGTGATGCTGAAGAATCGGTTTTGACTGCACAAAAACGACCAACGAAGAATGAAAAATCAACGAGGAAGTTGAAGTGTTTTCGTTGTGGTAAACCTGGTCATTTTTCGAAGGATTGTCCTGATAAGAGTAAAAGTGACAAGAAGGGAGGAGATAACAGCAAGAAAAATACGGTGTTATCGGCCTTATCAGTCAAAGCGGAGCCAGGCAGCTGGTATATTGATTCTGGAGCGTCGTGCCACATGTGCAACAATGCTGAGATACTTCGTGACTTCGTTGAAGACAGAAGTTTGCATGTGACTGTTGCGAATGGTGAAAAACTTACAAGTGCGGGTCGCGGTAATACGACCGTTTTCGTGAAAGATGGTATAAGAACTCTAGGAGACGTAGTCTATGCTTCGATCAATTGATCGAAGAGTCTATGTACCTAAGTTGTCATTGAATTTGATATCTGTCAATGTGTTGACAGAAAGAGGTTTTAGAGTTGTTTTTTATCACGATTTTTGTAAAATTTTTGAGAAAAATATTTTAGTCGCGATCGCTAAACGGACAAGTGGTCTGTACAAATTAGAGACCTTCGTTTCCCCGCCTAAAGTTGTTAAGGCGAAGGATCCGCATGCACCTGCAACGCCGGTCGTTAATGATGCTGAGGATAGTAATCGTGAGTTGATTTCTCAAGAAGTATGGCACCGTCGTCTTGGACATCTGAATGCCAGGAGCATGGGGCTTCTTGCTAAGGGCATGGCAGATGGCATTGAATACGACAAGAGTGTATACAAGCAATGTATAGCCTGTATAAAAGGTAAGGCAACAAAATTACCTTTTCCTAAAAATTCGAAAAGTAGAGCCAGTGAGGTCTTAGGTCTGATACATAGTGACGTGTGTGGAAAGATGCAAGAGAAATCTCTGGGAGGTTCTAGTTATTTTTTGACGTTTATTGACGATTTTACTCGTAAAACGTTTGTTTACTTTCTTGATGCAAAAAGTAAAGTGTTTGATTGCTTCAAAGAGTTTAAAGCTCGTGTGGAAAACGAAACGGGCAAGAAGATTAAGATTTTGAGAAGCGATAATGGCGGCGAATACTTGAGTGACGAGTTTCGCAAGTTTCTGAAAGATAGTGGGATACGACACCAAACTACTGTTCCTTACTGTCCACAGCAGAATGGAGTCGCCGAGCGCGCCAACCGCACCATTGTAGAAGCGGCGAGGTGCATGTTACTGGATTCCGGCTTGAGTAAACAGTATTGGGCCGAAGCTGTCGGGACAGCCGTTTATTTGAAGAACAGGTCGCCTACAAAAGCTGTAAGAGGTTTTACTCCTGAGGAGAAGTGGCGAGGTAAGAAAGTAAATTTATCGCATCTAAAAACCTTTGGCTGTGTGGCGTACGCTGTAGTTAATGAACGTAAGAAGCTGGATCCAAAATGCAAAGAGTACATTTTCGTTGGATATTGCGGCGAAACGAAGGTTACACTATTTAACGATAACCAGTCTGCGCAAAGACTGTGTGAAAATGCAATGTATCACGCGAGGTCAAAACATATTGACATTCGTCACCACTTCATCAGAGATGTTATTAAACGGAATGTTATTGTTGTTAAGTACCTGCCAACAGATGAAATGCTGGCAGATATTCTGACTAAGCCTCTATGTAGGGTCAAGCATGTTAAATATGCATTTGAGTTTTTCTTTTGATACATAGGTATGTTGTAAACAGTTGTGTTTGAAATGATATGATATCAAGAGTTTAAGGGCTGGTGTTAGAGTGTAAACTCTTTCTGTATCATTTATGGTTTTGCCTATGACAACAACGTAAAGAAAAACGTAAGCTTTTGTTTTTAGAGCGATTATGTAACTCCGTCTGTGAATACACATCATCCTGGTTTTAAATACGTTTTTCAATTAATCCTAATAGAAGTGACGCCGCCCCGCCGCCGGAAAACCACAGATTACCACAGATTACAGATTCCTACTAGTGATGTGCCGAGTAACAAAAAATACTCTCGAACTTAGAAAATAAATCTTAATCGAAGAATATATTTGTCGCCTTAAAATTTTATTGTGTTTAAGCAAGAATGTGATTTGTCATCTTAAAAAAATTAAATTCTCTTGTTTCATGCTACTTACGTTTTTAACTAAACAAAACGTTTCTTGAAAAGAAGAAAAATGATATCGCTTGAAATAAATTGAACTTTTCCAATGAAGAATATTAATATTATGGATCAAGATAATGAATATTTTGGATTAAGAATTTTCTTACTTAGCCGTAGATATTTTATTATAGATCCGATGCAAAAATTTAATTAAAAATGAGCACATTGTTTTTTTAAATTTACACATTTTGTTCTTCACATTTAATAAACTATTTATTAATACAAGAAAATAATGTCTTGCCTAGTTTAAATCTAGATTTAAGTAACTCGTAATTGACCTGATATAATTTATACTTGATGTAAGAAAATAAAATTATTTCTATCCAAATAAAGTCATCTAATTGATAAGAAATGATAAAATTCTTGTTATTAACAATTTTCTCTTAAAGTTAGAACGAAATTAAAAAAATAATTTACTTAGACAAAGATAGGCAGTTCTTTTATTTCAAAAATATTTCATTGACGTTAATAAATATATCCTTAGAATAAATAAATATTTTGAGAAATTGGTGTTTCTTATTTAAAGAAATCTGTTTTTACCGTGTGGGACTTCCCCGATGGCAGCAAAAAATTGCATAAAACAAGAAATACGAAATAAACAAAGCAAAACTTACCTTAATATTAACGTTTGTATACTCCGTTCAGGAATTAGAGCGACAAAATGTAAACAAAGAAACGTCACTGTCAAAGTGACATTACGTGGTCAGAAACCTTTGGTACATTTTTTAAGAATGACATGTCGGCACGGCATTTAATAAATGGCGTTGACATTAAACATTTACTGCCATCCATAAATAATAAAAACAATCGAGACAATTTTAATGAAATTTTTAAATTATGCCGCTACTCTGTCAGTGTGAGCGTTTTGTGCTATGCGTAGCATCCACGCATAGCGTACGGACTCAGACGACGTTATTTAACAATCAACAGACGCCTTTACGTTATTTTATGCAATAAACAATATTTTTCTTTAAGCACATTGTTAAAACGAACCAAAGGTCTAAAGTATCTGATTGTTGCCAGACCAAGAAATAAAATATTTACAGTCACGCTTTCTTTTAATCTAAAATAAATTATAGCTGGCGTATTTTTTAATTATTTTCCATACGAAGTTAACATATCATTTGTCGTAATCCTTTGCGAGTAAAATAGATAATTTACTGTTATTCATTCCGGAGATAAGTTTTCTACAGTCTCGAGATGGTATTTTCTACACTGGTATCACCGTTGTTTACATTTTGTCGCTCTAATTCCTGAACGGAGTATAGTCCAAATAAAAACGTTTGCCTTAATTTAATTAAAATTAACAAAAATATGCACGTAAAAGGTTATCAAACGCATTCCCGTTTGAAGCGTAGCTGACAAGTGACAGATGCTGTCAAAATGGCTGCAGTGTAGTATTCGGATATGCATGCCTTTTTGTCTATGAGAGTTTACACGTGTACCCGCGAAATTTAAAATTATTTTTAAAATCGGAAATCAGATTTCTTCCATGTGGGCTATCTTGGGAGCCGGGCCATCTTGGGTTACTGTACCTTAATATTTTTTTATGGTTTCTCTGTATTGCTTTCCGGAAAGCCGCACCTGCATTTAGATTAAAAATTGTATCCGCTCGGAATGCATAGATAAATAAAAGAGCTATGCCAAGAAATGAAAATCGTATTATAATAAAATCCAGACATGAATAATTTGAGAGTACAGTATAAAGTGTATTTATAACGTCCATATGCGTTTTCATTATTTTCCTCTAGAACTAGCATACAATTGCTGTTGCGGACGGCTAGACTACGAGAAATTTGACCCCCGTGGTTATTATACAGGGTGTCCCGTAAACCGACGTCATAACTGCGTCCTAACAAGTAACAACCGAAGAAGATACTTACAAAACCTGATGGTTACGAGAGACGTAGTCGAAAAGTTGAGCCCGCATCTAAGATCAAGATGGTGCGAATAGGCGGAGGAATTTGAAGACTTCAGCGAACCAGAAATAATCACGCTGTCAAAATTCCTCATGCGGGAAGCTGACCGCGCACTGAAGCACGCGTATGCCGCACCGTCCACATCGGCCACCACCCCGCCTCGCCGCGAGGTGACACCTCCCGCACCGCCGTGCCGCCAGGAAAATCGACGAGACGTGTTTAACACCCACGAGGACGAACAGAAAAAAGCGTGCCCGATACGCACGGGGAGCCACGACTTGCCCAAATGCCCGAAATTCGTCCAAATGAACACCGAGGAGCGCTGGGAGCTTAGTAAAGCGGATACTGTTTCAAGTGCCTAGTGAGCAATCATAGACGCTACCAGTGCAGGATGAAGATTGCCACGTCGATAAATGCGGCCGCTCTCACCACCCGCTGCTTCACGCAAAAAAGGAAGCACCCTCCGATGAGGGACCGAAACCAAAAGCGACCGTGTCGAATACAAGCATTTATTCACACAAACCTAAATTGCGCCCAACAGCTGTACATTTGCTTCTTTGGAGTGACTGCTGTGGAGGCCAAAATCGTAACATAAAGATTGTTCTCAAGCTAAAGGCTATCCTAATACTTCATGTATGAAAGGCCACCCAACAGGTGCCGCATTAAATTGATCGTAGCTCACTCATTTTTGTCGGAAGAAAAAAAATTAACACCAATGTTTAGGATTTTTCACGAACTTTAAAACTACATTCAAATTCAGGCGGTGGGGGCGCTGGTGCGCAACTCTGTGGGCGCGGACGCGTAGGTGGAGGACGAGCTGCCGCGCGCTCTCCGTGCGCGTCGGCAACACATGTCATGGCCGACCTGTGATATTTGAAGCTGTGGAGAGGTTCAATTAGTTCTACGGTAGAACTGTTCAGTAGAACTACTGGGAATGAACGAATTCATCGACTCTCAATAAATTTACTTGAAGGGCTTTATCATGTACTCCATGCACTATTTTATCACGCAACAACAGAGTCTAAGACACATAATTGCAATTTTGTAGCAACTCTCTACACTCAGTCAAAAAACTGTCAAATGGTTCACCCTCTTTTTGCTTCCTCTCATTAAACATGAAAAGTTCAAATACTTCGTTAACTTTGGTCCTAACGTAACGTACGGTCAGCATCAGAGAAATCGATCCCCTTTGCGCTTAATATTAACACGGAGGGGTCAGGTTTCTCCGATGCTGACTGTACTTCTCGATTGCTTCTATAACGCTGCTATCGAAATTTTGAGATTCTTCTTTCGATAGCGGCAAAGTCAGCAGGATTCTCGACGCTTCCTGACCCATCATGTTCCTGAGTAGTGATAATCGGATACGAGAGCTAGAGTCGTCATTTCCCGTACCCACAACTCCCACAAGATAATCTTCGAATGATGATATCCACATTTTCCAGTCCTGAGCTGCATTTTCAGATCTCATGTAAAAATTCGATGGCAATTTTACACAGGTGGCCTCCATGTTTATTAATTAAATGTAATTGGATCTCCGTGTACTTCTAGATTTAAGTACAAACTTATGTTTTCTTGTAGATTACTTAGCTATACATTACTAATAATAATATAACAGACGCGAAAAAGAGTAAGTAAAGTCCTAGAGTCCGAAGTGTCGTTGTTTCTTACTTTCTTAAATCTTTCGTTTCGCAAGGTCAATAGACCTACGAGGATTTTAGGAACGGCGTGCATTTGGGAAATTATTGATTACTCTTGGCCTTTTACTAAGCGACAATGGCATAATATCTATCCACCCTTACCGCAGTGATGGGAGAACAGGCGTAAGAGTTTCTTAGTAATTTGATAAGCCCGAGGAAGTCCAGCGAGGTGACATATAAGGTGGTTAAGGAAGCTATGCAAACACATTTAGAGCCCAGACTATTAGTCTGGTTCACTTTTCTCAAAAAGGGCCATTTTAATCAGTCTAGCGGCATTTTGGGAAACATTTTGCCAAATGTGTTTTTTTTACTAATTCGGACCTGCTGAACACGAATTTCGATGTTGGCACTCCTGAATTTGCGAGCTCGAGGAAGGGGAGGCTCCAAAGGTGACTTTTTTCAGTTTTTCGCGTATTTCTCGGAATGTATAAGTTTTATCGAAAAGTTTTGTATGGACAAATTAAATCTGATAAATTTTCTATGAAACAAGTTCTGTGCACTTTTGTCATAGGACTTAACCTTTAAGGGCTACAGGGCCGAGAAAATAAGAGCAAATCAAAAAAAAATTAGGCAATTTGTATGGTGACCCTCATGAATGTTGAAAATAAAAACAAAATGATTTCATATTCGTAATCAGCGACCTCTAAACCCCCCGGATATAAATTTTTTGTCGGTTCGGTGAACCTTTAAAAGCTGCTTTGGCGTTTGAAATTTCCATGGCAGGTATCTTGGATTTCGCAATTCTGTTTTTTTTTTACCGCCAACCAAATCTGACCAGGTTCAAGGTCCATATCCCTATCTGTCATAGTTTCCGCTGGCCGTTGACCTCATCCGTCAGGAGTCGACCTTCCGAGGAAGTCAAAGTTTTCCCTGTATCACCAAAGCATTCATATTATGATCCCCAAATTTCATCCTTATACCTTAAGGGGTACCCGGAGATCTGTCATGGTTTCCGCAGGCCGTTGACCTCATCCGTCAGGAGTCGAACTCCAATTGATCTCCGGGTTCCACATACGGTACAAGGAAGACATTTGGGGATCATAATATGGATGCTTTGATGATACAGGGAAAACTTTGACTTCCTCGGAAGGTCGACTCCTGACGGATGAGGTCAACGGCCAGCGGAAACTATGACAGATAGGGATATGGACCTTGAACAATGTTATAGTAGACCCTGGTCAGATTTGGTTGGCGGTAAAAAAAAAACAGAATTGCGAAAGCCAAGATGATTGCCATGGAAATTTCAAACGCCAAAGCAGCTTTTAAAGGTTCACCGAACAGACTAAAAATTTATATCCGGGGGTTTTAGAGGTCGCTAATTACGAATATGAAATCATTTTGTTTTTATTTTCATCATTCATGAGGGTCGCCATACAAATTTCCTAATTTTTGATATGTTCTTACTTTCTCGGCCCTGTAGCCTTCAAAGGTTAAGACCTATGACAAAAGTGCACCGAACTTGTTTCGTAGAAAATTTTATCAGATTTAATTTGTCCATACAAAACTTTTCGATAAAACTTATACATTCCGAGAAATACGCGAAAAACTGAAAAATGACACATTTGAAGCCTCCCCCTTCCTCGAGCTCGCAAATTCGGGAGTGCCAACATCGAAATTTGTGTTCAGCAGGTCCGAATTAGTAAAAAAAACACATTTGGCAAAATGTTACCCAAAATGCCGCTAGAATTGAAATCCGTCGAAAAGTGTACCAGACTGTATCCTTTATGGCTGAGCGGTGAGCGATATAAATTTCGTCGGCGAAGGCAAAGTGAGGTTGAAAGTGTAGCACAGTACATAACGGAACTAAAGACGTTGTCTAAATATTGTGATGTTGACGACGTTCTCGAAGACAATTTACGAGACCAATTCACCTGTGGATTAAGAAATAAACTAATAAGACAACGGTTATTTGCGGAAAGCACCCTAACGTGTACGAAAGTGGTTAGTCTGGCCTTATCCCTCGCAGCGGCTGAGCGGGACGCGGCGATGGTGAAGCCGGCAAGCGGGAACAGCGGCGCGGGCGGTGTGGTATGTAGCCACACGGGAGAAACGACGACGTTGCATGCGATGGCGTGAGGCGTCATCCGCATCATCGCAGACACGCGGGAGGAAAGAAGGGGTGGCAGTAAAACGCAACACGGTGGTCCAACGCTATGGTCTGTACAGGGTTTTTGTCGAAATTGTGTTTGTACGAAATTTGTCGTTACATTACAGGAATTTCGCATGCAGTAAATGTGGTCGCGTAGGCCATTTGCGGCGTGTTTGCCCGGCGAGGGCGCAGCACGAATGCGGCGGTGGCGGCGGCTGGGGTGCGAGCGCGGGAGCTCCGAGGGGTTTAGGTCAAAATAAAAGACCGCCCTGGTTACGCATACCTAGACTCGGCTGCCAGAACCAGCATCGCGGGCGCCACTTTATACAAATGGTTAATGGAAACGAATACCATTTTTACGCAATTGTAAATTTGGCTGATGGTACAAGAAAAGAGCTAGTAGGTACTAAAAACAGCCACCATAAAAATCGTGTTGGCTGGTCGCTGTCTGCCCATCACAATATCGGCCATACCCGATGCTTCAGACACCCCGTACCCTGTTAGGAATAGACTCCCTGGAAAAAACAGGAGAAGTACTGAACTTGGGTCAAGGACCTGATACTTCTACGATGACCCCACGAAGCAGTTCAGCTCTAATCCTTGAAGAGTGATCCCGTACCATCCAACATAGTGCGATAGCTTCAAAGGCTTCTACTGTTCTATAGCCTAGCAGAATTCAGGAGAGAGTTCAGGGAGGTTTGAATAGCGATAGCCCCGCAGTCCCACTTAATCCCTCACTTAGGGTTGTACCTTATGTGTTAAGGGTAACTTATGTACCGATCAATGTATATTTGTATGCAAGATCAATAAACGTACATAAACTACCAAGGGGTGTGTTCAACACCGGCAACTCTACATGTTTACTGATTCTGTATTCTGGACTGTGTTTCGTATATGACCCGTCCCTACTCTTTACCGCTTCCTTCCTTCTACTTTCTGTTGCTATCCAGACACGACAGACATATTTAACTGTAACATGTTTGAGAAAAGGACTGACAAAGATTGATGTTCATGTTATCTGGGCATTATTCTCGCTTAAACTTGTCTTAGGATGGACGCTTATCTATCCGCGGCAATGGAGCCGAAGGAGGCGAACGAAACGAATTTACTTTACTTTAAATTCTTCTGACGAAAGGTAGAATTCATTGGACTTAAGGGGGTTGCAGAGACGTTCACAGGCAACTAGATGGCGCTCGGGAGCATCATTCCTGATTTTATCACATTTTATTTTATATCTTCGTAATTATGTTATAAATTGCAAATTTTATTTGAGATAATCATCAATCAATAATCAATGATAAAGATTGCGTAATCTAGATTTTCTTAACTATTTTTTGGGTTTGGCGTGTACGGTTTTTCAAAAATGTTAAAAAAAACAGTTACTTGGGCATTCTCGAGCGCGTCAGATATTGATACTACGTATGCCCCAAGTGCCTCTGATAACTACGGTATACTAATCTGCCGGTTTGCGTGGTGGGGGTAGGCATATAAAGTAGTCAAAAATGCAAAAAAAAATAATTTACTCGAGCGCGTCAGATTTTCGGAAGGGGTGTTAAGTAGGCCCCAAGGAAGCTCCCTTTAAAAAAACTGACGATTTCGGCGTGACGATAAGTTAATATGAATTTTTGAAAATGCAAAAAAAAAAGGTTTTTTTTAAATACTCGAGCGCGTCAGATTTTCATAGGGGAGGTTTATCTCGGTATCCTGAAAGCATATTTTCTTAATCTGACAAAAATGTTGGTGGGTTCTCTTAATCTGACCGAAAAAGGTTTTTTGGTTTCTTTTTTTTCCTTTCTTTCTCCTTGATAAAACGGGGAATTTAAGAATGACAATAAAGCGATAGGTACAACCAACCGGGAGTTGAGTTTTTATGATGCTTCAAGTCAAAAAGTTTTAACTTTGGACAAAAATGTAAAGAGACCTTTTTTGTGTAAAATAAAATTACCTTTTTTGTTTATTTACACTTTTTTTTTGTAAAATGTATCGTTCGCGACTTATATGCCGCAACGCGTTTTTCGGAAGACGAAATGGCTCCTCCACACTTCCGGTCATGCGGAAACCGGCAGATTTTGTATTTTTAGTAAATTTTAGATTATGTTCTTCAAAATACAAAATAAAAAAATCGCGCTCGAGAATGCCGGATTAACGTTTTTTTTTAGTAGACACAGTACAAGTTCGCGACCCTATAACTCGGCGGCGTCAAGGACTTATCGTCAGATTAGTTAAATTTAGTCTTAAAACACTAAAATCAACCCCCAATATCTTAATCTGACGCGCTCGAGTATTTCAACCGAAAATTCCCCTATTCGCCTCCCTAACTATAGTGGAAGCTAGTTTTCGACCACTGTGTAGAAAAAGGAGGGTAGGTCAACTATTAAGTTAAAAACCAATTACAGGTGAATATATACTTTTATTTAATCAACATTATAATATATTCTACTATTTAATAGTAGCTTTTTAGTCTTATTATTAATTTTTCACCACCTTATAGGTTTAGTTTTACTAATAATCAACTGTAACTAGTCAACACTGAGATCTATCTAGCAGTCTTATATATGTTAGTGATGACTGTTTAATCATTCAAAATAAATAAAGTATTGCGTTACTTACAACGTAAATGAATAAAATATTAATGATAGGACCAAGTAATGAATCAAAAAAATGAATTATTCATTCTAACAACAAACGTTTTCATTCTAATACTTGGTCTATCAAATGAAACGCACTATATTAAACACAGCCATAATAATAAGTTTTAGCTACAAAAATAAACTATGCCTTACTGATTATTTGGCATTAATAATCACAATGGTTACATTTGTAAGGTTTATCCTTTACATCATCATATGACTGCCCTTGAAATAATGTGCACTTAAGGTGGTACCACCGAGGACAGGCATCACATCCAATATTTTTATCTTCATTTTCTTCTACATCCGAAACTAAATCATCATCACATTCTGAACAAGATATCTTTCCAGATGTAGCTGTTGGAGCAACGTCATTTTCTTTTCGAGCCCTTAGAGTTATTTTGTTTTTGTGTCGTTTTTACTTTCGAGCCTGGCTTTTTCTTGGAGTTATTTTCCTTTAATATTTTTGCTTGTTGTTGTCTTTCGATGCGTTCTAATTTTCGCTTTCTAGTTTCTTCTTGTTTTAGATTCTTTAATCGATCTCGCATTTCATAATGCTCCCTCCACGCTGCAGAAGAAATGGCAGCGAGAATTTTATTCTTCGTTGGTTTTTTTGGTTTTACAAGGTGGTCTGGCAAATACAAATGGCGCTCAAAAGGATCAGTTACTATGGGCTCAGCCTCTTTCTGTGTGTCACTAATGTTAGAAGAGGTAATCGATGTTGATGTTGGACATTCCACTATTTTTGACTGGAGGCGTTTCTCAGGATCATTGAGTGATGATGTTTCAATCTGTTTTTGGATAACTATGTGTTCCTCTTGTTCTAATGCGATTTCAGTTGGAGATACAATCTTAGATGGAGTATCCTCTTCCATAGGGATTGGAGTAGGTTGATCTACTGTTACAGGATGTTCTGCTGTTTTTGCATAAGTAGATGTTTCAGGTGCAACCAATGTTATAGAAGATACCGCTCCTTTTTTGATAGTATCAGCAGATGAGACAACACCGGATGAAGTCAGATCTTCTGTGTCTGCCCAAGTGAGTGTTTTAGGTACAGCCGATGGGATTGAACGCGTAGAAACGGCTGAGCTAGCCTGATCGTCAGGTGTTTTTATCTCAGATAACTTTTCGCATACATCCAACGTCCCAGGCGTTGGCACCTCATTTGTGTCATTCAAGGGCAGTATTAAAATGTCATCAAGGCTTACCACTGAACCAACGTCTAGGTAACTTCGACGTATTCAAAAAATACGTCTCCCCGCATCCATCCTGACTCAGACCTGCCCAAACACCAATCAGGTGGCATGCTCTTCACCACTGCCTGTGGTGGTTTCACATACGGAAATACCACGCATGGTGGACAGACATCTCCATTAGCATTGAAGGTTACAAGGACTGTTAAGTTGTCTTTTTCGTTCCCCTGTTTAACTTGATTGATTGATTGCCAGTCTTCGGACACAGCGCAAAACCACTTTCGTCGCCGTTGAAAATGCTCGAAGGACGGTTAAGAATGTCTTTTTGATTTATCTCTTCCAAATACGTCTCGAGACCTCTGAACCAGTTTCGGATGGACTCTTCGCTTACTTGAGCTCTTGCCTTATTAATACCTTCGGCGGATCGGCACGAAATTTGTGGGTTTCTTTTCAAAAAGTTAAGATACCACGTTTGGCCAGGTCTACAGTCTTTAAATTTATTAGGAATCGACGAATCTTGTAGAACTTTTTGGACAGAATCTAAAAGTTCCTGTTTTTTAACAGGAAACCCGCATTTTGATATGTTAATCAGCCAATTAACTATTTTATCTTTCCACCAGTCCCTAATACGGGATCTGGCCCACGTTTCTTTAAGTTATCAGTTGTTTTGCCGTGTATTCTATCGAGGACCGTAGATTTAGGAATCCCATAATCTCTACAGACTTGTCTAACTGATGCCTTTTTTTCCCGAATTTCCGTTAAAGCCTTTATTAAGGAATCTTCCGTGTACGTAGCGGTTTTTTTTCTAGATTTTTTAGACTCCTTCGGTGCCATCTAAAAACAATAAGTTTTTTTAGGATAAGTTTAGTAAGCAGATAATAAAAAAAATACTACATTGGCAAAACAGATCTAGAATAAAAGATCCCCCTAACTGAAGGCGAAATCAAGAAAAATACGGTGCATTATGTCTGACCTACCCCCATGGTACGAATAATTGGCACTACTTCACATAAGGAGAATGGTAAATATATTAGGTACCTACCTACAACACTCTGGCCCTTACCAATTATAAGGAAGATACGGAAAAGAAAACTTTTCGTTATTGTCTACCCACAAATAATACGTCTATGGACGAAAAGTAATGCAAAAGAAAAGCTATTTTTAATTTTCGACCACCCCAGGAGGCCTACTCCCAACTTTTAAAAAACCATCCTTAAACAGTGCAGTTTTTAAGCAGGCCTTAAACTGAATTGTTTAAATTCGTACCATGACGGCCCTAAAGGTGAACTGCTATTGCACTGTTACTCCGCTAGGTGAACGGTTGGTTGTCTCTGGTCTGCTAGCTGTCATTCAAGACGTAAACAATATGAATGAAACAGTGCTATACGGAGTCACATAAGCGTCTCTCTTTCCCACGAGGAACGTTCAAAACATTATATTGCAGTACTTTTTATTAGATTGCTGATTTTATAAAACATGAAATAAATTTAAGTTTTTTAGGAATATTATTATAAAACGTACAATAAACATATTGTAAGCATTAAGCTACTATTTTCAATTTGCAAGAAGCACTATTTATGGAAGTAAATTAGGTATGAGAGAATTTTAATGGGATGAGTTTAAGAACGCTACTTAAAAATTTGCCAAACAAAAATGTTTACGATTTTCAAGTGTTTTTCTTATTTAAAATAGATAGGTACTTAATTAATTTATTATTTTTATTAATTGATGTTTTCAAGTCACATACATCACACTGTTCCTTGCTCAAGTAACGGATTCGGTTCTTCCTGTGCCTACCTAAAAGTTCCTTACCTATAGAATGAGCTATTTTCTTTGCTGTTTTTATGTTCGGTGACCACTATTTTAGGGATACTTAAGAGAAGCAAGGTGAGTCTCAAGTATTAAATTATATTGAAGATCATTCATAGGTACTTATACCCGCTGACACATGAACCGATACATAGAGGATTCAGAACCGATACATACACAACCAAAATAAGCTGGCCGTGCGACGTTATACGTTATGCATCCTACGCGCGGCCAGCTTATCTTGGGTTTGTATAGCTTGATGTGTCGCCGTGTGTACCTATTATTACCTACTACTAAGTGAAAAAAAACTACTGAAAATGAAATCAAATATTGTTTTATTTTACACCAAAACATAATAGCAACATCAGAGAAAGAAAATTATGTAAGAAAATAAGAATACTTATAGTAAAATATAATTTATCTTATCTTATTATACCTAATAAATAACATTTAATTTTCAGGTTGCCCTGGAACGCTACCGTGGACGAGTAACAAGATCATACTGTGTGGCTATACCAATCTGCAACTCTCTATTTTGTTGTCCAGCCGGTTCTATGTGGGATATACCATCTGAAATTAAATAATATGTATAATATGTTGCATAAGTTTATTATACCTAGGAAGGCAACAATTTAACTTTAGGCTTAACTTTAGTTGGTTTTAAGATATTATTTAGTTAGTATCAAATGTAACACCAGTCTTGTTTGTTTTATTGTAAATAAAGAAGATAGTAACCATTTTAATTAATAAGTACTGTAAGTATAGAATTGTAAGAATAATTTAGTTTTAAGTTTTAATTGTAATCTTCCTAATTAAAGTGTAATTTCTAATTTTTTTACTTAATTTCTTTAGGTACTCTTGATAAACAAGGGAAAATTGAGCATTAATTAAATTTCAATTCATGAGGTACATACACCATCTGCCTCACTCTTGTAATATTGGTCTGCTGTAGGAAATCTCTTCAGGGATAAACCTCATCCTTCTTTTACATTATTCTGTTATAATTGTCAATGTGTTCTTTTCATGTGTAGGTACAATAAAGTGTTAAATAAATGAATACTTAGGTAGATATATTAAATAAAATTTTATGTTTTATTTTACGTAAATAAGGATGTCTTACCAACTCAACTCAACATTCATAGAACGATAATGTTTTCTACGGAAATAGGTACCATTCCTCATGTTTTTTAAGTATTACGTTACGATGGCTACATGAGTGCCATCAATACAGCCAGCCAGCCAGGGATCCCAAATTTCTCATAAAGTCTGTAAACATAAATTGTGATTATAAACACTTGAGAATTATAATATGTAAGGAATGTAATTACGTAAATTGTACACCTACGCCTGTCTAAATAGGATACAAACAAAAACAATACTTACGTCGATTACAAAATTTTGAGGGCGCAAATAAAAAACACTCTTAAAACTTGAAAAATTTACAGTGAATCCACCAAAAAACCACAATAAATTACAAAACAATGTTGTTAAAGCTGCCCGAGAGTAACTTTTTAAAGATTGCTTTATTTGACATTTCAGACGCGCAAAAAACGTTTTGGTGCTGTCAAACACACCGTCATGGTACGAAATGTCCATACAAAAAAAAGGTGAACGGTTTTTGAACGCTGCCCTGCCGCAGGCCTGCTAATAGTTGTTCATGGTACGAATAAGCAGGGCAGTTCTGTTTAGGTCCTGCTTTAAGAGCTCGGAGTAGGCCTCCTGTACTCATTCGTGGACGAAAACTAAAACGACATTTAAACATAAATTTAGTTGTCGTCCACGTTCTTTAAAAATTTTTTTACTCTAGCAACACTGACAAAGCAGTCGACGGAAACCAAAATATCTAAATTAATGGCAATAAAGATCATTTTGGGAGAAACTATTCAGTATTTTATAGGTCCGTTAAAGTAAAATGACCATAACAAATATTCACGTAGCTGTTTGAGTTTCCGTCCACTTGGACGAAAACCAAATATTTTGAGAATTAGGTAAGCTAGTATCCGTCCACTTAATTTATCGAAGATAATTATAAAAAAAAGTATAATAAACACTTAAAATTGCGTTTACTATGCTTATTAATAAACATACGTACCAAAAACATTACGTAAACTAGCTAAAACAGTAATTAAACTTACCATGAACTTTTCCTGTCGGCACTTTTTTTTCTCTTGCACGATGACATCTGCAAGGCACGGATGCGAAGCGGCCACTGACGTTTTATTTTTGAAGTCGCTTCTTGTCAAATCAAATTTTCATGTTGGTAGTACTGTTGCTTAGACATTAAGGATCGCAACAAGTCAAAACTTGCGCGGGAAGGTAGGTTTGTATTCAAATTTTACGCACGTGATTGTAGCAGCTCAGTCAAATGGACGAAAAGTCATACTGGACGGCAAACTAGCGCAATAACCCTACGTGTTTGCTGTGTGGACGACTCGTGTGTCAGTTTTGGAGGAATTTTTATATTATAGGAATTTTTATTATTAAAGACAGTACTGGTACTTTTGGCTGAATGACCATTAAGGATAAACTATAAAAGTGATCGATTGTCGCTCTTTTTGCTTGTTTTTGGCGGTTGATACAATGTCGGGAAGCGCGGGCATATATTAGGTGCAGATGTAAGATTACATGAGATCTGAGACCTTTCTTACTTTCCTGTCCTCGGTGTGTAATCTACTATAACTTGTAAAATTCATTAAACTGTACAAATAAATGAAACTTATTGTGGCTTCTGAGACTTAATATTATTAATTATTTTAATTACATTGCAGTGACTTGGAGGCGTAACTGCAGATCACGTTTATGTGGGCCAAGCTACACCTGGAATCGGATGACTGCACAATGAACACTTCTAATTTTTAGGAATTGCCAACAGCATCAAAATCACTAAATATCATTGATTACAGAGATTCGGAAGATTCCACACAATCCGTTAGTTTACTAGATCCTGTTGATGTAAAGGTTTATCACGATGTAATTCAGCCGTCTTCTGGCAGTTCAAGCCAACAAGAACTTGCTCCGCTCTTGGAGTTCAATGACTTATTAAACACAAGTGCCAATTCCGAAACCAGTGCTGAATCCGACGAATCTTCATCTGTGCTAAACCTCATTGATATTAACAACTTGAATTACTTAATCTCACCTTCTAGTGACTGTCACGATTCTACAACAACATCTACTTCTCGGCGTCGACATAGCCCAGTCGGTATGATAATAGGTCGTTTTGCTTTTACGACGTTGTGATGCGCAGGACATTTTGCTTATAGGTCATTCCGATACGAACCCTAATTTTTGACTAGTAACTACTAAAGTTATAATGGAATCATAATCACATGTAGCAAAGTTGCGGGCAAGGCTGTATAATATTGCTAATATTAATGAATAATTGTATGAATTTACAGAATCTGACGAAGAAATGAGAGAAAAACTAATCTGGCTAAGAAACTCTCTAGAGCCGTGGCACCTTGTAGAGGAAAAGTGGGCGGCTACAGCGGCAGTAAGTCTTAATACGAACTACCTGGCAGGTAGTGGCCTACAGGAATATTTTAATGAATATCCTGTACTAAAGAGTCCTACTAGCTACCAACTACTCCTGGGCGATTTTCAAGTGATGAACAGTGAAAAAACAGACGTTTTGTATACGAGTATAGCAGTATTAAGAGAAAAAATTACGCAAGTCTCACAAAACAAAATAGAAAACGTTAGAGATAAAGATATCAAGCAAGTCATGCAGGTTTAGTGAACAACATCAGTGGTAAGTTCAAATATTTGAGTTAATTTATAACCACTGATCATTTTTTTATCCCCCCATCTCAACCCCCCCCCATTTTTGGGGAGGCATATGTCCAGCAGTGGACGTTTATCGGCTAATATGATGATCATTTTTTTAAATGCAGTAATCGCCCCCTAAGCCCATTAAAATCCATAGGTTATATTATTTTATAATATCCATAATACTTTGGAACAGTGTCATTGTTGGTTGCCATCCTAGATGCTGAAAACTGAAAGAACCATATAGTTTTTATCGCAGTAACATACGGTTACTCATTAACGTGAGTTTGGTCTAATTAAGGATGTTTTTTCCCATGTGATTGTCCGGAAGCGACTTTTCAAATTAAATGACACTTTCCATACTATTGAAATTTTTAAACTTATAGTTTAAAGTTGTTAACAAAATGTTTTTTTATTTTTTAGATGCTGAAAGTCCTGATGTGAAGAATAACGGAGCCCTTATGTTGTTGCCATTCATAACATCTAGCGTACCACAGAAGGAAAAGAAAAAACCCTGTGGAGACCTTCAAAATCCGAAGTCAGAGATGGGTTTGTAACTCAGATTGGGGCAGATAGCGAACTTGAAACCACAATCGCTAATAGAAAATCAAAACTGGAAAGGTACGGAAAAACATGAATCTATGAATCATTTATGTTTCTACTGATTACCGAGAAAAAGAAATAAAGTTCTCTAAGTTCTAAATATTCGACATTTTATTTAATAATACCTATATGTAAATTACGTCAGAATTTAATAAGTTGCCTACACCCTTATTATTATCTAAGTAAAATATCATTATCTATATCTATCTATATCTATATCTATACTAATTATAAAACCGTAAAATCATGAGAAATAAAAAAGTAGCGGTTCTCTTCATGTAAATTCAAATAACATTCGATAGCGCGATTTAAAAACGTGCAGCGCCATCTATTGACAAAATTGTTAGTTTGTTTGTTTGTTCGCGCATCACGCAAAAACTACTGAACCGATTTTGATGAATCTTTTTTTGTTTGATAGCTTATGATCTGACTTAAAATTTGGTACATAATTTGTGCGGACGAAGTCGCGGGAAAACACTAGTCTATACTAAAGTTGCGTTTAGTTAATTGCCTAACTTTTGATAGCTACTATTATTCCATTCACTGTATACAATTTGGGAGCGAGATTAGGTCATGAAACTGATCAACTTTCCCCGTAGTACCCTTGTAGTACCTACATAATAATAATCATATGTTATCAGTTACTATACGAAAAAGAAAAATCGCCTTTCTATAGCAAAGTCAATCAGCTGATCGTATATTTTATTTTATATGGGAGATCGAATATCAACATAATAAATGTTTCTTGGGGGAAATTGTTCAGTTTCATAGTCGCAACTCATCCTTAAAAGCACAGTGTTTGTTTGGTATAATAACAACATTGAACCACGATTTTGATCATGTCTACTAAAAAAGATGTAAGTTTCATAATTATATTATGATGTAGGTACGTACATCTTGGGTTGACAGACTTTCTTACTTTTGGTACGTTAAACAATTTGCTTTGGTGCTTCAGAACGCGCAGAACAGGGGCGCAAATAAAGCTGCTGGTGGTTATATGTTATATGGCGAGTTTACAGGCCCACTTGGCTCAAGAAGGAACAAAGGTGAATGGGCACAATTAAAAGCACTTCTGGCAGAACATGGTCCAGATAAAACCGTGGAGCAGTGGAAGCATGTGAGTCGATCCAAACTAACCTAGTAAACGTAGCTATTCGCCTATGATAGTTATAGCAAAGTGATCAACTTGTAGTAAATGAAATTAGTAAGTAGGTACTTAAAAACAACATAGTTATTTGGTTCTGGCACTCGCCGGATCCAACTTATCGAACTATTCAGTGAGGTAGATTTAAATTCGAGAAAGTTGTCAACCGTTAAAAAGCAATGCAGGACCGTTCGTTGTGGCGATCCTTAGGTGAGGCCCATGTCAAGTTACCAAATGGAAGTCTATTGGCCGAGAGAATGATGATAATGACTCGCCGAATGTCTGTGTCCATGTCGCAGTGTTTGTAGGTACAAGGCCTTACAATTTACATAAACTCACGACCATCGACCACCACCACCACGTCAGAAGCAAGGCACTTTTAGCATATTGAATGTTTTAAGATGAAATTATGTGTGCTGACGCCATTTGTCCAAGAATACAACTAAATAACAAATCTGTATCCCTTAGCCGCCTCGTGTATATAGATATACCCACAGGAAGAAGGGTGAAATTGATATCATTAGCATCCTTTCAAACTTAAAAGTCTCCCATCAAACTGAACAACTTTTAGTACGGGAGCAAACAGATCGGAGCAACAACAAAAATCTGCTGTTCCGTACTAAATTGCAACGAAATTGCTCAAGATAGCGAAAAGATGCCTAATCGACTCAAATGTATGCAACAGCTGATTTTCTTTTGCTCCGATCGGATTGCTCCCATTGTAAAAGTTGTTCAGTTTGATGGGTAGACTCTTGGTTTATAAGGATGATAATGGTATCAATTTCACCCTGTACTTCAACGGCACCAGTCACAGCGACTTTCTCTATCCCGCCAGGACCGATATCAGTTGCAACTTCCTCCACATCCACGTCACAAGCCACCGTGACCTTCCCTACCGCACAACCAAGACCGATACCAGTTCCAATCAAAATCAAGAGGTGGAGTACCGGACAGCTTTATAAAGCTACAGGAGGTGCAGAACATGTATATGAAAGTAACTACGGCACCAGCCACCGTGACCTCTACCCCACCACCAAGACCGGCACCAGTTCGGGTCCCCTCGACCTCTTCATTAAAAGAAAATCAAGAGGTGGAGTACCGGACAGCTTTATAAAGCTACAGGAGGTGCAGAACATGTATATGAAAGTAACTACGGCACCAGCCACCGTGACCTCTACCCCACCACCAAGACCGGCACCAGTTCGGGTCCCCTCGACCTCTTCATTAAAAGAAAATCAAGAGGTGGAGTACCGGACAGCTTTATAAAGCTACAGGAGGTGCAGAACATGTATATGAAAGTAACTACGGCACCAGCCACCGTGACCTCTACACCACCCGCCCCACCCCTCTCCCGGTTCGGTCATGGATGTTATGTTTGTGCCGTTGTTGTATGGTTCCCATTATAAAAAGCCTAGGGCTTACTTGGGATCATTACAATGTATGTGCACCGCCAAGACCGGCACCAGTTCGGGTCCCCTCGACCTCTTCATGCATCAGGAAATCAAAAGTGTAGAGATCCACCTTAATTTTGTTGCGAAATAAAATATTAATAATAAGATCTGACACTTTTTTATTTTATATCTCCGATCTATAAAATTATCTGCAAAATTCAA
Organism: Agonopterix heracliana; assembly: GCA_963693445.1. Lineage (NCBI taxonomy): Eukaryota > Metazoa > Arthropoda > Insecta > Lepidoptera > Depressariidae > Agonopterix > Agonopterix heracliana. Next base: position 4,874,530 of record OY856321.1, read on the forward strand.
CTCTTGGTAGTGAAAACAAATGTTCCTTACCCGGTCCCAAAAAAATGTCCTGTTGGGACTTTGGTCGAGTCGGGTCAACGAATGTTTTTTGAAGAAGTATTAAATAATGTAAAACCATTAGTGGAAGTCAGTTAGGCAGGCTGCAGACCTGCAGCCAAGTCAACATAATATCAGCCTATCTTTTATCAGCTGTGAGCTTGTGTGTAGCTTCCTCTGCACCAGTAGAAAGGATTTTTTCTACATTTCGGCTGGTCCAGTCAAAACTGGTTGGGAAATGAAGAAGCGGCGAAATTTGTGTTCCTTTTCAAATACTTTAATAATAAATAATTGTATTAGTCTTTAAGTGACTAAAAACTGCACACTTCAGTAAATATTTTTCTTTTCTGGTCCCATAAAATTTTAATTTTCAAAAAAGTAAAGATTGATTTAAATCATTGATGTTAATTTAAAAAAATTCACTTGATTTAAAACATTGATTTAAATCAAATAATTTAAATCAATCAACCCTGTACCCTGTAACGATTGAGAAACATAAAACGAGGTTACCAGTGAATAGTTATACAGGCGGATTTTGTATTGAACTGCTAAGACCCAATACTAAAATTAAAACTGCCAAGAAAAATAAAACATTCCCACTAAAGCTTGAATTAAACGTTGACAAAAAACATCATTTTTATTTTCAAGTCATGTACAAAATATGCGTATTTACTTTATGGACCCTTCTAATCCCATATACAATTACAATCGTAAGCACAAACACACTACGTGCCATACAAATCTTAATTGCTCATTCTGTTTCTATATCGATTCTTCTTTGATCGGAAAATTCAGAAATGAGTATCGTTTAACGATAGGTACGTTAAGAGAATATTATTCCGAGAGCGAAAATGCGCGCTGCATACAAACGTAGGTACTATGGTGATATTTTCAATACTAACCAATTAAAGTCAGTGAAATTTTGCAGAAACAATCTAGAAACAAATTTCTATGCTTCTATAGAGTCAGATTTTCGTTAAAATATACAGTTTCAATGCTATGATTAATTTAAGATTTGTATGGAAATCTTTGAGGCACTGTAACTTGAAAACTATAAATTTAACCGAAAATCGGACTCCATAGAAGCATAGAAATTTGTTTCTAGATTGTTTCTGCAAAATTTCATTGACTTTAATTGGTTAGTATTGAAAATATCACCATAGTACGTTTGTATGGAGCGCGCTCCGAATAATATACCCTTAAACATTTCTTGTTGCTATGCGTATCGTGGTAAATAGATAACATATCACTTGTTTTTCATAACTGTCCAACACGTCGTGTCTAAGGGGGGTATTACAGAACGACACTCGAGTGGAGATCTCTTCTTAAGTAGATATACAAGGATGCATGTATACTTTGTATGTATTTGCATCCTTTTCTATCTATACTCAAGAAGAGATCTCCACTTGAGTGAGTGACGTTCTGGAATACCCCCTTAAGACTCTTTGGTCTATACTCAAGGCTCCACGGTATATTTTTTGTTATTTAATTAACGTTGGTCCCACGGGCATTGCAGGAAATGTAGGCTAGTCAGTAATATAATAATGTCGTATGTTATAGGTAGTGTACCTACATATTAACTTTCTTTTTACAGATAGAGAAGGTCAACTGAGAACATCAAGAAGAAATTCGTGTTATCTGATTTGCTTTGTGGATGTGACAACAAACATAATATCAATTAAAAAAGACGAAAATTTCATACAACAAAGTGCGTTCACACACGATGACGCACTGACGGAGCGGCAGATGTCAGTCCATAGAACCACACCCGGTGCGTCAATGCGTCACCGTGTGTGCTTCTACGTGCGGTTTCATACAACTCCTTGCTTCACAAACTTATGACGGACTGACGTTTGCTGCTCCGTCAGTGCGTCATCGTATGTAAACGCACAAGTGCGGCTGAAACTGAAAAAAATTATACCTACCGAATGCTGCCTGAAATTATTATGAGACGTGCACCTACAAATCCGCTCTTGGCGGAAAAAAATAAATCATAATAAATTTATTTTATTTTATTTCATATCCATGCGTATGCTACGAATTAAACTATACGCCAACGTTCGTGGCACGCGCAGTCATAAAATAATTAAGCGCTAGGGCTGCGCGTGTTCGGCACGCATTGTCGATACTGTGATTAGTTTATAAACGGGTTTGGGTAAATAACGATGACGAAGGTGGATTAAATAAGAAGATAGGAAAAGGAGGAAGACTTCTAGTTTGCCATGAGGGATGTGCTGTTTATAGATTTATACCAGAAGCAGAGTGGATTTTTCGTGCCATGAAATCCAAAAATGATTTGGATTGTGGATTAGGGCGAGAATGTGCAAAACGACTGAGGTAAATTTGTAAAGTGTACAAATACTCCCTGTGTGCAGCGATATTTGGTTCCTTGAACCACCGAAATGCATCGAGTGTATTTCGGTGAGTGAAGATTCGCGGACGACCATGGCGCGAATTGAGGAACAAAGGGCACGCACCGAATTAGTCCAGGTCGAGGTTAATTTAATTATTAAGAAACACAAAAAACCCGACTGCATAAAAAACTAATAACTGAAAAGATAAAAACAAGCTCCTTTAATCATCTATAGTAACTTTGTTTGAGCAAAAATTAATACAATTTGAATGTTATTACTTATTAGGTAGGTATTGCAGGCGGGGCAAACCAATAACCATCAAATAGTGTCAATGTTGCGGTCACAGAGGGTCGCGCGACCGTAAAGTCTATGAGCGCGACCATCTGTGACCGCAACATTGACATTTGTAAGAGCGCTTATTTGTGACTTTGTGACGCGGCATCTAGATTTTCGTAACTATTGCTAAGTAGGCTGATATTTAAAAATACTTAAAGTCGACCTTCTGCTATGTCGAAAATAAAATTGAGAAACGAAGTACCTACATGAAAAACATAGAATCTTTCATAAATCACATTTTCTTTAGGCTAGATCGCATCGACATCGATCTTGCGCCACATTCGAAGGATAAACTAACTGAAATGGTAGTACAACACAGCATACCAGTAGAAGCGCTCACATATCATCCCGCGGAAATGGACACTACTCCAGAACAGAACACCATGACCATCCCAAATCCTGAATCTCATCCTTCTGAACCCCTTTCACAGCATAGCTTCTCACATTCCACGCCTGGACCTGTCAAATCTCTAGCTCAACCCCATCCGAACTCCTGAACCAACCCTTCAGGCCAAATCTCCATGACCTCACGATCTGCTTCTCCGAACCTCGTTCTCTTGAACTTGACACTGTCGATACTAATCATTTGCAACTTAATGCACCTAAAAATCAACCCCCTTCACAGGCACTTGTGAAGTACCAAGTTATACCGGACAGATCTATTAACAAGCTAAAGAAATTTGCGTACAATGGAAAAACGTGCCTAAATTAACAAGCTAAAGAAATTTGCGTACAATGGAAAAACGTGTCTAAAGGCATTCTTTTAAAAAAATTAAGAATTCTGCATATCAAGCAGCCTGGACGTCAATAAAATTATGCACCAGGCATTCGAAATCTTTATCGACGATGCACTACATTGGTTTAGATTCCAAAAGGCCCGAAACGCGCTATTCATGTGGGGAAACCTCCGACTTAAAGATTTTGGCAGTTATGATTACGACTATAAGTTAATAACGGAGATAAGAAACCGCACCCAAGGCAGGGAGGAGAACATCATCGTCTACATATCTATAATGAATGGAATGTTTGCAAGACTTAATAAACAGCTGCCAGGAGCAGAACTGGGTACCCTGCTGAGGAACATCCGCCCCTGCTACTCGGTCTTCGTGGCCCTGAAAGATATTAGTACCATCGACTCACTGTTAGAAACCTGTCAAAACTATGAGAGGTTCATAGATAGAGACAGTTGCTTCCTGCTCCTCCGTTCCGGCCGCCGCGATAAAAATACGGCTTAAGTTCGCCTTGACTATCGTTTCGTAGTCTCGTCTACAATTTGATACATGCTTGCCCCATCCTAGAACATTATCGCGGTAATATCAAACTGTAGATGCAAATCCTGGTTTTTCTCAAGAGGCACTAAAAGCCGTCAGGCAACTCAATGAAATTCAGGCTATTAAAAAACCCTTTCAAAAATTGTTTTGTGCATTTGTACGTTTTGATAACACATATGGAAAAGTAGGTATAGAATTTGATGGGAAAGACCAGATTGTTTTGGTTTCGTTGAACGTTCAGAAATAATATTGAAAGCGAGCATAAAGCAAAACAAGCGTGTTCAAGCGTGTAGTATTCAGTGTGACTTCGACAGGGTGTAAAAAAAAACCTTATGAGCCTTTAGGGGTGCTTCAGACCATCAAACTGAACAACTTTCACAATGGAGCCAACATCGAATCCTCGAAAAAAAAACAAGTGTTCAGAGGATATGAAATAAATATACGATAAATCATTATGAAATAAGTCTAATCATTTAATAAGGTATTTATTGTTGTTATGAACTATTTTTACGATTTTATTTCAAACACTGAATGATATTTTTTGCCCCGTTTTACAAATTGATGTTCCTTGTTCAAATGTTACAGAATTGAGGATCCTCTTTTAAGCATTTGGGAAAGATATTTAACAGTACTATACACAATTGATCGTGTACAGTAAGTAATTGATGGTAAAAGAAATTCTTGTTCGGCTCTGTGGCGTAAAATATTCAATCTTTATTTTGGAACAGTCGCATTAACGCTCAGTTGCAGAAACGCTCATTAGAGTTAATCCTCCATTAAATCTCTTACTGTCTCTTTTTGTCTTGTTGACGTAGTGAAAAGAAATTTAATGGAGGATTAACTCTAATGAGCGTTTCTGCAACTCGAAACGACTCGCCAGGACCTAGAGGCCATAGAAATGTGGTTTAATCGAAGAATGCTGCTAAATAGTTAGGGTGCTTGTCTAAGAAAAAAATTGTAAACCTTTAGAAATCATGACTATGGCTTGAAACTTGGTACAGTTGCTCAGGGGGTCAAAAAAGACCGATCAAGATCAGTACCCCACGGGAGCCCCCCCTCTGGGGCGGGAGGGGGGGGGGATCAAAGGGACGCTCCGACCGGACAAACTCAAACAGTTGCAAACGATAGAATATAGCTATCAGGTTAAGTTTGGTATCATTTTCGTATAAATTAAGAACGAGGAATTCATTTCTGGCATTTTTATTTCATTTTGTGCAAGTGGTTTCCGAATAAAACATAGAAACGTCAAAAATTTAACCTGGAAAAATACGTTTAAACAGCTATAACTTTACAACCTATAAACAAATTAATATTTTAGAAATACTAAAATATAGCATATTTTATGTAGATTCAGAAAAATATACCTTTTATAAAGATAATCTTACAAAATTACGAAGAAAAATTATCTTGAACGTTGCGCCGCGTAGTTAAGTGAAATTGCGCTACCAGCTCTTGCAGCAGAATCCAGACAATTTTCTTAAAAATTCGTATTCGATGCATGAGAATGAAGTGACCAAAAGAGATTTCTTGGTTAACTTCTCTAATTAGGCAAGTATTTCACTGTCTAAAAGGCTATGAAAGAGAAAAAAAATACAATTTATAGTTTTTTCGCAATCAATGTATTTCAAAATTAGAAATATAGAAAGAAACATTTATTGTTATCTTTTATACGCACTTTCCTTCACATAATCGTTCGCTCCTCATCCAACCTAAAATGCATCGTAGCTCTGTGCATTTTAGGTTTGTTTTTTTACATTTACATCTCTGCTGAAAGCCTGCCTTGCATCTACAGCGAGTAGCACATTTTGCGCTTTGAACGTTTTACGTATTGAACATTCTGCGTGTAGAATCTTCTGCCACTGCTGGCTTGTTAGTCCAGTAGGGAGACCATTCGTTTCTATTTTTCCGCCAGCCCCAAGACGCTGGATTGGGAAGGTGATAAAAGGGCTTTAGCACGTGGCCCAAATATGGAATCCCTGATCCACTGCTCTTAGTGTGTGTGATACAAGGCCGCGACTGAGTAGGTGGTATGTTCTCTAATTGACGATCTTTTTTGGTGAATATAGGTGTTTCCTACATTGATTGACTGTTGTAGATTGACTTGACCTGTATAAGAAAGAAGCAATGTTGAATCTGATTAACAAAGTAAGAGGATTATGTAAGCAAAGAAAATAGTAGGAATAGATAAGTATAGGTATGTAAGTACCTGTCATACATAGTAACGACATAGCTTTGTATGATAGAATCAGCTTCCTCAATTTTCCCTTCCATAAGGAACTTGAATCCAGTGGTCATCATCATCTTATTTAAGAGCTCTTGTTGGTGGAGTATTCGCCAATCCAGTCACTTTTACGAGTGTCTTGAGTTCTTGATACGACACGACATCAACCTTTTCTTTCACTTGGCTAGATAACTCTGCCTGGGTCCTCTTTTCCCCTCTGTCTTCCCTTCAAGTATGGTTTTAAAGAAATTGTCGTTTCGTACCATTCTTCCTTTTTTCCTATTCAAACCCAGTGGTAGACCAGTAAAAGAAACTAGAAATTTAGATAAACAACGGTTTAGCTATCGTTTTTTCTATAACTATATCTGTGGATGTGCCATTGACGTCTTTTAAGGATATGCACTCAAAGTCTCAAATGCTGTCTTCTTTCCTCTTCCATTAAAGCAGGAAACCGTGTCGCATCCCGTGAAGGCGTGGAAACGGCGAAGGTCCTTCCCCTTTTCCACGCCTTCATGGGATGCGACACAGTTTCCTGCTTTAATGGAAGAGGAAAGAAGACAGCATTTGAGGTTTAGAGTCCGTATACACACTCCACAGGCATAGTTATAGAAAAAACGTTAGCTAAACCATTGTTTATCTAAATTTGTAGTTTCTTTTACTGGTCACGCATTTCAATCCGATAGTAATAATAATAATAATATTTATTCATAAAAAGATAACAAAGATCCATGTGCTAGTAACAGTGTTTGACTTATGAACTATGTTAGTAAGTACACACATCAAATAAAATACAACACAAACAGAATATATAAGTTAAATCATCACTTTCACGCAGTGTGTGATGATGGGGCAGTCAAACCTGCCTGCTATCATCTCCAGAATGCTGTTATGGCTTGCACGCAGTCGGCTGACGAGTGAGGCTGCCTTTTTCCTCATAATTGCATGATATCCGTCCGTTCTCGCCTCTGCAAACATGACGGACGCGCTACAATAGCGTGGAAGCCCCAACAGCATTCTGAAAATGTTGTTGTATTGGACGCGCAGAGCATTCAGCGAGCTGAGTGTGCAATTGCCCCACAGGCTGCTGGCGTAGAATGACTGACAATATGATTTGAAAAGTGTCACTTTTACTGACCTAGTGCAGCCATTGAACCTGCGGATCAGCATGTTGCCCCTGACTGCCAACGCCCTGCGCTCCCTTTCTACGTCGAAGTCGTCTTTATGGTCCTCAGAGACAATGTGGCCGAGGTACTTAAATTCTTGGACTCTTTTTAACGGTACTCCATTAAGTGTAATTGGAGGCACATCTCTGCACTTACCTGCTGCTCTGAAGACCATAAATTCGCTCTTCTTGACGTTATGATAGTGGCATCTTGCGGTGGATTTTTTCTTTATAAGTACAAGCATAAAACGCGTGTATATAAAAACATTATAACCGCTTGGTTAAAATCGTTAATAACCGGCTTCAATCAATCATACTTCCGGCTTCGTGTATTTCCACAGGCCACCACTGGGTTCAAGTTGCTAATGGAAGGGAAAATTGAGGAAGCTGGTCCGTTCATACAAAGATAATGTCGTTACTATGCATGTCAGGTACGTACCTACTTATCTATTCCTACTATCACCACCTTATGTAATCACATGAAGCAATAAACTATTATGACTATGACTACTATTTTCATTGCCTATAAATCCTCTTACTTTGCTAATCAGATTCAACATTGCTTCTTTCTTTTACAAGTCATGTTAATGTACCTACAACAGTCAATGAATATAAGAAACACCTATATTCACCAAAAAAGATCTGCGTCTTGGGGCTGGCGGAAAAATGGAAACGAATGGTCTCCCATACTGGGCTAACAAGCCAGCAGTGGCAGAAGCGTGTAGGGACTTAACTCGCTGCAGATGCAAGACAAGCTTTCAGCAGATATGTAAATATAAGAAAACAAACACAGAGCTACGATTATGTGAAGGAAAGTGCGTATAAATAGATAACAATAAATGTTTCTTTCTATATTTCTAATTTTGAGTTACCTACATTGATTGCGAAAAAACTATAAGTTGTATTTTTTCTCGCTGATAGCCTTTTCGACATTGAAATACTTACCTAATCAGAGAAGTTAACCAAGAAATCTCTTTTGGTCACTTCATTCTCATGCATCGAATACGAATTTTTAAGAAAATTGTCTGGATTCTGCTGCAAGAGCTGGTAGCGCAATTTCACTTAACTACGCGGCGCAACGTTCAAGATAATTTTTCTTCGTAATTTTGTAAGATTATCTTTATAAAAGGTATATTTTTCTGAATCTACATAAAATATGCTATATTTAAGTATTTCTGAAATATTAATTTGTTTATAGGTTGTAAAAATATAGCTGTTTAAACGTATTTTTCCAGGTTACATTTTTGACGTTTCTATGTTTTATTCGGAAACCACTTGCACAAAATGAAATAAAAATGCCAGAAATGAATTCCTCGTTCTTAATTTATACGAAAATGATACCAAACTTAACCTGATAGCTATATTCTATCGTTTGCAACTGTTTGAGTTTGTCCGGTCGGAGCGTCCCTTTGATACCCCCCCCTCCCGCCCCAGAGGGGGGGCTCCCGTGGGGTACCGATCTTGATCGGTCTTTTTTGACCCCCTGAGCAACTGTACCAAGTTTCAAGCCATAGTCATGATTTCTAAAGGTTTAGCGGCTAAACGCCCTAGCTAAAATAAATATAATAATGCAGACTCTTTGAAGGTCTAACAATAATGAAAAACTGTATCATTTCTGGGCAAACTAACTTTTTTACACTCACTTTGCAAAGGGTATTTTTGGCCACAAAGTCAAGCTTGTAAAGCTCCCCAAGTTATATTGGCTTTCTTGTAAGCTTCGAAACACTCCTCGAAGTACTGGAAACAGAATTCCTTCCAGGCTTTGTCGCCGAGGTTGTCAATAGCTTGTAACCATTGGGAACAAACGAGCCGGCATCGCACCGCATCTTTTTCTTTCACGTGTTTAAACATCTCTTGTAGGACTTCCTGCAGGAATTCACTTATTGGACGAGACATTATAATGTTACGTCCAATAAGTGGATTCCCACACATATGATAGCATCTTCATACCATGTACTACTTTGGACTTTATTTAAAAGAATTGTTTTTCTACCATTTATGTACATCACCCCATCATCATCCTCACCGTGTGACTGTCGCCATTAAAGGACCTACGTACCCGCAAGCTCTCTTGTTTTCTTTTCTTTCTTATTTTCTAATGGAGTGCACGGGGGTCGGGACCCCTCTGGGACCCCCCGACTCCCGTAACACGACAACTTTCAGTAACAAACTTGCCAGAGATCACACCCATGTGGACTAGGTACAACTCAAAAGTGTCTGTAGACCCCAGCCTAACTCAGGTTATCAATTATTTACCGCAAATCAATAAATCCCCCACATCGTATTCAGTTGTGCATGAAACTATAAAATTCGCTCAAGAAATCAAAGAGAAATGCGACCAAGAATTTATAATAGTGACTTACGATTAAGCTGTTGCAAAAATGGCATTAGAAATTCAAATCCAAGAAACCCCATTAACGATATATTCATCAATTTAGGAGGTTTCCATATTATGCAAATCGGCTTTTATAAGGCTCTGGGTAAACCAATAGATTCGTACGGATTAGAAAATATATTGATCGAAAATAACGTCTTAGCAGCAGGATCTATAAATGCCTTCATAGGCGGAAAGCATTTTAATGGATGCAAAAGAATTCATGGATTAATTTCAGCCGCCTTGCAAACTTTGCATATTAAACTATTTTATGAGGACACCTTACTGATACCTTTTCAAATTAATGAACATTTAACTGACTTCATGCAGAATGAAACCGTTCCAACAGAACCAACGCAACTGCCCCATCTATTAGAGTTTCACATTGAAGAATACCTACATGAAGTTTGCCCAATCTACTCTCAACGGTGAACACGGAAAAACGGCCCAATTTTACATGATGTATATCAATGATGAAAATTTTTTTTCTATTATCAAGGAGCATAAGAACCACTGATTTGAACCTGTGGTGCTATTGTGTAATTTTGACGATTACGACTGATCGAATTATTTTGACAGTTCAATAAGAGATCGGCTGCCAAACGAACATTTTGGTATTGTGTAACCCCTCGGAATCGAACACAATCGGTCGACCGATCACACTCGTATGAATAAATGATTTCCCATGTTTTTCCCATCACAATTCAGCCAACGTCTCGTTATGTGAAGATTATACGTAGGAAAATGATCAGTAGTATTAATTAAGTCTAGAATGGCAGTTTTGCCAATGTAAGTAGTTTAGAGTCTCAAGTGATTGTTTTAAGGTTAAAACACAAAAGAGTTCACAAAATGGCGGAGCCACGTGCGGATCTAACGTGACGACGCGCGAGCACACACGTCCGTTCTCCGGCCAATCCGCATCGTGACTCCCCCTTCCAAGTATGTAGGTACCAAAATTGTTATTTTGTAACTCATCGTCAAGATTCGAAACGTCAAATCATTGCGGTGACTCGAGACCTGCCGCAATCGGAATAAATACGTTGTTTTTGGAGATTTTTTCGAGTTATTAAGTACCTAGTTTAGAAAAAGTCATTTAAATTTGAATATTTTGAACAAATCTATCCAATAGTACCTAAGCGTTTTCCTTATGTTATTTACAATTTAAGATAATGTTTTTTTAAATTAGACCTAGATCTAAAAAACTTTTTTGTTTAAGTGTCTGGTGCCTTCTTTTTGGCTTTGATAGAAGAAGAAAGGTTAAAAAGAAGATCACGACGTCTCCGACGCATCACGAGAGAACTATCCGATCCGTTCCTTCTCACTGAGAACGATTTCATGGGGAACTTCAGATTGATCTTAATCTTTGCTCTCTCGTGGTCCCCTGATGCAAGGAACGGCTCGAAATACGCGTATTCGCCCGGAGATTCGTGTAAGTTATTAAAATCTTCTCATAAATTAAATATACCAAGATGAAGATTAAGGTTATGACAAGGTTGTCTTGTTTTTATTTACAGATCCTTACTACGATAGCATTCTATGCAAGTGGATCATACCAAAAAATTGTAGGAAACAACCTCCATTTGGGGATGTCGCAGACCGCTGTAAGTGCCTGTTTGGCAGAAGTGACAGAGGCCCTCAATACCAGGGAAGTTATACTTAGGGAAATATCATTTCCAGCGAGTGCTGAAGAAAGGGAGGCTGTGATTAGGAGGTATGTACTAAATATTTTTCATGAATTCAAGAACTCTCAATCGACGGAAGTGCATGAAGAGATGTACCTATGAATGTGAATGAGGCTAAAGAGGTGTGTCAGAGTCGTAGCGTGTGGCGGTCCGTGGTCTCTGCCTACCCCCATGGGACAATGGCGTGAGCTTATGTATGTATGTATGTATGTATTCTAGAATATAAGTAGGTACCGTGGAGTTGAAGTGTTTTACAGTTAAGTGGCGCGCTCGTCATGATATTATCTATCTATCTATCTATAGGATCTACCTGAATAGCAAGGCACAAATATAACTAGAAACACCTGGGGACGAATTTCCAATCCAAAGAGGAGTGAGACAAGGGGATCCACTTTCGCCTAAACTTTTTTCAGCGGTACTAGAAAATATCTTCCGAAACCTCGACTAGGACATCTTTGGCTTGCGTATCGATGGAAGACGTTTGCATCACCTTCGCTTCGCAGACGACCTGGTGCTCTTTGCAGAGGATCCAGAGGCACTGAAAATTATGATCAAACAACTGGCAACCGAGAAAAAAAACTTGACATACCGAATTGACGAAAATGTCGGTGATTTTTTTTTTCAGTATGTTCAAAATTAGAATACCGGCGGTATACATATCATAGAATCTCCTCCTTGTCGGTTAGTAAAAAATATCACATGTGTAATTTTGAAACTATAAAAAATTTAAAAAAATAAGTGTTTAATAAATTTAATTAGTTATGTAGGCATATTCCGTTACTCTACATATTGTGAAATCATAATTTTTGTATCTCTATACACAATTTTTTTGCCCACAGTGATGATCGTATTTAGTTTGAAAAAAGTGGTATGTATGTAGGTTACACTTAAATTAACCGAAACTTCCCACTTTGGTTAATTTAAAATGTTTTAGTTAAGTAATGAATTTCTTATTGTGTGAAAAAAAACCTACCTACTAACTAGGTATTCTTCACAAAAAATACTTAACACTTTTCTTATCGATGGTGGGAGCTCAAACAAAAGGTCACGGAAAACTTACAAAACATTATCAACATTTTTTATTGAAAATTGACAGCAAGTGATGACGTCACAAACGAAAATATACCCTTAACAAGAAAGTTATCTCTACATATTCTTCTATTTCAGAGGTAATCCCTCACACAAAAATCTGACTGAAATACCTTCTCAATTCAATTATACTTTATTGCACACCAAAAACAGAACATACATTTCCTTCTCGTTGGTTGATATAATAAAATTTCAGGTACGATGGGACTGATATGTAGGTACATTTGTGTCTAAAAGATTTAGGTTTATCGATATAGTTAATTGTTAGTGTGGGCAGCTAAACTGCTGCTGTCAAGACATAATTTATGACAGTGTTACTTAACTTTCATTCGGTCACGTTCATTTTGCTTTAAACAAGCTACGTTCCTATGTAATAGATTTTTGTATATTTCTGACTTGTCTTGTCTATTATTGTCTTGAAGACTCCAGTAAAGAAAAACCACAGAATGCCAGCACCCAAAATAAGATGTAAAAGAAAGCTTATCCAAAAAAGAAAGTTTGATAATTGGACGCCAAGATGTAAGAGCTTAAGAATACAGGAAAGAAAGAGGGACTGCTGATTTTCATCAGAGAGCGAAAAGTACCATCCAGTATTCAAAAACAAATAGCTTTGAATTGCTAACGGAAATAATGAACAAATTTAAAAAAAAAAATCTGTGGACGCAGATAAAACTGTGCACCACCAAGTCAAAGAAAGCCAGGTGGTTTACAATCGACAGGTGAAAGAAGCCTTGAAAAAAAATAGGGAAAAGTGGGCGAGGAGTGTAATTTCCTCTTCTTGGTATTTTTGAACACATTATTTCAGTTGCATAGCTTTATGCGAGGAGCGATTGAAGGGAGTGAAGAGCATTTGAGGTTTCATTTTCATTATCCACAGTGCTTGAGCAGAATGAGCGAAGCGTTTACTGCAGCAGCGGCCGGCGAGTGCCAGCACCGAATCACTACTATTTTTATCATTTTCCACATCTTAAATCTCATTGCATTTCACAAGATCCTAGCATCAACATATTCTGATGCTGCTAGAAAAGTGTTCGCCATTGCAAACTCATCAGTGTCTGATTAAGTAGGTAATTAGAATAACTAAGTTAGTGTAGGTAAAATAAAATAGTATAAGGGACTGTCATATACATAACATTATTGTATAAAAGTCCCTTAAACACTACTTAACTGTCCCTCATTCAAGTCAGCCTGGGTGGGGATAGAACCTGTATGTCCCTGTCATTCTACATACATAAAATCCAATACTGCAGAATCACAACGCATTGTAGCTTCATTGGCTGTAACTTATCACTGTAACACCACAAATAGGTACTTCTACTACTAGACACTATGTGTATTTTTGAGAATCAATATAACTTTTTTCAGATTCTATGAAGTTCATAATTTCCCTGGTGTTGTGGGCTGCATAGACGGCACTCACGTTGCAATCATAAGGCCCAAAGACAGTAAGGAGGCATTTTATAATCAGAAGAATTATCATTCTATCAACTGCCTTCTTGTGAGTAGATGTAGTTTATTAATCATGTACTTAGATGAAAAGAAATAATTAGGAATGGTATCAATTAATTAATTACCTAAAATCTTGGGTGAAATTGATATCATTAGAATCCAACTAAGAGTCTACGCATCAAACTGAACAACTTTTACTATGGGAGCAAACCGATCGGACCAAAAAATAATCTGTTTCGTACTAAACTGCAGTGCCTACTCTCGACCCGAATGCATGCAGATTTTTCTACTGGACCGATTAAAATAATTCTTTCACCATTAGAATGCTACATTATCCATGATGAACATAGGGTAAAAAAACGGCCAAGTGTGTGTCGGGAAAATTCTAAGGCGGTACAAGTTCGCCGCGGTCATCTAGTCTATTATAATATTATAGATTACTTATTACTTTTGTTTTTAGATCTGTTTGAACTTTCGAACATATTTTTTATTTTTAACCACCATAACTATGCACGGTGGATATTACTTTATACAATTACCCTTTTAATATGCTGACACATTTTTAAGGGGATGTTCAGACCATCAAACTGAACAACTTTCTCTATGGGACCAACATCGAAATCGAAAACCCTCTGTCAGCAGTAAGCTTATACCAGTTTGTTGGGCTGTCCATCGCCCTAGAGCGATAAGATCAACTGTATAAACTTAAGAGGCTGACATCTCCCAAGCCGGTCACCGAGGGGGAAAAGACCGCTACCCTCAAATCAAAATACTCCACCAACATCAAGCGCCCGTTATATTATTATATTATATCACTATTTTTCAAGAGTCTTTGCTACTTATTTTTGTTATATTTTTATCTGAAGCTCTTCCTTCCTTTTACTTTCTGTTTATTTAAATTTAGGTTTAATTATATTTTCCTTATTTATCTACAAGTGGCAATGGGATACACATCTCACGATACAAAGACAAAAGATGGACAAAACAAACAACACAGTGGAAAGGCCTGGCTGGCAAAAGGAATGTTGGCAGGCCGAACAAACGATGGGCCGATGACATCGCAAAGATAGCTGGAGAAAACTGGATGAGCACGGGTAAAGACAGAGAGTTGTGGAAGAGGATGGAGGAGGCCTTCATCCAAAATGGGGTCCATATCTCAAATATAGAAGAAGACTAATCATACTAACAACCTAAAAAGTGAAGATACTAACATTATGATATGGAATTGAAATAAAGGCAAGGCAATTATATTTATTTATTATTTATCTACATCTATTTCTGCCACTAAAAAACGCTCCACTAAAGACAGTACCCCTCCGAAAGGTTTGTCATGAAAACAGCCCAACTATCCTCTCATCCCCTTTTGCCCTGTCCAGACCTGCTATCTCAAACAACTCCATCAGATAGAGCGGAGCAAAGATGTGTGAAATAACCAATAAAATAGCTCAATTCTGACAAGCGAGGAAAATAGAGCAATTCAATTGGTTGATTTTACACCTGCACTCCACTCTGCTTCAGTGGTAACGCACCATAAAAAAGAGATACACTTCGGAAGCAACTTCACGCAAGTGCTGGAATCAACGCACACAGAAGAGCGTTCATGTACACAACCCGCTAAGGTACTTCAGTACTGTTGCACCCCAAAGTACCTTAGTGGGCCAAGTATTCGAAGATCGAAGTTTTAGATAAAAAACCTCTGTTAGGTTGGAATTTCATTGTAGCAAATATTTGTATCGAAACGAAATTTTGCAACAACAGAAGCAGTAGCATGCTACACGTGATACGGCTGTATCACACCTTTAATCTCATTCGTTCGCGCGCAAATAGAAAGAGAGCGAAGGTGTGATAGCGCTGTGTCACGGTGGCATGCTACCCATGCAGATTATAAACAAGCATCTACAGCCTGGACAAGATACCTGGAGATAGAGAGAGAGCGAGAGATAAATATATTCTGTAGTATGAGCGATCGCTGGAAGGACAAGGATGTTAAAGAAAAGCGGGGTGTCAAGTTAACTCGCCCAGATTGTACACAGAATGGGGCTTGTAGCTTCACCCACTTGCAGATTCTGCTGTAAAGCAGAGAATAGCCCATACATCTCTGAGAATACGAAGCCGAAATTCTCATACACAGCAGAAGTCTCTAGGTGATATATATAACCTGCTGACATTAGGAATCTCCCCTCCAAAAGCATAACACGGTTCATGAAGTCCGTGGGGCTAGGAAATTGCCTTTCGGTCAAGGTTACAGCTACAATAGATCAACCCAGGTCGCGGCATCTATTCGCCATTGACGAAGCCCTAACAACCAAATAATAACGACAGATTATTTTGCTTTGTGCGGTAATCACAGCAAAGACACAAAGTACGAGATGAAAAATTGTGTTTACACAACATTTGACCGAAAATAAATTGAAAATTTGTATACCTGTTTATTTGTGGTGTCTAATATTATAACGAATATAAGAATTAACCACACTGTACAGGGGATGACATTAGCGGACGAGTGAAAATGATAGCAATTTGAAAATTATGATAGTTTGTGAATTTGAAGTTTTTTCCTTCGTCGTAGTCTTTTGTTTTTGTGAATTTGTGAAACAAAACAAATAAATAAATTGCTGCCAGCCAGCGACTCCAAAGCGGGGCGGGGGCGGGGGAGAGGGAGAGAGATGGATTCTAGTACTTTTTTTTTCAATATTTTTACTAGCCTGGTTACTAGACCTTTTGGCTAAATCTTATTTAATTTTCTTCTGCTTTTACATTAAAACGTTGGTATTCGACGTTTTGATGGTTCTTTGGAGTTTTTGGAGACAATCGAAAGACGTAGGAAACGCAGAGAAGTCCACAGGAAAGAGGTGAACCGACCGCTTTTCCGCGCTAAAATCTCGGAACGCTTTTCCTGTTTACGACCCACACACCATCATATTTCACTGTACTGTATATTTTTCACTTGCACGACACTTTGTTACGCAAAACAACATTTACGAACAAATTTTACGAACCAAAACTCACTATAAACAATAAAAATTCGATGAAATATGAGGACACCAAACGTCAGCTATCAAATCCCGCCAAAAACTCCGGATTCTAGTACGCGGAAGCGGAAGAAAGAAAGTGATTGAATGATGGTTATACAGGTTGGCCCAAAAGTCATGGATCAAACGAAATGAGGTGATAGCTGAGCTCATTTCCAACCAAAAAGGTCAAGTAAGTTGGGGTCACATTGTTGATGGGTCAAAAGTTATGATCACTTTTAGTTTTTTTCATAATATCGCATAGTGCTTAACAAAGAGTAATATAAGTATATTAGAAGTGCTTAAGCAAAAAGTAATTAAACAAAACACTATCAAGATTATCGGCTTCTTTTTTATCAGGAGGTTTAAGGAAGATTTGCCTTTCCTGGAATTTTTTGCACTCATTATAGATTTTTTACTTTTTAGTTTTTATTATCATAAATTAATAAATGTTCTTTCGATTTACACCTTAATCAATGAAATCGGTGAAGCTGTTAGGCCTGTAGAATTTTTTAAAGTTTTATTTAAAGAAGTGGCGCCATCTGTGTTTCTAAGGGATGAAAGTTTCGCTGCTGCGGGTCAAATCGCTTATTTTGGTCCCTTCTATCCTACGAACAAATAATAAGTATTTGTTCGTAGCTTCTATCCATAGAGGTAAGTATCTTGTATCACCTAACATGATACCTAGCCGCAAATAAATCGAATTAATGTTTACTTTTTTTGTATTCTGGACTGTGTTTCGTAAAAATATGACTCATCCCACAGATTGATTTCATGTTGTCTGCGCATTATTTATGCTTACAGTTGTCAAGTTTCCATTTTCTTCGCCAAATTAGAGCGATGTTTTGGGTCAGTCCCTTTCAATATAGTCAGATAAAGCATTAAAAAAAAGTCTGTAGATTTACGGATTTTTCAAAAGGTGATCTACGGATTTCTCCGGATTTTTCAACCTTGACCTACGGATTTCTCAAAATTGAATCTGGCAACACTGGTACCACCCTCGCATTTCAGGAGTTTTTGGCGGACTTTGGTAGTTGACGTTTGGAGTCCTCATATTTCATCGAATTTTCATTGTTTATAGTGAGTTTTGGTTCGTAAAATTGGTGTTGTTTTGCGTAACAAAGTGTCGTGCAAGTGAACAATTATAGTTCAGTGAAATATGATGGTGCATGGGTCGTAAACAGGAAAAGTGTTCCGTTATTTTAGCGCGGCAAAGCGGTCGGTTCATCTCTTTCCTGTGGACTTCTCTGCTTTTCCTGCGTCTTTCGATTGTCTCCAAAAACTCCAAAGAACCATCAAAACGTCGAATACCAACGTTTTAATGTGAAAACTGAAGAAAAGTAAAAATAAAATAAGTTTTAGCCAAAAGGTCTAGTAACCAGGCTAGTAAATAAATTGAAAAAAAAAAAAAAAAAAACCTCGCATTTCAAGAGTTAGGTATTATGCTGGGTTTACATGCACGCCGTGCAGCCCGGCAAGCTTAGGCAATTCGCTGTACATCGACTCGTCTGTAAAGTTATTGTTACTACTTAACTTTATAGAATCCTCAATGTACAGCGAATTGCCTAAGCTTGCCGGGCTGCGCGGCACGCGTATGAACGCACCTTCAAGGTTAGGTTAGGTTAGGTTTAAGTACAAAGAAAAAAGACACTAATGACCAGGCAGTAAGGGCTAGTTCCCATAGCCTATCCGAAAGGATAAACTTTAAAAAAAAAAAAAAAAACAATTTGTTCAGTCAAAGTTGGATTGGCTTCCCGCCATTAAATTTGTTCGGTCAAAGTTGTATTTGATATTCGTGAAAAATTGGTTTTAGTGATATTTGTGACATAATTTCGTGCGGATTGTGTGCCAAAAAGTTGCGTAAATCGACCAACATAACAGGAATCTCAAATACATACGAAGAAAGAACAAAAGTTTTGGTGCAAGTTAAATCGTACTGGTGATTTTGGCGGCAACGCGCGTGCTTACAAAATCGACCAAAATTTCATCCTCATCGTTCATCTATCATCCCATCGTCATCAGGAGAGTTTTGCACGGGAATTGTGAAGAAACAGACGGGCTTTGTTTCTTAATTTTCTAAATTCGTTTTTCGTGGCTATTATTGTGTTAATGTGGTGGAATTAGTTTGATAATGTGTCATTAATGGAGAGCAATATAGTAAGAGTGAGAAATAAAGAAGGCGCTCCCGTTTGATTCGGATTGATTCTCGCGTGAAACTCCCCTGACCATTGGAATGTGTGTACCACCCTCGCATTTCAAGAGTTAGGTATTAAGGTTAGGTTAGTTTAGGTTTAAGTACAAAGAAAAAAGACACTAATGACCAGGCAGTAAGGGCTAGTTCCCATAGCCTATCCGAAAGGATAAATATAAAAAAAAAAAAAAAAAAATCAGTCAAAGTTGTATTTGATATTCGTGAAGAATTGGTTTTAGTGATATTTGTGTCATAATTTCTTGCGGATTGTGAGCCAAAAAGTTGCGTAAATCGACCAACATAACAGCAGTGCGATTTTTGAAAATCATACGAGCGGTTCGGCAGTAGAAAATGTCAGAATTACTATGGAGATTATGCATCTTTCTACTGCCGAACCGCTCGTATGATTTTCAAAAATCGCACTGCAGGAATCTCAAATCTCAACGAAGAAAGAACAAAAGTTTTGGTGCAAGTTAAATCGTGATTTTGGCGGCAACGCGCGTGCTTACAAAATCGACTTAAATTTCAACCTCATCGTTCATCTATCATCCCATCTTCATCAGGAGCGTTTTGCACGGGAATCTTGAAGAAAAGGACGGGCTTTGTTTCTTAATTTTCAAAATTAGTTTTTCGTTGCTATTATTGTTTTAATGTGGTGGAATTAGTTTGATAATGTGCCATTAATGGAGAACAATATAGTAAAAGTGAGAAATAAAGAAGGCGCGTAATTCTCGCGTAAAACTCCCCTGAACATTGGAATGTGTGTACCACCCTCGCATTTCAAGAGTTAGGTATTAAGGTTAGGTTAGGTTTAAGTACAAAGAAAAATAACACTAAAGACCAGGCTGTAAGGGCTAGTTCCCATTGCCTATACGAAAGGATGAATTAATAAAAAAAAAAAACAACAAAAATATTCGTTGAGTTTGAGTTAATGAATATGAAAAACGCCTTTTGCTGTTTATTCAATAAATAAGTAACTATTTGGTTTTTATATCGATAGTTTCACTAAATAGCGTGGACATAAATTTTTTATTTGTTTAAAAATGGCACTCTATTCTACGGATAGTGATTTTAGTGACATTGACGATGAAATCTTTTTCGGAAAGCTAACTCTAAAGGAGGCTAAGAAACATATATTTCTGGGAAACCAAAGGCAAACTATAGCGTAAGTACTTTAAGATGACACTCTGACCCTTACAAGTTCATGCAAAGAGTCACATTGCGAGTTTAGCTGCGAGCGGTGGTGTCAATCCCGTTGTGTTCGCGTTTGATCTTCAGTATTCAGTATTCATTTATTCGCTTTCATGTACAATACAGCTTAGGTGTAACAGAAGTAGCCAATGTGGGTACATGAGCCCTGCAAGGGCACGGCAACATAGGTATTTATGAGTATGATCTTGCGACGAGGCTCTAGTCATCTCAACTGCGTTTTTGCTACTTACTTCCACAACTAGAAGAGCAATGTAGGTTTCGAACGGGCTCAACTGTACAATGAGTACCGTCGAATTTGGGGGTGGGTGGGATAGGGGGGGGGGGGTCCCCACATGCCCATAAAGGGAAAAAGTTCGGAACCTCCCCCTTTTTTTTGTCCCCCTGCAGTCCAATTGCTGGTAGAAGGCGTTGGAGCCCCAGATCTAGTTGGTTAGGATAGCGAGGAGCGAAGACGAGTATGTTAGGTTTCTTGCGACCACACCGCACGAGCAGAGCGAGCGGTGCCGCTGCAGCGGCCGGCGAGTGCCAGAACCGAATTGCTACTGTTTACCTAGTCGCCTCGAATCCCCCGCCCACTATAGGTGGTAAGGGGATTTTCCCCCCTCCACCCCATCAAATTCGTGCAGCAGGATACTAAAAATTACACTTTTTATTAAAAAACGGGGGGGGGGGGGGGGTTCCGTACTTTTTCCCTTTAAATCCGTCCGTGGGACATGTGGGGACCCCCCCTATCCCCCCCACCCCCAAATTCAATCAATCAATTATACTTTATTGCACACCAAAACAGAACATACATATGAATAAATATAAAGAATTACAAGTAGGTACAAATAAGGCGGTACTCATTGTACAGTCCCTCCGAACGCATCACCACAGGTTATGCAATAATTTGCACCATAAGGCGCGCGGCGTGGTGCGAGCGAGAGGGCATGAGTAATTGTAGCAGCGTGAGCGGGAAGACAAGTGGCGACAGCCGTCTCCGAAGCAAAAGCGCTACTTTGCATTTCGAACCCCTCTTATAATGTTCTATGTTCCACAACTTATAAGCAAATACGTTAATTTGAATAAAAACAATGAAATTGTCTTTGATTAATTATATGTCAAGATAGATGCTCATAATGTGCTAAAACAAATGGGCCAACTTTTTTATGTTATACATATCTTGGACATTGTCACACAAGTTATCTAGTCACAATTAAAGTACCAGAATCTAGCCTGGACTTGTATTATGATGACTAGACAACAATATAGAATTATTAATCTTTAAACTATTACTATTGTATTACTGTTGTCAGCACTAAAAAAAAAACTGCTATTCAATACTAAACTATTTTATTTTTGTGATGACCAGTTTGCTGTATAGTAAAAGTTGTTCAGTTTGATGGGTAGACAATGTGGTTCAAAGGTTAATGATACTTTTCCTTACACCCTGTATAGATACAAACATCCATGACTCTGGAAAAAAATATTCATATTCCTCATACAAATATTTGTCCCTTATGGGATCCGATCCCGCGACCCTCACAGCAGGCAGGTTCACTACCAAATATGCTATAAGGCTGTCAAATGTTGGTGTGCATGAGGCATCATACAACTTATCTCTGTGTCATCATCATCTCAGCCGATGGACGTCCACTGCTGGACATAGGCCTCCCCTAAGGATCGCCATAACGTCCGGTCCTGCGCTGCCCTCATCCAACGGTTTCCCGCCGCCTTCACCAGGTCGTCGGTCCACCGTGTAGGGGGCCTACCCACGCTGCGCTTTCCGGTACGCGGCCGCCACTCGAGAACCTTCCGGCCCCTGCTGCCCATCTTCTGGTAGATCCCTTAGTCGCCTTTTACGACATCCACAGGCAGAAATGGGGTGATGCTATTCTTAGCCGAGACCACACGGACACTTGTGAACTTATCAAAGGAAAATGTTAGCAATTCTGCTTTTTAAATTTGTGTCAGACCCTCATGATTGAATAGCTGATTAAATTAAAAATGTTTTTATGTTACAGGCATACAAATATTCAACATGAACCTGAAAAGGATATTAGCATCAAAATCATAGAAACTCATTCAGCACCTGATATAGGACCTACAATTCACATCAACCCACCGATAGAGAAATCCGTCTCAAATCCCAATATTTCCCCAAGCCGGCTTTCAAAATGGGACATTTCGGTCTCCGACGAAAGCTTTTTGAAAATGGAAAAATTGGTTACAGAGTTATGCATGTCACCTAGAAAAGAAGAATTGGAGAGCAAAATAGATATTGATTTAACTGAGAATGAAACTATATGTAATGACTGCACATCTGATTGTATATCACAGGAACAACAAAAATTGGAAGTGGAAACAGTAAATATACAGGACTTAAAGTCATACAAAACACCAGCTAAGGAATCAAATGCCGTACCAAAAACACCACATTCAGCATATCAAACTCCTAAAACCAATCATCACAATTTGTTCACAACGCCATCTACAGGAATCAAAACTCCTTTCAAGACTCCAGGAATTCCCATCCAGAAGAAAAATTCTGTAACACCATTGAAAAAACAGTTTCAGCATGTCATGAGTCCAGTTGCATTTTATATCAATAGTTCTCCAAAAGTTCCGTTGGTAAAGGATGTACGACCTCAGAGACCTCTTCCTGGTACTTCGTCTATTCCTAAACCGGTTAAAAGTACATCAAAGACAAATCTATGTAACAAGGAAAATGTGAAATTACCTTCAGTCGCATACCGGTCTGCGAAAGAGACAAAAGTGGTGAGATTAATTTTTACTAACATTTCGCTACTGTAAAAATAAATTAGTAGTTTTTGTCTGTGAATAAGAATGAGTATGGTGCTTCATTGGCGAAAGCGCTCGTTGGCGTAGTGGAGCTTCGGTATTGGAAACGATCACCGAAGTTAAGCAACGTCAGGTCCGGTCAGTCCTTGGATGGGTGACCCTCTGGTGGTATTTCATCTCCAGCGTTTTCGTGCTTCGGAAGGCACGTTAAGCAGTTGGTCCTGGATAGTTCTGTCAGATGGCCTTATAACTATTTGTTAAGCCAGGTCAGAGGCCTATTAAGGCGGCTTGAAAATTCTCTGATAGCACCAGACTGCTCTACCAGATTGCCTCCACCAACTGGGCCCGCGTGGTGGAGTATGGCCCACTCCCTCTCACACTTATTCGTGAGAGGAGGCCTTTGCCCTCCAGTGGGATATTACAGGCTATAACTTAATGGTGCTTCATAAAGTGCTGAAACTTCTTGCCCCCACATTTTATCTCACGCCATCATTAAACATGACAGGAATATTACAGTAGGTCCTCTCTTACTAGCGCTCGATACTGAGTAGTATCAAATAATCAGACGGCTGACACACGCTCATCAGTGCCTATGGCTTGATTACACATACTAAACACAATGGTGAGACAGTAAAATTATATTAGGCCAAAAGAGTTGGGTGGGCGAGTCAGTTTAGTTCTAGCATAAGCATATGCTCACGACTATATTCCCCGAGGGGGTAGTCGGAGATATTCTGAAACCTCAGAACATCCACGTTTCACCAGTAGTACCGAAACTCTGTCCAGTGTGACGGGGGGTGAGCCCGTCGCCACTTATAATGGACAGTGGGTACAATACACGCCTCGAAAATGGAAGCATGCAGGTTTCCTCACGATGTTTTCCTTCACCGAAAAGCCAGTGGTGTTACAAATCGTACATAAATTCCGAAAAACTCATTGGTATGTGTCGGTCAGTTTAGTTCTGATGCATACAAATACAATGAGATAATAATAACTCTAGATAACCCATACAATGCCCATATATTCTCCGCCATCCCGTCAGAATCACCATTAAATTGACAAAATTATGTATTTTTCAGATAAATGTACCAGACGAAGATAAACTACCTAAGTGTCATTGGGCGAAGCAAGTAATGTCTTCTATACCGAAAGCAGTCGTAATGAAACATGATTACAGGGAGACAAGTACAAAAAAGTCGCTCTTCCACCACCAAGAGGACAGTTTTGCCAATCTATCGTTGCATCAGGCTGATGTATCGGTTTGTACACAAAAATCTGCTTTTAAGAAACCTAAGTAAGTTACGCAGTAGGTATGTAGGGTCGCATCGGGTCGGGCCGCAGCGCAATAACCCGCCCAAATCGCTTCTATACAATGTATATGAACTATCACACACTATGACTTTGACATGGACAGGATTTATATTTTGGTCCAAAAAGTTACAGCTTTGGTGCCATAACATAATCATGACTGCTTAGACGACAAGTTCTAACAGAATATAATTATACATCATTAATTTTTTAATAGTAACGAAACTATAAGGGTGTATTCAGACCGTGAATATGAACAACTTTCCTTAAGAAACATGGGTCGAAAAACGAGAAAAATTGTTGTACCTCCCATAGAAAATTGATCACCCGATCCACACTTTGTACGGGTGTCCAAAAAATTTTCTCGTTTCATTCTCGACTTATGTTCCTCGGGGAAAGTTGTTCAGATTCACGGTCTGAATACACCCTTAAAGTTTCGTTACTAATTAAAAACAAGTGGTGTATAGGAAGTCAATGTATAATATTTTTGTTTGACCGGCACTTTTAAATATTTGGACCAGAATTGGAATTTGGAAAAAAAATTTTTGGAACCTGGATGAAATCCTTTGATTTCTACGCATTCATAGTCGGCGCTTATAAACCGTTGCGCGACCTGTTTAAAAATGCTTAAACATAATCAGTTAAAGCCTGACCAGAAATATAAAAAACCTGGTTTGGAGGCGCTGCAATCAACCTGTTAGTGTTCAAAGTACAAAAATTAGTTCCAACGATTTTCCGCAACATGGCGAGGTTTTTTATATTTCTGGTCGGGCTTTACCTACGTCATCAACTGAACGTATTTTTGTAAGGTTTGAATTAATTTCTCCTTGGTTGTCGCATGCCCATTTTGAATAGATTCGGCGAGATGCTTAGTATTAATTTTTAGATTTAGAGCTGCCAAGAATATTGGTGCAACTAATTGACTTAGTTTTCTTTGTAAATAAGTTATGTTTCGTTTGAATTCATTTTGTTTGTGTTATTCTATGTGTTTAATTATTATCCATAAACCCCATGGATTGAAGACTGAAGAATAAATCATGTCTTGTCTTATGTATGTATTTTTATTTATTTTCTACACTAAATATACAACTGTAACAGAAATGTGTCTGTAGGTACATCTTCTTCTTATCGTGTCGACTTCAAATTTTGAACAAAGTCGCTAAATAGTACCTTGCCAGAAGTGGGCAACCGATACTGCACCGTCGCTAGCGGTCATGAGCTCCTCCTGCGTACAGGTGTTAGGGCACGCAGGGCACGATGTGAGATGGGCCATCGTTTGTGGAGCTCCACACAAGCAACTCACATTTTGCGCATCCGAGAATCCCCACCTGAACATGTCCTTACTGCGACCGACCTGGGTTCGAAGTCGGTTTGTAGGTACATTGAAGATATTTACAATAAAACCGGTCAAATGCGAGTCGGGCTCCTCGCGCACCGAGGGTTCATTTCATTTCATTTATTTACTTCCATTAACAATATACATTGTGTCGGAATTACACTTAATATTAGGTACATTACAAAGTTCCGTACCACGCCACCACACAACATAATATTAACATACAAAATAAGTTTTTTTTCTCCGGCACATTTAGCGCGAGACTTTGACTCACACTTGGCCTATAAAGTTTGCTCTTGTTTAACGCTTGTATGTATTACCGTTTTTACGATAGAGCGAGCAGCAATAACGTTGATAAAAATTACTAGTTTCTGGTATGACGACACCACCTCAATTTTTAACTTTTTGACTTTTTATTATTTGTTAGCAAAAGCGCCATAATGCACACGCACGCACATTCTGTGAAAATTTCAACTGTCAATTCCAAAGTTACAGCCCTAAATAGGTAAGACAGACAGACAGATGGACGGACGGAAAGACAGCGTAGGCTTATGAATAGGGTCCTGTTTTCTCCCTCTGGGTACGGACGGAACCCTAAAAAGGTTACGTTATGGAGTGCGATTTTTAAAAGTCACGTTCAAATCTGCAGTAGAAAATGTCAAAATTACAATGGAGTATTATGGCATCATTATCATTATTTTGAATCTCACGATGGTTCGGTGTCCCTGACTCCATTTCACCTATTTTTGGATTTTTTGCACGTCTGTGTTTATTCAAACATCACGGTAAAGCGACAGGATCGATTTTGATGTAACTTTTTGTGTTTTTAATTAAGTTTGTGAATAGACTTAAAACTGGTATATTTTATCTATAGGATTACAGAAGCCGGTGTGCACGAAGTCTCAAAGGCAAACGCTAGTGGAATATAAAATAAAACTTTTGGTTTGGTTTGTATTAATTATTTCAAAATACAAGGCCTTTAATAGTTAACAGTAATTTTATGCTTGTTACTGGTCATAACATCGTTGGTACAATCGTTGAGATGTGCAGCCAATGTGCATTCGTCTCGGATCCTGGCGCTCGACTCGATGCATCTGTCCAAATTATTATCCAGTTTCTTCATTAACTTGGTGTCTTTAGCGTAGAATTTACTTACTAGGGTTAGTAGATTACCTGAGGAATTCAGAAATGGGAGTACTATATAGGGTCCTTCTTAATATGCTGACACTTTTTTAAGGGGATGATCAGACCATCAAACTGAACAACTTTCTCTATGGCACCAACATCGAAATCGCGAAAAATAAATCTGCCCCTCCATACAAAACTGCAAAACTACTCGAGCCAAATGTATGGGACAACTGTTTTTTTTTTCGCGATTTCTATGTTGGTCCCATAGAGAAAGTTGTTCAGTTTGATGGTCTGATCATCCCCTTAAAAAAGTGTCAGCATATTAAGTTGGACCCTGTATAAAATAAACCTTTGCTGATCTGAATGCACCAATAAGTTGTTTGTGGGAGTCACGTTGCAGGAATTGACCCGAGCACACGTCTCGCGTGGTTTTCGCGCGTCGCGTTTTTGCCTGCCACGAGGCTCCGCAATCCTCAATCTCTTCAATTCAATTCAATTATACTTTATTGCACACCAAAACAGAACATACATTTGAATACAGATAAAGAATTACAAGTAGGTACAAATAAGGCGGTCTTATCGCTAAAAAGCGATTTCTTCCAGACAACCTTAGGGTAGAGGAAATAAAAAAACGAAAAATAGGTAGGCGGTGTAGCTTAAAAGAATGAAATGGCTTGAGTGTATAAATATCCTTATAAATAAAATAAAATAATCTATAACAAATACATATATACATACATATCTTTTTTAACAATACCTAAACATACATAAGTGACTACAACATACAACACGGAAGCAACTGTAAGAGGAGAAAAATAACTAAAAGTGAAGTTGAAAAGAAATCAGAGGTTAAGGAAGTGATCTTTGACTCTCGACTTAAAAACACTCAAGGAGGGAGCACGTCTGATCAATTCTGGCAATGAGTTCCAGAGCCGAACAGCTTGCACGGAGAAGGAATTGGTGTAGAAGTTAGTGGAGTGGATAGGCATAAGAAGGGATAAATTTTCAGAGGAGCGCAGGTGACGGCCAGTGGTAGAGGAACAGAAAACAAAGCGTTCCTTGAGGTAATGAGGAGTCAAAGGAAGAAAGAGTATGGAATAGAGAAAGGACAGGATATGAGCATCTCTTCGACGTTTGACCGGGACGTTTCTCTTCTTGTTCTTGAACAAAAACAATCCCTGAGATTGGGATAGATACTCCCATAAATTACACTTGACACTGGCGGAAATGCGGTGCTACGCACAAGCAAAAAGCCATTAATTATAAATAAAAATAAAAAAAAGTTGTTTGTGCTGAGTGTGATTGTCTCAAACTCAGAAGAAGACATTTTAATGCATTCCTATGTGAAGTCTTCCAATCAGCAATCGCGAATTAACCCCCATACTCCTTGATTTGAGTGTAAGCATGTGCCCTAAGTTGATCCAGATTAAAATAGATGCCTCTTTTCATGTTTTCGTGGGTACCTATACTTTGACGCCTTCATTCTTAAACTTCAAATAAAGAAAGTGAACTCTGCCACAATTTACGACACTTCTGTTGGTGTTACCAAAAGTCCTAATTTATGAACACAATTGCAGTCGTAGATTGTGTGATTAAAGACTTCAAAAGTAAAATGAATGGATGGGCGCAAAGCACATTTAATTGAAGTACACAAAGTAGGCGCGGGCGTGCACTTGGTCTTTCATCTCTAGACTAATAATACCTCTATTAATTTTCATATTAGAGATGACTCCGTTCCGTTTGAGCACGCAAGCGATCAGGCACTCCCCGTGTACAGGTGAGTCCTGCTTCGGAGACAATCTCTTCACCGGCCTCTTGTCATTCGCCTGCACTTCCTTCAGACACTCGGTCATGTTCAGTTTGAACTGCTGTACATGGGCTGCCACTTCTGGTGGAAACGTACTGTAGGACCAATCGGGATCTTTGTTTTCTGTTTTGTGGTGGCGAGCTAAGAGGGTAATTTTAGTTTAATGAAATTATTAGAAAACATAATTATGTTACATACAAATTCGTGGTGGTCCAGTGGCGAGTAACCTTGCCTGCCGTGCAGGAGGCGATGGTTCGATCCCCGTTCAAGCCGACTCGTACCAATGAGATTTTCAGAATTTATGTACTTACCTACGATGTTACACACCATTGGCTTTTCGGATGGAAAACATCGTGAGGAAACATGCATGCTTCAATTTTGTAGCATGTATTGTCACCCCATTATAAGTGGTGACGACGGGCTCACTCCACGTCACACTGGACAGAGTTTCGGTACAACTGTGAAATGTAGATGTAAGTTTTCATAATATCTCTGACTACACCTCTGGGAATATAGTCGTGAGCGTATGTTTTATTACTTACCATTTTTAGCTCGATTTTTACTATCCAAATTCAAATTTCTTGTTATTATTGTATCTTTATCAATTTTTATATCGTGAGGTTTTTTCTCTCCCTCATGTACGGTATCAATGCCCATCATTCTGTTCTTTTCCAAGATTTCATCTTTCTTAGCCACTTCGCAATTTACTAAATTAAAAATTGTTAGAAGAATCAAAAGCCAGTAACTCATGTTGCTAGCTTGTGAAAAAATGTATTTAGGTATTTCAGAAAATGGTGTGCAATACCTAGATTGTTAACTTTTATTGGTTGTTATTAAGGTTTTTTATTTTTATATGACTGTATATAGACTAACGAGGTGTCGGTAATCAATGATAAACTAACGAACGCATTCCCTTTAGGTTTGGAGTGGTAAAAATCATAGCATATGCTTACGACTATATTCCCCGAGGGGGTAGTCAGAGATATTCTGAAACCTCGGAACATCCACGTTTCACCAGTAGTACCGAAACTCTGTCCAGTGTTACGGGGGGTGACCCCGTCGCCACTTGTAATGGACATTGGACAGTGGGTACAATACATGCGTCGAAATTGAAGCATGCAGGTTTTCCTCACGATGTTTTCCTTCACCGAAAAGCCATTGGTGTTACAAATCGTACAAAAATTCCAAAAAACTCATTGGTACGAGTCGGCCTGGACGGGGATCGAACCATCGCCTCCTGCACGGCAGGCAAGGTTATTCGCCACGGGACCACCACACCACTGGAACAACTTTCACCATAGAGCCAATATCGAAATAATAAATAAATCACCTGTTCCATACATTTGTGTCGAGTAGCACGTCTTCACTGAATTGTTTTCTAGATTTGAAACGTGGCTCCATAGTGAAAGTTATTCAGTTTGATGAGTAGAAAACATTGGACAACACGCAGTTGCAAGATACATCATACGTGATTTTCGTAGGGTGGCTTTGTATGTTAGAATGTATTTTCTCCCCTCCGGACGGAAAGCGTCAATTCACGTCCCGCTGCGCTAAACGAAGTTGCCACTTTCCACCTCCGTCGAGGAGAATAATAGTATAGGTACTAACCTCGGGTAGTAAATAAGAAAGCCTAAGATCACAATTACATGAGATCTGAGACCTTTCTTACTTTCCTGCCCTGCCTATATCTCTGTTATGGTAAAAAAAGCAGCCCAAGTGAAATTATCTTTTTTTGAATTATTTTATATTTGCATTGAAAACAACACGCCACAATGTGTTTGCAAGCGAAATTCTCAATCTTTGTAGCTAACTACAATAAATGTACAGTCAGCAGCAAAAAGATGTATGCCTCCTCATGCAAAAAATGTATCCACTTTAGTAATACGCGTAGTACTAAAGTGGATACATCTTTATACTACGACGTAGTAAAAGTGCATCCATCTCTTTGCTGCTGACTGTACAATACAATACAATACAATAATGTCACGTAAAGTCACACTTTCGCCATGCAATCTTAAACATTTTCTTAACTGATTTAACATAATTCATAATAAATAAAACCAATTAGAAACTGTATTTATACATTTAATTATTTTATATTATACTTTGTGATTATTTTAAACAATTACTATTTACAGATACATATTAAATTAATTTGAACTATGTTATTTGAATAAAATAAATATGTCAGTAATTAAAAAACGTTGTTAAAATATAATGATAAATTTTAAGAAACTCAGTTGCACAAACGCTCATTAAAGTTAATCGTCTATTAAATCTCTTGCTAGCTTTTACTACGTCATCAAGACACAAATTTACAGCAAGAGATTTAATGGAGTATTAACTTTAATGAGCGTTTCTGCAACTGAGAGTGACTCTTATGCAAGTTAATTTACAATTCATTATGAAACATCGTTGACATAGTGAAAGTTGTTCAGTTTGATGGTCTTGACCACCCCTTTAAATATTACTAGGGTGTTTGGGGTGTTAGGGTGTTTTGTTACAGAGACCACCCCTCGGGGGAATATCTCGTGAACATATGCTTATGCTATGCTTTTGTTACAGAGCGAACAAAGTGGGCAGTGATGAAAATCTCAAATAACAAATGTGCTAGCCAACTTTTGCTATGGGATTCCTATAATCTTTTCCGTCTATAGCATAGCATTGAGTATGCTATGTTTCCAATTAACAATATAAGAGCATAATTTGACTAAATAAATAAAAAGAGAGACTTCTTGATCGATGTGCCACTCCACATGAAAAGCTACCTTATAACTTGCCGCTTACGACATAGTCTTAATAGTTATACTAATCTCTAAAGGCCAACCTAGAACCCTAGATGGACAAATACTCTTGTCCAGCATTTAAAAGCTAGGCAAGCTTGATGTTGCTTAAGGGTGAACGCAGACAGGGCCGCACCGCACGCGCCGCAGTCGCCGCATTCGAATTCTTAAGAACCTACCGAGCCTATTGTGCTGCCCTCAATCGTATTTTTTTTTTATTTCTAAACAGTTTCCAAACAACAAGAATGTAGTCCAGCATAGCTAGCATGCCGCAGTGATACATACAGCGCTATCACACCTTAGCTCTCTTTCTATTTGCGTGCGAACGAACGAGATAAAAGACGTGATACAGCCGTATCACGTGTAGCATACTACGAGTGCTGATTGGCTTTCAATTTATCGAAACATTACGGATTATTATGTTTTACGCTTGTAGCTAAAAAAGTGACCACTTTTGGCGGTTTTAAAGATAATACAGTGACTTGAGGTGACTTTCAGCCCTTGGTTAACAATCTACTATTGTCTATAGGCCCTGGAGTGCGATTTTTGAATCTCATTCGGTGAGCTCAGCAGTTGAAAATGTCAAAATAACTATGGAGATACGCATCTTTCTACTGCTGATTTGCCTTTCAAAAATCATGCTCAAGGAGAGCTATTTTTGAAAGTCAAAACAGCAGTAAAAAGATGCGTATCTCCATAGTTATTTTGCCATTTTCAACTGCTGAGCTCACCGAATGAGATTCAAAAATCGCACTCCTGATCAAAATTCGAAAGATAAAAAAACGGGTTTGACAGATCTGTGGGCTTTATTTACAAAGGAACTAAAAATAAAAACTTAGTAAACGACGACCGTCTGTTAGATACCTTTTCATATGACTTGACTCAAATAATAATTCTTAATTTACAAATACTTGGATAAAATTTACATTCGATTTTAAATCCTATTCGACTATACATACACACAATTGTACACAATCACGCTACATTGATCTCTTGTAGAGTTAAAGCATTCATAAATTATTTTCTATTTACTCTAGCGTCTAGGACTATTAGCTGAATCTTCTCTAATTGGCAGGCATGACTATATCTGAAAAGAGAACAAGAATTTTAAAATCGATTGTGTCAATAAATATGATATTTGAATATTAAAGCGCATCGCATACAGAAGGAGTCGAGGCGGAGTCGAAGCGGCGTCGAGTTGCGGGCGCGCCTTGGTGACCTTGACATACGGTCGATAATTGTATACCAAGAATTCGAGCGGCGCTCAATTACTGACCGTATGTCAAGGTAGCAAAGGCGCGCGCAAGCGCCTCGACTGCTTTTGTATGCGATGCGCTTTAGGCGGCGCAGAGTGCGAGGTGCACGAATGTGGCTAGTACTAATAGGCGCGCGCGCAAACGCGGTAAACGCGCGTTTGTCAATCGAGTGGCTTTATAGCTACACTAGCAATTAACAGGCGTTTGTATCGATTCAAACGCATGATTGTAGCGAGGCACACACGTGTTTGTATCGATGCACACGCGCGTGTGCAGTTTGCTACAGGAATGAGTAAATAATCCACAGAGACAAAGCTTCTAAGGAGAGCGCACTGATCACGTTCTTAACCTCCCTTAACCCCACATTCTTAAGCAGACAGTTGGTAGTTGTAGCAATGTTTCTGACCACTCCCGAAGGGGTTGCGGTCGTGAGTTTATGTAGTTACTAGTGTTTTCCCGCGACTTCGTCCGCACAAATTATATACCAGATTTTAAGTCAGATCATAAGCTATCAAACAAAAAAAGTTTCATCAAAATCGGTTCAGTAGTTTTTGCGTGATGCGCCAACAAACATACAAACAAACAAACAGACAAACAGACGGACAAAATTTCTAAAAAAGGTTGATTTCGAGTCAGGGATACCTAAAAACCATATCGTAATCTTTTTTTTGTAAATATCTTCAATGTACAGACACACTTCAGTTACAGTTTTATAATAGTTTAGATGTGTATGTACAGTACGTACTGTCTTGGGGCGTGGCGGGCGCGCAGGCGGCGCAGAGCGGCGCGGGGCGCGGGGAGGCGAGGGCGGGGAGGGGCGCGCGGCGGGACACGCAGCGCGTGCACACGTACCTGCCGCAGCCCCAGCAGTGGTGCTGCAAACGTTACATTATATCTAGATTACATAAAGCTATAAGAACGAAATAGGTCCCCAGAAAACCGGCTCTGTGCAACGAACAAAATGCACTGGAGCACGCAAACATCGCGGACGTAAAGCCATTAAATGAATAGGTAGTACTGGCGTACCTGCCTCCGTGGTCTAATTGTTAAAAGCATTGGGCTCTTGACACGGAGGTCGTGGGTGCGATTCCCACTGGGGACACCTATACTCCATTCCAAATAGCAACGAAAATAAAAGGCCATTTTTAATTACAGAAACAGAGATTTAAAACACTTAGTCTTAGAACAGCTTTAGTAACGTCCAAGATATTTCGGATAGTTTATCTTTCTGATAAATAAATTATATTTGCTTATCAGAGTTGGCCAGAAATCTAAATAGGAATCGGAAAATCTCGTCGTCCTTATTTGGAATGCAGTATAGTGAAAACAACACTGTACGTCTTTCTCCAGTTGGTTAGGACATTGCAGGCTGAAAAAAAAGATAATTCAGTGCTTCAGATAGCACGTTAAGCCGTTGGTTCCGGCTAATATCTCTTGTGGTAGTAGTCGTTACATAAAAACCACATCAGGGGCCGTAACTCGTAAGGCGCTGGCGTTCGATCGGCTTGATCCGCGATCGCCGTATGTATGCTTGTATGTGCACTGTATCGTGAATCATGGAGCCGGGACCTTGTGGGACCTATTTATATTGTGCAATAAAATTAAGGGTCGAGCCCGACTTGTCCGCCTGCGTTCGCGACTGCGGAGTTGTCTATCTTTAACCATGTATTGTTAATTATCTCTTAAGGCACTAATAAAAAAGTACCAAAGATTAATACGCATTATTCGAAATATTTCTCTGTTAAGTTAACCCACATAGAGGTGCTACTTGGGAATGTTCCTCCATTGAAAAGGGAAGATCGTCCACCAGACTTAGTGTGAAGCCTGGGGACCGGCCGTGGTCCATCAGTTCTTAGTTGGACCTTGTATATAGGGTCCAACTTAATATGCTGACACGTTTTTAAGGGGAGGTTCAGACCATCAAAAAGAACAACTTTCACTATGGGACCAATATCGAAATCGGGAAAAAAAAAATTTATGTTCTATACTCTACAAATCGACTAGAGCTAAAATATGTATGGGATATGAAATTATTTTTTTCGCGATTTCGATGTTGGTCCCATAGAGAAAGTTGTTCAGTTTGACGGTCTAAACAACCCCCTTAAGAGTTTTAAAAATTTATTCTTACTTAAGAAACACCCTGTATATCGAATCTGTGATTATTTTTCTTGCGCGACTTATGTCTCGCATTCGATTGTGAACCTTATTTGTAGTAGGTTACGAGTTACGTATTTACGGTGAACGTTGTCTTTGTACGGAGCATATTTCCGAGAGCGACGGTATCGCCATCTGTTAGCTTCTTTGCTATAACTTGTGGGTGTTGGTTGACATCTATGGCAAGTCCCCACAATCATATAATGCCCACAGTGTCGAAAACGACCTTATACAAACTATGGTTGTATTCGGTCGTTTTCGACCCAAGGCTGCATTTATCACATTAATTGGTATCACTTTCAAGTTGGTGGAGATAATTATTGCCAGTTTTCGGACGGATTTCGGGAATAACTTGACAGGTTTTACCAATGACATTCACGTAAAGTCACATTGAAACTTAAAGGTAAATAAATAAATAAATATATATCTTGGACAGTGTCACACAAATTATCTAGTCACATTTAAAGTTCCAGAATCTAGCCTGGACTTGTATTATGATAACTAGACAACGATATAGAATACATATATAGATACAAACATCCATGACTCGGGTACAAATATTCATATTCGTCATACAAATATTTGTCCCTTACGGGATTCGAACCCGCGACCCCCGGCACAGCAGGCAGGTTCACTACAGACTGTGCTTTACCAGATATTTTACCAGGAATAGAGGAACTGACAGCTGAGAGAGCGAGATGTACCTAGCGGAACCACTGTATAATAGAAAGAGGTACGTGACGCTAGGCAATAGAACCGTTTTCTAATCTCTTTCCAATTTTTACAATTCGGTTTCCGTGAATAATTGCGAATCTAAAGTGAAATCGTAGATAATTTTGTGAAATATACTAAAACTACTTAATTAATTTATCCACGATTTCACGTTAGACTCAGAATTATAGACAGTATTCGAACTTTTGCCTGCGAATAGTCTCCTGAAAACATCCAAAAATGGTTTGATTTGACAACTCATGTCAGTTGCTCTATTCCTGTAAGGTATAATACCTTTATGCATTGAAATTAATCCTTATTTCACCGGCGCGGGGACTTTTGATCGTCTGATAATGTAATCTTCTTCTTATCGAGTGGGCTGCAAAGCCCTGATGGTGTCAGAGTTTATTCAAACCGCCTTACGGCCTCTGACTTGGTTTTTATGTAACAACTACTACCAGTGATAGTAGCCGGGACCAGCAGCTTAACGTGCCATCCGAAGCACGGAATCATCTTTCTTTTCAGACAATCGGGTGATTCAGCCTGCAATGTCCTAACCAACTGGGGAAAAACGCACAAAGTAACATTTCACTAGGTGCCCCCCGTGGGAATCGAACCCACGACCTCCGTGTCAAGAGCCCAATGCTCTAACCATTAGACCACGGAGGCATAATGTAATAAAATACAAATATAAACATACCTTCCTACTGAAATGATCGAGGGGTGTGGAGCAGGAGCACTCGGTGACGTTCTTGAGGCTCTTCCAGTCCAGCGCCACCGTGTTCACTTCTTGTTCTAGCTGCGTGAAGTTTGCTGGTATTAAGTCGTCCGCCCTCTGGGGATTCAAAATAAACCATGATTGCCAACATAAATGAAATTTTAATTTTGGTTGTGTTGTGATTGACCTATCGAACACAAACTGCATGAAAATTGTAACCTAATCATTTAGGGTCAATTGAATCTGAACCACAGAATATCTATCATCTACAATTATAAAACAGTTCTGTGACTGACTGATAGACAACTTACAGCCTAAACCGCTGTAGATTTTATTTATTTTATTTTATTCATTTTAGGAAAACTTACGGACTAATTACAGGATAGTAAGATATCAACATTTTTATAAACCAACATTGCCAACTAAAAGTTTCCACAGATACATGATTTTTGGAATACATTCTCTACAGTGGACGTAGGGACGCACTAAGAAAGGATTTCTCTAAAATTAACCCCAAAAGGGTTTTGAAGAGTGGCGTAAAATGTAAGTAAATGCGTATTCTTGTCTCGCTCTCACTCACTAAGTAGGCACATGTTAACCTCTTCTTTAAAAATTTTGCCATTTGTATGAAATGACAGCTAAATGCCCACGGGAAGAAATAGGCATATTCTCACGACTGTACTCCCCGAGACTACTAATTTTCATGGGAAGATATGTACCTACCTCAGTAATAAGTGGTATGATGTTGGGCTTCGTGGTGGAACCGTTGGCTTCCTTCAGCGGGTGATCGTGGTTCGCGCACTCCAGCTCAGAGAGAGACGCTCCTGATTCATACAGCATTCTGCGGTTGGAAAACATTTGCGTGTAAGGATGATCTATATATCTATCTATCTATAACGTCACGCCTCTTTCCCAATGGGGTAGGCAGAGACCAGAGCGCGCCATCTACTACGATCCTTACAAATCTATTTTGCTTCATTCACATCCATACATCTCTTCATACATGCCCGTCGGTTTCGAGTACTCCGCACCTTCCCTTTTTGAAGGACGCAACTGATTTGATCAGAATACGTCCTACGAGGGCGCCGTCTGCCGACACTTCCACTCACTTTAGCTCCATATATCTCTTTCGAAAATCTGCTATCACTCATCCTCTCCACATGACCAAACCAACGAAGCATACCCTTCTCTATTCTTGTCACAACATCTTCTTTCAATTTACATCGATCTCTAAAGTGTAAGGTGTAAGGATGATTATGTTATATTTTGTAAAATCAGAGATCACCTTCAAATAAAATTGTTATTCTACAAGCACAAAACAAGGTAAAGAAACACCGTGAGGAAACCTGGGTGGCATGTATTGTACCCACTGTCCATTACAAGTGGCGACGGGCTCACTCCCCGTCACACTGGACAGAGTTTCGGTACTACTAGTGAAACGTGGATGTTCTGAGTATTATATCTCTGACTACCCCCTCGGGGAATATAGTCGTGAGCATATGCTATATGCTACAAAACAAGGTATTGAAACAAACAACGCGATGTTTTTGTAAAAAAAAGATTATTTCAAACTTAGAATAAGGCTACATTTCAACATTTAGAATAAGCAACATAAAACATTTGAAAGTTACGATGTTTGACATTCAATCACGCATAAACGACTTAACGGATTCGGATGCAATTTGGCACGCAGATAGAATATGTTCTGAATTAACACATAGGAACTTTATAATGTCAACGAAATCGATCGAAATATAGAAACATTCATCATTTCACAAGTAGTACCCTATGGGCTGAGACACATTTACCGCCATCGACCGACGGCGGGCCCATACAAAAATGACATTTAGTATGGGAAGCCTTCGACGGCGGACGGCTTCCCATACTAAATTACATTATTGTATGGGCCTGCCGTCGGTAAATGTGTCTTTTCTTCCCATAAGTGTCCTTCACATAATAACATTTAAAAATACTAACTTATTATCAATCTGTAAGGCTTCAGTCTTCGTTTCGATCTCGACGGCGTCCATATTGCCGTTCTGGTAGTTGACGACCGTTGTCTCACTGCTTTTCTCCGCCTTCTTACCAGATAACAAGTTCTTGAATGTTGTTATCCTCTGAAAACACAATTTTTACAGTTAGATCAAAAGAATTGGTGGTGAAGGTGGCGGGAACCAGTTGGATGAGGGCAGCGCAGGACCGGTCGTTGTGGCAATCCTTGGAGGAGGCCTATGTCCAGCAGTGGACGTCCATCGGCTGAGATGACGATGACTGAATTAGTAAAGTATTTAAAAAGGGTCAGAGGGTTTTTTAGAGTCCACTGGCGATAAGAGGGCTGGCAGTTACCTTCGTCAGCGCATAAGCTTAGCGATTCAGAGGGGGAATGCTGCCAGCGTTCTAGGGACCGTCCCACAGGGGGAGGCTTTGGAGGAGGTTTATAGATTGTAGGTAGGGAAATTGACGAAGCTTGTTGCAGATGTACGGGATGTATTTATTGACGAAACGTTCTGTGGATCTGAGTGGTTTATTTTCTTTGACGAAGCCTGGTGTGGATGTCAGTGATGTATTGTCTTTGACGAAGCCTGTCGTGGATACGCACTTTGTCTTTCTTGAATAAAGCTAAATTTATTTAGTAGTGTGCCTAAAAGGGTCAGATCTAATTATCAAATGGATGGATGAGAGCAGATTGACACGTGCAATATTTTAGGCTAAGTGGAAATTTAGTTGCCCCTGCTTACCTACAATCTGGGGGTACGGTAGTAGCATAAGCATATGCTCACGACTATATTCCCCGAGGGGGTATTCAGAGATATTCTAAAACCTCAGAACATCCACGTTTCACCAGTAGTACGGTACGGTAGTGCCCCCGCAAAAGTCATCATCATCAGCCTATATACGTCCCACTGCGGGGCACAGGCCTACCTTCTAGGAGGGTGTTTGGGCGTTAGTCCACCACGCGTGCCCAATGCGGATTGGTAGACTACACATATACGCATCAGAATATCTTCTTCTGCATAATATGCAGGTTTCCTCTCGATGTTTTCCTTTACCGTCTGAGAGCAGTGGGTAATACGTACATAAGTAAGAAAAACTCATTGGTACATGGCATGTTGTCCGTGCGGATTCGAACCCGGACCTCATGATTGAGAGTCCATACCTCTCCGCAACGCGCCACCGAGCTCTCAAGTAGTTATACTAAAACTAAGTTATACTAAATAAGCAGTGATACCTTGGTAAGGTAATTGATGTGGTGCTCCAACGCGGAGCAGTGTTCGACGGACGCCGGCAGCAGATCACCGAGCGGCTCGCGAGGGTGGACTCCGTTCTCATATCGGCAGTACATGCCGCGCCAGAATCTGCCATTGAAAACAATTATTATTATCAGCCAGACCTCACCAGACGAGGAAAAGCCTGTAACATCGTGGTTTACAACTATCCATAAGGATATGAAAAGCTTAAACTTAAGCGAACAAGACGCTCAAAATAGAGCTGCCTGGAGACTCAATATAAGGAAAGCCGACCCCGACTGCTAGTGAGCACGTTCCACTTTTCATGGACAGTAGACCACAACACTAGGTTTTCTTGCCAACATTTCCTACTTCCAAATAAGCCAATGGTATTTCAAAGCGTACAAAAGTTACCAGTGATTCTATTGGTGTATTTGCCTTTCTCACTTTTTACTTGTAACAATGAATGATCATCCCGAAAGGGGAGATCCTCGTGAGCTTATGTATGTAGATTTAAAATGAGACAAATATGTACCTAACACTCTGCGCGCTCAGATCTGGCTTGATAACGTCCGGGTAGGCTTTCGGGTTGTATAGAGGATTCTTGTACTCGTTCAGATGGTTCGCCATGTAGCCCCACAGCGAAAACGTGCGCTCTGGTAACCTGTAAACATCAAGAAATAGCATAAGCATTTGCTCACGACTATATTCCCCGAGAGGGTAGTCAGAGAAAATCTGAAAACTCAGAACATCCATGTTTCACCAGTAGTACCGAAACTCTGTCCAGTGTTACGGGGAGTGAGTCCGTCGCTACTTGTAATTGACAGTCGGTACACACGCCTCGAAATTGAAGTATGCAGGTTTAGTGACGATGTTTTCCTTCACCGAAAAGCCAGTGGTTTTACAAATCGTACATAAATTCCGAAAAACTCATTGGTACGAGTCTAGCATGGACGAGGATCGAACCATCACCTCCTGCACGGCAGGCACTCGCCACTGGAGCACCCAGGCTATTAGACCCTTCATCAAAAAGTAGGTAGGCATTTTGATTCTTATATTACTTTTAAAAGAGTCAAAGGTCGTAAATCAAGGCATATTTTAAACAGATAGTGGTGAAATAGGTGTTGAAATAAGCAAATTATGTATTAGTTTTTAGAGTTCCGTACCCAAAGGGTGCCAACGGGCCCCTATTACTAAGCCTACGTTGTCTGTCTGTCCTACCGTCCGTCTGTCCTACCAAGATAAAACATAACCCGCCTCAGATAGCTTCGTTTCTGCTAGACCATGTCCTATGAAAGTCTAATTTGATACCTCTTCAAAACTAGCTAAGAATCGTTCGTCCTTGGGTGACTGGGTCATCCAACTGAGATCTTTGCTCAAGAAAGGATCTCTGACTTGAGATAGCTTCGACCCACTCACCTGAAATTCCTTTGATCCTTCTGGCAGTTTCCGATCAAGCCCTAATTGAAGACCTCTACAAAACGGAGATCCCTTATGAAACTGACTGAAAGGGTCACTCACCTGAGATCTCTTCGGTCTTTCTGACAGTTCCCTATGAAGGTGCCGTACTGACAGGCGTGTGCATGGTCGTGCAGCGTCAGTAGGAAGCGCTCGTTGAACTGGAAGGCCTCCGGGTGCTGCCGGAGGATCTGCCACGTGCAGTCGAGGAGCTGGGTGAAGACTGGTGAGCGTTCGCGACCGTCGCAGGAGACGTGGCCGCAGCGCGCGGTGAATTTGTGGCCGAATGATAGCCAGTCTTTTTCTATTAGAGCCTGTGAAATAACACATAGGTTTAGTCTAGGTATTGACATTTGTTATTGATCGTACGGTCAAGGCTCCGTCACTAGGCCGTAGGAACCGAGATAAATGTGTAAGCGATGCGCTTGTATGAATTCTGCCACT
Source organism: Agonopterix heracliana (assembly GCA_963693445.1). NCBI lineage: Eukaryota > Metazoa > Arthropoda > Insecta > Lepidoptera > Depressariidae > Agonopterix > Agonopterix heracliana. Next base: position 4,916,029 of record OY856321.1, read on the forward strand.
CGCTCCAAACGGCAACGTCGCACGCTGTACGAATTAATAAATAACAACGCTGATTCCAGCGGCATTAGATACATTTTTGCACGTACCGTCTGAACTTTACCGAGTAAATGATTTAAGCATGATTTGTTCAGTTTGACAGTCTGATCATCCCCTTAAAAAAGTTTCAGCATATTAAGACAATTATTTCTGACTGCCGAGTCTCATGTTGTTCCCATATGGGTCTCACTTGTCAGACACACACACGCACAGTACCTGGTAGCCGTTGATGGTGCGGTAGTGCGGCTCGAGGCAGAGCGCCGCGAGGGAGCACACCTGCGCGGTGCGGTCCCACCCGTCGCTACAGTGCACGCACACACTGACGCCGCTCTCTATGGCGTTGGCTATCCACACGGACGTGTCTAGTATCGATCTGGAAATATACACAATAATCTCCATCAGCGTCTATCATCCCCACTGCAGCGCACAAAGGTACTCAAGGAGGGTATGGATAACGCCCTTAGAGTATGTATAAACAAGTTATAGAGCGCGCGCATCTGCCACGGCCATTGGCCCCGAGCGAATGCGTATGATTGTAAAATTTCAGTGTTTCAATAAAGCTAGTCTAGAATTATTCTTTAAAATTTCCATGATAGCCACGGTTTATACAGAAGAGACGTGTGGCGGTGGCGGATAATCTAAGTAACACAATATAAACCTTATAGTCCGTAGCATAGCGTCGTTTTTGTCGTAAAGGAGGATCGCGCCCGCGCATCCAGGTGACGTCACCTGGAGGCGTGGTCGTAATTCTCCAAACGACGCTATGCTACGTACTAGTGTTTATAATTGTGTTACTTTGAATATCCGCCACCGCCACACGTCTCTTCTGTATAAACCGCGCCATAAACAGACGTATATGTAAAAATATAGAACGTTAAATATTTCTCTTGAAAATGCTCACTGACACAATAAGGACGAGTTTTATTTTGGTACTAGTTGAACGAGAAATTGACACGCTTTGTTGTTCACGGTTGCTTACGGTGATACTCGGTCAGGCGCGCTCTGTAGCTTTCTTATACATACTCTAAGATAACGCCCATCTCTGCTACTTACTTGATGTGTTTGAGCCAACCAGAAGATTCTAAACCGTTTAAGAATGATGACATCGTCGGTGTATTCTGTTCGCATGCTGAAAACAAAATGTTGTCAAGTTTAGATTATGCTATTTATTTATAGATAGGATTGACGACGTTATCTTAACTATAATAAAACCGTAAAATCGTGAGGAATATAAAAGTAGCGGTTCACTTCATATAAACTCAAAAAACCCTCGATAGCGCGATTTAAATGACGTGCAGCGCCATCTTTTGACAAAATTGTTAGTTTGTTTGTTTGTTCGCGCATCACGCAAAAACTACTGAACCGATTTTGATGAAACTTTTTTTGTTTGATAACTTATGATCTGACTTAAAATCTGGTATATAATTTGTGCGGACGAAGTCACGGGAAAACACTAGTTACTTATATTTCGTTATATTTTTATTTAGGTAAGTAATTTTCCAAAATTCGCAATCATTATTTCGGGCATCTTAGACTGGCACACATCAGATTTTCCATCCTCTCCCTTCCTTCAGGAAAGAGAGGGACGGCATCTTCAGACATTATACTATTGTCTGATGTTTTCATCCCTCTCCTTCGTGATGGGAGGGACTTATATACTATTGGATCAGACAATCGAACGGAATGTCTGACGTCTTTTTCCAGCCTTAAGGGGCCATAGGTCCCGAAGAATATTTTCTATGAGAAAAGCGATTGCGGAGCGCTCCGAAAAGTGTGTGCGTGAGCCGTATTTTCGATTAAAAAAAACTAACGAAAGTACTTTTTCTATATTTTTTTTATGATTTCACTAGTTAAACTAATGGTGAATATGTGAGTATAAATGCAAAAAATCTGAAACTATTTTAAGTTCTTCTAAAACGAGAAAAACGTTTTAAAATGCATGAAAATACGTCATCTATGTGACGATTTTCTATCGAGTGAAGTAATTCCAATCGTGTATTCAGGTTATGATTTCACTAGATAAACTATCCAAAAATACTGAGGTATGACTTTAGTTTCGGTAAATGGTATAAATCTAGTCGTAAAATGAAAAATTAAAGATGCCTTCGAGGTATTTCCACCTACTATTACGTCTTAAGCTGACAGAAGAATATTTCAGGGATATAAATATATTTTTGTCATATTTCCATATACTCCTTTTTTCTCGATAATCCGAGGAACATGACTTGAAATGAACCATATCCATAAACAAATAAGAACTAACTTTCAACAAGTTTCTGAAGACTCTTCCTCATGACGTGGATGTTGCCGATGCCCATGAACTGGAACTTGATATTTTCGTAGAAGGCCTCGTTTTCATACCCCTTGCCCGCCGCTCGGTTCACCATTGCGTTTATCTGCCGAGAGATCATTTGGAATCTGTCATTAAAGTGACGACGGGCTTACTTCATGTCACACTGGATAGTTTGGGCACTGACAGTTAAATGGTCCAAGAGCCCGTAACGATCAGACCTTCGTTACTTTATAAAAGCAGAGATTTTCTCAGCGCATGCTCCCAACACAGGTAGGAATGATGGGCAACTATGAAGTTTTGAGTCATGGTTGCTTTGCCAGGTAGGTAGCAGGTTAAAATTGTTTGGCTACGGGTTGGACGTATCAAACTGTCGGGCTACTGAGGAAACATCTTCTAATACTTAGTAATAGTAAGTAATGAGTAACATATATAAAATTCTACTTTTATACTCTAACGTTGGTATATTTACAATGCCAGACATCCTTGAACTTTAATAAATTGTTCAATACAAAAGTTTACACCCCATTTCAACCCTTTTGATTTTCGTAAAAACTTTTTTTTATTTTTATTAGAATTCTTTTTAAATCTTTTTGTAGGTCACTTACTAATGTGACCAGATTTGAGCACCGTAGATTAGCATAGGCAGAATACACATGTCGATAAGTTTACGTTTTACTGTAAATTTTTGTATGTTCGAGCATCACGCAAAAACTACTTAACCGATTTTAATGAAACTTTTTTTGTTTGATAGCTTATGATCTGGTATATAATTTGTGCGGACGAAGTTGCGGGTAAACTCTAGTTAATTATAAATATTGTTTTAGTTACCCTAGGTCTAGTGTCCACGACATACATGTATCCGCAGTTTGGATTTGCTCGCCTGATTAAATCCAGCATTTGTTCATCTTCCATACACCTGAAAATAAAACACAAAATTTGCTTAGTAGAGAGAACATTAAGTAGCAAAAAACATTAGTGTCCTCTTGACGCAGTCGGGTAAAAAGAGTGTTTGGTTAGAATTGTGATGGACACTAAAAAAACGATTTTCTTTACATTTTGTTGTAAGAAACATGAATGTCATAAATTGTAGAAACAGGGGGTATAAGCTGTTTCAACACAAAACAAAAATCTTCACCATCAGCTGCAGAACTGTACACGCATCCTCATGCCGAAGCGATCGGGCATCTGAACAGCAGATGCAGCGGACAGCAGGTCTAGAACGTTCTAGCAACAGGTGTACAGTCACCTTAATACACAGTCATCACATCATCACAAGTGGAAGGGAGAGGCTTAGAGTGGGGTAGTTAAACATAAAACTAACAAACCTAGCAGAGAAGCCGCTCAAGGGCTGACTGCACCTAGCAATAGCAGCCTTATTGTGATGGAAGTACGCCAAGGCAGGCAGTCGGCCACGGGACCTGAAGCTGGCACTGCCTAGCAGCACAGCGGTTGACGCCTTGGCAGGCACGTAGATCTCACTGGGGTACGTATCACAGAGCTGGAATTGAAAAAAATAAGCGTTATGAAAATTTAAAGTTGATTTGCACGGCGACAATATTTAAACGCATTTGTGGGGTACCCACGCACTGATACCCAAAACGTTTCACTCCTACAGCCCTAACCACCGCTACAACCCTCACACGCTCCTCAGTATTACTGTCCCCAAACATTTAGTCTTAAACATGTTTAAGCCGTGTAGTTCCGAGTTTGGAATTAACATAGACATCTCCCAAGGCGCGCCACAAAACTATCCTCGGCCTTCCTCATCCAGTCCATTGCGGGACGTACGAACGGTGCGCACACTCAGCCGGCACCTGTACGCAGTGTTGCCACCTTAGCTCTTTTGGGGCTAGATCTAGCCCTTTTTACTGTAGATAAACTCGTTGTTTAATGATTTAGCCCGGAAAGGGCTATCTAGCCCTTTTCATTTTAAAAATATTGCACAAAAACCTGAAATTTGCGCCACGCTTACATCGAACTTTCGCGATTTGTGTCATTTTTTTGAACCTATTAAATTGGTAAAATTTTTCTTCAATTTCAGTTTAATTTTGAAAAATGTTATTCTGATTCAAACTAAAAAAATTATACTTACATAAGTAGTTGAAATCATTAGTCAAGGTGTCTTTTTAGTCCTTTTTCACAGAAAGTCTTTTCTTAATAATTCATTCTAATTTGTGCTCAATCTAGCCCGATCTAGCCCTTTTTAGCTTCTTCAACTGCCCCCATTACCAAAACTAAGGTGGCAACACTGCCTGTACGTACGTACAACGCGCCGCACGCGCGCTCTGGTGTGAGTGCACCGTCAGCGACCGCTTGTATGGAGCTTCCAATCTGTAGGGCCAAAGGGCGACCGTCCCACGCAAAGCCACCACCACCACCACCCTAGAACCACCACCATTCTAGAAATCGGACGCTATCGGTTGTCAGTTCAGCTTGCAAATTATTAGAGCTATGTCAACCACTATTATAGTTCTCTGATGAATTCCGAGACTCCGAGCATAGCTATCTCCATGGCTCGCTGATTATTATTTACCTAAGCCTAAATACTATTAAATATGTCGTGATGCTAAATTTTAGCAGAAATAATACTTAGCAACAAAAGACTGACAATATTCTACAACTCTCTGAACAAATGTTAAACCATAATAACAGGAATGTGTAGGTTGTTAATTAAATATTATCATAAGTGTAATGAGAGAACAATTTAGCAAGAGAGCTTATTAACTTATAATTATAATGGATGCTTATAATAATAAGTTATTAAGTGAAGACTGACTGAACAAACGTTAATAGCATAACTTATTTTTGTAACAGAAAACCGAACCGTTCTTTGTTTTAATTAATGAACGTAGGTAGGCACCAAAATAGTTTATTTTTATAATTTCGTATAAAATCACGAAAGTAAGTCTGCAGGATCCCCCACATCCCACACCCCGGTACTTCCACGGGTTCTACTACGGAGGGTGAGATAGGTGGCCCTACGCCACAACACTGGTGCATTTTCACCACAATCTGAAAGATCGTGTGTGTGTGTGAAGCTATTTTAAGGGGAGTATCAGACCATCAAACTGAACAACTTTCACTATGGGACCAATATCGAATTCGCGAATAAAAAATCAGCTGTCCCATACATTCGGGGGTAGTTGGGCGGTTGACACCGCGCTCGTTTAGGACCGCGGTGTAAATCGCCCAAGGGCTCTTTTTGAATAGGGTCTTACACACCATGGTATGCATTTTAATATTGACGCTATTAGGACCGCGGTGTCAATCGCCCATGTGCTATTTTTGAATAGGGTCTTTCGGACAGCTATCCAAAGTTTAATAATATAATGTTATTTTGGACCGACGGGCAGAAAAACGTTTAGTGTAGAAATGAAACAATTTCAAATGTGTAAGACCCTATTCAAAAAGAGCCCTTGAGCGATTGACACCGCGGTCCTAAACGAGCGCGGTGTCAACCGCCCAACTACTCACATTCGGGTAGAGTTAAGTTGGCAGTTTTGTATGGGATAGCTGACTTTTTTTTCGCTATTTCGTTATTGGTCCCATAGAGAAAGTTGTTCAGTTTGATGGTCTGATACTCCCCTTAAAATAGTTTCAGCTAATTTTGTTAGACCTTATATTTTATGTGAAATATGTCAAAGCATCCAGATCGTACCTCTTCCTAGGACGACGCGGACGTTTTATAACTATTATAAAACCGTAAAAATCGCGAGGAATAAAAAAGTTGCGGTTCACTTCATATAAACTCAAATAACACTCGATAGCGCGATTTTAATGATGGGTGGTGCCATCTATTGACAAGTTTGTTTGTTTGTTTGTTCGCGCATCACGCAAAACCTACTGAACCGATTTTGATGAAAGTTTTTTTGTTTGATAGCTTATGATCTGACTTAAAATCTGGTTTATAATTTGTGCGGACGAAGTCGCGGAAAAACACTAGTTATCAATAAATGTTATTTCGGTTACTAAACATTACAGTACTCACTAATTTTTTTCAATAAAATATCCTACAGTATCTCACCTCATAATCCCTATTAGCAGTACACAAAACCCACTGTTCATTAGGCACATTCATCCTCTGGAATTCTGTTGGTATATCAAAGAAATTCCATCCGGCCGACTTTGGCAGATCTTCTGGCGTCGATTTGTAGTGAAAGCAGTATAATTCGTCTATGTGTACTGCAAATAAATAAAAAGAAAGTTATTATTACGCTGTAGGATCCCAATGCTGGGCAAGCATTAGGCAAATGATGGACATCACGACAGCGGAAAAGGGAAGATGGAAGATCTTCCCCCACAAGCATAAAATATACATTATTTGATCATGGATGTTTAAATGTAATTCGATTTCTAACGTTGTGGTCTGAAAGAGGATGTAGTGACAAAGATACAGGTATGGTGAGATGGTTTGGTCATATGGAAAGAATGGATGAGAGCAGATTGACGAGTGCAATCTATAAGGCAAGCGTAAGTCGAAATGTTGGAAGGGGACGACTTATACGTACATATACGCATATACGGACCAAATTGGCGACGTGCTTAAAAAGGGCCAGGTCGGATCTACTCGAAACCAACGAGCATACATGAAAGGACTAATGAATGGTGAGGAAGGTAGAGAGGTTTGTCAGGATCGTAGCAGGTCGTTCCGTTGTCTCTGCCAACCCCAGTGGGAGACAGGCGTGAGATTATGTATGTATGTTTCTCCATAACTGGTACAAGATCAAACTAAGAACAGTTAGACCTCTATCTTAGGACATTCTAACAGCGGAAAAGGGAAGGTGGATATTTTATGCTTGTGTAGGAAAAGGGAAGATCTTCCACCATCTCTTTTCATCCACAAGCTATATTTTATATATAGGGTCATTTTTAATTAGTTGGCGAAACTTAACCAGGGCACTTGTTAATGATAACAGATTGCATTATCAAAGTTCATAATCGGTATTGATGATTTACAAAATTATTATTATCGTACGTATCGTACGCAGTGCGCGGCCGGCGGGCGAACATTGACCTCAGAATTGTGCTTGGTAACAGATACCAAATGCGTTTGTTAAGTTTCGCCAACTAATTAAATTTAACCGTATATAAGTTTAATTGTAATAAAAATTTGTTTTTCCATACCTGGTTGACTTAACCTAAGCAGGGTCTGATGCATCTCATGGCAGTCTCTCTCGCGGGGAATGACGAAGAATACGGACTGGAATGTTTTTGTACGGACGAGGAGTGGAGACCCGGTCGTTGTGATCGGCAGCCGCTCAACCGATGATATGTGCATTAGGAGAATCTGAAATAAAAAGAATGAAGTTTTATACGTGGTCTTGGTCCTTGGTGGTCTAGTGGCGAGTAACCATACCTGCCAGGCAGGAGGCGATGGTTCGATCCTCGGACCAGGCCGACTCGTACCAATGAGTTTTTAGAATTTATGTAGGATTTGTAACACCACTGGATTTTCGGTGGATGAAAACATCGTGAGGAAACCTATATAATTCAATTTCAAGGCATGTATCGTACCCACTGTCCAGTCCATTATAAGTGGCGACGGGCTTACACCCTATTGCACTGGACAGTGTTTCGGTACTACTAGTGATACGTTGATGTTCCGATTTCTGTCTACCCCCTCGGAGAATATAGACGTAAGCATATGCTTATAACTTTAAACATTTTCATGTATCGTCAACATACCTACCTATCTAATTTTCACACTCTGTGGCAAGCGTCACCGCATCTACCTCTGTAGTGCTATTTTATTTTTTTGAAAGTAATGTAATACATCCTAATTAGTAAACGACTAATTCTTAATTTCCATAGGGGTTGGCATCACTTTCGTATACGAATAAGGATGTTTCAAAAATAGCACTCGTGACCTTAAAAGTTCCCAGTTCCATCAGATTTAGGAGGGTAAGGAAGGACTAGAGAGGGAAATTATTAATATTACATACAAACCTAACTGCATTTGTAAATGCATCGCTGTAGTAGAAATGTATGAAGTCATTAGAAGCTTCGTAAGGTGTCTGTTTTCTCGTTTATGAGTAATTCAGGATGTAAACTTAAATGAGTTACATATCGAACAGGGTTCTTCAGACCATCAAACTGAACAACTTTTACTATAGGACCAACTAGAAATAGCGAGAAAAAAAACGTATCATATATTTTGATCGAGTTGACCTTACCTTTACCTTATGAAATTTTCTAAGGAAGAGCTGTTTTTTTTTCAAGATTTCAATATTTGCTCCATAGTGAAAGTTGTTCAGTTTGATGGTATGAAAAACCCTGTTCGATATGTAACGGGTTCGATTTTACACTCTGTATAGATGCTGATGGAGGAAGTATCTATATTTAATGCAATCTCTGAGCACAAAACCATTAAGGTCAGGTCAGACCTGTCGGCCTCGGCGCTATCCCAGTGTTTTTATTTTATTTACCCAAACCCCTCGGTGAAATTATACCTACCAAAATATTAATTAAAAATTAAGCGTTACATTATACACGGTGTTAGTTAACCAATGAAGGCAAAATTTCGAAAGAATAGATCACTGAATATAAGGTTGACTGGACTTGAAATTCAACTTTTCTTGTATGAACGTGAAAACGACATATTATCGAATCCCATTTATAGTATCAGAATCTGGTCCTGACTTGTATAATTATGAGTAGACAATGAAATACAGGGTGTAAGGAAAAGTATCATTAATATTATATTTATAGTTTTAAACCACATACGCTTCCCACTAAACTGAACAACTTTTACTAAGAGGGCAAAACTATCAGAACAAAAAAAAATCTGCTGTTCCATATCCGTTATATACGTTACAGTCGAGTAGGAATTGCAGTTTAGTATGGTACAGCTGATTTTTTTGCGCTGACAAGTTTTTTCCCTTAGGTAGTAAAAGTTGTTCAGTTTGATGAATAGAATATATGGTTTAAAGATTAATGATACTTTTCCTTACACCCTGTATAAATAACCATTTCGTTGAATATTAATAACGCCCGAACCTTCAGCCTTTGAAAAAGGTTGGAGGGACATATTAAGCTTAAAATATACTCGTATACACGAGTTCATCAGGGACCTACCTTTGTTAAGTGTACAAGCAATTTGTTACTCGTATCCTGAAACTGTCTCTAAAATTGGAGGGTTTTAGTAATTCCTCTGAGGTGTAACTGGAATTTTGGGAATAAGGAATCCTCTTTTATACCCGTCTTGTCCCTAATACAAATTGTTGTGAATAAGACGCAATTTTGTAAACGTACTAACCAATTAGGTGTAACAAAATTCACACATACAGGATCCAACTTAATATGCCGACGGTTTTTTAAGAGGATGATCAGACCATCAAACTGAACAACTTTCTCTATGGGACCAACATCGAAACCGCGGATAAAAATCTGCTGTCCCATACATTTGGCTCGAATATGTTTGCAGTTTTGTATGGAACAGCAGATTTTTTTTTTGAGAATGTTGCTCAGTTTGATGGTCTGATCATTCCCTTACAAACCGTCAGCAAATCGTTCTAGCCGTCAGCATATTAAGAATGACCCTACACTACAGGGTTAAATTGATATCTTAGCATCCTTTTAAAGAGTCTACTCATCAAACTGAACAACTTTTACTATGGGAGCAAACCGATCTGAGCAACAAAAAAATCTGCTGTTTCTTACATTTGAGTCTAGTAGGTATTGCAGTTTAGTATGGAACAGCTGAATTTATTTTTCTCCGTTGTTCAGCTTGATGTGTAGACTCTTAGTTTAAAAGGATGCTTATGATATAAATTTCAACCTGTATATACCCACGCTCATTATCCCTAATGGGGAGAGCAGATCCTCAGGTATAAACCAAGAATTTTCAGGGGTTGCCAGACGTCGAAAATTTATCCTCGTACAAAAGCGAGGAAAAATCTCGTTCTTTGCCTATTAAACCTCGTACATTCATCTAACGTGTGAAAAAACTATGAATTAGGCACATACACATTTTAATTTTAGACATTTCACAGGGCAACAAAATGATTATGTAAATTTTTTTGTTTCATCAGAATAATAGCATCTAATTTTGTTTGTTAAATTCTTCTAATATTCATTTATTTCACAAAACGTCGCCTGCAATGGAAAATCATATCATAGTTGTCCTAAAAGTCAAAACCTCGTAAAAATATGTACGAGAATGACAGCGTCCTCGTACCTCGTACAACAGACCCCAAATCTCGTATTTGTACGAGGAACCTCGTACGTTTGGCAACCCTTGAATTTTCGTGTACTACCAATAGCGTCCACCGAAACGACTTTTGACAAAATTGCCACAGCAGCGTTTCTAAATGTCCCTAAAGTCACAGAATATTATAGTGACAAGTTGGCAGCCTGTCGCCTATAATTTGGATGGCAATTGCCCTATTTTGTAAATGTATTTTTCTTTTATCACGCTTTATTTCCTCGAGTTTTAAAAGAAACTTGACGCGGCCTTCTTTTGTAAGCCCTTATATAGGGTGGTTCAAACGGAGCCGTCCAAAAATTGTTTTTAGATTCCTCACACCTAGGTGTAACCGAAAATACCCCATGTATGTTCCGCGATTTTTTGTAGTTTAGAAGTTATGATTTTTTAAAGGTGTATTGGAGAATTTTCTACCGTAGCGGCTTTAACATGTCATAACTTTTTTCATCATCATCATTTCAGCCCCACAACTTCATAACTTTTTTCATAGTAACAATTTTGTGTATTTTGTTTTTGGAACATGATCGTCTGGAAGCACTCTTCCATACGTAAAATAATTAGCAACACAAGTTACCGAAAAAAGGGTCGAAATTGACAAATTCAGGTTTGAGTTGGAAGGAGCAAAATTTTCAAAATTCGATTAAAGATACAAAATGGATGCTCCATAGGTTCAAACTAATTTTTAAAAGGCAGTTGGTAGTTGTGAAACTAACCAGGAACAGGATTACGGTCGTGAGTTTATATTTACAGGATGTAAACTTAAATGCGATACACAACGAGCACTTGAGACCATCAAACTGAACAACTTTTACTAATATAGAAATCGCATAAAAACCTGCTGAAAAAGTATAAACCTTTTGGTCGAGTAGCTAGCTATTGACATTTTCTATGGAACAGCTGTTTTTTCTTTCGCGATTTCGAGTTGGCTCTTTAGTGAAAGTTGTTCAGTTTGATAGTCTAAAGTACGAATCGAATCTCCGTACTATATCGTCGCTAGCCTTACTAAACGACGTAACTAACATCGAGGTGATTTTACAGGACAAGCTTTTTTCGGTTGCGCGCTACGTCTAAAATCGTCATTTACGTCACCTTTCAAAATGTGTTTTCTCGGTAACGCTCGAAGATACAGATAAGTCAATTAGACCGATCGATGCGTCTTGGAAAATGGATTCGCCCACAATTAATAAGTCTGTTACGCCAAAAATGTCAGATACGTCATTTAGTAAGGCTAGCGAGGATATGCAGTACTAGATACTTTCTTTTACTGTGGTATAAGCTACGAATAGAGAGGGTATAAGGTAAGAGACAATGTTAGGGAACCCAACGTTTCTTCAGTCAGGTAATAGTAATCTCACCCATGTCTCCTTCCTCATCTCATGGTCCACGAATATGAGGTGAGTGGTGGCGAAGTACAGAGTGCCTTTGGATGGATTCCGAAGGTTGTACTTGTCCAGTAGCTGCACATTCTCCAACTGTAACAAAAACGTTTTTTTTTTAATTCTTTGTTAGTCCAGAATGTGTAAGCCCGGTAGCTCAGTCGGTACTGAACCTGCCTGCTGATCCGGGATCGCGGATTCGAATGCCGCAAGGGGAAAATATTTGTGTGATGAATTGAATATTTGTACCTTAGTCATGGATGTTCGTCTCTATTATAATTTTTTTTTAATTTATCCCATGGATCTAAATAATTATGTACTCTATATACAGGGTGAAATCGATATCATTAGCATCCTTTTAAACTAAGAGTCTACCCATCAAACTGAACAACTTTTACTATGGGAGCAAGCCAATCGGAGCAAAGAACAAATCTGCTGTCCCATTCATTTGAGTCGTGTAGGCAGCGGCGGCGGGTGCAGTTTAGTATGGGACAGCAGATTTTTTTTGCTTCGATTATTGGTTTGCTCCCATAGTAAAAGTTGTTCAGTTTGATCGGTAGACTCTTAGTTTAAAAGGAAGCTTATGATATAAATTTCACCCTGTAGTTGTCAAGTCATGACAAAAGTCTGGGCTAGTCTCTGGTACTTTCAATGGGATTAGATAATGGGCGACATATCGTCACGACTATATTCCCCGAGGGGGTAGTCAGAGATATTCCGGAAAAGATGTTTAAAAAGAAATAATCATAATAAAAATCAAAACGCTTTTACTCATAACTTGAACCGTGATACAAACTATCCAGCAGCATTAAAACTACCCCGGGATATTCTATTTAGCTATAATCCCTCTCTCGAGGGAAAACTTGAGTCGTGTAATCGGTCGCTTTGCTTTTGTGAGCTCCGGTTTTATTGTTTTATTTTACAGTTTTACTTGCTTTTGTTTTCGTCTTTAAAATTTTAGAGCGGCATTGGAGAGTCTGCGGAGAGTGTAATTTCTCTGTGGGGTCGATGGCACGCAATTTAAATCAAGCTTAGCATACCTATGCTAAGATCAAAAATAAATGATGATTGATAATGATGACGTTAAATATACAGCCCTCCGCAGACTGAAACGGTGAACTGAGACCATCAAACTGAACAACTTTCACTATGGAGCCTACCTCAGGAAAGGTAAAAAACAACTGGTGTTTCATACAAAACGGCTATACCTACCCGACTCAAATGTATGGGACAGCTAATTTTTTTCGCGTTTCCTGAGGTAGGCTATATAGTAACTCTAGATCAATAATTCCTTTTGGAGAGGTCGGATAAGAGGGAAGGGAACGACCAGGAGAGTGATCTTTGAATCTCATTCAGTGAGCTCAGCAGTTGAAAATGTCAAAATTACTATGGAGATACGCATCTTTCTACTGTTGATTTGACTTTCGAAAATCGCACTCCTGACGCATGCTTTTTGAGAGTCAAATCAGCAGTAGAAACATGCATATCTCCATAGTAATTTTGACATTTTCAACTGCTGAGCTCACCGAATGAGATTCAAAAATCGCACTCCAGGTCGTCCCCTTCTAACATTCTTGTAAATCACACGTCAATCCATTCTTTCCATATGACTATACCATCTTAACATACCTTTCCCTATCACTAAATCCTCTATCAGACCCTAGATCGGACCACAACGTTCTCTAATCTCATTATTCTTCAATATATCCATCACATTTACACCACACATACTTCTCAAAGGAAAACAAATAAGTATAATTTAACAGTACCGTAGGTTAAACACAATTCTAAGCGTATGACACGGGTCAAAGAGCACAGAAGTAATTCGAGAGCTCAGGAGATGCAAAATAAACTCTCAAAGGTTCAACTGTTTACATTCTATTTTTACTTCGTTTGAAAGTTGGCGCATTACACTAAGTACTTAATTCTATCTCCATTTGAAGAGTTGTTGTGTTGCAAACAGTATTTTTAAATTGGGATATCTTTTTTTTTGAGATTAGCACAGATATGGAACGGTGGCATAATGAAAGGGTGATCTTCTACTATCGATGTATTCAGGGTGATCACTTTTTCGATGGTGATAATTGATTTTAGCAATGAACGAAGCATGTCGCGGTCCAAGATTGTCGTGGCTTGCAGACCGGATGGAGTGGGCAAGAATCGCCAGCACCAAAGAGCTATCTGACATATGCCAATAGGAATAGGAACACGAAGAAGTACACTTTTCATCTGCCTCATACTTAAACGCTATCACGTCAGGACTAATCGAGAGCTGGTTCCAAGAATGGCATGGGTTATATGGCAATATAATCTTGTATGTGATGTGCATCATAAACATGTAATTTTTGCGAGGCCGTAGGCCGAGCCGAGCAACGCGTAGGAGCGAAGCTCCGAAGCGGCCCCCCTGGAACCTGGTGGACCTGGTGTCCGGGGTCAATCTGCCTGCCAAACGAGGCCGCAGGCTGAGCGTATTTCCCTCCTTCTGGCACAGGCTGGCACTTTTACTAGCAAGCGCCAACAATTTTATAATCAAAATATGAATTCCTATTGTAATACCTTTTTTCGTCAAAATTATTTTGAAGAGGTTGACATAGGTTAGCATTCCGTCTATCTTATATCTTAATGATACTTTTCCTTACACCCTGTATAATAAGAAAAGGTTTCACATTTAAAGTTAAGATTAACATCTCAGATCCTTTTGTTTATTTGACCTGATATCCAGTCGCTGGGAGTCCAAAGTATTTTTAATATAAAAGGTCTACAGTATTAAACTTTTATGCGAATTCCAAGATTTATTCAGTTTAGTCTGTGAGTAAAATTTATGATGTTTGTTTATTCAGGGATTCTTAAAGAAAAACCTTTGGGTCTTGGAAGGGATCAAAAGAAATTGTTTACAAAGGTAGTTTGCAGACTTACTTTTGAATTGTGGGAATATTTAAGTTGCAAAATACATTTTGGACAATGACATTCTATACACATGGACTCACCACGTCATACAATAACAAAACTCAAAAATGGCACATGTCTCTAATGTCAGTGCACAGACCACGTCTGTGTGTCAGTGTCACCTTAGTATGGTTCAGTAATGCTCGGCTGTCGTACATTGCTGCTGACATTTCACACAATTCCAGTCCTTTCAAATATCTTCGGTCACTAAGCAGTAATGTAAAACAACTAAGCACACTTGGTCCCGTTAACAGCGCGCGGATGCGAAATCCTGGTGTATAGAATGTCATTGATTTTGGAGTTAAAAATATGACAAATTTTCGCTATAGGTTCTTTCCCTGCTACGACTGTACCTCATTATGACAGTAAGCCCGCGGCCAGAAGAGTTACCAACAACTCTTACAAGTTACAAGAATTTGCAAAAGATTTAATGAGTATCCGTTAACTTTGTAACTTTGTCGTGTTATCGTAAGACAAGCTCCGGAGTTACCATAGTGTAATAAAAACGAATAGAGGTGAAGCTCAGCGATCGCGACAGGTCAATCGAGCGCGGTGTGCGGGGTCCGGGATGAGCGCGTCTCGCCTCTGCCCGCACGCGTACCATTAATATAAGTTTATTCCGAAAGCGCTTATGGACGCTGAAGTTCCGTCCTAGTTTAAATTTTAACCAATCAATTTTAATGAAATTTTTTAGACACGTTTTAGAAACCAATATCTGTGCTTTACATTTGTCAGATATCCATTAAAATAAATAGTATCAATGCTAGGATTAATTTCAGATTGGTATGGAAAACTTTGAGACACGATAACTTTGAAACAATTTTAACAGAAATCTGATAAATGTAAAGCACATAATATATTCGTTTCTATATAGATAAAATTGACTTTAATTTATTAAGCGGCTACCTCCTGGTTTTGGGTAACTTTGTAACCATTTTATTCATTAACAATGGCACTTTTTGAGCTGAAAAATAAAGTGAACCATCCACAGTGTAGATTCTACACGAAATGAGAAGTACCTATTATTATTCGTAAAATTTACAATATTAGTAGTTTTTATTACACCTTGGTAGTACCTAACATAAACAGAGATTTTCCAAGTTATTTACTCTTCACTTCGTTTCAGGCCATAACTTTGCTAGAAACATGGTTATGATGGAAGTTTGCATATTAAGGGTGTAGGAAAAAGGTGGGTCACATTTAAATGGGTGTTTCAGGCGTGCGATTTTTGAATGTCATCGGTGAGTTTGAACGGTTTTGAAATCTCATACAAAGCGTTATCATGCAATTCAATTCAATTCAAAATCATTTATTCAATATAGGAGCCTGAAGCACACTTATTAAAAGTCAATTCTTTTTTAAGCTACCACCGAATGCATCTTTCTACTGCTTATTTTACTTTAAAAAATCGCTCTCCTGAATTATGATTTGTGGAAGTCAAATCAGCAGTAGAAATATAATATCTCCATAGCGTATCTCGCACTCCAGACCATAAAATCAAGCAACTTTCACTTAGAGCCGTCGAAATCGCGAGAAGATATTGCGCTATCTACACCCCTAGTCTTTAATTAGTAACAAAATTTTAAGGGTGTATTCAGACAATAAAACTAAACAACTTTCCATTAAGAAAATGGGTCGAAAAACTATTTTTGTTTTGGATTTTCCATAGAAAATTGATTGACTGGTCCGCACTTTTGTATGGGGGGGACCAAAAAAAATTCTCGTTTTCCGACCCACTTTCCATAGCGTAGGAAAGTTTTTCAGTTTCAAAGTCTAAAAATACATATAATTAAAAGCTACCAGTGGCGTACGTTAGATTGGAACTAAATAATCTATACAGGGTCCAACTTAATATGCTGACACTTTTTTAAGGGGATGATCAGACCATCAAACTGAACAACTTTCTATATGGGACCAACATTGAAATCACGGAAAAAAAATCATCTGTCCCATACAATTGGCTCGAGCAGGTTTGCAGTTTTGTATGGAACAGAACATTTTTTATTCGTGATTTCGATGTTGGTCCCATAGAGAAAATTGTTCAGTTTGACGGTCTGATCATCATCTTAAAAAAGTGTCAGCATATTAAGAAGGACCCTATATACAAGAAGTTGTTTGATTTGATGCTAACCTATTTCTTTAAGTAGAATATGTTGTGTGATTACAATAAATAAAATATGATATGAACTATGAATATAATAGGTAAATAGTTTCAAATGACAGTTACTTGGTCGTTACTAGTCTCTAACAAGAAGAACAAATATCCACCAAGAAGAACAAATAATTTGAAAGCATATACCCCTATGAGTCAAAAGCTAAGAGCCTATGTCTGCGACAATGATAAATGTTCGCCTTGCACGCGGCAGTATGTCTGCCAAGGCGTGGCGTCTAAGTCATAAGATGTTCACGGGATACACCTGTTTTGAGAAATTAGAGGGAAAGGGCAAAGTAACAAGCTATAGCGTACCGGAAGAAATATACGGTACGGTCTGGTACCGGCCAGTTTGTGCAGTACCGATCCCGGGGCATTCCAATAAGCCTAGACAAAAATCTTACCTTTTCAATTGAAAGAATTCAAAATCTTGCTTTAACTATCCTTCTCTCATCATAGTCCTGCCCTTACTTGGGGTCGGCGCAATATGTTGTCTTCCTCCATTCATCTCTTCTAGCCGTCATTTCAGCGCTCACTCCTTTTGTACACATGTCATCTTACACACAATCCATCCATCCTTGGTCGTCATCTATTCATGCAGCCATCATTCATATTATTTAACAATCACCTTGCAATATGACACTCATCTCTCCTCATCACATATCCATACTACGATAACCGAACACCACACAGTTCAGTCACAGGAGCTACTTTCAAATTCCTAATCCTGTCCATTCTAGTAAGTTACTAGTAGTAACACCACACAGGCACACATCCATCTCAACATTCGCATCTCATGCATGCAGTCGATTTTCATCTGCCTCTTTATCCCAAACAGCTTTTGTTTTAAACCACACGACCCAAGGTCGACAGGCGAACAGGGAACCGCGCGATAAGCCAGTCATTTTCATTCCATTCCGTAACGATAAAAACCTGCAACCTCACCGGAATGAAGACATGCTTTGCTGAATGTACTCTTTATCTTTTTATTACACCAATAGCCATCGATACACAAAATAATTGATGCCGGGTCTAGTACAAAATTCTCGAAAAATGTGTCCGAGACTAACCCACACAAACCTAAGTACATCTACAGTAATATAAACATTGAAAATGCTGGAATTCTTTTTCATTTTGCTTCCGGAGTTTTTACCCCATCGCGGTGCGCGCACCGCACACGCTCGCGTGCGCGTCGTCGGCCAGTCAAACAAAGGCTGTCGCGTTTTCTTTATACGTTTTAGTTCTCTTTTGGTTCGGACACTTTTGAGCGCGAACCCTACGTCCAGTAGTTGGTAAATCAATGCCAATAGCTTTGTCAGCGTTTTAGTCTGAGCTGTTAAGCTTTATGGAAGCCTGTAGGATCCTGCATCAGGGGAAAGGGCGTTCTTTTTGCTAATAAAAGGGATATAGTGACTTCAACACGCCCAGTGCGTGTTACTGGAGGCAAGATTATCTCATCTTGCTGACAGCGTATTTTCAACTCGCCAAAATAGAGTGCTGACTTCGCATAAAGATATCGCCGTCGTCGGGAACTTCTTCCAAGCTACGAGCTTAAGGGTATATTACCGTTGGCGCGCTCCATACAAACGTACTATGGTGATATTTTTAATACTAACCAATTAAAGTCAATGAAATTTTGCAGGAACAATCTAGAAACAAATCTCTATGCTTGTATGGAGTCAGATTTTCGTTAAAATGTATAGTTTTAAAGTTACAGTGCCTCAAAGATTTTCATACAAATCTTAAATTAATCCTAGAATTAAAACTGTATATTTTAACGAAAATCTGACTTCATACAAGCATAGAGATTCGTTTCTAGACTGTTTCTGAAAAATTTAATTGTCTTTAATTGATTAATATTGAAAATATCACCATAGTACGTTTGTATGCAGCGCGCATTTGCGCTCTCGGAATAAAACACAGTCGCTCATACAAAGACGCACCTCGTTGCTAATGTCAGGAGCGCTTTCATAGCACGTCAGCCAAGACCACCGGCCACGGTATCCACCGGCTAGAGGCAATAAGCCAAGTCAAATGCCTATTTAGGCGGCTTGAAAATAATCTGACAACAGAGTTAACTACATGCTGGCTCGTGGTGGATGGATCGCTCTTTCTCAATCTCTCCTTTAATATTCCTTTACGGTACTGTTCTAAATGCATTCAGAGAAAACCACGCTTCCATATTCCGAAGAATACTTAGGTTAATATAGGGTTAGGTTAGGTTGCAGAGCTACTGCAGGGCAATGGCCCCGTCTCAAGAATGACCACCATGGAACTAGGGTAATTCCACTCCAGCGCTGATTGGTGTAAGCTAGTCAGTAGTAAATCTCAGACTAATTCTCTTCTGTTAATATAACAAAAGGAAAATATACTTATTTACTGACCTACATCTTAAGGATTAGTCTCAGACACTTGATACGGGTAAACATATTTCACGTCAACCTTAACTACAATAGATGTTTACTTGTTATGTACAACACCTATTCAGTCCAACCCAACATGAAAGAATTAGGTTATACGAAAAACATATTCTAAACTGTGGGCGTTAAGTCTATTTTCCTTTGACACGGAGGACAAAGGGATACAGTGGATATTAGGGTTTCAGAGAATGGAAGTATCCTCACCGTAACATAAAATTTTATAGTCCCGATCCGATTTGCAATGGATCGCCTTCTTTATTTATGAGAAACACTGAATAAGTACTTTTGGATGGCATGGTTTATTGTTATCCTTGGTGGAAATGCCGGCGTTAGAAATACAATCGCCACTCGTATACACCGTGGAATCAGGGTCGTTTTGAAGTCGGAACAGGGTGCTTTATACCATCAAACTGAACAACTTTGACTTTGGGAACAAATTAGAAATCGCATTTTTTAGACATAGACATAGACACCATTTATTTGCGAATATGAGTACAATTAATATTATAATATTAATAACAGATCTTACAATAAAAAAAGTTCAAATCATATTCTACCATTTTGGAATCGCAATTTCATTTTTGTCGAGACGCTATTGACATTTTCTATGGAACAGCTGATATTTTTTCGCGATTTCAATATTGGCTGCATATTGAAAGTTGTTCATTGTAGTATGAAGCGAAGGTGCTTCAGACAGTTAAAATGAAACGCATGTAATCTTACACCCTGTATATTCAGTGCCACTGGCTAGGATGGAATACGATGCTATGCACATAAATTAAAATCTCTCAGACCCATGTCTACCGAAAGATTGATATGGCGAGTTTAGCAATTTGAAATATCACGAATTTTAGATCATTCATTATATTACTCTGCATCTGCAGCATAAAATTTTATCGATGCACATTTCAAGACATCGAAAAAGTTTGAAACCTAAAAGGAAATACGGCCTTGAGTTTATGTATGTGTGTATTTTTACAGGTTGGTTAACTAAAGCTGGCGCGTTCACAGACACACCCAAATACGTTTTTCCTGCCACTGCGTCCGTCCATGATAGAGAAACTTTTCAGTATGCGTGCAGTGAGACAAAGGCATTGCGTAAATGTGTGGCACGCGCCAGCTTTAGTTAACCGCCCTCTACCTATTCAAAGATTACAAAGCAAAGCCGCCGCAGACCGCTGATTCTACTTCAAAATGACAAAGCTCACTGACTGTGACTGATCATGTTTTCGCAATTAATTACTACCCTGCTCTATTTAAAGCTGCCTAAGGTTTAAATTGCTGTGAATGATAAAAGAGCGGAACGCTCAAAGCCAAGAACTGGAACAGCAATTTGTCTAATGTGAGAGCTTTCAGAGAACTCATTAACAGCGGTTTCAAGTTTAAAAGCGAACTGTCTTTTGAACAACGATAAACGAGACGAGAAAGGCATAACATTTTTATTTTTCTGGTAACTTTAAATCCAACTTAAATCCGCCTCAAACCTGGACTTACGCCTTCTTTCACGTGTCGTGGTTAGGTTAGGTTAGTTACAAAATCCCGAGCGAAGCGAGGAAGTTAAGACTAGAATCCTAAGTGAAGCGAGGGGTTCAAGCGACCAGAAACTCTACAACATAACACTAGTTCTATCGAAGAACTCGTTTAATAACCCTTCTGCTAAGAATCTGTAGAAGTCATTTAAGAATTGCACATTTCACTAATCGGTCCTTTAGAAAGTACATAATCATTTCAAGAATCGATCCTTTGTAAACAACCTACAAAATATCGTAATGCAACCTTGGAACTTAACCGACAGGTCATTTTTTACGAAAAGATGTCAAGAATTCTTACCCGAGAGATAGCTATTTGTTGCTCGAATCATAAAAATTTAAGACATCATTTATTACATTCCCTTTACGACCGGCAAACAAATGATCGTTATTTTCGGGTATTCTTTTGGGTATAACATTTATCAAGGCTTTCCCGCCACATTTTGTGGATGTATATTTATCTAACCCAGAGGGTTCTACGGGTCTACATACGAACTTCGATAACTTTGTTATCAAGTTTTCATTGATAAAATCTAAAAAAGTAGCGGGGAGTGAGTGGATGAGGAAAGCCGAGGACAGAGTTTTGTGGCGCGCCTTGGGAGAGGCCTATGTTCAGCAGTGGACGATGATAGGCTGATGATGATGAGCTCCTTGTTACCATTTTGAGACACGCTTTTTCATAATTTGGGTTTTTGGTATAATCAGTCCAGCCACGTTTTTGGACAAATAAATTACAAGCTTGATGCCTGAACTTCACCGGGATTAGCAGGAGCTCAAAAACAAACAAGCAGATAAGCAATAACGTGCTATCTGCTATCGTAAAAGGGCTTAAAGTAATAAATAGTAATTTTCACTTTAAGCTGACTTAAGCACCATACTTCAGCCTTCGACCTCCTACATTTAAGAGGCTTTCGTGCTTTCAACCGTCGCACAGGGTTGTAGCAATACGTTTTTTTGCCGATATCTGTATCGATATTTGAAGTCACAATTAAGGGGCAACGATATTGAGAGGATGAAACTGATTTCATTAGCATCCTTTTAAACTAAGAGTCTATCCATCAAACTGAACAACTTTTACGATGGGATAGCTCTTAGTTTAAAAGGATGCTAATGATATCAATATATGAATAATCTATCATAATTTATCGGAGGCGATATCATAACGCGGGTTCGAATCTCTAAGGTGCAAACTATTGATTATGAATATTTTTCTCTTGTCGGTGGAGTATTCCGCTATTCTCTTTCCCGTTAGTGCCTTGAGCTGTATTGAGTTGATATTTGTACTCAAACCATGAATATTGTACCAACAGGTAAATTTTTTACATCGTTGAAATAAAACGATTTATTAACAGACAAAACAACAGGTTTTCGAAACACAAGTCCAGAATAAAGTCAAAAACTCTCCCTGGAAGTCCTGGAACAGTGATCGAAGCGTGGTCAATAAAAAACAACCGGGAAATAAATTGTCGCCGATATATCGATACTTATATCGGGAGCATCCCTAGAACCGAAGCAGAGATTAATGAATCTAATACTGACGCAGGCGAACGTGCTTCAATAAAAAAAAAAACTTTCCCTCTTATTGCGTCTGTGGTAAAGTTAACCCTTCAGGATTAGTTGGGGGCTTTGCATTCGAGGACTTAATTCGTTATATCGTCTTTCTGTGACAGAAGGAATCAAGTAACAAATAAAACAGGCCAAGTGCGAGTCGGACTCGCGCACGGAGGGTTCCGTACCACTACAAGGTGTTACAAAAATACAAATAAACCTTTAAGAGGGTGATGTTGACCATCAAACTGAACAACTTTCACTATGGGACCAATATCGAAATCGCGAAAAAAAAAAGATGTTCCATACTCTACAAATCGACTAGAGCTAAAATATGTATAGGATATCAGCATTTTTTTTTCGCGATTTCGATGTTGGTCCCATATAGAAAGTTGTTCAGTTTGACGGTCTAAACAGCCCCCTTAAGAGTTTTAAATATTTATTGTTACTTATGAAACACCTTGTCTGTATACAATATTAACAAAAACAAAATGTTTTGTCCGGGACCCTTAGCGCAAGCCCGACACACACTTGGCCGGTTTTTATTATTTGTTATTTTACCTTAGAGTATGCACTATAATCACACCAAGTTTCACGCTTGTATGTATTGCCGATTTTACGATAAAGAAAAATCAAAAACATTAGAAAAAATCTTTTTTTGTATGGGGCGCTCCAATTTTGTACTTTTGTATTTATTATTATTTGTTAGGAAATGCAAACTAATAACACATATTCTGTGAAAATTTTAACTCTACCTATTACGGTTCAATATACAAGGTGTTACAAAACTACAAATAAACATTTAAGGGGGTGGTGTAGACCATCAAACTGAACAACTTTCACTATGGGACCAATATCGAAATCGCGAAAAAAAAAATTATGTTCTATACTCTACAAATCGACTAGAGCTAAAATAAAATATGTATGGGATTCAAAATATTTTTTTTCGCGATTTCGATGTTGGTCCTATAGAGAAAGTTGTTCAGTTTGACGGTCTAAACAACCCCCTTATGAGTTTTAAAAATTTATTGTTACTTATGAAACAACTCTTTAAAGCTAGGACGGACGGACGGACAGCTTAGGCTTATGAATTCATCCTTTTCCGTTTATCCTTTGGGTACGGAGCCCTAAAAACAATGAATTCTGAGTTACTTAATTACAACTAACATTCATTACTATTGTATCTTTACGTAACCTACATGTAACTACAGTATGTTGTCTTGGGTTTGTACATAACATAATATCGCACGTTAAAACCATTACCGTCACTATGCAAAAAATGCAACTTTCGGGAAATGGCGTTCAAAGTTTTTGCAAAACGAATTATTTAATTATATTTTTTTGTTAGTGGTTTTTAATGATTTTATCAATTTAAATGATAGTTTGGGTAATAATCTTGCTATTAGTTCAATGATGTACAGGGTATATTCCATTTTCATGCAGTTATTTAAAAAAATCTACTTTTGTGTCGTTATTCCTCTAACTTTTTTACTTAATTTGTCGTAGAGAATAAGGTACATTGACTGACACTATTCTAGTAAAACTTAAGAAAACTTAAAAAAACATGCATTGTATGAGCAATTAACTGGTGTAAATAATAAAAAACAGTTGTCTATAGACCGTTCTTAAGCACCGAGGTAAAAGACTCTCGCTTACAACTTCTATGTCCATGCGGGCTATTCTAGATACTCACACTTATACATCGTGTTCAAAGGAAGAAGTACACTAATAAATTGCACTTAAACACGCTGTAAATTCATCAGAATCATAGGTATAAAGAAAATGTACAAGGAACTTTGTAGATGTAAAAGTAAACTAAAGTAATTCCCCAAATAACTTTGTGTTAGGCAAAAAGTAATTTTGGGTCCTACTCCACTTTTATATAGTAAGAGTTTAAAGACGAGTTTTGTAACCTAATCTGATTTTGATGACGAGCTAGAGCTAGACGACTGGATCGGGCTACATTTTGGTTTAGCCCTAACATTGTTTCATGACACCTCTTTCAAAGTTGAATTTAAGGTCTGACGGACTTCATTTTGAACACTCGTTTAGTTTATATTTTGGTATTTAACTCTTGACCAACGATGGCTTTTCAATAGCATTTTCTTCCAAAACAAAATCGGATTCTGATGAAGAACTGACTGAACTGAATTCTGTTTGATTTTTGACTTTGGTATTTTGCTCTTGACTGACGAAGGGCTTTGGGTTTGATACTGGCATAATCTTGCAAATGTTATTTAGATCTTAAAGACGGCCGTCGTAAAATTGTATGGTGGTTCGTACTACAATTTTCCTAACTCCCGTAGAAAGTTTTGACAAGAAAACTGGTGGGGACGATGTTGTCTTGATTGAAATCAAATACTGTTTTCATGATCTGAAATGGGAGGGGCTTAGGTACTTTGTCCTACGAGAATCTAATACACCCCATATTCTACATACATACATACATAAGCTCACGCAAATGTCCCATGGGGGTAGGCAGAGACCACGGACCGCCACACGCTACGACTCTGACACACCTCTTTAGCCTCATTCACATTCATGCATCTCTTCATGCACTTCCGTCGATTGAGGGTGCTACGCACTTGTCCGGCATAGATTTTGTTTTGCGGCTTATGAGCTAAAAAGTACTACGTAATTCTATTCTACGGGGCTGATTATGTTTTGGGAATCTCTAAAAGCCGAAGTCAACCCGACTTCTTTTGCAAGTAACAATTCACTTGAGTTTTTAGTTAGATAAATACCTATAAAATCAAGGTAAAAGAGCTCTTGGTTTTGGCAAAAGAATACAAAACTTAAATAGTAAAAAGTTAAAATGTGTACTAATTTATTTTTAACATTCACAGTCTACAAAAAATTTTGGGTAATATCGACACCAAACGAAACATGACACGGTTTACTTATAAAAGATACAAACAATACTGACTCTAAAAAAAATATTACCATTTTTGTATGAATTTATATAAAATGACAATATTTCTTGAAATTATCTACAGATCTTTTATCTTAAGTAAAGGCAATATAGGTTTAAAACATAAAATGACAGTCTTGTTTGAATCCCTATGCGTTTTACGCTCAAAAACTAACAAAAAGAACGACTTTAATCGTCAAAAATACACTATTCCCAGAAACTGCAACAGATTTTTAGCCTAAAGTTAAAGCAAATATGGCTCTATGCAAAAACGGACAGTATTGCGTTTATTTGTACCGAATTTACGCTATTAAATTAACGTGAAAATGACACTAACCAAAAAATGACGGTACTCCACACATCAAAGTACATTCAATTGGCTGTTCTATTTAATGGAATAACGTTCTTATCCAAAAAATGACACTCTTGCGCTTAGAAAGTACTCTGGTATGTCTGACGTTCACGTCACTATCCAAATGGTGTCGGTAAAGCGGTTAGTCGGCGGGCGAATTTTGTTTAAAGTCGTTGCGATACTACTGACATCTATAAGAATTACATGGAATTTCGTTACAGGTGTTTTTGCATTGGACAAAGCTCTGATTGGTGGGAGACATGGTGCGAAAATCTAAAAATGCGGGTTTTTCGTTTAGTGACGGTATTGGTTTTAACGTGCGATATATTAAAACATGCTCGCTCACGGTTCAAGTGAAACGCTGTTTTGTTTAATATTAAATAAGAAAAAGAGGAATAAAGAAAATTTACCAAGATAAAAGGAACAAAACAAATAATTTAAATTGTATTTCAGTCAAGTACTTTTAAGGAGAAATGTCACATGAAGCTTAAAAATACAAATATTTTTTTACAAATCTTACACAAATTAGTGAAAACAAACACGTAAGTATTGTTTTGAGTTAAACGCGTTGTTATCAGTATAAAATGATCTTATATAAATAAAATTTAATGTTATTCGATGGTAAAGTTTAAGAAATCTTTGCAAGATTTGGCAAATTTTTATTTTAAATTTTTATAGTATCGGGATACTATAAAAATTTAAAATAAAAATTTGAATCGGGATTCAGATTTGTAGACAGGTAGTCCAGTCATTTTAGAGTTTCCTTGTATGGACACCCTAACAATAATTCATCTATCTCTATCTGTTTAGTTTCCTGTGCAATGTACTTTATGTTTGGTGTAAATAAAGTATATTTCATTCATTCATTCTATCGCTGAAAC
The DNA here is from genome assembly GCA_963693445.1 of Agonopterix heracliana. Taxonomy (NCBI): domain Eukaryota; kingdom Metazoa; phylum Arthropoda; class Insecta; order Lepidoptera; family Depressariidae; genus Agonopterix; species Agonopterix heracliana. The sequence continues at coordinate 4,942,676 of OY856321.1, forward strand.
TTTGCAGTGTGATAAAGTAAAGTATACCGATTATGGTTGACAAATAATCTAGGACCGGAAAAAATTAAAACTAGATTATTTGTCAACCGTAATCTGTATACTTTACTTTATCACACTGCAAAGTTTCAGCAATAGATGAATTATTGTTAGCGTCAAACCCTAAAATGATTGGACTAAGGAAAATGTCTGTCGGGTCAGCTAGTGAAGTAATACATTTTTAATTCTTCTATAATGTGTTCGTACCAATATCAAAATATATAAAGTATTTTCTAAATTCTAAACAAAGTAAAATTCGATAAAAATATTCACTTAACAAATAAAAGAACAACAATACAAAACAATACGACTTCAGTAAATACGTTTTTAATTACATTTAATATTTTCACGGGTTGTTTCGAAGTTTGTAATATTGAGCATGACGCGAAACGATCCCCCTTAACTTCGAGGGCCATCAAAATGTTGCAGACGACATCTGCAACCTCATTTCGCCCGGTGGGTAAATAAAAACAAAATTAAACATCCCTCTGGAGTGTTCCAGGGTTTACTGACTGGAACATTGGAGTCGGTAATGTTACTCGCTTTCTTGTTTTTTTTTGGTTTCAGAGGGGATCAATGTTTTAAAGAACTATACAATTTGCAATTTCCATCAATAAAACTGGACGATTATGCAGCTCCACAGATTCTAAAATGTAAAATGAATGTTATTCTTAATCATCTTAACAAAGGGAGTCGCGTGGCAAGTCTGCTTGTAGGCGGTCGCGTATCAGGTACTGTCCGGTTTACCACGAGGCTGGCTTTTATACTCGTAGTTCAAAAGATACAAGCTTTAGGGGTGACGAATGTCGTTGCAATGGGATGATAGAAAAGAGTTCCTGATTTACATATTTAATAAAGTGCACTTATTTCTGAACTACATATTTGACCTAGCGGTACTTTATAGTTAGGACAGACGGACGGATGGACGGACGGACAGCACTAGGGTTATGAATAGGGCCCCGTTAGCACCCTTTGAGTACAGAACCCTAGAAAGTGTTTAAAATAAAATTGAGTAGAGTAAATCTTCAAATTCCTTTGTTTCTTTGTTCATCTTGTTCCCGATCCGATAAAGGATGCTGTTCCCGAAATAAGATCGGGTTGCGGTAGCAGTTTATAGCACCTAATACTTCGCAATTTCGCTCGCTGAACTAAAGGGTACAAGAGGGAAACGGTCCAGAATATTGCGAACGGCACGGATTTAGGAGGGCCTATGCCATCACAGTATAAACTAAAGTACGTTATGGCCACTTCCTGCCCCCCGCCGAAACAGCTTACCCTTAGATTAGCAATCATTGCAGGTTAGTGTTTAGGGGGGGAGGGATTCGAGCAAAAATCTCACCGAATCTCATGTGTTTTTCCACAAGAAGCAGTGTAAAATTGCGAAAAAACGGGGTTAAGTAAAAACATGTTTCTCCTCTAAAATATGGCTAGATCCTAGCTAGACAATAATATATTTATCGCGGTTATTTGAACGCAAACAGAATTTTAAAAAATCTCACGCGAGATTGGGGGTCGAGCCAAATCTCACGACATCCCAACCGACAATTTGGTCGTATTGGTGTCGTATAGTCGAACATTCGACACATAAAGTACCAGTTGTTGGGGCCCGCGCTGTAGTCTTGATGTTGAGATGTAAACACTCACAGATTCACCATATAGTTTATTAATAGTTAAATGTTACAAAGTTAGATGTTGAATGCTCATCTGTGTCTACTCTAGGTTTACACTAAATCAATGTAGGTCGCTTACGCTAATTTATGTATAATTACGAATCTATCGCTAAGCACGGAAACTAGGTTGCAACGCGGGCAAAATATTGTTCGGTTCTACCGTAACATGCTCCCGAGGGAGAAATAAACTATAAACGTTATTAAAGTAAAATCATACCAAAAGGGCTATACTACTTTTCGTAGAAAATAAAGCGCAAATGAGCATTCATTACAAAGCAAAAAATTCCTTACGCTAATCAAAAAACGCGAATTCTCTGTCTCGACTCCGCGGTACCGTTTTCGAAGGTGTGCTGTAGGTGTGTTCACGTTGAGGCCTTGGCTTACTAATCTCTTTCACTTCTATGTCCACTGTCCGCTTTTCTTTGTTATCGGAAGTGGTAGGTATTTTTGTTTCTTTCTTGCATTTTTTCTTCAACCATAGAACGAGAGCTACCACAAGTACGCTCCCAAGAAGCAAAGAGGTTATAGAATAGTGGTATATGTCGTGAACGTTCAATCCTGTTGTTCCAGGCAATTTTTCCTTCTCTTCTTGATAGGTTAACTGTTCTTGTATCTTCATGAAATCCTTTGAAGTAAATGTTTTCTTCTCAGTGATGTTGATCTCTTTATTTTTCCAATTCAAATCGAAGATGTTGTTGATTGAGTTTTTAATGGTCGGTACTTCAATTTCCGAGTCCAATGTTACTCTACTTCCTAAGTGACTGTAGGTATATATGGTAGCATCATTCTTTTGTAGAATGCATTGCGGCTTGAGTGCAATGACACCAGTTCCGTCTATAACAATCGGTGTAACTTGATCGGCACAAATTATGCTCATTATATTTTTATCGCAGAATGTAAACAACCACCAATACGGTTTATGAAGTTGAGTCCAAGTGTCCTTGCACTCTATGTCATTGATGACGCATGACAACCCAACAAACATTTTAGTGCTTACGGCAGCCTTATTTTAGAGCTCTTAGTATTATATATGGTATATAAGAACTCCAATAGCAACATTCGACTCTACAGTGGGGTTAGTTATAAATAATTAAATCTTTCAGAGGAATAACAGTAATAAAGAAAAAAAATATAACTTAAGATGGTAGCATGGGGTTTATCGAAACCATTGTATAACTTATTCTTATAGCTTTAAGAGGCACAAACCAATAAAAGTAATTGTAAGGTGTCTACTAACACTTACTAACGGCTGATATTCTACTACTGAGGTAGTAAAATGTCTTGTAACACCTTGAGGCTTACCTTAATAGCTTCAAGAAGTATTAAACGCTGTGAGTGATTTTCAGGTGTGTACTAACACTTACTACCGACTGGTATTCTACTACTGAGTTAGTAAAATGTCTTGTAACACCTTGAGGCTTACCCTAATAGCTTCAAGAAGTATTAAACGCTGTAAGTGATTTTCAGGTGTGTACTAACACTTACTACCGACTGATATTCTTACAAAGAGTTAGATAAATACTTTGTACCACCTAAAAAGTTTTGTCGAGCCTTAAGAGTTAGTAAGAAACCTATAAGCATCTAAGAAGTGTTGATTATAAGTCATATAGAGCTAGATTCTGCAAGAGTTAGAATCCACCTTTAAATCATTGCAGGCTCTATAATGGAGTTTATCGGTCAACCATAAGTAATATTGTGGTGTTTATAAAAGCTTGTATACAGCAGCAAACATTATGTGCAAATTTTATAACTCTTCATTATCACTTTAAGTTGAGTAATATGATTTAAGTCACTTAACCTAACCTCAAAAACTATAGTTTGTTGTGTATCAAGAGCAACCAACTAAAATACGACAGGGTTCCGTACAACAGCAAATTATCTCTGATTTTGAATATCCTCTAATCTGTGACGATCTGTTACCTCGCAGTAGTTCAAACAACTCGGATAACGAACAAGAAAGTGAATACTGGAAAAATGAAAATTTAAAAATCATTTACACGAACATGGGCTCTAAAAAAAAATAAAGCCAAGCCGCTTTATAAGATTTGCTTTTATTTTAAATCAGATATTTTAGCCTAACTAACTAACATTCTTATGTGAAATTGGCCGATTCTTTTTTATTTTCAGGAGACGGTTTTACTCTCTCTTCTTTTTAGATATTCTTACGATTTTCGTTTTTGGGATGTTTTTCTCGATCTGACGATTACTGTTAGATAATGTACTTGGCTCATTACTTTTATCTTTATTTTTGGTTTTATTAATGTTATTTTCTTTATGTTGTAGGTACTGAGTTAGTCACTTCCATTGTATCTATTGTCATTTTCGTATCCTCATTTTGTTCTCTTTCTATTTTTTTGATTGCTGCAACGTTTCTGCATCTTTGATCGTCTTCTTCATTTTCTTTTGAATCTATTGTAATTTTCTCAATATTGTCTACTACTTTGTTAGGCTCAAATAATTGTTTGAGTGTACTTTATTCTCTTTGTCAATGTCTACTTCTTTCTCCGCTTCTTGATCTTTTTCTTCTGGGTTATTTTCTGAAATTTGATTTTGTTCAAAAATTCAATTTCATTTTCCACTTCTTGATCTTTTTCTTCTGGGTTATTTTCTATAATTTTATTTTCTTTGACGATGTCACTGTCCTTTTCCGCTCCTCTTACTGAAATAACAGGGGAAGTTTTGTAAATAACGAAAAAAATACTCACCCTAAGTTCGTAAAATTAAATAATTTAATAAATAAAAGGTAAATAAGTAGGTATTAGTGCAAAGTATAAGAACTTTTTTCATATGAATAGGTAACAATATACGTACTATTATTTCAACATTTAAAAAAAACCACTTTCTTATGTCATTCTTTGTATGTGCAATTGTTTATCAACTTTTTTGTATTTAGAAAATATGTTGACAGCAATGACAGCTAATATTATTATTACAAAATTATACATAATACTTGGATTTTAAATCATTCACTGAAATGTGATATATAAAGGGTTTTCTTCAAACGATAACAGAACCCAAAAAATTATCAGCTTGCAGCTCCGCGTAGAACTATTAACCAAGTTAAACCTATAAACTCTTTGTTTTTTCACTTTTATAAACATGTTTTAGAACTTCCAGTGCCATACAAGTGCTTACTTTCAGTATTAAATCACTACGGGAGGAATAACAGAGTTATCAGGATCCTTAAGTAATTAAAACTAAGACGCCATTTAATAAAGATAACCTATAAAAATTATGAATGAAAAAACTTATTTAAATGTTACTGGTCCACTTATTTACTTACATTGTTCATAATTTTCAATTAAAATGTCTAAAGGTGGTATCAGGAATTGATAAATACGATAAATAAAGAAAAAAAAAATTTCGTGCCGTAATTTTTTAAATAATTTTATCATCAAAAGTAGTTTATTTTTAAGGCGTTTCAAAAATGAGATGAAAACTAGTATATTTTGTTACCGTAAACTTACCGTCGCATGAGATTTAATACATAGAACACTCAGTAATCTTAAACACTTTGACTTACCTTAATAATTTTATTATTATACAACACCATGAAATAAATATGCGAACTGAAAAATATTATCACTATTGACTTTAACAAGAACGTAAATATGTATGAAAACAGTTTACATATTTAGCGCTTTCGGTGAAATTGATTGCTACTAAATAAGTCCGATATATTCTTAAGTTATATATAGGTTACAAGAAGTAACCATGTGTAACGAAAAAAGTAATTAAAGTGATATCTATAACTTGTTTACTACTTTAGCTTGCAGTTATAACCTGTGTATAGCTTATAAAACACTTGAAGTGGTAATCACTGCTGCAATAGCACTGATCTAACTCTTCTTAATCACTCATTTATCACTACACTATAACCATTAAGTCACTCCAAGCTATAGTACGAACAGACCCAAACCAGGGTTATAAGAGACGTATAGCACGCTCTAGCACCCAATTGTTAGCGCCTTTACAGAACCTTTGGTTCTTAAAATTCTTTTAAGCAGCTCATGTATCACTGATTCTTATAACCAAAATGTTAGTTGGGAATGGAGTTTGCTGACTGAATACATTCACTTCGCACGGCGCATTTTTGTCATGTAAGTTGTAGACAGGCTGGCGCGCCATGCATACGAACTTATACTTGCTATATGTAGTACAATGATGCTCGTCATTATCGTTTATGATAATGTATGACTTTTGGAGGAAGTTGATGGCAATTTTATTTGACGATGGTTGTACTATTTTCAACTGACCATGTCTCTTGAATGGGATCGGGATCACTCTATATATTGTGTATTCTTCTTCGTTGATCAATGGTATATGTATCTCGAATAAAAGGAAATTATCGGTGATCCTTGCCTTGACGTAGAGATGTTTGTAAATTTCCTGAATATCCTCCTGTATATCTTTAACAGGGAGGGACAATCCTCGAGGAAGTTTTCCTTTTATTATTGTGAGTTGATTTATAAGTTGTGATGCTGAAAATAAGTAAACGTCCAGATGCCCCTTATAGATATCTGATAGGGCGTCTAGCAACATTCTTTGTATACGTTGCAGATTGTTTATAATAAGTGTCGCTGTAATTGAGGCCGAATGAATGTCATTTGCGGTAAATAACATTTGCACCTTGTTTTCAATCTTTTCTATTTCCTTGCTTGTAATGTTCATGTAGGCGTGCATGACCTCAAATTGGCTATTCATGAATTCGTCGCTCCTTTTAATTATATTATTTTCAGCCTCTGTGATGACGGTCTGATTCTTCATGAGTTGTAGTAAGTAGTCTTCGTTTGTTTGTAAGATTTTGATGTCGTTTTCATACTTATCGGCGAATTCTTCATCTAAGACCCCGAATAAAGTTCTTGCTAATTTTCCAACTCCATCGAAATAACCACGTTTTTGTCTTTGCAGATGTTGCGATAAAAGTAGGGAGTTGTACTCGTTTAACTGACGTAGTTCGTGACGTAGCTGTCTAACGAGCGCGTTGCAGGGTACATAACTCATTCGCTTGCATATTTTGTCTATATGATCTATGTAGGTATGTAGTTTGTCTGTTGCTTGCCAATATGTAGTTAGATTGTAGTATATAAGCAATGTCCATTCATCGTGAATGAGTTGCAATTGCCCTATTTCGTCAAAATATATAGGTTTGTTGTTTTCTATAGGGGTTACTTTGTAGTTTGGAGTCGGTGCTGAGCTGGCGGTTCCAATCATCAGTAGCATAACTGTTAATAATGTGAATAAACTGCTTTTTATAGTGCTCTTGTTCTTGTTATAACTTCGTATCGGTTGGACGGGCTCTTCATCTTGTTTTGGGAGTGGCGCGAGTTTGCTGATCGGTCGTTTGATGTTTCCTTTCTTTGTCTTAATAGAGACCACTCTCACGTGGCCATCGCTTCCTGGATGTACTTCTGTTACCTTTCCAAGCGCCCATTTGCCTGCAGGTAAGTTCTCCTCTTTTACCAGCACAACATCTCCTTTTTCTAGGTTTCTCTCAGGACGTTGCCATTTAGAACGGAGCTGCATTTCGTGGAGATATTCATTTGACCAGCGTTTCCAGAAATGTATGTTCATTTGCTCTATTAATCTCCATCTATTTCTTAGATCGTATCGATTGATGTCTTCTTCTTCTTGGGAAAGGGATAAGAGTGGCCCCCCGACGAGAAAGTGGCCAGGCGTTAAATATTCCAAGTCCTCAATATCTTCCGATAGTGGGCCTAGCGGGCGTGAGTTTAAACATGCTTCAATTTGGGCTAGGAGGGTAGTAAACTGCTCGAAGGTAAGTTTCTGCTCCCCGAGCACTCTCTTGAGATGGTATTTCATTGCTTTTACGCCAGCCTCCCATAGGCCCCCCGCAGACGGCCAGAGTGGGGCATTGAAGTGCCACTCCACTGACATATGGGTCATTTCGTCGAAGAATTCTGATGTTTCAAATGTTTTATTGCGGCGAAACTCTTCCTGTAGGACCTTAGCTGCGCCCACGAAGTTTGTCCCGTTGTCTGAATACATATGTTTTGGTGTTCCCCGTCTTGCACACATTCGTTTGAACGCGGCGAGGAATGTTTGTGTTGATAAATCCGACACCAGCTCTAGATGGATTGCCTTCGTTACCATGCATATAAATATGGCAATATAGGCTTTACAGGTTTTAACTCCTCGTCCTTTGTTTATCTTTATATCCACATGTCCTGTAAAATCCACCCCCGTGCTGCTGAACGCTTTTCCTGGCGTTACTCTTACTTTTGGTAAATCTGCCATTAGTTGTTGGTTCTGGTGCGGTTTATACCGATGACATCGTACGCATTGACGTAATTGTTTCTTCACAGTTTTGTTTCCGCCAATGATCCAAAACTTTTGCCGTAAGTAGGCAAGACAAAGACGAGCCCCTCCATGGAGGGTTTCTTGATGTGCCTCCTGGATTAGGAGCTCCGTTAACCTTCCCGTTGCCGGAATAATGATGGGGTGCTTCGCTTCTATTGGCATCGTAGAGTTGATTAATCTCCCTCTAACTCGAAGTAAACCTTTCTCATCGATGAAAGGGGTCAATTTGATTAGATTGCTCTTTTTCGGAATGTTAGTATTTTTGTTCAGTCGCTCGATTTCTTCACCAAAATATTTCTTTTGAATCGCTTTAAAGATAAATTCCGACGCACTAGTAATCTCTTGAAGTGTAAGATTAGTCACTCCCCTTGCTTCCAAGTCGGTTTTCTTCTGCTTGTTGCGTAAAATTGCTGCGGCGCGCAAAATCCAAGCGACGACTCGTGTTACACGCGGCCCCTCCCACCAGAGCTGGAAGGGTAGAAGTTGAGAGGGTAAGAGGCCCCTGGTAGCGCAGTCCGCTGCGTTTTCGTCTGACTTTACATATGACCAGTCGTTAGCCGGAACTATGTTTCTTATCTGGGTCACTCGATTTGCAATGTATCTTTCCCACTTGTTTACATTGCCGCTAATCCACGCTAATGCTACTTTCGAATCACACCAGCAGTGTACCTTAACTTCTTTCAGATTTAATGTGGATTTTAGTTTTTCTAATAACTTAGCGAGTAGTAGTGCTCCACACAGTTCTAGGCGTGGTAACGTGACCTTCTTACTCAGGGGTGCTACTTTTGTCTTCGCTGTAATCAAAGTTATGACGTACTCGTCGTTCTCGTTCAACACTCGACTATAGATGGCGCAAGCGTAGGCTTTCTCGCTTGCATCGCAGAACCCATGTATTTCAATCTTGTTATCAATGCAGCGTAGCCAACGTGGGAGTTTGATGTTATTTATGTTTGTGAGGTCGTTTCTTAGATTTTCCCATTCCTTTAACATCTCACTCGGTAGAGTTTCATCCCAATCTATCTTACTTGCCCAGACTCTCTGGAATAGTATTTTTGCTTTAATTATTATTGGTGCTAGCCACCCGAGTGGGTCGTAGAGCTTGCTTATGTCTGCTAGTACCGTTCGCTTGGTATGTTTGTTTCTCTCGTTGAGCTTAAATCGAAATGAGAACGAATCTTGTGTGGGATTCCAGCTCATGCCCAGCATTTTAGTTGTACTTTGCTCTTGGTTTTCTTGCTTGAAGTTTATAGTGTTTTTGTTGCTCTTTTGTTCATCAGTCAAGTCCTCTAGGATTCTTGGATTGTTACTAGTCCATTTTCTTAAGTTGAACCCTCCTTTTCTTAGGAGATCGATTAATTCTTTGACCAGCTTCTTGGCTTCCTCGATATCATCGTGACCGTGGGCCAGATCGTCCATATAGAAAAAGTGTTGTAGGACTTTCGCAGCCACTGGATAGTTAGCTTCCTCATCTCGTGCGAGTTGATGTAGTGTACGCATCGCGAGATAAGGCGCAGATTTCGTGCCGTAGGTCACCGTGCATAGTTGCCACTCTTGTAAAGGATGCTGTGGGGAATCTCTCCAGTATATTGTTTGAAGGTTCTGCTGGTCCTCATTTATCCCTATGTATCTATACATTTTCTCTACGTCCGCTGTAAAGACGTATTTATGCACTCTCCAGTTTATCAGTAGGGTGAGCATGTCTTTCTGTAAATTAGGACCGGTGTACATAAGGTCGTTAAGACTGTACTCGTTTTTAGTTTTGTACGATGCGTTGAAAACGACTCTCAGCTTTGTCGTAGTTGATTCAGCCCGAAGCACACCATGGTGAGGTAGATAGACTTGCCCTTTGGTTTTTGTTTCGCTAGTTACTGGCTTCATATGCCCCATAGTTATATACTCGTTCATAAATCGTTTGTATTCAGTTTCAAATTCCTTATTTTTTCTCATTTTTTGTTCCAGCTGAAGAAATTGGGCTTGTGCTTGCGGTTTTGTAGGCCCCAGGTTCGCTTTATAATCTGGTTTCATGGGCATCTTTACCACGTACTTCCCGTCGGGTAATCTCATTGTTGTTTTTTCGTAATACTTTCCACAGTAATCGTTCTCGCTAGTTGATGTTGTATTCTCAGGAATTTCTTCAGTTTCCCAGAAGCGTGACATATCCTCCAATTCGTTGAGGGTCACAAGACAGTTAAATGTTTTTACGTTCCCGCTCAGGATCCACCCAACTCTAGTTTGTTGAGCTACGGGATGGTTGTTATCGTCGCTTTTCATAACTCCGCTTAGGATCATCTCTGAGTATATATCGGCGCCCAAAAGTAGGTCAACTGGGCCCGATACGTTGAAGTGTGGATCAGCAAGTTTTAAGTTAGTTAAGTAGTGCCAGTTTTCTTTAGAGAATGAAGTACTTGGCAAATTGTTGATTAATTTGTTCATCACCAATGTTTCTGTTTTGAATGTGTAGTCAGAATGAATTGACTTACATTCTAAATTAATTGATCCCTTGCAGTTTCCTGATATACTTCCGACTCCAGAGACCACGGCGCTGACTTTTCGACGCGGTAACCTCAAACGTTGGGCCGCATCTTCCGTTATTAGACTTATTTGCGAGCCTTGGTCAAGTAAAGCTCTTAAGTTGATGTAGTCGCCGTCAATTGTTTTCGCCTTTAGTTGTACAGTCGTTAATAAAACTTCCTTCTCGCCACTCGTCAGATTGTTTACATGTGGGGGGGCCATGATTGCTGGTTGTTGGACACCCCCATCGTTGTTTGGTTGTTCCGTTTCTGTGCCATGCATGAGTGTATGATGTGACTTGTGACACAGTTTACATTTCTTCCGTGATAAACATTGCTTGCCTGCATGACTGTACAAACAATTTGTGCATAATTGCAAATTCCGAACGGTGTCACGGCGCACTGCTGCGCTCATGTCCAAAAACTTCGGACACTGCATTAGTGGATGCTCAGATTTGCAAAGTGGGCATGTCCGTGTTGTAGTAAAGAAGGCCTTGGGCGAGTTTTGTTGTTTGTAATACGTTGACCTAGATACATTATAATTGTTATAATGTTTCCTTAATGACTGATTGTTGTTATGCGGCTTGTTCGATGTTTGATGAAAAGCTTGATGTTTGATCGAGTTTGATGCATAGTTTGATGTTCTATGATTGGTGCCGCCTTGTAATGCTTCCAGTGCCATAAACTTAGATTCCAGAAATTTAGAGAATTCCTCAAGGTCAGGCAAATCTCTAGGGTCTTTGAGGTCTTTCATATACTCGTTGTAGGTTCCGCTATCCAGCTTTTGAACGAGTAAATGGACGATAATCGGATCCCAAGTAGTTATGTCGATACCAATGTTTCCTAGTCCGTTCAGACATTCTTTCATTACGTCGTGAAGCTTTCTTATCCCCACGGCGTTTGCCTGCTGTATGGTGGGCTGGTTAAGAAGCGTATTTATGTACGATGTAAACAGTAGTCGCTTGTTATCGTAGCGATGCGTGATGATCTCCCAACATGAAGTGTAGTTGTCTGCGCTTATTCCGAGATGCTGGACCAGTTTTTCGGCTTCACCTTTTAGCTTGGTTTTAAGATGTTGCATTTTTTGTGCATTCGAGAGCATCGGGTTGTTATGCACACTCTCGGTATAAAGATCCTTGAACGTTGTCCATTGATTGTAATTACCATAGAAGTCGGGAATTACAATTTTTGGTGTCGCCTTCTCGTAATGCGCATTGTTCCAAAGGTTTTGATTTAACTTCTTCCTCAGTTCGTCATACACATTTTCCATGCGGGTGTATTTCTCTCTATACTCTTTTCCTTCTACTCCGTCATCCGTTAAGATATAGTCAAGATGCCAATGAAGCTTTTCAATTTGTCCCCACTTACTTTTCATAACGTTTAGATTGTCTTCCAGCTCCCATTTCTCCGTACTGGTACTGAAGCTCACTTTTGCGATGACTCTCGCGAAAGCTTTGAAGTTACATGATTGTTGACGCAAGAGTTCCCTCGTTCTTTCCTTGCTATCCCTTACTTCCGGAGCTGGAACCTCGAACAACGCATCTTCAAAGGTAAATTCGGACTCTTCTTCACCACCCCCTACTGATGCTGCTATCAAAGCGCCTTTTCGCGCCTGCATATCTCCTATTATGTTCTCATACATGTTTCTGGCTTTCGTATACACCTGTTCCCGGAAATATGGAATGTCCACCACTCCAGTTTGCTCGATTAGTTGGTGATTACGATCGAACAACTCCCAGGTAGAGTTCAGTATGCTCAAACGCTTCTCCAGATATTGTAAGTTCTTCTTAACCGATCCATCCTTTCGGTAGTCTGCACAAATTTTCTTCAAGTCGTTGAAGACAGTTACTTGCGAAGCAATTAGTTGATCGACGCTGCTCATTGCTGCTCGTTGTTGATGTTCTTCCAGTTATTAGTTCAATATTCGTTGAATAAGTTTGATGTTTGCGGTGTAAGTTATAAGTTTGATGTTTACCGCTACTAGTTGATGTTGACCGTTGGCAGTTGAAGTAATCCGCAGGTCGCTGTTGGATACCCAGTGCACTTGCACCTCCAATACGATATTAATGCGACTTCTCAATTTAACCGGTGAGACCCGCTTGTGGGAGGCCGGCAACCGATCCGCTATCGTAAGGGAAATACAAACACACCAAATACCTGTTATAGCTCGAAGGACCAAAAAGAATGTTGGGGCCCGCGCTGTAGTCTTGATGTTGAGATGTAAACACTCACAGATTCACCATATAGTTTATTAATAGTTAAATGTTACAAAGTTAGATGTTGAATGCTCATCTGTGTCTACTCTAGGTTTACACTAAATCAATGTAGGTCGCTTACGCTAATTTATGTATAATTACGAATCTATCGCTAAGCACGGAAACTAGGTTGCAACGCGGGCAAAATATTGTTCGGTTCTACCGTAACACCAGTGTAGGACGAAATTTCAGTAATGTAACTATTATAACTCAAAATTGTCATATAAATATGGGCCCAATACCTACGACCAAATTGTTTGCTGGGATCTCACCGAGGTGGGAGGAAAGGTCGAAAAATCGCCAAAAACAATGGACGCCCCCTTAGCATTAACTAGTGGGCTTCTTGGAGGAGCTGGGATAGCTGGAGTAGTCATTCCCATCCTCACGCAAAATAGGCGCCTAAAGAAGTAGAGTTGCGGAAAACGAGAACGCTCAACCAATACGAATGCACGTATCACGTAGCAAGCGGTTTATAAGTCTGTGCACAAATATTGGTTTGCGAGTTTAGTTTTCTGACGTCTCATACATTTTAATCTGGGGTGACCAGGGAGTGGCGTCGTTTGCGATGCTGCATGCATAAGTCAGCAAATATTGTGAAAATACAGACACGGATACAGTAGAGAAAGATTCGAAAAACCCAAGACGACAGAAGTAGGTAGATCGAGGTTTTAAAAAGTTGCATTTTAGATGTTGTTCAGTTACCGAATCTGTAATTTTTAATTTGATAGTATTGAAAATATCACCAGACTACGTTTCTATGGAGCGTGCCAACGGTAATATTATACCCTTAAATAAGTGTGCTTCAAGCTCCAATATTGAATAAATTATGATGACTTTGACTATATTTGTTGTGGCCCTTTACAAAATCTGAAGCTGTCACTGGTTTGTGAAATATTCTATTTTTGATCCGTTTCAAGGCAGCACCTATTGGCTTTTCTGTGGACGGTGTGCCTCTACATACATTTACCCTTCGCACAGCTATTCTTTTTCAATAGCAAAAACAAAAGAGTTTTTGTTTTTCCACCATTCGGTTTTTCTAATTACTCCGTCATTGTTTTTCTTGTTAAAATAATACATATCGAATGATTTGTGATTTTGCTAAGAAAATATACTCGAACGTTTTGTCTCGAAATAAACCTCTCGAACATCGGCTTTCAGGATTTTTCTAATTAGTAGAATCTTGTATCAGACAGTCTAAGTACCAATAACGCTCACAGGCACATACATTGTAATGATCCCAAACTATCACTAAAGGCTTTTATTATGGAAACCATACAACAACGGCACGAACATATAACATCCATGACCGAACCGGGATTCGAATCCAGGACCCTGGTTTGTCAGTCCGGCGTGGTAACCATTACACCAACCGGGTCGTCAGAAAATAGTCCTATACATGTATTTTTTTGGTGTGCAATAATTTAATTTTGAGACCTTACCAGTCGCTTGAATACCAGGGTGAAATTGATATCATTAGCATCCCTTTGAACTTAACCCATCAAAATGAACAACTTTTACTATGGGAGCAAACCGATCGGAGCAACAAAAAAATCTGCTGTTGCATACATTTGAGTCGAGTAGGCATTGCAGTTTAGTATGGAACAGAAGATTTTTTTTACTCCTACCGGTTTGCTCTCAAGTTGTTCAGGATGCTAATGATATTAATTTCACCCTGTATAAGATTGGTGATACTGGAGATAGCTACTGTACGGTGAATGACTAAAACGTGCAAATAATTGATACCCTCACCTGACCTGAATAATTCCGCTACCAACATCGCAAAAAGGACCTAATCCAAACCCAATAAAGTCCAAATCCAGGAAAATTAAGCCTAAAACGTTCGGCAGTATCTCAAAACGCCTCATCCGAGCCGTAATCACGAAGTAACTCTATTTGTATTCTGCGCGCAGAACTGTTACATACCTTCTGTAGGGTTAGCGGGGAGCAAAAACATACCTTGGATGAAATTATTAACATTTTCGGCAGAATCATCTATTATCATCAACCTATGCACGTTTCAGGACATGACAGTGGATTCCGCTCACGAATAAAGACATACGGTTACTGCCTCAAATGCTTGCAGATCAAACCACGCCACGAGGGCCCAGAACTGATTGGTACAGGAAAGCAAGACCCAATATCCTATAGGATCACATTGCAGGGCATAGGCCTCTCAAGAATAAAAGAATAAGTGGGAAAGGAAGAGAGTCGAACGACGCCATGGTTGCCCATTGCGGATTGGTGTAGGCAAAATTGCGGTCCAAGAAATTTCAAGCCACCGTAAGGCCACTAAGGAAATCAAAATTTCAAATTACCCGTCCTGTAAATAAATATATATCTCTCTAAGATACATTCGCTCTACAATGCTACGGGTTTAATTTAACATTTCGATTCATTTCTTGTTTTGCTGGTCTAATGACCATTGCGACTGGATACACCTCCGGAAAATATCTTACGAGAGGCAACCCTGTTTCTAGAGCACTCATTCGCTCTAATGCAAGGCTTACCGAGTTTATGTAACAATAGGGTTAGTTTAGGTCACATTTCTTATTTTTTCCTTTTGATGGCCAGTTTTATAGTGACCCTTGTGAAAAGAAGCAGTCCAAATGAGATGGCATAACGTCGCTACAATTTGCCGTTGTTTACCGTGTGCTACATAAGCTGACAAAGAATTAGGCCACCATTTTAAGAACAAAAGGGTTTTTCTTTTAACTTTGCTGTTTTTTTTGCTGAAGCAAACAAAGTATTTTGTGCATTTATTTTATGTTAATTTGAAGTTACACAAAGGGGGTGCATTTTATGGGTGCCCTCTTTAATGATGGCCATATTAACAAAAACACATTAAGCATTTATTATAACTATGTAAGGACTGAAAGAGTTCTCGAGTGGCACCCACGTACCGGAAAGCACAGCGTAGTTAAGACCCCACAAGGTGGACCGGCGACCTGGTGAAGGCGGCAGGAACTCGTTGGATAAGTGCAGCGCAGGGCCGGTCGTTGTGGCGATCCTTAGGGGAGGCCTATGTCCAGCAGTGGACGTCCATCGGCTGAGATGATGATGTAAAGACAGAGTGACAGAGCCCTATTGGGATTGGGACGCCTTGATAATTATCTAAGAGTAGAAGACATCGGTCGGTGGCGCATTGCGGAGAGCTATGGAAACACAATCTTGAGGTCCGTGTGCGAATCCGCACGGACCACATGCCATGTACAAATGAGTTTTTCTAAGTTATGTACGTAATACCGACTGCTCTCAAACGGTGAATGAAAAAATCGTGAGGAAACCTGCATACGTCGAAGAAGATTTTAGGGAACGAAGATGGACTTTAGGGGTGATTGGGGATCTACCTCCTAGCGGTCCACCCCGGGCAGTGGCATCACAAGCTACCAAGTTTGTGGAGGCGGCTGAACGATCCTCCACAGCGGTGTGGTAGGCCCCGCAAGAAGACCCTCCTGCACAGACAGTCGGAAGTGTAAACTATAAATTTTGCTCCCACTCCCACGTACAGTTTTATTGGACGATAAAACTTGGTTAAAACAGTGAGCAACAGAAGTATAAGAGTACAGATTTTTATTTATGTGGGTTCACTCGTGAATGTTGTGATGCTGTTTAGAATAGCACCAACCTAGTGTGGGTTCCAGCCGTCTTCCACCGGTAAGGTAAAAATATTTATGGTCATGGCCAGGGAGCGTCCGTCCATACTGTATGTAGTCTGTGCTAAAACGTCACACATCCAAAGAACACATTGGGCTCCTGACATGGAGGTCGTGGGTTCGATTCCCACGGGGGACACCTAGTGATATGTCACTTTGTGCGTTTTCCCCAGTTGGTTAGGACATTGCAGGCTGAATCACGTGTCTGTCTGAAAAGAAAGATGATTCCGTGCTTCGGATAGCACGTTAAGCCGTTGGTCCCGGCTACTCATCTGTGGTGGTAGTAGTCGTAACATAAAAAACCACGTCAGAGGCCGTAGGCGGTTTAAATAAACTCTGACACCAGGGCTTGCCCACACGATAAGAAGAAGAAGCACTGCTTAGTTTCAATGATAATACCGAACACAAAAGCTTCACGGCGTGCGGCACGAGCTCCTCAGTCCGACAAATTCTTAGGTCTAAGTAGCAGAAACCTTTCAAGTTACCAAAAGTTTTAAACTGTGGAAATGTCGCGTCTCTACCAACTTTACACGTTCCTCGGCATTTTTTATTAGCACCCAATATGTTACATTCGGGACGCGCGTCATATTTGATATGTGGCAGTATCAATTTCGTCGAGTCTCCATTTCGCGGACGTATTTTACGATCATCCGTTTTATTTTCAAATTAGGATTTTATGACACGATATTTGTTATTATCGAGTGTGGATATCCTATTCGAAAACAGGGTGATCATTTCGAATACGGGGTGACCTATTCGAATGAATATGGTATGATCTATTCGATTGTAAACTCGAATGACAACGGTTTTCCAAGCTTTTTTACTCGAGCCCGAACCCAATAATAATACACTTGAGGTGAGGTGACTGTTGTTGGTACAATTGATAATGAAAATTCTTCGTGAATTTGAGAACCTGATGTGTAAATTCGGGGGAACAGCTGAGCCATCTCACACGGTACCTACAGATATTGTATATGATAAAAGCAAGGCATGGCTTACAAAACATTCATAAATGTTTCTTCTACCATCACGTTACCTACGTAAAAAGGAAAAGTAAAACAGGACGACCTTTTTAAAAACATCTTTTGAAGGTATTGATTTTATTTGATAGCGTTTAGAAGGACGACTCAAAAGAGGGTAAAAAAATTGTACCTTTGACAAATAATTTATGAATAAAAAAAGAAAACAATATTCTGCTTCAATTTCAGTTTTTTACGTGATTCTCTCAAACGAAATGCTAATAATGTTCCGGAGTAAAAGGAAATACAAATGACAAACAATGAAATGTTTCAATTTGCTGAATACACAAATTGGACTGATATTGATACAAAGGTGTAAAATTAAACTTTGTTGTAATTTAAAACTAAAACACCCAAAGCCCTTGTTCAAACTTTCATACGGAAATTAATGTTGAGTTTCAAATGAAAATACATGATGCATACGGACGGTTCAGAACTAACCAAGGTATCACCTCCACAAGTGGGGTTTGAGAATTGAGGGGAGTCTCCGAAGTGCGACTGCGGGGCACCTGACCAGACCCTCTCCCATGTGGTAAACGAGTGCACTCTGCGCCGTTTCCCCGGTGGAATCGAGGAACTCCACACGCTAACCCCGGCAGCGGAAGATTGGCTGAAACACCTTGACCTCGAAATCGAACCCCCCTTCGGATCCAAGCAGGAAGACAAATATGATGATGACGGACATAAATATTTGACTTTAATGGGAATTGTCTTTTTGCGAAGTGGTCCTATTGGGAAGTGATCCGTATGGGAAGTGGTCCTGAAACTGGTTTTGTTTGTTTTGTTTTTGCACATTTATCAGAGGTGAACGAGCCGAACGAGGCGAAAGAATCGAATTTTAGAATCGGTTGTATGAAATTCTATGACACCTCGCACACTTATCCGCGGCGAATCGGCAGAATCGTCAGAAGAATTAAAAGGAAATTCGTTTCGTTCGCCTCCTTCGGCTCCTTCGCCGCGGATAGATATGCAGTCACCCTTATAATTATAATACGGACGAAGTCGCGGGTAATCTCTAGTACAGCTTGGCCAAAAAGAGTAGAAATTAAATGAAGGCGCTGCCTCCACGCAAGAACGTCAAAATCACGCATAACCTGGCAACGCCACCATACTCAAATTTTAGTTCCACCTGTCACCACGATCATGACTTAAGTTACGTTAAGTATTAATCATTTTGGGAATTCAACATTTTTGGAATCCAACATTTTGAACAACGTAGAGACAATGAAAAAAAAAGTTCTACGTTATGGGAATTCAACATTTCGAAAATAAAACATTTCAACCAGCCAACGTTGTGCAAAATGAATGAAAATTTTAACACCCCTAAAACTGTATGGTCCTCGATACCTTTGAGTCACAAAATGTCACCTGTCTATGCGACCGATAAAAGGTCTGCCCTATTATCTGAAACCTTGACACTGTGCGGTCTTTCGCAGTACAATAATATACCTAACAAGAATAATAGATTGCTTGACTTATTCTTATCTAACTCCGATTGTGTTAAAATCAGTAGCGCTGACCAGTTAATGAGGATTGATGGTCACCACCCTCCAGCACTAATCGAATTGCAAAATGTACGGTTAGGTAAACAAATAAAACAGTGTAAACAGTGTCGCCTAAATTATGCTAAATGTGATTACGAAAAAGTCAAATCAGAACTCAAATCAATAGACTGGCTCGATTTGCTCAGGCATTCGGATGTGGACTTGGCAGTTGAAGGGTTTTATGAGGCTATTAATGACATTATATTAAAGTACACCCCCCTATCAAAGGATAACGCACATGATTTCCCAACTTGGTTTAATCCAGCATTAAAAAAGTGTCTTCGTGAAAAAAACAAATATCACAAACGATATAAAAAATACCACAATCCACGTGATTATGACTCGTATTCGCTGTTACGCAAGAGATGTAAAGGTCTAATGGATAGGTGTTACAATTCTTTTCTCACCAGTATTGAACAAAATCTAGATAAAGATGTAAAACCCTTCTGGACGTTTATCAGTAGTAGGAAGCACTGTAATGGTTTACCTCAGACAATGACGTTCGATGGATTTTCGGCTTCAGACAATAAGGGCATTTGTGATCTCTTCTCAAAATATTTTGGCACGGTATTTGTGGATCCTGCTCCTTCTTCGGTGGAAACTTTTGAGATGATTTCATCCAACACTTTGTCCAGAATAGTACTAAGTCGTGATCAAGTTTTGAATAAGCTTCGTCTTCTTGACCCAAGTAAGGGACCTGGTGCTGATGGTATCCCAGCTAGATTTATAAAAGCTTGTTCTGGTGAGTTAAGTATACCCTTAACTCTGATCTTTAATAGCTCACTTAATACAGGCGTCTTTCCATCTATATGGAAAACCGCCCATGTTATACCTATTTACAAGTCAGGAAATAAAGCGGAGTGTGCGAACTATAGACCTGTAAGTATTCTATCGTGCCTTGCTAAGGTTTTTGAGTCATTGGTGTATGATCACATATATAATCTAGTTAAACCGATCCTCTCTTCGAATCAACACGGCTTTATTAAAAATAGATCGACTGTTTCAAATTTACTTGTTTATAAAAACTATTTATGTAATGCCTTTGCATCTCGTGGACAGGTAGACTCAATCTATACTGATTTTCAGAAGGCATTTGACAAGGTTGACCATGTCATATTATGTCAAAAAATTAATAGCCATGGTGTCCACGGAAGTCTATTGCGCTGGGTCACTTCGTATCTGGAAAATCGTAGCCAGCTGGTTGCTATTAAGGGCTATACATCGACACCGGCTTTTATTAAATCTGGAGTACCTCAGGGCTCACATTTGGGCCCTCTATTCTTTATCATCTTCATCAACGATCTAGTGAGCAGTTTATCCTGTCAGAGTTTACTGTACGCAGACGATTTAAAGATTTACACAACTGTCAGCGATATCAGCGACTGCTTGAAACTCCAACATGATCTTGCTCAAATATCGAGTTGGTGTCGTTCAAACAGGATGTATTTAAATGTCAAGAAATGTTTTGTCATTACTTTTACCAAAAAGGTGAATAGGATAAATTTTGATTATCAGCTGGACGATACAACTCTTGATAGAAAAACCGTTGCAAAGGATTTAGGTGTATTGTTCGATGAGCAGCTATCATTCCGTGATCACTATTCTCATATTATTGGTCGAGCTGGTCAACTTTTGGGCTTCGTCATGAGAAGTACTAAAGGCTTCAAAAATCCCAACAGCTGCCTTCTGCTGTACAATAGTCTCGTCAGAAGTATTCTGGAATATGGCTCTGTTGTCTGGTCGCCATACTACACTGTCCACTCGGAAGCTATCGAGGCCGTGCAGAAAAAATGTCTCAGGTTTATTTGCTACCGGTATGGTTATGGTCGTACGCTTGGCACATACTCTGATAGGCTACTAAAATTTAATATTTCTTCTCTCCAAGTTCGGAGGAAACAGCAGGACCTCATATACTTACATAAAATTCTGCACTCGACTTTGGACTGCCCTAACTTATTGTCACTTTTAAATATCAATATACGTTTCGTTACTCGCAATCCACGAATATTTTCACTACAAGTGTATAAAAATAACACATCCTTCTACAATCCTATAGTGAGAATGTGTAGATTACTTAATGATGTTGCCCATGATAACCCAGAGTTTGATATTTTTAATTACAAAATTGGTGTTGTTAAAAATAATATTAAGAGAATACTTAAGTAAAATTATTACTTAATTGATACTTAGTTGGTTACGAATTACGTTGTTATTAATTAGTTTTAAGTTTAAATGTTTATGTCATAATATTTACTATAATAAGTTTAAATTATATTTATATCCAGGTTTTAAATCGCTATTTTATTGTTAATGTTACTGTGCATGCATATTTAGGGTTGCAATCTAGATTTAAGCTTTTTATTTTATGTGTTGTTATCTCACTGATTGTTTCCTGTTTTGTGTGCCAAATAAATAAAATAAAATAAAATAAAATAAAATGAAAAAAAAAACTACATTGTGGGAATACAACATTTTGAAAATTCAACATTATAGTACAGTAATTCTATGTATTCAATGTATGGGGATAACAAACAAATTAATAAAGTTATGAAACTTATGTGGCATGATACCTTTATGTGTGGTGTTCAAAACTCACAACTCTCCCTCCACCTCCCCCTGACGCTTCACCCCCCCTCGCCTTGAAGTTTGTCCCCGTTAACAGTTTTTTATCTTTTTTGCAAAAACTATAATAGATACAAAAAAAATGTCAAAGGTACAAATTATCCTCATTAAATTTTACACAAAATAAGTGATTTGTACTTTCTTCATAGGACTTAACCTTTGAGGGCTAGAGGGACGAGAAAGTAACAACATTTCAAAAGTTATGAAATTTGTATGGCGACCCTCGTGAAAGTTGAAGATAAAAATGAAATGTTTCCATATTCTTAATACGCGACCCCGAATACCCTCGGATACAAATTTTCAGTCGGATCGGTGAACCTTTAAAAGCTGCTTTGGCGTTTGAAATTTCCATTGCAGCTATACATATCTATCATAGTTTCCGCGGGCCGTTGACCTCATCCTTCAGGATTCGACCTTCTGAAGAAGTAGAAATATTCATTTGAACACCAAGACATCCTAATGATGATCCCCAAAATAATTTTACTATACGTTGGTTGGGGAAACCCGGTGAACAATCCGAGTAGGTATCTATGTACTCTCTATGGAAAGTGGTGGGGATCAACCAGATACCTCCAATTGATCTCCGGGATGCCCTTTCGGTACAAGGATGAAATTTAGGGATCATCACATGGATGCTTTGGTGATACAGGGAAAACTGACTTCCTCAGAAGGTCGAATCCTGAAGGATGAGGTCATCGGCCCGCGGAAACTATGATAGATATGATGGCTGCCATGGAAATTTCAAACGCCAAAGCAGCTTTTAAAGGTTCACCGATCCGACAGAAAATTTGTATCCGAGGGTATTGGGGGTCGCTTATTAAGAATATGGAATCATTAAATTTTTATCTTCAACTTTCACGAGGGTCGCCATACAAATTTCATAACTTTTGAAATGTTGTTACTTTCTCGTCCTTCTAGCCCTCAAAGGTTAAGTCCTATGAAGAAAGTACATATCACTTATTTTGTGTAAAATTTAATGAGGATAATTTGTACCTTTGACATTTTTTTTGTATCTATTATAGTTTTTGCAAAAAAGATAAAAAACTGTTAACGGGGACAAACTTCAAGGCGAGGGGGGGTGAAGCGTCAGGTGGAGGGGGAGGGAGAGTTGTGAGTTTTGAACACCACACCCAAAGGTATCATGCCACATAAGTTTCAAAACTTTATTAATATGTTGGTCTGAAAAACACAGAATTACCGAACTATTAAAGGAAGTAGACTATACGTTCCTAAATGATTTCATCAATTCATATCCCACCTCTTAGTTTCCTCTCCATCTAGTGGATGTAACCCAAGTTATACAGAACATTAATACAATCAAGAATTCAATTGTGCGGGCTGAGTACGAACAAACGTAGACCGAATAAGTTAAATGTACCCGAAACCGAGTGAGCATGAAACCGGCCATGAATATTGAAGAGGCGAGGGAGTGAGGGAGCTCTGTCAACATACAAGATTTAATTAGGTACCTTATTGTTACAGGTCTGTGAACATTGACTTACAATCTAGAGATAGACAGGCCCTTTCATAGAAGCAACATGTTCCACTTGAATGCGGTGGGCGCACCGCATTGATGTTCCCGAGTTCACTTCGTCACTATGGCTATGACAGACCGCAATGTGTCATTTTGTGTTGTTTTGTGTGACATGTTGTTTGTTTGAACGAGCTTGTCTAACGCTAGAGTATATTCAGTGTCTGTGAAGCTATCCGCTGTGGCACAGCGGCCGTGGTATGTTGAACGTGATAACGCCTTTTATCTCGTTCGTTCGCTTGCAAATAGAAAGAGAGCTAAGGCGCGATAACGCTATATCACGCTGCCATACTTCTTCCTGCCCTTATCCCATTACTTGGGGTCGGCGCAATATGTAATCAATCATCCTCCATCACGATGCCAAACTACGGCTGCTGATAGATCTCAGCAATATCGCGTCGGTATCGCGGCGATATCGTTCGGTCAACGCATAACGACTAAGACATGATACCCGTTTGCACGAAATAGATGATTAAACTAGTAAAAATCTAAATATTTAACAACTTATAAAGTGAACAAAAAACAACTATTCATAGGAATAGAGCAACAAACATGAGTTGTCAAATGAAACCGTTTTCGGATTTTTTTTGGAGACTATTCGCAGGCAAAAATTCGAGTATTTTCTATAATTGTGAGTCTAACGTAAAATTGTGGATAAATTAATGAAGGAGTGTTAGTATATTTCATAAAATTATCTACGATTTCACTTTAGATTAGCAATTATTCACGGAAACCGAATTGTAAAAATTAATTAGCGACTAGAAAACGGTTCTATTGTCTCGCGTCACGTATTTCTTTCTATTATACAGTGGTGCCGCTAGGTACATCTCGCTCTCTCAGCTGTATGTTCCTCTATTCCTGGTATAATACCTTTATGATACAAACACAAAAATCTATCGAGTCGAATATGAAAAAAATATAAGACAAAATGTATTTCATGTTACTTTGCAAATATTATCTTTCCACTAAGATGAAGCTCGTTAAAAAGTAAAGCACTTCCTTTACAGTATACAGTCACAAAGTGAACGTGCAAAATTCAACATTTCCAGGGTAACATTAAACTTATAAAAGCTCTGAAGTTGCTGTAAATAATCAGACACTCTCCGCCCACGAGCTTTCGTCTTCTGACAAGCCTTTACATCGGAGACAGGTTTGAGAAAGGGTGAGGTAAGTATAACTTTAGTCAAGATACGAAATATCACACCTTAACATATTAAGGAATGCCATATGCCGTATTGCTGTATACTTTGTTTGTTACTAAGTATAATGCCGCGTTGCCGCGTTCACACGCACGCCGTGCAGCCCGGCAAGCTTAGGCAATTCGCTGTACATTGAGGCTTCTATAAAGTTAAATAGTAACAATCACTTTACAGACGCGTCGATGTACAGCAAACTTCTTAAGCTTGCCGGGCTGCACAGCGTGCGTGTGAACCTAACATAACATTAACAAAATAAATATTAAGAATTTTTACTGAGCGTTTTCGCCTCGTATAACCCTATTATTTGTTCTGACAAAATTTATAAGCAGACATTAGACAGACCGACACAATTTCATATTTATAACATTACCAGTGATCATCATCATCACCTTAAAAAATATCTTATGTGTTAATCCAGTACATATTCTATCTGCGAGCCAAATTTCATTCAAATCCGTTTAGCCGTTGATACGTGATTGACATTTATAATATTAGTGACATAGTTGTATACACGTTGTTATTATAATAAGAAAAGTTTATTCCGAGAGCGCAAATGCGCGCTGCATACAAACGTACTAGGGTGATATTTTCAATATTAACCAATTAAAGTCAATGAAATTTTTCAGAAACAATCTAGAAACGAATCTCTATGCTTGTATGAAGTCAGATTTTCGTTAAAATATACAGTTATAATTCTAGGATTAATTTAAGATTTGTATGGAAATCTTAGGCGCTGTAACTTTAAAACTGTACATTTTAACGAAAATATGACTCCGTACAAGCATAGAAATTCGTTTCTAGATTGTTTCTGCAAAATTTCATTGACTTTAATTGGTTAGTATTGAAAATATCACCATAGTAAGTTTGTATGGAGCGCGCCAACGGTAATATACCCTTAATTACGTTATGTATAATCTCATAATTATATTACCATTTGATGCTTTTTCGAAGTTTCATTCCATTCCAAATTGATAAGATTTTAGTAGGTCACTACAGATACATTTAGGCTAAATAGTTTTTAACTCAATTGAACGATCCAAAATAAGCATTCTGGTTTTAAAAATCTGTATTATAAATATTATAACATTTAAAATAAACATAATAATATTAAACATGACTATTAAATAATACTTCAAACTTTAAATATAGTTATCTAACGTACTCTACTTTTTCTTTGCAGCTGGAGTTTTCTTCTTCTTTGGGCCTTTAGTCTTAACAACTATCTTCACAAATGCCCCAACCGTTTTCTGAATCGGAGTTATTAACTGATCAGCCAGCCCTAACAGTTGCGAGCGACGATGATTTATCGTATCTACGATCCTATGACCACACGATTCTATCGTATCTGCAACTCTCAGCAAAGCCGCCGATGCCTTCAACGCCTCCGGCGCAGAGTATCTCCCGGTCTCTTTTAACAACGAAATCTGCGACACGAACCGAACATTCGATACCCGAGCCTCTTGAAGACGATGCTCAATGTTCTTCTTAAATAACTGAATAGCCTCATCAAGGGAATTCTCGTACAACTGCCGATACCTAATCAGACGCCGCGAATAACTATTCATCTTCAATCTTTTAACTTCTGGATCAATATCAACTGTACTCAGGATGGTTTGTAAATTATCTTGAATACGCTGGACCCAATCGGAAAGAGGATATAGCTCTGGTGCGTCTAGAGCTAAAAATGTGGATGCTTCTTCGGGAAGGGAGTCGATGAGATTATAAACGGCATCTAAGTGAGATTTTAGCCGCGCTTCGTGATGACGTAATTCGGCAAGGCGAATCTCGTGAGCATATTTCAGTCTTTCCATGCGAATACTGTGTGAAATCATCTTAACCGAGTACCTCATGTGTAAAGCTGCGGATCGATCCTCTACCCATCGTCGAGCCTGTCTTGTCAACTCCTCGGGAACTAAAGACATGCTACTCTCAAATGTTTCAAGAAAACCATTCCGCCAGTTAGCTAGAGCAATGACTTGAAGTTCAGTTTGTAATAGTGCACGAGCGAGAGGGGAGCGCCTATAAATGTCACGCCACGGCGATTCTTCGGTACCGAAAGGAACTAAGGCGACGTTTAACTGAGATGCTCTCGGATGCGCCTCCAAAAAACACGCATATTCAGCAAGCAAAGTGTTGGCCATCAATTGAGGTAAGTTCATAAACTCTTCGAATCTACCAATTTCCGCGGCACAATGTGAAAGATACATTTCAGCGGTACGATCGAGCATAGTTATTAAAGCGTCATGTTGAGGCTGCAGCTTTTCAACTTCAGAGGTAGTTCGCAACTGTTCCAGGGCGATATTGAAATTGATCTCGTTGGCTTGTTCTAATGAATCGTTGTTAGTGATAAGATCTTCAACAGCAGCCATGGTCAGTTTTTGAGCGAGAGCTGATCGCATTATGTGTAAATCACAGAGATGAGCCGCATCATGCAGTATGGAATATGTATCACGAAGATGATCTCCTACGATTAATAAACTCTTTTTCATACTGAGTGCATCGGACTGGGTAATTTTATAAAAATCTTTAGCATTTGGTATATTACTTTGGAAGCTACTTGTGAGATGCTGTAAGGTACATTCGATCATATCTTGTAATTGGGCTGTTTCGCACAAATGTGCTTCTTGGTCTGAGTTAGAAACCATCATACATGTGAGATTCGTGTGTAAGTTAGTTAGCTTGTCAGAAAAACCAGAAAACACTTTAAGAACAGCTTTTCGATAAGCTTCAACCAAACAAGACACACATTGTTCGATTTCCGAATATCCTAAATCTGGCGTAATGCACGGGACTGAAGATACAAGTTTCTTTTCGGAATTGCTCGTGGAGCGTCTTGAGGTTCTTCTATCCTCCGCAGAACGAGGGCGAGGGCACCGTCGACGATGAGTCATCGCAATACCAAGACTAAGTTGATTAAGCTCAGACCGAGCTTTGATTACATCCTCGTCAGCCTCAGCATGTAGTTGCGCCTCCAGCTCGTGATAAGCCCTGAAGTTGCTCAGTAACTGCTGATTCACTTCATACATGCGATCGTCGAAATCATGTAGCAAATCTTTGGGCGGAAGATGGCCAACAGCAATGAGACGTTGGAAATGATCTCTCATTATTTTCCTGAAGCCATCCGCTCTCGATTTTTCAACAGTCGTAGCATCTTGCCTAAAGGTGGCAATGTCCTCGATACGTTCTTTATACAATTGGGATACTTTTTTTAAAGCTTCTGCGCGCGCTTGAGATGTTAGCGGACCTTTACCAGTATTAACGTGTTCAACGGCGCATTCCAAGTCAGTTTTGTTTTGTTTGATATGTGCGAGTAGTAGTTCTGCAAGGTCTCGTATTTTAGCGTCTATACGTGTGTTGATGTCAGTTGACTGGTCGGCTATGTCTCGGTTTACTTTGTCGTGGTTGTTTTCTCGTTCCTTCAAGTAGTTGGCGAGGACTGGACCGCTGTGTCGAGGTACCCACTGGTCTGGGAGGGCGGCCACAGCAGCGACATCGTCCGAACAACCAGCTTTAGCTATTAACTCCTCATTTTCATACCCCTTGCAGTCACACCTACAAGATAGCAGAGAGCTGTTTTTTATTATTGAAATTTTACTTTTATCCATAACGCAAAATAAAATGAAACCAATGAAAAACTTTTCAAATTCCTTTAGAATTAACCACAACTGTCAATGGCAGTGAAATTGTCAAAAATAAAACAACATTTAACAAAATAGATCTTAAATTATTCATTGCTTGGGAAACAAATGTAATCTCTATATTGCTAATCTCGCTCATGAAGATTATGGATTCCTACGTGAAATAAACGTGGAACGTTAAAATAGTTTCAGCTAATTTTGTTAGACCTTATATATCATACCATTGTGAAACGCAATAAAATATTGAGCATCATCATCATCAGCCTGTTAAACTCCACTGGTGGGTACAGGGCTCACCACTTTCACGGCAACTAGAAGGGTCCCAGATGATGTTTCAACGTCAAGTTAAACAATAGCAGAATCAACGTCAAAGATCCTTGTCAGAATGCCTTAATAAAATGACAAACTTCTTCCAGACTACAGAAAATTCGATCAGAAATGGTCGTCACGCACCTCAACTTAGTCTACAAACTCCTCGCATACTTCAAGACGTGACTTCATGAATATAATCCTTGAAAACTTTGAGATTCCAGCTTTTTGAACTAAGATTTCGTTGGTTGAAATCATTTTTAGGTATTACGGGGATCAAA
Source organism: Agonopterix heracliana (assembly GCA_963693445.1). Lineage (NCBI taxonomy): Eukaryota > Metazoa > Arthropoda > Insecta > Lepidoptera > Depressariidae > Agonopterix > Agonopterix heracliana. The sequence continues at coordinate 4,971,264 of OY856321.1, forward strand.
CGAAAATGACTTTGACTACTTATATTGTTTTGAGCTTAGCAGCGAAAGTGTTAAGGTATAAAATTTTACGTAAATGCACATGATCAATTGATCTTATACCGTGGCAGAGGGGAAATGCTACCGCAAGGCGAGTCCTTATAATAAATAGTCAAAGGAAAATGATAAAGGATCCCTCGATAAATTTTTAAGGTTCAGTACCCAAAGGGTGAAAACGGAACCCTATTTTATATTTATAAGCCTACGTACGCTGTCCGTCCGTCTGTCCTAGCTTCAGAGGGCTGCATCTTCTGAACCGTAATAGGTAGTCAGATGAAATTTTCACCGTATATGTATCGTTGTATTTCTCGCTCTATCGTAAAAACGGTACTTAATACATACGAGCTTCAAACTTGGTGTGGTTTTAATGCAATCTCTACAATAATAACAACAAATAATAAATACTGGCCAAGTGTGTCTCGCGCTGGTCCTGAAATTTTTTTATTTTTTTTATGTCTATCTATCTATCTATAACGTCACGCCTCTTTCCCAGTGGGGTAGGCAGAGACCAGACTTACATACCTCTTTTGCCTCATTCACATCCATACATCTCTTCATACATGCCCGTCGGTTTCGAGTACTCCGCACCTCTCCTTTTTGTAAGACGCAACTGATTTGATCAGAATACGTCCTACGAGGGCGCCCTCTGCCGACACTTCGACTCACTTTAGCTCCATATATCTCTTTCGTACATCTGCTATCACTCATCCTCTCCACATGACCAAACCAACGAAGCATTCCCTTCTCTATTCTTGTCACAAACTTGTTTTTTTTATGTTAATATTATAATTTATTTTGCGTGGTGGTACGGAACCCTCTCGGTGCGCGTTAGTAGCCCAACTCGCACTTGGCCGGTTTTCTTTATCGTTTTCGCTGCCCGTTGTAACGAACGTAGAGAAAGTCTCACCCTCAGTTGCAGAAAGTCGCACGCTCATTAAAGTTAAGGCTAGGTTATCCCACTGCAAACGTCTCTTTCTTGCAAGCATAAGTTTACAATTAGCCATCCCGCTCCAATTGAAAGCAGGATCGCAAAAAAACGTGTTTTTCGTCAATATCTTTGCTAATGGGAGTTTCTAAGCTAAAACTTCTCCTGAGTTCACTAGAAATATTTAATGTATTTAGTTAAGTACAAGAATAAAAAGTTAAATATCAGCAGTTTAATCATAGTATTGAAAAAACATAACAAAAAGGGGTAACTTTGGTATTTTTTTCTATCTAGTAAACTTAATCTAATCGTGTAATTGAGAACAGTCGCCCATCCGCCCGATCCTTAAATAAGACATAATTTAATTTCAGACTTTAAAACACAGTTTAAAACACTTTCGTTTGTGTTCAAAAAACGGCCTCGACGGTTTAACAGCGTCTTAATCCTCCATTAAATCTCTTGCTGTCACTTTTTTCTCGTTGACGTAGTAAAAGCTAGCAAGAGATTTAATGGAGAATTAACTTTAATGAGCGTTTCTGCTACGGAGTGTCAATAAGACAAACCGGATACATTTTTCTTACCCTAATTAAAAAAAAAAAACCTACAAAGCTATTCAGCTATTTGCGAAGCTTTCCACGAATAATCCGAAATTAAATACCTAAATGCGAAGTCCTGATAAAGTAAAATTCCACAATTTTTAATAATAAGCTACTTAATTAAATGCCTACCAGTCGGCGTTTTATAAAAAGGCGTGTTTCATAAAATGACCCGGTCTCATCTCTAATAAGATAATTAATTATTTAGCTCGGAGAAAAAGTCAGGTATATTATCTACAGGGTCGCGCAAAAAAAAAAACTGCTGTTTCATACAAAACTGCAGCACCAACTCGACTCATGTATGGGATGGGACAGCTGTTTTTTTAGCTATTTCGATGTTGGCTCCATCGTGAAAGTTGTTCTGTTTGATGGTCTGAACCACCCCCCGTAAAAAAATCACTCTATACAACTATAACATTTTAAATGGGATGATCAGACCGTCAAACTGAACAACTTTCTGTATGGGACCAACATCGTAATCGCGAAAAAAATCAACTGTCCCATAAATTTTTTTTTTTCGCGATTGCGATGTTGATCCTATAGAGAAAGTTGTTCAGTTTGACGGTCTGATCATTCCCTTAAAAAAGTGTCAATATTAAGGAGGACCTTGTATGTTATCACCACTGGCTTTTTCGGTTAAGGAAAACATCGTGAGGAAACCTGCATGCTTCAATTTCGAGGCATGTAACCCACTGTCCATTATAAGTAGCGACGGGCTCACACTGGACAGAGTTCCTGAGTCCAGAGTTGTTCTGAGGTTTCAGAATATCTCTGACTACCCCCTCGGGGAATATAGTCGTGAGCATATGCTTATGCTTGTATGTTATCTGTAAAACCAAGTCTTATCAAAATAAATAGGCATCCTAAGTAATACTTAGCCGAGTAAGCGTTTCTCGCAAACCTAATAAAGACGCCATTAAAACAAAGCCTACTTACGCGTCTCATCTTCTTGAAGCAATTTCGTTATTTTACGATATTCATCAAAAAAATAATTTACTTGTAAAACAAGGTTACCATTTTTCGTGACTCACATTTACCTTATTATAAGGTTTTATTAGATCACGAAACAGAAACAGTGATTGTCATTCTTGTTTCATTAAAGTTATTCCGACGCGCTAATGCGCGCTGCATACAAACTACAAACGAAGTCTGGTTATATTTTCAATAATAGCCAATTAAAGTCAATGAAATTTTGCAGAAACAATCTAGAGACAAGTCTCTATGTATGTTGTCAGATTTATGTTCCGACTATTGTCGGAAAATTTTGCAGTATGTATTTGGTTTTGTATCATCTGCCTAAGTGTAGGCGTTCCGCGCCGATCGTTTGGTTGAATCGTAGAAAGAGAAGGCACTAGAAGGAAGCACGTGTCTTGTCATATCACTCAGTAAGAGATGCACATAGCAAATTCGCTCTAGTTAAAAAAGGAGACCGCTACTTATTGGTGTCCTTATCGACGTATCCACTTTTTGTACTTCGGCCATCTGACTCCAAAATGTCACTCACTTCATATAAATTGTATGGGACAACCACCTGACTCCGAGATGTCACTTCATATAATTCGCTATGTCATACCCGGTTACACTGATATTCGGTCTACTAGCGTAAGCGAAAAAATTTTCGTCTATGGGTTGAATACGCGTCTACTAGGAAAAAGGCGCGTAATGGCGCGTACTAGTGTGTCGCCGGTATAGGGAAAAAAGCGTTTCGCGCGTATTCCACTGAACGTTCGGCGCGGAACGTTTCGCAGTTGAGTCCCTACACTTATTGTTTAGTTTTTCTTCGAAAACTAATATTTTCGATAATACGAAATTATTTAATTTAACCGAACCACTCAATAAAGGAGGCCGCATTTAGCCGCAGGTTAAGTATGGTTGGTCTAAAAAAACACCCCTTTAAATATCACTATAGTCCGTTCGCGTTAAGAAAATAGTGATTTCAGTTTTAAAATTTATTGTTGAACGAGTCACGCAAAACACACAACCGTTTTGTTCACAGTGACCAGTTCACAGTGACCGAGTGACCAGTTGAAATCTGACCTTCGAACAAAACGGTTGTGTATTTTGCGTGACTCGTTCAACAATAAATTTTAAAACTGAAATCACTATTTTCTTAACGCGAACGGACTATAGGGTGTTTTTTTACACGTTGTACACCTGAATGCTTCTGTAAATACAAACCATTTTGACGTTGTCACCTTAGAAAAAGTATGTCTAGAATGCGCCTCACACTTGTTCCGTATAAAACAAAAGGGGCTAACTTTCTTAGGTTGGTGTGCGTGAGGCGCCATACTAAGTATGTATGTGTGCGTGTATATGTATAGGGTTTTGGAACCAGCACTGGTTCCTATTTTTTTCGACGCTTTCGTACCTTTGACTGTCTATCTTGATAATCTAAGGTTGTCACATAAGAGAAATATATTCCGCCCGAAATGAAACAGTAATGGGCACGTACGTGTAAGAAAATTCTGTGAAAATTCCGCTGTTATTTCCATACGAATGTGTAAAATATTGTTTTTACGATCCGTTTTTATTAAAAACTCGCTTTTACAGAGGCTGTGGGTAGGCTTGGTTTTTATTTTCTGCGTGTTTTTTCGGGCGTGTTATTTTTGCGGTGTGGACTGTAATAATTCTACTTTATTATTATTAACGCTCGTCTCGGCCTGCCCGTTAAATGAATTCTCAAATATGCAAATTACAGGTACATACAGACATACATAAACTTATAGTGCTGTAGCCACGGGACTTTTTAATTACCAAAAATATTACCGATTGCCGTTTAGAAATTGTTGTTAGGTACAAAATTACTAATATAACAGCCTAAGGGCCTGTTTCACCACTTCTGGGTAAGTTCTTGTTAGCTTATCCGACAGATAGTGTGGCATATTTTGTATGAAATTATGTCAAAATATCTGTCGGATAAGCTAACGAGAGCTTATTCAGAAGTGGTGAAACAGGCCCTAAGTCTTACAGATCAAAACCCGCCGTACCAAAAAGAAAATAAATATTATGAAATTTTTAATTTTCGCGTTTACTGTTTTTTTCTATCACGGTCAAAAAAAACGGGGTGCTTCAGACCGTCAAACTGAACAACTTTCACTAAGGAGCCAACTTCGAAATCGCAAAAAAAAATTGCTATCCCATACATTTTAGTCGAGTCGGTAATCAGTCAGTACTGCAGTTTTGTATAGAACAGCTGATTTATTTTACGTGATTTCGAAGTTGGCTCCATAGTGAAAGTTGTTCAGTTTGATGGGCTGAAGCATCCCCTTAAGTATGGGGAAAGGAAAAGCTTCAAAAAGGGTGTTTTTTTACACCTTGTATTAATCCCGCTCCATGCAAATGAGCCGGGAATCCCGGAATAACGGGACTACAAACCCAACTCATAACTCCAACAACTTTGGCTTTAAATTAAAAGCTTTAAGGCGGAATATTTTAACAAGCTCCCGACCCAACTAAGGGACCAATAAATCATGGCATGTAACGAATTGTTTTTCCCTCCAAAAGCCCGTCTGATAAGCTACACCGTCTCATTTCTAACGTTGCTACGTTACGGACGAGGGTTTTTTGCTTCATCATTTACGTAATAAATAATTTAATGTTATAAAAGATGTCGTGGTTCTCGTATAAGGATGTTTGATGATGATTCCATATATATATCACTCATCCGCAGAAACAATGACATTATATTATACGTTTTGATTGAAAGCTATATTCTTGATTTAAACTTTATTTAAAACTTTAAACGCGTTTCCTGCGAACATTATTTAACACACACGGACCTGAAAGAAATACGGACCGAGTATTGCACTAAAAAGATGTGAAGCATGCAAGGTAATACAATCTCGTTTGATCTACAAGGGACCTACACTCACACAGATGCACTAGCTCTAGGCGCAGGTCCGACAACCCGCCACCTTATGTACCAAAAGAAATGGGTGCTTCACTCACGATTAGATGACATTACGTCTGGTTCTTCTTTTAACCCCTTACTGCATAGCATGCCATATCGGGCATCAAAGGTTTTTGATGCTATCATTTAAATTTACCTCTTATTTTAAATTATGTATCAAAAACCTTTGATGCCCGATATGGCATGCTAGGTATGCAGTACGGGGCTAAGTCTGTGTTAACACATTAAACCGCTAAGATGTTTTAATATGTAGATGCGTTGCCCGCGCTCCAAAATGGCAATTAAAAAGCAGAGTCGTTACCCGTGGACCCGACGGGTTGACCCATCAACGGGTCCACGGGTAATTTTAACTACCCGTGGTCCCATTGCATTAGGGATTGCTCCCTGGACACTCTGACTATATCGATAGAAAATAACCCTCCTTCTGTCGCAGTCGGGTAATGAATGCGGTACCAAATTACAAAATAATGACAGATGATGTCAAAAGTGACAGGAGTTGTTAAAAGTCATTATTTCGAAATTTGGTACCGCATATCATTATTAATTTTACTATCGATATAGTCAGAGTGTCCAGGGAGCAATCCCTAATGCAATGGGACCACGGGTAATTAAAATTACATTCATACATTTCTGCTTTTTTTTTAGTCTCCTCTTTAAAACCCACAGGTTGAGCTGACCCAGTATATAACAGTGCAAGTACCTACTTACTAAAATAATTTCAACAAACATATCCATCATGATCCATCAAGTATAATGTAATGTCCGTTACAAAGTACACAACTTTACCAATATCGTAAGCAGCCCTCAGTGTGTACCGTTAGAAACATTAGCGTCAGGGTTGCCAGCGCCATATTTTACATATAACCAACGCAGTTTATTAGGTAAACTTTTGCCTTTGAAATTGTATAGAATTATTGATTTAAATGCCACACAACAATGTTAATGCAATGGTTGTTCGCACGAGGTACACACGGCGACACATCAAGCTGCGCAAAACCAAAATAAGATGGCCGCGCGTTGGTAGAGTAATGTGTAACGTCGCGCGGCCACCTTATTTTGGTTTTGCGTAGCTTGATGTGTCGCCGTGTGTACCTCTGCGTGGGCCTAATATCCACCAAGAACAGTCCTTGAGGGTAGGCCTCCCCTACCCTATAGAATGGAGACGATAGAAGCTGATGATAACGTAATAATTTGGTTCTCACACAAAATGACAGATGCGCAAAACTTCAGACGCGCGAATTGGGGTCAGCGCTATTATATGGTATTCATTTTCATAATGAGAATTATTCCGTACATGTTATTACAGCGACTTAATTTCATGACTTGATGAGCGACTTAATTTTAGCATATTCGTTTCAAGATGAAATATCTTGTCCATAGTAAATAGGTGCTAGCTTTGGAGAAACCAATTTCGAATCATTGAAAGTATCTTTAAATTACAGACACATCTTTTTTACAGTGTTTGTGTAGTTATTACTATTATACGAGTAAATGCACGTACTTTGTTATCCAACAAAACATTGCAAAATAGGAAACGAAAAGTTTAATAAAACTTTCTCCTGGTAACCCTAAAAACGCCTGAAGCTCTTTTCTGTAAATACGACCCAAATATACGATTAATTTGGAAACTTTCTTTGTTCAGACCATAAACATGACAAGTTTATATCTCGTACCCTTAAAAAGGGTACGTATTTGGCTTTCTTTCACGGGTAAGCCAATGATATCAACGAAGTAGGGTAAAAAAGATGTTATCATAAACGGAAGGAAAATATCGTGAGGAAAAACACATACATTTAATACATACTTTAATTTTGAAACGTGAATTGTCCATGGCCACTGTTCATTCAATAGATGGGTTCACTACTATACAGGATTGAAACTTAATGCGTTACATAGGTACCAACTTTAAGGAATGCTTCAGAATCTATCTGACCACGATGATAGACTCACTTGAAGTACTGCATCAGGCTATCTAACTGAACAACATTTGAAATCGTGAAAAAAATTGAGCTGTTCCATAGAAAATGTCGTAAGCAACCAATAAACGCCCTACTGCAGGACACAGGCCTCAAGAAGGGTGTAAGGGCTACAGTCTGTCAGTCCACCACTCGTGCCCAATGCGGATTGGTAGACTTCTCATACGCAACGGAATTTCTTCTGCAGCGTATGCAGGTTTCCTCACGATTTTTTCCTTCACCGTTTGAGAGCAGTCGGCATTACGTACATAAGTTAGAAAAACTCATTGGTACATGTCTTGGTACATGCGGATTCGAACCCGACCCCTCATAATTCAGTGACTATACCTCTAAGGCAACGCACCACCGTCCTCTAAACTTCTCTAAAGCAACAGGTTATAAGTCGACATTTCGGCAATATCGTGTTTCCTGAAATTTCAGGCCTAACTTAATTTGTCGTTGGAGTATTTGACAAACACGCTGAGTAGTCACGAGTCACGACAGTAGGTAAAAATTTCGTTTTATGTTAGGATCCGAAATTTTTTTTATAAATTTTTTTCCAAAAGATGTCGAAAAAGAAAGGTGATATGTTTTCTATTTCCACAGTGTCTATAGGTTACACGTTTGGTTATTGCAAGCTTCACATGAAAAACACTGAAACGATTCTGATAGATTTTCAGAAAAGTATAAGGCTTAGTTTGGTTTTACTTCATCACAATATTGACAATCAACTTACTAAATCGGCAGAAAAAATCTGTGCTTGTGAAAAAGGGTACAATTTGAGATGAATCCAATTGGACTTGTTACCTTTTTCACTGGAGGCCTTGAGTATGTATTGGCGAAGTATACATTGTTTTCAATCGCTACGAAATCAGTGAGAATTCATTGATAATTCAGCATAGTGCGAGTGTGGCATTTGTATAATAAATCAGATTCAGGATATTTATGACCCAATTAATTGCTGTTATCGATATCCCGGACGTTATCTTCAGACCGAAATAAGTAAGTTAGTGGAGTTAATGTTAATGGAGTAGCATGAGGTAGAATTGCGTTAATTATTTCCCTAATTAACCCCCTGAAGAGTGGTATATTATTGTTATTAGTTTGACCTTTACCGTGTAAGAGTAAACAAAGAATAGAGGCCATTAGTGTGATGAGCAGAGCACAGCTCGCGCAAACATGATTCCGTATAGACAATTTCTCCTTATTGAATCGTTAAGATGATTAATTTTTATAGGTCATGCATGACTCATGAGGCTGAAGTTTGCATTTTGAATTATTTACATTAAACTTCATACAAATAGCCTTGTGTTCTTGGCTTGGAACGGACCACTCCGTCTCAACTCAACCTATTTCAGAACAATAAAAAGAATCTTGCCACAATTGTTTAAGAGAATATTATTCCGAGAGCGAAAATGCGCGCTGCATACAAACGTACAATGGTGATATTTTCAATACTAACCAATTAAAGTCAATGAAATTTTGCAGAAACAATCTAGAAACAAATCTCTATGCTTCTATAGAGTCAGATTTTCTTTAAAATATACAGTTTCAACTTTCAATGCTAGGATTAATTTAAGATTTGTATGGAAATCTTTGAGGCACTATAACTTGAAAACTATACATTTTAACGAAAATCTGACTCCATACAAGCATAGAAATTTGTTTCTAGTCTGTTTCTGCAAAATTGCATTGACTTTAATTGGTTAGTATTGTAAATATCACCATAGTACGTTTGTATGGAGCGCGCTCCGAATAATATACCCTTAAGAAGATATTTGGATGGAGGACTAACAGAAGCAAAGCTTCTAATAACCCCGAAAGGGAATAAGGTCGCGAAACTCGCGAAGTTATGTATCTATGTTGGATTTAAATAGGTAATTCAGAAACGGTACCCTAATTGAACGATAGAAATTAATGCTATGTGGAACGAATTAATAAATGAAAAGGAGAATTACAAGTTGTATTTCTGTCGCAAATAAGTATTAATTTATCGCAATACAACAAGTAAATAAATTACCTATTATATTATCTACTAAATTCATACTCAGATTCTGTAACTTCATGTCTACAAATTCAATAATGAATTTTAATAAAATAACAACTTAAATCGAATTCGCAACAAGGCCGCATACGACTAATCTAAACTATCATAAAACTGTAACTGAAGTGTGTCTGTACATTGAAGATATTTACAAAAAAAAGATTACGATATGGTTTTTAGGTATCGTATCCCCAACTCGAAATAAAAACGTTTTTAGAAATTTTGTCTGTCTGTTTGACTGTTTGTTTGTGTGTTTGTTTGTTTGTTTTTTTGTTTGTTCGCGCATCACGCAAAAACTACTGAACCGATTTTGATGAAACTTTTTTTGTTTGATAGCTTATGATCTGACTTAAAATCTGGTATATAATTTGTGCGGACGAAGTCGCGGGAAAACATAAGTTAATTATACAAGGTGTTACAAAAATACAAATAAACCTTTAAGGGGGTGGTGTAGACCATCAAACTGAACAACTTTCACTATGGGACCAATATCAAAATCGCGAAAAAAAAAATTATGTTCCATACTCTACAAATCGACTAGATCTAAAATATGTATGGGATATAAATTTTTTTTTTTCGCGATTTCGATGTTGGTCCCATAGAGAAAGTTGTTCAGTTTGACGGTCTAAACTACCCCTTAAGAGTTTTAAATATTTATTGTTACTTATGAAACACCCTGTATAAAAGAACTTCAACTCTCACATGGAACAAAGCATAACAAAGGAAAGGATAAAGTCCCAGAATAGTGCCTTGTGGTGAACAACATTCATTTGTAACGTACACCCGCAAATCCTTTCAAAGGGAACCCTTACAAAGGTCAGAGAATAGATTAGAACTGCTAGAGAGAACATGATGACAAGCTTTTAAGCTAATCTCAGCTTTGAGGTTGAACTTTATTCATTTTAATATGCAAAAAGCAGTAGAAAGTCGTAAAGAAGTCTGAGATATTATAAAATGTACTACATAATTTTTAAAAGGTCTGATGAATACGAATAGTTTTTCTCTCTTTTCTCTGTCGGGATAATATTTTATTCGTGTTTTGCGAGTTTCATAATCATCTTACCTAGTACCTACTCATACAGCACTACTCCGCCCGATAGCACAGTCTGTAGTGAACCCGCCTGCTGTGCCGGGGTCGCGGGTTCGAATCCCGTAAGGGACAAATATTTGTATGACGAATATGAATATTTGTACCCGAGTCATGGATGTTTGTATCTATATATGTATTCTATATCGTTGTCTAGTTATCATAATACAAGTCCAGGCTAGATTCTGGAACTTTAAATGTGACTAGATAATTTGTGTGACACTGTCCAAGATATTTATTATTATTTTATACATAATCTCAGTGATGTTTCAGTGTTCAGTACCAAAATCGGAAAAAGGAACATAGTAATTAGTCTTTAGTAATCCGTGCCTTGGTGTCTGTCCGATTGTCTGTCTGTCACAGAACGTTAGACATAAGAAGCTGAAAGTAGACATACTCCTAGTTATAGCAAAGGGGTTTTTAAACAAAATGTGTATTTCTGAAAAAATTCACTGAAGTCTGCTTATTTTTGACCTCTTTTATCTGATACCTGTCTTAAGAGAAGGGATTACACTGATGGGAAAGATTACTGATTATTTATAATAATAATCGACAACTCAGGTCCATGAAATGAAATGAAATAAAAAGTGGAGTAAATGTCAACTCCACACCAGAGAAATAAAAAAATAGAAGACCGACATAATTATGTCATGGAAGCCTAGAGCAAGTAAACAAGAAAAAAGACAATGAATGGTATCCAATTAAAAGCAAATAAAGTATTTAATGATCAGATTCATTAGAGGCGTACGTAAGCTATCTATTGAGAAAAATAATTTACAAGGACTGAAGCTTTAATATATTATTCCATCTTTGAACAGGATGACTCAAGATGTTATTAAACTAGCTAAATTTTTGGGGATTTTTTTAAATAGGTATTCAAACTAGAACTAAAAACCATTTATTAAAAGTTTTCCTATTTACACGAGTACAATGGCTAATAATCCTATTATTGGCGAGTCCGCCACTCATGGCCGGTTATTAGCTTTTTACTTTTCACAATCCTCTCGGTATGTAGGTAGACATTTTTGACAGTGACTTCAAGTAGACTAATTAAGCCGTCTTATTTCCAGCCCTTAAATAGAGTACCTATATAAGGAACATACATACTATTTTGATACTATAACGTGACTATATACCCTTAGATCAAAGTAAAATTAATGGATTGGCCTTACGCGACCATTTCAAACTAGAAAAATGAGGCAAAACAAATGAATGGTAAACTTCAAATTTGTACCCAATTGCCCTAGTTGTGACAGACAATTTTGCTAGTTTGTATGGACCAATTGCCCTAGTTGTGTGCTTCAACTTAAGGCGCTTTAGGCCTATCCATTAATTTTACCCTGTACCAGTTGCGTACATTTGCTCCAATGTTACCAACTCTATTCAAATATCAATATCAAAAGGTAACGTAGCTTTGCTACGTTATGTACATTCACGTCATTGCGTCTATTAGTGAAACTGTTGTCATCACGAACCATCTCTCGATTTAACTTGGAACCCGAGCAAATGGAATTTCTTGTTTTGACAGGTGCCAAGTTAGACTGGACGTGGGACGGTTTCCATTTAAGTTTGCGAACTTAGTAGTTTGATGTTTCGGTTTAACGTCTGTTCTGCGAAAGACTTCTCTTACTAAAACTGTTGTGTGTACGTCTGTAAGTCGAAATTGGCTTGACTCAGGGGTCTATTTGTCAAATAGAAGGTCTGAAGGCTAGGTTATGTAAGGTAAACGAATATTTGCCAAGGTCTGCCATTAAGGGTTTGTGTTAAATAATCCATATTGATGATCGTAATTTTCGTAGCAGGTAGACGAAAGGTGAACGTACGAGGCGATTAAAGCATGCGGTTTATTTTGCAGTGAATTTGTGGACCTATTAAAAAAACTCGAAATAATTTATTCAATACAAGGTGTTACAAAAATACAAATAAATATTTAAGCGGGTGGTTTAGACCATCAAACTCAGCAACTTTCACTATGGGGCCAATATCGAAATCGAAAATCGACTCGAGCTAAAATATGTATAGGATATCGGTTTTTTTTTCACGATTTCGATGTTGGTCCCATAGAGAAAGTTGTTCAGTTTGACGGTCTAAACAACCCCATTAAGAGTTTTAAAAAATTATTCTTACTTATGTAAGACCCTGTATACAGGATGTATTGAAGTGTTGCATTACTTTAAGAGGTGATTTACTACTCGTATAATACTTATATCTATTCAATACCACAAACTACAGGGTGTTAGGGTAAACAGTTGCATTACTTTAAGGGGTGATTGTACCCATGATACTGAACAACTTTTCCTGAGAAACCTAAGCATGCCAGGGACTGTCATACCGCTGTAAAAAGGGTTAATTACAAATTAGTAAAACAATGATGTCCCTACGTAAACATAGGTACATCTTACGCCAAAGTGGGGTAGGCAGAGACAACTAATCGAAACGATCCTAACAGATACCATCGTTTCTCCAACATTATTTTTATTAGTCTCTTCTCACAATAAATCTCTTTCATTATTATAGGTAAAGTCTTTGTAAACATTCGAAATCCATTTGTGAAAATACAATATTGCGTAAAATCTATTTCGTACAATATTCTGGGATGGAATCAACGTTTTAATTAAATTGTCACCAACTCAATATATCCATCCAGAGAGAGAATATTAATTTAATACTATCTCGGGTTCAATCTGTCTTACAATATTGATTAACATTTGTAGATTGGATTGAGTAACATTATTTGGCAGTACACTCAGAAAAAAATCGTCTAACAAAGCGACAATAAAAGCTTTGTTAGAATTTTATTGTTACCGCACGTAAGTACATTGTCATTGCAAATATACGGCTATAATGCCAGTGACAACTTTTTTATTGTTGAAAAAAATTTAGTTACTTCAGCAAAATACACATATTTAGTGTAACTATGTTAAAACATTTTAACGGGGTAGCAATGGCACGTTGTTAATTTATCAACGTTACGTAGTGATGTTATAGCAAAGTATAATCCATCAAAGTAACAATTGTTGGGGTAGCAATGGCACGTTGTTAATTTATGAACGTTACGTATTGATGTTATAGCAAAGTATAATCTATCAAAATAACAGTTGTTAGTATGGTTAAGCGGTATTGTTAGTAAACCAACGTTTTAACTAACAAAATTCAAATTAAACATTTGGACAAAATAGCCTAGATACGATTACAATGGCGACACCGTCGGATGCACAACCTGTTTTGTCACGCTGTCATTTAAATTGTGGATGCGTTGAAGAGCAGTCGTGCATGCGGTCTTATATACTTGTTCGTTTCCTATGCTATAGCACGCGGTCATAGTGTTTGTGTTATTAAATAACTGTTCAGTGATTACACTACTACTTGTATACGTAATTTTAATTACGGGTGACCAAGAGACTTTTCTCGATAAGAACCACTTGGCACACTTAGTGCCGTCTATGATGGGTAAGTAATAGTGTCTTATTTACTTAAATTTTTATCCAGTGGTCGGATAATCGGATGTATATTTACATGATATTTACCTAAAGTCCCAGTGTTTACTAAATATGGAACCTTTAAATTAAAAATATCACGAGATTCCGATATTTAGGCAGAATTTGTTATATATCTTTGATGGAAAGAACAACCATCCCGAGATTTACAAATAAATGATTTTAAGAATCCGTTTCCATATGTTCATAGCTTTTTATTAAGCATAGGTCCTAAATATGCATCCGATTACGGTTTTTATTATTATAATTAAACGCAAAATTATGTGGGTGAAGTTAATGTCATTGCTTTGCCATAGGCAACACAGCTATTCAGTTGAGTGAATTCAGATTACTTATGTCTAATCTAATGAAGTCGGTAACAAACCGAAATTGGTCTGAAAATTTTAACTGAATAGAGAAGTATATATCATCATCATACTCGGCATATCGGCTTGGCCGACACTGAGCCTAATGAGAAATCTGCTGTCTTATATATTCATTTGTGTCGAGTAGGATTGCAGTTATGTATGAAACAGCTGCTTACTTTTTCGCGATTTTGGTGTTGGTCCTATAGAGATATAAGAATTTACAAGGCCAGTCTCACATATAAATAAATGTTTTCAGAAGTCACCCACTATCACAACGACTGCTGACAAAAGTTATCCCGAACCACACACACATCCACAAGAAGTGCAGGTAAATAAAAAAAACTTTAGAGTTGACACAAATTTACTGAAATGTTTGAAAGTAAGGGGTGAGCCCGTCGATACTTATAATGGACAGTAGGTACAATACACGCCTCGAAATTAACGCATGCAGGTTTCCTCACGATGTTTTCCTTCACCGAAAAGCCAGTAGTGTAACAAATCGTACATAAATTACGAAAAACTCATTGGTACGAGTCGGCTTGGACGGGGATCGAACCATCGCCTCCTGCACGGCAGGCAAGGTTACTCGCCACTGGACCACCACGGCTTTTTTAATTATAGGAATGTAATATATCGAACTGTAATAAAGAAATATCTTGGATCTTTCATATAGCGTCATCTCATCCCACATTAGTTAGAGCTTGTACTACAGGTGCCAGACACTGACATACATAAGTAGGCAGATAAACATCCCAGTCACAGAACTAACATATATCATAACTATGTTTGCCAAGTCAGCTGATCTTATTGTTTATTCCAGGAATGGTCACTTATGCGGAACTGGATCTATTCAACAGCACATTTGATTTCAAGACATTAGAACCTGGAAAAGGTCTTCGCCGGATGCTATCTCTATTGGCAAGGTTCTACTTACAAAAGCGGACAAGCGTGACACCACAATAAAAGTTGTTAATTTATATTAGATTTATAATTCTAAGAGCATTAATAAATACCTACTGGTGATATCTTTTTTTTTCATATACCTATCTCTTTCCTCTTTGTCGTATATCTTTTGCTACCCCAGCAAAGTAGCATTGGCTGTCTCGCTCCCTGCTCTGCACTTTGTTAATGATACAATATGGAAATCCGGCACTGCCCTGGAGTGATAAGCAGGAAACAATTATATTTTCCAAAGTTTCTGCTTATAACTCCAGGGCAGTGATGGATTTCCATAGTGTATCATTAACAAAGTGCAGAACAGGGAGCGAGACAGCCAATGCAACTTTGCTGGGGTAGCAAAAGATATAACGACAAAGTAACGTTGTTGGAGTGGCAACAGCGAATTTAATAAAGGCACAAAGGAGGATTGCTATTGCAACTAAAGAAAAGTAGATCTAGCGACAATAAACTTTTGTCTTTTTCACAAAATCCTTTGTTACCGGAACAAAGGTATATTGGTAGGCCACAAAGCACATTTGATACTACAGCTAAGTAAAGTAGTTGTAGGGACAATTATGCTTTTGATAATGTAGCTAAAGAAAATAGTCATGGGAACAAAGCTAAAGCAAAACTATAGCCTTAGAAACAATCTTAGCATTGTAACTGCATAAATTCTAAGTAGCTTATCTGACAACATTTTTATTGCTGTAACATCAAGATTGACTGATGAAGAGTAACTTTGCTGCATTAGCAATTAAGAATGTAACAATAAAAACGTTGCTTTCATAACTATACAACTTAGACGGCTCTCCAGCATCAAAGTTTTTTTGTTGCGATGGCAATAATTTTCTCTCAGTGTATAGCTACCTTCATGGCCTATCGAGATGGTTTGAAAATACTCTGCAACTTGCCTCTACAATCTATACAGGGTCCTTCTTAAGGGGCTGAAGGTTGCCGATGGCCTTGAGCGATCGCACTATAAGCCCCGCCCACAAGTCCCACAACCCCCGTGCCTCACGCTTACCCCTGACAAAGTAAAATAAACTTGTACATTACCGCCATCTCAAGAATTTGATCGAAAACAACTAAGAACATCGCTAAGTTGACGAAATGATCATCAATCACCTCAACAGATGGCGGATTAAATGAATGATTTTATTAAAATTTTATATGGATATTGATTAAAAGACAATTATTGTCTTTAAATTAATATCCATTGTACATTTTTTACAAATAAAAAATAAAAAAAGGGTATTACAGTATTCTAATTTCTACATTTTAATATTAAATAGATAGTAAAATTTTGAAAACTCAAGTTTACCAAGGTAGTTACTGAAAAACACTTTAGAATTGTTTTTTCTCTTTTTTTTAAAGATTAAGACTGTAGTTGACAGCAGACCTACCGAGTTTGAGTTCGATAGCATGACAGACAGTGATCATCACTGATCAATGATCATAGACCGGTAGCCAAGAACAACCAACCCAATCTTATAAGTTTATTGTACACATTCTACAAATCAACAAATATTTTGTATCTTAAGAAGACTAAACATAACTTAGTTTTGTAAATAAGGTTTTATTTTAGTTTGCTTGGTACAAAAAATAAAATAAGAAATTATTAAATTAATAACCTACTTATCTATCCCGTTGTGTTATCATTTTAGTAAACTTAAATATAAGCTTTGTTTTTGCATAGCTTTTCTGATTTTCATTTTTTTTTATTTTGTTAGATCTAACGAAATAACTTATTAACTTAACTACATACCTAAAGTTTAACTTGGTTTCATGTGTTAATTACAAATAGTATGAGGGGTTTGCAGTACATCATGGATTTGCAGAAAATCATGTCGGCCGCACCATATCCTGGCACGTTCATGGGTCCGACCGAATTTAGGGTGCTACTCGAAAGGTAGATTTTACCTCATAGAGTTAATGTAGGTATATGTTTGTATAGTCCTATCAACGCTGTTTACATAAATATGCTTTGGTCGGCCAAGACTTAGCAAGGCATGTTTCCGGGCCGGACTGATTTTACTGAGAAAAATAATGTTGTTTTTTTTAACAGACACCGAAATGAAAAACATCCACCGAAACGAAAAATTTATGCACCGAAGTGTAAAAGTTTACAAATGAAAGCCTTTATTTTTCTACATTAACGTGCTTTTTGTGATAAATATAAAAGAATAGTTTAGCACGAAAAGGTTAAGAGCGATATGAGCGTGTTCAATGATTCCCAGCTTTGTAAATAGCTAAAATTGTAAATTGATGTGTAATATTGAAGTAAAATGTTGGAGCGAACGAAGGAAGCATGAAATTTCTTAGCACAATGACTTGGTTTTTGAATGGTTTAAGTACTAAAAATTATGTTAGTCATGATTTCTGTGGTACTTTTCATTTCGGTGGGGATTTAAAGGCCATTTTTAGTGTCCGACCGAAGTTTCGTTTTCGGTTTCGGATTCGGCCAGTTTTGGCCCAAATTTGGAGTTTCGGTTTGGTTTCGGTTTAGGCAGAAAAACGGCCGAAACCGAAACTATGTTCGTGAGTTATCGCCTGGTCTTCGGTGTAGTGGGGAGCGTCGAATTCACTTCCCATGCCCCTGTTTATGTCTTGCGCTGTGAATTACTGTGAATTTAGAGGTTATGTTCAATTTTGTTATATTATTTCTAATCAGGTAATATTTATTAAAGTACCTTTTTAATAAATAATCAAAATCATTTCAATTATTGTATTTTTATGCAATGTGATTGAAGTTTTTGCAAAGTTTTGGTACCTATTTGGTCTATCTAGTTAACTTTGTTTGACCTTGTTTTTGATTAAAATAACGTTTTTAGCATAAGCATAAGCATATGCTCACGACTATATTCCTCGAGGGGGTAGTCAGAGATATTCTGAAATATCAGAACATCCACGTTTCACCAGTAGTACCGAAACTCTGTCCAGTGTGACGGGAGGTGAGCCCGTCGCCACCGTTTTTAGAAACTGATATTTGTCTGGCTGTTATATTGTCTCTGCCCACTCCAAAGGGAGATATAATAATATACATATAAGCGCAGGAGGGCCTTCATCGCAAACAGATCACTGCTTAATAGTAGAACTACCGAGATTACACAGAACTAGCGATCCGTCGAGTTATGTGGTGGTTCAGCCATCGCTATTCAAATCTTCAACTGAAGTCCTCTTGACATGGCTGTCAACCACCTTTACCGACACCCGACGTTCCACTAGACCGACACCAGGCGGCGCTGTAGCAAGGCTCCGTCATTAGTGTGCGATCTTGTTCTGTTTTAACTTGAGAGATGGCGCCAGGTGCCGTAGAGGGATGGCACCAGGCGCCGTCACGGCCAGACTGACTGTCGACCGTCCTCGGGCGTATCTTACTGCGGCCCTGCAAGAAACAAGCAAACATCAACCATACGGCAGATCTGAATTCCCGCTCGTCCAGCCTGACAACAATCTCGCATCATCGTCAGACTGCATCTCGACATGTTCTTCACCGTTGGGCCGGGTGCGTCCTTTCTACCAACCACGGACGGCAGCCCCCCCGTCCAATCTCACAACAACCTGGACAGACGAGTGCGTCCCTCCAACCAACCCCCACACACAAGGGGTATGGCTCGGACGACACTACGACCGCCAGAATTGCTTTCACCGCGCCGCTACTCCATCAATTGTCTTATCACACAGCATCTTTGACTAGGTACTTATATGAGGACTCGTAACGCGTGTAATTCTTCTTACAAACATTTCTGCCACTTTTTGCGGGGGGCGAGGTAATATGCAATCCGCAACTTTGGATTTTATTCCCCATAATTTTAGATTCTAATTTTGAATGTCAAAAATCATGAAAAGCAGTCTCGTGTGAACCCCAAACGTTCTAGATTCGAAGTTATTTATTTCGCAATTATAGGCTGTCTCGTTTAGTGATAAGGTATAAAATTGAATGTAAACTGCACATGATCAATTGATCTTATACCGTGGCAGAGGCGAAATGCTACCGCAAGGTGAGTCCTTCATATAAGTAGTCAACGCATAGCATAGAATTCCGTTTCCAAAAACACGGGCCATTAAGGTGACCCGTGTTAACTGTAGCGTCTTCTGGCGCCGTCATTGCACATCCAGAAAAAGGCTGGCTCACCGCGGATCATGCTTTCGAGGTACCTCTAGACATTCATTGTTCACATTGATTAACCTCCTTCACTTGACAAGAACACTTCTACTGCTTTTTCGGTCTGATCGGATGGTAGTCATGCGTCCTGGCTTGCCGCAAACATAACAGGTTGACACAAAGCAAGTTACAACGTTTGTCTCTTTTATTTATGCTCTTTTGTGCGCGCTGATCTCGACGAATCTTCTCGCTTAAACAGACAAATTAAGGTATACATTATATCTTTATTTTTAGACATTCTCACATAGATTACCAAGGTAGTGCAAACCTAAGCACCAGAATCTAGGCCGAACCTGCATTGTGGTGATTAGACAACAACATAAAATACATCTTTATGGACACAAACAACCCTATCGGAAATCAAAAGACCTACTACGCTGCGCTGCGCCACTGATAAAGTACAAACATCGGCCAACATGAGAGCAAGACTTACTGTACGCTAACCACATCTTTGAAGTCTGTAGTTATCCATTCCTTCAACCATGGAGCCACTACAGCTAGACTACAACGTCAAGAAATAATTGCCGAAAGACTCAAGAAAACAGCCATTGACTTTAAAAGGGTCTCACAGCAAACTGAACAGTATATCAAATACGCCGTATCAAAGAAAAACTGGTACACTGGTACTATAGGTACATCATACCTATAGCAAAAGTTTCAGGATAAACATACCAAGTTTATGATAAAGACAGTTCAAGGTCAACCCACAAAGAAATACCCTCGGAAACGGACGAAGCAATTAGTTATCAATTATGTCAACGTCGAGACACTAAGCACTAACATGCACTTTCGCACAGAACCAGAAGAAGAAGTTTCACATTACAACTTTTTAGGAGGTATACTAATATGGATTGTTATTGCAACTGTACTCTTCTATAAGCCGTGACTGGAAGAAATAATTTCGGCGATTTAGGTATGTTCAATAGTAAACCAACATGTGCATGATTTGATGCTCTGAGAAAAGCCGCATAATAATGGCTATTTGGACTTTTTTTTGGGGTTATGGCATTGTGACCTCGGCAATTTTTGTACGGACAAACCACTTTTCCTAATCCATAAACTGCATCGGGCTATATTCGGCATTGGCTGTAATGATTCATGCATCCCGTACATATTTAAATTAAATACCAGATACGTGTTATTGCAGTTTAAATAATAACATCTTTACCAACAAAAGCAGGGAATTAGAAACTTCGTGTAAATCTGACATTAGAACGTAGTAATTATATTCTCTTTGACTGACATTGGCTCCCAAAAGAAAAAGCTCCCATATTTATGTCTACACATTGACCACGAAGTTAGAAAAGGAAACCTGAGATACCACCACCATCATAATAATATTGTCCAAACTAAATATAGCACACCATCTTACAACAAAACCACGAGTTCGGAAACAGATTATCCAACAGTTACCTACTACCGTAACAGATAGGTACCGCACTCATCCCAGTTTCGCGCGCTTTTCGAATTTCAAACTTTGGTCTTCAGAAACGAGAACTAAAATGCAACTTATATCAATACGCGACACCCTGTACCTCATGGTTATGAGATACAAGGCGCCGTAGGTAAGAATTTATCGCCGCTGACAAACGCGAGTGACGAAGAACTGGTTCGGCGTCGAAATCTACTAGATAACCATGAACATAGTAGAGAATTGTGTTTCATTCATACAGTAAACCAGCACTCAGTTAAAACGAGATGTAAATCCTTACTTTGTCTTCCTCCGCTAAAAAAAGGCCTTCTAAACGAGTTCGTTGTAATAGTTCATATTTCACAACAAAGATATTTCGATCTTACAATGCTTCGATCCAGTGCCATTTAGCATCAAACACCTACAGCACGAATTTATTTGCTCAATTCAATTCAGTATTTGTTATTTATTTGCGATATGAATCAACAATCAACCGAACGTCATCGTGACAACGACAATCAAGACATTATTAGTTTGTGAATCAAGAACAACAATAAAAGACAACATAAGAAAACAACATTTGGAGTCGTCGTCCAAAGAGGTGGCACGACCGCTCGACCATGTAGTTGCGTTAACACTTGACACACAAAACACAATCCTGACTTTTATCTACGAAAACCATTGAGTAATTATGTATAGAGCAGACAACGCGAACAAAATCTGTGCACCATGATCAGCAGTGTGGGGCGCGTGCTGGGAGCGTCACGCTGCGACGAGCGCCTGGCACAGGCTAGGTGGGTTAGAGCGCGTGCACCCTAACGCGTGTTACAAAACATTACTTCTCGGTAGCTTCTCTAGTTAACATAGTACCTCATTGACGAAAACCATCACATAATAACCACCGTTACATTATTTCTTGATCAAAAGTTACATACATACAGAAACTCAAGGCAATAATCCCTTTCGGTGTGGCCAGAAACATTGCATAAAAAATTACAAGTCCATAAACCGCAATTATAAATTAGTAACAAATGTGTGCACACTCGCAAGAGCCCAGGGCTCGGCGATCAATTTCAACAATGTGCAAATACAACTACCATTTACATTATAACCCAAATTCAACACACAATAAGGACCTTGTTTCACTTCTAAATCGGAATCGGAAGTCGAGGACAAGTTTTAAACGCTGTAATCTTGTTGGAAGGATGATGTATGAAGGAGTTTCGGAGTTTGGCCTGACCTGACTGAACATGAAGCGATTTACGAGCCGACAAAGAGAGCTCTTAATCTCCTATTAAGTTCCACATCGCGTCAGCAACAGGCAGATTGAGACACCTAAATTCTTCAGCAGCATCTAGGTACAGAGTTACCTTGTACACAGAAGCAAATACGAATAAGTTTTTATTGTATCAACAACAGAAACATGCCTTTGAAATAGAGTGTATACAGGCATGACGGCATGACAAAAGCATGGAAACCATAAAAGCCATATTTTATAAAAAAATTAGGCTTAGATACTACAGCGATGTTTCTGACTACACTGCCTGCATTCAACGAACTATCGTATGATCACAACTATGTTCCCTGAGGGAGTAGTCTGAGATATTCTAAACCCTCAGAAAATCCACGTTTTACTAGAAGAACTATTGTGCTTTCTGGAATATAAGTTTACAACTCAACAGCCCATTCTAAATAGATGAAACCAGGTAATGAGGGCACACCAAGCACAACACAGCAATATCCGACAAAATTCTCACCAATAATCCGTGACCAAAGTCTATTTCGAACCACAAACGTTAATTATACCATACCAACACGGAGATAACTTGCCCACTATCTCATCCTGGACACTTCATACAACAAGGCCGGGCCAAACGCTGGCCTGGCATTAGCAAAACCATAATGCCTACTGTAGACACTGTAGTTGTCTTCCATTTGTCTTCCACGAAGAAGTGCAGGGAGTGTCCGTACTGTATGAACTGTATTATGTATCGACTTTACTGTAAATCATTCGTCAACTGGTGGGGTTGAAAAGTACTGCTCGTCGTTCCGCCACTAGCCATATGAGTAGGCAGGTCATACGTTAGATCATGTTCCATGTATTTAGAATGCAAATTGATGCAGATGCAGATTCAGCCGCTGTTTCTTTCGCATCGATTTTGAACCTCGTGATAAAACTATCATCAGGTCTTGACTCTTGAAACAAAAGCTAGGTTTTAGCTGTCAAATAACCATCAACATTTTTCTATAGACGATTTTATTTCTCTTGGGCGCAAGTTTGTTTACACTTCTGATATAAGCGCAGGAGGGCCTTCATCGCAAACAGATCACTGCTTAATAGTAGAACTACCGAGATTACACAGAACTAGCGATCCGTCGAGTTATGTGGTGGTTCAGCCATCGCTATTCAAATCTTCAACTGAAGTCCTCTTGACATGGCTGTCAACCACCTTTACTGACACCCGACGTTCCACTAGACCGACACCAGGCGGCGCTGTAGCAAGGCTCCGTCATTAGTGTGCGATCTTGTTCTGTTTTAACTTGAGAGATGGCGCCAGGTGCCGTAGAGGGATGGCACCAGGCGCCGTCATACATATTAAACAAAATTGCAATCAGTTACTTTTAGGTACACATTATATTATTTAAGTGATGTACCTATACAGGGTGTAAACTTTAATTGCGTTACTTACTTTTTAGTGTCTTCAGTCAGACCATCAAACTCAACAACTTTCACTGTGGGACCAACATTGAAATGGCAAAAAATCTGCTGTTCCACACATTTGGGCCGAATGGCCGTTGAGGTTTACTAAAAGTTGTTCAAATTGATGGACTGAAGCACACCCTTTAATATACAGGGTCCAACTTAATATGCTGACACTTTTTTAAAAGGATGATCAGACCATCAAGTTAAACAACTTTCTCTATGGGACCAACATCGGAATCGCAAAAAAAAAATCAGCTGACCCATACATTTGGCTCGAGTAGGTTTACAGTTTTGTATGGAGCGGCAGATTTTTTTTTCGCGATTTCGATGTTGGTGCCATAGAGAAAGTTGTTCAGTTTGATGGTCTGATCATCCCCTTAGAAAAGTGTCAGCATATTAAGAAGGACCCTATATAAGTAATGAATAAAATACACCACCATGTAGGTACACCATGTAGGTATTCAGTGTTTTTGTTCAAGTCTATAAATATGCAGAAATAAATGGCAGTTAACTTAATTAATATTCTTACAAAAAAACATTTTTATATCAAAAAGACAGGCCATGTACATATTTTTATTACTTACCTACGTGATTTGATGTTCAAAACTGATTTCACTGATTATTTTACTCACTTAAAACATACCTCAACTCACCCTATAGATAGATACATACGTAAACAAACACACACCTACATGTAAAGTAGAAATAATAAAATTAATTTTAAAACAACAAAACTACTTAGAAATTTATCAAATTAACTGCTTCTGTGAACATTAAACACATATTGGCAACTAACTACATTGAAAAAAAACCTAATAAGTAGGGAAGAATAATGTCATAAGGAAGTTTCGGTTTCGGTTTCGGATTCGGCTGAAACTAGAACCGAAGCCGAAATTCGGTTTCGGTTTCGGTTGTAAAACTAGTTTCGGTCGGACACTAGCCATTTTAGTCCACCGAATCCACCGGAATGAGAACACCGTAATGAGAAAAGAAAGGTAATTCTAAAATATCTGAAAAAGTTCAATGTTGATTATAGTATCATCAACATCAATCAATTCAAATTAGTGTATTGAGCACTTCCAATATACAGATTTCAAACAAAATAAAAAATCAATAAATGAAATACAACCGGCAACCGAAATGAAGATTTTTTTGCCCCTATACCAACGAAATGATTTTCAATCAATCAATCAAATATAATTTATTTCACACCAAAATATGAACAGTAATGCAGAGAGAAAAAACAGTAGGAACAAAATAAGGCAGTCTTATCGCGGACTTTTTTACGTTTTTTATGTGAAACTGCAGCATGATGCTACTGGTGCGTCTGCGCCTTACCCTTGAGCATGACTAATTGAAGATGCAAGCGAGGAATGCGACGCATAAACGCATTCTGGACAGAGCTATTCCAGAAAAACTTTTTGTCCACCGAAATTATATTGCATCGCGGGACAGCTGTTTTTAAACTTGTCAGAACTTTTGCAGGAAAAATAGCTAAACAATGATGTCTGCTTTCGATACTACAGCTGTTATATGTCAATTAAGTTACGGTAGAAGTTCATCCAAATAAGAAATTGTTTTCAAGTTACAAATCAATTAGTAATCAAAAGTGTTGCGGACGATCCACCGTGCGTGATGATAAAACGGGCCTAAAACCTTTTTTTTTTATAAATAAGATTTTTAGCTTAATTTTATATGTTGCCCGAAGAAGAGGACTACATTTTTTCTCCAGTTAAAAATAACACAACAACATAATTATGAGCCTTCTGCACTACCGTTTTCAGCAACGCCGTGAAATTTTTCTGCTAGGGACATTCACCCTTTTATTCATTTACTCGAGATAAAATCTACATTCCGAGTAGCACTCTGAATTCGGTCGAACCCATGAGTGTGCCAGGATATGGTGAGGCCGACCAGATGTTTTAGGCTTTACTAATCGGTGTCTAGACCTACAGACTAGTTCCATTCTATAAATCGATGAGGTAAAATGTGTTGTTTCTAGGGTCAAATTTTTCCCTCATACCGGAAAACGTGCCAAGCTGCGCCGCAGCCGACTAAGTTATTTGGCAGTTATATTAATTAGTCTACTTTAGCTACATAAATGAATTTGTTTATTAAACTCGTAAGATAGGGTTGGTTGTAGTCGGCCACCGGTCTATCAGTGTCACATGATAATGACGAAGCCGAAAGGTCGGTGGTGAATGGACTGATGGTTCATCCGAAACATACTAGAGAATCTAGGTAGGAATGTATGTAGACCATAATTAGTGACATAGGTATCTAACAAAATAATTAAAATTACATGATCGGAAAACCTATTTAAATCATAGTATTTATTTAACTTTACTAAAATGATAACACAACGGGATAGATAATTAATTTAATAATTTTTCATTTTTTTTGTACCAACCAAAAATCTTATTTTTAAAAGTTTTTTTTTAATTTTCATTGTAAATTAAAATAACAATGAAAAAAATGATTTTTACAAAAAAAAAAAGTAAAAAAGAAATCATTTTAACATCGGAAGATCCGAACTCCCGACCCCTCGAACGACGGCCCAACGTCTTACCTGTTCGACCATCATAGCTTAACAAACTGGCGCGAAATTAACGGTCATATCCATAAGCAGTACTGGAATGCTTCTCTTCATGAATTATTATAATCTTTTTAAGAGTTGCATCAAATCAACAGTAATAGGTAAGAATTAATTGTTTTCACAAAGAAATCACTTACTTTACAACTTCAATGACGGTAATTATTTTGTATGAATGTTTAATTGCTCTTTTCTTGTTTATTTTTCGTTTAGTGTCCAAAAAGAACATTTGCACAAACTGTAAATGCACTCAAAAATTATATTTACTCCTAGTAAAAACTTTTTAATTCACAGAAACTTCTTAACATGCATAAATATGACAAATTGAATTGTTTTTACTTCGCGAGCCGATCGCGTAAGAGCGAAACAGGTCCATCCAGCAGGGCGCCTTCGCGCTTTCTGTCGGTTTGAGTGGGAGTGACAGAGAAAGCGCTACATAGTCGCTGCTTGGAATGAAAGGGCGTTAGTGAAAAACCACAAAATAAATGATTTTAAATAAATTAATCACTTTATTGAAAATCGAAAACGGCCACGTGCTTTGTTAACAAATGACTCATAATTGTGTTTAATATCATGAATATTATTCAAAGCAGAACTGAGTAAAGTTAGAATTTAAGTAGTTTTCAGAGGCTACTTTGAAGAGGTTTTCTATCGTGTGAAGTTTACTAAATCGTGTTTCGGCTTCGGCCACCAGATCAGAAATACGATCAATTATAACTGTATTTTTTTTGGTAATTTTAAGAGCTATAGGTTCTATACAAAACGGTCCTGATTCAGCTCAATTTGGCACATTTCAGCCTCTTAATATGCTGACACTGTTTTAAGGGGTTGATCTGACTTTCAAATTGAACAACATTCTCTATGGGACCAACATGGAAATCGCCGAAAACAAATCTGCTGTCCCATACATTTGGCTCGAGTCGGTTTGCAGTTTTGTATGGAACTGCTGTTTTTTTCGCGATGTTGGTCCCATAGAGAAAGTTGTTCAGTTTGATGGTCTGATCATCCCCTTAAAAACATGTCAGCATATTTAGAAGGACCCTATACAAGGTGAAATTGATATCATTAGCATCCTTATAAACTACTAGTGTTTTCCCGCGACTTCGTCCGCACAAATTATATACCAGATTTTAAGTCAGATCATAAGCTATCAAACACAAAAAGTTTCATCTAAATCGGTTCAGTAGTTTTTGCGTGATGCGCGAACAAACAAACAAACAAACAGACAAACAGACGGACAAAATTTCTAAAAAAGGTTGATTTCGAGTCAGGAATACCTAAAAACCATATCGTAATCTTTTTTTTGTAAATATCTTCAATGTACAGACACCCTTCAGTTACAGTTTTATAATAGTTTAGATTAGAAGAGTCTTTTACTATGGGAGCAAACCAATCGGAGCAAAACAAAAACTGTTGTTGCATATTTGAGTTGAGTAGTAGGCGTTGCAGTTTAGTATGGAACAGCAGACTTTTTTTCACCGGTCGGTTTGCTCCCATAGTAAAAGTTGTTCAGTTTAATGGGTAGACTCTTAGTTTAAAAGGATTCTAATGAATTTCAGTGTGTATAAGCTAACGATGATGCCCAGAGGTGGGCGGGTGTGGGCTTATTTGATTAATCGAACACTATTCAAAAAGCTCACTAAAAGCATCTACTAAACACAATGGTAACTTTATTAACAGTTTCTGTAGATCTTTTTTCAACTTTTAATTGGATTTAACAAAGTAGCGAAGTTTGGTAATCAAAATATTGATGTTGGCGCCCACGGTGGGGCCGTTTTTTATTATAGTTTCGGAGCAGACTGATTGAACGGGCTCGAGTTAAATAACTCTTCGATTTTGTTCTCTTTATTTATTTACTAGAGTATACCCGC
The DNA here is from genome assembly GCA_963693445.1 of Agonopterix heracliana. Lineage (NCBI taxonomy): Eukaryota > Metazoa > Arthropoda > Insecta > Lepidoptera > Depressariidae > Agonopterix > Agonopterix heracliana. The sequence goes on from OY856321.1 coordinate 4,999,344, forward strand.
GATTTGGTACAGTCAAGAGCACATCAACCTTGACAATCGAAGTGCTATATTGGTATCGATTCGGTATTGCCACGACTTAATTACCACGACCTGTAATTTTCTAACATTCGACTAAGAAAAGAGACAGAAAACCAAGAACTGACTTTAGTCCTGTCAAAGTGACGCTACACGCCCAAAATAAGATGGCATCATAATGCACGCCATCTTATTTAAGTCGTTTTTGGGCGTGTAGCGTCACTTTGACAGGACTAAAGTAAGTTCTCGGTTTTATGTCTCTTTTCTTAGTCGAATGTTAGAAAATGACAGGAATAAATTTTGTTAAGTTAAGTCGTGGCAATACCGAATCGATACCATTGTTTCTTAATACGAACGCTATAAGAACAAAGACTTCTAGTTATAATAGAAGTCTTTGCATAAGAACAGTACGAAGTCCAAGGTGTCGAGCTCGACGTGCTCTTGACTGTACGCACAAATTATATACCAGGTTTAAATAAAATCATAGGCTATCCAAGACAAAAGGTTCATAAAAATAGGTTCAGTCGTTTTTGCGTGATGCTGTTACAAACAAACGGACAGAGACGAACATTCTAAAATAGGTTGATTTGGAGTCAGGGATACCTAAAACCATATCGTGAGCTAGTATACGAGCCCTTTACTACCCACGTAGGGGTAACAGGAAGAGAAAAATATGATTTTGATTTTAGTCCCATAGAGATAGTTATTAAGTTTTATGGTCTGATCTTCTTCTTGAAAAACTGTCAGTGTATTAGGTTGGACCCTGTATGTTATTTTCTTCCATTCATCTCTCTTGCCTGTCATTTCAGCACACACTCCTTTCTTACACATATCATCCTTCACACAATTCATCAATTTTTTCTTGGCCTTCCTCTCCTACCACAGTCATCCACATTCACTCCGCATCATATGCCCATACTACGATAATCATAACATACCAACACAAAAAACACAATTATAAGGATATTCAAACACAAACAACTTCTCCTTGAGGTCTATCGCGACAAAATGTTTAAGGTATAGTCTTAGATTAAATCAAATGTGGAAGACGCTACATACACACACGCCTCTGTATACTTACATGCGACTGGCTTACTGAGTCAAGGTCTGTTCATATTAAAAAAAACGAAGCTGAGCGCGACACGGAACACAGTGTTGCCAGATCAAATTTTCGGAAATCCGTAGGTCTAGGTTGAAAAATCCGGAGAAATCCGTAGATGACCTCTTGAAAAATCCGTAGATCTACAGACTTTTTTTTAAATGATTTTATCTGACTATTTTGAAGTGGAACGACCCAAAACCTCGCTTTAATTTGGCGAAGAAAATGGAAACAGACCACTTTAGCGAGAATAATGCCCATGACGACGTAAAAACCTACCTGTGTCAGTCCGTTTGAGATACATGTTACTTTAAATAAATAAAGTAAATATTTCTGTCGTGTCTGTATAGCAACAGAAAGTAGAAGGAAGGAGTTGGAAAAGAGTAGGGACGAGCCATATTTTACGAAACACAGTAAAATACAAAAAAAAGTTAACATTAACTCTATTTATTTGCGGCTGGGTATCGTTTTATGCAGAAAATTGATATTTTAGGGAGGAATTCAGATTTCTAAAAATCCGTAGATTTGCCTTTGAAATCCGTAGATCTACGGATAAATCCGTAGGTCTGGCAACGCTGACGGAACAGCAAGTGGAATTTAATTTTTTACAATGTCTATTTAATCTTCCTCTTTATTTTTATAAATTAATATCGTTTTGCACAAGCAAAAAGCAGAAACCGTCCGTTTGAGTACCGTCTGGAAATGTTTGTCCCTGCCCGCGCGAACTAAGATTGACAAGCGGGCTTATTTGTTCAATATCAGTTACGCTGGGTCGTGCAATAAAACAATACCTACAAAATACATGTAAGCAGCCACTAAAACATAAAATATTCAAACAAACCACCCACTCAATATTTCCAGCGGCTTACCTGAAACAAAGTTACAGAATACGTTAGTGAAATAGATATTCAAATATAGGCTCAATGGATTCACACAATACCATCCCACATAAGCCCTCTCAAAGGCCTTTATTGCCTGTGCTCTTTGACTATTTATTATAAGGACTCGCCTTGCGGTAGCATTTACCCTCTGCCACGGTATAAGATCAATTGATCATGTGCATTTACATTCGATTTTATACCTTATTACTAAACGATACAGCCTATAACTGCGAAATAATAATTTCAAACTTAGAACGTTTGGGGTTCACACGAGACTACTTTTCATGATTTTTTACATTCAAAATTAGAATCTAAAGTTATGGGGAATAAAATCCAAAGTTGCGGATTGAATGTTACCTCGCCCCCCGCAAAAAGTGGCAGAAATGTTTGTTAGTAGAATTACACGCGTTACCAGTCCTCATATAAGTAGTCAAAACCTGTGCTATAAATGTGAAACTTTGTTAATTTGCGAGACTTCGTATGTCGCATCGACAAAACGCAAATACCCGAATATCCCTTTAAATGGAGTTCGGTTGAAACAGGCACTGAATTACTTGTTGAATGTTGGCGTTAATTAAAACAGGTTGGATGTGCGCAGTGAGCTGAAACTGTGCTGAAACTAGTGTGGGATATTGGAAAAGTATTCTATACTACCTCTGTAAATATTTACTGTAGAAGTACAATGCATATATCAGAAACTCTAGGATAGAGAACTTTTTTTCCAATTAAAGTGGAAACGTACGTTATACAGGCTGCAGGGGCTTAACAATTTAATATAACTCCATGTATTATTGTGTGTGTTAATACATGGACTTATATTAAATGTTTAAAAACCTTCACCCTGTATAACCTATAATTGTGTATGTTACTGCCTGCGTCTAATGGTTAAGTAAGACCATTGGGCTCTTAACTCGGAGGTCGTGGGTTCGATTCCCACGGGGGACACCTAGTGACATAGAGATATTACTCTAGCGATAGACAAGCTAGTTCAAACAAACAACATGTCACACAAAACAACACAAAATGACACATTGCGGTCTGTCATTGCCATAGTGACGAAGTGAACTCGGGAACATCAATCAGGTGCGTACACCTCATTCAAGTGGAACATGTTGCTTCTATGCAAGGGCAAGTCTATCGCTAGAGTTTAAGTCTATGCCTAGTGATATGTCACTTTGTGCGTTTTTCCCCAATTGGTTAGGTCATTACAGGCTGAATCACCTGATTATCTGAAAAGAACGATGATTCCGTGCTTCGGACAGCACGTTATGCCCCGGCTACTATCTCTGGTAGTAGTAGTCGTAACATAAAAACCACGTCAGAAGCCGTAAGGCGGTCTGTAAAAACTCTACACCGGGCTTGCCCAAGATTGTGTGTGTTATTTATGTTATTTTATTTATATTCACGTTATTATTTTATTTCGTTTTATATTTATTTATTCCTTGCAATGTGATTCTTATTATACCTTCTTCTTATCGTGTGGGCTGCATGCAAGCCCTGCCCTGGTGTCAGATTTTTTAAGGCCTGCCAGCCTTTAGCAGGTTCACTTCCGATCCCAGCGGCCGATGCGATCATGCGACTGACGCGTGGTTCCGTCATGTTTTCATAGTAACTATCGGCCGTCGGCCGCGAGCTTACGATGAAAATGTATGGCATATAAGACAGAACCACGCGTCAATCGCCTCGGCCGCTGGGATCGGAAGTTAACCTTTTAAGGGGCTACCTGCCGGTTTTGGGTAACTTTGTAACCATTTTATTCATTAACTATGGCACTGTATGAGCTGAAAAATAAACTGAACCATCTACAGGATATGAGAAGTGATGTGGTTTTTCTAGAAATCGATTTTAATGAATAAAACCGAAGAAAAGGGACTCTAAAGTCACCCCTTTATTTTCAGTTGTAACCATTTTACTCTTACATTTTGAATCGGATGAAAATTTACAATATTGTTCACAATACTATTAAGAATGATGTGGTTTTCTTAGTTTTTAGAAATTAAAAAAAAATCATCTAATTTTTCCAAGAAAACAGCTAAATTCTGACCGGAGCCACGCGCTCGTTCGCATCGATTAGTATGGAGAGTCGTGGTCCAGGGCAGATACGCCTTAAAGCATCTGACGTGTTTTTTTTTAATGTAACGACTAAATACCACCAGGGTTAGTAGCCGGGAACAACGGCTTAACGTGCAATTCGAAGCACGGTATCATCTTTCTTTTCAGACAATCAGGTTTATTCAGCCTGCAATGTCCTAACCAACTGGGGAAAAACGCAGAAAGTAATATTTCACTAGGTGCACTCCGTGGAAATCGAATGCCCTTAGAAAAGTGTCAGCATATTAAGAATAAATTAGCTTAATAAGAAGGTCCCTGTATACTTAACCGCTCGCTATAATAACATTGCCTTCCAACTATTATCCCTGCAAAATGAAAAAAAAAGAAATTGTTTTTTTTAAAGTCCATGGACATAAATAACCTTGACCTTTATAACTAGTAATCCTAGAACCTAGAGCTCCCCTGTGTGACAGTAGTGCCTCTAACAAGACCCTCATTAAAATGTACTAGCTCTCACAAACTACTGCGTCCTTTGAAATGGTACCTTTAAGGCGCTTCCTTTTGTCGATGGCCTCTTGTTTGAACATTAGTAAATTAATTTTTCACCTCACAAGCTCGGAAAGATTCTGATTTTCATTTCATTCATTCGAAATCTGAGTGCAAAAGTGCATTTTATCCGCTAGCGTGGAAAGAGTCCGCTAAGCTCAGGATTCTATTATTTGAACCACTCGCTGCTCAGGTTTCAATACAAGTACTCGCGCCAAAAAGCAACTTTGCAGCCTAGCATAACAAATAACTATTTATTTCAGACGCCCGCAACTTTGTACGCGCGGACCACCGAATTTATTAATCATAACTTTTGATTGAATAAACCGATTGCGATGAAATAAAGCCTAAATGTTATTCCGAACTAATTTAAAACTAATATTCCGTTTTATAAAAACCTCATTTAAAACAGTTCAGTAGTTTTTAAATGATGCGTGCACAAACAATTAGATAAACATACAATTCTAAGAAATATATCATAATTTAACGTTGATATTGACTGTACTACTTACCTAAAGCCTAAATAATCATGGTTTATACTTTTACGAAACTGCTAACGTCTTAACCTGTGTATAAAATACAGGTCAATGTAGGCGCTGGTATTTAAGGTCATTTGCTATAGGTAACGCCTTAACCTAGAAGTAGGATTTAAGTTTCACTGAATAGCAATTCTTGGAAACAGAGTTACCTATAGTTACTAATTAACCAACTACGTAAATGATAAAATGTCAAGCTTATGTGATATGTCGCTACTTATTGTTATATCCTATACTATATTTAATATAAAATAGGTATACAGATCGCTTCGCTCGCTCCTGACAGCTATTACATAGAATTATGGACTTTTCTTGCGGCCCCATACATTTTTAAGAATAGCAGTCTGCGCGGCCCGCGAGCATGCTGACTTTTAGAAGTAGGCATACTATGTACGGTGGTCAAAATGGTGGTGAAAGTTATAAGTCACGGTGTGAAAAATGTCGAGCTTGTTTCGCTCGCTCTGTTTTTTTTTAATTTTATTATCAAAATAAACTATTACAGTCATTTTCTATGTTATTGAGGCCCACTGATTCTGCTATCATATGCATGTGGGCCACATGACTTTGAATTTGACTGCCTTATTCAGACTATATTTTTGATTGATTGATTTTTCTTCGCTTACAGGATCGCTGCCTTCCACAGCTACGTACGATGGACAGGATGCTTTAAACTTTGAGATAATAAATCTAACTTGCAAATGAGATCACGAACTGGTCTCAACATCCATCAGTTTGTTCTACATTCACTATAAATGGATCACTTCACTCGATTGCGCGCTGTCTTCAAATTATTGATCTAACATTCTTTTTGTCTTCGGCTATGCCCGCTTTTTACCCGAATCTAGAAGCTCAAAAATAGTTTGTACGGAATCCCGAATCTATAAATGATCTGTGAACCACGGACCTGAAAGAAATACGGACCGAGTATTGCACTAAAAAGATGTGAAGCATGCAAGGTAATACAATCTCGTTTGTTCTACAAGGGACCTACACTCACACAGATGCACTAGCTCTAGGCGCAGGTCCGACAACCCGTCACCTTATGTACCGCGTGATAGCACGCACACAAAAGAAATGGGTGCTTCACTCATGCTTAGATGACATTACGTCTGGTTCTTCTTTTAAGTCTGTGCTGTGAACCTAACATGCCAACTCCGACAAAACGAGAAAAATCGCCTTGTTACTTTACGCATGCCATAATGAGCACGCATTACGATTTTCTCGTTTTGTAACATGTCGTGCGTGGCATCATATAAATATAAGCAACTTTCTGAAAATCTCAAACATTTTACTGACTTTTCTTCAGGTTCAAAATGGCTACGTCTCGCTTTTAGAGTTTGTATGAAAAGATGAAGATAAAATTGTGCAACTTTAAAAAAAATATATCTACTTTTAAAAAAAACATTAGTTAGACAAATTAATAATTTAATGTATTAATATTGCAAACTAAAACTATACAGGATTTTTCTTAACTTGCCGACGGGAGGATCAGACCATCAAACTGAAGAACTTTCTCCACGGCACCAACATCAATATACCGAAAAAAACACAGTAGCAATAAAAACCGAATGAAATTAAACTCCTTTCTAATATGTAACTCAAGAAGATATTATTTTCAAGAAAGAAATATTAGCACAAAAGTAAATCGCATTATTTCTTTCCTTTTGTATTCGATTCCATTGTCAGCAAGATGTATACACGTGCCACAGATTATACTCGTTTCTAACCTTGCAGAAAGTAAGTACCTCAAATAAAGTACTTGACTTCAATCGTAGAGGGAGATGGCATAGAGGTCATTATGCGTTTCGTCCTATTCACTTTATAATGTTTTTGATGTAGTTAAAAAAGAAAATCGCTACCTTATTGCTGTCCTTATCGAATCGACAGAACGATATTTAAAAAAAAATGACTAATAATCGGAAAGAAATCGTAGTATTTTTTATATGCTGATGCTATGCTGTGTGTCGTGACGTCGTAGTGGTGACGTGTCGTGACGTCATAGAAGTGACGTAGTGAACAGTGCTACAGTAGTGTGTAAACGAACCCCCGTCAGGAGGACCCTGTGACGAGGACCGTGTAAGGGGAATCTCTGCGACGAGGACTCTGCGAAGAGGACCCTGCCAGGAAGACCGTGTGTAAGAGAAACCCAAATAAACTCTGTAAATTTGGACTTGGCGTTTCACTCCAATCCCTGAACCCGTCGCTCGTAACAATATGTATGTATGTATGTTACAGAAACAAGATACGAGACACGACCATCCCGCTCAAATGGTTGGTTTCAGGCATTAAAAGATAGTTCGTAGCTGTCTCAAGGTTTCTGATGACCCCAAAAGAGAAATGGGAATACAGCCAAATCCATTAAATATTAATTGGTCGGCAAGGCAGCAACCAAACTCATAACCAAAATTACACTGACGGCACCAAAATATCGAATACGGATTGAGCCGTAAATTCAGTTGTGCTCGTAAATGGTTTATCTACAAGTACAATACTCGACCTACTTAATTACAAATAGCAGAGGTTAGGATGGAAAATTATACGGTGGTTTAGAATTTGTAACGAAGCTGTTAATTAACTTGTTAGTTTCCACATTTTACAGGATTAAGGCTGCTTTACTACTATGCTTTGCTACTCACCGCTAGTCTACCATGTGGCTGCGCGTTTCCACCAGAGATGTGCGAGGTAGGGAGGCTTTGAGCGAGGAAACAATCCACCAATAGCTCGCTCGCTCGATCACGTCATTGGGAAATTGACGCCCTCTCATTGGCCGATTTTTTCCACGCTCCCCGCCTCGCTACCTCGCACATCTCTGGTGGAAACGCGAAGCCTTATGGTAAACTAGAGGCGCCCGCGACTTCGTACGCGCAGACCACTTACTTTAAATACTCATAACTTTTTATTGAATGAACCGATTGCGATGAAATAAAGCCTAAATGTTAATCCGAACTAAGCCCTATGATTAAGTGAATTCCTCATTCAAATTTGTTCAGTAGTTTTTAAGTGATGCGTGCACAAACAAACAGACAAAAATTCTACAAACGGTCTCAATTTATTCCCTTACGTATCCTAAATAGAACATAAATACATACATACATACATAAGCTCACGCCATTGTCCCATGGGGGTAGGCAGAGACCATGGACCGCCACACGCTACGACTCTGACACACCTCTTTAGCCTCATTCACATTCATACATCTCTTCATGCACTTCCGTCGATTGAGGGTGCTACGCACTTGTCCTTTTCGGAAAAGATCATTGATTTGATCATGGTATGTTTTCCTCGGACGGCCTCTCCCAACACTTCCGCTCACCTTTGCTTGATAAATTTCATTCGTTAGTCTTCTTTCATTCATTCTCTCTACGTGACCGAACCATCTAAGCATACCCCTTTCAATCCTTGTTACTATATCATCCTTCAACTTACACCAATCCCTTATCACACAGTTCTTGATTCGATCAACCAAAGTAATACCACACATACTTCGTAAGGAGCGCATTTCAACTGCATTCACTCGACTTTCATTCCTTTTATTCCATACCCAACATTCACTCCCATACATCAGGGTAGGCACCAACACACCGTTGTGAATAGCCAGACGTGCCCTTTTTGATACAGACTGGCTACTCACCACGGCGTGCATTCTAAATACAACCTATTTGTCCTAAGTACAACCTATTTGTATTTTCATAAATACATCTTCAATGTACTTACAGCGGGAGCAAATCTGCCCCATCATGCCCATCATCTGTCCCATATTAAACTGGAATAACCTACTCGATGCAAACGTATGGGACAGCAGATTTTTTTTTGTTCTGACATGTTTGCTCCAATAGTAAAAGTTGTTCAGTTTAATGGGTAGGGTTGTGGTTTAAGGGTTAATGCTACTTTTCCTTACACTCTGTAGATTATGGTATAATGGAAAGGAAAGCATCGTGAGGAAATGTGATGAACAACCTTCTTACAGTAAATGTTGTTCAGTTCTATAGACTGAAGCACCCCTAAAGTATGTAACACATTTAAGTTTACACCCTGTGGTATATAAGGAACTCTCATTGCGCAAATACGGGTCGGCCTTTGACCGGTTCTTTAAAAGTTCTACAAAATACCAATTTAAAACTTTGAACCCTCGGAGGGTTGGAAAATTCAAAAGAATCTTCCATTTCAACATTTTGAGAATACTTTAAAAATTGCGAATAAGTTTTGTCAAGAAACGTTTCTTTTTTAAAAGTCAATTATTTTATGATGAATTTACAAAATGTTAAATATTGGCCAAGTCAATCGTAAAAAACCAAATAAATAAATCTTTATTCAGTTGTTGTTTAATAACTTTAAGGGGCCCTAGACAAAGTGGCATTCTATTGGCGTTGCGTTGACGCTTGTAGAAATGACAGAATGTATGGATTTGACATTGGCGATCGAAAAATTTTGCCGTTTTCTTTCGTCACTATGCGTCAAGTCCACACATTTTTATGTTTTCTACTGTCGTTAACGCTAATCGAAAGACACTTTGTCTAGGGGCCTAGAAATGCTTAGATAAATTATTACATTTTAATCCGTAAAAAATGTTTTTACTGAACCTTTATTGAACGTTTGTTTACCCAAAGTATCAACTTTGGTCTTCACCTGAAATAAATCGGTTAACGGGAAGACTCCTTTCCGAGCGAAGTACTGTACTGAACCCCATACGATACCGATTTCATTATCTGATGAAATCCACTCCATAAAGAAGTACAGGAAGTGAGTAAAAACTCAATTACAAGATTTGAATGTCAGATAGGCCTCGAAGCTACATAAAATCGTTTAAAAAATTAACATTGCCAAGTATGCCATACGAGTATTTTTAGGTCAAGTTAAAACTATCGGCCTCTGCGTTCGAAGTTGGAGCAGAGAGCCAAGGACCCTTAAAACCTCGTTGTAACTTTCAACAGCATACTGTAATTGCTTTCATGAGAGATTTTGTTTGAATGTTGTTTTATTATACTAGCGACCCGCCCCGGCTTTGCACGGGTGCAATGCACATATAAACCTTCCTCTTGAATCACTATATTTATTTTAAAAAACCGCATCAAAATCCGTTGCGTAGATTTAAAGTTCTAAGCATACATAGGGACAGACAGACAGCGGGAAGTGATCTTGTAAACGATATAATCTACGCAATAGCCCACTGGAATCAAGCTTATTACCAATGCCCACTATTTGTGGCAATTACGTCAAGGGTGTTATGTTAATTTGTATTTGGCTCCAGTAATCCCGACCGTAATTCAAATAATAATTAATTTATTCATTGGCATGGCTTTCACAAAATTACATTATAATTCTTATTTGTACGATAACCTTTCCATAGCAAGACATGTTGAGTGTTGACCGATCGATATTAACGTCAACTGCTGAACATAGGCCTCCCCCAAAGGATCGCCTCCTCAAAGGATCGCCATAACGACCGGTCCTGCGCTGCCCTCATCCAACACGGGTGTCCGCTACCACCAGGTCATCGGTCCACCTCTGGAGGGGGGCCTACCCACTTATGCGGTCGTAACCTACTATTTATTCTGTGACGGACGTGGTCGAACTCTTCGACGAGAAATCAGGGTGGCCATATAAATCTGGAATAGCGTAACAGAATTCCGAACGAAAGTCGGAATTCCGAACGGAATTCTGGAGTGTGTGCCATAGAGAAATTATAAGGTGGGAACGCATAGACGAAAAATTTTTCGCTTACGCTAGTAGACCGAATATCAGTGTATAACCGGGTATGAGATAGCGAATTATACACTGAGAGAAAATTATTGCCATCGCAACAAAAAAACTTTGATGCTGGAGAGCCGTCTAAGTTGTATAGTTATGAAAGCAACGTTTTTATTGTTACATTCTTAATTGCTAATGCAGCAAAGTTACTCTTCATCAGTCAATCTTGATGTTACAGCAATAAAAATGTTGTCAGATAAGCTACTTAGAATTTATGCAGTTACAATGCTAAGATTGTTTCTAAGGCTATAGTTTTGCTTTAGCTTTGTTCCCATGACTATTTTCTTTAGCTACATTATCAAAAGCATAATTGTCCCTACAACTACTTTACTTAGCTGTAGTATCAAATGTGCTTTGTGGCCTACCAATATACCTTTGTTCCGGTAACAAAGGATTTTGTGAAAAAGACAAAAGTTTATTGTCGCTAGATCTACTTTTCTTTAGTTGCAATAGCAATCCTCCTTTGTGCCTTTATTAAATTCGCTGTTGCCACTCCAACAACGTTACTTTGTCGTTATATCTTTTGCTACCCCAGCAAAGTTGCATTGGCTGTCTCGCTCCCTGTTCTGCACTTTGTTAATGATACACTATGGAAATCCATCACTGCCCTGGAGTTATAAGCAGAAACTTTGGAAAATATAATTGTTTCCTGCTTATCACTCCAGGGCAGTGCCGGATTTCCATATTGTATCATTAACAAAGTGCAGAGCAGGGAGCGAGACAGCCAATGCTACTTTGCTGGGGTAGCAAAAGATATACGACAAAGAGGAAAGAGATAGGTATATGAAAAAAAAAGATATCACCAGTAGGTATTTATTAATGCTCTTAGAATTATAAATCTAATATAAATTAACAACTTTTATTGTGGTGTCACGCTTGTCCGCTTTTGTAAGTAGAACCTTGCCAATAGAGATAGCATCCGGCGAAGACCTTTTCCAGGTTCTAATGTCTTGAAATCAAATGTGCTGTTGAATAGATCCAGTTCCGCATAAGTGACCATTCCTGGAATAAACAATAAGATCAGCTGACTTGGCAAACATAGTTATGATATATGTTAGTTCTGTGACTGGGATGTTTATCTGCCTACTTATGTATGTCAGTGTCTGGCACCTGTAGTACAAGCTCTAACTAATGTGGGATGAGATGACGCTATATGAAAGATCCAAGATATTTCTTTATTACAGTTCGATATATTACATTCCTATAATTAAAAAAGCCGTGGTGGTCCAGTGGCGAGTAACCTTGCCTGCCGTGCAGGAGGCGATGGTTCGATCCCCGTCCAAGCCGACTCGTACCAATGAGTTTTTCGTAATTTATGTACGATTTGTTACACTACTGGCTTTTCGGTGAAGGAAAACATCGTGAGGAAACCTGCATGCGTTAATTTCGAGGCGTGTATTGTACCTACTGTCCATTATAAGTATCGACGGGCTCACCCCTTACTTTCAAACATTTCAGTAAATTTGTGTCAACTCTAAAGTTTTTTTTATTTACCTGCACTTCTTGTGGATGTGTGTGTGGTTCGGGATAACTTTTGTCAGCAGTCGTTGTGATAGTGGGTGACTTCTGAAAACATTTATTTATATGTGAGACTGGCCTTGTAAATTCTTATATCTCTATAGGACCAACACCAAAATCGCGAAAAAGTAAGCAGCTGTTTCATACATAACTGCAATCCTACTCGACACAAATGAATATATAAGACAGCAGATTTCTCATTAGGCTCAGTGTCGGCCAAGCCGATATGCCGAGTATGATGATGATATATACTTCTCTATTCAGTTAAAATTTTCAGACCAATTTCGGTTTGTTACCGACTTCATTAGATTAGACATAAGTAATCTGAATTCACTCAACTGAATAGCTGTGTTGCCTATGGCAAAGCAATGACATTAACTTCACCCACATAATTTTGCGTTTAATTATAATAATAAAAACCGTAATCGGATGCATATTTAGGACCTATGCTTAATAAAAAGCTATGAACATATGGAAACGGATTCTTAAAATCATTTATTTGTAAATCTCGGGATGGTTGTTCTTTCCATCAAAGATATATAACAAATTCTGCCTAAATATCGGAATCTCGTGATATTTTTAATTTAAAGGTTCCATATTTAGTAAACACTGGGACTTTAGGTAAATATCATGTAAATATACATCCGATTATCCGACCACTGGATAAAAATTTAAGTAAATAAGACACTATTACTTACCCATCATAGACGGCACTAAGTGTGCCAAGTGGTTCTTATCGAGAAAAGTCTCTTGGTCACCCGTAATTAAAATTACGTATACAAGTAGTAGTGTAATCACTGAACAGTTATTTAATAACACAAACACTATGACCGCGTGCTATAGCATAGGAAACGAACAAGTATATAAGACCGCATGCACGACTGCTCTTCAACGCATCCACAATTTAAATGACAGCGTGACAAAACAGGTTGTGCATCCGACGGTGTCGCCATTGTAATCGTATCTAGGCTATTTTGTCCAAATGTTTAATTTGAATTTTGTTAGTTAAAACGTTGGTTTACTAACAATACCGCTTAACCATACTAACAACTGTTATTTTGATAGATTATACTTTGCTATAACATCAATACGTAACGTTCATAAATTAACAACGTGCCATTGCTACCCCAACAATTGTTACTTTGATGGATTATACTTTGCTATAACATCACTACGTAACGTTGATAAATTAACAACGTGCCATTGCTACCCCGTTAAAATGTTTTAACATAGTTACACTAAATATGTGTATTTTGCTGAAGTAACTAAATTTTTTTCAACAATAAAAAAGTTGTCACTGGCATTATAGCCGTATATTTGCAATGACAATGTACTTACGTGCGGTAACAATAAAATTCTAACAAAGCTTTTATTGTCGCTTTGTTAGACGATTTTTTTCTGAGTGTATGAAGTGACATCTCGGAGTCAGGTGGTTGTCCCATACAATTTATATGAAGTGACATTTTGAAGTCAGATGGCCAAGTACAAAAAAGTGGATACGTCGATAAGGACGCGGTCTCCTTTTTTAACTAGAGCGAATTTGCTATGTGCATCTCTTACTGAGTGATATGACAAGACACGTGCTAACTTCTAGTGCCTTCTCTTTCTACGTGGGAACGTTATATTTGACACAAAGAGATTTAAATTTGATACTATTTGACTCTGTCTCGAGTCTGAACATTCCTATTTCTTTGGGGATAGTCATGAGCAAAATAATTATTTTAGTTGGAGAACTAATTACGTATACTTTAGTGAGAAGCAGGGTATTATATTTCGTCTCTACAAATTTTAATGAAGCTATACGTAATTTAAACGAGAAATTTTTAATAAGCCACCAAATTGAGGTAATAATTGCTATAAAATTGGAGTTTATTAAAGTATCTTTCCTTTTTGGGAAAGCGTAAAACAAAGAAGCCGTTTCAAATTAAAATTACGGTCTTTTGTTATTTCAAGTTTTTTAATGTCTTTTTCTTTTTAGCTATTTTAAGATGGTAATTTAAAACAGCTACACCCTATACGTATTCTGTCTGTTTCTCAGCTTACTTCTTCTAAACCACGCAATTGATTTTGATTCGGTTTTCACTGCCATTTAGAGAATTTCTTGCGGAAGGTTTGTGTGTATAATAAGGGTTCTTCACTTTTTTAAGAGGTTGATAAGACCGTCAACCACCGACCAACATCGAGCTCGCGAAAAAAAAATCTGCTATCCCATAAATATGGCTCGAGTAGGTACCTACGTGCAGTTCTTTGTGTATGGAACAGCTAATTTTTCTTCGCGATTTCAATGTTAGTGCTATAGAGAAAGTTATTCAAGTGGTGATATTTTCAATTCTAACCAATTAAAGTCAATGTTTGCAGAAACAATCTAGAAACAAATCTCTATGCTTGTATGGAGTCAGATTTTCTCTGAGGCACTGTAACTTTAAAACTATAAATTTTAGCGGAAATCTGACTCACAGGCATAGAAATTTGTTTCTAGATTGTTTTTGCAAAATTCCTTTGACTTTAATTGGTTAGTATTGAAAATATCACCATAGTACGTTTGTATGCAGCGCGCTCCGAGTTATATCCTCTTAAGAAGGACCCTGTATGTTTACTTATATTATAGATCCATCCGGAGCTGGGGCGGGTCGATAGAAAATAATAAAAAAAATTACCAGCACTACACAAAAACAGAGGGAGTCACGTTGCAGGGTTTGCCTCGAACACATGTCTCTCGCGTGGTGTTCGCGCGGTTCGCGTCTCAGCCTGCCACGAGGCTCCAAAATCCTTCTCAGCTGTTCTTACTCAAAAACAATCCTCGAGATTGGATAGACACTCCCTCAAACTACTTGACACTGACGAAATCTAATAAGGAAACGCCATTAAATAAAAATAAAAATAGAATAGAACAAAAACAGAGAATATTAGTTGCAACCTGCAACACCCTGCTGTGTACGAGTCACTCTGTACTATTAGATAATTATTGGAAACTGGACAAGCGGTTACGTATTGCGGCGAAGAATTTGACAAAGTAACAAAAAGGTCAGTAGGTCGAGACTCGAACCGAGGCAGTCCGGACATTATTATCGGACATTGTTAGATGACACGGAAGGGATTGACAACCCGGAAAAAACATGGATTCATTCAGCAACGACATCGATTTTCACCAAAACCACACGCGGGGCACTCAATGGAACGATCTCACGATACTTAAATAATGTGGGGATAACCACATGTAAAAAGCCGTGGTGGTCTAGTAGCAAGTATCCTTGCCTGCCGTGCAGGAGGCGATGGTTGGATATCTGTCCAGGCCGATTCGTACAAATGAGTTTTACGGAATTTATGTATGATTTGTAACATCACTGGCTTTTCGGTGAAGGAAAACATCGTGAGGAAACCTGCATGTTTTAATTTAGAGGCATGTATTGTACCCACTGTCCATTACGATACGACGGGCTCATGTCCCGTCACACTGGACAGAGTTTCGGTACTTCTAGTGAAACGTGGATATTCTGAGTTTTCAGAATATCTCTGACTACCCCCTGTACATTTTACTATGCGGTTTACCGACCAATAGGGAACCGCGGTAGAATATAAATTGAGGGGCACATGCCCTAGTAACGGTTTGCAGTTTTGTATGGAACAGTTGATTTTTTTCGCGCTTTGGACATTGATCCTAAGCATTGATCCCATAGAGAAATTGTTTAGTTTGATGGCCTAATCAGCATAGCATATGCTCACGAGTATATTCCCCTAAGAGGTAGTCAGAGATATTCTGAAACCTCAGAACATCCACGTTTCACTAATAGTACCGAAACTCTGTCCAGTGTGACGGGGGGTGAACAAAGCGCCTGTTATATGGTCTGATATTCCCCTTAAAAGTTAAAATACATCCAAGGACTGAATTTATTGAACAATAAATATAGAGACCGAGCGAACATAATATTATGATAGACTCTGTCTACTACACGTATCAGACACATGTCAAACTCTTCCAGTCTAATGGACCGAATAAACACGTCAAGTGACAATAAAGGGTCGTTTCCAGTTCAATGCATTATCTATGAGTTTAAGGACCTATGTAGACGGGAGACAAATTGCGGTGGACTTTTTAGTTAGTACCTAATGTTAGCAGCTTAGTTGGAGGCTTAGAATAGACCACAGTTCCGTGGGTGTAGTATGAAGTGACTAAGGGAAAGAGTTTAAAACTGGAGAGAAAAATGATTATGAACCAATGAAATGTTTTATGAACTTTGAACTTTTGTTCTATGTAGGGCCCTTCTTATATGGTGACGATTTTTAAGGGGATCATCAGACAATCAAACTGATCAACGTTCTGTATAGGACCAACATGAATCGCGAAAAAAATCGGCTGTTCCATACAATGCTGAAAATAGGGGACAGCAGATTTTTTGACCAACTACCTACTAAGGTGGCAAAAATGGTAGCAAAGCAATGTTTATTTTCAGCTTTTTACTTTTTTAGGGTTCCGTAGTCAAACAAGGAACCTACCCTTATACTTTTAAATTGCGAAGGACTCATTTACGTGCACAAATGTAAAAAATAGGAGCTACTTGTCCTTCACGAACGGTATCAAACTTTGTTCAGTCGGTTACTTTACCTGATATAACTTTGACTAAATTAAAATAGCGGAAGATATGTTACTAGCCATGAACACATGAACCGCATAAATTGAGCCCCCGTCGCCTAATTAAATTAATCACAATACGAGCGGCATTGTGTGATTGAGATTTTTTTTAATTTTAGGCTGAATAAAGGTGTCTTCGTGTGCTTCTACTCGCTGTGAAAATCATTCAAAAAGAAAAAAACAAATCACGCGGCAGTACTTTTCGTTCCTAAGTACATGAAAAGCAGGTCTATTGTTAGAATACGTAATGCAAGAACGCCACCTATCTTCCACTATTTTAATAAAATCAAAGGATACAAAGAACTAATATCTCGACATTTCAGTATTGACCGTACCATACTCGTATATGCGAGTATGCCCATCCGTTTGCTTCCCAAGTTCCTTCGAACAAGTTTAATATGCGAGATTAATATTACATGCACTTTCCACATAACGTATTCCTGTTCGCACTTTAATAATACGACTGAAAACTGCAATTCCTTCTCGAATCAAATGTATAGCAGATGTTAAAAAAAATTTTTTCGTCTCTTTCTCCATAGTGAAAGTTTTTCAGTTTGATGGTCTTTTAGCACTTAAAATATTTCTAGGGTGTTTAGTTGCATCCTGTATACAAACTCATCCGTTTATTCATTGGTGAAAGACTACGCCGTAGCCAAAACAGAAGATGTAGCGCATTACTTTTAGTTCGACTACGGCGTAGCATTGTCGTAGCGTTTTCCATTACTCATCATACTAAATCTCTCTAATGTTCTTTAGTATTTTAAGACTAACGCTCAGTTGCAGAAACGCTCATTAAAGTTAATCCTCCATTCAATCTCTTGCTGTCACTTTTTGTCTTGTTGACGTAGTAGCTAGCAAGAGATTTAATGGAGGATTAATTCTAATGAGTCTTTCTGCAACTGAGCGTTAGGGAAATTGTATTTGGTTCAGATTGAGATACAGTATACTTATAGTTTTTTTTATCTAAATCTAAACTATTATAAAACTGTAACTGAAGTGTGTCTGAACATTGAAGATATTTACAAAAAAAAAAAGATTACGATATGGTTTATAGGTATCCCTGACTCGAAATCAACCTTTTTTATAAATTTTGTCAGTCTGTTTGTCTGTTTGTTTGTTTGTTCGCACATCACGCAAAAACTGCTGAACCGATTCTGATGAAACTTTTTTTGTTTGATAGCTTATGATCTGACTTCAAATCTGGTATATAATTTGTGCGGACCAAGTCGCGGGTAAACACTCGTATACAATAAAACGAGAATAGGCTTAGGTTCGATGCGATCTGACGAAACAACGGAGGGCCATTTTGATAATGACATCGGTGCTTTCTAGCTTTAAAAGCCATCTTTATCGTCATCACCCTTTGTACGATCCATTACCTAACAAATAAGATAAATCTATCGTAAATTACACCAAACATTATTTAATGTTACGATTTGCTTTTGTATAAAACAATTTTCTAATTCAATATCATAATCAATCTTCGGCCACCAAATCCAACCACTGCCTGGGCTCTATCTATGCAACACATTTCATATCCCCGAGAATCCCCGAGACCATTTTGAATCTTTCCGAAAACATGTTTAAAACTCAGATCAAAAAATAGTCCTCTGTAAAAAAGCATACTGGATGATTATTTAAATGATCAAAATGCTTGGGTCTGAGTGTCGCTAACATATAGTTTACTGTATAGTATCAATTATTTAATTAAATAGACTATGTATTACTGTATACATAACCATAGCATAAGAATTTATATTGTAATAGTCATTAAGTCGTGTTATGCTGTAGAGTTTCTGGCCGCATCTTCTCTACAGCGACAACACGTTCCGACGCGGTGGTAGCTTAAAAAAGAATTGACGTTTAATAAGTGTGCTTCAGGCTCCTATATTGAATAAATGATTTTGAATTTGAATTGAATTGAATATGGCGGTTCATTCTAATGTAGAATTAGGTAATAATATACGAGTACCTAGGCATAATGGCTTTTCGGTGAAGGAAAACATCGTGAGGAAACCTGCATGCTTCAATTTCGATGCATGTATTGTATTGTACCCACTGTCCATTACAAGTGGCGACGGGCTCACCCATCGTCACACTGGACAGAGTTTCGGTACAACTGGTGAAACGTGGATGTTCTGAGGTTTCAGAATATCTCTGACAACCCAATCGAGGAATATAGTCGTGAGCATATGATTGCTGCTGCTAGACATAATTACATTAACCGAGCAAAAGCCAAAATAACAATGATGTACCAAATCAAACCATTTTCATTAAGCTTTTGGAAACGTTTTCGTGTAAACCAGTCATTAAAAGTTAGCTGGCTACTAAAGGAGCTTTAAAACAATTATTCCGCGATGTTAAACCGACAATTAGTGTAAGGAAATTACGTTCACAAATTAAGGGGATTCGGAGCGCGGTCCATAGAAACGTACTATGGTGATATTTTCAATACTAACCAATTAAAGTCAATGAAATTTTGCAGAAATAGTCTAAAAACAAATTTCTATGCTTGTATGGAGTCAGATTTTCGTTAAAATGTATAGTTTTAAAGTTGCAGTGCCTCAAAGATTTCCATACAAAACTTAAATTAATCCTAGCATTGAAACTGTATATTTAACGAAAATCTGACTCCATACAAGCATAGAAATTTGTTTCTAGATTGTTTCTGCAAAATTTCATTGTCTTTAATTGGATAGTATTGAAAATATAACCATAGTACGTTTGTATGGAGCGCGCTCCGAATATCCTCTTAAACTAAATAGCCATATGGAGGAGGCCTATGTCCGAAGACGGACTGATCAAGGGCTGTGATGGATGGATGGATGGAAACTAAATAGCATAAAGCAACTGACCTTTTCAGTGACGGCAAGACCAGCGAACTCTTCAGCAGACCCACAGTCACCTCTTAGCCAGCTCGCGAGCCTGCCAAGCTCGCCGAGCATGCTCGAAGGCGTGAGCGAACTTAGAGCCATTTTACAAACTTACAAATAACTTGTAAGTTAGTCTTCCCGTATCGACAAAGAGCTCAATCGGGAAAAAATCTATTTCACAAATTATTTTCTATTAATTGTTGGTGCAGTTTATTTAATTTTAAAAGCGTGTATTGGTTTGGTGCAATTATGGCATTTTTCCAGTTAAGTCATTGGTGTAATTGGAATAGATAGGTAGTTTCCCATGTCTCAGTTTAAGTTTTGTGGCACAAAGAACAAGGTTTAATTTTAGAAGTTACATATTAGTCAACACTTTCGAGCTGCTAAATTATGTATCACTGTCCCTGCCTCTTGTTTGATTACAGAACTTTGTCAATTAAAATTCCCGCCGACGACTTTTCTATCGTCTCACAGGATCCGAAAAATCGTCCTTACCCAAGTAAAGACCAAACACGACTGAAGAAAACAACGAATTTTGATTCGTAGTCGTACAAATATTCACTTTTGTGAACTTGCGAGCACTGTAACAAAGCATTTTGAACTTTATTACGTCGTTTCAAACGCTCATTTCGTAATATCTAGAGTTAAAGACCATTGACGACGGAGCATGCGCGGAGGAAAGAGATGGAAATATGTATTTCCTGCAGGAGAAAAAGAGGTCAAAGAGTTTTCCAATTTCCCCTGCACTTCCTGAAATTTCAGGCACACGTGCGACGTAATAAATGCACTGGAGTAAGTTAACGTCAGAGGGGTTGACAATGCTCATATTTTGTTCTACTTAACTCCTGTGTCCTGTACTATGAAACGGAAGCTCTTAGTCTAGCATCCGTTTATCGGATGGGTTTCGTATTGTATGGGGCGTCTGTTTTTTTATAAGTCCAATCAACTGTTTGGAAAATCGTAAAATTTATTGTCAGAAAAAACCTGTAAACACGAAATAACTCAATAGCATTAGGTAAATAGGGCGTTTTACCAGATTGTTGTTTAAAAAAATCAATGGTTGGTGTGGCACCATTAGGTGCGCGTAATTATAAATGGAGGGCCAAAAAACCTTTAAAACCTTTGAACCTTTAAAATTTTCCCCGATTACGCCAGAAGGGCTTTTTTTCTTTGTGCACTGCATTTTTGCCAATATCGAGTGGGTTTTGGAAGTATCGTAATATAAAGCCTGACCAGGAATATAAAAATCCTGGTTTGGGGGCGCTGCAATCGACTGTCACCTTTAATGTTAGTGTTCCAAGTACAAAAATTAGTTCCAATGATTTTCCGCAACATGGCGAGGTTTTTTATATTTCCGGTCGGGCTTTAAATGCCTAATTCAAAATATAATGCCATGTGCAGGCTCATGGCAAGCTAGAAAACATCCGAACTACCATCTTCAAACCGACTTGCTACACGACTTCTATTCATCTTAACTATTAAAGAACTGTACCAGAAAGTTGTGTCTGTACATTAAGGCGTATCAGCCGTGGACCACTCTCCTCTCACTCACACTCCATACTAATCGATGAGAAAGAGCGCGTGGCTCCGGTCAGAATTTTGCTGTTTTCTTTGAAAAATTCGATTATTTTTTATTAATTTCGAAAAAGTAAAAAAACCACATCATTCTAAATTGTATTGTGAACAATATAGTAAATTTTCATTTTGTTCCGATTAAAAATGTAAGAGTAAAATGGTTACAACTGGAAAAAAAGGGGTGACTTTAGAGTCCCTTTTCTTCGGTTTTATTCATTAAAATCGATTTCTAGAAAAACCACATCACTTCTCATATCCTGTAGATGGTTCAGTTTAAATTTCAGCTCAAAAAGTGCCATAGTTAATGAATAAAATGGTTACAAAATTACCCAAAACCGGCAGGTAGCCCCTTAAAGAAAAAAAACGGTCCAATGCGAGTCGGACTACTCGCCCACCGAGGGTGCCCTACCAACCACACCACCACACGACATCTCAACTTTTTTTAATTTTCTCCGGGGCCTTTAGCGAGAAACCGACTCACACTTGGCCGGTTTTTATTGTTTGTTGTTGTACTGTAGAATTTGCTCTATAAACACACCAAGTTTTCACTCTTGTATGTATTACCGTTTTTACGATAGAGCGAGAAGAAAAAACCTGTATAGCTATTACGATTCAAAAGTTACAGCCCTAAATAGGTAGGACAGACAGATAGATGGGCGGACGGATGGACAGATGGACAATGTAGGATTATGAATAGGGTCCCATTTTCACCCTCTGGACGGACACTTAAGAAACAAGTTACGATATGGTTTTAGGTGTCCCTGATTCCGAATCAAAAATGTTTTATTTTTTTCTGTTTGTTCGCGCATCACGCGAAAACAACTGAACCGATTTGATGAAACTTTTTTTGTCTAATCACAAGATAAGACTTAAAATCTGGGAACCTCTGTCGACGTCACGGATAAACTCTAGTTTATTCTTAAAATTCTCTCTAATCTTATCTAGTAAGTGCAGTAGCAGTAGAATCTATATTTTTTCTTTCTTTTTGAAAACACCTCACTGATATAACAAAATTCCTTAAAATGATATAAATCTTGGTGCCCATAGAATTGGGAAGATTAATATTTAAAAAACGGCCAAGTGTGAGTTGAACTACTGGTGCAACGAGGGTTTCAAGGCACCACACAATATATTGAATTTAAAAAAAAAAGTGTTTTCTCTGGGATCCATAGCGACCCCTTATCACACTTGGCCGGATTTTTGTTGTACTGTAGAGTTTGCAATCATAATAAGATTGAGTTAAAAAAGACTGCAGCAGCCTCAGTATTCCCACCCTTAACTCCTGTGAACCAGGATCAACAGCATGATCATCAATTTACCACAGATGTGTAAGTTGACTACAAGATTCAAATATGTAGTTAGTTTAATCTTGCATATAATGTGTCTGCGGGTCGAGCCAATTTCAAATTATAAATAAAAAATTCTGTTGTTTCATACAAAACTGCAGTACCTACACAAGCCAAATGTATGGAACAGCTGATATTTTTTTGTTTGTTTGTATGGATACGATAGACTCTGCATAGTGGAGGGCAAACAAATGGTGGCATAAGCCCAGCTGTGGGTCACAGAAAAGGCACCAGTTTATTGGAAAACTTTAACATATTGGTTTTCACCTTCAACTTATTAGTAAACCAATAGGTTAAATAACAAATCTTGTGCTTCAGACTATCAAATCAAACTGAAAAACTTTCACAATAAAGCTAAAATCAAAATCGCGAAAATCAATTTTGTTGTTCTATACATTAAGTGCTTTTAGCTATAAGCCAGCTGTTTTTTTTCTGCTATTTCAATGTTGGTACCATAGTGAAAGTTATTCAGTCTGATTGTCTGAAGCACGCTTTTAAACTTACTAGCCTCACTGGAACGCTTGCGTTCCAGTATCACTGCTTATGGCAGAACCTTACTGGAACACCGTACCAGGCCAGAGAACCGCCATCGTAAATTTATCCTAAATTGAATCTTTTGTGCTCGAAACTATGGTTTATTTATATTTGGAATGTTCTACGGATATAAGACCTTATAAAATTCCCTTTCCAATGATATATAAACCAATGGGAGAGAGTGAATGCCCGGCTCATAGGAATCCATTTTGACAAAGCTTTTTTTTTTCTTAAGATTTTGTTCTCATAAGTGGATGTGTAGTCAAATTTTTGTGGGTCGTCCGGCAGCCAGGTGGGTTGACGACATCTGGAAAAGTACAGGCAAGACCTGGATGCGACTGGCACAGGACCGAGAAGAATGGCAAAATATGGAGGAGGCTTATGCCCTACAGTGGGTAGATACAGGCTGAAAATGATGAATGATGATGATTCTAATAGCTCAACTATTCCAGTTACTGAAATAAAAAAACGCATTCGAAATTGATAAGCAAATAAAGGAACAGGAGTGAGATTTTTGAATCTCATTCAGTGAGCTCAGCAGTTGAAAATGTCTAAATAACTATGGAGATATGCATCTTTCTACTGCTGATTTGACTTTCAAAAATCATACAGCAGGAGTGCGATTTTTGTAACTCAAATCCGCAGTAGAAAGATGAGTAGGTGTCCATAGTAATTTGGACTTTTTCAACTGGTGAGCTCACCGAATGAGATTCAAAAATGGCACTCAAGGAATGTTTTTTCTGAACGAAAACAGTCACGCGCGGATGCGGGAATTTTTATATTGCGAGCTCACCAGGTTAAGTACGTTCCACCGACGGGAATGCCTACGGAATAGCCTTCACCTTAGCTAGGCAACAGAGCTTCTGCAACTACCAGGCCTGTTTGATGGTTGAAATTTAGTGTTTAATTTAGTTACGGCACTATCAATAACTTCACAAACGACAGTTAGTAGGATTATAAACGTATTTTTTTAAGATAAGGCTCAGTGAACTGATAATGAAATGCACTTACAACAAAAAATTATTGACAACATACGCCTCTTAGTTCCTGCACAAAATACTAGAAAATAACTATAAAATTAATTGAACAATACAACTCAAATATAGTACATACCTTAGGAGTTTTTATGATATCCATAGCAGAAATATGCGAAAAATCGATAATTATACCACGTTGCTAAAAGTCAATAAAACTAGCAAAAATAGAACTGTTCGGCTTTCTATAACTTTGTGAACACGGCCAGCGCACAAATAAAACTTATACAAATCAGATAACAATCACTTAAAGTATTTTTTAACAATAAAAAATGATAAAACCGCAGTATCAAATCAAAACGATTGACGTGACGTTTTTCTTATTTTGCTCGATTTTAGTAGGACACATTGTGTCAAAAAGAGAAAGGAAATCAACATTTGTAGAGCACTATTCCACTCACTCGAAGCGATGAAAGCTGATTGAAATCAAACCAAAAATGTGTTAGCTTTTGTTGGACGCAATTTGCACTTCTATTTTTATTGGTTTCGCGTAGAGATCGTGGAAAAATTCTTGGTCAATGATTGGATTGGAGTTGGATTTTTAGGGTTCCGTACCCAAAGGGTGACAACGGGACTCTATTCATAAGCCTACGCTGTCCGTCCGTCCGTCCGTTCCGTCTGTCTGTCTGTCCTACCTGTTTTGGACTGTAACTTTTGAACCGTAACAGCTAGACAGTTGAAATTTTCACAGAATGTACTTTATTATGGCGGATATATATGCTAACAAATAATAAAATGTCAAATTAAAGGGTGTCCTAATATAAGAAACTAGTTTTATCAACGTTTTTTCTTCTCGCTCTATTAGTGCAGTAGAATTAGCACGAAATAAAGCATCATTACACATTAATTGTGCCACTAATGATAATTATCCAATCAACAGAGTTGTGTATGGATATGATAACCTTAAATTCGCAACCGATTTGGAATTACGGAAAATGGTGAAAATTGGGAAAATCCTAAATTATTAAATAACTCCAAAACAAAAATTGTGGTACTGGTTGCGAGTATACCATGTCTTTAGAGAACCAGTACCTACCTTCTCAGGAAATTTGGAGCGGTTGCGACATACGGAACATACCTAAACTTGTAAAACAGATTTTTCGTCTTTAACTCCTAGGCATAATTTGTGGTACTAGTTGCGAACTCTTTGGTAACTTGTATTAGCCTTCTACATTTAGTTTTAAGTTCGCAACCGGTTGCGGCCTACGGAACCCTAAAAAAATACTTTTTTCGATTTTCTACTTCGGGCAAAATTTGCGTAGTCTGAATTATTGCTTCTATCATATTTATAAGTAGAATTATATCTACCTTGTGATCGCAACTTAAAAAAACATTACGGAACATTGTCTATTTCATATATTCTATTTCATATACTCCGCACCACCCCGCACGGCAGGGCTGCGTTCAGAACCTTTGGGTGCGGTTGTTTGGATGTTTTTCAAGCGAAGGTACTGAACGAACAGTTGTTTTTTAACTCGCAATAAGGTACGGAACGACCCCGGTTGTTTTATAACCTCAAATTTTGACATTGACAGTAATATGGACTTCTAGGGCTTCTATCGTTTCCAAATACAATAAAGACTCATCTTCCATGCTAGCAAATCAAAAAGTGAATAAAAACACTTTGAAAAAACCTAACTTTTAAACAAAACGAACGAAAAGTCAAGTAACCACAGATAATCAAACGTCAGAGTGTTTTTTAACCATCTAATTTGATGGTTAAAAGTTGCAACCCGCCAGAGGTTCTGAACGGTTGAGTTGTGACAACCGAGTTGCAAGTGCGTTTTTTCACCGAGGCTCTGAACGGTGTTAGTGCGAAAAGTTGCACTCGGAGTGCACTCTGGGCGTAGGTTCTGAACGCACCCCAGGGATGAGCCGTGACCTGCCTCCCGCGCGTCTCACAACACCCGCGTACACGCACAAGCTGCGACCTGCCCCCGCGCGCCGCACGCATTCCCCTCGCAACTCCCGCAATTTTTATTTATGAAATAGACAATGTTCCGTAATGTTTTTTTAAGTTGCGATCACAAGGTAGATATAATTCTACTTATAAATATGATAGAAGCAATAATTCAGACTACGCAAATTTTGCCCGAAGTAGAAAATCGAAAAAAGTATTTTTTTAGGGTTCCGTAGGCCGCAACCGGTTGCGAACTTAAAACTAAATGTAGAAGGCTAATACAAGTTACCAAAGAGTTCGCAACTAGTACCACAAATTATGCCTAGGAGTTAAAGACGAAAAATCTGTTTTACAAGTTTAGGTATGTTCCGTATGTCGCAACCGCTCCAAATTTCCTGAGAAGGTAGGTACTGGTTCTCTAAAGACATGGTATACTCGCAACCAGTACCACAATTTTTGTTTTGGAGTTATTTAATAATTTAGGATTTTCCAAATTTTCACCATTTTCCGTAATTCCAAATCGGTTGCGAATTTAAGGTAATCATATCCATACATAACTCTATTTATGGGGAAATTATCATTAGTACCACAGTTTATGCTAATTGATAATTTAATTCTACTGCACTATATCGTAAAAACGGTCATAATAACAAGCGTCAACAACAAATTATTGAATAAGTATTCCAAGAAATCTTAAATTTTTGTTTTCAAACTTTTTAGGGTTCCGAACCTCAAAGAGGAAAAACGGAACCCTTATAAGATCACTCTCGTGTCCGTCCGTCCGTCTGTCACAGCCACTTTTCTCAGCAACTATATAAGCTAGCGACTTGAAATTCGGCATAGTGGTCAATCATGCTAACCCAAACGTAAAGCGAGATTAAAAATTGAGAAAAAAAAATTTCTACAAATTTTTAGGGTCCAAAAATTGACGACTTTTAAAACAAAAGTTTTTCAATATAGCCGAGTTTGGTATCATTTGAAAGAGCTTTGAACGTAGATTTCGTATTGGTAGTTCGTTTTACTAAGCTATGCGTAGTTATTCATTTATAAGCCCGACTGCACGATACATTTTGGTCCCCCCCCCCCCCCTGATCTCCGAACTTATAAAGCCAAAAAATCTGAAATAATTCTTACATGTCGATGAACTATTGAATTTTGTAGGAAAATTATAGCCGTGTCTGTATTGATAATAGTTTTTGAGAAAATTGAAAAAATACAGTACCAACAAACTTAAGGTCGCAGTTGATGTTTTTCGTTGATGAGCATAGACACAAACTTTTTGTATTACATTTTATATAAAATCCATTAAATGAACACCAGTTTAAGTCATGAAAATGAACAAAGATTTTAAAAATCAAGTTTTTCGATGAATTACCAACTCCGTTGTGAAGTTTTGTTGTTACCACATTTCGTCACAGTTTTTTGCTTAAAACTCTTTTAAATAACGGTAAATCTGTTAAATTCCACTAAATCTATTCTATAACCCCCTGCAATTCTTCCTACTCATTAAAAGTACAAAATTAATAATTGTCTCGATATTTTGATGTGTGATTTGTACGGGTTCATGCAAGAACGGTATCGGCGAAACTTGGTAAACAGCTGGTTAGAGTACCTACATCCAGAGATAGCATAAAAGGTAGGTGCTTAAGATTTCTGTGAAAAATCACTATTTCATTGGGAATAAACTATATTTAAATATTTTCGAGAAGGTAACAGTATTTTGAACATTTTAACTTTGCTTGAATGACAGGATGTTAGGTCCGATTCACAATGCAGGAAACTGACAAATTATTACTTTACAGCAAACCGTATTGAAATTGAAAAAATTTTAACATAACATAAGAGAATTACGGAAAGTAACAAAATATTAAGCCATACCAACAGCCACGTGATTAAGATGGATTGAAATAATAATTTTATCAAATTAAATATTTTTCTTCATAATGAATTAGGACAAATCGGAATAAAATCTTTGCACGTCAATCATACGTCAATAGTGAATCATGGACATGGATCAAAGAGATTATACCTAAAGCATAGAGGGAGCCATACCTTTTGCAAGGCGGTCCACTTTTTTTTAAGTTTGTTTTTTATGTTTTGTGTCATGTGGTAGGACAAAAAGCACAAAAAGTTACTACTTTACCCAACTTTACATACCTACACTAGCATGTCAAAAAGTGTCAAAAAACGTGGAAAGTGGACAACAGCATTAACAAATATCTATAGTTCAATCTCTTTCTACTATTAAAGGTATGTCATAAGTAGAGTTGCCAGGTGTCCCGATTTGCGCGGGACGTCCCGATTTTCAGGGGGTAGGGGACGCGTCCCGATTTGCACCTGATCGGGACACTAAATGTCCCGATAAATCAAATGCCCCAGGCGAAATTCGGGAAAAATATCGATTGATATAATCTCTCTGTTTGTCTCAATTCGTAGAGCGGAGAAAAGTAGAGCTCGCTTCGCTGGCTCTAATTATCAATCCTAAAGAGTTCTGACCACAGCTAAAATATGTGGTGGTGCTAACATTTTCGAGCATGCGTCGCTCAATCCATAGCTATTATTATTACTTAGGCTACTTTGAACATGTTTTGTACGCAAAAAAAGCTCTGGCTCTAACCGATTTGTATTAAGAGGAAAAGTCGAGCTCGCTTCGCTCGCTCTACCTTTTTTTTGCATTGATAAATCAAAAGATGTCTGACCACAACGCGAAAAGATGTGCAAAAAAATTTCGACAATTAAGATTAATTGTCTAAGATTTTCGGTTATGTTAGTGAGTTGGTTTTTGTTGGTTTATTGATATGAACGTAAATATTAAAATAAGAATAAGAATATTTTATTGTTCAAACTGTGTACAAAAAGATGTTACAATAAGATGGAATCAACGCAATTAACCGCGTCATTAATTAATACTTGAACTAAAATTTTATTTTAATACCTACCTATTTTTTTATTCTTCTAGTCCAGTAACTCTGACTAGTTATTATTATGTAGGATTACATTCAGATGTAGGCACTAGTAATTTAAGTTGCAAAACGCAGTGAATTTCAAAATACCTTGTTTTTTGTGTCCCGATCTACAACCCTAAATCCCGATTTTTTTTACCTTCTGCCCCGATTTAAAACAAATCGGACCTGGCAACCCTAGTCATAAGAGAAAAGAGACTAACTACAATCTTAAATTGATGCGGACTTTATGCTTTAGAATTAAGAGATCCTTCCTGTGAGACATGGATATAAACCAATGTATAGACAATACCTATATGTATGCAATGCCACCTTCCTGATCATGGACAATACCTTTCCAACGTAGAAATAGAATGACTCGAAAAGGCATTAAAATAATAGTAATCGCGAAAACGAGACACGCGTATACGCTATGGTGATGCTGATGAAGTTGAAATTGCTAACAAAATCAAAATCATGCAACTTAGTCAGGCTAAGGTACGAGATTTCATACATTTTTGTCATATCTCTGTCCCTTTCCAGTATATACGGTCAGCATCTATAAAACACTCAATCAACGCTTTCCCAGCTTCTTGATTATCAACATGCAATGAAATTAGAGACATTACCTTACAACCTTCATAATCATGAACTTTCGCTTACGCTGGCTGATGCACCTTATCACCATTTAGTGTTTTAGGCAAGAAGATTGAATTATCAAAATTCTTGGCTTTAGGCTTTCATATCGAGAAGACAAACTGGAGTATTGTATTTCTATCCAACTCGGGTGCTAGTACTAATGTGAGAAAAAGATATACCTAGTTTTTCTGTTCGTCAATAACCCGACTCATTAAAATACATTTTAACTTCTAGAACAGAAAGGTGGGCATTGTCTATAAGCACCTGGAGAGCAGACTGCCGTACAAGCGGTGAAACATGAAAATACTCATGGAGGTCGGTAATGTTTGACCTTCTTTCGTAAGTTTCCATATTTTCCTACTGTATGTTTATCCCTTTCTAATCTAAAGACGAGAATAAAAAAAAGTTTTTATTTAATTTTTGTTTCTCTAATAGAAAGTGACAAACCTAAAGTTGGAAATATCGACGATGAAACGTACAAAAAAGGTGGAACATTACCGACCGCCATGGCCAATTTTCGTATTTCTATGCTTGTAAGGAGGATTGTATCCATTGGTTTATATCAGGATGCTGGAAATAGGTATTGTCTATACCTGGAGTACAGTATAGTCTGCCTTACAAGCGGTGAAAAATGTAAATGCTCTAAACTTCGTTAAACCTTCTTTCGTACGTTTTCATCGTTGTTGTTGGTTGGTACCTTTCTAATCCAACGACGAAAATAAAAATAAAACAGTAATTATTAAATTTTCGTTCTGATAGGAATGGGCAAACCTAAAGTTTGAAACATCGACGTACGAAAGAAGGTTGAACGTTACCGACCGCCACGCCATGGACAATTTTCGTGTTTCCGTGCTTGTAAGGAGGTTATGGATCCATTATCATTCTAAATCATAGCTTACGCTGATAGACTGAACCACAACGTAACCACGTATGAGACAGCGATAGTCTTAAAATCCTATTCAATTTATATGAAGCTAGATAGAGTCAGAGTCAGACAGCCGTTGTAGTACAAAAAGTGGTTACGTCCGTCGTTAAGGACAGTAATAAGTAGCGATCTCCTTTTATAACGAGAGCGAATTTGCTATGTGCATCTCTTTTTGAGTGAATATACAAGACATGTGCTTCCTTCTATACCATCTCTTTCTACGTTTTAAATCCATGGTTTATATCTCATAGTTCAAAAAGATAAATGATGGAATGAGATTGCAACGCATAAACTTCTTGGTGAACTTAAAATACAGATGGTAGTCATTAGAGGATGTTAGGTGTACCCATCCATTTGTTAACAACAATACTTAGTTATTATCCTCGGAGATGGATACCCAAAACCGGGTAATCTTAAGTTCCTTCCCCTCAATGGTATCGCCTCCTTCATTTACCATGTATTTGAAGGGTGAAGAAAGCAAAGAGTATTGGGGCTAACACAAAAGATCCCACTGGGTCGAAGTGTTGCTGGCTTGCCAGCCCCCACAACAAGATAAGATAAGATAATATAGTTATTATCCATCCACTTTCTGTCCCTGAAAACAATTCATGACCCACGCAGACGCTTGAAAAATAAATATGTTAAAGAAAATGAATGTCTTACCTACATTTGCTTTAAGACTTACCTATTCTCTAATTGGGATATTGTCTTAGTAATCATATTGAATTCCAAATATTACGTAACATTTTTCGTGCAGTAGGTACTCAAACTTGTCCGATGTATGAGTGTCCATGTAGCGAGCCCGTTGCCACTACTTTGAGCATGGTCACAAATAGTCACAATACATCATGTTCTTTAAACATTAAAACTTTAAATACTTAATATTATAATATTTAAACTGCTGTAAGCTATCAAATTATCGTGACATATTTCTCTATTATATTGTTGCACTTTTTTATGTTGTGCTCGCTATACCACTTTCTACCTTCCGAAAAACGGCGGTTTTCGTATTTCAAAGATAACATAATAATATTGTAACACTGTTCTCATCTTTTCGTACGGTAACATTAGATTTGGAACCCTCTATGTGCGAGTACACACCTCGCTCTTGGCCAGTTATTTATTAACCTTATTACTTTATGTTTATTTATAAGGCGGACTCTTGCTTGGGCTTTAGCATTGTACTTCCACTCCACTAAGGCCGAGAATCGAGATTCAGAGACGATTTTTTCCGTCTTAGCTCGAGCTAAGTAGGGTCGAAATGTATCGTAGAAAGAGAATCAACTAGAAAAGGCATTAAAATAATAATAGTCACGAAAACGAGACAGCCTTATACGCTAATTACACAGAGTGAATGCGACAAAATCCATGTCGTTTGTCCCTTTCTGCGTATGCGATATTTTTGTTTGCCACAGTTGAAATTGCATACAAAATCTTGCAACTATGGCAAACAAAGGCACGATTTCTCATACATTTTTGTCATATCTCTGTCCCTTTCGAGTATACGCTGTCAGGAAATCTATAGAATACTCAACCTACGAAATGTATGGATTTTGACATACGGGAGTTCGAACTATGACTTACAAATCGTCTCTGAATCTCGGCCTAAGAGCAAAAACAGCGAAGAGATTGGGAGCATTATGGCAAGCTAAACAAGCACCACCGGAATGAATGACAACTGCTCGCGACAAAACTTCATCGTGACTTTTTCTTCATTCACTACTCCAAAGACTACAGCATAGCTAGCATGCCGCAGTGATACAGCGCTATCACACCTTAGTTCTCTTTCTATTTGCGTGCGAACGAACGAGATAAAAGACGTGATACAGCCGTATCACGTGCAGCATACTACGAGTGCTACTCTGCCGTGATTATATTCTCTTAATTTCTCTTTGACTCTCTCTGAAATAAAAGGGAGTTTTTGGCGGGATTTGGTAGCTGACGTTTGGAGTCCTCATATTTCATCGAACTTTTATTGTTTATAGTGAGTTTTGATTCTTAAAATTGGTGTTGTTTTGCGTAACAAAGTGTTGTGCAAGTGATAGATAGATAGATAGATAGATACTGTGGACTTCTCTGCTTTTCCTGCGTCTTTCGATTGTCTCCAAAAACTCCAAAGAACCATTAAAACGTCGAATACCAACGTTTTAATGTGAAAGCAGAAGAAAATAATAATAAAATAAGATTTAGCCAAAAGGTCTAGTAACCAGGCTAGTAAACTAAATACATTGAAAAAAAAAACCGCATCGAAATCGGTCGACCACAGATTACCCCCAATAGATACCGCATGATGAATATTTCGTACAGGCCGAAGTCACCATTTTTGGCGGTAGGTGCGGGTAGCGGGGCACGAAATAATGCAACATGATTGGCCATTTCAAGGTCGCACTATTCCGATCTCGCTCTATCCCGTTGCTTATATCAATGCAAAATCATACATGTGTGGTGCGCGTCGCCGGCCCTGTATGCGGTATCTATTGGAGGTGATCTGTGCGGTCGACGGTTTGGGATTTGGTATATTTTACGTAGTATCCTCTTATTAGTTTGTGGTATATTTACTATACTCTTTGGTTTGGGAGCTACGATGCCACAGACAGACAGACCGACATAAGCGTAAAACTTATAGCACCCCTCTTTGTGCGTCGGGGGCTTCGATCAAAATAAAATGAATGGATAGGCCTTACGCGAACATTTCAAACCAGAAAAGTGAAGCAAAACAAATGAAATTTTTACTTGTCACTTGTATGAAAGTGCCCTAGATTTGACAGATAATGGCGCTAGTTTGTGCACCAGCACTGGTAGCATGCAGCACGTGATACGGCTGTATCACGTCTTTTATCTCGTTCGTTCGCACGCAAATAGAAAGAGAGCGAAGGTGTGATAGCGCTGTATCACTGCGGCATGCTAGCTATGCAGCACTCGTAGTATAAGACGTGATACGGCTGTATCACGTCTTTTATCTCGTTTGTTCGCACGCAAATAGAAAGAGAGCTAAGATGTGATAGCGCTGTATCACTGCGGCATGCTAGCTATGCAGTAGTTTGCTTCAACTTACCGCGCTTTAGGCCTATCCATTCATTTTATTTTGATCGAAGGTCGGGGGTTAAAAAAAAATTGACTCTCTCTGCCAAAAAAACGAGCTGTTATGTCAATGTCATTGTCAAACAGCTTTCTGCGCTGCTGTTTTTTTCTGTGACCAATTTCTCACTTCTTCAGTGAATTTGTAAAAATATTGCCGATTGATTGTCTTGTGGAAATTATCTTAGATTTCTAGCAAAAATTGAGTTATTACACTGTTTAGCTAAAACGATGACTTCTACAATGCCTGATGATAGAAACGAGGAACGCCGCCGCAGGGTATGTCCAAAATTGTATCAGAAAACGAAAACCTGTCTTATTTTGATTATTCGTATAACAAAGATCATGAATCATCGATGTTTAATGCGTTTATCCATTTATCTACAGCCTCATCTACATTAACGGACCATTTTAAATGTAAACCGGTTCATTTTATCGTTCATTAACATCAATTTGGAGACTTTGACCAGTTTATAAAATGATTTTCCAGAAATTTCCCGTGAGTGGAAAATTTTAGCTAATGAGATTAAAAATTAGCCTTATTATCTCCAGACCAGACCAATGTCTTGGATCATGTAATAATCATAATTTGAATCAAAACTGAATATACAAATACATTTTATAAAGATATAAGCACTGACATATACTCTTAGTGATTACTTGTTCAGTGCTAGCGATAGCACAGGTCCGGCACTTCTAACAAAATTTTGGATTTGACATGATGACGTTCACACAAGCGCACTTGGTGCAAATTGTCTTTGACATATGTGTAGGGTTGACTTAGCACGCATTGTATAAACATCATCTACATTTCATTACTTTTTATTGTTCGTTCAGTTATTAAAAATAGTATTTGAGCTAAAGAATTAATGAAAATGTGAATTTACCGTTATTTTTCAACGTTTTTATGCACTGAAAAGACTCGATTTTATGTAGTCAAAGCTAACGGGTGCGCGCGCCTAACTGCATTCCCTTGCTCGATTTCCCTCACTTTTCCCTCAAGTGTGAGGGGGGGTGAGGTATCTGAAGTCAGAGGGGGGCAGGGAGTGGCCGTTCTGTATATAGAACTATATACCAAACCTATTCTGTGGCGATAGACATGCATTCAATTGGAACATGTTGCTTCTATGAAAGGGCCTGTCTATTGCTAGAGTATAATGTCAGTGGATAAAAATCTAAAACGCAAAAAGCTAATGCCCTGTTTGAAATTAGTGCATTTTTCCAATTCTTCCATGCAAAAACTTGCATGTGTAGTGTTTGTACTGTTAGTGTAAGTTGTTGAATAAATGAATTGAATTCTTGACTTCTGTAATTGTCTTTGTACAGTAGTACCAGGTTTATAAGTCTTACCACAAATTTTAATAATGCGCGAAATTATGTTGACAAATCAGGATTGGCATATCCTTCAATCCGTTTACGCTATTGGGTAAATTGTTTTCGCGCCCTTTTCGCTGCTATCCGAGTTTGCACTCTTTGATGACTTCGGGTTTTGTCGAGGACTCTGGTCTGCTCTGCAAAAACAGTACACATGTTCACAAAATAAATGTGTAATTTTTGAATTTTTGAAGTCTAGTAGATATTGAAGTATGACTAAACTTGTTTCCTTTCATCATCATCAGCTACGATTTTGTTCACCATTTGAGACCAGTCTGTAATATGAACATAAGTTAGAAAAACTAATTGATAATGGCATGTCGTCCATGCAGATTCCTTTGATTATTAATAATCAAAGGCAGATTCGAATTGGTACCTCATTATTGAGTGCCCATATAGCTCCGCATCATATGATGCAATAAATCTATGAAATAACCCTCCTTGTACCAGTAGGGTAAAAATTTATGGACAAAATAAGTCACACCCAACCACCTGACGGAAAGAGTATATGAGGTAGGCAAGTTAAAAGGTGATTAAAAGGTGCCACAAATAGTGAATTCTGGAAGGAGGCATATAGCCACCAAGGACAACTTGACAAATAAAATTTTTAAATGTTAATGTTGATACTGTACAGTACCCGGTGGTAAATATTGCACATTGGTGATGACAGACGAGAGTGATAAAATATTACATAATGTACTGAGTGACAGAGACGATGTTCTACACAGCCAAAATCTAGCCAATGTGCTATATCTATGGCCGGGTACTGTAAATGTAATGTAGTAAGAAGTCAGTGAATAAAGGCTATTTTTTTCATTTCAATTTTATATCACTGCTGGTTGGCTGACCCTCTCTCAAGCAAAGCAGTAAGCTTGTACCAGTTGGTTGTGCTGTCCCTTGCCCTTGGTCAATAAAAAACCATGTATAAACCTAATATATGGCTGACATTGTCACCACGATTGACAAAAGCCTTGGAAAAAATTTGAGAAAAAAACCTCCATCAAAAAACATTTATGACCAATTTTTGTGTTTCCATGCTTGTAAAGAGGATTGGTATCCATCAACCATCGTAGTATGCTACACGTGATACGGCTGTATCACGTCTTTTATCTCGTTCGTTCGCACGCAAATAGAAAGAGAGCTAAGGTGTGATAGCGCTGTATCACTGCGGCATGCTAGCTATGCTGGTCATAACATACATTATCGAAATAATCTAAAACATACACCATAGCCCTACTGATACTGGTGACTGGGACTGGACAAGGAAGGCCGTAGATAGAGTTTCGTGGCGCGCCTTGGAAGAGGCCTATGTTTTACCCATCAGTAGTATGTGAACAGTGTATATTTGCTGGTGTTGAATTATATCTCCACAACTATCTGCCAGTAATTAGATTATTTAAGCAATATATTATGTTTTAATCATCACATTATGTTGTACTGTAACCATGAATATTTAATCAGGTTTTGCTGGGACCGCTACCTGCTGGGTTCCTAAGAACCGACGGGACTCCAGACACAGTCGACGCCGATTATCAAGCTGCATTGGCTCTACAACAACAGCTATGCGGTGCACAGGTATATAATTTTTATGTCTTTAACAACCTAATGGCTCAGTTTGAATCTTGCAAGTGGGATGTATAGTTGTGTTTATACAGGGTGAAAGTGATATCATTAGCATCCTTTTAAACTAAGAGTCTACCCATCAAACTGAACATCTTTTACTATGGGAGCAAACCAATCGGAGCAATATAAAAATCAGCCATTGCGTACATTTGAGTCAAGTAGGCGATGCAGTTTAGTATGGAACAGCAGATTTTTTTGCTCCGATTGCCTTGCTCCCACATTGTTCAATCCTATGTAGTGAAGGAATATAGGGATAGAGATTGTTGTCTAGACATTATCATAATGCAAGTCCAGGCTAGAGTCTGGTAAAAAAAATTTCACTTTTAAAATGTGACTAGATAATTTGTGTGACAATGTCCAAGATATTTATTTATACATCCTATATGTATTCTTCTATATCATTTTCTAGTCAACATTATACAAGTCCGGGCTAAATTCAGGTGGTGGTAAATGGGACTAGATAATCAGTGTGATAATGTCCAAGATATTTATTTATTTTATAATGTATTATTTCTAGAGTGGACTTGAAACGCATTTAACTAATAAAGGAAGGAATGTTTATAAGTTATGAAATCTAGCATCTTCTTGTCATATGCCTTTTTGTTTGGAACAAACTATCCACTGCTACAGCTTTTCATAAAAAACAAAATATATTAAAGAAAAGACATGCCAGTTAACATATTGAAGCTAACATCAATTTGCTACGGGATTGTCCTTGTTTTATGGTAATTTACTACTATTAATATTTTTTTAATCTTTCTTATAAGTAATGGGTTTTACATGGATCAATAAAAAAATATATGTGTGTTCTCGTTTGCTAATTTTGGTGCGGCATAATAATACTTAAACTATTGTGGCTGGAATGTCACCGTAACTTAGACTATTTATATATGGACAAGTAACGCGTGTAATTACTAACTAACTTTTCTGCCACTTTTTGTGGGTGGTGAGGTAGCATGAAATCTGCAACTTTGGACTTTATTCCATTACTATAGATTTTTATTTTGAATGTTAAAAATAATGAAAAACAGTGTCGTGTCGTGTGTACCACAAACGTGATAACTTCGAAGTTATTGTTCCGCAATTATAAGCTGTCTCGTTTAGTGATTAGGTATAAAATTGTATGTAAATGCATAAGATTTCTTGATCTTGCACGTTGGCAGAGGGGAAATTCTACCGCGAGGCGGGTCCCATATAAATTGTCTAAGCACCGTAAGCACTAAGTATAGAATATAATTTCTTCATGAGTCACGTTGCAAATTTGGCCACAAGCGGTTGTGTCATTCGCGCGGTGTTCGCGCGGTTCGCTTTTGTGCTTCCCATGTGGCTCCTTAATATCTTCTCTTAAATGAGTTTTTGGACAAAAAACAGTTCTTTAGATTTGGATAAATACTCCCTACTTGACACTGGCAGAAATGCCGTGTTCCTTTTGGTAAGTATATTTACTAAATTACACCTTAGTAATACTTAAGGGGGTGCTTCAGACCATCAAACTGAACAAGTTTCACTATGGACTCGACTCAAATGCCCATCCATACATTTGAGTCGAGTCGGTGCTGTAATTTTGTATGAAACAGCAGATTTTTTTTTGTGATTTCGACTTTGTCTCCACAGTGAAAGTTGTTCAGTTTGATGAAGTACCTATTACCATGGTGTCCTATCCCATACAAATGAAATTTTTGTTTAAAAATGGCAATATATTGCGTTATGGCATCGATTTGTAATTAATGTTTATGTAAAAGTGTAAATTGTTACTAAAAATACATGATCTGACTACAAAAAAATCTCATGAGCCTCGGAAAATCAAGCAATTTACGTTGCCCGAAGACTGCCCGCGTTACGGCAGTCGCGTTCCATTGTTTGACGTTGGGCATCTGTACTGTATAGTATTATATAATCTGTGCTATTACTAAGGTGTTTTGTTACACCCTGTATACTCTTTGATGCAGTGCCAGTAGGGTTTTTTTCCCGGGCTCCCGGGACCGGGAATTCCCGGGAATTTAGGCTTTTCCTTACCCGGGAAAAATATTGCTGAATTCTCGGGATCCCGGGAATTGTTTAAAATTGAAAATGTTAAGTAATAAGACCTTAAATAGCATGCAGTTACTTTAGATCTTCTTTACAAAACCATATTTATCAGTCAGTCCTACTTTTTCACTGCTTTTTATACCGCGGGAAGATTCTTTACCAAAGCAAATAATAGGCTCAAAGATGCTTCAATTGCCTTTTTGGATGCATAGGTCCATGATAATGATGATGCTATTAATTGTTTTTTTGGTATTGTTTTTAAAAGTTTTCAAGTGCTTTATTATTCAGTTTTAAAGATGTCAAAAATATTTAAGTAGGTAGGTAATTAATAACTACAGTTTTTAAGCGATACGCGGATAATATTTAAACAAAAAAATTAAGTGTAAACTAGTTAGATAGATAAACAATTTATAACAACAAAACATTAAGCCAACTATTTTTAACTGGTTCTTAACATGTTTTTAGTATATTTGAGTTCCCGATATTTCGGCAGTGTGATGACTGTCATAATCACGAGATGACTGTAGATTCGCAGACCGTTATTGTTCAGAAATACTGTTGAAATAGCGAACTCAAATACCAGATAAGAACCCGTTAAAAATGTTTAATTTATTTAAACCTCCCTTTACCGTTAGTACCTAGTACCGTAGTGGCGCCTCATCACAATATTAAAAATTTCTCAATAAATAAAGCCTAAATAAAAAAAGTGCTACTTCTATAAACTACAAAACCAGTTATTTCTATAGAATAGGTACTTTCATATGTTCTAAACATTCAACTTTTAAGAGCATCGAAATAAAATAATGCGGCCGTTTTTTTTTCTCGTTTCAGTAGGTATGTTTAGACCTTTAAAGTATTTAATAAAATTGTTTTTAAATAGGTAACTTTAATGAATAAACAAGCGAATGATAAAATTTAAAAATTATCGTAATGTTTTGAATCTTCAGATGGTTAAAAAATTTAGAAGTTGGCTTTTTACTTAGTTTTCTTGGCTATAAAAGTTAAATCAAAGAAAAAAAAACAAGTTTTCTCTTGAAATACTAACGTTTTTTCAATATTTCTAAGATTCCCGGGTACCCGGGAATTCCCGGGAAAAAAGAAAAATCATTCCCGATTCCCGGGAACCCAAAAAGTCCGGGAAATCGAAAACCCTAAGTGCCAGGCACAAGAAACACACCATTCAATTATACATTTTAAAAAATCATGGCCTTTTTCGTCTAGCTAGATGTTTCAAAAAACATGTGTATGGATTGGACACTGACGTTCGTGGCTGTATTCATGGCACATAAGCCTGCCTGGCAATACACATCCGATTTTCCATCCGATTGTCTGATCCTTCGGACATACTATGGTGTGATGCTTCCATCCCTCTCCTTCGTGATGGGAGTGAGAGGGACTTATATACTATTTATCCGACAATTGGATGGAATGTCAGACGTCTATCGCAGTACTAAATCGCAGTACAGAATATAATAAAAGTGTCGTAAAGAAGAGTGGATACGTAATAAAGAGAAAATAAAAAAAAAAATGTTTTTTTATCAGGTTCCCGCCGCTGGGCCCCCACTTACAGCACGGCTAAGCATCACAATAGCTCAGGCTAAACTGGTCAAAAATTATGGTGAGTTTCTTTTCTTTCCTAACCCATGAACTGGCATAGAATGAAGACCATGAACTGGCACGCGTAGAGTGCGGGCTGGATGTTGGCCTGGAACTAAATGAGGAATGCCAGGTAATCCATCTGATTACCTGGCGGATGATATACAGGGTTCATCTAAACACTTTAACTGGCCCAATGATGTTTTACGTTCACATCACCACATATCCAAAACTATTATAATATTTTGAAGGCGAATTAATGAATTTTAGGTAAGCGAAATATTTTAGGTAAACATAATTTCGATTGCAGACTCCTAGGTAGCTATCAGAAATTGAAAAAATTCAACATTAAATATGTAATGCACGGATTTCTGAGCATGGACTACCGACCAATAGTTTGTTCAAAAACATTGAAACAAACTCGAGAAATCATGGTCAATTCACGCAACTGTTTCATTTTACA
Source organism: Agonopterix heracliana (assembly GCA_963693445.1). Classification (NCBI taxonomy): domain Eukaryota; kingdom Metazoa; phylum Arthropoda; class Insecta; order Lepidoptera; family Depressariidae; genus Agonopterix; species Agonopterix heracliana. The sequence continues at coordinate 5,040,299 of OY856321.1, forward strand.
TATAAAGCCATTATAAAGCCAGCTTTTCAGTGCATTACATGTAATGCATGGATAGTGACAGTGTTAATATGCTGACACTTTTTTAAGGGAACGAGCAGACCGTCTAACTGAATAACTTTCTTTATGGGACCAACATCGAACTCACGAACAATCTGCTGTCCCATACATGTGGCTCGAGTAGGTTTACAGTTTTGTATAGTACAGCTGATTTTCTTTTCGCGATTTTAATGTTGGTTCCATAAAGAAAGTTGTTCAGTTTGATGGTCTGATCATCAAAAATTGTCAGCGTATTAAGGACCCTATATATTTTCAATTTATACAGAGTGTCCCGTAAACCGACGTCAACCCGTTGGATGCTGATAGGTTAGTTCATGCCTAACCAGAATTACGAAAAAAGAAAAAAAACTGTCAATCAATCAATCAGTCAACATTATACTATAGGAAAAGGTTCTTAGTTTTCGAGATAAGGACAGTTTTATGAAATTCGTGAAACTCTTTACCTTAGTCCGTATTTTGAGTGCCACGGCTACAAATGTTCTATGCAGTATCTGTGTTAAACTGTCAATACCTATCTCGAAAACTACGGCACTTTTACTAATGTTAATTTTTGATATTCTGCTTAGTCATGACCTAACCTACCAGCATCCGACGGGTTGAAGTCGGTTTACGGGACACCCTGTATACATGTAAAACTTTATTACAGATATTAGTGTTGCGATTCACAGATATCTTTATTTATTTTATTATCTTATACGATATCTGGATACGATATGAGTATTATAAATTATAATGAATCATAGTATAATTTAAAAACATAGTTTGTAATGGAATGCTACAAATCGTCGTCGCGTGTCGCCTTGCTTTGTGTTAACTCTTAAAAGTCTTAGGTCACGCTTGTTTTGAGGTCATGTAAGCTTAAAAATACTTAGCCAGGTCTATCTAAGTCTAGACTTTGGTAATAAATAGACCTTAATCTTCGTAGGTATTTATTCGCATTGATTTAAAGCCTACCTAATAGCCGTGGTGGTACAGTGGCGAGTAACCTTGCCTGCCGTGCAGCAGGCGATGGTTCGATCCCCGTCCAGGCCGACTCGTACCAATGAGTTTTTCGGAATTAATGTACGATTTGTAACACCACTGGCTTTTCGGTGAAGGAAAACATTGTGAGAAAACCTGCATGCTTCAATTTCGAGGCATGTATTGTACCCACTGTCCATTATAAGTGGCGACGGGCTCACCCCCCCGTCACACTGGACACAGTTTCGGTACTACTGGTGAAACGTGGATGTTTTGAGGTTTCAGAATATCTCTGGCTACCCCCTCTGGGAATATAGTCTTGAGCATATGCCATGCCATTTAAAGCCAACCGATGTCTGAGGATGGCTGTTAAAGAAGAGGAAGGCCGAAGTAAAGAGTGCTTTATTATTAGGGCACCATAGCGGTCCTTGGTTTTATTCGGGTTCGAAGAATCTGTTTTTCATACACTTTCGATTAAATGAACTTTAACAATGGTTCTAATCTAAGCCCATTTTTGACGTGGTATGAAACATGTTTCATAAATTTTTTGGTCTAAATGTGAACTGGCCCTTCAGCTTTGATGGTCTGATCATCCCTTAAAAAAGTGTCAGCATATTAAGAAGGACCCTGTGGAAGCGAAACTATGGTTTAACCAACACGAGATTGGTCGATCTTGACGTTTGGTAGGCGTATCATCACATTTAACAAGGGAGTTTCGTTTCTATCATAGACTTAAACTCTAGCGATAGACTTGCCCTTTCATAGAAGCAACATGTTCCACTTGAATGAGATGTCCGCACCTGATTGATGTTCCCAAGTTCACTTCGGCACTATGGCAATGACAGACCGCAATGTGTCATTTTGTGTTGGTTTGTGTGACATGTTGTTTGTTTGAACGAGCTTGTCTATCGCTAGAGTAATATGTCTATGGTTTCTATAGTGTATTTATATGGCTAAGGCGCGAGAAGCGCTAAATCGCGCAGTCATGCTACGACCGCTGGATGATGTCCTTTGACAACAATCCACTCGTACATACACTGTAATTACCATAAATTGTTGGTGTTATGTTATACTTTTACTGAATGTGGCATGCATTATGTTATTTTCATATCCCTCATATAACATTCTGTGAATTATAAAACAGTACTTACGAACGTATGACATTTGCAGCGCTATCCAATGTTCTAAATACCAGGCCGTGGTTGCTATAAAATATTTAGACAATTCATTGAATCAAATCGTTCACTTTAGTTCTTGGAACTTTCCCAACATTGCTGTGTTCTTTAAAAAAGACGATTATTAATCGATTTGGAAATAAGCTTATAAGCCAAATTCTAAAGTCTTTATAAATAACTAGTGTTTACTCGCGACTTCGTCCGCACAATTTTAAGTCAGATCATAAGCTATCAAACAAAAAAAAGTTTCATCAAAATCGGTTTAGTAGTTTTTGCGTGATGCGTGAACAAACAAACAAACACACAAACAAACAGACAGACACCATTTCTAAAAAAAGGTTGATTTCGAGTCACGGATACCTAAAAACCATATCGTAATCTTTGTTTTTTTGTAAATATCTTCAATGTACAGACACACTTCAGTTACAGTTTTATAATAGTTTAGATACACGAATTCCAGAGAACTTAGTGGTACTAGCCAGGAATCGAACTGCCGCCGCCTCTTGAGTCGCAAGCTCTTTTCCGTATATTACCTTACATTACTAACATGAATGCGTTTATCCCAGGCCTCACCCGCATGGACCCCTACGTGCGCCTGCGCGTCGGACACTGCATATACGAGACCCACACGGACCCCAGCGGTGGGAAAACACCGAGGTGGAACAAAGTTATTCACTGGTATGTCTTTGGTGGTACACACGGCGACAAGTCCGGTTACCCTGTTTGGACTTTGAACTATTAGAAGTTGAACGCTGCGAATCGTGCGAGAGAGTGCGGTATGTTGTTGATGTTTCGTCTCACGGCACGCTGCGCCCCCGCCGGCAGCCGCGTCTATGCAGGCTCTCTACCGCGCCACAAAACGTTGTCCTCGGCCTTCCTCATCCAGTCGCTCCCCGCTACTTTTTTTAGGTCGTCTGTCCAGCGGGCAGCCGGGCGTCCCACACTACGCCTACCAGTTCGCGGTCTCAACTCTAGAACTCTGACACCCCATCGGTTGTTAGTTCTTCGGCAGATATGACCAGCCCATTGCCACTTCAGCTTGCTAATTTTCTGAGCTATGTCAGTCACTTCATTTCTGATGTGATCCCTCAGAGAAACACCGAGCATAACTCTCTCCATAGCTCGCTGAGCGACCTTGAATTTATGAACTAGTCCTATCGTCAGGGTCCACGTTTCCGCACCTTTACCATTTACCGCTAGTACCTTTACCATTATCATTTGCGACTGTATTGTATTCTTAATTGCAGTCTTCTTCCACCCGGCGTGAACTCGATATACCTGGAGATCTTCGACGAGTGCTCCTTCACGATGGACGAGCTGATCGCCTGGTCTCACATCAACATACCTCCTGCAGTTCTCAATGTGAGTTTCATGTCATTGCTTTGTCTTCGTATTGCAGCAGCCATCAACCAACCACAATTTGGGTGATTGCCGATTTCTGCACGTAAGGGGTTAACAATTTACTCGAATTGTGCTTGCTAGAAAGAATTTTGAAATTGAAGGTCATCGGGTGGTAGGTAGATGTATTTATCCCCTCCCCTCCCCACTTTTATTGAACAGCTGATACAATATATTCGCCTCCGAATTTATTAAGCATTGCGGTTTCTCTGTCTTTTTTTTTCTGTTCTTGATCTTGAATGTTTATCAAATCTCTTTCAGGGTGAAACTCACGAAGACTGGTACCCGTTGAACGGTAAACAAGGAGACGGCGTGGAAGGCATGATCAACCTGGTCCTCAGTTACTCTGTAAGTTCATCAAGTATACTTACTTTATTTACTTATTCCAAATACTATAATCATCAAATTAGAAAATCAAATAGGTACAGTCTATCTATAAAGTCTTGACAAAAAATGAGGACGCTGTCTCCATGAAAGAACGTCAAAATCAAGCATAACCCGGCAACACCACCATACTAAAATGATTAGTTCCGTGAACATTCATGTCACGACTTTATAGACAGACTATAACTCTGTTAGCCCCACTTGCGCCAACCTGGGTTAGCAATAAACTCCAGGTTAAGTTGGTAACCCATGACTTTTTGTATAGAAAAACAACTGAGAGAGCTATTTTATCCGGAGTTAATTGCTAACCCGTGGTTGGCGCAAATGGGGCTTAGAATGTTATCTATAACTGTAGAAGAAGTTTAGAGGTTTTACTATTTCGGGCTAAAGCAAACTTGAGAAGAATTGGGAAAATCACACAGACCAAGTAGAGAGAGCGGAACCAATCTACAAGCATAGTTAACAAAATGGGTGCGTTCACAAAGATACCTAATGCAAAGATGCATTCCTAACACTATAACACTAACTGAAAAATCTACGATTTAGCGCATGTCTCGCCGAGGCTACGCTGGTACTGATGATATCAACATCTTTACAGAAAGTGTTGAAGTGTTGCCCGTTCTTTTCATTTTTTATTTTTATTATTGATGGGTTTGCTCTAGACCTCTATCTAGTCCTCAAGACAAAGATGGGGTCGAAGATGCAGCAAGCTTACCCAGAAGTGCACTGGCACTCCTGCACACTGACGGAACGCAGCAAGCTGCTTGGCGCCAGACTCCGGCAGGATCGCGGTGGTCGCGAGCCAGGTGGCTCCTTGCGGAGCCTACCACACAGCTGTGGGGGATCGTTCAGCCGCCAACACAAACCTGGTAGCTTGTGATGCCGTTGCCCGGGGTGGACCGCTAGGAGGTAGATCCCCAATCACCCCACGTTCGTGGCACAAAATCGTTTTGTCCATGTTAGTGGAACAGGTTGGAAGGGCTAGAGTTAGGTTGTGTCTAAGGACCATGCTAGGGACTGTAAGACAGATCTTGGATAAAGGTCTCGCCATGCCTAAATAGAGTTCTTGGCGTGTAAAAATTTACTCCAGAATAAAAAGTAGCTCCATGATCATAACGACTCTATTACGTCTCACAGGTTGGCCCAGCAGCCGTAGCGACGTTCCCCCCAGTCCTCGTGGTCCCCAGCACGGGTATGGGCTACGCAGCGATGCCGATGTACCCAGCGCCACAGCCGAAACCACAGGTGGTTCAACAGCAGCCACCCATCACCGCCGATCAGCTGCAACAGGTATGTTAAGACTTGCTACACATACACATCGCCACGCCGTACAAAAAGTATAAGCGTGTTTACTACTCCAATTCCTTACAGATCGAGCGCATTTATGCCAAGCCTAACATTTGCTTTTTCAAATTTCCCTTGGGGAATCTTGTTCATGGGTACAATCATCCTATTGGCTGTGTGCGAAGTGGGAACTCTGAAGTGTCAATTCGATCGCAGCGCACGCTGTGGCAAAAATTTGTACTGCTTTCGGCCAAGCTATTTTAGATTTGCTTTGAATCTATGCAAACTCTACACGAAATATCCAAAACTACAACATAAATTCTACTCGTATCGTATGACAGCCTAGTAAACATTTTTGAAGGAAAAAAGAAAATTATTTTCCTATTTGAACAACATCTTTCGTATTGTTTGTTTATAATGCCAAATCAAACCACAAATATCTTTTATTTGGACATTATACAGGGTTAAATTGATATCATTAGAATCCTTTTAAACTAAGAGTCTACTCAACAAACTGAACAACTTTTACTACGGGAGCAAACCTATCGGAGCAAAAAAAAATCAGTTGTTCCATGCTAAACTGCAATGCCTACTCGACTCAAATGTATGCAACAGCTTTTTTTTTTTGCTCCAAACTGTTTGCTCCCATAGTAAAAGTTTTTCAGTTTGATGCTAATGATATCAATTTCACCCTGTGTGCAATATCATGCAGTCTCTAACATTAAAATCTGTAATTACAGATCGAAGAAATGTTCCCGAGTATCGACAAAGAAGTTATAAAGTCAGTGTTGGAAGCGAATCGCGGGAACAAAGATGCCACTATCAACTCCCTGCTTCAGATGTCAGAATAGACGCGCTTCACATCATGTCCACGTTACTACCTACCCAGACTTCTAATGTAAACATATTTCATAGTATAGTACCAGGTTTATAAAGTCTTACCGCCTGGCCACGGGACAGGGCGACCGGCGGCGCGAATTGCGATTTTAGAACACACTGAGCGTTGCGTCCCTACTATAACGCAAGCACGCAGCGGCGCGTACGCAGTGTATTCTAAAATCGCAAGACGCGCCGCCGGTCGCCCTGTCCCTTGGCCAGGCGGTTACCGATGTACCTGCGCAGTTGAAAAAATTTAACAGTGCGCGATATTATACTGACCAATCAGGATGTGCCACCTTAAATACCATGCCGCAATTGACAACATTAGATTTTTTTATCCACCAGTTTTTAATGAAAAATATAAAATAGGTTAAAAAATAAGAGATACGTATTTTTTCGATTTAATTTTTAACTGATATTTCTATTTTTAATTTACTTTTGCATTTTCTGAAAAACGTAGGCTTTATGGCCAAGATACCTTGGCCTCAATGACATTAAAAATAAAAACTGTCAAACACAATAGAAAAGCCAAGCAGGCAAAGGAATAAAATCTCATTCAACCTATATTGTGTTTTTCAGTATTTTTCAAATAACTCGAGAAATAATGGATAGAAAAATCTTATAATTTTGATATAAACTTTGAATCACATAATCGCCAAATGGTTAGGTTAGGTATTTATTTTGGTACCTTTCTTAAAATGAAATGTTGTCAATTGGCTAATTATTTGTGCGCCCTTTTCGCTGCTATCCTACTTTGCACCCTTCGATTACTAAATGACTTCGGGTTATGTCAGGAACTCGGTCCTGCTCTGCGCAAACGAATATATCTCATGTTGTCACTGTAAATTACAATTGTCGCGTTTATGAAAGTCAAAACCCGAAGTTACTCAATAATTGCAAACCTATGGCGTGGTATATACAGAAGAGACGTGTGGCGGTAGCGGATAGTCAAAGTAACAGAATATAAACCTTAATGTACGAAGAATAGCGTCGTTTTTGTCGTAAAGGAGAATCGCGCCCGCGCCTCCAGGCGAAATTCGCCTGGAGGCGCGGGCGTAATTCTCCAAACGACGCTATGCTACGTAGTATAAGGTTTATATTCTGTTAATTTGACTATCCGCTACCGCCACACGTCTCTTTTGTATAAAACGCGCCTATCATGCGCGGTAGTCGGTGGAAATTCGGGTGCTACTAAAACGAAACGGGGAAACCCCGATCCATTTTGAAAGATTGATATTTATTCTGATACACCGTTATCTAGCAATCCCTTAGAAAAAAACAGGAAAAGCGCTCATTGTGTCGCTATAACATAGTCATTGGAATGTCGCAGACTTATCAGTTATCACCTTACATTAGAAGTCTGGAGTGATTTCTACTTAGCCGCGCGGATCGCCAGCTAATTCGTGATATTCGATTATTAACTATAGCTCCTATGTATAAGGTCCAGATTACAGTTGTCAAAGTCCAAGTGTCCTATTTTGAACCGTGGTGGGTATCATAGGTGTTAAATACATTGAATGTCACGAATTGTGGGAATTACGATAGGGTAAGTAGTTTACGTATTTCTGTATTTACTATTTGAGTTTTAACATTTCATAAAGGCGGAATTCTGTGTATGAGATTTTAAATGTTTATTCATCATCCAAATGTCGTTTAATCAAATTGTATCTTAACTCATTATAATAGGTACTATTTTCGTTTAAAACCTTTCCTTTGTCTATTGGACTATCCATAGGTTTTCCTAAAGCTGAAGAAATATGGATTTCCAGAATTCATCATATTTTTGTTAATGTTCTTCCATACTCAAAAACGTCTTTATGAAATGTTATTTTTAGGTATTGTTCAATACAAATAAATAATCGGACGATAATAAATTATTAACTTGCCCCATTATTAATTTATACGATATAAATATTCTGAATTAGTATTCTATGGTATTTTTATGGCTTGGTGGACATGGTCAGGTTAAGGGGATGAAGCTCATATCTCAACTTAATTAAAAAATATATTCATGTATAACTACTGTTTAATTGAAGTATGGTCTTCAGATTACGATCGAAAATCATTCCTCATTGTACCGTGTTCAGTGGTACCAAATTCAGAATATTTATTATCAGTATAAATAAGACCTTATTCTCATTACAATAAGCTTCACATTGTATAAAAATTGCTTCAGTTGTATAGACATTTGTATTGCACTTTCAAAGTCAAATTCCATTTTATCAAATAGAAATATATTGTATAAGAAACAATATACTGTTTAAAAAAAATGTATGTTTAAGCATTTAGTTTTAAAAGGCTTATTTATTACACCTTCCTAAATTCAGATTCTAATTGAGGGACAGAGCTATAGGTTAAAAAAGGACGTACTTACAGCGTCCCGTTCTAACCTATAACTTGTCCCTCAATTAGAATCTGAATTTAGGAAGGTGTAACAAGCCTTTTACATAGCCTTGCAAGTGTGAATGGGTCAAGGATATATTACATTCGAATTGGGTTGTCTTAAAATGAAAAATCTCTATTGAGGTTATTTTTAAGGCATTTCTATCGGAATGATATAAGGAACATTTACTAGCGTGATTGCTTAGTGATTTAAAACTTTATATGACTGACAATAAAGTCAAAATTTGTCTTTTGTTTAGTCCAAACATATTTAGACATTAGTTTGGTAACCTAAAGGTATATTCACATGTTATTCATTTTTGTAAGACAACTTCAAACGGGCCATTCGCGACAGCTACGTTTTGGCTGCGGATAAGGGCGTCGCCACTTCTACCTAGGACTCAAATCGCACCTATCTTGTATCGGAATTTATATACAATGTCAAAACGGTACCCGTAGCCTTAGATCAAAGTAAAATTAATAGATAGTCCTATAGAAAGAAGCCTATAGAATAGGTAATTGGTCCATACAAACATTTTTGAAACAGGTTTGAAATGTTCGCGTAAGGCCTAACTCCAGCGTGCTATTTAATCACCTGGTGGATCGAGATAGTGGATCCTACTGGACAGAGGGATCCATTAATTTTACTTTGTTAGGCCCGTAGCGCGAATTCCTCATAAAAACATCGTGAGGAATCCAGCATTCCTTCATTTCGCGGCATGTATTGTTGGCACTGTCCATTTTAAGTGGCGATTGGCACGGACATAATTTCGGTAGTACTAGTGTAACCTGGATGTTCTGACTTTTCAGAATGTCTTTGGCTATCTATGCAGGTCCCCTCACAATGTTTTCCCTTGGCTACATACGGCTGACTACAATGTGGCTAACCCGAGTGGCCTGTGCGTCTCTTATAAGTATAATTAATTATTGTTAAAATTCTTTTTGTTTTGCTCAAAAACGACTATATGGCTTAGAGATTTTTTTAGTCTTTATATTGTTATTCCAACGTATTGTATAATTAAGAAATGTATGTGATTTTAATTGTTAATGAAAATAGATTTTTTCAATCGGGTATTTAAAAACAGCACTTCACGTAGTCATCTAGTAAAATTAGAAAAGAAATATGACACGAAATCTGCAAACATGGATATTTCAAATCGGGTAGTCGATATCATATAAAATTTGACAATCACACTTTCGATTTATTTTTGTAAGTACGGTCAGTAACGAAAGTTGCTAAATAGTTTGCTTTACAAATGTTTGATTTAAAATGGATTTAAAAACGTAAATTAATTCTGCGAGAAATTTTTACACAAATAAATTAAACCTGACTATAGTGGATTTTGTCAACTAAATTTTGTAATTATTTTTTCATTTTAATGTAATTTTTAATCAGTATTTTTGCGTCTATTGTGTAGAACTACAAATATTTAGCAACTTTTGTTGTTGACGGTACATATTCCATTATTTCACTCTTTATTTTGAAAGGATGGCTTGAGCTAATTTTTGTGCCAAAATAATTTGCCATCGGTGCAACGTATATGCTTACAATATATTTATTGTTGTATTTATTTGTAATTTTACAATGTATTATAAATAAATAAATTATTGACTACTTAAACCGATGTTTTATTAGCATTTTCAACTTTCTGGTGGTGACATAACGGCGGCGTAGTCTTTATAAAAATGACAATTGTAAAGCCTGACCAGAAATATAAAAAACCTCGCCATGTTGCGAAAAATTATTGGAACTAATTTTTGTACTTGGAACACTAACATTAAAGGTTAATGTCGATTACAGCGCCCCCAAACCAGGTTTTTTATATTTCTGGGGTGCGATTTTTGATGTCCGTATGCCCAGCGGGGCCCTCGGCCCTAGGGCTTTGAAACCTAGCTAATCATTTAGTGCTCATTTAGTGCTCTCTGAATATGTATGGCTTATATTTAGTGCTTCAAAGATAACTGAGTTATATCAAATCTAAGCTAGCGTCCGCCCAGCGGGGCCCTCCTTTATTATGGACAAAAATGATTAAAATGTTACATCAATATTTAGTGCTCTGAATTCCTATTAAAACTGTATCAAAAGATTTGATCTAGCTGGTTTGGTTTAAAAGTTATTGCATTTTTAAGTTTTTAATTTCCAGCGGGGCCCTCTCTTGTTTGACTAGATAAGTCGTTGAAATTAATGTCGCCATTTAGTGCTTGATGCCAGGTATCTGCCTGTATAGTTAATTTACACATTCTGCTTCTAATAAACCTAGAAAATTCAATAATATATCACAATTTTGATTCACATTAATTGACATTTCGTGGACAGTCGGCATCAGAAGTGTACGAGAGCTTTTACAATTTTTACTAGTCCGCCTAAAATTTTGCACCCGTATTTCTGGTACGTTGTCTACATCTACGTCGTATTTTAGTCCTGGTGACTCTTGATGTGATATTATCAATTATTCGCTGCCGTATGACTTCTACTAGTACCAACACGTTCATGAAAGTGCGCGTGTGTGTAGGTAAGTACTTATTATCTATCTATTATTATAATATAATACCTACTACAAAGGTTTGTCAGATTGTTGGCGTATCACACTATGTCTAAATGTAAGTGTATGGACACACCTACGGAACGTCCGGCGCCGAACGTTCGGTTGAATACGCGCGCAACGCTTTTCCCTATACCTGCGACACATCAGTACGCACCATTACGCACCATATTTCCTTGTAGACACGTATTCAACCGAATGTTCAGCACGGAACGTTCCGCAGGTGTGTCCCTACACTTAAACTACCGCACCGATTTTGATAAAACTTTGTGTCTGAAAGCTTAGACCGTAGCGCCCTCTAGCGATCCCCTAGGAAACCACGGACAAGTAAAGCTCTCATCTACTTCTGATGTCGACTGTCCACGAAATGTCATTTTATATGAATCAATGTTGCGAGATATTATTGCATTTTCCAGGTTTATTAGAAGCAGAATGTGTAAATTAACCATACAGACAGATACCTGGCATCAAGCACTAAATGGCGACATTAATTTCAGGGACTTATATGTGCTTATATAGTCAAACAAGAGAGGGCCCCGCTGGAAATTAAAAACTTAAAAATGCAATAACTTTGAAACCAAACCAGCTAGATCAAATCTTTTGATACAGTTTTAATAGGAATTCAGAGCACTAAATATTGATGTAACATTTTAATCATTTTTGTCCATAATAAAGGAGGGCCCCGCTGGGCGGACGCTAGCTTAGATTTGATATAACTCCGTTATCTTTGAAGCACTAAATATAAGCCATACATATTCAGAGAGCACTAAATGAGCACTAAATGATTAGCTAGGTTTCAAAGCCCTAGGGCCGAGGGCCCCGCTGGGCATACGGACATCGATTTTTGAATCTCATTTGGTGAGCTCAGCAGTTGAAAATGTCAAAATAACTATGGAGATATGCATCTTTCTACTGCTGAGTTGACTTTCAAAAATCATACTACAGGAGAGCGATTTTTGAAAGTCAAATCAACAGTAGAAAGATGCATATCTCCATAGTAATTTTGACCTTTTCAACTGCTGAGCTCACCGAATGAGATTCAAAAATCGCACTACTGGTTAGGCTTTAATTCACAATGACAATTTGAGATACATTACTGAGGATTTTAGGACACGTTTTCTGTTTAAAGCCATAAGTCACCACCAATTTGTAAATTACTATCGTCATGTTTATGAAATATGCCCCTGACATAAATCATAGAATACACTCTTATTATTAATTATTCGTATGGTATTATTTAGTTTTGTGATCGGGTAAATGAATACGGAATCTCGCTAGTAATTCGACTATTGAGATCACAGAACATTATAAGAGGGGTGAGAAGTGCAAAGTAGGCGTAGAACGTGTCGCCACAGGTTATGCAATGATTTGAATACCATAAGGCGCGCGGCGTGGTGCGAGCGAGAGGGCATGAGTAATTGTAGCAGAGTGAGCGGGAAGACAAGTGGCGACGCTGTCTCCGAAGCAAAAGCTCTACTTTGCATTTCTAACCCCTCTTATAATGTTCTGTGATTGAGATCGTGCAAGAAATAATGCGAACATGTCACAGGGACAGGGATTTCTTGCACGCTATTTTCAACTCTATTTCAATTGGCATTGAGTTTATTATCAATTGATTAATGAAAACTGCACGATCATTGCTCCGCTAGGTTTGCGCTGTCCCTTAGATCTATTTTTAAGCGTAGAGTAAGTCGCGGCGATTTAGTCGCGACGTCGTTGCGTTGCAGTTGCGAAAAAGCTTGTGTGCTTAGAAAAAGTATAATATGTCTGGAATAAGCCTCACGGTTATATACCGTATAAAACAAAAGAGGACAACTTTCATAGGTTGGTGTGCGTGTGGCGCCATACAAATTATGTATGTGTGCGTGTATATGGATAGGGTTTTGGGGGCAGTACTGATTCAATTTGTTTCGACGCTTTTGTATCTTCGACTGTATCTTGACATATAACTATCAAAGCTTGTGTGATTTGGCTCTCAAATAAAACCAGCTAATAACGACTACACTATTTATTTACTTTTATTTTTATTACTGACGACATTTTTCTTTTTATTAACAACATTATCTTTAGCAACTTTCTGTTTTTTTACATTATCGGCCTTTCGTTTTATTTTACTGATCTTTCCTATAACATTTTTGAACCTATCATCTTTTTTCATCAAACTTTTGTTTACTTTCTTCAGACCGTGTTTTATTGTTGCATCTATATCTTCCGTCTCGTTCTGTAGCACGCGACTGTCATTACTCTGTCCTGTTTCCTCTCCTTCCTTTATTTCAGATTGCAATTTCTTTATTTTCGCCAGTTTTGCCTTTTTAGCTGCTTTTATTCGTTTACGACGCATTTCTTCCAATCTGTAAGAAGAAATTAAAGTTAAAGACTGAAAAAGTTAAGCCTGTATCATTTTAATTCCCAAAGCAGAGTAAAGGCATCATCTCACTAAGGGTCGGGCCTGTCTCACTCCGCACTGGACGTATAAAAATGTACCTACGCGGTCGCGCCGCGACGTCGCGGCCTAATTCAGTGGAGTGCCACTAGAGTGCCACGCGCTCATTGCATCGCACGCGTGACCTTAGTATACAGGGTCAAACCAATCGGAGCAAAAAAAAAATCTGCTGTCCCATACTAAACTGCACCCACCGCCGCTGCCGACATGACTCAAATGTATGGGACAGCAGATTTTTTTTTTGCTCCGATTGGTTTGCTCCCAAAGTAAAAGTTGTTCAGTTTGATGGGTAGACTCTTAGTTTAAAAGGATGCTAATGATATCGATTCACCCTGTAGATGTAGGTACTTACGCTCGTTCCAATATTGCACTGCTGACATCCCTTACCATTCACGCAAAGAGAGTCAATGTGTGCGTGACATTCACCCACAGAGAGTCAATATGCGAGTGTCAGTCGCGATTGGAGCGAGCGTTCTAGGATAGTGTTGTACTCTTAAATATTCCGTGCTAAGGGTGAGAAGGTTATTTTGTACTTCTTGTCTCTTCACTCTGTATTCTTTAGCTGCTTATATTTTGTGATAAAATAAAGTATCTTTGATTGAATGAAGAATACTGCTAAGATAAGAAGTCGCGCGCGATGTTGTCGAAGTGGTAATAATGCGTATCATCGTGCGGACGCTCAATGTCTGAATATGAAATGAAACAAATGTCTCACCCCTCCTCCATCATGTCAGGGTCGACGCCGGCTTGTATCCATCGCTTGACGCGGTAGTTTTTCTTAGCTAAGAGACAACCGATCAATGTCTGAATATGAAATGAAACAAATGTCTCACCCCTCCTCCATCATGTCAGGGTCGACGCCGGCTTGTATCCATCGCTTGACGCGGTAGTTTTTCTTCCGCTGCTCAAACTCCTCGTTGTCCAGTTGAGCTTCTTGCTCGCGACGGGTTACGCTGACCGTGGTGAACACTTTCACCGCTTCGTCATCTAGAAAATATAATGAAGTTTAGATAAAAGTTTCTTAAGGCCTGTTCCATGCAGTGGAACATTTCAAGGCGGACTAAAGGTTCACTTCCGATCCCAGCGGCCGATGCGACTGAGCGTGGTTCTGTCAAGTTTTCATAGTAATAATCGGCCGTCGGCAACGAGCGCTCGCGCAACTACATCACACAGCACCGCATCGCATTTTCCCGTCGCTCCATCCTTTTCTGTCACTCAGGCCTCTCGCACGCGGCCGTGCTATCGCGTTCCGTCTATCTTATAATGCTCTAGCAAATGACGTTCCCGAGTGACAGAAAAGGATGGAGCGACGGAAAAATGCGATGCGGTGCTATTAAATGAGGTTCAACCCTTACACCACCTACTCTACCCATCAAACTGAACAACTTTTACTATGGGCTTGTATCCATCGCTTGACGCGGTAGTTTTTCTTAGCTAAGGGACGCTCAAAACTGAACAACTTTTACTATGGGCTTGTACCCATCAAACTGAACAACTTTTACTATGGGCTTGTATCCATCGCTTGACGCGGTAGTTTTTCTTAGCTAAGGGACGCTCAATGTGGGAGCAAACCTGTCAGAAAAAAAAAATATCCGCTGACCCATACGTTTGAATCGAGTAGGTATTGCAGTTTAGTATGGGACAGCTGATATTTTTTGTGGTCTGACAGGTTTGCTCCCATAGTAAAAGTTGTTCAGTTTGATGGGTAGAGTATGTTGTGTAAAGGTTAATGATACTTTTCCTTACACCCTGTAGAGTTCATTATGTTATTAATGTCAGATTGATTTAGGACCAGATATTAAAAGAAATGCTAAACAAAGTTGCCAACTTACCGTCAATTTTATACTCCGTCAATTTAGTGTTTATCTGTTGTTCTATTTCCCCTAGCCGCAGTATATCGTACGGTGTGATCAAGGATATCGCCAAGCCACTTCTGCCGGCACGCGCCGTTCTACCCACCCTGCAATAATACTTATGTTAGCTCAGATACTCAGCTACTGATAGTAGTAGAGCCGCCGTAGATTCTAGAGGAATATGGCATATAAATTTAATGACTCGGTTCATTTTTGTTTGCACGCACATTTTTGTAAACTCACTACACTTTCGCGAGAACTTCTCGGCAAGAACTCCCAAAGGAAAATTACTACGGCTCACAACGCCACGAGATCAATGAAGACCATCCAAACTCTCGTTCCAGGCCTTTCTCGTCTATTCTCGGCGAGAGTTGTTCCCGCTTGACGGTTGGTAGGTTATTCGCGAATTGTAGGATAGAACGGGTGTGAATAACCTTGCAACTTATTACCTCGCAGATAGAGTAGCTATTTATTTAAGTCTATTTGCGAGATTTGTAACACCACGGGCTTTTCGGTGAAGGAAAACATCGTGAGGAAACCTGCATGCTTCAATTTCGAGGCATGCATGCACCCACTGTCCATTATAAGTGGCCACGGGCTCAGCCCCCGTCACACTGGACAGAGTTTCGGTACTACTGGTGCAACGTGGATGTTCTGAAGTTTCAGAATATCTCTGACTACCCCCTCGGGGAATATAGTAGTGAGCATATGCTATGCTTATGCTTATTTGCGAAGTGATTCTTCTGTAAGGGTAGTCGGTCATATAAACAGTCCTATAAACGACCCACACAGGGCCGGATTAAGCCATGCAGAGGCCCCTAGGCAATGCAAGGCCCCTATCTCAATGGGCGAAGTAATGATTTTTTCCTATGGCCGCAGTAAAATAACCACCAGCCAAACAACATATTAATATAAACACTAAAATGTGGAGCGATCGAAGTGAGCTCGAGCTTTTAATATTATAAAGTCGTTGCGCAATGCGATCTAAATCCTGGACCAAGCAAAGCGATCTCGAAACTTTAGGCGTACACCTACTGACCCTACTGATGAGATCATTGCAACAATCGTCTCAAACCAAGAGCGAGCAAAGCGAGCTCGAGGTTTTACTACAATATTATAAAGTCACGTTTCGTAATGCGATAAAAATTCTGGAACCAGCGAAGCGAGCACGAGATTTTACTGCAATCAACTGAAATACAGTTGTCTCTTACGTAGTTTTCGCTTATTTTTCTCCCGAGCCGCGGGATCTACTGATGAGATCATTGCAACGCTACCTAAAACCAAGAGCGAGCGAAGCGAGCTCAAGATTTTTAACTGCAATATTATAAAATCGTTGCGCAAGCTCGAGGTTTTAATACCATATTAGAAAGTCGTTGCGTAATGCAATCTAAATCCTGGAACGAGAGAAGCGAGCTCGAGATTTTTATTGCAGTGTCTCCAGCTCGCTTCGCTATTATGAAAAATAAGAGGCAACTAAAATACAGTTGTCTCTTATTTTTCGTAATTCCTTTTAAGTCTGGGGTGGGCCTAAATCTTTGAGTTTTCACTTATTTTTCTCCCGAGTCGCAGGGCCCCTTGACAGCACTGGGCCCATAGGCTGCAGCCTACTATGCCTCTATGGTTAATCCGGCACTGGACCCACACAGGCCGGTAGGCCTCTTTGAGGGTACTCAAAGAGGATGTACAGGAAGTACTAGTATTTATTCTGTGGTAGAGGTAGTAGTTCTCTGACGATACCGGTCTGGGTTGGTGGTATTCGAAGCCTGACGGCGGAGTAACTGCATCTGACTCCACCCCTGATCGTAAATTGCACTCCTGCTCTGTCAGGCACGGCAGAAAATCAACGACTTGCTTATCAAGTAAGGCACTACGATGAGTCGTGTCCATTTTACCATCACGGCACACACCGCTACCACCTACTATTTCTTTTACTGTGTAATGAAGCACCCTTTCAGCAGGGGTTGCCTGAGTGCTCCACTATCTTATTTAATTCCTTAAGGGAAGTAGTTTGTCTCCAGAGGGTTGCAGAAATGAGAAGAGGTTTGATTTTAAATAAGCAGTAAGTATATTTTCTAATATATTACAAGGGGATCTTAAAACTATCACTAGACCTAAATAGTTCCCTAGCACCTGAAAGGGGAGGCCAAGGGGGAATGGTCCTCCTGAAGCGTTATCCGATTGCCTCAGACGATAAGGCTTCAGGGGATTTCAGTCGTTCGAAACGATACCGGGCTTTACTCGGACAAGCCAAAGCCGCCACGCTGTAAAGTTTCAGGAAGGAGTTCCAGGAGGTACCGGGCAAACTCGGACAAGCCTAAGCCGCCACACAGTAACCCTGTGGGATCGGGGGTCTCGGGGGGGAAGGAGGAAGGGGAGCGACTCCTCGCCAAACCACCAGTTGCTCAGTACCGGGCTTTACTCGGACAAGCCAAAGCCGCCACGCAGTACTGTATCAACTGAGAGCTAATCGGAAAGTGCCCCCTGTCTACAGCCGTGCGCCGTCTTTTATATAGAACGGCGGTGGTCGCGGTGAGTGCGCGGGCGCGCGCGGCGGGGCGGCCGGACAGCCGGCGGCTCGATGCGCGCTGTCGCCTCCCCCCCTCTGCCGGCGAGCCTCGTACCCCGCGTGTCCCCTCGGTGCGCTTGGTTGTGACGCGGTGTTTTTACTCCGCCGTCACAACTGTGCTGTTTGTTTCGTGTGTGCCTTTGAATAAAGATTCGCAGGTGGTATGTAATTAATGACTTACCTATGAATATATTCCTTAGGCTCCAACGGCAGTTTATGGTTAACCACCAAATCGACTGTGGGTATATCCAAGCCTCTGGCTGCCACGTTGGTGGCGACCAGCGTACACTTCAGGTTGCTTCGGAACTGGCTTAGGGCTGCCACTCGTTCCCTTTGCCGCATGAAGCCGTGCAGGCATACGTTGTCCATGCCTATAGCGTTCATCATCATTGATAGGACTTGGCATTCCCTGAAAGATTATTAAAATGTAGTATTTTTTTATTTCTTTTTTAACTGCGTTTTGCTTATGTCGTATATTTCTGGCAATAAATCACTACATAGTATAAAACAAAGTCGCTTCCCGCTGTCTGTCTGTCCCTATGTATGATTAGATCTACGTAACGGATTTTGATGCGTTTTTTTTTTAAATAAGAGTGATTCAAGACGAAGGTTTATGTGTGCATTGCACCCGTGCGAAGCCGGGGCGGGTTTTTCTACCTGGAAACCTACGGAGTGGACTGGTTTTCTACGGAGGAAACTTGGTATGTTCTGAAAATAATTTTTGGATTTTAAGAAAAAGCCAATTGGGCTTGGGTGTAGTATATTTTTAGAACCGCCTCATGAAGCCCTTTCATTTGATTCCCCACAAGATAAGATTACCACAGACAAATAATAAAAAAAAATATTCAGCGACAAATAATAAAAAAAATTATGTCGACGTCATAAAGGGTAATATTTTTAAGTACTGCTGGTCAAAATTATTGCTTTAACCTAAAGTGTAGCAAACGGGTATCCTGTACATCGATTTGCGGTTTTTATCCAGTTTGGCTGTGTACACACGGCGACAGGTCAGGATACCCTAACTATTAGAAATTGAACGCTGCGAATCGTGCGACAGGGTGCGGTATGTTGTTGTTGTTTCGTCTCACGGCACGCTGCGCCCGCGTCGGCCAGCAGCCGCGTCTATGCTGGCTCTCTACCGCACTATTTTGTGTTTTGTACGTAGTGTAGTTATGGGTATATAGGGAGCGTAACATGATGTGTCGCCGTGTGTACACCGTCCACTAATAGCTGTATAAATTTAGTGCAATTTCCAGGCTTTACATTAGTGTGTTAACATCTTGTATTAAATCAACTTACTTCTTAGTATCGGTGAAGACGATAATATGTGAGCTCGGCTTAGTTTCCCGGTACTTGCGCAGTGTCTGCACTAGATAGACGTCGCGCGCGTACGCGGGGCACACCACGTAGCGCTGGTCGAGTGTCGTCACTGTCAGTTGTGTGTCCGTGTCTGTCCATGTTAGCAACTTCTGGAAAGAACAATTTTAAGTTTGAAATGGTTACCCAGCGGAATTTGAAACCGGAACTGGCTCCTGGAGAATGATATACAGGTTTACTAATGATCTTAGGTCATACTGAACAACAGCAGAAGCAAAGCTTGTTCCATCATCAGAGCCTTCACCAGGCACTTCACGCAACAGGCACGATGATGCACAAGTTGAAGCTCACCCTAAACCCCAGCTGCCGTTTGTCGTTGTTTTCGGGGGTGGCATAATTGGCTCATTGCATTTAAAAATGACGTTAAGATAAATTTTAATGAAATTAGCTTTTTAGACCACCTTATTTGTACCATCGTTTTCTTTCCTGTATTGTATTGATGTGTTTGGTAAATTTCATTTATGTAACATTGTCCAGTTTGTATTCATTTCAATTCTAGAGTTAAGTACTACCTGTCAGAAATCAAAGTATAAATACTAACATCTTTATTAAGTGGTAAGATCTTGGATTCCTTGACATCATCTGTGATGGTGGCAGAGAATAACAAGTTCTGTCTCTTCTGGGGTAAAACGTTGAATATCGTCTCCAAATCGTCCTGAAATGATTCACTGAACAATCTGAAATATAAACAAATAAATAAGTTATAAATATGTTTTAGTATAATACACAGACTGGTCCTGTGCTGCCCTAATCGGTTTCCCGCCACCTTCACCAGGTCGTCGGTCCCTCACTCTGCGCTGGGTAGCACAGGAGTGCTATTTTTGAATCTCATTCGGTGAGCTCAGCAGTTGTAAATGTCAAAATTACTATGGAGATATGCATCTTTATCGACCTATTAGTCTAATGTCCAATTTGTATAAAGTGTTCTCAAAGATTATTCTCAACAGACTAACAAAGATTTTGGATGAAAATCAACCTCGTGAACAAGCAGGTTTTCGTAAAAACTTCTCAACTGTGGATCATATTCAGGTAGTGACCCAAATAATAGAAAAAGTTAATGAATATGGAATGACTCTATACATGTGCTTTATCGACTTTACAAAAGCATTTGATTCTCTACATCACTCTATGATCTGGGAGTCCCTCTTACAACAAGGTATCGACTCGAAATACATTGCGCTGCTATATAGTATCTATTCAAAGAGCCGGGCCAAAGTCAGATTAGAAAAAGAGGGTGTAGAGTTTCCTATCAGGAAAGGAGTAAGACAAGGGGACCCTTTATCACCAAAAATATTCGCTTCAGTGTTGGAATTCATCTTCAGGAAACTAGATTGGGAAAGAAAAGGACTAAAAATCGATGGAGAGTACCTGAGCCACCTACGTTTTGCTGATGATATTGTGGTCCTTGCTGAGAGTCCTGTGGATTTGAAGAGCATGTTGTACGAATTGGCCGAAGAAAGTAAAAACGTGGGTCTGTTTCTGAATGCATCCAAAACTAAAATTCTTACAAACGGAGAAATACAAGGCATAATAATAGACGGAACAGAGATAGAGTACGTAAATGATTATATCTACTTGGGACAAACAATTTCATTTGATAACTGTATAGAAAAAGAAGTGCAGAGAAGAATCGCTTTAACTTGGAAAAAGTACTGGAGTCTTAAGGAAATTATGAAAAATAAAGAAATAAGTATGAACATTAAGAAGAAAGTATACGAAGTAGCAATCCTGCCATGTCTAACTTACGGCTGCCAAACATGGTCGCTGAGAAAAAAGGAACAAGATAAACTTGCAATTTGCCAAAGGAAAATGGAGAGAAGTATGTTAGGAATTCGAGTTGCAGATAAAGTTAGCAACATGAAAATCAGAAAAAGAACTAAAGTATACGACATTGTTCAAAGAATTAGACTTCTGAAGTGGAAATGGGCGGGACATATTTGTAGAATGGATTGTACTCGATGGACAGCGAGAGCTACCGAATGGATACCACGAGACAGGGTAAGGAAAGTGGGAAGACCGAGAAAGAGATGGAGAGACATATTTATACAAAAGTGTGGACCGAACTGGATGCGTAAGGCTAGAGAAAGAGGCAATTGGAGAGCTTTGGGGGAGGCCTACGCCAAAGAGGCGACTGCTATCTAACACAATACTATACCTATAATAATGTGATAAGTTATACCAAAATATCGAATTTAATGTACCTAACATAATAATAATAATAATTGGAAATTAAATAATATAATAATCAAGTAATCAATAATGTAATAACAGTAATAATAATGTAATCAAGTATTGTAATAATTAGGTAATAAAATATGTAGGTATTTAGGTTTAATTAATCAAATTGTAAGCATGCAATTCTTTTGAAATGATAGTAGAATAAAGGCTATTTTATTTTATTTTATTTTATTTTATTATGCATCTTTCTACTGCTGATTTGACATTCAAAAATCACTCCCCTGAAGTATGATTTTTGAGAGTCAAAACACTCAACAATCACATTTTCTACTGCTGAGCTCACCAAATGAAATTAAAAAATCGCACTCCAGGGCTGCGTTCAGAACCTTTGGGTGCGGTTGTTCTTCTCGCTCGCTCTTATGGGTAATACGCTTTTCACCGAGCCTCGGAACGGCGTTAGGGCGAAAAGTTGCACTCGGAGTGCACTCTGGGCGCACTCTGGGCGTAGGTTCTGAACGCACCCCAGGGCTGCAATCGCGGTAAATATTCAGTGATTGAACCATGATTGGACATGTACGAACCATAACTTTTCACACATTTCAAGCATTTTATATCATCTGGTGGCATGAAAGCAATGTATCATTGGTCTGTTTTAAAATATATATATTTTTTATATGTATAGAATACCTGTCAGCTTCATCCAGAACTAAATATTTAATCTTCTTCAAAGAGAATGTGTCACAGCCCAGTATGTGGTCGGCGAGCCTTCCCGGCATGGCGACCACTATGTGTGGCCGCTTGGCCAGTTTGAGTGACTCCTCCAGCTGGTCTGATCCTCCGGTTACTATGCAGACTCGCAGCTGAAGAGGTTGGCCTAGGATGCTGAACTGATCTGCTATCTGAAATGATTAATTAAATATATTTTTTAGTTTGTAAAGTCCAACCAATTTGAAATGTAGGGTAGCACTGTCACAATGACCAGTATACTGGTATCGTTCAGATTGTATCCAAAATATGAAACTAGACAGTATGCTAACATAGCACAAACAAAGTGATATATTATTATAATAGTGTGTAGGAGTCTACCCTAATCTCAAGAATTGTTTTCTTTGACAGCACAATTGAGAAATGAGATGGTGGAACCTCTTGGCAAGCTCAAACTCTAACCTCAAAAACATCATGCGAATGACACAACTGCTTGCGGCCAAACTTGCAAGTCTTGCAACATGACTTCAAAAGGCAATTTTATAGAGCGCTAAAAAGAGTCGTGTTGCAGGGTTTGCCTCGAACACTTGTCTCTCGCGTGGTGTTCGCGCCTCAGCCTGCCACGAGGCTCCAAAATCCTTCTCAGTTGTTCTTACTCAAAAACAATCCTCGAGATTGGATAGACACTCACTCAAACTACTTGACACTGGCGAAATCTAACAAGGAAACGCCATTAAATAAAAATAGAGCGCTAAAAACGGCATCATCGTAGAATGAGAGAGCTAAGGTTATAATAGTTGAGAAAACAAGACACATTTATATCCTAACTAGTGTTTTCCCGCGACTTCGTCCGCACAAATTATATACCAGATTTTAAGTCAGATCATAAGCTATCAAACAAAAAAAGTTTCATCAAAATTGGTTCAGTAGTTTTTGCGTGATGCGCGAACAAAAAAACAAACTAACAATTTTGTCAATAGATTGCGCTGCACGTTTTTAAATCACGCTATCGAATGTTATTTGAATTTATTTGAAGAGAAACGCTACTTTTTTATTCCTCATGATTTTACGGTTTTATAATAGTTAAGATTGCATTGAGTGAGCAGAAGAAAATTAAAGTGGTTTGTCCCTTTCTGCGTATGTGATATTTTTGTTCAAAGGCACAATTTTTAATAAATATCTCCATCTCTTTCCAGTATACGCGCTCAGAGTATCTATAAAATCACCGAGCATGATAAATAATAGGAAGAAATCACGATTGTTCAGCTCACTTTCATATTATGAATAGCACATTAAAAGGTTTGAGGATGTAGTGTGTAACATCAGTTTTTTTATTCTTTTTGAGTATTGAAAAATAAATCCTGTAATTACCTGATAAGCCAATTCATGTGTGGGTGTAAGAACCAGAGCAAATATGCCATAAGGGTCTTCTGCCAAATGTTGCAGTATTGGCAGGGCAAAGGCGAAAGTCTTCCCTGACCCGGTCTTCGCCGCTCCTATGCAGTCGTCACCACCCAATATGTTCGAAATACAACCTTTTTGGATCGGCGTTGGTGTTCTTATACCTTAAATAATATGAAGATAGTTTAGATGAGAAATTATTACTAATTTTTCGAGTGTAAAGGTTATGTTAGTTACGTACCAAGACTAAACAGTTGTTTGATGAGCCATGGCTTAACGCCCAGTTGTGCGAACTCTTTTCCGTCGTTATCGTTCATTTTAAGATCAATATCACAATAATATTATTGGAAATTCCAGTTATTTTGAACAAAACATGGAATGGAAACAAACATGTGGTTGTGACATATATCGTTCTGAAATTTTCAAATGTCACTTCTGTTCTTTGTTTTATAAGTCAAAAACACGTCAAAAAGTAAGGATTCGTCTAAAAATAATATTTGAACGTCTAGTATGGCATGATCGAGCGACAAAAAGACAGACATACGTTTAAACCGAGTAGAGCTAGCATACCATGTACGACACGACAAAGCGAGTTTGCGTTAAGTAACAAAAAAAGATATTACATTGGCAGTAATAGTGGCATCATACAGTACACACGGCGACACATCTATCAACGCAACAAAGCAAAGCCAAATAAGCGTGCGTAGGTAGAGGCGTTATATTTTACATTAGTATAACGTCGCGTGTTTTGCGTAGCTTGATGTGTCGCACCGTGTGTGTGTACACGACAAAGCAACAAAAGAAGAAACTGCCATTCGCGTTAAGTTTGGTACATGCACACCAACGGAGACAAATCTAAATATTTCTCGCTTTCTCCGATTGTATGCTAGTTCAAGTAACTTTCTACAGAAGTAGTCGAAAGCTGGTCACACTGATTTGCAATTTGGTTTGCAATGTTGGCAGAGCCGAAGTGCATGTATCGACATCGAATCAATCGCACGAACTTCACTTCTGCCAGTTTCATTGCACGAAAAGGTGTTTTGCAGTCGCGTGCGTGAAGTTATTTCAAAGTTTTTTTCGATCGAAAAGTGTTTTCAATAATCCACACTACCTATTGTGCGCATTCAACCTCAACGCCATGATCTAGTGGTGCTAACCTAGAACTTGCTCGCGCTTTGTCTAAAAACGATACCGTGTGTCTCCTTCAATTTCTATTGAATTGTGAAGAATTCATAAAATATTGGATTTTTACTGACTGCATTTTACCAGGTATGTAGAAAATGAGATATCAAGTAGCTTGTTACGTAGGTATGTTTTTAAATGTATTCAGAAATCATCGAAACAATTTTTCAATGGTTTAAATTTATTTTAAATACACGTAGGTTACTCGTAGGATTTTCAGTTGAAATTACAAACCTACGTCTCTATTTCTGTATAATACTTGGCATCAGTTAACTATCGTGCCAGGTAGTTATCTAATGCCAGTGTTTATTTTAGAATAAATAACTATGTACAGTAGTAGTTTCATATAAGAACGTGCTTACATTGATGTACATGCGTATGCAACGATAGTCGCCGCACCAATTAGACTTCGACCCGTCAAATAGCCCATTTGTCGTACTTACAGTAAATAAAATTTGCTATACAGCACAGCAGCATATGCTCACGACTATATTCCCCGAGGGGGTAGTCAGAGATATTCTGAAACCTCGGAACATCCTCCACGTTTCCCTTAGCTAGTAACTCTGTCCAGTGTGACGGGAAATGAGCCCGTTGCCACTTGAAATGGACAGTAGGTACAATACATGCCTCGAAATTGAAGCATGCCGGTTTCCTTCACAGTGGTGTTACAAATCATACATAAATTCCGAAAAACTCATTGGTACGAGTTGGCCTGGATGGGGATCACACCATTGCATCACATTCTCAATGATAAATAATACCAATGGCTAAATAGTTGAACTGAACTTCCAAATTATATTGGTTTTTGCATGCATGAATATAAATGTACCCTTATTGCAAAAACCAACTATCTGCAACCAACTATCCAGATTTTTCTAGTCTATTTCAGTTTTCTTCAATTTTGTAAATTTTGGTGCAGATAATTGGTTTCTGCAATAAGGGTATATATCCTTAATGAAAAAACAAACTATCTGCACCAAAATTTAACAAAAACTGAATAAATTTTATAGAAAAATCTGGATAGTTGGTTGCAGATAGTTGGTTTTTGCAATAAGGGTACATGCTCATGACTATGGTATTCCACGGGGTACCCCATCGGTCACAGATATTCTGAAAACTCAGAACATGCACATTACACTAGTAGTACTGAAACTCAGGGGTTTAAGTCCCATCTGATAGGTACTAGAAAGGACACCATCCGCATTTCGTACTCTTATTGCAAAAACCAACTATCCGGATTTTTCTATAAAACCTATTCAGTTTTCTTCAATTTTGGTGCAGATAGTTTGTTTTTTCAATAAGGATATGTCGTTCCCTTATTGCAGAAACCAATTATCTGCACCAACATTTATAAAAAATGAATAGTTTTTATAGATAAATCTGGATAGTTGGTTGCAGATAGTTGGTTTTTGCAATAAGGGTACGATTTCATAAGTTTTTGGTCCCAATGTGAAAGTGCCGACCAACAAAAACTAATGCTATATTCTATTACAATTTGTCTGTCTATACAGTTATTATTAAGGCATGAAACCTGTAGCTTGAAAATGTTGTTGATTAGCAGCAAATCTGTCCTGCAGTGGTCAAAAGAGACCTAACAAGCTTGTTGCTTCCTTGGGTTGCTCCTCACTTACTTAACCGAGTCTGAAATGCCTTTAAGATGATCTTCCACCCTAATGAGTTGAGGTGGTAGCAAAAAAAAATTCCAAGTCCTGTGCCCCATTTTCTGCAGTCCAATCAACAATGCCCAAGTGACTATGAGATCTAGTATCAGCATGAAACACTGATACCCTAGCGAAAGACAAGCTCTTTTATAGAAACATGTTCCACTTGAATATGGTTTCCGTAGCACATTGATGTTCTCCAGTTCACTTCGCCACTATGGAAATGACAGACTGCAATGTTTCATTTTGTGTTGTTTTGGGTGACATGTTGTTGTTGTTTGTTTAAGAGAATATTATTCCGAGAGCGAAAATGCGCGCTGCATACAAACGTACTATGGTGATATTTTCAATACTAACCAATTAAAATCAATGAAATTTTGCAGAAACAATCTAAAAACAAATCTCTATGCTTCTATAGAGTCAGATTTTCGTTAAAATATACAGTTTCAATGCTAGGATTAATTTAGGATTTGTATGGAAATCTTTGAGGCACTATAACTTGAAAACTATACAGTTTAACGAAAATCTGACTCTATACAAGCATAGAAATTTTGTTTCTAGATTGTTTCTGCAAAATTTCATTGACTTTAATTGGTTAGTATTGAAAATATCACCATGGTACGTTTGTATGGAGCGCGCTCCGAATAATATACCCTTAAATGTGCTTGTCTAGAGTATATGTCAGTGGTATGGAACGGAATTGAGGTACCTTAATTTGAACTACTGTTTTACATTTAAAAAATATAATTAACTATGTTTTTAAATTCGCTGCATTTCGCGGTAATGAGGTCACAAATTCTTGCATCTTACTTTCACTTAAAGCACATTCAAACTTTATGTTGCACATTGCGGAGAGTTAGGGAATCTCAATCTTGAGGTTTGGGTTCGAATTCGCACGGACGATATGCCATGTACCAATGAGTTTTTCTAACTTATGAAGAAGAAACTCAGATGTGTATGTGAAATCTACCTATCCTATGCCCTACAGTGAGACCTGTGAGACGCATATAGTCGATGAATGGAGTAACAGTTTAAACCCAATATTCCCAATTTCAAGCCAATAATTGGAGCATCAAATTGAACAACTTTCTCTATGATAATATCATTGAAATTGATACTGTTCTTAGTTTTTAGTGAAAGTTTGTTCAGTTTGATGGTCTGATCACCTTCTTGAAAAACCATCAGCGTATTAAGTTGTATGGTAATGTTGTATTATATTATGTACATTCATACATAAATACATACATACAAACATATGCTCACGCCTATGTCCCACTACTGGGGTAGGCAGAGACAATAGATCGCCACATGCTAAGATTCAGACACACATCTTTCGCCTCCTCAACATTCATAAGTCTCTTCATAAATGCTCGTCGGTTCCGGGTACATTTTATTTGGCCCTTCTTCAGTACGCATCCTATTTGGTCAGCGTACGTGCGCCTAGGGCGACCCCTTTCAACCATTCCATTCACACTTTCCTTGTAGATTTCATACGTCAGCCTACTTTGGCTCATTCTTTCCACACACATTCAATTGCATATTATCTGAGTTGCTCATCTCCTGAAGCTAGTTGTATAATTAAGTACGAATAATTATTTCACATGGCATTTATTATGGATTCACAAGCAAACTTGTTTAAGATTGCTAGTACTGGCCTTAATTGAAACAAGTATTATAAAATAACTAGAAAACTAGATTCTAGGTGATTTAATCCTAAATATCTAGGCAGACAAATAGTAACTACTATATTTAGTAGTTTTTAAACACATGGTTTACCTTGGCCACTTTATTCTGGTAAATCTGACTATCACCACCAATTAACTGGTTTAAAGTTAACTGAGTTGTTTGGTAATGTTTATTTGATTTGTTTTTAATTTTATAGTTACGTATAAAAGGCATTAAATGATAGTCTACAGTATCGAAATGGTATGGCTCTTTTGACGTTGGAAACTGATGATTAAATTAGTCAAAAACACTGCACGAATCCTTATCCATTAGTCGCCTCGAACAATACTCACCGGAAGAAATGGGATAGTGCATTCATAGCTAGAACTTTAAGGGTTGTTAGTACGTACAAATAAGACATAATAAGAATAAGGGGACTGCGTAGGTACCGGAAGAGCGGCGGTGGCGCGTTGCGGAGAGTTATGGAAACTCGATCTTGAGGTCCGGGTTCGAATCTGCACGGACCATGTGCCATGTACCTATGAGTTTTTCTAACTCATGTACGTAATACCGACTGCTCTCAAACGATGAAGGAAAACATCGTGAGGAAACCTGCATACGCTGAAGAAGAAATTCCGATGCATAGGTCGTAGGTCCACAACCTGGTGAAGGTAACGGGAGGGAGCCCGTTGAATAAGGGTAGCGCAGGACCGGTCGTTGTAGCGATCCTTGGGAGAGGCTTATGTCCAACAGTGGGACGTCTATCGGCTGAGATTGTGATGATGAAATAAGATCTAACAAGATGCCAATGCCAACTACAAGTTCTTCATCAACAAGCTTCATATAGAGGAAGTGATGATGTTTGTTTACTATTTTCAACAAGCCAATGGTTGGAGTGTACGCACTGACTGACCTAGCCAAGGCCATTGCATAATGCAGTGCGGTATGCAATACTGCGTAGCAAATGTTATACCTACGTACTACTGACATTTAAATGATGATTTTAGTTAGTACTTACGTAATTTGGTTCATACGTTCTACTTACAACATATTTATCTGATTTACACTCAGTTGCAGAAACGCTGATTATAGTTAATCCTCCATTAAATCTCTTGCTAGCTTTTACTATGTCAAAAAGAAAAAAAAAATGGAGGATTAACTTTAATGAGCGTTTCTGCATCTGAGTCTTAACGTTTTTTTTTATAATGGCTCCCCCATATGTGCTTTGCCCACAAAACAGAGACAGAGTTTCAAATATTTAGGCATTTTCAGAGGACTATGAAGCTAGCAGTCTCCATACATAGAAGAAGCTCCATACAAGAAGTTTGATCATTTGATTCACTGGACTAATACGAGGTTCATAAGTTTCGATTTTATTAGTCACTTCATTTTTGTAAAACAAATGATTTTTAGCATCTCTGAGGTTAACGTCTACAAACCTATAATGTAATTAGATAAAATTAAATCGACGACTTCTCGATTCAATCGGTATCAAATCTTTGGTGCTTTTCGATAGTAGGTACCTACTTGGCGATTCTTCTTTGTATTTTAGAATAATCAATGGACAATGTATATGATCGGAGAAACGTAATATTAATATTTTTATGTAAAGGGTCCTTCTCTATATGCTGACGGTTCTTTTAGGGGATGATCAGACAATCAAACTGAACAACCTCGCTCCATGGAACCAACGTTAAAAGCGCGAAAAAAAAATCTGCTGTTTCATACAAAACTACAATCCTACACGGCCCGTTTTTTTTTCGCGATTACAATGTTGGTCCCTTAAAGACAGGTGTTCAGTTTGATGGTCTGATGATCTCCTCTTAAGAGACTACGGTAGTACATATAATAGTGTGTGCTTAAGACATCGTCAGCGTATTGGACACTGTATAAAACTTTTATCTAGTCAGTATTAATTTTTATTTTTTAAACTTTTTAATATTTTGCAGGAAGAAATTCAAGATGGGTGTCTTCAGGGTTGTGGTTTCGCTAGCTGTCAATAACGGTAAACAAGGACTACGGAGAAATGCAAATGTAAGTATCATTGTATTCATTTCAAGAGTGAAAACTGCATAAAATGTCGGTTCAGTAGATTTCACGTGGCTTACAGATGGTTAATGGTTATAGAGACAGAAATAAAGGACAGAAAGTGTATATTCTAAGCCGGAAACCCCGCGCCTCATACTTACACAACCCTGGTCAAATAATATTAACCTTATAGCAATAGCATTCCAGTGCTGGGCAAAGGCCTCCCCGTTTCGGACGACCTCTGGCTAGGTCTTCAAAATTCTCCAGGTCATCCCGTCACCTCTTCCTGGGTCGACGGACCTGAACGCCGACAACGGTTTTCGGGTTGATTAGATGGGCTACATCTTTCGTTTTCGGGGTTCTAGTTAGGGCGTGATAATCAATGCCCATCTTTCGGAATGCATCCGATAGACATGACCCACTTCCATTTAAATAAGCGCTTTTATCTTTAATGTTCATTTATTAGAGTTTTGGAGCGCAATGTGGTGTTTCTGACCCGCAATCGATCGGTTCTTTTAACAGCTAGAATAGTAGAATACTGTACTCCATCGCTGACCTCTTGGACTTTAAGGTCTCAGTAAGCGACCGTTCACCAGGATCCCCTGGGAGATCGGGCTAGGGATCATCGTGGCCTAACCCCCACGAATGAGCACCACCACATGTTAGGATGGAAAAGTCTAGGATAGGCAGAATGCACATTCGAGAGTTCAAAAACTGACCCTGATCACTCTTAATGGTATCTTTGTTAAATAATGCTTTGTTGACTGAAACAAAGACATTTTAGAATTAACAACGTGTTTAATACATCCTCTAAGGAATTAACTATTAGTGTATATTAGTCATACATAAATAAATGCATAATCATCTCCTTTGTTTCTGTATGCATTTGTATCTATTTTAAACACGTACTAACTAAGGATATCAGTGTCATATTTCTGCATAGTTATTGTTCAGATATTCTGACGCCGGCATGCTATTGGCAACAGAAGCCAAAGTACAAAGAAACGTGTATCACGCTTGACTAGTGTGGCCAGATATTAAATACTTTGTTTGTCTAGAGTTATTTATGGCACTTTATTTTATTACATCAAGGTACTCCTTTCTCTAGGGTTTTTTGTATGTTTTTTAGTTCATTGATTGTTCATGTGATGCGTTTTTAATAACCGTTGTTTTTAATAAATGTTGTATTTTATTTATTATCAACGCAATGGTAGGCACACAATTAAATCAGTTAAGTAAAAATACCATATAATAACTAATTCTTATGACAATACATAGGACATATTATTCATCGACTACTAGTACTGAAATCCGCGACCTCGTCAATTTTTATGCCATCTTCAGGCTTTAAGATATCTATCAGTTCTAAGGTGACCAGTCTAAGAATGGTAAGGTCTAAATTTCATATATATTATTGACTATAAGTTACGTAGGTACTAAAAAAAACACTTGTTGCTTGTTGTTCTAAAGATAAAATGTACACACGGCGACAGATCAACCTACCCATAGTTGAGCTCTATGGTCATGAGACAGACCGTACTAAAACCGTAGCAACTGGTTGCACTGATCACGTCCCACGCGGCGATCGCGTGTTCGCCACCACGTGAACCGGCGCTTGCGCACGGAAAGTTCCGTTAGCTAATAGACTTCTATTACGAACTGAAATGTGAATTTATGGTCTTTCAGTGGGTCATTGTCGGTCACGGTCCGCCAATTTAAAAAGTTTGGTATTTATATCTATCTTTTTATGGTTCCGTGTCCAAATGTTGCCGTTGGCACCCTATGTTAAGCCTTACGCCATACGTCCGTCTGTGTATCCTTTGAACCGTAGTAGGTAGCCGATTGATCGCAGAAAATGTGTTATTATGGCGGATTTGATAACAAATACTAAATAAAATCGGTCAAGTGCGAGTCGGGCTACTCGCGCACCGAGGGTTCCGTACCACACCAGCTAGCATATTAAGACGCTGTTATCCGGTCGAGGCCGTTTTTTGAACACGAACGAAAGTGTTTTAAACTGTGTTTTAAAGTCTGAAAACTAATTATTACTTATTTAAGGATCTGGCTGATAGGCGACCGTGCTCAATTACACGATTAGATTAAGTTTAATAGATAGAAAAAAATCCCAAAGTTACCCCTTTTTGTTATGTTTTTTCAATACTATGATTAAACTGCTGATATTTAACTTTTTATTCTTGTACTTAACTAAATACATTAAATATTTCTAGTGAACTTCGTAGAATTTTCAGCTTAGAAACACCCATGAGCAAAGATATTGATGAAAAACACGTTTTTTTGCGATCCTGCTTTCAATTGGAGCGGGATGGCTAATTGCAAATTTATGCTTGCAAGAAAGAGACGCTTGCACTTGGATAACCTGGCCGGGACTTGTAGCGCGTGATCGACTCACACCTGGAGTGCGATTTTTGAAACTCATTTGGTGAGCTCAGAGTTGGAAATGTCAAAATTACTATGGAGATACGCATCTTTCTACTGCTGAGTCGACTTTCAAAAATCATACTTCAGGAGTGCGATTTTTGAAAGCCGAATCAGCAGTAGAAAGATGCGTATCTCCTTAACTTGTCTAAGGTATCTCCATGGTAATTTTGACATTTAACACTGCTGAGCTCACCGAATGAGATTCAAATATCGCACTCCTGTCCTGGGCGGTTTTTATTTTGTTTAATTTTTATTTTGTAAACTAATATTCTGTGAAAATTTCAACCTGTTACGGTTCAAAAGTGAAAAGATACAATTCTAAATAGGTAGGTAGGAAGGAAGGAAGGACGGACTGACAACGTAGGTTTAGCAATAGTAACCCTAAAAATACAAAAACTACTTAACTGAATATCATCATCATTACATTTTTTGGGATTATAAATAGTCGAATACAAAATTTTGTAATCATGTCAAATTTCATTACAAAATGTGTTACGGGCAAGATAAAAATACATAATAGTTGAGCTGACAGACAAACAAGAACCAAAATAAAAACTTATGATAAAAAATTCTGAATTTTTTATTCACCTGACGATCACGTGTGCGCCGCGTGGTCGATTGATGTTGAGGATGATAAAAAAGATGGTCAAGCGCGTAACAGTTTTTGCATATCAAGCAATAAATAGTTTTGTTACATTGTTAGTGTGTAATGTGTATACATAAATCTATGCTATTATAAAACTGTAAATGTTTGTTTGTTTGTAACAGCATCACGCAAAAACTACTGAACCGATTTTGATAAAACTTTATTTGTTTGTTAGCTTATGATTTGACTTAAAATCTGGTTATAATTATAAATGGAATGATACGATTTTTTTGTAGGTTTGATTGAGTATGCTCTGAAACTACTGGATCGATCTTAATAATTCTTTCACCATTAGAATGCTACATTATCAGCGATGAACTTAACCTCTGAAAAAAAATACGGCCAAGTGTGTGTCGAGAAAAAACGGGCAAGGGGCATGGTTTTAGGAAGGCGTTTTTTTGACGACCCGGTTGGTGTAATGGTTACCACGCCGGACTGCCAAACCAGGGTCCTGGGTTCAAATGCCGGTTCGGTCATGGATGTTATATGTTCGTGCCGTTGTTGTATGGTTTCCATGATAAAAGCATTTAGTGCTTAGTTTGGGATCATTACAATGTATGTGCCTGTGAGCGTTATTTATTTTATTTTTTTATTTTAGCATATTGAAGGTTTCATGATCGAATGACGTGTGAATTAGTGATAGGAGGATTAGGAAGTAGTCTTTCGCTCTCATAACGTCCGACGAGAAGAAGAAAAGGGATAGTCAATTAGGGTCGAGTACCTAGGTCTTAAGTTTTGTATTGAACAGCAGTTTTTTCGATTTCAATGTTGGTCGCACAGGGAAAGCTGTTCAGTTTGATATCCCCAAAACCGTGAACAAATTAAGAAGGATCCTATATTTTGTTTTTATATTTTTGTTTTTTGCATATTTGTTTGTTTATTTATACTTACATTAGCTTTTGTCCGTGAGTTACACTTAAAAAAATGTTTGCTGTCGTAATGTGGCATAATTTAATGTTCAGTTGTCATTTCAATAATTACGGAACCCTGAAAACGTTTTTGCAGCGTTCGTCTGTTGAATCATGCGGCAAGTAGGTAACATTGAACTTCGCGCCAATGTTATTGAACTTATCGTAATAATATTTAACTCAAGCTAATATTTATTGTATGTAGCGTTGCCAGGCGTCCGGATAAATCCGGACATAGGTTTTCTGGATGTGTGTCCGGGAAAATTAGACGTGTCCGGCCTGTTCGACTTTTCTAATAGTACTTCAATTACATAACATAAATTATAGTAGATCCGTACCACAGAGGAAAGAAAGGAGAGGAGGTGTCGTAAGGCAATTAGGTCTCGCCATAAAACAGGGTCTTTCTTAATATGCTGACGCTTTTTTAAGGGGATGATCAGACCGTCAAACTGAACAACTTTCTCTATTGGACCAACATCGAAATCGCGAAAAATTAGCTATTCCATACAAAACTAACCTACTCGAGCCAAATGTAAGGGATAGCAGATTTTTTTTCGCGATTTCGATGATAGTCTCATAGAGAAAGTTGTTCAGTTTGTTATAGAATAGAATAGTTTATTTTCCGGAATATGGTACAAATGTTCATAAATCAGCTTATCCAACATATTCTGCCCGCCCGGCGTGAAAATATTGGCGTTAGTCTGATCATCCCCTTAAAGTGTCAGACTGTCAGTATATTAAGAAGGACCCTGTTGTGGCCTATGATGCTCAGTTCGAAGCGGACCGCCATTATTTTTTCTGAGGGATTTTGTAAATAAAATGCACCTAAAATGATGAAGTGCGCTGTTCCTGGATTCGGTTTTAAGGCGGAATTTGCGTACCCGTCTTGTCCCCCGTCCCTGCATTTTGGTGACACTTCGATAGAAATATTGCTTTGCGACACCTCCGCTCCTTCTGTCCTCAATCCGTACTAATGAGCACATTTGTTGCAGTTCCGTCCGCTGCTGTCCTGCGCCCCGGTGGCGATGATGACCTTCGACCGCGGCGCCCACACCCAGGATATCACCAAGAACATTCAGTACATCAGCAATGAGAAGATCAAGCTGACAGCCGACCCTAAGACTATGAAGTTAGTATTGTTTATTCACTTTCTTACATATCCTTTAATTCCCGGCAAACTTCCTAAGCAAGACCTTCACTGCGCAGAAACAAAATTTTCACCTTACAAGCTCGGAAAGATTCTGTTTATCATTCGAAATCTGCGTGCAAAAGTGCATTTTATCCGCTAGCGTGGAAAGAGTTTTTGAAATTCGAATCTGTCTATTCAATATTTTTCTATACCGCCAATCCACTGAAAATGCTTAATAACTATTTCATGTCACTGGCCAGCACGAAAAAAAAACTTTTTAAAATGTTCTTTTTAGCAATTCACTTTTTTTCCTCGCTGTTGTGAGGTGAAAAGTTGTGTATTTCGCTCGGCTGCAAAATTATTCTGCGTCTCGTACCTTTGAAACCTTCGCTAAGCACACGATTCTATTATTTGAACCACTCGCTTCGCTCGAGGTTCAATCTTAGACGAAGCTAGCGAAGGACGCTTGCTCAGGCTTTAATACAAGTACTCGCGCCAAAAATCAACTTTGCAGCCTAGCACAACAAATAACTATTGTAAAGCGCTACTGCTCAGGCATCCCCTCGCATTTTTCAAGATGCTTGCCGGGTACTGTTGGAGATTCGAAATCTTTTGTCAAAGACTTTTAAAATTGTCTTTAATATGTTATAGTAGATTACACACCGAGGACAGGAAAGTAAGAAAGGTCTTAGATGTTATGTAATTGATGACCGAGGCCGAGGTCAACAAACATGTGATCTGAGGCTTGCTTATTTACTGTCCGAGGTTAGTATACTATTTTTGACCTCGACAGAGGTGGAAAGCGGCAACTTCGTTTATCGCAGCGGGACGACAATTGACGCTTTCCGTCCAGAGGGGAGAAAATTAATTTAATAAGTTCTTTAATAATATTCTTTTAAGGCTACTTGATGGAACTAAAAATCTTCCGACCTGATCCATCTTAACTTGTCTTCTGAGGTCAGAAGTGCGAAAAAAAAAAAAAACTTCAAAATTTCGCGGAACATATTGACGTCGGACTTACTCAATTCTGAGGTGAGACGTCATCAAAAATTCATTACTTTTTAAAGTTTATCTTGTTAAAATAGTATTCAAGCTAAAAAGTCAATGAAAATGGGAGTTTAGCGTTATTTTCTAACCTTATTTTTATGGCGACGGGCTCACCCCCCGTCACACTGGGCAGAGTTTCAGTACTACTGGTGAAACGTGGATGTTCTGTTCTAAATAAAACATTGTGTGTAGTCAAATGCCCAATTTAGACTAGGTTAATTTAAAGATCTACAGTTTAGGCTATGATTAATTTATATAAAAACGTTTGTTAGTGTTTTAGTTAGCCAATGCCTTCATCTTTCTCACACACATAATTATATTAAATTAATGTGGTGTGGCGTAGAACCTTTATTTAAGTACAGTTACACAATTATCTCTAGTAACTCCTAAAGAACAGTTTTGTAGCTTGGCGGTAAAATTTACTAGGGAATGTCAGTTACATCGCTGCTAAAAAACACAAACATAAAAGCTCGGATAAACTTAACTGTATACAGTCCTACTTAATATGCTGAACGTTTTTTAAGGGGATGATAAATTAAGACCATCAAACTGAATAACTTTCTCTATGGGACTAACGTCCAAATCGCGAAAGAAAAAAATAGCTTTCATTTGGGTCGAGTAGGTTTGCAGTTTTGTATGGAATAGCAGATTTATGGGCTAATCCTTATAAATCATCGGCATTAAGAAGTATCCTGTGTAATAAATATTCTGTCGACAAAAATAGGGTGCCAGAAAAGAGTCTCCCCTGGACCAACTCCTAGGCAGTTAGCGGCGATACGACCTTTGCTAACTGGCTAATCTTTACGCTGCAGCATGTGTGATTGTCATACAATATAACAATATCTACGAGTATCTGGGCCGACGACCGAATTCACTCCCAGTACGATAGTGTATGGCGTTCAGATTGGGGCCTTTATGACATCTGCATGCAAACCTCGTGCGAGACCCAAGATGACCCGACTGTAAAACCGGCTGGTTTTGATAAGGACCGGAAGACCTGCATGGGTAGCATGCCACCGTGATACAGCTACAGCGCTATCACACCTTCGCTCTCTTTCTATTTGCGAGCGAACGAGCGAGATAAAAGACGTGATACGGCTGTATCACGTGTAGCATGCTACAGCTTCTGGGCTAAGCTAAACCGGACGGAGCCGTAAGAAGGACCAACTACCACCTCTACAAGTGGGGCCTGAGGGAGTCACCGATGTGCGACTGCGGGGCACCTGACCAAACCCTTGTGGTAAATGATTGCACTCTGCGCCGTGTCCCCGGTGGAATTGAAGAACTCCATGGCTTAAACCCGGCAGCGGAAGACTGGCTAAAACACCTTGACCTCGAAATTTACCTCCTCCTCCTCCCCAGATCCAAGCAGGAAGACAAAAAATGCCATACGATATGATGGTGATACGATATAACTCATGCTGACACTTAAGAGGATATAATTCGTAGCGCGCTCCATTCAAACGTACTATGGTGATATTTTCAATACTAACCAATTAAAGTCAATGAAATTTTGCAGAAACAATCTAGAAACAAATTTCTATGCTTGTATGGAGTCAGATTTTCGTTAAAATGTATAGTTTTAAAGTTGCAGTGCCTCAAAGATTTCCATACAAAACTTAAATTAATCCTAGCATTGAAACTGTATATTTTAACGAAAATCTGACTCCATACAAGCATAGAGATTTGTTTCCAGATTGTTTCTGCAAAATTTCATTGACTTTAATTGGTTAGTATTGAAAATATCACCATAGTACGTTTGTATGCAGCGCGCATTTTCGCTCTCGGAATAAAATTATCTTAAAGAAGAAGAAGAATTCCCTAATCCCACTTTAGACACATGCTATCGACGTCCGAATGCTAGACAGAGCTTTGGAACTGCTGGTAAAATTTGGATGTTCTGAATGTGCTAATGTAGAATAAATCTTTCTACCTCGGAAGACTTATCATACCTTTGCAAAAAAGTCAATGGAATGCAGCAACGCATCCTAAATGTAGTTCCGCCACGACCGGCACGAATGGGCCAGTAGACAAGCACCAGCTAATAGCAAAGCAACCTAACCTTGAACCAGTATCACAAATAGATCGACGCGGCGCGGCGGACACAGCAATAGTGTATAATTTACCGCTTGGCTACACAAACGGTAGCTAGGTTCGCTTCATAACATCCAGCCATGTAATGACATCCATACCTATAGGTAGTGGCAGTGTCACATGTGGTGTAGAGAAATTGTCGTAATTAATAATATATGGGCGATCGGGCTTACATTGGCGTCTTTTGAGTTTGTCTTCCAGGTTATTTCTAAATAGATCTCATCCCTGAGAAAATACACATTAACAAAAAAAAACTATTTTCTTTAAAAAAAAAAATCGAACGCCATTTATTAAGGCTTCCGCACATTGCAGCGATATTATCGAGCGATATTATCGACAGCGATATCGCGACACCTTACACACTGCAGCGATTCCGCGATTCGCGTCACGCATGCGCCCTTCACTGAATGTAGTAGAAAGAGATTGCGTCAGGTTGCGATAATATCGCGGCAGTGTGTGGGATCGAGCGCGTCCCCATACAAAATGTACTGAGAACAATTATCGCAAAATCGCAGCGATATTATCGCTCGATAATATCGCGGCAGTGTGTAGGATCGCGCGCGTCCCCATTCAAAATGTACTGAGAACAATTATCGCAAAATAGCAGCGATAATATCGCTCGATATTATCGCTGCAATAAGCGGAGGCCTTTATTGAGGTAACAGTAGGCTGAGAATAGGCATGCTACATGGCTATCTTATCTCATGAATGAATCATATCTAGATTAATTTAGTAAACCTCAATAACTCGCTCATTTTTGCACCTATCGAATCGAAATTTAATCAGATAACAGTAACCCAACCACAGAAATGTAATAGTTATGAAGAAACACATTTTTCTTGACCCCTCTCCCATACACCGAAAGAGAGGTCGGAAAGAAATTGTTTTTTTTTTTAAAATAAATCTTTAGTAAATAAAGTGAGGTGTCTTAGGATAGGTCTTGTCCAATGGAACAAAACTATCATAGAAACTAAATCGTTATAATTTATAATGCGTCTGTCTCGAGATTTCTGCGCTCAAAGTCAAAAGTAGGGCGTCCCCCCCAAATGTTCAAGTTATTATTTATATCATACTTACCTACATACACAGCCTACATATTACCAATACATACAAACATAAACTTATCTTATCTTATCTTAAATAAGAAACATAAACTTACAACCATAATCCCTTTAGGGGTAGTTAGAAACATCGCTTCAACTACTAGCTGTCTTGCATGTAGTTGTAACAAGGCTAACTTTTAGCATATTGAAGGTAAATTGGCGATAGATGGATAGTCTTGCGCCCACTTTTATTAGAGAGACATTTGTTTATTATGTGGAAAAGTATTGGACTAAAATTAGGAGACAATTAGTACTTTAGGAGACACATGTAAACACTGACATATCATGTAAATGATTGCGTACAAATAATGTAAATAAACAAACATTTACTTACTACTTTAAATATTCAACTTAATTTGAATATTTCCAAGGTTGAATGTCGATTCTCCCTGAACCAATATTCTATTACTTCAAGCTTTTATAAGAAGTAGGTAAATAACAAATTTAATTCGACTGCATGACACAGTTGAAAACAATAGGTACCTATAAGCATCTTAATTTTTCAATTACCTATTGTTTCTAAACTATGTATATTGTTTGTATTTTACACGCCCGTTTTACATAGATGGCGGTATCCGTTCCACCGAGGCGTATACAAAAACAGCATACAAACCTACTAACTCAATCTTATCTTTGATGTGTTTTAACAGTACAATACAACATTCAAAGACTATCATTCTTTAAAAGCAAGACAAATAATTATTAATGTATTAACAGAGGAACTATCGATTTCTCTCCACGAATCCTATTTGCAAAGCAAAATGAACTCTAATCTATTTTGCCATTGAAACTATGTTGCACATGCGTAATTGTTTGTTACATTAAAGCGGCTGCAGAACTGCATCCAAGCGCCTCTACTGAACGCTTTCATACAACAGTTTCGCTTCAAGCATCCACGCAGCGTGCTTGATATAAAACCACAATGCATTTTCTGCGTAGGTAGAAGCACTCAATTACCGGTGCTTGTTGCTTACGTATTGCTGTACCTTTTTATAAGATGTATGATTGTATGGTTAGGCTTATAATAGATCACACGATCACACCATTTCTATCATGAGTGCCAGGTGACTAGGGTATTAGATTTCCTTTGCTAGATTGCAGCGTTGCGGGCGAAATGCCATCTTATCAGGAGTTAGACCTTTGAACCCTAAATATGCTAAAGGTGATACTAAAACAACTTCGGGTTTTCATTGATTTCCTTAATAATTATGAAAATGCAGCATTTAAAAAGATTTAATAACCTGTGATATTACCTAATTAAAAACGTAAGTAATTAAAAATTACATAGCTTTTGAAATTAATGAGGCCACTTTTCGGAATTTAAAACATCGTGAGGAAACTTGCATGCTTCAATTTCGAGGCATGTATTTTATCCATCATAAGTGGCTACGGGCTCACTACCCATAACACTGGACAGATTTTCGGTCTTCTAGTGAAACGTGGATGTTCTGAGTTCACAGAATATCTGACTACGGGAATATAGTCGTGAGCCTATGCATGCATGCAAAAGTTGAAATTACTTTTGACTACAATTTGACCACTTGCCTCCACCAATCCGAACCAGGCCCACGTACCTAATGATGTTGAATGATGATCCACTTCCAACACGATAGAACGTGCCTCTGATAATAAAAGACTTAGTTTATTTTACAAATAAGTCACAGACATGACTAGTGCTACTTGAATTAAAACATGCAGGTCAATTGAATGCAAACAAAGTCCACCCTTGTAACTACTTACACAAGGGTCACTGGCACACTGCTCTTTCTTCACACAACGCTTTTTACTTGCTTGTAACTTCCATTCTGTGCTAATGAACGTAATGATCCATTAAAACAAATTAATCACAGGAATATATTGAATAGCGTGGACTCAAATCTGTATTCAAATGTATGTTCTGTTTTGGTGTGCAATAAAGTATAATTAAATTGAATTTACTCATTCTTAGACAATCTGTACATTTAAATGCTAATTATCTTAGACTAGATAGAATTGAATGGATGGATAGAATATAATAACATAAATATGTTATAAGAACACTTGCAAAAATTTGCGTCGAAATCAGTCCACCCATAGCATGGCATAGGAGGGGGGGGGGGGGGCAGACAACGAACGCACATACTAAACCACTGATGATATTCTTGAGAGGTAGTAATGCTCCCGGCATTTTTCGAAAATCAACCCTGTAAGATGTGAAATGGGGTATACTTTGGCATGCATAATCTTCTTCCCTGTTTGTATACGATATCCACGCTTATGAAGCCGTGGGCAAAAGTTAGTTCTAATCTAAGGCAAAACCACACTTCCAAGCCACACACGGCTTACAATATTTTCTTCATACTTAACCAGGTGGTCCAGTGGTGAGTAACCTTGCCTGCCGTGGAGGCGATGGGTCGATCGTACCCCGTCCAGGCCGACTCGTACCAAAGAGTTTTTCGAAACACCACTGGCTTTTCGGTGAAGGATATAAAAGCAAATATTGTATTTGTACCCGCTGTCGATACAAGTGGCCACGGGCTCACTCCCCGTCAC
The DNA here is from genome assembly GCA_963693445.1 of Agonopterix heracliana. Taxonomy (NCBI): domain Eukaryota; kingdom Metazoa; phylum Arthropoda; class Insecta; order Lepidoptera; family Depressariidae; genus Agonopterix; species Agonopterix heracliana. The sequence goes on from OY856321.1 coordinate 5,082,318, forward strand.
ACTGGACCGAATTTCGGTACTACTATTGAAACGTGTATGTTCTGATGTTTCAGAATATCTCTGACTTAGGACTGATACCCTTGGGGAATATAGTCGTGAAAACATGCATTAACCAGACATTTGTGCGCAGGCTGAACCAGAACCCGAACCGGCCGCTCTGCATCATGGTCAACTGGCTGCTGGCTCGTCAGAAGCACGTCATGAAGTACGCGACGCTTTACATGGAGCAGGGCTTCGACGTCGTCTCCGTGTCCTGCACGCCGTGGCAGCTCATGTGGCCGTTGAAGGGGACACAGGTCGGTCCAACATTATACCTGTAGGGTTACCACAGTTTATGGTCTACACAGTTGTGAAACTTTCGCTGCAAAGCTCGTAACAATGACACTCGTACAGTGCTAATATTGACGCCCCTGAAATTATCACCGTTGCTGACCTCGAGGGTGACTCGCGCGGTAGGCATGAGCGTGAGGCGAAATGCAATAGTATTGACTCGCTACATGGGCGCCCTACGGCCTATTTGTTGCTGACCCACGACGTAGGACGTCAGCAGCAAAGTTTTAATATATTATGTTATGATGGCGGATAACCTGCCAAATAAAAAAACAAATGAATTAAATTTAACACCCGTATTCTTAGTTGTTTCTTTGAGGCTTCCTCACTCGAGTCGAGGACGTTTTTGACATTTTTGTCATAACAATTATGTCAAAACGTCCTCCACTCGAGTGAGAAAATGTCAAGAAAACAACTAAGAATACGAGTGTAAGTCCTACAAGAAACGTGTTTTATTCAACGTTTTTTTGTTGTTGAGTTTGCCCTATCATAAAAAAAAATGGCAATACATACAAGCTTCAAATCTGGTTTGGTTAAAACTCTATTGCAACAATAAAAACTGGCCAAGTGTGAGTTTGGCTCTCGCTATGGATCTCTAACTGAATAATTTTTTTTGGTAATACCTAACATAAACAATTATATTGTGTCGTGGTACGAAACACTCTGTGCGCGAGTCCGACTCGCACTTGACCGTTTTTATTAATAATGTTTGTTTGCACAACTTGCTTCGACGGTTACAGTTGGTGGCAGCGGACCTGATAAAGTTCATGGCTGCGAACGAGAACGAGCACCCGATGGTCATCCACGGGTTCTCCGTCGGCGGCTACATGTGGGGGGAGATGTTTGCGCACGTCATGAAGAACCCGGAATTGTGAGTACTTGTGCTAAAAAAATAACACTTATTCTCTTGTTAATAATATTTAAGAGGATAGGCGGGCTGAAATGCTAATTTGGAGAATAGGTCACTTTTCCAACCGTATACATATTTGTCCGATCCGCCCCACCAATACACCCCACCGACTAGAGACAACTGCAGCTAGGACCGATTTTATTTACATAAAATCGACGAAAACAGCATTTCGTATTCCCCTGTATTCTCCTCCAAAACTAAACCGATTTTAATAATTATTTCAAGAATAATGTGAGAAAGACTTTGATTATGTCTGTACGTTTTGCTTTTTTAGTTTATATTCGTCAAAATTGTTTACTGGATGTCTGAAAACGGGCGGTAAAATTGGTCATGTTCGAAGGTCCCTAGCTCCTACCAGTAATTAATTAATGTAAAAAAGCAAAACATAGGGACATGGCCGAGGTGACATAGATTGTATAAAAAAATATTTGCTCTAGTGTTATTATCCAGGGAGAAAACAGGGGAATATATTTGTATGGAAAAAACTGTACTGGTCTATCCTCTTAAAGGGTGTAGTTAAGTCTAACCACCCAATAACCAGCGTGTGTAGGCCCTCCACACGGTGGACCGACGACCTGGTGAAGGCGGCGGGAAACCGTTGGATGAGGGCAGCGCAGGACCGGTCGTTATGGCGATCCTTGGGGGAGGCCTATGTCCAGTAGTGGACGTCCATCGGCTGAGATGATGATGATGTTGACCCAATAGATAAATAGATAGGATAGTCATCCAACTAAACAACTTTAAATATGGAGTCATCTTCGAAATCCCGCAAATACTCTTGGGACCAAGGTACTATATTTTTAGCCGCTTAGGTACTAAAATCTTAGGTATTGTCACACAGATTATATAGTCTCCATGAACGTACTAGAATCTAGCCTGGACTTGTAGTATAATGACTAGACAACGATGTACAGTGTGTAAACTACTAGTAATATTTAAAGAAATGGCTACCGAGTCGTGAAATTAAAATTTATTTATTCGACAGACATGGCCGGCCCAATCCCACTTTAACCTGGCGGTTTTTTTTTCAAAATCGGCTATTCGTGTTTTGGAGCGCAGTGTAATGTTTCTGACACGATCCGTTCTTTTATTTAACACCCAGTATACTATGCTCTATTGCCCCCTGGCAAACCTTGAGTTTGGACTTTTAGACTCGGCGAGCCCCCACCGTAGGTTAGGATAGGCAGGATATAATTGTTTGTATAATTTATTTAATCCTATCTACAGGATCATAAACTAAACTAATTCGGCAGATACCAGCCGGTGCTGGACCGCATCGTGGCCCAGGTGTGGGACTCTGCGGCTGACATCAGTGAGATCACAGTGGGCGTCCCCGCAGCAGTCTTCCCTAAGAACAAGATCTTGCAGAGGACGTTGCAGACCTACATGGAGTGAGTATTATAAATTAACCATACATAGATACATACATTATACAGGGTGTAACGAAACACCCTAGTAATACTTATCAAACTTCTTCAGGGGTGCTTCAAACCATCAAACTGAACAACGTTCACTATGGAGCCAAATTCGAATTCTCGAAAAGTAATCAGCTGTTTCATACAACACTGCAGTACCAACTCGACTCAAATGTCAGCTGTCCCGTACATTTTAGTCGAGTCTGCACTGCAGTTTTGTATGAAACAGCAAGTTTTTAGGGTTCCGTACCCAAAGGGTGAAAACGGGACCCTATTACTAAGCCTACGTTGTCCGTCCGTCCGTCCGTCCTACCTATTTAGGAAACCGCTGTAACTTTAGAACCGTAATAGCTAGATAGTTGAAATTTTCTCAGAATATGCGTTATTATGGCGGATTCGTTAACAAATAAGGTTTAGATTATGTTAAGGGGGGTTCTCAACGAGAAACTGGTTTTTATCTACGTTTATTCTTCTCGCTCTATTGTAAAAACGGTAATACATAAAAGCGTCAAACTTGGTGTGATTATAAAGCAAACTCTACAATATAACAACAAATAATAAAAACTGGCCAAGTGTGAGTCGGTCTTGCGCTAACGATCCCGGAGAAAAAAAAGTTTTTTTTTTCAAGTTGGTGTGTTTTGTGGTGGTGTGGTACGGAACCCTCGATGCGCGAGTAGCCCGACTCGCATATGACCGCTTTTATTTTTTCTCGGGAGGTCGAATTCGGCTCCATGGTATGTAACGAATTAAAGTATACGCCCTATTTGGGGTCTTTCTTAATAGGCTGACGGTTTTTAAGGGCAAAATCTGCGGTTCCATACATAACTGCAAACCTACTCGACCCAAATGTATGGCTGTAAACTTCGATCAAAATAAAATGAATGGATAGGCCTTACGCGAACATTTCAAACCAGAAAAATGAGGCAAAACAAATGAAAGGTTTACTTCAAATTTGTATGCAAGTGCCCTAGATTTGGCAGATAATGGCGCTAGTTTGTATGTACCAAGTGCACCAGTAGTTTGCTTCAACTTACCGCGCTTTAGGCCTATCCATTAATTTTATTTTGATCTAAGGCTGTAAATCTACTCATTCATTCTCTTTTCGCGATCTAAATATATAAGCATACCCATCCTGATCCTAAATACAGCGTAATAATTTAAAAGCAAAATTTTATGTTATGAACTTGCGATTAAATCAATAAATATATCGTAAATACTTGTATCAGCTAATAGCTAAAACGATGTCATAAATCAAAGATAAAACAAATACGTGAATCCATGACACAATTATTCTTTTCAAACATTCAAAATAATTCGTCACAAATTCAAGTTCTATTTTAAACGCATAAGGGTCAAAACATTATCTAATCTAGTACTTTGTGTACATAATATGAAATATCGTTCCTTACTATATGATAATTTGTGGCATTGTCACAGAATATGTAATATAGTTCTACACACAGAACGGCTATTCCCCGCCCCCCTCTGACTTCAGATACCCCACCTCCCCCACATTTTCCACTTTATGGGAAACTTGAGGGAAGCCGAGCAAGGGAATGCAGTTAGGCGCGCGCGCCTGTTGGATTTGACTACATAAAATTGAGTCTTTTCAGTGCAAAACGTTGAAAAATAACGCTAAATTCACATTTTTAGTAATTCTTTAGCTCCAATACTATTTTTAACCCATTAGTAACAGAACGAACAATAAAAGTAACGAAATGTAGATGATGTTTATACGATGCGTGGTAAGTCAACCCTACACATATGTCGAGGACAATTTGCACCAAGTGCGCATGTGCGAACGTCGTCATGTCAAATCCAAAACGTTGTTTGAAGTGCCGGACGTGCCGTGACATTGTTAATTATGTTCTGAAATAAATGATTTGATTTTGATTTGATAATGATAATTGATAATATAGCAATAAAGGCCTCCGCACATCGCAGCGATTTTATCGAGCGATAATATCGCGAATATTTTGCGATAATTGTTTCCAGTACATTTTTTATGGGGACGCGCGCGATCCTACACACTGCCGCGATATTATCGAGCGATAATATCGCTGCGATTTTGTTCCGACGCAATCTCTTTAGACCGCATTTCGTGGTGGGGCACATGCGTGACAAATCGCTCTATAAAACCGCTCGATAATATCGCTGCAATATGCGAGGCCTTTATATACTTAGTCATCAAAAATATGAAAGATGTCTAGGTTTTTATCGTTTGGCACCTATCAAAACTTTATCTGATAACGGTAGTAACATTAATATATCATTTGATAAGATATTCACGTGCCTGGTTCTAAAATTAAGTAATCTAGACTATTATAAAACTGTAACAGAAGCACAGTATAAGAAAAAGTATGGCACTACATATTATGGTGCGGACACTCCCTGCAAACCACAAATTTTTACCTCACCTGGTAGGAAGCGTGGAAGAAAATTGTAGGCTATGGTGTATTCCTGTCTCACTAACTCAGTCAGTATCGCTCATGTTTACCTCTTCTTGTAAGTTTTTCCCATTTGTATGAAGTGACAGCCAAGTATTCCAGGTTTGAGTGTATGGTTTTTATTTTTAGGTGTCCCCGACTCCAAATCACCAATTTCGGAATTTTTTGTTTGTCTTTTTTTTAGTATGACGCAAAAACGATTGGACCGATTTTGATAAAACTGTTAGTGTTTAAAAATCTTATGATTAGACATAAAGACTTTTTTTTCTCTCGGGGTGTTTTAAGTTTTCCGAAATAAACGTGGACGAAGTCACGGGCAAAAGTTAGTATTATTTATTACTAGTGTTTTTCCCCAGAGAAATTATACCAGATTTTAAGTCAGATCATAAGCTATCAAACAAAAAAAGTTTCATCAAAATCGGTTCAGTACACAGACTTCTATTGAAATCTGTGGTTCAGTAGTTTTTGCGTGATGCGCGAACAAACAAACAAACTAACAATTTTGTCAATAGATGGCGCTGCACGTCATTTAAAACGCGCTATCGAGTGTTATTTGAGTTTATATGAAGTGAACCGCTACTTTTTTATTCCTCATGATTTTACGGTTTTATAATAGTTAAAATAAGATAAGAACAGTCTCATCCATAAAGTTATTATACCTTACAGGAATAGAGGCAGTGACATGAGTTGTCACATGAAACAGTTTTTGGATGTTTTTTGGAGACTATTCGCAGGCAAATTCTAATACTGTCTATAATTCTGAGTCTAACGTAAAATCGAGGATGAATTAATGAAGTAGTGTCAGTATATTTCACAAAATTATCTACGATTTCACTTTAGATTCCCAATTATTCACGAAAACCGAATTGTAAAAATTGATTAGTGACTAAAAAACGGTTCTATTGCTGCGCGTCACTTATCTCTTTCTATTATACAGTGGTGGCGCTAGGTACATCTCGCTCTCTCAGCTGTATGTTCCTCTATTCCTACCTCTATGGTCTCATCTATCTGACATAATGTAAACTAAAAAGCAGATCGGTCAGATGTGCCCTCTTGAGGCTGGCCCCCTCCACGAACCTCAATTTAAGGCTGAGTAAAGTAATGAGCTCTAACATAATTTTTTTTAATCTTATTACGTGGCCCGAGTCGGCCGATGGGCCCCCCCCAATATGAAATCCTGGATCCGTGAGGATCCTTGAGGGACAAAATAATAATGGTACAGAATTGAAATGAATAAGAGATGATATCACAATGTACCATCAGAACACTGTACATGTGAACACTGACGACGTAGGATACGACCTACAAACGACTTTGTTTTACGTAGCAACCAAACCAGATAAATGCATCCTTAGATAAACTGCGTTTATCAATGCACCATTCAAAAACTTTAATGATATGAATTAATTCTTATAGATAGTTTACAATAGATATTATGTTTTATAAAAAAATATATAATAGGGTACTTAACAAGTAGTCAAATCAGCTACTCTTTATCGGACGTCAAAACGTGCTCTTTGTATGAACTTTGTACTAAAAACTGAATTATGACGTCATAAACATTGTTAAAAATAGTATTCAAGCTAAAAACTCAATTAAAATGGGAGTTTAGCGTTATTTTCAAACCTTTTTTTATTGAGAAGTTTAAAATTAAATATATTTTATGTAGTCAAATACCCAATTTAATTAGGTACTTAGATTGGTTTGGTCACGCACCATTCATGCGGGAAAGTTTTAAAGGTACATAAAAATATACTTACGATGCGACGGTAATCCCTTTCGGGTGGTTAGAAACTTTACGATTCGCTGAGTGCACGACATTAGAACTTTCACGATGGAACCAACATTGAAAACGCGAATAAACCGCGTGTATCTTAACTATTATAAAACTGTAACTGAACTGTGTCTGTACATTGAAGATATTTACAAAAAAAAGATTACGATATGGTTTTTAAATATCCCCGACTCGAAATCAACCTTTTTTAGAAATTTTGTCTGTCTGTTTGTCTGTTTGTTTGTGTGTTTGTTTGTGTGTTTGTTTGTTTGTTTGTTTGATCGCGCATCACGCAAAAACTACTGAACCGGTTTTGATGAAACTTTTTTTGTTTGATAGCTTATGATCTGACTTAAAATCTGGTATATAATTTGTGCGGACGAAGTCGCGGGAAAACACTAGTATAATATATTAATAATATCTGTGTTTTTGGTGTAAATAAAGTATATTTCATTCATTCATTCATTCATTCAATAAACATCATATTCCATAGAAAACGTCTACTCGGCTCAAATGTATGGAATAACTGACTTATTTCAACGTTGGTCCCATAGCATAGTGAAAGTTGTTCAGTTTCGATGCTCTTAAGAACCCTGTTCAATATGTAACTTATTTAATTTATCATTCTGTATTATTATTTCGCTATGGTATGGTATAACCGGCCAAATATGCCCTCCTGACATGCTGATTGAACTTAAATTGTAACACTATATTTTAGTACTTAATGTTGACTTCCTTACGTCGTCAGATACCACATGAAGACGTTCCACGAGGCGGCGACATCGCACTACATACGGTCGTCGCAGCTGTTCCACACGACGCTGTGCCGCGCGCCGGCTTTGTTCCTGCTGTCCAAGAGCGACCCCGTCGGCGCGGAGCGCAGCAACCGCAGCGTGCATGACAGCTGGGTGCGCATGGGCATCAAGGTACTACCCTCATCCAGTGTCGCACTACATACGCTCGTCGCAGCTGTTCTGTTCCACACGTGTTCCTGCTGTCCAAGAGCGACCCAGTCGGCGCGGAGCGCAGCAACCGCAGCGTGCATGACAGCTGGGTGCGCATGGGCATCAAGGTACGACCCTCATCCAGTGTCCCACTACATACGGTCGTCGCAGTGCGTAAACGCTCTAGGTCCAGAAGAAATTAACTCTTGCACACACTGGATAAGGACGAAATTTCTCCGTCGAGTCTATTAGAATTTGGATCTACCCCTATCATAACATCATCATCTCAGCTGGGTGACGTCCACAGCTGGACATGGGCCTCTAACGATCGCCACAACGACCGGTCCTGCGTTTGCCCTGACCTACTTCTATTCTTACAAAATATAGGGTCCTTATAAGCTGACGGTTTTATAAAAGGATGATCAGACCATCAAACTGAACAGCTTTCACTATGGAGCCACCATCGAAATCACGAAAAAACAATCTGCTATTCCATATAAAATGTCAACGGCTACTCTACTCAAATGTATGTAAAGCCCGACCAGAAATATAAAAAACCTCGCCATGTTGCGGAAAATCATTGGAACTCATTTTTGTACTTGAAACACTGACATTAAAGGTTATAGTCGATTGCAGCGCCCCCAAACCGGGTTTATTACATTTCTGGTCAGGCTTTAACAGCAGATTTTTCAATGTTGGTCCCATAGTGAAAGTTGATAGTTTGAAGCGACCCCTTAAGTATGTAACGTATTAAATGTTATATGCTGGCGGTTGTTTAAGAGGATGATCGTGAAAGTTGTTCAGTTTGATGGTCTGAAGCACCCCGCCGTAAGGCACCGAAGCAGTATGTAACTTATTTTTCTCCCCTCCGGACGGAAAGCGTCAATTTTCGTCCCGCTGCGCTAAACGAAGTTGGCGCTTTCCACATCCTTCGAGGAGAGAAATAGTATACTGACCTCGTGCAGTAAATAAGAAAGCCTCAGATCACATGTTTGTTGACATCAGCTTTGCCTCGGTCAGCAATTACATGAGATCGGAGACCTTTCTTACTTTCCTGTCCTCGGTGTGTAATCTACTATTTCTCCCCTCCGGACGAAAAGCGTCAATTCTCGTCCCGCTGCGCTAAACGAAGTTGGCGCTTTCCACATCCGTCGAGGAGAAAAACAGTATACTAACCTCGGGCAGCAAATAAGAAAGCCTCAGATCACATGTTTGTTGACCGAGGCGAGATCTGAGACCTTTCTTACTTTCCTGCCCTCGGTGTGTAATCTACTATAATTTTACACCCTGTAAATCTACTTACCATACCACCGTACTTACCGCATCCTCACATTCCAGTGCACATGGAAATGCTGGGACAAGTCGCCGCACGTGCAGCACTACATCCACCACCCCAAGGAGTACCTCGCCGCCCTCTACAGCCACCTCGACGCGTACGGGCTGGTCTCGCAGCCGGAGAAGATGCGCATGCGATTATAATTAGAGTTTTAAGTATATTTTGACCTTATTCGCCTTGTACGTCTACGGGAAGTAATGGGGTGCTCGGTTCTTTGCCAAACTATTTGTGTGATTCCGGCTACATTTGAAAATCTTAATTCTTATTTTCAGCTGACCCCATTCTTTAATTGTAATCGTACAAAACAAATATTTGTGATCGGGCTTGATTAAATACTAAATTAAATAGTGTTTTCAACTAAGAATAAAATATCAAACCAGAAGGATTATACAATCTTCATTGTGTACTGCGCAGTGCGTTCAAAATTAGGCGAAGCGCACCTCCCGCGCAATTAAAAATGTATGCCTCGTTTCTGGTTTGTTCTGTATTCTGAGTTTTTTTCATTTGAAAAGGTACGAATAAGGTAAAGATTTCAATCGTTAGATAGACCCAAAATGCACTTAAAAACGACCAAAAAGAGTGACCTTTCTGAAATGAAGAACGTCTAATTTCATTCAGGGGAATTTTAGTTAATCCATTGTGTATACACTCCAAAAGGTATGGTCATATTGTATACACTTAGAGCCATCGTAACGATTTAAATCTTAAATATAAGCATATGAATAGATAATAATAGTACACTATAGAAACGAAATTCCCGCGTTAAATGTCAAAATAAAATACGCATACAAAATGTCAAGAAACGCCTACCAAACTCGTGTTGGTTTAACCTTAGATCAAAGTATCTGAAACAAAAATGGCAGACGGTGGCTTGCCAACTCATTTGATGGGCCTCCCAAAATGGCCGCTCGCAAGGAGCGACAAGGGGGCAACATCTAGTGAGCGGCTAAGGTTGTAGAGTGGTGAGTCTGCGGGCGCCGGTTCCCGGTGCTAAGCGCACCAGTCAGCAGGTCCCGGTGTTATGACATTTTGTTACACTTCCAACCTGGAGCATAGGATCCGCTCTTGCGACTCCACTCCTAGCCGGCCGGTTAAGGCAAGACAGCACAGCTAGCATGCCAGCCACGACAAAGCGTTTAAACGAGAAAAACGTCGTGCACGCTCTTTTTGGCATACGTAAAATAATAAGGATGGAGGCACATCTCGATTTTTATCGTTTTCTCGGGGGTGGCATGCGAGCCCTACAGGAGGTGAGGGCCAAATCAATCCGGGCCCTCTGGAGAATCGGGTCCGTTGTGTCGCCAATCTCCAACAGCTCGCCACAAGCTGCCCTGCGGGTATATTATTATTAAAGTAATTTTACTTTGATCTAAGGGTTTAACCATAGTTTCGCTTCTATACTGTACTATTATTATCTATCCATATGGAATAAGGTTATTTTTGTTCCTGTATTATTGTTTAAGCTAAAAATATTATCTGTTTGTTAAGTTTATATACACGTACTAAACTGAAAAAAAAAGACTCGAGTCTTCACTTCAGTTTTAAGTTATAATTAGAATTTAGAGTTTAATATACTATCTATTTAATTACTTGAAAGAGTTTCTTAACTATATTGTTTTTATTATACTTTGTGAATGCCGCGGAATGACTTAGATTGTCAATTAAAAGCGTGCCTTATTTCCTAACACTGACGAAACAAGATTACATCGATTACGAATAAAAAAAGTAGTTGCACAGTCTCATCCAAAATTTAACATTAATTCTGTTATTTTTTGAGCGTTGATTGAGCATCTAATTTTTGTTAGTGATCGCTAGATGATCGCATTCTTTAGGCTTTCGACTGCATTGTAGTCGGAATGACAACATTAGAAAATAAATAAACAAAATTTGATAACAATCGTTTATTGGCAAGACTGTTTAGCAAAAATAAGTTCTTTATAAGTTAACACATACTTAAATGAAAATTATACAAAAGTAAACTGATATACGGTAGTATTCTGTCCTGATATCATTCGTGCATATAAATAATGGGTTAAACGAAACGAAACATAGAATATATTGCTAAACAAGGCAACTATAGTTAACTCCGTTTCGGCCAATCCCATTAGTTGTTTGCGCGGGTTATTAATATAGCGACCAACATTACATGTTGATTTTCAAGTAATATTTCACAAGCAATAGTTTTTAAAGAACACGAAAAATTATACATTAAACAAAACATTTTAAAGTTGCATTAAAATCTTATAGTACACACACATCTTATTTTACACTTTGAATTAAAAGTTTATCATCTTTTTATAAGTTTAGGGCCTGTTTCACCACTTCTGAGTAAGTTCTTGTTAGCTTATCCGACAGATATTTTGACATATTTTCATACAAAATACGTCAAACTATCTGTCGGATAAGCTAGCAAGAACTTACTCGGAAGTGGTGAAACAGGCCCTTAATAAAATTGTATTAAAAGATTGGAAGATCTAAAATAAAGGCGTTGGAGCATTCGGCGGTCATGTTGATTTCATATCTGTGGCGCACGATGAAACCCACTAGCATGAGTAGAGATTTTATTGGTTACTTTTGTCTGTCTTTGTGTCTATTTATACATAAAAATTAAAGGTTCCATCGTACGTGGCAGATTTGAACAAAAAAAAAACGAAATGGCGACCGAAAGCTATGCCAGCCTATAAGCCAGCCTTCATAGTAAAATGTTCAAAAACCTTATATCATCACAGAAAAATATCATCAAATTTAATAAATGAAATCTTCAACACATTTTTACACTAGTGTGTGTTTTAGGCTATATATTGTTGGGTAGCGTCGTATTTATAAAAGTAAGGTTTTTTACATAAATAGTTAAGTCTGCAACCCTGTGTATTTTAAGAATATTTTATAAATAAACTAATTATGCAACATTTCTTCTTTTTTTTAAATATTTTTTTTATCAAAATTGAGTAGCGCGTATTCATTATGACGCGAACTGCCTCCGTGGTCTAAAGGTTAAGAGCATTGGGCTCTTGACACAGAGTTCATGGGTTCGATTCCCACAGGGGGCACCTAGTGAAATTAGTATAAAAACATATTACAATATATCGGCCTTTTATCTCATATACGTAAAAATTTATAGGAAGAGAACAATTCTTTTAAGAGGATATATGAATAAAATATGATTCTTCAAAGCTTCAGATATCATGAAGTACTAACAGTAGGAGTATGATTTGTGGATATGTGTAAATTGAACATATTATTGATGTTTTGATTAGAGCCAAAACACGATTAAGATACATTTTCTCGATAGAAAAACAAGCCAAAGTAGCCTACATCTTAATTGATAAACGCTTCGAACTACTGTCTAGATGCTCTAAGGAACTACTAAACGGTGAATAATGAAAACGAGACATGATTTAAAAAGAGATTGAAATTTTATAAATTTTGATAAGATCAGAATTGACCTAAATTATTTAGTAGGTACAATCACAATAAAATAAAGTTTTTTTTTTGCACTTGCGTTGTTCCAGGCGCGCCGCCGCCCCATCTCTTTCTCTCGCATCAGACAGTAATATAAGATATCACACGCCGCTTTCGCTTCAATTATTTTTCGACATAGGCCTATAACTGCGCGCCCGAGGAAACCGTGAAAGAGGTTATCGAAAAATTCAAGACTTATACTTCGTAACAAAAAGAAGTCTAACCATCCAGCGTAACGAATTTTTCACACTAACTCAAAATGGAATGACCCTGAAAATGAACGGAACCTTGGAAGACTATTTTCAATAAATTATTTAGAAAAACAAAAAACCCGACTGCATAAAAAACTATTAACTGAAAAGATAAAAAAAACAAGCTCCTTTAATCAGCTATAACAACTTTGTTTGAGCAAATTAATACAATTTGAATGTTATTACTTATTAGGTAGGTATCGCAAACGGGGACAAAGAAAAATGACCTATTTGTTGGTTATTGGTTTGTCCCCGCCTGCAATACCTACTACCTAATAAGTAATAACATTCAAATTGTATTAATTTGCTCAAACAAAGTTGTTATAGCTGATTAAAGGAGCTTGTTTTTATCTTTTCAGTTAATAGTTTTTTATGCAGTCGGGTTTTTTGTTTTTCTAAATAATTTAGTTTATTTCATACTTTTTAGTCTTGTGTCAAAATGGTAGCATAGAAATACTATAACATATATATATCTGGAATCTGCTCTTCACCAGCTTTCATTTCATACCCATATTGTATTTTTATACGAAAAAAATTTGATTCTCCCCCCTCTCTTTTTTAATTCGCAGACGCCATATTAAAATAAAGTACCCTATGACACTTTCACGATTTTTACGAATCTAACGACATCTCATACGTTAAAATCCATCAAGCCATTTAGGCTGTAGGGCGTGCCAAAGAAATAGACATACAAACATACATACATACATACGCTCGAAAAACATAACCCTCCTTCTGTCGCAGTCGGGTAAAAAGTGATAAATTTAGGAAAGGACTGATTTAAAAGATTTGATAGAAAGTCTTACAGTGGACAAAATTATTGCTGGATTAGACTGTAAATACAATATCTTGAAGACGAGACTAATGGCAGAAGACGATAACAAACTTGCATTGGACTATACAGGGTGTTTCATAAGTAAGAATAAATTTTTAAAACTCTTAAGGGGGTTGTTTAGACCGTCAAACTGAACAACTTTCTCTATGGGACCAACATCGAAATCGCGAAAAAAAATAATTGATATCCCATACCTACATATTTTAGCTCTAGTCGATTTGTAGAGTATGGAACATCAATTTTCGATATTGGTCCCATAGTGAAAGTTGTTCAGTTTGATGGTCTACACCACCCCCTTAAAGGTTTATTTGTATTTTTGTAACACCTTGTACTATGAAATACCTACTAAGTGCAGAGGCCTCGAGGAAATACATAGAAGAAAAACAGAAGCCAGACAGAGAATTAAATACCCAAGATGTTTTGTATGTAACCAAAAAATATCTCATTAATAAAAAACTGTAGAAACTGTGGACAGTCTCATGCGATAAATAAATGTCCAGTATATATGGAACAACATGATTTAAACGTGAAAAACAAAATCATTTCAGCAAAATGGTAGAGGATTCCCAAGAAAACAAGTGAACATACTGACTGAGGGTCAGGAAGAGGAAAACGAGGGTGAATTTGTTGTCGGATGTGTGGGTAATGAAATAACACAGGAATTTACAGTGAAAAATGTAAAAATACTTACCTATCAAAATGGACACAGGTTCATAGAAAATGGCGCTTAAAATTGTGCCGCTTCACAGCTGTCATGCTCGATGCTCGTAGCATTGCTTGACACCGATTATTGAAAGAACACCGATTTGGGTTTTTACGAGTCTTCACTTTGCGCGTGCTAGTGCTACGCCCGTCATTCAATGTGGATTATGATTAGCCCTACATAAACCAGTCCCAAAACAAAGCACGTTCAACACAAAGTTCTCTATAATTTGGTGCCCACCAACTACGAAAATTCTTGAACGACAGTATAGTTTTTTCAACCATAGTTATGTTATTCAATGCGGCGCAAACATTGCACACGTTTTCTACACTTATTGGATCGTGGTACGTGTAGTGATGCTTCCATGTGAAGTAACGGCTGTATTGTTTCGGAGAATTTATCAGGGTGTTCATTACCTCCGCCAGCTTCTCAGGACTTTGCTGCCGCGCGTTCAGGTATGAATTTGGAGGGAGGAATCTGGAATCAAATAAATAAGAAATGTTTTTTTTGTATCACAAAAAACATAGGCTCTTTCTTGATTATGCTGACTGATATTTAAGAGAATGACCCATCGGCCCATATGTATGGAAACGCTCGTTTTTTTTTGCGATTTAGAATGACCCACTCGGCCCATATGTATGGAAACGCTCGTTTTTTTTTGCGATTTCGATGTTGGTCCCATAGAGAATATAAAGGTCCCAAAGTAGTGAAAACCCTGACACCAGAGCTTGCTGCCCACAAGATAAGAAGAAGAGAAAGTTGCTCAGTTTAAAAACCGTCAACATATCTATACATATAATAAAATTCTAAACTTGGCGATGATGTACATTGAAGATATTTGCAAAAAAAATAATTTGGGGTGTTTAGAATACGTAACGGAATACATAATGACCATTTTTAGAACTTTTGTCTGTTTGTCTGTTTGTCTGTTTGTCTGTTTGTTTGTTCGCGCATCACTTAAAAACTACTGAACCGATTTGGATGGGGTTTTCACTAAAGTAAAGGGCATGGTTCGGATTAAAATATAGGCTATGTTTCATCGCAATCGGTTTATTCAATCAAAAGTAATAGGTATTTAAAGACAAAGTCCCGACGGCACTGAATTTAATGCAAGCATAACATAAAAACTACTAAACCGATTTAACTTATAGGCTTTATTTCATCGCAATCGGTTCATTAAATCAAAAGTTATGTTATGAGTATTTAAAGACAACGTCGCGAGATCCAATGTAATGGAATGCACTAAGACCATTTTTAGAATTTTGTCTCCATGTTTCCCCGGAATGCCGGTCTAGATGCAATGACAATTGAAGTGCTAAACAATTGAAGTGCGTCTTCGAGTAAGCCACCCGAAAGCGGTCAGACGCTTGAGCAAAGAGAATATAATCATTACATTTAAGAGACGGGACTCCTTGAAGCAAAATAATCCTACAAAACGTCAACTCGAGGCTACCATCCAAAGCCAACATAGAGCAAAATGTTGCCAACCTTGAAAACAAAATGACAAGTGTAGAGTAGTGATGTGCTATGAATCTTAAGATGTCGATAGTTTCAGAAAAAAAAAATTGGCCATATGGTTGGCTGAATAAGTTTATATACCTTTTTTTACAAATTAGAAGCGGGTATTCGTTTTAAACAATTTTATTCGTAATTTAACACAATCAATCAATCAATATTTAGAAATTAAACAGACACAGCACAAGAACCACAGACTGATGCCATTGTAAAGGTACATATTATACACATGCTCATTACTAGCACGGAGCCTGCTAATTTCGAGCAAATGCTAATTAGTAGCATGTGTGAACATACTTTGCTAGAAATTAGCATGCTAATTATCACCTTGCTCAAAAATCGGTAGGCAGTTGATTTTCGAGCATGCTACCTGTGGCGCGGGTGGAAGAGGGTGATCTAAGAATAATATAAGTAGTGTGCTCTATGCTTCATAAGCACGTATTTACAGTTGAAAAGCATGCTCATTCAGAAGTATGTTACAATCTAGCATGCTTATTGCTATGAAATGTAAACAGTTCATAGTTATATCTGTAGTCCTGCAAGACGGACTACTGTGAATGGGCCTCTTTAGATAGACATACTCTAAAATAGCATGCTAGAAAGCATGCTATTTTAGATGTTAAAAATGCTAAAAATGAGGCTGCTCTGTACTATTTACATTTGCTAGCAATAAGCATACTAGATTGCATACTCCTAAAAGAGCATGCTTTTCAACTGTATACACGTGCTTATTAATAAAGCATAGAGCACACCCTCTTACACCCGCGCCTCAGGTAGCTAGCATGCTCGAAAATCAACATTTTTGAGCAAGGTTCTAATAAGCATGCTAATTTGTAGCAAAGTATGTTTACACATATTACTAACAAACATTAATTTTGCTCGAAATTATCATGCTCTCGTGCTAGCAATGAGCATGTGCTCATTGCCAATGTTGCAATGTTGCTGAGTAGACAAATGATAAAATCTAGTCATCATTATCTATGGCGTGTAAGGTACTTTACTTTGGGGTTGATTCAATCGCTAATACGGCTTCTCCTATAAATGCGGTGTCCTCGTCCGCACGAGTCAGATCCATATTACTGTTCTTGTCAGCATCAGAGTCACGCTCCTGGTCCAATTTTTTCTACCGCATCAGCCATGTCTTCTATTTAATGAGGCGTTTTCATTAAAAAAAAAACTGTTCAAAGACATTGGAAGGATGGCGTTATAATCGTGCCAATTTAGCTGTCAGATCGAAACATGTTTTACTCGATTCCCTAATTTTAGGGAGCAATTTTTTGATTTATTATTAAGATTATTATGGTTTTAATATGAGAGTCGTTTTGATACTTCAGATTGATTAACTTTTTGTGCAGTCAATGTTCGTTTATGTACAATAAACGAAAAATATCGGTGCTATTGCGTATTTATTGGTAGAGAAAAATTATCAATTGGCAACACCACCACTATCAAACGTCATTTGAGTGATGCAAACCATAGACAAACAACACTTTTTACTGTCAATTTGACAGGTTTTTTTGAACTTTTTATATTGCCATCTACTGACTTTTCGATTTACTAGTCTTGGAAAACGCCTCATTGGTTCAGTTTTTCGCTAGGTCTTCATTTCCAGTAACTTGAACCATTTCTTACATCTGAAAATAAACATACCTGTGTATAAGTTTATCATATTATCATCAAAAATATGATGGATGATTTATGTATGATGGATGTTCTGAGGTTTCAGAATATCTCTGACTACCCCCTCGGGGAACATAGTCGTGAGCATACGTATGCGTATGCATGTAGTATGTATCAAAAATATCGATATCGATATTTCTTCAAATCCCTCACTTTACAAATACCGCTCCGCTCTTTATGAAAACGAAGACACATTTCTCAAACTTAAAATGATCGCATTTTTGCCTAAATATGAACCAGGGCTGATAAATAGGATAAATTTATGCTTACCGAGATTCATCCAGCGAAAATCTTGCTATGATGTTACGTTTTTTACCATCTTTTCTTTCCGACATTTCACTGCATATCTCACATTTCCTGTACTTCATTTTAAGCTTTTATGGTGCAATATCACGTAATACCCTGTATTTAAATGTGTTTTCAGTTTTATATTCAGGTTTATTCACCCAATAAACATTTTAAATAATTTCCAAAAGTTATCTTGACAGAGACCGTTTCGCAGACTCATTACGTCAGGTGACATTTCATGAAAGAGACCGTCAAGAAAAGAGACGAATATAGACGCCCATCAAAGTTCTCCTCCGTCTCATATATTTTCTCGCATGTATGCAGTTGCGATAGACTGCGCTTGAGGGCAGACGTCGTTGTCGGTTGTTCTCTAATATAAAAAATTTCGATGCTAAATTGCTAAGCTTCAAATTAAATATAATATTGTTGTTATTAATTAACGAGGTAAATAAATAAAGATATTGTTGTAAATACATTAAAAATAAATAAATTACGTCTATAGAGTGTCATTTTGTGCAATAATCCTGTAAAATTTTGGTAGCGGTTGTTTAGTATGGCTGTCAGCATAGTTTGTTTTAAATATCGCTAGGTTGAGATTAGGTAGATTGTTCAGTTCAGGTTATTTGGTAGATTGTAAAAATAGTAATCATCATCATATTACTAAAGCTAAAAATATAATTTGTTGTGAATATCGCTAGGTTGAGATTCGTTAAATTGTACAGTTCTGTTTATCTTTTGTCAGTTTGCTAGGTTGCGTTGAGATTAGTTAAATTGTACAGTTCTGGTTATTATTTTGTAGGTTGTAAAAATAGGCATACTCATAAGGCTGTAAATATAATTTGTTGTGAATATCGCTATGTTGAGATTGGTTCAATTGAACAGTTCTGGTTATTTTTTTACTTATAAGGCACTGTCAGTTTGCTAGGTTGAGTTGACATTAGATAGACTGTACAGTCTGGTTATTTGGTTTGGTAGGTTGTAAAATTTGGTAGGTTGTAAAATATGCATATTTTTAAGGCTGTAAATATAATTTGTTGTGAATATCGCTAGGTTGAGATTGGTTCAATTGAACAGTTCTGGTTATTTTTTTACTTATAAGGCACTGTCAGTTTGCTAGGTTGAGTTGACATTAGATAGACTGTACAGTCTGGTTATTTGGTAGGTTGTAAAATTTGGTAGGTTGTAAAATATGCATATTTTTAAGGCTGTAAATATAATTTGTTGTGAATATCGCTAGGTTGAGATTAGTTAAATTGTACAATTTTGATTATCTTTTTAGTTTAATAGGCCTTTTCTTGAAAATGCCCGCCAGAAAAAAAACGAGTCTATCTGCAAATAGCAGGGATGCTAAGAGGATGAGAGTGGTCAGGTCTCAAGAAACGGCAGAAGATTATGAGGCGAGACGTGATGCAGCCCAAGACCATCAGGCCAGCACTCGCGCATTAGAATCTGCTACTCAATATGAGTATCGGCTTAGACTACAGCGCGCTCACACGGCGGCCTCTCGGTCTCAAGAGAGTACCGAAGAACGGGAATTACGACTATTCGCTGACAGAGAGCGCCATATGTCATCTCGCGAGTCTGAAACTTTCACTGAAAGAGAATCTCGCTTAAGCTCTCAAAGAACTCTAACAGCATTATCTCGGTCTTTGGAGGCAAGCGAAGAAAGTGAATTGCGTCGTGCGTTGGACCGTGATCGTCATACATTGTCTCGCGAGTCCGAAACCTTCACTGAAAGAGAATCTCGCTTAAGCTCTCAAAGAACTCTAACAGCATTATCTCGGTCTTTGGAGGCAAGCGAAGAAAGTGAATCGCGTCGTGCGTTGGACCGTGATCGTCATACATTGTCTCGCGAGTCCGAAACCTTCACTGAAAGAGAATCTCGCTTAAGCTCTCAAAGAACTCTAACAGCATTATCTCGGTCTTTGGAGGCAAGCGAAGAAAGTGAATCGCGTCGTGCGTTGGACCGTGAGCGGCATGCATTGTCTCGCGAGTCCGAAACCTTCACTGAAAGAGAATCTCGCTTAAGCTCTCAAAGAACTCTAAC
The DNA here is from genome assembly GCA_963693445.1 of Agonopterix heracliana. Lineage (NCBI taxonomy): Eukaryota > Metazoa > Arthropoda > Insecta > Lepidoptera > Depressariidae > Agonopterix > Agonopterix heracliana. Next base: position 5,102,255 of record OY856321.1, read on the forward strand.
AGCATTATCTCGGTCTTTGGAGGCAAGCGAAGAAAGTGAATCGCGTCGTGCGTTGGACTGTGAGCGGCATGCATTGTCTCGCGAGTCCGAAACTTTTGCTGATAGAGATTCTCGCTTGGATTCTCAGAGAAATCGTGCAGCGGCGTCTCGAGACCTCGAAAATAGTGAAGAACGTGAAGCACGATTAGCCGCCGATCGCGAACGTCACAACAATGCCAGAGCTCTCGAAACAGAAGACCGTTATGAACTTCGATTAGAATCTGCTAGACGGAATTACGAACGTACACGCCAAATTAGTGAAAGCTATTTTTTAACTGAAAGGGAAAGACTACATGATATACGACAAGAAGAAACAGCAGAACAACGAGAATCACGCTTAGAGGAAAACCGAATTCGACATTCTATAAACAGAATGTTAGTTTCATCTGAGGATTCCGATGAGTCTCAGGAAAATAGTTCAACGAACAATTTTCTTCCTTGGGTCAATAAGGAAAAAGCAGGTTTTGAGTATTCGCCTAGGATTGAATATGCTGAATTCGCTTCTATAGGTGGTATGGCCGTAAGTTGCAATTTTTGTGATGCACTCAAGTGGAGAAAAGAACCAAATGGTATTTGTTGTTCGAGTGGGAAAGTTTACATTCACAATTTTCAAGACCCTCCAGAGCTGATAAAATCTCTTCTAAATGGTAACCATCCGCAATCAAAACAATTCTTAAACAGTATCCGCTCATATAACAGCGCATTCCAAATGACATCTTTTGGAGCAAAACAAATTTCAGAGGGACCTTTCATGCCAACCTTTAAAGTGCAAGGCCAAGTTTATCATCTCATAGGATCTTTACTACCACAAGACGAGCCAAAATTTCTCCAGATTTATTTCGTATCAGATTACAATGAACAGGCAAATATCAGAAATCAGAACTTTCCTCAACTAAACAGTGACCTTATTACTCAACTTCAAACTATGCTGCATCAGGCGAATCCTTACGTTAATAGTTTCAAAGCCGCAATAGAATCTATTCCGCAGGACCAAAACAATGACTACAAAATAATTATCAGAGCAGATAAAGGTCCTGCTGCTGAACATCGCGGCCGGTACAACGCCCCCGTGACCGATGAAGTTGCAGTGGTTTTAGTTGATCAAGACTGTGACAGACGTGACATCGTATTGCACACTCGCGACAATCGCCTGCAACGCATTTTCGAAACACACCGAGCTTATGATGCCCTGCAATATCCTTTAATTTATTGCCGAGGCGAAGATGGATACAATTTTGGACTCTATCAAGTTAATCCCATTACAAGGATAACTAATTATAATAAAAAAATATCAGCCTTGCAATTTTATGCATACTTGCTGCAGATAAGGCGTAGTGGCTTTATCTATTTACAAAGATTCCGAGGACTTTTCAGCCAGTTTATTGTAGACATGTATGCGAAAATAGAAACCGAGCGTTTAGTGTACATACGCACTAACCAGAGACGTTTACGCGCCGAAGAGTACGTGCATCTACGGGACGCCATGCAACAAGATAATAACGTGGAAAACTTAGGGCGATTAGTAATTCTGCCATCCAGTTTTACCGGCGGTCCGCGGTACATGCATGAACGTACGCAAGATGCATTTTGCTACGTCCGAAAATATGGCAGGCCTGACCTTTTCATAACTTTTACTACTAATCCAAAATGGAATGAAATTTGTCAGGAACTTCTCGCAGGACAGGCGTCTTATGATAGGCATGATATTATAGCCAGAGTTTTCCACTTGAAACTAAAAAAAATTATCGATCTTATAACAAAAGAAAAAGCTTTTGGTGCAGCTCTTTGTTATATGTACAGCGTTGAGTGGCAAAAGCGTGGCTTGCCTCACGCTCATATACTGCTATGGCTACAAGAAAAAATTCGTCCTGATGCTGTTGACTCGGTCATAAGTGCAGAATTTCCTGATTTAAATGATGATCCAATATTACACGAAATTGTAAAGACACACATGGTTCATGGGCCATGTGGCACTTTAAATAGAAACTCTCCTTGCATGAAGGAAGGACACTGCTCTAAAAGGTATCCTAGAGCGCTATTAGAACAAACAATGACTGGGGAAAACGGATATCCATTGTACCGTCGAAGATCACCTCAACAAGGTGGATGCACAGCTACAGTCAGGTTACATGGTCAAGAAATCGTTTTAGACAATAGATGGGTTGTACCCTATTCACCTGTACTATCAAGAACATTTCAAGCTCATATCAATGTCGAAATGTGTAACAGCGTCGAATCTATCAAATATATATGTAAATATGTCAATAAGGGTAGCGATCAGGCAACGTTTGCCTTGAGAAATAACGAATATGACGAAGTCACGAGGTTTCAATCTGGCAGGTATATAAGCTCTTCAGAGGCGGTTTGGCGTATGTTGAGCTTCTCCATTCATGAGAGACATCCGCCAGTAATCCACCTTGATGTTCACCTTGAAGGCGGGCAACGGGTGTACTTTAACCCCGAAAATGTGGTAGAGCGGTTAGAACACCCTAGACAAACCACTTTGCTAGCATATTTTCGTCTTTGTGATACAGATGAATTTGCAAAAACACTTTTATATGACGAAGTTCCGTCATATTACACTTACGATAAGCAGCACGGAGTTTTTAACCGTCGAAGACGTGGATCAGCTGTGGATGGAGAACCTGGTATCTTCAAAGAACACGTGATTGGAAGAGTCTATGCGGTGCATCCAAACAGCTCCGAATGCTATTACTTACGCCTTCTTCTCCATACAGTGCGAGGACCTACTTCTTTTTCCGAACTGCGAAAAGTAGACGGTATTGAATATCCCACTTACCAGGCTGCTTGCCGTGCGCGTCACCTGCTAGATGGTGATCAACATTGGGATGACGCTTTAGCCGAAGCGTGTGTCAGCGATAGTCCACATCGCTTGCGTCATTTATTTGCGATCTTATTGGTATTTTGTGGAATTTCTGATTCTACTCAGTTGTGGCAAAAGTATCAAGAAAAATTAGCTGAAGACTTTTTAAGGAATGTACGACTTGCCAATAACGGCGAATTAAACGAAAGGTTGAGTGAAAGTACCTTAAATCGATGTTTGCTGGCTATCCAAGATATAGTTACTTCTATAGGCGGTAATCCACTCTCTCAATATGGTATGCCTGCACCAACGTTGGAGGGGGAACGCATTAATAGAGAATATGCGGCGGAGGTAAACTATAATCAAGTGGACCTCATCGAAACATTGCAAAACGGTGTTTCCAATCTAACAGCAGAACAGCGTATTATATTCAATCGAGTCTGTCAAAGTGTGGATGGATCTTTAGGAGAAATTCTGTTTGCAGATGCACCAGGTGGGACAGGAAAGACATTTCTCACTAAAATTATCCTGGCTCAAATACGTAGTCAGAGCAAAATTGCTCTTGCTGTTGCCTCATCGGGCATAGCGGCTACTTTATTACCTGGCGGTAAAACCGCCCATACGACTTTCAAAATCCCTATTGATTTGGATCGTACAGAAAGTCCAGTTTGTGACATTTCCAGGAACAGCGACAAAGCAAAGGTTCTTAAAGATTGCTGCTTAGTAATATGGGATGAGTGTACAATGGCAAACCGTAAAGCGGTAGAAGCGGTAGACAGAACCTTGCGAGACATTAAACAAAGTGACCAACCCATGGGCGGTATAACAGTACTTTTCTGTGGTGATTTTAGACAGACTTTACCAATAATACCACGAGGAACAAGAGCTGATGAGGTCAGAGCCTGCCTAAAGAGCTCAAGTCTATGGCGCAACGTTATACCGATGCATTTAACGATAAATATGCGGGCAAGAACTGGGGGCAACCCAAACGCACAAGAGTTTTCTGAGATACTACTGAAAATTGGTGATGGCACGTATCCACATGAAGAAGGAAAAGTTGTTTTGCCTGAAAATTTATGTTGTACAGTTTCTTCACTGCAAGACCTCATAGATTCTGTGTATGGTAACCCAACTCAGATAACAAATCATGAAAACTCTTGGCTTTGTGAACGAACTATTTTAAGTCCTCGCAATGACCAAGCAGCAACGATAAATGCTAAAATATTAGCGTGTGCTAATGGGGAAAGCGTAGAATATATCTCCATCAATAGAGTAATGGAACAAGAAGACGCTACTAACTATCCGATTGAATTTCTGAATTCCTTAAGCGCACCCGGCCTTCCCTCACACAAAATTAACTTGAAAATCGGTGTCCCTATAATTCTCCTTAGAAATTTAAGTCCACCAAAACTCTGTAATGGCACCCGGCTAAAAGTCACAAATCTGCAACAAAATGTAATAGAAGCTGAAATTTTGACAGGATGTGGCGAAGGCGATAGTGTTTTTATACCTAGAATCCCCCTCATTCCGAATAATTTTCCGTTTAGTTTTAAACGCTTACAGTTTCCCGTAAGCCTTTGTTACGCTATGACCATCAACAAAGCGCAGGGCCAGACGCTGCGTGTTGCAGGCGTAGACCTCAGTGTCAGTTGCTTTTCGCACGGCCAGCTCTATGTAGCCCTTTCCCGTGTTTCCAACTGCAGAAACCTTTACGTACACGTCCCTGGTGGTTCTACTTCCAACATTGTTTACAGGGAAGCTTTACAGTAGAGTGATCCTATTTTTTTGGGCACTTATCACATAACTGAACCAATTGAAGACAAAGAAGAATACAAAGAAAGAAACAGAAAAATTTAGAAAAAGTTATACCTAGGTATCAATTAAAATAAATAAACAAATAAATAAATAACGCTCACAAATAAAATGTCATACTTACATAACATGAGAAAGAAACAGAGATATACCTAGGTATCAATTTAAATAAAATGTCACACTTACCTACATAACATGATAAGCATAACATAACAAAATATTCTTTATCCAAAATAATTCACTCAGTAGTTTTTTACATGCATTTATTAATGCATTCTTTTTCTTTTTTCCAGTAAGTATTTCCTATTTGTTTTTCTTTTCTTTCCTTTCCTTTTTCTTTACATTTTTTCAGTAGTCCGCGCGAACGAAGTCGCGGGCACAGCTAGTTATTAATAAGAAAGACCCTTTAGAAAAACTTTGGGCATGTTGCGTATTAAAATTTTGGTATGTCGCCACTTGAAGAATTGTAATGAGGGATTTTCCGAAAGCCATTAAAAAAGAAAAAGTATACTTCCTAATGGCTCGATACATGGCGTTGACGAGACAGGGGCGAGCGACCTTGCAGAACAATTCCTATTTTCGTCTATGTCTCTCTCTCGGTGTGGTCAGATCTGATGTTAATGTTTTTGTTTACATCCATTAAATTGGTGATATCATTTTAATACTCCGAAAGCTGACTGTCTGAAGAGCAGACAAAGTAATCCTCTACATATTTTGTGGCGACGAGAAAAAAAAAAGAATCGGATCCACGCGGGCTGTGTTGCGCAACAGAAAACGCGGCCGGCCGGCATATTTGAAGAATGGAGAATTCGGCAGATGCTGCTGTGGGCCCTCAGTTCAGCCGGTTCAGCGAGACCAGCACAACGCTGGGCCAGTATACTAGATGGTCAGACCAACTTAAACGACACGCAAAAAGTAGCAAGGTTGCTACACCAAGCGGGCCCTGTAATAGGTACAGGAGATATATGAAAATCTGAAAGATTCGGGAGATGGAGATAATGAGTACGAAAAATTCGTAAATAGATTGAATTCTTACTTCGAACCAGTATTGAACGTAAGTTACGAAAGACAAAAATTCAGAAATTAAAATATTTATCAACGCGATTCCATTGATCAATTTGAGCTGAGGTTAGGGAAACAAGCTAAGTATTGCAATTTCACTGACGCAGATGAAGGGACCAATTTATTGAAAGAATTACCAACCTAGAGCTTAAAAGAAAACTACTGAAGAAAGGAAATGACTTAACCTTTAATGAGTATTTAATTTTTTTTTAATTTTAAATGGATGACCTTACCTGGATGTGGAAAGAATATATGAGCTGGATAGTTAAAAAGTATATTTATGGCTTAAAACAGGCCAGCATGGCCTGGAATTTTAAAGTTCATGACTTATTAGTTATTATGTAAAAATACATTAATTAAAAGTGTGAGTCATGCGTGTTATTTCAAAAAGTCTAATAATGATCTTAATATCATTGCATTATATGGAGACGACTTTTATATATTTTATAGTGTAAACAGCTCAAATAAAAAGGAGTTATCATGTTTACTTGAAAAAGAATTAAATGTAAAGAATCTAGGTGAACTCAAGACCTGTTTAGGCATAAATATAACTGGAGATCATAAGGAAGGTGTCTTAAAGTTTGACCAAAGTGAATATATTAAGAAATTACTTATTAAGTTTGGTATGACAGATTGTAAACCAGTGGCTACACCGATGGTCAAGAATAATGCATTGTTAACATCTGATCGTGACTGTTTAGATGATAATACCTACCATGTCATAGCCAAGAAGAACAAAAAATCAAATTCAGAGTAACATGCTGCAGATGGCGCTACCTACAACATTTTGATAGTAATTATTCTCAAATTGTTTTTTATTTTTAGTTCAAGAGGACCTAATTTTATTCTTACTTACTTTTTTTTTTTACAAATGTCGGTTCAGTAGTTTTTGGGTGATGACAGGCAGACAGACAGACAAAATTTCTAAAAAAGGTTGATTTCGAGTCAGGGATACCTAAAAACCATATCGTAATCTTTTTTTTGTAAATATCTTCAATGTACAGACACAATTCAGTTATAGTTTTATAATAGTTTAGATAGAATTTCCTGTTATGTTTTCGTCAAAGAAAAAATAATTTCTAATCAATCATTCAAAAGAAGATCGTTCATGATTCTACGATTTCGAAGAGAAATCATTTTAAAGAAATCCAAAAGCTCGTCATAGAGACGCCTATGAGAAATACGTTGCGATAAAAAATCTAAATGTCTAGTGAATGCACGCTAGCGCTGGATGGATTCCACACGCTGCGAGTGGACCGCATAAAATGGGATCCAAACTCTACTAGCGAACTCTAAGTGACTACAAGTTTATTGTATAGGTTTGTGCATCAAACTGAACACCTGCATAAACAAGAAAAGATCAGATTGTTCAGGGCGGTAACTTACTTGTTATAGTCAGCTCCACCAAATACGATGGGTACAGCATAATTCTGTAACGCTGTCAGTACTTTCTCCGTCACATAGTCTTTACAAAGCGAGTTCTCCAACGCCAGATAGAAGTAGTAGTCTCTCTCCAACATCGCGGTACAATCTGAGCTGCGATTTTTTGGACATTGCAAAGTACCACAACCGCCATATATATCCACTTTCAACCCATAAAGATCCAGTGCCTTTTGTAATTTTTCCACAATTTTATTCCTCCCACTTATAGCGTTACAATTAGATACAAACCAAGCGGCTGCTTTACTTTTATTCTGTAACTTGTTAAACAAGTCTTCCTCTACCTCGGGTTCATTAAAGCTTTCATCATACCATTTCATATTCGGTTTCGGACCCACTACTTCACCATCACTATTTTTTATAAGTATATATGAATATGGAATATCAGAGTCCAATCTATACGTAGAAGTCCAATTGAAGTATCCTTCAAACACAGAATTGCATAAGGGATAATTGTCAGCTGACTCCGTGTTGATGAAAATATATTTCTGATGCGGCGATCTAGATCGTGGAAGATCTAAAAACACTGTGTATTTGTCTAGATTACGTCCGTTAAAAGCTACTGCATCAAATTTCTTTATGTCACCACCGAAGAAGTTTCTATCAGCGGTGACATAACAATTTTTCACCGAGCAATTATTCTGGATGAATTTCTGCTGTCCTGGTCCCAAGTAGTAGAAAGGAGAGAAGTCGTTTCTCGTCCACAGAAGAATGTACTTGAGTTCTTTCGGTAGCCCATTTTTCTCTGTTAAATTGGAATTCGAATCTTCTTTTTTAAATTGGATCCAAAGAATGTAAGCGACGAAACTGAGGCAAATGATGGTAACAAAGAACTTTAAGGTCAAGGTTTTTCTTAGGATGTATAAATAGCCTTTTGATATGCCCCGATACATAATGGCTTCGATGCTTGAGACCTGAAACAAGAACAGTTATTTATTAAACTCACTTCCCAAGTAGGGGTACAACAAGGCGAACCCCTCGGCCCGTTGATTTTTAGTCTGGCCATCCATAAAATTATCGCAGACCTAAAATCAATACTGAACATACTGGTACTTAGACGATGGTACGATTGCATTTGCATTGGCAGTCCGGATATTATAGTGGCACAGGACCTACAGGAACTTATTGAAAGATTTAAGCTCGGGCCACACAGAGGCGGTTCTGCGGAAAAGCGGGCCGGCGGCGGTCCTGCCGGAAGCGAAAGCGTTCCGGAGCCTGCCACACAGGGTCCGCGCGGCGCGGTGGCGGCGTGGTAGCGTGGCGGAGGCGGCCGGTGTAAAACCAAAAGCGGCCATGTTTCAGTATCTGTACAGATTGCTATTGCTACTCAACGGGATTCTCAACCATTTGAGTTTGAGGGCAATGCACTTCTACCAATTTCTAGCACTAATCAAAGATCAACCAATTTGGCAAGGGAAGTAAGAGAAAAATTTGTAAATTACTTACTTTAATAATAATTAAATGAGGTCACGCACGACTTTGCTTCAGTTCCTTTGAAATTTTTTCCCAAACAAATACTCTTTTTCAGACTGTTTTATAATCTTTAACACTCATATTACAAAGACAAGGATGTGGTTGAATCAATATATTAGTTTTTCGGTAGAATTCATGTCGAAACAGCAATCGAAAATAGTGAAAAAATACAAAATGGCAGCGCGGTAAATACCACCACCGGACCGCCACCGCTCTGTGTGACACCTCGCTTTGACTACAATGGAATACTGCGACCGCCGCCGCTTCCGCGACGCCCCCGGCACGCCACCGCGCCGCCTCCTGGGCCCTATTCAACAAACGGTACAATTGTAATTTACAATTCTGGGTACATTGCTGAGAATGTTAGGCATATGTTACCTACTGCAAGTTTAGCGTCATAAGTAACCAGCAATGTACCCAGAATTGTAATTGTAAATTACAATTGTAACGTTTGTTGAATAGGGCCCTGGTTGTCATAGCGTTCTGACCGGTACTGCGCCGCGCCGCGCCGCTACTACAATACAAAAAATATAAACTCGTACATTACAAAAAATCCCGCCTCCGGCTGTGTGTGGCTTGAGCTTCTTGGAGGTAACAAGTTCCGGGACAGTACGTCGAGAGGCGGGCCGCAAATTCCTATATATTGCGACACAACCGGTCACCGGTGCCCGAAGAAGTATCAGAGTCTGAAAATCATGATCCTTTTTCCGACGGGGATGGAGAATACGCATCCGACAAAAATTATGAACCCCCGAAAGACGAGTCTGACTCCAGTGATAGTATTTTTAACACCCGGCCTCGATTTTCTCAAACTGGAAATCGGATGCGAAGGAGTTTGTCCCAAGGCGACTCGGATGAAGAGGATTCTCAGGCAGCTGATGGTGATGATGCTGAATCTTTGCATTCGCAAGAGGATCATAGTCAAGGTACTCATCCCAATCCTAGTGCTCAAGTAAGCGACAATAACATTCAGAATTCTCAAAATACGAACGATGTTGAAGGCGGCGATGCTCAGATTGCTCAGTCTACCCAAAATTCTGGTGACGAAGATGGCGAGGAAACTGAAGCAGAAGATAATAATGAAGCAGGTAATCTACAACAAGACACCGCCAGTAATCATTCGAGGGTAAGTGATCAGTCAGAAAATTTGTTTCAAAACAATGAGACACCAGCATGAGTCCGAGAACCTAGACGACCAGATACCCCTGTAAACGAAGATGAATGGGAAGACGTGGTTGATGACATCCCCGAGTTCTCTTTTGATTCTACTTTTGTGGGTCCCACGTTCGAAATAGATGAGAATTCCACACCGATGCAAATAATTAGCCAGATAGTTAATGAGAATATTATTGAATATTTGGCCGAATGCACAAACACTTACGGCGCTAACTTGTGTAACAAAAACCGACCTCATACTAGAAACAGTCGTAACAAAAGCTTTAAACCGACTACGATAGAAGAAATGAAAGAGTTTTTGGCACTTTCATTTTTACACGGTCACATACCTACAGATCCCTGTTTCACGAAAATCGAACGGCTATTATGTCGCTCTTCCCAACCGTCGTAGCTGAGGAACATTGGTACAGAATGTCAGCTTGGCAGCCTTCTTGCCGTCTTCACATGTGGCTACAAAGCTTGTCACTCGCATACTGAACCTTGATGGTGACGGCCTTTGTGTGCCCTTTGTTAAAGACGCTCTGACTGCCTGGAAATCCCACCCAGTTCCCGAACCAAAACCGGCCAGATGCTGCGGGTGGCCAAAAGAGTTGGGACGTGATAGCTTCGAAAGAAGTTGGACAGCTTATTATAAAACGCAACTAGTTCTGCCTGGGCTGCTTCGAAACCGGAATCAGGAGCATGGCTGCACGCGCTACCGTCGCCACACTTAGGCACCCTCTTGGATAATGACACTCTGAGAATTGGGGTGAAGAATTTTTTTTATCCATTTTTTGAAAATTGTTTGATATTCTAAACATTATATTGAAATTAGCAGCATAATCATAAGCATATGCTCACGACTATATTCCCCGATAATATTCTGAAAACTCAGAACATCCACTTTTCACTAGTAGTACCGAAACTCTGTCCAGTGTGACCGAGAGAGCCGTCGCGAAAGTGAAATTAATTTTTGAATAGGTATCTGTGTTTAAAATTTACGATTAGAGCGAGAGACATATACATATACAGTGTGAAATTCATATCATTAGCATCTTTTTAAACTATACGAGTCTACCCATCAAACTGAATAACTTTTACTATGGGAGCAAACTGATCGGAGCAAAAATAAAATCAGCTGTTGCATACATTTGAGTCGACTGCAGTTTAGTATAGAACAGAAGATTTTTTTAAACTCCGATGGCGGGGAGTTTTAGCACGTCATTTTGGTTAGTATTCTGAGTAAGTATGCAAATCAGCTAGTTAAACCAAATATTCTTACGCTATATGCCCAGCAGTGGGCTGATTTGATTTCTGTTTCAAAAATCTCCGTCACGTTCGCTCTGAACTTCTGTACTTTAGTAGTCAACTATTCTTGTTTATTTTAGTTCGTTATGTTTACCCTAATACCTATGTATTTTATCAATGAACCATATTTTTTTCACAAATTTCTCAATATAACATAACCAGTAAATATGACATAGATAGCTTCAAACTTCATTCTTGACTTAACCACCGCGTCAGATGGCGTTCTAGAGAAGATGCGGCCAGAAACTCTACAACAAAACAAAATATAAAAAGTCCCATGTATATGAGTTTGGAATACCTATAATGGAGGACAGACTGCCTAACAAGCGGTGAAACCATAAAGCTATTATACCTTACAGGAATAGAGTCAGTGACATGAGTTGTCAAATGAAACAGTTTTTGGATGTTTTTTGGAGACTATTCGCAGGCAAAAATTCTAATACTGTCTATAATTCTGAGTCTAACGTAAAATCGTGGATAAATTAATGAAGTAGTGTCAGTATATTTCACAAAATTATCTACGGTTTCACTTTAGATTCCCAATTATTCACGAAAACCGAATTGTAAAAATTGATTAGTGACTAAAAAACGGTTCTATTGATTCGCGTCACGTATCTCTTTCTATTATACAGTGGTGCCGCTAGGTACATCTCGCTGTCTCAGCTGTATGTTCCTCTATTCCTACCTCTATGGGTGAAACACTAAGGTGTAACATGATAATATTTCTTGGTGGTCGGTAATGATCGTTCTTTTCCCTTTCTAATCCAACGTCAAAAATGTTAGCTCCTCTCCTGTCATTTTCGTAACTAAGTCATTGGATAGAAAGGGACACACCTAAAATTGGAAATATCGACGACGCCTTGGCCAATTTTCTTGTTTCAATGCTTGTAAGGAGGAGTAGCATCCTTGATGATTTAAATCCATGATATAAACCATGGATTTCTATGATAAAGGATACCAATCCTCTTTACAAGCATCGTGTTTCGTACGTCGATGTTTCAAATTATTAGGGCTTTTTTTTAAATATATTTACCCACACATTTTGTCTTGTCTATCAGTTTACATTACACCATAGAGGTAGGAATAGAGGAACATACAGCTGAGAGCGCGAGATGTACCTAGCGGCACCACTGTATAATAGAAAGAGATACGTGACGCGAATCAATAGAACCGTTTTTTAGTCACTAATCAATTTTTACAATTCGGTTTTCGTGAATAATTGGGAATCTAAAGTGAAACCGTAGATAATTTTGTGAAATATACTGACACTACTTCATTAATTTATCCACGATTTTACGTTAGACTCAGAATTATAGACAGTATTAGAATGTTTGCCTGCGAATAGTCTCCAAAAAACTTCCAAAAACTGTTTCATTTGACAACTCATGTCACTGACTCTATTCCTGTAAGGTATAATAACTTTATGGTTTACACTCAATTTACACTGAAACCAAAAACCATTTTGAATGAAGGTTTTGATTATTTCAATATTTAATTAATAATCTGTAAAATTTGCAGGTTATAGGTCGATTATTATAAATAAATTAAAAAATAAGACGAAAGTTAGTTTTGAACCCCCTATTATAGTAATGTCCCACAATGACCGACGTAGTTTGGAGTTCAGTTTATTTATGAGATTTTTCGTTTGTTAATTGTGCAACCAACGTAATTTTTTCACGAAAATCATATTTGCAGAAAATGCAGTGGACAACCAGTCTTTTTTGATTACATTTGCGATAAATGTTTTGAGTAAGAAAGATGAGACTTAAAAAAAAATACACAAAAAATTTTGTTTTTTAGAAATGCTGTTACTAATAATTAAAGTTTGATTTTGATATAGCATAGTTTGTTTTATCTTAACATGTTTGTAAACTACGCCTTATAATTTCCATTTCGTTACTGCACCTTTCCATTTTGTAACCATTGAGTACCTCAATGTTTGTAACTGTCTCAGATTACAAATATGAAAAATTAATTGTGTTTTAATTATTTAACAGGGCACAAGCTTATTTTTTTCGAGATTTCAGTAAAGTAATAGCATTAAAACAAAAAATAATTCCGGTACGTTGCCCAAAAGTTACAAAATGGAAATATTTTAGTTTATTACAAGTAATTGATGTAATATATAACCTTTTTAATGTCAGTGTTCCAAGTACAAAAATTAGTTCCAATGATTTTTTATTTTTTTGGTCGGGCTTTAGACAAGAAGTTTAAAATAGTTGCAGAGAACATTGATATCCTGATGCTCCAGGGGTACTGCCTACCTAAACCATTGAGATTTTAGAATCTGCTGATTTTGAATTAGTATTGTTGGTATCAAGCAGACTACGTAATAAAATTTCAGTGTGGCGGCGATTCTATGCCTAGGTTCTAGATGTAATGGGAAGACAACAATTCTAAGAGTATCTGCTGATTAGGGTACTTAAAGATGCAGATTGAGTCCCGTGGCGGCGGCGTTATTAGGGCATATATTTCGAATCAATACTTAACGGTACAAAAGTTAGAGAGAGCTCCAGTTTGGAGTCGATCCCAACGGGACCGGAGCCCAGCTTGGCCACGGGAGGATGCGGCCTCCGTCCCCTCCATCCTCGTCCTTTCACCAACCTGAATACGATTTTTTACTGTTCAACAATACGATAGAACTATCGTCTCACAAACTGGGCAAATGCACTGTGGGGGTACCCACATTGACATTTACCTCGGCGGTCCACCGGCGAATAGGGAACCGCCGAGTTGTATATAGATAGGTTATTTGTCCAAAATAAATCAGTACGAACTGAGACTCAACTGGTTTCACTACTCCTGCCCTAGCCACCAAACAACCCTCAAAGCACTGTCCCCAAACTGGTGACCCCGTCAATTGCAACATGTCCGAGAACACGCACTTCGAAGAGCAGGCGCGCCGGTTCGGTGAGCAGCTGAGGGCCTTCGGGAAATCACTGGAGGCCCTAGGTTTGAAGATCACGGACCTGGACGCCAAGGAGAACAAAATACTGGAAATGTCAGCCAAGTGCGCCAACTCCGTCGAGGCTCGCGCTTTGAAGAAGGAAAACGAGGCGCTGCGCAGGCAGATAGCCAGGTTGGAGGCCAGCCGGCTGCGCGGTTCCCCGTACCCAAGGGAGTATTTCTGCCCGACAACCTCGCCGGCGCCGGTATGCTTCTTTCACCAGCGTTTCGGCCAGTCGGCGAGGAAATGCGCACCACCGTGCGGTTGGCCCGCCAGGAAACAAAAATAAATAAACATCGCCCGTCTCCGTACCAGAAACGCCGCCGCTCCATCGTCAGCACATACTACACGGTAGCGAAAGGACAACGCAGCGAAAACCACGCACGTCGTCCTAAGCACCCAAGCTCCGAGGCATGAGAAGTTAGCGCAGCGGAAACCGCCGCTACTACCCCATCGCCAAGAAAAAAGGAAGACAGCAACATTCAGATGTACAACCCAAAGGGGTGTAAAACGCGCCAATAGCGCCACTCAGCTGTAAGCTTCCACCTCCCGCAGAGGGAAATAACGCCATTCTACAAAGAAGACACCGGCACACCGGTGAACGAGTAATCAATTGATCAGCCGTAAAAGCGACTATTGTTACCAATATCTTCATGGCTAAACGACGTCGCGACGCCACGCGATGCGTCGTAATCATAACGGTCAAATACATTGACTAAAAAACGTGCAAGAAAAAAACTCGACGCAAACGGCTACATAACTGCGTATGCATATAGTTTGGGGACAGTGCTTTGAGGGTTGTTTGGTGGCTAGGGCAGGAGTAGTGAAACCAGTTGAGTCTCAGTTCGTACTGATTTATTGTGGACAAATAACCTATCTATATACAACTCGGCGGTTCCCTATTCGCCGGTGGACCGCCGAGGTAAATGTCAATGTGGGTACCCCCACATGCACGGAATAAACTCACCTAGTGTCAGCAACAAAGTGAGGCCAGACTCCAAAACAAAATATCTGTTAATTGGTAGCAAATTCTGCGTAGTAATTTTGTACTTTTATACATGTTTTTTACATTGCTCTGTTCATTTTATTTTAACACACACACACCTAGGAGTCTACCCATCAATCTGAACTACTTTTACTATTGGAGCAAACCGGTGGGATCAAAAAAAATCTGTTGTTCCATAATAAACTTTTGTTCCATAATAACATTATAATAAATAATGCAAACATACAGCAACAGATGTTTTTTTGCTACGATCTGTTTGCTCCCATTGTAAAAGTTATTCAGTTTGATGGGTGGACTTTTAGTTCAAAAGGATGCTAATTATGTAGAATCAGATATGTGAAACTAACTTGAGAATTGTTGTTGCATGCTTTTCTAGGGTCGAATTTAACAAAATGTTATGGCTCGGGCCTCAAAATAGCATCGCTCAGCGGCGATCCGGCCAAGTACTCCATGGCTTCGAACAACAGCAGCTCATTATTTATGTACGATATGCTGACGCCTATCATCAATTCACCCGGTTTTAGCGACATCATCTTGTCGGTGAAACAGGCGTGGAGAGATATATTGAAGAAAGAATGTATGTTGTCTGTAAAAAAAAAAAATTAAATAAATGTCTCGAAAAAACTAAATCATATTTATAGTCATCCGTCACACAACATAAAAACTGAATTAAACACAAACTCGGTGGCGAGGGAAGACATCTGACGTTATCACAGATTACCCCCAAATCTGTGGACGTTATGCACGAAGAAAAATCGACGAGTTCTTGCATTTTCTGGTCCAAACGCAATAATCATTACTTCTCCAACTCTTGGCGCATTCCTCAGTTCGTTATTTGGCAACGATACTGAAATAACACATTTTCAATTTGAGTAATAACTTAAGACGCTGTTATCCCGTCGAGGCCGTTTTTTGAACACGAACGAAAGTGTTTTAAAGTCTGAAATTAAATTATGTCTTATTAAAGGATCGGGCGGATGGGCGACTGTTCTCAATTACACGATTAGATTAAGTTTACTAGATAGAAAAACATCCCAAAGTTACCCCTTTTTGTTATGTTTTTTCAATACTATAATTAAACTGCTGATATTTAACTTTTTATTCTTGTACTTAACTAAATACATTAAATATTTCTAGTGAACTCAGAAGAATTTTTAGCTTAGAAACTCCCATGAGCAAAGATATTGACGAAAAACACGTTTTTTTGCGATCCTGCTTTCAATTGGAGCGGGATGGCTAATTGTAAACTTATACTTGCAAGAAAGAGACGCTTGCACTGGGATAACCTAGCCTTAAAACCGATAATGTTCGGTTTTGCTTTAGCGCATGACCAGCGGCGAATCTAAGTTTTCTGTGATAATCAACATTCGACTTTTTGTACATTGACAATGACATAGATTTACACAAATGGTGCCACACTGCCAATTTAACTGTAAATATTGCACAACTATACATATTATGGAACTTACTATCTACGCTCAGGTTGAATAATTCAAAGCAGCGCTCTTGTGAAGGCACGGGAGGTAGTGATGCTATTCTCATTTGTAGGCCATTATTTTGAGCCGAGCGAACTCTCATGTGGCCCTGCGTCAAACATTCCCATATATCCATAAGTAACAAATCTCCAACGAATCTGCAATTATATCCCATCGAAAAATAAAAATTAAATTTACAATATCAACTATGAAACATAAATTAATATTATCTCAATTCAATTTTGAAATCGTCTACAGACCGGGGGTACAGACAGGTACAGAATGTCGTTGCTTATGCCCTTTCTAGAGCTAACGTAACGGCTTCAGTAAATTCGGACGAAATTTACGACCTACATAAAAATCTATGTCATCCCGGTATCACCAGAATGATTCATTGGATCAGAACAAAAAATCTGCCATATTCAGTTGAACAGATTAAGAGTATGACTGGAAGCTGCAAAATTTGTGCCGAGGTAAAACCCAGATTTTTGAAATATGAAGGCACTTTGATCAAAGCGACCGTGCCACTTGAAAGACCTTGATTGACTTTAAGGGACCGCTCCCTGGTGACGGAAACGGAAACCGCTATATACTTACTATTGTTGACGAATTCTCAAGGTTCCCTTTTACATATGCATGCCCAGATATGACAACAAATCCACAGATACCTATTGATTTACAAACATCCTTTTTAAGTCTTCTAGGATGATCTGTTCCTTTCTCCATCCTTCAACCAGATTCCTTTCAGTTGTTGTCACATCTTGACTTAAACTATTTTCCGACATTTCTATAACTAGACATTTTCCTATAGTCAAGAAATCGGATGGTCTCAGTACGGTTTCTAGCTCCGAACCTACATTTCGTGAAAACCTCGTAAGGATAAATTCTAGTGAAAATTTTATTTTAATTAAATAAGAAAAACTCGGAACTCGTATTACGCGTATTAGGTACTTCAGACACCGAGTGTCTATAGAAATTGGACCCTTGGCGACCCTTCCTTAGAGGAAACAATAGAGGCCCTCCGATTTCAGCACTAATCTCAGATCATGGTGAGAGACATCCAGAAAAGGGAAATAAAATCAATTTCTAAACCAGACAATAATAGGATTGTGGTGTTTCCTTTCAGTTGACGCCACAATGGAGAACGTTCTTGCGTCGCGACTGCAAATACACTTAAAAAAGTTGAAAGAATTGGAAGAACAGAGCTTGAAGCTCTGTGCTTATAATGAGATTGCCATGAACGACATCGTTAGGTTGCGAATTGCATTAAAGTTAAATTTAGAGAATTTAAAGACAGACTTTTCAAGTTACTTGGCTACTACTAATTTCAATGAAGAACTAGTAAATGCTTACATTGAAATGACGAGTAAGAGAAAGTATGCAGAGGAAGTTCTAATTAATTATGAGTCTTTGTTTGAAGGTAGTCAGATTCCCCGTAAAGAAAATACTGTTATTGGAATCCAGGTGGTTTGGTTTTAGCGCCAAACAAGTAAGTGGGACTGGTCTCACAAATTTATTTCGTAGTCGTAAGGCGATAGTTTTCTTACAGAGACAAAATTACTGGCAAAAAATTTTAAATTTTGTGATGCTTGCAAATGTTTAATGATCCGAGACAAGAGCTCGTATTGGGCATGAAACTAATAAGTACTACGTGTATTAGGTAGTACTTCAGACACCGAGTGTCAAAAGAAATTGATAAAAAATGGCGAGCCTTCCTTAGAGGAAACAAAAGAGGCCCTCAGATTTCAGCACTAGCCTCACTCAGATCATGGTGACATCCAGGAAAAGGGAAATAAATTCAATTTCTAAACCAGACAATAATAAGATATGTTACAACCACAAGTATGGAAAGTGCCCTGCATTCAATAAAACAAGCACATGTTGCACATGCGAAAAAATACGTGTGCTAAATGAGAAAAATCTATTTGCAAAGATGTGTAGATCGGTGAAAAACGCAGTGCATGACGTCATTATACAATCGGAACAAGAAGAGGAGAACTATTTCTGCGGTACTGTCACTATTAGACTCGCTTGCATGGTATCATTAGTACTCATTGGAGTAATTAAGAAGATCAAATTCATACTAGACCCAGGCGCTGATGTCAATATATTACCAACACTGCTTTGTACAGGATAAATAACTCCTCATCGAAGCTTTTACCTTTAAAAAAGACGTCGGCTATCTTTGAGAGCTGGAATGAATTCAAAACACCAGTTGAAGGCACAGTACTACTTAACATATAAGGAGTAAATAAGTATTTTGTGTAGCTGGTAACAATCTATCAGTACCAATAGGGTATTTTACACCATGTAAGAAAAAATATAAAAATGCATGTTTAAGATAGATTTGGAAAAAAATTAATGAGAAACTTCGATATTTATTCATAATAATGCAGTGTACATTTTAAAATTCAATTTTAAAAAACAAGGCAAGTTAAATCATAGATTTCGAAATAACACAGAGCACGACAATAATCTAGATTGTTTACAATCGCAGTGACGTCACGTCGCAATCCAACATGGCGATTGGCGAATGCCGTTTTAGATATTACAGATTAAAAAGCTTGTAAAAATAGTCTTTTTTAATCTGTAATATCTAAAACGGCATTCGCCAATCGCCAATCATGTTGGATTGCGACGTGACGTCACTGCGATTGTAAACAATCTAGATTATTGTCTATGATTCACAGAAACGTATAGTGACAACGAGAAGAGATGTGATCATAATGGAACAATTTGTTAAAATTCCAGATGCAAATGAACCAGAGAATGAAAATGACACAAAGAATACAAACACAAGCAAGGTAGAGATGAATATCTGACCAAACACAAGTGAATCGGATTCTGAAACAGATGACAATGTTTATGTCACCAACACACAAGACAATACCTATATACCAGACATCAACAAGAACATCAGATTCCAATAATGAGTACCAGGATATATTGTCAGAATATGAGGATACTCAAATACCAGTTGAGGTTACAGGAACAAAGCGACAGAGAAAAGAACCTGACAGATTTGGCTATTCTAGTATTTGTAGTAAGGATGTTCCTGCGTTGAATGGTGAAGAAATATCACTTGCAGAAGCTCTACATGGTCCAGAAAAACTGCAATGGCAGCAAACAATCCCTATTGGTATGAAATGTAATTCAGTTAATAAAGTTTTAAAGTTAAAGCGTGCCATTTATGGGCTTAAACAATCAGCGAGGGCTTGGAATAAGAGAGTCGATGATTGTTTACAGCTAATGGGTTATACACAATCAAAATTGGAGCCTTGTTCATGTACACTAAACGCTATTAAAAGAGCGAAATAACGGTCTACCAGCTATGTGCTTTCGCAGAATTCTCCACGATGTTGTTCTGCTGCATCACCAGACTCTAAGACGTTCATGTACAGAAACTACTCACCAACCGCTATCAAAAGAGCCCAAACACGGTCTACTAGCTATGTGCCTTCACAGAGTTCCCCACGATGTTGTTCTTCTGCATCATAAGTCCCTCAGACGTTCATGTTCAGAAGCTACTCACAAAATGCTATCAAAAGAGCCCAAACATGGTCTACTAGCTATGTGCCTTCACAGAGTTCCCCACGATGTTGTTCTACTGCAGCATCAGACCCTCAGACCTTCATGTACAGAAGCTACTCACAAAATGCTATCAAAAGAGCCCAAACACGGTCTACTAGCTATGTGCCTTCACAGAGTTCCCCACGAAGCTGGTCTGCTCCACCACCAGACCCTCAGCAGTTCATGTACAGAAGCTACTCACCAAACGCTATCAAAAGAGCCCAAATACTGATGGTAAAGATGTCTGGACTAGGTTTTAGGCAGTTTTCGGCGTGTTGTGCTTCTACGTAAACTTCACAGAGCAGACTTCGCAAACTACAGCTCGATGAATGCTTGATTACATAATACTATGGTATGGTTCAACAACTGAATGACATAGGTCGAACTGTCGATGACAAAGAAGTTGCGGAGATACTATTGAGTGAGGAATACTATTGCCTCAGGAGTATTATGTCCTTGTCTCCGGACCGGAAAATCAGACTAGATGAAAAAAAACTGGTGTAATTAAATTTTTAAGAACAGACAATGGAGGTGAATATTGCAACCGTGAGTTTTCTCATTTCTTAGTTGCGGCCTATACGCAGCAAAACGGAGTTGCAGAATGCCTAAATAGAACTTTAATTGAGAAAGCCAGGTGCATGCTCTCTGAAGCCAAGTTGGACAAACGCTATTGGAACGAGGCCGAGGCTGTTATGACGGCCGTCTATCTGAAAAACAGGAGTCCTACAGCAGCTTTGTCTAGTCGCATTCCAGAGCAAGTATGGTCCGGTTATAAAATTGACTCAGGCCACCTTAGGGTATTTGGATGCAGGGCATTTTCTCTTATTCCTGAATGCAGCCGCAACAAACGTGATGTAGTCTAAAGAATATTTGTTAAAATTGTAAAAAAATGTTTGCACTTTGCGTGAGGAAAGCTGCATGCTTCAATTTCGAGGCATGTATTGTACCCACTGTCCAATATAAGTGGCGACGGGCTCACCCCCCGTCACACTGGACAGAGTTTTGGTACTACTGATGAAACGTGGATGTTCTGAGGTTTCATAATATCTCGGACTTCCCCCTCGGAGATTTATAGTCATGAGCATATGCTTATGCTTATTTTGTTAATAATCAATATCTCTAAAACTGATAAGACCACCAAAATCTAACCCATCGTAGACCACCTTAACGAAAAATTTGTATCTGTGTACGTACCATCACAGGAAATTGCACTGGATTAATCCTTCTTGCTGTGGAAGGGAAGGCTCGGATTCGTCCAAAAAATTTCAAATAAAGCGGCTGAAGTGGGGGTAAAAACGTAGGAGCTTGCCGAGACTAAAACAGGATACCTGTGGTCATTCAGGATTTACGCAGGAAAGAAAAACACCTCGGAGCAGGAGTACAGAGTGATTTTTTTTTGACGGGGCAGTATGCTAAGTAAGTATATCTCTAAAACTGATAAGACCACCAAAATCTAACCCATCGTAGACCACCTTAACGAAAAATTTGTATCTGTGTACGTACCATCACAGGAAATTGCACTGGATTAATCCTTCTTGCTGTGGAAGGGAAGGCTCGGATTCGTCCAAAAAATTTCAAATAAAGCGGCTGAAGTGGGGGTAAAAACGTAGGAGCTTGCCGAGACTAAAACAGGATACCTGTGGTCATTCAGGATTTACGCAGGAAAGAAAAACACCTCGGAGCAGGAGTACAGAGTGATTTTTTTTTGACGGGGCAGTATGCTAAGTAAGTATGCCGACTATTCTTAACATTTAGATCTGCAATCACAGTTTTTTTTTTAAATGTACTGTCTGCAAGAAAATTGGCTATTTAAACAAAACCTTTTTCGATGCCAATCAATAATCCCGACCCACCATCATCATCGGGGACCGCAGCTGCTGTTGGGCGACCAAAAAAGAATTTCGCAACTTGCAGTAAGCGGTCAATACGAAGAAGGCTTCCAATGCTATGTCAGTTGGATGAGTCAGTAGTCAGAAGTAGCTAATGGAAATATCAGAATTCGGCACAAATTAATAAGGTTATGCCTGGCGATGCAGTGCTATCTCTCATAACAAGCTAAACTGACCACCAATATCTGTTGATCCGCGATGTGGGGACTTGCCATAGATGTCAACACCCACAAGTTAAAGCAAAGAAGCTAACAGATGGCGATACCGTCGCTCTCGGAAATATTCTCCATACTAAGTCAACGCTCACCGTAAATACGTAACTCGTAACCTACTACAAATAAGGTTCAAATTTGCAGAATTGTTGTTGTTTTGTATAACAAAGGTATGATACATGTTCTATGTTTGTGTACTCTTGTTATGTTTAAGTGCTATGTACTACATTGTTTTGTAAGAGAGTACCCTTACTATATATAATACCTACTAAACTTTTATTTCATTGTCTGTTTGTGTATCTTTATTTTATTTGTGTATATATTGTTTATTTTAATTACTGAAAGTCGCTCATTTGCATAATATCCAAATGTTGTATTAAGTGTTTGTTGAAATAAACATTTCAGACAAATCTCAAGTATTATTTCGCGATCCACACAAAATCAATTATTCTAAGAGGTTATTGGCCCAGGCACATTTCACATTAAGGCAAATTACAGATCATGGGCGAGAACGGACCTCATGTGCCTTTCGAGAACCTGGACGGCGTGAGCAGGTATCACAATTGGAAATTCCAAATGAGAATGGCCCTTACCATGGATGAATTATGAGACTGCGTCGAAGGAAACGGTGGGGTAGACAAAGTCAAGGATCAGCGTGCGGTGGCGCGCATTTGCTTATCTGTGAAGCCATCCTGTATACAGTATGTCAGGTCAGTAAAAACCTGAGGCATGGATTAAACTTAAGGAAGAAGGAAGCATTCGAGGACAAAGGCCTTTATCGCAGGGTTGTGTTGTTGCACAAACTTCATCGCTCCAACTACACTGACTATAATTCTATGAGCGAGTACATAGAAGGTGTGGCAACGATGGATCAGTAGCTTGCAGATGTAGATCGTCTTATCAATGATAAAGAGGTCGCTGAATTATTGCTTAGTGGACTTCCACAAGAGTTCAATGTTCTAGTTTCCAGCCTTGCAGATGGTGTCACGTTTCACAGTACTCATGATGATTAGCTGAAGGATTGTATCACGTGCATTGAGGGCAAGCAGAAGATGAATTCTTTTACCAAAGGTGAAGCCAAGCGTGCTGGCTGGTTGACTGTTGGCTAATTCACCCAGATGTCTGCGGTCGTATGTCGGAGAGCAGATGGCGAGGTGCAAGATATCTGGTGACATTCACCGATGATTATTCGCGAAAAACTGTTGGCTATCTAATGAAGAACAAACACGAGATATTGTCTCGTTTATTGATTTTAAAAATATGACGCAGAAACAGACGGGTTTACAGATCAAATGCTTGCGATCTGACAATGACGGTGAATGCCAATTTTTCCAAGTTTATGTCTGCAGGGGGGATTGTTTTTGTTTTTTCTGCAATGGAGGTGCGTTGTACTAAAATGTTTAAGAATTTATTTATCAAGAATAATGCTGTTTTAATGATGATACTCGTGAGCATATGCTATGCTAATGAAGATATTGTTGTTTATAAATGATGAACCAGTTACTGCTTCCCTCTACAAATTATTAGTTATGTGCCCAGATTGTTTTCCATGCGAAAATATTAATACAAGAAGTTACTATTTCAAAGATGGCGTTCTGTCGAGAAAATGTGAGTTAATTCAATATTGTGCCGTTCCATGGAGAAGGATTTAATGATTGGTCATTCAGAATAAAGAGTATACTGCGGGAAGGAAACTGTATCGAAGCAATTACGAATGAAAACTTTAAGTGTTTGAAGCGAGGGCGCAAGCAATATTTATCGCTGCGGTGGCAGATTGTTTTTGAGGAGACAATTAAGCGATATCTATCAAGTACAATGAGACAAGATCACTTAAGGTGGTTTCACTCCATACAAAACTTTGACGCACAACGTCCCAGACTTGAGGAAAAATTTCTAAAATGGAAAATGCAGGATTGAAAGTTGTTTTTAATCGAGGAAAAGTTAAAGTTCTCAAACATTATTATTTGTTAATGATAGGAATTAATGAAGACACATTATACACTATAGATTTTCATACTGTTGTTAACTTGTGCAGTTATTTAAACTAAGCAAACCAAATAGATTGTGAACTGTGGCATAGGAGATTTGGTCACCTAGGTTTAAATAAGTTAAATTTATTAGTGAGAAATGAGATGGTTCAATGTCTGTCACAGCTGGAAAATAAAATGATTGATAATAAATATTTAGATAACTTATGTGAACCAACCATGTTTACTTGGCAAACACACTAGACTACCTTTTAATAGGACTGGCTACAGGGCAAGGAGGCCTTTAGACATAGTTCATACAGATATTTGTGGTCCGATATCACCCACTAGTGCTGCCTCTAGTGGATCTTTTTAAAACCTTCAGAGGAAACAGGCTAATTGTCACCTAAAGATAGGAAATGTACTAAGCATTATTATAACAAGAAAATCGTTAAATCTGTGTGGCTGTCTGGTGGGGGAGTTTTCCCGTAGTGTGTTTTGTCAACAAAATCAAGTATCGAAGTTTAGAAGACTAGACGGACTCTGATTGGTCAATAAATTCCCATACTGGGCTTTGTCAGGAAAATCTACTATCGTAGTTTTTTACATAAATATATTTTCACTCATTTTAACAGAAAATTAATGTATTCCATCGACATCATTGAATCATCGTCATTTGTTTTCAAAGAAAAACATACAAGACCATCATCATCGTCATTCGTACAGTCCTACCTGCGTCGTTATACAAGGTGTTACAAAAATACAAATAAAAACTTTAAAATGTAGACCATCAATCTAAACAACTTTCACTATGGGACCAATATCGAAATCGCTAAAAAAAAAGGGATGTTCCATACTAAACTACAAATCTATTCGAGCTAAATGTATCGGATAGCTTTTATTTTTTCGCGATTTCGATGATATCAATTTCACAGTATCTTTCACTTATTTCCGAAGTAAAACTAATTTGATGTACTCGTAGGTATCATTCATCACCATGATGAATGAATGACTTTCACTGTGGAGCCAACGTCGAAATTGCGAAATAAAAATCAGGTGTTCCATACATTTGGGCCGAGATTGAGAAGCACTGCTGTCCAGAGGGCGCGCGGGACGGGGCTACTCTACTCCCTTACGGACTTTTGGTCCTACCGCTTAGTTCCCCTAGTAGGACCAGTAGGATTTTGCTCACCCTAGCATGCAGGCGAATTTGTCGAAGTCCGCGATATCTCGCAGCAACCACAAGGTATTGATGATCCTTTAGATGACGATTTTTTGGCGGTCATCATGTCGAGTGGCCTTCCTCCTGACTATGATCCACTCATCATGGCCATTGAAAATTCAAATTTGAAACTCACATCAGAGTTAGTGAGATCAAAATGAATTCAGGAATGCCAGCGTAGAGAGAAGAACTTTGACGCTGGTTCCGCTCTAGTATCAAGGCAGAAGGTGTTCCGCTATTTCAGGTGTAATGCTAGGGCCACACTAACGGGAAATGCCGTTAATTATCGCGTTGATGGACGTTTAACGTTGGTGTAGCCACGACAACGCGATGATTTATCAACGGCATTCACAATGCCGTTTTTCTCCCCTCCGGACGGAAAGCGTCAATTGTCGTCCCGCTGCGCTAAACGAACCACCTCCGTCGAAGAGAAAAATAGTATACTAACCTCGGACAGTAAATAAGAAAGCCTCAGATCACATGTTTGTTACATGAGATCTGAGAACTTTCTTACTTTCCTGTCCTCGGTGCGTAATCTACTATATCTTCTAAATACGTACTATGGCTACAGAGTGGAGACTTTCTTCTTTTTTCATATTCATATTTTTTATTATGATTTTTATTTTTTGAATACCTGTGTACTGTATGTACTATGGCTACGGAGTGGAGTAACGAGAAAGTAATTTCATAAATAAAATGCATGGAACATTAACGCCAATTTTATCGCTCATGATTCATTCAAAGATAGAAAGATCATATTTTAAAGAAATTTTTCTCTTTTATTTTGAATTAAAGTAGGTATCAAAATTAGAATGATGTTATTTGAGCAATCAAGTTCATATTTAGGTACCAACTGGCATGCAAATAAATTGATACCAACACGATGCTGTATGATACAAATATTAATATCTTTTTTATTTCTACAGAAATTGAATTGCGCCAGCAGCGGTCGCCATCGCCACCACGGCGTCAAACTGCGCCCCCGCCTTTCTTGTTCTTTGTTAGCTTCTTTGCTATAACTTGTAGGTGTTGACATCTTTCTCTACGGCACTAACATCGAAATCGCGAAAAAAAATTAACTGTTCTATACAAAACTGCAAACCTACTCAAGCCAAATGTATGGGAGAACAATTTTTTTAGACCTCTAACCATGAATATACAACGAGAGGGAGTGGTACGGATACGATCTGTGAAATGGAACGCACTGAACGGACGGCGATATTGTGAAGTCAATCGGTGACCTCTGTTTTGTCTATGTGCTCGCTCTATGTGTCAATGTTTTTACGTTCAACATTATTACTTTATCTTATTTTATTTTATTTAAGTAGTATTTTACGTTATTACGATTGTAAAAGGAAAAAAAACTCTTAATACGTCCAAACCACTGTGTAATCAATACATACATAAAATTCCTGCCTTTATACAAACTATCCCAAGACCACGTACAAACTTTCTTCAGCGCCATTTTATCTAGGGGTGGTTTTAATAATAATCCAACAATACGAAATTTTGAATCGGCATATAAACGATTGCTTTGTCACACGGAGATCAAATTGAGTGAAAGTGGAAATTGTTTAGGACTATAAAAAGTAGCTTCGTTTAATGGCTTAGCGTCTAAGACCGACATAATAAATTGCTCTATTGTTTGATCGGTTCCGGTTTTGTTTACTAAAGACGTGCTGTCAATCGCTTCCGCTGTTTTAATTCATAATTCACAATTCCAAGTGCCAAAACATACACGACATTAAAAGGCTGCAGCCGATAAGTGCTAGTGATAATAAATTCGACGTTAACTAAAGCTAAATTTTTAGCCGAGTTTTTGTCAACGAACGTTTGACGAGTGAAAATCGTAGATTGTTTCGTGACTCCAGGGTCCGTGCTAGAGAATCCGGCTTTAAATTTTGCTGGACAAGAAACGGATCAATTTACATTCGGAAACGAGACAGATCTGAAAAGGGAGAAGCATCTCCTGCAATCCACATCACTTCGGACGAGGTCCTCTATCGCCTGGTTAACCCTCCGATTAACTTCGATGGAAACAATGTTTAGGCTCTTCGATGTAAAAAATGTACCTTGCATGTCTATTTTTGTATTTCCTATTGTACTTGAGTTACTAGTTATAATCTTAAACATGTATTTTTCAATTAGATTTTATTGCTATGGTCATGGTTTTGCAACTGTTTTTCGCGGAATTTTTGGGTTTGAATTATTGTCTTGTAATACTTATCAAGCTTCCGGTTATACCAAATATACAAGAAACAAACTCTCACTGTACATACACATAAAAATTCACACGAGTATGGTAATTTCCGATCAGGATTTAATTATAGTCACTTTAATCTGTCTTATCATGGTATGGCCTCCTTAAATTTACTTAATGATTTGGATAATTCTTTTGTGATAAATTGCCATACTCTCGATGTACCTGAACAATGTAAAAGCATCATCTCCAAGTATAATATAAAAATTCTGAACGTAAACATTAGAAGTATGCAACGAAATTTCAATAAATTTCTGGTAATTTTCGTGAGACTCAACATTAATTTTGATGCTATTATTCTTACCGAATGCTGGATTGATAGCACTTCAACTATAAGACAGATTGATGGTTATTCCTCCTATAACACTACAAAATTTATTAACAAAGCAGGGGGTGTTATAGTTTACGTGAACGACATCTGGTCCCCTATTGCTGAGGAACTTACTGTCGACGATGCAAACTGTATTTTCGTACAAATTCCTGATTACTTTAGCCTTCTCGGCGTATACCGGTCACCCTCCTTCGGAAATCTGGATAATTTTTTTCAATCGTTGATTCCCACTCTAAAACGTATACAAAGAAGTCCATGTCTGGTCATCGCGGGGGATATGAATATTGATATATTCGGTTCTGCAGCTGACTCAACCAGTAGCTCAGAATATCTTTGGATCATGTCCGATTCTGGGCTGATACCAGCTATCGACAAACCCACACATGACAAAACTTGCTTAGATCACTTTTTTATCCCCATTAGGGCCAAGGCAGAGTCTGTTATTTGCTCAGCTGATTTGACAGATCATGATTTGGTTATGGTAGGTATTCAATCTGCGCAACCGAAGCCTCCTCGATGGGATAGGAGTCGTGTTAAAACAGATTTTAATGCTGTTGCTGACAATCTTTCTGAGACGAATTGGTCTGCATTATGGCAGAATCACTCTGTCTCCGATGCAGTCAAATCCTTTGAGTCAGTTTTGTCCAAGTCTGTTTCAGAAAATTCTCGGACTGTCAAAGTTGGTCAAACTAAATTCACATTAAAACCCTGGATGACGCCAGGTTTAATTAGATGCTCGAAACATAGAGACAAGCTTCATATTCAGAGTCGGAAACACCCGACTGACGAGTTCAAAAAACTAACCTATAAACGGTACCGAAATTTTTATGTCAAACTCTTAAGAAAGCTGAAACAGGAATATGAAAGTAACCAGATTCTGGAAAATAAGAATAACCCAAAGAAGCTTTGGGAAACTATCAAGCGCATCTCTCATATCCAACCTAAAAATAAGCCTTCTTTGGACTTGTTAAAATCTAAAGAGTCCACAGAGATTTCATTGGACCACTGTAACAGCTATTTTTCTACTGTTGGTCAGTTACTGGCACAAAGCACTCTATCCGAACTCAATGAAACACAGAAGTCCCTAGCGTCTTCTATAAACGTATCGTGTTCTCCAATCAAGTCGTTCTTTATCAGACCTACGGATCCATTTGAAGTCACTGGAATAATAAAAAGCCTTAAAATAGATAGTGCCCCTGGCCTAGATGGGTTCAATAATCGTCTTCTTAAGTCTCTCTGTCAGACTATTGCGGACCCCCTTTCGACTCTCATCAATCTAAGTATCACGACAGGCATATTTCCGGAGAGCTGGAAGGTGGCAGGAGTTGTCCCAATACATAAGGGGGGACCAAAGGATAGTCCTTCCAACTATCGACCGATTTCCTTACTTGGAGCTTTCTCTAAGATTCTGGAAAAGATAATCAACAAGCGGCTGGTAGAATTTTTGGAAGCAAACGCCTTACTTTCCAATCAACAATTTGGTTTTCGACGTGGCAAATCGACAGAGGACGCAGTTACTCTTCTTTCGGATACTGTGGCCTCTCAACTCGATTCAGGGCGAAGTTGCATTGGAGTATTTTTGGATCTTAAAAAGGCGTTTGATACTGTCTCTATACCTATACTTTTGAGAAAATTAGAGCTCATTGGGGTCAGAGGCATTGCTTTGGAATGGTTCACCAGCTATCTTAGTGGGAGGAGACAATGCGTAAAAATTGACGACCACGTCAGTAATTTGAAACCTGTAACTTTTGGCGTGCCCCAGGGCAGCATTTTGGGTCCGACTCTATTCCTGATCTATATTAACGACATAACTACAATCCCATTACTCAATGCAAACATCATTTGCTATGCGGATGACACGGCAATCATTTTCAATGGCTCCTCTTGGGATGAGTGTCACCGTGCTGCGGAGAGTGGTATGTCGTTGATAGGTGGCTGGTTAAGTCGAAATCTTCTAACCCTGAATGCTGCCAAAACTAAATTTCTTTGTTTTCACAAGACGTCAGCATCTGCCCCTCGTTCCATCACTACTATCCAGATTCATAAGTGTACCCCAGCTCATGGTGATACGACTTGTGGTTGTGATCATATTCAGAGGATTAGCTTCATAAAATATCTTGGGGTGACCCTGGATGAGAGGCTTCCTTTCGGTAAACATATCGAGGCCATGTCGGGTAGGGTTCGCAAACTGATTCACACTATGAAGTTGCTTCGGGACGTTACGGATGCAGAGGTGCGGAAAATGGTGTATATAACTCTCTGTGAATCGCTCCTTACATACTGCATCCTCGTATGGGGAAGCGCAGCGACAACGGTGCTTATTAGGTTGGAGAGAGCACAGAGAGCTGTCCTGAAGGTAATGCTGAAGAGACCTTTTCGTTACCCTACCCTCGCTGTTTACGAGGAAGCACAGGTTTTAAGCGTGAGAAAGCTCTTCTTGCTCAAAGTATCCGTCCACACTCACAAGTCTGTTATAAACTCACCACATTACCATCACATGCTACAAAAACGAGTTTTTAAATTGAATACACCACTTATGTCAACCACTTTTGCACAGCGCTTTAAATCCTTTATTTTCCCTTTTATATATAATAAAATTGTTAAAGAATGTGAAATCAAACACCTGAACATTCGCGAAGCTACAGCTAGAATTAAAAACACTCTATTTACCTGGTCTTACGATGAAACGGAGATGTTTTTGAGAGTACCCGTATGAAGCGTTTTTGAAGGCAAGGCTATAACAAAGCCAGGTAGTACATGATCATTACCCAAACCATACTTAAACTACTTAGATGTAAAGACATGACTATATATTATAAATAACTGCCGCTCATTTTGTATCTAAATGTTAATACTAATGCTGATCCTCTCCAACCAGGCCCTGAGTCTAGTGTGGGATCACAGCTTAAAACTTTTATTGTATTATCTATACAATGTGCTAGGTATAGGTAATCTAAGGTTGTTAATCATAATCATTACGAGTCCTGAAAACCTGTATCACACGTTGGTTCAATAAATATTTTGTATTTTGTATTTTTGTATTTGTATAAATCGTGGTGCAGTTCGTAACTCTAACGTAGCTCTAGTCGATTTGTAGAGTAGGTAGGTATGGAACATTTTTTTTTTTTTTCGCGATTTCGATATTGGCCCCATAGTGAAAGTTGTTCAGTTTGATGGTCTACACCACCCCCTTAAAGGTATATTTGTATTTTTGTAACACCTTGTATAACCCACGATTGACCTAAAAAAACACTACAAGAACGAAGAGAGAAAGCAAGCAATCAAAGGGATAGCGAGAAAAGGAAGAGATCAGAGTCCAAAACACCAAGCCCGGTCAAACTGGACAATACGAGGAACAAAAACGACACTAAAATCAAAAGAATGAATGCATTTGTTCATGCGGGAGAAATCGTACTACCTGTCAGACAAAAACACAAACAAAAACTGAAAACTATACAACAACGGAAATCGGAAACACTACACAACGACTATGGCTACAAACAAACCAACACAAACCACCAATTCTCCCACCACGGCTGGTCCCCGCGGGAGAAATAGACCATCACCCTCCAACAAAAACCACAACATATTAAACAAATACGAGGCGCCAAACCTGAAGAAAAGGTTGGAGTGGAGGAGGCCTTTGGCAATTGGCAAACAGACCTATAAAAAAACGAGAAAATCACAACTTCTAGATTGAATTAAGAACCGGAGTGCGATTTTTGAATCTCATTCGGATAGCTCAGCAGTTGGAAATGTCAAAATTACTATGGAGATATGCATCTTTCTACTGTGGATTAGACTTTATAAAATCGCACTCCTGAAGTATTATTTTTGAGAGTCAAATCAGCAGTAGAAAGACGCTTATCTCCATAGTCATTTTGACATTTTCAACTGCTGAGCTCACCGAATGAGATTCAAAAATCGCACTCCAGATCTGTAAATAGGCTTATATTATTATTGTTTGATCAACAAGATAAAAGAAAAACTTGAAATATACAAGATGTTCTATCAGAAAATGAGCAAAAATATAAATTATCAGAATTAGAAAAATTACCAGACTCAGCAGGAAATGAGACTTATTGGTCTGTAATTTGAAATTAATTTGGCATTTCCTTTTTTGTATAGTAGAATTATTTCGGAGGTTTTCCATTGTATTGGTATTTCTTTCTCAATTAAAATTTTGTTAAAAAGTTTCATAAGTGGTTTGATAAGTTTTTCTTTGCCTCTTATAATCATCTCGTTTGTTACTCCGTCAGGTCCAGGACTCTTGTCTACTTTGAGACTTTTTATAGATGTCTCTATCTCGCTCTCCATGAACAATAACGCAGGATCGATGTTAGTCGTTTGGTTACTGAGAGTTCAGAACTATTGAAAACGATTACATACGACGATATAATTGATGATTATGCGAATACGAAATTGCGCAAAAAGTATTGAAAAAAGATCATGCCCAAATATGAAAGGTAGGCTTAACTTGCGTCTGGCCAAATTGTCATCTAAAGATAGGAACTAAGCATTATTATAAGAAGAAAATCGTTAAATCATGCCGTTAAATATTTCCCATATTTAAAAAATCCTTATAATTCAAAAAATAGATAGGTTTTAAAAACAAAAGCATTCATTCCTTACAAAAAAATACTATTAAAATGTATTTATTTTTTATTGATGATTCATTCATTCCCATATAGGGTCAAAATTACATTTGAAGGGATTCATAATTCAGACCAAATATTTTTGTGAAATTAATGACGATGACGCATCTGTTGCCTGGTTTTGGGCATTGTCTTTTTCCATAATGCGACTAACCTCGCATACATAACAAGCTGTTGGTTATATCGTGTCATATAGGTACCGATATCTTCGGACGATAGCGTTGTCGTCCGAGCTGACGTAAGTGGCCAAGAGGTAGAGTTAGAGAAATCATTTTGAAATTTTCATAAACGCACTGCGCGTTTTTAGTCTACATGCCATACCTTCACACATATCGTTGAAATCCCCTCGTCAAGAAAGGAAGGATCCATCAAGATTGAAGATTCACTCATTCATCGCCTCAAAGTACGTCGCGACCGCTTCACGACGAGGTTAGACGCTATATTAACCGAATGCACGACGGGCGTACCAGAAAATAGAATTAAACAGTACACTACGGAATTGAAGGACCTAGTAGAGAAACTAGAAGTAGAAAGCAGGTTCTACCTGACCTTATCAAAGTCCATAAACGAAGATGTGGTCAAGGAACGTATGAACGTGCAGATTCGGTGTGAAGATTCCATTGTGACTTTTGAACATCTTAAACACAAAAACCATATGGTCTTTGTGTCCATGTGAGTTTTTTTGTATTCTTTGTGAACACAAAAAAACTATGGAAGGCCTATAAATTAATATATCTTCTTACCCAGGCCAAACTTCAAGTTTATGCTGCGGTATTTGTATGGCGGAATGTTCGTTAAAATGCTGCCCTCCGAATCTAATCAGCTGCAAGTCCTTCATAATATGCTTGAACAGGACGTTGTAAATGTGCACCATTTCACTCAGCCTGCGCGTGCGACGGAATATAATCTGTAATTTTTAGTATAGAATTGTCATTATGTTCCGAACAAGGTTACATAGGCAATTGTAGATTTTACTTGTTCTTAGATTCTTTTTTGTATTGATTGATTTAAGAGAATCTAAGACTGTTCTCCGAACGCCGATTCGCCGTGGGACGGTTCGCCGACAGTACGATTCGTTTTTGGAAGTTTCACCTAAACGATGTTTCGCCATGGGCCGGTTCGCCGACAGAACGATTCGTTTTTGGAAGTTTCACCTTCAAGACGTTTCACCATAGGACTTTTCGGCATATTTTTTTTTCTTTTCATCATAGCAATATTATGTCCGTTCAGCGTAAATACTACTAAAATATGAATTATTCCCGACACGCCGCGTTCCCCCTACGCCGCTTCTCTTTATAGTGAGTCGCGCTACGTCACGTCGCGTAATAGGGACAAGAAAATTGGCCATGGCGGTCGGTAATATTTAACCTTCTTTCGTACGACTCTGTCGTCGACATATCCAATTTTAGGTGTGTCCCTTTCTAAAAGAACAAAAATTAAATAAAAACTCTTTTATTTTTATTTTTGACGTTGGATTAGAAAGGGACAAAGCTGGGACAAAGTTAACGTCACTCAAAACAACTACGGAGAAGAACGATCATCACCGACCACCAAGGAGTATTATCATGTTTCACGTCTTGCTAGGCAGTCTGCGCTCCACTCAGTCCCACCCGAGACGAATTTTTCAATCTTTAATTTGATTCGAAATAGCACAACATGGCTGTAACATGTCTATAATCAATAATAGTTGATATTGAATATTACTAATTAAATTAATGATAAACGAGGAAACGCTGCCAGCATCTTGGCTACCCTCCCGCGCGGTCCAAACCTGCACCATATTTTAGGTTAAGTTAGTTATAAGTTATTTATTTTTACTTATTTTTAATGTACCTATTATAGTTACCTTTATTTGTTAATTAATGATAATAAGAAAAAAAAATATGCCGAAAAGTCCTATGGTGAAACGTCTTGAAGGTGAAACTTCCAAAAACGAATCGTTCTGTCGGCGAACCGGCCCATGGCGAAACATCGTTTAGGTGAAACTTCCAAAAACGAATCGTACTGTCGGAGAACCGGCCCATGGCGAAACATCGCATCGTTAAGGTGAAACTTCCAAAAACGAATCGTTCTGTCGGCGAACCGTCCCACGGCGAATCGGCGTTCGGAGAACAGTCTTAGATTCGATTTAAGAAAACATTGTGTGTGTGTGTCACGTGAAATCTTTTATAAAATGATTTAAAATTCGTGCAGTGCACATCCGGCGCCGTGTACGGTAAAAAAGTTTAGTGTACCTCGGCGGCAGTTGGCGTGCGTGTGGTCTGACCCATGCGCGGCGCAGTTGTCTTTCTGCGCAACATTTTAGTTCACCCGGAGCCCCAATTCAAGTGACAGATAGCACTCCATTGAGAGTCAGTTGCCTAGCAACCGATACTCGGTCACCTTAGTAACACCAATGGTTGCTACAACAATTGAACTGCCGAAAAAAGACGAAGCCTGACGAACTCATCCGTCGGCCGCCATCGAGCCAGCCTCGGGCACCCTTCGGGCGCCCATCGGGTTTTCCGTCGACCAGCCTTGGCAACCGTTGTTTTGAACTGTAAATTTTTATTACGTCAAATGTGAAATATTTTTATACCAATGATGTGTTTTTATTATTTTTGGATGTATATTTTAGGATAAGTATTATCTTGGTAAGTTGAGAACCCATGTCCCGGGCGCCCCCACAAGCGGATTATGGCAGCCAACCTGACAGCGACCCGTCGTCGGAATTATACGTTAAATGTGACCAATGCTCCCAGCCACGCTATTTCCGAGGAACGCGAGGCTTGAGAATACATCTGGGCAAGGTACACAAGAACCCCGCTGCCCAGGTATGTCCTCCGGCCTCTTCCGCAAACGTACCACAGTCAGCCCCCACCACGTCCGCCGGTAGCGGAGCCACTCCTCTCTGGGAGAAACTGAGCGCCTTCAGAACCAGCTACCCTTTAATCAAAAGAATTCCCCGAGGAGCACGCACCTCAGTTGCCAGCTCCCTAAGCAAGCGCATAAAGAAAGTGGTTAACGAAAACTCGACAGATAGTTGGGAGCAACTACTCACATTCTCGTACCACACCCTACATGTATCAAAACATGAGAGTAGCAGTAGCAGCTCCCTTACCCAAAAAATCAAAGATAATTGTTTCAGTCCTCCGTGCGCACTCCTCCTATCCAGTTCGTCAAATTCAACAAAAAAGACAATCTTCAACGTTATAAAAAAAATTGAAAGCAAAATCAGTGACGGCGACCTAAAGGGAGCTGCCCAGCTGCTCTTTTCCGATGACGAAGTCGCTCCCGACTCTGCAGAGACTCTGTTAGCCCTGCAGAGTAAACACCCACAGCCATCAGACTCTCTTCAACTTCCTGTTCCCCCCCGGCAGACCGACCCCTCACCACAAGCCACACCAGAGGATGTACTTGCAGCAATTATGTCTTTTAAGAACGGGTCTGCCGGTGGCCTCGATGGGCTCTCCCCTCAGCACTACAAAGACCTTGTATGTGGCGCCACGGGAGATGCCGGCAGGGCCCTTCTTATGGACCTTACATGTCTGTGTAACATTATGCTGGCCGGAAAAGTACCCGCCTCCATAACCAGCCTTCTCTACGGCGCGAACCTATGTGCGCTAAAGAAGAAGGACGGCGGGATCTGCCCAATTGCAGTAGGCTCCACGATCCGGCGCATAGTTTCCAAAATCTGCTGCAAGTACATCCTACCACAACTGACATCAACCTTCCAAACCGTGCAGCTCGGTTTCGGTTCGAGAGGAGGCTGTGAGGCCGCCGTGCATGCGACCCTCACCCTCCTCCTGAACAACGGAGCCGAGGTGCTGTTGAAGGTTGATGTTAAGAATGCATTCAACTCCGTAGACCGAGGCGCGCTACTCAGAGAAATTCAAACCAATGTACCACAGATTTACCCATACCTTTGGCAATGCTACAGCACCCCTTCTACACTGATGCACAAAAAACACCTTTTACATTCCGCTGTCGGCTGCCAACAGGGGGATCCCCTTGGACCTGCAATTTTTAGTCTCGCCATCCATCCGATTATATCAAAACTAAATTCAAAATTTAATGTCTGATACCTCGATGACGGAACCATTGGAGGCGATGTGTCATCAGTGCTGACCGATTTAGAGACCTAAATCACAGAGTTCTCCATTGGCCTCGAGCTAAATTTTTCTAAATGCGAAATTTTTATTCCCCATTCAATTGACTCGACGAAAAAATCCGAAATAATTTCTAAATTCAACGATTTGGCCCCCAACATAAGCACGGTCGATGAACAATGTCTTAGACTTTTGGGAGCCCCTATCTTTGAAAGCGCTGTTCCCACGTTTTTAACGGACCAAATTTCTAAATTCAACCATTCATCGAACCGTCTCCACCAAATTAACTCATACATGGCACTATGATATATATCATAGTATATACATTATTGTTGAATTTTCTATTGGATCAGTCGATCGATTCAAAAATGTGATTGGTCGACTGGGCCCAGTCGCGAGGAGGCCCAGTTTGCCAAAGGGCCTTATTCTTGGGTTCAGGAACCATTCCATAGTTCAAACTCAGAATGTTTTATTCAAAATAATATCACACGGATAGCTTTTTGACGTAATTTTTTATTCTATCACTGCGTCGGAAGGTATTCCCTTCTAGAGAAGATGCGGCCAGAAACTCTATAGGCGGCGTCAATCTCTTTTTTCGAAATAAATTGAGTTTAGTGTTAATAATTTGTGTTAAACAAACTGTATATGTGATTGTGAATAAATGCATTACATTATTCTTCCATAAATGTAATTTAAATCAAAACTAACAACCTGTTACACAGTTATGACGGTACGTGATTTGTCGCTGTTACATTTCATGTATATATATATATCATCCGCTTTTGCCTTTTCGTACCAAAATTTACATACATCCTCAGGTGCTCTCCTATCTGGCGACACAATGACCTACTAATTTCTTTAGACAAAATGATTCAAACTTGCCTCACCGAAATTCTAAATTGCGATATCAAAGAGAGAGCCTGGACCCAGGCGTCACTTCCGATCCGCCTAGGCGGCCTGGGCGTCCGCAAAATTTCAAGTGTTTCTTTACCAGCGTTTTTGTCATCGGCCCACAGCACGCTCAGCCTCTTCGGGAGAGTCATAAACCCGTCACTGGGTTCCGTAGAGGTGGCGTACTTGGCCGAGGCCAAACTCGCCTGGTCAACGGCATGCCAGAGCATGCAACCAGATGTTGAATTTTTTAAAAAAGATTTTTCTACAGTAGCCATGTCAAAAAAGTTCCTAAAAACCGAGTAAGAACTACAAACAAGGACAATAAGAAAAAATTTACATTCTACTACTATTTGCAAGTATGTAATGTGGAAATAAATGTGTGCAAAGTTTTCTTTCTTAAAACTTTAGATATTAGCCAAAGAAGAATCAATTACCACTTTGATCAAATTCAAAATAATAGTAGCGATATTCCAAGACCTTATAGACGTGGGAAAAACAGAAAATAGTTTTTGAAAGAAGAAGAGCTTAACTTAGTACGAGATCATATAAATTCCTTTCCGAGAATGGAAAGCCACTATTGTAGAGCTGAAACTAAGAGAGAGTATTTAGAGGGAACATTGAATATAACAACTATGTTTTCGCTTTTTAAAGAAGCACACCCAGAGGCTAAAACTATAAAACAATTTACGTATAGGAAAATCTTTAATAATGAATATAATATAAGTTTTCATCGCCCAAAGAAAGATAGATGTGATACTTGTGAAGAATTCAAAAATTCAAGAAATACAGAAGAATTAAAAACTGAGCAAGAAAAGCACTTGGAAAGAAAAGAAGAGTCAAAACGAGAAAGAAATAAGGATAGGAAGGAAACTTCAAACAAAATTGCAGTAGTTTGCTTTGATTTTGAAAATGTTTTTGCACTGCCGCGTGCCGAAGTTTCTAACTTTTTTTTACAAAAGAAAATTTAACTCGTATAATTTAACTGCTCATGTAAATTTGAATAATAAAGCTTATTCTGCTGTATGGCATCAAGGTTTAGCAGGTCGCAACGCTAATTTCATCGCTTCAGCTTTATGAACAATATTGGAGAGGGTAATACTTGATTTGCCAGATATTGAGGAGATTATTTTGTGGTCAGACTCGTGCGTGCATTCACATGTTTTTACTATTTATAATGTTCAAAAGTGGCAGCTAACGCCATCTAGTGAGATGTATCAGAACTATCGATGTAACCTACGATATTAATGTTGCTAGTCGGTTAAATCTAATTTCTTCTTCTTCGGGTTCCTCTCCATTACTGGAGGTTGGCAGTCAGCTCTGCATGTCCCTGTCGTCTAATTTGCATTATATTATATCAAGTATTCAGTAGGTATTCATTACTAGCAACATTGGAGACTCTTTCGTCGCCATTCTCACGGGACGGTCGAAATTTATAACTTTCATCTCAAATTGTACCCTAAATCGTTCAATCATTGTGTGGTTAAAAGGAACCTAATATATCAGTTTTCAAGATATTCAGGAGTTTTCATTCGCCACCTATTCACAAACACTGCAGGAGAAGGACCAGTCGATTCGAACCCTTGGGGGAGGCCTTTGTCCAGCAGTGGACGTCCATCGGCTGAGATGACGATGATGATGATTTCAAACACTTATTTTTTATTCCAGATATATATATACCAAACCTATTCTGTGTTGCAGATGTCTATTCGTATAAGTAATACGTAGTGCCATAGTTTTGTTATTTTTGTTTAATTTTACTATGAATGTTAATATTTTTATTGAATACAGAGCGTTTACGACGCATTTCTTACAATCTTTCAAGCCGATTTTAATGAAACGTCATAAGTATAACCAGAAATTTGTAATGGCTATTTCACTAATGTTTATATTCTTAAATACATACTAACTTTTTACTTTTAGTGGCAACCAGTTAAACTTCATCGTTAGCGTCAAATGATAATAATTTGTATAAATGCACCTTTATATTCTTTTGTGTGACAAATATTCCTTTGTGTGACAGAAATTTTAATATTCCATTGTGTTTCTTTTGTGTACAGTAACAGGTACTTTTAGAAAACTCCCCACCAGAAAGTGAAAATGAAGAATTTGTGGTAGAAAAACATCCTGATATTGTGGTTGCCCCGGAAGCTGATTAGCTTCAGATTCACCTTTAACTTGTCCGTGCAAGAAAGTTGAAGAGATTTGATTTTAAAAATTTGGATTGTATAACTTCCGCGTACCAAATTTTAGGAGGGGTGTGATGTACGGGTAATGGGTATGTACCTATATAGGTACATTTGTCAGCACTTTTGTGCCACATCGTTTTATAGCGCGCAGCGATCGCCAGTCGGTCCCCGCGCGTCCCTATGTCAACACCTATGTTAACACCAATGCTAACACCATTGTAAACACTAACGTAAATTTCCTGTAAATCACTGTTTTTGGATCTGACAATATAATCGGACTTACGTGAACTGTATATCGTCTCTTCATTGAACTCCCTCCTTCTGATACCACGAACTTGGAGTCTACGAAGACACGTTCCTCGAACAATTCTTTTAAGTGGAAGCGCTATTTCCGTAAATCGAAGTGCGTTACTTTATATACCTACTTTTAATAATAGTTTTATGTAAAATTAAATAAAAGGACCTATTGGGTTACATTAAATAAA
This sequence comes from Agonopterix heracliana, assembly GCA_963693445.1. Taxonomy (NCBI): domain Eukaryota; kingdom Metazoa; phylum Arthropoda; class Insecta; order Lepidoptera; family Depressariidae; genus Agonopterix; species Agonopterix heracliana. Next base: position 5,142,555 of record OY856321.1, read on the forward strand.
TCAAAAATAAGATTAAAATGGAGAATATCACACAAATACCTAAAGAAATTGCAGGGGTCATCCCCAAATTTGACGGCGATGAAATTTTTTTAAATTTATTTATAAAAGTGTGAATATGTAATAAGTTGTTGTAGAATAGAAGGCAATGATGATCAAGATGTCTACGTTTTCCATGTAATAACCTCAAAATTAACCGGCAAAGCCGCGGCACTTATTAGTGAACGGCAAGATTTAGATACCTGGCCTGCTTTGAAACGAGCCTTAGAGCAACATTTTTGTGATCCTCGATCAGAAGAGTGCATAGCTATAGAGTTGGAAACTTTAAAGATTAATAACGGCGAATCGTATCTAGATTTCTGTAACAGGATACAACATACCAGAAGCACGTTGATTGCTAAAGTTAATTTGGTTCAAGATGCGAACCTTAGGACAAGTAAAATTGTTATATATGACTACATGTCAATGAACGTGTTTTTGTATAATATTCCCGAAGATTTGTTGCGTATTGTGCGCTTAAAGGGATGCAGTACTTTGGAAAATGCTCTAAGCATTGTGCTCGAGGAAGTTAACTTCCTTTAACAGTATAATGCTAGAAATAAAATGTTTAAAATGCCAAATGATTTACAGCCAAAGCCTCTACCAACTGCACAAAACCCTTTCACTGAAAGGTCGGGAATAAAATCCTTCTTTTTTCAAAATTCAACAAAATTTTTAATTGGGTACTCCCCATAATTTCACAAACATGAGACCAATCCAAAAATAGCTTGTAGAAGGCATGGGAGACCCCCCTAACCGGGAGACTTCCGTAACCCCCCCCCCCCCTTTCACAGGGTTAAAAAAATAGGGTTTCCTTTGGTACTCTAACTCAATGCCAATGATGGCTGAGGTTATATTAGAGCCTTTTGTCTCAAGTACGCATTTAAATGCCAGTCGGAAAATTTGACCGTCTGTTTTTGTATTTTTAAATAAAATAGGGTTTCCTTTGGTACTCTAACTCAATGCCAATGATGGCTGAGGTTATAAATTATAGCCTTTTATAACGGCAACCTATGATGCTGTATTTTAGATCTGCCAGCGATGGGTGGACTAATTCAATGCTGGATTTATATACCGTTGTGCTGTCAAGCTCGGACGGGATCCAGAACTGCAAACGATGGCGTTTTGTAACCTTTTATAACGGCAACCAAATCGATACCAATGACAGAGGAGGTTTTAGCTTTTTCGAGTGGCGTCTATGACGCTAGTGGATATTATCCCAGATATAGGCAACTCCAGTTTTATAAATTTAAACCTGTAATACGGGTAGCGGATGTTACCGCACAAAACAATATTCTGCCCGCGATGGGTAGATTTTATGGTCTTTTAGAATGGCGTCTATGATGCAACAATTTTTGTAAACATTGTCATAATTTAAAGTAATGCAATTTGTAATTGCCGAGGATGTAAGATATGGTCCCGTATAGAGGCTCGGCCGTCCTATGTCACAAATTATGTTCTAAAAGATCACTCAGACACTGTCTGTTAATATGCAAACTTAAATAAAAAGATGCATAAATTCGAATAAAACATTTTTAGACAGTGCGGAGCAGGAGATATCTTCCTGTCTCATTATTTTTGAATTGACACGTTACAACCTTACAAATTGTAATATTTTATATTTATATTTTCTATTGCAGGGTATCCTTCAATGAGGGCTACCAAGAGCAATAGAGAATTTTGTCAGGACTCCCTCTGAGTCCTTATTAAGACGGCCCTAAAGGTAGGTGACCGCAATTAGATTTAAATGTACCACTAGAGTGTGAGCTGGTGAACATAGTTCATCTGTTTGAAAACACATAGAGATATACAATGTAGCATTTTTCCTTTCTAGTGGTATAGCTTAAACTCTGGATTCCGAACCCAAGACAATGTCGCAGGGCTAGAAAGGAGAAATAGCAGTAAAAGATTGAACTGTAGATTTTGTATCTTTCTGTATTCTTTCATATGAAAATATTGTTATGATGTTGTTTTTCAGGCATATGTATGTACAGTCAAGAGCAAGTGGAGCTTGACATCACCAGAATAAGCTGAGCTCTGATTTGTATAACGCGTCATACAGTACACGGCCGGTCCAAAGTTCAAAGTGTAAAGCTTGTTGTGCTATTGACTGTACGGTTAACGCTGCCATCAATCATGTAGGTACTTTATAATGGTAGGAGATTGCTGTATTCGTACCTAATAGAATTTAAGTTCAAAATGTAGTTAAAAATCTTTTGAAGTTATACTTCTTTTTTGCGTCTTATGACAAGTAGTATAATAAATGTGTTTAGTGAGAGTTCTTATGTTACAGTAGCTTCTCACAACTTTTTTGTAAAGTAATTAGAAAATATTGTCAACTTCGTATTTAAATAGATAATTTCAACTTGTACGTTTTTAATAAATAAAACTTTCACTCCAATATAACTTTTGTTTTCTCTGTAATAAAGAAAACTTTAAATTCCCCATTTTGTACGTGGCTAAAACGCTATCCGCGAAAAGCCAAAAAAATCCTCTTTCACTCTACCTCGGTCACACGATAACTAAAGATGTCACTATTCTAGTTAAGAATGACACTATTACATTGACATATGTTATGCTAATACCTGGTCTCTCGACCAATTTAATTTTTATAAGTAAATTGTGTGAGAAGGCTTTATCTGTCAGATTACAAAGAGAAAGTTGTCTTATTCTTCGCGGTGACTCTTTGATAACTACGGCTTCTAAACAATATTTACTTTTGTTCTTCTTCACAGGAACAGGTGCACACTTATGAGGTTCTGCCTGGAGAGCAGGATGTTTGGAGGAGTTTTCTAAGGGTGAAGCAAAACGTGCCAAACAGATGTTGAAGCTCATCCATTCGGATGTGTGTGGTCCTATGCCTGTCAGCAGTCTTGGTGGTACACGCTACCTACTTATATATCTTTTAAATAATAAGTCTGAGGTAATGTCCAAATTTAAATGTTTAAGACCACAGTGGAGAAGCAGACCGGATTTTTAATCAAACGAATACGTACCGACAATGGTGGTGAAGTGGTGAGTACTGCAATCACAGCTTTGCTCAATATTTACAGTGAGAGGTTATAATTAGAAACTAAACGAACTTACACCTAAGTGAAGTTCTATTTTAATTGTATGAACTACATGGTTCCAAAATGATAATTGAGTGTACAAATGGCCGGAGAATTGACGAACTATTTTTTTTACCTTATTCTACTCAATTATCATTGAAGGAATGTAGTGAAATACATTTCATGAAACTACCGTTCCTTACAGCCCACAGCAAAATGGCGTATCTGAAAGGCTTAACCGGATACTTATTGAAAAGGCACAGCGTATGCTTCAGGAGTCTGGCCTTTGTAAGCAGTATTCAAATACAATTTATTTGGAAAATAAAAGTCCCGCAGCTGCTTTGCCCGGTAAAACACGTGATTGAAAATAAAAAAAAAACGACAGTGCAAGTAGGTACGTCTATGAAGAAAAGTGCATGGACAAAAATTGCAGTAACAATTAACACATCGGCCATTATCTGTTAACAAGCGACAGGAGACCAACTTCGACGCCTGTGACAAAATATGAAAACGCGCCAAAAAGAAGCCCTGACTAAGGAGCATCAGCATAGACTAGCCTCTGGTGGTGAAGGTCCCTGCCCTGACGCAGTAATTAATCCAGATATTGCTATACAACTCCAATCTCTGCTGTTTTTACTTCTCCATCGATAATTCCAACAGGTTTTGGGCCCACCACGCGAACTACGCAATAATTAATAAATATTTCGGCGTATTTTCACGGTTGGTTTTTTTTATTGAAAAAAGTTTAACCTCAAATGAAAGTATGTTCGCAAATATGTCTAACTCCACAAGTCAACCTATTGACAAAAATTAAAAGGAATTGAAAACTATTCAACTTGAAAGTTTATAATGAAGATGTTACTAATTCATGAAGATCTTTTGGATTGCATAGAAAACAGTAAAGGCGACGCCGCAGAAAAGGAATCAGATGACACGCAGACAGTGCTTTTCCTCACGTCAGGAATGTAAAAGACGCATGTGAAGCGTGGAACAACTTGAGCAAAGCCTACGAAGATAAAGGCTTGTGTCGGAGACTCGGTCTACTGAGATCCTTGTTGAGCAACAAATTGAGTGAACATGACAGCATGGGCATGGACAGCTACCTGAGTAAGATGCAAGAATTTCGACAACAATTGGCAGACATAAATTCACTTCTGGACGATTAATTCTTAGCGGTTATCATGATAAGCGGACTTCCGAGCAACTATGACCCACTAATAATGGCCTTGGAGAATTAATATGTCAAGGTATCCAACGACTTGGTAAAAGGAAAACTGCTGCAAGAATGTGACCGCCGTGCGTGCGTGACTGATCTAAAGAAGCGTTGGCAGCTTCTCGGAAACCACCAATATGTTTAGATGCCAGCCAGATGCAAGAAAACTGAATACCTATTATGTATATATTATGAAAGATTGTCCGGTGAACAATGACACAAGTCTACCGAAGTTTAAAGCTGATCTATCGAAGTCCAAATTGACGGCTCTATAGGCTTAGGCAGGCATCATCCATGTTCACAGATATTTTAAATAAATATTGTACTTTTTTAAATTTCTTTGTTTACAGTATTGGAGAGTTACGCGGTTATTATTTAATCTAGAATTAAACATTTTAACGGGTTCTTACCGCGTTTTAGTATATTTGAGTTCCCGATATTCTGCAGTTCCTCAGTCATCCCGTGATCATGGCAGTTGTAACACTGCCGAAATATCGGGAACTCAAATATACTAAAACGCGGTAAGAACCCGTTAAAATGTTTAATTCTTTGTTTACATTCCAAAAGACATATCACAAACAAACAAACATTTTATTTTAACCTAGGGGCAGGGGATGAAGGGTGTCTGTCCATTGACGCGGAGATAGGCGGCGGAGCGGAGAAACAGAGTTTTATTAACCAATAAGATTGCATAAATGTCACTCAAAAACCCCCTCCGGACGGAGAGCGTCAATTCTCGTCCCGCTGCGCTAAACGAAATTGTCGCTGTCCACCTCGGTCGAGGAGAAAAATAGTATACTAACCTCGGACAATAAATAAGAAAGCCTCAGATTACATGAGATTTGAGACTTTTCCTACTTTCCTGTCCTCGATGTGTAATTTACAACCCCGCTAATGACATCGACGAAGGCTTCCAGGTTCTGGGTGAACATGGACGTAGTATTTAGCCGACAAGGCATTGGTATTGTTATAACAAGGAGTCTACAACAAATTTAAACAGCCCATAGCTCATTATTTTGTAAAAGGTCGGAAAAATTGATGGTCATAATTAAAAGCATTATAAAAATTCCATCGGAATCTGTATTTACGATAACTTCTACCGTATACCGCGACCAAGGGCCGACAAACGTTGGTGCGCTTAATTTACTGAAGAAATTTTCAGGCCAGTCAAATTTTTGATGACAATAAACTTTGACGCAACTCCGATGAAAGGTTCCCTGGCAGGGACCCTGGCACACGAAGTGAGATCCCTTTTTACTAAGCGTCTTTTTACATTTTTGGCATTCCATCACTGCCGCCCGGGAGTAAAACGCACTGGTAGGTATAATACAAACACTGCACACAGTATTAACGAGTTGTGACGCACGCGCACTCTGTACGCAGGCACGAGCGAGACTGAATGTGAATACCTGCCTTGCCGGTTTAACCTGGGACCCCTGCGTCAAAGTATCACTGACTTAATAGTGTGGTTTATTTTTTTGATAATATTATATAATTACAAACTACACTGTGTATTTGATTTGAATCAGTCCATGATTAATTGATTATTGATTGCCTAATAAATTCTTGCAGATAATTTCAATTATTGTGAATTCTGTGGCCTGAAAACAAATAGGCAGTTAAGAACAACCAAGGCTCGGGCACTTTCAAACCTTTTCCCAAAAAATCAAGCTGCTCTTGATTCATCTGTTAAATCATTAGCTGCCTCAACAATGCAACCTGACAAATCCCAAGATTTATTTGATGACTTTCAGGTAAGTTAATGGTGCAGGTCACCGAGTACAGTAAAATGAAAAATAATACTTATTACCAGATAGAGGCGTGAGGATATACATACATACAGTACTTATTATTATTTGAATATTTATTTAATATTTTTTCTCCTTTAAGGTGGATAACGAAGAGTTGAAGCTAGAAGAGTCACTGGTGACTGATGATGTTTCGTCGGACAAAGAGAACAAGTTGACGCAGCTCCAAGAATCACTGCTGACTGATGTTTCTTTAGAAGAAGAGGAGAAAGAGATCATATTAAATGGCTGGCAGACCACAGAAGAAGCGTAAATATTCAAGCAGATTTAGTACAGAACATCAACCCCCTAGGATTAACTATATCTATTTAGCGGTTTCAAATAACACCATTCAAGTATCAGTACATTCAGTTGGTTCTATGATTTATGAATGTGTTCAATCAATGTCAAGCACTTCATTTTTTAGGTGAAAAATAAAAAAATCATTTTAAAAATTGTTGTCATAATGGGAAGGTGTATATTTAGACGCAGATAGAGAGTTCAAGCCAATTTCAGATATAGTATTAGATTTATACAAAGTGACATCGATAAAGCTTGGGACGATTATGTCACAGACATACAAGTTTGGATAAATACTACTAAACACAAGACTACGCATAAGAGCCCTTCCGAGCTACTATTCGGATTAAAAATAACTAGTCGATCAGAAGGAATTATCAGTTCTGTAATTAAGACTCCATAAACAAGACATCAACAGACAATTTGAATACTTTAAGACAAGAAGCTGGCGGTAAAATCTGTCTGCAACAGGTAAAAGATGCAGAGAGATTTAATAAACATAGAAAACCATGAAGAAAATATGACACCGGCTCTTACTAAACAGTAAGAGTGCAAAGGCAAATTCCTCACGATGGTAAATCTCATAAACTTGTTGTTAGATATTAAGGTCATTATCTTATAATACAAGCGCTACCTAATGATAGTTTTGTTATTGAAGATACCCCTTTAACTCGAAAAAATGGTAGGAGATACGAAGCTGTAGACAAAATTCAGCCATGGATGTGTTTTAACAGAGATTTTAATTATACCTACTTCAGATGACAACGAATCTGATGATTTTTGATGAAATGATTAGTCTGTTTTGTTGAATTATTGATAACAGAGTCGTCAAGAAAAGCAAGAAGTACCTCTTCTCGATAATCTCTTCAGAGTCAGGGAAGAGTGCTACTTTAACTGCGGAAGAGGGAAGATTTGAGACCTCGCAGTTCGTATCAAAATTCGCCAGCGGTCATACCCCGCGCTCTCTGAAACTTGGAAGCGATTACTTTATAGAGACTAAGGTCTATAAAGTAGACGACATTCGCAACGAGGCCGCCGATAAACAATAAAAAAATCGTTAGCAAGTGTGAAGCCCCAATGCAACGAAGGAACTAAAGAGTGGGTCACTTTTCAAGACTTCATTGGTACCACTTTCAAGATTGAGGGATGTGAACATACCAAAAGGTAACACAACTATATTATTTCACAGGAATAAGGAGGAAAATTGCTGATTATGTTAAAGCCTGCATCCACCGTCAACGCTATAAAGCAGATAATCTCAAACCACCCGGTCTTCTCCAAACACCAGTTATGAACCAACGTAATGAGGTATTCGCTATTGATCTTTTAGGCCCATTGCCAACGATCCATCCATCCATCTTCATTTTTTTTTGTGTTGAATGATACCTAACGTCAATATGAGGGATACCTGTTTATGGAGATAATGCATCATTCGATCATGATTTTGAATATCACGATCCAAAAATAACTTCTGCACGACCTGACGACGACACAGCCAGTTAGGGTGCCTAACTAACTAGAGTCATTTAACCACGTAGAAATAATAAATAAGTACAATGTATTACGGTTTAACTATACAAGGTGTTACAAAAATACAAATAAACCTTTAAGGGGGTGGTATAGACCATCAAACTGAACAACTTTCACTATTGGACCAATATCGAAATCGAGAAAAAAAAATTTATGTTCCATACTCTACAAATCGACTAGAGCTAAAATATATATGGGATATGCATTTTTTTTTTTTTTGCGATTTCGATGTTGGTCAAATAGAGAAAGTTGTTCAGTTTGACGGTCTAAACAACCCCCTTAAGAGTTTTAAATATTTATTGTTACGGGTAGATCAACTATTTTTTGTCCATACCTAGTCCCAGTCATCTGCATAACATTTTTTCAATGTTCAGGCTCAATCTCAAGCTCAGGTTTTGTTTGCCCCAAAATTAATGTTTGTTGAATAACTAAGGATTGCATTTATTAAATGCATACACGGTTTTGCAAAATTACTTGAATTTTACTTGAATTTTGGCGGTTGTCCGATGGACGCTTTATTTCGTTGTCCCCATGCTTTTTGGTCTATCGGACAACCGCTAAAAACTTCTAGTAGTTCAACACAAATGGTGCAATGTGCATGTGTGTAGAAGAATCATATCATTAGATACAATATCCATCTTTCAAAATAAATGAATGTCAAGAAAAAAGGAATAAAAACGTTTTTTTAAACAGTACTGTGAGGACAAAAAATAGTTGATCTACCCACTTATGAAACACCCTGTAGATTAAGTGTACCACCTACTATATAATTTTTTTTTAAATGACGTAACCTATTATTATTTGTGTTGGGCTATTGCAAGCAAGGGTCGTTAATGTAACACTTGGACCATCGCTGGTCCTTTGTGTTCGCCCCAAACTCACCCTATTTACGCATACCTCCGAACTTGTGGTATTTTCTTTTCATTCTCGGGAATGCAGGTTTCCTTACGATGTTTTCCTTCACCGCCGAGCTAGTAAATGATAAATACAACCGTACATAATTTCCGAAGAACTTAGTGGTACAGGCCAGGAATCGAACCGCCGCCTCATGATTGAGGCGCAAGCTCTCTTCCGTATGGGCTATCATCGCTCTGCCTAACCTAAGACGAGTGTGCAGTGTCAATATGTGTATATAAGTGTGTGTCAATATAAAAATTGTAATGTTTAATGACACGAAGCAATATTGTTATTGTATTTTCCTTTATATGAAATAAATAAATAAATATATATATTTGTAAAACCCATGAAAATATAGATTTGATGATTAAGTGTCTTTACCAAAACAATATTATTACTGAAAAAACGGCGTAACAGGAGAAGGAATCATTGTGCTGTGATCCAACAAATGTAGACTGTTTAATGAGGAACTGTGAAGACCGCAAAAACAAAAAACTGGTTTACCTCGAGTTCGAGAACTCAAAGGAAATCGAATATTCTACGTGGAAGATTGATAAAAAAATGTACACCATCAAAGATGGAAAGTTGTGGCCTTATCTGCAGCACTGTGGAAGAATTGGAGCACAATACAGTTATATCAGAAACTTAAAGACCAACTTAACTGAAGAAGAGTGCATCGTTCACTGTGATTTTAGTGAGAATTTCCTCACTAAATATGCAAGTGAGATTCAAAGTTACCATTTTGGAGGAAGTCGGCAACAAATAACTTTGCACGCCGTCGTGGTATACTATGTTAAGGAAAATAAAGTTGTTTCTCAGTGTATATGCACACTTAGCGATTGCTTAAGCCATGACGCAGTTGCCATATGGGAACATCTAATGCGAATACTGCGTTTAATGAAGATATGGCGCCATAAGTAACCATCTTTCATTTCTTATCTGACAGTCCTTCAGCGCAGTACCGGAACCGTAAGATGTTGTACATCATGTCGAAAATTTTCCAAGCATGCAGAGAGTAGAATGGAATTACAATGAGTCTGGTCATGGTCAGTCATCATCAGTCTCTCTTCGGAAAAAAAATGTCAGTGATCTAATAAAAGAAACCAGAACCATTGAGAAGTCCACAAAGGAGATAAAATCACTACCTTTAAAAACTTGGGGCCAATCCTCGAGCAAGAAGCAGGGCAGGCTGTCCGAACCGAAAACCAGACCACAACAACAGACGGACAAAACAAAGAATTACAATGCCAACAAGCGTCACCAGACACAAAGACAACAACTTCGATCTATGACAAAACCTAAACAACAGAGTCACAATCATCATCACCATCAACGTCGTCAACATTAGAGGCAAGTTTTGCAATCAGATTGCCTAACTATTATGAAAATTGTTTTTTTACCAACAACAACACTGTGTTAAAATAAAATAAAAAAGAAAACAGCCCTATTTCCCGCATTTAGTACTGTCATGTCACATTCCAGTGAAAAACGGTTGGTGCTTGTGTGCTTTCGTGAACATTTCGTACTTTTATTTTATGTGGAATTAGATTTGGCTTGCATGCTGCAAAATTGAAACTTCATAGGCATGTGTTTTAGACATTGACTCTAGGCATTTTACTTCATAGGCATGGTGCATTTTAGGTACTTCGCTCAAAAGGGAAATAAACTGCAGTTAAGTTGAATTTATTATTATCAGGTGTGCAGGTAATAGAAATCAAATAATGATTTCATTCGCTTTTCGTAACGCGAGTCAGCTCAGCACCAGCAGGATAAGGCCTGGAGAAGGCTGATTGAAATAATAGTATCGATGAATTATGTACGAGGTGGTACAATTTGCCTTAAAACTTTGTTTAAAACAGTGAAATTGTAATGTTTTGCTGTGTAAATTACACGGAGAGGTTGTTTTGTGAGTGTTATCAAAGATGTGCACTTAGGTACGGTTTGCAGAATATTAGTAGAAACACTGATGAACGTCAGCTCTCGAATGCCGGTTTTGGACGAAGAGCGGCCTCTTCGAAGGGTCTTTTGACGCTTTTGACCCTACAGGACAAGGGTGAGTTACCTCATCCTTCAATCAAGTGGAATATTGATTTTAACAATTTTATGATCCATGACTGTGCTGACAACTAAGCCAACTGCCTATTTTTCAGGGTCTAGTATGATCCTTTGTATTTCGGCTATTTATGTCTAAACAGAACACTCAAAACATGTATACTCTTGTTCCTAGGAACTTTGACCAACAGATATTATAATATTAGATGTTTAAATCAATATTTAGTCAATCTCTGTGAAGTTAATGGGAATCTTAAGCTCACCTAGGTGATTTAATATTGATCAAAAGAATGTTATACCCACCCCCGGTAAGAAGAGAAAGTGGTCAAGCAATGGTGTTTATTGCAGTTGAACAACAAAATATCAATTTGGTTGTATGTCACTAGTAGTTTACGATGTGGTTACGTCGTGTATAGACAGACAAATTGACTCTGGCGCAGGTGTGCGCGCACTGTCATTATGTTGATGCAACATTGTGTCTGCGATGTGGCTGGCCGCTAGTTTGCGGTGTTGCTGGTGGTTGTGTTGTGGTTGATATAACCCATGTGGTCGATAATGACAGCAAAATGTGGTACCTTGTTGAATTGAACTCTACTATTCATTCTCAATGCTTCTTTATTCAATGCTGCATGACGTATTCTCTCACTCATAATATCTGTTTTGTTGTAATGCAAAACAGTTATATTATGCATGTAGGATTTTCAGGTGTATTCCGACCTTAATTGTTAATGGAAAAGGGTTTACTTCTCTGTGGAGAGTTAGAGTCTGTTTTGTCTATGATATTGCTAAGATGGCGTTTGTAATTGTGAACGTGTTATTTTTGACTCCGGCTTTAAATTAAATAATAAAAATATTTCCATCCCACATTGTGGGGGCTCGTCCGGGATGCGTGGATAAAGAGATGGAAATAAAAGTACCGGTCAACCAAACCTCGATTGGTTGAGCGGGTCGCGGGTGCGTCCTGGCAATTAGGGGTCACAAAACCGGAGTAATATTTGAAAACCGGTTTTTCGGTTTTCATTTTATGACAAAACCGGTTTTCCGGTTTTTCGGTTTTATTTTCGGTTTTCATTTTGTTTTTTAAATAAAACGTTGTTTTTAAACAATTGAAGCATGTTCGTCCTTTTGATAAATTTGTATCACTTTTATTGCAAATAATATACTTAATCAGTTTTGAAATACAAAAAATCTTACCTATTTAGTCGGCGTATGACAGGTATAACTACGAAAGTACGAAATGTTAGTTCATTCGATTGAACTAACCATCCATACCACCATCAAAATTAATCAGGCGAATCAGCATACATCAGCCCACTGCTGGGCGGGCAAACCTGTGCTGTGTATCCTTCTTATTGCGCCATTCTTCAAAGATCTGTGCTAATCTGATCCAATGTAAACTCTTCACCTTCACAATGCCATCAGACCAACGTGGTGGAAGGCCACCTTATTGACCTCCGTCGTTCTCTCGGCTTCCACTTAGATAATGTCTTAGACCATGCACCGGCCGTCTTCCCATCTTTCATGTATCCTGCCTATCTCTTCTTCAAATTTGTGATCCGCTTACCCGCCTTCGTATTTCGACTCCACCAGTGATTTATGCCTGGTATATTACCTAGGCGCTATATCTCTTTGTTCATGACTTGTAAGCGGTAACCATTATGATCCAGATATGATATCCCCTTGTCACATTCTTCGGTTAATGGGAACGAGTCAGGTTAACTCGCACGTTATACATCTGCATAACTTTACAGCTCCTGGAAGATATCCACATATCTCTTGTCAATATTTTATGGAGAGAATGAAACATGTCCAAGTGCTCAACACTGTCGGTGTCAAACAAGGTAGTGGAAATCTCTGCATCTTTCTCTAAACTGCTTGACTGCATGAATGTGGTCTATCTCGATGAGTCGAAAGAATTTTCCGGAAGTCTGCCTGTTCGGCAGGCTGATACTCATCCAAGAAAAGGGTAATTTTACAGAGCCTTGGCGAACAGTTTGTAGACTTGAGAAAGTAGACTGATTGGGCGGCGGTGATGGTTCTTAACCAAGATCGTGACCACTGCTTTCTTTTGTCAAGCTGAAGTCGTCTTAATTGCTGCACCATGTTGAGCAGTTTATACGAGAACTTGGTAGTTAGTTGCCACATTTTCATTTTGCTTAAAGCAAAAAGACTTCATTTTCAAATATCGGGTCCTCGTCGAGGAGCTCCAAACGTTTACTAATAGCGTTTTGCTTGTTTCTAGAGTTGAATTTCTGCCAATGTCGAGTGAGTTCAGGGAATATGTATGACAAAACCGAAAAATCGAAAACCGCGGTTTTGGCTAAACTGAAACCCGGTTTTGGGAATTGTCGTCAAAACCGGTTTACCCGGTTTTTCGGGTTTCGGTGAAACCGGTTTTGTGACCCCTACTGGCAATGACATATCGTCAAAAAACTGTTGCGAAAAGATTTTGACAATATAAAGAAGATGGATGGATCCAGGACATTGATGATAATGCCGTAATAGTTGGACAAAAGCTCATTGTGGCCCGGTTAGCGGAAACGGCGGACTTATGGTTGAAAACCGAAAAAGTATTCATAATCTATGATGACTTCAAGACTACGGTCTTAAAGGAGTTCCCGGAAAGTCTAAACAGGAAAGAAATACACGAAAATATGTCTGCAAGAAAAAAGAAAACAGAAGAGTCCTATTACGGGTGCATGCTCGTCATGATAGAGTTAGGAAAAAAGGAAAAGAGTTATCAATGTTGTATTTTTTCTGATGTAGTTTTGTTTAGCCGTGTTCTCAGAAAAAGAACTGTCGCTTGTTTTGTTATTTCCGAATAGCATGGGAAAAGATATAACAATCACTTTGTTATCATATTTCAGCATAGAGCACTTTAACTGAGAGGTTTTGTTGTTGGTATTTTGATAGAAAAGACTATTGCATTTTTGTTTAGTGCCTACCATTTTGAATATAGCTTAGAGTCGAGCCATGTATGTTTTTATAGTAGAATCTGTATAAAAAAAGATCATGCCCTGGGAAGGATATACACTGTGCACCCAAACAACACTGAGTGTTACCATCTTCGTAAGCTTCTGCATGAAGTACGAGGTCCAACGTCATTTCAATCACTAAAAACATTCAATGGTATTCTACATCCTACATTTCAGTCTGCTTGCAAGGCTTTAGGTCTTCTTGAAAACGATGAACACTGGCATGCAGCTTTGGAGGAGGCGTCATTGTGTCAATGACAGTCGAGGATTCGTGAGCTTTTCTCAATTATATTGGTATTTTGTCAAATTTCAGACCCGTTACTTTGGAATTCATTTATAGAGACTCTCTCAGAAGACTATTTACGACGACTAGAGCTGCAGCAAGGTGATACAGATTACCTGAGAGAAGAAATTTTTAATAAATGTTTATTTGAAATTGGAGAAGCGTGTCTAGCTTTAGGTGGAAACAGACCCGTAGTTTAGAGAACAGAGAGTTATTATAATTAGGGAAATCATTTTTGACGAGCTGTTCGACTCATGCAATGGAGCAACATTAGGTATGTTATGAGAAAGCCGCTACGACAAGCAGTTACAAAAAAATCGAATCATGTAACATTTTGGAAAAATGCAATCAACAGATAAGAAGAAATGAAATTCATCGATAATAATAACCGAGAATGCACTGTGCCATCACAACAAATCTTTATCACGACACGACGTTAAAAAGTTTAATTAGTCTATGGCATTTATTCAATGATAAAGGATATACGATAATGCGCCCAAAGTACTTCAATTCGGATCCTATAGAAAACTTTTTTGGACAAATTCGTGCCTACAGTTTTAGAAATATCTTAAACTTTTAAAAATATTTTTATCTTCGAATTTATTTTATGATAATAAGACCTTGGTCGAGGTCGACTACCTACAAATACAGCGGCTAATCTCAATGAGATTAACCAGTTACGCAGAAGTAACTACTATAAAAAAAACGTGACCCGTGTACAAATTCTCTTTTGATTTAAAAAGAATGCCATAATAATCATCGATATATTGATTGTAATTCTAATATTATTATTTATCCCACAGCTCACTATGCAGATGGAAATCCTGTGAGTGAGACGCTAAAAATACGTCTGAGACGATATCATTTTTGACGAGCTGTTCGAATCAAGCAATGGAGCAACATTATGTACAAAAAATAAGGGAAAGCCGCTACGAGAAGCAGTTACAAAAAATCGAATCATGTAAAATTTTGGAAAAATGCAATCAACAGATAAGAAGAAATGAAATTCATCGATAATAATAACCGAGAATGCACTGTGCCATCACAACAAATCTTTATCACGACACGACGTTAAAAAGTTTAATTAGTCTGTGGCATTTATTAAATGATAAAGGATATGCGATTATGCGCCCCGGGTACTTCATTTCGGATCCTATAGAAAACTATTTTGGACAAAGTCGTGCCTACAGTTTTAGAAATAACGATCCGAACTGCCAAACTTTTAAAAATATATTATTTTTATCTTCGAATTTATTTTATGATAATAAAACCGTGGTCGAGGTCGACTACGTATGAATACAGCGGCTCAATCTCAATGAGATTAACCAGTTACGCAGAAGATTATTCCTATATAGTAGTAGGTACTATAAAAAACGTGACCCGTGTACAAATTATCTTTTGATTTAAAAAGAATGCCCATATTAATCATCTATATATTGATTATAATTCTAATATTACTATTATTTATCCCACAGCTCATTATGCAGATGGGAATCCTGTGACTGTGAGTGAGACGCTAAAAATACAATTTATCATTTTTGACGAGCTGCTCGACTCATGCAATGGAGCAACATTATGTACAAAAAATAAGGGAAAGCCGCTACGAGAAGCAGTTACAAAAAATCGAATCATGTAAAATTTTGGAAAAATGCAATCAACAGATTAGAAGAAATGAAATTCATCGATAATAATAACCGAGAATGCACTGTGCAATCACAAAAAATCTTTATCACGACGTTAAAAAGTTTATAAAGGATATACGATTATGCGCCCCAGGCTTAGATCAAAATAAAATTAATGGTTAGGCCTAAAGCGCGGTATGTTGAAGCACACTACTGGTGCACTTGGTCCATACAAACCAGCGCCATTATCTGTCAAATCTAGGGCACTTGCATACAAATTTGAAGTAAACCTTTCATTTGTTTTGCCTCATTTTTCTGGTTTGAAATGTTCGCGTACGGCCTTAATTTTATTTTGATCTAAGGCCCCAGGTACTTCAATTCGAATCCTATAGAAAACTTTTTTGGACAAATTCGTGCCTACAGTTTTTGAAATAACGATCCTAACTGCCAAACTTTTAAAAATATTTTTCGCTCCCTTTTAATCACACGATTCATACATTTTCATTCAAATAGTTTTAATTGTGAGGATACTTCAAGAGACCAAATAATAAAATTAAAACATTTATTCTCTCCAGAAAATCCAAAAGGCAGAGTAGCATTGCCATTGCAAAATATAGCAGTGTCTCCTGAAGACTTTAAAAATTATATTGAAGAAGTTCGAAAGGAAAGTTTAAATGTACACTCTCGTGCATACACTGCCGAATGGGTCGTAAGAAAAGTTTAGCAAAATTTAACTGTGGACTTCAAAAATTCCTTAACTCAAAAAAATTTATTACAGTCCACAAATGGAGCAAAGTCCAAATTCCAACAATGTTACGGAACAAATAATAAAAAGCATATCCAAATATTAGTTTGATTCTTTAAATTGTCCAAAACATAAAGAGGTTCTTTACAATTTTCAGTCCATCAAAATAAAACTTTGTGATTAGCTTGTGTAGCATTATCAATAAAATCTTACGGGGTGTACATGTAGCTCGCCTGAACATTGAATCTTTCCCCCCAATGCAGACAAAGGCATTACAAAAATTTTATAAAAAATAAAAAGTAGAATAAATAAAATAGTTTGGTTTTATTTACTTGTACCTAACCTTGTATGTTTATATAGAATTAGCATATAATTAGCTTCTATTTATGTATACAATCGCATGAACTGAAGTAGGTACCTATATGAGAGTAGGAGGGTTCGAGGAAATGATAAAAATTTCAACTTCTCGCTGCTATGCCATTCGGTACCATTAACCCTGAAACGTATTTTAATGAAGTAAAACAAGAGAGTTCCGAAAAATTACAAATCCAGAAATGGTGGAGGAAGTATCCATCTTTTTGAACAGGAAACCGCGTATATAAATGATTTTACAGTTGATAGCATTAACACTAGCCGAAATTATGATGGCGATGGCGTAAGTGTTGATTTTGAAAAAGAACTGAATAAAGAAATCGTAAAATCTTTGAAGAAAAAATAAATGAAACGAAGGAACTGAAGATGAACATAAAGCTAACAGTGATGATTCTTCTGGTGAGCGTATTGAAAACGATATGAGTAAACTCATACGTATTGAGATGGCGCTATATGAAAACGTTGGTAATCGAGGACTTCGTTTAGAGAATTCACTCTCACGTTAAGGACAGGTCCTAACTTGAGATTATCAATTTGCCTTGAGCAATCGATAACGAACAGAGGTGCTTTTTGTTTAAATTTTTCTAAATTCAACAATGGTGCTGTTCTACGACTATAATACGACTGCTGAAATCAAGCATATTGTTCGTATAATAAAGCAATTTTGTCATCGGTAACATTAACATTTAAAATTTGGTATGGGAAGTAAGTTGAACTTTGAACTTGAGACCAAACGAACGAGAAGACGAGCTTCTTGGCTGAATTTGCAGTACGTTATCAAACCGTTTCAAGTACATTTTGGACCGATGATGACAATGTCATTGAGTTAAGAGACCAGGAGAATGAGAATTCTAGATGCATCAAATTACGCATGCGAATCAGAAACCAGGCAGCAGTTTTACGCATTCGCTACTATACCATGTGACCGAGGTTTTTTTACAATCTGATTGTGTGTCAAGTCACATTCCTTTTCGCAATGAAAGTGAACTTTATCAAGAGGGCGAAACAGCTGAAGCTTGTTTCTTACGCCGACAATTATGTCGATGTTGTGATAAGAACGTTTTTTGTTTAAGGGTTGTCACCCAGTTACAGACCGCGACCGCGGTAGATGTGTCTTAACCCCGAATCAAAGGACATCACGTGCAGATGCCCGCCGACCCCACTGTCTGTAAATGGAAGTTCTCTCTGAAAAGAGCAATACTGCAAGTCACCACCAGAGTCCCAAACATAAAAAATGATGTGGATGTCGAGGAGCTTAATAAAGAATGGAAAAAGCATGCCCAGTTGGATTTCACCGAATCGAATTTGTCCCCAGATATGGAAATAGAAGATCATTGGAAGACAGTTTCAAAATAAAAAACTTTGCTACCTTTGCTTTGTTACCTAAATAAAAAAAAAAAAAAAGGTCCTACCATTTATGAACGCCAGCGTAGAACGCATTTTCAAACCAATCCGAACAGAAAAAAAATTCTGCTTTTCCATACTAAAGCGCGCCCACACATAACTGCGACGTCGCATCGCATCGTAAATATCTGCCAGCGCTCGATTATATGATTATTGCACGCAGCGCATCGCAGATATTTGCGATGCGACGCGCGACGTCGCAGTTGTGTGGGAGCCCAAACTGCAGTGCCTACACGACTCAAACGTATGGAACAGAAGGTTAGTTTTTTGTTCTGATAGGTTTGCTCCAATAGTAAATGTTATTCAGTTTGAGTTGAAAGGTAAATGATACTTTTCCTTACACCCTTTATACCTAATGGAGCAATAAGATGAAAAGGCGTGGAACAAAGGTGTGCTCTACGGTAATAAAACAATATAATAGCAATGGTCCGTCCAGTATTCCGCACTAAACAGCTTTTCCGACAGGATTAAAGGCTAAGGTGGTGAAGACGATGATTTTTCCAAAAGGATACTCGAACAATTTGAATACGGGATGTTACGTTATGATACAGGGTGTAAGGAAAAGTATCATTAACTTTTAAACAGCATACTCTACCCATCAAACTGAACAACGTTTACTATGGGACAAACATGTCAGAGCAAAAAAAAATCAGCTGTTCCATCATCTAGGGCACTTGCATACAAATTTGAAGTAAACCTTTCATTTGTTTAGCCTCATTTTTCTGGTTTGAAATGTTCGCGTAAGGCCTATCCATTCATTTTATTTTGATCTAAGGTTCCATCCGAAAGTGCCTACTGCGAAAGCAGCTGAAGTCATTCGGCAGGTCACTCGAGGCTTCAGGGACCAAAATGCACCTGGACAGCCTGCAGTCGTGTCTGCCTGCGGAACAAACTGGGCGCGTGGACTCGGAACAGGCACGGAGAACCTCAAGAGAGAAAATGAGGCACCGCGGTCGGAGATAACTCGGTTGAAGGGCAGCCAGCTGCGTGGATCTCCGTATCCACTACGTACTTCAACCCAACGACAACGTCGAAAGATTCGGTCAAGCGGCAAGAAAATGCACAGCGCCGTGTCTGGTCTGTAAATTGTAAATAGGCCAAAGAAAAATTTTAAAAAGAAAAGAAAGACAACGGCACATCAACATAATCAACGAGTATCTACCTACATAATACGGGGAATAGCATTCAGAAAGGGCACATTATCAACAGCATTTAAAAATCAACCGTCAACATGAAATCGAAAGCACGAGCAACGAGTACCTACATTATCAGGTTCTTTCATCAACAAGACGAACTCATTATAAATGAAACACATATTTGGTTTTATCAAGTCCAAGGGCAGCTGCATATCTCAAAAAAACAAAAATGTTCTCTATTTGGTGCGGAGAAAGTAATGAGATGAAAACTGGAGTAATCATGAACGATCTTTGGGAGTTTATATCATAAACCAAAATTCTAAAAATGTATATTCATTATACAGGGAGCGATAAAAGAAAAAGAAAAAAAAAGAAAATTACTAAAAAGGAAGCCATACCCGGGGTAGACTTCTTTTTCTTCTGCCAGTCAGTGCAATGTACTTGTCACAGCTATCTAGTAAGGATAGTTTTTAGATAAAAAAAATGCACTGCACCTTATCATTTTGATAACTCGTATCCAGCTGTTAGTCCACTATACCATTCGTTGATTTTCGACTTATTCATTCAAATCGTTCAGTTAATTAACTGTAGGTTAGAAATTAATGATGAACTAGAAGAAAATGCGGTTTGGATTGGACAAACTGTTAAATGGTACATAATCAATGATTAGGTATGTCAACAAATTGGGCATAGATGAAATAGAAATATTCTTTATGGTGAAGCCATAAAAAAAAGACCTTCTGAAAACTCAAGACAAATGGCCTAGAAATAAACAAAACCAAAAAACCATCGATTTGAGGCCTATTTTCATTCACGAGGATAACCAGTCAGCTATCAAAATGGCTCACATCATCACATGGCTACTTGAAAAACTTAAAAACTGTACTGAGGTACATGTGGCATTTTGGCGACAGCCAACCTCTTTTAATATTTATTTGTATTTTTTATATAATGTTAGAATGCTTTTAAATTTGACTGTTTTGTTTTTGATATTATTTTGTTTTTTTTTTGTCATAAAGATTTTGCTCTGAGAAAGACGTGTTTTCATTTATCACCTTTCGTTCCAATACATATCCTATTGTTCAAAGGCCTTTGCCTTTACGGCCTAGCCCATACGGCCGATATGTCTTCTAAAAGTTTTTCAAAATCGGCAGCACTGATCTCGGAAGCACGCGCGTTGCCACCAACATCGCCATGTACGAGTTATCTTGAACCAAAGTTTATTTATATTCTGTTTTCGTATTTATTTGAGATTCCTTTTATGTTGGTCGCTTTACTGTTTGGTTCAAAATTATGTTACGAATGTCACTAAAACCAAGCTTGTGTCTTTTTTCCAGGCACAAAGAAATGCATATCGACATTGGTGTTAAATGAATTAAAAGCAACTCTGAGACAAGTAAGAACTTTAAGAAGAAATATCAAAAAAGCTGAATCGTTAAAAAGCGTTATCCTTCAAAGGCTTGTTAATGCAGAAAAAGTCAGCAACACTGCTCCTTTTCAAATAATTACAAAAAAAAATACTACTCCCTCAAAGAACAGGGAACTCACCAATATTCAAACGGAGTGTTATACTTTGTTATAGAGGTATTTTACATTGCCATCAGCAAAATGTATGAAGAGACTTCTTGGGATACAAAACTAGAAGCTGGCCCTAACAAACTTCTATTCGAAGAACTAAAAAACACAGTGGCTGAGATGAGTGTAGACGATCGGCTGCGTGCTATCATTTTCGATGAGATGTCGCTAATTATGACTCTACAAAAGATAAATTAAAGGGATTCTCGAGTCACAATGACAACAAAATAGCAGATCACGCTAAATGCAGAAATCTGGAAATTGAACCATGTGGTTTATTTAATCATGAAGATTTACCATTAATAGGCTCTACTCCAGATGGTATTAATGGGCAAGATATGATTGTTGAAATAACGTGCCCTATAACTGCCAACAAATTGGGCATAGATGAAATATTCTTTATTGTGAAGCCATAAAAAAAAGACCTTCTGAAAACTCAAGACAAATGGCCTAGAAATAAACAAACCTAAAAAACCCTGCTGGCCAAGTCGGTATTAAAGGATTTTGAAATCGATTTGAGGCTTATTTTCATTCACGAGGATAACCAGCCAGCTATCAAAATGGCTCACATCAGCACATGGTTACTTGAAAAACTTTGCTAGAAATACTTAAAAACTGTACTGAGGTACATGTGGCATTTTGGCGACAGCCATCTTCTTTTTATATTTATTTGTATTTTTTATATAATTTAAGAATGCTATTAAATTTGACTATTCCGTTTTTGATTTTTTTTTCTTTTGTCATAAAGATTTTGCTCTGAGAAAGACGTGTTTTCATTTATCACCTTTCGTTCCAATACATATCCTATTAAAACACACTTTTGGTTTTTATATTTGTTAAGTTCAAAGGCCTTTGCCTTTACGGCCTAGCCCATACGGCCGATGACTTCTATAAGTTTTTTCAAAATCGGCAGCACTGATCTTGGAAGCCCGCGCGTTGTCTCCAACATCGCCATGTACGAGTTAACTTGAACCAAAGCTTATTTATATTCTGTTTTCGTATTTATTTGAGATTCCCTTTATGTTGGTCGCTTTACTGTTTGGTTTAAAATTATGTTACGAATATTACTAAAACCAAGCTTGTGTCTTTTTTCCAGGCACAAAGAAATGCATATCCACATTGGTGTTAAACGAATTAATTAAAAGCAACTCTGAGACAAGTAAGAACTTTAAGAAGAAATGTCAAAAAAGCTGAATCGTTAAAAAGCGTTATCCTTCAAAGGCTTGTTAATGCAGAAAAAGTCGGCAACACTGCTCCTTTTCAAATAATTACAAAAAAAAATACTACTCCCTCAAAGAACAGGGAACCTCGCCAATATTCAAACGGAGTGTTATACTTTGTTATAGAGGTATTTTACATTGCCATCAGCAAAATGTATGAAGAGACTTCTTGGGATACAAAACTAGAAGCTGGCCCTAACAAACTTCTATTCGAAGAACTAAAAAACACAGTGGCTGAGATGAGTGTAGACGATCGGCTGTGTGCTATCATTTTCCATGAGATGTCGCTAATTATGACTCTACAAAAGATAAATTAAAGGGATTCTCGAGTCACAATGACAACAAAATAGCAGATCACGCTAAATGCAGAAATCTGGAAGTTGCTTTATCATCACATTCAAAAGTCGGAGGCAGAGTCAGATATCAACACAAAATTCGATTCTATTCACTCATTCATTCCATATTTATACGAAAGATCAGGCTGTATGGGCATAACCCTTTACCTATCCATTGTGGATCAACATCAACTTAAAATTAACAACTGTCAGTCGTATAACTTGTGATTTCTTTGTTTTCATTCGATTTCTTTTAGTTTCCAAGTAACTTTCAGTGAGATATAGTCAGTTTAATTCATCATGCCGCAGTCTAAGGCTTTAATAACAGCCAAGGCTCAATTTAAGGCTAAAAGTACGGATGTTAAATGACTTTTACGAGACAAAAAAACATCGAAGTCAAACATCGCCTCGTCTGTAGCGAGGAAGCACTTTAAAAAGTATTTGCTGCCAAAGGGAACAAACAGTTACACTTTGTCGCCCAAGAATACGCAGAGAATGTTACAATTGCTATGTGTGTGAATGCAACAGGAAATAATGTGCCGCCAATGATAATTTTGAAGGGCATAAGATTGCGACCAGAGTTTTGCGATAATTTGCCACCCGGAAGTGTAGTAAAGTGTAGTAAGTAAGTGCATTTCGAGCAACCGGGCGTTTTCAATAATGATCCAAATGCAAGACGTGACCATATGTCCGATACAGATGTCACGGATTTCCGATGAAAATCTTATATCACTATCCCTTCTGACTCAAAATGATTTGACACAGAACGGATGGATATAGAATTATAGAACAACGTGATATAATGTAAAACACTTGAAAGCCAGAGTATTCATTGAAAACACATTTGGGAGACCAAGAATTGCGGGCGTTGTTTGCATAAAGATAGAGTTCTTCATTACAAGCCATTGAAGTGTACCAGAATTACGCAGGCCTGCTGTGTTTTATACAACATAGGTCTTAATTTTGGCATCAAAGACACAGATGAAGATTTAGGAATCAGGGCTACACCGAATTGAATCATTTAGTAACTCAATAAAGTTTTTTTTTTTTTTTTTTTAAGATATGGATAAGCAGCAATTTAAAAAATAAGGTAGTATTATTGTGTAATGTAGTGTCATTCTGCTAATAATAAACATTTATTTCTAGAGCTGGAATGTGTTGTGCAAGAACACGGAGAAAGAAATCCCTTCATACAAAGAGAGGTGAATCCACACCTGATTTATGAAGAGGAATTTTAAGAGACCAATTAGTTAGAAGGTTGCTACATTAAAGACATTTACTTGTTGTCCCACGCACTAAACATGCCCGCGCGTATGTGTGTGAGCAAGTGTGTGCGTGCTTACCGCCACTTAGATTCCCTTAGTTGATAATGCGTGAGGCGATTAGCGGTACGTGCTTTAGAACTGTAATGTAGTAGGATCTCTTTGGTATGTGTATGACAGTTGACAAGAGGAATAAATTATTAATAATTGATTATGCAATCAATGGTGTTTCCCTTGAGTATAAATTATAAGTGATTCCCTGAATACCCGACCTGGAATAGTATAAGAACACGTTGTGCCAAGAGTTTGTCAACAGATTTCCAGACAATATGCTGATTGTCCAGCTGCTGCAATGTTTTAACCCCGAAAACACTTGTTGTGTGCAAAGCACCCGACCAAAAATTGTTGATAAGCCTTGGGTGCTTGCTCCCACTAATGTAAATCGTGAGAATATTGAAAGTCAATGGAGAATCATCAGCACGATGAGAACCCGAAAAATTTTGGGTGTGCGTATTACAAATAAAAAATGCAGGTGGGCAACACGTTTTCGAAGACCTTGCCGAAATTGCATTGCGCGCATTGTCATTGCCCATAAGCAACGCAACTGTAGAAAGAGTGTTCAGTGTCATGAACACAGTAAAAACCAAATTGCGCAATAAGATGCAGTTGCCCATGCTGCAGGCTATAACGCGCACCCGAGTTTTCCTGGGTGTCAGAAAAATGTGCTGCAATAATTTCACACCCACACAAGATTATGATAAAAACGCACAATTTCCATAATGTTTATAAACCAAAGAACGATCAATCTGATTCTTCCACTGATGGTCCCTCTACCTCATCAGTAAGCAATGATCATGATGATGATGGAGGCATTTTAGATGAAGTTCTTTTATTGGTGGCAGATGACGAATAAGTAGTTTGTAGTATAGTTTATAATAATAAATAAAATAACCCCGCGGGGGCAGCTTGTGGCGAGCTGACGGTGATTGGCGACACCGCGGACCCCTATCCAGGGGGACCATACAGACATGCGCTCACACACACACATACAGACAGTAACACACCCCCCTACCTCTGGCTTGCCTTCATTGGCCGGCCAGAGTGGAATCGCAAGAGCAGAACCTATGCTCCAGGTTGGAAGTGTATTGCACGTAATGGCGTAATAACGGGGAAACCCGCTCACGGGGATAAACCCCGCGATGGTAAAACCGGTGCCGCACCTCTCGACAACCTTTAGCCGCTCAGTGGGATGTTGCCCCATTGTCGCACTTTGTGCGTGCGGCCGTTTTATGGGGCCCACTCGACGAGTCGGCGAGTCACCGCCTGCCATATTTACAATTTCGAGACTAGTTGTCATGGCAGGCGTCCGTTAGTCTCCTCCCATAGCCCAGTATCCATCCATCCAACTTTCACCTTCATAGCCCAAGACCTTATTTTTCCATCGCGGCCATAGCGCCGTACTCCAATAGTCTTTGCACCTGGCGGGGACCATCCCCGTGTGTATCATATTGTGCGCTCGGAGATGGTATCCGCCATGTGTATCCCTTACATTTAGATTAACTTGTCTTTTGAACAGGCCTCTACATGTTGGCTTCGGCTCCATGCACGCCTTCCAAAGGTCCGGGACTTAATTGCCCGTGATTACGGATCGTAAGACACATAATAAAATAATACAGATTTTTGTGTTTACTTTTTCTTCTATGTTTATGCCTTTATGTAATTTAATCGCCTTTTTAGGCTATATGACTTCCAATTAGGCGATTTTAGGCTACATTATAAGGAAAAAAATTAGGCGAATTTAGGCTACTTGGCGCCAAATTTTTGGCGACTCGGATCTGTAGAGACTTGGCAACACTGACTAGAACAGAAAATAAGATTTAGCCTAAAGGTCTTGTAACCAGGCTAGTAAATATAAAAAAAAAAAAAAAACAGAAGATGTCTCTTTTTGAAGTCACGAAGCCGAACGCTCCGCGGCCGGATCGAGCGAAGCGCAACATAGACAAAGAGACACTGCAGTACAAAGATCCCAAAAACTTGAATCTACATCGCAGGTAAGTAATATACTAGACTGTATATAATAAGAGTCTAATAGCATTAGCGATCTCTATGTATAAAAAACATTGTCGTTTTCATTGAGAAATTGTATTCTCTGTTTACAAACGAAAAGGACAACATTCTCATCGAAATCGTAAACTCTATTAGACGCTCAGATATAAAACACAAGACAAACTTCTTTTTTTAATTATAAACGGACGAGAAAGCGGCGCGCGACGCCGGAGCGATCGAAGCGCAACATAGACGACACAGTGGAGTACAAACATCGCAGGTAAGCAATGTTATCGACCGAATGGTTGAAAAACTTGGACTTAATATTGTAAAAGACATGTTCTGAAAGACGAATATACACCACTAGATTTTAATTAGTAACAAAACTTTAAGGAAAAGAACCTCGTCTTTGGGAAGAAGATGAAGACTACAACGCTTCCAGAGATATTGTACGTTCTTTGAGAGTTGTGAACGACAAACACAAATGTATCAGAACTGGCCATCCTGCATCCAACAGAAGTGCGAGGCAGCGAGAAATAGTATAAGGGTGAGGCCGCGGATGTGTGCACATTACCATGACCTCAAAATTAACCGATGTTTTTCTTAAAAAATTGCAAACATAGAGGTTTTGTATATTTTTGTATCTTATTATATTGTTATTATCCAGTATGGCCAAAGGTCAAAATTTCAAAATTGTGGCATGCAGTCGAGTAAATGGAATTTTTTCCATAAAAAATGGAGAAAATTTAAGTAAAACCGCCGTGTCATTTTTAGCGAGTGCACTTCGAAGATAATTTTTAAAAAACCTGTGTTAGTTACTATTCAATTATTAATTCCTATGGAATAAGCATATAAATCATCGAACTTTAAGTAATGCTATAAGTAAAATAAAGGCTATTTAATAAGTAAATTAAATTTTTTTTTACAAAATTATGTTATTGCGTTACCAATATTCACCACAGTTTGTTAGTCACGTTATGTAGATTTATATTCTTTTGAATGGCAATACCAAACGCAATCTATTTCTATGAAAGTTAGCATAATAGGTGCCATAATGAATGAGATATCGTGACATACTTGTGGTGAAGTCAAATGGTCACGGTTTTTTTAATCAAGTTTTTGGACTTTTTTCAAGGTAAAATTGAGATTTCAGCAAATATTTTTACTGCGCATTATTCTTGAAAGGGTGGGAAGTCTTGTAGTGCCTATCTTGTTAGAAAATATAGCATAATTGTTGAGTAATGAGTGTTTATTGTTGCGTTACTCCTACAGTTGCGTTACGTTGCGTTACTGTTGCGGGACCAGTGGCGCAATTACTGCGTTACTTCTACTGCGTTACCAAAAAAAGGGTAGTGGTACACTAGTTTCAGATTTCGGATTAAAGTTCCATGCATTCAGTGTTTTATTATTTTTTTATTTTTATATTTTGTTCAATTTATCTACCCCTTAGAAAAAAATATGTTCAATATACCTTACTACCTATTTAAAAAAAAATACTTTAGTTTAACAGGCTCAGGAGTGCAATTCTCTAGGCGCAAACATCGGTTGTAACATCGGTGAGCTGTCAATTCGGTATGCACTGTGTGAAACTTAATATGAAAACTTCGACGATCTGAAGGATGTTACCTTAGAGAATTGCAGTCCAGTATACAACAACCCTTATAATTTTGCGCTACTATATTGCGTTACCGTGGCGCAAATTATTGCGCTATTTTTGCGTCACTGTCGCGCAAACTGTTGCGTCACTACTGCGTCATTTGTGCCGAAATCCGCGGCCTCACCCATAAGTACCAAGCACTTACGAGCGATATTACGAATCGAAAGAATTCAAACAATTATTTATTGTGTTCTTTTTGTGTGAACATATCATAATATCAACGACCAAACTTTATAAATCAATGCTCTAGATTTTCCTAGAATGTTAACAATATGACAAAATACCTTCTACTGAACTGGTAGATTCCAAACATAACATATTTAATGAAATTTTGTGAAATATGTAATTTTCCGATTATTTTTTTTACATACGTGACTAGAGCAGAAAACAGTAAATGCCTCTTTTTGAAGCCAAGAAGCCGAACGCTCCGCGGCCGAATCGAGCGAAGCGCAACATAGACAAAGAGACACTGGAGTACAAAGATCCCAAAAACTTGAATCTATATCGCAGGTAAGTAATATACTAAACTGTATAGAATAAGAGTCTAATAGTATTAGCGATCTCTATGTATAATAACGTTGTCGTTTTCATTGAGAAATTGAATTCTCTGTTTACAAACGAAAAGGACAACATTCTCATCGAAATCGTAAACTCTATTAGACGCTCAGAGATAAAACACAAGACAAACTTCTTTTTAATTATAAACGGACGAGAAAGCGGCGCGCGACGCCGGAGCAATCGAAGTGCAACATAGACAACGACACAATGGAGTACAAACATCGCAGGTAAGCAATGTAATCGACCGAATGGTTGAAAAACTTGGACTTCATATTGTAAAAGACATGTTCTGAAAGACGAATATAGGTACACCACTAGATTTAAATTAGTAACAAAACTTTAAGGAAAAGAACCTCGTCTTTGGGAAGAAGATGAAGACTACAACGCTTCCAGAGAAATTGTACGTTCTATGAGAGTGGTGAACGACAAACACAAATGTATCAGAACTGGCCATCCTGTATCCAACAGAAGTGCGAGGCAGCGAGAAATAGTATATGTACCAAGCACTTACGACCGATATTCAGAAATCGAAATAATTCAAACAATTATTTATTGTGTTCTTTATTTATGAACACATCAACGACCAAACTTAAATCAATGCTCTAGATTTTCCTAGAATTTTATTGACAAAATGCCCTCTACTGAACTGGTAGATTCCAAAAATTACATATTTCATGAAATTTAGTTAAATATGAAATTTTCCGTATTTTTTTCGATCGAGCGAAGCGCAACATAGACAAAGAGACACTGGAGTACAAAGATCACAATAACTTGAATCTACATAGCAGGTAAGTAATATACTAAACTGTATAGAATAAGAGTCTAATAGCATTAGCGATCTCTATGTATAAAAAACGTTGTCCTTTTCATTGAGAAATTGAATTCTCTGTTTACAAACGAAAAGGACAACATTCTCATCGAAATCGTAAACTCTATTAGACGCTCAGAGATAAAACACAAGACAAACTTCTTTTCAATTAAAAAGGACGAGGCCGCTGCCTCGTCACACACAGCCGGAGCGACCGAAGCGCAACATAGACAACGACACAGTGGAGTACAAACATCGCAGGTAAGCAATGTAATCGACCGAATGGTTGAACTTAATATTGTAAAAGACATGTTCTGCATAGGTAGCATGACACAGTGATACAGCGCTATCACACCATCGTTCTCTTTCCATTTGCACGCGAACGAAGGAGACAAAAGACGTGATACAGCCGTATCACATGTAGCATGATACGAGTACTGAAAGCCATACGAATATAAACCACTAGATTTTAATTAGTAACGAAACTTTTTAGAGTGTATTCAGACCGTGAATCTGAACAACTTTCCCTAAACGATATATTTTTTTGACCTACCATAGAAAATCGATCGACCGATCCGCACTTTTGTATGAAAGGTCCATAAATCCATTTTATCGTTTTTCGACCCATGCTACTCAGGGAGTTGTTCAGATTCACGGTATGAATACATTAAAGTTTCGTTACAAATTAAAAACTATTGGTGTAATCGACGGTCATTAACGATCTCATATCGCTTTCTGAAGCCGAACACTACGGCCGGAGCGAGCGAAGCACAACATGGACAAGGAGACAAACATCACAATAACTTGAATCTACATTACAAGTCTAATCGCATCAACGATCTCTCTGTACGTTGTCGTTTTCATCGAGAAAATGAAATCCTCAGGTTACAAATGAAAAGGACAACGTTTTCATCGAAATCCTTAATGCTAGTAGACGCATTCGTTTTTTAGAAAACATCAACCTTTTGATACACACGCGGCCACAATCTCTTTCGGTGTGATCAGAAAAATTGCTACAAGAACCAACGATCTTTTGAAGCGTCCTGTTGTAGCACGGCTGTTATTTAGCATATTCCAAACCTCATCTGCCAGCACCGCATCCCATTTTTCCGTTGCTCCATCCTTTTCTTTCGCTCAGGAACGTCATTTGCTAGGGCGAGAAAGATAGCGGGAATGCGATAGCACGCGCCAGCACCGGTAGTGCTGCGACCTTTCTCGCTCTAGCCAATGACGTTCCTAAGCGACAGAAAAGGATAGAGCGTGAAAAATGCGATTCGGTACTGCCAGATGTGGCTCAATCCTATCGATACATAGGTTCCAGTTTATAAAAGACTGGCAGGCACGTGGAGCGACGGTGGCGCGTTGCGGACAGCTATGGAAACTCTATCTTGAGGTCCGGGTTCGAATCCGCACGGACCACATGCCATGTACCAATGAGTTTTTCTAACTTATGTACGTAATACCGACTGCTCTCAAACGGTGAAGGAAAACATCGTGAGGAAACCTGCATACGCTGAAGAAGAAATCCCGATTCGTATGTGAAGTCTACCAATCCGCATTGGGCACGCGTGGTGGACTAACGCCCATACACCCTCCCTGAGGGTAGGCCTGTGCCCTGCAGTGAGACGTATATAGGCTGTGATGATGAGGCACGAGGAGTAAAGCCTTAACAGAGTGGTGGCACAGATTAGGTAGAGGAGTCGGTCGTCTGGCAGTTAGGTGGGTTGACGACATCTGGAAAAGTATCGGTAAGACCTGGATGCCATCGGATGCATATTAATATTCGGCCGGTTTTTAAGAGAATGATAAAACCATCAAACAGAACAACATTCTTAAAAGGACTAACATTGAAATCGCGAAAAAAAAACAGCTGTCCCATACTTTTAGGTCAAGCAGGACAGCTGTTTTTTCCGCGATTTAAATTTTGGTCTTATACAAGGTGTTACAAAAATACAAATAAACCTTTAAGGGGGTGGTGTAGACCATCAAACTGAACAACTTTCACTATGGGACCCAGTGTTGCCAAATCAGCTCTTTTAGAGCTAAATTTAGCTCCATTTTTAACTAATCAGCTCCAAAAAATCATTTTTAGCTCCTTAGCTCTAAAATTTGTAAATTCTAGCTCTATTCCATTACATTTAAAAAAATATTATTTGTTTAGTTTTCCTTACAAATTTGTAGATGTGTACGATACACATCACAGTGTATCCGAATTTTTTAACGAAGTCGGAAGAATAGACACACACATAGACGAAAGTACTCTTTAGTCTATGATTTGGATTGCAGGGGTGCGTTCAGAACCTACGCCCAGAGTGCGCCCAGAGTGCAACTTTTCGCACTAACGCCGTTCCGAGGCTCGGTGAAAAGCGTTCTACCCATATGTGCGAGCGAGAAAAACAACCACACCCAAAGGTTCTGAACGCAGCCCAGGATACCGGGATTTCCCCCAACCAATTTTGTTTCCTTCGTGTTTATGTGTTGATTTTTTGACTAGCTGCAGAAAGGCTTACATCATATTCATGTAGAAAAGTGTAATATTCCAAAAAATGGCATCGAGTAAACGAAAAAAAGTTTTTTTTTATTTAGCTCTTTTTAACTGAAATTTTTGCTGCTCTTTTTTAGCTCTTTTTTCATAACCAACTAGCTCCCTTTCCAAATGCAGTGTTGGCAACACTGATGGGACCAATATCGAAATCGCGAAAAAAAAAATTTATGTTCCATACTCTACAAATCGACTAGAGCTAAAATATGTATGGGATATCAAATTTTTTTTTTTTCGCGATTTCGATGTTGGTCCCATAGAGAAAGTTGTTCAGTTTGACGGTCTAAACAACCCTCTTAAGAGTTTTAAATATTTATTGTTACTTATGAAACAACCTGTCCAACGGTCCAAACGGTCCAACTTAATATGCTGACACTTTTCTAAGGGGATGATCAGACCATCAAACTGAACAAGTTTCTCTATGGGACCAACATCGAAAACGCAAATAAAATTTCAGCTGTCCCATAAATTTGGCTCGCTCGAGTAGGATTGCAGTTTAGTATGGAACAGCTGATTTTTTTTTCGCGGTTTCGATGTTGGTCCCATAGAGAAAGTTGTTCAGTTTGACGGTCTGATCATTCCCTTAAAAATGTGTCAGCATATTAAGAAGGACCCTGCAGAGAAAGTTGTTTGGTTTGATGGTCTTATCATCGCCTGAAAAATCCGTCATGGACCTATACAATATAGTATATACCTATATATAACACCCTAGTAATACTTAAGGGGTGCTTCAGACCAACTTTCACTATGGAGCAAACTTCGAAATAGCGAAAAAAAATCTGCTGTCTCATACATTTTAGTCGAGTCGGTACAGCAGTTTTGTATGGGACAGCAGATTTTTTCGCGATTTCAAAGTTGGCTCAATAGTGAAAATTTTTGTTTCATGGGCTGAAGCACCCCTTCTGTATTACTAGGGTGTTTTGTTACACCCTGTACAAACAAACAAACAAATTTTACCTCTTTTATAATATTATTATGTATTGTAGATTCGTATAGAAAATACAAATAAATATTACTCACACTAGATTCCATATAGAATTTTATTTACAACACACTCTTATTCCTCTTAAATCTTCTCTTTTTACCATTATTCTTATTTTTATTAATCTTCTGCTTCGGCTGCTTTATCCTCTCTTTAGCCACCATTTTGAATCTCATAGACTTTTTATTCTGCTTCTTCTCTAACTTTACAGTTTGTCTATGGATATCTGCTTGCGCCCTCAGCTTGTGGTTATTTCTCATCTTATGTATGGAGCCTTCTTTAGCCGTAATACCCGTATATTCCCCTACTTCTTCACTGTGTGGGTTTTTAACAAACTTCCCTATTTCATTGTTATTAGGTTTATTTTTGAAATTCTTGTCAAATCTTCCCTTTTTAACGTAACTCTCGTCTGGCGGCATGTTTTGTTTTCGTTTTCTGTTTCTTTTACTTCGAGGTTGTTCATTGTTATCGCCTTGTTGTGTTACGGGATTGTTCGCTATTGACTTTTCGAGCCTTTTCTTTCTAGCGTTCAATGCTGTGCGATCTTCAATTGAGAATGAAACAATTGGTCTCTGTGAATTAAATTGAACAATATTAATTTCATAGAACAGTCGCCGTGGCGACGGACTCACTACCATCACACTGGACAGAGTTTCGGTACCTAGTGAAAAGTGGATGTTCTGAGTTATCAGAATATCAAACTACCCCCTTGTGAAATTTAGTAGTGAGCATATACTATGCTATACTAAATTATAGGCGACGTCGCCTGGAGGCGCGGGCGCGGTTCTCCTTTACGACAAAAACGACGCTATGCTACGTACTATAAGGTTTATATTGTGTTACTTTGACTATCCGACTATCTCTTCTGTATAAACCTCGCCTGAGATAAATCGTTCAAAAGATTAATGGTTTAGTGAGGGAATTTCGAGTTAAAACTAATGGTTGTATCTGCCTGCCTACCAAAGTGGGATGTGGGCGTGATATTTATTCATAACTAGAGTTTTCCCGCGACTTCGTCCGCACAAATTATATACCAGATTTTAAGTCAGATCATAAGCTATCAAACAAAAAAGTTTCATCAAAATCGGTTCAGTAGTTTTTGCGTGATGCGCGAACAAACAAACAAACAAACAGACAAACAGACAGACAAAATTTCTAAAAAAGGTTGATTTCGAGTCAGGGATACCTAAAAACCATATCGTAATCTTTTTTTTGTAAATATCTTCAATGTACAGACACACTTCAGTTACAGTTTTATAATAGTTTAGATTACAATTTAATACTCACATTATGTTTGTCAAAAATATCTGGATTATTATTGAGTTTCCTTAGACAAGTCAGAGCGTCCTCATGTCTCATGAACATAACAAAACCGTACCCCTTTGATCTGAAAACATGTTTACATTATAAGTAGGTAACCTACCTACTGTTCATTGAAGTTTAAGCTTTGAAATAGATCAGGATTTTATGTTTCCTTAACAATGCTTTGATATGTACCTTTGCTGCTGTAATATGCTGGTGGTTTTAAGGGGATGATCAGACGAACAAATTGAACAAAGATCCCTATGGGACTAACATCACCATGTATACAGGGTGTAAGGAAAAGTATCATTAACCTTTAAACCACATACTCTACCCATAAAACTGAACAACTTTTACTATGGGACCAAACCAGTCAGCGCAAAAAAAATCTGCTGCTTCAAAGGTTTGAGTCGAGTAGGTATTGCAGTTTAGTAAGGAACAGCAATTTTTTTTTTTGCGCTGACAGGTTTGCTCCCATAGTAAAAGTTGTTCAGTTTGATGGGTACAATATGTGGTTATGATACTTTTCCTTTCACCCTATATTATCCTCACGAAGCCTTCGAAGTTTGAACTTCCATAAACAGTACAGTAAGTTAGTGTAACACAAATGTAACTAATCTTAGAAAAGATCGTCCGAGGCAAGAGTGATAGTAGACTTAGCGTAACAGTTGCAATTATAACTTTATACCTACTTTTGACAATCATCTGGCAAAGCAGGAACTTTTACGTATGTGTCCATACATGGCAAACAAAATGGTGAAGCCATTCACTAGGCAACGATTGATGCGCTGTTTGCAAACCGCCGTAAAACGTAATGTCGTAAAAATAAATTTCTCGCTAAATTAAAATGTTTGGAAATGTATACGTAATACCGAGCCTTTTGTGCTGCCCCCAATCGTTTTTATTTTATTTCTTAACAATTAAACAATATTTAAAAATTAAAAACAAGAATATCACGTTGTAGTCCTGATTGGCTTTCAATTTATCGAAACATTAGGATTATTATGTTTTATGCATTGGTTTTTAAAACCGCCAAAAGTGGCCACGATAATAACCACAAACAATATAAAAACAAATCCGCAGCGACCCGATAAATTGAATCAGCAATGACTACAATGTGACATTCTTGTTTTTTGGAAATATTGTTTAATTGTTAAGAAATAAAAAAATTCTATTGGGAGCAGCAATAGGCTCGGTGCAGCCTTAAGAAATCCAAGACGATTGTTATGTGTGGTTCGGTGCTGGGGAATGAAAAATATTTCGTCTGTTTAACTACTGTTAGTTGTTTTAGTTAGTAGTTATAAAGTACTACGTGAAAAACAGGTTACCAAATATATTTTGAAAATTATTGTTTATGATTTAGAAAGCATTGTGGTTCGCTAATAAAAACACAATTTACAATATACTTTTTCTATTTATTTAAGGTACGATTAGGCGGCGCGTGGAAGTTTTCCACACTGACTTAACCCTTAAACAGGCATAGTACGATTTATCGACCACATAAAAGTAACTGACAATGTACCTACTAAAAACTTACAATAAGGTTCATTATTGAATTTAAATATGGTGGCCAAGGCCTGTTTAAGGGTTAAATAGCTAGTTTGAGTGGGCAAATAAAAAAATTCTTAAAGTACATTCAAGATATAGGTAAACTCCGATTTATTTTTGGTTGGTGACGAAGATGACGTCTCACTTTGTGAAATTAGTCTAAAACTTGCACAATAAAGGCCTCCGCACATTGCAGCGATATTATCGAGCGATTTTATCAAGCGATATTATCGACAGCGATACCGCGACACCTTACACACTGCAGCGATTCCGCGATTCGCGTCACGCATGCGCACGCCACTGAATGTAGTAGAAAGAGATTGCGTCAGGTTGCGATAATATCGCGGCAGTGTGTGGGATCGAGCGCGTCCCCATACAAAATGTACTGAGAACAATTATCGCAAAATCGCAGCGATATTATAGCTCGATAATATGACTTTTTTAATTTCATTGAACTAAAATGCATAATGCAACGACCAATTTTGACGTAATTTATGAATTGATCCATTCATAAATACGTCGAATTCATTCGCAAGTCACGTCAAGTCTCCGAATAATTAATCCGGGTATTGTATACAGGGTGAAATTGATATCATTAGCATTCTTTTAAACTAAGAGTCTACCCATCAAACTGAACAACTTTTACTATGGGAGCAAACCGATACAGAAAAAAAATCTGCTATTCCATACTAAACTGCAATTCAATTGCAACAGCAGATTTTTTTATTACTATTAACTCCAATCGGTTTGCTCCCATAGTAAAAGTTCAGTTTGATGGGTACAGTCAGCATCAAAAGTATCTAAGCATCTCCGGTGTTCAAAAACATCTGAACAATACACGAAAATAAACCCTATTTCCTACTAGATACAATTTGTTTTTAACTTAACAAATAATAACATGACAGATAAATTAATTTGATTTCTTTGTGAGTTGAAATAAGGTTTGCTATCGTAAAGTTGTCCAGATATTTATGAACACTTAACATGCCTAGATACTTTTGATGCTGACTTCACCCTGTAGTTCCTTAACTAAAGTTTATTATCAACCTTTATCAGACAAAGTACCTTCCATCGACCAAATAAGTAAAATGGTTAATCTTATGCATAATATAAATGCTTTAACAATAAAGTTCATTATTGAATGTAGTGTAGTGGCCAATGCCTGATAAAGGGTCAAACCGAAATTAATTCGTAATCTCATGTTTAACAGAAATACGTAAGAAAAAATACATTTAGCGGAAAACATCTTAGTACGTTCTCTTAACGATTTTTTTGGTAATAGGCTATTACCAAAACTGTTATCCAACGTTTTTGTTATCGCTATTTTCAAAGATGTATAACACTTATGTCTAAGCTAAAGTTAATCATTATAACGGGTTCTTACCGCTTTTTTATTTATTAGGAGCCGCGTAACTCTCAAAAACTGTGTTACTTATGTCTAAGATACACAATTAAAATCATTATACCCGTTCGCCACGTCGATGCGAAAGGATGCGTGCGGCTGCGTCCCATATTAATCGTGCTTTTGTATGGACAAACCGTCGCGTCGTCGATCAATATGTCGTGAGTCACGACCGCGACTCGTGACCCTTAGCCCCACTTGCGCCAACCACGGGTTAGCAATTAACTCCGGATAAAATAGCTCTTTCAGTTGTTTTCCTATACAAAAAATCATGGGTTACCAACTTAACCTAGAGTTTATTGCTAACCCAGGTTGGCGCAAGTGGGGCTTAGACCACCAAACTTAAGGTGGTTATTGGAGAGCTGTCAATTTCATACAAAACTTTGTCGTAGAACACTCGTAGACGGAGTTAATAAAAGTAATTTTTATATATGGAAAAATAGCTTGGAAAATCTAGATAGCGCGAAACAAATAATATCATTACGAAGATAACAAGTTTTGAAGTTATTCATACAAAATTTGAAATTATAAATCTTCGTAATTATATTATAAATTGTAAATATTATTTGATACGCGCAAACTAGATTTTCTAAACTATTTTTCCACAATTATATAAAACATAACTTTTATTAACACCGTCTACGAGTGTTCTACGACAAAGTTTTGTATGAAATTGACAGCTCTCCAACCACCTTAACAACTTTCACTATGGAACGTGGAAAAAAAATCAGCTGTGCCATACATTTGAGTCCAGTAGGCACTGCAGTTTTGTATGGAACAACAGATTTTTATTTAATTATTACTAGGGTATAAAACCCAAAAAAAAACCCTTTAAATATTACTGGAGTGTTTTGTTACAGCCTGTAAATGTAGATTCAAAGTTACGATTAATTAAGGACTTGTTTACAAACCTTGTGATTCAGTGTTATTACTTTGTCTGACAATCCAAAGAACACAGATTAGTTATTAGTAGTTATTAGATCGTGTTTAAAAAAAATCAAATTAGGATCAAGCTTGGTTTGTGTACAGGGTGTAAAAAAACTCAGTTGGAGCCTTTAGGCGGTGCTTTAAACCATCCTGAACATCTTTCACTACCTCACCTGCTGTCCCATACATTTGAGTCGAGTTGGTAGTGCAGTTTTGTATGTTTTTTTTTCGAGATTTCGCTGTTGGCTCCATAGTCAAAGTTGTTCAGTTTGATGGTCTGAAGTTTTAAACTGAAGTGTGAAACTTTAGGGGGCTAAAGGCTCCAACAGGGTTTTTTACATACTGTATAGTGTGCTCGGGGTAAATCCATCCGCCATTAAAATTGTGTGTGCCAGTTTTTAAAACACGGTTCTGCACAAAGCGGAATTTCACATACATCACAACGTCGCAGAGTGCGCGAATCCCTGCCGCTTTGGGCGCACAATCTACACCTCGCCCTTCCGCTTTCACCCTTAACACAGTAGTGACCTCCTTCAAGCTTGGGCCTGAAACCTTTTGGCATTGAATTTATCACTTTAATCTCACTCGGCATTTCGACCGGTACATTCTTCCCCATTATGTTTTCAACCAAAATTGTACGAAAATCACGGTGGGACAGCTTTGGTTTGACCATCTTTAAAATTATCCAGGCGTTTACGATAGACGAATTGAATAGGTGTCGGAATAGTTTTTTGTACCATGTATGGTTTCTCACACGTTCCATGGGAAACGCGGATAAAAGCTGATCTTTTTTGTCCACGCCTCCCATGTATTTGTTGTAGTCTAACACGGCCTGGGGTTTATATTTGTATTTCCCGTGTTTTTCTTGGCCGCCGATCTCCACTTTATGGTAAGTAGAGATCATGGCCACCAAGTTTGAATCTCGCCACAACAAAACGGACAGGTCGTTTGTGTAGCTGAAGACCACCTCTCCAACTCGGATATCGTTTTTAGCGCACTTTTTAATTACTTCTGGGACGAATTGTCGATTAATGCGTAAAGTTCCCAACGTGTCGGTCTTTTGGGTTTTGAGAATGCGAGACAGAAGCGGCGAGTTGTAGAAGTTATCCATAGTAAGAGTATAGCCCTTGTTCAGTAGCGGCCTTAAAAGATCGAACACGATTGCTGATATTTTACCATCAGATTCGTCTGTTCGTTTATCCTGCTGCGAGCTGCTATTTTTTCCAGCATAAACCCGGAATGTCCAGAGATACCCGGTCGCAGTTTCAGCGATCTCATATGTTTTAATTCCCACCTTAGCCACCTTATTGGCAATTTTCTGGGAGAATCCAAGCTTACCCTGCCACTTTAACAATGATTCGTCGAGTGCGATTTCCTGAGATGGTATGTACAAGTTCGAAAACTTTTTATTTAAATGATCCACAATGGGTTTTATTTTTGCCAGCTTGTCCGTTTTTGAAATGTGTTGATTATTTACAAAATGCAAGCATTTCTTGATTAGGATATACTTCTTATATTGCATCACAGATTTAAACGCTGGCATTTGGAGGTAGGGTAACCTGGTGTACCAATATTCACTTTCACTTGGACGAGGATCCAAGCTTTGAAGAATGAGTACAGCAAAATATTGCCAGATATCTTCGGAAGTGATCGGTTTCCATAACTTCATTCTAGACTGTGTTTTAACCTGCTTTTTTAGGATTTGTTGAGCATAAATATTAGTTTGCTTGACAATAAGGTTTATAATAGTTTCATCCCAGATTTTCTTCATAATATCCAGTGGAGACATAGTTGCCTTAACTTTAAAAGTGGGGCCAGCGGACGCGGTGAATTTTTCCCTCTTACCCTTGAATGTATCCGGGTTACATTGCCATTGGAAGCGTACTTTATCTGCGTCTGCGGTACTCTGTAAGTAACTATCATCTTGTCTTTCCATCTCTAAAATACGATTTCTGTCTTCTGGGTTAATACTCTCCGGTAGATCTATGGGAAAATCTGATGCACCGGTACATTCATTTTGTTCCGGCTCAATTTCTTCATCGCTGTTGGGATTTGGTGGATCGTCAAAAAATATCTGCATTTCGCACGAATCATCCAATGATTGAGCTGTAATGAAGAACATAGTATTGGTCTACCAGAATCTGATAGCAAATAAGGAAATACATTTTATAGTAAGCAACACTGGGGTAATTCCATTAGGGCCCTTTACACACTGCCACTTTTTGCAGCGCTTCTGCCTCGATTCAGATGCAAACGCGATACAGCCACGACGCAAAACGTTCGTAATATTTTATAAGTCATTCGTCGATAGCCTTTGTCGCAAATTCGCAATGCACACGCGCGTCCGCCTGCATCGGTACAAACGTGCTTTTGCATCGCTACAATCACTCATTTGAATCGAAACGCCTGTTAATTGCTAGTGCAGCGATGCAGTCACGTGATTAAAAAACGTTTTTATAGCTGCAAAAAGTCAGTTTGTAAAGGGCCTAGACAGATAACAGTTTGACACTACCATGTGAATTTTTTTTTTTTTTTAGTCTATGCCATGAGATTCTGATAGACCTATATGTGCCTATATGGTATTAACTTTTAACCAGTAGAACAGGGTACTAAATTCAAAATGGTCACACTTGGAATATTTCTTTCAAAATAGGTGGGTATTATCTTTCTTATAATGTTCCAAATAAATCTCCAAAACTTAGTTGGAAATATGAAGCTATTTTAATAAAAACAGAAAAAAAAAACAGATATTTACTTATATGGAAGAAGAAATTACGGGAGATGAAATAGTGAAAGCGTTAAAAAGTATGAAACTAGGTAAAGCTGCAGATTATGACAGGGTGAATGTCGAAATGCTAAGGGGCAAAAGTGTAGTGACAAGCTTGCTGTGGAAACTTTTTAATATAATAATATGCTGGAGAGACGGTCGGGTACCAGATGACTGGTGCAAAGCCGTCATCGTCCCATTATACAAAGGTAAAGGTTCACAGCAAGAATGCAAGAACTACCGCGGCATCAGCCTTCTTAGTGTAGTTGGCAAACTGTATGCGAAAGTTTTGATTGAGAGAGTGATGAATGTTACTGAGGAAAAAATGTGGGACGTACAAGCGGGATTCAGAAGAGGAATGGGTTGCATGGATCAAGTCTTTTCTTTAAGGTGTATCTCAGAGAAATACTTAGAAAAACACCAAAAAGTATTCTGGGCCTTTTTAGATCTTGAAAAGGCATATGATCGAGTGAACAGGAGTAAAATGTAGTCGACACTGTCAGCATATGGGGTCGACGATCGCTTAGTGCAGGCTTTGAAGTCTCTCTATGAGGGCTCTAAAGCCTGTATCAGAGTTAATGGGGCGTACACAGACTGGTTTAACATCTCGAGAGGTTGTGGATGTGTTGCGTCGCCGTGGCTCTTCAATCTTTATATGGACAGTTGTCTGACTGATTTGAAAGAGATGGATTGCGGTCTGAGAATGAATGAGCTTAGTGTCAAGTGCCTCTTGTACTCTGACGACCAAGTCATACTTGCGCCGTCGGTGACGGAGTTACAAGACATGTTGAATCTGATGAATGAGTCGTTGAAGAAGAAAGAAATGAAAGTCAATGTATGCAAGACGAAGGTAATGGTTTTTGAACGTGAAAACGATGATGTTACAGAATGTAACATTGTTATGGAAGGAGACAGAGTGGAACAGGTTAATGAATTTGTATATTTGGGCAGTTTGTTTAAGAGAGATGGAAAGTGTGATGGGGATGGTGATGACAATGGCGTGAGCTTATGTATGTATGTATATTTACTTATATCATTATCTGCCATGTCTTGGCCATCAGTACTTATGATTGATAAATCATCATCAACATTTTGCTTGGAAGTAGAAACTGTGAACAAATTAACATAGTTACATACTGTAAAGATCATTGTAGTATTTGACTTCATATAAAAACAATATTTTATTTCTATCCTGAAAAAATTTAATGATTGAAAATAATGTTATTCTCGCATTTTCAGCTTAAATAGTTAATTTAAGCTAAACAAATTTAGGTGACGTTACATTATTATTTAGTAGGAACAATTACTATTGTTTTGTATGAGCTATATTTTGCGTCTTCCACAGTCATAAGTCGTTTCATACAAGCTCGTCGGTTTCGGGTACATTTGATCTGACCCTTCTTAAGTATGCTGCCAATTTGGTCTGCATACGTACGTCTAGGGCGACCCCTTTCGACTTTTCCATTCACACTTGCTTTATATATTTCATACGTCAGTCTACTATCGCTCATCCTTTTCACATGACCAAACCATCTTAACATTCCCTTTTCAATCCTTGTCACTATATCCTCTTTCAGTCCACATTTTTCTCTAATTACACTGTTTCGTATTCTATCATTCAAATTCAAACCACACATACTGCGCAAAGGACGCATTTCGACAGCATTTATCCTAGATTCATACTCTCTTCTGCCATACCCAACATTCCTTGCCATACATCAAAGTTGGTGCCAGCACACCGTCGTGAACTACCAAACGTGCCTTTTTGGACACATTATGACTTTTCATGAATGTGTGCATCGCTCCATTAATCCTATTTAACGCTTTAACTCTCCTCTCTATGTCTCCATCACACGTACCATCTCTGGTAAACATACATCCCAAATATACAAATTCTTCTACCTGTTCCACTTTCTCATCTCCTATCATAATTTTACATTCACTCACTATTTCATCCCGTTCGAGAACCATAACTTTCGTCTTATTTACATTCACTTTCTTCTTAAATGACTCATTCATGCATGTTACCATCTCCTGTAAGTCGTCTGCCGATGATGCAAGTAAAACTTGATCATCAGCATATAACAAACATTTGACGAGCAACCCGTTCATGCTTAAACCACACTATCTTTCTTTCAGATCACTCAAACAGCCGTCCATGAATAAGTTGAACAACCACGGTGATGCTACACATCCTTGTCTGACACCCCTGGAGATATCGAACGAGTCTGTGTATGCCCCGTTTATCCTAATGCAGGCCCTAGAACCATCATATAACGATTTTAGTGCCTGCACCAAGTTGCTATCCACCCCATACATGGTCAACGTAGACCATAATTCGTTCTTCATCACTCGATCATAAGCCTTCTCTAAATCTACAAAAGCGCAGAACACTTTTTGGTTTTAGACAAAAACTTTTCGGCTATGCCCCGTAGAGAGAAGACTTGGTCCGTACGTACACCCCATTCCCCATCGGAATCCTGCTTGCACATCCCAGATTCTTTCCTCCGTTTTACACAACACTCTTTTTATCAAAACTTTTGCATATAATTTGCCAACAACACTGAGGAGGCTGATACCTCGGTAGTTTTTACATGCCTGCTTTTCTATATTGAACCTTTCTTCTAATAACAATATAACGACCGGTATCATTAACTAGTCTAGGAAAACAACATACAATAATTATGGTCAACTTAAAACTGTCACATCGCAAAACCAAATTATAAAAATAGCTTTCTAGTATTTGGGTTTCTCGAAATTCGATCAAAATAACGGGCTTACGGGTATACTTACATAAATCGATCAATTCAATCTGCACATTCTCCACAACACCAGCTGTAGAATCGACTTTTGTTTTGGAGGTGTCCAACTGGGAAAGCACGGAATCATTGTTTGTTTCTGTGGTGTCCAGCTGGACAAACGCAGAATCATTATTTCGTTTGGATGTGTCAATCTTCTGAACAAATGCAGAATCATTATCTGGTTCGGAGGTGTCCAGCTGGGAAAACGCAGAATCATTATTTCGTTCGGATGTGTCAATCTTCTGAACAAATGCAGAATCATTATCTGGTTCGGAGGTGTCCAGCTGGGCAAACGCAGAATCATTATTTTGATCGGATGTCTCCATCTTCTGAACAAACGCAGAATCATTATCTGGTCCAAAGGTGTCCAACTGGGAAAGCTCTGAATCACTATTTGGTTCGGTGGTGTCCAGCTGGACAAACGCAGAATCATTATTTTGTTCGGATGTGTCAATCTTCTGAACAAATGCAGAATAATTATCTGGTTCGGAGGTGTCCAGCTGGGAAAACGAACTATCATTATTTTGTTCAGATGTGTCAATCTTCTGAACAAATGCAGAATCATTATCTGAATCGGAGGTGTCCAGGTGGGCAAACGAAGAATCATTATTTTGTTCGCAGTCCATCTGGGCCAACGCAGAATCATTCGATGCAGAGTCCAGCTTGACAAGCTCAGAATCATTTTTTGATTCGGAGGTGTCCATTTGGGCAAACGCGGAATTATTATCTGGTTCGGAAGTATCCAGCTGGGCAAACGCAGAATCATCGTTTGGTTCGCAGGTAGCTAGCAGGCCCACTGCGGATTCATTATATGGTTTGGAAGTCACTAGCTGTATCAGCGCTTCAGCACCACTTATAACAGAATCAGGCCTCACCTTTTCTAAAATAGCAGTAAAAAGATGTAAATAAAAGAATAATCTCAACCTAGTCCATGGCAAAGAAATCTAAGCTTCGTACCTCTATCCTCACGCATATCAACACATAGTGGATCATGTTCTACGCTCATGCTCGCTTCCGGTACTT
Organism: Agonopterix heracliana; assembly: GCA_963693445.1. Lineage (NCBI taxonomy): Eukaryota > Metazoa > Arthropoda > Insecta > Lepidoptera > Depressariidae > Agonopterix > Agonopterix heracliana. The sequence goes on from OY856321.1 coordinate 5,186,712, forward strand.
CTCTGGTAAAATATGAAATAACAGAAAAGATAAGCATAATGACAAGATATCTTTAATATTACAGAAGGTATTCAAATACCTCGTTTTAATCCACGGTGGCACTTTAATTTTCGGCGGCGTTGGTGGAGTGCCCGCTACAAGAGGGCAATCCACTCTCTCTGGCGAATTAGTTATTTTCCTTTTTCTTGGAGGAGCGTCGGGTAGTAATAGTCTCCCTACCTCCTCTTTATTAGCCGTCGCAAATTGCAGTTGCTTTCTTGCAGATGATTTTGTTTTACTTTTTATTTTTACTGCGTCTTGGGCTCTCTTCGTTCTAACTCGGCGAAGCTCTTCCTGTAGACTACTCCTATAATAAAAGGGCAAATAATCATAAAGAAAACAAAAACCCTCAAAAATGTAAATGGTTTACAAATGTGATTGATTTACATACGTAGAAGATTGTGGCGACGGCGTACCAGCTGGACTAGCTGACGGCTCTGCGTCACTGAAAAATTGAGCATTTTTGGGGAAAAAAGCAAAAAGCACAAAGCACCCTAAATTAGAAATAAAAGATATGGCGGCGCATTACTCAGCGCCATTTGTCGGTGTAGCGGAGCGTTGGTCGGGAAAGTGGTTCGACGGTCATGTTGATTTGTTCTTAGTTCCGTGAAACGAACGGAAAATCACTAGTTCCGCGACGGAACTTTTACCAACGGAACTACTTTGGCTAAACGATGTCAAGCGGGATTTGGTTGATGGTTTGAACAATAACGGCTGGGGCACCACCGAATCGCTAACGTTTTGCGTAATCTCACTAATTTTCTTGACGACAGTTCTGCTACAATTAATTGAAGAGATCCCTTCCGTCCAGGTCATCAGATCTGCTTCATGTTATCTTATCGTATTAAAATCGGAATCTAGAAATGTGTGAAAAATTTCAACTCAATCGTTTAACGGGAAGTGGATCAAAATTCGATTCCAAGATATGAATGATAACTAGATAGACAGCTAAGTTAAGGGTCGGCACTACCCTAATCGGGCAAAACAGGGTTCGGCGTTCCGACTTTTGAGGATAGTAAATAGCTATATTTAGAAACAAAATTAAGACCATCGCTTCTCTAAAAGATGAAGTACAAGATGAACAAAAAAAATTTCAGTAAAATTGTGTAGTTACATCAGAAAGTAATCGAGAATTTCATGAAAAACTCTAGAATAGCACTGCCGCGTTCCGAGTCCTGTGATTTAGTGAAACAAAATAAAACAACAAAATATATTTATAATGAATGGCAAAACATCAAAGAACACTTTAAACAAATCAGTTTTTCGATACGACTTCTAGTTTTTTTGCAGTTTGTTACCAAAAATCACATATTTTTTTGGACGTTTTCTTCATACAAATTACTATGGGCCGTCAATCGTTCGAAATCATTGCGAATAGACCGGTGACCGGCAACACCCAACCCTGTCTTAGAAGATTAATGAACAAATCCATTTTTAGCTAAAGTAGGCAAAGTAACTTATAAAAAACCGGGCAAGTGGGTGTCGGGCCACACGCAGTGTAAGGTTCCGTAGTTGCCCGTCACGATATGTGGACTTAGAAGTACATTTTATAAATTGGTCGACTATTACTCGTTAATTTTTGTCCCCATAATTATAACAGAATAACTGTAAGTTTATTACTATTGTTACTAGCAAACTAAGGATTGATAATCTGAAATCATCATCATCATCGTCAGATATGTTTTAAATAAGAATGGAATAAGAGTGAATTCTGTACCGCAGTAGGTAACTCAAACGATTGACTTTGTAAGTAATTTGCACGACTGAATTTTGCGCGAAAAGACATTGCGCGACACAAGACAACACAAAGGAATTTCACAAAAGTTACTTTCCGGGCACTGTTTGGTAGTTTTTGGTAATTTATGGTAGTTTTTGAGACTTTCGGTAGTTTTTGGTAAATTTTCGTACAAAAGTAACGAAAAAGTTATTTTGGTCGATTTTCGTACTTTTCGGTAGGTAGTTTGTGGTTATTTTGGTAGTTTCTGGGTTTTTTTGGTAGATTTTCGTACTTTTTGGTAGATTATTGTTATTTTGGTAATTTTTCGTACTTTTTGGTAGTTTATGGTTAATTTGTTACTTTTTGGTTCATCTCATTTCATTTTATTTATTTACCTTATATTGTAGGTAGGTACCTACATAAGTTACAGATGGTAAGTACAGAGTATGTACCTATTAGTCACACTACAATATAATTTATAAACATCAAGAAAAAAACAGATTTAAACAATAGGTGCCAGACAATAATTTAACTACCACCTTTCACTTACTACAATTAAATTAGTTAAATGTTATAAAATCAGTTCAATGTGATTAGTTAAAAATTATAATAACCTATTGAGGTACAAATAATCGGTCTGCAACACATTTCTTTCTACTCAGATTGATGCCTGTTTGTTTACTTATACTGAAGAAACTAATTAAAGTCATTTAGATTAATATTTAGATTAATAATTCTTTAACCTTCTTCAGAAATTTCTTGTCGGCTTTAATGTCATCTGGTATTTTACTATACACAAGAACAGTATTCGACTTTATTTTGTAGTCCTTAGCATCGATGCTAGTCGGTAATTTGGTACCAGTAGCTCATTTTTGCGAGTTAAATTTAATCTCTTACTACGGAATACTACGGGGTATCGTCTCACGATTTCGCACAATTTAAAGTCGGTAAACAAGGATCGGCATGACACCCTTACTGACTGAATTCCGCTTACGATTCGAATGTACCTCTTTTGCAAAACAAATATTTTGTTTATGTAAAAGCCGTGGTGGTCCAGTGGCGAGTAACCTTGCCTGCCGTGCAGGAGGCGATGGTTCGATCCCCGTCCAGGCCTACTCGTACCAATGAGTTTTTCGGAATTTATGTACGATTTGTAACACCACTGGCTTTTCGGTGAAGGAAAACATCGTGAGGAAACCTGCATGCTTCAATTTCGAGGCATGAATTGTACCCACTGTCCATTATAAGTGGCGACGGGCTCACCCCCCGTCACACTGGACAGACATACAGTTCTACTGGTGAAACGTGGATATTCTGAGGTTTCAGAATATCTCTGACTACCCCCTCAGGGAATATAGTCGTGAGCATATGCTTATGCTTATATTTTGTTTATGTCAACAAACCCACCCCGTAGCCAAGCCGTCAAGAACTCTTTTGTTTTTATTGTAAAATTAATTTATTCGACAGATTCTTATGTACACCGTAACATTAAATAATATTATAAATAAAGCGACTTAAAACTAAACTAATCTAGGATGTGGTGCAGGTTCGGTCCTTGTGGGAGGGTACCCAGAACGCTGGCCGCATTTCCTCGCTGAATGGCTATGCTGATCCGTTGAGCGAGGAAAGTGCCAGCCCTTGGGTCCCCTGTCGAGTCTATCAGGCGCTTTGATAGCTCTTTAAAAAGCGCCAGCGCATTAGGTCCCCACGGCCCGAGAGTTTCGACACCAAAACCCATAAAGTGGTATTGGGTGCCGATATCTCTGTACCAGTTAGCCTTTCGTTGTTCAGCCGCCTCCGCCGCCGCGCCAGCCCTTCGACTTGTGCCCTGTAAGTGAGACGGGGCCAGTGTGTCCACGCAGGTTGCGTCCCACACTAGCGCCCGACCCATCTTCCAGGGGACGAGAGACATCCCGTCTGGTCTCTTGCCATCGCTCCGTATGATGCCTTTCGGCTCAAGAATGGCAGGTACGTTGACTGAGGCAAGAGACCGACGTATGATGTCATTAAGGGTGGCATGGCGGGGGAGTCTGCCGGCACTGTTATGACACGAAAGTCCGTGGTGACCCAAGCGATCGACAGCCGCACCACAAGGACATTGGTGGCGGATGCAAATTTCAGCGCCGACTCGAAGCCCGATTGCCACGCGCAAGGTGTTGGAGTCCAGGTAGGTTCCTGTGTTGACTGAGGGATAGGCGTGTAGCCAATACCCGGACTCCTTTGTGGCCGATGCTAGGAGTCTGGCGCGGTCGTGGCCTTCTGTGCTGTTGACGAGCGTTTCAAGGGTAATTTTACTAGTAATGTCGTCCCAGTTCCTTTGTATTTTTGGATCGGAAGGGAAATTTGGGACAGCAGCAACCCAGGCTTGTTTTGCTTCATCCAAACACGCGACCTCATAGTTTGAGGATAAACCTAGGATATTTCCTATGAGGTCTGACGTGCTGTGGATGGATGAGAGAAAGGCTGGCAGTGCGATGCTGCTGATGATGCGCATCCCTATGCCGCCGTATCTAATGGGAAGGGATGCCTGCGTCCAAGATAAATTACTAAACTGAATGTTGACGATTTTTTCCACTTGAATTTTGAGCGTTTGATCTACTAAAGGGAGTAAACTTTGAAATTTCCACACAGGACAGCAGCGGAGTAGGTACGTGAATTTTGGAACAAAAAGGCAGAATTTTAATAGAAAGATAGCTGAGTGTGTGTTAATTTTAAGTAATTTGTCCGAATTTTGATGAAATTTTGAAAGCGAATTATTTATGTAGGGTTCTATGGCCTCGTCAAAAATTGGGGACCCTAGGAGAGTCAGATTGTTCTTTGAGAGAACTTTAATTTTGGGTGTCAAAAAGTTAAACTTATCAATAATATCGCTTCTGTTGGTTGCCGCGTCAGAGATATATAATTCACATTTGTCGAAATTTAGATCTAAACCGATGGAATGAAATTCGTGTATTATAAGTGTAAGATCCGATAAAACCGTGTCCGTGTCTCCTCCCAGGGTCCCGTCGTCGAGATACCATAAATTAAATTTTGAGCGGAGAGACTGAATTATTGGATTGATGGCCAAACTGAATATTGCGGGCCCGAGGGTCACCTTGCTGACAACCGACAGCCGAAAGAATTTCATTGTTTTTGTGCATTAATTTTGACGGATGATAATAACATTGAGCCAAATAACTGTAAATCTCTGGAACTTTTGAATTTACCTCTCTAAGTAGGGTGTCCCGGTTGACCGAATTGAAAGCATTTTTCACATCAATTTTGACCAATACCTCGTGACGGCTGTCGCGTAGGAAGGTCCGGAGAGCGTGGATGGCAGCTTCGCACCCACCCTTTGTACCAAATCCGAGCTGGACAGGCTGGAATGTGGGTTGTAATTTTGAAACTATATGTTTTACACATATTTTCGACGTCAACCGCCTTAAGGTGGAGCCAACTGCTATAGGCCTAACCCCACCGTCTTTTTTTGATAGGGCAATGAGGTTGGCTCCGTAAAGTACGCTAGTTACCTCGGGGTTGACGTCGCCGGCCAGCATCTTGTTTACTAAAAGGGTAAGTGCTGCGGCCACCCGCTTTCCGGACTCCCCTGCGCTGGGCGATGTTAGATCCTTTAAATGTTGCGGGGAGATACCGTCTAGTCCTGCGGCTGATCCTGTCTGAAAAGATGAAATGGCAGACAGGATATCTTTAACGGTGGCGCGAAGACAGGTCTGTGCTGGTGGGTCCAAGACTTGGGGTGTTACAGGGGCTGGGGGGTGTTTGTTCTGGAGGGCGATTAGAGTTCAGGTGTATCGGGTGATAGGGTGTCGGCCGAGAAGAGTAGCCTCGCGGCGCCCTTAAGGTCTCCGTCACTCACCTTCTCCTCCACTTTTCTGAATATGTTAAAATGATTTTGGGTAGGTTGGTTGGATGGGGTGGCATGAAGTGGATTTGTGCAGTTGTTTTTTATTTTTTGAGTGAGAGATATGCGAGGATTTTCTGAATCGGCGTGTAGTGTGTTGTACGAGAATGATAGCAAATTTTGCCAGTCTTCGGTGGAGTTTGTATTAACGCATTTGCAAATTATTTTTGCGAGCAAGGTGGCGACGGAGATCCTAGCACCGCGAGGAATTCTTTTCACCACCGGGATGGAGTGTTTTAATTGGCTGAGATGTTGATGGAACGGAGGAGCATTGTGTGGAGTGTTTGTACCTGGTGGAGTGGGTGTTATGGAACGATTAGTTTTATGTATGCGGGACTGGTGTATATGGAGGCCTCGTTCGGTGGTAAAGGACCTATTGCACTGAGAACAGTTGACCGGTGTGGCAATTTGGTTGGGCGATGGCATCCGCACACCCGTGTGATGACCTGCACCGTAGAAAAACTATATTTAAAACAAGGGAATCGAAAAATATACGCTTATATAAAAAATAATGTCACTGAATCATCCTTTGGCACGTAAACATAAACATAAACAAATTTTTGACGTATGGAGAGACACACGGCGCAGGCCTGGCGCCGCCGTGGGGCGTCGGCCATGCGCAGTCCTTCACAGTCCTTGTTGTTTATGGGATGGGATGCGGCTAAATTCACTTTTACTCGTATCTTGTATAATAGTACGCTAGAGGCGCTAGTACTATAGGTAATCTTTTCCTTTTGCTGCTAAACATAAGCATAGAGCGTTGGTCATGGAAGGAAATCGAGCAATGCGTTTCCTCCCAGATGTTCCTTTTATATGAATATTATTGTTACTGTTTCAGTATTATTATTGAGAAATATATGAAATTCGTAAACTCAGCAATAAATTAATTAATTATAATTTTATTTGGAAAAAATTTTCTTCATGACGTTTTTTGACGTCTTGAATTGTAATGGTAGTTTTTGGTAATTTTCATTCTTCTATCAAATATTACCAAAAAGTATAAAAATCTACCAAAATAACCAAAAACTACGAAAATCTACCAAAATAACCAGAAACAACGAAAAACTACCGAAACAACGAAAAACTACCAAACTAACCAAAAACTACCAAACTAACCAAAAACTACCAAAAAAACCAGAAACAACAAAAAATAATTACTAAACTCTACCAAAAATTACCAAAACCTACCAAAAGAACCAAAAACTACCAAAAGAACCTAAAGAACTATTGACATTGTACTAATTTTTTTTCTTTAAAATTACTTCTTGTTAATATTGCTGTGCCCTTTCAGGATTCATGTACCCACTTTAGCTACTAAGTAACACCTATTATGTTCTTGTGTCGCACAATGTCCTTCAGCGTGACGAAATCTACCAAAATCTACCAGCCCTGTTTCAAATTCTACTTAAATTCTACCAAATAATATTTATGTCGTTACAGATGGTTAAAATTTAATATAAAACACGTTTTTGAACAAAATTTATCTAAACGCTCATCATACACATGATATTTTTGCATTTTTGTATAATTTTTATTGGTTTTCATCACTTTGTAACATGCTTCAATTTTCAAATAAATATTAAATTTGGTCGTCCCTATGCAAGTTTAAATTTAGTACAGTTTTCTGTGTCTCATAAGCAGAGTCAGAAATTTTGGTAGTGCTACCAAAATTAATATGTCAAAGGGATTGCACGTTTATCGACTTCCGATTGTGTCCATATACGGGTAATTTTTTATCACTGCGGATAACACCAGCATGTATTCTACTCATCAAACTGAAAAACTTTCACTATGGAGCCAACTTCAAAAGAGCGAAAAAAAAATCAGCTGTCCTATACAAAACTGCAGTACCTACATATTCGACTCAAATGTATGGGACAGCTGATTTATTTTCGCTATTTTGAAGTTCGATACATGCTGAAGTTATCCGCAGTGATATAAAATATACCCGTATATCGACATTATTGGAAGTCGATACACATGTAATCCCTTTGACATATTAAAAGTTCTAGGTACCAAAATTCCAACTCTGTTCAGAAGCCCTCTTTTGTAAAAAAAACAACATTAGGCGATATGATTAATATTTGCTGTACTAGAAGTGAGTTCGGTGGCGCGTTGCGGAGAGGTATGGACTCTCAATCAAGAGGTCCGCGTTCGAATCCGCACGGACAACATGCCACGTACCAATGAGTTTTTCTAACTTATGTACGTATTACCGACTGCTCTCAAAGGGTGAACGAAAACATCGTGAGGAAACCTGCATATGCAGACGAAGAAATTCTGATGTATGTGAAGTCTACCAATCCGCATTGGGCATGCGTGTTGGACTTACGCCCAAACACCCTCCTAGAAGGTAGGCCTGTGCCCTGCAGTGGGACGTATACAGGGTGTTACATAAGTAAGAATAAATTTTTAAAACTCTTAAAGGGGTTGTTTAGACCGTCAAACTGAACAACTTTCTCTATGGGACCAACATCGAAATCGCGAAAAAAAAATCTGATATCCCATACATTTTTAGCTCGAGTCGATTTGTAGAGTATAGAACATAAATTATTTTTTTCGCGATTTCGATATTGGTCCCATAGTGAAAGTTGTTGAGTTTGATGGTCTAAACCACCACCTTAAATGTTTATTTGTATTTTTGTAACACCTTGTATAGGCTGATGATTATGATGATGATGTATTAGAAGTTCCGGAAAACTTGCAAACCCTGCAATCGTTTTCTCAGCCATTTGTATTGCCAGCTTAGATTTTATTAGCCTGAATCCTTGCATTTTTAAATACATTAACATTTTCGAATACCCAATTTCTACTAAAATCTACTAAACAATGTTGTCCTAAATCTACCAATAAAGAAGAAATCTACTAAAAGTTGTCACACTGATGTCCTTTTGCGCAAATGTTTTTGAAGGCGGCCGTTCCAGTTACTGCAAAATTAACTTTTATTCCGTGCTTAAAATATTATATCTGACGATGATTATTATGATAAAAGATTACAAAGCCTTAGTTTGCTAATACCAATAATATTAAACTTATAATAATTTCATTATTCTGTTAAGTATTAATTTGTTCTGTTATAATAATTTTAAGTTTTTTTAAGCCTTAGTAATACTGTGATCTAATTAGCTGGAACCCATCCTATCCTACCACCAGGGGTGATCTTTGATCAGTCACATTATAGGTCCATCACGGTACTGTACTGTTGCTGTAGATGTCAATTTCGACCTACGGCTCTCAAATCCAGATGCTGCAGGATTATTGCCACGCACAACCAAACATTCAACATTAATTTAATGTGGTAAAATCTGCCTTCCGAGTAGTAGGTACCCTAAATTCGGTCGGACCTACGAACCTGCCAGGATAGGGTCAGCCGACCAGACTTTTTAGTCCTTACTAATTGGACTCTAGACCAACAGACTAGTTACGTCCTTTAATTCAACGAGGTAAAATGTTGTGTCACCAGGTAGGGTTCACTTTTTCCTTCACACCAGTAAACATGCCAGCCAAGCTGCGCCGCGCGCTGCAGCCGACCAAGTTTTTTGCAAGAAATTTATTACCAAAAGCTATCAAATTGATTTGTTCATTAATTTTATAAGATAGGGTTGAGTGTTGTCGGCCACCGGTCTTTTTCTTTTGACAGATATGTCAAACGGGCCGTAGGTAGTGCCGACCCTTAAATAACAAAAAACAAAAATGTTGATGTCAAAAATTATATGCCACCAACCTTACTGGCAAAATGTCTTTTGACCGTAGGTGGTATTAGTCCCTGTACCGACAAGCTGTCACTTATTTGAAGAAATCAGTTTTTAAACAAAATTTTACTTACTTTTCAATCCACTGCACGTGATACTCAACTTTTAAAGCGCAAACTATAGTAGATTACACACCGAGGACAGGAAAGTAAGAAAGGTCTCAGATCTCATGTAAGAAACAATCTGATCTGAGGCTTTCTTATTTACTGTTCGAGGTTAGTAATGTTAGTATACTATTTTTCTCTTCGACGGAGGTGGAAAGCGACAACTTCGTTTAGCGCAGCGGGACGACAATTGACGCTTTCCGTCCGGAGTGGAGAAATAAAACTTTTCACACGATATAGTTTCCTGTTTATCGTATTAAACACTATTCTTCTAGAGGGATAAAAATACCCAGTCCAATAACAGATCAGGTGTTTTGGGTAAAGAAATTAACGGGGGTCACAAAGGCGACTGTACGGGGTAGGTTTTTAGAGCGGGATTGGTTGACGGTATAATTTGCAACTGTTACACTAGACCCCTCACTAAGCAATGTCGCGAATACACCGCTTAAATAAATATGCTTACTTATTGAATACGATAGGATTCTTTTAAAAGGCAAAAAATGGTTACCGTACAAAATAGCCAAAGATGAGTCCAGTGAGGTGCACAATATAATTGCGGAGTAACAGTGTTATGTGACTTATGTTTTATACCAACCAGCACTGACGCATCATTGCATGTTTTTATGAATTCCTAATAGTTGCTAATGTAATATGATGAATAAGGGTTTACTAATTATGATCGAAATTTTCAGATTAATACTATTTTTACCAACTCATTGACGCCCGCGCAATTGCTGGTAAATTATATGCGCATCGTACAACACCAAAGTATTATATCAATACATATTAAGCGATAGATGGCGTTTTAGATAAAATTTTTACATTTTAAGTTACCCCTATAGACTTCACTGGACTCGTTCAAAAATAAAGAAACTCACGGATATTTCCCATCTTTGCCAATTGGAGCTCTCAAATCCCTCATAACTCTGCATTCAGTGACAGTAGACTTGTTTCCCACAGCGGCCATCACCAGCTTCCTCAGCTTAGCATCGTCATAGTTCGGTGTTAGATTGGATACTACCAGACGGTACTTAGACACGAATCTGTTTAAGTTCTTCAGCATCTGAGTCTTGCTTCGTTCCAGAGCTAAACGTTTGGCCATGTCGGATTGCGATAATCCTAAAGCCGCTTTTGTGCCAGCTACCACAACTGAAAGAGAAATTATTATTATATCTTGGCCACGGACTTGGAAGAAAGACGGACGTAATCTCGTCTAATCACGAGTGAAGCACCCATTTATAATTGTGTGCGTGCTGACGAACTGTCACGCGGTACATAATGGTGGCGGGCTGTAGGAGCTAGTGCATCTGTGTGAGTGTAGGTCCCTTGTAGAACAAACGAAAATGTAGGACCTTGCATGTTTCACATCTTTTTAATGTCACATGACGTCCGTCTTTTTTTCAGGTCCGTGATCTTGGCCAAAAAGAGTAGAAAACGGTGACACTTCGACAGATAGAGTGAGAAATTATATCATTAGAGAAAGATGTATAAAGAACGGCGATGCTTCGTTGGTTTGGTCATGTGGAGAGGATGCACAATAGCAGATGTGAAAAAGATATTTATTGTGCTGAATGGAAGTGTAGAGGGCGGCCTTCGTAGGACGTAGTCTGATCAAATCAGTTACGTCCTACAGAAAGATGAGGAGCGACTTATTTAAAACCGGGCATGAGCAGAATGTAATCGAATGAGGCGCAAGATGTTAGGATCGTAGTCAGTGGCGCGCCCTAGTCAGATATTTTAGTACGAAATATTGGATGATATTGCCAGATTATACGTGATTTTTAAGTGCATGAGTATTTTTGATAAACACAGAAGCACTTTCTCGTCCTTTCGTCGTCATGAATCAGGGGGAACAGGAAACCGCTGCGTATACTGAACCAATATTGATGAAAGGCTGGGAAGCAGCTTTAATCCTAAAGACTGACGTTTCACGCAGACAAAGTCGCGGGAGCCGCTAGTAATTACGTAAATATCACAAACCTCCTTCCTTGACTAGATACAAGTTCCTATTGTCCTTGGACTCCTTCTGGTTGCCTTTCTGCAGGTTTTCCCTCTTCAAAGCTGGTTTAACATGGACCGATTGACCGTCCAGCCTCAGTTGATCGGCCGGTGCGGCCAGGAATCTGTCTGCATCTTCTTTATTCTAAAACATTAATAAACTTGTAACTGCAGGTGAAGTAAAGTATAATTAATGTATGTACGACCCATCCACAACAGTTTTGCTTCCCACAAGACAAGACGGGGAGGGGTGCTAACAAATGCAACGCCACAGCGGAACCATCGTTGTTTTTGCGTCTATAAGAATGAATAAACGAAACATACTGAAAAAAGGTAATAGAAATATATTGTATTGCCTGAATTGGCATTCAATGTCTGTTTGTCCCTTATGCGTGCCTATACCATTTGTCAGATTGCAATGAAACTTTGGTGAGTTGTTGTGCACGTGCCCGCGAAGGTTTCCAGCACACAAAAAGCCATATTGCAGCCCATGCCGGGCACAGCTAATAAACAATAAATAAGGTTAACCTTAAATAAATATAAAAGAGAATTTAAAAAATATTAAATTTAAAATTTAAAATTTTATTAGGCAATAGGATGGGACTCTGCACAATTTTAATAACAGACAAGACAAGCAAGGTTTTCAAGCCACCCTGACTCTTTTCAGATGTTGGGTTCGAGTTTCTTTAGCTGGGACGGTCTTGATAAAGACTGTGTGTATAAACAAAGACATGTGACGCCGCTCCGCACGGAGTTGCCTGTCTCCAACTTACCACAAACTTGACAAAGCCGGACCCCTTCGAGTGTTCAGTCATTTTGTCAACACAAACAAGCGCGTACTTGACTGGACCCGTCTTTTCAGCGAACTCTTTCAGCAGATCATCGTCTATGCTGAACGGTAGGTTTGTTACGAACACTGTACACCCATCTTCGGCGTCGTTTAGTTTTATTCTGTAAGGGAATTTTTATTAAATTTTTTTCTTTATATTAGTCGCAAAGTATCGGGTAGCATCTTCTATTACAATAGAACGAAGTTCCGACGCGGTGGTAGAGTCAAAAATAACGTCAGAAAGCTATCCATGTGTTATTATTTTGAATAAAACATTTTTGAGTTTTGAGTACTCAAAAGTTAACGCGTTTTTTTCGCGATTTCAGCTTTGCTGTAAAATTTTGTATTTTATTGTTTTAGGGGCTTTTATTTAACTTATCAGTCTCATCTTAATCTTAACTTTATTACATCAACCAATGAGAAAATAATCAATGCGTTTCCACATCATTGATTCACTGATGAAGTCACAAATGTAAACAACCTTTTTAGCTTCATCTGAACGTGGGCTAGCTAAAACTTTGCGAAAAGCACCTACATTAAATATGTTCAACCTCTGTTCCCTCAGTGAATCCCGAAATTGCCGTAAAGTCGACATCTTGCGACACTGTCATTTCATACAAAATGGGTAACATTTTCAAGGAGATAAACATGTGTGATACTGAGCGAGTGCGAGCGAGACAGGAATACGCCATTGCCTACAGTTTCCGCCACGCTTCCTACCAAGAGAGGGCGAGGTTTGGGGGCAGGGAGTCTCCATACTGTATGCAGTACAATATACTCTTTCTTATATTGTGGAAAAGTTGTTCAGTTACACATCCTATAAGACCACATCTTTGTGTTACACCCTTCAGAATTTACAGGCAACAATCTTTGTTCATTTTCGTTTGTTATCGCTATGAAACAGACCCCTAATATCCCTTTAAAATCAAAGCAGAAACTAGTTACTAACCTGGGCCTATCAACTTGTGAACTTATTTCACTCTGATCATCCATGTCCACATCTTCCTCTTCGGATCCATCCTCGCCCTCATCATCATCATCTTCTTCTTTATCATCATCATCATCTGATGCATCACTCTCTTCCTTTTCAGATTCGTTGTCACTATCTTCCGACTTGACGTCTTCATCTGATTCACCTGCGAAAAATTTCATAATAATGATCACGAGTACAAAAAATGTATTATGGAATTTTATTATGGAAACCAGACAGTAATATACTATACCTAATTACATTAACATGGTGTAACAGAATTAGGTAGTAATGGAGGTCTCTGTCTTGTCTACCCACCGATCCCACTGACATATCCGTATAGCCGGTCCCATACATTTAGGTCGAGTAGGTTTGTATGGAATTTTAAGGGGATGATCAGACCATCAAACTGAACAACTTTCTCTATGGGACCAATATCGAAATCGCAAAAAAAAAATCTGCAGTCCCATACAAAACTGAGAAACATAATTCGACTCAAATGTATGGGACAGTAGATTTTTTTTTCGCGATTTCGATATTGGTCCCATAGAGAAAGTAGTTCAGTTTGATGGTCTGATCATCCCCTTAAAATAGTTTCAGACAACTTCAAAGGGGTTTAGAGTTTAGACCATCACCCTGAATGAATATCACTAGGTTTCCTACTAGGTAATGGAGTTTTGTATGGAACAGCCGTTTTTTTCACCATACAAATACAAGATGTTACACCCTAGTAATATTTAAAGGGGTGGTTTAAATCATCATTCATCACCAACTTTCACACCTTATATTTGCCCCTTGTGGGATTCAAATAAAATATCGAATGAAACTCACTCTTAACCTCAGCTTTCAGCTCATCATTGGAAGTGTTGAACGATGGGCCATCATCATCATCACTGTCGGACTCCTCCTTCTTGACCTGCTCCTGTAACTCCAGCTGCTTGTTCACGGCATGCTGCATGTACTTGTCTTTAGCGACCGCCCAATCCACTGATATCGGTCTACCTGAGAGATAAAACAACATAATTAAGTAAAATCGTAAAATATTCCTATCGTTCGTTCGTTAAGCAAGGTCAGAGGCCTATTAATTAAGGCGGCGGCTTGAAAATTATCTGACAGCATGTTGACCACTAACTTGCCTCCACCAACACGCACTGGGCCCGCATGGTGGAGTATGGCCCACTGCCTCTCACCCTTATTCGTGAGAGGAGGCCTTTGCCCTGCAGTGGGATTCTACAGGCTATACCTTACCTTACCTTATTCCTATCCCTATCAAACGCCTCTTAGGCTGCGTTTCCACCACCGGCGTGCGAGGTAGTGAGGCGGTGGCGACGGCGGGTCCAAAAACACGTTTTGTATGGAACACCGTCCACATCCTCCTCCGTCGACGCGTCGAAAGGCGCCGAACTTGTTCCCATACTTATCGTGGTTTTTGTATGAGAACGCCGTCAGTCAATGTATCTCAACCCTTAATGTTATCGTAATTGTCTCAAGGCATAGAGCAATATCACACAAGATTCGCAACTACACTGACATCGCCACGGTTTATACATACCGCCTGGCGACGAGACAGGGCGAAGGGCGGCGCTAGTTGCGATTTTAGAATACACTGAGCGTTGCATCCCTACTATTACGCAAGCACGCTGTGGCGCGAAGGCAGTGTATTCTAAAATCGCAATTCGCGCCGCAGTTCGCAGTCCCGTGGCCAGGCGGTTAGCTTTATCGCTGCGATTCAAATCGTGGCGATTCAACCGTTACATCGCCGCCGTTCCGCCCCGCGACACTGATTTACCTCACAAATATCGCGGCGATATCGTTCTGTCAATGCTTACGCTCAAAAATCACATTTTGCCAGCGGTAAAATGTCCGCCATTTTCTCAGCCCATTATTATCAGGGAGAAAAGACCTATACCCGGCAGTGAGATAGTAAATAGGCAGATAATGGTATCGATTCGGTATTGCCACGACTTAACTAAATTTATTCCTGTCATTTTCTAACATTCGACTAAGAAAAGAGACAGAAAACCAACAACTTTAGTGCTGTCAAAGTGATGCTACACGCCCAAAATCAGTGGCGGCGCTAGACCACACGTGAACGTCGGCGACATCAGATTTGCGAGGCCCATGGTCGTAGCAATGATTTTGTCCCAGGGTGGTACAGGCCCAGGCGAGTTTGATGTAATAAAACCAAAACCTAGAGCGAGCGAAGCGAGCTCGAGATTTCACTGAATCCTGGAGCGAGCGAAGCTAAGTGAGCGAGCTCGTGATTTACTGCAATGCATTTAGGTCTTTGTGATACAATCGTAGCCGGGAGCGAGCGACGCGAGCTCGACATTTCAATGAATTCTGGAGCGAGCGAAGTGAGCTCGAGATTTTACTGCAATAGGTATAGTGAGATCAGTATAATACGATTAAACTTTTTTACGATCTAAAAGCTGGAACGACCAAAGCAAACTCAAGATTTAACTAGTCTATGAAAAGATATACTATCCAAAACCTAGAGAGAGCGAAGCGAGCTCGACATTTCACCCAATTCTGGAGCGAGTGAAGTGAGCTCGAGATTTTACTGCAATGTGTCTAACCAGGAGCGAGCGAAGCGAGCTCGAGATTTTACAGCAATATAAATAAGATCAGAGCAGTTGGTACGTTCTAAAAACAGGAGCGAGCGAAGCGAGCTCAAGATTTTGCTTCAAGATTTGCAAGATTTTGCGAAAAAAACATTCTGACCACATTGACTTTTCAAGAAAGTGGACATAAGAAACGAAACACAAGAAAATAATATCGTGTTTAGGTATTTATCATTACCTATTGACATCTCTTAATTTTAGAAAGTGATTCATTTGATTTCTGTGGTGGGCCAGAAGGATTCTAGGGTGGGCCGGGCCCACCCGGCCTCCCCCTTGCTACGCCTATTAGTCCGTTTTCTATTGGGATCCGTTGTATGGAGAGGTTTACAATTTTGAGTAGAGCAATGCCACTTGGTACAGGTGTAATACACGTCAAACTAAGCCCAAAGAGCCTGGTAGGCAGATATAACTCCGTGTCTGGTAGGGGGGAGGGGGGGTTAAAGTACCCGACTGCCAGTACTCAGAACAAAAATTCTAGCGGATGTATTTGAACTCTTGGGTCAAGTTTGGTATCGTTTTCAGGTAAATCGTGGATGGCCAATTCATTCCTCATACCAGTTTTTTAGGGTCCCGTAGCAAAAAATTTAGTAATCCCTAAAATAATAAATTTTCGGTACTAAAATTTTGCACATAAACCCTGATATTTTCAGATTTTTGTATGAAGCTTAATATTAAAAAAAATATTTTCTGAAAGCCCATTTAATGTAGATTATAACAACATAAACAAATAATGTCTGATTTTCAATTTTCAATTTAAAAAAAATTATTGAAAGTACTGCGGCGTTTGGCAGCGGTTTGAAAAAAGACCTGAAAACGCAATGTAACCAGTGGTGCGATTAAGATTAACAAAAAATAACGTACTTGTAGCCTTTACAGCTATAAGTTTTAATGTAAGTACTTATTTATTTAATGTTTCGTCATCATCATCATCAGCCCCATTGCAGTGCACAGGCCTACCCTTAAGAAGAGTGTATGGGCGATAGTGCGTGCACAATACGGATTGGTTAATTTTATGTAAGTGTACAGCTTGGCACCACAATTGCACAGCTCGGTACATTTGAGCTGACGTTTATAACAATTGCACTTTGTGCTACACGATTTCATGCACCGACATCTAATGAGCTCTAGGCACGCTTGAGCAGCCATCGGAATTTGGGTCCATATTGGCACCCAAGTTTCTTCGTCTTTCTGCCAGCCCCATTCAGACGGGCAAGGAAGATTTTGCGTTCTAATTAGGCATTGCCCCCAACATAGACGCCCTGAAAAACTGCTATCAGAGTGTATATTATGTTGTTTAAGGGCAGCTTCAGTAGGAGGTAAAATTTCGATTTGTTACCAATCGAAGCTGAAGCTGCCCTTAAACAACATTCTTAATATACTCTGAAAGCAGTTTTTCAGGGCGTTCATGTTTGGGGGCAATGCCTAATTAGAACGCAAAATCTTCCTTGCCCGTCTGAATGGGGAAGATAAATCATTTTGTCTGTCTTTTTTTGTAAAAATGTGTTTGCGACACTCTTTTACCGTTTCTGATGGGCATGATCTGAAAAACCAGGAAATATTTAAAAACTAAAATTGTTGTTTGGTCCGAAGTATGTTTGAAATACCTACTTATATACAGGGTCCTTCTTAATATGCTGACACTTTTTTAAGAGGATGATCAGACCATCAAACTGAACAACATTCTCTATGGGACCAACAACGAAATCGCGAAAAAAAAAACACTGTCCCATACATTTGGCTCGAGTAGGTTTGCAGTTTTGTATGGGACAGCTGTTATTTTTTTTGTGATTTCGATGTTGGTCCCATAGTGAAAGATGTTCAGTTTGATGGTCTGATAATCCCCTTAAAAAAGTGTCAGCATATTAAGTTGGACCCTGTATAGTTTTCTTACCTATCTTCTTTTTCCGTTTTCTTATATATTTTTGAATATTAGGATCCGCTCTGTCATAATCCCTTCATAGAGTGATTTAAACCCTCGTGTTGCATTCGGATAGGCCTTCCATGCCTTAAACGCGGTTTCCCCTTCCGTTAAACGAAGATGTACTTAGTATCCTATAAATAAGGGCTATATAAATAACACATGTGTGCTTTCAGGGCCTGCAATAAAAACGATCAAATTTTTTTTTGTAAACATTGTGTACAAATTGAATTAGGAATTAGGTATAACACGGTAAGACACGTCAGATATTGGTGATTTCTTCTAGTCCCGATGTGCACATGTGACGATACACGGAACTGTAGACACATATCGTCGCTGTCATTTCAAAAAGTCGTATGTTCGATTCGATTTCGAAAAGGGGCCAAAAGGTCGTATTGTTACAAAAACCTATGATGCAGCTTGAATTTAGTTACAATAACATCATACATAAATAGATACAGGAAATAGAAATCTAATTCCATAAAAAAAAAATCCTAGTTCAAAAAGTCACAGAAAACTGAAAACGGTCTGTTTTCACATACGACTTTTTGAAATAACAGCGACGATAAATGTTGTTGTATTAGCGATATCTTGTGTTCCCAATAACTACGAGGTCACGAAAAACTGTGGGAGCACATGGAACTGGAAGAAATCACCAATATCTGTCGTGTCATACTACAATATAATCCTCTGTGGTCATACTATAGCTTCAGTTTAGGTAACCAGTGCTGCCAAGTTAGGCGATTTATCGCCTTTTAGGCTACATCGGGGGTCTATCGGCGACCATAGATTAATATGTATATTGGGTATAGATAGGTAAGTCGCCTGAGATTTTAGAACGGTTTAATTATTGTCGTTGCCCCTTATAGCGGATGGGGGAGCCACATTGATAAATAAATAGAAAAAGACGGCCGGCCGACACGAGGCTCGAACCATAAGCACCCGAATCGTGAGCCGGTTGTCTAGATCACTAGACCAACAAGACAGTGTTTGATATGGGCGAAATCTCTCACTACTACAGCGCAGCGGTGAGGTGTAGCGCGCTGTCGCTCATAGTGCTTCACAATGTCACCGAGAGATGGCGGAAGCTGTCTTTCAGCGTTCCACTTCGTTTGCACTAAGATATCATAGCATGTCGGCGACCGAAAAATACGATTGGCGACCGGTCGCCATTTAGGCTATATTCAAAAATGAAATAGGCGATTTTAGGCTATTTTAAGAAAAATCTCCATTATAATACTTATTGTGAGTAAAATTTATAGTAGACTGTATAAACTGTACAGTGTAGTAACACACTTAACGTAAGTGTATGTTATGCGGTAGAGCTGTGAGACTGTGAGTAGAGATTGCAGTTGTAAAAAATTTTATATTTTTTTGTCACGAGCAGCCAATAGCATTTATTTTGGCCAATTTGCGGTATTTTTAGGCGAATTTAGGCTATATTACACGGGGAAAAATTAGGCGACTTTAGGCTACTTGGCCCGAGATTTTTGGCGATTCAGACTGGCTGGGACTTGGCAACACTGTAGGTAACTGACGTGTAATACCTAAATCAATTTGTACGTACAACTTTTACAAACAAATTTAATTCTGATCGTTTTTATTTCAGGCCCTGAAAGAACACACTGGTTTAGCCCTTATTTCATTCATTTACAGGATGTGATACTACATATTCGTTTACGGAAGGGGCAAAAAAACCGCGTTTGAGGCATGGAAGGCCTATCCGAATGCATACCCGAGGTCTTTAGATGTCGGTGCATGAAATCGTGTAGCACAAAGTGCAATTGTTATAAACGTCAGCTCAAATGTACCGAGCTGTGCAATTGTGGTGCCAAGCTGTACACTTACATAAAATTAACCAATCCGTATTGTGCACGCACTATCGCCCATACACTCTTCTGAAGGGTAGGCCTGTGCACTGCAATGGGGCTGATGATGATGATGACGAAACATTAAATAAATTAGTACTTGTTAACATTAAAATTCATAGCTATAAAAGCTACAAGTACGTTATTTTTTGTTAATCTTAATCGCACCACTGGTTACATTGCGTTTTTCAGGTCCTTTTTCAAACCGCTGCCAAACGCCGCAGTACTTTCAATAATTTTTTTTAAATTGATAATTGAAAATCAGATATTATTTGTTTATGTTGTTATAATCTACATTAAATGGGCTTTCAGAAAATATTTTTTTTAATATTAAGTTCATACAAAAATCTGAAAATATCAGGGTTTATGTGCAAAATTTTAGTACTGAAAATTTATTATTTTAGGGATTACTAAATTTTTTGCTACGGGACCCTAAAAAACTGGTATGAGGAATGAATTGGCCATCCACGATTTACCTGAAAACGATACCAAACTTGACCCAAGAGTTCAAATACATCCGCTAGAATTTTTGTTCTGAGTACTGGCATTCGGGTACTTTAACCCCCCCTCCCCCCTACCAGACACGGAGTTATATCTGCCTACCAGGCTCTTTGGGCTTAGTTTGACGTGTATTACACCTGTACCAAGTGGCATTGCTCTACTCAAAATTGTAACACTTTTGCCCAATAGAAAACGGACTATATGGCGAGGCCTCCTTTATTTTTAAAATAGTCGAAGTTTTCGGCTTGTAGGTACTATCAATTATTTTTTTTAAAATTATGTCATAGCTAAGACTAGCCGCTATTTCAGCTTCAATTGATAGAACTGATGATAACGCAGATCTTTCTTGGCTCATAGTGCTTCTCAAGTAGGTCTTCTCTCATCGGAAGCTGTACTGACTGGAACTGTTTCTGGGAGGCCCCCTCAGCCGCGAGGCCGTCGGCGGTCGCCGACGTCGCCGACGCCTAGCGCCGCCACTGCCCAAAATAAGATGGCATCATAATGCACGCCATCTTATTTAAGTCGTTTTTGGGCGAGTAGCGTCACTTAGTTAAGTCGTGGCAATACCGAATCGATACCACTGATTATTAAAAAGAAAAACATTCATTATTTTCAATAATTTTGAAAATTGCATCACTTACCCAGAAACGGCTTCATATTAGTCTCTTCCAATGCCTTCTTAGCCATTGGAACGTTCTTATAATGCACAAAAGCACATCCCACCAGCTTGCCGTCCGGTTTCTTTAAAATTTTCACCTCTAACAGTTCACCGTAAGGTTCAAAATGCTTCTTCAGAGATTCATCTGTAGCTTTGAAAGATATGTTACGGATAATGAGACGTGCCTTACGGTTGACTCTCGTTTTATCTTCTTTTGTTATTTTAACATCTTCTTCCTCTTCTGAAATAAATCATCATTTTGTCAACATTGTAAAGTCTAATTCCTTGCTTTGCTCCATGCTTTAGAAGCTACGAACAAATGATAAGTCAGGAAGCGTAACTGTCCATAAAAAATGACGACACGAAAAGTAAGCCGGAGAGGGCGGGGCTTAAAAAGGTGGCCGGGACGCGTTGTTAGTGTCAATTTTGCTTTGTGGCGAGCGCACGTGAGACATTTGCTTACAAATATTCAATTTTACCGGCCCAAAACATTATGCCCTCGTGTGTAGTGAAGTGGTGCAGAAGCCACACCAGTATTATATGCCCAGGGATCAGTTTTCACCCGTAAGTATTAATTTATTAATATTAAAAACACATTTATTCTAAATTCATAGTGGTCAATATTATGCAACATGAACTCAAGCAGCTTACTTACGTGTCGCTTAATTCCGACATGATGAATATAAAGTGGCAATAATCTATAGTAGGTACTACCTACACTAATATTACAAAAAAGAAAGATTTGATTTTTTTGATTGATTTTAATCCTTATAAGATCACTTCGTTGTCCGTTTGTCTGTGTCTGGCAGTCTGTCTGTGTTTAGGTACTGCAGTTGACCTACAATAATAAAAATCTAAGGTCTCGCAGATCAAGTAAAGTAAAAAATCGGAAAATTGTTTTTTGTATTTATATCATCATCACCATCACACACAGCCTATAATATACGTCCGACTACAGGACACAGGCTTACCTCAGGGAGAGTGTATGGGGTTAGTCCACGCGAGCTCAATACAGATTGGTAACCTACATTTGAGTTATAGAATTAACTATGACGTATGTCTATGTATGGGAGATTTAACTTTTAAAATACTTACATAAGTTTGAGTTTCAATCCGATTTATATTTTCGTTAGAGCAATGGGACTGATTTTGGAAGAAAACTAAAGACAAGTACCTACACGAAAAAAAGGAAAAATCTTGGAAACTAGATCCTGTGTTGTAAGAAATATCTAATCTACACAAGTTTGTACAGAACCCTTGGTGCGCCGTTTTTATTATAAGTTTAACAACTTATCCTATCTAAATGTGTAGTTAGAACATTTAGAACCTAGATTCGAATCGAATTCGATTATAAATTTTAATTTATGATACGACACAATACTACAACATATTAGTAAAATTGTAAATTACTTATTCAACTATTAAGTAAAGTGCAAAAATACAATATTTCTAAAATGACTTGTCCTCTCTCACTTAATGCATAAAATCGTCCACGCATTTGACACAGCAGTTGACTGCAGCAGGCGCGCGGACCAATAGCCGCTATCGGTTACGCCCGAAACCAATCACCGCGCTTTCCGGTGTACAGCGCATCACACAAACGCAGCTTGATTGGCCGGTTTGCATGTATGAGTCTTTCGTTCGAATACTCGAGATAATTTGTCAATGTAGTGAGTTGTGGGGTCGAATTTCTCACGCATTTTGTTCACGTTTACGCTTCCTGACTTATTATTTGTTCGTAGTTTAGAAGTGCTTTTCACAAAGTCTGCTGTCCCATACATTTTGGTAGAGTATGATTGCAAATTTGTATGGAACACCTGTTTTTGCGATTTCGAGTTTGGTGTCATTTGTTCAGTTTAATGGTCTGATCATCTCCAGCTACTGACAGCAAAAATAAAGGCGCGTCTGGCATTCTCCCGGTGCGGGACGATATTTAATCAATTTCATTGTGTAAAACTAGTTTTGCCCTGCTCTAACACATAATAATGTGAGATCATTGAACAAAGACATGCCGGGGCCAAGTCCCTACCAGACGCGCCAAAATGAGCGAAATAGACGCCGCCATAATTAAACATAAATTAGCCGGTGCGGGAATTTGCCACATGAAGAGATATATATAAAATTCGTTATACAAAAACATGTAAGATTGGTTTTAAAGCACAGTTTTTTTTGGTGTACAGTAATAGCGATGAAGGATTACTTACTCTTGATGGAAACTTCATCATCAGTCGATGCACTAGGCAACGTTTTCTTTTCGATAGTGTTGGTGCTCTGTGGTTCACCATACTTGTGTTTTGGCACAGCCCACGCCACTGATATAGGTCGACCTGTGATATAAAGATAATGTCAGTTCATAATGGCAATTACAGCCAAACATTCAGTATGTGACTGGATGAGGAAGGCCGAGGACAGTTTTGTGGCGCGCCTTGGGAGAGGCCTATGTTCAGCAGTGGACGATGATAGGCTGATGATGATGATGATGATTCAGTATATTCTTCAAACAAAACATTTTTCATACAAACATGATTTGTTGTTGATCGACATTGGTATCGATTCGGTATTTCCACGACATAACTTAACTAAATTTATTCCTGTCATTTTCTAACATTCGACTAAGAAAAGAGACAGAAAACCAAGAACTGACTTTAGTGCTGTCAAAGTGACGCTACACCCCCAAAAACGACTTAAATAAGATGGCGTGCATTATGATGCCATCTTATTTTGGGCGTGTAGCGTGTCACTTTGACAGCACTAAAGTCAGTTCTTGGTTTTCTGTCTCTTTTCTTAGTCGAATGTTAGAAAATGACAGGAATAAATTTAGTTAAGTTAAGTCGTGGCAATACCGAATCGATACCATTTTTGACCATATAGTATTAGATTTGATAATCAATCAAATGTTGGGATATTGCAAGTAAGGTTCGTTATGTAACACTGCGACCATCGCTGGTCTATTGTGTTCGCCCCAAACTCACCCATATTTACGCATACCTCCGAACTTATGGTATTTTCTTTTCATTCTCGGGAATGCAGGTTTCCTCACAATATTTTCCTTCACCACCGAGCTAGTGAATGATAAATACAATACAACCGTACATAAATTCCAAAGAACTTAGTGATACTAGTGTTAGATTTGCTCCAGCCGGGCGCCCCACTTGCATGAAGCTTGCTTGAAGGTGATTCAGCCTGCAATGTCCTAACCAACTGGGGAAAAACGCACAAGGTGTCCCCCGTGGGAATCGAACCCACAACCTCCGTGTCAAGAGCCCATTGTTCTTAACCATTAGACCACGGAGGTAATCGTAAAAATGTTACGAAACTATAAAAAATTTCCCGGAAGGACTGTACAATGAGTACCGTCGAATTTGAGGGTGGGGATGGGTGGGGGGGATAGGGGAGGGTCCCCACATGCCCCCCCTAAAGGGAAAAAGTACGGAACCCCCCTCCCCTTTTTTTATAAAAAGTGAAATTTTAAGTATTGTGCTGCACAAATTTGAGGGGGCGGAGGGGGGAAAATCCCCTTACCACCCATAGGGGGCGGGGGATTCGAGGCGACTAGGTAAACAGTAGCATTTCGGTTCTGGCACTCGCCGGCCGGCCCGGCCGCTGCCGCGGCACCGCTCGCTCGGCTCGTGCGCAAGAAACCTAACACGCTCGTCGCTTCGCTCCTCGCTAACCTAACCGACTAGATCTGGGATACCTCCCACGCCTTCTACCAGCTATTTTCGGACTGCAGGGGGGCAAAAAAAAAGGGGGGGTTCCGTACTTTTTCCCTTTAGGGGGGGTGGGCATGTGGGGACCCCCCCCCCCTAACCCCTCCACCCATCCCCACCCCCAAATTCGACGGTACTCATTGTACAGTTGAGCCATTATCCCTTTCATAATTTTAGTGCAACTCACCAAGAAATGGTTTTTTGTTAGTCGCCGCTAAAGCCTCATTTGCCATCGGTACATGTGTGTAATGAACAAACCCGCATCCCACCAGCCTCCCATCTGGTTTCTTCAAAAGTTTAACCTCTTCTACCGAGCCGTACGAAGAGAAATGTTTTCTCAAATCATCTTCGGTTGCCTTGAATGATATATTCCTGACGATCAATCTTGCGTTTTGATTGACACCATCTTTATATTTTGAGTTATCCGTGGTTATTGGATCTGGTTCTTCAGCCATTATTTAGGTTTTTATGTGAACGCGAAAACAAAACCACGTGGGCACTTTACTTCACAAATAAGTAAATTACATTACAAAACTCCAATGGTTTATAGCCGTTCACTTTGTAGAATGCAAATCTTTTCATAAATTATGTAGTTTTGTTAGTTTTAATATTTATAAATTAATTTACAACACTTTTTCACATTTCCACAAGCATTTTATTTTTTATTTTCTGTTCTGTCCAGTGTTGCCAACACTGCATTTGGAAAGGGAGCTAGTTGGTTATGAAAAAAGAGCTAAAAAAGAGCTAATTATTACAGTTAAAAAGAGCTAAATAAAAAAAATCGTTTTTTCGTTTACTCGATGACATTTTTTGGAATATTACTCTTTTCTACATGAATATGATGTAAGTCTTTCTGCAGCTAGTCAAAAAATCAACACATAAACACGATGGCTACAAAATTGGTTGGGGGAAATCCCGGTATCCTGCAATCCAAATCATAGACTAAAGAGTAATTCCGTGTATGTGTGTGTTTATTCTTCCGACTTCGTTCAAAAAGTCGGATACACTGTGATGTATATCATACACATCTAAAAATTTGTAAGGAAAACTAAACAAATAATATTTTTTTAAATGTAATGGAATAGAGCTAGAATTTACAAATTTTAGAGCTAAGGAGCTAAAAATGATTTTTTGGAGCTGATTAGTTGAAAATGGAGCTAAATTTAGCTCTAAAAGAGCTGATTTGGCAACACTGGTTCTGTCTGCATTCTTTTTCGTTCGTTCTCGGTCAACTTCGTTCATTCATTCGTTCGTTACGTTCATTTTCATTCGTTCTTTGATTTTATTCATTCCGATTCACATCCGGTTCTATAAACCGGAAACGGAAACCGTTCTGAGTTTGGCTCATTCTTGAACTACTTTCGTTCAGTAATTTCGAAAAAAAATCCTGTGCGTAAAACCGATTTTTACCGATAAAACGTTTCTGAACGAAAATCATTCCGTCAAATTCAGTCAAAAGTCAGCTGTGTTTGACAACCCAAATTTGAAAATAAAATTCGGGCTACGAATTCGGGAAAAATAATTTTCGCGTCCAGAAAAATGAATTCCCGCAACATATTTCGTATGTGTAACAAACTAATGCGACCAGCCGTGTTATCTAGAGGATATGCTTACAAAGTAATTAAACGGCCAGATCCAAAAACTTTAAAAATGCCGGCGCCAGGATCCGCGCCTAGCCTTATGGAGATTATAAAAGAGAAAATTCGACTAAATGGACCCCTAACCGTAGCTGAATACATGCACATTGTTATTACAAATCCTACAGAAGGTTATTATATGAAAAAGGATACGATAGGAGATTGTGGGGACTTTGTAACCTCTCCGGAAATAAGTCAGCTGTTTGGTGAAATGTTAGCGGTATGGTTTCACGCTGAAACACAGAAGATGAGTGAAGGGAATCCGTTACATATAGTTGAGCTTGGACCGGGGAATGGGACGTTGATGGTTGACTTTTTACGGGTAATTTATTGTTTTTTTTTCATAATAAGCATTGGAGCCACAGTATTAGAAAAAGTATACACACATACAGTACGGACACTGCCTGCCCCCACCAATTTATACCTCAACCCCTCACGGAAGATGATAGAAGACTATGATGTAGTCCTCTCTTAGTGAGCAATAAATGAATTGAATTGAATTGTATCGCACATACAGGGTGAAATTGATATCATTAGCATCCTTTTAAACTAAGAGCCTACCCATCAAACTGAACAACTTTTACTATGGGAGCAAACCAATCGGAGCAAAAAAAATACCATACTGTACCATACTAAACTGCACCCGCCGCCGCTGCCTACATCAAGCTATGCAAAACCAAAATAAGCTGGCTGCGCGTAGGTAGATATATAATGTAAAACGATGTTATGTTTGTTTTGCGTAGCTTGATGTGTCGCTGTGTGTACTTACTTACCAAAATGAAAATGACATCTTTCAGGTGCTGCATCGTCTCGGCTACCAATCGAGAGACATATCGCTGCATCTAGTGGAGATCTCGGACACCATGCAGATGGCTCAAGCCTCTCGGCTCTGTATCTCTCATAAAGCTACTGACATTGATCTACCTTACAATCGAGAGGTATACTTTCTCTTTCCTCTAATATTTAATTCAATTTTGAGATGTGTCACTATTGTATCAACTGTTTGGTAGAGTAACGACACATTCGTCTTACATAAAACTTTCTTATAAAGATATAAAAGTTCTTATTTAGAAATGATTATTTAATTTAAAATTTTCACAAGTAATCCTTATGCCAAAGGGGCTTTTGATTTTCTTATTGAAGGTTAAAAACCAGAAACTAAATACTGATCTTGTCCAGTGTAACTATTTTTATTAAGACTTCTAATAAGGAGGAGGATGTTCTATTTTTAAACTCAATCAATTCTCTTATTTTTGTCGTCCCAAATTTTATTAACATTTTTGTTTTGATTCCAGGGTGAAACAGTTAGTGGAGTGAAAATCTATTGGTACAACGACTTGAAGAAAGTACCAAATAACTTTGCTTGGTACATAGCACATGAATTCTTTGATGTGTTACCAATACATAAGTTTGAAGTAAGTATTTGTCGATACCGTCTACAAACAAGAATGTTCAAATCTAATTTTATACACATTTTGTCATTGTTACACAAATTATCTAGTCAAATTTAAAGTAAGTACCAGAATCTAGCCTGGACTTGTATTATGATGACTAGACAACAATATAGAATACATAGCATCCATGACTTGGGTACAAATATTCACATTCATCATACAAATATTTGTCCCTTACGGGATTCGAACCCGCCACTCGGCACAGCAGGCACGTTCAGTACCAACTGAGCTACTGGGCCATCAAGTCAATAGTTTAATAGTAAGTTCTTCTAATGCCTTCTGTCATCTGTTCTATGAATTTACTGTTGTCTGAATTAAAGGTGGTTTTTTATTGAAAGAAAATTATATTGCTATCATCTCATCAAATCAGTCATGTATAAATAAAAAGTCTCTTTTTACAAAAAGATTTGTACAGAAATGAAAATTGAACCACAATTTGTATCATCTTCATCCTCCTGCCCTTATTTGTAAGTATACTATTTGGTGCAACACTGACATAATTGTACTATTTTTTTATTTACGACGTTTTTGCACCGATTGTACATACGATATTCTCGTGCAAGCAGCTCTCTTGTGGAGGAATTGGTTGGAATGTTCCTCCATTGAAAAGAGAAGATATTCTGCCAGGCTAGGCGTAAAACCTGGGTACCGGCCGTGGGGCCGTGGTCCAACAGTTCTTAGTCTCTTGTGTACATCGAATCTCTGATACTATCTCTTGCGCGATGTATGCCTTGGATACGATTGTGAATCTTATGTATAGCAGCTTACAGGCTACCAGTGTGACGTCGCCAGTTGTTTTACGTGCACATTTACAGGTAGCGCCATCTGTGGCAAGCTCCCAACAGCTTATTTAAACAATAATTCACCATGTCAATAACTTCTTTCACCAGAAAACGGAAGAAGGCTGGCGTGAAATATTAATCGACTTAGATGAAACGGGTAAACTGCGCTACCGGATATCAATGAAGGAGACGGTTTCAGTAAAGACGTTGCTAAGACCCCCCTTGGACTCCGGAGATAGGGTCGAACTGGAGGTCAGTGTCAGGGGCCTCGGTATAGCGAGGCAGCTGGCTCAGAGAGTGGACGAGTATGGAGGTCTTGCGTTGATAGCTGATTATGGACATGAGGGGGAGAAGGGTGATACTTTTAGGGTAAGTTTATTTTAGCCTAAAGCAAGAGAACGATAATTTCATATTTGTTTATGTCATTTTTTTTAGATTTATTGCATTATTTTTATACGAATTGACCTCGCCTCCCCTTTCCTTGATTTGAGAGAATAGTTCCGATCTGTGGGGCTAGCATAGTAGCATGACAGGCTGACATGCGTCACACCTTAGCTCACGCTGTGTCTAACAAAGCAAGAGAAAAAGCGCGGGATAACATTGTCATGTGCATGCTAGGCCTACCGACTGGTTGATATTGTGGCGCGTCTTTGGAGTATTTTTGGCCACATGCCCAATTTCTCTTCTTCAACATTATGTAGCAATAAGTTTCTCTTTCTTGTACGTATGCATGACGATATTCATCTGCCCATATTGCTTCCTCTATCTATGTTTAAAACCAATGAATAACTACTCCATACGAACAGATCATTCAGTACACACGGCGACACATTAAGGTATACAAAACCGACATAAGCTGGCCGCGCGACGCTCTAATTCACTCAACCTATGTGTGGCCAGCTTATTTTGGTTTTGTTTAGGTTGAAGTGTCGCCGTTTGTAGGTACACAACAGACATAACTTCTATTTGTAATTTAATACGAATTTTATATAATTCCAGGCTTTCCACAAACATAAAGTAGTAGATCCGCTAGAAAACCCTGGCCTCTATGATCTGACTGCTGACGTGGACTTCTCTCAGTTAAGAGTAGCGGCTTCCATGACACCTGGCAACGATAATTATGCTATAGTCGTAGGACCTGTCAAGCAGAAAGACTTTCTGGAACGAACGCAGGCTCCAGCAAGGCTACAGGTAATATTTTAAATTACATTTTGCCTATACATTATAATATGTGTCTTATAAAAACCCAGCCAGTAACCGACTAACCGATTTTACAAAATGGCGGCCCCTGTCATGTTATCTCGGTCATACATAAATGGTATCTCTCTCTATACTCTCACAGAGCGAGATAAAGTTCACGCTCTTTTATCTCGCTCGAATGTGCTTATATAGAAAGGGAGCTAAGGCGCGATGTCGCGATGCCATGCTAGATCTTCAGAAAGCAGTACATTTTCACTATTAACCCATTTTGCCGTCTGTACTATTTAAGTACTCGCATACAACACGGGTAGAGGTAGGGGCTTCTACTTCTAAAATGAATCTTTCAAATGGTAATAGGATTAAGTCAGTTTGAATTAAAATGTTGAAAAATGTTCCAGGTCCTGATAGACCATGCTAAAACCGACGAAGACAAAGAGAAACTGAAAGCTGCCTATGAAATGCTTGTGGATCCAAAGAAAATGGGCGAAAGATTTAAGTTTATGGCGTTTTACCCTTCAAGTGTAGGGGAGATTCTTCAGAAGTATCCCCCTTGTGGCTTTTCGACTCCTTAAGTTTTAAGATTGTTATATTATGTAGTTGTTCTTGAACTAGAAAGTAAAATATTTATACCTAATGAGAAGTTCTTTCATTTTCTTTTCGAATTGGATCTATAATTATCAAAACCTTTGTCTAGGATTAATAGTCTGTGAAAAAAAAAGTTAGATAGAGTTGTACCAAGACGGCAAATACGTTTTACCGGTTGGTTCCAAAATAATTTTGATTAGGGTATCGTGGTCACGTCCGCGATCATTATTGAAGAATTCATTTATCTTTAGAATGTGAGAATAAATAATTGCATGTTACAAACGTATGCGAATTCCGAAAAAAAATTGGGATATTTGTAGAACCGAAAATCCGATTTCTGGTCCGGTTTTCGTACAACACTACGCAGTCGATCATTCATCGGATGGACTTGCGTATTTTTATTTTTGTTGTGTAAAAAAAGTGTTCGAAAATTCCTAATAATTCATGAAAACGTAATAGAAAATACGGAGAACTTCAGTTTTCAATGTTTGTGTCGAAAATTTTATCTCCAACCCATCAGTTTCCGAATCTCATTCATATGAATTTATCACGGTGTGATGAAATGTCAAAATTTCTGTGGACTTCTGCCAATGTATGTGAAATTTTAGAGCCTGTGAAAATCTGTGATGAATGCGTTGTCGGAAACTGATGGTTTTCAACAACAATTTATTCAAATTTAGGAGTTTTTGTGGTGAAAAACAGTTTATAGTTTTCAAGTGTTGTTGGATGATTTAACAATTTTGATAGCCAAGGTGAGTAAGATATTTTCTTTTGTTGCTATTTATCTCTTCACGCATACGTTTTTTATAATCAGCGACGCTAAGATTTCACTTTCCATCGCGTTCTTGCGATTGCGACGGTCGTAAAAAGTACGAACGTTATAAATTTTCTTTGTTATAAAAAGTTTGAATATCTTAGGCAAATGAGAAAATATTTTCTGGGATTCAAAGCAAAAAAAGACATCAAATTTTATATGTATCACGGAATAGATATTGATTTTTGAGAAAAGTACCTAACATTTGATTCATACCGTATGCCAGGTACAATCAATACAATCAGCCCAAATTAAACCACTGCTGGGCATAGGCCTCCCTTTTATTGCGCCATTCGTCACGGTCCTTTCCTAATCTGATCCAAAGGGAACCCGTCACCCTCATAATGTCATCGAACCAATGAAGTCGTGTTGTAGGTCTACTATTGGGTGGTCACGTCACATGTTGGTCATTGGTTGCCTCCCAGGCCTACAACGGCAGTCCAGTGGTCGCTGTATAGTGTTCTTTTCACTTTTCACCACATGAAGCAATAAACTATTATTGACTTCTTTTCTAAAAACAACTTTTGAAGTCACCAAAAATCCTCGTACAACGTCAAGCACTTTTTCTACATAAACTACACATTGGCTAAATCATCTAAAGCCAAGATGTACGCCACAATTTTAAAATTAGAATAGAATCGGACTAATGCTGATGATCAGAGGTCAGTACGCAGACCACCAACATGTTTACCAACATGGTGGTGGTAGGGTACCCCTATATAGTAACTAAATTATTTGTATTTAATCTAATAGCGTAGGTGGCACATTTGGGAGACACTCTCGAGAGCCTAGATTCAAATCCTCTCCTGTAACATACCATGATCTATTCTTTTTCAGTTGAATCATTGAGTATTTTATATTCTTTGTTAATATTTCATATATTTGTGTCTGATGGTAGATCACAGCGGATATAGGGACACTGTCCGACAAACAACTTGACCAATGGGGTTGGGAGTGAGGGGTGCGTGCAGTAGTGCTTTCGCCTACATATTTTGTTCTGTGCAGTCAAGGTTTTCATCATGTGGTTTGCCGTCTATTATAATATTTGTGTAGTGCCTGTGAATCACAAATAAACTATAAGAAATATCACAAAACCTGAAGAAAGCCAGATTTGTAACATAAGAAAAAAAGAATAACAAAAGTTTAAAAGATGAGGTCATCCCTTCTTTGCAACTTATTTTTTTATTTAATCTTTAAGACCCTATCTTATTCTATAGGATAAGTAGAGTCAAGGTCCTGTGAGATGCTGAGAGGAAAATGTTATTAGAAATCTATGGCTAAGCCCTCGTCTGTCGGAATGCAGATCTCGTCCAGACACAATAAATTTTCTATTGTGTCTGAAATCTCGACAGACGACAATGTAATAAAAAAATATAAGAATCATTCTTTTTAAATCTCAACACTGGCCGATATAGTTAAAAAAAAAAATTACAGGAGGATACTCCTGTAATTTTTTTTTTCCTGTAATTTACAACTGTTTGTTGCCTTTACTGACCCATCTAAAGTTTTCAGTCACAGACCACCCATAAATATGTATGAGAGGGGACATGCCATACATACTCCACCACGCTGAACTAGTGTGTATTTAAAAACATAACCTAACATTTACAGTCAATCTAAACAAATGTTATGGTGTCATTGACCTGAATAACAGTCAATGACATTATGTTGCCTGAAAATTTGAATTTATACAGTTGTTTGCTTGTTAGACTTTGTAAGAATGGTACATAGAAAAGGGACCAGCGCCCGCGGCATGATCGCGCGATAAAACGCTATCGCGCCCTAGCTCCCTTTCTTTTTGCGCGCGAACGAACGAGTTAGCAGGCGCGATAAAACGTTTATCGATGTATCATGCCGCGGGCGCTGTAGCAATTGGCTTAGATAAAAATTAAACATTTTTGAGTATAATTAATTGTCAAGCTAATTTTTCATCAAAATCTGTCTAGTAGTTTTTGTGTGATACTTGAACAAACAAACAGACGCCTAAGCATCATATCATACCTTTCTTTTTTGTTAATATCTTAAATGTATAGACACACTTCTGTTACAGTTCTAATAAAGACATTCTTAATAAAGACATTGATGCTAAAAAAATTGTGCCAATTTATTTCCTTTGTTACCATATTAAACATTTCAAAAAACCAGTTTTGCCACTAAACCTAATAATAGTTAACTGATTAATGCAAATGCATTCATGCCAATTAGGAAATGATATCATCTTGTATGATTCTACTACTGTTTTAATTATTACCGAGTTGAAATAACGTCTGTGTTAGCGTTATCTTCATCATTCTAAGTACAAGTCAAATGTAATCAACTTCCACTTCAACTCAAGAATTAATAATATCAAATAACAACATACATTAAAATTGTAAAGACTCTCCAAGTCCCATATAAGGTGTTACAAAAATACAAATAAACCTTTAAGGGGGTGGTTTAGACCATCAAACTGAACAACTTTCACTATGGGACCAATATCGAAATCGCGAAAAAAAAAATTGATGTTCCATACTCTACAAATCGACTACCTATAGAGCTAAAATATGTATGGGATATCAATTTTTTTTCGCGATTTCGATGTTGGTCCTATAGAGTAAGTTGTTCAGTTTGACGGTCTAAACAACCCCCTTAAGAGTTTTAAACATTTATTGTTACTTATGAAACACCCTGTCAAATCTAAGCAAATTTTAGTCCGAATTGACACAATAACCCACACAAATCAAGTATGAATGCTTTTGGGTGGCTGGCACTAATACATTGTATTTGATTAGCTTATTCGAATTTGGTATGTTTAATGTCATTAAATGGCAAAAGAGCTCTTTAGCTCTATTGGCTCTGCCATTTTTGGAGTTTTGATTTGTTTGTTAAATAGTTCTGTTTTATACATATATGTTATTTATCGTCAGTACATTTCAAATAATGACAACTGATCTTGCCTGCGACTTAGTCCACATCGACTCCCGTCATTGTAGCGAGATAAAATAAAATATACATAGTATGTATATTTAAAATATGCACATTGAACTAGCAGTACCCAAATATTAATAAATTTTATGATTAAGTACTGATAATTATAATAAAATCAATAACATGTAGAATCACTCAAATGTGGATAATAGGTAAGATAACAGACATATTTAGATAATTATCATTTGTTTTTGGGTCAGACAGTCAATGTACTTATAAATATATAATTTACTTTAAATAAATACATAATGAATGATCCTAACAAAATATGTCAATGTTTACAGTATTGTGTTTGTTGTTATTGTTATTTAAATTCAAACCTACATGCTTCAACTTCAAGGTGTATATTGTATTCACTGTCCTTTGAAAATAGTGAGTGAACTGAACATTGGTAATGAAATAAATAAATCTATCTATCTAAGTCTTTAAGTGCGCAATTATTATACAGGGTCCCACTTTATATGCTGGCGGTTTTTTAAAAGGATGATCAGACCATCAAATTGAACAACTTTCTCCATGGGACCAACATCGAAATCGCGGAAAAAATATTCCCATACATTTTGGTTGAGTGGGATTTCAGTCTTATATAATAATAAATAATAATTCTTTATTTTAGACAGTTAGTCCATAAAATGTTAGTAACAGAGAGGAACTTAGCGAGCCTACTAATTAGTAAACAAAAACAAAACTCATTTTAAATATGGACCTTCACCCAACATTGGGAAGGTCTACAGGCTTGTGTGCAGCTGCACCCATCATTTCATTATGGGGATATCCCAACTTTCAGAAACAGGTTGCAGAATGCTGTTCTGACTGGTTCGTACTCTGTGGAGTAGGGAGGCACAACGTTTTCGCATAATAGCGTAAAAGTCGTCAGTTCGAGCCACGGCGAACATAGCAGACGCACTACAAAAACGAGGCAGCCCGAACAGCACACTGAAACTATTGTTGTATTGGACCCGCAGCGCGCTGTATACACTCTGCGTATAACTGACCCAAAGACTGCACGTGTAGAAGGATTGGCAGAATGCTTTAAAAAGCGTCACCTTTACCTGATTTGTACACCGTGCAAATCTACAGGCCAACATATTGCAGCGGACAGCCAACGCCCTGCGTTTCCTCTCAATGTCAGCGTTGTCATTGAGATTTTTATGGAGCAGCAGATTTTTTTTCGAGTTTAGTCACATAGAGAAAGTTGTTTAGATCGATGGTCTGATGTTCCCCTTAAAAACATCATCTTATCAGCATATTTAGAAGGACTGGGGGGGGGGGGGGGTCCTTCTACAGGTTTTAGCAATTTATTTTTTCCACTCACACATACTTCCCAGTCGCGTTTTTCCCCAGACTGTGATAACACAGTTCGTGGGAAAACGCGTCTGAAAGGTTAACTGGTGATAACACCAGTGAAATAAATAAATAACAAAATTCATAATTGTTTTTATGTTTTTCAAATAAACATAAACTCACACCAATAATCCGTTTCGGGGTAGTCTAAAATCCTGCCACGACTATCTTTTTATTAAGAGTGAAATTTTCCCGCTCCATAGTTTGTTTCTATTTTTGAAAAATATTAACCCATATTAACCAGTTGAATTCAATGAAATTGTTTAAACATGATCTGGAAACTAATCGAATCTGAGGAATGTTAGATTTACTTAAGATTGCCATAGATTTTACAGGTCAATGAGTGACGTCATATGTTGAAAACTGGCATTATTTTATTTAAAATATATTGTTATTGAGACAGTTAGAGAGAGTCCTCAGAAAACACCACTGACATACCGTTTTGTATTTTAAAGAAATAAAATATTTGCATGTTGATTTTCGTATGTTGCAGAGCATCCATTGTGAGAAGACAAGTGGAGATGAGCTCGCCACCCCCGGTGCAGTTGGAAGTGGAGGTCGGAGATGAGCCCATGGAAGAGGACTCCACCGAGATGATACCCGCTGATAGGTACTATTACACACACATACATACTCTAACATCTGTGTCCCAATAGTCCCAATCAAATAAAAATAAAATCAAAATAATTTTATTTCAGACAGTCCATAGATTGTTAGTACTTATATACTTAAAAACTACGTTAGTACAGTATAATAATACACGATTGTCCTATAATTTATACATATAGTATATTTTCCGATAGAAGCAGCGGAGAGGTGTAGTTCCTTCCAGTGACATTCTATATCAATTTATCGAAACACGGATCGATTATTACCGGTATACGGCGATTGCGGCGGTGTAGCTAACTATTCGTTGAGCCAAGTTAGATGCCTATTACGGCGGCGTGAAAATTCTCTGAGGCAAGTGCCTCCACAAATCCGAAACTATGCAAACTTGGCGATGTATAGGAGGCCTTTGCCCTGCAACGGAATAACTTACTTTTATTTCCGGTACCGGTGTTTTTCTGGTAAAGATATGTGATACATAATTTTCGAAAAATTAATTAAATAAATACCTTGGACTTTGTCACACAAATTATCTAGTCACATTTAAAGTACCAGAAACTAGCCTGGACTTATATTATGATGACTAGACAACGATATAGAATACATATAGATACAAACATCCATGACTCGGGTACAAATATTCATATTCATCATACAAATATTTGTCCCTTACGGGATTCGAACCCGCGACCCTCGGCACAGCAGGCAGGTTCACTATAGATTGCTGAAAAAGGTGCTAATGAAGCAACTTATGCACAATTTGTTCTTAAATTAATGCAACTGTAAACAGTTGTGTAAACACTATTGTGTTAGGTAAACCTAACACTGTATAAGCCACCTGTTGACAAAACATTAATTTATATTTAGGCAACAGGTATGATATGTGGTAATGATTTCAAATGAAAGGTAAGAATCGGATTATCATTATCTTTTATTTCCATCATGATCATCATCTTTTATGACTTTCACTGACTCTACATTTACCACCGTTTCACAAGTAAACACCATGGAGAAGAAACGGCAAGAAACTCCATAGTGTCCTAGAATATGACTTAGTATTGAGTTAGGTCCGAGAGCGTGTGCACCCGGCGACGTTCCCGAGCAGACTGTCCAGTGCCTCGCTCGACCCTGCTATTTATAGTGCACGACCGATGGTAGGGGCCACGTGAACACGCTCGGCAACTTCAGTGCACGTGCGCGCACCTGCGCGCACCTGCGTACCTCGTAAGACCGTCCGTTCTTATGACTATCTCCGACACGGCCATCCTGCAAGACACACGTCCTCGTGTGTAGCTCTGGAACAATGAAAACAAAGCAAAGTACATCGTTCGGTCTATCCTGTCTACTTCAATACTCAGAAAATGATTTTCTGCTACACACTACGTAGTATATCTCTGACTACCCCCTCGGGGAATATAGTCGTGAGCATATGCCTTGACTACGTAGTATAATATAGTACTCTGTGACACTACTGTATTTTTATAGTCAGTGTGTGACTATGAATGGAATGTTACATGTTACGGATCTTTACAGTAATAACGCATCAAATTATGACTTGTTTAGGCAAAAGATTAATTACAACAGCAGAAAGCGTTTCAGTGGCAAGCTGAAAACGGATCGGCGAGTATCAGGTCCTTTTCATGGATAAGCCAAAAACCAAAAGGGTCATATAATGCCAGTCGTTTTATACAGTACGACGACAGCGACGATCCTCACCCAAGCCGTTTATGTTAGACTTAGCCTGATGCACAAATTAATACTAATGTTCGTTGCAGGTGCAACTCGATAGAAAGTAACACGCGTCGCCATTTTTACATTTTAATGACTGAAATGCTGTGTAATGTCGTCGTGCATTCCTCGGCCTACCTGACGTCGAACACGTCCTCGTGTGATGGATGTTTTTGGGTCTTCATCTGTGAATATTGAAATATAAGTTTATATTACCGTTCGGCCAGACCTGATAGGTGTCTTTGCTGCTTAGGACTACCTCTGCTGCATGGAGCTACCTCTGTTCTGCCACAAAGAGCAGCCTTCGACGCACATGTATAGCAGTCTTCATTGCATGGAGCAGCTTTACAATGTTGGATCTGTAAATAATAATTATAGTTGTGGTCCTTCAGACTCTTTTTTCTTTCCATTCTTTTTTTTTTTTTTCTTTTTTTTTTTCATTCTTTTTCTCTTTTCTTTCTTTTTTTTCTTTCTTTCTTTTTTTTCTTTCTTTTTTTTCTCTCTTTTTTTTTTCATCGTTTTTTTTTTTTTTTTTTTCATCCCTTCAGATTAAATCTGGCCTGGATTTACTTGGTCCTTCAGTTACCATACTGGACTGACCGTATGTCTCTGTAGTTACTAAGACTAGACTAGACTCATCTCCCTGTAGCTTGTTTCGCTAGACTGGAGGAACGGGGATAGCCCCGTACGTCCCTTTAGTTACTAAGACTAGACTGGACTCTGTCCCTGTAGTTTATGAAAACTAGGCTGGACTCATCTCCCTGTAGCTGTTGTTACACTAGACTGGAGGAACGGGGATGACCCCGTATGTCCCTGTAGTCACTAAGACTAGACTGGACTTTGTCCCTGTAGTTTATGAAAACTAGTCTGGACTCATCTCCCTGTAGCTTGTTAAACTAGACTGGAGGAAACACTATTCATATAATATGAAACAAAATAATTATTATTTCATTACAGTACAATATACTAATAATACAAGAAATATTGTGGTGCAAGAAATCATGAAAAATCATTGGTAGTCACATTCATCTGAATCAGAGCTGAATGTTTACTCGGTCATGTCGAGCACTTTCCGCGGCGGGAGGGCGGGTTAAACGGGCGGGAAGGCGGGTTTAAATCCTCATTCTACGGAATATAAAGGAAACCACTCACAGAGAACACCTGGATGACGCCACATCATTCAGCCAAAGTCCTGTCGAAACCCAAGTTTCACCGTCTCATCATTGTCACCTTTCTGCAGCGCACCTTCTCGAAAAAAGGTGTCCTTTGTTTATGTATGGTGTGTGTTTGCAGTACGCGCCTTTGCATTGAATAAAATAAAAATTAGCTTAATAACGTACCGTACGCGCGGCTGGCAACCATCTGGTGAGCGCATAAAGTTCAGGTTTCCATCTCGGCACCCACAGCCGAGTGACAAAGGCTTGCACTGCAGTGCGGCACAACAGCACGGAGCACGGCTAACAAAAACAGTCAAAAAGAAAAACCTCCCTCAACTGGGTATTTGGGATCGTTCAGGTCCATAATGTCCCTTTCCCAAAATGTCCCCTGGTTCCAGAAAGTCCCTTTCCCAAAATGTCCCTTCCCCAAAATGTCCCTTCCTCAAAATGTCCCTTCCCCAAAATGTCCCTTCCTCAAAATGTCCCTTCCCCAAAATGTCCCTTTCCCAAAATGTCCCCTGGTTCCAGAATGCCCCTTTCCCAAAATGTCACTTCCCCAAAATGTCCCTAGTCCCTATCCCAAAATCGTCTCAGCTCAAAATGACAATTTCTCAAAATGTCCTTTCTCAAAAAGTTAATTTCTCAAAATGTCATTTTCTCAAAAAGTATTTTTCTCAAAATGTCCTGTCTCAAAAAGTCCATTTCTCAAAAGGTCCTTTTCTCAAAAAGTTCTTTCAAAAAGTCCTTTTCTCATAAAGTCCTTTTCTTAAAAATGCCCTTTTGTCACGTGTACCAAGGAGGTCGGCTTAGGCGCAAAATTACCACTTCGTAAAATGTAAACCGATCGCAAAAGGTCCACTTCGCACAATGTCGCTTTCGTAAAAGGTCCACTTCGCACAATGTCACTTTCACAAAATGTCGCTTTCGCAAAATGTCCTTTTCGCAAAATGTCGCTTTAGCAAAATGTCGCTTTCGCAAAACGTCCATTTCGCAAAATGTCGTTTTTCTTTTAAGAACTGAAACAAAAATGTGGTATTTTTAAAAGCTAGCATTGGTGATATTTTTGAAAGCTAGCATTGCTTTTTTATTCATATTATTTAAGTACATTTTATAGATTTTTTAACTTTTATTTTACTATTTTGTACATATTTTTTGTTTTGGTACATTTTATTATAATTTATATAAATTATAAAAATATACAAACGTGTAAAAAAATCTTAAAAAAGTAAATAATTTGAAAAAAAAATGCTAGTTTTCAACTTTCACTTTTTTTTTTCATTTCTATTAGTCGCGAAAGATTTTGGCGTTCAGATCCATAATGTCCCTTCCAAAAACAAAAAATATGTACAAAATAGTAAAAAAAAAGTAAAAAAAATCTATAAAATGTACTTAAATAATATGAAAAAAAAAAACAATGCTAGCTTTCAAAAATATCACATAAAAAAAAAGTGTAAAAAAAAAATATGAAAAGTAAATAATTTGAAAAACAAAAAAAAGCAATGCTAGCTTTTAAAAATACCACATTATTGTTTCAGTTCTTAAAAGAAAAACGTCATTTTGCGAAATAGACGTTTTGCGAAAGTGACATTTTGCTAAAGCGACATTTTGCGAAAGGGACATTTTGCGAAAGCGACATTTTGTGAACGCGACATTGTGCGAAGTGGACCTTTTACGAAAGCGACATTGTGCGAAGTGGTCCTTTTGCGATCGGTTGACATTTTACGAAGTGCTCATTTTGCGCCTAAGTCGACCTCCTTGGTACACGTGACAAAAGGGTATTTTTAAGAAAAGGACTTAATGAGCAAAGGACTTTATGAGAAAAGGACTTTTTAAGAAATGGACTTTTTGAGAAAAGACATTTTGAGAAAAAGACTTTTCGAGAAAAGGACATTTTGAGAAATTAACTTTTTGAGAAAGGACATTTTG
Source organism: Agonopterix heracliana (assembly GCA_963693445.1). Taxonomy (NCBI): domain Eukaryota; kingdom Metazoa; phylum Arthropoda; class Insecta; order Lepidoptera; family Depressariidae; genus Agonopterix; species Agonopterix heracliana. The sequence goes on from OY856321.1 coordinate 5,227,501, forward strand.
AGAAATGGACATTTTGAGCTGAGACGATTTTGGGATAGGGACTAGGGACATTTTGGGGAAGGGACATTTTGGGAAAGGGGCATTCTGGAACCAGGGGACATTTTGGGAAAGGGACATTTTGGGGAAGGGACATTTTGAGGAAGGGACATTTTGGGGAAGGGACATTTTGAGGAAGGGACATTTTGGGGAAGGGACATTTTGGGAAAGGGACTTTCTGGAACCAGGGGACATTTTGGGAAAGGGACGTTATGGACCTGAACGTTTGGGATCCCTGCCATCAGCTGGTAGAAGCGCCAAGTTACTAAAGTTGTATTTTCTTCCTTCATGAACCGAAACCTAATAATCTTTTCAAAACGGTACATATCCACTGGGTTCTATAATTTTTAATTACAATCACCTCTTTAATGTGAGCAGCAAGCCAGACTTGTCAGAGCATTGTTCAAAGCCACCAGCAAGTTCAGCTCTTTTAAACTCCAGTCCTTAACGGATGAAGTTGGTTAATTTAAACAGTTTCTTCATAAAACAAAGTTAGTTATAGCCTTCAGAATCCCACCGCAGGGCATAGGCCTCCCCTCACAAATAATGGTGAGAGGGAGCGGGCCACACACCTTACCACGCGAGTCCAGTGCGTGTTGGTGGGTGGTGAGTTTCTTAATGTCACGTTTTATTCCGGGTGGGTGGGCGGATATTCTATGTGAGGATGGGCGGGTTTTTCTCTATTTGTTTGAGCTTAAAAAGTCCATAAGCATTCAGTCATCATTGTTATCAATACCATTTGAGTATGAGATACACATTTTACCACCGAAAACCAAAGCAAGATATAAGTTGGTTAGACTCGACCACTAACCTCCACTATAAATTCAAAATCAATATCAAAAATTGTAATCAACAAAACTAGCTACGACTCACCGAGCATAGTCACATGATGGAAGCTCAGATTTTGCTCAGCAGTTTAACATCTACACCAGGCTGCATTGGCATTGCACTGGCTTAGTCACGGTCCAGTACCTCTTAGGACATGAATCGATTACCATCGTATTAGGGTGAGTTGTTCGTTCATGAATCATAATCGAAACGATTCTACATTCTAAAATACTCAAAATTTGAAATGACTATAGGTATTCGATGTAACTCTACATTCGGTATGACTCTACATTCGAAATGACTCTACATTCGAAATGACTCTACATTCGAAATGACTCTACATTCGAAATGACTCTACATTCGAAATGACTCTACATTCGAAATGACTCTACATTCGAAATGACTCTACATTCGAAATGACTCTACATTCGAAATGACTCTACATTCGAAATGACTCTACATTCGATATGACTCTACATTCGATATGACTCTACATTCGATATGACTCTACATTGGTAGAGACTATGAAATCACAATGACATAAGACAAGATAAAGTAACGTTACCAAATCCGGATGTAGCTTGAACATCACTTCTGTATCGTATCACTCGAATTTCTACCTGGTAATGATGATGATGATGAAACAAAAGGTGGTTCCGTGAATCCTTGGCCACTTCTGATTTAGGCAACAGGTATGATATGTGGTAATGATTTCAAATGAAAGGTAAGAATCGGATTATCATTATCTTTTATTTCCATCATGATCATCATCTTTTATGACTTTCACTGACTCTACATTTACCACCGTTTCACAAGTAAACACCATGGAGAAGAAACGGCAAGAAACTCCATAGTGTCCTAGAATATGACTTAGTATTGAGTTAGGTCCGAGAGCGTGTGCACCCGGCGACGTTCCCGAGCAGACTGTCCAGTGCCTCGCTCGACCCTGCTATTTATAGTGCACGACCGATGGTAGGGGCCACGTGAACACGCTCGGCAACTTCAGTGCACGTGCGCGCACCTGCGCGCACCTGCGTACCTCGTAAGACCGTCCGTTCTTATGACTATCTCCGACATATATATTAATATGACTTTGAATAGATTAAGAATATAAGTAGGACATATTCTAACATAAATCGGTCATCATACGATATCTTATCTCAAATCTATTGGTTGAAAAACAACATTGTCTTGTTTACTCAGTCCTTTGTTAAATCCTTTACTATTTAGTCGCAATTTACTATTGAACAAAATAAACTAGAATATTAAATAAACAAGTTTATAATCTGTGATAAATGAAATCCTTTAGTGTTTAGACGCAATTTACTATTAGACAAAATAAACTAGAATATTAAATAAACAAGTTTATAATCGGTGATAAATTAAAATAAAAGATTCGATAAATACACTTATATAAAATTAGAGTTTTCCCACGACTTCGCCCGCGCGGGCTACCGTCATCGTAGCGAGATAAATGATATACCATATTTGAAGTCTAATCATGAGCTTTCAGATATAAAAAGTTTAAACAAAATCGGTCCAGTAGTTTTCGCGCGATGCGTGAACAAATGAACAAACATTTACAGTTTTACAATATAGAAGATGACCAAAGTTTGTGCAGTGATTCGAAAGTGAACTCTATTACAAAGTTCCTTAGAGAACTGTTTAGACTGGTTTGTTGTAAAAGTGACAATAAGGTAGCGCCATTTGATGCCGCAGATTTATGTATTGAAGTTAATAAATGGTATGTTCAGTTATTTATGGTAAATGTAGTCCATTTTTGAAATACATACATAACGTTTCATTTTCATTTATTCATATAGACAACAATACATCATACATTTAAAAAGTCTATACATAGGCTGATTAATCCCATAATTGTAACATGCCTTTTCCCCGTGAGGAGTAGGCAGAGACAAGGAGTCCAGGACGCGCCATTTGCTACGATCCTTAAACACCTCTTTCGCCTCATTCACATCCATACATCTCTTCATACATGCCTGCGGTTTCTAGTACTCCGCACCTTACCTTTCTGTAAGTCGTAACCGATTTGATCAGAGTACGTCCTACGAGGGCGACCTCTACCGATTCAAATTCGCACAATAGATCACAATTATATTCTTTGTTATAATAATCAGCGACAGAGTTTTGGTACAGTCAAGAGCACATCAACCTTGACAATCGAAGTGCGATATTGTTTCTTAATACGAACGCCATAAGAACAGTACGAAGTCCAAGGTGTCTAGCTTGACATGCTCTTGACTGTACTACTGGTGGAACGTGGATGTTCTGAGATTTCAGAATATCTCTGACTACCCCTTCGGGGAATATAGTCGTGAGCATATGCTATACTATGCTATGCTATAATAATCAGCCTATGCATAGATACTTTTTAAGTGTTTGGTAAAATTGGTAATAATTATTTTGTCTCCTTTGTTAATCATGATTTTGTCTAAGTACCGTTGGTGTATATAATAAAGTAAAATAATATCCACAAGATATAATTAAGGTCACTACGTCACTAGCCGCTTACTAATTAATAACATGAAAAAAATGATTGAATATGTTATTGTCTAAGCAATCTGGGACCAACTATTTGACGTGCCTTCCACATTGCCATTAGTGGAATGGCAAGGAGAACTTCCACGTCAGTGGAATGGCTAGGCGATGGCGTCGAAAAACCACTGTAAAGAAAAACAAAGGTAGTGATATTACCTCCCGCATAGAAATTAAAATTTATTGCTATAGATAGACAACAAGTATTTTACTGATAACGATAAACACTGACTGTAATGACAATGGTCGTAATGAAAAGTTATTTTACTGTTTACAAATTTATGTTTCCAACGTGTGACACGTGTTTGACAATAAAAGTAGATACAGGTAAATTAACGAGAGTTGAGGAGGTATACAATAGGTACTTTTAAAGGCAAAAAATCCTGTATGCAAAATACACAAATGACATCCACCATAAGATAAATATTCTTTATTTGCACACCAAAAATAAAAAAAATAATAATTGAGAAGAGAGTTTTAAATATTAATTTTTTAAGAGTTTTAAATATTTATTTTTACTTATGAAACACCTTGTATAAATTCTAGTTAAAAATTTCGAGGGAGGGATATTTTTCTAAAATAATTCCAGTTTTTATTAAAACGTATGACGTCAGTCATACAAAATTACAAACCTACTTGAGCGAAATGTATGGGACAGCTGGTTTTTTTTTTCGCGTTTTCGATATTGGTCCCATAGAGAAAGTTGTTCAGTTTGATGGTCTGATTATCCCCTTAAAAAAAGGTCAGCATAATATTTTTTTTAATTCTTTTTTTAGTGGCGACGGGCTCACCCGCCGTCACACTGGACAGAGTTGCGGTACAACTGGTGAAACATGGATGTTCTGAGGTTTCAGAATATCTCTGACTACCCCCTCGGGGAATATAGTCGTGAGCATATGCTATGCTCCTTTTTTAATTATATTGGGGCTTTTAACACTGAGGTTATGTCAGCCCTTCAGAATAAGGGTCAGCATATTAAGAAGGACCTTGTAGAAGGTTTCAGGATGGAATGACGCAAGAGATGATAGGTGGCTAACCTTTCACACACAAAAACACTGCATTAGCAACCTCCTTAGACGCCTCATACGTCTAAGGAGGAACTAAAAAATCTCGTGTATGAGGTGATGGTTCGATCCCTGTTCAGGCCGACACGTCATTTGCTAGAGCAAATAAGATAGACGGAACGCGAACACGCGCGACACCACGGCCGCGTGCGATCACGTTCCGTCTATCTTATTTGCTCTAGCAAATGACGTTCCTGAGTGACAGAAAAGGATGGAGGTTCAACCCAAATGCAACTGTTTACCCTAACACTATGTATTGTATGAAATAGGTTGTATTACAAAGATAAAGGTTTGTTGCTATGATTGAGTTAAATAACGATTAATTACAGATGCGATTTATAAGGTCGAAGCACTGACATATACTCTAGCGATAGACAGGCCCTTTCATAGAAGCAACATGTTCCACTTGAATGCGGTGCCCGCACCTGATTGATGTCCCCGAGTTCACTTCGTCACTATGGCAATGACAGACCGCAATGTGTCATTTTGTGTTGTTTTGTGTGACATGTTGTTTGTTTGAAAGAGCTTGTCTATCGCTAGAGTATATGTCAGTGGGTCGAAGTAGGAATGTGGGAAAGGGATGGCGAAATTCGTAATGAACTTAAAAAACATAGGCGAAGTATTTTTCGCTTACGCTGGTAGACGGAACATCAGTGTTACCGCGTATGAGACAGCGATAGTCAAAAAATCCTATATAATTTGTATGAAAATAGATGTCTGACTCCGGAAAAAAAATGGTTACGTCGATAAGGAGAGCAATAAGTAGCGATCTCCTTTTTTAACTGGAGCAAATTTGCTATGTGCATCTCTTATTGAGTGAATATGACAAGACACGTGCTTCCTTCTAGTTCCTTCTCTTTAAAAAAGGTCAGTTGAGCAAGAGCGATGTCCCCGAAACCGACATAAGAAGGTAGAGAAATATGTCAGGATCTTAACCGGTGACGATCTATTGTCTCTGCCTACCCCGATGGTATACAAGCGTCAGTATATTATGTATGTATATGTTAACCCGTAAAATCCGTCAACTAATTGAGAAGGATTACAAATATAGATAGCAAACAGACAAGACGCTTGCCAATTATTTGCTTGACATTACATACTTAGTTACGGACCATTTATAGAGATGCATTGATTGATTGAACTATATTATACTACGATAACGTGTAAATGTGTCAATCTATAAGACATAAAACATATATAATCCTTTATTGAATTTAACAGCGAGGAAACATCAAAAAACATCTTAAGGAGATGATTCCGTGCTTCGGATGGCACGTTAAGCCGTTGGTCCCGGCTACTATCTCTGGTGGTAGTAGTCGTTACATAAAAACCACGTCAGAGGCCGTAAGGCGGTTTGAATAAACTCTGACACTAGGGCTTGCCCACACGATTAGAAGAAGAGATCGTGAGGAAACCTGCGTACGCTAAGGAAGAAATTCTGATGCGTATGTGAAGTCTACCAATCGCTAAGCACGCGTGGTGGACTAATGTTCATCTGTGGTGACTCTCTGATGGTAGGACTGTACCCCGCAGGGACATATACAGGGTGTAAAAATGCGTTGCATACCCGGGGGCTTCAGACCGTCAAACTGAGCAACTTTCACTATGAAGCCCATATAGAAATCGGGAAAAAACTGTTCCATAGATTATGTTAATAGCTACCCGACGAAAATGTGTGAAACAGCTGATTATTATTTCGCGATTTCAAAGTTGATCCCAAAGTGAAAGTTCAGTTTGATATGATGGTCTGAGGTACCCGGTTCGATATGTAACGCATTTAAGTTTACACCATGACGATGATGATGAAAATAACAAATGCGGACTGACTCCTAGTCAAGTCTGAAGGTCTGGAACCAGCAAAGAAATAGAACCTTATGAATTATGTTGCTTACAACATCGTTCTAAGTTCTAATCCCTACAGGGTCCTAGGGTAAACAGTTGCATTACTTTAAGGGAAAAAGGTTGAACTACATCACATAGCACAGCATCGCATTTTTCCGTCGCTCCATCCTTTTCTGTCACTCAGGAACGTCATTTGCTAGATCATATAAGATAGACGGAACCTGATCGCACGCGGCCGTGCTGTCGCGCGCAGTCGCGTTCCGTCTATCTTATATGCTCTAGCAAATGACGTTCCTTAGTGACGGAAAAGGATGGAGCGACGGAATAATGCGGTTCCGTGCCGTCTGGTGTAGTTCAACCCTAATTGTACCCATGATACTGCACAACGAGCAACGAGCGCGTCACGTGATCATTTCATAATCTTTGTCTCTGTGCGGCATTTACTCATGTTCCAATATCACAGGACAATCAAGAAGAAAAAAACGTTCAAATGTACGCTCCGGTGTACACAGCGGCCTCACACAAATGAGTTCAATGTTGCCAGCAAGGTCTTAGTTTAGGAAACAGATTCAGGTAGCGATGACTTGCCCCATTTCCATCATCCACCTCTTGGCCTGCAGCCAGGAACACGTGTCACTGAACCGTACGAAAATAACACTTATTTATTTTACTAAACGGTGGAATTTTGTTTGTAACGGCTGTCTGGGAATCGTTATTTTTCGTTAGATGGTTTTGTTTGCGCGAGATTGAGTCGAACGGTTTGGGTATAAGGTGTGTATTTGTTTGGGTTTGAATTTAAGGGGATTGCAGACGGAGGATTTTAGTCGCTTATTATTTTGATTGCTCATTAGGGTTGGTTAAAAATTCAAAGTGCATAAGAGAGCCTTTCCACCAGATTTGTGCGAGGAAGCTAAGCTGAGCAAAGAAAAAATCCGCCAATAGGATTGCTTCATTTTATTAGCGTCGCACAGCGCAGCTCTGCGGGATTAGCAGAGCGCGTTTTTATACGTACTCGTACAATGAGCTTGAGATGTGTGTGAGGTGGGTATGCGTGAATATGATCCGCATCCTCGCACATTCCGCGAGTAGCTAGTCCGTTTCACAACTCTGTGCTGCGCATCCTCGCACAGTTTTGGTGTAAAGAGTCACATCGTTTCACAGCTCCGCTACGAATCCTCGCACTCTCCTCTTGTAGAAAGGCACCTTTTAGGGTGCAAATGTCAGCTCCGAGATTTTATGAAATCTTTTTTTTTTTAAACTCAGTTTCTCAGCTCCGTCGCCTATCTTCGCGTCAATGGACAGGCACCCTAAGGAGGACGCATATTTATCCGCGGCGAACGAGCCGAAGGAGAAGATAGAATCGAATTTTAGAATTGTTTGTATGAAATTCTATGACACCTCGCACACTTGGCGAATCAGACGAATAGTCGGAAGAATTAAAAGGACATTCGTTTCGTTCGCCTCCTTCGCCGCGGATAGATATGCGTTCACCCTTACAGTTACAAAAGTAAAAGGTCGTACAAGAAACATGGAAATATGCTCCAAATTTGGTAAAGAATGATTATGAGCTAGGATACACAATTTCTCTCCAAAACTCCGTACAGAGTTTAGTGGGAGATCCACAGTTGCTGCGTGACGTTAGGCATCACACACTAATTACAGTGCAATCAAGAGTAGGTACAGTTACAGGGCTTAGTTTCATTTTTGACTACAGTATATTATTATCAGTGTATTATTTATTTGAGAGTTTAACAATATCAAAAACAATGAGTTCATGCATACAATAATAAAATTCCACCTGCCTAGCCCTTCGACTGAGTCTTGGGATCGGATTTCACAGGGGTTAGACTGGACCACTAGGCACTAGTTTTAATTAAGGATTTGCGGAATTTATTTGTCGCATGCGGAGAGCTAAACCAAGATAGTTACAGAATGAGTTTCATAAGATAGCCGCTTATTCGAGGTAGACCCAAGTGAAGTTGGAACGATGCCTCCCCGAGGAGTTGTTCTGAGTTTGCGTTGTACAGTTTATCCAGAAAGAGAATAGATTTATATGCGGTTGAGCAAAACTTGGACTAGATTTTATTTTGTTGAGTTGTAAAGTCGTTAGTCTGCATCGCCCCGTATACTATTGCTAACGATTCGTTAGCCCCGTTACAAGTCGAATTCCTGGGATTTATTTAAAACTCCAAGGCAGCTGCGAACTATTTTCGTATTAATACTAACAGTTTCGACAAATAGAAATTCTTAACATGCTTCTTTCCTAATCACCATTGGATAGAAAATGGAAACGAAAAATTACAAAGATTCGTATTTGCAACAGAATAACAGAAACCTTAAAGAATATGAGCCTTGCTGTAACTGCAAGCTTCAAAAGATAGTTTTTTAGTAGTTGTATCAAAATTTCTGTCCACCCCGAAAGGGATTATTGTCGTGAGTTTATGTATGTATGTAATACACATTTTTCATGGACATTAATCAGGCTAAGATCGATTTTAGCGGTAAAAGTTTAACCATGTTTAGTTGGTATGTCATGTTTTCGAATCTTAGTCCAAAGTATGCTCTCGCGCGACCAATCAGTTAGTAACAAATAGGATAAAATTTTAAATTGTCCCATAAATTGTGCCATAAATTAGGACAATCAATACACTATCATTACATAATCACAATCACTATCATAATCAACCTAAATATAATGATGATGTGTTGATAGGTAGATAACACGATTGTATCGAGACCTTCGCTTCTAAATATCTAGTAGACTAACACTCAGTTGCAGAAACGCTCATTAGAGTAAATCCTCCATTAAATCTCTTGCTAGCTTTTACTACGTCAACGAGACAAAAAGTGACAGCATAAGATTTAATGGAGGATTTACTTAAATGAGCGTTTCTGCAACTGAGTGAAAGTTGTATTAATCGTAACGTGGATATACGTAATTCTTATGCCCACACTTGTCCAGGGTGTCTTTGAAAAATGGTCAAAATAAATGTCTGCAACTCTTAACTCTACATCATAATAATTTGACCTCTTTTTGCTAATATTAATTTTATGTTACGGACGTTTTCGCTTGCAAGGTATTTAGGCTGATAGTTTTAGGCGTACTGAACTATTTAATAGTTTATTTCTGTGTACTAATCACTACATAGTATAAAACAAAGTCGCTTCCCGCTGTCTGTCTGTCCCTATGCTTAAATCTTTAATACTACGCAATGGATTTTGATGCGTTTTTTTTAAATAGAAAGAGTGATTCAAGAGGAAGGTTTATATGTGCATTGCACCCGTGCGAAGCCGGAGCGGGTCGCTAGTACTGTACAAATAACTATTGATTCAGTTGTGAATTAATTTAGCTTTTTTAAAGATAAATTAATAGCCTTTTGGTTATGACTAGCACTGCATTTCTGCCAGTATAAAGTAGTTTGTGGAAGTATTCTATCCCAATATCAAGGATTGTTTCTTGAGCAAAAACACAGTTGAGAAGTGATGGCGGGGCCTCGTGGCTAGCTCAATCGCGAACCGCGCGAATACCACGAATTACACAACCGCTCGCGACCTAACTTTCAACATGATTGCTCACAATGTATCTTTCAACAGTAGTACACAGCAATATAATATATTATAGGCGTATGTGTTTTCGAAAAGAGGAAGATCTGTAAAAAGTTAATCTAATCACCTCTTACAAATGTTGTACTAAATAAGTAAACGTCAAAAAGCGGCATTCCATTCTTTCATGTTGTGTTTAGATTCTTCTAGGGCTTTCCGACAAACGTAGGCGCACGCAGGCGCAGTAAAAACTAATAACTTCTGTACAGATATCTCACACATGTTATGTTACTGTTCGTTCTCATAAATGTGTCTATCGGTTCTCGTCCTTTTCAGAGCAATAAATAAATACACACAACTAAAACTAGTATTTCGAGCGAAGCCATAATAGCCCAGTCATTTTACGGAGTATTGTTAGAAGGGGTGAGGAGTAATTAAGAATGTTACTTTTAATCTGTAACCGGTACCATTTAGTGACAAAACGACTGTCATAAAACTTATTTAAAAAAAAATCACTACGCAACATAGAAATCCAAATTGTTGGTGTTGTTAATAATATGAATACCGATACACTCCATCGCCACCACCGATATTTTAATTTGACTCTACAATATAAATGAGTTTTGAGCAATAAAAAAGTCATTTAATTATAAAAAAATGTATTCATTAGAACATACAAATGTATTTTTCAAAGCTTTCTAAGTAAGCTAAATATTTGTACGGTGTTCGAAGTGTGTATAGTGGTAAAGCCTTTAAAATGAAAAAAAACATTTACCGTCAGTTTTTTTTAGAACCAGATAAATGCAAATTTTTAAATGTGGGGTTGTTGCTGACACGAATTTTTTTAATTTTTGTATATTTCTATGTTCAAATTGGCTCTTAAAGTTAATGATATACCGAAAAAATATAAATTCTTAATTAGTCCCGACTCAAACTGTAAAATGACTGGGCTATAATAGTTCCCTTTCATCCGGTCGCACCTCTTTGTGGTTCCACTCTGGGTTAATTCAAGGAAAATAATCAAAATAGCATAGTATATTCTCAGTGATGTTATGTTCAGACTATTTGACTTGAGGAGGTGGCTAGAGATATTCTAAATATACCACTTTTTTTTCTTTTAGAAATTTTTCATTAAGAACTTTCTTAAAACGAACCACGAACCAAAGGTCTCAAATATCTGATTGTTGCCAGACCACGAAATAAAATATTTACAGTCACGCTTTCTTTTAATCTAAAATAAATTATAGCTTGCGTATTTTTTAATTATATTCCATACAAAATTAACATATCATTTATCGTAATCTTTGGCGAGTAAAGTAGATAATTTACTGTTATTCATTCCGGAGATAAGTTTTCTTCCATCTCGAGATGGTATTTTCTACACTGGTATCACCGTTGCTAACATTTTGTCGCTCTAATTCCTGAATGGAGTAAAACCAGTGAGAGAGAGATAAAAGACTGATGAATGTTGAGGAAGCCATAGAGGTTTGTCAGGATCGTAGCAAGTAACGTTCTGTTATCTCTGCCTACCCCAATGGAAGAGCGACTTGAATGTATTTCTAAAAAAACTTAATTTAATTGTCATTTTTTTCCAACACCACCTCTAATTGCTATTGTTTATTAATCTTTGTTTCCATTCACGGTTTACTATCACGCATACTGCTCGTCAAAATTGAACTCAAACCACGCCAAACAAAGTTGAAATCCCTTTCACAAAAACTTGTTTGCACTTGATCTTTCTCGTGCAACATTTTTTTTTTATAAATAGATCTTTGAGATTTACAAGTGGCGATGTGCCAATACTCAGTACACTGTTTACTTTGGTCTGTGAAAGACGTGACGATTTATATTAAAAAACGAGTTTATGCGAAATATTGTCGTGAAAAAAATGAGTTACTTTGTTTATCAATAACGCGGATTTTTTCCCGCCTCTGTTAGTGAAAAATTGCTCAAAGAAGAAGGTGTTTTCTGTGATAGTTTATCAGTGAATGAATGTTTTTTTTCTATTATTCTTGAAATAAAATCGTATTTGTTTATTTAAAAAAAGGTGTTAACATTAATTATGAAGTTTGGACTTCATCCTAATCGTAAAGGACAAAGTACCATAATCGACTGTCAATTAATCTTTTGCCAACAGTATTTGCGGAAGTTTGTTTGAAGTGCTAAATTAAAAGTTGAGGCCAAAATTACTAAAATAATTGCAGTAACCATCAAACGATAATCAAGACATAGCTGGAGTTAAAAAGTGGAACGGACAATATTTATTAACAAATGTAACCGCATTTGTGAGAATAATATAAAATAATGACGTATTCCTAGCAAACATTATTTGAATAGGTTACAGCTGAAGTGAAATATTCTAGATCAATATTATGAACGCTTATCTTAGGCAAAATAGACTCTAAAAGTGTGACGGAAAATGACAATACTCTAAAATGAGCGACTGTAATAAACTACTTCGAATCTTTATTGTAGAAGTAAGGATGGGAACTTGTCTGTTTTAGTGTAACAACACGGAAAACTGCTTCCCCTTAAGTGTAACAAAAAAAACTGCATCCCCTAAAGTGTAACAAAAAAGAACTGCATCCCCTAAAGTGTAACAAAAAGGAACAGTTTCTCCCAATGTGTGTCTGAAATGGGTGATTGTGACAAACGTACGATCGCCGCCAGGTTCACGTTGCCGGCACGAGCTGATGCGGTGGTGGAGCTATGGAGGACGAAGATGGTAGAAGGGGTCCTGTCCCCGGCCCACTTCCAGGACCACTGGAGGGTTACCGTGCCAAGGATATATTCGCCGCAGCCGAACAGGACTTGTTTAGGTGAGTTGATTTAATAATTAGTCCAATCATTTTAGGGTTTGACCCTAACAATAATTCATCTATCGCTGAAACTTCGCATTGTGATAAAGTAAAAAATTAAACCTCAAAAAATTAAACCTAGATTATTTGTCAAACGTAATCTATACTTTATCACACTGCAATGTATACTTTACTTTATCACACTGCAAAGTTTCAGCGATACATGAATTATTGTTAGGGTGTCCATACAAGGAAACTCTAAAATGACTGGGCTAAATCAGTTATTGCTTGTAGCTACTACATTATTATAATTTAATAAGTAACTTTGACGTCCGCTACTATGGTCGAAGGCTTTTATTTCAAATTTAGGTTAAATACGGTAATACAAAGTTGTTGTCATTATATTTATTACACGTCATTATACTCAGTTTATCGCTGAATTCAGAGGGCTTTGTTCTACAGTTTCGAATTGAATCACCAGAATTATATTTTTGTGATTCGTATTCATTATGCCAATGAACCTATTCAGCCTTGCTCTAGAGTTTACTTTTCTTTTCATTGCCAAATTTGTTTTAATGTAGATTTTCTGCATAAAATTATGTGTGATAACACTAACTTTCCTATCTGCATTGGTCCTGCGTAGTCGAGTACGAACCACTCCGTTCACTCTTATTCGTGAAAGGAGGCCTGTATCCTGCAACGGGATCCTACAGGCTTTAAGTGGCGATTAACTTGACTATTAACGTAATGTCAGGCCACAGGCCTCTCTCATGGAGAGCGCATGAGCGTTACTCCACCACGCGTGCCCAAAGCGAAGCGAAAATGTCATCGGAATATGTTCTTCAGCGTATACCGGTTTCCTCACAATGTTTTCCTTTACCATTTGAGAGCATTCGATATTACGTACATAAGTTAGAAAAACTCACTGGTAAATGGCATGTCGTCCGTGCGGATTCGAACCCAGACCCTCACGATTGAGTGCCAATACCTCTCTCCACTTGTGTTTTTACTATGAATAAAAATATTTCAGATTGGTCATTCGACGAGGAGCTAGCCACAAAGCTACTGCTTCAACCTTTAGAACAATTCGTGTGGGGCTCCACGCAGGGCTCGGAGCCCGCGGCGCCGCCCCGGCGGTCCACGCTGTGCGGACGCGTGTTCAAGCAGGGAGAGCCGGCCTACAGCTGCAGGGAATGTGGTTCGTAACATTTTTAAGAATATAGGAATCGGTGGCCACTGCAAACTAAACAAGCACATGCACACACTGGAATTAAGTGATGCGACCGGCTGCTGATTTTGCAATATGATGGAAAGTCTTTTAAACCCTCTTTGTGACTGGCCCCAGGGGGCCAAAAATAGTTGACCACCACTGTAGAGAGTTACAGCGTTAAGAACAAGAGGTGAAGATAAGCCTATGCTCGATAAAAATGATGTTTCAGCACAGAATATAAACAGTATGCACGTGCGCACACATACAAGCCACGCTTTTGCATGAAGTTAGCTTTCTGTTATACTGTGGTATCATATAATCAATCAGTTATTTGTTTTAAAGGTGGTAAACACAGGTTATGATTAAGTACAGTATAATTGGAAAGTCTCTCACATTTAACTACCTCTAGCATGCTATAGTACTAACGTATTATAAATAAGACTAAGGGTCAGTTGCAGAAACGTTCATTAAAGTTAAACCTCAATTAAATCTCTTGCTGTCACTTTTTGTCTTGTTGACGTAGAAAAAGCTAGCAAGTGCAGACTAGCGTGCAAGTGTAGAATGGAGAATTAACTTTTATGAGCGTTTCTGCAACTGAGTGTATGTCTGTCCTTACAGGGATGGACAACACATGCGTGCTGTGCGTGGAATGCTTCAAGGTTTCTGCGCACAGGCACCACAAGTACAAGATGGGCCAGTCCGGCGGCGGCGGCTGCTGCGACTGCGGTGATACCGAGGCCTGGAAACGAGATCCCTTCTGTGAGCTGCACGCTGTGAGTATTATGTGATATAGATTTAAAAAAAAATGTTTTTGCCTCTGTCCCCCACGTGCCAGTGCACATAAACTCTGTTACTTTCTTACCCTTCCTCTTACGCAAACACCCCCATACACACCTTACTATATTGATGTTAGCTTAGATTAACATTAAATTCTTGTTACGCCAGTGAACGATTATCTTTGTAAAAGTCTAGATTAAGTACCTTCCTACCATAAAGCTGTTTATTTTCACTATTACAATTTTTTGTTTATTTCTTTTATTTGTACAAGATCTCATGCACGAAAGAGACTGGATCGCTCAACTCATTTCATCCTGGGGGTCATTCCATTTTTTTCTGCATTTGTATACTCGTTTTTTATACTAAAATAAACTTTTTCATTGAATGAAATATACTCAACAACATCAACATACAACAATCCACATAATACATCATCAACATATTCATTCATTTCATTTTCAAGTTATAATCTAAAACTAAACATTTTCTCATTTTTTTTCGTCAATTTCAGGCGCCAAGCAACGAAGAGCAAGCTCAAGCCAACATCGGGCCGGAGATAATTGAGCGAATGAAAATCGTGGCGTCGGTCTGCCTGACGTACTGCTTCAGGCTTCTGAGCCACGTCGACCTGTCGCCCGGACTACCCAACGACCTTAGGTTTGTATCTGAATTTACTACTGGCGCCATCTCGCGGCGATGAGAAGCAAGCTCGAACCACACCCCTATCAAAGAATAGAAAAAGATCAAACATCGCACAGTTCAGGAAAGCGGCAGGCAGCAAATGTCTACCGCCAATGTTCGGGGACGTCAAACGAAACTATCTCACTATGGGGGATTGTTGTGAATATTAGTGATCTTGTTCAAGCCAAAACCGGATAGGAGCCAATGACAATTGAATTTATCCAGTCATACAACTTAACTACATCTTACATACATCATACAACTACGTTAAAAATATAACTTCGCAAGTAATACATATATTTTGTGTTAATTTAGGTTGCTACAGCTCATACATAGGTTTAAAGAATTTAATTCTCATTAAAAACATAGTCACTTACGTGAGAACAGTTTTAATGTAATATGAAAAAAAAACGATCGTTATACAATCGTTCTAAAATACTAAACAATAATATCTTACACTATAGGTAATGCCCGTTGCAGACGATGCAGCATATATCCACTTTAATAATAAAATGTGTTGTTATTTTCAGATTGAAAGACGCAGAGAGGGATTTGCTGCAGATACTGGACCAACCAGACTGCTACTGCACTGTTCTGTACAACGATGAAACGCACACGTTTGAACAGGTAAGCACTTGTTTCTGTTTCAAGCCCATCCTAGTTTGCAGATACTGCTTCTGAAGCTTGAGATCGAACTGAATGTCCAATCCATAGCTGTGTGCGTTTGTTAGCTATGTATATAAATTCTGCACATGTAAACCTGCAATTCAAACAGTAAAATATTCATTCATTCATTCTTACACTTTCGACCCCACTTAGACAAAAGTCAGACGTGTCTGAATCTCAGCCTACGATATAATTATTTCAGTTTCACCGTATTCCCATAGTGTAATAAAAACGAAGCGGTGAAGCTACTAAGAGGAGAACACGGTGCCCAGCAGTGGGACACAATGTAGGCTTAATAAAAAAAAATAAAAGAAATAAAAAAAATCTTGTCTGATATAAATTATTTGAATTGAATGGTATTTACTACATTTTAAACTTTACTACATTTTAAAGAAATACCATTCAATTCAATTCAAATAATTTATTTCAAATTATTCAAATCTAATAATTTATTTCAGACAAGATTGTTTATTTTTTACATAAATGCTCTCATAATGAATATCCAATTTTCAAATTGAAAAGTGGTGGTCCAGTGGTGAGTAACCTTTGCCTGCCGTGCAAGAGACGATGGTTCGATCCCCGTCCAGGAGTGCGATTTTTGAACATCACACGTTAAAATCAGCAGTAGAAAATGTCAAAATGACTATGGAGATTATGTATCTTTCTACTGCCAAGTTGATCGTATGATGTTCAAAAATCGCACTTCAGTCCGACTCGTACCGATGAGTTTTTTCGAATGTATGTACGATTTTTTTTATCCATAACAAGTGGCGACGGGCTCACTCCCCGTCATACTGGACAGGGTTTCGGTACTAGTGAAACGTGGATATTCTGATGTTTCATAATATCTCTGGGGAATTAAGTCGTACGTATGCTATGCTTCTGTTATATATAACGTAGTAATACTGATAATATAATTAATTCTTTTACATTCAAAATATGAGACCAAATGAATAAAACAATCTTAACTATTATAAAACCGTAAAAATCGTGAAGAACAAAAAAGTTGCGGTTCACTAAACTCAAATAACACTCGATAGCGCGATTTAAATTACGGGCAGCGCCATCTATTGACAAGTTTGTTTGTTTGTTTGTTCGCGCATCACGCAAAAACTACTGAATCGATTTTGATGAAACTTTTTTTGTTTGATAGCTTATGATCTGACTTAAAATCTGGTATGTAATTTGTGCGGACGAAGTCGCGGGAAAACACTAGTCATTTATAAAATGAATCATTATCATAATGATAACGTGCAGGTGATATCGACCCTGACTCGCGTGATGAAGTGCAACCACCGGGACTCGGTGGAGCTGGTGAGCCTCATCGACCGCGAGGGCAGGGCCATGGTCAAGTGCAACTCCTTCCAGGTCTGCGACAAACTCAAGACCGATATTGAATCGTAAGTCTCATATTATACTACTTATTTACATTACAATATCACAAATGCAACGCAGTTGACAAATGAACGCAAATATATATACATGATTTAATAAGTCATTTGAGGACATTGAACTATTACGTACGTACTAGAAATAACACTGTCCGTGTCATAAAGTTACTATACCAGGAATAGAGAAACTGACGGCTGAGAGAGCGAGATGTACCTGGAGGCACCACTGTATAATAGAAGGAGATACGTGACGCGAGGCAATAGAACCATTTTTGGAACTGTTTGAAGCTTATCGGCATGGTGAAAATTCGAGCTCTGTGAATATTTTGTCAATCTAACGTGAAAATAGTGGATATATATTTTTTTAAATTATTGTATCACTCACAAAATTATCCACGATTTCACGTTAGATTCACAATTATTCACAGAGCTCAAATATTCACCATGCCGACAAGCTGTCAAACATATGCGCGAGCATATGCTACATGAAATAAAAATTAGCTATGTCCCGGTTCAAGAGTTTGTACGAAAAGATAAAAAAGCTTTTTCCAAAATGTCTTTTAAACTTGCATATAATTAACATTAATTTTACGAATAGTTATTGGGTTTTGCGTTCTTTTGTTGACACATTGTATAAATAGATTTTTTCCTTTGTGTAACAAAAATTTTAACAGTTAAAACTTAGTTTTGGGCTTCGATTCTTTAATTTCACCAGTTCTATCTCGAAATCAGATATTAGGATACGAAATTGAAAGAATATAAAAATATATGAATATGAATATAAAAAATATTAAAAAATCGGTGCCCTATTTTCAATTTCAAAACATACTTAACCGGTTTGAAAGCTTTAATTTATAACACGCTGTAGAATTACGCTTTAGCTGAAATAAAATTAACAGGTCATGCGCAGCATTTAAAGCCTAAAATCTTCGATCAACAATATCCAACTAGATAACGCGTCAGCGCTCAAAACATGTCCCGGCTAATAACGCCTCACTATTGGAGTGAGGTCTTATTTTGAATTAGTTGCGTTCGAACAAAGCCAACGTAAGCACGTCTCGCAATGCCGCAGTGTTCCTTTTTTAAATTAATAGGAATTATGGTTGCTTTGAGGTCGAAATTATAATGTATTCGGACTGTTTTCTCGGTTCGTTAACAAAAAATGTAGTATATTCACGAGGACAGAATTTCTCTTTGATTTTGTATGCGACCCGTTATCTAGTTGTATATTGTTGATCGAAGCCTAAAATAGTTTATATGGTAGTCTAAACCAAAAGGACCTTAGGGCGGGCGTCACCTTATTGTTTTATCGATGATGTCATCGTACGGGGCCCTGTTTAATTGATAAACGTGACAATTGACAATTACAATTCAGAGTACATTGCTGGTTACTAATGACGTTAAACTTGCATTATGTAATATTCTCCTAGAATTCTCAGCAATGTATTCTGAATTGTCAACTGTCACGTTTATTAAATAGAGCCCAGAAAGTACCGAAACACGTCTTAAATAAGCCCTGCCCTAGGGTTCCTTTTGAACCCGCCGCCGACAAAGCCGCGTGCATATAATCTTTATCTTCGGGCTGTGTTGGTGGCTTGTGGCGGTAAAGTACTATAATGTTGTATACAGTCTAACTTAATATGCTGACGGTATCGTCAGAAAATCATCATCAATCATAAATTCGCAAAAAAAAATCTGCCGTCCCATACATTAGATTTTTGTATGGAACAGCTGATTTGTTTTTGGTGATTTCGATAGAGAAAGTTGTATAGTTTGATGGTCTGATCATCCCCGTCTGAATATTAAGAAGGACCCTATTTAAGGTTAAATCTAATTAGTTGACAAAACTTAACAAACGCATTTGGTTATTAAGTACTATTGCGTGCTAATGACCCGCCGCCCGATCATGTGAATCTGAGGCCAATGTCCGCCCGTCCCGCGCACTGCAGCCTCACGCACGATAATAATAATTTTGTTAATCATCAATACCAATTATAAACATAGATAATGCAATCTGTTATCATAAACAAGTGCCCAGCGTCCGCGGCATGATGGCGCGATAAAGCGCTATCGCGCCCTAGCTCCCTTTCTTTTTGCGCGCGAACGAACGAGTTAGCAGGCGCGATAAAACGTTTATCGAGGCACCATGCCGCGGGCGCTGGTTCAGTTTCGCCAACTAATTTAAAATAACCATATACAAGGTGTTACAAAAATACAAATAAACATTTAAGGGGGTGGTTTAGACTATCAAACTGAACAACTTTCACTATAGGACCAATATCTAAATCGCGAAAAAAAAAATGATGTTTCATAATCTACAATTCGACTCGAGCTAAAATATGTATGGGATATCGGTTTTTTTTTTCGCGATTTCGATGTATGTCCCATAGTTTAGAGTTTTAAATATTTATTTTTACTTATGTAACACCTTGTATAAAAGCGCATGAGAGTGCGTTAGTACGGTAACGGTGTGGTGTGGTGTGGTGTGTGGTGACACGTGGTGATGTAACTCAGCTGCACGGCGATGTTCGAAAGGTTCACGTCGCGCCACGGGCCCGGCCTCAAGGTGCTGGTCATGCACGCCCACCTCGTCGCCCACCAGACCTTCGCCATGAAGCTGCTTACTTGGTGAGTACATTTTGTTTTAACTTTGAAACTGTTCGCAAGAATGTACACGACCTTAAAAGGCCGTTGGCTACCTTTTTTCTGTATGTTCTGCACCAAAAATCAATTGTTAGTACCCTTCTTGGTTCTTACCAAATTGACATTTACTGGAAGTGAAGTGTAGTCTGTTTATTATGTATTTTATTTTTGATGCAGAACATCCTCGACCAAATGAAATTTGCCAAGTACATTCTTATAACATGTTTTCATCATTATTTGGCCTTGTCGGATTTGAAACCACTCCTCATAAAAATTCAAAAAGTGAGCATTGCTACAAAAGGTAGTAGGTAGTTTTAGCAAAGCTTCAGACCACTCTGGTATTGGTCGTGAGTTTATGTAAGTACGTATGTGCTTATACGTCGTCGAAATAATTGATTTATAACAGATTTTTCTGTATTTTCGCCACGTATCAAAATATGATAATTGTGCCTTGGAATCGGCTCCATTTCTGCAAGTTAGTGTCGTACGAGGCCACTAAGGGAGCTTTTCCTTAGACATGGTTAACTTGTCTAAGCTCTTCACGTATTGTTTTAGTAGGTAGTAGATAAGCTAGCTTAAAAATGACAATCGCAATCTTTGCTATAATTACTAACTTCAAAGATTTGTTAGTTGTAAGCATAGTGTCTGACCATCTCGAAAGGTTATACAGTCGCGATTTTATGTATGTACCTTCCTTAAATACGGATCTTCGCCATAGATTATGTATAAAGCAAGCTATAGAGTGCGCCTTGTCGAGTATGGACGGTTACCACAGGTGTGAAAAACAAAATGTATCAATTTCTTGTTCAATTAGTTCTAAAATAAAATCGTCCTGATTGTTTCAGCAAGAATATTCAAGAGCAATATTCTACCATCTATATTTTCGCATAAACGTCTGTCTATCATGGAAATAAAAATAAAATTCTGGACTACCGTTATTCAAACACTAAGGCCTCGTTCAGGGAGACACGGGGCGACAATTTGACGCGTGCAAAAACGCTCCGCCGTGAACGCTCTATCGCCGAATGTTTGTGTTTCCGTCAGCTTGCTCCGCACACCGCGGCGCCTGACGCCCCGCGTCTCCTTGAACGAGGCCTAAGTAGACAGTAGTTCACGCTTGGCGCTTATGGCCATGACAGATGCGCGTGCTCTATTGCTTAACTCTCAAGTCGAGTCTTGACCACCATTAACACAAAGTTTTCAAACATCCAGGCTTCAAAACTTCGTGAGCCAAGAACCAAGTCTCCGTCTAGCAGTATCCCAAGTGGCCTTAGGGGACGATACTTGGGGCGCCAGCGGGGGGCCGAGCGGGGGAGTGGCGGGGGGCGTGATGCAGAACGACTTCCGCATGTGGAAGGCGGCGCGGACGGCCTGGCATCGTCTGCTGATCGCTACCACTCTCATGGACTATACGACTAAGAAGGCCATGGCTATTCTGTTTACTAAGAATTACGGTGAGTTTATTAGCTTGTTTAGGATGGAAATACTATTACATTTCTTGCCGTTTACGAAGTGACTAAGGGATAAGGTTCTGTGATCGCTTACGGCATCTTTCAATCTGAAAAATTACAAATAAAACAGGGTGTTAGGGTAAACAGTTGCATTACATTAAGGGGTGATTGTACCCAGCAGCGTGCACACAGGGTAGGCACAAATACAGTAAAACCCAAATAATTTCTAAACTAAAAGCATTTTGTTTACTAAATGACTTTTAATTGCTTAACTACCTGTATTTAAACATATAAAAGTCATTTAGTAAACAAAATGCTTTTTAGTTTAGTAATTATTAGGGTTTTACTGTTTTTTTCCTACCCAGAGAGCAAAACACGAATAATTTCTAAACTAAAAAGCATTTTATTTACTTAATGACTTTTATATGTTTAAATACAGGTAATTAAACAATTAAAAGTAATATAGTAAACAAAATGCCCTGAGTGCACGCCACTGATTGTACCGATTATACTGAACAACTTTCCCTAAGAAACCTATGACCAATTTGCAAAAAATGTTTCGACTTTTCATACACACGTTCGATCAGCTGATTACATTTAGTATGGAAAGGTAAATTTTTTTTTTTGCGAATTTCTTTGGGATATCATGTATCAGTATCATGGGTACTAACCTCCCCTTTAAAGTACTGCAACTGTTTAACCTATCACCGTTTATAAAGTTTTCAGCAACATCCGTTTTGAAAAGGTAGTTGGTATTTGACCACAAGGGTTGTATCGCTCCGTAGGTAGCCGCGTGGCGATTAGCAAGGGCAGAAAAACCCGCTCCGCTCTGCCATTTCTTAATAAGGGTGCGTTTTCACGAGTGGAGCGGAGCAGAGATGTGTAAAATTAACCAATATAACAGCTTGATTCCGGCAAGCGGAGTCGAGCGAGGAAAATTGAGCAATGCCATTGGTTGATTTTACACATATCCCCTCCGCTCCGCTTCAGTGGAAACGCACCCTAAACTTTCGCAGTGTCTACTCAATTTCTCTCTCTCTCTCTCTTTAAAATCTTATGTTGGTATTTTGGTTGCCAACCAATTTAGATTATTTCTTATGTCCTACGTGAAGTACAGATGTCCGCAGGATGTTAATGTGCCACGACTTGGATTTGTATACGATTAAGTTTAAAAAGCACTAAATAAAGTTTTTGACGAACTTTCATGACACATCGAAGCAGATTTTCTAGAATCCATGTCCGCAGTTCTAAATTTGTGTTGTTTATTGTGAATGGCAAATGACAACAATTATAAATTACCTCATTTACTTGAAGGTTCGATCCTCAAAGACTTCATCCGAGACGACCACGACCACTCGTTCTCGATATCGTCCCTCTCCGTGCAGCTGTACACGACGCCGACTCTTGCGCATCATCTGATCGCCAAGCACGACGCTCTCTTCATCGTGGTCAACACTTTTGTCAGCGAGTGTAACAGGCGGTGCAATAATAAGGTAGGTTTTGGCTTTAGACTAGGCCATAATGTTATATGCCGTGTCATGGTTATTCATCACAATATACACATTACACAATACACACTCAATCATGAAGGTCGAGGTTCGAATCCGCACGGACAACCTGTACCAATGAGTTTTTCTTAACTTTTGTACATAATACCGACTGCTCTCAGACGGTGAAGGAAAACATCGTGAGGAAACCTGAATACGCTAAAGAGGAAATTCTGATGTGTTTGTGAGCAATCTGCATTAGGCACGAGTGGTGGTCTGACGCCCATACACCTTCCCTGAGGGTAGGCTTGTGCCCTGCAGTGGGAAGTATAATAATGATGATACAAACTAACAAGGTTGATCACAGGGTATGACAGAAGTAGGTAGTATTTAAAGGGGGTATTTGTAGACCATGGAGTAAGGTATAGACCATCAAACTGAAAAACGTTCTCTATGGGAGCAACATTGAAATCGTGAAAAGAAAATCTGCGCTCACATACATTAGTGTCGAATAGGTTTGCAGTTTTGAATGGAATTTTTTGTAAAATGTCGATGTTGATGTTGGTCTCATAGAGATAGTTGTCCAGTTTAATGGACAACTATCATAATCATCTCTTTAAAATAGGTACTTGTTTATTTTGTTGTACGTTATATATGACGTATCGTTTCTACCCACAGGGTCGACTAGAATTCGATCGGAACCAAGTGAACATGGCGTTCAAGCGCGCTCAGTTCGTCCTCTACGATGTGAAGTACCTGCTGGGCTCAGTACCGACTACCTTCGACGATGACCTCCGCAAGGGATTCCTCCACGGACTGTCTCTGATGCTGAACCTTCTGGTCATGATGCAGGGCATGGACTCTGTTATTAGACAGGTATGTTTGTGTCATTAGATGAACTCAGTACCGGAGACCTTCGACGATAACCTCCGCAAGGGATTCCTCCACGGACTGTCTCTGATGCTGAACCTTCTGGTCATGATGCAGGGCATGGACTCTGTTATTAGACAGGTATGTTTGTTAAGGTCATACAGAAAGGTGAGGAATGGAACTCGAAACTGACAGGCATGTATGAAGGGATGTTTGGATGTGAATGAGGCGAAAGAGGTATGTAAAGATCGTTTATAGTTTGCGCGCCCTGTTATCTGCCTACCCCACTGGAAAAGAGGGGTGACGTTATTTTGGATCAGACGACCCATTCAGAAAATAGGCGATGTTAAAAATATTTGTAACGGATTCGGTGTTTATTTCTGAAGACTCGGGGACAACGGGAAATTTTTTTTTTTGCAGTTTCAAATGAATTATTTAGCTATTGTGTCTTGAGGTGACCAACAAGTTTGCGCCACTTTACTCAAAAATAACATTCATAACTCGACTACCAACTATGGCGTAATTTATAAATGGGTTCATTCGTTCAAACTTCAAAGTTGTTCATCGAAATTTTGACTCAGATTTAAGTACTCAACATTAATAAGGATTTCGCACACAGAATGAGGTCACGCGGTCAAGCGCGAGCTTTACTTTGGACTGACACTTTTTTACTGACAGGATTAAAAGGTCCAAGTACCCGCCATCTATTTGCAAAATCCTTGCTACTTGGCCCGCTCACATTACCGTTCTGGCTCGATTGAATTCAATGTTTTGTATGTTCAGGTCGGCCAGCACATGGAATACGAGCCGGAATGGGAGTCTGCCTTCAACCTGCACGTAAAGCTCGCTCACAGCATCACTCTCTCACTGGAGTGGTGCTCGGCGGAGCGCGGCCTCATCGCCTCCGCCTACCGCATGGCGCTGCGGAGGCACACCGACACCTACACCCACCTGCCGCTCGTCGTCAGAGGTGAGTCGTTCTGCAAGTGAAGTTCTATCAAACATCACAAGGTCCATCATTTCAGCCGAAAGACGTCCACTGCTGGATATAGGCCTCCCCTCCAAGCCATCGTCACAACGAGCGGTCCTGCGTTGCCCTCATCCAACGAGTGCCCGCCGCCTACACCAGGTCGTCCACCTTGTGAGCTGCTCTCTGCCACACTAAGCCTTTCGGTACGCGATGGCCTCTCAAGAAATTAAAACTTCGAACTTATCCAAAGTTAAACTTTTCACACAGTCTAAAAGCAATGTTGAATCTGTACGCAGTAAAAGCCAATGTCTAAAAGGCGCCTTTTTTCGTTTCGCCCATTTTTTTAGCGCGGCCATCAATCAGACTTGAATATTATAGTTCAGAATAAAGTTACAAATAATAGTAGATTACACACCGTGTGCAGGAAAGTAAGAAAGGTCTCAGGACAAAGATTTGATCTGAGGCTTTCTTATTTACTGCCCGAGGTTAGTATATTATTTTTCTCGTCGACGGAGGTGGAAAGCGGCAACTTCGTTTAGCGCAGTGGGACGAAAATTGACGCTTTCCGTCCGGATGGGAGAAAAGTTAATTTTTAAATTAAAATTATCTTGGACTTTGTCACACAAATTCCATTTCAAGTACCAGAATCTAGTTCAGACTTGTATTATGACGACCAAATCATTAATATTTCAACCCCTTACAGCTGCCATGTATTTCCTTGAATCTAACCAATAAACAACCCCTCTGTCAACAGAACTAGGCAACCAGAGCGCGTCAGTGATCCCGTACGACGTATCGACGGAGCCTGTGTCGATCCATCGGCCTCTGTCGCGGTTCATAGCGGGCCTACATCTTCAGCTGCACCGCCACGGGCTCTCCTACCACAGCCGCGAGTTCGACCGCCCTGATAAACCCAAGCCTACGCCCGAGGAACTCATAGGTATGTCGTGAAGGTAGTTCTGTGATCCACCGGCCCCTGTCGCGGTTCATAGCGGGCCTACACCTTCAGTTGCACCGCCACGGGCTCTCCTACCACAGCCGCGAGTTCGACCGCCCTGATAAACCCAAGCCTACGCCCGAGGAACTCATAGGTATGTCGTGAAGGTAGTTCTGTGATCCACCGGCCTCTGTCGCGGTTCATAGCGGGCCTACACCTTCAGCTGCACCGCCACGGGCTCTCCTACCACAGCCGCGAGTTCGACCGCCCCGATAAACCAAAGCCTACACCCGAGGAGCTCATAGGTATGTTCGAGGTAGTCTTAGTGTGCCATATAAGACGTTGTGAACGTTGCATAAGAGCGAGCGGTCTGGGCAACGCTGTAAAGTTCGCAAAAGGACAGGAATGTGTTAAGAGGTAATTCCCGCGAGCGCGATCTATGGTTTATCAGATTTTCGTTTCAAAGTTACACTGACTCAACGATTTCTATAAAAATCTTAAATTAATCGTAACTTTGAAAACAGAAATCTGACAAACCACAGACACGGATAATTGTTTCTGGAACGTGATTCGGGTTTAAAAATCTTCATTCTATGTATTTAATTGGTTGATATTCAGAATTGAATCAAATTCCGTTTGTATAAAGCTTGCTGGGTATATCTTCTTAAGGCCCAATGGTAGGACGAAATACCTCAGAGGCATCTTCTATTTTTCATTTTACGACTAGATTTATACCATTTACCGAAACTAAAGTCATACCTCAGTATTTTTGGATAGTTTATCTAGTGAAATCATAAACTGAATACACGATTGGAATTACTTCACTCGATAGAAAATCATCACAAAAATTTTTATCGTTTTAGAAGAACTTAAAATAGTTTCCGATTGTTGGTATTTATACTCACATATTCACCATTAGTTTATCTAGTGAAATCATAAAAAAAATCTTTAAAAACTGCTTTTGTTCATACTTTTTATTCGAAAATACGGCACACGCACGCACTTTTCGGAGGGCCGGGCAATCGCGTTTCTCATAGAAAATCTTCGTCGGAACCCATGGCCCCTTAATGTACCTACCACTGTATAATAGAAAGAGATACGTGACGCGAATCAATAGAACCGTTTTTTAGTCCCCAATCAATTTTTACAATTCGGTTTTCGTGAATAATTGGGAATCTAAAGTGAAATCGTAGATAATTTTGTGAAATATACTGACACTACTTCATTAATTTATCCACGATTTTACGTTAGACTCAGAATTATAGACAGTATTAGAATTTTTGCCTGCGAATAGTCTCCAAAAAACATCCAAAAACTGTGTCATTTGACAACTCATGTCACTGACTCTATTCCTGTAAGGTATAATAACTTTATGGTCTGACAGCCACTTGACCACTAACTTGCCTCAACACATCCGTACTGTGCACGATTGGTGGAGAATGACTAAAATATGACCCATGTATGGAAGCACGTGCTTACATCTTCTTTTCAGTGCGAGCCCGTTTGATTGAAGTGTCTATAGTGTGCTGTAACTTAACTTTTTTATTCCTTCGTCCACAGAGCCAGTCCTCCAAACAATGGCGATGATAGCGCAAGTGCACGCCGGCATGTGGCGACGCAACGGGTTCGCTCTACTCAACCAGCTCTACTTCTACCACAACGTGAAGTGCCGCAGCGAGATGCTGGACCGCGACGTGGTCATGCTGCAGGTGAGTGGCGATGATGACAGTACAAAAACACGGCTTTTGCTGTCTTAAAAACAACTGGTACAGTTCTTGAGGCCATAGAAAGTAATTAAAGTTGTAGGATGTAAATGTGAATGTTTTTGCTTGGTTGGATGCTTTAGAGTCTAAAACATAGTAAAATTGGTTCAGTTTGATGGTCTAAAGTTTAGACCATCAAACTGAACAAATTTTAGTATGGCATCAACGTTGAAATCGCGAGAAAAAATCTGTTGTTCCATACATTTGGATTGAGTGGCCATTGACGGTAGGAACGGTCGGTATGGACCATCAAAATTTTTTTTTACGCTTTCTGTCTTGCCTCCATAGTGAAAGTTGTTCAGTTTGATGATCTGAAGAACCTGTAAGTACATTATAGTTTACACCCTTTATAAACCGATGATGATAATGAATTCTAACATCAAACCTATTCCTCAGATCGGTGCATCGCTGATCGAAAGCAACGAGTTTATAATCCACGTGCTGAACAAATTTAACCTGCTCGACTGGGCAGCCGCAGACTTTGAGCAGCGCAGCATCGAGGACGACACCCTGAGGCACACCATCAGCATGGTCGAGGAGTTCCTGGGGCTCCTTATCACTGGTGCGTCATCAACTCTTTAACATTAGCTTCAGGGAGTTAATAGAATGTTCAAAAAGTTGAGGAATATTTGTTTGTGCACCTAGATATTGAGTAAATCTTAGGCATATGCTCACGATTTCATGTTCCCCCCGGAGGCAGACAGAGGTGAAATTTGGCGCACATATAGAAGATGTTCTGGATACTTTCTATACTCAAAGCAGAACAAATCGCGGGCACTAGCTATTCGTTTATAAAATACCAAACTGCTCACGCGTTCTTATGCCCCTTTGAAGAAGGCATACCCGCTAGAATGGGATGCGATGTACAGGAATTATAACCACATGAGAGCAATAAATATATTATTATTATATATTATTATTTAAAATTGTCTCCTGGCTTCAGTGTTCAAGGCCTGGGCTAAATAACTGTCCTTTGTTAACAGTGGTTGGATCTCGTTACGTGCCCGGCGTGGGAGAGGTGACCAACGAAGACAGGACCAAGAAGGAAATCATACAGATGCTCTGCGTGAAACCCATGCCACATTCTGAACTTAACAGGTACTTTTGTTCGTTTCCTATCGTTTAATAATTTAAAACGAAATACAATAAGTATAGAAAGGTTAATAAGAAAGGGTAGGTTCTAAAAGATGTTATATTTTAGGGAAGTGTGTCGCGTGAATATGAAGTATTATTTCAGAGTGTCAGTGTTTCGCTGAGTTTTAGCATGGAATTTGGTAGCACGACTATGATATCCGTCCACCCGTCCGTACTGTACGTGTGGTTTAACAAACTGCATTCATTGCAGATCATTGCCAGAAGATCAATCTCACGAAACAGGCCTCGAGGCGGTAATCCACGAGGTAGCAGACTTCATAAAGCCGACCGGCGGCAACAACCGCGGAGTGTACAAGCTGAAGGAGCACCTCTACTCGGAGTACGACACGTTCTTCTACCACTACACGCGCGAGGAGCTCTCGAGGAGCGAGGAGGAGCAGCGCACCAGGAGGAAGGCTGCCGGTTTGTTCATTATATATACTTCATAGAGCCGACCGGCACAACCGCGGCGTGTACAAGCTGAAGGAGCACCTCTACTCGGAGTACGACACGTTCTTCTACCACTACACACGCGAGGAGCTCTCGAGGAGCGAGGAGGAGCAGCGCACCAGGAGGAAGGCTGCCGGTTTGTTCATTATATATACTTCATAGAGCCGACCGGCGGCAACAACCGCGGCGTGTACAAGCTGAAGGAGCACCTCTACTCGGAGTACGACACGTTCTTCTACCACTACACGCGAGAGGAGCTCTCGAGGAGCGAGGAGGAGCAGCGCACCAGGAGGAAGGCTGCCGGTTTGTTCATTATATAGAATGTAAAAGCAATGTTGGCAATGAATTGTCAATGTGATACTGATATTTCGTAGATTGATTGCAAATTAGGTTAAAGGTTTATTTTGTTAAATGCTACGTTTATATGCTAGTTTTCATACAGATATTTGATATGAGAGAGATCACTTTTCTGTTTTTCCTTCTTTGTCTCATAATAATTTCTAAATAAGGGTCCATTTTAACATTTTAATGCGGTCCTGGAAGAGTCCGAACTATGGTGATAATGCTTTCAAATGAATGGTGACAACTCCGTATAATCATTACATTTCATTACTTTCCTTTTATTTCTTTCACTGACTCAACATTTACTACCGTTTCGCTAGTGAAATAGTTATGGAGAAGAAACTGCAAGAAACTCCATAGCTACGAACAAACTAAAATATGACGAAGGTTGTTTATTCAGGCGCCGCGTGCACTTTGCGACGTTTTCGGGCAAACTGTCCCATTTTCGTTTAACCCTGTTATTTCATCTGCGACACAATGTGTGTGAGACTATGTCATAGTCTCTCATGTATTAAGTATAGCATATGGGGTCCTTCTTAATATGCTGACACTTTTTTAAGGGGATGATCAGACCATCAACCTGAACAACTTTTTCTATGGCATCATCACTAAAATCGCGAAAAAAAATCAGCTGCTCCATACAAAACTGCAGAAAACTAAACTAAAGAATATTTATCTTATCTTATCTTAAAACTGCAAACCAACTCGAGCAAAATGTATGGGACAGCCTTTTTTAGCCATACATAGAGAAAGTTGTTCAGTTTCATGGTCTGATCATCCCCTTAAAAAAGGGTCAGCATATTACGTTGGACACTGTATAAATTGTTTTGATCGCAGGTCTACCGGAGTGCTGCCCACCACCCTCGCTTCCGAAGCTGACGCCCCCGTTCAGACTGCTGGCCAGTCTGCTGCAGAGCGACGCCGCTCTGCACGTGCTGAGATGCGTGCTCGAGCGTGCGCTCGACCTGCGCGCGAGGTCCTTCTCAGAAACCCAAGTGCACAAGGTATAGCATATATACAAGCGCATCGTAAACGTGTATGTATTTATCTCGGTTCCTACGGCCGAGTGACGGAGTCGTGACTAAATCTTGTATTCTTGCAGGCCCTGCACCTGATCGGGTACGCGCTGCAGGACGAGTCGAGCGGTCACTACGAGTTCCTCGCGTTCGCGGAGAGTGCGGCGCGGTGCGGCCTGCTCACCTTGCTGCAGAGACTAGCGGGCAGCGTGCGGGTCGACGCGCACCGACCCCTCGCCAAGTACCTGCTGCTCAGGATGAGGTACTGTCACGTGACGTGTGACACGCGAGATACAAACACGTTCCTGCTCACCTTGCTGCAGAGACTAGCGGGCAGCGTGCGGGTTGACGCGCACCGACCCCTCGCCAAGTACCTGCTGCTCAGGATGAGGTACTGTCACGTGACGTGTGACACGCGAGATACAAACACGTTCCTGCTCACCTTGCTGCAGAGACTAGCGGGCAGCGTGCGGGTCGACGCGCACCGACCCCTCGCCAAGTACCTGCTGCTCAGGATGAGGTACTGTCACGTGACGTGTGACACGCGAGATACAAACACGTTCCTGCTCACCTTGCTGCAGAGACTAGCGGGCAGCGTGCGGGTCGACGCGCACCGACCCCTCGCCAAGTACCTGCTGCTCAGGATGAGGTACTGTCACGTGACGTGTGACACGCGAGATACAAACACGTTCCTGCTCACCTTGCTGCAGAGACTAGCGGGCAGCGTGCGGGTCGACGCGCACCGACCCCTCGCCAAGTACCTGCTGCTCAGGATGAGGTACTGTCACGTGACGTGTGACACGCGAGATACAAACACGTTCCTGCTCACCTTGCTGCAGAGACTAGCGGGCAGCGTGCGGGTCGACGCGCACCGACCCCTCGCCAAGTACCTGCTGCTCAGGATGAGGTACTGTCACGTGACGTGTGACACGCGAGATACAAACACGTTCCTGCTCACCTTGCTGCAGAGACTAGCGGGCAGCGTGCGGGTCGACGCGCACCGACCCCTCGCCAAGTACCTGCTGCTCAGGATGAGGTACTGTCACGTGACGTGTGACACGCGAGATACAAACACGTTCCTGCTCACCTTGCTGCAGAGACTAGCGGGCAGCGTGCGGGTCGACGCGCACCGACCCCTCGCCAAGTACCTGCTGCTCAGGATGAGGTACTGTCACGTGACGTGTGACACGCGAGATACAAACACGTTCCTGCTCACCTTGCTGCAGAGACTAGCGGGCAGCGTGCGGGTCGACGCGCACCGACCCCTCGCCAAGTACCTGCTGCTCAGGATGAGGTACTGTCACGTGACGTGTGACACGCGAGATACAAACACGTTCCTGCTCACCTTGCTGCAGAGACTAGCGGGCAGCGTGCGGGTCGACGCGCACCGACCCCTCGCCAAGTACCTGCTGCTCAGGATGAGGTACTGTCACGTGACGTGTGACACGCGAGATACAAACACGTTCCTGCTCACCTTGCTGCAGAGACTAGCGGGCAGCGTGCGGGTCGACGCGCACCGACCCCTCGCCAAGTACCTGCTGCTCAGGATGAGGTACTGTCACGTGACGTGTGACACGCGAGATACAAACACGTTCCTGCTCACCTTGCTGCAGAGACTAGCGGGCAGCGTGCGGGTCGACGCGCACCGACCCCTCGCCAAGTACCTGCTGCTCAGGATGAGGTACTGTCACGTGACGTGTGACACGCGAGATACAAACACGTTCCTGCTCACCTTGCTGCAGAGACTAGCGGGCAGCGTGCGGGTCGACGCGCACCGACCCCTCGCCAAGTACCTGCTGCTCAGGATGAGGTACTGTCACGTGACGTGTGACACGCGAGATACAAACACGTTCCTGCTCACCTTGCTGCAGAGACTAGCGGGCAGCGTGCGGGTCGACGCGCACCGACCCCTCGCCAAGTACCTGCTGCTCAGGATGAGGTACTGTCACGTGACGTGTGACACGCGAGATACAAACACGTTCCTGCTCACCTTGCTGCAGAGACTAGCGGGCAGCGTGCGGGTCGACGCGCACCGACCCCTCGCCAAGTACCTGCTGCTCAGGATGAGGTACTGTCACGTGACGTGTGACACGCGAGATACAAACACGTTCCTGCTCACCTTGCTGCAGAGACTAGCGGGCAGCGTGCGGGTCGACGCGCACCGACCCCTCGCCAAGTACCTGCTGCTCAGGATGAGGTACTGTCACGTGACGTGTGACACGCGAGATACAAACACGTTCCTGCTCACCTTGCTGCAGAGACTAGCGGGCAGCGTGCGGGTCGACGCGCACCGACCCCTCGCCAAGTACCTGCTGCTCAGGATGAGGTACTGTCACGTGACGTGTGACACGCGAGATACAAACACGTTCCTGCTCACCTTGCTGCAGAGACTAGCGGGCAGCGTGCGGGTCGACGCGCACCGACCCCTCGCCAAGTACCTGCTGCTCAGGATGAGGTACTGTCACGTGACGTGTGACACGCGAGATACAAACACGTTCCTGCTCACCTTGCTGCAGAGACTAGCGGGCAGCGTGCGGGTCGACGCGCACCGACCCCTCGCCAAGTACCTGCTGCTCAGGATGAGGTACTGTCACGTGACGTGTGACACGCGAGATACAAACACGTTCCTGCTCACCTTGCTGCAGAGACTAGCGGGCAGCGTGCGGGTCGACGCGCACCGACCCCTCGCCAAGTACCTGCTGCTCAGGATGAGGTACTGTCACGTGACGTGTGACACGCGAGATACAAACACGTTCCTGCTCACCTTGCTGCAGAGACTAGCGGGCAGCGTGCGGGTCGACGCGCACCGACCCCTCGCCAAGTACCTGCTGCTCAGGATGAGGTACTGTCACGTGACGTGTGACACACGAGATACAAACACGTTCCTGCTCACCTTGCTGCAGAGACTAGCGGGCAGCGTGCGGGTCGACGCGCACCGACCCCTCGCCAAGTACCTGCTGCTCAGGATGAGGTACTGTCACGTGACGTGTGACACGCGAGATACAAACACGTTCCTGCTCACCTTGCTGCAGAGACTAGCGGGCAGCGTGCGGGTCGACGCGCACCGACCCCTCGCCAAGTACCTGCTGCTCAGGATGAGGTACTGTCACGTGACGTGTGACACGCGAGATACAAACACGTTCCTGCTCACCTTGCTGCAGAGACTAGCGGGCAGCGTGCGGGTCGACGCGCACCGACCCCTCGCCAAGTACCTGCTGCTCAGGATGAGGTACTGTCACGTGACGTGTGACACGCGAGATACAAACACGTTCCTGCTCACCTTGCTGCAGAGACTAGCGGGCAGCGTGCGGGTCGACGCGCACCGACCCCTCGCCAAGTACCTGCTGCTCAGGATGAGGTACTGTCACGTGACGTGTGACACGCGAGATACAAACACGTTCCTGCTCACCTTGCTGCAGAGACTAGCGGGCAGCGTGCGGGTCGACGCGCACCGACCCCTCGCCAAGTACCTGCTGCTCAGGATGAGGTACTGTCACGTGACGTGTGACACGCGAGATACAAACACGTTCCTGCTCACCTTGCTGCAGAGACTAGCGGGCAGCGTGCGGGTCGACGCGCACCGACCCCTCGCCAAGTACCTGCTGCTCAGGATGAGGTACTGTCACGTGACGTGTGACACGCGAGATACAAACACGTTCCTGCTCACCTTGCTGCAGAGACTAGCGGGCAGCGTGCGGGTCGACGCGCACCGACCCCTCGCCAAGTACCTGCTGCTCAGGATGAGGTACTGTCACGTGACGTGTGACACGCGAGATACAAACACGTTCCTGCTCACCTTGCTGCAGAGACTAGCGGGCAGCGTGCGGGTCGACGCGCACCGACCCCTCGCCAAGTACCTGCTGCTCAGGATGAGGTACTGTCACGTGACGTGTGACACGCGAGATACAAACACGTTCCTGCTCACCTTGCTGCAGAGACTAGCGGGCAGCGTGCGGGTCGACGCGCACCGACCCCTCGCCAAGTACCTGCTGCTCAGGATGAGGTACTGTCACGTGACGTGTGACACGCGAGATACAAACACGTTCCTGCTCACCTTGCTGCAGAGACTAGCGGGCAGCGTGCGGGTCGACGCGCACCGACCCCTCGCCAAGTACCTGCTGCTCAGGATGAGGTACTGTCACGTGACGTGTGACACGCGAGATACAAACACGTTCCTGCTCACCTTGCTGCAGAGACTAGCGGGCAGCGTGCGGGTCGACGCGCACCGACCCCTCGCCAAGTACCTGCTGCTCAGGATGAGGTACTGTCACGTGACGTGTGACACGCGAGATACAAACACGTTCCTGCTCACCTTGCTGCAGAGACTAGCGGGCAGCGTGCGGGTCGACGCGCACCGACCCCTCGCCAAGTACCTGCTGCTCAGGATGAGGTACTGTCACGTGACGTGTGACACGCGAGATACAAACACGTTCCTGCTCACCTTGCTGCAGAGACTAGCGGGCAGCGTGCGGGTCGACGCGCACCGACCCCTCGCCAAGTACCTGCTGCTCAGGATGAGGTACTGTCACGTGACGTGTGACACGCGAGATACAAACACGTTCCTGCTCACCTTGCTGCAGAGACTAGCGGGCAGCGTGCGGGTCGACGCGCACCGACCCCTCGCCAAGTACCTGCTGCTCAGGATGAGGTACTGTCACGTGACGTGTGACACGCGAGATACAAACACGTTCCTGCTCACCTTGCTGCAGAGACTAGCGGGCAGCGTGCGGGTCGACGCGCACCGACCCCTCGCCAAGTACCTGCTGCTCAGGATGAGGTACTGTCACGTGACGTGTGACACGCGAGATACAAACACGTTCCTGCTCACCTTGCTGCAGAGACTAGCGGGCAGCGTGCGGGTCGACGCGCACCGACCCCTCGCCAAGTACCTGCTGCTCAGGATGAGGTACTGTCACGTGACGTGTGACACGCGAGATACAAACACGTTCCTGCTCACCTTGCTGCAGAGACTAGCGGGCAGCGTGCGGGTCGACGCGCACCGACCCCTCGCCAAGTACCTGCTGCTCAGGATGAGGTACTGTCACGTGACGTGTGACACGCGAGATACAAACACGTTCCTGCTCACCTTGCTGCAGAGACTAGCGGGCAGCGTGCGGGTCGACGCGCACCGACCCCTCGCCAAGTACCTGCTGCTCAGGATGAGGTACTGTCACGTGACGTGTGACACGCGAGATACAAACACGTTCCTGCTCACCTTGCTGCAGAGACTAGCGGGCAGCGTGCGGGTCGACGCGCACCGACCCCTCGCCAAGTACCTGCTGCTCAGGATGAGGTACTGTCACGTGACGTGTGACACGCGAGATACAAACACGTTCCTGCTCACCTTGCTGCAGAGACTAGCGGGCAGCGTGCGGGTCGACGCGCACCGACCCCTCGCCAAGTACCTGCTGCTCAGGATGAGGTACTGTCACGTGACGTGTGACACGCGAGATACAAACACGTTCCTGCTCACCTTGCTGCAGAGACTAGCGGGCAGCGTGCGGGTCGACGCGCACCGACCCCTCGCCAAGTACCTGCTGCTCAGGATGAGGTACTGTCACGTGACGTGTGACACGCGAGATACAAACACGTTCCTGCTCACCTTGCTGCAGAGACTAGCGGGCAGCGTGCGGGTCGACGCGCACCGACCCCTCGCCAAGTACCTGCTGCTCAGGATGAGGTACTGTCACGTGACGTGTGACACGCGAGATACAAACACGTTCCTGCTCACCTTGCTGCAGAGACTAGCGGGCAGCGTGCGGGTCGACGCGCACCGACCCCTCGCCAAGTACCTGCTGCTCAGGATGAGGTACTGTCACGTGACGTGTGACACGCGAGATACAAACACGTTCCTGCTCACCTTGCTGCAGAGACTAGCGGGCAGCGTGCGGGTCGACGCGCACCGACCCCTCGCCAAGTACCTGCTGCTCAGGATGAGGTACTGTCACGTGACGTGTGACACGCGAGATACAAACACGTTCCTGCTCACCTTGCTGCAGAGACTAGCGGGCAGCGTGCGGGTCGACGCGCACCGACCCCTCGCCAAGTACCTGCTGCTCAGGATGAGGTACTGTCACGTGACGTGTGACACGCGAGATACAAACACGTTCCTGCTCACCTTGCTGCAGAGACTAGCGGGCAGCGTGCGGGTCGACGCGCACCGACCCCTCGCCAAGTACCTGCTGCTCAGGATGAGGTACTGTCACGTGACGTGTGACACGCGAGATACAAACACGTTCCTGCTCACCTTGCTGCAGAGACTAGCGGGCAGCGTGCGGGTCGACGCGCACCGACCCCTCGCCAAGTACCTGCTGCTCAGGATGAGGTACTGTCACGTGACGTGTGACACGCGAGATACAAACACGTTCCTGCTCACCTTGCTGCAGAGACTAGCGGGCAGCGTGCGGGTCGACGCGCACCGACCCCTCGCCAAGTACCTGCTGCTCAGGATGAGGTACTGTCACGTGACGTGTGACACGCGAGATACAAACACGTTCCTGCTCACCTTGCTGCAGAGACTAGCGGGCAGCGTGCGGGTCGACGCGCACCGACCCCTCGCCAAGTACCTGCTGCTCAGGATGAGGTACTGTCACGTGACGTGTGACACGCGAGATACAAACACGTTCCTGCTCACCTTGCTGCAGAGACTAGCGGGCAGCGTGCGGGTCGACGCGCACCGACCCCTCGCCAAGTACCTGCTGCTCAGGATGAGGTACTGTCACGTGACGTGTGACACGCGAGATACAAACACGTTCCTGCTCACCTTGCTGCAGAGACTAGCGGGCAGCGTGCGGGTCGACGCGCACCGACCCCTCGCCAAGTACCTGCTGCTCAGGATGAGGTACTGTCACGTGACGTGTGACACGCGAGATACAAACACGTTCCTGCTCACCTTGCTGCAGAGACTAGCGGGCAGCGTGCGGGTCGACGCGCACCGACCCCTCGCCAAGTACCTGCTGCTCAGGATGAGGTACTGTCACGTGACGTGTGACACGCGAGATACAAACACGTTCCTGCTCACCTTGCTGCAGAGACTAGCGGGCAGCGTGCGGGTTGACGCGCACCGACCCCTCGCCAAGTACCTGCTGCTCAGGATGAGGTACTGTCACGTGACGTGTGACACGCGAGATACAAACACGTTCCTGCTCACCTTGCTGCAGAGACTAGCGGGCAGCGTGCGGGTCGACGCGCACCGACCCCTCGCCAAGTACCTGCTGCTCAGGATGAGGTACTGTCACGTGACGTGTGACACGCGAGATACAAACACGTTCCTGCTCACCTTGCTGCAGAGACTAGCGGGCAGCGTGCGGGCCGACGCGCACCGACCCCTCGCCAAGTACCTGCTGCTCAGGATGAGGTACTGTCACGTGACGTGTGACACGCGAGATACAAACACGTTCCTGCTCACCTTGCTGCAGAGACTAGCGGGCAGCGTGCGGGTCGACGCGCACCGACCCCTCGCCAAGTACCTGCTGCTCAGGATGAGGTACTGTCACGTGACGTGTGACACGCGAGATACAAACACGTTCCTGCTCACCTTGCTGCAGAGACTAGCGGGCAGCGTGCGGGTCGACGCGCACCGACCCCTCGCCAAGTACCTGCTGCTCAGGATGAGGTACTGTCACGTGACGTGTGACACGCGAGATACAAACACGTTCCTGCTCACCTTGCTGCAGAGACTAGCGGGCAGCGTGCGGGTCGACGCGCACCGACCCCTCGCCAAGTACCTGCTGCTCAGGATGAGGTACTGTCACGTGACGTGTGACACGCGAGATACAAACACGTTCCTGCTCACCTTGCTGCAGAGACTAGCGGGCAGCGTGCGGGTCGACGCGCACCGACCCCTCGCCAAGTACCTGCTGCTCAGGATGAGGTACTGTCATGCGACGTGTGACACACGAGATAAAAACAGACGATTCGAGCTGTCACTACGAGTTGCCGCCCTACCGAGCCGTCTGGTGTCCAACTTTGAAGCGCTCTCACCCGTGTGTTAAAAGCCTAGCTAGAACTTATCGCAATGACGATCTGGCTAAACATTCCGTCATTATACAAAAAGGTTATCCGTTTTTTAAAACGGTGAATGCTGCAATTTGACTGTGACATCCACGCACAGTGTCGCTAACAATTAGTTACTGTATTCTACCCCAACCTTCGGTCGTTGTGGTTCCCCGTTCCATCCATTTCAGGAC
Source organism: Agonopterix heracliana (assembly GCA_963693445.1). NCBI lineage: Eukaryota > Metazoa > Arthropoda > Insecta > Lepidoptera > Depressariidae > Agonopterix > Agonopterix heracliana. Next base: position 5,266,145 of record OY856321.1, read on the forward strand.
CCGAAATACCCTTCACTAATTTTCGTTAATGTTGTCGTTGACAGATCTCTGCTGGGACAAAGCGATGATCATCTCGGCGACGGTGAGAACATGGAGACCGATCAGGAAGATAAACCGGCTTCCGATGAAAAAGCTGGTACGTTATATTACTTTTCACTTTAGGTAGCAGAGATCGGTTGGTCCATGATTATGGACCAGTTATCACATACTTAAAAGTTTAAACTATTTTTAGCATGCGTTCAAATAATCCAGCTTTAATGGACTGGCTATTGTTTAAGCAAACAGCGATTGAAAATGCATTAAAAAGCGAGATCGATGCTCTATGTCGATGAATTTTCAAATTTTATTGAAATTAATTTATATTCGTAGTGAGAGTTTCTTCACTGTCACCACCTCAAATGGTGACAGTAATGTACTCTAGTTTAAATCTTAAAACATTTTGTAACAAGACCCATTATCCCATAACATGCTAGACGCTGAAAAGGAGCGGCGCGCGAAGTTGGCCGCTGAACGTAGACAGAAGGTCATGGATCAGATGAAGAAGCAGATGAACAGCTTCATTTCCAACAACGCCACCTTATTCGAGGAGACCACTACCGAGGCAAGCATTTCATTAACAGCAGTCTCGCACTCTAGCGAACAATGTTTCTAACTATCTTCGCTGTCTTAGCGATCCAAAGTGGGTTTTGACCTCCGAAACGAGAGAACGCCGCTTTCCCCGCCAATAGTTGGCTTGAAGGTCACGTAGATCAGCCTACGTCGTTCCAACGTTACCTGGAGCAACCCACTGGGCGTTGACCAGTAGGTCGACCCAGATATACTCTCCATACATGCCGATCTTCACATATTCTTTCCGTGGCCAAGAGGCGGTGTGCTTTTTTCTCCTCGACGACGTTTGGGACGGCCCTAAACAATGTTATTTTATTTTATCCGGGATGCTAACAGCCTCTTTTCTACACTTCTAGAGTTTACCCGCGACTTCGTCCGCACGGGTTCCCATCATGGTAGCGAGATAAATGATATACCAGATTTAAAGGCAGATATAAGCTTTCAAACAAAAAGTTTCATCAAAATTGGTTTAGTAGATTTCCCGTGATGCGCGAACAAACAAAAAAACAGTCAATAAATAAAAAAGTTGTGATTTAGTCAGGGACACCTAAATACCATGTCGTATCTTTTTTAAATGTCATCAATGTACAGACACACTTATGTTACAATAAAGGGATAGTGTTAAGGAAAAATGCTTTTTCACCCCTCCGGACGGAAAGTGTCATCTTTCGTCCCGCTGCGCTAAACGATATTGCCGCTTTCCGCGTCCGTCGAGGAAAAAATAGTATATTAACCTCGGGCAAGTCGGGCAGTAAATAAGAAAGCCTCAGTTCACATAATATGTGATCCGGGACCTTTCTTACTTTCCTGCTCTCGGTGTGTAATCTAGTATTCCGCGCGGACAAACAAAACGGGTCTAACGCTAACTTCTGAAATTGCCAGACGATTTTCCTCTAGACTACATAAAAGCAACTGTACTAATGAATAATCTTTACTCGCAGGTGACAGAAGAGGAGCAAGAAATAAGAACTCTATACACGGGCGCCGCGCTCGGGGTCTGGGGCGGCGGAGTCCCTGACGCGCCCAGGGTCTGCATCATGTGTCAAGAGGAGGTAATGTATTGATCTTTTAAAGATTATCTTTTCTCTAGTGAAAACCACAGAAGGCGGCAGCAGGCGGATTGGGAATGATGCCGTTTTTATGGGTGAGTACTGATTAGCTAAAATATCCCGAAGAAGAAACCAAAACACCTACATTTACGGAATTCGTTCCTGTTGATTTGTTTAATATATTTACACCAAAAAAAAAGAAGGAAACACAGACAAAATATTAAAAAATGCGTGATTTGAAGTCAGGGACACCTAAACACCGTATCGTAATTTTATTTTCATAAATATCTTCTATGTACAGTAGGGTGGTTCAAAATATTACAAGTTTCGAATGTTGGTGCTCCACCGGGCTCTTCTTGTTTCAAATCGCCCCACGCCCCACATGGAATAGATACTGATCCGCTGTTCATTTTTTGTAATACTTGCGTTAAATTTTTTAGATTAATGCACGCTCTGCAGTCATTTACTCCTTGCATTTGGCGATATTTCTCCTTCATCCATTCTGAGGGATTTGCAGCCAAAAATGCTGGTGATTTTTCTTGCCCTCGAAGATCCGTCGAAATGGCCTAAAGTTTACATCGAAATGAAGAAGAAAGCTCGCCAAATGAACGTAGTAAATGACAACGTGAACACCTTCTTTCTATTCCACAGGCTCGCATAGAATTAAAATCGGAGCCTCTCGTCCTAGTAGCGTTCGCGCAACACTCGACAGTACTGAACAGAGCGCGCGTGGGCGGCAGCGGGCGGCTGCCGGACAACTGGCGCGAGTCGTGGCTGCCCGCCGGCGTGGGCGCGCAGCCCCACGTGTCCTCCTGCGGGCACGCGCTCCACGCCAAGTGCTGGAGGAAGTACGTCAACAGCGTCATGGACAGGGAGAACAGGAGGTCAGTTCGATATTCATGTAGATTTATTCAGTGGCGGATCCAGAATTTATTTTTGAGATAATAATAATAATAAATAAATAAATAAATAACGCTCACAGGCACATACATTGTAATGATCCCAAACTAAGCACTAAAGGCTTTTATTATGGAAACCATACAACAACGGCATGAACATATAACATCCATGACCGAACCGGGATTCGAACCCAGGACCCTGGTTTGGCAGTCCGGCGTGGTAACCATTACACCAACCGGGTCGTCAGCCGATGAGCGTAGGGTCGGTTTCGTCGAGCTATTTTTGTAAACCTGACCAAATACCTAATGTAAGTAGAAAATTTGGATTGGGCACTGATTTATTTTTGAACTTTGAACTACTATAAATACAAGGATTACGGTTAATTAACAAGTTAAAAAATTAGGTTTTCTCCCCTCCGCCGCACAGCGGTCCCGCCGAAGGTCAAAATTCAAAAAATCTGTTGTCTATAATTCCAATTTTTTTTACACAGGAAGGTAGTTGAAAACCTGTAGTTTTAGAAAATATAAAAGTTCCCACATGTCTTTTAACAATATCATTCATTTATTTGCATCGTAAGTCAGCGATTCCGCACGCGTTGGCCGCAATCGGAAAGTCACAATTTACTGCCCCGTTTAGAAGGTGATTGCAATAATTGTGTTTAGAAGTGGATATTGGGAATCATGGAGATTAAAGAAGAGGTTACGTAATTTATTTCTGTAGCGATTAAACATCGTAAGTACTCTTTATTTAAAAACTACAAGTCTTCCAAGTACACCTTCTAAAAATTAAATTGAAAAATGTTGATACATAAACATAGTCTTTTAGTTTAGTTGCCCGTCGTAGCCCGTGACATTTCGGACATCATTATGTAGCTAAAGGTGTGTTTTACAATAAAAGCGCAACAAATTTACCCAAGAGAACCAAGGGACTTAATGATGAAGGTCTTCATATAGAGGGTTTCATAGGCGGCGCAACCCCTATAGAAATGAATAACATTGAAAAGTTCCTTAAAAAACCTATACATGAGGAACTTTACGAATATGGACTTCTCCTTTATACTCATGGACATGTTTCATTTTATTTTATCCTCGTGTGCTATCGATTAAATGTTAAAAAATAGCAAATAAGGACTCCATTAGAAAAACATTCAATGTCTGAAAGGAGGAACTTCTTCAGCAAACAATTTGATAGAAATCGGGTTTTATTATTTACCAGAGAAGAGATAGTTGTTCCTCCAATGATGGAAACACAATACGGATTTTTTTTTAAATCTTGAAAAATCAGCAAATATTACAGGTCTAAACAGAGATGTTCTGTAGTATTAAAAATCTTGTAGTCTGGGTATAAAATTAATAACGAAGAATATGCGACAGAAACAGTCAAGCTTCTTGTAGCAGAATACCCTTTGTATAATCTAATCTTCCTGCTCCAGTACATAAAATTCTTATTCACTGTTCTGAGGCCACAGATAACGGTATTTTGTCTATAGGAGAGTTGTCATAAGAAGCTGCAGAATCAAAAAACAAAGACTTAAAATACTTTAGACAACATTATACCAGAAAGAACTGAAGGAGTACACACAACAGCGACTTACTGAATCGATTTCTATTAACTTCCGATCCCTACATCACCAATCTCCGAAGTTTGTCTCAAAAAAAAGAAGGGTTCACAGTCAAAATAGTGTTTCTCATTGATTTTAGAACTGAAGATGTAATTATAAAACGTATTTAAACATTTATTTCAACTTTATTGAACTTTTTATATTTTTGACCGCTCTAGTATGAACGCGGGACCACTGTGCGCCGGACGGAAAGCGTCAATTTTCGTCCCGCTGCGCTAAACGAAGTTGTCGCTTTCCACCTCCGTCGAGAAGAAAAATAGTATACAAACCTCGGACGGTAAATAAGAAAGCCTCAGATCACATGTTTGTACATGATAACATGAGATCTGAGACCTTTCTTACTTTCCTGTCCTCGGTGTGTAATCTACTATAATGCACCAGATAGGCAGTTGATATGATTTTTCTTTGATACTAATACATTTATCGTCCCTGCTTTCTTATGGCTTTTGATTTCCTATATTTTCTTTACCGCTTACTACTTTACCTTCATTAACTTATCTTTTTTCATAATCATCCTTTCTGCCTCACCACATTTTTTTTCACCGCACCTAACTCACAACCTATAACCACCGTGATTAGATTTATTTATAATCTAATCGCTTTCCTCAGGCCGTACCGTCTCCGCCAACCTGCAGCGTTCGACGTCGAGAAGAAAGAATACCTCTGCCCTCTATGCGAGCGTCTCTGCAACACAGCCCTCCCCTTACTCCCCGGCCCAGCATTACGAACCGGAGCCCCCCCACCTCTAACCGAAGACGCCTACAACGACGCCGTGAACCTTATACTGAAGTTAAAACACCAAGTTTGCTCAGAACAAGTTCACATTTGTACGGAATTCTGCGAGGAAATGCATTGTCAAGCTCGCGCTAGGAGCGTAGGGGCGATGTCTTCTGATATGGAGGATGCCGATTCGGCCGACGAGTCGGAAGTGTATGTGTCGACGCATTCAGAGAATCTGTTGCCGCATGAATTCTTAGTTCATTTTGAGGGTGAGGTGCAGAGCTATAATGATACCACTAAGTCGCTGATTGAGGATTTTGCTAGTGTGAGTTTTTTTGGTTTTACTGTCTTTTTATTCATAAATTGAGTCATAAAACTTCTGCTACAGGACCATTAGGCTTGAGAATTCCACAAAATTCTTGCAGAAAAAGTGTAACTTAAATGTCTGATGCTGGCTTCTCTACTACGTAACACCTTCCGAAGCGGTGGTTAAGTCAAAAAATAACGTCAAAAAGTTATCTTATTTTTGAATAAATAAGATTAGATTTTTGGTTCTTATTCGAGATAGTACTTACAGCCTGTACTGTACGAATACTAGAGGTTAAAAACGTAGTGTCATCTACTGGTAGCAATATCAATTCAATTATTTGTGTCTGCAATAATCTTTAATATTTACGTTGTATTTATAAATATAATCCTATTACTTTTCAGATACTACCAGGCATATGCGGTCTCACAGACACGGGCGGCATGTTGTCCGTAGCAGCTCTATACAGAGCCACATCCTACACAATCATAAGCACAAACTCCATACTACAAGCCGAGGAGCGACCTTTACTCGGCGACCTACCCTCCCGCCACCGCGACGCGCTCCAAGCCTTAATACGACTAGCCGCGACCATCCCTTCCGTCTGGCCATCCCCCAAACACCTTTCACACCACGCTTTAAGCACCCTCAACACACTAGAGAGCACATCACCGTTGACCCACGAAGCCTTCGGCACTCTAGTCTCTCTAGTACTAACAGCTCCTTCCCTGTTCTGCAAAGTGGGCGGGCCAGCACGACCAACCCATCTAGCAAGGCAAATATCTCTACAAGTCTTCAGAGCTAACCTAATAAGGGCTTTAATAGTCGCAGACGTTAAAGCTTGCAAAACTGAAGCCATGGAAGAGGAAACACCGAAATCGGACCTAGAAAATCTATTACCATTCATGAAGGAATTACGTAGAGGTCAATTGGAAGATGGATTGAATCCAACGGAAGTCTGGGAAACAATCAAGGGTCAATGCCACGGATTTTTAAGATGTTGCTGCCTGTTTTTCCATTTCCTGAGTGATATAATTCCGCCTACAGAACTGACTGTCGTGAACGGGGATACTTGGGAGACAATGTGCGGCTACTTAGATCTTCCTAGCACTTTTAAGGAGTTACTAGATACTGCGTATGTTAAAAAGAAGGGATTAGAATGGTCAACGATGTCGAATGAATGGTTCAACGGAGAGGTGCCCGCCCATGTAGTAACTGAACCGAAGGACCCGCCGAAGTTGATGCCGCTTCCTGATGACTTTTCGGAGCTCATGAATGTTGTCTCGGAGTTTTCGTGTCCGAATTCGGAGAGGGAGGACAGTAAATATCCGACGATGTGTCTGGTTTGCGGACAGATATTGTGCTCGCAGAGTTATTGCTGTCAGACAGAGATAAGGAAGGTGAGTTGGTTGTTTTTGAATCATTCAAATTGTTACTTGAATTGTAGATATTGTTAGAGAAAAGAGATCAGGGTTCCGCCTTAATAGAAATCATCGCACTAATATTTCTTTTTGAACAGAAAAAGGTCATAAGTTACAATGAAAGTTTATGGAGATTTAGATAACTGAAAATAGGGTTGAATTTAATTTGATTAGTTTTTCCTAAGTTTTTCTTCATTCAATTTTTATTGGTCTTCTTTTCTGTGGATATTATTTTATGGTCTGATCATATAAATCTAGAACTGAGCTGTTATTTATTTAAGTGCTCGTGTATTTGCGAAAGATTTGCTGAAAATTCGGTGACACTGGTTCTCATAAAATGTTGTGTGGCCCACACGATAAGAAGAAGAAGCGGGTATAAAAGATAATGTAATTCTTTTTTGACGAAGACTACATGCAGATTCGAATTTTGCGTTAATTTTCTATCGTCACCTAATCGTCACATGTTTTTAATGTTCTGTGGTACATACTATATTAAACGCTTAACCCCCCGCCCTCCAGAGTGGTCGCAGCGGAGGCACGGAGCACGTGGGCGCGGTGGTGTCGCACGCGCTGTCGTGCGGCGCCGGCGCGGGCGCGTTCCTGCGCGTGCGCGAGTGCGAGCTGCTGCTGCTGGCCGCGCCGGCGCGGGGCTCCATGCTGCCGGCGCCATACCTCGACACCTACGGCGAGACCGACCAGGTGAGTCAATCAGCCACTCACATACATGCTGTTGCCACTAGTGACATGTGGATGCAATATTGCATATACCTACCAACAAGTTAACTACTAACTTGCCTACACCAATCCGCTCCACCGCAATGTGGAGTATGACCCACACCCTCTTGTAGTGTGTGTCTAGCCCCCTACCCACAGGTTAGTTATAAGTGTTTGTTCGCTCAATAGATAGCTAGCTATACATCTGAACATCAAACATATCTTATCATTAATCAACATATTTACGGCACACTCCACTCTCATTTTTATTCATTTGAGGAAGTCTTTGCCCTGCAGTGGGATCCTACAAGATATCATCTTGTTCTTCCTAGCTACTGTCCCGCTGGATCTTTTTTCGGTTTTTTCGTCCACTTCACTCTATCGTCGGTGGAGAGCTCTCGACTATCCATGTCCTTAAAATATCAGACCATCTGAGTTTTGGCCTTACAGGCTATAACTTACTTTTTTTAGAAAAATAACTATTAACCTCTCTTGCAGGGTCTCCGTCGAGGCAACCCCCTGCACCTCTGCCCGTCCCGCTACGAGAAGCTCCGCATGGTGTGGCTCTCGCACGGCCTCCACGAACGAATCGCGCGCGCTCTCGACACCAACATGCTCGTCACCACGCAGTGGCAGAACATGTGATGTGCTCGCTAGTGTAGTGGCTCGTCGGTGTCGCCTGTACCAGTAGGAACTTGGTTACCATGCCCTGATGTTACACGTCGGAATTTATTTTGGAAATTTGTGAAGTAGGAACGCTGTAAGAAGTTGTGAGGGAATTATGATTTATTGTTAGGGTGGTCACATAAGTGATTCGTTGTAGATAGATTAATCGACAATGATGCGTTAATCGTAGTCCCAATCGGCTAATTTACAGTGCAGAAACATGGTGGCACTCGTGTCGACCCACGCTCACGCGCGCCTACTATATGTACCTACTTCTAGTGTCCTGAGAAAATGAGAGCTGAGGTACAATGGACATAGTAGGTACTTCTTATACAAAATTAATTTTTAGTCAATGCGGAAACTTAAACCATGCATTCTACTCATCAAACTGAACAACTTTCACTACAGGTACAGGGCCAACATCGAAATCGTAAAAAAAGAACTGCAGTTCTTCGCGATTTCGAAGTTGGCTCCATAGTGAAATTTGTTCAGTTTGGTGATTGAAAACCGATAAAAGATTATGTGACTTCTTACAGCGATCCTACTGCAGTATTATTGGAGAATAATATTAGCTGTTGGCGAAACGGTAGTTTCAGACCGCCCAGTAGAACACTAGAGCGTTACAGTATAGCGCTAGAAATGCTTTGGAATCATTCAAATTTAGCCAAAGAGAACATTCAATCTTTCAAATTGTTGTGGAAACGAGATAAAAATTATTAACAGCTCCCGTAGCATGGCAGCGTGATACAGCGCTATCGCGCCTTCGTATTCTTTCTATTTGCGCGCGAATGAACGAGATAAAATACGTGATATAGCTGTATCACGCGCAACATGCTACGTCTTCTGGAGTGCTATTTTTGAATCATACACATTCTAACTATTATACGGAAATATCAAAATTACTATGGAGATTATGCATCATTCATATACGAATTAGAAAATGTGAGATTTAAAAATAGCTCTTCAAATTTTCTGAAGCTCAAATTCGCGCGTTTAAATATAAAACGCACTTGGAAACATCGTAGAATTTTTTAATAGTGTGTGAAATAGTAATCTGATTGCTAAGTCTGTGGAACTATGAACTGGCAACCCTAAACGAAAAAGTGTTGCCAGTCAATATCTGCTGACTTTGTCAGGACTCTTTAAATGTTAATTAAATATTTTATTAGCACTTTAAATGTTATTTTTTAATCACTAATAGATTTAACATATAACCGATCATGAATTACAATATTTAAAACATTTTTGCGTTTCAATATCAAACTTAATGCTGTAAGACAAAGGGTTGAACTACACCACGTAGCACCACATTTTTCCGCCGCCCCATCCTTTTCTGTCACTCAGGAACGTCATTTGCTAGAGCATATATTATAAACACTCGGCGTGCTGTCGCGCGCGATCGAGTTCCGTCTATCTTATATGCTCTAGCAAATGACGTTCCTGAGTGACAGAAAAGGATGGGGCGGCGGAAAAATGTGGTGCTACGTGGTGTAGTTCAACCTTTGATATAAGAGGTCAATGAGTTCAACCCTAAAACATAGTCAGCAAAGCGCCGAAAAGTTTTTGTTGTAATTTTTGGTTCGAAAATGGATCACTAGTTATTTAAATTTTATTAGCAGTAGGTCTACCATGAGTTTTGACCGTACTTTACTACTGTAGTTACGTCACCAATTTTGTATGGAATTTCGTACAGCGCTGGTGGTTACGTTGAGAACTAGTTTCTGCCATACGAATAGGCGGCGTAACTACAGTGGTAAAGTACAGGGAAATCTCATGGTAGGCTCTCAGATCTGAAATTAGTTGCGAATATTCTTAATTTATACTTTTTAGTGTTCCCAAAATGTTTATATTGTACACTTATTGAAGTACCTTGGTGTGCGTCCGTCTGGCAAAGGCCTCGTTCCCCCTAAATCTTCTAGTTTTTTAGGACAGCTAATTTCAGACTATAAAATAAAATGCCAATGTAAATTAGTTTTTGTCTTGTCTATATACTTATAATTAGATCAACCTGCTATAGGTTTTTATTAAATTAATTAAATCTAATAAATTAACGGAGTTTTGCACTCAGTTGCAGATACGCTCATTAAAGTTAATCCTCCATTAAATCTTTTGCAGTCACTTTTTGTCTTATTGACGTAGTAAAAGCTAGCAAGAGATTTAATGGAGGATTAACTTTAATGAGCGTTTCTGAAACTGAGTTTTAGGGTTTCACACTAGGCTATTTTTTCAGCACGTCGATGCGTAACAATCGCCTAGTGTGAAACGCTTTACAAGTGCGCGGAATGCAGTACCTTTTGAGCAATGCGTCCTTTTCTATCGGGTGTAAAGATTGGCCTGTTAAAAAGAGACATGATGATCAAAAGCGTGCCTTTCACGTATGTATCGATGAACTTCGTTGTGTATAAAGTGTTGACATATGAACTCAAAACTTGATACTAGAGATACTTGTTAGGACCTTAGTGGACTAAAAAAGCAGAGTTTTTACATTGTCCCACTAGTGGTCCAAAAATTGTGGGACGGGTTCAATCGCGATGTACAAGATCTGTTTTCATTTGTCAAAACTCTGTATATAAAAACTCCTTGAATAAATATAAATAGAACGGAAAAAATATTATCGATTGGAGTTTGCGAGAAATGGCTGTGGTTTTACTCAAATAGTATGGATTATTTCTCGTGTAGTTAAGTTCTTGAAACGAGCTTATAGTTAGCTTTATTAGAAAGACGTTTGAGATACTACTAACTGCTTTTCTGTAAAAAGGTTCAACAAACCTTCGATATTAATTTGAAGTAAACGCTGCTCGTTTTGTCTGGATCGCCTTTTATTTGTGTAGTTCTTAGAGGGGCTTTAAGCCGCACAGTAGCGCCCTCATCTCAAAATTTAAGATTTTTCAATGAAGAAAATAGCTCTTCAACTTACTTTCTACCTAAGCCTATTAGGCTATTTATTTTATACAATGCTAATTTGAAAAAATAAAAAAATTGTATTTATTTAGATTTTTCCTAAAAAGTGGAATGCTTTAAAACGTCTAGAAGTATTGTACCTAGGTATTGTATAAAAGGTTTTTAGGCTTAGGCAGAAATATAGTTAAGAAGCTTTTTATTTTATGTTTTCTTGATTTAGAAATCTTAAATGTGGTGATGTTGCCACTGAGCGGCATAAAGCCTTTTAAGGGTTGAACTACACCAGGCAGCACAGCATCGCATTTTTCCTTCGCTCCATTCTTTTCTGTCACTTAGGAACGTTATTTGCTAGAGCATATAAGATAGACGGAACGGAACAGCACGCCGCGTGCGATCGCGTTCCTTCTATCTTATATGATCTAGCAAATGACGTTCCTGAGTGACAGAAAAGGATGGAGCGACGGAAAAATGCGATGCTGTGCTGCCTGGTGTAGTTCAACCCCTAAGGATGCAGTTAAAAAATTAAATGTTATTCTACCTTATGCTTTAGGTGGCGTTATGTTAGATATCATAGCGTTATTTGACTAAGATATACTAAAACTTGAATTGGCTGAAAAGTACGAAAAAAGGGAAGTTGTAACCTTTTTATAGAAGAGCAGTAAATATTTTGTCACTAACTAAAAACGGTGGCAAAGATTCTAACGTAGTATTTAAGTTGGCCGCGTTTTAGTAATTACTAATTAGCATTACGATTATGTTACATTAGTGTAATTGGTCTTTGCTGGCAAGAGTTAAGCTATTGGCTTAAAATTCACTTAAAACACGTTCAATTGTGGCTTTTAAGTAAATTTTAAGTTATCCGCTAAATAATTGTAGTAAAGACAAATGATTTTGTGCAATCCTTTAGTGGGCCTTATTACATTAACAATTTTTCAGCGTAAGCGCCATCGTTGAAAATCGTGGACTGTACTGTTCTCACGATACACCTATGCTAAGCGTCATTTCACACATCGTTTTTCTTTGATTAATGCCTAGTCTAGTATTCAGACGTTCCATCCGATTATCTGATCCAATAGTATAGAAATCCCTCTCCCTCCCATCACGATGGAAGCATCATAGACAATAGAAGGAAGGGAGAGGGACTTATATACTATACGATCAGACAATCGAATGGAAAATCGAAAGTGGATATAAAGTATAATGTCTTGTAAATGTTCAATAACTGCTTAAACACTTTCGTGGCGCCCTCGGCGACAACTCTCAAGTTCGCAATGCGCCCAACATGGATAGACGGATATATATGGGTATTTCTCATCAAATTTCGAAATTTGATTCCCGAGCCATTAGTGCCGAGTCATATGCATTAACTACATAAGTCTTTTTGTTATTTCAATGCACGCTGTCTATACCACTATTCTTTAAAAAGAAAACGTATTACCTCTAAAGAAAAAAAAGTTATGGCTACTTTATTACCCTGAAAGTCATTCCCTCACCTTGTCCCTTAGTACAAAAACATTACTAAAATGCCTATTCATCTCAAATATAGCAATATTCTTAATAATGAAATTATGCTAATATATTAGAAAGATGTTTGTTATTGTCTATAAAAGCTTCCATTTTACAACGACGAATTTATAAAAACGATAATTCGATTTTAAATATGTCCCGCCAAATAAAATCATTCCCTCACCATATTACGAATATTCGATTTCTGAACGTGTCGAACGATATTTAGGAACGCAACCTTATGTTTTTAGTACCTGGCAACACTCTCAAATGATTGAAGATGGCGATTTCTTCTCAACCGTAGATGACTTTGTGCAAAAACATATTAAGTAAAAAAATATTAAGAGTTACATTTATGGCGATCATTACCTCACATTACATTTATGTATTAAGCATTTTAGTATATATGTATATAATTTGTTTTTTTTATGCGTTTTTGGGAGTAAAATCCATATTCGAAATGTAACAAGCAAATTGAGGTTATGTGCCGGAGTTTTTGTAGCTTTAGTTAAAAATCGTCATTCCCTCACAGTCATTCCCTCACTCCATGTAGGAGTGAGGGAATGACGGCTGTATGAGGGAATGATTTATACAGTATTCTACGGTTCCTATAATTTGTTTTTTATTTCTTGCAACTTTTATTTCATGGTATTTACTTAAAAACAGGTGCATGTATGAGGAAGAAACATGGCACGACCAAATTTGAGTGACGCAAAAAAAAATTTAAAAAAGAAAGAGTATGGAAGAAAAGGGCGAGAAAAATTAAAAATAATACTGAATATGGAAGACCAACACTCCTAAATAGATCTTATACAGCACCTGTTTTGATCTCTGCAAAAAAAATTACAAATTTATATTTAAAAAAAAAATTCAATAAATATATCAAATTTTGAAATTTCATAAGTAATACCCATATGCTGTCCGGGCAACGCTATAGGCGCACACCTGGCGAAGCGAAGCGCAGAGAGTAGACTGTTTAACTGCCAAACCTTATACCGACCTTGCTTGCGTTGAAATTACATCGAAAATCAATTAACTCAAATACTAGTCCCCGAGAGCATCGAAGCTACTTAAGGCGAAAGTTATGTTAATTGATTGTCGATGTTATTTCAACGCGAGCAAAGTCTATAATAGTTTGGCAGTGAAACTTGTTCTGCGCTACGCTTCGCCAGGTGTGCGCCGCCGGTTCATAAAACGCGCATAATGAGCGTTTTTCTTTTTGTTTTCTAGGGGATCGATAGATGGCGCTACGGTCTGTGCGAAGAAACGTCAACATTTCAAAAAGTGTTTCTTTAAAATAGTAAAGAGTGAAAAGATGATCAAGAAGATGCCAACGCATCTTTTAATGACATATTTCATTATTTACTAATCATTTTAATCGAAAATTCTAAACTTTTACGCCTGACATGGCTGAATGGGCTCGATCCCTTGGCATTAAAAAAAAAGGCAGACACAGACTTGACCAGATTTTGACAGGATCTCGCTTACGGCTCTATGGGGCGATAAACATGTCATCTGTAGAGTTTTTTAGGAACTAAATTTAAAAAAGAAAAGAAAAACGCTCATTATTATGCGCCATGGATTTAATTACGCTTAGCATCTTGAGTACTGTATATTATAGCAGCGATTTTTCTACATACACAAAAAGGTCGTGACCATTTTGTTTACTCTTCAAAATTGTTAGTGTATAAAGGCCCTAAAATAACTCTTTATTTTTTTCTGATGTATGTTGTTTTAGTAATATAAAAATTAAATGTTTCCGAATTTATCTATCTCTACATCAATGCCGCTTAAAATGTTTAATGTTTTTCCACTAATTAAAGCTCTGTTAAATAAAGTGGTGTTTACAAAATCTACTTGTAGTTTTAACATTCTAACCCCTAATTCTAAAAGCAAAGTATTAAAATTCAAATAGCATGGCAGTAAGGGGTTGTGGGATAGAAAAGTATTATTTCTCCCCTACGGAAAGCGTCAATTGTCTTCCCGCTGCGCTAAACGAAGTTGCCGCTTTCCACCTCCGTCGAGGAGAAAAATAGTATACTAACCTCGGGCAGTAAATAAGAAAGCCTCAGATCACATGATTATAGCATGAGATCTTAGACCTTTCTTACTTTCCTGCCCTCGGAGTGTTATCTACTAATTGATGCACGAATTAAGTCCTTTCTGATTTTAAATATATCTCTTTAATAAATTCAAAACTCTATAATCGCACTCCAGGGCTGCGTTCAGAACCTTTGGGTGCAGTTGTTCTTCTCGCTCGCTCTTATGGGTAGAACGCTTTTCACCGAGCCTCGGAACGGCGTTAGGGCGAAAAGTTGCACTCGGAGTGCACTCTGGGCGTAGGTTCTGAACGCACCCCTGGAGAGCGATTTTTGAATCTCATTCGGTGAGCTCAGCAGTTGAAAATGTCAAATTTACTATGGAGATACGCATCTTACTACTGCTGATATGACTTCCAAAAATCATAATTCATGAGTGCAATTTTTAAAGTCAAATCAGCAGTAAAAAGATGCGTATCTCCGTAGTAATTTTGACATTTTTAACAGCTGAGCTCACCGAATGAGATTCAAAAATCGCACTCCTATTGGACAGTTATGTCAGATTATCACAAAACAAAATAAAAAATAATTTAACTTTGACCCCGACGTGATTTGAACACGCAACCTTCTGATCTGGAGTCAGACGCGCTACCGTTGCGCCACGGAGTCGTTGTGTCATGCGCCGAAAATACTTATCATTGTCTAGACACTGCTATACATTATCAAATCTTTTTTTTTAACAGATTGCAGTTATAAAATAGCTTTTGTTTCCAATCCATCTTATCGGAATTGTTCGTAAAGATATTGATAGTTCGTCACAGAGGCTGAAAGGTAGGTAACTACGTATTGAGATGTTTGCGAACTTACCTAGCAGTGGCGGGAGGCTGAGGACGTCTGCGACCGCCATGGGCACGGCCTCGTAACTTATTATTAATCTATGCTCACGCTCAGGACGGCCTCATAAAAGTCTCCAGTTGACAATAACCTGGTATTATACAAGTAGGTACTCTACAATTTCCCATAAGGAAAATAAGTACTTACTATTATTATAAGTAGCCCTGGAGTGCGATTTTTGAATCTCATTCGGTGAGCTCAGCAGTTGAAAATGTCAAAATTACTATGGAGATACGCATCTTTCTACTGCTGATTTGACTCTCAAAAATCTCTCTTTTGTAGTATGATTTTTGAATGTCAAATCAGCAGTAGAAAGATGCATATCTCCATAGTAATTTTGACATTTTCAACTGCTGAGCTCACCGAATGAGATTCAAAAATCGCACTCCTGGGATCTGAAAAAACTTGTAAATTGGCAGAATTCAGGCCACAATCAAGTCTTTGCTCGCAGGGTACTTTCTAAATGAGCTTCTCCACTCGAGCTTACTTCGATTGCTCACTCATTGATAGAATCATGAATAGATCTTAGTTTAAATAAATTGTATTGTTATTTAGCATAATCGTTGTTTTTAAATATTTTATTTTGGTTTAACAACGTAAGCCACCTATATTGTACGCCCGTGCTGCGGACCAAACTGTTGATTCTATCTTATTTTACATCTTTTTGTACAATAAAATATTCTTATTCATTAATTCATTATAATACCTAGTTTTTCCGGAACTGTTCAATCAAGTTCACAAAACAGCACAGCTGATCTGAAGAACAGCTCTGACCACAACAGACTCGTATTACATCTGAGACCTTTCTTACTTTCCTGCCCTACTATTATATGAAAAACGTTTTCTAATTAGAATCTTAAAATTGTGGCTCCATCGTGATGTCGATTATTTTCCAGTATAATGACGTTGTAAGGTAAGTAATAAATATTTGGTGGTCTCAAGGATTTTTTTTGTACAAAAACACACTTGAGCCACCATGGGATGGTAGTTTCGTGGCAAGCCGGATAGCAGACACCCGCCAACACGGCCGCCCAGTATCAAACTTGCAACGGGACTCCTTACTTGTTCCTGACATAAAACAAAACAAGTTAATTTTTCAATCGATGCATATTATTTCATTCCTTTCTTTCTCATAAATAAAATCACAGTTAAACATTGTAAAAGTAATTTATAATCTCAATAATTTATATATTTAAAACATTTTAAACTTACAAATTAAATAGCTTCTTTAATATACACAAAACGCATTTCATATTTCTTAAAAAAGAGCTGCCATTTTTGTTCTTTTTTCGCTTTTATTACAAAATGGAATATATCGAAAATCTAGTTTTCTATAATAATACAATTTTGAATACTCATTTAGTAAACTACATAAAATACTTTACTTTTGGCATATTTGTATATTTAGTCCCATTATAAATGGCTAAAGATGTTTTGGCTAAGTAAACCAAAAACATACTTAAAAACAAAATTGTATTAGGTACCCTACCCTAGCCTAGCTGGGTACACAATACACATACCTAACATGAATTATTTCCGAATTATATTCTCTGTGAAAGTTATGTTACATTTTGAAAAAATAATGTTTCGAGGTAAAGCCCGACCAGAAAAATAAAAAACCTCGCCATGTTGCGGAAAATCATTGGAAAAAATTTTTGTACGTGGAACACTGATAGGTTATAGTCGATCGCAGCGCCCCCAACCAAGGTTTTTATATTTCTGGTCAGGCTTTATGTTGCTTTATGTACTTATAAAATGACATCAAAATATATTTTTTTGTCATGTTCTTTGTCATGTAAAGAGAATGAATTAAATACAGGGTGTAACAAAACTCCCTAGTATTACTTAACAGGGTGCTTCAGACCATCAAACTGAACAACTTTCACTATGGATCCAACTTCGAAATAGCAGAAAAAAATCTGCTGTCCCATACATTTTAGTCGAGTCGTTCGGTACAGCAGTTCGGTATGGGACAGCTGATTGATTTTTCGTTATTTCGAAGTTGGCTCCATAGTGAAAGTTGCATGGGTCGCAAAACGAGAATTTTTTTGAACCTCCCATACAAAAGTGCGGATCGGCCGATCGATTTCCTATGGGAGGTTCAAAAAAATTCTCGTTTTTCGACCCATGTTCATAAGGAAAAGTTGTTCAGATTCACGGTCTGAACACACCCTTAAAGTTTCGTTAATAATTAAAAATTAGTGGTGTATAGCAAAGATTTTTTTTTTTGGTCGCTCCCACTCTTCTACGACTAGATTCCGCCCTTCCTGCTCTTGAAATGCGGCTGCACAAATTCGAGCGTCAAAAAATAATGTTGCCAACTTTTACATTTTTACCCGAATTAAGTATAGGGTCCTTCTTAATATGCTGACACTTTTTTAAGGGGATGATCAGACCATCAAACTGAACAACTATCTCTATGGCACCAACATCAAAATCGCAAAAAAAAAATCTGTCCCTCCATACAAAACTGCAAACCTACTCTAGCCGAATGTATGGGACAGTAGATTTTTTTTTCGCGATTTCGATGTTGGTCCCATAGAAAAAGTTGTTCAGTTTGATGGTCTGATCATCCGTCCCCATAAAAAAGTGTCAGCATATTAAGTTGGACCCTGTATATGAAAATTTATTTTATACAGCCCAGTAGCTAAGCTACGTTTTTTATTTTATTTTATTTATTATTGTACAGTCAGCATCAAAAGTATCTAGGCATGTTAAGTGTTCATAAATATCTGGACAACTTTACGCTAGCAAACCTTATTTCAACTCACAAATAAATCAAATTAATTTGTCCGTCATGTTATTATTTGTTAAGTTAAAAACAAATGGTATCTAGTAGGAAATAGGGTTTATTTTCGTGTAATTGTTCAGATGTTTTTGAACACCGGCGATGCTTAGATACTTTTGATGCTGACTGTACCTTGTAACTGTTATAAATGTAGCTTAGGAAAATATTGAACAATAA
This sequence comes from Agonopterix heracliana, assembly GCA_963693445.1. Taxonomy (NCBI): domain Eukaryota; kingdom Metazoa; phylum Arthropoda; class Insecta; order Lepidoptera; family Depressariidae; genus Agonopterix; species Agonopterix heracliana. The sequence continues at coordinate 5,284,457 of OY856321.1, forward strand.
GAAAAACTGTATTTGATCGAAAATTTCATGATTTCAAGACGTTATGTACCTATTCCGCGCATTCCACAATCGTACGGTTGGCTCTTGGCATACCTCCTTGCTAGGAGACTGACACAAGCACACCGAGTTCGGCGTAGTATTTTTCCGCATTTTATTAGTACGCCGTATCTAGTAGGAGCGCAGCGAAGACCAAAAAAATCTTTGTATAAAAATATTAACACCTTTGTATAAAAATACTTGTATACAGGCACGTATCCAGACTTTTGTTTCGGGGGGGACATTAATTTTCGGGGGGGGGGGGGGGGATTTTCATAGAAAAACTATGAAAAAGACAGTACTGTAATCACTTTTCCATAAAAATTTTCGGATTTCGGGGGGGGGGATAAATCCCACCGATCCCCCCCCCCCTGGATACGTGCCTGCTTGTATAGAATAAATAATTGCACAAAACAAAGTACAGTTCACTCTACGTAAGACTCTTTGATGTTGCTCTTATGGCAGCGTCATAGGAATGAAAATTACTTGATTCCCGACACATCGTATATCGTACTTTAGGAATGGAAGGTAGATTTACTTTGAACTATAAATATTATATTAAATAATTTTGCTATACGTAAATCACTGATTTCTTTATGAAAAAACTACACGTTCTACTAAAAAAAAAGGTAAATACTATAAATAATAATAAATGTTCAAGGCAAGTAAACAATAAAAACAATTCGCTTTGAAATAGTTAAAAAAACCGCATGCAATTTTAATCTTTACGGCTAAGACATAAAGTTCTATTTCAAGGCTATCTGGCAATGGTTTGTTGATCATCTCCTTACGCTAACATCAAACGGTAAAGGGAATTATAATAATTTATGTCTATAAAAATAGGACTTAAATTCAACGACATAATGTCTACAATACCTAGACTAGACCAATAAGTATTTCTTTTTATTCCCTGTTACCATGAATAATTTATAAAATATTTTATATGGAAAAAGCTTTGGACACTATTATATTTTTACTGCTAATTAACATTGAGTTTTTTAAGGCTATCGACCTGAGAAAGGATGCATTGCGTACCTACGTAACAAGTTTCGTAACGGTTTTCGATATAATTTTATTCCTTTTTTCGTAACCAGTTGCGAAATAAGAATCGTAACTGGTTTCGCTAGGATAATTCTTAATTCTATTTTCACAACCAGTTGCGATCTAAGAGTCGTAACTGGTTTCGGTAGAATCTTTCCAAATTTTTCGTAACCAGTTGCTAACTACCTAGCTTGCACCAACAAGTATTTAGGCTTAATCGTATTTAGAGACCGCTCTGTCTCTCACACTGCTCATACTAGTGACAGGAACAGCATCATATTTATACATGTATATAACCCTAAACCCTTTTTGATACATGCAAACCTAAGGAGCATACCTAAGTTTCGTAACTGGTTTCCTTAGAGGAATTTTTCTTCAATTTTCGCAACCAGTTGCGAACAAAAATAAAAGCTATGAATAATCCACCAGTAGCGTGCAAGCTCGGTCACGTCACAAGGAAACTGAAGCGGCTGAAGCGCTCTCATCTATTTTAAACATAAACTATAGAATCATCATATTGCTGAGATCATAGAGGGTGCGTGAAGGACAAGCAGGCTTTTGTACCAATAATGTTAAGGCGACTAGCTGCAAAGGCAGCTGTCATTGTGAGGCGGCTGGCGACTTTTCTGGCGCGGTAGAGTTACTAGCGAGTTGTCACCCTGAAAGGAAAAGATGGTATTATAATTACTATACTCTCTCATGTCTCAATATTGAGGGTCCGGGTTTGAATCCTGCGGATTCAAGATAGGACGACATGCCATGTACCAATGAGTTTTTTAACTTATGTAAGTAATACCGTGAAGGAAAACATCGTGAGGAAACCTGCATACGCTGAAGAAGAAATTCTGATGGGTTTTTTAGTCCACCAATTCGCATTGGGCACGCGTGGTGGACTGATACCCAAACACCATCCCTGAGTGTAGGCTTGTGCCCTGCAGTGGGACGTATCTATAGGTACAGGGTATTACAACATTAAAAATAAACATTTGAAACTTTTAAGGGGGTTGTTTAGACCATCAAACTGAACAACTTTCACTATGGGACCAACATCGAAATCGCGAAAATAAAACAGCTATCTCATACATATATAGCTCGAGTAGATTTGTAGTTTAGTATGGAACGTCAGTTTTTTTTCGCGATTTCTATATTGGTCCCATAGTGAAAGTTGTTCAGTTTGATAGTCTAAATCACGGAGTCGCGTGGCTGAGGGGGTAACAAGTAGACGTTTCGTCGGCTTGCGATTTTGGCAGCCACGTGGCTCCGCCGTTTTATGGCGGTTTCGAGTGTGTGTTTTTGTTTAAAAACGGGGCTTTGAGATCGCCATATCCTATTACCGTACAATATCTAATAAATATATCTTCAACACTTGACACTGGCGAAATCTAACAAGGAAACGCCATTAAATAAAAATAGAATAGTCTAAATCACCCCCTTAAATTTTTATTTGTATTTCTGTAACACCTTGTATAGGCTAAGGATGATAATGATAAGCGTGTGTCCATAGAAACTAGCACGATGTGCAATGCAAGGCTCTATCGCGCTTATTATCTTGTTGATATTTGTTGGATGTTCGGAGTTTTCATAATATCTCTGACTACCCCCTCGGGGAATATAGTCGTGAGCATATGCTATGATATTTGCGAAAACAGAAAGGCGCGAGAGCGCTATACCGCACTAGCCTGCTCAACAATAATAATAACAATCAATCAGATTGCGTTGACTATACCTGCCAGTTATATGCCAGTGTTTTTATTATGGAAACCATAGAACAACGACACAACCGACCGAACTGGTATTCGAGGGGGGTCGGAGTCGTCAAATAATTCTCACCTGTACACTAATGACGCGCAACGGTTGTTTGCTATACAGCTTATGTGCCAGCGTCATGAAGATTGACTCCACATTGTCACACTCGGAGTCCAGGAGAGCGGATGTTTCAAACAGCTGCAAAGAAAATGTTACTACTTATTATGATGGCTTATGAGATGGGTGGACAGGAGATTTGTTATGAAAAACCAATATGTTATCGTTATTTACCCATCTTCTCTCCGGTAAGCTTCAGTGGACACGGTTCAGATAGAGAGGAGAGAAAATGTCGATGTCAAAGCAGATTAACAGATTTGTGGCAAGTGAAACAAGATAGAATAAGTGGTCGTAAATAAAAGCTATTGTATTGTATTGTATGAGCTGTATCTTGCGAGCAGGCAGAGGGAGAAGAGAGATGTGAGCGGTGTGCGACGAACAGCGACCGGCCCAGCAAATGCTGGATTGTTTATCTCTCTCCTTGCTTGCGCCTGAACTCGCTCATCTCCGCGATCGCCGCACACGGCTCAGCTCTGCCCCGCCGATCTCTGATTTGGTGGATCTTAAGCTACCAGGCCTAAGATTTGATGTTGCATGTTTTAGAAATTATTTGTATAGCAGGCACTACACTCTCGGCGAGAATTCTCGTCAAGAACTTTCCAAGGAAAATTACTAGAATAATGAAAGGCATCCACACTCTCGACCTTCGCCTTTCTCGCCTGTTCTCGACGAGAATGTAGTACCTGCCCCTCTAGCATGCCACCGCCGAGAAAACGACAAAAATCGAGACGTGCCTCCATCTTTATTATTTTACGTACGCCAAAAAGAGCGCGCATGACGTTTTTCTCGTTTAAACGCTTTGTCGTGGGTGGCATGCTAGCCGTGCTGCTCATGACTATGTCTTGTATAATATGTGCATGTGACTCTTTCTAAATCGTAAATAAATAACAAAGATAAATGACACAAGAAAACATTGTCATTTTAAACTTACAGGCATGCCATACTTATCAGCTAGCCGCTGTGCGTAAGTGGTTGCCAGCCGGGACTCGGGCGTGCCGCAGTCACACTTGTTGCCGACCAGCACCCTCGGAGCACCCATCAGCCCGTGCGATTCTACTTCTTGCATCCAACTTGCTATGGACTGGAAATAAGACAGTTAGTGACTTTGTTCAAAATTTGAAGTCGACACAATAATAAAAATAATAACACGGTCTGAGGACCATGAGCAGTTCTTTTGCATGTATGGATGGTTGCAGGCATGCTTTCCCATTGTCAGGCCGCCTTCATTTGGTCACTACAGGGCATAAGTTAGGTATCCCAAATGTGTCGTCGTTTCAGACGTCTTATCCCGAGAGGTTCACTTAGCGGCACAGCCAGCTTATTTATATGGTGAGTGATCCTATCTCTGTAGGTCTTGGTAGAGCAGTTCACTTCGTCTTTCACAGTCATCTTTTAAAATTCCCACAATGTTTTTATTATGCATCAAAGTTTGGGGAATACACACCGAGGGGTGGGCATCAATTGTTATGCAATGGATGCCTTATGACGGGAGTCGAGGTTTATGCAACCCCGGAAAAGGTGGTGAAACTTTTTATAAGATGATGAAATAAAGACTTAATAATAGACTACATATAGGCAGAGTTAATATTTGACTACTAGTGCCCAAAGAGAATGTAACTGACTATGTTATAAGAGTCGGGACTTCCATACTAAAAACTGGTCGTGACCGATATCCAGAATGTTTGAAACATGCGCTAAAGTTCAAATGAATTTAATGGCATCATTCAGTGCACATTTCATTTTTACTGCTGGGCAAAGGCCTCCCCTTCAATCTTCCAACCATCTCTGTCCGGGCATGCTCTGGCCACGCGTCATCGAAAGCATCTAGATCATCCCGCCACCTCTTCCTAGGACGACCTGGACGCCGATGACCGTTTTCTGGGATCCAGGGCGTTACAATTCTTGCCCACCTTTCCTGATGCATCCGACAGACATGGCCGGCCCAATCCCACTTTAATCTGGCGGTTTTTTCCCCCACATCTGCTATTTGTGTTTTGGAGCGCAGTGTAGTGTTTCTGACACGATCCGTTCTTTTAACACCCAGTATACTACGCACCATTTGCACATTTCATTTAACATTTTTTTATTAGGGATTTGCGCGTATCTGTTATGCCCACACACGGTCTATTAATAGCAGATAGTGAGCCCTTCTTTTAATGGTTCCTAGTGGACAAAATCGCCTTGAAATTGATTGAGTTGTCATAATCTATACTAATATTATAAAGAGGAAAGATTCGATTTTTAGTTTGTTTGTTTTTTGTATTGAATAGGCTCCGAAATTACTGGACCGATCTGAATAATTCTTTCACCATTAGAATGCTACATTATCCGTGATTAACATAGGCTAAAAAAACGGCCAAGTGTGTGTCGGGAAGATTCTAAGGCGGTACAAAGTACGCCGCGGCCATCTAGTTCTGATTATAAAAAGGGGATGAGCAATGGGCGGATTTAATAACTTCTACGAGTTGATAAAGTTCAAGAATCTTACATGAAAAGTCTCCGGCTTGGTCACATCGTACACAATGACGACAGCGTGGACATTCCTGTAGTAATGCTGCACCATGGACTTCCGGAACCTCTCCTGCCCCGCCGTATCCCATAATTGCAACTTTTAACATCAAAATATTTCTGTGTTACTACAAGTCATATTGTAACGTATTTAGAGTGATTAGAGTGCATTTTACCTTAATATCTTCATTAGAAATGCGTATATTTCGCTCCCTAAAGTCAACACCGATTGTAGCTTCAGATTTATCCAGGAATTGACCCTCGCAAAAACGATAAGTTAGACAAGTTTTGCCGACGCCAGAATCACCTAATACTATAATTTTGAACACTTTCTTCTGTTTAAGTCCGGGTATTTGCTGGTTTGTTGCATCCGACATGGTTTTGGAGTGTATAGAGAGCAATAAAACAATGAAACAAGCAATTTTTAGAAAGCCATCAATATTTTGATAACTTCGACGAGTTTGCGTTATCAGAACAAGAATAATGCGACAAAATATGGTATGCTCCGTTTGACTTTGTCTGTGTCGCTAGTGTTAAGTTGGATTTCGCAAAAATTTATTGATACAGCAAGGCCACGGATAGCGTTTTAATTTATACGTATTACAGACAGCCGGCTTTGACAGATTCTGACAATTCTGACATTGAAATTTTCGTTCGGAAATAGAGAGTTAGGGTAGTATCTCACTATACAGTTTGGCAAAAATGCATTTGAATGGTCTTGCCAATACCTATTTTTTTTTTTTTCAATTTATTTACTAGCCTGGTTACTAGACCTTTTGGCTAAATCTTATTTTATTTTTATATTTCTTCTGTTTTCACATTAAAACGTTGGTATTTGACGTTTTGATGGTTCTTTGGAGTTTTTGGAGACGATCGAAAGACGTAGGAAAAGCAGAGAAGTCCACAGGAAAGAGGTGAACCGACCGCTTTGCCGCGCTAAAATCACGGAACACTTTTCCTGTTTACGACCCATGCACCATCATATTTCACTGAACTATATATTGTTCACTTGCACGACACTTTGTTACGCAAAACAACACCAATTTTACGAACCAAAACTCACTATAAACAATAAAAATTCGATGAAATATGAGGACTCCAAACGTCAGCTACAAAAGCCCGCCAAAAACTCCGCCAATACCTAAGTCTGTGGGTCTTGCCAGGTTAATCATGATTTTGACGTTATTGCAAAGAAAGTGGCACCCACATTTTTCCTCTCTTTTTTGCCAAGCTGTATGTATGTACCTACAGCGCGACATAAAAGAGTAGAAAACGGTGACAGCAGGAACTAAATATTTTAGTACAAATTGTAGGTCGGTCTTGCCAGCTTATGTGTGATTTTGACGTTCTTGCGTGGAGGCAGCGCCCTCATTTATTTTCTACACTTTTATGTCGCACTGTATTTCCAATACTTAAATAAAAATTATGGCTCAACTGTACAATATTAACTGCTGATTTGGGGGGAAAGGAGGGGTGGCGGGAGGGGGCTACCCCTCGGTGCCACTCCCCTCCCGCGGAGATGCATGGTTTCTGAGATATTCATTGTTAAAGTTTGAGGTTATAAAGGTATCAAACGTCACTTTTCTGCTGATTTGGGGGGGGGGGGGGGAGCGTGAGGGGGAGTACAACTCAAATTGGGGGTAAGGGGGTCTACCCCCAAGTCTACCCCAGAAGTCCAATACTCCAAAAAACCTTTCTGTACTGGCATTGGCACCGGGCCGTAGCGGAGTGAAGCGGAGCGGCGGAGGCCCGGCCCCTTTTTGACAGAAGTAATTAGTGCAATATAGAAGCGAAGCGAAGCAGGGCGCAGAGGCGAAGAGGAGCGAAGCGGAGCGCAGCGGATCGTAGTGGAGCAAACACGTTTCGACTTGCAACAATCCCCCTCCCCCTTTACTGAACCCCCCTCTCACCCCCCCCCCCCCTTTTAAGCTGTAGTATACTAAACATCTTAATTTTTTTGTGTAAAAGGGGGGGTTTCCTCAACCCAACCTTTAGCCATTTAACCTCAAATTTTAACCATGAATATCTTGGAAACCATCCATCTCAGTGGGGGAGGGGAGGTACCGAGGGGTAGTCCCCCTCCCCCCTCACGCCCCCTCCCCCCCAAATCAGCAGAAAAGTGACGTTTGATACCTTTATAACCTCAAACTTTAACCATGAATATCTCGGAAACCATGCATCTCCGCGGGGGGGGGAGTGGTACCGAGGGGTAGTTCCCCCCCCTCCCCCCCCCCAAATCAGCAGTTAATATTGTAAATTCCTTCCAAAATTATTGAGACGATAACAAAATGGGTCAAAGAGTCCTAGTCCCATTGTGGGCCTGGAGAGCGATTTTTGAATCTCATTCGGTGAGCTCAGCTGTTAAAAATGTCAAAATAACTACGGATATGCGCATCTTTTTACTGCTGAAAAGTGGCTACAGCACTTACTTTTTCACTGTTTTTCTATGAATATCCCCCCCCCCCCCCCGAAATCTGGATACGTGCTTGAACACTAGGATGGAACCACAATTTCAGGATTAGAATAAAATAAAAAATGGATAACGTTATGACCCAGCTTCTGTTCTCTGGATGAGCCCGGAGAAAAGAGCAGTGAACATTGGCTGGAATACCCTTGTGACTTCTACATGTGGGATCTCTGGATCTCTCAAGTTCCAGGTGGCCAGCTTCCTTAGATCCCTACTTTTGAATGCGGATGTTAGCTAGACTTTTGTCAGGGACTAAATATAACCGCTCTTCCCAGTCATTTTGATTTAGGACGGACGTCGTCTGTCTGCCCTCCAACCAAGCAAATTAATAGAAGTCCCTTGTATTCATACGTACCGTACATATGAACATGTTATGAATAGCTAGTTAGATATTCAACTCAACTCTCTATGCTCTTTTCCTCGACTTCGGCTGGTTATTACGCTCTTTCTCAGAACGTCTTACGTCTATATCCCCAAATCATCCATTTTGTGCAATAGAAAGAGAGCGAAGGCGTGAAAGCGCTATGTCACGCTCACGCTACAATGCTAGCCATGCTGGTAAAGTAGGAAGAGTCTCAGAGGAAGGATATCTTTATCCTAAAGAAGGGTCGGAAGGAATATGGAGGCTGCGCAGTAGCGCTTTAACCTTCTTTTTCTGCACAGTCAACGCCATGTTCAAGATGTTTTCCTTTTTCGGTTATTATACCTACTGTACACACGGCGACACATAATAACATAATATAAAAATACATAATGACACATAATACAAAACCAGCATAAGCTGGCCTTGCGACGTTATACATACCATACCTACTATTCAACCCACGCTTGTCTCTATGTTGGTTTTTTTGTATTACTTATACCTAGTTTGATGTGACCTCCATTTTTAATAACGTACTAGTGTGCGCGTTTCACAGGGCCGTAGCTAGGACTGGATTCAAGGTAGGGCATAGGAGGTTTAAGGTAGGGCGGAAGCAAAGAGCAGTTTTTTTTGGATGAGATGAGAAAAAAACATACCAAGTCTCAAAACGATGGTGATACTGAGTTCCATTAGCCTACCTATCCCCTTCAACACCACTCAAAGGCTGGAGCGAGCGAAGCGAGCTCGAAATTTCACACTCCAAGACTCAACACGGTGTTGGTATGCGTTCCATTAGTCTACCTACGCTCGTAATATCATAGGCTGGAGCGAGCGAAGCGAGCTCGAAATTTTACACTCAAAAACTCAAAACTATTTTGGTATGCGTTCCATTAGTCTACCTACGCTCGTAATATCATTGGCTGGAGCGAGCGAAGCGAGCTCGAAATTTCACACTCAAAAACTCAAAACTATTTTGGTATGCGTTCCAGTAGTCTACCTACGCTCGTAAGATCATAGGCTGGAGCGAGCGAAGCGAGCTCGAAATTTCACACTCAAAAACTCAAAACGGTGTTTGTATGCGTTCCATTAGTCTACCTACGCTCGTAATATCATAGGCTGGAGCGAGCGAAGCGAGCTCGAAATTTCACACTCCAAGGCTCAAAACGGTGTTGGTATGAGTTCTATTAGCCTAACTACGCTCATAATATTATAGGCTGGAGCGAGCGAAGCGAGCTCGAAATTTCACACTCCTAAACTCAAAACGGTGTTGGTATGAGTTCCATTAGCCTAAACTACGCTCATATTATGATAAGCTGGAGCGAGCGAAGCGATCTCGAAATTTCACAGTCCAAGACTCAAAACGGTGTTGACATTTGTGTTCCATTAGCCTACCTACGCTCATAATAATCATAGGCTGGAGCGAGTGAAGCGAGCTTAAAATTTCACACTCCAAGACTTAAAACGGTGTTGGTAACTCATACGGCATTCCGAAGCGGTGGTAGCTTAAAAAGAATTGACGTTTAATATGTGTGCTTCAGGCTCCTATATTGAATAAATTATTTTGATTTGATTTGCACAATATCATAGGCTGGAGCGAGCTCAACATTTCAAACTCCAAGGCTCAAAACGGTGATGGTATGAGTTCCATTAACCTACCCACGCTCATAATATCATTGGCTGGAGCGAGCGAAGCGAGCTCGAAATTTCACACACCAAGTCTAAAAACAGTGTCAGTCCGAGTTCACTTAAAAAAACAATTTAAAGGCTGGAGCGAGCGAAGCGAGCCCGAAATTTCACAGCAATGGAACTTTGTAGTGACCAGAATTCTGACAGTTTTGTAAGGGAATTTGCCCTACTTGCCCATATAGTAAAGACGTTGCCCATGTAGGAAAGAAGTAATGGTTGGGTGATTTTTAAGGTAGGGCATTGGAATTTTAAGGTAGGGCATTGCCCCACGATGCCCCCCCCTAGCTACGGCCCTGGCGTTTCACTGGACAGAGTATAATGAAACGTGGAGGTTCTGAGGTTTCAGAATATCTCTGACTACCCAGTCGGCGAATATAGTTGTCAGCATACGCTTTTATGCTTGCTACTCAAGAAGTTTGCAATTCCTAGTGTGCCGTGTAGAACTGGCTTTAAAATGGTAAAAAATCCAAATTTGTTTCCACATTATGGCAATTAATTACAATATTTTTTAATCTGGCAATTTCATTTAGTAGTTTTTCGGGAATGTCGGAAGAGTGAAGGTCTCTGTCGATTGTGACGATAAAAAATAGAATTTATTCCAAAATAAAGTAAATTATTTGTTAATCACATCGTCAGCAGTTATCTTAGCCTAAGAATTATAAAACCGATCTGTTATTTCGTCCAAAAGTAGTTACCTCGGGCCGTAAAGTCTATAACCTCTTGATGGGCACCAATCTATCTTGTAATTGCAATTAGAATTTTTTAGCTCGCGATAAATGAAAGTGTTGTTTACATTCCGTGAAGTGTGCATCCAAAGCTTTGTGATTCCATATCGGCTTTATAACTGTGTTTGTGCGTGTGATTGAAGTATAAGGAAGGCAGTGATAATGTGTCTAAAATGTGTGTAAAACCGTTTAATTTAATTACGAAGTGTATTTGCGGTGTTTCTGGTCGGATGTTGCCGTAGGATTGCCATGTCCAGGCTTGTCGACTACTTTGTCATTGTGGGATTCGACCACGAGAAAGAAAGTAAGTATAAAGATCACTATAGTATAGCAAACCAGTAGTTAACCTTTCAACTAAGTTCTACTCTCTTTTTATATGGCTTATCAGCAAGATAAGGTATGGTGTAAGAATGTTTGTTTCGATAACAATGCTTTTACGGACTTCTACATGTATTTGTATTTGGTCAGAGTAGTGTTTTCATGGGGCGGGGACTTGTAGTGTGTAAGTTAGAACTTGTGGGATCCCACTGTAGGGCAAAATAAAAGCCTCCATTCATCATCGGTGTCAGGGGAACACGCTGACCTCCCAAAAAATGTTATTAAATAATATGGACTTGTCTTGGCGGGGGCATTACCATGATAAAATCTCATCAATTCAAAAGAAAAGAATTTGATGTAGTTGAATACCGTATTTGAGAGTTACGCGGTTATTATTTAATTTAGAATTAAACATTTTACGGGGTTCTTACCTCGTTTTAGTATATCGGGAACTCAAATATACTAAAACGCGGTAAGAACCCGGTAAAATGTTTAATTCTAGATTAGTTGAATACCCTATTAAAAATGCAGTAAGAAAGAGCCCCTTAAAACATTTTATTTAATTTTTTTTATTTGCAAATTAATGGACTCTTGCTTGTGTGATAGCACTGCATTTCCGCTCCGCCAGTGTCAAGTAGTTTGTGGGAGTATCTATCCCAATATCAGGGATTGTTTTTTCATAAAAAAGAGAAGAGATTGCGGAGCCTCATGGCAAGCTCAAACACAAACCGCGCTAACACCAAGCAAACAACAAAACTTGCAATGAGACTCCCTTAAAACATTTTAGTATAAGAGATAAGCATGCTTTTGGTAACCATCAGCTGCAAGACGGATTCAGTATTCATAGGATGTCGAGCAGCTTTTGGTAACCATCAGCTGCAAGACGGATTCAGTATTCATAGGATGTCGAGCAGTAACTCCAAACCGGTGATCTGTGGACCAAAGGTGGTCCGTGAGAGCCTCGAGTGTGATCCGCAGGAGTGTACCTATTACTGCCTACCAGCACATATGAAAGAAGTTGTTTATTACCTATATGTGGCAAATGAAATGTCTTTAAACCTTTAGATTCTTGAACTTTGTGGTTCCTGCAAACAACAAAACATTCAAAGTGGTCTTTGGTCAAAAAAGGTTAGGAACCAATGATGTAGAGCATCTCTGTGATGGGGATGCGGCAGGTCTGCCTGCATAGCTCCAGTCGGTTTAGGAGTTACTGCCGTTCAAAGGTCTGGTATAGTTGCTAAAAATGAATTTGCATGAATATGCAGGTATTATTGTAAAAGGCGACTAAGGGATCTACCGGAGGATGGGCAGCAGCATCCTCTGAGTACACACATTTAATCCAACTGTGATCGCCAACCCGCCTGCCAAGCGTGGTGATTATGGCAAATCCCCCCATTTTTGGGGAGGCCTATGTCCAGCAGTGGACGTTTATCGGCTGATATGATGATGATGATTGTAATATGCACTGTAGCTATGCAAACAGTACAAAAACTGACATGCTCCATCAGTTGGTTTAGGAAACACAGCCATATTACAATTATATTCATATTTTTAGCAACCATACTAGACCTAACGGCTGTAACACCTAAACCGACTGGAGTTATGCAGGCAGACCTAGTCCATCCCCATCACAGAGATGCTCTACACCCCATAAACACTGAATCAGCCTTGTATTGTAGCTGATGGTTACCAAAAGTATGCTTATCTCTCATACTGTTTAATTTTAGTTAAACAGTAATGGTATGAGTCATCAAGTTCACTGACAGATGTAGTGACAGGGTCGTGCTATCGACTCCCTGTGCTCTCTGGAATGCAGCTGACATTCCTGCTTGCCTTTAACTATACATGATTACTATCTGGACCTTTATTATATTGGTAATTCAATGGCTTTGAGCCTTGACATTAAAAGGGGAATTTGATGAGTGTGTTCCGTTTTATCTCTTTTTTTAGTAATGGATATTTTACTGTACTTTTTATTATTATATTGTTTGTCATTTCCAAGTTGTGTGTGGAGCCAAAGCCATACGCAGAGTAGAGTATTCTATTCTATTTCTATTATTGATAGCTCTTTTTTTTTCTGAATAGAATTTTATATTATTATTATAGGATGCCTCAGCATGCCTCAATGGCAAAGGCCTCCTCTGGCGTTTCCCATTTATATCTTATCATGAACCACTCTCCTCTAGTTAGGGCCTGCTTTCAGTTTTATTTCATCTCACCATCTCTTCCCCTGCTTTTATTGAATAAATATTTTAAATTATTATCAAGTGTTAAAAAATAAGTCATTACCATTATATTGTAATTAAATGAAGTAACTCTAAACATTTACCTTACCAGGTATTCCAGGATTTCCAGGTAATAACAACATTACAAAATAAAACTAATTTAGCTAAGTTCTTTGTCACATGAGTAGCGTAGAACTTTTATAACGATTCAAATAATATAGTGAGGGGGTCACAAGACATTTATGCAATTTTTTTTTGTGTATTTAGGGGGTCGCGAACTTGAAAAATTTTGCGAAACCAACGCTGCTCAAGATACCTAGTTAAGATCGGCAGGCGCTTGTTAGATCTAACAAAGTCTTAAAACTTGTAAAATTAAGTGCTATTTTGTAATTTTTTCAGATTCCTAGTGTAATGACATCTAAACAGCGAAATGAATAAGCATTTGTTGTGCATAGTCTACCAAATTGATACCTAATTCATTCAGCCTTGAGTCGTGTTTATAGTTGTCTTGAATATGACCTCATACTGTTACATTTACATGTTGTTTGGGGCTTGATATTTGCCTGGATTATGGGTTAATACTAAATTGGTTCGATTATTATTAACCTATTACAGAATAGGTTAATATTCGCAAACGTCTTATTGACTGATTTATGTTTATGGACAAAAGTGTTAAAGAAAACTAATTAACACCACAGTCGCTTGAATAGAGAAAAGAGTTTAAGAATTTAAATTATTAAACTATTTAGTTTCATCATCAGCCTATATGCCCCACTGCAGGGCACAGGCCAACCCCTCAGGGAGCAGGAAACTATTTAGTAATATGATTGAATTATATTGCTAACATTCTGTACTATTGGCCCACCATTGTTACTCGTGTAAACCATGATCAACGGCGGTGAACAACAACCAACAACACTAGACAATGAAATCCAGTGGGCCCGGGGGGATGAATGTAGTCTATCTTGGAACCCGCAACAAATTTAATCAAAGAAGATAGGAGTAGGGTAAAAACTGCATAAGGATCCTTATTCCTTTGTCACTTCGTAGTTTCGTACGACACCAATGTTAAATGGGGTGGTCGAAATCTAAGCCAAAAGAAGGCCCAGTGCTCAGTCCACTAAAATAAAAATACAATGTTATTCCAAGCTAGCAAGCCTGGTGAATGATTGCCTAGTGTTATGGTGATGTCGATTTGTGTAATTAATGGATAAATCAATAAAGTTTTGATAAGATGGTCACTTTTGTTATTTTATCACAAATGTATTCAATTGTGATATGGAACAACGAATGATTGATTGAACAAATTACTTCCTTTTAATAAATTGATTTAGTTATGCCCTTCTGCAGTTGTTGATAAAAAGATAGTTAAAAAAACAGTATTAGCTTAAGGTACCTATTTACCTATTTCACTTAATTTATAACTTTGTTTATTCTTAGCCACTGAAATCTCAACAATTAATTAAAGGGATGACACTCTAATTGAAAAAATGCTTTTGAAGAGTAACAAACTCTAGATATTCTGCTCCCAAAAACTTGTTGCTAAAAAACTTCAAGTCTAATTCATACTTCTTCTTCTTTCGTCACAGTTCAGTTTCATGCATACTGAAAACATACATACTGAAACATTTAATGGAAGGCAAAACAACAACATTATTATTTTAGGTTTTCCATTTCTTTTTATTAAATCGTAATGGTTTATACACTTTATACACTCGTAAATCTATTTAGTACAGCTTGTAAAATAATCTAGAATGAATGTTATGAAAGGCCCTCAAATTATACCGGAAATTATACGCGCACCACCCCTAATTATTACTTAACATGCAATCTCCTCCGTAATCAGGGTCGAAGAACTTGATGGTAAACAAGCCACCCCTGACAGAGTTCATTAAAGACACGACGTCTCACGAATCAGGCAATTTTCATACTTGCGACTCAAGGGATAAGATTTATATGATACGTCTTTTTAAGGAATTGTAAGATTGTTTTTACACTATACGTTACGTCAAGGGAGTTCACCGTCACTCATGCTTGATAGCTGCGATAAGTACCTATGGCGCCACGTATCGCATGCGATACAGGCGGTCGCGCATTGATAATAGGCGCATTTTAGTCCGTCGTTCCTGATGCGCAAAGTTCGAAATGCGAAAAAGCGTACAAAATCAGAAGAGTGCGCTATCTGTTATTTTACTACTGCCTCCATGCGACGTTCTTTATTGGATCGATCGAAAATGCCAGTATTATTTTACACGTGAAAATGGCTATCCATACATTTATGGTCCATATATGTTTGAGTTGAGTAGGTTTGCAGTTTTGGTTTTATGTGGAAGAGCTAATTTTCGTTTCAAACATTTCTATGTTAGTCCCATAGAGAAAATCCCTTGATCATCCCCTTAAAACTGTAAATTATGCATAGCCCGATCGGAACGAGTTTTGGAATGGAGACCACAAACTGGCAGGCGTAATATGGGATGTTAGTGACGGGATGAGGATGGCCGAGGATAGACATTTAGGGTTGAGGCAGCACTGAATCTGGTTTTTTCACGCTCTATCCTTTTCTATCGCTCAGAAACGTAATTGGCTAGAGCGAGAAAGGTCGCAGCACTGCCGGTGCTGCCGCGTGCGATCGCATTCCCGCTATATTTCTCGCCCTAGCAAATGACGTCCCTGAGCGACAGAAAAGGATAGAGCGACGAAAAAATGCGATGCGGTGCTGGCAAATGAGGTTCAACCCTTATGGCGCCGCGCCCTGGTTGAGGCCTATGTTCAGCAGTGGAGGATGATAGACCGATAATATGACATCGGGGGACGCTGATATATCGGTGTAGGATCCAATATCGTGCCAGTAACCCTCGTAAAACAAAAGGCGGGTTATGAGGGTGGCCGATTGCCGCGTTTTGTGTTTCATGCATGATCCATAAAGTTTCTTGTAGGTATTACAATTACTCTGTTTGACGAGGGCTGCAGTGTGCAAGAAATTGTATTTCATCCATTTAAACTTGTCGTGAGGTCGTATCGGAGTCCGAATCGTTGTCGTATCGTATGATGTGGAAACGCCCTCAGCTTGAAGGGTGGCTGATTAGCGTCATTCCATTCCCTGAGGGTAGGGGCAGAAATAGGTCACTTCAGTTCGACGAACTTCGTTAGAGGCCTATTTGTGTAGTAATGTGTCATAAAACAATAATTTGGTCTGTTGGTTCGGGGATAAAAACAATATATGATGTTTTTCCTTTAATTTAATAATGGTTTGTTTTATTGAAGATTTATCGCAACATAATCAGCTTTCGTCTACTAATCGGTGCTATAAATAAATTATAAACCAAAATTAAATTACAGTTTAATATTCCACTAAACTTTTCCTTAACCTGTTATGAATACATAATAAAGAAGCTTGACTTTCTATAGCAACCACGTTTTTGTTTTTATTTTATTGCATAAAACTAGTGCAGCTGCCTGTGGTAAAATTCATTACAAAATAAATTACCGGCTATGTTTTATCCGTGAAGGTGACATTATTACTCTTAAGTTTAGTTCGCAACATACATAAACTCACGTCCTCATCAAACACCTTTAAAAGTTTTAATGGTGTGTAAGGTTCACTTCTGGCCTTAGTTAGAGTTTCATTACCCGACTGCGCGACGCAAAGGAAGGGTAATGTGTTTAACAGCCTATGTATGTAAGTTTGTACCTTTGTGGCACACTAGAGACCAAACGCGTAGGCCGATTTTGATGATTCTTACGTCAATCGATTCGTCTTAATCTTGCGAGTGTCACTAAAGACATGACAGTAATCAAAATTTAATATGGCGACTACCAGACGCCATATTGTAACAAATAAAAAAAATAAAGTTGACGAACTATATCGAGTGGGGTATTATTGAATAGGTATTTGAAAATCATCTTTAGGTTTCTTTTATAGTTTTTCATTCTGAGGGACCATTTAGGATCTATAGCGATTTAAAGTTGAAAAAACTAAAAAGTGTAAAATAAAAAAATAAATTAAGAAATCAAAAAACCCGTCTGCGCAAAAAGTTAATTTTAAATAAAAACTTATAGACCGACCGACTTATAGACCGGATAAAATTTTCCGAATAATGGGTCCCGACTGTGAAAGTCGCTTCTATATTACATAACAGAATTCTAGACTACTGGACTTGTTTTTTTCTTTTCAGTTTTTATTTAAAATTAACTTTTTTTTGATAATCTGGTTGCCACCTTTATAAAAATGACCCATTAACTGCTCACATCCCTTCTTAAGATAACAATTGATTAAATAATTGATATCGCGACCGCGGGACATGACGGGTTACGGTGCTAACTTCAGTTGCGGCACTTCGGATTTGCATTTTGTTTCATTCTATAAAAACATTTAAAAATTAGTCACGAAAATCGATCTTTACATAGGCATAGATAGGCCCTGTCACGGGACTGTAAGACCGCTTACTACACTAGACGATGAATTCCACCGAGCCCGGGAGATTATTATAACGTGTATTGGAACCTGCAGCGAATTTAATGAAAGACGATAGAAGTAGGAGGTAGATGGAGGTATGAATCTATTCGACTTCCCTCCATTGCATACGAGAGACAAGCAAGGTAGCGGTCTCTGGTAATCCTAATTGCAGGGTTCGAAGTGATAATTATCATTGATAATTATCTTGATAATTATACGTTGATAATGATCTTGATAATTATAAAATTTATCGGAAACACAAAAAGCTTGCGTTAGCAATGTCACGCCATGTATTTCCGACCACGATTCGCAAAAAAAGTAGCTCCCAACAATGACATCTTTTTTTTCACAGTTTTCTGTAGTTTTTCTCAATTTTTTGTTATTCATTGAGATGAGAAACTGTTATCGTGATATTATGCCAAAGACTAGGTGCTGTTTGGTCTGGATAAGAGTGTATTAAAGCAAAAAAAGAAACTTATGAACTTTTCGTTAGAAATTTCGCTCAAAACTATGAATCAGCTTGGATAATTATCATGATATTTATCAACGAAAATAATTATCTTGATAATTTCGAACACTGCCTAATTGTAATTATATAGTCTACGGGCGACTGGGCTATCTAATCTAAGAGCTAGTCAGTGCACCGAGCGAGACGCAAGCCGACCTGTCTCGACGGCCTCCAATCTGATCTTTAACTTAGCTGTTGACCTTCCACTTGTAGAGCTCGAAACGAGATCACGACGGTGTATGTTAATCATTTTAACTTTGATATTACTTTCCATAAGTTATGTAAGATATATCGATACGCATTTTTATTGATTGGAATCTGTTTTATGATTTCTAAGACGAACAAGTATAAAGTCACGCCTGTATTCGTTTTTTGGTTGGAGATTATTCAAGGTTCACGTGTATGCTAGAATGATCATAGTACAAGTTAATTATGTTCTTGGTGTGAACAAATATACAAGGTGTTACAAGTAAAAATAAACATTTAAAACTTTTAAGGGGGTGTTTTAGTACCATCAAACTGAACAACTTTCACTATGGGACCAAAATCGAAATCGTGAAAAAAAAATCTGTTAATGTCATACATTTAGCACGAGTAGATTTGTAGTTTAGTATGGAACATCAGATAATTTTTTCGCGATTTCGATATTGGTCCCATCCCATGTCAATAGTGAAAGTTGTTCAGTTTGATGGTCTTTGATGGAGTGCAGTTGGAACCTGTATACAAGGTGTTACAAAAATAACAATAATTATAACAACATAAGGGGGTGGCCCTTAAATGTTTATTGTTATTTTTGTAACACCTTGTATACAGGTTCCAATTCCAACTCAATGTGGTGACGGTTTTTGATGGGAATGATCAGACTATGAAGATGAACAATTGTTAAGAGGCCAACGTCGAAACCGACACATGGTGGCTTTTTAGGTTCTGCTGACTCAGAATGACAGATTCCCAAAATTACATTTTGAAAATGTTATGTCAAAGCGAAAACACCGATTAGCAAAAATCAAAGTAGTAGAACGTCCTATTCTCAAAAGGTATTTTTTAGTAAACACTATTTGCCATGTGAAACATTGCCCCTGTAGAATCCAAATATATTTCACTGTCGAAACAGAGAAGCGTTTTAGTGAGTCTGTCAAAAATTGGTGCGCTGAACGTGACGCGGCGCGTTACGTTTTTAACAATCTCGTCACGAAATATGACACGGAGCCTCGTCTTATTATTTCACAAAGTACGTTGAGAAAATCTTGCGTATTTTTTGTATTATATCGAATACGTTTCGTGCTTATCTAGAGTGCAGTAAGTATTTGTTGGCGGGGTTGAGTTGTATGTTTTCGGAATCCATGAACGAGCTCTGTAATGAAACTTTGATCCTCTGTAATATCTCTCAACGATCCCCACTACCCCTACGTCGTAGGCCGCGTAGTTCCAGCAACGCTCATTGCTGAGGTCCGTACCCATTATGGGTGCCCCTTGGGCAGGTTGCTTAAGCTCATGCATTTGGTTCGGTAGACCCTTCGTGGGGGAGCCAACTACGAATATACATTCTTATTCGTAGGGAGCCAATAGTTCGCAGTAAAAAGCAGTCGTTGCTCCCTGAGCAGTGCTGTATTCTATTCTATTCTATTTTTAAGGTTAGGGCAACCATCTTGGTGTAGATGATTTTGCCAATGTCGAGTTTTTGTAGCAAAAGTGCTTGACGTTGTACGGTTATATAGATATTTTGGTGACTTCAAGGGTTGTTCTTATAAAAGAACAATATCCTGAGCCACCACTGGAATTCCGCTGTAGGCCGGGGATGGGACAACCGACAAGCGACCGCCCAATGGCAGACCCACAACGCAACTCCAGTGCTGTATTAGTAACAATAATAAAAATAAAAAGCTTTGTAATATCTCATTCGGAAGAGGTAGAAATGGTAAGCAAGAGTTAAGTATAGTCGATCCTACAATTCCTACATATAAATGACACACTCTCCTTGGTTGATCCTTATAAAGCTCGTTACAAAAATTCCGAAAATATGTTGGCTTAATTTTGACGAAAAAAATACTTACTAAATCTTGATAAGCACGGCGCAGCGTTGTGAGAAATTAAAATTGTTCAGAATTCATTCAAAGGGCAGACTTCAAACATAAGGCGAACTTTTTAAGAAAAACAAAGTTCTTATGAGTCAAATTTCGCAGATCGGTTCTGATTCTGACCTTTAATGAAAGAAGCAACATATTTTCAGCCAATATAGGGTTTTTGAACTGAACAACTATACCAACATAGAAACAACGTGAAAAATCAGTAGTCCCATAAAACTGAACCTACTTGACCCAAATGTACAGGATGTATGGGACAGCAGATTTTTTATTCGTGCCTTTGATGTTGTTACCATGGAGAAAATTGTTCAGTTTGATAGTCTGATCATACCCTTAAAACCCGTAACATATTAAGAAAGACCCATACACATGGTCTTCACCCAACAAAACTACCAATTATTTCTGTTTTCTTTCGTATGAAGAGAAGTTTTAGTTGGATGCAAGTTGGATGTCTATAAGATTAGGTACTTTGTCGATGGCCTGATACAATGGACGAAAAATATTCGCTATGCTCACAATATCGATGGAGGTGTTACAAATGGTATTTAACAGCTAAATTGCAAATTCAACGGTTGGTTCTAGACGTGACTGGAAGTCGTAATATCGTCCTATAATCTTGACGTCTACAATGAATACCTAATGAACTCCAATCAGTTAGATAATAGTGTCACAGTACACTAGAAGCACCTTATCACTTTGTGATAAAGTTCAGATTGGAATTAACCTGAGTTTTTTTTAGTTAAAGGTACATTCTTTCTAAACAAGAAGAAAACGTTTTGTTGTGTGACGTAATCTTATCTCGTTTCTGCAACTGATTGTTTTGCTGTTGATAACTTATCGGTAAATGCTCTTAATGAATTCTTGGAATGGTTAAAATAGGTCATACATGTTGCTATTGTGAGCACACGGTTACATAAATCGGGTCAGAAACTTTGCTACAACTACAACAGTACAACTAATAACTTTTAAAGTATATACTTGCAGCCAATGTGAACCAGAGTTCACTACTATACCAATACCAATTTCTAAAAGATCAAAATAACAACCTCACTTTGTTACAGGGGGCGGTCTGAGCAACGGCATCATCCTTCAGCGATTTCCAGAGAAAAACTGGGACGACACTCCCTTCCACGACGGGATAGAGTGGGTAAGTAACTTAAAAGCCATATTTAACATAGGAATCAGTCCTAAAAATAAGAGAGATGACCAGATGATTCATGTAATGGTTGGGACAAGACTGAAAAGAATTTTATAAGGAACAGTTCCTGCAAGGAATGTAATCTCTTCACACTTGTTACTCCTCAATCTTCATGCGACCTTACACTTTACAGTTAGCAATGACGTCACTCTATTCTCTACCGAATCGATTCATGTCATTCTATATTTTTCCAGCCTTGTATTTTAGCATAACGGACATAGGCCGCGTTTATAAACTCTCATTACTGCAGCTCTCCAAAGAGGAAATGTGCGAAGCGGAGTTATTTTCTTATCTCAAAATCCTGACTACGATGAAATGGATTGAAGAATGTCATAGTGACGGGTGTTATTGTCCCATCTAGACAGGATGCTGTTTTAAATCACGCTCGTCATCAGAATTTTTTATCTTTTCGAATTGATAAAAGGAAAACAGTTCGAAGCAAAGTTCGTTAGTAATCACGTTGTTACTTTCCTCTGTTTCAACTAAAATTGTTTAGCAAACCACACGGAGGCACGTGGCGAGTATGGGCCATCAGTTATTCCACGCCCTCATCCTTAAGTTTGCAACGAGTTCTGTGCCTCGAATTGAATATATGCCGCTGTTGGGGCTGATAAAGATGATAATGAAGTGTTTCCGCCACAGTTCTGCCAGCCGCAAGGATGGGCGTTGTCAACGGAGAGGTCGGAGCCTCGGTTCTACGTGTCGGTCCTGACCGACGTGGACGCGAACCGGCACTACTGCGCATGTCTCTGCTTCAACGAGACCGTCGCCATCACACCCACCAAGCCCGCAGACGAGGTGAGTTGTTGGAAATCTCTTTAGGGACTTTGTTAATTCGGAAAAGCTTGAACGGACTCGAATCGAAGTGGTACGGCCGTGCTCAAGATACGTATTAGTTGCTCGAATATTTGCTACGAATGCGACATCTCTTCCCCGTCATTTCATACGATGACTCACATCACATGCCGCAATCCAGAATGCGGTTGACTTGGCTGCGTTCGCAGACATCATGTAGAACATGGAGAAGCAATATTCATAGGACATGAAAACGAGATTTATCTTCCATTCTTCTTCTATCAAGTCGATGGCATGTCATTCTATATGTATATTTCCGGCCCACTATTTTGCCACACGGATAGCACTACCGCGTACCGGCAGCGTCCATAAGCTCCGTTCGCGTGCAGGTGTCGAACAGGAAGGGCAAGAAATGAGACAGGCCAAAGTCTGAGGAGCAACAATATTACATTTAAATTATACCAAAAACAAAATACCACTACCTGATTGATTCATAACGAAATCTACAGAAATATAAAGCCTATAAACTTGACTCGCTTCACTCAACACTCTTGGGTGTTCGTTAATACAGCATTTTTTGAAAATGTACTGCTAAATGTGTGAAAATGAATGTGGAAGTTTCGTGGTCGAAATAATCACCTTATCATGTACGAATAGTCTAGAATCTAGACTATTCGATATAAGAACGTATCCCCGAGTGACTCATAAACGTCCAGCCTAAACTGAACATAGATACAGATAGCTATAGGGGTTCCATTACGTTGTTGTCTCGATGACAAATCGTTATAGCGAAGGTTATGTCGATTACCGACTGTGTCGATTATGGATTTGCATCAATTTGATATTCGGTTTCTTTGTGATTTGATTGATCCTTAGGGATGGGCGATATATATCGTATATAGTTATTGAAACGTATATCACATGAATATCTTAAAATCAGATATTGATGCGTACAGAAACTATATATTTGGTGAAACACTATATTGCCGCACAAACTCGATTCGCCTCGATTTCAAGATATCTGAGATTCATAGATATAGGATATCAAACCGTATCGCATCGCTATACGGGCTAGCGGCTACCAGTAGCTTTACCATGAGTTTACAGTGAGTGAACTCGCTAGCGAGGGTGAAACAGATTTCTATGGCAAATTGAACAGCGCCTCCTAGCGGTCACTGAAAGAACTAAAATCGGTAGTATGAGTCAGTCTGGTAAAAAACCTATCGAAATCATATCGCTAGCGATTGACGTTTTGCGGCAGTTACTATAGAAATTCGGTACCATGAGTCATTAATTTGACATACGTTGTCGAGAAATACCGTTACGATAGTGGTGAAGTCATTCACTAGCTATAATCAAGCGTGAATGCATAGTGAAAGTTTGTCGATTGACAATAAGTTGATTAATTTAGAGTATTATTTGTCAAAATAACGTCTTAACGAATAACCACTCTAAACTGCATTCATCTACTATTCCGCCAAACCACTAGAAACGAAATATTTCGCCATAAAAACTGGCTTACAATCATTCAAAGTCAACACTTTTATAGGTTCTAAAGTTTGAAAGAAATGTTAAGTGGCTTTTTCTTCTTTTTTCAAATGTGTTGTTCAGATCTAGAAAAAGCCTATAAAATTATCTTCCAGCCTTTTGTAGTAAGTTGGAGTACCACCTTTAATGACGGAAATGTATGAAACAGCAAATTTTTTGCTATTTTAAAGTTGGCCCCGTAGTAAAAGTTGTTCGTTTGAGACGTTTGATGTAAAATAATGACAAATGTAAAGTAATGTTGAAAACGCATTTAAGTTTACAACCCGTATTTTGCAAAATAACTTCCTTTTTGTTTACTTAGATTTATTTTTGTACATGCCTTTCGATTTCCATATACTCCACTAGTAACTGGAATTGTGATACACTGGTTCTAATTTTATTTTCGATTAAACTCTTTAAAAACTTCGTAGGTAACAAACACCATCACAGCTATTCACAGCACAATACGTCACATTGACAAAATAAAACCAATATAAATTAAACAATCACTAGGCAACTAATGCGACGATCTCTATGAAGGTCCTATGACGCTTTTAATTGGGAATATCTATCTTACTCTGTCTTTTGAGTATAGTTAGAAAGAAACAGCTTCATTAGTTGTGAAGTTGACACGTAACTACGTGTAGACCAACACGACGACACGATAACTTAAACAATCGAGCTAGACTAAACATAAACAATCGAGCTAACACTAGCGAGTATAGAAAATGTTTATGTAACTCATGGTGCGAGTTTAGTCGAATACCATTCGATGCTCGTTTATACGCTATCGACTCTGGTATTGTAATGTCATTTTTCGATAGCAACTCATGGTAGATGTACAGTTAGGGTGTCGCAACGAGGGTCCCGGTGGACTTAGAAAAATTTTTAACGTTTTCGTATGAGCCATCGACTTAGACGATTTTTCGGGTGAAATTTGTATGGGAAAATTTTCAAAAATCATTTTTTTTTTTATTTTTGCATGCGGAAGGGTGGGTTTCTGGGAACCCCAGGGGTTCGAAAAATTAGCTATTTTTTCGCTAGGATTCACCGTTATCGAGATATTTTATAAATTATGTTTTTAGAAACCTGTTATCTTTATCCAATACCTAACACATAAAAAATATCGATCTGAACCGAGGAAAGCCGAGTGAAAAAAGTATACCAACACCCTGCTAGAGAGTGAAATAGCAATAATTATGCATTCGTACAATATCAAACCTTAAGTTTATACTGACTGATATAGCGTTACTGGATATCGACCGATATCCAATATATAGTTTCAGAATCAGATATTCAATATCAATATATGGTTTCGATTTGATATTACGAAAATTCGATATTACCCATCCCTATTGATCCTTACTTTGCACTGTACTACTTGTTAATATTGTTTAGATGCAATATTAATATCACAAGCAAGTTGGTATCGCGCTGAACTTGACTTAGGTACTTGTAGCGCGATTTAACTGACTATTGGCATCTATAATAGATTTAGGGCCTGTTTCACCACTTCTGAATAAGTTCTTGTTAGCATATCCGACAGATATTTTGACATAATTTCATACAAAATATGTCAAACTATCGGTCGGATAAGCTAACAAGAACTTACCCAGAAGTGGTGAAACAGGCCCTTAGTCTAGTCTAAACATTTTAAACTACTTACCTCGAAAGTTCGTAGGGTAAGTTAATGAATGAATACAAAATATGAATAATTGAAATGCCTGGGAATTTATATCCTCGCGCGACCGCAAACCGTGACCGCAAACGTATTCTAAGACAGCTACTTACAAAATACTCAACATACAAACTTACAACCATAATGCCTTTCGGGGTGGTCAGAAATTTCACCTCAAGGTCAGTATATGCAAAAAAAAAAGCAAATCGATGTACAGGATAGCCGTTTGGTACACATTTACTTTGGGTTAAAAGTTTAAAAAAATAATGTTGATCGGCAGTTCTTCCAAATATTTCCTTTAGTTAGGGAGTTATGAAGTCATAAATTTTGTTGCAACTAAATTGAAAACTACAATTGGCTTGAAAATTATGTGACAGCAAGTAGACCCACTACCATCTTATTCTTATTTGTGAGAGGAGGCCCTTTGCCCTGCAGTGGGATCTTACTATAACTTACTTACATTTACTGCTCTCCGCTCCGGGCCTAAGTTTGCCACTGGACTATTTCTAAAGTAGGTACTATTTACTTTTCCATAGCAGTGCAGTTTCGTTCCGCTTTCGTGAGACACTCTCAAACTGTCCAAACGGTGCGATTATCATCGCCTGTCAAGTGACGTCACGTCTCTTGCACATTACGTTCATATTACTGTACTTCGTTTAAATCTTACAATTTATTTATTAAAATTATAATAAATCATATATACTTTAATATACAAGTTGTAATATTAAATTGTATACTTAAAGGCCATCAAACTGACCAACTTTCACTATGGGACCAGAACTGAAATCGCGTAAAAAACAGCTGTCCCATACATTTGGTTCGAGTAGCGGTTGACGTTTTCTATGGAACAGAAGATTTTTTTTTCGCGATATCAGTGTTGGTCCCAGATTAAAAGTTGTTCAGTTTGGTGGTCTGAAGCACCCATTTAAGTATGTAATTCATTGAATTTACCACTCTGTATTCCACGAGGGAGAATCAGAGATACTCTGAAACTCTGTCCTGCCTGTGTGACGGGTAGTGAACCCGTTGCCACTTATAATAGACAGTGTGTACAATACATGACTTGAAATTGAAGCATGCCGGTTTCCTCACGATGATTTCCTTCACAGAAAAGCCAGTGGTGTGACAAATGGTACATAAATTCTGAAAAACTCATTGGTACGACGGCCTGGTCCGGGGATCGAACCATCGCCTCCTGTACTGCACTATGGTCACTCGCCACTAGATCACAATTTTGATATAATAATTATAGCATATGCTCACGACTATATTCCCCGAGGGGGTAGTCAGAGATATTCTGAAACCTCAGAACATCCACGTTTCACCAGTACCTAGTACCGAAACTCTGTCCAGTGTGACGGGGGGTGAGCTCGTCGCCACTTATAATGGACAGTGGGTACAATACACGCCTCGAAATTGAAGCATGCAGGTTTCCTCACGATGTTTTCCTTCACCGAAAAGCCAGTGGTGTAACAAATCGTACATAAATTCCGAAAAACTCATTGGTACGAGTCGGCTTGGACGGGGATCGAACCATCGCCTCCTGCACGGCAGGCGAGGTTACTCGCCACTGGACCACCACTGCTTATTGATATAATAATTCCTACAATAATATTTTCTATGCAATATTCTAGAAAGGCCATTGTTAAAATGGACACTCGTCCAGAATAACATGATAGTTAGAACTTGAGTGACAGGATTGCTTCCATTAGAGAAGAAAGGCTTTAACGGGTGTGTCTGTAAGGACCCGTTTTGCTATCGCGGTTTATCCAAAAACAAGTCTTATTTAATTACTTGCATGATTCATACCTGCTGGTCATTTGTTGTTCTCTTTATTACTTCTAAAAGAGTTTCTGAACAGCTCGGGATAACTACTGTCAACAGGTAGGGATAACTAACTACTGTAACTTGTAGTTTGTTTGTTTACGAATAAGGGATGAGGTATGGAAGGTGTCAAGTGGATTCGCGGACGGTCGTGTAGATCGTGCGCTTTCTGACTGGCCATTTTGTATCAGCTCCAATGATTTTTTGTTCATAAAACATTTTTGAGATTACGATACTCCCAAAACCCATTTGACATTGGAAGATTTGCAGTGCAAAGAACCATTAACTTAAATACATGAATTCCACTTCTGGAGTGCGATTTTTGAATCACATTCGGTGAGCTCAGCTGTTGAAAATGTCAAAATTACTACGGAGATACGCATCTTTTTACTGCTGATTTGACTTTCAAATATCCGCACTCCTAAAGTCAAATCAGCAGTAGAAAGATGCATGAGAACGCTTTTGTATGAGATTTAAAAACCGTTCAAACTCACCGATGACATTCAAAAATCGCACCCCTAGACATAGAACTCCCCCAAAGATCGTTCTTGCGCTGCCCACGACGCCCATCGGCTGAGATGATGATTATGAAATTAATTCCATCAGGAGTCCTTTGAAAATTCTTATAATAAACCGATATAAAGTCTTATAAAGTTCACTTTCAAGCATACGTCACAGAGAACGTAAAATCGCGTACGGTCAGGGGTCACCTTCTAAGATCCTGTTTATGCAGGACTCAATCGTAAAATGAAACGACATTGACCCATAGCAACTAGCTGGTAAACTTGCCTGGCCGACTGACATCGTTCCGCCAACGCCTGCGTTTCCGTCCGATATGAACAATGCTATCTCTTATTGTTGGTTGCTACACGTCATTTAGACCTTGGAAGTGACGGCAGTTAGGTACTTAGCGAAAGATGACGATGTTCAGACAGTTTTGGCCGTTTGCCAACACAGTCCAGATAGATTACCAGTAAAGTATTGTTACCACAGTCACAGTACAACAGAGAGTATGTTTCACCCTAGGTTTCACCCTCTCTCGGTCTATTAGTGACACGTGGGTGTTCTGAGGTTTCGGTATATCTCTGACTACCCCCTCGGGGAATATAGTCGTGAGCATATGCTTGTAGCAACTTGCCAACAGATGGCGCTAGCAAAAGAATGGTGTAGACTACACCATATAAAACTGTAACAGAACAGAAGTGTCTGTCCATTGAACATATTACATAGAAAAGGTTACGGGTGTTCTCGTATATCTGACTCCAAATCACAGATTTATGTTGTCTGTCTTTTTGTTAAAGCATCATGCAAAAACTACTGCACCGATTTTGATGAAACTTTTTATATTTGATTAGACTTAAAAACTGGTATTATGTTTCATCTCGCTACTCTATGACGGGAGCGCCGGTGGGAACGAAGTCACGGGCAAAATCTAGTATCTAATAATCATACTTTTCAGATCATCTTACATTCCTTGCGGAAAATTATAATCACACGATTGGTCTGCCACTGCCAGTTCCAATCAATTCACGGACGCATTTTAATTGCGCGTACGCACAGATTGACTGTGATTGATGTGGCGAGGCATCTGGTGTCCGATTGCGCTAAATAATTCTCCACTGAAACGATATTGGACCGCATGCGAATCACAAATTTTTACACATTTGGTATCGCGCTAGTCATTTGACTGGTCGTCTTGTATCGAGTCGATGACATGTCATTTTAAATCTTTCCATCCCAGAATTTCGCCACACGGATAGCATTTTCGGCAGCGTTCATAAGCTCCGTTCGCTTGCAGTTGTTCGGGCAGGAAGGGCACGATACGAGATGGGCCATAGTTTGAGGAGTAATGACAACCTTTACACAGATCGCTCAGACGTTTCAGGCTGACAATTACATAGAATAGACGTTTAAGCTCAATTCAAACACAGCCGCCTCCGGAGGCGGTCCGGAGGCGGGATTTTTTGTAATGTACGACTTTATATGGACCCTGCCACACAGAAATCCGGGCCGGTAGCGGTGCGGCGCGGCGCCGTACCGGTCAGAACGCTATGACAACCAGGCGGCGGCGACGCGGGCCGGAGGCGGCGCGGTGGCGTGCCGGGGGCGTCGCGGAAGCGGCGGCGGCCGCTGTATTCCATTGTAGTCAATGCGAGGTGTCACACAGAGCGGTGGCGGCGCGTCGCGGTCCGGAGGCGGTATTTACCGCGCTGTCATTTTGTATTTTATGGATGGCCGCTTTTGATGTCACACCGGCCGCCTCCGCGCCGCTACCGCGCCGCCACCGCACCGCGCGAACCCTGTGTGGCAGGCCCCGGAACGCTTTCGCTTCCCGCAGAAACGCCACCAGCCCGCTTTCCCGCAGGACCGCCTCTGTGTGGCCTGAGCTTTAAGGCTGTCAATTACATAGTAAATAAGTCAACTTTAGCGCGATACCGAAGTTGGTACAGTTGAATAGTAACTTGATTGCAATGAGATTACAACTGAGCTCCGATGTTTTAGATTAGCGCAATCGGGGCCCCGATTGGCCACCGGCGCACATATTATTGGACTGCTTTCTTCGAATGAGGAGTCGGGACAGTTACGGCTTGTTTCCGCTGTTTGTGTCTAACTGTTTACCATACAATGTTGCTGGCAGTGGTAAATTGTTAGTTTATTTTATTACTTCCTTTTTCTTAGCAGGTTATTTTGGAAGACTTGGGTGAAAATTAATCGTAGGGGAACATCTTGTTTTTGTATGGGTACTATTTACATACATACCTACTATACAATACTTACTATATTTACTCACGCCTGTGGCCCATTGGGGTAGGCAGAGACAATTAATCGCCATCTGCTATGATCCTGACAATACTCTTTTGCCTCTTCCACTGTCGTATTTAAATAGTGGCAATAACACAACTTTTTTCTCCGTTTGCCCGTTAATTGTGTTAATTATAAAAAGTTTCATCAAAATCCATTCAGCCTTTATAGCAAACATCGTATCTGGACTATCACTCTGGACAGAGTTTGGGAATTGCTGATGCTGCTGGTATGATTATGGTTTATCCTACTAATATTATAAATGTTAAAAGCATAAATTGGTTCAACTGAATTGGATTGAATTTGGCACACAGATAGAATATGACTTTTTTAAGGTCGACACTGACTAAAGTCACTGGCAAAAGCTAATTTACTAAATATTGTAGTGTGCGTATGCTATGCTGTACTACAAAAAGTTATAATCCACATAAAAAACAAAACAAACAAGTCTTATAAGTAGCCCAAAATAAAGCATCTCCCAAGCATTATGACTTCCTTTACAAACTTTTTCCATCTAACTAATCTCTCAGATTACTTTCTCCACGTCAGTAAGGATGTCCTTTGTATTTCGCTGAAAGTGTTTTTTTATTTAGGACGCGCCGGCGCCGTCTACGCGTCTTTTGAACTCGTGATGAAAATGTCCTGTATGTACCTATGCCTTTTTAGGGTTCCGTAGTCAACCAAGGAACCCATATACTTTCGTCCATTCTGTCTCTCTGTCTGTATGCAAAACAGAAATGGTAAAGTTCTGGAGGAAAAGAAAATTTTCGTCCCTTTCCTTTAGGGATTAAAAACATTTTTTTTTGTGTCAATTGTGAGGTGTCCATTATAACGGATGCTGTAGCCAAACCAGTTTCTGAAAAAACCTGTAACATAAATATATTTTCTAATTACAAAATAGATGACGTCTCAGGAAAAAAAATCGTTAGGTTTCAAAATTTTCGTTTAGGTAAGATCATAGATTTTACAACTTCTTTCTTATTCTACTTATGAAATAGCTACGGAACCCTATCATGGGATAGTCCGACACGCTCTTGGCCGGTTTTTTATTTTTTTCGAGGATACTGATGTGACAGTGACATTTTCATATGGCATGCAGATTCTTACTTTTATATGTTTTTGCTCCCCGACTTCATACGCGTAGACCACTGGAACACGCCCGCCGTGGAATTGGGGTCGTTTTGAAGCCGGAACAGGCGCTTCCGACCATCAAACTGAACAACACTGAACTTTCATTGTGAAGCAAAAAACGAAATCGCGAAAATAAAAACTGCTGTTTTTTAGAAAATGGCAATAGCTCTCAACAAAAATGTATGAAACAGCAGATTTTTCTTCGCATTTTCAAAGTTGGTCCAATAGTAAAAATTTTTTAAATTTGACAACCGATTGCGATGAAATAAACGCTCAATGTTAATCCAACCTATTTTGTGAGAACCCGTCTAAATCGGTTCAATAGTTTTGTGATGCGTGCACAAACAAACACAAAAGTTACTACTTTCTAACCAAATTTATAGGCTAATGTAGATTCAAAGAGCAGGCCACGCGGAATCTTTTCACATATTATATTGCATATTTAACCCCATTGGCAATGAATGCACTTGCGTAAGTACAGGCCAATCATTAATTAAGTACCACCTTACTGCTTTGTGATAAAGTGTATTTTGGAATGAACATGGGTATTTAATGCAGGCAATATGAGGATGTAACCATTGTTGGCTCAAAGGATATTCGGATATTAGATTGCGTTGCACAGAACTTTTGAGGTACGTTGTTGGTTATTGTTTTCTGTTACAAGTCTATAGTATATTCCTCTTTTGTAACTTGTTGTCTCACAAACATTTGTATGGAGAATACGAATAGCTGTACCCAAGTTATGGATTTTTAATCATCATAATACAAGTCCAAGCTAGATTCTGCTAGTTTAAATGGGAATAGATAAACTGTGTGACAATGTCTTCGATATTTAATTGGGTGCGATCCTAGTCTTGAACCGATGGAATTAGAGGTTTAAATCCAAAGGTTACGCTATCGTTTTCCTTAAAACATACGATAGAAAAGGATTTCCCGAAAATCTACACACGAAAGCAAAAATTTACGTTTTAATGGAAAGGCAAGCCCGTTATCTTATCTTATCTTAACTATTATAAAACAGTAAAATCATGAGGAATAAAAAAGTAGCGGTTCACTTCATATAAAATCAAATAACACTCGATAGCGCGATTTAAAAACGTGCAGCGCCATCTATTGACAAAATTGTTAGTTTGTTTGTTCGCGCATCACGCAAAAACTACTGAACCGATTTTGATGAAACTTTTTTTGTTTGATAGCTTATGATCTGACTTAAAATCTGGTATACAATTTGTGCGGACGAAGTCGCGGGAAAACACTAGTAAATTATAATCCTTTCACAAAGCTTTAC
Organism: Agonopterix heracliana; assembly: GCA_963693445.1. Classification (NCBI taxonomy): domain Eukaryota; kingdom Metazoa; phylum Arthropoda; class Insecta; order Lepidoptera; family Depressariidae; genus Agonopterix; species Agonopterix heracliana. The sequence goes on from OY856321.1 coordinate 5,316,978, forward strand.
AGAGTAAAGCTACGATACTAGCTGACGTCAGTGCAGTATTTAGGCATTGTGTCATCCATGACATGAGCAATTTGTTCGCTTTATTGATTATTATTCCCCAGAGACCCGCCCCCGTGAAACTGGTAAACATTGGCTTTTCAGGTCCAAGGGTGGGTGTCGATGAGTCAGTTTGGTGACTGTATTTCAGATGAAATTCAATATCGTATCCACTTGGGAGCAATACATGAACTACTGCAGAAAGTATTATCTGTGTACTTGATTTAAATAAATATTACGTACATCTGAGTTGCTTCTACATCTATAGCGTAACGCCTCTTTCCCAAAGGGGTAGGCAGAGACCAGAGCGCGCCATCTACTACGATTAGAGATGGGCGATGGGTAAATACCCATCGGGTAAAAACCCGGTATATACCCATTTTGGGTACCTGCAAACCTACTTGAGCCAAATATATGGGTATTTGGCTCAAGTATGTTTGCAGTTTTGTATGGAAAGGCTTTTTTTTCGCGATTTCGATGTTGGTTCCATAGAGAAAGTTGTTCAGTTTTATGGTCTGATCACTGATCATCCCCTTAAAAAAGTGTTAGCATAAAAAGGACCCTTTATAGTCATCATAGTCAGCCACCATTTGATTCAAATCGCATGCTATCTTCAGAATCTTTTATGAAATATACGATTTCTAATAATAACTTTATTATTACTTCATGACCACTAAACCATCCATAAAGTATAATAATACTGCTCCTGTTTCAAAAGAATAAAAGGTAAAATAAAATGTAATTTGTCGTATAACGTGAGACAGGGATCTCAGGGACGCAAGTGCATGTTGGCGTAACGTTAGGCGAAGGTGCACGAAGCCGAGACCGTTGTGATGAGATTAGCGGGCGGGGTGGGGTTAACATTATGTATGAATAGTAGTACCAGGTTTATAAGTCTCACCTATGTACCTGCGCGGTTGACAAATATTAATAGCATAAGGCATAAGCATATGCTCACGACTATATTCCCCGAGGGGGTAGTCAGAGATATTCTGAAGCCTCAGAACAACCATGTTTCACCAGTAGTACCGAAACTTTGTCTAGTGTGACGGTGGGTGAGCCCGTCGCCACTTATAATGGACAGTACAATACATGCCTCGAAAAAGAAGCATGCAGGTTTCCAAACGATGTTTTCCTTCAACGAAAAGCCAGTAGTGTTACAAATCGTACATAAATTCCGAAAAAGTCATTGGTACGAGTCAGCCTGGACGGGGATCGAACCATCGCCTCCTGCACGGCAGGCAAGGTTACTCGCCACTGGACCACCACGGCTTATGCAACTTCTTTATAATTTAATAGCGCCCGAAATTATATTGACCAATCAGGATGTGCCACCTTCAATCCCTTGCAGCTATTGGCTAATGGCTAGTAGTGGGGTTTGATCCAGAGGCTAACTCCTAGAATTGTTTCAGCCCAATGGAATATTTTGGTTCTTATGTTGCATAAGGAAAGTGGACTAACGCCCATACAACTTCCGTGAGAAATGATTTTTCGTGCGATTTTATCTCAACCTCATAAATATGCTACTCATGAAAAAATATGTTTTCTTACCAAAATGACAATATCGATATCGTGGCAATGGCCATGATCTTTAGTAGCAGTGAGAAATTAGTCTAGTCACAACATTGGAACGAAGCCAAGTAGTTTGTGTGAGGTTTTTTATTTTCACAAGACTTTCTCTCTCAGTAGAATGTATCAAGGGCAGTATTCTTGTAGAGATAGTAAGGACAAGGTCCATCAAAATTCAACCAGTTGTTTTAGCATAATGGAATAAATAAACATTCAAACTTTCGCTTTTATAATTTTAAAAGGATTATAAAGCAAATGAGAAACACATATTCTACTTTTATACAAAAATTTGATTTGAACTGTCTTTGTACAGTAAAATACCTTTATCCTTTGATAAAGTTATATGTCAAGTTTGACAGTCGAAGATACGAAAGCGTCGAAAAAAATTGGAACCAGTACTGGTTCCTAAACCCTATCCATATACACGCACACATACGTAATTTTTATGGCGCCTCACGGCACACCAACCTATGAAACTTAGCCCCTTTTGTTTTATACGGTATTACCGTGAGGCTCATTCTAGACATATACTTTTTCTAAGCCTTTATCATCATATCAGCCGTTGAACGTCCACTGCTGGACATAGGCCTCCCCAAAGGATTGCCACAACGACCGGTCCTGCGCTGCCCTCAACCAACGGGATACCGCCGCCTTCACCAGGACGCCGGATGTTGTGCTTACCCTCACTGCCCATTGCCACTTTAATTTAGCAATTGGCAATGGAGAGAGCTATGCTCTGAGTTTCCCTGCGAGATCGAATCAGAAATGAAGATATCTAGAAAAACCAGAGTAACCAGCTACCAAGGATGTCAAACACCTTGGGTTTTGCCACATCTTGCCTGTGTCTGAGGCCTAGGTTCATACCCCTACTTGCCCTTAGACATTTAGCTTAGCCTGCGACCTGGTTTGGTTGCAGTGGTCTAAATAAAGTGTGTGTACGCCCTGTTTCTGGTGCGGTGGTCCAAGCAGATTGTACCACTGCTCTTCTCTATCACTTCTCCTTAAACTGCGCTATCCATTCATTCCTGTCTAGACCATTCAAAAAAAAAAATCCTATACATATACACGCTATTATTATCTTATTTTAATAATACGGTTTCCGCTAGCTCTTATCACAATAACAGCTCAAACAGTTTCAAATTACCGGTCACGCTCGCGAAGGGCGCATAATGCAGTCGGTGAAACGTTTTTGTATGCAGCTACGAAAAGGGCGGAAGGGAATAATCAAATCTAGCAGGTGCATAATATTTATTGCTGAAGGGAGTTCATTCGTTTACTTGATATTTTGAAAATGGGCGTTTTGAGAAAGATGTTATCGTCTAACGGTTATTTATGAGGAGGCTATTGGTTGAAAATTTGGTTTAGTCTACAAAGGATCGATTCTAGAAATGACTACCTACACCGACCGATCGTTCTGGTATGACCGACTTGTAAAATATTCCATTTTAAAAATGGTGAATTCTAAAACTGGCCGATTCTACAAATGACCAATTCCATAAAAGACCGATTCTACAAAATAAAAGACTTATTCAAACTAATATTGGCAAACCGTAACTAATGACAATTGCAGATGCATCTAAAAAATGAGGTGCGTTCGACTTCCAAGGTAGGTGTATACGTGTGTATCCTATTTATTAAGCATCTTTATACTACGACCAATTTTTAGAGGAACGATTAAAATGTTTAGAAAATTACCTTAAATATCTTTCAATATGATGACTTTAATTGAATTATGTATACACGGCGACAGGTCAACCTACCTATAGTTGAATTAATTAATAATAATGTATTGAATTATGTAAAACTCTATGTTGTCTATGAACATTACTCTACTCGTTAAACTTTTTATAGGTATTGTGCCCCGCTGGCAGGTTCTCTGTATTGGTCGTGTAAATTATCTTTTAATATAATAAAGACATCGGATATTTCAAATTGCACTCGTTGATACGTGCTTTGGGGAATGAATTCTGTGATTCATACCAATGTAAATCACGAAAATGTAGACCTTAAACTTTTAACAATAGAGTTCAGAAAACACTCTATATGTATTAGTATTACGTAATGTTCGTTCCGACGCAGTGGTAGCTTCAAAAAAGATTCAAGCTCCTATCTAAACCCTTCGATCAAAATAAAATGAATGGATAGGCCTAAAGCGCGGTAAGTTGAAGCAAACTACTGGTGCACTTGGTACATACAAACTAGCGCCATTATCTGTCAAATCTAGGGCACTTGCATACAAGTGACAAGTAAAAATTTCATTTGTTTTGCCTCATTTTTCTGGTTTGAAATGTTCGCTTAAGGCCTATCCATTCATTTTATTTTGATCGAAGTCTAAACCATTAAAAACTGTAACTGAAGTGTGTCTGTACATTGAAGATTGACAAAAAAAAAAGATTACGATATGGTTTTTAGGTACCCCTGACTCGAAATCAACCTTTTTTAGAAATTTTGTCCGTCAGTTTGTTTGTTTGTTCGCGCATCACGCAAAAACTACATCATCATCAGCCTATCATCGTCCACTGCTGGACATAGGCCTCTCCCAAGGCGCGCCACAAAACTCTGTCCTCGGCCTTCCTCATCCAGTCGCTCCCCGCTACTTTTTTTAGGTCGTCTGTCCAGCGGGCAGCAGGGCGTCCCACACTGCGCCTACCAGTTCGCGGTCTCCACTCTAGAACTCTGACACCCCATCGGTTGTCAGTTCTTCGACAGATATGACCAGCCCATTGCCACTTCAGCTTGCTAATTTTCTGAGCTATGTCAGCCACTTTAGTTCTGTGACGAATCACTTCATTTCTGATGTGGTCCCTCAGAGAAACACCGAGCATAGCTCTCTCCATAGCTCGCTGAGCGACCTTGAATTTATGAACTAGCCCTATCGTCAGGGTCCACGTTTCCGCACCATAGGTCATCACTGGCAGAACGCACTGATTGAACACCTTCGTTTTGAGGCATTGTGGTAGGGCCGAGGAGAATATATGACGTAGTTTCCCGAAAGCAGCCCATCCTAGCTGGATACGCCTAGCGGCCTCCTTGTCGAAGTTGTTTCTACCTAGTCTTATAGTCTGTCCAAGGTAGACATAGTCTTGCACAAGTTCTTGCACAGTGATTGTTACTCGCGCTAAAAAATATGTAGCGGCTACTACCACCAGAGATAGTAGCCGAGACTACCGACTTAACGTGCCATCCGAAGCAGGGAATCATCTTTCTTTTCAGACAATCAGGTGATTAAGCCTGCAATGTCCTAACCAACTGGAGGAAAACGCACAAAGTGACATATCAATAGGTGTCCCCCGTGGAAATCGAAGCCACGACCTTCGTGTCAAGAGCCCAATGCTCTAAACCATTAAAACAAGGAGGCAGTCATGCTTACTTAAAAACAGTGATGCTTATTCAAATGTATATGTAGTATGCAATGAGTGTGGCCAAGCTAACTAGAGCTCGGTGGCGCGTTGCGGAGAGGTATGGACTCTCAATCATGAGGTCCGGGTTCGAATCCCCACAGACAACATGCCACGTACCAATGAGTTTTTCTAACTTATGCACGTATTACCGACTGCGCTCAAACGTTGAAGGAAAACATCGCGAGGAAACCTGCATATATACAGAAGAAGAAATTCTGATGCATAATGTGAAGTCTACCAATCCGCATTAAGCACGCGTGGTGGACTAACGCCCAAACACCCTCCTAGAGGGTAGGCCTGTGACCTGCAGTGGGTCGTAGGTATATAGGCTGATGATGATGAAGCTAACAACACCTATCAAGGATAAGATTGATAATATCGACTCATTTTTAACCCCTCGTCGCGTCAGTCGCAATTCCAATACAACACAGGAGTGCGATTTTTTAACATCATATTATGATCAACTCGGCAGTAGAAAGATGCAATATCTCCATAGTAATTTTGACATTTTCTACTGCCCCGAGTTGATCGTATGATGTTCAAAAATCGCACTCCTGAGGTTCATCAATGCAACATACAGAGGACGTTAATTAAAGTAGCGATATTTTTCTGATAAGCACCATAAACGAAACATGCATACCGTCGACCGTAAAAATGTTTAAATCTGAATATGCCAATCTAAATCAACGAATTCATTGCTCTAATTGAATTTACCGCGATTCATGAATGCAAAGCAGGTGAATTAGCATAGAGGGAATAGAGTATATAAGTCGTGAATAACAAAACATTCGTGCTATTTCCCTGGTACCTATGACCTAGGGTTGTCGAGCGTTAAATTAGAGTTATTTTGACGGAAAAAAAATCGCCGTTTATTTCACACCAATATTCTTAATATGCTGAAATTTTTTAAGGGGATGATCAGAGACCGTCAAACTGAACAACTTTCTCTATGGCACTAACATCGAAATCGCGAAAAAAAAATCAGTGGCTCCATACAAAACTGCAAACCTACTCGAGCCAAATGTATGGGACAAGTGATTTTTTTTCGCGATTTAGATGTTGGTCCCATGGAGAAAGTTGTTCAGTTTAACGGTCTGATCATCCTCTTAAAAAAGTGTCAGTATATTAAGTTGGACCCTATATGCAATGAGAAACCTACTGCTTACTATAATGTCATGCATTTCTTATTCGGGCTTTGTTTCACCGTTGTACCTTCTTCTGTACAACTGGAATCAACAGGTATCACTCACAACACTACAGAATGAAGTCCAGCGACCTCTAAAGAAATGCAATAAGAAATATTTCTTGTTTTTCCTTCTCTTGCTGTTTTCTTTAATTACATTTGCAGCGGACTTAAAGACAGTTCTGAGTATTTATTTAATCCTCGGTCTCGTTCGAAGCTTGTCTAAAATAGTTTCGTCGCCTGGTTACCTGTGTTTTACAGGAGTCACAGTTTCGGAAAGTGGGTGAAAAACGAAAAAGGAAATAGTGTTCTGCTGTTTTCTATATGATATAATATTGACTGGAGTCGAGCTGTAGTTTATCTAAATCTGTAGTTTCCAAATCTTTTGGCAACCCTAGCATGTAGCAACATTCCGTGACTTCGAAACATGAATTATGTCGGTTAAAAAGAGGGTTGTATGGAATGTTCTCTTGATCCTTTCTACTGATAATTTTACAAACGTTTCATTTGTTTGAATTGTTCCTGAATCGATGCAACAAGGCTTGTTTATGGGCAATTACGTACTTCGTCTTCTGAAGCGTGATGTTGATACGAGGCTCTCTTTTATTTAGCATATTGAAGGTTTCAGTATGCTAATAGGTGGGGATTGGCGAACACAGCGAACACTCTATTGAGGTGAGCGTGGCTCTTAAATAAGATGGTAATGAATAAGTGGCTAAGCTAAACTTTCTTTCGCAAAGACATTTATTTTAGGAAAACCTACGGACTAATTGCAGGATAGGATATCAACATTTTTATAAAACAACATTGCCAACACAATTTTTGAGGGTTACGCGGTTATTATTTGTTAATCATTATAACGGGTTCTTATCGGGTCATCCCGTGATCATGGCAGTTGTAACACTGCCGAAATATCGGGAATTCCAAAATAAATAAAAACGCGGTAAAAACCCGTTATAATGATTAACTTTAGCTTAACAACATTACCAACTAAAAGTTTCCATGTAGCATAAGATTATTCCGTAGTCGCCTCATACGACACCTATGGGAATAAACAGGGTGGGCCATTCTATGCCACGGACACGGTAATTATAATAAATAGATAAATAAATTGGATCTCATTTTGCTTTGAACGTTTTTGAAGTTTTATAATACTATTTTTTTTTATTTTATTTATAATTAATGGCTTTTTGCTTTTGCGTAGCACCGCATTTCCGCCAGTGTCAAGTGTAGTTTATGGGAGTATCTATCCCAATCTCAGGGATTGTTTTTGTTCAAGAACAAGAAGAGATTGAGGATATTGCGGATGCGAAGCCTCGTGGCAGGCAAAAACGTGTCGCGCGAAAACCACGCGAGACGTGTGCTGGGTTCAATACCTGCAATGTGACTCCATAATACTTAATTCCTACGATATAAAGCCCAGTTTAGATTTACTCTCGAATCTTTATAACAATCTGTTACTGACACGTAATGTATAAAGTATGTATTTATATGTAAATTTTCTACTAATTATGATTCAGCCGGGTGATCGGTGCGTATCTCCTGCCCTTTGTTTCTGTACATACTTAAGCCTTGTTTACGTGTTTATTTAATAGCCTGGTTTGTTATTGAACTATGTGAAATCCTTAGGCTGCGTTTCCACCAAGAGATGTGCGAGGTAATGAGGCGGTGAGCGAGGAAAAATTCGGCCAATGAGAGTGCTTCAATTTCCCAATGACGTGATCGAGCGAGCGCGCTATTGGCAGATTGTTTCTTCGCTCACCTCGCTACCTAGCACATCTCTGGTGGAAACGCAGCCTTATAGTAGCTACCTACTTTACTCACACAAAGCCTTATAGTCGATGGCAGATTCAGTGGGGGATCAGGGGGCCTAGCATGCCACCCCCGAGAAAACGACCAAAATCGAGACTTGCCTCTGTCTTTGTTTCGCGCATAAAGGTTTCCTCGCTTTATCTTGCGTGACATACTAGCCCTGCATAGGGCGCCATGAAATCCCAACTGGACACTACTGGATACTAGACACGTTAGATCTTTCCTGAGATAGGGAATCCCTGCCCCCGACACCAAAACTAAATACTACTATACTTTTTATTTATTTTTTTTTTTTTTTAAATACTGGATCCGCCCTTTATATAAGCCGATAACCGTCCAATGCTGGACCAAGGCCTCTCCCAAAGATCTCCAAAAGGACCCCTCAACCCCCCACGGCCTTCATCCATCGGGATCCCGCCGCCGCCGTCACCAGGTCGTCGGTCCATCTTGAGCGTTGTGGGCTGCGATTTCCGGGACGTGGCCGTCACTCGAAAACTCTTCGGCCACATTCGCCATCGGTTCTGCGAGCAATGTGCCCATTGCCACTTTAGTTTAGCAATTCTTTGAGCTATGTTGGTCCGCCCTTGCTTTAAGTAAATATGTATTATATCGTGCATGTATAAAATACTCAGGTTTCCGGCTTAGAATATACCACCACATTCCTACACGTGGGTGTCATAAAAGCCGATTATTCAAACACAGCCGCCTCCGGAGGCGGTCCGGAGGCGGGATTTTTTGTAATGTACGACTTTATATGGACCCTGCCACACAGAAATCCGGGCCGGTAGCGGTGCGGCGCGGCGCCGTACCGGTCAGAACGCTATGACAACCAGGCGGCGGCGACGCGGGCCGGAGGCGGCGCGGTGGCGTGCCGGGGGCGTCGCGGAAGCGGCGGCGGCCGCTGTATTCCATTGTAGTCAATGCGAGGTGTCACACAGAGCGGTGGCGGCGCGTCGCGGTCCGGAGGCGGTATTTACCGCGCTGTCATTTTGTATTTTATGGATGGCCGCTTTTGATGTCACACCGGCCGCCTCCGCGCCGCTACCGCATCGCCACCGCACCGCGCGAACCCTGTGTGGCAGGCCCCGGAACGCTTTCGCTTCCCGCAGAAACGCCACCGGCCCGCTTTCCCGCAGGACCACCTCTGTGTGGCCTGAGCTTAAGGGATAAGGTTACATTTAAAGTGTTTCTGAGGGTGAAAGGCCAGCCGCATCTATCTACTCTCCACTTGACACGTAAAGTTTTCGTCTTGAACCTGGAACCTGACACCAAAGACTTCTTATAATATAAGTATTTGCCTTATAGCCTAATACCAAGTGAACTCTGCTTACATTGCCTAAGCTAGTTGGTAGGAGAGGCAATCGTATCGTATAGGTATTATTTAAAACTCTGCTTACATTGCATGAGTTTTTCGGAATTTATGTACGATTTGTTACACCACTGGCTTTTCGGTGAAGGAAAACATCGTGAGGAAACCTGCATGCTTCAATTTCGAGGCGTGTATTGTACCCACTGTCCATTATAAGTGGCGACGGGCTCACCCCCCGTCACACTGGACAGAGTTTCGGTATTACTGGTGAAACGTGGATGTTCTGAGATTTCAGAATATCTCTGACTACCCCCTCGGGGAATATAGTCGTGAGCATATGCTTATGCTTACATTGCCTAGCTAGGCACTCGTATCGTATAGGTATTATAAAATATAGGTAGTACTTATAATTTTACATTTTAACGGGGTTAAGAACCCGTAAAATTTTATAATTTTAAATTAAATAATAACCGCGTAACTCTCGAAAACTGTACCTGGTTCTTGATTGAACAGTTTTCAAAAGGGTTTTACGTGTATTGAATTTATAATAATGTATTTTTGGTATGACCAGTTTTAATCCTCTTTTGTCACTTGAGGTAGTCATACAACTTTCTTTCTGAATAACTTAAGAAAAACATCTGTTATTTTCGCAATGCTGTCGTACACACACTTTTTAAATATTTACATTTGCTTAAAAAATGTTTCTTAATGACACATTCACTGTTATATTGACTTGTTTTTGTATACGATGCTGTGGTGGACTTGTGGCTAGTATAGCTCCACATTCAGAGCATTCGCTGGTTCAATCCCCGCCTGGATCTGACTCGTTTGTCCGGCTAAGGGCCTGTCTATCGCTAGAGTGTAAGTCAATGGACGGACGGCTTTAATTCCAATCCATGTACCTATTTTGTCCAGAGCCGCCAAAAAAGACGACAGGCTCACTTTCTATCACACTACAGGTCAGAAGCTTGGTCACTGTTAGGGAAAAGCGGTTCAATTCAATTCAATTCAAAATCATTTATTCAATATAGGAGCCTGAAGCACACTTATTAAACGTCAATTCTTTTTTAAGCTACCACCGCGTCGGAACGTGTTGTCGCTGTAGAGAAGATGCGGCCAGAAACTCTACAGCATAACACGACTTAATGACTATTACAATATAAATTCTTATGCTAAGGTTATGCATTGGTTATTGGTCTTTATTTAGATTTTAGAATAAATCTGACCGGAGCAAATGCTGCGGTATACTAAATGTAATTGAAATCTAAGTTTTAACTTCCACCAGTAAATGGTTTTCTCGATTACCAAGTAGATATCAGCTTGACGTCAGATTTGATTTCAACTTTTTATCGCTGTGAGTCATTCGCAAGCTCGTTTGTTATTCTTTTTTTGTACATCGTAAGTTGCGACGCACGAATAATTTTTTTAAAACATTTGGTTCGCATAGCTAAGTAAAGCCCGACCAGAAATATAAAAAACCTCGCCATGTTGCGGAAAATCATTGGAACTAAAATTTGTACTCGGAACACTGACATTTAAGGTTATCGTCGATTGCAGCGCCCCCAAATCAGGTTGTTTATATTTCTGGTCAGGCTATAAGTACTTCTTCTTTTCATGTAAAATGTTCTACGATGGTCTTTTTTTTTACTGGCCAGGTACTTGGCGAATCTAAAAGCGTCCTCTCTCGTGCCTTTACTGTTATGTTTACAGATATGTTACATGATGTAGTACTTTTGCAGTTTACATGTAGAGTAAGCCGTATGGATCTCTTTGCTCAGAATAGTCCTCATGCCAATTTCTTCCCGAGTGTACTTCGTACGCGGCCGGCGGCGACTAACTGATGCGTTGAGTGTATTCTTGGAAATGTGACATGACATGACAGACCGACCTAGTAGTATTTGGTCCAATAAGCAGTTCGTCCGAATGCATTTTGTCCAGCATGCATTTGGTCCATTAGATCCAGGTACGAACTCTCACAATCTCAAGTTACATTTGCCATTTGCATCGTTTTTGTGGGCGATGTTCACTCCAGTTTGCAACATGAAACTATACCTATACCTACAATGTGAGTCACGAAAAAAACACATTTTAATCTTTATCGCTATAAATTTTAGTTCTACAATGTTGTATACACCTGACAATAACATTGAATCATATCACGTAATTCAAATCAATACTTGAAATACTTTCACATGAAGCTCATTGTAAAGTTCAAGGTATTCTCTTTTTATCCCGACAGCTTCCGCTGTGAGACCATGTGTTTTATCGATAGTTTCACGGTGTCTCGTGAGTTGAGCCATTTTCGTATTTATTACGTAGACATAGAACTGACAAGTTCGATGGATCGAGCTGTGGTTTTAATTTCACTGCAACATGCAGACTGCTTCTGTGGTTATGTAGATAGATTAGTAAATATACACCATACTCTTTTATATTACAGTTTAATGTAGATTTGAGGTTTCCAAAAGCACATTTAAGTACAGCAATCGCTTTTTGAAGATAACAAATCGTCTTTTCCCATTTGCGTTTTTTTTTTATTTCAAATTAATTTAATTATCATGTAGGTATCACTAACGCGCCAATCCTCAGAGATTGAGATTGCTCAAATGGGAATACCTCATTTCATCTTATACGAAAAATTCCACTTTTACAGTTCGAGTACATTGATAGTTGTTTCTGAGAACCCCAAAAGGGCATGTGTACATATCGACATAAATACTCACCCTCATTATCTCAATAAGGATAGTAGGCAGGTGAACACCGATTCGTTGAACGAAGACACTTTTGACGAAATTGGCAGTGGCTAGCAACTCTAGCAAGTTGTCAACCGGTCATATTTGGAACAATGTGGAATTTTTTCTGTCGTTTATCTTCTGCTGGAAGTTTAGCCAGTTCTGTTAACTTTCCCCCTTAGTTTGTATTGTTCTACGTGTCTGGATCTCTATTCTTGGATGTTTATTGCATGATCTTGATCTGTTAAGTTCAATAACAGATTTTTTTCTGTGGTTTATCTCCTGCTTACAGTAAATTTGTTAGCCAGTACTGCAGAATATTGTTCTACTTCATTAGTTCTTTAGAGAGTCCTGCTCTCTTCTACTTTGTTATGGTATGCTATTGTATCGGTATAGTTAAATAACAAATTCGCATGTTTGTCTACCCATTATTATTTTTTTCTATTTAGGAAGGTCGTTAAACAAGTACTTGCTTAGTTCGTGACGGACAGACATTATAAGAGATTGGGATGGTTTATTATTATGAGTATATTCTTTGTCTGCCCTGGCTATCTATCTTTGTTATTTGTTGAACATTGTAATTTTCAACTATGAATGTAAAGAAAAATTATTTCTTAAAATGGTTAATGATCGAAAAGTATACGTACACACGACGACAGATCATCCTACCCGTATAATTGAACTCTGTGTCCATGAATATAGAGTTCAAATATGGGTAGACTGATTTGTTGCCGCGTGTACGTTAATACATACTTAAACGTATGACCGTTTGGGGTGGTCAACAACCTGTTCTACAACTAACAACTAAACTATAGCATAACAATCACGTTTTTCGTAGAAACGGTGATATTTTGTGATAAGCTAGTCCTTCGCCCACAAAACCATTGTACGCGAAACCTAATCCCTTTGTGGCTTCGTACGACACCCACGTGAAGATATAGGGTGGTCTGTTCTAAGGAACCACGTTGCTCAACTTATGACTCTATTCATAAAATCGATGCCTTAAAAATTCTCATGTCAATTTGTAACGATCAAGATAAGAATCAATACCTAGTTTGTGTGTTTGTATCCTATATTTGCACATCTCTATAAAACATCCACCTACTCGACACCAAAATTTGGCCCTCTTTAGAACTGTTCTTAGTTTCTTACCAAGAAGTGGTCGAATCAGGATCTGGTCATATCTAGAAGAAGGTATTTTCTGAAATGGACACCGAACGCCTGAACGTTATACTATTGCCATACAAATACAGACATTTTTCCTATCGTACAAACACATCAACACCATTTCAATCCAAACATCCGGTTAAAATTTAATTCTGAATAGAACTTGCTGTTCAGTTAAAATTGATGGCAGTTGTAGAAAGAAATCTATAAATACGTCTACGAGTCGATTCTTATGTTTGTTAGTACCTATAGTTACTTGTTACGAGGTCAACGACCTCGTCTAAGACAGAATTCGTGATGTAGAGTCAGCAATAAATATTCCTTGACTTTTGGCCTTGTTTATTACGGAATAAGAGTCTCTAAGTATCTATAAATTAAATTTTCTTAAAATATAGCACGGATTTTGCAAGCCAATACGTTGTCGCAACAATTAGAGTTCAGCTAGTCTCGTGGTAAAGACTTATCTAAATAAAAAACTGTTATCTATTATCCTAATTACATTAGACATTGTAAAACAAAAATACATAGGAAACATCTTAAAGAAACCTGCATACTTCAATTTCGAGGCATGCATTGTACCCACACCACATAACCCGTCACACTGGAGAGAGTTTGTGAATGAAAACTGAATGTTCAGAGTTTTCATCATATCTTTGACTACACGCCCCCTCGGGGAATATAGTAGTAAGCATAATATGGTTATGCTTTTTGCAGAGGAACTGCTAAGGCGTAAATAAATAATCATTACTTAAATAGTTTACAAACATCTTTTGACTACACAATTTTTTTTCCACCACTTTTTATCTCTTCGTCCACATGACGTACTCGCAAGTACTTTAGATATAATTGGTTCTCAGATTGAACCCATGGATTTAATTGAGGAACCAGTGGGGCCCGGTTTAATAAATGGGTGCAAGATGCCCATTAGAATACAATGTATCTTTTGACCGCCTCTGTTATTTCATAATGAAGCGCTACTTCTGATGTTTGTGGGTTTTAGTTAAGCCTTACTCGAAACTAAGAAACTGAAAACCATAAACGATTTTCTTATTTTAAATGCTATTCTTTATATCGAAACATTACAATATCAAATTGTGGTAGGATAATAGTAGATTACACACCGAGGACAGGAAAGTAAGAAAGGTCTCAGATCTCATGTAATGTGATCTGAGGCTTTCTTATTTACTGTCCGAGGTTAGTATACTATTTTTCTTCTCGACGGAGGTGAAATCAACAACTTCGTTTAGCGCAGCGGGACGATAATTGACGCTTTACGTCCGGAGGGATGAAAAAATGATTACGTATACAATACAGGCTCATTCTTAATATGCTGACAGTTTTAAAGCGGATGATCCGACCATCAAACTTAACTACTTTCTCTATGAGACCAACACATCGAAGTGACGAAAAAGAAAATTTCTTTGGCGATTCAAATCATCCCCGAATGGCAGACCTTCAGAGGATGATTCGAATCGCCGAAATAGCGAACAACTTATTTTTAATCAGAATCATACCCTTACAAACCCGTCACCATATGATTAAAGACGTAAAGGGCTTCTTCAGCAATTTCAATCAAGAAGTCAGAAACTTAGTCTAACTTGCTTCAACCTTCTTTCTTTTTTTCCTTCTCCTATCTTCTTTGATTAATTCATTGCGGGTTCCAAGACAGATTAGAGTCATCCCTCGGGCTCGCTGGACTTCATTTTCTAGCGTTGTGAATGGTCGCCGCTGTTGATCCTGGTGGTGGGAATGTGTGTTGGGCCTATAACTTGCTTCAAGGCTGATGATGATGAGGTTTTCGTCCATCATACTAATCTTAATTTTTTTTAAATTTAATTCTAACTCAACGAAGATTTGTTTCCAGTATAATTTTGAATGAAGCAAATAAGTGTCTATTCTCTATACTTATTTTCTTGAACTTTATACCCTCTTGAATCCTTATGTATGTTGTAGTAATATGTGTGTCATAGACAATAGGTTTAGTGTGGTCTAGACTAGACGCGCGGACGGATGACCCAATTGTTTTTACATATTTATGCGTTTGTGGGACACACTCGTATTCCGCTCCCGTTTAGTTAAACAGATGCTGTTGTTGAATGAATGAAGTATACTTTAGGTTCATAACACAACATGTAGCAATGAGTTCTTCTCCAAAACCGACTGCTCTCAAACGGTGAAGGAAAACATTGTAAGGAAACCTCCATACGCTGAAGAAGAAAATCATCACGATGCGCTGGCAAGTCAATCTTAATCTTAACTATTATAAAACCGTAAAATCATGAGGAACAAAAAAGTAGCGGTGGACTTCATATAAACTCAAATAACACTCGATAGTGCGATTTAAATGACGTGCAGCGCCATCTATTGACAAAATTGTTAGTTAGTTTGTTTGTTCGCACATCACGCAAAAACTACTGAACCGATTTTGATGAAACTTTTTTTGTTTGATAGCTTATGATCTGTTTTAAAATCTGGTATATAATTTGTGCGGACGAAATCGTGGGAAAACATTAGTAACATATAAGATCGACGCAGAAGAAGTGAATTCTTTCGAAGCAAGGAGAACAGAATATACAGGGTGTAAGGGTAAACAGTTGCACTTTATGGGGTGATTGTACCCACGATACTGATCAACTTTCCCCAAGAAACCTATAGGAAATTAGCAAAACAATTTTTTGCATGCAATCAGCGGATCGAACTTTTATATGAAAAGTAAAATTTTTTTTCGAATTTCTCTTTGTTCTTTCGGAAAAATTGTTCAGTATCATGAGTACAATCACCCATTAAAGTAATGCAACTGTCTACCTTAACACCCTGTATATAGGGTCCTTCTTTATATGCTGATGCTTTTTGCAACATTCTCTATGGCACAAACATCGAAATCGCGAAAAAAAATCAGATGTTCTATACAAAACTGCAAACGTACTTGAGCCAAATGTATGGTACAGCTGATTTTTTTTTTTCGCGTTTTTGATGTTGGTCCCATATAGAAAGTTGTTCAGTTTGATGGTCTGATCATACCCTTAAAAAAGTGCCAGCATATTAAGAAGGACCCTCTAGGTACAAGAGTGTGTTTTAACCATAGAGAAATTACACGCTCCCCTTGGTAGAGATGGTGTAACAATGTGGGCACAGCAACCACCAACTGGGCACTAGTTTGTACTGCGACCATAGAGAAATTACACGCTCCCCTAAGCTTTTTGTCTCCCCTCACCCATCCCTCACCCCCTTTGTCGGCGACATAATTTTCTATAGAAACAAGCCGATATCCTCTTACTCCATGGTTTTAACCAAGCTAATCAACACAACATTTCTCGTTTCGACATTTTGTCATCAAACTTTCAGTAATTTGGCAAAATGAAAGGATTATTGTATGCGGGGCGCGCATGTGCGGCGGCGTGCCGCTTATCTCCTGTGTAGTCCTGCGATCCGACACCTCTAATCTTCTATTACCATAATGTAATAGCATTTCACTTCGTGCGTATAATCTACGTTACGAGGAAAGTTAATCTTTCATTGACCATAGTTTAAAATTGTATGATAAAAAATAACGTCCCATTTCGCTTTATTATCTTGTAAATAATAAAATAGGAACCAACTTCATTTGCAAAACAAAATATGTTTACAATAAAACTGGTCAAGTGCGAGTCGGGCTGGTCGCGCCACCACACATAATATTAACTTACAAAAAAGTTTTGTTTCCTCGCGAGACCAACTCGCACTTGGCCGGAAACCTCAAAATGTATCTTTTCTGTGTGAAACTAAATATTTTGTGTACCGATCACAAGATTTTATGACGTCGTCGTTTCATTTCAGCGATAATTCTTAGTTTGTATGTTCGTCGTCCGTCGACTTTTCTTAAATGAGAGTATTTACTACATACTGCACTCTTTTACTACATGATACTGACATAAAATCTACATAAGATATTAAAAGAACACTAAATAATGCTTAGTTATTTTTATCACTTCAACATCAAACAGCCAAGGCTTTATTAAGTCGAAACATTTAATTAATTCGTTATCATACTTTACGATCTGCATTCATCGGTTTATATCATAAACGGGCATTAGTAAGGCGTTTACTATCTTCTTTATGATCTCCAAGAGTTCAGTTTTGATGTTAAATGTGTTTAAATAGATTTATTGTATCGTCGACCTCTGTTTTAAGGGGCAAGTGAGCCAGACACTGTGGTAAAGCGAGATACGGCGTAATGTTCCTCTGTATTTTTGTTACTTTGAGTACAAACAAAAAACACAATTGAAAAATCATTGACATGAAAAAAGAAGAAGTAGAAGCTAGCAAAACGAAACATGAAACTATAAAACCATTATACGCGCGATCTTTCTTGACTTCTTGATTCGATGAGGACATGTCGTCTTTAGTCACGACGGAAGAAGGATGAGATGCGTTCTCGGTTATAGCACAGATTATTTAATAGTTATAGTTATAGTCACGGGTAAGGTGCTCTGCTTGACCAGATGATGTAGCATGGCAGCACGAGCGCGACATCTAGACACTTTAGCACTCTCTTTGCGCGCATAAAATATGGATGTGAGACAAAAGGGGTAACAAAGCTTTGTCGCGTGCTTTAAGCTAGGTCTGTTGGGTAAAGTCTGGTGGAAATTCTGAGTAGAATTATACATTCAATGATTGATTATTTTAGTTCCGGATATTTCGTCAGGGATATTTTATTTTTTTAAATTTCTCCTTTTTTCGTTGTCTTAGGTACATTAATTTGCTTATTTCTTATGATTGTTATAATATTTTCGAATGGATTTGTCAGACGGCGGTGTAAACTATTCGTTAAGCCAGTTCAAAGGATTATTTATAAAGGTGACTTGGCAATTTTCTGTCAGTAATTTGGCCACTAACTTGCCTCCTCCGATCCGCACTGGGCCCGCATGGTGGAGTATGGCCCACTCCCTCTTACCTTTATTCGTAATTGAAGCCCTTTGCCCTGCAGTGCGACCCTTAAGGCTATAACTTACTTACTATAATAAATCATCATGATAATATCATAGCATATGCTCACGATTATATTCCCCGAGGGGGTATGCAGATATATTCTGTAACCTCAGAACATCCACGTTCCACTAGTACCGAAACTCTGTCCAGGGTGACGGGGAGTGAGCCCGTCGCCACTTGTAATGGACAGTGGGTACAATACATGCTTCGAAATTGAAGCATGCAGGTTTCATCACGATGTTTTCACCATCATAATAGCTAATTTAAATATGACGCAGGCGAATCCACGATCACATTATACCATACCTAAGTCTATACGGGGTATTCAATATTAAATATCGCCATTTGTATTGAAAGTTCCACACAATAAAGTCAGAAACGTTTTCAATAGCTATTTGCAGAGTGAATTTTAGCTGAATTCCAGGCACGTTTGGACCGACAGCAAATTAAATTTTTTGTTTTAATACGGTTTAGCTGAGAAGGGTCATGTTATCGGGAACCGAATGCCATATTAAAATAATATAGCCTATGTCACTCTCACGAATTTTACGAATCTAACGATACCTCATACGTTAAAATCTATCCGTTTAGGCTGTAGGGCGTGCCAAAGAAATAGACATACAAACATACATACATACGCTTGAAGAAGACTATGGAAGGACATACTGGATGAATATTTGATAATGATCAAAATACTGTATAGTTTTAACTATTCAATAAAATTGACTGTATGTATAACTGTATACAAATAATGATGATTATAGACAATTACATACACTACATAAAACTCTCAATGGAAAACTTTATGGGGTAGTCAGAAACTTTGATTACAAACTATCCTTTTTCCACATTCTCATTTAGGTTTAAAAAAATCTGATTAACCTACTTGTCAGATGTTGGCTGTCGTAGGACTCGTTGGTTAACACTTTAACTGCTGACGACCTACGTCGTAGGTCAGCGACCAACGGGCCGCAGTGCGCATGACTCAAACGTTGATTCAGAATTGTATAGCATTCCACAGTATCAGCACTGCGCGAGGTTCATTGTTTTGAGCTTAGCTGCGAAAGTGTTAAGTGGGAAAACTCAATAATTAAAAATAATTTTCGTATGTGTTTACATGTTTAAAATTCAATCTAAACGAAGGTTCCATCTATCTCATCATCATCTCGCCTAAGTTCAAATCTGTTCCAAATGTCAGATTCTTTGCATGCTGACTGTACAAATGAATTCCCCGTACCGTTAATGTACCTACAGCCTTGACTTCGAGTTTGTAGTTCATTCCACATTCAACGCGTAATATTGTATGAGGAATTTTATTCATAGACTTGTACAGAATCTAGACTTGCTTATCATTATGTACGTAAAAGAGTTGGGGACTCAGTTTCAGCGTTTCAGAATTTTGTAGTAATGTCAAAACGGCGATCCTTTATCGATTGGCAAGTTACAGAATCAGAATAGACAGGGTAAATTTTATATCACTGCGGATAACTTCAGCATGTATACTACTCATCAAATTGAACAACTATGGAATCAACTACGAAATCGCGGAAAAAAATCTGATGACCCATATAAAACTGCAGTGGCTATTCGAAATGTTAGATAGAGATTCGAGATGATAGCTGTTTTTTTTCGCGATTTCTGTGTTGACTCTATAGTAAAAGTTGTTTAGTTTGATGAGTAGAATACGTGCTGAAATTATCCGCAGTGATATAAAATTTACCCTCCCCCCCTCTCTGCCTTCACATACCACACTTTACCCTGCAATTTCTAGGGACACTTTAGGGGGAGCCGAAGAAGAAGCACATTCAGCAGGAGTACCTACGCGTGCGAGTGGGATGACGCTATTTTTTTTCCGTAGAAGTAATAGTCAAGGATATCGTGAGACCGTTCTATGGAGTGCCGGTGTGGTGAAGACAAAACTTGAATGATGTGGAGCTTACGCTTGCCCATCCCAATTTTATCAAAAATGGCTTTGTTGTATACTACAAGCTCTGCTATCCTCATTACGAATGATGAGCGTGAGTGTTTGTACACGTGTATAGCATAACACATTATAGTCTGAATCAATTTGGTGAAACACTTAACAGTTCGCAATGCTCTCAACTCGAGTGCTTACATCGTAAATCTGTACGAAAGCGGAACAATCGCCTCGAGCAATATAGGTACTTGCTTCTTACATTTATACACATAGGTATGTAGGGTATGTGGGAGCTTTTTTAATGAGGAAAATAAGAGGGATATAAATGTTGTGTAATTAAAGTTGTGTGCCTGGATTTACGCGGACTCTAGATAGACAAACAAGCAGTTGCCTGCCAACTCAAGCAGTTGATGCTTCTAACTAAAGAGTAGTTGCCTACCAACTCAAGTCGTTGCCTGACAACGCAAACTGTTGCCTGCTAACTCAACCCGTTGCTTGCCAACTCAAATAATTGCCTGCTAACTCAAGCTGTTTCCTGCCAACTTAAACAGTTGCCTGCTAACTCAAGCTGTTTCCTGCCAACTCGAGCTGTTGCCTGCAACCACAAGTCGTTGCCTGCATGTTGAGACGTCTTGAAATAAGAAACTTCAAGCCGAGTTTTTTTCGTATTCAGGGTGGTTAGAATCTTTGCTTCAACTAGTAAATAGGTACCTATTATTAAGTATGCTGTTGTATCTAAGTTAACTTTTAGTATGTTTGGGGTTTTGAGGATGGATTGAAATAGTTAATAAACCAAACGTGGTTTGCCTTTCGCCTAAAACACTAGAAAAGACGAGTTTTTATGTTTAAATACTTTAAATGTTAAGCATAGTCCCAGGAAAATGCTAGTGTTATAGTATAAAACTTCCGTTACAGTAGTTACAAAGACTGATCCCACAAATAGTACAAACATACTCCTATTTTATTTATGTTTACATACTGAGCCATTGATGTGTTCTTTGATCGCTGCTTACAGTCTATTTTAAACCTTACAACTTAGTAATACAGACTGAAATTGTTTGTAGTTGATACTGCACTAGGAAACTTGATACGAGATTGGTTTCAAGATGAAATGTTTGTACGTTTTAGATTTATTTAATGCTCTAATGCTACCCTACGGCGTTGTCTACATAAGTACATACGTATAAACTGAGTTAATAATTATCTACATGCCTATTATCTATAGATGTAGGTAATAGAGGCGATGGAGGTACGGAAGTCGTTGGTTCGTTGACCATAGCGAACTGCTATACACATCATATCGTTACTCAAATTCTACTTTACATCCAAAATAAAACTAAGGAAAGACATTGCTTCGGAAGTGGATTATACTCCACCACGCGAACACATAGTACTCATTCTTAGGCTGCGTTTCCACCAGAGATGTGCGAGGTAGCGAGGCGGTGAGCGAGGAAACAATTTCGAAGCATGCATCGTACCTACCCACTGTCCACTTTAAGTAAATACAAGTGGCGACGGGCTCACTCCTCGACACACTGGACAGACTTGTTCTGAGGTTTCAGAATATCTCTGACTACACCCTCGGGGAATATAGTCGTGAGAATATGCTAGATAATTCTAGCTTTTAATTGGATGAAAGAATAAAACTGTTTAATTAATTAGAATATGCAATTTTCTTTGTTAATTCCGTGAACTAGACTTTCAAGTAAAGATTTTCATTGTGAATATTTTTCCTCTGTACCTATTTTTCTGCCAATGGTTTGTATTTCAGTTTTTAAAAATAGTCCCTTCGAAAATCTACGCTTTGTCATTCAGAATCGGTAATTACTATTCTTATCGTTGCCAAATATTTATCCTCCATTTTGTAATCTCAAATTAGCGAAAACGTTATCGTAAACAGGTCAATGTGTAACTACATAAAATGTATTTAAAAAGGCTGGGCCACACAGAGTGCAGCTGCAGAACGGGTGCAGGCCGGCTGCAGGCCGGCAGCAGTTGTAAACCATGGAATCATATGCGAGGTGTCACACTAGATGTAGTCCGGCGCGGCTGCGGAACAGCTGCGGAACGTTAGCCGCAGTACGACACCTCGCATATGATTCCATAGTTTACAACTGCTGCCGTTCTGCAGCTGTACTCTGTGTGGTCCAGCCTTAAATGTTTCGGCAGTAACCGTCTATAACGTTCTTCCTACAATAAAATTGGTTTTATGCTCTGTGGCTTAGATAAAACGAATTATGGGAAGATGCGGGTCGCGCTTGGATTCGTTTTGCATAAAGGGTCATTGCACTGGTGCAGATGTGGATTAGTAGAAAGGCATTATGCTGATATTGCGGCAGTTTTGGTGTCAGAATTCTTGCACTTCTTGCTGTCTTGCTAATATAACCTTATGAGGATGGAGACAAGTTGCGACGAGATCAAAAAGGGTCAAGACGTCGACCGCGGTCTACCCGGTCGCCCGCGGTCGACTTTTATGTTAGTCTCGCAAAGAGATTAATAAAACTAAACTAACTAACCATCTTTATAAAACTAAATTAAAGACGAAAAATATAACAGTATGTCTACCCTATACAAGGTGTTACAAAAATACAAATAAACCTTTAAGGGGGTGGTTTAGACCATCAAACTGAACTACTTTCACTATGGGACCAATATCGAAATCGCGAAAAAAAAAATTGATGTTCCATACTCTACAAATCGACTAGAGCTAAAATATGTATGGGATATAAATTTTTTTTTTCGCGATTTCGATGTTGGTCCCATAGAGATAGTTGTTCAGTTTAACGGTCTAAACAACCCCCGACTTAAGAGTTTTAAATATTTATTGTTACTTATGAAACACCCTGTATATGTAGCTCGTATGTATGCGTGTGAGGTTTAATACTATTGTATAAACATGCCGCGTCTTCCTCTTCTTAGTTTCGTTTATGCTCTGTTGGTTTGGTATAGAAATCTGTTTACTTATTGAATGTTTATAGTATGTCGTTGGTTTATAGTAAGTATTAAATTTTTGGGATAAACTGGATTGAGATGTTTTCCAAACGGAAGATTTCATGCAAACCTCTTAGTAAGCAGGCCGGTAACTACAATTTATTTTCTTTCGTTACGTTAGAGTAGGTTATGTATTCTTCATCACTTCTTTTCTCATAATACCTTCATCTCTTATCATCATTTAGTTAGAATAGATGCAACACGTTGTCTTATTCTATTCATTTATCTTATTTTCTCACAATACATTCATCTCTCTTTTCTCACAATCCATCCATCTCTGCTTTGGTCTTTCTTCCATACAACAATCCACAGTTGTAATAGTAAACCATGTTATAGATAGTGAATCCCGCAGACTTCCTGACGTAACATTTAGCATCAATATTTGCGCGGGGGCATGTGTTCAAACACAACACAACATTAGCCAAGTCAACACTACTTGTGTGGCCGTACTTGGCAGTGAAATACGTTTGCAATACAATTTACACCTTGTTGTACGCTAAACAACGTTTAGTTTTGTACATGGAGGTGGAGATGTTTGGAGTATTTACTATTTTTTATTGGTTTCATTTTGATAATAGTTTCAAGTGTTTAATTAATTTGATTATTGGAGTTTAATTTTTGATAATGAATTAATTACTTAACATGATTTTTTTTTTCAGTTCTGTTTTTTGTGATTAAGACGCTGTTATCCCGTCGAGGCCGTTTTTTGAACACGATCGAAAGTGTTTTAAACTGTGTTTTAAAGTCTGAAATTAAATTATGTCTTATTTAAGGATCGGGCGGATGGGCGACTGTTCTCAATTACACGATTAGATTAAGTTTACTAGATAGAAAAACATCCCAAAGATACCCCTTTTTGTTATGTTTTTTCAATACTATGATTAAACTGCTGATATTTAACTTTTTATTCTTGTACTTAACTAAATACATTAAATATTTCTAGTGAACTCAGAAGAATTTTTAGCTTAGAAACTCCCATGAGCAAAGATATTGACGAAAAACACGTTTTTTTGCGATCCTGCTTTCAATTGGATCGGGATGGCTAATTGTAAACTTATGCTTGCAAGAAAGAGACGCTTGCACTGGGATAATCTAGCCTTAATTTATAGATACATAATACTAATTTATTCTAGTCAGTATTTTAGTAAGCTGATTGAGAAGGCAACCGCTATAAATTCCGGTTAAGAATAGACTGCCCCTTTCCTACCTGTGGATGCTATACGAGGCGACTATGGGATAAGGTTTCTAACAGGTTTTAGTGGGCAAAAGCTATCACCACTTGACTTGAAAATCTATCCTGAAACCTTCATGCTAAACATATAGTATGCCCTGCTCGTTTGTAGTTGTAGATTAGTTTCTGACACCCGAAATTGATTATGGTCGTGAGTTTATGTATGTATGGAACTGTCATTCATTAGCATTAGTGATTTTGATTAGGACATTAGCCAAAAAACCGGGAGGATGCGGAGCTAGAACGAATCGTTCTAGATGCGGAGAGATGAAAGGTGCAGTAAGTAACGTTTCACCAAATTTTTTATTAATCCCAATTCTCTTCTCTTACTCTCTTTCCTCTCTATTACTACTAGAAAGAACGTATATCGGAAACTAAACAAGTCGATTGGTTGTCATAACACAATTCTTCTCCCCTTTTGTGGATAATTGGCCTACGATTTTTGGCGCGCTTCCAAACGTCGCAATAGTTTTGCAGACGATTAATTTCATTCTTCGAATTGTGGCTTTTTGTGTAAATGGACTATGGAGTAACATTCAATGATGCAAACAAAATAATAGCACTGGTTATTAATTTGTTTTGTATATTATGTCGGTTGTTTGTTAAATTGTCAACCATCGATTCGGTAGTTATTAAAAACAGTATTTTTTCCACTGTTTTCAGACTATAAATAAAATAAACTTACTCAGCCGAAAGAACGATTTACTTACAAGTTTTTACAATAAAAAACATAAATTGTACTTGAACTTCAAGAATAATAATCTCAACATTTTTTAAAACTAATTTCAATGATTATTAGAACGAACTACGATTTTTTGCGTATTTTGTTTTCAAATCTTATTAAATTTTAGCAACGGGTGCAAAAAAAGAAAACAATACTATCAAGCATTTGTAAATGTCTTCACGAGTACTGTAAAAACGTTAATGCGGTCAACGTACCCGTATGTGTTCCCATTCCGGAGCGTACACATTATGTACAGAATTAGCTTTCCCGGGTTATCCCTTTATCGAATGGTCATAAAACCTAAAGGCAATCAAACATGTGGAAGCAAAGGTATACTCCCACCAGCTGAGTTCATTTCCCCACAGGAACATCCCCTGGGCACAATCTGCAATGGCCAGTGTGGAAGTTAAATCGGCTACGCGCTCAAGTTGACCGCTGCAGACAAATTTATGCAATTGGGGGTACAGGTATCCTGGAACAACGCAGTGTGATTGCGGCGATCCTATCCAGTCGATAGTACACCTACATGATAGAGGACGTAAATAAAGCTACTATAGACGCTGTCAGGCTCCCCGAATGCCTTGTCGATAAAATATAGAAACACCACCGTATAACAAAATGACACGAAAAGAAGAAGAATCAATCCTAAAAGGGAAAGATTCAAATTCGCGTAAAACGATAATTCTGTTTAGTGTTTGTGGTTAAAAAATAAATATCTTGTTCATATTGTAGGAGAGAAGTTGAATGATTATTTTAATTCCTTCAAACTTCCATTAATATCTATTTTTTTTAACTCAAGTTTCATACTTTCTGAGAACATGACGCATTCGGCATTGAGTGAATTTACATAATAACGATGCATCGGCGAATTGCTTCAACGATTGAAGAATTATACCGATTGTTTTGTAAATGTTTCCTTAGTGCTTTATGAGTTTTTTGTTAGTAGGAAACAAAATGTTTCCGTGCCAGTTATATTGCTACTGTTTATGTATATTTACAATGGCATATTCATGTATATTCTTAACTGTAAACGCGAAAATTTTGAATTATGCGAAAGGGACCATTTGCAAATGGGACCAACTGTAAATGGGCTCATTTGCGAATCCTTAAGGATGCGAATGGGACAAGTCGCTAATAATCCCCCTCAACTATAGGTAGGTATTGGCATTTATTTTTATTAGCATTACACTCAGTTGAAGAAACGCTTATTAAAGTTAATCCTACATTAAATGTCTTGCTAGCTTTTACTACGCCCACAAGACAAAAAGTGACAACAAGAGATTTAACAGAGGATTAACTTTAATGAGCGTTTCTGCAACCGAGTGTTAGACCATACCAACAAGTTCTTCTTAAGAAACTTATTAAAGTTAGCCTTCTTTCCTTTCCGTACAGACATCTAGAGCGGTTGATTTCTTAAGACTTGCTTGTTATATTGAATTATCGGAAAAACTTTGCGACCACTATTTTGAAATTGAGTTTACGTTTCTTCTCTCTTGTAGAACTTCAACAACGTTAAACTTCTTTGAATACTAATATCTTTGTATCAAAAGTAAAGTATTAATACACTCAAATACATTTAAAATTATTACTGATGCTACACTGCTGGTGCCCAGACAGATTATTTCTGCGAACTAAATTTAAATCTGCTGAATATTCTATAACGTTGTTGATAATTAAATCGATACAGGCAAGGCAAGTACAGCCACAGAATAATTATCCTACAGAGAAACAGTTTCATACAACTTCGCGGCGGCCGGTACACCCATGCATGCCTAGCAACTGCCGCACTCTCGCACGTCAACGTTCACGTACGAGAATGACCTACAGTATGGTCACAGTTTACTAGTTACATCATAACAAATACATCATCATCATCATCATCAGCCCGGTAAACCCCACTGCTGGGTATAGGCCACTTCATTTTCAAAAAAATCAACAAATACATCACTTCCGATAAATTACGAAACGATAAATTCTCACGCTTTAATTACCTGCTATCAGACGGTACGCGCAAAAATATATCTAGTGTGTTATTCTTCGTACATCACGCGACGTATGCGACGTTGCCGGCTGGAGCGAGTGGCAGAAAGCAACTAAGCGAATCGCTTACGATTTTACGATACGATCGAGGGACCGAGGCCTGCATGGCTAGCATGGCAGCGTGATATAGCGCTATCCCGCCTTCGCTCTCTTAAATTTCTATTTGCGCTCGAACGAACGAGATAAAAGGCGTGATATAGCTGTATCCCGTGCAACATGCTACGCCTTCTGGTTTTGTACAAACACCGCTGCGCATGTAGGTGTGAAGCTGTTTCTCTGTAGGATATCTACTCGGTGGTACTGCCTTTGTTACTTCAGTGGGACGAAATGAGCGTGGAGAATCGATTTATTACGGTATTTGTATTTCGGTTTTTGTTGGAGCACAATACTACACAACCTACAACACTACATTGCGTTGCGGACAAGTCCTGGTGGTCCTTGTGGCGAGCTGCCTCGCTTACCGTGCAGGTGGTGTCGTGACGATGGGGGTTCGATCCCCGCCCAGGCCTACACGTACCAATGAGGTTTTAGGACTTGTAACTATTTAAAACGGTGATGGAAATATCGCAATTTGAAAAAATTTAAGTAAATGTTTCAATTTATCCATGTTACAGTTTGGGACATTGATAGTGAAATGTGGAAGTTCTGTATTTTGGATTGATACAGAAAGCTCGCAATAAGAAGCCGAAATTTTAGCTTGCTTGGCCGGAAATTTCCCTTACTCTTCCTTTGAACAAAACCATATTTTCTAAGTGGCGGTAAGATATACGACGATTACGCAGATCAATCGCTCTTTGAATGTTTGTAATAATTTGTCTAAAATAAGCCTATTAGATGTATTTTTCAATCCATTTGAAAAGGTAGGATTTTATGACCTCAGAATAGCTTATGTTATGTTATGATATGACGCATCGCTTACAGATATGACCATATCATTTTAATTAAATTACTAATACTTTATTCTCAACAAATAAGAATACATTTTCATCAATATTAAACCTTCAAATGGTACTCTTAGACCAAAATAAAAATCTGCAATAGTATTTTTCATCAAGTTTTATTTCATTTTCCCGGACCGCAAAGTAATGAAATTCCGCCGGATTAAGTTCACCAGACGTTCTGCATTTTACGGGATATCCTATATTAAATTAGGATATCCTATTATAGCTACCGGTATTGACTTTGTCCGGGATGTATGGTGAAATTCGGGAAGAACAATATTAGAGATGCAAATGAGAAAGTGTTCTTATGAAATGATTTGATACTCAGGTACATTGTACCAATCTTCATTCAAATGAACAAACAATAAATAAATCCAAAACTATGTAATATTTATTCAGAGAAAATACAACTACTGTGCTTGATAATATGTTTTCACGTTTTTCTCAAGCCTTAAAAAATCGGTGTTTTTTTTAACTAACCTATATAAGATACCTTTACTTTTCTAACAATTAATTAAATACTTAAATAAATGAATATCTTTGACATTGTCACACATATTAACATACTTAAAGTACCCGAATTTTGACCGGACGTGTATTAGTATGACTAGACAACGAATATACAAACATCCTTAAAGCTGGTACAAATATTCACATTTACAAATATTTTCCTCTTGCGAGATTCGAACCCGCGACCCTCGGATCAGCCAACTGCGGTATCAGGCCGTCTACTTCATAATTAACTGCGTTAACATGACCACTCTGTCCCCGTGCTCGCAGGGTAACTTTAATTCTTAAACTCATTTCGCAACCCTGGTGACGACCTCCCCATTAATTTTATAATAGAGGTCGCTTTTAATAGTTTCTAATCCCTCCGGGTCGGGGAAGGTTGTATTGTGTTAGAACTTTTGTCACGAGTTAGACTATTGTTGGGTTGATTGCATTTTAGAGTTGTTTTATACTTTTTATTTTTAAAGAAGATCGATAGTGGGTAGTGAATTCTAGCTTTTGCCCGCAGCTTCGTCCGCGTGGATTTCGGAAAACTTCAGCACCCCTTTGCAACATTTAAGGCATATAGCATACAGAAATTACAGAAGGAGTCGAGGCGGCGGGCGTCGAGGCACGGGGACACCTAGTGATATGTCACTTTGTGCGTTTTTCCCTAGTTGGTTAGGACATTGCAGGCTGAATCATCTTGACCAAAGAACAATCATTCCATGCTAAGGACCGCACGTTAAGCTGTTGGTCCCGACAATTATCTCTGGTGCTAGTAGTCGTTACATAAAAACCACGTCAGAGGCCGTAAGGCGGTCTGAAAAAACTCTGACACCAGGGCTTGCTGCCCACACGATAAGAAGAAGACCTTACTGTTGAAAAAATATTTTAAATCCGCCAGCCAACAGCAGTGTCCGCGACAAATTGCTCAACATGCCTTCCGGAAACCAATGTGCCCGGGATGAAATACCACTAAAGTGTAAATGTTGCTATGTGTAATAATGTTATTCTTCTCTTTATATTGCAGGACGAGGAGTCCCTGGAGTCTACGAGGCCAGTCGCAAACATCACCCACCACAGCATCATGTACGCGCCCAAATGTCTCGTCATCGTCTCCAGGCAAGATTACATCGATACCTTTCGGGTGAGTCAGGCTCCTCACTATTTTACAGCCGGAATACTTCTACCACACTATAAGAATGAGTTCATATTAAATACATACAATACGGATACTCGCAACCCTCCACCAATTTTGAACTGACAATCTCTCTCGGTGGAAGGAGCAGTGGTGTATTTATCTCTCATTCGCACTCAATGAGCGTACATGTGCTAGTTTCTTCTTGTGAGTGCGAGACCGTTTGCATGAGGACGTTCGAAGTGTGCTTCCACTGTTGGACTTATCTTGGTATCAGACGAGGCGCTTTTTGTGACTTATCGACGCGATATGCAGTTTATAATAAATATATAGTTTGTTTAATTTATTAAGTCTGTTTTCAAAAAGACCTAGGAGGAGTTAGACCAGATTAGGGAAATCATAAAAAAATGCCAGGTTAAAAGTAGCCGAAATCGACGGGAATGTATGACAAGATGGACATAGAAGAAGCAAGAGAGGCGTATCAGCCCAAGCGGAGATCAATAGTCTCTGTCTACAGTTCTGGGAAAAAAGCGTAATGTATGTGATGGATATTTAGAATTAGATGGCGTAACATGTTTCTTAATGGAACTCCTGACACTGACAGCTGGCTGATAATCAAATAATCAGAAACAAAATAACAATGAAACCTTTATTGTCTTTTCAGAATTGCCTCGGCATAATCTACACGGTGTGGGTAGAGAACCTGGGCGTACCCCTCGAGACGTTGGTAGGTAACCTGCTGGGGTGCGTGCTGGTGCCGCCGCCTGGCGGGCCGCAGGTGCGCTTCAGCATCGGCGCCGGCGACAGGCAGGCGCTTCAGCCGCCCGCCACGCCGCCCATGCCCGTCACACACACCGCCGTGCATATGCTACTGAGATTACTGGGTGAGTGCGGTATTACTGCGGTTTCAGTCCTGATGGCTACGGATGCTTTTAAACTTTGAAGGAAAACGTCATGAGGAAACCTGCGTGTACGCTGAAGAATAAAATCTGATGCGTATGTGAAGTCTACCAATTTGCAATGGGCACGCGTGGTGGACTGACGGTCATACACCCTCCTTGATCCTTGTCTTTGCTCTGCAGTGGGTCGTATTGTAGGCTGATGAGCCACATCTTCTCTCCAACGGAACACCTTCCGAGGCGGTGGTAGATTAAAAAAAAAATATGTCAAAAAGTTATCTATGTGATATTAAATTTAATGCTTAAACAATTTTGATTTGGTTTGAGTACGATGCGTCCTAGGACTCATAAACTTGGAAGTACAATAAAAAGGAGCTACCATAACATAATATCATCTAAAACCGCTAATAATAGGAATGTTTTTCAAATTTATCCCACTTCTGATTTTGTGATAACCTACTATGGAAAGATTGTATTGGAGTTGGTGATAATAAAGCCTTATGCGATGTCGCTTAGCCACTTTATGGCTGTCACTCATACATATTAATGTGCATATTTATCTGAAATAGAATTGCTGGTTGCTAATTGAGTGTTAATTGCATCCCAGTATACTAATATCGACGTTTAGACTGGTAAGTTACTTTAGAGGCCTTGAAGTGTCTTCTGAAAAAGGAAAAACTCAGTACAAAAACCGGTGAAGTGGTAGTACCAGTAATACCAGTAAATTGCGTCTACTATGGCCTAGTGTAGAAGAGAGATTTTTTTTTTTTATTTATAATTAATGGACTTCTTGCTTGTGCGTTAGCACCGCATTATCGCCAATGTCAAGTGGTTTGCATCTATCCAATCTCGAGGATTGTTTTTGAGTACGAACACAACTGAGATGGATTGTGGAGCCTCGTGGCAGGCTGAAACGCGAACCGCGCGAACACCACGCGAAGACGAGTGTTCGGGGCAAACCCTGCAACGTGACTCCAGAGAAGAGAGATTAGTAGGTAGGTGGACTTACGCCTATACATGCTCCCTGAGGGTAGGCATGTGCCCTGCAGTGGGACGTATATAGGCCGATGATGATGATGAAAAGGCGCCTTATGTCAATGCGTGACAGCCTGTATTTGTTTGCGATTCGCGGCGCTGTAGGTACTTATCACAGCTGTCAAACACGAGTGGCGAAGCAGTGCCACAGGGCATTTATTTTCACTTCACACGATTGCAACAAAACTAACCAAATATTCTCTAAATTCCAGGTATCCACAACTCAGTAACGCTCTGGTGCGCGGTCATGTCAGAACACAAGGTCCTGGTGGTCTCCCTGGCGGGGGCCCGGCTGGCCGCCGCGTGTCGAGCGCTGGCAGCCCTGATGTTCCCCTTCAGATATGCCCACGTGTACATACCGCTCCTGCCGGCCGGGCTATCCGAGGTGCTGGCAACACCGACGCCTTTCCTGATCGGTGTCCATTCCAGTTTGAAGGAAGAGGTCTCGGAGTTGGTGAGTTGAATTTGTGAATGGGGACGCAGGGAATTAAATGTCCCTAAAACATAAATTTCGATAGATATGGCGATTTATCTATTCGTTAAGCCTTAAAACTGTTTTATCAAGTTGACTAACTTGCTTCTACTAATTTGCACTGGGCCTGCGTGGTGGAGTATGGCCCGTATCCCCCCATGCTTATTCTTGACAGGTCTGTATACTTTCATGGGTGATTGTACTCATGATACTGAACAAATTTCTCAAAACAACATAACGGAAATTATCAAATATATTTTTTTCGACTCCTCATTCAAATTATAAACGTTTGATCAGCTGATTTAGTATGAAAAGACCAAAATTTGTTTTCTGCTAATTTCCTATAGGTTTCTAAGAGAAAATTGTTCAGTATACTAGTCCCTAAGTCCCTAACACCTTGTATTGTATAACATGACATTTTCAGAAATTTTTTCGTTGATTTCTACCATGTATACTGTGACATTTCTGTCTTGTTATGTCTTGTCTAAAGAACATGATCAATCTACTACAACAGACATATTATGTTTACGCCTTAAAGTCCCATTGAGGCACAGGCAGGTATACAATTGATCACTATCTGCTAAGATCCTGAAAAACCTTTTGCCAATTCCACAATCATAAGTCGATCGACTAATAACTCTAAATTATCCTCCACAGCTCGACGTAATAGTAGCAGACCTAGACGTCGGTTCCTTGCACATCCCACCCGGCGTGAACATCCCTCGGCCAGAAGACAAGCTCCTATCCTCGCTGCAGGAGGCGCTGGCGTTGGTCTTGCAGCCGGAGCTCCGCGCCGCTGACTCCGCCTTCGCTCCACCACCGCCGTTGGCTTCACCGCCGCATATGTTGGACAAGGAGATCAGGGCGGTCTTCATGAGGACTTTAGCTACGCTGCTTCAGGGTTATAGGTGAGAATGGGTTCTTGATTTACTGCTACGATAAGTAACGTTATTTCTATCTATCTATCTATCTATAACGTCACGCCTCTTTCCCATTGGGGTAGGCAGAGACCAGAGCGCGCCATCTACTACGATCCTTACACACATCTTTTGCCTCATTCACATCCATACATCTCTTCATACATGCCCGTCGGTTTCGAGTACTCCGCACCTCCCCTTTTTGTAGGACGCAACTGATTTGATCAGAATACGTCCTACGAGGGCGCCCTCTGCCGACACATCCACTCATTTTAGCTCCATATATCTCTTTCGTACATCTGCTATCACTCATCCTCTCCACATGACCAAACCAACGAAGCATTCTCTATTCTTGTCACAACATCTTCTTTCAATTTACATCGATCTCTAATCACACAATTTCTCACTCTATCTTTCAGCGTATCGTTATTTAAACCTGGTATATATTAATATGCCTCTGTACTGTCTTATGGTTCTCATAAATCAATAATATTCATGAATGTTAGTTAGGATTTATTTGAAAAAAAATTGCTTAATACAGTGTTCTACTTGTTTATAGATATCGTTAAAAGTATGTTACACATTGTGGAAATAATTTTTGTTTTTTTCAACAAGGTTTAAGGAAAATCTAAAAGGGCAAATGCTAGTATTTTCTTGCTAAACACTCGTATCTGCCGTATCTGCTGTCGTATCTGCTCTCTTGTACCACTGTACCCTAAGAGGAATAAAATAATGGTGCGAAATTGACCAGAAGCTTATCTGGGGTGACCCTACCCCTATCGTCTTTGATTCGTTGCGGGTTCTAAGACAAATTAGAGTCATCCCCGGGACCGCTGGACTTCATTGTCTAGTGTTATGCGTGATCGCCGCTGTTCATCCTGATTTACAGGAGTTACAGCGGTGGGAATGTGTGGTGGGCCAATCCCTGTCTTTTTATCCGGGGCGACTGTTTGGGCGTCGCCCAGTGGGCAGATCCATGATCAGGTCTTGAGGAGCTGGATTGAGATGGCATAGAAAAGAGATGAGAGACGTGTTTTGCTGTCGGAGACCTACTTCGGTTAATTGAGCTAGCCAGCGCAGAATGTAAGCTTTAAGTGACCTGAAAATAATAGCTATGTTTTGTTTGTTTGCAGACACTGCCTGACAATAATCCGCATCCACCCGTCGCCCGTGCTCACGTTCCACAAGGCGGGGTTCCTGGGCGGGCGGGGGCTGTCGCAGTGCCAGTTCGCGCAGCGCCTGCTTGACTCCATGTTCTTCAACGGGGTGGTGGCCGAGCGCGGCCCGCCCTGGAGGCCCACCGATATTTGGGACGAGCTTGTACAGTTAGTATTACTCAGTATATCAAGCCTTTTCAGGAAGAATAATGTAGGTGCCCATTCGTTTACTTTATAAGTGAAGATTTTAATTTCTACTGCATGTCTCTATCTTCTATTGTAACTCTGACTTCTCTAAGTATATGCATATTTTATCTTGGTATGTTAAAGGCCATATCACGCTAAATTAAAAAATGAAAGGAAAATCTCTCCTTGTAAAATATACAAATCGGTGATTATAACGTTCTTTCCGAATTTCGGTACTACTGTTGAAACGTGGATATAGATGAGATTTCAGAATATCTCTGACTTGACTAGCCCCTCGGGGAATATAGTCGTAAGTATCGCCTCGAATGTGTGCATGAAAGATTAATTCGATATTTATTATAATGGTATATTATTATTGTTGGTTGGGTATTGCAAGCAAGGGTCGTTATGTAACACTGCGACCATCGCTGGTCTTTTGTGTTCGCCCCATGGAGTAAGAGGAGATGGCATATCGGCTTGTTTCTATAGAAAATTATGTCGCCGACAAAGGGGGTGAGGGACGGGCGAGGGGAGACAAAAAGCTTAGGGGAGCGTGTCATTTCTCTATGGTCGCAGTACAAACTAGTGCACAATTGGTGGCTACAGTGCAACTTTGTTACACCATCTCTACCAAGGGGAGCGTGTAATTTCTCTATGGTTCGCCCCAAGCTCACCCATATTTTACGCATACCTCCGAACTTATGGTATTTTCTTTTCATTCTCGGGTATACAGGTTTCCTCACGATGTTTTCCTTCACCGCCGAGCTATTGATAATGATAAATACAACCGTACATAAATTCCGTAGAACTTAGTGGTACAGGCCTGGAATCGAACCGCCGCCTCATGATTGAGGCGCTAGCTCTCTTCCGTATGGACTATCATCTCATATAATGGTCTAGCTCTGGCTGTTAGAATGATATAAGAACCTCCTTGAGCTTTCTGGCTAAGAAGTCGGCAAGTCAACGCAAAAATAACGAATTGCATTATATATTTTCAGGAATCTTCCAGAGCAGCTAAGACTAGAATCTCTAAATCCAGACTTGCAGTTGCAGCACATACAGGACCTAGCGATGCAGTTACACCTCAATGAGAACCCCAATCCACAGGTACTCATGAAATTATTCTAATAGATACATCCTTAAAACTAAGTTAAGACAAATTAAGGCACACTCAGTTGCAGAAACGTATTGGGGTTGTGGTGGTCCAGTGGCGAGTTACCTTGCCTGCCGTGCAGGAGGCGATGGTTCGATCCCCGTCCAGGCCGACTCGTACCAATGAATTTTTCGGAATTTATGTACGATTTGTAACACCACTGGCTTTTCGGTGAAGGAAAACATCGTGAGGAAACCTGCATGCTTCAATTTCGAGGCATGTATTGTACCCACTGTCCATTATAAGTGGCGACGGGCTCACCCCTCGTCTCACTGGGCAGAGTTTCGGTACTACTGGTGAAAAGTGGATGTTCTGAGATTTCAGAATATCTCTGACTACCTCCTCGGGGAATATAGTCGTGAGCATATGCAATGCATGCATGCAGTTGCAGAAACGCTCATTAAAGTTAACCCTCCATTAAACCTCTTGCTGTCACTTTTTGTCTTGTTGACGTAGTAACAGCAAGAGATTTAATGGAGATTTAACTCTAATGAGCGTGTCTGCAGCTGAGTGTTGGTCGGGTACACCATTGCCTTCCCTGACAGTTTCTATCGTCAATACTTTATTTGAGCTATTATGATGACGGTATCGCTCGTTATACAGAGCCGGCCCTCTGTACATGTTCATTTTTGTTCTGCTTAGGATTGAGGCACATATACCGACCGACGTCGAGCCCGTACAAAAATGTGATTTAGTATTGGCCCGCCGCCGTCGGTTGCCATCGGTAAATGTGTCTCAATCCTTACTCGGCCTGTGTTCGTAACGGCCGGCCTGGACACGGCTCTGATGTGACCTTTATGACCTTATTTCACTGCATTCCGCGTATTGAAATGAAACGTGTTCGACTAACAGCATATCATCACCGTCATCGTACGAATTGCAGGCATATCAGCAGCGCATACTGCGGCCGCCAGAGGGCGCCTCGTCCCGCATCCACCAGCCGCCGCTGCCGCAGCTGGACGTCGAGCGAGTCAGCGAGGTCATCGAGGAGGTCACCGCCAGGAACGCCAACAATGTCAAGTTAGTCTGAGTCTGCATAGTTGGTCGAGCAATGTCTAATTTCTGGCATATCAGCAGCACATACTGCGGCCGCCAGAGGAGATTAATTAACATCTAATGTCATCATCATTATTATCAGCCTATAAACTGGCCTAACCTCAAGGAATGTATGGTCGTTAGTCCACCACGCATGTCCAATGCAGATTGGTAGACTTCACTTGCGCATCAGAATTTTTTCTTCAGCGTATACAGATTCAGAGTCAAACGGTGAAGGATCCTAATATGAATTGTGATAATTATTCCTAGGATTTTTATACAAATCGTCGAATGTACCATTTTTCGGTGACAGCTTTCGAAGGCTGACTAAGCGATTTAAATTGTTTATTGAGTTTAGAACAGACACTTTAGTTTTGATAGAGTAGAAAGTATGTTTTGAGTCCAAAGTCGTGATCGTAGCATAGTACAGCATAGCATTTGTCGCGACTATATTCCTATATTCCCCGAGGGGGTAGTCAGAGATATTCTGAAACCTCCGAATACCCACGATTCACCAGTAGAACCGTAAGTCTGTCCAGTGTGACGGGGGGCGACTATATTCCTCTAGCAGAGATATTCTGAAAACTCACAACATTTACGTTACACTAGTAGTACCGAAACTCTGTCCAGTGTGACGGGGAGTGAGCCCGTCCCCACTTATAATGGACAGTGGGTACAATACATGCCTCAAAATTGAAGCATGCAGGTTTCCTCACGAGGTTTTCTTTCAATGAAAGGCCAGGGGTGTTGCAAATCGTATATAAATTCCGAAAAACTCATTGGTACGAGCCGGCCTGGACTGAACGGGGATAGAACCATCGTCACTGGACCACCACGGTTTTTAAGAGAATTTTATTCCGAGAGCGTAAATGCGTACTGCATACAAACGTACTATGGTGATATTTTTTTTTTTTTGTTTTTTTTTTTTACGCTCACAGGCACATACATTGTAATGATATCAAACTAGCACTAAAGGCTTTTATTATGGAAACCATACAACAACGGCACGAACATATAACATCCATGACCGAACCGGGATTCGAACCCAGGACCCTGGTTTGGCAGTCCGGCGTGGTAACCATTACACCAACCGGGTCGTCAGTCAGTCATATTTTCAATACTAACCAATTAAAGTCAATGAAATTTTGCAGAAACAATCTAGAAACAAATCTCTATGTTTCTATGGAGTTAGATTTTCGTTAAAATATACAGTTTCAATGCTAGGATTAATTTAAGATTTGTATGGAAATCTTTGAGACACTGTAACTTGAAAACTATACATTTTAACGAAAATCTGACTCCATACAAGCATAGAAATTTGATTCTAGATTGTTTCTGAAAAATTTCATTGACTTTAATTGGTTAGTATTGAAAATATCACCATAGTACGTTTGTATGGAGCGCGCTCCGAATAATATACCCGTTAAAGTATGCTCTCACCGTCTCGCGGACATTGGACGGACGCAACGGGTTCGATCGTGGATTAGTCCAGTAAAAATACGGGTCGAAAGGAAATAATTTATAATAAGCAATTTTTTGCGCTAGATCGTTTATACAAATGATATTAAGATACTTTATTAACGAATCCCACTAAATTTCGTATTTTTAATTTTTAGTACTAAAATGTAAATTTTTTATTTATAGTGTCAGATTTCTTTCTTTTTTCATTATTATTGTTTGTTTTAGGTTATGAGTTTACATATACTGTGTAAATTTTGTACTAAAATAGATTTTTTCGTAATTTCAACATATTTAAAAAAGAAGGTTCCGAGGTGATTTTTCGTTGGATTTATTTGTAACATAAAAGAATACAAATGAATTTAACAAATGGCAAAAAAAAATTGTATATACTATTTTTTTCCAATTTTACATGATTTTTTTTACTTTGCTTAATTATTTAATAAAATTTTTAGGGGGATTTTCAATCTAAATGATAACTAGAATTATAATCTAAAATATGAAAGAAAAAAACCGGCTATTATAAATTATTTACATTCGCCATACAAGCGACCCGTAACTTTACTGGAGTAGATGTGAGCTTTACAGACGATGTTTGGTTTCAGACTGTCAGCTCTTAGACCACCGCAGCCTCGGATAGTGCCTCCCGCCGCGCCACCTACCGGCGCTACCGAGTTCGGACAGCTATTAGTTACCAACTCCGCTAGGAGACTAGAAGTTAGTACATCTTTCTTTATAACATTCTAACTTCACTCATCAATAGTAAGTTCTTTAATTTAGGTACAAAAAGCAGGCTACTATTTTGACTTCTATGTGTGTGTATTTACCTATTAGTGAATTTTATTAATTACTACGGTATTTTCGTTTGATTGAGGATGACTTTTGTATGCATTTGATGTTTAAATTAGCGTATTCGAAATCATCAGCAGCGCACGGACTCCACCTATCAAGCATTTGTTCAGAGTTAAAAATCAACCGTCCCATTTCTTCCATGTCTTCTTTTTTTAAAGTCTGTAAAAATTATTGACGAATATTACTTGACGAAATGCGTATGGACCAACTGCGTATTGGACGAAATGCGTATTGGACCAAGTGGTACTAGGTCACTGTAACAGGGCGACTAAAAGATAAGGTCTCTTTTGCAGTGTTTTTGTGGGCAAAAACCTTGACACGTCGTACTGAATCCTTTAATACGCTAAAAAGTGAGCCTTGCGCTTGCTACAGTTTAAAAGTTTGTTGGTAGATAAATCAACGTTTCTGACCACCCTGAAAGGGATTACAGTCGTTAGTTTGTTAGGTGGTTTTAACATTCTAAACATTACGCCAAAAATCTCTCTAAAGCAAACCTTTAAACCAGGTACTACGCGCATGTGTGGCGGCCATATTCGAGTGTAGATACGCGGACGCGCGCAAGTCGTTCCCCGCAGTACTGCGGGCGCTGCGTGCGCCGGCCGCCAGGTCTGCCCTAGTGAGGGACTTGCAGGCCAGGCTGCCTAGCAACAAGCACCTGCTGCAGCATCACCAGTTCGACCTGCTGACTAGGTGAGTGCCTTCACACGCTAGGTGCAGGTCCGCGCTCGTGCGCTGCGGGACCTGCAGGCCAGGCTGCCCAGCAACAAGCACCTGCTGCAGCATTACCAGTTCGACCTGCTGACTAGGTGAGTGTCTTCACACGCTAGGTGCAGGTCCGCGCTCGTGCGCTGCGGGACCTGCAGGCCAGGCTGCCTAGCAACAAGCACCTGCTGCAGCATCACCAGTTCGACCTGCTGACTAGGTGAGTGCCTTCACACGCTAGGTGCAGGTCCGCGCTCGTGCGCTGCGGGACCTGCAGGCCAGGCTGCCCAGCAACAAGCACCTGCTGCAGCATTACCAGTTCGACCTGCTGACTAGGTGAGTGCCTTCACACGCTAGGTGCAGGTCCGCGCTTGTGCGGTGCGGTGCGGGACCTGCAGGCCAGGCTGCCCAGCAATAAGCACCTGCTGCAGCATCACCAGTTCGACCTGCTCACTAGGTGAGTGCCTTCACACGTTAGGTGTAGGACCGCGCTCGTGCGGTGCGGGACCTGCAGGCCAGCTGCCTAAAATCGATTCTGTTAGAAACGAACAATTTTATTGATCCTCCTGAAAAATGCCTTTTCTGAAAGTGCCGGCTAACAACTAAAAATGGTACGTATTGTTAGAATTATGTATTTGGAGCAATAGTATGGTATAACTGTGTTCAGAATACCTACCACTCTCGTGCCATATTTACTATTACTCCAAATATATATTTCTAACAATACGTACCATTTTTAGCTGTTGGTCGGCGCACTTTCAAAAAAGGCCCAAAAATGTATGGAGCCTGAATGATCTCTTTATTCTTCTTATTTGTTACTAGTAGT
This sequence comes from Agonopterix heracliana, assembly GCA_963693445.1. Taxonomy (NCBI): domain Eukaryota; kingdom Metazoa; phylum Arthropoda; class Insecta; order Lepidoptera; family Depressariidae; genus Agonopterix; species Agonopterix heracliana. Next base: position 5,357,322 of record OY856321.1, read on the forward strand.
AGTCTAGGAAATCTACGGATTTTTGTATTGAGTAAGTTATAGCCTGTAGAATCCCACTGCAGGGCAAAGGCCCTTTGTATTGAGTAGGTAGCAATAATTACAAATTGGGTGATAATTTTGAATGTATTAAATAAATACCTAAAAAACAGAAATACTCAATAATCCCCCATTTTTGATTATGTATTATTTAATAATTAAAACATTAAATATAAGTATGAACAAATAATGGAAAACTGCAGATTTTCAGGACGGCTTTGTTCAACCCGTTTTACTTATAACAATTATTTTGTAAGTACTAACAAATTATAACATTATTTATCTACGAATACGAATTTAAGAAATGTTAATCAAGCTCAAAAAGTGGCACCAAAAAAACTGTACCGTGTTCTAAATTGGTTCTATAAAAACTGTACCTTGTCGCCGAAACTCTGACATTTTTCATTAGATGCCAAAAAATTTTTGGATTTTGTTTGGAGTTACTCTTCTATAGTTATTCTTATTCGTAGTTATTTATAACTTAATATATTTACTGTTGTACTTACACAGTTTGTTCACAAAATATATGTATTTTATAAAATTTTCTATTTGTGATTATTAACTGTCTCTTTTGAGGGTAAGGAGGAAGAAATATCATCAGAAATATGCTTGGCGTTTGTACATTTATATCGATTTTTAGGTATTTCTCAGGGTCCAGGAGTGCGATTTTTGAAACTCATTCGCTGAGCTTATTAGTCGAAAATGACAAAATTACTATGGAGAAACTATTCTCTTAGTAACAGTGTTAAATCACATGCATCTTTCAACTGCTGATTTGAATTTCAAAAATCATACTTCAAGAGTGCGATTTTTGAAAGTCAAATCAGCAGTAGAAAGATGCATATCTCCATAGTAATTTTGACATTTTCGACTGCTGAACTCAGCGAATGAGATTAAAAAATCGCACTCCTGAGCCTATATAACCACGAAATTTCGACAGAAGTGTTATAAACTAACAGTAATAGTAGTTCAAACACAATTTACTAAAGTGTATTTGATGCAATCTCCAACCGTATTTTTCCTAGACTATAAAGATAATCTACCTATCTGCGATATAGTGGAATAAATATTAATATTCTTATTTATCATTTTCAAGCTCAGTAAATTTCGCAGAAGTCTTTACACACGCGACTTTTACTAAATCCTTTGTGATAAACGCGTGGGCACTATATTCGCCGAATACACCTTTGATTGGGAGTTCTTCGTAGTTGAAAATAAATTGTTTAAAACTTAATATACCCTGTAACAAAGAAAACATATATTTAAGAAAAGAGAAAATTAAATATTCTAAAAACAATAGAAAACCGGAGAGGAAAAATTATTGAACGCTTGATACTAATCGACAGTTTATTTAAAACTATATTGAAAGGGAAGATAGAAGGGAAAAGAGGCAGAGGAAGACCTAGACAGAGTTATCCAGTCCAAGTGATGGAAAAGGTTGGTCTTGGTGCCGCGTCGTATCAAGAACTCAAGCCACTATCGAAAAAGACACAGGATTAGCAAATACTCCACCGTCAGTGCGTAGCTCTTAAGGGGCCATAGGTCCAGACGAATATTTTCTATGAGAAACGCGATTGCCGAGCGCTCCGAAAAGTGTGTGCGTGAGCCGTATTTTCGATTAAAAACAACTAACCAAAGTACTTTTTCTAGATTTTATTTATGATTGCACTAGTTAAACTAATGGTGAATATGTGAGTATAAATACCAACAATCGGAAAGTATTTTAAGTTCTTCTAAACCGAGAAAAATGTTTAAAAATGCATGAAAATACGTCATCTTTGTGACGATTTTCTATCGAGTGAAATAATTCCAATCGTGTATTCAGTTGATGATTGCACTAGATGAAATATCCAAAAATACTGAGGTATGACTTTAGTTTCGGTAAATGGTATAAATCTAGTCGTAAAATGAAAAATAAAAGATGCCTCCGAGGTATTTCCACCTACTATTACGTCTTAAATAAGATGATGTTAATGCTATTCCAAGCGGAAATTCAACCGAAACCATGTTGTCATTCATTCCGAAACGAGAAATACAAGCGCGAGTATCTTCTTCTTCATCGTGTCGACTTCTTTTGAACATAGTCGCTAAATAGTATACCTTGTCAGAAGTGGGCAACCGATATTGCACCGTGGCACAGTCTCAAAAGGTCCTATGTCACATGCAATAAGAATAGAATGCCAGAAATGTAAGATTTAAATAAAATAAAAACGAAAAAGCACTTATATATAGAAAATATATTTTCTTCGTTTCGCCACCATCACTAAATGAGCAACTTTAAATATTGTTTTCTCTGAAACCGTTAAAGATAGACCATGGGTTACTTTTAGCATTTTGCTAAGAATGACTTGCTTAGTGAAGATAGCTAATTAACGAAAACACGTCCGCTCCCAAGAGATTCTAAAAGACTGTGCTTCGCTAGCGGTCATGAGCTCCTCCAGCTGCACGCAGGGCACTATGTGAGATGGGCCATCGTTTGTAGAGCTCCACACAAGCAACTCTCATTTTGCGCATCCGAGAATCCCCACCTGACCATGTTGTCCTTACTGCGACCGACCTGGGTTCGAGCGCGAGTATGCCATGTCAAGTCATAGCCTGTAGAATCCCACTGCAGGGCAAAGGCCTCCTCTCACGAATATGGGTGAGAGGGATTGGGCCATACTCCACCACGCGGGCCCAGTGCGTGTTGGTGGAGGCAAGTTAGTGGTCAGAATTTTCAAGCCGCCTTAATAGGCCTCTGACCTGGCTTAACGAATAGTTACAACACCATCTGACGGAACTATCCGAGACCAACTGCTTAAGACGCTGTTATCCCTCGAGGCCAGTTTTTTGAACACGAACGAAAGTGTTTTAAACTGTGTTTTAAAGTCTGAAATTAAATTATGTCTTATTTAAGGATCGGGCGGATAGGCGACTGTTCTCAATTACACGATTAGATTAAGTTTACTAGATAGAAAAACATCTTTTGTTATGTTTTGTTATGTTTTTTCAATACTATGATTATACTGCTGATATTTAACTTTTTATTCTTGTATTTAACTAAATACATTAAATATTTTTAGTGAACTCAGAAGAATTTTTAGCTTAGAAACTCCCATGAGCAAAGATATTGACGAAAAACACGTTTTTTTGCGATCCTGCTTTCAATTGGAGCGGGATGGCTAATTGTAAACTTATGCTTGCAAGAAAGAGACGCTTGCACTGGGATAACCTAGCCTTAACGTGCCTTCTGAAGCACGGAAACGCTCGAAATGAAATACCACTAAACGGTCACCCATCCAAAAACTGACCGGACCTGACGTTGCTTTAACTTCGGTGATCGTTTCCGATACCGAAGCTCCACTACGCCAACGAGCGCTTGTAGAGAGTATGCCATGAATGGAAGAAAAACTGGGGAAATATTACCGCGGGTATAGGAAAATCGGGAGGGTCCAATCCAGCCAGCTCGAACACGGTGACCATGTTGGATTCGGCGTACTTCTTGACAAACCGCTCCAAGCTCTCGTCGGAAAACACCTGGTACGGCTTGCAACCGCCGTCCACATACTTGCAAACGTCTATTTGAACCTGTTGATTGTTAAAGGATAAAGGTTGAACTACACCAGGCAGCACAGCATCGCATTTTTCAACGAACGTCAATTGCTAGAGCATATAAGATAGACGGAACGCAATCGCACGCGGCGTGCTGTTCAGTTCCGTAACCCTAAGTGAATGTCGGCTTACGAAACATATATTTTATTTATTATTAAAAAAATTAATGGGCAATTCTTGAACAACCTAAGGTTTGCTGACGATATTATACTTTTCTCTCGCATCATCGCAACTCGAAACTATGATCATCGATTTACACCGTGTGAGTAGTGAGATCGGTCTAGAACTGAACACAACTAAAACTAAAATCATGACTAATAGCGTGAAAAGACCTATCCAAGTTAATAACATCTTACTGGATTACGTGCAAGAGTACATATATCTAGGCAAACAGATATCCTTCGCAAAGTCTAGACACCAAGATGAACTAAACAGGCGGATAAACATTACATGGAACAAATTCTGGAGCAATAAAAAAGTACTGAAATCAAAACTACCTTTAAAACTAAAGAAGAAAGTTCTGGATTCCTGCATACTTCCGTGTCTCTCTTATGCTTGTCAAACCTGGATATTTAATAGCAATGCAAAAAATAAAATACAAACATGCCAAAGATCAATGGAAAGAAGTATTTTGGACTTGAGAAGAATAGGCAAAGTAAGAAGTTCAGATATAAGAGAAACAACAAATGTCATAGACGCCTTGGAACACTGTAAGATACTTAAATGGAAGTGGGCTGGTCATATAGCACGCATGAATGATGATAAATGGTCAAAAAAAGTGACTGCATGGGCAGGACTATCTACTAAAAGGAAAAGGGGAAGACCTAAAGAGAGATGGGCAGACGAAATAAACAAAATAGCTGGAAAGAACTGGATAGTAAAAGCAAAAGATAGAAACATTTGGAGAGATATGGAGGAGGCCTTTACTCGTTGAGAGGTCCTGTAAAGAAACAGATATACAACTAAAAATTTAAAGTAATTAGCATTTAAAGTTTTGGGGCAAAAATGATTTGTTATCATTTCAGCAATGAATGAAAGCGCTAAGGAACTCATGGATACATTTTAAGAATTTTGTTTTGATAGTAGGTAAGTAAGGTTAGTATGCCCGTGCGGTGGGTTGATATCGGGTTTTCAGTAAGTAAAAATAAAAATTTTACAAAAAAATATTTTATATATTGAAAAAATTTTTTGAAACCATGAAAATTCGATTCTCCTCTCGATTCTAAACAAACTACTTTATAGTTTTGCGTTAATTCATCAACACGTTGTATAAGGCGTGTGTGGAAGGAAATATTAGAAGACGTCATGAAAAAATGCTAGGCTAAAAGTAGCCGAAATCGATGTACATTTAAAAATAAGTTACTGGCATCCGACCCCACCTCTGATCGTATCGGTTTTCCGTTCCATCAGATTCAAAATGGGTAAGGACGAGAGTAAATAAACTTTCTATAAAAAAAAACGCATCGAAATCGGTATACCCGTTTGGGAGCTACGATGCCACGAACGGACAGAAACTTATAACACCCCTCTTATTTTGTCGCAATTTTTAAAGTTACTTCAAAACTGCTGAACCGATTTTCATGAAACAAAGCTAAGAACACTCTCTCATAAATTAACTTTCTATTAAAAAAAACCGCATCGTAATCGGTCCACCCGTTTGGGAGCTACGATGCCACAGACAGACAGAAACTTTCAACACCCCTTTTTTCTTTTGCCGCAATTTTTAAAGTTACTTCATAACTGCTGAACCGATTTTCATGAAACAAAGCTAAGAACACTCTCGCATAAATTAACTTTCTATGAAAAAAAACCGCATCGAAATCGGTCCACCCGTTTGGGAGCTACGATGCGACAGACAGACAGACCGACAGACAGACAGACAGACCGACATAGGCGTCAAACTTATAACACCCCTCTTTTTGCGTCGGGGGTTAAAAACCGAAGAAAAGGGACTCTAAAGTCACCACTTTTTTTCCAGTTGTAACCATTTTACTCTTACATTTTGAATCGGAAGCAAATGAAAATTTACAGTATTGTTCACAATACAATTTAGAATGATGTGGTTTTCTTACTATTTAGAAATTAATAAAAAATCATCTAATTTTTCAAAGAAAACAGCTAAATTATGTCCGGAGCCACGCGCTCGTTCGCATCGATTAGTATGGAGAGTCGTGGTCCAGGGCAGATACGCCTTAAAGTAGTAAAGCGGTCGCTGTAGTCTAAATCAACCTTAACTACTTTAATACTCACACCATAAGTGTCATCAATGATGCAACCATTAGTGTTGAAATCTGCGTTAAACATTTCGTGTGAACGATTCAGTCTGCGCTTCTCAACCAAAATTTCTAACTCGAACTGCCCCAAGTCGTCGCACTTATCTATATTCGTAACTTCCCATTTACCGTCCCCCTGTAGAAAAGTATAAAGCATATAAATATCTCAAACATAAGGCCAAAACATACAGAGTCCAACTTAATATGCTGACCATAGAGGTAGGAATAGAGGAACATACAGCTGAGAGAGCGAGATGTACCTAGCGGCACCACTGTATAATAGAAAGAGATACGTGACGCGAATCTATAGAACCCTTTTTTATTAGTCCCCAATCAATTTTTACAATTCGGTTTTCGTGAATAATTGGGAATCTAAAGTGAAATCGTAGATAATTTTGTGAAATATACTGACACTACTTCATTAATTTATCCACGATTTTACGTTAGACTCAGAATTATAGACAGTATTAGAATTTTTGCCTGCGAATAGTCTCCAAAAAACATCCAAAAACTGTTTCATTTGACAACTCATGTCACTGACTCTATTCCTGTAAGGTATAAGAACTTTATGATGCTGACACTTTTTTAAGGGGATGTACAAACCATCAAACTGAACAACTTTCTCCATGGGACCAACATCGAAATCGCGAACAAAAAATCAGCTGTCTCATACATTCGGGTCGAGTTAGGTTGGCAGTTTTGTATGGGACAACTGTTTTTTTTCGCGATTTCGATGTTGGTCCCATAGAGAAAGTTGTTCAGTTTGACGGTCTGATCATACCCTTAAAAAAGTGTCAGCATATTAAGAAGGACCCTATTTAAGTGTAGTGACACATCTGCGGAACGTACGGCGCCGAACATTCGGCGTCTACTAGGAAAAATAGCGCGTACTGGTGTGTCGCCGATATAGGGAAAATCATTGCATGCTTATTCAACCGTACGTTCCGCAGATGTGTGACCACAGTAAGTGTTCAGAGTTCACAGTTTGATGTCAAATGAGCTCACACATTAGTTCTGATTCATCCAAGTAACCATTTTATTGGTATTTCATGTCTAAGGGTTGACCTACACGGCCTACACCACACAGCACAGCATCGCATTTTTCCATCGCTCCATCCTTTCTATCTTATATGCTCTAGCAAATGACGTTCCTGAGTGACAGAAAAGTATGGAACGACGGAAAAATGCGATGCTGTGCTGTGTGGTGTAGTTCAACCCTAAGCCCTACTACGTGCATCGGAAGGCACGCCTTGTGTTATTCTTGTGAGGTCTGTGCCCTGCGGTGGGACGAATTTAATTAAGGCTGATTATGATTTCCGATTAACACCTTTGAGGCTACTGCACACTAAGAATATTACTCGAACTTACTCTTAATATTCTTAGTGTGCAGTAGCCTCAAAGGTGTTAATCAGAAATCATCATCATACACATACATACATACATACATATGCTCACGCCTATGTCCCACTACTGGGGTAGGCAGAGACAATAGATCGCCACATGCTACGATTCTGACACACATCTTTCGCCTCCTCAACATTCATAAGTCTCTTCATACATGCTCGTCGGTTCCGGGTACATTTTATTTGGCCCTTCTTCAGTACGCATCCTATTTGGTCAGCGTACGTGCGCCTAGGGCGACCCCTTTCAACCATTCCATTCACACTTTCCTTGTAGATTTCATACGTCAGCCTACTTTGGCTCATTCTTTCCACATGGCCAAACCACCTCAACATTCCTTTTTCAATCCTTGTCACTACATCTTCTTTCAGACCACATCTTTCTCTAATCACACTATTCCGTAACCGGTCCTTTAAAGTCACACCACACATAATAGGCAGGGAGCGCATTTCAACAGCATTTATTCTAGATTCATGCTTCTTCTGCCATACCCAACTCTCACTTCCATACATTAAAGTTGGTGCCAACACACCCTCGTGAACCGCGAAACGAGCCTTTTTGGACATAGTTTTGGACATAGAATAGAATAGACATAGAAATCATCATCAGCCTTAATTAAATTCGTCCCACCGCAGGGCACAGACCTTGCAATCACAAGAATAACACAAGCGTGCCTTCCGAAGCACGTAGTACTTATAGGGCTTAGACAAATGAAATACCAATAAAATGGTTACTTTGATGAAATTTAGCGCACTGATAGAATATAAGCATACTTTTTAAAGTCAAGACAAACGAAGTCACAGGATTGTATAATATTTTCTTACCAGTATCTGCGTACTTTGAATACTTTGAGCTGCAGTCAAAACGAAAAAGCAAATAGCCAGCAGGCCGCAACAACTTAAATATTTTAACATTTCTACACGACAAACAATGAAGCAATGATTCTGTTTTCCATCTTCGATTCATTAAATAAAGTCTGTAATTATCCCTAAATGTTTTATAATAATCTAGATTGTATCAGTACCGTGTCGACAGAGAATGGATGGAGTGATAGATAGTATATAGTGTTTATGTGTTAACATGACCGTTGCGTTCGCTACCTATTGTTACGTTTACCGTCACCTGTAGAGTGCGTAATTTTAATAAATGCTATTTTCTATTCACAAGAACTAGTCTCCGGTCGTGAGTATAATTTACTAGCCAAGTTGTTAGGACACTTTAAAATAAGATCCACTGCCCTCGTATAGCGTGCGACGCGTCGCACGTCGCGACGTCCAGCCTTCGTCCGGTTGTGGTAAGTCCGCCTTCATCCTTAGTACAAGCTTAAGGAGTCCTTACTTGGGATTATTACAGTGTATGTGCCTTTGAGCGTTATTTATTTAATATTTATAAAAAATAACTTAATACATAAACACATACAAAGTTATGTAGAACTGACTGCGGATCAGAAGATTCCTGGCAAAGTCACCATGCATTGATGTGTGTTATAGTCCGTTCGCGTTAAGAAAATAGTGATTTCAGTTTTAAAATTTATTGTTGAACGAGTCACGCAAAATACACAACCGTTTTGTTCGAAGGTCAGATTTCAACTGGTCACTGTGAACTGGTCACTGTGAACAAAACGGTTGTGTATTTTGCGTGACTCGTTCAACAATAAATTTTAAAACTGAAATCACTATTTTCTTAACGCGAACGGACTATAGTTGTAAATTAATCAAAAGACATGTTCTGAGTTTAGGTGTATAATGCATGTTGGATTTGCAAGACAATGACTTATATCAAACCTAAGGCTATGTGTATGCACACTGCTGTTCGACCTGCTGACTAGGTGAGTGCCTTCACACGCTAGGTGCAGGTCCGCGCTCGTGCGGTGCGGGACCTGCAGGCCAGGCTGCCTAGCAACAAGCACCTGCTGCAGCATCACCAGTTCAACCTGCTGACTAGGTGAGTGCCTTCACACGCTAGGTGCAGGTCCGCGCTCGTGCGGTGCGGGACCTGCAGGCCAGGCTGCCTAGCAACAAGCACCTACTGCGGCATCACCAGTTCGACCTGCTGACTAGGTGAGTGCCTTCACACGCTAGGTGCAGGTCCGCGCTCGTGCGGTGCGGGACCTGCAGGCCAGGCTGCCTAGCAACAAGCACCTACTGCGGCATCACCAGTTCGATCTGCTGACTAGGTGAGTGCCTTCACACGCTAGGTGCAGGTCCGCGCTCGTGCGGTGCGGGACCTGCAGGCCAGGCTGCCTAGCAACAAGCACCTGCTGCAGCATCACCAGTTCGACCTGCTGACTAGGTGAGTGCCTTCACACGCTAGGTGCAGGTCCGCGCTCGTGCGGTGCGGGACCTGTAGGCCAGACTGCCTAGCAACAAGCACCTGCTGCAGCATCACCAGTTCGACCTGCTGACTAGGTGAGTGCCTTCACACGCTAGGTGCAGGTCCGCGCTCGTGCGGTGCGGGACCTGCAGGCCAGGCTGCCTAGCAACAAGCACCTGCTGCAGCGTCACCAGTTCGACCTGCTGACTATGTGAGTGCCTTCACATGCTAGGTGCAGGTCCGCGCTCGTGCGGTGTGGGACCTGCAGGCCAGGCTGCTCGGAAAAAAAACACCTGCTGCAGCATCACCAGTTCGACCTGCTGACTAGGTAAGTGCCTTCACACGCTAGGTGCAGGTCCGCGCTCGTGCGGTGCGGGACCTGCAGGCCAGGCTGCCTAGCAACAAGCACCTACTGCGGCATCACCAGTTCGACCTGCTGACTAGGTGAGTGCCTTCATACGCTAGGTGCAGGTCCGCGCTCGTGCGGTGCGGGACCTGCAGGCCAGGCTGCCTAGCAACAAGCACCTGCTGCAGCATCACCAGTTCGACCTGCTGACTAGGTGAGTGCCTTCACACGCTAGGTGCAGGTCCGCGCTCGTGCGGTGCGGGACCCAGGCCAGGCTGCCTAGCAACAAGCACCTGCTGCAGCATCACCAGTTCGACCTGCTGACTAGGTGAGTGCCTTCACACGCTAGGTGCAGGTCCGCGCTCGTGCGGTGCGGGACCTGCAGGCCAGGCTGCCTAGCAACAAGCACCTGCTGCAGCATCACCAGTTCGACCTGCTGAATAGGTGAGTGCCTTCACACGCTAGGTGCAGGTCCGCGCTCGTGCGGTGCGGTGCGGGACCTGCAGGCCAGGCTGCCCAGCAACAAGCACCTGCTGCAGCATCACCAGTTCGACCTGCTGACTAGGTGAGTGCCTTCACACGCTAGGTGCAGGTCCGCGCTCGTGCGGTGCGGGACCTGCAGGCCAGGCTGCCTAGCAACAAGCACCTGCTGCAGCATCACCAGGTCGACCTGCTGTGAGTGAGGTGCGTGCTCATTATAACACAAGTGTACGTTTATGCCAAATAGTATAGTAATATACCAAAACAATTTTTTAGCTTTACCTACTTCAAAGAGAAGTAAAAAATAAAATTGCAATCGATGACTTTTACGTTCGCATCGAATCGGAGTCGGTGTCAAGCCGGTACGATTCGCAACTGGGCTTGCAGTAATTTTTTAACTTGCCTTGACACCGACTCCAATAAAACAAATTAATATTCATCGACTATTATCTAACAAATTATTTGTTTCAATCTAATTATTTTGTTATAAATCCTTTGGGGTGTATGAGGTTTTGTGCTTATTCATTAACACGTTGTATATGTGGGTATAGGTTGTATGTATGCCTAATAGTACTTTATTTCAATGGCTATATAATAAATTTGAGACCTATAATTTGATAAAGTATAAAACACATGGGATATAATGAACCTTAAGTATAACCATCACATGTGACACAATCCATAAAGCATACAAATTTAAAAATACAACATTGAGTATTGTATGTGAGAAAACCTTATTTATTTAAGAACAGAGTTGTAATATTCTTGCGGTCTCATAAGATTTTTTAGAGTAATCTTGCACACATTGAATACAATACTAATAAAAACACTGTACAAGTAATAAAAATAGTAAAAACATAGCTTAGTAGTTTTTTGCACTTAAGGTGATCGGAGAGCTGTCAATTTCATACAAAACTTTGTCGTAGAACACTCGTAGACGGTGCTAATAAAAGTAATGTTTTATATATGGAAAAATAGCTTTGAAAATCTAGATTGCGCTTATCAAATAATATTTACAATTTATAATATAATTACGAAGATATAAGGCTTTGAAATTTTGTATGAATAATTTCATAGCTTGTTAAATGAAATTGACAGCTCTCCAACCACCTTAACTTTAGTAATCTTCAAACAAAATGTAATATGGTCCAACTTAATACGCTGACACTTTTTTAAGAGGATGGTAAGATCGTCAAACTGAACAACTTTCTCTACTTGAAAACTTCCCAACATTGAAATCGCAAAAAAAAATTTGCCCCTCCATACAAAACTGCAAACCTACTCGAGCCAAATGTACCTATGGGACAGCATTTCGCGATTTCGATGTTGGTCGCATAGAGAAAGTTGTTCAGTTCGATGGTCTGATCATTCCCTTCAAAAACTGTCAGCATATTAAGTTGCACCCTGTATAAAATTATTAACTCGAGAACTGCTCTACCGATTGCGATGAAACTTTGTCGGGTCGTTGTGCACATGCTGGGAAAGGTTAATGAAAAATAAAAAACGACCAAGTGTGTGTCGCGAAATAAGGGACATTGCATCGCATGCCGGGCACAGCGAGTGTAATAAAAAAAAAACATTTTAAAACAGTGCAGTTGCAGTACCTCAAAGGCAGAGTTTATTAAGTAAATTTTTATTAAAATATATTCTGTTAGAAACAGTGTTAAATCACATATGACTGAATCTTTCTTCTCTTGCAAAATTGTTTATGCGTTACTTGATATACTCTCTGATGGAGTGGAATAATTTACCGTCTTCAAGCTCAGCAAATTTAAGAGAAATCCTCATACAGCCGACTTTCACGAAATCCTTTATCAGAAACGCGTCTGCTCTATATTCGCCGTATATACCTTTGATTGGGAGTTCATCGTAGTTGAAAATATATTTATTAAAACTAAATTTACCCTGTAACAAAAAAAAACATAAATTTAAGAATGGTTAAAGAAAAGAGAAATATTCTGATAATAATGGAAAACTGGAAAGGAAAAATGATCGGACACGATACGAAACGACAGTTTCTTTAAAAGCATATAGGAAGGGAAGATAGAATGAAAGAGAGGCAGAGGAACACCTAGACAGAGTTATTTAGCCCAAGCTTCGGTCAACAATATACAACTAGATAACGGGTCGCATACAAAATCAAAGAGAAATTCTGTCCTCGTGAATATACAACATTTTTTGTTAACGAACCGAGAACACAGTCCGAATACATTATAATTTCGACCTTAAAGCAACCATAATTCCTAGTAATTTAAAAAAGGAACACTGCGGCATTGCGAGACGTGCTTACGTTGGCTTTGTTCGAACGCAACTAATTCAAAATAAGACCTCACTCCAATAGTGAGGCGTTATTTGCCGGGACATGTTTTGAGCGCTGACGCGTTATCTAGTTAGATATTGTTGATCGAAGAGCCCAAGTGAAGGAAAAGGTTGGTGTCGTGTCGTATCAAGAAATCACAAGTCTAGCGGAAAAGAGAAAGGATTTTCGAATGCTCCACCAACCACAGCGTAGCAGCGTAGCTCTTAGTGAAGATGACGTTGATGATATTTCAAGTGAAGGAATTTAACCGAAACCATATTGTCATTCATTCCAAATCAAGAAATACAAGCGACTCGTATGTCATGAATGGAAGAATAAAACCTGTCAAGTTCGCGTCGTGCTACTCGCGCTCCGAGGGTTCCGTACCTTACCACAGAACATATTAACTTACAACAAAAAAAAACTGTTTCGGGACCTTTAGCGCGAGACCGACTCACACTTAGCCGGTTTTTATTAATTTTTATTATACTGTAGAGTTTACTTCAAACAAAGATTGTCCGGAGGGGAGAAAAAATGTTTAATTCTATATTACGGTTTTTCAGTTTTTTCGATAGAGCGAAAAGGAAAAAACGTTGATAAAAACTAGTTTCCTTTATGAGGACCCTTAATTTTATCTTTTTCATATATTTATTATTTGTCGAAAAATCCGCCATAATATCGCACATTCTGTGAAAATTTCAACTAGCTATTACGGTTTAAAAGTTAAAGCCAGGTAGGACAGACGGACGGACAGCGTAGGCTTATGAATAATAAATTAAGGAGTCCCAAGGGTGAAACCCTTTGGGTGCGGAACCCTAAAAACGGGAAAATATTACCCCGGGTAGAGGAAAGTCGGGAGGGTCAATCCCAGCCAGCTCTAACGCGGTGACCATGTTGGACTTGGCGTGCTGCTTGAGGAACCGCTCCAAGCTATCGTCGGCCAGCACCAGGTACGGCTTGCAGCCACCGTCCACATACTTGCAAATGTTTATTTGACACTGTTGATTGATAAAGGATAAATGTAATGGTTGAACTACATCACGTAGCACAGCATCGCATTTTTCCGTCGCTCCATCCTTTTCTGTCAGTCAGGAACGTCATTTGCTAGAGCATAATATAAGATAGACGGAACGCGATCGCACGCGGCGTGCTGTCGCACAGAAAAGGATGGAGCGACGGAAAAATGCGATGCTGTGCTGTGTGGTGTAGTTCAACCCTTAGTCGACTTATGAAACAGATATGTGTAAATAAGGCGTGTGTGGATAGAAATATTGGTAGAGGCAGACCTAGCAGGACGTACGTAGACCAGATCACAGGGGCGTCATTAAAAAATGTCCGGTAGTAAGTAGCCTAAATGGACGGAAATGTTTGACAAGATGTATAGATTTAACCTCCATTCACGAATTAGAGCGACAAAATGTAAACAAAGAAACGTCACTGTCAAAGTGACGCTGAAATCGCTGAAATTTGCTGTTTGATACATTTGTGTCTATTATGGCATTGGAGTTTAGTATGGAACAGTAGATTTTTTTTTGCTATTTCAGGATGCTCCACATAGTAAATGTTGTTCAGTTTCATGGTTTGAACCACCCCTTAAAATTTTGAAAGAGTTTACAAAAATCACAACAAGATCATTTTGTCCCTGCTAAATGTATGGGAATTTAATTTTGCGTTTCCTAGAATTCGGATGCCTCGACCTCGGTTGACGCCATAAAGACTTTATGCTCCTTATCAGTAAGAGCAGGGGTCTCCAAACTACGGCCCGCGGGCCAAGTGCGGCCCGCGGGCCAAGTGCGGCCCGCGAGGACCACCAGTCCGGCCCGCAGGATCGGGCCGGCTATCCCCTATATCCGGCCCGCCATACCTTATTTAAGTAAATAAATCATACAATATTTGTTTGTATATGTCCAAAATTGAACATGTAACTAACTGCGTTAACTTTCCAATAGCTGTGCATAGCTGTAGTCTAAATCAACATTTATACTCACAGCATACGTGCCATCGATGATTTTGCCTTTATTGTCGAATTCTGCGTTAAACATTTCGTGTGAGCGATTAAGTCTGCGCCTCTCAACCACCGCTTCCATCTCGAACTGCCCCAAGTCGTCGCACTTCTCTATGTTCATAATTTCCCACTTACCGTCCCCCTGAAGAAAAGTATAAAGCATAGATGAATTAGTAATATGTCCCTAACATGGGGCCAAAACTCATATAGGGTGTGGTTTTGGTCAGCGACGCGCATTTAGACCGCATTTAGGGGGTGCTTCAGACCATCAAACTGAACTACTTTCATCATGGAGCCAACTTCGAAATCGCGAAAAAAAATCAGCTGTCCCATATATTTGAGTCGAGTTGGTACTGCAATGCAGTTTTGTATGAAATAAGTGAGTTTTTTCGAGATTTCGATGTTGGCTCCATAGTAAAACTTGTTCAGTTTGATGGTCTGAAGCATCCACTAAATGCGTGTCGCTGGCCAAAACCTCAATATAAGTGTTAAATCTATCAATCAAATTAGCTCGCGCATTAGTTCTGATTCTGACTAATCAATAGACAAAATATCGACAAAATATCATCATAGATATTTTTTTCAAAATATCTGTACTCGTACGTTTCCTGAGGGTGGCTTCGTAGTGATAGTGGTTCAGTTTGATGGTTTTAATACACATGTTTCAGTATTTGCTTGGCTGTCACTTACACCCTTTATATTAAGTGTGCAGTAGCCTCAAGGTTGTTAATCGGAAATCATCAATCAATCACGCATAAACAGCCCAACGGATCTGGATAAAAGGACACTGGGCAAAAATGTATGGCCACTGGTCCAAGAGCCCCCCCCCCCCCCGCTATGGCACATGTAGTAACAGTTAGAGGATACACAAACGTACATTTATTTTGAAAGAAGAAAGAAATTATTTTGACATTAGGGCCCAAAAGCTGTAATATCTTTCAGGGAGAATCTGATACTTAGCTAAAAAAGAAGAAACGTGAAACAGTAAGAAGGCTCTTGTGTCTTGTGTAACATAAAGCCAATTTCAGGATATAATAAAGATTTTCTCGTTTTGAGTTTACGAGATGCTAAGGGCTAAAGAGTCTTTTGCATTAATAATAATAAAAATCTATAACACTATCCATATTTAACATGAAATTCAAGCAGCAGATAAAAATTGCGGTGAAATGATAACATTAGTATGAAAATCCGCTTATCAAAACACTCTGTATCTTTTTTTCTCTCAAAAAGATATTGGTGGCACATATAAAAAATGTTTAATATTAAACCCCCTTTCAAACGTAGTATGCCACTTATGGGGGGGCTCTTGGACCACTCCTGCCCACTGTCCTTTACCTCACTGATAGAATATAAACATACTTTTTAAAGTCAACGCAGGCGGAGTCGCAAGATATCTAGTACATAATATTTTCTTACCAGCATCAGCATACTTTCAGCTGCTGCCAAAACAAAAAAGCAAATAGCCAGCAGGCCGCAACAAATTAAAACTTTTAACATTTCTTTCATTTCCACGCAACAAACAATGCAGCAATGATTCAGTTTTCCATCTTCGATTCATTAAATAAAGTCTGTAATTATCCACACATAGATAGTATCAGTGCCGTGTCGACCGGGAATTGATAGCGTGTTAGATGGCGGGATAGTGTTTATGTGTTAACATGAACGTTGCGTTCGCTACCTATTGTGCTTAATTTGAATAGAAGAGATTTTAAATTCACAACTTCCTGACCTACCGTACCTGCAGGCCAGGCTGCCCAGCAACAAGCACCTGCTGCAGCATCACCAGTTCGACCTGCTGACTAGGTGAGTGCCTTCACACGCTAGGTGCAGGTCCGCGCTCGTGCGGTGCGGTGCGGGACCTGCAGGCCAGGCTGCCTAGCAACAAGCACCTGCTGCAGCATCACCAGTTCGACCTGCTGACTAGGTGAGTGCCTTCACACGCTAGGTGCAGGTCCGCGCTCGTGCGGTGCGGTGCGGGACCTGCAGGCCAGGCTGCCTAGCAACAAGCACCTGCTGCAGCATCACCAGTTCGACCTGCTGACTAGGTGAGTGCCTTCACACGCTAGGTGCAGGTCCGCGCTCGTGCGGTGCGGGACCTGCAGGCCAGGCTGCCTAGCAACAAGCACCTGCTGCAGCATCACCAGTTCGACCTGCTGACTAGGTGAGTGCCTTCACACGCTAGGTGCAGGTCCGCGCTCGTGCGGTGCGGGACCTGCAGGCCAGGCTGCCTAGCAACAAGCACCTGCTGCAGCATCACCAGTTCGACCTGCTGACTAGGTGAGTGCCTTCACACGCTAGGTGCAGGTCCGCGCTCGTGCGGTGTGGGACCTGCAGGCCAGGCTGCCTAGCAACAAGCACCTGCTGCAGCATCACCAGTTCGACCTGCTGACTAGGTGAGTGCCTTCACACGCTAGGTGCAGGTCCGCGCTCGTGCGGTGCGGGACCTGCAGGGCAACATGCACCTTCGTCAGCATCACCAGTTCCACCTGCTGACAAAGTTAGTGCTTGCGTTGAAATAACATCGAAGAGACGACTTGAAGCAAAAGGTAGCTAATCGATTTTTGATTTTATTTCAACGCACGCGAAGTCGATAATGCTGAATCGAAAAATAGTTTTATCTTCTTAGTAAAAAAACCATTAAAAATGAAGCTAAAGTCTGTTTTTCTATAATTCTTTAGCTTCAATACTATTTTTTTAATAATAGGATGAAGTCTACGAATAAATTTATTTCTTAATACGTAGGAAATTTTGATGACGTCACTTGTGGGTATCCAGTACAATTTTTCAATCAAAGCGCACATTTTGACTTTCGATTAAGAGTTGTTAATTTGACTAGTTGTCCGCTTCCCTATTGTCTCAATAACAATGTTGTATTATGTCAGAGATTTTAAAATTAAAGGATCACAGATTTTTTTTAAATAAAATTACGTCGTTTTTTCGGTCACGTAGTGAGTGACGTGAACAAGCGTCGCTGCGAGTGCGCAGGACCTGTAAACTCCTTGGTAATGTCAACTTAAAAGCTAACCATTAAGAAAAAAATATATTCAATGTCAGACAGAATTTGACATTTGTTGTTGCCGTTTCTGTTTCTAGCTTAGAGTTAGAAAGAGAAGGCAGGTAATTTGCAAGTAAGCAAGGTTTTTTTCCATGGAGTTTTAATGATGTTTTCGCGATCACTTTTGCCATTTATAAATTACAGTTAAAATTTTATTGGTATTGTTAAAGTCGAAGAATTGCAAAAAAATTAAAGTAGTTTCTTTTCCCCTCCGGACAGAAAGTGTCAATTTTGCGTGCTCGTTATAAATAACGCAAGTGTGATAGAAATAAATTATTCAAACCTTGGTTCTAGTTGTGAGAAAACATTCCGTTCCGTAGGTTCACATAAGATATTTAGAGTAATCTTGCACAGATTGAAATGATTGAATAAAATTAGATAAACACTGGTAAAGACCGACCAGTAAAACAAAAAACCTCTCCTTGTTCCGGAAAATCTTTAGAACTAATTTTTGTACTTGGAACACAGACAGTAATAGTAGATTACACACCGAGGACAGGAAAGTAAGAAATGTCTCAGATCTCATGTGATCTGAGGCTTTCTTATTTACTGTCCGAGGTTAGTATACTATTTTTCTCCTCGACTGAGGTGGAAAGCGGCAACTTTATTGATGGACGAACGTGTAAATGAAGGCCGAGGCGAAGCCGAGGCACACATACGTAAGTCCATCAATGCCTAGTTGTGGCCAAGGCACATAGGTACATAGGTAAGTAAAGTGCTTTTCTCAAACAATGCTCGGAAATTAAAATAGATCAACATTTCAAAATCAATGACGAACAAAAATATTTTCGCTTCGCTCGCTCCGCTAAGTGTTATACATGTTCTAACCTAACCTAACCTAGAATTCGACAAGCTCCAATATGTTTTTCTCAGGCAGGGGGCTTACGCCCACCGCACCCCCCGAGCGGGGGGCGCAGCCCCCCTGCACCCCCTAACATGCAGACAAGCAAACAAGCAAGCAAGCACGCATGCAAAGATGCACGCAAGCATGCATACAGGCATGCAGCAAGCAAGCAAAAATGCAACATGCAAGCAAGCATGCAACATGCAAGCAAGCATGCACATGCATGTACAGACAAGACTGCGTGGAAGAGGGGTGCTCTGGTTCGGTTTTGTGAAATGAAATAATGTGATCATCGATATTTGTAAAACGTTATATTTAGTAATTTGCTGATCAAACAATAAAATATAAAACGAGTTTCTAACAAAAGATGAATGTTTAAATAACACTGTTTCGTATCGAAGTGTCTTGAGAATGAAATGTTGCAATGTGACAATTTTACAACTGATCACAAAATTAAATAAATGGTTTGTGAAACCTATTTTTACTAAATGATGATTTGTGAAACGACTCATTTTTAGAACGTTGTGTATTTTTTTTTAAATTGCTAAACAACTGTCGTTCAAACGGCAGTGACCCAATTTGGACATATCTCGAAGAAGGTTGTCAAAATAATGCTCAAATTTCCAAGCATGTTTGAGAAAAGGTTATAATCGATCGCAGCGCCTACAGCGTTTTTATATTTCTGGTCAGGCTTGACAAGGGTACAATGTCATTGGATATAAGTAATAAAATTGTAAAAATATCACTCAGTAGTCTTTAATGGCACTTAACTTTACCAATCATCAAACAAAATATACTTAGTAAACAAAAACAACATTTTAAAACAGTGCAGTACTTCAGAGATAGAGTGTGTTAATTTAATAAATGTTACCGTTTTATTCTTTTAGATTTACTATGTTAGATACAGACCGTTAAATATGTGTACATATACACGGTGTCCGGTAAGTAATGGATAACCTGGTAAATGCCGATAAAGGACCTCAAACCCGTTGAAAAAATGGATTTTCACGTCTAGTAAAAGTGCCACGGTTCAAGCACATATCAGACTGTGGGTTGGGGAGGGGGTTGCTGGTATCTAATCACTGTTCCATACACATTTTTGGTTTTCGGTCTAACTACCTACTACTAAAGAGAAATAAAGATATTGCCATGGCAGCTGAAAACGAGGGTCTTCTGCTAAAACGAAAGTTCACTTAAAATCAGTTCAATACCTAATTCTGTTGAAGATAGCACGCACAAAACACTTAACGAGAGTGTGTGTGTGTGTGTCTGTCTGTCTGTGGCTAGCGACGAAACGTGTAAACCGATTTCAATGAGTTTTTTTTAATGAGTTAATTCTTGTGAGATGGTTTTTAGCTATACTACGTCAAACAAAATAGGTTTAGCAGTTTTTACGATTTGCTTTCAGCTTTGATTCAGAACTTCGAAGGGATCTTGGCCAATATCACACCCAGCAACGTCGAGGTTGGGCTCAAATGCTTTTTTTCATTGAAAGAATTCATGACCTTCAGGGTCTGATGATGACCAGCTGCATAAACATATTTTTGATGGGATCCCAGCCAGTATCACACCAAGGAGTGTCAAGTTTGGGCACAAATCTTTAATCTCTTTAGGGTCTGATGATAATCAGGTCAATAAAATGGTTGTTGGTAGTCCAAATAGTAGTAAATTGACCGTGACGCTTTCGGAACCATTTATTTTCATGACGAATCCATACTTTATTTTCAAGACAGCTTTTCTAGAAACTAGAGTGCTCCATTGACAAAAATAAAGTGTTTCATGCCATGCTGTCTTCGAAACGTGGATGTTCTGAGGTTTCAGAAGATCTCTGACTACCCCCTCTGGGAATATAGTCGTGAGCATATGCTTATGCTGTCTTCGACCTAATTTTGAAATCTTATTAAATAGGCAACATTTATGAAAGTTGGCCACCATGGTCGCCATACATTTTGTTAGGCCACACATGCTCGAACTTAGATGAAAATTCCAGGAAAAGATTAATGATGATTTTAAGATTCTTTGTATAATTGAACAACCCTAGCTATACTAGTAGTCTAAGACTTACTAACCGAATTGTAACTAACATAAACTAAGGCACAATTGTTACTAACCCCAATGGATCTATGTTGTCTGGAAATAAATAAATAATCATTATTATTATTATGTTAACTTTCTCATTCATGTCTGATATCATCACTCTTACAGAATATTATGCAAAAAAAACGAATGCAAAAATCTCTTTTGTGGCCATGAAGGTTAAAAGGTACCAAATCGAAAGTCGAAAGGTACAAAAACTCGAAGACCGTGGCACTTTAACTAGACATGAAAATCCGTTTCCTGAACGGGTTTGAGGTCCTCTATCGGCACTTACCGGGTATCATTTACTTACCGGTCCGTATATGTATATTTAAAAGTTTTTTGTATTAATTTTTAATATTTATTTACTAAAAATATGACTAAATCTTTCTTCAATTGAACCTCCTGCAAAATTGCTTATTTCACAACTCTTTACAACTCTACCTTTGGTGTGATATAAATACTAATGTTATTATTAATCGTCTTCCATCTCAGAAAAATTAAGAGAAATCCTCAGACAGGCGACTTTCACTGAATCCTTTATAAGGAATGCGTCAGCACAATATTCGCCGTATGGACCTTGGATTGGCAGTTCATCGTAGTTGAAAATATATTTTTTAAGACTAAATTTACCCTGTAACAAAAATACATATATATTTGAGAATTGTTAAAGAAAAGAGGAATATTCTAAAAACAATAGAAAACCGGAAAGGAAAAATGATCGGACACTTGATACGAAACGACAGTTACCATATTGGAAGGGAAGATAGAAGGAAAGAGAGGCAGAGTAAAACCTAGACAGAATTATCTAGCCCAAGTGATGAAAAAGGCAGATGTCGTGTCGTATCAAGAACTCAAGACGCTAGCGGAAAAGAGACAGGATAGGCAACCGCCACCTCCACGGACAAGAGCCTAGCTTTTAAATAAGGTGATGTTGATGAAATTCCAAGTGGAGGAATTCGACAGAAACCATGTTGTCATTCATTCCGAAACGAAAAATACAAGCGCGAGTGTATGTCATGAATGGAAGAAAAACTGGGGAAAATATTACCGCGGGTACAGGAAAATCTGGAGGGTCCATTCCAGCCATCTCGAACGCGGTGACCACGTTCGACTCGGCGTACTTCTTAATGAAGCGCTCGAAGCTCTCGTCGGCGATGACCTGGTACGGCTTGCAGCCACCGTCCACGTACTTGCACACGTCTATTTGACACTGTTGATTGATACATTCAATAAATTTTAAACTACCTATTGCTTTTGTTCGCCGCTTCGTCTGGATCGGAGTGGTAAACGCGCTGTTTTAAACCGGTTTAAAACGAAACAAGCGGTTTTATTAGAATAACTCGCCGCTTGAAATGGGTTTTAACCGACTTATTGCAGGTGAAAATACATATGTTTGCAAAGTAAGCCATAGAAAATACTTTAAGGAGTCGTAAAAATTTAAACATGTGCAAATATACTAGTAATATGAAAAAAACCGTTTCTCCCCAGCTCAAATGGGTAAAAACCATTACAAGCGAAAAAAAAACAGTTTTAAACCGTTCGGTTTAAAACGTTTCTAACCGGCTTTGCATCTTTAGTCTGGATTAATGCCGATGCCGTTGCTACGTGTATCTCAGGAATACCACATCAATTCGACGCGATTAATTTGAATGAAAAGTTTTTTTTTGTGAATGTCAATAAGTTCGATGTAAGGAGCTGTATTGAAAGTTAGTAGCAGGGAATGGCTATTCTGTATTTAGTACTATACTCACAGCATACGTGTCGTCGATGGTGTGACTTTTAGTATCGAAGTCTGCGTTGAACATCTCGTGGGAGCGGTTCAGTCTGCGCTTCTCAACCTCCGCTTCGATCTCGAACTGCTCCCAGCCGTCGCATTTCTCTATGTTCTTCACTTCCCACTTACCATCCCCCTGTTAGATAAAGTGATAGACCGGTGGCCAGCTACAGTCAACTATACCTTATAAAATTAACGAACTAACGCATTATGCACCTAAAGTAGACTAAAAATAAGTCATAAAAAACTTGGTTTGCCAGGGCGCAGCTTGGCACGTTTTCCGGTGTGATGAAAAACGTGGACCCCAAAAATACCCCATTTTACCTCATCGAATTAAAGGATGGAACTTGTCTGTTGGTCTGGAGGCCGATTAGTAAAGCCTAAAAAACCTGGTCTGCCGCCGCCTATCCTGGCACGTTCATGGGTCCGACTGAATTTAGGGTGCCCCTCGGAGGGTGGATTTTACCTCATCGAATTAATGAATGAAATCAATGCCAATTTATAGTCCTATCAACTATGTTTACATATGCCTTGGTTTGCCTAGGCTCAGCCTGGCAGGTTTCCGGGTGCGACTGATTTTACTTTCAAAAAATTGTTTAGCCAAACTTTAAAAACCGGTATAAATCTACAGATTCTGCGGAAAATTTTACTGAAATTCGCTTGTATAGATTAACCAAGATATATGTACTCATACAAATATCCCTGAAGGTGGAATTTTAATAGAAAAGGTCAACGGCCCGCGGAAACTAAAAGTGATAGGTATGTGGTCCCGAAGGAAAAAATGTCAAAAACCCTGGGCAATTTGACGTCCCGATGAAAAAATCCAAAATAGGAGATCCAAGATGGTCGTCTTACATTTTCAAAGGTCGGCGCGCTGTGTGAGTACAAATCAAATTAGTAGCAAAGCCCGGCTTACGATGTTTACCTTTCGGTTCTCTCAGAAGGCATATTTTAGTGTCGAAAAAAATGGTGGCCCAGAATCGTTAATCTATGTAACAAATAAATTGATAGATAGATGGATAACTCATTTATTATTTCACCTGAACAATACAGGAAAAAACAGTGACTGACAAAGGTAGACAATTACCTACCTACACGATAAATTAAAATGCCTAATTAGGATATTCGGACATCGTAAGTTTTTTTTTATTAAGGGCTCTTTCCTGATGTTTTACACTGCAATTCTGCCAATATCATGATGACTGGAACTGGAAGTATCGAAATCTCAATCTCCAGGATTGTTTTATTAACAAAAACATATTTGAGGACACCAAATAGCGGAACTGCGTGGCAAGTCCAGAGACACCAACCGAGACGACCGCCCGTCAATAGACCCGCCAAGCGACTAAGCTAGTTTAAATAGTAAAAAAACGAGTAAAACACTTAGTTCAACATGTCTCGATATAATATGGCGTTGACATGAAATGGCTTCGAAACCGGTGATTAGGCCAAAATAGTAAAAAATACGTGTCCATCAAGCTAGCGTACACATGACGGGAGTCAAGATTAATCATTTAGTGCCATGTAATAATAGTGCCTCTGTAGTTTGCTAAATATTCATACATATTTTTCCCTGTTAGTGCTTTTGTGTTTATTACTCTCTGATATCCAAAATCTCATAATGACAGGCCTTCAAGAAAATGACATAGAAACATGGATCTAAATCAGAAAGGATACCACTCCTCCTTACAAGCATTAATACAAGAAAATTGGCGATGGCGTCGTCGATATTTCCAATTTTAGGTCTGTCCCTTTCTATCCAATGACGTAGTTACGAAATGACAGGAGAGGAGCTACAATTTTGTACGTTGGATTAGAAAGGGACAAAGTTAACGTTACAAAAAACAACGACGCGATGGAAAAGAACGATCATTACCGACCACAAACGAGTATTATCATGTCTCACGTCTTGTTAGGCAGTCTGCACTCCACTATAGAGGATTCCAAACTTCTTGCATGGAAATAAACAAGTTTTTTTCGTCTTTCATATATTCGAATATCGAGCTAGAGTATAGGCGTACACGCGAATTCACACGATAGTTCAAAACTCTAGTATCAAAATAAATTGTTCCTGAAATAGAGACTCTGGAATTATGAAATTTTGAATTTCAGAGAGTAATAAACACAAAAGCACTGACAGGGAAAAATATACACTTATATGTTTCGCAAACTACAGAGGCACTATTTAGGAACTACTTATTTAATGGCACTAAATGATTAATCTTGATTCCCGTCATGTGTACGGAGGCTTGATTGGACACGACGTATTCTTACTATTAAATAAAATAAGGAGATTGAGATTTCGATACTTCCAGTCATCATGATATTAGCAGAATTGCAGTGTAAAACATCAGGAATGAACCCTTAATAAAAAAAAATACCTACGATGTCCGAATATCTTAATTAAGCATTTTAATTTATCGTGTAGGTAGGTAATTGTCTACCTTTGTCAGACACTGTTTTTCCTGTATTGTTCAAGTGAAATAATAAATGAGTTATCTATCTATCTATCAATTTATTTGTTACATAGATTAACGATTCTGGGCCACCATTTTTTTCGACACTAAAATATGCCTTCTGAGAGAACCGAAAGGTAAACATTGTAAGCCGGGCTTTGCTACTAATTTGATTTGTACTCACACAGCGCGCCGACCGTCAATGGTTATAAAGTTATGAGGACTTTGAAAATGTAAGACGACCATCTTGGATCTCCTATTTTGGATTTTTTCATCGGGACGTCAAATTGCCCAGGGTTTTTGACATTTTTTCCTTCGGGACCACATACCTATCACTTTTAGTTTCCGCGGGCCGTTGACCTTTTCTATTAAAATTCCACCTTCAGGGATATTTGTATGAGTACATATATCTTGGTTAATTTATACAAGCGAATTTCAGTAAAATTTTCCGCAGAATCTGTAGATTTATACCGGTTTTTAAAGTTTGGCTAAACAATTTTTTGAAAGTAAAATCAGTCGCACCCGGAAACCTGCCAGGCTGAGCCTAGGCAAACCAAGGCATATGTAAACATAGTTGATAGGACTATAAATTGGCATTGATTTCATTCATTAATTCGATGAGGTAAAATCCACCCTCCGAGGGGCACCCTAAATTCAGTCGGACCCATGAACGTGCCATGATAGGCGGCGGCAGACCAGGTTTTTTAGGCTTTACTAATCGGCCTCCAGACCAACAGACAAGTTCCATCCTTTAATTCGATGAGGTAAAATGGGGTATTTTTGGGGTCCACGTTTTTCATCACACCGGAAAACGTGCCAAGCTGCGCCCTGGCAAACCAAGTTTTTTATGACTTATTTTTAGTCTACTTTAGGTGCATAATGCGTTAGTTCGTTAATTGTATAAGGTATAGTTGACTGTAGCTGGCCACCGGTCTATGAGATAGAGATACATAACACAGTCCTTAAACCATTATTTGAGGTCGACCAAATAGAAACTGTCGCTGTTATACAAATATCCATATTTCTTAACACTTTAACTGCTGACGACCTACCTGGTAAGTCAGTGACATATGGGCCGCAGTGCTCATGACTCACACCTTGAGTCAGATTTGTATAGCATTCCACAGTGTTAGCACTGCCCGAATGTCATTGTTTTGAGCTTAGCAGCGCGAGCGAAAGTGTTAAGAACCCTCATAATATCCGAGCCTCAATCTTTTTTATTAAATGACATTTCCAAAAGCAAGAGTGTCATATTATAGTCATTGTCGGTTTTCGATTTATAGGAACATTATGGATTGTATATAAATAAGTCCACCACGCGTGCCCAATGTGGATTGGTAAATTTCATATAGCATCACACGCATTAGAATCTTGTCACACGGGGACCGGGGCGGAAGTGACGGTTGTCAGTATTGACAGCAGCCAAAGGGGCAATCCGTAGAGCACGCAAGGGGGAACATTACGTACAAAAGTTAGAAAAACGGATCGGTACAGTCTGTCTATAAAGTCTTGGCAAAAAATGAGGGCGCTGTCTCCACGCAAGAACGTCAAAATCAAGAAAAACCTGGCAACACCACCATACTAAAATGATTAGTTCCTCAAACATTCATGCCACGACTTTATAGACAGACTATACAATGCATTTTGTCCATGCGGCTGACTAGAAAACGATATAGAGTACAATGTTTCCAATACCGAAGCTACACTACGCCAAAGAAGCCTCTCGCAACACTTTTCTTCTTTCGTAGCAGCATGAGCACAGGACAATCACTCATGCTGTAGTGGAATTATTAGCCAGTCAGCAATGGTGGTATCGAGGCTGACTGCCCAGGGTGTCGTCACTAGGAGGCTCTTTCCTTGATGTTTGACGTTTGACCACCCGATAGCACAGTCTGTAGTGAACCTGCCTGCTGAGCCGAGGGTCGCGGGTTCGAATCCCGTAGGGGACAAATATTTGTATGATAAATATGAATATTTGTACCCGAGTCATTGATGTTTGTATCTATATAAGTATTCTATATCGTTGTCTAGTCATCATAATAAAAGTCCAAGCTAGATTCTGGTACTTTAAATGTAACAAGATAGAGTGTGACAATGTCCAAGATATTTATATTTTATTTATGTACACGGAGACACGGGGGACGGTCACGGAACTGTTTTGTATACATATCTTAACTTATAAAACAGTTCCGCGATGGACTGGCTGACTAACAGACAACGCACACCCGTAACCACTGTAGATAGAAACATGTAATTAGAACTAAGATATTCAGGCATGAAGGACAAAAGCTAGTATTTTGTATTTCCTTACCAGCATACTTTCAGCTGCCGTCAAAACAAAAAAGCAAATAGCCAGCAGGCCACAACAAATTAAAACTTTTAACATTTCTATCTTTTCTATACAACAAACAATGGAGTAATGATTATGTTTTCCATCATCAATTCATTAAATAAAGTCTGTAATTATCCATACATGTTTAATAGTAATATAGATAGAATCTGTGCCGTGTCGACCGGGAATGGATGGCGTGATTGTATAGTGTTTATGTGTTAACATGACTCTTGTGTTCGCTATTTCTATGTACATTTCATTTATTTGACAGGTTTCCGTGTTGAAATAAAAATTACAGAAAATGTTATCGTAAAGTCATTGGAACACGGTTCAGTTTTCATTGTTGTAATAGCCAGACAACAAATTAATAGCTATTGAAGTGATAGTGTTATAAAAGGTCAGGGTGTATTGTGAACATCACAACTTTATTTAAACAATAATTGTTTATGTAACAATGCAAAAAGAATTAGGTCTAATTAAACTGATGTTGGGGTGATAAAAACAGTCTCAAATGAGCTAAGATGATGTAAAGTTGATGATGATGATTGGTCATCAACATTGTTGAAATATTTGCTAAAATATTAATTATGGTAGTTTAGGGACACACATTTTTTTTTTTATGTTTGTCTGTTTATTTGTGCACGCATCACTTAAAAACTACTTGAACTGATTTGGACGGGGTTTTCGCTATAGCATAGGGCTTAGTACGAATTAACATTTTGTCTTTATTTCATCGCAATCGGTTAATTCAATCAAAAGCTATGAGTATTTAAAATCAGTGGTCTGCGCGTACGAAGTCGCGACCGCGAGCGCCGCGCCGCGCCGATAGTCTAAACTATTATAAAACTGTTACAGGTGTGTGTGTACATTGAAGATATTTACAAGAAAAAGATTTTTTTAGGTGTCTCTGACTCCAATTAAACTATTTTTAGTTTTTTTTGTCCGTTTGTTCGAGCGTCACGCAAAAACTACTGAACCGATTTTGATAATACTTTTTTTGTTTGAAAGCTTATGATTTGACTTAAAATCTGTTATATAATTTGTGCGGATGATAAACTCTAGTAGGTAGGATGTGGTAGGTAAATAGAACGTTGTAATAAAATAGTATTTTGTTGCAGACTAATGAACTGCGCGCTGCAGTCGGCGACGGCGTTAGACGAGCATTCCATAGCGGCGGCCATGTTGCCGCTCGCGACCGCCTACTGCAGGAAGCTCTGCACCGGCGTCATACAGTACGCTTACATGTGTATACAGGTGAGAACATGTTTATTTCGCATGTCTACCGTATGCACCCGGACAGGTGGACCAAGATGGCCACAGAATGGGTTCCACAAGACTTTACCGACGTCGAGAAAGACCCAAGAGAAGATGGAGCGACGATTTGAATACCTTACTGAACGGTTGGCCCGATTTCGCGTTGCATCGGATTGTTTGTTACCTTTTCACGGCTAAACCGCTGAACCTATCTTAATGAAATTTAGCGTGCAGATAGCTTGCATCCTGTAAACGGACATAAGGATAAAAATTCCTCGAAAAAATATGTACTAGTGTGTAATAGTTACAAATAAAGCATTGTGTGTTTTAGGAGCATCCAGTATGGACGAGCCAACAGTTCTGGGAGGCCGCGTTCTACCAGGACGTCCAGAGAGACATCAAAGCGCTCTACCTGCCCAGTCCTACACATCACCAGAGAGTGCCGAGTCCGAGGTCAGTTCTAAGTGCTAGATCGGTTATAGGCGTGGTTAGAAACTCTGTTGTAACTGCGAACATTTTTAAGCATAAGATCACGACTATATTCCTCGAGAGTGTAGAGTCAGAGATAGTCTAAAATCTCAGAACATCCACGCTTTGCTAGTGAAGCCCGATGGACATTACGACTTGCGTACAATACATGCCTCGAAATTGAAGCACGCTGGTTTCCTCACAGTGTTTTCCTTCACCAACAAGCCAGTGGTGTTACAAATCGTAGGTACATAAATTGAAGTTTTAAAACAACTTATTGGCATGAGTTCGATAGAAAATATCAATGACTACTCGACCCAAATGTATGAACAACTGATATTTTTATCGCGATTTAATTCTTGGCCCCTTAGTAATCGTTGTTCAGTCAGTTCAGTCTGATGGTCTGGACCACCTTTCTTTATTCGTAGGAACCATACCCTTAAAGTAATTTTCAAACACGTTTAAGTTTCAATCACAATCACAGTTCACATATCATTCTAAAGTCTGACCAGAAAAATAAACACACCTGCTCTGGGGGTGCTACAATCGACTATAACCTTTAATGACAATTGACAATACTTCAAACTACAAAAATTAGTTCCAATGATTTTCCGCAACAACATGGCGAGGTTTTTTATTTTTTGTTGGTCGGGCTATAATCTGAACAATCTAAGATGTAAACTCACGACGGCAATTTCGCGATGGTCAGAACAACTATAATCTGCCTTATAAGTCAGTCATCATCATCATCTCAGCCGATGGGTGTCCACTGCTGGACATAGGCCTCCCCCAAGGATCGCCATAACGACCGGTCCTGCGCTACCCTCATCCAATGGTTTCCCGCCGCCAACGGTTTCCCGCCGCCTTCACCAGGTCGTCGGTCCACCGTGTGGAGGGCTTACACACGCTGCGTTTTCCGGTACGCGGCCGCCACGCGAGAACCTTTCGGTCCTACCTATAAGTCAGTAGCTTATACTAATCCAAATAACCATTTTGACAGTATTTTGTATTAATTTCAGGGACGACGAGGATTACATATCGCTACTGAAGGCGCAGGAGCCGAGCGCGTTGGAGATAGCGGCCGAGCAGATGAGGCTGTGGCCTAGTTTACCCCCAGGTTACTTTCTGCCTAGATTCTAGATTTTAGAACCTGGCGCGATCTTAAGGGCGTGGACTTTCAATCATGAGTAAGGTGACCTGACGCTATTGTTGGCCAGTGGATGCAATGCATAGCATATACGCATGACTATTCCTCTAGGCGGTAGTTACGGAGTATTCTAAATACAGCATAGCATAAGCTCACGACTATATTCCCCGAGGGGGTAGTAAGAGATATTCTGAAACCTCAGAACATCCACGTTTCACCAGTAGTACCGAAACTCTGTTCAGTGTGACGGGGGGTGAGCCCATCGCCACTTATAATGGACAGTGGGTACAATACACGCCTCGAAATTGAAGCATGCAGGTTTCCTCACGATGTTTTCCTTCACCGAAAAGCCAGTGGTGTTACAAATCGTACATAAATTCCGAAAAACTCATTGGTACGAGTCGGCTTGGACGGGGATCGAATCATCGCCTCCTGCACGGCAGGCAAGGTTACTCGCCACTGGACCACCACGGCTTTTTATACAGTATATTTATAATATTCACATTTTAATGGGAGCACCCAAACTCTGTCAATTGTGATAGGCATCGACCTTATCGCGACTTCTAATGGTTAATGGGTACAATAATATGCCTCGAAATTGAATCATATTACGTACAGGTTTTCTCGCGACGTTTTCCTTCACCAAGTAGTGTTAGAAATCGTACATCATTCCTACAAAAAATTGATATGAGTTTGATCTAGGCTTGATAGACCCGCAGCCCCTGCACGGAATGCAAGTCCATCGCGTCTTATCAAAGATATATATTTTGTTTACATACCTTCCACGCCTACGGTCTTGCCCCGCAGGGAAATAGCCGATCAAAACGCCAATGGGAAGGGGCTATCTAAGGGTTGAACTACACATGGCCGCACGCGATCGCACTTTTCCGTCGCTCCATCATTTTCTGACACTTAGGAACGTCATTTGCTAGAGCATATAAGATATACGGAACGCGATCGCACGTCGCAGGCGATCGCGTTCCGTCTATCTTCTGTCCTGAGTGACAGAAAAGGATGGAGCGACGGAAAAGTGCGATCGCGTGCGGCCATGTGTAGTTCAACCCTAATGTTTCAAATGGTTTCAATAATCCCTATAATGATTAGAGTAATATTTGTGCGAACAGAAAAGCAACGTGAGCTGATAGCCAGCGAAGAGTCAACACTATACAGTCAAGCGATACACTACGCGAACCGCATGGTTTACCTGCTGCTGCCGCTAGAGGGCGCGGGGAGGAGGGCGGACGCGCGGGGGGGCGACGACGACCGCGCCACCAATAGTATCACTAACAGGTAACTAATAAAACTACAAGAAAACTACTATCGACTATCCAACTCGTAGAAAGAGAAGGTATAGAAGGATGCACGTGTCTTCTCATATTCAATCAATAAGAGATGCACATAGCAAATTCGATCTAGTTAAAAAAGGAGATCGCTACTTATTGCTGTCCTTATCGACGCCGACGTAACCACTTTTTTGTACAACGACGGCTGTCTGACCCCGGAGTCAGTATCTAGCTTCATATAAATTGCATAGGATTTTATGACTATCGCTGTCTCATACGTATTTACGTTGTGGTTCAGTCTATCAGCGTAAGCGAAAAATCGTCTATGATCCTACTTCAGCTTTTACTTGCGATTTCGTTCGCTTGTAAATTGCATCATCATCATCCGCATCCATGGTGTCTACTTCTGGAGCAAAGGTCTTAAACCGTGATCAATTAGAAAACTTCCTCACCCGTGTGATAGTTTAATCCACCATTACTATCGTGGTGAAAATATCCACGATTCAAATTATCAGCTTGTTGGGTGTTAGAAATGGATGTATTTGATAAAGTAGCATCGTCTAGACAATGATAAGTATTTTCGGCGCATGACACAACGACTCCGTGGCGCAACGGTAGCGCGTCTGACTCCAGATCAGAAGGTTGCGTGTTCAAATCACGTCGGGGTCAAAGTTAAATTATTATTTTTTATTTTTCAACATGCATATTTAGTTTTGTCTGCCCACGTCAATGGTATAATTATACGGGACATAATACTTAATCATTAAATTTAAATTATTATTATTATTTATCTGCGGATTGGTAGACTTCACATACGCATCGGAATTTCTTCTTCAGGCGTATGCAGGTTTCCTTATGAAGTTTTTTGTTTTATTTGGGCACGCGTGGTGGACTTCTGCACTTACCACCCTCCATGAGGCCCGTGCCGAGGCCGAGGCCTGTGCCCCGCAGTGGGACGTATATAGACTGTAATGACGATTATTATTTATCTATAAATAATGTAAGTAATTTGACGTCATTGCCTACTGCTAGATCTGTATAGAGTTTTGTGGCGCGCCTTGGGAGAGGCCTATGTCCAGCAGTGGACGATGATAGGCTGATGATGATGATGATCTGTATAGTCAACAATTTAAATATTATAGACCACCTCACTTTAGAACCTTATTGTCTTGTCATAATCATCTGTATTTAGTTTAGCTACCGACCTATAACGTAACGGCTTCAGAGACTGATTTCCTAAAGTATCTCATTTGGGGGAAGAAACCGAGATTTTTCTAGGCGTCTGGGGAATAAAATGTCATAAACTTTTTCCAAATTTTTAATTGTGTTTTTGACTCCAAGTCAAAGTCAATATAATTTATTAAATATAGGTGCTTGAAGCACACTTATTAATCGTCAATTCTTTTTTAAGTTACCACCGCTTCGGAACGTGTGTAACGTGTAACTCCCCGTTAATCTACGCGCTGTAGTTTGTGTGCGGGAGGGGTGACACCTGCTAAGTTAACTTGTTGAGTTCTGTTACAGTGTGGCGGAATCGGATAGTGCAGATGCGGAGTCAGGGTTCGAAGAGGCGGACCCCGGTGAAGCTGGCAACAATGTTATTAAAATGGTCTCCAGATTTGTTGACAAGGTATGTGGATTATTTATATTTTTAAAAGTTAACTAGGAAAGTCATCAAATGTATAAGATGTTTTAAAAATATGAGCGAAATTTTGGCTACAAAATCAGGTTTTTAGTTACGAAAATCTTGTAAGGGGATGATCAGACCATCAAATTTAACAACTCTCACAATGGAACTGACATCGAAATCGCGAAATAATATTAGCTGTTCCAATACAAAACTGCAGGCTACTCGACCCAAGTGGACCAACCCATGGGACAGCTGTTTTTTTTTCTTGATTTCGATATTAGTCCCTATAAAGAAACTTGTTAATTTGTATCTTCTGTTCATCCCCAAAATCTTCAACATACTAAGGACCCTAAGCAGTAAAGTATGTGTGCAGGCATTGAGGTACTAGAGGCGACACACAGCACAGACTGGATTTTTTGTAACACTCGTTTAGGTCAATAGCATTGACCTCGTCAATAGGTACAACATTACTTAGCCTATGCCAGGCGCTCGCTGCACCGCGACGCCACCAGCACGCGCACCGCACTGCGGATGTGGTGCACATATTTTGTATCATCATCATCATCAACCTATCATCGTCCACTGCTGAACATAGGCCTCTCCCAAGGCGCGCCACAAAACTCTGTCCTTGGCCTTCCTCATCCAGTCGCTCCCCGCTACTTTTTTTAGGTCGTCTGTCCAGCGGGCAGCAGGGCGTCCCACACTACGCCTACCAGTTCGCGGTCTCCACTCTAGAACTCTGACACCCCATCGGTTGTCAGTTCTGCGGCAGATATGACCAGCCCATTGCCACTTCAGCTTGCAAATTTTCTGAGCTATGTCAGCTACATTAGTTCTGTGACGAATCACTTCATTTCTGATGTGGTCCCTCAGAGAAACACCGAGCATAGCTCTCTCCATAGCTCGCTGAGCGGCCTTGAATTGATGAACTAGTCCTATCGTCAGGGTCCACGTCCATATTTTGTATATAATTATTGAATGTGTGCAGGTGTGTACGGAGGGCGGCGTGACGGCGGACCACGTGCGCTGCCTGCACCAGATGATCCCGGGCGTCGTGCACATGCACCTGGAGACGCTGGACGCCGTCGCCCGGGAGAGCCGCCGCCTGCCACCCGTACAGAAGGTACGTCTCACTGCGCTCTGTTCTAGCTGGCTTGTCACGGCAGTTCGTGCGTTAGGATAAGTGCCACTTGCACCGCCGCGCCGTGGGCTCGTCTGTGATGGCGCGTCGGCTAGCGCGTCGGATACGCCACGAGCAGGTAACTTCGCCCGAAGCGACGCGTGGTGGGTACAAGCGACACGTGGTGTGGCTCGAACCGACGCAGTTTTAATGGCAGTTCAAATCTAATTAAGCTCGCGCCGCCTCGAACATTACGCGGCCCATGAAATTTCCGGCCGTGGGAAGCCAGCTTTATCTTTGGCTAATCAGCGAGCCTCTAAGACTAATTTTCAAATCTCATGCCATCGACTTGATAGAATAAGACCACGGAAATTTTGTCCAAGATATCAACAGGTAGTAGGAGTAGGACATTTTTACTATTCGCGAGGAAATCCCATATGCAGAAGGCTCCTTGAAAATTACCGTTTCCAACTTTTAACTGCTAAAGGTTCTTTAACTGTGCTGAAAAAAGGTGGACGTTTTGTGAATATGACATAAAAAGCTAAAAACTGAATCGATAACGAATATTACATTTTAGGATTCTCTAGTCAAACAAGGGACCCGTATAATTTCGTCCATTCTGTCTATGCCCCGCCTCAATTACTACCTCAAATTTATTTCGGATAAATAATTTTATGTGGAAGGCCCAAAGTAGTTTCTTTTCTTTCTAGGAGTGCAGTTATAGTACGAAGTTCGATGAAGTGCTGATTGTTGATAATCATTACTGAACATTACATATTCCTTCAAGATTCATTTCCCACAAGAATGTCTTTAAATATTTAATTTTAATATGATGGCTTCATATAATTGTTTCAAGAAATAAAAGAGAAAATAGTTATTTGTATCTTTTTTTCTCTATTTATGTGTTTGTGTTGTTTTTATGTAGAATTGTGCCGTGTGGTTTTGGCTTAAAATATACCATCCCTTTTTAACTAGTGTTTTTATGCGGGTAACCATCTATGACCACTTGATACTTGGTTGGGGCATGGTTTCTGACAACCCAGAACGGTATTACGGTCATGAGTTTATGTATGTATGTATGTATATTTGAATAGAAATTGTCAGAATTATCCACTAATGTTTCTTACATATTTAATAACATAAATATCTGAGCTTGGTGGTGTCAAGTGTAGCTATTTAAGTACAAGGGGCATTCCAGCCACTAAAGGGGGTTACAGAGGGCAAGACACTAAACTAGATGGCGCTCGAGAGCATTATTCCTGATTTTATCACATTTTATTTTATGGTGATGATATCGAATCAAAATTTTCGATTACGCGCGCACTTGTGTTTATGTTGCACTGATCTAGCTACAAGTTAAAGTAATTTTACTGTTCATACGCATTTGTTCTACATTTTAAGATTGATCAATTTCATACAAAACTTTGACGTAGAACATTCGTAGACGGTATTAACAAAAGTAATATTTTATGTGTGGAAAAATAGTATAGAGAATCGAGATTGCGCGTCTCACAACATTTGCAATTAATAACATACTTACGAAGATATAAAATAAAATGTGACAAAATCATGAATAGTGCTCCCGAGCGCCATCTAGTTGCCTGTGAACGTCTTCTGCAACCTCCTTAAGGTGGTTTCCGT
Source organism: Agonopterix heracliana (assembly GCA_963693445.1). Lineage (NCBI taxonomy): Eukaryota > Metazoa > Arthropoda > Insecta > Lepidoptera > Depressariidae > Agonopterix > Agonopterix heracliana. The sequence goes on from OY856321.1 coordinate 5,393,149, forward strand.
CCATACAAAACGTTGTCGTATAACACTCGTAGACGGTGTTAATAAAAGTAATGTTTTATACATGGAAAAATAGCTTAGAAAATCTAGTTTGCGCATATCAAATAATATTTACAATTTATAATATAATTACGAAGATATCACGCTTTGAAATTATTCATACAAAATTTCAAAACCTTATATCTTCGTAATTATATTACAAATTGTAAATATTATTTGATATGCGCAAACTAGATTTTCTAAGCTATTTTTCCATATAAATAAAACATTACTTTTATTAACACCGTCTACGAGTGTTATACGACAACGTTTTTTATGAAATTGACAGCTCTCCAACCACCTTAAGCATATTAATAGCGGGCAAAAAACAAAAGATGGATGGATCTGCAGATGGAATACCGGTGATATTAGGGTTGAACTACACATGGCCGCACGCGATCGCACTTTTCCGTCGCTCCATCCTTTTCTGTCACTCAGGAACGTCATTTGCTAGAGCATATGTGACAGAAAAGGTTGGAGCGACGGAAAAGTGCGATCGCGTGCGGCCATGTGTAGTTCAACCCTTAGACAGTCAACCAGCAACAGATAGTCCTGTCAAGATCAATGCAATCATCTAGTTCAGTGGATCTACTCAGATTTTAGATTTATGATAGTCTCCGATCAAAAGTCGACTCTATTGACACAATACCAAAGAAGTTTCTATCAGTATTGCCATTTGCAATTATACAGGGTCCTTCTTAATATGCTGGCACTTTTTTAAGGGGGTGATCAGACTATAAAACTGGACAACTTTCGCTGTGGGACCAACATCGAAATCGCGAAAAAAAATCAGCTGTCCCATACATTTGGCTCGAGTAGGTTTGCAGTTTTGTATAGAAGAGCTGATTTTTTTTTCGCGATTTTGATGTTGGTCGCATAGAGAAAGTTGTTCAGTTTGTTGGTCTCCTTTACAATATTAAGTAAGGAGGCTATTCACACATTGTCGCGTACGTACATGTGCGTTTAAAGGGTATTGCTATCTGCGTATTCATTAAACATCTAGACAAAAGAATAGTGTACTTCAAACGCCTATGCACGTACAGTCAGCGGCAAAGAGATGTATGCACTTTTACTACGTCGTAGTATAAAGATGTATCCACTTTAGTACTATGCGTAGTACTAAAGTGTATACATCTTTTGCATGAGGAGGCATTGAGGCATACATCTTTTTGCTGCTGACTGTACGTAGCATAAAACTGGTACTGTAACTGGTAACTCAGTGTATGTAACTGGTAACAGCCGCGCATCGTGGCGCCGGCGCTGGTGGGGGGCGAGGCGGTGTCCGCGCCGGCCCTGCGCGCCTACCTCGTGGCCGACGGCCGCCAGACCCCGCTGCTGCCGGCAGAGGGCGCCCTCTTCCTCACCAACTACAGGATCATATTCAAAGGAGCACCCACCGATCCCTTCGGTAAGACCACCATATTTACACTATCAGTTTCCGGTTACTTCAGAAGAAGTGGTGGTTTTGAATTTTAGCAACACCGTTAAATGGCTCTTTGGACGTTTAAAATTGCCAAATACTATCTCCTTCTATAACAGATAACCTATATCTATAGCCTGACCAAAGGGGCTGACCTAGTGCTAGGTAGCTCCGCGACGGGATGCAAAGCAGAAAAGCCCGCTCCGCTCTGCCATTCCGTCGTAAACTTTTGCGGTGGTTACCCGGTTTCTTGCACCAGACTGGATAATGTCATACGATCATGAGATAAAATATCCAGAGTTCGGTCGCACCCAAGGAGCGGTATAATTCTTGTGATTAGACTATAGTGCATTGGGGTAATTGCGAACCTGGGTATATTCCGAAAGTTTATTAAAACTACCTGACTTGTCTGTCGAGACGGCACGTTGCTCTGACACTTACGCTAGCAGCGACGAACGGCGGCTTGAGTGTCAAAGCCGATAAAAATGGCGTCTAAAGTCAGGTAGTTTTAATAAACTTTCGGAATATACCCAGGTTCGCAATTATATAATATAACGGCAACGGCAAAACAAATATGTATGTTACTTAATGATGGTCTAGCATAGCTTTTAGTCCTGTCGCTCCTTAGGTCTCTTTCTATTTGCTTAGGTCCGAGTAAGATACAAGGAGCGATAGAGCCTTATCGCGCGTCATGCGGACCTAACTTATGTTAACTAAACAATTCTTTGATTGCAGCATGTGAACAGACAGTGGTGAGATCGTTCCCGCTGTGTTCCCTGACGCGAGAGAAGGCAGTGCGGACCCACTACCTGCCGCACCTGGAGCAGAGTCTGCAGGAAGGCCTGCAGCTCAGGTCCGCCACCTTCCAGCTCATCAAGGTATGTTACATTACAACACAATAACAGACAGTGGTGAGATCTTTTCCGCTGTGTTCCCTGACGCGAGAGAAGGCGGTGCGGACCCACTACCTGCCACTCCTGTGAACACAGATGCATTTCCATTCTAACATTCATAAATCTGGAAAATGTAACCTGGGACCGTCTGGGTCGGTGTTGTTCTATAGAACACGGCCACTTCTCTCAGGGCTAGAGTTAATAATAGATTGTTGCGTGCAGGTGGCGCTGGACGAGGAGGTGAGCAGCGAGCAGGCGGAGGCGTTCCGCAAGCAGGTCGCGCGCCTGCGCCACCCCCAGCACCCGCTCATGCACTTCGCGCTCGCGCCGCGCGCCGCGCCCGCGCTCCCCTCCGCGCAGCCCAAGCATCACACGCTCAAGTACGTACATACTTAGTTCCGCGAGCAGGTCGCGCGCCTGCGCCACCCCCAGCACCCGCTCATGCACTTCGCGCTCGCGCCGCGCGCCGCGCCCGCGCTCCCCTCCGCGCAGCCCAAGCATCACACGCTCAAGTACGTACATACTTAGTTCCGCGAGCAGGTCGCGCGCCTGCGCCACCCCCAGCACCCGCTCATGCACTTCGCGCTCGCGCCGCGCGCCGCGCCCGCGCTCCCCTCCGCGCAGCCCAAGCATCACACGCTCAAGTACGTACATACTTAGTTCCGCGAGCAGGTCGCGCGCCTGCGCCACCCCCAGCACCCGCTCATGCACTTCGCGCTCGCGCCGCGCGCCGCGCCCGCGCTCCCCTCCGCGCAGCCCAAGCATCACACGCTCAAGTACGTACATACTTAGTTCCGCAAGCAGGTCGCGCGCCTGCGCCACCCACGTGTGATGCTTCTACCAGGCATTCGTCTCTCTAATATCTCTATATACAGAATAATCTGGAGAAGTTTGTATTTTTCACTTCTGATAATGTGATATGTAAATTACTGTAATTTCTTTATGGTTTTTAGGATTTCTACTCTTTTTTAATTTTCCGCAGCAACGCCTCGTTTCCAATTCGAACTGTCCATGATATCTTAAACATCCTCCTGTTTTAGCTACACTACACCATGAGCGCCTTAAATAAAAAAACCTTAAGTGTTACAAAAAATACGCTAAATGAAGTCCTTACGATCGAATCGAATGTGACAATGTTATTTCAATTTGTTTCTTCTGTAACTCTCTACACTTATTCTTACAGAGGATTTGCAAAAAAGACGTTGCTGAAGACGGCGCGACGAGCCGGCCTCAAGCCGAAGCAGTCCAAGCGGCAGAAGTACGTGCTGCCCTCCGCCGACGCGAGGTCACTGACCTCCCCGCCCCTCATGTCCTCCCTGTCCGCCGACACTCTGTCCCGTGAGTACATAGCATTTAAACTATTCCTAAATCTACGATATCTCATACAAGTAGTAAATCATAAAAGATATGAAACCTTCTTTAACCGAAATACGTTTTTGAATGCTTCTTCAAAGACATAAAGAATATGTCAACTTATGGAGGAACGGTTTTCCTATCTTATCCTTTAAAAATTAGATTGAAAATGGAAGATATTCCGCCAGGCTAGGTGGGACGCCTAGAGACCGGCCATGACCCAACAGTTGTTACAGGTGTAGCTTATAACTAAGTAGGTGCCTACGGTAGCGTCTGTCGACTGTCGCTCTGTAGCGCAAAAGTGCTATTATGTAATATTTCACATTTTTTCCGCACCGCTCCGCTCCCGCAGACACCTACTCAGTTAAGCGCTATACCTGCAGTTGCAATGGAACTTGTATACATGTTGGATCTTGTGAAAACTTCGTTCACATTGCGCCTAACTAAATGTGGAATGTTGTCCACAGTAGAGGAGCTGGAGATGGCGGGCGCGGAGACGGCTGAGGTGCCGGCCGCGAGGACACTAGAGCGAGTCCGGGACAGGATCTACGCGCGGGACTGGGCCCGCCTCGGCCTCGCCGCGCCGCCCTTCCGCCTCGCCCACGCCAACGCGGTCTACACCCTCTGCAGGAGGTACCGCGTCTGTTTTACATTATACGTTATCAAGACGGCTGATACCTAATATCTACGCAAATTATAATTTTAACATGGATGTCACGAACATTTCAAACGAGAAAAATAAGACAGTTGCAAGTCAATATTGCCTTTACTTTGACGAAACGTTAGGTGCGACGTCCTTCAATCAAATAGGTACCGAGATGACAAACCAACAGCGCACCGGCGCCTACTTTCTGTCCTTCAACTAAATGCGCTTTGGGCCCATCAAGACGTTGAACTGACTAATGTACTTATATGTTGCAGTTACCCGGCGGTCATAGCGGTGCCGGAGAGCATAGGGGACGAGTCCTTGCGGCGAATATCCCGCTGCTACCGACAGGGTCGCATGCCCGTCATCACCTGGAGACACCCGAGGACACACGCGCTTCTTGCGAGGTCTGTGCACTACTGTGTCGTAGGAGGAGCATAGTATGCTACAGACACGGCCATACAATAAATTAGTAAGTAAACTCAGCTGGCGAGTAGCTGATAATGAACTGTATTGTTGCAGGTCTGCCGCGTCGCATCACAAAGGTGTGATGGGAATGCTAAAAGGCAGTCATCAGAATCAAGGGAACGCGCAGAGCGGCACTGAAACTACTTCTAGCTTAGAACAGGTCTGTGTTTATATTATTACTTTAAACATTATTTTTTTCGAGATGGCTGTTATAGATTAGTCACCCAGCATTAGACTCTTGATCGGCACAGGTTACCGGACGTCTTGCGGGTTCTTCACCCGGGAGACTTACTTTAAAGAAGAGTAATGTTTTTATCATATCGGTTGCATAATATATAAATACATAAGCTCACGCCATTGTCTATGGGGGTAGGCAGACACCACGGACCGCCACACGCTACGACTGATAAAAAATACGTCTACATTGTATTTGTCTTAATACCGCGCGAGTTCTTAAGCCGTTATTCTTCTTTTTAAATATGGCCGGTTGCTTATGTTTAGCACTGCAATTCTGACAGTATCATCTTGTTACTGGGAGTATCTATCCCAATACTCATCCAGGGGAAAAGATAATTGAAAGGATACTCATCCAGGACATTTCTACATACCTACGTAACTGTAATGTCCGGGGCGTCTATTGCTCGCCTTATACTTTTATCGGACTATGTTCCGATGAGTGGAACATTTGTAATGGGTACCTAAACTTTGTACTTAAAACATTTTTATTTTTCGCTACCTACACGATATAACTTGGTCCGTTTTTATCATTTGTAACTTTGCACACTAGGTATTATGTAACACCGGGTTGTATGTTCACGGAAAACAACGTTTCTGTTCATTATACACGTATCTTAAGAAAAATCTGTAATTGGCCTGTGTTATATTTGTTTATATTACATATCTTATAGAATGTTTGTAATAGGCTGTAGATTTTTCTAATAAAATAAAATAAAAAAAATAAAATAAAAATACCAAGGATTGTTTTATGACAAAAAACATTTGAGAAACGATGGCGGAGCCCCGTGGCAGTTTCGAATGCGAGACGCACGAACACCATGTAAACGACCGTTCGTGACCAAACCTGTGACTCCCCATTTTGATTCATAGAATTTAATTCAAGTTTTAGGCGTCATTTTCATTCTATATTAATATTCCAGGAGCGTTACCTAGCTACCCTGGTGGCCTGCACGCCGGCGTCTCGCGGAGACCTGGAGGACTCCAGCCTGAGCCTGGACTCGCTCCTCCTCGGCTGCGACGACACGCAGACTACCACACCTCTACTCACCAAGGCTGCCGGCACACTCAGGTATCAAGAACATGTACAATACAAACCAACGGCGGGTCTATCTGCCCAGCATGCCGCTGCCTCCGACAAAACGAGGAAGATCGAAATGTGTTTTTATCGTTGTCACACAGTTACTAAACTTTTTAGATATTAGTTCTGCATAAAATATTTCAAAACCAACTAGTATACATTGAGTTGCACGTATAACCCGCGCGGATAAAGAAACAATTTGTAAATGACGGAAGGCCTCGTGCCATCTCGCTCACTTCGTCGCTCTGTCTATAGTAACATGTAGTAGGTGCGAGTATAGACAGCGATAGTCACGGAAGTGCCAGTATAGACAGAGCAATGACGTGAGAGAGATAGCACGACGCCGTCCGCTATTTACAGATTCGCTAGATTCAAAAGAATAGCGGGTGAATGAACGCGCGAGCGAACTCGCGCTCCTACCGGTGTATGTGGCGCATGATATTTGTTTGAGGTTCGATTCCTGGCCTGTACCACTAAGTTCTTCGGAATTTATGTACGGTTGTATTTATCATTTACTAGCTCGGCGGTGAAGGAAAACAACACAAACAACCTGAATTCCCGAGAATGAAAAGAAAATACCATAAGTTCGGAGGTATGCGTAAATATGGGTGAGCTTGGGGCGAACACAATAGACCAGCGATGGTCGCAGTGTTACATAACGACCCTTGCTTGCAATAGCCCTTGTTTCTGATAAAATAAATCAATAGAAATGAATGAATACATTCATATTTGATCAGTGTCCTCCGTCAGTGTTAGTTTATACTAACCATCGCATTCCACTACAGTGTTCTGGGTCGCAACAGCGGGGGTAAGGGAGGAGTGCCCGCCACGGCGGCGCGGCACTTCGGCCGCTGGGGCTCACTGAAGGGCCGCCAGCCTTCACACCTCGACCTCTACGTGCCCCGCCAGAGACTATCCACTGCCGACGTCGACTCCGGTTTGTACATCCATTACTCATACACTACCCGGTATATAACTTTACCGCAGCGCGGAAAGTGCGTGCGAAGAATTGTTTTTGTCTACAAATTGTTATTCTGCGCTGTCAAGTTTTTTGCCAAGTTGTTTGCCGGCTATTATACAAACATATTTTTAAATCAAATTTAAGATTGAAAAATGCAAAATAGTAAGCCCATAGTTTATCGTGAATTTTCGTTAAAATAAAACCACGAATGATTAGAAGATTGAGTATGCTATCTAATGAAAAAGACAATGAGATTAACACGCCTAATTCAAATTTCCCCCAACTTTTACATGTTACCGACAAACTTTTTTGTTTCGTTTATGTACCTACGGTCCCTGTAAGACGGTGACAAAAAAAAAACAGGCGCATCCGCCATTCTTTTTTATCACTTTAGATTTGTTTTGTGATATTTCATCTCGAGCGAGGCACGCTAAACATTCGGTCCCGGATAGTTCTGTCAGATGGCGGTGTAACTATTCGTTAAGTCAGCTCAGAGGCCCTATTAACCGCTCGCATCCCGGCTTAAGATAACAATTGATATCGGACGATATCGCGACCGCGGGACTTGAAGGGTTAAGGCTGCTTTTCCACCAGAGGTAGCGAAGCGGTGAGCGAGGAAAAAATCGGCCAATGAGAGTGCTTCAATTTCCCAATGACGTGATCAAGCGAGCGCGCTATTGGCGGATTGTTTCCTCGCTCACCGCCTCGTTACCTCGCATATCTCTGGTGGAAACGCAGCCTTAGGAGGCTTCAAAATTGTCTAAAAGCACGTTGGCTCCATTAACTTGTTTCGACCAACCCGCACTAGGCCCGCGTGGTGGAGTATGGCTACTACCTTGCCCCATTATTCGTGAGAGGAGGCCTTCGCTCTGCAGTGGGATCCAACAGGCTATAACTTACTTTAGAATTGTTTATTTCCCGTTTAGATATAATTAACAGCGATATATGTCTGTTATACAGTGTCGGGTGAGGGTGGGGGCGGTGGACTCCGCCAGGCGGCGCTGTACGTGGTGACGGACAAGGGAGGGGGCGGCACGGGGGCGGCGAGAGTGGAACACGTGCCCGTAGAGTACCCCGACCTGCGGCAGACCAGGCACGCCTTCAAGAAGCTGATGCGAGCCGCCGCGCCCTCCGCACCCGCCGCGCCCGAGGAGCCCGGCTTGTTGAGGTGAGTGTCTACATACATACATACAGTACCCGACCTGCATATAAACTTACAAAAAACGGTGAAGAACAAGTTTTATTTGTATTTAATTGTGTTTATACAGATTGATAGAGGAGTCCGGATGGCTGTGGCAGCTTCGGCAGCTGTTCCAGCTTTCGGGTGCCGTGGTGGACCTGCTGGACCTGCAGGGCTCCTCTGTACTCCTGTCCCTCGAGGACGGCTGGGACGCCACCGCCCAGGTGAATTGAGTGCACATAATGTTGTTACTGTGCTGTTTTAGAAGACTAAATGATAGTTCTCAGTGTAGCTCTCAGTGAAGGATAGTTATCAAAGTACCAGAAACAAGCCTGAACTTGTATTATAATGACTAGACAACGATATAGAATGCATATATAGATTCAAACATCTATGAATCGGGGGCAAATATTCATATTCATCATACAAATATATGTCCCTTACGGGAACCCGCAAACCTCGGCACAGCAGGCAGGTTCACTACAGACTGTGCTATCGGTCCGTCAATTAACGTAAAGGACAGAGATTTCTTTTATAATATTATCTCCTCCCGAAAATTAAAGTCGTCGTCGTACAGCAGGCAGGTTCACTACAGACTGCTATCGGGTCGTTGTTTGCCGCATTACCTTTCTGTGTGGCCAAAGAAATTCTTTGTACCAATTATGCAACCGATCTGATCACTTTCCTTAGTTCTCATGGATACGTCGCCCTATCTCTCGAAAAAGGTAATTAGCTGCACCAAAGTTTCAGTACATTCCTAAATGTCCTCGTATATGTTAAAATGAAACATTGAATCTGTTTTGCAGATATCATCACTGGCGCAGATCTGTCTGGAGCCGTACTACAGGACGCTGGAAGGTTTCCGCATCCTGGTTGAGAAGGAATGGCTGGCCCTGGGCCACAAGTTCCAGCAGAGGTCTAACATAGCCGCCACGCCGCAGCAGGGCTTCACACCCACCTTCCTGATGCTGCTGGACGCAGTGCACCAGGTATGTGAAGATACAGTGACAGCCCTGGGCCACAAGTTGCAGCAGAGGTCCAACATAGCCGCCACGCCGCAGCAGGGCTTCACACCCACCTTCCTGATGCTGCTGGACGCAGTGCACCAGGTATGTGAAGATACAGTGACAGCCCTGGGCCACAAGTTGCAGCAGAGGTCCAACATAGCCGCCACGCCGCAGCAGGGCTTCACACCCACCTTCCTGATGCTGCTGGACGCAGTGCACCAGGTATGTGAAGATACAGTGACAGCCCTGGGCCACAAGTTGCAGCAGAGGTCCAACATAGCCGCCACGCCGCAGCAGGGCTTCACACCCACCTTCCTGATGCTGCTGGACGCAGTGCACCAGGTATGTGATGATACAGTGACAGCCCTGGGCCACAAGTTCCAACAGCGGTCCAACATAGCCGTAACATAACATCAACAAAGTTAATTGCAGCTGCGCTCCAACATGCCACATATTCAACTGTTTTCTAATCCTCTAATTCAAAGTGAGCCTCAGATAGGCACAAGATGTTGGTTGCAAATCCCATGATACTGAATTAGATATGACCTAAATATATTTTTTCCAGCTCCAGAAGCAGTTCCCCCTGGCGTTTGAGTTCAACGACTTCTACCTGCGCTTCATAGCGTACCACAGCGTGTCGTGCCGGTTCCGCACGTTCCTGCTCGACAGCGAGGCGCAGCGCGCGGAGCTCGGCATAGCGGCCGCCGACGACAAGCGAGCCGACACCAGCAGACTGGTGAGTGTTCATTATATACTTGTGTCGTGCCGGTTCCGCACGTTCCTGCTCGACAGCGAGGCGCAGCGCGCGGAGCTCGGCATAGCGGCCGCCGACGACAAGCGAGCCGACACCAGCAGACTGGTGAGTGTTCATTGTATACTTGTTTGTTTTTATCATCATCATCAACTTATATACGTCCCAGTGCAGGGCACAGGCCTACGCTCAAGTAGGTCGTGTAAGCTCTTCTGTTCTTCCTTGTGTGCAGGTTTCCTCACGATATTTTCCTTCACTATTTGAGAGCAGTCGATATAAAAACTCAATGCTATTTGGCATGTTGAAGGTGCAGATTTGAACCCGAACCCGCATGATTGACTGTCCATAGGTCTCAGATACACTCCACGGACGCTGTTTTACCTTTGTTTGCCTCAATACCATACGATGAGGTAAACCATAGACAAGCCATATACTATGCCATTGTCCGCCTTGTTGATGCCTCAGCGGCATCGGCATCGCGCGCGTATTCTTAGAAGTTTCTCCATGATATGTTCTTTGTTACTTTTTCATCGGTCTAACAATGACGACAATACCCTCAGGGCGTGGAGACGGGCGCGGGGTCGGAGGAGGAGTCGTGCGGCGCGTACGGCACGATGCCGCGCGCGCCGGCGCACGGGCACTCCATGTTCGACTACATCGACAAGCACCACCAGAAGTCACCCATCTTCTACAACTTCCTCTACACGCCCGACTTGGATAACCCCGTGAGTTTGTTACTATTAACAACCGTATTATCATTCGCTTCCTGGAATTTATCCTAAAATCAACCTTAGTCAAACGAAATCCTCTAAATCAGTATTCTCAGACATAATGGCAAGGTTTAAGGAAGTCGATTCAAGGAATTAGTAATAATGGTAGAATTTGAAGTCCTTTCTTTTTTAACCGACTTCAATAAAGGAGGAGGTTCTATGTTCGGTTGTATGTATATGATGATTGTGTGCACGATGTGAATTGTGCACCTTAGATCGGCAGCACATGACACAAGTATCGGTACAGGTGTTGCGGCCGGTGTCCTCGGTGTGCTCGCTCGAGGTGTGGGAGTACTACGTGAGCGAGGAGCTGTCGCACGGCGCGCCCTACGACCTGGAGCTGGAGCCCGACCTGCGCGCGCCCCAGCGCCGCCTCCTCACCGCCGGGTCTGTCACTGATCTGTGCCTTATACCTACTTTATTATTACTGACCCAAGCTAGAATACCAACCGTCAATGTTTCGAGGCGTCCAAGGAATATGCAGCAGTATTAGCCAATCTTCCACAGAATAATGATAATTTTATTGGTTGTGATACCTGGTCATGGTAGTTACATGAACAAGCAGCTCTTCCCCATTTCAGGCATACCTACAGTATCAAGGTAGATACAGGCTGTCGTGCATTGAACTAAGGCGCGTTATAGTTCGTCGTGGTTGGCCAGGACACTCTGTTTCATCATCATGATCATCATATTCAGCCTATCATCGTACACTTCTATCTCCCAAGGCGCGCTATCTGTTACTTGGTAAATTTTTAATGAACCGTGGTTTAGTGTTATGTTGATCTTAGAGTAACCATGGAGGGCTTAAGCCAGATTGATGAATATCTTCTTTGTTAAGGAAGACAATGTTTATAAGTCCTTAAACAGAACATCCACTGGACGTGAGTCTTAACTCTTAACTTATTCAACAAGTGAAGAAGTTTGTTTATTTAGGATGTATGTTTACTAGAGACGGGAAATGTGAGGGTGATGTACATAGGCGAGTAACAGAAATAAAGTGAACGGTGCTTTGCATACCATTGTGGCTAGCCAATTCGTGTCGAAAAAGGCGCGACTTGCTACACAATGGTGTGTTGGTGCCTACACTTATGTATGGCAGTGAGTGCTGGGTATGGCAGAAAAAGCATGAAAGTAAAATTAATGCTGTTGAAATGCGTTCATTGCGAAGTATTTGTGGTGTTACGCTGAGAGATAGAGTGAGAAATTGTGTGATTAGAGATTGATGTAAATTGAAAGAAGATGTTGTGACAAGAATAGAGAAGGGTATGCTTCGTTGGTTTGGTCATGTGGAGAGGATGGGTGATAGCAGATGTACGAAAGAGATATATGGAGCTAAAGTGAGTCGAAGTGTCGGCAGAGGGCGCCCTCGTAGGACGTATTCTGATCAAATCAGTTGCGTCTTACAAAAAAAGCGGAGTACTCGAAACCGACGGGCATGTATGAAGAGATGTATGGATGTGAATGAGGCAAAAGAGGTATGTAAGGATGGCGCGCTCTGGTCTCTGCCTACCCCATTGGGAAAGAGGCGTGACGTTATAGATAGATAGATAGAGAGTCTTAAATAATGCTTGTGATGGTTACTAATAATCGTTGTAAACGTTACAGATACGACAGTATAGCCCGATCCCTGCCTGACGCGTTCAGCGGGCTGCTGGAGCGCATCCGTCAGCTGGAGCTGGAGCTAGGACACCTGCCGCAGAAGTGGCGCGTGCGCTGGGATCAGCTGGAGCTGCCCAACACGCTCGAGCTGCAGGTGAGCTACTGTAACAATTCAAATTGTGATTTCTTTAAAGAGCATGCTACTGATGTTTTCATTTTGAATTGGGACCATTGGCAAAGTTATTCAGGATTGTGTAACAAGTATTTTCATGGAAAGTATACATATGTGTTGTCACTTCATCTAATAATTCGGCGCAGGGTGGGGATTTTAACAAATTAAAAAAAAAAATCTCTAAAACGATCGAAATTGTCGCATTGACCTTGAGTTTTGGAACTAATTTGGGACAGCCTGTATAAAGAATTATGGTACAGTAGCACCAGATTTATAAGTCTTACCGATATGTACCTGCGCAGTTGACACATTTTAATAGCGCGCGTATTGATCAATTAGGAGGTTAATTGTTTGTGCGCCCTTTTCGCTGTGTTCGTGCACTTTTTACTATCTGTGCACTCGCAACTTTTGATAGCTGTCAGAATATAATTTTATCCTAACCTAAAACTTTGTAAGAACCATTTTAAAACAACGAAATTAAAGAAGTCACGAGTTTGGATATCGATCTTCTACTTTTATTTCTGCTAATCCTGCTGCTACCGAATTTGTACACCTAGCGTAGAACTGATCGAGCATGAGCGAGCAGTTTTTATTTATTCAATTGATAATGAACTCTATTCTCATTGAAATAGAGTTGAAAAAAGCGTGCAAGTGATTAAATTCCTGTGGCGTCTGTTCGAGTGTGCTCGCGTATGCTCCTCGTGGTGACGCGAGCATATTCGAGCATACCCCCGTGCCGATGCTTGCGATCCGTCGTTAGTGTTGCCACCTCAGCCCTTTTCGGACTAGATCTAGCATAAACTTTAGCCTGAAAAGGGCAATTTAGTACAGATAAAATTAGGATAAAATAATAATCTAGCTCTTATTGAAAATACAAGGAAAATCTAAAAGGTTGAAGAAGATTTAGTAGGTTTTCAATTTGTTTATTCATTGAATATTCCATTTCAATAAATAATTTGTACATTATGTTCGCGAGTTCGAGAGTAAGATGTAAAGATCCCAGGTTCGTGAGACCATCAAAAATCATAAAATAACTGTCCCTTGAACTTTAAACCGTAGCAAGGCTGTGGTATTCCCCAAATGTACATCTTTATTGCCAGGTTGCTTCAGCCTATATTTTTCTTTAAATTTCTGTTGTCCTCTTTTCATCTTATTGATGTGCTCTTCAAATCACCAAATCCCAGTCTATCATACTTTGAAATTGCTGTTACCGCACGTTTTTACATTAAAATATTGTAAACACAACTACAAAATTCACTACGTCAACTGTAGCAACACGGCAGCATCTGCGAGTATGCTCTCGCATGCTCGACTATCCGCAGAATTCTCCGCTAGGTGTGTGCGACTGCAAAGAACATGATCACGCATGCTCGAATGCTCTCCGCTGACCCTTTGATTACTAAACGACTTATACAGGTTTCGACGGGGACTCGGATATACTCTGCGCAACCAAAGATTGATGAGCGGACTTATTTTCCTTTCCTGTATCCTAAATGTAAACTTTGCAGCGCAACTCGTCGATGTCGTCCGGCGTGGTGCGTCGCGCGACGCTGTTGTCGCACAAGCGCAGCACGCGCGAGGTTCTGGTGCGAGCGCGCCTCGCCGCCGCGCCGCCGCCCCCCGCCGCGCCCGCGCACCGCTGGCTCCCCGCAGCCACCGCCGCGCCCGCGCGCTGCGACCACTGCGCCGACCTGCTGTGGGGCCCGCTCAAGGTATGTGTGTGTATGTAGGTACCTAGTGTATGTAGGTACCTAGTGCCGCGCCCGCGCACCGCTGGCTCCCCGCAGCCACCGCCGCGCCCGCGCGCTGCGACCACTGCGCCGACCTGCTGTGGGGCCCGCTCAAGGTATGTGTGTGTATGTAGGTACCTAGTGTATGTAGGTACCTAGTGCCGCGCCCGCGCACCGCTGGCTCCCCGCAGCCACCGCCGCGCCCGCGCGCTGCGACCACTGCGCCGACCTGCTGTGGGGCCCGCTCAAGGTATGTGTGTGTATGTAGGTACCTAGTGTATGTAGGTACCTAGTGCCGCGCCCGCGCACCGCTGGCTCCCCGCAGCCACCGCCGCGCCCGCGCGCTGCGACCACTGCGCCGACCTGCTGTGGGGCCCGCTCAAGGTATGTGTGTGTATGTAGGTACCTAGTGTATGTAGGTACCTAGTGCCGCGCCCGCGCACCGCTGGCTCCCCGCAGCCACCGCCGCGCCCGCGCGCTGCGACCACTGCGCCGACCTGCTGTGGGGCCCGCTCAAGGTATGTGTGTGTATGTAGGTACCTAGTGTATGTAGGTACCTAGTGCCGCGCCCGCGCACCGCTGGCTCCCCGCAGCCACCGCCGCGCCCGCGCGCTGCGACCACTGCGCCGACCTGCTGTGGGGCCCGCTCAAGGTATGTACTTTTCTCCCCTCCGGACGGAAAGCGTCAATTTTCATCCCGCTGCGCCTCGGCTTCGCCTAGGTCAACAATTACATAAGATCTGAGTCCTTTTTTACTTTACTGTCCTTGGTGTGTAATCTACTATAATATAGATAATGCTGCTCATTTAGGCGTTTACCATTGGTGTATTTATTCTATTAGAAAATAACAAACCGTACCTACTATCAGTAATTCGCGGGTCCCGATAACACTTGGTACTACGTATAACACAGAACGAACTAACAGTAACAACGTCCTTCTCCTCCACAGACGGGCGTGCGGTGCGTGGACTGCGGCGCGGCGTGCCACGAGCGCTGCGCGGAGACCTTCGCGCTGCCCTGCACCAAGTACAAGGCGCCCGTGCAGCAGGACCGCGAGCGAGAACACCTCGCCTCCGTGTCCAACAGTACGTATAGTGTTACTGTGCCACGAGAGACCTTCGCGCTGCCCTGCACCAAGTACAAGGCGCCCGTGCAGCAGGACCGCGAGCGAGAACACCTCGCCTCCGTGTCCAACAGTACGTATAGTGTTACTGTGCCACGAGAGACCTTCGCGCTGCCCTGCACCAAGTACAAGGCGCCCGTGCAGCAGGACCGCGAGCGAGAACACCTCGCCTCCGTGTCCAACAGTACGTATAGTGTTACTGTGCCACGAGAGACCTTCGCGCTGCCCTGCACCAAGTACAAGGCGCCCGTGCAGCAGGACCGCGAGCGAGAACACCTCGCCTCCGTGTCCAACAGTACGTATAGTGTTACTGTGCCACGAGAGACCTTCGCGCTGCCCTGCACCAAGTACAAGGCGCCCGTGCAGCAGGACCGCGAGCGAGAACACCTCGCCTCCGTGTCCAACAGTACGTATAGTGTTACTGTGCCACGAGAGACCTTCGCGCTGCCCTGCACCAAGTACAAGGCGCCCGTGCAGCAGGACCGCGAGCGAGAACACCTCGCCTCCGTGTCCAACAGTACGTATAGTGTTACTGTGCCACGAGAGACCTTCGCGCTGCCCTGCACCAAGTACAAGGCGCCCGTGCAGCAGGACCGCGAGCGAGAACACCTCGCCTCCGTGTCCAACAGTACGTATAGTGTTACTGTGCCACGAGAGACCTTCGCGCTGCCCTGCACCAAGTACAAGGCGCCCGTGCAGCAGGACCGCGAGCGAGAACACCTCGCCTCCGTGTCCAACAGTACGTATAGTGTTACTGCCCTGCAAGGGTCCAGTGCGGATTGCTGGAGGCAAGTTAATGGTCAACTTGCTGTCAGATAACTTTCAAGACTTCTTAATAGGCCTCTGACCTGGCTTAACGAATTACTACGCCGCCATCTGGACGAATCAAAACAAAACCGGGCGGTTAAAAGCCGCTTGACGAATGGGAACTTTCATCAGACTTGACCAATTGTACCCTAAATCGTGAACACGAAGGCGATCGAGATGAAATAACTATGTCTACATGCAAGCTACACGCAGAGTTTTACTGTGTACATTTTTAGGTAAATTCGTAATTGAAATTTGTCATAAATCGCTTCATAAAATCTTTCAATGCAAAACCTTAATTAATAAACTAAACGTGTAATTTATTGCTAAGTTTTAACATAAAATATACTTAGTTAAACTTTTTATAGTCACACCCTCAGTTGCAGAAACTCTCATTAGAGTTAATCCTTCGTTAAATCTCTTGCTTGCTTTTACTACGTCAACAAGACAAAAAGTTACAGCAAGAGATTTAATGGAGGATTAACTTTAATGAGCGTTTCTGTAACTGAATGATAGTATAAGAAAGAATACCTATGGTACTACATTGACACTCCCTACCCCCCAACAATTTTTATCTCTCCCCCTCGTCTACGACAAAAACGAACGAAACAACGAACGGACGGACGAAGATGACAATACTTACCTCTTCTTATAAATGTTCTTCTTGTCTTCCTGTTACCCCTACGTGGGGTATAGGGCTCCGATAATAGCTCTCCACCGGTTGCGATCTTGCACCGTAGCACTGTAGATATCCTCCCAGGTCATGTTGAGGCTTTTAGCTTCAACTTCCACAGAGCGGCGCCAGGTTATTTTAGGACGTCCCCTCTTTCGCTTGCCTGGTGGGTGCCATTCTAAGGCTGTCTTGGATAGGTGATCGTCAGGCCTCCTTAATACATGGCCTAGCCACTGCCACTTACGAATAAGGATCACTTTTTCTATACGCTGCTGGCCCGTCCGTCTCCATAGCTCATCGTTTGAGATGGTGTTTGGCCAGAAGATCTTTAAGATTTGCCGGAGGCATTTGTTGATGAAGACTTGGAGTCTATCTGCGACTGCTTTTCGGACGAACCAAGTTTCACAGCCGTATAGTAGTAGCTTCTTATAAATGCGAGCCCATTTGTGTGAAGTGACGGCAAAGTGTTCATTGTGTGGTATAGTGTAGACACAACAATGAACGTGTCTGTAAGACTAAGTATCAAGCCTGCATTTAAACATTAATTTGATTGTAGGTGTAGCGACGCTGCAATCATCATCGCAACAGTACTACGAGCAGTTCTCGTCGAACGTGGCCGAGAACAGGACCCACGAGGGGCACCTCTACAAGCGCGGCGCGCTGCTCAAGGGATGGAAGCAACGGTACGTCTCATTAGACTGATGTAGTGGCCATCGTCTGCCCATATACGACTATCATACGTCCCACTGCTGGGCACACTACCTTAGGCAGGGTTTACCCCCTCCCCCCCCCCCCCCCTCCCTAAGGCTGTCTGTCCACCGAAGCGGAGCGAGGATGCGGAACGGAGAAACGAAGAAATATTAACCAATAGGATTGCATAAAATCTCGGAGCGGAGATTATATGCAAACCTTTTGGTTAATATTTCTTCGTTTCTCCGCTCCGCAGCCTCGCTCCGCTTCGGTGGACAGGCAGCTGAGGCAGCCTTCGGCCGTTAGTCCACCACGCGTGCCCAATGCGGATTGGTAGACTTCACATACTTCAAACATAAAACAAACAGACTTCAAATTTAGTGGTAACGTCATAATCATAATAGGTGTAGTAGATCTTTTATACAGGGTGTAACAAAACACCCTAGTTTTTGTTTAGACCATCAAACTGACCAACTTTCGCAATGGAGCCAACATCGAGAAAAAATAAAAATTATAGATTATGTATTTACATACCTAATTACCTAAAATATTTTTGTTTTTGCAGATGGTTCGTGCTGGACTCTATAAAGCATCAACTGAGATACTACGATGCTATGGAAGATTCACATTGCAAGGGTTTCATTGGTAAGTCTCATTTATAATTTCAACAAGTTACAAACAACAACCCAAATAATCAAGACGACCAACTTGGGCTCTTCCTTGCTAGGTAGTATGCAATAATGATATTGTAGAGGGAGTCACGTTGCAGGTTCTGACACGAGCACTTGTGTCGCGTGGTGTTCGCGCGTCGCGTTATTACCTGCCACGAGGCTCCACAACGTAGAAAGAGAAGGAACTAGAAGAAAGCACGTGTCTTGTCATATCACTCAGTAAGAGATGCACATAGCAAATTCGCTCTAGTTAAAAAAGGAGATCGCTACTTATTGCTGTCCTTATCGACGTAGCCACTTTTTTGTTCTACGACGGCTGTCTGACTCCGGAGTCAGACATCTATTTTCATACAAATTGTATAGGATTTTATGACTATCGCTGTCTCATGCGCGGTTACACTGATGTTGCGTCTATCAGCGTAAGCGAAAAATACTTCGCCTATGCTCCACAATCAGCAATATCTTCTTGTTCTTGACCAAAAACAATCCCTGATATTGGGATAGACACTCCCATAAACTACTTGACACTGGCGGAAATGCAGAGCTTTAATAACGCTAAATAATAATAATTGTATATCTCTTTGCAGATCTAGCGGAAGTGATAACAGTGACGCAGGCGACGCCAGCCCCGGGACCGCCGAAGAAATGCGACGATAGATCGTTCTTCGACGTAAGTTATCTTGTCTGTAAACATTTTACAGGGATATGGTGAATCTTGCTGCTGTGGCAGACACTGGTCATAATAACGACATTTTTAAATTGTGAATTTTCGTTTAATTTTTCATTATAATTATGTCAGTGTGTTTTGGTAGATAGGTATGCAAATAATAAAAATCTTTTGTTATCTGTTACTTTTTCATTATGGATGGACATGGAAGATTCCATATTAATTTGCTATCACTATATAAGTGAATCTGGGTGGAAAATACAATTTGTTCAATTCGTCAATTAATCAAATTAAATTAAAGATAAAAAAATATATTCTCGGACGGGAGGACTTGAACCCGTAACCTGCTAAACCGGGGCTGTGCTTTCTTCCAATTTAGCTACCGATCCTACTACGTCTAGAGAAATAAATTCTTCGACCTTAAGGGCCATTGACTGGCGTTTTTGCAAACAACGCCACACAACATAGCTGTAACATGCTAATAATCAACAATATTAGTAATATCCAATTAACTGTTTTATAATTTTTCATCCCCAGTTGCGTACGAGCCGTCGCACTTACAACTTCTGCGCGAGCGACGCCAACGCTGCGCAGGAGTGGATAGAGAAACTACAGGCGTGTCTCCAGTAAATTACGGACGTTTGACTTATCAACTATCGTGTTGATCGATTTGTTTTGACATCTGCGGCCGTAGCTGGCGTGCGATTAGGCTATATCGTGCAGTTCGTATGCGCGCAAATAGAAAGAGAGCTAAGGCGCGATAGCGTTATATCATACTGCCATGCTACGGCTGCTGACTACCCGAAGACATTTCTGAACAATTTGTTTGTTTTTTGGGGATAAAAAATATACATCCGATCAGTACGAGAACAAGTATAGCGCAAAATATATGGTTAAAACGCGATTGCATGTTTCGTTATTTATCATGTTTTAAAGCGATAAATACTTGATATTCGTTTTGTGTAAAGCATGCCATATTGTATGTCTATATCTAGATAAAGTAAATACAATTATACCGGAGATTATTTTTAATGTTTATAATAAAGTGAAGGGACAAATTAAATAAAAATGACATTATAAACTCGAGATATTAACTTTGTCCCGTTTATCAGATCTCGAACAGACAAATGCATTGATAAATATTATAATATTCATTGCAAGTATTTATATCGTAGGTTAAATTGTCTACAAATAGTATAAAATATTGTTACGTTGGTATTTGTAAATATTTTAACTTAATTATTGTTGTGTATAGACTTTTGTTCCATTATTGAGTATTTCCGTTTTAATACTTAACATGAATACTTATAATAATTTTTATATATTTCAAGTTAAAACTTTGCGTTAGGTTACGACAGAATTCCATAGCATCACATACATTATATACAAACTATATATTTTAGTATGTAGATCGCTACGTTAGTTCTTATATACGTTTATATAACAAATCAAAGATATTATTTTTAACCGGGAATCTCTCACAGTGAGCCCTCGTTTATTGTTGTAGGCCATTATATCGATATCTTTCATATTTTGAGTACATTGCTTCGAAGTTTTTCGTCGAATGTACAAAGGATGTGGAATAATATCTACACAGGCCAAACTCATTGATAATTTTGTACGTTTTTGTAAATAAGTGATTGTTTTGTGTTGACATATCAGAGGGACGCGCGGCGCATTGCCTGTTTATTTTAAGGGGGCATCTAACCTCCAGTGCTGCCCTCAATCGTATTTTTTTTAACAATTTAACAACATTTTCAAAAAACAAGAATTTCACACTGTATTTATTGCTGATTTTCAATTTATCGGGTCGTTACGGATTTGTTTTTAGAATGTTTGTAGTTACTATCTTTAAACCCGTCAAAAGTGGTCACTATTTGCGGTTTGTATTGCAAACATAAAACAGTAGTCCGTAATTTTTCCATAAATCGAAAACCAAAAATGACTACAATAATGTGACATGCTGGTTTTTTGGAAATTTTGTTTGTAAAAAAAATACGATTGAGGGCAGCACCGGAGCCTCGGTGCCCTCTTATCTTCCTTGTATCGTTTGTAAATAAAATAGTTTGACTCTTCGGAATGCATTTATGGAGGTCGCGCCGCGCGCGTGGGCTATGTGTCGGAGATAGTAGCTGTTGTCGCGCTGTCGGTGTTCATGTAATTTCCACATTAGTTCCTTGATAGAACTCATTGCCTACGTCATCGAATCAGGGTTACCATTACAAGCACTAGGTGGAGCCACTCAATCATGAGGAATTTCATTTGTCAAATATTACTCGCGTATAAATAAATAGATAACTCATTTATTTCATCAGAACAATACAGGATAAACAGTGACAGACAAAAGGCAGTAGGTAAAACTATGGATTCCGTAAGGAGGTCCGTGCAAAGTTGCAACAACAACAGGGAGCTCCCACGACGGACCGATCAATAACAAACACGATATGGATATACGTAAATGGAATTGGCCGACTTTACTCAAATTAACTTTACTAGCTACTTATCTTACTCAAATTAACTTTTTTAGAGTATGAGCAAGACACAAAGAGCCGGCGCATTACTGAGGAAGTGAAGCGCAGAACATTTTTCACTGCCAAACGATTATCGACTTTGCTTGCGTTGAGATAGCATCAAAAATCAATTATCACAACTTTCGCCTCAAGTCACTTCAATACTTTTGGGGACTAGTAGTTGTGTTAATTGATTTTCGATGTTATTTCAACGCAAGCAAAGCGATAATGGATTGGCAGTTTGCGCTACATCTGTAGAGGCCTAACATGAGTTCTCACTATACGTCACTAATGTAAAGCCTGACCAGGAATATAAAAACCCTGATTTGGGGGCGCTGCAATCGACTGTCATCTTTAATGTTAGTGTTCCAAGTCCAAACATTAGTTCCAATGATTTTCCGCAACATGGCGAGGTTTTTTATATTACTGGTCGGGCTTTAGATGCGGTGCCAATTTTGTATGACAGAATTAGTTCTCAACGTAACTACTAGAGGCGCTGTACGAAATTCAATAAAAAAACTGCAGTAGTTTATACAGTAGTTTTACTGTAGTTTACTATAGTGTAAACTCTTGGTTGGCGACGAGACCGACAGGTGTGCACCGGCTCGTATAGTTTTCTTTATGTCTGATATATAGTAGATTACACACCGAGGACAGGAAAGTAAGAAATGACTTAGATCATATGTAATTCGCATCGGTCAACAAACATGTGATCTGAGGCTTTCTTATTTACTGTCCGAGGTTAGTATACTATTGTTCTCCTCGACTGAGGTGGAAAGCGGCAACTTCGTTTATCGCAGCGGGACGAGAATTGACGCTTTCCGTCCGGAGGTCCGTCCATATAAGTGCTACGATGTCGGATGATACTATTTACAGGTTATTCCTCAAATATTAGTTGCTCCATCTAGCGCTGATAACCATTATTGATTCGCGGGACTTATGTGGATTATACTATAATAGTTGACGCATGCGTTATCGTCGCATTAGAGATTATTCCGTGCCAAATATGCACAGAGTGCACAAGTCATTTGCTCAGGACATTGGATATAAATATAAAGCGCATATTGTGTCAGGAATCTGCTTGTGATACTAAATAGAGCAATATTTCGCCTTATCGTTTGCATAAGAAGTGTTCGCTTCGTATGCTTGCCGGTGACCAGATACAATATGTAGATGTTAGCTTCGCTTAGGTGACCTCAAAATGTGAAGTCTATTGCTGTAGGTATAATTATAGTTTATTTTCTAAATTATCATTTCGTCCTATAGTAAAAGTTTTCTAGTTTCATGATACAGCAATAGACTAGTAAAAGTTGTAACAGTGCACTGCGTACCATCAAATAAAGAGATTTATAAATTAAAACATTAGTTTCCATCCTTTTGCCCATTTTAGTCCAATCATTTTAGAGTTTCCTTGTATGGACACCCTAACCATAACTCATCTATCGCTGAAACTTTAAAATTAAAATTAAAAATAATTTTATTGTCTCAATACAGTTTTTCTTACAATCTAAGTAAAAAAAAAACCTACACAACTGAGACAAAAGGTTGAGGCTCAGCCTGTGCTGACACCGGATTGGATAATAATAATCTAGGACCGGAAAAATTAAAACCTAGATTATTTGTCAACCGTAATCTGTATAAGTACTTTATCACACTGCAAAGTTTCAGCGATAGATGAATTATTGTTAGGGTCACACCCTAAAATGATTGGACTATTTCCTATAGAACCAATATCAGGAGTGCTATTTTTGAACGTCACAACATAGACGTTGACACACGCGTTCAAATCAGCAGTAGAAAATTTCAAACTTACTATTGATTCTGATTACGATTGATTACTTACGATTACTTACGATTGATTCGATCATGATTCTGAAAGTGTGACATTCAAAAATAGCACTCCAGGCCTCCGTCACTCAGATAAGGACCTACACTTTGACGCATCACAGCGCGCTACGCATGCGACGTTGCCGTCGGAGCGAATGGCAGAAATCAAGCAAGCGCATCGCTTACGCTTTGGGTTGAACTACACATGGCCGCACGCGATCGCTAGAGCATACAAGATAGATGGAACGCGATCGCACACCGCAGGCGATCGCGTTCCGTCTATCTTGTATGCTCTAGCAAATGACGTTCCTGAGTGACAGAAAAGGATGGAGCGACGGAAAAGGGCGATCGCGTGCGGCCATGTGTAGTTCAACCCAAAGCGTAAGCGATGCGCTTGCTTGATTTCTGCCATTCGCTCCGACGGCAACGTCGCATGCGTCGCGCGCTGTACGAAGCAATAACGCTTTTTACGCGTACCTTTTGGCAGAAGGAAATAAAAGTGAGAATTTTTCTCATTTTTTAAGGTCATTGTGTTATCTCATCTCATGTTTCTGTTACGAAGTAAAGCCTGACCAGAGAAATAAAAAACTGCTTTGGGGAGGGTGCTCAATCGCTATCTTTAATTACAATGTTTCCAGAACAAAAATTAGTTCCAATGATCTTTACATCATTCGGTGAGCTCAGCAGTTGTAAATGTCAAAATGACTATGGAGATACACAACTTTCTACTGCTGATTTGACTTTCAAAAATCGCACTCCTGAAGCATGATTTTTGAGAGTCAAATCAGCAGTAGAAAGATGCATATCTCCATAGTAATTTTGACATTTACAACTGCTGAGCGAATGAGATTCAAAAATCGCACTCCTGGTCAGATTTTAATTAGTAGGTAATCTGGAATATAGAAAATAAGTAAATGAATATATAAAATAAGTAAATGAAACGAAAAAAATCATATGTAACAATTTTATTTTACCAATATTAATAATATATTAACATATGTGGTCCAAAACCACCCTCTCTCTGATAATAATATAATACAAAGGATTTTCAAAGAGGTTCGAACCCATAACAAGGAAAACAAATAGCTACGACTACTTCGAACGCAGCGACGCGCAAGTCAAGTGATAAAACCGTTGCATCTATGACTTTCCACAATACATACAACAAATAAAACGAGGTATAAAAGAAAAAGAAAAAAAAAGGTAAACATTTCATAATATATTAATCATTATTATTAATTAAACCTAACAACGAACGGGCGCCAGTGATCGACCGATTATTTTAAACATTTATTGATACAGATTTAATTACAGTAGCACCTCCCAATGATATAGCGGCGAAAATTAACTTTTAACTTATGCTGCAATCAAAATGGAAGCTAAACAAGGCGATTATTTTATATCATCAGAAAGCGTTACGGAATAATCTAAGAATAGCTTCTCCGTAACCGCAGACTAGTGACAAAAACTTAAGGTTAACTTTTAACTGGCCGCTACGAATAGTAGGCCAATGTTCAGTCCCAACGCACTAAGCGCCCGGCCCCGTTATAAATAACTCGCACTCCTCGTTCATTTTACATTATATACAATGGGAAATAAATATCCTATACGCACGACAAGAATACATCATCGTGTATGTACATACCACGCCTACTTACAGTGATCGCCCGCGACTGACCCTCGTATATCACATAATATCCCATTGCCGCTCGCTTGCCTATTTATATTTATATTGGCGTACACTTTTTGGCTTATCTAGGTTCTAATTTTCAAGAAAAGCGACCCTAAGTAGATTGGTGTCCGACTCAACTATACCTAATGCACAATAAAACCATGTAAATGTCACTAAAAGTTACAAATTAATATTTTTGGTTTCGACGTTGTACAAACATTTAAATTCCAAAAATATCCGTGATCCACCGGTATACAATTTCTCTTACTCTAAACTATCTCTCGAGACTCTACGACATTCGCATGACACAAGACGACATAATCCAAAACATTTTTATTAAAAAACGTACAAAATTTGGGTCCAAATTCAAACAGTAAGTTTAATATGTGTCGAAAAGATAATAATTAGCTGCGATGCGATGGGTCGGTAGACGTGACATCCGATGATCATAAGACAGTTTAAAGCTTACGACCGACACACCTCCGATGTCGATGAATAAATATCGATAATTTCGTTATTGACAATACCTAAGTAATACAATGTACTTAACACATCACCTGCTGTTACTATTATATATTATAATGACTACTTCGTGACTCGTACATACAAAACAACTAATTTTATGGGAAAACGTCACGAATTTTATTTATTCACATAATACTAACATGATACGAATTTTAATGAACACAATACACATGTTGGAAAACTCGATACTTCAAATATTTCATTTAAAAAAATGTAGAGACATGAAAACACAATGAATGAAATTAATTTAAAAATCAAGGTACAACATTTCGCAACATGTGTTTGTTAGCCATTTTATATTTGACGATAAAAACCTATTGCTTTGATTTAATATAATTTACACCTCTTTTACACTATAACGGTTTCACAAAAGGTCATTGTGTTAGAAAAACAAACATGCCTTATTGCTAACACTATAAGGTTGCGAATAGAACACAGCTTTTAATGAACTAATGACCTTTCATGCAGACGATTTAAAGTCGCTACCTAAATACACGATGGAATAGTTTACAAAATGTATGGTGTTCTTCTGTGAGGCGCGTTTTAGAGTATGTATGCAAGCTTTACATCTACACACGGCGACACATCAAGTTACGCAAAACTAAAATAAGTTGGCCGAGCCACGTTGTTATTCACCCTACGCGCGGCCAGCTTATATTGGTGTTGCGTAGCATGATGTGTCGCCGTGTGTACATACTCTTAGCGCCTAGTTAAATCTAGTAAGGTATGAAACATGGACTGTTCGTTAGGAATTTTAGAGCCTATCACAGCTCCACTATTTAATATAAAATATTTAAATGTGCATTTACATGTAATTGAGTGTTTTGTCACTATCGATCTTGAATATCTCAAGTTTGATAGTGACAAAATACAGCTTATTTGTTTTCATAAGTAGATGCCTATCTGTTATTTATTTGGCTAATTCGTACAACACCGACAAAAGTCAACTTTAAACAATTGCAATAAGAATTAGCGAATTCCTAAATGTAAAAACTTAGTTATGATAGGCAGTACACGCAATGAAATTTAGCGATTTATGACAACTATACGTATGTTATATTAATGTGGATATGCCTGTGATTATGTTTGTTACTCAATCATTATTTAAAAGGCATGCTCATACGTTTATTAACGTCCAAGCTTCGGGTATAATAATACGTCTTATTTGTTATTTGGCAATGGTATCGATTCGGTATTGCCACGACTTAACTTAACTAAATTTATTCCTGTCATTTTCTAACATTCGACTAAGAAAAGAGACAGAAAACCAAAAACTGACTTTAGTGCTGTCAAAGTGACGATACACGCCCAAAAACGACTTAAATAAGATGGCGTGCATTATGATGCCATCTTATTTTGGGCGTGTAGCGTCACTTTGACAGCACTAAAGTCAGTTGTTGGTTTTCTGTCTCTTTTCTTAGTGGAATGTTAGAAAATGACAGGAATAAATTTAGTTAAGTTAAGTCGTGGCAATACCGAATCGATACCATTGGCCGCCAAATTCTTACTTTTTCAACTTTATTGTACACGGGATTCCTACGAATTACTTGCCTAAACAGTCCATAAAAACACATTTTATTTGGTGTAGTTATAAAATACCATACCCTGGACCCTCAGGGTCCAACTTAATATGATGTCGATTTTTTTAAGGGGATAATGACGCGAACTGAACAACTTTTTCCATGTGACCAAAGTCTAAATCGCGAAAAAATACAGCTGTTTCATACAAAATTGCAATACTACTCGACCCAAATGTATAATTCGCGAAGCCAATATTTATAATTAATTATCTGTATAATTCGTGGCCAATGACACGACTGCCGTGTTATGCCAATTATTGCCGCCAAAATACTCGAATAACAATGAATAGAACTTTACAAGTAGATACATAAATCGCTAAACTCCGCGGGCACTGATCATAAAAGCGAGTATTGCACTCTATACTGAATGTAGAACGTAACAGTTCACGTTTCACACGTCACCAGAGGGCGCCGGCGTGTCGCGCTAGTGTCCCACCGGCTCCACGTAGTTCGCGGGGTAGAGGCCCACGCGGCCGTCCTTCCGACCCTTGCACCATCCTTGCTCATCCTCGTCTTCTAGTTTCTCGAATAGGTCTCCTGGAACAAGTAAAGAGTTTGATTATTATTTGGTAGGGCAAGCCGAGGTTTACACTGCGACCATTGCTGGTCTATTGTGTTCGCCACATACTCGCCCATATTTTTACACATACGTTCGAAATTATGGTATTTTTATTTCGTTCTCGGGTACGCAGGTTTTCTCACGATGTTTTTCCTTCACCACCTAGCTAGTGATAATGACAAATACAACCGTGCATAAATTCCGGAGAATTTAGTGGTACAGGCCAGGGATCGAATGTAACAGTATCAATCGTGACCGAGTCGCAAGCTTTCTTCCGTATATTAACGCTCTTTTTCTCTTTTCATAGCTTTCATCAGCCCGAAGAATTGCTAAACTCAATGGGCAATGGGCGGGGTGTTGTCCGTGTGGTGTCGGCTAAGAGTAGCACCATCCCATTTCCTCCCGTGGGTGTCGTAAAAGGCGACTAAGGGATCTAACGGAGGATGGGCAGCAGCATCCTCTGAATACACACATTCAATCCAACTGCGATCGCCAACCCACCTGCCATGAGTGGCGATTATGGCAAATCCCCCCATTTTTGGAGAGGCCTATGTCCAGCAGTGGACGTTTATCGGCTGATATGAATGGGCGGGGCACAGGCACATTGCTCGCAAAACAGATGGCCGATGGGGCCGAAGAGTTCTTGTGTGGCGACCGCGAACCGGAAGGCACAGCGTGGGTAGGCGATGAGCCCCCCGACAAGATTGACCGACGACCTGGTGAAGGCAGCGGGTACGCGTTGCATGAGGGCACCGCGGGACCGGTCGTTGTGGCGATCCCCGGAGGTCTAAAGTCCAGCAGAGGACGTCTACCGGCCGAGATGGTGATGATGATTATCAGCCTAGGCCCATCCTCATGGTCACCCTGACCGTATGGGCGTTGACCCATCCCGCGTTCACAATGAATGCTAAGTGGACTTTTAATGATACGATGTTTTTTTCTTTCACAGTTTGAGAGAGATAAGTGATAATATTGACGTAAAATTTGAAAACAGACTCGCCCGTGTCAGCTACACTACACGAGTGTGCCCACTAGTTGGTGACTATGGCGCAGGGAACACACCTTGCCTGAAGCTGAGCTCGTCGCTCTCGGCGCCCGTGTAGTCGTAGAGCGCGCGCACGGGCACGCCCGAGTAGTGCACTAGTGGCTATGATGACACTCACCTTGCCTGAAGCTGAGCTCGTCGCTCTCGGCGCCCGTGTAGTCGTAGAGCGCGCGCACGGGCACGCCCGAGTAGTGCACTAGTGGCTATGATGACACTCACCTTGCCTGAAGCTGAGCTCGTCGCTCTCGGCGCCCGTGTAGTCGTAGAGCGCGCGCACGGGCACGCCCGAGTAGTGCACTAGTGGCTATGATGACACTCACCTTGCCTGAAGCTGAGCTCGTCGCTCTCGGCGCCCGTGTAGTCGTAGAGCGCGCGCACGGGCACGCCCGAGTAGTGCACTAGTGGCTATGATGACACTCACCTTGCCTGAAGCTGAGCTCGTCGCTCTCGGCGCCCGTGTAGTCGTAGAGCGCGCGCACGGGCACGCCCGAGTAGTGCACTAGTGGCTATGATGACACTCACCTTGCCTGAAGCTGAGCTCGTCGCTCTCGGCGCCCGTGTAGTCGTAGAGCGCGCGCACGGGCACGCCCGAGTAGTGCACTAGTGGCTATGATGACACTCACCTTGCCTGAAGCTGAGCTCGTCGCTCTCGGCGCCCGTGTAGTCGTAGAGCGCGCGCACGGGCACGCCCGTGTAGTGCACTAGTGGCTATGATGACACTCACCTTGCCTGAAGCTGAGCTCGTCGCTCTCGGCGCCCGTGTAGTCGTAGAGCGCGCGCACGGGCACGCCCGTGTAGTGCACTAGTGGCTATGATGACACTCACCTTGCCTGAAGCTGAGCTCGTCGCTCTCGGCGCCCGTGTAGTCGTAGAGCGCGCGCACGGGCACGCCCGAGTTGTGCACTAGTGGCTATGATGACACTCACCTTGCCTGAAGCTGAGCTCGTCGCTCTCGGCGCCCGTGTAGTCGTAGAGCGCGCGCACGGGCACGCCGGGCTCGCCCGTGTCCGTGAGCGCGCCGGCCGATTCTTCGTCCCACTCGTCCTCTTCGAACGGATTCTCTTGGGGTTTAGGAGCGTCTTTCGCTGGTGAACTCTTGTTGGATTTCGGCGCTGATGCTGTGCCGTTCCTGGAATCCATAGGATATAAATTTGTTATATTATTCTTTGCGGAAGGAAAGATAATGTTTGGATATTGTATTACTAAATAATTTTGCGACTGTAGTTTTGTCAGGGAATATACAAGGTGTTACAAAAATACAAATAAACATTTAAGGGGGTGGTTTAGACCATCAAACTGAAAAAATTTCACTATGGGACCAACATCGAAATCGCGAAAAAAAAATGATGTTCCATACTCGAATCTACTGTTCTACTTGAACAGATTAGAAAGTATCTAAAAAAAGTTTATAAAATATCTTCAATACAAATTTCACCTCGATCACCGCGATTATGAAGACGCCTGCTCTGATCTTCATTTGGTGCCATTGTTGATGCGAAGAAGTATAGCCGATACATGTTTCCTCGTTAACATTGCTCAGTCCGCTGTTGATTGTCCGGAGCTCCTCAGTAACATAGTTTTTAAAACCCCAGCTAGAAAGCTACGCAAAAGTACTTTGCTGCACATTCCATCTCACCGTACCAACTTTAGTGAAAATAGTTTCTTTCCTAGAACTTGTAAACAGCTTAATATTTTGAATGAGGACGCTCGATTTGACTTATTTAGCTGTAGTGCTCGACTTACCAAAAAGTTGTTAGTTGATAAGACTATCGATACTTAATAGTTTCTACTCAGAATACCATTTATAGAAACGTAAATTGATTGTTTTATATGTATAAAACTTATATGTGGATGCTTGTAAATGGCTGATGGTTGTTATTTAAGTATTATTTTGTAAAAGAGGCTGTTAGCATCCCGAATAATATAAAATAAAATAAAATAAAATACTCTACAAATCGACTAGAGCTAAAATATGTATATGGGATAATTGGGATATCAGATTTTTTTTCGCGATTTCGATGTTGTTCCCATAGAAAAAGTTGTTCAGTTTGACGGTCTAAACAACCCCCTTAAGAGTATGAAATATTAATTTTTACTTATGAAACACCTTGTATAAGAGGGTTTTGTGAAGAAAAATCGGTATTCATGTCCCTGAGTCAGACGCATCCGTTGACGAATTTTTACTATTTCATTAGGGTCAGGACACATTGAGTGACGGCGAACGACGGCGGGCCCATACAAAAAACCACGATTAGTACGGGAACGCGTCCGGCGCCGACGGCGTTCGATCTATGTGTCTCAACCCTTGACTGCAAGTCTGCACATCCATTTGCATCAATGCCATCCTTTTCCTACTGTCGGAAAAACTAGAACACAATCAGCACCAAAAATCTATAGCTACCAACGGAATCAAAATACAAAACTACACAAAACAGTTGAGAAACTAACAGTAGAACGAACTGGTCACTCATATCGGCGATGATATATCGCGAGTGGTCGGCGCCGTCGGGCCTCAGAGCGAGACTCAGCATATGCCCGCTCTCGTTCGCACCACGGCACGCCTTGACAGGTGGCGCCGCGCACGCGTAGATCTCCAGCCGCTCTATACTGGAGGAGTGGGAGTTGGGAGGTGGGGTTAGTGGGAAGGAAGGAAGGTATGAGGTAATTCGTTTCAGAATCCGATGAACAATTTTGATATTAGTTTTTCCTACTTCTTCTTCTTATCGTGTGGGCAGCAAGCCCTGGAGTCAGAGTCTTTTCAGACTGCCTTACGGCCTCTGACGTGGTTTTTTTCTAACGACTACTACCACCAGAGATAGTAGCCGGGACCAAGGGCTTAACGTGCCATCCAAAACCAGGAATCATATTTCTTTTCAGACAATGTGGACTGTCGTACATCCAGGTTTTATAATGGATTCTAGAAGCCAGAGGGAATGGGAAGGAAGGTTAAGTTAATTAAAGGCCTAATGAGCGTTTCATCTACATATACCTACTATGAATGCAAAAGTGTGTACTTAATGTCCTTTTCAAGGTGTAACCGATCTTGAAAAAATTTAACAGAGTGATAACAGAAGAAGACAAGCAGTCAGAAAAATTCCGCGCAGACGAAACCGCGGGTAACAGCTTGTTAAGATATTAAAACAACTCACGTGACT
Source organism: Agonopterix heracliana (assembly GCA_963693445.1). Classification (NCBI taxonomy): domain Eukaryota; kingdom Metazoa; phylum Arthropoda; class Insecta; order Lepidoptera; family Depressariidae; genus Agonopterix; species Agonopterix heracliana. The sequence continues at coordinate 5,424,954 of OY856321.1, forward strand.
GCAATAGGTGCGCTGATGGTTTTCTTGTCTATGGAGTTGTTGGTGGCGTTGGTGTTGTTTGTGTTGTTCGCGTTGGTCGGGGGCGCGGGGGCAGGGTCCGCGTGGTTGTTCGTGTTGTTCGCCTTGCTCTTGCTGTTCGTGATCGGCGGCAACTCCTGAGCATCGACAACCATTCATTTTTAAATGTTTGTGCATCTCAAATAGATTAAACAAGTTTTATATCTCATTCCAATATGATTGTCTTAAAAAGTAACCTCAAATTAAAATAATCATAAAATTCATTTTCTGTAAATCATCTAAGAGAGTCAGACATGCTGGACCGATTTTATGTTGATTGAGAGTTCGATTTGTGGAGAAATAAAACGTTTAGTTCAGTTTTCAATTGTTTACAATCTAAGCCAGTGCTATCGGAATGTGATATAACTTGTCAATATACTGTTTTAGATTTTTTAGATATATATTTTTGGAATACAATTTAGACTTAACTTTAAATAGATTTTACTTAAATACTTTCTGGGGTAATAAACATAATGGTAAAATAGATAAATCTATGTGTTAACAATTAATAGACATGCGTTTAAATATGCAAAATATCGTGAAGCAACATCCATCATGCGACATCGATACGTAAAATTCAATAATATAAAAGAGGAATAAAATTAAAGCACACTTAAACTAGATCGAAATGAGAATGACCGTTCCCAAACATCTACTTCAGAAGAGGTTACTTTACTACTATTAACGTAACGAATCTGAACAGTTTTTGAAAATTAAATATTCAAGTTGTGAAGCTATTTTGTGAAATTGGCAGGAAACAAGTCACGAAGACTTATCACTTGGGTGGCCATAGGACACCAGTGAATCTCCTGTGATGAGATGACACAGAATATTAGAATGGATTACCTTTTATTACAGATTTTTCCTTTAACATAAAACAAAAATAGATTTTATTCCAATAAGACTGTCTATAAAAGGTTTCCCAAACGTTGAGTACATTAGTGTGTAACGTATATGTATAAACCTAAGTGTATGTAGAACATAGTTCTTTGTAAACCCGAAATGAACATTTTACCTTATTTTATCCGCGTTCAATTCAAAATATAATGAATGCGGAAAGAAAATTAAAATGTTTAATTTTAGTTTGAATTATAACCGCGTAACTCTCCAAATTTTTTGTATTTAGAGCGTTGGACTTTTGAAGAAATTAAAATGCTAAGTCAGGTTGTTGTTTATATCTGAAGACAGTCTTATTGGAACGGGCTATATGTTATACTGGAATATTAGTGTAACTGTTCAAATCCACTACACCCAATTTGATCATGCTCGTTCTACTTCATTCTCATTTGAATCCCAGCAGGTCCTAAGCACAGTTTGTACCATTTCTCTAAAAAGCACTACTACATAAATTTGGAAAAAAATCTTAACCACCAGCATCATTTCAAACGATAATCGCTTTTATTAAAACCGAAATAGGACACAGAACGGCGCAAGAGTTGCGACCGAGTACAAATGTGTTTAGTACCTATTTAAATGTAACATAAATAACATTTTACAACTTAACACATTTTCTGCAATAACTTGGTGCTCTGAATTGTGAGTTTCATTACCTCGTTATTGCTTTAATGTTGAACTTAACTTTAAAGAAGTAAGTCGCCGTCGAATATAGTATCGTTGTTAAACCCACTGCTGGCTTATGTTTGGAATTCATATTGTTAAAGTTTTCTTTGGCAGAGTTCTTGTTGGAAGTCTTGCCAGTTATCAATACATGAATTGTCATTCCATCCTGAAACCTTCAATTATCTTAAAAGGACTATGGTCAGGAGTTTATGTATATGGTAAGAGTACATTCAGATCAGAGGTCTATTGTGTAACTACCCGATTCAATCGATATCAAAACGACATTGTGTTTTTGGCAGTTCTTAGCGATTCTACATATTCTCAGACAATAGATATGATCACAGAAACAAAATATTACTAAAAGTACAGTCATAATACTTTATCGATCTTGTAAACGATATAATCGGAAACTTGCACAATAGCCCTAAAGGTTTACAAACAGCTTTATTTTAATATTATTCAACCATTGCTGGAAAGACCTCTCCTCTTTATTAGAATTTCTATTGAATTCCGCAATATTCCTTCCGTCGAATTTTATAATCCTACATTTGTTTGTTCAAAAAGAGAATGAATGCATGGTATCTATCTATCTAATTACTTCAACTGTAATGTGTACAACTCTAAATATAATCTAATATAATAATACAACAACTTTTAGGTTACTTAGACACGAATTAAGATAAATTTACAAACTTTTGGTATCACGAAATAAAAATCACATGAGGAGTAAACCCCCTTGAGTAAATATATGGGGGTAGGGGCGTTGTTACGCAATAGCTCACTCACAGTCACTCATTCGCTCATCAATATTGCAATTATTTCTTTAGAACGTGACTACCAATGAGAAAGAATATTCATAATTGCAATTAACGTATTTTCTAAATGTCAGATTTTCTGCGTAAAAAAAAAACGTATTTTCATGTTTTAAATTTAGTTTTCAAAATACCCGTTCTATTTAATAACTTCCTAGACAATTTAGCCTGGCATTCATTCTCTTTTGGAGCTCTCTAAGTGTAAAACGTACGTCTTCGCTGACAGGCCTCTGGTTGAGGAGTGTGATGGGCCCGGTGGGGAGGCTCTCCTTCGACTTGCCCTTGGCGATGTCGCGGAATTCCTCCGTGTACTCCTGGAGCGACATATCCGTCACAAAAGCTCTCACGGCTCACAGAGACACCCGTGAGAGCACTTGTGACGGATCACTGAGACATCCGTCACAGGCACTCTCACGGATTACTGAGATATCCGTCACAAGCGCTCTCATGGTTCACTGAGACTTTGGGACGATGCGTTTAGCCCAACAACAGTAACAACAACGACAATTTAGCTATTCAATATGCAACAAAAACCAGTCGGAAATTTTACTGGGTGATTCCAGTATCGTTAAGGTATTGTGACCTGCAGGAGTATATTTTTATAAAGCTTATATTCTTAACGCTTTTGTGCTTATTAAAACATGGGTGCTCAGACGAGAAAAAAATGTTAACAGCCCATAACAAAATGGGTACGCCGGATACGCTGGTTAGTGATTTGTCATATAAACATAATACGTGTTTCTCTAAATTGTTCCGTTATAGAATTACGACGTAAAATATCTGACTACGTTTTTTGTTCATATTTTACAGCTATCTGGTTTATAAGAGTTAAGCATTAATTCCGTTTTTGTTTTGCTATTAAATAATTCAACGAAATACTTCTTAATGAGAATTAAATCCAAAATATTGTTGTTAATTATTTTTAAATGTCCCAACGTCTCGGTGTTTGCGTGGCGAACTCAAATGTGAAAAAAAAAACAAAGTAAATTAGACAAAAATAACTTCCATTCAAAGCTAGTGAAAATTAAAAAGGTAAAAGCGATTTGATAATAATGGAACTGCATGGTGATTCATTCAGAATTAGGGGGAAACAGAAGTTGAGAGAAAACCATGCGATTAGACATCTCGAAGAGAAAAGAGGTTGCATCAGAGACAGCTACTCAATCACTAGCTTAGTAATATTACTGGTGAGGTGGTTGCAGAGCTGTCAATTTCATACAAAACTTTGTCGTAGAATACTCGTAGACGGTATTGAAATTTTGTATGAATAATTTCAAAGCTTGATATCTTCGTAATTATATTATAAATTGTAAATATTATTTGATACGCGCAATTTAGATTTTATAAACTATTTTTCCATACATAAAACATTACTTTTATTAATACCGTCTGCGAGTGTTCTACGGCAAAGTTTTGTATGACATTGACAACTCTGCAACCACCTTAATATCTAGATATTCTAGATAAAACGACTTCGCGAGATATACTCGAAAAATTCGATCGATACGAGAGAATTATAAATATGCTTTTTCGAGCGTCATGCGATTGACTGTTACACTTGCATATTTAAAAAATAATGAACGTATTTTTTGTTTTCGTTTTTATTACAAATATTTTTCCTTACAATACCTATTGATTTTGAACAATGATTGAATCAGCGATTCTAGTTTAAAGTGGTATAACTATTTCAAAATGTTGCACAGTTGACAGTTTTCTTTTATATTTGTCCACGATCACGCTTTCCAAAGGTTATTTAGCTAGAACCATGAGATGGTTCTATTATAAATACTTGTCTTTATATAAAATACTATTTTATATAAGGTAAGAAAGTCAACCATTCATCTCCTGAACTGATACCTCTTTTTACCCGACTGCGACAGAAGGAGGGTTATGTTTTTAACTGTCCCTATCCATGAAAGAATATTCTTAACAAAGGCTTTTATTATTTACTCGTACGCATTAAATGCATGTATGTAATATTTCTCTACCTGGATTCAATACCAATTCACTGTGCTATCTAAGTTTTAGGGTTCTCGTGAACCTAATTTTTTCCTCAGATCATTCTTTTTCAGTCACGTATACCTCAAACCTCATCCTGTGTTCTCCAGACCTTATACCACAGTTGTGCCCAATTCTGAGGAGTGTATGTACCATAAAGTGCTACCAGGGTACAAACTCTCAAGACTGATCGCTGACAGATGTACCCTATATCCTGCAATCGGTGAGGATGAGAGTGATCATGATTGTGCACCTGAATGATCGGTGCTGTGGGGGTGGACATAGCCAGCCATGTGATCATTGCTATCCTCTGATCGGTTCAACTATTCAAACCATCACGGTGTGTTGTTACCATAAAACCTTTAGTGCATTCGACAATTGTTTCAGTGCAATCGATTTACACAAATTGATAATTAACCATGAAGCTTAAAAGTAAAACTGGAGAGTGCATTTTGCTGTGAACAAAAAAATAAATGATGGAACTATAGGCCTGTGCGCTGATCTCTTCCAAACCACACGTATCTTCACCTATGTACCCCCTCCAGTTTCACTGGCAACCTTCGACACCGTGACAGCGTACCATGAACGAGTTGCTATAGCAACGGCTACTCCCGTAGTAGTTGCTGAGGGAGGGCGCGACTTTGCTGGACCTCCTCTCATCCCCTCCGAAGCAGAAGGTGGGCAGGGCGAGCCTGAAGTGGCGGGCCGCTCGGGACCAGAACTGCGAGCCGCTCGCGGGCTGGCGAGCGGCCGAGACCATGCGCGCCAGGGCGGCCGACGCGGCTTCGGGGAGGTATTTGTATTGAGTCGGCGCGGGCGAGTCCGGCCGCGGTTCCTCCTTATTGTTGACATTTCCATTAATTATCTACTTTCGAACGCCTATCTAACTTGCTATCAAAATCGCAAGACATTTTAACGAGCGATATTTTATAGAATTTCGTAATTTATCACTCTACGTTATCACAGAAATGTTAAGCCCGACTCGGTATGCGAGTTACGCCACGCTCCGAGCAAACATTCATGCAATCGCCGAAACAGCTGAATATCTTGATCAAACATAACTCCGTCAATATTGTAATTAGCATCTCTAGGCCTTGTAACGTCGTCTCTACTTAATGAGAGGCCTCAACTACTTTTAAGCGGCGAAATGTTAAATCTACTGCTACTGAGACATCAACGTGTTATAATTTTAAAAATAATTAAAAAATGAAACCAATTACAGAGAAAAGAAAGACAGACACCTAAAATTCATGCCAAATTTGTCATATACGATCTAAATGCATCTACCTACCTAATGTTTAACAATAAATAAGCATTCAATAGTTAATACGATGCATAGATAACTGGTAATATCGCATAGATAGGTTTGCATTGCGCGGTCGGGCGGGCGGGGTGTCAGGCGGGGGTGGAGGGAAGCGAGCAATGTATGTTACCTCGAACTGCGGCCACGCCATGGCCATGTTGATGCCGTGGTTGTTAGCCCACCATTTGAGGTCCTTCTGGTGGTCCGCGTTGTTTATCGTATGGTGGAATTCTTCGTAAATTTGTGGCAGTCTGGAATCATGGGGAAGATTTAAATGAGACTAATTCAAAACAAAACTTATGTGCGTGTCCGTCGACTGCTCTCAAACTGTGCAAGAAATTCTGATGCGTATATGAAGTCTACCAATCTGCATTGGGCACGCGCGTTTGAGCCCATACTAGAGGGAGGAAGGGAGTTCTAGAGGGTAAGCCTGTGCCCTGCTACGGGACAATATATAAGATGATTATCATGCAGTGTTTATGAGGGCATCATTCCATCTTGAAAACTTAATTATGTTAAAAGTTTTTCGCGCCACAAGAGCTCGCTTCACACAACACCAAATATCATCAGACCACAAATATCTGAAATACTCACGTAGGCTCCTGACTGATATTGAGGCACTTGTGGAAACTGAAGAGGACGTCTTTGAAGAAGGTGAGCCGCTGCGCCTCCATCTGCTGGCACCTGTCGAAGACCCCCGTCATGTCCTCGATGTACCGGGGGTTGTACGCCGTGATCTCCGCTAACGCCGCCTGGTACTTCTCTCTGCCTTTTGATACTTCGTCGCGACATTTCGATACTCTTTCCGCCATTTTCTTAACCTGTAAAAAGAAATTTCTAGTTTAGAAAAGAATAATGTTTATTGTCTCTATCTGCAATACATAGCAAAACACTGGACAGTGACACAAAGTGCAGAGAAGGTAGTTCTAGTATCAGGGTCAGAGTAGTTTACAAGTGGGGTTCAATTTAGCAAGTAACTGTTAAATTGGAAATATATTGGTTACTGGTGTATAATATGATAGCCATTAGAAAAGAAATAAAAGGAGTTCTGTCATTCTGTCACAATCTACGAGTGTTTGATTTCCAATAAAATTCATAAATACATTATTTAACATGGCGCAGTCGCTATCGTAACCTCAGCAAATAATAATATTTTTAGAAGTAAAAAGTGAAAATTCAAATAATGCTGGACACTTAAAATTCAAATACCAAAAGTGATGGAAGTGCTATGAAATGCTGTTATAAATTTTCCTACAGAAATGGTCGGGAAATATGGCCGACAACTGTCATAATTTTATGAAATGCATGGATGAGAGAAAATTAATTTCGGAATAGATAGCAAATTGAATGCAAAATGATATGAAATGCAAGTTAAATGCAAAATTACATGAAATAAGGCAAGATAAATGCACAACACACGCTAAATACTTAACGGTGTGAAATACATATAAATAAGAAAAATTATCGCTAAATTGAATGCAAAATCATAAGAAATGCAAGCTAAATGCAAAATTACATGAAATGAAGGCAAGATGCACAACACACGATAAATACTTAATGGTGTGAATACATAAAAAGGAAAATTTTGAAGCCGAATATTGTAAATTGGTAATAATTGAAGAAAAGGGGAGATAAGGGAAAAATGAATGAAAGAGTCGTTGTCACAACTTCGGGAAGAGTTGTTCGATCCCCTGCTCGCTACAGTTTCTCTTAAGTTTTCTTTTCCGTTAATATATATTATGTTTTATTTTAATTTCGTTTTAAGAAGGAAGATGTTGTATAATATGATAGCCATTAGAAAAGAAATAAAAGGAGTTCTGTCATTCTGTCACAATCTACGAGTGTTTGATTTCCAATAAAATTCATAAATACATTATTTAACAGTTACTACATGAATGTTGAGTTTCTAGCGAATTGGAAATGACGAATAATCAAATACATGTTCCTATAAACATTATTAATATCAAAAATGCGTTTTGTAAATTATATTGTTTTTGGACTCTATATTAGGAGATTAAACGACATGATCTAAATCCAATGTTTAAAAATATATTGTATTCAAAATCTTCGACACTAAAATAATGTAGGTAGACATGCAGAAAATTTTTCGGAACCGCAATTGAGATAAAATTGTCAGTATCCTGGGCCCATAACCTGACGGAATAATTTTCGGAATATTATTAAGTGTAAGTATAAGTAATTGTACAACTTGCGGTCGCCATTAACACTTTAATAACTTTAGGGATAAGTAATTTCCCTGCATCCTTAATAACGCTTAATAAGTTACATAACACGACCGACTCGTAAATTGCAAGTGGGGTTGCAAATTGTCGCATCCGCCGGCGTCAGGTATATTTCACACCTTGACTACCACGAATATAGCCTTTATTCCCCTGACATAAGGTGCAGGTGCTGCGGCTGCAAGGAAAAACCCTCAGGGCCCACCACTAATTGGATAAAGCCGCGAGACGGGATAATGAACATGGAAATGAGCTCATTTACACAAAATTAAACATTAATCAGATATTATTAAGGATCCAAATTAGTGTTTAATTGAAGATGATGAATAGCTTACGATTTTGGGAGGAGAGTGATTTAAACGTCACATTCTAGTTACCACACAGATTTCAAACACATTCGCTTACCAACATGGCTTTCTGTAGGAGCCGAAGAAAGGAAAAATAAAAAGTAATACATAAATCATTAACATTTAAATCGATGCCTTATTTTCTTTTTGTTTAAATTTAAATATTAGTTAGTATGCAATTTCACTGTATAAATATTAAAGTAAAATTTCGCCACGTGGCAAATTTGGATATCTTTAAATATGGCGCATTTTTTATAGACATTAATCATAATTAAATTTAAAAGATAAGTATATTGAAACATGAAACCAAAGTAAAATTACCACATTTCGGCGCAATTACGCCTAGCCTTATTCTTATTGATTGTTATAAGACTCTGACCTAAAATTCGTCATCGAAGGTATTAATAAAAGCATGCATTTCTGCACGGGCTGTCGCTTTAAGGCGTCCGCACATTGCAGCGATATCATCGAGCGATATTATCACTGCGATTTTGCGATAATTGTTCTCAGTACATTTTGTATGGGGACGCGCTCGATCACACACACTGCCGCGATATTATCGCAACCTGACGCAATCTCTTTCGACTACATTCAGTGAAGGGCGCATGCGTGACGCGAATCGCGGAATCGCGGAATCGCTGCAGTGTGTAAGGTGTCGCGATATCGCTGTCGATAATATCGCTCGATAATATCGCTGCAATGTGCGGAGGCCTTTACTCAGTACGACATGTTCTGTCATGACAGAGCCCTAGGAAGTAAGAGCTAAATTAGAAAACCAATAACACAAATAACGATGAGTTACTAAATTAAAATAATTATCACTTTACTATGAAGACGAATAATGTTTAGAACAAAAAAGAACAATTTTTACTTTATATCAAAGTGCCGACCCTCATTCAGTAAAGAGGGTATCATAGAATTTGTCATCGTGCGGAAAGCAGCCCCGGTTCAGCTTGAAGTGTCATCCATCACGTTATGTCTACTAAGCGATAATAACTTCAGGGTTGCCACACTTGCCACTCCGTCTAAAATTATAATCAGCGGGTTTTTATAGCAAAAACACGACGTAAACAATAAGAACAAATCAAAGTTAAGTGGTTTTGTCTGTATGTTTTTTGCACCAACAATCATAATATAAAATGTCTTTCACAGCTTGTAGTGTAATACATCACTAAGAGAGATTGCCGCAGGGCTGGCTCTGTGTAAAATATTACACTATATGAATACGAAATGTAACTTTTTCGTCTTCCATTATTTCCACAAATCTCTTTGTTTCTCAGAGGGGTAGATTATGAATAGTCGGGGGCTGCTAGCAGACGTTTAGACATTTCAAATTCATAAGTCGAAGATCAAACAAAAAGGATGCCAAATGAATGACGTTTCCTTTGACAAATTTATCAAACATCTTATTTCTCTTCCTCCAGAGATTATTCCACAAAATATATGTATAGGTAAATAGTTTAATCGGAATCACATCTATGAATTTTCACGGTAAGACTTTTCTCATTGGTTTTAGATGTTTCTTCAGTAGGTACATGCTCAAAGTCTTACAATATACTTAATTACATACTATGTAAATTATAATGAATTGTAGAGAATAAACAAGTTTATGTAATATGTTTTTTGTTACCTTGAACCACAGAGGTTAGTTTAGAGGAAAATATTTATAACGTAACGTAAATAAAAACTACCGACTTGAAGTACCTACCTACTTTGATTATTGTAAATTTAATTATATTTCTAACCTCAGAGATCGGCTAAATTAGGCACATTCGGGCAGACCAGCAAAGACTATCCTACCAGTACGTCTAGTATGATTTCTCTTCATGCACGCAATTCGGCTTCTTTCCATACTACTTGAATGTCGCGCCGCGAATTTCGCTCTCTAAAAAGCGCGGGAAGAAGTCATTTTGTATGCAGCGAAGGCGCGAGTGTAGAGAAAACATACTACAAGGGCCGCAGCAACAGTTGCCTTAGTTCGGCATGGAAGTCATCATCAGCATCATGATGACAATAATAGTCTATAGTGCCAACCCTACAGCGTCACGTTTCTATCTACGCCACTTTGTCGGATATCCGCTGGAAATCAATCAGTTAATAAAAGTGTGCGCACTACGCATGTCGCAGTCTCCGCATAAAATGTCTTTCAGCAGGTTGTAAGTAAGTAGTCAATGTTGTTCAGTTTGATGGTTTGGTCATCCCCTTAAAAAACTGTCAGCATATTAAGAAGGACCCTGTATAATACAGGTTGCTCGAGATTGCTGCTGAAATAAGTGAAATAGTTTAATTGTGCCGAGTCGAAATTGGTAAAGTGTGTCGAAAAACAAATATGTTGCGCATTTTTGAAAGTTGTAGTTCTTGAAAGTGGTTAAGATTTTAATGTTGTTTATGAAACAATCATAACATTCATAATAAAAACCTTACTAACCATATTATCTCTATTACCTATAAAAAAACAGATTTCGGAATAGTCTGATGAAATTACCTATCTCAATCAAGACTTTACGGAGAAAATACATACTCGTAGTGCTCACGCCTATGTCCCTAAGGGTAGAAAGAGATAAAAGACCTCCACATGCTACGATTCCGACACACATCTTTCGCCTGTTCAACATACATGAGGCTCGTCGACTCGACTACGGCTACATTTGACTTGGCCTTCAGTACCCATTTAATTTGATCATCGTATGAGCAATACAAACATAAACTTGCTTTAAAACATTCGCTTATTTTACATAAAATTCGTCATTATATTCTACCCATCTACAATTATCACAAAATCTACAAAGTCAACCCAACAATTACTTATGTAAAACTTACTAAAAAGCCTTGAACTTGGCCGTTATGTTAAATTAGCGAAACATTTGCGCATAGAAGCGGCACTCAACTCGTACAATAATACTGGAAGAGTTCGCATTGACCTAGAAACTGGTTGCTAGTAGGAAATTGAATGTCAGAGGCTCGTCGCAGACGCGAGGGGGACACGATGACGTGCTTGTTTTGAGGTTTTAGCTTCGAAAAGATAATGTATGGTGAATTTGTCATGACTGAAGCTAAGGGAGTAGAAGATGAACCGATTTAAAAACACTGTAAATGTTACAAGTGCAGGATCCCACTGGGCACTGGGCAGTCTAAATACAGGGTCCAACTTGATATCCTGACACTATTTTAAGGGGATGATCAGACCATAAAACTGAACAACTTTCTCAATGGGAAAAACATCGAAATCGCGAAAAAAAAATCTGCTGTCCCATACATTTGGCTCGAGTAAGTGGCGGGTACTAAATATAATTATGTTCATACTTCATTGGATGAAGAAGAATAGTATGTACTTCAAACTTACCAAATTGACGTTTTTAGATCAGGATGATTTTATTAGTAAATATTTTATTCAAATATCTGTTTCATTATGGTTTCATAGTATAGGGCCTTTAATTTTCCATTTCCCCCGTTTATTTGATTTCAAAACAATTTATTTGTATACGTCTCGTGGGTCGGTAGGCAGGCGCAAACAGAAATTCATCTTGACATTGATTGACTCGACTTGCGAAAACCCAGTGAATTTTGGCGAAAATACACAATACAGGGTCGGGAGGTTTATTTCGGAGAATTTTCTCTCTTATATCTGGTGCTGTCTTATTATGGTGATATTGTTACGGAAATAGAATTTACTTATTTTTTTCTGTATATTTTAAAGGTAGGATATATTTAGGATACCTACTTATTTTTATGGCTCGCATCTCATCATAAGATATTTCGGTGTCGCCATTGACATTGTCTATGGAACAACCAATTTTTGTTCGCGATTTTGATATTGGTCTCATAGTGAAAGTTGTTAAGTTTGAACCAACCTATAAAATATGTCACGCATTTAAGTTTACTTTTCACGCATGCTCTTCAGTTTTGGGTATATCTGACCTGACCCCTTACACATTATGACATTACCAATTTGATCAGTAACGTACATTGATCAAATTGGTCATCTAGATCAGCCCGTTTCAACAACCCCACTCACGGTTGTCTAATAAACCTCACTTATCAAGCTGCTCTCATTTATTCCTTCCACTTGATCAGACCATCTTATACCTTTCTCCATCAGAGCAGTGCTATCCGTGTGCTAAAATACTGGGCAGGAATTTTTTTTACTGACTTGCCATCGACTCGAGGAAGCAGCATAAGTCAGTGAAGATTACGTTTCATACGATAAAAAACAGCACTACATATCTCATCTATAGACAGTAATCATACATACGAAGCCCCAGCGGTACGTTCAATCATTTCGGTATTGGCATTTCAGTAGCTATGGCTGTCTCTCGGGCCGGCCGATACATTACTGAGATTCAATTCTGATAAATACATCGAGTTCGTAATGGCTTGAAGAGGAACAGGATACTTTAACGAGTTATTTCATTTCTGTTTAAGTTTAATTCGATGGCCAGTTAGTTGTCACAGGTACCGCTGGAGTGATTATGTGCAAAAAGCTATCCATGATTTCTAGGCTGACCACTACTGTGGTCTGTGGCATCGTATAGTTCTGTCTTGAAGGTCAGGTGCGATAGATAAATATGAATTACTATCATACTAAACTGTTTTTATTTTTAATGGCTTTTGCTGTAGGCATAGTGGAAATTCCTTTTTGAGATTCGGAACACTAAAAATGCTGTAAATAAACACTACCAATGTTGAGTTTTGCTTTATCGTTATCTCAAAGAAAGATAATTTTATGATAACAGATTTGAGCAAATACAAAATGGTTTAGTTTCATCATCTCATCATCATTCATCAGTCTAGTTTGTTCTGTTTCTTTTCTCATGCAAGGCACACTCATCGACAACGAACGACGGTTTTTGTCCATACAAAAAGCACGATTAGTTTATGGGATGCCAGTCGCATCCTTTCGCATCGAGACGTTGCGAATGGCATCTATAATCATGCTTTTTCTATGGATAAATCGTCGCGTCGACTGCGTCCATCAGTGACTTAAACCCTAACCCTGGTACAAATAAACGTGGTATAAAATGTTATACCAAGAATAAATTAAGAATAAGCAAAATGTATAGAAATTTGTCTATGATAAGAACAGTTACGCCGACGTTATACTAGGTTTGAATTATTACGGGTTAATTAGTACAGGGGTTAATGTTATCTGTACCCACTAAAATACCTCCACTATTTTAGTAGAAAAGCATCAAATGTACCTAATCTAAGGTGTGAGCAGACCTCGCTATTTGAGTAAGATAATCGTGAACACAAAGTAACAATCTTAAAAGCAGTTACGTACGACTTGTTTATACAATTTAAGTAAGCCGTAAAGTATCAAATATTTGTTACTTTTACATTTCCCGTGGCTCGAGCTCGGTGTTCCCATGACATTGTACCGATAGCATAGTTTCTCGACTCTCGACCGCCAATCCGCCATCGCGGCTTTCTTTCACCGCATTCATTTGCACTCTCGTATACAACTACGAGTTTCCTATTTTCAACTTTATTGCTATAGTAATAAAGAAAGTGTTAAGGTCTGTAATGTTGCGGTTAGACGGAATAAAGGGAATGCAAATAAATAATGTAAAATTATAGTGATTTAGCCGATGGTAAACACGTGCGAGGAATGTCAGTTTGAAGAGAACGTTTCGGTTTGATACAGTGAAGGTATCTGCGGTACTAATGTTTTACACTGTTTAAAGTATTTGTGTGTATAAAATATTTGAGAATCACAACGAAATCAAAACATCTTCTGTTACGTGAGAACCTGGGAATTTATTCCGTTTACGAATTACCAATATTTTATAGAAACAATAATGGCCTGAACGGAATGAGTGACTCATTAACACAATCTGGACCTAAAATATGAATGAATATAATGAATGAATGAAATATATTGTGACAGTCCAAGACCAAAGAGAGCATAGGGCAGGCGTCACTCACAATGATATTGTTTTAGTAACTGTTTCATAAAGGATGTAAACTGAGATGTGTTACATATCGAACAGGGTCATTCAGACCACTAAACTGAACAACTGTTACTACCGGACCGACATTGTAATCGCGACGAAAAAATCTGCAATTTCATACATTTTGGTCGAATAGCTATTGACATTTTCTATGCAACAGCTGATTTGTTTTTCGCGGGTTCGATTTTCGCTATTTATTGAAAGTTGTCCTGTTTGATAGTCTGAAGCACCCCCTTGAGTATGCAATGTATCAATTTTGAGTATGCAATGTATCAATTTTACACCCTGTATAAACGCTAAAAAAGGCGTAAAGGTCCCATTTGTCTTGAAATGTCACATAATTATGAAACATATAAATGGGGCTAATGCCCCAAATTAAATCAAGGGCTAAGCTCAAAGTCTATAGCTAATAAAACCGCAATGTCAGAGAGAAATACATTAACGCATAGGCAGTGCGCAATTTAATTTTCTAAAATATGTAAACAGAACCATTTAACAGTAATGTTAGTAAAAGTAAGACTGTACGAAATAGCATGTGTCTAACATTTGACCCAAATCTGTCCTGAATTAATGTATAAGTTTACGATAGTTAATTATTAGGTGACGGCCGATACTGTTCAGATTGGCTAATCAAGATTAAATATATGTTTTTAGGGTTCAGTAGCTCAACGCTAAAGAATGCGAAAATAAAATTACTAGTTTATCCAGTATACTGGAAAATGATAAAGCGCTCGTTGGCGTAGTGGAGCTTCGGTATTGGAAATCACCGAAGTTAAGCAACGTCAGGTCCGGTCAGTCTTTGGATGGGTGACCGTTTAGTGGTATTTCATCTCGAGCATATCCGTGCTTCGGAAGGCACGTTAAGCAGTTGGTCTCGGATAGTTCCGTCAGATGGCGTTGTAACTATTCGTTAAGCCAGGTCAGAGGCCTATTGGCGGCTTGAAAATTCTCTGACAGCAAGGTGACCACTAACTTGCCTCTACCAACACGCACTGGACCCGCGTGGTGGAGTATATGGCCCACTCCCTCTCACCCTTATTCGTGAGAGGAGGCCTTTGCCCTGCAGTGAGATTCTACAGGCTATAACTTACTTTTTTTTTTACTGGAAAATGAAGACTCATATTTCTGTAATTTTATGGAAATATTTGTAGTGTTGTTCGTCTCAATATGTATATTCAAAAAGCTAATCTAAAACAATCAAACAATGCAGGCCCGCACTTAGTAGCACAGGGTTCTATCCTGTTGATAGTTGCTGGCAGCTTCCTTGTTTTCAAATCGGTCAGCCATGTGAATTATAAATATATTATTACTAATAAATGTGTCAATTGTAAACAGCAGCATTGTCTACATTTAGTCTTATTGTATATGGCTATTCTTATGTTTAATAAATGATTCATTCATTCAAAAACATGTAAATGTGTAGTTTCGTTTACCTCCTTTAACGACTCATCAAAACATCAATATGTTGAAATTGATTAAAGAATGTACTTTTTGTCAACATATTTTACAGAATATACATCCGAGGAATTCGGTATGTCAAGTTTTTTTTTGGAGGGCTGAATTGAAAACCATTTCGAGATAATTGTCTCAATAATCATATTTTCTATGTCAGAGATTTTAAAATGAAAGGATTACAGATATTTTTAATAAAATAACGTCGTTTTTCGGTCCGTGCAGTGACGTCACTGGCATACCTCTAAACTCCTTGGTAAACATAAAATCAACTTAAAATAACCGGCCATTAAGAAAAAAAAAATACTTTTACAATGTCAGAATTTGACATTTGATGTTGCCGTATCTTTTTCCAGCATAAAGTTAGAAAGAGGAGGCAGGTTTTAATTTTTTTAAATACAGCTGTATGTAGTTTTTCTCCATGGAGTTCGAATTATTTTCTCTCCACCATTTTTACACTTAGAGATTACAGATCAAAATAATTTAAAAATTAAATTTATATTGATAAACTCGATGAATCGCAATAAGAATGAAATAGGTATCTTAAAATTATGTCTTCTGTCCGTAAAAAATATAAAAATGAAGACAAAAAAAAACTTGACATACCGAATTCTACTAATTCTAGTCCGACACACTTTTGGCCAGTTTTTCAAAACACAGGTGTAAAATCTCAGTATACTTTCGTGACCGGGCTTTAGCTAGAACATGTTATAGGAATGTTAATGTCGTAATTTGTTTTAAAATCATCAAATTAGCGGTCATTAGTTTCCATTCTTTAGCGTGAATGTTTACTTGAAAATAGTAGTTTTGATTCTTGATTGAGATGAGAGATTAAAAAGGTATGGTCGATCACGGAATTCCTCTAGATGTCTATAATCAACAACTTTTAATTGACAAGCGCTTTCTAATTGTGCTGGAATATTTCGAAGATATCTTTGAAACTTGTTGTTTCAGTCGGATTCTTGGTATTCCTACTCCTCTTTTTTAACTTCTATAGACTGAATTCATTATTATGCTGGATTATTTCAGAGATGCTCTAGAATAAACCATAAAGTGTGATACTTTGTTTTCCTACCCCTCTTTTAACTTCTATAGACGGGATTTCAAGGCAGTGTATGTCCTTGCTAGCTGAACCTAAATCGTCCAGTTTTCTGAATGGTAGCCACTGTAGACTGTGGCAGGAGTTCAAAATAGTGGAAATGCAGGGGTTAAAAAGTGGATCAGAGCTAAACAAAGTAGTACTGGATTATTGTTTTTAATAGCTCAAATTTTGAATACAGACTTTTTGATGAGGAATGCAGTTGATAAGCAACATATTTGTAAATGCATAAGCCTGCGCGTTACGTATAGATGCACTCCTTCGTTCTTACACTTCGGTATCTGTTGGAAACGAAAATCGATACCTAGACTCAGGGTCGATTGAACAGCACCGGTGAAAGGTCGAAAGTGGCAGTGGCTAGGTCATGTATTAAGGAGACCTGATCACCCATCCAAGACAGGCTTAGAACGGCACCAGGAAAACAATAGAGAGGCCGCCCTAAAAAAACCTGGCGCAGCTCTGTGGCAGTAGAGGCCAGTTAGCATGACCTGGGAGGATATCCACAGTGCTGCCCAAGATCGCAACCGGTGGAGAGCTATAACCCGAGCCATATCGGTGACAGGAAAAGAAGGATACACGGTGTGAGCCTACAGATGTTTACTGTTTCTGTGGCATTTGACATAATGCTCGGTGTAAACTGCAGGTGTCGATGTGGGTCGGGCCGTGGGCCACATACTCGCGCTCGGTTACATAAGGCACGGTAACGCGACACGGTTGCGATCCTACACCGCGTCGCGTGCGAATGCTACACCAGCTGTGTTCAACTTAAATTTTTATTGATTCTTTCCTGCTGCAGTATCATTAGCTTTTGACATTAATACGTCCGCTGGCGATGGCGAGTGGCGACGGGCTCACTCCCATTCACACTGGACAGAGTTTCGGAACTACTAGTGAAAGGTGGATGTTCAGAGTTTTCAGAATCTCTCTGACTACCCCCTCGGGTCCGTTGGTTGCTTTCTATTTAAACATTACTACGTAGTTGTAGTTTTGAGACATCATCCTCAAAATCTTCAATATGCTCTGGATGCTAAGAATAGTAGTTCGCTGTCTGCATGCTTAAAAATACAGTTGAAGTAGCAGAATTTCTGAACGACAGGGATTATGATCGTGATCGTTGTAGACTTTTAAATTGAACCCTTTAGAGGCTAAACTATCTAGTTATATACTCGTCCTCATTTTCTGATAAAGCGATGATTAAAAATTCGAAAACATCCCTGAAATAAAAGGTATTTAGCGCGCCTTGTGTGATCATTGATCTCAGTAGTACAGTGGCATATACATGGTAAGAAAGACAGGCACAAATTGCGTCGGGTAACATAATTTTCCAAATGTAAAAGGAATGAACATTGATAATATTTCCATGCAGTAAACCTGAAAGACTACCAATGACGCAGAATGACTAGAAATGGGAGATAACAGAGGAGATAGCAAAACGTATCAAACTACAAGAATGTGTCAAACGTGACAACGTTATCGCATCGGAGATAACACTCTCCCGACTATTGTACGCGACGGTACACTACGTTACGTGACTGCCGATAGATAGGTTTTACATTTTAAACATTTTTCTTCTTATATAACAAGATATAGAAATGTGATGTTTCTATAATGAAAGTACCGGAATTGAATTAATGCATATACGAGTATGCTCACGACCATAATCCCCGAGGGGGTGTACTCAGAGATATTCTGAAAACTCAAAACAGCCACGTTTCACTAGTAGTATCGAAAATTTGTTCATTATAACGGGGAGTAAGCCCATCGCCACTTATAATAGCCACTTACATGCCTTTAAATTGAAGCATGCTGTTTTCTCACGATGTTTTCCTTCACCAAAAAGCTATCGTACAAATATATAAAAAAACTCATTGGTAAGAGTCGCCATGGATGGGGAATGAACTACGAATTGAAGACTCGATGGAAAATAATGAAATGACTTTTGGAGTATGAATAAAAAGTAGTAAATAAACTGCTGACGTATGAAATTTACAAGGAAAGTGTGAATGGAATGGTTGAAAGGGGTCGCCTTAGGCGCACGTACGCTGACCAAATAGGATGCGTACTGAAGAAGGGCCAAATAAAATGTACCCGGAACCGCCGAGCATGTATGAAGAGACAAGGCGCGATGATGCACAAAATGAAACTCACCCTAGATCCCAGCTGCCGAGCATGCGGAGAGGATGAAGAGACCATGGAACATATTCTTTGTGACTGTGATGTCTTGGCGGCAAAACGCATGTGCCTCCTCGGAGATAGATACCCACAACCGGGAGATCTTAGGTTTGTTCCCCTCAATGGTATTGCCTCCTTCATTTACCATGTATTCGAAGGGTGAGGAAAGCAAAAAGTATTGGGGCTAACACAAAAGATCCCACTGGGTCGAAGTGTTGCTGGCCTGCCAGCCCCCACAACAAGATAAGATAAGGTACCTACCGAACAAGAAAGTGATGCAAGGAATCCAATGATTCAAATTACCAAATGCGCATGCCATCAATCACGCTTATATCGCATTAGGGACCGCATCGTTTGGATTCCATCATTAAATCGATACAGCACCAATTAGGAATGCGCAAACGTGCAATTTGTCTGTAGATCTCGGCAAAAACGTGCCTGAGCGCATATCGGTAGCGAAAATAGTTTTTTACCTCCAGAACTTGAATGTAAAAACGTGATTTCAAACTATCAAAGAATTAATGTGGCTCTAATGATTGCGTGTACGCATAATTGGATTATTATTGTTGTTTGGAAAGACAATGGTCGCGGAGGAATTCAAATGTAATTATTTTTGTTTGTATCCTAAATCAACTAATTGAATAATCATTGCCAATCAAGTAAATAACAATAGTAATTTTGTATAATAGAACAAACACGTGTATGTTTACCGAATTAAGAAAGACTTAGAGAAACAAATACCTAATCTTAAACCGTAAAAAAAATATATTCAAGTAATTTTGTGAACCAAAAAGTATGGAACCATTCAGGTGTGGAATGCCCTGGCAACGTCCGAGTTCCTCAAAAGTAACAATTACAAGCTAACATTATTTTAGTCCAGAGATTGGAGGAATTTTATTGAACAGGTGCGGTCTACCTTCGACCACATCGATGCTTTCCTTTAGTTGAGATCGTAGAGCACAAAAAATTAGAAAATGTGAATTAACGTTTGCTATCATTGCCAAAATTCTATGTTTGAAGCCTTCCTTTTATAGATCGCATGACGCGAATATTTCAAACGAGAAAAATACGAGGTGCATTCAATAAGTACCTAGCCTCACCGCCAGAGGGCGCTGTAGTTTGTTGGCAGATCGCCGATTGAAGGTACGGGAGCTAGCTGAGACTGTAGCCATTTCAGAAGGAACAGTGCATCATATTCTTCACGAGGAACTCGGCATGAGAAAGCTGTCGGCGCGATGGGTGCCGCGTTTACTCACACCGGAAAACAAGCGCAACCGTGAGACCACATCGGAGACGTGTTTGGCGCTGTTTAAGCGGAATCCAGCGGAGTTTTTGCGTCGTTTTGTGACCGTCGATGAAACCTGGATCCACTGGTACACACCAGAGACCAAGGAGCAATTAAAACAATGGATCCAGACCGGGGAACGTGCTCCAAAGAAGGCGAAAACTGTAAAATCGGCCGGAAAAGTTGAGGCCACCGTTTTCTGGGATTCACAAGGTGTGATCTACATCGATTACCTCGAGAAGGGTAAAACAATTATAGGGCTTTACTATGCCGATTTATTGGGCCGATTCGACGCCGAATTAAAGAAAAAACGACCACATCTGGCGAAGAAAAAAGTGCTGTTTCACCACGACAACGCACCGGTTCACACGTCTGCCGTTGCCATGGCCAAATTGGTCGAATTACGCTACGAATTGCTGCCCCATCCACCGTATTCTCCAGATTTGGCCCCTTGTGACTTCTTTCTGTTTCCTAATCTGAAAAAATCACTCGCCGGGAATAGATATGGATCAAATGAGGAGGTCATCGCCGCCACGGATGCCTATTTTGCAGAGTTTGACAAAAACTATTTTTCGGACGGGTTAAAAAAGTTGGAGCATCGGGTTAAAAAAGTGTATCGAACTAAAAGGAGACTATGTTGAAAAATAAATTGCCACTATTCCAAAATTTTCGTTTACTTTTTGTAGGCTAAGTATTTATTGAATGACCCTCGTAAGTTAAAACAATTAGTCAATTTGCCTTTACTTTGACGAAACATCATCGGTCATATGAAGACCCATGTCCGACTTTGTCTGCTGTAACGTGCGCTTCGGGCCTATCCATTCATTTCACTTTGATAGAAGTTTGAAGCAATGTAAATACAATTTTGGTTGACTGGCAAATTGATATCCTTTTAATCATAAGAATTATTATCCTTAACACTACAAACATTAAGTTGACCTGTAGACAAGAAAAGAACTTGAAGGTCAAAAACAACATTTCTTTTTGGGCTTTGCAGCCGGCTCAAAACCTCATAACCAAGTAATTCAGTCCTCGTTTGAACATCAAAATAAACAGACCCATCGTGCATACAAATGTCAACAGCCTTCGACCTTGCAACGTTGATGATATTAAAAGATTGCGCTTTAATAGACTCGAGCATAATTTCAAGAATGTAACCGGTTTCAAGGATAATAACACGGTGTAACCAGATATACCAGAATGACAAGAACACCCTCATCTTAGGACACGCAAAACATGCTACCTGCGTCTGTTATTATCTTAGCTCTAAAACGCAATGTACCGTTTAGGTATTAAACAGTTCTGACTGGTTTTAAATAGTTGTCGATGAAATTAAAACGCGGTATCTTGATGTAACACTAAGTAATAGCGCTGGTAGGTTTCTTAGATTGCGATGTGAAGGTACGATTCCGGGTTCTAGAATATTAAGGTTAAGGAAACCTATTAAAAGTACTTTATCAACATTGATCTTTATGTACGACGTACTGGAAATAACACTGCACATCACAACGCTGTTCCATTCTTTGTGGCGATATCGCCACATTTTCTTAGTAAATCGCTATAGCTATCTCTTTGCCTGCGCTCTTCGTACTCTCATGTGGCGTACGTTTGTTTGTCGTGTTAGTTCTAGTATGTAGTACGTAATAGTTCGATGTTTATCAAATACATTAATTGGTGCTAATTACACTATAGTCCACATACATACATAATAGCCCAGTCATTTTACGGTTTGAGGTGGGATTAATTAAGAATGGATATTATTTTCGGTGTATAATTTAAGAGCCAATTTGAGCGTAGAAATATACAAAAATAAAAAAAAATCGCGTTGGCAACAACTTCAAATTAAAAATTTTTCATTTATTTCTTTCTAAAAAAAACTAACGGTCATTTTTATTTCACATTTTAAAGTCTTTATCATTATACACACTTCAAACACCGTGTAAATATTTTCGTCTACTTAGAAAGATTTGAAAAATACATTTGTATTTTCTACATTATTTATAATTAAATGACTTTTCTATGGCTCAAAACTCATTTATATTATTGAGTCTAATCATCTAAATGAGTGCATCGGTATTAATATTATTAAGTTAAAAAGCCTTCTGGGAGTACAATTTGGATTTATATGTTGCGTAGTGATTTTTTTTTAAATAAGTTTTCAGATAGTCTTTTTGTCACTAAATGTTACCGGTTACAGATTTAAAGTATCATTTTTAATTACTCCCTACCTTCTAACAAAACTCCGTAAAATGACTGGGCTATAATCTCAACATCTCGGGGTGATTAACTGGTCAGAAACCTAAGTACCATCGTCTTTAACGAAAGCAAAGGCCCCGGTTTGGCAGGATGCGGGTTCAAGTCGAGTCCAAGACAAATATTGCAATCTCTATCAGGTCAGAAACCTTTCTACAACCACCTTTAAGGTTGCAATTATAGCAAGTTTAAAAGATTCCAAGTAATGCGAGTTTTGTCCTTCATAAGAAAGTTTGAACCGAAGTGCGAATAAAATGAACCAGACTAGGTATTAACGCAGATGAGACCGCTCGAATTTACGCGTCTGCGTCTCAAGTTCTTTGACACTTTAATGAATTTTACGTTTTCTACAGAGACATTGACTTTTGACATTATGGAAGGTTATGTTAGAATACTTTAAAGAAGAGAAATAAAAGGAGTGTGGTTTGTTTTGGACATTTTCTCGACTATTTTTAAGCTTCAGATAATTAATTTTATACAGCATCTAATATAATGTCTAATATATTATGTTATTCATTGACTCATCTCTAAATAGTATTTAATAAAAAGTCGCTCGCTATCCGCGTCTGTCCTCACCTCATTATTTCTGTCTAAACTACGCAACGGATTTGAAAACGGTTTTCACTGTCATTTAGAGTTTTTCAGAAGCAAATTCCGCTACTATTGGTTACAGCAAAATCTCATTGCGCTTTATTAGCATTTCTAAAGCCAGTAGTTTTCCAATTATGAGCAGAGAAGGAATTAAAAAAGTATTTTAGGAGTGTGAACTCTTCCACGCTGGTGTTTCGATTGGCGATTTCTCAACGATTTCATTAAGATTGCACGCCTGCCGAGGTCCTCCCTTCGTGTAAGGGCTATTAGGTTATCTAATTCATGTATAAATCAAATAATTGCGCAATAGCAATAGGCAATAACTACAACGCGATGCGTGTCATGTATTTCTAATCATTAATGAAATACGGATATTGCGAACAAACTTTATTGCAATACAAATGCCATGAGCGATTTAGAACCCATTTATTTTACATATATGGGTTTTAAATCGCTCATGACGTTTGTATTTCAATAAAGTTCAGTTTATTGGAAAACTAGTCAGTACAAATTAATGGCTGTTGGTTGTCAGTGTACGTGATATGCAGTGCGATTTTTGAACATCATACGATCAACTCGGCAGTAGAAAGATGCATAATCTCCATAGTAATTTTGACATTTTCTACTGCTGAGTAGAACGTATGATGTTCAAAAATCTGACTTGTATTGGATTGATAATAAAACGTTAAGTTATACGATTTTAGCGACATATCGTCTTTCACACAATATTTTCTTTGGTCGTCTTTTGGACGTCCTCTCTTCATGCTGCCATCCACATTAATATTTAACACTCGTCTTGTAATATGACACTCATCTCTCCTCATCACATGTCCATACCACAATAATCGATTACCACGCAGCTTTTCAGTCACAGGAGGTAACTTTCAAACTTCCTCTAATATGCTCATTATATTCGATTATAGTTCTAGAAATCTATGACATAAAATTCTATATAATGCGGTAAGACTCTTTCGCTCCATAATATTAAACAAGTTTCGCCTGCAAATAAGAGGGATGGCAGACAGTCAAAGAGTTCACGCTCGGTCGCTCCACAAAGGAGTTGTGACGTACAAACGACCATCCGAACTTCCCGACTAGTTTGCCTTTGTTGCGAGCCGTTTCTTAACTTGAAAGTTAATTTAGTCGCAAGTTTACCTAACGTGCAATTTAGGGAGAGCTTCCTGGAACTAATTTTACGCTATTCCTATCCTACTGACAATAGTTTAATAATTAAAAAAAAAATTGACATGACACGCTATTACAACCAGCGAAAATAGTGCAAGTAAATCTTGCTAACTGCAGTCTCATAAATGTTAGTCTCATAAATAACGACTTAATCATAATGTATAATGAAACAACAAAATAATAGCATTCAAACGAAGCAGGATTTGGACTTAAAGTCACATAGCATTATGCTTGATAATAAAACGTTAGATATAACACATCCTTACTCGTACCAAGACTGTATTATGCTGGTACTTTTTTAAGGGTATGATCAGACCATCAAACTGAACAACTTTCTCTATGGGACCAACATCGAAATCCCGAAAAAAATATCAGCTGTCCATACATTTGGCTCGAGTAGGTTTGCAGTTTTGTATGGAACAGCTGATTTTTATTTCGCGATTTCGATGTTGGTGCCATAGAGAAAGTTGTTCAGGTTGACGGTCTGATCATCCCCTTAAAAAAGTGTCAGCATATTAAGAAGGACCCTGTATACTATATTCGGAATATCAAATTTTCATAAGGAGTGTGACCAGACTGTGTCCAGTCTTTTGTCAATCAATGTCAATGTCTATCTATCTATCTATAACGTCACGCCTCTTTCCCGTTGGGGTAGGCAGAGACCAGAGCGCGCCATCTACTACGATCCTTACATACATCTTTTGCCTCATTCACATCCATACATCTCTTCATACATGCCCGTCGGTTTCGAGTACTCCGCACCTCCCCTTTTTGTAGGACGCAACTGATTTGATCAGAATACGTCCTACGAGGGCGCCCTCTGCCGACACATCCACTCATTTTAGCTCCATATATCTCTTTCGTACATCTGCTATCACTCATCCTCTCCACATGACCAAACCAACGAAGCATACCCTTCTCTATTCTTGTCACAACATCTTCTTTCAATTTACATCGATCTCTAATCACACAATTTCTCACTCTATCTCTCAGCGTAACTCCACACATGCTTCGCAAGGAACGCATTTCTACAGCATTAATTTTACTTTCATGCTTCTTCTGCCATACCCAACACTCACTGCCATACATAAGTGTAGGCACCAACACACCATTGTGTATAGCAAGTCGCGCCCTTTTGGACACCAATTGGCTAGCCACAATGGTATGCAAAGCACCGTACACTTTATTTCCCGCTGTTACTCGCCTATGCACATCACCTTCACATTTCCCGTCTCTAGTAAACATACATCCTAAATACACAAACTCATTAACTTGTTGCACTTTTTCATTCTCAATCTTTATACAACAATCAGTCACACATTCATCCCTCTCCATTACCATTACCTTCGTTTTATTCACATTTACTTTCATACCTTTCTTTTTCAATGCTTCGTTCATTAGAGTTACCATGTCCTGTAACTCTCCCGCTGACGATGCAAGTATCACTTGATCATCAGCGTATAAGAGGCACTTGACTAATAATTCTCCCATTCTTAAACCATTTTCATATTCTTTCAGACCAGTCAGACAGCTATCCATATACAGGTTAAAAAGCCAAGGGGACGCAACACATCCCTGTCTAACACCACTGGTGATGTTAAACCATTCTGAGTGCGCCCCGTTGACCCTGACACAGGCACTAGAATCCTTGTATAGAGATTTTAGTGCCTGCACCAAGTGGTCGTCAACACCGTATATAGATACCGTAGACCACAGTTCATCCCTCCATACTCGATCATACGCAATGTCAATGATAATATTTAAATAGGTCAACAATAATCAATTAAGCACAATGCACGTAAGACGTAATACCAAGGTTACCCATTAAAAAAAAAACGATAATCGTTCACGTAACGTTGACAATGGGCTATCAATAGCGTACTATAAGTCCAGCAGCCGCACAATACGCGCTGTGACCTGACAAAGAAACCGTTTCCTCTCAATAACCACACATTCGTTATGACAACGCGTCCTGTAGGGTTAACAACTTGATACACAATCAACGTACCAAGTCTGCAACTGGAACAACCAAAAGTGCACTCGAATATCTGAGTATAATAGTCTTAGGCTGGAATTCAGAGACATCTTTTGAGCATGAGCGTAGTCTAAGTAGGGTCGAAAATGTATGGATTGTGATATAAGGAAGTTCAAACTAAACTCAACAGTAACTCGCCATTTTGCTGACTGTAATATGTCAATTAGTGGTAAGATGTTAGAGCAGATTGTGGGTCTAGTTTTTATTATTGTGATCGAAGGTTAGATTTTTAAAGTAATAAAAGGGGTTGAATCACGTTCTCAAACGCTGTTCTCACGACTTCATACGCACAAAACACATAAATAGGTACATACATATAATTCCGTATGTTTGTGAAATTTTAATAAAAGATAAATGTTAGTAATAGATAGAGTGAGTCGACCGCGATAAAGTAAAAACTAAGGTTGCTTCAAAGACAAACCTAAGAACGTCATAATTTCAGCAATAGCTTCTTCAGTTAAGTGTTACGCGAAGTCCCCTACAGTTTTTAAGGAAAGCAACAAAGTTTAACACCTAAATGTGAAAGGTCATAAACACAAAAGACTGGTAACCCTGTCCCCAGCTGACTGATTACCAGTTTGTGGCATACAACAGCTAATTGCGTACGCGCCGCTGTCAAAATACAATAAATTCTCGTTGAAATTGATGGAGTGGCCGGCAGGCTTCGCTTTTATGTGCCCGAGTCCGGTGGTAACGTATTTGAGATTTTACAACGGTTATTAGCTGCCTTTGAACCCTTTGTGACAATGCCAGTGTGAATTATCTGTTTTGTAAAGTACAGGTCTGTGAGTTAGTTGTACGAACAAAATTCTGATTGGAAATGAAAGAAGAAAATTTGATAAAACTTATGCTAGTATAAATTATAATATTTTGGCATTATTTGCTAGATTTATTTAAGCTAATCCCTAATGAAATAGGCATAATGAAAGGCCTTAAATTCGGCATTAATTAAATAAGTTTTGGGTATCCATTTCCGAGGAGGCACATGCGTTTTGCCGCCAAGACATCACAGTCACAAAGAATATGTTCTTCCTATCCTCTCCGCATGCTCGGCAGCTGGGATCTAAGGTGAGTTTCATTTTGTGCATCATGGTCCTGTGGCGTAGTGCCCAGTGAGGGCACGAGCCTTGCTCCTACTATAAGCATAGGATAGGATACCAATCATCATCAGCTTGTAACGTTCCACTGAAGGGAATATGCCTCATCTCAGTAATATAATAACTAATAAGGGGTAGATGGAGCTGGTAACTTGTAATTGTAATCCACCCCGCGGTCCCCAGAGCCGATTGTTGCAGACAAGTTCGTAGTCAACTTGCTGTTAGACTATTTTAACTTTCTTCATTAGTTTTATGACTTCATGTGTGACATTATGTATGACTGTCTTAATTCAAAAAGAGTTTTATCTATATCATTCTAAAAACAATACATTTACATCAAATATTAAAGTCAACAGTTTAAAGTTCCAAAACTGGTTCTTCATCGAATTTTCCAAAGTACAAACAGTTAAAGGTATAATTTAAATGATATATTGAAGTAAATTACAGTGATAAAACATACAAGTGGTTCAAACGAGCTCTTTGGTCGTTTTACGAATGTTTCGGAGAGTAAACATTAAGTTGGCGAACAAATAAACAAATTAGAAAATCACTCGTTGTGGCTTTACAACCTTATGCTTAGAGCTGAAGGTCCATTATTGTTATCAACGCATGGTTGAGGAAAAAAGAAGATTTCTTCCTCAAAAGAATCAACCATATGGTTCGTGTGTCAATGCATAAAGGTACAAATTCGTTTACAGGTAAACTTTGTAATCTTGAAAACCAAGTGATCTTTGTTACTCTACATGATTTACTTTTATTATGATCATAGTAACTATTTTCGTAGCAATAATGTAGAGCTGCGGGGAAAATGTCATAGCAGAGTTTTCTTGACCTCTTCACCTTCAAGCACGAACTGCCTTCATCAATTAGTGTCAAGACTTTTCGTTGCACAACCGTTTTCCATTCATTGCGACTTCGAGATGTTTACTATATGCAGTTTGGATCTTAGAGAATTTTCAAAGTATCATTCATTAAATACCTATGTTAGTATCGTTAGTTTTATCCGACTTTAATGCTTAGATCGAAGTAAAATTAATGTATAATATGTTGAAGCACACAACTAGTATACACTTGGTCCATACAAACTATTTGGTCTGTTATCTCGGTACATATTTGAAGTAAACCGTCATTTGTTTTGACAATATTCTGGTTTGAAATGTTCGCGTAAGGCCATTGAAATTCTACATTATAGAAAGTCAACATTTTGGGAAATACAAAATCAACATACTGGGAATTCAACTCTTTAGGAATATACATTGTGGGAATACAACATTTCGAAAATTCAACATCATAGGATCTTTGATCTAAGCCTAAATGTATATTACGTAAGGATTCGTTCGGTAAGGACAATGAATACACCACATATTTAGAGGGGTACCAACGGAGCCTCCCAGAGTAATGTATTAAACTCCACCACGATGCAAATGCTGAATGACATGCCATCGATTCGACAGAAAATAATAAAGTGTAACATAATAAGACAGCTTCTATTTTCCGATACAGATTTCGATCTCTGAAGTGGGCTTCTGGCGACTCCAAAGCGCGTTGAGTTTGAGAGTACTCGGACTATAATTGGCCGACAAAACTATGCTTCAACGAAGTTTACGTATCTCGAAGAGACCATAAAGTAGGTCGGGAGCTACCTTGAATTTGACGTTTCTTTCCTCCACTCTTCCTCCAGACTCGACTGAGGAACTTCCTCAAGTCGAGGACGCTTGTCATTTTTGACATCTTTAAGTGAGCGTATGTTAACGCGACTGAGGAAACCTCAAGGAAACAATAAAGAATACGGGTGTTAGTTTTCGGCTTTACGAGTGTAAAGCGTGAAACCCACTCAAGAGGTAAGCGGAAGGGATATGGAAACGGTGAGGAAAGGATGCGGCACGCAAGAGGCATCGACGCGTCATCGAAGAGTAGGCGATGCGGTGCGGTGCTAGTCTAGGAATAATTACGGTTTGAGATTGCATCAAAGACACTTTAGTAAATTGTGTTTGAACTAATATTACTGTTAGGAGGTCTGGCTCGCTCCGCACTTTAGGTATAATAACTTTACTACTGTAGTAACGTCACCAATTTTGTATTGAATTTCGTACAGCGCTCCTTGTGGCGTTGAGAACTAATTTCTGTCATACGAATTGGTGACGTAACTACAGTAGTAAAGTAGGTACAGTGAAAACTCATGGTAGACCCTCTGTACTCGGAGTTTCGATTTTCAATTTGTCATCTTCGACCAAAATATTATTTCAGTTGAAGTTTAACGCGACAGTTTCGGACCTAACTCCATTGTAATAGAGTTGAAATTGGACCGAAAACGTTCACGCAAAATACGTGGTGGTTACACTCCGGTGGTGGACCGGCTATTAGTGAAGCAGAAATGAGCTAAGATAAGTGTCGTCCCATACAACAAAAATAAAATATTTTCACCTAAACTACTCGATTTTTGATTTAGGCTTTAGGACAATGTTTCACTAGGATCGTAAGATCTACCGATTGACACAGTTAAAATAGGTACAGTGAAAAAATATCCTAAGTCCCTCCAATTGCAGTTTCGACCCACTGTGCGTCGGTCGTAGCTACCACGATTTCTTCTTCAGTCGAGTTCGTCGTATGAAGTCAGATTTTCGATAAAATGTATCATAGTTTTAAAGTTACAGTGCCTAAAAGATTTCCATACAAATCTATAATTAATCCCAGCATTAAAACTGTATGTTTAAACGAAAATCTGACTTCATACGAACATTTCATTAACAACAAGAAAAATTTCATTGACTTTAATTGGATAGTATTGAAAATATCACTAAACTACGTTTGTATGCAGCGCGGATTTGCGCTCTCGGAATAAACTTCTCTTAAACGAAGCCATCGTGCAGAAAATCACCAAGTTTTCCATGTTTTTTTCATACCTAAATGTAATGTTTTGTTAATGTCTTAATTATTCAAGACATTTTATTTTATTCTTTTACCTGTGGATGTTCTAACTGAGTTTTCAGATTATCTCTGACTACCCCTTCGAGGAATATAGTCGTGATCATATGCTATGCTATGCTAGGCTCCGTAAATTTCCCCGACTATAACGCATGCCGCAGGAGGCACGCGTAGCGTAAGCGGTGAGGAAGGGATAAGCATCGGGCAAGCATCGGGCATCGACGCGGCGCCGCTTCCACGCCGCTTCGATGCCCGATGCGTATCCCTTCCTCACCGCTTACGCTACGCTTGCTTACCCCATACCTCACGAAATAGTCGGGGAAATCTACGGATTTTTGTATGGAGTAGGTTGAATTAATTGCACTTTAGGTGGTAATTTGGGATATAGTAGATACATAAATTGAAGAACATAGGTAAATTGAAAAAACATAAACTGAAAAACATAAATTCTCAACAATCCCCGTTTTTTTTATTGTGTATTATTGAATATCATTTTTATCTATTTTCATATAACAGCTATTTTTGAGTTTAAGAGGATATTCCTGTCAGCGTGCCCGAGCGCGCTGCATACAAACGAAGTTTAATCCTATTTTCTATTAATTAAATTGATCGAACAACTAATAAACAGCTATTTTTGAATTTAAGAGGATATTCCTGCCAGCGCGCCCGAGCGCGCTGCATACAAACGAAGTTTGATCCTATTTTAAAAGTATTAAATAATCGAAGATCTTATCAACAGCAATTTTCAGGTTTAAGAGGATATTCCTGTCGTAACGACGCGTCGTTACGGTACCGGACCCGGCCGCGTAGGTACATTTTTATACCTAAAGGCGGAGTGAGCCAGACCTCCTAACAGTAATATTAGTTCAAACACAACTTACTAAAGTGTCTTTGATGCAATCTCAAACCGTAATTATTCCTAGACTAGAACTCCACCGCATCGCCTACTCTTCGATGACGCGTCGATGCCTCTTGCGTGACGTATCCATTCCACAACGCTTCCTTATCCCATCCGCGTACCTCTTGAGTGGGTTTCACGCCTAAGATAGTTTGAACAGTTTCCGATAAAAATATGTAAAGAAGTGGGAGTATAAACGTGACGTCACACTGACTGGAAGTGTTTTATTTCAGTCCACGAGCAGACGCTGAAACTTTGTATTTATTTACAACATACCGCGATGTATCGATAGAAAACATTACAGGAACTTGCTGTCAACTAACTTCAGACATTTTATATTGCTTTTATGAAACTTTTATTTGAAGTTCTCGAAGTTAGATGGCAATATTTTATATCTGAAGATTATCAAACTGAACACTTTTCTATGGACCCAACATCGAAATTACAAAAATTTATCAGCTGTTTCATAGAAAACGTCAATGGCTACTCGACCGAAATGTATGGAACAGCTGTTTTTTTTTCTTTCGCGATTTCAACTTTGGGTCCATAATAGTAAAAGTGTTCAGTATGCTTAGTGCGAGTTTTTCAAACTACTCGAACGCGTTAAAGTAAACCGTGATTTGTATGGGATTGAAACAGAGCCATCTGATGGCATTCATGAGAAACATAGTTTGTGAGTGCGAGTTTTAATTCTGTCACCGGCGACCACCGGATACATTAGAAGTGTAACATAAACATAGAATTTATACAATGTCCTTGACGTAAACAGTTTTGGTGACCGTTTTGCGAGTGTGAGTTGCGACTTTGACAGTTCGAAGAGTAAACTTTACGCTAACGCCATATTGAAGTTGTCACTGAAGTTTTTGTCGTGAGAACAATTATTTATTCAGTTTTTATCATTAAAAGTGTTGTGTGAAGCGGATAAAATAATGGCAGTGTGTATTTTTTTCGCTTGTAGGTTGTTTGCGACAGCTAAGACACAAGATGAACGCAATAAAACGAATGAAATGAATCGAAAAATTAGGGGTGGTTCAGACCATCAAACTAAACAGCTGTAATCACAAAAAAATCAGCTTTTCCATACGAAACTGCAATTCCTACTCGACTCAAATGTATGAACAACAGATTTTTTTAGGTTTGCTCCAACAGTAAAAGTTGTTCAGTTTGGTGGTCCGAAGTACCTACCCCTAAAAATTTGTTGATTTATTTCACACACTTTAGACAACACAGAAAGCGAATGTATGAATAGATGTAAGTAGGTAGGTATTCCAGTATTCCACAAGATTTTAATTTACGTTTAATAACTAGAACTTCAATCAATTTAAATAACTAATATTCACTTGTTCCTGCAAACATCACAATTTTTTCGAATTGTGACGGGCTCGTCTTCATTTTCAATAAAAAGTCATAATTATTAGACCTCCATGAATATGCCTAAGCACACAACACATTCCAATCAATGTACGTAGGTAAATAAAACTGAACAATGTGAACAACGCTAAATTCGAAATGATAACCCGCCTTGTTTTGATTGCCACCTGTTTACGTTAAGAGCTTTATTAAAAACAATATTTTACATTTAGTCGGCTTATATCACACACTCCAAACGCGTTTATTGTTTGGCAAATAATAAACGCGATTCATGGTGAATAAACGTTGATCGAGAGTTTCAACTTTCAACTCACACTCGCGTCTTTTCGGTCATCACCACGTTTGACGTTTATTCGATTTACTTTGTAGTTAAGTCATTCTATTTGTTTTATGAAACTCGCACTAGGGGTACAGTTTGATAGTCTGAAGTAAGTCTGAAGTACCGCGTTTAATAAATGTAACGCATTTCATTTTACACCCAGTATACATTCAGTTCAAAAAGTTATGAAGTGGTTTTCTTGTGTCTGCGTCTGTATTGACATATTATAAACTATTGAATCGATTTCAATGAAATTTAACTGAGAGGTACCGGTAGCGTGAGATACTGTAGAAACCACAAAGAAATTACATGCTTCCCTATGGTGGAAACTTATGTCAATATGACTAGGCACATAACAATTTAATTTCAAATTCTTTCGTACTCGTAAGCTATATCAGGTCAGGTCAGTCCAAAAGTTATTAAATATTAAACTTAAACGCCTTGGAACAAAATAGCAATTTACGTCAACAGTTCTTATTGTAAATAATTCTTGGATCGAGACATCGATCACTGAAAATGGGGTCGAGTCGAAGACCTTTCAGTACCCCTAGTGCGAGTTTCATAAAACAAATCGAAAGACTTAACTACAAAGTAAATCGAATAAACGTCAAACGTGGTGATGACCGCAAAGACGCGAGTGTGAGTTGAAACTCTCGATCAACGTTTATTCACCATGAATCGCGTTTATTATTTGCCAAACAATAAACGCGCTTGGAGTGTGTGATATAAGCCGACTAAATGTAAAATATTGTTTTTAATAAAGCTCTTAACGTAAACAGGTGGCAATCAAAACAAGGCGGGTTATCATTTCGAATTTAGCGTTGTTCACATTGTTCAGTTTTATTTACCTACGTACATTGATTGGAATGTGTTGTGTGTTTAGGCATATTCATGGAGGTCTAATAATTATGACTTTTTATTGAAAATGAAGACGAGGAGCCCGTCACAATTCGAAAAAATTTTGATGTTTGCAGGAACAAGTGAAAATTAGTTAAGTAGTGAATATTGATTGAAGTTCTAGTTATTAAACGTAAATTAAAATCTTCTGGAATACTGGAATACCTACCTACTTACATCTATTCATACATTCGCTTCCTGTGTTGTCTAAAGTGTGTGAAATAAATCAACAAATTTTTAGGGGTAGGTACTTCGGACCACCAAACTGAACAACTTTTACTGTTGGAGCAAACCTATAATTGCAAAAATCTGTTGTTCATACATTTGAGTTGAGTAGGCATTGCAGTTTCGTATGGAAAAACTGTTTTTTTTTGTGATTACAGCTGTTTAGTTTGATGGTCTGAACCACCCCTAATTTTTCGATTCATTTCATTCGTTTAATTGCGTTCATCTTGTGTCTTAGCTGTCGCAAACAACCTACAAGCGAAAAAAATACACACTGCCATTATTTTATCCGCTTCACACAACACTTTCAATGATAAAAACTGAATAAATAATTGTTCTCACGACAAAAACTTCAGTGACAACTTCAATATGGCGTTAGCGTAAAGTTTACTCTTCGAACTGTCAAAGTCGCAACTCACACTCGCAAAACGGTCACCAATACTGTTTACGTCAAGGACATTGTATAAAATTCAATGTTTACGTTACACTTCTAATGTATCCGGTCGTCGCCGGTGACAGAATTAAAACTCGCACTCACAAACTATGTTTCTCATGAATGCCATCAGATGGCTCTGTTTCAATCCCATACAAATCATGGTTTACTTTAAGCTCAATTCAAACACAGCCGCCTCCGGAGGCGGTCCGGAGGCGGGATTTTTTGTAATGTACGAGTTTATATGGACCCTGCCACACTGAAATCCGGGCCGGTAGCGGCGCGGCGCGGCGCGATACCGGTCAAAACGCTATGACAACCAGGCGGCGGCGACGCGGGCCGGAGGCGGCGCGGTGGCGTGCCGGGGGCGTCGCGAAAGCGGCGGCGGCCGCTGTATTCTATTGTAGTCAATGCGAGGTGTCACACAGAGCGGTGGCGGGCGCGTCGCGGTCCGGAGGCGGTTTTTACCGCACTGTCATTTTGTATTTTTTTACGATTTTCGACTGTTTTTTATTTTTTATTTTTCCTTACGGAAAGGCAAGGGGAACGAGCCCATACAGCCTGGTCATATGTGAGTTTTCTTCTATGGATTTTCGATTGCTGCTACTTGCTAGGGCAAAAGCTTTTTTTTAATAATGTCAATAACGGCTCTGGATACTAGTCCTTTTGAGCCATTCGTTATTTTTTTACACACAAAAGTCAATGCTTTTAGCCGTTGAAAAGATCTCTCGTACGGAGACATTCCTGGGTTCAGTATCAGATTCTGGTTAAATGTGTGTTTTGCAATTAAAACTGAACGTATACAACAAAAAATCAAGTCAATGCTGTAAGCCGATGAAGAGATCCCTCGTACGGAGACATTCCTGGGATCAGCAACAGATTATGGTTAAATGTGTGTTTTGCTATCAAGAAAAAGCGTAAACAATGAGGGGTTTTCAAAAATCAATTAAAAAGAAAAAGTAGTTCCAAATGGCTCGATAGATGGCGTTGACCCAACAGGGGTGAGCGACCTTGCAGATAATAAAATACAAATAAAATGAGTTTAAATGAGTTTTTAAGTAAGATGAAAAATCTGAGCATATGCTTCGTCCATGGTTGCACCTTACTTAGCGACATGAATTTTTTTCATCGACTTCTTATAACAAGTAGACACACAATCAGCGGTCCAAAAATGGCACATTCAAAAGAGCTCAAAAATTACGTTTCCGAGCTCTTTTGGTCTTAGTACTACGCCGACTCTCCGACTGTAAACATCACTACATAGTATAAAACAAAGTCGCTTTCTCTGTCCCTATGTCCCTTTGTATGCTTAAATCTTTGAAACTTCGCAACGGATTTTGATACGGTTTTTTTTATTAGATAGAGTGATTCAAGAGGAAGGTTTATATGTGCATTGCACCCGTGCGAAGCCGGCGCGGGTCGCTAGTACATAATACGACTAAGTTTAATAATCAAATATGACGTATTAGTATCACCTTACAGCATTCATACTTATTTTGTGTGGCTTATAATTTGCCGCTGTTCTGGAGTGCGATTTTTGAAAGTCACACTTTTAAATCAGCAGTAGGAAAGAAGCATTCGAAATTCGAATGATTTCCATACAAATTTTGACATTTTCTACTGCAGATTTGAACGTGTGACTTTCAAAAATACTACTCTTGTCATCGTCTGATAGATGACATCTTGTTACTTTTTCAAAATGCCTTTTTAGAAATAAAATTTATTTTAAAGAAATGTAAGTATTTACAACTTTATACCAGCGGGGCTAGCACGCCAACCCGCGATAGCGTGATATAGCGTTATCACGCTTCCGCTCTCTTTCTATTTGCGCGCGGACGAACGAGATAAATTATTTTGACAGATGGATGTGTTAAATGGGTTGGCGTACTACGCCCGCTGAAGTGTAAGGTATATGTTCCATTGATACGTATTACGCGAAAAGATTACAGAAAAAAGGCTAGTGATTGAAAACTTTTTGCAGAAGTTTAAAAAGTATTATCAATTCCGACACAAAAATTAGCTAAGATTTTATATGAGCTTAGTCTCAGTCTATAGTATTTCTGGTCAATGATTTTTTTGCTAAATTTTTAGTCTAAATTTACGTCCCAGCCCCCTCTCCGGTCAACGCCATCTATCGCGGTTTGTTAGAACTAAGTTTTACTAGCTGTCAGAAAACTCCCCATTAATTTCGTGCCATTAAAATATTCACGTAAATTGAGCAATTGACAACATTTCATTTTTTAATCATCAGTTTTTAATGAAAAATATAAAAATAGGTAAAAAAATAAGAGATACGTATTTTTTCGATTTAATTTTTGACTGATATTTCTATTTTTATTTACTTTAGAATTTTCTGATAAACGTAGGCTTTATGGCTAAGATACCTTGGCCTCAATGACATTAAAAATAAAAACTGACGTGCCATTAAAATATTCACGTAAATTGAGCAATTGACAACATTTCATTTTTTAATCATCAGTTTTTAATGAAAAATATAAAAATAGGTAAAAAAATAAGAGATACGTATTTTTTCGATTTAATTTTTGACTGATATTTCTATTTTTATTTACTTTAGAATTTTCTGAAAAACGTAGGCTTTATGGCTAAGATACCTTGGCCTCAATGACATTAAAAATAAAAACTGACGTGCCATTAAAATATTCACGTAAATTGAGCAATTGACAACATTTCATTTTTTAATCATCAGTTTTTAATGAAAAATATAAAAATAGGTAAAAAAATAAGAGATACGTATTTTTTCGATTTAATTTTTGACTGATATTTCTATTTTTATTTACTTTTGAATTTTCTGAAAAACGTAGGCTTTATGGCTAAGATACCTTGGCCTCAATGACATTAAAAATAAAAACTGTCAAATACAATAGAAAAGCCAAGCAGGCAAAGGAATAAAATGTCATTCAACCTATATTATATTTTTCAGTATTTTTCAAATAACTCGAGAATGTGCCTTTAATCGAGAACAATATAGTAAAAGTGAGAAATAAAGTACGGCGGGACCGTTCGATTCGGATTGATATCCCCGCGTAAAACTTCCTTAAACATTACAATGTGTGAACCACCCTCGCATTTCAATGGATTCCTGTCAATATTGAAAACTTATTGAAGACATCGGCAAATGAAATAGAAACTTGATCTCGGAAATGACACAAGGAAATGGCGAAAACCACAGAAATGACGTTATTACGGAATAACGAAAATTAACACGGAATATGAAGACTTGGAAAAATTATAATTTTAACACAGATCAGGCACATAGTGCCTTTTATAATTAATTTATAAAAAAGACAAAATCTGACTTGGCTGCATGGGCTATGTTCCCTTTGCCTTTCCGCAAGGATAAATTATTAAAAAAAAAATCGGCTGTTCGACGTGAATTATGACATTAGCCGCCATTGGCCGCTTTTGATGTCACACCGGCCGCCTCCGCGCCGCTACCGCGCCGCCACCGCACCGCGCGAACCCTGTGTGGCAGGCCCCGGAACGCTTTCGCTTCCCGCAGAAACGCCACCGGCCCGCTTTCCCGCAGGACCGCCTCTGTGTGGCCTGAGCTTAAAGCTCAATTCAAACACAGCCGCCTCCGGAGGCGGTCCGGAGGCGGGATTTTTTGTAATGTACGAGTTTATATGGACCCTGCCACACAGAAATCCGGGCCGGTAGCGGCGCGGCGCGGCGCGATACCGGTCAAAACGCTATGACAACCAGGCGGCGGCGACGCGGGCCGGAGGCGGCGCGGTGGCGTGCCGGGGGCGTCGCGAAAGCGGCGGCGGCCGCTGTATTCTATTGTAGTCAATGCGAGGTGTCACACAGAGCGGTGGCGGGCGCGTCGCGGTCCGGAGGCGGTTTTTACCGCACTGTCATTTTGTATTTTTTTACGATTTTCGACTGTTTTTTATTTTTTATTTTTCCTTACGGAAAGGCAAGGGGAACGAGCCCATACAGCCTGGTCATATGTGAGTTTTCTTCTATGGATTTTCGATTGCTGCTACTTGCTAGGGCAAAAGCTTTTTTTTAATAATGTCAATAACGGCTCTGGATACTAGTCCTTTTGAGCCATTCGTTATTTTTTTACACACAAAAGTCAATGCTTTTAGCCGTTGAAAAGATCTCTCGTACGGAGACATTCCTGGGTTCAGTATCAGATTCTGGTTAAATGTGTGTTTTGCAATTAAAACTGAACGTATACAACAAAAAATCAAGTCAATGCTGTAAGCCGATGAAGAGATCCCTCGTACGGAGACATTCCTGGGATCAGCAACAGATTATGGTTAAATGTGTGTTTTGCTATCAAGAAAAAGCGTAAACAATGAGGGGTTTTCAAAAATCAATTAAAAAGAAAAAGTAGTTCCAAATGGCTCGATAGATGGCGTTGACCCAACAGGGGTGAGCGACCTTGCAGATAATAAAATACAAATAAAATGAGTTTAAATGAGTTTTTAAGTAAGATGAAAAATCTGAGCATATGCTTCGTCCATGGTTGCACCTTACTTAGCGACATGAATTTTTTTCATCGACTTCTTATAACAAGTAGACACACAATCAGCGGTCCAAAAATGGCACATTCAAAAGAGCTCAAAAATTACGTTTCCGAGCTCTTTTGGTCTTAGTACTACGCCGACTCTCCGACTGTAAACATCACTACATAGTATAAAACAAAGTCGATTTCTCTGTCCCTATGTCCCTTTGTATGCTTAAATCTTTGAAACTTCGCAACGGATTTTGATACGGTTTTTTTTATTAGATAGAGTGATTCAAGAGGAAGGTTTATATGTGCATTGCACCCGTGCGAAGCCGGCGCGGGTCGCTAGTACATAATACGACTAAGTTTAATAATCAAATATGACGTATTAGTATCACCTTACAGCATTCATACTTATTTTGTGTGGCTTATAATTTGCCGCTGTTCTGGAGTGCGATTTTTGAAAGTCACACTTTTAAATCAGCAGT
This sequence comes from Agonopterix heracliana, assembly GCA_963693445.1. Taxonomy (NCBI): domain Eukaryota; kingdom Metazoa; phylum Arthropoda; class Insecta; order Lepidoptera; family Depressariidae; genus Agonopterix; species Agonopterix heracliana. The sequence goes on from OY856321.1 coordinate 5,464,424, forward strand.
AGGAAAGAAGCATTCGAAATTCGAATGATTTCCATACAAATTTTGACATTTTCTACTGCAGATTTGAACGTGTGACTTTCAAAAATACTACTCTTGTCATCGTCTGATAGATGACATCTTGTTACTTTTTCAAAATGCCTTTTTAGAAATAAAATTTATTTTAAAGAAATGTAAGTATTTACAACTTTATACCAGCGGGGCTAGCACGCCAACCCGCGATAGCGTGATATAGCGTTATCACGCTTCCGCTCTCTTTCTATTTGCGCGCGGACGAACGAGATAAATTATTTTGACAGATGGATGTGTTAAATGGGTTGGCGTACTACGCCCGCTGGAGTGTAAGGTATATGTTCCATTGATACGTATTACGCGAAAAGATTACAGAAAAAAGGCTAGTGATTGAAAACTTTTTGCAGAAGTTTAAAAAGTATTATCAATTCCGACACAAAAATTAGCTAAGATTTTATATGAGCTTAGTCTCAGTCTATAGTATTTCTGGTCAATGATTTTTTTGCTAAATTTTTAGTCTAAATTTACGTCCCAGCCCCCTCTCCGGTCAACGCCATCTATCGCGGTTTGTTAGAACTAAGTTTTACTAGCTGTCAGAAAACTCCCCATTAATTTCGTGCCATTAAAATATTCACGTAAATTGAGCAATTGACAACATTTCATTTTTTAATCATCAGTTTTTAATGAAAAATATAAAAATAGGTAAAAAAATAAGAGATACGTATTTTTTCGATTTAATTTTTGACTGATATTTCTATTTTTATTTACTTTAGAATTTTCTGAAAAACGTAGGCTTTATGGCTAAGATACCTTGGCCTCAATGACATTAAAAATAAAAACTGACGTGCCATTAAAATATTCACGTAAATTGAGCAATTGACAACATTTCATTTTTTAATCATCAGTTTTTAATGAAAAATATAAAAATAGGTAAAAAAATAAGAGATACGTATTTTTTCGATTTAATTTTTGACTGATATTTCTATTTTTATTTACTTTTGAATTTTCTGAAAAACGTAGGCTTTATGGCTAAGATACCTTGGCCTCAATGACATTAAAAATAAAAACTGTCAAATACAATAGAAAAGCCAAGCAGGCAAAGGAATAAAATGTCATTCAACCTATATTATATTTTTCAGTATTTTTCAAATAACTCGAGAATGTGCCTTTAATCGAGAACAATATAGTAAAAGTGAGAAATAAAGTACGGCGGGACCGTTCGATTCGGATTGATATCCCCGCGTAAAACTTCCTTAAACATTACAATGTGTGAACCACCCTCGCATTTCAATGGATTCCTGTCAATATTGAAAACTTATTGAAGACATCGGCAAATGAAATAGAAACTTGATCTCGGAAATGACACAAGGAAATGGCGAAAACCACAGAAATGACGTTATTACGGAATAACGAAAATTAACACGGAATATGAAGACTTGGAAAAATTATAATTTTAACACAGATCAGGCACATAGTGCCTTTTATAATTAATTTATAAAAAAGACAAAATCTGACTTGGCTGCATGGGCTATGTTCCCTTTGCCTTTCCGCAAGGATAAATTATTAAAAAAAAATCGGCTGTTCGACGTGAATTATGACATTAGCCGCCATTGGCCGCTTTTGATGTCACACCGGCCGCCTCCGCGCCGCTACCGCGCCGCCACCGCACCGCGCGAACCCTGTGTGGCAGGCCCCGGAACGCTTTCGCTTCCCGCAGAAACGCCACCGGCCCGCTTTCCCGCAGGACCGCCTCTGTGTGGCCTGAGCTTTAACGCGTTCGAGTAGTTTGAAAAACTCGCACTAAGCATACAGACAGATTGATTTTACGGAAGGTTTTATTTCAGACTGAGTTTTGGTATTGTTAGTGGAATGTGAACAATCGTGAACTACGACAATTTTACAGAGTTTTACAATTCGGTATGTCAAGTTTTTTTTGGGACGACTAAATCGAAAACCATTTCGAGTCGCACTAACAATATTTTCTATGTCAGACATTTTAAAATTAAAGGATTACAGTTATTTCTAATAAAAATTTAAATGACATCTTATATCTGTTAAAAAATAAAATAAAGATAAAAAAAACATGTCATACCGAATTATGACTTTTTAGCTTACACACACACATACCTACAAGATTTTTATGACGTGTTATTTTATTCATTTTTAAATATCCAGTAAAACTTAATATACCGCAGTTATGTTTAGTTTCAAAACAACTCGGATAAGCTGATGTAACTGTTGTCGTTGGTGAATTAAGCTTTTTATAACTTTATAACTAGTTTTATAATAACTATTTGCAACTTTGCCGAAAGTTGATTTGTTTGCAAGTTCCAAAGCAGTTTCAGCCCAAACAATAATCATATTTTGCCTGTTTAATGTAGTTTCTGGAAGCCTTAACTTTCCCAGAAATTCTCAACTCAATGTTAGCTGTCAATTTCGTGAGCAAACTACGGTTATACGCTTACGTCACGTAGTTTAATTATTTTTGACGATATTCGTGGAAAATATTATTTATACTCGTAACGTAGTTATAATTTTGATGGATAGGACAGATTCCTTTTTATAATAATTGAGATTAGTAGAATATTATATAAAAGCATTTACTCATGTGGTTTAAAGGTTAATGATACTTTTCCTTACACCCTGTATTATGCGAAGATTTTAATGTCTGCGTACGCTAAAAAAGGTTTGAATAAAGGTTTGCTGGTTTCAGCAGCTTTTTGAATAAGTCTATAAAAACGTATTTTAAATAATTTTAATACAAGGATTTACAAGATAGCAGACTAGAGGGCCTCGTGGGAGAACACATTAAGCTGTAGAGACACTTCTCAGTAAGATAAGATAATATAACGTTCATACATTTTATGACTATGCCTTTTACTTGCGAAATAAAGTGTCGGCATCCAAGCGTCAAGTCTTACCGGAATACGTATATAGCTGGAAATAGTGACATTTTCTTTATACAGAAGTACATTTTTGCGTACTCGTGTACCAAACAGACGTTTCATGAAGCTTCGCCCGTAGCATGATGACCGATGAATGGTCTTAACAACGTTACACTATGTGTAATTTAATATTGTATTTGTACTTTGTATATTTTGCTTTGTATAAAAGATGTGTGTTGTACAGTCGCATCTTCATTCTACAGCGGAACACCTTGGTGGTAGTCAAAAAAATGACGTCAGAAAGTTATCTGTCGTGTTGTTTGGCTGAATAAAATTTGTTGAGTTTGATTGTTTATATACCTAAATACCGAACCATATGGTTAGTTCTATATAATGTTGTTTGTTGGCTTGTCTCTGCCCACACCAAAATGGCAGGCGTGTGTATTATCATGGCAGTTACGATTTGTTCGTAGACCAAAAGCTACTGCAACCAGGGACGGATCTATTTTAGCTCGCTCCTCATTCCGAGGACCATAGAATTTATGAACCGTGTTAAGCTCAGGCCACACACAGGCGGTAACGGAGGCAGTCCGGAGGCGGTATTTACCTTTACCGCGATATCATTTTGTATTTTATGAATGGCCGCTTTCGATGTCACACCTGCCGGCCACCTCCGCGCCGCGTGGACCCTGTGTGGCAGGCCCCGGAACGATTTCGCTTCCTGCAGGAGCGCCTCTGTGTGGCCTGAGCTTTATGCATTTGGAGGGAAGGTTACTAAAAATAGATGGGTTGGGATGATAGGTTACTAAATGTGTTCTATTCTATTCTATTCTAAATATTAGGGATACACGTATGTTGAAATAAACGGCGATCCCTTAGGATCCGTTTCTTAAAACGGAGTACATTATAAAAAGGCCACTAGAGACAAATAAACCGAAACAGCCAAGTTCAGCAGCGCACTTAACCAATTTATCTTGCGCCAGTCGTTGGGAAAATATTGCGGACTTAAAGTCGGGCTCGATAATAAAATTCTTGGAGAACAAATGCGCTCTAATTGTTTGAGACCAAGTTCTGTTATTAAATTCTTGAGATGGATTAAATATTTCAAATAACTTCGAAATTTGGATTTATTAATACAAAATCACTTCTGTTTATCCAAATATACAGAACAGTTCTCTTACGTACACGACAGTAAACCGGAATACAAAATTTTAATAGCCTTTTAAAAAGCAACATTGTCTACAAATACAGGGTCCAACTTAATATGCTGACTGTTTTTAAAAAGTTGATCAGACCATCAAACTGAACAACTTTTTCCATGGGATCACCAACGAAATTGCAAGAAAAAAATCACATTTGGGTCGAGCAGGATAGCAGTTTTTTAGGGAACAGCAGATTTTTTTTCGACTTTGGTCCCATGGAGAAAGTTGCTCAGTTTGATGGTCTGATCATCCCCTTAAAAACAGTCAACATATTGAGAAGGACTCTATACACACTGTAGTATATAATATATACGCTGCAGTACTGAAAGATGAATCATTAAGATAAAAAAAAACTGTAAAATTGGGTGAAACGTCTCAAGGATACGCTACACCGACAACCTACAAACAGTTTGCTATATTTAATGAAGACACATATGAATCATGAATGCGTTCCGACTTCCAATGATACACGGAATCGACCGACCCAGTTATGTCAAGACAAGACGCGTCATATACCACTTTCTAGTGTTTTTAACTAAAAACTATGAGCTCACCCTGCTATTATGAAATCTACGAGTTTGCGACCGTATGATCGACAAATTATGACAATTATCTATGGCACGATATCGAAAAATCAATCTAAAACTATACTGACGATTTTTGAAGGGGATGTTCAGACCATCCGGCGGTTTTTAAACCGCCAGCTATTAAGAAGGACCCTGTTTACAGGGTGAAATTGATATCATTAGCATCCTTTGAAACTAAGAGTCTACCCATCAAACTGAACAACTTTCACTATGGGAGCAAACCGATCGGAGCCAAGAAACAACTGCTTTGCATACATTTGAGTCGAGTAGGCATTGCGGTTTAGTATGGAGCAGCAGATTTTTGTTTCCATAGTAAAAGTTGTTCCGTTTGACGGGAGGCTCTTAGTTTAAAAGGATGCTAATGATATCAATTTCACTCTGTAAAAGCCTCCTTCCCAGTAAGCTATAATTTCTAGTCATGAGCTTATTTTCTCCAGATATCTGAACAATGTCATAAAATTTTCCCTATCGCCTTTGCGTAGCGTGGTATGTTCTCGCCTCGGGCTGAACGAAGTATCTATCTGCGAAAGGCAGCTGGCACTGACTGGATGCGAAAAGCTGAAGATCGGTCTAAATTGCTTACTACGGGATACAGAAACCCTACTAAGTTGGAAGAGTTATGTGTCCCGCCGTAGTAATTATCTGTCCTACTTTAATCGAATATCGCGTAATCAATTAAGGTGTTATTGCGTAACGTGATGATACACTTCCAATTCGACGGTTCGATAGCGCAGTAGCAGATGGATCTGACACAAAATGCAGCAAACGGATATCGAGGGCGTGATCAAAAAGATAATATCTTTACCTTGTGCCTAATCTCTGATTTTCTATCTCGTCTTATCAGTTCTACGAAATTCGAGTGATAGATAAAATGTATGAGTTTTTTGGGAGATAGTGAAGACGATGCTCTAGAAAACAAGGTGCAAGGAGTTTAAATCTTATCGTATTCATTAATTAGGTCTACAATTAAGGTTTTATGTCTATTTTTTCGGTAAATCAACACATCCGTCGATCGGCGAAGCGTTTTAAGCATCAACACGAATATGTTTAGATATAACTTCTAAAGCAAAACGAATGAATAAACCATCGCACCCATTTGAATCAGTCTGGTTGACATGTGCATCAAACCGGCAGAGCTAGCGGTCGGATCGAAAACAAAGGGCGATTTGCATTAACTGACTGCATGGCGTATGCCACTGCCAACCCATTGCCATCCATTCAACGGTGTCGCAAGCCATTGTCATATTCCTTAACTGTCGTTTTATGTTGCATTTTGTATTGTTTAGTTTGACGTTTGAATATTATTGAGAGGTTCGTTAGTCGTTGTGATTTGTTAAATTTTATAGATATTTATCCGCGGCGAATGGGACGAATCGTCGAAATCAGAAAAAAAAAGAAACATCGAAAGAATTAAAAGTAAATTAGTTTCGTTCGCCTCCTTCGCTGCGGATAGATATGCGTCCACCCTTATACCTCATCTTGACATGCTACAAACCAGGACTATCACACGTTAATGCAGATCTAAAAGAAGATGATGAGGGAAAATAGAAAACTATGCTGGCTAAGTACCTATCGCTTTAATTAAAAGATAATGAAACATTCGCCAATGGCTGTCAGATATCAGATTTCACTAATAAAATCAGCCCGTATCAGCCCAGAGCTGGGCGTAGGCCTCCTTTTCATTGCGCGACTCCTTACGGTGTGCAAATCTGATCCATTTTTGACTCGCAACGGCATATGCAATGCAATGCAATCCGTATATGATGAAGTCGGTTAAAAATAATATTTTCCTTTCAAGTTGTAACATAATTTTGTCTACAGGATCCAACTTAATAAGCTGAAGGTTTTTTTAAAGAGGATGAACAGACCATCAAACTGATTAACTTTCTCCGTGGGACCAGCATCGAAGCCACGAACAAAGCATCTGCTGCATTGAGTAATTATGTATAGAGCAGACAACGCGAACAAAATCTGTGCACCATGATCAGCAGTGCGGGGCGCGTGCTGGGAGCGTCAGGCTGCGACGAGCGCCTGGCACAGGCTAAGTGGGTTAGAGCGCGTGCACCCTAACGCGTGTTACAAAACATTACTTCTCGGTAGCTTCTCTAGTTAACATAGTACCTCAATGATCTGCTGCCTATATTATTTGGGTCGAGTAGGATTGCAATTGGAACAGCATATATTTTTTTGCTATTTTGACTTTGGTTCCATGGAGAAAGTTGTTCAGTTTGATGGTTTACATAGCACAATATTAAGAAAGACCCTGACATTGAATTATAACGTACGGAATTCAATTTTGGCGATCATAATATCAGCGATGGTCGCAGTGACGCAGGCGCAAGTCTTGGCAGACTACCCGACCACAAATCCATGAAATACAAAAATACCGCCTCGGATCTCGAGGACCCCCTGTCGAATCAATAGTAGGTATAAAGAGCACAAACCTGGTCAGGACTTAACGAGCTGTCTCCGCTTGCGTTCCGCTCCTGGTTCTGTGCCGTCCGCTCCTGCTTGCAAGCCGTGTGGTACTCCATCCGCGTCCGCTCCACCTTCTGAAGGAACTTCGACCACGGTTTCTGAGCCTTTTTGAATGCCTCGTCCATTTCCTTGCGTTCCTTTAGCTGAATCATTGACTGGGGACAAAGAAAGAACAGTTTTTATTAATGTCGTGATCAAATTGTGTGCAAGTTAAATTCGCGACCATATAAAATTTGAAAACACTTTGAGGTTTTTCTTGTAAAGAATGTCTTATCTTATTTTTATAGGACAGTTTTGCTTTTAGGACGTTTTGTTTTTAGGTCGATTTGATAATAGGTCGTTTTGCTTCTTAGAACGCGTTGTTGCGGCAAGGTCCATGAGATAGAATGCCTGTCAAGTGGCATAGGGTTTAGGCATTGAGTAATTATGTATAGAACAGACAACGCGAACAAAATCTGTGCACCATGATCAGCAGTGTGGGGCGCGTGCTGGGAGCGTCAGGCTGCGACGAGCGCCTGGCACAGGCTAAGTGGGTTAGAGCGCGTGCATCCTAACGCGTGTTACAAAACATTACTTCTCGGTAGCTTCTCTAGTTAACATAGTACCTCAATGGGTTTAGGCTAGGATAGGTTATACCAACAGGCCGATGGACATAGGTCTCCCCTAAGGATGGCCACAAAGAATGGTCCTGCGCTGCCCTCATCCAACGCATTGGACGTTCATCGGCTGAGATGATGAGGTTATACAGGATCCAACATAATATGTTGACAGGTTTTAAGATGATGATGAGACTATCATATTGAACAACTATCTCTATAGAAACAATCCAACATCGATTTTTATATGGAAACAGAGCTATTAAGAAGGATCCTGTATATGATCTCAATCTCTCTCACAAAGAAAACCATAACATATTTAGCCGAGGCTATTTATACGAGTATATACTATCAAATTAAATTAAAATTAAATGTAGAAGAGGTAAAAAGGTTAGATTGACAGCAGACGGCTAAATAAAAAAAACACTAGCTTATCGATGATTGGTCGGTGCAATGTCACTGAATGGTCGTATTGGTGGTTGGCATGATCTATACATATAATAAAATTCTAAACTTGGCGATGATGTACATTGAAGATATTTACAAAAAAAATAATTGGGGGTGTTTAGGATACGTAATGGAATACATTTAGACCATTTTTAGAATTTTTGTCTGTTTGTCTGTTTGTCTGTTTGTTTGTTCGCGCATCACTTAAAAACTACTGAACCGATTTGGATGGGGTTTTCACTGAAGTGTAGGGCATGGCTTAGATTAAAATATAGGCTATGTTTCATCGCAATCGGTTTATTCAATCAAAAGTTATGAGTAATTAAAGAAAAAGTCGCGAGCCCCACTGAATTTAATTCACGCATAACTTAAAAACTACTGAGCCGATTTAGATGGCGTTTTCACAAAAATATAGGGCTTAGTTTGGATTAACGTGTAGGTTTTATTTAATTGTAATCGGTTAATTTAATCAGAAGTTATGAGTATTTAAAGTCAGTGGTCTGCGCGTTTATGCATTTGCGAAGATTCAGTATGGTAAATACTAATTGCTTTTTTCAACGCTTTCTTCAGAAAGCTCAGTAGCGTAATTGGTATATGGTCAGACTTTCAAACACGAGTTGATGGTTTCGAATCTTGGTGCAGAACTTTTTGTTTTTATTTTTTTAATGATAATATCACATTTTCATCAGCAAGTATATACATAGGAGAATCTGATTTATGGATGAAGATTTATTTATTTGTTTATTTATTTATTTAAAAATTTACTCACAGAGGTTGAGTAAATGAAAGTTAGTACTCGAACTGCTCCAAGTGTACAAATTACACAAATCTAATTGTACTTATCATACTTTATGTGCCTATTCTGTGTATGTGTATTTCAAAAGACCGACGGCCTACGGCCTAGCTTTGGTGTCCTGGCAGAAAAGCAAGTGCCTCCTGTGGCACACTACATGCGTAAGCACCTTCCCCGCCAGACCTCAGTCGCACGTCGCGTACACCTGGAGCAGCTGCAGAACTTACTGCCACAAAAAAGAGAGTTCGGTACTCAGCTTTGAAGCGTCAATATCTCTTAGTTCCTGTCACCGTCAAGACCACAGGGGCATGGGGAGCCGAAGCTAAAAGCTTCATTGCTGAAATTGCGCGTCGACTTTGGGAGAGGAAATGTGACCCTCTTTGGGTCGTTCCGGGCTAGGGTTGCCACTGCCAAATCGCCGTTGCCGGACAAATACGTCAAAAACCCCGGACATTTCAGTCAAATCTGAAATTTTCCCCGGAGAACCACGATAAATTGTATTTGACAGTAAAATTCCGCTTTGGTCGTTATTGCACAATCTAAAATCTTCTTTTAAATTTACATCGATACGAATAGGTTGTTGAAATACGAGCTGAAACCTGACTGGAGCGAGTGTAACATGGTCTAAAAAAATTGAGCAAGCGAAGCGAGCTCGAGATTTTGCAATATACGACTAACTTGATTCAAAAACCAGGAGCGAGCTCGAGATTTTCATAACATATCGAGATTTTGCAATACGACTCAATCGATTCAATATGTACGAATAAAACTAGGAGTGAGCGAAGCGAGCTTGAGATTTTGCCAAATATTATAGCGCATTTCCAGGTCATGCCAAAATCGAGGCCTTCTATGTATGAAATAAGAGCTGAAGCGAGTGAAACGAACTCACGATTTTGCTACATAACAATAACTCGATTGTTATGCTTATGCCGAAATCGAGTTTATTTTTGTTGATGAATCAAACTTTTGTGACGACCCCGCCTGGACGCCCCCGGACGCCCGTCAAACTAGGACAAATCCGGGGAAACCCGGACGGATGGCAGCCCTATTTCGGGCTGGTCATAATGTCTTCCGAAGAACTGACGCCCAATAATTTAGACCACTAACTGGTTAGGTGTGGGACGCCATCCGGCCTAGCATCCGGCGCTGTATCGACGGCCTGGCGACGGGACAGGGCGAACTGCAGCGCAAAAAGCGATTTTTCAATTCGCCTACGCGACGGACACAACACTCAGTGTATTGAAAAATCGGTTTTCGCGCCGCAGTTCGCCCTGTCCCATGGCCATTGGCCAGTCCGTAAGGCGTGGAGTACTATATACCATGGTAGTGTGGAGTACTATGTACCGTGGTAGCTCGGAGCGACTGGACGAGGAAGGCCGAGGATAGTATCGTGACGCGCCTTGGAAGAGTCCTATGCTCAACAGTGGACAATGACAGGTTGATGATACTTGACACTGTTTTTGTAAAACATGCAGTTAGAGTATCCTTTTTTATGTACCTACACTACCTAATTACATATAGATAGATACATAAACTCACGACCATATTTCCCTTCTCAGGGGGGGTCAGAAACAAAGCAATTTTTGTTAACACTAATAAACATTAAAAAAATAACATTGGGTTCCAACTCTTCAGTGTTGATGCTGCAGGGGTCCTGACTGTCTAAGCCATGATACTTGAGGATTTTCCGATTTTGAATTAGATTATTAGGATCAAGCAGAGTTCTCTTCACGGCTACTTACTCTGTAGGGTATTGTCAACATAAAGGAAGAATGAGTAACTGTGTAGGGGTGTGTGTGTGCTTTAATAATCTACAGATTTCTAATAGTGGTTAAGAAGAAACATTGCTTTTTCGGGTTCCTATTACTCAGTCCTGATGCTGCAGGTGTACTGCCTGCATGTTCTGATTTAAAATTAGTGTTTGTAAGTACTTATCAAACAATTTAGATGTAGTTTTAAGAAATGTATGGAGATTCTACTTTATGTTTTAATTTGATGGCAATGATGGCAATATAATGCGATATTTTTTTTCTTTATTTCTTTCTTTACTTTTTTTCAAAAAATCTATTTATTACTCTTTCTTTGCATTTCTTATTCTTTTTTTCTTTCTCTTAATATTATTAAGAACTTCTCTGCGCGTACGAAGTCGCGGGCACAGCTATATTAATTATGATTTGTTGGGTCGTTATTGTTAATCAATAAAAAATGCCTTTGTGCATTGAGCATTGCACGCAGCGCGCATTATGGGCAGTTCATTTTATTTAATCATCTCTCTAATACACTTGCGGGATTTCTAAAAGACCTTGGCCCATCAGGAGACCTTATAATGTAATGAATGACCAACTTAGAACTTAACCTAAGGCTTTCTATTAACTAAACGGCCTATAAAAACATTTACGTCGCCTCACAAAAGATGCTGGAGCACGCATGGCCTTAACTGTTTTACATAATAATGTGGTCTGAGAAATATAATATTATAATGCCATTTTTGAGAAAAAGGTTTAGGTTTATGATAGTATTTATAGTGGTATACTCTATTTATATGGGATTTCTAACTGCTGTAGGGATTAATAGGGAACTGTAAAAAGGGCGTTCACAAAAGATCAGCGATGGTCGAAGTGGCACAGGCGCAATTATGTTAAGGCCCCATTCACTCAATAGTGGTATACAGGGTGTAAAGAAAAGTATCATTAACCTTTAAACCACTTACTTTACCCATCAAAATAAACAACTTTTACCAGTCAGAACAACAAAAAAATCCGCTGTTCTATACGTTGGAGTCGAGTAAGCCCTTACTTGTGAGAGGAGGCTATTGCCCTGAAGAGGCTTTACTTTTTAAATTCACAAACTAGATTATTCTATTGTATTTTCTCTTTGACTACTTTTATGAGGACTGGTAACGCGTGCAATTCCACCATTTCTGCCACTTTTTGCGGGGGGCGAGGTAACATGCAATCCGCAACTTTGGATTTTATTCCTCATAACTTTAGATTCTAATTTTGAATGTCAAAAATCATTAAAAGTAGTCTCGTGTGAACCCCAAACGTTCTAAGTTCGAAATTATTGTTTCGCAATTATATGCTGTCTCGTTTAGTGATAAGGTATACAATTTTTAATGTAAATGAACATGATCAATTGATCTTATACTGTGGCAGAGGGGAAATGCTACCGAAAGGCGAGTCCTTATAATAAATAGTCAAAGGTGTCATGCGATATAGCTCATGCTGACACGAAAGGAGAAGAATGTGTAAAGAAATGAGCAAACGAAATATTGTACAATGTCTGCATACGAAAGACAATTTCTCCCAGACAAAAGTAGAGAAGTTATTCTCAAGGAACTGTGAATATGAATTATTTACTAGCTTTTGCTACACTATGTTGCACGTTCCAGCACTGAGACAATTTGCAGAACAAGTGCAGAAGCCTGGCGTTTCCTAACAGATACATGAATGTATATTTTACATGACTGAAGAAAGCATATTAATGTTTCTACGTGTTCACGTATTAATACGTAAGGCGAGATTACATTCGGAGATTTCGTTATTTATTCATACAGGTAATGTTGAACGACGAACATAGGACTAATATAAGAGTTGCGTATTTTCTACATAACTACCTCGTTTTTGCCTGGAAGTGGCATACTAAATCCTACGAAGAAAGAACTCAACATAATATTTTTTGGGCATAGTTATTTTGATAGAATTGTATGTCATAACATAAACTCATAAAATATGCACTATACAGGGTGTATGAAAAAGTATCATTAACCCTAAACAACATACTCTACCCATCAAACTGAACAACTTTTACTTAACAAGAAAAAACAGCTGTCTCCATAAATTTTAGTCGAGTAGCCGCAATTTTTTTTTCGCTGACCGGTTTGCTCCCGTAGTAAGAGTTGTTCAGTTTGATGGGTCATGGGTAGAGTTTTTACTCTACCTGAGTAATAATATTGTAGTTTAATAATTAAAAGGTTAATAATACTTTTCCTTACACACTATATAAGGGTATAACAGTATTTTTAAAATACATATACTTTATCTTGGGGTTCAGGGCTTCATATCACTTTCAGTAGTTTTTATTTCTAAACTTTTTTTAAAATTCTAAACACAATTATCGAATGACGCTTCAAATAAAGACGAGTACTGATAAGTATAATCATGTCATCACAAATAAACCCTGACACGGTCATGCTATGGGAAACACCAGGTGTTCAGTCTCGCCTCCTACGTTCCACTGTATTATTCATCTAATCATTAGACACCATGGTCGTATAATTTAAGTTTATTTTATATTAAACAATACAATTATTGATGATTGTTTTAATTATTGAGGTTAATGGTTTTCTGATTTAATTACATACTAATTTAGTCTTGAATTGTAATTAATTGGGCGCTATTTCATTGTAACAAATATTTAGTATTAATTAATTTTTTAGTAAAACATCAAGTTTTCAAATAAAGTTTCAAAGAAAACCACGCAATCAAACGAAATTGAAATAATAGTAGATTACACACCGAGGGCAGGAAAGTAAGAAAGGTCTCAGATCTTATGTAATTGTTGACCGAGGTAAAGCCGAGGTCAACAAACATGTTATCTGAGGCTTTCTTATTTACTGCCCGAGATCAGTATACTATTTTTCTCTTCGACGGAAGTGGAAAGCGGCAACTTCGTTCGCAGCAGGACGAAAATTGACGCTTTCCGTCCGGAGGGGAGAAAATAATATAAATGAAAGATCAAACATGTCTGAAAATGGTAGCGGTCAAAGTTGTTGTTGGTGTGTCGAAAAATCTTACTTAGTTACTTATAATTATAATTTTGTAAAAAAACCGGCTAAGAGCGTGTTGGATCCGCCCATAATAAGATATAATATAGGGTAACTACTAACATAACAAGTAAAAGTAGTAAGAATTTGTTTAACTAACGTAAGAAAATGTTTAAACCCATTTCTGGGTTATTGTTATCAGAGTTCTTGCCAAATTTTGATTCAATCGATGCAAAATGAGGGAGTAATTGAGGCGGGGCATAAAGACAGACAGACAGACAAAATGTACGAAAGCATAAGGGTTCCTCATTTCACTACGGAAATATACACATACAGCGTGCTATATGCACTTTAAGAACCAATTGAAGATTTTTCAGACAAAGACTGTGAATCGGAATCAAGACACGGACTCAATTTTATTTATTGCCAAGTCTCTTTATAGAGGATGTCATTGGCCTCTTAAATTAAAACGTTGCGATCCAAAACGGAACAGTTGAGATATGCAATAAACTACAACACGGCCATAGTATAAGAAAGAGTACCTAAACACGACTTTACATTTAACAACATTGTTGTATGAAGGTTAATAGAAACTACTTATAAAACATGTTAGTTTCTCGAAGAAACTTCATTTTGATGTGAGAAAGGACAGAGGGTGTTTTTCCTCCGAAAACCATTGCCACAATGTTTTTTTTTTGTCAAGTAATGTTAAATTAGTCTTATTTACTAGGTACCTACTTATGTTCCATGTTTGTTTCCCTTATATTATATTTTATAATATGGACGGGTATAATGATAATACTTGTACGACACAGCCATGTTATAATCTGTTTTTAATTTTTCTGTGTGTCGAATCTGTATATTGTTTTTTGGTACATATTCTGTATTTTTGTGTGGCAATAAAGTGCATTTTATTTCATTTATTTCAGTTTATGTAAGTAAAGATATTATGTTGTTTTGTACACTGGGTCATCAAATTCATTTCCACACGAACATTTCTAAAAGCACTTGAGCAAATCTATTATTAGCTTATATATAAACAATGGCCTTTAGATTACAATTACGATTGGAAGATGGCGTTCCTATTTATCATAATATATTCAATGTCACGCCCGCTTATGTTGTCGACCATGTTTCTATTACGTACTCATGGAAATGTTAATAAATCTGATGAAAATGTACATACATACCTCATTGTGTAGGCTGACATGTATATGTTTAGTATACATCCACAATTTGTAAGATTTATGCGGCCAAGGCATGCTTTGGTAGGTACCTACTAGTAACTAACATTTTATAGAAATGAGTTTTTCAAACGTATACAGGATAAATTTTATATCACTGCGGATAACTTCAGCATGTATTCTACTCATCAAACTGAACAACTTTCACTATGGAGCCAACTTCGAAATCAACGTAAAATTTTTTAAATGATTTATTTTGTTTGCTTCACTTTTATTGTTTTAATTTAATTTTTTACTTTTGTTTGTTTTACAGTTATTTTTGATCATTTGAATTTTATTACATTTTGATCAATCTTGATAATTTAAATTTTTAATTTTATCTTTCTGAATTAAATTTTTTGGTTTTATTTGTTTTAAACTCATTGTTTAAAACAATTTTAAAACAGTTATGTTTCTTTTTATTTGATTATGATTGTTTGATTAATTGTGTATTTAATTTAATTTGAGTATCCTACTTTGGTTGTTTTAACTTTATTTATTGTTTTATTTCGACTGCATGTATTTAATTGCCTTAATTTAATTAATTATTTGAGTTTGATTATTTTAGTTTGATTTTATTTCTATGTTAATTTGATTTATTTTTCATAGTTAAATTTTCTCCATTTTAATTTTTCTAATTTAATTTGTTTTTATAAATTGTTTAATAATTTTATAATTCTAAGTCAAAGTTTAAAAATGTAAATTTATTGTACTTAACAAATGCTACTTTGGCAAATATTTTTCATTGCATGCTGTGCTTATCTTTAATTAGTTGTGCATTTAGCCGTTTGTTTTACCTAGTATTTAAGTATGCCATGTATTAATGTAACAACTGTTGATGAGCCTAATAAAATAAAATAAAAATAAAAAAAAATCGCGAAAAATAAATCAGCTGTCCTATACAAAACTGCAGTTTCTATTCGACTCAAATGTATGGGACAGCAGATTTCTTTTTTTGCGATTTCGAATTTGGCTCCATAGTGAAAGTTGTTCAGTTTGATGAGTAGAATACATGCTGAAGTTATCCGCAGTGATATAAAATTTACGCTGTATACGTAATACCGACTGCTCTCAAACGATCAAGGGAAACATCGTGAAGAAACCTGCATGTGTTGAAGAAAGAAATTCTGATGCGTAAGTGAAGTCTACCAATCCGCATAAGGCACGCGTGACTGACGCCATACCCCCTTCCTGAGGGTAGGCCTGTGCCCTGAAGTTGGACGCCAATAGGCTGATGATGATTCATAGAGATTACACAGATAATTGGATTAAATACTTCCACTTGTATTAGATCACATTGTAAAGCACTCGTGCTCTTCAGTGATTGCCATAAAGATGCCTTTTTGAATAACACTTCAAGGTCAACAAATAGTGAGACTGTCCATCTCAAACAGCACAGGATTTGTGTGTAGACTAGAATAGCAGGACGCTCAGGAGTAGGAAGCACAATTATCCGTCATTCAATCACTGGAGGGTACAAGCAAAGCGGGAAACTGCCTTAACAAGCAATCATTGGGAATTAGAGACCAATATTGTAAGCCAATACAAACATTTAGTCATCAAACACGGACAAAACTATAGAGCCTATCTATGGCCTATCTACAAACTTTTCCATACAAAACTGAAAACCTACTCGGCCCAAATGTTTGAAACAGCAGATTCTTTTCGCGATTTCGACAATAATTACGTAGATAAAGTTGTTCAGTTTGATGATCTGATCATCCCCTTAAAAAACGGCCAGCAAATACCCTACTTATAGGACACTACTATTTAATTTGTTACCATTACAATTTTAAGGGTGTATTCAATACAGATAATGAAACTAAACAATTTTCCTTCAGCAAAGGATCGGCTGATACGCACTTTTGTATAGTGACGTAAGCATACGAAGAACTATAATTTTATCATAATAGCATGTGGTATTTCCAGATTACAATCCCTGATTGAAATGAAACTATTTAACTGCAGCGGAACTAATTCAAGTGCGGAGGTAGTAAACACGCATTAACATGGGTGGAAAACATTTTGTACGCGTGTCGTGTATTAAATGTGACATTAATAGTGCAATATCGATGTCGCTTTATGATTTCAACCTTGTGACCAATGAAATGCGATGCTATTCTGTCTGTCAGTGTGTTAGGTTTTGTTTTCTATGGCGACAGTTAAGAATTCCATAAATAGATCCAAATTAAAGATTGATCAATTTTAGTACTTGAACCAGCAACCTGCCAATTCGGGGCTGTGCTTTCAACCAATAAGGCTCGGCGCAAACGAGTCCATGGCCACAGCCACCGGTAAGCAGTTCACACCCTTTTTCATACATTTTGTAGGGACCCGCCGCACACGTGTGGCCGATGGCCGCACTCGCAACAGCTGTGTCCGCAACCGCGACAGCGAATGGTCCAAAAAAAGAATTAGGAATTTAACATTCGTTGCAGATTTCATGACTTTCCAGGTGGTTCAGAGTTATAGGGATTACTTTATTAAGGGGCTCGCTGGATTTCATTCTACAGTCCAAAGGCCTTAAAAAAAATCTTAAATACTTTTGCCGTTCCTCATCGTTAACATCCTTGAGGCAGCGCAGCCTGTATTTAAGATTATTTAGCAAAGCCTGTTTACAGAAGGTTCAATCTCGGGGTTAAGCTACCCCGACCCGGCTTAAGCGGATTAGTTCAGACAAATATAGCTCTGAATTAAGCGTTAGGCTACCGAGCCTCGCGAACCTAAAGGATTAGGATTAATAAAACATATTCGTATGAAGATTAATTATTATATCGCAAGTCGTAATGTAAATAAATATCGCCTCAAAATATAATTCATAGCCATTAATGGCAGTATTTCTTCGTCTTCTTTCATTCCATTCCACATTCATAAGATAATAAATAAATATCTTGGAAATTGTCACACTATTATCTAATCCCAATTGAAGTACCAAAATCTAGCACATGTATCGATATCGAACACGTAAGATGCATATAGACGCAAACAACCACGTCTTAGGTATTTACCATGCAAATATAATGCCTCTTGCGAGATTAGATCCCGCGATCCTTGACGTAACAGGCAGATTCGACCACTAAGCATTCTTATCGAGCCGTCGGCGTCTGAAGGGCTTCCGTCGATTGAAGGGTGACTATACGTCTTGTCGTTTTTGGATGAACTGAGTAATGGCACTGCTAATACATACATACATAAGCTCACGCCATTGTCACATGGCGGTAGGGAGAGACCACGGACCGCCACACGCTACGACTCTGACACACCTCTCATTCACATTCATTCATCTTTTCATGGACTTTCGTCGATTGAGGGTGCTACGCACGCACTTGTCCTTTTCGGAAAAATCATTGTATGTTTTCCTCGGACGGCCTCTCCCAACACTTCCGCTCACCTTGGCTTGATATATTTCATTCGTAAGTCCTCTTTCATTCATTCTCTCTACATGACCTAGCACTGCTAGTGAAATGTGGATATTCTGAATATAGTATATCTCTGACTACCCCTTTGGGGAATAGAGTCGTGAAACTCGTGAACGTATGCATTATGCTACAAAATATGTATTTTACAAAGATTACACGTAGGTACGACTTTTATCAAATTCATATCTAGGTCTAGGTAACTAATCTCTGCGTCATGTTTTATTTAACTATCGATTAGTAGTGTTTGCACGTCTGCCTGTGTACTATTCGTATGTATGTGTGCGCTTCCGCATATTTGCGTATCGTTATCTAGTATTACGCATTACGCCATGCTGATTTAAGGGGCTACCTGCCGGTTTTGGGTAATTTTGTAACCATTTTATTCATTAACTATGGCACTTTTTGAGCTGAAATTTAAACTGAACCATCTACAGGATATGAGAAGTGATGTGGTTTTTCTAGAAATCGATTTTAATGAATAAAACCGAAGAAAAGGGACTCTAAAGTCACCCCTTTTTTTCCAGTTGTAACCATTTTACTCTTACATTTTTAATCGGAACAAAATTAAAATTTACTATATTGTTCACAATACAATTTAAAATGATGTGGTTTTTTTACTTTTTCGAAATTAATAAAAAATCATCGAATTTTTCAAAGAAAACAGCAAAATTCTGACCGGAGCCACGCGCTCTTTCTCATCGATTAGTATGGAGTGTGAGTGAGAGGAGAGTGGTCCACGGCTGATACGCCTTAAGCTTTGCGTTTACTATTAGCTTAGCATACCACAGCGTTTGCTGATGTCGGCTGGAGATTAACCTCGTGATATCGTGATTATAATTTTAGAATCTTAAATCTTTTTAGAATGTTAAAAGAGGAGTTACTACGAAATGCCAGTGTGGATTACATGGTTTGAATTATTTGTGATAAGATGAGCATACAGAATAAACACCCCAGTAACATTTAAAGGAGTGGTTTCAACTATAACTGAACGACTCACTATAGAGCCAACATCGAAAATTATAAAAATCGTATGTTTCATACAAAACTGCAGCACTTACTCGACTCATACGAATGGGACAGCACATTTTTAAACATTTTTGACAGTTGTTCAGTTTGATGCACTAATTTTTAATATTATAGGGTGCTTGGTAACACCTTGTATATGAATATCGATTATATCGTTGTGATCAATGCACCGTCTAGTCAGCAATAAGTATACCTAATTCTTGTGGTTCGAGGCAAGTAAAGGAAAAGGTCTGCGAAAATAAACTCTGTAAGTACGTTACCAGAAATGTATGTACGATGAAAATGATGAAACTTCTTCAGAAATCAATGAAACATAGTAACAAACGTGAAAAAGTTAATCTTTACACTTCATTTAGATTTAAAACGGAACAAAAAGAAAAATGCACTAAGCGGAAAGTAAGCGGCATAAATTAAGATCACGTACAATTAACGATGAATATTCAACCTATTGTGCTACAAATGTACACGTACAGTCAGCAAACAAGTTACTTTTCGTAAATTAATTCATGATTATTCATAGCTGAGAACGGAATAGTTTGGCAGATCAGTCGCCAAATGAATAGGGGTTACGACATATTGATCGACTGCGATCGACGGCTTGTTCATACAATAAGCACAATTAATATGGAACAGAGACGTGGTCGCTCATTCAAGACCTCATAAAAAGGTAGAAATTCACAAAAAGGACAATGGAGAGAGATGATCGGAGTTTCCCTGCGAGATCGAATCAGAAATGAAGATATCCGTAGAAGAACCAGAGCAGCTGACATAGCCCAAAGAATTGATAACTAAAGTGGCAATTATAAATTGCTCGCAGAACCAATGGCCGATGGAGCCAAAGAGTTCTCGAGTGGCGACCGCGTAACGGAAAGCACAGCGTGGGTTGGCCCACCACAAGGTGGACCGACGACCTGGTGAAGGCGGCGTGAACCCGTTGGATGAGGGCTGCGCAGGACCGGTAGCTGTGGCGATCCGTGGGGGAGGCTAAGGGGGGAGGCCTATGTTTAACAGTGGACGTCCATCGGCTGAGATGGTGATGATGATTAAAGTGTAGAAAAGTTGAACTCAGCTCGGTCGCTCTACATTTCCCAAAATTTTTAAGCCGCAGCTAAGACGTGGTGCTAAAAATTTCGAGCTCGCTTCGCTCAATCCATAGTTATTACTTAGGTGCTCATGTTTCGTATACGGAAAGAGCTTTAAGATAAAGCAAAATATGTCTGCCCATAACCCGAATAGTTGTGCTAAAAATTTCTACCTCGCTTCGTTATTTTTTCTGTGGTTCTTCTTATATAAAGAACAGTGGGGGCTCAAAACCCGTCTGTACCCCAGACTGTAAAGTCTGTACAGAAACCCAAGCTACGCCACTGTTGCCTACAGTTCATAAGAAATATGAACTTAAACCGTGGTTTTCAGTCCGGCTACACTTTTCTGTAGCCGCAACAGAAAACGAACATAACTTATGTTGCAGACCCTACCGGAGACCAGTAAATTTTTCGCTTGCAAAATGAAACGAAAGCACCCACGTAGGAAAGGTCGAGCGTCGTTATTTCCACTCTTTCCCACCGCACTGCCTGGCTCTGAGCCAAAATGTACCGGCGGATAGAACACGTGCCTTTTTATGCTTAAACTATATTGTTTTAGAGTCGAATATTTTAAAGGGGGAAGAGGATGTTTTGGTAGTTAGAAAATACAAAATGGTATACCACTAGGTTAAGTGGTAACGCTTGTGAAGACGCAATCAATCCAGAGGAATACCTATGCAAAAAATAAAACATTTCATTTCGCGACTTTAGAGTATTCTACTGTAATACTCTAAGTTTCACGAGAATACATTCATGCATATGCTTACTTCTGTACTGGGGCAGGCAGAGACAATAGATCGCCGCAAGCTTCGAGTCTGACACACATCTCTCGCTTCTTCAACGTCTATAAAGACTCTTCATACATTATCATCGGTTCCGGGAACATTTTCCTTGGCCCTTCTTGAGTACGCTTCGGGTTTGACCAGCGTACGTGGGCCTCTAGGGCGACCACTTTTAACACTTTAACTGCTGACGACCTACCTGGTAGGTCAGCGACATATGGGCCGCAGTGCTCATGACTCACACCTTGAGTCAGAATCGTATAGCATTCCACAGTGTTAGCACTGCCCGAATGTAATTGTTTTGAGCTTAGCAACGAAAGTGTTAAGTATTATATTCACTCTTATGAGAGAGAGAGTAATATCGGTAATCGGGAATATTTAGGATTCTTCGTTAGGTTCTACTCTTCTAAAAAGAGCCACTGGAATGCCATAAGCAAATACAATCAGGATATTTTTTAAATGAGAGGTTATTGGCTTTTTCTGGGTGAGCGCGTTACATCCTTGGGTTCTACACTTTTCATCAGGTGACCTGAATCCAGGCGCAGGCCCATTTCGGATAAAAAAAAACGTTATTTGTTGGGCTTGAAACGAATGTGTAGCTTGAGTAAAATCAAAAACCCCAAATAAAAGCCTTTGCTTTTAGATAAGTTTTAGATTGTATCCTATAAATGCTCACGGCTGCATTTTAAGAGGATTTAGTCTAGAGTTTCTAAATATAGTCATTTCGATTGAAATCTTCTTCTTATCGAGTGGGCTGCAAGCCCTGGTGTCAGAGTTTATTAAAACCGCCTTACGGCCTCTGACTTGGTTTTTATGTAACGACTACTACCACCAGAGATAGTAGCCGGGACCAACAGCTTAACGTGCCATCCGAAGCACGGAATCATCTTTCTTTTCAGACAATCACTTGACTCAGCCTGCAATGTCCTAACCAACTGGGGAAAAACGCACAAAGTGACATTTCACTAGGTGCCCCCCGTGGGGATCGAACCCACGACCTCCGTGTCAAGAGCCCAATGCTCTTAACCATTAGATCACGGAGGCAGTCGATTGAAATAGAATCATCAGACTGGCAAATAATTAACCGCCCATCCAAGTAAACAGCATACAGGAGCATTTTATTTAACTTTCCGGTCAGCTGCACTAAAGTGAAACGGAAAAAGTACTCATAAAATGCGTATAAAACTGTATGAAAACGAGTTTCACCACTCTCCCTGCTTCAAAATGTTTAATGAAAAGGATACTCGTTTCATAAAATGAATGAAACTAATAGGTTGTCGAGTGTTATGTTATTCTAATGTACCAATTTCCTATGATTTTGTTTATGTGAAGTCTACCAATTGGGCTCGGGTGGTAGACTAACGGCTAAACACTGATGGCAGGCCTTTGTCCGTGCAGTGGTGACTATAGTATAGATGATGGTTAGTTTGTAACTGGAATCGCTCACGAAGACACATTTCAAAAATTGTGGCAACGCTAGCAATATGGGCTCCTTTGCGCCAGGATCGACAAGGGGCGGGTTATTTGACTGAGCTTGTATTTCATGGGTATCACGAAGCATGTGTGCATCCTAGGGTCTAAGATCCTAGGTTGGTTTAGTTATAAGTCATTTTATTAGTAATTTTATATTATATCACTATTTTATGTATCTGCTGAAATACATTTTCAAAAATTACGTATTTTAAGAATACAAAAAGCATTCCATTTTATATACATTTTATGTTATGAAGGAAGGAAAGGAAAAGTTTTCTTTTATTAGACCTTACTAGCTTTTGCCCGCGACTTCCGTCCGCTTGGATATCAAAAAACTTAAACACCTCTTTAGGGGTTGATTTTCGAAAAATCAAGAAAAAATTTAATTATGTTTTACGGGAAAGATGATTGGTAAAAGATGACAATATTGAAGACCCCAAGTTATGGGATAGGGGCAAGAGAATAATGATGATGATGAAAATTATGTTTTACATTCATGTAGTGCGTAAATTAAACTTAATTTAAATGAAGCCGTTAAGCTAATTGCACCGGTCGCACCTGCACCAGATAGTCTAAGAGATTATAATATAGCAGTTAGATAAAACTGGTTAACTGTACCGGGACATTTCAATTTGAGAGACAGTTAACTAAATATGGTACTGGTTATTAGTTACAACCAAAAAGCACACCTTTGAAATGCGATATGAATATTTATTAACAGTTAAGTCTAAGTCAACATAGAGATTCGACAAGAAAGGAAAAAACTAATATCAATAAAGAAACCAAATGAAAATGTAAATTACGTAATTGCGTGGTGTTGATGCGAAGATTGTGGGTTGAAATTAAGATGTATAATTTGATCTAGCATCCCATAGTGAGCGGTTTTGAAATTTATATGATAGGTGGACCTTAATTTGATACTTATGTCTTCTAGAAATATATGGTTAAAGAAATAAATAAATAAAATAACGCTCACAGGCACATACATTGTAATGATCCCAAACTAGCACTAAAGGCTTTTATTATGGAAACCATGCAACAACGGCACGAACATATAACATCCATGACCGAACCGGGATTCGAACCCAGGACCCTGGTTTGGCAGTCCGGAGTTCAAAAAATTAGTTCCAATGATTTTCCGCAGCATGGCGAGGTTTTTTATATTTCTGGTCAGGCTTTACATAATCTTATTTAAGAGATCGCATTCTTTTTTCTTGGAGCATTCGCCAATCGACAGGATTCCTTTCTACAAGTTGTTTGGCTTCATACAACACGACTCCAATCGTATCCCATGTCAAGAACGCCCCAAAGATCCACAAACTATCAATACAGCTCAATTTCGAATCTTTCACGAAACTTCAGCCCATTCATCCAATTCAAGCCAAGGTCCTGTCACCTTTTCAATGACGTAATTACACAACTTCGCGTCACTTGGCATCCATCCAAATACTGTCTAGATAAGAGGGTTTTTATCCCTTGTCACTAAGAGCTACATTCGAATGACTAGATAAGCTATTTCGGGTGCGGTGACATGACTGTTTTGTCAACAACGTTGATTGCTTCTGCAAACTTTCTCTGTGTCAACTCTTGCTGGAGTTATGATATTAGCTGTGGGTGCGGTTTTACAATCAAGAGAGATTGTTATTAGTCTTAAGACGTTTGTTGATTGCATTTTAGACATGCTCTACATCTTTTCAGGTTCGGTCTAATCAACACAGTACTGTAGGAATTCATTGAAAGTTAAAGGTATCCTAAATGGTCGAGAATATGACAAAATGTATGGATAAAAAAGGAAGGATTATAGTCTCTGCTATATCATAATAGGATTACATACATATATGTAATCCTTGTTACTGAACGAAGAGCGTCGAATAGAATATAACCGATTCAAATATGTATAAAGAAGGCTTTTCAGCATTTGAGAGTTCTGTCAAGGCCTTTACAATTATTATTGGGTTTAATAAAGCAAAACAGCAACATATACTTGCTATTTAAGGACACAAACTTTTCTCTAAAACGAACTACTATTCTTTACTTTTTCTATCTAGCAACCTTATCGTTCGTGACCACAGCGGGGCACTTCAAAGTCCTACATCTCGGCTGCGACAGCGAATCTCACAATTTTCGACAAGTGGGCACAACCCACGTCCACCTAGCACGTCCCTCATAAAGAAGTCCCGAAAATCTTTGCGTATTCGACCTTATGTCAGAGGCATAATAGTTCTTTCGGAAAACCTTCCTACGTGGAATCAGCTTTATCTACAACAATTTTGGTCGAAGTCTACGGACAAAAAACCTCACGTAGTGTCCCTATTTGTGAAATTTATTACTTCGACCTACAGAATAGAGTAGGCTTTGTTAAGTAAACTTTTACATATTGTTTCGGAAGCAATATAAAGTGATTTTATATTTGATAGAGATTTATAACCTTGCCGAAAATAACTATGACTTGAAACTTATAATTTGCCGTTTGGTTCTAAAAGTGTCTGTCTACACACCAAAGTCGCCGACCCGCTGACATTGTCGCCAACTTTGTTGTGTAGATACCATAAGCTTAGAATGGGCCATTCCATTTCTTTCCGTGGATGTATGTCGCATGTGCAAAGCTACTAATAATTCTTTTCTAAAGATTTGGTAGATTAAAAGCTAAGCAATCACTGACAAATTACGTCAACTCCACAAGTAATCTGTGAAACTAGCAACTGCACGTCTTAAAGTTGTGTATTTCTGACTGCCCCGAATAGTAACGGTCGCGTGTGTAGAATAAGCATATGCTCACGACTATATTCCCCGAGGGGGTAGTCAGAGATATTCTGAAACCTCAGAACATCCACGTTTCACCAGTAGTACCGAAACGCTGTCCAGTGTGACGGGGGGTGAGCCCGTCGCCACTTGTAATGGACAGTGGGTACAATACATGCCTCGAAATTGAAGCATGTAGGTTTCCTCACGATGTTTTCCTTCACCGAAAAGCCAGTGGTGTTACAAATCGTACATACATTCCAAAAAACTCATTGGTACGAGTCTGCATGGACGGGGATCGAACCATCGCCTCCTGCACGGCAGGCAAGGTTACTAGCCACTGGACCACCACGGCGTGTGTATGTACGTGTAATATACAGGGTGAAGGGAAAAGTATCATTAACCTTTAAATCCCATACTGTACCAATCAAACTGAACAACTTTTACTATGGGAGCAAACCTGTCAGAACCAAAAAATCTGCTGTTCCATACGTTTGAGTCGAGTAGGCATTGCAGTTTAGCGTGGAATAGCAGATTTTTTTGCGCTGACAGTTCTGCTCCCATAGAAAAAGATGTTCAGTATGATGGGTAGAGTATGTGGTTTGAAGGAACACCCTGTATAGGTCTCCCTCTTTTAATATTTACTAGCTAAACTAAAATGTTTCATCGTAGTCTATAAGCATGATAGCTAGACGAAATGGAGTAGCGATTGCTAGCGAAATAAGTACATGACAGTTATAAATGGCGTGAGAAAACGGCCTTCCCCCGTAGTAGGCCAAACGGTCTATGATGACCAGCATACTATGTTGTGACGAGTCTTTTAAACCATTTAGACGTATTTCAGGTGTACTATTTCGAGCGCAGGTAAGACAGGGTAGAATCTTATTAGGTTCAAAATGGACAAATCCGAAATCCGGTGGAAATTCCGATGCGTATGGAAAGTCTACCAACCGGCATTGGGTACGCGTGGTGGACTTACGCCTATACACCCTCCCTGAAGGTACGCCTGTGCCCTGAAGTGGGACGTATATAGGTTTATGATGGTGACAATGATTATGCTAGGAGGTTATTATAAAAAATAAACTCTGCTGTCTCATACATTTGGGTCGAATAGGTTAGCAGTTTAGTATGGATCAGATGATTTTGTTTACGCGATTTTTATGTTGGTCCCATAGAGAAAGTTGTTCAGTTTGATGGTCTGATCGTTCCCTTAAAAACCGTCAGAATATTATTACTATGAAGTTCCCTGAAATTACACGTGTCAAGTCATCTAAAAAACTGTATCTATGGGATCAACTGGAATGGGATAGTTGTTTGGTCTGATCATCTCCTTAAACTACTCTGCATTAGTTTAGATTAGAAGAACCCCTATACATTGTTATGCAGGAAACCGCTTACGAAGACTCAAGGGGTGAAAATACCCATCAATATGAACAACTTTTTCTATGGGACCAACTACGAGACCTCGAATTTTTTTTATTTTTGTTAGGTATGAGATAGCTCTGTTTTTACCCGACTGCGCCAGAAGGAGGGTTATGTTTTTTAATTGAGATCTCATAGTTGGTCCCATAGTAAAAGTTATTCATATTGATGGGTACTTTCACCACTTTGAGTTTTCGGAAGCAGTTACCTTACACCCTGTATTTCACAAAGCTATTACACTCGTAGATATATTTTTGCCATAACCGTGCGAGTAAGTATAACATTACAGTGATGTAAAATGCGGATGTATGTAAGTAGTGTAATTACAGTGAGTCAATTGTATCCATATCCGTCGGTCGGTTCGTCTCGATATCCGTTTGCGGATTATTATTATCTATGGTATCTGAAGGTCAGATATAATTTCCCTGTGAAGATTGCTATTCAAAGCAGGTAAATGATAATAATAATTTATCGACATAAACAGAGCTAACACTACTTACTTATTACTTATTGTCGATCTAAAGTCGACTATCGAATAGTCTATGGATAGCTGACATATAATATAGTAAGATCATCGATATGGCATTTTCAGATGAAATATGTCGTTTGGAAAACTATAGATAGTTCTGCAACAATAATGGTAAGTAACAAATTGTTGACTTAAAATCTATATCCTCAATCAATAAAAACTTACAAAATCTTCACCCACAGGCGAAGCATGATAGATGAGATGATGATACTTACATAAAATCACTATCATATTCCCATTCAAGATGGTCAGAAAAGAAGGTTAGCTAAAAAGCATCAGTTACTAGGCATCTGTACTTATACGTCGCCCCTGGCGCTGTAGTAGGGCCGCTACATAGTAAAATTGTGCACTTTGTGATATAATAGAGATGGAGAGATATATCACAAAGTGCACAATTCCGACTAAAATCGCAATGTAGCGGCTGTTCTACTCGTAGCTGTTTTAATGCGTATTAATTTGTTTACATTTTTTGCAACGCACAAAGGTGAAGACTTCATACACTTGCGCACGGACAAGTGATTGTTCCACAAACAATGGCCGATCGTGAATCATCTTCGATATAGTAATTATAAGTCTTGGGGTACACTTAGGCGATGACGGACAGAACATCTACAAATTTTTAAAGACACTATCCATCCGTCTATCCATTCTGAAACCTCGCTACTCACACCCCGAACTCTCCAATGTCACTTCATACAGATGGGCTCGCACTGACGAAAGATAAATAAGCACGATATGTTTGCGATATTGCTTTGCCTTGTTCGTTTTCCGCCCTTCTTCCAAACGGGGGTGAGGTAAAAGTTTTGAAGGGCGCTAGGAGTGTCCTTACTGTATCTAGTAACCATTGACGTATACTCTAGCGATGGACAGGCCCTTTCATAGAAGCAACATGTTCCACTTGAATGCGGTTTCCACACCGCATTGATGTTCCCGAGTTCACTTCGTCACTATGGCAATGACAGACCGCAATGTGTCATTTTGTGTTGTTTTGTATGACATTTTGTTTGTTTGAACAAGCTTGTCTAAAGCTAGAAGATATGTACGTGAGCTATGTAAGTGGAACTTAACTCTTACATAACGATCCTAAAATAAAGCCTACGCACACTCCGTCCGTCCGTCCGTCCGTCACAGAGGACATCGACAGGGCTCTTTTAGGAGCCAGGCGTGCGCTGTATTATTCATGAAGGACCCATGTTTGTGAACATAATGGACGGCGTGTGCTACGATCTATAAATAATAGATATATAGGTGCAACATACAAAGATATACATACATAAACAAACGCAGTTCTTCCATTGGGGTAGGCAGGGTCAATTTACTCTCTTTTGCTGCTTCAACTTCAGCCATAAGTTCGTATGTAAAATTTTTTCGTCCACGCAAAAAGGGTCCAGTTGTCGGGGTTTGAGTTAAGGATAGATTCAGCATCTAGATCAGTCACATGATCATATGGAATACTAGCTGACCCAGCAGACGTTGTCCTTCCTTTTTTCCTACCCTACACCTACACTATATAGTTTACGTCCTATTCTCAGACTTTTGTATTTAAAGAATTCGATATTTAGAGATTAAAAATGCTGGCTTAAAATGCCGACCACTAAACCCGACGTCCACAATTGGACGTCGGATTTAGGTTGTTTAGCCCTTTTTAGATGACTGCATCTGATGATGATGATGATGCTTCATGGCCGTGTTCGACCACAGCGACTGATTATGGCTGTTGACTTTGAGAGCTTCGTTAATATGCTCTCAGGGAGCTGATGGAGCCTATCTTGACTTTAAAAGTGCTACAAGTCAATTTTCCATTACGATAGTTGTATTGGACGCCGCGGGTGGTCTTGCTTTAAGTACATCGCGCTTGGCATCGAGATCAGCCCTACGCTGAGCCTCTAAGTAAAACACCTTATTCTGGACAGTCTTGCCTCCACCCCGGTCGATCTTTAGCAAGCTCCTCCCAACAATTCGGATCAATCTCGCAAAGCTTCATGTGGCGTTTGACCGCATCTACATACACTTCCGATTTCTTTTACCGATTTGGTTAAAGAAATTACCGATACAACACTACAGGCCAGCATACACCGGGCCCAAGATCGGGCGGCCTGGAGAGCTGTGGTGGCACAAGCGGCCCACGACGGTCACGTCTCTCTTATCCAATGAGGTTACGACTAAGAAGACGACATACTTCAAATGAAATTCAAAGCAAAACACACTCGATTTTCAAATCAATTTCAATATCTACCGATTCAATATAATGTAGACGTAATTCAACTCTGTAAATAAACGATTCCAACAATAGCTTTACGAGTTTCTATTTCGATTTATATTCTAATGTGAGGGAAAAGTTTACATTTACGTATTTTAAAGTGTTTACATTTAAATTCAAATCTTAGTGGAGAAAAGGAAAAGTTTGAACGGAGAGAAATTGATTGAAAGAAGTTTAGTTTGCAAGATGTTGTAATGTAACTATTATAGACTGGCTTTCCACCAAAGCAGTACCAGGTAGCGAAGAAAAAGCCATCTACATCAAAATCCGAATACATTACTAGGTATTTATGATATACAGAAACAAATCAGACACATTGGAGGGTTCCATCGTAAACATTTTGTAACTTAGGGCAGAGTTAACGAATCAGTCCTTTTAAATGACGTTTTGTGATTGATCAGAATTAGGACGTATACTGAAGGAATTAGGTTGTATTTCCAACACAGAAGTGAGCTAGAATTATGCTAAATTGCCATCAAATACACCAGATGTCACAGACAGAGCACAGGCTGGCGATGTTCCAGACCGACTTAGTATCGGGCACTTGTAACCAAACACGCTATGAATTATCTGTTACTAATGTTGGTGACATTGTTTTGTGGATTTCACGACTATCTGATGCTCCACAATTCCTAACAGAGATAAATAGATAGAGATGATGACATACTATCAGTTATAAGATACACGAGGGATAGCGCTAATTATGGTTTCATGCTGAGGGGTTGATAAAAAAAATTACCACAAAGTACTCATTTTGTAATAGCATCGGAATTTGAGAACCTAAATATGAGTAGACTTTAGAGCTCCGACACGCGGCAGTGACGGCGGCATAGAAAACCATAAAGTTTTCTGTGAAATAATTATGCGTTGCCGCGTTCAGCGATGTTCTAAAGTCTACCTTAAGCTATTCTACAAAGACCACATAGATTGGTGCTCTTCGTGTATTAGTTTCCTGTTCGTGAATCAAAGGTAAACGGTCAAGATTTTAAAATAAAAGTGAGTTTTCGGGCGAACTACATAAACACCTCATCTTATCCCTCCCTCCCTCTCCCCATCTCTTACTACCCCTTCGGAGACATAGTCATGCTTATGCTGACATACACACTATCCATACAAACTTTTGCATTTAGAAACAACATAAGTTAGGATTGGTAAGTAAATAACTAGATTCTCGTTAAGTTATAAATGTTCTTACCTTGTGATAGGTGTCTTTTTGCCAGTTCTTGATCTGTGCTATGACGTCGTTGACGAGTCGGTCCCGCACACTAAGGTGCAGGTCCGACAGTCGTTCCGCTTCCACCATACCGCCCTTCCACGCTGCTTCCATTGTTCCGTATTCTGGTCCTGGAGACAAATAGATTATCAATTACTCTCTTGGGAGATGATTACG
This sequence comes from Agonopterix heracliana, assembly GCA_963693445.1. Lineage (NCBI taxonomy): Eukaryota > Metazoa > Arthropoda > Insecta > Lepidoptera > Depressariidae > Agonopterix > Agonopterix heracliana. The sequence goes on from OY856321.1 coordinate 5,495,534, forward strand.
GGTTGAACCTCATCTGGCCATGCCTACGTGCCCTACACAATGGCGTTCCGGAGCGACAGAAAAGGATAGAGAGTGAAAAATTGCGATTCCGTGCTGCCAGATGAGGCTCACTCAACCCTTACTACGAATTGAGGATCCTCGAAATACCAAAGAACACAGCAGTAGGATATCTTTACACAAAGATATACCGAGCGCGGCATATATAGGGTCATATTTAATTAGTTGGCGAAACTGAACCAGGGCATTTGTTAATGATAACAGATTTTATAATTGGTATTGATGATAACAAAATTATTGACTATAGACATTGACCTCAAAATCATATGATCGAGCGGGAGGTCACTACCACGTAATTGTACTCAGTAACAGATACCAAATGCGTTTTTTAAGTTTCGCCAACTAAATAAATTTAACCATGAACTTGACGACAAAATCTCAGTCAACAAGGACTGCTTGTCGTCCGAGATGCTATCGTTGTGTACAATACAATGTGCATACAAACCGCGTTCGGTTCCAAGCTGTTTACACTGTGGTACCAGCAACTGAAGAGAATTAGCAAATCGTGGAGCGAAATACGAATATATAGGAAAAGGACTCGCTCATGACCACACGAAATGGCACAGCACAGCCCTCTCTGACCCACCCGCGCAGGGATAAAGGGCTTGGCCAAGAAATATAGCACAGGGTTTATGGAGAAATGGTGGTCGTAAAACAGGGTTGTTTAACGCGGATCATAGATATTTTCGGATGCTTTTTTACAGGTCTTGTTTGCGTCTCGTTTTTTGTGGTGTACGAAGTACTTTACTTTCTGGTACAGTGCCCTTAAATGTTAATTAAATAGAACTCGTATTATTGAAATTATTAACTGCCTCCGTGGTCTAATGGTTAAGAGCATTGGGCTCTTGACACGGAGGTCGGGGGTTCGATTCCCACGGGGGGCACCTAGTGAAATATCACTTTGTGCGTTTTTCCCCAGTTGGTTAGGACATTGCAGGCTGAGTCACCTGATTGTCTGAAAAGAAAGATGATTCCGTGCTTCGGATGGCACGTTAAGCTGTTGGTCCCGGCTACTATCTCTGGTGGTAGTAGTCGTTACATAAAAACCACGTCAGAGGCCGTAAGGCGGTTTGAATAAACTCTGACACCAGGGCTTGCAGCCCACTCGATAAGAAGATTGAAATTATTGATCTCGAAACGTATTCTTCCTTACCTACTGATATAAAATATTTGACGAGCGATCATAACATTTTTTACCACCCATAACAAACATTTAACGACAGTTCTTTGCTGAGTATACTCACCGACAATCTTGTTCATTTAACAATCTATCACCGGATAGTAGCATCGTAATTTTACAGACATTTTTTCTGTTTATAACTGGACAAGTAATTACATCATCATCTGCCTTATACTACTACTGAGGCAAAGGCCTGTAGCCTCATAGTGAGGTTGTATGGGCGTGTCGACCCCGCGTCATAAGAATTAGATATTATATGATTTCGCATGTGTTTTATCCTAGGTATTATCTTTTAGCAACGGTCGTATTTCCAATCCTCTTTCTGAACTTTACAATTCTGTGGCAGGTGACATTTTAACCAGCTGATTGCAATTAATTAATGTACTAACATACAGTTTTTTTGTGGAAGAAAGCCCACTTTACGAAAAGTCATTCCATCCTGAAACGCTAAATAAATAAAAGTGAAGGTCCACTTTTTTACAACTAATTGTAGACGAAAGTCGTATAACAGCATTCAAAGTACTTCAATAATGAAACCCTAAATATGAACCTTATGCTACCCTATGTATTACATAGCTAACTATGTGATACATAGCAACCTATGTAATACATAGCTACCTATCTAGATTACTGGTACTTATTACACATTATTTTAATTAAATATTAAGCTGTTAATGTGGCCTTAGTTAGTTGTGACGAAATTTCACTAAAAAATTAACAATTTATAAAAATATCAACACCTGTGACCATTTTCACCCAAATATGTTATTTAAATATATTAAATTTAACCTGTGACGATTTTTCACTCAACATATGGGAATCAAAATCTGTGACGAATTTTCACTGTGACCGAACTACACTAACTCATTAAAACTATACGCTTAAAAAGTTGTTACATAGTATTTGGCCATCCTTAAACTCAGCTGTGATTTCGCACGTGTATTACCATTTAGCAATCGTCGTTTATTTTCAATCAAACTCTTTCTGAACTTAACAATTCTGTGACAGGTAACATTTTAACCAGCTGATTGCATTCTCATTACGTAACAGCAACACTCATAACTCGCTATTAACAGCTATCGAAGCTTGAAATAAGCTGTTATTATGCGGTATAACAAATAGTGGCCCGGGCCACTGCCCGCCCGCTGGGCCGCTTGACGTGATGATTTAATAAGAGAAACTACCGACAACACACCCTTGCGAAACCAATTTGTATCTCCTTTTTGGAGGTGAAGAATTTCATATGCAATGGACGCTGAAATGACGGCTACAAGAGATGAATTGAAGAAAATATTACGCCGTCCTGAAGAAAATAGGCGAATAATGGAATAAGGGCGTATAAACTCACAACCGTATTTCGGGTTGATCAAGAATTTTACTACAACTAGGTACACATTTTACCGCCTGGCCACGGGACAGGGCGACCGGCGGCGCGAATTGCGATTTTAGAATACACTGAGCGTTGTGTCCCTACTATTACGCAAGCACGCAGCGGCGCGTAGGCAGTGTATTCTAAAATCGCAAGTCGCGCCGCCGGTCGCCCTGTCCCGTGGCCAGGCGGTTAAGGCTGTAATTGCAGTAATGTCTACAATTAGTATTTTCAAGGTTCGATTCCATTTGTCATTTGTTATTTTATTATTTGCTTACAAATATTAAAATGAACAAAAAGTAAATATTACCTGGTTTTTCGGTTTGTTCGTTTCGTTTTTGAATGAATGAATGAAAAATGAAAAAAAGAAATAGACATACAAACATACATACCTATTGTGATGTATCTACCTACAATCATGTAGGTAGTTTGATAACTTGTTACTATGCGCTGTCATCTACATGTCAAACAGTGAATAAATCGGTACTCTTCAAGTCGGTTGTTTTCATTAGCCATCTCCTGAAATATCGTATATTACAGTGGCAACGAGGTGTTTTTATTGATAATTGATCAATTACCGTAAATAGTGCGAGTAAAAATGTCGATATTCGGGAGTGTGCCGACGTTCGACTACAAAAGTGACGAGTGGCCGGTGCACGTGGCGCAGCTTAACAATTTCTTTGTTGCAAATGGGATAAACGCAACTACTGATACCGATGGAAGCAAAATGAGGGCTATCTTGTTGAACTGTATGTCTCAAGATTCGTACCGGCTAGTAAGGGATTTGTTACACCCGATAAAACCGGAGACTGCGACATACCAGATTATCTTGGATACCCTCCAGGCTCATTTTCAACCTAAAAAGTGTCTGTTCGCAGAGAGACAGAACTTCTATTCGGCTAAAAAGGAACCCCATGAAACATTGTCAGACTATGCGGCACGCCTTCGTGGTTTGGCGTCAGGATGCAACTTCGGAAAATCGTTGGAGATGTGCCTAAGTGATCGGTTCGTGTTAGGGTTGGATTCTGCTGTGGTACGCGAAAAATTGTTTCGTGAAGATCCGACTGATCTGAAGCTTACAAAAGCGTTGGAGCTGGCAGTCGCGGTGCGGTGGTGCCCAGCGGGTGGTGCGCGGAGCCGAGCGGCCGCTGCTGTACGCCGCCGCCGGCCGGCCGCGCGACCACCGTGATCAGCGCGCCGGCGCCGGCGGTGCCAGCGGTGCCAGGTGTCTCGTGTGCGGGGGGAAGTCTCATCTAGCGTCCGATTGTGGTTTTCGTCATCTAAGTTGCGACATTTGTGGTCAGAAAGGCCATTTGAAACGTGTGTGTAAAAATAAAAATCGTAAGTGTTAAAAATGTGAAACAAAATTATTTCCTCGGTGACGGCAGTGAAAATAGCGATGATACGAGTGATAACGATTGTTCGCCAGTGAATAGCATAAGGTGTACGGATGCGAAACCGATGATTGTTGAGGTGCGTGTCGGTGACGTCACGCTAGGCATGGAGGTGGACTCGGGTAGCGCAGTGTCGGCGCTCCCGGAGGGCGTGTGGCGTAAGTACTTCTCTCGGGCAGCACTCGGTGAGTCAGACAAAACCTTACGTACTTACAGCGGTGCACTTCTCAAGCCGATAGGGGTATGTGATTTGCAAGTTACATATAATGACGCAACGCATGACATCTCATTTTATGTCGTATCGAACGGGCCGGTAGCTCTGCTAGGCAGAGATTTTATGAAAAAATTTAACCTGGGACTTGTCTCACTAAACTTTTGCACGAATAATAAAGACGAATCCGTTTTAAAAAAGTACGATTCGTTATTTTCGGGGAAACTGGGCGAGTTCAATAGATATAAATTGTCCTTACGATTAAAAGATGGTACGGTACCTAAATTTCGCAGAGCGCGGTCAGTGCCTTTTGCGATGAGAGATAAAGTGAGTGTCGAACTAGATCGCCTAGTCAGCGCGGGAATACTAAAACCGGTTTCTTATTCTAAGTACGCGTCCCCTATTGTAGCGGTGCTTAAGAAAAATAACGAAGTTCGTATCTGTGGTGATTATTCCGGCACGATAAATAAGGATTTGAAAATAGATTCATATCCTTTACCAAAGGTAAACGAGTTATGTACAGCTTTACACGGCTGTCGCTATTACACGAAACTAGATTTGTCAAATAGCTATAATCAGTTCGTATTGGACGACGAGTCCCAGGAGTATACGTGCATCAACACCCATAAGGGTTTGTTTGTTTACACACGGCTAGTTTCAGCGAGCGATGGTGCAGTTGTTACAAGGCATCGAGGGCGTCGAATGTTTTCTCGACGACGTGCTTATAGCGGCCTCCACACTTCAGCAACATTGGGAACGAGTAGATGAGGTCCTCGGTCGCTTACTCGATGCAGGCTTAATGCTTCAGAGAACTAAATGTTCTTTTTGCCAAGAGAAAGTGGAATATTTAGGTTTCGTGATAGATCGCGACGGCATGCATAAAAGTCCTGATAAGGTCAATGCCATTATGAATGTAAAGCCGCCAGCGAACGTGAAGGAGCTCAAGTCATTTTTAGGAATAATAAATTTTTATAGGAATTTTATTCCAAATGCGTCTATTCAACTTGAGCCTCTTCACAGCTTGCTACGCAAGGAACAGAAATGGGAGTGGTCGGAACGGCATCAAAAAGCGTTCGATGCTGTTAAAAGGGAGTTAGGGTCGGAGCGAACACTCGCCCATTTCGACCCCCGGCATCAGCTGGTGCTGACGGTGGACGCGGCGCCGGGCGGGCTCGGCGCCGTGCTGGCCGTGCGGTACGCCAACGGGGACGAGAGGCCGTTAGGGTACGCGTCTCGCGCGCTAACGAAGAGCGAGCGTGGCTACAGCCAAATACAAAAGGAAGCTACGGCCATCATATTCGGCATTAAGAAATATCATGATTATCTGTATGGCCGTCAGCAACCTTTCGTACTCAGGACGGATCATAAGCCGCTCGTCTCTATTTTTTCGCCGGATAAAGGAGTCCCGCAAATGACAGAGGCCAGACTGCAGCGATACGCTCTGTTCCTCGCGGCGTACAACTATAAAATCGAATTCGTTAGCGGCGAGAACAACGTGGCCGACTATTTGAGTCGGTCTCCCGACGAAGGCGAGAGCGAGTCGGGGGTGGCGCTAGACGACGAGGGCAGCTACGTGAACGTGCTTGCGGCGAGCGGCGCGCCCCTGCCGGGCTCCGTGCGCGAGCTGGCCGCCGCCGCCGCCGCCGACCCCGTGCTGGGCCAAGTACTGCACTATGCGCTCAAGGGGTGGCCGGACAGGGTCCAGGCTGAATTGCTGCCGTACCGACGCTGCCAACATGAATTGCATGTTGACGATGGGGTTTTGTTGCGAGGACATCGGGTCGTTCTTCCTAGCTCGTTCATACCCGCCGCTTTGCATGAGTTGCATGCGGCACATCTAGGCGTAATTAAGATGAAGTCCATTGCCCGTGAACGATTCTGGTATCCGGGCATCGACAACGATATAGAAGACCTAGCGGCAAATTGCAGTAGATGTATAATGATGCGATCCTCCCCACCGAAAACCCCCATTGAAACATGGAATTGGCCTAACTCCGTTTTTGAAAGGCTACATTTGGATTACCTTGGGCCGTTTCACGGGAAAATGTTTTTAGTGTTGGTCGATGCACATAGCAAATGGCTAGAGTGCCTCGAGATGCCTAGTCTAACAACAGAACAACTTATCGTAAAGTTGGAATCGGTATTTACGCGTTTTGGGTTACCAGACACTATAGTAACAGATAACTATAAAACATTTACGTCAATAGAAATGCTTAAATTCTGCTCAGACAATAACATAAAACACATGTATACGCCGGTATATTCACCACAGAGCAACGGGCTTGCAGAAAACGCTGTAGGTACGTGTAAACGCTTCTTAAGTAACGCTTTAAAAGATACAAATAAAAACAATTACGTAACAAAGTTAAACCAGTATCTATTCCATTATAGGAATACGCCACACTGCACGACGGGCGTACCGCCTGCGCGACTCATGTTCGGTCGAGACTTGCGCTGTAAACTAGACCTTATTAGTAGTAGTAGGCGTAAACAAGGCACGCCCCCTCAGCAATCAGTGGTTCAAGAGCGAGTGCTAATGAACCAAAAACGCCAAAAAGAAAATTATGGTGGAACGAATAGATCCTTTTCTATCTTAGATAAGGTATGGATAAAAGACTATCGCGGTAACCCTAAGAAACCGTCTTGGGTCTTAGGGTCAGTCGTGGACCACGTCGGAAAAGTAATCTATGAAGTAAAAGTAAAAGACACCAGTATAGTGTGGAGGCGTCACACTAATCAATTAATGTGTGCGAGAAAACACCGCGGTTCGATTAATAATAGCGACTGGTATTATGAAGAGGACACCAAAGTATGTCCCCGGCCGTCGCCGACTCCCCCGCGAGCGCCCGTTGTCGGCGCAAGCGCAGCGAGTCCTGTCGCGCGGGGCCCGCGAGATACCTCACCACTGCATGGTGAGGACAGCTCGCTGTATGTCCCAACAGACGACGAGTTTTGCACACCAAACGGTGCGCGTTCGACGCCACCGTCTGCTGACAATCGGTCCCCGACAACGGATGCGTTCATTCGCACTCGCTCGGGTAGAATTGTAGTACCACCAAAAAAACTGTTCTAAAAAAAAAAAATTTACTAAATTTTATCAATTCTTAGGAAAATAAAAACCTAAGTACTTAGTTTTATAAGGAACCTGGGATGTTTGTTCACACATCACCACGAAAAAGTTATAATTTCTAACAGTTCAACATACCTACTTTGAGAATACTGGGTCAAACAGACTTTATTGTGGAGGGAATAATAAAGGATGTTGTACTTAAAGGTTAATACATTGGGCCACCTATTCATCTGTCATACATAATCATAGTGATCCTAAGTGGTATTGTGAACTGTTGGCCATTGTCCAAAATGAATGTTTTCTTTGTTAATTAGGTAACTTTGTTGTGGAGGAATGTGATGTATCTACCTACAATCATGTAGGTAGTTTGATAACTTGTTACTATGCGCTGTCATCTACATGTCAAACAGTGAATAAATCGGTACTCTTCAAGTCGGTTGTTTTCATTAGCCATCTCCTGAAATATCGTATATTACACCTATATACATACATACATACATAACTCCTTCTGTCGCAGTCGGGTAAAAAGAATCAAAAACGATACTGGTACAAATAAGGCGTTCATATCGCTAAAGAGCGATTTCTTCCAGACAATCTTAAGACAACATTTTTGCTCTATCGTAAAAACGGGAATACCTACATAAGAGAGTAAGATAAAGTAAAACATCAAATAATTTTAAGTCAACGCAGACGAACTCGGGGGCAACAGCTAGTGAGACACATTTATGTAGGCAATTAAAATGTGGTGTAGGGTTGCGTTGTGAAGCTCGTGTGAAACATAGCAGGTCATCAAGTTAACCAAACACAGTAAATTAAACAACAGCTTAGCTTAACGTTTAAGCGCTTAAGTTAATAATTGTGAAACCAATAACCGTTCTTCTTAGTATAGTCAAGAAGTTGTTAAAAGTATACTTTGTTTTAAAATGTTTTCCGCATTTTAAATTTACCGTACCTTAGCTGTTCAGTTAAGTCATTTTTCTTTGTTTTCCTTTCACAAATAAAGATAAGAAGAATAGTCACTAAACACGGTGAAACTGCTAAACTGCAAAAGTTTGAACACATTTTCGGTTATATTTTAAGTTTTAATTTCAAACATTTTTCCAAAACAAATCAGGCAAAGGCAACTATATTATTTTACATTTGAACAACGTATACGTAAACTCACAATAAATAATATTAAATATCTTTTTATTCTGCCTTTAAAATTACAGTTTAACGACACGACCTAAAATCTGGAACGAGCAAAGCAAGCTCGAGATTTCACTGAATTCTGGAGCAAGCGTAACTAAGTGAGCTTGATATTTTACTGCAATGGACGAGCTCGAGATTCTACGACCTGAAATCTGGAAGGAGCAAAGGAAACTCAAGATTTTCACAATGAAAATGAAAAGATATACGATCAAAAACCTAGAGCGAAAGAGAGAAGGCGAAGCATGCTCGAGATTTTACTGCAATGTGCGTAGGTACTTATGATACAAACAGAGCCAGGAGCGAGCGAAGCGAACTCGAGATTTTACGACCTGAAATCTGGAAGGAGCAAAGCAAACTCAAGATAGAACGAAACACAAGAAAACAATATTGTGTTTATTACCGTAGACGTCTCTTATTTTTAGTAAGTGACTCATTTGATTTCTGGGGTGGCCATAAAGATTCTGGGGTGGGCCGGGCCCACCCGGCTCCCCCCCCCCCCCCGCCCTTGATACGCCTATGATATCTGCGTAGGTAAGTGTGTAAGATAAATTTCTATCTGAATCTTTAGTCGACAACCCTACGACACTGCACTTGCCGTGAAATCGCAACGTGTTGTAATTACGAGATGAAAATAATAATACAACAAAAACCTGTTGAAGCGGCCGCTTAAACGTATACGATCCGACGCAATTAATCTACTACATATTCATATTGAAACGTGGAGGAAAGAAATTGCTATCTTTTTCATTGGACTATTCTTTCAGTTCAATATTCAATCGATTCAAATAATGAAATACCTAAATATAATATAACAACGTCCTGAAGTTTAATTGAGTGGGACAAAACGACTTAAAAATTGCATTACATTTGATGTTCATTAGTTTGAAAAATAATATGATAAGATGCCGCAAAATTTCTGACCACAACCAAATATATTTTGGTGGTGAGTTTAAGTAACTATGTGTAACCCATGTACTTTTTGAAGTAAAACTTCTTTACGCACGCTTGACTTGGAGAGTAAGATGGTGAATGCGTGTCGAGAGCGTTACGAAAAGTGCGATCGGGCGAGCCGAATGGAAGCTTTACTTAAGTCGTGTGGTCTAAACTGCAGCACACTCGTTTTTTTGTTTCAAACTGGGATGCTTGATATTTAATTTGCAACTTTAGACGATGACCGAGAAAATACATCATCACGTAACGTTCGATCCTTCGATCAACAATATCCAACTAGATAACGCGTCAGCCCTCAAAACATGTCCCGGCAAATAACGCCTCACTATTGGAGTGAAGTCTTATTCTGAATTAGTTGCGTTCGAACAAAGCCAACGTAAGCACGTCTCGCAATGCCGCAGTGTTCCTTCAAAAATTACTAGGAATTATGGTTGCTTTGAGGTCTAAATTATAATGTATTCGGACCTTTTTTTCGGTTCGTTAACAAAAAAATTTGTATATTCACGAGGACAGAATTTCTCTTTGATTTTGTATGCGACCCGTTATCTACTTGTATATTGTTGATCGAAGCGGAGAACGGTTATAATCACATTTCAATCTAACACCGATGACCGGCCAGTTACACAATAGCCCTAGAGGTCGGGCTATAAACGCAGTAGTTACGCCTCAGTTGACCCCTAATTCAACCATAGTTCAATAGCATCACGATCGATATTGGATTTAGCACTCGTCGAGTTGTTAATCCTGGGGATTAAAGCCTTAAACGGCTAAGTTCCCAGGTTGATTGAATTTCACAGTTTTGCATTTTAAACGAAAACTCAGACTGAATTATTGTTTCATGTGATGAAAAAATCGGTGACTAAGACAGTTGCAGTAAAAAGCGAAGGCAATAGATTGATGCAAAGACAAGATGTAACGTTGTTACATACAGGGTGTTAGGGTAGACAGTTGCACTACTTTAATGGGTGATTGTATGTCATGATACTGATCAACTTTCCTGAAGAAACATAAGGGATTGATTGATGATCAGACCATGAAACTGAACAACTTTCTCTGTGGGACCAACATCGAAATCGCGAAGAAAATCAGCCGTCCCATACATTTGGCTCATGTAGGTTTGTTCCATATTAAACTGCAAACCTACATGAGCCAAATGTATGGGAACGGCTGATTTTCTTCGCGATTTCAGCCAACTTTTTTTTTATCGGGATTCGATGTTCGTGCCATAGAGAAAGTTGTTCAGTTCGACGGTCTGATCATCCCCTTAATAAAGTGTCAGCATATTAAGAAGGACCCTAATATTATATGACGAAAGTTTTTACAATTCGCAAAGAGTTACAGCGTTAGCAATCAGATGTGGGCGAATGCCATAAAACACCGACAAAATAAGCTATCTCCCATAGCGTTCATCTCAATTCGAAACCAGTCCCATCAAGGCAGGACCGTTCTCGCAAGTACCGTTCCGTTTCATAACAGATTACACACGAGGATGACGTAAGAGGCGCAGGAGTCGCCCGATGACCGCCGATACCATTCTACATTCAAAGTTGTGACATCGATCATTGGCTAGGCCAACAATCGGAATTAGCAATGTGGCAGTTGTAGAGGTCATTGACTAACGTAATAACCACTAATGCCATGTGGTTCTATAATCTTTTTTCCTGTGGCTCTCCTATACGAGCCGATTGAGGGATGGCTTCTTTTGCAGTATTTTTGAGGACGAACATAAGAAGTTTTTTCCTGAAAGCCTACATTAAGCGTGAAACCCACTCAAGAGGTAAGCGGAAGGGATATGGAAACGGTGAGGAAAGGATGCGGCACGCAAGAGGCATCGACGCGTCATCGAAGAGTAGGCGATGCGGTGCGGTGCTAGTCTAGGAATAATTACGGTTTGAGATTGCATCAAAGACACTTTAGTAAATTGTGTTTGAACTAATATTACTGTTAGGAGGTCTGGCTCGCTCCGCACTTTAGGTATAATAACTTTACTACTGTAGTAACGTCACCAATTTTGTATTGAATTTCGTACAGCGCTCCTTGTGGCGTTGAGAACTAATTTCTGTCATACGAATTGGTGACGTAACTACAGTAGTAAAGTAGGTACAGTGAAAACTCATGGTAGACCCTCTGTACTCGGAGTTTCGATTTTCAATTTATCATCTTCGACCAAAATATTATTTCAGTTGAAGTTTAACGCGACAGTTTCGGACCTAACTCCATTGTAATAGAGTTGAAATTGGACCGAAAACGTTCACGCAAAATACGTGGTGGTTACACTCCGGTGGTGGACCGGCTATTAGTGAAGCAGAAATGAGCTAAGATAAGTGTCGTCCCATACAACAAAAATAAAATATTTTCACCTAAACTACTCGATTTTTGATTTAGGCTTTAGGACAATGTTTCACTAGGATCGTAAGATCTACCGATTGACACAGTTAAAAATAGGTACAGTGAAAAAATATCCTAAGTCCCTCCAATTGCAGTTTCGACCCACTGTGCGTCGGTCGTAGCTACCACGATTTCTTCTTCAGTCGAGTTCGTCGTATGAAGTCAGATTTTCGATAAAATGTATCATAGTTTTAAAGTTACAGTGCCTAAAAGATTTCCATACAAATCTATAATTAATCCCAGCATTAAAACTGTATATTTAAACGAAAATCTGACTTCATACGAACATAGAGATTAGTTTCTAGATTGTTTCTGAAAAATTTCATTGACTTTAATTGGATAGTATTGAAAATATCACTAAACTACGTTTGTATGCAGCGCGGATTTGCGCTCTCGGAATAAACTTCTCTTAAACGAAGCCATCGTGCAGAAAATCACCAAGTTTTCCATGTTTTTTTCATACCTAAATGTAATGTTTTGTTAATGTCTTAATTATTCAAGACATTTTATTTTATTCTTTTACCTGTGGATGTTCTAACTGAGTTTTCAGATTATCTCTGACTACCCCTTCGAGGAATATAGTCGTGATCATATGCTATGCTATGCTAGGCTCCGTAAATTTCCCCGACTATAACGCATGCCGCAGGAGGCACGCGTAGCGTAAGCGGTGAGGAAGGGATAAGCATCGGGCAAGCATCGGGCATCGACGCGGCGCCGCTTCCACGCCGCTTCGATGCCCGATGCGTATCCCTTCCTCACCGCTTACGCTACGCTTGCTTACCCCATACCTCACGAAATAGTCGGGGAAATCTACGGATTTTTGTATGGAGTAGGTTGAATTAATTGCACTTTAGGTGGTAATTTGGGATATAGTAGATACATAAATTGAAGAACATAGGTAAATTGAAAAAACATAAACTGAAAAACATAAATTCTCAACAATCCCCGTTTTTTTTATTGTGTATTATTGAATATCATTTTTATCTATTTTAATATAACAGCTATTTTTGAGTTTAAGAGGATATTCCTGTCAGCGTGCCCGAGCGCGCTGCATACAAACGAAGTATAATCCTATTTTCTATTAATTAAATTGATCGAACAACTAATAAACAGCTATTTTTGAATTTAAGAGGATATTCCTGCCAGCGCGCCCGAGCGCGCTGCATACAAACGAAGTTTGATCCTATTTTAAAAGTATTAAATAATCGAAGATCTTATCAACAGCAATTTTCAGGTTTAAGAGGATATTCCTGTCGTAACGACGCGTCGTTACGGTACCGGACTACCGCCTTAGGCGTGAAACCCACTCAAGAGGTACGCGGATGGGATAAGGAAGCGTTGTGGAATGGATACGTCACGCAAGAGGCATCGACGCGTCATCGAAGAGTAGGCGATGCGGTGGAGTTCTAGTCTAGGAATAATTACGGTTTGAGATTGCATCAAAGACACTTTAGTAAGTTGTGTTTGAACTAATATTACTGTTAGGAGGTCTGGCTCACTCCGCCTTTAGGTATAAAAATGTACCTACGCGGCCGGGTCCGGTACCGTAACGACGCGTCGTTACGACAGGAATATCCTCTTAAACCTGAAAATTGCTGTTGATAAGATCTTCGATTATTTAATACTTAATGTAGTACGTCAGACAGGTTGGGAAAGTAGAGTGGAGGACGTGTGGTTGAGTATTTTGCCGACTGTGCCGAACCAATCCTCAGTCAACATATGCGTCTGTTATTTACCGGGACACTTGAATGTAGACGATGTCTCCTCCTTCTATACAAACTGTCAAAACTGTATTCTTGGTTCCAAAGAGGACGATGACTTTATTCTTATTGGTGATTTCAACACTCGATACATCACATGGTCACCCACCTCTCATGGTAGTGCCTTGGTTCCCACTGACCCAGGAGACAAAAAGGCAAACTTGCTCGCAGAGTTTCTTGCTTTGTGTAACCTGTCTCAATTTAATAATATCCCTAACCATAATGGTCGATGCCTTGATCTGGTTCTCGCCACAATTAACGAGCTTAACGTTTATGGAGCTGATACTTTGCTAAAAATGGATCGTCATCACCCTGCTATCGTGTTGGATTTCGAAATACCTCAATCAAGTAAACCATTTACTCCCAATAAACTCATGCTTCCTAACTATCGCAAGTGTGACTATAATCAAATTCGATTGGAATTAGACTGCACAAACTGGAACGATATTCTCTCTTCCCCTGACGTCAACGAGTGTGTTAATGCCTTCTATGACGCGCTATATGCTGCTATTAACAGACATACTCCATTAACCAGAGATAAATCGAGTGAGTATCCTGCTTGGTATAGTTACGGATTAATTAGGTGCCTGCGAGAAAAATTGAAATACCATAGACTTTACAAAAAATACGGTAATCCTAGAGACTACGATACTTTTGCCCTGCTACGTACTAGATGTAAAATCTTAATAAAAAAATGTTATAACTCATTTATCGAGTCTGTCGAAGATACGCTAACTTATAACATTAAATCCTTTTGGCGCTTTGTAAACTCTAAGAGGGGACGAACGGCCATGCCTCAGGCAATGTCGTACGATGGAACCATATCCTCCGATAGCCAGGAAATATGTGAACTCTTTTCTCAATATTTTGGCTCTGTTTTTCAAACGTCTACCGTAGGAGTCACTGTACCTAGTGCGTCAGGTAACGACTCTAATAGAGGTGTGTTGTCAAATATTATTCTTAGCAGGGAAGATGTAGTGAAGACGCTGAAACATCTTGACAAGAACAAGGGTTCGGGACCTGATCGCATCCCTCCCCTGTTTGTAGTTGCCTGTGCTAAAGAACTTTCATTACCATTGTGTTTAATATTCAACAAATCTCTCGCTGCGGGCGTCTTTCCAACTAAATGGAAAATTGCACATATCATCCCTATCCACAAATCAGGTGATAAATCTCGTTGCGAGAACTATCGTCCAATCAGTATTCTCTCATGTTTTGGCAAGATATTTGAAGCATTGGTTTATACATACTTTTATTCTCATGTTAAACCCTCACTGTCTGAAAAACAACATGGTTTCATTAGCCAGAGATCAACTCTGAGCAATCTCCTTGTTTACAAAAGCTACCTTTGTACCGCTTTTGCTAAAAGAGGCCAAGTCGACTCTATATATACCGATTTTTCTAAAGCCTTTGACAAGGTCGACCACTCGATTCTGTGTAATAAACTATTCTTGCATGGTATTCACGGGAGTTTGTTTCGTTGGGTTTGTTCATATCTTGAGAGTCGAAGTCAACTGGTTGCAGTCAAGGGTTTCACTTCTTCTCCTATGCCAATAACTTCAGGCGTTCCACAAGGCTCTCATCTCGGACCATTATTTTTTATATTATTTATCAACGACTTAATTGAGCGCTTGGCCAGCCCCTGCTTGCTATATGCGGATGATCTTAAGGTTTACACTCGTGTGGAGTCTGTCAATGATTGTCATGTACTTCAGAAGGACTTAAACGCAATTAATGATTGGTGTATTAGTAACCGCATGAGTCTCAACGTCACTAAATGTTTCGTGATCATATTCACACAAAAGCACCTCAAAATTGTATATGATTACCAACTATCAGGCCAAACGTTGGAACGGAAAACTGTGGCTAAAGATCTGGGTGTTCTCTTTGATGAGAAGCTTTCTTTTCGTCCTCACTACGAAAGCATTACTGCCAGGGCTTACAAGCTTCTAGGTTTCATCTCAAGGGTGACTAAAGATTTCAAAAAACCGAGTAGTTTCTTGCTTCTCTACTACAGCCTCATCAGGAGTATTCTTGAGTATTGCTGCCCTATCTGGTCTCCTTACTATTCCGTCCATATATCCAGCATTGAGCGCGTGCAAAAGAAATGTCTTAGGATCTTGTCTTACCGTATGAACTTGAGGCTCCCTGACTACGACCGTCGCTGTGAGATATTTAAAGTGCAGAAACTTGAATTGAGGCGCATGCAACTCGACCTCTCCACTCTCCACAAACTTCTTCATTCGGCCATCGACTGCCCTGCTCTCCTATCGTCTCTTAATATAAATACCCAATATAGAGTTCGAGTCCCCAAAACGTTTTCCTTGCAGATCTATATTAATAATACCTCTTTCTATAACCCCCTGTCACGTATGTGTCGTAATTATAACGAAATTGTCGCGAAATCTAACGAACTAGATATATTCGATTCGAACCAGTATCGGTACAAAAGACGCGTCATCTCCGCTCTCCGCTCTGCTGTGAATACCTAGAAGACCTAGTTAGGTACAATTAGGTACAACCAAAAACGACTAGATATCATATTAAGTTCTCAACATTATTTTTGTTTGTCTTTTTTATTTCTGTAATTTTTTGTTGTTCGATGCATGGAAAAATTGTCCTCTTGTTTTCTTTTTCTTTTTAGTATGTATAGAGTCACGCACACGATGCTAATTGTTTATCTTTTGCTTATTTCATGATGTGCACATATGCTTAGGATTATGGCTTGCTTTACATTATAACCTGTCTATATTTGGTGTTTTTATAACTGTAATCTGTTTTATGTGCCTAATAAATAAATAAATAAATAAATAAATACTTTTAAAATAGGATCAAACTTCGTTTGTATGCAGCGCGCTCGGGCGCGCTGGCAGGAATATCCTCTTAAATTCAAAAATAGCTGTTTATTAGTTGTTCGATCAATTTAATTAATAGAAAATAGGATTAAACTTCGTTTGTATGCAGCGCGCTCGGGCACGCTGACAGGAATATCCTCTTAAACTCAAAAATAGCTGTTATATGAAAATAGATAAAAATGATATTCAATAATACACAATAAAAAAAACGGGGATTGTTGAGAATTTATGTTTTTCAGTTTATGTTTTTTCAATTTACCTATGTTCTTCAATTTATGTATCTACTATATCCCAAATTACCACCTAAAGTGCAATTAATTCAACCTACTCCATACAAAAATCCGTAGATTTCCCCGACTATTTCGTGAGGTATGGGGTAAGCAAGCGTAGCGTAAGCGGTGAGGAAGGGATACGCATCGGGCATCGAAGCGGCGTGGAAGCGGCGCCGCGTCGATGCCCGATGCTTGCCCGATGCTTATCCCTTCCTCACCGCTTACGCTACGCGTGCCTCCTGCGGCATGCGTTATAGTCGGGGAAATTTACGGAGCCTAGCATAGCATAGCATATGATCACGACTATATTCCTCGAAGGGGTAGTCAGAGATAATCTGAAAACTCAGTTAGAACATCCACAGGTAAAAGAATAAAATAAAATGTCTTGAATAATTAAGACATTAACAAAACATTACATTTAGGTATGAAAAAAACATGGAAAACTTGGTGATTTTCTGCACGATGGCTTCGTTTAAGAGAAGTTTATTCCGAGAGCGCAAATCCGCGCTGCATACAAACGTAGTTTAGTGATATTTTCAATACTATCCAATTAAAGTCAATGAAATTTTTCAGAAACAATCTAGAAACTAATCTCTATGTTCGTATGAAGTCAGATTTTCGTTTAAATATACAGTTTAATGCTGGGATTAATTATAGATTTGTATGGAAATCTTTTAGGCACTGTAACTTTAAAACTATGATACATTTTATCGAAAATCTGACTTCATACGACGAACTCGACTGAAGAAGAAATCGTGGTAGCTACGACCGACGCACAGTGGGTCGAAACTGCAATTGGAGGGACTTAGGATATTTTTTCACTGTACCTATTTTTAACTGTGTCAATCGGTAGATCTTACGATCCTAGTGAAACATTGTCCTAAAGCCTAAATCAAAAATCGAGTAGTTTAGGTGAAAATATTTTATTTTTGTTGTATGGGACGACACTTATCTTAGCTCATTTCTGCTTCACTAATAGCCGGTCCACCACCGGAGTGTAACCACCACGTATTTTGCGTGAACGTTTTCGGTCCAATTTCAACTCTATTACAATGGAGTTAGGTCCGAAAGTGTCGCGTTAAACTTCAACTGAAATAATATTTTGGTCGAAGATGATAAATTGAAAATCGAAACTCCGAGTACAGAGGGTCTACCATGAGTTTTCACTGTACCTACTTTACTACTGTAGTTACGTCACCAATTCGTATGACAGAAATTAGTTCTCAACGCCACAAGGAGCGCTGTACGAAATTCAATACAAAATTGGTGACGTTACTACAGTAGTAAAGTTATTATACCTAAAGTGCGGAGCGAGCCAGACCTCCTAACAGTAATATTAGTTCAAACACAATTTACTAAAGTGTCTTTGATGCAATCTCAAACCGTAATTATTCCTAGACTAGCACCGCACCGCATCGCCTACTCTTCGATGACGCGTCGATGCCTCTTGCGTGCCGCATCCTTTCCTCACCGTTTCCATATCCCTTCCGCTTACCTCTTGAGTGGGTTTCACGCTTTATGGGGTTCAAGGAAAGCGCCTCCCGAGTGACGAAACCTCAGTTCATCTGGCGCACCCTGGGCAGTCAGCCTCGATACTATACCATTACTGACTGGCTAATCTTTACACTGCAGCATGAGTTATTGTCATATATAACCGCATTACAATAGCTCATGCAGAAGTAGAAAGGACAGCCAGTCACATATAGATATAGCTCATGCTGACACGAAAGATGTTGTAAAAACGTTTCTGACCACTCCGAAAGGACGTTACGGTCGTAGGTTTTTTGACCGCTACTTCGTTCGCGTGGATTACAAACATTTCCATCTCATTTCACTCTCCCTTTGGGTTGTTTTTGTTTGTCATTTAGTCTGTATGTCAAGTTTTATCGTTTAAGTATGTTTAGTATCTACGCTCGTTGGCGTAGTGGAGCTTCGGTATCGGAAACGATCACAGAAATTAAGCAACGTCAAGTCCGGTCAGTCTTTGGATTGTTGGCCGTTTAGTGGAATTTCATCTCGAGCGTTTCCGTGCTTCGGAAGGCACGTTCAGCTGTTGGTCCCGGATATTTCCGTCAGATGGCGGTGTAACTTTTCGTTAAGCTAGGTCGGAGGCCTATTGCCCTCCACCAATCCGCACTGGGCCTGCGTGGTGGAGTATGGCCCACTCCCTCTTACCTTTATTAGTGAGAGGAGGCCTTTGCCCTGCAGTGGGATCCTACAGGCTATAATTTTTTTTACATTTTTATGTATATTTAACTTGTTCTGGTCTGATTCAACCTATAAATTGCAAACTGATTATCAGGTACTGGCCAAATGTGATGTAAAACCCTCCGACACCCGATAACATTCAAAATTTGTGGCGACATCGATTATTGTAATGTCAAATGGTCAAAATTAGCAACAGTAGCAGAGGTCATTGACTAACGCAATATGACAATAAGCACTAAGCTTTTAAACGAGATGGGTTTCTGTGTGGTATGCGGAACAGCAATTTGGACACAAAGTTCAGAACGCAACTTGACCTGTATAAATATTTATATCGGTGCCGGGATAGGACCTTTATATGTAACATTGCCTAAGATGAACCTCAAGAATATCGAGACTATCGGTGAATTGAGACGGTTTACAGTCCGTCTAAAAAGTATTGAAAAAAAATGAGGGCGCTCCCTCCAAGCAAGAACGTCAAAATCAAGCATAACCTGCAACACCACCATACTAAAATGATTCGTTCCGTCTGAATTATTTTCAAGACTTTTTAGACAGATTGTACTTAGATTTACGATACGTATTTCGGGGAGGTTCGAAACATGAATTGTTGATTCCTCAAGGACATTTTGTAGTTGCACAACCATTGCACAACTATAGAACTAAAATAATGTTTTGAGCAGACGTTTCAAAGTAGTAGAATAGGTATTGCTCTGAATTAATCATTTATGTGAAATAAGAAGCAGATTGGTCATAAAGTCACACCAGATCATAGGCTGATCTGTTGTGATTGTGACTTGTTTGATTGAGGAGTAGGAAAAAGAAATATTCGCCTTCCCTCCATTGCAAACGGGAGACAGCAATAAGAAAAAACATGGCTATTAGAGAGCCAATTCCAGAGATCATTTCCAGGGAGTCAGTTGCCTCAAGGTATACCAGTTGCTGTCAAGCTGGCCTAATTTGACAGTCAATCAGATGTGCCCTCTAGTCGGGCAAAAACAGGCCAATTAATAAACTTGTTCATATAGATGAACAATGATGATGATGTTTTTTCCATGCCTATGCATGGAATGTCTAAAAATACCCAACAACAAACAATCTTCTCATTGTTTCCTTGAACTATTAATACTCTTACGGCACAATAAACATGTGAAACGAAAAGGAAAGTCTAGTAAATTCCGAGGATCAATTCGACACATCAATCACGATTCACCGGCCAATCAAGTATTCGGAACACACGGGGGCGAATTCGAGTTCGAGAGGCGTACGTGTCGAAAGGGGCGATGCGTTTAACATACCTTATTGGGGCGAAGCGAAAATCGAAAGTGTCTTTCTCGGGATTCTCGATTCGGTCATCAGGTTGTTTTGATGCAGGTGTTACTTACATCACGCTATTCCGTCAGAATGACAATTCACACAAAAGGAAACCCACGGATTGAGTGGTCAAAAAGTTTGCAGCAGTCAACAGGCAAGTTGTTGAACTAGTAACGTTCCTAATTTCTTCTGTAGAGTTGAAAATTTGAATGGATGTCTTTGAGTTTGACTTGCCATCGTAGTGAAGAGATTGGTCAGCCAGCATTAGAGGCTTGAAGATTTCCCAAAGTGCTCTATTTGTACAAAGTTTAAAAATATTTCTACACTTCAGCTATTACTTGCATTATTCCACTCACACCTAAAATCGAAAGTGTCAACACACGTCCATCAGATTCTTTCAGTAACACGTTTCGTTTATTTATTACCTAACAATTACGTTACAGGTGATCAACAATAAATAACTGTTGCGTGCCGAATGTTGAACGCTGCGCGCGCGCAGACGAGACGCGGGTGCAATATCTTATTGGCGAAAGTGCTGTCGCGGAATGTTTCCATCGATTACATCGTAGTTTGTTATGGCATACGGGTCTTAGAAACCAATGGACCCTTGAATTATGTAGTGATTTCTTTACGAGATGTCTAGATTCTAGAATGCGTATTGTTTGTCAAAATATTTATAAAGACATATATTTACCGGCCGTAGATAAAACTAAGATTGCCATGATGGCAGCCTACCCCCGGTAGCAGTGTAGGAGATATTAAAAGAAGACACGATCTACCTTTTAAATTACTTACATCGATGAATAATCATTAATCAAACTTAGCCCGATTCCAGTTGCCACCCCGATTGCTCTAATCATCGTGGAAACTGGCGGTCCGCACATTGCTGGTGGCGCCATCTCCACGAGCGATACTGTCGCAGCGATTCTCTCGCCGAAACACCATACTAAATGTGCGAGGTGAGCGTCACACCGCGTTGAAACTGCCATTTGGAGATTAGCTCATTCATTTTGAGATTTGGTGGCTCGGCGAAAATATCACAATTTAATCGCTCGTGGAGATAGCGCCTTTAGCTGATCAGCTTAAGTAACCGCCGGCTGCATTTCAAAAGCCAAGTGACATAGCTTCAACGTAATTGCAAGTGCCATGCTACCTAATTGTGTGGCGTGGAAGCACACAAACACAATAATTTGCATATTGATTAAGTGTAATTGGTTATTGTGAGAACTGTTGACGCTTATTGGGTATGCGTATTGCGTGTCAGTTAAATTACGACGCAATGAAATAGATTGCGTGACCTGAAACTTATATTAGGAGAACTTCATTATTTTTGAAGGAGTGATTCTTTGAAGCAGGCATAGACAGTGTCGGCCTAGTTGGAACGAAGACCTCTTCATCCATTCGCCGGAGGAAGGCCGAAGAAATTTGGAACCGACGACTTCAGACATGTAAAACCTGGGTTAGAATCCAGAAGTACTGCTGAATACTAACTGCCATTTTTGTGTCCTCACATTCCTGTACCTAATAATGTCTACGTATAGCCACAATTTGGTTTCAAAACAATGTTCACAAATAACCATCGATGGTTCCTTCTTATCACTATGATATAACTATGACCCGCAGAGCATAACAGTAGATTCAGTATAATGTTTCGGTCGATTTCATTCGAAACAAAAACAAAAACGTAAAACTATTTCGTAACCTGAGAACTGAAAGAACGTTTTTATCGATACGCAATCTGATTTAATTACCACTTGTAGCAATTGTTCGCAACTATAGTTAAACCACAGTACTATTAATTGAAGCAGTATAACGTCTTACTCGGACGGTGCTGAGCTGACCAATATTTCTACATATACCAAGCCCAATGAAACAAAGACACTGGGTGGGCGACAGTCGAACCACGTCCGTACTCTGGGAAAACACAAAGTACTGGTGGCGGTGTGGCGTGTGCTTTGCTTATTGGGCCATCGAAGAGAAAAGAACCTGTGCAAGTCTGACATAATTAGTAGTTTTGGCTATCACTGCACTGGCGTAAGTCCATGACCAAGGGGCTAGCAGGCCAGTCCAGCAAAAAAGGTCAAAAATCGAGCCATGACTCTGTGGTTGTTTCTTTGCGTATGAAAAATAGAGCGCGCATGACGGTTTTCTCGTTTTATCGCTTAGTCGTGCGTGGCATGCTGGCCGTATTTAAAGTGGGCGTATTTAATCATAAATGATGATGGAAATATTCTAAGTGCCACAAAAGTTTTCATAGGCTATGTGCATGCATGAGCAAAGAGTGTTTCAATAGTATGAATACGAGATTCTACTGCTTGTATTAAACGTACTTTGCTTAAACCATAGATAGATGAAGATAAGTTTAACGCAGACGGGTGTTTCCGTCCCGTTTCAGCTCGTAATTGTCCGTAATCACACGTCTCGCGTTAATCTATCGATACGCAAATGGAGATAGTGTCGACACTATCGCTTTTTTTCGACAGCGAATTTGAGCGCAACAGTTACTTGTGTTACGTAACGTCACCAGTTCGTTCGTTTGATTCATTTAAACGATAGTGCAAAGAGCCCACAAGTAAACGATGTGCATGTAAATGTCTGACCAAAATGTGCCAAAATCATAGCCGAACCGAACGGACTTTGCGAAATAGAATATCTTTACCCGATTTTCGCCGAAGATATGCGCCTGCACGTCATCACCTCTCTGGCTATATTAAAATGGATGGCCGCAGATGGACGGGGCCATCGCCTACTAACAGGTACACTATCGTAAGCGATATAGCTCAAATCTGATCAGATTTGCAGCACAGTGTGGCATGCTTAACAATGGCTGCACTTGACGTCTAGGAAAACTGCCTGTAATACAAACAAAATATGCAAATCTACGGCCCCATTTATCCTCAGATTACAGCGCTAAGAGGAACAGCTGTAAAACGTTACGATACGCAATAAATTCCAGGCTCGGACAAGCAAGGCTTTGCATCACACTTGCGCTTTATCTAACCAATAAAAGCGCGTACACTCTTGCATCATGACGATGCAACTATTACTATGACACTTCCTTGTGTATTACTAACACAACCTGTTAACAAATGAGAGAGAAACAAGAAACCACAACGTTAGCCAATGAATTCAAAACCAGAAACCCAAATGGGTGAACAACATTGGATATTCAACTTTTTAAAAAAAATTTATTTTTGACTTTTTTGCAAATCAAATCCATTCAATTGCGGACAATTTGATTAAGATAAAATATATCTGAGAATTAAATAACTAGCCAGTCGTTTGATAATGCCTTGTAAGGGAAAACGTCAGTAACAAATATGTACAGTCACCATCAGATATATCATAGCACACAAGGTGGTCAAATATTTGTAAGCAGTTCTATTAATTTTCAATAATTTCTTTACACAGAACCAATAAAAAATAACTGAACTCGTAGAACATCAAATATATCTACGTAGTCAGGGTGATCTTAAACATCTGAGCAGTTTAGGAAAAAAGACCTTACTCCGCTGTTATACATTTCATTTTTAAATAACACTGTAAAGAAATTATTGAAAAAAAGTTGTTCAGATAGAATTGGTAACATTTACTGTAAAGAATTTATTGAAAATTGGCATTGCTCAGAAATATTTGAATACCTTGTATGCTACGATATATCTGATGGCGACTGTACTTAACGGTCAACGGTGGAAATATCAGCATCATAATAATGATGATGCATATAAGCATTATGCTCCCGACTATATTTCGCGAGGGGATAACCCCAGCAATGCAACTGTTCACCCTAAAGTAACACCCTGTTTTCTGAAAACTCAAAACATTCACACATAATGATGAAGTTTATGATAAAATAAAAGTTTCAAATTATCAACACTAAAGAGGTAAGATGTCAACGTGCTTACCGTTAAAGATAAACTTAGATCTTAAGTACTTTTGGACTAATACACTTTAACTGTAACAGTATCGTGTATCGGGAAGAGATAAAAGTGTCACCGAGTTTGTGTTGAAGTAGTGTGCACCTACTGTACTGAATGCCTGCATCACGTTGTTTGCAAGGAACTTAGGTGTTTCGAATAAACTTACAGGTGACATGTAATAATTATGATTAAACATAACATTCATATATACGTCCACACAGGCTTTATCTATGGGAACGAGACATACTGCACCATGCAGGCACAATACGGGTTGGTGTTAGTGTTGGCCCTTTTGTAGTCAGTCAACTTGATGTCAAAGAATTTTTATGCGTGCAAAAGTGCATTAGCAGACTTCACATAAACAGCGTTACAGGTTCCCTCACGAAGTTTTCCTTCACCAAAGATTTATGGATTATAATTATCTACCAAACCTTAGGTCCTAAATCGACCAACAAAAACCCACCCATTATCTAAGCCTTATAAACTCAATGAAAGAATCATATTCATTGATCAACAAAGACATGTCTTTCATACAATATGTGTTTCCATGTTATGTAGGTGTACTCCTTTGATATTAATGAATTCGTCTCTTTAGCAATCGACTGTCTATATCTGAAAGGCGGTACTTTGGCTAATCAATAAAGAGAAGAATATGAATAAATTTCCGGTGCTGGGATACGAAAGCGGATCTCTTTCATACCTTGGGAATAAAAGCACTTAGTCACTTTTATGGATGCTATAATGAATAGATGTTTTATGGGTTTGTATTACTATAAGATTTAATAGGTTGAATTAGGTAGGCAACATCTGCAATTATACAGAGTGTTATTGCATTATTTTAATGGGTCCTACAAAAAGGGGAGGTGCGGAGTACTCGAAACCGACGGGCATGTATGAAGAGATGTATGGATGTGAATGAGGCAAAACAGGTATGTAAGGATCGTAGTAGATGGTGCGCTCTGGTCTCTGCCTACTCCATTGCCATTGGGAAAGAGGCGTGACGTTATAGATAGATAGATATAATGGGTTATTCTTACTGTACTCATGATACTGAACAACTTTTCGAAATAAACAAAGGAAAATTCTCAAAAAAACAATTCAAATTTTCATACAAATGTTCGATCAGCAGATTTCGATTGCATTTAGTATGGAAATAACAGCATTTTTTTGCTGATTATGATTACCTTGACGTCCCAAAACTCCCAAATACCGCAGTGTCTTGAAACGAAAGTCTTCGATCAGTGTGTGTTGCCAGTGATGACATATGGAACAGAGACGTGGTCGCTCACTAAAGGCCTCATAAAAAGGCTGAAAGTCACCCAAAGGGCAATGGAGAGGGCTATGCTCAGAGTTTCCCTGCGAGATCGGATCAGAAATGAAGAAATCCGCAGAAGAACCAGAGTAGCTGACATAGCCCAAAGAATTGCTAAACTAATGTGGCAGTGGGCAGGGCACATTGCTCGCAGAACCGATGGCCGATGGGGCCGGAAAGTTCTCGAGTGGCGGCCGCGTACCGGAAAGCGCAGCGTGGGTAGGCCCCCCACACGGTGGACCGACGACTGGTGAAGGCGGCGGGAAACCGTTGGATGAGGGTAGCGCAGGACCGGTCGTTATGGCGATCCTTGGGTGAGGCCTATGTCCAGCAGTGGACGTCCATCGGCTGAGATGATGATGATTACCTATTGGTTTCTTAGGGAAATTGTTCAGTATCATGGGTACAATCACCCTTTAAAGTAATGCAACTGTTTACCCTAACACTTTATATGATAAAATTTTACCCTGGACTCATTTGCGTTTTTGTGACCTACCTCGGGTAAGTAACTAAGTAGGTAATCAGTGACCAATCATTAATCAGTCACGAAGCAAATCAAAGATAGTTAGCTAATCAAGTCATCTTTAATTCACTCTAAACGTTAACCCATGCACGTAAAGGGTAATTTAGCACTAAACCAGGCGTTTAACTGTAAATCGGATGTAAATTTCTAATCAAAGCTATGTACATTTCTCAATCTACTTCGTGATTAATTAAAAGGCTATTGAGTGTTCCCTAACAACCTAAGTCGATACAAATCATAGATTTTATAGCAATATAGTTATATCCCTTTTGACCTCAAAAAGGTCATTCATTGACTTATTCAAAGTTCATTGATGATGCTATGTACCACGCACACTGCGTACCAATGTGCCTTTTATGAAAAAACACCACTATCTAAAATAAAAATAAATTATATTCAAATAAGAATAGTATGACAGAGCAGTGTGAAGGTCAGTCAGCCGCGATAAAATTATTGTGATATAAAATTGGTCTCGAAATAAAGCTTTTAAATATATCCAAATAGATAATTAACAACCAATTCTGCAGTATCTATTAGGTGGCCAGAAACGACAAAAAACCAATACAAATGATGAACTTTCGCCCATCTTTCTTTCTAGAAGTAGATGTGATGAAGTCTTTGTGTATGATTTCATCACATCTATTCTCATTTGCGACGGACCCAATAATACCCTGCAGTGTGAAATCATCAAAGATACATCTAAACTACCAGGCTGCCAGAACCAAGAAGAAACCAGCACAAACGTCACTAACCTTTCTCAATAAGATCGTTCCATTTCTTCGCCCAACCTCGCAAACTCTTCGCATATGTTTTTTCTATATCCGCTCTCTCTTGCACTAAAGCCTGCAGTTCACTGCACAGTCTGTGTCCGTCGTCGACTCGCCTCGTGGTCCGTTTGTAGTTACCAGGCTCCCAGAAGGAGTCGGATGTGACGGAGAGCAGCGCCTGCTCGTCGCTGTGGTGCGACATAGCGCTGGCGGTGCGGCACTCACACACCGCCCCTCTGTAACAATAGATATAATAACATTATGGACAAGTTGTAACACAACTGGCTGTTCTGTGAAGGAAACCGTTAGAAATCTACATGCTTCAATTTCGAGGCGTATATTCTGTCCATTCCCAAATCACCAAATCTGTGCGAGGAAGCTAAGCTGCAAGCGAGGAAAAATCGATCAATAGAATTGTTTAATTTTCTTATATCCCTGCATAGCGCAGCTCTAGTAGAAAGGCTTTATAAGGGCGATTGGGCTTAATACAAGTCACAGTGGACAGAGTTAAGGTGAAATATGGGTATTTAGAACATCTTTCTGTACGAATTAGAAAACCACTCAAAGAAGATAGGGAGGGGTTTAAAGAGCGGTACAATTTTACCTGAAAATATAAATGAAGAAAAATCCTAACCTTAAATTATGGTTAAGATGTATTTATAAGCCCGTAAACTTTACAATTGTCTTAGCTGTAACTTATTTCCATCCCAACTACCTGTGTTGGCAGCCCAGCATGCGCTTTCAACTTTTATAAAATAACGAAGGTCTGGCGTTCATGGGAACTGGCTCTAAACAGTTTTGTAACTCCTGTAAAACCAGGACCAGCAGCGGTCACCCACCACTTACAACACTAAACAATTAGGGGCAGCGAGTCGAGGAAATGACTCTCAACGGTCGCATATCTCTATACATAAATTCAAGGCGTGCATTTTACTTTAATTTATAACTCGTACCGCCATAATAATAAATCAGATAAGCATAATTGAAACAGTAACGTACACTGTAATATAACGATGATAATTACAATTACATCACTCGATGATGCCTCGCGTTAACGTCAGTCACGGATTTATGCATTGCTTCATGCGATAGGAATCTTCATTGAGCATACACGTTCTAAGATAGTAAATAATCCAACTACGCTGTAGCATAATCTGATTCGATCGCACACCATATTCCTAGGGTGGCTAACACCAAAAAGTATTTAGGTTTAAATGTGATGCTGTCACTGTCTTTTCATGGGCAGTGTGAGAGACAGGGGCGTTTACTTCTAAATACTTGTTGGAGCAAATCAGGCTTAGTATGAAAAGGTACACAATTTCGCACAATAGTTCAAATAAAAGATGCTATTTCATAATTCATAATAACTGTAAGCGTATGCTTACAGAAGCATTGTGTAGTCCACCAAACCGCGTTGGGTACGTCTGGGCCCTATTTAATAAACGTAATACGTGACAATTGACAATGACAATATGGAGTACATTGCTGGTTACTAATGACGCTAAACTTGCAGTAGGTAACATTCTCTTAGCATTCTCAGCAATGTACTCTTTTCACCGTACTTTACTACTGTAGTAACGTCACCAATTTTGTATTGAATTTCGTACAGCGCTCCTAGTGGTTACGTTGAGAACTAATTTCTGTCATACGAATTGGCGACGTAACTACAGTAGTAAATTACAGGAATCACTCATGGTAGGCCCTCTGAATTGTCACGTTTATTAAATAGGACCCTTGTGGACTGAAGCATATTTACACCTTCCCTGAGGGTGCCTGAGGGTAGAGAGGGTAGATTCCCTTAGCCTATGCTCAGCATTGGGACGTATATAGGCTGCCAATACTTGATAAGCATATGAGTATAACGTTCCCCAAAGGGGTAATCAGAGATATTTATAGTCGGAATATCCACATTTCCCTAAAAATATGCAAACTCTGTCCAGCATGACAGGTAGTGAGCACATCGTCCCATTTAATAGATAGTGACCATTAGTGACATTGTAGCTCTCGAACGGATGGACCGATTTAGATTAGTTTTTTTTTTAAATAGAAAGATACTTTTTGCGAGATTGTTCTTAGCTTACGCATTCATCATCATCAGCCTATACACGTCCCACTGCAGGGTACAGGCCTACCCTCTAGGAGGGTGTTTGGGCGTTAGTCCACCACGCGTGCCCAATGCGGATTGGTAGACTTCTATGTGAAGTCTACCGATCAGAATTTCTTCTTCTGCATATGCATTAATTGACCTAAAATATTTGGCGTTGGGGGTTTTTCCAGAATTATTTAATACGTCGATGTTCACATGCAATGTATTTGGGCTTGATACCCATTTGGGTGTAACATATGCGGGTGTATTAATTTATTTATCCTTCGTACTAAGAATTTGAATCATGTAATGTTAACCAAATGTCAAGTTCAAAGTCACACTGACATTGATCTTGAACGCGAGTGGGATGGAAAAATTCATTCACTAACATTACGAAGCCGAGTTAACGACTAGCGGATACCGGTTTAGAAACATAATTGCTTGGGTATCTTTGCATTTTCTTAACGTGTTTAACTATAATTGTTTTCTAGGTAGATAGAGTATCTATACACTATCAACCTAAACAACAATTATAAATCACTACGGCGAACTTCTTACCGCCTGAGAATTAGTTTTTCCCGACACACACTTGGCTGTTTTATATAGCCTATGTTACTCAGGGATAATGATGCTACATTATCCCTGAGTTACATAGGCTATATAAAACAGCCAAGTGTGTGTGTTCTAATGGTGAAAGAATTTTTAAAATCGGTTTAGTTGTTTTTGCGTGGAAGCGTAACAAACAAACTTACATTCGCATTTATAATATTAGGGATTAAGGTTATAGGGATGTTTGTTTGTATCTTGTTCGCAGTTGCACAGAAAGCTGCTGCCGTATAAATATTGTTTCATTAGGTCGGACTGCCGAACCAATTCCTGGATTCAAAACCCGGACCTTTGGCTTCACAGAATGCAGTGTATCTACAAGAAGTTAATTTCCAAGCGAACAAAAATGGCTAACACCCATTGGGATAGAAATTATAATTCAAAAACAATTACCTAAAATACTGAAGAACGTGATGTACTTTTCCTTGACAACGCCCCCGACACTTCCTCCTCACTTTCGTCATCACAGAATTAACAAACGTAATCCGATAGAACTCGATAGAACAGCGTAACTAGGGGCACGACACTAATTCACCATGTAGGCAACGCACAGATTACTTGAGATTACTCCCGTCGCGACTCCCACGGCTTTGTGATAACGGACGGACACAAGCAAACAACGCGATTTAGCGCTGATTGAGCTGCGGGATTTTTTATGAGCCTTTTTTCTAGGACGAGTTTTGAAGGCTGGTTTTGTTTGTAATAAAATTAAAAGATTTTAGTGAAGGAAGTTAGTTTGTAGAATTCTAATGGAGTTTAAAATGTATTTCCCACGGCCAATGAGAAGTAATCTTGGTTTCAAAGTTCGTTTATGAATATATAAAACTTTGTGAGTACGACATATTTCAACAGATGGTTGAGTATATCAAAATTGAGCATCAAAGTGCACAACTTTTACAATTCTTTGATCAACAATAAAGTTGTTACATTACATTATTAGTAGTTTTGTTTTTGTAATTTGTCATTTTGTTTCCAATGATTATTTTACTTTATGGTATCAGAAGATAACAAGATTATAATAGCTATGATAAACTTTTTAAACAGTTAAGAGACATGACATGGGAAAGGAAAGGAAAAGAAAATTATCACCTTTATAAATAACGAATGGCCATCAATTTAAAAGATTGATATCTAGGAAATATATTGGGAGAAGCAGTAAGAATTAATCAATGAAGGAAAAACCACAACAGACTTTAAAAAAACACTTAACGACTCCTCGCTACCGGTTAGAATCCTTGCGTAACTTCGAGAATAACAGAAAACAGTAACAATAAAAAAACACACTGAACACAGTTTCGTCAACACCAGCACATTCCTTTAAACGTGACAAACAACAGTTATGTTTACTATCAAATAGTAATAGCTAATAATAAAACTGTTATTCTACACTATCACATTCACATTTTCACACATATCTTGCTAGCAACCTGACCAGAACACAGACACCGAATGATATCTCACTGTCTACAGACGACAATACCTAGACCACAAAGTTAATTAACAAACCAATTGACACCCAAACTTCAACTTTAAGTCGAGGCATTAACGAAAATTCAGTAATCGTCGAACTGAAAATGAACTTTGTGATGGAAACAAAACGGCCTTGTAATGTATATGAGACTGAATCATACAAGTTAACATATATTTGTAGTTTCGCACGGACTCTATTGTATTACCTAATTGTGAATTTGCAACACGAGCACAATCGTTGTTATGTACACAATTAAGAGCTTTGTTTCCAAAGAAATTAAGTCTTTTGTTATATTTTATTGGCCAGTTATATGTGAACGTTTATATTGACTTACTTACTGGTCATGGTAAAAAGAGAATGAGGCAAAGGTATGTGAATCAGTCACATTACTGCCTTCAATTTCATCTTTGAGTAATCAAACAGGCGTGGATTATAAACTGTAAAACATAATCCAGTGATAAACCAACCAACAAAATCCATCAAAGTGAGAAATGTTTTTCGTTTAGTCAAATTAATTAAATCCGCATTGAATTTGATCAATAGGGCTCAGGTGACGATTGAATTGTTTGGTTGTAGTTACTGGATTGATTGAAAAAAATATAGTAATTTCTGAATGAGAAAACTTTCTCCAACAACGTTCGCCCTGTTCAGAGGAGTATTGACCGACCGGTCTGCACTGGAATTGTTGGCAGAGACAGGCAAACTTTAGGTAAGATGCTGAATAGGTGTTTATGAACTATAAACCTTTACAGTTTAATGGAATAACGTCATCTGTGTGAGTACTGAGTACCTATGTTTAGCTACAATGTTAACATTTAATTCTAGTTGCGAAGATACTTGCATCAATTCATTATTCGAAAATAGACATAGATACGTCTTCTTACTTTCGTACTACATAAATATCAATAACCGACATATTATAGTCTGTCAATAAAGTCGTGGCATGAATGTTTGAGGAACTAATCATTTTAGTATGGTGGTGTTGCCAGGTTATGCTTGATTTTGACTTTCTTGCGTGGAGACAGCGCCCTCATTTTTTGCCAAGACTTTATAGACAGACTGTAACTACATCAACTCACGAATTTGTTTTTTTTGCGGTTCACTTTTTGAGATTAACGTACGTAGTAACGAGTACGTACTAACTTATGCACGTAATATCGACTGCTCTCAAACGGAGAAGAAAAGCATCGTGAGAAAACTTGCATACGCTGAAGAAGGAATTCTGATGCGTATGTTAAGTCTACCAAATCCGCATTGGGCACGCGTGGTGGACTAACGTCCATACGCCCTCTTGAGGATAGACCTGTGCCCTGCAGTGGGACGTATATGCTGATGATAAAATTAAACTTCAACTAAAGCCGAGTCATAGAAACAATAATAAAGATTATCATGGTATTTCGCATCCTCATTCTTATGAGCTGCATATAGGAGATATAAAAGACCTTGATTGTACCCTATTCTCTGCAAATAAATATAATGTCATTCCATCAGTCACAAGGTCACCGTGTCAACCGTACAATCAGATACAAAGTCAACACTTTTCCGCCTTACAAATATCTTAATGTATAAGGAGTTTCAAGACACAGCTCGTGGTTGGTTGTACTTGTACTGTACGTAAGACTTTGTTTATTTGTCCAGCTGGCTACACAATAGACATCTCGGTACCGACCGAGTAACGACTTTATACTTTAACGACTCGGTGCCATGTGTTTCTTGTGTTAAACGTTGTTTCCCACGTGTTGTTGCCGTAGAGTCACATGAATTCCAAGTTGATAATACAGTAGCATTAAAGGAAAATGTTGACATTAAATATCTTCTGTCGAGTCTATGTATGGCATGACTTTGAATAGCCATCGTGGAATAGATGATGCTGGTTGGCACAGCATTAGAGGCTTGCAAATTGTCTACATACTATAAAAAAATTACATAGGAAACCATATTATTACTACTATTAGCGTATATAATTCTGCTACTTCATCTATAGAACATACAGTTGATATACAAGTACCACATAACATTAACAATTGCATAGTTTATAAAGCATATCGTCAAGATGAATGCATCTGTAGATAACTAACATCCATTATACAATAGAGTGAGAAGTATACACTCGAGTTCAAGCAAGTCAATAACTTGCCCTCATGACTTGCGGTTGAGACTTTACCACAAACCTTGCAGAGGCTTTCTTCTGTATTATGTTCAAGTTAAGCGCCCTTGACTCTGATATTCCAAGTGTTTTTGCCACTGAACAGTTGCGATAAGTTCTTAGGTCAGCGATATTTATAATTGCAAAGGTGGTCTTCAGTTGATCTCTCTTGGAAGCGGTGCCATACATTTTCATAGTTTAGTGTAGATACTCTTTCTTGTACCTAGTTGTCGCGCGCATTTGTAGCAATCACAACTGACGTGACCCATGGAATTCCACCATAGTCAGTTGACAGATCGGGGCATCTCCGAAATCAATACTATAAAGTTAAGTTATAGCCTGTGGGATCCCACTGCAGGGCGAAGGCCTGCTCTCACGAATAAAGGTGAGAGTGTGGGGACTACTGCACTACGCAGGCCTATTGATGAAGGCACGATGGTGGTAAACTTTCTT
Organism: Agonopterix heracliana; assembly: GCA_963693445.1. Taxonomy (NCBI): domain Eukaryota; kingdom Metazoa; phylum Arthropoda; class Insecta; order Lepidoptera; family Depressariidae; genus Agonopterix; species Agonopterix heracliana. The sequence goes on from OY856321.1 coordinate 5,529,035, forward strand.
TAAGATCACTTTGAAGCCGCCCTAATAGCCCTCTGACCTGGCTTAACGAAAAGTTACGCATTCTAAAGGATTGAACGTACCTTCTGAAGCACGAAAGCTTCCAAGAGAACTAAAAACAGTAACCCAGCAAAATACTTGACCGGTGCCAGCGTTGCTTACTTTGCAGATCGTTTCCAATACCAAAATTCCACGCCAACAATCGCCTCTGATGGGAAAATGCAAAATTCATGACGAATTTATTAACTGACACAAAATGCTCATCTACGCATTTCGGATGCACCTCGCGATCAATGGAACAGAGAGATTCACGTCGAATTGCAAGTGTATCAAAATGCTCATCAACGCATTACAAAAGAGGTGCGTTCCAAAACCGCCAACACGAAGGGTTTAGGTTCAATAGCCAAACTAGAGATCGGAACGGTTCCGGCGATTTGAGCGCACCAACACGATTTCCCCGCGGTATATAAATACACGGCGGGTCTATACACACTATCCGGCCAATTAAGGATGCAGTATACAAATGTGAAGGTTTTATGTCGAAAATGTCAGGTCTGTGACGATTATCATTAGTTGGATTGGATTTATTGAACAGTGATGTATGGTTATTCGTAGAGCAAACGAGTGGAATCTTTGAGAATATGAGAGAGAAAATGAGAAATCTTTGGGGAAATAATCTGAAACTTTGAGTGTTCATTACTCAAAAACGGTAACTTTGTATATGAGTAAATTCTGAACAAACGTTCTTTGGTCTATTATAATTAAGATTGATTAAAAGTTTTTTCATAAAAATGTATAGGAAACGCTCTATATTTACTACGCCGCGAGCCTTTTTTGCGCACAAAGGGGTACTTTGTCACTAAATTACCAACAAACCATTACACATACAGTAGTGAAATTTTCTCAATGTGTAGATAAACTTCTTATCTAGAAACAGTTTTTTTTATTTTCTGAAATAACTTTGTTTACTACAAAAAAAATGGAAAACGCCAGAGGCTGTTTTTACCAAATCTGCGAAGAAGGCCCTTAGCCCTTAGAAGGACCTAAATAGAGAACAGATTCAAAAAGGCGTTAAACTAAACACCAATGAAACTGAACTCAACACTTGCGAGCAATAAATAAGTCATCAGCTTCACTCCGAACTAATTACGTAGGTAACCTCAATTTGTCAGACCGACCGACCGACCGGGTGCGCGTGCGATCTAATGTAATGTAACGCTTTCCATTACCCTCGGTGAAACATTAGCACCAACAGCTCACTTCCCGTGAATCACTTATGAAATCTCCGCTGCAAACGGTTAATTACATTTCCAACCATAATTTGGTAATCCAGGATAGTAATTAATCACTTGTCGTTGTTATAAACGGTAATTGGAACACATTTTTACAAAAACCAAATTGCAACTGGCATCTTATTAAATAAACCCAGCCAGTGCCTTAGAGTTAGAGGTGAGACGAAATGAAACAAAGCAAAGGAGTAGAGTGAAAATAAGCAGTGATATTTTCATGTAATGTAAATTTTACATAGTTCTGAGATAACAAGAATGACGCCGAAGATGTACAAAAATAGCACTGTATATATCGCACTTAGATGTTAAAATGATTAATATTTCCTGCTTTACATGAAAAGATATTTTTGGTATGTTCAAATTGATTGATTGCCATTATAAGTGGCATATTAATATTGTTTTAATTAAATGAGAATATAAATACAGGATAACTCTGGCTATTTTGGCTTTGGTCCGGACCTTCAGACTTGACTATAATTTATAGGCCAGTGCTGCATTTGTTATAATAGTTTATTTATACAACATTTATTTGTTGTTCAATAGAATACATAATTTTTATGTTATGTTTTATATTATCTTGCTAGTTTTTTTTTAATGCTTTTTTGGACCGTGATCAAACAGACTATGATTTACCAATAAACTACCTATTAGTCAAATTTCATTAAAATCTGTTATCTATTAAAATCCTAACTTACTTATCAAAATAGAAAACTGGAGAAAAATATTCACAGTGCCAATAAGTCTAAAATGTTTAAGCTAAAGTTCTACAGGGAGTTTTAAAGAGTGAAAATGATTCTCAACCTCCGTACCAATAAACTGGGACCGAATACAAACAACAGCACAGCAGCCATCTATCTAACATGTTCTAGCCAGTCTGTGCTGATCGGAATGCGGTCCCGACCTGCCTCAAGGAGCCCAAACGGGATACAAGTGTAACTCGATCCTGCGATTTATGGACCTAGCTTGTACAGGATGTTTTGTAGAAAGATCCTTATTGATGTTCATGCAGTCAGCTAGGTAGTGAATAAGGTAAGAACATTTACAAATTGTGAATTAACGGTGTAGAATGGAGTTTCTTGTGGAGTGTTTTAGTGGGCGAAAGAGCCACCTCTTTCACCATAACACGTCATAGTATCCCGAAACCTTAAAAATTACAGAATAAGGTAGCACGATTTTAGGCATTTACGTATGAAAAAATTATAATGAGCGTTTTTCTTGTGGGTTGTAGTTGTAGGGGATTACAACGGTCGTAGCGAGCGAGTAAAGGCGAAAATATCAAAACGTGTTTCTTCACAATAAAAAAGAAGAAAAAGATGATAATAAAGATGCCAACGCCGCTTTTAATGGATTAATAATTTCATTCACAATTTTAAACTGTTTTTTTTTTAGGAAGAAGATTTAAAAAGGAAAATAAACTCATTATACGAAATAAAAAAAATATTTCTGACCTCATCAACAATATTTATTATTTATATAAAAATATAAATATAAATTTCAACATTAATAACGGAAGCAGCTTTAATATCCAAAACTAGATTCAAAACTAATTAACAAACCTAATGTAATGAATAATGATACATCTTTTAAGACTTCACCTATAAACTGTAGTTCATCTAAACCATCATCCTGTATCGTTTATATTGCGGCTGGATTTATGTCCATGGGACCTGTTTCTTAATCGGCGTTTTTGATGTAAAAACGGTCCTTTGAGATCCATTTAGCTTCGGAGAGACTGCTACGATTCTGGGATATAAACTGCTCTTTTGGGTGAATAAATTGTTACTTTTCTATTTCTATTAATTTCTCTCGAGGGTCGATACTTACTTACATTATCCTTCTTTTAAATTTGTTGTTGCTAGTAATTAATTATTTACTGTCGGTTTGGTTTATAGGATCACTGTTCAAGTTTTCAACATAGTTCGCGTCATATTTAAACGTAGGTCGTAGGTATTTAGTTTAGTCACGTTCTATCTCTCATAGGAAGCCGTGTGGTTCGAATGGACCATTCGATAATTCTTCCCGTGGGTGTCGTACGAAGCGACTAAGAGATAGAGTCTCTTATGCAGTGTTTCCGTGGGCAAAAAGCAAGCCACATCATTCCATCCTGAATTTAATATGCTAAAAGATGACATTATTGTTAGATATAGAACTACATGTTACAAAATAATTGGTAGTTTTACCAAAGCATCTGGCCACCCTAATAGGGTATTTGGTCATAAGTTTATGCATCTTTTAACTATTATAAAACCGTAAAATCATGAAGAACAAAAAAGTAGCGGTTTACTTCATATAAAATCAAATAACACTCGATAGCGCGATTTAAATGACGTGCAGCATTTAAGACAAAATTGTTAGTTTGTTTGTTTGTTCGCACATCACGCAAAAACTACTGATCCGATTTTGATGAAACTTTTTTTGTTTGATAGCTTTAGCTTATGATCTGACTTAAAATCTGGTATATAATTTGTGGGGACGAAGTCGCGGGAAAACACTAGTGTTATATAAAGCCTATCAAAATTAGGTTAAACTATTTTAAGGGGATGATCAGACCATCAAACTGAATAAGTTTTTCTATGGGACCAATATCGAAATGAATGTGTGTCCAGATTGAATGTGTGTCGGAGATCTAAATAAATATTTTTTCTTTCTTTCTTTCTTTCTTTCTTTCTTTCTTTCTTTCAAATCTCGAAAAAACTGCTGATTTTGATCGGTATTGGTCCTATAGAGAAAGTTGTTCAGTTTGATGGTCTGATCATCCCCTTAAAATAGGATCAGCTAATGTTGTAAGACTTTATATAGGTACTGTTCATACTTACAGCATCACTTTTATTTAAATACTAGTGTTTACCCGCGACTTCGTCCGCACAAATTATATACCAGATTTTAAGTCAGATCATAAGCTATCAAACAAAAAAAGTTTCATCAAAATCGGTTCAGTAGTTTTTGCGTGATGTGCGAACAAACAAACAAACTAACAATTTTGTCAATAGATGGCGCTGTACGTTTTTAAATCGCGCTATCGATATGTTATTTGACTTTATATGAAGTGAACCGCTACTTTTTTATTCCTCATGATTTTACGGTTTTATAATAGTTAAGATAGAGTGGTTCAAGTCAACCTAAGTTTAATAAGCATTTTATAATAACTAAACACGAGTAATTTACCTGTAGGTATAACTTCCTTCCTCGTAGCTATATAAAAGTGAATGCAATACCTATTAGAGCAGTAAATCAAAGGAAATAAATAATAAAGCTAGTATTTAAAATATCAGTATAGATTGCACAACCACTATAACGTTTCACAACAAGCATTTGTCTCTAATTATAAGGTGAAACGTACTTTCATTCATCCGATTCCGTTCATTCTGTGGGAAGCTGGCTATTAAAATATTTTGTAAATGTCCGTCCGTGGACTTGGAAAAAATTTCATAGTAATAACTAGGGTAGTACTGTTCTTAAATTTTATTATCTTTTTATACGGGGTGTTACCTAAGTGTTAACAGTTGTATTTACTTCAAAGGGTGATAATACTTATTATTGATATTTAAATATTATCTTAACTATTATAAAACCGTAAAATTATGAGGAATAAAAAAGTAGCGGTTCAATTCATACTAAACTCAAATGACACTCGATAGCGCGATTTAAATGACGTGCAGCGCCATCTATTGACAAAATTGTGTGTTTGTTTGTTTGTTCGCTCATCACGCAAAAACTACTGAACCGATTTTAATGAAATTTTGTTTGTTTGACATCTTATGATCTGACTTAAAATCTGGTATATAATTTGTGCGGACGAAGTCGCGGGAAAACACTAGTTGTTTATAAATATGTTACAGCCATGTTGTGCTATTTCGAATCAAATTAAAGATTGAAAAATTTGTCTAGGGCGGGAACTATACTAAGATTGAAAATTTCGTTCTTATGATACTGAATCACTTTCACCAAGGAAAATAAGGGAAACTCGAAAAAAAAAACGTTTCCTACACACATTCGACCTGTAGGCCTCGCATGCCACCCCCGAGAAAACGATAAAACTCGAGATGTGCCTCCATCCCTATTAATTTACGTATGCCAGAAAGAGCGCGCATGACGTTTTTCTCTTTTAAACGCTTTGTCGTGGGTGGCATGCTAGCCGTGCAGCTGATTGAATTTAGTACATGGAAAGATAACCAAAATTTGTTTTGCTCATTTCCTATAGGCTCATTGGGGAAAGTATCATGGGTACAATCACCCTTTAAATTAATGCAACTGTTTATTCGAACACCCTGTAGACTTGTCATTAAAATTAAAATACATATTTCTAAGATTCATTTCTTTTAAATAATAGCACAAAAAAAAGTATTCTTGTGACCTGCCTATTTTTGACTAACCTTTCCCATTCTATCAACTTTTGACCAGAGCACACGTCTCGCGTGGTTTTCGCGCGTCGCGTTTTTGCCTGCCACGAGGCTCCGCAATCCTCAATCTCTTCTTGTTCTTGAAAAAACAATCCCTGAGATTGGGATAGATACTCCCATAAAAACACTTGACACTGGCAAAAAGCCATTAAATAAAAAAATAAAATAAAACTTTACTCCCTTTTATCATAAAATTTAGCTAAATACAGTGAGTTTTAAATGTAAATTATGTATTTTTGAGTTTACACCCTGTATTATACGGTAACACTAACGATATATTCCATAATTTCGCACATGATACAATTTAATTGGCAATTATCTAAACCACAATTCAGAAGATCGATGTCAGTCAATAAAATCGAGTCTATCTAGTCACATGTTGCGTGGAACGTGCACTATAAATAAAAGTATAGTTAGTAACGGGACATTATCTCGAGACGAAGACGTAAACGTATTGTTTTGACGCGTGCGCACTCTTCTGCTACGCCTATTGTTTGTGCTGCCATTATGTGTCGTGTAGGTCAAGAGATGTAGCGGTGGTTACGTAAAAAGTTTGAGATTAACTCTTGGCATAGTTTACCTCTAGTGAGGTTTTGTTGCGGATCCATGCAATTCGCCACCCTCTTTTTTCGGTGGTGGTTAAAAAATAAACAATTAAAATTATATTATGTCTGGAATGAATACGAAGAGTTAATAGAAGGAAGTCCACTGCTGGATCTAAGATCTATTTTGTTATTAATTTACTTATTTCCTAAGTTTACGATCAATTCTTTTGTATCCGATAAAACTATTTTTTTTTTGTGGTTATCTTTCACTCACGCGATCCCATAGAATTAAATAATCATAGAATCATAGGTCAAAATAATCTTGAAAATATAAAACTAGGGATATTAAAAAAAATGACATTGGTGATTAGGTTGATAAAAAAAATTGGTTTCTGTAAAGTCGGTTAACGGACGATAGTTTTACGTGATAATAACGTCATAAAGAAATATTGATGAGAACTGCTAGCTCTGACGTCACGCGAAACGTGACTTTTTTTGTGCGTGCAGCCGGTGTTCATCAATTTTAAGACATTATCACGTCAACAAATCTCAGATAAGAACTGTAGTTCAATCACAACATGACGATCTGCCGCTGACATGTCGTGCCAAAGTCGTGGACTACATTTTCTGACACAATGTACACAATCTGAATCACCTGTGCAGTTACCAATCGCGTTAATCCTACAACTTGTACCACGATTAAATTAACAAGGCCCTTCTTGCGTACCGCTAAAAGAATTACCCGCCGCTAACAAGATTATGTCTTTCGAAGGCTTTCGGTCCCAGAGAATCTGTTAAACATTATAACTTTCTTTTTAGATTTTTGTATAGCTTATACAAGTGTCAATAGAAAGGTTTTAGTACGCTTGTGTATACAATATTTATTTATAGGTGTATCCTAAAAGTTATATACATTTTAGTTCCGTACATGATATTCTTGGTTGATTAACATTTCGCATGCGATATCCTCATACGCTAACCTTGTATATTGACGATGAAAACTGATGCCAGAATAGAAACGCGATTGTGGATACAAACAATGCTTTTAAGTTGGTTTCAGAGCAGTCAATTTCATACAAAACATTGACGTAGAACACTCGTAGACGGTATTAATATAAGTAATCACTACATACTACGAATAAAGAAATAAATATGGAACGATAACTCCGAACAAAATCTCCTTAATTTTTGGCACCATGAGTTTTGGCGGCAAACGCCGTAATTGGAGTCGCCATATGATTGAGTCTTGCGCGCTTGCGTGGTGTACACCAAAGTTCGTGGGGTCATTTTTTGACGTGAATTATATTTCCATATTTATTTTTTTATTCGTAGACTACATAGCATAAAACAAAGTCGCTTCCCGCTGTCTGTTTGTCCCTATGTATGCTTAGATCTTTAAAACTACGCAACGGATTTTGATGCGGTTTGTTTGAATAGATAGAGTGATTCAAGAGGTTGGTTTGGGTTGGTTTGGTTTGGGCGGTGCACCCGTGCATCGCTAGTATTTTATATATGGAAAAATAGCTTTGAAAATCTAGACTGCGTGTCTCAAAGAACATTTAAAATGTATAATATAAATACGAAGATAAGGCTTTGAAATTTTGTATGAATAATTTCAAAGCCTTTATACAAGGTGTTACAAAAATACAAATAAACATTTAAGGGGGTGGTTTAGACCATCAAACTGAACAACTTTCACTAAGGGACCAATATCGAAATCGCGAAAAAAAAATGTATGTTTCATACTCTACAAATCGACTAGAGCTAAAATATGTATGGGATATCAGATTTTTTTTTTCGCCATTTCGATATTGGTCCCATAGAGAAAGTTGTTCAGTTTGACTGTCTAAACAACCCCCTTAAGAGTTTTTAAATATTAATTTTTACTTATGAAACACCTTGTATATCTTCGTTTTGTGTATGTTATTTAAGACGCGCAATCTAGATTTTCTAAGCTATTTTTCCATATATATATAAAATATTACTTTTATTAATACAGTCTACGAGTGAGTGTTCTAACTTCTAAGTCAAAGTTTTGTATGGACTAAAACCACCTTAAGTGGTAATAACTAATTTAGTTGACCCTTCCTAACAGTGAATGTGACGATTTTTTTTGCAATTACATGTTTGCTCATAGTAAAAGTTGTTCAGTTTGATAGTCAGGTTCAGGTAGATAGTTGTCACCCTGTAGAATTAAAAGCCACATGCCTTTTTTGAAGTCAGCTTTTATTTTCGATCCCTTTAATTTAAGTAAACAATAATGATGAATCGGTTAATAACCGGTCAAGATACTATGGCGCGCGGTCAATATGTCAACGCATACCAGCCGCGGGACATGATAAGATAACCGGCTAGTACTTTTAAGTATTACCACCATTATTAAAGCGTCACAATTTACACGGTTAATAACAGAAACAAATAAAAACCTTTAGTTACTGTCAACTGAAGAATTGTTCAAAAGAACACAATTATGTTAAGTAAAACCAGGTTATTTGTTGCATTCTCCACGGACATTGTCCAATTAGTCATTGTTTTGTTTCACGGATCGCCGCAGGGACATTCGGCTTCTGTGTCAAGGGTATGGTTTTTACATCAATTGTTTGTAAGAAAATCATAAACGCTATCATCTTCAAATTGACGTTTATTCATAGCTTAAGAGGATCGTGAAGTTAGCAAGTCTCCATATAAAAAAAAGCGAATACCCAGCAGAATTCTATGGTATGGTATGGTGTGGTTTAATTCAGCACAACTATGTTTATAGGTTTAGATTTAACTATAAAGTCACAACATTTTTGTGAATTAAGGTGGTTGCAGAGTTGTCAATTTCATACAAAACTTTGTCGTTACCTCCTGGTTTTGGGTAACTTTGTAACCATTTTATTCATTAACTATAGCACTTTTTGAGCTGAAAAATAAACAACCATCTACACGATAATATGAGAAGTGATGTGGTTTTTCTAGAAATAGATTTTAATGAATAAAACCGAAGAAAAGGGACTCAAAGTCACCCCTTTTTTCCAGTTGTAACCATTTTTAGTCGGAAGAAAATGACAATATTGTTCACAACACAATTTAAAATGATGTGGTTTTCTTACTTTTTCGAAATTGATAAAAAATCATCTAATTTTTCAAAGAAAACAGCTAAATTCTGACCGGAGCCACGCGCTCGTTCGTATCGATTAGTATGAAGAGTCGTGGTCCAAAGATGATACGCCTTAAAGTTTAAGAGTAATAATTAATACTGTACATGAAAGCAATAAATGAATTGAATTGAATTGAATTGAGTATAAAAACGTATTCGTTTTGTAAGGAGACTGCTGGCTTCACAATCATAATAAAGACTTTTTTATAACTAACATTTCTTGGATTACTATAAAGCGAATTGGCAGCGAATCGACATTTTAAAAATTGACTTTGGGATTCTAATCATAGTTTTTCGGTGGTAGTACTCTTTGTGATAGAGATATCAATGGTGTTACTGTACTGGTAACAGTGTTGTGACTTGTGCTATTGTCAGTCGACAATAGGCTCGGCAAGGTCAAATTGGTTCCGTTACTTTGTTTTCTTTTTTGTTGTTTCATTCAGCTTTTATCGGAAGCTGGCTGTTCTGTTTTTATCTCAATGTCAATGACGCTTAAAACCGAATTATGTAGATTTGATTGGAATGAAGATGGCTTGGCGACAAACAACAATGTGCTAGCTTTTCGAATATTTGTATTTGGTATAATTAAGACGCTGTTATCCTGTCGAGGCCGTTTTTTGAACACGAACGAAAGTGTTTTAAACTGTGTTTTAAAGTCTGAAATTAAATTATGTCTTATTTAAGGATTGGGCGGATGGGCGACTGTTCTCAATTACACGATTAGATTAAGTTTACTAGATAGAAAAACATCCCAAAGTTACCCCTTTTTGTTATGTTTTTTCAATACTATGATTAAACTGCTGATATTTAACTTTTTATTCTTGTACTTAACTAAATACATTTAATATTTCTAGTGAACTCAGAAGAATTTTTAGCTTAGAAACTCCCATGAGCAAAGACATTGACGAAAAACACGTTTTTTTGCGATCCTGCTTTCAATTGGAGCGGGATGGCTAATTGTAAACTTATGCTTGCAAGAAAGAGACGCTTGCACTGGGATAACCTAGCCTTAACGACTAACAACTTAAGATCGTCTCGGCGCGTTGTGGAAAGGTATGGACACCTAATCACGAGGGTCCGCGTTCGAATCCGCACCGACGACCGAGTTTTTCTATCTTTGTACGTAATGCCGACTGTTCTTAAACTGTGGAGGAAAACATCGTGAGGAAACCCACATTTGGCACGCGTGGTGGACTAACGCCCATCTATCCCAGGGTAGGCATGTGCCCTGTAGTGGGACGCATACAGGGTCCAATTTAATTTTCTGACAGATTTGGATGATTAGACCATCAAACTGAACAACTTTCTCTATGGGACCAACATCGAAAACGCGAAAAAAAAATAAGCTGTCTCATACTTTTTAGTCGAGTAGGATTGCAGTTTTGTATGGAACAGTTGATTGTTTTTCGCGATTTAAGCTCCAAGCAGGTCATCCCACGTGCCATCGATAGAATTATCTAAACTATTATAAAATCATAAAAATCGTGAGGAATAAAAAGGTAGGGGTTCACTTCATAATATAAACTCAAATAACACTCGATAGCGCGATTTAAATGACGTGCAGCGCCATCTATTGACAAGTTTGTTAGTTTGTTTGTTTGTTCGCGCATCACGCAAAAACTACTGAACCGATTTTGATGAAACTTTTTTTGTTAGATAGCTTATGAAATTAAAATCTGATATATAATTTGTGCGGACGAAGTCGCGGGTAAACACTAGTTAAGTTATAATACTTTTATAATATAATTCGCCCATCGATCTAAGCCAACCTTTTTCCCATATAGACGTAACGCAACCCACATAACTTTCACTGGCATTTTCCGACATTTCTATTAAAAATTCCGCTTCCAACATTGTTTATCATATTATGCAGTAATAAAATTTGACACGCGCTTCTATCATGCATCTGTCGATGTCATTATAATGTAATTTTAGATACGAGATTGGAATGTTTGGAACCCACGTTTTTGATTGACTATAAACCATGTTTACAATAAAATTAATAATTTTGTATTTAACTTTCAATTTTCTAAATTAAATCATACTGGTTATGGAAAAACTTTCTTATTAATATATTATAAATGTGGTTATACTAGTAAACACAGCGGCAAAGCACCGTGATATGACAAAAAAAGGAATTAATAACTGGAATGAGTCCAAAATTACAAATAACGACGATAAAACATTTTTTTTTTTTAAATTACAGCAGAAAACTGAAAAAAAAAACATTAAATATGAGACTTTTAAGTAAGAACAAGTACAGGAGAATTAAATTATTTTGTATTTGGAACGGAACCAACTAACCAATTTTATTAGATAAAACATAAGTATTTTATTATCGCTTTTATTATCACCACAATAACCGTCTATTGTGTATAATGTATTACATTCACAAGCAATACAAGCAGGAAAACTGTAACATTGACAATTTGACACTCCTCAACGATGCCACCACCGTTGAGGAGTGTTCAATAGAAGAATTTGTTTTTCGTTTCAGATATATCCTCCTACGCCACAGGCACGATGATGCACAAGATGAAGCTGCAAGCAAGATGAAGATGAAGAAACCATGGAACATTTCCTGTGTGACTGCGATGTCTTGTCGGCTAAACGCACGTGCCTCCTGGGAGAAGATTACCCAAAACCAGGACATTACAGGTTTCTTTCCCTTTTGAAGGGTGAAGAAATACTGTAGGGGTCAACACAAAAGATCCCATTGGGTTGAAGTGTTGCTGGCTTTGCTAGCCCCCATAATAAGATAAGAAGAGATATATCCTACTAAATCTCAAATAGAAAATAAGCAACAAACAACAAATTCCTCACAGGCGAGTTAGCAAACAGTATCCGCGTCACAGAGCGGGTATCTTAACGGTACAGCGGCGCACGCGCACCCGATTTGGGACCGATGACACGCGCGGACTTTCCGCTCGGGCTGGTTTCTGTTTTCTGCCGAGTTTAGGTGCTAATGCTTGGCTTATTTAGTTGGACCTTTATGTTAATAATATGTGCGGTGGTAATGTTTATATATCCACGACTAAATATTAGCACTATACTGTAAGTTACGGTCACTGACAGTGACAGCATTGATGTTATCTAGCTAGAAGAATAAAGTAATTTAAATATCTTAGTGTGGTTGTTCAAGGAGAAACATACTTAGCTGCATTTAAAGAGTGTAGCCCTAAACGACTCCCTAGAGAACTCCTAACTTTGCAGGTTGCTTAGTGACAATCATTATCTTTATTCGTAACATAGTTGTTATTATTTACAAGTCAACACAGAACCAAAAAATAAACACACATAAAACTAGCTGCTTTAATTGAGTGTTTAAATTACATCAAAAATTGTTGAGAACTTGAGGCGCATGCAATAAAACGCTTTCGATAATTCTACGAATTCAAAAACCTTTCAATTACTTACGTAATTTTTTACTACAATATGTTGTAAAGATTCAAATTATAAAGTCTCAAGGACACAATTAAATATGACCTCATGTAAAACCATCTGGCTATACTTGAGTAAACACGTTTAATTATAATAAATGCTTGTATGTAGGTGTACATAACATGGTATTTTAACTTGTTAGTCATCTCTGTTTGTATTGGAATTCTCTTTAACATTGCTATTTTGATTACGTATGTTCGATTGTGATTCATTTTGAATATGTATTGACTTGGAAAATAGCTTTTTTATCATATTATAATATTATTAATTTATTACGTAACACAAATTGCCTATTTATTTTCGTTGTATTTACATGTATGTACAAATAAAGTGCGTAAAAATGTACACATCATCATCAATTCATCACAGACCTTTTCATTCAATTCAAGCATTCAAGATTATCGATATTACGTATAAAAGCTTATCCTATTTCTGATCCTATTTATAGTTATTTAGGCTCGATTCAAACGATAAGAAAATTTACGCTCTTAATAATGATGAGTTAATCAGTATTACAAACAACCTCGTCTATCGAATATATGTGAAATTATTTTTTAAATATTAATTACCTACTAACACAAAAAAAATTGTATGTTTCAAATGTTAATTCAAGTCTTTTGTACTCATCTGTACTGTTTACTTAACACAATCTCTATTACAAAATTCAGATCGTAAATTCTAGGAAAATTTTCACTCTTATCATAAACATTTTATACGCTAGCAATTTGCGTAAAGATTCTTATTATCGGCGAGATTGAAGTTAATTTTTTATGACTTTCTTGCAATCAGCAACGATAGTTATCTCAAAAGTCTATCAGCTGTGAATTTGCATGGTAGGAACTTTTGTAACATTCTGTATTCAGTGTTGTTGAAACTTTGATTATGTTATGTCGTTTATTGCATTATTTTGAGATTGGTTTTTTTATGTCTTTTTTACGGCATACCAAGGACTAGTTTACGGTTTGCAGGGTATTATTTATTATTGTGGTGACTTACGCGTTTACAATGCAATGAATGTCAAAATAACAACAGAGCCAACAGGCACAAAAATCGTCTATTCTTATTTTGAATTTTGATTGTTAATGAAGAAATCCTAAATCCTAAAGATGATACGAAATCTAAGTCTATGTATACTCGTATTTTCTTTAAATCTCATAATGGTAATCTATCCACCGTCATGTATGTATATATTAAATCACTGCGAGAACTCTTTTTTTAGTCGTATAATGATTCCACTTCTTTTTCTAATGAAAGAACATACAAAAGCAAAGCAATCATACAAAGCATACAAAGTCAAAGCAGTAGGCCTACCATGAGTTTTCACCTTACTTTACTAATGTAGTTACGTCACCACTTTTGTATTGAATTTCGTACAGCGCTCCTAGTGGTTACGTTGAGAACTAATTTCTGCCATACTAATTGACAACGTAACTACAGTAGTAAAGAACAGTGAAAACTCATGGTAGGCCCTCAGATTTCGTAAATTTAATTATTTTTACTAACGTTAAAAACGAGATCGCAAAAGACTGTAATAACATGTTATTACACAAAATAAACTAGTCTCCGATATATCACGGATTAACTTTGTTTTTCATTAGTTTTGAGTTATTTTTATAATTACCTAGGTACTTAAACTAAGTGTATAATTAAGTTTGCAAAACAAAGATCTTTTTATGAAAGGAAAAACCAACCTTAAAAAACCTACTTAATTTTTGTATTAAGACTTAAAGTTATCTATAAACCATCTTTTGATTATTCCTACTGCATTTCTTCATTAGCTGACGATTCAAATTCCTTTAAGTAGCCAAAAACTACCATTATTTAATACATCTACGACATTATTATAAGAAGCAAATCATAATTTACGTTCTCTATTTACTTTCCGACTCCACCAAACAACTCATTATTTACCTATTTTCTCATGGATAATAACAATAACGTATGTAGCTACCTTTAAATAGCTCTTTTTCGTAACAACAATCAAGCGAAACTAACATTCCCTACATAATAGGCAGAGTGCGCCGACGCATGAGTTGCGCGCGCAGTCACGTAATCACGCGCACGCATAACATTCGCTCATAGTGCGATAATATGCGCGCGAAGTGACAATTAGTTGAAAATGAGTGGAAAAGTACACCTTGCGTGTAATTTTGATAGTTCAAATAAAGGTTGACCTCTTGTGAAATGGTTTGACCTGTTACACATTTTTGTTGAATGATTATAGCTTCAGATTCAGAACATTTTCCATAAAAACAACCTCAAAAATGATTATGCTTGTGACTTTGCGAGTTTAATACTGTTAACCCATATTTGCCTCAATCCAACCATATAGTCCAAGAGCCCGTGACGATCAGACCTTCGCTATTTTATAAAAGCTGAATGTTTCTCTGAAATTCTTCTGAAAGCTGAAATTCTGATGCGTATGTCTACTAATTTGCATTGGGCACGCGTGGTGGATAACACCCATGTTGCAATGGGAATGGGACGTATACTATAGGCTGATGATGACGAAATTTGGATAGTTATATCGATATAGGTGTCAGGAAATTATCCTTATTGTCAGGAATAATTTAGTAGTGTCAACCTTAGTGTCAACCACATTTTAACTATAATTCTCCGAAAATTTCAAATCCTCACCCGTAGTGTCTACAACAATTTAATTAAACGGACATCAGTTTAGCAATTAGTGAAATGCAAATGTTAAACCATGCGAGAATATTTAATTATTCCATCAACGAGCAAACCGCATTCAAATGTGTTTAGGGTGAAACATTTCAATGGGCATTGGTGTTAACAAAGTTAAGTGTTGTTTGTCAATAATCGTTAAAGCAATTAATGGCGTTTTCGCCTTGGAACCCGCGAATTAACTTTGAAGAGTCTTTGATTTTGACATTAAAGTTGGACCACAAAATGGTGAGAGAATAGGCATCTAAATAATTTTCTGCTCGCGGGTTCTAGACGATTTATGTAAGGTTATGATTGAAGATCAAGATTACATACATTATTATCAGTAGAACTTAGTTAAACATTAGTTAGGTACGAAATGGGTATTGCAATTAGGATCGGTTCATACTAACTCTTGGCAAATGTAAAATGAATAACATCCTGTGAGCGTTTGTAGCGACTCTAAACTGAAGCTAAAATTGTAGTAAATACATACTTATCTAAGCACAAATTCCCACGATCATTTAAAGGGTGTAAAATTGTATGCGTTCCATTTACATCATCTTCATCATCATCAGCCTATCATCGTTCATCGTTCCATTTACATACAACTGAACAATTTTCTTTCACTATGGGACCATCACAGAAATAGCGAAAAAACAGCTGTCCTATAGAAGACGCCAACCGCTACTCGAACCAAAAGTAACTACGTAACAGCTGTTTTTTTCGCTATATTTCGATGTTGATTCCATTGTGAAAGTTGTTCAGTTTGATGGTCTGGAGCAACAATTACACTTAGATATGTAACGTATTTAATTTTACACCCTGTATTTGCCGTTGGTCAGAAACTTGTATAAAACCCCCTTTTTAAAAGTTGTAGCAAGGTTCTGATTTCTGAGGCCTATTTATTAAGAATACAGGATGGAGACACGTGTGAAGTAGTGATAGAAAACATTGCAAAAGAAACAGAAAACAAAAATCAACTCAACATTTATAAAATTCCTGACGAAACTCAAATTATTACTACTAGCGAATAATTAAATGGACGAAACTAGGATCCAGGACCTGTGATTGCATTACTAGCGGTAATTACCATAAAACCGATCATAAGCTATCATAAAGTTACTCCAAGAAATTCCAAACTTCCTAAGTTTAGCAACCGATCAACTACCTACCCAAATTAGTAGGTTCATTACCCAAACCATTACACGGTAGAATGTTCGCGCACGACTCTCGATCGTGAGCCTCATCCATGGATCCTTAATGCAGACGCCACGGTATCCGCATACTAATAACCCATAGAAAACCCATTAAACACACGACACTTTGCGACTTACAATTAGTATATTTATTCTAGATTTTTTTACATAATACATATTTTGAAACTGCTGCTGGGTTATACACCTCTTCTGTACCCCCCTCGCGCGAAGCCACAACTCAACCCTCTCCCCGTTAAAAGTGTGTGAATTTTTAGATTTTCTTAATTTCGTCAAAACGGTACATGCTGTGACAAAATGATCAAGGAATAAATTGTCTAATTCGACATGCGAACCGGATGCATAACCCGGGGAATTTTAGTTATATTCTTAGCTGGGAATTCCAGTTGTCACCATATAATGGGAAATATATCTTGCTTAAGACGCTGTTATCCCGTCGAGGCCGTTTTTTGAACACGAACGAAAGTGTTTTAAACTGTGTTTTAAAGTCTGAAATTAAATTATGTCTTATTTAAGGATCGGGCGGATGGGCGACTGTTCTCAATTACACGATTAGATTAAGTTTACTAGATAGAAAAACATCCCAAAGTTACCCCTTTTTGTTATGTTTTTTCAATACTATGATTAAACTGCTGATATTTAACTTTTTATTCTTGTACTTAACTAAATACATTAAATATTTCTAGTGAACTCAGAAGAATGTTTAGCTTAGAAACTCCCATGAGCAAAGATATTGACGAAAAACACGTTTTTTTGCGATCCTGCTTTCAATTGGAGCGGGATGGCTAATTGTAAACTTATGCTTGCAAGAAAGAGACGCTTGCAGTGGGATAACCTAGCCTTAACAATAAAATTGATCGAGGATAATCTAAAATGTGTTTACAGAATATAAATAAATATTTCACTAGCAGTTCTCAAACTCTGTGCAGTGTATAAGTATTGAACCCTTTCAAACCGATACAATCAAACTCGAAAGAAGCTTGTGTATACATACGTAACGATATTGTCCTTCACCGAAAACCCAGTAGTGTTACAATATCGTACATAAGCGTACAAAACCTCGCATCCCTTTACAGAAGTCTAAGCCAATAGCAACTAGTAAGAAACTATGAATTAATCTGTGCTGCTAGACCACCACGACTTCTCAATTAACCTAATCCACAAATAAACACTCTCGACTTCGATATCTTATTTACTATCCAAAGTTCCGAGCACACAGAATACAGAGTTACGAGACACACCGTCATAAATGGAAACAGCTGCAGTGCTAGCATGATTAGTCGCATGACGCGCGCCTGCGGGTTTGAAATCCATACCCGCGCCTGTCATTTATCCCGCGATGGTGAGCATGATTTGACAGCTCGTCAGGCACTCTACCAAGAGAAAGCAAAGTCGCGGCCCGGGTTCGCTGGGTTACCATACGGTTAAATCGATCAATTTGAATAGGGTATCACCGAATCGGTGATTAGAGCTGCCCCAAAATCATTCGTTCTTTTACTTATTTCGTTGCGTAAACGTAGAGCCACAAACTCTACCGAACGGTGATCATGCTCGCATTTGTAGACTAGAGTCTACGAATGACAGTTGAGAGCTCGCGTCATCGTAAGTCGCGGGCATCATGTTAGCTACTGTAGAGACAGAGGCGAAGACGCGCTGAAATAGAGATATGGTATAGAGAGACTCGAAGTCGCGGGGTATCATGCTAGCACTGCTGATCATCGATCAGATATTATTTTCCTTCTAAACGTATTTAAATTTATAGGTATAGGTATAACTATGTTATTTGCTCAATAGTAGTAACATAATATCACGTTTAGTCACACAACACCTATCTACATATCATTAGCATAGCAAGCAATATATGCGTCTGCGCAGCTGTAGCCGTCGCGACGATTTCCGCCGCATCAATGCATCTCCATCCATCCGCGACAACAGGACAAAGCGACCCAACCTAAATTGGTATAACTATACCTTGTTGTAGACTATAATCTAGGTACAATGACCGGGGTTGGCTATTTTGCCAATTGGGGTCTGGATTAAGGAGGTAATCTTTTGAGTTGTTTGCTGTTGAGTTTTAGGCATTTGTTACGACTAAATAAATAACGTATCTTTAAGTCAGACTTATTCAAAAATAGTGTTCTCAGACGTATTGCCTGCGTATTGCAATGATAATAATCCTACTAATATTATAAATGTGAAAGTTTGTGACCATGTTTGTAGCTCAATCACGCATAAACAGCTTATCGGATTTGGATGAAATTTGGCATACGTTCTACTCGTATCTGTGTTCCCGTGCGTCGATAAGCCTACAAGGGATAAAGTTACAACAAATAGTTTCAACTGCACAATTTTATAGAATCAATATATCTGACTACAGGAAAGGGAACATTACTGTAACTTTATGTTGTATAATAGGTCGGTTTTCGGCAGCACAGTATAGTAAACAGAACGGAGAAAAGAATGTCATGTTTAAGGTATTCAATCTAGTTGGCATCTTCAGAATTCACATCTCTTCTCCCTAGCTTTAGAGCACTTTAGACGAGCGATTCTGTATCGTCAACAATGCCAACTTTGTCATCAAAGCCAGTCGTCAGCGACGAACGACAACAAACGTAGTATTACGTTTTCGAGTTGACTATGTCGGCGACAGTGTCGTTCAACTGTAAAGTTCCCCGCAAACGGACCACAGGCGACGGATACAAGTGGCCCAGCCACAACATTTTTACCTTAGCTTAGAGTTTATATCACACTTTTGCTTTATGTCTTTACAAAACATAATAAGAATAATAGAGTCCTCTGCTTGTTTGTGGCTTCCCCGATTGTCCCGTGCCATAGAATCAAAGAATGCATCATCATCAGCCTCTATACATCCCGAATACAGGTTTCCCCGCGAATTTTTCCTTCATCGAACAGCCAGTTATGTTACAAATCGTACATAAACTTCTAAAACTATTCCGTATGAGGCTGATCCTAGTGTACTAGGAGCGCATAAGGTAAGTAAGGACTATTTACTTTACATTAATCCATTAGATGACAATTTTAACTTTAAGGCTTCTCAAATAAACCCTTGTTTCGAATGTCAACTTCAAGTCAACTTTTGTTGCGACGATGTGTCAATAACTCCTTAAATATAAAATCTACGTCAAGTTGAAGGCCAGGCAGGTACTTACAGGGTGTTAGAACGAGCAGCGTGTCGACGCCTCCACTGTTACCGAGACCTAGCGGCGTCTCATCGATGCACTTTGCACTTTCGACACTGTCTGCGAACAACATTAAATTCAAGTTAGTATGCATGTAGTAAAACACTCTGCGTTCGTGACGTGTCAATCGGACGAGGGGTATTGGACCATTCGTAGTCTGTTAATCGGAAACCCTAGATTATAAACTATATTGCCGCCTATTCGCCATCGCGTGCGTTTTTTAGCAAATACATGGTGTTAGGAAAAGTATCATTAACCTTTAAACCACATACTCTACCCTTCAAACTGAACAACTTTTACTATGGGAGCAAACCTGTCAGCGCAAAAAAAAAGTCAGCTGTCCCATACTAAACTGCAATACCTACTCGACGCAATAGTATGAGATAACTGATTTCTTTTTGATCTGATTGTTTTGCTCCCATAGTAAAAGTTAGCTGTGTGAACTTGGCACCCGACCTTGAAAAAATATTTTTTTTATATTTTTTTCTGATAGGTATTCGTATGTAGTTTATTGTAGTAGAAAAAATTTCGTTTGTAGTAGCTCCAAAAAAATGATATAGGACTTTGAAAAAAACTCAGCACCCGGTTTTGTCGGAACTCAAGTTTGATAATTTATACTTAAAAAGAATCGTTTGTAGTTGATTGTAGTAGAAAAATTTTCGTTTGTAGTTGAATTTTTTTTTTTTTTTTTTTTTTGTGAACTTGGCACCCGACATTGGAAAATTATTTTTTTTATGTTTTTTTCTTATAGATATCGGTATGTAGATGATTGTAGTAACAATTTTTTCGTTTGTAGTAGCTCCAAAAAAAATTAGAGCAATTCGAAAAAAAAAAAAATTTTTTTATGGACTTGGCTCCCATCCATCCATCACAACCTATATTCGTCCCACTGCAGGGCACAGGCCTACCCTCAGGGAGGGTGTATGGGTATAAGTCCACCACGCGTGCCCTAGTTAGGTAGGTACTACAAACGAAAAAACCCAACAACACAATACATTAAAAAGTTGTGTAGTTATAATGGTTAAGTTGTGTAACTTCATTTCGTTTGTAGTAGCATTTTATCGTTTGTATTAACTTTGTTTAGTTTGTAGAAACTACTTCCTTTGTAGTAACTTAATTTCGTTTGTAGTAGAGTCTATTTCGTTTGTAATAACTTCTTTTCGTTTGTAGAAGGATTTAAGTCGTTTGTAGTAACTTAATTTCGTTTGTAGTAACTTAATTTCGTTTGTAGTAGATTCTATTTCGTTTGTAGTAACTTAATTTCGTTTGTAGTAGAGTCCATTTCGTTTGTAGTGACTTGATTTCGATTGTAGTAACTTGATTTCGTTTGTAGTAACTTCTATTCGTTTGTAGAAGGGTTTACGTCGTTTGTTCTAACTTAATTTCGTTTGTAGTAACTTAATTTCGTTTGTAGAAGAGTCTATGTCGTTTGCAGTACCTTGATTTCGTTTGTAGTAACTTGATTTCGTTTGTAGTAACTTAATTTCGTTTGTAGTAACTTGATTTCGTTTGTAGAAGAGTCTATGTCGTTTGTAGTACCTTGATTTCGTTTGTAGTAACTTGATTTCGTTTGTAGTAACTTCTATTCGTTTGTAGAAGGGTGTACGTCGTGTGTAGTAACTTTATTTCTTTTTAAGTATATTTTATTTCGTTTGTAGTAACTACATTCGCGGCAGTTTTGAGAAAAAATATACATTTTAACACTAACCTAACCTTACCTAACCAAACCTAACTTCCATGAAAGCCTACGTCGTAGACGGCAGTGCTCATAGAAAAGACTTCAACGAGACACCTTTTGTAACCTTCTTATAAAGCCTACGTCGTAGACGGCCATGCTCATAGAAAAGACATCAACGAGACACCTCTAGCAACCTTCTCACAAAGCCTACGTCAACGTAAGATTTATAAGAAGGTTGCAAAAGGTGTCCTTTTGATGTCTTTTATATGAGCATAGCCGTCTACGACGTAGGCTTTGTAAGAAGGTTGCAAAAGGTGTCTCGTTGAAGTCTTTTCTATGAGCATAGCCGTCTACGACGTAGGCTTTGTAAGAAGGTTGCAAAAGGTGTCTCGTTGAAGTCTTTTCTATGAGCATAGCCGTCTACGACGTAGGCTTTATAAGAAGGTTACAAAAGGTGTCTCGTTGAAGTCTTTTCTACGAGCATAGCCGTCTACGACGTAGGCTTTGTAAGAAGGTTGCAAAAGGTGTCTCGTTGAAGTCTTTTCTATGAGCATAGCCGTCTACGACGTAGGCTTTGTAAGAAGGTTGCAAAAGGTGTCTCGTTGAAGTCTTTTCTATGAGCATAGCCGTCTACGACGTAGGCTTTGTAAGAAGGTTGCAAAAGGTGTCTCGTTGAAGTCTTTTCTATGAGCATAGCCGTCTACGACGTAGGCTTTATAAGAAGGTTACAAAAGGTGTCTCGTTGAAGTCTTTTCTACGAGCATAGCCGTCTACGACGTAGGCTTTGTAAGAAGGTTGCAAAAGGTGTCTCGTTGAAGTCTTTTCTATGAGCATAGCCGTCTACGACGTAGGCTTTGTGAGAAGGTTGCTAGAGGTGTCTCGTTGAAGTCTTTTCTATGAGCATAGCCGTCTACGACGTAGGCTTTGTGAGAAGGTGGCAAAAGATGTCTCGTTGAAGTCTTTTCTACGAGCAAAGCCGTCTACGACGTAGGCTTTGTGAGAAGGTGGCAAAAGGTGTCTCGTTGAAGTCTTTTCTATGACCATAGCCGTCTACGACGTAGGCTTTGTGAGAAGGTTGCTAGAGGTGTCTCGTTGATGTCTTTTCTATGAGCATAGCCGTCTACGACGTAGGCTTTGTGAGCAGGTTGCTAGAGGTGTCTCGTTGATGTCTTTTCTATGAGCATAGCCGTCTACGACGTAGGCTTTGTGAGAAGGTTGCTAGAGGTGTCTCGTTGATGTCTTTTCTATGAGCATAGCCGTCTACGACGTAGGCTTTGTGAGAAGGTTGCTAGAGGTGTCTCGTTGATGTCTTTTCTATGAGCATAGCCGTCTACGACGTAGGCTTTGTGAGAAGGTTGCTAGAGGTGTCTCGTTGATGTCTTTTCTATGAGCATACCCGTCTACGACGTAGGCTTTGTGAGAAGGTTTCTAGAGGTGTCTCGTTGATGTCTTTTCTATGAGCATAGCCGTCTACGACGTAGGCTTTGTGAGAAGGTTGCTACAGGTGTCTAGTTGAAGTCTTTTCTATGAGCATAGCCGTCTACGACATAGGCTTTGTGAGAAGGTTGCTAGAGGTGTCTCGTTGATGTCTTTTCTATGAGCATGGCCGTCTACAACGTAGGCTTTGTGAGAAGGTTACAAAAGGTGTCTCGTTGAAGTATTTTCTATGAGCACAGCCGTCTACGACGTAGGCTTTCATGGAAGTTAGGTTTGGTTAGGTTAGGTTAGTGTTAAAATGTATATTTTTTCTCAAAACTGCCGCGTATGTAGTTACTACAAACGAAATAGAATATACTTCAAAAGAAATTAAGTTACTACAAACGACGTAAACCCTTCTACAAACGAATAGAAGTTACTACATACGAAACTAAGTTACTACAAACGAAATCAAGTTACTACAAACGAAATTAAGTTACTACAAACGAAATCAAGTTACTACAAACGAAATCAAGGTACTACAAACGAAATCAAGTTACTACAAACGAAATTAAGTTACTACACACGACATAGACTCTTCTACAAACGAAATCAAGTTACAACAAACGAAATTAAGTTACTACAAACGAAATCAAGGTACTACAAACGACATAGACTCTTCTACAAACGAAATCAAGTTACTAAAAACGAAATTAAATTACTACAAACGAAATCAAGTTACTACAAACAAAATCAAGGTACTACAAACGACATAGACTCTTCTACAAACGAAATCAAGTTACTACAAACGACATAGACTCTTCTACAAATGAAATTAAGTTACTACAAACGAAATCAAGTTACTACAAACGAAATCAAGGTACTACAAACGAAATCAAGTTACTACAAACGAAATCAAGTTACTACAAACGAAATCAAGGTACTACAAACGAAATTAAGTTACTACAAACGAAATCAAGGTACTACAAACGACATAGACTCTTCTACAAACGAAATCAAGTTACTCCAAACGAAATTAAGTTACTACAAACGAAATCAAGTTACTACAAACGAAATCAAGTTACTACAAACGAAATCAAGGTACTACAAACGACATAGACTCTTCTACAAACGAAATCAAGTTACTACAAACGAAATCAAGGTACTACAAACGACATAGACTCTTCTACAAACAAAATCAAGTTACTACAAACGAAATTAAGTTACTACAAACGAAATCAAGTTACTACAAACGAAATCAAGGTACTAAAAACGACATAGACTCTTCTACAAACGAAATCAAGTTACTACAAACGAAATCAAGGTACTACAAACGACATAGACTCTTCTACAAACGAAATCAAGTTACTACAAACGAAATCAAGGTACTACAAACGACATAGACTCTTCTACAAACAAAATCAAGTTACTACAAACGAAATCAAGGTACTAAAAACGACATAGACTCTTCTACAAACGAAATCAAGTTACTACAAACGAAATCAAGGTACTACAAACGACATAGACTCTTCTACAAACGAAATCAAGTTACTACAAACGAAACTAAGTTACTACAAACGAAATAAAGTTACTACAAACGAAATCAAGGTACTACAAACGACATAGACTCTTCTACAAATGAAATTAAGTTACTACAAACGAAATCAAGTTACTACAAACGAAATCAAGGTACTACAAACGAAATCAAGTTACTACAAACGAAATTAAGTTACTACAAACGACATAGACTCTTCTACAAACGAAATCAAGTTACTACAAACGAAATCAAGGTACTACAAACGATATAGACTCTTCTACAAACGAAATCAAGTTACTACAAACGAAACTAAGTTACTACAAACGAAATCAAGTTACTACAAACGAAATCAAGGTACTACAAACGACATAGACTCTTCTACAAACGAAATCAAGTTACTACAAACGAAATTAAGTTACTACAAACGAAATCAAGTTACTACAAACGAAATTAAGTTACTACAAACGAAATCAAGTTACTACAAACAAAATCAAGGTACTACAAACGACATAGACTCTTCTACAAACGAAATCAAGTTACTACAAACGAAATCAAGGTACTACAAACGAAATCAAGTTACTACAAACGAAATCAAGGTACTAAAAATGACATAGACTCTTCTACAAACGAAATCAAGTTACTACAAACGAAATCAAGGTACTACAAACGACATAGACTCTTCTACAAACGAAATCAAGTTACTACAAACGAAACTAAGTTACTACAAACGAAATCAAGGTACTACAAACGACATAGACTCTTCTACAAACAAAATCAAGTTACTACAAACGAAATTAAGTTACTACAAACGAAATCAAGTTACTACAAACGAAATCAAGGTACTAAAAACGACATAGACTCTTCTACAAACGAAATCAAGTTACTACAAACGAAATCAAGGTACTACAAACGACATAGACTCTTCTACAAACGAAATCAAGTTACTACAAACGAAACTAAGTTACTACAAACGAAATAAAGTTACTACAAACGAAATCAAGGTACTACAAACGACATAGACTCTTCTACAAATGAAATTAAGTTACTACAAACGAAATCAAGTTACTACAAACGAAATCAAGGTACTACAAACGAAATCAAGTTACTACAAACGAAATTAAGTTACTACAAACGACATAGACTCTTCTACAAACGAAATCAAGTTACTACAAACGAAATCAAGGTACTACAAACGACATAGACTCTTCAACAAACGAAATCAAGTTACTACAAACGAAACTAAGTTACTACAAACGAAATCAAGTTACTACAAACGAAATCAAGTTACTACAAACGAAACTAAGTTACTACAAACGAAATCAAGGTACTACAAACGACATAGACTCTTCTACAAACAAAATCAAGTTACTACAAACGAAATCAAGGTACTAAAAACGACATAGACTCTTCTACAAACGAAATCAAGTTACTACAAACGAAATCAAGGTACTACAAACGACATAGACTCTTCTACAAACGAAATCAAGTTACTACAAACGAAACTAAGTTACTACAAACGAAATAAAGTTACTACAAACGAAATCAAGGTACTACAAACGACATAGACTCTTCTACAAACGAAATCAAGTTACTACAAACGAAATCAAGGTACTACAAACGAAATCAAGTTACTACAAACGAAATCAAGGTACTAAAAATGACATAGACTCTTCTACAAACGAAATCAAGTTACTACAAACGAAATCAAGGTACTACAAACGACATAGACTCTTCTACAAACGAAATCAAGTTACTACAAACGAAACTAAGTTACTACAAACGAAATCAAGGTACTACAAACGACATAGACTCTTCTACAAACAAAATCAAGTTACTACAAACGAAATTAAGTTACTACAAACGAAATCAAGTTACTACAAACGAAATCAAGGTACTAAAAACGACATAGACTCTTCTACAAACGAAATCAAGTTACTACAAACGAAATCAAGGTACTACAAACGACATAAACTCTTCTACAAACGAAATCAAGTTACTACAAACGAAACTAAGTTACTACAAACGAAATAAAGTTACTACAAACGAAATCAAGGTACTACAAACGACATAGACTCTTCTACAAATGAAATTAAGTTACTACAAACGAAATCAAGTTACTACAAACGAAATCAAGGTACTACAAACGAAATCAAGTTACTACAAACGAAATTAAGTTACTACAAACGACATAGACTCTTCTACAAACGAAATCAAGTTACTACAAACGAAATCAAGGTACTACAAACGATATAGACTCTTCTACAAACGAAATCAAGTTACTACAAACGAAACTAAGTTACTACAAACGAAATCAAGTTACTACAAACGAAATCAAGGTACTGCAAACGACATAGACTCTTCTACAAACGAAATTAAGTTACTACAAACGAAATTAAGTTAGAACAAACGACGTAAACCCTTCTACAAACGAATAGAAGTTACTACAAACGAAATCAAGTTACTACAATCGAAATCAAGTCACTACAAACGAAATGGACTCTACTACAAACGAAATTAAGTTACTACAAACGAAATAGAATCTACTACAAACGAAATTAAGTTACTACAAACGAAATTAAGTTACTACAAACGACTTAAATCCTTCTACAAACGAAAAGAAGTTATTACAAACGAAATAGACTCTACTACAAACGAAATTAAGTTACTACAAAGGAAGTAGTTTCTACAAACTAAACAAAGTTAATACAAACGATAAAATGCTACTACAAACGAAATGAAGTTACACAACTTAACCATTATAACTACACAACTTTTTAATGTATTGTGTTGTTGGGTTTTTTCGTTTGTAGTACCTACCTTTCTAGGGCACGCGTGGTGGACTTATACCCATACACCCTCCCTGAGGGTAGGCCTGTGCCCTGCAGTGGGACGTATATAGGTTGTGATGGATGGATGGGAGCCAAGTCCATAAAAAAAAATTTTTTTTTTTCGAATTGCTCTAATTTTTTTTGGAGCTACTACAAACGAAAAAATTGTTACTACAATCATCTACATACCGATATCTATAAGAAAAAAACATAAAAAAAATAATTTTCCAATGTCGGGTGCCAAGTTCACAAAAAAAAAAAAAAAAAAAAAAATTCAACTACAAACGAAAATTTTTCTACTACAATCAACTACAAACGATTCTTTTTAAGTATAAATTATCAAACTTGAGTTCCGACAAAACCGGGTGCTGAGTTTTTTTCAAAGTCCTATATCATTTTTTTGGAGCTACTACAAACGAAATTTTTTCTACTACAATAAACTACATACGAATACCTATCAGAAAAAAATATAAAAAAAATATTTTTTCAAGTTCGGGTGCCAAGTTCACACAGCTGTAAAAGTTGTTTAGTTTGATGGGTAGAGTATGTGGTTTAAGGTTAATGATACTTTTCCTAACACTCTATTGTATACAGGGTGAAATTGATATCATTAGCATCCTTTTAAACTCTAAGAGTCTACCCATCAAACTGAACAACTTTTACTATGGGGGCAAACCAATCGGAGCAGCATGCAGGTTTCACGATGTTTTCCTTCACCTAAAAGCCTACTAAAGTTGTTAAAAATGTGTCATTACGATTCTGTTTGTAAATTAAAAGTAAA
The DNA here is from genome assembly GCA_963693445.1 of Agonopterix heracliana. Lineage (NCBI taxonomy): Eukaryota > Metazoa > Arthropoda > Insecta > Lepidoptera > Depressariidae > Agonopterix > Agonopterix heracliana. The sequence goes on from OY856321.1 coordinate 5,557,170, forward strand.
CGGCTGTCTTAATATGTAACTACAAGACTACAACGTCGTAGAGCGTGTAATTATTTAATCAAAGGTAAAGTTTAGCCGACGCGACGTAAGCTATTTAAGAGATTAGTTAACTTAGGACCGAAACCGTAAAATGGCTGAAACTTAGTCGGTTGAATACTTTATGGGCTCCTCCGATTAATTATTAATGAAGACACGTGTTGTTAATGTTCCACGTAGCTACCTACTTACAGTATCAAGGATATTTAAAGTGATTACAACATTACAGGGAAAATGTGACTATTATAAAGAACTTGAAATACTTGAATTTTTTATATTGTATTATAAACACGTAGTCCGTGCGGATTCGAACCAGGACCTCAAGTTAGTTTCCATAGCTCACCGCAACGCGCCACCGACACTGTCTTCTGTCTCTTTTTTATTATAAAGTTTTATAATTTATAAAACACAAAAGAACATAATGCTCTATTTTTTGTCAAAACCTGGTCAGACTTCAAAGAAAGCGGTTTCATTTAAACTTGTTCTTTTTTTAAAGTAATATTACCGCAGAACATAATATACAATGCAAAATTTCCCCAGTAGTCCTCTCATCTAAGCAGGGCCGGATCTGCACAATGGACGTCCTTGGCCAGCCCTCGTCTCTTCACCAGTTTGTCATAATAACACTCGTAACCAACCGTTGAAAACCAAACCTCAGCTCTAAAGCTAACACGCAAAGGTCCACTTTGAGTTAAAAGGGGAGATGAGTTAGAACGTTTTGGATGGGAATAAACCGGTATTAATGATTACGAGAAAAAAGCAGCGTTTCATTTGGAAGATTCATCGTGGAGGTATTTGTTAAACATAGGTCGATTGTATGAATCTGTAGAGTAACCTGTTCTCATTGTTGAAATTTAACCCTCAATCAAAACAGGTTAGGTTTTCAGATGAATCTGCGAAATGTTTCCAACGATAATATAACCAGTCAAATGAGGGGGATACGCTTTTATCGAAAACTCCATATTAATACTAGCTACGTGGTCAATTGTTTTAATCCGAATGGACGCAAATATATGCGATTGATCTGTTCTTTAAATTGTTCAAAGGTAATTTTCTTGACATTGATTTGTGTAAAAATAGTAAACACGACGCTCAACTAATCCGCTAGCGACCGCAATTCAATAATCGTGTTAGCGTCTACTGCAAGACTGCAACTTAATGCATAGTTGCTAGGCAGACAGAAAAAATTGTCATGGGGATAAGAATGAAGCACACACAATAAAAGTTCATTTTTCATTTATCACAAATTACCTTGAAAAGGATTCCCATTTCGTATGGAATTCAATACGAATGTAAAGATACTAAACTAAAGTTAAGCTTTGATACAGTAGGTACATTATGTAGGTACATAATCCCATGAGTTCACGGCCATACTAGGTGGTGATAAGTCGACTATACAGTCGACAGGGTCAACATAACTACATTCGCCAAGTCTGTCGAGATTGTAGGTCGACTGTATCCAACTATAGGTTGACTGATGCCGACTATAGGTCGATTGTATCCCACTATAGGTCGACAGATTCAAATACCTATACCATGAGTAAAGGCTCAATATAAAATAATACAAACAATTTACAAAAACATTCCAAATCTTCCAAATCCAACCGAATTCATTCATTCGCTCGTGCCAGATCTTTGTCTATTTGAAAACAAATCTTATTCAGTTTAAAATAGAGTCTATTCTTGTTAGATGGTTGGTTATACTAACTATAAGCATGAGAATAAACAAGCCCCGCTAATGAAAATAGAAGAGAAAAACACAGCAGAGTTTAATGATTTAAAATTTAACTATCCCAAGATCGCGTGCCTCACCGCAATGACCATTTGCAAGTCGGGTCACAACCATTACGTCCAAAAAACTGAACGTAACTACCACTTACAAAACTGGACCATGCATCATTTATCATACAACCGTCTTAGGTTCGACTCACGACAAATTTACCACTAGTTGTTAGTTTGGCCATGCGTAATGGAATATTATAGTTTACTAGCTTTTGCTCGCGACTTCGTCCGTAGGCTCCGTAGCCAACGTGCAAATTTAATTAATTCAGTTGTAATTTACTGACAGATTACACACTTTCGTATTTATAATACTATACTAGTGTAGATAATACTGACTTCTATTATTTTTTTCAGCGCTTAGTTTTTCAATTGAAAAGAAATTAACTAACGGACAATGTAATCTTTCATTATTTTATTATCATAATAATTTACTTGCAAATCTTGCAGCAAGTTTTTCTATAATATGTTGGAATGAATTATAATTGTTTAAAAAGACAAATCTAACGACGTGTTTTTTCTCTTTACAAAGTTTTGCTTCTACAAATAAAAAAAACAGACGTGTGACAGTCATTTAAGAAACTGGAACGTGAATCGTTTATCATACAAGTACAAGCGACTCGCCGAACATACGACTTACAAATTGATCAGTTTGTTGTCAGAATTCGGTTGTAGTGAATTAACTTCAGATATTGTAAATAAAAGATGAACAACCTTACATCAAAAACCAATTGTGATTAAATTAAAGCCCATTGAAGTATAAATTAACTTTTCATATCTCAAGGTCAAAATATTAACCTCCCAACAATGTAACTTAATTAACGAAATCAATTTGTTTCAAATACTCAATTAAATGAAACTGCAGATTACGGTCAGGTCAGGATACACAAACAAATTAATTAATCTACCACAACCTTGCAACGGCACTTTTCCCTATTTAAGTTCAGCCATAGAGAAATAAGTACACAGGTTATATAGACCGCAGTCACAGTGCAATAATTTCTACAGTAGAACCTACGAATAAGAATAACTATAGAAGAGTAACTCTAAACAAAATTCACATAATTTTTGGCACCTAGTGAAAAATTTCATTTTGGCGGCAAGGTACAGTTTTTAAAGAACAAATTTAGAACACGGTACAGTTTTTTGGTGCCACTTTTTGAGCTTGATTTACATTTATATACATTCTTATTCGTAGAGTAGAACATTTTAGACAAACGGCCAATAACACGCCACACGGTCAACAAACGCACGAGTCTCGCTATCGTAAGAAATCAGAAAATTATACTTGTATGATAACGATCCCACGTTTTCCTATAAAAGTAAGGAAAAGTATCATTAACCTTTAAACCACATAATCTACCCATCAAACTGAACAACTTTTACTATGGGAGCAATCCTGTCAGAACAAAAAAAATATCAGCTGTCCCATACATTGAGTCGAGTAGGCTCGGCAGTTAAGTATGGAACTTGGAACTAAAAAAATATATGTATATCCATACGATCTTAGATTAAAACAGTTCTATCTAGTTTGTTTCGGTCTCATGCATGATGCAGGACTAATACAAGCAGCGAACGTTGCATCTGTTATACTATGTTTTACTATGGCTTCAAGCCTTCAGCTAGTATACGATACGAAGCGAGCCCGCTCTATGCATATCGTTGCTGTATTACATAGTTTGTATCCCACCAAGTGCCAACGTTAAAAAAGTAATATTATTTACATAATAAGTTTGAAACTTGTTACTGTCGTGTCGTGCGCGTAGAATCTAATCAAAGCCCGCATAATGTAAAACTTTGGCGTCTTCGCGGTAAAAACACCCACTGCTCTCGCACGTGGCAATCAGACGAGAGGTTATACTGATTAAAATTGAGTGTACCGCGTCGCAGCGGATACGTTGACCTCAGTTCGAAAAGGGCAATCATTGTCAAACTGATTTGTATCTTATTAACCTTACAATGTTGCTAAGAGAGTGGACCTAATACTAGTTGCTCGACAAGTCGACAAGATTAGTATTAGGTCGAGTATCATTTGAAAATTATTAATACAGGGTCCTTCTTAACATGCTGACAATTTTTTAAGGGGATGATCAGACCATCAAACTGAACAACATTCTCTATGGGACCAACATCGAAATCACAAAAAATAATCAGCTGGGCTGTCCCATACATTTGGCTCAAGTAGGTTAGCAGTTTTTTATGTCACAGCTGACTTTTTTTTCGCGATTTCGATACGGTACAGTAGAGAAAGTTTTTCAGTTTAATGGTCTATACTCTATAGAACCCCCTTAAAAGTTTTAAATATATATTTTTAGTTTATTAACACCTTGTATAAGTAGGTACTAGACCTACCTGGTTTGAATGATATCTAAAATAAGAACTTACAATACAAGTTATCTTCAACATTTGACCCGGTAATTTCATTCGAAATATTAATTGGCTCAGAGATCGTAATTATTTTCACCGATTGTCACTTTTAAAAACTGTATACAGGGTCAAACTTAATATGCTGACGATTTTTCAAGGGGATAACCAGACCATGAAACTGAAAAACTTTCTTTATGGGACCAGCATCGAAATCGCGAAAAAAATATGCAATTCCATTGGTTCCATTGGGTTTGCAGATTTGTGTGGAACTGTTGATTTTATTTCGCGATTTCAAATTGGTCCCGTGGAAAAAGCAGTTTGATGGTCTGATGAACCCCTTAAATTTACTACCAACCTCGTATATTTCCTGAGGCAGACAAGCAGACTAAAGGAATTTGATACAATTCCATCAAAGAAATTCACATTCTCTACACGTGTTTCACTGTGAAACATCTGAGCAATTCGACAGCATTATGTAGTTTGCCAGCTTATAGCTTTCTAACGACGAGATATAAGAACATTAGTCTCGTATCGTAAGTTTGCTTAATTAACAACAAAAAAACGGCCAAGTGCGAGTCAGACTTGCGCACCGATGGTTCCGTAGCACAAAAATTACAAAAATAAAGGCCTCCGCACATTGCAGCGATATTATCGAGCGATATTATCGACAGCGATATCGCGACACCTTACACACTGCAGCGATTCCGCGATTCGCGTCACACATGCGCCCAGCACTGAATGCAGTCGAAAGAGGTTGCGATAATATCGCGGCAGTGTGTGGGATCGAGCGCGTCCCCATACAAAATGTACTGAGAACAAATATCGCAAAATCGCAGCGATATTATCGCTTGATAATATCGCGGCAGTGTGTAGGATTGCGCGCGTCCCCATACAAAATGTACTACAAATAAATATCGCAAAATCGCAGCGATAATATCGCTCGATAAAATCGCTGCAATGTGCGGAGGCCTTAAATTCTCTCGGTGATCCATAGCGCGATAAAGTATGCTCTATAATCACACCAAGTTTGACGTATGTATGTCATGGATGTTCTGGGGTTTCAGAATATCGTTGACTACTCCCTCGGGGAATATAGTCGTGAGCATATGCTATGTATTGCCGTTTTTAAGACAGATCTAAAATGTCACAATGAATTTTATTGCCTTATCGCCAGGAGTTACAGAAGTGGGTGAAAATTTGTTCATAGATTTCTTTGTTTTTGTCAAAGATATAAAAACATTTAATATCTTGGACATTGTCACACAAATTATCTAGTCACATTTTAAAGTTCCAGAATCTAGTCTGGACTTGTATACAATAACTAGACAACGATATAGAATACATATATTTTACAAACATTTACACACATTTACAAACATATTATCATAAATATTGCAAAACGACAACTGAATGCATGCAAAGAGCACTTTTTTCACAAGTGCAGCACAAGTTTTTCAAATATTTACTTTACCTACACACGTAGGTACAAATATTTTGTATAAGCACACTATTATCTATTCTATTAGTATAAGTTACTTAAAAGGTCCCAATCTACTAAAGAAGACAAGACAATTATTTCAACATGGAGCCATGCCAGAGCAAACAGTACTAAGACGACAGTCAATATTGACATACCATCTCAAATATCGCGCTGTCAGCTAACCGAATGGTCGATTGATTCCCTGAAACAATGCGGCAAAGCCTTCCGAGAATAAGAAATTTGAGTGGTTTGGAAATGATTAAATCAATTCTTGAAAAATACGAGAATATTTTTATATCACTAAATTAATTTTAAGTTATACCTAAAAACTAATCATCATCATCCTATATACGTCCCACTGCAGGGCACAGGCCTACCCTCAGGCAGAGATAAAGGCGTCAGTCAAACACGCATGCCCAATGCGGATCTGTAGACTTCACACGCATACGTATACAACGTGTTAATGAATAAGCGCAAAACCTTTTATACACCCCAACTGATTTATAACAAAATAATTAGATTGAAACAATAATGCCATTATTTTTATGGTTAAAATTTAACGTTATTCACATTTTGAGTTTTGAGGCAAAAATGATTTGTTGTGATTTCAGCAATGAATGAAAGAGCTAGCGTGTTCATGGATACTGTTTTAAAATCTTGTGTTGGTAGTAAGTAGGATGAGAGTGCCCGTGCGGTGGGCTGTGATCGGGTTAAGTAAATTTTAAATTTTACAAACAAGTTATTTAACATTTTGAAAAAATAAAACCTATGTCGATTCCTGTTCGAATCTGCTCTCGATTCTAAACAAACTACTTTCTAGTTTTGCGTTAATTCATTAACACGTTGTATAAGAAGAAATTCTGATGCATAAAACTAGTGTTAGGCAAATAACATTCAATGATAAGCCCCCCTTTTGAATACACAATGTTTTGAATAAAATATTATCTCTGTCATGTCATAACAGTATTATGATAAAAATTATAAATTACACTTAAACGTTTCAATTTTCCAATCTAACATCGCAACGTATAGTTTTTCTCGATCGCAATGAACTCGACTTTGCTATTAGCATTTTCGCTACAAACTCACTTGACCGGCGCAGACGCTCTCTATGTAGCCAGCACTGGTACGGGTAGGGCTACCACAAACAGGAAGAATCAAGATATGCAAGCCACAGGTCGCGCAACGAATCATGAGCGCTGGGGGAAAGTGGTGGGGATTTTCGCGCAGGTTGATGACGTAAAGAAGACTATTCGGCCAATGGTGTTCACGCGGCTCGGTCGCCCGCCCCCGCTTCCCCCCAAATAGACCAGATTTCTGCACCAGCATTCAAGGTTTCTGCACATGTTTCATTGCGCGATCTAGTTACTATACTTGTTTCTATATATCAAAACAGAAGCCATTGTGGAGGGGAAAACCCACTAAAGTTGTTTCTGGAATAATATCACAGCACAAAGCAGAGTAGACTAACCAATAGTAACTACCATAATACCCAATCCTTTACATCAAAAAGATAAATTGTATAAAAGATTAAATTCTCAAAATAATAAAATTCGACTAAATCCTAACTCGACAGTGGATCAATGACCGCTTCTTGTTAAATATTGTTGCTCGATCAATTTTGGACCCAACATTAATAAAATAAGTTCTTCTTTGGAAAGCCGCATCAAAATATTCAGAAATATTTTATCTAGCAACCCTATTTGGGACTAAATAACACGTTTCGGTCGCGGAGCCATTAAAATACCGCATGCCCACGCGCAGCGGGCCTATGTCCGTATACTCCGTACTATGTGTCAATAGGAATCAAATTGATTGTTCAATGATTGTGTATTGATTCTTTCAAATAACGCATTCTCGTTATGTGATGTATCTAAGATAATTGCTTTATTTGACGACCTTAGTTTCTTTACTGGAAGTATGGTGACTTTCTATACAGGGTATACAAAACTATCATTAACCCGTAAACCAGGGAACAAACCAATCAGCGCAAAAAAAAATGCTGCTGTTACATACTAAACTGCAATACCTTAACGTATGAAACAGAAGATTTTTTTGCTCTGGCAGGTTTACTCCTACATTTAAAGTTGTTCAGTTTGATGGGTTTGGGTAGAGTATGTGGTTTTAAGGTTCATGAAACTTTTCCTTTAGAAAACTTTCGAATATAATGTGAAAAATCCGAGTTATAAACTGGACTTGCATGAGGGTGTGGCTTTACTAAGCATAGGAACCAGGCTTGGTTTCACATATTTTTCACATCTAAGTACCTACCTAATCTTGTTGTGCATGTAACCAAAGATAGAAATCTTTGTATGTAACGCAACGATCAAAATAGAGGTGTGTCAGAATCGTAACGCGCCCAAAATCTCTGCCCACCCCCATGGGACAATGGCGTGAGCTTATGGTGTTTTTGAATCATCATCATAGGTCATTACTCCATAGGTTAACCCCGGCAGGGGAAGACTGGCTAAAACATCTCTGGATCCAAGCAGGAAGACAAAAAAAAATGCCATACGATATGATGATGAGGTCATTAATCGACGATCAGCGAGTTCCACAACATCATCATAGACTTGTTTCGACAGCTCTAAGAATTTTAATAATAAAAAGAAAATATATGATATCTTAGTAGAAGGAAATAAATAGTCAGTACATCTCGCAGCAGTGGTACAGGGTCTGAGCAGATCATTGCATCGACAAACAGGAGATTGAAACCTGCAACAAAAAGGTTTGATCGCTGCGGCGCCGGCGCGGCCGGTAGCAAGTTCAGAGTGGTTCAGACCGTATCCGATTTCAAGTGCTTTACTATAGATACTAGATTTGTTTTGCAACCTTGATTGTAAAGGCCTTGGATTGAAATCCAGTTATAAAATTCACATTTTAAGAAAATTTATTCCGATTCATGAATATTTAGATTTAACATGTGGGTCAATACGAAACGTAATTAATTCACAAGTCAAAGAAGTCCGAAAATAATATGTAAATTCGTGATCGAGTCGGTGACGTGACCAAATAAAAGAGAAGAGAATGGGAAGGAAACCTGCAACCTGGGTCTCAAATCTCGCTAGGCAAGTCACCATCATCATATCGTATGGCATTTTTGTTTTCCTGCTTGGATCCGAGGGGGGGGCTAGCTTTCGAGGTCAAGGTGTTTCAGCCAGTCTTCCGCTGCCGGGGTTAGCCTGTGGAGTTCTTCGATTCCACCGGGGAAACGGCGCACCGTGCACTCATTTACCACATGGGAGAGGGTCTGGTCAGGTGCCCCGCAGTCGCACCTCGGAGACTCCCAAACCCCACTTGTGGAGGTGATAGTTGGTCCTTCCGTGGTTGGTTCTGAACCGGTTAAGCTTAATCCAGGTCTTACGGTCATTTTCAAAACCAGCCGGCTTGACAGTCAAGTGACACCTCAATATTAGCTTGGAAACAGTTGAATCCTAAGAGTAGCATGGAAGAGCGGCAATAGACTATGCGGATATGGATGGATCGAGATGGGGCTGGGGCAATTTTTACCAATATTGCGAGCCACCTGCCTGACCTTACAATTGCACCCTGGGAATGCAATGGTTGTAGTTTCCGGCCACTATTCGGGTGACCAAGGACGCAAGGTCTCATGCACCAAGGTCAAGGGGACAATGCTGCCCCTCCTAGTCGCCACACGAGTTGATGGAGTATTCCTTTTTTAGAAACTACAGCATGACGCATGTTTTAAATATTTTGATACATATGTATAGACATCGACAGTGATAATCCTTTGCTTGCCAACCTTCAAAGGGCTTTAATAACGTTTACCATCAATTAACTAGTAAACTAAATAGCTAATAGCGAAAATCGAAAACAATCTATGTTTATGTACTTAAGGTACATCTACGAGGCCAAGCAATCGATATCAAATTCGATACGTTACAGTACATTTATTTATTTACCACAGTAGTAACGAAACTTTAGCATTCAAAAGTTAACTGTCAGTCCGTGTACAAATCAACAATGCTATGATGCAGTAGATATTTCATTTATAATACTTTATGTATTGGAAAATTTTTAATTTATCATCAGATATAAGATAAGTACTTTATAAGAACTAATTTGAAATGTGTAAATCTACCAAGCTAAAGTCCAGTATCAGTGGAAAAGTTTTTAAATCCATCAGTATAACCTCACGAATTGAATACCTACTATGATCAAATATACCTTCCATTTTTCTTTTTCCTTTCCAGCCTTTAACCTCAGGCACTAAATCTAAATTTAGAAAAAAGTTTTGTCTTCACGCTACAGAAACAACGGGTAATTTTTAATCGGATGTAACATTTAAAACTGTATCTATTATTAAGCATTGGCCAGTTTATTTAAAACCTTAACAAAAGCGTTCAATGGTTGCGTAAATACAGATCTAGAACAGTGTGTTGAATGTTTGTATAGAGTTAATGTTGAAGAGAATTACATGCATTAATTTTAGAACTTTGCGCGTTAGTAACAGATGAAAATAAATGGTTACCTACTTAGATTAGATTTAACAAATACAAATCGTATCTTTCGAAGAATAAAAAAGTTCGTTTATACCGAATTATAAATTTATAACATATATTTTTGAAGATTCACAATTTTCTATTAAATCGTAGCAAAATCAAAATTGACATGTTTACAGTCGACGCGATACGGCTCGCTTTATTTTTGCGATTTCGGCTTTGCTCCCATATTAAAAGATGTTTAGTTTGATGTGTAGTCTTAGTTTCAAAAGATGGCAATGACTTCAATTAAAATCTGTATGAGTAAAATATTTTCGTTTTTACTGACATTATAATAACAGTCGTCAATTTGCTGAATAAGATCAAGTAGAAATATTGACTTCTACACAATTTATCCACGTTTTCATTGCACTTTTTCTCCTCTCCACATATATTATAGCAATCCACATTAAATCCAATCAAACACATAACTTCTTCATACATAACCAGCCTTACATAAAGCTCGATAGCAGCCTTGCAAAATGTCGAAACTAACACAAAACCTAATGATTGTGGAAGCACGGTCCACTGCCCGGTCTGTTGCAAGCACCCCAGCTATTTCCGGAAGAATAGAAATTGGGCCGTCGGTCCGTCCGTCCGTGAGGTTCTGCAATGGACCTTGCTTACGTCTGGTTTATAAACATTTGTTTCCGGGGTTTATGTTGATTTCACGCCGTTTACGTGGCGTACAATACGAATGTACTATTGGTGATGTGTGTATTTTTGATTACAGTAAGCTTGTGAGACATGCAGGCGACAAACAAAGAGTCTCATCTCTCAATCTCTCAGTCTCAATCTCCTCAAAACAAGAGGAATCGAAGGAACCAAGGTCGTTGGTTGACCTTAGATTGACAAATTGGATTAGGTCATTATAAAGTCCTCATCTCATTTCTTTTCTATCTAGATGCATACAACTCTAATATAGGTAGGTATTATGTAACAGAGTGTGTATGAAATCACGAGTTTTAATATAGGTACATATATTGAGGGTTTCCCCCGCAACAGTTGAATAATTTTCCAGAATGTGTTAAGAGCCGTAGAATTAATAATGACTTCCTTGTGATCCTGAGTTACATCTAATAAAATGTAAATGCACAAATGGAATCTGTCTTTCAGAAATAATTATATGCAAACTACCTTTCGATTTATGACGCATGCTTAGGGTCTGCCAGCACTCCAGATTTTAAAAGGATATAATTCGGAGCGCGCTCTATACAAACGTAATATGGTGATATTTTCAATACTAACCAAATAAAGTCAATAAAATTTTGCAGAAACAATCTAGAAACAAATCTCTATGCTTGTATGGATTCAGGTTTTCGTTAAAATTTATAGTTTTAAGGAGTAAATTGGCAGCCGACCGCATGCAGCAGCAGCATACGACGTGTCGGATCCGACACGTCGGAGCGACGCGTCGCTCCGACACGTCGGAGGGGTATGAATTAGAACCCGACCGCACGCAGCAGCAGCATACAGCAGCTGCAAACAGTGTTGCCGACTTAGGGTCTTTTTTGGGGTAAAGTCACACATAAATTACTAACGTGCTCCCCTTTGGGATACTCAGAATCCTTGTTACAAACATCCGTGATCATAGAAGCCTGGTTTATTTTCACCTTTTTAGGGTTCCGTGCCGAAAGGGTGAAATCAGGACCCTTTTACTTTGTCCGTCCGTCCGTCCGGCCTACCTATTTAGGGCTGTAACTTTTGAACAAACAAACATATGATCTGAGGCTTTCTTATTTACTGCCCGAGGGTAGTATAATATTTTTCTCTTCGACGGAGGTGGAAAGAGGCAACTTCGTTTAGCGCAACGGGACGAAAATTGACGCTTTCCGTCCGGAGGGGAGAAAATATAGATTTCGGTTTCTGAAAACACCTGTAACATAAATATATTTTCTAATAACAAAATTTTCTTTTAGGTAAGAGAATCGACATTACTACTATTTTTATAGGATTAAACGCTCGGGCGCGCTGGCAGGAATATCATCTTAAACTCAAAAATAGCTGTTTATATGATCTTCGATCCATTTAATTCATTGAAATTAGGATGAAACTTCGTTTGTATGCATCGCGCTCGTGCGCGCTGGCAGGAATATCATCTTAAACTCAAAAATAGCTGTTTATAAGATCTTCTTTAATGCGAAACTATCGTGTTTATACAGGGTCAAACTTAATATGCTGACACTTTTTTAAGGGGATGATCGGACCATCAAACTGAACAACTTTCTCTATGGGACCAAAATAGAAATCGCGAAAAAAAATCTGCTGTCCCATACATTTGGCTCGAGTAGGTTAGCACTTTTGTATGGGACAGCTGTTTATTATTTTTCGTGATTTCAATGTTAGTGCTATAAAGAAAGTTGTTCAGTTTGATGGTCTGATCATTCCCTTAAAAAAGTGTTAGCATATTAAGAAGGACCCTATATAATATTTGAACACTGTTTTACCCAATACCGAACGCCCGTATGATGTACATAGGTTAGGTATCGTTGGAATTTAACGGAAAATGTGGTTGAAAATAGTGATTTCATTAAATTAAATATTATAGTGGAATTTGTATGAATTATCGTGCTTTACCCGACTTTTATTTTCTATCGCATGCCACAAAATAAATTTCGTGAATTTAGGATAATTATCGCATGCCTGGCAGCACTCGACGACACTACTGGTGTGCGGTCGAGGCTCGACCGCATACTTCATGTCGCATGCTTCGTGTCGGATGCTTCGCAGGGTATTTCATAGAACTACATACAAACCAGTAGTGTCGGAGCGACACGTCGTATGCTGCTGCTGTATGCGGTCGGCTGTTAACCGGCACCTTTAAAGTTACAGTGCCTCAAAGAATTCCCACAATTTTGAAGGACTTCTTCAAGGGTTTGTGGTTCGATAGTCGAATTGAGGACCGTATTATTGAAAGTGAAAGAAGTTGAAAGTCAACGCAAGTCTCAAAATTCATAAAAATAATAAGAGTCGGTAACTTTAAAATACCTACTAAAATATATGCATGTGTCTTAACTTTTCCAGTCTCCAAGAGCATATGATTCTTGAAAGGCAGCCCTAGTGATTGAATTCACAGAACCAACTTTTTCCAGACAAGCTTAGATCACTTTCACAGTTTCACTTCGATAGTAAAACTCTTTTTGCCACAAACCTAACAGATTACGACTATTACTTATGTCTATCTTCAAACCGCATTCTTGGCATTGCAACAAATGGGTGTAACTAAAAAGGCAGTCTATTTCGAGTCAAGCCTCGGGCGAAGTCAATGACATGTTGCCAATTATGATTAACGAGATATGTGGAATTGTTTTAACTGTTTAATAAAAAGTTGTTGAGACTAGACGGAAACAAACAAGTTTTTTTTGAGTCTCAATTGATTTGTTTTGTCTTCAAACAGTTAGGTAGGTAAATACATGGTGTAACAAGATAACAATTGATTTCAGAGGTTTATGAAATCATCTAACATCTAACAACGATTTTGGATCATTAATAACACCATACAAACAACAAGGACCCTTTGCTCTCATAACGTCACATTTAGTTTGTGCCGAACATACTAACAAACTGAGGGATCACATCAGAAATGAAGTGATTCGTCACAGAACTAAAGTGGCTGACATAGCTCAGAAAATTAGCAAGCTGAAGTGGCAATGGGCTGGTCATATCTGCCGAAGAACTGACAACCGATGGGGTGTCAGAGTTCTAGAGTGGAGACCGCGATCTGGTAGGCGTAGTGTGGGACGCCCTGCTGCCCGCTGGACAGACGACCTAAAAAAAGTAGCGGGGAGCGACTGGATGAGGAAGGCCAAGGACAGAGTTTTGTGGCGCGCCTTGGGAGAGGCCTATGTTCAGCAGTGGACGATGATAGGATGATGATGATGATATACATACTAACAAACAAACTAACAAACTGACCAAGAACGCAAGTAAAGCTTGTAATAAAAATAAAGATCACGAACTTAGATTATTTAAACTAATGAATTAATTTTTATTTTTATACTTTTAGATAACCTTTGGAAATTGATAAGGCCTATAATTTGATAAATGATAATTATAAATGACCCGGGGTTAAGTTAAGAGTAATTAATAATTATATTTACAGGATCGGATCATTGGGTCAACTTATTCAATATAATTTTATAATTCTTTTAGAATTTGTTTAATGATAAGCGGCCATGTGAGATAAAGGCACATGAGTAAATATTCCACAAAGACAAAGCTTCCTACAATTTCACCGCAATAAGCACACTACTACATGGCGCGACGGTGTGTGCGTGCTCATTTACCGACGCGTTCACGTACATACCGCTACACGCAAAGCAAGCTGAATATAAAATTATTTATTCTATTACTTTAAAAGGATATAATTCGGAGCGCGCTCCATACAAACGTACTATGGTGATATTTTCAATACTAACCAATTAAAGTCAATGAAATTTTGCAGAAACAATCTAGAAACAAATTTCTATTGCTTGTATGGAGTCAGATTTTCGTTAAAATGAATAGTTTTAAAGTTGCAGTGCCTCAAAGATTACCATACAAAACTTAAATTAATCCTTGCATTGAAAGATTGAAACTGTATATTTTATCGAAAATCTGACTCCATACAAGCATAGAGATTTGTTTCAAGATTGTTTCTACTAAATTTCAGTGACTTTAATTGGTTAGTATTGAAAATATCACCATAGTACGTTTGTATGCAGCGCGCATTTTCGCTCTCGGAATAAAATTCTCTTAAACTCTTCACACTAAAGTATATGAACAGATAATTAATAGTGCCTGTCAGATGCAATTGCTAAGATTCGATAAGCAAAATAATTATCTTTCGAATGCAGACCACTTAGAAAAAGTATATGTCTAGAATGAGCCTCACACTTGTTCCGTATAAAACAAAAGGGGCTAACTTTCTTAGGTTGGTGTGCGTGAGGCGCCATACAAAATATGTATGTGTGCGTGTATATGTATAGGGTTTTGGAACCAGTACTGGTTCCTATTTTTATCGACGCTTTCGTAGCTTTGACTGTCTATCTTGATAATCTAAGGCAGACCATTTCAAACGCGCCACCTTCGCTGTCCTTTAAAATATGTCCATTTAGCACTCACCATATTTGCAAAGAATGTTGCACAATCAATGAAACTTACGTATTTTTTTGTTGAAATACAAATAATGATACGTAATTATAGCAAACGTCTTCTAAATTAAACTGCTATTCCGAATTTTTAAACTGATATTAATTACTATCGTGATTCAGAAATAGGTATGCAGTTTTGATGTAAAGTACTTAATAAAACTAGTATACTTGTAATAACTATCTTGGACTTTGTTACGTCATTGATTATCTATCAATTCACGATCCAGGATCTAGTCTAGACTTGTACTATTGCAGCTAGATTGCTTACTACATAATTATGCAGTACTGAAGCCGATATCTAAACAATCCCGCCTACATGTCGCTTTCAGCCGCCGACACAGCTGTTTCCATATAATTTGTAGCTTCCTTTGAATTTTCGGGTCTTCCGTGTGTAGATACCATAACTTTGACGTTCTTAACTATGTAACATAATTCGTATTTATCACCCAAATATTTCCTCCTAGGATTCGAAGATTTCGAAGCAGTAACCCTCACCTTCGAAGGCATATTCACTACCGTTTTCGGATGAAACCAAACGTAATTTTTATCTTTAGTTCCACCTAAAGTTTACATTTGAATCGGTATGGAAAAATATCAATAGTTACGGTACATGACACTTACGGTACACTTAGTTACGGTACACGACCTTCGGCTTAATAACAAACAGTGCTTAACGCAAATTGTTTTGTGTAGGTAGCCTATCATAATTTGTGTGATGGCCGGATTCATCAGATTTTATGCATAGACGATATAGACTCTGATTTGTATAGTTGCAATTTACGAACGAGGTTTTAGACAAGAAATTTAAATGGTAAATGTTTGCTCACTATTTATAAGAGCTCAGAACTAAAACAATATTGTTAAATTCACGGCAACACACAACTTAACGGCACTTCTAAATGCCGCTGCGAATTCCGAACATTTCTCAGCTTTGATTCAATTGCACTTGCTTGTGATAAACTAGAACCCAGGTGCAATCACGAGTTCTACACAAATATACCTAAATATACACGTACTATAATAAAGAGGTAAAGCTTGTACGTTCGTTCGAAGTAATCTCCGAAATCACGGCTTGGTTTAAACATTATTTCGCAGTAGAAGAGCTCGTATATTCCAGGTAAAAGATATTGGTATTTACGCTGCCGGAAAAAGGGACAATCAAAAAAGGTGGGTTTAAAAGATCGTATGTAGACCACATCGAAGTGATGCAGCCTGAGCAATCAGCAACCTTCATGGAAGCAAAATGTTTAAATCCCTTCGCCACAATGCATGGCAAGCCAAATTCTTGCATGCCATCGACTCAACAGAAGTAGAATTGTCGAAGTTAGAGTGCCTGTTCACAGAATATACGCGAAAAGCAAAAAAACCCACCAATAGCCTTACAAAGATATTCTATTTTTCCCTCGCTCAACACCACTATCACCTGTAAACATGCTACTTGTTTCCTATTACTGAAACTCATCTAAAGTAAACTTTATCACAAACGAGCAAGATAACAAGGGTGGATGGAAATACATAGTTATCAACTATACTAGATAGTTAGAAGTAGAAGTGACAGGCGTTCCGACCTTGCCGGCAAGCGGGCCGGCGGCCACCAATTCCCAAATTCCGGTAATATAGCGGTATCTGGGCCAGCACGGATTAATGTGTAAAGTGGGTCTTATTGATTAGCTTGGCTTAGGTGAAGGTAAGCTGTGAGGTGTTTTGTTACAAATCGTTGGTATAGTTTCGGATCAAGTATTATTTATTTTACTTGAAGGATTAGGGAAGGCTGTGGTTTGAATGAAGATGTAGTGGTTAAAATAAAGAATGGGAATGCTTCGATGTTTTCGACATATCGAAAGGATGAATGAAAGTCTACTTACGAAACAGATATAATTTATGGCAGAAAGCGTGCGAAGGAAATATTGGTAGATGCAGACTTAGGAGGACGTACCAATGCACCAGACCAGACCAGGAACATCATTAAAAAATGTCAGGCTAAAAGTAGCCGAAATCGACGGGAATGTATGATAAGATGTATGGACCTAGAGGAAGCAAGAGAGGTGTGTCAGAACCGCTCAAAGTGAAGATCCATAGACTCAGCCTACCCCTCGGGGAAAAAGGCGTGAGTGTATGTATGTATTTGAAGGTACCTACTCTTAAACCTGTAGAAGGTAGATTTAAAAACTAGTATTGACATTATCTACGACACGACAATAAGTAATAATTAATTGGTAGGTATGTATTACCATATTATGTTGTTATTAAATGTTAATTAAATGTTGTAGTTGTTTAGGCTGTATTGAGTAGTAAATTAACGTTGGTTTTGGCCGGGTGAAGTGATTTGACACGTCGCGTCATTAAAATGACTAATAGGTGGGTATTTACAGCAACATTTTAGACAACCTCAAAAGATACTATAGTAGAGAGTTACATACGTACTCACGCACTTAACAAAGAATAATGTTTTTATGCATACCTATTTAATAATTAACTACCAAACAAATTTTAAGGGCGTTGAAATAGTAGATTACACACCGAGGGCAGGTAAGTAAGAAAGGTCGCAGATCTCATGTAATTGACATGCGATCTGAGGCTTTCTTATTTATTTCCTGAGGTTAGTTTAGTATACTATTTTTCTCCTCGACAGAGGTGGAAAGCGGTAACTTTGTTTAGCGCAGCGGGACGAACATTGACACTTTCCGTGCGGAGGGGAGAAAACACCTTTAACATTTTGAGGGAATAAAAAATAGGGGCAACAATCTCTACTACATTTTGAAATAATCCTAAATGTTTGTTGTTAAATCTAAAGAAAGGAAGACTAATTCCAACAGTGGGACGAAACATGTTTAAAATTAAACAATCAGTAAGTCTTAGATATGTTAATAAAATTATACAAAACGCTTCTAAAATGTTTTTACCATCAACCAAGCTGCATTGCAAGTGTATTTAAGAATGTGCACAGTGTCAGAAAAGTCAATAAATACATCACTGCCACAGATTTAGTGCTGCAAAGAAACCAATTGATTTTAATTGATGTTTGTAAATGTGCACTGCCTGGCATTCCTGTATAGATAAATAGTAATAGACCATTTTAAAAGTTTGCAGCTTTTTTAAATCCAATTGCTAGGTACAGAAAATACCGAAATCCTGCATTTCACATTTTGTAAGTAGGAAGAGCCAAGTGCTAATTACCATGTGTTAAGAGAAAAGATGGTAATAAAGAAGAAAGCCGGGGGACTGGAGCTATAAAATAATTAAACGTAAACATGGATAGTTGCCAAATAGGTGACGGACTAATGTGGGCGGTCAACTCTTGTCCGACTGGCCATTGACTTTATTAGATTGTTAGACACTTAGTAGGTATAAGAATGTTTTGTGATATGGGTCGATCAACTATTTTTTGTCCATACCTAGTCCCAGTCATCTGCATAAAATTTTCTCAATGTTCCGGCTCAGGCTCAAGCTCAGGTTTTGCTTGCCCCAAAAATTAATGTTTGTTGAATAACTAAGGATTGCATTTATTAAATGCATACACGGTTTTGCAAAATTACTTGAATTAATGAAATAAATTTCATAAATACCTATACTCAATCTTGCTTGAGTGGCAACTTTTAGCATATTTTTCATGATTGAATGAAATGTCACGTAAACACAATAGATGATAAATTCATAACATCATTGAAGACTAAAGTACCAAAGTAATCATGTGGCAGATGAATATTTTTATAACTAACTGAACAAGAAAGCCTTGAGCAGAACAGCTATTATAGAATTGATGTCACTGTGAAGTCATACAAAGGTTAACTTATTATGAATGTGAATTAAAAACTTAAAACAATAGGTAACTTGTTTTACTTTGACATTACATACGAAGTTTTACTTATTTATGTCTTCGTAATAATATAAACATTACATGTTATTACATGCTAAGAAATAATTACAAGAAATGATGGTATAACAAACTTTTAACAAAGATTCTACATGGTAAATAAATGTAGAAATGTTCACAACGCGAAAATTTTAAATATGAATTCGACTAGTAAAATGCATGTACAAAATTTCCACAGACTATAAATGTGCTCTGTTCATCAAAGAGAGCGCACAAACACAGGTAGGAATTGCAGGTCTGGTAAGCTGGATTTACACGGGATGGGTTAAGTGCGATTACACTTTTGATAACACTGACTGGTTAGTTTGACGTAAGCTTGAAATATAACTAGCTCACACAGCAATGTACTTCAAATCACACTTAGCCGCATGGCAAAAATCAATTCGTGTAAATCCCACTTTACAAGGCAGTCACCAGTCTATTGTCTGCTCTCGGGCCTGCCTCAACTTTTTGTGGTGGCTCAAGCGAGTTTTAGTACAAAAACCATCTTTAAGATCACCCAGATTTTCATTCAATCAATCAATTCAATTTTCATTAGCAAAGATTAAACAACATTAAGGTGGTTGCAGAGATGTCAATTTCATACAAAACATTGTCGTAGAACACTCGTAGACGGCAATTAATAAAAGTAATGTTTTATATATGGAAAAATAGCTTAGAAAATTTCAATTGCATAAGCATAAGCATATGCTCATGACTATTTTCCCCGAGGAGGTAGTCAGAGATATTGTATTGCGTTGTATCAAATACTGTATTGTGTAAAAAAAGATTAAAATATGAATTGTATCAGAAAATAGGTACCTATTGGCTTTCTGATAAATCCAATGAAAATTGAAATGTGACTCATATGTTTGTAAGCATTCTTTTTTTATTGCCTACTTGCATTTTATTAGGTAAAGACCAAATTTATCAAATTGTTCAGGCCAAGTCCGAATCATAAAATTTTAAATGTAAATTCTGCATTATTTGCAGAAATACCTAATATGATTGATGCAGCATTATAATGTTATTTAGATTTTATGATGTACATTTTATGTAGCCACTGAGTTTGAATAAAAACTCAAGAAAAATTTACCATGAAAATTGTTCAATTTTGGCGCTGATCTGCGAATTCTGCGATCAACTTTTATCAATATCCGCTGTTCAAACTGTCAAGACGAATAGCAGGTTCCGTTCCGTGATGTCGTTAGTGTAGGAATCTTATCAGAATCTTTGCAATCTCGTATAATCCTCCGTTATCTCAGGCCGGTTACGAACTCCGAGCAACATCGACTCATCACGCGCTGCTCGCGTTCGTGGCAAAAACCTGCCCCGCAAATGACTACAACAGTTAAACTACAACTTATAACAAACACACAACTCACCTTTTAGTCCACAATAATTAAATGAACAGCACAAATCCGTAATCCAATAGAATATTGACCACTGATCCTATTACCGTAAGGGCACAACAAAACTTATTTATTTAATGAAAAACACAAATAATTTAGCTACCACGCAAAACACTAATACACAGGAATAGTTTTCAGATATAACTCTGTACACTTTTGAACACCGAATTATGGGAAACTGGATTTATTTCAACACAAAAATTCGGCAACGGTCGTTTGCATCCCTTCCAAATGAAACATCGGCCATCACTGAAAATGTTGCCATAAAATAAAACGAAAGTCACGTTATTTTTAACTTTTTTAATTCGAACTAGATTTTGCGGCTTGGCTACATGTAGTTTAGGGAACAGTCAAATTTCTGATAAATGCACGGATTTATACAATTATACCAATTTCAACTTCCTGGATAAATGATAATAAAACAAGAATTGTTAATGCATTATTATTGCGCTATACCTAATTGGTTTCTAGTTTGTTCTCCAACCAAACTGTGAAAACGGCTGTGCTGGATCTTATTAGGTATTTGAACCTTTGAAATAAATGATGAACCACTGTCATATTAGTTATTTATATCAATTAAAATAATTGATTAAAATCATTTTTAGCGATTAAACAATCAAATCACCTGAAATTCAGGAGATATTTTGCGATGGCAGCATTGACCGTTTGATCAGTGTTACTACAAACAAAAATTTCTTCTATTTTGGTAGAAAGCACCGTGCGTACCTACGCTATATACGTTCAGAAGCCGTAGCAAGCGAAAGCGAAAAATACTTCGCCTATGCGTAGCAAGCTACACGTGATACGGCTGTATCATGTTTTTATCTCGTTCGTTCGCGCGCAAATAGAAAGAGAGCGAAGGTGTGATAGCGCTGCATCACGGTGGCATGTGCTGCAGTGCGATTTTTGAAAATCATACGTGCGGTTCGGCAGTAGAAAGATGCATAATCTCCATAATAATTTTGTCATTTTTTACTGCCGAACCGCTCGTATGATTTTCAAAAATCGCACTGCTGCACTGGTAGCATGCAACACGTGATACGGCTGTATCACGTCTTTTATCTCGTTTGTTCGCACGCAAATAGAAAGAGAGCTATAAGGTGTGATAGCGCTGTATCCCTGCGGCATGCTAGCTGTGCTGGTAGCATGTTACACGTGATAAGGTAGTATCACGTCTTTTATCTCGTTCGTTCGCGCGGCGCAAATAGAAAGAGAGCGAAGGTGTGATAGCGCTGTATCACTGCGGCATGCTAGCTATGCTGCATAGCTAAAAGACGTGATACAGCCGTATCACGTGCAGCATACTACGAGTGCAGGGAGCAATCCCTTGCCATGGGACCACGGGTAATTAAAATTACCCGTGGACCCGGTAATGGGTCAAGCCACCCGGTCCAAGGGTAAACACTCATCAATTCAGATAAGTTGGTCGGGAAAATTTTCGAGCCATAGATATAGTATAGGGATAGATAATAATATAAAGCAAGAGATATAAAAACGCTACTTAACATCCATTCACACTTATCACAATCGTTCATTAGATTAGCGAGATGTAATTAGTAAATCATTATCATCATCTTGAAACATTTTGTCACCACACCTCCAGCTGGAGGACTTTGAATTTGCTTATAAAGTGGTGCCATTTGTTTAGCTGGTATTGCCGGTCTTTAGTTGATACGTCAATGACTCAATAACTTTTTAGGTGGTAATTAAATAGGTATCAACCTTATTCTATTCAAACAGAGCTGACAATAATATGCAGCAGTAAAATCCAATTCACTGGACAGCAGCTCCGTTTCGCGCTAAGTGTGTGAATGGCAGCAAAGAACATGATCGAGCCATTTACTGAATGGAACGCAATTGTTTATAATAAAACACAAGATATAGAATATTCAATGTAATTTTAACAACTCTGTAACTGAACAGATCGCAACAAGTTTCATAGGTACATTTTTAAATCGTTTCCAATAAGAAGTTATGGTTCCAAGTTATTTAATAAGTACGTGATACATTTTCATTACATTTTGATATCTTTGGACTTTGAATACTGATTCAATTCCTTTCAAATATTACGATAGAATGGTACCTTGCATCTCAACTGCGCGTGTGTTGACTACAGTAGTGGAAACGCACACTATTACAATGTGTACGAATAAGCGACACTAACAAGCACCGAATAGAAATGCTACCAGAAAAATAGCTCCATATAAGCCTGTTGCGGCGGCCGACACATGCACATGCATAGCGTGCCGTAAATACATGAACGTTCGCTCGCGTACGAGAATGAGCGGCAGTAGAAAAGAAACATTGCGTATGTAGGAGTCTTGGCCGTCGCGTCGCCATGACACCTTGTATGAAGCCGTTTTTCTGGTAAGATATCTGTTCTGTGCTTCAAGCCTAATACGATATTAAAATAAAATGACGGCGGGTCGGAAAAAAATGTCAAAAGTAGAAATGAACTGCATTTTGGTAACACTGATCTAGATTGATAATTTTGTTAACCCTGTCCCGTGTTGTGCGAGTATAGACAGAGATACTATATGAGCGAGACTGCATGAGAGCAGTCGCCATTTATACAGGCTGTAAAATTAAATGTATTACATATTAAAGGGGTTGTTTCAGAATAAGTTTCAATATTGAGCCAACAACAAATACCTAGCGAAATAAAATCAGATGTTCCATACATTTGGGAAGAGTATCCTATGACGTTTTCCCTTTAATATGTGAAGCATTTAAGTTTAATCTCTGCTTATCGATTTTTTATTGACTCGAGTTATAGACGGGCTCACGCATAGTTTTGAGATGCAAGAGTACATTATCAAATTATATGTTTGACTATGTAAATACAAGGTCCGCCACACGCTAAAGTTAATCCTATTTAAAGGGTTTACAGGCTATTTTGGCATGCTAAACAAACTGTAGCGTATGGCGGATGGATAGTATTTAGATATATAGATATATACATGATTTTATATAAAGCGAAATATACTTAGGTACTTCATAATACACAAAATTATATCAATTGTCAAATAACTTATTACACAATAAAAATATAATCCTAAGCCATTCTAAAATAGATCTTAATTCATTAAGAATTATGGATAAAATTGATTTGACGATCGAAATAATTTTACGCGTCGTCCTAAGTATCAAATACAATACAGGCACAAGTTTTCTTTAACCCTAACACATAGAAAAAGAGATAAATGTAAAATAACTATATTTATTTATTTATATAACATACATAGCTACACCGAATGCATAATATTGCAAATTTATAACAAGTGATGTAGGTACAATACTTTTTTATCCATCAAAAAGACAAATTCTAAAAATCTCACTATTTTGGAAAATGCACTAAAAAAATCTACCCCATTACTTCCAATACACCAATGAAGCAGTAGCGAATACATCATTGAATACAGACGACACAGTACAGTGGCTTGGGAGATTTTGAGTACTAATTAGGGAAGGGCATAAGCACGTCTTTGATCGTGGCGTCGTGGGTGGTAAGAACCACTTGCGGAAACGCTCATTTAAGTCAATCCTCCATTAAATCTCAAGCTGTCACTTTTTGTCTTATTGACGTAGAAAAAGCTAGCATGAGATTTAATGAGCGTTTCTGCAATTGAGTGTTAATCAGATTGTGTCTAAAGAAATGACGGCTCAGACATGGAAGATGTCATTTTGAGATAAGGGTAGGACGCTAATATGTACAGTTTCGGTACTAGTTGATTAGTGTATTGGACCATTAACTCTAAATAAAATACAACTTTTTTGTAAAAATATAATCGTAAGAAAATATTTACATACAACCATCTTAATAATTACAATAAATATAACCTGCGGTTTTTTGGTAAAGAAAAACAAATGAGAGCCATAATAATTAAAGATTATTAATGGAATAAGTGATACAGGGTGTAACAAAACACCCTAGTAATACAGAAGGGGGTGCAGACTATAAAACTGAACAACTTTCACAATGGAGCCAACTTCGAAATCGCGAAAAGAAAAACAGATGTTTCATACAAAACTGCTATACTAACTGGACTCAAATTTATGGGACAGCAGCTGTTTTATTTCGCGATTTCTAAGATAGCTCCATAGGTGAAAGTTGTTCAGTTTGATGGTCTGATGCACCCCCATAAGTTTACTACTAGTTTATTACTAGGGTGTTTTGTTAAACCCTGTATAATATGCTAACTTAATCACAGCGCAAATTCGCACGTTTTTAGCTAAGCTTTTTAGGAATATAGAATTTGCTAAGGCGTCTTTGTTAAAAAAAATAGTTCTACTGCATTCACTAGATGGCGTCTTTGAAAAAAAGAAATTTTACTTTCAAACGCTTGTTTTCTCAATTTACCAATTTTAGGAACACATTTATTCGTTAAGGTGGTTGGAGAGCTGTCAATTTCATACAAAACGTTGTCGTATAACACTCGTAGACGGTGTTAATAAAAGTAATGTTTTATACATGGAAAAATAGCTTAGAAAATCTAGTTTGCGCATATCAAATAATATTTACAATTTATAATATAATTAATCAATCAAAAATCAAGTAAATATTATTTGATTCGCGGAAACTAGATTTTCTAAGCTATTTTTCCATATATAATACATTACTTTTATTAATACCGTCTACGAGTGTTATACGACAACGTTTTGTATGGACGGAAACCACCTTAATATGTGAGATTGCGATCGTACCTATTTGAAAGTAGTTATTTCTCCCATCCAGCCGGAAAGCGTCAATTTTCGTCCCGCTGCGCTAAACGAAGTTGCCGCTTTCCACCTCCGTACACTAACCTCGGACAGTAAATAAGAAAGCCTCTGAGACCTTTCTTACTTTCCTGTCCTCGGTGTGTAATAAAAATAATTATAGTAAAATCCGAGAGTAAAATATAAATACGTTTCATTCAGTTGAAATTATTTGACAGGTGTTTCTCAGTTCTAATATGACTAATAAAATAACGCCATCTATTCTAATACATTTTTTTTCATATCATTCGCGTCATAACCACTGCAGCAAGTACCACAGCTTGCTCTCACATGCTGCAGGGATTTCATTGATGTATTGTCTGTTATGTGTCAAATGTAACTGTTATGTGTCAAATAAACGTTATTATTATTTATTATTATTATTTATAACATTATGCTGCACTTGAAAATGTTACACTTCTATAACACAAATGATTGTTATACAGCCAAGACTGACATTAGAAAATCTACATTTTGGTTCCGTAAAACTTTACATTGATCCGGTAAATAATGTAATTAAAGAAACATGTTCCTTAAATACATTTTGAAACAATTTACATTAAGCTTACACTGAAATGTTTGCTATTTCGAATCTATAAATACAAAGTTCTATACCAATATAATATTTAAACGATTACAAACTGTATTGTGCTTTTGTAAAGTAGACTTTTGCAGTAATCTTGGACAAGTCTATATTATTCTTCATTCATATACTTGACGAAAGGGGATCATCCTCATCATCATCAGCCTGTATACGTCCCAATGCAGGGCAGTGTATGGGCGTAAATCCACCACGCGAACCGTATCCGGATTGGTAGACTTCACATACAGGTCGGTTAACTAAAGCTGGCTCGTGCCACACATTTACGCAATGCTTCTGTCTCACTGCACGCATATTGAAAAGTTTTTCTATCTCTATCAAACACGGACG
The DNA here is from genome assembly GCA_963693445.1 of Agonopterix heracliana. Taxonomy (NCBI): domain Eukaryota; kingdom Metazoa; phylum Arthropoda; class Insecta; order Lepidoptera; family Depressariidae; genus Agonopterix; species Agonopterix heracliana. The sequence continues at coordinate 5,583,417 of OY856321.1, forward strand.
CAGTGACAGGAAAAACGCATTTTTGTGTGTCTGTGAACGCGCCAGCATTAATTAACCGATCTGTACGCATCAGAATTTCTTCTTCTGCATATTTAGGTTTCCTCACGATGTTTTCCTTCACCGTTTGAGAACAGTCGGAGTTTTACCATAATTGTGCATAAATAGGGCTTTATTTAGATCTTGTCAACGGACAAAAACTTTAAAAAACACTCAAAAGTTTATCCTATACAAAAACTACAATCAAAACGCTACTACATTTTGTAATCGTTGTGGCAAGTCACTGGTATATATTTTCACTACTTGACAATATTTAATATTTGATAATATAAAAATCTAACATATGGCCATACGCAAATTTTATATCTACAACAATGTACATACAATTATTGGTGTTATTTTTCTATAACCTAACTACTTATCAGAGTTTTGTCTTCCTGAAGTACGATTCACAATTACATAACGCATTTAAAAAGGTATTCATACCGTTTGGAAATAAGTTATCAAGGGCCCGTTTCACCACTTCTGGATAAGTTAGCTTACATGTCAAATTATAAAATTGGACATATATTTCATACGAAATATGTCAAACGATCTGTCAACTAAGCAAACAACGATTTATCCAGAAGTGTTGAAACAGGCTCTTAAAGTACTAATGTAGGTATTATTTGAGTTTTCTAGACTGATGCTACACAGCACAGCCCGGGCATGCCACAGATGTAATAGATTGTCTTAAAACGACCTTCAGGGGAGCCGAGCACGAAGCATACAGAAGACGCGCGCGTGCGAGCGGGACGGCGCATGTACCGACGCAATCTTGCTTTTTAGCAATACTATTGAAGCATCGTGAGATCGCTGTATGGAGTACCGTAAGTGTGCTAAAGTATAATAATTGTTTCATTAGTCAAATCATTTCTGAGAATCGTGAATTTGGATCAAATATTTTATGCTGTAGAGTTTCTGGCCGCATCTTCTCTACAGCGACAACACGTTCCGACGCGGTGGTAGCTTAAAAAAGAATTGACGTTTAAAAGTGTGCTTCAAGCTCCTATATTGAATAAATGATTTTGAATTGATCAATTGTGGATCGCACTTCAAGAATGCGTTTTACATCTCGAGAAATTCATTCAACAATTCACATTGCTACTTATAGCAATAACTTATGTACTTAGACCAAATCATGTCCTTAGTTTAAACAATTTTGAACCTTCATCCATTGGCATTTGAACTATAAAGTAATTGGAGTGTCATTCACACGGGTTACAGTGCGAACAAGTGTTTGTCCAAATGAAAGGCGTCGTTAAAAGTATGGCAGTTAGGACGCTTTTCGATTATCAAGTCAAGAGTTAAAATACTTTGTACTCATTGTAGCTTTTTTCAATAACACAGATAATCCTTATTTGAAGCGGGGTCAAAATTTATCCACCATCAAACTGAATATTTCATTATGAGACCAATTACTACCAAGGTAAAGAAAAATTTCGGTTTATGAGCGTCTTTCTTTTCTTTTTTAAATTCAGTTCCTAAAAAACTCGACAGATGACATGTTTAACGCCCCATAGAGCCGTAAGCGAGATCCTGTCAAAATCTGGTCAAGTCTGTGCCTGCCTTTTTTTTAATGCCAAGGGATCGAGCCCATACGGCCATGTCAGGCGTAAAAGTTTAGAATTTTCGATTAAAATTATTCGTAAATAATGAAATATGTCATTAAAAGATGCGTTGGCATCTTCTTGATCATCTTTTCACTCTTTACTATTTTAAAGAAGCACTTTTTTAAAGTTTTAAAGCACTTTGACGTTTCTTCGCACAGACCGTAGCGCCATCTATCGATCCCCTAGAAAACAAAAAGAAAAACGCTCATTGTGCTATGAGAATACGACGTTGCAAAGAAGAAACAGGACTTGTTCCACCGACAAGAGTGTAGCTCTTAACTTAGTTTAGATATGGTTGATTATCGTAACGAAATCGTGCTCTTCCGGACCGTAAAAATATATGTAAACATTTTAAAAATAAAACATATCTTAAAAACCTATACATGAATATGTTAAATGCACATGATTGTAAGTACTCATAAAATTCGAAGTTGGAACATTGATATCTATTGTATTAAGAACCTTCTTAACATTGTTTTTATTAGTAACTTGAGGTCTAAGGTAAGTGGCCATTAAACATTTACTTTCTCGTTATATTTATTAAGATTTCCATTGGCCAGTTACAAACTGGTCTCTCATATCAATTGTACGGGTATACCACTAGAGTTCTACATTTAGTGGTCTATTTGTCTCACTCTTCAGGACAAGGCGTTTTTTATACATATTGCAACAGGTTCACATCTACCATTATGTATTAACTATACCACTACAGGTCTAAAGTCAGTGGTCACAACGTCGTCCATTATACAAAGGTATTTATTCCCTTAGCGTTTGAACGTGTAAGTAGGTATACGTGTAATGGTCACCACAATATGTCTACAACAGGTCACAACATCGTCCAATATACAAAGGTATGCGTCACCGTGACGTTTGAACGTGTTCGTGGGTCTACCTGTGGTGGTCGCTACAATCGACGTCAACCAATATACAAAGGTATTTCTTCCCGTAGCGTTTAAACGTGACAGTAGGTCTACATGTAATGGTCACAACAATAGATATCTACAACTGGTCACATCGTCAAATATACAAAGATATCTCTTTCCGTAACGTTGGAACGTATAGGTAGGTCTACGTGTAATGGTCGCTTCAATCGACTCATCCATTATACAAAGGTATGCGTCACCGCGGCGTTTGAACGTGTTCGTGGGTCTACTTGTGGTGGTCGCTACAATCGACATCATCCAATATACAAAGGCATTTCTTCCAATAGCGTTTAAACGTAGCAGTAGGTCTACGTGTGCTGGTCGCCACAATAGAGGTCTACGCTAATTAGTCACAACGTCGTCCATTATACAAAGGTATGCGTTACCGTGGCGTTTGAACGTGTAAGTAGGTCTACGCTAACCGGTCACGTCGTCCATTATACAAAGGTATGCGTCACAGTGGCGTTTGAACGTGTTCTTGGGTCTACGTGTGGTGGTCGCCGCAGCACGCCGTGCAGTCGAGGCAGCTATGCGGCGGACCGCCTCGGGACCGCTATCTTTTGCCTCGGCATCCTAGTTGCTCCTGGAAATGAGTATATTTAGTGTTTGATTTGAGTGTATAAAAAAAAACGTATTTATTAAGTTTGTAGGGCCGCACAAGGTGAACCGAAACCTGGTGGAGGTGGTGGGAAATCGTTGGATGAGCGCAGGACCGATCGTTGTGACGATCATTGGGGGAGGCCTTTATCTAGCCGACGCCTTTTGGTCGAGATGATGAAGATTTATTCATCAGTAATAGCATGATTGTGTTGTGGATCGAAATCTCGGTCCAGGTAGATTCGTTCAAATTAGTTTTAGGAAATATACATATTCCCACCGTACATGTACGATTTGCCACTGGCTTTTCGGTGAAGTAAAAGATCATTAGGAAACAAGCTTTAATTTAGAAACGTTTATTTTAAATACTGCCTATCAAAATGTTCTCGCCAAATAGACCCGAAATTAGATTTCCAAGCATTCTGTGCCCATAAACCTATACGTATTTAGGCTTAACACTTTTACACTCCCTTCTTTATCGGTACTTCAAAAACGCATGCTAGTGATACCTGTAATATCCTCACTGCGTCCAAGAGCTCCTGTTTATCAGCGAGGAGACTAGCGGCTTCCTGCTGCGCCGCGTGCACGCACTGACGCAGCACCGACGCCTCCTCCACTTTACTGTAATTTATTTAAGTCTTTGCTTTAACATATCATGTAAAACAGAGGAAGCAGAGGGCTTAGCATTATGCACGTGAAGATTTAGTCATGACTTTCATCTCACACGCATGTAAAAAATAGAAATACAGATGTCCCGCTGCCTTGTTCGCGGTCAGGAATCAGGAAGACCGAACGCACATTAAGAGAAATTTCAAATAGAAAAATTATATTAATGTGAGTGCTGTTCTAATAATGTTTATGATTATATTTTCCACGAAAGTTCGATGTAGATTGGCAAAGCTCTGTGGCGCTCTGTCTCACTAAGAAAGTTTCATAAAAAACGCTCATTTGCAAGTTTTGCAACTGACAATTTGATTTTTTGATTTGCATCGTAGTCTGTAACAAAACAATTAACGTATGACAATCTACTCACGCTCTTAACTCTCTATTATCGTCAGCGATCCTCGCGAGGGTCACCAACCTTTTCCTCAATTCCTCGTTCTCCCTTCCAAGCCTTTGTAAGAAAGAAAATACAATTATTAGAGCATAGATAACATACAGTTCAAGTTGTAAAAAAAAATACGCCTAGAAGTAAAACAAACAGATAAGTAATTTAAATAAAATTTAAATCCGAATAAGTTTCGTTAAGCTAGCCGGTGACGGTAAGTTGACCACTATCTTGCCTCCACCAATCTGCACCTGGTCGACGTGGTTATACCTTATTTACTTTGAATAAGATAGCCTTTACAGTTTTGTGATATTTGTCAATGAAATATGATATGGCCCGCATTAGGGTTGAAGTACATCACGCGGCCGTGCTATCGCGCGCGATCGCGTTCCGTCTATCTTATATGCTCTAGCAAATGACGTTCCTGAGTGACAGAAAAGGATGGAGCGTCGGAAAAATGCGATACTGTGCTGTGTGGTGTAGTTCAACCCTTAAACGGACGAAATGTCATTGAGCTTGACATGATATCGTGGTGAAGAGATTGTTTTAAGAATCTTGCAGATTTTCAGGTTGCCAGACGTTCAGAGTAATTTTCATTAATAAAAACGTTTCTATCTATAGGTAGTCACTGGTATGCCACGGGCACGGCAGTGTCGTGGGTCAGACACAGTTGGGTTAGTGAATACCTTTCTATCTGCTCCCTCGCTGCGTCCAGCTCCGGCTGTGGTTGTGGAGTTGCAGGAGACGCTATCGTTGACGGAGAGGACACTGTGGGCCACGGACCACGTCAAGTGTCATGGGTCAGTGAATACCTTTCTATCTGCTCCCTCGCTGCGTCCAGCTCCGGCTGTGGTTGTGGAGTTGCAGGAGACGCTATCGTTGACGGAGAGGACACTGTGGGCCACGGACCACGTCAAGTGTCATGGGTCAGTGAATACCTTTCTATCTGCTCCCTCGCTGCGTCCAGCTCCAGCTGTGGTTGTGGAGTAGCAGTAGACGCTATCGTTGACGGAGAGGACACTGTGGGCCACGGACCACGTCAAGTGTCATGGGTCAGTGAATACCTTTCTATCTGCTCTCTCGCTGCGTCCAGCTCCGGCTGTGGTTGTGGAGTAGCAGTAGACGCTATCGTTGACGGAGAGGACACTGTGGGCCACGGACCACGTCAAGTGTCATGGGTCAGTGAATACCTTTCTATCTGCTCTCTCGCTGCGTCCAGCTCCGGCTGTGGTTGCGGAGTCGAGGGAGACGCTACCGTCGATGGAGTGGACTCTGGTGGCCCGAGGCGGACCACGCCGGCGGTGTCGCGGGTCAGACGGATGGTGGTTAGGTCCACGTCCAGAGGTTGTGGTGGGGGGGACGATATTGAGCGGGAGGCACGGTCCTCTATGAGGTGGAGCTTTAGGTTCTCTATTAGTACCTGTGAAATAAATAAATTTTTGTAAATCACTAGAAAGATTAGATGTTCGGGTTTTTCGTAAAAGGTCTATATGGACAAAAGCTTCCAGAAGTAGATTTGATTTACCAGTTAGTCCAGTATAGTGGAATTTTTAGTACATAGTACCCATACCAAACAAATTGGCAAAGTAGCTTAAAGACACGACACGACAGGGCATGTAATTAGTCCGTAAATTTTCCAAAAATACGTCACTTATTGATTTTTTTCATAATTGTGTAGTTTACTGTACATGCAATAAAGAATCTAAGAAATAATTATTAAGTGTTAACAAATAAAGGACGAAACTAATAAATTACGTTGCGACTTTATTTGGCTTACAGATTTTACATTACTTTGCTAATAACGTCACATTGGACAGAGTTCTGGTACTGCTTGTGAAACGTGGATGTTTCGGGTCTTCAGAAAATCAGTTGAGAGCATATGCTACGTTTGCTAATGTCTTACCTCTAGAGGCATGGGCGGCGCAACGACTTCGTTTATCAATGAGAGATCGCAAGCGCGGTGCTCATGTTCAGTGCTGCACTTAGATCACGGACGCGAGCCTCTAGCAACTCGTCGAACTGTTGGGACACCCTGTCGCAATATTAACTTACCTCTAGAGGCATCGGTGGCGCAATGACTTCGTCTTCAATGAACTCAGAGAGCGCAAGTGCGGTGCTCATGTTCAGTGCTACACTTAGATCACGGACGCGAGCCTCTAGCAACTCGTCGAACTGTTGGGACACCCTGTCGCAATATTAACTTACCTCTAGAGGCATCGGTGGCGCAATGACTTCGTCTTCAATGAACTCAGAGAGCGCAAGTGCGGTGCTCATGTTCAGTGCTACACTTAGATCACGGACGCGAGCCTCTAGCAACTCGTCGAACTGTTGGGACACCCTGTCGCAATATTAACTTACCTCTAGAGGCATCGGTGGCGCAATGACTTCGTCTTCAATGAACTCAGAGAGCGCAAGTGCGGTGCTCATGTTCAGTGCTACACTTAGATCACGGACGCGAGCCTCTAGCAACTCGTCGAACTGTTGGGACACCCTGTCGCAATATTAACTTACCTCTAGAGGCATCGGTGGCGCAATGACTTCGTCTTCAATGAACTCAGAGAGCGCAAGTGCGGTGCTCATGTTCAGTGCTACACTTAGATCACGGACGCGAGCCTCTAGCAACTCGTCGAACTGTTGGGACACCCTGTCGCAATATTAACTTACCTCTAGAGGCATCGGTGGCGCAATGACTTCGTCTTCAATGAACTCAGAGAGCGCAAGTGCGGTGCTCATGTTCAGTGCTACACTTAGATCACGGACGCGAGCCTCTAGCAACTCGTCGAACTGTTGGGACACCCTGTCGCAATATTAACTTACCTCTAGAGGCATCGGTGGCGCAATGACTTCGTCTTCAATGAACTCAGAGAGCGCAAGTGCGGTGCTCATGTTCAGTGCTACACTTAGATCACGGACGCGAGCCTCTAGCAACTCGTCGAACTGTTGGGACACCCTGTCGCAATATTAACTTACCTCTAGAGGCATCGGTGGCGCAATGACTTCGTCTTCAATGAACTCAGAGAGCGCAAGTGCGGTGCTCATGTTCAGTGCTACACTTAGATCACGGACGCGAGCCTCTAGCAACTCGTCGAACTGTTGGGACACCCTGTCGCAATATTAACTTACCTCTAGAGGCATCGGTGGCGCAATGACTTCGTCTTCAATGAACTCAGAGAGCGCAAGTGCGGTGCTCATGTTCAGTGCTACACTTAGATCACGGACGCGAGCCTCTAGCAACTCGTCGAACTGTTGGGACACCCTGTCGCAATATTAACTTACCTCTAGAGGCATCGGTGGCGCAATGACTTCGTCTTCAATGAACTCAGAGAGCGCAAGTGCGGTGCTCATGTTCAGTGCTACACTTAGATCACGGACGCGAGCCTCTAGCAACTCGTCGAACTGTTGGGACACCCTGTCGCAATATTAACTTACCTCTAGAGGCATCGGTGGCGCAATGACTTCGTCTTCAATGAACTCAGAGAGCGCAAGTGCGGTGCTCATGTTCAGTGCTACACTTAGATCACGGACGCGAGCCTCTAGCAACTCGTCGAACTGTTGGGACACCCTGTCGCAATATTAACTTACCTCTAGAGGCATCGGTGGCGCAATGACTTCGTCTTCAATGAACTCAGAGAGCGCAAGTGCGGTGCTCATGTTTAGTGCTACACTTAGATCACGGACGCGGGCCTCTAGCAACTCGTCGAACGGCGCCAGCCCTGTTGGGACACCCTGTCGAAATAATTATTAAAACATAACTAGTATATTAAAACATCGTGAATCAGTCATCCCGTGATCATGGCAGTTGTAACACAGCCGAAATATCGGGAACCCCAAAATAAATAAAAACGCGATAAGAACCCGTTATAATGATTAACTTTAGCTTAATTAATAACCGCGTAACTCTCAAAAATTGTGTCACACAATTTCAATCCTTAACTCCATACAAATAAAGTTCACGCTCACCTCTTCGTTGACAATCCTCGGCAGCTCAGTCCTGACCATCCTGGCGGCAACGTGCGGCGTCTCTCTTGGCTTTAGGTCATCATCATCAGCTACGGGTTCCGTCCACGCGCGCGCTCGCATTGAGAACTTGTTCTGGGGTCAGAATTGGGGTCAAACTTATGGGGTGAATGGAGGGATGGTGGGTGAAACCTTTCTAAGGGTCAACGTTTTTGGTTTGTATTATACCGATCTTTATAAAGAGTGGAAGAGAAGACAGTTGTATTACTTTAAACTTTTAAAGGGTGATTGTACTAATGATACTGAAAAACTTTCCCCAAGGAACCTATAGGAAATTAGGAAAACAGAAGATTTTTTTTTGGGAATTTTGCTTAGCTTCCTTGGGGAAAGTTGGTGTCTTTTCCAAAATCAATCTTTAAAGTAGTTTTAAGTTTTGCAACTGTGTTAACTTACATTCTGTATTGATGTTTGTATATTTTTGCGATTTTTTTCTACAAAGTTAAATGATTATATCGCAAATTATCACGCACGTTTTTATGCTTGGTCCGTTCTGTGTCAGATCGAATCCTAAATAGCTACACCAAATGTTGTCTGCGCGGAACAGCATTTCCCCGTAACTCGTTCCCTTTCTGTCGCTCAAAAACATAGGTCACCAGAGCGAGAAAAAACACTTGCAAGTACCTCGCAGACCGAAAGTGGGGATATATCAGTATTTTTCATGCAGTTTGGTAAGCGTTGACTCTTAGAAAAGGTTAAATTTTTGCGCTAATTTCCATATTTAACAATATTCATTCGATCTATTTGCGTTTAAGCGCTAACAGCTTAAAAATGCTACGCTTGCAGTGTTTTGCTTACACGATGAGATGAAGTGCATGCATGCACATGCAACATTGGGATTTAAGCATATGCAAGCATTTTATGTCGTGTTTTTATATGTTTGGATTTTATGAAATGTATTTGTGATTTTGACAAACGAAATTATAACCTATTGTTCTATGTATAACAGCTAATTTTCAATGGTAAAGTTTTTATAACAGTCTAATTTAGGACATGCTATTCTAAAAGGGGTATTTCTATCATTTTGTTTAAAAGCAGGTCTAATTTTGAAGAAAACACATCGTCTAAGAATTTATCTTTTTGAAGTAGGTATATTTTATTTACATGTTTTTAGTAAACCAGCATGCTATTGAAAATCTAGATCTATAGTCATCCTATTGAGCTACACTCCTAAACGGTTTAAGTAAAGTTAGTAAAGTATTGGTATCTAAACATGCAATAAATAAGGTTGAGTTTCGGTTGATTTTGAAATGTTTATTTAGTTATCAGATAAATACATAATTATAATAATTGACATGGAAATAATGATACAAAATATACAGTTAATGCATCTCATGACTACATGTCAGTATTCCATGTAGTGTAGTGTAAATGTACACGTTACATCGGTTTGCGTGCCCGCAGCAGTCTGTACGCATGCACCCGTAGTCTTTACGTAAGTAAAGTACGCACTACGGTCAGTCACCAGTTTCTGACAAAATAGTATAATTTGATAGTCATTCCGATAAACTGTTGTGCAGTTTGGCGTGGTAATTTTGAAGACACACATGTACCCATTTAAATGAAAAAATAAAATTAAAAAAAATTCAGATGTACACCCAAGTTGCGTAAAATATAACAAACAGCGATACGCGCCTATTAGCTGTGCATTACTTCTCCAGCACGGGCGTCATGGCGGCGCGATAAAGGCGTTATCTACGGAAAGTAAGATCAGAAATGTATAATAAGATATAAATTGTGTTTCTATGGCAAACTTACGATTTACAAACGTATCTCGGCCGAGACATATCTCAGCTTGACATGTTTTTGTACGTGGGAATATCTTTGATTATAAAAGTGACGTTTATGCCGAAAATTGCTAATGTAATATAATTTTTGACCAGTCAGTGAGGAACCAGTTTTTTCTGATAACTAAATAAACAGCCCATTTGAAGCGTGTATCAATTGTATGGATAGTGTGTGACAGTACCTGTGTCTTCAGATGGCGTAAGTGTCGCTAAAATGGTATAAATAGAATATACATATAAGTTTTATTAGATAGTAAATTAATAGCATTAGCAAAGAAGTAGTTTAGAGAATATTTTCATTTTACCACGTTTTTAGAGAAAAATTTAGAAAAGAAACAAAATTGCGAATAAAAAAAATATAAAAAATCCTGATACCATAGAAAATAATAAAAAACGTTACACATTACGTCGCGATTATTTATAAAAAGGAAGAAGCTAAGCTCATGCGGATAATTTTACTATTATCATTTTAATAATGCACAAAGAAAATAAAAGCCTATCCTAAAACGTTCTTTGTGAACCCTAAAAGTCTCGAAGTTAGGACCAAAATAGAATCAGTTGATTTTGATATTTTTTAACCATATTCTACTGCGTCCAGAAATCAATATTAAATCATTAGAAGTACGATTGACATTAATAAAAAAATCATGGGCATACTTAGATAAAAAAGTTTACGTTCGTGTTCGCGGTGACATCATAACTATTATAAAACTGTAAAATCATGAGTAATAAAAAAGTAGCGGTTCACTTCATATAAACTCAAATGACACTCGATAGCGTGATTTAAATAACGTGCAGCGCTATCTATTGACAAAATTGTGTGTTTGTTTGTTTGTTCGCGCATCACGCAAAAACTACTCAATTGATTTTGATGAAAATTTTGTTTTTGTTTGATAGCTTATGATCTGACTTAAAATCTGGTATATAATTTGTGCGGATGAAGTCGCGGGAAAACACAAATTAATAATAAATACACCGAAAACGAAAACATTCTCCATCTCACTCTCTCACACAAACCCCCTTGGCTACGACACAAACCGCTACAAACTAATCACTCAACAATCCAACTACTCGTGTTAAAATAAATCGATCTTAAGACGTGTCTTGAGATCGTCGTACGTAAATACCTTGAGACGCGTCTTTCGTTCGCGATAGCCGAGCGGGCGGGAATTGCCATAGAGAAAAAAAACACACATAGACACGTAGTTAGAGAAAAAATGGATGCATTCGTTCGTTTTTGTCAGCTTACGGGGCTTACGATGGATGGTGAACACATGCAGATTGGTAAATTTCCACCTTTTCTTATTTATTTTTTCAAAAGAAAAAGACAGATGGAACAAAACTTGAAGAAAAATGTTTATAAAAACACGGAATTTGTAGCAAAGAAGAAAATACAGTTTTTTCCGTTATAAATGTAACAGGAAAAGTCCAATCCAACTTTAGGACCTTATCTTTTTTTAACTCTATCCGGGGGTTAACAATACTTCAGTAATCAAAGTTTTTAGAACGAAAGTTTTTAGAAGAAGAACATTGTTTTTTTTTAACAACAAGTGTGTGGCAAATTCAATTTAATTTACTTTGCTCAAGACTATATTCCTCGAGGGGGTAGTCAGAGATATTCTGAAAACTCAGAATATCCACGTTTCACAATAGTACCGAAACTCTGTCCAGCGTGATTTTATTTATTGCACAGAAACAGGAATTAAATACAAGCAAAATTAAAAATAATAAAATTAAAACTAGTGCCTAGAATTTATTACATTGTAATTTGTGGCCTTTGTGGCTAACTGAATTAATTTGTTGAAATTCCCGATCGGGGTTGGCACAACTGTGGTCATTATAATTTGGTTTTTATGTTAATACGTATATGACAAGGATAAATGGTGATTTCGTGATCTTATTTCTTGCATACTCCATCTGTCTTATTTAAACTTGGGTGGATTATTTACCAATACATTACCTTACCTATGATGGGACGTGTTACTTATAAGTCAAAATAATAAAATTAAATACTTTATGTTGGTACTCATGCTATTTTATAAATTAAAGATACTCTTCCTTTGTCATATTAAATAATATTTTAACTAAATTAGTAAATGAATGCTAAAATGTTTCTCATCAAGTAGAAATTCAAACTAAATTTTAATTAAGTGTTGTTATTTATACAAACAAATTGTAGTGAAAAAAAGACTTGGTTTTGTGATATATTTAAATTTAATGAGAGTTAAAGTTAGAAAGTAAAATGTTAAAAATAATTACGAAAAAGAAGACTACAATTTTAAGGAATAATCAATACCATCAAATTGAACATGTTTATGTGACAAAAAAATCAAAAATTCGCAATGAAAGTGTCAAGAAAATATAAAAAAAATCAAATCACGATTCTTGACATTAGATAAGTTTCCAGAAAACATTATTGTATGTGATATTTATAATTAAACCTTTTGCCTCGATATTTTGACTTTTATTGAGTTGATGAGTATTTTCTCCTAAGAAAAGGGTATACATACATATTCATACATTATTGGTTAGCTTGTTAGAAAAACTTCACGCAGCCTCTAAACTAAGACATTTTTTTTTTCAATATGAAGTGAGTATCACTTTTTACAGGTGTAACTGATATTTCGAACAGCAAGAGACAACCGTCATGCGCGCTCTTTTTGGCATACGTAAAATAACAAAGCTGGAGGAACCTCTGGATTTCTATTGCTTTGTCGGGGGTGGAATGCGAGGTCAACTTTTTCGTTAATTCGTTAATGTTCAATTTGATGGTACAATGTATCGCATCCTTCGATCGTTACTCGTCTAAACAACATGAAACATTAATCACAAGGGAATACGAGTCAAAATGGAGTGTTACCTGGAACTCGTCCCAGGGTATGCCGGCGCACTCGTCCGTCGTGAGGTCGTCCGCGGCGAGCCTGAGGCAGGACTTGCCGTAGGCGCTCTGGTGCACTACGTGGATGTTGTTGAGGCGCCACGTGCATGTTGATATCTGCGATATAGCATACGCTAACGTCTATACAAGGTGTTTCATAACTAAAAATAAATATTTAAAACTCTTAAGGGGGTTGTTTAGACCGTCAAACTGAACAACTTTCTCTATGGGACCAACAAGAAATCGCGAAAAAAAAAAATCGGATATCCCATACATATTTTAGCTCTAGTCGATTTGTAGAGTATGGAACATCATATTTTTTTTCGCGATTGCGATATTGGTCCCATAGTGAAAGTTCTTCAGTTTGATGGTCTAAACCACCCCCTTAAATGTTTATTTGTATTTTTGTAACACCTTGGAACACTAAATGAATACCCTTGAGTCTGAGATATTCTAAATACAGGATACATTTTTAGTCAGTGCATAAAATTTAACCATGTATTCTATTCGTCGAACTGAACAACTTTCACTGTGGAACCAAAATCGAAATAGCAAAATTAAAGTCTGTTGCATACATTAGCTGAGTAGGTACTGTAAGTTGTAGGAACAGAACAGTTTTTTTACGAGATTTCGAAGTTAGCTCCATAGTCAAATGTGTTCGGTTTGACCAATAGAATGCTTGGTTAAAGTTCGCAATGATTAAAAATGTATCGCCGGAGCGATAGCTCGAACAAACAAACAAACACAAAAAATCAAAGTTTGTGATTTGGAGTCAGAGACACCTAAAAACCATTCCGAAATCTTTTTCTTGTAAATACACTTCTATAATAGTTTAGACTTAGACTTTAACACTACTAAAATTTTCATTATAAGTGCATAGATACATACATAAACTCACGACCACTAGCCCTTTCGGGTGGTCCGAAACATTACTAAAACTACCAATAGTCATACATGCAGTTGTATTACAGCTCACTTTTAGCATATTGAAGATTTCAGTAAAGGTAATGAGCGAAAACCGCTTAGAATGTTGTGGTCGGACAGTGAATGATTTACTAAAGATATGAAGGCATACCACGTCGCGTCTCCTGCAGGAACTGGTAACGGAATGGTCGCTAGGAGACGAGGAGCGCTCCACCACCTCGGCAGCCACTTCCACCCCACTCGACGCACGCCCGTGCTCGAATTCTCTGCGGGTATAATTACACTTATTCAAGCAGTTCATTGTCTCCAGTCGATCGGCCTGGAAGTTAAATACCATTTGCCGTGTGAAGGTTTGTCGGTCATTTGCAAAGACCCAATTTGTGAAGTCCATTGTGCTAAGACGCTGTCTACGAATGAATGAAATACCTGTTTTAAAACAGAAGTCTGTTGCAGTCTCATCACAAAACACATTAAGAACGGGACATGATTATATGGACCCTGCCACACAGAAATCCGGGCCGGGAGCGGCGCGGTACCGGGCAGAACGCTATGACAAACAGGCGGCCGCGACGCGGGCCGGAGGCGGCGCGGGCGCGGACCGGAGGCGTCGCGGAAGCGGCCGCGGCCGCTGTATTCCATTGTAGTCAATGCGAGGTGTCACACAGAACGGTGCGGGCGCGTCGCGGTCCGGAGGCGGTATTTACCGCGCTGTCATTTTGTATTTTATGGATGGCCGCTTTCGATGTCACACCGGCCGCCTCCGCGCCGCCACCGCGCCGCGCGGACCCTGTGTGGCAGGCCCCGGAACGCTTTCGCTTCCCGCAGGACCGCCGCCGGCCCGCTTTCCCGCAGGACCGCCTCTGTGTGGCCTGAGCTTTACTTCCAGACATTTTAAGGGTAGACAAGTATTACAGTAAAAATAAAACAGTGCTGGGGAAAGGCCTTTGATTGTACGTAATTCTTCATCCTCATCTGCAGGTACAATCAGCATAGGTAGCTAAGAGTGTCACCTTAGAATTTAATGCAAGAATCCAAGACTTGGGTTAATGCGCTGTGTAGTGATGGCTACTGTTACTACAAATTGAACCCTATGATACGTGTAAGTAAGTGTTCACCTGAAGGCGCAGTCGGCATCGTCGGGCGACTCGGCCGCTAGACCCACCACCACGTAGCGCTCGCTGTCGGAGCTGGCTGTAGACGCGGCGTCGCTCCGAGTGTCGTCGCGGGTTAGTGCGCTGTCTATTGACGTTACCAGCGAGTTGAAGCCGCGGCGCATTGATGAGAATCCTTTGAAGAGAGGATTTAGTTAACACAGGGAGATTGATCAGTGGTCTCCTTAATAAGGAAGAGGTTTGCTGTAATAGTCAAGATCGTTACGTTAGCTGCGTGCGCCTGCTTAACCGCCTGGCCACGGGCCATGCGGTAATACCTACATATTATTTCAAAGTAGAACAAATTTATGGATTGTGTTAATCATTAATGACGTCTCGTTGCTTCTGGTGCTCTTCACGGTGCCATAAATCCACCTACTGTAAGATCTACTCTTCTCTGGTCTGTCGCCTTGTCTCCCGTCACATAAACTCAGACTGTCATTTACATCGCTATGTTTATTTCGATTACTAATAAATTTCTTCTAAAACTACCATAAGTCGCAACTGTAGTAGAAGTTGGTAAGTCTCAGTATTTATTTGGAGATCTCTCGAGTGCGGAGAGTTTAAGGTTGCAGTGGGTGGTGGTTTGCTCTTTGTTATATGTTTATACAATTCGGCGGTTCCCTATTCATTGGTAAACCGCCGAGTAAATGTACATGTGGGTATCACCACAATTTATATTTCCTAAATTAGTTCCTAGAAGCTAGGAGCTCTATACGAAATGAAACACAAACATTTTGTAAAAACGACCATACCTTCTGAAAGAGATCATTGTACTTATAACGAACCTCCAAATCCACCAATCCCAGGGCTGGGTGGTAGCGGTACCTCTTCAGCAGGCAGCATCTGTGCTGAGCAAATCTCTATGGACGCCTGAGTGGCCAACATTCCACTATCTCGGTCTAGCATAGAGGGCGCCATTGTTGCTTCTGAACCTGGAGTGGATAAGTGGAAAACAGTTAATAGCCTACATACATACATAAACTCACGACCATAACCCCTTTAGAGTTGAATCTTATCTGCCAGCACCGCATAGCGTTTTTCCGTCGCTCCATCCTTTTCTGTCACTCAGGAATTTCATTTGTTAGAGCAAATAAGATCGCGGGTACGCGACCGCACGCAAAGGGAGTGCTGCGACGTTTCTCGCTCTAGCAAATGACGTTCCTGAGCGACAGAAAAGGATAGAGCATGAAAAAATGCGATGCGTTGCTGCCAGATGAGACTCAACCCTTAACCTACGAGTATCATAATGTGGAAATTTCAGACAAAAGATTTGTTATTGTCTTTGTCACGGATCCGTGACAAACACAGACGAAGGGTTAAGAGTGGTAAGAAACTTTCTCCCTTCTGGACGGAAAGTGTACATTTTCGTCCCGCTGCGCTAAACGAAGTTGCCGCTTTCCGCCTCCGTCGAGGAGAAAAATAGTATACTAACTTCGGACAGTAAATAAGAAAGCTGAGGCTTTCACATGTCTGTTCACCGAGGCGAAGCCGAGATTTATTGAGAATTACATGAGATCTGACACCTTTCTTACTTTCCTGTCCTCGGTGTGTAATCTACTATTGCTACAACTACCAACTATTGTGATTTTTTGCATAGTGCTTGATTTGTAAAGCAATGTATGATTTATTTGTTAAAAATGTACAATTTCTAAACGGATTTACAATCGTCTAGATGGACGTGAAGTCTACGAGTCCGTATTCGGCACGCGTGGTGAACTAACGCCCATACACCTTCCCTAAGGGTACGGTTGTGCTCTGCAGTGGGACGTATATAGGCTGATGATGATATTTACAGCATTTCCTTTCATGAGAGATATCGCAGCGATATCATGAGGAAAATCTCTAGATCAAAATCATCACAGAAATTGTGTGCAGAAACCTTCGATCAACAATATACAACTAGATAACGGGTCGCATACAAAATCAAAGAGAAATTCTGTCCTCGTGAATATACAACATTTTTTGTTAACGAACCGAGAAAACAGTCCGAATACATTATAATTTCGACCTCAAAGCAACCATAATTCCTAGTAATTTAAAAAAGGAACACTGCGGCATTGCGAGACGTGCTTACGTTGGCTTAGTTCGAACGCAACTAATTCAAAATAAGACCTCACTCCAATGGTGAGGCGTTATTTGCCGGGACATGTTTTGAGCGCTGACGCGTTATCTAGTTGGATATTGTTGATCGAAGGCAGAAACTAAATTAAATAACAGTTTAAAGTGAAAACATTTCAGAACAAGCGGAAGTGGATTAAACAATAATTGTACGAGTTAGGCCCGATTCGATTAAACGCGAGTAAATTTTATTCTTAGATTAAGTCGCCGGTTACTATAAACAGATTTTGCGTTTTACCAACCCTAATCTAAATTAAATGTCAATGTCACATAATTATAAAAAATTATAATAAAAAGAAAACTACCAAATTAAAACTGTATAACCTCACATTGCAATAAGTACGGATACAACGACCTTTCTTTAGGTGAATTATACATTCGTTCTTTTAGTACGGGGTGTGTAAACACCAAAAGTAAAATTGTTCCTTGTATAGTTACTCTTCTATAAATCTAAGTTTGGTCGAATTCTGCCTAAGGTACATAAAAGTTAGTAGAAATTAAAATAGTAAAGTGAGAAAGAGATGTAAAAACACAAATTAAAACAAAACAGCTTGCGAGTTAAGCGCCTATTTAGACATATAACTTTCGATCTACATAGATTTTCTTTCTTTATAAAGAAAATTCCAAAATAAGGTTATCAATTATTGACAACGTCTTAAAAGCCTAAGACAGAAGGATAGACACACGTACGATTATCAATAGATTCCGTTGCCGTCACGTCCTCTTTGAAGTGAGGGACAGAATCTAAAAAAATAAACCAATTGATTATAATATACGCATTATATTATATTTCAATAGAACACGCATGACATGTAAACAAACAGCGCAAAAGATACAAAGTTTGTTATAAAACAGATATCCATAAAATATGATTTCATTTCGTAGCTTTATTATTGTAGAGTTTTAAGTATTTGAATATCTTCACACTGGACACTTCATAAAAATGGGCTCACACTGAAAAGAGGAGGCTAGCACATGTATGCTGAATAAGTGCGAGTGAGAGAAGAATACACAACTGCAGTTTCTATAATAAAAGCCCTTTAGCTTTAACTTAACCTCTCGTATGTTGACATTCTAGCATAAGCATATGCCCACGACTATATTTCCCGAGGGGGTAGTCAGAGATATTCTGAAACTTCAGAATTTCCACGATTCACCAGTAGTACCGAAACTCTGTCCAGTGTGACGGGGGGTGAGCCCGTCGCCACTTATAATGGACACTGGGTACAATACATGCATCGAAATTGAAGCATGCAGGTTTCCTCACGATGTTTTTCCTTCACTGAAAAGCCAGTGGTGTTACAAATCGTACATAAATTCGAAAAACTCATTGGTACGAGTCGGCCTGGACGGGGATCGATCGAAGTTTACTCGCCACTGGACGACCACGGCTTATATGTTAAACACAATAAAAATGTTATTGTCTTTTGATTTGTTTATTATTTCTGTTTAAGCTTCTGTTTTGCTGTTGCTTACATCTAATGTCTGCTCTATTGAACCTGCACATAATATGAAAAATATAATAAATAATCTTCTCTTACTTCAACATTTAGACTTACTCACCTAATTTCAAGTCCTGTAGGCTTGACGAATCGAGCGGGACACTGTCCAGGTCCCTGGAAGACTCCTGCCCGGGACAGCTGGACGGCAGGACAAGGGTTAACTCCACTGCTGGTACCACCACCCCTACTACTATTGACCTGTGACAGAAAAATAAGTGTCAATAAATCGTGAATGTTATTTCCATTTTCTAAATGTAAGTTTTTGAATATCAACAATTTACTTTCATACAAACAATCTTCAGAGTGGCGGCCGAGAATATTCAAAAGAGAAGTGGGTTGTCCGGCGGCAGCCAGGTGGCAATACCTGCACCTGGATGCGACTGGCATGACTGGTGCGCGAGCCACCGAGAAGAATGGCAAAATATGGAGGAGGCTTATGCCCTGCAGTGGGTAGATACAGGCTGAAAATGATGATGATGATGACATTATGATGACAAACAATCTTATAGTCTTTCAGTCAGAAGTCTTTATGTTGATTTTAACCGATTCAAATCTTATGTATAGAGAGTAACAAAATACTCTAGCAATATTGAAAGGGGATTTTTTTCGACGTTGTCTCTATAGTGAAAGTTGTTCAGTTTGATGGTTTAAACCACCTCTTTAAATAGAACTAGGGTGTTTTTTTAAACCTTGTATTTCTACCCATTCCCAAACACATGTACCTACCCGACGTGCTCACGTGCCCGCTATGTGCGAGTATATCTTCTCTCTTCTTCTGATCGTGTCGACTTCAAACTTGATCAAAGTCGCTAAATAGTACCTTGCCAGAAGTGGGCAACCGATACTGCGCCGTCGCTAGCGGTCATGAGCTCCTCCTGCGTACAGATGTTAGGGCCCGCAGGGCAGAATGTGAGATGGGCCATCGTTTATCTTCTCTAATGCGGGCACTACATTCTCGCCGAGAACAGTCGAGAACGAGAGTGTGGATGCCCTCCATTGTTCTCGTGGCGTCATAAGCCGAAGTCAATTTCCTTGATAGTTCTCGCCGATAAGTTCTCGCGAGAGTGCAGTGGCTGCTTAAGAAGATTGGCTATGTGAGAGCTCATCAACGCCAACAACGTAATTGAAGCAGTCGCCGTGGCCGAAATCGGTCAGGAACAATCATAATCACCTACCCGGCATCAGCGTCGGGCTGCCTGGCCGCGTCGTGGGCCAGCCACGCGGCCAGCTCCGAGAGACGCTCCACCTGCCGCAGCAGGAACAGCAGCTGGTAGTGGTTGAGCTGGAGGCCGGCCAGCCCACACGTGCGGGCCACCACCCAGATGCGGGACATGCCCTCGTCGAAACACATCTGAGAGGGAGATTAATTGTTACAAGGGTGAACATTACAATGTAACCAGGTAGTGACAACCAGGCGGACAGTAGGTGGGCTTCCACTGATTCTGAAGTGTTGGAGCCAAGTCTTACTACTACTGAAACAAGATGGCGTCGGCACAAGCGT
The DNA here is from genome assembly GCA_963693445.1 of Agonopterix heracliana. Classification (NCBI taxonomy): domain Eukaryota; kingdom Metazoa; phylum Arthropoda; class Insecta; order Lepidoptera; family Depressariidae; genus Agonopterix; species Agonopterix heracliana. The sequence goes on from OY856321.1 coordinate 5,603,512, forward strand.
GCTCGTATGATTGATAGATTGATACCTACTAAAGTATTATAGTTATCAAAAAGCAAGAAGAATCATTTTCGACGGCGGAAACTCAAAAATTATTTAGGTACACCGAATATTATTTTTACTAAATATCACGATGGGTAAAAGTGTACCAACTTTCTTTGAATATCAAAGTTTTTGTAAATAACATTTCCATTCAAAAAGATTTGTATCTTTATCCTGAGAATACATTCTCTTTGTTTTGAAAACAAATTCCATTTGTGGCTGGAATCTTCCTCCCGTCCTGCCATGAGTGGGTGAGAGTGAGGTCAAAATTGATGGGGCACTCTCTGCCCCATACTGTATACATACCACTACTGTGCCTAGAATCAGTTTTTGACGTGCTGACGCCATCTTGTCAATAAGAGCCCGTTGTATGAAGTCTCAAGGGAGTGCCTAAGGTGAAATCAAAGGAACTTACCCAAGCAGTAAGAGGAGTGGCGTCTAATAGCGGCGCCGGCTTGTAGTTTGTAGCGCGCGCGCCGCAGAAGTCTGCCCAGAGAGGCTCCACACGTGCGCACCACACCGATCTACTCTCACGCCAGAGTAGCTCGGGAGATATCGCTGTACCACGGTCTATGTCGTCTAGATCTGTGAAAGAGAGGTTTGTTGAATGAAAGTCGACTTGGTGGAAACAGGGTGGAAAGTTAAGATGGGGCACAAAGGGAAACTATCAAAAGCATTATAGCTACAAGAAAACGTTCTTAGAAGACTAACCTTAACTTTTGGAGTACTTTACTTCTGCATTCACAGATTTTGAACAAAATGTACAGTCATAGAGAAAAACTGAAATTTTCACAAAACGCTGATTTCGTCCTATTCGATCCTCTTACTGATAAAAAGAACCCAAGTCTCTAGGGGTCAACCGAACTCGAGGTATTAGAACTTTCAGAAAACGGAAAATTAAATTCCCATACATTTAGTAAGGAAATAACAAAATTACCCTAGTTGTGATTTTGTAAACACTTTCCAAATTTTTAGGGGCGGTTTAGACAATCATAATTAAAAGTAGCCGAAATAGACGGGAATGCATGATACATTGATAATAATAATAATAATAACCCCGCGGGGGCAGCTTGTGGCGAGCTGACGGTGAGTGGCGACAAGCGGACCCCTATCCAGGGGGACCATACAGACATGCGCTCACACACACACACACCCACACAGACAGTAACACACCCCCCTACCTCTGGCTTGCCTTCATTGGCCGGCCAGAGTGGAATCGCAAGAGCAGAACCTATGCTCCAGGTTGGAAGTGTATTGCACGTAATAGCGTAATAACGGGGAAACCCGCTCACGGGGGTAAACCCCGCGATGGTGAAACCGGTGCCGCACCTCTCGACAACCTTTAGCCGCTCAGTGGGATGTTGCCCCATTGTCGCACTTTGTGCGTGCGGCCGTTTTATGGGGCCCACTCGACGAGTCGGCGAGTCACCGCCTGCCCTATTTACAATTTCGAGACTAGTTGTCATGGCAGGCGTCCGTTAGTCTCCTCCCATAGCCCAGTATCCATCCATCCAACTTTCACCTTCATAGCCGAAGACCTTATTTTTCCATCGCGGCCATAGCGCCGTACTCCAATAGTCTTTGCACCTGGCGGGGGCCAACCCCGTGTGTATCATATTGTGCGCTCGGAGATGGTATCCGCCATGTGTATCCCTTACATTTAGATTAACTTGTCTTTTGAACGGGCCTCTACATGTTGGCTTCGGCTCCATGCACGCCTTCCAAAAGTCCGGGATTTAATTGCCCGTGATTACGGATCGTAAGACACATAATAATAATAAATCTTTTATTCATAATAAAAACTTAAAACACAAGAAAATACAAATTGGGAACTTATTATAATAGATTTATGCTATTTAGGTGGAATTTATCCTAAGCCTAAGCATACCAATGACCACGCTAAGCTATCTAAGTATACAGATACAAAGATGCTTGTGTAAGTGGCCATCGGTCGCTTACAGTGCTTACCTACATACTAAAACTGCTAATTTATACATTATTAATATATTATAATTTACATGAAGTAAGCATACATTTTAATACATTGATAATATGTATGAACCTAGAGGAAGCAAGAAGGGTGTGGCAGAACCGCCCAAAATGGAGATCCATAGTCTCTGTCTACCCCTCTGGGAAAAGGCGAGGAAACTACAAAAGTCACTTGAATAGTTCAAACGAATGCACGTTTTTTCAAATGAACTTACTGTCAGCATGTAAAATGAACTGTTCATGTATAGGATCCAGATCGTCGGCCGAGCACGGGAACTGTCCCCTAGAGGGCGCTGATCGTCGCAGCGCTGATATTATAGATGCAAGGTCCGCCCGGGTGCCTGCCGTGTCTGAAACGAAGATGACAATATAAGGGTTGAACTACACATGGCCGCACGCGATCGCATTTTTTCGTCGCTCCATCCTTTTCTGTCACTCAGGAACGTCATTTGCTAGACATATAAGTGACAGAAAAGGATGGAGCGACGAAAAAATGCGATCGCGTGCGGCCATGTGTAGTTCAACCCTAAGACGAGTATAAACACCGTTATCGGCGATTAGAAAAACCTTGTGACAAAAGACAATGCGGGTTTTGTATGGTCTTATTTTTCCACGTTGTTTTTGGCGCGGCCATGAACCAAAATGAGCGTTTTTCTATTTGTTTTCTAGGGGATCGATAGATGTCGCTACGGTCTGTGCGAAGAAACGTCAACATTTCAAAAAGTGTTTCTTTAAAATAATAAAGAGTGAAAAGATGATCAAGAAGATGCCAACGCATCTTTTAATGACATATTTCATTATTTACTAATAATTTTAATCAAAAATTCTAAACTTTTACGCTTGACATGGCTGTATGGGCTCGATCCCATGGCATTCCAAAAAAAAGGCAGGCACAGTCTTGACAAGATTTTGAAAGGATCTCGCGAACGGCTCTATGGGGCGATAAACATGCCATCTGTCGAGTTTTTTAGGAACTAAATTTAAAAAAGAAAAGAAAAACGCTCATTGGCGAAAAGGAAAAGGCGCCATTTTTTGTCATTGGATTTTTTAACAACTAATTTATAAATCTATACAATTTTTATTTGCTTACTTGCTCTGGGCGATTCCCGTACGTTAGTGAGGGTAGCTCTGGCGGTACACACGTGAAGTTCTTTGGGACGATCGCGCTGCTGAGACACGTGCTCCGATCCGGCTTCTAGCACTATCTGTGAACAAAGTGACGCATGTCGTGAGCTGTGGCGTGTTTACAATAGCGAGCCCCGCGAGCCACGCAAGCCAGGAACGCGCCAAGCAATCATTTGTTTAATAACGTACCTTAGGCATGATAGCCTCGGCCCTGACATCCATGTAGGCGCTGGCTGCGTCGTCGGCTACAGCCACGACGGCGGTGTGAGCCCCGCGAGCCACGTGAGGCAGGAACGCGCCGAGCCACACGAGGCTAGGCACGTCCACCGAGATGCGCACCGGGCTCAGCTGGACGTATAGCTTCGGTGACGGTACTGTTGGCAAATTTATATTCATTTGAATGAAGTTGATACTTGATAGATGCCTTCTACCCTTCTTACACAGAAACCTGAAGATGAACGGAGCTTAACATTCGCGGACACGAATACCGTAGCATCCGAAATCGTCTACCTATCTGTGACACGGATGCTATAGCGATGTCATAGCAATCGGTGTAACATACTATCATGCGCTGAGGATGCATTTTAAGGGCCTGACTTGTCTGCACAGAATCGAATTTTCCCGTAACTTTATCCCTTTCTGTTGCTCAGAAAGATCGTTCCTGAGAGCGAGAAACATTGCTTGTCGGCACTTGCACTCCGCAGTCCTAAGAACGAAGTTATTAGAAAATAACCCCATTCACACCAACAAATTGTTTTTGATGTAAATCGAATTTCATTGAAGCGGCAATAATAAAAATGAAATAATGTTAAAAAGATCCTATCAACAAAAAGGTGTGAATTTACTCTCGATTCTGATTAAACAATTTTCACGCTGTATATGAATAAAGCCATGCCATATAATACTGACTACATACCAGGGAAGCATACATCGCCGGGGTAGTAAAAGAATGTGAGCTCCGCGTGCAGAAGCCCTGCGTCTCCGGGTAACGTCGCCTTCTCCGCGCTGAGGAGCGGCCGCGGGGATTCCCGGGATTTTGAGCCCGTCGATACCTGGGCAAGCAGGAGGTTACAAGTTCAATTGACGTTTTGAATCTATCAGAAGGGACTTTTATCAAGAGGGCCTAGCAAAATGGGTGTGATAACGTAATCCTGCATCTTTTTCTCGCTCACGCAAAGCGAAAGAAAGATAAGGCGTGACTTTGCTGTTGCACTGCCATTGCCAGCCCTTAAACGTCTTGCTGGGCAAAGGCACTTGTCCTTTTTTCGCTCAAATAGTCCTGTTATGACGTGAAGTGTTCAATTTCTTTCTGGTGCATGTCAACCGTGTTATTATTGCTTTAGATGTAACTACTCTAATGTAACTTCTACTGAGCCTGGCTGCGTAACTTCGCGCAATGTGTTAATAACGAACTCACGCGGAGCGACCCAAAAAGAAAAACAAACGTACTTTCGCTACTATTTTCGATTGATCCACATTAATCAACCATTATAGTTACCTTATTGACAGAGAAGTCGTCTATCCTAAGAACAAGGCACGTTGTCATCAACTTGCCAAGTTGCTGCAGTATTCTGGTTCTGGTAGGAGATGCTGAAATATAGAGGGCTTATTAGTCGGTCGGTCCTAGTGTTCCCCGGCCGTCGACTCCGTTCATTCGAGCCGACCGGGTTCCAAGATGAATAAGTTTTATGGAAATTTGAACTTTAATTAATGTGTAGACACTTTAATTTCCTGTACCGATTGTAACATGCTACGTTAGGTGAAAATCTTACTTTAGCATCACTGTACGTCAACCTTAGATCAAATTAAAATCAATGGATATGCCCAAAGCGCGTTTAGTTGAAGCACACGAGTAGCACACTTGGTCCAATACACAGTAGCACACTTGGTCTGTCATCTCAGTACGTATTTGAAGCGTAATTTGTCACCTGTCATTTGTTTTGACTTATTTTTCTGGTTTGAAATGTTTGCGTATGGCCCATCCCTTAATTTTACTTTCATCTAAGCCTAATTCCATCGCTGAATGTAGCAGTTCCCCGTTCTATCAGATACAGGATCAGGATGTGTTTGGCGCACACAATCACGAACAAATTGCTCTACAGTTTGGCGAATTTGTATTTTATTTAGACCAGTTGAATAAATAAAAAACACTCATTTGTGTACTTTTATGGTTTTTAAATACGCAGTAACTGTAGTATTAATAGGCACTGAGATCATCACAACACACACACATTATCTTGATGTACATTTTATTTTGTGTGTCCTTTTTTAAATATTTTGCACGCTATCCTGTGTGGCAGATTATGTCTATGCGCTATACCTGTAAGTTAAGATCTTATTGTATCATATTCTTGCAAATAAATGAGTTCTATTCTATTCAGTACCTTGTGAGGTAGTTGGGTTGGTGGACGGGACGTTCGAAGCGCCGTGTTGGTTCGCGTTGGGTCTGTGGTTCAATCCGTTCGATAGCTGCTCTTCCGACTTCTCCGCTTGATTAGTCTGTTAATATTTTATTTATTTATTTTATTGGAAAACCAACAGCAGTATAATATAATAAATAATATAATATAATAAATGCAGTGGAAATGAGGGCTTTACGCAAGATGTGTGGTGTGACTATAAGGGATAAAATGAGAAATACTGTGATTAGGGAACGTTGTGGTTTGAATGAAGATGTAGTGGTTAAAGTAGAGAAGGGAATGCTTCGATGGTTTGGACATATTGAAAGGATGAATGAAAGTCGACTTACAAAACAGATATATAAAGCGTGTGTGAAAGGAAATATTGGTATAGGCAGACCTAGGAGGACGTACCTAGATCAGATCAAGGACGTCATTAAAAAATGCCAGGTTAAAAGCAGCCGAAATCGACGGGAATGTATGAAAAGATGTATGGACTTAGAGGAAGCAAGAGAGGTGTGTCAGAACCGCCCAAAATGGAGATCCATAATCTCTGCCTACCCCTCTGGGAAAACGGCGTGAGTTTATGTATGTATGTATGTAGTATAATATAATAGTTAACAAGAGTATAAAGCAGAAAGCCAATAATAGCCGATTTCACACCGAGGGCATTCTTACTTACTGCCCGAGGTTAGTATAAAATTTTTCTCCTCGACGGAGGTGGAAAGCGGCAATTTCGTTTAGCACAGCGGGACGAAAATTGACGCTTTACGTCCGGAGGGGAGAAGTAGATGTTACCAATGTGTTGATTATTAGTTCTGATCGTTCCGAAAGGTAATGTAAGTGTGTATAAAGTAAGCAATAACATACCTTATTACTTGGCGTTACGGGTCTAGGGTCTAATGAGTCGAGGAGTGTAGAACAGAAAGACGACAGGGCCTGTGACAACCATTGAGTGTGCGGTGTTGCCGCTTCTCTGTGGAAAATGTCGTACTTTTATGAACAATCTATATCTATCAAACGAATAAGATAGAAAAAGAAACATAATTTATTCGGTTAAAATCTAGCCTTTTACCACAGAATAGAAACTAGTATGTAGTAGGTACGACATACAGAATCACTTCCTAATAACATCAGATACTTCGAGGGTAACTTATGGGAACACGGCAAGAAGCACATACAGCAGTCGCGCGCGTACAAGTAGCACGATGCGTGTGCCAACACCATGTTATTTATGTTGTAGTACTATTAAAGCATCGTAATATCGTTGCATGGAGTGTCGGGGGTGTGCTTCAACTAAAAATATTTTGTTTGTCTGTTTTTAGCTACTGGTTTTAATTCTCCCTTTATAGTATGAAAATCTGTCATATCTGGCAATGCTAGAAAGTTTTCATTGTTTTGATTACGGCATTATATTAATTCATGTTTTCATTACGAGCGACAAGTTAGAATTTCCTTTCCCTATAATTTGTAAGAAAACTTAGGCGTCGTGTTTAGCCACCGCTCGCGCGAACTAATCTCATGAAAAAACTATTTAACCTACTGATCTAGATTTGTATGCGGGTTATTGGGGATTAATTCGATCGTGCGAGCGACGGCCAATTAGGACGCCTTATACTCTGAGAAGTGTATAACTACTGATGATGATCTTACCTATAGCCCCTCCAATGCCTTCTCTCTCCAGTCGCCTTGTGATAGGGGAATAAGTCCGCCTGCATACTGACCAGAGTCACTTGAAGTGCTCCACCGTTCGCTAGCGCCGGCTTTTCTGATCTACCCACTGGAAAAATATATTTGATTATTGGTGATTAATTATAGCGAGGTAAAATACCACTCTTTAGCGGCTATGGTTAATTTCAACCATATTCTTCACCACGTCACGCGACGCACCACGCATTCACCACGTCACGCGACGCGGCGCCTCTTGCGCGATACGGTTCTCGAAAAATTCCGCATGAATGAATTTTTAATTTTCTTAAAAAAAATATTTGAGGCCTCAACTACAAGGTTTTTGGTATAATATCCTCGGAGCGAGCAGGTGGTACGAGGTCTCTCTGACGTCATGCTTGGCGAACATTCGCGCTAGAATGTCTCTGTCAGTGCTTGAATACATAATGTAATAGTAAACTTACATCCAGGGTCATCGCACAAGTGCAAGTCTATCCTCGGAGCGAGCAGGTGGTACGAGGTCTCTCTGACGTCATGCTTGGCGAACATTCGCGCTAGAATGTCTCTGTCAGTGCTTGAATACATAATGTAATAGTAAACTTACATCCAGGGTCATCGCACAAGTGCAAGTCTATCCTCGGAGCGAGCAGGTGGTACGAGGTCTCTCTGACGTCATGCTTGGCGAACATTCGCGCTAGAATGTCTCTGTCAGTGCTTCAATACATAATGTAATAGTAAACTTACATCCGGGGTCATCGCACAAGTGCAAGTCTATCCTCGGAGCGAGCAGGTGGTACGAGGTCTCTCTGACGTCATGCTTGGCGAACATTCGCGCTAGAATGTCTTTGTCACCGGTGGACGAACGCGTTTGTATCTGCTCTCTGGGTTCCTCTATCTGTGGACGAAACATTTCATCATTATTATCATTGTTCATACACGTCTCGGTGCAGGGCACAGGCCTTCAGGGAGGTTGTATGGGCGTTAGTCCACCACGCGTGCCCAATGCGGATTGGTAGACTTCACATACGCATCGGAATATCTTCTTCAGGGTATGCAGGTTTCCACACGATGTTTGCCTTCACCGTTTGAGAGCAGTCGGTATTACGTAGGTACATATTATGTTAGAAAAATGCATTGGTACATGACATGTGGTCCGTGCTGATTCGAACCCGGACCTCAACATTTGAGTTTCCATAGCTCTCCGCAACGCCCCAGCGACGCTCAGGATAAGTCTGTACAAAGAAAAGACGGACAATAAATCTCGAATAAATTACCTTTCTAAGTGCCTTAGCCCTTGTAGCTCTCGCGGTAGCCTTCTTGACTGGTTCGGACAACGCCGCAGCGCATGCTAGGGCGGCCCGCAGCTGCCCGTCCGTGAGAGCCCATGCTAGCGGCTCCGGTCTTATCGCTAGACGAGATCCTAGTATTGCGCAGTCTGGAGACGAAAAAACCAAGTTATTAAGTAATTAGAAAATTTGCCCCGCGGTTTTGAAAAATCTATAAACCAAATAGGCTATTGTCACAGCTCCGGCACTTCAAACAACGTTTTGGTTTTGATATGATGTCGTTCGCACATGCGCACTTGGTGCAAATTGTCCTTGACATATGTGTAGGGTTGACTTAGCACACATCGTGTGAACATCATCTACATTTCGTTACCTTTTCTTGTTCGTTATCTGCTATTAAAAATAGTATTTGAGCTACAGAATTACTGAAAATTTGAATTTAGCGGTATTTTTCAACGTTTTTTATGCACTGAAAAGACTCAATTGTATGTAGCAACTGTAGCTCAAATCCAACGTATGCGCGCGCCAGACTGTATTCCCTTGCTCGGCTTCCCTCAAGTTTCCCAGAGAGTGTGAGGGGGGTGGGATATCTGAAGTCAAAGGGGGGCGGGGAGTGGCCGTTCTGTATGTAGAACTATACAGGGTGTTTCATAAGTAAAAATAAATATTTAAATCTCTTAAGGGGGTTGTTTAGACCGTCAAACGGAACAACTTTCTCTATGGGACCAACATTGAAATCGCGAAAAAAAAAATCTGATATCCCATACATATTTTAGCTCTAGTCGATTTGTAGAGTATGGAACATAATTATTTTTTTCGCGATTTCGATATTGGTCCCATAGTGAAAGTTGTTCAGTTTGATGGTCTAAACCACCCCCTTTAAGGTTTATTTGTATTTTTGTAACACCTTGTATACTATTACCTATTCTGTGCTATCGTGTAAGTTACCTTATATCGATGGATATATATAATCGATATTGTACTTATCACTGTACCCTACCATGGACATTTCATACGAACGGGTAACTAACAAAGAGGCTAGTACATGTTTGCCGAGCGAGTGCGAGTGAGAGATGAATACACCAATACTTAGTGTCGACATTGATGGGGGGGCAAGGAGTGTCCTGATTGTACGTAGTTATTAGTACTCTCTCTTATACCGTGCCTGTTAAATGACAGGTAGTGAGCCCGCCACCATTTTGTGGACAGTGGCAACAATACACGCCTCGATAGTCGAAACTGAAGCATGTTGGTTACCTCTCGATGTTTTCCTTCACCGAAAAAGCTCAACATAGATAGTTATTACCTGAGAGTCGTTTCTTGATGACAATGCGACAGTGTGTGTTGCCGAGTAGCAGTCTCAAGGGTTGAAGGTTTGCTGTCGCCGCGCTGTGCGCTTTCGCTTCTATACGAGCGCTTTGCCATTCCAATTCCTGAACGAAAATTTATAATGTATTAATATTACTGTAATAAACCCGCAATTTTAAGGGATTTTGTCCTGATAATGAAAACGAACAACTTGCCTCAAGAAACAGGGATCGAACGTTAAAAATGTTTGTATCTGCCATACAATCCAAAATCCAAATATTTTTTTTTTTTTTTACCCATGTTCCACAGTTCTAGTACCTACCTATACGAATAACAGGGCTGAGTATTAACAATAAAAACGTTGACACATCCATTCCATGACCATTCTTTTTCCTCCACTATCAAGTAGTAAAAAAATAAATCTTGTGTATTATTTAAATGGTATGATAATATATGTAAAAGACAAAAAAACGTTATGATAGGAAGCTTACCTTAAATATCAAAAGTTGTCCAGTGTCAGGGGATTTGATCCTAGTCAGTCTTAGGTCTCCTTTACGACCCTCGGGAGTTCGCGACTCAACAGTCACTCGAGATATCTGCCACAAAGCATAAAACAAATTACAATTTTATTATGTTCGGTGGGTCGAAGATCCTTTTTCAAAGAAGGCGATAATAAATAATAAATAAATATCTTGGACATTGTCACACAAATTATATAGTCACATTTAAAGTTCCAGAATCGAGCCTGGACTTCTATTATGATGACTAGACAACGATATAGAATACATATATAGATACAAACATCCATGACTCGGGTACAAATATTCATATTATCATACAAATATTCGTCCCTTACGGGATTCGAACTCGCGACCCTCGGCACAGCATGCAGGTTCACTACAGACTGTGCTGTCGGGCCGTCAAAATGTTGACTCGCGATAGTTACTGTGGAGAGGAAAACCCAGCGAATTTAGTCAGCTAATGGGCAAACGAAATATTATTCTAGGCAGACGTTTATTATTGCCAGACTACGAATAAGAGAATGTATAGAAGTATAAATGAAGCTCAAAAAGTGGCACCAAAAAAATTGTAACGCGTTCTAAATTTGTTCTTTAAAAATTGTAACTAGCCGCCAAAACTCATACAAAATGTCATTTTTCATTGGGTGCCAAAAATGATTTCGATTTTGTTTAGAGTTACTCTTCCATATTTATTCTTATTCGTAGTTGCCAGAGATGATATTCGAACTGTCCCAAGGAAATACAGCGATTACTTGAGTCGATCTGCTGGAACGGGAAACCGATACGATCATAGGTGCGGTCTGATGTAGTCTGGCTATAATCGGCAGCCACACGGTGAGGGCATTATAATTTATTATTATTTGCGCATTACGTAAATATACAAGAAACAAGATATTTTTCTTTAAACAAAACAAATAAAAGTACCAATTAATATCTAGATTTTGAAGCCACACATATATCCCTTAGATCCCCTCAAAACTTCTTTTAGGACAGTACACCACGACGTGCCTCACGGTATGTTTCGGCGCTCCACAGTCGCACTCCGGGGACTCCCTGATACACTATTTGTGCATGCAACTGTTGCACCGAGCTACTCCCCTGCGGATTATGTCGAGGGTAACGCTGAAGCATGGGTCGCCTGGGTCGTGAGCATATGCTGTAACCCTGAACTTGCGGTGTTCCTTAAAGCCCGGTAGCATTTGTGAGGCTCCGGAACGAGGTCAACATAGGCGTATTCCTCAGCAAGGCATTTACAGCGCCACTCAGATGCAATGTCCAACGGGCCTCTCACCGATGATGGGTCAGACCATAGGGTCTTCGCGATGGTAGTCGCGGGTTTGGGAGTTTATCTAGCGTTCTTGAAATCGGCATGTAGAATCTGATATGTTGACGATGCCAGACGGAATTACATCCGCCTAGGTTGGTATATTCGAAGCCGGCCACCACACGAGTAAACAAAAAATATATAAAACTTACCTGAACACTGCTGGTGAATGCATCACAACAGAACTCTATTTGCACTTGATTCACCGCCACTGAGATTCCGTCTATCACCTGAAATTTTACACGTTACTGTCATTAGCAGCTGTGCGCATCAGTGCTGCAGTGGGATCTTTATTTTTACTTCTTCTTCTTCTTCTTATCGTGTCTTATTTTTACTTATTTAAGGAGAAACCGAGCCACCAGTGCTGCCCACAATCGTATTTTTTAAATTTCTTAACAATTATACATTTCCAACAAACAAGAATGTTACAATGAAAGCATGTTGGTTCTCAATTTATCGAAACATAACGAGCTTTCATGTTAAGGGTTGAACCTCATCTAACAGCACAGCATCGCATTTTTCCGTCGCTCCATCCTTTTCTGTCACTCAGGAACGTCATTTGCTAGAGTAAATAAGATAGACGGAACGCGAACGCGCTCGATAGCACGGCCGCGTGCGGTCGCGTTCCGTCTATCTTATTTGCTCTAGCTAATGACTTTCCTGAGTGACAGAAGAGGATGGATTAGATGAGGTTCAACCCTTAAAGCCAAAATTGACCACTTTCGGCGGTTTTAAAGATAGTAACAAACAAACATTCAAACAAATCGGTAATGTCCATATAAATTGAAAATCAGCAATGACTATAGTTCGGGCGGCGGTGACGAAGTCATATACCCATCGAGCTCATGAATAATTCAGTTTTCATGCGATAGTTTACTATTAGGAGATGCGAAAAAACTTGGTCGGCCGACCCCTATCCTGGTGGGTTTTGCGCAGGAGGGTGACTAGTAACCTCTCTGAGACGACACTTATTACCCATCGAGCTCATGGACAAAATTATGCTTATCCGATTGGTTTTAGTTAGTGTAACGAAGTACACTCGGTCGTCCGCCGGATATCCTGGCAGGTGGTGCTGGCCAACCAAAAATGGTGGTCAAATTTTGGAGTACTTCTCACCCATCGAGCTCATGGATGAAATGTATGCCAAATCAGAGGTTAGACCTTCACCTTCAATATTTCATCGGTCGTCCTGGCCAAAGCCTGGTGGTTTCTGGCGGCCAACAAGATTTATCTGTCAAAGTAAGATCATGCGTTTCCACGTTCATCCAAATAAATACATTATTAACCTGATATATGCAGTTCTTTTAGCATGAACGTGGACGGTTCTATGGTTTAAAAGTACTTATTACAAAAAAAACTTAAAAATAAAAATATGTGTTGATACGCGGCGATTTAAAAAAAAAAAAATTTTTTTCGTCATAACTCCGTCATTTCTAAACTGGTTTGGTTGATTGCTTTATCGATCAAAAGAGTGTATTGCAGAGTTCATCCTATCAAAATTTGGTGAGGATCTGAAGAAGCGTTTTGAAGATGTACACTGTTTTAAGTGGGTCAGATTTTACTACAAAAAAAACCAAACGAATTTTATTCTTTTACGAAAATAACCTTCAAGTTCTATTAATTTTTCTTTCTGAAATAAAATCTGTTCTCTTAAGAGGTGCCTATAAGAAAATAAACTAGTAATCACCGCGGCGTTGCTTTCGAAAATTGTAGTTGTAAAAAAATGTTTCGTCAAGTCAAAGCTAGCTATGTTTATGTGGATGATCTAACTTAGTACATATATCAGTTCTAACATTATTCGCTGAAACTGTATTAAAGGGATGATCACACGACCAAACTGAACAACTCTTATTATCCCACCCACGGATGGACCCACATCGAAATCGCTAAAAAAACCAGCTGTCTCATACATTCAGATTCCAGTCGAGTTAGGTTTGCAGTTTTGTATAGGACAGCTGTTTTTTTAGCGATTTCGATGTTGGACCCATAATAAGAGTTGTTCAGTTTGGTCGTGTGATCATCCCTTTAATACAGTTTCAGCGAATAATGTTAGAACTGATATATGTACTAAGTTAGATCATCCACATAAACATAGCTAGCTTTGACTTGACGAAACATTTTTTTTCAACTACAATTTTCGAAAGCAACGCCGCAGTGATTACTAGTTTATTTTCTTATAGGCACCTCTTAAGAGAACAGATTTTATTTCAGAAAGAAAAATTAATAGAACTTGAAGGTTATTTTCGTAAAAGAATAAAATTTGTTTGGTATTTTTTGTAGTAAAATCTGACCCACTTAAAACATTGTACATCTTCGAAACGCTTCTTCAGATCCTCACCAAATTTTGATAGGATGAACTCTGCAATACACCCTTTTAATCGATAAAGCAATCAACCAAACCAGTTTAGAAATAACGGAGTTATGACGAAAAAAATTTTTTTTTTTTTAAATCGCTGCGTATCAACACATATTTTTATTTTTAAGTTTTTTTTGTAATAAGTACTTTTAAACCATAGAACCGTTCACGTTCATGCTAAAAGAACTGCATATATCAGGTTAATAATGTATTTATTTGGATGAACGTGGAAACGCATGATCTTACTTTGACAGATAAATCTGGTTGGCCGCCAGAAACCACCAGGCTTTGGCCAGGACGACCGATGAAATATTGAAGGTGAAGGTCTAACCTCTGATTTGGCATACATTTCATCCATGAGCTCGATGGGTGAGAAGTACTCCAAAATTTGACCACCATTTTTGGTTGGCCAGCACCACCTGCCAGGATATCCGGCGGACGACCGAGTGTACTTCGTTACACTAACTAAAACCAATCGGATAAGCATAATTTTGTCCATGAGCTCGATGGGTAATTAGTGTCGTCTCGGAGAGGTTACTAGTCACCCTCCTGAGCAAAACCCACCAGGATAGGGGTCGGCCGACCAAGTTTTTTCGCATCTCCTAATAGTAAACTATTGCATGAAAACTGAATTATTCATGAGCTCGATGGGTATATGACTTCGTCACCGCCTCCCGAACTACTATATTGTAACATAATTGTTTTTTGGAAAAGTTGTATACATAAATAAATTATTATGAAAAACAAAAAACCCGACTGCATAAAAAAACTATTAACTGAAAAGAGAAAAACAAGCTCTATAATCGCTAATCAGCTATAACAACAGTAAGCAAATATATTAGGTAGTTATCGCAAACGGGGACAAAGAAGAATAGGTGGTTTGGTTTGGTTTGTCCCCGCCTGCAATACCTACCTAATATATTTGCTTACTGTTGTTATAGCTGATTAGCGATTATAGAGCTTGTTTTTCTCTTTTCAGTTAATAGTTTTTTTATGCAGTCGGGTTTTTTGTTTTTCATAATAATTTAGTTTATTTCATACTTTTTAGTCTTGTGTCGAAATGGTAGCATAAAAGTACAATAATATATATATTTTTGGAATCGTCTGTTCGCTAGCTTTCATTTGATACCCATATTGTAATTTTTAACAAAAAAAAATTGTTATTCCCCGTCTTTTTTTTTAATTCGCAGACGCCATATTAAAATAATATAGCCTATGTCACTCTCACGATTTTTACGAATCTAACAACACCTCACCTCATACGTCAAAATCCATCAAGCCGTTTAGGCTGTAGGGCGTGCCAAAGAAATAGACATACAAACATACATACATACATACATACATACATACATACATACATACGCTCGAAAAACATAACCCTCCTTCTGGCGCAGTCGGGTAAAAACGGCATAATTGGAAGGTTAGGAAAGAGCGTTCGTGCACTTACTCGTAATCGATTTGTGAAATAATTTCACTTCAAATTCAGACTGATTTGTCTAAATTAATAATTGTGTTTGGGGAATCGTGATTTCACGAATCAGAGTAAGTTTACAAACCACAAGATAACCTTACCAACAGATCCTACGATATTATTAAAGCTTGATCCGGGTAATCCGAGATTAGATCTTGGAAGTGAGTAGGTAACCGAGGTAAGAGGATAGCGCGTGAATAAATAAATAGGTTGTAACATTGGATGATAAATTTTATTAATATTTAAGGACCTTGACTGGTACAAATATTCGAATTGATCACCTGGAATTTAAAAACGATTTAATTTGTTTTTTATTTCTAGATTATATTGATTGTCATTGGAATATGATAGTAGCTATATCTATAGGATTCCTTTTAAATTAGGTATACGCTGATGGTTTTTAAGGAATGATCAGACCATCAAACTGAACAACTTTCTATAAGGGACTTACATTTGCGTCGAGTCTGTTTGCAGTTTTGTTTCCATACAAATTCATTAGGCGACATTCTAATATACGCAGACACAGCTAATACATAGTACATAGAGGGTCCAGTTCAATATGCTGAGTTTTTAAAGGGGATAATCAGACCATTAAACTGAACAACTTTCTCTATGGGACCAACATTAAAAACGCGAAAAAAAAATCATCTGCCCATACATTTGGCTCGAGTAGGTTTGCAGTTTTGTATGGAACAGAAGATTTTTTTTCGTGATTTCAATATTGGTCCCATAGAGAAAGTTGTTCAGTTTGACGGTCTGATCGTCCCCTTAAAAAAGGGATATTATAATATGCTGATGGTTTCCAAGCCATTAAACTGAACAACTTTCTCTAAGAGACTAACAACGAAATCACGAAAAAACCAACTGTTCAATACATTTGGGTCGAATCTGCTTGCAGTTCTGTATGGAACAGCAAATTGTTTATCGCGAAATCGATGTTGGTCCCACAGAAAAAGTTGTTCAGAATTATAGTCTGACCATCCCCTTAAAAACTCTCAATATGCTCTCTAAATATTTTTGTTTAAAGATTTAAGGCCTCCGCTCATACCAGCGATATTATCGCAGCGATTTTGCGATAATTGTTCTCAGTACATTTTGTATGGGGACGCGCGCGATCCTACACACTGCCGCGATATTATCGAGCGATAATATCGCTGCGATTTTGCGATAATTGTTCTCAGTACATTTTGTATGGGGACGCGCTCGATCCCACACACTGCCGCGATATTATCGCAACCTGACGCAATCTCTTTCTACTACATTCAGTGAAGGGCGCATGCGTGACGCTTATCGCGGAATCGCTGCAGTGTGTAAGGTGTCGCGATATCGCTGTCGATAATATCGCTCGATAATATCGCTGCAATGTGCGGAAGCCTTTAACTTATAATTATAACGCAGTTTTTACAAGATAAATAAGACATTATTTAGTGTACCATAAATAATACAGTCCATTGTCCAGTTGTTCGCTACTCATAAATCAAAACGCTTATAATATTTTCGAGTACAATCAAGTGCTAATCTATCCAGTTAGTACCTACACCACGATAATAGTTTCATGGTTGTTCGATAAACATTTCATATACTATAATATAGTTTGAAACACGATCACCTGAGCAAATACGTTTAAACAGAGCATTTTGAACGTTATAGATGGAAAAATAGAGTTTAAAATAGTAATTGCATTAAAGTGTACACAGATACCTAAACAAATTGATTGTTCGATCCGTAAATATTTTAACTTTGGAACGTGCAATTCGAATTCAACCTTGTTTTCAGGAAATAAGGTCAAACTTGCCAAATAAATTATTGTGCTAGTAAGGCACAATCTTTATGCCTTAGCCACCTCGAACGATATTTTAACATATGAATAAAGCGCTGTGTATCGCAATAAAGTACATACTGACTAGACTGTGGATTTTGATCACTGCTAAAACAAGCCAGTGATTTAGTAATGCAGTTCAAAAAGTTTTATCGTGTAAGACAGGCATGTCAAACACGCGGCCCGCCCTGCATTTTCTTGAGGCCCGATCCAATTTTAAGAATAGCTTCCTGTTGCGGCCCGCGAGTAAGCTGAGCCGCGAGAAAGACTTTTAGAAGTAGGCATATTATGTACAGTGGTCAAAATGGTGGTGAAAGTTTTAAGTCCTGGTGTGAAAAATGTCAAGCTCGCTTCGCTCACTCAGTTTATTGTTTGATTTTGATGTTAAATTAAAGGATTCATGTTCTATGATCGATGCAATGAGTTTTATTTCTTTAAGTTCTTTGCGGCTCACTGATTCTACAATCATTATCAGTGATCGGAATAGGTGGTGCAATTTAGGGTAAAGGCGCAAATATTTGTGTGATGAATATGAATATTTCTATAGTTTTTGAGAGTTACGCGGTTATTATTTAATCTGGAATTAAACATTTTAACGGGTTCTTACCGCGTTTGGATATAATTGAGAACTCAAATATGATTCATCCTTGATAAATATTTCTATTCAATTCATGTGTGTTTGTATCTATACAGGGCGTGCACCCCGTTTAATATACAACGCATACAATTTTACGCCCTATATAGATACAAACACCCATGAATTGAATACAAATATTCATGTTCATCACACAAATATTTGCGCCTTTACCCTAAATTTCACCGCCTGTTCCGATCACTGATCATTATGCTTGTGGCCCACCAACTTTGACTACTTATATGAGGACTGGTAACGCGCGTGTAATTCTACTAACAAACATTTCTGCCACTTTTTGCGGGGGTCGAGGTAACATGCAATCCGCAACTTTGGATTTAATTCCTCATAACTTTAGTTTCTAATTTTGAATGTTAAAAATCATGAAAAGTAGTCTCGTGTAAACCCCAAACGTTCTAAGTTCGAAATTATTGCTTCGCAATTATAGGCTGTCTCGTTTAGTGATAAGGTATTTTAAAATAAAAAATGCACATGATCAATTGATCTTATACGTGGCAGAGGGGAAATGCTACCGCAAGGCGAGTCCTTATAATAAATAGTCAAAGCCCACCAATAACTTTGAGTTTGTGATGCCTGGTGTAAGACACAAGAGCGTTACCTTATGAATGTAGCTGTATTTGCCCGGGATGGGCATGGCACCGGCCGCTTCCTTCATATCTCGAGGCTCCGAACATACTTCTAGGGCTATGTGTACTTCGTCTAGATTCTGAAACAATAGAAGACAAAAACTGATGTATAAATTTATTTAGAAAATAAAAGGCATTTTTTATGAATCCGGTACTATCCGACGGACGTTTTTTTTTTTTCAAATGTTGCAAAATAAAAGGAGTGTACTATCGTATAGAAAATAAATCCAGGTTATGGTAGATTACACACCGAGGGCAGGAAAGTAAGAAAGGTCTCAGATCTCATGTAATTGTTGAGCGAGGGAAAACCGAGGTCAACAAACATGTGAACTGAGGCTTCATTATTTACTGCCCGAGGTTAGTATACTATTTTTCTCCTCGACGGAGGTGGAAAGCGGCAACTTCGTTGACGGAAGTGCATGAAGAGATGTATGAATGTGAATGAGGCTGAAGAGGTGTGTCAGAGTCGTAGCGTGTGGCGGTCCGTGGTCTCTGCCTACCCCGATGGGACAATGGCGTGAGCTTATGTATGTATGTATTAAGTGAACGACTACATATCAGTTCCGTATGCAAAGACTGGACAAAGACTTTCGTCTTGAGACACTACGGTATTTGGAACTAGAAGATACAATACTACGTAGCTTCCCAAACGCTAAACTATTACAAAGATAAATATGTACCTACCTAGGCACACATTAGTTATACATAGTCATATTAAACTAAGTAATGAGTACTACTACTTATGATATTAAATTGAAACATGTACATAGACATCATTATTATACTGTGATATAGTAGCCCAGTCATTTTAGAGTTTCCTTGTATGGACATGGACAGGGACACCCTAATAATAATTCATCTATCGCTGAAACTTTGCAGTGTGATAAAGTAAAGTCCCTATACATATTACGGTTGACAAATAATCTAGGACCGGAAAAAATTTAACCCAGATTATTTGTCAACCGTAATATGTATACTTTACTTTATCACACTGCAAAGTTTCAGCGATAGATGAATTATTGTTAGGGTCAAACCCTAAAATGATTGGACTATAGGTCATATAGGTTTCCTCACGATACTAAAGAAAACTATAAATAGTATTTTTTGATACAGAAGCATGCAGTAAAGTTTAAACAATGGCATTGGCGTGCGAGATCAAGGTCGGCAGTAACTACGCGTTCAACCGACCGAGACTATACTGATATGCAACTGATTATTAGGGTTCTATTAATGGTTCTATTATTCAACGCGCTTTATCATTAGACAAATAATTATATTGGCTGGTAGTTGTTGAAAGGTTTCTGAGTAGCCCAAAGTCCTCTTTGGGCAACTATATTCCTATATAGTTGTGAGTTTGTGTAATCATTTTGAGGTACCTATAGCTTTTTCCCGTGGCTTATACAAGGTGTTACAAAAATACAAATAAACATTTAAGGGGGTGGTTTAGACCATCAAACTTAATAACTATAGAAATCGCGAAAAAAAATATGATGTTCCATACTCTGCAAACCGACTAGAGGTAACATATTAAATATGTATGGGGTATCAGATTTTTTTTTCGCGATTTCGATGTTGGTCCCATAGAGAAAGTTGTTCAGTTTGACGGTCTGAACAACCCCCTTAAGAGTTTTAAATATTTATTTTTACTTATGAAACACCTTGTATATTATATCGTCATTATCATCATCAGCCTTTAAATATTACTAGAGTATTTAACTTCATCTTGTATACGTCCCACAGATTAATTTTATTTGTGCAATGCACGTTGCACATGCACAGGCTTACAACCCACCTCCGATAGGGGCCTGATATAGATTGGTAGACTTCACATACGCATCAGAATTCTTTCTTCCGCGTATGCAGGTTTCCTCACGATGTTTTCCTTTTAACGTTTGAAAGTAAAGCCCGTGGATTTTAGTATCCTCCCCTGCATCCTCTGCTAATGGCGAGAACCGAATCTCAAGTGTACACACGAGGACAGATCAACCTACCCAAAGTTGAACTCTATGTTTATGGACACAGAGTTCAATGATCTGACGCTGTGTGTACAGTCAGCAGCAAAAAGATGAATACATCTTTATACTACGACGTAGTAAAAGTGCATACATCTTTTTGCTGCTGACATCAAAGTTGTCAGAATGTCGCCTATAATTTCACTATTCATTCACTAAGTCGAATCTTTAGGAGCGATGATAGCCCATACGGAAGAGAGCTAACGCCTCAATCATGAAGCAGTGGTTCGATTCCTGGCCTGTACTAGTGGTACAGTTCTTCGGAATTTATGTACGGTTGTATTTATCATTTACTAGCTCGGCGGTGAAGGAAAATATCGTGAGAAAACCACGGACTTGAAAGAAATACGGACCAAATATTGCACTAAAAAGATGTGAAGCATGCAAGGTAATACAATCTCGTTTGTTCTACAAGGGACCTGCACTCACACAGATGCACTAGCTCTAGGCGCAGGTGCTACAACCCGTCACCTTATGTTCCGCGTGACAGCACGCACACAAAAGAAATGGGTGCTTCACTCATGATTAGACGAGATTACGTCTGGTTCTTCTTTTAAGTCTGTGGAGAAAACCTGCATTCCCGAGAATTAAAAGAAAATACCATAAGTTCGGAGGTATGCGTAAATATGAGTGAGCTTGGGGCGAACACAATAGACCAGCGCAGTGTTACATAACGACCCTTGCTTGCAATAGCCCAACCACAAATCAATCAAGTCGAATCTTAAGACTTGCGCGGGACAATAAAAGGCTGATTCGTATTAAGTTTTACTGCCACTTCCATATCAGCGAATCTTCATTTTATGTCCGAGATATAAAGTGTCCCAAATTCCATCGCAAAGTTGCTAGGCCGTGAAGACATACATACAAATCACTGGTTTTAAGCTAGTAATTGAATAAGTAATGTGTACTAATGAGGGTTGGCAAGGTGACAAGAAAGAACAATGGCTGATTTGATAACGTTATTTCTGTAGATTTTTGAATGCACTATTCGTGTAGATCCGACACGAGGATTTACAATTTAGCAAATGCACTGGATGCACTTGCATCTAAAATCATAATCATCCTCGTCTTCAACCTCTTAGGCCGAGATTTAGAGTTGTATTTGCAGTTTGACTTCGAACTCCCGTGTGTCAAAATCCATACATTCTCGATCCCTACTTGAAGTCAACTTGCGCTCAAAAGATATTTCAGAATCTCGGCTTTAAGAGGATATAATTCGGAGCAGGCTCCATACAAACGTACTATGGTGATATTTTCAATACTAACCAATTAAAGTCAATAAAATTTTGCAGAAACAATCTAGAAATAAATCTCTATGCTTGTATGGAGTCCGATTTTCGTTACAATGTATAGTTTTAAAGTTACAGTGCCTCAAAGATTTCCATACAAATCTTAAATTAATCCTAGAATTAAAACTGTATATTTTAACGAAAATCGGACTTCATACAAGCATAGAGGTTTGTTTCTAGATTATTTCTGCACAAATTCATTGACTTTAATTGGTTAGTATTGAAAATATCACCATAGTACGTTTGTATGGAGCGCGCTCCGAATTATATCCTCTTAATGCCATCCGTTTCCCAACTTTAGTAGAAAGTTTTAAATAAGTAATAAATTCATTTCAAACAAGTCGATGACCAACTATGTAGTTAAGCTGCCAGAAGCTATTCATATTTCACAAGTAGTTCGAAGTTTTGTGATCTAAGACCCGGAACTATGCTAACTAACTACTAACTATGTACATAAACTCACGACCGGATTGAAACATCAATATAAACATACAACTAGATACACTACATCTAGAACCTTTCAAGTCTGAAATATTTACAAGTTTAATTATGCTATTGCTCTACCTGGTGCGAATTATTTATTATTCGTTGCACGTAACTCTGAAGGTTGTTCAATGAAATATCGATCTAAAATATGGTTACACTGTCTTATGTTATGTTGTATCTTTTTGTTCTTAACTTAAGGTGCTATTAGGATTTCGAATCTACTCTAATTCTTTCGTGCTCCAATTCTTTATTAATGTCTTATACAAAATAATTTGCTTCTGCTTTTATGTATTCTATTCTATTCTATTTTTAAAAATATGGCTGCCATCTTTGGTTAGTGATGATTTTGCCAATGTCGAGTTTTTATAGCAAAAGTGCTTGACGTTGTACGGTTATATTGATATTTTGGTGACTTCAAGGGTTGTTCTTATAAAAGAACAATATCCTGAGCCACCACTGGAGTTCCACTGTAGGCCGGGGATGGGGCAACCGACGCGAACGTGACCACCCAATAGCAGACCCACAAAGCAACTCCTTTTATGTATTCAACTTTTTTTACTGTTAGTTTTTACTACTAATCCAAGGTAATACAAAAAATTAACACACATCATTTTACACGGGACACTTAGGCCGAGATTCAGAGACGATTTGTAAGTCCTAGTTCGAACTCCCGTATGTCAAAATCCATACATTTCTACCCTACTTAGCTCGAACTAAGCCAAAAAAAATCGTCTCTGAATCTCGGCCTTAGGTATACATGAGATCGCTAAAGATATGAATTGTAAAAATGTAAGCTGAAAGGTTATGATTTTAAATTTGACATATCGTATATTGCTTCGTAGGTCGCTGTAATCGGCTGTAATAAGCATGTCGGTTTAATCCTTAGATCAAAATAAAATTAATGGATAGGCCTAAAGCGCGGTAAGTTGAAGCAAACTACTGGTGCACTTGGTACATACAAACTAGCGCCATTATCTGTCAAATCTAGGGCACTTGCATACAAATTTGAAGTAAACCTTTCATTTGTTTTGCCTCATTTTTCTGGGTTGAAATGTTCGCGTAAGGCCTATCCATTCATTTTAATTTGATCGAAGGTTTAATCCCTTTAAATTTTATTAAATTGTCTGATTAACCTTTGAACGTAGATATACGCGTCGAAAAATTAATATCCTATTACGTCTGGATTGTACAGTCCATGGATTAAAGTCTAAAAGAATGTTTAGGGGATTAAGGATAAATGACAGATTGGATTCAAATAATTTTTGGAATAGTATATTGGAATAAAACCAAAGAAGAACCTGTGTCAACCAGCTTCACTGCAATTACCTAGAGCTATAAGTTTTACCTTACTTTTTACCTGTCCGTATAAGATGTAGGTACTTGTTAAGAAGGGATTTACGAAGTCAATCACTAAGAGGATTTGTCAAAAGGTAAAACTATTTACGAGTCCCCCCCACTAGGGAAAAGGCTTCTAGAAAGGAAAGTTTTTATATATCGATCGGGAATTCATTAGGCGTTATTCTAATACACACAGACACAGCGAATACATAGGTAGGTACATATAGACTTAAATTCACGACCGTAATCCCTTTCGGTAGGTTCAGAATTTTTGCTAGAACTACTAAGCGTGAGTTGCAAGGCTTTATCATATCAAGGCTCATATCATCTCAGAAGATGGATGTCCAATGCTGGATATACCCCTTCTTTCCTCCGCTTCCCCCAAGGATCGCTTCTGCGCTGCCCTCATCCAACGGGCACCCCACGCTGCGCGTATCTCCAGCATATACAAGGTGATACAAAAATACAAATAAACATTTAAGGGGGTGGTTTAGACCATCAAACTGAACAACTTTCACTATGGGACCAATATCGAAATCGCGAAAAAAAAATGATGTCCATACTCTACAAATAGACTAGAGCTAAAATATGTATGGGATATCAGATTTTTTTTTCGCGATTTCGATGTTGGTCCCATAGAGAAAGTTGTTCAGTTTGACGGTCTAAACAATCCCCATAAGAGTTTTAAAAATTGATTCTTACTTATGTAACACCCTGTATAGGCACAGATACAGAGTCCACATCATCAGAATGAACAACTTTCTTTCAGGGATAGACACCGACTTCGTCATCGGGAAATAAGTAAGCTGTTCCATACAAAACTGCAATCCTACTCAACCCATATATTCATGAATGAGATACTTAACAGATTTTTTTTCGATTAGTGTTTTTGTCCCCTAAAGAAAATTGTCCAGTTTCATGCTCATGATCATCTTCTTAAAAAACAGTCAGAATATTAATCTGAACCCTGTGTTTAGGCTGCAACCTTAATAAATCATGTTTTTAAAGATTTATCGATGCTTTCCACACATCTATGGGATATTTATGTAGCAGAAGCATACAAATTACCATCAACTTCACGAAACTTCGACGTCATAACCTAGACGCGTTAGCTATTTAATAACAGTCTGAGGATACGAATAAATTGTCTATTAATACCTACCTACTTTACGATTTTGCACAGACGAGGGCAAAAAACGTGTGAGTAGTTATTAGAATAATTATAGAAACTGACAAGTTGTTCTAGGAATAGATCTCCATATACCAGTTTAAGTAACTAAATCCGGCCAAGAGCGTGTCGGACTCGCCCATGATAGAGACGGGGCATACCGACAGACAGAATGGACGAAAATATAAGGGTTCCCTGTTTTACTATGGAACCCTAAAAAGCTGTTTTTTTTAAATTGCTATTTCGACAATGGTCCCATAGAGAAAGTTGTGCAGTTCGGTGGTCTGATTATCCCCTTACAAGCCATCAGCATACTATGATGGACCCCTGTACAGGTTTGAAATATAGCATAATTTTCATAGTTAATATTAGATGGCCTTCATTCTACACTGAATAATTATAACGAAATGATAATTTACTCCAGTTCACTGATCTGTTATCTATTGTTGAATAATTATTTACTTTGACTGTGTCAACTGTATGAGCTGAAAGTTTACTGATTTAGAAATTGATGCATTCTATAACTGAAAGAACAGTGGCGAATTTGGACCCAGTCATTCTTACGAAAACTAAAATCCATACTAGTATTTTAAACAGAAAACATTTTGATTTTTTTTTTGAAAAAATTCCACATCTCTAGAAGTGTGGATTCAAATGTGAAAATTACTAGTAAGTAAATTGGACAAGTTAGCCAAAAAGCTGTAGCAAAACACAACTGTGACAACTATTTTCATCTAATATGATCACCTAGCTATATATTTTTTTTGTCATCTTTAGTTTGGCTGAACTGATATTGTCACTCATTTAATTTCCGGCAATTATCATATAATATAATATAAGCACTATATTCCCCGAGGGGGTAGTCAGAGATATTCTGAAACCTCAGAACATCCAAGTTTCACCAGTAGTACCGAAAACTCTGTCCAGTGTGACAGGGGGTGAGCCCGTCGCCACTTATAATGGACAGTGGGTACAATACATGCCTCGAAATTGAAGCATGCAGGTTTCCTCACGATGTTTTCCTTCACCGAAAAGCCAGTGGTGTTACAAATCGTACATAAATTCCGAAAAACTCAAATAATAACTCTATAATATGGTTATCATGAATCTTTGTTATGTTTTCTACAGCTATTGTTTTTGGTTGGTTTTGTGACATTGTCAGAGCAAGCCTACGAGCGAGTGATAAATTGTAGTATTGTTTTTTTCACGTATTAAACCCATTTGTTCATAATTCATAAATATATCCATCCACAATAAGATTTGTAACAAGTTTAGAAAAAATTTTGACTTATATAAAATAACTAGCGACCCGCCCCGGCTTCGCAGTCTTCGCACGGGTGCAATGCACATATAAACCTTCCTCTTGAATAACTCTATCTATTAAAAAAATCCGCATCAAAATCCGTTGCGTAGTTTTAAAGATCTAAGCATACATAGGGACAGACAGACAGCGGGAAGCGACTTTGTTTTATACTATGTAGTGATAATAAAATTTCACATGTTAAACCCATTTGAACATCAATATCCACAATAACATTCTTATAAGTTTAGAAAAAATTGTAACTTACCAAAACAATGGGAACAGTCTTCAGCTTTGTCCACTGTATCCTGAAGGAAGCTCGGTTGCACCGGGCGGAGGTCAGCCGCAACCACCCCGGCAGCTCCAGCAGGTCCGTCAGCAGCTCCTCGTCCAGGGTCAGGTCCTGGAGCTCTCCGGACCCTCGCAACGCCGACAAAGATATTTGTTCCGGCGACAAGTTCTTTGTAAACCTATTCAATAGTTGTTGTTGAAATTAAAATAATATTTTTTCTTATACTTGTTCTTTTTATTGTGATGGCGAGCCCTGGTGTCAGATTTTTTATTACCATACAGCATCTGACATGGTTTTATTAATGTAATGACTACTACCAACAGAGATAAGTAGCCGGGACCAATGTCTTAATGTGCCATCCGAAACACGGAATCAGCAATCATCTTTCTTTTCAGGCAATCGGGTGATTCAGCCTGCAATGTCCTAACCTAACCTAACCAACTGGGGAAAAACGCACAAAGTAACATATCACTAGGTGCCCCTGTAGGAATCGAACCCATGACCTCTGTGTCAAGAGCCCCATGCTCTTAGCCATTAGACCACAGAGGCTAGTAGAACCTGTTGAACAGTTTTGAAAATCATAAAAAAATGAAAAGTTCGACAACTTGAAGTTTTTTTAGTTTTTTTATTTGCGACCATCACACACACACACACAGACCTCTATTATTATAGATCATCAGCTTTTAAGTAAA
Source organism: Agonopterix heracliana (assembly GCA_963693445.1). NCBI lineage: Eukaryota > Metazoa > Arthropoda > Insecta > Lepidoptera > Depressariidae > Agonopterix > Agonopterix heracliana. The sequence continues at coordinate 5,630,672 of OY856321.1, forward strand.
ATAAGATGTGAAATAAAAAAATGTTCCTACTTGCAACGAATCATACATCTATTCTATAGCATCGCGCTAAAGAAGCTATCTCAAAAAACACTCTAATTAAATAAACACGTATATTATTGCTTGCTTTTAGCTGAATTAATTTAATTAAATTGGACCAGTAGGGGCGAGAATGTAGTATAGTAAAGTACATGGAGAACCTACCTCGATAGATGTTTCAGTAATTGGTTCTTAATTATAGTAACCATTTTCACTGATAAAATTGGTTATTTCTAGCTAATTATCGTAGAGTTTATCGAGAAATCATTATCACACGAACAATTTCCCTTCCCAAAGTATTTTTCTTTGTGAATGAAAATGAACGAGAATGAATGAGTCGTTCAACTGAAATGTCAAATCTTTCGTTTTGCGTTCGGAAATACACTCGATGGGAGCCTGATTCTGATAATATTTTGACGTGCAAAAATATCGATTATAGGCTTTTAGTGGTGGTGTAGCGTGATCTTTTCAATTTTTGTCACATAAAAAAAAACCTGTGCTGCCAACTTAGTGGATTCTCCACTAAAACTGATGGTTTCGACCCCCCTTTTAGTGGAGACATTTTGCTTTTAGTGGCTGGTCGTTCGTAGTAGTCGTTATAGTAGTTGTTCGTAGAATCAAATTTAGCAGTATTTAGTTCCAAGAAAGGTATTTTTAAATCTCACACATCCTAATTCATACTCAAAAGTGCCTTCAACTTATGAGTTTATGCATTATCTGATCATGATTTTGAAATATTCCGATTAAAAAATAGCTCTACAAATAGTAGAAAGACGATCACTCAACCTCTGAGCCAGTTTACTAATTATTTACCTAGAAATTAAATATTTTGTATCGCAATACTCATTATTTCCATGGTTAAGAGGAAAATTTAGTGATTATGAGGGCCACTTTCTCGTTCTGCTAGTGGTCAAAGAGAATATAATCACCACGTTTACTAGTGGTTTTCTGCATAGCTAGCATGCCTCAGTGATACAGCGCTATCACACTTTGCAAGGGGCAAGGGGTGCCGATTGCATCACGTGGCAAGGGGTGCCGATTGCTCACAACAGTTTCCCTAAGTACCTGGGAATCACTCTAGACAGGTCGCTCACTTTTCGCAAGAACTGTGAAAATATCAAAAAGAAGATACACTCTCGCAATAACATCTTACAGCGCCTTACTACTACCAAGTGGGGAGCTTCACCGCGGGTCTTGAGGACGTCTGGACTAGCGCTCGCGTTTTCTGTCGGAGAATACGCGTGCCCGGTGTGGGGCCGATCTGCCCACGCCAAGCTGGTGGATACGGCACTAAATGAAACGTGCCGGATTATAACTGGTTGCTTGAAACCGACTCCGGTACAGTTGCTCTATCCACTGGCTGGCATAGCGCCCCCAGATGTCCGCAGGGCTGTGGCAGGTTCCTCAGAGAGAGCCAAAATGATGGACGACTCACGACATCCCATGCACGGCTTCATTCCTGCGCCGCAAAGGTTGCCAAGCCGACGCAGCTTTATGAAGTGTGTCGATCCACTAAATACTGGCCCAGCGCAAGCGAGGTGTACTCTTTGGCGACAAAAAGTGTCCCTCCCAACTCCATTTGTGCCGCCGTCTGAGAGCCTCCCGCCTGGACATGACTTGCCTTGGGCGACCTGGAAGTCGTTAAACCGACTTCGAACCCAGGTCGGTCGCAGTAGGGACAACATGTTCAGGTGGGGATTCTCGGATGCGCAAAATGTGAGTTGCTTGTGTGGAGCTCCACAAACGATGGCCCATCTCACATCGTGCCCTGCGTGCCCTAACACCTGTACGCAGGAGGAGCTCATGACGGCTAGCGACGGTGCAGTATCGGTTGCCCACTTCTGGCAAGGTACTATTTAGCGACTTTGTTCAAAATTTGAAGTCGACACGATAAGAAGAAGAAGAAGAAGAAGAAGAAGATCACACTTTAGCTCTCTTTCTATTTGCGTGCGAACGAACGAGATAAAAGACGTGATACAGCCGTATCACGTGTTTTAGCATACTGATAGTTTTAGAAGTTGGTTGAATCTGATCTGGTGGAAAGTTAATAAACTGTTGGCAACACTGATCAGCACTGCCAATAATTAAAAAAATCAAATGGCGCGATATTTTGTTTAGCGGTCGCTATGCGTTTATTGATTTTTTGATAAAAGTTATTATTTATTGGTGAAGTAGAAGAATTAATACATTAGGTAAAGAGTTTGTGAAAATCTGTTCCTACTACAATACCTGGCCGTGTATGAAATCGCAGAAAAGCCATGTAAGATTTGAAAAACAAAATTCTTGTTGACAAAGTCATTTTGATGCAAATATTTTCCGAGATTTTTCCTTTGTATCAATTTGTATCGCTATTATAATTTCTAATTTGTGCTTCGTCAATCTTAATTTAATAAAAGTACTTCGCTGCTAGCCTTTTGTGTACTAACATTCAGTAAAAACCAATAACAAAAAAATAGTTTGAAATAGTTGTATGTAGTATGTATTATGAATTTGTATTTTTCTTTAAATTTGTATTTGTTAGTAACGATTTTTATGTTTAATAATCTTAGTTCTAGTTAGAATAAAAAATCAATAGTAAAGCCATTGAGGTAGGTATTAAGTAAAGCATATGTATACCTAGATTACCTAGTAGGTATTTCAAAAGTTTGTGGTAGACGTATTTCAAAGCAAATGTAAATAATACTTTTTTTTTAGCCAAACACTGTCTTAGTAGCAGTCACTGCACGCTTCCGCACCAAAAATGTCACGTCGACAAAGCAAGGTAGAACAAAATTACATCGACACGGAATTTTCATCTGGCGATTCTAACAAAAATAAATCTAAACAGCCATACCGAGAAGAGAATAACAATGAAATAGATGAACTATCGAAAGACCTAACTGAGATGGGATGTATAGTGGACGCTGTAAAACGACCCCCTAACATATGCGTCGAAACTTGCGTTTACGAGTCTGACTCTGACAAGTCTATAAACGAAGAGAATATAAAGAATGAAGAAGATCACTACTCGGATGAGTTCGAAGAAGATAAGAGTGAAGAGGAGGAGTCGATAAAGTTGGATCTGAAGTCGACACAGAGCGACAGGTTGTGCCGACAGGGGCAGTCGTTTGTCAAGTTGTCCAAAAGTCAGAGCGTTATGTCTAGTAAACCTATCTCCGTGTCCGGGAATTCTTCATCCAGTAATTATGGGTAAGTTTGAAAGGGCCTAAGCTAGAAATGAATTTAATGTAGGGCATAAGGAAATCAGGGCGTAAGAAAAAGGTTAAGGTATCATCATCATCACAGCCTATACGGGGTCCTTCTTAATATGCTGACACTATTTTAAGGGGTGATCAGACCATCAAACTGAACAACTTTCTCTATGGGACCAACATCGAAATCGCGAAAAAAATCTGCTGTCCCATACATTTATAATAATAATAGATTAACTTGTCTCTTGAACGGGCCTCTACATGTTGGCTTCGGCTCCATGCACGCCTTCCAAAGGTCCGGGACTTAATTGCCCGTGATTACGGATCGTAAGACACATAATAATAATAATAAAAGTTTTATTAAAGGCAAAAAACCCATAAAGAAATGTACATTAAAAGAAATACAGTATAAATAAAAAACCTTAGATGCTAACAAAGAATATAAAAATAATCTTTGGTGTCATTTTTGTTCGCGTCCTGGTGGACAGACAGCCAGTACCTGGACATTGAGCTATTAAGTCCCTCGCTTACCGTTCTTAATATACTGTTGTCAGAGCCACGCAGCCTGTTCCAAAAAGAGGCAATTCGTGCCCTAACAACAGCAAAAAAGTCAGGTATCCTAGCATCAGCAAACATGTTCGAAGCACTACAGAATCGCGGCAATCTCATAAGGGTGCGAAACGCATCATTGTATTGCACCCTTATGGTGCTATACGATTTTCTAGTGAACTTGGTCCACAATTGGCAGGTGTAGAGACACTGACAGTACGTCTCGAGACAATTTGTCTCGAGTAGGTTTGCAGCTTAGTATGGAACAGAATTTTTCGTTTTTTCACGATTTCGATATTGGTGACATAGAGAAAGTTGTTCAGTTTGGCGTTCTGATCATCCCCTTAAAAAAGTGTCAGCATATTGAGAAGGACCCTATATGTATACATCCCACTGCAGGGCACAGGCCTACCGTCAGGGAGGGTGTGTGTAGTCTACCACACATGCTCAATGAGGATTGGTAGACTTCACATACACTTCGGAATTTACTCTTTAAAGTATGAAAGGTTCCTCACAATGTTGTTTTCCTTCACTGTTTGCGAGCAGTCGGGAACATAGCATGTCATCGGTGCGGATTCGAACCTGGACCTCAAAGTTGAGTTTCCATAGCTCTCTGCAACATGCCACCGATGCTCTTAAAAGGTTAGGTACCGATACAGCTTATTGGAACTTATAACTTAATTTGAAATTGTCTTTCAAGATACAACAGGCTATTCAACCCAAGTGTATGGATTTTATTATAGTAGCTTATTTACCGCGATTTGGATGTTGGCTCTATAATAATACCTAGCCATTTACTTCCGAAAGTTTAAGTTTAACTAAATTATTCTTAGAATCTAAGCTTTAGAGTAATAAACAAAGATTTTTAAACATAATTTTTGTGAATTGATGGCTTTCTGTACTTCTACTTTAAGAGGTTTCCCTGACCGAACGACCTTAACCGTTTCAGAGCCGCCTTACCTCTAATAAACTACGTCATTTTAGTAGTTATACCAATTTTTGACTGGCTTTTCCTTCATTATGTCACTGTGGTGCCTTCTAATCCAAGGAAATCACATTCTAAAATCATAAGAATTTGCACCAAATTTAACAATTATTTTATTTTATTATTTATTATTATTACATAGGTTACAATAAACACAATGACAATGAATCCCACAAAACCAATTGCTCGGTTTGTCTGTGGGATTATATATTGGTCTTAAAAAAATTAGCTTTAAAGCAAATTTAGATCTTAATTATGTCTACACAAAGGTCTCAAGTAAAAGTGACTTCAACATAAATAGAAGTAACAACAATCAAACACAATACCATCTCTTTCTAGCTCAATCTCAATCCCGCCCACTCGTAGAATCAACATGTCCTTCACAAACGACCGTCTCAGAGAGATAGAGCGGCACAACAACATCCTGCTGAACAAGATCCTGAGCGCGCGCAACTCTCGCAAGTCTTCCATCCCTCCGAAAGAGCCTCCGGTGAAGAAGGCGCCGGTGCCATCCGCCGCTGTGCATAGGAAAAAACAACAGAGACAAATTGATCATGAGAATATGGTAAGTAACGATAATTGTTTTAAATTTTTAAGGGGATCTGAAGCAGAATCTTTCGTCTGGGTACCGTGGGACCTTCATAAAGATTGCGAGCCCCATTCTGGCCTTATACGCGGACTTTCGATTTTAGATATATCGTGACCGTTTCTCTCCGAACCGTAGAAAGAGAAGGCACTAGAAGGAAGCACGTGTCTTGTCATATCACTCAGTAAGAGATGCACATAGCAAATTCGCTCTAGTTAAAAAAGGAGACCGCTACTTATTGCTGTCCTTATCGACGTAACCACTTTTTTGTACTTCGGCCATTTGACGACCCGGATGGTGTAACGGTTACCATGCCAGACTGCCAAACCAGGGTCCTGGGTTCGATCATGGATGTTATATGTTCGTGCCGTTGTTGTATGGTTTCCATAATAAAAGCCTTAAGTGCTAGTTTGGGATCATTACAATGTATGTGCCTGTGAGCGTTATTTAGTAGCACGTGCTTAGCTCTTATCAGTGCGAGCCCGTTTGTATGAATTGCCCAGTGCTTGGTGAAAAACATTGCACGCGTAATTTACGTCGCGTAAATTCGGAAGGTGTGTTCCTACAACTTAGTGGAGACTATTGAACACCATCGCCCGTGTATATCACACTAGGTCCGCTTAATTTTGCATGGTTAAGAGTAATTTACGAGGCGTAAGTCCGGCAGGTGTGTTCCTACAACTTAGTGGAGACTATTGGATGCCATCGTAACAATACTTAGAACTCATAGACACTAACTTTTTTATCAGTGTCAAAAACCAAAGGCGATCAGCATTTTTGAAAGTTGACCGGATTCACAGTCACAGATTATAGTTACCTCGTAACTGATACATCACTTCCTTAGAAAACGATACGTTTTCACCATTGAATTAGAACACTATGGAAGATGGGTCAACGCTCAAAAGTGTCCGAACCAAAAGAAGTGTACAATTCAAAAAGAGACTGTAGTCTCTTGCCAGTCTTTGTTTGATCGTCTGAGCACGCGCGAGTTCATGATGGCGTACTGTGTTGTAAAAACATGTAAAAACTACCAAAGAAATGTGAAAAAATGTGATTGTGTATCCTATTTTCAGTAAGCAAACTATTTTATCATTTAGAAGCATTTAGAAATATCATTTTGTTTACGCACATAATATTTAATTTTTATTTTATTTATTGATTATCTGTCAACGCGTCCGCCATTACGTCTGTCATGTTTGATGTTCATTTTCACCTCCAGTCGAAGCTGCATATGGTGTTAAGTAGGTGCAAGCAAAGTTAACCCTTGTGACTAGCTTCATACGATTTCAATTGCAATGTTTTCAGTTTGTTTACATTACTATGCATACCTACATTTTTATAAGGTTAGTTTGGGACACTTTTATCGAGAATTTTGTACTAGACCCTGTGTCGATAGAGTTCTAGGTCGATGGTTTTCACGCTTTAATTATCTACTGCCAGACGGTACGCGCAAAAATGTATCTAATGGCGCTTGACTCATCGCTGTTATTACTTCGTACAGCCCGCGACTTATACGAAGTTGTCGTATGTAGTGAGTAGCAGAATTCATACAAGCGCATTTCGTTTCCTACGGCGCAGAGTGACGGAGGCCTGCCGTCATCATCATCATCATCAGCCTATCATCGTCCACTGCTGAACATAGGCCTCTCCCAAGGCGCGCCACAAAACTCTGTCCTTGGCCTTCCTCATCCAGTCGCTCCCCGCTACTTTTTTTAGGTCGTCTGTCCAGCGGGCAGCCGGGCGTCCCACACTACGCCTACCAGTTCGCGGTCTCAACTCTAGAACTCTGACACCCCATCGGTTGTCAGTTCTTCGGCAGATATGACCAGCCCATTGCCACTTCAGCTTGCTAATTTTCTGAGCTATGTCAGCCACTTTAGTTCTGTGACGAATCACTTCATAGGCCTGCCGTAGTTTCCTTTAATTACTGACCGTTTTCTTTTACACTTGCAGATCTTGCTGAGGAAGATCCAAGGCGCCAAGTCATCGGCCTGCAGCATACGCCGTTGATACACGTGCCGCGTCCGACGCCGTCGGTCGCCCCACGCCTTACTGTTAATACATTTGTTCATGTTTTTCATTTGGCCGTTTCATTTTGCTACGTGGTGCTATTGAATTTCACACGGAATATTACCTATATATAGGTGCTATTATGGGAGCAGAGGATCCCCGTATTACTGGTGTCACCGCCGGTTTGAGAAAAACATTGCACGCGTAATTTACGTCGCGTTAAAGGCCTCCGCACATTGCAGCGATATTATCTAGCGATTTTATCGAGCGATATTATCGACAGCGATATCGCGACACCTTACACACTGCAGCGATTCCTCGAGTCATTTGCTAGAGCATATAAGATAGACGGAACGCGATCGCGTGCGATCGCACGCCGCAGGCGATCGCGTTCCGTCTATCTTATATGCTCTAGCAAATGACGTTCCTAAGTGACAGAAAAGGATGGAGCGACGGAAAAGGGCGATCGCGTGCGGCCATGTGAAGTTCAACCCTTATTCGGCAGATGTGTTCCTAAGCGGAAGCTTTCGGACGCCATAATCCATGTATATCACAGTATATCCGCTAGTTTTGCATGGTTGAGACTTCGGTCAAAGTAAAATGAATGGATAGGCCCAAAGCGCGTTAAGTTGAAGCACACTACTGGTGCACTTGGTCCATACAAACTGGCTGGCACACTTGTCATTCATCTCGTACTTCGATCAAAATTTGAAGTATACCTGTCATTTGTTTTGCCAAATTTTTCTGGTTTGAAATGTTCGCGTTAGGCCTTATCCATTAATTTTACTTTGATCGAAGGGTTGAGAGTAATTTACGTCACGTATATTCGGCAGATTATGTTCCTACAACTTAGTGGAGACTATTGGACGTCATCGTACATCACACCGTCGACACTAGGTCCGCTTAATTGTGCATGGTTGAGACCAAATCAAATCTTTGGTTGAGATATTATGGTCTTTCTATAAGCGGTCTACAGACAATAAATGAGGTATCTATTTCCATTCAAACAATATTCATGCGGAATCATCATCAGCCTGTATACGTCCCACTGCAGGGCACAAGCCTACCATCAGGGAGTGTGTGTGGGCGTAAGTCCACCACGCGTGCCCAATGCGGATTGGTAGACTTCACATAATATGCATCAGAATTTCTTTTTCAGTTTCTACAGGTTTACTCACGATCTTTTCCTTCACCGTTTGAGAGTCGGTATTATTACGTAAGTACATAAGTTAGTACGGATTCGAACCCCGACACATGCTTGTGTGCCCATACCTCTCCGCAACGCACCACCGACGCCCTCGATTCATGCGGAATATTTTTTATTATTTTGGTAAAAATCATTATAAGTTCTAAAAAAATTAGCTGAAAATATTTTACGGTGATGTTTAGACCATCAAACTGAACAACTTTCTCTATGGGACCAATATCGAAATCGCGAAATAAAATCTGCTGTCCCATACATTTGAGTCGAGTTAGGGTTGAACTACATCAGGAAGCACAGCATCGCATTTTGTCGCTCCATCCCTTTCTGTCACTCAGGAACGTCATTTGCTAGAGCATAAAAGATAGACGGATCGGAACAGCACGCCGCGTGCGATCGCGTTCCGTCTATGTTATATGCTCTAGCAAATGACGTTCCTGAGTGACAGAAAAGCATGGAGCGACGGAAAAATGCGATGCTGTGCTACGTGGTGTAGTTCAACACTTATGTTTGCAGTATTATATGGGACAGCAGATTTTTTTTCGCGTCGATATTGGTCCTACTCGTATCTAGAAAGTTGTTCAGTTTGATGGTCTGATCATCCCCTTATAATAGTTTCAGCCAATTTTGTTAGATACTAATATAGAAACTGATGTGACATTGTTTGAAAAAGGTCAGGCCAGGTTTTAATGTCAGGCGACGAAATACCTTAAAACGACTGCCTATTTTTTACCAGATGACATCAACTTAGGCATATTCAGTTGACCAAGTTATAATTTCCGTGTAAATAGGTTAATTTAGGAATGGCGCCCTAATCACTCCAGTTAACTCCTGATTATCAATATTTAACTAACACCTCTTTTTCTACCTGCCCGCACTATCTTATCTTAGATATCTTATCTTGTTGTGGGGGCTGGCAAGCCAGCAACACTTCGACCCAGTGGGATCTTTTGTGTTAGCCCCAATACTTTTTGATTTCTTCACCCTTCAAATACATGATCAATGAAGGAGGCAATACCATTGAGGGGAAGAAACCTAAGATCTCCCGGTTTTGGGTATCCATCTCCGAGGAGGCACATGCGTTTTGCCGCCAGGACATCACAGTCACAAAAAATATGTTCCATGGTCTCTTCACTCTCCGCATGCTCGGCATCTGGGATCTAGGGTGAGTTTCATTTTGTACATCATCGTGCCTGTGGCGCAGTGCCCATTGAGGGCTCCGACTATGGCACGAGCATTGCTCCTGCTGTTGTTCAGTATGAACTTTGAAACACAAGTTGTCACATTGCTGATAAGTTCATAGTGTTGTAGACCTGCTAGGTCAGACCACTCCAGTCTGTGTGTTTTATCAGCCCAATCCCTAATGACAATTCTTACCTGCCCACTACAAACAGTGCTTTAAAATTTCCATGATTTATCTTTCGCCTACTTTCGAATCTGATTTTGTTTCTTTTGTTTCTTACTTCGCATATTTTTAGCACATTTCCAGTCAATTACATTGTAATGAAATGAAACATGAAAGAAGAACGTTGAATGAAGTCACAGTTAGCGTGAATAATCAGCAGAACATATTTTGTACTGTCTGTAAAACTTATTGTTACAAGAAAAACGATGAATAAGTTTGTTTGTGTCGACAGAAATAGCGAGAAATGTTTTCGAAAGTAAAAGCAGTTCAGTTATATGATAGGGTTATCATAGCACTTTACGTTTCATATATTTTTTTAACAAAAATATCTATCGAAATCACATTGAAATGGTCTTTTATTTAAAAAAAAACGTACAAATGAAACAACAATTTTTTCTTTAATGTGCTGGCTGCTGCAAAGAGTCAATATGTGCATCATTTATTACTAGTATTTCCCTAGGTAGGTAAGTCAAAGTCAAAGTCAATATAATTTATTCAATATAGGAGCTTGAAGCACACTTATTAAACGTCAAATCTTTTTTTAAGCTACCACGGAACGTGTTGTCGCTGTAGAGAAGATGCGGCCAGAAACTCTACAACATAACACGAGTTAAAACTATTACAATATTAATTCTTAAGCTACGGTTATGTATACAATAATACATAGTCTATCTAATAAAATAGTTGATACTATACAGTAATGTAAATAAACTATAAGTTAGTGACCTCAGACCCAAGCATTTTGATCATTTAAATCGGGTACTTATATAATAGTAAAAACCATGCTTGACTCGTATGTGATTCACTGGACAATAATGAATACCAATTTATCATGAGTCTAATAATGATTATCTAAGCTCTTTTGGTTTCTTGCTCTTTTAAAATCTAAAGGCGTTTGCAGTTTTTACAAACAAGTAGTAGTTTTAAGTATTTATTCCTGGGGTGCGATTTTTGAATGTCATCAGTGAGCTTGAACGGTTTTTAAATCTCAGAAGCGTTTTCATGCATCTGTCTAAAGCTTATTTGACTTTAAAAAAACGCACGCCTGAATTATGATTTTTTGAAGTCAAATCAGAAGGTTGGTTTTTATTTCTATATTCTTGTTGTCTTCATTTCTTCCATATTATAATATAAATTGTTTTTTATCTAATTGTATATAATAATCTATTCTGTTACGTTTTATTCCAATAAAAGTGGTTCTTCTATAATCAGAAGTAGAAAGATGCATATCTCCATAGAAATTTTGTCATGTCAGTTTTAGACATTTTAAAAAATTGCTAGAATATTTCAAGGATTTTTTTACAGAAGATCCTTCGTCGAAAAGGACAAGTTATAGTAGATTAGATTACACACCGAGGACAGGAAAGTGAGAAAGGTCTCAGATCTCATGTAAAGTCAACAAACATGTGATCTGAGGCTTTCTTATTTATTGTCCGAGGTTAGTATACTATTTTTCTTCTTGACGGAGGTGGAAAGCGACAACTTCGTTTAGCGCAGCGGGACGAGAATTGACGCTTTCCGCCCGGAGGGAAGAAAAATAATGTTACCTTTATAATGATAATTTGGGGAGCAAAAATGGATATCAAATGCCCAGCAGTGATGGAAATGGAATATAGGAAGGACCTATTAGATAATAAAAATTATGACATCTGATACAAAATTTAAATCTGCAAGTTTGTACAAAAGCGCGGAATAGCAATTTTAACGTTTGTCTAGCCTACTGCATTAGGTATGAGAAAGGATTTTTATCCCTAAATACGCTTTACGTAATAGAAATAAAGTAAATATGGTTTGGCCCTGCAACAGAAGGTAAATAATATAATAAAACTAAGATAAAAGGAGCAAAAACAACTCTGCTGGAGGGAAATAAGGTCGAATGTCATGACCGAATGTTATCTCGAAGATTATTACTTATTTGCAACTTACATCTATAAATAAAAGTAGCAGAAACTGTATATATAATACTTAGTAGGGTTATAGACATCCATAATTGAAGGATAAACAAGGAAAAAGATCTACTGCTAAAACCTCAGCAATACAGCAGTAATCAAGAGTTTTATGATACTATAGTAGAAAAATAACACCAGTTTACTGAAGGTTTTCCGAGGTGAACATAAAATTATATGGTCTTACCTATAAAATTGTTTAATGAAGATGCTATAAAAACTTTACAGTTTTTTAATGGCAGCTATCCTATCCAGAAGCAAATACTATGTGGTGATCTTCCTTCCTTTATAGATCTGTGAAGGTTATACAAATACAATACAAATACAAATTGTTGATAGGAACTGAAAAATGTAGCTTGAAAATGTTGTCATAAAATCGAAGCTCTTTTCTATATAAATTGATAGGACCTGCCGTAACTACTGGTATGAATAGCAAAAGCATAATGCTCACGACTATATTCCCCGAGGGTCTAGTCGATAATTGTAAATAAATGTTATCTAACATTGTAACATTCCCACTAATAGTCACAGAAACAAGTAGACACACATTACACGTCTCGAAATTGAAGTATGTTGGATTTCCTGACGATGTTTAAAAACCAGTATGAATACCTACAGTCACGTTCATTGAAACCTAGCTAGCTAGGTGTGGACTCGACAGAAGAACGTTATATAGCCTAGGCTATATAACGTTCTTCTGTCGAGTCCACAGACTTAGGTATTAATACAGAAGTCTGTGGTCCAGTCGATGCGATGGCATAATTATCATAGAGTTTCACTTGCCATTGCCATCGTATTGAAGACATTAATTTAGCATTCGATTACTAAATGTATATAGAGTTGCTACGATAATAGAGGCTATAATAAGGTCAAAACTCTGCAATAAAATTGTAATGGTGAAACTTCACCGTTTGTTTGTTAATTCATAGGGTTAAATTGAAAACTTTGGTTAATCGAATCAAGAACTGTGTGATACGGGATTGGTGTAAGTTGAAGGATGATACATTAACAAGGATTGAAAGTGGTATGCTTAGATTGTCACATAGAGAGAATGAATGAAAGAAGACTAACGAATGAAATTTATCAAGCAAAGGTGAGCGGAAGTGTTGGGAGAGGCCGTCCGAGGAAAAGTTACCATGATCAAATCAATTATCTTTTCCGAAAAGGACAAGTGCGTAGCACCCTCAATCGACGGAAGTGCATGAAGAGATGTATGAATGTGAATGAGGCTAAAGAGGTGTGTTAGGATCGTAGCGTGTGGCGGTCCGTGGTCTCTGCCTACCCCCATGGGACAATGGCGTGAGCTTATGTATGTATGTATGAATTGAAAGATTTGACATAATTATATCAAATAATAAAACATTTCAGTTACTTCTTCGCCGAAAAACTTACAAAGGATATAGCTCTATCTATAAGTATACTGTATACATATTATTATCATTGCATTAGTACTTATACCTAATATAGCAAACAACAACGTTGTTTATTGCTTATTATATTGAAGAAATTAACCACAAGATAACAGTCATGCCCATGCCAGTAGTATAGTAAAATCAGTAATTAAATAATTTAAATTCAGTGACGCAATTCATTGTTTGAACAATGACTGAAAAAATGAATCATCACTACTTTACAAGGATTATTGAATTGTGCAAAGAAATGAGTCACTCTTGACCGACCAATTGTTAACTAAAGTGTTTCATAATTCTTTATTGCTAAACATTATAAATAATGTGAGCGTCGGTGGCGCGTTTTGAAGCGTATGTACACTCGATCATGAGGGTACTGGTTCGAATCCATAGCTAATGCCATGCACTAATTAGCGTCTCTTACAGGCGAGCGACACTTTGCTGTCGCAGAGGGACACACGGCAACCGTAAAGTCTATAACCGCGACCCTCTGCGACACACGGCGACAGCAAAGTGTCTCACGTCTGTAAGAGCTCTAAAGAATCTATACGTAATCCGATTGCTCTCTACCGATGAAGGAAAACATCGTGAGAAAACCTGCATTCGCTGAAGAAGAAAATCTAATACGGTGAAGTCTACCAATCCGCATTGGGCACGCGTCATGGACTAATGCCCATATACACCCTCCCTGAGAGAAAGCCTGTGCCCTATAGGTACAAGGTGTAACAAAACACTCTAGTAATATTTAAAGGGGCGGTTAAGTAAGACCAAACACTGAACAACTTTTCCTATAGATTTTTTTTTTCGTCTTTTTTTTTTTTCATAGTCTAGTCTTTGTCTCCATGTTGAATGTTGTTCAGTTTGATGGTCTAAGGAGCGGGTCCTTTAAACATTACTAGGGTGATTTATTACTCCCTGTATAGGCTGATGATGATGATAAATAATGTACCTATTGTATGTAAAGTAAATATGTAGGTACACGTATCTTCTGGTAGGAATTTGAAGTACCGACCTATCACATACAATTCATTCATTCATTCATTTATTTAATGCCATAAATTGTAGGTACATTTCAAGATGGTAACATAATATGTACTTACTGACTGATACATGAGAGCCAATACAATTTTACCCATGATGGGTGTAGCAAATATAAGTGGTTTAAACATAGTTAATTAGGTAGGTTAACAACACAATAATTATAATATAGAACTACTAGTTTCGTACATCCCTTAAACTTGACATTTAACATAGTATGGTGGATGAATTAATAATCATTAGAATAATTATTAATGTGAAGAATTATAATTATGTTGGGAGTTCAAGATAAGTACATACTTAATAATATTATGACAAAGAAAAAATTCACACAACTTAATTTCCATTAACGAATGTCAAAGCGATAGATTCTAATCAATAGGTAATAGACAATAGTAGTCATAATTTTGGTATTGTCAACAAAGAATTACAGGATCAAAATTAACTTAAAAATTCATTTAGGTCATATGGACATAATTCCAATAATAAACTTTTCAACTTATTGAGGAACTGTTTATCTGGAAGTGATTTAATCTCATCAGGCAGCTTGTTGTACACTCTTACAGCATTGTATTTTGCTGTTCTTTGCATCAATGCTGTTTTGCTGACAGGAAGTTGTAGCTCAAGCTACAAGTACCTATTACTGTTAGTTATTAGAGTATTTTATGTCTTAAAGCTACTGTGAGTCATCGATTATTTCAGCGTAATAATAAGTACCTAGGTACACTCATGTATCTATATCTAAATTCTATAACTAGGTACTCGTATCGTCTCATTTATCGATCTCTGCTTTTCCCACTGCGAGATGCTTAACAACCTTAGCTCTGAAATCGGTCAGGAGCATCTTAGATAGAATCTTGCTAACGAAGTAAATATTCTTCTGTAAGAAATTCCTGAAAATTTACGTTTCTGGGTCAAACTGGTTAGTTAATGTGAGGCATAACGGTCCGAGTGTCTAATGAAATTAGTTCTGACTTGATGACTCAGTTTCAGTCAACATCTTTTTCTCTTCACAAATTGTAGAATATTTTCACGATTCACGTTATTTTTGTTAACATTATGAAATGTGACAGTGAGATCCGTAAAATATCAGTCGTTGCCCCACATCCTCCTTTACTATCTCCAAACGCAAATAATGAGTAACCAGGTGAAAACATTAGTGAATGTTATAATAAATGCTAAAAATATCCTATGCGTAATAACTCGACTAAAGTGGTATAATTAGGGATGTTACGGATATGACTTTTCGAATATGGATATGAAAATGTTTCACGTTTAGCGGTATCTTGGAATAGGTTACCGCTCTAAGGTGGTTGTTCATTACGAGCTCTTGTATACGGAATCCGCGACGCATTTTGGGGAAAATACCCATAAAAATTGGCAATTACATTAGTAAACAATAATAATGTAATTGTTTCTTGGCAGCTGGAAAATACTACAATGCAAAGTTGACCAGTAAAGAGGCGTCCATTAATTACGTGAGATGATTTTGGTATTTTTCGACTCCCCCCTTCCCCCCTTGGTGAGATGTAGTGAGATTTGGGTCAATCCCCTCCCCCCCAAAACTCACGTAATTTTTCAAAATGTGTATTTTTAATGTAAATGCGTTAGCCTGTGCTTGAATGCGTTGGATTTATTAAAAAAAAACAATCCAAATTTCAGTGGAACGTGTGATTTGCCGAGACCCTTCTCCCCAACGTGAGATTGGGTGAGATTGACAATTATTGATGATATGAGTACAAGTGATACAAGGAATTTTATTCTAGATTCTTTTTCGGTTCGTTTCATTCATTTTTTTTCGGATATTTGATTCCTATTTTCGGTTACTCGTACGTGATCCATAACGTCCCTATTTATAATTCTATAAAAGTTCTATAGACGCTTATCAGAGCATTTATCTATAGATAAGACGGAAATAGAATACGACTAAGCCAAAATAGGAACTAATCATATATTAATAACGATCTTATCTATGGATAGATCTCATGTAGGTGTTTATTATAGTACTACGCAATAACAATCATGTATTGTATTGGTACTCCTAATAATACATATTGCATAGAGAAAAAAAATAAGTATGTTTTTTTATCCACACGTAATAACCTTATTTCGCGTTATTTTGTTATAGAATGGAAAATTATAATAGGGGTTACAATTCCATGCCAATGAAGTGTTGGTACCTAAGACTTGAAGCCATTTATTTCTATTTATATTGTTCGAAGTAACCTATTCAAATTATTGTTATTACGCTACATTATTACATTTTATCACCACGTAAGTACGTGCTAACTGTGGCTCATAGAAACAATTAAATGTTTTAAACAGTAAACAGTTCATGCTTGTTTTTGTTGTAAACAATATTATGACTGCCGTTATATTTGTTTACAATAACATGGTGTTTGGCCATATGTGAGTAGTAATTACAGTCGTCATGCAGATAGTTTGTAAATAAACCGAACAGTCATTATTTAGTTAGAGATTGTTTATTTTATCAATAATCAATTAATCAATGAACGTATATAGGGTCCAACTTAATATGCTGACACTTTTTGAAGAGGATGATCAGACCGTCAAACTGAACAACTTCCTCTATGGGACCAACATCGAAATTGCAAAAAAAAATCTGCTCTTCCGTGATCTGAGGCTCTTCCATACAATACTCGAGCCAAATGTATGGGACAGCAGATTTTTTTGTTTTTGCGTTTTCGATGTTGGTACCATAGAGAGAATTGTTCAGTTTGATGGTCTGAACACCCCTTAAAAAAGTGTCAGCGTATTTAGAAGGACCCTGTATTGTGAGTAAAACATGAGTTGTTTGTAATTGTTAGGTCAATAGAAATTATGTATAATTCACATCATGATCATATCAGCCGATAGACGTCCACAGCTGGACATAGGCCTCCCCCAAGGATCGCCACAACGACCGGTCCTGCGCTGCCCTCATCCAACGGTCCGCGGTCCCGCCCCGCCTTCACAAGGTCGTCGGTCCACCTTGGGCGGACTACCCATGCAGCGCTTTCCCAGTACGCGGTCGCCACTCGAGAACTCTATGACTATGACTCCATAGGCCATCAGTTCTGCGAGCAATGTGCTTATGTGCCCCGCCCATTGCCACTTTCGCAATTCTTTGGGCTATGTCGGCTTCTCTGGTTCTTCTGCGAATATCTTCATTACTGATTAGATCTGGCATGAAAACTTCGAGCATATCCTCTCCAATGTTTTCTCAGTTTATTTGTTTATCTCTGAACCTCTGAGAATCTGGAAACTAGAGTAGGTAGGTACCTGACTTGTTTTTACATGATGTGTGCACAAACAAACATAGAAATGAGATACAAATTCCAAGAAATAATCATAATGCTATCACGTATTAATAAACCACAGTTGGTAGTTAACCTGTCTGGTCATCCGAGGGTCGCGGGTTCGAATTTGAATTCCGCCAGTGGCAAATGTGAATAATTATTTGTACCCAAGTCAGGGATGTTATTGTATTTTTCTCCCCTCCAGACGAAAAGTGTCAATTTTCGCCCCGGTCTGCGCTAAACAAATTTGCCGCTTTCCAACTCCGTCGAGGAGAAAAACAGTAAGTAAGTATACTAACCTCGGGCAGTAAATAAGAAAGCCTCAGATCACAACAATTACCTAATAACAAGTCCTGGCTCTTTTCTTGTATTTACTTGTAACGTAATAATAATAAAATAATAACCGTATAATAATTATCGTATAATTGTGTGACAATGTCCAAGATGTTTATCCCCAATTTCAATGTGCAGACAGGCAATGTTTACAGTCTCATTCCAGTATTTACGCATTTTACTTCTTAGTCGTATCGTGTCATTGATAATAGTTATTGATGCTAGTAGTAAATATTAGATAATCTGTGCCCCTGTATGAAACTAATACTAGCCTTTCCCCGCGACAACGCGTGATTTTTAAATATTTAAGAGAAGTTTATTCCGAGAGCGAAAATGCGTGCTGCATACAAACGTACTATGGTGATATTTTCAATACTAACCAATTAAAGTCAATGGAATTTTGCAGAAACAATCTAGAAACAAATCTCTATGCTTGTATGGAGTCAGATTTTTGTTAAAATATACTGTTTCAATGCTAGGATTAATTAAAGATTTGTATGGAAATCTTTGAGGTACTGTAACTTTAAAACTATACATTTATCGAAAATCTGACTCCATACAAGCATAGAAATTTGTTTCTAGATTGTTTCTGCCAAATTTCATTGACTTAAATTGGTTAGTATTGAAAATATCACCATGTACCTACGTTTGAATGGAGCGCGCTCCGAATTATATCCCCTTAAAGCTAAGTTTAACAATGTTGACCCCCCCTTCTACTTTTCCTAGTGATCCCATCCCCTGATGTCACGTGTTTATAATAAGAAATTTCAAAGGCGAATAAATTAATCAAACAATTATTAAATTACTAGCTGTTGCCCGCGACTCCGTCTGCGAGAACCTTTAAAAAGTATCCTATGTGTTAATCCAGAACACCTTCTATCTGTGTGCCAAATTTCATCTAAATCCGTTCAGCCGTTTATGCGTGATTGAGTCACAAACATCCAAACATCTAAACATCGTCACAAACTTTCGCATTTATAATATTAGTGAGATTAATTTTTTTGCAAGAAATTGAACGCAAAAATCTTTAGGAAAATACGAAATTTTACAATTCTTCCATCCCTGAGATTCTCTTGCTATATCATATCATATTTTAAAAATTTTTTAGGTCTTGTTTTTATCAGTATTGGATTGAGTCCAACTCACGATCTCTTTGATGCAAATACATCTTTATATTAAGCATAAGCATATGCTCACGACTATATTCCCCGAGGGGGTAGTCAGAGATATTCTGAAACCTCAGAACATCCACGTTTCACCAGTAGTACCGAAACTCTGTCCAGTGTGACGGGGGGTGAGCCCGTCGCCACTTATAATGGACAGTGGGTACAATACACGCCTCGAAATTGAAGCATGCAGGTTTCCTCACGATGTTTTCCTTCACCGAAAAGCGAGTGGTGTAACAAATCGTACATAAATTCCGAATAACTCATTGGTACGAGTCGGCTTGGAGCTTTATATTAAATCGCAAAATATCACATTTATTCAGACCCTCCATTCAGTCTCTCTACGTGACCTTAAAAACAAACCCCTAATTAACGTCATAAGAACCCGTTAAATGTTTAATTTTAGTTTGAGTATAGGTACCTACTTCGTTACCTACTTGCATGTAATGTAAAAAACAGACAGACAATTTCATTCATAATTTACATAGCTTATTTTGTTAGCTATAAATAGAGAATTGAAGCTAATCACCGATTTATATTGTTTGTTACAGTAATCTGCCAGTAAAAACAACTTTAATGATCTAGCAACATGCTTGCTATAATGTTTTGCACATTTAAAAGATAATTTAGTCGCATTTTACTGATAAGAGGGTGGGATTTTTCCATCGTACATTAATAGTAAATATAATAATAGTAGGTTAAAATTTGTACAGTTTAGTTAGGTCTTTTCTAACACTCTACTCACCTTGGACACTTCATACACACGTTGTCGCACTGACAAGAAAAGTCTAGCTCATGTATGCTGAGTGAGTGCTAGTGAGAAAGAATAAACACTGTTTTCTGTTGTCATCTACCTCTATGTACCACTTTACCGTACAACGTCAAGCACTCTTGCTACAAAAACTATACATTGGCAAAATCATCCTACCCAAGATGGCAGCCATTTTTTTAAAATATAGAATAGAAGAGTGAAATCAAAATTGGTGATGGTGGTGTCACTGTCAAGTAGTGGTCCGTACTGTATGTAGAGTTGAATAGTAGATACGTACTTATTATCTTTGCTGTATAGCAGCGATTACATTACCTAACTTGCAGGGCCGATTTCGGCATACATTTCGTGATTTGTTCTCTCTATTTTAAAGTGTAATGATCAAAGCAAGCAATGTATGCCGAAAACGGTCCTAAATGTAGAGTAATGTAATCGCTGCTTTTGGCTACAACTACAACCTTCGTGCTTCGGAAGGCACGTTTACAGTGATTACATTCGATATTATATTATTATATATGGAGGTATGACTCGTTTTCTCCCGAAGATACGTAGGTAGTCTTTCTTATAGGTACTATTATAGTTTCTATTAGCTTATAAAATGGGAAGGTCACAACACTAAACTTGCGTGAATCGATTTGCGAATCAATTTAAAATTACATGCTACATACTCTCCGGAATGAATAAAATATAGCCTAGATAAAATACAGATTTTTTTAGTAAGTTTTTACATTTTGATACTTACAAATGATTTTTTAATGTAGGTATTCTTTTTTCCATACAAAACTGAAATGCTACTCGACCCAAATACATATAAGGATACCTACAGCAGTATTTTTTTTTCTATTTCAACGTTGGTCCCATAGAGAAAGTTATTAAAGATGGTCTGATCATCCCATTATTTAGTTGGACTCTGTATAAACTATGATTTTTCTGTTTGGAAATTTTAGTTCTTTATTTCTATTATCTTGATTATTGGTTAGGTTTTGCTCTATTTAGAAAGTGCGGATTGGTGGAGGCAAGTTAGTGGTCAACTTGCTGTCAGAGAATTTTCAAGCCGCCGATAGGCCTCTGACCTGGCTTAACGAATAGTTACATCACAAAGTAAAGTAAAGTAAAGGGCAAGGGTAAGTTTAGGGCTAGAAATGAGACACGGGAACGACCATTCAACAGTAGCGTTTATTCCGGACTGCCAGGGCTCTGTCCGTTACAGTTACCCTCACCTTATGAGATAATTATAAACGTCAATACATCACACTCCTCCACACTAAATAAACAACTGTAATACTTTGATAAAATAAATAATGCACCCACATAATCTTAACAATTGGTTACTTATAACTAGTACTAACTTACATAATTTACCTACTGTATCTTAACTGTCAAAGTTAAGACATTTACTATTTAGACTTTAGGGAATGATAGTAATACCTCTAATTACAATAAAATTATACTCTATAATTAGGTTTATTCCGTAACCTACATTGCCTAACGGGGCGAGTCTGGAGCGGTACAAGGGGAGGGGAAGCTAATGGCTCGGCCGACCCCGCATCTGCCTCTTCCCTTCTTTCCCCCGCTATGGCTACCATGCCACCCGGCGACACCGACACTGCGCTCCGTCCCGCCAGGGCCGCAGCCCCTGCCGCTGACGGCAGCCCTGCTGGGTCGCAAATCCGATCGTGTGGTTGAGAATTTGTGCTTTGTTGTTGTTCACTATTAGGCATGGCGCAACCGAGTGATAGTCTATTCGATCGCCTCTTTAACTGGTCTATATGCCTGTGTACTATGTCCCCGTTCGAGCCGACCACTGTAAAATTACTCGGACCTAACTCCTCCGTGATCCTACCGGGTCCCCACTTCTCTCCCTTGAGATAAAGCCTATACCAGACATCCTCATTTGGCCTGAGCTCCCTACTTACGCCTCCAGCATACTCTCTCTGTTTCCGTTGCACATCCTGCATCCTACTTAACCTATCCGGCTTCAATATATCCAATCGAGTACGTATCCTTCTCCCCATTAGTAATTTTGCTGGACTTTCACCCGTCGTCGAATGCTCCGTATTCCTATAGTACAGCAAAAATGTACACAGTGCCCTATCTATGTCCTGTTTCCCTACGACTGCCTTTTTAATTACCCGCTTCATCGTTTTCACTGCATTCTCCGCCGCGCCATTCGATGCTGGATGATATGGTGCCGTAAATATGTGGTCAATACCGTTATTCTTTGTGAAAACCTCGAATTCTTTGCTCGTGAATGGCGGTCCGTTGTCCGTGACTATCTGCCTAGGTAAGCCGAACCTACTCCATAACTCGCTCAACTTACTTATGACTCCCGTCGCCGCCGTACTAGGAACATTAAATACTTCCAACCATTTCGATGTGGCATCGACCACCACAAGGTAAGTTTTGCCGTAGACTAGCATAAAATCGAGGTGGTGTCGGGTCCAAACGCGGGTGGGCCAAGCCCAGGAACGCGGCGCGTGCCGTGCCGGCGCGTCGGCGTGCGCGGCACACGTCGCACACTCGCGGCACATGCGCTCCACCATCTCGTCCACCCCGCCCCACCACACGTAACTACGTGCCAACGCTTTCGACTTGACTATGCCCATGTGGGGCTCGTGTATCATCTGCAACACTCTTTGCTTACATCTTTCCGGAATAACTAACCTATGACCCCACATGAGGCATCCTAGTTCCTCATAAAGCTCGTTACGTCGATTGAAGTAAGGTTGCATACCTACTACTTCACACTCCGGTGGCCAACCATCGCGAACATAACTCAACACCTTTGCCAACAACGGATCCCTGCTCGTTTGGTGCTTAATCTCTTTACAATCGAGTAATAATGCCTCCTGCGCAAAATGTAAAAACGTTTGCTCGGGGACCCTCGGATGCAACCGTTTGCCCGCTATCGGTAACCGCGATAAACCGTCCGCCCCATTGTCTTGTGATTTAACGTATTCAATATTAAACGTATATGCTGACAAAATGACCGCCCATCTTTGCATCCGACTCGCTACCATAGCAGGGATTCCCACGTTTGGGCCGAAAATTGATACTAGCGGCTTATGATCCGTGCGTAAAGTAAACTGTCGACCATATAGGTACTGATGAAATTTATTCATACTGAATATAATAGCTAGCGCTTCCCTATGGATCTGAGAATAATTTTTCTCCGCGTCGTTCAGCGTGCGCGATGCGTAAGCAACCGGTTGCTCGCCGCGACCGTCCGGCCGTGGCTGGGTCAGCACCGCCCCCACCCCGCGCGCGCTCGCGTCACACGTTACTATCAGCGGCCGCTTCGGATCATAATGCGCTAGGACCTCTGCACTAGACAATAAACCTTTTATTTCCACGAAAACTCTATCGCACTCTTTTGTCCAAACATAACTATTACCCTTTTTAAGTAACTCATACAATGGAACTAATTTTGAGCTCATGTTTTTAACAAACTTTCCATAGAAATTGATTAATCCTAAAAATGATCTTAACTCCGTCACATTGGTTGGCCTTTGAATTTTAGTTATAGCTTCCACCTTTGCCGGGTCAGTATGTATTCCGTCCTTGCTCAATACGTAACCTAAATACCTAACCTCATTTACAAGGAATACGCATTTGTTATTCTTTAACTTTAACCCATTTTGATGCAACTTGCTAAACACAGCTTCTAACGCCTTCAAATGCTCTTCCTTATCCCTACCCCCTATAATTACGTCGTCAAGAAAAATTTCCACGTTCGGTATACTACCTAAAAGATTACACATGATACGTTGGAAAATACCAGCGCTCGAAGCTAACCCATACACTAGTCTATTGTACCTGAACAACCCCCTATGAGTGTTAACTACCGTATATCTCTTGGTATCATCCAAAACAACCTGGTTATACGCCTGGGACAGATCTATCTTTGAAAAGTACCTAGCTCCGCTTAGGCGCACCATCACATCGTCTATTTTCGGTAGTGGATACCGATCAATCAGGAGGACGGGGTTTACTGTAGCCTTATAATCAGCACAAATTCTCAACGATCCGTCAGACTTGCTTACCGGCACCAAGGGCGAGGCCCAGTCGGAACAATCCACTGGTTCTATGATACCGTCGCGTAGCATGGCATCCAATTCCGCGTCTATACGGTCGCGCAGGGCGTACGGCAAAGGCCGCGCGCGATGGAACACCGGCGCGGCGCCCGGCCGCACGCGCAGCGTCGCTAGCCCTCCCGTGTACCGCCCCAGACCGCCGGTAAACAATTCCTTATACCTGTCGAACAAAACATTTATCTCTTTATTCAGACACACATTATCGTTTCCTACCTGGTTCACATTAGTGAATACCGGTACTTTTATCTTTAATTCAGCTAACCACTGCCTACCCAGCAGGGAGGTGGTACCGCCGTCGATAACAAACAATTCTAATTGCTTCCTATTATTCCCATAACAAACATAGGGTTTTATTAATCCTACTGGCTTTATCTTAGATCCGTCATAAAAATTAAAAATGACGTCGTGCGGTTCCATCTCCAAATGGTTGAAATATGCCTTGTAAGTAGCTGTACTTATGCATGATACAGCCGTACCAGTGTCGATTTCCATGTGTATAGTATAGCCATCTATAGATATAGGCAAACTCACCGCCCGATAGTTATTTAAGCACAGCTGATGGAGATCTTCCTCCGAGCTCTGCTCGTCCTCGAGCTCCTCCTGGTCCTCAACCTGTCCGAAGTGTAGTCGAGACCGCTCCGCCCCGCCACGCCGCCCGTCCCCCGCCGGCTCCCGGCGTCCCGACGCTACTGGCGCCTCTCTCACCGGACATACTCTCCGCAGGTGACCGACGCGCTTGCACCTGCTGCATACGAAGTCACGATATCTACAGTTCCTGTACTCGTGCTCCGATGAACCGCACCCTCCGCAGGTATAGGCATGAGGCCCGCGCGGCCCGCGGTTCATGCCACCGCCTCGTGATGTGCGGCCGCCGCGCGCTCCCCGCGCGCCCCTCCCCGCCGCTGCCAGTACATGCACGCTTTCTCCGCCTGCACTTGATGATGCCGACCCCTGGACCACTCCCGGTACCTCCACTGCTGCCGAGTCCCTTTCCGCTGCCTCTAAGGAGCTCGCAATCTTTACCGCATTGGGAAAAGTTAGTGTGTCGTCCTCCGCGAATAATCGTTGGCGGATAACATCGCTTCTCAAACCGCAAGCGAATTGGTCCCTGAGGTTGTCGTTTAAAGCCGATCCAAATTTACAAAAACGTGCCAATCTTTTGAGTTCCGCCACGTAACCAGCTACATTCTCGCCTGCATCCTGTCTTCTTTGTCTAAACTTGTAGCGCTCCGCTAAAGAAGATGGCGTCGGCTGCAAATGATTGCGTAATAATTCCTTCGCTGCGCTGTATTCTAATTCCGATGGTTTAGTTGGGCTAGATAAGTTGACCAGCAGCTCGTAGGCGTCCTCGCCCATCACAGCGATCATGATTGGCAGCTTTAACTCGTCCTCAATTTTGTTCACTTTAAAATACATCTCCAGCCTGTCCACGTATGTTAACCACGTACCGCTTTTGACGTCGAACTCCGAAACTCTGCCTATCGACATTGTATATGTTTTTAAAGTTAAACACTGTATCCGAGATAATTCTATTGTCCGAAAATCCACAATTCACACGCGTTTTATTTATTCTTTTACTATCCTCGTTAGCCACTGTAAAGTTTAGGGCTAGAAATGAGACACGGGAACGACCATTCAACAGTAGCGTTTATTCCGGACTGCCAGGGCTCTGTCCGTTACAGTTACCCTCACCTTATGAGATAATTATAAACGTCAATACATCACACATCTGACGTAAATATCTGGGACCAACAGCTTAACGTGCTTTCCGAAGCACGGAGACGCTCGAGGTGAAATACCAAAAAAAAACGGCCCACCAAAGACTGACCGACCTGACGTTGCTTAAGGGGCCATAGGTCCCGACGAATATTTTCTATGAGAAACGCGATTGCCGAGCGCTCCGAAAAGTGTGTGCGTGAGCCGTATTTTCGATTAAAGACAACTAACAAAAGTCCTTTTTGTAGATTTTATTTATGATTGCACTAGTTAAACTAATGGTGAATATGTGAGTATAAATACCAACAATCGGAAACTATTTTAAGTTCTTCTAAACCGAGAAAAATGTTTAAAAATGCATGAAAATACGTCATCTTTGTGACGATTTTCTATCGAGTGAAGTAATTCCAATCGTGTATTCAGTTGATGATTGCACTAGATGAAATATCCAAAAATACTGAGGTATGACTTTAGTTTCGGTAAATGGTATAAATCTAGTCGTAAAATGAAAAATAAAAGATGCCTGCGAGGTATTTCCACCTACTATTACGTCTTAACTTCGGTGATCGTTTCCGATACCGAAGCTTCACATAATAATTTTCTAAACAATAACTTAATTCAGTGGGGCTGATAAATAAGTAAATCAGCATGACTTGATTAGTTTTGTTAAACAATCGGGTCAATTTGTTGTTTAGGCCAGAGTCATCGTGCATTATGTAAATGTAAAATGGTTTACGCTAAAACATTTCACAATATTTTACGACATAATATATTGACCGATATGATGATACGTAGTGTGTAGAATAGAATCCTTTAAATTAGATGCGATTCGGGACGAACTTTTTTTGGCAAAACTTGTTTGACTTTAGGTACCTACTTATACTTTGTATATGTAATACCTCTTCGAAGCAAAGGACAAGGTATTTTATGTCGTAGACATCAAATAACGTGGATATGCTCTTGACAATGAAGTGAGTAGTATAGGATATACTAGTGTATGTAATTGCTTACCGTACCGAAAACAAAACGCTATCGTCATCGGCTCGACGTAGGGAGACAAAAGCGACAGTCGATGTTCAGAGACTCACTGTTGGGAGACTCGACGTACGGAGACGATCGACGTAAAGGGAATGATTCGGAATGAGTAGTGTATACTAGGTACCTACGTACCTAGAATCGTTCCAACTTTACACCATGTAAAGTTACATGCGTTAAATATGAAACAGGGTGCATATAAGACCAGTAAACTGAACAATCTTACTACCTCATCATCATCATCATCATCATATCAGCCGATAAACGTCCACTGCTGGACATAGGCCTCCCCAAAAATGGGGGGATTTGCCATAATCGCCACGTTTGGCAGGCGGGTTGGCGATCGCAGTTGGATTGAATGTGATGTGTGTATTCAGAGGATGCTGCTGCCCATCCTCCGGTAGATCCCTACCCTTATCCCTCCCTCCCTCATCTTACTACCTACGGGACCAAAATTAAAAGTGAAAAAAAAAATACAGCGTTTTTTTCGAGATTTCGATATTGGTCCTGGAGTGCGATTTTTGAATCTCATTCGGTGAGCTCAGCTGTTGAAAATGTCAAAATTACTATGGAGATAGGTACGCATCTTTCTACTGCTGATTTGACTTTCAAAAATCATACTTCAGGAGTGCGATTTTTGAAAGTCAAATCATCAGAAAGATGCATGAGAAGGTTTTTGTATGAGATTTAAAAACCGTTCAAACTCACCGATGACATTCAAAAATCGCACCCCTGCCCTGTAGTGAAAGCTGTTCAGTTTGAAGGTCTGAACCATCGTCGTAAGTATTTAAGTTTACTTACATCCTTACACCACTTTAACTTTAAGGGTGTACTCAGACCGTGAATCTGAACCACTATCCTTAAGGAATATGGGTCGAAAAACGAGCATTTTTTTTGGACCTACTATTCTGTTATTGTTACCTATTTTACAATCACACACGTGTCCAAAACATAAAGCATCAGTACAAGACAGTAAATTGAAATACAAGGCCGAATCTATCGTATCATTTTCCATTGTACTTAATTGTGAAATTTTCCACCGTAATCGAAGGCTGTCCGTTACAGTAGTTTAAAAGTAATGAAAAACAATAGAATTATAATGAGTTTGTCAATAGTTTGTTTGTTTACTAGCTTTTGTCTGCTGATTCGTCCACCTTAATAATTTTTTTAGAAGTTATAATAAAATGTTTATACTTAGCTAAATTTTCAGGGGTTGTTTAGACTATCAAGTTGTCGACGAAAAAAACGCAAAAAAATCTGCTGTTCCAGTACTACATTGCAGTAGTAGATATACTTCACTGAACAAAAACATCAACCGCTGTCCGCTACTCGAACCAAATGTATGAAACAGCTGATTTTATATGCGATTTCAGCTTTGCTCCAATAGTAAAAGTTGTTCAGTGTGATGGTCTGAACTCTGAACCGCCCTGAAAATTTAGCTGAACCTTTTGGTATAACCCTCTTTATTAAAAGTACCTACCTCTTTTTATAGTCTACTACCCGTGGTTTCGATCGTGTCGAATTTTTAAGCCATCTTTCTCAGGGTTCAAGCTATCTCTTTACCAAATTTCATCAAAATCTGTTAAGTGGTTTAGTTTAGTCTTACTACTTAAGATACTAATTTAAAAATTTGTAGTTCCATCTTATGGTCGATGATTTTGGTAATGTATAGTAATAGTATGAAGAAAATAGCACATGTGCTTGCCACGGTATATTTTTGTAATAAATTGTTCACTGTGCCCTCTGCTAATCGGAGGGTGGTGTAGAAACGTCACCCCACTTCGCTTTTCCTTCCGCCGGAAGGCTTCCGGAATCTTCCTTCCTAACTTCTTCAATGTCACAATTTATAACATGTCATTCTAATTCTGAGATCCCAAGAACTTTACCCTAGTTCAACTGTATTTAACTGAAGCCCTCAAAAGATATTGTAAGTAAGTACATAATATCTAAGTACCTATAAGAAGATTCCATTAAAAATCAATGAACGATCATGGTGTCATTGCTTTCAAGGTTAACAGTGTCGCAAGTAAATGGTAAATAATGTCTAACAGACAGCAATGTAAAGAAATGAGCAGCTATTTAAATATTGAATACTTTTAATGGACATCTTGGATACCATACATAGCCTACAATTTTAAGAACAAAGATAAAATAAATAAAATAAAATAAAAAGGTTTTATTTGCTTCAACTTAGCCTAATTTACAAAGTTTACTAAATGTTAAAATTAAAATTAAGTACTAGATACACGGTCGGTATAAACATAAGTAAATGGGGCTTTGACTTATCAAAATGGAACCTCTGACTCCCAAACAAGGATAACCTGGGCTATGTGAGTCAGAGCTCTTCACATTTAGGTGGGACTTTAGCATAATTAATAATATAAAAATAAAAATAACACGACAAAGTGTAGTGCGACTTAACAGAT
This sequence comes from Agonopterix heracliana, assembly GCA_963693445.1. Lineage (NCBI taxonomy): Eukaryota > Metazoa > Arthropoda > Insecta > Lepidoptera > Depressariidae > Agonopterix > Agonopterix heracliana. The sequence goes on from OY856321.1 coordinate 5,659,866, forward strand.
GTCTATGTATTATTCCTAGAAAATTTTTTTTTTTTTTTTTTTTTTTCTTTATTGATTATAGAGGGTTTATTCATGATTTGAATATGTCACCCTCATCATTGCATACAAGAGAAACAGTAAATGAAAACAGAATAAATAACAGTAAATAAGGAACATACAATAAAAGGAACAAATCAGCTGTTCCTAATCTTAAAAGCTAGTTGTACTAATTTGTACAGCATCATAGCCTCGCCAGAAAGGGGAGACGATAAAAAACTGTTACAAACACCTAAATTTTGACTATTGGGGTTCAAGATTTGACGACGTTGTACCGCGATCCGCTCACACTCCACCAGAATATGATGAGCATCTTCTACCACACCACACAAATCACAATTGGGGGATTCAGTTTTGCGCATCATAAAACCGAAGCTATTCAGAGGAACGTGACCGGATCGCAGCCTCAGAGCGGTCACAATATCTTGTCGGGTCATCTTCCCGTCCCCGAACCAGAGAGAGCGGAGAGGGGTGGGTTGAATAGTCTTGTACCAAATGCCCTTAGTTCGAGATCTCTCATCGAAATATTCAGACCACGCCTCGTAACAATTTTCCCGAACCTCCCTCAGGTAGTCACTATGCCAGGGCAAACAGTGAAAGTTATCCCCATCCGTCGCCGCTTCCCTAGCTAAACAATCAACCCTTTCGTTTCCTGCCAGACCTGTATGGGAAGGTACCCATTGTAACACTATTTTCTTATCTCTGAGCTTATAAATACTGTTCAGAATTGAATACGCCACTGGAAGCCCTCTAAAGACCGAAGAGCATCGAATCAAATGTAGGAGTGCACTCCTCGAATCCGTAAATATAACAAAATTATCACAATTTAAAGATTCAACGTAAGCCAAGGCTTCTGCGATTGCAACCAGTTCTATGTGCATTATTGACGTGTTGATGTTAATTTTGAACTTATGATGAATGTCCAACTGTGGATCATAAAAGGCGGCACCGCCGCCGTGCTCGTCCTTCGACCCATCCGTATAGATATGATAGAACTCCGAGTATTGATCACTTAACGACTGACAGACAAGCATTCCCAAATTCTTAGAATTGTAGCATCGTTTAGGTTTATCCACAACCTCTATTTTCGGTTTAACAACATGATCTAAGTCTATGTTACTGACCCAGGTCTCCAATGTAAACATTTCTAGCTGCTTACTAGAATATATTGATTTTGATTTCAACCAATCGTGGAGAATTATTAAAAGTGGCGTTTTCTTACGTCTCCAAAACAAATTTTGACATAAATTTGATAAATTTTCCAGCAGACTAATTAGGACAGATTCTTCGAACGATTTAGACTTCAGCCAAAATTTACCGGCCAAATAACGTCTACGGACTGACAGAGGTGGTATATACAATTCGGACTCCATCGAATGTATAGGGGTACTTCTCACAAAACCTCCTATCAGGCGCATACACATATTTTGAAGTCTATCGAGTTTGGAAACATGACTAATACAAGCGTTATCGTATAACTGACTACCATAATCGATCCTACTACGTATAATAGTGAAATAAAGTCGTCTCAGATGTGTGGGGTGAATACCCCACCCTGACCCTGCCAGCACTTTAAATGGTCTAATATATTGTGAAACCTTTTGTACGACTTCATTGATATGTTTGCCCCATCTAAGTCCTCGGTCCAACCACATACCCAAATATCTGACCGTGTCGACTACTTGTAGCTTTAATCCGTTCACCCTTATATCTATAGCATCTCTTCGGTACCCTCGCTTAAACACACAAATTTTGCTTTTATCCGGTGAAATGTCTAACCCCATACTCGATAGCATACTGTCGATCGTAGCTAAAGCCGATTGAATTTTAGCTTCGCCTTCGGTAATAGACTGACAATGAACATATAGAGCAAAATCGTCCGCATATTGAGAGATAAAGACATCTCTTTCCAGCCTCTTGCAAATTTCCATGGTCACTACATTGAACAACAAAGGGGATAAAGGATCACCCTGTGCTAAGCCTCGGCTAGCAACCCTGGATATACAGGTGTTACCTACTTTGATTTTTAAAACTCTTTTATGAAGAAAATTCCACAAGTAACCACAGATACGGGAGCCAACTTGGAGTCGATCTAAGATTGACATTAAAACCGCATTATCAACGTTGTTATAAGCTCCCTCTATGTCTAAAAAACAACTTATAGTGGAATTACCTTCTGAAAACCCTATCTGAATCCTAGACACCAAGCAACTTAAATTGTCTAGGCATGACCTACTTTTTCTGAACCCTGTGGTGTTGATAGAGAATAACCCTTGTTTTTCCAGGAACCATTCAAGCCTTTTATTCAGAATGTAGTGAAAGATCTTACACAGACAAGACATTAAAGAGATGGGCCGAAGTGAAGAGACATCATATGAATCACGGCCTGGCTTTGGTATAGGGATTATAGAGATCTCGCGCCATTGTGATGGGACGAAACCGTGACATAAAAAGTTATTGTACAGTGACAACAGGATTAGTTTACCCTTTTTCGGTAATTTTTTTATCATAGAATATGAAATATCGTCACATCCAGGAGATGTATCCTTATTTTTAATACATTTTTCAAGCTCCTGCATTGAGATAACATCTTCCAACTTAGGGTTAAAGCTTGTAAAATTAGGTGCTGCTTGGGTTACATAGTCAGGTGTAAGTGAGCACAGAAGCGCTTTGGCATTGGACGGATCCACGCAACGACGGGGAGACTTATAACCTTTCAACCACTTCATTCTGCGCCACAATTCACTAGAAGAGGTTGATTCGTCTATTGAGGAACAAAAGTTTTGCCATGACTCACATTTAGCGTTTCGTATGTTTTTTTGAGCCAAACTGATTTTTTCTTTTAGTATGTCTAGATTTTGCGGAGTTGGATTACGTCTAAATTTTGATAGTGCCAATCTACGTTGTGCTACAGCGTGAGAGAGATCAGGACGCCAAAATGATTTCGGGGTAAATTTCGATTCAGGGTTATGACAAATTTTAACTAAAGGGATATATTTTTCGGCTGCCTTATGGATAGCCGCTATAAATGTGTCATACGCTTCCTGTGGGGTACTGGGCAAAACGAATTTATCAAGGAGATCCTCTAAATACTTGCTATATCCTATCCAATCCGCTTTTCGATAATTTTTCTTTACGGTGGGGGGGAGAGTTGTGTTACAAACAGTAGAAATTTTTATCATTAGGTGGTCACTCCCTAAACTCTCATTTAAAACCGTCCAACTAAAATTCATCGCGATATCTAATGACACCAAAGACATATCTGGGGAAGACCTTTGGAGGGAGCCGTTTACTAAACGAACTCTAGTAGTTGCACCGTCATTGAGTATGGAGTAGTTACTGTCCATGAGGGAATTAAAAATGAGTTTACCTCTTGACTCTGTTTTATAGGACCAGCAAGTGTGGTGTGCATTTAGATCTCCAAGTATTAGAGTCTTCAAAGAAAAAAAAGATAAAAGATTATCCCAATCATTTTGCGAAGTGGGCACACTTTGAGGACAATACACACAAAGAATATTCTCCACGGGCCCACAATCAAATAACTTTATGCCCAACACTTGAATACCGCGGTTGAGTAGATTGACGCGAATTGGTTGTGACTTAATAGACTTATGAACTAATATTGCTACTCCCCCATAAGAATCATCCCTGTCCAATCGATACACGTCATAACTGCCTACCTTGTATAGACTTTCAGGTGTGAGCCACGTTTCGCTAATAACGGCGATATGAACCTTCTCCTGCCGTAAAATCTCAGTGAAAGCGACGGTCTTCGGTCTTAAGCTCTCTGCATTCCATTGGATAATATTCAATTTAACATTATTTGTGTACTTATACATTATGTAAATTTGTATAAAAATTCCGCTACACCTTTTAAACACGGCCACTCAGAAATAAATTGTAATACAAAAATGACGGACCACTCTACACACAGATTAATAGAGCTTTGAAGCTTCTCATGAAAGCTCAAATTTCTCAGAAATATCACCTCCTTCAACTTATATAAAAGGTCACTAAAAGATACTTCTTTTTCTTCGCTTTCACGTTCTTGTTCTTCCTTCAGCTTCTGTCTTTCAGCCTCTACCTTAGCTCTCCACATGGCCCAATCCACTTCCTCCTCCTCTGATCTGACTTTTTTCTTTTGCGTTATAGGTGTCTCAGGCTTATGAGTGTTATCGTATTGGGTACTAGGTTTGTGTACATCAGCTTTGACTTTCACTATCTCCGCAAAAGTAGGGGGCCTTGAACCGGTATCTATACGTTCAGTTTGAGGGTCGATGTAATAGGTTTGCTCGAGTGGTATAGGTGATTCGGAGGGGACGTAAATAGTCAAGGCTTTCCTGTACGTGCAACCGAACTCAGCCATTAATTCTCTAATCCTCTTTTCCTTCAGGAAAACAGGACAAGATTTGGCTAAGGCTATGTGGGGGCCGCCGCAGTTTAAGCATTTAAAACATGTAGTGTCGCAGTTTTCGTGGTTACCCCCGCACTTAGGGCATAAGATGTTTTTAGATGGACACATTCTGCGCATATGACCCAGCCTCCAACACTGAGAGCACTGCGTAACAGGGAAGATGAATGGCTCAACTTTGATATTAATCCCACATACAGATACGAATGGTGGCAACGCAGATCCGTTAAAACACAACCGAATACTCTCACTTAGACACCATCCACCGTCGTCTCTGTTCCGACGATTAAGTCGTTTTAGTGACACCAGCTGTGTATTATCAGGGCAGTCAATATTTTCGAGCACCTCCTTGTCCGTTAAATCGATATCAACATCCTTGATCACCCCGTATCTGTGTGATACCTCCATAGCTTTTTGAAATGTCCAACCCTTTGCTATGAAATTTTGACATTGCATCAATTTGTTACTCGCAGTAGGATTTTCAAATTGTAGTCTAATTTTATAGGGATTAATATATTTAACCTGACTAATATTGGTAATGCCATTTTCTTTAAGCATCCGTGCTAGGGCGAATTGCTTAGGAAGCTTGGTCTTACAATAAATGTAGACGTCATTAACGATTTCTTTGTGATTGTTACTAATCTTACGTAACCTTTTTCCCTTGCCGTGCACCTCAGACCAATCCTCCGCTCCCGATTCCTCCCCCCTCTCTTCTACCTCACGGTTTCTCTTCAACGGTCTCCTCTGAACGTCATCAACATCCTCAATTGTGTGTAAGATTTCCTCATTATCTGACGAATATAGATTAATCGAAGAACGATGTATATCATCGCAGTCTGGCGGCGGCGGTGGGGAAGACAGATATTCGTCCCCGGTAATGTTACGTTCACTCATACCGTCCGTAGGTAGTTACCGCGCTGCGCCCGACCGTAGGTATATCACACACGAGGCGCGTGATGCGCCGAGCGCAGAGCCCGTGCTCTAGAGAATAGGTACAAGGATCGAAACCTGTTTCCCGACGCGACTATTTCGCACGAGTGCCGATACGAAACTGTTCCTAGAAAATGAAAGTAAAAAGTAAGTATAGATAAAAACTGTTTACAATTAACTACCTATAGGGTGTGTGTGTGTATGTGTGTGTGTGTATGTAGGTGGGGGAGGGGGGGGGGATATCCTGCTTAGACCTACGATGTATCATCGTATCGGAGGACTACTGGAGTTGCTGTTGTAGTCAGCCACTAAGAGAAGAGTAGCAGTATTCGTGCTGGTGATGTAAACACTCAAGAAACAACAGTCAGCAAGGCCTCCGTTTCTGCGTAAGTTAAACCCTGTAGCCATGTCCTTAAAGCGATTTTGCATTCATGTTTATTGAGACGATATATGTTTATTTTTCCGGAGATGCGGTTGTATAGTAATGCACTTATAATGAAATAGTGACGTTTAGCGTGGGTGGTCCTGTGGGTGCTAACTTTACACACTTGGTCGGTTCGCCGCTTGCTTAGGATCGCGCTATCTAGTGGAAGAGAAACATGTTTCCGTAGGACAGTACGCAGAACGAAAAGCTGCCTGATCGTGAGTACAGAGCAATCACGGTACAGGGCAGTCGTGGGGTACCTAAACTTTTTGAAGTGCATTACCTTTAGAACTGCTCTTTTTGCCCTTTCTAAAGAGAGCATGTGACTTTTTGCTGCACCACCCCATACGGGGATACAGTAACCAAGAAGAGATTGGCACAGGGCGTAATATACTATTTTCAGGGTGCTGGCGTCAGCGGAATGTCTAAGTTTTTTGAAAATGAATATTAACTTGATGATGTTTTCAATAAATTAATTTTATTTTCAAAGACAGTTGGTCTTTGTTAGTCTGAAATGGGTCTTATGAAATGCTGCGCAGTAGCATAAATAAGTAGGGTACCTACCTACAGTGTCACAGTTAAAAAGACATATTATCAAAACTTGGCTTTAAACAGCCTTATAAAATTAACCATGGTTGTGCTGAACTTCGCTCGCACTAAATAATTCAAATCTATCACATTCAGATAAATTTACTCACACACATGTCATGATCACATGACATACAAAACTACTGGCTAGCTAGAGGTAACGCAAGATCGGGATAAGTGGTGTTCCCTCGTTTCTGAGGCCAAGAATCACTTTGGGTCGCTGAGCTAGTGGAGTAGTAACTTATTAAGTACACAGGGTGTAAACTGATATACTTTAGGTACTTAAGTACATACTTAAACTTACATTATGGGACCAAAATTGAATTCGCATGAAAAAACAGTTGTTCCACAAAAAACATCAACCGCTGTCCGCTACTCGAACCAAATGTATGGAACAGCAGTTTTTTTTGCGGTTTCGATGTTGGCTCCACAGTCAAAGTTGTTCACTTTGATTGTCTGAATATTAGATATGTAATGTACTTTTATATTATTATAATTAATTTCACACCCTGAATTACCATTTCCGGTAAATAAGTAACACATCGGTAATCTGAAGGTATCCCATTTTAACAACAATTTGGAATAGCAAATATTTTTCAGCTTAATGGTTTTCATGTTTGCATTCATTTGTAAACAAAATTGTTAACCAATTCTAAAAATAGCTTAAACCATACAAAAACAACTTTATTTAGAGACGTGAAGTCCGCCGAAAAACATAGTAATATTCCATTGTAATGTGTTTACAAATCTATTTTGTGGTAGAAGTCGAAGCACCGAACCAAATTGCATATCATTAAATATTAAAATCACTTCTTACGTAAAACAATACATCAACTACGTATTTCAGTCTCATCTACGCTTTCAACACGTCATTAGTAAATTCACGACTTCGTTCCTTTTCTGATTGGTCAGAGATGTCCGATACGCTCTCGGTTTTTAAACAACCATAGTTACCAGCTGTTTCTCTTGTTAAAATAATCATTGACGATGATTAACATGTATTTTGAACATTTTAAAATTATTTTTACTGCTCGTTTTGTATTTATTCGTACCTATTCTTAAAAGTGGTATGAAACATCACAAAATTTTTACGAAATACATTTTAAGTTCAAGCTTGAACTTCAATTAACAGTAGGGTAGGTACCAATAACGGTTAGTAAGCATATGCTCACGACTATATTCCCTGAGGGGGTAGTCAGAGATATTCTGAAACCTCAGAACATCCACGTTTCACCAGTAGTACCGAAACTGACCAGTGTGACGGGGGGTTGAGCCCGTCGCCTTATAATGGACAGTGGGTACAATACATGCCTCGAAATTGAAGCATGCAGGTTTCCTCACGATGTTTTCCGTCACCGAAAAGCCAGTGGTGTTACAAATTACAAATCGTACATAAATTCCGAAAAACTCATTGGTACGAGTCGGCCTGGATGGGGATCGAACCATCGCCTCCTGCACGGCAGGCAAGGTTACTCGCCACTGGACTACCACGGCTTTTTTCGGTAAGTAAGTAATATACATACCCAAATAATACATATCGGTAGGTAAGTAGTTTATCATCGAAGATATCCGAGAAACCTATATACAAACACAACAGTATATAAAAATACTCATACAAAATAAAACATATCGGTTTTCAGAACACTTAGTAACAAAACTGATTCAGTATCTTTCCGTTCCATCGTTATTTTGTTAACGAAAAAATCCGAGAAACTAACCGATAGCATACCTACCTATTTCTCTTATCAAACGTACAAAATAAAACATATCGGTTATCAGGCCAATGAAATTGAAAACACAATTTGTTATAGTATCGTAACATTTATCATTTTACGTAAACGCGGATAAAAAACTCGATAAAGAGATTGGTTTTCATGTCCCATGACGCAGGTTCTCCATAAAATCTCTACGTCATTCTGGACGTACTTACACCTTTGTTTGGTTACACCTTGTTTAACCAACGTAAATTACTCTTCCAATTGTTTATTTTCGTAGCATGGTTACGCGGGTAAACACCTTTTTTTATCGATTTAACTTCGTTTAGGATTTCAACCAGTTAATTTTCATCTGTTGAGTCTATCTGTCGAAATGTGAATGTGGCTTTTTGATCTTTAATTCATTGTTATTGTTTGTATACCTACCTACCTACGGCAGCGCAGTTTTGGCAGTAGGTGATCAATTATCTATTACAGAAGACTTGGGCAGGCCTACACATTATCTATTTAAAAAAATCATTATTCAATATACCTACCTTACTTCATAGCACCCATAACCAGTGGCTAATCTCAAAAAAATACAAATTATTCTGACCAATTGCTAAAAAATAGGTAAAGGTAGGCTTGGATGACAATATGGCCAAATTTTTTTGTAACTCCACTACAATTAAAGTTAAAAAAAAATATTTTTAATTAAATAAAAGAACAATAAACAGTAATGAACTATTTAATATAGGGTAGTAGCTTGCACCAAAAAAGGAGGAACTGCTCTACTCCGTAAGGTAGGTATAGCATAGCATGCGTAGCATATGCTCACGACTATATTCCACGAGGGGGTACTCAGAGATATTCTGAAACCTCAGAACATCCACGATTCACCAGTAGTACCGAAACTCTGTCCAGTGTGACGGGGTGTGAGCCCGTCGCCACTTATAATGGACAGTGGGTATAGTGAGTATTGATTTTACACATGTTTTGGTGCAAGCCAGTCTAAAAAAGTTTTTACTTTTATAATAGGTAATTAAACTCAACCGTTTGTCCTTTTGGGGTGGCTTATCAATTCCATATCAATGTAAAATTTTACTAAGTGCGAATATTATAAAAGTTGACAAGTTTTTAATTTGAAACGCAGTTGTGTATCAATTTATCGAAGATAAATTATTAAACTGTAAATAGTAAGTAGAGATTAATTCGATAAAGGCTTACTAAGTTGATAAAGAACTGTTTTTACGTCGCAATTAAACAATAATAAAAATAAACAATTAAGTTTTTCCACAACAAATTAAGAGATTATCTCATAAGTTTCATGCAATTTTCACATGGATCTTACTTTTTACGAGGTCTCTACCACGAAATGGATTACTATTAAGTTCTTTAATCCGCTTATTTACATAAACTCACCACCATAATCCCTTCCCGAGTGCCACATATTTTACAACTTCCTTCCTTCGATCTTTATACCATTTTAGAAAGGTTCACTTTTAGCATATATTTAAGTTTTCAGGATAGAATGACGTGACTAGTGGTAGAGTAGAAGGTGGATCCTAAACCAGTTATGGTCATGCGAAAAAAAGAAAAACAAAGCTAGGTGGATACTAAGGCCAGAGCATAGACATGCGAAGAATAGTAAAAAATATAGGTACTTACCTACCTACATATACAAAGCGAGAGTGACAAAGCGTTTAAACCACTTTCAGGTCCTTTATGAAGGCGGTAAGTAGTGTTTCTTCTACTTTTTTCTACAGTCCAGTGAGTAGGTAATTAACAAAACAGGACATCAAAAGAATAATAACTAGCTAGCTGGCTAACGAATTTACACTGGCATAGTAAGATGGAACTAGTATCATCTTTAGTCTTTACCACTGGTGGCAATATCAATATATTGTCACTGAAATGTTGTATACCGTTGACAAAAACGTGAATGATTGCTTCTAGAATTTATTTTAGATTACAAAAAAATACTACTACTTAAACCTGGATAATCCAAATTATGGAATCACCGTCATCAGCCCGGTAAACTCCATGCTGCAATAGGCTTCTTCATTCCCACGCCAACCAGAACGGTCCCACGCTAGATGCACGCTAGTCTCATCCACTGGTTGCCGGCTACTCTAGGATATATATAATCGGACCATCTGGCTGCCGGTCTGCCCACTGACCGTTCCCTGAAGATGAAGTTATTAATAATGAGATATACTTATTCTCATGCCTGCCTGCCTTTCCTATTGATTTTGATAGTTTTTTTTAATGTTTTCCAATGTTCCGGAATCATTCAGACAATCAAACTGAACCACTGGAACAATATTCCACATACCTACGTAACATGTTTTTTTTTAAATTTAAGTTCCATTGTAAAACATGATGTCACCCATATCTTCCTCTTTGGCGTGTTTATCTACACGGGCTTTAAAAAAAGTTTGCCATCACGGGACGCCCGGCAGATGTGATACTACTCCCGATTTAATTCTAACTTCCGTCACACAAAAAGGTTGCCGATCAGAATTTCAAAGCCCTCCCATAAGAAGTATCACTTCAAAGTTTGTGTAGCTACTCAATCGTTTACTATATGAATGTAAACAAGCTTAGTTCTAGACTTTCCCTGTAGACTGAATACCTATTAAAGTTAAACGCATATATTAATGGAACAATGGACCCTCGGCCGTGACCCGTTATGTCTGAACGGTTTGGTCTTCAAACTAAATTGAATACTCTACGAATGAATGAATTAAGTGTTTTTCAAGTGTTAAGAATCGTTTTTGTAGCGAACAAAATATGGGAAAAAAAAGAGAGCTCGCTCATTGAGACAAATATAGCCAAAGGTTACCAGAATAGTAGATTACACGCCGAGGGCAGGAAAGTAAGGTTTGAGCTACACCACACTGCACAGCATCGCATTTTTCCGTCGCTCCATGCAAGCAAGCCGCGTGCGATCGCGTTCCGTCTATCTTACATGCTCTATAAAATGATGTTCCTGAGTGAAAGAAAAGGATGGAGCGACGGAAAAATGCGATGCTGTGCTGTGTGGTGTAGTTCAACCCTAAGAAAGGTCTCAGATGTCATGATCTGAGGCTTTCTTATTTAATGCCCGAGGTTAGTATATTATTTTTCTCCTCGACGGAGGTGGAAAGCGGCAAATTCGTTTAGCGCAGTGGGAAGAAAATTGACGCTTTCCGTCCGGAGGGGAGAAAAATAAATTATTTAGATTTAGTTACAAATATCTGTCTGAAGTTTAAAACAAAAAAACCGCCACATTAACCTGTAGTCCACGAGATAATCCACAATTTCCTCAAAGGTACTCCATTTGGAGTCAAGCCAACAGAGATACAACGTACTGTTTTCCTTGAAAATAAGATTTTCCGAGTAAGATCGTGATGGACGCGCTCGTTTTACGCTTCGGCTAACAAATTAATCTTATTTTTCGGTCATGACTTCGTGGATTTCAGGAAGTATTATGTCTCTTTCCCGGAAAATTAATAACGTTTCACTTCACATTACAAATTCAAAAGTTGGAGACCCGAACCCGTAGGACCGGTCGTTGTGTCGATCCTTGGGGAGGCCTATATCCAGCAGTGAATGTCTGTCGGCAGATATGATGACGATGAAGCTATAGCCTGTAGGATCGCATAGCAGGATAATACCTCGTCTTATGCTGAGGAATGCGCCCCTGCCGACCTCGTTCCGGAGCCCTCGGAGATGCTACCGGGCTTTAAGGAAGACCGCAAGTTTTGGGTTACCCTTAACAGGATCCGCACGGGAGTAGCTCGCTGCAACAGCAGCATGCACAAATGGGGTATAAGGGCGTCCCCGGAGTGCGACTGTGGAGCGCCGGAGCAAACCGTGAGGCACATCGTGGAGGACTGTCCAAAGAGAAGATTGAAGGGGGGTCTAAGGGATATTTGGAGATTAACGCCGGAAGCCAGGGTGTGGCTCCAAAATTTAGATGTTAATTTGTAGCTTAATTTGTTAGATTCAAAGAGGAGGAAATAAAGCCATACGAAATAAATAATAACCTCGTCTTACTCTGATAACGGTGAGATAATACGCCATACTTCTTCGTCATTTGTGGAGCCATGTTGCTAAATTATGGCTCCAAAAACTGGGCCCGTTAAAGTATTTTCAAACCGTCTTAATCGGCATCTAACGAATAGATACTGCTACCTAACAACAAGTGACATGACGCATAGTGGCGTGAAAATGAAGAGGCCTATACCCAGCAGTGGGGTTTACCGATCATGGACTATTCTGTAGTCTATTACTGATGATTTCTTTATTTATGATAATTATTTTAGGAACTAAATCCCAACGGTATATTTTCTTTCGCAAATGAAAATTACCTGAATTTTTCTTGTAATATAATATTCGAGATGTCCAGAATTACCTTCATCTGTTACTTAGTAAATACATTTTATATCTGGGACATAAATATTTATTTTGTTAGCATGCCAACTTTCCAGCAGTTATAATACATTATCACCTCTGTCTAGAGTCTGTCTGGCTATATCTTTATAAATTACTAGTGTTTTCCCGCGACTTCGTCCGCACAAATAATATACCAGATTTTAAGTCAGATCATAAGCTATCAAACACAAAAAGTTTCATCAAAATCGGTTCAGTAGTTTTTGCGTGATGCGCGAACAAACATACAAACAAACAAGCACACAAACAAACAGACAAACAGACAGACAAAATTTCTAAAAAAGGTTGATTTCAAGTCAGGGATACCTAAAAACCGGTAACCTATCTTACTTTCGAAATTTCACTGACCGAATTTCAGTTGTTCGAAAACGGTTTATAGAATTTTCTAGTGACATATATTTTGTTACAGATACATTTGTTACTCCTTATAAAGACTTGACAGAAGTATCATTTTCCAGAAAATTTAAAATCAGAATTTCATAATCATTTTTTTTCTTTTGACAACGGTCTTCTGGGTTCGAAGTTTTAAAATGTAGAAGCAACTTCTTCCAAAGTATGACTAGGACACTGACACAACACAGTAAAGTTTTCTGTAATAATTACCTAGTAGATACATGATACCAGGATTATAGCACCAACATGCTTGCTAGCATGCTGCTTGCTTGCTTGCTTGCATGTTGCTTGCTTGTATGCGTGTTAGGGGGGCCGGTGCGGGGGGAAGCTCCCTGCCTGAGAAAAACAAACCGGTGGTTTTAAAAATGTAGGTTAGGTTAGAACATGTAAAACACTTAGCGGAGCGAGCGGAGCGAGCGAAGCGAGCAGAGCATCAAAATGCTTGCTGCATGCTTGCTGCATGTTTGCTTGCATGTTGCTTGCTTGCTTGTATGCATGTTGGGGGGTGCAGGGGGGCTGCGCCCCCCGCTAGGGGGGTGCGGGGGGCGTAAGCCCCCTGCCTGAGAAAAACAACCTGGTGGGTTTAAAATTGTAGGTTAGGTTAGGTTAGAACATGTAAAACACTTAGCGGAGCGAGCGAAGCGAGCGGAGCATCAAAATGCTTGCTTGCTTGCTGCATGTTTGCTTGCTTGCTGCATGCTTGCTTGCTTGCTGCATGCTAGCTTGCTTGCTGCATGCTTACTTGTTTGCTTATAATGTATGTTGAAGGTGCGAGAGGTGGACGCCCCTGCCTGAAAAAAACCATCTGGTGTTTTTAAAATTCTAGGATAGGTTAGGTTAAATATTTCTGCGGAAATGTGACTGTACGGAAAAACAAATATTCGAAAAAGTAAATTATCTGACTTACATTACTTCGGAAAACTGTGTTACAGAATTTTGATCCATTGGTTAAAAGAAAAAAAGGACAATTAACAATCTGGATTTTTAAAATATGGCGAATAATATTTCGGGGAAACAAAAAAAAAGGGAAACAATAAAAGGTATAACGATTTCGGAGAACTAAAATTCGGAAAACTATTTTTCGAAAGTACGATAGGTAACCCTAAAAACCATATCGTAATCTTTTTTTTGTAAATATCTTCAATGTACAGACACACTTCCCTTCAGTCACAGTTTTATAATAGTTTAGTTACTTATCCCAGTTTCTATTAGAACAATTATTTGGATTGGGCCCTTCTATGAATACTGTTTCAAAATAAGAGGATTCTATTATTTTTTTAGTGTTTTTTTGTAATGGAGACCAGTAGCTGCCATAGCCGTTCGCTACTAGGCACGTCATTTTATCCTGAAACCTTAAAAAAGAGCTTTTTCAAATTGCTTCAAAATTCATTTTTGTAATTGAATTCTTGTTAAAATATTGAATTAAAACCTTTTCTAAAATTTGTCAAGTGTGAAATGGTTTATTAAAGGTATAATATATGTAGTTAGTAGTTATAGCCTGTAGGATCCCACTGCAGGGCAAAGGCCTCCTCTCACGAATAAGGGTGAGAGGGAGTGGGCCATACTCCACCACGCGGGCCCAGTGCGTGTTGGTGGAGGCAAGGTAGTGGTCACCTTGCTGTCAGAGAATTTTCAAGCCGCCTCAATAGGCCTCTGACCTGGCTTAACGAATAGTTACAACGCCATCTGACGAAACTATCCGAGACCAACTGCTTAACGTGCCTTCTGAAGCACGGAAACGCTCGAGATGAAATACCACTAAACGGTCACCCATCCAAAGACTGACCGGACCTGACGTTGCTTAACTTTGGTGATCGTTTCCAATACCGAAGCTCCACTACGCCAACGAGCGCTTCACTACGCCAACGAGCGCTTCATAATATATGAATAATGTGAATTTACTGTTCGTACAGTGTCATTTGATTTGAGAAGGGTTTGCGGTTAGATGCGCCTCTGACTTTATTTACTTAGGAATGCACCCTAAAAAGGTACCATGATTTATTAATAATTGATAGGTTGGTTTGTGTTTGAGTTTATGCATCGTACCTACCTATACAACGTGTTAATGAATAAGCGCGCTAAACCTCATACACCCCAACTGATTTATAACATAATAATTAGATTGTAACAATTATTTCATTATTTTGATACTTAAAATTTAAAGTTATTCGCATTTTAAGTTTTGAGGCAAAAATGATTATATTAATATTATATTATATTATATTATATCATTTCAGCAATGAATGAAAGCGCTAACGTGCTCATTGATACATTTTAAGAATCTTATTTTGGTAGTAAGTAGGGAGAGAGTGCCCGAGCGGTGGGTTGAGATCAAGTCCAGTAAATTTTAAATTTTAAAAACAAATTATTTAATATTTTGATAAAAATTACCTATGTTGAAACCATGATAATTCGATTCTGCTCTCGATTCTAAACAAACTACTTTCTAGTTTTGCGTTAATTCATTAACACGTTGTATAGTGTACTCATTGCAAAATGAAAAATTCAGTACCTATACCTAGTACCTATCTGCATAACGGACGAGACTCGAATCCGCCACTAGCCAATCCGGGGCTTGACATTTTTACGACCTTCTGTTAAATATATTATATTCTGTTAAATATATAGTTAAATATATATCTACAGATAGAACCACGGGAAAAGACGTCGAGTACCTACATACCCACATTTGCTATGGAAAAACACTTTTTTTCACGGTTTAATATTGATTGGTCCCATTGCAAAGTTGTTCAGTTTGATGGTTTGACCCCCTGTATGCACGCATTAAAGTTTAGGTACACCCTGTAGCCCCGTAGGCTTATATCAAAGTAAAATTAATGGATAGGCCTAAAGCGCGTTAAGTTGAAGCACACTACTAGGGCAATTGGTCCATACAAACTAGCACAATTGTTTGTCAGAACTAGGGCAATTGCGTACAAATTTGAAGTATACCATTCATTTGTATTGCCTCATTTTTCTGGTTTGCAATGTTCGCGTAAGTAAGGCCTATCCATTAATTTTCCTTTCTAAGCATATTAAAATCGTTCACCTCTGACCACTCGCGCTCTTGACTCGGCTCATTTGTTGGGGTTAACAACCCACCAGCTCTCTACCTACTTGCTATACTATACATAGACATACATACATACATGAACTTGAACACGACCGTATTCCCTTTCGTTGTAATTTTTATTATTAACCACTCTTTAATAAGAAAGTATAATATCAAGTAGTAGACGTGAGTCAGCCATGGATTTAATTAGGGATTTTTTAAGTTGGTTTCTATGTAGGTACCTACTAATCTTTATAGTTATAGTAACAAATACGACAGAACAATACGAAAACTGTAGCCATTTAAAAAACTTTTGTTGAAAATGACTGAAATAAAAAATAATCGGGTTATTCTGAATAAAGTGGTCGTATTAAAATGTTATATTCAGGTGGTCAGAAAACTTGGTCACAATGGCAATGTCAAAAACACGACGTGTTAATAAACTGCTTACACAGAATTGATAACTGATAACGATTTGTCGTTTAACATTGTATTCTCTTTGTATAAACGGACCCGAAAACAATATATATATACATATCTACATAGTTAAATACTGATTAATTATATATTGGAACGTGTTTTACAATAATAAAGTATTTAAAAAGGAAGTTGATAGTTGTTTATTGTATCAAAGACTCTGACCACGTCGTCCGATAAGGGTCGTGGGTTCGTTTATGCATTATTTTATGTTTTAGAAATTTTGTTAAATGATTTATTTTGAAAGTGATAGAATAGTGAGTTCATTGTTAATTCTATAGTTTACCTTGTTGCTTTTCATGTTAAAACAGTTGTATAAATACTATAGGTAAATAATTTACTTCACTTTTTCCTCATATAATTTTCCAGGCAACAGTTTGCATAGTTTACTTAGAAATAATGTCCAGTACTAGAAGCTTATTGAAGCAACATAAAATTATGCAATTACCTTTTATCGATGATCGTTTCATTGAGAAAACAGGTAATCAGAATTGACCTGCATACAGCTAAGTTATAAATGAGCTATCAGAAAAGGAAATAATGCAATGCGGTCCACGGTAGGCAGCCATTGTTTTCCAGAAGGTCATGGATCTATTTATATTAAGTATCGGCACTCATCTGGCTTCTTACTGTAAGGGGGTCAAGCTCAGCTCAGTATGGACATACTTAATGCAGTTGTGACGACTGTCTATCAACATCTTGTCACGCTATAAGGACCTTTACACATATTCCAATTGGCTGAAGAGGTACGGGGTTTTAAAATAAGCAATGTATAGCTTAGCAAAAAAGAGTTTGACGGGGTGATACGAATTATTTTGGATAATCTTGCCAGGGTATGCGTGGTTTTGACGATATCTTGCAAAGAAATTATCGCCCTCATTTTTTTCAAAACTCTTTTTTGCCAAGCTGCAGTACGTAGAGGTATTTTTATATTTATTGGAAACTTTGTTTGTCGAAGTATATTGAACCCGCTAGTGTATTATTTATTTTCTAGCATAGCGTCAAAAAATTTCATAGGTAACTACGTCAAAATAATTAAATGTGTAGTTTAGTTACGTTTAGTTCCGTCACTCAAATCTTCATAATAAAAATTGTTTTATTATGGTATCGGTGGCAGATTAATTCGTGTTTTTCCAACGAAAACGGTAAAGGTCAAACACAAACGTCATTCCTAGTATTTCGAACGTTCATAACAACAAAAAAGTTATAATGAAATCTCTTTATTCGAGTCGAGACCAAGTTACTTTAATTTAACATACCTAGTATGAATTCTTAAAGACGACATCGCTCTGGGGAAATGATGACCTAATCGACCTATGTGGCATACCTACATAATAATAATCCCTTTAAATTACATTCATGGCACTCCTCATTAAAACAGGACCGATGCGACATAAAAGAGTTCATTTAACTTTGAGTGCGCGAACAATTATTATAAGTAGGTTGTCCAAAAAAGGTAATACAAATATATTTGCTATGAAGCGCAAAGACGTCATACACTGCAATATTGATGGCTTACCCAACCAATAAGGGTCTGGGGAGCGTCATCATCATTATAGGGAAAACTCAACATTCAGAATGACATAAAATACCCATTTCAGGCCATCTTTCCTCTCAATCTTAGCCCTGTGACCCTTCCGCTCATAAAAACAACTGAGATGACCTCTTGCCCCGCTCGCACCATATTACGATTCAACTGCGCTCTAGCAATAATATGTTATTGTAGGTATGGAAGGAAAACAGTCTCGATTGTCCAGTTATCTAAAGGAATTTAATGATATACATTAAATTCAGTGTCATATATGGAGCGGCACAGAACAACAACATAACTGTACCAGAGCAACGGGAAAACCCAAGCGATAACATTTCCAACTGTTTTCCGACTCATCAAAAGTCTTTTTATCCGCTAATATTGTCCCGGATATTAAATTACGGATGTCGGATTAGTGTATATAGCTACAGGTACGGATTTTACCGCGTGACGCCGGATGGTAAGTGAACGCAGCGCCTATAAACTTTGTGACGCCATTCGCAGTGCACACAGGCCCGTATCATGAGACTATAAATACGGCGCGACGGCTCTCCTCCCCGCACTTCGCTCTGAGCTATCGTTGCGAATACATCGTTACTTAAAACTGAAACTCTTTCAACTCTGAAAATTTTCAACATGGTCGTGAAAATGGAAACTGTTGCGGCTTTGTACGCGGATGCTTACCCTACTCTGGGAAAAATTAGAGGACGTGACGTGGATTGTGGTGCTGAATGCAGGAGACGGCAGAAGATTCAGACTGCGCTGCCTGCTTTAGTCGAGGATGAATCGGAAGAAAACTTCGAGCCTGAAAAGAGGAGCTACATCCTCCGCACTGAAGGATTGAGAAGACAGAAGTCAACTTCTCCACAAAGAAAGGAGAGGATGTGCCGGCAACAAGTCCTGCCATCTCTATCGGAAGATGAGGAGCCTTGATTAACTCGCCCAAGATCTTGGGTGAAGTTTTGAAGCTCAGCCGGAGTTCCGGCTTCTTTTCCTGGATCGACAGATCTTCGGGAATGGACGGGAAGACTGGACTGTCACCGGTTGTTTGTGACCTTTGTTTACGCAAAGGGCCGACAGCATGGAGTTGACCTCAGTGTTTTCGTGATTGGACATGCCTATCTAGTGAAGAATCAGAATAAATGTTTAGTGATGTGAAAACCAAATCTAAGTTTGTACCAAAGCACTTTGATGCCAATAAATTAGGCGATAAGATATTTCTAAGAACTTTGTATTTTAAAGTAATAAAAACATGTGGTATATAAATTTTCCTCGTTATCATTTTCAATCCTTCAAACTGGTATGTACCTAATACAATTACAATGCAAATACGAGACAATGCAATCATATTTTACATTTTCATTTCACACAAAGTCCTCGTTCTATTTTAATTTCGAATGCAAATAGCCTGTCACGCTGATTCTCTGAAGTACACCTACCTCATGATGATGCAAAAGGCATAAAACATACACTTAAATAAACACAAACATTAAACAGCACGAGCGCAATTCTGCATAAAGTTTTCAACATATTCAAACCATAACAAACGGCCACATTATGTGGCCACTTAAATTGTCAAACAAAATACTTTCGTGATAATTTAATAATCTGTCTCAATGGATCATTAATTCTTGTTTATCTTTTATTTACTGAATGGACTATTAAGAAAATGATGTAACAAGGTGCTGATTATGATGAATGAGGGTCTCTTGAAGGCAAACAACGTGTTTCACATTATTTAGTAAAGTATATATAGTACCTTATTGAGACTCCGGTGATGTCAGCGTCCCCGTCCTTCACCTCAATACGATATTTACGTCTTTATAAATTAGAGGTTTTACGTTTTGACATTGGACGAGAGACGTGGAAGTAAAATCACAAATTACACTATAATACAACGACCACACTTAATTTCTGGATGGTTACAAATCTGTTAATTGACGCACATGTGTGTGGAATTAAGTCTCACATTAAATATCTTTCAGGCTATTATCTCTTGAGACGTAAGCAGAGATTACAGTTCACCACACTCTACGATTCTAGACTTCATGACATAAATAGTTATCCTCATGAAGCACAAAATCGGTGTTAATTTTTAATACTTTATAGGTAGGTACTCTGAATAAAAACCGGTCGCGTAAGAGCAGTATATTTTCATCTAAAGAAACTTTCCAAGAAAATTTTGTAACCAAAAGTTAGTTCGTTGACCTTAATTTCTTCAGACTTGTTTATAAAACGATTTGATAAGACATAAGCCACCGTGTCGTCAACTGAGAAATATAATTTTATTCTATTTCTCGGTCGTTATGAGCTCTTTACTAGCGACGTGAATCATCTATTGTATGATTAGTGACCCATTTTCCTTAATCAGTGTTGATTCCATTTCACAATCTAGTTGATGCAATTATAAAAGTGGAAAAGTTAAATGATCAATAACGAAGGGAAAACCCTAGTGGATTTCCTTAATCTAGCGTGACTTTATATGGGGAATTAAAATTGTACTGTTTATGGATTTTAAAAGGGATTTTCCCATTTATCTTGCTACACAGTAAAATGTCGTTTTAAATTTCGTTATCCAGTTTGCAGATAACTTCTAACGTACCTACTTAATCGTTATTATAAATTTTAGTAAGAGGTCAATGCTTTTAGTATAAGAACATATTGTACACTTAGTATGCAAAATAAACATTTGATTGATTGATTGATTGATTGTATACAGACTCAATCGGTTTTCGAGTTTGTCTGAACATTATCTTTTATAATATGGATATGAAAAACTTTCATACCTATCTAGTGTTATTAGTTTCGGTATCGATTCAGTAAAACTGATATTAATTTAATTTAACTTTTGTTTTAATTTAACAACTTGTAGTTAGGAACCAATCTAACTACTTTTAAAGAAATAGTCTAATTTGTATATTTTGTAGAGTACCATATCGAATGCAACGAAAGACTTTTAAAGTAAATAATGAAGAACTTTGTACCATGTCAGAATAAAAAAATTCAGTAAAATTTGCTCATAGTAAAAATTATCACATTCGTCACGTTAACAAGCTCGTGTTTCCCACACTAAATATCTACCACAATTTCGTCAAACGGCGATAACAAGCATGAAACAAAATAAGACGTAATTACTCTGATAGATAACACACGGTACCTTATACGTTATTATATTCAACTGAATTCATTTTGTACCTATACTTACTATAATACATACATAGGTACTCAAATCAGTCTCACACTGGGGAAGCCAGAGACAGATGGCCACCTGCTACCATCCTGATAGACATTATCGCTTCTCCAACATTCATTAGTCGCTTCATGCATCCTCGTTGGTATCTGGAACCTGGAGTGCAATTCTCTAAGCGTCACATCGCCGTTCTTGCATCATTCAGATCGTTTAAGTTTTTATATTAGTTTGACACATGACATAAACTTAGCTAATACCAAATTAACAGCTCGCCGATGAACAACGAATTTTAAGGCGTTCACACACGATGACGCACTGACGGAGCAGCAAACGTCAGTCCGTCATTTGTGAAGCAAGGGGTTGTATAGAATCGCACGTAGAAGCACACACGGTGACGCATTGACGCAGCGGTTGTGGTTCTATGGACTGACATCTACCGCTCCGTCAGTGCGTCATCGTGTGTGAACGAACTTAGGTTGTGACTGCACTCCTAACCTGACCCTTTTAACTAAATAGTATTTTTTTTTGTTTAGGTTGATACATAATGCACGTACATAATTATATCCTCACGAATACGAAGGTCAATCTCATTAATATTAACGAAATAAGTCCTCATTACAGCAATGGATTTCATCTTTAATTTTTGATCACCTCATTAGTCTTCGCCACGTGTGTTTTGTCTCAAATCAAACTGAAATTAAATAAGTCTTTATAAAAGTCAATCAACTGATCCATAATTATCTGGTTTATTACCCCCCGGGAGCGTAATAAACCAAACTGGTGCTTAATATTCCACGATGCTAATTTCCGTTTGTCGCTAATCTTCTTTTAAAGAACCTAGAGGCATTCGGGACTACAAAAATAAATGAAATATTGTATGGAAGTAAATGTTAAAAGTAAATTTTACTACAACTGCAAGCTTAAATAAGTATACTTCGTAGTTGTAGCAAAGATTCATGATCGGCCCAACTTGCAATGCTGACGATTTTTTAAGGGAATGATCGTACCATCATGCTGAACAACTTTCTTTCTTTCTCTTTCTATTGTTCTTCAATGGTCCCAGCCAACATCGAAATAATGAAAAAAAAAAAACTGCTGTACATCTGTATCGCGTAGGATTGCAGATTTGTAACAGCGGACAGCGGATTTTTTTCCTGCTATTTCGACTGGTCCGATTACCCATATAGAAAGATTTTCAGTTTGATGGTCTGACTGATCACCCTTAAAAAACCGTCAGGTTAGCACATTAAAAAACACCCTATAAGTGTACCTTCATTTCTAAGATAAGTATATTATCTTTGCAATGAAACCCGGGTATTTAGTTCACAACAATTCTCCACATCCTTGAATATAAAGCAGATATTACGATTCTGTAGAACTATCATTATACGTCTTACAAGGTAAACTTACACTCAATCCGGGTTATTCAAACTACTAATGGGCCAATGTAAACAATGTGGCGTTTCCCATAAACGAAGCCGTGGACGATTGTTTACTTGTTTGCTGGATTGTTCGTACTAAGGTATCTCGGTTCAATTTCGCGTATCAAAATAACTGATTGCTGGATTTTTGCCAGGGGTTTAATTTGTTGTATTTGATGTAATTATTTAAATCTCTTCAGTGCTTATTAACATACTTAGGTACTTATTGTGCACACTGCATTATTTGCGTTACCTTACTGCATGTAAATTGTTGACAAACTTGAACAAATAAAGAATATTGTATTAAATTGCAAGAAAAAGGGCATAAAATATGGCCATATCACGTGGCCATTAGATTTACTTAATTTTGAGGAATGACCCTACATTTTAAAGCCAATTTTTTTTAAAGAAATGAATTATTTTTCATCTTTATCTCATAGTATAAAATAAAGTCGCTTTCCGCGTCTGTTTGTATATCCGCTAACTCCTCCTAAACCACGCAACGGTTTTCACTGTCATATTATAATTTCTTCCGGAAGGTTTATGTGTAGGTACTTATATTGTAGGTCCCACCCGAGCAAAGCTAGAGCTAGGGCGCTAGTATCATATTATAATATCATCTTTGCTTGGAAAAAGGGAATTAGCGAGTTACAGTTGGCGGTTGACGAATAGTTAGATGGATCTTGATGAGTTTGGTTTCTTATGCCTTCCTTTTCTTCTTTCATTGTTTACATTGTCTTCGAACGACCCTCAAGCATTTTACCGGGTACCTTATAGTTTGATTCGAAGGGCCCTATTCTGTGATTCAATACTGGTTTCCCCAATTTCTTGTATTGTTTTCTCATTTTACGAGAAATAAAGTGAGAACCACATGACTTAGAACTTTGGTAGTGGGTTTTTGTTGATTTTCATCGCGGGTCGATTACGTAAACCATTGATTTGCGACGTCATTACCCGATTTTATAGCTCGTTTGCTGTCTGATTAGGGTCTAATTTTGGACACAGACGGAAAATGTGTTGTCTACCATTTCTTCATTAATTTTCTTGTCTTGTAGGCGACAAAGTCCCACTTTATAATGAATTTAAATAAAATTAGGTTGAGGTGGTTTGCAGATTTTTAATCATGATTTCGATGTTCTGTATAGAGACCTACATAATATTGACATATTTCTCGCACAGGCTAGTCAATTTAACGGATATAACAAAATTTAAGATATACTTATAAAGTACTTACATGTATTAGGTACTTACGTAATTACGTAACAAGACGAATATCCGAATTTATTCCGAATGTCGCCTTAAATGGTAAAAAAAGTTTAATATTGGGTCCATTAACCATATAAGGACATTTCACTTACATTTCAACTTGTTAAAACTCACAGTTTAATGATTCATGTCTCGACGTCACTTAATCAACCAATTACATAACAGGAAACTAGTTATTAAATTTAAAATATCGGGCTCTATATTACTTAACCTTCTTTGGAAAACCTTCTTTGGTAAAGTGTGAAGAGTATTCATCATCATCATCTCAACCGATGGACGTCCACTGCTGGACATAGGCCTCCCCCAAGGATCGCCATAACGACCGGTCCTGCGCCGCCCTCATCCAACGGTTTCCCGCCGCCTTCACCAGGTCGTCGGTCCACCGTGTGGGGGGCCTACCCACGCTGCGCTTTCCGGTACGCGGCCGCCACTCGAGAACCTTCCGGCCCCATCGGCCATCGGTTCTGCGAGCAATGTGCCCCGCCCACTGCCACTTTAGTTTAGCAATTCTTTGGGCTATGTCAGCTACTCTGGTTCTTCTGCGGATTTCTTCATTTCTGATCCGATCTCGCAGGGAAACTCCGAGCATAGCCCTCTCCATTGCCCTGTGAAGAGTATAATAAAAACACAAATCTTAAAAATCGTGAAAAAATTACCTCTAAATAAAACCGGTCAAGTGCGAGTCGGGCTACTCGCGTACCGAGGGTTCCGTACCAAACCACCACACAACATATTAACTTACAGTTTTTATTTACTCCGGGGCCTTTAGCGCGACACCGACTCATACTTGGCTGGTTTTTATTATTTGTTGTTAAATACTGTGGCCTTTGCCCAGCAGTGGGACATTGAAGAGGCTACGTAAAAAAAAAAAAAAAAAAAAAATACTGTAGAGTTTGCTCTATAATCACACCAAGTTGATCAATTTGAGAATGACCCTGTACGGCCAGGCGTTACGGTCCTGTTACGTGGGGAAGGAGGGGTTTAAGGTTTGCGTTACGTAACGATTATTTTATCACCTTTATTCCGCCATCATAGCTAGATCGATCTACCGCTGTTTTGGATAACAACATGATAAGTAAATATCCTATCAAAAACATACAATGTAAAAAATGCACGAAGCTATTTAGATTGAATCATTCAAACCCAGTTTTGTTTATTTGCAATGAAACATTAAACTTTTTTGTTTCTTTATTAAAAACTGAATAAAGCCCAAATCTTTTGATAAAGCTACGTAACGGAATGGAGGGAGAGAGGGGTCTCACCCAAGCCAAGCGTTACGGTACCGTTACGTTACGTGGGGGCAGGGAATGGTCGAAATTTTTAGAATTTTGCGTTACGTAATTTGTGAACGATCCCTTAGGTATAAGTATAGGTAGTATACTTTTTGCATATCACACTTATTAATTTACCTCGTATTAAACATTGTCACAATGTTGTTAGCGGAGGAAGTAAACCAAGAGTGAACAATGTAGTTATCGATGCGGTGGGAAATGGTAGCTTCAGGGTCGAGAAAGTGCTGTAGCTGTTAATTAGGGTTTTTGTATTCCGAGGTAGAGGTGTCGGTTTAACATAGATAACGCGGTTTAGACGGGTACTTCTTTGTTTAATATACTTACATATAGAAATACTTGGAAGAGCGTCAGTCACTCGATGCGGAAAGTTATGGACACACAATCATGAGGGTCCCGGGTTCGATTCCGCACGGAGGACGTTGTAAGTGGCATAATATGTACACACGGCGTCTGCTCAGACTACCCTGTTTGGACTTTGAACTATTAGAAGTTGAACGCTGCGAATCGTGCGAGAGGGTGCGGTATGTTGTTGTTGCTTCGTCTCACGGCACGCTGCGCCCGCACCAGCAGCCGCGTCTATGCAGGCTCTCTACCGCACTATTTTGTGTTTTGTTCGTAGCGTAGTTATGGGTATATAGGGTGCGTAACCTGATGTGTCGCCGTGTGTACTAATGAGTTTTATAACTTTTTTTAAAATTATTGATGGGTTTGCTCTTGACCTCTATCTAGTCCTCAGGACAAAGATGGGGTCGAAGATGTAGCGAGCTTACCCAGAAGTGCACTGGCACTCTTGCACTATGACGGAACGCAGCAAGCTGCTTGGCGCCATACTCCGGCAGGAGGGTGCGGAACTGCGGAGCCTATCACACCGTTGTGGGGATCGTTCAGCCGCCACCACAAACTTGGTAGCTTGTGATGCCGTTGCCCGGGGTGGACCGCTAGGAGGTAGATCCCCAATCACCCCAAACCTCGTATTAAATATTGTGACTGTTTTCTAACTTATGCGCGTATTACAGACTGCACTCAGAAACTATGTAGTACTATATATACTATACCGAAACGGTTCAGGTAATCATCGTGAGGAAACCTGCATACGCTGAGGCGGAAATTCTGACGCGGGTATTAATTTGCACCGCATTGGGCACGCGTGGTGGATTGACGCCCATAACTGTGCCTATACACCCCCTTGAGGGTAGTTAGGCCTGTGCCCAGCAGTGGGACGCTTATAGGCTGATGATGATGATTTACGAGTACTCACGCTCATTGGATGCGAAGAGCAGGAGTGCTATTTTTGAACATCATACGATCAACTCGGCATTAGAAAAAGTCAAAATTACTATGGAGATTATGCATCTTTCTACTGCCGAGTTGATCGTAGGACGTTCAAAAATCGCACTATGCAGAGCCTATGTAAACGAAAACTTACATCGAAGTCACTTTTGAATAACATTGGAAGGGACAATAATGGACTAGTAACTTGTCAAAGAACGTTGTCACCTATTTTTAGTTTATGAAGGATTCATTTTGCAGTGTTTTCGGCCGAAAGACAAACGCCTTGTTCTAATCGTGTTTTACGAGGCAACTAAGGAATAGGATTATTTTATGCATAACGACTTAAAAGTGAACACCACATGCGTAATTTTAACAGTCACAAAAGAAATAGAAAAAGAACGTTTCAGCCAATGAAAGAAAAATGTTGACTTCAGATGACAAATTACTTAGGTACCTACTTATCTATTATTATATTCTAGAAAATTAAAAACCAAAATAAAAAGATATGTGAAAGTGACAGAGTGAGTATATAAGAAGATAATAAAAAGAAATAACAATAGTCATCAAAAATAAGTAAGTAATGGAAAAATATTTAATTTTTTGTACGGGTGCATTATGTACTGCATAGATACTCGTATAATCATTAATTATACATAATTTAAACCAACGCAAACCCCAGGGCTTAGTTAACAAGATAACTGCTCACCTGCGTCAATGTATAATTCATCCGATTATAAAAGAACAAGAACATTGTATAATCTTTTGTAGATCTCTCAGAGACAGGAAGACGATATGACGTCAAAACTGCTTGTTAGAATAAAGAATAAACTATAGATTATTCAATTGAGACAAAAATAGGATGGGGATATAAATTTGGATGGAGGTTAGGGTCACGTCCTGAAACGGGATCAATATTTTATTTGTAAAATATAGGGTCAGATTTGATAGCATTGAAATGAACTAGTAAAATATGACGTTATTTAACCTTTTCACCGCTAAAAACTCACGATCACGATCACGATGCCACAGATTTTTTTTATTTTTTTAATATCTTGGACAGTGTCACACAAATTATCTAGTCACATTTAAAGTTCTAGAATCTAGCCTGGACTTGTATTATGATAACTAGACAACGATATAGAATACATATATATAGATACAAACATCCATGACTCGGGTACAGATATTAATATTCGTCATAAAAATATTTGTCCCTTACGGGATTCGAACCCGCGACCCCCGGCACAGCAGGCAGGTTCACTACAGAATGTGCTGTCGGGCCGTCAAATAATAAGATGCTTATTATCAGGTAGGTTCTGAACAAGATACTGAGAGATATGGATAGATACTGAGCGCTGGACCAGAAGAACACTGGAGTGGAGACCATGAGAAACCACGCGGGGTAGAGGCCGCCCACCAGAAAGATGGGTCAATGATATTAGAGACACGCGGGTCCCATATGTATGCAGAGGGCGAGGGACGGAACGTCATGGAGAAATATGGCCTATGTCCGAAGACGGACTGATCAAGGGCTGTGATGGATGGATGGACTGAACAAGATGGATTCGGCACAGTTTGACTGGCACGCACTGCGCTGGCTGTGTGAGCTTCTTGCAAGCACGTACCTATCCAGACTTTTGTTTCGGGGGGCATTAAATTTTCGGGGTTATATGAATATGCCCCATATTCATAGAAAAACAATGAAAAAGTAAGTGCTGTAATCACTTGTCCATACAAATATTCGGATTCCGGGGGGGGGGGGATAAATCCCACCTATCCCCCCCCCCCTGGATACGTGCCTGGCTTCTTGAAATATTGCTCTGCTCCACTAAGTACGGGGTGAGGTGCGGTATCTGAAGTTAGTGAGGGGCAGGGTCATACTTGATTCTATACACTGTTCTGTGCTACTTCTAATTAGGGGGAAGGTGTACAAGATGATCCCCTTAAGGGAAAATGCTCGTAGTTTAAAAAATATTCGGTTTAATTCTGAAGTTTAAGCGATTAATGATAGCAAGTTTATCTGTCTACCTGTTGTCATACTCAACATGTCGAATTTAGTGATATTTCATTATTATATTTAAATTTTTCTAAAACCCTACGAAAGGATCATCTTGGACACCCCGGTGTCCAAGATGATCCCTAGGGTATGGGCAAGATGATCATGCCCCTTTTTAAGGAAAATTATATGTTTTCGTTGAATTAAACTTTATCTCAAAGAACTAGTCTCAAGCTGCGCCAGCCTTATTAATACTCACAAAATAAGTAATAACAATCATTATTATAATAAAATCAATCGTATAGTGTATAATTTTAGCAAGATTCTAAAATACCGTACTTAATCTCATACACCCGAGAACAGGATCATCTTGCCCCAATTTCAACTTTTTTAGTCTTTGTTCGATAACATAATTTTTATGCTTTCTGTTGTTGCCATACCATTCAAAATACTAAATAGGGGCATTATATAAAGCCACTTACACAACAATCTTTGTGATTGACTGCCTAGATCAAAAGTTACCTAAGCTTAAAATCAACCCTACCTTAGATCAAAGTCACAAAATTTATGTTTTTTTCCATAAAAATTTACTCGTCTGTCACATCGCCATGACGAATTCACTGATGCGAGGGGGTATCAGGGGCTACGTTTTACCAAACAAAACAACCAGATAGGGTTTATAGTTTCGCTGCAATTGAGAGGGATCATCTTACCTCAAGGGATCATCTCGTACACCTTTCCCCTACTTACAAAAAGTGACGCCAGCCACTATGCTGTAAACAAAACGTATTATTTATTACATTTAAATCAACATTTAATTGGAAACATTGCTCAGGAACAGGAAATAAACAATACCATAGTATAGAAGACACGAGGATAATGGTTATTTAATACTTATGTAATTAATGTACTTATCATAAAAAGTTGTTTGTTTCTGACATAATAGGGTAGCGGACTGCATAAAATTATATTTTAGTTCATTCTAGTAAAAAAAATTTAATTTTTAGCTTCAATATCGACTATTTTTAATAATAGGATGAACTATAAAAGTAATGAAATGTTGATGACGTCACTTGTTAGTATTTCGTACAATTTTATACAAACCGCGCGTTGCTAATTTGACTAGTCTATTAGTCCGTTCCAGGACCGTTCCCCTATTTCTATGAGAGAGCGAAAATTCGCGCTGCATAAAAACGTACTATGGTGATATTTTCAACACTAACCAATTAAAGTCAATGAAATTTTGCAGAAACAATCTAGAAACAAATCTCTATGCTTCTATGGAGTCAGATTTTCGTTAAAATATACAGTTTCAATGCTAGGATTAATTTAAGATTTGTATGGAAATCTTTGAGGCACTGTAACTTGAAAACTATACATTTTAACGAAAATCGGACTCCATACAAGCATAGAAATTTGTTTCTAAATTGTTTCTGCAAAATTTCATGGATTTAATTGGTTAGTATTGAAAATATCACCATAGTACGTTTGTATGGAGCGCTCTCCGAATTATATACACTTAAATTCTAAAATGAAATAAAAGAAACTGTCTTATTAGAAACAAGACCATTTTATTGCTATTTTCTGTGATTTCTTTAAATTACCTATTGATTGTGTTACATTGCTTATATGCATTGTTTTTAAATGCAATTGATCGTTTTTGCAAAGTTGTATTTGAAGTGCAATAATTATAACCCCTGGCTACTTAATGCTATTTATATTGTACTTATCTAAAGTAGTTACTATAACAGTGACCTGAGCACGAGTTTACTAAGGTATTTAAAAGGATTCTAAACGTCAGAGGTCTTTTCGGAAACTATTTCTTATAGCCTCAATATTTTTTTCTGACATTTGTATAATGTAGGTATGTACCTATTGCTCCTGACCGATTTCGGCCACAAGTGGCGACTGAACTCCTTTGTTGAAGTTTAAGGCTTAAAATATTATTAGTTTTAACATTTCATTTTGCTGTTTTAAATCAAATTCTAGATTGTAATATTTAGGGCCTGTTTCACCACTTCTGAGTAAGTTCTTGTTAGCTTATCCGACATATATTTTGACATAATTTCATACAAAATATCTCAAAATATCTGTCGGATAAGCTAACAAGAACTTACTCAGAAGTGGTGAAACAGGCCCTTAGTATCGGACGGATAGCAAACCCGCACATTTCCAATCCGAGGCTTTGCACCACTACTAGAGCTTTACTGAGATACTAAATTATACTGTTTGATCATGTTATCATGTAGCTTGTGAACTGGTGCTAAGGCAACAATGTCATCGTTCTTTAGATTTGCTGCCACTCGAGGCGATATCGTGTTTTTATCGAATTGTTTTGATACATCACTTCGAGGAGACACGTTGAATTGATTCAGTTCGATAAACATGTTTCTGAACACTTATCTTAATACTACTACTTAAGTACTAGAATGGAATTTTTTTTCATTCGATGAAGCGCTAAAACTGTTTTCAACATTAAGAGCCTGTTTCACCAGTTTTGGTTAAGTTCTTGTTAGCTTATCCGACAGCTTATTTGAAATATTATGTATGAAGAATATGTCAAATGAGCTGTCGGATAAGCTAACAAGAACTTATTCGGAAGTGGTGTAAACACCTTTTAAATACAAATAAACATTTAAGGGGGTGGTGTAGACCATCAAACTGTACAACTTTCACTATGGGACCAATATCGAAATCGTGAAAAAAAAAAAGATGTTCCATACTCTACAAATCGACTAGAGCTAAAATATGTATGGGATATCAGATTTTTTTTTTCGCGATTTCGATGATGGTCCCATAGAGGAAGTTGTTCAGTTTTACGGTCTAAACAACCCCTTTAAGAGTTTTAAAAATTTATTCTTACTTATATATGTAACATCCCGTATGTATGCCTATCTCTTTTAACGTATAAGTACTATCACACTACATACGTAAGGTATATTATATCTAAGTTAAATTCAACAGCCAACCCTACCACCAATCAGTAAAAGATACAAATGTGATCTATTTTTAAACTTCTGCGCGTGAGCACGAGAACATAAACGTTGAGTAAATAACGATTTAGGTTTGTGGGTGTGTCTGTGTGTACACTAATAATAGCCATCACGTGGTTTACACAAAACAATCGTAGAACCAAGTACCTAAATAGCAAATGTGTTTTCGTAACCTGCGATTTCCAGTAAATTGTACGATGCTGTTTATCTGCCAACTATCTTTGCTTCAGGCAAACCTCTAATTTGTATGGTTGGTATTTTATCTGATTGTCTGACAAAAAGTACAATACATAGTAATGTTGTCCTCGAGTGGCGACCGCGTAGGCAAAGCCCATCCGTGGGTAGGCCCCCACATGGTAGACCGCCGACCTGGTGAACGCGGCGGGAACCCGTTGGATGAAGATACCGCAGGACCAGTCGTTGCGACGATCCTTCGACAGCAGTCGACGTCTATCGGCTGAGATGATGATGATGATGACAATGTTGTTTGTAAAACTAACATGTGTTGAGAAAATAATGTTAGGATTTTTAAAAGGTGGTCTTAATTATTTCTTTACAGTTTGAAGTGGCAATGGGCTGTTCATATCTGCTGAAGAACTGACAACCGATGGGGTGTCAGAGTTCTAGAGTGGAGACCGCGAACTGGTAGGCGTAGTGTGGGACGCCCTGCTGCCTGCTGGACAGACGACCTAAAAAAAGTAGCGGGGAGCGACTGGATGAGGAAGGCCATGGACAGAGTTTTGTGGCGCGCCTTGGGAGAGGCCTATGTTCAGCAGTGGACGATGGTAGGCTGATGATGATGATGAATTATTTCTTTACAGTCATGTTCACTGGCCAGATTTAATGCCATATCAAACCGATCTAATATACTTAATTGATGTTATAAATAACATAAAGGAAGATCCTTAAATAAATAAACTTTTATTATCTTCGATGTTAGGTACATAGGTACTTTCCCTTTTAGTTCAATTTGTTTGAGTTACTACTCTACCTAGTAGTTCTATCAATGACATTTATTAAAAGTGCAAGGGTAGATTACATTTAAACCAAGGACTCAATCTAATCAATTTAATAAACAAACAATGTTTTCCAAACAAAACGGGGAATTCTACAAAGCGTAGGTAAACTACGTAAACAAGCTCTAGAAAATAACAGGAAAGTTATCGAAATTGGGTTAAAACGTATCTTTTAGAGGAAACATACCCACGCATTCCCGAAAACAAAGGGCCAAGGACTCGAGTGATTTCAAAAACGACAAAACTGCCAAGAGTGACACGTCGAGTATTGACGACGGATATTTGGCAGCAGATTACATTTAAAAACCATCTTTACTGTAATTATATCGTATCAATTGACTTAAGAGGAAGATTTAAGGTTGAAAATCGAAGAAATAAACATTAATACAGCAGTAAATTATAATATTGTTTTCTATTGTTTACTACAAACGCTAAGCGCCGCGTGACAAGTGTATAATTAGGTATCCTATGGCTATCAACAGCGTAGTTGTAACAATCACATGTCTCAATCTCAAAGAAAACGATAGCGTGATGATGTATGTCTATTTGGAAATGAAGCCAGATATAGCCAAGAACTGAGAGGTGTGAAAGGCACTAGCAAGGGGGAGTTATTTACACATGTGAAGATCCAGGGGGAGCGGGGAGGGCAAGCCATCTACTCATCTGGCAATAAAAGAATGAATATAGGTAAGTACCTAGCGCTTTCATACACGATGACGCATTGACGGAGCGACAGATGTCAGTCCGACATTTGTGAAGCAAGGAGTTGTATGAAACCGCACGTAGAAGCACACACGGTGACGGATTGACGCACCGAGGTCCGAGTGTGCTTCTACGTACTGATGTCTGCCGCACCGTCAATGCATCATCGTGTGTGATCCCTCTAAGTGAATGAAACATAGGAAAAACTATACATATACTAGGTAAGAAAAGCAATAAAGCAGCAAAAAGTTTGTTGAAGAAAATGGGTTGGTTCTCGAATATAGCACTCTTTGGTACTATAATGTGCCACCCCGAATAGAAATAGGGTACATACGTATGTAAGCTTGGTTTGGCTTCGTATAGGACCAACCCAGTCCATTGTCGTAAGAGGCGACTAATTCCTTCAGGCGTCTTTACACATCTTTGACGTCCAAACCGTGTGACTCTCACCGATCCCGACTACCCCTACGTCGTAGGCCGTGTAGTCCCAGCAACGCTCACTGCCGAGGTCCGTACCCATTCTGGGTGCCCCTTGGGCAGGTTGCTTAAGCTCTTGCATTTGGTTCTGTAGACCCTTCGTGGTCCCGCCAATAGTCCGCAGTAAAAAGCAGTAAATGCTCCCTGAGTAATGCTGTATTAGTCACACAAAAAAAAAAAAACGGTGTGACTGTCGGACTATAGCAACTGCAATTGATCCCACTTCTGATCGTATCGGGCTCCCCGTTCCATCAGACAAAGGAGAGTAAGGACGAGAGAGTGTATAATTGTGTTTAGCGCGTAGGTACACGTATCCACTTCAGTACCTCATTGCATACCTACCTGAGGTGCGATTTTTGAATGTTATCAGTGAGTTTGAGCGGTTTTTAAAACTTATACAAAATACGAGTGGGAAGGGGCACTCGTATTGAACTCATGGGTATGAGAATTTAGTCACCGGTAAGATTAAAAAACGCGAACTTTGGGAAATCTGTGAATATCGGCCATTTTACTTAGCCGGTGACTTTTAAAAATCGCACTCCTGAATGCTTTTCCATAAAGATTCGCAGTCGCCGTAGTCGAGATCGACTAGGAATCCATCATTTTCATGTTTGTATACTAAAAGTGTTTCAAAAACTTCGAGCCATCGCCACAAGATTGCCGGAGGTCGTATGGCATGCGACAAATATTCGGAAGGAAGTAAATAACGTTGTTCCTCCTTTGTTTCCGTAACTTCTACCTAATTGTAGGTAGGTAGTACTACGCTTAACAACGGTCGTGGGAAAATGAACATGTGCTCACGTAATAGTGCTACAGTTAATCTGTTTTGATAGATTGTACCATATTACTATATTTTTTGTTTTGCTTTTGTTACGAGACATATATGATCGTCTCATTCCGCGAAGATGGAACAAATCTGGGATTGTAAAGTTAGTTCTTCATACAAAAATTCAATGAACGATAGGTATACTTAGATTTATTTTTGTTTCTCCATTTTTGTAAAACAAATGTAATGTAAAATTCAAATTAGGCACCTACGCTGATTTTTGCCGATTTTTTTAACTGTTCCTTACATTGCTCGTGAATAAAATCACTTATTCTTACTGCTTTATGCAGGGCATGAACTTATTTATACAGAACTAAAATGTAAGCACAGTATCGAATGCACAAGTCGGATTGAATGATTTTACCTTGCGAGGTTTCTTATGCAATAGCTGTTACGTCTGTTATGTCAAGGAATCCTTAGTAATTCCTATAGTACTTATAGTTAATCGGATACTGTTGTTAGTATTGCAGTTAATCTCACTGTTTAATAAAGTAAGCCCCTCGCCTCGGCTCGCTAGACTAGGGTTGCCATCCCCAAATTTTGATAACCAGGATTTTTCAGTTTAAAAAAGGACACTGTCGGTGTATATCTATAAAACTCAACTAAGTAATAGCTTTTATGTAAAATTTTATGAAATATCATTAGTTAAATTAAATATAAAGAAATGATGAAATTAATTACATGATGAAATTAATTTAAATATCACGATTCAAAAATAGCACTTCTGGACAACCTGACGACGACACAGCCGGCTAGTGTGCCTAGCAAGTATCACGTAACCATGTAAAAATAATAAATATGATAAGTACTACTATGTATTACGGTGTAACTGTAGAATAAGTGTACCAACTACTTTATGATGTATTTTATTATTTTTTGTATTAATTACGTAATATAAGACGAGTGTGCAGTGTCAATACAAACATTGTAATGTTTTAATGACACCAAGTATTATTGTGACTGTATTTTCCTTTATATACAATAAATAAAAAAATTTAAACTATACTAAGCTGTTCCTGGCATGCGTTGCAAATTGAAATGCCCCTTTTTTTCCTGACATACACTTGGATTGTTTTTTTGAAGTTAGTGCGTTCACACACGATGACGCATTGACGCAGCGGCAGACGTCAGTCCGTCACTTGTGAAGCAAGGAGTTGTATGAAACCGCACGTAGAAGCACACACGGTGACGCATTGACGCAACGGGTGTGGTTCTATCCCAAGCAGCATAACAAGCTGTATAAAAGCTGTATTTGAGTTCTTTTTTATACTTAAAGCTGCTTATTGAGCCTGTATAAATGCTGTATAAGCGCTTATACAGACCTTATAAGTGCAAAAAGGGCCCATGTTATACAGCTTTTATCGTTAGTAGAGCTGTATAATAGCTGTAGAAGCAATTCATAAGCCTTATAGCATCTGTATAAGAGCTGTTATTCGGTGTAATGAGAAACCATTACACTCCAAATAATATCTTATAAAGATTATGTTTTTAAATAAGAGTTTGAAGAGAATCAAAAAATTCTAAAAATAATCGAGACACAATATTTTTCGTACAAGTCATTGCTAATATGAATAATGGTGACAACAGTTTATATATTTCAAAGTGACATATTTTCAAGTTGAAGATAAAGATAAAGTGTTAATTGGTAAATCAAAGTGGAAATCAAATTATATTGTCAATGTGTGGTTGGTTATGGGCAATATTTTCACGCGCCAGTAAAATTATCAAACAAATATAAAGAAAATTACGAAATACGGATAATTAAGTGTTTGTTTATAAGGTTATAAAATAAATTATGTTTAAAATAATAGATTTTAGGACACGGTAATCATTATTTTAGCTTATTGTCATGAAACGGCTCCAGCTATCGTCAAATATTGGATTAATTTTATTTTAAATTTTTGTTTTTGTTAGTTCTAAAATGGCGAGAATTTGTTATACAGCTTAGATGATAATTGGAGGGTATTATGGTCTTATTTGCTGTACTACGTAGAAAATGGATCATATAATACAGCTTTTGGTTTTTAATCAGAGTTATAAGATAATATTATTTTTATTATTTAGGCTGTATGTGAGTTCTGAATTCATAACTAATAATTCTCTTTAGGGATCCGTGTAAGAATTTACTATCCCTGAGCAAGATTTAATTTTAAAGTGGAACATTTTACAATACAATCATTTTTTGAAGTCGAGGATCTATTTTATAATTTCAATGATATACGGTGACACGTCAAGCTGTACTAAACCAACATAACCTGGCCGCGCGTAGGTTGAATATCTTATAACGCCGCGCGGTCGGCTTATTTTGGTTTTGTATAGCTTGATGTGTTTGCCGTGTGTTGTGTATTGCCGTGTGTACATGTTATTTTGTTCTTACTTTTTGTTTACGTAATTTAGTTAGTATTTAACATAAACACGTAATCGCGTGGCTGTGATTGTCCTTACGACACAAATTTATATATTTGGTTTTGTAGCCTACCTAGTTGGCACACAACCATGTAGGTAACGTAGAGAAAAATTTAAAAAAAATCTACTGTCTATTACAAAACTGCAGTACCAACACGATTCAAATGTATGGGACAAAATATTTTTTTTTCTCTATTTGGCCCCGTAGTGAAACTTGTTCAGTTTAAGTATTACTTGGGTGTTTTGTTACATCCTATAGACATATCTACATAAAGTTGTATGTGTGTAATTTACAACAAGTAAAAAATTAAAGGCATTTTTTCGTAAATTCTGTTTTTTAATTTTCTTTTAAACTGTATGCAAAAGGGTATGAAGTATAATTGATCTTTGTGTTCGATATATACTAATTTCATTTTTATATCTTGTTCAACGATTTTGGTACTTATTTGTTTCATTGTACCTAAAATTGTTCTAGTGTCACATGGTAAGTCAAGGAAATCTGCAATTTACAATTGCGGCTAAATCGTTTAGAGCTATTTGAGATAAATATTTCTTTCTGTAGCCCATTCCTTTATTCGCCGACGAAACAACATATTTTCTGAAAATTCGTCTTCGTCATTATTTGAACTACTTGTGCTGCTGCATGAAGAAACATCATCATCAGGTTCCAAAGGTTTAACTAAATCCATAAATTCGACACCATTAAATGGTTTTCCTATGGAACCTTTGTTGGACGGCAACGGAACTGTCGCTTGACTGTGGGTTGCCCAATTTAATATATCCGTTTCCGTATCTGTCAGTAAAGCAGGCTAAAGCTGTACTATGGATGTAATTTATATTTTTAGTTTTAAAGCACCCTTGTAGATAGAAATTATAAAACCACTATATTCAAAAGAGTGTCTAATTACGCTATAAGAATAAGTTTTATAATGGAATTTTCATATACCATTGTACGGAAACAAGTGTCGAGAGATACCATAATAATACTGTAAGCTGTAGTAAGTAAGTGATCACATGCAAAATACAGCCTTTATGCAGCTTTAACGATAAAACTAGCTTAAAGTGTAACAAAATACTTAAAGTTGTATAGTAGAGTTTTCATATTCTGTTTTAATACTCTAAGCTTACGCGAATCCCTTAATACAGATTTTATACAGCTTTAACGATAAAATTAGCTTAAAGTGTCACAAAATACTTAAAGCTGTATAGTAGTATTTTCATATTCTGTTTTAATACCCTAAGCTTAGGCGGATCCCTTAATACTGACTTTATACAGCTCAAGCTGTATAATAACTGAAAAATCCCGCTTATAAAGATTGAAGCATCCTTTGACTCTCTTGTACGTCTTTAAAAGAACTTTAAGTTCTAAATTAGCTGGTTAATTGATGTACAAAACGCTTGCATGCTGCTTGGGATGGGACTTGACCACAGAGGATTATATTGTACAGAGTTACAGCTTCATACAAGCTCGCAAAAGCAGCGCATCACTACATGCGCAGCATGATTGTGTGCGCGTTCACCTACGGGGCTCACGAACGAGGCCGAGGGGACACTTTGGCTATGCTTCGGGTGGTTACGGCGTAACGAGGGTGTGAATTTAATGTGTGAGATATCGTCCATTCTTCCTTTCGGAAAGGCAAAGAGATTGGAGCCACTGACCTCTGTTAATATTAAGATGTCTATGGATTATTTTCCGTTTTATCTGTCATTGTAGAATGTCATGTGAATATAATGTGTGAGATATCGTTCATTTTACTCGAGCACGTTCAAAATTAGTTTAATAATATTAAACGAAATGGTTAATTATTGCACTGTGTGCTTTAATAATACGAGCAGGAACACAAACATTCCTTCTTCATATACCCCAAAGATCGTGACAGGTAAGTGCATACAATTTTTAAGTCACCGTTTTTTTAATTTAAACTCATTTTACTCAACTAAATAACCAATAATAAATAACATAACAAACAACAACAACAAAACAGAAAAACAATATTCATATTGTAAAACATTATCCTTCATACCACGGCTTCATACTTCAATTAAATTTATTTCCTTTTAGACAGCCCTATAAGAATAGGCTAATGTAATCGAAGCTCCTAGGAAGCTGTTGCTCTGTACAATATAATCCTCTGTGACTTGACATCTGCCGCTCCGTCAGTACGTCGTCATCGTGTGTGAACGCACTAAAGCACACTCGTTTTTTCAGTATTGTTACGTTTTAGAATTACTAAGGTAAGTGTATAATTAATCAGTCACATAATGTGGTCATTTGTCACTTAGAGCTCGTGACACATTGACAATTTATCTAGAAGACGCAGACTCGTCTACAGTAACAACATTTTGGCACTCGT
Source organism: Agonopterix heracliana (assembly GCA_963693445.1). Classification (NCBI taxonomy): domain Eukaryota; kingdom Metazoa; phylum Arthropoda; class Insecta; order Lepidoptera; family Depressariidae; genus Agonopterix; species Agonopterix heracliana. The sequence continues at coordinate 5,699,050 of OY856321.1, forward strand.
CTCTAATTTGCTGAAGGTTATTCATTCTTTTAGTGCAATTTTATTATAATATATTACATTATAGAGTAAAAAAAGAACTATCTTTGATGTACCTCCTACATCAAAAATTTAATTCTTTTTTTTTCTATAGGTTTTGAATTGCTTAAACAAATTTTGTATAGGTATGTATATGGCACAGTGGACTCAGATACCTACATAATGTGTCATCAATATTAGTGTCAACAATATTAGTAGGTAGGTACTTGAAAACAAAAAGTAAATTTATAGAAACTCGACTCGAGGAAAAAGAGAAAAACACGCAAAACCCTAATAACTATTTAATTTGTAGAGGTACAGAATTGATTAGATAAGAAACATTTTTGATACCTAATACTTTATAATAAAACAAAACAACAACAAAACAACTCCTTTAAAATATAGGTCTTTTGTTAAACCTGTATAATGAACTTTGATAAAGTTATATGTCAAGATTGACAGTCGAAGATAAGAAAGCGTCGAAAAAAATAGGAACCAGTACTGGTTCCAAAACCCAATACATATACACGCACACATACATAATTTGTATGGCGCCCCACGCACACCAACCTATGAAACTTGGCCCCTTTTGTTTTATACGGCAAAACATTGAGGCTCATTCTAGACATTATATACTTTTTCTAAGTTTAAAATATACTTAGGTCTTTTGTTAAACCTGTATAATGAACTTAACATTTTCCAAGATTTTTCGCCTTTTCATGAAAATCGGCTCAAGCCATTTTGAACAAACTGGAGTTGATAACAGTGATGAAAGTTATTGAGTCATTAAATTTAATAGCACCTCAATGTTATAACGTTTATTTCTTAACACATTGTAATACCTAAGCACCTACATCAAAACACGTAAAACACCCTTCATATAAAACCAACATATTTATGCACCTGACGACATCACAAAATACTGCTATTTCCAGAAGGCCCATATGTTTCAGTTTCAGCCTACCATTACCCTCAATATTCTACTTTGAAGTTAAGTTATGCTAAGTATTCCACCGCGAATAAACTGGAACGGGATCCGTTACTTTTCTTCATTAAACAGTGTCCACTAATATCTCTCTTATGTCTTAAACATAAGGTTGGGAAGAGCTTAATGCATGGGACTTAAAATCTGGAACTTATTTATCACCACTGTAAACATAGTAACGGTATGGACTTTACAGTTTTGTTTTACATAACCTATTTGCTTATTCAATTTGATCGTATAAAAAAAAGGTTTTAGGTATGTTATTCAATTAGATTTTTTTTCAGCAACTTTATGTCTTGGTCGTGTCCACTCTTGTTTCTATTATGTAGTCGGGATCACTTCGTTTCTCATGAATTTCAATGGACAGACTTTGAATTTCTAAAACTGTGTTTTTGTGAAAGTTGGGACGGTTAAGGTTAAGACTTGGGTTAAGGCCTGAAAAGTGAAATTCAAAGTCATCAATCATCCATCACCTTGTGAAGGTTACCTATGTTTTGGATCACTGATGAAAAAAGAAACAGAAATAAACTAACTGAAAAACTTTCATCTTATCAATATAGACAGACATATTTTTAAGGAATAAAGTATTATGATTTAAAAAATCTGTCACTTTCAGGCCTCCGCACATTGCAGCGATATTATCGAGCTATTTTATCAAGCGATATTATCGACAGCGATATCGCGACACCTTACACACTGCAGCGATTCCGTGATTCGCGTCACGCATGCGCCCAGCACTGAATGCAATGCAGTCGAAAGAGATTGCGTCAGGTTGCGATAATATCGCGGCAGTGTGTGGGACCGAGCGCGTCCCCATACAAAATGTACTGAGAACAAATATCGCAAAATCGCAGCGATATTATCGCTCGATAATATCGCGGCAGTGTGTAGGATCGCGCGCGTCCCCATACAAAATGTACTAGAAATAAATATCGCAAAACCGCAGCGATAATATCGCTGCAATGTGCGGAGGCCTTTCATCTATTTCGCGTCACGCATGCGCCCAGCACTGAATGCAATGCAGTCGAAAGAGATTGCGTCAGTTTGCGATAATATCGCGGCAGTGTGTGGGACCGAGCGCGTCCCCATACAAAATGTACTGAGAACAAATATCGCAAAATCGCAGCGATATTATCGCTCGATAATATCGCGGCAGTGTGTAGGATCGCGCGCGTCCCCATACAAAATGTACTAGATATAAATATCGCAAAACCGCAGCGATAATATCGCTGCAATGTGCGGAGGCCTTTCATCTATAGAATAGTAGGTACTTCAAACAATGTTTAAAGAAAATCTGCAATTTATCCCAATATTCCTCGAAATATTTAGCCTGAAAACATATTTCAAACCAAACAGACTTTCGAGGAACCGAGTTTTATCATTCATATGACATAATTTCATGTTCTCTTTTAAACTTTATTTATAAAGTGGTGTTGATGGTATATAAACAAGCATATTTATTAGACCGCTGGACTCGTTGCCAAGAAATTGATGTTTTTCAGTAATAACTGTGGCAGGGCCGGATTTAGTCATAAGAGCTCTGTAAGTAAGTCTAAGAGGAGTATGAGTCATTACAGGCCCTTTCCAACTTCTAAATTTTACACTTCTTCTTCTTTCCTTTGGAAAGAGCGAGATTAAGAATCTCCGTGGTCGAATGAATGCAGTCTCTTTACAAAAAATACACTGAGGGTAACTAAAATCTCATAGTAACTTGAAACATGATTTTCTCAAAATCCTTGGAGCCGATTTTGATGCGCCTTTCAGTGAGTAATGAGGAAAGGTCTCCCAACAAATCTACCATACTCCCATCTCTATTGTTTCATAGGCCATACAAACTACTACATCCTCCATACAAAATACAAAGTTGCCCAGTCTCTTTTAAAAACTTATGTGACCAGTTTTTCTTTTACTTCGTCTTTGTTACATGAAGACTTGTATCTATGTGATTTCATCACACGATATTTTGTTCGAGCTTTACTTCTTCAGTCACTTCTACCGCTTTGACCTCGGAGTGTACCCTAGGTTCTTAGGATCTAGGTAGTTTTACGTTTTTAGTTGGCATGTTTAAGGAAAACAGTATAAAAATTAGTAACCTTGTACTTAACAAGGAAACTTGGGGTTTCAGTTGTTAGGTAGTTTTTAACTGTAACAGAGTAACTATCTAGAAATGTCGATGCGGTCGTTAGTTTTAACTTTCAGGGCACTTCGACACAGTTGATGTGATGGGTATACCCAACCCAGTCACGTCTTACTTCCAAACCAGAGGTCCTGGGTTTGAATACCGGTTCGGTCAAGGATGTCACATGTTTCTGTCGTTGCTTGTTATCTGGATTCCATGATAAAAAGCTTTTGTGCCTGAGAGCGTTATTGTAAATACTTCCAAGTGTATTACTGCGTGGCGAATCTGATCGCTAGAAAAGGTTCGTAAGCTGTGGAATATATGGAAAATTTCGTCGCATTTTATTTATTTAACAATCTAAGAATATTACTTTACATTACAGCTAGCTTTACGCAATACGTTAGGTACGTAAATAGAAATATACTTAAGTACTTTTACTTAACTTTCTGCGGCGCTACAACCCCTGGGCCCAATTTAATAAACATTGACAATGACAATTCAGTTTACATTGCTGTTAAGTAGTGAAACTAAACAAGCGGTAGGAATGTGTCCTAACATTCTCAGCAATGTACTCTGAATTGCCGTGGTAAATTAAAATAGGCATGTTTATCAAATGTAGTCTGCAATTGAATTCCATCTGTCACGATCGCTTTCCTTTTCCAGATAATAAAACCTAAATAGTAAATCTATTTACAAAGCAAGTTAAAACAGTATGGTACCCATAGCACAATTTGTCTGCTACTGTCCATTTTGCGCGTCGCGCAATATTGAATACAAAAAATCCCATCCCAGAGACGCGAGACAAAGGGCCTCGCTTCCTTTGGGGGCCACAAGCAGTTACTATAAGGATAATCCGGCACTGTATTTGTGGTAATTTATTAGGCAAGGGCTACTCACGGATAAAATTAAAACGCGGTTTGATGATACCGGTAGTAGAATCGTAGACATGCTGTCTACGTCGTATTCAAGTGGGGATTTAAAATACAGACCTACAAGACAGATGTTTTGTTCGACTAATAAATAGATATATTATTACGAAATATTCGGTGAAGGAAAACATCGTGAGGAAACCTGCATGCTTCAATTTCGAGGCATGTATTGTACCTACTGTCTATTAAAAGTGGCGACGGGCTCACCCCCCGTCACACTGGACAGAGTTTCGGTAGGTACTGGTGAAACGTGGATGTTCTGAGGTTTCGGAAGATCTCTGACTCCCCCCTCGGGGAATATAGTCGTGAGCATATGCTTATTACGAAATATTTCAACTTTATACCTAGTCTTCTTCTTCTTATCGTGCGGGCAAGCCCTGGTGTCAGAGTTTATTCAAACCGCCTTACGGCCTCTGACGTGATTTTTTATGTAACGACTACTACCACCAGAGATAGTAGCCGGTACCAACGGCTTAATGTGCCATCCGAAGCACGGAATCATTTTTCTGTTTAGACAATCAGGTGATTCAACCTGCAATGTCCTAACCAACTGGGGAAAAACGCACAAAGTGATATATCACTAGGTAGGTGTCCCCCGTGGGAATCGGACCCACGACCTCCGTGTCAAAAGCCCGATGCTCTTAACCATCCACGGAGGCAGTTATAACTTTATAGTGAAACAGTTTAAAAACATGCACGCCGTTTTTACAACCTGTGTGATTTTCACTGTACTCGTAGATAAGTGAAGGCTAATCTGGTTTTGTACAAAAGTGTTCCTATGCCATTGTTACAGTGTAAGTAATTAGTTTTGCTCTAGTGACACATGTAATGGTCAACGCTAGTCTCTATTACAAACGTGTACAGCCATCAACTCATTAGTCATGTATGTACCTATGTGTATAACAAATCTCCGTCCAAGTAATTTTCCAGATCAGCTGTTATTGGCAACACACATTGCAAACTATGTCAACTTACTTACTGTGTGTATGTGATTAATAATTACAAGCGTGTTACAAGCTAAAGACAGTGAAAACAGATTATTTTCTTTCAATTTTGATTAGGTATGAACTTGTACTGAATATAGGGTCCAACTTAATATGCTGACACTTTTTTAAGAGGATGATCAGACCGTCAAACTGAACAACTTTCTATATGGGACCAACATTAAAATCGCGAAAAAAAAATCAACTGTCCCATACAAAACTGCAAACCGACTCGAGCCATAAATGTATTGGACGGCAGATTTTTTTTTTCGCGATTTCGATGTTGGTCCCATGGAGAAAGTTGTTCAGTTTGGTGGTCTGATCATCCCCTTAAAAAAGTGTCAGCATATTAAGAAGGACCCTGTATGTATTGCAAGGGCGAACAAAAATGTGTTGTAGGTAAAACTTTAGGTAAATCTTCTCAGCCCATTGAATTGACTCACCTCACTCACCAACTAAGTTCCCAACTATTCATTAACTAAGCCCAAGTCTAGTAGCGAATTTATCGAAATAACCATAATATGATACATTCTCCAGTGCTCGAATGGAGTGTAAGAATGAGGATTCTGGCTTTGGTCTCATTATTTGATTCTATCGCATAATTGCAGCTTCCACTGCCTGCAGTAATCTTGAGGAGACGTCTAAGGCAGAGCTATAGGTACGTTATGAATGGAGCGACATGGAAACAATATGTTGATATTTAAGGCCTCCGCTCATTGCAGCGATTTTATCGAGCGATAATATCGCTGCGATTTTAGATAATTGTTTCCAGTACATTTTGTATGGGGACGCGCGCGATCCTACACACTGCCGCGATATTATCGAGCGATAATATCGCTGCGATTTTGCGATAATTGTTCTCAGTACATTTTGTATGGGGGCGCGCTCGATCCCACACACTGCCGCGATATTATCGCAACTCTTTCGACTACATTCAGTGGTGGGGCGCATGCGTGACGCGAATCGCGGAATCGCTGCAGTGTGTAAGGTGTCGCAATATCGCTGTCGATAATATCGCTCGATAAAATCGCTCGATAATATCGCTGCAATGTGCGGAGGCCTTTAAGGAAGAGCCAGACATCAACCACACTTCATCATCATGATCATTCTACATATACGTCCCACAGCGAGGAACAGGCCACTACTTTCAAAGACAAGTATTAGTTCACCAAGCGTGCCCAATGCGGATTGGCCAGACTTCACATACGGATCAGCGTATGCAGGTTTCCTCACGAGACGTTTGAGAGCAATATGTTTTACGTCTGCTCTCGAGCTTTGAAAAACTCAAAAGTAGGAGGTATTCTCTTTGCTTTCTCTAGTGCTGCCTTCGCTGTATTTTGAGCATAGAGGTAGGAATAGAGGAACATACAGCTGAGAGAGCGAGATGTATCTAGCGGCACCACTGTATAATAGAAAGAGATACGTGACGCGAATCAATAGAACCGTTTTTTAGTCACCAATCAATTTTTACAATTCGGTTTTCGTGAATAATTGGGAATCTAAAGTGAAATCGTAGATAATTTTGTGAAATATACTGACACTACTTCATTAATTTATCCACGATTTTACGTTAGACTCAGAATTATAGACAGTATTAGAATTTTTGCCTGCGAATAGTCTCCAAAAAACATCCAAAAACTGTTTCATTTGACAACTCATGTCACGGACTCTATTCCAGTAAGGTATAATAACTTTATGATTTTGAGTATCGATCGAGTCGCTCTACCTCTGGTCTGTTGAAGATGCTATTTCGAACCTCAGAGCACTTGAGTTGGGATGCAGGAACACGGTTAATATTATCCAAAAATAAATGCAGACGTGAGACTGCGCGGCGGCCGAGTTGACCTTTGCTTTTATTATAGATTTTTAGTGACGCAAATCGTTAAAATCTTCTTTTAAAAGTGTCATTGGGTGGGTTTATAAGCTATCGAGGGATTCGCGAAAGAAATGAATCTGTTAACAAGCTGATTAGTTTGTCCGCAGGCTTTAAATTGTGTGATTAATTATTCTGTTGTTCTTTGATAAAAAGTCGTGGCTGACTGTTGTATGGGAGTTTTCTAGTTAAGCGACAACGTATTAAATACGTCTGTTGACTATTTGAATAAAAATTTTATAGCTGATGTTTGCAAAAAGCGCTGGTCACACGTAGGTACTGACAAAAAAACTGTAGCATGTACCTTGTGCTTCCTTTAAGAAGATAGCAAATCGACACTTGTATAATCTATCCCTATATCATCATTTCAGCCGATAGACGTTCACTGCTGGACATTGGCCTACCGAAGGATCGCCACAACGACCGGTTCGTCACTAGGCCCTCATCCAACGGGTTCTCTCTAACTTCCCCAGGTTTCTTCCGGATCTAAATCAAACACCACCACCCATCATTTTAAATCTATTGCCCAAAGTCGCTACCCACACCAAAGAGACGTGTTGCCGGCAACGGTCAAATCGGGGATTCGGACCACATCCGGTGCCCTTAAGTACACAGGGTGAACTCGATATCATTAGTAACCTTTTAAACTAAGAGTCTACCCATCAAACTAAACAACTTTTACAATGGGAGCAAACCGATCAGAGCAAAAAAAAATCGGCTGTCCCATACTAAACTGCAATGCCTACTCGACTAATGCTTTTATAATTTAGATGAATTTTTAGACCCATCATGTGCCTAAATTTGAAAATTTGTATTTATTATACATAGCTATTAAGAATGTTTATGTAATTACTAATTAGTACTACCAAATCGCAGTGCCCCACCGGGGTCCATATTGTGTTCAGGAGTGCGATTTTTGAATGTCATTCGGTGAGCTCAGCCGTTGAAAATGTCAAAAATACTATGGAGATACGCATCTTTTTAGTGCTGATTTGACTCTCAAAAATCACAGGAGTGCGTTTTTTGAAAGACAAATCCGCAGTAGAAAGATGCGTAGGTCCATAGTAATTTTGACATTTTCAACTGCTGAGCTCACCGAATGACATTCAAAAATCGCACTCCTGGGAGGCGATTTTTGAATGTCATGGGTGAGCTTGAACGGTTTTTAAATCTCATACAAAAGCGTTCTCATTGCATCTTTCTACTGCTGATTTGACATTGAAAAATCATACTACAGGAGAGAGATTTTTGAGAGTCATCTCTGTAGTATGATTTGACAATCCGCAGTAGAACGATGCGTATCTCCATAGTAATTTTGATATTTTCAACTGCTGAGCTCACCGAATGAGATTCAAAAATCGCACTCCTGAAATCAATTGTAACAACTTATGTACCATATGGAAGCAATAAACAATTTATATTTGTATTTGACTAAAATGTGTGCAACAGCAGATTTTTTTTTTGCTCCGATCGGTTTGCTCCCATAGTAAAAGTTGTTCAGTTTGATGGGTAGACTCTTAGTTTAAAAGGTTGCTAATGATATCAATTTCACCCTGTAGATATAGAATAATGTCCTTCCAATTACGCGCATTAACAAGCAGAAAATACATTACTCCCTGAGCGAGCATGGATGTAGAGTCCATTACCGACGTCTTGTTGCTAGCGAAAGTGATTGCTGTATTAGGTACACTCGGTTCAATGCAAGTACTCCTCGCTAGGTTTAATTTTAGTTTAAAAAAATATGTATTTTAAAGGGAAACACTTAATCAATCAGTCAACACGCTTGACTTTGACTTGGTAATTTGCCAAACATAATCCGCTTGAAACTCAGCAGAGCATTTGATTTGATTCTAACCAAAGGATTCACTTTGATCTCCATCTTGATGCGACATTGATTAATGGATAGCTAGAAAAAAACGGATTTATTAATGAGAACATGTTTTTTTTTGTTTAGTTCTTGGAAATTAAATTAAACGGTTGTTCGTTTTTCGAAATAAAACTATTGTGACATGTTTTTTTGTGTCGCTTGAATTAGTTTGTTTTGTTTTGTTTATTATTTCATCAGCCTTTTTGAAAGCCGCGCTTTCAGCGTAGCGACGTTGGCAACGCGGGGCTTGTTAAGACGGATCTCACACAATATGACGTATTGACGGAGCAGCAGACGTCAGTCCGTCATTTGTGAAGTAAGGAGTTGTAAGAAACCGCACGTAGAAGCACACACGGTTACGCATTGACGCACCTATACGCCCCATACATCTCCTTGCTTCACAAATGACGGACTGACGCCTACCGCTCCGTCAATGCGTCATCGTGTGTGAAAACGCTTATTCCGTACTAGATGTATTGAAAAGACAACGTGTTGCTAACGCGACGCTGAGAGCGCTGAGTGGAAAAGGCTCAAGAAGTTTTCTACTTTGTTAACTGCATTTGATCAAGATTGTCTTGGAAACTTAAAACCGGTCTGGAAAATTATTTTCCTTTCACGAACTTTTATGAAACAAAAGGAAAAAGGAATACTTTGTATTTGCTAGATACGCAGTTATAAAATTTTAATAAAGAAGCTAGTGCGCAGTTCATTACCTATTTTTGCAATGCATTTAACTTCTGCGATTTTATTTCATTAAAACTTATTGTTGGCCAAGCACAATAGGTACTTGAGGTGGTTTCAGAGTAGTCAATTTCATACAAAACTTTGACGCAGAACACGCATTTTTTATATATGGAAAAATAGTTTATAAAATCTAGATTGCGCGTCTCATATCACATTTACAATTTATAATATAATTACGAAGATATGAAGCTTTGAAATTTTGTATGAATAATTCAAAGTTTTGTATGGACTGAAACCACCTTAATGAACTGAAGGAAACTGAAAAGCAGTGATTACAAAAGGTACTTACACGAAATTTAAATTGAAAGAGAGAGTGAGAAAAGAGTTTTTGTATCGATTTAAGTAGGCTGACACAGAAAACAATACCTAACCTAGTTAAAAAAATAACTTGGCAAAAAAAAACTGAGCGCAAACACGACAATAAGTTTTACAGAATCAGTCGACCCCATTCTTTATCTGGGAGGGTTGAACATAAAACATACATTATCTCCGACCCTATTCCCTTTGAGGGTGATCGAAAACTTTACTGCCAACTACCTTTTTAATACAGTAGCTCTACATACGACACCCGAGGGAATAACTGGGGCACAGTTACGATCCATAATCTTAATACTGTGACTGGGGTACAGTATAGGCACCAAACAAATAGAGAATGAAGCTCTCGCTACGGATCTAATTCTAATTTAAAAATTGTAGCTTCATCTTCTTAACTATGATTTTACCAATATCAAGGTATTGTCACCAAGTATAATATCCGATATGGCTGAGGTTATGCTTGGAGTGTCCCCGCGAGATCGAATCAGAAATTCGCAGAAGAAACAGAGTAACTAAATTAGCCCAAAGTGCTCGCAGAACCGATGGCCGATGGAGCCGAAGGGTTCTCGAATGGCGACCGCGTACCAGAAAGCTCAGTGAGGGTAGGCCTCCAACAAGGTGGACCGACGACCTCATGAAGGCGGCGGCAATGCGTTGGATGAGGGCAACGCAGGGCCGCTCGTTGTGGCAATTCTAGGCCTATTTCCAGTAGAAGACGCTGTACGTTAGTGTAGTAGGCAATGATATGTGCTACTACCGTGTAGTAGGTAGGTATATAGGGTCCTTCTTTATATGCTGACACTTTTTTAAGGGGATGATCAGACCGTCAAACTGATAAACATTCTCAATGGGACCAACATCGAAATCGGAAAAAAAAAAATCTTTTGTTCCATATAAAATGCAAACCTCGAGTAGGTTTGCCAAATGTATGGGACAGCAGATTTTTTTTTTCGCAATTTCAATGTTGGTCCCATAGAGAAAGTTGTTCAGTTTGATGGTCTGATCATCCCCTTAAAAAAGTGTCAGCATATTAAGTTGGAACCTGTATACTTCTAGATGACACGATTGTATCGAGACCTCCGCTACGAAATACGTAGTAGACTAAGTTGTATTACGTTACAACCCCACATACTACCCACCAAACTGAACAACTTTTACTATATGAGCAAACCGATCAGGAGTGTGATTTTTGAATCTCATTCGGTGAGCTCAGCAGTTGAAAATGTCAATATTACTATGGATATACCTATGCATCTTTCTACTGCTGATTTGACTTTAAAAAATCGCTCTCCTGAAGTATTATTTTTAAAAGTCTAATCAGCAGTAGAAAGCTGCATATCTCCATACTAATTTTGACATTTTTAACTGCTGAATTCATCGAATGAGATTCAAAAATCGCACTCCAGAACAAAATTAAATTGGCTGTCCCATTCATTTGAGTCGAGTAGGTATTATCATACTTACAACGCATCTGATGGAACGCAAAACCGCTGAGTTTGACATGGAAGGTTTGGGCATCAATCAAAGGAACCTAGTTTTCGATTCCTGAGCCTGAGAAGTCAGCCAGTCGCATCTTACAACTTGTCTAAGGCGCTAAACTACGAAGTAACTAGTGTGGATAAACCACAAAGTGTATTTACATACATACATATGTCCCACTACTGGGGTTTTGACATGGAAAGTTTGGGCATCAATCAAAGGAACCTAGTTGTCGATTCCTAAGCCTGAGAAGTCAGTCAGTCGCATCTTACAACTTGTCTAAGGCGCTAAACTACGAAGTAACTAGTGTGGATAAACCACAAAGTGTATTTACATACATACATACATACATATGCTCACGCCTATGTCCCACTACTGGGGTAAGCAGAGACAATAGATCGCCACATGCTACGATTCTGACACACATCTTTCGCCTCCTCAACATTCATAAGTCTCTTCATACGAGCTCGTCGGTTCCGGGTACATTTTATTTGGCCCTTCTTCAGTACGCATCCTATTTGGTCAGCGTACGTGCGCCTAGGGCGACCCCTTTCAACCATTCCATTCATACTTTCCTTGTAAATTTCATACGTCAGCGTAGGCTGTAGTGGAAGCGGTGTTCTTTCCACATGGCCAAACCACCTCAACATTCCTTTTTCAAGTGTATTTGCAAAGCTTTAAATTCTTCTAATGCTCACTGAGTCCTATGGTACAAACATTTATTTTTCTTCTTTCGTGTCAGCATGAGAGCTGTATCGTATGACAAAAGTTTGCTAAGAAACGCTATCGTCATTCGTCTCTTTAAATCAAATCAAACTCATTTGAAAGAAAATACTTTTATTTACACAAAAGAAAGGTTGTTTACCTTTTAATACTAAAAGATGTAATGTAAATAAACCGCTGTTTTTAAAAGGCTTTTCACCTCATAAAGGGAAAGGTAAAAGAGCAAAAACCTTCAGTACCTCAACCCTCAAATCTGACTATAGACAAATTAAATTTCCAAATAAATTGACATTCACTATTCTCGTCGAGGGTTCAACGAATCATCTAGCTAGTCAAATTGCCGCTGTAATTTTAATGGAAGTTTTAAAGAACCAGTAAAGGATATAAAGGGTAAGGGTAACCATTTTTAAGGGGATGAAAACTACCATAAAACAGAACAACTTTCTCTATGGGACCAAAATCTAAGTCACGAAAAACAAAATCGGTTTGAATTAAATGTTGAAGTGTTTGTTCAATAACTCCGCGTAAATCATCTGTAACAGATGTCAAGGCCTATGATGATGATGATGATCATGGAATATACTACTCTCTACCGAGAGATGATGATGGATTAAATGGCATTAAAACTTACCTACAGAGGATATTAATCTATACGAATAAAGAAGAACCTAAGAACAAAATTAAATATTATGTTTTTTTCCTTGGTACCTAGTGGTCAACGCAGTGTAAATAAGGAAAAATAATGTACCTATTTAGAGCCACGCTTTATCAGTGGGGAAAAAGTACCTAATTAATTCCACAAGCAGGAAATTATTGCATCGATATCGAATATTCGAAAAGAGAAGACGGAAACCAAAGAAGAGATGTATGGATTGTGGAAGGTGACATTATCACGAGGACTTTTTGTAGCGATGCAGAAGGACTTTTCGTAAATGCATAAAAGAAAATATACCTAAGTACTCTTCTGGAGTGGTATTTTTGAAACTCATACTGAACTCATCAGTTGAAAATGTCAAAATTAGTTACTATTGAGATAGGTACCTAATTGCATCTTTCTACTGCTGATTTGAGTTTCAAAAATCGCACTACTGGATTGTGATTTGAAAGATGCATATCTTCATAGATATATTTCGACATTTTCAACTGCTGAGTTCAACGTAGGTATTACTTTCAAAAAAACCACTCCAGTTCTGAATTATTACTCTTTGATATTGTGATATTGTGAATAGTCTTCACATTAGAAATGTTCGAATTAATGTTGGTTTTGCGTTAATATCTTTACACCATGTATATTGGACAAAATAATACTTATTAGATAATAAATAAGGATTAGGATGCTATCAGATTTATTTCTTCCTTAGTTTAAATCTGTAGTAAAAAAATACTGCGCGTTAAAGAAAATCCGCGGAAATCAGTTGGCGAATCGCCAGAGTGATGTTGTTTGGAAAAATATATATAATAATGAACCCAGTCTGTCTGTAGCACTTGATTAGTCACGAAGGTTAACGACTCGTCGTGTTTGCGAGCCCGTGGAAGCAAAATATTTGGTTACGAAATGTTTTAACGAAAAAAAAATGTAAGAAACTCGGGGAAACCTAAAAAATGTGTAAAACTCAAAAACAATGTCGCAACTTATTGAACAATGAGGAAGTTATGAACGAAACCTAATAACATTTTAACAAACTGCGAATTACATGCCGGAACTTTTGAAAAGCTGTGATGTTGGAAAAAATCTACGTAGGAAAACTTTTCCATAATTTTTCAGCTTTTTGGTTTTATAAAATCACGTTTTTAAAATTACGTTCTAGTTTGTTGTTAAAGTTATATATTGCTCACTTGTTTTTTTAGTTAATTATTAGAAAAGTACTGATTCCATTTTTTCCCATATTGTAATTTGTTCAGTTTGATGTTCTAAAGAACCCCGTTAAGGATGTGATGCATTGAAGCTTACACGCTGTATCTTATAATTATGGTACATTCACACCTTAGATACGTCATCCATTCATTAGGAAAAAAGGAAAATAGTGTGGAAACGCCCACCTGACGTCATGGCACCAAGCCCATTCATTCACAGAACAGAAACTACCTTAATTAATATTGAGGGTTAATAATTTCCATAGAAGTGGTAGGTAGTTTACTTGAATAGAAAATTTCCTCTACGAACACTGACATATACTCTAGCGATGGACAAGCTCGTTCAAACAAACAACATGTCACACAAAACAACACCAAATGACACATAGAGTATAATATGTCAGTGTCTACGGATAAAAGTTACCTACCTATGTTCAATTAAGTGTACAGCCAGTGTGTGTGTCATTTTCCGAGTGTGACATTTTGCGTCAAGATGGCCTTTTGCGAATATGACATTATTTAGTTGGCACCATGTGAATGAGCCTTTATGCAGGTTTGGGGGATCCTGGTGAACTGATGCGGTTCACCAGGATCCCCTGGGGGATCGGGCTAGGGGATCCTGGTGGCTAACCCAATTATTCGAGTAGGTATCAATGTACCTAAATGAGTAGGTGCCTACAATACAACTCTACAAGCCTTTTCAGCCTTATCCCAATGTATTAACTTATGTACACATGATGTTCAAACCATAATTGAACATAAATCAGTTTTTGGTAATAAACTTAGAATATAATGGCAACATTATTGAGATGGCAATACAATTATTATGTTGGGCAACCCTGTGCCCCGATTTGCTCTTCTCTCTTCCATTCTGACCAAGCACAATGTGCTTTGTACAAAATTATTTCTTTATATTCAATAAATAGTATTACTATTCAAGTTCTTGTTTTTCTTTGACTAACAAAGTGGTCCTTCGGAAAAAGGCCTGTAGATTCAGTGCATTTCAGCTTTTAAAAGGATTTCGTCAATCTCGTACCGTGTGCGAGCGGCAGCGTCACAGTGTTTCGTTGCCCGGCGGAAGTTCACCCGGCTAATAGTTTGGGTGAATATTATATCCTAGCAGCATTTCATCGAGATTCGTCACAAAAAAGACGAAAACATCGCTAAATTTGAGCGATTTGGTAACTACATTCATCTCTCCGGAAAAAAGGAGGTACTTTTTTAATTTATTACCACCATATTGAAGGCACTGCACGCACGTCACGATAATTTTGTGCTAAAGGTTGGCACTACCGATTAACATTGGCGGCTGGTTTGAAACGTCAATCAATGTCAAGTTGACAGAACAAAACATCTGGCTGTATGGCTTGGTTCCTTTGCCTATCCAATATGGATGAACACAAACGTCAAACTACAAGATGACAGATGAAAGTCGATTGACAGCTAGCAGTTCTATCTACACGAAAAACGTAAACAAACAATGCTAAAAGTGTTTCAATGAAGCCTTTTCGGTAATTGATAACTTACCTTTAATGATAAAGAGGAATTTAGATCAACTCAAGAAACGGTTTGATAATAAAAATTTAATTTAATTTTAAATGTAACATTGTTGCAAAATGGGACAGGGGTATCTATACGGACCTTTCTGTCTCACGTACGCATTTAAATGCCAGTCGGTAAATTTGACCGTCTGTTTTTTGTACTTTATAATAAAATAGGGTTTCCATTGGTACTCTAGCTCAATGCCAATGATGGCTGAGGTTATATTAGAGCTTTTGTCTCAAGTATGCAATTAAATGCCAGTCGGTAAATTTGACCGTCTGTTTTTGTATTTTAAATAAAATAGGGTTTCCTTTGGTACCAAACTCAATGCCAATGATGGCTGAGGTTATAAATTATAGCCTTTTATAACAGCAACCTATGGTGCTGTATTCTAGATCTGCCAGCGATGGGTGGACTAATTCAATGCTGGATTCATATACCGTTGTGCTGTCAAGCTCGGAAGGGATTCAGAACTGCCAACGATGGCGGGGGTTATGTAACCTTTTATAACGGCAACCTTTGGTGCTGTATTTTTACACTGTCAATGACAGAGGAGGTTTTAGCCTTTTAGAGTGGCGTCTATGACGCAAGTGGATATTATCCCAGATATAGGCAACTCCAGTTTTATAAATTTAAACCTGTAATACGGGTAGCGGATGGTACCGCACAAAACAATATTCTGCCAGCGATGGGTAGATTTTATGGTCTTTTAAATAAATAAAATAAAATAAAATAAAAATTCTTTATTTCAGACATTACATCCATATGTTGTTAGTATCACACTTAAATGACTATGTAAATACAAACACTTAAGTGTAGACCGATTCAGTGCTTTATAAAGCTACTGAATTACTACTTTAGAATGGCGTCGGAATGATGCAACAATTTTTGTAAACATTGTCATAATTTAAAGTAATGCAATATGTAATTGCCGAGGATGTAAGATATGGTCCCGTATAGAGGCTTGGCTGCCCCATGTCACAAATTATGTTCTAAAAGATCATTGTCTGTTAATATTCAAATTTAAATGTAAAAGATGCATAAATTCTAATAAAACATTTTTAGACTGTGAGGAGCAGGAGATATCTTCCTGTCTCATTATTTTTGAATTGACATGTTACAACCTTACAAATTGTAATATGTAATTGTTTAATAATTAAACATTTGAAATGCCTGTAATGTAAATTATATTACAGTGCACTCCTTATTTTAAGGATTTAAGTTTTTCATTGTCGGCGCTTTCATTGAGAGGATGCTGCCGTGCCACCAGTGGTGTTATTTTCTATTGCAGGGTATCCTTCAGTGAGGGCTACCAAGAGCAATAGAGAATTTTGTCAGGACTCCCTCTGAGCCCTTATTAAGACGGCCCTAAAGGTAGGTGACCGCAATTAGATTTAATGTACCACTAGAGTGTGAGCTGGTGAACATAGTTCATCTGTTTGAAAACGCATAGAAATATACAATGTAGCATTTCTCCTTTCTAGTGGTACAGCTTAAACTCTGGATTCCGAACCCAAGACAATGTCGCAGGGCTAGAAAAGAGAAATAGCAGTAAAAGAAATTGTCGATTATGTATCTTTCGGTATTCTTTCATATGAAAATATTGTTAAGATAGCTTGTTTACCAGGCATATGTATGTACGGTTAACGCTGCCATCAATCATGTAGGTACTTTATAAAATGAAGTATCTTATATTGAATGTATGGATGTTATTGCTGTATTCGTAACTAATAGAATTTAAGTTCAAAATGTAGTTAAAAATCTTTTGAAGTTATACTTCCTTTTTGCGTCTTATGACAAGTAGTATAATAAATGTGTTTAGTGAGAGTTCTTATGTTACAGTAGCTTCTCACAACTTTTTTGTAAAGTAATTAGATAATATTGTTAAGATAGCCCGTTTGCTGGGCATATGTATGTATGGACAACAGCACTACCATCAAGTATGTAAGTACTTTATAGATAAAGTATTTTATATAGGATGTATGGTTGAAGTTACTGTATACCTACTATATTTAATAATTAATTTCAAAATGTAACTAAATTCATATAATTTAAAATTACGCTTCCTTTGGCATGTTAGGAAAGATTGTATGACATTTATAAGTCAGTTTTTAATGAGCGTTTTTTTATTTACGCCAAGCAATGTATAGCTACTCACCTGAGTATACTTTTTTGTAAAATTTACTTTAAGTTGGTTGTTTCTTGCCGGCCCAACTATGTTCAAACCATAATTGAACATAAATCAGTTTTTGGTAATAAACTTAGAATATAATGGCAACATTATTGAGATGGCAATACAATTATTATGTTGGGCAACCCTGTGCCCCGATTTGCTCTTCTCTCTTCCATTCTGACCAAGCACAATGTGCTTTGTACAAAATTATTTCTTTATATTCAATAAATAGTATTACTATTCAAGTTCTTGTTTTTCTTTGACTAACACATGATAAGCAATAAAGAATATGAAGAATATGAAGCGACGAAACTGAAAGCCATTTTCATACAGCTTTCAGATTCATCGTATAGTATGTGTATAGTACGTGGCGTGTCATTTCATACTGATGATGTATGAAATCATTACTCACCACCACCTGATCACGTTTCCCACGTGATTTCAAGTGAGAAGAGTTTTGTCACGTGAAATGTTTGAGAATTTAGAGGATATACCCGTCAGAGTGCGCCTACAAACGAAGTTTTTAACGCATTCACTGCCTCCCCCATAAGCCTAAATAACCCAGGTGCCACTTCAAAACATAGAAAGCTGTGTGCCCCGAACATTTATAGTTGTTCAAAAAAATGCAATGCTTAGTGCCCTTGAACACTTATGCTTGTCCATATAATTCTTTCGCTGGGTGCCTCTCGACACGCAGGATTGTCCGGTTTATTCCACTCAGTACCAACGAGTTAGTATGTTAGAGTGTCTTTTGTGGGACAAACCATGAAGTGCTAACAGGAACATACTTGTATTTCCAATAAAAAATGGACACGCAGAGTGGTCGAGAGGCACTGGGAGTATGTTAGGTGTTACCCATTGTTCCACTATATGTGTCGGGGGCATCCGATGAAAGATAAAGAAACCACTAGAGTTGACGGTGGCAGTGAATGTGTTAAGAATTAAACTTAGTTTGTATGGAATATGCTCGGGTATTTTCTCTTAATATGGAAGGATATACATGGATGGAACCTATGTTTTAGTATTCTGATCCAAAATTGGCAAAACGGAACAGTTATGGAATCACCGCGCGGTGTCTCCGCCCGTTCGTCCGTCGCACGCGTTTTAATTTTCTGGTTAATACTTACCAGAAAACTGTATATTTTTATAAAAATAGTACCAAATGACGCGATATGGATTATACTTAATCCTAATGTATATGACAGCTGTAAAATTTTAATCTTGCAAAGCCATATCAGGTGATTTGTTCACGTTTCTCAGATATAAAATTAAATGTTTTGGAAATTTCCTTTCCATTGAATAATCGTTGAAAATTGTTGTTTATTCACCTGGTTGCCATTTTATATTTACTTATTATAAATGTAAATTGAGGACCAACCAATACATCTGAAATCGCTAAAAATAATGAAATCGGCTATAGGTAGGTATTTGTTGCCAAAGTTTCGGGATTTATATCCGAACCATAATCGGTTAATTATACTTATAATTGTATTAAAATTATTAGTAAATTTGTTATATTTTGTTAACAGCATTTGGTTTTCCAAATGAAATGAAATAAATAAATAATTTCGCTTACATGAAGTCGAAAGAAAAAAAGAAAAAAAACAGGAAACGATTAAGTACAGAATTATGCCATGGTTGTATGGAAATCGCTGAGTGATGTACGCCTACTGATAAGACCGCTATTTCTGTACCCTTCTTTGTCTATTTAAAGTAAGTGTAATAATGATTATTCTATTGTAGGTACCTCTTGCCTATATTTAGAATACTTTTTCAATATATAGGATGAAAACGAACAGTTTTTAGTGTAGCAGCAATATATTTAGGTAAATCGCATAAACAAATCTTTAATAAATAGTACGATTATAGTTGGTTAAATAATAAATAATAATTGAAGAATAAAATTAACTTTTTAATTATAAACGAGTCATTGTGACCCGTTACTGTCAATTCACCAACAATTCACAAGAAAAGGCACCTTAAGAGGATAGACGAGTACAGTTTTCTCCATACAAACGTATTCCCCTGTTTTCTCCCTGGATAATATCACTAGGGCGAATAATTTTTTACCATACAATCTATGTCACCTCTACCATGTCCCTATGTTTTGCTTTTTTGCATTAATGAATTACTGTAAGAACTATAGGGACCTTCGAAAATTACTAATTTTACCGCCCGTTTTCAGACATCCAGTACCTAAACAAATTTGACGAATATAAACATAAAAAGCAAAACATACCTACCGACATAGCTAAAGTCTTTCTCATATTATTTTTGAAAGAATTATTAAAATCGGTTTAGCTTTGGAGGAGAAAACAGGGGAATACGAAATGCTGATTTCGTAAATTTTTTGTATATAAAATCGGTCCAAGCTGCAGTTGTCTCTTTCGCACTCTAGTCGTCGAGGTGTATGGGTGGGGCGGATCTGATAAGTACGTATAGGTACAGTCGGAAAAGTGACCTATTCTCCAAATTAGCATTTCTGCCCGCCTATCCTCTTAAGGACGAGCGTCACTTATGATGTTTTCACTTCTCTTCAAGAGATTCACAGCGATTAAGGTGATAAGTCTGATAACGTTTAAGTGACGACCGTCCAAAAGGTACCTTTTCTTGATACAATTAAATCACCCTGTACATGAATAGTATTACGATAATTATGGCACTAGAGCTAGCGCTCCTAACGTAATCAAGACGAGTGAGCCAAATGCGTAGTATCGTAGCACAATGTCAAGTGCCAGTACATAGGTTATGTACGCATCTGTGGTTGTGCAACTACGAACATAGTTATACCCACGCATGTGTCATGCATGGTGTAGGTAAAAACAACAGATCACCTGCAGGTCTAGCATGCCACGAGAAATGGAGATATGCCCAATGATATTTACACAACCTTATAGAAAATGGTGCGTAAAATGAGGGATATTCAGAAAGCCACAAAAAAGAAAAAGTAGTTCCTAATAACTCGATAGATGGCGTTGGCGAGACAGGGGCGAGCGACCTTGCAGATGCTGGTTGACATAGCTCAGAAAATTTGCAATCTAAAGTGGCAAAGGGCTGGGACCTGCTGGGATCTGCCGAAGAACTGACAACCGACCGATGGAGTCAGACCATCCTAACATCGCACACATCCTAAAATACACATAAAATATTAATCATTTGTGTTTTAAAGTAAGCAGCACAATATGAACATATATTTCGTCTACGGATTTATCTGACTCAGTGACATGCATTTTGGACATACCTATCTACCCATAATGGTCCCTATACAATATAGGCATAAAAAGTTCCACAGACCAATTCGCGGGTAGGTATCAGCCTAGTAGATTATGACTGTAGGGGTTGTAGGAGGCTCGTATACACACATACAGGGTCCAACTTAATATGCTGACACTTTTTAAGGGGATGATCACACCATCCAACTGAACAAATTTTTCGATGGGACCAACATCTAAATCGCGAAAAAAAAATCTGCTGTCCCATACATTTGAGTCGTGTAGGCAGCGGCGGCGGGTGCAGTTTAGTATGGGACAGCTGATTTTTTTTTGCTCCGATTAGTTTGCTCCCATAGTAAAAGTTGTTCAGTTTGATGGGTAGACTCTTAGTTTAAAAGGATGCTAATGATATCAATGTCACCCTGTATAGGTAGGTAATGTAACCAGTACGGGAAATCATTAAAATTATAATTTAAACTATGTAGCGAATTACAGTGCAAACTGATTGAATGATTTAATGATTTGACACGTGGATGTTTTAATAGTGCCAGGCACGTATCCAGAATTTTTCAAATCTTCAGATTACTGTAGGTATAGGCTGATGATGACACCTAGTACAATTAGAGCATTTGACATGTTAAATTTAATGTACCTATTAAGGGTGTATTACATATTATTTATCTGGTCAAACATGAAATGTTTTTTCTAAGAAAAGGCAAATAATTTGGTAGGGGGCTTTATAATAGTAGAAATTGCATGTTTCTATACGTCTTTCAGTCAGTTACGCAACTGTCTTCACGACTACATTAAAATGCTCTTACTTAAATATAATTTACAGAGAGAGAACTGTAATAATTTTATAACGCATTTCATGGAAATCACAAAATAAGTCAACACATAATTTAATTTTCCTTATTTACATTAATAAATTTATGTAAACTCTCATAATGTGGAACCATGACCTACAAACCATATCGTTTACTGTTTATTCTGGGCTTCCACCTTCCACTGCAGATGTTTATTTTTGTTCAATTTTAATTCATTTGTGAACATGCTTTTCCTCGAACGTGAATAAATAATGTCACTATTATCTTTACTATTAAAGTTATCAACTTTCCAAGTAAAATGAAGTGGAAAGAAAGCCGCTCAATACTCTTTTAAATGCAGACAAGGGTTAAGTTTCTTTAGAGGAAATTTTTTACCTATAAGTAGGCTAGGTGCTTTTTTTTTTGTTTCGTTTTTTCTATCCGTTAGGTATGTTAAGTTTTCCAGCTGTCACACACGATGACGCATACACGGTGCGAATTCTACGTGCTGCTTCTACTTGCGGTTTCATACAACTCCTTGCTTCAAAAATGACGGACTGACGTCTGCCGCTCCGTCAGTGTGTCATCGTGTGTGATCCCACTAGGCAAAGACTTCTATTATAAGATTTATAAGTCTTTGGTTTAAGGTACCTAGTACCTACGTAACTAAGATTCTTAATTCTCCCTTATTCTTCCGTTTATACTTTACATACCTACATTATTGTCATCATCAACCAGTCATCGTCCACTGCTGATCCTGATACACCACCTCTCCCACGGTGCGCCCCAAAACTCTTGCCTTCCTCAACCAGTCGCTCCCCGCTTCCTTTTTTGGTCGTCGGTCCATCGGGCCACGGGGCATCCCACAATATGCCCGCCTGTTCCTGGTCTCCACTCTAGAACTCTGTCTCTGATTAACCACTGTTGGTTGTTAGTTCTTCGGCAGATCATTTCCCAGCCAAATGCCACTTTTGGTTGCTAATTTTCTAGTCAACCAGTGCGTATTGGACGAAATGCGTATTGAACCAAGTGCTACTAGGTCGTTTCGTTCTCTTAAGTACCTATATCTTCTTCTTCCTGCCCTTATCCCATTATTTGGGGTCGGCGCAATATGTCGTCTTCCTCCATTCATCTCTTTTAGCCGTCAATTCAGCTGACACACCTTTTTTACACATGTCATCCTTCACACAATCCATACATCTTTTCTTTGGTCGTCCTCTCTTCATGCAGCCATCCACATTCATATTTAACATTCGTCTTGTAATATGACACTCATCTCTTCTCATAACATGTCCATACCACGATAATCGATTACCGCGCAGCTTTTCATTCACAGGAGCCACTTTCAAACTTCCTCTAATATACTCATTCCTAATCTTGTCCATTCTAGTAACACTACACATCCATCTCAACATTCGCATCTCTGCTGCATCATTCCTGAAATCCTGACTGACACACTAATATTACCATGTAACATAATCTTTAAAGGATTTTTTTACTTTTATCGTATTGTGTAATTTCGTGTCACAGAATAATAATTTAAACATTACTAGGACCGTGACGCACAGCAAAGTGGCTAGTCACATTTAAAGTTCCAGAATCTAGCCTGGACTTGTATTATGATAACTAGACAACGATATAGAATACATATATAGATACAAACATCCATGACTCGGGTACAAATATTCATATTCGTCATACAAATATTTGTCCGTTATGGGATTCGAACCCGCGACCCCCGGCACAGCAGGCAGATTCACTACAGACTGTGCTGTCGGGCCGTCAAACAATTTTATTTTATGGAAAATTCTACAGTGATTACAATAAATAAGCATAATGATCTATTTTCAGCAAACTAATTATACAGGCTGTACTAATTGCAACACTTAGTATGTGTTAGCATACAAATAAGGACCATAGTGTGACATTTTATTTTTAAACGTGCTCTTTATTTAACGAGATCATTATCACCACTTTAATATAGAACCATAGACAGACTACTGAATATACAGGGTGTAAGGAAAAGTATCATTAACCTTTAAACCACATAGGTACTCTACACACCAAACTGTACAACTTTTACTATGGGAGCAATGCTTTCTGCGCATAAAAAAACAGCTGTTACATACTAAACTGCAATAACCAGCTGTTACCTAGTCAAAACGCGACGGAGGGAAAACAACTTTTTAAAAACTAAATCTTAAAATAAAAGACGAACAATTAATTCGATGGTCGATGTTAGACTGAATTTATTTCATCATAATCCTTACTGTCTAGACTAAAACTAAACTGGAATGTGCAATCTTGCTATTCAGTGTGCAGCTGCATTAATGCTGACAACATGCTCTTGATACAGGGTAGAGCCTATAACTACCTACTCGACTAAAACAACAAACACAACAATGACAACATAACAACACAACAACAACAATGAGACAGTAGAATTTCTTTTTGTTCTGACTTCTGACAGGTTTGCTCCCATTTAGTTTGACGGGTAGAGTATAATGTGGTTTAAAGGTTAATTAGAGTTGCTTTGTGGGTCTGCTATTGGGCGGTCACGTTCGCGTCGGTTGCCCCATCCCCGGCCTACAGTGGAACTCCAATGGTGGCTCAGAATATTGTTCTTTTATAAGAACAACCCTTGAAGTCACCAAAATATCAATATAACCGTTCAACGTCAAGCACTTTTGCTATAAAAACTCGACATTGGCAAAATCATCATAAACCAAAGATGACAGCCATTTTTTTTTAAATAGAATAGAATAGAAAGGTTAATTAAACCATTACTTTTCCTTACACTCTGTATACTTGTACTGTAGACTTCTAATATTATTATTTCTATCTATTAAGCCCACTTTTTTTTGCCTACGCGTAGGAGCGAAACTCCGAAGCGTCCCCCCTGAAGTGGGATTTTTGAACATCATACGAGCGAATCGGCAGTAGAAAGTGTCAAAATTACTATGGAGATTATGCATCTTTCTACTGCCGAACCGCTCGTATGATGTTCAAAAATCGCACATCTGGATCCTGGTGGACCTGGTCTCCGGGGTCAAACTGCCTGCCAAACGAGGCCGCAGGCCGAGCGATGTTAGGATGGTCTGACTCCCCATCGTCGGTTGTCAGTTCTTCGGCAGATATATCCCAGCAGGTCCCAGCCCTTTGCCACTTTAGATTGCGAATTTTCTGAGCTATGTCAACCAGTTTAGTTCTCTGACTTATATTCCTGACTGACATACTTACTAATATTACCATGTAAAATTATATTTAAAGAAAACATCTGATAATATTTATGGTGTAATTTCGCGACACTGAACAATAATTGAAAATATACCTGAAATGAACCTACGGTGACGTAAATCCCCAGCAACAATTTTATTCTATGGAAAATTCTACAGTGATTACAATAAATAAGCATAATGATCTATTTTCAGCAAACTAATTATACAGGCTGTTCTAATTGCAACACTTAGTATGTGTTAGCATACAAATAAGGACCAATATAGTATGACATTTTATTTTTAAACGTGCTCTTTATTTAACGAGATCATTATCACCACTATAATATGGAACCATAGACAGACTACCGAATATATAGACTACAAATAAATAAATTCTAAGCATAAAAGAACTGTTATGTAAATTCAAATTTTACTGTAGGTACTTTTTGATTTACTGGTAATTTAATGGTTTATTAGATCAATATCTGTAAAATATCGAATATTTTGTGATTTCTTTTCATGCAGTATTTTAGTAAAGCCATCTTCACACTGGTACGCATGAAGGCTATTAATTTATTTTATTATGAAGGTGTGTGCAAGCTGACAAGGCTAACTCTTTCCTAAAATGTGTTCTAAACTTCTCAAACATATTTCTTATTATCTTTATCAACATACTTATAGGATGTAAATTAAATGCTTTACCTACAAATCGAACAGGTTGCTGACCATCAAACAACAACTGCTGAATAGCTTTTACTATGTGACCAAAACCGAGGTTTCATACATTTTAGTCGAGTATTACAGATTTTCGCAATTTCGATGTTGACTCTAAGGTGAAAGTTGTTCTGTTTTATGGTCCGAAGCACCCTGTTCGATATGTAAGTTACTAAATGTAACGCTTTAAATTTCACACCATGTAGAGAGGTCTAACCTTCGTTCTTCGTTCGTTGACTCACTAGTGAAATTTCAAGTCACATATCAGAAATCATTCCTTGCAGTTTTGTTTCATAAATCTCATCGATCCTATAAGTGGCATATTTCAACCAACTCACTCTCCTACCAGCTCATCTTGTGGCCCGGGCCATCGATAAAATACACAGAATGCAGATTTATCTTTATAAAAAGTCCATAAGTTAGGTGTGTCTTTGTATGGAAGGCATGAGTTATATTCTGGTCTCCGTTTGCCATCGTCAAACAATTAGAGTTCGTTTCCTCGTCTAAATTTAGCCTCAACTTCGTGATTCGAATGACAATGGAGTTCAAACCGAAAGTTTGTTTGTTCCGAACAAAGGACTACTGTTGATGTTTATTCATTTTTTTGCACGTTACAAATCATAATAAGATTGTGGATTGAAATTAAATTACCAACTCAAAAGTCACATTCAGTTCAACTCAATAGAAATATTCTCTTCGCTTTGTAGTCGAGACGTGAAAGAAAACAAAATTTTTACCACTTTTTGTTAAACTTTTTGCTGTAAAATATACCTATTACGCCTACTAAAATATGAAAAAATATCTAGTAACCCTGACCAAGGAGAGCTAAGTAAGTAATACGCTGTAAAATATAACTATTATACCTACTAAATAGTTTCAGACCACCCCGAAAGAGACAGTATTACTATGTTCGTCGAAACAGAAACACTAACAATATAAAAACAATAAGTACCTACAAGTCATTTAGTAAGTTAGGTATCATCATCATCATATCAGCCGATAAACGTCCACTGCTGGACATAGGCCTCCCCAAAAATGGGGGGATTTGCCATAATCGCCACGCTTGGCAGGCGGGTTGGCGATCGCAGTTGTATTGAATCTGTGTACTCAGAGGATGCTGCTGCCCATCCTCCGGTAGATCCCTTAGTCGCCTTTTACGACACCCAAGGGAGGAAATGGGATGGTGCTACTCTTAGCCGACACCACACGGACGGTTAGGTATAATGTCTACCAATCCGCATTGGGCACGCGTGGTAGACCAACGCCGATACCTACACCCTCCCCGAGGGTAGGCTTGTGCCCTGCAGTGGAACGTAGGTATAAAGGTGGTGATGATGATGATGAATTAAGAATTTCACCACATTTCATTGTACTGCGACATAGACCTACTACGGTGAGAGGAAGCTTGTTGGAGACAAAAGTCCAAGAGTTGTCAATCCATCGCGCCGCCTAGAATTTTTAAGTCCCAGGATAAAACCACAAAATGTGAAAATTAGGTAGGTACCAGTCTATGTGCAACCAATTATCTGATATTATGTCTACAGATAACCCCAAATAATCAACCGCTGATTAAATTGACTCGAAGAATTTAATATCAATTAAAAACCGCTTTTATTGATAACGAGTGTTTTCCAGTCACGATTAGATAGCTAAATAACACATCAATTTATTATTATTGGTAATTTACAACAACAAACATTTCCTAATAAATAATTTATCACGAGTAGGTATAGGTGGGTACTCAGTTATTTTCCGCTGATGGGAAGATGTTTCTGTCGTATCGTGATCGAATTGCGTAAATTTTCCACTCGTATTGTTCGTAAAAAGTGTTGTGTCCTTTTGGCATGGTAGTTTTCTGTGCAGGGGTCGCCGGTTCAATCTCATCAGCTGTTTTGGAAAGTTAACACGTAGGTACGTAGCACCATTGACTTTTTTGTTTAAGGAAATATTCGTGAGAAATCCAGCATGCTTTAATTTTGAGGCCTTTATTGTGCCCTGTCCTAACCATTAAAAGGGCAACGGGCTCACTAGGTCATACTGTACCTAATGGATATAAAGTTTGGGCTGGTAGTGAAATGTACATATTCTGAATATGGTATGTTTAATTCGTATTCTTCTTCTTATCGAGTGGGCTGCAAAGCCCTGGAGTGCGATTTTTGAATCTCATTTGCTGAATTCAGCAGTTGAAAATGTCAAAATTACTATGGAGATACGCATCTTTCTACTGCTGATTTGACTTTCAAAAATCGCACTCCTGAAGTATGATTTTTGAGAGTCAAATCAGCAGTAGAAAGATGCATATCTCACGGAATCATCTTTCTTATCAGACAATCAGGTGACTCAGCCTGCAATGTCCTAACCAACTGGGGAAAAACGCACAAAGTGACATTTCACTAGGTGCCCCCCGTGGGAATCGAACCCACGACCTCCGTGTCAAGAGCCCAATGCTCTAACCATTAGACCACGGAGGCAGTTTCGTATTTAGAAAATATCTAATTGGCACAGACGACGACCCGGGGAATATCCGTATATTTGTATTGATCTGAGTTCTTGCCAAACGTTTTTCCGCCTATTCGAGATTCTACACAATTAAATATGGATTCCGCACAATTGACATTTAACACATTCTCTATTCCACGAAGTCTTCAATTTTACACAAACGCGTTTCTTCCTACTCGCGATTCTACACAATATTAATTCCACGCAACTGCCTTTTTCCGTAAATGCAGAGGAAGTAGATGCGAAAACAGCAGAAATAATGCTTTTCAACATTTCTGCTGTTTCAACTGCTAGACATAGGTCTCCCTTTCTATAGGTCGGTCAACTCTTCAGGAACGCACCCAAGTGATCTCTACATCTTTCTGGCTCTACCTTGAAGGTGTTGTGATCTCTATCGTCTTGTGAAACTAAGTCTGTGTTTTGAAGAAACATAAGTTTGTCTGGCGCACGGAAGTCAGCTTTGATACCTACGACCATTGCAATTGCAACACGTCTATCTAGCATGCCACCCACGAAAAAGCGGCAAAACGTCATGCTCGCTCTTTTTGCCTACGTAAAATAACAAAGATGGAGACACATCTCGATTTTTGACGCATTGAAGTGGATGGCATGCTTGCCGTGCTGGCTGGCTACCTAGTCTAACACTATAGCATGAGTGATTGACTTGCAATCCAATAGGTATAGCTTATTCAGCATCAACACGAAAGAAGAAACAAAACAAATTATCAATAGGTGTATCAATGACTTGCTATTCTAAATTGGACTAATGTAATTCTCCAACAATTACTTTCAATTTTACGATCACTTGCTACAATGTACCTTCAATAGAACAATTGGATTCAAAAGCTGATGCAACGTAGTTTTATTTTCATCACGAATGATTCCAATTGATCAATCTAGTCAATCTGCGATCATGTGGACGATCCGTGGTTTTGTTTTCAATTACTCCAACTTACATTGAAACCACGTGGTGACAGGACCACGGAGGAAAGAAAGGAGCGGAGGTGTCGCACGGCAATTAGGTCTGTCACCAATATATTGGGTCATGACGTCATAGTGGGCGTGGCCTATGATGTTAAGAGGGGTTTTGTTAATAGCATACATCTAAAACGATGAAGCGTGATGTTCTTGGATTCGGTTTTAGGGGCGGAACCTGCGTACCCGTCTTGTCCCCGGTCCCTGCATTTTGGCGACACTTAGATAGAAATATTCCTTTGCGACACCTCCTCTCCTTCCCGTCCTCTGTGGGTACGACGCTTCGGCGTAACTGGTAAGCTGGTCAATCAATCAATCAAAAAACTTATTCAACATAGTACCTACGATGAAGATAAACTTTCTAAAGTCATTTTTGGTGGCTCTACCACCGCGTCGAAAGGTGTTATTGTAGAGAAAGATGTGGCCCAGAAATTCTACAACATCTTCAATCAATTATAAAAGTAAGTAAGAATGTCATCATCATCATCATCGGCCTGTCGTCCACTGCTGTACGATAGGTTTCCTAAGGCGCGCCCTAAACTCTGTCTCTCGTCTTCGCTACCTATCAGTCGTCATCGGTCTAGCTGTTCCGAGCTTTTTAACGTAATCTCGTCTAATCACGAGTGAAGCACCCATTTCTTTTGTGTGCGTGCTGTCACGCGGTACATAATGGTGACGGATGTAGGACCTGCGCCTAGAGCTGGTGCATCTGTGTGAGTGTAGGTCCCTTGTAGAAAATGTTGGAGTTTTAGGGGTTAACATATTATATACTTTGGTTTATCGCAATCGTTCTACAAAAAAAAGTTATCAGGTTTTTAAGTCAGTGGTCCGCGCGTACGGAGTCGCGGTCGCGATTTATTATTGTAATATTTATTATGCAACAAAACTATAAAAATATACCAGCCTATTTCTCAGTGATTTTGTAACAGAAACCCATAAAATGTTACGTGTGGTGTAAAACAATAAACTTATCGGCTAAATAGGTGAAAACAAAGCTGTAACCCAGATGCAGTAACTAGGTTGCAGATACGATTCGAGTACCGAAATACGGGCATTGACGTAAGAGAGGCAGATGGTAGTAATGTCGTTAGGTACATCTTTTGGGATTGCCCTTACCATGAAAGTCATCCCGTATTTACTTTTGCGGTGACTTTTCGTGTGGATATGGAGTGCGATTTTTGAATCTCATTTGCTGAGCTCAGCAGTTCAAAATGTCAAAATTACCATGGAGATATGCATCTTTCTGCTGCTGATTTGACTTTCGAAAATCGCACTTCTGAAGTATGATTTTTGACGAAGTAAGACGTCTGCAAGCAATAATACTGCTCTTGAAGGATCAGCAAAAGTGGTGTGGTAGTGGAAAAGTTCTCTCGTTTCGAAGGTCAAGACCCACTATGTGACGCTTAGCCAGTGGAATTAGTTATTTATCAGCGGTAAGCGCAGGTAAGAAATAAAATACATACCTATCACCTACTGAGGAGATATTGTCGTGCCGAAAGGCTAGTTCATTCTTTTATTTTGTGACTGTACTTACTAAAGAGCGAAAATGTCATGGTGGCAAGAATGGGTATATTTTTAAATGCATTTATTAATATTTTCAAAGATAATCTGATGAGTAGATTAACGGGAGTTAAAATAAATCAAGAATAGCACAAACGGGAAGGTGGATCATGGCGAGGGTCATACTAACAGGAACGACTCCACAAAATAGGTCTATACAAATGAGAGTCAAAATGGAATGAGAACCTTTAGTAACAAAGCATTAGCACCTCGATTAACCCCCTCTGCGTAACTCACGGAGTTCATTCGCCTCCTATTTTCAAATTCCCTCAGCAGCTTGCGGGATTATCCTTGCAGATAAAATAGGCGGTCTAATGGATGCCGCAATTTTAAGAGACCTCGGGGACTTTTAGATCCTTTTCCTACGTATAGCGATTTCGGCAATACTTTAGGCGAGTGCGTCACGTGGGGCATGTTTTGAGTTAATTCATACAATTATAAAGGTAATACACCGCGTCCACGCTGAAAGCGCCAAGCGAAAAAAGGCTCTTTTGTAGTCTAGAATGAGGCATTCTATAGGCTTGTGTTTTTCTCTCAGTTTACCATTAATCCTCCTCCTTTATCATTATCCTCTGAGTGCTTAAACTAGCAAAAAATTCCTCCATTTCTATCTATCTTGGGTTGGGTCATGACATTTATTTCCTCCAAGAAAAGTCCCTGGAGTCAAGCTCTTTAAGGGTCGGCACTACCTACGGCCCGTTTGACATATCTGTCAAAAGAAAAAGACCGGTGGCCGACAACACTCAACCCCATCTTATAAGATTAATGAACAAATCAATTTGATAGCTTTTGGTAATAAATTTCTTGCAAAAAACTTGGTTGGCTGCAGCGCGCGGCGCAGCTTGGCTGGCATGTTTACTGGTGTGAAGGAAAAAGTGAACCCTACCTGGTGACACAAAATTTTACCTCGTTGAATTAAAGGACGTAACTAGTCTGTTGGTCTAGAGTCCAATTAGTAAGGACTAAAAAGTCTGGTCGGCCGACCCTATCCTGGCAGGTTCGTAGGTCCGACCGAATTTAGGGTACCTACTACTCGGAAGGCAGATTTTACCACATTAAATTAATGTTGAATGTTTGGTTGTGCGTGGCAATAATCCTGCAGCATCTGGATTTGAGAGACGTAGGTCGAAATTGACATTAACATCAACAGTACAGTACCGTGATGGACCTATAATGTGAGTGATCAAAGATCACCCCTGGTGGTAGGATAGGAAGGGTTCCAACTAATTAGATCACAGTATTACTAAGGCTTAAAAAAACTTAAAATTATTATAACAGAACAAATTAAAACTTTTAACAGAATTATGAAATTATTATAAGTTTAATATTATTGGTATTAGCAAACTAAGGGTTTGTAATCTTTTATCATCATAATCATCGTCAGATATAATATTTTAAGCACGGAATAAAAGTTAATTTTGCAATAACTGGAACGATTGCCTTCAAAAACATTTGCGCAAAAGGACATCAGTGTGACGACTTTTAGTAGATTTCTTCTTTATTGGTAGATTTAGGGCAAAATTGTTTAGTAGATTTTAGTAGAAATTGGGTATTCGAAAATGTTAGTGTATGTAAAAATGCAAGGATTCAGGCTAATAAAATCAAAGCTGGCAATACAAATGGCTGAGAAAACGATTGCAGGGTTTGCAAGTGTTCTGGAACTTCTAGTACATCATCATCATAATCATCAGCCTATACAATGTAATAGGTAGGTAATACTCTGTACTTACTTACCATCTGTAACTTATGTACCTACCTACAATTTAAGGTAAATAAATGAAATGAAATGAGATGAACCAAAAAGTACCAAATTAACCATAAACCACCAAAAAGTACGAAAAATTACCAAAATAACAATAATCTACCAAAAAGTACGAAAATCTACCAAAGTAACTATTTGTTACTTTTGTACGAAAATTTACCAAAAACTACCATAAATTACCAAAATGACCAAAAACTACCAAACAGTGCCCGGAAAGTAACTTTTAAGAAATTTCTTTGTGTTTTCTTGTGTCGCGTAATGTCTTTTCGCGCAAAATTCTGTCGTGCAAATGACTTTTGACGTTACCTACTACGGTACAGAATTCACTCTTATTCCATTCTTTTCTGACGATGATGATGATGATTTCAGATTATCAATCCTTAGTTTGCTAGTAACAATAGTAATAAACTTACAGTTATTGTATTATAATAAAAATTAACGAGTAATAGTCGACCAATTTATAAAATGCACTTCTAAGTCCACATATCGTGACGGGCAACTACGGAACCCTACACTGCATGTGGCCCGTCACCCACTTGCCCGGTTTTTTATAAGTTACTTTGCCTACTTTAGCTAAAAATGGATTTGTTCATTAATCTTCTAAGACAGGGTTGGGTGTTGCCGGTCACCGGTCTATTCGCAATGATTTCAAACGATTGACGGCCCATAGTAATTTGTATGAAGAAAACGTCCAAAAAAATATGTGATTTTTGGTAACAAATTGCAAAAAAACTAGAAGTCGTATCGAAAAACTGATTTGTTTAAAGTGTTCTTTGATGTTTTGCCATTGATTATAAATAT
This sequence comes from Agonopterix heracliana, assembly GCA_963693445.1. Classification (NCBI taxonomy): domain Eukaryota; kingdom Metazoa; phylum Arthropoda; class Insecta; order Lepidoptera; family Depressariidae; genus Agonopterix; species Agonopterix heracliana. The sequence continues at coordinate 5,732,198 of OY856321.1, forward strand.
ATTTTGTTGTTTTATTTTGTTTCACTAAATCACAGGACTCGGAACGCGGCAGTGCTATTCTAGAGTTTTTCATGAAATTCTCGATTACTTTCTGATGTAACTACACAATTTTACTGAAATTTTGTTTGTTCATCTTGTACTTCATCTTTTAGAGAAGCGATGGTATTAATTTTGTTTCTAAATATAGCTATTTACTATCCTCAAAAGTCGGAACGCCGAACCCTGTTTGGCCCGATTAGGGTAGTGCCGACCCTTAAAAAGGTTCCTATATTTTGACTTTACTTGTAATGTTCTTTTTATAATTAAGGGGCCATAGGTCCCGACGAATATTTTCTATGAGAAACGCGATTGCCCAGCGCTCCGAAAAGTGTTTGCGTGAGCCGTATTTTCGATTAAAAAGAACTAACCAAAGTACTTTTTCTAGATTTTTTTTATGATTTCACCAGTTAAACTAATGGTGAATATGTTACTATACATGCAAAAAATCGGAAACTATTTTAAGTTCTTCTAAAACGAGTTTTTTTTTTAAAATGCATGAAAATACGTCATCTTTGTGACGATTTTCTATCGAGTAAAGTAATTCCAATCGTGTATTCAGTTTATGATTTCACTAGATAAACTATTCAAAAATACTGAGGTATGACTTTAGTTTCGGTAAATGGTATAAATCTAGTCGTAAAATGAAAAATAAAAGATGCACAAAGAGATGCAGATGATAAAGAGTATTGTATTGTATTGTATTGTATGCCTCCGAGGTATTTCCACCTACTATTACGCCTTAAGTAAGTATGTCACAACCTGTCGGATCCATCCAACTACAGAGCAAGGACCTCCTCTCAAGAATAAGGATGAGAGATTTGGGATACTCCACGCGTGCAGTGCGACTGGTGGAGGCAAGGTAAGTGCGTTCACACACGATGACGCACTGACGGAGCAGCAAACGTCAGTCCATCATTTGTGAAGCATGGAGTTGTATGAAACCGCACGTAGAAGCACACACGGTGACGCATTGACGCACCTGTTGTGGTTCTATGGACGGCATCTGCCGCTGCGTCATTGCGTCATCGGGTGTGATCAACTTGCTGTCAGAGAAAAGTTAAGTCGTCGACGTGGCTTGAAGAAAATACTAAAAAATAATCTGTTAAATGAGGAGGCCTCGAAACTCAATTGCCTTAGGGCCTTTATTTACCCATAAATAGGTCCCTAGTTCGGTACTGCCTTTTCGTATATCTGTGAAAGGCATGCTACTTAATTCCTCATTACCTCCTGCCAATTCCTGTAATCCCATTTCTTTTCGGGGTCAATGAATCTGTATAGTAATCGTTTTGTCTGTTTGTACCTACTCGATGCTATTTGCGGAATCGATAAACGTTTATTCGTTTTTGCGATGTTACCGATTGGTTACGGTTTTACGATTTTGCGCGTTTATTACTTACGCCAGCGTCAGTGTGGTGTGGTGTGAGGTGTCGTTACAACAATAGTTTCAATACGTCACTCTTTATAGAAGAAAATGATTTTTTTATAAACAATTTGGAATTACCTATTAATTATGTATGGCGTGGGGCTGGGCCTAGGAGTGTGAATTAGTCTGTATGTTGACGAAGCATGTAGCGGATAAGGAGTGTATAGGTTTAAGTATTGACGAAGCATGTTGCTGATTGTGATCCTGTTTATAAATTATTATATGTTTAACTTTTGACGAAGCGTGTTGCAGATGCAGATTGTTATGTCGCCATTTTTGACGAAGCGTGTTGCAGATTTGAAGTATGTATATTCACTTATTAATCTATTTGTTCTAATAAAGTCTTATTTTGTGCTTTTTATTATGTAACTATATTTTAGTTCTTGTTTATTACTAGTCGGATAAAAATCAAATTAAAGATTGAAAAATTTGTCTCGGGCGGGACTTGAACCCACGCTCTTCCAAACCGGGGAAACGTGCTAACCAATTACACCACCGAGCCCACTACCCAGAGAAAGAAATTTTCAATCTCTTAAGGGGACGTGGTTAGTTGGATAGGCTCATTGTTTACAAAATTCCCATACAATCTTACACCCCATCATTCTTCTAGCATAGTACCTATTTAGTTTTACAATGCATACATCTGACTTAGGGTGGAAATATCTACGTATGAAATGGTAAACTATATTACAGCTAGAGTTTACTAAGGTAGGTAAAGTGGGTACCTACCTACACAAACTGCCACACACAATGACGCATTGACAGAGCGGCAAACGTCAGTCCGTCATTTGTGAAGCAAGGAGTTGTATTAAACTGCACGTAGAAGTACACACGGTGCGTCAATCCGTCACCGTCTCCGTCCGGCTCCGTCAATGCGTCATCGTGTGTGTTCCCACTTACAATCCCTTTGTCGCCTCGAACGATAGCTACACTAAAGATAAAATAGGTAAGTACTATTAAATAAAATACGACCGTCACCTTAGACGTTTATTGAAGGCTAATCATAAACAACAATGTCAACTACGAACTCAAAGAAGATCCAAACACTACAGTCCTCCCTCCTAAACCACAATAATACTACAATATCAAATACACTTAAAATCTATAATTTGGAGGGTTTAAAATGCGGCACTGCCGTATCGGTCGAGCGGGCCGGGTCGGTGACGGGGTTGGCGGAAGTCCTGTTGGTGTTGGCGGAAGCCCTGTTGGTGATGGCGGAAGCCTTGTTGGTGATGGCGGAGAATTCGAAACTCCTCCGTCCGTACCTGCCAAAGGAGTCCCCAAGCCGATGGGATCCCCTCCTGCCACGGAACGCAAGGTTCCTCTCTCCCCAACTACTTGAGGATTCGGGCAGACCGAGGAACTTCTATGTCGCCGTCTCAACTGGTCAATATGCCTATGCGATTCTCTACCCACGGAATCCCTAACCTCATAATCAGTTTCACCAACCCGTCGTGTAACGTGCCCAGGCAACCACTTATCAGAACCCTGATATTGGCGCAACCATACCTCTTCTCCGGGCATCAAAACGCGGGAACCTTTGGGGCCACTATCTTTCTGCTTATTTTGTATCTCCTTGACTTTATTCTCCCGGTCAGGTTTCAAGAGATCTAATTTAGTTCGTAATCTTCGACCAAGCATCAGGGCCGCCGGACTCTCGCCTGTTGTGCCGTGCTCCGTGTTACGATAATGCAACAAAAAGGTATTTAAGAACAAATTTATATCCTGGCCTTCCCGAACACCCTTTTTAATCGCCTTTTTAATCGTGCGCACCGCATTTTCCGCTGCCCCGTTAGATGCGGGGTGATATGGAGCCGAAAAAGTATGATTGATCCCCAACCCTGACACGAACCCTAAAAACTCTTTACTAGTGAATGGCGGTCCATTATCAGAGACCAACTGCTTAGGAATCCCCCACCTGGCAAAAAGTTCACTTAATCGGTTAATACTATAGCTAGCGGCCGTACTAGGTACTTGAAAAACCTCCAACCACTTCGTTCTGGCATCGACAACCACAAGGAATAGTTTATTAAAAATGGGACCCAGGAAATCAACATGGATCCGTGACCAGGGGCGGCCTGGCCACGGCCACGGGTTGACCGCATGCCGGTGAGGCGCGTCCGCCTCCACTGCGCACACCGCACACTCGCGACACATCGCCTCCACCGCCTCGTCCACGCCAGGCCACCACACATAACTGCGAGCGATTGCTTTGGTTTTCACTATGCCCATATGCTGCTCGTGGAGCACCTCCAGAACCTTCCTCCTACAAGCATCAGGAATAACCACCCGATGCCCCCACATTATGCACCCCAACTCTTCATACAATTCATTGCGCCGGTTAAAAAACGGTTGCAGAGATTTAATCTCATTATCAAGCGGCCAACCATCCCTAATGTATAATAAAACTCGTCCCAAAATGGGATCTTTCATAGTTTGTTTTTTGACTTCTTGATAATCTATTAGCAAATCATCCTGTGCAAAATGCAAGTACGTCTGCTCGGGCACCTTTACCTGCGATGTAGGAGCGCCTGGTACCGGTAAACGTGATAAGGCGTCTGCGCCATTCAGTTTCGTGTTTATGTACTCAATATCATATGAATACGCCGACAGTATAACAGCCCAGCGCTGCAGGCGGCTCGCTGCCATCGCCGGTATGCCGAGTTTCGGACCAAAAATGCTCACTAGAGGTTTGTGATCCGTACGCAGTGTGAAACGTCTGCCATACAGATACTGATGCAGTTTCCGTAAACAGAACACAATCGCCAGTGCCTCCCGATCAATCTGAGAATAATGCCTCTCCGCCTCACTAAGTGCGCGCGATACATATACCACAGGCCGCTCCCGACCTCCCGCGCCCGTCTGTGTGAGCACCCCACCGATGCCGCGCGCGCTCGCATCGCATGTCAGTGTCAGAGGCTTGTTCTGATCGTAGTGCGTTAACACTTCCGTACTCGTTAGCACTGATTTCACCTTTTTAAAAGCCGCCTCGCAACCTTGGTCCCACTTCCAAGTCACCTTTTTTTTTAGTAAATCATAAAGCGGAGCTAGAATAGTACTCAGACCCTTCACAAATTTTGCGTAAAAGTTGACTAGACCTATAAAAGATCGCAGCTCTGATACGTCTTTGGGCCGTGGGATTTTTGAAATGGCTTCGATTTTATCAGGATCGGCCTTGACCCCTCCCTTGGAAATGATAAAGCCTAAATACTTTACTTCCTCCATCATAAATGAACATTTGCATCTCTTTAGTTTCATTCCGTTAGCTTGCACGCGATTGAAAACTTTTTCTAATGTGGCTAAATGCTCCTTCTTATCCAAAGACCCAATAATTATGTCGTCCAAAAAGACTTCCACATTCGGAATATCATTAAATAAATTGGACATGATCCTCTGGAAAATTCCCGGGCTCGATGCCAGACCGAACACTAGCCTGTTGTACTTAAACAACCCCTTATGGGTATTAATGACCGTCAAACCATTCGAATCATCTAGTTCAATTTGATTATAAGCCTGCGTTAAATCAATTTTCGAAAATATTTTTGCACCATTCAGGTTTACTAAAATGTCGTCAATCCGCGGCAGAGGAAACCTATCGACCAGTAAGACGGGATTCAAAGTAACCTTATAATCTGCACAGAGCCTCAGCCCTCCGTCCGCCTTACGCACCGGTACCAGCGGAGTAGCCCAGTCCGAGGACTCCACCGGCTCGATGACTCCGTCTCGTAGCATGTTGTCGAGCTCCTGGTCCACGCGCTCGCGCAGCGCGTACGGCAGCGGCCGTGCGCGACAGAATACGGGCGCCGCACCCTCCCGCACCCGTAGCGTCGCCTTGCCCCCCGTGAACCGACCCAGCCCGCTCGAGAACAATTCTTTATATCTGTCCAACAAAACATCCAACTCATTATCAACTGCCTTATTACTAGAGCAATTCATGTCCAAGCTATTTACAAATGTTGGAATCCTTATCTTTAATTCCGATAACCACTGTCGTCCGAGCAGTGATGTCGTTCCCCCGTCGATAACATACAGTTCCAGCTTTTTAACCATATCCCCGTATCTCACTACCGGTCTTATAACACCCACCGGTTTAACCCGGCTACCGTCATAGAATTTCAAAACCAAATCGGTATCCTCAAGCCGTCTATTCTTACAAAACTTATCGTAAGTTCCCTTGCTAATGCAAGATACCGCTGACCCAGTATCCACCTCCATCTTTATCTTACTACCATCAATATTTAATGATAAGCTTACCGGCTTATAGCCATTAAAACAAAGGTGGTTTATCTCCTCCGATTCCAGTACGCTTACATCGGAGCGCGAGTCGTCCGCACTCTCCGACTCCGGCGCCTCCGCATGATGTACAGGCCGGCCGTGGCCACTGCGCCCGGCTCCGCCGCCACTACCTCGTTGCTTAGGGCACACCCGGCGTAGATGCCCCCTTTGACCACACTTGCTACAAGTGAATCTCTTGTAACGGCACGCATCGCGTCCGTGATCCCGGCTTCCACACCCGCTGCAGCACTGCGCACCCTCGCGGTGCTGCTCCGAGCCGCCCCGCTGCAGGCCGCGCCGGGTCGTCTCCGCTCGTGCTGACACCGCATGCACCGCGCCTGGCTCGCCGCCCGCGCTGGCGCCGGCACCGTCCGGCTGCTCCACCGCGGCCGCGTCCCGCTCAGCCGCCTCTAGCGCACATGCGATTTTAATTGCACTCGCGTACTTAAGCTCCTCCTCGGCGAATAAACGCTGCCTGATGACGTCACTCTGTATACCGCAGACCATCTGATCGCGTAAATTGTCTTCTAACACCGATCCAAACTCACAATGCTTAGCGAGCTTCTTGAGTTCCGTCAAATACTGTGATATTGTCTCGCCAGTTAGTTGACGCCTCTGCCGAAACTGGTACCTCTCCGCCATGAACGAAGGCTTAGGCTGAAGATGTTCCCGCAGTATATTTACAACCTCCGCATACGTCTTCTCCGAGGGTTTGATGGGGCTGGTCAGATTACTCAATAGTTCGTAAGCGCTGTCACCCATACCGGCAATTAACATCGGCAAACGCATTTGATCCGTAACGGCATTTACTTTAAAAAGCATTTCTAACCGCTCAACGTATAGCGTCCAGTCCCCCGATTTCACATCGAATTCACCCATCTTCCCGACCGACATCTCGCCGACCAAATCAAAATTATCCTTTATTATTTAGCTTTGCACGCACCAGATAGCAATAATTTCCGTTATATTTCCATTATTTCTTTATTATTTTTATCCTCGTCGCCATTTATTAAATAAAATACGACCGTCACCTTAGACGTTTATTGAAGGCTAATCATAAACAACAATGTCAACTACGAACTCAAAGAAGATCCAAACACTACAAGTACATAGGTTACCCTACGTATTATAGGTACCTAACATAAGCATTAAGCATAAGCATATGCTCACGACTATATTCCCCGAGGGGGTAGTCAGAGATATTCTGAAACCTCAGAACATCCACGTTTCACCAGTAGTACCGAAACCCTGTCCAGTGTGACGGGGGGTGAGCCCGTCGCCACTTATAATGGACAGTGGGTACAATACACGCCTCGAAATTGAAGCATGCAGGTTTCCTCACGATGTTGTTTGGTACCTAACAAAACAATGTTTATTGCTAACGAGAGGCTAAGGCTGTTTTAAAAATATTCTAAACCGGGATCCTTACTACCGTAGTAGCAGATAACTGTGTCCTTACAGCTAGGTAAATAATAAATAATGTTCAGCAGTTCAAGCACGAGTGTATTTAAAACAAAGAAACTATCGTTTCTGAGGCGCAAATTAAATGTTTCGTCCACGTGTGCCCTAAATAGGATACCTTCGATGTACCTTGACCTGGTAGGCGGTATCAAGTATCTACCAATATGTATATCTATTCCATTAGAAATGTCTTACCTAAACAAAAATCTAACCTCGAAATGATGAAATATGTACCTAACCCTTAGGCTACTAGGGTGCCTAGAGTACCTAATAAAGATAAATTATACAGGTTCCAGCTTAAAATGCTGACAATTTTTTAAGGGGATGATCAGACCACTACCAAACTGAACAACTTTCTCTATGGTACCAACATCGGAATCGCAAAAAAAAAAACAGCCGCCCCATACATTTGGCTCGACTAGGTTTGCAGCTTTGTATGGAGGGAGGGGCAGATTTTTATTTCTCTATTTCGATGTTGGTGCCATAGAGAAAGTGGTTCAGTTTTATGGTCTGATCATCTCCTTGAAAAAGTGTCAGCATATCCGAAATGTGTTTGTCGTTTCGTTAAATTGCCGATCATTAGGGCTATTGTGTAAGCTTCCGATTATATCGTTTACGAAATCGATAACGTTTTATGACTGTCCTAGCCAATTTTTAAATAATATTTTGTTTCTGTGATCATCGTGTTCATTATCTGAGATAAATTAACTAAATATTAAGAAGCAAAATCGCCAAGAACTGCTAAAACACCGTGTCGATTTGATACCGATTGAATACGGGTATAGTTACACAATAACCCCCCAGATTTAATTAATTTTTAGACAGGAGTTTCGGAAAGTGTTTCGCGGGCTTGAACACGGGCTTTTTAGGTACCTATAAACTGCGAAACATAGGGTACTAAGTATATAGAGTTAAGAACATATTCACTACGGTTTAGGCTTCGAACAGTTAAGGTTTGGTTGTCATTCTTCAAGTTTCGCACATTTTTTAGATTTTTAATTTCTCAGGGTACATTTTTTTGAAGAAAAGCAAAACACTTCTAATTTTGCTGTCGAATAACAGCAAGAGATAACGGTTCTGAAGCTATTGTTGTTTTATGTAAAGTAATGGTGATATTTCAGATTGTTGTTGTTGTTTTATGTAAAGTAATGGTGATTTCAGACAGTCTCTATGGGCCATTGACCTCTTATATAACAGAAGCTATGGGCTAAGAAATAACTAGTTATAAAGTATGAAATTATAGATAGGTATACCCACCTTGGTAGACAATGACCGACTGTTGCTAAGGTAACATCCATGTAACACCGTATTTAACATTCAGACGGCGATCGGAGTACGAATGCACTCCATCGGTAAAATAAATGAGAAAACTTTAATTCTTCTTATCGTGTCGACTTCAAATTTTGAACAAAGTCGCTAAATAGTACCTTGCCAGAAGTGGGCAACCGATACTGCACCGTCGCTAGCGGTCATGAGCTCCTCCTGCGTACAGGTGTTAGGGCACGCAGGGCACGATGTGAGATGGGCCATCGCATCGTTTGTGGAGCTCCACACAAGCAACTCACATTTTGCGCATCCGAGAATCCCCACCTGAACATGTTGTCCTTACTGCGACCGACCTGGGTTCGAAGTCGGTTTAACGACTTCCAGGTCGCCCAAGGCAAGTCATATCCAGGCGGGAGGCTCTCAGACGGCGGCACAAATGGAGAGCTTTAATGATGCAGGGATGTTAAGCTGATTTAGCAGTTTACATAATGTATTTCAAAGGGCTTTAGTTTTTAACTTTACCTAATTATTGTTTTTATTGAATGAAGCTGCTCAAAATACTTAGAATAAAAATAAGAATAATAGAATGGAGATAACAATAAGTACCTACTGTCTCAGTTTTCTTATCCTTCACATAATAATTATGAACAAATAGAAAATAACAGTAGAAACTTCATGGTTTGATTACAATGTATTATTTATCGTTTTGAAGAAGATAATTCATTCATAATTTAATAAGATTCTTCACAAACGTTTAACGTAAGAGGATTACAATTGCACTCCACGTGCCTCGGTCGTTAAATTCTCCGGAATTCTAGGGTTACCTACGTTCTAGAAACACAATACCTCCGTTGCTACAGTGTTTGATGCCAGTGCTTTGAGAAGTGGATTGTTTGAAAATCTCTGTAATTCGATCAATACTGTAGTCTGCTAATAATCAGTCCATTCTTAGCATTGTTTGAATATCTTTAACGAAAGCATAAAGTAGCACAGTTTGTTTTTGTTAACTACTTTCACACCTTGGACACTTGTTGTTATTTCATAAGAATGGGAAAATTTACAAGGCATATGTGCGATGCAGAGTAAGTGCGAGGGAAACAGGAATACGTCATTGCCTACATTTTACGCCAAGCTTCCTACCAAGCGGGGGTGAGGTTACAATTAGATAGATAGATAGATAACTCAATCAATTGGTGGGACGATGACGCATTGTCGTCGACGTTGTGAAGCAAGGAGTTGTATGAAACCGCATGTAGAAGCACACACGGTGACGGATGTTTGTACGTGCGGTTTCATACAACCTCCTTGCGTAGAAGTGCGTCAATCCGTCACCGTGTGTGCTTCTATACTTGCGGTTTCATACAACTCCTTGCTTCACAATTGACGGACTGACGTCTGCCGCTCCGTCAATGCGTCATCGTGTGTGATTCTTCTTATTGTTTACATAAAATATAGGACCGTTCATAAAATATGTAAATCGGCTGCGCCTTAATGACCCAAATATTTCTCCTACATTATTCGTAAAAAATCTGTCGTTTGGTGGTTGGCCAATCTCAGTCTTATTATGTAGAAAACAAAGGTAAATAATGATAAAATGAAGAAAAAGCATAAACAAATGTTAGTTATGAAATATTTAAAGGGATGGTTTAAGTTTAAGATTATCAAACTGAACAACTTTCACTACTGAATGTCGAACAGCAGATTTTTTTTTTGCGATTTCTAATTTGGATCCTTATGAAAGTTGTTCATTTTGACGACCCAACCACCCCTTTAAATATTACTTGCTAACCATTTAACTACACTTACAAAACACGTATTAAATTAAATTCTCGTCCCGAGAATACAATTTGTTATCTGGACGTTATCAGGAACAATTCGGGACGCTCTTAAAGCCGGGACATAGCAATTACGGTCCTGTCCACTCCAATTTAATCAGTTTAATGTTTATCTCGAATATTTACGATTATCGTCACCAGTTACGACGTCGTTTCTGGTCACCCTTATAATTTAATCTGGCATGGAGTGACTGTTCCGTAACTAGGGCAGATCGATAAGGAATGTTCTGGGGTTTTATGGTGTTTCGCGTTACTAGGACGTTTACCCTTTTTAAATTCATGTTATATTTCTTTTCATATGAGTAACTACACTTCATTCCTTAGAAAGATGAATAGATATTTCGATTCCTATTTAGCTTTTTGGCCAATTCTGATTAGTAAATAGGTATAATTGATTTATGAGAAAGAACTATCAGTCAGGCATTTTTTTTTTAATACAGATGGGTTTGCTCTTGACCTCAGGACAAAGATGGGGTCGAAGATGTAGCGAGCTTACCCAAAAAAAAAACTATTTACTCGTACTTTAAGGAATTAGGGTTTTAATAGCATTCGTAAATACTGACGCAGGCAGGCCATTCCACTCCTTGGCTGTGCGCATTATATAAAAAAATCTGAAAGGGGGATGTCAACCAAATAAGAGTGATATCCCGCGTTGCGCCGGGATGCCCGATAGTAGAAAGGGGTTGGCGGAATGAGCTGATGTAGCTCGTGGGCACAATCACCGAAGTACACGCCGCAGAAGACCGACAAGCAGGCTACTCTGCGGCGGTGGGCTTGGTCTCAACCAGCTTACTGTCGCCAATGAGCCTCCTGGCTCTGCATTCAACCGAGTCGAGTGTGGCTAGTTGAAACTTGGCTGTGCCATCCCACAGGTGGCAGCAATACTCTACCTACTACCAAGAAGTGGTGGTATCCCGCGGTGCGTCTGGAAGTCCGATAGTAGAAAGGAGAAGGGGGGATGAGCTCGTTCAGCTCTTGTGCACACTCACCGATGTACAATCTGTAGAAGACCGACAAGCAGGCTCCCAACTAACATTTTGGTTATAAGAATCAGTGATACATGAGCTGCTTAAAAGAATTTTAAGAACCAAAGGTTCTGTAAAGGCGCTAACAATAGGCATGATGACAGTAACAGAGATCACTGAAATAATGATATTATTATGATAATATACAATGAAGCAATTCTAAGAAATGTATTCATTTTCATATTTGAAGCGAGATCAATTATATTTTTTGAAAATAAAAACACGAAATCTAGCCATCCGCCATTTTAAGTAAAACACCAATCAGAACGCATGACGTCACACCCGCTTGTGTCGACGTCGTGTAATAGTGTTAGTACTAAACCAAACGTCATTTTCAAAGTTATTTTGTTTGAATCAAGGAATAAACTTACTACTCTCTACGTTTGAATGAAACGTTCGTCTCCTCTTGTGCAGTATATTTTATTAATAATTTGTAGTTTGAAACTAGGTAGGTAAGTAAGTATATCTTATTGTCCAGTTTTGTAACGAAAACGAAAGCAAAGAAAAGTTTGTGATGGAAGCTGGGTTCATCAAGGCAAACGACCAATTTACCTATGTTGATGATGCGAACATTTTTTGCGTCGAACAAAGACTTTTGTTCGACGGAATTTAGAAACATCAAAACATTCATGTAAGTACCTAGGTACAATAATAATCTATATAAGTATTCATTTAGGAATCAAACTTTTGGTTAGCTTATGAAAAATGAGCCAGCGTAATACATACCAACTTTCCTTCTACTTATGATTTCGTACATAAAGATATTAATCAAAGCGGACCCATCTAATATCTAAGCAGGTATTTATTTATCATAAAATAATAAAATAAAAACTTACATTACATTAAAGTGGTCTCACAGAAATAAATTACAGAATTTGTAGACAAAGGCTGGATCTCGCCGTGCAAGAGTTAGACACTTTACTTATTTCTCTGTTAGGAACGTAAACAAATAACTTGCTTGTAGTTTTTATTACATAGAGTAACCGCACACCATTTATACCGACATGTTTAAAACACAAAATAACTAATTATTGTTCTTAATTACTGAAGACTACATTACAGTTCATTGACATCGAGACGTGTTTACATTGGTGTGACGTCACAACAGACGCCATGACACCTACGAGTGTTTTGGCGTAAAATTCAAAATTATTCAAAAGAATGTAAAATTTTCGCAACTAGACCTACATTTTCTGCAAAAAAATGATTTTTCTTTAAATAGTACATACGAAAGAACATAATAAGACAGTTTCCCAAAATTAGTCATCATGCCTATTGGGTGCTAGAGCGTGCTATACGTCTCTTATAACCCTGGTTTGGGTCTGTTCGTACTATAGCTTGGAGTGACTTAATGGTTATAGTGTAGTGATAAATGAGTGATTAAGAAGAGTTAGATCAGTGCTATTGCAGCAGTGATTACCACTTCGAGTGTTTTATAAGCTATACACAGGTTATAACTGCAAGCTAAAGTAGTAAACAAGTTATAGATATCACTTTAATTACTTTTTTCGTTACACATGGTTACTTCTTGTAACCTATATATAACTTAAGAATATATCGGACTTATTTCGTAGCAATCAATTTCACCGAAAGCGCTAAATATGTAAACTGTTTTCATACATATTTACGTTCTTGTTAAAGTCAATAGTGATAATATTTTTCAGTACGCATATTCATTTCATGGTGTTGTATAATAATAAAATTATTAAGGTAAGTCAAAGTGTTTAAGATTACTGAGTGTTCTATGTATTAAATCTCATGCGACGGTAAGTTTACGGTAACAAAATATACTAGTTTTCATCTCATTTTTGAAACGCCTTAAAAATAAACTACTTTTGATGATAAAATTATTAAAAAAAATACGGCACAATTTTTTTTTTTTCTTTATTTATCTATTTATCAATTCCTGATACCACCTTTAGACATTTTAATTGAAAATTATGAACAATGTAAGTAAACAAGTGGACCAGTAACATTTAAATAAGTTTTTTCATTCATAATTTTTATAGGTTATCTTTATTAAATGGCGTCTTAGTTTTAATTACTTAAGGATCCTGATAACTCTGTTATTCCTCCCGTAGTGATTTAATACTGAAAGTAAGCACTTGTGTGGCACTGGAAGTTCTAAAACATGTTTATAAAAGTGAAAAAACAAAGAGTTTATAGGTTTAACTTGGTTAATAGTTCCACGCGGAGCTGCAAGCTGATAATTTTTTGGGTTCTGTTATCGTTTGAAGAAAACCCTTTATATATCACATTTCAGTGAATGATTTAAAATCCAAGTATTATGTATAATTTTGTAATAATAATATTAGCTGTCATTGCTGTCAACATATTTTCTAAATACAAAAAAGTTGATAAACAATTGCACATACAAAGAATGACATAAGAAAGTAGTTTTTTTTAAATGTTGAAAAAATAGTACGTATATTGTTACCTATTCATATGAAAAAAGTTCTTATACTTTGCACTAATACCTACTTATTTACCTTTTATTTATTAAATTATTTAATTTTACGAACTTAGGGTGAGTATTTTTTTCGTTATTTACAAAACTTCCCCTGTTATTTCAGTAAGAGGAGCGGAAAAGGACAGTGACATCGACAAAGAAAATAAAATTATAGAAAATAACCCAGAAGAAAAAGATCAAGAAGCGGAAAAGGAAATTGAATTTTTGAACAAAATCCAATTTCAGAAAATAACCCAGAAGAAAAAGATCAAGAAGCGGAGAAAGAAACAGACATTGACAAAGAGAATAAAGTACACTCAAACAATTATTTGAGCCTAACAAAGTAGTAGACAATATTGAGAAAATTACAATAGATTCAAAAGAAAATGAAGAAGACGATCAAAGATGCAGAAACGTTGCAGCAATCAAAAAAATAGAAAGAGAACAAAATGAGGATAAGAAAATGACAATAGATACAATGGAAGTGACTAACTCAGTACAACATAAAGAAAATACATTAAAAAAACCAAAAATAAAGATAAAAGTAATGAGCCAAGTACATTATCTAACAGTAATCTTCAGATCGAGAAAAACATCCCAAAAACGAAAATCGTAAGAATATCTAAAAAGAAGAGAGAGTAAAACCGTCTCCTGAAAATAAAAAAGAATCGGCCAATTTCACATAAGAATGTTAGTTAGTTAGGCTAAAATCTCTTATTTAAAATAAAAGCAAATCTTTTAAAGCGGCTTGGCTTTATTTTTTTGTAGAGCCCATGTTCGTGTAAATGATTTTTAAATTTTCATTTTTCCAGTATTCACTTTCTTGTTCGTTATCCGAGTTGTTTGAACTACTGCGAGGTAACAGATCGTCACAGATTAGAGGATATTCAAAATCAGTGATAATTTGCTGTTGTACGGAACCCTGTCGTATTTTAGTTGGTTGCTCTTGATACACAACAAACTATAGTTTTTGAGGTTAGGTTAAGTGACTTAAATCCTATTACTCAACTTAAAGTGATAATGAAGAGTTATAAAATTTGCACATAATGTTTGCTGCTGTATACAAGCTTTTATAAACACCACAATATTACTTATGGTTGACCGATAAACTCCATTATAGAGCCTGCAATGATTTAAAGGTGGATTCTAACTCTTGCAGAATCTAGCTCTATATGACTTATAATCAACACTTCTTAGATGCTTATAGGTTTCTTACTAACTCTTAAGGCTGGACAAAAATTTTTAGGTGGTACAAAGTATTTATCTAACTCTTTGTAAGAATATCAGTCGGTAGTAAGTGTTAGTACACACCTGAAAATCATTTACAGCGTTTAATACTTCTTGAAGCTATTAGGGTAAGCCTCAAGGTGTTACAAGACATTTTACTAACTCAGTAGTAGAATACCAGTCGGTAGTAAGTGTTAGTACACACCTGAAAATCACTCACAGCGTTTAATACTTCTTGAAGCTATTAAGGTAAGCCTCAAGGTGTTACAAGACATTTTACTACCTCAGTAGTAGAATATCAGCCGTTAGTAAGTGTTAGTAGACACCTTACAATTACTTTTATTGGTTTGTGCCTCTTAAAGCTATAAGAATAAGTTATACAATGGTTTCGATAAACCCCATGCTACCATCTTAAGTTATATTTTTTTTCTTTATTACTGTTATTCCTCTGAAAGATTTAATTATTTATAACTAACCCCACTGTAGAGTCGAATGTTGCTATCGGAGTTCTTATATACCATATATAATACTAAGAGCTCTAAAATAAGGCTGCCGTAAGCACTAAAATGTTTGTTGGGCTACTCTGCGGCAGTGGGCTAGGCTATGAAGCTTGGTTTCTACCAGCTTACTGTCGCCAATGAGCCTCCTGGCTCTGCGTTCAACCGAGTCGAGAGCGTCTAGTTGATTCTTAGCTGAGCCATCCCACATGTGGCAGCAATACCTACTCCATACACGATCGGACCTGAGCTTTATACAACATTAAGAGCCGTCCAGCAGCGAAGTACCGCTTCACCTTGTTTAAGATGTCCAGCTTTTTGGCCGAAGTTTGGGCCTTAGACTCGATGTTAGCGCCGAAGTTGAGTTTCGTAGTCAACCTCATGCCCAGGAGCTCAAGACTATAGAAAACAGGGACAGAAATCGGATCCGATCGGGAAAGTAGGAGTCAGTCTAAACGGACTCTGTTTGGCGGTGAACAGACAAGCCTGTTTTTGGTAGAGTTGGACTTCTTGGTAAGTTCGTGTTAGCCTAGCTTATCTTACAGACGATCGTTTGACGTAAGTATATTTTGTATGAAAGATTTTCTGTCAGATAAGCTAACAAGAACTTACTGAGAAGTGATGTAAGAGAGGTCGCGTGGCTGAGGGGGTGACAAGTGGACGTGTCGTCGGCTTGCAATTTTGACAGCCACGTGGCTCCGCCGTTTTATGGCGGTTTCGAGTGTGTTTTTGTTGTGTGTTTTGTTTCCATAATCTGGAAAATAAAGTATTCTATTCTATTCTATTCTAAAAACGGGGCTTTGAGATCGCCATATCCTATTGTACCGTACAATATCTAATGAGTATATCCTCAACACTTGACACTGGCGAAATCTAACAAGGAAACGCCATTAATTAAGAATAGAATAGAATAGAAGTGATGTAACGGCCCTAAGTGTTTCAAATCTCTGTTACTGTAATTCAAGAAAGCCTTAAAACATTGCTATTTGAAATTGAGTATACTATACAGTGTGTAAGTGACAGCCTAGCAAATACTGAAACGGTGAACTCAGACCATCAAAGTGAACAACTTTCACAATGGAGTCTACCTCAGGAAACGCGAAAAAAAATGCCCCATACAAAACTGCTGTACCTACACGAGTCAAATGTATGGGACAGCTGATTTTTTTTCGCGTTTCCTGAGGTAGGCTCGATAGTGAAAGTTGTTCAGTTTGATGGTCTGAGTTCACCGTTTCAGTATTTGCTAGGCTGTCACTTACACCCTGTATACCTATAAAAATTTAAACCAAAGTAATCTAAACATAAGCAAGCGAGTTATTAAAAGTCTCCGGTTAATTAAAGGCACGAGTAAACATAATGTTTTTAATTAATGGTAATGACGAACGACGTGGATTCGTGCTCATTCGCGAAAAAAACGAGTGCTAATTGAAAATAAAGGATGTCAAACAAACTGATGCCCTGTTCCCTCTGTTGATTCCAGCGAATTAAGATAATTTTATTCCGAGAGCGAAAATGCGCGCTAGATACAAACGTACTATGGTGATATTTGGTTATTTGGTGGGCAGGTTGTATTGCATAACGTAATACAACTTTGTCTACTAGGTATTTAGAAGCGGAGGTCTCCGACACAATCGTGTCATCTACCTGTTACCCAGTATTTAGTAAAACCACGTAAAACTTAGAAGCGTCCAAAAAGGTATCGTTTACCAAAACTTAAATTGTTATTTTATTTCTTTTAGTCATGGACTTTGAAATTTGATGTCACTTTCCTTCCTCTACCACCCACAGTTCAACGGCCCTGGCTCTAGGTACGGTCAGAAGCTATATTATTTATTTAATACACCTACCTCATGCCTGAAGGACATAAAATATTTAAAAATATTTATTAATGTACGCCTTGGAACTCATCTACATCTACACACATACACACGACCGTATTTCTCTTTCAGGGTGGACAGAATCATGCCACAACTTTAAATGCGTTAAGTACCTATGGTACTTGGTAATTAAATGCATTACCCCTTCGATCAACAATATCCAACTAGATAACGCGTCAGCGCTCAAAACATGTCCCGGCAAATAACGCCTCACTATTGGAGTGAGGTCTTATTTTGAATTAGTTGCGTTCGAACAAAGCCAACGTAAGCACGTCTCGCAATGCCGCAGTGTTCCTTTTTTAAATTACTAGGAATAATGGTTGCTTTGAGGTCGAAATTATAATGTATTCGGACTGTTTTCTCGGTTCGTTAACAAAAAATGTTGTATATTCACGAGGACAGAATTTCTCTTTGATTTTGTATGCGACCCGTTATCTAGTTGTATATTGTTGATCGAAGCATTACCCACATGCTTTCAAACGGTGAAGAAAAACTTCGTGAGGAAACCTGCATACGCTGAAGAAGAAATATGCGTATATGTGAAGACTACCATACCAATCCACATTGGGCACGCGTGGTGAACTGACGCCCATACACCCTCCCTGAGGGTAGGCCTGTGCCCTGCAGTGGGACGTATTTAGGCTGTGATGATGATGATGACATACTTAAGGAGGTGCTTCAGACCATCAAACTGGACAACTTGTAAATGAGACTTAAAAAAAATCTGCTGTTGCATAGAAGACGTCAATGGCGACTTGACCCAAATGTATGGAACAGAAGATTTTTTTTGCGATTTCTCTGGTTCCCACATTGAAAGTTGGACGACAATAATATAAGCAGTAGTTTAACTATTCCTCTCTCATCAACTCTTCTTGTCAGTGCGAGAATGTTTGTATGAAGTGTCCAGGGTGTGGCCAAGGCTTCTGACCCCGAGCTCCATTGACAACACATTGCAGATAATAACTTGACAGATCAAATTGATCAAACATGCCATCACGATTTCGGACCATACGAGGTTTGTGTACTTATTTTCTATGCATTTATGTAAATATACTTAGCCTTCGTCACTGAAAACGTCAGTACATTAATATTTTAAGTAAATAACCTTGAAGATCATTTCTGATTTATTTTTGAGGATACAAATAATATTTGGTAGACGTAGGTATAACCATTCACCATTCATGTTTTAGAATGAAATTTTTCATGTTTTACAAAAGAGAGCTAGCGACTCAATTATGTCACCATATAGGTACCACTAAGTTCTTTGGAAATTATGTACGGTTGTATTTATCATTTACAAATTTTACTTGCTCGGCGGTGAAGGAAAATATCGCGAGGAAACCTGCATTCCCGAGAATTAAAGAGAATACCACAAGTTCAGAGTCTTCAGAGGTATAAAATATCCTTACGCACTACCGCTTAGTTCGTATACAGGGTCCAACTTAATATGCTGACACTTTTTTAAGGGGATGGTCAGACCATCAATCAAACTGAACAACTTTCTCTATGGGACCAACATCGAAATCGCGAAAAAATAATCAGCTGTCCCATACATTTGGCTCGAGTAGGTTTACAGTTTTGTATGGAGGGGCAGATTTTTTTTTCAGGATTTCAAAGTTGGTGTCATAGAGAAAGTTGTTCAGTTTGATGGTCTGATCATCCCCTTAAAAAAGTGTCAGCATATTCAGAAGGACCCTATATAGTAGGATTTTCAAATCCTCATGGTCCTTCTGCTTGAAAAGACACGCTGGCAGCAAAAGTGCACAAGTGATATTTTTGAAAGTTGCAATGTCTCTCCAACTACCCGAAAGGGATTTTGGTCGTGACTTTATATAAGTACCTACATCATATTTTACACCCCGAGTATGGGGTGAACTCGCTCTCGCTTGCAGTTTTGTATGGAACAGCTGATTTTTTTTTGGCGAATTCGATGTTGTTCCCATAGCGAAAGTTGTTCAGTTTGATGGTCTGATTATTCCCTTAAAAAAGTGTCAGCATAGGATCCTGTATGTCAATCAACTCAAATCATCAATCTCAAATCAACACAAAAGATCCCATTTGGTCGAAGAGTTGCTGGCTTGCCAGCCCCACGATAAGATAAGATAGGTAAGCTGGAAGAACACGACGGGCGTGGGAACAACAGACGTTCCCTCTATGTAAATGCAGGGCCGGGCCATATTTTGCTGGTTTTTAGAAGCTATAATATGTTCTCATTATTTGAAAGATATAAAAATTAATGTAAAATGTAGCAATGATCTTGAACATCTCGGCGTTATTTTGTTAACATTGAAACCTATTAAGGGGCTACCTGCCGGTTTTGGGTAACTTTGTAACCATTTTATTCATCAACTATGGCACTTTTTGAGCTGAAAAATAATCTGAACCATCTACAGGAAATGAGAAGTGATGTGGTTTTTCTAGAAATCTATTTTAATGAATAAAACCGAAGAAAAGGGACTCTAAAGTCACCCCTTTTTTTCCAGTTGTAACCATTTTACTCTTACGTTTTGAATCGGAAGAAAATGAAAATTTACAATATTGTTCACAATACAATTTAGAATGATGTGGTTTTCTTACGTATTAGAAATTAATAAAAAATCAAGATCAAGGTCGTTCAGTGGGGGATACCTACGTCTTAAGTTCTCAATGATAATTCCATTCGTTGTCCAATGACTGGATCTAGCCAAATCCAGTGCAAGTCAATACGTACAAGATTTAGTTAACACTAATTGAGAAGCGGATGAAACTGGTACAGCAAAATGATGATGAGAAATGACATTTCCTGAAACCAATTGCGTGCTTTTTTGTTGGGCCATTAAGAGGATAGACGAGTACAGTTTTCTCCATATAAACGTATTCCCCTGTTTTCTCCCTGGATAATAACACTAGAGCAAATATTTTTTTTACCATACAATCTATGTCACCTCTGCCGTGTCCCTATGTTTTGTTTTTTTGCATTAATTAATTACTGTAAGCACTAGGGACCTTCAAAAATGAACCATTTTACCGCCCGTTTTCAGATATCCAGTAAACAAATTTGACAAATAAAAACAAAAAAAGGCAAAACGTACGGACATAGCCAAAGTCTTTCTCATATTATTTTTGCAGGAATTATTAAAATAGGTTTAGTTTTGGAGGAGAAAACAGGGGAATACGAAATGCAGATTTTGTCGATTTTTTTAATATAAAATTGGTCCGAGCTGCAGTTGTCTCTTTCGCACTATAGTTGGCGGGGCGTAAGAGTGGGGCGGATCTGATAAATATCATATCATAGTCGGAAAAGTAGCCTAATATCCAAATTAGCATTTCAGCCCGCCTATCCTCTTAAGGTTTTTAGCCTATCAGTGTGTTGGCAACGTGACACGAATTTATGGTGGGTTCGCTGAAACGTTCAGGAGTGAGTCATTTTAGATTTGTGTTAATTCGTATTGGTCATGGGTTTTCTTTCAGTTCACTAATTTCTGCTCATTTGTACCACTGTTGGTTTTTTGTAAAGAATACCATAATGAAAAACCCTTTATGGGACCCTTCTTATGCTGATATGCTGACCGGTTTTTTAGGGTATGACCAGACCATCAAACTAAACAACTTTCCCTGTTGGCTCCCTGAATGTTGTTCAGTTTGTTGATGTTAACCAACACTTGAAATATTACTAGGGTGTTTTGTTACACCATTTATTTAGGTACCTACTGATAGTAACTAAAATACATGTATCTTCAAATGAAGATATTTACAAGTAATATAATAATGACACGAACGTACCTACTTACTTTAAAAAACCACTTCATTTAAAATCTTCAATCTCTTAAGGGTCGGCACTACCCTAATCGGGCAAAACAGGGTTCGGCGTTCCGACTTTTGAGGGTAGTAAATAGCTATATTTAGAAACAAAATTAATACCATCGCTTCTTTAAAAGATGAAGTACAAGATGAACAAAAAAAATTTCAGTAAAATTGTGTAGTTACATCAGAAAGTAATCGAGAATTTCATGAAAAACTCCAGAATAGCACTGCCGCGTTCCGAGTCCTGTGATTTAGTGAAACAAAATAAAACAACAAAATATATTTCTAATCAATGGCAAAACATCAAAGAACACTTTAAACAAATCAGTTTTTCGATACGACTTCTAGTTTTTTTGCAATTTGTTACCAAAAATCACATATTTTTTTGGACGTTTTCTTCATACAAATTACTATGGGCCGTCAATCGTTCGAAATCATTGCAAATAGACCGGTGACCGGCAACACCCAACCCTGTCTTAGAAGATTAATGAACAAATCCATTTTTAGCTAAAGTAGGCAAAGTAACTTATAAAAAACCGGGCAAGTGGGTGTCGGGCCACATGCAGTGTAGGGTTCCGTAGTTGCCCGTCACGTATGTGGACTTAGAAGTACATTTTATAAATTGGTCGACTATTATTCGTTATTATAACAGAATAACTGTAAGTTTATTACTATTGTTACTAGCAAACTAAGGATTGATAATCTGAAATCATCATCATCATCGTCAGATATGTTTTAAATAAGAATGGAATAAGAGTGAATTCTGTACCGCAGTAGGTAACTCAAACGATTGACTTTGTAAGTCATTTGCACGACAGAATTTTGCGCGAAAAGACATTGCGCGACACAAGACAACACAAAGGAATTTCACAAAAGTTACTTTCCGGGCACTGTTTGGTAGTTTTTGGTTATTTTGGTATTTTATGGTAGTTTTGAGTCTTTCGGTAGTTTTTGGTAAATTTTCGTACAAAAGTAACCAAAAAGTTATTTTGGTAGATTTTCGTACTTTTCGGTAGTAGTTTTTGGTTATTTTGGTAGTTTCTGTTTTTTTTGGTAGATTTTCGTACTTTTTGGTAGATTATTGTTATTTTGGTAATTTTTCGTACTTTTTGGTAGTTTATGGTTAATTTGTTACTTTTGGTTCATCTCATTTCATTTTAATCATTTACCTTAAATTGTAGGTAGGTACATAAGTTACAGATGGTAAGTACAGAGTACCTATTAGTCACACTACAATATAATTTATAAACATTAAGAAAAAAACAGATTTAAACAATAGGTGCCAGACAATAACTTAACTACCACCTTTCACTTACTACAATTAAATTAGTTAAATGTTATAAAATCAGTTAAATGTGATTAGTTAAAAATTATAATAACCTATTGAGGTACAAATAATCGGTCTGCAACACATTTTTTTCTACTCAGATTGATGCCTGTTTGTTTACTTATACTGAAGAAACTAATTAAAGTCATAGGGACACTGTTCGATTAATAATTCTTTAACCTTCTTCAGAAATTTCTTGTCGGCTTTAATGTCATCTGGTATTTTACTATACACAAGAACAGTATTCGACTTTATTTTGTAGTCCTTAGCATCGATGCTAGTCGGTAATTTGGTACCAGTAGCTCATTTTTGCGAGTTAAATTTAATCTCTTGCTACGGAATACTACGGGGTATCGTCTCACGATTTCGCACAGATCGAGGATATACGAAGCTGTCACAGTGAGTAATTTAAAGTCGGTAAACAAGGATCGGCATGACACCCTTATTGACTGAATTCCGCTTACGATTCGAATGTAGGTACCTCTTTTGCAAAACATATATTTTATTTATGTCAACAAACCCACCCCGTAGCCAAGCCGTCAAGAACTCTTTTGTTTTTATGGTAGTTTTTGGTAATTTTCATTCTTCTATCAAATATTACCAAAAAGTATAAAAATCTACCAAAATAACCAAAAACTACGAAAATCTACCAAAATAACCAGAAACAACGAAAAACTACCAAACTAACCAAAAACTACCAAAAAACCAGAAACAACAAAAAAATAATTACTAAACTACCAAAAATTACCAAAACCTACCAAAAGAACCAAAAACTACCAAAAGAACTATTGACATTATACTAATTTTTTTCTTTAAAATTACTTCTTGTTAATATTGCTGTGCCCTTTCAGGATTCATGTACCCACTTTAGCTACTAAGTAACACCTACTTATATGTTCTTGTGTCGTACAATGTCCTTCAGCGTGACGAAAATTACTGCTGAAATTTACCATAATCTACCAGCCCTGTTTCAAATTCTACTTAAATTCTACCAAATAATATTAATGTCGTTACAGATGGTTAAAATTTAATATAAAACACGTTTTTGAACAAAATATTATCAATTTTATCTAAACGCTCATCATTACACATGTTATTTTCGCATTTTTGTATAATTTTTATTGGTTTTCATCACTTTGTAACATGGATGCTTCAATTTTCAAATAAATATTAAATTTGGTCGTCCCTACGCAAGTTTAAATTTAGTACAGTTTTCTGTGTCTCATAAGCAGAGTCAGAAATTTTGGTAGCACTTTTAATTATGTCAAAGGGATTGCACGTTTATCGACTTCCGATTGTGTCCATATACGGGTAATTTTTTATCACTGCGGATAACACCAGCATGTATTCTACTCATCAAACTGAACAACTTTCACTATGGAGCCAACTACAAAAGAGCGAAAAAAAATCAGCTGTCCTATACAAAACTGCAGTACCTACATATTCGACTCAAATGTAAGGAACAGCTGATTTATTTTCGCTATTTTGAAGTTCGATACATGCTGAAGTTATCCGCAGTGATATAAAATATACCCGTATATCGACATTATTGGAAGTCGATAAACATGTAATCTCTTTGACATATTAAAAGTGCTAGGTACCAAAATTCCAACTCTGTTTAGAAGCCCTCTTTTGTAAAAAAAAATAACATTAGGCGATATGATTAATATTTGCTGTACTAGAAGTGAGTTCGGTGGCGCATTGCGGAGAGGTATGGACTCTCAATCAAGAGGTCCGCGTTCGAATCCGCACGGACAACATGCCACGAACCAATGAGTTTTTCTAACTTATGTACGTATTACCGACTGCTCTCAAAGGGTGAACGAAAACATCGCGAGGAAACCTGCATAATGCAGACGAAGAAATTCTGATGTATATGTGAAGTCTACCAATCCGCTTTGGGCATGCGTGGTGGACTTACGCCCAAACACCCTCCTAGAAGGTGCCCTGTGCCCTGCAGTGGGACGTATACAGGGTGTTACAAAAGTAAGAATAAATTTTTAAAACTCTTAAGGGGGTTGTTTAGACCGTCAAACTGAACAACTTTCTCTATGGGACCAACATCGAAATGGCGAAAAAAAAATCTGATATCCCCTACGAACAAATAATAAGTCAGGAAGCGTAAACGTGAACAAAATGCGTGAGAAATTCGACCCCAGAACTCACTACATTTACAAATTATCTCGAGTATTCGAACGAAAGACTCATACATGCAAACCGGCCAATCAAGCTGCGCTTGTGCGATGCGCTGTACACCGGAAAGCGCGGTGATTGGTTTCGGGCGTAACCGATAGCGGCTATTGGTCCGCGCGCCTGCTGCAGTCAACTGCTGTGTCAAATGCGTGGACGATTTTATGCATTAAGTGAGAGAGGACAAGTCATTTTAGAAATATTGTATTTTTGCACTTTACTTAATAGTTGAATAAGTAATTTACAATTTTACTAATATGTTGTAGTATTGTGTCGTATCATAAATTGAGATTTATAATCGAATTCGATTCGAATCTAAATGTTCTAACTACACATTTAGATAGGATAAGTTGTTAAACTTATAATAAAAACGGCGCATCAAGGGTTCTGTACAAACTTGTGTGTAAATTAGATATTTCTTCCAACACAGGATCTAGTTTCCAAGATTTTTCCTTTTTTTTTCGTGTAGGTACTTGTCTTTAGTTTTCTTCCAAAATCAGTCCCATTGCTCTAACGAAAATATAAATCGGATTGAAACTCAAACTTATGTAAGTATTTTAAAAGTTAAATCTCCCATACATAGACATACGTCATATTTAATTCTCTAACTCAAATGTCGGTTACCAATCCGTATTCCGTATTGAGCTCGCGTGGACTAACCCCATACACCCTCCCTGAGGTAAGCCTGTGTCCTGTAGTCGGACGTATATTATAGGCTGTGTGTGATGGTGATGATGATATAATATAAATAAAAAAAACAATTTTCAGATTTTTTACTTTACTTGATCTGCGAGACCTTAGATTTTTATTATTGTAGGTCAACTGCAGTACACACAGACAGAATGCCAGACACAGACAAACGGACAACGAAGTGATCTTATAAGGACTAAAATCAATCAAAAAAATCAAATCTTTCTTTTTTGTAATATTAGTGTAGGTAGTAGGTACTATAGATTATTGCCACTTTATATTCATCATGTCGGAATTAAGCCACACGTAAGTAAGCTGCTTGAGTTCATGTTGCATAATATTGACCACTATGAATTTAGAATAAATGTGTTTTTAATATTAATAAATTAATACTTACGGGTGAAAACTGATCCCTGGGCATATAATACTGGTGTGGCTTCTGCACCACTTCACTACACACGAGGGCATAATGTTTTGGGCCGGTAAAATTGAATATTTGTAAGCAAATGTCTCACGTGCGCTCGCCACAAAGCAAAATTGACACTAACAACGCGTACCGGCCACCTTTTTAAGCCCCGCCCTCTCCGGCTTACTTTTCGTGGCGTCATTTTTTATGGACAGTTACGCTTCCTGACTTATCATTTGTTCGTAGGATATCCCATAGATTTTTAGCTCGAGTCGATTTGTAGAGTATAGAACATAAATTATATTTTTCACGATTTCGATATTGGTCCCATAGTGAAAGTTGTTGAGTTTGATGGTCTTAACCACCCCCTTAAATGTTTATTTGTATTTTTGTAACACATTGTATAGGCTGATGATTATGATGATGATGTACTAGAAGTTCCGGAAAACTTGCAAACCCTGCAATCGTTTTCTCAGCCAGTTAGAGTATTGCCAGCTTAGATTTTATTAGCCTGAATCCTTGCATTTTTAAATACATTAACATTTTCGAATACCCAATTTCTACTAAAATCTACTAAACAATTTTGCCCTAAATATACCAATAAAGAAGAAATCTACTAAAAGTCGTCACACTGATGATGTCCTTTTGCGCAAATGTTTTTGAAGGCAATCGTTCCAGTTACTGCAAAATTAACTTTTATTCCGTGCTTAAAATATTATATCTGACGATGATTATGATGATAAAAGATTACAAACCCTTAGTTTGCTAATACCAATAATATTAAACTTATAATAATTTCATTATTCTGTTAAAAGTTTTAATTTGTTCCGTTAAAATAATTTTAAGTTTTTTTAAGCCTTAGTAATACTGTGATCTAATTAGCTAGAACCCATCCTATCCTATCACCAGGGGTGATCTTTGATCAGTCACATTATAGGTCCATCACGGTACTGTAATGTTGCTGTAAATGTCAATTTCGACCTACGGCTCTCAAATCCAGATGCTGCAGGATTATTGCCACGCACAACCAAACATTCAACATTAATTTAATGTGGTAAAATCTGCCTTCCGAGTAGTAGGTACCCTAAATTCGGTCGGACCTACGACCCTGCCAGGATAGGGTCGGCCGACCAGACTTTTTAGTCCTTACTAATTGGACTCTAGACCAACAGACTAGTTACGTCCTTTAATTCAACGAGGTAAAATGTTGTGTCACCAGGTAGGGTTCACTTTTTCCTTCACACCAGTAAACACGCCAGCCAAGCTGCCGCGCGCTGCAGCCGACCAAGTTTTTTGCAAGAAAAGTATTACCAAAAGCTATCAAATTGATTTGTTCATTAATCTTATAAGATAGGGTTGAGTGTTGTCGGCCACCGGTCTTTTTCTTTTGACAGATATGTCAAACGGGCCGTAGGTAGTGCCGACCCTTAAGTCAAAAAATCTTAGTTTCTTATTCATTACCTATCCTACACAAAATATAGAAGAAGAAAAGTTCTTGTCGTAGTAACTGATTATAATCTGTGTTCTTAACTTTATCGACTGGATTTTAACTTTAAAAGATAAGGGAGATTGAACTCAAACTCAGCATTTCGTTTCTCAATCTAAAGGGAAGAATCAACAAATAATGGGATAAAATAGTTTACCTAATAGTTAAATCATTTTATAGATTCAAAGCGACTCTCATCTCTAAACCTGACCGATGATAATGATGATGATGATGCAACTATTGAATATTTACACAAAACATCAATACAATTCTATTTGCACACACTACTGACGTAAAAATAATGCGCACCGGCACGGTTGGGTCGGTCCTATGACGGATGACGTCGGGATGTGTAAATGAGTCGATTTAAAAATAACACGAAGTGTATAGAACGTCATACTTATCGATCACTATGCACGATCTATCGAGAAGTTTCGTTATTTATGTAAAGGGAGGTACAGAATTGTTCTTACCATAATAGTTCACATACTTAGATACATACATAAACTCACCTCCGTTCCTTTCGGGTTGGTCAAAAACATTACTAAGCTATCAACGAATACACATATATACTTACATATATCTTCTTTCTATTCTATTATATAAATAAATAAATATCTTGGACATATTGTCACACAAATTATCTAGTCACATTTATAGTTCCAGAATCTAGCCTGGACTTGTATTATGATAACTAGACAACGATATAGAATACATATATAGATACAAACATCCATGACTCGGGTACAAATATTCATATTCTTCATACAAATATTTGTCCCTTACGGGATTCGAACCCGCGACCCTCGGCACAGCAGCCAAGTTCACTACAGACTGTGCTGTCGGGCCGTCAATTATAGCACAAAGCAAGCAAGTATGGAAAATGTATACTCAAGTTAACTCGTAAAATACAAAACATTTTCTAGAAATGCTAATGTACCTTTGTAATATCACAGAATAGGTAATAGTATTAGTATATAGTTCTACATAGTAATATGTAAGTGATATTGTGCTTCATTCTATCTCGATTTCATTTTTTGTGCACAGAAAAAAGTAGTCAGGTGCAGGTAACATTTAAATGTTAACTTAATACAGGCACTGACAGGTTACTAAGGAGATGATCAAATAAATATAACTGTAACATTATAATACAGACATACAATACGCAGTTCAGTACCAACCTTTAACCACTTCAACTAAACTTCTGGCTGGCAACTAAACCAAGACGTACGAACTGGAAATAGCCTAGAATAAACTGTACAAAATACTGAATGTTTCATAATTTTGTAAATTCATAGATATTGCTTGAAACCGCCAAGTTAAAATGGGATTGGGCCGGCCATGTCTGTCGATTGCATCCGGAAAGATGGGCCAAAGTCTTAACACCTTGGATCCCGGAGAATGGACGTCGCCGTCAGGGTCGACCCCGAAAGAGATGGAGAGACGACCTGGATTCCTTCGACGAAAAGTGGGTGGAACTGGCTCAGGACAGGGATACGTGGAGGATAAGGGGGGAGGCCTTTGCCCAGCAGTGGGATGAAACAGGCTAAGGAAAAAAAAATTGATACTTATTGCTTGCTTGCTTGCTTGGGTGCTCTTATCAAAACAAAATACACACTACGACTCCTTAACTTACCATGAGTGAAAATCTTAAAACCATACCACTACGGCCTGGTTTTCCGTCTGAAGTTTTGTCTTAGACCCATCGACTTAGACCACAATTATAGTTTCATAGAATATGGGTTAAGGGGATATAATTCGGAGCGCGCTTCATACAAACGTACTATGGTGATATTTTCAATACTAACCAATTAAAGCCAATGAAATTTTGCAGAAACAATCTAGAAAGAAATCTCTATGCTTGTATGAAGTCCGATTTTCGTTAAAATATACAGTTTCAATGCTAGGATTAATTTAAGATTTGTATGGAAATCTTTGAGGCAATGTAACTTTAAAACTATACATTTTAACGAAAATCCGACTCTATACAAGCATAGAAATTTGTTTCTAGTTTGATTCTAAGAAATTTCATTGAATTTAATTGGTTAGTATTGAAAATATCACCATAGTACGTTTGTATAGAGCGCGCTCCGAATTATATCCTCTTAAGATTATGATTGACCTCCAACCTCCATCCAATCATAGAATAACTTCCAAGGATGTCCCTCACTATATACTTACCTGACATTTGACGAAATGGCCGTCATGTTTCCAATAGTAAGGAGGAAGCAGTTTATCTATAATTTTCGTTGAAAATTGGTTCAAGGCAAACTATACTAGGTCATAATGGGCTTACAGAAATCAATGTTAAAATAACCGATGCGGCTGTTAAATCGATACGGTGTGCGTCACTAAAGTCAAAATATTTAGACAACTGCAAGTCTTTCAAAATTTATTTAACGTAGAAACAATAATATTTGGGTGCAAAGTCCTTGTTTTGTGCAGTTTTACCAGTAGACTGCATAAACAATAGACAGCTGGATATCGTCATTCGTACAAGAAAGGGATACAGAAATAAATGTCAGTTTTAAAGAACAGACACCCAAAGTTTTATGGTTAATAGCTATCGACACCAGACTTTGATTGTATGGAGCGCGCCAACGGTAATATCCCCTTATTAATTATAGGCTCTACCGCACCTTTTTATAACTCACATGTGTCTTTACTACTCTAGACCCTGTAAAAGAATGTATGTTAAGTAAGTTATAGCCTGTAGAATCCCACTGCAGGGCAAAGGCCTCCTCTCACGAATCAGGATGAAAGGGGTGGGCCATACTCATCCACCACGCGGGCCCAGTGCATGTTGGTGGAGGCAAGTTAAAACCAGTAGAGTGGTTTTTTTAAAATCTCAAACGTGTATTTTAAGGTGTAAAATTAAAAATTTGCACTCCAGCAGTATGCATAGCATAATGCCACCCCCGAGAAAACGATAAAAATCGAGATGTGCCTCTATCCCAAAATGAGTGCGCAATTGTGCAAGACATGAGGGTTTCCTCGTTGTGTAGTGCGTGGAATGCTAGCAGCCCTATAGCGTATCTACATCTAGGGGAGCTATTGCAAGCTGCAGCTTGTAACACTGCGACCATTTACTAATCTATTATATCTTTTTCACCCCGTTACTGGAGGTTGGCAGTCAGTTCTGTATAATTGCATACCTATCCCTGTCTATCTCTCGCCCAATGAAATAGATCTAAGTTTACTTATTCTGTTCATACCTCCGATTACAATTAAATTAGGTCGCCTGTCCCACTAATCAAAATGTGGCAGTGTCCATTCTGAATAGAAGGAAAAGCACCGAGTACCTATTGTTTAATTTTTGTTGTTCCTAAATAGGATTTCCTGTCATTGATTCATTAGTTCGCTCCTACTTATAAATCGATCATCAGTGGGACCTTAATCTTGTAATATGAAGCCGTTCTATACCTACCTAATCCCATGGGAAAATAGGTGTGAGCTTAAATAAGTAGGCAATGTGACCTAAATAATTTCCATCAGCTTATGTCGACCACAGGGTGAAATTTAAATCGTTGGAAACCTTTTAAACTAAGACTCTACATACCATGGAACAACTTTTACTACAACATAGCAAATCTGAAATAGCAAAAAATAATCCGTTCCATACTTAACAGCAATGTATGCTAACCTGGCTCGACTCAAATGAATGGAACAGCAGACTTTTTTTTAATTTCAATGTTGGCCCCATAGTAACAGTTTGATGTGTAGAGTCTTAGGCCGACATTCAGAGACGATTTGTAAGTCATAGTTCGAACTCCCGTATGTCAAAATCCATACATTTCATACTTCTAAGATTTCATACCATGTCATACCAGCTGCAGCTGTAACATACAAACCAAGGGAAGTCTGCGTAGCAACGACTTGATTTGATATGTTTGTATTGTAAAGTAAATCTATTTGATAACAATTATCAACAGATAGAACATTCGTGACACAGATGCATAGCTTATCATATCAGCAAGAAAGTGGCGCCACAATTCGGTAAGATATTAAATATTTGTATGCTGCGTCATCATAATCATTTTTATTATATTACAAAACAAAGGAAAATACTATCACACTTCGTATAAGTGATATTGATTAGTAGGTAGGTACCTATCACACTCCGTAACAGTGATTCTGGAGTGCGATTTTTGAATCTCATTCGGTGAGCTCATCAGTTGAAAATGTCAAAATTAGTATGGAGATACACATCTTTCTACTGCTGATTTAACTTTCAAAAATCGCACTCCTGAAGAATTTTTGAAAGTCAAATCAGCAGTAGAAAGATGCGTATCTCCATAGTAATTTTGACGTTTTCAAATGCTAAATTCATCGTATGAGATTCAAAAATCGCACTCTTGATTAGAAAGGAGGAGTTTAAAGTATCCGAAATATCTTGGACGCTGTTCTAAGAATAGTGTTTCAAATCTCAAATTTCGTTGCTATTTTGTTGGTCTACACGTTATTTTCTAGCTCATGATCGTATTGTAATCCCTCGCCGGGTAGCCAGAAACATAACTACAACTACTAGGGTTGCCACCCGTACTTTATAATAAAGTATTGTACGTTATTTCAGGTAATAATACTCTATACTTTATGAGAATAATAAAGTACACGAAAATACTTTATTTTGCGTGATTTTATTTCTTTGAGATTTTTACAAGTTTAGTCGTAAGAATGTTTCGTTAGACGAAATACAAAATGTAATTTATTATTACGATAGTGAAACGGGTCAAATACTTAGATAGTGAATATGTTACACCGAAAAAATGCTTAAAAAATGATACGACAAAACAGAAAAACGAAAGAATCTGAGAGCATCTCAAAATTTGATAAAAATGAATTACTTATTTACTTTAATTTAATTATAGACTAAAGATGTTGTGCAGTTGTTTAGTAGAGAATATACAAATTTGATACAAACTGCAAAAAGCAATAAAAAATATGTTTTTAAACATGATAATAAAGAAAAATAAATTATACTTTATTTTGATACTATGTACTTTTTTTTTTCTTACCTACTTATTATAATCAATGTACTTTAATTGCACAAAAAAAAGGTGGCAACCCTAACAACTACACACATTTTTATTTCATCGTGCAGCTGCAGCTATGCTGTAGAAAGGTTCACTTCGAGTAGATCTCATGTAATTGTTGTCTGTGAAACATGTGATCTGAGGCTTTCTTATTTACTGCCCGAGGTTAGTAGGTATACTATTTTTCTCCTCGACGGTGTTGGAAAGCGGCAACTTCGTTTAGCGCAGCGGGACGAAAATTGGCGCTTTCCGTCCGGGCGGAGGGGAGAAAAATGTATAAAACTCTCTTCATGCCTGGTTTCCATCCTGGATCGATGTCTGTCTAAATATGTAAGTCCTAGGCACGGACCTGAAAAAAAGACGGACGTAATCTCGTCTAATCACGAGTGAAGCACCCATTTCTTTTGTGTGCGTGCTGTCACGCGGTACATAATGGTGACGGGTGTCAGACCTGCGCCTAGAGCTAGTGCATCTATCCTTGTAGAACAAACGAAAATGTAGGACCTTGCATGCTTCACATCTTTTTAGTGTCACATTACGTCCGTCTTTTTTTCAGGTCCGTGGTCCTAGGTAGGTATTCCTCGACTACCACGAACCCTTACAGATTAACTACATTTGATAGCATGACAAGCAAATTAGTGTGATACAGCTTAATTTGTGATTTCGTTTCGCAGAAAAATTAAATTGCGGAATGCTCAAATGAACGCTGTTCCATTTCACGCAATGACGCGGGGTGTTTCCTGGAACTGAAGTGGTACTATCGTTTTAGAGAATCTGTTTTAGTGATTACTCACACTGAAGTCATTTATATTTCGCTATAACAAGACAAGAGGGAGTCACGTTGCAGGGTTTGCCCTGAACACTTGTCTCTCGCGTGGTGTCCGCGGTTCGCGTTTCAGCCTGCCACGAGGCTCCAAAATCCTTCTCAGTTGTTCTTACTCAAAAACAATCCTCGAGAGACACTCCCTCAAACTACTTGACATTGGCGAAAATGCGGTGCTAACGCACAAGCAGAAAGTCCATAATAATAAAAAAAAAAACGAGACAAGAATAAATATTCGTTCAGAACGAAAGCTTCATACTAGTGGCCGCTGTCGGTGCACTCACACATTCGTAGACTCACACATAACGCGTGGAGGACGTATAAATACGAAAAGGTCCACGTTTGGTTCCGGGGTATGTCCTGCCACCCTAGAATCATATTAGGATGCTAGTATGATTTCTCTGCTTGCGCGCGACTCGGCTTTTTTCCGTTGTCGTGGCAAGCGCTACGTTTGCTCTCTGAAAATGGTGAAAAGAGGTAATTTTCTATGCAGTGAAGGTGCGTCGCGCGCGCATGTGTAGAAATCATACTAAAAGGGCTGTTCTTACGTCCTCCTACGCGCGCTATGTGTGAGTGCACCGACAGTAGCGGCCAATTATATAAAGCTTTCGTTCTGTAGGGATATTTATTCATTATGATAACAATCGCGCGGAAGGTCAAATAGGACTGACTGATTAAATGTAGTACATAACACATGTAACAAAATAGGTCAGATAAGAGTTAGTAACGTATCACCATCGTATCTAAAAAGTTAAAAAACTTATCAGTTGCTACAACAAACAACATTCTTTTGCAGGTGTAACAAGCTAAGTACCTATACCTACTATTTTATGGTTCAGCAGTCAGTCTTTACACCTTTTGGTAGAGCTTCATGATGAATTATTAGATTATTACCGACGCATCAAGGTGTCATGCTGACGAAGCAATTAATTCTTTCACAAAAACACAGGAAAAATATGTTATTCCTTTTATCGCCTCATACACTTGATACAACTACAAACAAATGCGACTAACTACTACTGTAAATAAAGTGTAGACGAAAGAAAATTTGCAGAAATTGTTACAACTTAGGTAATTATTGTAATAATGGGATCCACCGATTCCTTTCCAAGCTAAATTTTTTCATCATTGTTCTATAAAGCTTTAATCTCATCAACACCTACTATTCTATTCTTAATTAATGGCGTTTCCTTGTTAGATTTCGCCAGTGTCAAGTGTTGAGGATATACTCATTAGATATTATACGGTACAATAGGATATGGCGATCTCAAAGCCCCGTTTTTAAGCAAAAACACACTAGAAACCGCCATAAAACGGCGGAGCCACGTGGCTGTCAAAATCGCAAGCCGACGAAACGTCCTCTTGCCACCCCCTCAGCCACGTCACTCCCATCAACACCTACCAATTTAAATGAGTTTAAATAATTTAAGCAATTGTCACACAGGGCGGGTGTCGTATTATTATTAAGTTAGATACCTAGGCCTAGGTACAACAATATAGGTGCCAGGCAGGCAAGATAATTGTAATTAATATCAATCAACACTCATTTAAAATGCAGACTTGTTATACAGCTGACCTTGAAACTCACATCATTGAATGTATATAAAATGAGTTTAGACACAGAGGTACCGCTGTAATTGTAAGCGTTGAGCGTGTGGGCGTAAGTTTACAATGCTATTTATTTACTATGGTTTTTATGTATTGTGTTACTCGTATGTGTGTTTTATTTTTGTTGTTGGAAGATAATCCCAAATGCTTTAATAGTAGATTACACACAGAGGGCAGGAAAGTAAGAAAGGTCTCGGATCTCATGTCTCATGTGATCCGAGGCTTTCTTATTTACTGCCAGAGGTTAGTATATATTTTTCTCCTCGACTGAGTTGGAAAGCGGCAACTTCGTTTAGCGCAGCGCGGGACGAAAATTGACGCTTTCCGTCCGGAAGGGAGAAATATTTTTTTATAGAATCGCAAGTTTGCTATTTGTGTTATAATTTGGTTTTCATGGTTTTGTGTTGAAATCTGAGTACCTACGTACTTACATAACATAGGTAGAGGTACCCTATATCTACTCTTGGAAAACTCCTACATAAGTAATTTTAATCTTACAGTATGCTTACAGTACCTACAGTTAATAGTTAATTTGCAGACAAAATTGTAGAGTTTGATTTCTACTACGAAATTTCGCGGATTTTGGCATGGTTTTTTTTTCAATATGGAAATAGGCCTACAGAGAAAGTAATTACGCGTTTTAAATTTAACATGATATTTATAAAGCGCACTCCGAATTAATATATCCCATTAATATTTCCATTATGGCGAACTAGGTCTTTTTCTATGCACGTCATTTTAGAATATCGTCCTCGAATCGAATCTTATATTAAGACGTAATAGTAGGTGGAAATACCTCGGAGACATCTTTTATTTTTCATTTTACGACTAGATTTATACCATTTACCGAAACTAAAGTCATACCTCAGTATTTTTGGATATTTCATCTAGTGCAATCATCAACTGAATACACGATTGGAATTACTTCACTCGATAGAAAATCGTCACAAAGATGACGTATTTTCATTCGTTTTTAAACATTTTTCTCGGTTTAGAAGAACTTAAAATAGTTTCCGATTGTTGGTATTTATACTCACATATTCACCATTAGTTTAACTAGTGCAATCATAAATAAAATCTAGAAAAAGTACTTTGGTTAGTTGATTTTAATCGAAAATACGGCTCACGCACACACTTTTCGGAGCGCTCGGCAATCGCGTTTCTCATAGAAAATATTCGTCTGGACCTATGGCCCCTTAATCGTAGTTACCTACGTCAAAACAATACACGCAAGACATAATGCTGACAGAAAATATAAGAGGTACCTAATCAAAGAAAATTACGTCGGATTCGCTCAAAAGGCGGAAAATCTGACTCCTTTCTGGGCAAACCAAATATAATCTTATCGATACGAAAGACGTGTAGAAATTAAGTACGTACAATCTGTAGGTACACCAGTGACGTCGCAAACACGTTAATGCTGTAAACCAGGTGCAAGTTGATCGAATGGACGACAGCGCACCCGTGCATTCATAATTGCATTTGCCTTCGGTGACGATAACGTTTACCTACACGTTGCACATTACGAGTTTGTGTTAGATACGCACGCGTAAAATAATAATTGAAGATAGGTATAGGTACAATACGGACGACGACATGCCATGTACCAATGAGTTTTTCTATCTTATCCTTCCTTTCTTAACATGCAGACATTTTTTTAAGGGGATGATCAGACCTTCAAACTGAACAACTTTCTCTAATGGGACCAACATCGAACTCGCGAAAAAAAACAGCTGTTCCATACTAAAGTGCAAACCTACTCGAGCCAAATGTATGGGACAGCAGTTTTTTTTTCGCGATTTCAAATTTAGTCTCATAGAGAAAGATGTTCAGTTTGAAGGTCTGATCATTCTTGTAAAAACTGTCAGCATGTTAAGCTGGTCCCTGTATACCGACTGCCCTCGAAGACGGTGAAGGAAAACATTGTGAGAGAACCGGCATACGCTGAAGAGGAAATTGCGATGCGTATGTGAAGTCTACTAATCCGCATTGGGCACGCGTGGTGGACTAACGCCCAAGCACCCTTCATGAGGGCCTGGCCCTCTGCATGCAGTGGGCTGATGATGATGATACGTACAATAAGGTACCTACTTACCTAATCAGCAATTTATATAATGGTCATCTATACTATGTAAAGGTCCTTCTAAATATGCTGACACATTTTTAAGGGCATGATCAACAACATTCTCTATGGCACCAACATCGAATTAATGCATTTGCGGCAGCTGTTTCGAAGTCTAAGTGAACTCTTTTAGGTTTCCAGGAAGTCTGAGATTTAATCATAAGAAATAGAGCAAAATATGTACCCGCATCAGTCAGTGGGTCTACGAGAAATAAGTCTCCCTCCTCGTGGACCCGCCAGTGGGTACCCGCATCAGTCAGTGGGTCTACGAATCTGTGGTCTACGAGAAATAAGTCTCCCTGGTGGACCCACCAGTGGGTACCCGCATATCCGCACTCAGTGGGTCTACGAGAAATAAAGTCTCCCTCGCGGAAAAAGTTCCATACAAAACTGCAAACCTACTTGACCCTACCTGTATAAGGTTGCATGTTTGTTTACGTATAAGTACCTACTTATGTACATATTATGTAGGTATAGTATGTACTTATGTACCATATACATGACAGTATTATAGTACTCTGTGATACAAGTAATATTGTTGTTCTATTTTTACATTATTAAAGTATGCAATGCAATTATGAGACTTGTTGCTATGTCTTATGTAAGTTGTTGATGCTAACAATGTTAGACTTGTCTAGAGGTCGTATTAATATCATGACTGTATAAATTTGTAGCAGATAAATTACATAAAAGCTTGTCTGTGTATATAAATAATGCATTATTGTCAATATAAAATAATAATTTATCATTTGTCTTCTTGTTGCAGCAAACTGCAAACTATTTTGCAGCATTAATTGGAAAGTAGCATGAAAGTAGCCTATTATGATTATAGCTAGTTTATTCCGAAAGCTTCCTATTTTCTATGTTAACCAATTAAAGTCAATGAAATTTTTTTAAACGAATGTATGAGCTTTGCATTTGCCAGATTTCCTTTTAAATATATAGGGTCCTTCTTAATATGCTGACACTTTTTTAAGGGGATGATCAGACCTTCAAACTGAACAACTATCTCTATGGGACAAACATTGAAATCACGAAAAAAAATCTTCTGTTCCATACAAAACCTACTCGAGCCAAATGTATGGGACTGCTGATTTTTTTTCGGGATTATATGTTGGTCCCATAGAGAAAGTTGTTCAGTTTGATGTTCTGATCATCCCCTTAAAAAATGTCAGCATATTAAGTTGGACCCTGTATACCTAACTACTAGGATTAATTTAAGATTTGTATGGAAAACTGAGCCCCGATAACTTTAGAACTAAATAGAGTAGAGTTAGTTAATGTTCAGTTTGATGGTCCACCAGCATCGATATCGGGAAAAAAAATATCTGTTGTTCCATACAAAATTGCAAACCTATATAGCCAAATGTATGGGATAGCAGATTTCTTTTCCACGAGTCAGATTTGGTCCCATAGAGAAAGTTGTTCAGTTTGATGGTCAGATCATCCCCTTGAAAAGTGTCAGCAAAGAAGGGCCCTGTATTCAAATAGGTAGGTAGTTATTATAGGCTATTAATTTTCTAGTTTTGATGAAAAAATATTATAGGTACATTTAATTTTGCTAATAATTTCTGAAAGTTGGTCAAATGTTGGTAGTCTTTGTGGTTCGGTGTGTAGACACCATTAGCACTTTTTAAAGGTTTCTTCAATAAAACAAGATGTAAACTAAACATTTACAATTTATTATGAAAATCTTACAAAGTAACTTCTATATCACAGGTTGACATAACTACATAGTACCTACATAGGTACCTACGTATTAAAATACCTAACTAATAATAATAAACATATTATAAATAGGTATGTAATACATAACAAATACAACAATTACATAACAATATTGTACTTATCAACTTCTAAATAAAGTAGGTAACATACAGCATTTTATAGGTATTATGTTTTTAGTACTACCATAAAAATTAAGCACTCAAGTTTCACCATTATGAAAGATACATCTTAAGCATAATAATAACTTTGAAACCAAAACCGCAGTCACAGAATAGATAATAGAAGTTCTACATACAGAACCATACGGGAACCATAGGGATGCCCCTCTCCGACTTCAGATACCGCACCTTCACCCTACAATTTCTAGGGGCACTTCTATGTGACCAAGCAAGAAGCAGTTACGTATGTAAACAGCAACAGTTAGAGCCAGTAGCCAGAAACATTAGGTATGAGGAACTTTAAACCGAGTGTGGGTATCGCCGTCTTAAGTTAAGCTTGTGACACTGCCAGTCTCCAGACTGGTCGTCCCACCACCCGCGCGTCCCGCCCAACACCCCCGCTCTCCACGACCCACGCACACATTCGCGATCGTTTTACGATCACACGTGTTTGAGTGTCGTTTCTTTTCGCGTTAGAGTACCAGCAGTCGTAGTATGCTACACGTGATACGGCTGTATCACGTCTTTTATCTCGTTCGTTCGCACGCAAATAGAAAGAGAGCTAAGGTGTGATAGCGCTGTATCACTGCGGCATGCTAGCTATGCTGTTTTTTTAATTATATCTCAACTTAAAGGGCGTTGTTAAGTATAGAATAGAGAGGTCGCAGGTCAGATCTGATTACCATTGACCCTGTTTACAATAACTAATAAAGGAATATCTATTGTTCATGCCAATGTTTAATGGACCAATACAAAATTAGTCCCTTTGTTGTTAGCATTATATTGATTGGCAGATATTATTGTTATGAACGACATTGCTTTGTTTACGGGTTGTTATCCCTGATTTCCATGGAACGCATCTTGCTTGACTAATTTTATTTGTATCTATTCATCATCAACCATCATCATCATCGATTATGGTCCTGCGCCAATCGCATCCAGGCTAGCATACAAAACACGACAAAGGGACAAAACGAGAAAACTGTCATGCGGGCTCATTTTGGCATGCGTAAAATAACAAAGACAAAGAGAGGCACATCTTGATTTTTCTAGTTTTGTTGGGGCTGACATGCAAAGCCTACAGATTCTTACTGGCGCATAACGATAATATTTTATAGAAACAAAGTTGTTAAGCACGCACGTTAACTGATCATTATCACTAAATTATTATTAAGTATATTAAGCTTATCAAAATTATAAGAAACGTGGTTCTTGACTCATATAACAATCGATAAAAAGTTTTCTTATATGGAAAATGTGACACAACTGAAAAATATTTAAGATTTCTGAAGTTATTGTAGATAAGAGGTTCTTACCTAAGTTCCAAATAGAAGTTACAAATCGTACATAAATTCCTAAATTGTTAGGTGTACAAGACTGACAAAGGCCTACCTACAGTAAACCAAATAAGTACTTAATGAGCGTTTTTCTTTTATTTTTTAAATTTAGTTCCTAAAAAACTCGACGGATGGCGTGTTTATCGCTCCATAGAGCCGTCCGCGAGATCCTGTCAAAATCTTGTCAAGACTGTGCCTGCCTTTTTTTTGGGAGGCCAAGGGATCGAGCCCATACAACCAAGTCAGGCGTAAAAGTTTCGAATTTTCAATTAAAATGATTGGTAAATAATGAAATGTGCCATCAAAAGATGCGTCGGCATCTTCTTGGTCATCTTTTCCCTCTTTATTATTTTAAAGAAACCCTTTTTTTAAATTTTGACGTTTATTCGCACAGACCGTAGCGCCATCTATCGATCCCCTAGAAAACAAAAAGAAAAACGCTCATTAGGTAGGTATAAAGTGATATTATTCGGTTTTTGCAAAAACTACTCAGTGCTGTCACTCTTCCCTTTAACGTACCCTAGGTACCTAACCTACGAAAGATTGCATATGTTTCTTTACGAAAGTAATTAAGTATGCGACTAGGTATAAATCACGCCAACATTTAAAATACATGTAAACAAAATAACGCATAGGAAAACATTAGTCTTAATTAACATACGTTAAAATGTAAGTACCAAACAAACAGCGATTTAATGTTACGTCACTATCTTAACTTCTCTTAATTACATAAGTTAGACAGTGACAACAATTTTATAAATACTTACATACTAACCTAATTAGGCGAAAATTTATAAAGCTAGCTAAGTATCATTTTCCAAATAGGTAGTATTGTAAACAAAAATTGCTTCTGTGTTCTTGAATAAGGAAAAAGGGAAAAGGCATTGTTTGGTCCACCCTCGGCCTCAACAGTGAGACTGGCCAAGGAGAGTCCATTAAAAGTAAATAAATAAAACATTTTAACAATAATAAAACACGGATACTATCTAAATTCATACATAAACACACTTTGAAATGTCCTACATCTTTAATTCATTCAGAAAACTACTGAAAATACTAGCAAATCAATTCATTTACGACTGAATTTCTTCAGAAGATAGCCTGTTTTTAATAAAAACGTTTCGGAATAGAATGTAGATATGTACATTATGCATTCAATTGTATACTAGATCCATACGAAATCACTTGTTGCATTCACTTACCTAGTTAACTAATCAGCTAAAGAATTACATAGTGTACTCTTCTAAAAACTAAAACGTGTTATTTGGTCTCCATTCCTTTGAAATCTTCAATTTTGAACCTTCTTCCATGAAGATCGTAGTTCAAAGTTCACAATAAGAAACGGTACAAATAAATAAAAATATACTCCAAGATCTGTCTTCTCCTTTCAACACCCATCGTGTTCCTTCAGTGCTGGTAGCAAAAGACATTGTATTCGGTGCTTCCTTCTTTGCACCACGTTGCACATCTTGAGCTCTAAACTGCTGCATTCCTTATCTTCCGGCAGTGGGGGAAGATTCCTTGCACGCTTGGGAACTACACATTCCGTTGCAAAGTTGTTCAGATCTTTACCCCTTAGGTAAACATCAGAAGATGTCGTTGGTATTATTTGGAAAGCCAGTTTTAACAACATTATTTCTTTTTAATGCGGAATTTTACGATTCAAATAGCGGAACAGACGCGGTCGCTTCGCGCAATGTCCGAGACAGAACTAAAGCGATACAGTAAACTAATGCAGTGGATTATTTTTAACACGCAATGAAAACAAAGGCTATTTAATTGGATGGCCGATGCCTATGGACTTCGTAAACAGGGAACGATGCCAAATAGATGCCCTATTCTGTAATGCTCTAGTGTTTTGGTGTAAAGTTCGGATCTTATCTACATCAGATGACCTGATTACGTTTTTTATTGATTTCTCTCTATTTAATTTCAATGTTGGTTGCTCCAATAAAAGTATGCCGATAGTCGGTGAAATGGTTATTATATTACGCTGGACCGGCATTATATCAAACCAGAGATCTTGGGTTCGAATCCCTTTCCGGTCAGGGACGTCATTGTTGTGTCGGTCCAAGGACGGGTAAAATTTGACACTTTTCCTTCCCTATGTTTTGTTCCATCATCAAAGTCTTGTTTGGCCTCAGAACTATTATGGTGTGCGCGTTGAAATTAGGTTGTTTGCGTTTGCGTCACTAACCGACCTCAGAAATTCAATCGTCGTGAAGAATAACTGCGGTTTGCCATTTATTGCATTACTAGAAGTGTTTGAGATGATTATATCATCTCATCGTCATCAAACCTTAGACAATATTATAGTCATATGACTCAGATGATATAAAAAACTCGCTCATGTACACATAAGTAGGTACAATAAATATTTAAATTCTTTGATAAGATGATTCTTATCTTATCACTATTATATTATGTTGATAGTGACACCTTGAACTCTTATTTGTTGATGTCGTGTTAATTCTAATTCTATTCTTCAAGTAAAGCCTGACCTAAAAAACCTCGCCATGTTGCGGAAAATCAATGGAACTAATTTGTGTACTTGGAACACTGACATTAAAGGTGACAATCGATTGCAGCGCCCCCAAACCAGGTTTTTTATATTCCTGGTCAGGCTTTATAAGCCCAGGAGTGCGATTTTTGAAAGTCATTCGGTGAGCTCAGCAGTTGAAAAAGTCAAAATTACTATGGAGATACGAATCTGATGTCTACTGTTGATTTGACATTCAAAAATCGCACGCCTGAAGTATGATTTCTGAGAGTCAAATCAGCAGTAAAAAGACGCATATCTCCATAGTAATTTAGACATTTTCATCTGCTGAGCTCATCGAATGAGTTTCAAAAATCGCACTCCAGGAGTTGAAAATGTCTAA
The DNA here is from genome assembly GCA_963693445.1 of Agonopterix heracliana. Lineage (NCBI taxonomy): Eukaryota > Metazoa > Arthropoda > Insecta > Lepidoptera > Depressariidae > Agonopterix > Agonopterix heracliana. Next base: position 5,775,145 of record OY856321.1, read on the forward strand.
ATTACTATGGAGATACGCCTCAATCTAATGCTGATTTGACTTTAAAAATCATGCTTCAGGAGTGCGATTTTTGAAATTCAAATCTGCATTAGAAAGATGCATTTCTCCAGAGTAATTTTGACCTTTGCTACTGCTGAGTTCGACGTATGACATTCAAAAATAGCACTCCTGGAGTCAGAGTTTTTTCAGACCGCCTTACGGCCTATAACGTATCTGATTTTACTAGGTATTTTAAAAAAACAGATATTTTAAATTAAAAAACTTAAAAAACCTTATTTTCAACCAATAGACCATTGTGCTCTCCTCTACATACAGGCGTCAAACATGGTGTGATAATAATAATAGAGCGTACCTTAGATCAACAAAAAATAATATAATTAACCAGCCAAGTGTGACGGCGGGTTGCCTTTTTATTTTTTTAAACCTTTTCGTATAGAACCCTTGGGTATGCGAGTCCGACTCGCACTTGGCCAGTTTTTGACTCTACCACTCTTGCCAATACTCCCGGAGAGCCCCAGTAAATAAAGCTTCGAGTCACGTTGCAGGAATTGACCCAAGCACACGTCTCGCGTGGTTTTCGCGCGTCGCGTTTTTGCCTGCCACGAGGCTCCGCAATCCTCAATCTCTTCTTGTTCTTGAACAAAAACAATCCCTGAGATTGGGATAGATACTCCCATAAATTACACTTGACACTGGCGGAAATGTGGTGGCTGTGGTGCTATGCACAAGCAAAAAGCCATTAATTAAAAATAAAGCTTCCCTTAGCTAGGTAGGAAGGTATCATCTTTGGTTACCTTATCATTTGGCTCTTCATCTAGGTATTATTGATTTATGATTATTTAGGGGGAAACGGAAAAGCGAAACAAAATGTGATTGTAATCGTTGAAAAATACTTACCTGCTATTGTTACAGATTCGAATTATACTTAGGTACCTACGTGATTGTCCTGTTTGGTTTATGACTAACTATTCATATTTAACTATTATAGTATTTTAACAGTGTTATTATACTGCCATAAATGGTTGTTTCCTTCCTGTCTTTACAAAAACTATTTGATACTTTTCGTATGATATGAATCATTGGGAAATTAGATAGTCATGTGGAAGTAGGTACCTACTTGAACTTTAATTCTACAGAATTCACGTACTTACCTAATAAAACTTTAAAAAAATATGTTGACGTATTCTGATCGGAGCGACTGGATGGTGATATTTTCAATACTAACCAATTAAAGTCAATGAAATTTTGCAGAAACAATCTAAGTAGAAACAAATCTCTAGCTAGTATGGAGTCCGATTTTCGTTAAAATGTATAGTTTTAAAGTTACAGTGCCTCAAAGATTTCCATACAAATCTTTTAAATTAATCCTAGAATTAAAACTGTATATTTTAACGAAAATCTGACTTCATACAAGCATAAATATTCGTTTCTATATTGTTTCTGAAAAGTTTTGGTTAATATTGAAAATATCACCATAGTACGTTTGTATGCAGCGCGCATTTGCGCTCTCAGAATAAACTTCTCTTAACGATGATAGGCTGATGATGATGATGATTCTGATCGTATAATGTTCTTTATCATAAATTCACACGCATTCTACGAGCGTTCATTTCATTAGTTGTAGACGTTGCAGTTTTTTTCCTGTCCTACCAAAGGAACTTCGCGTTCTTTCGGCCCTTCAAATCACGATATCGAACGGTCTTTGAGAGCAAAACACTTCGATGATACAACATTGGAGTCCACAGGAAATGACATTGTTTAGTCAACATTTGCACATAATTTCCGAGATGAGACTGTTCGTAAAGGTACCTAATGCAATAACAAACATCAAATAGGTACAATAAAAACAACTAAATGATCCGTACATGATTGATGTGTGATTCATAGCAGTCCACGTGCCAATTTTCACAGTCTACACGTGACAGACTGACAGACATACCAACAGCACCTAATCTGTTTTATTGTGTTTATACAATGATACGTAGCTGAAGGGTATATTATTCGGAGCGCGCTCCATACAAACGTACTATGGTGATATTTTCAATACTAACCAATTAAAGTCAATGAAATTTTGCAGAAACAATCTAGAAACAAATTTCTATGCTTGTATGGAGTCAGATTTTCGTTAAAATGTATAGTTTTTAAGTTACGGTGCCTCAAAGATTTCCTTACAAATCTTAAATTAATCCTAGCATTGAAACTGTATATTTTAACGAAAATCTGACTCTATAGAAGCATAGAGATTTGTTTCTAGATTGTTTTTGCAAAATTTCATTGACTTTAATTGGTTAGTATTGAAAATATCACCATAGTACGTTTGTATGCCGCGCGCATTTTCGCTCTCGGAATAATATTCTCTTAAGAAGAAGCATGCGATGGCGATATGATGGAATAGTGTTGCTATTGCTAAGATAAGTGGGTAAGATGCAAGATTAGTCAGTACACTCTATTTAAATAGGTTTAACTGCCTCCGTGGTCTAATGGTTAAGAGTATTGGGCTCTTGGCACGGAGGTCGTGCCTTCGATTCCCATGGGGGACACCTAGTTTTCCCTAGGCGGTTTTCCCCAGTTGGTTAGGACATTGCTGGCTGAATCACATTGATTGTCTGAAAATATTGATGATTCAGTGCTTCGGATGGCACGTTAAGCCTTTGGTCGCGGCTTCTATCTCTGGTGGTAGATGTCGTTACAAAAAAACCACGTCTGATGCCGTAAGGTGGTTTGAATAAACTCTGACACCGGGCTTGCCGACACGATAAGAATAATAGGTTTAATAACTAAGCTAAGTCAAAATACGACACCTAAGTATCCTATCGTCAATTATGTAGTGTAAGTAGGTAGGTAGGTATTAAATCTTATGGCCTTTCTGACGTAGTTAAAACCTTTACATCATCAGGACAATGGAAGTTGTGTTTCAGTTCTAGTCTGGTACCGAAATATAAAGGGAGCAACAGACTGGTACCAGGAAGCGATCCTTGACAGTGTGTGGGTGTCAGGTGCTATTTACTAGTTATATCTAGATATAGGGTGTTTGGCTAAACAGTTGCATTACGTTAAGGGTAACTGTACCCCTGATACTGAACAACTTTCCCTAAGAAAGGAAAACCGCAACGAAAATTTTCGACTTTTCATACAAACGTTCGATCAGCGATGACATTTAGTACGGAAAGTGCAAAAGTTTTTTTGAGAATTTCCTTTGGGTTTCTTATGGAACGTTTTTTAGTATCGTGGGTACAATCACCCCTGAAAATAGTGCAACTGTTTACCCTAACATCCTGTATGTTCATGGACATAGTGTTCACGGGTAGGTTGATCTGTCGCCGTTTGTACAGTCAAGAGCACGTCAAGCTTCACCTTGGACTTCATACTGTTCTTATGGCATCCATATTGTTCAAACCATAATTGAACATAAATCAGTTTATGGTAATAAACTTAGAATATAATGGCAACATTCTTGAGATGGCAATACAATTATTATGTTGGGCAACCCTGTGCCCCGATTTGCCTCTTCTCTCTTCCATTCTGACCAAGCACTTTGTGCTCTGTACAAAATTATTTCTTTTTATCAATAAATAGTATTACTATTCAAGTTCTTGTTTTTCTTTGACTAACAAAGTGGTCCTTCGGAAAAAGGCCTGTAGATTCAGTGCATTTCAGCTTTTAAAAGGATTTCGTCAATCTCGTACCGTGTGCGAGCGGCAGCGTCACAGTGTTTCGTTGCCCGGCGGAAGTTCACCCGGCTAATAGTTTGGGTGAATATTATATCCTAGCAGCATTTCATCGAGATTCGTCACAAAAAAGACGAAAACATCGCTAAATTTGAGCGATTTGGTAACTACATTCATCTCTCCGGAAAAAAGGAGGTACTTTTTTAATTTATTACCACCATATTGAAGGCACTGCACGCACGTCACGATAATTTTGTGCTAAAGGTTGGCACTACCGATTAACATTGGCGGCTGGTTTGAAACGTCAATCAATGTCAAGTTGACAGAACAAAACATCTGGCTGTATGGCTTGGTTCCTTTGCCTATCCAATATGGATGAACACAAACGTCAAACTACAAGATGACAGATGAAAGTCGATTGACAGCTTGCAGTTCTATCTACACGAAAAACGTAAACAAACAATGCTAAAAGTGTTTCAAATCTAGTTTAAAGTCAGTGAAATAAATATAAAATTGATAAAAGTGTTCGTGCGGCTTAATTACGTCTTATAAATAGATAACACAGTGGTAATTTAGTGAATTTAATCCGTTTTTTGAGTTGTTTCTTGCTGTCGTCAGATAATCAAAATTTGTTTTATTTGCGCAAATATTTTTAGATGAAGCCTTTTCGGTAATTGATAACTTACCTTTAATGATAAAGAAGAATTTAGATCAACTCAAGAAACGGTTTGATAATAAAAATTTAATTTAATTTTAAATGTAACATTGTTGCAAAATGGGACAGGGGTATCTATACGGACCTTTCTGTCTCACGTACGCATTTAAATGCCAGTCGGTAAATTTGACCGTCTGTTTTTTGTACTTTAAAATAAAAAAGGGTTTCCTTTGGTACTCTAACTCAATGCCAATGATGGCTGAGGTAATATTAGAGCATTTTGTCTCAATTACGCATTTAAATGCCAGTCGGTAAATTTGACCGTCTGTTTTTGTATTTTTAAATAAAATAGGGTTTCCTTTGGTACCAAACTCAATGCCAATGATGGCTGAGGTTATAAATTATAGCCTTTTATAACAGCAACCTATGGTGCTGTATTCTAGATCTGCCAGCGATGGGTGGACTAATTCAATGCTGGATTTATATACCGTTGTGCTGTCAAGCTCGGAAGGGATCCAGAACTGCCAACGATGGCGGGGGTTATGTAACCTTTTATAACGGCAACCTTTGGTGCTGTATTTTTACACTGTCAATGACAGAGGAGGTTTTAGCCTTTAAGAGTGGCGTCTATGACGCAAGTGGATATTATCCCAGATATAGGCAACTCCAGTTTTATAAATTTAAACCTGTAATACGGGTAGCGGATGGTACCGCACAAAACAATATTCTGCCAGCGATGGGTAGATTTTATGGTCTTTTAATAAAAAAATAAATAAAATAAAATAAAAATTCTTTATTTCAGATATTACATCCATATGTTGTTAGTATCACACTTAAATTACTATGTTAATACAAACACTTAAGTGTAGACTGATCCAGTGCTTTATAAAGCTACTGAATTACTACTTTAGAATGGCGTCTATGATGCAACAATTTTTGTAAACATTGTCATAATTTAAAGTAATGCAATTTGTAATTGCCGAGGATGTAAGATATGGTCCCGTATAGAGGCTTGGCTGTCCCATGTCACAAATTATGTTCTAAAAGATCACTCAGACATTGTCTGTTAATATTCAAATTTAAATGTAAAAGATGCATAAATTCTAATAAAACATTTTTAGACAGTGAGGAGCAGGAAATATCTTCCTGTCTCATTATTTTTGAATTGACACGTTACAACCTTACAAATTGTAATATGTAATTGTTTAATAATTAAACATTTGAAATGCCTGTAATGTAAATTATATTACAGTGCACTCCTTATTTTAAGGATTTAAGTTTTTCATTGTCGGCGCTTTCATTGAGAGGATGCTGCCGTGCCACCAGTGGTGTTATTTTCTATTGCAGGGTATCCTTCAATGAGGGCTACCAAGAGCAATAGAGAATTTTGTCAGGACTCCCTCTGAGCCCTTATTAAGACGGCCCTAAAGGTAGGTGACCGCAATTAGATTTAATGTACCACTAGAGTGTGAGCTGGTGAACATAGTTCATCTGTTTGAAAACGCATAGAGATATACAATGTAGCATTTCTCCTTTCTAGTGGTACAGCTTAAACTCTGGATTCCGAACCCAAGACAATGTCGCAGGGCTAGAAAAGAGAAATAGCAGTAAAAGAAATTGTCGATTATGTATCTTTCGGTATTCTTTCATATGAAAATATTGTTAAGATAGCCTGGTTATCAGGCATATGTATGTACGGTTAACGCTGTCATCAATCATGTAGGTACTTTATAAAATGAAGTATCTTATATTGAATGTATGGATGCGATTGCTGTATTCGTACCTAATAGAATTTAAGTTCAAAATGTAGTTAAAAATCTTTTGAAGTTATACTTCTTTTTTGCGTCTTATGACAAGTAGTATAATAAATGTGTTTAGTGAGAGTTCTTATGTTACAGTAGCTTCTCACAACTTTTTTGTAAAGTAATTAGAAAATATTGTTAAGATAGCCCGTTTGCTGGGCATATGTATGTATGGACAACAGCACTACCATCAAGCATGTAAGTACTTTATGGATAAAGTATTTTATATAGAATGTGTGGTTGAAGTTACTGTATACCTACTATATTTAATAATTAATTTCAAAATGTAACTAAATTCATATAATTTAAAATTATGCTTCCTTTGGCATGTTAGGAAAGATTGTATGACATTTATAAGTCAGTTTTTAATGTGAGTTTTTTATTTACGCCAAGGAATGTATAGCTACTCACCTGAGTATACTTTTTTGTAAAATTTACTTTATTTTGGTTGTTTCTTGCCGGCCCAACTATGTTCAAACCATAATTGAACATAAATCAGTTTATGGTAATAAACTTAGAATATAATGGCAACATTCTTGAGATGGCAATACAATTATTATGTTGGGCAACCCTGTGCCCCGATTTGCCTCTTCTCTCTTCCATTCTGACCAAGCACTTTGTGCTCTGTACAAAATTATTTCTTTTTATCAATTAATAGTATTACTATTCAAGTTCTTGTTTTTCTTTGACTAACACATATTAAGAAACAATATCGACAGTGGAAATTTCAAATGTCGTAAGGGACAAACCCCTACTTTTGAGTAGAGCCAAAAAACAAAATTTTGGCAAAAAAACATCATAACTTCTTTATTTTCTTTCCTATTAAGGTGATTTCCAGACAGATAGTTTTAAAATTACTTCATCTATAGAAGACTATTGATCAAACCTGGATTAGCACAATAATTTAGAAGTTAGTGTCCCTTACACAATATAATTTTTGAACAGATGTCCTTTACACAACCAAATTTTTGAAGAGATGTCCGTTACGACGTGAAAAAAATTTCGATTTACAATAAATCGATTTTACGCCCTACCACACCCTACGCTTAATCATAATAATTTTGTTGTAACTGCCTACCAGTCTTGTCCACTCCTATAATTGGACCTAGTTATGCTTAAACGTTCCAATCCACAGAGACCTCTCTGTGGATTGGAACGTTTAAGCATAACTAGGTCCAATTGTATGTCGTAAAGCTATTATAAAAAAAATAAAAGGAAGTTACAATAAAAAATGTCGATCCAATCAAAGAGATTATTGCTATGTCAGAGACAAATTTCTGATCAGCAACTGTTCAGTTTAGTTTTGCTTGTCCTTAATCACTGTTTTTACCGGTATTTGACACGTTTTCTTTATAAGAACCATTTATATAACCGAAACATTTTCTACAGGGTTCAACTTAATATGCTGACAGTTTTTTACAAGGATGATCAGATCTTCAAACTGAACATCTTTATCTATGGGACCAATTTTCAAATCGCGAAAAAAATATCAGCTGTCCCATACATTTGGCTCGAGTAGGTTTGCACTTTAATATGAAACAGCTGATTTGATCCCATAGAGAAAGTTGCTCAGTTTGAAGGTCGGATAAACCCCTTAAAAAAGTGTCAGCATAATAAGAAGGACCCTATATGTTCGACGCCATTGTTGTTGTTACGGCCTACTGTACACCTATCTCCCTAGCTGCCCTGACCTGGCGGCGCTGTGTCAGAAAGGAAACTAAAAACTGACAAAACGGTGATTCATAACCCGCTAAATGACATTACGTCTAGCTTGTTATAGCCGTATTGAAGAACGCGAAGCGCTGATACAATGCGATGATCGTTCGATCAGCCGGCTAAATTTTGATCCGCCGTAATACGAAACGGCTCGTTTTAGACGGCTAGCTGTTATGTCTTCTTATACCTCTATTCCTCGAGGAAAACCCTCTGCTACGTCCTGGAGGGCGCATGACACAGGGCACAGGCTAAAATGCGATAGATATCGAGTGGTTTATGGTGGCCGTTACCTATGTAATGCAGCTAATAAGTTTTACAAACCAACTGCGAGATATTCACGAGTCTAACCCTTCCCTGCTCAAAAGTCCTCAAAATGCTAGCCAAATTGCTCCTCGGGATGGCCAAAAGATTTTTTTTGTACCAAGTATGTACCTATTTACTCTTAGCGAAGATCAACTCACTTAGCTTTCATACGCTGCCCTTTCTCCCGAATGAAGCCATTGGCATCAACACCCCAATGGCCTCCCGTCTCAAAGGCGACTGGAACAAATAATCATAAACCTACTCCAGGTTGGTAGTTCCACCCGCTAAAGGGGCACAGAACGTGTATATATACTGGTCTCGTTCCAAACCAGACAACCGCCTTTTTGCCAAGATAATGACGCTTACCATCGATGCGGCTAAAACCCAGGGGCTCCAGGATACACAACACGTCTACAGACACAAGCGCATGGCGAATTATGTAATTTAAGGCTTGATGACGGATATACTTACATTCCAGCACAACGCTGACATCTTAATTTATGACAACACTTTTCTCCACCCAACACTACAAATATATTGGGACTAGCCTACCTTGCAATCTGGATGTAAGACTGTGGCAACTTTCAAAGAATCATTGTAGAGCAGCTTTCCCAAGATGAAGGAAGGGAGAGAGTACCTACAACCAAATTAGCGTATGACTCCGGCTCCATACTATCATTTTTTTAAGCGGGAAACATTAGCACCAACAGCGCTACTCACAAACAGTGACAAAGACAGTCTTGCCACGATATCATCCCTGATTGCACGGCCAAGTTTTCAGGGCGCTTAGCGTTTGGAGAAGAGGTTGCAGTTGCAGTTGCAGTGGTGGTTATGGCAGAGTTGAAAGCTTTGGAATATCTGTGTACGCTCATTTATTTGGGAATTTCCACCTTGTTTTATACAAAACGGCGGTTCCCTATTCGTCTGTAAACCTCCGACTTCCGAGTAAACTGTTCATGTGGGTTATCCCCACTACCTACGTGCGCCCAGCTTATTATGGGTTTGCGTTGCTTGATGTGTCGCCGTGTGAACCGACGGTACTGAACAACTTTCTCTAAGAAACGTATAGGAAAGTAGCAAAAAAAATTGGGTTTTTCACACTAATGCTCGATCATCCGATTATCGAATATTTGTATGAAAAGTTTATTTTTGGAACTTTCCCTTCTTCCTTTGCGAAAGTTATTCAGTATCATGGGTACAATCACCCTTTAAATTAATGCACCGTGCATAACAATAAACAGTTGTCTAAATAATGTTGCCGAACCATGGTGCATACGAAAGCTAGCTTCTTTAACAAAACATACTAAGCAAAAGGTAAATTGTTTTGTTTGTGTAATTTTATTGGAACCTGGAACCTGAAATTTGAATATTTATTATAAATTCTTTGATTATAGAACTTTTTAAATAGCTTTACAACATTTAATTTTAGAGTGAACTAGACTGGCAGGTTAGTTACACCAAAATAATTACGATTATTCTTAGGGTGTACAATATTTTTTATTACAATCACTATTTTTTTAACGTCGTAACGGACACGTGTTCCAAAATTATATGGTTTAGGGACCTAATCTTCTAAACTATTATCCTAAGCGAGATTCAATCAATAGTTTGCTATAGATAAAGAAATTCGAAAACAATTTGTCTAGAAATCATTACAATAGCAACAAAAATTTAAAAGTTATAACGTTTTTAGGCAATATTTTGTTTTTGGTTCTTCTGTAAAACATATAAGTTTATTGCCGAAGTGTAAGTTTACTACCGAAATATCGGGAATATAGATATCAAAAACGCGGTAAAACCCCCTTTTAAATGTTTAATTTTAGTTCAAATAAGAACCGTTGTCATGACTTTCTACAAAAACTTTAAAATTATTTGTGAAAATAACGTCGTAAAGGACATACTGTATTCAAATTATTTGTGAACATAACGTGGTAGAGGACGTAATGTAAATAGCTTGTTGCTACTTAAGACAATATTTATTCAACATTTTAAAATAGTTTACCAGAATTTTTGTTGTAAAGGACATAATGCAATAATTTTTGCTTCTTACGACAATGTTTATCAAAGATTTTAACTTACGCTTTCAGACGATAATGTCGTAAAGGACATAGGGTAATAATGTGTTGCTACTTACAACAATATTCATTCAAAGTTTGAACTATATTTTAAAATAATTTTATGTTGTAAAGGAATGTTATTTTTTGAATGTGGGTTACAACGTTTTAAGGCAGGTAATTATAAAGACTTACGACGTTGCATAAAACTATATTACAGTTTGAACCTAAAATTTGACCTATACAACATAAATTTTTAATATTTTTGTCACTTACTACAAAATGATGGTCCTCGTATCTCCTTTATTTGAAGAGATATCAAAATTTTAAATACACAGATCGATAGAGGAAAAAATTCTGAGTTCAGTGGTATATTCAGTGGACTTACGACAAAATGTCCCTTACGACATTTGAAATTTCCACTGTCGATATCGCACTTCGATTGTCAGGTTGATGCTCTGTACCTAGGGGCCCTAGGGCAATAGTTATAGACCTCAAGATTGAGACTGATACCGTACCTCTCCGCAACGCGCTACCTTCGCTCTCGGTCTGTTGCTGATTGGTGAAGCTCTTAAAACAAGATGACAAGTCGAATTCAAAAGCCTGGTCAATATTGGTTAATTAAATACCCCCTAGCCCCTTTACGTCAAGTGAACACGAATCAAAATGATGCAAGTCATAAAACAGGCCACGCATCCAAACATTATGAAAGGAGTTTAGAAATTCCATTCAATCAGCACAGTAAATGTTTTTATTGGAGCATATCTCGTTTATTGTTTAAAGCAGTGGTTCCCAAAGTAGCAGGAGTAAACAGGATACATCTTTATTTTTAAATAATATAATACAGGGTCCTTCTTAATACGCTGACACTTTTTTAAGGGGATGATCAGGAGTGCGATTTTTGAATCTCATTCGATGAAAACAGCAGTTGATAAAGTAAAAATTACTATGGAAATACGTATCTTTACAGCAGTAGAAAGATGTGAATCTCCACAGTAATTTTGACATTTTCAACTGCTGAGCTCACCGAATGAGATTCAAAAATCGCACTCATGATCGTCAAACTGAATACTATACAGGGTGTAAGGAAAAGTATCATTAACCTTTAAACCACAGACTCTACCCATCAAACTGAACAACTAGGCAGTTTAGTATGGGATAGCTGATTTTATTTTGCGCTGACAGGTTTGCTCCCATAGTAAAATTTGTTCAGTTTGTTGGGTAGAGTAATGATTCTTTTCCTAGCACCCTGTATAAGTGCTTAGACCGTAGGTTAGGTAGGGCATGTTCAGGCTTGCCAGGAAACTTTGTTACATACATCTACCAATCTCCTATTCTTTTTTATTAAGCGTAACTACTTGTGTATTGTGTAGCAACTCAAAGGATTGATTATGAAATTAGATGGAATAGTAGAGTATGAGTATGATGAGTGCATAACCTTTCGCTCACAAAAACAATGCTTATTGTGCCTAGTATAGCCACCGAAACGCCGGAGAAGCCGCCGACACAGCTTGAAGAGACACACCACTATGGATACGGCTGTGTCAGCAGCTGTCGTCAGCAGCAGCGGTGTGTAGACAACCTTATTCTTTTGTAGCTTCAACTTCACAAGCGGGCGCCGCGAAATGAAAAAGTTTAGGAATCTCTGTTTTAAAGAAATTGTGTATCACATGACAATCATGACACGAGGATAAGGTGTGAATGATCGAGCACGCCAATGACGCGTGCTTGCCTTCACCTCGTGGTGGGTGACCCGTTCGGTACGATGACGTCACTTATTGTAAACCTATTGCAGATGCACCGATCTATTTCAACTCAAATGTTAGGCGGTCAAGTCAAAATAGGTGGAAGCGACGAGACGGGCACAGATTTAGATATTTTTAGGGCCTAAAGTTTTATGCGGGAAATGAAATCTGAAATAAGGGCATCGGGAGAAGGCTGAGGGTCTGCTAAGGATGAGATACGTGAAAGAGAGCTTGAATTCTACATCTCGTCAATCTTTTTGGTATGTCTGTAGATCTCTGCCACAGTAACCTAAAAGAGTAGGTTAAATTGTAAATTACTATACTTACATACCTACTATACAAGGTGTTACAAAAATACAAATAAACATTTAAGGGGGTGGTTTAGACCATCACACTGAACAACTTTCACTATGGGACCAATATCGAAATCGCGAAAAAAAAAATTGATGTTCTATACTCTACAAATCGACTAGAGCTAAAATATGTATGGGATAGCAGATTTTTTTTTTTCGCTTTTTCGATGTTGGTGCCATAGAGAAAGTTGTTCAGTTTGACGCCACCTTAAGAGTTTTAAAAATTTATTCTTACTTATGAAACACCTTGTATAAGGACACTCCCTGAGGGCAGGGACTCTCCCCAAATTTTTATCTCACCACTGCGGATAACTTCAGCATTGTATTCTTCTAATCAAACTGAGAAACTTTCACTATGGAGCCAACTACGAAATCGCGAAAAAAAAGTCAGCTGTCCCATATAAAACTGCAGTAGTACGCTATTCGACTCAAATGACAGCTTTTTTTTTCACGATTTCGAAGTTGGCTCCATAGTGAAAGTTGTTCAGTTTGATGAGTAGAATACCTACATGCTGAAGTTATCCGCAGTGGTATACAATTTACCCTGTATCGCACCAATATAGTAGTTAGTTAAGTATCCTGATAATATGAAAATGTCTCGTCTTCCACCTTTTGGTTTTATCCAGGTTAGATAAACCTATCATAAAACCTATAAATAGGCTGAAAGTGTAAGCCTTCAACCCACAATGGTTGGTACCCCGGAACGGAAAATAAGATTTTATGTAGATAGTCAGTAGGTAATTCGATCTCCCACATGAAAATAGTTATTTAGTAGGTAGGTAACTTAGTAGGAAGCGCATAGAACAACCTAAAGCCCTCCCTGTATATATAGTCCGATAGCGCTGGCTTATTTTGATGTCATAAGTTTCAATAATTCTAAAGTTGCTTATTTCTTGCCTGTGGATACAGTTGTACATATGAAGCTTATTATCAAGTTTTGTGTCACATCTGTCACTTGCATTTTCAGTAATTTGATGATTTGTGGTTGATTCTTTTTATTCAAATCAAAACTGGCAAAATTGATTTAAAGTTTAAAATAATTATCGTATCTTAACTAGGGTAGCCTGCGGAGTGTGCAAACCCAGTTTGTGTCATCTTCGTCCAGTGCAAACTGCCTCCCGGTCATCATGTAAAACCAGAGCCAAAAAAAAAAACCAAATTAGTGAAATAGCTATTTCCTTTCTCAGATCACTTAGATATGCCTATTTAACAAATTTGTGCCAAATTAGTGCACGCAATTTTAAGATTTTTAATTATTTCGTGTTTTCAAGCTATAATCGCTTCAAAAAAATATTACAATTATTAGAGTTCACATATTCAATATCTTATAAGCATGAAAAATTTACATTGTAAATTTGTGTCATTTTCATGCACGATATTTATATTTTATTAAATGAATATATCACAAAAAGAATCTTGCGGTCGAAGCGGGCGGACGCGGGCAGGCGGAGGCGGCAGGCGGGGGGCATAAGCACGCACAGTGTTTGTTCGTTACGTTACGATTTCTTCGATGCGAAGCGTTTTTAAACAAATTACCTCAAATTACCTATATAGATAGGTACTACCTACGTATTATATTGAGTATTGATTGACTCTTATATCCGCTAACGTAATGACAAAATGTCATACCTAACCCAACTATAGATAAAAATAATATCTACGAATATCAAAGGTCAATGTGGTCAATATTATTTTAGATTGGCGCTTCGAATTTGAACTAATATTGGCATCTACTTATCTTAGGTACTAGCGGCTTTTTCGCTATACCGCTTCTCGATGTCCCGCGCGCGCCCCGCTTCGAGTAGGTACCTAGTTTACAGTCAGCAAAACAAAATATACACGAAGTAAATACAATTACTCGATATTTTTGTTATGTGCGGTGAGGGTGATCACTTGACCAGTCTGACGGAGTAGTTTCTGATAGGTACCTAGCGAAGGCTTAGTGGAATAAAACAGCAATTGACAAATTCTGTTTTGCCAAAAAAAAAAACGTAAAATCACTCAATATGTTCAAAAGTAGTTCAAATTTATATGCCAAAAGATGTGTTATTTTTTACCCAATCAACCATAAAACGAATCTGAAAGAAATAATTAAAAACAACATTGCTGTATCATTAAGTGGCGTAGCGTGGCGAGCTTAAGTCTTAGCGGTATACCGCGAAATTCAGTAATATGCTGCAAATGGTGTTAAAAGCATGAAAATCGGAACGATTGATCTTAAGTACAAATAAATCAATTTGACATGAAGCACCAAAAAAAAAGGAGAGGAGTTTTGATGTCATATATTTTTTGTATAAACAATTTTTTTTTGTTCTGAACCCTATCGTGTGCAAATGAAAGGGCTTTCTGCGCAGGTTCTAGAAATATATTCCATCATAACATTTCAGGAACTAACTCCTCTTATAACTCCTCTTCAGATACAAGATCAGGCTGAGGAAATGTTATTCGACTAAATGTAAATCCGTATCGTATTTGGAGGAGGAACTTGGGATGTTTTGAAAATGATTTTTATTTTAATTTAAAACACGTGACTGAAATGTAATGATGTGATATATTTTTAGAATTGGCGCAGAAAGCCCTTTCATTTGATACCACACACGATAGGTTTCCGAACAAAAAAAAACTTTTTCCCAGGCAAAAAAAAGATGACGTCGTAACTCCTCTCCTTCTTAATTTTTTTTTGGTGCTACGGGTCAAATGATTTATATGGCCTAAAGATCAATCGTTCAGATTTTCATGCTTTTAACACAATTTGCAGGAATTTTTGACTACCGCTATAACTATTTCGGAAAGCGCGCCATGCCATTGCGGTTTTATTCCCGGAACATTTTTAAAAGTTTGTTTCAGCAATAGTAGCATACAACTTATATTACTGTATTTTACTGTATAGGTACAAGTTTTTTGTAACGTTTTTTTGTAATGTTGACTTGTTGACTCAATTCACTTTTAAAACGTCTTAAAATTATATAAAATAACAATTTATTTCTGATTAAACCCAAAGATTGTCGGTAAGAAGATTAAGAGTCTACTTATAGTACCTATCTAAGTAAAATTAATATAATTTATATGCCTGTCCCAATGACATGACAAGCCAATGTTTTTGTATAAGACAGTCAAACTTAACAGCAATGAGCTAATGTTATCACTGATGCTTCCGGGAAATCCCAGTACCGAAAATACCGGAAATTCTGTATATTAATCTACCTAGCACCGGTACTTCGGGAATTAAAACCAGGTTCTTTCGAGTACCGAAAGTCAGTCAGTCTGCAGCCTGCGCCGGCTGCGCTCCGGTTGCCGAGTTAGCTTGCCGTATTTGTCCGTCTCTGGTGGCGTCATTATAACGCCTAGCTGTTGGTTCTCCAGCTGCGATATTACGTGGTAGAACTTGGTGCGCTCTTCAGTTATCCTGGCCAGGATGAATTGGAGAATTTGGGTACCTTTATGCTAACTCGGCAGGGGGCCCCCGATGATGAGTGCGGCCTTGCTGATGGTGTCGCATTTGCACGATGCGGCTCTGGCGTCTGGTTATCTTCCGTTATTGACTGATCAGGTCGGGGTCACCAATTATGTGGGGAACCTTTCTAGGGATACCAGGAATAAGGCCCTGGAAATTCAATCACATTACTTTACACATACTCCAGATAAACCTGAAAATAATTTTGAACACAATTCTAGACAGTGATCGTCTCCGAGTTTTCTTTCACAATGAAAGGCGCATGACGGCCCACGCACGCGTACGAACTTCGTGTTGAGATCATATCGAACAACGGGGACGGACCCGGTCGGCAGCGGTGGACTGAGTACGAAGTTCCCGCAGACTTTTATTAAGTATGACTAGCTTTGAATTGAAATGTTTCTGCACAGGGTTTACAGTTCATTAAGGAAAAGTACGGATTAAGTAAAGGACGGGGCATATTATGTATGAATGGCGAGTACTTCTCACACCTGCGTTTTTCCGCTGACATTATCGTCATGGTAGAATCGCTGCAGGACCTCAGTGGGATGCTTAGCGACCTTAATGCCGCTTCCCGACGGGTCAGTCACGGCATGAACACAAAACGAAATTCATGTTTAATTATCTTGCCGAACCAGAGGCGGAATACCTATACTTCGGTGAGGCGGCGTTAGAAGTTGCAAGACTATCTACCTTGGACAGACTATAAGACTAGGTAGAAACAACTTCGACAAGGAGGCCGCTAGCCGTATCCAACTAGAATGGGCTGCTTTCATGAAACTCCGTCATAATAATCTCCTTGGCCCTACCACAATGAATCAAAACGAAAGTGTTCAATCCTGCCAATGATGACCTATGGTGTGGAAACGTGGGCCCTGACGATAGGACTAGTTCATCAATTCAAAGTCGAGCTATGGAGAGAGCTACGCTCGGTTTTTCTCTAGGAGATCACATCAGCTCAGAAAATTTGCAAGCTAAAGTGGTGGGCTGGTAATATCTGTCAAAGAACTGCGATGGGGTATAAGCGTAGTGTGGGACGAACTGCTGCCCGCTGGACAGACGACCTAAAAAGGTAGTGGGGAGCGACTGGATGAGAAAAACCGAGAATAGATTTTTTTGGCGCACCTTGGGAGATCAGCAGTGGACGATGATAGGCTGATGATTAAGGAAAAAAGGGTTTTTTGTATTGTGATTATTTCTTGCGTTCTCTAAGAAAACAGGAAATCTAATTTGCTAAAGTTCTTTATTTTAAACTGTAGGCTTTCTTCCACCCAGGCAGGTGGTTTTCTTAACTCATAATGGATTTTATTTTGTCGGAGTTATGCGAATCTTTATTTTAAGTTTCTTTTTATTATTGTGGGGAAAGCAGAAGAAGAATGAGGATGAATTTTGACTATGAATAGTAGGTATCAAATCATAGACGGTCATAGTTATAAACATTGCTGTAAAACCCTGTAATAAAACCGCAATGTCCGTTGACGAAATCAAAATTTTAAAACTAACCTTGTTGTGCACGACAAAACCTAATATTGACTATTTTGTACATAGCTTTTACATTATTTCGTTTTAATTCATTTTATTATACCTTTTATATTAGTAAGATAAGTTAGATTAAGTTTTCTCCTTTAAATAAACATTATTTTCCAATTAGGATTAGGGACCTAGCTAATAAGATTGTAAACTAGTTCGGATAGGGAGTCTTTATCATTCCTTATGTGATCTCGCTAGTGATTCCATCCCTAAACGCTTAGGTACACATTTTCTAATAAGAAATATTACATAGAACAAGTAAATAACCCAATTAGACTCATATTAGAACACAACATTCCAAGTAGAATTTACGCAAATAAGCTTCACTATCTGATTAGAAAGGAAGGAATCCTAGCGAAAATAAGCGATAGAAAGAGACAGATCACTCCATCTCTGTCAGCGCATACAGACGAGCGAGGGGAGCCCCGGCGCCCGCAACTTGCGGTATGAGGAAGCGGGGGCCGGGGTAATATAAATATTGAAACGTTTTCGCGCGCTCCTCACTTTATTATGCGCCGGCGGATGATGCACATGTTATTTTTAGATTAAGAAAACGATTAGCTATAGAATGAATATTGTTTGTCAAACATAGATATTAAGATCTTTGAGTAAAATAAAGATTTGAGTCGAGGGGAAGAGTGCGGGGTGAGGAGGGGTGGTCGCTCGAAAATGATATAAAAATGGCGCCAAATCGGCACGAAATTCATTCCGGATCCAGCACTCGAGAAGAAAACACTTGGAAGAAAGAAAACTGCGACCACTAGCCCTCTCTACCCTACCCTCCAGCCTGGCTCACCGTACTGAAGAAATTATCGGCATTTTTATTGAAGAAAACCCACCGAAATACCTACCATACAGTCCACGCTTCACACTTGTAAAGTACAGTGCCTAAACGTTTTAAAATGTTTTTGAAGGAATGAAATTGTAATAACAGTAAAATATTTCTAAAATAAGTCATGCAATATACATCACTGTAATAACCTGAAATTAAAGTTCCCTAGAATAAACCCACAATGTCCATTGACGATATAAACGTCATCATTTTAATAGCCTTGTAAAGTCCTTCAAAACTTTAAGAATGTTTTTGATGGAATAAAATTGCAATAGCGATAACCGTAAAAAATTTTCCGAAATAATTTATGTAATACACATTATGAACAATTTATGAAATTTCCCTGGAATAAAACCGAAATATCCATTGAAGAAATAAATATTTCAATACTAGTCTTGTATAACACAATGCCTTCAAGAAGCCTATTTTACGAGTACCAAGTTTTTTTTGTTTCATAATAAATAAATAACGCTCACAGGCACATACATTGTAATGATCCCAAAGTAGCACTAATGGCTTTTATTATGGAAACCATACAACAACGGCACGAACATATAACATCCATGACCGAACCGGGATTCGAACCCAGGACCCTGGTTTGGCAGTCCGGCGTGGTAACCATTACACCAACCGGGTCGTCATAATCATCAATAAATAGACTTATCAGTTCACTGCACCATAACACATGCCTCTTCTATATTTTAATTGCAATTTGCATACCATTTTAAATATGTAGCATATTAAACATTGCGGTGGGCACATCGAGGATAATTTTGTGAGAATTAAACTGTAATAATGGTAACCGTTAAACATTCCCAAAATACTACTAGGTACTAAGTTATAGTGATACGTGGATGTTCTGAGGTTTCAGAATATCTATGACTGCTCATTCGGGGAATTTAGTCGTGAGCATAATATGTTGAAAATAGCATAAGCATAAGAATATTATTCTTATGCTTATGCTATTTTCAACATAAGTACAAAAATAATCATTGCTGTTATAAACTACAACAAAAGTTCCCTGGAATAAAGACGCAATGTACACACGGCGACATCAAACTACGCAAAAAAACATAAGCTCGCGTCGGTCGGTGTAAGTGACAGCCTAGCAAATACCGAAACGGTGAACTCCGACCATAAAACTGAACAACTTTCACTATGGAGCCTACCTCAGGAAACGCGAAAAAAATCTACTGTCCCATACTTTTTAGTCGGGTAGGCACAGCAGTTTTGTATGGGACAGCTGAGTTTCCCGAGGTAGGCTCCATAGTGAAAGTTGTCCAGTTTGATGGTCTTTGTTCACCGTTTCAGTATTTGCTAGGCTGTCACTTACACCCTGTACCTATAGTATTACTCTACCTACGCGCAGCCAGCCTATTTTGGTTTTGCGTAGCTTGATGTTGTTATGTTAATAACATGAAAAATATTTTAGCGATAAACATGTGTTTATACTATTCCAGATTTTTTTTACTATCGACTGAGAATAAAGTATCATTACACATTACACGTTTATCTAAGTCGGCGGATATTCATCAGAAAAATCTGAAAAAAATTCACACAGTGGATTATGGTCCTTAAATACCTAAACAAGCTTAATCGGATAACAACCACTATGACGATAGCCGCATTGTCGCTATGTATGTACCTATACTAAACGCCAACTCTCCTGGCCCGCGCAGTCATAAAACAATTAAGCGCTAGGGCTGCGCGTGTTCGGCACGCATTTTCGATACTCTGATTAGATTTCGAAGAATAGGTTGTTGTTTTGCCCTGTCTAATGAGCAAAATATCAAATTCGTTGAACTATTTACAAATGGTAGAATAGTGGGTAGATAATTAAAAATATTAGAAACCTTTATCTAATTATAGGGTCAATAAGTGGGTAGAGAATTTTAAAAAATCATTAGTCAGGGTATATATGACTTGCAATTATTGACATCCCATATTAATATACCTATGTATTAAAGTATTATAGATTAAGCGTACAACTTGCTTTTTTTAAATAAAAAAATATGTTTTGAAAAACAAACGTTTTATTCAAGTTATCGACAATAACACGATGCATCACTACGGTCTCCCGTAAGGCTCCTAAGTGCGAGTGAGCGCGCAACATCGGCAATACTGCTCGCACGTTTTATTACTGCGCGGGCCAGGAGAGTTGGCGTTTAGTATAGTCCTCAGATAACATAGACGAGAGAGAGAGAGAGAGAGAGAGAGAGAGAGATATAGGTAGGTATATAATGAGACCACAGACCACATAATAATACATTATATTCAACCTCCATTTTAGTCTTTCATAGCTTCACGATCATAACTAACTTTTAAATCAATCAAATCTCAAATCTAATTTAAATTAATAATAACGCACGCACTTATTTTGTCACAACTTGCACCGAGTACGAAGAAAACACGCGCCGCGCATCGGGCCGGCCGGTGCTCGCCGCCCGCGCCCGCGCTCTTCCCCGCGTTCGCCCTTCGTGCGAAGAAGTCTGGTATTTTGTTCAAATAATAAGATTTCGTGGATAAAAACAGCACAAATTATGAATAGTGTTTTGTTACACTATAATAATCAAAACACGTAAACTCGAAGAACTTGCATTTTCTTTTGTGGATTTTACAGGGTGTTGAGATAAAAAAATAAAATATCTGTAAACTTCGTGGATGAATTCGACACAAAATATTATAAACAACAGATATCAGTACTCTAAAACGCGTCACACCTATTTAACCTATTGTAATATTTTTTTGAGCTAGTTGGGCGACATGTTAGGTACTGGTTAAATATTTGGATTTCCGTGGACAGAGATGACACAAAATGCCTATGTACATAAGTTACTACTTCGTTATTATCCTGAAAGTAAACTTTTCATCTATAATTTTCTTTTCGTCCAATACTGATCGAAAATACAAATACCTAAATTTCTACCTATGCAAGTACCTAAAATGACACAAACTTATGTATTAGGTTTCACACATGGTCCGGAACCTATATGCAAAAAACAAAAAACTTTAGAGTTTTTGAAACCTCAAAACCTAGCGCTATCGGTCTAATAGTAAAAGTAGTGCGCAGTCACCTGCTAATTTGGCACGTGACAGTCAAAAACCGTGCCAACTTCCGTATTGTTGTTAACTGTATAATGGTTTATAATTGAACCACTTTAATCGGAACGTTAACAAATAACAGCTAGTAACGTTATAAATAAACGTTCGTATTCAATAAATAAATACGTTCTAGTCTTGCTTACTTTTACTCATGTTTAACATAATATTAAACAACACAGAATTTGTAATGTTGCATGTTGCCAAAGACTAGTTAGGTAAATGGTGGGTAAGTGTAGGTAGGTTTTATATAGTTTGTTCTTTTGATCTATGATAAACAGTAGCTCATTTTACTGATGGTAATGTGGGATTCAGGCATAAAATAAATAAAATCAAAAAAAGAAAAATCCGGTAAAATTTAATGTGCAATATTAAAGATTTTCTCTACTAAAATTCGAAGAATTCTCGGGAAATTTTTTCAAAGGATTAGTAGGTACGGCTCACGAAGTCACGACAACGCCATGAGAACAATAAAAGGCATCGACACTCGTTCTCGGCACTTCTCGTCTTCTATTCAGAGGTAAGGAAAGGTGGAAAAGTATCATCAACCTTTAAACCACATACCGTAAAACGGGGTGAATAGGGATCGGGGTGTGAATAGGGACAAAAACGGGAACGAAGTTTGAAGCCGAAATAACGAAAATTTAAAAACGTCACATTGCTGGTAATTATTTTCACGTGTAGCAGAATATTAGATCTTTTTACTGGCAACACCAAACCGCAGTGAGGTTAGCTACAAATGTCAAAATTTTTCTTTCATTTGAGGTTACCTAAACCGGTGGTTATTTTGTTCTTCAAAACTTCGGTTTTTTTTATGAAAAATTGAAGTGTTTTTAAAGTAAAGAGTGGTTTAATCCAACAATCAGTTATTAGCGGAGCTACACAAGAGCTGGTAAGTCTAGATATTATGTACTTTTGGTTTAAAATCAAATTATTTAAAGCTCTGTGATTTTGATTTAGGTAAGAGGTTATTAGAAACGGCTGAGGGGTGAATAGAGACGTGTCAGGTCTGAATAGGAACGAGTTACCTGGTTAATAGGGACGAATGAGAGTTGAATTGGAACGGTAAAGTTTATATTGGGACAGGGTTGTCACTTGTCATTTGTTATTTTCTAAGTTATTTATTGTAATTTGTAGTTTCCCTTAGTTGTTTTCTTTTTATTTATTTATGCAGCGTGTAACAGAACACCCTAGTAATATTTAAAGGGGTGTTTTAGACCATAAAACTGAACTTCTACTTATTTAGATACGTTTTTGACAACCCTACAGGTTTTTCCCCATTCACCCCTGTTCTGTCCCAGTTCACCCCGCTTCAAGCATGAATAGGGACAGCATCTATTTTGGTCAAAATCATTGGGAATTTGTATGGTTTTCGTTTTTTTTTTGCGTTTTGGGAGAGTATAAATAGCCGGAAGGATTTTGAATGAGTGACCAAGGTTATAGTCGCCCTACAACATTGATTAATTTCAATGTGAAGTTAGATTTTGTCCCTATTCACCCCGTTTTACGGTACTCTACCCATCAAACTCAACCACTTTTACCATGGGAGCTACCTGTCAGAACAAAAAAAAATCAGCTATGGCTATTTATGTCTCATACATTTTAGTCGATTAGGCATTGCAGTTTAGTATGTAACAGCCGAGTTTTGTTTTGGGCTGACAGGTTTGCTCCCATAGTACTTACCTAAAAGTTGTTCAGTTTGATGGGGAGAGCATTTGTGGTTTAAAGGCCGACAACTTTTGCCATATTTTGTTTTCAGAATATCTTTGACTACCAGCAGTGCTAGCATGATTAGTCGCATGACGCGCGCCTGCGGGTTTGAAATCCATACCCGCACCTGTCATTTATCCCGCGATGGTGAGCATGATTTGACAGCTCGTCAGCCACTCTACCAAGAGAAAGCAAAGTCGCGGCCCGGGTTCGCTGGGTTACCTTCGGGTTAAATCATAGATTCAAATCGATCAATTTGAATAGGGTATCACCGAATCGGTGATTAGAGCTGCCCCAAAATCATTCGTTCTTTTACTTATTTCGTTGCGTAAACGTAGAGCCACAAACTCTACCGAACGGTGATCATGCTCGCATTTGTAGACTAGAGTCTACGAATGACAGTTGAGAGCTCGCGTCATCGTAAGTCGCGGGCATCATTTTAGCTACTGTAGAGACAGAGGCGAAGACGCGCTGAAATAGAGATATGGTATAGTGAGACTCGAAGTCGCGGGGTATCATGCTAGCACTGCAGGACTATACGGGTCCTTCTTAATATGCTGACACTATTTTAAGGGGATGATCAGACCGTCAAACTGAACAATTTTCTCTATGGAACCAACATCGAAATCGCGAAAAAAAAATCTGCTCTTCCATACAAAACTGCAAACCTACTAGAGCCAAATGTATGGGACAGCAGATTTTTTTCGCGATTTCGATGTTGGTCCCATAGAGAAAGTTGTTCAGTTTGATGGTCTGATCATCCTCTAAAAAAAGTGTCATTCAGATGTGTAACATGAAAGTACTAAAAAAAATTTACTTAGTATAGTATAGTCGTAGTTATGCCTATGCCCATGACTTTTTCCATGATATAAAAGGCGTCTGTAGCCAAGCCATGGTGTAGCGGGTGTGTAGCTCACAGACACAGAGGGCTACTTTGTTAAGTATACATACATACACCGTATCGCGTGTACCTTCGTAAACTTCGATCAAGTATGCAGAAGTAAAAAATATAATTATGTACTATATTGATGGATATCCATAACAGACCGAAAATATTTCACTATGAAATCATCCAAGCCAAGCCAAGTTAATTTCTGTGGGGATATATGTAAACTCAAAACCAAAGCTCAAAACTTGTGTAAAACTTTGATTTAAAAATTCCCGCTAATTTGTTTTCAAGCTAGCCAACATGACCACATAAAATGACTGATTTGTCTGGCATATCGTAGTCTATGGTCTTGGTTGGATATGTGGTGGTCTAGTCCAAACGGCATTTTACTCTTATTTTACTAATGGCAACACTGACTGAGCTAGGGTTCGTTTCAAAACGTGAAAAAAACACTCTATCTCACTCTAGTATAAGTATTTTCGTATGTTTTGTCTCTTTCGTATTGCCACCCCAAGTGATTTTCATACGTTATGAAACGGACTCCATAACTGTCTGTCACTGTCAATTCAAAAATGTCAAAATAAAACAAAATGGTGGAAAAAGAAATGGCGTCGTCCGTCGAAGAAGTGACGCTAGTTTATTGAATTTCTAAATATTCGTCGATTTCAGGTTCATTACAGAGGTTTTATTAGTTTACATTTAATGATTAAGGTAAGAAGTGCCATCTTAAATTTAAAAATCAATCTAAACTGGCCTTTTCTAGCCATAATCAGTCATCATAATGTTGCATTGTACCGGCCACATCAATAAAGATTTTCTAGCTTTCGTTGTAAATAACGGTGTATTCTAGTCAGTGCTTTATCATAAAGAGAGCTATTACATTATATTGGTCAAGTTTAAATTTGCTACGGCAGAATCTAAAAGTGAAAATGAACGTGTTTAGCTGCTGAAAAGCTACTCTAACTGTATTTTGTTAGGTCGTCTTGTAAGAAGGCAATATGATAGGTACAAGAAACGGTAATTTATTTATCAGTGTCGTTCATGGCGATATCAGAATATAGGCACATTCGTCAGGAATCAGGAACTGCCTCCGTGGTTGGTTAAGAGCATTGGGTTCCCACGGGGGACACCAAGTGATATGTCACTGCTTTTGTCCTCAGTTGGTTAGGACATTGCAGGCGGCATCACCTGATTGTCTGAAAAGAAAGATGATTTCGTGCTTCGGATGGCATGTTAAACCGTTGGTCCCTGCTACTATCTCTGGTGGTAGTAGTAGAAACAATGTCAGAGGATGTAAGCCATAGAGAAATTATCTCCTCTTACTCCATGATGTAAGCACAGCATAAAAAAGAGTATTATTACTACATACAGTGTGGGAGTTGTGGACACTCCCTTCCTCCCACCAATTTCTTACCTCACCCCCTCTGTTGCCTATCTGGTTACCCAGCAGTTACCTGCATGAAACTAATAAGTAGGATTTTGGCATGTACTGATGTCATGACGTAATCTTGTCAAAATCAGTTTTTTGTAGGCAGTGTCCAGTCTAGTACCTAAGCGGAAAAAATAATTGTCTATGAGGTAAGGCAGTCTGAAAAAACTGGGACACTAGGGCTTGCCCAGACTAAAAGAAAATCAGGAATCAGTTAGATTACAATATGTTGTAGTCAGTTTCGAATCAGACTCAGAGCAGGGGTAATAATTTTATTCCTGCTGACCCTCACTGGGGCTGAAGCAGTGGGGGACAACGGGAATAACCCACATTATTGGGTTAGGTTAGAAAGGTTAAGCACTGTATTTTAATTAGGTGGAGCCTGAAGCTGTGAGGAGGTACTGAGCAGAATGAGGGGGTTGGGTTTAGAAACATGCTACTTAAATAGAGTGAGGGAGGTTGTAGAGCAGCTTGCCACCCCCTTTTGGTAGAGCAAAGTTGGTATGCCACAAGAAACTAAACTTTTACTAAAATCATGGCAAACAAGAGAAGTTGCTATGGCAGTCAATTTGAAAGTTATAAATTCTTCATTGAAATGTTTTGTTTCAGAGCAACCCGGAGTGACATGGCAACTCCAAACAGTTACAAACAGAACACATCAATGTCGATGCCAAGCCCCCAGACCAATCCGCGTTTGTATTACTCCATACAGCTACTTCAACCCTTTATCAGGCTGTCGCCAACTCAACACATCCAATAATGAACCGTATAGACAAAGCATATAGCCAATGCAGACGCATTAACCCAATATCAGATCAATATCTCCGCACTACGTTCTAACTATGAAGCTTATTCACAAAGCATTTATAGTCCGTGCAAGAGGTCAATACAGATTTCAGACCAGGCGGAAAAATATTAACTACATGTTTAATTAAGGAATCAAATATCAACCTTTCCATTCAAACAGAGCTGAATAGTATGCAACAGTAAATTCTAGTCAAGCGTCGTTTTGGGCTAATTGTGAATGGATCTGACTATGGCCATCGTTGGCCATTTCAGATAAAAATGAGTGTAACTAAAATTATGTGGTTGATTAAACATACAACATGCCTGATGAAGGGTTATCAAAACACATAAATTTTACAGTTTTATATACAACTGTAGACTTAGACGTATTTAGAAATAGTGAGAAAAGTTCTAAAGTAATAGAATCTGCATTTGGATGATAGATACTAACTGAATAACATAGCGTATACCTATGTTGATGCCTTGGCAAGCTTTGCAGGGCTGAGAATTATAGTGCTAGTACCTAACTGCTCAGTTTTAAACATAGACATTACTTGTACTATTTTAATATACAAACAACAATCACTTTTAGAAACTCAAATTCATGCTGTGCATGGTTTTATTCTTAAAACTTGTTTTGGTTTGGCATACATTACTTTGGTAGAATTTCTTTTCTTTTTCTGTTGTGTTGATATTTCTTATGTCATGGAGTTTGCCTTGCCATTGTGGTGACAACATATGCCAACAAGCATTAAAGGAATGCAGATTGCCCAAGGTGCTCCTGATGTATTGGGGTTTCAGTTATCACTCGGGAATGCCCTCTTCGGGGAATTTCACTGAACACAAACTAAATGAAGCAATATATTCTGGACCCTCTTTCGTAAGAGGATACCTTTGTCCTACAGTTGCTTATGACAGTTATTATAACTTATGCATTCTCCCTTCATCTGTTTTCTTTTTTATTGAAATTTTTTATTCTATTCCTTGTGCGAATAGCATAATTTAGCATCAGCACATTTGGAGGCTGTAAGGAGTTTCTCTGCTTCTCGTCTCTAAACTCATCATTGTCTTAATAAATAGTTGTAGAATATCAAATTGCATAAGCATATGCTCACGACTATATTCCCCGAGGGGGTAGTCAGAGATATTCTGAATCCTCAGAACATCCACGTTTCACCAGAAGTACCGAATCTCTGTCCAGTGTGACGGGGGGTGAGCCCGTCGCCACTTATAATGGACAGTCGGTACAATACACGCCTCGAAATTGAAGCATGCAGGTTTCCTCACGTCTGTAAATAAATTCTGAAATCTAAAGAAGGAATTGGACATCCATACTAGCTGTACATTAGTTATTCCACCTATGATTCCACTAGTATAGTAATGTCTATGGTTTGAACACAGCATGATTTCAACTCTAAGCTTCTTTTCGAACAGTTTGCATTTTAATAACTTTATTTCTTTTATAATTTTTAATTCCTCGCTATTTTTATACTTACATTGTTCTCTTATGTTGGTTTTGTTACATGTTTTGTTATTTGAAACAGACTACATGATTGCGGGCCCCCCAATGAGTTTCGGTATGATGAAAGGTAATGACAATATGTGGTTTACTTTTATTATAGTGCGCAGCATGGATCTTGAACTGGCAGTCAGAAAAACATAGTGCGTATAGCCTTGAACAAAACTTACAAATGTCAAAAATCTAGATCCATAGCAGCAGCTATATTTTATTCAAAATTTGTTCTCACATGCTCATTCTGTTTTGGACTTAGGTTATCTGTGGGGTTTTAAAATTGTAACTGCACAAAATTTTCTCGTTTCACCATCACAACCGACCATCATTTTGCGATCACTGTTCTATTATTTTTCTTGTTGTTGTCTCTACCGCTGTTACTAGAAGCTACTAAAACTGATCTACGCTATAATCTGCTCGCTAACTATTAATTACTTCTGTTAATTAACATATTTTGTTTCAATTTTTAGATGTTAGTGCATATTTGATTATCTTTTTATTTGCCCTTATCCTAATCCTGTCCTATCCCCTTATGCTTTTTTGTTTTTTCTTTCATTGTATTGCCGACCCGCTGCTTGGCTTGAAGGCGGTATGAATGCACCGCCGCCGCACCATAACCAATACCAGTACCACCCGCAATACCAGGGTGGTCCCCAGATGCATCCGGGGCACTCGGGTCATTCTGGCCACCCGGGGCATCCGTTTGCGTGGCAGGGGCAGAGTCATCAGGGACGTTTCCATGCAGAGAGCGCGAGGCGCGCTACGACAGGGGGCGTTGGTGGCCAGGCCGCCCAGGCCGGCAAAGATGATAAGACGAGCCCATTTGTGTCCACGGTGCATTCAAATCCTGCATTTCAGCCGCAGAAGATTGGGAAGGGAGCCGGTTTGGTTAGTATTTGGTGTATTATTATTTAACAGGTTAGAAAGCCAAAAGCGCTGCGTGGGTAGGCCCCTCACAAATTTGACCGACGAGCTGGTGAAGACGGCGTTGGATGAGGGCAGCGCAGGACCGGTCGTCGCGTTGTGGCGATCCTTGGGGAGGCCTATGTCCAGCAGTGGACGTCTATCGGATGATATGATGATGATGATGACGCAGTTTAGAAGTATTGAATGGTGTTAAGAAACAAAATAAAACGATTCAGACTCGCAAGGAGAACTGCGAAATGTATGGGAAAAGTTTTTTACAATTTTTGACATTTTCATGTAGTACTCTATCCTCACTTAGTCCAATAGAGTTTTTGGATCCTTATAGGAAACAAGATTGATTGACATTAAACATAGTTTTTGTGTCAATTGCCCATTTTCTTGCTGACAACATTTTTTTTTTCTTTCAAAATATGAATGCGGGCAAAATGTCTCGAAAAGCTAAGGAGACTTTTTAGCGATAAGACCGCCTAATTTGTACCTACTTGTAATTCTTTATATTTATTCATAATTGTATGTTCTGTTTTGGTGTGCAATAAAGTATAATTGATTGATTGATTGACTGCCTAAGAACGTTTTCCTGTAGGTAAAATGGTTAATGTAAATACCCTTTCCACCCCATTTAAAAAATCCACCCAGTACATAATATCATTCTACATTCCTGACATGTGTGCAAACCATTAAAAAATAGGTACTACTACTAAAAAAAATTTTTCTCTAGCTTACAATCTCATCACCTTTCTTACAACACGTTATTTAAAAATCCCCACGCACAATCTTCCAGGGCGCCGGTCTCCCGAAACCGCCGAAGCCGCCAGAAAAACCCCTCATGCCATACATGCGGTACTCCCGCCGCGTATGGGACAGCGTCAAGGCCGCCCACCCCGACCTGAAGCTGTGGGAGATTGGCAGGATCATCGGGGGCATGTGGAGAGATCTCCCGGAGAATGAGAAGTCTGGGTTTGTCGAGGAATACGAGGCTGAGAAGGTACGTTCTGATTCTTGTTTTAGCTGTTAGTTTTTCGTAGATAGTTATTTTATTGGAGTGTCTAGAAAATTATTACCCACAAGCTCCACACAATTTATACTTGCAGTGCCTAAATTACAGGGTCCATAATAATCTCTTAGCTTATATATATAAGTTTCCCATCTTATTTAATGAATGTTAGGTAAATTATAAAAGCAATATAATATTGTGTATTGACTCAGCAAAAAAAATACACTTTGGCCAACTTGAAAATAACGTGAAAATTCAATTATCTTTCATGTTGTTACGCTAAAGTATTTAATTGAATAGTATACATTTTTGAAGAATTATATATCTTTGAGCCATTTCAAAAGAATGGCTTGACTAATGACTATGGTCAAGTCTAGTCACGTTGATCTAACTTTTAAATATACAAATAGTTTTATCATAATGAATAATGATATATTATTTGTTAGTAATAAAGTAGTCATAAAGTATAATTGATTGATTGTTTAATCTATCAGATAAAGTTATTAGACTAACCAGGTGAAGCCATTAAAAAAAGAAATAACAATATTCAGTCATAGTGGCGTGGCATAAAACTTCTTGTGGCGAAACCCAGCGGTCATGACAGTTCAATCGAGAGCGGTGTGCGGGGGCAGAGGGGAGCGCGTCCTGGTACAGACTTCCTTGTACTCGGTACCGGTTTTGCATCGCACACCGCGTGAGCATAGACCCGCCGAGGCCGCTGAGCTTGACCACTAGTCTATTTTATTAAACTATGATTCAGTGTTTTCATATTTCTCTGATAGAAATAAGGGAAATTGCTCTAGTTAAACAAAAATAAACAATTATTGTGTATACTTCAAGCTTCTTGCATGAGCAACTTGAAAAAAAACAAGAATTTTAATGTAAAAGTTTATTTTGAACTCAGGCGCAGTACACAGAACTGTTGAAAGCATACCAATCATCGCCTGCGTATATACAGTGGCTGGCTCACAAATCTAGAGGTACAGAGCAATTTGAACCCTATGCCAGTAGAGAAAGGATCCATTATGTGTATAACACGCTATCACTTCACCGCCTCGTTTTAACACGGTTTACAATGGGTCACTGTTTTCAACCTTTCACATTTTTCATTTCGATTACATTTTAAAGTAGGACTAGACGCCACTAGTTTTTAATAAATAACATAACTTTAAGGGTGTATTCAGACTAGAATCTTTACAACTTTCTCTAAGGAAAATGGGTCGAAAAACGAGAAATTTTTTTGGACCTCCCATAGAAAATCGATCGGCCGATCTGCACTTTTGTATGGAAGGTCCAAAACAAATTATAATTTTTCGACCTTAGGGAAAGTTCAAATTAAAGATTGAAAAATTTGTCTCGGGCGGGACTTGAACCCACGCTCTTCCAAACCGGGGAAACGTGCTAACCAATTACACCACCGAGTCCACAACCCAGAAAACGAAATTTTCAATCTGTTGCGTCTTAAGGGGACGTGCGCGCCATCTACTGGCAGTATTACAACCAACCAACTTGCAAGTCAAATATTACAACTTGGATTCATACAATATAGATGGCACACCCTGTTCCAATATTATTGATTATAAACATGTTACAGCCATGTACCAAATAGCACAACATGGCTGTAACATGTTTATAATCAATAATATTAGGGAAAGTTGTTTATATTCATGGTCTGAATACACCCTTGAAGTTACGTTAGTAATTAAAAACTATTGGTTGATAAATTGAAAGCATTTCAAACTAAATCACAGTTGTAGTGAGCCCTACCTCAGGAGTGATTTTCGACCTTAGGCAAAGGTGCTGCAGCAAGATTTTGTATGTAGAAAAAACGGCGAAATCTCGACGACCGATATTGCAGCGATTTTCTTAGATACAAACATTTTTCGCGGCTACTTTTTCCTCGCTTGAAAATCTGTATATGCGATATAGCCTTATGGCGCGTATCATACTAAGGCCGCAGCATATCTTGTTGCTAGATACAGTTATTATTGATATGTTCAATATATTACTACTGTATATACACAGTGCACTATACATGGTTACCTCGGAGACAGTGCGCAAATTTTACGTATATGAAGGTCATCTTAACTATTATAAAACCGTAAAATCGTGAGGAATAAAAAAGTAGCGGTTCACTTCATAGTTCATAATAAACTCAAATAACACTCGATAGCGCGATTTAAATGACGTGCAGCGCCATCTATTGACAAAATTGTTTGTTTGTTCGCGCATCACGCAAAAACTACTGAACCGATTTTGATGAAACTTTTTTTGTTTTATAGGCTACGATCTGACTTAAAATCTGGTATATAATTTGAGCGGACTAAGTCGCGGGAAAACACTAGTTGAAAATAAAATGACAAGTATTTTTTTATTTTATCATGTGTCACGAAGATAACAGAAAAAATTCCTGGACACGTATTAGGGTCTTACTACAGTTATGGGGGTTGGGGTTGTCATCCATGGCGTTTTGGACAGTCTGATTATAAAGAGAGAAATCCGATTGTTAAATCCCGGCCGAGATTCATAGTAATCCGAATACGAAAATAAAAATAAAAACATACTTTTTTTCCTGGAATGTGTTCCATTAATTAACGATACTGATTGCATGGATGAAAAATGCGCACTGTCTCCGAAGTAACCCTGTATACAAGTCGATTTCAATTATATGTCATGAAAAACTTTTCTTTGGGTTAAAACACATTGATCGACGGCGATCAACTGTTTGTCCATGCAAAAAGTACGATTAGTATAGGACGTCGTACGCATACTTTCGCAGTGACGTAGTGAATACCATTTGTCCATACAAACCGTACTTTTTGTATAAATAAACCGTCGATCAATGTGTCGTAACCCTGAATAGTTTTTAATTAAAATCGTATTTTTAAAAACTCCCTGATTAATAAGTACAGGGCATAGAGGTATTATACCAGGAATAGAGGAACATACAGCTGAGAGAGCGAGATGTACCTAGCGGCACCACTGTATAATAGAAAGAGATACGTGACGCGAGGCAATAGAACCGTTTTCTAGTCACTAATCAATTTTTACAATTCAATTTCCGTGAATAATTGGGAATCTAAAGTGAAGTCGTAGATAATTTTGTGAAATATACTGACACTACTTCATTAATCTATCCACGATGTCTCATGTCACTGCCTCTATTCCTGTAAGCCTTACAGGAATAGAGGCAGTGACATGAGTTGTCAAATGATACCGTTTTTGGATGTTTTTTGGAGACTATTCGCAGGCAAAAATTCTAATACTATAATTCTGAGTCTAACGTGAAATCGTGGATAGATTAATGAAGTAGTGTCAGTATACCTTACAGTGTAAGGTATAATAACTTTATGCTACAGGGTGTCAGGAACGGTTGCATTACTTTAATTAGTGATTGTACTCATTATACTCAAAAACTTTTCATACAAACGTCCGATCAGCTGATTGCATTTAGTATGGAAAGTTCAAACATTTTTTGTCGAATTTCCTATAAGTTTCTCAGGGAAAGTTGTACAGTACTATGGGTACAATCACCCCTTAAAGTAATGCAGCTGCAGCTGTTTACCCTAACACTCTGTATAATGTCGAACAAAATTCGCTGAAACTGTTTTAAGGTCAGATGTCAGATCACCAAACTGAACAACTTTCTCTATGGGACCAATAACGAAATCGTGAAAAAAATCAGCTGTTCCATACAAGCCTACTGGACCTAAATAGTCATAGTCAATATGGGACAGCAGATATTTTGATATTGGTCCCACAGAGAAAGTTGTTCAGTTTGATGATTTGATTATCCCCTTAACCCATTCGCAATTTCGCAGCCACTAACGGCACTAGCCGACACATATTATTTGGGGTTTAAGAGCCATTGACGGCTATAGCCGACACCAACTCTATATAAAATACATGTTTACAATAAATCACGGTGGCTTCTGTGACATTTTTTTTGTGTCTATTGCGGCTACGAATGGGTTAAATAGTTTCATCTAATTTTGTTAGGCCTTATACAGGATCCTTCTTAATATGCTGACACTTTTTAAGGGGATGATCAGACCATCAAACTTTCTCTATGGGACCAACATCGAAATCGCTAAAAAAAATCTGCTGTCCCATACATTTGGCTCGAGTAGGTTTGCAGTTTTGTATGAAATAGCTGATATTTTTTCGCGATTTCGATGTTGGAGCCATAGAGAAAGTTGTTCAGTTTGACGGTCTGATCATCCCCTTAAAAAAGTGTCAGCATATTATGAAGCAACCTGTATTTTAGGGAGTTTTCAAAAAGATCAAAACATATTTGTGACTAACAAACAGCACATTAAAAGGCGCTAATTTTGTCCCACATGCACACCACCTCATGTAAATAACGCACATTGGGGTACCCGACACATTTCACCCACCTTTTGCGACGTAGTCGGAGTATGAAAAGAGTCTCAAGACGTACCACAACTCGCCCGCTTACCTCGCGTATGTGGCGGCGAAAAATAAGGCAGTAGGTAAGGGAATTAGGAATTGCATGGTTTTGTTATTAATGTAATTCATTGCATGTTTTAAAGTCTCTTGATTCAAGCCATTTTAGTATTTGTGACGTGGATTTAACGACTCAATTATACTGATCTGTTTATGTTATGGGGAACTAAAGTACCTAAATGAAAACATTTTTTGATCAAATACGCTATAGTGATGCAAGTTCAGAGTTAATTTTGTTTGAAAAAAAAAGACTGAATCTCATCTTAATTTTTGTTCAAACTGTAATAGAAGATGTGTTATCGGACGCATCTTCTCTACAAATATGTCTGACTTTCGAAAGTCTGGTATAATTGAGTAATCAATATCCGCGATCGATCAAGGGGCTTATGTGGAATGGATAGTCTAAAATTCGGCACAATTTTCAATGCATGTAACACAGAAATACTCTTTTCTACTCCACTGTTTTCATAACTTATAAAATATATTGTTTTATATTATAAAACTAATCTCTATGTAGCTTGATTTATATTGCGATTAAAAACAAATTAAAGCAGCTGCTAAGTAAAATAAAATTCAAAGTGTATGGAACTATTTCTTGTTGGCTCCAACTGAAAGTTGTTCAGTTTGATTGATGGTCTTTTACACCCTGTATAATCTCATAATATGATTTCCTCAGTCATCAAAAATGTTAACATGCATAATTATTTCAATGCAAAAACATATTTCATTCCATCATTAAAATGTTTAGTTCCATATTTTGCTACCCAAACTGTTACATTTCATATCAGAATCAAACATCAATACTAACACAAAGTTAAACTAACCATAAAGTAACATATAACTAAATGGCATTCCGTCAGTAGTAGGTAACCTTGAGGAGGAGAGCTCCAGCAAGAAGGGAAGCTCGCAGAAGGAGCAGCAGCAGCAAGACAGACGGATCGACATACAACCCGCCGAGGATGAGGAAGGTAAGACTACATTATTTAGCCTCCCTGCAGGCTACTGACTTTTGGTCTTCGGTCAGTTTAGTCTGAAGTGGAATTGGGCGCGCAGCGAAGAGAAGAGATTAGCACATGTTGTATAGAGTGAGTGCGAGTGAAAAAGAAATACACCGCTGCTGCCTACTGTCGTCCCATAAACTTTATATTCTCCGTAGTAATCTCCTCATAATCGCGTCACCGAAACCGAAATGTCAATATGTGCGAAATTTATACATGTCTGAGTTTTAGTGATTGTTTGGCCGAGCTAAATGAGCCTTTCAATACGTTTACAAACAATAACGGAAAATCTCACGTGACGTGAACGAAGGGAGCTAGGTGTTATTACAGAAAAATATAGTTATAATCAATCTCTATGCGAAACGGTTCCTTTTTCTCGTACACAATATTTTTTTATCCTACACATAATTATTTAAAATAACACAATAATTAGAAAATAGGATTTTGTATTACAGAATTA
Source organism: Agonopterix heracliana (assembly GCA_963693445.1). Lineage (NCBI taxonomy): Eukaryota > Metazoa > Arthropoda > Insecta > Lepidoptera > Depressariidae > Agonopterix > Agonopterix heracliana. Next base: position 5,810,529 of record OY856321.1, read on the forward strand.
GTCCTCAGCGTAACCACAGGGGCACTGTTCGAAATTCAATACAAAAACTGTAGTTTACTACAGTAGTTTTACTGATTTCCGAACCCAACGTTATTACAACAGAAAAATAAGCTCTATCTCAAATAAGTAAAGTATAAATTTCCCTGCAGATCAAGACGAGGGCCTGTCCGTGAAGCACGTGGCGTACGCGCGGTATCTTCGCAACCATCGCCTCATCAACGAGATATTCTCCGACACCGTCGTGCCTGATGTCCGCTCTGTTGTCACTACTGCCAGAATGCAGGTAAGTCCGCAGACTAACTACACTAGTGAGAGTCACGTTGCAGGGTTTGCCTCGAACACTTGTCTCTTGAGTGGTGTTCGCGCGGTTCGCGTCTCAGCCTGCCACGAGGCTCCAAAATCCTTCTCAGTTGTTCTTACTCAAAAACAATCCTCGAGATTGGATAGACACTCCTTCAAACTACTTGACACTGGTGAAATCTAACAAGGAAACGCCATTAAATAAAAATAGAATAGAACTACACCTAGTACTAGTAACAATCTCAGCGTCAATCCGGACAGGAAATAGGGCAGTTTATAACTATTAAGGGAAAAATAAAAATAAATGCTAAGTTTGGTGTTGACATTTTATTGAACATTGTGAGAATCCCCACAGCACCCTGCGGCTAACTTTTAGATGTACCTAGTAACTTAGATCAAAATAAAATAGTAACTACTACAAATTATATATTCTTCCATAAAAATACTTGTTACACATCCTGAATAACCTTGCCAGTGGTCACAATAGAAAATAAAAGCATTAGTGGCATACTTTTAAAGAAAACACTATCTTTTGTCTGACTTCTGCGGTAATAGTAGGTACATTATCATACAAATGACCAACGCTCACGCGTTTCATACGACGTTTTTCAACATACTTGCGAGGAAAAAGTAATAAAATTTCCTAAAATACATCAATTTTAGACAAACATTTCTGAAAAATGGTGCTGGGCTTCTTTTTTTGAGATAGCCTTTGGTCGAGATAGCTATGCACGAGACAATGACTTTAGCCGACTGAATGTCGACCAAGGCTTTTTTTTGCAAACAACCTAATATTAAAAACGTTATAAATTAAGTATTTATAACACAAATTAATGTTAATTTGTTAACTAAAATAAATTGTTTAATGATATGAAGCGTTAATCAGAAAAAGTATTTTTCATTTTTTATAAAAACTTTGCTGAGATTTAAACAAAAACTATAGAGAAAAGTAACATTACCGCAATCATTATTGCACGCGTGTTCTATAAGCTGCATTATGTATCTAAAAGCGGTGCAATAAGAGCCACTTACGAGCAAGTATGTTGAAAAAGTTTTTTCTTTGGCAACTTTGAGAAAACAACCTTAATAAAAACGTGTTATTTTCCTTCTAACGTTTTTGGATAACTGTTACCGGTTTCCGGAAAAACAATAATTTACTACGAAATTTTAAGAGTTGCCATTTTTGTTTTATGACTAGTACAAAAGTATTATTTTCTAAAAAAAAAATGGGATTATCGTTTCCAGATTGAATACATTGTTTTTCCGTGATAAGTATTGCCAGTTTGTATGACAACAGCTTCATTATAATGTTTCCGTTATTTTGTTACCAGTTGGTTTGGAATTAGCACCAAATGAAAGATTTCCTTATATTCCGTTAATGCGATAAGTGTTCCCAATTTGTGTGACATCTGATCCAATTACAAGATTTCTTCCATTTTTTCCGTGAATGTGATAAGTATTACCAGTTGCCTCGAAAATATTATTATCCCCTTGTTTTCCGTTATAAGTATTCCCAGTTTGTTTGACAACAGATCCAAAATGTATTCCTTTTGTTCCGTCAATGTGATAAGTATTCCCAGTTTGACTGACAATTGCTCCATATACATTATTATCCCCTTGTTTTCCGTTATAAGTATTCCCAGTTTGTTTGACAACAATATTTATTCCATTTGTTCCGTCATAGTCATAATAAGTATTCCCAGTTTGTCTGACAACTGCTCCAACTATGTTATTTCCTCCATGACTTTCAGGGTAAATGTTACCACTTTGAATGACGCGGGCGCCATAAAAGTGGTCTGTGTCTGGAGATATGTCATAAACATTTCCAGTCTGTACAACGATAGGTCCATGCACGAAGGTGCCTTGGGAGACCTGCTGACGGTCATTTGCTTGGAAGGCAGCTGATTTTCCATCGTTCCATTGGACTTCAAGCCGGTCACCTTCACTTCGAAGTCCAGTTGACATTGCTTGGACACCTTTAAAGGAACATACCATTTTAGTTATCTATCATATGAAAATTGGCATGTTTTCTGAACATGAAAATAAGTAATCTAAAAAGATGATACGCTTTTAAATTTTTTTTTCCCTTCGGACGGAAAGCGTCAATTCTCGTCCCGCTGCGCTAAACGAAGTTGTCGCTTTCCACCTCCGTCGAAAAGAAAAATTGTATACTAACCTCGGACAGTAAATAAGAACGCCTCAGATCACATGTTTGTTGACCTCGGCCTTTCTTACTTTCCTGTCCTCGGTGTGTAATCTACTATAATTTTATTTGTATTCTAAACCAGCTGTGCCCGGCATGCGTTGCAATGCCCTTTTTTACCCGACACACACTTGGCCGTATTTTTATTCCCTAAAAATCTTATCCGGACCATTACGAACATGAATGCCGTGGTTACTTATAAGTGAGGTTACACTTGCCTATTGTAATTGGCTATGTACGAAGTAGTCATGGGAACTAACAAATCAATCGCAGCGCCCGGGGTGGCAGAAATGTGAACTTTTGTCGGACAAGCTGTGTAAAATATGCAAATCCACACACTAGCTAAACACGAAATCTCCAAAACTGTAATGACTACAAACTTAAAATTTGGTATGGAAGTTTCTATATTGGCATCTAGGTGTTCACTAAAAAGGTTTTTTTTTAAATTTTATCTCCAAAGTTGTGAAAACCGGGACATAAGTTTGTACGGAAATTGGCACTGCAAATGGCAAAACAAATTTTAACGAAAATCTGACTCCATACAAGCACAGAGATTTGTTTATAGATTGTTTCTGCATAATTTTATTGACTTTAAATGGTTAGTATTGAAAATATCACCATAGTACGTTTGTATGGAGCGCGCTCCGAATTATATCCCCTTAATTTTAAAAATAAAAAATAAATCATACTTACATGTGGCACCTATAGTAGCAATAAGCAGAACGAGCACAGTTTTACCGATCGACATGGTGGAATCACAGTCGAGAGACTTGTGACTTAACGCGACCGGCGCCGGTTCTTATACCACGGCTTAATGATTACGGGTTCGGGGGTTACGGGACTCACGGGTTAATGATTTTAAATGACGCATGTGTAATTCCTATTTCTAATAATATGTAATTCCTACTTGAAGTATCTCTAATGGGGAATTTCGGCACCTAATTCTGATTGTTTAACTGTACCTATCTGTAAACTCCTAAACTGAATTCAAATTTATGTTAAGCCAAAAACCGATGTATTTTATACAAAAAAAATTATAATACTTTTGGGACCTCCAGGTCTGGTATCTGTACACTAGTTTTAGATCACATTGTTTTTATTAAGACTGTTTGTGTCCAAAATTGAAAAATAAAAATAAATAAATAAAAAATTAAACTAAAATAAAAGGTCAATACCTACTAAAGGCGTTCTTCAGGGGTAAAGGTTATCAGCTTGTTCATTCTGTTATTGTGTTTATCTAACTTGGGTTTTTTATTTATTCGATCTCCGAGTTATGCTGTTCTTGTCATGACGTGATGAATACTTTGTACGGGATTTGGAAAACTAATTTTGGAACCTATCATGTGGGGTATCAAATGAAAGGGCTTCATGAGGCGGTTCTAAAAACATACTACACCATTACCTCAACCACTTGTTTATGATAATCCAGAAGTATTTTAAAATATACCAAGTTTGGACTCCCCAAGGTAGGAAACGGCCGAATATCCTCATCTAACGTCAAAAAAGGAATTTAAAAAATATTTATGTACCTACCTAATAATCTATTTTTTTAAATTGTTGCATTATTAAAAAGTTATGAGCTTCAGTATTTTTCTAAACTTATTGAACGCGAACATTTCAAACCAGAAAAATAAATCAAAATGACATGACAGGTATAATTCAAATATTTACCGAAATCACAGAGATGTGCTATACTTTGTATGGACCAAGTATACTACTCGTATACAACAACAAACCACTTCAACTACAACTTAACGCGCTTCAGGCATAACCAAGAAGTTTGGAATCCTCTATAGTGGAGTGCAGACTGCCTAACAAGACGTGAAACATGATAATACTCCTTTGTGGTCGGTAATGATCATTCTTTTCCGTCGCGTTGTGGTTTATTGTGACGTAAACTTCATCCCTTTCTAATCCAACGTACAAAATTGTATCTCCTCTCCTGTCATTTTCGTAATTCTACGTCATTGGATAGAAAGGGACACAGCTAAAATTGGAAATATCGACGACGCCATTGCCAATTTTCTTGTATCAATGCTTGTTAGGAGGAGTGCTATCCTTTATGATTTAGATGCATGGGTAAAAGTTATACCGTATAACCATGGAATAACCATTAATTTAACTCTCATTGAAGATTGATCTGTACTGTAGGGCTACCACTATTTAAATGTTACGAGGGAGTTTTGTTACATTTTATATAAATATTTATAATCATTTTCAGATCCTAAAGAAGCAAGTGCAATCGTTGACGATGCACCAGAAGAAGTTAGAAGATGAATTACAGCAGATAGAAGAGAAGTTCGAGGCGAAGAAGCGAAAGTTTATAGAGAGCAGCGAGACTTTCCAGGAGGAGCTTAAAAAGGTAAAATATTACATGAAAGTACCGTTCGTTCGTTTCGTCACACCCCGGACACTGCCTACAAAAAACAAATTGACAAGATGACGTCAGCACACGCGAAACGGAGTCTAGGCATAGACGATTTTTTTTTCGCTTACGCTAGTAGACGGAACATCAGTGTAACCGCGTATGAGATAGCGATAGTCAGAAAATCCTATACAATTTATATGAAGCTAGATGACTGACTTGTCTTGAAAGGTCAGACAGCCGTCGTAGTACAAAAAAGTGGTTACGTCAATAAGGACAGCAATAAGTAGCGATCTCCTTTTTTAACTAGAGCGAATTTGCTATGTGCCATCTCATGGTGTGCTTATAGAGAAAACTCTAAAGTATAACAACCAATAATGAAAACTGGCCAAGAGTGCGTCGGTCCCGGAGAAAACGCCTGCGCTCTTCGTACCCTCATGTGGCGCACGAATGTTTGCCGTGTTAGTTCTAGTATGTAGTACATAATGGTTCAATGGTTTCATACGCTACCCGTATCAAATTGATCTAATTAACCACGTTAACAATGATGTAACATTGCAGCACTGCAAGCCGGCTGTAGACGAGGAGACGTTCGGCCGCATGGTGGAGCGCGCGCTGGAACAGATGCGCCGCGGCATCAACCCGGCCGCACAGCCGAGACTCAACGTCGCCGAGAGGAAGGACGAGGTCGCTCCACCCTACTTCATACTATATTATAATATATACACGAGACGTTAGGGCACATAGTGCGCGCTGGAACAGATGCGCCGCGGCATCAACCCGGCCGCACAGCCGAGACTCAACGTCGCCGAGAGGAAGGACGAGGTCGCTCCACCCTACTTCATACTATATTATAATATATACACGAGACGTTAGGGCACATAGTGCGCGCTGGAACAGATGCGCCGCGGCATCAACCCGGCCGCACAGCCGAGACTCAACGTCGCCGAGGAAGGACGAGGTCACTCCACCCTACTTCATACTATATTATAATATATACACGAGACGTTAGGGCACATAGTGCGCGCTGGAACAGATGCGCCGCGGCATCAACCCGGCCGCACAGCCGAGACTCAACGTCGCCGAGGAAGGACGAGGTCACTCCACCCTACTTCATACTATATTATAATATATACACGAGACGTTAGGGCACATAGTGCGCGCTGGAACAGATGCGCCGCGGCATCAACCCGGCCGCACAGCCGAGACTCAACGTCGCCGAGGAAGGACGAGGTCACTCCACCCTACTTCATACTATATTATAATATATACACGAGACGTTAGGGCACATAGTGCGCGCTGGAACAGATGCGCCGCGGCATCAACCCGGCCGCACAGCCGAGACTCAACGTCGCCGAGGAAGGACGAGGTCACTCCACCCTACTTCATACTATATTATAATATATACACGAGACGTTAGGGCACATAGTGCGCGCTGGAACAGATGCGCCGCGGCATCAACCCGGCCGCGCAGCCGAGACTCAACGTCGCCGAGGAAGGACGAGGTCACTCCACCCTACTTCATACTATATTATAATATATACACGAGACGTTAGGGCACATAGTGCGCGCTGGAACAGATGCGCCGCGGCATCAACCCGGCCGCACAGCCGAGACTCAACGTCGCCGAGGAAGGACGAGGTCACTCCACCCTACTTCATACTATATTATAATATATACACGAGACGTTAGGGCACATAGTGCGCGCTGGAACAGATGCGCCGCGGCATCAACCCGGCCGCACAGCCGAGACTCAACGTCGCCGAGAGGAAGGACGAGGTCACTCCACCCTACTTCATATTATTATATACACGAGACGTTAGGGCACATTAAGGGGCATTGTCTCGTAGAATCTACGTCGCAGATTATCTTGTTCCATTTAATTAAAGTACCGGTGTCTAAAGACACAAATTATTAAACAAATAATTTCCCCCACAGCCAATGGAAACGGACCAAGCTCAAAGCAAGGCAGAAACGAATGGCCCCAACCCTCCCACTCAAGTGGACAAAGTGTCTACAACTGAAGTCAAGGCTGAAGCCAATCTGGAGACGAAGGTGGAACCAGAGAGTAAGGAGAAGGAAGCCCCGGCTGAGATCGGCAACATTCCTCCGGAGCCTGAAGGTTAGTGACTTCGTATTTTCCCACTCAAGTGGACTAAGTCGACGGAGGTCAAGGCTGAAACCAACCTGGAGCCGAAGGTGGAGCCAGTCTGAAACCATTTCTCTTTAAAAGTTTTGATTAAATCGAATCTAATAAAGTCTTTACTCTTTGCACAGTTGCACCAAAAGAAGAGAAGCCGCAAGAGATAAAGGCTGAAGTGAAAGAGGGCCCGGCGCCACCGGCAGGGCCCCCCGCGCCCCCCACTGGGCCCCCCGGCCCGCCCGGACCCCCCGGACAACACATGGCCTCTCCACCACACCACGGTTAGTTTGTTTTAGCAATAATTATCTTGAACATAGAATTAACATCATGGGCGTCGCACTGTTGTATGTGGCGACAAAGGAATTGGGATACCTGCAAAGTGTTTTCGTGGTCACCAGCTAATCACCACTTGACACTTCATTCCACCCTGAAACTTTACATATGATTAAAGTGAGTCTTGCTGACTGCATGTTTAAACAGTTATTTTTTAAGAAATACTGCTGGCTACTCTTTCTACTACAGCATGCTAACACGAAAGAAGTAGGAAAAGAAGCTTTAGTTACTTAAGAAAAATAATAAACATAATAAAACTAAAATCTAACTAAACAAAGTAATTAAATATTTTAAAAATTTTACTTATTCTAAAACGGTCGCTCCGTAAAGTGTTGTTTATTGCATCAAAGAATATTTTAAACTCACCATGTAGTGGGTAGTCATTTGATGTAACAAAAATGTTACTAAGGATGTCTGTGTGTTGGTTGTCTTTTGATAACCTATTTTTTTTTTTTCACGTAAACATATATTTTCACAGCCATGATGATGCCTCCGAACCCAAATGCACCAGGGCCCCATCCTGGACCACCTCACGCCGGCCCACCGCCACCAGGTATTTTACAATACAATTTATTACATAAAGCCTAACTAGGAAAATAAAAAACCTCGCCAGGTTGCGGAAAATCCACGGAAAATCATTGCAATTCATTTTTGTACTTGAAACATCGTCATTAAAGGTTATAGTCGATTGTAGACCCGGTCCCAAAGCAACCTAGTTAAATCAGTAACTCTATATTGAATCGAAACGAAACGCGTGTGAACAATTGCACTAAAATCTGTAGTATGACGTCATATTACTCATCCTACTTTTTATAGTTTATCCTGTTATTAAAAAAAGATAAGAGAAGCAACATGTTCCACTTGAATGCGGTATCCTCTCCGCATTCTATTCTATTCTATTTTTTTAAATATGGCTACCATCTTGGTTATTGATGATTTTGCCAATGTCGAGTTTTTGTAGCAAAAGTGCTTGACGTTGTACGGTTATATAGATATTTTGGTGACTTCAAGGGTTGTTCTTATGAAAGAACAATATCCTGAGCCACCACTGGAGTTACGTTGTAGGCCGGGGAGCGGGCAACCGACGAGCGACACGCGACCACCGAATAGCAGACCCACAACGCAACTCCTCTCACCGCATGTGTTCCCGAGTTCACTTCGTCACTATGGCAATGACAGACCGCAATGTGTCATTTTGTGTCATGTTGTTTCTATTTCTATTTTTAAAATATGGCTGCCATCTTGGTTTGTGATGATTTTGCCAATGTCGAGTTTTTGTAGCAAAAGTGCTTGACGTTGTACGGTTATGAAGATATTTTGGTGACTTCAAGGGTTGTTCTTACAAAAGAACACTATCTTGAGCCACCACTGGAGCCCCGCTGTCGAGCTGGGAGGGGGAAACCGACGAGCGACACGCGACACGCGACCAGCCACTAGCAGATCGACAACGCGACTCCGTCATGTTGTTTGTTTGAACGAGCTTTTCTATCGCTAGAGTGTAAGTCAATGGATCCAACTAAGGACCAGCATTAGCAGTCCATGAAAGGTAGATCTCTTCCACAGTGTACTTATAATCATTAATCTCGCAGCAGGTTACGGGACAGCGTACGGGCCGCGGTACTACGGGTACGGGGGCAGCTTCCCCAGCTACCCCGCGCACCCGTACTACCCCCCCGCGCCGCCCCCGCCCGCGCCCGACCACTACCCGCTGCACGCGCCGCTCAACCACCCGCCCCTCAACCACCCGCCTCTCAACCACCCGCCGCAGATGCACCACGACATCAAGCGTACGTACTGATACAGGGCCCTTTTGAAATGGTATGCTGAATGTGCACCGCACAATGCGATACAATCCCGACTCGCCAGGCGGGTTGTGCCCACCGCGGGACCAGTAATTACGGACCCACGACGACGTAGTGAGTAAGCAGTAAACCTTTTAGGATTATCAGACAATCGAATTAAAAGCAACTTTATGGTACTAGCGGCTAGCATCACATCGAAATCGCGGAAAAAAACGGACTGTTCCAGGCTAAACTGTAATGTCTTGATTTGTATATTTACAAAATTCATAACATGGATTTACAGAGTTACGCGATTATTAATTAAGCTAAAGTTAATCATTTTAACGGGTTCTTACCGCGGGCGCGCGGGATCATCCTGTGATTATGGCAGTTGTAACACTGCCGAAATAGCGAGAAGAAGATCAACAGAAACGCGGTAAGAACCCGTTAAATTGATTAACATTAACGAAATTTCTACTCCACTTTTTTCTACAATCAAGTTTTTGGTACCTACCACTTAATTTTATAAGACATCAATGCATTTAATAGATAGTTTGGCAAAACGGATGTTTATAAATCCGTGAACCAACGGAGCAATTTCGTTTGCAAAGTTTTGAGCTCTGGAGTGCGATTTTTGAAACTCATTCGCTGAGCGCAGCAGTTGAAAATGTCAAAATAAATATGCATCTTTCTACTGCTGATTTGACTTTCAAAAATCATACTTCAGTAGTGCGATTTTTGAAAGTCAAATCAGCAGTAGAAAGATGCATTTCTCCATAGTAATTTTTACATTTTCAACTGCTATGCTCAGCGAATGGGATTCAAAAATCGCACTCCTGGTTTCATTTGACAACCATGAGCCGAAGCAATTTTTAAACTAACTGCAGTTAAAATTGCATAGAACTAATCTTGTCTATCTCTTCTGCAGCGGAGGAGCCACCAGCGAAGAAAGAGTCCGAATGATTGTCACCAAAACGCGTCGTCAAACGACGGCGCAAGTCCTCCTCGAAGGACCAACAGTGAACGGACAGTTTGTGCAACAGTTCAACTTTACTGAAGACTTTATCGTAATAGTGATACGGTTTAAGATACACTTGCAATTGGTTTCGGACTATTTAAAGGACTTAATACGCTGGTATTAGGAACAAGGGCGGATCCAGGATTTAATTTTTGGGGGACCTTCATCTCGAAATTTTTTAGGGTTCAGGGGTCCTAGGACGGATCTTATTTGAAGCTGAATTGGCCTTATGGGCTCTCTGAATCCAACCTTGTATTGGAGAATACTAAAAGTGGAATCCTAAGGCTTAGTTCCTACTGAGCGGCGCGGTGCATTGGCGGCTTAGTAAATCCACATCACATAAGCGAATTGAGCGTTGCCGGAACGATATTCATAGAAAACAATGCTGTCCTTTTCTCTGCGTCGTCGCTCAGTAGTGATTAGGCATAAAATTTTGCAAAATTTAAAGCTTTTTGATAGTTATTGCTCAGTTAGAAACTTAGGGCTCAGGCCTGAAAAGTCAGTTTTCCTAAAATTTATTTATCCCAAAATGTCTGCTTTTCCATAATGTCTGCACGTCTTTTGCATAATGTCAGCTTGACGTGACGTGCAGACATTTTAGGAAAACTGACATTTCAGTCTTTGCCCAACAGTACAGCAACGGCTGAAAAACTTGAAACAAAACAAAATCCATGTAATTTTGTATGGATACATGAAATGTAAAATGTAGTGTATTTAGAAAACTATGAATTGTAAAGAAAAAAATTTTAATACAGAGTTATAGAATAAATAACTTTAATATTTACATTAAGATCTTAGTTCTGTATAATTCCAATAAGTATAGCTTAGGATATAATGAAATATTTTGTACGATCTATCTGAAATCATCTTGTATTCTGTTGCTATTCCTGCCGAACTGCACAATGATGGGCCGGCCACTTAGTATGGTGCCGTTGAGTTCGTCCAGGGCCCTCACAGCTAGGTCTTCATCTGAAAACATGCAATAAATTGATTGTATTTATTCTTATTTTGTTGTTTCATTAGCTCTGTACCAAACTACCAAATTACATTCCAAATTGAACCTTCTTTTCCATTCTAGAGTAAAATGATATGCAAATTGTGTATTCATTTCAATGCACTGACAACCGATGGGGTGTCAAGAGTTCTAGAGTAGAGACGGCGAACTAGTAGGCGTAGTGTGGGAAGCCCTGCTGTCCGCTGGGCAGACGACCTAAAAAAAGTAGCGGGGAGCGACTGGACGAGGAAGGCCGAGGATAGTTTTGTAGCCTTGGGAGAGGCCTTTGTTCAACAGTGGACGATGAGGCATTGCAGTTGAACAGCAGATTTTCTTTGTTTGCTTGCGATTTGATCTATTCCCGTCCGCCGCATCCTCTGCGCCGACCGAACCCCTCCGGTACCATCGGTCTACTTTCCCGAACGGTCCACTTTCACTATTCGTCTATTTTACCAAACCGTCCACTTATTTTTCCTCATCCGTCAACTTTCCGATCAGTCCACTTCCCCAATCGGTCCACTTTTACTATTCGTCTATTTTACCAAACCGTCCACTTATTTTTTCAATGGCGCCGAACGCGTTCCCATACTAATCGTGGTTTCTTGTATGGGTCCGCCGTCGGTCAATATGTCTCAACCCTAATACGACGTTGGCAGAAACAATGGATATCCATTGTTCTTACATACTTCTCTCGCTTTGTTAAGATACAAACTTACTTATAAAAGAGACAAAAGCCTGTCCCCTCATCCTGCCGGACATCAGCCTCACGTCGACAGGTCCCCCGTTATCCAGCTGAAACTGGTTGAACAGCAGGGACAGCTGCTCCTGCGTCACCGCTGGGGCTATGTTCTTCAAGTATAAAACCTGCAATTTTGAGGGTAGAATGTGTCACTTTAACATAGTTACACACATAGTTTTTTGTTACTGCTGGTTTTAGTGGTCGACCGACTGTACGCAACGAGACGCTACAAAATAGGTCCCAGAAGAGAGGCTTCACGCAAACGACCGAAACAGACACACGTACACATAGACGCTTACGTACGTACGGCGATCTCGCATCAAGTCTGTCGAATGCCAGTACTATGTATTCCTATTGTGGGACTTTGATCTAAGATTGTGGGGGTACGTGCGCGACGCTCTTAAAGCCTAACAGATGCCCGAATAGGTTTACAGCATTGGAATAATATAGGCCAGTAGTTCCCTTCCTTTTTTCGACTGAGGACCTCTATGATTTGTTTTGTTATTAGCTGAGACCACAAAGTTTAAGAATCTAAAATTTGAAAGACAGGAACATACAGCTGAGTGAGCGAGATGTACCTAGCGGCACACACAATAGAAAGAGACACGACATTTCATTTGTCTAAATCTCAAATTATTGGCAATTCTTTTATACAAGGTGTTACAAAAATACAAATAAACCTTTAAGGGGGTGGTTAAGACCATCAAACTGAACAACTTTCACTATGGGACCAGTATCGAAATCGCGAAAAAAAATATGTATGTTCCATACTCTACAAATCGACTAGAGCTAAAATATGTATGGGATATCAGATTTTATTTTTCGCGATTTCGATGTTGGTCCCATAGTGAAAGTTGTTCAGTTTGACGGTCTTAACAACCCCCTTAAGAGTTTTAAAAATTTATTCTTACTTATGTAACACCCTGTATACAGGGTCCTACTTAATATGCTGACACTTTTTTAAGGGGATGATCAGACCATCAAACTGAACAACTTTCTCTATGGGACCAAGATTGAAATCGAGAAAAAAAATCTGCCCCTACATACAAAACTGCAAACCTTATCGATCCAAATGTATGGGACAGCTGATTTTTGTTTCGCGATTTCGCTGTTGGTCCCATAGAGAAAGTTGTTCAGTTTGATGGTCTGATCATCCCCTTAAAAAAGTGTCAGCATATTAAGTTAGACCCTGTATGTGCTGGTAGGCAGGACCCTCCCACTCCATACTACCACCACTCCTCACTGGACCACCGGTTGGGAACCACTGATAAAAATAATTATATTCAATTATGGCAAGTATACACTCTCAAAATGTGTGTCATATAAGTTGTAATTAAATACACAGAAACTTACTTTCGAAGGAATCCCAGGCTCGTAATCTTTGAACCTCTCAATCTTTCTAATATCGTCAATGCACATCTTCGTGCCCTCCAACAGTTGTTCCTCTGCCGCATTCACCGGTATCACAATATCTACTGCCTGATAATCATCGCCCCGTAATTCCTGTCTTTCCCTAACAGGTTCCAATCGGACAATTCTGTTGTCTTTAATCGTATACATGGTCTGTTTTTTCGGGCCAATTGCAGGTTTTTCTGGTGGTTTCTGGACTTTCACTGGCATTTCTTTGACGTCCCATAGACTGCCTGGACGACTGATTCTAGGTACATTGTCTTTGGTAGGGATCCCAATGATTTGTTTACTTTGTGATAGAATTCGTTCCTTTTTTCTTTCGAAACGTCGAAGTATTTTTCGCCTTTTGGTTATAGGGATGATGTCTTCGTTTTTCAAATGACCGAATAGATTTTGTTCTAATTCTTTTATGTCGTTCATGGGGTGTCCTTCTGGATAGAAGGTTATGGGTTTCTTTTGGAGACGTTGGAATATGTCATCGGAGTTTGATGTGCTTGGTTCTTCTTGTGATGAATTTGAGCTGAAAATAACAGTTTATACGGATTTTATTGCAATATTTTTAATGTATTTTACACTGACTTTTAAAAGACTTTTTTTTGACACTAGGTGTAGGGAACCAAAAAAGAAATTTACCAACTTTCAAAACATGTAAAAATCAATCAGGGAGTGGATTTATCTTACTACATATATATCTTCGTAAGAATCCATTCCATTTTCTGAATAAAATATGCACAAAGCATTTACACACATACCCGTAAACATAAGTATCTTTATACATTCACTGCTCATCTCAAAATATGAAATTCTATAGCGTGATCACACCACATGGGATATAAATGTCCCGCAAGGCACGGACCGAATATTGCACTAAAAAGATGTGAAGCATGCAAGCTAATACAATCTCGTTTGTTCTACAAGGGACCTACACTCACACAGATGCACTAGCTCTAGGCGCAGGTGCTACAACCCATCACCTTATGTACCGTGTGACAGCACACACAAAAGAAATGGGTGCTTCACTCATGATTAGACAAGATTACGTCTGGTTCTTTTTTTAAGTCTGTGTCGCAAGGCAAGACTTTGTTACAAACAGTCTCAATTTGAATTTACATAAAAATGACTAATAACACATACCTTCCGGCTTCATTTTGACAGTTAATTTTATTATAAATAGCTTCCAACTTGGATTCCAGAACATTAGATTCTATTTTCTTCCGCCGGTCCAGTAGACCATCTTCGTTTTGTTGGTACAACTTGATTTCTTCACTAGATAGACCAATCTTCTTCAGCCATTCTAAGTGTTCAGCGTGATGTTCAGCAGTCGTGAACTCCTGGAAGCTTGATAAGCCATATCTGTTGAGCGGGAGTACCTCCGCGGTCTTCTCGAATTCTTTGGGTAGCTGGTCTGAGCTGAAATAAGGAATTAACAATGAAAATCTAAGTAATATTTCGACACCGAATTTCTGGAATATTGTACTCACCACATAATTTTATTCAGGAACTTTTTGGCGAAAATGCCAAGTAACGGTAAAAACTGCTGTAATTGCAATATAATATCCACTGAATTATGAAATTGCACGGAAAATAAAGTTTACGGAAAATCACAAAATAGGTAATCAATTTCTGCGGTTCTGTTCACCGTTGCGCACGCATTTGCGCATCACTGTATTGTGCATTGTTATCTTAGATGACGTAGAAAACATTTCTATCTTTTTTTTCATATAGCCGTCTTGCTTAGTTTGAAAGAGATAGAAGAAACGACTATGTTGTTGTGGTTGTAGTGTGTTTGCGGAAAGGCAGAAAGAAGAACGCAGCTTTTGACAGTCTTTTTTTTTATTTTTGGCCCGAATTACAGCCCGAAATCTATTTTTTTTATCCTTTTTGATCGTAGAAAGAGCAAGTAATAGAACGAAGAACGTGTTTTGTCTCATTTACTCATTGAGGGATGCATAATACAAATTCACTCTAGTTAAAAAAGGAGATCGCTACCTTATTGCTGTCCTTATTGACGTAGCCATATTTTTGCTCTAGCCTCTATGGTCTGACATCGGAGTCAGACGGAGTCAGACAACAAAAATTTCATAAAAATGTTTGTTGCTTTATATTTCGATGAATAGTTATTTCGTAATAATTTAATTCATTGCAATTTGTTGCGAGTGGGTGACTTTAAGTTCACAACATGGTAGCGTGCAGCGTTTTAGGATGCAAGAGCCGCACTGAACGATGCAAAGAAAATATTTCATACCACGGGTATGTTAACATTAATTCACGTTTTATTGCAGGAAACATTAATAATAAAACGCATTTTAATAGTTTCATTCATCGGGCAAGTGTTAAAGACAATAATTTAAAAGTTAAAGCTAAATTTTGTGATTTGTAATCTCAATAAGGGTGGTCAGATGTCATATTAAAATTACCCTGTTTCCACCTTGAAAATAAGGTACACCAAGGGCTGTGCCAAGGGTAAGCCGGAAGAGGTTTCATGAGGTATTTTGTAACCGCTAGTTAAACGTAGTTAAGCATACCATACCATGGATAGCCATTGTCATTGCCTCAGGGTTAAAAGCTCCAACAAAAAACAGCATTAAAAATAGAGGTCGGTTAACTAAAGCTGGCGCGTGCCACACATTTACGCAATGCCTTTGTCTCACTGCACGCAGAATGCATCGAACTCATTTGTATGTGTCTGTGAACGTGCCAGCAGCTTTAGTTAGGTTAACCTGTAAAACATACCATGATAGATGTCGTTGACGTGAGTTGAATCCTTAGGGCCTGTTTCACCACTTCTGGGTAAGTTCTTGTTAGCTTATCCGACGGATAGTTTGACATATTTTGTATGAAATTATGTCAAAATATCTGTCGGATACGCTAACAAGAACTTATTCAGAAGTGGTGAAACAGGCCCTTAGAGTATTTATTTATTCTTCTAACAAACTTATCTGCCACTTTTTGGTAGCATGAGGTATGTATGTTTGAGGCTGCATGAAATCCGCAACTTTGGACTTTATTCCATTACTTTAGATTTTAATTTTGAATGTTAAAATTCATGAAAAACTGTGTCGTGTGAACCCCAAACGCGATAGCTTCGAAATTATTGTTCCGCAATGAAAGGCTTTTAGTGATAGATAAGGTATAAAATTGTATGTAAATGCGTAAGATTGTTTGATCTGGCACGTTGGCAGAGGGGAAATTCTAAGGCGAGGCGGTCCCTATATAAATCGTCTAAGGTTGGATCATAAAGAATAGTTAGTGAGGTTTTTTTTATGTCTGTTTGTCTATTCGTTTGATTGTTTGTGTTTGTTTGTTTGTTCGAGCATCACGTAAAAACTACTTTACCAATTTTTTCGTATAGGTAGGGTGAGGAGTTGTAGCTTTTTTGCGTTTTTAAGTGATGTATTTTTTCTTCAGTTTTCCAAGCGACGAATATTTTAAAAATATATGGGTCTTCGCAACTGGCAGACTCAATTGGTCACCTACTATAAATTCGCGTATTTGAAGAACATCTGTTTATTGAAAATATACGTATAAGAGAAATGGAATACAGTGACACTCCAACACGGTATATAAAGGTAAATTCAATATGTCGGTAGATAGTACCTACACAAGTAGATAATTATAATAGTCAAAGTAGGTATATCTAGTTTAGCTAGGAAAGAGTATAGGTCATTTATTATTTGTAAACTGGAAGACTAAGGCCACTTCTGAATAAGTTCTTGTTAGGTTATCCGACAGATATTTTGACATTATTTCATACAAAATATGTCAAACTATCTGTCGTATAAGCTAACGAGAACTTACCCAGAATTGGTGAAACAGGCCCTAAGGCATTGTCCTAATTGGGCAATGTCGGTAAAGCTGGTTAGATTCTTTATTAAATAATGTTAGGTAGCATTGCTTTCTTTTTTTAGTTCTAGTAATGTTTTCGAGATGATTGTTTTCATACAAGAAGCGAAAACCAGTTAACCTACTTAAGCCTACTAAAAATCAGGTTCGGGTTTCGATCTCATTTGATTCTGTTCAACTTAAACTAGGTTACTTTACCTACCATACACTAAATGTTGGCTCCCTGCAAATTGTTCAATGTAATTGATGCTTAAGTTCGAGCTAAGTAGGGTCGAAATGTATGGATTTTGACATTTAACTGTAGGTTTTAGCAAGGTCTTACAATTATAGTACAGAATATGAGCCTCTATAGCTTACCAGAAAAGGTGTGTATCATATCTTACATTAAAATATGATAATGTTCTATAAGTTAACAACATAATTTATGATTTGATACAAATAAATAACTTTATTAAAATGTATTCTCGTTATTATAATGACACAACAGGTAACAATAAATTGAAAATTGCATATTGCATAATGTGCTATTATTATGTTCTTCTACTTCTTATCGAGTGGGCTGCAAGCCGGTGTCAGAGTTTATTCAAACCGCCTTAAGGCCTCTGACGTGGTTTTTATGTAACGACTACTACCACCAGAGATAGTAGCTGGGACCAACAGTTTAACGTGCGATCCGAAGCACGGAATCATCTTTCTTTTCAGACAATCAGGTGACTCAGCCTGCAATGTCCTAACCAACTGGGGAAAAACGCACAAAGTGACATTTCACTAGGTGCCCCCCGTGGGAATCGAACCCACGACCTCCGTTTCAAGAGCCCAATGCTCTTAACCATTAGACCACGGAGGCGAATTATGTTCAATGGGTACCAGCCCGTCTAGTATGATTTCTCTACTAGCGTGCCGACTCTATTTTTTCCATACTAAGTACTTGTCGCAGCTAGCGCGACGCTCTGAAAAGCGCGAGAACAGCAGTGCGAATTTTGAAAGTCACACGTTCAAATCAGCAGTAGAAAGACGCATAATGTCCATAGTAATTTTAACATTTTCTACTGCTGTTTACAGCGAGTTACGGGTGTCTTTCAAAGATCGCACTACAGTCGCTATAGACAAGGTAACATTTCTTTTGGCGTAGACGCTAGTAGAAATGACAGAATGTATGGATTTGACATTGGCGATCAAAACATTTTGACGTTTTCTTTCTCCACCATACGTCAAGTCCATACGTTTTTTTTTTTTTTCTACTGTCGTTAATGCTAATCGAAAGTACTTTTTCTAGAGGCCCTGGTTATTTTCTAAGCAGCCGAAGGCGCGGTGCGCACATGTAGTGAAATCGTACTAGACTCAAAGGACTGTAAGTATTCACCCTACGAGCGGCGCGGGAATCTCATTCGGTGAATTCAGCAGTTGTAAATGTCTTTATAGTGTGGATTTGACTTTCAAAAATCGCTATGCATGATTAATGATTTTTGAAAGTCAAATCAGCAGTAGAAAGATGCATATCTCCAAAGTAATTTTGACATTTTCAACTGCTAAGCTCACCGAATGAGATTCAAAAATCGCACTTGTGTACACACACGCCGTGTGTACATAATATAGCATAGTTCATTTACCCATTTTTATGGGAGTTTGATTTCCTATGGTATCACTGGATGAAATTATCGCTGTCTCATACGCGGTTACACTGATGTTCCGTCTATCAGCGTAAGCGAAATACTTGGCCTATGTTTTTGATAATTTAGCTTCTATAGACATCCTTCATAATGTCCAGTATCCAGCGCCGTTTAAGATATTCATAAAAAATTTAACAGTCGTTTGTGGTTTTGTAGGGCTGCCAGCGGGGCTAGTACGCCAACCACATTTAACACATCCATCTGTCAAATTTAGTCTTCTGTCTCGTTCTATCGCGTGCAAATAAAAAGAGAGCGGAAGCGTGATAGCGCTATATCACGCTATCGCAGGTTGGCGTACTAGCCCCGCTGATTGGGGGGTTTTCACGAGATTTTGGGGGAAAATTTGGCCTTTGGGGACAATGAGCGTTTTTTTTTTCGTTTCATAGTAGATCGATAGATGACGCTACGGTCTATACGAATCTATGTCAAACACTGAAAAATTATCTTTCCCCGAAATGAGGGTAAAAGTGAAGTGAAAAAAAAACAAAAATCTTTTGGAACATATTTTTTTTATTATATTTAACTATATTTCTTATGCTAATTTACTCTTTAAGGTGATACAAGACTACAATTTGACTAAAATAAATATAAAAACTCTTTGATCATAAGGCAAAATCTGAAATTGAACTGGCAATAAGAAAACTTGAGCTGTCAAATGTCATTGTTAATCAAACTCGTATCGTAGCATTTACTTTGTCGTGTTTGTTAGTTTACTTCAGAGAGTCACGTTGCAGGGTTTGCCTTGAACACTTGTCTCTCGCGTGGTGTTCGCGCGGTTCGCGTCTCAGCCTGCCACGAGGCTCCAAAATCCTTCTCAGTTGTTCTTACTCAAAAACAATCCTCGAGATTATCCAATCTCTCCACTCCCTCAAACTACTAGACACTGGCGAAATCTAACAAGGAAACGCCAATAAATAAAAATAGAATAGAATAGTTTACTTCAAACTGCTTTTCTGAAAAACAACGAAAAAGGACTGTATTTTTGGCTAAGAAAGAAATCGAAAATAATGTCAATTTTTTTTTGATGACGTCTTCCAAATCCGAACCAAAGAGAATGAAATCTCTACGTTTTTTAGTCTATAGGTGACATTGCAGAGGAAGTTTTTGCTTGACAGTTTGTCGTACAGACACTACTGCCATCTATTGAGTTATAAGAAAACGGCATTAAAAAAAAAAAGAAAAACGCTCATTTGGGGAAATTGATTGTGAAAAAATTATTTAGATGGGTTATCAGGGGTTTTCCAATCTAAATAAATAATTTTAATGCAGTATTCATCCATCTTTCCATCACAGCCCTTGACCAGTCTGTCTTCGGACATAGGCCTACTCCATGACGTTCTGTCCCTTGCCCTCTGCATCCATTTGTCTCCTATGAGATTGACCCATTTTTCTGGTAGGCTGCCTCTACCCTGGCCGGCTAATACCGACTTAAGGATGGACTCACTGATTGACACATTTTAGATTATAATTTTTTGCCTTGACTGCGTCTTAGTCTTAACTGAAGAATAACTTCACACGCAAAGCTACGAATAAGAATGTATAGAAGTGTAAATGAAGGTCAAAAAGTGGCACCAAAAAAAGTGTACCGTGTTCTAAATTTGTTCTTTAAAAACTGTACATGACATTTTTCATTGGGTGCCAAAAATTATTGCGATTTTGTTTAGAGTTACTCTTCTATAGTTATTCTTATTCGTAGACGCAAAGTCTGTCTGTGAGTTGATCGACTATTAAACTGTAGTCTTTGGATCGACTGTTAGTTTTCATTCCTACCAAAAGTCATTAGGGGGATTTTTCTTCAACACGTATCGTTTTGGGGAAAACAATATTCTCAATCTGGGGAAATTTCCAAAACCACATCTAGCAACCCTGATTGATTGCGTCAAAAAAAAAAAATAGGAGTTTTTGGCGGGCTTTGGTAGCTGACATTTGGAGTCCTCATATTTGATCGAATTTTTATTGTTTATAGCACAGATACTTGTATGTTTATAGTGAGTTTTGGTTCGTAAAATTGGTGTTGTTTTGCGTAACAAAGTGTCGTGCAAGTGAACAATATATAGTTCAGTGAAATATGATGGTGCATGGGTCGTAAACAGGAAAAGTGTTCCGTGATTTTAGCGCGGCAAAGCGGTCGGTTCACCTCTTTCCTGTGGACTTCTCTGCTTTTCCTGCGTCTTTCGATTGCCTCCAAAAACTCCAAAGAACCATCAAAACGTCGAATACCAACGTTTTAATGTGAAAACAGAAGAAAATTAAAAATAAATTAAGATTTAGCCAAAAGGTCTAGTAACCAGGCTAGTAAATATATTTAAAAAAAAAAAAAAAAAAAAACAAAAAAAAAAAAATAGGTGTTTTTGGCGGGCTTTGGTAGCTGACATTTGGAGTCCTCATATTTCATCGAATTTTTATTGTTTATAGCACAGATACTTGTATGTTTATAGTGAGTTTTGGTTCGTAAAATTGGTGTTGTTTTGCGTAACAAAGTGTCGTGCAAGTGAACAATATATAGTTTAGTGAAATATGATGGTGCATGGGTCGTAAACAGGAAAAGTGATCCGTGATTTTAGCGCGGCAAAGCGGTCGGTTCACCTCTTTCTTGTGGACTTCTCTGCTCTTCCTGCGTCTTTCGATTGTCTCCAAAAACTCCAAAGAACCATCAAAACGTCGAATACCAACGTTTTAATGTGAAAACAGAAGAAATATAAAAATAAAATAAGATTTAGCCAAAAGGTCTAGTAACCAGGCTAGTAAATATATTAAAAAAAAAAAAAAAAATTAGTAATTAGTAATATAATTTTCCGGTATAAAAAAGTACTCTGTGAATATAATTTTGCTTTGACTGCAACAACCTGACGAGAACTTTACGATTCAAGATACCAAAGCGTACAACTTTCAATCTTAGTGTGCCTTAGTGCTCACATAAAACAAAGACATGAACAATACGTGGAACACCGACCAATATCAGATGCAGAACATGATGGGTATCCCGCCTATGATGCAGAGCATGATGCCGCCGCCGCTTCTGCCGCCGATGTGCATGATGAACGAGATGGCGCTTCCTTTGCCGGGGAATCCGCCATTGCCTGCCGGGCCGCCCACGCCGCTCATAGGGCCCGTGATGCCTGACAACTTGGATCAAGGGGCTGAGGATATGAACGTGGTGGGGCAGGATAGTGACAATGAGGAGCAGCAGAAGAATCAGAAGAGTAAAGACAGGGATAGGAGAGATCAAAGGGATAGCAGAGGTGAGGATAGGGGATGCTTTTGTATCCTGCGGCACGAATTTGGGGGGAGAAGGGGTAACCCCCCCTTTAGGGGGGATGTGCGGAAACCCCACCCTTTTTTGTCAATTGCAGTGGTAACGCACAAGCAAGGAGCCATTAATTAAAAATAAAAAACACTTAGGGCCTGTTTCACCACTTCTGAATAAGTTCTTGTTAGCATATCCGACAGATATTTTGACATAATTTCATACAAAATATGGGTCAGTGGGTCATTTTCGGTATGTCAAACTATCTGTCGGATAAGCTAACAAGAACTTACCCAGAAGTGGTGAAACAGGCCCTTAATCTCTGTCAAAACTGAATTATGTTACCTTTAGCTATATTCTCCATGCTTTTCTACGGAACTTTATACAAATGCTCAACCCCATTTTGCAGACCCCTATAATATAGTAAGATAAGCTACATAAAACAATAAATAACTGAAGCGTTTCATTCGTCAATTGTATCTAATGTTTCAAGGTTTTTCAAAGCAGTTCTAGTAAAAACTAAAATAGTTTTTCCCTTACAGATCGTTCCCGCCAACCTCGTGCTCGGTCCCGTGAGCGCTACGACCGTAACCGTGACAACGACCGTGGCAATATAGGACGAACTGAAAGGAACAACAGAAATGACCGGAACGATAGGAATGACAGGAATGATCGCAACCGTCGGGAAAGGCGTTCCAAGTGGGACGGTCCAAAGGACAATGAGCAGGGTCAGGGGACTGGAATGGGGATGGGCATGATGATGCCAACAGGTGAGAAAACATACATTTAGGGCCTTTCTTAATATGCTGACAGTTTTTAAGGGGATGATCAGACCATAATACTGAACAACTCTCTCTATTCCGAGGTCGAAATCGCGAAAAAAAACTCGTTTTTTTTCCATACAAAACTTTAATCATACTTGACTAAAATATAATGGGACAGCAATAGTCCGCAGTAAGAAGCAGTAAATGCTCCCTTAGCAATTCTGTATTTAGTCACACAAAAAATGGGACAGCAGATTTTTTCGAAGTTGTTCAGTTTGTATCTGATCATCCTATTAAAAAACTGTCAGCATATTAAGAAGGACCCTGTATTTACAGAAACACATAAGCATAATCCCTTTCGAGGTTTCTGAAACTTTACACTGATACCTACTGGTATTTCTGAGTCCTTTAAGGGTCGGCACTACCCTAATCGGGCAAAACAGGGTTCGGCGTTCCGACTTTTGAGGATAGTAAATAGCTATATTTAGAAACAAAATTAAGACCATCGCTTCTCTAAAAGATGAAGTACAAGATGAACAAAAAAAATTTCAGTAAAATTGTGTAGTTACATCAGAAAGTAATCGAGAATTTCATGAAAAACTCTAGAATAGCACTGCCGCGTTCCGAGTCCTGTGATTTAGTGAAACAAAATAAAACAACAAAATATATTTATAATGAATGGCAAAACATCAAAGAACACTTTAAACAAATCAGTTTTTCGATACGACTTCTAGTTTTTTTGCAGTTTGTTACCAAAAATCACATATTTTTTTGGACGTTTTCTTCATACAAATTACTATGGGCCGTCAATCGTTCGAAATCATTGCGAATAGACCGGTGACCGGCAACACCCAACCCTGTCTTAGAAGATTAATGAACAAATCCATTTTTAGCTAAAGTAGGCAAAGTAACTTATAAAAAACCGGGCAAGTGGGTGTCGGGCCACACGCAGTGTAAGGTTCCGTAGTTGCCCGTCACGATATGTGGACTTAGAAGTACATTTTATAAATTGGTCGACTATTACTCGTTAATTTTTGTCCCCATAATTATAACAGAATAACTGTAAGTTTATTACTATTGTTACTAGCAAACTAAGGATTGATAATCTGAAATCATCATCATCATCGTCAGATATGTTTTAAATAAGAATGGAATAAGAGTGAATTCTGTACCGCAGTAGGTAACTCAAACGATTGACTTTGTAAGTAATTTGCACGACTGAATTTTGCGCGAAAAGACATTGCGCGACACAAGACAACACAAAGGAATTTCACAAAAGTTACTTTCCGGGCACTGTTTGGTAGTTTTTGGTAATTTATGGTAGTTTTTGAGACTTTCGGTAGTTTTTGGTAAATTTTCGTACAAAAGTAACGAAAAAGTTATTTTGGTCGATTTTCGTACTTTTCGGTAGGTAGTTTGTGGTTATTTTGGTAGTTTCTGGGTTTTTTTGGTAGATTTTCGTACTTTTTGGTAGATTATTGTTATTTTGGTAATTTTTCGTACTTTTTGGTAGTTTATGGTTAATTTGTTACTTTTTGGTTCATCTCATTTCATTTTATTTATTTACCTTATATTGTAGGTAGGTACCTACATAAGTTACAGATGGTAAGTACAGAGTATGTACCTATTAGTCACACTACAATATAATTTATAAACATCAAGAAAAAAACAGATTTAAACAATAGGTGCCAGACAATAATTTAACTACCACCTTTCACTTACTACAATTAAATTAGTTAAATGTTATAAAATCAGTTCAATGTGATTAGTTAAAAATTATAATAACCTATTGAGGTACAAATAATCGGTCTGCAACACATTTCTTTCTACTCAGATTGATGCCTGTTTGTTTACTTATACTGAAGAAACTAATTAAAGTCATTTAGATTAATATTTAGATTAATAATTCTTTAACCTTCTTCAGAAATTTCTTGTCGGCTTTAATGTCATCTGGTATTTTACTATACACAAGAACAGTATTCGACTTTATTTTGTAGTCCTTAGCATCGATGCTAGTCGGTAATTTGGTACCAGTAGCTCATTTTTGCGAGTTAAATTTAATCTCTTACTACGGAATACTACGGGGTATCGTCTCACGATTTCGCACAATTTAAAGTCGGTAAACAAGGATCGGCATGACACCCTTACTGACTGAATTCCGCTTACGATTCGAATGTACCTCTTTTGCAAAACAAATATTTTGTTTATGTAAAAGCCGTGGTGGTCCAGTGGCGAGTAACCTTGCCTGCCGTGCAGGAGGCGATGGTTCGATCCCCGTCCAGGCCTACTCGTACCAATGAGTTTTTCGGAATTTATGTACGATTTGTAACACCACTGGCTTTTCGGTGAAGGAAAACATCGTGAGGAAACCTGCATGCTTCAATTTCGAGGCATGAATTGTACCCACTGTCCATTATAAGTGGCGACGGGCTCACCCCCCGTCACACTGGACAGACATACAGTTCTACTGGTGAAACGTGGATATTCTGAGGTTTCAGAATATCTCTGACTACCCCCTCAGGGAATATAGTCGTGAGCATATGCTTATGCTTATATTTTGTTTATGTCAACAAACCCACCCCGTAGCCAAGCCGTCAAGAACTCTTTTGTTTTTATTGTAAAATTAATTTATTCGACAGATTCTTATGTACACCGTAACATTAAATAATATTATAAATAAAGCGACTTAAAACTAAACTAATCTAGGATGTGGTGCAGGTTCGGTCCTTGTGGGAGGGTACCCAGAACGCTGGCCGCATTTCCTCGCTGAATGGCTATGCTGATCCGTTGAGCGAGGAAAGTGCCAGCCCTTGGGTCCCCTGTCGAGTCTATCAGGCGCTTTGATAGCTCTTTAAAAAGCGCCAGCGCATTAGGTCCCCACGGCCCGAGAGTTTCGACACCAAAACCCATAAAGTGGTATTGGGTGCCGATATCTCTGTACCAGTTAGCCTTTCGTTGTTCAGCCGCCTCCGCCGCCGCGCCAGCCCTTCGACTTGTGCCCTGTAAGTGAGACGGGGCCAGTGTGTCCACGCAGGTTGCGTCCCACACTAGCGCCCGACCCATCTTCCAGGGGACGAGAGACATCCCGTCTGGTCTCTTGCCATCGCTCCGTATGATGCCTTTCGGCTCAAGAATGGCAGGTACGTTGACTGAGGCAAGAGACCGACGTATGATGTCATTAAGGGTGGCATGGCGGGGGAGTCTGCCGGCACTGTTATGACACGAAAGTCCGTGGTGACCCAAGCGATCGACAGCCGCACCACAAGGACATTGGTGGCGGATGCAAATTTCAGCGCCGACTCGAAGCCCGATTGCCACGCGCAAGGTGTTGGAGTCCAGGTAGGTTCCTGTGTTGACTGAGGGATAGGCGTGTAGCCAATACCCGGACTCCTTTGTGGCCGATGCTAGGAGTCTGGCGCGGTCGTGGCCTTCTGTGCTGTTGACGAGCGTTTCAAGGGTAATTTTACTAGTAATGTCGTCCCAGTTCCTTTGTATTTTTGGATCGGAAGGGAAATTTGGGACAGCAGCAACCCAGGCTTGTTTTGCTTCATCCAAACACGCGACCTCATAGTTTGAGGATAAACCTAGGATATTTCCTATGAGGTCTGACGTGCTGTGGATGGATGAGAGAAAGGTTGGCAGTGCGATGCTGCTGATGATGCGCATCCCTATGCCGCCGTATCTAATGGGAAGGGATGCCTGCGTCCAAGATAAATTACTAAACTGAATGTTGACGATTTTTTCCACTTGAATTTTGAGCGTTTGATCTACTAAAGGGAGTAAACTTTGAAATTTCCACACAGGACAGCAGCGGAGTAGGTACGTGAATTTTGGAACAAAAAGGCAGAATTTTAATAGAAAGATAGCTGAGTGTGTGTTAATTTTAAGTAATTTGTCCGAATTTTGATGAAATTTTGAAAGCGAATTATTTATGTAGGGTTCTATGGCCTCGTCAAAAATTGGGGACCCTAGGAGAGTCAGATTGTTCTTTGAGAGAACTTTAATTTTGGGTGTCAAAAAGTTAAACTTATCAATAATATCGCTTCTGTTGGTTGCCGCGTCAGAGATATATAATTCACATTTGTCGAAATTTAGATCTAAACCGATGGAATGAAATTCGTGTATTATAAGTGTAAGATCCGATAAAACCGTGTCCGTGTCTCCTCCCAGGGTCCCGTCGTCGAGATACCATAAATTAAATTTTGAGCGGAGAGACTGAATTATTGGATTGATGGCCAAACTGAATATTGCGGGCCCGAGGGTCACCTTGCTGACAACCGACAGCCGAAAGAATTTCATTGTTTTTGTGCATTAATTTTGACGGATGATAATAACATTGAGCCAAATAACTGTAAATCTCTGGAACTTTTGAATTTACCTCTCTAAGTAGGGTGTCCCGGTTGACCGAATTGAAAGCATTTTTCACATCAATTTTGACCAATACCTCGTGACGGCTGTCGCGTAGGAAGGTCCGGAGAGCGTGGATGGCAGCTTCGCACCCACCCTTTGTACCAAATCCGAGCTGGACAGGCTGGAATGTGGGTTGTAATTTTGAAACTATATGTTTTACACATATTTTCGACGTCAACCGCCTTAAGGTGGAGCCAACTGCTATAGGCCTAACCCCACCGTCTTTTTTTGATAGGGCAATGAGGTTGGCTCCGTAAAGTACGCTAGTTACCTCGGGGTTGACGTCGCCGGCCAGCATCTTGTTTACTAAAAGGGTAAGTGCTGCGGCCACCCGCTTTCCGGACTCCCCTGCGCTGGGCGATGTTAGATCCTTTAAATGTTGCGGGGAGATACCGTCTAGTCCTGCGGCTGATCCTGTCTGAAAAGATGAAATGGCAGACAGGATATCTTTAACGGTGGCGCGAAGACAGGTCTGTGCTGGTGGGTCCAAGACTTGGGGTGTTACAGGGGCTGGGGGGTGTTTGTTCTGGAGGGCGATTAGAGTTCAGGTGTATCGGGTGATAGGGTGTCGGCCGAGAAGAGTAGCCTCGCGGCGCCCTTAAGGTCTCCGTCACTCACCTTCTCCTCCACTTTTCTGAATATGTTAAAATGATTTTGGGTAGGTTGGTTGGATGGGGTGGCATGAAGTGGATTTGTGCAGTTGTTTTTTATTTTTTGAGTGAGAGATATGCGAGGATTTTCTGAATCGGCGTGTAGTGTGTTGTACGAGAATGATAGCAAATTTTGCCAGTCTTCGGTGGAGTTTGTATTAACGCATTTGCAAATTATTTTTGCGAGCAAGGTGGCGACGGAGATCCTAGCACCGCGAGGAATTCTTTTCACCACCGGGATGGAGTGTTTTAATTGGCTGAGATGTTGATGGAACGGAGGAGCATTGTGTGGAGTGTTTGTACCTGGTGGAGTGGGTGTTATGGAACGATTAGTTTTATGTATGCGGGACTGGTGTATATGGAGGCCTCGTTCGGTGGTAAAGGACCTATTGCACTGAGAACAGTTGACCGGTGTGGCAATTTGGTTGGGCGATGGCATCCGCACACCCGTGTGATGACCTGCACCGTAGAAAAACTATATTTAAAACAAGGGAATCGAAAAATATACGCTTATATAAAAAATAATGTCACTGAATCATCCTTTGGCACGTAAACATAAACATAAACAAATTTTTGACGTATGGAGAGACACACGGCGCAGGCCTGGCGCCGCCGTGGGGCGTCGGCCATGCGCAGTCCTTCACAGTCCTTGTTGTTTATGGGATGGGATGCGGCTAAATTCACTTTTACTCGTATCTTGTATAATAGTACGCTAGAGGCGCTAGTACTATAGGTAATCTTTTCCTTTTGCTGCTAAACATAAGCATAGAGCGTTGGTCATGGAAGGAAATCGAGCAATGCGTTTCCTCCCAGATGTTCCTTTTATATGAATATTATTGTTACTGTTTCAGTATTATTATTGAGAAATATATGAAATTCGTAAACTCAGCAATAAATTAATTAATTATAATTTTATTTGGAAAAAATTTTCTTCATGACGTTTTTTGACGTCTTGAATTGTAATGGTAGTTTTTGGTAATTTTCATTCTTCTATCAAATATTACCAAAAAGTATAAAAATCTACCAAAATAACCAAAAACTACGAAAATCTACCAAAATAACCAGAAACAACGAAAAACTACCGAAACAACGAAAAACTACCAAACTAACCAAAAACTACCAAACTAACCAAAAACTACCAAAAAAACCAGAAACAACAAAAAATAATTACTAAACTCTACCAAAAATTACCAAAACCTACCAAAAGAACCAAAAACTACCAAAAGAACCTAAAGAACTATTGACATTGTACTAATTTTTTTTCTTTAAAATTACTTCTTGTTAATATTGCTGTGCCCTTTCAGGATTCATGTACCCACTTTAGCTACTAAGTAACACCTATTATGTTCTTGTGTCGCACAATGTCCTTCAGCGTGACGAAATCTACCAAAATCTACCAGCCCTGTTTCAAATTCTACTTAAATTCTACCAAATAATATTTATGTCGTTACAGATGGTTAAAATTTAATATAAAACACGTTTTTGAACAAAATTTATCTAAACGCTCATCATACACATGATATTTTTGCATTTTTGTATAATTTTTATTGGTTTTCATCACTTTGTAACATGCTTCAATTTTCAAATAAATATTAAATTTGGTCGTCCCTATGCAAGTTTAAATTTAGTACAGTTTTCTGTGTCTCATAAGCAGAGTCAGAAATTTTGATAGTGCTACCAAAATTAATATGTCAAAGGGATTGCACGTTTATCGACTTCCGATTGTGTCCATATACGGGTAATTTTTTATCACTGCGGATAACACCAGCATGTATTCTACTCATCAAACTGAAAAACTTTCACTATGGAGCCAACTTCAAAAGAGCGAAAAAAAAATCAGCTGTCCTATACAAAACTGCAGTACCTACATATTCGACTCAAATGTATGGGACAGCTGATTTATTTTCGCTATTTTGAAGTTCGATACATGCTGAAGTTATCCGCAGTGATATAAAATATACCCGTATATCGACATTATTGGAAGTCGATACACATGTAATCCCTTTGACATATTAAAAGTTCTAGGTACCAAAATTCCAACTCTGTTCAGAAGCCCTCTTTTGTAAAAAAAACAACATTAGGCGATATGATTAATATTTGCTGTACTAGAAGTGAGTTCGGTGGCGCGTTGCGGAGAGGTATGGACTCTCAATCAAGAGGTCCGCGTTCGAATCCGCACGGACAACATGCCACGTACCAATGAGTTTTTCTAACTTATGTACGTATTACCGACTGCTCTCAAAGGGTGAACGAAAACATCGTGAGGAAACCTGCATATGCAGACGAAGAAATTCTGATGTATGTGAAGTCTACCAATCCGCATTGGGCATGCGTGTTGGACTTACGCCCAAACACCCTCCTAGAAGGTAGGCCTGTGCCCTGCAGTGGGACGTATACAGGGTGTTACATAAGTAAGAATAAATTTTTAAAACTCTTAAAGGGGTTGTTTAGACCGTCAAACTGAACAACTTTCTCTATGGGACCAACATCGAAATCGCGAAAAAAAAATCTGATATCCCATACATTTTTAGCTCGAGTCGATTTGTAGAGTATAGAACATAAATTATTTTTTTCGCGATTTCGATATTGGTCCCATAGTGAAAGTTGTTGAGTTTGATGGTCTAAACCACCACCTTAAATGTTTATTTGTATTTTTGTAACACCTTGTATAGGCTGATGATTATGATGATGATGTATTAGAAGTTCCGGAAAACTTGCAAACCCTGCAATCGTTTTCTCAGCCATTTGTATTGCCAGCTTAGATTTTATTAGCCTGAATCCTTGCATTTTTAAATACATTAACATTTTCGAATACCCAATTTCTACTAAAATCTACTAAACAATGTTGTCCTAAATCTACCAATAAAGAAGAAATCTACTAAAAGTTGTCACACTGATGTCCTTTTGCGCAAATGTTTTTGAAGGCGGCCGTTCCAGTTACTGCAAAATTAACTTTTATTCCGTGCTTAAAATATTATATCTGACGATGATTATTATGATAAAAGATTACAAAGCCTTAGTTTGCTAATACCAATAATATTAAACTTATAATAATTTCATTATTCTGTTAAGTATTAATTTGTTCTGTTATAATAATTTTAAGTTTTTTTAAGCCTTAGTAATACTGTGATCTAATTAGCTGGAACCCATCCTATCCTACCACCAGGGGTGATCTTTGATCAGTCACATTATAGGTCCATCACGGTACTGTACTGTTGCTGTAGATGTCAATTTCGACCTACGGCTCTCAAATCCAGATGCTGCAGGATTATTGCCACGCACAACCAAACATTCAACATTAATTTAATGTGGTAAAATCTGCCTTCCGAGTAGTAGGTACCCTAAATTCGGTCGGACCTACGAACCTGCCAGGATAGGGTCAGCCGACCAGACTTTTTAGTCCTTACTAATTGGACTCTAGACCAACAGACTAGTTACGTCCTTTAATTCAACGAGGTAAAATGTTGTGTCACCAGGTAGGGTTCACTTTTTCCTTCACACCAGTAAACATGCCAGCCAAGCTGCGCCGCGCGCTGCAGCCGACCAAGTTTTTTGCAAGAAATTTATTACCAAAAGCTATCAAATTGATTTGTTCATTAATTTTATAAGATAGGGTTGAGTGTTGTCGGCCACCGGTCTTTTTCTTTTGACAGATATGTCAAACGGGCCGTAGGTAGTGCCGACCCTTAAAACAACTTACAAAGTTCTGTTTTTTTAAATATTTTTTTTATAGTCTATTTTGTGTCCCACTGCTGGGCAAAAGCCTCCCCTCTTTCCTTCCCTATGCAACGCGAAATCAAGCCAACCATTCAGGAAGGTATTCAAGTCGTCACTCTATCTTCTCTTGGGTCTTCCTCAACCCTTCCCTTAACGCCCATCTTAAGGGGTGTTAAATTTAAAAAAATATATATTTCTGATCTAACATCTAAACTAAAAGTAAATATAAATCTACACTGTACAGGTCTTCTGCTGAGAATATGACAATACTTCACTGTTGCTATAGCACAACAGTCCTTTTACATGTCATATTTCAACCCCTCCCGCAGTGTACCGTTTGAAAACCGCAAAGCGGAAATCAATTGCCTACCTTTCTCCTCAAATCGCTTTGATGGTCTCTGAGACTATGTTGATGTTCAATGAAAATTGTTAGCAGTGATAAATGCTCTGCGTTGCGCTTCGCCAGGTGTGCGCTGGCTCTTAGAGTAACATCAATAATGCGCTACACCTGCAACATGTTTGTAGGTCTTTATAGTCTTAAACATTTTGTGACAAGACTGACACTCAGTTGCAGAAACGCTCATTAAAGTTAATACTGCATTAAATCTCTTGATAGCTTTTATTACATCACAAGACAAAAAGTGACAGCAAGAGATTTAATGGAGGATTAACTTTAATGAGCGTTTCAACAATTGAGTAAGTGGATTTAAATAAACAATTATTTTTAGGTGGCATGCCGTACAACAACATGAATAATATGTCCCAGCAACCCATGGACATGCAAAACTTGACTGCGAATATGTCGAACATGCCACCAAATATGATGGCTACAGCTGCTAATAACATGCAAAACATGATGCCAGGGAACAATATGATGTCAGGCAGCAATATGATGACGGGCAACAATATGATGGCAGGCAACATGATGCCGAACATGATGGGCAACTACGATCAGAACATGATGATGATGAATCAGCAACAAATGATGCCAATGATGAATCAAACGATCTTCGTCAACGGGGCAGCTTTGCTACCTCCCGTTCCTGGAGTCACGATGCCGAATCGTAGGGAAAAACCGCCTGGATGCCGCACCATATTCGTAGGTGGATTACCGAATGGCATTAAAGAAGATGTTATCGGGGAGATTTTCCATCGGTTCGGGATCATTGCTGACGTTAAGCTGCACCGTCAGGGGGTCTGTCATGTGAGGTTTGAGAAGCAGGAGTCTGTGGAGCAAGCATTCTTCATTTCTGGGTTTCGGTTCAAGACTCACGATCAGACTGATAATGAAGCTACTACATTGTTCATTGATTATGCATTGGTGAGTTTTTGTTTTCTTTATGTGTTAAGGCAGGCCTGTCTCACTCTGCACTGTAGGTATAAAATGTACCAACGCGGTTGCGCCGCGACGTCGCGGCCTAATTCAGTCGAGTGCCACGCGCTCATTGCATCGCACGCCTGACTTTAGTATAGATGTAGGTACTTACGCTCGTTCCAATCTTGCGTTGCTGACATCCCTTACCATTCACGCACAGAGAGTCAATGTGTGCGTGACATTCACCCACAGAGAGTCAATGTGCGAGTGTCAGTCCTTTGATAGTGAACCTTCTGTTGTACTCTTAGATATTCCGTGGTTAAGGGTTGCTATGGATAGGACCATGTCTGCATGAAAACAAAATTACGTAGCTTCCATCAGTATTCCCATCATTTGCTGAAAAACATCGACTCTACACGCAAAATAGGCGCTTCAGTCGTCGAGTTGCGGAAAATGAGCCCGCTCAACCAATACCGATACCAACATCGACTCTATAGTGAGAATCATTGCTTGCTGGAGGCCGCACATTTTACGAATTAGTTCTTAATTGCATTACCCATTTTATGAATTGATCTTTTCCACAATCTGTACACATTTCGCAAATAATGCATTTCTTTTTTGTAGGACATACAAGTTGTGAAAACAAAAAGTCTGCTGTGCCTTCCATACAAAACTGCATGCCGACATGCAAACGACATCTGCCGGGCATCCCGTGACTGCCGACTCTTTTTTTCGCGAGTCCGATTTTAGTCCCAAAGAGAAAGTTGTGACTTAAAAAACCTTTAGCATATTTAGAAGCACCTTATTACTTACATGCTTTGTGAAAATTTGACTTTTAATTAGGTGATCCTATCCTTAATTCAACAGAACCGTGACGATCAGAGCGAGTATGAGAAGAACAAACGTAACCGTGACCCGACTCCTCCTCGGGTGGAGCCCTACTCCTCCCAGGCACTCGTCGCCATCACTGACAAGATCAAGAGCGATGAGCAGTTCATTGAAGCTGGCCCTGTGAGTATTTGTTACAACGGTTTATTTTAACAGGTTTCCCTGACCGAACGACCTTGACTCTTTCAGAGCCACCTCACCTCTACTAAACTACGTCATTTTAGTAGGAATACCTATTTTTGACTGGCTTGTCCTTCATTATGTCACTAAAGTGCCTTCTAATCCAAGAAAATCATATTCTAAAATCATAAGAATTCACACCAAATTTTACAATTATCTAATTAACTCATTAAATATTGATCTTAATTTTTTTTTTAAATAGCAATTGTAGATCTTAATATTGTCTACACAAAGGTGTGTGTCTCAAGTAAAAGTGACTTCAACTTAAAAAGCAGATGCACATAATACAGATTTTTTCCAATATTTAGGCTTTCCTTTGAACACAGGTTTCATATGTATTTTATAGAAAAATTAGAAATATGATCTATAGCAAATAAAGCCGAGATGTTGAACTTCATTGCTACACTTTTCAATAATTTGTATGTCTTTCAATTAACGAGAAGATAGCTTCTAAAAACCAGCAAAATATGGCCCGGCGCTGCGTTTACCTATGGGGAGCCACCTCTTAATTAAAAAAGTCGTGGCGGTGGCGAATAACCTTGTCTGCTGTGCAGGAGGCGATGGTTCGATCCCCATCCAGGCAGACGCGTACCAATGAGTTTTTCGGAATTTATGTACGATTTGTAACACCACTGGCTTTTCGGTGAAGGAAAACATTGTGAGAAACCTACATGCTTGAATTTCGAGGCATGGACTGTATCCACTGTCCATTACAAGTGGCTCACTCCCAGTCGCACTGGACAGAGTTTTGGTACTGGTATTAGTGAAACGTGGATATTCTGAGTTTTCTGAATATCTCTCCCTCGGGGAATATAATTGTGAGCATATGCATTATTTTCTTGTTTGTTTGTAAATGGGCCACGCAAAAACTACTGAACCGATTTTGGTGTAATTTTTTTTGTTTGATAGGCTGATAGCTTATGATTTGACTTAAAATCTGGTACATTATTTGTGCGGGTGAAGTCGCAGGTAAACTAGTAAATCTGTATTTATAAAACGAAAACTGCTCATATCTGTATTATCTATGAATTAATGTGTATAACCAACTTAAAATGGCTACGGGAGGCTATGTTTCAGAGAAATAAGAGTTACATGATTTATGTCCAATTAAGTATAAAAATAAATATGATGGTATTTTCCTTTATAACAGACTCTAGCAGTATGGCTGGAGCGCGGAGAATGCAACAAGAAGAACGCAAGCACATTCTATTCGCTCATCCAAGCTAGCAACAACCAGGTCCGGCGCCTCTTCACGGAGAAGATGGCTCTGGACGATGAGTACCAGACCCTGAAGTCTTCGCTAAGGGACAAGTTTGCAGCTGTCGTTACTCAATGTAAGTTTAAACTAGAAAAAAGAAAGCAAGAGCGTCTCTTCGAATGACGTTGAGTCATGAGCATTGACTTTGAACGCGCAGAAGTCAACTTTCTGTCTATTCGGCGAGGGAAGCGGAAGGCGGCTGACATGCGGACACCATAAGCCGATCCTCTTTTACGTTACGAACCTGCCCGAAAATCCCTACCACTTTCTCCGAGCGCTCATCCTCCGTAGCGCGACCTTTACTAAGCCTATAATCGGCGCATCCTAGACAATCGGCATGCACCTAATGCTGATTCGCCAGTCTCTTCACCACGATGGCAAGACAAACTCTGTGACATACCATCGATTTGATAGAAGAAGACTGCAGAAACTCCAAAAAGGTACTTATACTACGCATGATTCCATGGATTCAGATAGCGAAGTATGATATAAGCAGAACCGCACGTAGCAGAAGGATCTCAAGAGTCCAAATAACGACGGAAAGGTCTGATTACAGTCTGTCTATAAAGTCTTGACACCAAAAACGTCAAAATCAAGCATAACCTGGCAACACCACTATACTAAATTGATTCGATCCTCACGACTTTGTAGACAGACTATACATTATTTAGGCTCGCTTCGCACTGGCTTTCGTTAAACGTGTGCGCAGCGCCGAGGCTGCATAAACCACTACACTACTACAACCAGGGCCAACAGCGGCGACCACTTGCAAAGCTGCGCCTCGATTACACACGGTAAACCCTCGAAGATTGCCTCGCGTCGCGCGGTTGTCGTGCGTAAAGGATACCTTTGAATAGCCGCGCGAGCCAACTCGAAGTAGCCGCGCGCCGACCCAGTCTCGGTTTTTTTGACAAAAGCTCGTCAATGCATTGCTCCCGCCTAATTGGGACGGATATTGTGGCTCGGGAATTGGCTCGCCCGGCAAATTCACAGGATCGCTGTAGTTGAATCTGCCGCGCGTAATCGATACGCAGCTTAAAACTTGGCAATGAGGTAAGCCCACCGAACACATGATACCTTTAGCATCGGAGGTCATCGAAAGGGTATGTGACTATGTATGTATAGCGATGTTCGCCTGTGATATATGGAGATGGAAGATGCAGGACGCAGTACAACGGGCTGGTTGCGGGAAGGAGTTCGACGATTCTACGCAGCACCTGTCGTCGGGTCTGACGATCGTATGTGTGAGGAGAGGAGCTTTTGTCGCAGCATCCTAAACAGCAGATGTTAAAGCTTGCACTACATTCTCGCCGAGAACGAGAGTGGATGCCCTTCATATTGTTCTCGTGGCTTCGTGAGTCGTTGTAATTATCCTTGGAAGATCTCGCCGAGAGTGTAGTGCCTGCTTAAAGTTATAGTGTGTGCGGTGGCTTACAGTAGACTTGGTCTTGGAATCCGCAACGAATCATGGCGGGTATCGCACACTGTACAGATGTGCGCGGTGATTACAGCAAAGGTAACGGCGGCGCAGGGTACGCTATGTACCTATAAACGTGGCCAGTGCGAAGGAATTCTTAGAATAGTGTCTCTGGTACGGACTTCACGTTATATCGATGACATACATGTCTAACAAGGATCTGTCTCGCTGAAGAGGTAAATAAAGCAATGTAGCTCCAACTGCAACCCGTCTCCAGCCAGACCAGCCGCCGGTGGAAAGCGAATCTTGGGCTGATTTCACATCAAGCGTTATAGGCGTGATATTATAAGAGATAAGTGTACTTTTTGCAACCATCAGCAGCAAGGCTGATTCAGTGTTTATGTGGTGTAGAGCATCTGTGTGATGGGGATGGACCAGGTGTGCCTGCATAACTTCAGTCGGTTTAGGAGTTACAGACGTTTAAAGGTCTGGAAAAAAATTACGAACAGCTGCAGGGCTGATCGTATGATATTATTGTAGTATGCACTGCAGCCATGTGAACAGTACAAAAACTGACATGGTTCATCAGTCGGTTTCGGAGTTACTGACGTTCAAAGGTAACCGTTGCCGTTGCCTTTGAACGGCTGTATCTCCTAAACCGACTGGCAGTTCATGTCAGTTTTTGTACTTTTCGCATAGCTACAGTGCATACTACAATAATATCATACGATCAGCCCTGCAGCTGTTCGTAATTTTTTTCCAGACCTTTAAACGTCTGTTACTCCTAAACCGAC
This sequence comes from Agonopterix heracliana, assembly GCA_963693445.1. NCBI lineage: Eukaryota > Metazoa > Arthropoda > Insecta > Lepidoptera > Depressariidae > Agonopterix > Agonopterix heracliana. Next base: position 5,847,968 of record OY856321.1, read on the forward strand.
TGAAGTTATGCAGGCAGACCTGGTCCATCCCCATCACACAGATGCTCTACACCACATAAACACTGAATCAGCCTTGCTGCTGATGGTTGCAAAAAGTACACTTATCTCTTAGTCTATGAAGCAACACTGAAAAAAACGCCATTGGTTAGCTTACTTAGCCGCTTAACGTTGCAGCGCGACAGCCGCTCTGCAAACCGCCTAATATGAAGGCAGTCTTATATTGTAAGTGGTGCCGACTCCGTGTAATACCTATAGGTTTTTATATACCTGGTGCAGCAGTTAGCAGACACAAGAGGGCTCTATCGCGCCTTTTATTTCAATCGACGGTGCTGAAAGAGAGTCCTATGGAAAGGGGATATGCTAGACAAACAGTGAAGGTGGCGGGAACTCGTTGGCTGAACGCAGTGCAGGACTGGTCGTTGTGGAGATCCTTGGGGGAGGCCTATGTCCAGCAGTGGATCTCTTTCGGCTGAGATTATGATAATAATGAAAGGGACAAAACTTCGACGAGACGTTGTTAATGAATTTCATAGAAATTTTATTTTAACCTTAATTGATTCAAAGCATTTTATATTTTGTTTCATTCATCTTTTGTATCGTTTGATATTTTTAATTTATTTGTTGACTGTACCTACTGTACTATTAGGGGTTGAACTACAACACGTAGCACCGCATCGCATTTTTCCGTCGCCCCATCCTTTTCTGTCACTCAGGAACGTCACTTCCTAGAGCATATAAGATAGACGGAACGGAACAGCACGGAATAGCACGCCGCGTGCGATGCGTTCCGTCTATCTTATATGCTCTAGCAAATGACGTTCCTGAGTGACAGAAAAGGATAGAGCGATGGAAAAATGCGATGCTGTGCTGCCTGGTGTAGTTCAACCCTTACTCGCAAATGAGACGAAGAGCCTGTTTCACCACTTCTGGATAAGTTCTTATTAGCTGGTCTGGCAGATCGTTTGACATATTGCTATTAAGAACTTATCCAGATATAATGAAACAGGCCTTAGTTAACAAAATGTCAGTCATCCTCTCACTGCAGTCTACAAACACAAACTAATATGACTGTAGTTAGAAAACAATAAATATAATAACAAAATATAAAGTGCCACGTTATTATAAAGCTTGTGTTTGAATAACAGTCGAGCAGGTCGCCAAAATATTGACGGCGGCGAAGCACCAGCGAGTCTCCGATCACTTTACGAAGCAACAGCGCAGGAATATCGAGATGTGGCTCAAAATGACAGAGGTATGTTGCTACTTAGACCTTTTACACACGGCGGCTTTTTGCAGCGCCACAGTTACGACACACTCGCAATGAGACCGCGGTACTGACACTTTAGAAATGAACGTCAAACTAGTTTCATAGCATTTGATATTGTAACTTTTTAAAGATCGCAAATCTTTCGTCGACTTTTGATTCAAATTCGAAAACAGACACGGTCGAATTCACAACTAAGTTACAAATCGAATATTGTTCAGTTATCGATTCTGAAAAACCAGTTTACAAAACGGTTTTTTAGTTCGTTAACAAATCAAAATTAATTTCGAAATCTATTCTTCCATGATATGTACGTACTTAAGATACCATTCGATCAAAATAAACGAACTCGTTTTGCGAAGTAGACGCGCGTTCTAAAGCGGGCATGTCACGCTGCAAAAAGACGCTCTGTGCAAATGCTCTAGGTTTCCTTATAGTGATTACGTTTTGGTGAATCCACAAGCAAGTAATACTCACCTGAACTCAAAACCGTATGACAAACGTGCGTGTCCCATTTGCATTCGCTAGTGGGCTACCAACAACCTGCCATATTGTTAAACTTAGTACAGCTACTTACTCTATTCTGGAAATCGTAATTTTGACGTAACTTATCAATGGATCCATTCATAGTTCATTCATAAGTAACTTCAAAATTGGTCATCTATGTGTTCAACTGTAGTACAATCAAGTAAGTCATGGAATGGTGGTGAAGCTACGAAGCAAGGAGAGATGAGGTAAGTCAGCTGGAGACCATAATACAACAGCAGCAGCAAGGGGTAAATGGTTTCAGACGGGACGACAATATTTTCAACGTCAATGTTAGAAGCTGTGCTAAGTTTAATTATAAAGATGTATGTGACACGTAAAACTTATCTCAGAACTATTGAACCGAGTTTAAATCTACTGTTTTTTGTTTATAATAATTATTCAGGTGCATACCACCGACGCTTATACGTGTAAAACGTTCTAGCTAATTTTAAGATTATCTGAATTATCGGTTTCTTCGAATAAATCAAGGAAAAATACTGCTAATGTCTAAGGACTTTTCAACTTTTCCTGCGAAATAACGTCTCTTATAAGAAGATGGTCTATTAAGGCCTGAGTTCACCAACTACAACATAACCATTGGTTACGTAACCGCCCGATTAGAATTTAACCGTTGTTTAAACAAACCACGTGTTTTTAGAGTTCACCATTGATTTCTAACCAACGGTTAATTAACCGGACGTTTTTGAATGAAAGAGTCGAAAATGAACGAAGGGTATCACCAGATGGCACGAACTTTGCGTTTACCTGAACGACGTCCAAAAAAATGGTAGGGTAACATTATAATACTGCAAAATGTAATGCCTTTTTAGTCAATACCGTGTCGTAACTTGTACGTATTTTTTAATTTAGCATCCTTTCTACGGTCACGGTCAGAGTTTTGTTGTCTTGTCAAACATTATTTTGCTGTCAAACTCTGTGGATTGTATATCGTCGTGAAGAAGTGTTTCTAGTTATCTTTTCTTTTTAATATAATTAATTATTCAGTGAAGATGGAAGATAAACGCAAGCGTACTGTTAATTTCACCAGTGACGAAAAATCCGTCCTTGCGGAACTTGTAATCAAGTACAAAGATATAATTGAAAATAAAAACACACTTGGATATTCCAACTTACTTTCCATTGCCTATATCGAGTAATTCTAAGGCAGTATGTTTATAATACACGAAACCTTGTACTAAATACTTTCTCGTCATATTCCTCGAAATAATTTCGCCGTGTTTGAAATATACGGGGAGCGCGCAAAATCCTTTCAATATCTTCAAAATCATCTAACACATTATCATCGTCAAAAATATAATTCAAACCGAGCATTTTTTTTTGTTACTAAAAGTGATGGGTATGGCACAATTTCATGTCACGGGGGAGTAAACCAACGGTTAAACTACGTTGGCTACGTCGTTTAAGTAAATCAGTCGATTACAGTACTTAATCAATGGTTAAGGCTTGGTGAACAGCAAAATATTGTTAAACAGCTGTTTAAGTTTTAAACAGCCGTTTTATAGCTAAACATCTGTTGGTGAACACAGGCCTTAGTCTTTGGAACGTAGACCATATTGAACTAAGTAAGGTAACAAAAGATGTCTCGGGTTACCTCTTTTATTTTCTCTTATTAAAATGTCAGCTGTAGCTGTTCGTTCATAGACTTCGTTTCTAAAATAAAAGGAGGAGAAAGGAAATTGCCTCAGATCAATCGTAAGTCATGTTTATTTACAATAGCCAAGCCTTCGTGGTCTTCGAGGTTACCAGATTCTCAAGTACTTCAAACTTTTGTGACTACATCGCGTTTCGGCCACTATCAGCATTCCGGCAGTATTGAAAAGGCAGGTTTTCGCGATACTTTCCGGTCACGACAGTCAGCAGTTCGTTTCAAGGAAGTATTATATTCATTTCACAGTAAAAAGGTCTTACAAGATATTTCCACACCTCGAAGACTCCATGCCTGATGCAGGCGATCAGCGATGCAGATCACCAGTTCTCTGATAGATGAAGCCATCAGAGAATTCATCGACTCTTCGTGTTCAAGACTTCAAACTGAAACCAACCGTCCAGTGCACCACATGCCTCAAGGATCTCCAAGTTATAAGCCTTGTTACTGTGATCTGAATTTTTATTAGTTTACAATTAGGTATGGCTTCTCTCTGTCCCACATTCAGCTATCCAGATCAGCTATGCAGACCAGCGAGATCACACAAAGCACTCGTGTTTACTTCGGCACACGTATCAGCTCATTGGTACACAACTGTGGGCCAGCTTATATTGTAACAGGGAGTTTCGGGGACCGGCGGCCACGTAGGAGACGAGGTCATTTTGATAGCATTTTATACGCTGCATGAACCTTCGAGGCGCGAGACGAGGGATCTCGTCCAGGTGGCCAGGTTGTCGGCGCCTTGCGCTGCTTCTAACACAATCTGCTGTTTTCTTCACGAGATCTGTGTGGTTCGGCTCTTCAGAATCTGATTATAAAGAGGTAAGTTGTCACTATCTTCAGGTAAGTCGTGTGCTAAATTAAATAAGCAAGCAGTTGTCCGGAATGTCTTCATCCCGATGGCAAGTCAAACTCAACGTGGCATTCAACGTGGTCTTCGCAGTTCAGGTCTTCGTCGGCAATGAGAGAAGACTAATCTTCGTGCTACAAAATGCCGAACCTCTCCTGGATTCAACTGTTCTCAAAACAGTTATCATTGTTTTTTTTTTTGGCAGAGATTCGTTTAGCAGTAACAAAAGGCAGCGGCCAGCAAGCTACAAGAATTACGTCCAATTTCTTTGATCCCAAGTACTTAATTAAGTCGAAAAAGGTTTCGTGTTTCGTCATTCGCGTTTTCTGTCCTTATTATAATTAATTCACAATATTAGAGCTAACTCGCGATTGAATTGGGTAAATACTTGTCGTATGGATTTTGTTAAGAACTGATTAGACCATTGCACCAATAAAGCACCAATATATTGTTTTCGTTTACTAATTTAATATCGTTTTTCAGGAGCTGGACAATCTGAAAGAAGAGTTCAGCGCGAATTTTGATGATGAAGAAATAGAGAAGATCGGCAAGAACATGGTGCCCGCTGAGAAATATGAAGAACTGAAGGTATTGTGATGATTATCGTTAAGCTGAGTCTGAGGACTGTTGAGGGCGTTGAGGCGTCTTGAAAATACGTTGATAGCAATTTGACTATTTTCTTATCTTTGTGATGCCACCTCCTATCGGAGGTAGGTTAGAATTAGGGCTACTGCAGCCCTGAACATTGGTGGAATTCATATCGAACCATTCGGACCGCCAGGAAGTCCTTCTATCGGGAATTCGCCTGTCGCAATCTGAAGAAGTTGATATTTTAAACTTCTCATAATGTAACCACCAAGCCACTAATGTATGTACCTCCACCAATCCGTACTAGAAAGCCTCCGTCACACGGCCTTAGGTACAGAAGCAGCTACACTTTGTCGCATGTAAGCGATGTGCATACTTTACAAGATAAAAACTGAGTTAAAATGTTACATAAATTGTTACCTTAGGACTAGGATGTACAAAGACGAAATTCATAAAAAATTGATATATTTCACAGGCTGAAAACGAGAATTTGACGTACGAGTTGGAAGGGTACAAGAACGAAGCCTTCCTCGCCAAGGACGAGGCTGAGAGGAAGTTCGAGACGTTCAAAGCACACTTCGTGGCTCAACAGGCTTTGCAACACAACACATCGGTAATTACAGTAATTACTTACTTTGTCTCATACATACTAAATCACTGACCGAGTCGGATGCGTACTGAATAAGGTAAATAAAATGTACCCGGAACCGACGAGCTTGTATGAAGAGACTTATAGATGTTGAGGAGGCGAGATGTGTGTCAGAATCGTAGCAAATAACGGTCTGTTGTCTGCCTACCCCAGTAGTGGGACATAGCCGTGAGCGTATGCCTACGCCCGGACGGTGAATGCTCCGCTCTTTGTTGGATTCCGAGCCTAATTCTGCATCCGCACTGCAGAGTATAAGCACATGATTAAATATCCGAACAGATCGGAAGCTTTATACAAGCGGGACGCCGCGCCGGAGACCACCGCTAGACTCGTAAACACGCCATTTTGATCCATAAAACAATGGATTACAACTTTTTCCGCGAGTCTAGCGCCGTTGCGCGCGCTTTAAGAAGCTTGATTTCTAGTCTTATATATTCATATGGTATAAGTCTCTTCGCCATTATGACATATTGAGACAATGATTGTAAATTATTATTTTACTCCTCAGGGCTTCCCGCCACTACCACCGATGGCGAAGCGAAGCGACCCGCCCCTCCCCGCCATCGTCAAACCCCTACCACCTCCCCCAACACCAGACGACAACAAAGTCTTCACATCAGGCCCAGCCGTTCCTCCATCAGAAGCGAAACTCATCAGCATCCTGACAGCATTCCTCATGGTGCACCCGCTGGGCGCATCTTTAGACTACCTGGTCTCATACGTGAGGTCCATGGTGCCCAACGTCACCCAAGCGACGGTGCACACCGTGCTGCAGAAGTACTGCGACGTGTTCTGCTGTAAGACCAGCGGTATCGGTGCCAGTATAGAGCACAGATGGGGCTTCGTTACTTTTGATATTATTAAGAGTGAAGCTTGATGTTTAGTTTAGGATTTATTGTATTTTAATCATTGTTTTTAATAAAATGATTCGTCATTATTTTGTTTTTTATTTTATTTTTGCGAGTAGCTGTAACAAATTTCTTTATTATAGGCGAAGTATTTTTCGTGATAGTTTGTGAAGTAGGTTAAACGTTAAACCTACTATATAATTTTCTTGGATTAATTTTATTTAGAGAGGGAGCAAATTAGCCAGTCAGCCAAAGAACGCAATGCTCGTATCGAGGCTGACTGCCTGACTCTCGGCAGAGTTAAAACGTAGTGATTACTTGTTCAGTGGGCAGAGTTATATTCTTACCAAATACCCAAACTTGGGTTTCATCACTATGAGATGAGGATTGGGCTCTTTCATAAACAATAGTGGGATCACGGACCTGAAAAAAAGACGGATGTAATGTGACACTAAAAAGATGTGATACAAGCAAGGTCCTACATTTTCGTTTGTTCTACAAGGGACCTACACTCACACAGATGCAATTACTCTAGGCGCAGGGCCGACACCCGTCACCATTATGTGCGTGACAGCACGCACACAAAAGAAATGGGTGCTTCGCTCGTGATTAGACGAGATTACGTCCGTCTTTTTTTCAGGTCCGTGAGTGGGATCTGTCGATTTTATATTCGGCTTTTGTTCCCATTTTCAGCAAGTCTGTTAGCTGTCACATATATTTATTGTTTTTGTGCTTTTTTTGTGTCGTTCCCTCTCATTTCCTCTACTTTCCGATTGCCTCGTATCTAAAGCCGTAAAAACGCACACTAAAAAAAAAGGCTAGCACCCAGAGCCGGAAAGCCAAGCTAACTTAAAAATTGAAACTGTCAAACGAAATTAAGATTAACAGATTTAACAGAAAAGGATTGGCTTCCCGCCATTAAATTTGTTCGGTCAAAGTTGTATTTGATATTCGTGAAAAATTGGTTTTAGTGATATTTGTGACATAATTTCGTGCGGATTGTGTGCCAAAAAGTTGCGTAAATCGACCAACATAACAGGAATCTCAAATACATACGAAGAAAGAACAAAAGTTTTGGTGCAAGTTAAATCGTACTGGTGATTTTGGCGGCAACGCGCGTGCTTACAAAATCGACCAAAATTTCATCCTCATCGTTCATCTATCATCCCATCGTCATCAGGAGAGTTTTGCACAGGAATTGTGAAGAAACAGACGGGCTTTGTTTCTTAATTTTCTAAATTCGTTTTTCGTGGCTATTATTGTGCTAATGTGGTGGAATTAGTTTGATAATGTGCCATTAATGGAGAGCAATATAGTAAGAGTGAGAAATAAAGAAGGCGCTCCCGTTTGATTCGGATTGATTCTCGCGTGAAACTCCCCTGACCATTGGAATGTGTGTACCACCCTCGCATTTCAAGAGTTAGGTATTAAGGTTAGGTTAGGTTAGGTTAGTACAAAGAAAAAAAGACACTAATGACCAGGCAGTAAGGGCTAGTTCCCATAGCCTATCCGAAAGGATAAACTTAAAAAAAAAAAAATTAACAGAAAAGTTAAACTTGTTTTGCGGGAAGACGTGTTTTTAATTTTATAATTTCGTAAATATGAAGAAATGGTGGAATTGGTTGATGGTGATCGCGCTGCTGTCCTTACTGTTAATAGTGATACCTATATCGTACAGCGGTAGGAGTAAACAACAACTGCAAATGATGTTCAATGAATATATTGAAAACTTTAACAAAACTTATAAAAACAATCCTGAGGAATACGAAACGAGATACCAGCACTTTGTGGTAAGATTTTAAGTTTTTAAATATGTATAAAACTATATTACTTTAGGGATAAATCCGTTTTCTCTAGGTACATTCTCAGCCAGACAAACCGAAAGGGGTGTTCAGTTTTTTAATGTTTTTATGACTGCAAGATTATACTACTATTCATCATATTATTGCCATAACAAAAATAAAACTGACCACCTTCAATAGAGATCCACTCCGAAGCCTCATAATATTATATCTGGTGACCCCTTTGGTCTACCATTTCGGACTGCCAAACCAGAGGTCCTTAGCTCTAATCCCTGTTCGGTCATGTTTGTTATGTGTTCAAATTCCCGGGGCCCTATTCATAAGCCTATGCTGTCCGTCCGTACATCCTGTCCGTTCCCTAGCTTAAAAGGGCTGTATCTATTGAACCGGAATAGGTAGAGTTTAAATTTTCACAGAATATGTGTGTTATTATTTTGGATTTGCTAAAAATATTAAAAAGTAAAAAATTAAGGGGTCCCAATACACAAACACATGTTTTTTTTCAATGTTTTTAGCTTTTGCATGATTGTAAAATCGGTAATACAATAGGTATACAATACAACGGTAGTACATACATAGTACAATCTTGAAACTTGGTGTGATTATAGTGCTTAACTAAGATAAAACAACAAATAATAAAAACCGGCCAAGTGTGTGTCGGGTTCGTGCTAAGGATACCGGAGAAAACATTTTTTTGTTTAAATTTTATGGTGGTATGGAGCCCACTGTGAGTGAGCTGCAAGTACCCACTCACACATGGCCGGTTTTTGTATGGTTTCCATAATAATAAGCCTAGTAACTTACATTTGTGATCATAATTCCACCTACCATATTACATACTACACAACCAAATTAATAGTAACCGTTCCATCTTTAGACCGCAATTCAAGAAATAGACCAACTAAATGGAGAATCCCGGGGTCCCGACGGACACAAAGCCCGCTATGGCCTCACCAGGCTCTCCGACATGTCCAAAACAGAATACAAAGACATACACCTCTCTGATGAACGTATGGAAAAATCTCCACATTTGTATGGAAGGAGTTGGGATAAATACAAAGATGTTAAGAACAGTATTGATGGTGACAGACATAGATATAGCAGGAAGAGAAGAGCTGCGTTACCATTGCAAGTTGATTGGTAAGTATAGATTTGTTGCTAGCATAATTTTTATTTAAATTTTTTGAAACCTATCTTTCTATATTAAATTATAACTAATTTTCCATCTGGACAACCTCTTCAACTTGTCTTCTGACATAGTTATAATTTAACATATTACAATAACAGAAATGAGTGAAGCGACTATGCTCCATACGACATGAGTTTCCTTAGCACTCCATGTAAGACCCATCTAATTGCCAGGGGGCCCTGCAAAACACATCTTCTGGTCTTACCCTGCGACAGTGTGTTTTTATCCGTGTTTATTTGATGCTTTTAGCCATGCCAAATCAATAGTATGGGTTGCTTGAATAGTTCTTATCAATTACAATAACAGGTACACATGTACCTAAGTAAAAGTGTAATTAAAAGTTAGGCTAGCCACAGGTCTATTATAATTCAATTTAAATTAGTTGTGTAACTATTGTGTAATAATTTTGGTTTGTTTGTTTGATGGTCACTAATTTGCTACCACAAATCATGTTTATATGCTTGAATACATAATGGTTATAGATGAATGAATGAATGGAATATACTTTTATTTACACCAAAACACAAATACAGCATAGAAAAAGAAACAAAGAAACAAAGGTACAAATAAGGCGGTCTTATCGCTAAAAGCGATTTCTTCCAGACAACCTTAGGGTAGAGGAAATTTAAACAAAGAAAAACGGGTCGGTGCTATAAAAATAAATAGTAAATGTCAAAAAAAGGAAAAACCGAAAAACAAAATACGTTTCATTATAATACATATACAATTTACATAAAAATCAAGTAAACCAAGATCAAAAGCGGCGACCGATCACAACTCTAGACAATGAAGTCCAGCAAGCAAGCAGGGGATGACTCTAATGTGCCTTGGAAGAGAACTTGTACACACGGCGACACATCAAGCTACGCTAAACCAAAATAAGCTGGCCACGCATAGGTAGAGTAATGTATAACGTCGCGCGCGGCCACTATAAGTTTGTTTTGCGTCGCTTGATGTGTCGCCGTGTGTATTTATATAACATGTTCCTAATACTTAAATGATTTTATACAGTAACTTCTGCACAGTCATCGGCGTCCAGGTCGTCCCAGGAAGAGGTGGCGGGACGATCTGGATTCTATCCATGACGCGTGGCCAGAGCATTCCCGGGACAGAGATGGGTAGAGGATTAGGTGGGATGAAATAGGTTAAAAAAAACTACTGCATAGTATAAAAATGTTATTTTGTTAACGTAACTTAATACAAAATGTATAAACAAAGATATACTTGTCTTAACAATCACTGCTTTTATCCATTCCTTTGAATATAAGCACTGTATTATAAAATATGTAGGTATGATAATTGCCCTTGCTTCATATTATTGATAAAATGGGTCAGAAGTTAAAAAGTAGGTATGAAATAAACACATCCCATTTCAAGTATTCATTCAAGGGTCAGTGCTTTACGATTTTTTAAATAAAATCGTAGGTGAAAGACCCATAGGTCGAATTTAGAAGATTCAACGGAATTGAAACAAGGTCATTCTGACCGAAAACAGGTTTTATACCTGTTTTGACTGAGGTATAAACTACATAATAGATTAGCATAGTTACTTTAGAGTTATTGGTCTATTTAAGTGTATAATTTTGATGATTTTAAATACAATTTATAGTTTATTTGCTTTCAAGTTAACACTTGTTGATTGAGTAAACACTTGAATGTTATAGTTCTTCCATATAATTATTTTATCATTGTTAAAATGAATCATTTTCTCATCATGCTGGGTCACCTGATAGGAAACAATAAACTATTATCGGACTGAGTGTTTTTTTTGGGTGACTGCTTTAGGTTCCCGGCAAACGGACCACCGGCGACAGCAGAAGAAGAGAAATTCTAAAATAACGTTTCAGACCCGAAGTCTACCAACAGGTGTTCCATGGTTGTCTATAATTCATTACTTGCTTGCTTTTTGTACCCATGGTTAACCTACTTATTCAAGGAGTACTATTTTAGAACATCATTCAACACAACTAGGAGTGGTAGAGGAGAGGTACAGCGTCTGTGGCGCGTTCCGGAGAGGTATGGAAACGCAATCTTGAGGTCCAGGTTCGAATCCGCACGGACGAGATGCAATGTATACCAATGAATTTTTCTAACTAATGGAAGTAATACCGGGTAACCTGCATTCGCTGAAGTTGAAATTCCGATGCGTATGTGAATACCGATCTGCATTGGGCACGCGTGGTGGACTAACGCCAATAGGTACACCCTCCCTGAGGATAGGCCTGTGCCCTGCAGTGGGACTTATATAGGCTGTGATGAGGAGTGGTAGTATTGCAAAAGGTTCATAAGTTCCTAAAAGTCATTGGTACAAGGTTGATGATGAAGAATAATAAATTTGCAGGAGAACAAAGGGCGTGGTAGGTTCGGTGAGGGACCAGGGCCTCTGCGGGGCTTGTTGGGCCTTCAGCACCATCGGCGTCATGGAGTCTATGAACGCTATAAAGACTGGCAAACTGGAGCCGCTTAGTGTGCAGGTGAGGACATCAGTTAAACAGAACCGCTTTTACAATGTAGCACCCCGTGAGGGCATAACAACATAGACAAGACCTTAATAAGGTTATCAACAGGCAGTCTCTCACCACCACTCGTTGATTTTCCAGTGTAGCAAGCCATGCTTTGTGCAACTGCCTACCAACGTGGCATGGGTCCGCTTGAAAAATAACATTGTCAATTGAATTCGATTTTTGTTGGCTGTCTTCGACTGATTCGGTCGGTTGGTCAGGGCGTGGCCGCCGATTGGGCACGAGATCGAAGGCCTGTGATCCAGCAGAGTTAACAATAGAGGCTGATGATGATGATCTTATAAACCTTAGATATAAACTAACGAAGTTGGTGGCTGACATTTTTAAGGAGTGCAAAATATGATCACGTGACGCGCCCGCCCATAGATTGTCCACTGGCTGCGTGTAGGTGAACTCGTCTGTGAAAGGTCACGCACACACCTCCGCGGCTTGTAGTAGTGTACCTATCATATTGCGACTGAATGAAACTTTGTCTCTGTGTGGTATTTACTCATGTGCTGCCAGATTGACCTATACCTGTATAGAAATCTGTGCTGTAACTTACTAGCTATTGATATGGGGTCTTATACAGGAAGCAATAGACTGCGCCGGGCTGGGCAATAGCGGGTGCGAGGGAGGCGACATCTGCCTCCTGCTGGACTGGCTGTCCATCTCGAACACGGCCGTCGTGCCGGACAAGGCGTACCCGCTCAAACTGGCTAACGGCGTGTGTCAGAACACCAAGAACGCTACCGGCGTACACGTCGCCGCTTTCACATGTGATGAGTAAGTGCTGTACATGGCTGCCGGTTATACCCACTGTTTCTTTGATGATTTTGATGAAATGAGTCATTATATATACTTTGAACGACCTCGTTTTCGTTTTGTAAAGCTTGCTGTGTCGGCCTGTGTACATAAACAATGAATAAGTAACCTTGACTCATCCTTTTTAAATTGATAATAGTAGGATGTCACCTATCGGTCGCCTGACCAATGCTCCTTTACAAAATAAACGACATAGATTTTATTAGGGTTAGTGGCATTGACCGGCGACGAGTCGAATGACATCTTTGATACGCAACGTTTTTTGTGCAGGTAAAAGGACAGATAACAACCAACGGAAGGTAGATTTAAATTCGCATAGCATAAGCATATGCTCATGACTATGCTATTAAAATAAATAAAAAATTTAAAAACTATAAAATGCTATTTAAATTCGTAATTTTCGAATATATCTACGTATTAACAAATGAACGTAGAAGCTGAAAATCTGGGGGCACGGTAGTGCCCCCGGCAAGACGAGCCAATCGAAGCGCAGGGGCACTACCAACCTTTTCTCGAAGCGCTTCGTCGTTTTTCTGAACCCTCATAACTTGAATTTGGATTATACCAGTTAAATCTTTTTACATAATGTGTACAATCTCACGGTATAAGAAAGAGTACGGACACTCCCAAATTTGTTACCTTACTCCCTCGTGGCTGACTGATAAGAAAGACATTAATAAATTAATAATAAACAAACTCGTGTGCTAAAATTTATGTCACCGTTGAACTCGCAAGTTCGACCAATGATACTGCTGAGATATCACAAACACTTAAAAAAACCTATCCCTTTTTCCTTCTTTTGTATTGACAAGAAAATAATATACAGATCTACTTAATTAATTTCGAACATATTTCCACGTTACAGTTTCGTGGGCACCGAGGACAAGATCCTGGAAGCCCTGGCGACCCACGGGCCCGTCTCGGTCGCAGTCAACGCCCTCACCTGGCAGAACTACCTCGGCGGAGTCATACAGTACAACTGCGGGTCCGTTACTATCACTACCTAGCTAGTTGTTCATAGCTATAGCGACCCACGGGCCTGTCTCGGTCGCAGTCTACGCCCTCACCTGGCAGAACTACCTCGGTGGAGTCATACAGTACAACTGCGGGTTCGTTACTATCACTACCTAGCTAGTTGTTCATCTTGAAGCTATAGCGACCCACGGGCCAGTCTCGGTCGCAGTCAACGCCCTCACCTGGCAGAACTACCTCGGTGGAGTCATACAGTACAACTGCGGGTTCGTTACTATCACTACCTAGCTAGTTGTTCATCTCGAAGCTAAAGCGACCCACGGGCCTGTCTCGGTCGCAGTCAACGCCCTCACCTGGCAGAACTACCTCGGTGGAGTCATACAGTACAACTGCGGGTCCGTTACTATCACTACTTAGCTAGTTGTTCATAGCTATAGCGACCCACGGGCCTGTCTCGGTCGCAGTCTACGCCCTCACCTGGCAGAACTACCTCGGTGGAGTCATACAGTACAACTGCGGGTTCGTTACTATCACTACCTAGCTAGTTGTTCATCTCGAAGCTAAAGCGACCCACGGGCCTGTCTCGGTCGCAGTCAACGCCCTCACCTGGCAGAACTACCTCGGTGGAGTCATACAGTACAACTGCGGGTTCGTTACTATCACTACCTAGCTAGTTGTTCATCTTGAAGCTATAGCAAACCACGGGCCTGTCTCGGTTGCAGCCAACGCCCTCACCTGGCAGAACTACCTCGGTGGAGTCATACAGTACAACTGCGGGTTCGTTACTATCACTACCTAGCTAGTTGTTCATAGCTATAGCGACCCATGGGCCTGTCTCGGTCGCAGTCAACGCCCTCACCTGGCAGAACTACCTCGGTGGAGTCATACAGTACAACTGCGGGTTCGTTACTATCACTACCTAGCTAGTTGTTCATCTTGAAGCTATAGCGACCCACGGGCCAGTCTCGGTCGCAGTCAACGCCCTCACCTGGCAGAACTACCTCGGTGGAGTCATACAGTACAACTGCGGGTTCGTTACTATCACTACCTAGCTAGTTGTTCATCTTGAAGCTATAGCGACCCACGGGCCCGTCTCGGTCGCAGTCAACGCCCTCACCTGGCAGAACTACCTCGGTGGAGTCATACAGTACAACTGCGGGTTCGTTACTATCACTACCTAGCTAGTTGTTCATCTTGAAGCTAGCGACCCACGGGCCTGTCTCGGTCGCTGTCAACGGCCTCACCTGGCAGAACTACCTCGGCGGAGTCATACAGTACAACTGCGGGTTCGTTACTATCACTACCTAGCCAGTTGTTCATCTTGAAGCTATAGCGACCCACGGGCCCGTCTCGGTCGCAGTCAACGCCCTCACCTGGCAGAACTACCTCGGTGGAGTCATACAGTACAACTGCGGGTTCGTTACTATCACTACCTAGCTAGTTGTTCATCTTGAAGCTATAGCGACCCACGGGCCTGTCTCGGTCGCAGTCAACGCCCTCACCTGGCAGAAGAGATTTTATTTTCCCTAGTTATACTATTATATTAAGTTAATACTTAATATATAGGGTGTTTCATAAGTAACAATAAATTTTTAAAACTCATAAGGGGGTTGTTTAGACCGTCAAACTGAACAACTTTCTCTATGGGACCAACATCGAAATCGCGAAAAAAATAATTTTATATCCCATACATATTTTAGCTCTAGTCAATTTGTAGAGTATAGAACATAAATTATTTTTTTTGCGATTTCGATATTGGTCCCATAGTGAAAGTTGTTCAGTTTGATGGTCTACACCACCCGCTTAAAGCTTAAATGTTTATTTGTAGTTTTGTAACACCTTGTAGAGATAGAGAATAATAGAGAGTAAGAACTAGGGACCTTCGAAAATGACCAATTTTACCGCCCGTTTTCAGTCATCCAATAAACAAAGACGAATATAAAAAAACTAAACATACGGACATATCCAAAGTCTTTCTCATATTATTTTTGAAAGAATAATCAGTTTAGTTTTGGAGGAGGAAACAGGGGAATACGAAATGCTGATTTCGTAGATTTTTTGTATATAAAATCGGTCCGAGCTGCAGTAGTCTCTAGTATGGGTGGGGCGGATCTGATAAATACGTAAATTAGCATTTCAGCTCGCCTATCCTCGTACTACTAAAATTAATTTCTAAATTTTTCTATTGCAGTGGCTCAGCGAAGGAGCTCAACCACGCGGTGCAGTTAGTGGGCTATGACATAGGCGCAGACGTGCCGTACTACATAGCGAAGAACTCGTGGGGCACGGCGTTCGGCAACTCTGGCTACCTGCATCTCGCCGTCGGTACTAATATATGCGGGCTGGCAAACGAGGTCGCTAGCGTCGATGTTAAGTAGTCCTTCTATAAGGAAAACAGACATACAGGGTCCAACTTAATATGCTGACACTTTGTTAAGGGGATGACTAGACCATCAAACTGAACAAATTTCTCTATAATGGGATCTATGTAGAAATCGCGAAAAAAAAAAAAGTCGTTCCAATACAAAACTGCAAACCTACTCGAGCCAAAAGAATTGGACAGCTGATTTTTATTTCGCGATTTCGATGTTGGTCCCATAGAAAAAGTTGTTCAGTTTGATGGTCTGATTATCCCCTTAAAAAAGTGTCAGCATATTAAGAAAGACCCTGTATTGTATACACATAAACACGATCAGACCCTCTATTTCATTCAAGCGTTCGCGCGCAAATAGAAAGAGAGCGAAGGTGTGATAGCGCTGTATCACGGTGGCATGCTACCCATGCAGAGCGCTGATTTTGAATTGTACACATTCAAATTCGTGTATGAATAATGTATACATAAACTGTATACATTTTTTGACATTCCCTTGTACGAATTAGAATGTGTGATATTAGAAAATACCGTTCCGGGCTATTTAGACACCTTGCTACAACTACAAACTATCTTTTTACTCGTGCAGTTGTAGCAAGGTTCACTTTTAGGCTATCTAAGGTTTCAGGGGAAAAAATTACCTTACAATAATAATAGGATTTTCTTGAAAGACGAGAATGAAAACTCTTTAAAAAGGAACGTTTTAATGTTTTTTAATAAATATTTATTATACTTACTAAGGAAATTTTATAATGTATGTATAATCAATAACAATGCTCCTAATTTTTCTAAATAAGTTTTAGTCTTAAAAACTTATACTTACGTTTTTATAAGTGTTAAGTGTAGATATTTTATAAAAAAATTTTTTTACATTCCAATTGAGAACAAACAAAAGGTAATAATTTATCGGTTGTCAGAATGTCCTTTTCCTCGAAAACTATTTTACAAATCCATAAAGGTTTACTAAGTCTTGGGGATCTATAAGTATTTTATGAATTCAAAAATTGTTTTTGTTTCTATAAATCCAGAAAATACCTAAGATTTTAAGGTATTCTTACAATACGGTAAAATAGACTTACTTTTTAAAAACTAGCAAAGAAACGGTATTTCGGGGAAACGAAACGTTCGATGAAATGTTATTCTGACAATCGATAGCTTTGCGTCCATATCGTTAGTTACCGGTAGATCCTAACCTGAAAAATAAAAAACCTGCTTTGGCGGCGCTACAATCAATTATAACAAAAAATTTCAATATTTCAAGTACCTACAAAAATTAGTTCCAACGGTTATCCGCACCATGGCGAGGTGTTTTATTTTTTTCAGGCATTAATTTGCTTGAAAGCGTTCTCTTTCTCGAATGCACGCTTCTGAAACTGTGTGTAGGACGACTATAGTTTTTTTAGTTTCGGTCGATCCCATTTTTTATATGTGCGGAGTATAATCTTGCCAAAAACTGTGATGTTTTCCATTTTTTAGAACCTTTTTAATAGAACCAAGCTGTTCTGTGTATTTTTATGTGAAACAAATGGCAGCTAAGTAAGTTGTCTCATTCCTCTAGTCTATACGAAATTAGCATAATTTTTATTAGTTTATTCTACATAAGAACCTCAGAATATAGCAAACCAGAAATCGCAAACGTGCTTCAAATTGAAGCCATTTGTCCCATTTTTATATTTCATTGTAACTAGGCCACCACTGGCTTTTCGGTGAAGGAAAACATCGTGAGGAAAACCTGCATGCTTTAATTTCGAGGCATGTATTGTACCCACTGTCCATTATAAGTGACGACCGGCTCACCCCCCGTCACACTGGACAGAGTTTCGGTACTACTGGTGAAACGT
The DNA here is from genome assembly GCA_963693445.1 of Agonopterix heracliana. Lineage (NCBI taxonomy): Eukaryota > Metazoa > Arthropoda > Insecta > Lepidoptera > Depressariidae > Agonopterix > Agonopterix heracliana. The sequence continues at coordinate 5,865,862 of OY856321.1, forward strand.
GGATGTTCTAAGGTTTCAGAATATCTCTGACTACCCCCTCGGGGAATATAGTCGTGAGCTAACGAGCTGTGCTGCTAACGAGCTTAGGATATTTGGTTCTCATGTAGAATAATTGTGAGAGTGTTACAGTATGATCACGTTTATTTCTCTTGTGATCAATCTTTGCGCAGACAGGGACTATGATTCCACGATGAAATGCGAAACTATTTCTAATATGTATAATCAACCTTATGCCCAATATTTTAAAGTGTGATATCTTATGGCTGAGTGTTAAGCGCAAAATCAATCCACCAATAGAAACAGGTAATTTTTTCCGCGCAACCATAGACAATCTGCGCTACTGCCATAGATTTAAAACTTTTCGCTTACGGCTACTACACACAGCGACGGATCAAACTACCCATGTGATAATTGAACTCTATGTCCATGAACATAGAGTTCAACTATGGGTTGGTTGATCTGTCGCCATGTGTACACCCGTAAGACTTATAAACGTTGTAGTACTGTACATTTTCTTAGAAGCCTTACCTCATTTGATATAATTGGTGTTGGGTTCCGTAGTTTTAAGATATTTTAATAAGAAAATGATTTTGTGAAGATAATATGAAGTTAGTAAAGGCATATAATATGCATAATAATGTACTAAATAATAAGTTGAACAACATAACTTGTGCCATATAGAATTGAGATTTAATACAAACTAAAGTGCCTTACAACAGCAATAAATACCACTTTTATACATTTTAAAAAGACTTTTCATAATAACAGATTTTAAATTGTAGGTTAGTATAATACAAGGTGTTACAATAATACAAATAAACCTTTAAGGGGGTGGTGTAGACCATCAAACTGAACAACTTTCACTATGGGACCAATATCGAAATCGCGAAAAACAAATTTATGTTCTATACCTACTCTACAAATCGACTAGAGCTAAAATATGTATGGGATATAAAATTATTTTTTTCGCGATTTCGATGTTGGTCCCATAGACAAAGTTGTTCAGTTTGACGGTCTAAACCACCCCCTTAAGAGTTTTAAAAATTTATTGTTACTTATGAAACACCCTGTATAATAAGTTCTTTCATCTCAAGATTGCGCTTGAGTACCTACATTAGAAACTTGGTTAGAAATTTCTATATTATTAGGGCTAGTGAAAATAAGCTGGCCGCGCGTTGGTCGACTAACGTAACGTATAACATCGTGTGACCAGCGTATGTTGGTTTTGTATACCTTGATGTGTCGCCGTGTGTACGTGCTTATTTTCGAGAAAATATAGGATATATTCGATATATTAGTAGATAATTTTAGGAATTGGGGGATTAAAAAGTGCCGGTAATTATTTTATTTTTCAAAACCCCTTTTCGATCTACTTTAGTCGCGTTCATAAGGATTATTTATGGTTATAATAAAACTTAGTTATTTGGTGATAAATGGCTAGCACTTTGCCCACAAAATTGTGTAAAAGAAACCATATCGCTAATACTTAGGTTTCAGTTCATTAAAATGCTTATAATTCCCTTGGCTTTGTTTGAAGTAATTAGTATTTACAAATATACATAAATAGATATCTTGGAAATTGTCTCACAAATTATAAAGCCACATTTAAAGTAGATACTAGAATCTAGCCTGGAATTGTATTATGATGACTTGACCACGATATAGAAAACATATTATACCTTCATATACAGGATGTTAGGGTACATATTCTAAGGGGTACATTAATGGGTGATTGTACTCATGATACTGAACAACATTTCCCAAGGAACATAACCCTTTATGATATTCGGTTTTACGATTGAAGGCCTCCGCTCATTGCAGCGATTTTATCGAGCGATAATATCGCTGCGATTTTGCGATAATTGTTTCCAGTAAATTTTGTATGGGGACGCGCTCGATCCCACACACTGCCGCGATATTATCGCAACTCTTTTGACTACATTCAGTGGTGGGCGCATGCGTGACGTGAATCGCGGAATCGCTGCAGTGTGTAAGGTGTCTCGATATCGCTGTCGATAATATCGCTCGATAAAATCGCTCGATAATATCGCTGCAATGTGCGGAGTCCTATAATTCGAAAAATAGGTTCTTATGAAAAGTTGTTCAGTATTGTGGGTACAATCACCCCTTAAAGTATTGCAACTGTCTACTCTAACACCCTGTAGATACAAACATCCATGACTCTGGTACAAATATTCATATTCATCATACAAACATTTGCCCCTTACGGGATTCGAACCCGCCACCCTCGGCACAGCAGACAGGTTCACTACAGACTGAGCTATCGGGGCGTATTTATATTTCACGTCTACTGGCTGACTAATGCTAATTAGTAACAACGGGAAAACCAGGAGGAAAAAGTGCATTAAAATTGATTAGTACAGTCTATACTTCAGTCACATATTTACATGTTATACAGCAGTTGTTGAACAATGGCATCAAAATATATGATTTGTAAAATTCTAGCCTTAATCTCCGTATTTATTGTGTATTTTTCGTACATATATTATTGCATGACTGTCAATTTGTATTGCGATAAAATAACTCCCAATGTTACAAGAATAACGCCACATTCAAAGCTCTTTAAAGCTTATTTGAAAAAATATAATAAACATTATGAGGGGGAGGAGTTTCACCGGAGACTGGATTATTTTATGGTGAGTAGTTACCTAATGGGTATTATTATTATACACCACACGTTATAAATAACTAAAGAAATTCGGTATGTCAAGTTTTTTTTTGGAGGGCTGAATCGAAAACCATTTCGAGATAACTGTCTCAATAATCATATTTTCTACGTCAAAGATTTTAAAATGAAAGGATTACAAATATTTTTAATAAAATAACGTCGTTTTTCGGTACGTCCAGTGACGTCACTGGCATACCTGTGAACTCCTTGTTAAACATAAAATAAACTTGAAATATTACCCGGCCATTAAGAAAAAAAATACATTCACAATGTCAGAATTTGACATTTGATGTTGCCGTATCTGTTTCCAGCATAGAGTTAGAAAGAGGAGGCACGTTTTATTTTTTTTAAATATAGCAGTAGGTAGAGTTTCTCCATGGAGTTCGAATTATTTTTTCTCCACCATTTTTGCACTTAGAGATTACAGATCAAAATAATTTAAAAATTAAATTTATAGTGATAAACTCGATGAATCGCAATAAAAATGAAATAGGTGTCTTAAAATTATGTCTTCTATCCGTAAAAAATATAAAAAAGACGACCAAAAAAAACTTGACATACCGAATTGCAAAGGGTGTATTCAGACGATGAAACTAAACAACTTTCTCCAAGGAACATTTTTTCTTACAAAATTCATTATTCATACAAAATTTCAAAGCCTTCAAAATCTTCGTAAATATTATTTGATACGCGCAATCTAAATTTTGCTAAGCAATTTTTCCATATACAGGGTGTAAGTGACAGCCTAGCAACTACTGAAACGGTGAACTCAGACCATCAAACTGAACAACTTTCGCTATGGAGCCTACCTCAGGAAACGCGAAAAAAAATCAGCTGTCCCATACAAGACTACAGTACCTACCCGACTCAAATGTATGGGACAGCTGATTTTTTTTCGCGTTTCCTGAGGAAAGTCTATAGTGATAGTTGTTCAGTTTGATGGTCTAAGTTCACTGTTTCAGTATTTGCTAGGCTGTCACTTACACCCTGTATAAAACATTACTTTTATTAATACCGTCTAAGAGTGTTCTACGAAAAAGTTTTGTATGAAATTGACAGCTCTCCAACCACCTCAATATGCTCACACTTTTTTAAGGGGATGACCAGACCGTCAAACTGAAATTGCACCAACATCGAAACGCGAAAAAAAAGCAGCTGTTCCATACAAAACTGCAAACCTACTCGAGCCAAATTGGTCCCATAGAAAAAGTTGTTCAGATTGATGGTCTGGTTATCCCCTTAAAAAACTGTCAGCATATTAAGAAGGACCCTGTATAATGAATGCCAGTGTAATTTTTTTTTTCCAGGAAAACTTAAGAGAAATAGAGAGACTGAATAGAGACGGCGGAAACGGAAGATATGGACTAAACGTGTTTTCAGATTTGTCCAGCGAAGAATTTAAAAATTATCTTTTTCCGGATTCAAAATATATGAACTCAAACTGTGACGATAAAAATAAGGGTTGTAACAGGCATCCTATTATACCTTTTGACAATGAATTGTCTGTACCTGAAAGATTAAATTGGTTGGTTTTTTCGAAAAATAATATACTGTACTATTATTACGAGTAGTACTATTTTAAATGGAGGTAGCGTAGTCTTAGTTTTAATGTTAGTTTGATTTAAAATTATAAACATACAACTTAGTGCATAATAACTAATAAGTCGGTAATAACGTTCAGGAAAATGACGAATAGGTAAGTTTATCATATTTTATTTATAGGAATGAATCGGCATGTTATGCATGGTTTTAAACAATAACTCACGCTTATAATTTATAATACATATGGGTACTTAGATCAAAATAAAATTAATGGATAGGCCTAAAGCGCGGTAAGTTGAAGCAAACTACTGGTGCACTTGGTCCATATAAACTAGCGCCATTATCTGTCAAATCTAGGGCACTTGCATACAAATTTGAAGTAAACCTTTCATTTGTTTTGCCTCATTTTTCTGGTTTTAAATGTTCGCGTAAGGCCTATCCATTCATTTTATTTTGATCGAAGTATGGGTAGACAGAGACAATCGCTATCTGCTAAGATCCCGACATCTCTTGCTGCTTCAACATCCATAAGTCGCTTCATAATAGTAGATTATGCACCAAGGGGATTCTTTCGTCACGGGCATGTGAAATCCCGAGCGTAACGAAGGATTCTAGGGATTAAGGGTCCCGAGCGGAGCGAGGGAGTTAAGCCTAGAATCCTGAGTAAAGCGAGGGGTTCAAGATAGCCCAAGACTAAATAGCTTTACATATCTAATAAAAGTAAAACTAAATATTTAGTAAGCAAAGTCGTTAGTCTAAAAAAATAAATATTCTGTTTTCATCCGAAAGAAGAAGTTTATTCCGAAAGCTCCCGAGCACGCTTTGTACAAACGAAGTTCCGTCTTATTTTCAAGACGATTTCTATTTTTGATATGTTTGTTATTTTTATAGTCGTATACTTTTTTGGTATTCTGCGGCCTTTTCTGACAGCTAGTTTAAATGTAGTTCAACATGCCTCGATGGATGACGACGTGACATGGCTCCGAAGATGAAAGTTTAGGCTAAAATAAAATTTAAAAGTCATGCTAGTCTTTCCTTCATTTAAAAATTGTTTTTATTAATAGTCTGGTTGCAATGCCATCTGGCATTTATGCTATAGTAGATAGCATAAATGGCAGATGGCAGTACCTACTCAACACGCTGTGATGGTTATACTATGGGTCGGCTATGATAGCTAGATAAGCTAGATAAGATGAAGCAACTTTTATAAATTTAATTACATTTCAGGCATGATAAAGGTGTAGTTGGTCCAGTGCTGGACCAGAAGAACTGCTCGGCTTGTTGGGCCTTCAGTGTTGTTGGGGTGATGGAATCTATGATGGCTATCCAACAGAATGAGAGCTTCATTACCCGTTTAAGTATACAGGTAGGTACTATATTACCGACTTATCTCACTAAATGGTTATCCCTACAAGCTGTTTTATATTATGTAACCGATTGCAGGTCAATGTACTTAGTTCAAATTGCAATCGGTTGCATAATGTAAAGCGGGTCATAATAAGATGCAACCTGCATTCAGAAATTCTTATGCATAATTCCGATGCATGTAGGAAGTCCTATCAGCATTGGGCATGCGTCGAGGAATGTCGCCTATACATCATCACCAGGTACCTATGTCAGTACCCTCATCATCTCAGTTAGTAGACGTCGACTGATGGACATAGGCCTCCCCTAAGGAATCGCCACAACGACTGGTCCTGCGCTGCCCTCATCCAACGGGTTCCCGCCACCTTCACCAGGTAAAAAAAAAACCGGTCGCCATTCGAGAACTCTTGGCCCCATCAGCCATCGGTTCTGCGAGAAATGTGCCCCGCTGATTTGAATGCGAACAATGAAACATGTGCAATCCGTTGACAAGGCGTTTATTGACTGATTACCCTGAAATACACATAATATATTGTGGGGCAAAAAAAAGAAGTAAGTAATAAATGATAACCGTGGAACACCTATTCGTAGACCACGGGCTTGGAACGCTATTTTTGAATGTGTGGTGAAGGTGGCCCTTGTAATGAAGGGGAACCCAAAGCAGTCACCAGAAAAAGTACTCAGTCAAACGTTTATTTTAACAATCTTTTTTTTTCATGTGCCCCGCCCATTTAGCCCCGCCCTTTTATAGGTACCCCAGCATGTCTAGCATGATTTCTCTACACGCGCGCGACTCGGCTTTTTTCCATACTAAGTACGTGTCGCGTCCAGCGCGGCTCGCGCTCTCCGAAAAGCGCCGTAACAGGTTATCGCGCGTCGCGCGCGTGTAGAAGAATCATACTAGACGTGCTGCTGACGAAGAACTCCAGTAACCACCACCTCGGGAGAATTATACTTGTTATGCTTTAGTATTTCTTTCCTAGGAACTGATTGATTGTTCACACAAACACAAGTATACGAATGGCTGTGCTGGTGGCAATGCCGAGTTGGCAATCGACTACCTGTGCAGTAACGACATACCCCTGGGCACAGAAGAACAGATCCCCATGGCCAAACCACCTAGCGATGAAACATGTCGAATGCCTAGATCTGGCGTCAAGGTGTCTTGGATGGAAGTGGAATGGTGAGGAAACTAAATTGTTACTAAAATACAGAGCCAAATAGTCACCAATGGCTGTGACATGATCGGACGGACAGACGGCCAGATGGACAGAATTAAATTATAAGGGTTCAGTTTTTTGCCATTTGGCAAAGGAACGTTCAGGAAAAAAAATAAGCAGAAATCTGTTGTCCCACTTACGGGTCGCCATTTCGATCTTGGTCCTTTAGAGAAATTTGTTCAGTTTGATGATCTGACCATTCCCTTAAAAACCGTCAGCAAAGACTCTATAAAAGCGTATTAAGAAAGACATTTTATACAATAGATGAATCGATACCTAATCAAAATATTAAGTATTGTAAAGAGATTTGTGTAATGTGTCCATTTTGCAGTAACTATCCGGCTGACAAGATAGTAGAGACTATCGCTAGACACGGGCCTGTGGTAGCCGCTGTCAACGCCTACAACTGGATGCACTACCTCGACGGAATCATTCAGTGGAATTGCAAGTTAGTTTACTTCCTGTCTCCCTTCTGCATGTACACACGGCGACACATCAAGTTATACAAAACCTAAATAAGCTAGTCGCTCGTAGGTGGAGTAACGTATAAAGTCGCGTGGCCAGCTTTATGTTGGTTTTGTATTACTTGTTGGGTCGCTATGTGTACCTTTACTTCCTGAGAGCCTAATTGCATGCTACCCCCGAGAAAACGACTAAGATCGAGTCGTACCTCTGTCTTTGCTACTTTTCGTATGCGAAAGCGAGTGCGGATGACGGTTTTATTTTGTAATAACTTGGCTAGGCAGGTCGCGGGTTCAGGTCCAGACCCGCCTTTTTCGCCGAAAAATTGAGTTGGGTAGGCAGAGACCAGGGCGCGCCATTGACTACGATCCTTGCATATACCTCTTTTGCCTCATTCACATCCATACATCTCATTCTCATCATACATGCCCGTTGGTTTCGAGTACTCCGCACCTCCCCTTTTTGTAGGACGCAGATTTGATCAGCATAGCACACATTAGCTACATACTTTGGCGCATCTGCTGTCACTCATCCTCTCCACATGACCAAACCAACAAAGCATACCTTTCCCTATTCTTGTAACAACGTCTTTCAATTTACATCGATCTCTTTTATCACGTATCAGTTATCACGCAAGCAGTGGTAGCTAGTAACTACATCTCCAGCTGGGTGACTATTCCTAGCGGTGTCCCTCAAGGTTCACTACTCGGTCCGTTACTATTTATCATTTATGTGAACGATATTGAAAAATGTTTCCACACGTCTCGCCTGCTATGTTTCGCTGATGATATGAAAATTTTTATGAAGGTGTCATCTCGAGCTGATGCTGATGCCCTACAGTCTGACCTTTCTCGCCTTGATGACTACTGTGCTCGAAATTATCTCGATCTCAATCCGTCGAAGTGTAGCGTTGTCACCTATAGTCGTAAGCGCAACCTAATCCTCTTCGACTATAGGCTGAAAGGGCAAATACTGCAAAGGGAGTTGGAAGTGCGTGACCTCGGAGTGTTTCACGACTCTAAATTGTTATATGACACCCACATTAATACCATCATCAACAAAGCCTATAAAGTTTTGGGTTTTATAAAACGCTGTTCAGTTGATTTTAATAATATTAAAACAATAAAAATTTTGTACTGCACTTTTGTCCGCAGCAATTTAGAGTATGCTACGCAAGTGTGGAACCCGAGGTATGACACATACATTAAGCGTATTGAAGGTATTCAGCGGAAGTTCGCCCGGTATTTGTGTTATCGTAGTGGAGTACCTTATGATTCGGATGACTACCTTAATGTGTGCAAGAAGCATCACTTGCTTCCGCTAGTGCAACGTCGTGAGGTCGCTGACTTATTATATCTCTTAAAGATTGCATCTGGAGCCATTGACTGCCCTGAACTCTTGTCCAAGATATCTCTTAGAGCCCCTACCAAGGTTTTAAGACACAACCCACCACTAGCCCTTCCACCCTGTTCCACTAACTATAGACAAAACGCGTTTGTGCGACGAGCGGGCAACAACTTTAACATTATATCTAAAGACTATGACTTTGATATCTTCTGCACCAGCGCGGCGTCAGCGAGGAATGCGCTAAATCGTAGATTTTTTAACGAGTGATGAGGCTTTATTGGTTTTAATGTTTGTATTGTAATCTATATTATTGCGAGGAAGACTGTTTCTTATTCGGTCGATTGTTGTAACGTTCGTTATCTTTTTGTTACCCAATTTGTATTTTTAGTCTAAGATCTGCTTTGTTTTTTTTTTGTAAGTTCTGTTTCTATCAGCGGAGACCTGTAATTGGCTTTCTGTTAGCCATCCATACTTGTATTGTGTCAACAGCTGTTGGTCTTCCAAATAAAATAAAATAAAATAAAATAAATAAAATAAAATCACACAATTTATCACTCTCGCTCAGTTGAAGAAAAGCTCATTAGAGTTAATCCTCCATTAAATCTCTTGCTTGCTTTTACTACGTAAAGATAATTAATGGAGGACTGAGTGTCTATCTCTCAGCGAGACACCACACATAAGTACTTCGCAAGGAACGCATTTCAACAGCATAATTTTTAATTTATTAATTTTACTGAAAAATTTATTGTTATTTCTTTTCTTTTCCAGAGGCGATGACTGGAGACTCATTAAGCATGTAGTTCAAATAGTTGGTTACGACAAATCTGGCGAGATTCCCTATTTTATCGTCAGAAATTCATGGGGAAGAGATTGGGGTGACAAGGGGTATTTGAAGATTGCTATGGGTAACTTCTTGTGTGGCGTTGGCCGTCAGATTTCCTTTTTGAACGTTGATATTCCTTGATAGTAGTTCGGTAATTCTGTGTTTTTCAGACCAACAAATTAATAAAGTTTTGAAACTTATGTAGCATGATACCTTTGGGTGTGGTGTTCAAAACTCACAACTCTCCCTCCCCCTCCCCCTGACGCTTCACCCCCCCTCGCCTTGAAGTTTGTCCCCGTGAACAGTTTTTTATCTTTTTTGTAAAAACTATAATAGATACAAAAAAATTGTCAAAGGCAAAAATTATCCTCATTAAATTATACACAAAATAAATGATATGCTTTTTCTTCATAGGACTTAACCTTTGAGGGCTAGAGGGACGAGAAAGTAACAACATTTCAAAAGTTATGAAATTTGTATGGCGACCCTCGTGAAAGTTAAAGATAAAAATTTAATGTTTCCATATTCTTAATGAGCGACCCCGAATACCCCCGGATACAAATTTTTTGTCGGATCGGTGAACCTTTAAAAGCTGCTTTGACGTTTGAAATTACCATGGCAGCCATCATATCTATCATAGTTTCCGCGGGCCGTTGACCTTATCCTTCAGGATTCGACCTTCTGAGTAAGTCAGTTTTCCCTGTATCACCAACGCATCCATGTGATGATCCCTAAATTTCATCCTTGTACCGAAAGGGGGAACCCGGAGATCAATTGGAGGTATCTGATCGATCCCCACCACTTTCCATAGAGAATAATAGATACCAACTCGGATTGTTCACCGGGTTTCCCTAGGGTTCCGCAAATTTTTAAAAGTATCGATACCTACTCGATACCAAGTATCGAATAAAAAGTATCGATACCGATAAAAGTATCGACTCGAAAGTATCGATACTACTTGGTATCGAGTAATATTTTTTAAATATTAGAAATCACAAGTAAATACACAATTTCCTTCAAAATTAAATTGCAAAGTATAGGAACTAACAACTAATTACTGAACCCCCAATTACGAGATTCCTAAAACTTGATAATTGCTAGTATAGCTACTAAATGTATTTACCTGCTCATAGTCTCACATGCAAGCGATTTGGTCGTATAGACTACCATTTATATGATGACTAATGAGTTATAAGAGTTATTTTGTCACGTACTGATGCTTTAGATGCGTCTAATTGGAATGTGTGTCTGTGTGACCGATTTGTTTGTTGGGTCTATTAATAAATCCCATAGAAGCACTTAGTTTCAATTAATGTTAGTAACGTTATATTAGTAAAGTAATGTTAGTTAGTTACTCTTTTCCTTTGTGAAAATTTTATATTTAGTAAGTTTTTTTTTTTCTTATTGTACCTTAAACAGTTTTTAAAACGTGTTATCATGTAATTGGCGTTGTAAAATTTAAATGTTGTTGTATTCGAAATTAAGTAATTTGCTGTTTGATAACCAATAAAGATAAATTAAGATAAATTAAAAATTATTCAAACTTGAATGGGGTTTTCCACCGAAATCCTGACTCCATCGAGAGGGACGACGCTATACATCGGAGAAGGAAGTACTATCTACTGACTTGTATCTGACAGTTTAGTGAGGCGACAAAAGTATCGAGTATCTCAGAAAGTATCGATACTTAGTAAAATACTCGAATAAAAGTATCGAGTACAAAAATACTAGGTATCGAACTAAAAGTATCGATACTACTCAGGTATCGATACTTTTTGCGGATCCCTAGGTTTCCCCCAACCAACGTATAGTAAAATTATTTTGTGGATCATCATAAGGATGTCTTGGTGTTAAAAGGAATATTTCTAATTCCTCAGAAGGTCGAATCCTAAAGGATGAGGTCAACGGCCCGTGGAAACTATGATAGATATGTATGGCTGCCATGGAAATTTCAAACGCCAAAGCAACCTTTAAAGGTGCACCGATCCGACTGAAAATTTGTATCCGAGGGTATTCGGGGTCGCTTATTAAGAATATGGAATCATTTCATTTTTATTTTCAACTTTCACGAGGGTCACCATACAAATTTCATAACTTTTGAAATGTTACTTTCTCGTCCCTCTAGCCCTCAAAGGTTAAGTCCTATGAAGAAAGTGCATATCACTTATTTTGTGTATAATTTAATGAGGATAATTTTTGCCTTTGACATTTTTTGGTATCTATTATAGTTTTTGCAAAAAAGATAAAAAACAGTTAACGGGGACAAACTTCACGGTGAGGGGGGGTGAAGCGTCAGGGGGAGGGGGAGGGAGAGTTGTGAGTTTTGAACATCACACCCAAAGGTATCATGCCACATACGTTTCAAAACTTTATTAATTTGTTTGTTTTCCCCATACATTGAATACATAGAATTACTGTACTATATCACGTGTTTATAGACATCGTTTTATAATACATATAACATATTGTACTTACTGTTTAGATTTAATACAGCATGGCAAAAATAGTTTGTAATAAATAAATAAGGGCGCCACTTTCTTTGCAAGAACGTCAAAATCACGCCTAACCTGGCAAGACCATTACATTTTTTTTTTACTCAAATAGTTCTCCATCTGTCACAAAGTCCATCTTTTTTGGCTGTTTACCCGACTGCCGAGAAGGTGGGTTATGTTCATCCACTGTAAGAATGTATTTTTTTGCCAAGTTGTACCTTTAGATTTAATTATATCAAAACCTACATATTTCTATTTTATCATTTGTTATTTTACAATTAAACTACCTACCTACCTATCATGTCTTTACTTAAGTAGTTATTTTGTTTTTATTTTTTATTGACATTCATCAACATTACTTAACAATTATTTTATAAAATAATAACAGTGTGATAACTTATAAGATAACCAATTGCTCTGTGGTCGTTTACTGCAATAATAATTTTAATTATAGTTGTAAGCAATATAATAAAATAAAAATCATATTAAAATAAGTAGAACTTTGTACCAATTTTGTCCATAATTATGGTTTTTAATATTTTGTAAACTGTTGGTAGTTAAATTAATGTTTTGTTGCACGCTATTGTGGTTATTATGAGGTGAAATGACACGGTCACACTTATCATTCAGAGTTGAGTGACCTACCACACTAAATTTATGTAACCACATACCAAGTATACTATCAGTGATGCCAACTCTATGCAGCGAAAACGCCCTAAATAAAAATACATTAAGAATGCTAACATAGCTTAAAGTCGAAAGAAAATTGAGGATTAACCACAATGATCTCCTCAAATGTCTCCTATTAAGGGTGCCTGTCACTGATGCGTAACGGAGTGAGGCTGCGGAGCGGAGATTTTATGCAATCGTATTGGTTAATATTTCTCAGTTTTTCCGCTCCGTAGCCTCGCTCCGCTTCAGTGGACATGCATCCTAAGTGGGTTAAGTAAGTTTAAATCAATGGAAAACATATAAAAAAAGATTCGGAGTAGCAACACAGAACAAATAGGTACTTACCTACCTTCTAACTTCTAAGTAGTTAGAGATCCTGGCGCTATCAGGTTTGCCGAATACCTGGCCAGTAAAATATAAAAACACCACTGAAGAAACATTGAAACGAAAAGAGAAGAAGTAGAGGTCTAATACGAGAACATGACCCGTGTCTCCAAAGTGTTTACAAGTGTTTCCAAAGTGTTTACAAGTCTCACAACGCATCGAGTGTGCTGAGACGGACGTTATGCAAAAACAAAACACGGATTTGTTGCTCGACTGTCGGTGTCACTAATTGGCTCTTCATCATCAGTATCACAGAACATTATAAGAGTGTCGCCACAGGTTATGCAATAATTTTCATAACGCCATAAGGCACGCGGCGTGGTGCGAGCAAGAGGGCATGAGTAATTGTAGCAGCGTGAGCGGGAAGACAAGTGGCGACAGCCGTCTCCGAAGCAAAAGCGCTACTTTGCATTTCTAACCCCTCTTATAATGTTCTGTGATCAGTATTACCGAGGGCCATGTACCTAAAGTACATTTCCACCTATCGTACTGTATATCGCTGGATTTGGCGCTATTAAGTAGATCGTTTTAAATCTACGAAAAAGGCGCAAGATCTGGCGCAAACCGCTCTTACCTGGCAGCACTGACCTTGCTATATCAATTAGTACACGTAAGAAGTCCCCTACTAGAACCTTATCTCCCACTGAATAAAAGTGAAAACAGTTTGAACAGTGAGACTTTGTGAAGAAGTTTAGTTTCAAACCGCGACTAACTTCAGCGCAGTTTATAAATGGTTTGATATGATAATAGCAATAACAGTTTTATCAAGAGACTGACAAAAGTAGTACGTGAGTATTTTTTTACTTCTATTTCTTTTACTTATTCTTTATGTTATACATTATACGCCGGCCTATGTCCTATTGGAATATGACAGAGACTGCTACGATCTTGACACTCATTTGGTACTTCATACACGTTTGTCTTCGGTATGCTTAGATCAAAATAAAATCAAGTATGTACATATTTGGCAGTTTTTATTATTTTATAACTCAACTTAGGTAGGTAACTAGTTATAACTCTTAATAATAAAATGTTTATCTATCTGCCGTTCAGGGACCGAAAACCGATATAAATTACGGTACAGGTATCGGCATAATTTCGGTAACCTTTACAGTAAATGTTACCTCTATCGTGGTAACCGAGCAAAAAAAAAGTGTTACCTATATCTCGGTTACAGGTATTAATACCGGTAACCTAAATTCCTATGACCTTCAATGGAACAGAATGTGAATGTGCCGGCCGCGCGAGTGCGGGGAAGGGGTACAAACATTTCTTACTTTTTGGCGAGCGATCGGCCGCCGCGCCGGTCGGAGTAAGTTCTTACGCTGTGATACGCAGATATGCAAGGATTGACAAAAGATTGAAATGTAACTAATTAATTCTAATCTGTGTACCTATTAAGATTTTGGTAGTTTTTTCATTATTTTGGTAGTTTTTTGGTAGATTTTCGTAGTTTTTGGTTCTTTTGGTAAAATTCGGTAGGTTTTGGTAGTATTTAGTAAATATTGGTAGATTTTGATAGTTTTGGGTAGAATTTGATAGTTTTTGGTCCTTTTGGTATTTTTTGGTAGAATTTGGTAGTTTTAGGTAAATTTGGTAGATTTTAGTATAATTTGATAGATTTTCATACTTTTTGGTAGTTTTTGGTACATTTCAGTAGTTTTTGCTTCTTTTGGTAGTTTTTGGTAATTTTTGGTTCTTTTGATAGAATTTGATAGTTTTTGGTATAATTTGGTTTATTTTCGTACTTTTTGGTAGATTTTGGTTCTTTTTGAAGAGTTAGGTAGTTTTTGGTTCTTTTGGTAGTTACTGGTATAATTTGATACATTTTCGCACTTTTTGGTAGTTTTTGGTACCTACATTTTGGTAGTTTTGGGTTCTTTTCGTAGATTTTAGTCGTTTTTGGTTGTTTTGGTAGTTTTTGGTACAATTTGATAGATTTTCATACTTTTTGGTGGATTTTGGTTCTTTTGGTAGAGTTTGGTTGATTTTGGTAGTTTTTGCTTCTTTGGTAGTTTTTGGTATAATTTGATAGATTTTCGTACTTTTTGGTGTATTTTTTGGTTCTTGTGGAAGTTTTTTGTAGATTCTACCTAATTTGGTAGATTTTCGTACTTTTTGGTACATTTTGGTAGTTTTGGGTTCTTTTGGTAGCTTTTCGTACTTTTTGGTAGTTTTAGATACATTTTAATAGGTTTGGGTTCTTTTGGTAGATTTCAGTAGTTTTTGCTTCTTTCCGTACCTAGTTTTTGCTATAATTTGATAGATTTTCGTACTTTTTGGTAGAATTTTGTATAGTTTTGTTACTTTTTGAATTTTTTGGTACCTATCCAAAGACCAAAAGAATCAAAAACTACCAAAAACTACCAAATTCTATCAAACACTACAAAATTCTACCAAAAGAACCAAAAACTACCAAAATCTACCAAAAGGACAAAAAACTACCAAATTCTACCAAAAACTACAAAATTCTACCAAAAGTACCAAAAACTACAAAATTCTACCAAAAGAACCAGTAACTACACAAATCTACCAAATTCTACCAAATTCCTCCAAAAACTACAAAATTCTACCAAAAGAACCAAAAACTACCAAAATCTCCCAAATTATACCAAAAGAATCAAAAATTACACAAACAAAACTACAAAAATCTAACAAATTCTACCAAAAGCTTCCAAATTCTACCAATAACTACCAAATTCTACCGAAAAGTACGAAAATATGTCAAATTATACCAGAAACTACCAAAAGAACCAAAAAGTACCAACAACTACCTTACTCTACAAAAAGAACCAAAATCTACCAAAAAGTACGAAAATAAACCAAATTATACCAAAAACTACCCAATTCTACTAAAATTACAAAAATCTACCAAATTTGATAGAATCTACCAAAAACTTCAAATAGAACCAAAAATATACCAAAATCTACCAAAAAGTATGGAAATCTATCAAATTATATCAAAAACTACCAAAAGAAGCACAAACTACCAAAATCTACCACAAGAACCAAAAACTTCACAAATCTACCGAAATCTACCAAAAACTACCAAAAGAACCAAAAACTACACAAAACTACCAAAATCTACCAAATTCTACCAAAATCTACCAAAAGAACCAAAAACTACACAAATCTACCGAAATCTACCAAAAGAACCAAAAACTACACAAAACTACCAAATTCTACCAAAAGAAACAAAAGAACGAAAACCTACCAAAATATATATTTATATCATAATTTTTTTAATAATCAGGATGTTACGTTTACCTAAAATATTATTGTAAATAATGATATAGGTAAATTACAAAACAAGATCTTAATTAAATTTCATTCATTGATCTACATGTATATAGCCGGCTTGGGTTATTTTACCCTACCGATCACCATCCGACATTCGCCCGCGCGGCCTGCGCGGCACCCTTTGAGGCTTTGATATTATGCCGACCGCGATGCCGCCGCGCCGAGCGACGACGACGGCACGTGTTATGGTCAGGGCCGGATTAAGCCATGCCGAGGCCCCTAGGCAATGCAAGGCCCGGGGCCCCTATCTCCATGGGCGAAGCAACGATTTTTTCCTATGGTCGCAGTAAAATAACCACCAGCCAAACAACACATTAAAAACACTAAAATGTGGAGCGATTGAAGTGAGCTCGAGCTTTTAATATTATAAAGTCGTTGCGCAATGCGATCTAAATCCTGGACTGAGCAAAGCGATCTCGAATTTTTCATCATTGCAACAACCGTCTCAAACCAAGAGCGAGCAAAGCGAGCTCGAGGTTTTACTAGAATATTATAAAGTCACGTTTCGTAATGCGATAAAAATTTTGGAACGAGCGAAGCGAGCACGAGATTTTACTGCAATCAACTGAAATACAGTTGTCTCTTACTTTCATATTTCCTTTGTCTGGGGTGGGCCTAAACATTTGAGTTTTCGCTTATTTTTCTCCCGAGCCGCGGGATCTACTGATGAGATCATTGCATCACCATCTAAAACCAAGAGCCAGCGAAGCGAGCTCAAGATTTTTAACTGCAATATTATAAAATCGTTGCGCAATGTGATCAGAACCTTTGAGCAAGCGAAGCAAGCTCGAGGTTTTAATACCATATTAGAAAGACGTTGCGTAATGCTATCTTAATCCTGGAACGAGAGAAGCAACTAAAATACAGTTGTCTCTTATTTTTCGTAATTCTTTTTAAGTCTGGGGTGGGCCTAAATCTTTGAGTTTTCACTTATTTTTCTCCCGAGCCGCGGGGCCCCTTGGCAGCTGTGGGCCCATAGGCTGCAGCCTACTTTGTCTCTATGGTTAATCCGGCACTGGTTATGGTCGTAGTATATCGTAAGCTCGAGGTTGTACTCTTCTAACGCACGCAAAATTACATCGCACGTCTCGTTCCTGTATAGGTAATTTTTATTTCGGTTACCGGTAATATAATGGTTGTTTTTTGTACGTTAATTTAGGTTACCTTTAAAAGTACCGGTAAAAATAATAGAGGTTGTAACCAAAAAGTACCGGTATTATCCATACCGGTTTCGGTCCCTGCTGCCGTTATTGTTGGCTGTTTCAAGTCAAGTACCTACCTACCTACTTATTAATATTAGGGCTGTACCGAACTAAAGTATCTTGGCAATATTAGCATTTGTTTTCGGTATTATGACTAACTATAATTACAGTAACTGCCGAACCTCTTTAACTTGTAACTAGAGTAGAGGTATACTAGGAGTCTAGTTCAGACCTGGGGTGCGATTTTTGAATCTCATTCGGTGAGATCAGCCGTTAAAAATGTCAAAATTACTATGGAGATATGCATCTTTGCATTAGCATGCCACCGCCGAGAAAACGACAAAAATCGAGACGTGCCTCCATCTTTATTATTTTACGTACGCCAAAAAGAGCGCGCATGACGTTTTTCTCGTTTAAACGCATTGTCGTGGGTGGTATGCTAGCCGTGCTGAAGTATGAAAGTATGAAGCTGTCAAAAAAAGTGACCCACCGTTTACCCGGTGACCCTAACTAACTACTTAAATGAAGTGTGAAGAGACGTTCACATTTGTAAATGCTGATTAGATCAAAGTAGGTAATTGCCTACCCAGCCTATAGGTACCTACATATACCTACCAATGTTTGTGTAACTATAAACGAATGATAAGCATAAGCATAGCATATGCTCACGACTATATTCCCCGAGGGGGTAGTCAGAGATATTCTGAAAACTCGGAACATCCACGTTTCACTAGTAGTACCGAAACTCTGTCCAGTGTGACAGGGAGTGAGCCCGATTGTAATGGACGTTACAGTGGGTACAATACATGCCTCGAAATTAAACCATGTAACTAGTTTCCACACAATGTTTTCCTTCGCCAAAAAGCCAGTGGTGTTACTGTATCATTTATTACTTTACAAATCGTACATAAATTCCGAAATCTCATTGGTACGAGTCGGCCTGGACGGGGATTGAACCATCATCGCCTCCTTCACGGCAGGCAAAGTTACTCGCCACTGGACCACCACGGATTTTAAGACGTGGTGACGGGCCACCCTCCGCCACACTGCAGTTTCGGTACTAGTTACTTAGTAAATCGTGGATATTATGAGTTTTCAGAATATCTGTTGGGGTATATAGTCGTGAGGATATGCATCCATGCAGAGCGTGCATGACGTTTTTTCGCTTTGTCGTGTGTGGCTTGTTAGCCTGGAGATCAGCCTGTAGTATGATTTCTCTACTTGCACGCGACTCGGATTTTTTTCATACTACTTGTCGCGGTAAGCGCGACATTCTCTCTCTGGAAAGCGCGGGAAGAGGTCAGTTTTTATGCAGTACCTAAAGGCGCGTCGCGCACGTGTAAGAGAAATCGTTCTTAGAAGTGCAGTTAGTGGATTTGGCACATCGTTGGTTATTTGGAAGTGGCATAGGGCAGACAGTCCAACATGTATTTGTTTTATAATAGGTAGGTACCTATATTTCAACATACTAACTTTAATCGTTATTTAGCTAACATAATATTCTTTAACCTACCATACAAAATATTTTAACCGTCGATCCCTCTGGTTATTTGCAGATAATGGTTCATCTAACGGAGAATGACTTCGGTACGTTCAACAATGAGAAGGTGAAGCAATATACTTGGAAGACGGACAGTGGGTTCTCGCTGTCCGCCATATCTTATGGAGCTATTGTTCAGTCCATCAAGGTAAGGATAGTAACATAAGTAGGTACAACATGATGGCGGATACAGATGGGCCGCCCGTATTGCCGCCCGCGCCGCCCCTGACCATGTATAGAACAGGATAGAACAACGGCTGCCAAAGACAACATTCTCCTTCGAGCTCTCTCTATATTTATTATCACTCTATATTTCTTATATTCTTAAACTTTGCATGTGACTTGTGTTTTTATTTCGATAAAATCAAGCCCTAGATATCTTTAGCGCCCCCCCTTGAGTTTTTTCTGTATCCGACACTGACAACATAGTTGTTAGTAGGTACAGTTGAATTTTCTACGGCTTAAGTTGCATCGATTGTTTAGGTGATTACCATGAAGTTTGCTCATATTTTTCACGCTTTCTTGAGGATAAAAGGTAACATAAATAATGCGCATGTTTAACATTCATTGACTGTCTAATATGCAGTAACAGTCACGATACGCAATTCATCACAATACGCAGGTCATCACGATATGATACGCAGTTTATCACAATACGCCGTTCATCACATACAACGTTTGTCTAGATTAGATGCAGATCGCACACTACAATAAACGTGTGGTCTATAATCTGTCATCGCGGTATAGGTATACATGAAGTACGCAGTTCGCTTCGTCACGATACGCAGTTCATCACAATGTGCAGTGCGTATATGACACGTCCATCGCCAGGGCAAACTTATATTATTTACTTAACTATACTTACCTGCATAATTTATGATCTGTTACCGTGCAATTTATCACACAGGTAACTAGGTAGTAGTTGTGACTTGTGATGGACGATACGCAGTCCATCACAATACGTAATACGTCATAACACAGAGTAGGTAGGTACTAAGTATATACATAGACAACTGGTATGATACGTGGTAATGATTTCAAATGAAAGGTAAGAATCGGATTATCATTATCTTTTATTTCCATCATGATCATCATGTTTTATGACTTCCACTGACTCTACATTTACCACCGTTTCACAAGTAAACAACATGGAGAAGAAACGGCAAGAAACTCCATAGCATCCTAGAATATGACTTAGTTTTGAGTTAGGTCTGGCAGCGTGTGCATCCGCGGCATACCCGAGCAGACTGTGTAGTGCCTCGCTCGACTCTGTTATTTATAGTGCACGATCGATGGTAGGGGCCACGTGATCGAACACGCTCGGCAACTTTAGTGCACGTGCGTGCACCTGCGTGCACCTGTGCGCACCTGCGCGCCTCGTAAGATTGTTCGTTCTTATGACTATCTCCGACATATATTAATAAGACTTTCGCCATGAACACTTTCGGAATCTCTCGAGCGCATGGAGAGGAGGTTGCAGTGGTGGTTAGGACAGAAAAGTGAAGTCTGTACTGATTTATTTGGTAATTTGTCCCTCAATTAAACTTACACATCTTAATATGTGGTATCGTTCCAATACCTTTCATTTCCTTTGTCGCTCATCATTACCTCTTTTTTCATTTCCAGGTGCCAGACAAAAACGGTATTATAGCAGACGTGGTCCTTGGCTTCGACGACCTCGATGGCTATGTTAAAAGGAACACCCCATATCTGGGAGCGGCAGTGGGCCGCTGCGCGAACAGAATTGGTAAAGCAACCTTCACGATAGATGGCGTCAAATATGATCTGGCTAAGAACGTTGGGGAGAATCATTTGCATGGTGGCATCGTTGGGTTTGATAAGGTAATTTAGTCTTCATTTTATGGGCTTTTCACCGCGCAGCGGTGCCCTCAACACAAAATTTAAGATTTCTCATTCAAGAAAATCTAAAATGAAAAGGCTTCTACAAAATCTAAACATTTTATACAATACAGTAGGTATAGTTTCAAACCACTACACTTTAAAGAAAATTTAAATAAATATCTAGTAAGATCATAGTTTCTTGAAATTGTTAAGTACCTTTGTTTCATTAAACCTAACTATAAACAACATAAAAAACTTCTGTATGTCCAGCAATGGACGTCCATCGGCTGAGATGATGATTTTTTTTTTTTTTTTTTTTTTAATTTATTTAAAATTTTCAAAAATACAAAGGGTACAAATTACTTTATATTTCGCCAAACTGCAGAACAGTTTGTTGGCGAAAAAAAACATTACACTCAACTTAATACAATGAGTCTGTAATCTTACCTATACCTATACATAAATAAAAGTTAATCTTAATGTACACTGACCTGCAATACCAAGTACTACAAATTTAATATTAAAATTTTTCTAAACGTCTAAACGATAGAAAGCTAGAGATTTTAAATAAAAACGTTTAATGGCAAATGTTATCAGTTTCTTTTGTAACTATAGTAAACTGTAAATTAGTATTCATTATTATTGTTATTCATTTTATTTTCGAAAGTATTATCTTGTAACCTTTAAAAGTTATTGCAATCTCAAAAGTGCAATACCTAGTCCCGCAGGCAGTGTATCAAAATAAAGCAATATAGGTAATATCTCAAACCCACAGCAGTGAGTTTGTGATATCACATATATACGAGTACATACCCAAACACCTACTAACAGCGATTGTTTACGACATTTACCTACTTATTATCAATTATAGTGATTCAAGAATAGTTTTTTTAAGTTTAGCTTTTAAGGATATTTTACAAAGTTTCTGTTTTTGCCTTAACCAGTCAATATTGTTAAATATTTTCGGAGTTAAGTACTTAGTGGTTCTTTCACCATAGTAGTTTTTAGCTGTTGGTTGAATTAATTTACCTTCTCTGACCCTTCTGGTATTATATTTATTTTCAACAGGTATTTTAAAATGTTCACAGGTGTACTGATTAATGGCCACTAAGTATTCAACCTTATGTTTAACTGGGATAATCTTACATACAGGAAATAGTTGATCATAATTTTTATTACATTTTTGTTTTGTTTTTTTGTCTACTAAATATTTTTTCATGAATTGAATCTGCAACTGTTTTATCGCATGTACGTATGTATCAAATGTACATCCATAACTGCTCAATCCATAACTAATCAATGAGTCAGCAAGCGCATGATAAACAACATAAAGTGTCCGCCTATTCAATGCCCCATTTAGATGATATAATTTCCCCAATACTGATCTTAACCTTGCGCACACTTCACTAATATGAGGTTTAAAATTAAAGTTTCGGTCTATTAGCAAACCTAAATATTTAAATGTTTCGACATACTCCAAACTACCACAATTGCAATTTCTTTTTTCTTTGTGCAGACAATCATACGTGTGACCAACGATTTTGATCTCATTAGTGTTTATCTTTTTAGCTTTTCTATTGTACCGAGAGTGTATATGCATGCACTTAGTTTTGTTTATATTTAATATTATACCGTTGTCATGTGCCCATTTTGTTACGTTTTCAAAGTCTAACTGAATGTTGTTTTGTATGTCTGTTACGTCAGTTGAGGCGTACAATAAACACATATCATCGGCGTACATATACACCCTACACCTACCAACAACATTGGATACACTATTTACGTGCATTATATATCCTATCGGTCCGTAAACCGATCCAGTTGGAACACCCAGATTCACATCAGACTCACAGCCTTCTGTACCATTGACAACAACACGGAGGGTTCTGCCAGTTAAATACTCCCGGAACCACTTGTTAGTAGGGCCCCGTATTCCGCATTCTTTCATAGCCTGGAGAAGAACCTCGTGATCCAGAGTATCAAAGGCCTTTTTATAGTCGATAAATAGCGCTATAATCTGCTTTCCATCATGATGATATTATGATACCCTGTATGCCTCTTTAGTATGGTACTTTAAGGCACTTTTTTATTTTAGGTTTTATGAATGAGAAATCTAAAATTTTGTGATGAGGGATGGCTGAACGATGAAATGCCTTTTATTAAAGATTTAGAATACTCACCAACTTACTGTATACATACTCGAAAATATTGCAGAAAAACTGGCAAACAACCGTAGTAGGAACAAAAGTGATCTTCAGTTACTTATCCAAGGACGGAGAAGAAGGTTACCCAGGAGACCTGGTCACCAACATCACCTACGAGGTGAAGGATGACAACAGCTTCCACATGGAGTTCGTCTCGAGGACCACTAAGAAGACGGTGGTCAACTTGACCAACCACTCGTATTTCAACCTGGGTGGGCATGAGACCGGCGCTGAGGAGCTGTATAACCATGTTGTTACTATTAATGCTGACAGGTAAATAGACAGTTAAACAACAGTTGTTAACAAGCAACAGGGTGTAAACTTAGCGTTACATATATACTTTCGGGGGTTGTTCAGACAATTAAACTGTATAACTTTCACTGCAGGGTAAATTTTATATCACCGCGGATAACTTCAGCATGTACCTACATACTGAACAACTTTCAATATGGAGCCAACTTCGAAATCTGCTGTCCCATACAAAACTGAACAACTTTCAATATGGAGTCAACTTCGAAATCTGCTGTCCCATACAAAACTGCAGTAGGTACCTAGTTAACTATTCAGTTCAAATGTATGGGACAGTTGTTTTTTTTTCTCGCGAATAGTAAAATTTGATGAGTAGAGGTATGTACCTACATGCTTAAGTTATAAAAAAAAAGTTTTTAGCGATTTCTTGATATGCTTATTAGTTTATTACATAGGAAATGTCAATGGCTCCTCGACTCAAATGTATGGAACAGCAGATTTTTTTTTGGCCATATGTTCTTGAGGTTGACGGTTTGATGATAATGATGATGAAGTACATAAGTATACAGGGTGAAATTTAAATTATTGGCATCCTTTTTTAACTTTAAGCCTACCCATCAAACTGAACAACTTTTACTATGGATGCAAACTTTTACAATGGTAGGACAAATTTGAGGGAATTTAATTACGAGAGGACAGTTTTGTATCGTATAGCATTAAAGTTGATGTTTTTTCGCCAGGATAACAGAAACGGATGCGGACTCTATACCGACGGGACGTTTCCTCAAAGTCGGCGGAACTCCATACGACCTACGCGTGCCCAAGAGAATCGGTGACGTCATCAACTTGGCCAGCAATCTGTACGATGATAACTTCTGCGTGTTTACGTTCGGGAACAAGGTATGTTTTAGATTTTTTAAAGGATATTTGAGATAATAGTTGGACTCCTTTTGTTTTACAACGCATGCTACTAATGCGTAGTTATCAACACAGAAATGCATACCAATTTACTGATTCAAACGAGCGGCTACAAACTACGAGTACAATGCAACATCATCACCTTTCAGACTATTCAGGCCACCCAGGGCACAGGCCTCCTCTAAAGGCCGCCCGAGCGCGCTAAATACAAAGTTTCGTCCTATTTTCAATATTAACCAGTTAAACTAAAGCATTTGTTAACACAATCAAGAATCCATTATCTGTGTCAGTACCTACCTTGTCAGATTTCCGTTTAATTATTTATTTCAAAAGTTACCGTCGCTCAAAGATTACCATACGAATCTTAAATTAATCCTATTGAATACCTAATTATAAATACTTGAAATCTGACAAAGTACTGGCACAGATATTGGTTTCTAAATTGTGTTAACAACATGTTATTTTAATTACTAAATTTCCAAACTAGGACCTAACTTCGTTTTGTGTGGAGCGTTCTATCAGGAACATCCTGTATACGACATATTTTCAAGTCTTATAGGCCAAGCTGTAGTTATTTTTTAGCATCCTCAACCTCAATAGCTGACACCGCTTTAAAAATGGATCGTTTAAAGTATACACCTTCCATTCCAGGACCTAAACTTCGTCTCCCGCGTCACGCATCCCTCAGGACGCTACCTGGACCTCTACTCCAACCAACCAGGTGTCCAGCTATACACAGCTAACTTCCTACCCTCGCCCGAAGACCAGGCCCTCATCGGCAAAGGAGGGGAAGGCTACCGTCGCCATGGCGCCTTCTGCCTGGAAACCCAGAATTACCCAGATGCCATCCATCATAATAATTTTCCGTCCCCTGTCTTAGTTCCGGGCGATAGTTATGTGCATAAAGTGGTTTATTGTTTTGGTTTCGATAAGGAAGAGCCTAGAGTTGTTTTTGCTTAGTAGAAATTCAATTACATCACAGAAAATTATTCCACAAAAATATAATTGACAGGAAATTCAGGATAAATTAAATTTGTTAACATACATAGGGGGGTAACCATGAAACTGAACAACTCTCAATATGGGACCAACATTGAAATCGCGAAAAAAAAGTCTGCTGTTCCTGCACATTAGTCAAAAATTTTAGGGTTTGACCCTAACAATAATTAATCTATCGCTAAAACTTTGCAGTGTGGTATACAGATTACGGTTGACAAATAATCTAGGTTTTAATTTTTCCGGTCCTAGATTATTTGTCAACCATAATCGGTATAGGTACTTTACTTTATCACACTGCAAAGTTTCAGCGATAGATGAATTATTGTTAGGGTGTCCATAAAAGGAAACTCTAAAAGGGTTGGACTAATAACACACATTTTACATGTTTTTGGGTTGAGACTTGAGTAGCTATCGACATTTTCTATGGAACAGCGAATTTTCATTTCGCTCTTTCAATTTTGATCTTATAGTAAAAGTTGTTCAGTTTAATGGTCTGAAGGGTGCCTCCTGCCGATCACACGTAAGGGCACCCCTTTAAGTATCTAATGCATTTATATTTAGGTACTTACACCGAGTGTGTAATGAAAGAAAACAAAATCCTTAGATTATCAAGATAGACAGTCAAAGCTACGAAAGCGTCGAAAAAAATAGGAACCAGAACTGGTTCCAAAACCCTATACATATACACGCACACATACATATTTTGTATGGCGCCTCACGCACACCAACCTAAGAAAGTTAGCCCCTTTTGTTTTATACGGAACAAGTGTGAGGCTCATTCTAGACATATACTTTTTCTAAGACAAAATCATCGGCAGTTGGCATTGAATTTCTAGGTCGATGGCAGTTGACCTACCTATGTATGTTTACCTACCATTTATATTTAGCCCTAGTCTTCCATACCATTTTGTGATATTTGCATTTAAAGTGGTGACATTTCAACAACGATTTTATTATTATAATGGTAACAAATGAAGTAATATATAAAATCAAAAATCTATCTACTGACCTACTTGTTTTTTTTTCTTGAAATAATAGTACAACCTAACTACTTACCTATCTAAGGTACCTACTTACCAAATTTTTTCGCAATTTCATTTGTAGCAAGTTCCTACTTACCTAACCTTACCCAATCCTAACCACCTCTAAAGAAAATAATAACAGTCTTAAATGTGTGTTAATAGGTCCATAATAATAATGTTATAATCGTTTGAACGTAACGATTATTATGGTTCTCATCTCTTATCATTTATCAATAACTACAGTTCATGGACAGTCATCGTTATCGATAACTTGGTCCTTGCCTTGGTCGAAAATGGACACAAAGACACATGCACAGGAAGTTCACAAATAAGTAAATATACTTAATCTAGATCTAGCACAAAAAACATTTCCTTTCAACTCGTATTTTTACTGGACTTTAAGAGATATAGATATAATAGGTAGCTAGGCAATTAACGCAATGGGTTATTTCTCCCCTCCGGAAAGAAAGCGTCAATTTTCGTCCCGCTGCGCTAAACTAAGTTGCCGCTTTCTACCTCCGTCGAGGAGAAAAATAGTATACTAACCTCGGGCAGTAAATAAGAAAGTCTCAGATCTCATGTTTGTTGAACGAGGCGAAGCCGAGGAATTACACGAGATTTGAGACCTTTCTTACTTTCCTGCCCTCGGTGCGTAATCTACCTACTATTATTGTGCACGGTCTTAGACATATAAATCGTCCAAGTGCACGGTACGTTGTACTACGGTGCATTATAATCCCAAATTACAAACACGCTGTATATTCAATCGTGTTATAAAACATATATCTTAATCAGTTTGATGATAAACAAGAACAACACATAGATGAGCAGCTAGTTTTATGGGGTGCACAAGTTTCTTAATTATTTGTAGGTATTAAGAAATTTGTTATTTCGGTTACCTACTTGTTTTTTTTTTCGTTAGTGCTATTTTAGTGGCAATGGCAACCAGTAACATCACCTATAATTCATGTACGTATAATTATTTGTCACACATAATTACGAAGGTAAAACTTCAAAATACTTAGGTATCTACAGTCAGGGTGTATACAGGGTCAAATAAACGGCAGTTCCATTCAAAACTGCAAACCTACTCAGCCAAATGTATGGGACAGCTCGTTTTTTTAGCGATTTCGATGGTCGTCTCTTAGAGAAAGTTGTTTAGTTTGATGGTCTGATCATCCCCTTCAAAATGTGTCAGCATATTAAGAAGGAACCTGTGTATATAGGTGCTTCAGGAAGCTGGCAAAGATATTGTCTGTAAGAAGGTGCTTACATTTATTGTATCTGTATTATTCTATAGCAGCATATCGTAGAGAGACAGGCTTCATAAAACAACGTTTAAAAATAATCTGAAATGTTATTTTTACAGTTTACAACAATGTAATTTTATCAGAATCTGATTATGGAATATTTAACGATGAACCGGTGAAGAAATTCACGTGGAAAACTGATAGTGGATTTTCACTTACTGCCATATCTTATGGAGCTGTTATTCAAGCTATTAAGGTATGTAACTATACCTAGCTAACCAATTCAAAATGTTATGCAATGTCCATCGTGTCGCAAAATGCCAAAATTAATTGCGGTACCTGGGTATTTCCACGGTTTTCCATTACCTATTCACGGAGTTGCTTTGTGGGTCTGCTATTGGGCGGTCACGTGCGCGTCGGTTGCCCCATCCCCGGCCTACAGTGGAACTCCTGTGGTTGCTCAGGATATTGTTCTTTTATAAGAACAACCCTTGAAGTCACCAAAATATCAATATAACCGTACAACGTCAAGCACTTTTGCTATAAAAACTCGACATTGGCAAAATCATCATTAACCAAAGATGGCAGCCATATTTTTAAAAATAGAATAGAATTACCTATTCACGTGATTTCCATGGCAAATTTTATTTTAAGTAAGCCCAGATGCTTTTTAAAAGGTCTTCAGCTCCATAGTGATACTTGTCCAAGATGGAATTCCAATTTCATGCGGTAGACGCCCAACCACCTTTTAAAAGGCACTCGATTTGAATGTGACATTCGATATTAAATAGTGTGCTGTATGATATATGCACATTAAGACTAATTTTCAAAAATTTTACCCTCTGGGCCGGTACCATATATGTGAACCTATAAAAAGGCATATACGGGCAAGTACTTAGCTAATGTTTGGTCGAAAAAGCCTGGGCGTTACGAGGTATATAAAAATATACATGAATGCTGTATAATATTGTATGAATGTCAAGCCTAGAACCATACTAGAACGAATCGTTCTAGATGTTAAGCACTTGCATGAAGGGGGTTCATTTTGGTTAGCTATGAAGTTTCAAAGTAATTTAATTCCAAAAAATTTTGGTCCGATGAAATCAGAAATAAGTATTGATTATAAAGATAAAGTAGTATAATATTGTTAATGATAGGTGAGGTGAATCTTTTATACTTAATAAACATAAAGATATTCTATATTTTTTTATTTTGAATCATAAAAACAATCGTATTTCACATAAAATAAATGTGGTATGGAGATGATGACACCAAGTAATTAGAAACTCAAATTGTAGGTACTATAAAATGGAACGATGATCAGAAAATTAGGTAGATACCATACTTTAAATATTTTTTTTATATCCTAAGTACCTATTCAATTTTCAAGGTTATGGCGTCCATCTTGGTATAGAATGATTTGCCAATCATAGATTAATATGTATATTTGTCAATGACGAGTTTATGTAGCAACAGAACCCCCAAGACGTTGCAACGAAAGCAATCAAATTGTACTTTCTTCTAAGGATAATTTCCGATCTGAATAGAAGATCATGTTTACCATAACGTTTCCAGGTCCCAGACAAGACCGGTAAGATAAAAGACGTAGCACTAGGCTTTGACGACCTGGAAGGTTACATAAAGATGAACACTCCAGATCTAACAGGATGCGTGGTAGGACGCTGTGTGAATAGAATAGCTGGAGCGAGGTTCCAGCTGGATGGAGTGGAATATGTCTTGACTAATAACCTGGGGCAGCATCATTTGCATGGCGGGTTATCTGGGTTTGACAAGGTAAGCCAATACCATAGTTCTACGACATTGAAGCTGAGATTCAGAGAAGTCTTTAGGCGTGAGCTTAAGTCAGGTCAAAAATGTATGGATTTTGACACACAGGAGTTCGAATTCACTCGCTTTAGTTGAGTTATAATTTTATTACTGGATTACACCTGCCACACACATACGGAATTGCGATCTGGAATTCAGAATGAAAACAGTTTTTCGTATGGAGGTTCCCCCTCCAGATTTGCGAACGGAATTTCAAACCTAACGAAAAACCTGTTTTCATTCGTAATTCCGTGAGTATGTGACAGGCCTTAAAGACGCCATTTTCAACAGAGTAATTATTCCGTTTTCCGTGTTTTGAACGTAAGTATTCAAACAGCCTACAACTACACGGTACCTATTATAGGCTGTTTCAATAGGTACCTATTTGGAGAGTCTGCCTGCCTCCTGGCCTCCAACCCTTCTTCTGATCGTAGCTGTAGGTATGTAGGTAGTGCGCTGAGTTACGGAGAGAGAATGCAGTGTTTAGTGCTGCGCTCACATTCATGTATTTAAAAATATTAGCTTTTGTTTATTATCTTAACTATTATAAAACTATACATACATATACATATTTACAAAAAAAAGATTACGATATGGTTTTTAAATATCCCCGACTCGAAATCAACCTTTTTTAGCTGTTTGTGTGTTTGTTTGTGTGTTTGTTTGTTTGTTTGTTTGTTTGTTTGATCGCGCATCACGCAAAAACTACTGAACCGATTTTGATGAAACTTTTTTTGTTTGATAGCTTATGATCTGACTTAAAATCTGGTATATAATTTGTGCGGACGAAGTCGCGGGAAAACACTAGTACCTAATATAATCGTAGTTAGCTGTATTCAAAAAAAATTAATACCTAACTCAAATTCCAGGTAAACTGGAAATCTACAGTAGACCGCAGTAAAGTAATCTTCAGTTATCTATCCAAAGATGGAGAGCAGGGTTACCCAGGGGACCTGATGACCAACATATCCTACGAAGTGAGGAACGACGACACCTTCCGCGTGGAGTACACTGCGGTGACCAATAGGAAGACGGTGGTCAACCTGACCAACCACTCGTATTTCAACCTGGCTGGACACGAGACCGGGGCTGAGGAGTTGTATAACCATGTTGTTACTATTAATGCTGATAAGTAAGTTGATTATTATATTAAGCTGAAAGTAGACGACAAATCGCGGGCATCGCGACTTTTTGTTGATTGGAAACGTCCCGTGGATAACGTATGAGGCGACAGAGGTATAAAGTCTCTTTTGCAGTGTTGTTATCGGCCAAGTGTTAAAGCCACCGTCTTAACTATTCTTATGCCACCGTTCACCACTTGATACGTTATTCCCTACGAGTTATTCCACTCACCCTGAAACCTTAAGTAGGTGCCTATGGTAAAAATGAGGCTTTCTACAACTATACGCTTAAACAGATATTAGTTGATAGTTGTAGTAACGTTTCTGACCACCCGAAAAGAATGACGTTCGTGAGCTTATGTATATGTTTGTGTTTTGCCCATCTGTTTCGTAGATGTCGGCGATATATCCTGATGAGATATTCAGATAGCCTAGGCATCTAATAAATATATCGCAAAGAAATGATAGGATTCTGGTCTTTTGCGTGTTGCATAAGCGATCTGACACTTTATCAGGAAGTGGAGAAATAAGGCCTTTATATAGGGCCTGTTTCACCACTTCTGAGTAAGTTCCTGTTAGCGTATCCGACAGATAGTTTGAAAATGCGTCAAAATATCTGTCGGATAAGCTAACAATAACAAGAACTTACTCATAAGTGGTGAAACAGGCCCTTATAATAGTATCTTTAATTTTCATGCTTCAAAGCAATGATACATAATTTTTAAAGCCTTGATGATGATAAGAGAAATCCTTACCGAAATCGGGCATTTAGAGATTTGGCATCCACCTAGATACCCTGGTATCAATTCTGCAATATCGTATTTTCTGAAAACTTTCCAGGGTCCTAGAAGGCGATTCCGAGTGGGTACCAACTGGTAAGTTCATCAAGGTTGGCGGTACGCCCTTTGATCTTCGATGCCCCACTCGACTTGGTGACGAAAGGATCGACAATACGGATTCACTGAGATACCACCATAACTTCGTTGTTTGTACTCCAGTTAATAGGACAAAGGTGAGCAGCATAATGTCTCATTAAAAATAAGTTTTTGAAAACCTTAGATTTGCGCTAAAATGGTTCTCTATGGCTAGGCGGCTCTGCTAGGCCTACGTCATTTGGCCATAGGTACCGAGATTAATACCTAGACATTGGCACATCGTAAGTGATGCGCTTGCTTGATTTCTGCCAATCGCTCCAGACGGCAACGTCGTATAAGTCGCGCGCTGTACGGAGTATTAACAACACTGTGGCAAGCATCGAGGTACATTTTTGCGGATACCGTCTAGCAGTAATTAAAGCATAGGAATCTATCGTTTTCTAGGGAATTGATGTATCTGTTACGAAGTAGGTATCCAGTAATCTGTGGCCCTGTCCTGTGGCCCTGCTTTCGAAATTATTGCAAAAAAATATGACGCCCATTCTTACGACACCCGTCTCGATTGGTGCTATTCGAAGCTTATAAGTATAAAACCACACCGCATCGGACATCGTCAGCATCTCTGATTACCATACTGTGTAATTATTACCTTTTTACAAAGTTATTTTTCTCTCCTCCGGACGGAAAGCGTCAATTGTCGTCCCGCTGCGCTAAACGAAGTTGTCGCTTTCCACCTCAGTCGAGGAGAAAAATAGTATACTATCCTCGGACAGTAAATAAGAAAGCCTAAGATCTGAGACCTTTCTTACTTTCCTGTCCTCGGTGTGTAATCTACTATATTTATAAAGTTACAGTTAAAGTTGTATTTAGGTACTCTTAGATATTCCGTGGTTAAAGTTACAGTTAGGAGGGTAAGGACGAAAGAGTGCATTGATGTTTTAAGCGAACACGCGCATGCACTTAAAATATCTATCGTACCTACCTACCTGACTGCTTTTAGCTAAACAACGGAACAATTGGAGCTGCCTAAGAAACCACAGAACCTCTTCGCTTTCAAAAATTTGTCTTTATCATCTCCCAGGACTTAACCTTCATATCGCGCGTGGAACATCCACCATCAGGCCGCTACATGGAAATCTACAGCGACCAGCCAAGCGTGACCTTCTACACAGGCAACTTCATTCAGGCCCAAGGTCATCCAGACATGGTCGGTAAGGGAGGAGTCATGTACGGACGCTGCGGAGGCCTTTGTTTAGAGACCATGAACCTGGTGGACGCTATACATCATGGACATTTCCCTTCACCTGTTTTGAAGCCTGGTGATGTGTATAGACATAGGGTATTGTATTGTTTTGGATTTAAAGAGTAATGTCACATTATAACCAGTAGGCTATTAAAAATGGCAAAATCTCGGACTGTGTGCGTCGTCCGAAATACTGCCGTTATGTGCTGTGGGCATGTGTACACGAGATGCAAATCTACAGGGTGTAACTTTAAGAGGTTTCCCTGACTGAACGACCTTGACTCTTTCAGAGCCACCTCACCTCTACTAAACTACGTTATTTTAGTAGATATA
This sequence comes from Agonopterix heracliana, assembly GCA_963693445.1. Lineage (NCBI taxonomy): Eukaryota > Metazoa > Arthropoda > Insecta > Lepidoptera > Depressariidae > Agonopterix > Agonopterix heracliana. The sequence continues at coordinate 5,898,783 of OY856321.1, forward strand.
CCTATTTATGAATGGCTTGTCCTCACTTTGTCCTTCATTATGTCACTGTGGTGCCTTCTAATCCAAGGAAATCACATTCTAAAAACATAAGAATTCGCACCAAATTTAACAATTATCTAATTAACTCATTAAATATTGGTCTTAAAAAATTTAGCAATTTTAGATCTTAACATTGTCTACACAAAGGTGCGTGTCTCAAGTAAAAGTGACTTTAACTTAGAAAGTAGATGCACATAATACAGATTTTTTCCAATATTTAGGCTTTTCTTTGAACACAGGTTTCATATGTATTTTATAGAAAAATAAGAAATATGATCTATAGCAAATAAAGCTGAGATGTTGAAGATCATTGCTACACTTTTCCATTATTTTTGTCTTTCTAATAACGAGAAGATAGCTTCTAAAAACCAACGAAATATGGCCCGGCCCTGCGGTTTTATTAAGTAAATGAAATTTTTCAGAAACAATCTAAAATCTAATCTCTATGTTTGTATGAAGTCAGATTTTCGTTAAATGTAAGTATATATCGTTTTAAAGTTACAGTATTCCAAAAATTTCCATACAAATCTTAAATAAATTCCAGCATGAAAACTGTATATTTTAACGAAAATCTGACTTCATACGAACATAGAGATTAGTTTCTAAATTGTTTCTGAAAAATTTCATTGACTTTAATTGGATAGTATTAAAAATATCACCAGACTACGTTTGTATGCAGCACGCATTTGCGCTCTCGGAATAAACTTCTCTTAAATGCGTTACATGCTTCAGACCATCAGGGTGAAAGTTGTTCAGTTTGATAGTCTGAAGCTGTAGTCCTGTGAAGGTGATCAGACCATCAAACTGAACGACATCGAAATCGCGGAGAAATAAGTTGGTAGTTAATAGTTATAGCCAAGTTTCTGACTACACTGAATGGGCTTTGTGGTAGTGACATTTTGTCAAAGAGATTTAAACTTATTACTATAGAGAGGACATCGCGAACCAAATCGTAATCCATGACTTGTTACCTCGAGGTAAAAGTCGTTCTAGTTTGACACGTCGCACTGACATGATGCATTCAATATTGCAAAACAACGGGATAATTTTTTTTGTATGAAAACCTGTCCAATGTCCTCTCTATAAGTAGTACCTAATAAGTTAATAAGTTAAATCTCTTTGCATTTTGTATGGTATGTGTATTTATTGGAACAATTTTAGTATGATTTGATGGAACTTAACTACGAGTAAAATAAGAAGGAAAATTAATATTGAATACATTTTTGTAATTTCTTTCATATTTATTACGTTCAGATTTCATATAACAAATTTTTTACCTAGCTATTTACCTATTAATATTCTAAGTTTCAGTAAGTTCCTAATCATTTCTAATAAGTAACAAATAAAAACCATTGAGTACAGTAACTTAGTACCTCAATGATAAAAACTGGGAAGTAGATTCAAATTATAATTATACAAAGTTATTTATATCAATGCTGCCATAGTAGGTACCTATTTAAAAAAATCTAAAAAAACGATTGTTCATAATGTATTGTGATAATTTCACGAATAACCGTAGAATTATCCTGATTATTTTGGATTTAAATGAATTAATTTCTAGAACAAAAAAAGGCGTGGTCCTATAACGAAGCTTCCAGACCATTTGTGGAGCCATTGTGTCCGTTCTCATTTAGTTCACCCCACGTGAGATTCAGGCTCCTTTTCATACCCTCGTCCAGGGGCGGTATGAGTGAGCGAGGCAGCAAGAAGGTGGATAAGTTGAATAAGTCTAGAAAGACTTTGTAGCGGTCACTGGAAAAGAAAAGATATTTACGTATAGTCTGTCTCATAGACGAACATTTTTTCGCTGTCTGTCTATAAAGTCGTGGCATGAATGTTTGAGGAACTAATCATTTTAGTATGGTGGTGTTGGTGTTGCCAGGTTATGCTTGATTTTGACTTTCTTGCGTGGAGACAGCGCCCTCATTTTTTGCCAAGACTTTAGGTATAGACATACTGTACTATGCATTTTATTTATTCCTCTATTGATATCACACTAGTGTTGTCTAACAATAGTGAAACAATATTCTGTCGATACTATAGAAACATATCGATAGTGCTAAGGCTATCGATATTTTCGGGTTAATCCCGGTATCCCCCACGGTCTCGGCCCCAGTGGGGGACAACGGGAAAAAATGCTCGCTGTCCCCCCGCCTCCCCCACTGGGGGCCATCGGGAAAATATGTTTATCTGATACCGGGAATAACCCATATTTTCGGGTAGTATCAATTAGTATCGATACTAATACAGCATCTCAATATGATATGGCGCTGATCATTTATTACGTAAGACGATTTGGGGGTAGAGGGGGTCCGAGCAAGTCTTTATTTGCATCTTTTTCATTGTAATTGTGCATACTTTTACGTAGGGGCTAGGGGGGTTAGAAAGTGCTTAAAATTGTCTCACGTAATAATTGAACAGCCCAGCCCCTATGAAATGATACAATTGATCTATCGATATTTTCGATAGTATCAATTGTTCTAAATTGTATAAGGTCAGGTGGGGTAAGACAAACATACTTTATTTTATATTGAATAAGTATAGCGCCATAACTTGGGGTAAGACCAACACTTTTACTAAATCTGTAAATACCCTACCTATATATATAGGAGTGTTATGGGGTCAGTTATAAAACAAACAATTTGTTTAATTCAATATGAGTCTGATTTAGTTCATTCTTCCTGTTTTTGATCAAACCATAGAGTTTGAGTCAGTATTTTACTAGAGTTATGTTATTGCCTTACCCCGCCTGCCCTTACTAAGTATAGAAAATGTAAATGCTATCGATAGCAAAATTTACTATTTTCCAGGTCAACTATCGATCGATGTCAAACTATCGATAGTTAGGCAACACTTTAGAATTCTAGATTGATGAATTCGTTACATACCTGAGCGTTGACCGTAGATACTGGTAACCAGAAGATCCACCAGTCCCAATTTGCTGGGAGCCTATCATACGCTGCACCATGATCACGTGGTTGTCTGCAATAACGCATTCATCTATTAATTTTATAAGAAGAAGAATACGCAAAAGTGTGAGCACCAGAAGTAGTGGCGCTAATACCGATAAGTACCTACACACCGAAAAACTTTGAACCAGGCCTTTTACGGATTAAAATTACCTAAATGTATCACAAAAAATATCATAAGGCAGGTACTCAAAATAAAGATTGAAAAATTTGTCTCGGACGGGACTTGAACCCGCTCTCTTCCAAACCGGGGAAGTGCGTCAATATACAATTTCGCCACCGGGCCCACTACTCAGAGAACGAAATTTTCAATCTTTTGCGTCTTAAGGGACGTGAGCACCATCTACTGGAAGTTATTTCAAACCAACCAACTCGCAAGTCAAGCATTACAACTTGAATTCATACGACATATTAATTTGATTCGAAATAGCACAACATGGCTGTAACATGTTTGTAATCAATAATAGTTGAAAAATCATACTGACTGAGCCATTACCACCATTACTCGTTTTGTAGAAATGGTAACTAAATTGTTACTAAATTAAGCCAAGTCTCCAACACTTGTTTTTATGAAGAAAACAAAACAGCTTCACTTGTTGTCGTCCGCCATCTTGTTTTAAAACAAAACAGTATTGGGCGAGCATTTTGTTTCATGTTTTTGTGTAATGTTTTACAAAAAAAACAAGCGCAGGAGTTACCCCTTAAGTTGCTTCTCCGCCTAAGCACAGCACAGCTCTGTGCGATAACCTGCAAGTAACTCACAAGACTGTTGAGCTGATGAGGCTGCGAGAAGCGAGGCTCGTCGCGGTAGAACGTGGTCATGATGGCGCCTTGCACAGTTCTGTGCGATAACCTGCAAGTAACTCACACCTCCACTTGGTGGTAAGACTGTCGATGTCCATCGACAGTGTGAGGACCTGATGTGGCTGTGAGAAGCGAGGCTCGTCGCGGTAGAACGTGATCATGATGGCGCCTTGCAGAGCTTTATGCGATAACCTGCTAGTAACTCACATCTCCACTTGGTGGTAAGACTGTCGATGTCCATCAACAGTGTGAGGAGCTGATGTGGCTGTGAGAAGCGAGGCTCGTCGCGGTAGAACGTGATCATGATGGCGCCTTGCAGAGCTTTATGCGATAACCTGCAAGGATAGATTTTAGAAGTTATGATGTTAACCAAATATTTGTAGTTTCTTATCTGGATGAAACTCCAATGTTAAAATGATTAAGGAATTTTAGGGGAATGTTGATCGCAAGTCTTTATAGAAAGTATTCTCGAAAATTAAACGATTATATTACTGATATCCATAGTAAAACGGTACCTCCTCTCCCCCCGGGACCTCAGAGCGTCGTGGACGGCAGGGTCGAAGATGGAGCGGTAAATCTCACGGCGGTTCTCTGCGTCCTGCAGTCTGTGCTGACGGACTCCTTCGTTCGGCTCCAACTGCAATAATGCCAGACTTACGAGGATTCATACTGGCTAAGTGTGTAGGTACTTTAATTGAATAGTATAGATATTTCCGAAATTGCCAGGTGGAACCTTTGCTTTCCTTTGTAATCAATTCGTTCCATCCATCTGACAGCCCCATCCGGTGTGATTTACGGTTTTTGTTTTACTAAAATCCCCTCCAATTATGAAAGCTTTTCATCCAGATCCAGTCAGTTTATTAAGGAGTCACGCATGTTCATGGATGTGAGCGTATATTTTGATATTTATGATCATTCTATACCCTCTTGTATAAGGCAGAACAGGTAATTATCTACAAGCATACGTTGTGGGCATGTCGTAGGTAGTACTAAAAAAACTAATTTGTGTAGTTAGGAACACATCGTTTTGAGGCCGAACTTTAACAGTAAGATTGTCATAGGTCTTACCATAGCAGCATCGATGTCCTCTGTGATCATCTTGTTGACGGCGGCCTGGAACTTTCCCCAGAAGTTGAACCCGTGCTCCGTGAGGCCAGGTGTTCGCTCCAGCCACCGCTCGATCAGCGCCAGAAGTGCTGGCTCTTCTTCTGACCTGCGGAAACATATTTTTAACGTCACATACATAATGCGCATGCCCCTATTAACCGCCTTTACCGTCACCCATTACTTGTTTCATCGTAATCTTTATCAAATTTCAAGGTCGCGTATTGAAAGTCGCCTTGCGTGGACCGCACATTATTAGATAAGAGTAAGTATTTTTGTCGGAAGGAAAACTTACTTGTGTAAAGCATTCATGGCCTCAGGGTCGTCGCCGAAGACAGTCTGGTAATTCTGATTGTATTTCACTCGGAGAGCTTGCTTCAGGCCCAGCTAGAATACCAAATGAATAAGTTTGAGAAACATTCTTCTTAGCTCTTCGGCGAAACTGGCATTCGATTTGGAGTAAAATGGGATGCTCCAAAGAAAAGGGGGGAGGATTTTCCGCTAGGGTAGGCTAGTTTAGGGGAGGTTTGGAGAGGAGAGTAGATGGGGATATCGAAGTCAGATCTTGTAAAGCTTCGTCATGCAGCGCGATTCGTGTCGTCTAGTTTTTAATGCAGCGCACCTGCCGGTGTCTCTCTTGTAGCATGTGATGTTTATGCGTTCCATCACAGTGGTCATGTTGTCTCTTTTGCGCTCTCCGGCAAGCAAGGCCTATACGGTGAAGAAGAAGGCTTTAACTTGCCCTCGACTTGACTTAGGTCTGGACATAATTTTGGCTATGCCTTCTCACCTTGTTTTCAAGTAGACGGAACTGCAGACTCTGGAAGCCAGAGGCGGGTCGCAAATAATTCCTGAAGTCCATGAAGTCCAGGGGAGTCATTGTCTCCAGGATCATCACCTGGTCCACCAGGAGCTGGAACATGGGATTCAGAGATTTTATTGACTAATTAGCTGTTTTCGGCGACTCGACATGTCGTGAAATTATTATTCCTTATATTCTTAATAGGCTGAATAACCTGATTGTATGAGGAAAAAGGAAGATGATTGAGTGCTTCGGATAGCACGTCTGGTGGTAACTAGTAGTCGTTACATTAAAAACCACGTCAGATGCCATAAGGCGGTTTAAAAAATCTGACACCTTGCTGCCCACACGATAAGAAGAATATGCTGACAATTTTTTAAAGGATGATCAGACCATCAAACTGAACAAGTTTCTCCATGGGATATCGAAATAGAGAAAAAAAAGGTGTCCCATACAAAACTGTTAACCTATACTTGACCCAAATGTATAGGACGGCGCGCGGCGGATTGCGATTTCGACGTTGGTCCGTCTGGGACTATTGTAAAAGTTGTTCAGTTTGATGGTACTATAAATATCCTTTAAAAAGCCGTCAGTATTATTATACCTACCTAGTTGGACCCTAGTATGTGTATATCACCACTTGACACGTCATTTACCTAATCCACAACATGTTGTCATATTTATTTCGTTCTAGATAATGTCGGTTACTATTACTTATCTTGAAGTTTAGTTAATAATAAACAATTGATAATCGATACAGTTGTTTTTTGACAATAGATCGTTGTTGTTTTGGCATAGATAGGGTAATTAGGACCCTCTAAAAAGGATTACGGATTTTAGGAGTTCCGTGAATTTAACTTATACAGGATGTCCCGTAAACCGACTTCAACCCGTCGGATGCTGGTAGGTTAGGTCATGACTAAGCAGAAAATCAAAAATAAAGTTTAGTAAAAGTGTCTTAGTTTTCGAGATATTAAAAGTTTAACACAGATACTGCATAGAACATTTGTAGCTGTGGCACTCAAAATAGTGACTAAGGTAAAGAGTTTCACGAATTTGATAAAACTGACCTTATCTCGAAAACTAAAAACCTTTTCCTATACTAAAATGTTGACTGATTGATTGACTGTTTTTTTTTTCGTATATATTCTGGATAGGCATGAACTAACCTATCAGCATCCAACGGGTTGACGTCGGTTTACGGGACACCCTGTATACCTAGTTAGTTACCTATTAAGTGTTGGGTTCGGTACCTAATTGGTACGTTGGTTTTACGAGAATCTAAGCCTTAGATAGGACTGTACCTACGTAGGTACATAAGCATTTATTCAAATTTGTACGGTATTAACTAATTGTACATAAATTATTAAGTATATAACTACTAATACCTAATTGTAATCAATGATTTATACTTAGGTACCTACCTATTGCTTATGATATGAGATCCATTCAATAATAATGCAATTAATACAAAACTTTGCATCGAATAACAACATTCTTGTGTGTATGAGAGAATTATGTCATATCTACATTCATTATAACAGTAGGCTTAGCATGCCATCACCGAGAGAACGACAAAAATAGAGACGTGTCTGTCCGTTACTTTGCGTATGTGAAACCGGGTGCGCATGACGGCTTGGGTGACAACTGGCCCTACAAAATTCTGGTCCGGAGGCGAGTTGTCCACTTTGAAAAATGCTAGGGGACAACTGGCCCGAATACGGACGGTTTTCTAGTTTTGTCGTTTGGTCATGTATGTCATGCTAGCCCTTGAACTTAGGTAGGTACGTTGGCAACGAGTGCAATGTCATGGTTATCAGATTGCATTTGAAATGAGGAAAGTTATTTGATACGGTCTCGATACGGTCAAGTACTTATAATTTCACTGTGTAGCATTTCTTAGAGCTAAAACAACAGCAAGACACATTTTATGTCCAGTTTATTTTTGAACCTGGTAGTTAACTAGTTATTTGCTGTACGAAATGTGGCTTCGGCTTTCTTTGCATTTTTTAAAGAAAGCTGCTTGTTAGCCAGGAAATTACCTACTAGATTTTATTTTTATGTATATAGGAATAGTACATCGTAATTTAAATTATACCTGCCATAACGCGTATTAACCGCTCTTGAATAAAAACAGTAGGTATTAGGTAAAGAAATGAGAGAAGGTGTGATGTGAGCCCCCTTATAAAACATGATCCCGACTATTTCCAACATACGATGGAGAGAAACAGGCGAGGTCATTAATTACGTGTTTTCGTCATTCATGTCAAAAATTAAAGGAACTGTTATATCATTTTCGTGCCTATCATAAACATTCGATAAAACGTCATGATCCAGTAATCAAGAAAAAGCTTGCCAGTCTCAAAGGCCACGGTAACAGGGTCATTTATCATGTTCGTAATCAAAACTAAATATACTATGCGTAACAGAAGCGGTGTAAACAAGTTTCGAATGTTAAAAACCATTTTGTAAAGTATATGTTTTGTTTGAGGTCTGCTTGTTTTTATGGTCAGAAAGAGGTCAATGGGTCGGAAGCATCTGGAGAACCTACGTAGGTACTCCATTCATTGGTAAGGTACTCGTAACTATTTCCTTCCTGAATGTCTAAGGTTCTCACCTTCAAGATAAGGACGACCCTGTTGAGCCTCTTCAGTATCTCCATGGTGTGACCCTCATCCAGCCCTTCCACGTCGAGCAGAGTCCTCACCGAGTCCACCTCGAAGATTATCTGCTTGAACCACAACTCGTACGCTGCAAGTTAGAGGAAATTTAATTAACAACAACTTAGCACCACTTGAAACTTAAGAGGATCCAAGCGTGTTGCATACAAACGAAGTTCAATCATATTTTCAATAGACTTACAGCGTTGGGGCGGTGTCGCGGAAATGCCATAAAACGCGCGATAAACCGTTTATCGCGCCTGCCACCATACTGCCCGCGCTGATTTACTATATCTTAGGAGATCTTAGGTTTCTTTCCCTAAATGGAAATTGCCTCCTTCATTGACCACGTATTTGAAGGGCGAAGAAAGCAAAAGTATTGGGGCTAACACAAAATATCCCACTGGGTCGAAGTATACTGGCTGCCAGCCCCCACAACAAGATGAGATGAGATAGGTAACTACTATCTCTATATTTTTAAAGGGTAGCTATTAAAGCAAGCAATTAGAACGGAATCAGGAGTTAATTCAGGATCAGCAAGTAGATTCACTACCAATCAACTGAGCTTCTAGCGTAGCGGCCGTGTACTTGGCTTACTCTGATGTGTAACAATGAAGAGGTGTGCATCGCGTGGACCGTTTTGGAGGACTCTGTGCTGAGCATCCTCTGCGCACTGAACAGTTTGTCCAGCATCAGGTACTCCCCGTACAGCATGCTGACCTCATTGCCGAGGTGGGCGCCATCTTAGTCCATCGCTTCGCTGTCTTATACCTTTACTAAAGAACTTGACTTACCTTGATGTGTAACAATGAAGAGGTGTTCATCGTGGACTGGCTTGGAGGACTCTGTGCTGAGCATCCTCTGCGCACTGAGCACTTTGTCCAGCATCAGGTACTCCCCGTACAGCATGCCGGCCTCGTTGCCGAGGCGGGCGCCATCTTAGTCCATCGCTTCGCTGTCTTATACCTTTACCGAAGAGCTTGACTTACCCTGATGTGTAACAATGAAGAGGTGTTCATCGTGGACTGGCTTGGAGGACTCTGTGCTGAGCATCCTTTGCGCACTGAGCAGTTTGTCCAGCATCAGGTACTCCCCGTGCAGCATGCCGGCCTCGTTGCCGAGGTGGGCGCCATCTTAGTCCATCGCTTCGCTGTCTTATACCTTTACCGAAGAGCTTGACTTACCTTGATGTGTAACAATGAAGAGGTGTTCATCGTGGACTGGCTTGGAGGACTCTGTGCTGAGCATCCTCTGCGCACTGAGCAGTTTGTCCAGCATCAGGTACTCCCCGTACAGCATGCCGGCCTCGTTGCCGAGGTGGGCGCCGTCTTGGCCCATTGCGTCGTCCATTCCTGACCTGGAGGTTGAGATATTGAATGAATGAATGAAATGTAATACTTTTAATATTTACACCAAAAACATAGATACAGCCTAGAAAAGGAAACAAACAAACTATAATGGTACAAATAAGGCGGTCTTATCGCTAAAAAGTTTTCTTCCAGACAACATTATTAGACTAACCTTATAGATAGATGGACATGTTTGTATACAGGGTATAAATTTAAATGCGTTACGTATGAAAGGGGGTGGTTCAGACCATCAAACTGACCAACTTAACTTACTTGACAAAAATCTATCTGTGTCAGTCCTTTTGAGATACGTTAACTGTAAATGAATAAATTAAATATTTCTGTCGTGTCAGTATAGAGACAGAAAGTAGAAGGAAGGAGATGGAAAAGAGTAGCGACGAGCCATATTTTACGAAACACAGTCCAATACACAAAAAATGTTCATTAACTTGATTTATTTGCGGCTGCGTATCATTTTATGCAGCACATTGATATTTTAGGGAGGAATTCAGAAGATTTCTAATAGGTACAGATTTTTTTTTGTTCTCACAGGTTTTCTCAAGTTGTTTAGTTTGATGGTTCTATGGTGGTTTGATGGTAAGTAAAGGTTAATTATACTTTTCCTTGCACCCTGTATACACCTAATAAACCTCTTTTAAAATCCTATTGATTTAGGAACATTAATGCCTTAAGGGTAGGTATATTACCGTTGGCGCTCTCCATCCAAACGTACTATGGTGATATTTTCAATACTAACCAATTAAAGTCAATGAAATTTTGCAGAAACAATCTAGGAACAAATCTCTATGCTTGTATGGAGTCAGATTTTCGTTAAAATGTATAGTTTTAAAGTTACAGTGCCTCAAAGATTTCCATACAAATCTTAAATTAATCCTAGAATTAAAACTGTATATTTTAACGAAAATCGGACTCCATACAAGCATAGAGATTTGTTTCTAGATCGTTACTGCAAAATTTCATTGACTTTAATTGGTTAGTATTGAAAATATCACCATAGTACGTTTGTATGCAGCGCGCATTTTCGCTCTCGGAATAAAATTCTCTTAACTGCCTCCGTGGTCTAATGGTTAAGAGCATTTGGGCTTTTGACACGGAGGTCGTGTGTTCGATTCCTACGGGGGACACCTAGTGATAATGTCACTTTTTGCGTTTTTCCCTTGTTGGTTAGGACATTGCAGGCTGAATCACCTGATTGTCTGAAAATAAAGAGATTCCGTTCTTCGGATGGCACGTTAAGCTATTGGTCAGGGCTACTATCTCTGGTAGTAAGTCGTTACATAAAAACCACGTCAGAGGCCGTAAGGCGGTTTGAATAAACTCTGACACCAGGGCTTGCCCACACGATAAGAAGAAGAAGGAACATTTAAAATAGTTTCTTGAAAAAACACACTAAGCCCCACTTGCGCCAACCACGGGTTAGCAATTAACTCCGGATAAAATAGCTCTTTCAGTTGTTTTTCTATACAAAATATCATGGGTTACCAACTTAACCTAGAGTTTATTGCTAACCCAGGTTGGCGCAAGTGGGGCTAAGTATAGTAAATTATTCTGTTTGTTCTATTAAAAATAAGTTTCTAGAATTAAATAAAAAACTAGTTCGAGTTTCAATGAACCTGAATTAGGTACAACTTGTTCAAGAGATGTCAACAAAAAAATTACCAGTTCGCTAACTGGTTTTAGCTGGAAACATGACTGTAATTACTATGAAGATTGATGGTAACATCAATTATTTATGTAGTGTACCTACACAGACTGGACGTAAGAATTTCAAAGTTTGCTAAGAAACTATAGATCTGATATTTTTTAACTTAGATTCTAGGTCTGTTCCGGTTCAAGTAAAAGTATAATGTATAAAAAACTTTAAATTATGTACCTACCTATATAGTTAGTTATAATAAATACATTTTACACAATTCGTAGCACCATTAAGTGGTTTAATTAAAAATCCATTGATTCTATTTTAGTGGGGGACAACGAGAATATATTTTCCCGTTAGCCCCCAGTCCCCACTGGTCTGGTGTCTGTCCACTGGACAAGTCGAACAAGTGGAGGACAGTGATAGTGTTTTTCAATGTTTTTCCCGTTCGCGCGTAGAGGTGGGGGACGTCGGGTATAACCCTAATATAGTTTTAGGTAAGAACATCGATAGGCTTCCGCACATTGCAGCGATTTTATCGAGCGATAATATCGCTGCGATTTTGCGATAATTGTTTCCAGTACATTTTGTATGGGGACGTGCGCGATCCTACACACTGCCGCGATATTATCGAGCGATAATATCGCTGCGATTTTGCGATAATTGTTCTCAGTACATTTTGTATGGGGACGCGCTCGATCCCACACACTGCCGCGATATTATCACAACCTGACGCAATCTCTTTTGACTACATTCAGTGGTGGGGCGCATGCGTGACGCGAATCGCGGAATCGCTGCAGTGTGTAAGGTGTCGCGATATCGCTGTCGATAATATCGCTCGATAAAATCGCTCGATAATATCGCTGCAATGTGCGGAGGCCTTTAAACCCTATGGATGGGAGTCTAGGAAAAAGTCAACGTCCCTGATGGGAGTGTTGACAGACATCTGTGATAATTTGTTGATTCATATTTCATTACAGTTTTTTTTTAAACCGTTTTAGCATCGCGTGGGTATAATATGCTCACGTCACGACTATACAGTAGAGAAGACTCCTCAAGTGAGATTTTTGAAATTACTAGGGAGATGCATATTTCCAGTGCTGATTGATTGAGATGCATATATCCCTATAGTAATTTTGTCATTTTCTACTGCTGATTTGAACGTGTGAGTTTCAAAAATCGCACTCCGGACCATCAAACTGAACAACACATCGTTTCCATACCTACACATCGTTAATATCTACAGGGTGTAACAAAACACCTTAGATTGGGGTCTCAAGTAGGATTACTTACAGTTTTCTATGAAACAAACAGCAGACTTTTCACAATTTCTACGTTAGTCGGTTGGTCCCATAGAGAAAGTTGTTCAGTATGATGGTCTGATCATTCCGTTCAAACCGTCAGCATATTAAGAAAGACCCTATATTCCTAGAAGGGGTGGTGAGAGATACTTATACGTTTTTTACTAAAATGTTTTATGCAAGGTGTAGTCTTGTAATTGCAAGTATTGCAACTATCAGCGGCAACTAAGTATATGGAGCAATTTTATGGCACTAATAAGAATCACAATTCTTCTCTCAATAGGCACATGTCTAGACATCTAGAAGGCAGGTGTTAGTTCAGTGGTTGTTCTTATAAGTTCAATTACTCCATTGTTACAATTAACCAGATAGTTGCAAAGCAATTACAAGACTCCACCTTAGCTTAGGTATTTTTTTTATAACTCCCTAGGACTGGAGGGGGGGCCAATTTTTAGGAGATAGCCGTCAAGTATCAAAACGTCAACATTATGCAGATAGTAAAATATCTTCTTCGAATAGCGGGAGGTAACAAAAATTAATTAAAAATAGACGTGCCTAAAGATCACGTCTTGGCTTTTCAGTTTAGAACGACATTAGGTACGAGTAGTTACTGCAGTCAAATTGCAACACTGCACAGCGTTTTCATAAATAATTTTGGTAGGTACCTACTTGGTACGTATTAGGTAGTAGTAGATAGTAGGTATTTCCCACAGGTATTTCCTATGTCTATGGTACCTAACTGATAGGTTTTTTTTTAGTTGTGCAGCATGTGTGTAGCCAAAGAAAATATATGCTAACGCAAAGTGTAGCTTTATTTTCCGTCACCACGTTTTTCAATTAGATATAACTAGGTATTAACTTAAAACAAAAATATTCAACTTACCTCATTGGACAAGCCATTTTTTTATAAACTGGTAGGTAATTAAATTATAATAAAACAGATCAAACACACAGAATCGATTCTGAAATGATTCGAAATGAATAATATTATTACGCGTGCGTTTTTATCAATTCGAGCACGCGCTTTCGCGCCGCGTGGTTATCCGATACTGTTTGGTTGGTCTTGTTGGTTGGTCGACGTACACTGGGTTTCGATTTCGTCACCCACCAGCCCGATAATGTAACTTGAAACCTATCGTTATCGATTGACGAACACTTTTTCCAAGACAGTAATTCAGTAGGAAGGTATGAGAAAAACGCATCAAATCGGCATAAAGAAATTATGATATAGTACCTACTTAAGTATTTCAGGATTTTTTTTTTCAAATTGAAATGTTAGGTAGGTCCTATCACCTAGGTGATACCTATCACCTGCGCTATTGTACCTAAGTAGATTGATTAGTAATTAAGAGGATAGGTCGTTTTTGCTGCGCGCTCTATACAAACGAAGTTTTTAAGACACGCTCGTTTCTACCAATAACTGTCCTTTACATTTGTCAGATTTCCGTTAAAATATACCAAGTTACCTACACTACCTACACCACTAGATTTTAATTGGTAGTAGCGAACCTTTAAGGGTGTATTCAGACCGTGAATCTGAACAACTTTCCCTGAGAAACATGGGTCGAAAATCAAGTTTTTTTTTCTCCCTTATAAAACTGCGGATATCGGCCGATCTATTTTCTATGGGAGGTCCAAATTTTTTTATCGTTTTTCGACCCATCTATCCTCAGGGAAAGTTGTTCATATTCACGGTCTGAATACACCCTTAAAGTTTCGTTGTATGGTAGTTTCAAAGTTAGTAGGTATAGTTGGATGTGGCTCAAGTTTCCATACAATTCTTAAATTAATCCTAGCATTGAAACTATTATTTTAACGGAAATCTGACAAATGTAAAGAAAACATCTATTGGTTTCTAGACAAGTTAAGCTAAGTTTCTAGACTACCTATCATGTCCAAAAAAATCATTGACTTTAATTGGTTAGTATTTAAAATATCACCCGACTTCATATGCAAACACGCAGCAAAAACTATCCTGTTAAATTGTATTATTACTTAAATAAGTTTCTACTAAAATTGTTTCAAAAGCGTTTGCGACAAAAACCTACCTAGGTCCCGCGGAATATAGGTATAAATAGGTATTATGTGGCATTAAAAAAATACGTAGCCTATTTTAATCTTGCAAAGTATTGCATATTGATACAGAAATTTGACAACAAAATGTAAATAAACATGACCATTGCCTCATACAAATTCTGATGCCATAACCGTACGATCCATATCAGCCATAATTTGCATTATTTGCAACTACTAACGTTCACGTTTCATTTACGTTTCGCATTTAATTTATTATATCTACCTAAACAATCATGCTGATATTGAGTGATCATCATTGCTTGGTCTTATAGATCTATTCTATTTATGTATACCTATCGGTTAATTTATATACTGGCTGTAAGGGGTAACTTCAAATAATAAAATCCTGGAAAAAGAAATGTAGTTAAATAATTCTGAAGAAACGTGTGTAAGATAAGACATGGAATATTTAGGTAACTAAGGGCCTGTTTCACCACTTCTGAGTAAGTTCTTGTTAGCTTATCCGACAGATAGTTTAAAATAATTCGTATGAAATTATGTCAAAATATCTGTTGGATAAGCTAAAAAGAACTTATTCAGAAGTGGTGAAACAGGCCCTTAGTATTTAAAGGTCCGACCTTTGAACGGCTGTATCTCCTAAACCGACTGATGAGCCATGTCAGTTTTTGTACTGTTCACATAGCTACAGTGCATACTAAAATAATATCATACGATCAGCCTTGCAGCTGATCGTTCTTAAAAGTCTGTAACTCCTAAACCGACTGAAGTTATACAAGCAGACCTGGTCCATCCCCATCACAGAGATGCTCTACACCCCATAAACACTGAATCAGCCTTGCAGCTGATGGTAGCAAAAAGTACCTACACTTATATCTTATTTATAACATAACTTATGAAAGCCGCCACCGTTCTAATCGAAATCTTGGTTCTATCAGTGTCATAACCTTATTTCCATACTAATGAAGAGCTTTCTGTACCCAGCATTGGGATGTAGAAAAACAAGTTTTTAAGAGTTTGACGACGCATGTTCGCATTTAAAATATTCAGATGTACTAGGAGAGCAGACGTTTACAAGAGGTCGAACTTCCCCCCCTCTAACACACACAGACAGACATTGATGATGTTTGTATTTGACAGAACGCTACTTCGCTATGTACCTATAAAGAGTTTTTCCAAACCTCTTTTTTCGGCTAAAAATTATTGTTACAGAGATTTTTTTTCCACCTGTACTTTGACGAAGTGCTTACTTGACGAAATACGTATGGAAGAACTGCGTATTGGACGAAATGCGTATTGGACCAAGTGCTACTAGGTCGTAGATTAGGCTACAGTCAAGCACGTATCCATACCTTTGTTTCGAAAAAAATGATGTGTGAGTAAATAAAACTTAACGCCTACTTAAAAGTCGCACGCAAAAACTTGAATCCTTCGTAATTTTCATTGTTTTGATATGAATATCCCCCCCCCCCCCCCCCCCCAAATTTATTTAAATATCCCCCGGAAACAAAATTTTGGATACGTCCGTTAGATAGTTAGACAGCATCGAAGTTGAATAAAATCGTTTAAAAACACTTTTCTCTCTCCCCTTCCGGACGGAAAGCGACAATTTTCGTCCCGCTGCGCTAAACGAAGTTGTCGCTTTCCACCTCCGTCGAGGAGAAAAATAGTATACTACCTCGGGCAGTAAATAAGAAAAACTCAGATCATATGTTTGTTGACCTCGG
Source organism: Agonopterix heracliana (assembly GCA_963693445.1). Taxonomy (NCBI): domain Eukaryota; kingdom Metazoa; phylum Arthropoda; class Insecta; order Lepidoptera; family Depressariidae; genus Agonopterix; species Agonopterix heracliana. Next base: position 5,915,229 of record OY856321.1, read on the forward strand.
CTTCGCTGATACCTTCCTTACTTTCCTGCCCTCGGTGTGTAATCTACTTTTATTATAAAATTACTGGTGGCAATTTAATTTATGGCAGCTAGTCAGTGTCGTAATTTGTCACTGTCTTATTTATTTATTTTTTGTTGTTTTGAATAACTTACTTTTATTGTTGTTTATTTTTGAAATTTGTGTCGGCGAAGTTATTCGTGGAATGTTTTGATAAAAAAGTAATTATAAAGTACCTACCTAGTTCATTTATTAAATTAACCATGTTTACAGCGTCGAAAATGTTAAGGTTAGAATCTAAAAGCTTGATCTTATCTGTAAGTAGGTACCCGTACCAAACATGTACCTACCAAAGATTATTATTAGTTATTACCTAAGTGAGTAAGTAAGTAGGTAAGTATACTACTTATGTTTTATTTTTATGGGTTCAATAAGCTGATGATGATGCGGTACGCACGTGGTGGTACCCAACCTATGGTCGATCCCGTCTTTGTCGTTGGAAGATATCAAAGAACACTTATAATCCTGAATGAAGAGATACATGGGGCATATATGTAGAAAACCTACCTAGCAGCAAAATACACCCCATTGACTAGTATTGGAAAGCTGGAAACTAACTATACCAATTTCAAAACTTTGAAATGCCGTAGTTTTGTGTTTTTTTTTTTCTGATTATCAAATAAATACGAAAACGGAACATACGCTTTGGTTCGAAACATACGTTTTGGCGGCATCGCGCGTGCTTCCAACTCTTCCAAGATTAGTGCTACCTTAAAAAAACTAGCAAAAGATATGGGCTGTATGGGCTAGATTCCCTTGCCTTGAATTCAATAAAAAAAAAATCTAATTGCTGTCAGTCAGTGTCACTTTGACATTACTAACTTTGATATTTACGCATTTGTGTCGCTCGTATTTTTCATCCCAATACACGATTAATTCGCTATTAAACAATATAAATCGAGTGGGAAATCGAAATAACATAATATCTGGACTCACTGTAAGTAAATATTCGTACATTAATATTACCATAACGACAGATATAAGTAAAAAGTAAACATGAATTTGTTATCATGTTATTTGTTTTATATTTGATAATTCGGCCAATCTAAGTGATTAGCGTTAATTAAAACAAGCAAAAAGTGCACTTTTATAGTCTTTCTGCTGATAAAAGTGGAGAAAGACGTTCTAGTTTGATGAATAAAAGAGTATATTTCAAGGAGTAATGACATCAGATCTTAGTCATTTGCGGCGGTACTATAGGCAACCCGGTATTAGATTACATGGAATAGTGAATTTGAATGGTCATTGTTTAAAATTTAGTTGTTTAGTTTACTTACTATTGTTGTACAAGAGCATTAACAAAGGTTTTGCTTACGTTAAGATGTGGGCCTCTGTAATTTGGGATATCCAGACAACATTATTTTTAACCCCCGATGCAAAAAGAGGGGTGTTATAAGTTTGACGCCTATGTCGGTCTGTCTGTTTGTCTGTGGCATCGTAGAGCCCAAACGGGTCGACCAATTTCAATGCGGTTTGTTTTAATAGAAAGCAAATTTTTGCGGTAGTGTTCTTAGCTTTGTTTCATGAAAATCGGTTCAGTAGTTTTCTAGTAATTTTAAAAATTACGAAATAAAAATTTAAATTACAAATTTAAAAAACCCCCTACACTAAAAACATACATTTAAAAAGTGAAAAATAATTCGGTCACCTATTATTTTCAATGTATGTTTTACCTTTTAATTATTTTAAGATATTTTATGTAAATTAATGTGTCGGGGACCGCAAGTGATTGTTGAATAAAAAATCTATGGTCATTTTATAGTGGTCCCCTACGCATTACATTTCGGAAGAATTAACGCAAGTTAATGGTAATCGTTAATGTGTGTAAAATTGCATTAAAACTATCTCTGTCTATCCTGGTTTTTTTTGGGCTTGTATCTGGCGTCGCCGTCGGTCGAAAGCTTTGACTACTTATATGAAGACTGGTAACGCGTGTAATTCTACTAACAAACATTACTGCCACTTTTTGCGGGGGGCGAGGTAACATGCAATCCGCAACTTTGGATTTTATTCCCCATAACTTTAGATTCTAATTTCTAATGTTAAAAATCATGAAAAGTAGTCTCATGTGAACCCCAAACGTTCTAAGTTCGAAATTATTGTTTCGCAATTATAGGCTGTCTCGTTTAGTGATAAGGTATAAAATTTTATGTAAATGCACATGATCAATTGATCTTATACCGTGGCAGAGGGGAAATGCTACCGCAAGGCGAGTCCTTATAATAAATACCTAGTTAAAGGGCGAAAGACTAATCAGATGTGTTGATAAATATTAACTGGCTTTTAGGAGTGAAAGGGCCCAGTGCCCTATCCTCTGTAAGCCTAATACCTTAGTTCTTTGTTGTAGCAGAATTTCTGATAATCCTTAAATGAAATGTATGTTATTATTTTATTAAATAACTTTAATTGTGTTTTTGATTTCGTCTTGCACTGCATTTCTGCCTCACTATATGTGTCCTTAATACCCGCAGAGTGATGGGTCAGACCCTATCGGAGCCGGTGACGGAGAAGCAGTCGTCGACATGCCAGGACAGCCGGTACCTCGTCGGCTCCTCCTGCATGCAGGGCTGGCGCGTCTCCATGGACGACTCGCACACCCACATCCTGTCGCTGCCTGATGACCCTGGCACAGCTTTCTTTGCGGTTTATGATGGACATGGCGGTAGGTTTTAAGATGCAGTCTCAGTTTGTGAAAAATTTCGCAATATTGCATAAAATACGAGTAAAAAAAGAAACTAATTTCTGTGAGATGGTGGGATTGGTTACTGGTTAATAGCTTCTGAGCGATAAGACCACCTTATTGTGTCTCTTGCATTTGCTTAGTACTGCTGCCAACACTACTGGGCCTTCAATTCTGCTGCCAGTTGCTTCGGTTGCATTATCGAATAATAAAACAGGAGAACATTCTCTACAAAGAAGTCAAACAAAAAGACGTTAATTATTTAAAGTACGTTTTTGCTTATAGGTGCGAACATAGCAGACTATGCGGGGAAACACTTACACAAGTTCATAACAGCCAGGCCCGAGTACCACCTCGGCAATATTGAAGAAGCTTTGAAACAGGTAGGTACAAAGAGTAACAACGGGACCCAGTTACTAAGCCTAAGCCGCCGTCCGTTTTCTACCTTCAAAGGGCAGTATCTTTTGGACCGTAATAGGTAGCCGCTTGACATTTATGTAAAGTATTTGTTACTATGGCGGATAGTTAATAATAGATAGTTAAAAAGTATCGAAGAAAGTCTTTTTCAAAGTTTCTGTTTTTGCTCTACGGTAAAAACGGCAATTAGCGCCAATCTTAGTATTTACAGTGCAAACTAAGTAAACAACAAATAATAATAACCGGCAAAGTGTGAGACGGGTTCGCGCTTAGGATCCCACACTAAATGGAAGAAAAAAAGTGGTAAATACATAACATAAGGTTAAATTTAATTAGTTGGCAAAACTTAAGAAACGCATTTGATATCTGTTACTAAGTACAATTGCGTGTTAATGACCCCTCGCTAAATCATATGATTCTGAGGTCAATGTTCGCCCGCCGGCCGCACACTGCGTACGATATGTACGAAAATAATGATTTTGTAAACAATCGATACCGATTATAAACATTGATAATGCAATCTGTTATCATTAACAAGTACCCTATGTAGGGTCCTTCTTAAGGGGTCTTTTTTCAAGGGGATAATCAAATCGACTAACTGAACATCTTTTTCCAAGGCACCAACATAGAAATTGCGAAATAAAATTGCTGTTCCGTACAAAATTGCAAACCTACTTGAGCCAAATATATGGGAATGCTGTTTCTTTCTCTATTTCGATGTTGGTCCCATAGAGAAAGTTGTTCAGTTTGATGGTCAGATCATCCCCTTAAAAAATTGTCAGCATATTAAGAAGGACCCTGTATTTTGTTAATTGTGTGGTGTTACGGAAATCTAGGTACAAAAGTCCGACTCGCTTTTTAAATTTTAATACCTATTAAATTAATTTAAAAAACTGTTACCAAGTGAAAAACAAATAAACAAATTTTAGCACGCACCAAGAAATCGTTGTTCCAAGAATAGCATAGAAAAATATAGTGCTAAATAATGGTTTTAAATTAGTATGCACGTTCTTGTTATGGCGTGTCTAAAACATAACAAATTAGAGCTCATTTCGTACTTGATAACGTGACTAAGTTCTATTTCGCATGTTCAGGGGAAGCCTTGACATTCAGTGCATAATAATTATGATTCATTTAAAGCGGTGTAGGTAGAGATCAAGTATGTTATGTAAATACTTAGTGCTCATTGGTTTTCAAAGTGAGGGTTGCGCCCCCTATGGGAGGCGTGACGACAGGATATTTTTTGAAATAAAGAAAAGTTTGGGAACAAGATGACCATGGCATGGCGTGAAAACGTACAAGATATATTAATTAATTTTAGCTTTTTACAACACTTTTTTAACACTTCAGGGTTTCCTAGACCTCGACCAGGCCATGTTAGAGGAGGACATGCTCCAGGAGAAGGTAGCCGGCAGCACAGCCGTGGTGGTGCTGATCAAAGACAACACCGTCTATTGCTCCAACGTCGGTGATTCTAGAGCTATCGCTAGCGTCAGGGGCGCCGTGAGTCTATTTGTTACTTGGACTAGCCGAACCGACGGACGTTGTCCTGTCTAAAAATATTATTCGCACTATTACGAAGAATTAAGGTGGTTGGAGAGCTGTCAATTTCATAAAAAACGTTGTCGTATAACACTCGTAGACGGTGTTAATAAAAGTAATGTTTTATAATATGGAAAAATAGCTTAGAAAATCTAGTTTATTAACACCGTCTACGAGTGTTATACGACAACGTTTTGTATGGACGGAAACCACCTTAACAATAAAATTTGCTAAATCGGTCCAGCCGTTTTCAAGTGATGCGCATAGAAAGAAATAGTAGATTACACACCGAGGACAGGAAAGTAAGAAAGGTCGCAGATCTCATGTAATTAAGTGATCCGAGACTTTCTTATTTACTGTCCGAGGTAAGTGTACTATTTTTCTCCTCGACGGAGGTGGAAAGCGACAATTTCGTTTAGCGCATCGGGTGGGAAATTGACGTTTTCCGTCCGGAGGGAAGAAAAAGCATTTAATTGAAACCACGAAACATGTGCAAAATCGATTATGTCCTGGATCAGTGGCGGATCTAGAGTGGGGCAATGGCTCCCTAAAAACTGCTACTGAATGTAACGAGGCGTTAGGTTTTTCCTGAGATGCAGGTCGCCCTGCTCCAGTTCGTTCTGGAAAGTGCGATGAGTCCCCTCTCCTTCAAATTAAAATTCTGGATCTGCCATAGCCCTGGGTCTTCTAAAACGGTCATCGACAACCAGTCTGACCCCAGAGGGCACGACAACCGTCTAGGTTGGTGCTATTCAAACCCGAACCACATTAATATAGCTGATTTACACTTAGTTGCAGAAACGCTCATTAAAGTTAATCCTCCATTAAATTTCTTGCTACCTTTTACTACGTCAAAAAGACAAAAAGTGACAGCTAGAGATTTAATGGAGGATTAACTGTAATGAGCGTTTCTGCAACTGAGTCATAGCAATATCGAATTCTATCTCCTTTTAACATGATTGCCTTTTCCCTCAGTCGACTTTAGCATGGAAGATACTAAACATTGTTTACGTTTACATAATTTACAATTGACATTGCAGGTGGAATCTCTATCGTACGACCACAAGCCAAACAACGAGGAGGAATTGAGGCGGATAACTGCCGGCGGCGGCTGGGTCCAGCTCAACAGAGTCAACGGCAACCTGGCGCTCTCCCGCGCCCTCGGCGACTACGTGTTCAAGCGCAACTACAGACTGTCGCCGCAGGAGCAGATCGTCACCGGTATCTTGTGTTATATGATATACTAGTTGATAAGGGCTGGGTGCAGTGTTGTTGAGTTTATTATAGTACCTACTTGTATGTGTGTGAAGTCGTGCAACCATTGGACAGATGAATATAAAAAAAGTTTATTTTAAATTGGTATTGTTTTCGTGTTGACAGCATACCCTGACGTGCAAGTGAGACAGCTGAATGACGACTGGGAGTTCATAGTCATCGCGTGCGACGGTATCTGGGAGGTGTTGTCCAATGAGGTGAGATCCTTACTATACACACTTTAAACTAAAAATGTTGTTGTAAACTTACATATTTAAGGCGTTGTACAGTTTGATGAATTGCTTCAGGCCATGACACTTTACAACTTTCACTATAAAGCCAACTTTAAAAATCGCGAAAAAAATAATAATCTGCTCTGAATTATCCGTGATATCCTTTCTAAACGATTCAATGGTCGTTCAATTCCGATAAACGACTGATGCTAGTGCGCCAATCGATGCTCGAAGCATTCATCGCGGAAGCGTATCAAAGATGAAAGAATGAAATGCCGTCTTTATACATTTAAAAAATTTACCGTCTACTACGCAGACCATTATAAGAGGAGGGGTTAGAAATGCAAAGTAGCGCTTTTGCTTCGGAGACGACTGTCGCCACTTGTCTTCCCGCTCACGCTGCTACTACTTGCCCTCTCACTTGTACCACGCCGCGCGCCTTTGGCGCGGGACAAATATAAGCGGCATCGGCTTTGTCCCGCGCCTTATGTTGTTATGAAAATCATTGCATTACCTGTGCTGTGGCACGAGTTCCACGCCTACTTTGAACTTATAACCCCTCTTATAATGTTCTGTGGTCTAATGCTGGCTTAACGTTTTCAGGAGGTGATCTCATTCTGCCGAGTGCGCTTGCTGAGCGGATGGGAACCCGCGGCGGTCTGCGAGGCGCTCATGCAGCGCTGCCTCGCGCCCAACTGCGCCACCGGCGGCCTCGGCTGCGACAACATGACCGTGCTGCTCATCTGCCTCGCGCCATTCCCCGCCTCGCTCGCCTCGGTACGTATCTATCAGTTAGTATAGGTGGACCAGAATCTGATGGCAAATGGGTAATCAAATTTTAGAGTAAGCAACACTGGGGTAATTAAATTAGGGCCTTTTACACACGGCAACTATGCTGCAAAATGCATAGATTGAGTCGCGATGCAGCATCGATGCAAACGCGATACAGCCACGATGCAAAACTTTCGTAATATTTGATCAGTTATTCGTCGACAGCCTTTGCCACAATGCGCACGCGCGTGTACGTACTACTTATGTACGTAATACAGACTGCTCTCAAACGGTGAAGGAAAACATCGTGAGGAAACCTGCATACTCTAAATAAAAAATTCAGATTCGTATGTTAAGTCTACCAATCCGCATTGGGCACGCGTGGTTGACTAACGCCCAAACACCCTCCTAGAGGGTAGGCCTGTGCCCTGCGGTGGGACGTATATATAGGCTGTGATGATGATGTTGAGTCCCGGAATCCGACTAAACGGAGCGGAGCTATCTAAAATTCCAATGAAATTGCTCAATTTTCCTCGCTTGACAGAATCAAGCAATTTTATTGGTTGATTTGATACATCACTCTGCTTTGGTTTGATTTCGGGCCTAAATACTGGGACAAATGGCGTGCAGTTTGAAGTACATCGACCGGTTAATATGATAATAGACTTGGAACATGACACGCTCACGCTACAATGAACATCAAATTGTATGCTTTCGGTTGCATAAAAGGCCATTTACAGTATTGAGGCAAACTGTTCCCTGCCTCGCTTGCCTCGGGCTTCGGTACGTATTAAAATTATTACAGGTTGAATGATAAAAGAGTGAACATTTTAATAGGTTATTTGTGAGATAATATTTATTTTCACTGGGCTACCGCTTAACTGAGTAGGCTCCTGGGGTAGGGGAGCGGTGCGGGAGGGGTTGAAATGTGACGTCTGTCGCCTGTGTCGCGCGAAAGTGATGTTACGTCATAATTTACCCTCCCGGTAGCGTTAATGAGCGCTTTTATAAAAAAAAATTGTGATAATCTATTTAAAGCCCGACCAGAAAAATAAAAAAACCTCGCCATGTTGCGGAAAATCATTGGAACTCATTTTTGTACAGAGCCCCCAACCCAGGTTTTTTATATTTCTGGTCAGGCTTTATAAGCGAACTGAAAGGTTTGTTTTCAGGGCATGGATTTGTTGCTTGTATGTTTTATGGATGCATGTTGCCTGTTTTGCATGTTGCTGTTTGTTGCATGTTTCATTCACAGAAAAATATTGGTATGATATGAATACAGCATCCGGGCTGTTTTGTTTGATGGCAAACCGCACATCGAGGTGTGCTGTACATGTGAGAGAAAAAGAGAATATTTACTTAATACTTTTATTTATAAGCTTAGCAACTAATGCATGCTTTAAATCCGCAGTCGGCTTTCAAATGCCTGGACACGTCGCGTCCCAACAAATACTGGACGCTGACTCCCTCGAGGCGTTTCTCCTAACTCTCTCACACGCGCACAAGCTTTAATCTAAAACCTCAGTGTGTCTCTCTCCAACTGTGATCGTGTGCCAAAATGTTATGTGGAGTTAATAGATGTTTCTGATAATGAGAAATTAAAAAAAGTTGTAATGAATTGTTCTTAAGATCACCAACTGTCGTATAGATAGTCCTATTTCATGCAGACATAATATACAAATCATAATCAGCTTGTAAAATACCATTTACAACATTGTATTGTCATATATCAATAAATAAAATAAATAAATATAAAGCCCGACCAGAAATATAAAAAACCTAGCCATGTTGCGGAAAATCATTGGAACTAATTTTTGTACTTGGATCACTGATATTAAAGGTTATAGTCGATTGCAGCGCCCCCAAACCAGGTTATTTATATTTCTGGTCAGGCTTTACATACATACATTCTTTTCTACGCCATTTACAACAATTCTATTCTGTCATCTACTTGATCTACTCGGGTTATAAGGCTGGTGGTTTTCCATATCGCCACCACACTCTTTAGCTGTTCCGTCAATGCCTTCGTCCCATCCCTCTCACACTCTTTCTCTCTCTTTCATCATTAATAATAATTTTCAATGAAAGAACGAAGTCCCACCATGTCTAGAAAGGTGAGCTCTGAACAGGGCTTTTCTCGTTGGCTTCGGGTTGAAATGAATCGCTCGTTTGGTGAAACAACAACCTTCTATCGATTTTGATATTATTTGGCGGTTTACGGATGAAAAAAAAAAGGTTGTTTTGCATGTTTAGATACTTTCTTTCTCATTATCAGAGATCACCATTGTTAGCTTAATGTGTACACGCTGAACTCGCTGACGTGTCGGCGACATCCGCCAGTATACAATTTGTAGGCGCTGTGTCGTCGACATGTCGGCGGATTCGTTGTGTAGACACCTTAAAAATAGTATGTCTTGGTTATAAAAAATCTATTAGGGTTATTTGCATTTAAATGTTAAATCAGGATTCCAAGGGCATGTTTCATCACTTCTTAATAAGTTGTTCTTAGTTTATCTGACAGATCGTTTGACATATTTCGTATGAAAGATAATATGTCAAACGATCTATCAGATAAGCTAACAATAACTTACTAAGAAGTAGTGAAACAGGCCCTAAATCTCTCGCTTCAGATTAATATTGACTTTTTGTGATATATTGTAACCATACCGAAGGTTATTCTCACGTATCCAGTGTAACCAAGACAAATTATTATTATTAAAACGTTCTGTGATTGTTATAATTTTTTCATAGCAGTTGAGTTCAAAAAAAATTTGACGTTTCTTTTTTGATTGTAAGTAAAATTTTTATATGAAAAAATAATGTTAATGTAAGACTGATGTGCATGTTTGATTCTAATTAAAAATAAAATCATGACTCCAATATAATTGTGCTTCCGTTAAAGGTACTGGTAACTTAATAATAGGGATTATTCCTATTATCCCCCCCTAGAAATTATCTTTAGGGGCAAAATTGGAACAGAACAAAATCATTCAAGGAAAAATTCATAATCAATTCTCTCAATTCAAGGGATTTTCTCGGAGGGGTAAATGGAATAAAATCCTGAAGCAATGCATTTGCAATGAGATTTTTTACGTTCCTTTTTAATAATGGGCATTTTTGGCAAATAAGCTGTTTTAAGCTGCGTTTCTACCAGAAATGTGCGAGGTAGCGAGGCGATGAGCGAGGAAACAGTCCGCCAAAAGCGCGCTCGATCGATCACGTCGTTGGGAAATTGAAGCACTCTCATTGGCCGATTTTTTCCTCGCTCACCTCCTCGCTACCTCGCACATCTCTGGTGAAAACGCAGCCTTACTGTCTCATTCGCACCTTTGTTTGTGCCATATACAAACATTTTCTCGCTCGACGTATAAATTCAATTGATAAGTTAATACGAAATTCAAGATGTGGTACTAAAATGTTGACATGGTTATCGATCAAATTGAACAACCAGCAATTGCCAGCAGTACTTTTGTGGGATTTTGTTTAAAATTAAATATTTTATCTTTGTTATGCTAAATATTATACGTACGCCATCAATGTTGTTATTATGCTTAGGTGATAGAAAATTAAAATATTGCTTCATTGTTTTTGTCTAAAAATGGCAATAAAATTATGTGGCCTGCATGTTTGTATCGACTTATTGTTTGCTTTTTATATATCTGATGTATTTATGTTTCATTTTAATTGATTTAAATGGTTTAAAGGGATCGGACAAGTTTTTTTTTATCTATCATTTCGTTTAAGTAGTGTACCTCACAACCTTTTACTTAAGAATATCCCATCATAGTATTTTTTTTGTGGATTGTTCGGTATCCCTGCCTCCCCGCTGTTTCTGCAATCTAAGGGAATTATTTGTAATACGAATGCTACTTTAAAATTTTAGATCATTAACATAACATTTTTATGTTTATTTGTATAAGAAGATGAAAGGACTAATTAATGTAGAGGAAGCTAGAGAGATTTGTCAGGATCTAGCAGGTGGCGTTCCGTTGTCTCTGCCTACCCCAGTGGGAGACAGGCGTAAGAATATGTATGTATGTATGTATGTAAGAAGGTATTCGAAATAAATGCGCGTATAATTTTAATTAACAGTACTATTTATTTCCTTAGATTGCAGAAAGAGCGGGGTGGCCATGGCCTTTTGTTTTGTCCGGTTTTTAAAGTATGTTTTAAGCAAGAGGAAATTAGAGTGTGTAATGAATAGTATAAACGTACAAGTTACTATTTAAACCAAAGTAAGTAATTGGGTTCTTAGCGTATATTTCAGGACTTTGGGATTTTGTTCCCGTAGGTCTCACTAATAAGACCCTATATTTCGAATATCGATATCGAAACAGTATCACGACGATAATGAAATTTAAATATAGAAAAATAATATTTCTTTACTCACATACTGTTATCACGGGTGTGCCATAGGGGTCACAAAACCGGTTTCACCGAAACCCGAAAAACCGGGTAAACCGGTTTTGACGACAATTTCCAAAAGGGAAATAATATTGGTTCCGACAAATAAATAAATCTCCAGCTATCTCTGTCCGACTTTTATTCTAATTTACCAGCGTTATAATAATATACCGACAAAAAAATTCAAAGCATACCGAATAAAATACCTAAATTTTGCTGACACCTATGAACACAATCAAATTACATTTCTACTTATAAATATATTAAACTTTGAATAACAAAACTAAACTTCTGAATAAAATACTGAACCTCCGACGAGATTACTGGGTTACTGACAACAGAGGTCATGTCAAAATAATCATTCTTTTACGAATTTTATGAGTTATTTAATTTTCTAGTGTTGGTTACCAAATATATTTTTTAACTCTCAACATTGATGAAAATACCGAAACTGGTCGGACCGCGCGAACGGCGTTTGAGCAAAATGCATTCGGTTGGGTTAGCGAGGAGCGAAGCGACGAGCGGGTTAGGTTTCTTGCGACCAGCCCCACGAGCCGAGCGAGCGCAGCGAGCGTGCCGCGGCAGCGGCCGGCGAGTGGCAGAACCGAATCGCTACTGTTTTAAATAGTAGACTAAAAAAAATGTTTACAAAAAAAAAACTTAGGTTAGGTTAGGTTAGGTTAGGTTTGGTTAAGGAAAAAAAAAAAAAAAAACTTTTTTTTTTTAAAGTTGAGATTTTTTTTTAAAAGTTATAGGTTAGGTTAGGTTAGATAGATTAGATTAGTAGTAACTAGAATTCATGATTATAGTAAGTACATTTTTGTATTTTTAATAACTTTCTGGACAAGCGCCAACAATAGAAATTTAAGTATAACATTGTAGTAAAAATAGCACAGAGTTTATGAAAAATTAAATGTAATTGATGAATTTCTAGTTGGCAAGTAAAGGTAATAATTACAAAGCATTGTTATCAGTAGAACATAATTTTATATGGTAAAAAAGTATTACAGCAATTAATAGTCATAAGATTTTTTCTGAGATTTAAGTATATCATTCGGTCGTTTCGTCATTTTTAGTCGGACAGAAGTAGTCGGAGATTTAGTATTTCGGGCAGTAAATATTATATTTTTAGTAAGGACATTTTTAAATTTATTATCGGAGCTTTTATTACTACCCTTTCCAAAACCGGGTTTCAGTTTAGCCAAAACCGCGGTTTTCGATTTTTCGGTTTTGTCATACATATTTCCTGAACTCACTTGACATTGGCAGAAATTCAACGCTAGAAACAAGCAAAACGCTATTAGTAAACGTTTGGAGCTCCTCGACGACCGACGACCCGAAATTTGAAAAATGAAAATGTCGCAACGCAACTAATTACCAAGTTCTCGTACAAACTGCTCATTATGGTGCAGCAATTAAGGACGACTTCAGGTTGACAAAAGAAAGCAGTGGTCACGATCTTGCGTAAGAACCTTCACCGCCGCGCAATCAGTCTACAAACTGTTCGCCAAGGCTCTGTGAAATTACCCTTTTCTTGGATGAGTATCAACCTGGTTAACAGGCAGACTTTCGGAAAATTCTTTCCGACTCATCGACGATAGACCACATTCATGCAGTCAAGCAGCTGAGAGAAAGATGCAGAGATTTCCACTACCTTGTTTGACACCGACAGTGTTGAGCACATTGGTCATGTTTCATTCTCTCCATAAAATATTGACAAGAGAGATGTGGATATCCTCCAGGAGCTGTAAAGTTATGCATATGTATAACATGAGTTAACCTGACTCGTTCCCATTAACCGAAGAATGTGACAAGGTGATACCATATCTGGATCATAAGGGTTACCGCTTACAAGTCAAGAACAAAGAGATATGGCGCCTAGGTACTATACTAGGCATAAATCACTGGTGGAGTCGAATACGAAGGCGGGTAAGCGGATCACAAATTTGAAGAAGGGATAGGTATGATACCTACTTGGAAGATGGGAAGGCGGCCGGTGCATGGTCTAAGACATTATCTAAGTGGAAGCCAAGAGAACGACGGAGGTCAATAAGGTGGCCTACCACCACGTTGGTCTGATGGCATTGTGAAGGTGAAGAGTTTACATTGGATCAGATTAGCACAGATCTTTGAAGAATGGCGCAATAAGAAGGATACACAGCACAGGTATTCCCGCCCAGCAGTGGGCTGATGTGTGCTGATTCGACTGATTAATTTTTATGGTGGTATGGATTGTTAGTTCAATCGAATGAACTAACATTTCGTACTTTCGTAGTTATACCTGTCATACGCCGACTAAATATACGATCTGTTGTATTTCAAAACTGATTAAGTATATTATTTGCAATAAAAGTGATACAAATTTGTCATAAATGCATCAATTGTCTAAAAACCATCTAAAAACAAGGTTATATTAAAAAAAAAATGAAAACCGAAAACAAAACCGAAAAACCGGAAAACCGGTTTTGTCATAAAATGAAAACCGAAAAACCGGTTTTCAAATATTACTCCGGTTTTGTGACCCCTAGTGTGCCATGATTATACATATGTGTCATGATTATGGGTGTTCCATGATCACGATTGTGTGTTCCATGATCACGGTTTTGCCATGATCACGGATGTGCCATGATTGTGGGTTAGATATGAATCATGGGTGTGCCATGATCACGATTATGTGTGTTCCATGATCACGATTATGCGTGTTCCACGATCACGGTTTTGCCAGGATCACGGATATGCCATGAGCACGGTTGTACCTTGATTGTGGGCTAGACATGATCATGGGTGTGCCATGTGTGAACTAAAATGATAGTCGTGGAAAGAACCCGTTGCGATGTTTATCTTTTTGTTTCACTAACATAAGAATGTTTAAAATCTGTGATAGAATAATATTATTGATTAGAACTCAAATGATTTCTAAACATCTAGTGATGTCATTGTAACCGGCTTATTTACAATTAATCTATTTCACTTTCATTCGCTCTTTACATGAAGTGTTGTGCGTGAGAGAGAGAGCGATAACTTGCATGTGTATTATTGCTATTACGCTGTTCATGTTATTTGATTGGTAAATTTTTTAACACTGCTTTTGACTTTTGTGTAATCACCCTGTGTTTGCTTGCAATAAAAACGATCAAAAATTATATGGGCTGTTCATTTTTGGATCCTTTTTGAGTTTTGAGGAACCTCAAAAGATTTGGTAATAACAAATAATAATAAATATCTTGGACATTGTCACACAAATTATCTAGTCACATTTAAAGTTCCAGAATCTAGCCTGGACTTGTATTATGATAACTAGACAACGATATAGAATACATATATAGATACAAACATCCATGACTCGGGTACAAATATTCATATTCACCATACAAATATTTGTCCCTTACGGGATTCGAACCCGCGGCCCTCGACACAGCAGGCAGGTTCACTACAGACTGTGCTATCGGGCCGTCAAAATTCAATTAAGGTCCATTAAGGCTACAATTAGGGTGCTAATTGTACGACGGGTACACAAAATAATGTACTTTATTTAAGAAACATTAAGGCCCAGCCCAAAGCGGAGCGGAGCCACATAGGGCGGAGCTGTGTAAAATCCGTTCATTCCCAATAGTTCTACTGAACAGTTCTACCGTAGAACTAATGGGACTTTTATTTCCCACTAGTTCTACTTTTCAACCAATCAAATTGCTCAACATTTTCCTCCCTTTTTATTGGTTTATTTTACACATCTTCGCACCGCTCCGCTTTTGTGGAATTCAGGCTTGCCCCGCCTGCCGAGAAATCGCCAATCTAAACGCCAGTGCGTAAGGGCTCCTAAAAGAACAAGATATATCTGTTTTGCAAGAAACAGATACTTATAATTTTTTTGTTAATTTATGTGTTTGCCATGTAAGGGTGCCCGTCCACTGAAGCGGAGCGAGGCCTGCTCCGAGATTTCATGCAATCGTACTGGCTAATATTTCTCCGTTTCTCCGCTCCGCAGCCTCGCTCCACTTCAGTAGATAGGCACCCTAAGACATGTTTATTCCGTGGTCCACCCAATTTCGTACACCTGGTGGACCATGGGCAGACATTTTTACCCGTTGTCCACCCAGGGGGACCATGGTGTACTACCTATAGCTCGCTTACACATTTTTTTGTTTATTGCGCCTGGTATGGTTTTTATATACGTTTTTGCTTCGTTTGAGTTTATATTGTTCTAACACTTGTGCTGCAATATAAAAATGTTTTGCTGCATGTGAAGCTTGTCCTGGTAAGCATGTTTTTGTTAAATTTTTAATTAACATTAATAACAGATCTTATATTAAGAACAAGCTAAATCGTTTTTAATATTCATATTCTACCTGGAGTGCGATTTTTGAATCTCATTCGGTGAGCTCAGTAGTTGAAAATGTCAAAATAACTATGGAGATATGCATCTTTCTACTGCTGAGTTGACTTTCAAAAATCGTACTACAGGAGAGCGATTTTTGAAAGTCAAATCAGCAGTATACAGATGAGTATCTCCGTAGTAATTTTGACATTTTCAACAGCTGAGCTCACCGAATGAGATTCAAAAATCGCACTCCAGGTGATTAGTTTAAATAATTGAAATAGTTATTATGTACCTACCCTTGATTGGTGACCACGTACCGCGAAGACACAGTGTGGGTAGGCGTTGGTCCACCTTGTTGGTGACAAGGTGGACCGACGACCTGGTGAAGGCGGCGGGATCCCGTTGGATGAGGGCAGCGCAGGACCGGTCGTTGTGGCGACCCTTGGGGGAGGCCTATGTCCAGCAGTGAACGTCTATCGGCAAAAATAAAATAGACAATGTCAATGAGTACTCGACCCAAATGTATGGAATAGTAGTTTTTTTTTTTCGCGATCTATGTTGACCCAAAAATTGTTCAATTTGATGGTCTGAAACTGTCTGAAGCACCCACTTCAAAATGTAAAGCAAGGTTCTTAAAAGTTCTAATAAAACACCCTAGTGATATTTAAAAGGGTTGGGCCACATTTTGGGGAAGGGACATTTTGGGAAAGGGGCATTCTGGAACCAGGGGACATTTTGGGAAATGGACATTTTGGGGATGGGACATTTTGAGGAAGGGACATTTTAGGAAAAGGACATTTTGGGGAAGGGACATTTTGAGGAAGGGACATTTTGGGGAAGGGACATTTCGGGAAAGGGACTTTCTGGAACCAGGGGACATTTTGGGAAAGGGACATTATGGACCTGAACGATCTGAACAACGTTTACTATAATTTTGCACCTTGAATTTCGTTGTATCAGCTTCGATTAACATTCATAATGCCCCGGTATTGTAGTGCATCAGGAATGTTTGCAGAGGCGCGTGTCGACTGCTTTTACGCCACTATGCGCAAGAGATGCGCGTCCCTGGTGCGCAGGGTCCGGGCCAGCCCCAACAGCATCCTGAAGATGATAGCGGACAGGGTTGACTGCCCCTATATGCTTCACTGCTGTGGACTACATATTCCCAGCAGCTAATAAAATGAGAATGTATTTAAATTTAAATTAAACTATAAATTAAATTAATTGGATCATAATATATAATTGTATAATGTATGTGGTTATGCTAACATTAGGTTAAGTATGTACTAACAAAATTTATGAGTCATGTTACTTGAAATAAATAAATGATTGATTAGGATTGATTGATAATTATGATGAAGTTCTAACATAAATGTTAATTAATTCTAATTAATTTCAGGCGACACCAGTTCCAGAGCAAGAGCTAAACAGTAAGTTTATGACCAAAATGGAGGACCTGTTATACGTGGAGGACGAAGAAGAGGACCTCAAGTGAACACTCGTGTAGGTTTAAATGAAAAAGCGTGTACATAGTTATAAATAGCTTGACTATGCCGGGTACTTGAGTGATAGTTGAATTTAAAAGGACATATGACTAAATTTAACAGGATGTGACAAAACACCTTAGTAATATTTAAAAGGGGTGGTTAAGATTAGACAATCAAAATGAACAACTTTCACTATGGAGGAAACATCGAGAAAAAAATCAAATATCTGCTGTGTATGAAACGGCAGATTTTTTAATTTTTTCTTCGAAACGAAAGCTTCATATAAGAGGCTACTGTCGGTGCACTCACATGCGCGTTAGACGAACAGCGACCGCTTGTATTAAGATTTCTTTCTGTAGAGATATTTATTCATGTGATTTTAATGTTAGCAGTTTGAACGGGGTCACCGAAATCTATTCATAAAGATGTATCAATTCAATGCATCCCAAAAAGTGTCCAAGTATCCGGCAGATTATATTTAATATAAATTGAGTGTCAGAATATAGTAGACAGTTTAAATAAGTGGTACGGAAATACCCTTTAGTATACATACTATGTTAGATCGGTACCTACTGTTAGTGTAAAGTTTATCAGAATCAAGTATACGGGGTGTAAAAATTGCGTTACACACTTTCCAGACCATCAAACTGAACAAATTTTACAATGGGACTAACAATTAAATTGCAAAATGAAATAAAACAGCTGTTCCATACATTTGCGTAGAGTAGCCAATGACGAGTACCTAAGGCAAAATTTTGTGTAACACTTTCGTTTAGGCAAATTGGTTCAAACCATAGAGAAATTACACGCTCCCCTTGGTAGAGATGGTGTAACAAAGTGTGCACAGTAACCACCAATTGTGCACTAGTTTGTACTGCGACCATAGAGAAATTACACGCTCCCCTAAGCTTTTTGTCTCCCCTCACCCGTCCCTCACCCCCTTTGTCGGCGACATAATTTTCTATAGAAACAAGCCGATATGCCATCTCCTCTTACTCCATGGTTCAAACACATCAAACTTAGCATGTGCCAGCCGATCTCCGCACGATGGGGCCCCGGTGATCGTGGTGCACAGATTTTGTTCGCGTTGTCTGTTCTATACATAATTATTCAATGCCTAAATAATATGGGGTAGTAATAAAAGCTCCGATAATAAATTTAAAAATGTCCTTACTAAAAATATAATATTTACTGCCCGAAATACTAAATCTCCGACTACTTCTGTCCGACTAAAAATGACGAAACGACCGAATGATATACTTAAATCTCAGAAAAAATCTTATGACTATTAATTGCTGTAATACTTTTTTACCATATAAAATTATGTTCTACTGATAACAATGCTTTGTAATTATTACCTTTACTTGCCAACTAGAAATTCATCAATTACATTTAATTTTTCATAAACTCTGTGCTATTTTTACTACAATGTTATACTTAAATTTCTATTGTTGGCGCTTGTCCAGAAAGTTATTAAAAATACAAAAATGTACTTACTATAATCATGAATTCTAGTTACTACTAATCTAATCTATCTAACCTAACCTAACCTATAACTTTTAAAAAAAAATCTCAACTTTAAAAAAAAAAAGTTTTTTTTTTTTTTTTTCCTTAACCAAACCTAACCTAACCTAACCTAACCTAAGTTTTTTTTTTGTAAACATTTTTTTTAGTCTACTATTTAAAACAGTAGCGATTCGGTTCTGCCACTCGCCGGCCGCTGCCGCGGCACGCTCGCTGCGCTCGCTCGGCTCGTGGGGCTGGTCGCAAGAAACCTAACCCGCTCGTCGCTTCGCTCCTCGCTAACCCAACCGAATGCATTTTGCTCAAACGCCGTTCGCGCGGTCCGACCAGTTTCGGTATTTTCATCAATGTTGAGAGTTAAAAAATATATTTGGTAACCAACACTAGAAAATTAAATAACTCATAAAATTCGTAAAAGAATGATTATTTTGACATGACCTCTGTTGTCAGTAACCCAGTAATCTCGTCGGAGGTTCAGTATTTTATTCAGAAGTTTAGTTTTGTTATTCAAAGTTTAATATATTTATAAGTAGAAATGTAATTTGATTGTGTTCATAGGTGTCAGCAAAATTTAGGTATTTTATTCGGTATGCTTTGAATTTTTTTGTCGGTATATTATTATAACGCTGGTAAATTAGAATAAAAGTCGGACAGAGATAGCTGGAGATTTATTTATTTGTCGGAACCAATATTATTTCCCAATAATATGTTTTCGATCGAGGTACCGACATTGTAAACTATAATTTTATAAACTTCCAAATTTTTACCAGACTAGTAGGCAGATACTAGGAAATGGTAACACCGGTCTAACATAATATGTAAAACATAAACATGCACACATAATAATGTGTTACCCGTTTTATTAATTCATAGGCCCACTGCTAAAATTTCGAAATAATTATTACCTGTAATATAAAAGTTAGATGTTTTATAGAAGCACCGAGCCTATACACATAATAATGTTTCGATAAATTGAAAGCCAATTAGGACTACAATGTGACATTCTTGTTTTTTGGAAATGTTGTTTAATGGTTTCGAAATAAAATAAAAATGATTGAAGGTAGCACAATAGGCTCGGCACCCTCTTAAGTGAAGTACGTTAGCACGTTTTAAGTATAGTATAAGTATCCCTTTATTTTAATTTAAATACTAGCTTACTAGGACAATTCATAATTAGTTATCTGTTTTTCAAGTAATGAGGCGTATACTAACAAAAAAATGTATTCTGCACTTACTAGATGGCGTTTCACAAAAATGTTATTGTCAATCGTTCTGAGAAAAATTTCAATGGTGTTGTAATAAGTAGATAACATTAAAGCCCGACCAGAAATATAAAAAACCTCGCCATGTTGTGGAAAATCATTGGAACTAATTTTTGTACTTGGAACACTGACATTAGAGGTTATAGTCGATTGCAGCGCCCCCAAACAAGGTTTTTTATATTTCTGGCCAGGCTTTACTATTAAGTAAGTTCAATCAACGGCTTGAAATCATCATCTAATGATGTTCATTAAAGACAAATCAATTTTCGTCTATAAGCGAGCACTACTACTTACTAACGCCATCTATTGATGTTTTCCAAACCATTCTTGAAAACCGCCTCATTTGTATAACAGAAAGAATTTCTCAGATAGAACCATGCTATGATATCTTAGTGCAAACGAAGTGGAACGCTGAAAGACAGCTTCCGCCATCTCTCGGTGACATTGCGAAGCACTATGAACGACAGCGCGCTACACCTCACCGCTGCGCTGTAGTAGTGAGAGATTTCGCCCATATCAAACACTGTCTTGTTGGTCTAGTGGTCTAGACAACCGGCTCACGATTCGGGTGCTTATGGTTCGAGCCTCGTGTCGGCCGGCCGTCTTTTTCTATTTATTTATCAATGTGGCTCCCCCTAGCGCTAATAAGGGGCAACGACAATAATTTAGCCGTTCTAAAATCCCAGGCGACTTACCTATCTATACCCAATATACATACTAATCTATGGATAGAACTTCATATTCATCAAAAAGAATATTCTGGTTTACTCAGTAACTTATACTACTGGTATGAATTGGCCTGGTAAGTTTGGTTGATGTACCTACTACTAGTTGATTTATGTAATCTAACACCTTAGATCAAAGAAAATTAATAGATAGGCCTAAAGCGCCTTAAGTTGAAGCACACAACTAAGGCAATTGGTCCATATGTCGGTACTTTGAGTAGACCATTCATTTGTTTTGCCTCATTCTTCTGGTTTGAAATGTGCGCGTAATCATTAATAAAAAGCGCCTATCCATTAATTTTACTTTGATCTGAGTCTATCACAATCGATGACGAATGTTGATGTGTAACGTGGTCAATTAATAACATAATAAAGTAACTTTTAGCCTTTAGGGCACAGGCCTTCTCTCGCCGAAGAGGGAGAGGGAGAATTGTCCATTAATAGCTTTACTACAGAAAAGAGGACCAGTAGCAATCGCACGAGGACAACATAAAACTAGTGTGACGAAAGAAAAACCTTATCTTCATAAGTCTTATGACTGAAATTGTCATAGTGACTTAAGACCTTTTTCAGAACAAAATGATGTAACTGATAAGCGAACGAGGTATATCTGGGCCACAAGCACAAGGGCTTCACCTTCATGCGACTTCTATAAGGGTCAATTCCCACTGAAAGAGCAGCGACCGGCAGCTCGCGGCATTTTACCTAGCATATTGAACTTTCGGCCAACAATCGCAAACTCACATAACATGATAACAATGCGTCGTCACCGTAATCAACTTCCCCGCCGGCGGAGCCGCGACTGCTGCCCACTCCTTCTGTCATCTACAGACCCTACAAGCACATCCCATGCCGCTTCGCACCGATCCCCGCTACTCAATTCGCTACGTAGCACCAGCAACGTCCTATGCCGATGCCCGTACCCATTGTGGGTGCCTTTAGGTTGCTTAAGTTCATTCACTGGCTCGGTAGACGGTTCGGGGTACCTCCAATAGTCTGCAATAATAATCAGCACCTAACGGTTCCCTGAGCAATGCTGTAATTGTTCTACCTATTGTTACTTCAGCTGATATTTTATCTTATGTCAGAATAGATAAAGTGCAATGCTAGGTAAAATGCCGCGCGCTGCCGGCTACTGCTTTTTCAGTGAGAATTGACCTTAAAAGAAGGAGCAGGGTTTTCTCTTCTGTAGACGTTATTATTGAATTTGAAAATTGCTTATTTAGTGTTGAATAAGGGTGAAAAACACGATTTAAAAATGATTTAATACTTTCAATTTCTTAGATGTAAATTTAACTTAGGGGTGATTCAGAGTGGGGCAACTTATCGTAAGTTCTGGGTCCTTAAGTACCTAAGTATAACTTTTTTCTCATTCCTAATACGTATTACGTTTTCTTTCTTTTCATTTGAGGAGCTTGGTACCACAAAATGTTCCTGGGAGAACTATTTATGAACAAGAAATTGTCTTTGTTATACATGTAAGGTCTTTCTTAATATGCTTACGTTTTTTAAGGGGATGATCAGATCATACATACAAAACATCAATTAAAAATAAAAATTACACAACTGCAATTCTACTCGACCTAAATGTATGGTACCTACCAGTAGATTTTTTTTCCGCAGTTTCGATGTTCATTCCAGAGAGAAAACTGTTCAGTTGGTCTGATCATCCTCTTAAAACCGTCAGCATAATAACAGTTGGACCCTGTGTAATATTTATTTTCTTTTATTTCGATTTTAAAAGAAATTCTTTATGTAGGAAAAACTGATTTCTATATTTTCTAATCTGTCCTAGTCTTACATCTAATTTGTTTTTTTAAGGGTATATTTTCTAAAACCCCTACTTTTAGGAACATTGTTTTCAGTGATATGCTATTGCATATCCAGTGTTTTATATTTATTATGAAAGAACTGCCTTTACTTAAAAATTTAATGAATCGTTTTTTTGTATGTTTCATATAATTTATTTTAGTAATCGCATAAAATCCGGACACTGTTCGTCGAAATATTGCTAAAAATGGGGTTACTTTAGGAACATTTTTAGAAGGGTTACGTTACACGGTTGAATTTACAGTTTACGTAAAAAGAAAGTTTATATAAATTTAAAAAACATAATGAATCGATTTTTTGAAATACTAGTCTGAAACACTAATATTTTTGAAAACATATTATTTAAAATCAAATATTGTGATTACCATACAAAATGGCGAACAAATTCAAGCTTTTGACATCCTGTGACAACTGCAAAATTATCCTTGTTTCTGATTTTTTTCATTGTACGGCGAAATGCCGTTACTGGAGCACGTCCGCGTCAAATGTTTTAAAAATAATTTGCGACAATTTTTTTCTCGATCCGTCTGTGGATGACTGAAACACAAAGGTAATTGAATGGAATAATTCATTATTTGTATTTTTCTAAAGCTAAAATTATGTTGAATTCCAAAAAAAATTAACGAATTCTAGGATAATTTTTGTCATATTGTTCAATCAAATTGAAATGACTTCAATTATGTCAGTGTCGTCTAAGTAGCGTATACCAAATCTATGACCATTCTCTTTGGTCGGCTTTTCAATTTACAATTACCAATACAGTCGCGCACAGTTTCAAATAAATTCTAAGCAAGAAGATTAAATTACCTACGTAGTATTAAATTCTTGATAAGAAAATCATGCAATTTTTATTTACTTCTGAAATTAAATCACTGCAAATAATATCAAAACAACTAAAAACTTGCTTCCTACCAATTTCAATGAATAATTGAACAGAAAAGATTTTATTACTTAGGTAGGTACTAGTTTGATGCCCATCCAAACTAAGCCCTATGCTTTCGTGAAATCCAAATCTGTTCAGTAGTTTTAAAACAACGTGTGCACAAACAAACAGACAAAAATTCTAAAAATGGTCTCAATGTATTCCATTACGTAGGTACCTATTCCAAACACCGCCAATTAACATTTTTATAAATATCTTCAATGTGCATCCACGTCATGTTTGCAATTATGACTCAATCACAGACTTAAATTGCAGTCGAATGACATCTCAACCATCAAAATCGGTTCAGTGGTTTAGGCACGTCTGCCAAAACAATGGGAATATTTAAATTCCACGGCTAATTTTTCTCCACTAGTCATAGAAGCAATATTTTTAAAATTTTGTTAAGTAAACTACTATATTTAAAGAAAACCGTCCAAATGTGAGTCGGACTCACGTACGGAGGGTCCCTTAGCACCATACCATAGCGTAAATTCACTTTGACTATACCATACAATACAATAGTAGTAATATAATTATTGTCTTGAGATATATTTCTCGCGAGATTTTTTGCCCAACCACCATTTCTTGGTGTGGGGCTAGACAGAAGAATATACAGATTATGGGAGATAGTTATAAAATAAGTATTTTTTATGAAAGATAGTTTGTTGCAATGAAAGCGAACCGTAAAAGCTAGCTAGTTTATCAATACAAATACATTTTTAAATGAATTTGAACGGTAATCTCTAAATGCAAAAGTGGTCACAAGAAAATCATTCGAACTCATGTAGAAAAAACTTTGCTAAAAAAAGACACCTTCCTTCTTTTTCTACTTTTTTTTTTTTAATTAATTTATTTATTGAAAGAAAAAATGACAAAAGATTTAAACAATTGAACTTCCAAAACCAACTTCGATGCTGGAAACAGAAACGGCAACATAAAATGTCAAATTCTGACATTATAATTTTGTTTTTCTTATCGGCCAGTTATTTTATGTACTTTTCAAATTTACCGAGGAGTTTACAGGGCCCGGTTTAATAAACGTGACAATAAGCGTGACAATTACAGGTGGAAAATCTGATAATTTCGTCAAAATGTCATGGTGGAAAATTATAGTACATTACTGCAGTGGCCAGCAAAAGACGCATCGATGGACGAACGTGTAAATGTGGGCCGAGGCGAAGCCAAGGCACACATACGTAAGTCCATCAATGCCTAGTTGTGGCCAAGGCTTGTATAGTGCTTTTCTCATACAATGCTATTATGTTATTATTATGATTATGCAATAAATATTATGAATTATGAATGCGCGGAAATGAAAATTAATCAACTTTTCGAAATCAATGACGAACAACAATAATTTTTCCTGCGATAAAGCTAGTAACTTATAACTTATCTGTGGTTAAAGTGTCCATTCGTTTTCTTTTTCATTATAAAGCTTTTTATTTGCAAGCCAGTTCAAAATTTAAACCAAACCTTTGATAAGTTACCTCCTTGGTTGCCATGTTTCGGAGTAAAAGATCGTTCCATTTTTAAATTACACGACATAATAATATAAGTTTACTATGTAATTTATTTGGCCGCTAAACTACGACAGATATAGATTTTCATACAACTATTGCCGGCCACTGCTCGCATAGCACAGCAATTTCGATTTATTTCAAAGAAGGTTGTCAACATAATGCTCAAATTTCCAAGCATGTTTGAGAAAAGAAATTTGTCGGATTGTAGCGACAATTTGACATATTTCTGTTCAATAATTTTTCTCCTGACATGTGACATGTGACAGAGGAGTCGTGTGGCTAAGGAGGTAACAAGTAGACGTGTCGTCGGCTTGCGATTTGATTGCCCAAGTGGCTCCGCCGTTTTATGGTGGTTTCAAGTGTGTGTTTTTGTTTAAAAACGGGGTTTTGAGATCGCCATATCCTATTACCGTACAATATCTAATAAATATATCTTCAACACTTGACACTGGCGAAATCTAACAGGGAAACGCCATTTAATAAAAATAGAATAGACATAATGACAATTTGTCCTGAAAAACTTGACATAAGTATTTGTTTTATTAAACACTTCTTCTTATCGTGTGGGCAGCAAGCCCTGGTATCAGAGTTTTTTTCAGACCGCCTTACGGGCCTCTGACGTGGTTTTTATGTACCTAACCAAAGATAGTAGCCGGGATCAACGGCCTAACGTGCCATCCGAAGCATGGAATCATGTGAATCAGTCAGCCTGTAATATCCTAACAAACTGGAGAAAAATTCACAAAGTGACATGTCACTAGGTGTCCCCCGTGGGAATCGAACCCACGACCTACGTAAGCAGAACTCAATGCTCTTGAAAATTTTGTCAATGTACATTTTTATTGAACTGTAAATAATTGTCGAATTTTCGCCTGTCGCTTTTCACCTGTAATTGTCGCGTTTATTGAATAGGGCCCTGGAGTGCGATTTTTGAATCTCATTCGCTGAGCTCAGCAGTTGAAAATGTCAAAATTACTATGGAGATAGGTATGCATCTTTCTACTGCTGATTTGACTTTCAAAAATAGCACTGCTGAAGTATGATTTTTGAAAGTCGCATCAGCAGTAGGAAGATGCAAATCTCCATAGTAATTTTGACATTTTCAACTGCTGAGCTCACCGAATGAGATTCAAAAATCGCACTCCTGGTCGAAAACGACCTTATATTTTTTAAAAAATATCCGTAATCCTTTCATTTTAAAATCTCTAACATAGAAAATGTTGTTTTCTCCCCTCCGGACGAAAAGCGTAAATTTTCTTCCCGCTGCGCTAAACGAAGTTGCCGCTTTCCACCTCCGTCGAGGAGAAAAATAGTAAACTAACCTCGGGCAGTAAATAAGAAAGCCTCAGATCACATGTTTGTTGACCTCGGCTTCACCTCGGTCAGCAATCAAATGACATCTGAGACCTTTCTTACTTTCCTGCCCTCGGTGTGTAATCTACTATATTATTCACACAATTATTCGGTATGTCAAGCATTTTTTTGTCTTTATTTTATATTTTTTACGGATAGAAGATATCATTATAAGAAACTTTTTTTTTCAATTCATGAAGTTTATCTGTAAATGGCAAAAGTGGGCTCGAAAAAATTATTCGAACTCCACGTTGTTAATTTTGTTGTTTAAAAATTTAATTTAAAAAATAAAAATTGCCTGCCTTCTCTTTCTTACTCCATGTTGGAAACAGAATCGGCAACATGAAATGTCAAATTCTGACACATTGAACATATTTTTTCTGAATGACCAGTTATTTTAAGTTGATATTTAGTTTAATCCTTTCATTTTAAATATTCTGACATATAAAATATTGTTATTGAGACAATTATCTCGAAATGGTTTTCCATTTTGTCCTCCCAAAAAAAAACTTGACATACCGAATTGGCGAAAATGTCGGTGATTTTTTTTTTCAGTATGTTCAAAATTAGAATACCGGCGGTAGATATATCATAGAATCTCCTCCTTGTCGGTTAGTAAAAAATATCACATGTGTAATTTTAAAACTATAAAAATATTTAAAAAAATAAGTGTTTAATAAATTTAATTAGTTATGTAGGCATATTCCGTTACTCTACATATTGTGAAATAATAATTTTTGTATCTCTATACACAATTTTTTTGCCCACAGTGATGATCGTATTTAGTTTGAAAAAGTGGTATGTATGTAGGTTACACTTTAAATTAACCGAAACTTCCCACTTTGGTTAATTTAAAATGTTTTAGTTAAGTAATGAATTTCTTATTGTGTGAAAAAAAACCTACCTACTAACTAGGTATTCTTCACAAAAAATACTTAACACTTTTCTTATCGATGGTGGGAGCTCAAACAAAAGGTCACGGAAAACTTACAAAACATTATCAACATTTTTTATTGAAAATTGACAGCAAGTGATGACGTCACAAACGAAAATATACCCTTAATTGGCTGTTATCTATATAATGTATGTTTTCAAATCGTTTTAATGAATATTTTTGTATGTAAGCATTTGAAACATTTTAAAAATGATTTTTTTGACATTTGGTATTTTATGTGGTCCGTCCGAGAAGTTAGTTGAAATTGTATAAAGAAAATGTAGGCATTTAGTATCTTTGTTATTTATTAATAAACATAATTGCATAACTAGGGTCCAAACCAAACATAGCTTTTCCTCAATACCCCTTGCTTAATTTAGCTTATTGAACAAAATGTGCATTTACGTCTCAGATAAAACCAAACAGAGGAAGACGCGGCACTCATTTAACCGCGCGTGTCTGGACAACTCAAATTGAGTCCAATGGGCTTACAGTTCAGTGACTCGCTTACTGTGGGATGGGTGAAATGAAACAAAACTTCGTTCGCACAACTATCCTATTCCACAGTTGATCTATTTCTGTTCTTTCTACATTATTTCAATTTTACTTATGCATCTATGTGCATTTATATCGGCAACCCTTTTTTCCACCTGGTTTTATGCTATTAATTACTGAAGATATTTTACAGATCAAATAGTATCCTAAGTTAAAGATATATGTTTACATGTGCTATTAACAAATCTTCACAATCATTGTACGTACATTATAAGATTATAAATTAATATGTTATTATTAGTGTTTTTTAATCTTATCGGTATTTATTTAAATCAAGTTGTGAACGTATATAGTTTTAGGCATTTAAAGAACACTTCTAATGATAAATTTAAAAAGAAGTCTAAATTAATTACTGTAGTGAAATATAATACTTTTATAGTAATATAGTACTTTATTACTAAATATAACAATTTTGTATGGTGAAAATAATTCAACATGTACTTAGATTCATTATTTAATTCACAACTTCACAACGAACATAGTTTGAAAGATAATTAATTCAAATAATAATAATGCCATGCCAGCCATGTTTTTATTTATCCAATTACTTAAGTAAAAAAAGGGGCTTGAACCTGCGCCTTTGTAATCGGGGCATACTCGAAACCCTTTTAAAACATTCGTTAGATAGAAAGGTACCTCATTTGTGATTTAAGAACAAATTGTAAGTAATAAAATCTTTATTTTTACATGTAAGAGTAGCAAATAAATAAAATCTTTATTTTTACATGTCAGCAATGATCAGCAAAATAAAAATTTTACTATTATTTTCATTTGTTCAGTGTTCACTTGCAATTAGATCGCAATGTGCTCATAATATGGAGGACCTTGGCACCGCTATAAAGTCCGCAAAACGCGCACAAATGCGTCAGGTTAACCCTCTGCGATTCTTTACACACACATCGGTTTCTTTTTGGTTTAGTCTAGAGGTTTAATTAGAGCATGCCCTGATTATGTCAGGGGTTCAAATCTCGCTTGCTGTTTGACTTTTACACAATATTTAATGTTTTATAATTGTAATTTTCAATCACACACAATTTATGGGTAATTTTTTGTATAATTTTGTTCATCTAATTAAGTTCTCTAATCGTTTTGTACATAATTTTTCTATCAATTTGAAATTATTATACGACAGGACTATGCCAGAATATTGAATTAGTATTTAATTTATATTATGTAATTCGCTAATCATTTTAGTAAGGCTGCAGGCAGAATGGGCTGTATGAAATAGGAATCTTTAACATTTTGGATTTTCCTCTTTAGAATAAATTTACTTAAATTTAAATTTTAACGACATTGAAAGCCACTTTGTTCAGTCTACCTGTAGCCTAAGGCTACACTTTTAATGCACATGAATTATTATGAATCATTGCACAAAGATCGAAGGGTGCTTTATAGGCAATGCGATACAAATCAGCTGTGCAATGTATTTAACCTATCGAAAGTTTAGTTCTATTTAACAGAAAATTTATGTTCGAATTGGAACTAATTATATTTTGTTTTCATAGTAAAATAGTTAAACCTAATAGTTTAATTTTTTTTTGGTTTGTTTTGTATAGGGCGTTAAGTCACGATGGTTATGGCTAGGGGTTGAACAAGTTATAATATGTGATGGTCTACCTACACACACCCTTGGAAATTTGTACGGTGATACCAATTATTTCCAATTATATCATAGTCGAGGCAGCTTTTATTATAATCAGGGAAATGAGTATACAAAGCGTATCTATTATACAAATTTTTTAATAACTTTTTTCTAAAATTAAATAGGGAATCAGTAATCTGATATTATTAACATTAATTAGGTAAATGTCACCACCACTTTCACGTGTGGTTTAGGTACATTATAATTAGTGCCATATGCGACATATATCTTATGGTGCTGAACATAAAACCATATTTGTCAGGATCGTAGCAGGTGGCGTTCCGTTGTCTCTGCCTACCCCAGTGCGAGACAGGCGTGAGAATATGTAAAACCATATTTCAAAAGGTTTTATAATAAAGAACAGAATGTAGTTGGATTTCCATATTTGTATTAAATTGCTGATATTAATTAATTAACAATGTCAAAAGTAACTTTTTTCCTTGATTGTACACGATTTTAACAATAAAATGTAGTAGTAGATATAATTTAACATATTTATCTGTAAGAGCACTAGTCAGTCGAGTAGTACTAGTGTGTACAGTACCTTATATTATGACGATGTTGAAATAAAAATTATTTACATTTTTAATGTCTTCTTTCTGTAAACCCACATTTATAATATTGCAAAAAAAGTCTCCGGAGCGATTTGCTTCTTTTTCATTGCGAGTAGGCTCAATTTACATTGCGGCGCGGCGGAACGGAATGGAAGCGAAAGGAATGTAAAGCCTATCCAGAAATATAAAAAAACCTGGATTGGGGGCGCTGCAATCGACATTAACCTTTAATGACAGTGTTCCAAGCAAAAAATTAGTTCCAATAATTTGCCGCAACATGGCGAGGTTTTTTATATTTCTGGTCAGGCTTTACCTAGGTAGAGGGTACCTACATGTCATGACATCATAGGCCAAGTATTTCGCTTACGCTGATAGACGGAACATCAGTGTAACCGCGTATGAGACAGCGATAATTTCATCCAGTGATACCATAGGAAATCAAACTCCCATAAAAATGGGTAAATGAACTATGCTATATTATGTACACACGGCGTGTGTGTACACAAGTGCGATTTTTGAATCTCATTCGGTGAGCTCAGCAGTTGAAAATGTCAAAATTACTTTGGAGATATGCATCTTTCTACTGCTGATTTGACTTTCAAAAATCATTAATCATACATAGCGATTTTTGAAAGTCAAATCCACACTATAAAGACATTTACAACTGCTGAATTCACCGAATGAGATTCCCGCGCCGCTCGTAGGGTGAATACTTACAGTCCTTTGAGTCTAGTACGATTTCACTTCATGTGCGCACCGCGCCTTCGGCTGCTTAGAAAATAACCAGGGCCTCTAGAAAAAGTACTTTCGATTAGCATTAACGACAGTAGAAAAAAAAAACGTATGGACTTGACGTATGGTGGAGAAAGAAAACGTCAAAATGTTTCGATCGCCAATGTCAAATCCATACATTCTGTCATTTCTACTAGCGTCTACGCCAAAAGAAATGTTACCTTGTCTATAGCCCCTGTAGTGCGATTTTTGAAAGACACACGTAACTCGCTGTAAACAGCAGTAGAAAATGTTAAAATTACTATGGACATTATGCGTCTTTCTACTGCTGATTTGAACGTGTGACTTTCAAAATTCGCACTGCTGTTCTCGCGCTTTTCAGAGCGTGCGTTGCGCAAGTACAACAAGTACTTAGTATGAAAAAAATAGAGTCGGCACGCTAGTAGAGAAATCATACTAGACGGGCTGGTACCCATTGAACATAATCCGCCTCCGTGGAACTGCCTCCGTGGTCTAATGGTTAAGAGCATTGGGCTCTTGACACGGAGGTCGTGGGTTCGATTCCCACGGGGGGCACCTAGTGAAATGTCACTTTGTGCGTTTTTCCCCAGTTGGTTAGGACATTGCAGGCTGAGTCACCTGATTGTCTGAAAAGAAAGATGATTCCGTGCTTCGGATCGCACGTTAAACTGTTGGTCCCGGCTACTATCTCTGGTGGTAGTAGTCGTTACCTACATAAAAACCACGTCAGAGGCCGTAAGGTGGTTTGAATAAACTCTGACACCAGCACGGCTAGCATGCCACCCACGACAAAGCGTTTAAACGAGAAAAACGTCATGCGCGCTCTTTTTGGCGTACGTAAAATAATAAAGATGGAGGCACGTCTCGATTTTTGTAGTTTTCTAGGCGTTGGCATGCTAGAGGGGCAGGGCTTGCAGCCCACTCGATAAGAAGTAGAAGAACATAATAATAGCACATTATGCAATATGCAATTTTCAATTTATTGTTACCCTTTGTGTCATTATAATAACGAGAATACATTTTAATAAAGTTATTTATTTGTATCAAATCATAAATTATGTTGTTAACTTATAGAATATTATCATATTTTAATGTAAGATATGATACACACCTTTTCTGGTAAGCTATAGAGGCTCATATTCTGTACTATAATTGTAAGACCTTGCTAAAACCTTCAGTTAAATGTCAAAATCCATACATTTCGACCCTACTTAGCTCGAACTTAAGCATCAATTACATTGAACAATTTGCAGGGAGCCAACATTTAGTGTATGGTAGGTAAGGTAACCTAGTTTAAGGTGAACAGAATCAAATGAGATCGAAACCCGAACCTGATTTTTAGTAGGCTTAAGTAGGTAAACTGGTTTTCGCTTCTTGTATGAAAACAATCATCTCGAAAACATTACTAGAACTAATAAAAAAAGAAAGCAATGCTACCTAACATTATTTAATAAAGAATCTAACCAGCTTTACCGACATTGCCCAATTAGGACAATGCCTTAGGGCATGTTTCACCAATTCTGGGTAAGTTCTCGTTAGCTTATACGACAGATAGTTTGACATATTTTGTATGAAATAATGTCAAAATATCTGTCGGATAACCTAACAAGAACTTATTCAGAAGTGGCCTTAGTCTTCCAGTTTACAAATAATAAATGACCTATACTCTTTCCTAGCTAAACTAGATATACCTACTTTGACTATTATAATTATCTACTTGTGTAGGTACTATCTACCGACATATTGAATTTACCTTCATATACCGTGTTGGAGTGTCACTGTATTCCATTTCTCTTATACGTATATTTTCAATAAACAGATGTTCTTCAAATACGCGAATTTATAGTAGGTGACCAATTGAGTCTGCCAGTTGCGAAGACCCATATATTTTTAAAATATTCGTCGCTTGGAAAACTGAAGAATAAATACATCACTTAAAAACGCAAAAAAGCTACAACTCCTCACCCTACCTATACGAAAAAATTGGTAAAGTAGTTTTTACGTGATGCTCGAACAAACAAACAAACACACAAACAATCAAACGAATAGACAAACAGACATAAAAAAAACCTCACTAACTATTCTTTATGATCCAACCTTAGACGATTTATAAAGGGACCGCCTCGCCTTAGCATTTCCCCTCTGACAACGTGCCAGATCAAACAATCTTACGCATTTACATACAATTTTATACCTTATCTATCACTAAACAGCCTTTAATTGCGGAACAATAATTTCGAAGCTATCGCGTTTGGGGTTCACACGACACAGTTTTTCATGAATTTTAACATTCAAAATTAAAATCTAAAGTAATGGAATAAAGTCCAAAGTTGCGGATTTCATGCTGCCTCAAACATACATACCTCATGCTACCAAAAAGTGGCAGATAAGTTTGTTAGTAGAATAAATAAATACTCTAAGGGCCTGTTTCACCACTTCTGAATAAGTTCTTGTTAGCGTATCCGACAGATATTTTGACATAATTTCATACAAAATATGTCAAACTATCCGTCGGATAAGCTAACAAGAACTTACCCAGAAGTGGTGAAACAGGCCCTAAGGATTCAACTCACGTCAACGACATCTATCATGGTACCTATGTTTTACAGGTTAACCTAACTAAAGCTGCTGGCACGTTCACAGACACATACAAATGAGTTCGATGAGACATTCTGCGTGCAGTGAGACAAAGGCATTGCGTAAATGTGTGGCACGCGCCAGCTTTAGTTAACCGACCTCTATTTGTAATGCTGTTTTTTTGTTGGAGCTTTTAACCCTGAGGCAATGACAGCTATCCATGGTATGGTATGCTTAACTACGTTTAACTAGCGGTTACAAAATACCTCATGAAACCTCTTCCGGCTTACCCTTGGTACAGCCCTTGGTGTACTTACAGCTTGGCAAAAAAGTCGTGATAAAACATGAGGGCGCTGCCTCCACGCAAGAACGTCAAAATCACGCATAACCTGGCAACACCACCATACAAAAATTTTAGTTCCACCTGTCACCACGATCATGACTTTTTTGCCAAGCTATACCTTATTTTCAAGGTGGAAACAGGGTAATTTTAATATGACATCTGACCACCCTTATTGAGATTACAAATCACAAAATTTAGCTTTAACTTTTAAATTATTACACTTACACTTGCCCGATGAATGAAACTATTAAAATGCGTTTTATTATTAATGTTTCCTGCAATAAAACGTGAATTAATGTTAACATACCCGTGGAATGAAATATTTTCTTTGCAACGTTCAGTGCGGCTCTTGCATCCTAAAACGCTGCACGCTACCATGTTGTGAACTTAAAGTCACCCACTCGCAACAAATTACAATGAATAAAATTATTACGAAATAACTATTCATCGAAATATAGAGCAACAAACATTTTTATGAAATTTTTGTTGTCTGACTCCGTCTGACTCCGATGTCAGACCATAGAGGCTAGAGCAAAAATATGGCTACGTCAATAAGGACAGCAATAAGGTAGCGATCTCCTTTTTTAACTAGAGTGAATTTGTATTATGCATCCCTCAATGAGTAAATGAGACAAAACACGTTCTTCGTTCTATTACTTGCTCTTTCTACGCATGACATAAAGAACTTTATGTCAACTATGTAACGTGCGAACTAGATTTACGAGCTAAAAAATAGTTCGCGAGTCTTTCACTGATCTCGCGCATTCTCGGGAATTCCCGCAGCTTTTACCTTACACAGTTGATAGTTATAATTACAGTTCATTTACGTACATTCCGTTCGCTTTCAAACCGTTCGGCCGCAATGTAAATTGAGCCTTATTCATGGCGTATTCGCGTCCCCTGCTAACATAGTGTTCCCATAGTTAGCACTATCGGTAGGGTAGGACCATGGGATTTTACCATAAATTTAACCTTAGACTTGGGCGTCTCCCTAAGCGCCACACAAAACTGTTCTCTGCCTTCCTCATCCAGTTGCTTCTACCTGTCTCACGTCTTCGGTCCAGCGGGCCAAAGGGCAACTTTCACTACGCCTGCCAGTTCGTGGTCTCCATTAGATCCCAAAAGGAGAAGTGATAAAGGCCCAGGTTGTACCGGCCCATACACACCGCTGTTATCTTCGGACTCATCCAAAGGGACCAGAAGCAGGTGGAAACACGTGGAGTTTACCTGACGTCAGTGTTACCAGATCCATGATTAAGAATTATCCCAGATTGGCCTCAAAATTATCGTGTTTTTATCGCATCTCAAATTCCCAAAACTTACGATAGTTTTGGGAATTTGGGACGTCTCTTATGAGTCTAAAAGAGAGAGAGAACCAAATGGTGTACGAAATTCAATCATTCTTACCTACATTACGTGCTAGTATTTAATGTTACAAACTTTTGATTGAAACGACACAATGAGTAAATACTTATTTCTATCTCAACTTTTCTCATAAGAACTTAAATTTTAGTAATATTTGAACACTGTACCCACAATACAAACGTGAGTATGATGTATCGTTGGAATTTAATGGAAAATATAGTTGAAAATAGTGATTGGGTACACTGATTCCATTAAATTTAAAAATTATCGTGGATTATCGTGGATTACCGTGGAAATTTTACGAATTATCGTGCGATACCAGATTTTTATTTTCTATCGCATGGCACTCAAAAATATCGTGGATCTAGGATAATTATCGCACGTCTGGGAACACTGCCTGACGTCACAAAGTATTTTAGGTAGAGGAATGTATTGTAAGTATACGATGACATTTATACAGTTATTAGCGAATATGTAAGAATTACTGACTCTAACCGGTATATCTTCTGATAATTGGATGAGCTTCACCCCTCGCCGGCAGAGGGGTGGGTATTTAAGGGCGGGCGGAGGCCTAGGCGCAGGAGTGGCGTCACGCCAGCCTCGGCGCTTGTTTTCTGTGAGTGTTTCTTTAATTTTTATGTTTTACGTAGTCAGAATTTTTTGGAGGTGTTTTTTGATGTCATTTTTAATTAAATTCACTTTCTGCATATATATTTTTAGTTGTGTTTCTTTGGTTATTTGGTGAATGATCTTAGTTTATTTATAAATTGGATTGCCTTGAATTTGTCACCAAAAAAAACAAAAATCCGTAAAAAATAACTGATCTCCGTTAGTAGTTCTTGTGATTTAAAAATGTCTTACACAGTGATGGAAATTTTACGGATGTGGTTGTGATTGTTTTGTGAAGATAACAAAATTAAGGAGTTCGGTTGTTGTTTACATTTTTAGGAAGTTATATTGGAATAGAATATAGTCTGGTGATTTATACGTTTCGTGCAAATATTATCCATGAAGATTTTGTTTTAATTGAAACCGGTTTATTATAAAGCGATATTTCGTAATATTGAACGAGAAAAATCTGTACCAAAAAAAACAAGAGCTGAAATAGGTAGATTGGTACTTAATAACACAACTGTCTACCCCAAGACCCTAACACCCTGTATCTTCATCATCATCAGCCCATAAACGTCCCACTGCAGTGCCCAGGCCTACCCTCAGGGAGGCCGGGAATATGGGCGTTAGTCCACCGCGCGTGACCATTGCGGATTGGTAGTGTATAACTATCACCCTGTATAACTTGTATTTATTAATTTCAATATCTATTTATTTTTGTTCATTTCATAATAATTCGTTGTCTGCTCTGCACAGAACATGTCTAGGATGTCAAAGACATTTGTATTGTAAGTACAACGTTTAGTTAGCTCAGTCAGACGGTAATTATTTATTAACGTTGCAATTCGGTATGTCAAGTTTTTTTTATTGTCTTCATTTTTATATTTTTTACGGACAGAAGACATAATTTTAAGATACCTATTTCATTCTTATTGCGATTCATCGAATTTATCAATATAAATTTAATTTTTAAATTATTTTGATCTGTAATCTCTAAGTGCAAAAATGGTGGAGAGAAAATAATTCGAACTCCATGGAGAAAAACTACATACAGCTGTATTTAAAAAAATTAAAACCTGCCTCCTCTTTCTAACTCTATGCTGGAAAAAGATACGGCAACATCAAATGTCAAATTCTGACATTGTGAAAGTATTTTTTTTTCTTAATGGCCGGTTATTTTAAGTTGATTTTATGTTTACCAAGGAGTTCAGAGGTATGCCAGTGACGTCACTGCACGGACCGAAAAACGACGTTATTTTATTAAAAATATCTGTAATCCTTTCATTTTAAAATCTCTGACATAGAAAATATGATTATTGAGACAATTATCTCGAAATGGTTTTCAATTCAGCCCTCCAAAAAAAAACTTGACATACCGAATTCTGTGACTAATTATGATTTGAATTATTTAGTATAGGTTCCTACTAAGATATCTACCTATGGATATCTACAACGGGTGTGCCGGGCGTTGTCATGCTGTAGGTACACCACAATTTTTATTACCAACAAAGTGTTAAGGGTGTATTCAGAGAATAAAACTAAACATGGGTCAAAAAACGACAAATTTTATACTAAAATGCGGCCTAGCGGGCCTAGCCGATCAATTTTCTATGGGAGGTCAAAAATATTTTAACGTAAGTAGGTATTAAGGGTATATTACCGTTGGCACGCTCCATACAAACGTACTATGGTGATATTTTCAATAATAACCAATTAAAGTCAATGAAATTTTGCAGAAACAATCTAGAAACAAATCTTTATGCTTGTATGGAGTCCGATTTTCGATAAAATGTATAGTTGTAAAGTTACAGTGCAGTGCCAATGCTAGTATGTAGATGGAAATCTTTCAGCCATTGTAATTTTGAATCTATAAGTACATATTCCGGCAAACTTTATTGTATAGGATTTTTTTTTGCTCCGATCGGCTTGCTCCTAGAACGATTTGCTTGCTCCCATAGTAAAAGTTGTTTAGTTTGATGGGTACCTATATACTCTTAGTTTAAAAAGATGCTAATGATATCAATTTCATCATGTATAACGTCACGCCTCTTTCCCAGTGGGGTAGGCAGAGACCAGGGTGCGTCATCTACTACGATCCTTACATTACTTACATACCTCTTTTGCCTCGTGCACATCCATACATATGTATACCCGTCGGTTTCGAGTACATCCCCTTTTTGTAGGACGCAAGACATTTGATCAGAATACGTCCTACGATAGCGTCCTCTGCCGACACTTCCACTCACTTTAGCTCCATATCTCTTTCGTACATCTGCTGTCTCCAATTTGACCAAACCAACGAAGCATACTCTTCTCTATTCTTATCACAACATCTTTCAATTTACATCGATCTCTAATCACACAATTTCTCACTCTATCTCTCAGCGTAACCGCCTGGCCACGGGACAGGGCCAACTGCGGCGCGAATTGTGATTTTAGAATACACTGCCTACGCGTGCTTGCGTAATAGTAAGTATTAGGACACAACGCTCAGTGTATTCTAAAATCGCAATTCGCGCCGCCGCCGTTCGCCCTGTCCCTTGGCCAGGCGGTTACGCTGAGAGATAGAGTGAGAAATTGTGTGATTAAGAGATCGATGTAAATTATCAAGATATCAAGTAGGTTAAAACAGGCTATGTTTGAGACAGGCTCTCGCTATGGGTCCTGGATAAAACACGGAACACTCCGTGCTCGAGTCCGACTCGCCCTTGGCCGGTTTTTTCTTTTAACGATCTGCATTCGGATATATCGAGTGCACACCGGATGGCGACATGACAATCTAATTATCAACATGTAAGGTTATGTCAACTAACTGGGTGACGGCCGTAATCGACATGTCAAAACGGATTACCGGAGAAATGCGTATTTGTGCGGCTTCGAGGCGATTGTGTGCGTGCAGCCTTACAAACGTAACGGGTTGAGGATAAATGGACCATGATCCAAATGCAACATTTCTTCGTTCATCGGTTACGCAGTTCAAATTGATTATCATTAAATATGTCGATCCGTGCATTGGTTACCATGCCGGATATTACCTACCTTTGTAGATTATTTAATTATTAAAAAGGTTACCGTTTGCCATTTTGAAACTGTTTTAAAGTGCAATGTAAAAACCTAAGTCTTAAGGAACACAAACCGCTGTAACCATGTGGAAATGAGATGGGAATGGGCAGAGCACATTGCTCGCAGAACCAATGGCTGATAGAGTTCTCGAGTGGCGACCGCGTACGGATAGCGCTGCGTTGGTAGGCCAGCCGGCGGGAACCCGTTGGATGAGGGCAGCGCAGGTCCGGTCGTTGTGGCGATCCTTGGGGAAGCCTATATCCATCAGTGGACGTCTATCGGCTGATGATGATGAGTAGCGTAAGGTGCCAGAAAAAAAAATTTAAAAAGTTTAATTAGTAAGTAAAAGGGAACTATATACCTAGGTAGTTATATTAGGTCCTCATGTTATTTCTACTGGTTATCTTTTCTGTGCTTGAAATGGTTTTGTATGTTTGCAGACGACGTAGGTATTCAGTCCGCCTGCGGGGGCGGACGCTACTCCGTTTTACCCGGGGTAAACCGCCACCATGGCCGATAAAAAGGATTTGGAGACCGTGAGTGTACTGCTTTATTTTATCCGGCATTGCCTCTTATTGCAATCCTATTGCCATCTTCGTAAATGTCGGCAAACGTTAGGTAGCTTTAATGTTCCTGTAGGTTATATAGTACAGTCAGGAGCAAGAAGATATAAACTTAAGATTTGGGTACCTACTTACATTAGGTATCTATACTTCATTTCAAATAAGGACGGAAAGATTTTCCGATTCCTATTTAGCTTTCTGGCCAATTATGACTTGGAAATATAATTTATTTATCAGAATACTATCCGACATATCTTGGACGTTACTCAAGCTGTTCTAAGATAAGTGAGAGGAAGTGTTTCAAATCTCTGTTTCTGTAATTAAAAATAGCCTTAAATTTCGTTGCTATTTGAAATGGAGTCTAGTAATGGAACTAATGACAGAAATGCTGTACTAACTATAGCTTGGCCATAAAGTCATCAACGTGGTGGGTGACAGGTGGGCCTTGTTGCCAGGTTATGCGTGATTTTGACGTTCTTGCGTGGAGGCAGCGTCCTCATTTGATTTCTACTCTTTTTGGCCAAGCTGTACTTACCCTGTATTTTTTACCCGACTGCGCGACGCAAATTAAGGGTAATGTGTTTAACAGCCTATACTATGTATGTATGTAAGTTTGTACCTTTGTGTCACACAAGTTTCAAATTGTTATTTGGTATTGTACCTATACTATACAATGTGCTTCCTTGTGTTAACTTATGAGCTTAAGAGGCCTATCACAAAAAGCGAGCGCTCGATTTTAGGTATTTGCGTGGCCCGCCCTGGTGTGAGTGTTCGTACAACGACGTTACGCTGTAGTGTGCGTTTGAGTTCAACTTATAGTCCGCGAAATCGTTTTGATACTATTTCTCTAAAGTGTAGAATAGTAATTTAGATTTTGTTGATAATAGAATAATAATTGTTTAAATAGTTTCAATATTATACCGATCTCGTGATTTACAAAAACATTATGTGGCGCAAGGTGTGTAGGTAGATAAGCCATGTTTTTAAACCGGTTAAATAAATATTGTTTGTAAATAATACGGTAGATCGGGGCCGGACTAGTGTCGCCGACTTGTTGCAGATAATAACCATCGATTGTAAAACTATAGATAACACTAGCCAGAACTCAGAACACCATTAAGTCGTATTCGGTCGTATAGACTACCATTTATATGATGACTATTGAGTTTTATAAGAGTTATTTTGTCATGTACTTATGATTTAAATGCGTCTAATTTGAATGTGTGTCTGTGTGACCGATTTGTTTGGTGGGTATGTTAATGTATCCCGTAGAAGCACTTAGCTTAATTAGTTAGTCTTTTACTAGCTACTCTTTTTGTTTGTCAAAATGTTATATTATGTACGTTTTTTTTTTCATTTTATTGTAGGTACCTTAAACAGTTTTTAAAACGTGTTATCATATAATTAGCGTTGTAAAATTTAAATTTTGTTGTATTTGAAATTAAGTAATTTGCTGTTTGAAAGATAATTAAATTAAATTAGGCAGGAATTAATAAAAACAATGAAATGAATTATAATATTTATTTTCTAAAATGTTATGCCATAAAACGAAAGAAAGAAAATATTACTATAAATATTATTAGCGCGGCGGCTTCGGCAAACGTCTTGAAAAATGCGGGGGAGGGTGAGGGGGCCTGCGCAGTAGCAACATGGATGGGTAATGTTTAAAGTTATTAGGTATCTATTCAATTCTGCTCGTGTAGTGTAGGTACCAGAGTTGGGCGTAATCGATTACTTTTCGTAATCGCATTGAGTATTCGGGATTATACCTATATCTTAACTATAATAAAACTGTAATATTTGTATGTAGGTACACACGGCGACACATCATGTTACGCACTCTATATACCCATAACTACACTACGTACAAAACACAAAATAGTGCGGTAGAGAGCCTGCATAGACGCGGCTGCCGACGGCGCGGGCGCAGCGAGCCGTGAGACGAAACAACAACAACATACCGCACCCTCTCGCACGATTCGCAGCGTTCAACTTCTAATAGATCAAAGTCCAAACAGGGTAACCTGACCTGTCGCCGTGTGTACATTGAAGATATGAGTATGTATGTATGTATTTGTTATAGATTATTTTATTTTATTTGTCAGTAGGTTTATTTATACACTGAAGCCATTCCTTTCTTTTTATGCTACATAGCCTACTTATTTTTCGTTTGTTAATTTCCTCTACCCTAAGTTGTCTGCAAGAAATAGCTTTTTAGCAATAAGACCGCATTATTGTATCTACTTGTAATTCTTTATCTGTATTCAAATGTTTGTTCAGTTTTGGTGTGCAATAAAGTATAATTGAATACCTAGAAGACATGAACAAAAAAAAATTACGATATGGTTCTTGGGTGTGCTTGATTCCAAATTAACAGTTTTTATTTTTTGTCTGTCTGTTTGTTCGAGCATCACGCAAAAACTACTGAAAGGTTTTGACGAGACTTATAAGTGATGATCTGACTTAAAATCTGGTATATAGAAGAGAAGAAAAGAGAAGAGAAGAGACACTTGGTACAGTTATAGCAATTAATGGTCTAATGTTCTTAGCGCACAAAGTTACATATCACTAGGTGTCCCCCGTGGGAATCGAACCCACGACTTCCGTGTAAAGAGCTACTAGCCTTCAGATATGAGTCTACATACTTAGTAAGTATCATTTTATACTGGTTGTTACCTACGACCTATGTAAAACAACTGGTAGTACGGAACACCTATTTGCCCGAGTCCCGACTCGCACTTGGCCGGTTTTTATTTATTTATAATTAGATTGTGGGAGTATCTACCCCAATCTTAGGTATTGTTTTAGATCAAGAAAAAGAAGAGATTGCGGATTGCGGAGCCTCGTGGCAGGCAAAAACGCGAACCGCGCGAACACTTAATTTTATCTTTATAGAGGTGGAAAGAGACTGCTATAGGTACTTTGAACACACCTTTCTCCACCATGTTTGCGCAAAAGTAAAAAAATTTTCTGCCTATGGAGTAAAGGCGCGTCGTGGGCGTGCAGAGAAATCATTCTAGATCGTGCTATTCTACTTCTATACTTTGACTACTTCTGCACGTCTAGTATTATTTCTCTACTTGTGCGCGACTCGGCTTTCTTCCACTAGATAGGCCTGCATAGACGCGGCTGCCGGCGCGGGCGCAGCGTGCCGTGAGACGAAACAACAACAACATACCGCACCCTCTCGCACGATTCGCAGCGTTCAACTTCTAATAGTTCAAAGACCAAACAGGGTAACCGGACCTGTC
Source organism: Agonopterix heracliana (assembly GCA_963693445.1). Taxonomy (NCBI): domain Eukaryota; kingdom Metazoa; phylum Arthropoda; class Insecta; order Lepidoptera; family Depressariidae; genus Agonopterix; species Agonopterix heracliana. Next base: position 5,957,743 of record OY856321.1, read on the forward strand.
GCCGTGTGTACAACAGCACGCCTTCTAGTATGATTTTTCTACATACGCGCGACGCGCCTTCGCTGCATAGATTTTTGAACATCACAAGTAGTAATAATCAGCAGTAGAAAGATGTATAATTTCCATGCTAATTTTGTCATTTTCTACTGCTGATATAAACATGTGATGTCGCCTGTTTCACCACTCTGAGTAAGTTCTTGTTAGCTTATCCGACAGATAGTTTGAGATATTTTGTATGAAATTATGTCAAAATATCTGTCGGATAAGCTAACAAGAACTTACTCAGATGTGGTGAAACAGGCCCTTTGTTTTAAGGCCTCCGCTCATTGCAGCGATATTATTGAGCGATATTATCGCTGCGATTTTGCGATAATTGTTCTCAGTACATTTTGTATGGGGACGCGCTCGATCCCACACACTGCCGCGATATTATCGCAACCTGACGCAATCTCTTTCTACTACATTCAGTGAGGGGCGCATGCGTGACGCGAATCGCGGAATCGCTGCAGTGTGTAAGGTGTCGCGATATCGCTGTCGATAATATCGCTCGATAATATCGCTGCAATGTGCGGAAGCCTTTATTATAATAAATTAAAAAAATATATATAAAACCCTTATATCTACGTGATATTTTGATCGAACGAACCTGAAGTTTTTCAGGCCAAAAACATACTGTGGGTAAATCTCTTTGTGTGGGATGTAAAAAAACAACCTTGTAAGTATTATAAAGGAATGGTTTAGATAATCAATATAAACAACTTTAACTATGGAGAAAATTATAACACACATCAAAAATCTGCTGTTTTATACAAATCAGCAGTAGTAATATCTATATTGGACAGCGGATTTTTTTCGACATTATCTCCATAGTGAAAGTTGTTCAGTTTGATGGTCTAAACCACCCCTTTAAAAATTGTTAGGCTGTTTTGGTACACCTTGTTCACCTCATGGGATATTATAAAATATTCATTGGATCAAGTTCACTTGTTCGGCGTACACTAGTCGATTGTTTTTTTTAATCGCTCTAGATCGCCGATCTAATGTGTCAGATCGGATTATGTACCCTAATAGCATTTATTGTTGGCAGTTGGTTGGCCCACACATGTGTCGTTCGTTGGGCAACGGTTAGTTTTGGCCGGCTATTTTCGTTATGGGCCAACCATGTAGGGCCTATGTATATAATTCCTACAGTTTCCCAACGGTTGGCAAATGGCAGGTTTAACCACTGGATATAAGCCTTCGGAATTATATTTAGGTAAGTATATCGTAGGGAAACTGTCACTGTTGTAGCACGGGGTAGGCCGAGACTCGTAGAATATTGAAACGCTGGTGGCGATTGGACAAAGTGTATTTGTTACAACTTTTACAATTTACAAAGTAAAAGGCGGTCCGTGGTAACATACACGACAACTATGGCTAACTTCCCTGATCCTTCTATATCTATGCTATGACTAGTTGTATAGGTCCGCGTCTGCGTACATATTACAGCTAGGTAGGTAAGATTACTTGACAAACGTGGCGATCGTCGGGGAGGTCACTCAAACCGGGCGAATCTTAACAGCGCGATGTAGAAACGGGTACAGCGCCATCTAGCGTGGAATGACTGGAACTAGGGTTTTCCTCCCCCTCTAACTCAACGCCACCCGCGCAGTCCACGCACCCACCCCCGCACCCCCTTTACCAGGCACGTATCCAGGGGGGGAGGGATAGGTGGGATTTGTTCCCCCCCGAAATCCCAATTTGTATGGAAAAGTGATGACAGCACTTACTTTTTCATTGTTTTTCTATGAATATCTCCCCCCGAAATTCAAATGTCCCCCCCGAACAAAAGTCTGGATACGTGCTTGCCCTTTTAGCCGGCACTCAGTAGTTATTTTTTCAATTGGGCCAACTAATATACTTTTATGGAAATACCAACGTTATATAGCCAACGGTAGCATAAGAAGTAAAGGCCCATTGATGACAATGTTTCTATTGGGCCAACTTTGAGACATTACAGTAAGGCCAACGCTATGTAGCCAACGGTAGTAATAGACGTAAAGGCCCATCGTTGGCAATCGGTTGGTTATAATCATAATATTTGCCTTCGTTGGGCCAATACAAGTTTCATGTAGGCGATCTAACTAACAACTTTCCAACTATTTCCCCACCGTTGGCCAATTGTGGCCTACACTAAATGCTATTAGGGTACTAATTTACTAAACAGTTTAAGTCATCATAAAATCGTAAAAAAATAAAAAATATCTCAGAGCGCGCGAAAAACTGTTGTACAGGTCCTCTCTCGACGAGTGCTCGCGCACGACTGAGGAGCGTGTTGATTTGATGCCGAATATATAGTACTTACTCTAATTTTATTTATTGTAATGTTGTCTTACAAGATTACAAAAAAATAACATATGATTCGTATTCCTTAAAGATAGAAGTTATATATGATATTAAGTTATTTTATAAAACATTGTTCGTTTAGAACATAATTGACGCTGAATCTCGTCATTTTCTGCCAAAAATGGCTTACTTATTTTTTTTTTTTGAGGCGATTCAAGGCATTTATTGAAATTTTACAACATTAACAAACAAATAAAATATGTACATAATCATTTGAGAATTTTTAATTTTTGTAGAATTGAATGGAACTATGTAAATTTGAGCGTCAAAGATGCACCGCCGACAGTTTTTATGGAAAACCATGTTCGTAAAATATTTATTGTAAATTCTAGGAAACGAAAATGGAAAAAGTGCTACATTATCAAACAAGAAAAAGAATGGATCTATCGTTAACCATAAACAAATAATTATAGAACCTTACTGTTTCTGAGAATTACTGCGTCAAAAATCGCACATTTTCGAAAATAATGTAAATGGGCTCTTAAGGGTGCTTGCCTACTAATGCTATGCGAGGCGACGTTGAGAGCGAGAAAAAAAACGCTTATAAGATATAATTCCCAAATATGCAAGCATTGCTCTTTTGAAGGATGTTTCTATATCCTTTACTATCCGTGTGGCTACACTCAGCGGGACCCTATGTCTACGTACGCCCTAGAACGATGCGAGTACCCACTGCTGGGCAAAGGTATCCTCAGAGGGTCTACCATGAGTTTTCACCGTACTTTACTACTGCAGTTACGTCACCAATTTTGTATTGAATTTCGTACAGAGCTCCTAGTGGTTACGTTGAGAACTAATTTCTGTCATACGAATTGGCGACGTACAGTAGTAAAGTACAGCGAAATGGTAGGCCCTCTGAATTCTTCCACATCTCTCTGTTCATATCTCGCTGCACTCCATAATAATTGTTGTTTGAATGATAGGAAAGTTATGTATGTACAGGATGATTGAATTTAATATAAAAGTGTTGTATACAGGGTGACCCCGATGCAGAAGGTGCCCAGAAGCTTATGGACCTGCCGGAGCTGCCCAAACCCCTGACCTTCGAGGAGAAGAAGTACCTCCTGGCTGTCGAGAGAGGAGACATGTCCAATGTCAGACGGTACGTGTTTCAATTAAGGTCAGGTGGGGTAAGACAAACATATACTTTATTTTATATTGAATATAACGCCATAACTCGGGGTAAGACAAACACTTTTACTAACTCTGTAAATACCCTACATAGGAGTGTTATGGGGACAGTTAGAAAAGAAACAATTTGTTTAATTCAATATGAGTCTGATTTAGTTCATTCTTCCTGTTTTTGATCAAACCATAGAGTTTGAGTCAATATTTTACTAGAGCTATGTTAGTGTGTTTGCCTTACCCCACCTGACCTTATACTTTTATGCATTGATATAAGGTTGAAATATGGTCTTTCTAAAATAATGTACAATATGCTATGTTGACTGCATTGATGTACTTTAGTTGAATGGGATATACCTCCGACTGGTTCCCAGGTAAAATTCCACGTCATTATCATATAAATGACTCTAAATTTACCATAAAATGTGGTCAATATTTCGTAGCCGACTACTGCTAGCATTCTTAAACTCAATGTCACAAAAGAAAAGAGATAGTGACTCAAGTGAATATAAGTTGTAGAAATAGTTCTTGTTGTGTTGTCACTCACAGGAGCTAAAAAAGGAAAGTTAAAACTTATATGAGAACAAATTGGTCCCTTTTATTGACAAGAACTTCACGGGTCTACAAATAACATGAAAACCAAATCAAATCTCAGGTCATTCGTTCTCATTTCTAACTGCATAAACTTCACTAATGAATTAAATTAACTAACGATTTTAACCAAGCAATTAACTCTAAACAAAGACATTGCAAACGCCCGTAACCTTCAGAACGGGACAAATCTAATTACTGTTGAACAATAATCGGATTGTTTTGGAATTTGCCAATTTACTGACGGACAGGCCGCGCATTTATGGAAATGTTTGTCTAGTCTTCTTCTTATCGTGTGGGCAAGCCCTGGTGTCAGAGTTTATTCAAACCGCCTTACAGCCTATGACGTGGTTTTTATGTAATGACTACTACCACCAGAGATTGTAGCCGGGACCAACTGCTTAACGTGCCATCCGAAGCACGGAATCATCTTTATTTTTCAGACAATCAGGTGATTCAGCCTGCAATGTCCTAACCAACTGGGGAAAAACGCACAAAGTGACATATCACTAGGTGTCCCCCGTGGGAATCGAACCCACGACCTCCGTGTCAGGAGCCCAATGCTCTTAACCATTCGACCACGGAGGCAGACCTTTGTCTAGTAATTATACAGGATGATCGATAAAAGTATGCATTCCTTTAAAGTTTGATAGTAATTAGTAGGGATAATTAACTAGGCAGAGCCGACTGCGAGGCCGAAGGCAGAGTTCCGAGAAGGCGCGAGAGTGAGTCTTGAAACAAGAGAACGCCACTTTCCCCGATCCTGAGCGACCTGTCACCATTATCAGGCCCTATACTCGGACTTTGAATTTTCGATATATCGGAATAGTTGAAATTGGAACGAAAACGTTCACCCAATTTGCGAAAATATAATTTTCGTGGTAGAGACTAGAGAGCTGGATAATAGAGATTATTTGCGATAAATTAATCCCTATGGTGCCCTATCCAAAAACGATTTTTAGTTGGCGTGTTCATGATTTGCTTCAATTATATTTTTTTAACTTCTGCTTTACCTACTAATACCACCATAGGTAATATTATCAAGCAGTGAACACATAATGTCAGCAAATTATACTAGTAATTGCCATTTTATTACCAACGTGCTACTGTCGTAGCACAGACAATAACCCTGCCCATACGCATTATGCTGCAAGAGTGACTACATTTCGTGACTCTTGTGCTGCAAAAGTGACTACATTTCGTGACTCTTGTGCTGCAAAAGTGACTACATTTCGTGACTCTTGTGCTGCAAGAGTGACTTCATTTCGTGACTCTTGTGCTGCAAGAGTGACTACATTTCGTGACTCTTGTGCTGCAAGAGTGACTACATTTCGTGACTCTTGTTGGTAATTTTCCCCAAGGATCCTTCAACTGGCTCACCGTCGGAAGCACATAGAAGTCAACTGCGTGGACTCCCTGGGCCGTGGGGCTCTGACCCTGGCCATAGACGGGGAGAACCTGGAGATGGTGGAACTGCTGGTCATCATGGGAGTGGACACGAAGGATGCCTTGCTTCAGGCCATTAATGCAGAGTTTGTGGAGGCAGTGGAATTGCTGCTCGAGCATGAAGAGCTGATTCATAAGGATAGGGAGCCGTATGTAAGTTATGCCAAGAATTTTCTAAGTATAGAGTCTTTTTATAGAAAAGATGGATGGATTGTGGGAAAGACGATATGTGTAAGAGAGGTGTGTGCTGAAATAACGACTAACCCACACATCACAGAATATCTACCAGATATCTATCAGATATTTTGTAGACATTTGTTGGGGAGAGGGATGAACGGAAGAAGATGACATATTGCGCAGACCCCGAATAATGGGATAAGGAAGTCTATCCTTATATCCTAGTAATCATACTAATATTGTAAATGTGAAAGTTTGGGACGGTCGGTGTTAAGATGTTTGTGACTCAATTACGCTTAAGATGGTTTCAGTCCATACAAAACCTTGTCGTAGAACGCTCGTAGACGGTATTAATAAAAGTAATGTTTTATATATGAAAAAATAGCTTAGAAAATCTAGATTGCGCGTATCAAATAACATTTACAATTTAGGTATAATATAATTACGAAGCTTCGTAATTATATTATAAATTGTAATTGTAAATATTATTCGATACGCGCAATCTAGATTTTCTAAGCTATTTTTCCATATATAAAACATTACCTTTATTAATACCGTCTACGAGTGTTCTACGACAAAGTTTTGTATGAAATTGACAACTCTGCAACCACCGGATTTGGATAATATTTTCTGGCTAACACATAGGATTTTTTTAAATCAACGTCTACTCGCTACGAGTCGAACAGCTAGTCATCTAATAAACGAGATAGTCTAACTGATGAACAATTTCATTTAATTCCGAGAATATAGTACGAGACGAGCTAGTGATAGGTGAATGGGGTGAAGAGCTAGCTAGTGATTGTTTGAAACACTTAGTTCTAAGTTAATCTACTTTTCTCCCCTCCGGACGGAAAGCGACAATGTTCGTCCTGCTGCGCTAAACGAAGTTGCCGCTTTCCACCTCCTAGGAGAAAAATAGTATGCATACATACTAACCTCGGGCAGTAAATAAGAAAGCCTCAGATCACATGTTTGTTGATGGATCTGAGACCTTTATTACTTTCCTGCCCGCGGTGTGTAATCTACTATTGTATTCGTCTACAGAGCTGGCAGAAAGTGGACCCAAACACGGCAATGTTCACGCCAGACGTAACACCTTTGATGTTGGCAGCCCACAAGAACAACTACGAAATTATTAAGATAATGCTGGACCGAGGGGCAACTCTGCCCGATCCTCATGACGTCAAGTAAGTGTTGAGATAAATTAATCTTGGACATTGCCAAGTTAGACCCATATAATTATTAACGTCCATCTAAGTATCTAGTTTTATCATTTGTGCTGTACACATTTTGTCTGCCTCACACTTTAGAAACTGTCTCTGTTGCGGGTTTGCTGGAAGAAATCTCTTTAGAGATAAGCTCGCCCTTTGTACATGTATACTTTATATTGTTTTTTTCTGTAATATTATGTGTGCAATAAAGTGTTAAATAAATAAATAGACCCAATCAGAAAATATCCACGAATTAGATACCATTACTTGGGTTCGGGTTCGAATCCGCACGGACCACATGCCATGTACCAATGAGTTTTTCTAACTAATGTACGTAATACGGACTGCTCCCAAACGGTGAAGGAAAAAATCGTGAGGAAACCTGCTTGCGCTGAAGAAGAAATTCCGATGCGTATGAGAAGTCTACCAATCTGAATTGGGCACGTGGTGGACTAACGTCCTTACACCTTCCTTGAGGGTAGGCCTGTGGAACGTATATAGGCTAATTACTTGGGTCTGGTTGTTTCTGGACACACGGCCTTTAGGCCTTTTCGGCTGTGATTTCAGACACGCATGTGGGTTGCGTGATTATTTTCATTAACATTGCATGCTCTGTGTTATATTGCCTGATTAGTGATGACACTGACAATGTTGTTGCTTTTTTGAATACCTTTTAGAACTGTAATTAAATTTTTTCCAAAGGTGCGGCTGCGATGAGTGCATCCGTCTGTCCACGGAAGATTCTCTCCGTCACTCTCTAGCGCGCCTCAACGAGTACCGGGCTCTGGCCTCTCCCTCTCTCATCGCGCTGTCCTCTTCCGATCCAATTCTTACAGCTTTTCAACTGTCTTGGGAATTGAGGAACTTGGCCTTTGCTGAACAAGTATGCCTCTTGCTGACATTCTTTTTGTAATTTCTAAGCAAATATAGTAGATAACACACCGAGGACAGGAAAGTAAGAAAGGTTTCAGATCTCATGTACTTAATTGTTGACCGAGGTGAAGCCGAGGTCAACCAACATGTGATCTGAGGCTTTCTAATTTACTGTCCGAGGTTAGTATACCTACTATTTTCTCCTCGACGGAGGTGGAAAGCGGCAACTTCGTTTATTGCAGCGGGACGACAAATTGACGCTTTCCGTCCGGAGGGGAGAAAAGGTATTATTTTCATACAGTATTTCAGGTCACATTAAAATAACAGGGGCGCGGCGCGGCGCACAGTTTCGGCACATGAATAAATATAGCTACAGAACGAAAGCTTCATACAAGCTGGCGTGCCGTCCGTGCACGCACACATAGCGCGCGCTAAAGGACGTACGAACAGGTGCACACACGCAGTCGGGGTATAGGCGCGCCTGTTCGTACGTCCTCTAACGCGCGCTATGTGTAAGTGCATAGACAGCAGCCGCTGCTTGTATGAGGCTTTCGTTCTGTAGGGATATTTATACACGTTGTTTCGGTGCAGAATGTTACCGAACATATTGCACTTTATCTACACTATTTCATTTTATTTTATTTAAGATCTAATTTCAGTTGTAGGAATATAGAAGGTAACGCGGAGGCCGAGCTGTCGAGCTATATTGTCAATTGAAATTATACCTTATCTCGAAGTAGATAGGTTAATTTTAAACTTTTACTTTTATACGTCGCGTGACGCCCCTTCAATGAAAATTAACTCTAAAACATTACTAACCACAGTTTCCCAATACCAGGAAAGCAAAGCAGACTACCTAGAACTGCGTCGTCAAGCGCAGCAGTTCGCCGTGGACCTCCTCGACCAGTCCAGGAGCTCACAGGAGCTGGCCATCATCCTCAACCACGACCCCGACGAGCCACCCTTCTCTGTCGGGGAACATATGAAGCTGGCGAGGCTTGAGTTGGCGATTAACTTTAAACAGAAGAAGGTTTGTAGGAATTCAGGGTTAATTTTATATCACTTCGGATAACTTGAGCATGTATTCTGCTCATCAAACTGAACAACTATTACTATGGAGCCAATTTCGAAATCGTGAAAAAAATATATTTTCGAATAGGTTTTTGTTGTGTTTACTATGGTAACTACATTCTCTTTGGTGTTGACTCATATCTATTAATAAATGTCGCTATGTCTTTTACATAACAGTTTTGTATGGGACCACAGACTAAAAAGAAGAACCAGACGTAATGTCATCTAATCATGAGTGAAGCACCCATTTCTTTTGTGTGCGTGCTGTCATGCGGTACATAAGGTGACGGGTTGTCGGACCTGCGCCTAGAGCTAGTGCATCTGTGTGAGTGTAGGTCCCTTGTAGAACAAACGAGATTGTATTACCTTGCATGCTTCACATCTTTTTAGTGCAACCGTATTTCTTTCAGGTCCGTGTATGATACATGCTGAATTTATCCGTGGTGATATAAAATTTACTCTGTGCAAAAGTGCTCCTATCTTCCCCATTGCACTGGCCTACCATCAAGGATTTTATGGGTTTTATAGGCTGAACCATAGAAGAGAGAACCGGGTTTCGCCTTAATGGAAGTAGCATGCAGGTGCAGTCCGCGTGCCACTAATATGGTCGATACCTATACCATATCTGTTCATAAATTTCGTTCACAAAAAGGTCATTAGTCACTATGACATTCTTACGAAGATTCAGACTCAGTCATAAGACTAAGTGTAGGGACACACCTGCCGAACGTTCGGTTGAATACAATATTAGTAGTCAAAAGCGATACTGCGCTGTTTCCTCACCCCCCTGCATTTATCAAGATGTTCGCCGGTTACTATACATAGGTGTACTAACCATTCAAATTCTCCACCAGTTCGTAGCCCACCCGAACATCCAGCAACTCCTGGCTTCCATCTGGTACGAGGGCGTCCCAGGGTTCCGCCGCAAGACCGCCATGGAGAAGATAATGATTATCTGCCGCGTCGCCCTGCTCTTCCCCTTCTACTGCAGCCTGTACATGATAGCTCCGAACTGCGCCACCGGGAAGTTGATGAGGAAGCCGTTCATGAAGTTTTTGATCCACGCTTCTAGTTATTTGTTCTTTTTGTGTGAGTGTTTTCATGATAATAATTATGTGTGTTGTATTAGGCTAGTTATATACAGACAACAGAACAGGTTCTGTACCGATACTTATCAGTTTTTGCCATTTCGGTACCTGGATACCGGTGCCAGACGCGTACCGGTACCCAATTTAGATACCCGCCGCGTATGAGAATGCCTATCCTTTTTATTATTATTAATACATCTGTTTTCTCACTCTTAGGGCCTGTTTCACAACTTCTGAGTAAGTTCTTACTCACTCATAAGTGGTGAAACAGGCCCTAACTAACGTAAATATTTGTTCGGTACGCATAAGAGGAGAAAACAATTTTTACGTGAGAGACGAAGCTTTACTAAAGCAACGATACAAAAAAAAATGTTATTGAATTTTTCATACGGTCAAGTTTTGGTAAGTCCGGCAAGTCCGGTTACAATTCAATATCGTGAAAAGATTTAATGGAAGTTATTTAACTGGACACGATATGAGAATGAAGAACAATTTTTCAAGTAGTAACTTTCAATATCAATAGTTACTGGGATATTGAAAGGAAGAGACGTACCTACTTGCCCTGTGGCGGACTTACCCAACTTGACAAACTCATTTTTGTATGAACAGGAAAATTTCAGAATTTTGTCCATACTTTGAAAAAAAAGGCAAGACAAATCATGACATTTTTACAGTGGTGAAAAGTAACGATTCCTGCTACTTATGTCCTATCCCATGGCCTTTGAAAACATAACATTTAATGATAATTTCAAAATGGTTGGTGATAAACTTAGTTCGAATGGGAACAAATGGTTGTAGTGGGTGTTCCAGTCTGGTGTGCGTTAATGCTAACACGTTGTATAAATATAAAGCTTTATCCACATTACAACGGAGCGCCGACGGGCGGGCACAGAGAGAGCAATGTAAAATGAACTCTATTTTAATACTGGTATATAATAAAATACGATTGCAAAGAAAGCTCCATCCAACTGTTGCGACTTGGATGGTCCATCTCTGTTCCCTTCAACGCTACTGCTATTAAAATAGGTATTACTTTGTATTGTTGCTGCTGCGCCCGAGTAATACAATACAGGGTGTAAGGAACAGTATCATTAACCTTTAAACCACAGACTAACCATCGAACTGAACAACTTTTACTATGGGAGCAAAACGATCACCGCAAAAAAAAAATCTGCTGTTCCTTACGTTTGCGTCGAGTAGGTATTGCAGTTTACTATGGGACAGCTGACTTTTTTTTGCGCTGACAGGTTTGCTCCCATAGTAAAAGTTCAGTTTGATGGGTAGAGTATGTGGTTTAAAGGCTATGATACTTTTCCTAACACCATTTATACTAATGTGGATAGACATTAAGAAAGAAAGTGCAATACTAATGAAGACATTAATAGTAACCTAACCTAACCTAACCTTTTTTGACCACCAGTGATACTGATCCTGGTATCGCAAAGAGCGGAGGTGCAAGCCATACAACTCTTCGGCCCTGAGTGGATGGTGAAGGAGTTGGAGAAGGAACTCCTCAAGCAAAGGGGGAATGGGCCTACTTATTTGGAGATGGTAGTAGTCATCTTTGTGCTTGGTAAGTTTTCTTGTTTTTATGTTTAAGTTTGGCTAAAAGTACCTTTGCTTCAACTGTCGAAAGGCATATAAATTTTTCCACTACGGGATTTAAAATTCAGGTAGGCTCCCTGCCAAGTTACCAAATATCGGGCCATCAAATCATGGTTTCCCATCGTCAATCTCTGATTCCCACACCGCTGCGTATCCATGGCGCAACCAACCCACTAAAGTTTCATCGCAATCGGTCAAACAGTGTCGAAGTCTATTAATCTAAGATTTAACGACATCCATTTTTATTTATAATAGGGCTTTTGGGGCAAAAATGCAGTAAAATCAACAAACAAAAGGGTCACAATATCCCAATAGCGTGCGGAAATGCCCTGGCGATCCTCGTTCTGAGATTTCAGAGAAGTTAGAGGGTTCATTCCATACAGTGGTGTGTTCCGTATATGATTTTTAATTTAATTTAATTTAATTTAGTTGTCTACTCATCAAAAGAAAAGTCTAGACTAGAGTCTGGTTCTTCATTTAGGACTAGATAATCTGTGTCATCTGCCTCCGTGGTCTACCCAAGTAACACCAGCAAGTTGCTTTAAACCTTTATACACTATAAATTGCCTATTAGTGGTTAATATATAGACAACAGTGTTCTAAAGGTGATTTATAATAAGATGAAACATTCTAATAGAGTATAGTGTCTCAGATCCACGTTTTAGAACCTCCTTTAAACTAAAAGATTAATCTAGTGTAAATAAACTAGTTGCTATCTACACTTAGTTTGGAAAAAGTGTTTGTTTAGAGTAATAATTCTGAACGGGACATATTTTATGACTTTCTGTAGGGAGATTTGACTATCATAAGCTAATTTGTTTTAGACGTGATCAATGTTGTTTAATACTGGTCTATAAATAAATGTTTATTAGAATGTTCTAGACGGACACAGTTTATATCTATTCTACAGAGTAAAATCTGAAGGCTTCCCGCTTAAATGTGTTTATAGAGGATAGTTTTGAAAAGATACGTTAATAAGTGTTTTTATTCTACTGCTGGACGGTGTTCAACTATCCAGCAATGGAAAAAGTAAAAAAAACAAATATTCCGGGGGATTTCGGCGAAATGTTCGTAAATACATGGAAAATAAAGAGATATTAGAACAAGATACAATAGTGGATTTGTCTCAGGAAAAAAATAGCTAGCTGTCCCCCACTGGAGCCGACCGGGAAAATATGTTATCGTTGTCCCCCACTATAATAGTATCAATGGATTTTAATGGAAACACTGTAAATGGTGTTATCGCAAAATCAACGTTTTGTTTTTGCAGTAAAATAGTGTGCTTTATACAATAATAATAAAATAATAATGTCATAAATTCGAATACAAAACTTATTAATTATTTATATGGTTATAGCCGAAGAGCGGACAGTTGGCAACCCTACCTGATCGAGTAGCAAGATGTGACCTACCTAGGGTGTAGCACATCAGAAAGATACCTACGTCTAAAAGTACAGGGTTGACTGGAGGGTTTTGTACAGTGAGCAAAAAAGTGGTCATTTATTTGGTGTAAATTATCTAATCGAGTAACAAGTTGGCATATAGTACAGTCGATAGAGCTCATCGAGAAGTGCCAAATTATATAGGGTTGCCTCGCCTAGTCCTGGGACTTTATGAGTCAGCCTGATTTTATAGTGGCTAAAAATTCAAAAAATTACGAGTAACAAAATGAGACTTTGCCATTTGATAGCTCTATTCGTCCCAATAATTATTAACATAGGTTGCCGGCCCTAAACCTGGAACTTTTCTTAGTCTGCCGAGTTTTATGTTTGAATGTAAAAACTGATTGATGCAACTACGTCGTGGAAATGTGTCCATGGATGGTTGAGAGATTGGTGGTATGTAGTATTCAATTATAGGTATTTATTTGGAGGGACCCAACCTTAAAAATTGTGTACCGTTAGCAAAAAATATACAAAAAGTTGTGACACAGTCAGTATGCAAATGCAACCAAACCTATGAAAGGCGTTTAAATACTGTATATTTTATTATAATTGTTACGGTCAGTGTAATAAATCTGGTCAGTCAGTATTAAGAGGAAAAGTAGGAGTCGCGTTGTCGATCTGCTATTGGGCGGTCACGTCGCTCGTCAATTGTTGGTTGCCCCCTCCCAGCTCGACAGCGGGGCTCCAGTGGTGGCTCAAGATAGTGTTCTTTTCGAAAAAAAATCCTTGAAGTCACCAAATACATAAATTACCGTACAACGTCAAGCACTTTTGCTACATAAACTAGACATTGGCAAAATCATCAAATACCCAAGATGGCAGCCATTTAAAAAAAAAAAAAATAGAATAGAATAGAAGAGGAAAAGTACATGAAATTTGAAGAATTGGTATTTCAGAGATCAATTACTGTCGGGGTGTAAGGGGTAAACGCAGTACACTATGGCGACAACCTAACTGCCAACCTCATCCGCTTGTGGTGCACCCTGCCGACTAACCAACGAGGCTCTGGCGACCAACTGTGATTCCGGTATATCCATCCAAAGCAGGCTATACCAAAATCCCTCGACCTATGATGGGCAGCAGCATCACCGGTACAACTGGTATATCCCTGCGATCACCAACCCGCTCTGCCAAGCGTGGTGATTATGGCATTTTTACCTCCCAAATATGGAATTTAGTCCCACATGGCCCCGGCCCCTAGTTCCCGGCAGCTCTACTATTCCAGGCTACGGCAGTGGTCTAGCTAACGGTAGGGCGGGGAATGCTAAGAATACCCGGGTTACCAGAGGCTGTCAACATCAACGACTGTTATTGTTACGACGTTAACGTATAACGGACGAACACTGATGGAGGACGAAAAGTTCACGAAACTCGAGATAGAACTAAAAAGATTGAGAGGCATATTCTTGGGTTGTCAGAGGTCCGAAGACAGGGGGAGGATACGATGACCCTAGAATCTGGCCACTTGTTCTACTTCTGAGAAGGCGAAAGCCTGTCCCAGGATGGCGTAGGATTTCTCGTCAACAAAACCCTCATCAACAATGTAATGGAGATCAGCAGTGTGTCGAATCGGGTAGAATACCGCGTGCTAAAATTCTCCAAAAGGTGCAGCTTGAAGGTTGTACTGGTATACGCCTACTACGACGGGCTCTGACGAAGAAGTCGAATCGGTATACGAGGATATCTCTAGAGCTATCAACGATACTGCAAAGACTCATTTCACGGTTGTGATGGGGGATTTCAATACCAAAGTGGGTATAGGAGAACGATGAGTCGAAGGTGGGTCAGCACGGTGTTGGTAACAGAAACCAGAGAGGGCATAATTATGCTGCTTGGCTTCCTAGAGAGGCAAGGGCTATACTTGATGAACTTATTCTTCAAGAAGCAGCCCCAAAGGAGCTGGACCTGGCGAAGCCCTGACAGCCGGACATATTCAGAGACGTATCAGTGATCAATAGGTTTAACAACGGAAGTGATCACCGACTTGTCCGAGGCACTCTGAATAAAATTACAAGCTCGAAAGAAGACGTCTGATGAAATCGACTCTCCGTCCCACACTTCCACACAGCATTAAACTGTAGTTGGAAGTGACAGCTTCCAGCTTGACCTCCAAAACAGATTTGATTCGTTGGAAACCACCGAGGACGCGGACGTTGGCGAAGCTACAAACCAACTAGTAAAAGCTCTCCGTGAAGTGGGCTACAGGCATTTCGACGACGATGTTCGAATACCTCCTGACACCCGGGGCCAAAATGAGTTATCTATGCCACTGTACTTAGAGTTCAATTTCGCACCGACTGGCAAAGACTCCTAAGTGATTTTGTAATAAATAACGCCACAAATTCTTAATACTGAATTCTGAATACCTCCTAATAACACGCTTTGAGCGTGTTAGCCTGAAATGCTGCTAATATATTCTAACTTACCAAAACGAATATTTCCTAAGTTACTTCCGAACTAATTTTGCTGCCAATACGATCCTATCTACCATCAAACTGCCGGAGAACTGACATCCGTCATTCGGCTACAGTGTGCGAAAGAGATCGAACTATCGAGTGGCGTGAGGTGGTACGACGTCACGGGAAGCGCGTGCGGCGGCCATTGTCGTTGTTTTTTGTAAAGGGACAACAGGTTTTTTATTTAGTGTCAATATTTATGTAAAAACAAGTAGTTAGGAGTGTATAGGAGCTATTAGATTGATTATTCCAAGTTTACAGAACCTACTATATTACGTATCAAGTAGATAGGAGCTATAGCATATGCTCACGACTATATTCCTCGAGGGGGTAGTCAGAGATATTCTGAAACCTCAGAACATCCACGTTTCACCAGTAGTACCGAAACGCTGTCCAGTGTGACAGGGGGTGAGCCCGTCGCCACTTGTAATGGACAGTGGGTACAATACATGTCTCGAAATTGAAGCATGTAGGTTTCCTCACGATGTTTTCCTGCACCGAAAAGCCAGTGGTGTTACAAATCGTACATAAATTCCGAAAAACTCATTGGTACGAGTCGGCTTGGACGGGGATCGAACCATCGCCTCCTGCACGGCAGGCAAGGTTAATCGCCACTGGACCACCACGGCTAGGAGCTATTAGTTTGATTATTCCGAGTTTACTTAGAACAGTTAGAACCAACGATATCAATGTACCTACGTCTATGGTTAGAACCTACTATTACCTATCTAGAAGATAGGAGTTATTAATTTGATTATTCCAAGTTTATTTAGAACCTACTATTACCTATCTAGTAGATAGGAGCTATTAGTTCTAATAATTATCATGTATTTTCAAATACATTTTGATTTCTAACTAGCAGATAGAACTTATTCGTTTTATTTTTAGAACTAAATATTATAATTGTTTGTTTGATACAGAAGTTATTAGCATGTAATTTAACTTATTTTTACTCGTATCGTGAACATACCTACTTGATAGATTTGATTGTTTTAGCCGAAATGTCGTCGAGGACGAGACTGACGGAAGGACTACGACTACGAGCACGTAAAATGTTTCGTGCGTTAACCCCTTACCGCATGGACTTTTATAACTAAGCGGGAAAAAAAAATGTTGTATTTCTGAGTTTAAGGAACCTAGGTATAAAAAATATTAAAAAAAATGTGCATATATGGTACATTATGCATTACATACAAAATATGGGAATATACCAAATATGGGACGACATGTAATTGCCAGTTTATGGTGTATAAAATACGAGCGTTTACCCGCGACTTCGTCGGCGAGGGTTCCCGTCTTCGTAGCGAGATAAATGATATACCAGATTTTAAGTCAGATCATATCAGGTCAGCTATCAGACAAAAAAGTTTAATCAGTCAAAAAGCCCTCCCCGGGTCATACCGGATACAAAGAATCTCGCGTTTCCGCGATGGATGGCGATGGACAACCTTTGCATTAAGTAGTACCCGGAGCGAGCGTCGTTCCCCCTCTCCTGGAGTCGACGACGAAGCTCAAAGCTTCCGACCCCCAGCAGCCCATGGTCTCGAAGGCCAGCGGCATAAAATCACAAAAGCCGAGTAAATGTCCCGCTTTTTGTCAGCCGCCGACGGCTGCCGACGCTGGTGCCCGGTCTTCAAGAAGGAGGCCAGGAACAAGAAGGCCGGTACAGTCCCGTTAACCCAGTCCAACCCAAAAATAAAGAGGACCCCCCCCCCGCCCAGGAGGCCGACCCGAGCGCCCAACTAGAGGTAAGGGCAGCCGCAAACGGGCCCACGCAGCGAGGCCATCCCACCCAGGCGCAGGCACGAGCCGAACCAGGGAGAAAGAAGGGGAGTAAGAAGAAAAAAAAGGGAAGGAAGGAGGAGACCTTCCCCTCCACTGACGAGACCGCGCAGCAGGAGGCGCCCAAGGCTCAGACTGAGACTGATGCACCACCAAGGCAGCCAAGGCAGCGAACGCGCCAACCGCACACGCAGCAGGTGATAGACTACGACTCACACCTGTACAAGCTAAACGATTGGGAATTCACAGACTTCCTGATCGGGTTAGTCCTGCTGATGCTCAGCGGCACTGACCCCCTCGAATCGATCCTGGCAAGGATCAGAGCCTCCAAACGCCGCAATGATCGCTAGCAACTGCAGGATCATTCATTGGAATGCCGACGGACTGTCCCCCCGCAAGATCAACCTGCTGCGTGCACTCGCATCGGAGCAAAATGCTGACGTGGTGCTCGTCTCGGAAACACACCTGAGGAGCAACGACAGACTGAGGTGCCCCAACTTTCACATTTACCGGAAGGACGAGATATCCGACACCTCCGGCCAGGCCTACAGAGGCCTAGCCGTCCTGGTGAGGAGGAGACTCGTCCATCAAGCTCTACCGACCCCGCAGCTGCAGTCTGCCTACGCCTTAGGTGTGGAACTGTGTCTCGACGGCAGACCCCACCGTGTGTTTGCTTTCTACAAGCCTCCTAAAGTCTCCTTGGCGGTGGCCGATGTTCACACCCTGCTGGACTCGCCACACCCCACCATCATCGCCGGAGACTTCAATTCGGTATGTCAAGTTTTTTTTTGTCTTCATTTTTATATTTTTTACGGACAGAAGACATAATTTTAAGATACCTATTTCATTCTTATTGCGATTCATCGAGTTTATCAATATAAATTTAATTTTTAAATTATTTTGATCTGTAATCTCTAAGTGCAAAAATGGTGGAGAGAAAATAATTCGAACTCCATGGAGAAAAACTACATACAGCTGTATTTAAAAAAATTAAAACCTGCCTCCTCTTTCTAACTCTATGCTGGAAAAAGATACGGCAACATCAAATGTCAAATTCTGACATTGTGAAAGTATTTTTTTTTCTTAATGGCCGGTTATTTTAAGTTGATTTTATGTTTACCAAGGAGTTCAGAGGTATGCCAGTGACGTCACTGCATGGACCGAAAAACGACGTTATTTTATTAAAAATATCTGTAATCCTTTCATTTTTAAATCTCTGACATAGAAAATATGATTATTCAGACAATTATCTCGAAATGGTTTTCAATTCAGCCCTCCAAAAAAAAACTTGACATACCGAATTGCAAACACACAGGTTGGTACTCACACGAAATCTGCTTCAACGGGCGCCGCTTCTTCGACGACGGGGAGAGGAAAGGGTACGAGGTACTGGGCACGGAGGCCCCGACACACTACCCATACTCTGCAGCCTACATGCCGGACACCATCGACCTGACCCTCGTCCACGGCCTCCACGCAAGACCCACGATTGAGGTGCTGGAGGACCACATGATTTCCGACCACCAGCCAGTGCTCGTAATCCTAACGGACCCATTGACCTCGATACCTCCTTTAAAACCCAGGAAACACAATGACTGGGAAGAGTTAGGGGGGTATGTGGCCCAGCACCTCATTAACCGCCCAGTCTCTTCAGCATCGGATGTCGACCAGCTGGCGGAAGATCTCTGCCGCTGCATACGGGACGCCTTATCCCACGCCTCCAGGGATGCTCCGAAAAGAGCATCGGACCACAACCTACCAGCGTTCATCAAAGAGATGCTAACCAGCAAAAGCCGTCTCAGGAAGCAGTGGCAACGCTCACGCAGCCCCACCCTGAAATCCCAGCTGGACGCGTTGGCCCTAAAGGTTTCGGACGCTCTACAAGCAGAGAGAACCGAATCCTGGCAATGCACCATCGAGTCGGCTGGAGATGACTGGACATCCGTTCACAAACTCGGCCGCCAATTCTCCGGGAAACCTGAGCCCACCCGCCCCCTTCTAGCCGGCGACGGAACCCTCCGCTACCGAGCTGAAGTCCGCGCCGAGATCTTCGCGGAGAGCCTAGAGCGGCAGTTCAAGCCAAACCCGTCCGACGACACCGACCACGCAAGAGTCATTCAAAGGCACATGGATGACTACTTCGCCAGGCCGATAGCTTCCGACGAGGACCCCGTCGTCTTCTCCCCAAACTAAGTTCAGCGCATGGTGAAGCGCACCAAGCTAAAAAAGGCCCCAGGCCCCGACAACATCACGAACGAAGCCCTGCGACACCTACCGCAGCGAGCCATCATGACCATAACGCGCCTGTTCAATGGGATCATGAGGACGGGCCACTTCCCACAGCAGTAGAATCTGGGCTACGTCATCATGCTGCCGAAACCCGGGAAGAATATCCTGAAACCTGAATGCTATCGGCCCATCACCTTGCTCCCAACCATCTCCAAGGTGTTTGAGAAAATGCTGCTGCGTCACCTAACGCCCCACATCACGCCTTGGAACGAGCAGTTTGGCTTCAGAGCCGAACACTCCACGACGCTCCAACTGTCGAGGGTCCTACATAACATGACTGTGGCTTCAAATAAGGGGGAATACACAGTCGCCGTGCTCCTCGACATGGAAAAGGCCTTTGATCGTGTCTGGCATCCAGGACTCGTCTACAAGCTGGCCACCTCTACGACTCCACGTCGAGTCGTTAAGACCGTGGCGTCCTTCTTGGCAGAGCGCAGATTCCAAGTGGCAGTGAAAGATGCCGCCTCAGACGAGCGCCCCATTGATGCCGGAGTTCCCCAAGGTAGCTGTTTGTCTCCAGTATGCTATGCCAGGTACACAGATGACATCCCAGTAGAGGGCGGAGCCCAGCTTGCCCTATACGCTGACGACGCTGCGTATTACACGTCGTCAGTAAACAGAGCCCACGCAGCAAAAAAGATGCAGACCACACTTGACGCCCTCCCAGCCTGGCTGGCTAAATGGAGACTCACAATCAACGTGGCAAAGACACAGGCGATTGTCGTCGGACTCCACTCATCCCTCCTGCCTCCTCCCCTGCAGCTCTACGGGCAACATGTCGCGTGGTCCCCCCAAGTTAAATACCTGGGGGTGACCATCGACCGCCGCCTAACAATGCTGCACCACATAAAGGAGGTAACTGGCCAGGTGCGCGCTGTTCGCGCCCTACTTCGTCCAGTCCTCTCGTCCCGGCTCCCTCTGCGCGTGAAGATCGGCGTCTACAAGACGTACATCAGACCGCAACTCACGTACGCCGCCCCAGCTTGGTACGCACTAGCCGCTGAAACAAACCGAGTCCGGCTGAGGGCCCAGCAGTCGCTGGTCCTCCGTACAATTGTAGACGCCCCACGGTTCGTAAGAAACGCCACTATCCAGAGGGACCTAAAGACCGAGACACTGGACGAGTTCATCGGTCGCCTAGTCATAAGGATGTTTGCACATACGGGAGATAGCTCCGCACCACGCGCGCCCACCGGATCGGAAGCTCCTGCCTCGTGACTTTGTCACTGAGGCAGTCGAGCCCCCCCTCACCACCTGACTGACTCCCCCCCCCCCCCCCATGACTGACACCCTCTCCCCCGGAAATTACAACACGCTTCCTGTAGCAGGCGACTCACTAGGCCTCCCCCAACGGGGTCTCACCTGGTGGGTCCGACCGCACAGGAAGCAAGAACAAAAGAAGCCAACAAGCGCTCTGCGCTAACCCGAAGAACCCGGCCGTCTAAACGGCCGGCGCTTTGCAACCACAGTCGGGAGGCCAACGCCTCGATGCTGTCTCCCCGCGGCCCCGAGAAGAAAACCACGTGCGTGCGTGCGCGGGCCCTTGCAGAGCGAACCGTGCGGCTGAGATACGAGGCAGCGAGAGTTCTGACGCACGTGGCGTCCCATAGCACACATTCCTCTCTGCCATGGCACCAGCGTTAGACCAAACCGTCAGGACTTTTCCCATCCGAGCGACTAAGGCCTCGCAGTTCCAACATGCACGGTATGTTGGCCGAAATCAGTGCCCTACGGACGATGTCATTGAGTGACGTGGGTGTCTCCCCGAGCACCGATGGCAGCTCAATGCCTGATGGCCATTGGCTTCCACCGTGGACCCGCAGATGCATTCATGTGGTTGACAAACATCGCAGCCCAGGCGGAGAGCTACCACCACCCGCAGCGAGTCGCCGTCGAGCAGGGTTAGGGGTTAGGGGTAGCCGCGCCTATCAGTTGGTAAATAGCCGCTTTAGCTCCCACGTCGTCCCAGGCTCGCTGTACTCCTGGAGTTCTGTGTGCGGACGCGGTCGAGAAGAGAGCCGTCCAACTCGTCAATCCATCAGCTGCAAAAGGTACGCAAGCCTCGTCTCCGTTAAGTGACAGAATTTAAACCCTTGCGCCGATGCGAGAAAAGCCGGCAGGCTCAAAGCCCCCATGACGGATGGGTAGGGATGCCTGGCTATATACGAGGATATCTCTAGAGCTATCAACGATACCGCAAAGACTCATTTCACGGTTGTGATGGGGGATTTCAATGCCAAAGTTGGAGTACAGGAGGGCGATGAGTCGAAGGTAGGTCCACACGGTATTTGTACCAGGAATGAGCGAGGGCATACGCTGGTCGGCTTCCTAGAGAGGCAAGGGCTATGCTTGATGAACTCATTCTTCAAGAAGCAGCCCCAAAGGAGGTGGACCTGGCGAAGCCCTGACGGCCGGACGAAAAATGACATCGATTTCATCATGACTGATAAACGGCACATATTCAGAGATGTATGAGTGATCAACAGGTTTAACACCGGAAGTGATCACCGACTGGTCCGAGGTGCTCTGAATATAAATGTCAAGCTTGAAAGAAGACGTCTGATGAAATTGACCCTCCGTCCCACACTGCACCAAACTGTCGTTGGAAGTAACAGCTTCCAACTCGACCTCAAAAATCGATTTGATTCGTTGGAAACCACCGAGGACGTTGGCGAGGCTACAAACCAACTAGTAAAAGCTCTCCGTGAAGTGGGCTACAGGCATTTCCGCACGCAGCGTGTGGCAAAAGAATCCAAGCTCTCAAGCGAGACTCTGGAGCTCATGAGGCATAGACGTGAAGTTCTATCTGCGCAAGAGTCTTCAGCAGAACATCGGGTTCTCAACAAAAAAATAAAAAAGCAGATACGGCGCGACCTCCGACGCTTCAACACGCGCTCCATAGAGGAGGCGATTGAGCAGAACCGGGGGTCGAAAGTATTCGTTCAGCAGCTCGGGAGAAGCCACCTGTCAAAACTCAAATCCGCGGATGGGAAGATCGTTGCCTCTAAGCCGGACCTCCTCACTGAAGTTTCGAAGTTCTATGGAAGTTTGTATGCAACACACGCCCCAAAGCCTGTAGCTCGCAACACCGACCCCAGAGCCCCACTAGTACGCCACTACACGGACGATATCCCGGTCGTTGACTCGAGCGAGATTAGAAAAGCCCTCAAACAACTTAAAAATAACAAAGCTCCGGGTGAAGACGGAATAACAACAGAGCTTCTGAAGGCCCTAGGAAAGCTCTTCAATTCCGTCATTCACAATGGCATAACACCGGAGACGTGGAGCGAAAGTGTTGTGGTCCTGTTCTTCAAGAAAGGAGATAAAACCCTCCTCAAGAACTACAGACCGATCTCACTTCTGAGCCACGTCTATAAGTTGTTCTCGAGGGTCATTACGAACCGTCTCGCTCGAAAATTCGACGAGTTTCAGCCCCCGGAGCAGGCCGGGTTTCGAAAAGGCTACAGTACCATAGACCACATCCACACGGTAAGGCAGATTATACAGAAAACCGAGGAGTATAATCAACCTTTGTGTCTAGCCTTTGTGGACTATGAGAAAGCCTTCAACTCGATCGAGACCTGGGCTGTTCTGGAGTCCTTGCAGCGATGCCAGATCGACTGGCGATACATTGAGGTGCTTAGATGTCTGTATGACGCCGTCACTATGTCCGTACAAGTACAAGATGAAGCCGATCCAACTGCTAAGAGGAGTGAGACAGGGGATGTTATTTCCCCGAAACTGTTCACTAATGCGATGGAAGACGTCTTCAAGATGCTCAATTGGAAAGGACGAGGCATATGTGTGAACGGCGAGTACATCTCACACCTGCGTTTTGCCGACGACTTTGTCATCATGGCGGAATCGCTGCATGACCTCAGTGGGATGCTTAGCGACCTTAATGCCGCTTCCCGACGGGTCGGTCTCGGCATGAACTTAGACAAGACGAAAGTCATGCTTAATTCTCATGTCGAGCCAGAGGCGGTATACGTCGGTGAGGCGGCGATAGAAATTGTGCAAGACTATGTCTACCTTGGACAGACTATAAGACTAGGTAGAAACAACTTCGACAAGGCTAGGCGTATCCAGCTAGGATGGGCTGCTTTCGGGAAACTACGTCATATATTCTCCTCGGCCCTACCACAATGCCTCAAAACGAAGGGGTTCAATCAGTGCGTTCTGCCAGTGATGACCTATGGTGCGGAAACGTGGACCCTGACGGTAGGGCTAGTTCATAAATTCAAGGTCGCTCAGCGAGCTATGGAGAGAGCTATGCTCGGTGTTTCTCTGAGGGACCACATCAGAAATGAAGTGATTCGTCACAGAACTAAAGTGGCTGACATAGCTCAGAAAATTAGCAAGCTGAAGTGGCAATGGGCTGGTCATATCTGCCGAAGAACTGACAACCGATGGGGTGTCAGAGTTCTAGAGTGGAGACCGCAAACTGGTAGGCGTAGTGTGGGACGCCCTGCTGCCCGCTGGACAGACGACCTAAAAAAAGTAGCGGGGAGCGACTGGATGAGGAAGGCCGAGGACAGAGTTTTGTGGCGCGCCTTGGGAGAGGCCTATGTCCAGCAGTGGACGATGATAGGCTGATGATGATGATGATATTGTAATGAGTTAATTTAATACACGAATTAGCATCTCTGAAATTATCAAAATAATAATTTGTAAGCCGTAAGGTAAGACATGGAGGACCTAATAATTATTGTAACACCTGCTTGTAAAACTACGCATGTCGTACAAATAAATGCATCTTTATCTTTATCTCCATTACATTGTGGATGAGGGTTTTGTTGACGAGAAATCCTACGCCACCCTGGGACAGCCTTTCGCCTTCTCGGAAGTAGAACAAGTGGCCAGATTCTAGGGTCATCGTATCCTCCCCCTGTCTTCGGACCTCTGACAACCCAAGAATATGCCTCTCAATCTTTTTTAGTTCTAACTCGAGTTTCGTGAACATTTCGTCCTCCATCAGTGTTCGTCCGTTATACGTTAACGTTGCCAATAAATGTCGTTGATGTTGGCAGCCTCTAGTAACCCGGGTATTCTTAGCATCCTCCGTCCTACCGTTAGCTAGACCACTGCCGTAGCCTGGAATAGTAGAGCTGCCGGGAACTAGGGGCAGGGGCCATGTGGGACTAAATTCCATATTTGGGAGGTAAAAATGCCATAATCACCACGCTTGGTATAGCGGGTTGGTGATCGCAGGGATATACTAGTTGCACCGGTGATGCTGCTGCCCATCATAGGTCGAGGGATTTTGGTATAGCCTGCTTTGGATGGATATACTGGAATCACAGTCGGTCGCCAGAGCCTCGTTGGTTAGTCGGCAGGGTGCACCACGAGCAGATGAGGTTGGCAGTTAGGTTGTCGCCATAGTGTACTGCGTTTACCCCTTACACCCCGACAGTAATTGATCTCTGAAATACCAATTCTTCAAATTTCATGTACTTTTCCTCTTAATACTGACTGACCAGATTTATTACACTGACCGTAACAATTTTAATAAAATATACAGTATTTACACGCCTTTCATAGGTTTGCTTGCATACTGACTGTGTCGCCACTTTTTGGATATTTTTTGCTAACGGTGCACAATTTTTAAGTTTGTGTCCCTCCAAATTAATACCTATAATTGATTACTACATGCCACCAATCTCTCAACCATCCATGGACACATTTCCACGACGTTGTTGCATCAATCAGTTTTTAAATTCGAACATAAAACTCGGCCGACTAAGAAAATTTCCAGGTTTAGGGCCGGCAACCTACGTTAATAATTAATAGGACGACTAGAGCTATCAAATGGCAAAGTCTCATTTTGTTACTCGATGAGGTAATTTTTTGAATTTTTAGCCACTATAAAATCAGGCCGACTCAGGAAAGTCCCAGGACTAGGCGAGGCAACCCTATATAATTTGGCACTTCTCGATGAGCTCTATCGACTGTACTATATGCCAACTTGTTACTCAATGAGGTAATTTACACCAAAAAAAAATTACCACTTTTTTGCTCACTGTACAAAACCCTCCAGGTTACGCCCAGGCAACCCTTTCTGATGTGCTACACCCTAGGTAGGTCGCATCTTGTTACTCGATCAGGTAGGGTTGCCAACTGTCCGCTCTTCGGCTATTAGGGTGCCGCAAAGAGGGTCGCACACTTAAAAAAATTTTATGATAATTTTATATGGAGCTGGGACTTAAATTTTGATCGAAATTGTATGAACCATCGACTTTCGGGTGAAATTAGTATGGGGGCTGGACTTGTAAAATTTAAAAAAATGATTTTTTTTTTTTATTTTTGCATGCGGAAGGGTGGGTTTCCGTGTATCCCAAGGATTCAAAAATTTTGCAATTTTTTCGCTAGGATTCACCGATATTTTATAAATTATGTTTTTATAAAGGGAAGGGGGCGCGATCTAACTCAGTCGGTTTGGTTAGCGAGGAGCGAAGCGACGAGCATGTTAGGTTTCTTGCGACCACCAGAACCAAATTGCTACTGTTTAGCTAGTCTACTCAAAAAAAAAATTGGACATGGTGTCATCCCCCAGATCCCGAATGTTATATTTGGCGATTGTGTTTTGTTGAAAATTTTCTGAGTCCTAATTTTGTATGGGACCCTCTTTGCGACATCCCGACCCCCTCACTGGGGGCGTAGCGTTGGGGGACAACGGGAATAACCCGGGACATTGACCTGCGGGACATGCGGGGACAGTGAGAATTTTTTTCCTGTCAGCCACACTAGGGGCGTTAAGTTTACTTAATAATTGCCTAATAGGTAGTGTGGCGGGTTGTGAGCCAGTGTAATATGCCTAGGGGTCATAATAGACACCCACTTTATCGATCTTGTGAACGATTTAATCGGACACTTACATCAGTAATAACCCTCCAAGCACTCCCATTTAAATCAAACAATAAAGTCTAACATACACTGGCTCACTACCCGTCACACTGGGCAGAGTTTAGGTACTATAGAAACGGGGATGTTATGAGTTTTCAGAATATTATATCTGACATACCCATGGGGAATATTGTCATGAGGATATGCTAAGTCTGACATCGCAAAGTCAATGAACATCGCTAACAAGGGCTGACCATGCCTCATAAAGGTGATAGTGGATTTAGTGGATTTAGTGATTTTATTTTCCTTAAACTCTAACAAAATGACTGATGTTATAAGAACATTGATGAACATTGATGATTGAAAAATCATTATTATTTTGGACTACTATCAAGATTTTTTGCTCATGTTCACATAATACTTAAGTAATAAATAAAAAGGCTTTAACTTTCCTACCTACCTGTTTTTTTCTTGTTTAATTTTAAATATTGTATGAATCCTTCACACTTGCACTTCACATCTCAGAGCCTTGTAAACGTTTGGTACGACTATGACAAGAAATTACAGTATATAAACATTGCATTTTATAGACCACCATACAAGCTTCATAGGAGTAATTTACTATTTAACGGAGTGAAATGTCAGTGAATAGTATTTTAATCTAGTGAAAGTCATATTGTGTTCTATAGCTTTCTCTATAGGATAAAAACTCTTGTCACGGTTCAAGGCGCAAAGCGTCGCCATTTTAAAAATTAAAATGGAACCTAAAAAGAGTTATACATATTTGATGTAGCTTTAAACACTTGTTTTGACCACTAAAAACTATAAATTACTTGAAATGGATACTTTTTATGAGGAAGCATCATAAAAATATAATTTTTGTTGAAATTAAATGAAAAACTAAAATGAATTATGATTTATGAAAATGTTAAAAATAATTTCTTTTAGCTTAAATGTTATAATACAGCGAGCGCTTTAGTTTTATACAATCATCTCCATATTTCCCACGATACAATTAAATCCGCACTCTCATTCGCGCTGTCTATACGAAATACCAACGCGTGATAAATATGATGTTAATGTTAATAAAATGTAAACGCCATGTTGAAATAAATATCATAAGTGTCAAACGTACGCCATTAGGAAATAAAATAATTTTAAGCGGTTTATTCTTGTATGATTCTTGTGATTATAAATTTTTAGCCGATCGGTTATAAAATGGTTTAAAGAACGTCTGTTTTACTATCCTAATATTATCATAAGACTATCTACTACACTAAACTTGTGCTCTAGAAACTGTTTAAACGTATTCCGGTAAAGGTTACTCTTTAGAGTTGGCTCCGAAACTCGTTGTCTTATGACTATCCTGGTTTTGCACTATAAACGTTGCCCATTTTTCGGTAACTGTGTCTATACGAGCTCTAGGAGATGTCTACACGGACGATATGCTCTTATGGTAGACAACGGCAGTAAATTCTAGTAGTTATCCTATATCCTCTTATTAGATATTGTTGTGCAGCTTGGGTAATGGTCATGGCATTGGGCTCTTGACACGGAGGTCGTGGATTAGATTCCCACGGGGGGCACCTAGTGATATGTCACTTTGTGCGTTTTCCCCCAGTTGGTTAGGACATTTAAGGCTAAATCACCTGATTGTCTGAAAAAAAGATGATTCCGTGCTTCGGATGACACGTTAAGCCGTTGTTCCCGGCTACTGTCTCTGGTGGTAGTAGTCGTTACATAAAAACAACGTCAGAGGCCGTAAGGCGGTCTGAAAAAACTGTGACACCAGGGCTTGCCCACACGATAAGAAGAAGAAGATCTATTTCACAATTTCCACGATGCCTAATTATTTATCTAAACCCAAAACGCCACCAGGTTTCATCTGGGAGGAGACCCAAGAGATATTCATCGAGGGCATCCGCTCTTACCTCCGCAACATGTGGAACTTCATAGACTTCACTCGCAACTCTCTGTACGCCGCCGTGTTGCTTCTCCGATTCGCTGCCTATCTACAGCAGGCCGCCGAGATCAGGAGAGACCCTCAGACCAAGTTCATACCGAGGGAACAGTGGGATCCTTTCGATCCTCAGCTTATTGCTGAAGGGTTGTTCGCTGCTGCTAATATTTTCAGGTGATTTTCTTTGATCTTGAGATTTCAAGCAAGCGATCAAGTTTACTGTTACTGTTAAAAGTTGATGAACAGTTATCACCTTTATTTTTATAACAGTAAGGTTCACAAGAGTCCATCACTTTTTATTACCAACCATACCGTGATCGACTATCGATCAGGAAAGATGTATCTCGTTTTAAAATGTTTAAACTGAATAGACATAGCGTAAACATTTTAAAACGAGATATGCGTTACTTCGCTGGCTCATCCTTGCTGAATTCGGTATGTCAAGTTTTTTTTTGTCTTCATTTTTATATTTTTTACGGATAGAAGACATAATTTTAAGACACCTATTTCATTCTTATTGCGATTCATCGAGTTTATCAATATAAAATTAATTTTTAAATTATTGTGATCTGTAATCTCTAAGTACAAAAATGGCGGAGAGAAAATAATTCGAACTCCATGGAGAAAAACTACCTAAAGCTATATTTAAAAAAATTAAAACCTGCCTTCTCTTTCTAACTCTATGCTGGAAACAAGTCTGTGCTGGAAACAGATACGGCAACATCAAATGTCAAATTCTGACATTGTGAATGATTTTTTTTTCTTAATGGCCGGGTATATAAAGTTTACCAAGGAGTTCACGGGTATGCCAGTGACGTCACTGGACGGACCGAAAAACGAAATTATTTTATTAAAAATATATCTTTGACATAGAAAATATGATTATTGAGACCATAGGCCAAGTATTTCGCTTACGCTGATAGACGGAACATCAGTGTAACCGCGTATGAGACAGCGATAGTCATAAAATCCTATACAATTTGTATGAAAATAGATGTCTGACTCCGGAGTCAGACAGCCGTCGTAGAACAAAAAAGTGGCTACGTCGATAAGGACAGCAATAAGTAGCGATCTCCTTTTTTAACTAGAGCGAATTTGCTATGTGCATCTCTTACTGAGTGATATGACAAGACATGTGCTTCGTTCTAGTTCCTTCTCTTTCTACGATTGAGACAATTATCTCGAAATGGTTTTCGATTCAGCCCTCCAAAAAAAAACTTGACATACCGAATTCCGGCCGACTGGTATTTCTCGGTGTCATTTATTTTGAATCAAATCACAGAGTACTTTTTTATCAAATTAAAGATTGAAAAATTTGTCTCGGGCGGGACTTGAACCTCCTTGTCATTTATTTTGTAAAAATAAAGTGAATGCGGTGTACAACTGATGCTCCGTTCTTTTTTTATGGATAATGAGCACGTATTGTAGGTATTTAATTTCAATGAGGCTAGTTTTTACTACGCGACTGGTCAGTTGACGCGGGAGACGGGAGAGAAATGTACGAGTTATGTTCGATTTCACACTTCCTAATCGAGTTGTTATTAGTAAGTATTTCGCCCGCAGTGCCCTGAAGCTGGTCCATCTGTTCTCAATAAACCCTCACCTCGGACCGCTGCAGATCTCGCTCGGAAGGATGGTCATTGATATAGTCAAGTTCTTCTTCATCTATAGCTTGGTGCTGTTCGCTTTCGCTTGCGGTGAGCCTTTTATGTTATGGGTAATGTATAGACACGCCTTAGACAATAGTATTATCATGCAAAAGGAAAAAAAATTGTCTACATTTTCCGCCACGCTTTCTACTAAGCAGGTAATGACTACAATGTGACATTATTGTTTTTTGGAAATATCGTATACCTACTTTATTGTTTAGAAATACAAAAGATACGATTGAGGGCAGCACTGGAGGCTCAATTAGATACTATACGTAACTCAGTACTTTGTAAAACCATCCAGGACTAAACCAGTTACTCTGGTACTTCGCTGACCTGGAGAAGCGCAAGTGCTACGTGCTGCCCGGGGGTCTACCTGACTGGGACAACGCCGGCGATTCCTGCATGAAGTGGAGGAGCTTCGGGAAGTGAGTCCGGACCCCGTAGATGCTATGGCATTTGATTTGGTAGGTCCTTTTCCCATACCTTTGTACAGGGTGTCATATAGGGTCCATTTGGCTCGAGTATGTTTGCAGTTTTGTATGGAACAGCGGATTTTTTTCGTGATTTCGATGTTGGTGCCATGGAGAAAGTTGTTCAGTTTGACGGTCTGATCATCCCCTTAAAGTGTCAACATATTAAGAAGGACCTTGTATTTAATTGGGTTACATAGGTCAAGGGTTACATAGTTACATTAAGGGGATGGGTCAGACCATCAAACTGAACAACTTTCGCAATGGGATCGAAGTAACGCGAAAAAAATTCAGCTGTTTCATACATATGAGTCGAGCCGCCATTGATGTTTTCTATGAAAAAGCTAAATTTTTTCCGCGATGTCAATATTGATCCTATAGTGAAAGATATTCACTTTGATGGCCTGAACTGAAGCACAGCATGTAATGCATTTCAGTTTACACCCTGTATAACGACGACCCGGTTGGTGTAATGGTTACCACGCCGGACTGCCAATCCAGGGTCCTGGGTTCGAATCCCGGTTCGGTCATGGATGTTATATGTTCGTGCCGTTATTGTATGGTTTCCATAATAAAAGCCTTGAGTGCTAGTTTGGGATCATTACAATGTATGTGCCTGTGAGCGTTATTTTTATTTATTTATTTATATCTAGCTATCCAGTTCAATCTTTCTCATACGTCTACTTACTGCTGGGTATAGGCCTTCTTTTCATTACGCTATTTATTATTTATCACTGTGTTGATCAGCGGCCATAGCAAGGCAGCGTGATATAGAGTTATCGCGCCTTAGCTCTCTTTCTACTTATTTGCTCGCTAACAAACGAGATAAAAGGCGTGTTGTAGCCAAATCGTGCGCTCGATGCTACGGCTGCTAATCCAATCTGTGTATCGCGTTTAGCATACGCACATACTCACGGCTATATTACCCGATGGGGTAGTCAGATATAGCGTTTAGCCTTGCTAAGTATACTAGGACATTCTTAATGTGCTGGCGGTTTTTAGGGTTTGATTCTTGAAGTTTGATCCGACGACCACACTGAACAACTTTATCTATAAAACCAACATATGAGTCGCAAAAAAATTAAAAGGCTGTTCCTTAAAAATCTGCAAACCAACGACGTAAATGTATAGGATAACTGAAATTTTTCCTAAGGATAAGTATAATTAACCTTTGTCAGAACAAAAAAAAATCAGCTGTCCCATACATTTGAATCGAGCAGGTATTGCAAAGTTTAGTATGGAACGGCTGATTTTCTTTTTGTTCTGACAGGTTTGCTCCCATAGATAAAGTTGTTCAGTTTAAGGGGTAGAGTGTGGTTTAAAAGTTAATGATATTTTTCCTTACACCCTGTATAATCCAATGGTCCAATAGATAAAGTTGTTAAATTTGATGGTCTGAAAACCGTCAGCATTATTACAAAGGACCCTATATTTAAAGTCTGGCCAGAATAAATAGTACCTAGTTACTTGCCGTTTTCTGGCCAGGATTCAACAGAAGCAATTCATAAAATGATGTATTAGTAATAATAACAGTATAGGTTTTATATTTGCTCTATCCCTAATAGAACTCATGCATGACGACACATAGGTAAAAATTGATTATCGGTTTTGTAAAATTAGTGCCGAACGCATCGTAGTTTTAGCAATGCTGCTGGACATACCAAAAGGGATATTGTGGTCGTGGACATGAGTTTATGAAGGTATGCATGTTTATGTGGTGTCAACTTAGGGTGCCAAACGCTTGATCAAAGATATAGATACAGGGTGAAATTGATATCATTAGAATCCTTTTAAACTAAGAGTCTAGGTACCCATCAAACTGAACAACTTTTACTATGGAAGCAAACGGATCGGAGCAAAAATAAAATCAGCTGTTGCATACATTTGAGTCCATTACGCACTGCAGTTTAGTAAATTTAGAACAGCTGATTTTTTTGTTCCTCCGATCGGTTTGCTCCCATAGAAAAAGTTGTTCAGTTTGATGGGTAACTCTTAGTTTAAAAGGATTCTAATGATATCAATTTCACCCTGTATAATACTCCCTAGGAGCTGGGATCGCTTAATTTTCCCATGATTTCCCTATGAACTTCTATTTTTCATTGTGATTCAAACAGTTCGATTAGAAACCATAAAATACTCTTTTGATCATAAACTTATTGTTATAAGTATGCTTTTGATTGGCTTCCAATATTTTTCCTACACGTTTCCATAGCAACGTAAAACTGTTTTGTCAATTCTGACACCCGATTGCAGTGTCGCTTCATTTACTCAGTATCCATACTTTATTATATATTCGAAATTAATTAGTTACTTATTCACAATGGGTGAAGCCCAGTTCGGTGTGCGGCATGTCATAGGTGCTCCAGTCGCCACCACTCGCTTATCCGAACAGGCGATAGTCTGCATCCCACCCAGAACAGCAAAATTCACTCTAGCCGAGTGGAAGCTAAGCAACGAACAACGATGCAGAAATACAGAGGACCAGCAGCAACTAGCAGACAGGATCCTCGGGGAGTCAGAGAGGGTCAGAGATGAAACCGGAGAAAGATCAGGCATAATGAAAGCTACTTCTGACCGACGCATCGAAGAAAGAATCGGCGATGTCGAATTCAACAGGGATGAACTACAAATTCAACGGAAAGAAATCTGCCTGGAACTAGAAGCTCTGGGTGTGTATAAAACCAGACTTCAGGATTGTCTTGCGTCTTTGCAAACAAACGCTTTGAACATCTGCCGCAAATGTCTCATGTTGAGAGACGGACGCCTTGGCATCGATTTGGTAGTAGATGATGTTGAACATGCTCTTCAGCAGGAAATAACAACGATTCTTGGAGGACAGAGTCTGCTGAAGCGGGTGTTGGAACAACTGAACGAGCAGATGCGACGTCTTCGAGCCACACGGTATCTTCTGGACCGTGACCTTCAATACAAACAAGCGGCTATAGACAGCGACAAAGGCTCCCTGTCTCTTAAACACACTGATCTATGCCTCGCCATCTACGAAGGCTACTCTAATTTAGACCCTGCCAACATATCAGCTGATGAATACAACGCTTATTCAGCTAAAAACATTCAGATGGCTGCTCGAGAAGTGACCAGTGCTCGTCCGATTCGCATGTTCGTCGATACCCTTCTCAAACAGGTGATTGATGACCTCTGGGTCGCATACAAAGTCTGCAATCACGCCTTCTCCGAACGCATTGATGACACGAAACGCACGAAAGCGAAATTAGAAGACATGCATCGTGATACTACTCAGAAGATATCTGATATGCAGAACAATATTTTGCAGCTGCAGAAAGCTTTAGCTGACAAGGAAGGTCATATCGCCTTAGCTCACACCAGACTCGGTAGACGGGCGCAGAGAGTCGGCGCTGAGTTGGTCCGAGATCCTCCTGGACAGGCCTTGTACTACGAGTGTGAGATGCTGCGTCGCAGCACAGAGCAGCTGCAACAGATGCTGCATGAAGCGACGTCATCGCTGCGCTATTTGCTGCAAACACAGATTCAGTTAGAAGAAGACATTAATGTGAAGATGAATACGTTGAAAATAGATGAAGTTGATTGTATGACGCTGCGGCAGACGATGGATTATCATGCTTATTGAGGATTTTACTCTTGATTCTTTTTATATAAGTACTATTTAGATTTGCTAGTTACTAATTTGTTAGACATTTTGTAATCTTTGTAGACATACAAATCTTGAGATGCAAGGGAAATCGTTTGTGTCATCTAATGTCAAGCTTTGTACAATTAATTAAAATTTAGAAATTAAATTTTGCTTCATAAACGGGTCTATTTAAAAAAAAAATTGTATTTATATTGGCTAGTTTAAATAATTATTTAAGACGCTGTTATCCGGTCGAGGCCGTTTTTTGAACACGAACGAAAGTGTTTTAAACTGTGTTTTAAAGTCTGAAAACCAATCATGTCTTATTTAAGGATCTGGCTGATAGGCGACCGTTCTCAATTACACGATTAGATTAAGTTTAATAGATAGAAAAAAATCCCAAAGATACCCCTTTTTGTTATGTTTTTTCAATACTATGATTAAACTGCTAATATTTAACTTTTTATTCTTGTAATACATTAAATATTTCTAGTGAACTCCGTAGAATTTTGAGCTTAGAAAAACCCATGAGCAAAGATATTGATGAAAAACACGTTTTTTTGCGATACTGCTTTCAATTTGACCGGGATGGCTAATTGCAAACTTATGCTTGCAAGAAAGAGACGCTTGCACTTGGATAACTTGGCCTTAAGAGGGTATCGTATGAGGCGACTAAAAGAAAAAGTTTCATGTCACCACTTGACACGTAATTTCATCCTACCCAGTAAAGCAGACACTCGCGAGAACTATCATGAAAAATGACTAAGGCTCGCGAGACGCCCTGAGAATTGTTCTCAAGCATCCACACTCGTTCTCAACCTTCCTCTTCTCAGAACACTCACCCTCATCATCATCAGCCCGGTAAACCCCACTGCTGGGTATAAGCCTCTTCATTTTCACGCCAACCAGAACGGTCCCCCGCTAGTCTCATCCACTGTTTGCCGGCTACTTTACAAATGTCATCCGACCACCTGGCTGCTGGTCGGCCCACTGACTGTTCCCCCTCCCACGGCCGCCACTCTGTCACTGCCCTCGTCCATCTGCCATCATTCCGCCTGGCCAAGGGTCTCGCCCACCTCCACTTCAGAGTCGAAATCCGCTTGCTATCAACCTCTATATCTTGAATATCAACCACCTTTTTTCGTCGTCTGATCTCGACATTCGGAATCAGGTCCAGAAGTGTGATTCCTAGCATAGCTCTTTCCATTACTCTTTGTGCGACTTTGACTTTGTGCACTGCGTCCTTAGTCAGAGTCCATGTTTCGGAACCATACGTGAGAGTGGGCAAAACACATTGGTTAAACACCACACTCACACTACTACTAAGTTAAGTTATAGCCTGTAGAATCCCACTGCAGGGCAAAGGCCTCCTCTCACGAATAAGGGTGAGAGGGAGTGGGCCATACTCCACCACGCGGGCCCAGTGCGTGTTGGTGGAGGCAAGTTAGTGGTCACCTTGCTGTCAGAGAATTTTCAAGCCGCCAATAGGCCTCTGACCTGGCTTAACGAATAGTTACAACGCCATTTGACGGAACTATCCGAGACCAACTGCTTAACGTGCCTTCCGAAGCACGGAAACGCTCGAGATGAAATACCACTAAACGGTCACCCATCCAAAGACTGACCGGACCTGACGTTGCTTAACTTCGGTGATCGTTTCCAATACCGAAGCTCCACTACGCCAACGAGCGTATCACTACACTACACTACTACTACCAAAACAAAAATGTATCCATGAGCATGCCTAGCGCCATAGATAGATACTATATTTCCTATAATGTGCTAGCGCTTTCATTCATTGCTGAAATAATAACAAATTATATTTGCATGAAAACTTACGAGTAAAATTCGAATTACTTTAAATTTTAATTAACAAAATAATGAAATTATTGTTTCAATGCAATTATTTCTTTATAAATCAGTTGGGGTGTGTGAGGTGAGCTTTGCGCTTACCTATTAGTTATAAACTAGGGCATTATTTAAAAAAAAAAAAATTTTTTTTTAATTACTTCCGTATCCAGCTAGGAATATTTTGTTTTTACTGAAGTGGTGCTAATGTACTATAATGGGATCCCAATAATATGATGGAATAATGGACATAATGTTAAAGGTTGTGGACCATGTGGACCACATCGAAGTGGTTCATTGAGAGACGGAGAGTTTTTACGGTACCTACTAAACACGACATTGTAAGGTCAAAGATGCCTAATTAGATAGTCAAATATATGCAGAATCGTAAGTGATAAGTAAGGAAATATTATGAATAGCAAATAAACAGTGAAAAATGCAAGAAATCTGCAGAAAATACTAACTTTTTTGATCGATTTTCACGTAAACTTTCATTACATAACAACCTGTCGCGCGATCGCCGCGCAAACTGGTGGGCGGGTGACGTGTCCAAATGCGTGCCTTTCGGTAATATAAGCAAGAAGCGGCAACGTCGCATTTTGGATAAATTTTGATGGTTCATTGTGTCTGCCTGGTTCAATGTACAACTACCGACCCTATTCATTAACACTTTCGCAGTGTGTTCGAAGCGTCCCAGTCGCTGTTCTGGGCGTCGTTCGGAATGGTGGGCCTGGAGAACTTCGAGCTGGCCGGCATCAAGAGCTACACGCGCTTCTGGGGCCTGCTCATGTTCGGCTCCTACTCCGTCATCAACGTCATCGTGCTGCTCAATCTACTCATCGCTATGATGTCCAACTCTTACGCTGAGATTGATGTGAGTATGATTTTAATTTGTTAAGGTCGATTATGATTGCAGTTTTCTATGGAACAGCTGATATTCTTGCCCATTTCGAATCAGTCACATAGATAATTTTTTTCAGCTTGATCGTCTGATTATCTCTAAAAAATATACTTACCGTCAGCATAATATAAAGAAGGACCCAAGAAGTTTGGAATCCTCTATAGTGGAGTGCAGACTGCCTAACAAGACGTGAAACATGATAATACTCCTTTGTGGTCGGTAATGATCGTTCTTTTCCGTCGCGTCGTTGTTTTTGGTGACGTTAACTTTGTCCCTTTCTAATCCAACGTACAAAATTGCTGTGCAAAATTGTAACTGCTCTGCTGTCATTTTCGTAACTACGTCATTGGATAGAAAGGGACACACCTAAAATTGGAAATATCGACGATGCCCATGCCAATTTTCTTGTATCAATGCTTGTAAGGAGGAGTGGTATCCTTTATGATTTAGATCAATGGAAGGACCCTACATATTTTTAACTTTTCGTATTTCTTGACGTTCTCGGTTTCTTTATATGTAACTATAGGTAATTTTTCTGAAACTAAGCGAAATTGGCGTGAAAATATCTCTCTACTCTTATATGGAACGAAGTTCACATACAAATACAAATACAAATACAAATATCTTTATTAACAAAAATAACAAATCAGTACACATGATACAATGGACCCCGCATGCGGCAAGCCAGAATCTCGGGAATCCTTTAGGATTTATCAGGCAATAATTACAATTTTAGGACAGAGTGAGCGATAATCAGAGTGAGCATAAGTACCTACGTTTTGAACATAGGTGTAAATTATCTCAGTCTCTGATACTACAGACTACGGATAGGTTTATCTCCCCCTCTTTATGCACTGCAACTTTATCTACATCGTTAAGATTGAAAAAAACCTTTTTTATTAAGAACCCGTGCGATCTAAAAGTTAATTTACCAAGTTAGTAAATCCCCGAATTAATTGCAAACTTTCTTAAAAGACAGTTAACTCTTTTAAAGTTTTGTCGTTGAGCTCATTTTAAACTGCAGTGTTAAGTACTAAACTAAACTAGTGTGCAACTTCCTCTACTAATTTATATCTAAAAGATCCAAAACAGTCCTTGGCAAAACTTAAAAGTGTTAGCAACTTAAAACGCGATCTTGATTCTATTACAGTCAAAGAATAAATAGGAAAATTAGAAATGGCACATTGTAAAATTATATACTTAATAAACAAATAAATAATAAAATGTATTGTTTCAAAAAATAGATACAAAGATTATAAAAGCTTAGTCATAATATAGTACACATTAGGTTTACAATACAGATGTCAGCTGATACTCAAATAATAAACCTGATCTTTGAGTACCTACATATGAACAGGGAAAGTGTGCAACTGTTTCATTGAAAAAAAAGAAGAATACCTAAGCATCTTCTGTAAATTGAATAAATACATTATATAGGGTCCAACTTAATATGCTGACACTTTTTTAGGATGATGATCAGATCGTCAAACTGAACAACTTTCTCTATTGGACCAACATCGAAATCGCGAAAAAAAAAATCTGCTCTTCCATACAAAACTGCAAACCTACTCGAGCCAAATGTATGGGACAGCTGATTTTTTTTTCGCGATTTCGATGTTGGATCCACAGAGAAAGTTGTTCAGTTTGATGGTCTGAACATCCCCTTTAAAAAGTGTCAGCATATTAAGAAGGACCCTGTATACACGCTGAAACTAAATGACTCGGCCGGCTGTAGAGTTCGCTAGGAGGAGATGGAAACTCTCTAGCGTTGTGAATGTGGACCATTGATGTACAAACGAAGTATAGATAGACAGGTATTAGCACCAGATAAGATACAAACCCTCCCAGTTAGAAATCTACTGCAGTTCAGAGGGGATCAGTAAGGAACTGTAAAAGGGGCGTTTAATAAAAGACCAGCGATGGTCGCAGTGGCACAGGCGCATGTCTTGTAAGGCCCTCAATCTATAATAATCTTCCGCCAGGTAGTATACTGAACGTGAACCTTTCTGCAGCTGCATGCTTAAAAATATAGTTATAACCATTGAGCTAGAGTTTAAATGACAAATATCATGCGCCGCCAGTCGCACCTCACTCAGTAAATAGCTAGATTTAATGATATTAACGCTAGATTCAATGTGCACTGTAACATAATTTAAGAACATATTGTACACTTAGTATGCAAAATAAACATTTGATTGATTGATTGATTGATTCTCAGTCACCCGCCCACGCTCGTCCTCACCGCATGTGGCGCATGATGTTCGTCTTGTCACCTCTAGTACATCCACGTTTCACCAGTAGTACCGAAACTCTGTCCAGTGTGACGGGGGGTGAGATCGTTGCCACTTATAATGGACAGTGGGTGCAATACAATGCCTCGAAATTGCTCCCTCTAGGTCCATACATATCGGATTGTGTAAGGCTGAAATGACATGCCACTTCTACAACATACAATTGTTATATTCTGTGTTGTAAAGAATGGGGATAAACAAGACATTTTCCACTATGCCACCGTCTTACTGTTATACGAGTGCTGTTTGCTGTAGAAAAATAAACTTAAAGTGTCTGATTTATTTCTTTTAAAAGAACATTTCTTGCCAACACGCAACGCTTGAAGGCGAGATGTTAGAAACCCTTTTAGAACATTTTTGGTGTGGGTGTTTTAAGTTTATTATAAGTTTTTATATTGGACTAGCTTTTACACCGTAGTCATTTTTAAAGGGGCGGTTTAGACTTTAGACCATCAAAATGAGCAATAGGTTAAGGCACGATGGGGCTGACATAACCTCAAAGTTAAAAGCCACAATATATATAAAAAAAATAAAAAAAAATAAAAAAACACTTTATTAATGTCAACGTCGAAATCGAGAAAAAAATTTGCTGTTCTAAACAAAACTGCAATCTTGCTCGACCAAAATATTTTTTTTTACGATTTTGATGTTGGTTCAATAGAGAAAGTTGTTCAGTTTGATGGTTTGAACATCCTCTTACAAAACCGTCAGCATATTAAGTTGGACCCTGTATAGATTAAATACAAACTATCTGTCGTTATCTTTAACACCCGCCCTTTCTCCCTCTTCCCGCATATAGCGCATGACGTTTGTTTCTCGTGTCGCCTCTAGTACGTAGTAATATTATAGCTCAATGGATATTACACAACATTTTTTGTTAAAAATCTTAGAAACTGAGAAATAATTTTAAATTAGCATAACATTAAGTATCTAACTTTTTAATTACAACAGTTAATTGCATTCTTACTTTTCTCTGGAGCAGTGAATTGTTAAGAGTTCAAATCCCGTCGCTACAAAATTTACTAATTTAGTTCACAGTTTTAGTATTAAAGGTTTCTTTGGGCAAAACGTGTTCAAGGCTCTCGGGAAATGGGCATTAGAAAACTCGTTACAATAGTTGGGGAAATAAATAGCTTGTTAAGCAATTTTAAGCTTTGAATTCTGGCCTTTAGATATTGCTTTTGCGGATAACTTCATTCACAGACGACGCCAGAACATGTTTTAATTTTGGCCTAATATTTATTGACAAAATGTAACTACCTACCTACCTACCTACCTACCGTTGGCGCGCTCCATACAAAGGAAGTCTGGCTATATTTTCGATACCAACCAATTAAAGTCAATGACATTTTTCAGAAACAATCTAGAAACTAATCTCTATGCTTGTATGTTGTCAGATTTTTGTTTAAAGTTTTTAAAGTTACGTGCCTCAAAGGTTTCCATACAAATGTTAAATTAATCCTTGCATTGAAACTGTATATTTTAACGAAAACCGGACAACATACAAGCATAAAGATTTGTTTCTAGATTGTTTCTGAAAAATGTCATTGACTTTAGTTTGTTAGTCTTAAAAATATGACCAGACCTCGTTTGTTCGGAGTTTCGCCTGAGGCCATGTCGTTCTGTGGGTTTCTCAATTAAGTAAATTGATTGGTGCGCGTGATTTTTCTGATAAAAATATCGTATAATGTGCCGCGGCGGCTTATACAGGGTGTAAGGAAAAAAAATCAAAAAATCTCGTTCTCGCTCTTGGTCTTATATCGTATTGCTGTCATCACATTATATTGCAGTGAAATCTCGAGTTCGCTTCGCTCGCTCTTGGTCTTTGATCGTATTGCTGTCATCACATTATATTGCAGTGAAATCTCGAGCTCGCTTCGCTCGCAATTGGTCTTAGATAGTACTGCTGTCATCACATTATATTGCAGTGAAATCTCGAGCTCGCTTCGCTCGCTCTTGGTCTTAGATCGTATTGCTGTCATCACATTATAATGCAGTGAAATCTCGAGCTCGCTTCGCTCGCAATTCGTCTTAGATAGTACTGCTGTCATCACATTATATTGCAGTGAAATCTCGAGCTCGCTTCGCTCGCAATTGGTCTTAGATAGTATTGCTGTCATCACATTATATTGCAGTGAAATCTCGAGCTCGCTTCGCTCGCAATTCGTCTTAGATAGTACTGCTGTCATCACATGGGTGCTTCAGACCATGAAACTAAACAACTTTAACTATGGAGCCAACATCGAAATCGCGAAAAAAAACAGCTGTCCCATACAAAACTACTGTACCGTTGGGAGGGCCGACTGTCTCTAAAATGCCCGGGCCGATTTCAGGTCCCAGTCCGGCACTGCTTTCACTACAGGAGCAAACCTGTCAGCGCAAAAAAAAGGTCAGCTGTTCCATACTAAACTGCAATACCTACACGACTCAAACGTATGGAGCAGCAGATTTTTTTGTTGCGCTGACACGTTTGCTCCCATAATAAAAGTTGTTCAGTTTGAAAGGGTAGAGTAGGTGTGATGAATGATACTTTTCCTTACACCCTGAATTCTTCGATCATCTTATAAGCTTCGCGAATGAGATTATATTTTGATAAATGCCGCTATGAGATTTCCGCTATTTCCCTCACGTAAAGATAATCTGTTTATTTTTGGTTTAGAGTAAGCAGCTTATCGTATGTTGGATAACAGTAGACTCCTACTGATTATTTTTATTTTGTTGTATTATGGAAATGTAGCATTCATAATGCGTTACTTAATTATGTATTTACTTAGCCAAAATCTTAATTATGTATTTACTTTCATTTGTAATGTTGCTCAGACTTCAAAATTTTAGAAAAACTAAAAAGTGTAAACATAGAAATTACCACACTACGGAGCCCATTACAGAAGACGTGAAAAAAAAATCAGCTGCACAAAACGCAACCAAAATATTCAAATGTACTAGGGAGAGCAGACGTGTACAAGGGGTCGAACTTCCATGAGGTCGGTACCTAATGACCTCTTGTACACTTTTGCGCTCCTGGTACATCTCAATGCTCAAACGTTACCTACAAGCAGGTACACATGATGGTCACATCACTACTAGCTAGCTTTCAAAAATATCACTTGTGCACTTTTGCGGCCAGCGTGTCTTTTCTAGCAGTAGGACCACGAGGATTTTAAAATCCTACTGGTCCTACTAGGGGAACTAAGCGGTAGAACCAACAGTCCGTAACGAACAAATCAACCAGGTAACATTTGACCTCACAAGGATACCTATTTATAAAATTTCCCACGGAAATAATCGTTTATAGTTGAGTATTTGCCGCTCCAATTATTTTAGTTGAAGCCCTTGCTGATATCCTATTTGGACCCGCGCAAAGTGGACTTAGCTCGTGACGGGCATGGCTTTGTCGCAAATAATTAGATTTTAGACGGACTTAGCGTACTTAGGACTTCGAGAAGTGTAGAACTTTCCGGAACTAGCTGCAGTTGTTAATCAGATGACAACGTCGTTACGATAAGAAAAAGAAGAGATAACAAATGCATTATCATAATTTTCTCTCCTCCGGACGGAAAGTGACAATTTTCGTCCGGCTGCGCTAAAAGAAGTTGCCGCTAACGTCGTTACGATAAGAAAAAGAAGAGATAACAGATGCATTATCATAGTTTTCTCTCCTCAAGACGGAAAGTGTCAATTTTCGTCCGGCTGCGCTAAAAGAAGCTGCCGCTTTCCACCTCCGTCGAGGAGAAAAATAGTATACTAACCTCGGGCAGTAAATAGAAAGCCTCAGATCTCATGTTTGTTGACCGAAGCGAAGCCGAGGTTTTACGATTAATGGTTGCATTTTCTTTGCCAGAGTCTGAATCTAATCATCTTTTGACATTTCTTTAAATATTATTTAAAAAATGTTTTTGAAGAGTCTGGAAGCTATTTACCTAAATAATTTACCCACATCACACATGTCTTTACAAAACTCTGCCTAAAGCAGGCTAGCAAGTAGCGGTTTTTGATTTTACAAAATGCGGACTTAAAACGTTATACAGAGTTTAAGGTTTTAATATATTTTCAAGCTGGCTTGACACAACAGGTCGTCGGTAAATTGGTTTCTGCATCTGACTAGGTATTTTGTTTAAAGATTTTGGAGCAATTTTAGCTTTAGATAAAGTTACTAAAATTTATAATTTAGGCGGACGCAAGGTGGATCGATGACCTAGTGAAGGAGGCGGGAACACGTTAGATGAGGGTGCAGGACCGGTTGTGATCCATGGGATCGTAAGGAAAGCATAGGTGAGGAAAGGACACGCGTGGTGGACTAACGCCCATACATGCACCCTCCTTGAGGGTAGGCCCTGCAGGCCCCTGTAGAGGGACGATTTTTTTTATAGGCTGATGATGGTTAAAACGATTATCAAA
This sequence comes from Agonopterix heracliana, assembly GCA_963693445.1. Classification (NCBI taxonomy): domain Eukaryota; kingdom Metazoa; phylum Arthropoda; class Insecta; order Lepidoptera; family Depressariidae; genus Agonopterix; species Agonopterix heracliana. Next base: position 6,001,260 of record OY856321.1, read on the forward strand.
TACAGGGTGCAAAAATCAACATTTAAAAAAAAACTGCTGTTTCATATTTCAAAACGTCCGAATATTATGGAACAGCAGATTTTTTTTCGCGGTTTGGCTCCATGTTGAAAGGTAGTTTAGTTTGATGGTTTGAAGCACCCCCTTAGATATGTAACGTATAAAATTTTACACCCTGTATATTTACATTTTTCTTTTTTAACAGGAGCATTCAGACACGGAATGGAAGTTCGCCCGAACCAGACTCTGGATGAGCTACTTCGAGGAGAGTGCGACCTTACCGCCTCCCTTCAACATCCTGCCCACCCCCAAACTGCTTCTCAAGATGCTCGGCTTGAGGAAGAAGGATAAAGTCCGGAAAGTCAAGCTAGAGGTTAGTGGGAAACAAAACTATTCCGATCGAATTTATTATTTTTACATGTATGCCATGTTAGCTTAATCAAATTAAAGATTGAAAAAGTCTGGCGGCGAGCGGGATTCGAACCCACGACCTGCCTATCCGGGGCATGCTCTACTCCAACAGAGCTGTCGTCGCCCCGCAAGCCACGACGAAATTTTCAATCTATATCTCGTCTTTAATTTGATTAAAACTATTCCGTTTTTTAATCTTCGATAAAGGCGACGAAATTTGCCAAATTCGTGTTTGGGTTCCGTAGTCAAACAAGGAATATAAGGTCTAACAAAATTAGCTGAAACTATTTTAAGGGGATGATCAGACAATCAAACTGAACAACTTTCTCTAGTGTACCAATATCGAAAACGCGAAAAAAAAACCAGTTGTCCCGTACTTTTGAGTAGAGTTATGTTTGCAGTTTTGTATGGGACAGCTGATTTAATTTCGTGATTTCGATATTGGTTCCATAGAGAAAGTTGTTCAGTTTGATGGTCTGATCATCCCCTTAAAATAGTTTCAGCTAATTTTGTTAGACCTTATACAACGTGGTAATGAATAAGCGCAAAACCTCATACACCCCAACTGGTATATAACAAAATAATTAGATTGAGACAATAATTTTATTATTTTGAGAGTTAACATTTTAAGTTATTCGCTTTTTAAACTTTTGGGGCCTAAATGATTTGTTATCATTTCAGAAATGAATGAAAGTGCTAACGTGCTCTTGGATACATTTTAAGAATCTTGTTTTGGTAGTAAAAATACGATTTATGGCAACACCGGAGGCTCGGTGCCCTATTAAGTAGAACATGCCCTACGCATGTTCGATGCCCGTACCTACAATCTGTACCTATGCCGCAATTATGATCATAATTATTATATTAACAAAATTTATTTCGGGGCAAATGTCTTGTAAACATAATTAAATAAGAAATGAATAATTTACAAAAAAGAATCACGAATTCTCTTTTCATAACTTTTGATTACTTTGAAGAAAATTACATAAACATTTACTTATTTTCTGGGAAAACATTTAGAATGAGGCACATTATCTCAAATTAATGAAACTGTCACATTTATTATTTATCGCGGCCTTAAGAAAGTTATGATGTTGCCGGCGAATATCCTGATCAAAAAAAAAATGTGTGACGTCATAATTTTTGTTTGTAATATGTATAGAATTTTAATAATCTATTTTTAAAAACAAAACGTAAAAATTACCCAACTTTATCCTCCTATTAGAAAAGCGACTGAATTAATTTTTGTAATGCATCGACAAATTTAATGACTCGTAATATCCTCATTTCTAACGGTATGAAACCAAATTTTGAAACTTTTTATACCGATTCCAAAGAGGAATTGCCCATTTTGAAACTCAAGATATAAACATGATACAAAAACAAGCATTAGGGAGATGGGATAGAAGCTTAGTTTCATGATGAGTGACGGGATGCAAAAAGTTGAAACAAAAGTGAAAGGGACCGGACAAATTAACAGAAATTTATTTGTCATTTAGAGCTCCCGTTTTGTTTTATCAAATTGTCTTTCTTATTGTTTAAAACTATTGTTTTAAGTTCTCAAGTTTACAGAGTTACCTCACTTTACATCATCCCTTAGGGTTGAGTCATACATTTAGGGTTGATGCGGTCACGATTAAATTCTGTTGGTGTTGATAGCAACCCTAAGCAGCAAAGGACCAAGACCGTTTTAAAGAGAAGAGTTTTGATGTAAATATGCACAAAGTGTAAAGCTTTGATCCTCAAAGTACGCCCAAATAATAAAAATATATATACAGCGTGTCTCGTAAATCAACGTCAAGCCGGAATCGGGTGATAGGGCAAATCATAATAGATAGTTACCAGAAAAATAAAAAATAAAATCTAAGTAAGTCATGAATTTTTTAAATTAAGTATAGGCTTTTTTAATGTACATCCTTCGATGGTTTTTTAACTCCTTTTGCTACAAATCTTTACCTTTTCTCTCAATTTTATTTTTCTTATTTAATCCTGAATAGTGCTAATCTAATCTGTTGCTTAGAATTCACACGGTGTACATTTTCTCGAAAAAAAAATATTGCTATAATAAAAAAAAAATACTTAGATTTATTTTTCTGGTAACGATTATGATTTGGCCTATCACCCGACTCCGTTCTGACGTTGATTTACGGGATACCCTGTATACTTAAATACCCTACAGTAAAAGACAAGAAGAGTGCTTTACTCCATACTAAGTGGAGTACACAGGAAAAGGCTGAAAAGCCCGTCTCATAGATGGCGCTGACACCTTGTAAACGCTAAGAACATTTTGATTTTTTTTAATAGATTCGAAATAAAATAATTGTTGCTGTGGAAACTCGCGGGCAAGGAGTCAGCGTCATCTATGAGATGGGCTTTTGAGCTTTTTCCGGTGTACATACGCCACTTAGGCCGGATTCGACCAAACTTAGATTTATAGAAGAGTAACTGTACAAGGAACAATTTTAGTCTTGGTGTTTACTCCGAAATAACTTCATTTGTCTTCTACCATAGTTACTAACCCGTACTAAAAGAACGAATGTATAATCCACCTAAATAAAGAGGTCGTTGTATCCGTACTTATTGCTATGTGAGTGAATGAAATGGGATTGGTCTCGAGAATCAAAAACACGTTGCTTTAAGTAAATCGAATTTATTCGGCGACAACGGACGCTACAAGCTTTGAGGTCGAACGGCGAGAGGCGCGGGCACGATGTTGCCACACTCAAAATTACATTAACGATCGGATACATCGCCAAGTTTGTTGTATTCAACATAATCCCGAGGGGAAACAAACAATATAATGTATAAGTATATGCAACTTAAAAATACTGCTCTTATATGGCTATGAAATAAGAAAATTTTTATTTTAAATGCAAACTTAATTGATTAAGTTTAATTTTATATTTTAAATTAAACTTGTAATTTAAACCTAGAGTTAGGTTAAACTAATACCTTAATAACTAGTATTTTAACTTTTTTAAATGCAACTAAATGTATATGTCTCGGCATCGTTTAAAATAACACGACCTTGCGGAAGTCCTACGACGATATACATTTAGTTGACCTAATTTAGTCATAAAGAGGAAGAAGCGAAACCTTGTTAACGGCTACTGTTTTCTCACTCTTGTTAGGAAATTTAATTTTAACGACACGGACTCTATTGTCCCTACCAGGAAACACGTCAACTACAATGGCTAAAGGCCAATCCAAAGGGGACGATTCTTCCCTAAACAAAACTAACTGACCCTTTTGAATATTAGGTACAGTAAGTCGCCACTTCGGTCGACTCTGAAGTTGATTTAAATATGAAGCCTTCCAGATTTTCCAAAAACTTTGTACTATCTGTGTGCATTGATGCCAAAACCTTAATCTGGATATAGGAATGAGGGTATAATCAGGTTCTGGTAGAGCCGTAATAGGCCTGCCTACGAGAAAATGGGCTGGAGTCAAACAACTAAAATCCTGTCCATCTCTAGTCATGGGTGCGAGAGGGCGCGAATTCAGAATGCCTTCGACTTGAACGATTACTGTCTGGAACTCTTCATAAGTAAGTATGGATTTCCCAACTACTCTACGAAAGTGATATTTTGCGCTCTTAACCCCGGCTTCCCACAAGCCTCCGAAGGTTGGCGAATAAGCAGGTATATAATGAAATTCAATTCCCTTCTGGTTTGCGAAATTAATGACATTGTCTCTATTTTTAGCATCATGATGTAACTTATATAGGCTATTTAAGTTACTGTTACAACCTTTAAAGGTAGTAGCGTTATCACAGTAAATTTTAGATGGCAACCCTCTGCGGGAAATAAATCTCTTTAGAGCCGCTAAAAAGGTTTCACTTGTCATGTCTGAGACTAACTCCATATGTATTGCTTTTGTTATAAAGCACACAAATAGAGCAACATAGCCTTTTGATATTACAGGTTTTCTTATGCGTGCCTGTTTGATTTCAAACGGGCCACAATAATCTATCCCACAGACATGGAAAGGCGCTATAGGAGTGACTCTGTCGCGAGGCAATGAGCCCATTAACTGTTCTGACGCTACACTTTTTAATTTAAAACATCTTACACACTTATGCAAAACCTTTTTCACCTCTCTTATACCGCTTATTATCCAGAATCTTGATGAAAGATTAGAAAAGGTTAATTTAGGGCCCGCATGCATCAAGTCAAGATGCTCTCTGATTATAATAGAGCTAGTGATCTGACAATTCTTCGGTAATAAAATCGGGTGCCGTTGGCTATATGGAACATTTGCGTTATCAATTCTTCCACCCACTCGTAGAACACCTTTTCCGTCAATAAATGGTGACAAAGAACTTAGTGATCCTTGAATATCATTATGATTTTTTAAACAATGCAATTCATTTTGAAAATGGTTATTTTGTACATAAATTACAATTTTTTCAAGCGCAACATGAAGCTCGGGCACTGTCAAACGTACATTGTTTGGTATTACTTTGTTTTTACAGCTTAAATAAAACCTGAATACATATGCAATAATGCGCTGTAATTTAGCAATATTTGAAATCTTCTCAAAAATAGGCAATTGACCTTGGTGATCAGGTATAAGACAACCGACTTGAGCTTCAGTTGATTCACAGGGTGGAGCTAAGTCCGTAGGCAAAACAACCGGTTCTACCTTATAGTCAGAACCATTCAAAAACAGTGGCCCATGCCACCACATAGTATTGCTGTGCAGAGCTTTCGGATCGACACCGCGAGACAAGCAGTCAGCTGGGTTATCTACACCTGCCACATGATGCCACAAATTACTATTTGTAAGACTTTTTATGAGATTAACCCTGTTTTTTACAAAGGTTTCTAACTTTCCATGTTTCGATTGAATCCATGCAAGAGTTACCATAGAATCCGTATATAAAACAACATCAGAAATTTTTAATATCTCACTTACTTTTGAAATTAACTGACTAAGTAATACTGCACTACTCAGCTCTAACTTTGGTATAGTGAGCCTCTGTTTCAAGGGCGCTACTCTCGACTTGGCGCACACTAGATTAACAACAATATTATTGCCGTGCCGTGCCCGAACATAGACACACCCTCCAAAGGCATGCTGAGATGCATCACAGAATCCAATTAATTGAACAAAATCTGCATTGTGGATTTTCAAATTTCTAATAATTTGAATAGGTTGCAGCTCACAGACATTAGTGTAGAATTTAGACCAATCTTTTAAAATATGGTTGGGTAATTTATCATCCCAATGAAGCTCACACTGCCACAGCATTTGCATAAAAAGCTTTGCTTTGACTACAATAGGTCCTATAATACCTAGAGGATCAAACAGGCTGCCGATAAATGAGAGTACTGATCTTTTAGTCCATAACATGTTACCAAAAGGCTTTACACAGCAAACCTTAAAATTATCCTTTTTGACATCATAATAGATTCCTAAAGCCTTGAGAAATGCATGCTCACTTGACATTTCCTTCTCCTCAAAATGTTGCCTTTCTACAGGGATTCCCATTAAAATGTCTGGATGATTAGCTGCCCATTTATGCAATTCGAAACCACCCTTGGTTAGTAAATGAATAATCTGATCTCGTACCTGAATTGCATCAGCGACGCTCATAGCACCAGCCAAAATATCATCTACGTACGTGTTATTTGCCAATACATTAGCTGCAAGCGGGAACTCTGCACAAAACTGGTCAGCTAACTCCTTAAGACATCTTGTAGCCAGATAACTGGAACTTTTCATACCATACGTAACGGTCTGGAGCTGAAAGCATTTAACATCTTCGTTGAAATTTGACTTCCACAGAATATTCTGTAGGCACTTGTGCGGCTCATTCAAGACTATTTGCCGGAACATAGCTTTTATATCCGTTATAAAAATATATTCAAAGGATCTGAACTGAATTAATATGTCAAACAGATCCCTTTGTGTTAACCTTCCATTAAGCAGAAGATCATTCAAAGAAACTTTTGAATTTGTATTAGCGCTCCCATCAAAAACAACTCTTATCTTTGTTGTTCTCTTATCGGGTCGCAGAACGGGGTGATGTGGCAAAAAATAATGACACTCAAATGGCAAATTACTGTTCTTAATGTCATACAACTTGGCATGCCCTGATTGTACATAGTCATCAATGAAATTAGTGTACTGAATTTTTAAGCCCTCATCCTTTTGAAATCTCTTTAATAAATGGTTTAGTCGCTGAAAGGCTATTGAAAATGAGTCTCCTAACTGCAATGAATCTTGGGACTGAATAAGAGGCAAATTAACATGAAACCTACCTTCTTTCAAGACGGTTGTCTCTTTAAAGACAGATTCGCAGACGTCCTCCGGACATGGCAGGTCCTGTGATGATTCCTCAGGTGACTGCTCCTTGCGACCTTGATCCATGCTGTTATTTGTTAGTGGTTTAGACTCAACCTCCCAAAAACGTTCCATTAAATTGGACAAATTTTCTTGTTCGGTGATAGCATGCAGAACACAGCTTGTTAATGATGTCTGGTTAGTTACACTCTTCATTCCTCCTGCGACAATAAAACCAAATTTAGTTTCAAGAAATGTAAGACCATTAGGCGCTTCAATTTTTTCTGTTAGTATGACATTAAAGAATATGTCAGCTGCCAACAACACTGAAATAGGTTCAGGTGTGTTAAAACTAGCATCAGCCAGTTTGATCCCCTTTGGTATCGATACATTCGACAGAGCAACTTTTTGCTGTGGCAACGGAGAGGTTATCTTATCTACAATAGAGCAAATAACATCCTGAGAATAGGTTCTATCAAGATTGTTAATATTGATAACAACAGCTTGTGATACAGGCCGCTCCCGTTGTCCTAAAGTTGTAATATTTATGTCCTTTTTAAAGGACTTTAATTTTAATTTATTTACTAGGTCAGTGGTGATAAAAGAGGTTTGACTACCACTGTCCAGGATCCCACGGACGGTCAAATAAGTTCCATCCTTACAAGCAAGCTGCAACTTTACAGTAGGCAACAGGACCATACCTGTATCACGGCCGTTGCCCATAGCATTGTGTAAATTAACGGGATCAGGGTTCTCAGAATGCACTTCCTCTTCCACATAATGCAGAAGGCTATTATGCTCATTGGAGTTGCATGATGCACACTTCAATCTATACTTGCATTTAGCATTTTTATGCTTGTTTAAACATATTGAACAAAAACAATTCTCTTTGACAAATTTGATACGATCATCAACAGAACCGAGTTTAAACTCTGTACAATTATACAATTTATGTAAACCTTTTTTGCAATACAAACAATCATTGTTTGGCTTATTTTTATTGTTGACACAATTATTTAGAAAAACTTTAGGTTCTTTTGGCTTTAAATTGGATTTAGGCACAAAAGGGGCTGCCTGTTTTTGACTTTCTTCGTAACTAGAAGCCCTAGATTCAAGAAAAGCTAAAAGATCTGTTACCTTCGGCAGTGTCGATTTAACTCTTTCCATGGAAAACGAACGGGAACTGTATGGATCCAATTTTCTGAGGAGTATTGGAAGTAGTAGCATATCCCAACTTTCAGTTGGCTGGTCCATGTTCTTCAAGGCGCCTAAATGTTGACGCACGTGTGACACCAGACCACGAAGATTTGCAGCGGTACCCTTAACAATGTTTGGATAGTCGAGGATAGTATTAACATGGCTTGAGATTAATACGCACATGTTATCATAGCGTTGCTTTAATAATGACAATGCCTCCTCATATGACTCGTCAACCAGCGGCAATCCATCAATTAGAGCTTCTGCCTCTTTCTTGAGGTGGTTCCGTAAGTGACACAACTTTTGAACTGGCTTTAATGATTTTTCATTTCCGATCACAGCATGGAAAAGCTCAATAAATGGCTTATACTTGGTAACATCTTCTCCGGTAAATACAGGAATATCCAAATAAGGCAATTTGCTGTTATGCACTTGCACTACATCCATTCTTGCAGATTCCTCGGCTACTGCGACCAGCGTGTTTACCTTTGCATATAGGTTATAGTATCTATCTTCGAGATCGTTCGTAAGAAAATCCTCTTCGGTATCTTTTTCCTGTAGGATATTCAATTTCAATTGAATACGTCGATACTCGTCGAGAGTTTTTTCAAGGGCTAAAAACCTGGCCTTTAAAGTTGCAATGCCGATTGCTGAATTGTCCTCCTTGTTTTGCTCGTAATAATTCTCGTATCTGGTAAACGTCGCCTTGCACTGGCCTGCCGAAGCTTTTAATTGCTTTATTTCTTTGTCGGTCGACATGGCTAATACAGAAGCCCTTTAAATTGTGATATAAAGGCCTCCGAAACAATGTTTTGATTTGAAGAACGATTTCACAACAATGCAGGGCTGCCAGTAGATTTTTTATAATTATTCAGCCAGGTTCCCAAAATTATACAAAATTGACTCGCAGGATACATACAGGTGTAAAAACCTCCGAAACGAATAAAATAATGTTTTTTCTTATTATTCATCACGTACCTAATTTGAACTCCGATCGATATTTTCATTCCCAACAGGTATTTTTATGAACTTTACTGCATTTTTTGGGCCTCGGTTGAATCGAGAGAGACAACATTTTACAAAACTTGAACCACAGATTATATAATAAACATGATGTTTTTGCTCGATTGAATTGTAACGTGACTGATTATAGTGGCTTTTATCTTTCTCTTCTGCTATTTACCGACTTAAGCAGAGCTTTTCAGTTGAAAATATTTATTATGTATCCAATTATACATGAAGGTCCAGGATACATAGAGGATACAAACAGCTACCCAATTATACAGTTTTTGTATCCAATTATACAATCTGGCAGCCCTGCAACAATGCATCGAGTTCGTCGAATCAGCTATTTTCACGCTGCCACAGATCATTAAGAAAATCCAAAGACAAGATTTTTTCTTTTTTTTGGCTTCGGTAACCAGGCTTTTAGCCTGAATTACCGGTTTTCTATATGGAATGTTGAGTTAACGGTAGCATCCCGGCTCTATTTTTTTTTTGTTGGAATGTTGGCCATTGTTGACTAATCTTGACAAATTCTAACATTCATGTGTCAACATTCTTATTACAGTGTGATAAAGATGAAAATGGCTCAATTCACATGAATATTTTAATGGCACGAAATCAATTGTTTACGCTATTTCCACGCTGGTTGCCATGGTAACCGTGTGACGTCATCTCACGCTGCCGGCCTAGTACTAGGTTGCGTTCCGAATTACGCAGAACTCCGAACAGCATTGACTTGCAATTTTCTTCTACACGTTCAGTTTTGATAGCAAGACTCACCAGAATCTGGTGCTGAAGCCAGGAATGTCTCCGCACTAGGGATCTCCTCAACGGCTAACAGCATCGACTTGCAATTTTCTTGTACACGTTCAGTTTTGATAGCAAAAACACACGTTTAACCAGAATCTGATGCTGAAGACAGGAATGTCTCCGTACGAGGGATCTCCTCAACGGATAACAGCATTGGCTTGCAATTTTCTTGTAGACGTTCAGTTTTGATAGCAAAAACATACGTTTAACCAGAATCTGGTGCTGAAGCCAGGAATGTCTCCGTACGAGGGATCTCCTCAACTGATAACAGCATTGGCTTGCAATTTTCTTGTAGACGTTCAGTTTTGATAGCAAAAAACCACGTTTAACCATAATCTGGTGCTGAAGCAAGGAATGTCTCCGTACGAGGGATCTCCTTAACGGATAACAGCATTGGCTTGCAATTTTCTTGTAGACGTTCAGTTTTGATAGCAAAAACATACATTTAACCAGAATCTGGTGCTGAAGCCAGGAATGTCTCCGTACGAGGGAACTCCTCAACGGTTAATAGCATTGACTTGCAATTTTCTTGTAGACGTTCAGTTTTGATAGCGAAAAACCACGTTTAACCATAATCTGGTGCTGAAGCCAGGAATGTCTCCATAAGAGGGAACTCCTCAACGGTTAATAGCATTGACTTGCTATTTTTTTTGTATTCGTTCAGTTTTGATAGCAATACACACATTTAACCAGAATCTGGTGCTGAATCAAGGAATGTCTCCGTACGAGGGATCTCCTCAACGGATAACAGCATTGGCTTGCAATTTTCTTGTAGACGTTCAGTTTTGATAGCAAAAAACCACGTTTAACCATAATCTGGTGCTGAAGCAAGGAATGTCTCCGTACGAGGGATCTCCTTAACGGATAACAGCATTGGCTTGCAATTTTCTTGTAGACGTTCAGTTTTGATAGCAAAAACATACATTTAACCAGAATCTGGTGCTGAAGCCAGGAATGTCTCCGTACGAGGGAACTCCTCAACGGTTAATAGCATTGACTTGCAATTTTCTTGTAGACGTTCAGTTTTGATAGCAAAAAACCACGTTTAACCATAATCTGGTGCTGAAGCAAGGAATGTCTCCGTACGAGGGAACTCCTCAACGGCTAACAGCATTGACCCGTTGTTTTTTTGTAGACGTTCAGTTTTGATAGCAAAACACAATGTTTAACCAGAATCTGGTGCTGAAGCCAGGAATGTCTCCATACGAGAGAGGTCCTCAACGGTTAATAGCATTGACTTGGTATTTTTTTTGTATTCGTTCAGTTTTGATAGCAATACACACATTTAACCATAATCTGGTGCTGAAGCCAGGAATGTCTCCGTACGAAGGAGCTCCTCAACGGCGAACAGTATTGACTTCATTTTTTTTGTACTCGTTCAGTTTTGCTGTTCGCCGTTGAGGAGTTCCTTCGTACGGAGATATTTCAGGTTAAATGTGAGTTTTTACTATCAAAACTGAACGCGTACAAAAAAAATCAAGTCAATGCTGTTAGCAGTTGAGGAGTTCCCTCGTACGGAGACATTCCAGTCTTCAGCAACAGATTATGGTTAAATGTGAGTTTTTACTATCAAAACTGAACGCGTACAAACAAAAATCAAGTCAGTGCTGTTAGCCGTTAAAGATTCCCTCGTACGGAGACATTTCTGGCTTCAGCACCAGATTCTGGTTAAATGTGAGTTTTTACTATCAAAACTGAACGTGTACAAAAAAATCAAGTCAATGTTGTTAGCCGTTGAGGAGATCCCTCGTACGGAGACATTCCCGTCTTCAGCAACAGATTCTGGTTAAATGTGAGTTTTTACTATCAAAACTGGACGCGTACAAAAAAAATCAAGTCAATGCTGTTAGCCGCTAAGGAGATCCCTCGTATGGAGACATTCCTGGCTTGAGCAAAAGATTCTGGTTAAATGTGAGTTTTTACTATCAAAACTCAAACTGAACGCGTACAAAAAAAGACAAGTCAATGCTGTTAGCCGTTGAGGAGTTCCCTCGTACGGAGACATTCCTTGGTTCAGCACCAGATTCTGGTTAAATTTGAGTTTTTACTATCAAAACTGAACGCGTACAAAAAAAATCATAGTTATGCTGTTAGCCGTTGAGGAGTTCCTTCGTACGGAGACATTCCTGCCTTCAGCAACAGATTCTGGTTAAATGTGAGTTTTTTCTACCAAAACTGAACGCGTACAAAAAAAATCAAGTCAGTGCTGTTAGCCGCTGAGGAGATCCCTCGTACAGAGACATTCCTGGCTTCAGCACCACATTCTGGTTAAATGTGAGTTTTGCTATCAAAACTGAACGTCTACAAGAAAATTGCAAGTCAATGCTGTTAACCGTTGAGGAGATCCCTCGTACGGAGACATTCCTGGCTGGGATTCTGGTTAAAATGTGTGTTTAACAACACAAAAAACATATGGCAACACTGGGTCGCACCGTGCCCGCCCGCCCTCCGCACGTGCCTGTCCGTTCGCCGCCCGCACCCGCACGTCCTCCGTCCGCGCCCGTCCGTCCTCTGCCTGCGCCCGTCCGTCCTCGTCTTCCACTCGTGCTCCGTCCGTGCCCATCCCGTCCTCCACACGCGCCCGTCCATTCGCCGCCCGCGCCCACTTCCTCCTTCCGCGCCCGTCCATCCACGTCCTCCGCTCGTGCTACGTCCGCGCCCGCACGTGCTCCGTCCGTGACCGTCCCGTGCTCCGTCCGTGACCGTCCCTTCCTCTGCCCGCGCCCGTCCGGTGTAATGTGAACAGCGCTTAAATTTTCTATTTTCATTATTTCATTCATTCGCTCAACGGTCCTTTGGTAAGTTTCGGTTTTTGCACCACTAGTTACTACCAACATGCAGATATTATTATTTTTATATCTGGCAACATCGATTTTTAAATGTGACCACCCCAGCGTGAAAATAGCCTTTGCCCGAGTTCGTATGACAGCTTGACAGTGCCTGTCAACCTGACGTTTACAAATGGCAGTCGACAATGCTCTCAGCCAATCAGAAAGCAATGCGTTCGGATACAGTCACGGCAACTTTTGTCAAGTGATGTGATGGATGACCAACGACGCTGCCGCCAAAAAAAAAATTTACGACTACCCGAAATTAAACAACCGACACAATGATGGTGCAAATTTTATATAATAGCACAAAATTCACTGTTTTGATCACGATAATCCCACAAATGCACTGCAATCCATAAACTTGCTTGAATATGCGCGAATAGGCGTAACCCCGTGCACAACGAACGACAAAATACAGTCCTTCTACGCGGGGTGGTAACTACGTCACTTGCACTTTTTATTAGTTTTTACAAGTTTTTTGGCACTGAATTTAATTTAACACTTCTCGAAGGACCAAATGAATGAAATGGGATTGGTCTCGAGAATCAAAAACACGTTGCTTTAAGTAAATCGAATTTATTCGGCGACAACGGACGCTACAAGCTTTGAGGTCGAACGGCGAGAGGCGCGGGCACGATGTTGCCACACTCAAAATTACATTAACGATCGGATACATCGCCAAGTTTGTTGTATTCAACAGTGAGGTTATACAGCTTTAATTTGTTAGGTTTCTTTTTATTATAATTTTTTTAATTATGTGACATTGACATTCCATTCTTCTTGGTCTTGCTTTACACCGTCAAAATTGGCCGTGTTAAATTTATTCATAGATTAGGGTTGGTAAAACGCAAAATCAGTTTACTCAAGGGTAACCGGCGACTTAATATAAGAATCAAATTTAGTACTCGCGTTTGGTCGAATCTGGCCTTAGTATGGAGTATTATAAGCACTCTTCTTGTCTTTAGCTCTATGCTTATACATAGCTATAGAGCCTTCTTCAAGGCAGCGCTTTCAGAGACTCGTTTGCAACTTGGCGCATTATCTTTCCATACAAAATACATGAAATCACAAAAACTTTTCCCGATGCGATGCTGAAAGCGCTGTGTCTTAAAAGTTTCATATTATGCAGCGATGATTATACTAAATAGTCTAGGGTATTATTCCGAATATTTTAATTAATTACTAAATAGTTAGGTACTAAGAAAAAAAAACTTCGCCATGTTGCGGAATTTCATTGCAACTAATTTTTGTACCTACTTTGAAACTGAGTTTATTCCCTTAGACGATTTATTTAGGGACCCGCCTCGCGTTATCATTTCCCCTCTGCCAACGTTCAAGATCAAGAAATCTTACGCATTTACATACAATTTTAAACCTTATCACTAAGCGCGACAACCTATAATTGAAGAAAAATTTATCACGTTTGGGGTTCACATGACACTGTTTTTCACGATTTAATTAGAATCTAAAGTAATGGAATAAAGTCCAAAATTAGATTTCATGCTACCTCGTCCCCCGCAAAGAATGTAAAAAAAGTTTGTTAGTAGAATTAATTACACGCGTAACTTGTCCGATAAATAGTCTAAGTTTATTCCGAACGCGCTAATCACATTAAGATTTTTGTTAAACGTTTAGGCACTAACAAACAAACAACTACACAAAAATATAAGTATGCATAAACAAAAAGTTAATTATGTATTTAGTTACCTACTCAGCATAATAATATTCAATATACTTAAATATAAGATAGAACAAAGGAAGTATTCCAAAATTTCGTGGAAAACGTATTATGAAAGTACGATTACATTTATTTTGTTTCAAATTGCATGCTGAAACTGACAAGTGAGTTAATTAAAACCACATGAAATGTATCTAAATTATAAATTTTCTTGTCTTCCGTAATCTATGGGTAGGTACTTTAATTTAATAATATTCTACCTATGGGTGATACCGGATATTAAAAGTGGCTGCACCACGACAGTACAAAGGACGTAAGTATGTTTTTTCCAAAACCTTAAAATGCTCAAATGCAGATACGATTGATTGTAAAGGATTCAGAAAAAAATGTTTTATAGTTTTTGTCTTAATTTGGTTCTAACATAGAGGAAAACTAAAAAACAAGTACTTACATACCTAACTATAGTTACTGAGATCGCTACAAAACACTGGAAACTAATATTCAAAAATGAGATCCAGAATTAAAAAGTTAAATTTAATGACAAAAAAGTAATTTTCTGTTCTATGGAGTTAGTAGATCTTTCTTAAAGATCAATACACCGTTTTTTCTCGATCTAGACCGAATTTGATTAATCTGAAGCCAGCTTTACTAAATACGGCTTACTGCGTTTTGCTCTGGGGCTGGCTGGCTATGGTTTTCTCCGTATAAATTATATTAATTTACTACCTACTGTGTACAGCCTATGGCGTTTAATATTGCGTCATTGCAAGGAAAATAATTTAATCTAGGTAACGTTAATTGGTTTCAACAAAAAATGTATATAAATAAGGGAACGGAATTAAGATAATAATAGGTTACTTTAGGTTGCGGTGATTGTTATTCTTTTTTTACTTTTCGCTATCTTAGGCACAACCACACGGCACTCCGTACACGATACTTGACTAGTACGGCTACAGTTACAAGATGGTGTCGGGCTTACGATACCCGTCTGGATTGAGGGTCTTCCTCAATTCCTCTTCCCCCTTTAAAATAGTGTATTCTTCTGTACACACCGAGGGCAGGAAAGTAAGAAAGGTCTCAGAAATTTTTGACCGAGGCGAAGCTGAGGCCATGTGATCTGAGGCTTTCTTATTTACTGCCCGAAGTTAGTATACTATTTTTCTCCTCGACGGAGGCGGAAAGCGGCAACTTCGTTTAGCGCAGCGGGACGAAACTTGACGCTTTCCGCCCGGAGGGATAAAATAGTAGATTACATACTGAGGGCAGGAAAGTAAGAAAGGTCTCAGATCTCATGTAATTGTTACATGTTAACAAACATTTGGTCTGAGGCTTTCTTATTAACTGCCCGAGGTTAGTATACAATTTTTCTCCTCGACGGAGGTGGAAAGTGGCAACTTAGTTTAGGACGAAAATTGACGCTTTCCGTCCGGAGGGGAGAAAAATATCTAATGATCCGATTTCATGGACAGGAACATAAAGAGAAAGAGCACGACGTACGCTACACAGCGGTAATGAGAGCCTTAGTATGGCGGTACGTGTCTGCGATGCACAGGAAAATGGACGACGAACCAGTCACGGAGGACGACGTGAACGAGCTGAAGGGTGACGTGTCTGCGCTGCGCTACGAACTGCTTGAGGTGTTCGAGAAGAACGGCATGGATGTATCCTTCACTGATAGGAAGGAGAAAGGTATGATAATTACAGGTGCATAGAGGTCATAGAAGTCACGTGAATTGAATTGAACTGACTGACAGCGCTGCAATTCGACAGGCGATTGATCAGGCGTTTGAGATAAACGACATGGATGTATCCAACTATTCATCACTGATAGGAAGGAGAAAGGTAAGATTGTTATTACAGGTACATAGATGTCACAGAAGGGACGTGAATTGAACTGAAGTGAACTGACTGACAGCGCTGCAATTCGAAATTTTTGAGACGTTGAAAATAACGGCGTAGATGTATCCTTCACTGATAGGAAGGGAAAAGGTGAAATTCTAATTACTGGTACTTAGAAGTAACAGAAGTGTCTGATTGAACTGACTGACATGACAGTGCTACAGGCGAATGGACGACGAACCAGTCACGTAGGACGACGTTAATGAGCTGAAGGGTGACGTGTCTGCGCTGCGCTACGAACTCGCACTCGAGAAGAACGGCATGGATGTATCACTGATAGGAAAGAGAAAGGTAAGATTCTAATTACAGGGTCATAGAGGTCACAGAAGTGATGTGAATTGAACTGAAGTGAAAGTAGACAAACGCGCTGCACTACGAACTGCTCAAGATGTTCGAGAAGAACGGCATGGATGTATCCTTCACTGATAGGAAGGAGAAAGGTATGATAATTACAGGTATATAGATGTCACAGAAGTGATGTGAATTGAACTGAAGTGAAAGGAGACAAACGTGCTGCGCTACGAACTGCTCGAGGTGTTCGAGAAGAACGGCATGGATGTATCCTTCACTGATAGGAAAGAGAAAGGTAAGTCACAGGAGTGATGTGAATTGATTAAACTGACTGACAGCGCTAAGATACGAACTGCTAGAGGTGCTTGAGAAGAACGGCATGGATGTACCTATCCTTCATTGATAGGAAGGAGAAAGGTAAGATTGTTATTACAGGTATATAGAGGTCACAGAAGTGACGTGAATTGAATTGAAATGACTGACATTTTTTCTCTGGCGCGGCGTAGTAGGTTCGGTAGCTTAAATTGAACGAAAGCACAACCTTTGTTTGGAAGGTTGCGTGATAACGCGTAATACGTATAAATATTTAATTTTAGATTGCATTGCATCCATAAAGATTTTAATAGCTAAATACAATGTTTTAAAGAATCAAAAAAGATTTTAATCCACTGTGTTGAACAATACTGGCACCTTTTGTAGTAAAAAAATTACATTGCCGCCATTTGCTTCAATTATAAAGAAATCAGATTTACTTCTTTTCTGATCTAATGGCTGTTGCCAATTTTTTTCACATCACAATGCGCCGGTACACCGAATAAAATAGAGACCAAAGAGTTTCAAATGTAAAGAGGTACGAACACTAACTCCTAAATTCTTTTGTACTAGTTTTAAAGTTGAATGAAAATGTAAATAGAAATAATGTGCCCTCAGAGGTCCAGAACTCAGTCCGTCAGTTTAGTCAGAAGCCAAAAACGGCATTACGGATTTGTTTTTTAATGTTAGTAGTAACTCTAACTAAGTATTTTTTTGAAGTGTTAGTATAGGTACTTATAATTAAAAAATACGATTGAGGGCAGCACTGGCGGCTCTTGCCTAATTACCTAAACTAAAGGTTTAATTTCCTTTATTTTAATAACCACTTTGTAGGTACACTTCACTCAATTCGTTGTAGGCGTTTTTACTCTGAATAGAATTTAAAATTAATAAAATTGTCACGTTTTGAAGATACTTTTTTTGTGTTTTTGTCAAGTAGCCGATTTCTTGGTTAGATAAGTAGGTATTTCGGTATTAAAAATCAAAGGTGTACCCTGACCTTTTCTGCAATCTGCAACTATTTATTGTATTGCCATGATTCATTTTGATGGTGGCTAAACACTTTGTAATAATTTATGTGGTACATTTTACTAGACTTTTTAATTTCAAATAAGTATGAACTGTGAACTACAATGGCGGCATGACATTTAGATTGAACTGGTGAGCAACATGTAAAAGTTCTCATATACATTGACCTCCGATCCCTCGAGCCCCAACCTTCGTACCACCATAGATATCCTACAGAGACTATACGGTGTTCGAACGTTACAATTATTGTTATTGTAAAATATTTTGATGTTTTTGACCTTTGAATCAGTTTAATCCTAGGGGACCACACGGATCACGGAACTTCAAATAAATTCGTTTATTTGTTAAACGCGTGTTCGTGATTCGTTTGTTTGACTATAAAATAACGTTAAAATTTCTGCCTAGATACGTTTTCGTTTATAACACTATAGGTATACAGGGTGTAAGTTTAAATACGTAACATACTCAGGAGGTGTTTTAGACCATCAAACTGATAAACTTTCACTATGGGACTAACATTGAAATCGCGATCAAAAATCATCTTTTAATTCGAGTCATCATATCTGCCGATAGACGTCCACTGCTGGACATAGGTCTTCAAGGATCGCCACAACGACCGGTCCTGTGTTGCCCTCATCTTACGGATTCCCGCCGCCTTCACCATGGCGGGCCTACCCACCCACGCTGCGCTTGAATCTTTATTTGAATCGAGTAGCCATTGTGAAGGAGCTAGGGAATGTTAAGCCCTAGGCTCTGCAAGAATGTTAGTAATAGAACGGTCCTGTTGACGGACCGAATTAAAGATGGTTGAATTTAGTTCGAAATTATAATAATAAAATCACTTGTTTCACTTAGGTAATTAAAATATGTTATTCTAATTATTTAAACTTGAAAATGTTATGTTAAAATGTTATGTTAAAAATGTTACGTTAGAAATGTTGTTGGTGAGGTGCACCGGTATGGCTACGGTAGCAACTGAACGTTTTTCTCACATACAGTTGGCCTCGAGGGCTTCTGCTTAGTCTCACAATATAGACTAAAATCTAGGACGGTTGCACACCTCGAGTCCAAAGGTAAATTACTGTACGCTGCCCGTACACATTGACATTTTCTATATTAAGAAGTGGGCTGGTCATGTCTGCCGCGTGCCAGATGACCTATGGGCCGAAACCACCACCAACTGGTCCCCAACGAATCGAAATCGGCGCGGCGTCGAGGCAGACCTAGACGAAGGTGGTGGGACTAAATTAATGGTTTCCTTAAGAACTGGCCTGTCGAAGCGCGGAACAGAAACTCTTGGAGAGAACAGAGGGAGGCTTTTGCTCAACAGTGTGTCTCACTGTTGTCCAGCCGTTGTCCTCAATGGCTGATAATAAAATAATAATAAAGAAGTGGCCTTTCTATATCGATGTCCCAGCCCTAAAATGGGCCTAGGCTGCCCTCATCCAAAGGGTTCCCGCCGCCTTCACCATGTCGTAGATTGGTAACCTACGCTGCGCTTGTATCTGAATTTGAATCAAGTAGCAATTGACATTTTCTATGTCAGGAACTGGCCGTTTTGTATCGATGTGCCATCATTAAAACCTTAACATTTTCTCACAGCTGTCCTGGGCAAACGCATGAAGGTATGGGAGCGGCGTCTGATGAAGGACTTCCACGTGGCCCCGGTCGCTGGCGTTGAGGAGGAGGAGAAACCAGTTGATGAGGACGGCCTGTCCAAGTTCAGGAGGATTGCTAAGTTGGCCGTCGCGAGTACCACCACCTCTAAGTGGGATCAGACTCTCGTTGCTACTGGGGTTTCGTAAGTAAATTTATTGGTCTATTTATTTCTACACAATTTCCAAGCTAATGAAATTTTGCCAAGGATGAAATTGGAACTGTACCAAAATGATGTCAAGTGCTTGGCCTTTGGCTGGAAGCAAGAAATCATCATAAGGTCTAACAAAATTAGCTGAAACTAGTTTAAAGGCCAGGGGGTTTCAGACCATCAAACTAAACAACTTTCTCTATGGGACCTATATCGAAATCGCGAAAAAAAAATCTGCGGTCCCATACATGCGGGTCGAGTTTGGTTCGGCAGTTCTGTACGGGACAATTGTTTTTGGTCCAATAGAGAAAGTTGTTCAGTTTGGTTTGATACTCCCCTTAAAATATTTTCAGCTAATTTTGTTATACGTCCCACTGCAGGGCACAGGCCTACCCCGAATGAGTGTAATATAATGAGCGTTAGTCCACCTCGCGTACCCAATGCGGGTTCGTTAACTTCATATAAACATCAGAATTTCTTCTTCAGCGTATGCAGGTTTCCTCATGATGTTTTCCTTTACCTACCGTTTGAGAGCAGTCGGCTTACATAAGTTAGAAAAACTTATACGGAGCGGTATGGATACTCAATCACGAGGGTCCACTTTCGAATCCAAACGGACGACAACGAAATGACATTACATTTCGTTGTCGTCCGTTTGGATTCGAAAGTGGACCCTCGTGATTGAGTATCCATACCGCTCCGTATAAGTTTAAATGACATTACATTTCGTTGTCGTCCGTTTGGATTCGAAAGTGGACCCTCGTGATTGAGTATCCATACCGCTCCGTATAAGTTTAAATGACATTACATTTCGTTGTCGTCCGTTTGGATTCGAAAGTGGACCCTCGTGATTGAGTATCCATACCGCTCCGTATAAGTTTAAATGACATTACATTTCGTTGTCGTCCGTTTGGATTCGAAAGTGGACCCTCGTGATTGAGTATCCATACCGCTCCGTATAAGTTTAAATGACATTACATTTCGTTGTCGTCCGTTTGGATTCGAAAGTGGACCCTCGTGATTGAGTATCCATACCGCTCCGTATCGCGTCAAAGACGCTCTCGAGAAATAATTATAAAAGGAGGCTAGAAATGGGATGATCCTATCCAATCTTAGGTAAATAATACTTGGTTAGTTATACAGATTTTAATTCTTTTACCAACTTCTGACCTTATTCCCTCTGCATTAGGAGTCAAATCGGTCGCTGTCGTAGCAGGGAATCGTTCAAGAACCAACAGAATTTGCAGCGTGCCATGGAGGAAGCCAGGAAATTAGTGCTACGCTCTCCCTTACCAGGTATTTATATAATTTTAAATTCTATAGTTTGTCAATCGTGCACAATGTAATGTGTATTTTGGGAAACGTAGAGACAATGCCAATTGCTATTAACCTGACTTGCCCGACACCTATTGCATAGGTAATGTATTAAACAAGTTATCTCTTTTCCTGACACTCTCAACCTTCTTAATATTTATGAGACAAATATTCTTTATTTGCACACCAATATTAGACAGATAATACATTTAATAATTTTTCTATGTGGAGAAGCTTCTACAGTTACCGTATTGTGATAGGAATGCCTCAAAAAACCATCGCTTGAGCATCAAGCAAACCTCATTATAAGATTTTTACTGGATTCTCGTAAACGTACGACCCGTACGTAATACTCTTAACTATTATAAAACCGTAAAATCATGAGGAATACAAAAGTAGCGGTTCACTTCATATAAACTCAAATGACAAACGATAGAACAATTGCCTTACAGTAAGAACGTTGCACTTTTTATAAAGCTCTGCGGTTGGAAAGAGGAAAGGAAGAAAACAACTAACTTTTATTTTAAGACGGCCCTCTGGGCTCGTTCCAATTTAAGTAAGTAAGATTTGGCAGCACCACCCCAGGATGTGATGCAGTATATGAGCAGGGATTGGCAGAGTGCAAGATATACCGATTTTAACAAAGGATTGATCTTTGCTGGCTTCGTTACGCGGGTAGGAGCTACATGGCGAAGATTTTAAAAAATGTAGATGAGCTTGCGAACGCGAGAAGTCACCAGATCTATGTGAGGCTGAAAACTAAGTCTGTCATCAATTTGGATGCCTAGGTATTTTATGGAAGATGCAGATTGGAGGACAGGGCAGGAACAAGAGTTAGAGTAATAAGCAGGAATGAGTCACCAATTTGTACTGAGAAGCAAAGGTAGCTGGACTTTTTCTTAATGAAAAGGTCAAATACCTGGTTTTATCGACTTTAAGGTGAGGACGGAGGAGGAGGTGAGGAATCTAAAGTTGCCATACAAAGGTATAAGACCGATCAAAGTTGACTTTTTCATCTGGTCTTATAGCTTTGTATAGCAACTTTAGACAGTCTTACTATTACGTATGGGTATTGAACTAAGGTGAAGAATATGACAGTATAGAAAAAAAAACGGTAACATCGAAATTTAAAAATTTCATACAATTTTTATTATTTTCTTTTTGTTACGGCGGGTTGTGATCTAAGACTAAGGTTTTTATATGAGTAATTTTGCACCTTACAATAATATCTAAACGGCAATCGGTAATCTTTTTGGTAATTAAAATGTCCCGTGGCTACAGTACTATAAGTACCCCCGTAAGCATACAGGGTGTTAGGGTAAACAGTTGCACTAGGTACTTTAAGGGGTTATTGTACCCATGATACTGAACAACTTTCCCTAGGAAACCATTAAACGAACATTACCAAATAAAATTAATTTAGTATGGAAAGTTCAAAACTTTTTTTGCGAATTTCCTATAGGTTTCTTAGGGAAAGTTGTTCAGTATCATAAATGCAACCACAGTAATGCTACAGTTTACCCTAACACCCTGTAAAATGCATTTTTGTTTACACTCTGTGTAAAACTGTGGCAGCAGTAGGTACAGAGAGTAATATTCGCAGAAGGCTCAAGAGCAGCGTCTCCGATCGAGATGCCGCTGACTGCAGGGCACACGCTCCTGGAGCTGATCAAGGACATCTCCACGGAAGTGGCGGAGCTTGAACCGCCTCCAACTCCTACTCCCAAGTCGCCGTGGAAACCTCCAGGTATATTAGTTGTTTTGCTTTAGGTGTCGGTATTTGAGTTCTGTACCGAAACTAAATAATGGTTTCAAACTTTTTCATTGGGCTGCGCCCTAGAGGTTTTGCCTATAATACATTCTTTGTTTTGTCAGCGACCATTTTAATGCGACCAGCTATACAGGGTGTAAAAACACCCTATTTATAATATTTAAAGGGGTAGTTTAGACAATCAAACTCAACAACTTTTACTATGGAGGCAACATCGAGAAAAAAATCAAAGTATGCCAGTTTACAATTCGTTCGATTGCGATGAAACATAGGTGGGTTGTTGAGCGTATGCCCGCGAAGATTTCAGACGAAAAAAGCCGCAGCTAGAGTATTAACTCTTTATTATTAAATAAAATTGTTGATGTTCTCTAACAGAGACCAGTTTTAGTTTGCGGCTTATGGTCAGCGCACATCTAGCGATTAAATATTCGAGCAGTTTTCATTGATAATGAACCCATTTACAATTGAAATTGAGTTAAAAATTGCGTGCAAGAGATAACGCGAACACACGCCATTTCAATTGTAATTGGGTTCATTATCAATTAAAACTGTTCGAGCATTTTCCCACGAGATATGCGCTGACCCTTTGTAGTTCTTCTTTTCATATCAATGGTTCAGATTGTGGATTGAAAATAACGATGAGTGCACTAAACAATCCAACTTTAAACCAGGTGTCGCGGGTCCATCGGGTCCAGCTGCGACTGCGTTGCTGACTGCAGACGGAGCTCAGCCTCAGAGTAGGACGGTGTCTCCCATACCTCGCGCACCTAGCCCTGGCCTGATAAAGGTAAGTCGACCAGATGTGGGATGGAGTAGATTATCTTATTCCATTTGGGATTGTTTGATTTTTTGGTTTGGGATGTTCTGGTGTTCGATGTTCAGGATGAAGCGAAGTGGTGGAAACAGACAGGAAAAGTAGACCCTGCTACCCAGCAAGATGATAATGATGATTTGTGATTGTTTTAGTCCTTATCAGCCTCTCCCATCGTGATGAGGTTGTATAGGCGAATGCATCACGCTGCCGAACTCGATGCGGATTGGTAGACTTCACACAAGGATCAGAATTTCTTCGTCAGTGTATGTAGGTTTCCTCACGATGTTTTCTACAGTTTGAAAGTAGTCAGTATTGTGTAAATACATCATAAGTTCGAAAAATTCATTGGTATCTCACATGGCATGGTCGTGTTTTATCTCACGAATGGTAGTCCATTTCTCTAGGCAACACACCTTCGACGATTTCGTTATTTAGGTAACATTAATATAAATTTTTTTGCAAGTGTCAGGTATATAAGGATCATCGTAAAATGTTGCTACCTAGATACTTAGTTGATACGTAGTTTTTCTTGGTGTCCAGCCAGTCTCAAAGGGTCCATCTCCGCGACCCAGCCCTGCCCCAAGTCCAAGATCCTTCAGTCCAGTCGGAGAGGAGCCTGCACAACCTGGTAAGTGGTTATTTAAGTCAAAGTCTATTCTATTATATTTTTTTATTAATTGGTGTTTCCTTGTTAGATTTCGCCAGTGTCAAGTGTTGAAGATATATTTATTAGAAATTGTACGGTAATAGGATATGGCGATCTAAAAGCCCCGTTTTTAAACAAAAACACACACTCGAAACCGCCATAAAACGGCGGAACCACGTGGCCAATAAAATCGCAAGCCGAAGAAACGTCTACTTGTTACCCCCCTAGCCACGAGACTCCCTAAGTCAAAGTCAAAGTCAATATAATTTATTCAATGTAGGAGCTTGAAGCACACTTATTAAACGTCAAATCTTTTTTAAAGCTACCACCGCGTCGGAACGTGTTGTCGCTGTAGAGAAGTTGCGGCCAGAAACTCTACAGCATAATACGACTTAATAACTATTACAATATAAATTCTTAAGCTACGGTTATGTATACAATAATACATAGTCTTTCTAATAAAATAATTGATACTATACAGTACCTAATGTAAATAAACTATAAGTTATTGACCTCAGACCAAAGCATTTGGATCATTTAAATAATCACCCAGTTTATAATACGCTTTTTTACAGATAACTTTTTGATGTTAGTTTTAAACATGTTAAGTTTGTTATATAGCCTTAGGATCCCTCTGCACGGCAAAGTTTGCCTCTCAGAAATAAGGGTTAGAAGGAGTGGGCCATACTCCACCATGCACAACCGATTATGGATTGGTGGAGGCCACCAAGTTAATGGTCGACTTCCTGTCAAAATATGTATAAGCTTCCTTAATAGGTCTCTGATCTGGCTTAGTGATTACGTACCTACCTACATCTTAATCTTATAATTTTTGAATATTTTCAATTTGTATGTCAATGTAACGGAAAAGGTGGTATTTCTGACAGGCTGTTGAAACACTGGGCACCTTGGTTCTACATTTCTTAGTTGGCTTCCCGTAACTCTCTTGCCTCTTGTATTTCTTATACTTAACTGTTTTTCTTATAGAGCCAAGTCCACTGAAAGGAAAACGCATGCCTGGTGAATCTTCACCACCTAAAGTGATAAAGAGGAAGTCACCTGCGCCTCCAGTGCAGGGTGACGAGGAACAGGTAACTACACTTTTGTATGGAAGGTTCCATGTTCCTCAGGGAATGTTGTTTAGTTTATGGATAAATCCTTAAATTTTTTCTGTTAATAAAGTAGTAGTGGTGCACGTAAATGTTGGTTTTCAAAGTCCTAGACGAAATTGCCCCAAAGATGCAATGCAATTATCCCAAATGACCTACAAAGGCAAAATCATTTGTAATTTTTAAGGAAATGGGATATTCTTTACCCACCCAGCAGAAGCCATGATTGTACACTGGAATTCGGTATGTCATGTTTTTTTTGGGAGGGCTAAATCGAAAACCATTTCGAGATAATTGCCTCACTAACATTATTTTCTATGTCTGACATTTTAAAATGAAATGATTAAGTACAGTAATTTTTAATAAAATATCGTCGTTTTTCGGTCCAACATGTGACGTCACTCGTTGGACCTGCAAACTCCTTGGCAAACTAAAAATCAACATAAAATAACTGGCCATTAAGGAAAAAAAAATCAATATTATTGTCAGAATTTGACATTTGATGTTGCCGTTTCTGTTTCCAGTTGAGTTAGACTCTTTCTAAGGCAGGAAGGCAGGCGATTTTTTTTTAAAATTTAAGCAATGTTTTTTCTCCACGGAGTTTAAATGATTTTTTCGCGACCACTTTTGCCTTTTACAAATTACAGTTAAAAATTAAATTTGTGTTTGTTTTGTTTTGTATAAACTCGACTTATGCGACTTATTACTAATGCAAAAAAAAAATTAGTTTCTTAAAATGATGTCTTCTATCCGTAAAAAATATAAAATAAAGACAAAAAAATGACTTGACATTCCGAATTGCACATAATATCATATCATAATTACATCTCTGACATTCAACAGCCATCAGGAACCACCGAAGAGACTAAACCACCTGAAGATATCGCTGTAGCCAGACCTGTAGCTCCTGAGATCAAGCCCACAGATGGAGCTATACCTCCTCCGCCGCCTGTCAAACCTAAGGTATCTTTATTTGTGTAATCATCAGAATCGACATTCCCATCTCAAAATTAATATTACCCATTTAATACTAAGATGTAGTTTTGGGGGCATGTAGTGACATTCTGTCAGGAAACGTACACCTACATGCCCCCAAAACTCAAAACTCTAAATAACGCCATGTAAAATACAGGGTGGAAAGCTGAGATGGGGCTGCTACCAGAAGCATTCCAGCTACAAGAAAACGTACTTAGACTAGTACTTTTTAATCCCATTCGATCCTCTTCCGGAAATTTTATTTTGCGTTTTCTGAGTTCCAATACCTTGATCTCTGTTGACCCCATAAAGACTTTCTTCCTTATCATAAAGAAAATTGTGATAATTCCAGTCTTTCTTTATGACCGGTTTTTTTTTTTCAAAATCTGTGGAATGCAGAAGTAAAATTAGTAAGGTTAGTCCTCTAAGTACGTTTTAGTGTAGCTATAATGCTTCTGGTAGCTGCCGTCTATGCCCCATCTCAACTTTCCACGTCTAATTCATTTTCACAACGACCCTTTTTTCACACAGGCCCCAACAGCGCCAGTAATGGAGGTGACACCGAGCACGCCGCCGGTCCACGCAGCAGCACCATCCCCCCCTCCGAAGCCTCCCACGTCTCCCCCCAAATCCCCCACGCCACCGGGCAGCAAGCCTCCCACTCCACCGAGGACTTCTACTCCTACGCAGAGAATACCTTCACCAGTGCCTGGTGCCGAATTGCCTGTTGCTGAATTGGCTGTTGCCGAGTTGCCTGTTGCTCCAGTAAGTATTATGAGTATTACATTATCCATTACCAGAGAAAAGAGAACCAGTAGAAATAGCATGAGGCCTGTTAACATATCTATGTCTGTGGTTTGTCACATTTCCGTTAAAATGTACAGTTTCAATGCTAAAATTAAATTAAGATTTGTATGGAAATCTTTGAGTCACTGTAACTTTGAAACTAAACATTTTAACGAAAATCTGTCAAACTACAGGGCACAAAGATTAGTTACTAGTTTCTGTTTGAAAAATTAAGTTTTTAAGATTAAAAATGTAATTAAACTTAGTTTGTATAAAGCGCGCTAACGGGTATATTATCCTCTTAATTTACTAAGACCCACAGAACATTATAAGAGGGGTTAGAAATGCTTTTGCTTCGGAGACGGCTGTCGCCACTTGTCTTCCCGCTCACGCTGCTACAATTACTCATGCCCTCTCGCTCGCACCACACCGCGCGCCTTATGGCGTTATGCAAATCATTGCATAACCTGTGGCGACACGTTCCACGCCTAATTTGCACTTCTAAACCCTCTTATAATGTTCTGTGAGGAGTGGCATCCTTTATGATTTAAATCCATGCGTAGAACATATTACGAGTAGTTCAATGAGTTAACAATGTTTGTGTTATTGCAGCCCTCCCCACCCCCGCCTCCTCAGCGGCTCTCGTCCACGTCGAGCACCGAACACCTGATCCCGGCTTCCCCCGAACCTCTGCGTCCACTCAAGAAGCTGGAAGAGATCAAAACTATCAAGAGACAACCTAAAACTGGGTGGCTTTAGAGTTTAATTTCCATTAAAACGTGCAGTTTATGAAAATGCATGTAAAAGTATTAATAGATGGTTGGTTGGAAGAATGTAAAAGAAGGTTGTTATAGGTAAGAGACAGGCAAGACAAGGTAAAAATAATTATTGACGTAATAAATAAAGGAATTTGCCAACCTAGTCAAATCTGCAATTCTTTATCGAACGAATTTTTAATATTTTTTCTTATAGGCCCATAATACCCAATCTTTAGTTGAAGTTCATAATGTCAAACTCAACATTAAGTTGTAAACTTATAAGGTTATAGTAAAGCATTTTTTATGTATCCCTTTAATATTGTCCTAATTATTTACAATTATAATTTATTATCTTTTTTACAATACACTGCCGACCATTTCGTAAACCTATTATATTCTGATGCGAAAAGAATGATGGATATCAAATGGAATCAAATGAGATACAAATATGAATGAAAGGTGAGCAAAGTGTGTAGTTCCAGAGCGTCAAATTCATGACTAATGTGAATGTCTGTTAGACCGCTTTCGTCGCCCCTCGATCGTTATTTGACTCCACACCGATTGGATCCAGCAGGAAAGTTTTTAGCAATAAAAATGCTTATGAAGAAGAATATGAACAATATTTTTTTTAGATAATGCAGAAACTGTTAAGAAGAATTCCGTTCGACGTTAAGGAGGCACCGAGCCTATTTTGCTGCCTTCAATAGTATTTTAATGATTTCTACACAAATATACAACATGTCCATAAAACAAGAATGTCACATTGTAGTCACTGCTGATTTTCAATTTATCGGGTCACTGCGGATTTTTGGGCCAAAAGTGGCCACTTTCTGCGGTTTTAATAATAACTACAAGCATAAAACATAATAATCCGTAATGTTTCGATAAATTGAAAACCAAACATGACTACAATGTGACATTCTTGTTTTTTGGAAATGTTGTAGTTGTAGGTACAATTTGTGAGAAAGAAAAAAAATACAATTTAGGCAGCATTATAGGCTCGGCTCGGTGCCCTCTTAAGGAAATGTAGGTATGTTTTGTATAGCCCGTGGAAATTATACTAGATGGAGAAAATAGGTTCTTGATAGGTGACCAGGAAGTCTCTTCATTTAATAGACACTAGGAGTGCGATTTTTGAATCTCATTCGGTGAGCTCAGCAGTTGTAAATGTCAAAATTACTATGGAGATTATGCATCTTTCTACTGCTGATTTGACTCTCTAAAATCATGCTTCAAGAGTGCGATTTTTGAAAATCAAATCAGCACTAGAAAGATGCGTATCTCCATAGTTATTTTGACATTTTCAACTGCTGAGCTCACCGAATGAGATTCAAAAATCGCACTCCTGATGTTGGCTTTCTCGTATGCTCACAAACTAATGAAGTCGGCAGGAGTTCGTTGTCGATGTTAGAACGAGCGTTGTGGAAACCATTCATGGGGAAAGCCTATGTTTTAGCAATGGGCGTTAGCAAGCCTAGCCTAGCTATCTTTAAAAAAAGAATAATAAGCAAGTTTTAAGTGAATTAGGTACCTATTTATTTTAGTTTTAAAAAGCGCTTTGACTTTAATGCCTATTTTCGATAATGAATGAATTATCTGAAATCAAATATTAATATTGTAATGTAGTTAAGAGGTTCGGCGGACGCTTAAAAATTTTTAATTCGAATAATTTTGTACTAAATTTGTAATACGAGGATAATTAAAACGAATATTTTATTATAAAAAGTGCGTATTTTTTTTTTTTACATCATTTAACGTCTAAGTTTCTCGTCTGCTCACTTAAATATTATTTGTTTAATACCTAACAGATTTGAACTAAAATTATAATTAAGTTATCATTGATCTCTAATATAAAATAAGGGGGTTTTGTACCAAAAAATGTTTTTATTTTGTTTTCATTGGCCAATTTAGGGTCAGTCAGGGACCATACCAGGGACAGGGGTAAATATGAGACGAAAACAATTTTTCATTTTCAACATAACTAGTTACTTGTTCGTAAAGTGGCTCTTATTGCATGGCTTTTAGGTAGGTACATAATGCAGCTTATTGAAAAATATAACACGGAAAAATTTGATACTTACCATTGAGTAATTATGTATAGAGCAGACAACGCGAACAAAATCTGTGCACCATGATCAGCAGTGCCGGGCGCGTGCTGGGAGGGTCAGGCTGCGACGAGCGCCTGGCACAGGCTAAGTGGGTTAGACCGCGTGCACCCTAACGCGTGTTACAAAACATTACTTCTCGGTAGCTTCTCTAGTTAACATACGAGTAGTACCTCAATGATACTTACCTACTTAATAAAATGATTTGTAAAGTGTTCAATTCAATGAGTTTAGAAAGTTTGTGTCCTAACAAAGTACACATGATGTAGGTACATTTTTAGATTCGATAAGGTTCTTTTTTGCTAGAAAAAGATTTCTACGGAATTACAATCATGTCTTATTTTTATCCTATTTAACCCGACTGACCCTATTCGGATGGTTAATTCCGACATATATCTAACAGTACCGATGTAATATTTCTTTGGCAAAGCAATTAATTGAGTAGTATTAGTCGAAGAAACTTTGAAAATAGCTGGATAATTACTGACTGAACTAAACTCGGTGGAACTGTAGGTCCGAAGTCGTGACTTCGGGACACCGAGACCAATCAGGGCTCTGTTTGTGTGCGCAACTGAGATCTGTAGTACCTATAAAGGTAAGCTTTGATTAATTTAATTAAGGGTTGAACTATACCTACACATGGCCGCACGCGATCGCATTTTTCCGTCGCTCCATCCTTTTCTGTCACTCAGGAACGTCATTTGCTAGAGCATATAAGGTAGACGGACGGAACGCGATCGAACGAGGCGTGCTGTTCCGTTGCTGTTCCGTTCCGGACTGCGACGGTAGCTGTTTAGGGCTGTAACTTTTGAACCGAGATACAGTCTGCCTATAAAGTCTTGGCAAAAAATGAGGGCGCTGTCTCCACGCAAGAACGTCAAAATCAAGCATAACCTGGCAACACCACCATACTAAAATGATTAGTTCCTCAAACATTCATGCCACGACTTTATAGACAGACTATACACACGGGGACATTTTTGGGGCGTTGATTGTTCTAGTTTAATATATTAGTGATCCTGCATAGGTAGCATGCCACTGAGATACAGCGCTATCACACCTTAGCTCTCTTTCTATTTGCGCGCGAACGAACGAGATAGAAGACGTGATACAGCCGTATCACGTGTAGCATGTTACGGCAATCATATTTTTGTATCAAATGCTTATACAGGGTGTAAGTGACAGCCTAGCAAATACTGAAACGGTGAACTCAGACCATCAAACTGAACAACTTTCACTATCGAGCAAAAAAAAAATCTGCTGTCCCATACATTTTAGTCCGGTGGCACCGGTGGGTACAGCAGTTTTGTATGGGACAGCTGATTTTTTTTCGCGTTTCCTGAGGTAGGCTCCATAGTTAAAGTTGTTCAGTTCGATGGACTGAGTTCACCGTTTCAGTATTTGCTAGGCTGTCACTTACACCCTGTATCTGACCCTGGCTGTACTTCCTTATTTCGAACAGTTTTTGCTATGAGAGGGATGTGAAATGAAAATGCAAGTTTGCTAATAAAACAAATGTTTTATTTTTGATTCTAACGACAATCTTACTCACTAAGTTAACAAACTATAAATTAATCTGTTTATTATCATAACGTTGTGTAGTGTAAATATTAAAGCGTCAAAATATAGGTAGGAGTACACAGCGTACAAAATCGGCTGCCTCTTGCATTTTGTTAGGTATACATGGTGTAAAGAAAGTTCAATGTTTTACATATTAAAGGGGGTGCTTCAGACTATCAAACTGAACAACTTTCACTATGGAGCCAACATCAGATACGTGAAAAAAAATCGGCTGTTTCATACATTTGGATCGAGTAGCCATAGCCATGACGTTTTACTGAAATAACTTTTTTAAATGATGGTCTGGTTTTCGTAATGATGAACTGTTTTTAATGCAACGCATTTAATTTTACACCCTGTATAAAATAGCTGTTATGTAAATTCTGCATTTAATATGTTAAACTGACGTTTTCTTCCACCAATAAGATGTACAATGTGTTTTTATGCTCTTTATATCGGAAGATAACTCTGGGTACTAACTAGAAACCTAAAATAAGTCCGCCATTGCGACACGGACCTGAAAAAAAGACGGACGTAATCTCGTCTAATCACGAGCGAAGCACCCATTTCTTTTGTGTGCGTGCAGTCACGCGGTACATAATGGTGACGGATGTAGGACCTGCGCCTAGAGCTAGTGCATCTGTGTGAGTGTAGGTCTCTTGTAGAACAAACGAAAATGTTGGACCTTGCATGCTTCACATCTTTTTAGTGTCACATTACGTCCGTCTTTTTTTCAGGTCCGTGCATTGCGATTACAAAGTGAAGACCAACCAATACCTATAGGCATAGTGTAATAAAAACGAATAGTGGTGAAGCTCAGCGGTCGCGGTGGGCCAAAATGCTCGCTCGGTGTGCGGGGGACGGGCGTACGTTGGCGTACCCTAATTGAATTCGCTTTGAGGGTACGCGCTGCTCCCGGCTCTCGCACACCGATTGATTGACCTGTCGTGACTGAGCTTTACCACTATTCGTTTTTGTTACACTAGGCTATAGGTACTGGCTAATCGGTATCCCAGACGAATAATTCATGTACAGTAAATCAAAGTCAACTATACAGGGTGTTACATAAGTAAGAATACATTTTTAAAACTCTTAAGGGGGTTGTTTAGACCGTCAAACTGAACAACTTTCTCTATGGGACCAACATCGAAATCGCGAAAAAAATTTTTTGATATCCCATACATATTTTAGCTCTAGTCGATTCGTAGAGTATCCAGGAACATATTTTTTTTTTTCCCGATTTCGATATTGGTCCCATAGTGAAAGTTGTTCAGTTTGATGGTCTAAACCACCCGCTTAAATGTTTATTTGTATTTTTGTAACACCTTGTATACCTATACCTATCTACAAAAACACATTTAAAAAAAATCGGAGTGCAAACTTAAGCTTAAGATATATCTAATTATTGCTATCAAAGGCATTTATTATCTCACTAATTCGTCAATTTGGTCAAAATATACCTTAATTTCTAAGATAAACCAAAAAGGAGAAGATGCGGCTCGTTCGTTCATTGAGTAGGTAAACGAAAAACAAGGTCAGTGTCGACCTAAATGCACATAATGTATCGTGCAAAGGTGTTACTCATTAAAGCACTATTGTCCATGACTTTAAAGGGTGATTGTACACATTGAAACTGAACAAGTTTCTCTAATGAACCTATATGAACTAGGTCAAACAAATTGGACTTTCCAACGGCCAGCTGATCGAACGCTTGTATGAAAATACGTTTTTTTTTGCGAATTTCCTTAGGTTCTTTGTGGAAACTCGTTCAGTATAAAGTAATGCAATAACTTGTAAATTTGTTTGTCTAACAGTCACACGAACGAATGTGAAATGACAAAGTAAGTTCTATGATCTCTGACCCTCATCTCCCCGTTTTGGTTTCATCCAAAATGTAACTTAAAAAAACTAATTTAAAGCCACCCAGAAACAACTTTACCGGTTATTTTCGACTTTCCTTTATCACTAGCAATTGTTCTCGAAGGGGTAGTCGAAGGACTGACTCTAGCCGTCCTAGGACTTGCTAACAAAGATTTAGGTTCCGCAGAATCTTTTCTAGGAGCTTGTAATCCAGAAACCGAAGGTTCTGTTCCATCTGGCAATGAAGCGTCTTGTGAAGGAGTAGTCATTTCTTTATATTGAGTTTCTAGAGCGGAGGCTGAAAGAATTTGTTCAGGGGAAGACCTTTCGCTTGGGGAGGGTGTGATAGGTTTCTGTAATGGTGCGTCTTCTTCGCTAGTGATGTACAAGGTTCTGGAAGGTGATTCTGGTTCATCTATTTGGATGACGTGTTCTTTGTTATCGAATTCTGGTGGTGGTGAGAGACGCTTGTCGCTGGCTGGGTCGAAGGCTGGTGTGCTGGGTTCTGATG
Source organism: Agonopterix heracliana (assembly GCA_963693445.1). Classification (NCBI taxonomy): domain Eukaryota; kingdom Metazoa; phylum Arthropoda; class Insecta; order Lepidoptera; family Depressariidae; genus Agonopterix; species Agonopterix heracliana. The sequence continues at coordinate 6,035,024 of OY856321.1, forward strand.
GCTCTTGGGACGAGGACTTTAGTGGTCGCGTTTGTTCGGATCCGCCTTCGGAACCTGGTTAAGAATAATAAGAAATTCATGAACATTGTCTATACAGGGTGTAAGGAAAAGTATCATTTACCTTTAAACCACATATTCTACCCATCAAACCGAACAACTTTTACAATGGGAGCAAACCTGTAAGCTCAAAAATTCAGCTGTTCCATACTACAATGCAATGACTACTCGACTCAAACGTATGCAACAGCAGATTTTTTTTTTGTTCTGACAGATTTGCTCCCATAATAAAAGTTCTTTAGTTCGATGGGTAGAGTATGTGGTTTAAGGGTTGAACTACATCACATAGCACCGCATCGCATTTTTCCGTTACTCCATCCTTTTCTGTCACTCAGGAACGTCATTTGCTAGAGCATATAAGATAGACGGAACGCGATCGCACGCGGCAGTGCTGTCCTGAGTGACAGAAAGGGATGGAGCGACGGAAAAATGCGATGCGGTGCTATGTGATGTGTAGTTCAACCCTTACGGTTAATAATACTTTTCCTTACACCTTGTATTGTAGTGTTGCGTGACTTTGAAAGAAATAAAATTCTTTATTTATTATTATAACCTTTGTTAATACTCTACCGACCAGAGCGTAGAGCTCTTATGATGTACTAAAATGTAGAGTCTCCTAAAAACGTAAGAACCTAGTTTGCTTGCGTCATTTACCTTTGTCTTCGATGTCAGCTTCTACTCTAATTTCGTTCTCCTTCAAACCCTCGTCGTCTGATTGTTCTGGTATCGGAGTTCGACTCCGGAACGAACGCTCTGTGCAAACAAAAAATCAATCAATCAATCAATTATACTTTATTGCACACCAAAACAGAACATACAATTATGAATAAATATAAAGAATTACAAGTAGGTACAAATAAGGCGGTCTTATCGCTAAAAAGCGATTTCTTCCAGACAACCTTAGGGTAGAGGAATTAACAAACGAGAATAGGTAGGCGGAAAGATATAAAAAACATTTAACAATTACGAAACTTTTAAGCATAAGCATATGCTCACGACTATATTCCCCGGGTTACATACTCGTATCAAAAAGTCAAAAGTTCATTGATCAAATTTTAAAAGAACTACGAACGAAATACCTAATTTTAAAAAACCAAATGGTTATTTGATCAAAAGTAGGTACGAAAGGCCAAAAGTTGAAACATCAAAATTTTAAAGGTCAAAAAGACGATTGGCCGAATCGTTCAAAGGCCAAATGGACGAAAGATCAAAAGGTTGAAATATCAAAAGTTTTATTTCATCAAAAATTTACGAAAAGGCAGATTTTTCAAACCTTAATAAAAGCAAAGAAAATGGCCCTACAGTAGTTTTAGCGAGGAGCGAAGCGACGAGAACCGAATTGCTACTGTTTACCTTGTCCACCCGAACCCGAAAGGCCGAAAGGCCTAAACCTTTCGTACTTTTGGTATTTCGTTCGTAGTTCTTTTAAAATTTGATCAATGAATTTTTGGCTTTCTGATATGTAACCATTCCCCGAGGTAGTCAGAGATATTCTGAAACCACAGAACATCCACGTTTCACCAGCAGTACCGAAACTCTGTCCAGTGTGACAGGGGGTGAGCCCGTCGCCACTTATAATGGACAGTGGGTACAATATAGCTTGGCAAAAAAGTCATGATCGTGGTGACAGGTGGAACTAAAATTTTAGTATGGTGGTGTTGCCAGGTTATGCGTGATTTTGACGTTCTTGCGTGGAGGCAGCGCCCTTATTTTTTATCACGACTTTTTTGCCAAGCTGTACATGCCTCGAAAATAAAACGAAACCAACGAAATTTTTACTCTAAATAAATTATAATATTTCCCAATGATATCTGCGAAATGGTCTTTTTGGGCTGCTTAGTGTGGTGATAAGTTACCACACTGGGCTGCTCGAAGTGTCCTACCATAAACTCATACTTTAAATTTTTTAAATGTTGTGAATCTTCTTTGTTTTTGTCGGAATTAGATTAGGGATGGCATTGAAAAGAATACATTCAAAATTATCGAAAACCAATCTTTAGTTCAGCTAGACTCCCTGAGTTAGAATCCTCCTTTCGTGGATTATGTAACTTGTAATTTGTATTTTTGTTGAGGAGAGAATGGAGGAAGACGACTTTGCGCCGACTTCAAGTAATCTACAGGATTAGGGCAGGCAGGTTGCTGTAATAAAAACCTTGTTACCTAGCTTAATTTAGTGGGATCACAAACGATGACGCATTGACGTAGCGGCAGACGTCAGTCCGTCATTTGTGAAGCAAGGAGTTGTAAGAAACCGTTTAGACCGTCAAACTGAACAACTTTCTCTATGGGACCAACATCGAAATCACAAAAAAAATATGTTGATATCCCATACATATTTTAGCTCTCGTCGATTTGTAGAGTATGGAACATTTTTTTTTTCGCGATTTCGATATTGGTCCCATAGTGAAAGTTGTTCAGTTTGATGGTCCTTAAATGTTTATTTGTATTTTTGTAACACCTTTTATAATTGTATTCAAAAGTAGTAGGTAGTTAGTCAAGTTTATGTTTTATAGGTTTGTCTTTTCCTGTGCTCGATAAATAGGTAAGTAATTGATGGGATGGGATAGTAAATAAAACATCGATAGACTGTTCATACTTAATTGACATGTAGTCTGTCCATAGATAGGTACCATGTTATGTAACTGGGTATGAATATTTGTAATATCACATTCGGATTCATAAGCATGAAACATCTGCGTTGTGTCGAGATAGAATAATAGAGCGTTTGTTTATGTAAATAAGCAAAATGGTGGATAATTGAAACTAGCGCTTGTGTAAGCAGAACCAATGCATTTCCGATTTAGTTCCATTTCGTGTTGTTTTAGTCAGCGCGGTGGACCTTGGTTAGACCTTGGGCAGATGGAAATTTGTCATTTATCATTTTCCATCCAATGTATTATTGTGATTCAGCCTTGATTGTCTTTTAATTCTTTTATCCTTTTCTCTGACACATAGGTAGCTACATCTTTGTTGAAGAAGTGTGATCGAAAAGATAATGCAGGTAACTATCTCTTTTCTAACATTTGTTTCGCTGTATTATACCTACTTATTAAAGCATTGAATGTTTCTTATCTTACAATTTATAATTTTTCTATACTTACAGGGTGCAAACTTAAATGCGCTAAATATTTTGAGGGGTGCGTCGGACTCTCAAACTAAACAACTTTTCCTATGGAGACAAAATCGAAATCGCGGAAAAACATTTTGTTGTCAACACTCTCAACCCAAATGTATGGAACAGTTGATTTTTATCCCAATTTAAGATTATTTTGTTCCGAAAGCTTCCGACGTCCGACGAAAGCGTCAAGGAACGGCCTAGAAACCAAGTCTGTGCTTTGCATTTGTCAGATTTCCTTTTAAATACCTACTAGAGTAAGCTATCAAACAAAAAAGTTTCATCAAAACCGGTTCATTAGTTTTTGCGTAATGTTCGCACAAACAAAAAACAGACAGACAAAATTTCTAAAATAGGTTGTGTTGGAGTCGGGGACACCTAAAAACCATATCATAATCTTTTTTTTGTAAATATCTTCAATGTACAGACACACTTCTGTTACAGTTTTGTAAACCTTGTTTAGATACTTAATAGTTTCAATGCTAGGATTAATTTAATATTTGTATGGAAAACTTTAAGCCACGATGTCGGTAAGTATATCATAAAGTTCCTACTTACGACTGCGTCTGATAGAATCCTGCTTCTTAGGTGTTTCGAAGACCTCGTCTTCAAGACTGAGGACTGACTGCGAAGACTTCTCCTTGGCTGTGAAGTCTGACTTGATCTTGCTTCTCATGAACTTGGCGTACGCCACCCTGGTTGTCGGAGTCACATCCGATAGCTTCGGATTGTATTCTGTAAAGATTACGTTGTTAACGTTCAGGTCCTTGGCGATAAACGTGTGCAACAGCGGATAAAAACAGTAGAATTAATCCACTGTGAATTAAGCAGAAAATCTCAAAGGTTTCTTGAGAAAAAAAATACATTTTGAATTGTAACTAGGTACACTAATTAATAAATCTGTCTGTAGCTTTGTAACTTTGTCACGTGACACTTTAAAAACTTAAATTAGACTATAATTCTTACCTACTAGAATCTTAGTATTCTAGTAAGAATTATTGTAATTACTTCAGTTAGAATTTTCTCCTGAACTAACATTGGATGGGAAAAACGTTTACACTTTTAGGCTGAAAATAACTTCACATCAGCCTATACATTCTTAGACTAAAGTAAGTCTAAGTATACATCCAACTATAGGTATGGATCATATTTAAAGCCTTTTGGACGAATATTTCAGGGTGAGAAAGAACTATACTCCACTCCAAATTACAACGAAAATTTAAGACCATTTTGAATTACAGAAACAGAGATTCGATACACTTCCTCTCACTTATTCTTAGAACAGCTTTAGTAACGTCCAAGATACGTTGGATAGTACTTCTATCTTTCTCATAAATAAATCATAGTTGCTAATCAGAATTGGCCAGAAAGCTATAAAGGAATCGGAATATCTTTTCGTCCTTATTTGGAATGCAGTATAGGTAGCATTATTCCAGCACGCAGGCAAGTTCATGAATGTTGCTTGCTGTCAGAATGTTTATGAAAACTTAGTGGTGGCAATTTTCGGAACCAATCTAAGAATTTTCCCGGCGGCAACCGCTAACCGGCGAACAGCTGAATAACCGTCTTTTTAAGTGAAACTTGTTATGGGATTGCTTTGAAATTCTAATCCGCAACCTTTTTCTGTGACGGAAGTTCGAAATTTAAAGACAGCTGCAAGTTTCACTTCTGCCGGGCGTCCCGTGGCGGCAAAATTTTGAAGTGAAACTTTTTATGGTAGGGCTTTGAAATTCTCCGCAACCTTTTTGCGTGACGGATGTTAGAAATTTAAATTTGACAGTTGCAAGTTTCACTTCTGCCGGGCGGCCCGTGACGGCTAATTTTTTTTCAATTATGACTATGACATTCAATAATCAGTCGTTTTTATAGGGCAATGTGTTTTTGGATGGGAATTTCGCACCCTTGCTTCTTGCTACGCAATCCCATGTCGTAAAGCCTGACCAGATATATAAGAAACCTGGTTTGGGGGCGCTGCAATCGACTATAACCTTTAATGTCAGTGTTCCAAGTACAAATATTAGTTCCAATGATTTTCCGCAACATGGCGAGGTTTTTTATATTTCTGCTCGGGCTTTACCTAGATACATTTCAAAGCATATAGGGCCTGTGTAGTCTTACCCAATAATTTCTGAGGGTCGATAGTTCTAGCATGAACATTCTCCAGGATATGGACCCTCAGGGACTGCCTGCTTCGTCTGGTCTCTGCTTCTATCGTCGTTCCTATAGGGTCCCGTCGGACGGTGTTGGTTCGCACCAGGGCGTTCCAGTCACGTTTTTTGCTGAAAATATGAATCAATTAAAAAAGGTAACTAGGTACATTAAAAAAAAAGTAAAAATAAATGACTTATAACTAACTTAACATAAAATATGGTGCAGGTTTGGACCGCGCGGGAGGGTAGCCAAGATGCTGGCAGCGTTTCCTCGCTGAACGGCTAAACTGATCCGTTGAGCGAGGAAAGAGCCAGCCCTTGGATCCCCGGTCGAATCTACCAGGCGTTTTGCCAGGTCTTTAAAAAGCGCCTGGGCGCCGGGAACCCCACGGTCCAACAGGTTTTGACACCGAATGCTATGAATTTTATATGCTATATTTTGGGCTGCAGAAAAAACTAGTTGATATTTTGAAACAAAGTTCGATGATATTGCAGCTGTCACCGAAAGTTAATACAGCGATAAGACAGATTATGTTCAGAAATCGTGATTATTATATTGACTAGATCTATTTAGAAAATTAAGAAAAAATCATAAAGAGAAAAACAAAATTTGTGGATAGATAGGATTATTTGATTAAGTTTACTTATGGCATCTTTTTTCTTTTGTTTCTATTAGTTTGTTTTGTTTATTATGTTGTATACCTATTGTAGGTTACGGTAAGTAGGTACTTAAATAAATTATTTCATTTAAACTAAAAAAAATTGATTTTCGTAGATAGAGTTGTTCTACGAAATTTAAAAAGGCTATTGATTCTATTAAAGGTTTATGGCTATGTTTCTTTGTAGCACGTGTGCTATACCTACCTACCTACTAATCTCCAAGAAGAATCTTAAATTCGTACTCTATAGTTAAATTTTATGCTACGATTGTCTAACTGTTTACGTTCAAGAAAATTATAAAAATATTAATTGAATACGTGATGCATTTATAGAAAAGAGACTGACTGGCTTAAGTATTTGTTGTATCTACTTCGCAACAATTTTGTTTAGAACTTAACAACAATTTTGTAATATTTTTTGTATTGACCGTTATCGTGCCTTTATCGTGATACCTAATAATGGGAGTGTTATTTTTGAACTGAACTCTACACAATCATATTCGCACCTACATAGTGTACGTACACTGGTTTCATATATTTACGAATAAGTAACTACCATTTCATTATTACTTAATAATAACTCGCATAAAAGTTACAGTTACCTTAAAGAAACAATGTGGAATTAGAAAGTGTGGAATAATTCAAAATTGAGACCCAGTCCCTGAAAATAATTCACCCAAAAATGATTTGACAGCAACTCGACCTTGAAGAAAAAATACTAGACAGTGCAGGATCGGCCTTGATGGAAAACAATACCTACAAACTAGATATCTGTTTTCCTCAGAGGAATGATACTTATTATAGAGCGATGAAATTACATACGAGATGATGATGATGATGATGAACATAAAGTGGTGGTTTACCTGTCAGTACTGCCTCTCCTTCCAATAGCCTTAGCAATCTGACTGAATACATCCTTCGGCTTACTCTCCTTTGAAATAACGTCTTTGATGATGCCCTCCACTATTCCAATCTGGAAGTCTTTCAGTATCCTCCTCTCCATCACTTTGCCTTTTTTCCCGGCAACTGAAAATCAATTTATCATTTGTCTTCAATCTATTGATTTTGATATTGGAAAATCCCTTCCTAATGGACCTCCATGTTCTAAAAAGAATCTACCTACAATCCAAGAAGTCTAGGTGCTGGAGTTTGAACAAGAGTGTGATGAATCAGACAGACAGGACAAGCTCCTTTATAGATAGAAATTAGCAATAGATAGGTAGAGAATAGAGATAATAGATAGATTCACTTCCGTTTTAAAAAGGAAGAAAAATCTCACTCCCCTTATAATATCCTCAGAGATGGTTAGCCAGAGCCTGGCAAACAACCCAGGCAATGACCTCATCTCTCGAAAGTGGGCATCACGTTAGCCGATTCTGTGTTCTGGTGGAGACCTAACCACAGGCCTTTTCCAAACCACATTGCCAGAAGTCTTCTAAAATGTTACCGAAATCTTACCCTTACCAGTAGCATCCTGGAGATTGATCCTCGGCGTCTTCATACCATTATTATGCAGTATATCAATCAGTTCGTATCTCAACGTGGATATGTCCTGCCTGATCTCCATGACGTCATCCTCGGTGACTCCCACTTCGTCACGAGCTCTCTGTTCTGCTGTCACGTAGCGTCGGACCAGGATCCTCATTACTGCTTCGTGCTCCTGACGCGCCTTTTCACGCGATTTGTTCTGTTGGAAATGAAGATTGGAGATGAAGCTGAGAATATGGGAGGAGACGATTGAGAAAACAATTTGAAGGGTGCAACAGAACGAATTAAAGAAGTATAGTATAAGTAATTCTTGTACCAATCCAATGAAGCAAGGATATGTGAATTAATGAAGGTTAAAGCTTTTATATAGTTCAAATTTTTTAGCGTTTTGATTACCAGGAACAGAAGTTGCAGGTCTGGGTCCGACAATAATATGACAGGAATGCCAAATTAGAAGAACGTTGGAATAAAAACCAAAGTAATTACAATAATAGATCCCCGGTCTTTGTTGTTGAAGAAGTGCTTCATCCAGCCAACCATTTGTTTGGGGGTTGGAATGATATTGAAGGGAGGAGGGACGGTGTCACCATCATCGAAGTACGACATCCAGAGGTTACTCCTGGCGAACTTCCACTCCATGTCTGCGCGTTCCTGGGAAATATTGGAATTAAGTTTAGGCGTCAAACATTTTGTGGTCGTCATAGAATGGGAATTACGATCCGATACGGGCACGAGTTTAAGTACCTTAACTTGACTTACCGAAATAATCTGATATGAGCTGGACATCATGGCAATCAGCATGTTCAACAGAACAATAATGTTGATCACAGAGTACGATCCGAAGGTCGTTAGTGCCCAGAATCTGGTGAAACTCTTGATGCCGGTCAGCTCGAAGGTTGTCAGATCGACAAGGCCGAATGACGCCCAGAATAGTGATTGAGAGGTTTCAAAAAGGCTGAAAGAAGAACATTTTGCAGTTAAAATCGCGGATGTTACCTCTTTTCATTGTTCTTTGATAAGAGTAATTGGTCCACCAAGCAGTGAAAAGTATTAGAAAATGGAAAGGAATTAATACTTTGCATATCTTCTCCATATAGTACAAGCTCGCTCTTGATTATCGAAGTCAGGTACTCCATTGGGATGATGGTAGCATTTGTTCTTCTCCAATTCAGCGTAATACCACATCAGTTGATTGAGACCTAATCATAAAGAATCCGTCAAAACTAGGTATCCCACTTTTTGATGCTTTAAATAATAGAAGAATGGCAATCTTACTTACCACATCCAAAAGCAAATAACACCAACATATAAACAAAGAAGAACTTGATGATGTCCAAGATCATTCTTCCAAGAGACACCTGAAGTGGACCAAGGTAAGGATTGATGGAGAAGATATGGACAAGCTTAAGGAAGGAGAATATCATGCCGGCAGCGAAGGCACCTTCAGAGAGCAGCATGGGATCATAGGCATCCCATCGCTCTCTTGGATACCAGGGGTCCATTCCGTTTTTGAAATCACGCTGCAAAGAAGAAAGTACTAAATACAATCTCCATCGAGATTAAAACACATAGGAGTCATAGCTGATTGTTACCTGAACAATATACCAAGAAGAAACCCTTAAACTGATCCAGGCTATATAGAACATGTTGGTGATAAAGTCCACTATGTTCCATAGATCGCTGATATACTCGGAGACGCCGTCTGTCCATAAGGCTCTTATTTCTGCCCATATCAAACCTGTGAATCAACATTTTGTAAGATTTTTTTTTGTATTTGAAGAGATTTCATACCAAACATGAATTAAGATCTCCTTATGGGGAGAGTGTGATTTGTTTTTGACCATAGCACTAGATAAGATGGGGTAAAATGCAAATCGGTAAAAAAAAAAGGCAATTTAAATGTGCCTGACTAGAGGATCTCCACTCTTAGCACTTCTAGTTCGTCACCCCTCTATCGTGTAGCTTATTGTTATTGGGCTTTTGCTGGGTTAACATTGCTCCTAAGCGTCGATGGTTTGCTATTCATCTAAAGTAATTGAATCGTCATTCTAAATCGAATAAGTCATTCTAAAGTACGTTGCTGAAATGAGTATTTACCTAGGCTATTCATGGCCATGTTTGAAAGGGGGTTTGACCATTGCAGAAAGATGCAGGTATGCTGCCCATTCCTTGGTAAATTCTATAGTCGTCTTCATGCAGCAGCTAGCAGAAGCATACCTTATGTTATTATTGTGAAATCCCAAGCCAAGATTAAGACCATGCCAACAAACGCAAAATTACTTGCTATGTAGATGACGACGGTAAACTCGATGATTCCCGGTAAGGCTCCTCGTTCGTGATCCTTCCAGTATTCCACCAGCTCTTGGAGCCATCTGACACCAGACCACTCCAGGACCAGGAATTCAGCTCTTTGGGAGGCCAGAGACAAGAGGGCTGGAAAAAAAATTATGAATCAGGGGTTTTTGTTTCAGGAGCGAAAGCTTGGAGCAAAATTTTTAAGCAATTTAAATTCAAAAGGTACATTCATGGTGGAATGACTATTTAGTGAATAAATCTGACAAGATTTGGACTGCACGGTCTTCAGTTTTGATGGTTCCATACGTTAGATGAGTGCACGTATAAGTCCGCAGTGTCGCTCGTCTGTAGATGAGTTGATTTGACAGAAGGCAGGGCATAAATTATACATAGTATCTAGACACTCAATCTTATCTATGATCTAGTTGTAAAAAAGTAGAACTCACATAGGAAGAACATGTATGAAGAGCTGTGGCAGATGAACTTGACGAAGGGTTTCTTCATAAACCTGCCGTATTCTGAGTTGGGGGCCAGCATGTAGATGGTGCAGTATACCGGGAACATTATGCCTAGTTTCGCTACCTGGTGATAAACAAATTGGTATTGAAACCAAGACGTCCAGATTAAATCACGAGCTGTTGAAGCTTGGTCAACGTTAGTCATCAAACTTTAAACAACTATGGGGGTATACGGGGGGAGAATGTAACGAACAAAATTTCTGTTTTTCTAACATGGGTGGAGTGTGTTTGGAGTACCTAGAGGTATTAACAATATTAGTTAGGTACTAGCGTTTTCCCGCGACTTCATCCGCACAAATTATATACCAGATTTTAAGTCAGATCATAAGCTATCAAACAAACATTTGCAAACAACAGTTTCATCAAAATCGGTTCAGTAGTTTTTGCGTGATGCGCGAATAAACAAACAAACATACACACAAACAAACAGACAGACAAAATTTCTAAAAAAGGTTGATTTCGAGTCAGGGATACCTAAAAACCATATCGTAATCTTTTTTTTGTAAATATCTTCAATGTACACACTTCAGTTACAGTTTTATAATAGTTTAGAATTAGATGAGAATAACAAAATTTGCTATTGTTATTTATTTCATTATAGGTATAAGTAATTTCAGAAGTAGCTGGAGAACACGTTTTCTCGCAAAACAAAATTAGAATGTAGTTGTAGTGTGTGTTTAATACATGTTTACATGATAATTTAAGTTCAATTTACAGGCAAAGAGGGTATTAAAGCTATTGCCAAGAGGGTATTAAATATTATTCTGTAATATTTATGTATCTGTAGATTAGATATGGGCAAAAAACCAAATCCACAAAAGCTTTTTTTCTTGTAGATATGCAAATGTTCACATTGGATATACAGGCTAGATTCTATTTCAATTATATTAAAATAATTAACCTAGTTTCATAGAACACAGACTTCATCACACGTAAAATGTTGAAGGAAAATGGGCCTTACAACAGACCCAGTGGGGATTGGAGGCAAATAAGTATTTAAAAGATAAAATGTTTAATATCATTATTCTCAGAAAGAGGATTTCGAATGTGGGTTTTAATTATAAACACGTAAAGGTTACCTGTACGCATTGTCCGACGATGTTTTTTCTCTTGAAACCTGGCAGGCCCTCGTACCATATCGCCCCAAGCAGCTGTTGGACGTTTGGATGAGCTACGAACTGAAGACAATCACCACATTATTTTGTACCTATGGTTAGCTTCGGTGGCGCGTTGCGGAAATGTTTGGTATGGACGAACGATCAATCATGAGGGTACAGTAGGTACTTCAATAGTCCAGTCATTTTAAAGTTTCCTTGTATGGACACCCTAACAATAATTCATCTATCGCTGAAACTTTGCAGTGTGATAAAATAAAGTATACAGATTACGGTTGACAAATAATCTAGGACCGATTAAAATTAAACCTAGATTATTTGTCAACCGTAATCTGTATACTTTACTTTATCACACTGCAAAGTTTCAGCGATAGATGAATTATTGTTAGGGTCAAACCCTAAAATGATTGGACTACAAGGAAAATAATGGGCATCGACTAACTTCACGTTCCCGAAGATGACCGACCGAAACTAGGCAGTATTGTATAATGATATAGAGCTGCTTTTACGATTATTTCCGATGTTTTCCGATGCCCATTATTTTCCTTGAAGTACTGTACGGGTTCTCGAATCCACACGGACGACATGCCACGTACCAATGAGTTTTTCTAACTTATGTAGGTATAGGTACGTAATTACTGACTGCTCTCAAACGGTGAAGGAAAACATCGTAAGCAAACCTGCATCCTCTGAACAAGAAATTCCGATGCGTATGTTAAGTCTACCAATCCGCATTGGGCACGCGTGATGGAATAATGCCCATACACCACACCCACCTTCAGGGTAGGACTGTCCCCTGCAGTAGGACGTGTATAGGTTGATGATGATGATGTACTAGAGGTGGGCGCCGACCCGAAATTTGCCGGCGGCGGCGCGCGTGCGCGCGGCGCTGGTGTTTTTTTTTAAATCCACACTTTAGGCGTTAAATGTATTATCTAGAAGCTCCAGATGCACAATAAGAAATGAAAAAAAAAATGTGCTGATGTTAAATGTTTTTACAACTACAAACGCGATTTCTCAGCATTCAAAACCAATCCAGGTGTAGAAAAAACAACGGGGTTCGTATTTCGTATTAGAAGGAATCGCTAGACTAATCCCGGCAAGTGTAGAAAGTCCTGAGAACTCATTCTTCTTATCTCGCCAATATAGACAAGCACATCTCTCAAAATGTCAACGTCATTTTGAACCGGCGGCATTGATATGGATAACCAACGCCGGCAACCAAATGAACGATTGGCATCGTCAACAGAGAGCTCATATAATGTACCGTTTAGCCCAGTAACTGGTGCTGGCAGCCAACTTGGCTATCAGCGCCAGCAGCTAGCTCGGCAACCGGCGCCACCGGAACTGAACTCGGCAACCAGTAGGGCGCTGTCGGCAGCCAGCGCCGGCACAGATATGGATAACCAGCGCTGACATCCAAACGAGCAACTGGCGCCTTCGACAGAGAGCCCATGTAAAGTACAGTTTAGCCCAGTAACTAGTGCTGGCAGCCAACTTGGCTATCGGCACCAGCAACTAGTACGGCAATCGGCGGCGCCGGCATCTGACGTGAAAAACGGGGTGCTGCCGGCAGCTAGCTTGGCAACCACTGATATAAATAACTAGCGCCGACAGCCAAATGAGCGGCTGGCGCCGTCAGCGGGGAGCCCATGTAAAGTACAGTTTAACCCGGTAACAAGCGCCGGCAGCCAACTTTGCTGTCGGCGCTGGCAGCTAGGACGGCAGCCCGCGCCACCGGCACTTAACTCGGTAACCGGGGTGCTGCCAGCAACTAGCTTGGCAAGCAGCGCCGGAACTGATATGGATAACCAGCGCCGGCAATCAAATGAGCTGCTGGCGCCGTCAGCGGAGAGTAGCCCTTGTAAAGTATAGTTTAGGCCTGTAACTAGCGCCGGCAGCCAAATCGGCTGTCAGCGCCGGCAGCTATCTCGGCAACAGGCGCGACCGGCATCTACCTCAGCAACCGGGGCGCTGCCGGCAGCTAGCTTGGCAACCAGACCGGCACCGATATGGATAACCAGCGCCCGGAACCAAATGAGCGACAGGTGCCGTCAGCGGAGAGTAGCCCTTGTAAACTATAGTTTAGGCCTGTAACTAGCGCCGGCAGCTACCTCGGCAACCGGGGCGCTGCTGGCAGCTAGCTTGGCAACCAGTGCCGGCATTGATATGGATAACCAGCGCCGGCAAACAAATGAGCGACTGGCGCCGTCAGCGGAGAGCCCATCTAAAAGTACAGTTTAGCACGCCAACTAGCGCCGGCAGTAGGCACGCACACAGCAACCACGGACGGACACCGGCGCCGTCGGCGCCTAACTCGGCGGCGGCGGCAGCACGGGTTAACCGGCGCGGCGGCGCCGCGCCGGCGCGGCGCCCACCTCTATGATGTACCAGAGTCATGTAAGTTTGTTTGTATCTATTTAATGTAGGTATCGTTGTCTATAGGTAGGTAATTATCATTACCGATACAAGTAAGAATAAGAATAAGTATAATTTATTTGTGAAACATGAGTATACATTATTACAGTAGATGCCTGTTTCGGCTAAATTCTTCCTTCTTAATGGTTTTTTGCGCAATGGTTTTTGGGCGATCGTTTGAGTAAAATTTATTATTAACGATATAATAATACCTACTTACCGACATTGTAAATACAACCGGTAGAGATCAAAAATAATAATGCAATACATGCCGGATTCAAAATTCTAACCCCTTTGCCCCGAAGGTAAGCTTTGAGAGTACCTTCTAAGAATAACTGTTTATTTTATTGTTATCGTTAAAACGGTAATTAGGTACCGTTAAATTATACGTGACGAGAATAGATAGGTACGTTTTTATTATGGACTGCTTTGGCAGTGGATATAATTTTGTTATTAGCGTATTAATATTCAACTAACTAGGTATCGTAAAATTTTGGTTAAGGTTTTCAAGATAATTTTGTTTATATCGTTAGTTTATAAACCCTGATAACGATTTATATGCATCAGCATTGAAGAAAGATTTGGTTATGAATCCTGCCAAAACAATAGTGCATCATAGTCAGACCATTTTGTATTGTAGAAAGATCTATCGTAATTTTATATCAATGCGGATAACTTCAGCTACTCATCAAACTGAACAACTTTCACTATGGAGCCAACTTCGAATCGGAAAACAAAAATCAGCTGTCCCATACATTTGAGTCGAATTACTGCAATTTTGTATGGAACAGCAGATTTTTTTTCGCGATTTTGTTTGGCTCCATAGTGAAAGTTGTTCAGTTTGATGAATATAATACATGCTGAAGTTATCCGCAGTGATATAAATAAGTTTATCCTTTTTTTTAGTACCTATAGCTTGACCATTGCTCAATTCGGTATGTCAAGTTTTTTTTTGTCTTCATTTTATATTTTTTACAGATACGGACATAATTTTAAGACACCTATTTCATTTTTATTGTGACATCGAGTTTATCAATATAAATTTAATTTTTAAATTATTTTGATCTGTAATCTCTAAGTGCAAAAATGGTGGAGAAAAAATAATTCGAACTCCATGGAGTAAAACTACCTACTGCTATATTTAAAAAAATTAAAACCTGCCTCCTCTTTCTAACTCTATGCTGAAAACAGATACGGCAACATCAAATGTCAAATTCTGTCATTGTGAAAGTTTTTTTTTTGTTAATGGCCAGTTACTTTAAGTTCATTTTATGTTTACCAAGGAGTTTGCAGGGGCAGCGAGTGACGTCACTCGTGGACCGAAAAACGACGTTATTTTATTAAAAATATCTGTAATCCTTTCATTTTAAAATCTCTGACATAGAAAATATGATTATTGAGACAATTATCTCGAAATGGTTTTCGATTTAGACCTCCAAAAAAAAACTTGACATACTGAATTGTGCGTCGTAGCAAAACAATAGCGCGGCGCAAACGCTATGGAATATGACACGCCACGCGACAGAAGAAGCTACTTTTACGAATAGTTTACGAATCGTAGTCCATCCTTGTATGACTTACGACTGTGATCTGCTTTGTAGCAATACTATTGTTCATCGTAGCAAGGCCATGTGCATCGTAGCAACAACTTAATGTATCGTAGCAAGACCCATTGTGCGATTTTTGAAAGTCATATTTTGTTGAACTCAGTAGCAGAAAATGTCAAAATTACCATGGAGATACGCATCTTTCTACTGCTGATTTGACTTTCAAAAATCGCAGTCAAATCAGCTGCAGCAATACATAGTTATTAGAGGCGTCATATTTTTAATTAGATACATACTTATTTACGTATTTACTCGCATCATAAGTCATAAGTTACCAATGTTACGCTTTTAGCTTTTAGTAGTTTATTTAAAGAAGCTAGTTACTATCTTAAAGCTTTACACTAGATAGATAGATAGATAACTCATTTATTTCATCAGAACAATACAGGATAGACAGTGACAGACATAGGCAGTAGGTATCATTATGAAGTCCGCATAAGGAGGTCCGTGCAAAGCTGCAGCAGCAACAGGGAGCTCCCATGACAGACCGGTTACTAACAATATTGTAGGTATTAGAGGATCACTAAGGATCATTTTTATTTGTCTGAACAGATTAGGTATATCTGCTTAACAGCACGTAAGAAATTGAAAATAATTATGTTTAAGATTTCTCATATAAGTGAAATATACCTACTTTTCTTTTTGAGAAATAAATATGTTTTATTCAAAACGCTCACGCTCAATATGCTCACGACTATATTTCCCGAGGGGGTAGTCAGAGACATTCTGAAACCTCAGAACATCCACGTTTCACTAGTACCGAAACTCTGTCCGTGTGACGGGGAGTGAGCCCGTCGCCACTTGTAATGGACAGTGGGTAGGTACAATACATGCCTCGAAATTGAAGCATGCAGGTTTCCGCACGATGTTTTCCTTCACCGTAAAGCCAGTGGTGTTATAAATCGTACATAAATTCCGAGAAACTCATTGGTACGAGTCGGCCTGGACGGGGATCGAACCATCGCTTCCTGCACGGCAGGCAAGGTTACTCGCCACTGGACCACCACGGCTTCCAAAACTAATCCTTATTATTTCCTATCTACAGGGTGAAATTGATAATATCATTCGCATCCTTTTAAGCTAAGAGTCTACCCATCAAGTAGAACAACCGACCGTAGCAGCTGTTCCATTGGATAGGTACTGCAGTGTCTACTCGACTCAAATGTCGATCCTTCTTCTCTTCCTGTTACCCCTACGTGGGGTATAGGGCTCGGATAATAGCTCTCCACCAGTTGCGATCTTGGGCAGCACTGTACATATCCTCCCAGGTCATGTTGAGGCTTTTAGCCTCTACTTCCACAGAGCGGCGCCAGGTTATTTTAGGACGTCCCCTCTTTCGCTTGCCTGGTGGGTGCCATTCTAAGGCTGTCTTGGATAGGTGTTCGTCAGGCCTCCTTAGTACATGGCCTAGCCACTGCCACTTACGAGTAAGGATCACTTTTTCTATACGCTGCTGGCCCGTCCGTTTCCATAGCTCATCGTTTGAGATGTATGTAACATCAGTCTTTTTTCCTCCGATATGTTTGCTCCCATAATAGAATTTGTTCAGTTTGATGGGTAGACTCTTAGTTTAAAAGGATGCGCCAATGATATCAATCTTATATAGATAAGATTTATTTTTGTGCGAAAGTATCATATTAAATGATAGTGATCATCATAGTTACCATTTTCTGCTTATACTGTATGGCAAGCTTCAGCCGTCCCAAAGTCTGTCGTTCTCCCGGCTCCCAGCAGTCGATGTCCCAGGGGTTGTAGTTCAGCATGATCTCCAGCTCTTTGGAGGTCCTGGTGTGGTCTAAGAGGGAGGTCGCGAACTCCTGGCATTGCTGCCGTAAAGCCTGGTAAAGAAGGTATGTAAAAATAGAGGGCCTTTCTAAATATGCTGATGGTTTAATTAGGGTATGATCAGACCATAAAAATCGCGAAAATGCGTATATATAATACAATACAATAAACCCCATTTTGGTTTAATATAGTTTTAATTGAAGAAATCCAAAGATTCGGTAATTAAAAAAAAACAGCTGTTCCATACAAAACTGCAAACCAACTTGACCTTATTTTAGGACATTTGTTATTTTTTTCGCGATCTCGATATTGGTGTTTTGTTACACCTTGTATAATTGGTAGGTGATGCAAAATTTGTGAGCACTCCGTAAAGGATTTTACTACGGTCACAGATTATATAACAGTACAGATGCCCAACGTCAAACAATGGAACGCGACTGCCGTAACGCGGGCAGTCTTCGGGCTAAGTAAATTGCTTGATTTTCAGAGGCTCATGAGATTTTTTTGTAGTCAGATCATGTATTTTTAGTAACAATTTACACTTTTACGAAAACATTAATTACAAATCGATACCATATATTGCCATTTTTTTAACAAAAATTTTATGTGTATGGGATAGGACACCATGCTACGGTGGTGAGTTTATCGAGAATCTAGATCAGCGGTTCCTAACCTTTTCAATCTTCTTACCCCTATGATCTAGAAGGAAACATGATTATTCACGGTAATTACCTAGTTACCTACCCCTAACCCATAGATGCATAGGAGCTAGATAAATGTTAGCTTGTAATTAAAATTTTTGAATCTGATATAAGTAAGTATATGTATGTATGAATATAGGATACTAACAGACGGACAAAAGTTCTAAAAAAGGTTGATTTGGATTCAGGCCTCATGCCTGTGCATAGAAGATATTTACACACTTCTGCTAAAGTTTTTATAATAGTTTAGATACAAGCTATGTCCACAAGGGTTATACTAGAGGTCATACCCTTGTGTGATGAATCCATTGACCATGGCAGCACTAAGTTTTGTCAGCTAAGCTATCGGGTACCTAGTCAATCGATCCAGATTTGC
Source organism: Agonopterix heracliana (assembly GCA_963693445.1). NCBI lineage: Eukaryota > Metazoa > Arthropoda > Insecta > Lepidoptera > Depressariidae > Agonopterix > Agonopterix heracliana. The sequence goes on from OY856321.1 coordinate 6,053,308, forward strand.
ATTTAAACTCTAGAGACTTTGCTTAGCTATGTTTGACCTACTTCGCAACATATATTGTTGTTCAGGCACTTTTATTGTCATAAAGTAGAACGAAAAGCATCCCCTTCAAACAAACATTAAATAATCATCAAACATGTAGGTAGGTACTCTATGATGTAACACTAACAAACTGAACAACGTTCATTATGAAGCAAACTGCGAAATAAAATAAATAAATCTGCTGTGCTGTTTTGAAAAGAAAGGTTTTTTTCACGATTATGATGTTTGTCCGATAGAGAAAGTTGTTCAGTTTGATGATCTGATAATCCCCATAAAAACCGTCAGCATATTGAAAGGACCTATAAAGAGGATGTTAGCAGCCAGGTAAATACTGAAACCATTTTCGCTATTCGCAAGGTTGTCTCCATGAATAGTGAATGTTTACATGGTGTAATAAAACACGTGTCAATATAGTGAAAGTCGTTCAGTTTGATAGTCTGAAGCACCCCTTTAAGTATTACAAGGGTGTTTTATTACAAGGAAGGCATACACACGCAGACGATTCAAAATACTTCTATCCCAGTCATTATATCCTTTACTATGCTAAAAGTAGATCTCATCAGATATCTTCTCTTACGAAGACCTCACCTTATATTCAACCCTGAACTCCGTCTCCATCCGACTCAACCTGCCCAGCTCCCAGGAGAGTTGGAAGGCAGTGAGGAGAGGGTCAGCCGATGAGAGGGCGATCAGAGAGGGTGAGGTCAGAGCTCTGTACGCGTTGATACGGGCTTGCGAGTGACGGAGCGAATCCTCTTGAGAAGACTTGACGCACTCATCGCAGCCGCATCTGATGATGGGGAGTTTGTTAGTTGTTGTTTTTGTGGTCGTCAAGGAAAAAGGGAACTACCTTATAAGCCCAGTGACATTATCTCTGCACCTCACTGGAATGCGATGTTGATCTCGCGTCCCTTCCACCTCCCCGGGCTCGCCCCTGCGCGTCAGTAACTACTGCAGTAGATATTTGTAGATATTAATTTTTCTAGCTATGCTTTTTGGACATCAACGCTAGATGCACAGATAAGGTGATCGAGTAGGTAGTGATTGAATAATGAGGCAGCCCTGCCTTGCTTTTTCTTCTGGCTACGCGTATTGTAATCAACAAAAGCTATTGATAACCCAATAATGGGAATATAATGTGATGTGATCCAAGGGAGAATGTGCAGTTAACGTTAAAGCAGCAAATTGTTCCAACCGTATCCGTTTCTTCCACCCTAATCTGGGAGTAAAAGAATAGCTTCTGAAAGAATTAACTGCTCATCGTCTCACAAAAGCATAAAAGTCGACTCATGAAAAATTGCTGGCCACTACTAATTTGTGAAAAGTGGCTTCCGTGTACGTCTTGGTATAAACCTGAGGCTCGGCTATTTATTTTCATTAACAACTAAGACCATTAAAACAACAGAGACAATAAAATAAAGGTTATAATATTGATAACGAAAAGACCTGTACCTACTTGACGTCGTGTGGTATAGGAAGGGAAGCGCCTCTGTCCAGGAGGATCTTCAGGATCTCGTAGTGGTTCCTGTGAGCAGCCAGGATGAGAGGCGTGATGTCTGGCGTGAAGGTCGCGGCTGACGAGTCCACTGACTCCCAGCTCTGGAAGAATTAGGTTTATTAGAAGCTTGATAAGTCCTGTCCAAACGTCCAAACCGACGTGTAAATTACAGAAATTTAAAATAGCCTTTACATTTCGTTGTTATTTGGAATGGAGTAAAGCTGTTCCATGAATAACTGAGACTAAGGGTCTGTTTCACCACTTCTGGATAAGTTCTTGGTGGGAGTGTTGGTAGCGGTCGCCCTCGTAGGACGTATTCAGATCAAATCGGTGCGTCCTACAAAAAGGGGAGGTGTGGAGTACTCGAAACCGACGAGCATGTATGGATGTGCATGAGGCAAAAGTGGTATGTAAGGATCGCAGCCGCCCTGGTCTCTGCCTACCCCACTGCAATTCCTACTCGACTCAAATGTATGCAACAGCTTTTTTGCTCTGATTGGTTTGCTACCGCAGTAAAAGTTGTCCAATTTGATGGGTAGACTCTTAGTGTAAAAAAGGATTATAATGATATCAATTTCACCCTGTATTATATACACGCTCAATATAACGTAACTAAGTAGGTACATGGTTAGTAAGAAAAACTCATACATGTCATGTCAACCATGCGGATTCGAACTTGGGCCCTCTTGCTTGATCGAGTCTCTTCTGCAATGCACCTCGTCGCCGCGCCGACGCTCTTCGGCCATAATAATCATTAGAAATAGTAGTTGGTAGACTACGTATTTAAAGTCTAAACTGTGGAGACTTGCCTTATTATGTCAACACCCACAAGTTATAGCAAAGAAGCTAACAGATGGTCAGACTGTCGCTCTCGGAAACATGCTCCATACAAAGACAACGTTTACCGTAAATACGGTACGTAACTCGTAAACTACTACAAATAAGGTTCACAATCGAATGATAAATCGCACAAGAGAAATAATCACAGAGATTCGAAATATATACAAGGTCCAAATAAGAACTGTTGGACCACGGCCGGTCCCCAAGCTTCACACTAAGCCTGGTGGAAGATCTTCCCTTTTCAATGGAGGAACGATCCCAAGTAGCACCTCCATAAACTATCTAGGTATCTAAAGGCTATCTTCGACTGAATGGTATAGTCATAGCTCATAGACATAGTCAACATTTAGAAAAAAGCATAAGCATAGCATAAAATGCTCACAACTATATTCTTCGAAAAGGTAGTTAGAGATATTCTGAAACCTCAGAACATCAACATCCGAAACTCTGTCCAGTGTGACGGGAATTGAGCCCGTCGCCACTTATAATGGACAGTGAGTACAATACATGCCTCGAAATTGAAGCACGCAGTTTTTCTCACTTTTTTTTTCTTCACCGAAAAGCCAGTGGTGTTACAAATCGTAGAAGCAGATTTTGATTTAGCTACAGCTTTTTTAAACAATAATACTTACGTATGGTTCACCAGGAATGTGATGTTCTTCTTCCCACTGGAGAAGGATTTCAACTGCTTCTACGTATTCTTCTTTAATAGCGTGGAGAAGAGCGTCCTGGACAAGACAATGAAAATCTATTAGATTAATGCTTTTGAACAATACCTGTGTAAAGGTACTATAAAGTTAGGTATATCACAGCGTATAGCACCCACCCACTGCAGGTAAAGGCTTTTCCCACTTCACCTTAATTAATATCTATACTCCATTCCAAATAGCAACGAAAATTTAAGGCCCTTTTGAATTACAGAAACAGAGATTTGAAACACTTCCTCTCACTTATTCTTAGAACAGCTTTAGTAACGTCCAAGATACGTTGGATAGTATATCTATCTCTTAAATAAATCATATTTGCTAATCAGAATTGGCCAGAAAGCTATACAGGAATCGAAATATCTTTTCGTCCTTATTTGGAATGCAGTATAGTGAAACCTAACTACATACAGGGTCCAACTTAATATGCTGACACTTTTTTAAGGGGATGGTTAGACCTTCAAACTGAACTTTCTCTATGGGACCAAAATCGAAATCGCGAAAAAAAAATCATCTCTTTCATACAAAACTGCAAACCTACTCAAGCCAAATGTATGGGACGGCAGATTTTTTTTTTCGCGATTTCGATATTGGTCCCATAAAGAAAGTTGTTCAGTTTGATGGTCTGATCATCCCCTTAAAAAAGTGTCAGCATGTTAAGAAGGACCCTGCATAGGTAGTTTTACGAATAGAAAAGATTGTTGTGGTTGGGGTTGTCTGTCTGTGTTGTTGACTGTTGTAAATAGTTGCATTCGATTTCGATCAAATATACGTGGATATACAGGGTGAAATTGATATCATTAGTAACATAAGTAAATAAAATAACTCTCTTATAAATTTTATAACCTGCTCCACTTATAAAGTTATGAACCATGTTCGCTTCGACCAAGTTATGGTTGCACCTGTCTATTTTTATATCAGCCACGGGACCGGGAGCTAATGACATAATTGTGTTACTTCAAGACCAGCTCGGGAGTTGCACTTTTATATTTCTTCAACACCTCTTCCTTGGTTCTAACTTACTTTCCTTGATTACTTAATCAATTTTGAGTCTTACTGATGTAAATATATTTTTAAACCCAGCTAATTATTAAGTTAACACTACACGGAGAAAAATATCTAAGGAGTAATGTTTTAGCAGACGACGTTAGGTAGTAGAAAATAAAATCTATTTCTGGTAGATCTACTAGAACTAAAATCTACTTATAACAAGTCGTATAGTCGTAAGTATAAAGTCTGCTAATATATTTATGGTTATATTATGTGACATAACCATTTGCCTTGTCAAACTTGTGGCAAGCTTTCTCATTTGATATTTTTAACTTGCTGCAAGTGCGAAACAAGTTTAAATTGCTATCTGGGTAATGATATCAATTTCACCCTGTATAATACTTGACATAGGGCTCTAAGAATGGTTTTCGTAGGCCAATAGTACAGTCAGCATCAAAAGTATCTAGGCATGTTAAGTGTTCATAAATATCTGGACAACTTTACGATAGGAAACCTTATTTCAACTCACAAAGAAATCAAATTAATTTATCTGTCATGTTATTATTTGTTAAGTTAAAAACAAATGGTATCTAGGAAATAGGGTTTATTTTCGTGTAATTGTTATTATGTTATGTTATGTTATGTTTTTGAACACCGGAGATGCTTAGATACTTTTGATCCTGACTGTACCTACTTACACTCTACACTTGACCCTTAGATATAAACCCAGCCAGCAATAAAAATCAAACTTCCAAATCCCAAAATATGAAAATGACAATTCCCTTATTCGTTGACATTTACCAGTAAAGAACGTAAAGAAGTTAGTTATGGAAATATACGGTAGGCGCGATCACGCAAACTATAGGCAAAATGATTTCCCTAAGGACGAAAAAGATATCCATAAAAGACGTATTTTTTGTTACCTATTTTTCTTCATCGAACATTCGTCTTTGTTTAGCTGTATGGAATCGGGAGAGGAGCTTTTTAAAAATTCATAAAGTGTCGCCAGCTTTTTGGTATCTGATTTGTATTTACTTATTGATTTTAACAATACTTATTTTCTATGTTGCTGTTACAAACAATTAATTCAGTCGTTCGTGTTTATTATAATATACTTAAGATTAAACCTACACAAAATTTAAAATAAAGGTTCACCACTGAATGAAGAAAAATAATTTTACGCCTCTGTGTGCTTCAATTTCTAGGTGTTTACTATCCATCAAAAAGTGGCAAAATGCATGCATGCACGAAACCTTTAGAAATTGGAAGCAACTACGAAATTTTGTTTGGTGTCGAGACACTCGATATTAGAATACCTTTTTCCAGCTTCCTGTACTCAATGTATTACATGTAAAAGTGTGTAGTTTGAAAAACGGCATATAAGGAAACCTTATTTTGAAATCCATTCGAAATAGAGCTCTTCCGTCAACGTGTCTGTAGTCTAGAGCAGGATACCCCCGGGATAGATTTAAAGTCAGCAATATCACTACGAGTGCGAGGGGTTGGGGCCTGTGCTGTGGACGTACTAAGGGGTCATAAAATGGTTTTGACCCCACAACAAGGTATCATCATAATTATTATTATAACCTATTATCGAGCCACCACGGCTTATCTCGCGTGTGATCTAATAAATAATTACAGTATACACTAATAGGTAAACCTTTCGGAAGAAATTCTCAAAATGGTGGTAAAACTAAGTGCACTAGCAACTTTCTTTTATATTTAGAGAAGAGCGGGTAAAGCAAAAGGTTTCCAAATGTTTTTTATTGATTAGTGCGTGCCATGTGGTGTCTGGCTAAGAATAGCTCCAACCCAGACCCATGTTGTAAGAGACGAGGGCTTCTCATCCCTTCAGGTATTGTCATCATCTCCATACCATTACCCAAACCATGTGGTTCACTACATCCGATCCCTTCTCTGTTCCACTAGATTCCGCAGCACAGTTCTTTAGTTCATTTTCAAATGATCTTTTACGCAATGCGATCTAAAGTGTATTCAGTTTTTGAGTTTTATGTATTAAACGATTCACGTCCAGGGTGAATTTTTGTGCCACATTTTCGTAATACATCTTTTGAGTTGTTATTTGAATTAAGTAAGGTAGTTACCTACATGGTTCAATGATGAGGTAATTTGCCGATTGTCTTTAAGGTGTCCTAAGGGCAACAATGACCCCCTTCCAGTCGAAGCCCTGATTACGTATCTGTCTATACCTACAATCCACGTGAAATAAAATTGTTATTGTCAATCCGTTGAAACGTTGCTCTAAATAAAAACTAAGTAGGTACCTATAGGTACTCGCAGGACCCGTTATGAATTTAACATGGTACGTTTTTGGATTGATCTTTTATTTTCTTTATTTTCCGTGAAGACGTTGAGTTTTTTGGTGAGAAGACTTGTCACTCAGGTATTCGTTTTTAAAGCCTGACAGGAAAATAAAAAACCTGGATTGGGGGCGCTACAATCGACTGTCACCTTTAGTGTTAGTGTTCCAAGTACAAAAATTAGTTCCAATGATTTTCCGCAACATGGCGAGGCATGGCATTTATATTTCTGGTCAGGCTTTAATAGTAAGTAATAGGTGAATTATCGTAAATAATTGAGATGAGACTGACAAGCTTTTTAAAGCAACGCGCTCCCCAAAGACTACAGTTAAATCATATTAATTTGACTCGTCGTGAAATTAGAATTGTCGATCTAAAAAAGGGCCGAACCAAAATGGGAGCTGGGAGCAAGATGTTTGGTACCAAGATTGGCAAAAGGGTCCTATTATGATACACGCATTGTTTAGAAGCTTAAGGGCCTGTTTCACTACTTCTGTTCTGAATAAGTTCTTGTTAGCTTATCCGACAGATATTTTGACATAATTTCATACAAAATATGTCAAACTATCTGTCGGATAAGCTAACAAGAACTTACCCAGAAGTGGTGAAACAGGCCCTAAATAAAGTTAATCGTGACAACGTTCGAAGATGGCCAACAGTTTGAATTGGTTTACTGATATAGTAGATACTCTGTGGTTTACAGGAACACGAGTAAAGAGTTGTAAGTTATTCTTATGTAGTTTTCCTGTAGGTTACAACAATTTTTGAACTTTATATTTTTCATTTCATATTTCAAGAAAGTTTTACAGTTTCCTGCAGGTTTGCTGTTACTACTTACTTTCGATGGAGATTTATGAAAATTTGTTTTAAGAAGTCGCTTATTTTATTTGCATGTTTATAAGTATTATAATATTAATAATATGACAGTATTATATGACATATTAGGTAGCATAGCGTAGCCATGAATAGAAATAGGTACACGATATTACACTGTAATACCAAACAAGATCTCATTGCATATTTTTTTACCAATGGTTTTTGGCTTTGAATCTCGGTTAGATCATTATTCGAGTCCTCCAAACCAAAACGAATAGAAAAGATTTTTTTAAAGCCTCATTAACAAAACTACAGGCCGCACCTTTAATAAGTAAATGTCTTACAATCAAGAGGTCTCGATCAATTGTATCGAACAATCGTCTGATCGAATCCAATGAAAATCCTGAATCATTTTTATTTTTTGAACTTTTAAAACTTTTTTATACTAAATGAAAAATAGCTTCAAATTTAAGGACCAACTTTAAGTGTCATCTTCAATGAAGTGTTCTCTATATTTTACAATCATTGCCGGATCGTATTCAATGCTGAATTTCAGTTTTAGCCCTTGTAAAATTTTTTGTTTATTAAATGCACTTTAATTTGAATAAAATATAGGTGTACTTATATTCATAGTTTATATTCAATATTTACGCAGAATAGACCCATTTAAATGGGTACATCGACCGTACTCTCGTCCTTTTGCAATTTATAAAATATATTATGGTCACTAATTTTGAATATCTTAGAGAAATGTCTATCTTACCTTAACCAGGATACCAGCGCCAAGCAGAAGTTTGATCAGCTCAATGTTCTCGTTCTCGATGGCAGCTATGAGTGCTGATCGGTTGAGGGGGTCCACGCAGTTTATGTCCAGATTATCTGGGTCTTCTGCATACTGCTCTATGAGCCTGGGGACAGAAGAATAGGAAGTAGAACCACGTCCCCTTAAGACGCAACAGATTGAAAATTTCGTTCTCTGGGTTGTGGACTCGGTGGTGTAATTGTTTAGCACGTTTCCCCGGTTTGGAAGAGCGTGGGTTCAAGTCTCGCCCGAGACAAATTTTTCAATCTTTAATTTGAGGAAGTAGAATTTTTCAAGTGGTGAAGTTCGCATGCGTATTTTTGATTCATCAAGTATGTATACAGCTGTTACTTATGTAAGAATACATTTTTAAAACTCTTAAGGGGGTTGTTTAGACCGTCAAACTGAACAACTTTCTCTATGGGACCAACATAGAAAACGCGAAAAAAAAAACTGATATCCCATACATATTTTAGCCCGAGTCGATTTGTAGAGTATAGAATTTTTTTTTTTTTCGCGATTTCGATATAGGTCCCATAGTAAAAGTTGTTGAGTTTGATGGTCTAAACCGCCCCCTTAAATGGTTATTTGTATTTTTGTAACACCTTGTACAGGGTGTAAGGAAAACTATCATTAACCTTTAAACCACATACTCTACCCATCAAACTGAACAAGTTTTACTATGGGAGCAAACCGATCGGAGCAACAACAAAAAATCAGCTTAACATTTGAGTCGACATTGGAGTTTAGTATGGAACAGCTGATTTATTTTATGCTCTGAAAAGTTTACTCCCTTAGTAAAAGTTGTTCAGTGTGATGGTCTGAAGCACCCCATAAGTTACAATCTCGGACGAGGACGAATTCAATGTTTTTTTAAGCAATGTTGTACTGTGCCTAGACCCTGATTAATCCAGATTACAATACATTGGTGTGATAACACACACAAACGCGTTTTACTCATAAATAGGATTAACAAAGCCGTTGTAGTGATTCCGGCCGATCGGTACTTAGCGACAAATACTGAAGCCTCCGTCGAAACTAGTTCAGACTTTGGATAGTATTAGGTGAACTTGTTGCGAGGTCATGACAGCCTGGTACTTTTGACTTGGATATGTGATCGATTTTTCAGTAAAAATCGGTCAAATGTAAGCCGATTACGCAATTAGAGTTATGTATTGAATACAAACACATCCCTAGCTACCAGAAAAATAAACGAAAAACTACGTACAAATAATAAGACGAAAAATGATATTTAACACCTGTCCAACGGTGTTAATTTACATTCAATCTGCACCTTATTTATGAAGGTAATAATAATTTACCGACACTTCATCCTGTTGCATGGAAAATCGGCCTAAAAATTTGTTGATCAAGATTGAATAAATTGAAAGTTACGTCAGAAATTATTTCTATTTGTGTTGAGTAAAAATGTTATCGAATCCCTTTTTATCTGTGAAGTGTAATTTAATTGAATGCAGAACATTTTAGTACCTACAGATAGTATGAATACGAGTTAGGTAGGTAACGATATTAAAGCAAAGGTAGTTAGGTGTTAGGTAGTAAAGTTAGTTATTTAGAGAGTTATGTTGTTTATTAAATCCAATATGATTTGTAGGATTCAACAGGCAAAATATGACTATCCCACGAAAGACGGCAAGAAGAAGTGAGTAGTTCACTATAATTCTGGTTTAGATGTGGGAATAAGTTATCTAAACTCTACCAAGCAGGCTGTTGTTGGTTGATAAAATAAATTTATATTGTTTTCCTGAACTACAAAAACTATCTATTGGCTACAGATTAGTTAATAGTTACTACCTGGCCCTTTATAAATAGCAGAGCCTTAGATAACACGTACATTGTACTTATCATAATATTTACGATGAAAGTTGAAGTGAAACTATGGCCATAAAATGTCGAACAAAAAGTTGCAGGTAGCTTAAGGGACCACAGGGAGTTTTCTAGGGTGTCGTTATTCATGTCATATGCATCATTATCATCATCAGCCTATTATCATCCACATGGCTGCTGAACATAATTATGCACAAACTCTATCCTTGGCCTGATTGAAACTAAAAATAATTCATTCAATATAGGAACTTGAAGCCCACTTATTAAAAGTCAAATCTTTTTTTGGAGCTACCGCCGCTTCGTAATGTGTTGACGCTGTAGAGAAGATACGACAAGAAACTCTACAACATGACACGAATAAATAAACATTACAATATAAATTTTAAGCTAAGGTTAGGCCTACACAGCATAAAGAAAGAGTATCGTAGAGGCACTACATACTGCACGGACACTCCCCGCCGCCACTAATCATGACCTCAATTCCCTCTCGGTGGAACGGTTGACGACAGAGTCAGCAAAGCAGTGGTGTATTCCTCTCATACCTTTGCTATAGCATACATGTGCTAGCCTATTCTTGCCAGACAAATAATTTAAGAACCATGTCAAGCAAATCTTCTGTAAAACAGGTTACTGTAAGCTCGCGATGATTATAATGAATGACCAAAATGTATGGTCTTGATAAAGTAACACTATGTAATTCAATATTGCATTTGTAATTGTACTTTGTATTTGTATTTTGTTTTGTTTAAAAGATGTGTGTTGTAGGGTTTCTGGCCACATCTTATCTACAACGGAACACCTTCCGACGCGGTGGTAGGGTCAAAAATGACGTCAGAAAGCTATCCATGTGATATTATTTTGAATATTTTTGGGTTTGAGTTTGAGTGCAAGCCCGTTCTTATGAAGTGTCCAGTATGTGCTGTTGTTGACGGTCCAGCCTTAAAGGTCCCCATGCTGGGGCTGTGCCTACCATTGTGGTGAGGGTACAGGACGTTATAGGTAGTCCATTTTATAGACTTCTTGCTCATTACCTATCCGTTAGAATTTTTTCAGAGCAGTCTTTCACCGTTTGATAGCATTCGGTATTATGTACTATATTATTATGCTTATTACTAATTACTTTAAAAAGTTATAATTCAAACGAATCGTAAACAGGAACCTTAATAACATCCAAATTAGTTTTATTCGAGCGAGTGGTTATGTACAATCGAAAAGGCTGAGGTGTTCCCTACAGAATAAAATATTACTATCATAAAGTTGTAAAATGGTCGTGTAATGACTTTATGTAGGGTTTGGAATAATGTAGGTACAAATTAGGTAGTACCTACTGAAATGAAATCAGATGTGAATGATATACGAGTAGGTGAACGCCCAGTTTCGAAAAATTTTATAATTTTTTTTCGTAGTGAAACTTTTTAGTTTGACCTTGGTCACAGAATAGGTACATAATAGTATAAAGTTCTACATTCCTTGGCACTAAGGTTGTAGTTTATGATGATCATTTACAGCTTATTTACTATTAACTCATACATGATTCGATTAATACATTCGATTAATACATATTAATACATTACTGAAGGCGAAGGGTGCTAAAATGCACAATTCACATTTTGCCGAATGTTGTAACAAAGTTTCTGATCACCCTAAAAATAAACGGTCGTTCTTAATGTGCTGACGGTTTTTATAGGGACGATCAGACCAATAAACTGAAAAACTTTCTCTATGGGACCAACGAATCCGCGAAAAAAATCGGGTCGAGTAAGTTTGCAGTTTTATGTAAGAAACAGCAGATTTTTTATCGTGATTTAGATTTTGGTCCCATAAAGAAAGTTGTTCATTTTGACGGTCTGATCATTTTCCTAAAAAACGTCAGCAGCGGTTGGACCCTGTATTTATGTAGGTACTTACTGTACAAGTTGTAAAAATAATCAGAATAAACTTCATACCTCTTGACAGTCGCGTAATCTCCCCTGTCAGCATGCAGCAGGTATGTCTTCTCTTCCCTAGTGAGGGCTTTCTCGTAGACATTGCGGAGGTCGTTCTGGCTGTTCCTCATGGCTTCCTGGGAGCTACCCAGGAGCTCTTCCCGGGACCCTCGGCTCATGGTCTGGAAGAGAGGAGACGATAAATTACCTATCAGGTTGAGATCTGTAGTTATATAAAGGCTCTACTAAATTTCAATGTATAGTATTAGGCCATTAAAATGTAGTCTTCTGAACTGTCTGAATTTTGCTGTTATTCGATCATTTCTGGTCGAATAACTTTTAGGTCCACAGAATAAATACTACTACTACCGTACAGAAGAATCACTGTTCGAACACTATTAATCATGTACCTTATATATGGTCCTTCTGTATATACGCTCACAGTTAGGGGATGATCAGACCATCGATCTTAACAATATTACCCATGGATGTTCTACATCGAAATCGTGAAAAACAAATCAGCTGTTTCATGAGTTCATGACTGTTCTGTTCCAGTTTTGTATGCAAAACTGGAAACCTACTGCCTACTCGATCCAAATATATGGGACAGCTGTAATCTTTTTCTTGATCTCGACGTTAGTCCTACAGAAAGTTGTTTAATTTGATGGTCTGATTACCCCTTTAAAACCGTCAGGAAATAATGAAAGACCCTAAATAACACCTAATGGTGAAGACAGAACAAGATATTACTTCCTCTTCACTGTTAGTACGCACTTTCTTCATAAAAATGTAGACTAAAACACGAAACACCACAAGCTTTCTGATAAAGTCTTACAATACTGATGTAACCACAGTTGCCCAGCAAAACTCTGAAGCTATGTTTATTTCACATTCGATGTCCCGTGAAACAAACCATTTTAATCCTTATTAAGTAAATTATAAAAGAGTTGTATGAGGGGACGTTAAATGTAGTCTATTCAGACTTTACGTACCTATTGAATTTGCTACACAAATGATATACAAATATTTAATGTAAACAGTTGGAGAATGCTATTAGTTTTGAGTGCACACGCGTCTTGATTTGTTATTAAGCTATTATTTCACAGCTTTTAGCACTAAGACCAAAATTTATAAACATTTTGTTTAGTGTGAAAATACAAGAAGGAAGTTGGAAAAATACGATGGTTGATCATGTTTTCATTTCTGTACTAATCAATCAGATGACGAAATCTAAGTAATTGGTTAAATAGCTCTAGCCTAAATCATACTAACGAAGATGAAATGAAAGTTAAATATATGAACAACACAAAAAATGAGGTTTCAGGCATTCCAACAGCAACTTGTTGAATAACATTGACAAACAAAACTGTATTACGAGGTGTCATGAAAGGACATCATGAAAATGTGTAGGGACGTTTTTTTCCCTAATACTTAACTGGCTTAAACATTTTTATCTGTTTTATTTATCATCTAAAACCACCTTTACTTTCCTTAAAACATAAAAAATAAGGACACACAAGTAAGCAGAAATAACGTCCACGTAGATATTTAGGGGCCAGCTTTTGTGAGAACGATGACAAACTATAGTTCCTGAACACAATGGAGGAAATCCTACGTGATGTTGACTTACGTCAGTTTCCAGACGACATAAATATAGCAAATCCGGCCTGAATCATGAGATAAATGAATTCTTTAGAAATAACTGTAAGTACCTAGTTGGAATTAGATACAGTTGCGGAATTCAATCTGTTAGCATTTCTTCAATTTTCCCGTGTAACTTTATTTACATTCTATGTACATTCTGGATTCAATTCTTTTTTGACGTCTCTCGTTTGCTTCCACATTTTAAAGGGTTTTCTATTTGATGTGTAGGATGCCAACGACTTACAATATCACCATTATCTTCATTTTGTTGTTTTTTTTTTCACGTCTCGAACTCTACTCCAAACTAAATTCAGTAAAACAGAATGACATGTAACTCGAAAATGAATAATAAAGCGTGTTTAAGGCACGGACCAGAAAAAATTAGGGACGCTATTTTCTTTGTCAATATGTTTAGTAAAAGCTAAGTAAGATTTGGCAAACAGCATATCCTTAGAAACACGGCGTGTATTCTGAACATACATATTACAAAAAAAGTCACACTCATAGTACAATTCAGTGTAGATGAATAAACAGCGAACCTTCTTTTTTAAAAGTATATTTTCTTTCGAATGTTCTAACTGTTTTCTAATAAATCATGAAGAACTGGTGTTAAACCCGAACAAATGAAAAGTGTTAATCTCTACTGAGAGTTAACGATCATAAATCACTGTGTAATGTTCTCTATAGGATTATGTGTTTATTTTCCTTTAACTAAATGTTTCTTTTTAGGGTGGAAAAGATTAGTCTCTTTAAATGTCCAGGGCCCCTAGACAAATTATCTTTCGATTAGCGTTAACGTGAGTAGAAAACATAAAATTGTATGGACTTGACGTATGGTGACGAAAACAAACGTCAAAATGTTTCGATCGCCAATGTCAAATCCATACATTCTGTCATTTTCTACTTGCGTCAACGGAGTCACGTTGCAGGGTTTGCCTCGAACACTTGTCTCTCGCGTGGTGTTCGCGCGGTTCGCGTCTCAGCCTGCCACGAGGCTCTAAAATTCTTCTCAGTTGTTCTTACTCAAAAACAATCCTCGAGATTGGATAGACACTCCCTCAAACTACTTGACACTGGCGAAATCTAACAAGTAAAATAGAATTGAACTAACGTCAACGACTTTGTCTAGGGCCGCAGTATTTAAAAAGATTCAAGAAAACGTATCTTTTAATCGCGACCGTAATCGCTTTAGAGGTGGTTAAAAACTTTGCTACCTATACATACAAATCCACATGGCTACAGCACACATGTAGACTGCTGAATAAGAATCTGGAGTTCAATTGCTTCCCGCCATTATTCTGTTCAGTCGTTGTTGTATTTAATTTACGTGAAAAATTGTTTTTAGTGATATTTGTGACAGAATTTCGCGTGGATTGTGTAACAAAAAGTTGTGAAAATCGACCAGTAATATCTCTCTCTAGTATAATATCTCAAATATATAAAATACGAAAACAGAACATACGTTTGGGTTCACTCGTGCATGATGATTTGGTGTTAAAAATTTTTCTGACAACATCGCGGACAAAGACGCGTGCAAAAATTAGTTTAGGTACAATAAATTATTGAAATTGAAAATTCTTTCCTACCATTGATCAGGAGTGCGATTTTTGAATCTCATTCGGTGAGCTCAGCAGTTGTAAATGTCCAAATTACTATGGAGTTATGCATCTTTTTACTCTCAAAAATCATGCTTCAGGAGTGCGATTTTTTAAAGTTAAATCAGCAGTAGAAAGATGCGTATCTCCGTAGTAATTTTGACATTTTTAACAGCTGGCTGAGCTCACCGAATGAGATTCAAAAATCGCACTCCAGTTAATATTTCTAACTTACCAAATTGTTAAGGTTGAAACGAACTCGAACTTTGCTTTCTTTTTTACGTCTCTTCATTTTGTTTTAATTTATTATCAACCACTATTAAATATTAGTTAAAATTAAGTCATTCTAAATCATTACTGAAAAATTTAAGCACCAAATAACTGGCTATTTGGTTAGTTAGTTTGGTTCATAATTTTTTCTACTTTAAGTATTATTGTATTTTAAAAATGCTGTTTTTCCCAATTTTCCAAACAAACTTTTTAATGGAACACATTTTTCACAGCACTATAAAATTTTGTACGCACGTTGAAAACATAGATGAAAAATTGTATTTGAAAATAGAACTCAAAGAAAAACACGGAAGAACAAATGAATAACGCGATTCACTTTTTAATTTATAAACAGCAAAACTTTTAAAAGCAAAAGAGATTGTATTCGATAACTCTTAGCCATTACGATCAACGGGTGATGCAGTACTGATTTAAGATCTGCTTCGAAAGGATGGGCTATTTTTAAACTTTACTTTTTCAGCGAACAGTCTTCAGAAAACTATGAACACAAGCGACATAATCTATTGATCATTTTTAACATTTTTCCTTTTGCAAGAACCGATCTTTATAATTATAACATAAGTAACTTAAAATACATCAATAGTCATAGTCATTATAGTTTATTATTGCTTCATGTGGTTACATAAGGTGGACACATACAGGGTCCTTCTTAATATGCTGACACTTTTTAAGGGGATGTTCAGACCATCAAACTGAACAACTTTCTCTATGGGACCAACATCGAAATAGCGAAAAAAAATCAGCTGTTCCATATATTTGGCTCGAGTAGGTTTGCAGTTTTGTATGGAAGAGCTGATTCCTTTTTCGCGATTTCGATGGTGGTTCCATAGAGAAAGTGGTTCAGTTTGACGTTCTGATCATTCTCTTAAAAACGTGTCAGCATATTAAGTTGGACCCTATATAATAACAGAGCGCACATGAACCCTGTAAGGGCACTGCAAACTAAATGTAGTTGTAACTTATTAAGTTAACTTATTACTTATTAAGTACAGGTATAGAAAACGTCAATGCCTAGACTCTACTCAAAAGTATGGAAAGATTTTATTTATTATATTTATTTATTTATTTTTTTTTTTTTTATTCCTTCATAGTGAAAGTTGTTCAGTTTGAGGTTACCCCATGGAACCTGTAATTTCTCTATAGGTGACCTCCTAAAATAACGCATTCAAGATGATATACACTAGATTTTGCCCACGTGACGTTATCTGTGTTGATTTAGGAACACTTCAACACACCGTTCTTGCCGTTGCATCCCTTTAGTAAAAGGTGATTTTCTAAAAATCTTTTCTTAGTGCCGTGGTGGCCTAGTGGCGAGTAACCATTCCTGCCGTGCAGGAGGCGATGGTTTGACCCCCGTCCAGAACTACTCGTACCAATTAGTTCTTCGGAATTTATGTACGTATATACTATTTGTAACACCACTGGCTTTTCTGTGAAGGAAAACATTGAGAGGAAACCCTTGTACCCGGACTTTAGATTTTTAATATATCGCGACCGTTTCGGTCCAAACTTCATTGTCATAAAGTTGACATTGTAACGAAAACGCTCACGCAATTACAAAGTTCGAATGTCCGGGTAGAGGCCCAGCATGCTTCCATTTCGAAGCACGTATTGTACCTATTGTCCATTACAAGTGGCGACGGGCTCACTCCCCGTCACACGGACTGAGTTTCGGTATTGTGAAACGTGGATGTTCTGATGTTTCAGAATATCTCTGACTAACCCCTCGGGAAATATAGTCGTGAGCATATGCTATGCATGCTTTTCTCAGTGCATCCCTTCATTCCCTACACAGGGTGTTAGGAAAAGTATCATTAACCTTTACACCACATCGACCCATCATGCTGAACAACTTTTACTATGGGAGCGAACCGATCGGAGCAAAAAAAATCTGCTGTTGCATACATTTGAGTCGAGTAATAGCCTGGACCAATAGCTTAACGTGCCATCCGAAGCATAGAATCATCTTTCTTTTCAGACAATAATGATTCATGCAATGTCCTAACCAACTGGGGGAAAACGCACAAAGTGACATAATCACATCAGTAGGGGGGGTTTTACAGAACGACGCTCAAGTGGGGATCTCTTCTTAAAGTAAAGATAGACAAGGATGTATGTATACGTTGTATGTATTTGGATCCTTTTCTATCTATACTCAAGAAGAGATATCTACTTGAGTGTCGTTCTGTAATACCCCAGTAGGTGTCCCCCGTGGGAATCGAACCCACGACCTCCGTGTCAAGAGCCCAATGCTCTTAACCATTAGACCACGGAGGCAGTTCTATCTCTATGTAGGTATTGTATACACTATACAGTGCATAGATTCGTCTCTTTAAATAAAGATATACAGGGTGTAACAAAACACCCTAGTAATATTTAAAGGGGTGGTTTCTTTTTCATAAAAAACCGCAGTACCTGCTCGACTCATATGTATGGGACGGCAGATTTTTTATTTGCGTTTTCTTCATAGTAAATGTTGTTGTTAAAAACCCCTTTAAAATATTTCTAGGGTGTTTTATTATACCTTGTATACCTACGTACAGCTTCTATTCTATTCTATTTAAAAAAATATGGCTGCCATCTTGGGTATTTGATGATTTTGCCAATGTCTAGTTTGTGTAGCAAAAGTGCTTGACGTTGTACGGTAATTTCTGTATTTTTGGTGACTTCAAGGATTGTTTTTCGAAAAGAACACTATCTTGAGCCACCACTGGAGCCCCGTTGTAGACCTGGGAGGGGGCAACCAACAATCGACGAGCGACGCGACTACCCAATAGCAAATCCACAACGCGACTCCTACAGCTTCTATAATGACATAAATAAGAACATCTAAATCCGATAATTCCACTATCCATCACAAAATGCCAATGTAAGCCATTCCGTAATAAAAATTACGTCATTATTACAGGATAGTTTACAGTTCGCGAGGCGCCATTCGTTTGTGCCATACGTATACAAACACTTTTCCCGGCTACGGCTGTCGGGATCAAACGATGTCTAAATCACCATGTGCTCGATAGCTATACCTATAATCTATTTCAATACGAAAGTCGTAAATTGTAAACAATTCGAAAACTTTTTTATTTTTTATTTATTTAGAATTAATGGACTTATTGCTTGTGCTTTAGCACCGCATTTCCGCCAGTGTCAAGTGGTTTGAGGGAGTATCTATCCAATCTCGAGGACTGTTTTTGAGTAAGAACACAACTGAGAAGGATTGCAGAGCCTCGTGGCAGGCCGAAACGCGAACCGCGCGAACACCCTTCGAAAACTTTAAACTGCTATAAAATAAAAATGACGAATTTAAAAAAATGTGCCCCGCCCATTGCCACTAAGTTTAACAATTCTTTTTATTTATCCAATTAAGAAACAGACATTTCTTTTCCAGTCCATACAGCCAAATGTCATCTTAAACGATGCGCTGACGCATAACCGCACATTCTAAATTTAAATTCATGTCATATCGTAAACTTGTGCGGTTGGAAAGCAACGCAGTGGGCGGGAAATGTTTAGGAGTAGTAATAAAGTTTTTAATATCTTAAATAAAACACCTTTTCTGTATAAACAAGCGGTTTGGGTGGTGCAGGAAAATCTTGTAACAAGTAGTCGTTAGAGATATGAAAAGAAAACCGGCCAAGAACTTATCCGACACACCCAGGATAGGGTTCCATAAAATTGTTTTTTCAGCCACTGTTTCGTTGTAGCGGAAGTATGTATAAAGGTTCTGTAGGAAAAAAGAACTCTTATACTTTCGTCCATTCTGTCGGTCTGTATGCCCCACCTCAATTACTTCTTTAACCTATTGAAAAAAAATTGGTACGAAGACGGATAATTAAAAGCCAGAAACAAAATTGCGATCAAATAGAAAATTATTGTTTTCTTTTTTGTTTTGAAAAAAGGTTAATTGCTACAATAAAGTAAGTTATCGCCTGCAGGATCCACAGCGCAAAACAAAGGCCTCCTCACACGAATAAGAGTGAGAAGGATTGGGCCTACACAAAGATTTTCAGATTAATTAGGCCTTAAAGCATAACGTTTGAAGTTAAGGCTATTTGAAATAACAACTTCGTTCCCGTCTGTTTTACAACAAGTCTCTTATTAGCCGATGCCGTGTAACTCGTACAAATTACGATCTCAATTAACATTGTTGTCATTGTTTGATCTAAATCTCCTCAGTCTAAATTTCCGATAGGCGTTCAAAACTCCTGAACTAAAGTGGTAACGGGCTCACTGTCTATTTTATTCACAGGGAGACATTGAAATGCGTCGACAAATTCAGACAATTTTACTTACTAGAATTTCAATATACACACGGCGACACATCAAGCTACTTACACAAAACCAAAATAAGCTGGCCGCGCGTGATGTATATAACGTCGCGCGGCCAGCTTATGTTTGTTTTGCGTAGCTTGATGTGTCACCGTGTGTATATTGAAATTCTAGTAAGTAAAATTGTCTGAATTTGTCGACGCATTTCAATGTCTCCCTGTTACGCCGCGCGACGTTATATACATCACTCTACATACGCGCGGCCAGCTTATTTTGGTTTTGTGTAAGCTTGATGTGTCGCCGTGTGTACACAGCATATTTTAAAAGTTTGGCTATCCCTGGTATTTGGTAACTTTGAATATGTAGACTTATTTGGGTATCAATCTGAGTACCTACCTATACTTACCTACTGAGGTTCATATGACTATACCAAAACCATTCAAAAATACACTAAAATACATCGTAAGAAGAAACAGATTCTGGAAACAGTTCCATTATTTATTCACTATAGAAACATAATGGAAACTATTAGGTACTTATGTTGTTTCTCATTCGTAAAACATTAGTTTGTGAGGTAGGTAGAGTCCGCAGGGACATTTAGTGGGGAGTCGTTAAGTTACATAGCCAAGTTCAGTCTAATGTAAGACTAATCATATAGGTAGTGCTTGGGTGGGTTCAAAGAAAAAACAGTTTTATTCAAAGTTTTGGGCATTCGGGATCTTAGGTAATTCTTTCGCCTTTTCATAAAATCCATTGTATGTGGCCGATTTGTATGTTGGTAACTGCCATCGTGGTCTAATAGCTAAGAGCTTGGGCTTGACCTCCGTGTCGTGGGTTCGATTCCCACGGGGGACACCTATAGTCCAATCATTTTAGAGTTTCCTTGTATGGACACCCTAACAATAATTCATCTATCGCTGAAACTTTGCAGTGTGATAAAGTAAAGTACTTATACCGATTATGGTTGACAAATAATCTAGGAGTGGAAAAATTAAAACCTAGATTATTTGTCAACCGTAATCTGTATACTTTACTTTATCACACTGCAAAGTTTCAGCGATAGATGTATTATTGTTAGGGTCAAACCCTAAAATGATTGGACTACTAGTGATATGTCACTATGTGCGTTTTTCCCCAGTTGGTTAGGACATTGCAGGCTGAATCATCTGATTGTCTGAAAAGAAAGATGATTCCGTGCTTCGGAAGGCACGTTAAGCTGTTGGTCCCGGGTACTATCTCTGGTGGTATTAGTCGTTACATAAAACCCACTTCAGAGGCCGTAAGGAGGTCTGAAGGGCTTGCCCACACGAAATGAAGATGGATAAAGACTTTTTTGTAGCAATAGCAATAGAGCAAAAGCAAAAAAAAGGTTGAGAGAAACCGCCCTTAATTTTTTTTTTACTTTTCTTGATTTGTTTCCACTAAACAACACATATATACCTTTCAACAAAAATTTAACCAGCTACCTATTACAGTTCAAAACATGCATTATACTTTAAAAGGTGGGACCTAGGGTAGGACAGATAGACGTGCTGGTGGACGGCTGACGGCTTAGTAATTATGTCGCGTTTTCACCCTTTGAGTACGGAACCCTAAAAATTATGTTTTGGACGGGACTTGAACCCACAACTAGCCTTTTTCTCATCCAATTAAGCAACCGACAGTTTATCGATACTTTACGAATTTTAGAAGTTACTGCTTTAGTATAAAAAACTAGCATTATTAAAACATAAACTTACCGTTTAAATTTTTCTTCTTTTACACACTAAAACCATTATCCACAATAACCAGGGTGTAGTGGCGGACTGGACTGATATGACAGACACAGGTTCGGTCCTGCGGGACACTGGACAATAATGTAAGTGAACCACTAATCGAATTTTCTATTAGTGACGTCACACGTTGTATTTGCTAACAAGATATCGATAAAATGTTTTAATTCACAATGTACTCCTCACACATTTTAAAGTATCAGAACATTAGTAGGATAAACCTTTATATTACACCTATAGGGTCCTTCTTAATAATTATGCTGACACTTTTTAAGGGGATGATCAGACCATAAAACTTAACAACTTTCTCTATGGGTCATCGAAATCGCGAAAAAAAATCTGCTGTCCCATACATAATGGCGATTTCGAAGTTGGTCCCATAGAGAAAGTTGATCAGTATGACGGTCTGATCATCCCCTTAAAAAAGTGTTAGCATATTAAGAAGGACCCTATTAACTAGGTACAAATTCACATATAGAAAAGCGTTATTAAAACTAAAAAACTTAAATTATTAATTGATTTTAACATAATCAATATTATAATTGGTTAGTACCTACCTAAGTATTAAAATGCTTGATTAGTTTCAATTGATACTTATAGGTACGTACACACGGCGACAGATCAACCTACCCATAGTTGAACTTTATGTTCATGGACATAAGGTCCAAGTATGGGTAGGTTGATCTGTCGCCGTGCGTACATAATAAACTCACGACCATATTCCCGATCAGGGTAGTAAGAACAACAGCTGTGGGAAGTTTTCTCCCCTCCGGACGGAAAGCCTCAATTTTCGTAAACGAAGTTGCTGCTTTCCACCTCCGTCGAGGAATAAATAGTATGCTAACCTCGGGCAGTAAATAAGAAAGCCTCAGATTACATGTTTTTTGACAATTACATGAGATCTGAGACCTTTCTTACTTTCCTGCCCTCGCTGTGTAATCTGCTATTAATAAATTACTTAACTATTTACCGCATCGGAAACTGTAGTGTGGTTCACACATTTCTCTAAATGCACTAAAACTCTCAAAATGCTGCTATCAAACCTTCAACCTATAAAAGAAAAAGTATGCAATTGTTATAATGTAGGTTCTCTAATCTAAGATAATATTTTTAAATTGAAATAATAAGGATTTAATAAACCTTCTTCAAAACAAGACTAAGATAACATTTTATTTTCTAAAGCACTTCCACTAAACATTAATTAAAGGTCGGACGTAAAATAATTAAAGTAAATTAACGCCCGTCAAACAGTTAATTGAAAAACCTTTTAATTTACCTATTATCTCTTTACTAACCAAAATTAAAATAATAAAAATTAGAGTTTCATTAGCGAAATAATTGAATAATAGGAAAGTGTACTTTTAATTTTATCGATAGTTTTTCCAACCCTAGTGGCCAAGCCGGGTTAATGTCATTAATGTAAGCCCGCCGTCTGCTAATACATCGATATGTTTAAAATGTCTATATCAGAGTGACCATTTCATTACCATCACCATTATATAACGTAGTGTGGATTAGATACACTGAACGTAAGTATACTCGTAATATTGATCCAGTCTTGTCAACCAGTCTTACATGAATAACCACCAGTGTTCGCCTGAAGACTGGTGAACCAATAAACCTGGTAAAAACTGGATTAAAATAATATTCAGATACTGCAATGGACTCTAGTCTCTAGTTGTAGAGGCACTTGTTGGTGAAGTGGTACTTTCGAATTTGAAATGATCAGCGAAGTAAAGGAGCAAGGAACATGACTTTGGATTGGTGTCAGTTTTAGCACATTTTAGTGCTTGCTTCGGCAGGTGCGTTTAGCAGTTGGTCTCCTATAGATGGCCTATTGATTAAGGTTGAAGACGTATTGACAATTATCTGAAAGCAAAGTTGACCACTAACTTGCCCCCACCATCATGCATTAGGCCCTCGTGGGGAGTAGGTACTGCCAGCTCCCTTTCACGCTTTTCTCTGCAGTAGGATCCTACAGGATGCAGTAGGGGATCCTAGTAGGATGCAGTAGGGGAGCATCGGTGGTGCGTTGCGGAGAGCAATGGAAACTCAATCTTGAGGTCCGGTTTCGAATCCGCAAGGACCACATACCATTGTACCAAAGAGTTTTTCTAACTTATCTACGTAATACCGACTCAAACGGCGAAGGAAAACATCGTGAGGAAATCCACATACGCTGAAGAAGAAATTCCGATGCGTATGTGAAGTCTTCCAATCCGCATTGGGCACTCGTGGTGGATTAACGCCCATTCAGCGTAGGCCTGTTCCGTGATGATGATGATGAGGATCCTGCAGCCTACTAACTTAATGATCTTATACATGCACCATAGAAATCCAGTAGGACCCACTATAGTATCAGAAAGTAAATTTAAAAGTAAATTTGACGTCCAAAATACTAGCATAAGCATAGCATATGCTCACGACTATATTCCCCGAGGGGGTAGTAAGAGATATTCTGAAACCTCAGAACATCCACGTTTCACCAGTAGTACCGAAACTCTGTCCAGTGTGACGAGGGGTGAGCCCGTCGCCACTTATAATGGACAGTGGGTACAATACACGCCTCGAAATTGAAGCATGCAGGTTTCCTCACGATGTTTTCCTTCACCGAAAAGCCAGT
The DNA here is from genome assembly GCA_963693445.1 of Agonopterix heracliana. NCBI lineage: Eukaryota > Metazoa > Arthropoda > Insecta > Lepidoptera > Depressariidae > Agonopterix > Agonopterix heracliana. Next base: position 6,077,285 of record OY856321.1, read on the forward strand.
GGTGTTACAAATCGTACATAAATTCCGAAAACCTCATTGGTACGAGTCGGCTTGGACGGGGATCGAACCATCGCCTCCTGCACGGCAGGCAAGGTTACTCGCCACTGGACCACCACCACGGCTTTTTTTTTCCAAAATACTATCCCAAACAATATCTTCTCCGCACTTAACGAGTGACCACATTAACGCCACATAATTTCTATATCTGTCATTTATTATGGTTGGTATAATAAATCAACCTCATTCCACAATGTGAAACTATTTGTCAATGATTCCTATTCATGGATCAACGGGCAATTGGATTGATGGCGTGAATACATTTCTCGTCGGGTTACGGGTTACGGGTTACAGATTTGCTCTAAATGTTTGGAAATTATGTAAGAAAGGGCGTGGGATTTGGGTATTTAGGGGTGAAACTGCTAGGAACATTTAAATTCACGACCGTATTCCCTTTCGAGGTGGTTGTAAATCTTCCTAACACTACAAAACTTATCTATCATAATGACCATAACCTTTCTTATAACCTAAAGGAACGGAAAGGAAAAACTTTCACTTAGAAATATATAGGAAATTCACAAAAACAATCGACTTTTCATATAATCGTTCGATCACCTGATTACATTTAGTATGGAAAGATCAATTTTTTTTTTGCGAATTTCCTATAGGGAAAGTGGATCAGTATTATGGGTGCAAGCACCCCTAAAGTAATGCAACTGTTTACTCTAACACCCTGTGTAGGTCTGACTAAAGACGCTTGAGAGGGTTCTTACCTTAGTATATTTTGGGAACGCGAAATAAGAACGCGCGTGTTATGCGGCCGTGGTACCTATGTTGACAAGCGAGAGAAAGCGATTAAAATATCACATCCATCTGTATACACATGGCGACACATCATGTTACGCACCCTATATAGGTACCCATATCTACACTACCTACAAAATAGTGCGGCAGAGAGCCTGCATAGACGCGGCTGCCGACGCGGGCGCAGCGTGCCGTGAGACGATACAACAACAACATACCGCACCCTCTCGCACGATTCGCAGCGTTCAATTTCTAATAGTTCAAAGTCCAAATAGGGTAACCTGACATGTCGCCGTGTTTACAAGTTGTTCAAAAAATTTATGTTGTCCAAGTTGTCCTATTCTTTCATGTTTTTAGAGTTGTTGGAGTTGTTCTTGATTTTCTATTTGTTCATTGTGTACAAATTGTCCAAAATGTTCATGTTGTCCAAGTTGTTCATTATTATCAGAATATAGATTTTTGTTTTGTTTTTTGAAACGTCAGTACGAAATAGTAATTATAGTACCTACTCTGTGGTACGAAGATAGATTATGTGATAAGTATCGCTATCGCGAGTCTGCATGCTACGCCCACTGGACTCTCCATACAAACATGCTCGCACTGACAAGATGTAAGCACGCCGACTGTTTACCGTCGACCACCAAGTACCTACCACCATATTGCTTCGAACACTAAAAAATCATCTTTTTCATCCTTAATATTCTCCATTTCTTTGTGGTACGAGTATCTGAAGTACCTATTGCTAGTAAAAAAAACATTTATTTCAATAAATCAAGTTCTCAAACAGAGCAAGGTTACATCTTTGAGCACAAGCTTTTAGCCACGAATCATTAGTCAAAGTTACGCATTCAGTCAAATCACATGGAAGTTAACGTGAAGAAAATTATTAACCAGCTTTCGCCCCCGATTCGCCTGTTTGTTTTTCGCGAAGAAAAGCTTATCTTGGGATATTATTAATTACTAGTGTTTACCCGCGACTTCGTCCGCAAAAATGATTCTGGTATATATATTATACAAGGTGTTACAAAACTACAAATAAACCTTTAAGGGGGTGGTGTAGACCATCAAACTGAACAACTTTCACTATGGGACCAATATCGAAATCGGGAAAAAAAAAATGTATGTTCTATACTCTACAAATCGACTAGAGCTAAAATATGTATGGGATATGAAATTATTTTTTTCGCGATTTCGATGTTGGTCCCATAGAGAAAGTTGTTCAGTTTGACGGTCTTAACAACCCCCTTAAGAGTTTCAAAAATTTATTGTTACTTATGAAACACCTTGTATACCAGATTTTAAGTCAGATCATAAGCTATCAAACAAAAAAAAGTTTCATCAAAATCGGTTCAGTAGTTTTTGCGTGATGCGCGAACAAACAAACAAACAAATAAACAAACAAACACACAGACAAACAGACATACAAAATTTCTAAAAAAGGTTGATTTCGAGTCAGGGATACCTAAAAACCATATCGTAATTTTTTTTTTGTAAATATCTTCAAAGCGCCTGGTAGATTCGACCGGGGATCCAAGGGCTGGCGCTTTCCTCGCTCAACGGATCAGTTTAGCCGTTCAGCGAGGAAACGCTGCCAGCATCTTGGCTACCCTCCCGCACGGTCCAAACCTGCACCATATTTTAGGTTAAGTTAGTTATAAGTCATTTATTTTTACTTATTTTTAATGTACCTATTATAGTTACCTTTATTTGTAAATAAAAATACATATTACTCCCCTTAAAAAAAAAAAAAAATATATATATCTTCAATGTACAGACACACTTCAGTTGCAGTTTTATAATAGTTTAGATTATATTAGTGTTAAAAGTTAAAACAGAAAACTTATGGAATCACCTTGGTGACTATCCGTCTGTCCGTCGATCTGTCCGTAAGTCATGTCGCGGCTGCAGAGAAGGTGCTGCTTCTGGTGCCATTAGCGCTGTAGGGTCTCCTCTAACCGAAGGTTGTCTGGAAGAAATAGGTCACTTCTTAGCGATAAGACCGCCTTATCTTGAGCCTTTTGTATTTGCTCAACTGTATTTTTTGCTGCTTATGTTTTTGGTGTGAATAAAGAACATTTGATTGATTGATTGAAGATGTTGCCAGAATTTCTTCACTCTTCTTTTTATCGAGTGGGCTGCAAGCCCTGGTGTCAGAGTTTATTCAAACCACCTTACGGCCTCTGACGTGGTTTTTATGTAACGACTACTGCCACCAGAGATAGTAGCCGGGACCAACGGCTTAACGTGCCATCCGAAGCACTGAATCATCTTTCTTTTCAGACAATCAGGTGACTCAGCCTGCAATGCCCTAACCAAATGGGAAAAACGCACAAAGTGACATTTCACTAGATATCCCCCGTGGGAATCGAACCCACGACCTCCGTGTCAAGAGCCCAATGCTCTTAACCATTAGACCACGGAGGCAGCATTTCTTCACTAAACATTTCTTACAAATCGTTCGATTAGGTCTTTAAAGCTCTATACAGGGTCCTTCTTTATATGCTGACAGTTTTTTAAAGGGATGACCAGACCATCAAACTGAACGACTTTTCTCTACGGGACCAACATCGAAATGGCGAAAAAAATCAGCTGTCCCATACATTTGGCTCGAGTAGTTGCAGTTTTGTATAGAACAGCAGATTTTTTTTCGCGTTTTCGAGTTGTTCAGTTTGACGGTCTGATCATCCCCTTAAAAAAGTGTCAGCATATTAAGAAAGGACCCTATTAATTAGCAGTCAAAATTACTATATTCAATTACGAATATTGGTTCTTTGGTTTGAGGATACTCAATAATTGAAGCACGTTTCACATTTGTAGGGCTTAGAAATAGGCAGAAAATGGGATAGCATACCTACTTATTAATATGCTATCCTAGTATGGTATAACATACTTATTAACTTTTAGGGTTTTCCTGAATATGACTTGATTTTACTACGATTCGGGGTGCCAAAGTTATTTTTACATTAGCATCGTGGGATGTGATCATGTGAGTTGGTCGAATCCTTACATGGATCATTAGATTGTCTTACACTCAGTTGCAGAAATGTCATTAAAGTTCTGTCACTTTATGTCTGGTTGACGTAGTTGTAAAAGCTACCAAGCTACGAATAAGAATAACTATAGAAGAGTAACTCTAAACAAAATCGAAATATTTTTGACACCCAATGAAAAATTACATGTTGTATGAGTTTTGGCGGCTAGGTACAGTTATTAAAGAAAAAATTTAGAACACGGTACACTTTTTTTGGTGCCTCTTTTTGAGCTTCATTTACATTTCTAATACATTCTTATTCGTAGCTAGCAAGATATTTAATGGAGGATTAACTTGAATAAGCGTTACACTTACGTAATGCAAGTAACAAACAATAAATAACCCTGGTTGGATAACCCGGTAACCAGATTGTGCACTTGCAATGTATTTAATGCAGTTAGATGCACTATTGACATAGGACCAACCTAGGCCGGCTTCCGGTCGGCTAAGTTGATTATGTTCTAGGACGCTTCTCAAACTTTGAGTCATCTGTGTAACTTGTTAATTATGGTTATATTATTTTAGGGTTACCGTTGTTTTTGGCAACACCAACATAAAATGTAGTCATTAAAAAAGTTGTATTTCCGTTTCCGCCCTTCCTATTGGTACGGTGCTTGTGCGTATAACTAACCCTGGTGTAAAAATCACAAAAATTAACCTCCAGTGCTGCAAACAAGACTTTCCTATCCATCGAACTACTCCTGCCAACAGAAGAAAACTACAGTCCATATAAATTGTAAATATATTATTTGATACGCGCAATCTAGATTTTCTAAGCTATTTTTCCATACATAAAACATTACTTTTATTAATACCGTCTTCGAGTGTTCTACGCCAAAGTTTTGTATGAAATTTACAGCTCTGCAACCGCCTTAAAATCTTATGTTAAAATCTCGTTTTTAGTGATCACAATAGTTATTTGTTATGCTAGGCTGCAAAGCTGTTTTTTGGCGCGAGTACTTGTATTGAAACCTGAGCAAGCGAAGGGCTGTAGGATTGAACCACGAGCGAAGCGAGTAGTTCAAATAATAGAATCCTGAGCTTATAGCGAAGGTTTCAAAGGTACGAGACGCAGAATAACTTTAATAACAGAAGCAGCCGAGCGAAACACACAACTTTTCACCTTACAACAGCGAGGAAAAAAAGTGAATTGCTAAAGAGAACAACATTTTAGAAAGTTGTTTTTTTCTTGCTGGCCAGTGACATGAAATAGTCATTAATGCATTTTCAGTGGACTGGCGGTATATAAAAATATTGAATAGACAGATTCGAATTTCAAAAACTCTTTCCACGCTAGCGGATAAAATACACTTTTGCACTCAGATTTCGAATGACAAACAGAATCTTTCCGAGCTTGTGAGGTGATAAATATTTTCTATACATTGGCATTGTACCTAAAGGTACTGAATATACAACTTTCGTCCGGAGGGAAAGTAAGCATCAAATGACATCATAAAAACTAGCAGAAAACTAAATAAATTTCGGACAGACGACAGATCTCTTCATCGCAGCTTCGTCATCATCTCAGCCGATGGACGTCCACTGCTGGACATTGGCCTCCCCTAAGGATCGCCACAACGACCGGTCCATTATGGCAAACTAGGTCTTTTTCTATGTCCAGCGCTGCCGTCATCCAACGGGTTCCCGCCGCCTACACCAGGTCGTCTGTCCACCTGGAGAGGTGCGTACCCACGCTGCGCTTTCCGGTACGCGGTCGCCACTCAAGAACTTTTCGCCCCAATCGGCCATCGGTTCTACGATAAATGTACCCTGCCCACTGCCACCTAAGTGCGTTTACACACGATGACGCACTGACGGAGCGGCAGATGTCAGTCCATAGAACCACACCCGGTGCGTCAATGCGTCACCGTGTGTGCTTCTACGTGCGGTTTTATACAACTCCTTGCTTCACAAATGACGGACTGACGTTTGCCCCTGCGTCAGTGCGTCATCGTGTGTGAACGCTCTTAGTTTAGTAATTCTTTGGGCTATAACAGCTACTTTGGTTCTTCTGCGGATATCTTCATTTATGATTCGATCTCGTAGGGAAAATCCGAGTATCCTCTCCATTGCCCTTTGGGTTACTAAAGGGCCTATGTCGAAAAATAATTGAAGCGAAATTTGCGTGTGATAGCTAGGTATTACTGCCTGATGCGAGAGAAAGAGATGGGGCGGCGACGGCAACGCAAGCGCAAAAACAAACTTTATTTTATTGTGATTGTACTAATTAATTAAGTTCAATTCTGCTCTAATCAAAACTTATAAAAAACTAAACTCTTTTTTTAAATCATGTCTCGTGTTTCCATTATTCACCGTTTAGCCGTTCCAAAAACGGAGGATACTTTGGCTGGTTTTTCTATCGAGAAAATGTGTCTTAATCGTGTTTTGGCTCTAATCAAAACTTCAATTATATGTTCAATTTACACATATCCACAAATCATACTCCTACTGTTAGTACTTCATGATATCTGATGCTTTGAAGAATCCCATTTTTTTCACATAGCCTTTTAACCCTTTTATGAGGCCTTGAGTGACGACAGATCTATTCAGATTAAAAAAGCGCATTTTAAGATACTGAGAATCTACCTCACCAAAGCATTTTGGGTATCTGCGAATGCCTAAAAATACGACTGAATTTCCATAACAACCAAAATCACCCTATTGTTGGGCTTACCACTGTTATGGACCCCGATCAAACTAAAATATGAACCACATTAAACCAAATTTACACCCGCCCAAGGATAACTCTTACAAAAATGGAATTTCTATGGCCCAGATTAGGGGTGATCGATGGTTTATTCGCACTATGGTCACAATTTTTTTTTTTCACTTAGCCCTCTTTATTATGATTTAATATTTACATCTTACTGCATAGATCAGTAGGTTATTCTCTGAAGTTATTACAAGCTCAGCTAAAAAAGGCTTTTCATGTTTTATCAAGTACATCTCTGGTGGAAAATCTGCCTTAAAGTACCAGAAAATAGCCTGGTATTATGATGACTAGACAACGATATAGAATACATAATAATATATAGATACATCTATAACTCGGGTATAAATATTCATATTCATCATACAAATATTTGTCCCTTACGGGATTCAAACCCGCGACCCTCAGCACAGCAGGCAGGTTCACTACAGACTGTGCTATCGGGCTATCTTTATTATATCACAATTATTTATATCAAAACGAGCTTTGAGAGCCACTGTCCAATGTCATTGGTCAGGTCAATGCAGGAAGTTTCCTTGGCCGTCACCTTGTCTAAGGCCTAAACATCTCGGTAGTATATTCATGTATACACACTTGGCCGTTTTTTTCATAGCTTTATTTTCATCACTGATTGATGATGTAGCATTACAATGGAGAACAGATCAGTCCAGTAGTTTCGGAGCTTATTCAATATAAACAAATAACCAAAAAATCAAATCTTTCCTCTTTATTCATACATTTGGCTCGAGTATGTTTGCAGTTTTGTATGGAGCAGCTGATTTATTTTTCGCGATTTCGATGTTGGTCCCATAGAGAAAGTTGTTCAGTTTGATTGTCTGATCATCCCCTTTTTAAAGTATCAGCATATTAAGAAGGTCCCTATACAGGGTGTTTTATAAGTAACAATAAATATTTAAAACTCTTGGGCCCACTTGCGCCAACCACGGGTTGCCAATTAACTCCGGATAAAATGGCTCTTTCAGTTGTTTTTCTATACAAAAAATCATGGGTTAGCAACTTAACCCGGAGTTTATTGCTAACCCAGGTTGGCGCAAGTGGGGCTAAAGGGGGTTATTTAGACCGTCAAACTGAACAACTTTCTCTATGAGACCAACATCGAAATGGCAAAAAAATAATTTCGATTTGTACTCGTAGAGTATGAAACATAAATTTTGTTTTTCGCGATTTCGATATTGGTCCCATAGTGAAAGTTGTTCAGTTTGATGGTCTACAACACCCCCTTGAAGGTTTATTTGTAGTTTTGTAACACCTTGTATAGGTTGATAAATTTTTCAGTGCCATAAAAACCCTGGATGCGACTGGCACAGGACCGAGAAGAATGGCAAAATATGGAGGAGGCTTATGCCCTGCAGTGGGTAGATACAGGCTGAAAATGATGATGATGAATGATAAAAACCGTCAGCATTTAGTTAAAGTCTCTTATGCTCCACCAACACGCACTGGGCCCGCGTGGTGGAGTATGGCCCACTCCCTCTCACCATTATTCATGAGAGGAGGCCTTTGCCCTGCATTGGGATTCTACAGGCTATAACTTACTTACTTACTATGCTATCGCGTAGTAAAAGCTGTTTAGTTTGGTGCGTAAAAACACTCGTTCATATCAACATCAATATACCACGATACACCTGTAGGTATATCTATGTAGAGTCAACAAAACAAAGTTAATCACAATGCACATTGATGCAGGCTTTGATCAAGCCTATCGGGACATCGGGACTCGTTAGCAACTAAGTTTGTTCAATGACTGATGGTCCCTATTGTATGTGGACTCTCATTTGTTATTCTGTTTCCGCTTTATGGGCGAGATACCCTGTCTAGTATGATTTATTTATTCGCGCGCGACGCGCCTTCGCTACATAGAAGATGACATCTTCCCACGATTTTAGAGGACGAACGTTGCGCTTGCCGCGACTAGTAGTATAGGAAAAAGCCGAGCCGCGAGCAAGCAGAGAATCATACTTGATTTGGACGTGCGCAAAAGAAAAACTGCAACGTTAAAAAAACAAGCTTTTAAATTACAAAATTATTCGATATATCTGCACTATTATAAAACTGTAATAGTAGAAGTATGCGTGGCACATTGAAGATATTTGTCAAAAAAAACATTACGATATTATGAGTTTATGCTGTTTAGGTGTCTGTGTCGCAGACTCCAAATCATCGCTTTTTGTATCAGAGCTTACCAGATTCTACCAGGATGATAGAGTTTCTAGCCGCATCTTCTCTACATACCTGCATGATATCTTATTATCATGTAGAGAAGATGCGCCCAGAAACTCTACGACAACACAATTTATCTTGGATTAGAAAAAGTTAAACGATCTAAAGTTGGATTACATGTCGACGTAAACATAAAATGTCAGACTGTCAGTATGTTAATTGCTGCCTTTGTAACAAAATAAAGTTTTCAATTACTTACAATGCGAATACATACTACGATACAAGACATATTTTGAAATGTCGACACTCTACATCCTGTTTCATTTCCTTCAGCAATATCCGGTATTTCTTCTAACTGGTTAAAAAACAGGATGTTGTATCAAGCTTTATAATGTATGACACAAAGTTAAGCTGTTTTCTTCTGAACTTTGTTAAAAGAAACAAACATCTTTACTCAAGTAGTAGGTACACCGATGGATAAGTTTGAATAATCATCATCATCTCAGTCGATGGACATCCACTGCATGGGCAAAGGCCTCTCCCAAGGATCGCCACAACGACCGATCCTGCGCTGCCCTCATCCAACGGGTTCCCGCGCCGCCTTCATCAGGTCGTCGTCGGTCTACCTTGTGGGGTCGGTCCATCCACGCTGCGAGATTTGATTATACTTAATTCATAGTTTACTTTGGCCTACCCCTTCGGGGAATATACAGGGTGAAATTAATATCATTTAGCATCCTTTTAAACTAAGGGACAACTTTTACTATGGGAGCAAACCAATCGAAACAAAAAAAAACAGCTGTCCCATACTAAACTGCACCCGCATCAGGTACATTAAATATTAATCCAACACGTTAACCACCTTAATCGCTATTATACAGGGTGAAATCGATATCATTAGCATCCTTTTAAACTAAGATTCTACCCAACAGCAGCAGAGGACAACAGATTTTTTTTGCTCCGATTTGTTTGCTCCCATAGTAAAAGTTGTTCAGTTTGATGGGTAGATTCTTAGTTTAAAATGATGCTAATGATATCAATTTCATCCCGTAGTCGTGGGAATATTCTTTATACTTACCTTTTGCATTGTCCTTGTCGGAATCGATAACAATCTTTTCGCTTCGTCATATTTATCTCAAAAACGTACCCATAATAAAACAGAACGGCTTCGAAAGGTAATAAATAAGACAAAGCTTCCCGTGACAACAGTTTTCATGTAAGTCAAGCAGTAATCTGCGCCTTATAGTCACTTATCCAGTTTAATTGGTCATTTGGCTGCTGGCGTCGTCTTACATTGTCTCTCGACAAGTTGTCGGCGATATAAAATACTACGAAGCTGTAACCATTCAGAGTTTACACCAGGCATGTCAAACATTTTTTTCCGTTCGCCTTTTCTTGCGGCCCGATCCAATTTTAAGCTTCTTGTCGCGGCCCGCGAGCATGCTGACTTTTAGAAGTAGGAATATTGTGTATGGTCGTCAAAATGGTGGTGAAAGTTTTAAGTCATGTCAAGTCAAATGTCGAGCTCGCTTCGCTCGTTCGTTTTTTTTTTATTTTACTATTAAAATAAACGATTAAAGTCATATTCTATGATCAATGCAATGAGTTTTATTTCTTTATGTTCTTTGCGGCCCACTGATTCTACTATTTTGCATGTAAATAAATAAATAAAAGTTTTTTATTTGTCTCAAAACAGCAATACACAAAATGACACAAGAAACGTAGCAAAATATTAATTAATGTGGCCCACCGATGACTTAGAGTTTTACATGCCTGGTTTACACGATCATATTTTATTTTTATTATCAGCGATCGTTACTTACTTTTGGCCAAAAGCCTCCCATCCTTTCTCTCCATGAGTCTCTGCACTTCGATAGACCAGTTGTTAAGGAAACCATTAATTTCGACTCGGCACTATTTTCTGGTGTGTTTCGAAGCCGATTTTGTTTCGTTGCGGACCAGTTGGCGGTTTTTTGCCCGTAGGTCATCTGGCATGCGGCACCATTTGACAATCTACCGGATCAGGCACCAGGCAGGCACATTCTTTTCGGTTTTAATAAAATTGGTTCTAGATTAAGTACCTTTTGTTAAGTGGCAAAGATTAATCTTATACCTACCTACTTAAATAGTTATCCTGCTGAGCTTTAAGAATATTTCTCTAAAATTAATTAACTACGTGATACTCTGTCTCATACCGAACAAAATAAATTGTAAATTTTAATCTTGATTTTATGAAGGGAGATGTAACCTTCATAAGTCTCGTCCAGAGTTTAAGATTTTGAAGTGAAGTCTGGATTATGTAAGAGTGAAGCTTTAAGTGAAGCTATGCGTAAATATGTTTACGAGTATATAGGGAGAAAATAAATGAACAATGTCAATAAATATAATTAAATTTTATTTTTTCCAATGAAATATAAATAAAAAATTTTAATAAACTGTAACTCATTTACACAACAATGCCATTTATTTACGAGTCGTAACAATTTTACATAATAATAATAAATATTAATATTTTTATCAACATCGATTCTTTTAATAACATTTTCAATACAATGCAAGGTAATTTTATATTATCTATAATACTCGTAAGTTTACTTTATCTACAGTGGAAGTACCTAAAACTGTAAATTATAATTCCCAGCCTTATAAAACCAAGTTTTAGATACTAACACAATTCAAAAATTGTAAATTTTAATTTTTTAAATTTATTTATTATGTATTACAGATGAATAATCACTCGATACACGGAGGTATAATTACTTTTTTTTTCAGGTCAGTTCTTTACACGACTAATAGAAAAGTTTGAGCCTATGGTTCTAAAATAATATAATACCGGATGACTTTTTATATCAGTAGAAAAATTACATGTCAGGTATACTTACTACAAGACAAGCAGAAGTACATAAGACAGAGCATGGTCTTAAAGATAGCCGGTTCTTAATTGACATTGTACAACTACAAACACGATAGGATACACTTCATGTTCATAATTGAAGTAGGTTCGGAAACAGAATGACTTCACATGAAAATGTGCTTGCTTATAAAACATTTCTACGGTTTTTAAGGGTTAAAATTGTGTAATTTAAAAAGGGCTCTGCGTCTTTAATTAATTAATGTATTGCTGTCTTTCTGTGACATAATTTTTTCCTCGCAAAGTTAAAGAAGTCATCCGGTATTCCTTAAACGTTTAAGCGTATTTTGCTTTACACTTTAAACTGAAATAAATAGCTTTACTTTTACATAAAATATACAGATTTTTAAATGTTATTAAGAGAAAAACAACAGTATTTTCAATACGTGTAAGTTTAAAATCCAATACCATAATTGCACCTCAGACTTAGCCTCATTCCAAACTTTGTTAGCCATTTACAAAATTGTGGTGGTTTTTAATTATTTTTGGGGTAGCCAAAGTGGAATTCGTGGTTTGAGAGCTTCCATCGTAATATGTTTAGGGAAACATCATACTACAATAATAATATAATATGTATTTTATATCATAGTAAAATATACTTGGCACCAAATCACCGAAGAATGTTATGAGGAATTTTTATATCTTCTTTAACCAGTATATGCTCTATTGCAATCTAAAAACATTTTATAGAAAGATGCAACCGACTGCAGTAAACTAACAAATTATATCAAAATTCAAGGTTAAGCTACTGAGCAATAATGTTTAACTATCTAAAAGCAAATTTAACGGATGCCATTGCAAACTTTATCTGTATAAGTCTTAAAGCGTTTTCCAAAGTTCTCAAACGACGATTTCCAAAGCGAGGGGTTTAAAATCAAGGTCACATTACGACTGACAATCAGTGCAAGTCGACCTCTTCCTCCTTTCCTCTACTTCTTCCACCTCATTGACCTCCTCATTGTCCCTTCCGAGCCTAACAAAATGATCCCGTGCCCTGCTCTTCCTCTGAGGATATCCACTGACAACCAACTCAGCAGTTTGCTCGTAGCCTTGCTTCTCGTCATCAACTGATCTTCCCAACCTGATGAACTTAGGATCACGCCCCAATCTCACGAAGTTTGAGACTCTTTTAGAGACAGGGCCGTCGTAATCTTCTTCGTAGGATCTGAGGAGTGTGATAAGGTCGTCGGTGGTCAGGGCCAGGGGTTGGGATCGTCCGAGGCGGAGGAAACTATTGCCACGTCGCGTCGGACGCTGGAAGGCTTCCCGGATGTCTGCTGCTGATGGCTCTGGTGGGTACGATCTGCCGAACCTGTGGAATAAGGTGGTTTTAGACGTGTGCTTTCAAGCTTCGGGATCTTGCTACGTAGATGCCGGATGCTCAGGACAGAAGAAGGTGGTAAACAAATGGAGGCCTATACCCAGCAGTGGGTGGATTCAGGCCGTGGATGATGACGTGTGCTTTATTAATCATAGTGCAATATTAACAGTAGTACCAGGTTAATAAGGCTTACCGATGTACCTGCGCAGTTGACAAATTTTAATAGCGCGCTAAATTATATTGACCAATCTGGATGTGCCACCTTCAATCTGTTTACGCTATTGGCTAATTTATTTTCGCGCCCTTTGCTTTGCTAAACGACTTGTTTGCACTCTTTGATAACTAAATGTCTTCGGGTTTTGTCCGGGACTCGGGCCTGCTCTGCGCAAACGAAGATTGACGACCGGACTTATTTTACTGGTCGTACTACTTTTCCTCGTCATTTCCTGTATAGTCGGAGTGTCCATCAAAGTAAGGTGAACCCAAGATTTCCACAACACTCCATCGGACTTCAGTGACCTTTACTAGGACGAGGAGTTAGAGTCCAACAGAGCGTCTTTTTATTTCTCATTGGCTTTTAAGTGCCTCTACTGCCAATCCTACATGTTGATCCTTTGAGCTTCAATTACTCTGCTGTCCCTACAAGCTCGCATTCTTGATTAGATCGCTCAAATAGATCCCAAGCATATGAAACCATTATGGAAATTAAACCAACCTGATCATACTCCGGTCTATGGCACTCCGACGTCTAGCCTCCAGATCTGGTGACCGTCTGACAGGTGAAGCAGCCGCTCCGATCACCAGCCACACCACCGCCATCACAGCAACGCCACGGGAGTAATGCTTCATAGTCTTAGAATCTGGGAACAAAAGTGGTTTAGGTTATGTACTTGAAGAATATACTGGGTGCAACGACCAGATTTACTGAAGATAACATGTTGTAAGTAAGGGATGCTTCATCGTTGTTAGGGGTCACAAAACCGGTTTCACCGAAACCCGAAAAACCGGGTAAACCGGTTTTGACGACAATTTCCAAAACCGGGTTTCAGTTTAGCCAAAACCGCGGTTTTCGATTTTTCGGTTTTGTCATACATATTCCCTAAACTCACTCGACATTTGCAGAAATGCAACGCTAGAAACAAGCATAACGCTATTAGTAAACGTGTGGGGAACCTATCGGTGAGGCCGAAGGAATAAGTCCACAGTAATCTCAATATTTATTTGAACAGAACTTCCAAGAAATACAGAATGCAATTTGACACTCGATTTTCGACAGCGATCGTCTTCGCGTTTCGATGCACAATGCAATGCGCATGACGGCCGGCGCATGTCACGGGGCGCATGCGTCCGACGAGCTCGTGAGGCGATCGTGTCGTGATCGTGCCTGTCCGGTCAGCGGGGACGGATGTAGTAGACAGGGAGTTCCCGCAAACGTTTGGAGCTCTTCGACGACGACCTGAGCAAAACGCTATTAGTAAACGTTTGGAGCTCCTCGACGACGACCCAAAAAGTCTTTTTGCTTTGAGCAAAATGATAATGTGGCAACTAACTACCAAGTTCTCGTATAAACTGCTCAACATGGTGCAGCAATTAAGGACGACTGCAGGTTGACAAAACAAAGCAGTGGTCACGATATGAACCTTTAACGCCGCCCAATCAGTCTACTTTCTCAAGTCTACAAACTGTTCGCCAAAGGTCTGTGAAATTACCGTTTTCTTGGATGACTATCAGCCTGCCGAACAAGCAGACTTCCGTAAAGAATACTCATCGATGATAGACCACATTCGTGCAGTTAAGAAGCTGAGAGAAAGATGCAGACATATCAACTACCTTGTTGTGCACTTGGTCATGTTTCATTCTCTCCATAAAATATTGACAGATATCCTCCAGGAGCAGTAAAGTTATGCAGATGTATAACATGAGTTAACCTGACTCGTTTCCATTAACCGAAGAATGTGACAAGGGGTTACCATATCTGGATCATCAGGGATACCGCTAACAAGTCAAGAACAAATTTTTATGGTGGTATGGCTTTTAGTTCAATCGAATGAACTAACATTTCATACTTTCGTAGTTATACCTGTCATACGCCGACTAAATAGGTAAGATTAATTGTATTTCAAAACTGATTATATTATTTGCAAGAAAAGTGATACAAAATTATCAAAAATGCTTCAATTGTTTAAAACAACGTTTTATTTAAAAAACAAAATGAAAACCGAAAACAAAACCGAAAAACCGGAAAACCGGTTTTGACATATAATGAAAACCGAAAAACCGGTTTTGTAATATTCCTTCGGTTTTGTGACCCCTAATCGTTGTCTACGTTCTATGGTAAAAAGAAATGAAGGAGGATAGTATCATCAAAATCCCAACCATACTAAGACCTCAAAATAAGTCTTTGAATCAAGGTCTGTTTCTTGAAGACATGAATTAGCAGACTGAGTCAATAATCTTCTTTTACAATAATTAGAAATAGTTGGATTGATCTGAGTTCTTGCCAAACGCTTTTCCGCCTATTCGATATTCTACACAATATAGATTCCGCACAACTGACATTGAACACATTCTCTATTCCACGCAGTCTTCAATTTTTATACAAACGCATTTCTTCCTATTCACGATTCTACACAATATTAATTACACGCAACTGACTTTCATCACATTCGCTATTTCACGCTTAGGTCGTCAGGATGACCTTTTCTACCATGTCTCCGACTGCAAAATCTATGGGTGATTGTGACCCTTAAATTTTTCAGCAAGCTTTTGATTATTATTTCTCAGTTCATTAAAACGAATTAAAAATATTAAAAATAAATTAAATAAATTAACAAATTAAAATTTATTTTATCAATTAGGCACATTTATAAAACAGATTACAGTTAAAAAATTCCTAATGTAGACAGATTAAAAGAAAGCAAACCATAATTCTAAGCATACGTGCACATCATGAAATAAGCAAAAGTTCCAATACTATTTCTAAAACGAATTAAAGATTAGTAGATTTCCAAACAAAGTCATCTACCGACACGAGGGGTGACAATGGACTCAAAACGTATGGCTGCAAATCCACTAAACGTAACATAGGTACTTGCACGTATTTAAGTAGGTTCCTACCTACCCTTATAAGCTATAAAATCTTTTAAGTAGTTAATAAAACACAGGCCAATGAAGATTACAATAAAGTGATACCTGCAAGAAAAGGAAATTGTATGACATACCTACCTGATACATAATTTTGAAGGTAACTTAATTACTAATTAATTCCGAGTCCATTAATATTTCAAAACCAAGTTTTCGTCTACATTCACTATGTTTTGGCAATGACTCTCATATTTTCCCATTGTTTAAAAATAAGTATTCAATAAATGTAGTGCATTGGTGCAAAAATGTTGCTCCGTCGCGTCGATGTATCTGTATAGCATAACATAGCATATGCTCACGAACTCACGACTATTTTCCTCGAGGGGGTTGTCAGAGATATTCTGAAACCTCAGAACATCCACGTATCACCAGTAGTACCTACCGAAGCACTGTCCTGTGTGACGGGGGGTGAGCCCGTCGCCACTTATAATGGACAGTAGGTACAATACATGCCTCGGAATTGAAGCATGCAGTTCTCCTCACGATGTTTTCCTTCACCGAAAAGCCAGTGGTGTAACAAATCGTACATAAATTCCGAAAAACTCATTGGTACGAGTCAGCTTGGACGGGGATCGAACCATCGCCTCCTGCATGGCAGGCAAGGTTACTCGCCACTGGAACACCACAGCTTCGATGTGTCTGTTACTGCACTAATAGCATCACAAAACTAACCCCAATATAAATTTGTCCAAAATAGGTAGGATGAAAATAGATTTCTGAATTTTCTACATAGGGTATTGTGTTGTTCAGAAAGATACCTACATAGAAATGGAAATATAGGTGTAATCATTTATGAAAAGTTCAGTTTATTATAGTAAAATGTAATTACCTAAGTATATTTCTTATGATTTTTCCGCATCCGTTTAATGTTCCTTGCAAGTTAGTAAATTTTTACGAAGAGAACGGTCATTGACCGCAAAACATAAGACTGATAGTCTCCCATTCATAAAAGCAGTGATGTTACAAATCTCATAAAACGATAATAACAACTCCTACTTAATATTATCTTCATTCGTAAGAGTATCATCACACGCGATGTCAGAAACGCGCGGTTTCTAAAGGTAATATTTTTCATCGCACCGCAGTTGAACTTTATGTAAATGCCTTTGAAATGTTTGTTTGATTCGAGAAAAGTCAATTTCACCATATCCTTACTGAAATATAAGATATATTTCTCACACTCTGTTTGACACTACACTTTCAGTCATGTCGCGTTCGAAAAACTAGTATTTTAACATGAGTCACATAAAATAAAATTAAATGATATTTTCCAAACGTGAATAGGAAGGACACATAAAAGGCTTGAAATTTAAAACAGGAAGGTAATTAAATTCAGACTATATCTTATTTAGTATTCCATTGTCAGTATTCTTAGGATAACGATGAGACCTTTAAGATGGTTTTTATTCCGATTATCTTGATTTTGTATACTTTGTTTTATTCGAACACATTCATCATCATAATCTCGCGGATGGACGTCCATTGCTGGACATAGGCCTCCCCCAAGGATCGCCACAACGACCGGTCCTGCGCTGCCCTCATCCAACAGATTCCCGCCGCCTTCACCAAGTTGTCCACCTTGTAGGGGGCCTACCCACGCTGCGCTTTCCAGTACGTGGTCACCACTCGACAACTTTTCGGCTCCATCGGCCATCGGTTCTATGAGCAATGTGCCCTTCCCATAAACAATTTGCAATTTTATTTAATCTCCGTGTCTTTCCATGCATTACCACCGCGGTTCACGGGCTAGTGTGATAATGACCTAAGCTGAAGGTCATCGCGGTAGACTAGTCGGCGCCGCGGCGGGTGGACGTCTGCACCATAATATATTGCTGTCAAAACTTACTTCATTCGTTTCCCATTCTTTTCTCTACACCATGTCACCACAAAAAGTTAAAATCAGCCTTATAAACGGTTTTACGATGACATTTGAAAGAAACAATTAATTTTTTTATATTGAGATATAGTAGGTATTCTTAATTTTGGAACAAAATAAAACTTGTGTTATGCTAGTATTCAGATCAATCATTCAAAATTGTGAAATAAATGCTCGAAATCGAGCAAACGCAGATTTTCTAATCGTATATTTGCAGCATTTAAAACCGAGCAGAATAATTATAGTTACAATGAAAAGGTAATTTTTTAAGCTTACAATAGGTTTTGCATGCCACGTACGACAAAGCGACAAAACGATAAAGCCGTTATGCGCGCTCATTTTGTATCTTAGATCAAAATAAAATGAATGGATAGGCCTTACGCGAACATTTCAAACCAGAAAAATGAGGCAAAACAAATGAAAGGTTTACTTCAAATTTGTATGCAAGTGCCCTAGATTTGACAGATAATGGCGCTAGTTTGTATGGACCAAGTGCACCAGTAGTTTGCTTCAACTTACCGCGATTTAGGCCTATCCATTAATTTTATTTTGATCCAAGTTTTGTATGCGCAAATAATACAGAAGGAGGCACATCTCGATTTTACTCGCTTTCTCAGGAGTGGCATGCTAGGACCACAGTTGTAGAGAGGAGATATTATTGCGTGTTATACATATGTCACCGTAAAATTGTAAATAACGTTAGATTGTAATCTATCTAGCGAGATTGTAAACTGTCGAAATATTGTGAACCGTAACATACTGCTTATAATTTAACGCATTATTTTTCGATAGCTTAGAAAAAGTATATGTCTAGAATGAGCCTCACGAATATCCCGTATAAAACAAAAGGGGCTAAGTTTCATAGGTTGGTGTGCGTGAGGCGCCCTACAAATTATGTATGTGTGCGTGTATATGTATTGGGTTTAGGAACCAGTACTGGTTCCAATTTTTTTCGACGCTTTCGTATCTTCGACTGTCAATCTTGACATATACTTTATCAAAGTTCGATAGATTATAATCTTTACTTCCAATTTTACGGTGATATAACATGGTGTAAGAAAACGCCCTAGTAATATTTATCGGGCTGGTTAAGACCATCAAACTGAAAATCTTTCACTATGGAGGTGTATGGAGGGAGATAACTATGCGAAAACATAAAAAAATCTGCCGTTTCATACAAAACTGTAGTACCTAACCTACGGCAACTCGACTCAAATGTATGGCAATGCAGATTTTATTTCTATGTTGGCTCCATAGTGAAAGTTGTTTAGTTTGATGGTTCTAAACCACCCCTTTAAATGTTACTAGGGTGTTTTTTTACACCCTGTATAATAAGGTCACAATGAAACCTCCGGTGCTACCCAAAGTATAATATTTCTATAACGAATGATTTGAGGGACATACGAAAAAAGACTTTTGCTGCAAATTGCTCATCCCTTCCAGTATATTTATGGTTAGTCATAAATAAAAGGAAATTGGGGTGTTAAAGTATTTGTATTGGCTTTATTATGGACGCAGAAAGCTTTAAGAGCTAACATAAAAAAAAATCTAAACGTTACTTCATCATCATAGCGACTAGTGCAAAAATTTGTATCTCATTTCTTACTGTATGGGCATAGATAATGATTTCGTCTATGGTATACCCAGCAGTGGGTAGATTCAGGCGCGGGATGATGATGATGATCATGATGATGCTGAGATTCTTCTTGATAAGCTAGCGGTTCTAAAACGCACTGCTGAAAATCACGCTTAAGAGGATAGACCAGTACAGTTTTCTCCATACAAACATATTCCCCTGTTTTCTTCCTGGATAATAACACTAGAGCTAATATTTTTTTACCATACAATCTATGTCACCTCTGCCATGTCTCTATGCTTTGCTCTTTTGCGTTAATTAATTACTGTAAGAGCTACGGACCTTCGAAAATTACCAATTTTACCACCCGTTTTCAGACATCCAGTAAACAAATTTGACGAATATAAACAAAAAAAGCAAAACATACGAACATAGCCAAAGTCTTTCTCATATAATTTTTGAAAGAATTATTAAAATTGGTTCAGTTTTGGAGGAGGAACCAGGAGAATACGGAATGCTGATTTTGTAGATTTTTTGTATATTAAATTGGTCCGAGCTGCAGTTGTCTCTTTTGCATTCAAGTCGGCGGGTTGTATGAGTGAGTCGGATCTGATAAATACGTAAACAGTCGGAAAAGTGACCTATTCTCCAAATTAGCTTTTCAGCCCACCTATCCTCTTAATAGCGTGTAATTTTACACTGAGAAAAGAGCTATTTCCAAAATCAGCAGCTCTTTAGGTCACTGCGATAGACAAGCTCGTTCTAACAAACAACATGTCGCACAAAACAACACAAAATGACACGTTGCGGTCTGTCATTGCCATAGTGACAAATTGATCTCCAGAACATCAAGGCGGTGCGGCACAGCATTCAACTGGAACATGTTGCTTCTATGAAAGGGCCTGTCTATCGCTAGAGTGTAAGTCAATGCTTTAGGTACATTACATAAGGATCGTTACGCATTGAAAATTACGAGCCATTTCCTATCGTAAAAAAATCAACGCTTTAATTTAAATACGTGGTTTAATGTTTGTTCTTTTATGCCAATATGCTCTTTATTTCTTAAAGAACTGCCAGATTATTTCGAAAATGTACTCGTATGTATGTGTGTTATGATAAGTTAGCATATTTACAGATCAAACCACAAGGCTGGGCTCCTAAGGGAGAGCATTGTTTGACTTTACGATCAAGAAGGGACCTTGCTGTCGGTTTAGAGTTATTTATGATTTCGAAATCAAATGATAGATGATAATATAATATAAAAGCGAAATGACTGTATTCTTTGCACCAACATCTAGCAACTTAATCGATTTTATGTTAACTGGGTTTTTCGAACGAAATCGTACCAACAAACCTATTCATTTTATTCAGGCTTGCACCAAAAAGTATGTGATATTAGTGTGATATAAGTAAGTATTAATATCTAAAAATTCTAATATACTTATTGGTTCAAGATGTATTTTGCAGAATTCTAACTAAGTGATTTGTCACTAACATACTCATGTTACGAAGACTCCTTCGTAGGCGTAGGGGCATAATTATCTGATGTATATGTCGGAAAATGACAGTAAATATAGATCGTCACGACACGGTTCGACATAAATAAGGATATATCTCACCAAATAATGAGCTATATCGACATACATTCATGATAACCACTAACATTAAACTGACAATTGCAATATAAGGTAGACATTCTTGTTTAGCTTGATCTCGGGAGAAACAGATCTCACCGATCCGCTGACCTGATTATATCGCTGTAGATAAGATCTCATTGAATTCGATTCAAATGTTTCTGTATCATTATCTAAATGAAAACATGAATCCAGAATGGTGAAGACAGAATAAACCAACACCTTCACTTGAGAGGAAATTGAAAAATTTGAATTTACGTCTTCAACAGGATGAGGTCTCGTAAATTTACGTGGTTTAATCTAAGTTGTACGTAAGTACTTGTGCATTGAGGCAAGCAGAAGTTCTGTTAGGTTTATTTAATGTATGTAATAACTGACTCCTTCTCATAACTAATCTTTCCTGAGAGATTAATAGAAGAATATGACAAACGACAACCCCTACAATATTAACATTGTAAGTCACTTTTACATTTTGCAAGGGAGAACATAAAAGTTTAAATTTTGTGTTATTGGGCTGTACCTAGAACGATCCTGGATAAACCACAATGTGAACCAAGTAAATGATTGATTGAATAATTATTTCATTGATTATCCCTGATTCTAATTGTCACTCTATTTAAAATTGATTCATAGGGAGTTTCGATTATTGCGCCGTCCCCAAACAATGGGATAAGCGATAAATGTAATTATGAACATGTCTCTCTTGATAATAATAGGTAGATGACTAGAAAGAGCATGGAACATGCTTAAGAGGATATAATTCGTAGCGCGCTAAATACAAACGTACTATGGTGATATTTTGCAGAAACAATCTAGAAACAAATATGCTTGTATGGAGTCAGATTTTCGTTTAAATGTATATTTTTAAAGTTAAAGTGACTCAAAGATTTCCATACAAATCTTAAATTAATCCTAGCATTGAAACTGTATATTTTAACGAAAATCTGATTCCATACAAGCATAGAGATTTGTTTCTAGAATGTTTCTGCAAAATGTCATTGACTTTAATTGGTTAGTATTGAAAATATCACCATAGTACGTTTGTATAGAGCGCGCTCCGAATTATATCTCCTTAATTCTTGATCTCACTGATTATACATAATAAGATTGAGAATAAGAATGGGCCCACCACATGCGAAAGTCCGTCAACCATTCGATATAGGCACTGGAACAAAACACGTGTGGAAAAGCTAATCAATTAATTATAAATACTATGAATGTTTTTTATATTGGTTCATTACTTTGGAGCATGTAATTTCTCTATGGTGCCTACCGATTTATCTTTGAACTTTTATTTGCATTTTTTCGATGGCCACGTACACTTTCAAATCACGTATTAGGTACGAAAAGATAGCGAAGCTCGCTCCACTGAACTGCTATTTATTTTATTTACCAAGTTTATTAACTTTGATGTTTTCTGTTTATCTAATAGTAAATTGAATAAACTGCCAATTTGTATAAACGAGCAGGGGCGTTTGTCAGATCGTTTGCTGGGTGCAATTAATGGTTGCCGGTTGTGGTTCGATCCTTTGGATACCTGAACATCAACGAGCCTGGAAGCTATTTGCGAATATCACGTATTTTAATTCCTAAGCGAAAGTCAATGAAATAGAAGGAAATAGAGTTAGTGCCATTTTCGTATGACATTTAGGTAAGTTTTCAGTATAGTGTGTTTACTACAATAGGTTAGGTTTAGTATTTCGGTTTTGAATAGAAAAAAAGATTGTTTAAAATGATGGTCAGTAAGTTTGCCAAGAGCCAACTCCGAAGTGCGTTCACACACGATGACGCACTAACGGAGCGGCAGATGTCAGTCCATAGAACCACACCCGGTGCGTCAATGCGTCACCGTGTGTGCTTCTACGTGCGGTTTCATACAACTCCTTGCTTCACAACTGACGGACTGACGTCTGCCGCTGCGTCAATGCGTCATCGTATGTGAACGCACTAAGTAAGCACTTTTAAGTAAAATGTTCCATACACTACAATATTCTTTATTTCGACAATTCGGTTCTTTTGTACACTAAGGAAATTAGGTACATAAATTTAAAAATAATTGTAGTCTGTCCCAATGCAGGGCAAAGGCCTCCTCTCACAAATAATGGTGAGAGGGGGAGTACGTCATACTCCACTACTCAAGCGCAGTTCGGATTGGATGGATAGGTACAGGTTAGTGTTCAACTTACTGTCATATAATTTTCAAGCCGCCATATTCCTCTGACCTACAATTAGAAGTATATTATATGTTATTAGCTTAACGAATACCTACGTATCATTTTATAAGTAACAATAATGTATCTTAAAAAATAAATTAGACCTAAATATAATTACCTATTAAATTAGCCCCAACACTGCAAGATTTCCCTTCTAAGTAAAATGTACAAGATATTGTTCGAAGCGAAGGCGTCATGCATATAAATGCACCGTTGTTTCGACTTGAATGGTCTTACAATAGTCGTCTGAGTTGTTCGCGGAAGTTGCCTACGTCTCACAGGCTTAGGTGTCAGGTCAAATGGTATTATATTGTACAATAATAGGGACATCTTACTGGTGGAACATTTCTTTTAATTTATTGATGACAATATCTGTAAGAAATTAGTGAATGCTGAAATGACGGCTAAAAGAGATGAATGGAAGAGAATGACATATTGCGCCGACCCTAGATAATGGGAAATGGGCAAGAGAATGATGATGATGATATGATTACAATATCGCGCTATATAGCGACGACATTTAGAGCGACTACTAGAGCGTCGGTGGCTCGTTGCGGAGAGGTATGGAAAGCCAATTATGGGGGTCAGTGTTCGAATCCGCACGGACAACACGCCATGTACCAATGAGTTTTTCTAACTTATGTAGGAATACCGACTGCTCTCAAACGGTGAAGGAAAACATCGTGAGGAAACCGCTGAAGAAGAAATTCTGATGTGTATATGAAGTCTACCAATCCGCATTGGGCATGCGTGGTGGACTAATGACCATACACCCTCCCTGAGGCCTGTGACCTGCAGTGAGACGGTTATAGGATTATAGTGACTACCTATCTGTCACCCTGGACAGAGTTTAGGCACTGGCAGTGAAATGTGACTATTCTAAATAATTATGTTAAATTAAGAATACCTCTGACTATTAAACAGATGTAAGGAAAAGTATCATTAACCTTTAAACCACATACTCTACCCATCAAACTGAAAAACGTTTACTATGGGAGCACACCTGTCAGAACAAAAAAAATCTGCAGTTCCATACGTTTGAGTCGTGTAGAAACTAGGAAGATTCTTGATTCAACGTCCCTGTGTAGAAATTGCAGTTTAGTATGGAGCAATCACTGACATACTCTCGCTAAAGTGTAGGTATGTCAATATACAAGGTGTTTCATAAGTAAAAATAAATATTTAAAACTCTTATGGGGGTTGTTAAGACCGTCAAATTGAACAACTTTCTCTATGGGACCAACATCAAAATCGAGAAAAAAAAAATCTGATAGGTATCCCCATACATATTTTAGCTCTAGTCGATTTGTAGAGTATGGAACATATTTTTTTTTTCGCGATTTCGATATTAGTCCCATAGTGAAAGTTGTTCAGTTTTATGGTCTAAACCACCCCCTTAAATGTTCATTTGTATTTTTGTAACACCTTGTATAATATGTCAATGGGAGCAGTAGATTTTTTTGCGCTGACAGGTTTGCTCCCATAGTAAAAGTTGATCAGTTTGATGGGTAGAGTACCTATGTGGTAAAGGTTAATGATAATTAGTGAGCTCCTTTTATTATACGTCCCACTGCAGGACACAAGCCTTCCCTCAGAGATGGTTAGCGTAGACTTCGCATACGCATCGGAATTTCTTTCTCAGTGTCCATAAAACTCCATAGGTTTCCTCACGATGTATTTCCTTAACAGTTTGAGAGCAATCAGTATACCTATAACGTATACCTATGAGTTACAAAAACTACATAGAGAAATTACAAGGTCCAAAAACTCATTGATAAAAGTCGTGAGCGTATAATGCTTATTTAGGACAAAACAGATAAGAAGGCGTCCGACGTTTGTTATTAAACAATTCTAATCAATTCTAGTGCCCCATCCAAAGTAAGAATCAGAGAAGCCAGCCAAATTCCAAGGAATTAAGACGCAATTCGATGTTCCGAATCAGAAACAAATGTGAGCTGCAACCAGCGGAGCGAGCGAATTTCATTACAACCGTCGCACGGTGTGAGTTAGAAGATAAATCGTTTAGAATACAAGTAGAAAATCTTTTGAAGTTATTCAAAACGGAACAGAATATAATCCGTGTTTAGCGCGCAAAATTGGACCATTTTTTGACTCCTTTTGTTTGACTGCTGTCCTAGCCATCCAATTTAAATTAATGAATTTGTTTACACACGATCTTTAGATATACTAAATCTCTATAGCTGTGGTTTGATTTGACAGATGTCGATTAATTTAAGATTTGTATGGTAATCTTTGAGCTCCTATCTTTGAAACTATATATTTTAACGGAAATGTGACAAACTACAAGCACAGAGATTATAGTGTCCGGAACGTGTTTAAAAAATGTCATTGACTTTAAATGGTTAAGTACCTATTAGGTATCCAAAATGTAATTAAACTTTCATTTGTTATCTGGCTAACCAACACGATGACGCATTGACGGAGTGGCAGACGTCAGTCCGTCATTTGTGAAGCAAGGAGTTGTAAGATATCGCACGTAGAAGCACACACGGTGACGGATTGACGGTGCGTGTGTGCTTCTACGTGCGGTTTCATACAATTCCGTGATCCTACTAACCCTATATATTCTCTTAAATAATTCGCTGTAGCTGAAATTGTAAGTATTATGAAAACTCAATTACGTATACGATTGAACATTTTGGCTGTACCTACCCAAAATAAATCATACATCAGACCTCCTATCTGATTTTACTGATACAGAACAAAGTTTATATGTCGAATGTTTAGCAACAATCGAATTTTATTTTCGCAACTAATTGGATTGAAAAATGTATGAGAATAAAAATAATGGCGGTTGTGTTGTGTAATGTGAAGTGGAGTGCCTGGTCTGGATATAGATGCCATGATTTGTTTTTCACATTGTCAATTATTAAATAACACAATTTTGTATGTACACATACACATACCACCAAGTGCGTTTTTTGAAAAAAAAAAGTGAAATTTATAGGTGGAGATTTGTAACGCATTTAATTTGACGATCTACCTATTTCTTCTATCTCAATCAATAAAGTTAATTTAATTATGCATCTCTACAATTTCAATTTTGTTGTTTCCATTTCTATGTTATTCTTATTATAAATTAGTATTTTATTCCTTGTTATGTAAATAAATTACGTTAACTTAATTCGGAAACTACTGAACATAGTGACATGGTTTTATACCTAGTACCTACTATTTTTCAGGCATAAAGTATCGTGAAAAAGCTAAGAATATTTTCCATTATATTTGCTAACCTGAAATAAACTACACATTTTCTATTAATAATTAACGGTCAGAACAAAGGCGTCAGATCGTTGTCGTCGAAGTAACATAAAGGGATGTTTTATTGTTCCCATCTTAGTTCTCTCCGATACATCGACATTATTGATATGTAGAAGTGACAGTTACATTATCTGCTAAATAATAAGTAGAAAGAGTCACGTCAGGTTCTGACACGAGCACTTGTCTCGCGTGGTGTTCGCGCGGTTCGCGTTTTTGCCTGCCACGAGGCTCAGCAATACTCAATCTCATCTTGTTTTTGATCAAAAACAATCCCTGTGATTAGGATAGATAGACACTCCCACAAATTACTTGACACTGGCGAATATGCAGTGCTAACGCATAAGCAAAAGTCTATTAATTACAGAATGTACACTTAAATACGTTACTTACTTCACACCCCCTGTGTTTCAGACTATCAAACTGAATAACTTTTAATGGAACCAACATTGAAATTGTGAAAAAAGTAGCTGCATTTAAGTTTACATCCTGTTAACTGTTACAGTTAAAAAAACCTGTACTTAGTACTAGTTTTCACTAAAAGTTTTATATTAAACCTCTAACTTGAATCTTTAAACCAAGACCAAGAAGGTTGTAATAGACCGTCGGCCAGCTACAGTCAACTATACCTTATAAAATTAGCGAACTAACTCATTATGCACCTAAAGTAGACTAAAAATAAGTCATAAAAAACTTGGTCTGCCAGGGCGCAGCTTGGCACGTTTTCCGGTGTGATGAAAAATGTGGACCCCAAAATCACCCCATTTTACCTCATCGAATTAAAGGATGGAACTGGTCTGTTGGTCTAGAGGCCGATTAGTAAAGCCTAAAAAACCTGGTCTGCCGCCGCCTATCCTGGCAGGTTCATGGGTTCGACTGAATTTAGGGTGCTCCTCAGAGGGTGGATTTTACCTCATCGAATTAATGAATGAAATCAATGCCTATTTATAGTCCTATTAACTATGTTTACATATGCCTTGGTTTGCCTAGGCTCAGCCTGGCAGGTTTCCGGGTACGACCGATTTTACTTTAAAAAAATTGTTTAGCCAAACTTTAAAAACCGGTATAAACCTATAGAATCTGCGGAAAAATTAACTGAAATTAGCTTGTATAAATTAACTAAGATATATGTACTCATACAAATATCCCTGAAGGTGGAATTTTAATAGAAAAGGTTAACGGCCCGCGGAAACTAAAAGAGAAAGACATGTGGTCCCGAAGGAAAAAATGTCAAAGACCCTGGGCAATTTGAAGTCCCGATGTAAAAAATCCAAAATGTAAAATCCAAGATGGTCGACTTACATTTTCCAAGTCCTCATAACTTTGTAACCATTGACGGTCGGCGCGCTGTGTGTGTACAAATCAAATAAGTAGCAAAGGCCGACTTACAATGTTTACCTTTCGGTTCTATCAGAAGGCATATTTTTAGTGTCGAAAGAATGGTAGCCCAGAATTGTTAATCTATGTAACAAATAAATTGATAGTAAGATAACTCATTTATTTCACCTGAACCATATAGGAAGAACAGCGACTGACAAAGGTAGACAATTACCTACCTACACGATAAATTTAAATGCCTAATTAGGATATTCGGACATCGTAGGTATTTTTTTTATTAAGGGCTCATTCCTGATGTTTTACACTGCAATTCTGCCAATATCATGATGTGTGGAAGTATCGAAATCTCAATCTCCAGGATTGTTTTATTAACAAAAACATATTTGAGGACACCAAATAGCGAAACTGCGTGGCAAGTCCAGATATACAAACTGAGACGATCGCACGTCAATATACCCACCAAGCGACTAAGCTACTTTAAATAGTAAAAAACAAGTAAAACACTTAGTTCAACATGTCTCGATATAATATGGCGTTGACATGGACATGGCTTCGAAACCGGTGATTAGGCCAAAATAGTAAAAATACGTGTCGATCAAGCCAGCGTACACATGACGTTGATTTAGTGCCATTAAATAAGTAGTTCCTAAATAGTGCCTCCGTAGTTTGCGAAATATATACAGGGTCCAACTTAATATGCTGACACTTTTTTAAGGGGATGATCAGACCATCAAACTGAACAACTTTCTGAAATCGCGAAATAAAAATCAGCTGTCCCATACATTTGGCTCGAGTAGGTTTGTAGGTAGGAAAAAAGTTTCCAGTGTTGTGTTGTTGTTTGAAGTGTTGCAAAACATCAGGAATGAGCCCTTAAGACGTAATAGTAGGTGGAAATATCTTGGAGGCATCTTTTATTTTTCATTTTACGACTAGATTTATACCATTTACCGAAACAAAAGTCATACCTCAGTATTTTTTGGTAGTTTATCTAGTGCAATCATAAACTGACTGAATACAAGATTGGAATTACTTCACTCGATAGAAAATCGTCACAAAGATGACGTATTTTCATGCATTTTTAAACATTTTTTTCGTTTTAAAAGAACTTTAAATAGTTTCTGATTTTTTGCATTTATACTCACATATTCACCATTAGTTTAACTAGTGAAATCATAAAAAAAATGTAGAAAAAGTACTTTGGTTAGTTCTTTTTAATCTAAAATACGGCTCACGCACACACTTTTCGGAGCGCTGGGCAATCGCGTTTCTCATAGAAAATATTCGTCAGGACCTATGGCCCCTCAATAAAAAAATACCTACGATGTCCAAATATCTTAATTAGGCATTTTAATTTATCGTGTAGGTAGGTAATTGTCTACCTTTGTCCTTCGATCAAAATAAAATTAATGGATAGGCCTAAAGCGCGATAAGTTGAAGCAAACTACTGGTGCACTTGGTACATACAAACTAGCGCCATTATCTGTCAAATCTAGGGCACTTTCATACAAGTGACAAGTAAAAATTTCATTTGTTTTGCCTCATTTTTCTGGTTTGAAATGTTCGCTTAAGGCCTATCCATTCATTTTATTTTGATCGAAGCCTTTGTCAGACGCTGTTTTTCCTATATGGTTCAGGTGAAATAAATGAGTTATCTTTCTATCAATTTATTTGTTACATAGATTAACAATTCTGGGCCACCATTCGTTCGACACTAAAAATATGCCTTCTGATTGAACCGAAAGGTAAACATTGTAAGCCGGCCTTTGCTACTTATTTGATTTGTACACACACAGCGCGCCGACCGTCAATGGTTACAAAGTTATGAGGACTTGGAAAATGTAAGTCGACCATCTTGGATTTTCCATTTTGGATTTTTTACATCGGGACTTCAAATTGCCCAGGGTCTTTGACATTTTTTCCTTCGGGACCACATGTCTTTCTCTTTTAGTTTCCGCGGGCCGTTAACCTTTTCTATTAAAATTCCACCTTCAGGGCTATTTGTATAAGTACATATATCTTAGTTAATTTATACAATCTAATTTCAGTTAATTTTTCCGCAGATTCTATAGATTTATACCGGTTTTTAAAGTTTGGCTAAACAATTTTTTTAAAGTAAAATCGGTCGTACCCGGAAACCTGCCAGGCTGAGCCTAGGCAAACCAAGGCATATGTAAACATAGTTAATAGGACTATAAACAGGCATTGATTTCATTCATTAATTCGATGAGGTAAAATCCACCCTCCGAGGAGCACCCTAAATTCAGTCGGACCCATGAACCTGCCAGGATAGGCGGCGGCAGACCAGGTTTTTTAGGCTTTACTAATCGGCCTCTAGACCAACAGACCAGTTCCATCCTTTAATTCGATGAGGTAAAATGGGGTGATTTTGGGGTCCACATTTTTCATCACACCGGAAAACGTGCCAAGCTGCGCCCTGGCAGACCAAGTTTTTTATGACTTATTTTTAGTCTACTTTAGGTGCATAATGTGTTAGTTCGCTAATTTTATAAGGTATAGTTGACTGTAGCTGGCCGCCGGTCTATAAGCTTAGAAAAAGTATATGTCTAGAATGAGCCTCACACTTGTTCCGTATGAAACAAAAGGGGCTAACTTTCTTAGGTTGGTGTGCGTGAGGCGCCATACTAATTATGTATGTGTGCGTGTATATGTATAGGGTTTTGGAACCAGTACTGGTTCCTATTTTTTTCGACGCTTTCGTAGCTTTGACTGTCTATCTTGATAATCTAAGGTTGTAAGGTATCTAAGACCAAGGTGGGAGGTAAAGTAAGAGTACCTATTAGCTTATAAGTACCATATAACTATATCCATATGGATATGGATATGGATATCCATATAACTAGGGATCAAACTCGTGTTAGCATTTCCCCTCTGCCACGTTACAAGACTTAGGTACGAATTTTTATCGTTAATTAGAACTGTCACAAGCATTGACATTTATTTGCATTGAGACGATGCAATAGGCTTATAATTTTTATCGTGTAAAGTACTTACTATTTATACGATCAGCTGAGCTTCGTAAAATCGTAAACTTTATTCCTCTTTAAGATGTAGTACTTAAAAGACGTAACGAAAGCATTACTTAGGTTAGAAGTGAGTATTGACAACGGTTCAAAATGTATCTTTCGTCGCTGTGAATCACTATAGCATTTTGCCAGTGTAATGGTGACCTTATTGTAACTGCATTATTACTGTTTTTGGATAATGAAATATGATCTTGTTATGACGCTCTTATTTTTTGACACGTCATTCCATGGTGAAATTGAAACCTTCAATAAATAGGTGTAGGTACTTCTATGTATTCATAAATACATTATTTAACAGGTACTAAATCGCCTTTTCTTTGTTGCGCGCTCAAAACTTTTGACTATAGTCAGCTCATCAGATTCAATGGTCTGCGCGTACGTACAGCATCACAATTAGGCCAGTCAATTTACGACATTTGAAGGATGGGGCAGCAATTATGTATGGGACAACTTAGTTACGAAAATATAGTAGGTACTTAAGCATTTTTAAAGTAAAACTTCTTTACGCACGCTTGAGAGTAAGCTGGTGAATGCGTGACGAGAGCGCGAGCGTTTCGAAAAGTGTTCGGGCGAGGCGAACGGAAGCGACGTAGTGATATGTATTAGTACACTCCTTGCCAATAGCATAGAGTTTTCGAACGACGATGTATGATGACTTTCGTTGTCATGTGCATTACCAAAATATTTCTATATCTCTCTTTGTAACATAATTTCATGGTTACGTGGTTATATTGTTAAAATATGGTTACATTCTCGTTGCCGGGAAACTTTTTACTCCCTAAGCAATAATACTAATTTGCTAATTTTATTAAGACAATAAAATTGTCATAGGAATTAAAACGGTATGGTGGGTTAGTCATCAAAAAACTATTATTTATTTTTAAATGTCTTTAACTAGGTAAATAAAAATATTTGCTCCTTTTTTGAAGTGTGTAGGTCTAGGGAGCGCGTCATTTCTCTGTGGTATACGCCACGGAAAGTGTGTGCAAAAAGTTATTGCAATTAGCATTTTTAGATCGTGATTGACTGCGATACTTTGTGACTGCAATTTAAATGCAAAATGTACAATTTGGTTCTGTTGCGTATATATTTTTTATTATTGTATTTCTAAGAAAGTTTTACTCTATAATAACATAGTATACCGAAAAAAATACATACCTAACTAGTTCCGGGTCAAACTGTAAATTGACTTGCCTAAATGGAGATTTTAAGATGTCGCGGACATTGCAATCATCTAGCAATATACCTTTACTACTCATTCAAAATAAACAAGAGCACAAATTTCTATACAAAAGATTTAAAGATATCGAAAACCGATAATAATAACCATCGTAAAAACACCCATATTAAGTTTCTATTCAAGATAATTTTTGCAAAAAAAAAGTGACTGACAAAAGAAAAATATTTATCTCTTATTCGTCTCCAGCCTTAATCATAACGAAACATGAGGTTTAATAATAAAAACAGTCAACCTCGAGTCAGACCCGTGCACCAAGGGTTCCGTACAAACATTTACCAACAATTTTAATTTTTCTCCGGAATCCTTAGCGCGACGACGACGCTACACACACTTGGACAGTTTCCATTGTATATTTGTTGTTTTACTTTCGAGATGCTCTGTAATCGCACCAAATTTGACGCTTGTACCTATGTATTTTAGCTTTACAAAGGAAAAAAAAACATAGAAAAAAAAACTTGTTTCTTATAAGAAACCCTTAATTTTTTTTTTTGCTAGATAATCCAAAATAGTACCACATATACGTAAAAATTTCAATTCTCTACCTATATTACGATTACGGTTCAAAAGATATTATCCCTTTAGAAGTTTAGAGTTAAGGAAGGACGGACAGCAGCGTAGGTTTAGCAATAGGGTCCCGTTGGAACCCTTTGGGTACGGGACCCTGAAAAAAAGATGAAGGGATATTGGTATTAATTTGATTACTTTTTCCGATCAGCTGATGGTTCGGGACACGAATAAGGTACGAGATAGGAATGCTTAAACAAGGGTTTTTGAAGGTCCGAAACGGAATCGTTTTTGATATCGGTTCTTATCATTTTCGTATGCTGTTTTTCTAAGCTACTTAGATACTTGCAACGAGTTTGAGATGACGGCAGTCGGCAATGCTTGAAAGACATGGAAGTAGGTATTCAGCAGTAGGATTTAAAATTGTCCGTTAGTATAGGAATGCTTAAACAAGGGTTTTTGAAGGTCCGAAACGGATTCGTTTTTGATATCGGTTCTTATCATTTTCGTATGCTGTTTTTCTAAACTATTTAGATACTTGCAACGAGTTTGTGATGACGGCAGTCGGCAATGCTTGAAAGACATGGAAGTAGGTATTCAGCAGTAGGATTTAAAATTGTCCGTTAGTATAGGAATGCTTAAACAAGGGTTTTCAAAGGTCCAAAACGTTTTTGATATCGGTTCATATCATTTAATTATGCTGTTTTTCTAAACTACTGATACTTGCAACGAGTTTGTGATGACAGCAGTCGGCAATGCTTGAAAGACATGGAAGTAGGTATTCAGTAGGTTTTAAAATTGTCTGTTAGTAGGTCTACAGATTTGATTATTATAATCAATCAATCAATCAATGTAATTTAGTGCATGAATTTCAGGTGAATTATACATAAAACATAACATAAAATAAAGAGTGGCGTGTTGCGGAGAGCTATGGAAACTCAATATTGAGGTCCAGGAGTGCGATTTTTGAATCTCTTTCGGTGAGCTCAGCAGTTGTAAATGTCAAAATTACTCTGGAGATATGCATCTTTTACTACTGATTCGACTCTCAAAAATCGCACTCCTGAAGCATGATTTTTGAGAGTCAAATCAGCAGTAGAAAGATGCATGAGAACGCTTTTGTATGAGATTTAAAAACCGTTCAAGCTCACTGATGACATTCAAAAATCGCACCCCAGGTTCGAATCAGCACGGATGACATGCCATGTATCAATATTCGAATGTGATTTTGGAAGTTGTCGTAATTTTCCTGAACATTATTATTTAACGAAACGTGGATGTTCTGAGGTTCCAGAACATATGTGACTTCTGACTTTTTAGGTGTACCGGACTCCAAACTAACATTTTTTCTATTTTTTATATCTGTTTTTGTTTGTTCGCGCATCACGCGAAAACTACTGGACCGATTTTGATGAAAATTTTAGTGTTTCTTGGCTTATGATTCGATTTTATAGCTGGTAGGTTGGTCATTTCTCGCTACGATGAACCCGTGCGGACAAAGTCGCGGTTAAACTCAAGTGTTTAACCCAAATGGAATAAGAGAGCGTCCATATATCACGTGAAGCATAATTAGTACAATTTTCCCCCCACCAACCTTCCTCAATCAAACCTACATTAAACTGGACTATAGTGACAATTTTCTACAATATCTCAGTCGATCTGTCTATTTTATTAATACACTAGAGTTTACCCACGACTTCGTCCGCACTAATTATATACCAGATTTAAAGTCCAATCATAAGCTATCAAACAAAACAAGATTCATCAAAATCGGACCTGACGTTTTTGCGTGATGCTATTACAATTACAAACAAACACACAGACAGAAAAAAATTCTAAAAATGTTTGACTTGGAGTCCAATCTTATAACATGACATGCCAATTAACTGCCTCCGTGGTCTAATGGTTAGAGCATTGCAGACCATATCTTATAACGTAACATGCCAATTAACTGCCTCCGTGGTCTAATGGTTAGAGCATTGGGCTCTTCCCACGGGGGGCACCTAGTGAAATGTCACTTTGTGCGTTTTTCCCCAGTTGGTTAGGACATTGCAGGCTGAGTCACCTGATTGTCTGAAAAGAAAGATGATTCCGTGCTTCGGATGGCACGTTAAGCTGTTGGTCCCGCTACTATCACTGGTGGTAGTAGTCGTTACATAAAAACCACGTCAGAGGCCGTAAGGCGGTTTGAATAAACTCTGACACCAGGGCTTTGCAGCCCACTCGATAAGAAGAGACATGCCAATTTTATAACAGTTTCGATTAGATTTATTCTTTCAGTCTACGGAACACTTGTTTTTTTACACGAAGAAGTAAATATAGACAGCAGACACTTGTTATAATTGATTTTGAATTCATAATTAAAAGTTAAGTCCGTCTCTAATTGAAGTCGTAAATCAAAGCAAATATTTCGAGACCGTAACTAATAAGAAAACAATTATTAACCGACCTAAAAAGCAGAGAAATATTAATTACAAAATAACTTTTTGTTTTACAAAATTGAAGAATAAAAAGTTTTGATTGGTAAAATTTTGCCTCAAAGTCAAACTTACTGAAATCTATCCATCTACCTCACACTTATTCAGAAGGGTAAGCAGATACCTGCAGTCGTAGTATGGCAGCGTGATATGGCGCTATCGCTCCTAAGCTCACTTTTTATTTACGCGTGAATGAACGAGATAAAGGCGTGATATATTCGTATCACGTGCAACATGTTACGGTGTCAGGGTGTGCGGCATCCTACCTTGATGGCCCGATAGCTCAGTCTGCAGTATACCTGCCTCTGGCCAACGGTGGTGCGTTCCGTATATGGGCAAATTTTTACACGAGTCATGGATATTACCATTACTAACTATACAGGGTTCTTCTGAATAGGCTGACACTTTTTTAAGGGGATGATCAGACCATCAAACTGATCAACTTTCTCCATGGCACCAACATCGAAATCGCGAAAAAATCAGCCCCTTCATACAAGACTGCAAACCTACTCCAGCCTCAATGTATGGGACAGCTGATTTTTTTTCGCGATTTCGTGTTGGTCCAATAGAGAAAGTTGTTCAGTTTGATGGTCTAGCCATCCATCCCCTTAAAGAAGTGTCAGCATATTAAGTTGGACTCTGTATTATTGACTTCTATAGATATATCGTTGTTTAGTCATCATATTACAAGTCCAGGCTAGATTCTGGCACTTACTTAAAATGTGACAAGATAATTTGTGTGACAATGTACAAGAATTATGTAAAGAAAGATAGAAAGAAACAAAACACAAGTCATGTTCGGTATATTTTATTTGGTAACGTTTAGCTTTTTAAGGGACATCTGGAAAATCTTAGTTTAGGCAGTCTAACCTACCTAATTGTTGTTTCGTCGTCATTGGCTCAACCAAAACACATGAAAAAATAATACAGCGTGTATCAAAACATCCTAGTAATACTTAAATGGGTAATTCAGACAGACCATCAAACTGAACAACTTTCACTGTCGAGCCAACCAACATCGAATCGCGGAAAAAACCTGCTGGCACTTTTGTATGAAGCAGATTTTTTCTCAATGTTGGCTCCATAGTGAAAGTTTGATGGTCTGAAGCATCAGAGTGTTTTGTTACACCCTGTATACGATATTTTTTTGTTAAAAAAACCCTTTTCTTCGGTAGGTGCGTTATTTCAGAGGTGTCACAGCTACTCAATAATAATAATTTTTCAATTTTACACCAAGTCTCTGACTATCTCTACAGCTGAGTTTTTCGTGACGAGCAACATATTGATTTCTAGAGAACTAGAACGATTTAAGCTAGAGAACTAAAATTGTGTTATTTTTTCAGTATGTTGTCATAAAAAGTCAAGGGACAATCTATCATAACTTATATTTTGTAACGTAGATAAGGGTTGCCACAATTAAATTACTGGTCAAGACAAGAGTGGAGTGGCCTAGGAAAATATTTGCTTTTATTAAGTTACTCGTAGATGGGAGACAAAAGAAAAAAAAAATATAGGTAAGTACGCAGTTTCTTACAAATTGTTTAATAGACTCTTGTTTTCAGCATAGCTAGCATGCCGCAGTGATACAGCGCTATCACATCTTAGCTCTCTTTTTATTTGCGTGCAAACGAACGATATAAAAGACGTGATACAGCCGTATCACGTGTAGCATACTACGAGTGCAGATTGATATTTTGAGGCCTTCAGCTGGACTAGGCTAGAGGAAGTAGCCATTATAAATGGAAAATATATATAGACATGATTGAAGTAACAGAGTAGCAAATTATTGGTAAGGAAAACAAATTATTCCTTATAGGTAATTACTTAATTTAAAACTAAGCACTCGGCTCAAATGTATGAAACAGCTGACTTTTCTCGCGATTTCGAATTTGGCCCCATGTTGAAAGTTGTTCAGTTCGAGTTCGATGGTCTAAACCACCCCTTTAAATATTACTAGGGTGTTGAATCACACCCTGTATTTTTCTTTTTATTCTAACCTAGTCCGACTGGAACAGAAAATAGAAAATTAAGTGCGTTCACACACGATGACGCACTGACGGAGCGGCAGATGTCAGTCCAAAGAACCACACCCGGTGCGTCAATGCGTCACCGTGTGTGCTTCTACGTGCGGTTTCATACAACTCCTTGCTTCACAAATGACGGACTGATGTCTGCCGCTGCGTCAATGCGTCATCGTGTGTGAACGCACTTACTTGTCAGTGTTCTTATTCAATATCATAATACAAATAAAGGTTACATTAATCAATTTTCGTAGCTGATTGTGCACGGGGTAGAGAAAATTAGACGAATAACCATAACATTGACATTGACCGTAACATTCAAGTGAAAGGGTCACGGGTAAACGATGCATGAGACACTCCCATTTCACAGGAACAATGGCAAATCGGGATTTATGTGTAAAGTTCAGAGAAACTTAACTTTCCACTTTATTAAAGCAAAGTTGTGATGTGTGTGATTTTATTTATAGTGGCTACATAATGGTTGAGGTAAAACTATGCTGCTGTGACAAATTTGTCATCATCACTCAGCCTGTACATACAGGATGTACCAGAAAGTAGTGAAGGGACCTAGTCGTACTTAAAACGCTATATAAAACTGCATACCTATTCAACCCAAAGGTATGGGACAACAGATTTTAATCGCGATTTCGAAATGTAAGGAAAGATGTTTTAGTTTGATGGTCTGGTCATTTCCTTAAAACTATTAGAACATAAAGGACCCTTTATTTAAACAGGTACTGAAGACCATCAAACGCTGACGCGAGCACTTGTCTCTCGTGCGTGGTGTTCGCGCGTCACGTTTTAGCCTGCCACGAGGCTCCTCCTTTTTCAAAAACAATCGCTGAGATTGGGATAGACATCCCACAAACTTCTTGACACTGGCGGAAATACAGTCCTAACGCACAAGCAAAAGTCCATTTTTTTTTTAAACTTTACAATTAGCAAATCTATGAGAACACTAAAATATAGGCTACCTATACATGGTAAAGGAAAATCAAATAAAACGTTTTGTAAATAAGACTTAAACTCTTTCCCTTTGTGTAATCCCAAAGGCAAATAAGCTTAGAATACTTTGGTAAACATTGTCTATTCTGATTTTGTTTTATGCACGAAAGCTTTTAACCCTTTCATATTCACAAACTTTTTATTTGAAATAAAGTTATACAGGATCCTTCTAAACTATACAGTATTTTAAGAGGATTATCATACTATCAAACTGAATAACTTTCTTTATGAAACTAATGAATATAATACTTACCCCAATGACAATCTATAAACAAGGCCTTAGCATCAGTGCGCTATTATATCAACTGGACCGCTAAAATGTGCTTAACCCGTCAGATGTCCAGTAGTCTACGTTAGTCTACTGCGCGTTTGTACCGGTAATGTCCAGTAGCCTACGACAGTCTACAGACTCGTCGGGTGGCTATTGGCCCTTTTTCTACTGTGTTAGATGTGATTGGCCAGACTTGTAAATATTTTATAAGCCAATCAGAGTTATTGCTGTACACAAATAAATTTATTGAACCAATCAAAATCGAGATTATTGAAACATATTGTATCAAATGCAAAATTTATTCAGTTTTCTAAAGATATATTATGACACATCGCATATAATTATTTCTAGATTAGGTATAAGTCTATTTCCCGCGAGAAATCGGAGATTTCTTGTTTGTATGGGACATTTTACGTATATTTTGGTAGGGAGGGCCTGACATCTGACGGGTTAATTGTTTTACATTACGCTTTGTGATAGAAGATATTTGAAAGGACTGGAATGTCAACAGCAATGCATGACAGCCGAGCATGACTAAGGCATACCCTACCCTTAGACACTGTCAGTTGATAGCTGTAATTTCATACAAATCGTAAAAATTGAAAAGAAGAGTTAAGCATTTTACGATACTGTTGCGTGCGAGCGAGACAGGAATACGCATTAGCTTAAGAGGTAGCCACGAAGTTACCAGAGGGGGTGAGGTAAAAAGTCGGTGGGAGGCAGGGAGTCCGTACTGTATGTAGTACTTGATACTCTGTCTTATACTGTGCTAAAGTGACATTAGAGACATTAGCCATTTTTTGGTTTTATTATTGTATGACGTGGTGAGTCCATGTGTATAGAATGTCATTGACCTACCCATATCAATTTCAATCGGTTTTAGTTATCTTCACTGCACTCATTGTGATATCAAAGGATTCAACCTGACAGCGAATTGACGTACAATTTGATTGAATTTGTAGAGCAAAAAAAAATTATATTATTAGTCAAAATAATCATGACATTTTTTTGCTAAGAAACCAATTTCTTTTCGTAAATATTTAATTATGTTGTTAGTTTTGGTTTGTTTTTTAAACACAACTAACTTACAAACAAGATGCTGTTGAACAAACATTATTAATTTAAATTTTGCTTCGCTAAAATAAATATTCTTTCTTATCTTATTTCAATATTTTGATAAAATGACTGCGAGAACACATTTGATTTTACTCTTGTTAACTTTGAAATACATCACTCAAATTGCTGCAGATTTATACTAATTGGTAGGTACCTAATGAAATGGCCCGTTCAACAGGCACAATGTACACAAAAATTCTTAAAAATAATAGGTAAGTATATACTTATCTATCTTACTTACGACAGATAGATACACACTGGCACAATTAGCTCTATGTATAAGACCGGCATATCTAAATACTCTAATTAGGTACTTCTACCTAAAACTTAAAGTATTCAAGATAGAACTGATATTATAACATGTCAAAGCTTTGAAAAAAAACCTAGCAAACTTTCACTCTAGACCAATTGACGATCATGTAACCTTCACAAGAGTTGAAGCTTGAAGATGTGTCCCAAAATCGCGTTAGGTAAACGCATTTTACACGACTGTATTCAGGACTTTCATCTTTGTAAAAAAACCTTATTACTTTTCACTTAAGGGGCCATAGGTCCAGACGAATATTTT
Source organism: Agonopterix heracliana (assembly GCA_963693445.1). Lineage (NCBI taxonomy): Eukaryota > Metazoa > Arthropoda > Insecta > Lepidoptera > Depressariidae > Agonopterix > Agonopterix heracliana. The sequence goes on from OY856321.1 coordinate 6,117,546, forward strand.
CTATGAGAAACGCGATTGCCGAGCGCTCCGAAAAGTGTGTGCGTGAGCCGTATTTTCGATTAAAAACAACTAACCAAAGTACTTTTTCTAGATTTTTTTTATGATTGCACTAGTTAAACTAATGGTGAATATGTGAGTATAAATACCAACAATCGGAAACTATTTTAAGTTCTTCTAAAACGAGATTTTTTTTAAAAAATGCATGAAAATACGTCATGTTTGTGACGATTTTCTATCGAGTGAAGTAATTCCAATCGTGTATTCAGTTGATGATTTCACGAGATGAACTATCCAAAAATACTGAGGTATGACTTTAGTTCCGGTAAATGGTATAAATCTAGTCGTAAAATGAAAAATAAAAGATGCCTCCGAGGTATTTCCACCTACTATTACGTCTTAAAATCGATTCGACAGTCTTTTTTAAGATGATCAAACAACTTACACAGAAGTCCAGATCGCGTTGGGTAAACGGGTTGGCTTTCTACGGTTTTATTAGACTATATTGAAGACTTTAATATAACTTAAAGCTAGAACAAAAACATGCTCTCGTCTTTTATAGGAATTATTTTGGCTAGTTGGGAGAGATGATTTTATAAAACAAGAACTAAACGTTATTGTGCGGGCTCATATAATACTAATAGAATTACGCTATAGGATCCCAGCCAACAAACGAAATTTTGTATCAAGCAGCTACGATAGTCAGTTTTGAGACAAACGCACTCGAAAGTGTTTGCGATGCCATTCAAACGTTCAATATTGAGAAAATGACACAATGTTTTATTTCGAAACAAGACAATGTGCTGTACCTATACAAAGCTTTTGCTTCCAAACAACAAACAACATGAAAACAGAGTTCCGAATAAATTGAAAATGCACCTGGAAACGTGCTGGAAACACGCCCACGAAAATTTTCCGTTTTAATGTTATCTAATTATGAAGGGATCCATTTAAAGTACAGCCGTTAGACGTCCACTCCTGAACATAGGGCCTCCCCAAGGATCGCCACAACGACCGGTCCTACGTTGCCCTCATCCAACGGGTTTCTGCCGCCTTCACCAGGTCGTCGGTCCACCTTGTCCAGTCATCTATCTAAGGGGCCTACCCACACTGCGCATTCCGCGGTCGCCACTCGAACTCTTCGACCCCAGTATTTGTCACAAACAATTGATACTAGTCGATTGTGCAGATAGCCTCATAAACATGTAACATTTCCGTTCTAACCTTCATCATCACATCCTAAATACGTGTAGCCTATGTACAGTATATAAGCCTACGCTGTGGGCGTCAGTCCACAACTCGTGCCCAATGCGGATTGGTAGACTTCACAAATACACATAGCAATTTCTTCTTCAGCGTATGCAGGTTTCCTCGCGATGTTATCTTTCACCATTTGAGAGCTTGACTAATTTTAACTTGTAGTACTAAAATGCTTTCTTCTATCACAACAGGACAGTTTCATGCATTACAGTTTCGATGGGGACCGAGGGTCAAAAGGCCTACTTAATTTGTATTGATTACCTATCAACGACAAATTTTAGTGCTCGTATCAAAAGTTAGTTTCCGTATAAAAAGTTGCATTCGATTCTTTGCCGTTACGATATAGGATGGGATGAGCCCTTTTTTGTCTAGGATCATGTTGTAAAGTAATAGTAAACTTTATAGGTACATGGTACATAGGTAATCAGTATCGGCCTATAGCGTCCTACTGCAGTGCACAGGCCTACCCTCAGGAGGGTATATGGGTTTTAGATCAGTATAATTCACATACCTACGCACAGAATTTCTTCTTCAGCGTATGAAACTGTTCATAGTTTCAAAAGGTTAAGAATTTCTATATCCGAATCTTAATTACAAGACTAAAAATATCCTTCCCATGTCATCGCTCATCCCATCTCGGGTGACAAATTATGACGTCAATTAAAACGGCGGACAAAGGCCCTAATAGACCGTCCTTAACCCCGCATTAAGTTAACAATAGTTTGGTCAAACAATGGCAGTAAGATGATAGGTTAATAAATTGTGGAACAAGATAGATTACTTCGTATTAGGCATAGACGTATTTAAATTAAATAGTAACATTTATTCGGGCAACTATTATTTGTGATCTTATTATTTTGTTATACATCTATGTTTAGGCGCAATACCATATATGCCATTCATGTATGCTATAATATATGAATCGTTGTACAGGGTCGAAAACGATCCCATAGGTACAACCATTCCGTCGTATTTGTTGGCGGGCTCCATACAAACGTACTATGGTGATTTTTTCAATACTAACCAATTAAAGTCAATGAAATTTTGCAGGAACAATCTAAAAACAAATCTCTATGCTTGTATAGAGTCAGATTTTCGTTAAAATGTATAGTTTTAAAGTTACAGTGCCTCAAAGATTTCCATACAAATTTTAAATTAATCCTATAATTAAAACTGTATATATTAACGAAAATCTGACTTCATATAAGCATAGAGATTCGTTTCTAGATTGTTTCTGAAAAATTTCATTCTCTTGAATTGTTTAATATTGAAAATATCACCATAGTACGTTTGTATGCAGCGCGCATTCGCGCTCTCGGAATAAACTTCTCTTAAAAAGTTAATTAAGTATCTAAATCAAAATGGAGTATAGATCCAATTGAGCTGTGAATTTAGTTGTGAGATTCTCCAACATATTTAAATTAAGACCTTCAGTTTACTCATCTAACATGCAAAATGCTTCCTGCTCGTTTTTGAACAATGTAATTAATATCTGAGCTCGTGTGCGCGTTTTGTAATAATTACAAAACGTTTCAACTGCTCAAATAGCCGTTCCATCGCCTCGAACACTTCGAAAGTAAAGATGCTCATTTTTTATTAGATGATTGATTTTTTTAATGAAATAAGTATGCAAGAACTAGCTTTTGCCTGCGATATGGTCTTTGGGAATTTGGGTAGGTATAGTATTATATTATCTGTGGCCTAACTAATGAAGATTATTATTCGTGAGGAAACCTGCATGCTTCAACTTCGAGGCATGTACACAGCGACAGCCCGACAGCCTGTGTGTCGACAGCTCTGATTGAGTGGAGCATGCCCCGGATAGGCAGGTCGTGGGTTCGAATCCCGCTCGCCGCCCGACTTTTTCAATCTTTAATTTAATTCGAGGCATATAAATTATTATGTGCCCAATGTCCATTATAACTATTATAAGTGGCGACGGGCTCACCCCCCGTCACACTGGACAGAGTTTCGGTACTACTGGTGAAACGTGGATGTTCTGAGGTTTCAGAATATCTCTGACTACCCCCTCGGGGAATATAGTCGTGAGCATAATGTGCTTATGCTTATTACTATTAGTTGACTGTTTTAATTTTATAAGTCTTCTGTGTATATAATAGACCGGTTTGACAGCGCGATGTAGCGCTGTAGCGCTTTAGCTCCCTTCCTATTTGCGAGCGAAAGAACGAGATAAAAGTCGCGATATGGCCTTATCACTGGAGAAAATGTAGAAATTGAGACGTATTGAGTCCTCGTAAGATAGTTTTAAAACAAGTTTGTGCCAGTTTTATTCCATAATTAATTTAAAAGCTTATGCTATTCTTATCGTCTGGCTTTTGTAAATTCAGATTCTTATTTAATACATGAAAATTATTGAAACTATGTAGGTACTTATCGTTTTAAACACCTAAAAATATGTTTATTTATGCACCATAGTAATGCAATACAAAACAGTGAAATATTTTTAGGTTTAAGAAACATTACTCAATACAATACAGGGTGTAAGGAAAAGTATAATTAGCCTTTTTTTAAACCACATACTTTACCCACTAAACTGAACATCTTTTACTATCGGAGCAAACCTGTCAGTGCAAAAAAAATCTGCTGTTCATACTAAACTGCAATGCCTAGGTACTCTACTCGAACCTATGTAACAGCAGATTTCTTTATTGTTCTGACAGGTTTTCATATAATCTGTGCCCGTAGTAAAAGTTGTTCCGTTAGGCCTGTCACATACATACGGAATTGCGATTCGGAATTCCGAATGAAAACAGGTTTTTAGAATAAGTTTGAAATTCCGTTCGTAAATCTGGAGGGGAATCTCCATCGCAATTCCGTATGTAGGTATGTGACAGGCCTAACTGAACAACTTTTAGAACTGTGATTGTATCTGTGTTAACTTTGTTAGTAATCCTAAATCTGAATAAATAAATAAATAAATAAACTACTACGGGAGAAAACCTTTCAGAACAAAAAAGAATTTACATCCTATAATGTGAGGATGCTGACGATTAATAAGATACGATAATGATTAAAATATCTGTTCGAATTTGAAATTCAGTATAGGGTTCATAGTCTTTGAAATATTTATGAAAATGGCATATCCTCACGACTACATTTCCGAGGGAGTAGTACCGAAACTGTCCGCTGTGACGGTGAGTGATCCCGTTCGCCACAAATATGTTATTTTATTAAGGGGATGTAATCCGGAGCGCGCTCCATACAAAAGAAGTCAGGTAATATTTTCAATACTAACAAATTAAAGTCAATACAATTTTTCAGAAACAATATATAAACTAATCTCCATGCTTGTGTGTTTACAGAATTTGGTTAAAATAAAATAGTTTTAATCATAGATAAATTTACATCATGGTATTAAAGTTACAGTGTCTCAAAGATTTCCACTCAAATTTTAAATTAAACCTAGCATTGAAACTGTATATTTTAACGAAAATCTGACACAATACAAGCATAGGGATCTAGTTTTTTTCTGACAATTTTTTATTGACTTTAATTGGTTAGTAGTTAAAACATATGGAGAGCGCTCCGAATATACGAGGGAAACAAAACATGCTAGTAATATTTAAATGGGTGGTTTGACCACCAAACTGAACAACTTTCATTATGGAGTCAACGTAAAAAGTTCGTTTTGTGGCTTAACCTGTTTTGTTACCTTCCTGTATAAATATTTAATTTGGTTTTAGGAATGAGGAATGAAGGCTAACATTAAGCCTATTTTTTTTAGCTTTCAGGAATGACGTGTCAAAACCATATTCCATGTATGATACACACAGATAGAAATGGGATGATGGTCTTAGCACACCAATGATTCTTTTGTTCCTCTAATTTTAGTCAAATGTAGCCGGAATCTGCTAAAAGTGCCAAATAGCAGCGTTTTATTAAATTAGTGAATAAATTTTGTGCCAAAAATAAAAGTACCTATGAATAATATTTCCATGTGTTTGTTCTATTAACTAAAGAGAAGTCGTTTAAAATTGGACTCTGGCCAACTAGTATCCTTGGAAAAGTACCTAATATGTTTTATCTATTCACCTATACTTGCTTTTGCTTCAACGCGTGGGCTTAAAATCCCGTCCCGCCCTATCCAATCCCAAAAACTACGGTATTTCCATATACTTAATTATTCACCTACCTAAATTGGAAACCCTAATAAAAAAGATCTCATGGTATGTGTACGCTTAATGCCGACTGCTCTCAAATGGGTGCAGGAAAACATCTGGAAAACCTGCGTAGGTACGTTAAAGATACGTAGTCTACCAATCCGCATCGGGTACGTGTAGTGGACTTACCAATGCATCCTTGAGGGTAAAGCTATGCCCTGCAGTGGGACGTAATATATAGGCTGATGATGATGGAGGGATCTCTCTGAGGAATCACATCAGAAATGAAGTGATTCGTCACAGAACTAGACATAGCTCAGAAAATTAGCAAGCTGAAGTGGCAATGGGCTGGTCATATCTGCCGAAGAACAGACAATTGATGGGGTGTTAGAGTTCTAGAGTGGAGACCGCAAACTGTTAGGCGTAGTGTGGGACGCCCTGCTGCCCGCTGGACAGACGACCTAAAAAAGGAGCGGGGAGCGACTGGATGAGGAAGGCCGAGGACAGAGTTTTGTGGCGCGCCTTGGGAGAGGCCTATGTTCAGCAGTGGACGATGGTAGGCTGATGATGATGATGATGATTTATGCAAAATGCAAGCTGATTTACTTATACTCTACCGATCGTCATACTAGCTTTTCGACCACCACACCGAACTGCAAAACCAGAAATCCTGGTTCAAATCCCTTTTCGTTAAATATTTCGTGAAAACTCATTGTATTAGTGGAATCACACACGATTACGCATAGACGGAGCGGCAGACGTCAGTCCGTCATTTGTGAAGCAGGCATTTTGCTTCATAGGCATGGTGCATTTTAGGTACTTCGCTCAAAAGGGAAGGAGTTGTAAGAAAACTCACGTAAAAGCACACACGGTGCGTAAATCCGTCACCTGACGTCTGACGTTCCGTCAATGCGTCATCGTGTGTGAAAGCGCATAAAGTCAGGGTACGTAATGTGTAGCCTAGTGTGTAGCCAGTTAACTAGGTAGTGATAAACATATAATTAATTACTTACATTTGTTTCATATTACTTACAATTGATTTTTGCGTCATCAATGTGACTTTACAAAGGTTTTCTTTTGCATGTGCATTATTTTCTACTCGAATTATTAACTTTAATGTCTTCGACGACTTTTAATTTAATCAATAAATCAAACATCAATCATTTGGCCTGGCTTGCACATCATTCTTGAGTCATTCTAAGTATTTTTAATAAAAGTTTTTTTTTATTTATAGTTAAATGGACTCTTTCTTGTTAGCACTGCATCTATGTAATCTCAAGGATAATTTTTGAGTAACTTACGGACGTAATTTGACACAAAAAGGAACTGGAATAGGAACCAGTACTGGTTCCAAAACCCTATACATATACACGCACACATACATATTTTGTATGGCGCCTCACGCACACCAACCTAAGAAAGTTAGCCCCTTTTGTTTTATACGGAACAAGTGTGAGGCTCATTCTAGACATATACTTTTTCTAAGTGTTTATCATTCGAAATCTGAGTGCAAAAGTGCATTTTATCCGGTAGCGTGGAAAGAGTTTTTGAAATTCGAATCTGTCTATTCAATATACCTATTCCTATACCGCCAATCCATCAATCAATTTCATGTCACTGGCCAGCACGAAATAAAAACTTTTTAAAATGTTCTTTTTAGCAATTCCCTTTTTTTCCTCGCTTTTGTGAGGTGAAAAGTCGTGTGTTGCGCTTGGCAGCAAAGTTATTCTGCGTCTCGTACCTTTGAAACCTTCGATGCGCTCAGGATTCTACATTTGTACCCACTCGCTTCGCTCGAGGTTCAATCTTAGAATCCTTCGCTTGTTCAGGTTTCAATACAAGTACTCGCGCCAAAAAACAACTTTGCAGCCTAGCATAACAAATAACTATTTGTCTTTCTCGCACGTGTGGTTTTTTCTATCTTTTTATCTGGACTGGCAGTATAGACAAATATTGAATAGAAAGATTCGAATTTTAAAAACTCTTTCCACGCTAGCGGATAAAATGCACTTTTGCACTCAGATTTCGAACGATAAAAATAATCTTTCCGAGCTTGTGAGGTGAAAATAACTATTATACCTAATGCACCACTTTGGAAGAAGCCTTTTCCAAGGGCAGTAAAAACAAAAATCTGCCAGCAAATTTTTTAAGATGTAACGCCATCCTACTACCAATGTCACGAAACCATTTTTTTTCAAATGAAAATCTCTTAGTAAATTAAAAAAATACGTTTTGTACGTTGATCGTTGAACGTCAACGAGGTAATTGTTTAAGTTTATTACCGTGCAAGTTATAAGATTGTCTCAAAGCAAGTTACCTGGAAACTTGTTACCGAGGAACCGACGGCCTTTTCAGTTTACGTAATTTTTATGTTTCTGTCCTCTTGTCTTGAAAGAGCAATTTTTCTTTTAAAACTAAGTCATATTTTTTCGGCTGTATTAAAAACATATTTGGCCTAATTTGGTATAAATTATATAAAATGTTTTGTAAAACAAAGTACCTACAATAATTATAAAGTGTTATACATAATCTATACTCCATTCCAAAAAGCAACGAAAATTTAAGGCCATTTTTTATTACAGAAAGAGAGATTTGAAACACTTACCAACTTTCACTTATTCTTAGAACATCATGATATGTCGGATAGTACATCTTTCTGATAAATAAATTATATTTGCTTATCAGAATTGGCCAGAAAGCTAAATAGGAATTGGAAAATCTCGTCGTCCTTATTTGGAATGCAGTATACATGTTCTCACAACTGTCACCCGAACGAACGTTTTTGGTTTTTGGACCTTCCATACAAAAGTGATCGACGGCCATTCGACAGCCGATCGATTTTCTATGAGAGATAAATAAAATATATATTTTCCTTTGAACCATGTTCCTTAGTGAAAGTTGCAACCTTACAATTTATTCTAGATTATTTAAAAAACTAGCTTCTGCCCGCGACTTCGTTTGCGAGGATTTTGGAAAACTTCAAACCCCGTTGTATCCCTTTATGGGTCGATCTTTGAAAAATCTTTTCTTAGTTCCCCCCTGCGTCCTCTGAAGCATAAGCATATGCTCACGACTATATTCCCCGAAGGGGTAGTCAGAGATATTCTGAAACCTCAGAACATCCACGTTTCACCAGTAGTACCGAAACGCTGTCCAGTGTGACGGGGGGTGAGCCTGTCGCCACTTATAATGGACATTGGGTACAATACACGCCTCGAAATTGAAGCATGCAGGTTTCCTCACGATGTTTTCCTTCACCGAAAAGCCAGTGGTGTAACAGAGTCGAGTCGAGTACGAGTCGGCTTGGACGGGGATCGAACCATCGCCTCCTGCACGGCAGGCAAGGTTACTCGCCACTGGACCACCACGGCTTTTTCCTGATACGGCGTCCTCTGAAGAATACCTAATATTCCAAATTGTATGTTTCTATCATCAGCTGTTTAGGCTGTTCGTCGGCTGTCAGTCAGTCAATCAGGGAACTATTTTATAAACGTATAAACGTACCTTAGTAGTACTTTTCAATGAAAACGATGTAACCGAAATTCGCAGCTGCGACTTTCTTTTGTCGTCTCGCTTATTTGCGAGAGGCAGCAGCTGTCAATTTATTTTTTACCTATCTGTAATGATGTGTTATCTATTATACATTTATACAGGGTGTAAGTGACAGCCTGCCAAATACTGAAACGGTGAATTCAGACCATCAAACTGAACAATTTTCACTATGGAGCCGCCTTCAGGAAACGTGAAAAAAACTCAGCGTTTTCATACATTTGAGTCGAGTATAGGTACAGCTGTTTTGCATGGAGCAACCTCTTTTTTCGTGTTTCCTGAGGTCAGTTGATGGTCTGAAGTCACCGTTTCAGACCTAGCACATTCAGACCTAGACTCGATACCGCACACCTCTCTGGAATGACCAGAGAGTATGTTATAAGTATAACCGCCTATATTATAGCGTGTCGTTATAGCGTGATCTTTTTGAAACAATAAAATTTGACAAATGTTTTTATGGAATTCTTCAATACATTGTAGTTTGGTACATTTTGGACAAGACCAGACTTTAATTACAATATTACATTTCATGTACTCATAAATTACGTTTATTACAATTTAGCATTACACTTTTTTTCTGCTGTGACCACGCTGTGACCAATCTTTTCCCATTTTGTGATTTTTCTGTTTATACACCAATATTTTTTTATTTTTAACTAACCTTTAAGGGTGTATTCAGACCGTGAATCTGAACAACTTTCCCTAAAGAACATGGGTCGAAAAACGGTCTGAATACACCCTTAAAGGTTCGTTACTAATAAAAAATTGTGGTGTATATTAAACACCCATATTTTATTGTTTAATTTAGGTACCATGTAATCATTATCAACTGTAAACTTTATAATGCGTTTAATCAACTTTTTACTATATTTATCTTTATATCTATTTATTCGTAAGTAGAATATGAAATTAAAATGGATTAGCGTCTAGCTAGTAATAAAGTATATTGCAATTTAAAAAAAAAGTTTTGAAAGTTTGATGAAGCATCTTTCGCTGCAGGTTATTTTTAAACGATTTTATTAAACTTCGAAGCTGTCTAACTATCTATCTAACTAATTAGATAAAGATTTCACTGGGTATTTACTACTTAGCAATTTTTTTTCAAATTTTGATCCGTTCGAAATAATTTTCAAAATAAATAATTCCTTAAAATTTTTGTCAGTAAGTACTTCACAATATTCCTCGAATCTTCAATTTCCTAGGTATATTGTTTATTATTTTATATTAAATTGTACCGATAAAAATAATCGTCGTTTAATTTTAACTTTAAAAAACTTTCTAGTATATAACTACTTACCTTCTTAACACATTAAAAAAACCACTACGTACCAGAAATTCACTTCAAAAATCACACGAACAAAGTTTCAGAGTCCCCGCGATTGCGTAGCGCGTCTACGCCGTAGCGATGGCTCTACGGTTTTGGTGTTCGTAGCGGGGATTCGTAGCGTTTTATGCCCGTTTCTTCCCATAGACCTGTGACGTCATCTGGCATCAAGCCAATATCATGGCACGTAGGATGGTGTTCTGTTTCGCACATAAGTTATTGTTAATTGTTTTGTTTTGAAGATTATATTTATGGTGTTCGATAAGTGATGGCTTTATAATGGTTATTTTACAGACATTTTGTCTTTCTTAATACAGGGTGTAAACTAAAAAGCGTTACACACTTAAGAGGGTGCTTCGGATCATCAAACTGAACACTTTCAGCATGGGACCAACATTGAAATCACGAAAGAATTAGCTCTCCAAACTTTTTTCTGGTTTCGATATTAGTGAAAGTTGTTCAGTTTGATGGTCTACTGCACCTCCTTGGTACGTAACGCATTTAATTTTATACCCTGTATACAGAGAGTTTTGAAAGGATATGATCGTTAAAAATCTGCTGTGCCATACAACCTGCAAAACTACTCGACACAAACGTATGATGCAACCTTTTTTTTTCGTGATATTTATGTTAGTCCCATGGAGAAAGTTGTTCAGTTTGATGCTCTAACCTTTAAAATCCATTAGCATTTTAAGAAAGGCACCTTTTTGTCCCTATTTATCATTTGAGATTTAAACACAGTGACCACACAACGTGGATGATCTGAGTTTTCGAAATGTCTCTGACTATCCCCGTGGAATATAGTCGTGACTCGTGAGCATATGCTTTCATGCCAACTCTCAATTGATTCGCGAAGCGACCAACATTTATTGCTTGCATTTTATTATTTATTTAATTTTTTTTTATTATTTAATGGGATGGTTGTGGTTCAGGAGTGCGATTTTTGAATGTCATACGTCGAACTCAGCAGTAGCAAATGTCAAAATTACTCTGGAGATATGCATCTTTCTACTGCGGATTTGTCTTTCAAAAATCGCACTCCTCTTGTATGATTTTTGAAAGTCAAATCATCAGTAGAAAGATGCATATCTCCATAGTTATTTTGACATTTTCAACTGCTGAGCTCACCGAATGAGATTCAAAAATCGCACTCCTGGCCATCAAACCGAACAACTTTCTCTATGGAACCGAAATTGAGAAAAAAAAAAAATACTTACTGCAGAAAAATAATCTGAAAATATACTTACAAGAATGTATCTCATAGTAAGTACTTTCAATGGCTACGGGCATTTCGGTACACTATCGACATGTCCAACACGCTCCTGGCCGGTTTTGTTTGCCGCCGCGGCGCTCCGTCGACCGCCATCCAAAAGACTTCAACGTGCTTTACATCTTTAGTACGTAGTATTTTAACTTGGATTTCGACATTGTTTTTTTATTATATAACTAGAGCCTCTATAAAGTAGTTTTAGAAAAAAGAAACTTTATGTATAGGACCAGCGTCTCAATCGCGAAGAAAATTATTTGCTGTTCCATAAAAAAATGCAAAATAGATTTTTCTTTGCCGATTTCGATGTTGGTTCCATTTAAAGAGAAAGTTGTTGTTTGATAGTCTAATCATATATCTGTATATTAAAAAATATGATGTCACTTAAAATCCAGTCCGTTTTTTATTGAAAACTGGTCTTAAACTTGCACATGTATCAAATGAATAAATATACCTACAGAACGAAAGTTTCATACGAGTACGTACGAACAGGTGCACACTCTCAGCTCAGGTAAGTGTGCACCTGTTCATACGTACCTTAACGCGCGCTATGATTGAGTACACCGACAGCAGCCGCTTGTACGAAGCTTTCGTTCTGTAGGGTTATTTATTCATGTGTCTCTACACTGTTAGCCAACAAGTTGCACGTGTGTCGCGGGCATACAATCGATCTTTATTTCTTCTTGCGCCATTGCACGTTATAACAGTTTTGTATCTACCTTCACATGCAATTGAACCACGTTTTACCATTTAAAAGTTATTTTCCTACAGATAGCATACCTATAAGTACTTGTAGAGAAAATAGTATTGTTATGAGTCTAGTTTGACTAGATTGCTACACTTTTTCACATAAGAATAGTTTTGACAGGACTCTTTTGTCAAGAAAATAAGTACGAAAATTGCTTGTTCAACGCATCTTCTTATGTGTTGATTATAGTTACAAAAGCAGTGCGACCTGAGTCTTATTGTGTAATTACCCGATTTAATCAGTATCCAATCGATATGGTGTTTGTTGACAGTTCTACTTGTTATTATTTGGTTAATTTCAAGAACCAAGAAGCCGTGTGAACCAGGGAGCAGTGGCGAGTAACCTTGCCTGCCGTGCAGTAATGGTGCGATCCCCGTCCAGGAGTTCGATTTTTGAATCTCATTCGATGAGCTCAGCAGTTTAAAATGTCAAAATTACTAAGGAGATACGCATCTTTTTACTGATGATTTGACTTTCAAAAATCGCTCTCCTGTAGTATGATTTTTGAAAGTCAACTCAGCAGTAGAAAGATGCATCTCTCCATAGTTATTTTGATATTTTCAACTGCTGAGCTCACCGAATGAGATTCAAAAATCGCACTCCTGGTTGAATCGTACCAAAGAGTTTTTTCGGCATTTATGTACGATTTGTAACACCACTGGCTTTTCGGTGACAGAGAATATAGTGAGGAAACCTGTGTGCTTCAATTTCGTGGAAAAGGCTTTGAGAGATTTCATACAGCCGCGTCTCCTCCTCCTGATATTATTGGGATCCTTCGTTATTAAAAATACTTACTAACCAACCAAGTTGAAGAATTACCTAGGTACTGAAAATGTGAGCAGTCAACTTCCCAATTTTACTTCCAGCGACTGCTTCTTTTTGTAATCTTAACTATTATAAAACCGTAAAACCATAAGTAACAAAAAAGTAGCGGTTCACTTCATATAAATTCAATTCAAATGACACTCGATAGTGCGATTTAAATGACGTGCAGCGCCATCTATCGACAAAATAGTGTGTTTGTTTGTTTGTTCGCGCTTTACGCAAAAACTACTGAACCGATTGTGATGAAACTTTTTTTGTTTGATAGCTTATAATCTGACTTAAAATCTGGTATATAATTTGTGTGGACGAAGTCGCGGGAAAACACTAGTTACCTATAAAAGTAGTCGGGTGATGAGTGTGTTCGGTAATCACAGAAACATATGCACTATCGTGTTCTTACCCTACTTCTTGTTCTTATCGTGTCGTGATCAGCCCTGGATGGCACGTTAAGCCGTTTGGTCCCGGCTACTATCTCTGGTGGTAGTATATAAGGTGGTTTCCGTCCAAACAAAACTTTGTCGTAGAACACTCGTAGACGGTATTAACAAAAGTAATGTTTTATATATGGAAAAAATAGCTTAGAAAATCTAGATTACGCGTCTCAAATAATATTTACAATTTATAATATTATTACGATGACGAAGCTTTGAAATTATTCATACAAAATTTCAAAGCCTTATATCTTCGTAATAATATTATAAATTGTAAATGTTATTTGAGACGCGTAATCTAGATTTTCTAAGCTATTTTTTCCATATATAAAACATTACTTTTATTAATACCGTCTACGAGTGTTCTACGACAAAGTTTTGTATGAAATTGACAACTCTGAAACCACCTTAACTTCTAAACATTAATATCTAATATAACTTCTAAACAACAAATTAACTATATACAGATGCGAATGTAAAAGCCACGCGTTTATCTTATTTCCAACTTTTTAGATTTGAAGTCTTTTGAAAGAAACATTTAGTATAAAACGAAGCTAAAGTCAAACTTCAGAACTCTCTTCTCACAAAGCATGAATCACAATAATAAACCATTTGACCGTATAATAAAATACAATATACAGTGACGTGGCCATTGTTCATCTGTCTGTCCGTCGGCGGTGAGTATTGGCATTGCGCCAGGGGACTGATTCTGTTATAGGCAGATCAGTTCGTAGCTAATACTTTGATTTACATTGCTTGTGTGTTGTAGCCTGTGAGAGCAACGGGTTTAATATTTTATAGCTATACTGCATTCCAAATAAGGACGACGAGACTTTTTTATTCCTATTTAGCTATCTGGCCAATTCTGATAAGCAAATATAATTTATTTATCAGAAAGATGTTATCCGACATATCTTGGACGTTACTAAAGCTGTTCGAAGAATAAGTGAGAGTGAGTGTTTCAAATCTCTGTTTCTGTATTTAAAAATGGCCTTAAATTTTCGTTGCTATTTGAAATGGAGTCTAGGTTACCAACCCAGTGTTTCGCTACGAAATTCCCGCACAAACTTAAACCCCCATTTTTAAACCTCTACGGATTGAATTCGGAAAAACTGGCTACGTGCGGACTTATGCATCGAGGGTTCCGTATCACCATAGACATACAGGACACTTCTTAATATGCTGACACTTTTTTAAGGAGATGATCAGACCGTCAAACTGAACAACTGTCTCTATGGCACCAACATCTAAATCGCAAAAAAAAAACTGCTACTATAAAATTGCAAACCTACTCGAGCCAAAAAATGTATGGGACAGCAGATTTATTTTTTCCATGCTTTTTTTTGCAATCTTTTCGTAGACAAAATTATTTTATAACAGAAACACTGATTGCAAAACCGATGGTCGGTTCAATCTTAGATCAAAATAAAATTAATGGATAGGCCTAAAGCGCGGTAAGTTGAAGCACACTACTGGTGCACTTAGTCCATACAAACTAGCGCCATTATCTGTCAAATCTAGGGCACTTGCCATAGGCCAAGTATTTCGCTTACGCTGATAGACGGAACATCAGTGTAACCGCGTATGAGACAGCGATAATTTCATCCAGTGATACCATAGGAAATCAAACTCCCATAAAAATGGGTAAAGGACACACACGGCGTGTGTGTACACAAGTGCGATTTTTGAATCTCATTCGGTGAGCTCAGCAGTTGAAAATGTCAAAATTACTTTGGAGATATGCATCTTTCTACTGCTGATTTGACTTTCAAAAATCATTAATCATACATAGCGATTTTTGAAAGTCAAATCCACACTATAAAGACATTTACAACTGCTGAATTCACCGAATGAGATTCCCGCGCCGCTCGTAGGGTGAATACTTACAGTCCTTTGAGTCTAGTACGATTTCACTACATGTGCGCACCGCGCCTTCGGCTGCTTAGAAAATAACCAGGGCCTCTAGAAAAAGTACTTTCGATTAGCATTAACGACAGTAGAAAAAAAAAATAAACGTATGGACTTGACGTATGGTGGAGAAAGAAAACGTCAAAATGTTTTGATCGCCAATGTCAAATCCATACATTCTGTCATTTCTACTAGCGTCTACGCCAAATGAAATGTTACCTTGTCTATAGCCCCTGTAGTGCGATTTTTGAAAGACACTCGTAACTCGCTGTAAACAGCAGTAGAAAATGTTAAAATTACTATGGACATTATGCGTCTTTCTATTGCTGATTTGAACGTGTGACTTTCAAAATTCGCACTGCTGTTCTCGCGCTTTTCAGAGCGTCGCGCTGCGACAAGTACTTAGTATGGAAAAAATAGAGTCGGCAGTCGGCACGCTAGTAGAGAAATCATACTAGACGGGCTGGTACCCATTGAACATAATCCGCCTCCGTGGAACTGCCTCCGTGGTCTAATGGTTAAGAGCATTGGGCTCTTGACACGGAGATCGTGGGTTCGATTCCCACGGGGGGCACCTAGTGAAATGTCACTTTGTGCGTTTTTCCCCAGTTGGTTAGGACATTGCAGGCTGAGTCACCTGATTGTCTGAAAAGAAAGATGATTCCGTGCTTCGGATCGCACGTTAAACTGTTGGTCCCAGCTACTATCTCTGGTGGTAGTAGTCGTTACATAAAAACCACGTCAGAGGCCGTAAGGCGGTTTGAATAAACTCTGACACCAGCACAGCTAGCATGCCAGCCACGACAAAGCGTTTAAACGAGAAAAACGTCATGCGCGCTCTTTCTGACATACGTAAAATAATAAGGATGGAGGCACATCTCGATTTTTATCGTTTTCTCGGGGGTGGCATGCGAGCCCTACAGCCCACTCGATAAGAAGTAGAAGAACATAATAATAGCACATTATGCAATATACAATTTTCAATTTATTGTTACCTGTTGTGTCATTATAATAACGAGAATACATTTTAATAAAGTTATTTATTTGTATCAAATCATAAATTATGTTGTTAACTTATAGAACATTATCATATTTTAATGTAAGATAATATGATACACACCTTTTCTGGTAAGCTATAGAGGCTCATATTCTGTACTATAATTGTAAGACCTTGCTAAAACCTACAGTTAAATGTCAAAATCCATACATTTCGACCCTACTTAGCTCGAACTTAAGCATCAATTACATTGAACAATTTGCAGGGAGCCAACATTTAGTGTATGGTAGGTAAGGTAACCTAGTTTAAGGTGAACAGAATCAAATGAGATCGAAACCCGAACCTGATTTTTAGTAGGCTTAAGTAGGTAAACTGGTTTTCGCTCAGTGTTGCCAGGTGGGGGGGATTCCCCCCAAATTTGGGGGTATTTTCAGACCAAGGGGGGATTTTTGGAGGGACAAATCCTTTGGGGGGTTCTGAGGGGGGGAAAAAATTGGCTTGGAGGGAATTGGAGGATTTTTTGAAAAACCGTGAAACCAGTTTTTAATGCCAACCACCCGCAAATACCGTCTTTGCCAAAGTGTAAAACGTTGATAAAACACAGTGATTAAATCCAATGAGGTCTCTCAAGGCACAGATGCCGTGGAGAAGATAATGAATGGCACGGTCCAAAAAAATTTTACTCAGAGAAAATGTATGGAACTGCTGACGACGTATGTGGAGATGCTGATCCAGTGATGGAAGCAAATTTTATTTGATTAAATAAATGTTTTTCCAATTAGTGGGGGTTTTTTTCTCAAAACACTACCATTTTGGGGGGATTTCAGGGAGATTTGGGGAGAATTCCAGATTATCATCTGGCAACACTGTTTTCGCTTCTTGTATGAAAACAATCATCTCGAAAATATTACTAGAACTAAAAAAAGAAAGCAATGCTACCTAACATTATTAAATAAAGAATCTAACCAGCTTTACCGACATTGCCCAATTAGGACAATGCCTTAGGGCCTGTTTCACCAATTCTGGGTAAGTTCTCGTTAGCTTATACGACAGATAGTTTGACATATTTTGTATGAAATAATGTCAAAATATCTGTCGGATAACCTAACAAGAACTTATTCAGAAGTGGCCTTAGTCTTCCAGTTTACAAATAATAAATGACCGATACTCTTTCCTAGCTAAACTAGATATACCTACTTTGACTATTATAATTATCTACTTGTGTAGGTACTATCTACCGACATATTGAATTTACCTTTATATACCGTGTTGGAGTGTCACTGTATTCCATTTCTCTTATACGTATATTTTCAATACACAGATGTTCTTCAAATACGCGAATTTATAGTAGGTGACCGATTGAGTCTGCCAGTTGCGAAGACCCATATATTTTTAAAATATTCGTCGCTTGGAAAACTGAAGAAAAAATACATCACTTAAAAACAAAAAAAAAGCTACAACTCCTCACCCTACCTATACGAAAAAATTGGTAAAGTAGTTTTTACGTGATGCTCGAACAAACAAACAAACACACAAACAATCAAACGAATAGACAAACAGACATAAAAAAAACCTCACTAACTATTCTTTATGATCCAACCTTAGACGATTTATATAGGGACCGCTTCGCCTTAGCATTTCCCCTCTGCCAACGTGCCAGATCAAACAATCTTACGCATTTACATACAATTTTATACCTTATCTATCACTAAACAGCCTTTAATTGCGGAACAATAATTTCGAAGCTATCGCGTTTGGGGTTCACACGACACAGTTTTTCATGAATTTTAACATTCAAAATTAAAATCTAAAGTAATTGAATAAAGTCCAAAGTTGCGGATTTCATGCTGCCTCAAACATACATACCTCATGCTACCAAAAAGTGGCAGATAAGTTTGTTAGTAGAATAAATAAATACTCTAAGGGCCTGTTTCACCACTTCTGAATAAGTTCTTGTTAGCGTATCCGACAGATATTTTGACATAATTTCATACAAAATATGTCAAACTATCTGTCGGATAACCTAACTAAAGCTGCTGGCACGTTCACAGACACATACAAATTTGTATGAGACATTCGATAGAAAACGATAGAAAACGAGTTCGATGAGACATTCTGCGTGCAGTGAGACAAAGGCATTGCGTAAATGTGTGGCACGCGCCAGCTTTAGTTAACCGACCTCTATTTTTAATGCTGTTTTTTGTTGGAGCTTTCAACCCTGAGGCAATGACAGCTATCCATGGTATGGTATGTTTAACTACGTTTAACTAGCGGTTACAAAATACCTCATGAAACCTCTTCCGGCTTACCCTTGGCACAGCCCTTGGTGTACCTTATTTTCAAGGTGGAAACAGGGTAATTTTAATATGACATCTGACCACCCTTATTGAGATTACAAATCACAAAATTTAGCTTTAACTTTTAAATTATTGTCTTTAACACTTGCCCGATGAATGAAACTATTAAAATGCGTTTTATTATTAATGTTTCCTGCAATAAAACGTGAATTAATGTTAACATACCCGTGGAATGAAATATTTTCTTTGCAACGTTCAGTGCGGCTCTTGCATCCTAAAACGCTGCACGCTACCATGTTGTGAACTTAAAGTCACCCACTAGCAACAAATTACAATGAATTAAATTATTACGAAATAACTATTCATCGAAATATAGAGCAACAAACATTTTTATGAAATTTTTGTTGTCTGACTCCGATGTCAGACCATAGAGGCTAGAGCAAAAATATGGCTACGTCAATAAGGACAGCAATAAGGTAGCGATCTCCTTTTTTAACTAGAGTGAATTTGTATTATGCATCCCTCAATGAGTAAATGAGACAAAACACGTTCTTCGTTCTATTACTTGCTCTTTCTACGGCCTATCCATTCATTTTATTTTGATCTAAGGGTTCAATGACGAATTTTGAATAGAGAAAATCTGTGATATAATTTTGAAAAGCATTCAAATAAAAGTGAATTCTTTTTTCACAATCAGAGTACGCAGATTGTCCGGATGTTACATAAATGGACCGGAAAGCAAATGTTACGTTGCACCACTCAAATCCTGTAAAGCTTAAGACTGCATTTTTTATAGAAATTGAAAGGATTGTGGGTATAGGACCTAAGCGTTGAGGCGGCATGAAAACACTCTGATGCAAGTAGACCACTAAATTAACGCAAAAATAGAAAGTAGTTTGTTTAGAATCGAGAGCAGAATCGAATTATCGTGGTCACAACATAGGCAGGTAATTATTTTCAAAATATAAAATAATGTGTTTAAAAATTTACTGAACTCGATCTCAACCCACCGCACGGGCACACTCACCCTACTTACTACCAAAACAATGTTACAACATAATAGGTAGGTAATTTTTTTCAAAATATAAAATAATGTGTTTAAAAATTTACTGAACTCGATCTCAACCCACCGCACGGGCACACTCTACTTACTACCAAAACAATGTTACAACATAATAGGTAGGTAATTTTTTTCAAAATATAAAATAATGTGTTTAAAAATTTACTGAACTCGATCTCAACCCACCGCACGGGCACACTCACCCTACTTACAATGTATCCATGAGCACGGATAACAAATAATTTTTGCCTTAAAACTTAAAATGCGAATGCGAACAATAAAGAAATTATTGTTTCTATCTTGGGGTGTATGTTTCCACCAATCCGCACTTATACTCCATTTCAAATAGCAACGACATTTTAAGGATATTTTGTGGTTATATTTTGTTTCTTTAAACAGATATTTGAGACACTTGCTCTCACTTATTCTTAGAACAGCTTTGCTTATGTCCAAGATAATGTTGGATAGTGCATCCCATTGCATCGCATCGTTGTTGTAAAGATAATAGTTTATCTAAGACATATGATTTACGACACAGGTCACCTCCAATAGATACCGCATACAGGGCCGCCGACGCGCACCACACATCTATGATTTTGCACTGATATAAGCAACGGGATAGAGCGAGATCGGAATAGTGCGACCATAGAGAAATTACACGCTCCCCTAGGTAGAGATGGTGTAACAAAGTTGCACTGTAGCCACCAATTGTGCACTAGTTTGTACTGCGACCATAGAGAAATGACACGCTCCCCTAAGCTTTTTGTCTCCCCTCGCCCGTCCCTCACCCCCTTTGTCGGCGACATAATTTTCTATAGAAACAAGCCGATATGCCATCTCCTCTTACTCCATGAGTGCGACCTTCAAAAGGCCAATCATGTTGCATTATTTCGTGCCCCGCTCCGCACCTACCGCCAAAAATGGTGACTTCGGGCCTGTACGAAATTTTTATCATGTGGTATCTATTGGGAGCAATCTGTGGATTTAGGCTCTATTTAGGTATTAGGTTTTTTTTCATCACAATCGGTTCACTCCAATCAAAAGTTATGATTATTAACATTTTAGAAATAGGTACGAAATAACGGGCTCAGCTAGTATCAAAAATATTCCCCATAATTTTTATCCATACTGTAACATAGAATACAGCCGCACCCATGAATGATCGCCCACGACGAGGTCGATGTCAATTATTCTGAAATATCATTACTCCACGTAGATGCCACGTAGTTACGTAGACACCACGTAGAACGTCGGGGAAGATTTAACAAGGTTACTTTTATTTATTATGACGTCATGAACTTATAGATAACAGGTTGTTTATTCCTCTTATATTTTCAATTTTTATAAATAATGCAGGACCCTTTTGGGGTAGTTCGAAACGTAGATGCAACTAAAAATCAACTTTTCTTTTGATATTTATTTTGAATTTGACTACGTATATATCTATAAAATTAAAAAATAAAGAAATACCTCCTTATTATACAGGGTGAAATTGACATCATTAGCATCAGTTTAAACAAGTTTTAAACTAATACTATAAAATTAACAACTTTTAGTATGGGGGAAAACCAATCGGAGCAAAATAATTCTGCTATTCCATACTAAACTGCAATGCCTGCTCGACTTAAATGTATGCAACTGTTTTTGTAATGAACACTTATGGCCTTTGATAATATATTTGACTCTAAAGGTTCATGAAAAAGTAACCAAAACCTTTAAGAATAAACTCCTTTTTAATCAATCAATCGAAACATAGTACTTACTCAGCAAAATATACCGTAAAGAAACATAAAAGATTCAAGACAAGGCGGTCTTAGCGCTAAAAAGCGATTTCTACCAAACAACCTTCGAAGTTATTTTTACCCAGCTCCCTCCGATGAGATCTAGCAACGAATGTGATGTTTTTAATATATTTTGAAAGGTCCTCTAAAAACCTATGTAAGTTTTAAAAATAATGTCAAGTTTTTTCATTCAACCGCACACATACCCAGATAAATAGTTACATTATTCGCCATAAGGCCAGAGGGTACGCGGTTACATATGGTTGCGCAGTGCACCTCCATAATATAAGAAAGCCTTTGGCTATGTCTGTATGTTTTGCTTTTTTTGTTTATATTCGTCAAATTTGTTTCCTGGATGTCTGAACACGGGCGGTAAAATTTCGGTCATTTTCGAAGGTCCCTACCCTAGTTCATACAGTAATTAATTAATGCAAAAAGGTAAAACATATATGGACATAGTAAATTGTATGGTAACAATTATGTTGGTCTAGTATGTCATTAACTCATTATCCAGGGGGGAAATAGGGGAATACCAACGTTTGTATGGAAAAAATGGCACTCGCCTATCCTCTTAAGCAACACCATGTAAACAAATTATAAGATTATTTCGAAGACGTTCAATGTTTCATAGGATTTAATAACAAGTGTCGTTAGTAATAACGAAGTTGACCCCCGGTATCAGATGACGTCGGGCGGGCGCCGGCGGCCTCCCGGACTAGGAAATATGTGGGCATTAATACTGATTATATGACTTTGATACGTTAGCCGCGGTGGACAATCTTCGAGGCTAAACATCGTTGAGTAGGGTGCTTCTTTGGATGGGTGACCACATAAACGTATGTATCCTTTTTTGATATCCTGTAGGATTTTACTACAGGGCAAAGGCTCACGAATAACGGTGAGGGGATTGAAGCATACTCCACCACGCGGGCCCAGTGCGGATTGGTGGAGGTAAGTTAGTGGTCAACTTGATGTCAGAAACGAGTCTGCAGGGCACAGGCCGCCAGGGTGTTTGGGAGTCCACAACGCGTGCCCAATGCGGATTGGTGGACTTACATCCCTAATAGCATTTATTGTTGGCAGTTGGTTGGCCCACACATGTATCGTTCGTTGGGCAACGGTTAGTTTTGGCCGGCTATTTTCGTTATGGGCCAACCATGTAGGGCCTATGTATATAATTCCTACAGTTTCCCAACGGTTGGCAAATGGCAGGTTTAACCACTGGATATAAGCCTTCGGAATTATATTTAGGTAAGTATATCGTAGGGAAACTGTCACTGTTGTAGCACGGGGTAGGCCGAGACTCGTAGAATATTGAAACGCTGGTGGCGATTGGACAAAGTGTATTTGTTACAACTTTTACAATTTACAAAGTAAAAGGCAACTATGGCTAACTTCCCTGATCCTTCTATATCTATGCTATGACTAGTTGTATAGGTCCGCGTCTGCGTACATATTACAGCTAGGTAGGTAAGATTACTTGACAAACGTGGCGATCGTCGGGGAGGTCACTCAAACCGGGCGAATCTTAACAGCGCGATGTAGAAACGGGTACAGCGCCATCTAGCGTGGAATGACTGGAACTAGGGTTTTCCTCCCCCTCTAACTCAACGCCACCCGCGCAGTCCACGCACCCACCCCCGCACCCCCTTTACCAGGCACGTATCCAGGGGGGAGGGATAGGTGGGATTTGTTCCCCCCCGAAATCCCAATTTGTATGGAAAAGTGATGACAGCACTTACTTTTTCATTGTTTTTCTATGAATATCTCCCCCCGAAATTCAAATGTCCCCCCCCCGAACAAAAGTCTGGATACGTGCTTGCCCTTTTAGCCGGCACTCAGTAGTTATTTTTTCAATTGGGCCAACTAATATACTTTTATGGAAATACCAACGTTATATAGCCAACGGTAGCATAAGAAGTAAAGGCCCATTGATGACAATGTTTCTATTGGGCCAACTTTGACACATTACAGTAAGGCCAACGCTATGTAGCCAACGGTAGTAATAGACGTAAAGGCCCATTGATGACAATGTTTCTATTGGGCCAACTTTGACACATTACAGTAAGGCCAACGCTATGTAGCCAACGGTAGTAATAGACGTAAAGGCCCATTGATGACAATGTTTCTATTGGGCCAACTTTGACACATTACAGTAAGGCCAACGCTATGTAGCCAACGGTAGTAATAGACGTAAAGGCCCATCGTTGGCAATCGGTTGGTTATAATCATAATATTTGCCTTCGTTGGGCCAATACAAGTTTCATGTAGGCGATCTAACTAACAACTTTCCAACTATTTCCCCACCGTTGGCCAATTGTGGCCTACACTAAATGCTATTAGGGATACGCATCAGAATTTCTTCTTCTGCATATATGCAGGTTTCCTCACGATGTTTTCCTTCACCGGTTGAGAGCAGTCGGTAATACGTACATAAGTTAGAAAAACTCATTGGTACGTGGCATGTTGTCCGTGCGGATTCGAACCCGGACCTCATGATTGAGAGTCCATACCTCTCCGCAACGCGCCACCGACGCTCTAGTAGTAGCTGCTTGTAAAAGACCTTTGATTCGACCTGACTTAACGAATAGTTAGTTATCATCTCTAGCGATTCCGTGCTTCGGAAGGTACGTTAAGCAGTTATAGGATAGCTGCGTCAGATGGCGGTGTCAAGCTGGTAGTTCTGATAAAATCCGACAGGTAGGCTTCAAAATACAATAACACCAAGTATTGAGATTTAATAAAGCAAATTTAATTTAATTTAATTTAATTTAAATTTAAATTTAATACTAACTTCCTCAATCTTTATGCTTTAAACATTCCTCTTTATATGTTTACCCTGTTACAAATCTTACATACGTACCTAGTAGATCATAATTATCATCATCTCAGCCGATAGACGTCCACTGCTGGACATAGGCCCAAGGGTCGCCATAACGACCGACCCTACGCTGCCCTCATCCAACAGGTTCCCTCCAACTTCACCAGATCTTCAGTCCACGATGAGACAAGTCTTGATCAAGATGTAATCGAACGATCTCCTGAAAGTCTGGTCGATCGACAGTAACTGACAAAAATTGCATGTTGTCTAGGCTTTTTCTATTCGTTTTCGTTTTTTTCTACAATCCAATATATTTTTTATGTTTTCTACTAGAAGGAGGGGCAGACATCAGTCCGTCATTTGTGATACGGTGACGCATTGACGCAACGTGTGTGCTTCTACGTGCGGGTTTAATACAACTCCTTGTTTCACAAATGACGGAGACGTCTGCCGCTCTGTCAATGCGTCATCGTATGTGAACCCACTAATGCTAATCGAAAGATACTTTGTCTAGGCCCCCTGTACGGAAGGCGAAATGACAACTAAACCACCAAGGCAAAAAAGTATTTTTCGAGGGTTTAAAAAAAACTAAGCCTGTCCTTGTCCCATATATATCATGATTTTATCGCATTGTCTCAACCCTCGCTATGTTCTTTTTATAGTTTTTGCTTTTCGTCTTTTTATAATGTATTCGTTCCTTTTAGCTTACTTTGTTTATTTTTAAGGATTGAGGTAATTTGTTAACAATGATGACGATTTTATAAGAGACTAGTGTTTTCCGCGACTTCGTCCGCACAAATTATATACCAGATTTTAAGTCAGATCATAAGCTATCAAACAAAAAAAGTTTCATCAAAATCGGTTTTGTAGTTTTTGCGTGATGCGCGAACAAACAAACAAACAAACAAACACACAAACAAACAGACAAACAGACAGACAAAATTTCTAAAAAAGGTTGATTTCGAGTCAGGGATACCTAAAAACCATAATTGTAATCTTTTTTTTGTAAATATCTTCAATGTACAGACACACTTCAGTTACAGTTTTATAATAGTTCAGATTAGATTAGATTAGATGCCATTGTTTTCACAAAATTTATATTAAATGATAACCTTCCATAATTATTTTAGCGGGAGTAGGTATTCACCTAGAAACACCTACGTGACGTCCTACGATTACAACTTTATATCGAGGCTTATCGAAGAAATAGGTGTTACTTGAGAAACATACTTACTTACAAAGACCCACGCCTATAAATTAAGAAAATCTAGAGTCTACCTACGGTACATTACCTATGAGTAATGAATTTTATTACTTATAATTATTGGAGTTAATTAATGCCGATATTTTCACGGAAACCTAGCTTGTTTAAAGGGTCACTTATTTTTAAGCGGGTCATAAAGACGAAGTGGTTTTAAAACCTTTTTTTTACATACAGAAAGCCCTTAAATAGAATACTTACAAATTTTCATTTATTTCCGCTGTTAACGTATTATCTAAACTATTATAAAACTGTAACTGAAGTGTGTCTGTAAGTACATTGAAGATATTTACAAAAAAAAGATTACGATATGGTTTTTAGGTATCCCTGACTCGAATACAACCTTTTTTAGAAATTTTGTCTGTCTGTTTGTCTGTTTGTTTGTGTGTTTGTTTGTGTGTTTGTTTGTTTGTTTGTTTGTTTGTTTGTTCGCGCATCACGCTAAAACTACTGAACCGATTTTGATGAAACTTTTTTTGTTTGATAGCTTATGATCTGACTTAAAATCTGGTATATAATTTGTGCGGACGAAGTCGCGGGAAAACACTAGTTGATTATAAAATTGTAACAGATGAGTTACAGGTGGCGAACAGTGGTATTATAATTAGTACCTTACTCTTTGATCTGCCTGCCCATGGGCATGCAATATTTCTTTATAAAGAGACATGCAGAACATAAAATTTTATATCACTGCTGATAACTTCAGCATGTATTCTACTCATCAAACTGAACAACTTTCACTATGGAGCCTACCTCAAGAAACGCGAAAAAAAATCTGCTATCCCATACAAGACTGCTGTACCTAGTTACCCGACTAAAATGTATGGGAAACCTGATATTATTTCGCGTTTCCTGAGGTAGGCTCCATAGTGAAAGTTCTTCAGTGTGATGGCCTTTAGTTTACCGTTTCATTCTTATTTGCTAGACTGTCACTTGCATCCTCCCTAAATAATGTTGTCATTAATTTTTTTTTTCGTAAATATCTTCAAACTTCTGTTACAGCAATAATGATTCTGACACATTTCTCCGACAGTCGATTTTCCGTCGAATGGTACAATAATAGTGTAGATATGGATGTTAGGTTATGTTATGTCACCACCACCTATCATCACAAACGCTAGACAATGGTAGCCCACGTGAAGTCCACGCATCACGTCTCGAGGTATTAACCGCATCAACATTCAGCAGACATCGGCCACGGGATTATCACCATTTCTCACAACTTGACACAAAGGTAGGATCAATGTAAGTTGGATCTACGTGCATGTACGTCAAGTGTATTTACTCGTAGGTACCTACTTGTCTCAAAACCACCCGGAAAATAATCGTGTCCTATAGTGAAAAATTTACGCGAAAACATTAGAAAAAAAACATTGTTTTTTTTTTTTTAAATGTGTTTGCTCTTGACCTCAATCCAGTCCTGAGGACAGAAATGGGGTCGAAGATGTAGCGAACTTACCCAGAAGAAGCCTATTCACTCTTACCTACTTTAAAGTTATCATATAATAATTTTGAAATTATTGCATTTAATAATTTTTAAAATTAAAATTAAAATAAAATAAATTTAAATAATAAATAAAAATAACAATTATTGCATTTAATAAGAGGGCGCCCTCGTAGGACGTATTCTGATCAAATCAGTTGCGTCCTACAAAAAGGGGAGGTGCGGAGTACTCGAAACCGACGGGCATGTATGAAGAGATGTATGGATGTGAATGAGGCAAAAGATGTATGTAAGGATCGTAGTAGATGGCGCGCTCTGGTCTCTGCCTACCCCAATGGGAAAGAGGCGTGACGTTATAGATAGATAGATAGATAGATAGATAGATAATTTTGAAATTAACAAGGTAGGTAGGGGAAGATTGG
Source organism: Agonopterix heracliana (assembly GCA_963693445.1). NCBI lineage: Eukaryota > Metazoa > Arthropoda > Insecta > Lepidoptera > Depressariidae > Agonopterix > Agonopterix heracliana. Next base: position 6,145,059 of record OY856321.1, read on the forward strand.
TACTATTCGTTTTACGAAGGGGCAGTACTACCTACTCGTTACAGTTACAGGCAAACTTATAAGTAAAGAAAAAAATTCATAAAATTAATGCGTTATCGGTAAGTAGGAACTACTTATTTATTATCAACCACACAAAAATCTTAACTGACATAGCCCAAAGAATCGGCGTTTTCTCGTGGTCCTACTATTTTGTCCTGCTAGCAGGTCCACCAGGGACACCTATTTCTGTTGGTCCTACTGATGTGCTGTATCAAAAATGTGGTACATTTTTGTACTGTGTAAAGAAAATCGGCCAAGTTCGAGTTGTAAAATATCATGTAATAAATCGGCCAAGAGCATTTAAAGCATTGGGAATTTGGGAAGTACCAGGAGAGGTTGGCGCGCTCCATAAAAAAGAAGTTTGTATTGTTATCCCAAAATCCAATGACTCGATTTTCATAGGACCACAGCACTGCATAGGATACGATAACATAATTAAGAGAAGTTTGAATTTTTGTTGCAAAACGAGATAGGCCTATAATTAGTGGGCGGCCGATGGGGCGGAAGAGTTCTCAAGTGGCGATCGCGTACCGGAAAGCGCAGGGTGGGTAGGCCGACGACCTGATGAAGGCGGCCGCGGTGGGGAACCCGTTGGATGAGGGCAGCGCAGAACAGAAAGCAAAATGCTCCGATTGGTTTGCTCCCATAGTAAAATTTGTTCAGTTTGATGGGTAGACTCTTAGTTTAAATAAAATAAATAAATAAATAATAAATAAATAACGCTCACAGGCACATACATTGTAATGATCCCAAACTAAGCACTAAAGGCTTTTATTATGGAAACCATACAACAACGGCACGAACATATAACATCCATGACCGAACCGGGATTCGAACCCAGGACCCTGGTTTGGCAGTCCGGCGTGGTAACCATTACACCAACCTGGTCGTCTAGTTTAAAAGGATGCTAATGATACAATTTCACCCTGTATGTAGTTACGTATATACCTACTACTTAACTACTTATACGTTTTCTTGAAGTCTCAGATAAATTAACAGGAATGGATTAGAAATGATCTCTCATTTCTACGCAAAAAAGTCTGTCAATTTTGCGGGGGTGAGGGGGGAGGTTTATATACTGGCGCGGGACGCGCGTCAACTAGTTTTATATGACGGGCATGCTCACTGAGCATGCGCCTTTGGCAGAGGGGTACGCGCGTAATATCGCATCCATTCCTGTTAATTTATCTGAGCTTGAAGTATATACCGCGGTGTCGTACCTATTCTGTCAATCTCGGGAAGTGTGTCGCCGTGTCGTATCGTATTGGCAGCATATCATATATCCATCTCGGATCTTGTAAATGTATTTTATAATTTGATATTCTGATGACTCACCCTCTTCTAAGGGACGATCAGCTATAATAAGGAGTTCTTAGATGGCGCCACAAAGACGTTATTCGATATCTTCTTGTGTTATTTATTCCTCAGTTAGTCATTTAATAACGACGTTCAGTAAACATGTTATTAAAATCACATTTGCTTATTGTCTAACTATACAGGGTGTAAGGAAAAGTTTCATTAACCTTTAAACCACACACGTTCTACTTGTTCTACTTGTACTACTCGTTAAACTGAACAACTTTTACTATGGAACTTGGGACTTGGGAGCAAGCATGTCAGCGCAAAAACAAACGGCCTTTCCATACTAAACTGCAATGCCCAAACTTACCAGGTTTGCCCCTATGCTGAAAGTTATTCAGTTTGTTGGGTAGGTAGAGTTAAGAGTATGTAGTTTGAAGGTTAATGATACTTTTCTTTACACCCTGTATACGTCCCGCCACTGCGAGGCACAGGCCTACTCTCAGGCTCTTAGGTATGTGGAATGGTAGACTTTGCATAGGTACCTACGCATCAGAATTACTTCTTCAGCGTATGCAGTTGCAGGTTTCCTTACGATGTTTTCCTCTGCCGCTTGAAAGCTAGGTACATTAGTAAAAAACTCATTGGTAATACCTACATGGTATGTCGTCCGTGCGGATTCGAACCCGGACCTCAAGATTGAGTTTCCATAATATCTCTCCGTAACTCCGCCAGCCTCCGATCGGTTTGCTCCCATAGTGAAAGTTGTTCAGTTTGATGGGTAGACTCTTAGTTTAAAAGGATGCTAATGATATCAATTTCAACCTGTAGAATGGACTACCGCATTTCTTCCCGTGGGTGGCTCGTACGAACGAGGCGACTATGCAGTGTCTTTTTGGGCGAATAGTTAACCTCCTGTCACCATACCGACATCGTGAATGTTAAATATTTTTTTCCAGGCTGAACAGAAAGTGAGGTAAAATACTACAAAATAATCTTTGAAGTTTCCTTCAATTTTGAAAATTTTCGTCTTCTGACCCATTTCTGGTTAACGCCATCTATCGCCGGTATGTTGAATAACGTTGACTAGCTGTCAGAAAACTCCTCTCCTCATTGACATTGACATTGGGGTTTTTGGCGGGAATTTGTCCGTTATACGTTTTGGAGTCCTCATATTTCATCGAAAAGAAAGTGTCGTGCAAGTTAACAATATACAGTTCTGTGAAATATGATGGTGTATGGGTCGTAAACAGGAAAAGTGTTCCGTCATTTGTAGCACGGCAAAGCGATCGGTTCACCTCTTTTCTGTGGACTTCTCGGCATTTCCTTCGTCTTTCGGTTGTCTCCAAAACTCCAAAGAAGCGTCAAAACGTCGATCGCCATTAAATAAGAGAATTTTATCAAAGACATCGGCTGTATGGGAAATATAACCCTTTGCCTTAAATAAACCTAAAAAAAAATGACATTGACATTTGAGTTTGACATTTTTAATTTCGCTACTCATCCAGCGCATCATTGTCGGTTTTGTTGCAGAAAACTCATTTTATCTTTGTTATTTCTATTCAAAAACATAAATCAATATGGTAAGTACATAATACATTAATGTAAAACGTGATTCAGTGCTACTTTCATCGATCGGCGAATGAAACCAAACATGAAAGTTGCATAGTCATTACCGGAGAAATAACTTGAATTTTGAGTTATAATTCCGTTATACACTCATCTAAACTATTAATTTTCTTGTTTTTTCAATAAATTTCAACTCTCCTGTGGAAATAATTTATTTTTCGGTGGAAATTAAACCAAACTTTTTCAAATCATAACCTAAAAATTTGAAAACTACAATATTCAATTTCGATATTCAATAAAATTGTAGCCTTTCATATTGGTACCTATATTTCATTGTACAAAATGTCGCTGCAGTCAAAGTCAACAAATATATTTAAAAGATCACTAAAATAGGTATTAACAATTCCGTTGTTATCAATGGAAAGTATTGATTGACTATATTGCGGTCGTGTATCTGGTGCTCTCTGGCTAACCATAAGGCTCCACCATTTTAAATGTGTTATTGTACAGAAAACAATCTTGAGATTACAATACTCCCAAAACTCACTTGACATTGGCAGAAATTCAGTGCTGGATACAAACTAAACATCATTTGGGTAATTAAAAAGAAAAATGATGATTGAGTCACGTTGCAAGTTGTGACACGAGCACTAGTCGCATGTGGTGTTCGCGCGTTTCACATTTTTGCTTGCCACATGTCTCCACAATCCGCAATCTCTTGCTCTTGATCAAAAACAATCCCCGAGATTGGAACAGATACTCCCATAAACTACTTGACACTGGCGGAAATGCAGTGCTAGCAAGCAAAAGTCCATAAATAAAAAAAAATTAAATGACTGAAAACTATTCCTTTTACAGTTTAGGAATCAGTATGACAGTGACGTCACAGTATGGAGCCCCCAGGGTCGTCTCCACCAGGTGGAGTACGCCATGGAAGCCGTCAAGCTCGGCTCGGCTACGGTCGGCTTGAAAAACAAACAGTTTGCGGTGCTGATAGCCCTGAAGAGGGCGGTTAGCGAATTGTCTGCGTACCAGAAGAAGGTTATACCTATTGACGATCATATCGGTATTTCTATCTCGGGGTTGACTGCCGATGCTAGGATGTTGAGGTGAGTTTTGAAATAGATAATAAAAAATGAAGTATAATGGGTATTATTGATTATAAACATGTTACAGCCATGTTGTGCTATTTCGAATCAAATTAAAGATTGAAAAATTTGTCTCGGGCGGGACTTGAACCCACGCTCTTCCAAACCGGGGAAACGTGCTAACCAATTACACCACCGAGTCCACAACCCAGAGAACGAAATTTTCAATCTGTTGCGTCTTAAGGGGACGTGCGCGCCATCTGCTGGCAGTGGAGCGTGGGTTCAAGTCCCGCCCGAGACAAATTTTTCAATCTTTAATTTGATAATGGGTATTGCTAGCAGCAGTATAGCCCTGAATAAATGATTTTTCATCAAGCTATGTTTTACCTTGTGATATGGGCTTAAAATCAACAACAAGAGAATACAATTCCAGAGTGAAAAACTATTTAACAAAGCTGATATACTACCGCGTAAGAATTTTTTTAAGGCAGATTATGATGCTATCTCTTACCAAATTCAGGAAAACAGTTCAGTCTATTCTAGCTACACTGATATTCAGCAATCGTGGGAAGATTTTAAAACGATGACACTCAAAATTATAGAAGATAAAGTACCACTCCAACGAGTAAATAAAAAGAAAAATAATAAAAAACCATGGATCGGATCAGATATAGTCGGCTTGTCGCAAGAAAAACTACAAAAGTGGAGATTTTACCAACTAAATAAGACAAAAGAATCTTATGAGGACTAATAGGAAAACAAATAACAAAATTATTGCTGAGGTAAGGAAGTCGAGGATACAGTTCGAGAGAAATATTGTTAGCAGCAGTCCTAAATGTTTTTATGGATATATACGCCAACATCTTAGCTCCAAGGTGACAGTACCACCATCATTAAAGGATGATTCCACTCTAATGGTAACAAGTAATCCAAGGGAGGTTGCCAATATTTTTGCCAAGCAGTTCAATAAATCCTTTGTGAAAGAACCCCTGGATAAACCAATACCAACATTGTCCTCCCCTGTTGTTGAAAACTCTATAGAACATATTGACTTTACACCTGAAGATGTAGCCAAAACACTAAGTACTTTCAAAGATGATACTGCAATGGGACCTGATGGAATACCAGCAATACTTTTGAAGAAATGTCACCGTGTACTGTGTGGTCAGCTTGCGCACATCATGACGCTATCCTTTAGAGAGGGAAGTTTACCACAGGACTGGAAAGAGGCAGAAGTGACGCCCATCTATAAAAAGGGAGATAAGCTTGTGGCTGCTAATTATCGACCAATAAGCTTGACCTGTATACTGTGTAAAACAATGGAAAAAATAATTGCCAAGGAAATGAGAAAGTTTTTGTCCATGGAAAATATTTTAATAGAAGAACAACATGGTTTCATACCTAGAAGATCAACAATAACAAATCTATTATGCTGTCTTGATTACTGGACTAAAGATTGGGAGGAACACACACCAACTGATATTATATATCTGGATTACGAAAAAGCTTTTGATCGTGTACCTATTAAAAGGCTAACTGCAAAGTTAAAACATTTTGGAATTCGCGGTAGTCTTCTTCTGTGGATAGAAAATTTTTTGAGTGGTCGTACTTTCAGGGTCAGAGTTGGTAAGGAATTCTCAGATCATTATGACGTTCTTAGTGGTGTCCCACAGGGCTCTGTGCTTGGTCCTATTCTATTTGGCATCTTCTTGACCGACCTGAAAGATGTAATAAAATCAGGACTATCCTTGTTTGCCGATGACACAAAGATAATGGGAAATCCGCTCATATCTAACAATATCATCCAGGACGACCTTAATCGCATTTTTCAGTGGACTAAGGACTGGCTTATTACCCTGAACTCTCAAAAATGCACCGTCTTGCATGTTGGTAAAAAAAACCCAAAACTAACATATACCTTGAACTCTGAATCTCTGAAAGCTGTTTCATCACAAAAAGATCTTGGTGTTACAATTACAGAGAATTTGAAGTGGGATGCTCACATACTGGCAATGACTAAGAAGGCTAACTCACTAACATACATGATCAGGAAAACCTTTAGCTACATTGACAAGGAGTTATTTTTGAAGATTTATAAAACCTATATTCGACCATCACTTGAATATGGCTTCCAAATTTGGAATCCATACTTCAAAAAAGACATTGATCTGATAGAAAAGGTCCAGAGAAGAGCAACAAAAATGGTTGTTGGGCTGCGTGATAAACCATATGAGAGACGATTAGAAGAGCTTGGGCTAACGACACTTGAACAACGGCGACAACGTGGTGACCTCATAGAGACCTACAAGATACTTCATGGACGGTATGATGTCCAAGGAATTGAGCATCTATACAGGATGAACCAGAACCACAATCTCAGAGGTCACTCCCTTAAAATTGATGGCTCGTTATGTACAAGCAACCCCCGAAAACACTTTTTGCCCAACCGTATAGTTAGCGAGTGGAACAAATTGCCTGAGACTGTAATAAGTGCGCCTTCAGTGAACTCATTTAAAAATAGACTTGACCAATACTTAAGAAACTAAACAAGTGCAGTGATATACACGCATCAGCTCTAAGCTGCTAGTGTATCATAAATAATAATAATAATAATAATAAGAGTCTTCCTGAGGGTATTGTACGAGGTGATTAGCTAGGGGATTAAAGAAATAGAAATAAAGAGAGGTTAATATAACAAAATTCTATCAAGAGGCTAGAACTGCAAAGAAAGCGCATCAGCCTGTGAGTCAATTCCTTGAAGATGAAGATGGAAATCTTGTTTTGGACCCGGAACAACTTAAAGTGATCTGGCAACAATACTTCGAACAGCTCCTTAACTGCCCAGTTGAAGCTCGCATAATGTCAGGTTTGGTGTTCAAAAAAACGAGATAAAAAGTAAATTATTCAGTGCAAAACACCACAGTGCTCTTAAATATTCATCTGAACACTTGAATACTACTATACTACAAAGTTGGATGTTTCTCAATCAGTATAGGTATCAAATGGTGTCTCAGTGAATATAACCTACTATTTGCTATTTTCAGCCGCTTCATGCGTACCGAGTGCCTCAATTACCGCTATGCGCACGACGCCCTCATGCCTGTCGGTCGTCTCATTAGCCTGGTCGGCAACAAGATGCAGATCTGTACGCAGAGGTACGACAAGAGGCCGCTCGGAGTTGGCTTACTCGTCGCTGGTTACGATGTAAGTTTCCATATTATATACTAGCTGTTACCCGGGACTCCGTCTGCATACCTTAAAAAGTATCCTACCTTTGTGTTAATCGGAACGGAACGGAACATATTCTATTTGCGTGCCATTTTCATCCAAATCCGTTCAGCTGTTTTTGCGTGATTGATTGACAATCATCTAAACTTTGACATTTATAATATTAGTAAGAAGTCAATCTGACAATATTCGGTAGATTGTATTGGAAACTTTGACTGCAATCCCCTTAAAGGCCTCCGCACATTGCAGCAATTTTATCGAGCGATATTATCGCTGCGATTTTGCGATATTTGTTCTCTGTACATTTTTTATGGGGCCGCGCTCGATCCTACACACTGCCGCGATATTATCGCTGCGATTTTGCGATATTTGTTCTCAGTACATTTTGTATGGGGCCGCGCTCGATCCCTCACACTGCCGCGATATTATCGCAACCTGACGCAATCTCTTTCGACTACATTCAGTGGTGGGGCGCATGCGTGACGCGAATCGCGGAATCGCTCCAGTGTGTAAGGTGTCGCAATATCGCTCTCGATAATATCGCTCGATAAAATCGCTGCAGTGTGCGGAGGCTTTTAAACAGTATCCTGTGTTTTATTCCAGAACATTATTTTATCTAGCACCTACATTTGGCTACCTATTTTGAAATATAGATAATTATAGTATTCTATAGGGATTGTCTACTCAGATCTTTGGACTGTCTAATTCCATTATGGATCTGTCCAATGGAATTGAGGAAGAAAATCTAACTAGAACCATCACAAGTCTGGAGATCTGACAATAACTATTGTTCTTCTTCATTACTAACAAATTTATCAAACACTTGCAGGATCAAGGCCCTCACATCTACCAGACGTGTCCGTCGGCTAACTTCTTCGACTGCCGGGCTATGGCCATCGGGGCTCGGTCCCAGTCTGCCCGTACGTACCTCGAGAAGCACCTCAACACGTTCGCTGACTGCGACCTGCAGGAGCTGGTCGCTCACGGGCTGAGGGCTCTCAGAGACACACTGCCTAATGAAGTTGATCTTAATACTAAGGTACTTTATATAAATATAATAAAGCTTTTTATTTCTCTGCATTTCCTTGTCAGTACTAATAGTATAGTAGATTACACACCGAGGACAGGAAAGTAAGAAAGGTCTCAGATCTAAAGTAATTGTTACTTTAGATCTGAGACCTGAGACGAAGCCGAGGTCAACAAACATTGTGATCTGAGGCTTTCTTATTTGCTGTCCGAGGTTAGTATACTATTTTTCTTCTCGACGGAGGTGGAAAGCGACAACTTAGCTTAGCGCAGCGGGACGAGAACTGACGATTTCCGTCCGGAGGGAAGAAAAGTATCTTAATTTAGTTAGTGTTAGTAGTTTTCCCTTATATGGATCAATGTTAAAGGCTCCTGCATAAATTATTGTCTATTTTGGGAAATCTGCATCCAGATTTTTCCTGCCATTTCAATTATCATCAGCCCTCAGTTTCAGTGATCTACCTAATAAAGGGTTTACGTTACCAAGCTCAAAATAAAATAATAAAATTAACACATTCGCTGCTAGTTTCAGAAGATGAAACTTTACGCGTGTGCTAATGTAACACCGCGGAATGTATGTATATAGGACCCGCGGCGGTTGTGGTCATTGCAAACCCATGAGTCAGATTTTCAGCACTAAATGTGTAAGTAAGGCTGGCACTACATTGTCGCCGAGAACAGACGAGAAAGGCCGAGAACGAAAGTGGATGTCTGAGCCGTATTTATTTTCCTTTGAAATTCTTGCCGTGAAACGAGAGTACTGCCTGCTTTAAACACCAACTCCCATGTTTCTGCAGAACGTGTCAATAGCGATCGTCGGACCGAAGACCACGCTGCGCATCAGTGATGAAGCCGAACTGGCGCGCTACCTCACGCTAGTCGAGGGAGAGGAGCGTCGAGGAGGCGGCGCTAGTGCCACCGGCGACGCCGGGCCGGCGCCAGAGCAGCGCCCGGGGGACGACCGCGGCCCGCAGCCCGCTGTAAGTTGTTTGTTGTAAGGGTAAGCGTCAGTGATGACGCCGAACTGGCGCGGCACCTCGCTAGCGTCGAGGAGACGGCGCTAGTGACGCCGGGCCGGCGCCACGCCGTCACGAGATGCCCGCCTGATTTGATAATTCTCCCGATTTAAATTTCGAACTTCCGTCTCATAAAAAGTTTGCCAATCAGAATTTTAAAGCCCTCCCATAAGAAGTATCACTTCAAAAATGTTAAAACCACAAAACAGCAAACTCTATACATCCTTGTCACCTCAAAACTACGTCACAGAAGTCAAACCGCAGTACGCAAATTGTGCAAGCGAAATCCCGCATCCGGCTCGCTCTATGAAGTCCAATGTTTATTTTTATGGAAACAAATCACACGCGCACAAACAAAAAGTTTCAGCTAAATGTTGTGCGATATTGTAACTGTAGCGTATTTTCGGCACATCGCACAACGACTCCGTGGCGCAACGGTAGCGCGTCTGACTCCAGATCAGAAGGTTGCGTGTTCAAATCACGTCGGGGTCAAAGTCAATATATCTTTTTTGTTTTTATTTTGATTATTTTTAATGAACTAATGATTAAAATTAGCTTAGCTTTTTTAGAAAAAAATATTAGTAACAAGCATTTTATAACTTGTAAAGTATAATTTAATAATTTGAAGGAATAAAACGATCTATTTGAATCAATTCACAAATTACATAACGTAATCTTATCGATAAACGTATGAGTCACATTTTAGTATAAAATAAAAGTGTCACAGTAATTAATTAATCAATCAATAATTTTAATTAAATGTATTTTATACCAAACACGAGTTACAAGTTGATTGCAAAATTATGAATGTCCTTAAATCAATTAAATTGACTTTGGAATATATTAATAAGTAAGTAAAAGTGGCCCATCGCCATTTTAAATGGACAGTGGTGTGTACACTGCACAGTACCTATTGATTGCAGTTCAAGCTTCGCTTCGGTAACGTTCGAGTTTTGTGTTTCTCAAAAATTTTCGTAACAACACGAATATTTTCGGCAGTATTTTCTTAAAAACATTTTTGCGGCATTAATTTAAAATATAGTTCGATGTTGAAAATCTGCTTCTAGACATAGTACATAAACTCACGACCATAATCCATTTTGAAGTGGTCAGAAACATTGCTACAACCAACATTTCCAATAAAACAAGAATGCCACATTGTAGTCATTTTCGATTTATCGAAATATTACGGACTACTATGTTTTATGTTTGTAGTTGCAATCGTTAAAACCGCCAAAATTTGCCACTTTTGGCGGTTTTATAGGTAGTAACTACAAACATTCCAAAAACAAATCAGCAATGACACGATAAATTTAAAATCAGTAATGACTACAATATACGTCACTAAATTTTAATTCGTAACGAAACTTTAAGGGTGTGTATTCAGACCGTGTATCTGAACAACTTTCCCCTGAGGAACATGGGTCGAAAAACGATTTTTTGGACTTCCCATACAAAAGTGCGGATCGGCCGATCGATTTTCTATGGGGAGGTCTAAAATCTAGTTTTTCGACCCATGTCTCTTAGGGAAAGTTGTTCAGATTCACGGTCTTGAATACACCCTTAAAGTTTCGTTACTAATAAAAAATTAGTCATCAGTGGTGTATGTCACATTCATGTTTTATTGAAATGTTGATAATTATTAAGAAATTTAATAAATGCTCAATAGCTATTGAGGGCAGCACTGGAGGCTCGATGTCCCCATATATGAGCAGTACTGTACACACACCTAAAAATAGAAGCGTGCACGTTTCCTCGCGATGTTTTCTTCTTACTTAACTTTTTAAAATGATTATTTTCAGGTCGCAATGGACACGGAGTAACGACTGAGCGCCTCCAGCCAGACATCGAGGAATCAGAAGATCTTACCAAGATGTCAGCTCCAAACGTTTGTGCTACGTTCTCGGATGTGGTACCACCTTTTACTTTTTTTCACCAGCCTAAAGGTTCGCCTTGGCCAGTGTTTGGGTTTTGTGTTGCTGTGTGATTAGTTTATTGTACACACGGCGACAGGTCCGGTTACCCTGTTTGGACTTTGAACTTGAAAAGAAGTTGAACGCTGCGAATCGTGCGAGAGGGTGCGGTATGTTGTTGTTGTTCTCGTTGTTGTCTCACGGCATGCTGCGCCCGCGCCGGCAGCCGCGTCTATGTAGGCTCTCTACCGCACTATTTGGTGTGTACGTAGTATAGCTATGGGTATATATGGCGCGTAGCATGATGTGTCGCCGTGTGTACGTGTAGAGTCACGATCGCGTTGGGGTGGTCAGAATCTTAGCTAGAGCTGCCCTTTTAAAGTGTAAAGTAATAAGATCTCGAATTTTCGTTTAATGAGTCTAATTTTGTCATCGATTAAATATAGGAATTAGATGCAGTTTCATGAAAAAACTTAGCAAATTTTGCCTGAATTGACATGTTAACTGTCAGCGAGACAGCAATAGAGCTAAGATAAAATATATACTAAGATAAAAGATAATACTAAGATAAAAGTGACATCAGATATTCTTGGGGCACATTTTTCTTCCAATTTTTTGTTGTGTTTATTCTTGACTTGAAGAATTTTAGTAAAGAAATTAACAAAAAAACTCGCAAACGTACCATCTTGATCTGAAGTTCACCTTTAACATTTTATACCTATAAGTTGAAATATATTTCTTTTTGTGACGACACAGTTATATCTTAATCTGAATACTGGCCAAGGCAGAAAAAAACATAAAAATGCATTTTTACTTTTAATAACCTCTTTTGCATATTCAATTACTTATATGTATTTCTTTATGTATTCTAAATAAAATAATTCAGGAATGTTTAAATAGTTATTTTTTATTTTTGATTCTACAAAATTCCTGGGTGAATATGTTCGGTGGACCTCACTCGATAATACTCCACATCGTTTTCTCAAGATGCTGGAAGAAAGACCAGAGAAAGCTCAGACAGAAACTCTTAAAAAAAGAATTTTATTACTGTATTTATAAAATTCAATGTTAGGTTTCGTAGCATCTAGTCTAGCCATATTACCAGCTCTCTAGTTAGGAAGAGATACAATTTCTCTGATTTGTCTTCCCGCTATTGCCATGAATTTATAAAAATACCGTGGGATCGGGGTCGTTTTGAAGCCGGACGGAGGTGATATGCCATCAGTTGTAGAATAATTAATTACGATGGTAAAATATAACAAAATTCTTTATTTTTTTTTTACCTAGGCTCTTCAATGTCCCACTGCTGGGCAAAGGCCTCCCCTTTTACTCTCCAATCCTCTCTGTTGTGTGCAACTTCTGGCCAACTCTCCAAGAAGGCATCCATGTTATCTCTCCACCTTTTTCTCGGTCTACCTCGACGCTAACTATCTAACAAAATTCGTTAGGTAATGAAAATGTGAGAAAGCCGTGTTTGATAAGGGTTGAACTACACATGGCCGCACGCGATCGCACTTTTCCGCCACTCCATCCTTTTCTGTCACTCAGGAACGTCATTTGAAAGAAGAAGAAGATAGACGGAACGCGATCGTCTGCGGCGTGCGATCGCACGCGATCGCGTTCCGTCTATCTTATATGCTTTAGCAAATGACGTTCCTGAGTGACAGAAAAGGACGGAGCGACGGAAAAGTGCGATCGCGTGCGGCCATGTGTAGTTCAACCCTACCGTCTCGAACCCGTAGTAAGTTAACACTGCGACGGAGCGCACGATGCCGAAACTTGAAAGTCAGCTTCTTTTGTCGGCGTGATAAGAAAAGCTTACTAATGGTTCTCACACTTTCTAGTTTTTCTCGATATTTTATTTTTGCTTTAATTTTTACTTACCTAAGGGCCTGTTTCACCACTTCTGGGTAAGTTCTTGTTAGCTTATCCGACAGATATTTTGACATAATTTCATACAAAATATGTCAAACTATCTGTCGGATAAGCTAACAAGAACTTACCCAGAAGCGGTGAAACAGGCCCTTAATCTTTTTATTTCATACGTGTGCCTATCGTACCTCGCCCCGGCTTCAAACTGACCCCAATTCCACGGTGTATGTATACGGCTTGCGAAAAAAAGGGGGACGTGGTGACAGGTGGAACTATATTTTAGTACGGCGGTCTTGCTATGATATGCGTCAATTTGATGTTTATTTATCATCATCATCACCATCTCAGCCTTTTTATTTCCACTGCTGAACAAATGCATCCCCAAGGATCGCGACGATGATCGGTCCAACGGGTTCCCGTCGCCTTCACCAGGTCATCGGTCCACCACTTACTTACTTATAAATTTTAATAAGGGATAAATAAAAGTCTGACACCTGTTTTTATAATAATCGATGTATATTTTTATTTATCTATTTAATAATAACATAACTATAACGAATAATGAATATTAAAGTTCTTGGTTACATATTATTTTATGAAAGACAGTTTTGGCCTGCTAACTTGTAATTTTTACCCAACTTTGTCTTAATGTAGGGTACTGTGATTAAGTTAGCTATTGTATAAAGTCATTAACAACATCAAGAGTTTTGAATCTAGAATTCTACAATCTTTGACTCTTTTTGATCACCTGTTTTGTTTTTAGGGCTATTTTGGGTCTAGAAGAAATATATCCTAGTGCTTATAAAAGGCGAATGATCGTTTTGACTAGGCCTAACTAATTTATACATACTGCGATTGGTGGTTTTGTCATACATTTTTGGTATTGGACTCAAATTTTAATTTGTATTTTTTATTAAAAAATAAGTTTCTACATTATCTTAGCACCATTTATAATTCAATGACAATCAAAGAAGGTTGAAATTCAAACAACGTCGAGCAGGGTTCGTCTCTGGATGGGTAACCGCCGCTTTAGTATCTTATCGAGAGCGTCAATGTGCTTCGGAAGCCCACAAATCAGTTGGTTTTGAATGACGCCGGTAGATGGCATTGGAAAGCGTAATCAGTCTTTCCTGTATGTTTATGGTCAACCAGTTGCCAACCAAGCCACGCACGACAAAGCTACAAAACAAGAAACCATGTCATGCTCTTTCATTTTTGCATGCGCAAAATTACGACGTTTGTATTTTTCTCGGGGGTGGCGGCATGTTAGGTCCACTGATTTGTCCATAAACTTGGTCTCCGTCCTCCACCCAGAAGGTGAAAATCTTCCCCCCATTATGCCAATCTTTTAGTGCGATTTTTCTGGCACTCTTGTACGTTCTTGCGTGTCGTGATCCATCCCCACCTATTTTCTGGACGATCTGCTTTTCTGGCTATTTTTGTTTACCTACCATTATTGATATTATGTCCTTTGATTGACATCGATTTAAGATATTGTCTTACGTTATTCTTATAGATCTAAATAATGGAATACACATTGGGGAATACTTTATTTTGGAATACGATCACTTAATCTCCAATTCGAAGTTGGATTGCTCAGAACTAACTTATGGTAATTTCAATGTAGGTACATCTTTGGGACGTGATATTTTAACCCTAATGTCATACTAAAGTATCTAAGGCATAATTTGAACCGTTGAATATCTGGTTGATATTTGCTTGATCTAATACAGGTACATAACTGTCTTGGAGCAGAATGGGTTGTCTACTTGATGCTTCGTTTAGTTGTCTTTCTAAAATAGCATTTTGTAATTCCTCCTCTTTTAATTCTAGTGTCAATTCGTCCAAAAGTTTCATTCTATTTTCTACCTCAGTGTCCGTTCTTGCCAATTCATCGGCATTATCTTGCATCTCTTTTGTTGTCTTCTTTAATTCCTCTTCTATTTTGTCAATTAGCATGTTAACTTGTGACACATTCTCGCAGCTGTTTGCTTTATTTTCATCCATATACCTTTTTACTTTCGCTGTCAATCTTACAACTAATTCTTCTTCGCGGTGTAATCTCTTATTTATAATAGCTAGCTTTTCTAGGAGTTCAATTTCTTCTCTTATCCTCGTCAATTCGTCTTGGGAGGCATCGGACTCTGTATCCGTTTGTGTTTGCACGAGTCTTTCTGAATTTACTTGACAGATGTCTGTGAGTTCTTTTGTGAAGTAATGTTCTCTCATTAAATGTCTTT
The DNA here is from genome assembly GCA_963693445.1 of Agonopterix heracliana. Taxonomy (NCBI): domain Eukaryota; kingdom Metazoa; phylum Arthropoda; class Insecta; order Lepidoptera; family Depressariidae; genus Agonopterix; species Agonopterix heracliana. Next base: position 6,160,349 of record OY856321.1, read on the forward strand.
CTCTTCTTGATTTGTGTTTTGTGTGCCTTCTTGGAGGGGTACCGCTGCCGACGCCGACTCCACTGTCACTGTTGCCGGCTTGACTGTCATTTATTTCGCTGCTCCGTCCGAGGTCTCGAAGGTAGGATTCTAGAAGGTAGTTGGTTCCGTGCTTCTCCATTCTACTCTTGTGGGTCTGGTCTTCTAGTTGGTCGATTACTTTTTCTTGTTCTCTGTAAGGGAAATTGTTTGGATTAAACTAGGAAGATTGTTTTATATTACCTACGCAGGTAAACAAAATTCGTCGTCTGATCTATCAAAGTCAATAAGGCCCTATTCTCGAAATACAGAAATCTTCACCAATTGGAAAATTTTGAGTAATAGAATATTTCAAAATCGAGTTTTCTAATTCTTGCTGTACACAAAATGTTTACCCATCATCGTCAGCCATCCATCCACTGCTAGCTTAAGCCTTGTCTTTTCGACCATTTTTCACAGTAACATGCCCCATAGCATCCAGGTTTCTACGGCGCTATTCTTGTCATCAACCCACCTAGCTGCCGACCTTGCCTAAGCTCATACTCATATATCTCTCGGCTAAGGCTTGATCTAAATAAGTAGTTACTTAGACATGATCTTTGCTGCCAGAGACGATCCAATGAATACCAACCGTAACTTGTCAAGCTGCTGATGTATAGTCCTGCTCTGATGTTGAATAACGGACACGAGCTTCGCAGCTGGGTCGTCCCCCCTTCTAGGAGGGGGCGTGGCTGCCCTGGTGCCCCTCCGTCGTCTTCTTGCACCCCCTCTGCTGGCGTCGCTGTCACGGCCAGAGTCATCTTCGCCACCGCTGGAAACTCGTCGAAGGGATAGGCGGACCTGGAAATATTATTTTAGTTATTAAATGCAAGGGGTGAGGTAAAATTTTTAGCGTTTTTGTGGCTAAAATTAGTGGCTGTTCTAGAGTATCGTATGGGGCAACTAGAAAGTTACCAAGGAAAGTGCAGCAGCATTTACTTGAGTGGTATAGGTTAGGTGCCTGTCTAACTGCGATAGCCAATCCTCCTCAAGAACAGATTTTGACTAATCCACTCTTTTTGAGAAAGCCCAGCAGTAAACTTCTTGCGGCAGCTGATGATGATGTGGTGGGTGAAAGGTTAGTTAACCTTCACTCGAGCCTCTTTTATTCCCCCTTTATGGCTTAAATTGCTGCGCAGCAATGGGTTTCGATTAATTTCTAAATGGTGATAGAATAGCCCAATATCAACAACTCAATCAATCAGCTAGTCGAATCGTTACAACGCCTACGATGGATACAGGATTCGGGAATTCTTGTATTATTTCTCTGCATGACACCTTACCTCGTGCCTAGCGTCTCCCCATGCAGCCAACACGTGTAGAACTGGTACATCGGGAGGTAACGGTCGCTCCACACCTCTCCACCTCTCTGCCAGTACCCATTCGTCTGGATCACTCAGTCCACCGGCTGTAACGAGATGGAAAGACTGCTTTAGTTGCTGGCTTAAGTCGCTTTGAATGATCTTGGCCCACCGATCTTTTCCAACTCCTGCAAAATTAGGATCATGACGCCTGACGCGGACATTCGCCATACTAGAAAATAAAGTCCAGCGAGCCGAGATTAAATAATCTGGACAGTCTTGGAACCCGCGAAGATTTTAATCAAAGATAGTAGAGAGGTATAGGAAAGATGAGTCTGACTTCCCAACATTGGAAACGGTGGATTAGGTACTTTAAAAATAAGCCAATGCAAGGCGGTTAATAAGCCAACGAACCATGAGAAACCATGAGTCGTGTCGTGGTTTTGTAATAGCTTAGAAACGACTAGTAAGCATTTCCTTTGTCAATCCTTGGTTCAATGATTTTTAGAAACATTATGCAAGTCATTGAGGTACTATGTTAACTCTAGTTAACATAGTAGAAGCTACCGCGTCGCAGCCTGACGCTCCCAGCACGCGCCCCACACTGCTGATCATGGTGCACAGATTTTGTTCGCGTTGTCTGCTCTATACATAATTACTCAATGATGCAAGTACGATTTTTAATACTAGGTATTAGAAAAGATAGCAAGACCGGTCGTTGTGGCGATCCTTGGGGGAGGCCTCTGTCCAGCTGTGGACGTCCATCGACTGAGATGATGATGACGATTAGCAAAGATCTTTGGTATTAGCTCTTTGATGAAAGATAAACCTGGATACGCTGAAGAAGTAACTCTGATGCGTAAATCAAGTCCACCAATCCGCACGTACATGTGGTGGACTACCCGCCCATTCACCGTTACTATAAAGGGCCTGTGTTCAGCTTTGGGGACGTTTAGAAGCTACTGCTGATACCTTAGATCCTAATAAAAGGTCCTACCTTCAGGAGCACCCTGCAATGCGCGCACGATGTCAGCGCAGGTGGTATGAGAGCGCACACCTCGCACCCAGAGCTTCTGACCGCGAGCCACCACGCCCACTTCCTCGTCACTGTAGTCCGATGACGACGCCTCCATTTTGACACCTGGGGAAAAAAAATGCTAGGGTTAGAAAGCATATTCTTTAGGAAGATATTAACTAAGACATAGTTGTGCAGCACTGGAGATAATAGAAAGAGCAGGTTTCAGCTTTATGTACCTAAAGCCCGACCAGAAATATAAAAAACCTCGCCATATTGCGGAAAATCATTGGAACAAATTTTTGTACTTGGAACACTAACATTTAAGGTGACAGTCGATTGCAGCGCCCTCAATCCAGGTTTTTTATATTCCTGGTCAGGCTTTACCTACATTTTCTTTGGAAGGCTTCTATAATCAAGGGGTTAAAATTGTGGCTCCATCGTACTAACGATGTGTTTGTAAATGTGCTAGACGTTGTTCGGTAAGATATTTGGATGTTCTCAAGGAAAGTTTTTTAAACAATGGACAAGTTAGAAAAAACTCGTCGGCAACTGACAGGTAGTTACCTTTATGAAATAGCCTCCAGTATTTAACATCTATAGCAGGAAATGTAACAATAAATAACTATGTTTATCGATCGGTAAGCCAGCACGCAGGTCTGTGTAAAGGCCGCTCCACATTCACGCTGCGAATCGCGGCTCGAATCGCGGCTCAAATCGCGGCGCGAATCGCGCGTGAACTCTTCTTGGCTCCACATTCGCAGTGTTATCGCTATGCAGCTTTCGCGCGTTCGCAGGCTCTTTGACGCGGGCCAAAAACCGACAAAAAGTGGTTAACAAGGCGCGAACCCGCGAAAAATATGCGAATCGGCTCCACATTCACGTTTTCGCGCGTTCGCGCGTGAACTTCGCGCGCGAACGCGTGAATGTGGAGCGGCCATTACAAAATGAAGGTTTAATCGGCAAGACAATCCAGTTTGACCTGGTAATTTTCTTCGATGATCCATTTCCTACGAGTACTGAATCAACAAACACGGTATGTACTACCTACCTACTAGTAAACCGACCAAATAAGTTTTACGCATAATGATGTGATATAATTTTTTAATTTAGTTACCTAATTATTTATTTACTTAATTAAAATATTTTGTTTAAGGGTATATTACCGCGTCGGCGCGCTCCATACAAACGTACTATAGTTATATTTTCAATACTAACCAATTAAAGTCAATGAAATTTTACAGAAACAATTTAGAAACAAATCTCGTTGCTTGTTTGTATGGAGTCAGATTTTCGTTCAAATGTATAGTTACTATCCCTGCTGGTCTTAGAGTAGGTATACATAATACAAAAACCACGTCAGAGGCGGTCCGAAAAAACTCTAACACCAGGGCTTGCTGCCCACACAATAAGACCGGGTTACACCGGGGTACCTCTCCGAGAAGCTGATTTTTTATAAGAGCTTGCACGATAAGAATACACGATCTACTGTGCAAAAAATAGCCAAGACACAAATCTCACGGGTTTAAGGGGAGTTTTAAGTATGCCGCATCTAAAATATGGAACAATATACCGCCTCCTATCCGTAACTCAAAAAGTAAATACTGCATAAAAAGAATTTTTAAATCAATGTTATTAGAAAATCAGAAAACAAATATTAATGTGAAATATGTAAAAGAAGCTAGGAGAAGGAAACGAATTAGGTAATGATAAATATGAGGAAATAAATAAGTTACTTAGCATATGCTCGGCATCTCCATTCATGGTCCATTACACATGTTTAATCAAAGCGAAAATTAAATGACAAGTTATCGAACTAGTTTATCAGCGGCTAAGGTATTGTGTGCAACCATTTTGTAATGTGTTTTTAATGCGACAGTGTCGACACTATTTTGCCGGTACGTGAAGAAGGGGTTATGCTGAAAAACAGCGCTGGTCAGTGTGTTTTATCACACTACCAGCAAACGCTGAAGCCTAATCCTTTTGTCATAGTGCTTAAAAATGTTTTTCATTTAATATTTATATTTAGATGTAATTATGTGGTAAACTTTTTGTGCTGTGACAATAAATCTATTTCAATTTCAATATAAGAAGAAGGTACATAATGTCGACCGAATCCCGTTAGAGGTGACCAAAAACACAGCTACAACTAGGTATCAAATGTCCGTACCTTTGTTACAAATACCTATATTACGGGTACCTTATCTGTTTATGACACTTTCGTATAAGTATACATAATAATGAAAAATGATTGTGTGAAATTAAAAAAACACTAGAAAGGTGACGTACGTAAGTGCCATTGTGCCTATAAGTTGACTGTTATGTTATACTCTTCATTACCAAATGCAAAAGTTGCATGCGATATCATTCACAGAACTCACACATAACTCATGTGAATGGTATTATATCGATTGGCGTTGACAGCGTTCTGGGAATTGCACCTACACAATTCAAGAAGTACCCTATAGATAGCTGTAGCGATGTTTATTATTAGGTAGGTAATAATAAGTGGTATTGTTAGTTATTAATAATGGTAAGTATACAGGGTCCAATTTAATATGCTGACACTTTTTTAATGGGCATTATCAGACCATAAAATTGAACAACTTTCTCTATGGGACCAACATCGAAATCGGGAAAAAAAAATCAGCTGTCCCATACATTTGGCTCGAGTAGGTTTGCAGTTTCGTATGGAGCGACCTTAGATTATCAAGATAGACAGTCAAAGTTACGAAAGCGTCGAAAAAAATAGGAACCAGTACTGGTTCCAAAACCCTATACATATACACGCACACATACAAAATTAGTATGGCGCCTCACGCACACCAACCTAAGAAAGTTAGCCCCTTTTGTTTTATACGGAACAAGTGTGAGGCTCATTCTAGACATATACTTTTTCTAAGGGAGCGACAAATATTTTTTTTGCGATTTCAATGTTGGTTTCATATAAGTAGAAAGTTGTTCAGTTTGATGGTCTGATCAGCCCCTTAAAAAAGTCTTACCTAAATAGAGACAAAGGTCCGACTTTTGCTTTGATTTTAATGGTTCTAGTGGGAAGTACCTACCTACTAGGTCATACATCATCATATTGATTTTTTTAGGTTCTGCTTCTGTTGCGAGCTAAAAGGTGCAAGTGAATCCAAAAAGTTATCTAATTCTGGACAACATCTGAATAACAATTTTGAATTTTTTTGATAATACATTCTTAGATTTTGCACTTATTTGATAACATTTTGCGTAAACCTAATTTAATTTATTGAATCAGGCGTTACTTTGCGGAAATCCATGACTTAAATACAACTTTGTCTACTAGGTATTTAGAAGCGGAGGTCTCGACACAATCGTGTCATCTACCTGTTAAACCTAATTTGTCTACACTACCTAAGTACCTACCTATTGTATTTACTTTTAGGGCTATAAGGCTGGTATAACTTAGAAGGTACATACATTTTACATTAGGTATTCATAAACGATCATGATTCCCTTCCGGAATGGCCAGAAATTAGGTAGGTAGACGTACTACAAAACACCTACCCTTTTAAGAACCTCTTTTCGACTATACAGACCGGCATGAGTTTAGAATGATTTAAGAAGCCCAACAGTGGACGCTAACACACTGAAGAAGAAACATTGGTAAACTACGGATAAATATAACAAATCTAGATTATCACGTAGGTACCCAGTAATCAAATTACAACACATGTCTAACCCGACATAAAGAGCTGGCAAACTTCCCTACAGAACACGTAGGTAGGTTATACCTATAGTTGCATAAGTTTGCACAATTTCGGGGCTGGGCAGAGCCTGGCACGCCTGGGAGCGGCTATTATGCGGGGTGGTACAGTCTACGAAGTCTACAGTTTTGTTTTACAATTCTTTAGGCGTTTATTACAATTACAACTCTTTGGATGAAAAGATTGACGTGATATTATGACAAGAAGCTGGAGGGCGATTGCGATAATTAAAAACATCCAAGTTCAATCCATTCATCCAATTTCAGTTCTAATCACATTGCAATCAAATTACTATTCAACTGTGCTAAATTCCGCATCGCGCTAAACTCTATGTAACTGACAGCCTTTAACGTCTGAGCGACCTGTCAAAACGGCTCTAATGTGCGTCATTTTTATTTTAACCCTAGAGTTGCGAATTTGATTTAGCGAATTTGATTGATTTGAGGCAGATCGAGAGGTGGGCAACCCTAGTTTTCCCAGTTCTTTAGATTGGTCTCAGATGGCATCCCATTTACTTCCCAAACAGATCGGTGGAGAAATGGTAGGTACCAATAAATCATCATGGCAATGGTACTTGCGGCATGATTTTGCTAGGCAACCCTAGGCTTTGTATGAACCCCTGTATGAACTTGTCTTTCACTTTAATCACATTTCGTTCACCAAACAATTAATTTACGGCCGGATCTTGGGCTATTATAGCAAATCCCCGCTCCCTCCCCCTCTCTTTAACTAACTGTTTAACTAGGTACCATCTTTAACTAATGTCGGGCTGTGGATTGCATGTGGCTGGTGATGTGATGATGACGAAATTAGAATCTGAAAATTGAATTCATCATCATCATCATCTCTGCCGATGGACGACCACTGCTGGATACAGGCGTCCCCCAAGGATTGCAACAAATTGAAAGATCCATCTAATCCAATCCCAAGAAATATAAAAACTTGAAGTTGTTTCCAATCTTTCTTTTTGGCTTCGCTGTAGTAAAAGTCAAGTAAATTATGAAAGGCGCGAGCAAGTAGATATTCCTTTAGACTGTACCGGGATACCGGTCTATTTCAGGTAATAACCAGCCCCATATAATGGAGGAATAAATGGGGGAAGCATAATGCAGTTGCAGTGAAGTTTATGGGGAGAAATGGATAATTTTGGCAACGTTAGCAAAATGTTTGGTGTTTGATTTACATACTTTTGTTATGGGAATATAAATGGAGCAGACCGAAGGTCGCAATTCGCTTTTTTATTCCTCATGAGTTTACGGTTTTATAAAAGTTAAGACATAAAGTAGGTAACTAGGTAAGTATAGTGGCATTACACACCGAGGGCAGGAAAGTAAGAAAGGTCTCAGATCTTACGCCGAGGTCAACAAACATGTGATCTGAGGCTTTCTTATTTACTGCCCGAGGTTAGTATATTACTACTGTTTTTCTCCTCGACGGAGGTGGAAAGAGGAAACTTCGTTTAGCGCAGCGGACGACAATCGACGCTTTCCGTTCGGAGGGGAGAAATATTTATTTATAATTAATAAAGATAATGTTAGGTACATAATTTAATATGATATGAGCGCGCTACATTCACAAAAGTCACCTGATCGATTGGTAAGTAATTATTTAGAAGCCCTCAAGCTATTCAAGACAAAACAAAGTAAATAATACTTTTTATGTCATTAAATTTTCACTGAAGACAAGTCACTAGGTACTAAATTAAATAATCATTTGTAGGTATGGGAATCGCGATACACCATTCGTATTTTCCGCAGTATGAATCAGCAATAATAATTGATGGAAATTCCGACGTATTGCATTATTTCAGTAGAGCAGTACCTACCTACCTACCTAGTCGTCTGAATAGACAACGATTAATATAGGTCTATATTAATCGTTGTCTATTCAGACGACTATTATAGACGATAAAAGGTAATTTAACTATTATTAAAAACCATTTAATATGCGAAGATGGTTTCAAATGCGTCGTACTCATAACATAACAATTAGGTAAGTATAGTTAAGTAATAGTACATTAAGTACCTACCTACATGCATATACCTACTTGTTTAAGAGGATAAACGAGCTGAAATGCTAATTTGGAGAATAGGTCACTTTTTCAACCGTACCTATACACATTTGTCCGATCCGCACCACCCATACACCCAAAAACATTCAAAATTTGAATCTAAAATTATGGGGATTCGAATATTATCCAAAGTTGCGGATTTCATGTTACCTCGCCCCCCGCAAAAAGTGACAGAAATGTTTATTAGTAGAATTACACGCGTAACTAGTCCACATATAAGTAGTCAAAGTGTCGGTATATAAGATGTAGAACGATTGATGGGTTACCAATTCAACACGCGTGTTGAACGTGTTGAATTAATATTAAATACCGCCGCTACCGCTCCTCACTATCTACTCCTCAAATCCTCCCAGTATCTGTTACTATATTTATCCCTCAACATTTGAGTACCTAGGTACTCAACGAACGAGTACCAAAAACCCAAATTGATTATTCCATAAAACTCTCATAATAAAAGCAACGAACCTCAAAATTAACCATAATAAAATAATAAATCCTATTCACATAGTGAACTTTATCGTTTCGTACATTAACATAGCCAAAGGTAATTTGAGTGGCGAATTCGTGACTTGCCACCATTAGGAGTTTCCGGCGCCCCCTTGCTTCGCTCGCTTCGTCCGCTCCCTTCGCTTCCCCGGCGCGGCGTCTCCCTAGTCTTTACACCCCTGGCTGGCATTTAGGCCGCGGCACTCCTTTATATGACGTTTAATGGCGTTACAGTATTATGTAAATATTGCATTAGAGTATTTAGAATGTTTTGCTTATGTGACGTTGAAATTACGGCGCCATATTGACTGAAACTACAGCTTTTAGAGAACAGAGGGCCTACCATGAGTTTTCCCTGTATTTTACTACTGTAGTTACGTCGCCAATTTGTATAACAGAAATTAGTTCTCAACGGTTACTACGAAATTCAATACAAAATTGGTGACGTAACTGCAGAAGTAAAGAACGGTGAAAACTCATGGTAGACCCACAGTTGTCGGTGTAATTTTTGGGTTTCTTCTCAGGGTCAAACGATTTTGGATTAACTGTTTTATCCTTGAAGGAATAAGAATAATGTTGCCATGAGTTACACAAGGTCCTTCTTAATATGCTGAAACTTTTCTAAGGGGAATGTCAGACCATCAAACTGAACAACTTTCTCTTTGGGACCAACTTCGAAATCGCGAAAAAAAAGATCCTATATGGTCTATAGTTAGTTATAGTTACCATGCTACACTGAAAAAAAAATGTACGTACAGTACAACAGCAAAATGTTTTGCTATTATTATGTGACACTAAAGTTAGAAATTTTTTCAGTGTAGGTAGGTAGCCACAATTATTTAAATACGTTTCGTAATAAAAATATGTTATACTTATTGTACAATAGTTATTATGAATTTGTTGATGCTACTACCTTTAGTACCGTTAGTCGAGTCCAAGCCGAGTCGTACCAATGAGTTTTTCGGAATTTATGTACGATTTGTAACACCACTGGCTTTTCGGTGAAGGAAAACATCGTGAGGAAACCTGCATGCTTCAATTTCGAGGCATGTATTGTACCCACTGTCCATTATAAGTGGCGACGGGCTCACCCCCCGTCACACTGGACAGAGTTTCGGTACTACTGGTGAAACGTGGATGTTCTGAGGTTTCAGAATATCTCTGACTAACCCCTCGGGGAATATAGTCGTGAGCATATACTACCTTTATGGCATACCTATACAAAATTTTCCACCACAAAGTAGTTTCAGCCAGCGCGATGGCGCTGCGTCTGCTGCTGCTGAGCTCAGCGAATGAGATTCAAAAATCGCACTCCTAGTTCCAAATCTTAATTGATAAATTCGAAGCTACGCGAAATTTGAGCTCAGCAGCAGCAGACGCAGCGCCATCGCGCTGGCTGAAAACTACTTTGTGGTGGAAAATCTCATTCGCTGAGCTCAGCAGTTGAAAATATCAAAATTACTATGAAGATACGCATCTTTCTACAGTCGAAGCTAGTGTCCATAGGTATTTAAATCACAAATAAATGTTTGCTTACATAAATAATATCATTCATCAGATCATCAGTTACACACAAAGTGCTAAATTACATCATACAAACGAATACATACAAAAAAACACACAGACAAGCATGTAGCGGAGCTACGAGAGCTGACTAAGCAACAATGCTGAACACATCGATCGAGTCGATGTAAACAGAGATCTATCTAGGTCAGCGCATGCGACCTATAGCACGTCACACAGAAGACGGCCAATCACAATATGGATCTGTCCAACGCATCACAGCTCATTACGAATAACAACCAATCATATGGCGAGTCCTGAATCGCACTATCGAAGTTATCAAGAGACTTTGCATATATACAACATCCAACTAAGAACTGTTGGACCGCGGTCCCGGGCATTCCAACTAGCCCGTGGAAGATCTTCCCTTCACCTCCAAACTGGTGACCACCGACGATTGAGCAATCAACCTTCTGGTACGTAGCAGTCACTGAAGATGGCAGCAACACGGAGCAGCAACGGGGTCCTGAACTAGCCTACAAAGCATAAAGGTCCCGCGTCTCCGCAGCAGAGGTTATCGGCCAGCGCAACGGTACAGCAACCATTGGGGTCACACCGTCACACGCCGTACACAAGCCTTCATGAAGAATTGCCATGCCTGGACTGAATGCGTACCAAGCAAGCTGAAGACAAGTTTCGACACTCCGTCTGGAGGGGGAGTACTGTAGCGGAGCTACGAGAGCTGACTAAGCAACAATGCTGAACACATCGATCGAGTCGATGTAAACAGAGATCTATCTAGGTCAGCGCATGCGACCTATAGCACGTCACACAGAAGACGGCCAATCACAATATGGATCTGTCCAACGCATCACAGCTCATTACGAATAACAACCAATCATATGGCGAGTCCTGAATCGCACTATCGAAGTTATCAAGAGACTTTGCATATATACAACATCCAACTAAGAACTGTTGGACCGCGGTCCCGGGCATTCCAACTAGCCCGTGGAAGATCTTCCCTTCACCTCCAAAAGCACAAGCTTCAATCATAAGAGTCATTAAGAATAGGTTACACAGGATGTACCCATTTTAAACTTTTTGTAAAACCACTTTGCGTTGTAAACGTTTGCGTTGCGAAGTTAGAAATAATACGAGCTACATTGTAGGCGAGATATTAAAATTGTCGACATAATAATAACACTAATGAGGGAAAAAAGCTTTTCGTCTTTTAAATTTTTTTTTTTACAATGCATTATAGTCCAATCATTTTAGGGTTGGACCCTAACAATAATTCATCTATCGCTGAAACTTTGCATTGTGATAAAGTAAAGTATACAGATTACGGATTAAAAATAATCTAGGTTGTTATTTTTCCGGTCCTAGATTATTTGTCAACCGTAATCTGTATACACACTGCAAAGTTTCAGCGATAGATGAATTATTGTTAGGGTGTCCATACAAGGAAACTCTAAAATGATTGGACTATTACTTAATTGTTTCGGTATTACCTAAGTAGATACTTTGTGTTAAAACTTATTTGGAATTCAAGTACCTAGCTGCAAGTACTACTTTGAAAAACAATAGCTACCTAGGTATTAGGTACAGTACCCAGATAATACAAAATATTTCATTTTATCATCCGATAGTCCGTTTATCGGACGACTAATTTTGTTTGTTTGTTCGTTTATCGGACGACTAGACACTCCGTAAAATAAAACGACTTTCATAAATTGGTAAATACGGGAATACCTATTATGAGAATACAATCATTCATTATGTTAAAGAGGCTACTACGGTCTCTACCTATAGTGAGAGACTGATGCCTAAAATAGAGTTGAGAGAGGACCAGAAACTGTTATAAGTAGTAATTAGGTACCAGCCATAAAATTAGTAAGGCACCTATTGATTCATTTATTCATTACAACAAGTCAACAATCTACAACGGTAGCCGCTTTACCATCTGTGTCTCAGCTCTATTCTTTCTTTTTTAATTAAAAAGAAACCAATCCTAAACAGGTGTAGGCATTGTAAAGTTGTTGCGGTACTATTACGAGGTTCGTGTTCACGCGATGCCTACAGCCAGATTGCTGGCTACAGTAAATAGGGGTGGGGGTTTATCGATAAAAATTATAGATGAAATTAATGAATCAGTTCTGGGTGAGTTTGTTGAGCTTAACATGTTAATCAATATCAGACCACATATATGTATAACAGCATGCGGTAATGCAGCCTGCAAAATATACGTGTCAGATGTTGCAATGTACTTTATGTCAGGATGGACACACCACAATGAAGTCTACCTGGGTACCTCATAATGTATCGTCTAGTTCTACAGGGTGTATAAAAAAACAATATTAATGCTTATAACAAGAACAATAAGGTAGGGGGTGGTTTAGACCATCAAACTGAAAAACTTTGTCTATGAAGCCAAAACATCGAGAGAAAAAAAGAAAAAAATTTGCTGTTCCATTAATTTTAGTAGAGTCGGTACTGCACTTTTGTATCGAACAGCAGATTTTATAGGAAATGGGCCACCAATTGTAGCGACTACGACTTCGATAACACATAAAACGTGTGAGTCCGAGGATCATTCAAAACTGTCTTAGAATTTCAAACGGTATTCCATCAATGAAGAAACTAGATGCAAGACAGTACAGCTGGTAGTTGTAGCAACGTTCCAGACCACCCCGGAAGGGATTATAGTACGTTTGTATGGAGAATGGATAAGTTAAACAAGAGTTGTACCCGACATAAATAAACCTCTTCAGACTTGAACACCAATTTATCTTCAAAAGACTTGAAATTACGTACCTAGTTCATTTCGTGCCCACTACAATTTTAACATTGCCAAATTGTTGGAGTTCGGGACATGTAAGGAGAAGCGCGGTAAAAAATAGACTCTACTTTTATTTATTTATGTGCAAGGCAAATTTGTAGGCTTAGGTTCCTAAGTCTACATCCAGCTTCTGAAGCTATCGAAGGGCCTCAGGTGTCAGCTATTTCAGGTCAAGACTCTACTATGCATAATGTATCGATACGTGTCCCCTCACTAGCCCGTAACAGGCAAATTATCGGTAGCCCTTGGCCGACGCCGCGTAATAACAGAAGCCGTGCGCCGGCGCGCCCCGAGCACGCAAGGACTTAAGGAATTACCTGCTATGGTATCTCACATACAGACCAAACGTTTGTCCAACACGCAAACATAGGTACCTAATCGAATTTCCTCTTTTCGCGTTCGTTACGTCAGATTTTTTATTTTTTTATTAATGATATGCTCAGAGAGCAAATACGCAGAACAAGGCATACGCTGCTACGGTAGAAGAACTATTATCTACATGGTCGGAGACGTATGCACAAGGTGTTCAAATATTTCTGAGCAGTGCTAATTTCCAATAATTTCTTTAAAATCTTATTTAAAATTAAAATGTAAAACAACGAAGTAAGGTCTTTTTTTTCCTAAACTGTTCAGATGTTTATGACCACCCTGACTGCGTTGATATGTTTGATGTTCTAGGAGTTCCAATATTTTTGATTGTTTATGTATAAATAAATTATTGGAAATTAGAACTGCTAAGAAATATTTTACCACCTTGTTTGCTACGATATATCTGATGGTGACTGTACCATACTCTTTCTTATACTGTGGCATGTGTACTAGATAGTTCGATGTCCAAGTCAACTGTGTGTATTAACCAATACATGATATACAAAAATAAACGACGAGCCTTGTAAACAAAAGAATATAGGTTTTTAATCATAGCCGACAAAAAGTTAAACAGTCGCCGGATGCGCCCGAGTTCTAAACCGCTTTGTTTTAACAAAAATGAAAATCAAGACATTATTGATGGTGATGAGCGCCCTGGGGGCGATCGATTTTAAAGATAACCTTGGGTTTTTTAATCTAGGTTCTGATTTAGTGGTTTCTTAAGAGGGTTCCGAACCTATTGGGCTGCCCTCAATCGTATTTTTTTACAGTTAAACAACATTTCCAAAAAACAAGAATTTCATGATTGGTTTTCAATTTATCAAAACATTACGGATTATTATGTTTTAATCCTGTAGTTATAACTACAAGCGTTATAAACAAAAATCCCAGCAGTGACCCGATAAATTGAAAATCAGCAGGGACCACAATGTGAAATTCTTGTTTTTTTGGAAAAATTGTTTAATTGTTTAGAAATAAAAAAAATACGATGGAGGGCAGCACATTAGGCTCGGTGCCTCCTTAAGGTTTTGATGAGTTGTTTTAATTGGCAATAAGACCATAGCTGGGCTAGGTTTCCCTCATAAAGAGAGTACAGTTGCTCTAGTCGTCATTCTGACGATTGCTCTTCTATTCTATTCTATTTTTATTTAATGGCGTTTCCTTGTTAGATTTCGCCAGTGTCAAGTAGTTTGAGGGAGTGTCTATCCAATCTCGAGGATTGTTTTTGAGTAAGAACAACTGAGAAGGATTTAGGAGCCTCGTGGCAGGCTGAGACGCGAACCGCCTGAACACCACGCGAGAGACAAGTGTTCGAGGCAAACCCTGCAACGTGACTCCCCTACGATTGCTCTTGCATAGAGGCAATGCCTTTATCCGAATGCCGTGTGGTCGGAAACTGTCAAATAGCACCATCCCAGACGGGTATTATATTCGGTAAGTATGTCAAGATTTTTTAACATTGAAAATGTTTTTTCGATCGCTTCTGTATAGCATCCAGATTCACAAAAAGTGAAATATCGCCTTGGTGTCGTGAGTTTTAGGGCTACGTGAATGGTGGAAGTCTCAAAAGATGTGTCTCAACGAGGACTATAATACGGTTTAAAAAAAATTTTTTAAATTCAAAAACTTTTTTCGAAAATTGTAAAAGTGTCGAAAAATGTCGCATTTTTTCGGGGTCTTGTCTCACTATATCGCCTATTTCTCGAGAACAAAAACCGATATCGAAAAAATGAAAAAAACCCCTCGGGGTAATGAGTTGGGCTACATTTTGAAAAAAACCGGACCTCTCTATCTCTTACGGTCTAGGCTGTGGCTTTTCCTTTATTTAGCGAAATTATTGATAGCGCGGCGCGCTGAAGGCTCGTGGCGTTAAGGCGTGTTACAGACTTAGAGATACCTAGTTAATTAGAGTAAAGGCATGTTCGTATTTTCATTTAAGTAACTATAATACTTATGATTTACAATTTCATGTAATATATTTATAATTGTGATTTTATTTCCATACCTATTTAAAATGTTTATTTCTGTTACAATTAATGGTACCCGTGTATTACTAAATTGTATATTTATTGGAAGGAATAATAAAATTTAAGAAATAAAAAAAATTTAAGTTTAAAAATTAAAATACTTAATTTAAAAAAAATGTTCTGATTCTGCACTGTGCTAGGGATATTCGCGGTTGAAAGATTATTATTAACAGGAATAAAAATTAATTTCTTTTTATTTAATTTAATTACTTACACAAGTTCTTAAGACAGCAAATTGTAAATTGCAAATTATAAACAATGACCGATCTTTCACCACGGAATAATATAATATAAGTAATCGATTTCACGAAACACAAACCAATTTTGTACTAGCCAACATCGGATTCGGGTTTAAAAAGTAAGTAAGTGTAGGGTATTTATTTTAAATTGAGCTGATTCAACTTACAACAAAACACACAATAGCAATGGCAATAATCTAGTCCGCAGTCCGTCTTTGTATCACAAGTGGATCGTAAACTTCGGTACCTTCCTATTTAAATAGGTTTAGAAAAAGATGTTTATTTATATTGCGCACAGCTGAGAGCAAAATAAGTCCCTTATTTAAAAAAGAACCATCATAAATAGTAGATTACACACGAGGGTCTCAGATCTCACGTAATTGTTGACCGAGGCGAAGCCGAGGTCAACAAACATGTGATCTGAGGTTTTCTTATTTACTGCCCAAGGTTAGTAGGTATAGAAGTAGGTATACTATTTTTCTCCTCGACGGAGGCGGAAAGCGGCAAATTTGTTTAGCGCAGCGGGACGGAAGTTGACACTTTACATCCGGAGGGGTGAAAAAAAACCTTACCTACTCTTTGTCGAATTATGGAGATCGATCTTTATACTTGAGTTATTGCAATAAAATTAGGTTGAGTAAGTTATACGATACTAAAAACAAATTAAGTAATCACGAGACTTCTTAAAAAGTCAAGTTAAATTGACATAATTAAATGAGAAAATTTATTATACTGCGCACAGCTGAGAGCTAAATAAGTCCATTGTATAATAAAGAGCCATCATAAATAGTAGATTACACACCGAGGGCAGGAAAGTATAGAAAGGTCTCAGACCTCATGTAATTGTTATCAAGTTAAGTTGCCATAATTAAATGGGAATATTTATGATTTGGTAAGTAGTAAAGCGACATTTTATGGCTTATGTTATGGTATTCAGTTGGCATGGAAAATGAAAGGAAAAAGTTGCGTGATTTACAGTTCACATCTGCGGCTGCGCTGTGAAGGACAATATACCTAGATATACGAGAAATGTTTGGCAGTTTTTTTTTCATTTGGTATTACAAGATAATTTAGTGTAAAGAATAGAAACTTTAATAGATCCTAAACATGGAGAAGAAATTACCTTCGAGTAAGTATCTGCAATAAAAAAAATTGTAGCTAAATTTGACTGTAAATTATGTTATTTGTACAAATACAAGCCAAACTAATGTTAAAAGCAATGAAATTGGCGTAAAGACCATTGTTTCTCTGTGAACAGATCAGGAAGCGGTAGAGACTCATATATTGCATGATAATTGTTAAGGTCCCGAAAGGATAGAAGTCATAAATCAATAGTAAGTATGTTGTTAAAGTAATTTAAGACCATGAAAAAGATGGGACTTTATTGTTCATAGGGTCGCTCACGAACAATATTAATACAAAAGAATGACTGTGAAAAGGGTGGTACAGAGTCTGTCGCACGTGTCACAGTTACAAATAAAATAAGTTAAAAATCAATATTTGTTGCATCACGCAATCGACGATCAATAAATTTTGTTTTGTTTAAGTAATTCATTAAATTCATTTTCAATGTCTAAGAAGGTCGTGATAGACACGAGATCTGTGAATTTTTTGTCTTCATTTTTATATTTTTTACGGACAGAAGACATAATTTTAAGCTACCTATTTCATTCTTATTGCGATTCATCGAGTTTATCAATATAAATTAAATTTTTAAATTTTTTTGATCTGTAATCTCTAAGTGCAAAAATGGTGGAGAGAAAATAATTCGAACTCCATGAAGAAAAACTACCTACAGCTGTATTTAAAAAAAATAAAACCTGCCTCTTCTTTCTAAATCTATGCTGGAAAAAGATACGGCAACATCAAATGTCAAATTCTGACATTGTGAAAGTATTTTTTTTTCTTAAAGGCCGGTTATTTTAAGATGATTTTATGTTTACCAAGGAGTTCACAGGTATGCCAGTGACGTCACTGCACGCACCGAAAAACGACGTTATTTTATTAAAAATATCTGTAATCCTTTCATTTTAAAATCTTTGACGTAGAAAATATTATGATTATTGAGACAATTATCTCGAAATGGTTTTCGATTCAGCCCTCCAAAAAAAAACTTGACATACCGAATTATGTGAATCTCTGATGACCATACGAGTACTACCTATGTGTCTATCGGTTTGAGACACTGCATCCACTGCCACCAAAGCTCTGATCGTTACGATTCCTCGTTCCATCAAATGCGAGGGATGAGAAAGCATAGAAATTCTTTAAGTAATAGGTAGTTTTAGTAACTTTTTTCCTTTTTAATGGATGATTTTAAAACAGAAACTTTGATGACTGATTTATGATGGATTTATGTTATAAATACATAAGTTTCGTTATAAAATGGAGGCACACAAATGGGGGGATTTAAAAAATAAGTTTTAATTTTAGTAGTATGTAGTTACAACAGTGTCTTTCTGTTGTTTGCACAATAAAAACATTTTCATTTCACGACAGTAATTCAATTCTAATCCAGTGACTTATAAATCTGTTTTGTACTTATGTAAGTACCTATTTTTAATGAAGGTATATTTACTATTTCATGTGAATATAAATAAACAAGGCCTTTAAAATAATCTTAATGTTCGTTGATTAAATAAAGGTTATTAATCACAAAAAATATTTTCACAGCAATTGCACCCGAACTTGAGAAACATTAAAGGTGAGATTCAGAAAATGTTATAATGTGAACCTACTTACCTACTCTTGAATGTTTGAAACATTGCAAATGCATGTATGCATGTATTGCATTGCATTGCATTGCATTGCATTCATTTTGCATTGCAAATTAATGGGCTTTTACCCGCGGCTTCGTCTGCAAATTCATGAACTTTATACTTATTTATAACTGTACTCTAAACGCCTTGAACATTAATAATCTCTATATGTTTCGGCATGATTTAATAACAAGCCATACATCAGCTCATAATTTGGTCGCCAACTTCTCGAAATGACAATTTCTCGAAATGACAATGTCTCAAAATGACAAATTCTCATAATTACTACTTCTCGAAACGATAACTTCTCTACTACTTTTTTACTTGACTGTATCTGTTTAATTTATCTGTAGGTATGTTAGTTTTGCTAATTACTATAACCGTATCAAGTTGAATCGGAATAAGTCCTGCTAAATCAATGTCATTAGATATTACTTTTATAATGGACAGTGTTTTCAATCCACACCTCGAAATTGAAGCATGTAGATTCCTTAACTGTAAATCCGTTGGTTTAGAAAAAGTAGTTTTTATTATACGATTAAGACTGGGCAAGGAACTTTCGCATCCTCCATGGAAGGTGTACGTATCAAAAACTTTTTCAGTTAGATATAATAGAAGTGGGAAAAGTGTATTTTGTATAATTAGTCTCGGAAAAACAAGGAAGTGAACGTAGAATTCTGAAGAACTGTCAACGAAAAACTGAAGTCATCAACCGTGGTCTTTTTGTCGGTGACGGCTAGATGGGTGGGATCGCAGACAATGCTGTGAGTTCCGTACATTATCTCGTCTGCTCCGACATCTTTGATAAGGGCTAATGTTTCTTTAATGTTCACTTTTATCATTTTTGGTGAGAGAGTTTATTGTTTAAGGAGGTCAGGGTTGGCAGGTTTTAAAAATGAAAATATAAGTTTAATTTTTGAGACTTTTAAAAAAAAGTTTTTAATTTTGTTGCGTCCTCATTCCAACCAAATGAATTTTTGTTTTTATATTTTTTTGTTTACCTACCGTTAACCGTAGCGTTAAGTTTCTCCTCTCTTATATTCTGTCTCATTATCTCTTCTTATATCATTATATACAATATTTCCTTAGACTGTCTGTGTACTAACTTATTATAACTTACACACTGAGATTTTTTCGTCAATTTACTGAGGAAATTGAAATTAAGAATTTGCTTACTATCAGAGTAACACATTTCGACTTAAATATCTGAACTGATCTGAATAAGCATGAAAACACGAGTTCTTATTTAAAAAAAAAATCGATAGTAGGTTATGGGGAGTGAGGCCGAGGCCTCTTTTGCAGTGTTTTTAAGAGTTAGCCATCCCGAAATCAGGAATATAATAAAAACCTAATTTGCTGGAACTCGCACTACCATCATCAGAGCTGTAGGATAATTACCCGTTTTGATACTGGTATTAATAAGATTGGCTACAGATGTGGCTAATTTTTCGCTCACCCTTTTTATGTCTAGTATTCTAATGTTATCTAATCCTGGTGCCTTGTTTGTGTTAAGCTTTCCTATAATTTTTTTTATACTATCAGTGGTCGCTTTCTTAAAAAACATACTTGTGTTTGCAATGTTACAGTTGGAGTTCAACAATTTGGCTTTACAATTCGGCAAAATTCTTTTTACTGCAGTATCAAACTCGTTAGCAAACCCATCAGCTATGTCTTTGCTAGTTAGGCTACGAGATCTAAACGCCTTAGCAATCGCTTGATCAATTGATTGTGACACTCCGCCACATATACTATTAATAATTTGCCATACTTTTCTAGAATTAGTGAAATTATTTGTAATTTCTTTGTTATAATATGAATTCCGACTGAATTCAATAACTTTTCGAGCTGTATTACGTAGTTTAATGAATTCTAATCTTATACTCGATCAGTCGCTAATAAGAAACTAGTCACTATTGTTGCTAAAAATACTTACGGGGAACGCACCTGCTCCTACATAGTTCCTCGACTACTTAATGACCTTGATCCGACTGTTAAAAGCGGTGTCACTAGTTCAAATCTCAAATCTAAATTAAAATCACACTGTATATCAAAACTCTAATAACAAAAATGTAACGAGTAACTGTGGGTGGATGTGAATAACTTTGTTTAAACTAACCCTAATTATTGTGGAGACTTGTTTGGAAACTTTTTGTTCACTGCGTAGTTATAATGTATGTATCTTTTAAACTTTATATCAGAATTTTTTTAAGTTTGTATAGATTTATAATTCCTGTTTTCTAACAATTTACTTTTTTAAGTACCTATCTAACGAAGTAAGTAAATCTCTGTATGAATGTATGAGTAGTACCTACCTACTAGTCATCTGATTGATGCAACTGTACTGTTTTTGTGGCACTTCTGGATAAACCTCCGATGGTTTTTGGAAGTTCAATTGTTTAAATCTTTTGTCATTTTTCTTTCAATAAATAAATTAAAAAAAAAAAAAAAATCTACGACCACCTCTGACCACCCAGAAACGCAATTAACGCGTGAGCTTATGTGCGTACGAGTTAAAAACTCTGCCAGTAAAGTTGAGTGATAACCTAACTAAAGATGTCCTGTTTCCCTATTATGGTAACGTGGGGACCTGATGACAGTTGCATCCTATAAAAACTGGAGGCTGTCATATCCGTAGTTAATCGCGATACTCGACCTGACTGGTAATTGCGGAATGAACTAGATTTGTATGAAGACGATTTGTTTTCAATCGGAAAGTTGTGTGGTAAAGAAGAGACTGGGAGAAAACAAAATCTTTACTAAATTTTCAAAGGTGGTGCAGGTGACCAAACTGAGCAACTTTTACTATTAGAGATAATCGGAAATCAGCTGTTCATGATTGAAACACCAGATTTAACTCATCGCGAAACAACATTTTATTTTGGACAGCCCTGGAAAGAACAGGCCTATCGTAACGATCGTGGGGTAACGATGTGAAAACACATGTCATGTCAAAATTGGTATTTAATAACAGTTGAATTATTTATTTGCTGTCAAATTTGTCAGTAAGCACAATGTACTGTAATTGACCATTGATATTTTGAGAAGAATAAAATTATCGCGCTTCCAATATCATTCAAGGTCAATAGTTTCCAAGGTTAAGAAGTTTAGAACTCTCCCTGTGCCTGTTGTTCTTAGCTATAATACAATCAAGATAGTTTTAAGAGAACATGAGTTAATAGGTTTTGGTAACAAGGAGTGACGTTGCAGGGTTTGCCTCGAACACTTGTCTCTCGCGTGGTGTTCGCGCGGTTCGCGTCTCAGCCTGCCACGAGGCTCTAAAATCCTTCTCAGTTGTTCTTACTCAAAAACAATCCTCGAGATTGGATAGACACTCCCTCAAACTACTTGACACTGGCGAAATCTAATAAGAAAACGCCATTAAATAAAAATAAAAATAGAATAGAGTGCGCACAACATGCTCGACTTCATCTACACTTACCATTAGGCGAACTCAAGTTTACGAAGTGGTTTTCACATTGAAAAAAAGCTCTAAGTTCAGCTCCGCGATAATACCGGCTTATAATACCTATCACCCCATTTCATAACTCACAACAAGAAAAACAGACTGCCTAAGAGCTTATCAAAGGGTGAAAGAAAACATCGTGAGGAGACCCTGTACCTTACGCTGAAGAAAAAATTCTGATGAGTATGTGAAGTCTGCCAATTCGCATTTAGCATGAGTGGTGGACTAAAGCTCGTACCTTTGAGGGTACGTCTGTGCCCTGCAGTGGGACGTATGATGATAATGATAACGATCCGGCGCACCCTGGGCAATCAGCAATATAAAGCTAGTTGGAAAATATCTTCAGCAAGTTGAACTTGATGATGTGTCATCGACTCGATAGAAGATGAGTATTTGACACCCCAGGATAACAGGAATGTTCTATTTATTGCATTGGGTTTGCAGGGAAAAAGCTACCCACAAATTATGAACTGGTACGCCATTCCATCTTACATACATAAACTCACAACCATAATCCCTTACGGGGTGGTTTCTAAGCGTGCAGTGGTAGAAATGCTCATTTTTAACATATCGAAGGTTTCACGATGAAATAACGTGTCAGGAGGTGACGAATAGTGCACAAAAAACATTATCCCTTAGTCGCATCGTACGACAAACACGGGAAGAAATGGGGAGGTACATTCAAATCCGGAACCACACGTGAGAACCGTGGAGGTGGTAGGTATTATAGCCACACCTTGAAACCCTAAATAAGCTATGTACAACAAGGTACTAAAACTAGGTTGCATAGGTACATTATGTTTCATGCTAGGTCTAATTGAGTCTGTGTTAAGATGCAGACGGAAGACTTGCATGAACAAGAACATTCACGTAGACAAGAAACCATGCGCAGTACTGCATACAATAAGAAACAGTTAGTTCACGATCAACTTGTTTATCGCACTATTACATATGGATTACCTTACTACCACCGATGATTATTTAACAGTAACAATACTGTAACTGTCCTCTCAATATTTGCTGGTTTAAGTTACATGATTGTAGCGGAAAATTTGTTCAGTCAATTTCAATATTGCACAGAGTAATTTTTGTATCTCTTCCCGAATCTTAAGTGATTTCAATATTGAAACTGGAGTGCGATTTTTGAATCTCATTCGGTAAGCTCCGACGTTGAAAATGTCTAAATTACTATGGAGATATGAATTTTTCTCCTGCTGATTTGACTTTCAAAAATCGCACTCCTGAAGTATAATTTTTTAAAGTCAAATCAGTAGTAGAAAGATGCGTATCTCTATAGTAATTTTGACATTTTCAACTGCTGAGCTCACCGAATGAGATTCAAAAATCGCACTCCAGAACATACATTTTATAGGACCGACGTTACAATCGCAAAAAGTTGTTCTGTTAGATCCGAACCACCCGTGAAAAATAGTTGGAGGGTTTTGCAAAAAATTTCTTGTACGCCTACTCGTACGTCCTACTAAAAAAGAGAAAACGAGGGGGTAAGCCGTACATTACGTTATTGTCACTATTATCACTAAAATAATAATGTCGGTCTCGTATATGTCTTTTGTATGAGAAACCAAAATTCAAATCTTTAAGGTTACATTAAATATCCGATACTCTTACAAAGGACAGCAAGTTGACCATTATCAATCCTTGTTGGCCTCCATTACCCGATAAATACTAAACCGGAGTATTTGAGTCCATCTCATTCTCTTTTTTGAGAAGAGCTACTGAACTTGTAAGATTCTCCTTGCAAGGAGAACAGAAGCAATCACCTACCTATATAAATTTTGTCATAAAATCGCTTTCAGCTCATAAAATGCACCATTCTATAATGCGTTGAGAATTATCCATTTCTTTATTGTAAGACAATGAGACAGGAAGCTCTTATCCATATGGATGCGCCTGCGCCTCCGTGTGGTCACACGCTGTGATTAGCACCGCAATAATTAAATACCATGTTTCGTACCGTTATTTTTGTGTTTATCACCTTTATCAGGCTGTTTTTAATAATAATTTATGACAAAAAAAGATAACTATATCAATTTACAGTGACCAACAATTTTAATGCCAAAACCTTACGGCATAAATGCGGCGCGAACAGCGATTTTTCAATACACTGCCTACGCGCCACTGCGTGCTTGTGTAATAATAGGGACGCTCATCAGTGTATTCTAAAATCGCTTTTCGCGCCGTACTTCGCCCTGTCCCGTGGCTTGCGTTAACTTTTATTTAGGCACTAGTGTTTTCCCGCGACTTCGTCCGCACAAATTATATACCAGATTTTAAGTTATCTATCTTGCTATCAAACAAAAAAAGTTTCATCGAAATCGGTTCAGTAGTTTTTGCGTGATGCGCGAACAAACAAACAAACAAACAAACAAACACACAAACAAACAGACAAACATACAGACAACATTTCTAAAAAGGTTGATTTCGAGTCAGGGATACCTAAAAACCATATCGTAATCTTTTTTTTGTAAATATCTTTAATGTACAGACACACTTCAGTTACAGTTTTATAATAGTTTAGATAAATGTATTTAGTGACGATCTGTCTGTCATAAGCTCATTCTGTTTCTCACTAAATGCTAGCTTGTTTCAGTAAGAGACACTATGTAAGGCTGCTTTTCCACCAGAGATGTGCGAGGTAGAGGTAAGCGAGGAAAAAGTCGGCCAATGAAAGTGCTTCAATTTCCCAATGACGTGATCGAGCGAGCGCGCTATTGGCGTATTCCTTCCTCGCTCACCGCCTCGCTACGTCGCACATCTCTGGTGAAAACGCAGCCTTATGATCAGTTAAAATAATCGGAGAGACGTCTATACAACGTGGCGGAATGCGCAGTTTTTAGAAGGCAAAAGAGTTGAATTTGCCGGAAGCCTTTGATGGAAAATTAGATAAAGATTAGATTGATTGCCTTTGTATTATGTCGACGGATCAAAATACTTCAACGTTTGAGATTCTTCTAAATTCTTGTCTTCTTTCTTCTGTTCGTCGTGTGCAACCACACTGGGCTAAGGCATCAGGAAATTCACGGGTATGAATACAAACTCCTGTGAATTCTCCCAGTGCCAAGGCACAGCGTAGTCTATTCTTCTTTGCTTCTTCTATTTTCCTAGATAAGCTGTGGTTCTTCTTGCTAAAATTTGGTTCCTTTGAATGGTAGCATAATCGAGCACAAGAAATAAGAATGCATTACCTAAGCGATGGGTCAATTTATGAACTACACTGTTGTAAATTTAGGTGCGTTACATACTTACATTTAAAATTTTTAAGGGGGTGGTTTGGACCGTCAAACTGAACAACTTTCACTGTGGGACCAACATCGAAATCGCGAAAATTTCAGTTATCCCATACATTTAGCTCGAGTAGATTTGTAGTTTAGTAAGGAAACATCAGATTTATTTTCATGATTTCGATATTGGTCCCATAGTGAAAGTTGTTCAGTTTTATGGTCTAAACCACCTCCTTAAATGTTTATTTATAGTTTTGTAACACCTTGTATTGCTTAGCATAAATTGGTTTTGGGTAGTTTGATGTATCGCCGTGTATACATGCTCATTGGTATTGAGTATATTTTATTTGAGCTTTGTACAGTCGCAAAGAAGGGCTCCAAAAATTTCATTTTAATCCGTTAGTTTCCAATTACATTTTAGCCAAAAAATACCGTAATTCTCCAATATAATAATTTTACGGTTAAGAATCAATTAACAATAATACTACCTTCAAACTTTCGTTTTCTATCAGTTACTAACCACTCGCAAGCCCAATACAAAAGTTTAAAGTAGGTTATTTTTTACTCTGTGACTGTCCGTTGCGTTGATGACAGCTACATAAAACCGCAATTTCGGCACTTCACGGTATGGTACCGGTGGTTAACCACAAATTTCCGTATCATAGCGTATACCGTACAATTTTACTGTATTTTGCCACGGATTATGACATTAAATTGAAAAAAAAAGAACCCGCCTATGCGGAATGCGAGAATAGCCTCATTGTATTGTTGATGTAATGGAAGTTTTAGAATTTTAGTTGCAATTCGAATGGGCTGTAATTTCCAAAAAACTTAAAGTTTGCAGACTATAACACGAAAATTACACAAAAACAATTCTAGTTTTAGCTTCTGCTATATTGTAGTTATAAAAGAGCCTTACTGACAGGCCAGTTTAAACATTTTGGTTTTACGATTTTTAATTAAGCGCGATTTTTATTTATGTGCGTTAATCCGTCACCGTGTGTGCTTCTACGTGCGGTTTATTGAAACTCCTTGCTTCACAAATGACGGACTGACGTCTGCCGCTCCGTCAATGCGTCATCGAGTGCGATCCCACTAAGGGTCTACAAAGGCCCTCTTAAAATATGTTTCTAAAAGTATACCCAGAGGGAGTCGCGTTGTGGGTCTGCTATTGGGTAGTCACGTGTCGCGTGTCGGTCGTCGGTTGCCCCCGACAGTACGCTGGTACAGCAGAGCTCCTGTGGTGCCTCAGGATAGTGTTCTTTTATAAAAACAACCCTTGAAGTCACCAAAATATCAATATAACCGTACAACGCCAAGCACTTTTGCTACATAAACTCGACATTGGCAAAACATCAATAACCAAGATGGCGGCCATATTTTTAAAAATAGAATAGAATAGAAGTATACCCAGTTTGAATGACACTTGGCTGGTTTTGAATATTTTGAAACGTACCTCATGCGTATTGTTGCATCAACAGCAATTTCAATCTGAAACAAGAAAAAATACGATATGGTTTTTAAAATGTAAAAAACTATATTATTTATTGCTTCATGTAATCATGTAATTCGTTCCTAATTCAACACATCGTACTATTTAGTAGGTATCTAGAACGCACAGTCAGATCCCCACATTAGGTATCCCATTTGAGGGCGGTTAGACACTATGCGACAATATGCTAAATAGCATATTTAAATTTTCAGGGGTATTGAAAGTTTAAATGACGTGTCTTTGACAGGTGACCTAGTATTTTCCCCACAAAAACATTGCATAAGAAACCTCATCCCATAGACGCCTCGTCTGATACCAATGGTAAGAAATGGGTTGGACTCAAAGCCCAAGTGCTGCTAAAGTCAAAAAGATGTACCTATTCGATAATATTTAAGGTATCACTGTGTCAAACAGTGTTGTCGCTATAGAGAAGATGCGGCCAGAAAATCTACAACATAACACATCTTAAATAACTATTACAATATAAATTCTTAAGCTAAGCAGTACGGTATAAAAGAAGAGGAATTAATAGTAATTTCAATGAGACCACTCAACCGTGAAATATCGGTCAGTAACCCACTAACCGTGTACTATACAAACTACCTACTTATACGAAAATAGCCCCAGTTTTATATTAAGTAGGTATAGTTAATTTATGTGATTCCCACATAAATATGTATGAAGTAACGTTTCCGTAACACATAATTAACGTCAAATTAAATCTTTTCATTTGTAGAATCTAATTAAGTGACATTTAGAAAATAAATAGTTGGTACATACCTATACTTAATAGGGTTTTATTTTTCTAAATTTTTATTCTAAGAATTGATTAATCTATCTATTTATAAAGTGAAGCCTCTTTCCCAGTGGGGTAGGGTAGGCATAATTAAATAAAGATTATAGTTATGTGTGTGGGAGATCCAAATAAATATTTTTTTCTTTTGCCTTTCGTGACAACAATGTATACTTACATGTTACATATTTTAAGGGGTGCTTTGGACCATCAAACTGAATAACTTTCACTATTAGGACCACGGACATACTCTAGCGATAGACAAGCACGTTCAAAGAAACAACATGTCACACAAGACAATACAAAATGACACATTGCGCTCTGTCATTGCAATAGTGACGAAGTGAACTCGGGAACATCAATGGGCGGTACCGTATTCAAGTGGAACATGTTGTTTTTATGAAAGGGCCTGTCTATCGCTAGAATGATTAGGACAAACATTTGAATAGCAAAAACGATCAATTATCCCATAAATCCATTGCTTAAGAGGATAGACGAGTACAGTTTTCTCCATACAAACGTATTCCCCTGTTTTCTGCCTGGATAATAACACTAGAGCAAATATTTTTTTACCATACAATCTATGTCACCTCTGCCATGTTCTTATGTTTTGCTTTTTTGCATTAATTAATTACTGTAAGAACTAGGGACCTTCGAAAATGACCCATTTTACCGCCCATTTTCAGACATCCAGTAAAAAAATTTGACGAATATAAACAAAAAAAGCAAAACGTACAGACATAGCCAGTCTTTCTAATATTATTTGAAAGAATTATTAAAATCGGCTTAGTTTTGGAGGAGAAAACAGGGGAATACGAAATGCTGATTTCGTCGATTTTTTGTATATAAAATGGGTCCGAGCTGCAGTTGTCTCTTTCGCACTCTAGTAGGCGGAGTGTATGGGTGGGGCGGATCTGATAAATACTTATACAGTCTGAAAAGTGACCTATTCTCCAAATTAGCATTTCAGCCCGCCTATCCTCTTAAATGTCCTTACGATAGGAAAGGCAATAAACAACGACGTTTTCTGTGAAACTGAATTTTTTTCGCGTTTCCGATTTTGGTCCTATAGTGAAAGTTGTTGGTCCGAAGCACCCCTAAAATACATAAGTGTGTTGCCCCATCAATATCTAAAAGTGCCTTAACCTTAATAAATGTCATGTAACTAATCGATACGCTCGGTGTCAAGTCACCCCTTAGTACGAAAGCTTTTACACTAATGAACAAACTGAACTGAAGGATATAGTTTGTAAAGAATGTATTTTTGATCAATGATTCACTGGTTTTTGTACACTAACTAATCTTTTAGAAATGAAATATGAAATAAAGGGGAATGAAACTTCGCAGTCATCAAGAATACCTACTCAAGGAGTAAACTTAAATAAGTACATTGAATACTTTTTTGGGTACTTCAGATCACCAAACTGAACAACTTTCACAATGGTACCAACTTTGAATACGCGAAAAAAAATAGCTTTTCTTAAATTCGGATAGTCGCCATTGAAATTTTCTGACACAGATGATTTTTCTTTCGCGATTTTAATGTTGATCCCATAGTGAAAGTTGTTCAGTTTGATGGTCTGAAACACCACCAAACTAATAGCTAAATATGTAACGCATTTAAATTAACATCCTGTATACAAGCAATATAAGGTGGAACAAAACACCATAGTAATATTTAAACTTTAATAAAGGGATGGTTAAAGTTAGACTATCGAACTTAACACTTTCACTATGGAGATAGCTCTATCTATCTATCTATAACGTCACGCCTCTTTCCCAATGGGGTAGGCAGAGACCAGAGCGCGCCATCTACTACGATCCTTACATACATCTTTTGCCTCATTCACATCCATACATCTCTTCATACACGCCCGTCGGTTTCGAGTACTCCGCACCTCCCCTTATTGTAGGACGCAACTGATTTGATCAGAATACGTCCTCCGAGGGCGCCCTCTGCCGACACATCCACTCATTTTAGCTCCATATATCTCTTTCGTACATCTGCTATCACTCATCCTCTCCACATGACCAAACCAACGAAGCATACCCTTCTCTATTCTTGTCACAACATCTTCTTTCAATTTACATCGATCTCTAATCACAGAATTTCTCACTCTATCTCTCAGCGTAACTCCACAGATGCTTCGCAAGGAACGCATTTCAACAGCATTAATTTTACTTTCATGCTTCTTGGAGATTGGCTTTATGGAGATAGCATCGATAAAAAAAAGGGAATCTGCTGTCCTTTGACAATTAAGTCGAATATATAGGTAGGATTTGTTTAATTTTTTCTCTATTATTATTATTTTATATTATTATTTTTAAATATTACTAGGATGTTTTGTTATTCTCTGTATAAAACCTTCAATCATACTTAATTTTACACCAAAACACACGAAACAGACTTGCAGAAAGAAAACATTTAAGGAACTTCTATGAGAATATTCGACAACCTTTTGCTATACAGGTTGCATGGAAAAGAATCATTAACCTTTAAACCACATACTCTACCCATCAAACTGAACAACTTTTACTATGGGAGCAAAACAGAAAGCGCAAAATAAATCTGTTGTTCCATACTAATGTACAATGCCTACTCGACTCAAACGTATGAAACAGTAGATTTTTTTTGTTCTGACTGGTTTATAGTAAAAGTTGTTCAATTGGTTGGGTAAAGTATGTACTTTAAAGGTTAATGAAACTTTTCCTCACACCCTGTATAAATTCCAAATGAATCAAAAGTATAAATAAGCACTCACTAGGTATTAAATTATTCTTGCCCATTCATATTAGCCACCCACAAAAGTTATTTCTACTTTTCTAAATCGACAAGCTAAAAGAAACCTTTAACTGTGCACTCAGGGTATTATGTTCAATGATAAAGGTTTGTTGTTAGACCCGTTGCTATGGTAACGAAAGGTGGTAGAAAAACGTAGGTAAATTGTATTTGTAAGTATTTTGAGTTAAATAACATGAAGTGACATTGATGACGTTGATTTTATAACATAATGAGTGCTACCGATAGATGTGCCGCTAGTTAATGTGGTTAGGAGGCGTCATAAAGACGTAATTATCACAGTATACAACTTTCACTATGTAGCCCTAAGATATCGTATTAAATTTTACATCATGTGAAATGTAGCCTAACTCTATGGAATACGAAACACTTTTCATTCTTTTGTATGTATGTAGTATGTACCTTATGTATGTATGAGAATGTGTCAATCAAAACGTCTTTCACATAATAACCATCAAAATAATAAATTGCTCCCTAAAATTAGGGAATCCAAAAACACACGTAACACTTTCTATCTGACAGCTAAATTGGCACTATTGTAACGCCATCCTTCCAGTGTCTTCGAATCATTTTTTTTAATGAAAACGCCTCATTGATTCTACTAACAAGTGTATTGTTGAAAATTCTCGAGCTCGCTACGCTCGGTACCTATTTCATTAAACTATCGTCCTGTTAATTTTCTAACACTTTATAACCATCAGTACCGTAATCTTGTAAATTACCGTATGTTTTCCTTAGTTAAATAGTAGAGATTTCTAATTGGACATAGGAACTCCTACATCTGTTTTAATAACTGGGTAGATAGTCAGGACTGTAAAGATAATTCTAATTAACTTGACTAAGTCATGCGATATAGTCATCGACTTAACTGCGTTAGTTTTGAAATAGCTGGTTTTCTTTAAATCGTATTCGTTAACAAGTGAAGCTAAATATTACTATAAGTTCTCTTCCTTACACCCTCCTATCTTCTTTGATTTGGAACTCGCAATGTATGCAATTGCAGGTTCCAAGACAGATTAGAGTCATCCCCTGGGCTCGCTGGACTTCATTGTTTAGTGTTTGTGTAGCCGCAGCACTGTTGATGACCTAGTAGCACTTGGTCCAATACGCATTTCGTCCAATACGCAGTTCGTCAATACGCATTTCGTCAAGCAAGCATTTCGTCAAATATTTAAGTATTTTGTCCAGTCAAGTAAACAAATGCTGGTTATCCAGGAGTTACGATAGTCTTAATAAGTAGTAGAACTGTAGGCCTACCATGAGTTAACACGGTAGTTTACTACAGTTTTTGTATTGAATTTTGTACAGCGCTCCTAGTGGTTACGTTGAGAAGTAATTCTGTCAAACAAAATTGGCACCGCGACTACAGTAGCATGGTGTCCTATCCCATATAAATGAAATTTTTGTTAAAAAAATGGCCATATATGGCGTTATGGTATCGATTTGTAATTAATGTTTACGTAAAAGTGTAAATTGTTACTAAAAATACATGATCTGATTACAAAAAAATCTCATGAGCCTCGGAAAATCAAGCAATTTACTTTACCCGAAGACTGCCCGCGTTACGGCAGTCGCGTTCCATTGTTCGACGTTGGGCATCTGTACTGCATAGTATTATATAATCTGTGACAGTAGTAACGTACAGTGAAAACTCATGGTAGGCCTACTGGTATCTCTCCATCTAGATACTACTACTCTCAATACTTAAATGACAAATTAAAAACAACCCCTTTAAATTAAGTGCGTAAAACCCTGATACACAAAATACTGAAAATGTACCTTTATAAATGAAACTATTTAACCTCTTTTGGATTAAAATAATTATACCATTAATCATCCCCGTTTCAACCCTAAACTGCCATACTTACAAAAAATATTAAATAGCTGTTTGCGTGTTAAAATCACAGTAAAATATAAGGTGTTTTCTCACCCCTCTCGTGAGGTTACACCCCTTTAATGGGTAGGTTTGGCCTAAACTAGGCCAATGTGACCTCCCAAATGTCCCCATTGTCCTCTTGCTATCAAAGGATTGTGATTTAGGCCAGGCTACATAATTTGTTTTGCCTTGTTTGTTATGTTGTATGTTTTGTTAATAAAATGCTCAAGTAAATATAAGTATCGAAAGGTGTTCGGAAGTTTTCATCAGCGTAAGTATTATGCTTAGGTTATTTTCCGATGACCTGTGGTAGTTAGATCTCATCAGTTCATCACACTTAATAAGTGCTATAAAAGTGAAAGTTGTTGACGGATGTTTGTGGCTCAATCGCGCATAAACGGCTGAACGGATTTGGATGAACTTTGGCACACAGATAGAATATGTTCTGGATTAAAACATAGGATACTTGTTTAATGTCAACGCAGACGAAATCTTGGGCAACAGCTAGTTCTAAATAAGTATATTCAAAATAGACATGTATTTCAGTAGCAAGTGCCTAAACTCAACAACGACGTGGTAATGATAATGTACACAATACACGTCTTGAAATAGAAGCATGTAGATTTCCCCACAATTTTCTTCACTGAAAATTCAGTAGTGTTACAAAAAGTCGGGAAAAAAGCCGAACCGAAGTTTTATGACAATTTAAACAAATGTGTGTCCATAAATGTATTATATATCGTTATCTAAACTAATCTGGACTAGTTTTCTGGTAGTTTAATATATTTTGATAGGAATGTAAAATAGTTATCAACCCAAACTAGTCCCCCAAGTAATTATTTTATCCGTTATTATTTCTCAGGGCTAACCCCACGTTTAATTAAATAAAATGACCTGCCGATCACGTGATCGCTCTACCATATCGTAGTCAAGGATCTGTGACTATAATGCGACAGAAGGATTTTGAATTCAATTTCTACTGGAATATGCATTTAATTTGCCGTGACGACTTGATTTAAGAGTCTTGTCTTAGACCTCTTTCGTTCGTAAATACAACCAATAATTTTCATGCCAGAGATTGTTAATAATTTCACTACGTACATATGAAAAAGAAAAAGTTATGACGACATATATTTTTTTATTATTATTTATGGGTTTGCTCTTGACCTCTATCTAGTCCTCAGGACAAAAATGGGGTCGAAGATGTAGCGAGCTCACCCAGAAGTGCACTGGCACTCCTTCGCACTGACGGAACGCAGCAAGCTGCTCGGCACCAGACTCCGGCAGGAGGGTGGTCGCGAGCTTGCGGAGCCTACCACACCGCCGTGGGGGATCGTTCAGCCGCCACCACAAACTTGGTAGCTAGTGATGTTGTTGCCCGGGGTGGACCGCTAGAAGGTAGATCCCCAATCACTCCAAAATCTTCATTTAAAAATGACAAAGGGCTCAATACCGAGCTCATTGAAAAGAGTTTGGGCTAGCGAAATACTTATAAGCGGGAACTGGGGATAACGGGTTTTCCATATTATTATGATACATTTTGAAAGAAAAAATTCTTTAAACTATCTAGTTTACGGACAACTAGTGGAAAAGAGACTGGCGAATATTCCATTAATAAGAGCGTAGCTCTTATACAGGGTGTAGCAAAACACCCTAGTAATACTTAGACTTGCTTACAGACCATGAAACTGAACATCTTGTCTTCAAAACTGCAGTAATGACTAGCTAGACTGAAATGTAAGGGACGGCTGATATTTTTTCGCTATTTCGAAGTTGGCTCTATAGGGAAAGTTGTTCAGTTTGATGGTCTGAAGCATTACTAGGGTATTTTGGTACACCCTGTATAAGATGATGATTACCGACAAAGTTTATTTGACTTTCGCTCCGATGCAGAAACGCACATTAGAGTTAATCCTTCATTAAATATCTTGCTAGCTTTTAGTACATCAACAAGACAAAAAGTGACAGCAAGAGATTTAATGGAGTAACTCTAATGAGCGTTTCTGCAACTACTGAGCATTTGTCGATATTATAAAAAGTGTGTCTTTTTAGCTTAAGGCATAGCATAAGCATACATAAGCATATGCTCACGACTATATTCCCCGAGGGGGTAGTCCGAGACATTCTGAAACCTCAGAACATCCACGTTTCACCAGTAGTACCGAATGTCTGCCTAGTGTGACGGGGGGTGAGCCCGTCGCCACTTAGCTTAAGGCAGTTGGTAGTTATAGCAAAGCTTCTGACTAATCTCTCATACAGTCGTGTATGTATCCATGAAACACGAATACCTCTCTTTTACGTAGCAAATAAAAGCTTGGTTGGATGGAAAATAAATAAATATCTTGGACAGTGTCACACAAATTATCTAGTCACATTTAAAGTTCCAGAATCTAGCCTGGACTTGTATTATGATAACTAGACAACGATGTAGAATACATATATAGATACAAACATCCATGTCTCGGGTACAAATATTCATATTCGTCATACAAATATTTGTCCCTTACGGGATTCGAACTCGCGACCCCCGGCACAGCAGGCAGGTTCACTACAAACTGTGCTGTCGGGCCGTATAAAATAGAAATAAACATGAAACGAATGTGTTATTATAAGCTTCGTTATTCAAATCTTGATAAAAACTCTGTAAACTAGCCACTAAATGCATTCTACACCTAACCTAACTCCATAACGCTATGCCATAACCGTAGAGTCTAAAATCCAATGGCAAATGTTTAGTTACTAACTCAATTTTACCCAGAAAGTTCGAATCGATATTTCGAGCACGCGATTAGGTCTGCATTGGCGTAAAAACCTTTTTTCACAAAACAGTGAAAACGTTTTTTTTTATATTGCAGTAAACATGCATGTGATGTAGTCACGACACGAGGACAGTTTGATTTATGTGTTAATAATTGTCGCTGAAATGTTTATAATTAAATCTTTACACAATTTTATCGTCGAAACTCCATTTTGGTTGTAAAGACTGAATTTTATTTTGTATCTGCTGTTCCATACATTTGTAGTATGTAGTATGTAGTTGTAGTATGTAGTTGCTATTGCTGTTTTTTTTTCTCGATTTCAATATTTATCTCATAGTAAAAGTAAAACGAATTTATTCCTCTACTCAAACAAAACCGTCATTAGATTATTTGAAAATTATTTTATGTACTTACTACATCGGTCTATCGCTTTCAAAAATCAATACCGACTTGCTTAGAATGAATCGGGATGCTCTATTATACAGGGTGTTAAATATAAAAATACAAAACTTTTATTTCTATTTTTGTAACACCTTGTACAACAACATGTACAGAGTGACAAATGCGTTACTAAGAATGTAATTTTTACTTTGAAATTAGCAGACGAATTCTTAACTTTTTTAAGCATTCTTTTAATTTCAAATGCTTAAAAACTAGCTTCGATAATCTAAATTTGTAGACAAAATTCGGCCTTTCTCTATCACTACAGTGTACCTTCGTCGCAGACCCCAACGACACTATTACAAATTTAAGCTCTATTGCCGTTAAATAAGAGTTGTTTTGATCAAAGTACTTTTCGAAAGGTCAAGGTTTTCCGTACAGTAAATAGCATCACAGATAAATTACCAGATAATTGCAAGTCAATTTCATACTTATTATTTGCTGATTATATGAAATCAACATCAAAGTTTAATCAACATGGCTTTTAAATTAAATCTCAAGAATTTACAGTCCCTTCTTAGTATGCTGCTGGTTTTTTATGATCAGACCATCAAATTGAATAACTGTTTCTATGTCACAGACTTAAAAGAAGAACCAGACGTAATCTCGTCTAATCATGAGTGAAGCACCCATTTCTTTTGTGTGCGTGCTGTCACGCGGTACATAAGGTGACGAGTTGTAGCACTTGCGCCTAGAGCTAGTGCATCTGTGTGAGTGTAGGTCC
Source organism: Agonopterix heracliana (assembly GCA_963693445.1). Taxonomy (NCBI): domain Eukaryota; kingdom Metazoa; phylum Arthropoda; class Insecta; order Lepidoptera; family Depressariidae; genus Agonopterix; species Agonopterix heracliana. The sequence goes on from OY856321.1 coordinate 6,196,339, forward strand.
CTTGTAGAACAAACGAGATTGTATTACCTTGCATGCTTCACGTCTTTTTGGTGCAATATTCGGTCCATATTTCTTTCAAGTCCGTGTTCTATGTGACCAAAATCAAGATCGCGAAAAAAAAATCTGTTGTTCCATATAAATGACACACGATGACGCATTGACGGAGGGGCAGACGTCAGTCCGTAGAAGCATACGCGGTGCGTCAATCCGTTACCGTGTGTGCTTCTTACAACTCCTTGCTTCACAAATGACGGACTGACGTTTGCTGCTCCATCAGTGCGTCATCGTGTGTGAAAGCACTAAAACTGCAAATAGGCTCGACCTAAATGTATGGAACAGCTGTTTATTATTTCACGATTTGAATGTTGGTCCTATAGAGAAAGTTTGATTGATTTGATCGTCTATCTTGACCGTCGGTATATTAAGAAGAATCCTATAATAATATGTGTATTAGAAAACAAATGTTTAAATCTTTTAGGATCTCTTGAAAGGCTTTCTCTACCTAGAAAGCTGATGTAATTTATGCCTCACAAGTTCACACTCAATACAGGTAGAGGAAAGTCCTCTAACTCATGTCAGAATATTTGTTATTCACTTCCAAGTGCCATCAAAATCGAAAGCGACATAATATTTACCGCAGTAGGTATGAGTAGGTAAACCTAAAGTCTTGTTGTGAACGAGAAGAAAAAGTTACTTCAGAAAAGGTTTTTTCCAGGGAAAAAGTAGCTATGAAAAAAAACGGTCAAGTGCGTGTCGGGCTACTGGCGCATCGAGGGTTCCGTACCACACCACCTCACATAAATTAACTTACAAAAAAGTTTTGTTTTCTCCGGGACCCGTGACCGACTCACACATCAACGGTTAATATTATAATTTGTTGTTATACTGCTCTACAATTACACCATGTTTGACGCTTGTATGTATGACTGTTTTTACGACAGAGCGAGAAGAAAAAAACGTTAATAAAAACTAGTTTCTTGTATGAGGACCGTAAAAGCTATAGAAAATTTTCACATTAAGGAACAAACAAACATTAAGGCCCCTTAATGTTTAACTTTTTGACACTTTTATTACTTGTTAGCAAATCCGCCATAATAACGCATGTGAAAATTTTCTATAGCTTTTACGGTTCACAAGTTATAGCCCTAAATAGGTTAGACATACAGACAGATAGACGGATGGACGAACGGGTGGATGGACGGACGGACGGACGGACAACATACGTTTAGTAATAGGGTCCCATTTTCAACCTTTGGGTACGGTACCCTAAAAACTGAGTAGGTACTCGAGTCGCTACAGCAAAAGTCGCTGCTCAAACTGTCATTTTTGATTTTACGATATTGAACTTTTTTTATTTTTTTTATTTATAATTAATAATGGACTTCTTGCTTGTGCGTTAGCGCCGCATTTCCGCCAATGTCAAGTGGTTTGAGGTATCTATCAATCCAATCACGAGGATTGTTTTTGAGTAAGAGCAACTGAGAAGGCTTGTGGAGCCTCGTGGCAGGCTGAAACTCGAACCGCGCGAACACCACGCGAGAGACAAGTGTTCGGGGCAAACCGTGCAACGTGACTCCGTAGTGAACTTTATTCTCTTGTAGATAATAATTTTCGATAAAGTTTGACAGTATTCTTATCTATAACATTGTGGAACAAAGAAACTAGTCCCCAATCATCTGCTAACAAGTAACATTTAACCCTTCCAGTTCTCGTTTAAATCGAAGGACACTTTTTGATGAAACAACAGATGTTTTACTCTAATTATAATAATGCTTCTTTATTACTATATTTACATGCTAAAATGTAGACTTGAAATATTTAAAGTCTGCGTTACAACTCACATTGCAACAAAATTTAAGATTTAACACGTTTCTAGATAGTGACAAGTATAATATTAATTTCAAGAATGTTAAGGTTCTAATATACAAGGTGTTACAAAAATACAAATAAACATTTAAGGGGGTAGTTTCGACCATCAAACTGAACAACTTTCTCTATGGGACCAATATCGAAATCGCAAAAAAAAAAAGATGTTCCATACTCTACAAATCAACTAGAGTTAAAATATGTATGGGATATCAGTTTTTTTTTTCGCGATTTCGATGTTGGCCCCATAGAGAAAGTTGTTCAGTTTGACGTCTAAACACAGTCTAAACAAGTCCCTTAAGAGTTTTAAATATAAATTTTTACTTATGAAACACCTTGTAAATGTCGTTTGGTCAGTAGGTAGGTTCATAATGTATACTTTCTTCTTTCCAAAATAACTTAACCTTTCTTCCCAAACTTCATCAAAAAAAAATCGGCTCGGCTTCGCCTCGGTCAACAATTACATGAGATCTGAGACCTTTCTTACTTTCCTGTCCTCGGTGTGTTATCTACTATATACCTAATAGTTTAGATTTGAATAGTATAATTATTAATCTAATCTAAACTATTATAAAACTGTAACTGAAGTGTGTCTGTACATTGAAGATATTTACAAAAAAAAGATTACGATATGGTTTTTAGGTATCCCTGACTCGAAATCAACCTTTTTTAGAAATTTTGTCTGTCTGTTTGTTTGTGTGTTTGTTTGTTTGTTCGCGCATCACGCAAAAACTACTGAACCGATTTTGATGAAACTTTTTTTGTTTGATAGCTTATGATCTGACTTAAAATCTGGTAAGTATATAACTTTGTGCGGACGAAGTCGCGGGAAAACACTAGTTACATATAATGCGGATGTTCTGAGGTTTCAAAATATCTCTGACTACCCTCTCGGGGAATATAGTCGTGAGCATATGCTACATATAATGCAATACTACATTTAGATAACAATCACACTTGAAATTTAATTGATTTAGACTGGGTTCTAACCGCCTGTTCCTGCATGAAAGGAGACCGCCAATGACCGCCATGGCTTATTATGTGTGATACCCTGTATAAAGAAAATTATTTAGGTACATCTACATAGTATGTAGTAACTAGGGAAGAAGCCGCTTTATAAAATCGGTTAAAGTATTGACTCCATAAACATGTAACGGTCCGTACGTTTAGACGGGATGTCCTAATGATTTCATCGCTGAATCCATGATCACTTCTACATCTTAGTTACGTTTTAACCATAGACTAGTAATATAGAGGTGATTGAATTGTTCGAAAATCTAAGAAGAAAATATGTTCCTATAATTATGTTATCAAATTGATTAAAACGTTAACATTATATGAAAAGTATGTTAGTTATTTCCGTCTCTAAGTCAGAAGTTTGAATAAATAGTAATTTTGGATCAAGCTTTTGGAATTTCGCATTTTACTTTTAGTACAAACCAAGTATACGACCGGGTGTTGCAAAATGTAGTGTGTAATTTTACATCATTTGAGTTTTTGATTCGTAACTCAAGAAGTCCAAGCAAGTGTAATCTATCAACACTATTATAAAACTGTAACCAACGTACGTCTCTCTACATACCTACTTACAAAAAAGAAGATACTTACAACAAAAAAACACGATATGGTATTTAGGTAGGTAGGTTATGGTATTTAGGACTCCAAATCACCGATTTTTATTTTTGTCGATTGTCACGCAAAAACTACTTAACCAATTTTGATGATTTTTTGTGTGTTTTCAAGCTTATGATTAGACCTAAAAACTGGTTAGTGAAGGAAACCAGTGCGGACGACATTACAGGCAAGGGCACGTAAATAATAATGCCTGTATTATAGCCAGCTACCATAGTATCCATTTATGTGTTCTCTGCCCTTCTATGTACATTTCCTGATCTATGTTCCTAATGTAATATGTACCTGTATTGATTACGGGACATAATCCCGGTTGAAGCCAGTTAGCACGGCAATTATAATGTTATCTTATAATATAATTATGTACAAGTGTCGACCACCTTGCGTGGAGCATGTAGACTAGAAAATTACTATAATGTCATGCTAGATTAGATAAGCACAACTAAGTTGTTGCGATTGAAACGCTTAGAAAACTAAATGTTTCTTCTATGTGTTTATTTGCAGTAAATTTTCAAAACTTTAATAAAATCTAATAATACTTTTTTTACACAGTTTTGATTCCATCCCTGCGAGCCCTTTAACAAAAACGAAGAAAGAAAGAAAGAAAGAAAGAAAGAAAGAAACTTGGTGGTTTCAGTCCATACAAAACTTTGAAGCAGAACACGCGTTGACGGTATTAATAAAAGTTGTATTTTATATATATGGAAAAATAGTTAAGAAAATCTAGATTGTGCGTCCCAAATAACATTTATAATTTATAATATAATTGACGTTTCATTTTTTTAACCACCTGTTTTTAATGAAAAATATAATAGGTAATAGGTTAAAAATTAAGATACATATTTTTCCGATTTTATTTTTGACCGAAATTTCTATTTAATTTACTTTTGAATTTTCTGAAAAACGTAGGATTTATGGCTAAGATACCTTGGCCGCAATAATTAAAAATAAAAACTGTCAAATACAATAGAAAAACCGAGATTGCAGGGAGTGTCCATAGTCCATACTATATGTAGTATCATCACAGAATAATCCTCTGTGGAATCATACTCTCTTTCCAGTACTGTGGTGTCTAGACCTACCAACGTAATTGTTAGTTTGGACTTATTAGTTTTAGGCATCAGTTGCATATCTATTTAAAAATTCAACCTTCAATAAGGTCGGCTGCACGCATAAATGAAAAGTTTATCTATCTCTGTCAAGCACGGACGAAGTGACAGGAAATACGCATTTGTGTGTGTCTGTGAACGCGCCAGCTATAGTTAAGAGAATATTATTCCGAGAGTGAAAATGCGCGCTGCATACAAACGTACTATGGTGATATTTTCAATACTAACCAATTAAAGTCAATGAAATTTTGCAGAAACAATCTAGAAAAAAATCTCTTTGCTTCTATAGAGTCCGATTTTCGTTAAAATATACAGTTTCAATGCTAGGATTATTTTAAGATTTGTATGGAAATCTTTGAGGCACTGTAACTTGAAAAATATACATTTTAACGAAAATCTGACTCCATACAAGCATAAAAAATTGTTTCTAGATTGTTTCTGCAATATTTCATTGACTTTAATTGGTTAGTGTTAAAAATATCAACATAGTACGTTTGTATGGAGCGCGCTCCGAATAATATACCCTTAACCAACCTGTATCAAAATGTTTGAAAAAAAAATACAAATTGTATCACTTGATTCTAAGAACAGGAACCTAAAGTGAGGTTCAATTTCTCTGACTTGATTACACAGTCAAGTCACAAACTCCAAAACGATTACAGATACAAAGTAGTAAACAATTTAAGACGAAATGTTCCAATAAGCGCCACGCCACACACGATCTCAAAACGTATAATTTAAGGCGCAGTCGCCGCCGACGTCTGTATCCGATCGATAATTCAGACGCTGTCAATAATAATAAACCACTCTTAATTACGATGCCGACTGTTATACGAGATATTCTTGCTGTTGATTTAAGGGAAGAGTAAATGCATAGTATGAAATGGTAATTTGATAAGGCTAGGTATTAGTTTGACCAATGGAGGTCGTAGAAATTCCAAAGGTACGAAAAAACTGCTATAGAAGCAACAATACAGCTTCTATAGTAGTTATTTCGGCGACACATCAAGCTATACAAAATTAACATAATAGCTTATTTTGATTCTGTATAGCTTGATCTGTCGCCGTAGTACATACAAAATGACAATTATTATTTTAGTCCAAACAAATTATATTTCATAAAATGTGGTTTAGAACATATTTTTACCTGTGGAAAATTTTAGTTGGCAATGTTGTTTTGCAAAAATTTTGATAGCCTACTATTCTGTAATTAGACCGTAAGTTATCCTAAAATGAATAAAATGAATGAATAAAAATAAATGAAATAAAATACCCCTTTTCCTAAAACAAACTCAAAAATTAACTAAACTAGAAACGTGAAATTAAAGAAAAATCTTATTAGTCTAGTTCCATTAAAATCATAGGACTTTTTTTTCTTTAATTGCCCCAATCAATGGGGCATGCAAAACAACGAAAATAAACCCTTAGCAAATATACCACATTCAACATAAAATATTTTGATATTTAGCTAAAAAAATTTTGACTTCGCCTTAAGTGGCGTGCGGTATAAATATTTTTAAGTCAGAAACTAATGAAGGGGTAGTAACGGAAAGTACATTTACACTGGACATCTACTATTATAAGTACAACAAGATGGAGTATGGGTGATCATGATCAGAACACTTCCTGGATTAATAAAGCTATCAGGTACTGTACATAAGTATACAGGGTGTAAAGAAAAGTATATATACTCGATTCAAACGTATGGGACAGATGATTTTTATTTTGTTATGACAGCATTGCTCTCATAGTATAAAAATCTGCTGTCCCATACTAAGGTTATTGCAGTTTAGTATGGGATAGCAGATTTTTTTGGTTCTAACAGGTTTGCTCCCATACTAAAAGTTGTTCAGGTAGATGAGTAGAGTATGTGGTTTAAAGGTTAATGATACTTTTACTTACACCCTGTATAGGAATAGACTACTACACATCAAAGCAGGTGTAAATTCTGTCGATGGATCAATTACGTACAAAGATCTATTTATAGTGATCTTGAAACATCTGTCATATAATCATTCTTTATTTATCTGCATCAATTTTATTGTCAATACAAAAACTTGAAAAGATATGCTTTAGGTATCTTTTTAGTGCAGCCGACAAAGGGAAAAGAGAAGGAAATATAGTTTTTATTAAATGTTCAAACGAAGATGAAATTATTGATGAATCCCGTTTCATTTGAATTCGATCGAGTAGCTTTTTTTTTTCGCTGTTTAGATGTTGGTCCCATAGTAAAAGACTAAAAGTGGTACACTTTGACGGTCTGAAGCATCCCCTAAAAATGTATGTAAGGCATTTAAGTTTACACCCTGTATAAATGAGTATATGACGAGTATATATAGGATCCTTCCTAATATGCTGACACTTTTTTAAGGGGATGATCAGACCAACAAACTGAACAACTTTCTATATGGGACCAACATCGAAATCGCGAAAAAAAATCAGCTGTCCCATGCATTTGGCTCAAGTAGGTTTACAGATTTGTATGGAACAGCTGTTTTTTTTTCGCGATTTTGATGTTGGTGCCTATATATAGGGTCCTTCTTAATATGCTGACACTTTTTTTAGGTTATGATCAGACCATAAAACTGAACAACTCTCTCTATGGCACCAACATTGAAATCGCGAAAAATAAATCTGCCCCTCCATACAAAACTGCGAAGCTACTCGAGCCAAATGTATGAGACAGCTGATTTTTTTTCCGCGATTTCGATGTTGGTCCCATAGAGAAAGTTGTTCAGTTTGATGGTCTGATCGTCCCCTTAAAAAAGTGTCAGCATTTTAAGTTGGACCCTGTATATTAATATACGCCTATAAGTTTTTAGGGTCACTATACATTAAACGACGGCGAACGACGGCGAACGATGGCTTGTACAAAAAAGCACGCTTAAAATAGTTTGGCGCGTTCGGCGCATCGACGGTGCAAGGATGCGGACGGGGCGTCCCATACTAATCTTGCTTTTTGTACGGACGGTCCGTCGATCGCCCAACCCTTATTTTCCTTCACCTCCGAGTTCGTATACACAGAGCCCGCCCTAGAATAGTGAGCACTATTTTAAACTGTTTGGGTTCATCAATTAATTCAATTATTATAAGTATGGTATATTTTACAATAAATTGTAACTTTGCAATGTGTTTCGGCATCTTCATAGAAAATACGGAATCCAACATTAAGGATCTCCCTAGACGTGACTTGTGTGGTCGATTTGAAACAGCTACAAATTGAACCTTATTACAAGACCTTAAGCAAAATATTACAACGAAAGAAACTTTGCTATTAAACGGCCAATGTCATTCAAAGGCATTTTAAACGTAAAGCCTCATTAAAATATGAATGCCCACGAACCAAGCCATTTTCTTTCTTATTACCATAGCATACGATTCTGTCAAGGGACGTCTTTAGAGATGGGGTTGCTATGCACAATCTTAAGCATGAATGAATGAAATAAAGATCGCAATTAAGTAAATAATGGTTGTAATTAACGATCGATTAAAGGTTATAGGAACGTTTTACTAATTTGCTTTACTATTAACCAGGTTTTAACTTTAATAGTTAATTTAAGAAGTGATAATTGGTAAAGAAATAATCGATTAGTTAAGTCGGTATCGTTTCATCGATACGGATGTTTTAAATTAACTTTTTTTTAGTAAAATAAGAACAAAACACCCGGCTTAGCACGATGCGCACGAGTTCGCTCTCTCGCGCCGTTTATCTCGCTCAGATGTGTGTAAATGGAAAAAAGAGGTAAGACGCGACAACGTTGCGGTTATGCTGCCATGCTAGACTCGCAGATAAAGTATGGAATCCATCTTGTTACAAAATGAGGCCAAAGAGTCGATTTAAAGACCAAAATCAAGTATTTAGGTACCTATTAGTTTTCCAAGTTATTTTTACAGAATTTTGAATTATTAGGGTAGAACGTAGCCAGTTTAAGTTACACCACGTAGCACAGCATCGCATTTTTCCGTCGCTCCATCCTTTTCTGTCACTCAGGAACGTCATTTGCTAGAGCATATAAGATAGACGGAACGGAACAGCACGGAACAGCACGCCGCGTGCATTCGTGTTCCTGAGTGACAGAAAAGGATGGAGCGACGGAAAAATGCGATGCGGTGCTGCCTGGTGTAGTTCAACCCTTATAGAGGTTATCCTTTTGGTATGAGTATAGAAACGTGGTTTTTTTAAGGGGATGATCAAACCATTACTCTAAACAACTTTCTCAATGGGACCAAGATCGAAACAACAAAAGCTGCCAGCTGTTTATTTTTTTGTCCCATAGAGAAAGATGTTGACAACTTTAGGGTAGAGAAAACGGTGAACGACATTTCCATTCATAAACACAATACTTACCTATAAAATCATCATACATAATATAATGATTCGTACAGTACAGATAATGATAGAATAGAATAAGAATAAGAATAAGAATATATATTGTTCAAACTGTGTACAAAAGATAGCAAAACCTGTGTTCCCAAACAAATATTAAAGGAGTCTCCATATTATTACAAAATTCACCGATGCGCTACATCTGTGGTAATGTAGCAAAGAGATGGGTTTTATTGCTCTAGTTAAAAAGAACAAAGTGAAATGTAATGATTTTATTATTTAAAACACATGTATAAACACTAGATACCTACAAAGTGGACGGAGCAGGTAGTTTCAACGCAAGGTGACCACCTCTCAATCAACTGTGACTATATACAGAGTGCTCCAGTTTGGATTAATAAGGATATCCGCAAGTTTTTCGTTTCTAAGTAAAATTAATTTAGTTTTCCGTGAGGCTATGCTAGAATTTTTCATACTAAATGCTTGTTCTAGTAAGTATTTAAATGAGTTTTCTCTCACCGCTGTGAAATTCGATTATGTTTTTAGCCAACTATTGAACATAGGGTTTCCGAATTTCCAAAATACTAAAAACATACATTCATAAATATACTCACCCCTGTGTCTCATTGGGGTAGGCAGAGACAATTGATCGCCATCGGCTACGATCCGGACATACCTCTTTTGCCTCTCCCACAGTCATAATAAATAATCCATAAAAATCCTCAAAATTAATTTAAACTCTGTTTTGCACAACCTCCTCGAGAAAATAGATACCTAGGAAGCCTTGTGATGGTCGGAAGTAATAATTCTAGTGTAATAGTAATTGAGATGAACAACATATTTTGCTTTGATAAAGTTATATGTCGAGATTGGCAGTCGAAGATACGAAAGCGTCGAAAAAAATTGGAACCAGCACTGCCCTATCCATATACACGCACACATACATAATTTGTATGGCGCCTCCCGCACACCAACCTATGAAAGTTGACCCCTTTTGTTTTATACGGTATAACCGTGAGGCTCATTCTAGACATATACTTTTTCTAATATATTTTGCTTGCTGGTTTGTGTCACTACTATTATACCCATGCTTATTTAAATACCTACAGCTACATAATTCATAATGAAAATGAAGTAAAAAATACCAATTTAATATAACACGGCATACTATCCTTAAACCTAAATCCTAAATATGATCTGTTTTACAATAAAAACCTAAAATTGTGATTGGTAGTTACAGCAACATTTCTGGACACCCGAAAAGAGTTTATGTATGTATGTTAAAATAGCCTTTACAAAACAAGCACCCTGTACAGCTAAGCGGTGTTCGATTCGACGGGTCCAGTTTTTGTGAGACCTACCTCAAGCTCAAGATCGATCGACTCGCTCGATCTTGACCATGCTCAATCAATTTATTATTCTAAACTGTACTGTGGGTGTCGGACGACATTTAGACTAAGGTAAAAAAGATTAATTTTTGAATATTTCAAAAATAAAGCAAGCGGTATTCTTGAAATAACCTTCAGAAGTTTTAAAATTGGTTTTTAATACATACGAAAATTGCAGGAACAAGAATAAAATTTAGTTTATTCTATCTTTTATCAGGGTGTGAGAAAAAGTCATTAACCTTTAAACCAAATACTCTACCTATCAAACTGAACAACGGTTACGGAATAGTGTGATTAGAGAAAGATGTGGTCTGAAAGAAGATGTAGTGACAAGGATTGAAAAGGAATGTTGAGGTGGTTTGGCCATGTGGAAAGAATGAGCCAAAGTGGGCTGACGTATGAAATCTACAAGGAAAGTGTGAATGGAATGGTTGAAAGGGGTCGCCCTAGGCGCACGTACGCTGACCAAATAGGATGCGTACTGAAGAAGGGCCAAATTAAATGACCCGGAACCGACGAGCATGTATGAAGAGACTTATGAATGTTGAGGAGGCGAAAGATGTGTGTCAGAATCGTAGCATGTGGCTTGTGTTGTCTGCCTACCCCAGTAGTGGGACATAGGCGTGAGCATATGTATGTATGCAAACTAAACAACATTTACTATGGGAGCAAAAAATCTACTCTTTCATACATTTCAGTTGTGTAGGTATTCCAGTTTAGTATGACAGGTGATTTTTTTTGCGCTGACAGGTTTGCTCCCATTGTAAAAGTTGATCAGTTTTAATGGGTAGAGTATGTGGTTTAAAGATTTAATTATACTTTTCCTTACACCCTGTATAGTGTGCGAGTCAGTAGTATATGTACATAATATGTTTTCTCTGGACGAAAACTGTTATTAAACTAGAGTTTAAATTAAGTTTATACTCGTATATGATTTCAACTGGTAACTACTAATAATCTTCTAATTAAATAAACATACACACTTTAATATAAAACTGTTTAACCTATTCTTTTAAGTAAATTTAAAACTTTTCTTATATAATGAAAAAAATTTTGCTTGTCTGATACAGGGTTAAACCTTGCTAACTGTTATAGATTTAATCTTAATTCTAAATCTATGTGCACTTACCTTGAATAGAGCCGGTTTCTGTCACGAGATCATTTTCGATGTCTCTGTCTGCCAAGAGTTATCTGTAACAAAATGATAATGATATTAATTTAACAGATAAGCCTAAGGGTCTATAAATTACGTTTAGAGGGGGGGGGGGGAATCGAGCCGAATCTCACCGAATCTCACGTGGGAGAGAGGGAGGGTCTCTGCAAGTATCTAGAAAAAAAAATCCACCCTCAAAATACAGTTTAAATAGCGAGAAAAGTGGTTTAAATAAGTAAATATGTTTCTCGACTGAAAAACGCATTTACTCCAAAAATACGCATTTTGAAAAATCTCACGTGAGATTACTGGTCGAGCCAAATCTCATGACATCTCACCAAGGGGTCGAAAAATCGCCAAAATCACGTCACGAAATTAATTAGACAAAAAGTATTACGACTTTAAGGACCTGTTTCACCACTTCTGGGTAAGTTCTTGTTAGCTTATCCGACAGATAGTTTGACATATTTTGTATGAAATTATGTCAAAAAACTGTCGGATAAGCGAACAAGAACTTATTCAGAAGTGGTGAAACAGGCCCTAATTCTTACTAAAATACTAAAACTCAACTTAATAATCTGAATGTCTGATGTAATAAGCCGTGGTGGTCTAGTGGTTATTAGTAGCCTCCTTGCCTCGCCTTGTGTGGAGTGGGCGATCCCAGTTTCGTATCAAACAATTTTAGGTACTCTGAATTTTCGGTTTCGGCTTTTATGGTGAAGGAAAATATCGCGATGAAAACAGCCAACATGATTCAGGTTTCAAGGCTCGAATATAAGTGTCAACATTAAGACGCTGTTATCCGGTCGAGGCCGTTTTTTGAACACGAACGAAAGTGTTTTAAACTGTGTTTTAAAGTCTGAAAACCAATTATATCTTATTTAAGGATCTGGCTGATAGGCGACCGTGCTCAATAACACGATTAGATTAATTTTAATAGATAGAAAAAAATCCCAAAGTTACCCCTTTTTGTTATGTTTTTTCAATACTATGATAAAACTGCTGATATTTAACTTTTTATTCTTGTACTTAACTTACATTAAATATTTCTAGTTAAATCCGTAGAATTTTGAACTTAGAAACACCCATGAGCAAAGATATTGATGAAAAACACGTTTTTTTGCGATCTCTGTGATCCTGCTTTCAATTGGAGCGGTATGGCTAATTGCAAACTTATGCTTGCAAGAAAGAGACGCTTGCACTGGGATAGGTTATCTTTAAAAATGTGATGGACACTCTACCTGTCACATTGGACAGAGTTTGGGCACTATTTGGATATGATGAATATTATGCTATAATTTGAATATCTCTGATTCTGATTATTCCCCGTGTGAATATATTCGTGATCATTACGAATGTTACGAATTTTAAAACTTTGAAGGCCTCGTTGATGTCTATTGTATGAAATTTAAATTTCACCTTTTTGGAAGGCAAAAAAAATAGTCGAATTTCCAAAAATAATCCATAAAAGACATTGAATGAATACCTACTTTACGTGGTAATTTGTTGGCAAATTACTTTGAACAAATAAAGACGACATCTAATTAGGTTTTCTGAAAATTTTTGTTTCTTTTATTAGTCTTATAAAATCTGGAAAATTGTGCACTACTTATTTATGTAGGTAGGTAGATAGATAGATAAACAATTTATTTGCATTATTAACACACACCTAATATAAGGTACAATTTTATTGTGTTTTTACTACTTAAGGTGTTTATAATTAAATAATCGAAGGTACAATAAAAAGTACATTAAACTAGGTACCTAGAATTTAAATTTGAATCCTGAATCCGCTTAGCATTGCTAGAGTAGGCCCTAGGCTCAGTTAGGTTGCAACCTAAATACTAATGTAATTGCTTCACTGTAGTGGCAGCAAAAACATTTCTTCGGATCGAAAGCATTAACATTTTTATTGCTCTTCATCAGGCGATTTAAGAATTTTAGTGACTGCTTAGTAGCACTGTCGTCACAGTCATCTCTACATTGTTTTAAATAGTTTGCCAGTCTTGTTGATATCTGATTTACGGATGGTTGTATTCGTGTGCGCACTTTGGCTGGCCCCGTGGCTCCGCCATTTTCTATACCTAAGAAATGCAGTGCTAGAAAAGCATAAAACCGTTAAACAAAACAAAACAAAAATTCATCTTTAAGAAACATACAAGGTACCATTACTTATCAAAGATACATTATTTATCTAGATTTGAACCAATCTACAACATAGTAATGTCTTGACAGTATATAAAACGAATTTTAGACGTTCATCCATCCGAGACTCCTTTACTGCTTAAAGAATTAATACCTACGGTTAATAAATAGCGTAAAGACTTAAGGCATGTTTCACGTTTGGATAAATTTTTGTCAGCTTATCCGACAGCTCATTTGACATATTTTGTATGAAAAATGAAATCAAACAATGAAAATTAAATGAACAGTCGGATAGGCTAACAAGACCTTAATCGGAAGTGGTGAAACAGGCGTTTATACTATAAAACTTCCCTAACGACTAGAAAAATCAAACTCAATTTACTAAACATTCAACTTAGCCTTTTACTAAAAAAAACAAAGCAAGCTTTTTCTGCGCCCACTACAATACCAAAGAGTAAACCATGCATCGACTACTTTTTTTTCATTTCAAACCCCCAATTAGTTCAGATTGCGACATATCGGCACTAAATAGGCACTAAATTGGCACTTAATCGCTCGTCCGCGTGCTTTAGAGATCGAGTTACGAAATATTCTCTGCGGGGGATTTTCGTAAGTTATTAAGGCTTAGCGTGGTAACAGATAGACTGCGTTGGACTTTCTGCCACCGGCTGCTCCAAAATAAAACACTGAATGCCACTTTGCCTTTTTTTTCTTATTGGTTTATCTACCTTGTTCAAATGTATCAAAATTGAGGACCCGTTTTTAAACATCTGGGAAATATTTTATATTCACAGAACTATCAACAAATCATTTAATAAATCGTGTACAGTAAGTAATTTATAAAAGTAGTTGTTTGGCGCGAGTACTTGTTTTGAGGTTTCAAAGGTACGAGCCGCAGAATAATTTTGCAGCCGAGCGAAACACACAACTTTTCACCTTACAACAGCGAGGAAAATGTTAGGTGCAAGCACTGAGTTTAGATGTGACTGAAAAAAAAATTATCAGCATAGAAAATGTCCTGGTGTGTACTGAGACATTGCGCAAATAATTCAAGAAATGTAAAGGAATAACTTCTCATAGGTAAACAAGATGAATTCATTATTAAAAAACATTTTAATAATAGTTTAAACGATATTTTTATCCCACACTAGAAAAATAATAAACTCTTCTTTATCAGATTAGTTTCAGGATTGACGGTATCAATTAATAATTGGTAGGTAGGACGTGACTTTTGAAAATAAACTAGTAAAACCAATGATAATACTAATGCTACTTACTAAAGTGGTCATCATTTAAAATCACTCTTATGTTCAAAAGACAAAATGGTTGCAAACATACAACCGATGTTTTAACAAAATATTGTACATTATGTGTAAATACAGAATTTGCATTTTATCGCGAACGAACGATCTCGTCGCAAAGCTGACGTTTTGTTATTAGCTAATTATAAATTCATATTGCTAATATGACAAAAGAGCTGAGTTGTAACTTTGATTGTCCAGTTTAAGTTAGTCCGTGGTTCCTTAGTTTTTATTCAGTAGCTCGATTTGAAAACTAATGTATCTTTGATTATTTCGAATGTCAATAAGCGGCTTCTACACTTAACTTATATCTACAAGTTTTATTTATATGTGTTCTGGAGAGAAAACATGAATTTATTAGCGTAACGCTATCGAATACGACAAAATTAACGACATTTTAGAAAAGGAGAAAAATCCTTAGGTCCTAAGTATAAGACTGTAACAGAAGTGTGTCTATCATCATCATCAGCCTATATACGTCCCACTGCAGGGCACAGGCCTACCCTCTAGGAGGGTGTTTGGGCATTTGTCCACCACGCGTGCCCATGCGGATTGGTAGACTTCACATATGCATCAGAATTTCTTCTTCTGCATACGCAGGTTTCCTCACGATGTTTTCCTTCACCGTTTGAGAGCAGTCGGTAATACCTACATAAGTTAGAAAAGTAATTGGTACGTGGCATGTTGTCCGTGTGGATTCGAACCCGGACCTCATGATTGAGGTGTCTATACTACTATGTCTATACAATGACAATATTTGCAAAAAAAAAAACTAGTGAAATTTGATATACCTACTGACAACATTTCTATTTCGCTCCGTGTCAGAACCATATCAATTAATAACGCTTATTTATACCATTAATGGTCCCTAATGAGGCGCCAAAATATTAATTAAAAATTCTAGAGATCAAGAAATACTGGTCTTTTATAGATCTAGAGCAAGATAAATATTATGAAATATTGACACACGAGTTGGACAGTGATCTATTGAAATATTGTTATTTTTAAAGGTTGCTTATTTTATATTAAGGTCAGATATTTTTGAGAAGTAGGCCCTACACAGAATCAGTTACAGAATTTTTTCTGAAAAGGAATTTCAAATAACAAATTAAAAAAATTTGTTATAAAATTTGCAATTCATGCAATCATGAGAAATTCTCGGCAGAAGTGCATTTTTGAATTTCAAGAATTCGAATTCGTATGTGAATGATGCATATAGGTACACCATAGTTATTTTGATATTTCCGTATACGAATTAGGACGTGTGAGATTCGAAAATAATATCCCTGACCGCGTTTCTGAATTTTGCAGAGAACTTTCCTACGTTTTTTTCTTATTTTTAATAAAAAACTCAAAGATCTACGACCTTATAAAAAAACTCGCTTGGCTTATGCATTTTATGCATTCCAATTCAAGCTAATAGTCCTACAAATATCCATAAAACTTTCAAATGAATATTTATAAAGTCAACCAAATACACTCATATCATATTTCAAATGCGTCGATTTTAATTTCTTCTTAATATTCGAACTGGAGATATTTCTTATTTTCTGACACGCTCTTTTTAATGACCCAGTGGGCGGTAACACACTACACAACAATTTGTGTTTGCCGTAAATTAACCTCGTCAAACAAAACGGCACGTGTGGTTGGACGAAAGAAAAAAACCTTTATCAAGGAATCCGGAAGGAATACCCGAAAAAAGGTCAAAATTTTGCATCACTTTTAAAAATGTGTACATATATGGTCCATGAAATTGTTTTGAACTTGACGCACGAAAACGAAAACTCTAGGTCGTGTACCTTTAACCTCATAAAATGTGATTAGGCAGAATCTTTTTCTTCTTCTTTCGTGCCAGCATGAGCTATATTTGTATGACAATAATTGTCAATTATCCAAGAATGAACGATATTAGATCCTGAAATTAACAGCTTAAATAAAAATTTGGTAATGATTGCGTTCATAATGTATTGTAGAAAAAAAACACAATCTTTCAACGTCTAAGTATAGTACAGAGAACGACCATAAAACGATCTATTAAATGTGATGTGAATGACAGATGTTATCAAGAAAGCACTAACTATCAAGTTATCAACATGGCTATCAAGGTCTTGCAATAATCGTTAAATCAAATGACTGTTTTATTCTATGACTTAGAAATTAAGAAAAAAATATGTTATCGTAGCATTACTTCTGAGCGTGTCATGGTTTTATTAGTAGTATTATTATTTCTGAGCATGTCATGTTGTCGGCGATCATTTCCACAGGTTAATTCTAAAACTAGACAATAGGTGTACGTACGTCTATGAATATAAGAAATGCTTAAGGTCCAGGCCCTCAAAATAGAAAAAAGTAAACCTTGTCGTATATTAAAGGATCATTTACGTTTCCGTCCATCCGACCGACGACACGGAGATTATTTACCTAATTACAATAAAACTTCGATAAAATACACTACTTAAAGTTAGTGGAGCAAATTCTGCAGGTAACGTCATATACTATTCAGTTATATTCATTTTATTCTCCCATTATTTGTTACTAAAATCCTCCCAAATGATACTTTTGGTTGTTACCATAAAATCTGTAAAGTTTTCTCCTCTAACGCTTCACCCAACTCCATAAAACTCGGCACGCGCCCTCCCACGCATGTTGTCAAATCATAAATATAAAAAGTAGATGTATTGTCTAAGTTTTTGTTGTAAAATGTCAGTTTACGTGACTACTAATTTTATAGTCAACTAGCTTTAGCTTGCGTGGAATGAGCACTGGTGGATGTGGTGGACGATGGTGTTAAAAAAAGATATACCTAGTTTATTTGTGTAATTAATAGCGATATCGCGATAAATTTGTCTATCTATAGTTTCATTTTATCACGATTTCCATGTTGGTCCCATTGTGAAAATCGTTTAGCTTGCTGGTGTGTAGCATCCCGTAAAATATGAAACTCATTTAAGCTTACACCGTGTATAAAATCGAGGGAGGGAGGATAAAGTTAGAGATACAATTCAAATTCATTTTCGTTATTTATGTTTTTATTTGTGTGCATATCACGTAAAACCATCTAACGGCAAATATGTAACATACAGTTACATACCCATGTAACTAATATAATCTGTGCGCATACCATGCTTAGTTTGTTTTCTAGTAATAAAATACCTTATGCAAGTATGCGGCTCAAAAATTAATTTTCATTGGGTGTATGTAATTACATGATAATGACAACGGATATGTCATACGAAAGGTGCGCCTCTACTACGTTTGTTTTGTTTTCTTTATTATGTACCACTTACTAGGGTGCATTCAAACGCAGTGTACCGTTTTGGGCAGAAAAGCAATTTGCAATCAATACTTTGTCAACCAAGGCTTGGTAATTTTAGTAATTTTGGCAGCAAAGGACATAATATTATATGTATACTTAATAGTTTTCTTTTAATCTGTTATGACCGGCCTGAGGTACTACACGTAGTACAAGTAAACTGTTTTCGGCATACCAAAATTCGGTGTCATTATAAATGAATGAACGTTTCAGGTACGAAATCCCCCTCCCCCACATTATTTGGAATTTTTAGTATCAAAAAAGTATTGGGTCTTCTTCAATGTCACCAGGTACATAGGTAGAGAGCAAACCAATTTCGTTTCCCTCGCTTTTAGACGGCATAAAGACAACCTTTTTATTTTGTCCTTTATAAAAGACAGTGGTCCTTAAAGTTCAACTCCAGTGAAGCAGCACCTTACGTCATTGGATATAGCACTCTAATTGTGTAATACGGAAAGGTGAGGCATTAAACAAATGGCGTGTGTTTGTAAAGCATGTTTATTCAAGTCTTGTGTACACAAAAATGTATGTATAGGTACGTTACTAGTGTATACATATAAGGTCTAACAAAATTAGGTGAAACTATTTTAAGGGAATGATCAGACCATCAAACTGAACAACTTTCTCTATGGAACCAATATCGAAATCGTGATATAAAAATCGTTACTATACATTTAGGACTAGTAGGTTTGTATGGAACAGCTGTTTTTTTTTCGCGATTTCGATATTGGTCCCATAGAGAAAGTTGTTCAGTTTGATGGTCTGAGCATCCCCTTAAAATAGTTTCACGTAATTTTGTTAGACCTTATATTGTGTTCTAGGTTTCTATGTATAGCAGTGGGATAATTAACCAAAAATGTATAGCATTAGTACTCAACAATTTTAAAAGAAGTTGATCAGTGAGTGACGGGCTTTACATAAAAATTCAAGAACAGTCTAAAAATAAAAAATAAAGAAGCTCAATATTACAAAATCTTCAAACACTGCTTACCACATTTTGGCTTCGCGACTTTTTTCTGCAAAAATAGAAGTACATTATTAGAGCTATTCCCATTAAAAATAATTAAAGGAAATACCTTATTATTCCTTAGTAGGTTACAATAATGGCTTCATTAAAAATTTCCTTTTCAGGTTAAAAATCGATACCTAGTTACCTATGCTATCTTTTAAAAAAAAACGATTAATGAATCTAATACAAACTAAAAAGAGATTATCCAATTTCATATGGGTATAAATTACCTAGACAAATTTTGGAATAAATAATGATTTTTATTTTACCTTTTATCATATTTGACACAAGCATGGTTACCCGCGTCATTATGCAATTATAACTTTGCAACATTTAGGATACATCTTTTTATAATCCAATGTACATTGTAAGAAGCAATCAGATTCGAAGGCATGAAGAAGAGGCTAAAATATTAAACAGCGGTGCCAGTTACGAGATATTCGAAGTCTGACAATCCCCTCTTCAAGTCACAGACTTCTGCTGACTTCTGGAACACCTCAAAAGCTTGGGTACAAACATCCAGCAATTCAAAAAACCACGATAGAAGAAATGACTGAAAATTGTGCCTACATTATTAACTATGTGAATGCGGCAGCTTTAGAAAGTACCATGGGCTTCTATTTTTAAACACTACGACGTAATAATCATGGACTGCTAGAATTAAGCTATGGTTAAGTAATTCGAAGACTCAAAACCCACGAGTTAAAAGTCCAAAACACAGTAAACCAAAATGTCACTTACATGGTGGCCTGAAGGCCCAAGATCCACACCACTGCTCCATAGCTACTGCTCAGCTTGGATTCCTACACAAGAATGCCCAATGGGTTTAAACCGTGGGTTTCTCCAACCCATGGGGGTGTACCACCACCACCAGGTGTACCGAACCACGCATGCGTCGAAGGGTGGGGCAGGAAAAATATTGATTATTTCGTACCCTTATTTCCATGATTGCCAGATAAGGGGCTCTACTATACATGGCAAAGGTAGACAAATTACGGTGGGGTAGGTGATACCACCTAAAAGTATTAATTATGTAGTGAACGGAATGATTGATTGTGGTGATACAAGGTTTGAAGCTTGAAGGAGTAACAACTTTGAGCTCTGTTTAGATATAGAGCTAAACTTTGGGTGTTTGTAACTTTAATATTACATTAAACTCATGCTTCTACAGTTTCGCTCGCTTAGGTCATATTTAAATAAAGATTTTTCTGGATAAGCTGCAAGATTTATGCCCTGCAGTGGGAGTGGGCTGAAGATGATGATGATGGATAAATAGTAGCCTCTCCTTTCTCACGCTCAGTTGCAGAAACGCTCATTAAAGTTAATCCTGCATTCAATCTCTTGCTGTCACTTTTTGTCTTATTGACATAGTAAAAGCTAGCAAGAGATTTAATGGAAGATTATCTTTAATGAGCATTTCTGCAACTGACTCTGTTATAAAACATAATTATAGGCTCTATCCTAATTTGCTAGCGGTTTCTAGATGGTCTATGATCATCCTCTTAACTTAAAAAATCGTCACATAAGAAGACCCTGTATGAACTTACAATGCTATGTATCCCCTTTTGGGATAGTCAGAAGCTTTGCTACAACTAACAACTTTCAGCGATAAAAACTGCAAAATGGATTTGCAATTTTCTTTCCAAATAAATGTTTTATTCAGTTATCTTCATCATCTCCTACTAATGTTATGAATGTTAAAGTTTGTAACAATTTGGGACTTAATCGCGTATAAACAGCTGAACGGATTCGGTTGGTTGCCACACAAATACAATATAGTCCAATCATTTTAGGGTTTGACCCTAACAATAATTCATCTATCGCTGAAACTTTGCAGTGTGAAGTATACTGATTACGATTGACAAATAATCTAGGTTAAATTTTTTCCGGTCCTAACAATAATTCATCTATCGCTGAAACTTTGCAGTGTGATTAAAGTAAAGTATACTGATTACGGTTGACAAATAATCTAGGTTTAATTTTTTTCGGTCCTAGATTATTTGGCAACCGTAATCTGTATACTTTACTTTATCACACTACAAAGTTTCAGCGATAGATGAATTATTGTTAGGGTGTCCATACAAGGAAACTCTAAAATGATTGGACTAATATGTCTACTTTTAAAGACAAGACAGACGAAGAAGCGGGCAAAAGCTAGTAAGCACATAGTTATTAATGGTTCGAATATTGTACTACAATACAACTTACTATTGATAAAGACGATTGAAATGGGTCATTATTTATCCAAGTACAAAAAACCGGTCATGCTCATACAATATTCAAGAAAAATACTTCCATGTTACATTTAAAAAAGAAAACCTAAAAGCGTATATGCATTAGTAATTATACAAGGTGTTAATAAATGAACGTAATATTTTTAAAATGTTTGTACAAAATCGATAGCAGATAAATGTTTGATATTTTATGGTTTGGAGAATGGGGTCGTACGCTGATCAAATCAGATACGTACCTACTGAAGAAGTACCAAGTATAGACCCAGAACAGACGAGCTAGCATGATACTTATGGATGTCCAAGAGACGAGAGGGTGTCGGAATTCGGTATGTCAAGTTTTTTTTTGTCTTCATTTTTATATTTTTTACGGACAGAAGACATAATTTTAAGATACCAATTTCATTCTTATTGCGATTCATCGAGTTTATCAATACAAATTTAATATTTAAATTATTTTGATCTGTAATCTCTAAGTGCAAACATGGTGGAGAGAAAATAATTCGAACTCCATGGAGAAAAACTACCTACAGCTGTATTTAAAAAAATTAAAACCTGCCTCCTCTTTCTAACTCTATACTGGAAAAAGATACGGCAACATCAAATGTCAAATTCTGACATTGTGAAAGTATTTTTTTTCTTAATGGCCGGTTATTTTAAGTTGATTTTATGTTTACCAAGGAGTTCACAGGTATGCCAGTGACGTCACTGCACGGACCGAAAAACGACGTTATTTTATTAAAAATATCTGTAATCCTTTCATTTTAAAATCTCTGACATAGAAAATATGATTATTGAGACAATTATCTCGAAATGGTTTTCGATTTAGACCTCCAAAAAAAAACTTGACATACCGAATTGAGGCTTGTGACGATCTATGGTCTCTGCCCTCTCCCGTGGGACATAGAAGTAAGCATAATTATGTATACAGGGTCAAACTTAATATGCTGATAACATTGGGAATCTCTATGGGTGTTCTCATAGACGTGAATAATTGCGAATCTAAAGTGAAATTGTAGATAATTTTGTGAAATATACTGACACTACTTCATTAATTTATCCACGATTTCACGTTAGACTCAGAATTATAGTCAGTATTCGAATTTTTGCCTGCGAATAGTATCCTGAAAAAATCCAAAAACGGTTTCATTTGACAACTCATGTCAGTTGCTCTATTCCTAATAACTTTATGGTTGTAGATGAGATTCAGACTACACGGGATCATTCGTTATATTATAAGGTGTAGATCTATTTAGTATAAGTTCTACCAATAAATGAAATGAACCTAAAATGGAATAATTCCACAAACACATTTATTAATTGTTGTTTTCTTTCACTCCAATAAAAATACCATTAAACAAATTCCCAGTAACCTCGTTTTCCTTTCAACAATTTGTATCCAACAATTGTATTCCAACATACATTTGGTTTTCAAATCATTGGTCGGTAATGGAAGTTGTAACTAATAATTACTGACTGAAAAATGTTCGTGATCGACATACAACCATGTTTGTAATGTCCTTAAGGCCTCTATACACGTACAGAGTTTCATTCTAACGTAATATTTATGAAAAGAAACAGGATACAAATAATGAAAACTTGTACTCGGAAGATCATTCAACTTTTTATAAACTGGGTTTTGAACCAATTTAAGTAGCGTAATTAACAATATAAAAGACACTCCTGTTATGGGGGTCTTTGCTAATTGTACCAATTTTTAGATCTAGGCTAGATCTAGTACTTTAAGTGTGTGTAATTTTTGTGAGAATGTTCAAGATATTTATTAAATTTTTATTTAGTAGGCCAATAAACCTTCCCCATACTTAAACAACTTTAGAGCTCGGTGGCGCGTTGCGGAGAGGTATGGACTCTCAATCACGAGGTCCAGATTCGAATACGCACGGACAACATGCCACGTACCAATGGATTTTTCTAACTTATGTACGTAATACCGACTGCTCTCAAACTGTGCAGGAAAACATCATGAGGAAACCGGCATATGCAGAAGAAGAAATTCTGATGCATATGTGAAGTCTACCAATCCGCATTGGGCACGCGTGGTGGACAAACACCCTCCTAGAGGGTAGGCCTGTGCCCTGCAGTGGGACGTATATAGGCTGATGATAATGATAATGATACTTAAACAAAACTAAAAAGTTTGACTCGTCACTGGTGCAACAAATTATTACAATTGACCACCCATACCTACTTCGTAACGTTTAAAGATCGTGTTTAGTAATTAGCTCTGAACTGACAGTTCGTAAAACCTGATGGTTTAGAGAGGCCTTTATAATATAGGGAACGTGTCAAAAAGCGCATTGCGGCATAAAAATCTGGGTCACAGGAATATTCTAAGAAAACGCGATCGAGTTACGAAAATATGTTGCTAAAAGTAGTAAAAACTAATAATAACTATACAGCTTTTTATTAAGTTTTGTTGGGAAAAGCTGGTACCTAGATTATAAGCTTGCGAGTTATGTAAGATATCATGTAAGAACTTTCTGAATCGAGCATTCATCCCTGATAACAAAAAAACCCTTTCTTCAAAACGGTTCTTCGTTATCTTTCCCTTCCTTATTTCAAAAGCTTCGAAATTTTCTGTGAATAATTTCAAAGTTTTATATCTTCGTAATTATTCAGACCATTAAGCTGAACATCTTTTACTATGGAGCCACCCCCAGGAAACGTGAAAAAAGTTAGTGCGTTCACACACGATGACGCATTGACGCAGCGGCAGACGTCAGTCCGTCATTTGTGAAGCAAGGAGTTGTATGAAACCGCACGTAGAAGCACACACGGTGACGCATTGACGCACCGGGTGTGGATCTATGAACTGACATCTGCCGCTCCGTCAGTGCGTCATCGTGTGTGAACGCACTTACCTGTCCTGTCGTAAAGGCAGATAGAAGTGAAACTTCCGCAACGGCCAAATTTAAATTTCGATCTTACGTTACACGAAAAAGTTGCGGATCCATATTTCAAAGCCCATATGTTTCACTTCATACATTCGAGTCGAGTAGGTACAGCTGTTTTGAATGGAGCGTCTGATTTTTTTCGCGTTTTCTGAGAAATTCAATTCAATTCAATTAAAAATAATTTATTCAATATAGGAGCCTGAAGCACACTTATTTATTTATTTATTTACTAAACGTCAATTCTTTTTTAAGCGCCGGAACGTCTTGTTGCTGTAGAGAAGATGCAGCCAGAAACTCTACAGCATAACACGACTTAATGACGATTACAATATAAATTCTTAAGCTAAGTTGCTTAGTTGCCTAGCCTAAGCCGAAAGTTGTTCAGTTTGATGGTCTGAATTCACCGTTTCAATATTTGCCAGGCTGTTACTTACTACTTAAGTTGGCGAGGTTATTTACCTATCTACGTACTTACAAAGTTAATTACTGATTTGTGATTAAGATTCAATAAAACCCTTGCAGATAATTCAATCAACCTTTTAGTTTTTTGCGATTACAAAATGAATATTAAACGAAACATTTAACTCACTAATCGTGTTCGGCGATCTTTGTCTCTTGATCACAGATAAACATAAAATAAACTGACTTGGTATTAAATAGGTGTATACAGGGTCCTTCTTAATATGCTGACACTTTTTTAAGGAGATGATCAGACCATCAGACTGAACAACTTTTTCTATGGGACCAACTTCGGGATCGCGAAAAAAAAATTAGCTGTCCCATACATTTGGCTCTAGTAGGTTTGCAGTTTTGTATGGAATGGTTGATTTTTTTTTCGCGATTTCGATCTTGGTCCCATAGAGAAAGTTGTTCAGTTTGACGGTCTGATCATCCTCTTAAAAAAGTGTCAGCATATTAAGTTGGACCCTATATAGATTTTTTATTGAATTTTAGTTGCTACTGAGAGCGCATCTAGGTATATGTATTTCACGGAAAAAATTATCTGAGACAATTTGTTGTAAAAACAAAATTAACAGTCGTATAATAAAATTGTAGATTTGACGAAAATTCACGATATCCTATTTAGTTTTAAGTGGATTTAGTTAAGTGATACGGTTTGAGATTGCATTAAATACACTTTAGTAAATAGTATTTGAACGTATATCGGTATTAGTTTATAACACTTTTTTCGAGTTTTCGTTGTTATACAGGCTCAGGAGCCTGAGAAATACCTAAAAATCTACATAAATGTACAAAGGGCAAGCTTATTTCTAAAGATATTTCTTCCTGCATACCAGCAGAAGAGACAGTTAATTATCATAAGGAAAATTTAATGTAAGTATACAAACAAACAGTAAATAATTAAGTTTTGAGGTTATAATTTTTGAATAACAAAATATCAAATATCTACTCAAATTTACGATATTAGCCGGGGATTATTATTGTTATAAGTAAAACGGATTGAGCGAAGCCGTCCTGTACAAAATCACCAGTTTTCCATTTTGTGTTCATACCTAAATTTAATGTTTTGTAAATGTCTTAATTATTCAATAATACACAATGAAAAATCGGGGATTAATAAGAATTTATGTTTTTTAGGTATGTATCTACTTTATTCCAAAAGAATCCCCTAAAGTGCAATTAATGCAACCTACTCCATACAAAAATCCGTAGATTTCCTAGAATAACGATGACGCACTGACGGAGCGGCAGATGTCAGTCCGTCATTTGCGAAGCAAGGAGTTGCGGATTGACGCACCATGTGTACTTCTACGTGCGGTTTCATACAATCTACCAGAATTCGATTTATAACAACAAATTTTTCAATTTTAAAATCTACTATACAGGGTGTTTCTTAAGTAACAATAAATATTTAAAACTCTTAAGGGGGTTGTTTAGACCCTCAAACTGAACAACTTTCTCTATGGGACCAACATCGAAATCGCAAAAAAAAAATTTTCATATCCCATACATATTTTAGCTCTAGTCGATTTGTAGAGTATGGAACATAAATTTTTTTCCCGTGATTTCGATATTGGTCCCATAGTGAAAGTTGTTCAGTTTGATGGTCTATACCACCCCCTTCAAGGTTTATTTGTATTTTTGTAACACCTTGTATAGGTATAAAAGGGTTGACAGATATGTTTTTCCGTGTGGAAAAACTGTATTCCTACTTACAAACATACAAGGGGATGATCTGACCATCAAACTGAACAACTTTCTCTGTGGGACCAACATCGAAAAAACGAAAAAAATTTGCTGTCCCATACATTTTCCTCGAGTAGGTTTCCATTTTTGTATGGAGCAGCAGTTTTATTTGCGATTTCGATGTTGGTGACATAGAGAAAGTTGTTCAGTTTTATGGTCTGGTCATCCCCAAAAAAAACTGTCAGCATTAGGAAGGACCCCAGTATAACAAAAAAGTGGTCTATCTATACTAAAAGGTATACACACGGACATTCGGAGTAATCAGAGACTTATTTCTCATAAAACAGAGACTTAACTCTCTTAGACCAGCTAAAAATAAAAATATTACGTGAGTCTCAAGTTAACTTTAACGGGCTGTAGTTTTTAACAAATACAACTTTCCATACACGTCCATACACCTGTATGGCTGGCCGCGGTACAGTCGGCAACTGAAGTTGAAACTTTATTTCTAGGAAAATAAGGTTCAGAAGTGTTAATAAACATTCGTTGCCGACCCTACCACGTTTTAATTACTCTTACATTTAAATAATTGACGATTATAAATAGCAATTTCTTCGTACGATTACTAGAATGTGGAATGAGCCCTTTTTCCTACCATACTCATAATCAACTATTTTAGTCAATAATAAGCTTTATGAAGAAAGACGTGAGATTCAAAATGCTTTGTTACTTTTCTGGCAAATACGATCAACGAGATGTTTATTAACTAATCCTTACAAGAAACAATAGAATATCAATTAATTGTAGTACTTAAAGAGCAACTGAGTCTAATTTGAGCATATTAACATGTAAGTAGTTCTTTTCCTTAAGATGTAAACAAAAACATAAATAAAAATACGTTTTTTTTATTAAGATGATAGTCCTTGCAGCGCTGCATATAAACGAAGTTAGATCCTATTTTCAATACAAACCAATTAAAGTTATGCTCTCAAGTGCTCTCCATAAAACCAAGTTTAATATATTTTGGATATTAACAAATTAAAGTCAATGCTATTTTTAATACTAATATCTGTGCCTGTAGTTTGACAGATTTCCGTTAAAATATACAGTTTCAATGCTAGAATTAATTAAAGATTTGTATGGAAATCTTCAAACCACTTTGTAACTATATTTGACAAACCACAGATATTAGGTTCTTGATCGTGATTTAAAAACGCATTGACATTAGTTGGTTAATATCAAAAACATAACTAAACAGCGTTTGTATGGAGCACACTAGAGGACATTTCCTCAATCACAAACCAAGTACTTTAACGCAAACTAAGTATACGAAACATCTTTCTCTCATAATCTTCTGAATCTGGTTGAACAAGAAACCACCACGTTCAGCACGGCTAGCAAGCCCATCCACGACAGAGCGACAAAACGAGAAAATCATTCGCGCGCTCTTTTTTTAGCATTCGTGAAATAACAAAGACGGAGGCTTTCTTATCATTTTTTCGGGGGTCGTGTGAAGCTTAAAGAGGTTCGGCTGAATGCGAAGATGTCGATGATACGATACCTGTATTGCACGTATCCAGACTTTTGTTTCGGGGGGGACATTAATTTTCGGGGGGGATATTCATAGAAAAACAATGAAAAAGAAAGTGCTGTAACCACTTTTCCATACAAATATTTGGATTTCGGGGGGAGGGGGTAAATCCCACCTATCCCCTGGATACGTGCCTGGATGTGCCTCTGCCCTTCTTACTTTGCGTATTCGATCGCTCCTGTTACTGTTCTCGGTTCGTCGCTGTGTCGTTGTGGCCCGCTAGCCTTACTGATGTGATAAGCAGCCTCTTAAGACACCTGCTACTTGAAGCCGGATACCACACGGCACAAGCAGGCAGGTAGATTAGATAGGTCCCAACAAATATATATGCACTCGGTTGGAGTTAACATAACCTGTCCAGAAGGAGTTTCAACCATTAATCTAGTTTAGGTGTGAATGACTATGACCCATATTATTGTCCTGCATTTATATGCGAACAGAGCTTGAAAACTGCCAGACGCTAAGTACATGGTCTTTCTTATTTTTTGTCTGTCTTTGAAGTCAGTTTTTTAAGGGCATGAAAATACCAGGAAATTGAAAAAAATTTTCTATAAAATTAACATAAAAAATAAAAATTTCATACAAAATTGCTAATCTACTCGACCCTAATGTATGGTATGGATGATTTTTCGTTTTTCGTGATTTCGATGTAAAGTCCTTAGATAAAATATATGTATAGAGCCTCAAGCTTGTACGGTATAAAACAAAAGTGGCCAACTTTCTTAGGTTGCTGTGTTGAATATTGTGTGCATGTATACTGACACGGTTTATCACCCAAGAGTTTAGTGATATTTTTTTAGCTTCGACTGTCTCTATCTTGACATATAACTTATCAAAGGTAAAGTCCTATAGAGAAAATTATTCAGTTTGACGGTCTTAACATCCCCTTAAAAAGCTATTCAAAAAGACCCTTTATAAGAGTAGTATTAGCACAAATTAAATTAAAGATTGAAAAAGTCGGGCGGCGAGCGGGATTCGAACCCACGACCTGCCTTTCCGGGGCATGCTCTACTCCAACAGAGCTGTCGTCGCCCCGCAAGCCACGGCGAAATTTTCAATCCATATATTTTATCGTCTTAAAGGGACGTCAGCGCCATCTACCAGAGTTATACAAACTACTGACCCACACGTCTAATGTTGCAATTAGATTCATGCGATATAGATGTCACATCTTATTCCAATAGAATTTTAGTATTAGTACGTCCATGTGACAAAATACTGAGCTAGAAAAATAATTCGATAGAAGAACTTGCCCTTCTACGGAACAATTTACTTTTTCCGCGTTTTTTCATCTCAACCACCTTTTCTCACACAATCTAGGTAAAATTATGTATCAGCTAGCATTTTAACGAATGAACTTAATGTTAATTGGAATGAATTTTAATGAACTTATAGGACTCAGCACTCCCCTGTCACTTAGTTGTATGCTTGTAAAACACGGAGACAGAAATTAAGTTAATTAAATAAATTGGTGTTTTACCTGTTTTTATTTTATTGCCTTATTTAGTTTTGTTACGTAACGAATTAGGTCAGCTAAGGCTGGAGTCACACGGTGGCATACAACCACAAACCCGTGGGTTTTAGGTCGAGATTCATCGATCTCTACCCATTCCAACGAAAAAAGAGTCTTGCCAGCAGACAGACAGGAACACAGACATGCAGACAGACGTAGACTGACGGACGACAATGTGATCCTATAAATAAGGAACCCTAAAAAGAATCTGAATCTCAACTTTAGAAGTTTCTACGGTTATTTATTACGGTACGTAAACTTTATCAACTATAGTATCAACTAAACTTAATAAATTTTTTACTAAATAATAATATTTCTGCTCGACGACCTTTACCAAGCTTTGTAAATTATTTCAAAAGACATTCAGCACTCGAACACATTAAAAAACCTTATTAAACTTGAACAAAATTTTTAAGGCAGTATAAATAATTAATCAAGTATAAACAATGTTTTCGCACTTAATCGTATCGACTGGTTGACTTGGAACCACCGTTTTGTAATCGTGTGTGGTCTCAATCGTCCATGTGTATCGACCCTAAGCCGAGGGCCCTTCCGTCGCTAATACCTGATTGACATGTTGACAGTGATAAGTGTGGAGAAGTTAAATTGGTTTAAGACAGTGTGCTAAGAAATATGTGAGTAAAAAGTTAACAGAAAATGTGGCTTGAGACCGGTGTTACATTGAATTTTTCCAAATAGCAAGGTATAATACCTTTACCTAATATACTATCATATTGCTTTTGATAAGATTGATTCTGGTACTAAGATTATAGATAATCTATAGGGTGTAAGGAAAAGTATCATTAACCTTTAAACTATATACTCTACCCATCAAACTGAACAACATTTATTATAGCAAACCTGTCAGAACAAACATAAAATCTGCTGTTGCGAGTCGAGTAGGCATTGCAGTTTGGTATGAAAAGCATTTTTTTTGCGCTGAAATGTTTGGTCCCGTAGTAAAAGTTGTGCAGTTTGCTGGGTAAAGTATGTGATTTAAAAGTTAATGATACTTTTCCTTTACCCTATGTATATTTATTAAAAAACAAGAGAGTCTATCTCCACAATAACTTAGCTCGTGTACATTAAAGCAGGCGTAAAGATAACTAATGTGATCTTTGGCTCCGAACCAATCAGCAATTCGTAGCAATGAATGTTGCGTGTCCATGTCCAAATTAATTGGCACTGCTAAACAGCACGATTGGGTAGGTTTCAATGAATTTTCGTTTACATTACATTACGAGTAGGCTTTTAATGTATTCGATTGAGGTCGGTGCATTCAATCTGCATGTATTTCGACAACCAGAACGCATAGTAAGGTGTAAGGCAACTTGTATAGGTCCCAACTCACTAAAAGCTAGATAAGTTGCTTTTCAAACTCCTCATCTTTGATTAAATTTTATGCGGGTTTACAGATTAGAGTCAATTTCAAATATGATTGATAATCACACAAAAGTACACTACAAAAGTTGTAGTACTGTAATGCATTGAGATCCACGATGAGATTTAAGTAATCCACGCCACCTCCTGCACGGAAGGCGAGGGCTGGCAAGGAGAGACAAAATATATATCTTCCCTTTTACTAGATTTTTAGTATTACTACCTAATATTTATTTCGGAAGACCTTACTAGAAAATTCGTTGATTAAATTAATTTGGTGGTAATAATCTGATTTCATTGACAAAATTATAAAAATATAACTTGGTTACATTGTTAATTATTTTTCTCCTCTCCGGCCGGAGATTCATTATTAACCGAAGTAAAATAGTAAATATAACATAAATAAATTAAAAATTTAGGTCGTTTTTCTTCCTTTATCAAATAATTACCAAAAAACGTTTTTTTCTGACCACCGAAAAGGTGCAGATGACCACCAAGAAGACATCAATTGCGCTTTATTCATAAAATAAAACAAAATTCAACATACATTAATCTCAATTAAAATTTCTCTGTTGTTACATTTTATTATACTTTGTCAGATATAGGGAATTGTTACGAATTTTTACCATAAAAATATAGTAAAATATGGACCACCAAAACGACATCTTTTCGGTTCTCGTTTTTTTCATTTGACAATATGAGTATCTTCCGTGGTTTCAGTTAACGTTTCTTGATAATTTTCATCCGGTTTATTAATCTTTCATTCTCTTCTATTTATGCTAACTTAATTTTGATTCTAACTCCATTAATAATAAATAAACCTTTCTGTTTTCAAATTCCCTTTCAAAGCTCTTAAAGTGTGTCTCGAAGCAGATGAAGGAGGAGGATTTAGGGGAAGATTATGCCTATCATCCATCATTATCATCAGTTTTCGTAAATTTCACGGCAGAGGGTTCAGGGCCTATCCTTAGGAAGGGTGTATGGGATTGTTCGCCAGTTCTATTTACCACATGCTGATTGGTAGAATCCAATCAGAATTTCATCTCAACCTTCAACTCTGCAACCTGCATCCTCACAATTTTGTACTTCACCGGTTGAGATATGTGTGTGAAACAATTGAAGAAGCCGGAGAAGTTGGTGGACTTCTACTACGACCTTATTTTTTTGACTAATGCGTTTCGACTTTTTTAGTATCTCTCGTCCCTGCTTCTTCTCTAAGTTTCGGTTGTTTATTAGGCATCCTCTCATAAATAAGGGTGGCAGCGAGTGGACCATATACCACCTAAGCGGGCTCAGTTCATATTGGTGGAGAAAAGTTAAAATAACGTTGTTCCTGAAGTCGATTTGTTGGTCAGTGGTCACCAATGACCACCAAAAAGATGACCACCGAACGGAAATTTCACATTCAAATTCAGCTATCCTGAAACTATAGCGGGCTGGCTAGCCAAATATGATGCGTTTGTAAACTAGACATTAGTATGTACTGCGCTATAACGAAAATTTCACTTATTCAATAATACTTACAAATTTAATGTAGTAACCGGAAAGACGCTATGAAGTTTGACAAAAAAGTATTTTTGGGTAAACGAAAAAGATTTTCCTCTTTTTTGATGAAATGTGGATCAGGGATGCATCAAGGGATATTGATGACTTTCCTTAGAAAGGAACTATTTGTTTTTGGGAACGTTTAAGCATAAAAATGTTGAAATGTTTGGATAAAAATATGGACCACCGAAAAGACATACAACTTGTGTAACATGTGACAATCGTATTTAAATAAAAAACCGACCCACTTTTAGGATTCATATCAATAGCACATGATTTTTGAGGATTGAGAGAACTAATTAAGCTGAACAGGGCGAACATTAAGTGCAGTTTACATTTACTTTTTGCATTGCAAACTTGCATACATCTGTTTTGAACGGACCACCGAAACGGACTTTTGAGTATAAATAACTGGCCAAGAGCGAGGTGTGTACTCGCACATAGAGGGTTCCAAACCTAATGTTACCGTAATGCGTAAGAAAAGATGAGAACAGTGTTAACGAAAACCGCCGTTGTTCGGAAGGTACAAAGTGGTACAGCGAGCACAACATAAAAAAAATGCAACGATATTTAATAGAGAAATTATGTCATGATAATTTGATAGCTTACAGCCGTTTTAATATTATAATATTAAGTAAGTATTCAAAGTTTTAATGTTTAAAGAACATGATGTATTGTGACCATGATCAAAGAAGTGGCAATGGTCTCGCTACATGAACACTTACATCGGACAATCGGACATCGGACGTACTGCACGAAAAATTTTACGTAATATTTGGAATTCAATATGATTACTAAGAAAATCCCAGAATATCCAAATTAGAGAATAGGTAGGGAGTCTTAATGCAAATGTAGGTAAGACACCAATTTTCTTTAACATATTTTCCAAGCGTCTGCGTGGGTCATGAATTGTTTCCAGCGAAATAAAGTGGATGGATAATAGCCTCAATAGAAGTCTGTGATAATAGCCAAGTATTTTTGTTAACAAATGGGTGGGTCAAATGAGTCACCTAACACGGTAGAGAGTAGTATTTGCCTAACACCCTCTAATGACTACCACCTGTATTTTAAGTTCACCAAGAAGTTTATGCGTTGTAATCTCATTCAATCATTAGCAATCTTTTTGAACTATGATTCTAGAACATGGATGTAAACCATGGATTTAGAACGTAGAAAGAGAAGGTATAATATATAGGCGAAGTATTTTTCGCTTACGCTGATAGACGTAACATCAGTGTAACCGCGTATGAGACAGCGATAGTCATAAAATCCTATACAATTTGTATGAAAATAGATGTCTGACTCCGGAGTCAGACAGCCGTCGTAGAACAAAAAAGTGGCTACGTCGATAAGGACAGCAATAAGTAGCGATCTCCTTTTTTAACTAGAGCTAATTTGCTAGTGCATCTCTTACTGAGTGATATGACAAGACACGTGCTTCCTTCTAGTTCCTTCTCTTTCTACGGTATAGAAAGAAGCACGTGTCTTGTATATTCACTCACAAAGAGACGCACATAGCAAATTCGCTCTAGTTAAAAAAGGAGATCGCTACTTATTACTGTCCTTATTGACGTAACCACTTTTTGTACTACAAAGGCTGTCTGACTCCAGAGTCAGTCATCTAGCTTCATATAAATTGAAAAGTCATTTTCACCGCATGTACGGAAGTTTGCTCTCCTCCAGGTACTTATATACAATGCCATCTTTCTGTTCTAGAAGTTAAAATGTATTGTAATGAGGCGGGTTATTGACGAACAGAAGAACTAGGTTTATTATTTTCTCACATTAGTACTAGCACCCGAGTTGGATAGAAATACATTACCTACTCCAGTTGGTCTTCTCGGTATGAAAGCCTAAAACCAAGAATTTTGATAAACTTCATGCCTATAAAACACTAAAAGGTGCATAAGCTAGCGTAAGCGAAAGTTCATGATCAAGAAGATTGTAATGTAAGGCACTGTCTCTAATTTCATTGCATGTTAATTATCAAGAAGCTTGGAAAGCGTTGATTGAGTATTTTATAGATTCGCAGACTGGAATGATCATACGGGAAAGGGACGGAGATATGAAAAAAAATGTATTAAATCTCGTACCTTAGCCCGACTAAGTTGTATGATTTTGATAGCAATTTCAACTTCATCAGCATCAGCATAGCGTATACCTACGTGTGTCTCGTTTTCGCGATAACCATTATTTCAATGCCTTTTCGAGTCATGTATTTCGACATTGGAAACGTATTGTCCATGATCAGCAAGGTGGCATTGGTATTGTCTATACATTGGTTTATATCCATGTCTCGCAGCTCACAAGAAGGAACTCTTAATTCTAAAGCATAAAGTCCGCATCAATTTAAGATTGTAGTTAGTCTCTTTTCTCTTATGACATACCTTTAATAGTAGAAAGAGATGGAACTTTAGATATTTTGTTTATGCGGCTGTCCACTTCCCACGTTTTTTGACACTTTTTGACATGCTAGTGTAAAGTAGTAACTTTTTGTGCCTTTTGTCCGTAGAAAGAGAAGGAGGCACTAGAAGGAAGCACGTGTCTTGTCATATCACTCAGTAAGAGATGCACCTAGCAAATTCGCTCTAGTTAAAAAAGGAGACCGCTACTTATTGCTGTCCTTATCGACGTATCCACTTTTTTGTACTTCGGCCATCTGACTCCAAAATGTCACTTCATATAAATTGTATGGGACAACTTCATATAATTCGCTATCTCATACCCGGTTATACTGATATTCGGTCTACTAGCGTAAGCGAAAAAAATTTCGTCTATGCTTTTGTCCTACCACATGACACAAAACATAAAAAAACAAACTTCAAAAAAAGTGGACCGCTTTGCAAAAGTTATCCTCCCTCTATGCAAGTATAATCTGTTTGATCCATTTCCATGATTCACTACTGACGTATGACTGACGTGTAAAGATTTTATTCCGATTTGTCCTAATCATTATGATGATAAATATTTCATTTGTTTATTTCAATCCATCTTAATAACGTAGCTGTTGATTATGGCTTAATATTTTGTTACTTTCCGTAATTTTCTTATTATTATGTTAGGATTTTTTCTGTTCTTTGCTAAGTTATAATTTTTAAGTTTCCTGCATTGTGAATCGGACCTCACATCCTGTCATTCAAGCAAAGTTCAAATGTTCAAATTACTGTTATCTTCTCGAAAATATTTAAATACAGTTTATTCCCAATGAAATAGTGATTTGTCACATAAATCTTAAGCACCTACCTTTTATGCTATCTCTGGATATAGGTACTCTAACCAGCTGTTTACCAAGTTTCACCGATACCGGTAGGTACACCCGTTCTTGCATGAAACCATACAAACTACAAATCAAAATATCGAAACTATTATTCATTTTGTACTTTTTTTAATGAGTAGGAATAATTGTAGGGTGTTATAGAATAGATTTAGTGGAATTTTACAGATTTACCGTCTTTTAAAAATGTTTTAAGCAAAAAACAGTGACGAAATATGGCTAACAACAAAACTTCACAACGGAGTTGGTAATTCATCGAAAAACTAGCATTTTTGTTATCTTCGTTCATTTTTATGACTTAAACTGGTGTTAATTTATTGGATTTTATTTAAAATGTAATATAAAAAGTTTGTGTCTATGCTCATCAACGAAAAACATCAACTGCAACCATAAGTTTGTTTGTACTGTATTTTTTCAATTTTCTCAAAAACTATTATCAATACAGACACCGCTATAATTTTCCTTCAAAATTCAATAGTTCATCGACATGCAAGAATTATTTCAGATTTTTTGGCTTTATATGTTCGGAGATCAGGGGGGGGGAACCAAAATTTTTCGTGCAGTCGGTCTTATAAATGAATAACTACGCATCACTTAGTAAAACGACAAACCAATACGAAATCTACGTTCAAAGCCCTTTCAAATAATACCAAACACAGCTAGATTTGAAAACTTTTTTTTTAAAAGTCATCAGTTTTTGGACCTTAAAAATTTGTAGAAAAATTATTTTCTAAATTTTTAATCTCGCTTTACGTTTGGGTTAGCATGATTGACCACTATGCCGAATTTCAAGTCACTAGCTTCTATAGTTGCTGAGAAAAGTGGCTGTGACAGACGGACGGACGGACACGAGAGTGATCTTATAAGGGTTCCGTTTTTCCTCTTTGAGGTTCGGAACCCTAAAAACAGCAAAAATTCAGTTTATCGAATTAATTCATTAAAAAGATTTTCTTGGGTAAAAAGTATAATATAATTGTTGATTCTTTTTGCAAAAAGAAATTAAATTAAAGCATTATTTAAGAATTTACGTGTCTTGAACAATTTTTTGTCACTATATGACAATGACCCATATATCTTCCCTTTTACTAGATTTTTAGTATTACTACCTAATATTTATTTCGGAAGACCTTACTAGAAAATTCGTTGATTAAATTAATTTGGTGGTAATAATCTGATTTCATTGACAAAATTATAAAAATATAACTTGGTTACATTGTTAATTATTTTTCTCCTCTCCGGCCGGAAAGCGTCAATTTTCGTCCCGCTGCGCTAAGTTGCCGCTTTCCACCTCAGTCGAGGATAAAAATAGTATACTAACCTCGGACAGTAAATAAGAAAGCCTCAGGTCACATGTTTGTTGACCGAGGCGAAGCCGAGATTACATGAGATCTGAGACCTTTCTTACTTTCCTGTCCTCGGTGTGTAATCTACTATAATTTTATATTATTCTCCATGTAGCCACGAGACCGCATAGCTACTGATTAAAAAGAGATTAATCTTTCTAATAAATTCCTGCAAGGTACTTAGTAATGGTTGCGACAAATTCATTAAGACTTAGTTAAGAGTTTCATAGCTATGAATAAATGAATGAATTCCCGACTGGACATGAATTATGTGAGACCGATGTTAAATCATTGATATTCTGATTATATTTGTGCGTACAAACACGATGACGCATTGACGCAGCGGCAGACGTCAGTCCGTCACTTGTGAAGCAAGGAGTTGTATGAAATCGCACGTAGAAGCACACACGGTGACGCATTGACGCACCGGGTGTGGTTCTATGGACTGACATCTGCCGCTCCGTCAGTGCGGCATCGTGTGTGAACGCACTTTGTCGTTAATCTAAACCTAAGATGTTGTAAAACTTAAATGTGCATCAGCTTCTACCCACTGGTGGGTTACAGGCATACTTTCATAGTGAAAGTTTGTCCACCACGCATGGGCAATGCAGATTATTGAGCTAAGCATCACTCCCTTGCCCATTTCCCATTATCTGGGGTCGGCGCAATATGTCATCCTCTTCCATTCATCTATCCTAGCCGTCATTTCAGCAGTCACTCCTTTCTTACACATATTATATCTTTCACACAATTCATCCATCTTTTCTTCGGCCTTCCTCTCCTACCACAGCCATCCACATTCATACTTAACACTCGTCTCGTAACATGACACTCGTCTCTTCGCATCACATGCCCGTACCACGATAATCTATTATCCTGTAATTTTTCTGTCATAGGTGCTACTTTCAAATTTCCTCTAATATACTCATTCCTTATTGAGCTAAGTATCAGATTTTATTCTTCAGCATTTCTAGGTTTCATCATGATGTTTCTCTTTTTTAAAGAGCCAAGTTTCGTCTTGCGCACCAAGTTGTTTTAAATTTCCGTTTTCTTTGCACCTAAGTAAATTAATTTTTTAGTTTTTCGCCAGTTGCGCGTTACCGTTGTTGCGTCTACCTTGTGGTGGAGATTTTCATTACCATCTATTTTATATTACCACCTACTATTCTGTTTTGATATTATGACGTAAATCATTTAGGTTGCTGATTGCACAAAACTATTAAATACTTACCAAACGAGCCAAAAACAAAAACTTATCTTTTCTAACCGTTTCGAAAGCAATGGGAATTCAGTAGATTTTATCTCATTCCCCATTAAACTTTGTCCAGTTTTTGCTCAAAAGCAATTTATTTATGCGTGAACTTTATCTTCAGTAAATCTCTAGTTGATTGGAGTTTCGTAACAAACCGATCTAGACTTGCCTCATCTGCTATATCTATAACTACATCTATAATGATGAGAGAAAGTGGTTTTGTTTGAAGTAATCAAAAGAAACTGTCTTTCCCAGAATATTATTTACATCCATATGCTCATGCCATTATCCCACGGGGGTAGGTAGAGACAACTGATCACCATCTGGTACGATACTTCAACTTACTTCTTGCGCCTCATCAAGGTAATATTGAAATAATGATATTGAATTTTTCTGTGGTACGAAGAAGGAGTTTGCAGAACCACAGGTTGATGATGATAAGACAAAAGGTTTTTTCATACCTTCCTATTCTCATCCAAAGACGCGGCCAGTCAATTGAGTTAATATCGCTTGGCTTTGAATCTATTTGGATACCAAAAATACGCGATGGACGCCTCTTACATACATAAACACACGACCATAATCCCTTGAGGGGTGGTCAGAAACATTGCTACAACTACCACCTTTCTGTTTCCGAACATAGTTATAGCAATGCTCACATTTAGCAATTGGGCCGCCTCCTGCCTCCATAAAGTAAACTATACCCTTTTACTTTATTTATATCTACACTTGTCTACGCCAATCTGCACGAGGCCCACGTGATGGAGTATGGTCCACTCCCTCTCACCTTTATTCGTGAGAGGATACTTTAGCCCTAAAGTGGGATCCTATAGACTGCAACTTACCTGCTTCATGAATCTTGCAAAAACATTTAAATCTTCGCGTTTTACTTGTGACCCCATACTTTACTAAGTCTTCCACCGACAAGAGCTTTGCTCTTATATCCATCACCATCATCCCCATCTATAAACGTTAATTCAATCAGGATCTTAGAGGCACTTCAATCAAATCAGCCCACGCCTGGGCTTCCTTTTTATTGCGCGACTTTTCACTTCCCCGTGCTGATCTGATCATGTCATCGGCCCAAAGAAGTGTAGTGTATGATTATCATGCCGGTGGTCTGCCCACTGACCTCCATTCTTCTATTAGCAACCAGTCTGATACTGTATTGGTCTGCCAGCGGTCTTCCCGAAGCCATTAACGGTCTTTAAATTCATACCTACTTTTAAAAAGAAAGCCAACAATACATCACGTCCTAAACACCCATTCACACACGCCACGCAACTAATTTGCGATAGAATCTGACCCGGATTCGGTGCGTTAAAAATGCCTCCATTGTCTGTCCCTTACAGTCCGTCGAGTTGTAAACCAAATTGCGGAATAAACACAATAGCTATCCGCTGGCAGAGAAATGGCAGGAAACACGCGTTCGGAATTACGCAGCCGCTTTGGAAGCGTATGTTTCATTCTTTAGTTTGGAAGGATAAGCTGTCTTTTTTGCAAATGCATAAGGTAGGAAATGACGTAAATATTTACAGGGAAACAGATGCTTGCCGCTTGAGGAGTTGTCTTTGATTTTAGAAAACTTTGGATTGACTGATGCTTCATCTGAAGCTTACGGTAGCATCTGCAACATGTTTTATAGGGGTTTTTATTGTTCGTGTCTACGCGAGCAGCACGGCTAGCATGCCACCCACGACAAAGCGTTTAAACGAGAAAAACGTCATGGGCGCTCTTTCTGGCATACGTAAAATAATAAGGATGGAGGCACATCTCGAATTTTATCGTTTTCTCGGGGGTGGCATGCGAGGCCTTCAGGTCAGTAATGCAGGTCTACCCTCTCACAAATAAGGGTGAGATTCAACAGCCCAATGCAAATTGGTGGAGGCAAACTGGACGCCGACTTTCAAGGCCTCCGCACATTGCAGCGATATTATCGAGCGATATTATCGACAGCGATATCGCGACACCTTACACACTGCAGCGATTCCGCGATTCGCGTCACGCATGCGGCCCACGACTGAATGTAGTCTAAAGAGATTGAGTCAGGTCGCGATAATATCGCGGCAGTGTGTAGGATCGCGCGCGTCCCCATACAAAATGTACTAGAAATAAATATCGCAAAATCGCAGCGTTATTATCGCTCGATAATATCGCGGCAGTGTGTAGGATCGCGCGCGTCCCCATACAAAATGTAGGTACTAGAAATAAATATCGCAAAATCGCAGCGATAATATCGCTCGATAAAATCGCTGCAATGTGCGGAAGCCTTTAATCTTAATATTGTCAAGCACCTTTCACGAAACATATACCGTCTACTGACAATTTGATGTTTCGAAGAATGGAAGCAATTGAGATGAAATATAAGATGGTCTGCACTGCTTAACTTCGATAATCGTTAAAATGTAAGGTGCATGTTTACGAAATTAACTTTTTAAGCTAACACGTTTGAATACGATGACGATGATGACAACAGACTCGGGCAATACAGATCAATTAATATTGAGTCTTCACTGAATTAGATTTTTATTCCCAATGAGCTTGCACTTGGCTTCACGTGGCACCAGGTGGAAAGAGCAGAATCATAGTTATGAAGCCGAATATTTAGCTCGCTGCGCCAGACATGGCTTATAATAATTCATCCCATTGAATAGACCTGGATTGTAGGTACTGTGAGAAGAGCGTCAGGGAGATCAAGGCTAACCAAAAAATCTTGATAAATATTATTTTATTATATTTTCTTCATAGCTTTTCACTCTACAGAAACAATCTGTCTTCCCAAAGCAAAGACGTCCAGACAAAATCTAAGCGTTCTAAATTCAAATACATAATAATACGATAATAACCAGCCAATGTTCTTGAACAAGCATACAACCTTCCTAAATGACCCCCCCTTACCAACAATTTAGAACGCCTAGCCCCCCCTAAGTGTCTCAACATAGCACAACACTTAACACTGGGCCTGCCTGCCTAATCTACACTAACGCGACTACCTAGGCGGGAAGAACTTACACTAGGCTAACGCATAGACAGTAGTCCAGTTGCTACTAGCAACCAGTGCATGGATACCGGCAGGCTATGCCAGTGGGTGTCCATCAGTCTCGCTCTTTAACTTAACCGACACAACATCCCCCAAATTTAACCAAACTGATGACGTCACCTACCTACTTGACTAGGAAAGCTCATCAGCTCAGCTCACCTCAGCTCATGTTTAAGACATTTCTCATGCATAAAACGTAACAATATAAATATGTATTAAGTAGATGTAATACTTGATTCATGTATAATACCCCCCACAGTTCCAGACCACACACAAACAAAAACAAAACTCTTCTAATAACAAAGGATACTTAACAATAACTTTTGTTACTAAAGTATTGTTCAGATTG
Source organism: Agonopterix heracliana (assembly GCA_963693445.1). Classification (NCBI taxonomy): domain Eukaryota; kingdom Metazoa; phylum Arthropoda; class Insecta; order Lepidoptera; family Depressariidae; genus Agonopterix; species Agonopterix heracliana. The sequence continues at coordinate 6,238,166 of OY856321.1, forward strand.
TATAATTAGCTACGCTAGTCACTACCGAACAAAACTTTAATAGTTACGTTCACGTAATTTTACTTTCTTTACGTGTTTCGGCGTGTAGTCTCCGACAATCGACGGAAATGGCGCGATGTCATGCCGCTCCACATGGCAACACTGCGTGACAGGTTTGCGAAATGAGCGGGTGATGCTGGCCACACACGGATGCTATGATTGTAAAACTTTTGGTGAGAATTTTAAGGATTATAGCGATCGTCGAGTTGTGGTCGAGGATGGGCAAAAGAAGAGTGGGTCGTCCAGCGGCCAACCATTGATGACATCAATAGAAGACCTGGATGCGATTGGCGCAGGACTCAGAATTTGAACAGGCTCTAGACATTGGTGTGCTTTACGTTTTGAAGCACGGCGTCGTGTGACTGATTTGCGGAATAAATTGGTGATCATGTGGAAAACTTTAAAGATATTTATAGAGATCGTCTGTAGACAGTCCATTATTTAGTGCGTTCACACACGATGGCGCACTGACGGAGCGGCAGATGTCAGTCCATAGAACCACACCCGATGCGTCAATGCGTCACCGTGTGTGCTTCTACGTGCGGTTTCATAAAACTCCTTGTTTCTCAAATGACGGACTGACGTTTGCTGCTCCGTCAGTGCGTCATCGTGTGTGAACGCACTTACATAAAACGGACCCCCATTTAAAACCATGAATTATACGTTTCTAAGCCTACAGCGCACCTTCTTCAACAAAGTATTAGGTTCTTATGCCGCAAAGCCACAAGCTTTTCTTTTTGCCTATATAATAATCCGGCACGAATGGTTTTGCTAGCATTTCGCATAATTTCAGTTTATCGCTCGCCAACCGCAAGATCCGTATTTCCAAAATTGCGAAAAGACGAGATGTGCAGATGCATCCGACGCACGCAGCGATGCGTATGACGTAGATGCAATATGACGGCTAGGTGTTGAGTTTGTTACCGTGTCATCGTGAATGACTGATGACTTATTTATAATAAGATCAAGGCAGGCCAGTGCGTAGCCAGAACTGACCCCCGGAAAGAACCATGAATGTACAAACAAACCCCTAGGACCATAATCCTTTTTGGAGTGGTTGGACCCTTCGATTCATTTTATTTTGATCGAAGGGTTGGACCCTCTAAAACTAGCATCGAGTTTAGCAAGAGTGCTCAATGCAATACAAGCAAAAGAAAGCGTGCTTAGTTGTAGAAAGGCCTACTATTAATACATTGAAGAAACCACCTAGTTGATTCAAATGATGAAAAAAAAACACAAAATGATTGTGTGGTTCTTTGAATACAAGCCCATTAGTAACCAGCAATGTACTCCGAATTGTCATGGTCAATTGTCACCTGTCTTGTCACCTGATGTGGTTATTGAGGGATACATTTAAATAATATGTAGTTGTATTCTTGTGGTCTTATCACAACTTGAACACGAAATTACATCCTGAAACCACCTGAAACCATTACGTTAATTAAAGTTTCATCGAAGATTTAGATTTCTTCGAAAGTTTATTAAAATGCGTTTGTAAAAAAAAGCTGCTACTTTATTCATGAACATTTTTAACTTCAGTTCAGAAGACATCATTGGGTCGGGTGAAAAGACTAATGTGTATTTCATTATTACTGCCTTATAGTGTTGTTGCGTAACCACTATGTTTAATGGAAGCTATCTGATTCCGAAACTAGGTTGAATGTGGTTAGTTTTTAATGACGATTCAGTTCACAGGATGTGTTATTGTGCGACTTAGATCATCATTACCCATGTAAAGTTTGATATAAGATATTTATTAGGACTGTATACATACAATACATAAATGTACTGTATGGTTTCAGTTTAGAATAGACCACTACAACAGGGTTCAACTTAATATGCTGACACTTTTTCAAAGGGATGATCAGACCATCAAACTGAACTCTCTATGGGACCAACATCGAAATTGAGAAAAAAAATCAGCTGTCCCATAGAAAACTGCAAACCGACTCGAACCAAATGTATGGGACAGCTGATTATTTTTTCGCGATTTCGATGTTGGTCCCATAGAGAAAGTTGTTTAATTTGATGGTCTGATCATTCCCTTAAAAAGTGTCAGCATATTAAGAAGGACCCTGTATTTCTTTCCGGGGGTGTCGTGCGTGATGACTAAGGCCAAGATTCAGAGATATTTTTAGGGTTCCGTACCCAAAGGTTAAAATGGGACCCTATTACTAAGACTCCGCTGTTCGTCCGTCTGTCACCAGTCAAAATTACAATCAGACCTACTCCGTGAATGTATGAAGTTTTGTGAGAGTGTTGCAAGAGTTAGCTCTATAGGGTCATTTTTAATTAGTTGGCGAAACTCAACCAGGTCACTTTGTGTACTAATGATAACAGATTGCATTATCAATGTTTATAAGTAATTGGTATTGATGATTTACAAAATTATTATTATCGTACGTATCGTACGCAGTGCGCGGCCGGCGGGCGAACATTTACTTCAGAATCATATGATCGAACCAATCATTACCACGTAACAGATACCAAACGCCAACTAATTAAATTTAACCTTGTATAACGGGCCAATGAGTAGTCTATCGCTTTTGTTAATTTTAATTTTTTCTCTTTTAAGTTAGCTACTCGTATAAGTTACATTGGTGTTAAATGCAATCATATGTTAAAATTAAATAAATAAAATTAACTTCTTTTTTACCAAAGATGTGCGAGGTAGCGAGGCGGTGAGTGAGGAAAAAATCGGCCAATGAGAGTGCTTCAATTTCCCAATGACGTGATCGGGCAAGTGTGCCATTGGCGGATTGTTTCCTCGCTACCTCGCACGTCTCTGGTGGAAACGCAGCCTTAAACGCCCACTACATTATACATTTTCTCCCTTAGTTACTTCGTGCGATACAAACGGGTAAAAATTTGATGTTCCATCTTGACTTGGAACCACAAGGCATGTCTAATTGTGTCAATCTCGTTACATATAGTGCGTGCTTACCTACATGTAAGGCGTCAGGCGTCAGTCAACCCGCACTAAATTGCGTTAAGCACTTAAAAACATCTTTGAAATCTTTTGTGAAAATCTACGACATTAACCGACTGCGAAAGCTTTGTTTTCCCCATAGTACTACGGGGCTTATATTGTGTGAAAACTGCAATATTGTCTGTTTGTCGGTAAGTGCTGCCGCCTCATAAATTTATCGTAAAATGTGGAAACTGCATATAATTTTGTTGTTATGTTACCGTGCTTCGGTGTGAATAGAGATATAGCGTTGGTTGGTTGCAATTTTGTATGTAGTTATATTAAGAGGAATAGACCAGTACAGTTTTCTCCATACAAACGTATTCCCCTGGATAAAGTAAAAAAATATTTGCTCTAGTGTTATTTAACACTAGAGCAAATATTTGTTTACTATGCAATATATATATTTTTTTGTTAGTTTTGCTTTTATGCATTAATTAACTACTGTAAGAACTGGGGACCTTCGAAAATGACCAATTTTACCGCCAATTTTTCAGACATCCAGTAAACAAATTTGACAAATAATATAAACAAAAAAAGCAAAACATACGGACATAGCCAAAGTCTTTCTCATATTATTTTTTAAAGAATGATCAAAATCGGTTTAGTTTTGGAGGAGGAAACAGGGGAATACGTAATGATGATTTCGTCGATTTTTTGTAAATAAAATCGGTCTGAGCTGCAGTTGTCTCTTTCGCACTCTAGTCGGCGGGATGTATCTGATAAATACATATACAGTCGAAAAAGTGATCTATTCTCCAAATTAGCATTTCAGCCCGCCTATCCTCTTAAGGTTATGGTGGAACTAGGTGGCAGGTTTCTCCATAGAATAGGGAAGATCTGCTGCCAGGCTGGCCAGGATTTAAATTAAATTCTGCAGTCATCATCATCATCAGCCTAAATACGTACCACTGCAGGACATACGCCTATCCTCAGGCAGTTAGTCCACCTCGTGTTCCCAATGCGGTTTGGTAGACCTCACATACGCATCAGAATTTCTTCTTCAGCGTGTAATTATGCAGGTTTTCCTTTACCGTTTGAGAGCAGTCGGTATTAAGAGAAGTTTATTCCGATAGCGCAAATGCGCGCTGCATACAAACGTAATCTGGTGATATTTTCAATACTATGCTGAAATTTTTCAGAAACAATCTAGAGTCTTAACTCTATATTCGCATGAAGTCAGATTTTCGCTAAAATATACAGCTAGGATTAATTTAAGATTTGTATGGAAATCTTTGAGGCACTGTAACTTTAAAACTATACATTTTAACGAAAATCTGACTTCATACGAACATAGAGATTTGTTTCTAGATTGTTTCTGAAAGACGTCATTGAATTTAGGTTAGTATTGATAATAACACCAAACTACGTTTGTGTGGAGCGCGCTCCGAATTATATTCCCTTAAGTACATAAGTTAGAGTTACTCAATAGTTCATGGCATATGTTGTCCGTGCGGATTCGAACCCGGACCACCATGATTAAGTGTCCATGCCTCTCCGCAGCGTGCCACCGACCGACGCTCTCCATCACTTTTACAGTGAAGCGCGTTATTTTATAACAAAACATGGGTACACCCTATGATCGGCCCTACTATCACTAGGTACCTACTATGTTGATTGTGCTTCATGATTCGAATCACATGGTAATGGGTGTTCAAATATGCATCAGTGTTTGCCCAAAGGTTAGTATGCTGGCTACCGATCGATGAGATAGAAGAGTAGATTGCGTTAGGTAGGTAGGTTCATACTCTAATAATGTAATAATATTATAATTAAATTTGCTCGTTGGTGTAGTGAAGCTTCGGCATTGGAAACGATCACCGAAGTTAAGCAACGTTAGGTCCGGTCAGTCTTTGGATGGGTGACCGTTTAGTGGTATTTCATCTCGAGCGTTTCCGTGCTTCGGAAGGCACGTTAAGCAGTTGGTCTCGGATAGTTACGTCAGATGGCGTTTGTAAATATTCGTTAAGTCGGGTTAGAGGCCTATTAAGGTGGCTTGAAAATTCTCTGACAGCAAGGTGACCACTACCTTGCCTCCACCAACACGCACTGGGCCCGCATGGTTGAGTATGGCTCACTCCCTCTCACCCTTATTCGTGGGAGGCCTTTGCCCTGCAGTGGGATTCTATAGGCTCGAACTTTACTTTACTCTATAATTTTATTCTTGACGGACTTTTGCCCGCGACTTCGTTCGCACCGGTTATCGTAGAGTTTAAATATAATCATAAGCTTTCAAACACAATAAGTTTCATCGAAATCGGTCCAGCAGTTTTTGCGTGATGCTCGAACAAGCACACAAACAGACAGACAAAGGATCTTAAATTCTGTGGTTTAGACTCAGGGACACTTACGCTCAGTTGCAGAAACGCTCATTAGAGTTAATCCTCCATTCAATCTCTTTCTGTCACTTTTTGTCTTGTTTACGTAGAAATGGCTAGCAAGAGATTGTTTATTCAAATGAGCGCTAAACGCCAAATCGTTTGTTTATTATGTTCGTTGTATAAACGCACTTCTGTTACAGTTTTTATAAAATAGTATTGATAAAAAAGACCTGAATGATGCGCGATTATAAAATACCGCGCTTTTTACCTCGTTCGCAGTGTTGCCAGCTTCGATCAAAATAAAATGAATGGATAGGCCTAAAGCGCGGTAAGTTGAAGCAAACTACTGGTGCACTTGGTACATACAAACTAGCGCCATTATCTGTCAAATCTAGGGCACTTTCATACAAGTGACAAGTAAAAATGTCATTTGTTTTGCCTCATTTTTCTGGTTTGAAATGTTCGCTTAAGGCCTATCCATTCATTTTATTTTGATCGAAGGTTGCCAGATCCAATTTTTATAAATCCGTAGGTCAAGGTTGGAAAATCCGTAGAAATCCGTAGATGACCTCTTGAAAAATCCGTAGATCTACAGACTTTTTTTTAATGCTTTATCTGACTGTTTTGAAGTGCACTGACCCAAAAAATCGCTCTAATTTGGCGAAGAAAATGGAAACTTAGACAAGTTTGAGCGAGAACAATGCCCAAACCACGTGAAAATCAATCAGTGTCATCTTTTTGTCATACATGTCACAATGAAAATATTTCTGTCTTGTATGTATAGTGACAGAAAGTAGAAGGAAGGAGATGGAAAAGAGTAGGGAAAGCAATATTTTACGAAATACTGTCAAATACACAAAAAAGTAAACATTAATTCGATTTATTTGAAGCTGGGTATCATTTTATGCAGCAAATTGACACTTAAGGGAGGGAATTCTGAAGATTTCTAAAAATCCGTAGATTTGCCATTGAAATCCGTAGATCCGTAGGCCAGGCCAAAAATCCGTAGATCTACGGATAAATCCGTAGGTCTGCCAGACACTGCTCGTTCGTTCGCAGCCAAAAAGTAGCGCTATAATATATCGCGCTGCTATGCTGCCGGTGCATGTCCGACATCTCATTTCCATAGAAATAGGAAGTACTACTTATTTCTGGATTATATGCTATGATTAATTATAATTTATTATGAAGGGCACGTTTCCCGCATAACCATAGTTTTGTGGTTGTGGTGTAGTTAGTAACCGATGTCGGTCAGATCTAAATACCATGCATGACAGATAACAAGTCAGATTAAGTGGGAACTATCTACATATAAGATATTAGTATTTTTGCAAGACATGTCACGATTCTATTCCTTTTAGGGTTGATCAGAAACCTTGCTATAACTAACTCTATCCTTTTTAGTGCGCAGTTTAAAAGCAAAATGCTTGCGTTTTATGGTATACATAAGATTGATGAAACTGATGAAGTTGGCCTACTATTGAATTAGGGTAAAAAGTAAGACGCTGTTATACCGTCGAGGCCGTTTTTTGAACAAGAACGAAAGTGTTATAAACTGTGTTTTAAAGTCTGAAATTAAATTATGTCTTATTTAAGGATCGGGCGGATGGGCGACTGTTCTCAATTACACGATTAGATTAAGTTTACTAGATAGAAAAAAATCCCAAAGTTACCCCTTTTTGTTATGTTCTTTCATGATTAAACTGCTGATATTTAACTTTTTAGTCTTGTACTTAACTAAATACATTAAATATTTCTAGTGAACTCAGGAGAAGTTTTAGCTTAGAAACTCCCATGAGCAAAGATATTGACGAAAAACACGTTTTTTTGCGATCCTGCTTTCACATACTATACTATACACGACTTACATTATAATTCTGTTATTTATGAATGATATAAATTTATCAACATAGAAATGTATTGTCATAGTAACATACCTATTTAAATACATTCATACTTTTTAGTACAGTCAGCTCCCTGTATCTGTGGCCAAATATCTGTAACACTACTAAAGAACATAGCTGATGTCAATAGCTCAGACAGGTTGTACCTGCCTTTCATGACGTCAGCTATCAATACAAATATTGTTAAGCCTAACACAACCTTATTCTTAATGAAATAGTACCTATTTATATGTAAACATTATGTAAAATGGCTTTTTGTGAGAAATTTAATAAATTTTATTATTATTTATTATTATTATTATTATAATTGGAGCGGGATGGCTAATTGTAAACATATGCTTGCAAGAAAGAGACGCTTGCACTGGGATAACCTAGCCTTAAGGCTAAGGGGTTCTTCAGACCATCAAACTGAACAACTTTCACTATAGAGCCAACTTCGACATCGCAAAAATTTGTTTTCACTTTTCATAACAAAAATCCGACTGCATTTGGTATGGAAATTCAGAAAATGTTTTTTGCGAATTTTCTTTGGGAAAGTTGTTCAGTATTATGGGTAAAATAACCCTTTAAAGTAGTGCAACAATTTACCCTAACACCCTGTATAAGTACGGTCTTTGAGACGACAGAGACACATCAAGCTATGCTAAACCAACATAAAGCTGGCCGCTAGACGTTATAAATTACTAAACTTACGCGCGGCCAGCTTATTTTGGTTCTTGCGTAGCTTGATGTTTCGCCGTGTGTACATATATATCACATGAATTGGATAAAGTTAAACATTGAAAACCTTTATCGGGTCTCGACCAGTATCACTTGTGAGCTAGGTATATGAGTTATAATGAGCAACAATATTGCTAGTTATATCATAGTCTTTCATTGTCCTAAGAGCCATATCACACAAGCGATATTTGAGCGTAGGCGATATCGCAACCGAATCAATTTTTACTGAGCGTTATCGCCGTGACACTGATTGATTTCATAAATATCGCGGCGATAACGCGGCCATATCAGGACGAAATCTGTTCATCAACGCCTCCCTTCAGAAAACGCTTGTGTTTTATGTCATGGATAACGGTTTTACATGATAGTAAAAGATCTCGTCGGTAGGTGGCGCGTTGTGGAGATATATGAACAATCATCATTAATTAGGGTCTGGGTTCGAATCAGCATGGATGAAATGCCATGTGCCAATGAGTTTTTTAACTCATGTAGGTACCTAATACCGACTGCTCTCAAATGGTAAAGGAAAACTTGATGAGGAAACCTGCAATTTTGATACCTACTTATGTGAAGTCTACCAATCCACATTGGACACGCGTATTGTGGACTAACCTTTTACACATTCGTTGAATGCAGGCCTATGCCCCTGTAGTCGTAAATAGGCTGATGATGATGATGAAAATATCTCGTACATAAAAAATAAAAAATCTCTAAGCATTTCCAAGTAATAGTCATTATTATTTACGAATTCAAACATTCGATTTCTTCTGGTCTCTTACACACAATTATACAAACTCCATTCTTTCCGAGAACATGGATTCACCCCAAGTAACACATCAAAGCAGTATAACGGCCGACTTGCAGCATTTATGTATCGTTTACGCATTTTGAGTCAGTTCTATAGTAGCATTATAAACGTATATACGGCTACTGTAATGCTTATTTGGGCACAAATTATACGGCTTTAGATCCTAAATAGGTTCACAAATAGTTGTTTAATTGCATTACAGGCGCATTATATTAGCATTATTGTGGTCAACGATGTTGCCAATCGCATTAAAGAAGCATTATTACGGTCAATGAAGGTGCCAATCGCATTACAGAAGCAATATACAAGCAATGTTATTGATAATGAAGATGTTAATTGCATTACAAAAGCATTAGACTAGCATTAGAATGTACCAAAAGAATGATTGGAGCTGTTTAAGTGTTCACAGTTAGAACTTAAATAAACCCTACATCATTGCAAAAACATCTCTAATACCACGGTACAAAATGTTATAATTCAATTAACGTTGTAATTTAACTAAGTACTTTGTCTGGCAATATAATATGGACGAAGACGGTCAAAACTGAGTGAATGACACCATATTTATATTATAATTACTTTTTTGACTCATTTTGTTACTTCATACCTTCAAATATTACTGCGCAATGTAGTTTACTGTAAATGTCTATATGAGTTTCATTGAAAATTTTCACGCGCCTTCGATATTTTGAGGTTTTGATATAAAATGTAACATAAAGATATGTGTGAAATAACCAAAACAATTGTGTATTCCTAATATAGAACGAATTTTGTATAATTAACATAATAGTATTGGTTGGGCAGTATTAAATTCAGTTATATCATTATTATATAGGTCTATGGCTTTTATAAATAGGTCCGAATGATCATATTTTTTGGTTATAAAATATTTACAAAATGGTGTCGGTCTATAGCAGGTCGGTGAGCCTTTAAAAAGGCTAATTAATGCCGCCAGCAGTAAAAAAACTCACACGTGAGCAATTATTAAGCCAGAGGCCATAGAGAAGGCCTTTGATAACTACTGTAGTGCCATTGTCTATAAAGTAGTTCTATAGGGGTTCACCGGTATACCAGTAGACTTGATGTAGACTGAAATAGTGCCATTACTTGAACGCAATTTTAGGGATTCTTGGGCAAAACAATAAAACCCATTTCAGAATTTTCATACTACTTGAATCCGTTTACCAAGAGTTGATAAATAGGCTTTCTGGACGCATTATCTTGGATTATCGGGATTTTCTTCGAGCTAATTTAAAAAGGAAAACTTTATTACAAAATAGCTCGATAGATGGTTTAATGGCCGACAAATGGTTTTAGGAATATAGTAAAATGAATGCATATACAGCTTTACGCATTATAATAACTCACGTGTATTTGATAAAAGAGCTGTTAGCTGTACAACAGAACTCAGTTGACCTTTAAAAATGCAAGCATTACATTGATTCACGTTTATGCTGTTAAGCAGCACTAGGCTTTTACTTACCACTTAAAAGTGCTATTAAACAACCAAGGGCACTGAAAACAGCTCAACGCTGTATAACGGATTTACGGTGCATTATAACGGTACAAGTTTATGCTATTAAGCAGCATTAGGCATATTCTTGCTACTTAAAAATGCTATTGTAGACCCTAGAGCACTAAAAACAGCTGTTAGCTGTACAGCGGATTTACGTGGCATTATAATGGTTCATGTTTGTGCTATTAAACAGCATTAAGCAGTTGTTTACTACTTTAAAATGCTATTGTAGATCCAAATGCACTAAAAACAGCTGATGGTTGTACAGCTGCGTTGTGGTTTGCTGCACTAAAACTAAAGGCTTCACAAAAGCAAATTGATATGCCATTACCCAACCGTTCTACAGTGTAAAGCATCATAATGGTTTTGAAATGCCAATATAAAGCATCAAGATGCTTGGTGAACTTATATAAGTGTTCATACGGACCTTAGGTTCTACATAAGTTTACTATTCGTTTGTTATAATGCTTCCCGTGTTTCTTGGGACATTAAGCCATTGACAAACGTTGTTCATGGGAACCAAATAAAACACTGTCACATTATGCTGAGCACAACTTGATGAGGTCATTCGGTGTTATTTTATTGATTGCGATTTCTAAAAGTGCAGTACCTACTTTAAGCAAGTAGCTTAAATTTTATATTTAGCTGAAGTTTTCGATGCGCTCACTTTTGATTAGAATCAAATTCAGCGTCAGCGGAATCTCATGGAATTAGCGGAATCAAAAACAAGAATATCGGTTAGCCAACTCCCTGCAAGAGGAGTCACGTTGCAGGGTTTGCCTCGAACACTTGTCTCTCGCGTGGTGTTCGCGCGGTTCGCGTCTCAGCCTGACACGAGGCTCCAAAATCCTTGTCAGTTGTTCTTACTCAAAAACAATCCTCGAGATTGGATAGACACTCCCTCAAATAACTTGACACTGGCGAAATCTAACAAGGAAACGCCATTAAATAAAAATAAAAATAGAATAGAATAGAACTGCAAAAATATAATAGAATATAACCCTGCAATAATCGTCTTGATTTTTATTCAAATTCATAGAGACAGTGGTTTTGTGAATATCACGAATTTGATACTCCATACTCCAACTTGACAAAAACAAAACTGTTTACAACATATACTTAAATACAAAAATACAAGCGTGTAGCATCACTAATAACAATGATTACGAATGCGTCGCGTCGTCGCACGCACATCTAATGTACAACGAACGGACGTACTGTACTATCTGACGACTAAAATAAGCCGCTGCAATAGACAGCGTAATACCCCTCAAATATTTCTCTCTTACTCACACACATACCAAACGATAAGGGAAAGAGGAGAATGAGAGATGAAGCGGGGAATTAGAGTGGCCCATTAGCTTTGCCACGTTATAAACTACAGGTTAAGTCGTATTTTATGACGCAAGCGCAGCTAAGCGCGGACATTAACTGAATCTTGTAATTGATGCACGCAACCATTCAATTGGATATGAGGTATAATATATTGGCCGTAGATTACACCGTAGTGAATTTTACTGGTAGGTTCGTGACTTGATCACCTTTAGAATCAGGGCGGAAATTGTAACTGTTATTCGTGATATGGTAGCTGTTGAGGTACTTAAATGAATAAGGTCTGACTTCTGAGTCGTTACAATTTTCTGTAATTTTCTTTTCGAAATACTTACTTTTTATTTTTTTGACTTATTTTTATATGAAATATTGCATGCTCATGTGTGCAGATCACAAAGCTATAATCTAAACCACTGTTCACCTCACCACAGACATACCTGTAACTCACCTATAAGTTACAGGTATGTCTGTGGTGAGGTGAACAGTGGTTTAGATTATAGCTTTGTGATCTGCACACATGAGCATGCAATATTTCATATAAAAATAAGTCAAAAAAATAAAAAGTAAGTATTTCGAAAAGAAAATTACAGAAAATTGTAACGACTCAGAAGTCAGACCTTATTCATTTAAGTACCTCAACAGCTACCATATCACGAATAACAGTTACAGGTGACTTATAGGTGAGTTACAGGTATGTCTGTGGTGAGGTGAACAGTGGTTTAGATTATAGCTTTGTGATCTAAATTTTGAAATTTAATGTCCCTTTTAAAATGATAGGTAAGTAATGAGTAATGACACCATTTTGAATTACTTTTACGTTCACCTAATCATTTTTATTTTCAGCTAAAATGGAAGAAGAAAGGTGGAATGAATTTGTAAGAATGGTGACCAAGAAACTTGACTGGACTTCACTATGAAGGTATACGATCCTTCGGATTAGCACCGTAACATGGTATCTACAAAAATGAATTTTTATGTTCTACAGTTGGGTCGATGTGGGCTAGTCAGATTGATTTAGCACTTTCGACTCAATAATAATCGGCACCGTAATACAGGGTGAAAACTCAAATGCATTACATACTTAAAGGGGTCCTTTAGGCCATCAAACTGAACAACATTCACCATGGGAATGGGACCGAAATTTAAATCACAAAAAAAAATGTAGTTCCATAGAAAACGTGTATCGCTGCTCGATTCAATGAATGGGACAGCAGATTTGAATGAAATGAGTGAAGACACGTGATAGATCATCCTCTGACATGCAAGCTACTCCGGCCAACATGACCAATCAGGTGCAACCCTACTCTAATTTTTTTTTGTTCTACTATGCCTTACATTATGGTACATGTGTGTAATGTTGGTGATTACCACTGAGGCGCCATTGAGACCCGAGCCTTGAGGCGAGGTCTTAAGAGAGCCGAGGACGGTAATCATCAATACACACGTGTATCATACGACTTGTGAATAACAATTTTTTTTTTGTACTTAGATTGTAAGAAAAACTGTATTGAGACAATAAAATGATTTTTAATTTTTAATTTTTTAATTTTAAAAACCCTATAACTCACAAGTGAATAATAGTAATGAAAAAGTCACAGTTTGATTACAGTTGTCATTATGAGCCTAATTGCGATGAAATTAGAGCCATTTTATGAGCAAGTGTGTTGAAAAGGTAAATAACGTTACGAAACGGTGTAAAAGCGTCCCAATATAATGTTGAACCGTGCACGCGAAGTGATATCCAGTAAATGAAGTAACCAATATCGTGATAGTGTAAAACACGGCTAGTTAGTATGATTTAGTATAGTAAAGGAAAAGCGATCTCGTAAGCGCGATCATTCGTGATCGGCAAGCGGCCTAGATTCCAAAATCAAAGTTCAATTAGTCAATTAATTTTCCTTTCTACCCATTGAGGAGATTTATTCTTGGTTGTGTTCACGTTTTATGGTAGGATAGGATTGTGTAAAGCTAAACGGACCAAGACTTCTTAGGGGACGTGGTGCAATGTTCCTCCGTTGAAAAGGGAAAATTTTCCACCAGGCTAGGTGAGATGCCTGGGGACAATCCGTGGGTCTCTCCTGGGTGTCACGTCAGCTTGCTAATTTACAAAGTTAGTATGTCAATCCCTTTAATCTAGAATTAAACATAAACAAAAACTGTGTCAATCACTTTAGTTGTATTTTTTTGTGCTTTTGCGGTGTAGGGTCTCCAACTTTGCCATAAATGATCTCTGGAATTGGCTCTATAATAGCAATGCTTTTTTTCTTATTACTTGTTATTTGCAATGGAGGGAAGTCTGATATTTCTTTTTCCTACTCCTCCTATCTTCTTTGATTAATTCTTTAAGGGTTCCAAGACAGATTAGTCATCCCCCGGGCTCGCTGGACTCCATTGTCTAGTGTTGTGAATGGTCCTGTTGATCCTGGTTTACAGGAGTTACAGCGGTGGGAACGTATGGTGAGCCTAGGCAAAATCACTTTAGTTCTCTGAAGTATCACCTCATTCCTCATAAGATATCTAAGAAAAATAACACTTAAACAATGTATCGCCAAAGAGAGATAACTTTTGTTGCCATATGCAAATATTTAATATTTTCATGGTGAAAAATTTTTTTGCCCCCTCCGTTGTAGGTACCGTCTGAAGCATCATATCACGCACGTCCAATCACATGAACCTTCTAAAAATGATGATCAGTGTCAGTGTCCAGTTCTCACGATACTGTCCTATTGGTAAGTGTGAAATCTCGTTAGCATTATTAGAAGCGAAGCTTTTCATTCTTCTCACGTTAATCAACGGTTTGTACATAAATGGACCTGAATTAGGCCTAGTCCTCACACAGTATAGGTAAGTAATTTGTTGACAGTATTACGCAATAGAATTCTTCTACATTTAAAGGTATTTTCAACCATTGAAGCTGTAGATTGTGTCTTCCGTGCAGCGAGTGCTTCCATCATCCTAACCTGGATAGACTCATTCCAATGAGTCTTTAAAACTTTATAACGAGCCAGTGCAGTGGTACTTATCAAGAATTTTACAATTACAGTCTATGAAGAAAAACATCGCTACGCACGCTGAAGAATAGTTATTTGTTATGCTAGGCTGCAAAGTTGCTTTTTGGCGCGAGTACTTTTATTGAAACCTGAGCAAGCGAAGGATTCTAGGATTGAACCACGAGCGAAGCGAGTGGTTCAAATAATAGAATCCTGAGCGTTTAGCGAAGGTTTCAAAGGTACGAGACGCAGAATAACTTTGCAGCCGAGCGAAACACACAATTTTTCACCTCACAACAGCGAGGAAAAAAAGTGAATTGCTAAAAAGAACATTTCAAAAAGTTTTTATTTTCGTGCTGGCCAGTGTCATGAAATAGTTATTAAGCATTTTCAGTGCATTGGCGGTATACAAAAATATTGAATAGACAAATTCGAATTTCAAAAACTCTTTGCACGCTAGCGGATAAAATACACTTTTGCACTCAGATTTCGAACGATAAACAGAATCTTTCCGAGCTTGTGAGGTGAAAAATATATTGATGCGTATTTGCAGTAAACCAAACCAATTCACCCTGGGCATGCCTAGTGGACAAATGCCTCCCTCACGGGATAGGTAAGGGAGCAATAGGTACAATTTATCTATCGAATCGTATACTATATATACAAAATTCTGAGGAAATAAAATTGTAAAGTCACCAAGCACTATTGGAGAGCACGTGGTGGACTAATGCCCATACACCCTGACCATAAGCCTGGAAGTTTCAATAGTTATTCATCAGATCAGAAGACTGAATTGAAATGTCACTAAAAGTTTTTATTAGAAGTAGTCATTTTATTTTACAGAAGTAGTCATAGAAGTGGTCATTTGACGAAATGGTCCTTTGCAGAAACGGTCATTTAACTAAATGGTAATTTTTGGAAGTGGTAATTTAAAGAAGTAATTTTTTTGTCATTTATTTTTAGTCTTTTTTATTTGTGGTCCAAAACCGCCGAAGCCAAACCGTCATAATATGTCACCCATCTCTTTAGATGACTAAGTGCGTTCACACACAATGACGCACTGACGGAGCGGCAGATGTCAGTCCATAGAACCACACCCGGTGCGTCAATGCGTCACCGTGTTTGCTTCTACGTGCGGTTTCATACAATTCTTTGCTTCACAAATGACGGACTGACGTCTGCCGCTGCGTCAATGCGTCATCGTGTGTGAACGCACTTAACTTAGCATAAGTTCGCACACGCCTTTGTTTTAAAACGGTTTCGTAATACCAGCTTGCATGGTGTGGGGCATAAACGTCTGTCTAAACACTAATAAATGTTGATTGATTATAAAATTACACCACACGTTTACCAGCATCAATCCAGATAAAACAGAGAAGGGTAATCAAGAAACAAAGCTATTAAAGGTACTAATTAAAACGGTTAGAGAACAAATCGAATGAAAAACAAGTTAGCTCTCACTGCTCTGTCGTTTTCTATTGTACTGTCAAGATTTACGGCTAATAATTAATGGATAGGAATAGAAAACTGAACGCAAAAACTGGACGGGTTTTCTAACATATCGTTTAGTATAAATGCGTTAAAAGTTTTCATTTTATAATTTGAGTAACGCCTCTTTGATCGTAGATTGAAGGTAGCTTTTGGTCTGACGCATTTTTGCCACTAATCTTATCCAGCTAGAACTCTAATTCACTTGGAAGCTTGTTTGCTCTTGTTCCTAAGGAAACAGTTTTATTTATTTAATTGAGTGTCCGATATTGATACTAAAATGTTTAGCGCTACAGTTACATACTCCAAGTAAAATTATTTTTTCACCGATATTTTGGATCCAGGGACATTGTATTAATTTGGACCCAATAATTTGCTTGAAATTCCACAGTGCAAGACTTGGTTCTCTAGTCCCTTTGAGAATGGCTGGAATTAATTACCTGATAGAAGGCTTTACTGTATGACACAAAATTAACCGATAATTAAAACAGCAAATGTGCATATTATTGCGCAAATTTTCCAGTCATTTATTCCTTGAAAACCTTCTTTTTCATACAAAAGAAAATGCATTACCTAGAAACCCCTTCACATTCACTACCTGGAGCTAAATTATTAATATTCAGCTATAAATACAGTTTAAATCGAACTCAATGTACATTCTATCATTAGAACAAGGCAATAGAAATTCCTACTCAGTTGTCCTTTCGTTACTACTTGTTCACGATCTGAATTAAAATAAGAGAGAGAATTTAGTGAGTAAATTATAAGTAAAAAATTAAATACCATCAACGGCCGTAGCATGATGGGATAATAAGGCTATATCACGCCTTTTATCTCTTTCGTTCACGCGTAAATAGAAAGAGAGCCATGGCGCGATAGCGCTATATAATGCTGCCATGCTACGGCCGCTGATGTTGCTATAATAAGCGTTTTTCTTTTGGTTTTCTAGGGGATCGATAGATGGCGCTACGGTATGTGCGAATAAACGTCAAAAATTCAAAAAGTGTTTCTTTAAAATTATTAAGAGGGAAAGGATGATCAAGAAGATGCCGACGCATCTTTTGATATAATTTTTCATTATTTACTAATAATTTTAATCGAAAATTCGAAACTTTTAAGCCTGACTTGGCTGTATGGGCTCGATCCCTTGGCGTTCCAAAAAAAAAGGCAGGCACAGTCTTGACAAGATTTTGACAGGATATCGCGAACGGCTTTATGGAGCGTTAAATATGCCATCTGTCGAGTTTTTAAGGAACTATATTTAATTAAAAAAGAAAAGAAAAACGCTCATTTTCAAAGATAAGATTTTTTTATTTACAATTATGTAATAAACATACATATTTAAGCTCATTACCATACACCCTTTGGGGGTGGTCAGAATCATTGCTACAACTACCAACTGTATTGCAGGCAGTTGTAGCAAGGCTCACGCTTGGCAAGAATTACAAATATTTGTTTTTTAGATAAGTGATGTTTTTCTGTAATCATTAAATAAATACATACATAAAAATGAAAGACTGACGACGTCTAAAGCTGGACCAATACCTAAGTATTATATGCGTTTACCTCTGCCCACCACAAGGTGGACCGACTACCTGGTAAAGGCGGCGGGAATCCGTTGGATGAGGGCAGCGCCGGACCGGTCGTTGTGGCGATCCTTGGGAGAGGCCTATGTCCAGCAGTGGACGTCCATCGGCTGAGATGATGATGATGACCTCTACCCGCATCGCACGTCATTCCAACAGAGCTTTCTCAACTGGTCGCGACTCGCACAGCTTTATTACCAGTTCTTCAAGAATATGACCTCAGCTCCCTTTTCAGAGTAGATACTCAATAAGTCACTTAAAACTCATCACGACTTCAAACTCTCGTCTCAAAAAAACGTCGAGTTGTCATAGTACCGATTCTATTGAATATTCATGTGGTAGCGGACTTCAATGGCCCATTGTATTGTCTATGACAAATGGAGACCTTATTCCCATAGTCTGTCTGTATGTCCGTGCGTCCGATTGTTCGGTAAAGCAATTTGTACGCTGTGTCATTGGGTAGATTAGGACAGCAAGGTCATGGGTTTTGTGTTGGTAACTGGAACCTACAATCTTTATAAACCACAAGTTAGTGACGAATTTGCGTAAGATAAAACCGTAAAATCATCATGAGGAATAAAAAAGTTGCGGTTCACTTCATATAAAGTCAAATAACATATCGATAGCGCGATTTAAAAACGTACAGCGCCATCTATTGACAAAATTGTTAGTTTGTTTGTTTGTTCGCACATCACGCAAAAACTACTGAACCGATTTTGATGAAACTTTTTTTGTTTGATAGCTTATGATCTGACTTAAAATCTGGTATATAATTTGTGCGGACGAAGTCGCGGGAAAACACTAGTGCTTAATAAACATCGTTATAGTTAATTTTCTTTAACATTTCTGGTTTTCCGAAAGTAAAGGTCTAAAAGTTATGTTACGTTATAGCCTGTAGGATCCCACTGCAAGGCAAAGGCTCTTCTCACCAATAAGGGTGAGAGGGAGTGGGCCATACTCCACCACGCAGGCCCAGTGCGGATTGGAGAAGGCAAGTTGGTGGTCAACTTGCTGTCAGATTATTTTCCAACCGCCAGTATACCTCTGACCTGGCTTAACGAAGAGTTACACCGCCACTTGACGGAAATATCCGGAACCGACAGCTTGACGCGCCTTCCGAAGCACGGAGAAGCTCGAGATGAAATACCACTAAACGGTCACCCATCCAAAGACTGACCGGACAGGGCGTTGCTTAACTACGGGGATCGTTTCCAATACCGAAGCTCCACTACGCCAACGAGCGCCTCTGGTTGATGTCTAAGATTGATTTCTTCGACGTGATACCTACACATCATGCGGAAAAAGCTTAAAACTTTAGTTTAGCATTTTCTATGTTTTGCCCTCTACCTTAAGCTGCATCCACAACGTGTATGAATTTATCATTCACTGCGTCGGCGTTCTCTATTTCAATGCAGCAAGATTCAGATCGGGGCCTTATTGTCTTACCCCATCTGAGAGTGCAGTCTCCCGTAAATAAGGTACAAATCGAAGACATACCTGGAAGAAAAGAAAGAAAATTTAATACAAAAACGATGAAAATACGTTTATTCTGATTAGTAATCATAATTAAGATACATAAATGTTTAAAAAAAGACAAGGTGTGAACATATCCTAACAGCTAGACGGCAAGAAGTTTCATGTAAAACAAGAATAAAATGATTATTCAAAAGCGAAATAAAAACATAAAAGTCTCCGGTGGCGGCAGCCAGTTTTATACGTTATAAGCCCTTACTATGAAGCCACAACATTGATAAATGTAAAACTTCTACTATTTACCAGATATCCATCGATAACAATTGGTAGTGTTGATACTGTAAAATGTAGAAATTATCTACTGTTAAACATGATTAAAATCTTGTGCCTTGGATATGAATTATTTTCCTGAAATTTTTGAAACAAACAATAATATCTTAAACAACACGTATTTACTTTATTCAAGCCCTTTATTTTATTTAAAATTAATGTGCACCAACCAACAGAGTGCACCCTGGTGGTGCACAGCAATTTTAAGTTAGAAATATTGTAAGATTTATTACCACCTATTTTTTTTATATGTATTTTAAACCAGTAAAGTATTGAGTATTCGAAGTAAGAAAATACTTCGTATCAGTTAAAAGTAATTTTATCCATTCATCGAATTTTGACATTCAATGTGGTCTATTGTTTAAAAAGATAAAAACACAGTATGTGTGTACCTACATGATATTATTAATAGTCTTATGAACTACATGGCTTGCGTTGCGGCCTATTTTATTTGCCATGACCAATGACGATACGAACTCGAACTAAACTCACTCGCAATCCAAACCACTAGTAGTAACCGCGATGACAGATAACCCACCTAGTATTACAGACATCGCTAGCACGTGGTGCGTGATTATTTTACAAATCAACACCGGCTGCCGGCACTACCTGTTATTCTGTCTCTGTTTATTGTCGTTCTGTCTTCAGCTATAGCTGATTCTGAATGAAGCGTTTTCCAAGATGAAAAATCCATATTAGATATAGATTGATCCAGTGCCGTTCGAAATATGCTATCTTATTTCTTTCTCGTCAAACATAATTTTGTTTAGAATAGAGGTGCTCAAAAAATATATTTATCGTAGTATAAAATCTCAACTACGAGTAAATGTGTTTGAACTTAAAAAAATCGAAAAATTTTAAAAAGGGAATAATGTTTTTTTTTTCGATAATACCTATGGTTTTTGAACCGCATGAATCTGGTCACTGGATTAATCTAGTTCCTGTCACATTGAAGATAAGAAAAACACTTTTTCTACACTCTCTTACCTCATACTCTCCTGAAACTAATGAAATGGGAAAATGAATGTTCAGATAAAGGGGTCGTATATCCAGGTATAGATTCACTAGTGAATCAAACACGCTGTGGGCATCACATGTGAAGATGCCCAACGCTTGAAAACCCTCCTCCTTCATAAGAAAAACCTCCCTAATAGGGCTTTTTGATTAGGCCCAATCCCCTTTTTATTATAGGGAGTCCCAACAATAAAAAGGAGAATTGGCCTAATTGCTACGCTTGGCAGGCGAATTTGTATGATATCAGTTTGAGGTACTATGTTAGTACTGCCACAGCAAATTCTGCACAGTTAAATCTAGACTCTAGCCTTAATTGCCTCGTAAACCACCCGGGAGTAAGGCAGGAGCATCTTACTATAGTGCTCCAAAGTGCTATATTCCCAAACAAACATTCAAAACAAACCTAAACCCGTCTACTATAAAAACCAGTCGTTGCCAAGCAAAAACCAACCATAAAACATTGACGTAATCAAAATAGACCATACACCTAGTTCTCATACAAACTGGAAACTCTGGATTAAGACTGAAACAAGTCCTGTTATAGTCCTTTCTAGAAAACAAGTCTCACATATCGAACAATTATCATCTTTATTGCGTAGACTTAAGAGGTTATAGACATGATTTGTTATGGACAATAGTAAAAAATAAGTCACATTAAAGTAACGGGTTAATCTAGTACAAACGGGTATCTTTTTAACCTGTCGGTACTCACTTTCCGATAAATGTATAACTCATTAAAATAATTTGTTTTAAAATAAACGTGAGAATTGATATGAGAAGGTAACGTTGGCTACAGGCTCTTAGACAATAGTTGTTTTGATAAACGATAATAAACCTGTTTACAAAAGAAATTAATAGAAACTGTAAACTAGGATAGATCTTTGATAAATTATTCCTTTTGATTAATTTTTAAACACCATACAAAGTGTAATAAAACTTAGACTGCCAAACCAGGGTCCTGGGTTCGAATCCCGGTTCGGTCATGGATGTTATATGTTCGTGCCGTTGTTGTATGGTTTCCATAATAAAAGCCTTTAGTGCTTAGTTTGGGATCATTACAATGTATGTGCCTGTGAGCGTTATTTATTTATTTTATTTAGCAATAAATGGTTACGTTTTGTTGGTCTTGCATTGAAAGATTTTATGTAACAATTTATGAAACATTTAAATACGATGTTGGCTAAAAACGTACATAAATAAAAAAAGCTCTGATTGACTATACTAACCTAGATAGTCGTTTCAACACCCATCGTACAACGCTAATTTAGCGATTCCCCAGAAAAAATCTTGAAACAAAAAGCCAATCTAATCAAAATTCCGTTAAAAAGTACGGTACACAATTTTCCAATGATTTGCGCGTCGAAAGTTAGAACAAAAAGTTTCTGATAGGCGTATAACAAGACTACTCAATTTACTGCGTTAAGGCTTTTGTATAGCGTAACGATGCGAAACCGCTGAACGAGTGAAAGCGGTCTAAATCGTAGCGGATAACATAGCTTCTTCAAAACTGACGCTTATTCGGAATTTTTCACAACTTATGGTGTTAACTCTAGTATCCGCATGCCATTTTGGTACAGGACTCCCACTTTTTAGCAAGCAGAAAATAAAAATAAAACAGTTTTAAAGTACTCTATCTAGAATAAATCGAATCTAATCTAAATATTAATAAATATAGGTCAATCACGATTCTTTATAAGAATACATAACCAACAGTTGCTATGATGTAAAACATTTAACATAAGTACTAAATCAATTTAGATTTTCCTGTGATTTTCTAGGGTATCGATACGATAGATGGCGCTACGGTCTGCGCGAATAAAGTTCAACATTCCGATCAAAATTACGTTTCTTTAAAATAATAAAGAGAGAAACGATGATCAAAATAATATTTCATTATTCACGAATCATTTTAATCGAAACTGTTTACGTCTGACATGGCTGTAATGTAAGGGCTCGATCCCTTAGCCTATTAAAAATGCACCGTCTTGATCACAGACTTTGTATAGGAAGTCTGTGGTCTTGACAAGGTTTTGACATTATGTCGCACACTTGTCTGTTAGGGTATTTGCTTCTATAGTAAAAGTTGTCCAGTTCGATGGGTAGAGTATTTGGTTTAAAGATTAATGATACTTTTACTTACACCCTGTATAGCGATGAACATGCCATCTGTTAAATTTTTTGGGAAGGTTTAAAAAAGAAAAATAGAACGCTCATTATACCTGTCAAGTTATAACTAGGAGTGCGATTTTTAAATCTCATTCGCTGAGCTCAGCAGTTGAAAATTTCAAAATTACTATGGAGATATACATTTTTCTACTGCTGATTTACATAATTCAGGAGTGAATGAAGATGTTTTAAAGACAAATCAGAAGGTAATAGATTCATATCGCCATACTAATTTAGACATTTTCAACTGCCGAGCTCAGCGAATGAGATTCAAAAATCGCACTCCTGACTTTATTTAAATGTGTAAAAATT
Source organism: Agonopterix heracliana (assembly GCA_963693445.1). Classification (NCBI taxonomy): domain Eukaryota; kingdom Metazoa; phylum Arthropoda; class Insecta; order Lepidoptera; family Depressariidae; genus Agonopterix; species Agonopterix heracliana. The sequence continues at coordinate 6,261,133 of OY856321.1, forward strand.
GTCAATTGAAGAATGAAGCGTCAAACGACCACGGATTCAGTAACCGTGACCATCAAGCATTGTAATCAGGTAACAGACTGACGTTAAAAATTGCAGACAGGTACAAACTGTGTCCACCATTGTCATGATAAAACTGTCTGCTCTTTTGAAGTATACATTACTAGCTTTATTTATTTATTTATTTATTTAAGGCTTACCAACTAAATATATATTACACATTCAATATAAATTACATTCAAAATATCGTATTAAATATATACTTAAATTATAGGAAAGCACAACATTCAAACATGAAAAATATAAAAAGACAGAAGACATTATTAACTGTCTCTTTTGCGGGTCTGTTGGAATAAATCTTTTCAGAGATAAGCTCGCCCTTTGTACATGTTTTCTCAACTCTTTTAATTAATATATCTGTGTGTACAAAATAGATAAGGAAATTAAAATTAACTAGATCACAATAAAAGGTTATCACTAAACACAACAAAGCGCAAACGAAATTAAAAAAAAAAACAACAATTCACAACACATTACTCTTGAGACATTGATACACACTACGTTTAAAAGATCCCAAAGTTTCAAAAAATATATCTAGTTCACATTTATGAAAAATTTCATTATAGTAACGCATAGCAGACGACATTGGGGCTTTTGCCCGCGACTACGTCCGCGTAAAATTATAAGCATAGCATAAAAGCATATGCTCACGACTAATCCCCGAGGGGTTAGTCAGAGATATTCTGAAACTCAGAACATCCACGTTTCACCAGAAGTACCGAAACACTGTCCAGTGTGACGGGGGGTGATCCCGTCGCCGTCGCGTAAAATTATAATAACGAAAAATCCTTCTATCCTCCGTAGAATCTGTATTGAAAAAATCATGTTTCTATTTCCACTGGTTTTGGGCTGGGAGTTGTCTGTCAGTCAGTTAGTTAGTCATGAAACTGTTTTGTATTTTGTTTGTATATCACAACGTATCAAATAAGTCAAAACCACTGACTTGAAAGAAAGACGGACGGAATGTGACACTAAAAAGATGTGAAGCATGCAAGGGCCTACATTTTCGTTTGTTGTAAAAGGGACCTACAATCACTGCAGATGCAGCAAATCTATGCGCAGGTCCTACAACTCGCCACCATTATGTACCGTGCGACAGTGCTTCAGTACGCACACAAATATAAATGGGTGCTTCACTCGTGATTAGACGAGATTACGTCCGTTTTTTTTTCAATTCCGTGGTCAAAATAAATAATAAAAAAGAATTTCAAAGTGTCTTTCCAACTTGAGCGTGATTGTCAGTCATTTCAAATTTATGGCAAAATTTCTGAAAAATTATCATCATTTCAAATCCAAAGATACATGCAAATAATTGCAAACAAGAGTAAACATGGTAATATGAGTGAGAAATATGGATTAGTCACTCACAGTCATACATTGTTTCTCGTGTGTAAATCAAAAACATAACAATACACAAACGATGTAAAAATGAGACAATAAAATATTTAAAAAATGATGCAGTCGTTGAACTCTTTTGTTCGAACTTTTGAAAACGGTGAATGATAATTTTGCGTATGCGCACTTTATCATAGAATATATTTACAATAGGTATTAATAGTAAAATACTTTAGAAAACACACCTATATCTACACTAATATTATAAAGAGGAAAGATTAAATTTTTTGTTTGTTTGTTTGTATTGAATAGACTCCGAAACTACTGGACCGATCTGAATAATTCTATCATCATTAGAATGCTACATTATCCGTGATGAACATAAGCTATGAAAAAAAACGGCCAAGTGTGTTTCGGGTAAAAAGGGGCATTGCATTGCAGCACATGCCAGGCACAGCTATGGCAAGGCAATCGATTAAAAAAAACATCGAAATCACAAAAAAAAAAAAAACAGCTGTCCCATTGGATACAAAACTGGGACAGCGGATTTTTTTGCGATTTCGCTGTTGGTTCCATAGAGAAAGTTGTTCAGTTTGACTGTCTGATCATCCCCTTAAGTGTCAGCATATTAAGCTACCTATAATTTTCCTAGCCCGTCAAATTTTTCCTTTAGTATAAAATCCAAACTCTAAAACCCTATTCACGACTCGTTAACACCATCGCAACATTTCGTGTGCAGGTGAATGACCTGACAAATTATGATCGACTCACGCGCACCTCCATTGTTAGATAGTGTACTAACTAATGGCACTTGAATATAAAGTAGTATTTCTTCCACAAAAGACCGGGAAACTAGCCATTTTGACGCTTATGACGTAGCCGATAGGGTCCTGTCTTACGTCTTAAGTGGAATGTAGTGGCATAACGGAAAACAATATTATCCCTTACAATATGTCTATGTCCCTTACTATTCTTTTACAGAACATGTGGGTTGAGGATCTTAATGAGAATTTAACTACGGGTGTTTAATAAATTGATACTGTAAATAGTGTAAATAATACAAGTATAGGGTTCTTTTAAATAACTTAGTCGAGCCAAATCTATGGGACAGCAGATTTTTTCTATGTTGGTCCCATAGAGAAAGTTGTTAAATTTAATGGTCTGATCAACCCCCATAACAAAGTGACAGCATATTAAGATGGACCCTGTATAATAATAATTCCTCGTTATTAGCCTTAGCTTAATATGTTGGAAATTAGGTATGGTTCCTACCTATTACAGGTATCTCGTGGTAAAATAAATAAATTTAAATTGGTTGTATATAACACTAATTCAATACCTATGCAAGAGCACTCAATTTCATATTTGCTAAATATCCCTCTAGCAAAGAGCACAGGGAGAAGAATCATTTATCAATAGGTAATATACCGAACAACGTCAAACACATGTGCTATTTTTCTAGACATTGGTAAAATAACCAATCAGCCAAATAATTAAAATTAACAAGACATATAATTGATATAATTAACCTACCTCTAGCTTAACCTGTCATCGAAGAACAAATAAGAAAACATCTTCGAGTAACGTACCTATTGAGCTCTATCTGATACGTCCGACGCACCCTGGGTAATCAGCAAACCTCGAATGCTGATTAATAAATGTCCACCACCACGGTAGCAGGTTAAAGTCAATGGCATGCCATCGATACGACAGATCAAAGTGAACCTTATTTTGTAATGCATAAGCAGGAAGGTGGCATAGGTATTGTCATAAGCAACGAACGGCTCGATGAAGCATAACAGTTTTGACAACATAGGTAATCATATAGGTCAATAGGACAAACCTGTCTATATATAAGTAGTAAATTTTCCACGGAAAAGCCGGCCTCGCCGATTCGAGGAAACACCGCATAAAACTGAACAATAGTGTTCCGTGGCCATTCAAATTAGTTTTCACTCCAGCGATCGTACAAAATGGTCGGCTTTGGACCGAGACAAAATGCGTCCGGCTTCAAACCACTGGACTTGAAGATGGAGTCTGAATTCTTAAAATTACAGGGCATTGGCTCAAACACTCACAAATCAAACACAAGTGTAATGAGAGGTTTCAATCAGAGCCTCCCCGAGTAACGTACTGAATCCCCGATATGTCTTGTTGTTTGAGGCAATCAGCAGAGCCTCTAGCACTGATTGGCATAATATCTTCATAGCAATGACAGTTCAAACTCTAGGACTGCCAGTCTCCTCGAAAGAAAAAGAAGAGTTTTGTCTTCTGCCTGAGTTTTTCCTATATTTGGGGACAGTGTTATAATCAGCTTAATTATTTCAAATACAGGTGTAAACTTAAATGAATCATTAAACAATGGCTGCGATACCGACATGGTCTTGGCTGGTTATGCATGTCATTATTCAAAAAATCCATAAGGGATAAATAAGGAATCATTTGTATAGTTTTTGTGGGGCGATAAGCTAAGCCAAACTTAATAGCACGTAATTTTAATGTGAAACCTTTTAGATTCTAATAGTACACTCGTACTCAGTTAGTAGAAATTCATAGCAAAGTTTCTTGTCGCTCTGAAGCGGGAAAGGGTGAATTTATTCACGTAAAATATAAGAAAAACGCTCGGCTTTACCCTTCGAATCAAATTTAATAACAGCATAGTTTTATATATAAGTGCAATAGTCGTGTTTCCCATCGCCATGGTCCGTGACCATGATGATTGACGTCTGGTGGTACATTATGGCAGTTATGGCCGTGAAACTTGTGGGGGAATAATCTGCGGTTGCCACCTGTTGCTTTTATCTCCTTTGGAATATTAAAGTTTTACAAAATACAATAAAATGTATCGAAACATATTTTTTGGCTTCGTATTTTTTTTTTGTCATTTATTACAACAAAAAATAGCGGCAAGAATTGACAATCATTTTGGTGACCCAATCATGACTTGTCAACAAATCCATATTGAACGAAATTACAATAATAAACCAGTCTGTGTGTACAATAAAGTGTTAGAATAAATCATAACGCTACATAATAACTTTATGAAATAAATAATTTAATAGCTTTCAGACATTTATTGTAGATTACACACCGAGGGCAGGAAAGTAAGAAAGGTCTCGGAAGCCGAAGTCAACAAAGGCTTTCTTATGTCTTTCGACGGAGGTGGAAAGCGACAACTTCGTTTAGCGCAGTGGGACGAAAATTGACGCTTTCCGTCCCGAGGGCAGAAAAATAAATTAATAGCATTCAGATATTTAAAAATTAAAAGAGTCTTGTACAAAGTAAAAAAAACGAATCAAACTGTCTTTTATGATGCTTCCAGTGTATTTACCAGCCAAAATTCCTACATCAAAATAGCACTTTAATTTTCTCAAGTTTAGAAGAGAAACATTTTAACGAACTTGTTACTATTTTACAAATATCATACTTGAGCTACTGGTAACTAATTGACTATCTAATATAAGGAATGTTATAATGGACCATATACGGCACAGAGCCAAATATGGCACACAAAAATTATACAGTTACAAAATGTTCAGATATGGTACATGACCACAGAGTTACATTATTTCGTTATATAATTGCGTCACGCATAATTTTATTGTCCGCGATTCTATTGTAGTCACAAGTCACTGGCTAGTTGATTAAATTATTGCAGTTGTCCCTATCTTAAACCCATTAGCTGACGTCATCGGGCCTACCCTCAAGGAGGGTGTATGGACGTTAGTGTCCACCACGCGTGCATAATGATTGTTAGAGCGTTCACACACGATGACGCACTGACGGAGCGGCAGATGTCAGTCCATAGAACCACACCCGGTGCGTCAATGCGTCACCGTGTGTGCTTCTACGTGAGGTGTCATACAAATCCTTGCTTCACAAATGACGGACTGACGTCTGCCGCTGCGTCATCGTGTGTGAACGCACTTAGTCTTCACATACGTATCAGAATTTCTTATTCAGCGCATACAAGTTTTCTCGCGACGTTTTCTTTCACCGTTTGAGAGCAATCGGTATAACGTAGGTACATAGGTAACATACGTTAAAAAAAACCAATAGTACAGGATTCATACCTCTCCGCAACGGTCCACCGACGGTCATTAAAGTTAATCCTCCATTACGTAGTAAAAGCTAGCAAGAGATTTAATGGAGGATTAACTATAATGAGCGTTTCTCCAACTGAGTGAGAGAGATAATCATTATCATCTTCTTTCTTGATCTTGTTGCTGTCACATTGATCTCTCCAGCTCATCATATCGTATGGAATTTTTTTATCTTCCTGCTAGGAGGTTTAAATTTCCAGGTCTAGATGTTTTAGCCAGTCTTCCGCTGCCGGGGTTAACCTATGAAGTTCTTCAATACCACCGGGGAAACGGCGTATGGTGCACTCATTTGATGGGTGAGGGTTTGGTCAGGTGCCCCGCAGTCGCACATCTCTCCAGCTATCTTCTCGATTTCAGCCTTGGCTGCAAGACATTTCTTTCTCTCTTATACAATCTCAGTTATCATTCGCTCACTTTTGATTCAGGGAGTGACCATATTGTAAATAAAAGATACCTATAGATATCTTGGACAATGTCACACATATTATCTAGTCCACAGGCCCGGATTTTTATTATTAAAGAGGCTCTTTTGTTTGAAATTTTTAATCTCGGATTCCATTTCAGAGTATGGATAACGACATAGAATACATTCATTACAAATAAGTATTCACATTCATAATATAAATATTTGCTGCTTGTGGAATTCAAACCCGCGACCCTGGATCAGCAGGCAGGTTGACTATTAACTAAGCTATCGAGCCATCGAATTGTAAACTAGTACTCATTCTTATGCCATATTAAGTATAGCTACCAAGTTACCACAATAGGTTATAATTTAGAACATTAAAACAGAACATTATTGTTATCGTAAGCATCTTGTAAAATCAGTGCTCCACATAATAGACCCTCCTACCCTAAGTCCATTCAAATATAAACTTTATTACCTACAAGTAAGGTGCCCTGGGCGGTTACTTTTAAGGCTATAATTTCCCGATTGTTCGTAGCGTGACAGAACGCAAGAGAATCCTGAGGGCACAACGGGATCCGTAACAATTAAGCTCGATACATACTGGACACGCAATGAGTACTTACCTTAGGTACGCAGATTATTTAGGTCAGCATAGTTTTTATCACATGGCTTTTCGGTGAAGGATAACATCGTGAGGAAACCTGCATGCTTCAATTTCGAGGCATGTAGTTATTGTACCCACTGTCCATTATAAGTGGCGACGGGCTCACCCCCTGTCACACTGGATAGAGTTTCGGTACTACTGGTGAAACGTGGATGTTCTGAGGTTTCAGAATATTTCTGACTACCCCCTCGGGGAATATAGTCGTGAGCATATGCATAGTTTTTATGTTTCCTTCCATAAATCTCACAACATCTAAACGACTTTTTGACGACCCGGTTGGTGTGATGGTTACCACGCCGGACTGCCAAACCAGGGTCCTGGGTTCGAATCCCGGTTCGGTCATGGATGTTATATGTGTGTGCCGTTGTTGTATGGTTACCATAACAAAAAAAGCCTGAGGCTTACTTGGGATCATTACAATGTATGTGCCTGTGAGCGTTATTATTATATTATTATTATTATCTCACCAAGGGGTGAGAGTACAAAAAAAATGCTCCAATAATATTGATTCAATCAATTGCTTACGGACAAAGGTAAGGTTACTCCAACCATAGCAAAGCATAGCATATGCTCACGACTATATTCCCCGACGGGGTATCAGAGATATTCTGAAATTTCAGAACATCCACGTTTCACCAGTAGTACCGAAACTCTGTCCAGTGTGACAGGGGGTGAGCCCGTCGCCACTTATAATGGACAGTGGGTACAATACATGCCTCGAAATTGAAGCATGCAGGTTTCCTCACGATGTTTTCCTTCACCGAAAATCCAAGTGGTGTTACAGATCGTACGTAAATTCCGAAAAACTCATTGGTACGAGTCGGTCTGGACGGGGATCGAACCATCGCCTCCTGCACGGCAGGCAAGGTTACTCGCCACTGGACCACCACGGCTTCTCCCGTCTCTTCAAAACTCACAGTCGAGCTTATGTTAAAAAGCTTTGTGAATTTGAATGAAATTTCACATGTCTGCAGCCACCTCAATAATCCTGAGGGCACAACGGGATTGTAACAATTAACTGCTAAAGGCTTTAGGTCGAGAGAAAGTATGATTCGAACCATGTAAACGTCGCGTGACAGAGCATTTACACCCTTGAAATAAGTGTGATTATGGTTTGATTTGCGTGACTAGAAGTATTTTGAATAAGCTTTATGGGTCTGATTCAGAATTCATACGTCAGTTTTAACATGTAATCGAGGAGTAACATTTGCGGTTCTGACTTTTAACATACATTAATTTTCCACCATAAATTTGGGGTAGTCAGAAACGTATTACAACGACCAACAAAACTAACCTTGGAGTCACGTTGCAGGGTTTGCCCCGAACACTTGTCTCTGGCGTGTGGTTCGCGCGGTTCGCGTTTCAACATGCCACGAGGCTCCACAATCCTTCTCAGTTTTTCTTACTTAAAAACATTCTTCGAGATTGGATAGATACTCCCTCATACCACTTGACATTGGCACAAGCAAGAAGTCCATTAATGATGCAAGATGCAATGGCGTGACAAGTGATGATGTAGATAAGTATTCACCGCGTATGATTCCCACAAGAAGAGATACCATTTCTGAAAACCACACGACTAGTTAGTCGCTTCTTCGTTAAGAAGCGGTCAAAACATTTTCTGCGTAAAGAATCCGCTTCAAGTTCTCATACATTTTTTGCACATTTAAAAGTGAACTTGTTTGAAAGTAACGCACCACTGAAACGCTTTTTGATCTTAGCATTCATCATCTCATCCGATAAACGTCCAATACTGGACATTTCCTTGGGGAGGCCCCAAGGATCGCCACAGTGACCGGTCCTACGCTACCCTCAGCCCGCAGATCCCACCGCCTTCACCAGATCGTCGGTCCACTTTGTGGGTAGGCCACACTGCGTTATCCAGTACGCGATCGCCACTCCAGAACTCTTTAATCGGCTATCTGTTCTGCGCGCAAATTGCTCCCAGTGAGCCTGTGTGGGATGGCTCTATTTACGAGTAACCAAAAAGTAGGTGTATGAGCAGGAAAAACGAACCTACTTGTTATTTACTTTGATTCGTGTCATCAGTTGATATTTATGTTGACGCCGGCGCCGGCGCATAAATTTTTATTTATTTCGCCTGCGGCCCGACCCGACACGTGTTCGTATCATTTTTGTCTTAATTTTTAAATGAGTTTAATTTGTCCTAATTGTTTCTAAATTGTCATATTTATTTAAGAGTAGATTTTTTGATTTCACAAAAGCTTATTTTGAGTTTCTTGCCGAAAAACCATTGAAAATTCGTTTCTATAAAGTTAAGGCATCCAAAATTTTCCAATTATAAAATTGTTACAAAAGTGTGTGTGTATTTAGGTACATAGATACTTATTACATTATTAAAAAAGATTACGAGATGGTGTTTAGGTGTCCTTGACCCCAAATCAATATATTTTTAGTTTTGTCTGTCTGTTTGTTCAACCATCATGCAAAAGCTACTGGGCCGATTTCGATAAAACTTTTTGTGTTTAAAAGGCTATGGATTCGACATAAAAGCTGGTAAGATATGTTTTATTACGCAATGTCGGGAGCCGGTGCGTTTAAAACGGGCACAATCTAGTTTAATAAATAAAACATGTATTTATCAAATTAACTTCCTACATCCTATTAATTAACCAACTGTTGCGAAGCCCTAAAAACCGTTAGAATGATAAAAAAAAGATTAAAACGCTATCCCCGAGGTTCGCGAGCGGGGCCGGGGCTTCACGGACCGGCGCACGCGCATCTGACGTCACATCCGGCCGTGCTTCCTGCGGAACATAATAAGCTGTCATCGTCTGGTCTCTGAATTAGAATTAACATTCAAATGGTAGTAGAGAGTGAATAGTGGCATTGAACCTGTGGTAATTCATTTTTTGTACTTGTGTGTAGGAGATGGTTAATCAGCGGTTGATTTTAGAATGTTTGGACCTTTAGGTGCAACATACCCAAGAAATATAAAATATATAGGGTCCTTCTTAATAAGCTGACACTTTTTTAAGGGTATGATCAAACTGAACAACTTTCTCTATCTGACAAACAACGAAATCGGGAAAAAATCTGCTGTTCCATACAAAGCTGCAAACCTAATTGAGCCAAATGTATTTCGCTATTTCGATGTTGGTACTAAAGAGAAAGTTGTTCAGTTTGATGGTCATGACCATCCCCTTCAAAAAGTGGCAGCATAATTAAGAAGGACCCTGCATAATACACTCAAGCTCATTATCCCTGATGGGGAGAGCAGGTACTCCAATGTACACCAAAGCTAACACTGAAATTTTTTTTTTTAAATAAAATTGTTATAAGAAAAAAAAAATATATTAATACTTAATTCATTAATTGTCATAATAAAGAAAAAAAGGTAGCATGTCTAGCCACACTGACGAAGGAAACTGACCATTACATTGCCCTTACAATACTTTCTCAGTGCAATACTTAACATTATTAAGCACAGTATGTTGCCAACAATTCAAAACTAGTCCGTATTGCGAAGGAGAAAGGAATGAGTTTTAATTTATTATTAGATAGCAGTACATGACAATACTGTGTGAACTAAGGGACAGGGTAGGCAAGGTGTCGTGTCACGCGTCAGTGACTCCTGCGCAGCGCAGGTGTTAACAACGGTATTGCATCAGGTGCGAGCTTTCAACCCTAGACACTTGTTGTTAAAACTTATGTTATCCGTAGTTAGAACGAACTTCAAGAGATACGCTTTTTGTGTGATGCGCTGGCTGTATTTCTCGGGTAGGTATGCAGATTCAGATAGGTCCTCGTGACATTGTCAATCACCGAAAAGCGGAATTACATGCAGTTCGTACAATTTCTCAGTTCGTAAAGTTCTCAATTCGTTCACTTTCGCTGATCGTACAATTCGCAAATTCGTAAAAACGAAATCATTATGGCGAACTAAGTCTTCTTCTATGCACGTCATTTTAGAACATTGTCATGTAGGTGGCGAGTAGGCTACCTACAAATCGAACTTAATTTCCTAAAAACTTATTGGTACTAGACTGATCGAAGCAGAAATTGAACAGCTCAAATTAACGTAAAAACTAAACACACAAAATATAATGAAAGTTATTAATGACCTATGGTACGCCAACGTAGTCCTTGACGATAGGACTAGTCCATCAATTCAAAGACGCTCAACGAGCTATAATATGATCGATGTTTCTTCGAGAGATCATATTAGAAATAAGGTGAACCTCGGAGAGCAAAAGTAGTTATCATAACTCTGAAAATTTGCAAGCTTTTGTGGTAATGGGCTGTTCAAAACTGCCGAAGAGCTGAAAAACGTTGGAGAGTCACAGTTCTAGAAGAGAGACCACGACAAGCGTAATAATGTAGAACGCCCTCCCGTCCCGCTGGCTGAACAGACGGCTTAAAAGGAGGAACTGGGAGCGACTGGATTCATAGGCAATACGTAGGATTGGGAGGAACCTATGTTCAAAAGTGGACGATGACAGAGTGATGAAATAAAAGGAAACAAATCCAATGATTTAGGCTTTCCAAAAGGAATACCAACCCGTTTCTCTGTCCAGTAGGATCCACTATCAGGATCCACCAGTGGATTGAATAGCACGCTGAAGTTCATTGTGATCCACCATTAGGCTCAGTGGATCCTATGATACTTGAATGTCCACCAGTGGAACGAATCTGATCACTAAAAAAGGGAATGTGCTCGTGATTTGAGTTCTGATAGTCTTAACTACACTTTTGACTCAGCACCTATGAATCATCTACCAGACATGAAGTTAAGTAATAAAATAAAGAACATTCGAAAATCTGGCAAATTTTCAACACAACAGCATAGTAACATGCATATTTTTTGGAATCGATAAGTTACGCCTTCGCTGTAATTGTCCAAAATTACAGATTCGTTCCTTTTTAGAGACGCTAGACTCTTTGGAATTGTAATGCACACGCGATGGAGGTGCTATTGTTATTGTAATCATTCTAAACTTGGAATACTTCTTTGTTAGTTACTTTATTTTGTTTTATAGATACATTTGTTATTAAGTGTAAGTGTGGTCACACACGATGACGCATTGACGGAGTGGCAGACGTCAATCCATATAAGAAGCATACGCGGTGCGTCAATCCGTCACCGTGTGTGCTTCTACGTGCGGTTTCTTACAACTCCTTGCTTCACAAATGACGGACTGACGTTTGCTGCTCCGTCAGTGCGTCATCGTGTGTGAACGCACTTAGTTAGGGGATACGACATCCGTGGGTACATCACTAGTTTAATATCTTGTCTGGAACCTATTAAATAATGAATGATTAGAGATGTAGGTGTAGACAGAGTGCCATTAAGTCTCTGTTCATTCTGTTCGAATTAGGTAAATTGAACTCATTTTCTTGTCGACAGTATACAAAAGTATGAAAATATTTATCTTATCTTATCGTATAGTTATGTGTGAGCCCTGAAAGGCATTTTGAGTATGGAAAGTAGCCTTTGACTTGATTTTTTTCCTAATTCGCTGTCGCACCTTGAAACGTTTGTGAATTAGACTTTGTCAGTTTGTCACCCATACCCGGAGCCCGACGGCTCTAGCATGACACCAAAGCTGGCCAACTAAAACTATAAGCCCGTATAACAAACCACCAGTCAATAAAATAGCAATCACACAAACTACCAACTTCATTTGGAAACCTAAACCCAACGAAATGCATTCACATAATGAATCGTGACATTTCACAAAATGTCCATAAGATTGCCGTAATATCGCATTAGTGGCTTTGTACTTCGTTCTAGAATTGTGCTATTGTGTAACTTCGCCGTTATTCCGACTGCAATAGATGAAATGTGGTAAATAATTGATTACTATTTTTAATGACCCTATAGCCTGGTTGGTAGAACTGCTAAACCTGCCTGTGAAGCAGTCCCAGGTTCAGACCCGCTCGTGAAAAAATAAAGTGGTGAATACGAATTTTAGGCAGAAGACAATGTAGGGACTTGCCAATAGGATGTCAACACCCACAAGTTATAGCAAAGAAGCTACCAGATGGTGATACCGTCGCTCTCGGAAATATGTACCATACAAAGACAACGTTCACCGTTAATACTTTACTCATAATCTACTACAAATAAGGTTCACAATCGAATTTTTGACATAAATCGCGCAAGAGAAATAATCACGGAGATTCGATATATATATACAAGGTCCAACTAAGAACTGTTGGACCACGGCAGGTCCCCAGGCTTCACACTAAGCCTGATGGAAGATCTTCCCTTTTCAATGGAGGACCATTCCCAAGTAGCACCTCCATAACAATAAAGTTTGTATCTACTTAAAGTTATTGAGGTAGAACCAAAGAACGATAACGTGAAAACTATTTCTCCAGGATATATTAGTAATTTAACAACATTCGGTATCCACGTATCATCATTATTATTATTATTATCAGTCTTTCATTCCACCCATCGCCCTCTACTGAACATGAGCATAGGCCTCTCCCAAAACATTCAGATGTATTTGTACCTATAACTTTAAGAAATTCTCAAATTCTCTGTGTGTTCGTACATAATTTGTAAGCTTCAATGAATTTGTATAATCTAGCTAGATTATCTCTTAGTAGGTAGGTAATCATAATGAATATTAATTTTATTTCATTCTCGTATAATTTTCTAGTAAAACATGCGTATAGTATGACATTAATGTAATGCACATTTCGATATCTAGGTTTAACTAGTTACTAAAATTCGTTCAATAAACTGATTCATTTTGTCAATTTCGTAATACAGTTACTTGAAATATACTTAATTATAATACTTAAAACAAAAACAAGAGCGTGTGGTACGGTAACCTATCTTACTTTCGAAATTTCACTGACCGAATTTCAGTTGTTCGAAAACGGTTTATAGAAGTTTCTAGTGACAGATATTTTGTTACACATATATTTGTTACTCCTTATAAAGACTTGACAGAAGTATCATTTTCCAGAAAATTTAAAATCAGAATTTCATAATCATTTTTTTTCTTTTGACAACGGTCTTCTGGGTTCGAAGTTTTAAAATGTAGAAGAAACTTCTTCCATAGTATGACTAGGACACAACACAGTAAAGTTTTCTGTAATAATTACCTAGTAGATACATGATACCAGGATTATAGCACCAACATGCTTGCTAGCATGCTGCTTGCTTGCTTGCTTGCTTGCTGAATGCTTGCTTGCTTGTTGCTTGCTAGCTTGTATGCATGTTGGGGGGTGCGGGGGGCGGAAACCCCCTGCCTGAGAAATACAAACTAGTGGTTTTAAAATTGTAGTTTAGGTTAGGTTAGAACATGTAAAACACTTAGCGGGCGAAGCGAGCAGAGCATCAAAATGCATTCTGCATGCTTACTTGCTTGCTGCATGCTTGCTTGCTTGCTGCATGTTTGTTTGCTTGTTGCTTGCTTGCTTGTATGCATGTTGGGGGGTGCAGGGGGGCTGCGCCCCCCGCGAGGGGGGTTCGGGGGGCGGAAGCCCCCTGACTGAGAAAAACAAACTAGTGGTTTTAAAATTGTAGGTTAGGTTAGGTTAGAACATGTAAGACACTTAGCGGAGCGAGCGAAGCGAGCGGAGCATCAAAATGCTTGCTGCATGCTTGCTTGCTTGCTGCATGTTTGCTTGCTCGCTGCATGCTTGCTTGCTTGCTGCATGCTAGCTTGCTTGTTTGCTTATATGTATGTTGAAGGTGCAGTGGGGTGGACGCCCCCTGCCTGAGAAAAAAAATCTGTTTTTTTTTTAATTCTGGGAAAGGTTAGGTTAAATATTTCTGCGGAAAAGTGACTGTACGGAAAACAAATATTCGAAAAAGTAAATTATCTGACTTACATAACTTTGGAAAACTGTGTAACAGAATTTTGATTCATTGGTTAAAAGAAAAAAAGGACAATAAAAAATCTGGATCCTCAAAATATGGCGAATAATATTTCGGGGAAACAAAAAAAAAGGGAAACAATAAAAAGTGTAACGATTTCGGAGAACTAAAATTCGGAAAACTCTTTTTCGAAAGTACGATAGGTAACCGTGTGGTACTCGCCCATGACAGGGTTCCGTAGACATTACATAAGTACATAGAATAAGAAAAAAAAGTAGTAAAATCGATTCTCGAAAATTTTTTATTTCATGAAACGCCATCATTACAAAATATATTTATGTTACAGGTTTTTACTGACTACCTTACCTGACTACCTTTTCATTGAAAGTACTTCTTTAGCAGTGAAAAATTTTACTTCACTCGGATGAACAGAGTGTTTACCCAAGCGAGCATATCGTTTGTGCATTAGTGGGCCACATTCACAAAGGATGTGAATGGGGGTTTCGTCCTCCTCCAGACAGAATCTGCAGAGTTTCGTGTCCCTTATGCCTAGGGTCGTAAGGTGTTTGTTCAGCCTACAGTGTCCCGTCAGCGCCCTTACTATAATGCGCAAGTTTGTCGTGCTGAGCGCGATTCTCTCCTTTGCCATTTTGCAGTCGAATGCTGCAATTAGTGCCTTGGAATGGTTTAATCCTGTCGTATTCATCCAGTGATCAATCGATTTTTCCAGACATAGGTTCCTAAGCGTTAAATTTACTAGGCTTTTAGGGACTCCACAGAACGGCTCTGGTCCATACTGCGTGCCACTAGCCCCATCTCTCGCCAGCTCGTCGGCCCTTTCATTGCCTACGATGCCCGAGTGCCCAGGAACCCATCTTATAATAACCTTGTTCAATGCGCCCAAGGTATTGAGGAGAGTCAAGCAGAAAGTACTTACCGAAATCTATATTTTATGACATTTTCAGATTTTTTACTGTAGAAATTATTATTGTATTTTAGAAGTTAGATTTAGTTTCTATGGGAGTTCAGTTCCATTAGACAAGACCTATCCAACGAAAACACTGCTTTATTTTTTCCGAACTCCGAAGACAAACCAACATATAAATTAAGAATTTTCAAAAATATTTGTGTCCTTTAGTAGGTACTTATTTGGTCAGCGCCTATATAGCCTATATCGAATGAAGTCATAGTAGTTCTTTATTGGTACAGCGTTCGAGGTACTAGCACGCAATTTTTTTTTCTTTGTTTTTTTATACCGACATAGTACAGATTGCTGTATGTAAACATACGTTAGTACAGATTGCTGTAGGTACTATGTCGGTATAAAAAAAAAAAAAATTGCGTGCTAGTACCTCGAACGCTGTACCAACTAGAACGATGTACCAATAAAGAACTACTATGACTTCATTCGATATAGGCTAGGCGCTGACCAAACAAGTACTACTGACACATATTGAACGTAACCATTGGGTTCTTATGTTGTCGAATATATATTACAAACGGTTGTCACTTTTTGTGTTTATTTAAGTAAAACTTACAACATTACACTTTATCATATTATATGTAAAATCTTAACTTCGAGTTCTAGCAGTTTACAAAACATGCAATACAAAGTTGCAAAGTGTACGACCAATTAATGCTAACGGTAAGCATAGTAAATGTTTATAAATTCTAATAACTAATGCGTCGATACGATAGGTAATGTGGGAGGTTGTATGAATTAGGAATAATATGCAGGAAGGTTCAAGGAATAGCGTCGGTGGCGCGTTGTGGAGACATATGGATACTCATTCTTGAGGTCCAGGTTCAAATCCTGCTTACCCCAGTGGGACATAGGTGTGAGGTGTTTTAGTAGGTGCGGAAACTTTTATTTAACCATACAACAAACTCTCTCTCTACTCTTCTACTCATAAAATTGAAGAACTTTCAATATGGATTGATTGATTTGTGGATGGCCCATCCACAAATCAATCAATCCATATTGTATTCGCCCCAAGCTCACCCATATTTACGCATACCTCCGAACTTATGGTATTTTCTTTTCATTCTCGGGAATGCAGGTTCTCCCTCACGATGTTTTCCTTCACCGCCGAGCTAGTAAAATGATAAATACAACCGTACATAAATTCCGAAGAACTTAGTGGTTCAGGCCAGGAATCGAACCGCGGCCTCATGATTGAGGCGCTAGCTCTCTCACGTATGGGCTATCATCGCTCTTCAATATGGAACCAACTCTCTTATTTCTTCTTTAAAGGTTCCGCAATAAATATATTCTCCTGTATTTTTACTAGTTTTTATACAAACTTGAATCTTTTAGTATGGATTTCAATTTATTTAGTGGGATCACACACTGACGGAGCGGTCATTTGTGAAGCAAGGAATTGTATGAAACCGCACGTAGAAGCACATACGGTGCGTCATAAATAGGCCAATATTTTAATTACTACATACATTGTTTTTTTTAAACCTTTTTTGTTTCACTGCTGGGCAAATGTCTCCCCTAAACTCTTCCACGTCTCCCTGTTCAGTGCTACATCCCGCCACCCATTGCAGTATGCATCCAGCTCGTCTCGCCACCTTTTCCGGTGTCTATGACTACATAGGATACAAATATGGCCAGGCGGACCAAATCATTAACACAGATGTAAACTAGTAAACAGTAATTTAAAAGATAATGAAAGCATCGCGTGTTCTTAAAATAGTTTCGAAGTATATTTCTTTATTTTGAACTCGAATATGACCTAAGCTAAGCAATAACAAGGTACAAACCTATTAAAGGTTTCGCAGAAAGAGTCGTTCAATACAGGCCAGGCATGCATGGGTAACGTACTGAAATGGTTCACAAATTACAGTTAAGACAAATCAGTCTTAACTCTCATTATTATTTGGCTTCTTTATAATATTTACGTTTTATCTATTCAATGGATCGAACCATCGCACTTCCTGCACGGCAAGCATAGTTATTTGCATTTAGGTACACTACACCACAGCTTGCAAAAATAACAATTTCCCTTATCAGTCGAGAACGGCTAGACCGATTGCAATGAAACTTTGGTTCGTTGTTGTGCACATGCCAGGGAAGGTTTATAAAAAAAACGGCCGAGTGTGTGTCGGGAAAAACTGTTTCTGAGGCGGTACGAAGTTCGTCGGGTCAGATAGTTATCTATAATAATAGAAAAAATATGTTTGAGATATTTATTATCAGTGTAGACATACGTTATATACTTTCTAGGTGGTCAGAAACTTTGTAACAAACACCCTTTTAGCGTGTATTGCAGCAAAATCACATTTAGCTTTATAAGGTTGATACAATAAAATATATCATAACAGCAATATCAATTATTTAATTTGCACATTACCGATATCGAATGCGAATCTTTGACATTTAGGAACCTGATATACCTGTAGATACATACAGTTATGATTATTTGATAGCTATGATTGGTTGCAATTTGTTTTTCTGCTAAGACCTCCCAGGATATTCATTTTGTTTTTAGTTTACGATAATTTTAGTAAAGTTGCATTTTATTTGCATGTACAAATTACATTCATGAGACACGACCTTTTTATTGTATTTGAGAGTAACCAGAAACTTGACAGAGCTAGTCTAATGTGTGTTACTAACTGTCTCCTTCCTTACAATTTATCATGTTTGTTTCTGAACAGTCAGAATGCATCATCATCGATTTTTCAGTTTAAAAGAGAAATGTGGATTTCTTTTTTTTTTAGTTAAGGCATATCATCCCTGGACCACGACTCTCCATACTAATCGATGCGAACGTGCGCGTGGCTCCGGTCAGAATTTAGCTGTATTCTTGGAAAAATTTGATTAGATTTTTTATTAATTTCGAAAAAGTAAGAAAAACACATTATTCTAAATTGTGTTGTGATCAATATTGTAATTTTTTTTTTCGATTAAAAATGTAGGGTAAAATGGTTACAACTAGAAAAAAAGGGGTGACTTTAGAGTCCCTTTTCTTCGGTTTTATTCATTAAAATCGATCTCTAGAAAAACCACATCACTTCTCATATCGTGTAGATGGTTCAGTTTATTTTTCAGCTCAAAAGTGCCATAGTTAATGAATAAAATGGTTACAAAGTTACCCAAAACCAGGAGGTAGCCCCTTAAGTGGTACATAGTTATTCTGCATTTAATCAGTTTACCGTTAATAAGTTACTTATTTTAAAATTTTTCGTGTCGAATGTTATTCATAAAATGTCATTCAAGTAAAACGTGTAATGAGTAATAAAAATATGAATTTAAAAAACATTCCTACATTAACATACCTACTACTGACACAATTTCCTTATTAAAAAGTAAGAAATTCAATCCACTGTCATCAACATACAAGTTAGCATTAAACTCTATTGAAATAAAGGTCATTTTGCAAACCAATTTAATCTAACGTGTCAGCCCTTTGCAAATTATCTATTCATAAAGTACGGTCAACAGCAAAAGTTGTAGATTCAAGATTAAAAATATTAAAAATATTAACTTTTATAAATATCGTTTAAGTGCAGGGGCTAAAATAAAAGTACGTTTTTATACAAAATTATCTTGAAATTGTTGAGTTTTTATCGTTGCACGCATTGTCTCAGATTAACATAACTAGAAATTATAATACGACGCGACGACCAATTTTGATATAACTAAACTTAATCAATGATTAAACCGGAATGAACTTTGAATGGATCCATTCATAAATTACAGTACCAACTTTGGTCGTCGAATTATGAGTTTTAGTATAGGCATACAATAAATAATTTAAAAAATAATTAGTGCAGTTAAAAGTTTTATATGGTCCTTCTTAATATGCTGACACTTTTTTAAGGAGATGATCAGACCATCAAACTGAACAACTTTCTCTATGGGACCAAAATCGAAATCGCGAAAAAAAATCAACCCCTCCATACAAAACTGCAAACCTACTCGAGCTAAATGTATTTGACAGCCGATTATTTTTCACGATTTCGAGTGCCATAGAGAAAGGTTGTTCAGTTTGATGGTCTGATCATTCCCTTAAAAAAGTGTCAGCATATTAAGTTGGACCCTGTATAGATAGGCTGATGATGATAGCAATCGCGGCCTGCCCCTCCCTCGAATATTCGTTTTAATTCAATGATAAGCACTTTATTTGCGGACCATACAATACATTAGCATTATCAAGTTAACGAGGAATCTCTCGTTCAATTTGTAAACGTAACCATTTCATTGTGAATCTATTTGACAGGGCCGTTCTGTTTGAAGTATTTAACTGTATTTTACTTTGTCTGTAAGTATGTTGTGAAACTGTACACCGTAAGGACCTTAATGTGTGGATATGGTACATCCGTATGGTGTTAAGGTGACCATGAATTAGTTATAGAACAAACACAACTTTTAAAAACTACAAATTAACTTATTTGTACCTTAAACTGAAAGTTGGTAGTTGTAGCAATGTCTCTGAACACCCCGAAAGATATTACGGTCGTGAGTTTATGTAGGTATGCATGTACCTTCTTTGTGGTAAGATCAAGACCTAACTAACCATGAGCTAATTTATCGCAACCATTATGTAAATCTTAGAAAAAGTATATGTCTAGAATGAGCCTCACACTTGTTCCGTATAAAACAAAAGGGGCTAACTTTCTTAGGTTGGTGTGCGTGAGGCGCCATACTAATTATGTATGTGTGCGTGTATATGTATAGGGTTTTGGAACCAGTACTGGTTCCTATTTTTTTCGACGCTTTCGTAGCTTTGACTGTCTATCTTGATAATCTAAGATGTAAATGTACCCACTGTCCATTATAAGATTTATAAGTGGCGACGGGCTCACCCCCCGTCACACTGGACAGAGTTTCGGTACTACTGGTGAAACGTGGATGTTCTATGGTTTCAGAATATCTCTGACTACCCACCCCCTCGGGGAATATAGTCGTGAGCATATGCTTAAATTATAGTAATTTTACAAAATAAAAAAATGTTAAATTGATTTTGGAGAGATTGAGGAGACCCTATTTTTGTTTTTCATCTGAAGTGTATTGATCCTAGAATAACTATTACCTAACAACTGAATAGGTCCTTAATTGTAGCTTTTATGTAATTAAAACAACTAAACTCGTGCTTTAACTGCTGGTAAACCAACAAATAAATCAGGTTAAATAGCTATCTAACCTTAATTAAAACAATTAAGGTCCCTAACCGCAATTTAATAATAAACAGCATGTTTATTGCACATTCAATGACAGTTTTATATTATAAACCTATATCATTAACGTCAACAAATAAATCAAACATTGACAGCCGTAGTGTTCAGTTACTTTGGGCTCAGTTTCATTAACGTTGTTTTGCTAAATGTCGATTAATAGGTCCCAGTTTACAATCAACCAACCCATTTTTTTCTTTACCTTTTCTACCTTAGGTGTATGACTTTTGCATTTTAAACTGTCGTTCAATCTGGGAATCGTTCATGCTCACTTATTTTTTTGTAAAATACGTACATTAGGCATATGCTCACGACTATATTCCCCGAGGGGGTAGTCAGAGATATTCTGAAACCTCAGAACATCCACGTTTCACCAGTAGTACTGAAACTCTGTCCAGTGTGACGGGGGGTGAGCCCGTCGCCACTTATAATGGACAGTGGGTACAATACACGCCTCGAAATTGAAGCATGCAGGTTTCCTCACGATGTTTTCCTTCACCGAAAAGCCAAGTGGTGTAAAATAGGTACATTATTTTATATTTATTTAAACTCATGTACAGATACTAAATTAATAACTGAGAACACTAAATTATTATGTTGAAAGTAAACCTTACTGGAATTACGTGGCTTAGAAGATAGTTAATTATGTAATAAAAAGAAGATAAACGATATGTCTCGATTGACTAAAGTTTTCGGTGTTTTAACTATTCCTGACAAAATAAAGAAGAAAACAAACTAAAATGGAGGTACACAGTACCAAACTCAACGGTCATTGAACCATACAATTAAAACTTTAATTTAATAGCTTATTTATAAAATCTGCATTTTTACACAAGATATTTAATTTTTCAATTGTATGCTGACCAAGGCGAATACGATACAACTGGAAAAGATGGTGTAATCGAAAGAAGGCTTAAACTTTCCAGCACATAGCTTGTATATAATACTGATAAGGATATTCATAACTTAGAAAGGGCACCTTAACCTAAAAGTCTTAACGACGCTTTAACCAGCCATTAGCCCTAACAAAACGTGTTGATAATAGCCCTGACAGCTTCATATCATAAGCAACAATGTTACCAAGTTTGCAACGTGCTAAAAATATTTATGTTCTTACGGCTTACCTAGTGTCACAGTAAATACAAGTTTTTGTACATAAGGTAAGTGCTCAAGGTAACTTGCGTTTATGGGACTGTTCAGGCTCGGACAGTAACTAATACAGCCTGTCAAATCACGCATGTTCCGGTATATTTATCACGCGATTTTGTCACAGCCTTTATCATTGAGTTTTGGCTCTATCTGGTGCTTAGTAAAGAAAGAACATCGTGAGGACACATGTACATGCTAAATACGAATTTGATGGACATTAAGTGGTCTTCTTCTGGACATTAAGTCTACCTTTCGTAAAGAGAGTTACTATTAATTGCTATGCTATCCACTCTACACAGATGGGTGGGCGATTGTAGGTGTTGCCATGTTCTACCAAAAAACCACACTAATCTTATGTCTTCGCTATATCATGTAAAACTTGTAAAGGCACTTATCACGACATATTTAAAACTAAGGCTACAGACTTGTTTGTCACGTATTATTTCTCTTGGCTTTCAGGTACTTGCTACGGAAAGATTTTACAAAATTCATACCTTTGAGATGTGAAAACGGTGGTGAAGTTTGTATCGGTATTTCTTAGTAAAGTGAAGTTACTGTATACACACGGCGACACGTCAAGCTACATAACCAGTATAAGATGGCTGCGCGTAGGTTGAATCACGTATAAGGTTGCGTGGCCAGCTTATGTTAGTTACAATGTATAGGACAGCGAACCTATACATCCTCTGTGGTATAGGTTCGCTGTGTATTTATAACAACGACTCTGTGCGGACACTAACTTAACAAAGTTAGTATCTAAGCGTACCTAAGCTGTCCTATATTTTACTTATCACTACATACATTCATACTAACACCTGGTATGTAGAGACTAGAAGTCGTTAAAATTAATCGAATTATGTAGGTACTTGTATTATGCACTGTATTATCATTGAATGGCGTTTATGCCATAAAGTTATTATACCTTACAGGAATAGAGTCAGTGACATGAGTTGTCAAATGACACAGTTTTTGGATGTCTTTTGGAGACTATTCGCAGGCAAAAATTCTAATACTGTCTATAATTCTGAGTCTAACGTAAAATCGTGGATAAATTAATGAAGTAGTGTCAGTATATTTCACAAAATTATCTACGATATCACTTTAGATTCCCAATTATTCACGAAAACCGAATTGTAAAAATTGATTGGTGACTAAAAACGGTTCTATTGATTCGCGTCACGTATCTCTTTCTATTATACAGTGGTGCCGCTAGGTACATCTCGCTCTCTCAGCTGCATGTTCCTCTATTTCTACCTCTATGGTTTATGCCAAACTTAATCCTTGATTATAAATTAATTTGTATGTACAAGTAATTGTTCATTTGAAACTTAGTCAAAACGTCTCCTAATACGATTAGATTTGCGATTGTGAAAAATATATGTATACCTCGTTAATTGTTCCTGTAAACCTGAAACTTGTTGAGTAATGAAGAGAGTAAATAAGTACCTGAAAATCAAAGAAAACGCAGATTAGTATCTTAAAGCCAAAACTAACGACAGAAACACACGTGTCCACTCACAATTTAATGAATACCTCCATGGTCTAATGGTTAAACATATTGGGCTCTTGACACGGAGGTCGTGGGTTAGATTCCCACGGGGGACACCTAGTGATACGTCACTTTGTGCGTTTTTTTCCCAGTTGGTTAGGACATTGCAGGCTGAATCACCTAATTGTCTGAAAAGAAAGATGATTCCGTCCTTCGGATGGGACGTTAAGCCGATGGTCCCGGTTATCTCTGGTGGTAGTAGTTGTTACATTAAATCCACGTCACAGGCCGTAAGACAGTCTGAAATAAAAAACTCTGACACCAGGCTTGCCCACACGATAAAAAGAAGAATTAAATAAAAAGTTTATATTAGATATTCTTTAAATTTAATTGGTTAATATTTGAAATAAGATCAAACTTCGTTCGTATACAGCTTGATAGGGCGCACTCGCAAGTATATCCTCCTAAATGCATAACAAAATCCATATAATGCTTTATAACGGTGAAGCGTGGGTAGTATAGAGTCGTGAATTCACATCGTCTCTTAAAAACGATAGCATCTCTACTCATCTCTACAAACGTTACATGTCTCTAGCACGTGTTTAGTATCGCTCGAGTTTTGTACTGTTATGTTTGCTCTACCATTTCTGATACAGTGAATATAGAGATGGGAATGTGAGTTCTTGCTTGCAATGCAACAAAAAAGAATTACCATCGCTTCATTTCGACTACAGTAACAGAGGCTGCTGATTTCCTGAAAAGCTGTAAGGCACAGAAGGATAATGGAGTCACAAAGGCTACGCCCCTATTGATTTTATAAATTTATGACACTACAAGTACTTCAACTTAGCTATAACTAACGTATAGAGGCTTTCTTAATACGCTAACAGTTTTTCAGAGCATGATCAGACCATCAAACTGAACAACTTTCTCTAAGACACCAACATCTAACTAAATCATTTAAAAAAAACAGCCGTCCCATACTTTTGGGTCTAATAGGTTTGCAGCTTTGTATGGAACAACGTTTTTTTTTCGCGATTTCGCTGTTGGTCTCCTTCGATTGCAGTTCGCGAAGAATAGAAAAAGTTCTTCAGTTTGATGGTCTGATCATCCCCTTAAAAATCCTCTGTACAATCAATAACATTTCTGCATCAACACCATCATGTTAGCCGATAAACGTCCACCAACATTCCCACATAAATGGAACACATTATCAAATGTGAATAAAAATTCCTTTAATTTTGACGTCAGCACTAAATTATGTGTATAAGTTATCTCAAGTCACTACCATATTCGAAGCAACCACCAAAGTAACAAAAACAGTAAGTAAACAGATACAACTTAACACTTTTCCTACTTAGTTGAAACTTAAACAAATGACAGTTAAGTCGGACAAGACAAGCACTTACTATATCTTCAATATACAAAGTCCCCTGAAGTAATACTTCTGTCCAACGCAGAAGAACGAGAATATCTCGATGGACAAGACTTAGTAAGTTGAATGGACTATAAATACACAAGGCTACCATTAGTTGTGAACCATAAATCTTGTTGAGTACACAAGAGTGTTGCTTTTACGAGTTATACTTAGATGACGTCATTGTGAAAAGAGTTCTTAGATTCCGTTGTCCAAAAAGAATGCTTGGTAGAAGGACTTCCTGGCTAAAAAACCTTTGTGAATGGTTCGATATGAACACCACCTCACTGTTCAGGGCTGCAGTCTTCAGAATCCAGAACCCAAATGATTGCCAACTTCCGGTAGGAGATAACACCACAAGAAGATGACGTCCAAAAAGAAACCCATAAGGAAATAAATAAATATCTCTCACAGGCACATACATATTGTAATGTTCCCAAACTTATGCTACTAGACTATTATGGAAACCATACAACGACGGCACAAACATCCACAACTGAACCTGGATTCTGTTTTGGTGTGCAATAAAGTATAATTGATTGATTGATTGAACCCAGGACCCTGGTTTGGCAATACGGTGTGGTAACCTTACACCAACTGGGTCGTAAAATCTACTGTCACAGATTTTTAAGAATATGATCAGACCATTCGGAACAACTTACTCGATGGGACTAATATAAATGTATAAATAGCGAATAAAAATCTGCTGTTCCATTCAAAACTGCAATCCTGTACTTATTTGACTCAAATCCTATCTCAAAAACTGTCACCATATAGGAAAGACCAACATAGATTATTGATATTAAGAACTATATAATTATCTAAGCTGATTTGGTTCCTAATACAGACTAGATGGATCGACAAGACAAAACTACTAGCAATCCTATTTTGAACTACGAAAAATGCACGGAACTAGAGATTTATTTTTTCCGTGAGGTTTTGGCTTCCACAGAAATAAGAGAGGTGATATTATGATCCCTGCATTTTGATTATTAAATCTATTTACATAGAGTCGTTTTCGTCTGTCCTAATTTCACAGATGGTAAATATGAATGCACTCGATATAACGGATGTATTTGTCAACGTTTACGATGGAGATAAAGTTTACTGTTTGTCTGTTTGTACTGATAGTTTAATGAGCCGATTTGTCAACATATCAATATGTTTTAGCTTTGGTTTAGATTACACATTGATTTTTGTTCTACCAATAGATCGAATATTTGCTGCATATCTATACACATAAAACGTGTAATCAAATTCTCTATTCTTATTTTCGCTGACCAATTCTTCGTGATCGCCTGTATAAGGTCCAACAAAATTAGCTTATATTACTTTAAGGGGATGATCGGAAAACTTTTCTAAGGGACCAATGTCGCCAGCTGATCGTCGTATTAAGTTGGATCCTATATACAGGTTTCCTCACGAAATATTCCTTTATCGCATGTGCTATTCTTAAATTGTCATAATCTTTGTCATGTAATGAATTTAAGCTTTGTAATGTAATTCATCGAATTCATAACTGCTTCGTCTTTATATGGATCTAAATGCTGTAGAGTGCTAAAAATCTTGTTTACCTACCCTTTTTATAATTTTAATGCTTAAAGTACCTACGCCTAAGATTTATGCACATGTTTAAAATTTTATTCATTTCCGAAATATACGGTCGTAAAAATAAAAAAGTAAAAATCATAACCACCCACTCGAGGTATGAAAAATTTTTATTTTCAAATTAAGTACGTATAATTTATGGCTTTCGCTTTGACGGTCGCTTTTGTTTTGGTAATAAAAATAATTGAGTTCTAAATTAAAATTATGTTACGAGATCGATGAGCTACAAGCTTTCCTCATTCTCCTCTTTTGTAATGTTTTAAATAATATTGTTAACGTCATACGCTGAGCGAGTCAAGACAATTTGACTGTTTGTCTGAACATTGTAAATTAAGTTTTTCGAAGAACTTCTTGTATTGAGTAAGCATTTTCTGGCCACATCTTCTCTACGATGGAACACCTTCCGACGAGGTGGTACAATAAATAAAAAATATATATATCTTGGACATTGTCACACAAATTATCTAGTCACATTTAAAGTTCCAGAATCAAAAAAAGACGAGAAGAATATTACGAAAATGTATGACGCTTACCAAACAGAGTTGTAAGGAACATAACACAACATAAGCAAAGATTGCCAGTCATAATAGAGATATTGAAAACTCAAAATAGACCAAAACATCTAAAAATCCTACACGGTAAACTGAGAAGCAATAACACATTATCCCCTAAGGAAAACAAAGACAAAACATATCAAAATATTCACACGACTAACTCTACCATACTAAATCCAAACATTCAAGGCTGACTATTACACAATGACGGTAGCATAGACGATGACTCACGAGTCAGGTCAACGGAACCGCGACCTCTGCGCGCGCGCATGCCTCACACAGGGATTTAAAAAGGGGTTGAAAAGATGACACGGAGAGAAAAAGAAGAATTTTAGGGTTAGGTTGTTTTGTCGATGAAGTATTCAATCCAAATCAATTCAAAATTCTTGATTGTGATACATGGGTCGATCCTAAGTTACATGGTGTTTATAATGCAATGCTCGGCATGATAATAAAATAATGACGCTGCTAGATTGTAAGCCCAATGCGATAGGCGAAATGGAAATGGAAAGCCTTCCCCCAGGACAGGAGCTGCCCAGGCCGATTTGGAGGTGCTTGAATAGACTCCGCACTCAGGTTGGCCGGAGTAAAGACAATTTGTTTAAGTGGGGTTACACAGGCAGGGCGGACCTTAGGTGTGAATGCGGTGTTACTCCTCAGACTATGGCCCATCTCGTATCGTGCCGTTCCTGCCCGGACAGCTGCACGCGAACGGAGCTTATGAACGCTGCCGAAAATGCTATCCGTGTGGCGAAATTCTGGGCTGGAAAGATTTAAAATGACATGCCATCGACTCGATAGAAGAAGATAGGCGAAATACAGAGGTCGTGGGCGTTTTAGCCACTATAGAACGCCGGAAGTGGAGATGGGCAGGCTCATTGCACTTATTTAAAGAAGAAAACTGGAGTGGAGACCCAGAGAAACCACGCGAGGTGAGGCCACCAGAAAGAACTGGATGCAGAGGGCGAGGGACAGAGCGTCATGGAAAAGTATGGAGGAGGCCTGTGTCCGAAGACGGACTGATTAAGGGATGTGATGGATGGATGGATATTATGGTACGATTAAAAGGCCTTGGTTTGTATTCTTCTTCTTCCTGGCAATCTTCTTCTTCTTATCGTGAGGGCAAGCCCTGGTGTCAGAGTTTATTCAAACCGCCTTACGTTACTTAGATAGTAGCCGGGACCAACAGCTTAACCTGTCATCCGAAACACGAAATCATCTTTCTTTTTCTGACAATCAGGTGATTCAGCCTGCAGTGTCCTAACCAACTGGGGAAAAAACGCACAAAGTGACATATCACTAGGTGTCCCCCATGGGAATCGAACCCACGTCCTCCGTGTCAAGAGCGCAATGCTTTTAACCATGAGACCACGGAGGCAATATATGAGTACCTACTATTTCAATATCTTACTTCTCACTTATTAGAAATGTGAAAGTTAATGATTTGGATGTTGTGACTCAACCACACATAAACGGCTGAATGGATTTGGATTAAACTTTTTAAAGTCACCATAAACAAAGTCGCGGGCAAAACCTAGTGAACAATTTTGGTAACATTAATATTATTTAATATAATATTTTCATGTCAGCCCACATCAACCCACTACTGGGCATAGGCTTCCTTTTTATTTGACCTTTCCTGTCCTTCCTTTTCTTTTCTCATTGACATGAGCGATCCATTTTTATGACCTGTGACCATTGACCTCTGGTCAATGACCGTGACTTACAATCTTATCCGATCAACATAAATATAATTATTTAAAATAATATATTGCATATTTTATTTACTTTCTTTTAAATTCTTATAAGATTTTTTTTTCACATACTTATTTTAATTATTCAAAATCTTTACAATTGTTTTTACAAAATCGTCAGTTTAATTAAATGTAGCAAACTTTCTGACCACTCCGAACTTATGGTCGTAACATACATTAAGCGGTAGGTAGTTCAAACCATCAAAATAACAATTTTTATGGAACCAACGTCGAATCGCGAAAAAATCACAGTTCCATATAAAACGTCGAATGGCGACACGACACAAATAAATAGAAAAAAGAAGATGTTCTATTGTCATTTCAAGTCCAAGTTGATCACCTTTAAGAGGATAGACGAGTACAGTTTTCCTCATACAAACGTATTTCCCCTGTTTTCTCCCTGGATAATAACACTAGAGCAAATATTTTTTCACCATACAATCTATGCCACCTTTGCCATGTTCCTATGTTTTGCTTTTTTGCATTAATAATTACTGTAAGAACTAGGGACCTTTGAAAATGACCCATTTTACCGCCCATTTTCAGACATCCAGTAAACAAATTAGACGAATATAAACAAAAAAGACAAAACCTACGGACATAGCCAAAGTCTTTCTTATATTATTTTTGAAAGAATTATTAAAATCGGTTTAGTTTTGGAGGAGAAACCAGGGGAATACGAAATGCTGATTTCGTCGATTTTATGTAAATAAAATCGGTCCTAGCTGCAGTTGTCTCTTTCGCACTCTAATTGGCAGGGTGTATGAGTGCGACGGATCTGATAAATATGTATACAGTCGGAAAAGTGACCTATTCTCCAAATTAGCATTTCAGCCCGCCTATCCTCTTAAGTTTACACCCTGTATAGCTTTAGAAAGAACACCCAGTCAAAAACAATCGAGATCTCAAAGAAGAGATAAATGTAAGACTTCATATTCATAACATAAATATAACATATGGGCAGCGAGACTTCGTGCGGCCTACTGACCCTAGGGCCATAGAGTAGTGACATAAAACTGTTTAGTTTATGCCTACACCCATATCGCCTTCTGAGGGACTTGGTAATATTTTATTGCAACATAAAGTGGACTATTTATGACTTTAAGGGCAAATGGATAAATGAAAAAAGAGACGTACCTATGGTTTGAATACATAAATGTAATTTATCCGAACTAAACATAGGATGATGTTAGGTAAAATTTAACATAAATAAGAAAAGAATAGGAGATGTGTAAGATAGGATGGGAATACTGAAAATATTATAGTAATATTAAGAAGGCCCATGCCTAGCAGTGAGACATTGAATAGGCTATTAAGAAATGGTGATATAAATGTGGGGAGAAGGAGAATGCTATAGTTATGCTGTGCTAAAAATGCAGATTTTTAAATGCTGTTGCAGCAGTGATGCAGCAGTGAACATGTTTTGACTTTGCTATGCTCAGGAACTGGAGTACTATTTTTAAATTAATACATTCTAATTCATTTACGAAAATATTATAGAATGTCATTGACAAAAATGTAAAACAAAGTAAAACTGGTAGTTTTTGTACAATGAAGATATTTACTAGAACAATATTACGATAGGTAAGTATGCTTTTTTGGTGTCTCTGACTCCAAATCAACCATTTTTGTTTGTTTAAGCATAACGCAAAAACGAATGATCCGATTTCGATGAAACTTTTTTATTTGAAAGCTTATAATTTTACTTAAAATCTGGTAATATAATTTGTGCGGACGAAGTCGCGGATAAATTACTCTAGTCTAAGAGTTAACATGTTTCAAAATTAAGTCAATTTTGATTAGTCTTAAAATCTCCCATTAACAAACAATTTCAAACCCATCTGCTACAATTTGCCAACGAATAATCTTAGATTCTAAAACGTTTCATGATATTGCAACTATACTGTACCTACATACAGTTGAGCGCTAACAGTTAGTATTTAGGTTACAAACAGGCAGTCTAGATATTGAATAGAAGGTCACAGCCCTTCGGCCATGGAGTCTAACTTATGTAAATATGTTGTAAATCATGTAACAGTTATTGTGAACATTGTATTGACGTGTACACCTTTTGACTTTGTATGATTTTAATCTTAGATTGCAATAAAGATTGTTTGTTGACATACTTAGTAATAAATACGACGTAATAAATGGATCTAAGCGTAAAATTCGTCGTACCCCATAACAATGGGTATTCTATACAGGGTGTAACAAAACACGCTAGTAATAAGTACTTAAGGGGGTGCTTTAGAACGTCAAACTGAACAACTTTCACTATGTAGCCAACTACTAAATCACGAAAAAAAATCGTACATTTTAGTCGAGTCTAGTCGGTAGTTCGATAATGCTGCAATTTGGATGGAACCACTGATTTATTTTTTGCTATTTCGATGTTGGCTCCATAGTAAATGTTGTTCAGTTTAATGATGGGCAGAGCACCCCACCAAGGTGTTATTGTTACACCTGATAAAGACCGGTAAAAGGCTAAAATACATACACACAGGCATGATCTCAGGGTTAAAAGCACCAAAGTAAAAAAAAGAATAAAAAAAAAGGCTAAGGGTTGAACTACACATGGCCGCACGCGATCGTTTTTTTCCGTCGCTCCATCCTTTTATGTCACTCAGGAACGTCATTTGCTAGAGCATATAAGATAGACGGAACGCAATCGCCTGTTCCGACTATCTTATATGTGTAGTTCAACCCTAAAACGAGATTATAAAAAAAAAACAATCTTATCAAAATGTGTGGTTTATACACTGAAGTTGGTGGATATATGTGTTATTTTTTTCACCATTATTATGTAAGTATTTTCTTTTCCACTAATTGTATGCAATAATGGTTTTTAATGTTACTTACGAAATTGTCGCATCTGTCATCCTATTTATTCTACACACAGTGTCGGGTCGAGGGTGCTTGCAGGCATCTCTCACCCACGATCCGCTCCGAGCCAATTCCTTTCTGTCTCGTCCCAAATTTCATTATTAACTTGATGAAAGGTGCCGAAGAATTAGCTTGGGGGTAGAAATTTTAAGGATACGTTGGGATTTTCGTGAGCAGGAAGGAATGCACTAATTTCTTTACAAATAACGAGTGAAGTTCTCTTAAGGCTGACTCATGCTGTTGAAGTTTAAAGTCTTGAGCAAATGTTTGAAGTAGATTCGAGATTGGATGTTTATGAAGCTCTTTTATGAATTGATTCTTCATTTAGATTTTAAAGGGTGTTTCCGTCAATTCAGCATGCCTCTTATCATGGCAAAAGCCTCCTCAAGCGTTTCCCACTGATACCTATTATGAACCACTCTCCCCTAGTTAGTGCGTTCACACACGATGACGCATTGACGGAGCAGCAGACGTCAGTCCGTCATTTGTGAAGCAAGGAGTTGTATGAAACCGCACGTAGAAGCACACACGATGACGCATTGACGCACCGGGTGTGGTTATATGGACTGACATCTGCCGCTTCGTCAGTGCGTCATCGTGTGTGAACGCACTTAGAATAGAACACACGTTTGCCGTACATCCGATGATCCGAGATTTGTTAAAGTCTATTTCATTTCTCATAGTAGCCAAAAGTAGCTACACTCTACACAATATCGTTGAAATCAGAACTTTAGACGTGAAAACATTTAAAAAAGAAAAACAGAAACGACGTTAAAAAATAGTGACACTGCCTGGTTTAAATACAAACTGTTTAGTCACTCAAATTCCAGTCTTATCACAAGCAAAAAGGCCTACTTTTAACAATGACCAGCAATTTTCAACTCAAGCAAGCAACCTAACAGAAAAATTAAAAAGGAAAGCTAATTCTGGCAAACTTTCACCTTCCTAAGTGCAATATCAAACACGACAGTGACTCACTACTCACTACGCCCACAATAGACCAACTTGTTTCATACGTTTTGTGGACTAGAGGCCCTTACGATTGTTGTGGCGTTTACTGACGTGGGATGGAGTAGAATTAGGAGGTGGGTCCGTAAATTTAGCGGCGATAACGAAACTAAACATCAGATACAATGTCAATGGTTTGAAGGCGCCGCAATATATCGGCTTGTATATTTGCATAATATTTTGGCAACAGTTTTACGGCCGGCCGCCAACCCTCTTTGGAAATATAGAATATGGGTAATAACCTTGCAAATAGAAGACATTTTAACGCGTTATCAAGCTATCAATCAAATCAGCCCACATCAACCCACGGCTGGTCACAGGCCTCGTTTTTATTGCGCCACTCCTCACGGTCCTGTGTCAATCTGATCCATCTCTGACCCACAACCCTTACAATGTCGTCTGACCAATGCATCGGTGCGGTGGTCTGTCCATTGACCTCTTTCCTTCTCTTGGTCACCATTCCGATATGGCCTTATTTCACCGGTCATCTTTAAAACATTGCTTTATTGTGTAAGTGTTTTGAGTTTTATGGTCTAAAGAATAGTCAGAAATGTCATAAATGCCGCATTTGATACCATCGCAGTACGATAGTAAACATATCGTGACCAAAAAACCCAGGCTAGTAGGTACCTACTTAACTGCTTCAGAAATAGCATGCAAGTTTTACTTGCTACGCAAAAACCACAATAAAAGCAACTTGTCAAAGCACTCTATGTAAATAGACACAAGGATTAAAATAAACTAGTTTCTTATGAGGCTACATACATTATTGTTTTAATGGTGGACACTCATTAACTGGATTTACGCCTAACAATCGGCCTAATTGCAGTAACACTGCCATTCTTGAACCTTGCAGGTGTGGTTATGTATGCTAGTGTTTAATATCTCGTGTGATTTATGGTAAGGGGTTTGTTTTGTCAGTGTTTTTGTGGGCGAAAGGTATGCCACCTTACTTTCAATTCCCGAAACCTTATAGACTGTGTATTAAGAATTGCCTATGATACAGCAAAAAGTCACAGAAGAACTTCTTATTTCAAGCCACAGAAATATGCTTAGAATTAATCATAAAAACAGCAAACTTTAAACAAGATTATCGACAGTCGAAGCCAATTACCTGGCCACATCGGAAGGGATTTGTACCTAGTTTATGTACGCACCCATATACATATTTTATGCATATTTACAACGGTTGGCAAAAGCTGGCAACAGATGCTGCATTTCTTGTTATTTTCTGATAGCGACACGACTATTCTGGGAAGACGTTGTTGGCTTTAACACATAGGCTTTAATACCTATTTCCCACCAACTACTATTGGATCACGTCCAACCCTAGACAGCTAAGGGTCCACAAAGTCTTTGCGGGTAGGTACTTACAATGCGCCACCACCGACCGTCACCGAATCGCATTCACTTCAGTCAGTGAAAACTTGAGACAAACATAATTAGATTAGGACTAGTTACCGAAAGAAGTCTCGTCAAAAGTCAAAACCCATGAACGCCGAAAAACAAACCTCACCACCAGGGTAAGAGAGATAACCTTAGATAGAAACTGGGAATATTTTCGGGACTTGCCCGTGGTCCCCCAGCCTAGTTCCCTGTGGGGTACCACGACCAATTTTGTTTTGCTTGAGGAACCCCCTTTATAATAATCTTCGTATTACACACACCATTGTCTCTCTTGGGGGTTCCTCGGGGAAAAAAAATTGGTCGTGGTAACCCACGGGGGACTAGGCTGGGGGACCACGGACAAGACGCGAATATTTTTTCGTACGATGCCAGCTGTATGGCATGATAATTTTTACATAGCGTTGGTGTTTTTCATCGCATGTCGCGTCGTAAAACGATATCGCATCGTACCTCGATGACGTCGCGTCGTGGTACGGAGCCTAATTTGGCCAAAATACCTACTACGTACTCATACCAAAAGAGGAACATCCCTATTACTGTACGAAACCCTCTCGTTTCCATATAACAAATTATGGCTACAAGGCCTCTATTTTGTTAAACATAAAACAACGGAATAACAAATTATCCTCATAATTAGAAATAACTAATATTTTTCTCATAATTTATCTTCCGTGTCCATATAATCTAGTACTGTTTGCTCGTAATTGTTAGCAGTATGTCTATTTATAGTCATTAATAGTAGATTGTATCACAAGGGCGTAAAATAATATTTTTAAGGCGAGGGCGCTATTTTGAATCCAGAGCATAGCGAAGGATTCTTGAGTAGAATCCCGAGCGCAGCGAGGGATTCTAAAGTAGAATCCTGAGCGCAGCGAGGGATTCAAAGTATGCCGCCCGAGGAAAAAATAATTTTGCGGCCGAGTGATACACTCTACTTTTCATCCCCCTCTATGAGGAAAATAAATAAAAGGCGCTTCTAGTTTAATATTTGCGTTCGGTCTCTTTGGTCGCGGACCTATGTAGCAAAAATACATGTTCCAAATTCAAAACTCATCATTGCCCGCTGTAAAAGTCTCTTAACAAAAAGTGCAACTTTAGGCGCACTTAAAGAGGACTAAAGTGACACTTTTTGAATAGATGGGATGAAAAAGTATTTATTTACCTAAGTATAGTTTTACGCGTCATTATTTCAATGTAGGTAGGTACTTTTACAGGAAGATTAGAAATTTTTATAATCTTTCGCTCTAAAAGGAAAATTAGGAGCTAGTTGGTGTAGCGGAGTTTTGATTCATATAAGAGACGATCACGGCAGTTAAGGCCAGGTTATCCCAGTGCAAGCATCTCTTTCTTGCAAGCATAAGTTTGCAATTAGCCATCCCGCTCCAATTGAAAGCAGGATCGCAAAAAAACGTGGTTTTTCATCAATATCTTTGCTCATGGGTGTTTCTAAGCTCAAAATTCTACGGAGTTCACTAGAAATATTTATTGTAATAAAAAGTTAAACATCAGCAGTTTAATCATAGTATAGAAAAAAACATAACAAAAAGGGGTAGCTTTGGGATTTTTTTCTATCTATTAAACTTAACACTTTCACTGCTAAGCTCAAAACAATAACATTCGGGCAGTGCTAACACTGTGGAATGCTATACGATTCTGACTCACGGTGTGAGTCATGAGCACTGCGGCCCATATGTCGCTGACCTACCAGGTAGGTCGTCAGCAGTTAAAGTGTTAATCTAATCGTGTAATTGAGAACGGTCGCCTTTAAAACACAGTTTAAAACACTTTCGTTCGTGTTCAAAAAACGGCCTCGACGGGATAACAGCGTCTTAAGCAATACCTACCCAGTCAGGTCATGGATTGGGCGACCGTTTTCTATGGTATTCTATCTGGAGCACCTTAGACATTTTTTTTTACCACCAGAGATGTGTGTGGTAGCGAGGCGGTGAGCGAGGAAACAATACGCCAACACCGCCTCGCTACCTGTGGAAAAGCAGCCAGGGTACGCGCGTAGGCAAAGGGGGGCCGGGACGCGCTCCTCCCGGCACCCGCTCATCGCGTTCGATTGACCAACTTGATCGCTGAGGTTTTCCACTGTTATTACACCATACCTTCTGAAAGTACGCAAATCACGTTATTCCCGTCGCGTAAGATGCCGGGGTAGCTATTAATTAAGCCAGATCTGATTAGTTGCGACCACTAACTTACCTCCGTCAAGATTGCAGACTGCAGATGCACTGGGTAGATTTTCTGCTCCATTTTTATTCTCACCTGAATGAGTCCATAAGAAGTGCATACAATGGAATTTGGCTTTGTTTGAGCATGAGGTGAGTAATGGTGACGCAGCGGTAATGTTGAGATCAATGAGTTCCTTTATGAAATCAGGAATGATTCACCGATTCCAGTATTTTTCTCTAACTTAAATGAAACTTGCAAAGTAAATTATGAACGAAACATGTTTTATAATGATCACCTTGCAGTAATTATGCAGTAAAATAACTGTGGAAGGTTATTAATATTATTAAAGTGAGACATTGGCTACTTTTATGGCAGTCACCGATGCAGTGGGTGACCTCACTCGTCATATTTGTTGTTTCTGTCAATTTTATTGTAGGTACATACAACGTTTGAAATACCTACTTGCCTACCACATCCCAGGCAAAAAAATAATCTAGAAACCAACATATTTTACCAACCAGACGTAATCTCGTCTAAAATCATGAGTGAAGCACCCATTTCTTTTGTGTGCGTGCTGTCACGGGGTACATATGGTGACGGGTTGTAGCACCTGCGCTTAAAGCTAGTGCATTTGTGTGAGTGTAGGTCCCTTGTAGATCAAACGAGATTGTATTACCTTGCATGCTTCACATCTTTTTAGAGCAATATTCGGTACGTATTTCTTTCAAATCCGTGATTTTACCAAGACAAGATGTGCGCCAGCTGCGATTACGCGACAATCCGTTTAGATGAGGCAAATATTACCACTATAATCTAGAGATTGTGACAAATAAATCGACATGAGTTCAATTTATATCTAAGGGCCAACTATACGCTAAACTTTTTTTGGTGGCCTATTTCCAATAGCTGATGAAATTGACTCCATTGGCACCTCAACTACACGAGTAACGTACAATGAAAACTCATGGCAAAGTGAATATAATAATAGTGAGGGCGCTCTCGGGTGGCGACAAGCCTATCGTGCGGGGGGTGCGGGGGGCGGGGGGAGCGGTCCCAGTACCGATTCACCTGCGCGCTGTACCTCAACGGCCGGAGCCTCACCCCTCCGCACACCGCGCGAGCCCCTCCGCACTCCGCGCGAGCATAGACCCGCCGCGACTACTAAGCGCACCTTCGATCAACAATATCCAACTAGATAACGCGTCAGCGCTCAAAACATGTCCCGGCAAATAACGCCTCACTATTGAGGAGAGTGAGGGAGGTCTTATTCTGAATTAGTTGCGTTCGAACAAAGCCAACGTAAGCACGTCTCGCAATGCCGCAGTGTTCCTTCAAAAATTACTAGGAATTATGGTTGCTTTGAGGTCGAAATTATAATGTATTCGGACTGTTTTCTCGATTCGTTAACAAAAAATGTTGTATATTTACGAGGACAGAATTTCTCTTTGATTTTGTATGCGACCCGTTATCTAGTTGTATATTGTTGATCGAAGAAGCGCACCCACTTTATTGTATTTACGCTATGCTCATGGTATATTTGTGTACGTAAACGTATCTGTCAAACGTACTAAACAGATACAAATGAGTAAATTAAATAATCTCGTCGTATTTGTGCAGCGTTTAGCGCGTTGCATCGCACTATTGCTTTCTTTGTCGTGTAACGGATGTTAATGTTTACTGTAGTTGTTATTGCTGTTTATTATCGACTCGGAATCATGTAAATGTACATGTAGAAGTATTTTTATGTTCTTTTTAACCTATTTCGTTCAATTATTGGGCAAAGATTTTGTATGCATATATGCATCTATCTACATAATTTGCACAATCAATGTCACACTGTAATAATATGTGACATATTCTATTCTATGGGTAGGGTAGAGTTTTTTAGCGCGCCTTAGGAGAGGCCTATATTCTGCCGTGGACGATGATAGGCTGATGATGATGATGATGATGATAGGTGCATACGATTACAACATAAGAAAATAAATTATTTGAGTACAAATGGTAAAAAACTTAAATGCGTTTCATATTTTTCCGTATTTCAGTCCATCAAACTGAACAATTTTCACTATGAATCCAAAATCGAACTCGCGAAAAAAATTATGTTTCATGAAAATGTTAGCTATTCGACCCAAAAATTTATGGAATAGCTTATTACGTATCAGGTTGTGGTTGTTTCTCCCACACACTACAAGCAACCATATCCCTTATTCGCCTCGTATGACACTCATGGTATAGAGAACACCCCCAAAGTGTTGAATACTAAAATAAAACTACTACAACAACTAACATAAAAAAGTCTTGAGTAAGTGTCACGTATAGCCAGCAACGAATACACGTAAACACGTTAGTCTTACTACATCTTAACTA
Source organism: Agonopterix heracliana (assembly GCA_963693445.1). Lineage (NCBI taxonomy): Eukaryota > Metazoa > Arthropoda > Insecta > Lepidoptera > Depressariidae > Agonopterix > Agonopterix heracliana. Next base: position 6,299,505 of record OY856321.1, read on the forward strand.
TTATAAAACCGTAAACTCATAAGGAATAAAAAAGTAGCGGTTCACTTCATATAAACTCAATTAACGCTCGAAAGCGCGATTTAAATGACGTGCAGCGCCATCTATTGACAAAATTGTTAGTTTGTTTGTTTTTTCGCGCATCACGCAAAAACTACTGAACCGATTGTGATGAAACTTTTTTGTTAGATAGCTTATGATCTGATTTAAAATCTGGTATATAATTTGTGCGGACGAAGTCGCTGGAAAACACTAGTTTTATATAAATTTGTAGTTAAGTGTAATACCTATGTTAGATTTAGATGCTGGCATCTGTCATAATTCATCTACCATCTTTCTCACATCTCCCACTCAAGACCTTATGAGCAGGGAGAGGCTAAAAATCAGCGCTTCAACCTCGTGACAGCACAGCTGAGCCTCGACCTTTTGTCTCGGTTGTGTAGCTTATCCTACTTTTGTACTTAGATTGTAAGAAAAACTGTATAATTGAGACAATAAACTATTTATTTATTCAAAACAATTTTTAATTTAGTTTAATTTACGATGTGAAACAACTAAACAACATCCAGTTACCAAAGGTCCGCTACCAGACAACACCATACAAAACAAGCAACTTGTCAACTCAAAAACACAATCATAAAACAAAACCTTGACAAAGTAACTCATAGAGCACCGCTCTGCATTAACATTCTACTCACGCGCACACTCCGGCGTCACCCCCTCCCCTCCCCGTCCCCACTCCACCCCCCCACACTACTAAATATAGATAAGTCTACTGGTATACCACGTTATGGCTCGTTACCCAAATGCTTTGGGGAATTTTTCGAAATTCGTTACGTAAAGATTTTTTTTCTGTTTATTTTAGTATCTTAAAATTCATTAAAAAAATTAACGATTAAACGAGATTATTAACGTTTCGATTTTAGATTTTCCATATAATTTACCTGTGACGTCATTTGCAAATGGTTTGCGAGAAAAGTTTGCAAACTCCATGAAGAAAATATTTGCATAGATAAAAAAGTCAAAAAATTTCATTTCCGTTTGGACCTTTGTTAGCCAGATCCCATCTAGTATAAATTGTCAAAAACTCAGGGCAATTTTGTCTCAAGTAATATTGAAGCATCTTTATTTTATTACAAAATGTCTGTAATGTTTATTGTTATCTCGGAATGATTTTCGATTCATCCCTAAAAAAGATCTTGACATAGGTACCGAATTACTTCCGTAGCGTGTCCCTTTACTAGCTCCCTTCAAAAGACATCAACGTGTGATGCAATGGGTAAAACTGTGTGTTATTTTATTTTTACATTTGATCACACTATCAATATAATATAACAGTCATTTGTCAGGGTCTTATGAATTCATAAAAGATAATAACGTAAATAAATACTATAACTACAATCTCCTTTCTAATAATGAATTTGACACTGTCACTTATATTCAAGAAAAAAAATACAATAGCCCTTTGTAATTTTAAAACAATAACCGTTTTGTTTTTAATTTATACAAATGGCTTATGGTCACGATTTTTTCGTCATCTTTCAGATCTTTCTTTCTTTCACTCGTAAATAATTATTTGAATTAAATCTCTTTTAAATAAAATTAATTCATCGTGTATGCATATGCTCACGACTATATTCCCCGAGGGGGTAGTCAGAGATATTCTGAAACCTCAGAACATCCACGTTTCACCAGTAGTACCGAAACTCTGTCCAGCCAGTGTGTGGGTTGAGCCCGTGTCGCCACTTATAATCAATACATACCTCGAAATTGAAGCATGCATGTTCATCGTGTAAAATCTCTTTAATATAATTTAATATAATCATTAATAATTGACTAACACCCGTATTCTTAGTTGTTATTCGAGTGAGGAATCACTCGAGTCGAGGAAGTTTTTGACATTTTTGTCATACAAATTATGTCAAAAACATCCTCCACTCGAGTGATGAAATGTCAAGAAAACAACTAAGAATACGGGTGTTAGATGCTATATATCCATAGAAAAGTAATGAATAAACCTCAATTGTGTTTTTTGTCTTGAAATTGAAACTTTTGAGCTATTATCACAGATTATTTAATAACTTACTATTTTGAAAAAGATGAATTGATTGAATTGAATTGTATGACTCTAAGGTATGACTCGTAAACTATAGAGTTACTATTTATTCGACCTACGCACTAATTAGGCGCAATTTAGGAACTATTTATTGGCACCAATCATATGCTGATTCCCGCCAGGAGTAAGCTAGCTATACACCCCACTTAGGAGACTTAGGACACCTATACTTAGTCTTCTAATCTAAAACATTATCTAAAATCATTGTAAAACCACATTCTATTGTTAAAATTTCTCCTTAGCAATAACACTTTCGTCAATGATTGTAATCGCTCAATTGAGAGTGAATTACATGCCATGTTTATTACATTACATTACAGAATACACTTGCACAATGCACCGTAATATTTTAGATTACAATTGTATTACATGAAAACCAATGTCTAAGTTACGTAAATATAATGCGATGATACAAAATGCTAGTGGATTGATTTATGGTTTCCAGAGGCGGTTAGTGTGGTAACTTAGGTGATCGTAAGTAATGTCGAGCAGCGCGTCTTTTTGGAAAGGTGACTGCTGGTGGTTTTTAGGGATCCGTACCCAAGGGCGCCAATGAGACTCTATCTATTGACTAAGCCTACGCTGTCCGTCAACCTGTCTGCTCGTCTGTAATAAGAAGCCAGAGTGGGTAGAGTATGTGGTTTAAAGGTTAATGATACTTTTCCTTACACCCTGTATACTAAGACAGAGCTGAGGTGAGCTTTTGTATGGAACAGCAGATTTTTTTTGCTATTTCGATATTGGTGTTTTAGAAAAAGTTTTTCAATTTGTCAGCATATTAAATTGGACCCTGTATTTTGTTTGTCTGCATCGCGATCTTCGTGTCGTATAGGTAGGGTCCTCCTTTTCAATTTAGTGGTTTACTAGTATAAAGGTACCTACGTCCCTTTCTATTTCACTTATCCTTCACGAATTAACCTTGGCCTATGCCCTACAGTAGGATTCTGCACAGTAACTTAAATAGGTTCCTAATCTACTCAAATGTCCTATACATCTGGGTCGATTAGGCATACTGTTATGTATGTATATATAGGTGTGTGCCGACACCGCCATATTAGAATTAAGTAAGAACCCAATAAACGTGAGTGTGCTAATAACAGTCCGTGGTTTCACTTGTCCCGTACCGACTTAACATTGACGACGAGCGCGTACCCGCGTTTTTATTTTATTAATTGTGAAATGGCTCAATTCGGAATTTTGAGCAATTTTGATCACAATTTGCATTCGTGGCAAACTTATAAAAGCCGTTTGACGCAATGGTTTATTGCTAACGACATCAGTGCTACGAGTGATGTTACGGGAACCAAAAGACGGGCAATACTATTGAGTGCACTCAGCGATGCCACATACCGTCTCGCATCAGATTTAGCGTTGCCGAAAGAAGTCCAAGTAGTGCCTTACGAAGACATTCTCGCGCTGTTGGACAACCATTTTTCACCCAAAAGATGTGGTTTTGGCGAAAGATATAAATTTTACTCGGCCACACAAAATGTGGGTGAATCTTTTACAAAATGGGCGGCACGACTACGTGGCCTAACGGCTCATTGTGCGTTCCTCAGTGTGGAGGAGGCTTTGCGAGACAGGTTCGTCATGGGCATGGTGGCTGGGCCGGAGCGCGAAAAGCTGTTCGCGCACGACCTCGCCTCGTTGACGCTAACAAAGGCGGTGGAGCTGGCGGAAAGTGTCCGCAGCGCGCGAGTAGGAGCCGGCACCGCTGCCGGCGCCGGCGCCGGCGCGTTCTCTTCACCGCACGAGCCGTCACACGAGGAGGTGTTTAAGATTGCACAGGGTTCCGGAAACAGTGCTAGTGATAAAGGAGTGATTTGTTCAGTTTGTGGTTACAAAAATCATAAATCATCTCAGTGTCGGTATGCTAAATATAAGTGTAAAAAGTGTAACGAAAAAGGTCACTTAAGGCGAATGTGTAAAAAAATTAAGATAATTGAAACCGGCGGCAGTGCAAACGAAAGCGAGAGCGATGACGACGGTGAGTTATTTGTGATTCGATCAGTAAATGGTAAACCAATGTGGGAAATTGTATTTGTCCTAGGGGTGCAAATGAAGTTCCAGGTTGATAGCGGTTCTGCTGTTACTGCGATATCCGAACTTACATACAAGGAACATTTCAAAAGCGAGCCATTATCACTAACTAACAAGCGTTTATTAACTTATACCGGTGATCGCATCAGCTGTTTAGGTGTAGTTCGGTTACCTTTTACGTACACAAATAAAACGCACACATTAACCGTGTATGTTATACGCGATGGCGGCCCACCGCTTCTGGGCCGCGATTTTATTTCGGCATTTAATTTAGAAATGGTACCCGTCAACGTAAATTATTGTGAGTCATCAAATAATATTATGGAAGAAATGCAGTCACGTTTCCCTACTGTGTTTTCGGATGAACTAGGGAAATTTAATAAAGGCGAAGTTACCTTACGTTTAAAGGAAGACGCTAAGCCTATATTTTTTAAAGCTCGTCCAATTGCTTTCGCCTTAAAAGATAAGATAGATAAGGAGTTGGACCGCTTAGTAGGTATAGGGGTATTGGAACCGGTTCAACACTCTGAGTATGCGTCACCAATTGTACCGGTGTTGAAACGTAACGGGTCGATAAGATTATGTGTAGATTACTCAGTATCGATTAATAAACAGCTGATTGTAGACCAATATCCATTACCGACTGCTCGTGAACTTTTCAGTAAATTACATGGAGGCCAGCGGTTCAGTAAGCTTGATTTGACTCAAGCCTACTCCCAATTTGTTTTAGACGAAAAGTCACAAAGGTTTACGTGCATAAATACGCATAAAGGACTTTTTAAATATAAGCGGTTGGTGTTTGGCCTATCTAGCGCTCCAGCAATTTTTCAGCGGACAATGGAGGGGATTCTGTCGGGAATAGACGGAGTGATGTGCATGCTCGATGACATTTTAATAACAGGGCGAAACCGGTCCGAACATTTACAAAGACTTGATACTGTTCTCGAACGTTTGAAAGATGCAGGTTTAACCCTACAAAAGGAGAAGTGCTTTTTTTTTAAAGATCAAGTTGAATATTTAGGTTATACAATCGATAAGCATGGACTAAAAAAGTCGCTAAAGAAAGTAAAGGCAATATTGAATGCGCCAATTCCGAATAATGTTAATAAGTTACAGTCATTTTTGGGGCTAATTAACTATTATAGGAATTTCGTCCCACAGGCATCCACAATTCTTAGCCCACTTTATAGTTTATTACAAAAAGGAGTAAAGTGGAATTGGAATAAAGAACATGACTGCGCATTTAATACAATAAAAAAATGTCTAGCATCGGATCAGGTACTAGCTCATTTTAATCCGGATGCCCAAATAATTTTAACCGTGGATGCGTCACCGACAGGGTTAGGCGCCATATTGTCACAGATCGAGACTGACGGCTGTGAACGTCCCGTGTCGTTCGCGTCACGTACACTGAATGCTGCCGAAAAACATTATTCGCAGATTCAAAAAGAGGCGACAGCAATTATATTCGGTGTACGTCGATTTCACCAATATCTATACGGCAGATCGGTTCCGTTCATCCGCCGTACAGACCATAAACCATTATTATCTATTTTGGGTCCACATCGTGGCATTCCAGAAGTCACTGCAAATAGGCTTCAAAGATATGCAATGTTTCTGTGCGGTTATAATTATACAATAGAGTATATACGCAGCGCTAACAATAGTGCCGACTACCTGTCGCGAGCCACGGTACCCGAGAGTGAGTCATGCTCAGATAGCGGGCTGGAGGACCGCGCCTCATATCTACACTTTGTTATAGACGGGACTCTGCCTACCACTATAAAAAATTTACGTAATGAAACCAGTAAAGACGGTGTTCTTATACAGGTTGTTGATTTTATATCAAAGGGATGGCCAAAAAAGATAACCGACGACAAACTGAAGCCCTACTTTTTGTGTAGGACACAGTTGTCTTTTGAAAACGGTTGTGTTATGCGCGGCCATAAAGTGGTGATACCCGAAAAATTAAGAGACGCAGTGTTAGCAGAACTACATAAATCACACGTAGGCATTGTGAAAACGAAAGCGGAGGCTCGAAGTAGGTTCTGGTTCCCGGGAGTGGACGATCAGGTGGAGAAAATGATAGCGAGTTGCGATGTATGTTTACAACTTAGACCGTCTCCGCCCCGCGCTCCGCTCGTCGTGTGGCCCCACCCTCAGCGGGGCTTCGATCGAATTCATGCCGATTTCCTCGGGCCGTTAAATAACAATGTTTATTTGGTTATTGTTGACGCATATACAAAATGGGTTGAAGCGTATCACGTGCGTTCCACTACGACAACAGCGGTCGTAGATAAACTGTACGAATTCATGTCACGGTTTGGCATTCCTAAATCAATAGTTAGTGATAATGGCACAGCTTTCGTATCGCAAGAGTTTAAAATGTTCTGTGCATCGAACGGTATATCGCACATGACTTCCCCCGCTTATCACCCGGCCAGCAATGGGCAGGCGGAAAGCTACGTGAAAGTTGTCAAAAAGGGAATAAAATCTTCTATAATGAGCAGTAGCAATATTAAAGAAAGTAATTCACGATTATTAAAATACCTATTTGACTATCGAAATTCGGTCCACTCAACCACTGGCTTTTCACCAGCAGAACTGGTTTTCGGACATAAACTTCGTTCGCGCCTAGATTTAATCGACCCCTCACCGCCGTCATCGCCAAGCATTGTATCTAAAAATGTGGAACGTAAACAGTGTTTGCAGGCTAAAGCATATGGCGGCACAAACAAACAATGTTTCGCGCCCGGTGATTGTGTTTTGTATAAAAAGACTGTTACAAATAATCGGTATTCATGGCTAAAAGGAATAGTAATTAAAAAGATAGGCCAGATTATATATTTGGTAAAAGACTGTTTATCCAAGCAAGAATTGAAAAAACACAAAAATCAATTAATTATGTACAAGGGGAGCAGTGACAATGGAAACAGTTCATGGAACTGTCCGATCGACTTAGACGATTGTGTCACTTCAGAAACGAATCCTGATCAAGATCAGACACCATCCTTATCGAACAGCCAGGAGGAGCCAATACCATTGACTCCTGAGGCAACCACCCCTGACTCTCAGCCCGGGGGGAATATAACTGAGATATCAGAACAGGGGTCTAACGCCCCACCAGTTGAGAGGGCTGTTCAGGGAGGGAAGTTATTGCGCCCCATATCTAGAGTAGACTACAGAGGGTTTTTCTATTTAGATATTTAAGATTATAACGGTTACGGGTTTTTTATATTTAATATTGTTATGTTGTCACTTTTGTATTTTGTAATTGTTAAATTAAGGGGAGGAACTGTTATGTATGTATATATAGGTGTGTGCCGACACCGCCATATTAGAATTAAGTAAGAACCCAATAAACGTGAGTGTGCTAATAACAGTCCGTGGTTTCACTTGTCCCGTACCGACTTAACACATACCTACCTAAATAAGCTGATATTTGATACCTTTTTTTCGCGATTTCGATGTTAGTCCCATAGAGAAACTTGTTCAGTTTGATGGTCTGCTCATCCCTTTAAAAAACCGTAGGTGTATTAAGTCTGACCCTGTGTACAGTTTGGGCAAGCAAGTCCTCTGTAAAAAAGGCTACTATAAACTCGATGATTATGAATGACCAAAATGTCTGGTCTTGACAATGTTACACTATGTAATTCAATATTGTATTTGTAAGTGTACTTTGTATATATATAATTTTTTTTAATATAATTTGTAGAGTTTCTGGCCGCATTTTATCTACAACGGAACACCTTCCGACGCGGTGGTGGAGTCAAAAATGACGTCACAAAGCAATCCATGTGATATTATTTAGTATAAAACATTTTGAGTTGTTTGAGTTTGAAGAGGTATATCGTAAAAGTCGTTCATGTTATTGACGCAAACAGAAAAATAAACACAATATAGTTTTTGTTCTTATTGAAAGTAATTTTTTATCGAATCAGAGCAATACTTGTCATACATTCAAGTTGAATTTTGAAATCACCTTCCAAAATTGGACTTTGTTTTTTAAAAACCTCAACCTTTAGGATATAGCAGTCATAAATAATACGTTTTACAGTGTCAAGATAAAAAATAAAACGAAAAAAGATTTTTTTAACACTGTAGGTGTTAAAAATTATGCAGCCACAGGTATTAATGATATACCAAATAAATTTACCAAATTTAATTTAGTTTAAGTGTTTGGAAATCGTAAAGGTTTATAAATTCATAAAATTTGTTTTTTTTACGATTTTACTGAATCAAAATGTTAATATTAATTTGAAAATATACATTTAGGTACCAAACTTCTGGTCAATATAGGTAGGTAGGTACTTTAAATTACCTCGGATAATAATATTATATTACACAAGTGTTTACCCGCGACTTCGTCCGCACAAATTATATACCAGATTTTAAGTCAGATCATAAGCTATCAAACAAAAAAAGTTTCATTAAAATCGGTTCAGTAGTTTTTGCGTGATGCGCGAACAAACAAACAAACACACAAACAAACCGACAGACAAAATTTCTAAAAACGGTTGATTTCGAGTCAGGGATACATAAAAACCATATCATACCCATAGACATATTACTCTAGCGATAGACAAGCTCGTTCAAACAAACAACATGTCACACAAAACAACACAAAATGACTCATTGCGGTCTGTCATTGCCATAGTGACGAAGTGAACTCGGGAACATCAATCAGGTGCGTACACCTCATTCAAGTGGAACATGTTGCTTCTATGGAAGGGCAAGTCTAGAGTTTAAGTCTATGATCGTACCTAATCTTTTTTTTGTAAATATCTTCAATGTACAGACAAACTTCAGTTACAGTTTTATAAAGTTTAGATAGGTTAATAATAATCTAGAATTAAACATTTTAACGGGTTCTTACCGCGTTTACATCGGGAACTCAAATATACTAAAACGCGGTAAGAACCCGTTAAAATGTTTAATTCTAGATTAAATAATAACCGCGTAACTCTCAAATACTGTATTAGGTTAATAATAATTATATTAATATTAGATTTTTTTAACTCACATCCATAGACGACAGAAAATGCTCTGAACCAAATTTTGAAAGACTTTTTTTTAATATTGTTTATAATTTTTCTACAAACTTGTTTCCTTAATATCAAAACAAGTCATAAAATCTATAGGTGTAGGTGTAGAATAATGTTAGATGTTACGTGAATGTACGTATACAGCTACGTATACAGGTACGTATACTATAGTATAGTTAGAATCCTAACCGTAGGTTTCGTATAATTGAACGATTCTCTATGAACGCGAGAGCTCGTAGGCTATCATTAAATGTTAAGTCTTATACATACTGTTCGAGTGTTACATAACAACATTTGCTAAGTTGTAAGCTAAAATAAGGTAAACCTAAATTCCTATATGCTGAAAGACATACCTAATAATCGATTGGTACATCGATACATATAGACCGGTGGCCAGCTACAGTCAACTATACCTTATAAAATTAATGAACTAATGCATTATGCACCTAAAGTAGACTAAAAATAAGTCATAAAAAACGTGATATGCCAGGGCGCAGCTTGGCACGTTTTCCGGTGTGATGAAAAACGTGGACCCCAAAAACACCCCATTTTACCTCATCGAATTAAAGGATGGAACTTGTCTGTTGGTCTGGAGGCCGATTAGTAAAGCCTAAAAAACCTGGTCTGCCGCCGCCTATCCTGGCACGTTCATGGGTCCGACTGAATTTAGGGTGCCCCTCGGAGGGTGGATTTTACCTCATCGAATTAATGAATGAAATCAATGCCAATTTATAGTCCTATCAACTATGTTTACATATGCCTTGGTTTGCCTAGGCTCAGCCTGGCAGGTTTCCGGGTGCGACTGACTTTACTTTCAAAAAATTGCGAAGCCAAACTTTAAAAACCGATATAAATCTACAGATTCTGCGGAAAATTTTACTGAAATTCACTTGTATAAATTAACCAAGATATATGTACTCATACAAATATCCCTGAAGGTGGAATTTTAATAGAAAAGGTCAACGGCCCGCGGAAACTAAAAGAGATAGGTATGTGGTCCCGAAGGAAAAAATGTCAAAAACCCTGGGCAATTTGACGTCCCGATGAAAAAATCCAAAATAGATAAGATAAGATAAGATAAGATAATATAGAATATAGAGCGGTCGGCGCGCTGTGTGAGTACAAATCAAATTAGTAGCAAAGCCCGGCTTACGATGTTTACCTTTCGGTTCTATCAGAATCAGAAGGCATATTTTAGTGTCGAAAAAAATGGTGGCACAGAATCGTTAATCTATGTAACAAATAAATTGATAGATAGATAGATAACTTATTTATTATTTCACCTGAACAATACAGGAAAAAACAGTGACTGACAAAGGTAGACAACTACCTACCTACACGATAAATTAAAATGCCTAATTAGGGTATTCGGACATCGTAAGTTTTTTTTTTATTAAGGGCTCTTTCCTGATGTTTTACACTGCAATTCTGCCAATATCATGATGACTGGAAGTATCGAAATCTCAATCTCCAGGATTGTTTTATTAACAAAAACATATTTGACGACACCAAATAGCGGAACTGCGTGGCAAGTCCAGAGACACCAACCGAGACGACCGCCCGTCAATAGACCCGCCAAGCGACTTAGCTAGTTTAAGACGCTGTTATACCGTCGAGGCCGTTTTTTGAACACAAACGAAAGTGTTTTAAACTGTGTTTTAAAGTCTGAAATTAAATTATGTCTTATTTAAGGATCAGGCGGATGGGCGACTGTTCTCAATAACATGATTAGATTAAGTTTACTCGATAGAAAAAAATCCCAAAGTTACCCCTTTTTGTTATGTTATTTCAATAATACTATGTTTAAACTGCTGATATTTAACTTTTTATTCTTGTACTTAACTAAATACATTAAATATTTCTAGTGAACTCAGGAGAAGTTTTAGCTTATAAACTCCCATGAGCAAAGATATTGACGAAAAACACGTTTTTTTGCGATCCTGCTTTCAATTGGAGCGGGATGGCTAATTGTAAACTTATGCTTGCAAGAAAGAGACGCTTGCAGTGGGATAACCTAGCCTTAAATAGTAAAAAACGAGTAAAACACTTAGTTCAACATGTCTCGATATAATATGGCGTTGACATGAAATAGCTTCGAAACCGGTGATTAGCCCAAAATAGTAAAAAAATACGTGTCCATCAAGCTAGCGTACACATGACGGGAATCAAGATTAATCATTTAGTGCCATTTAATAATAGTGCCTCTGTAGTTTGCTAAATATTCATACATATTTTTCCCTGTTAGTGCTTTTGTGTTTATTACTCTTTGACATCCAAAATCTCATAATGACAGGCCTTCAAGAAAATGACTTAGAAACATGGATCTAAATCATAAAGGATACCACTCCTCCTTACAAGCATTAATACAAGAAAATTGGCGATGGCGTCGTCGATATTTCCAATTTTAGGTGTGTCCCTTTCTATCCAATGACGTAGTTACGAAATGACAGGAGAGGAGCTACTTACTTACTACTACTAGATTAGAAAGGGACAAAGTTAACGTCACAAAAAACAACGTCGCGATGGAAAAGAACGATCATTACCGACCACAAACGAGTATTATCATGTTTCACGTCTTGTTAGGCAGTCTGCACTCCACTATAGAGGATTCCAAACTTCTTGCATGGAAATAAACAAGTTTTTTTCGTCTTTCATATATTAGAATATCGAGCTAGAGTATAGGCGTACACACGAATTCACACGATAGTTCAAAACTCTAGTATCAAAATAAATTGTTCCTGTAATAGAGACTCTGGAATTATGAAATTTTGAATTTCAGAGAGTAATAAACACAAAAGCACTAACAGGGAAAAATATACACTTATATGTTTCGCAAACTACAGAGGCACTATTTAGGAACTACTTATTTAATGGCACTAAATGATTAATCTTGATTCCCGTCATGTGTACGGAGGCTTGATTGGACACGACGTATTCTTACTATTAAATAAAATAAGGAGATTGAGATTTCGATACTTCCAGTCATCATGATATTAGCAGAATTGCAGTGTAAAACATCAGGAATGAACCCTTAATAAAAAAAAATACCTACGATGTCTGAATATCTTAATTAAGCATTTTAATTTATCGTGTAGGTAGGTAATTGTCTACCTTTGTCAGACACTGTTTTTCCTGTATTGTTCAAGTGAAATAAATGAGTTATCTATCTATCTATCAATTTTATTTGTTACATAGATTAACGATTCTGTGCCACCATTTTTTTCGACACTAAAATATGCCTTCTGATTCTGATAGAACCGAAAGGTAAACATCGTAAGCCGGGCTTTGCTACTAATTTGATTTGTACTCACACAGCGCGCCGACCGTCAATGGTTACAAAGTTATGAGGACTTTGAAAATGTAAGACGACCATCTTGGATCTCCTATTTTGGATTTTTTCATCGGGACGTCAAATTGCCCAGGGTTTTTGACATTTTTTCCTTCGGGACCACATACCTATCTCTTTTAGTTTCCGCGGGCCGTTGACCTTTTCTATTAAAATTCCACCTTCAGGGATATTTGTATGAGTACATATATCTTGGTTAATTTATACAAGTGAATTTCAGTAAAATTTTCCGCAGAATCTGTAGATTTATACCGGTTTTTAAAGTTTGGCTTCACAATTTTTTGAAAGTAAAGTCAGTCGCACCCGGAAACCTGCCAGGCTGAGCCTAGGCAAACCAAGGCATATGTAAACATAGTTGATAGGACTATAAATTGGCATTGATTTCATGCATTAATTCGATGAGGTAAAATCCACCCTCCGAGGGGCACCCTAAATTCAGTCGGACCCATGAACGTGCCAGGATAGGCGGCGGCAGACCAGGTTTTTTAGGCTTTACTAATCGGCCTCCAGACCAACAGACAAGTTCCATCCTTTAATTCGATGAGGTAAAATGGGGTGTTTTTGGGGTCCACGTTTTTCATCACACCGGAAAACGTGCCAAGCTGCGCCCTGGCAGACCAAGTTTTTTATGACTTATTTTTAGTCTACTTTAGGTGCATAATGCGTTAGTTCGTTAATTTTATAAGGTATAGTTGACTGTAGCTGGCCACCGGTCTAATAGTTGGTAATAGTTGGGAGCGACTGGATGAGGAAGGCCGAGGACAGAGTTTTGTGGCGCGCCTTGGGAGAGGCCTATGTTCAGCAGTGGACGATGATGATGATGATAGTTGGTAATTGTAGCATAGTATCTGACTACCCCAAAAGATTCATAAATTTCTAGTTTAGATAAAACTCATGGTATAGAGCTTGTTTTAGTTTGAATTAACGTTATTAAACCATTTACCAGACAAATATAATTGTTGTGATCCCAAACGTAAGCTACTAGGTTTTTTTATTATGAAAACCATACAACAACGACACATATTATAACATCCATGACTGAACCGGGATTCGAACCCAAGACCTCTGGTTTAGCAGTCCGGCGAGGTATCCAATACACCTACTGGGTCGTCAATATTTATCTATAACTACACAATTAAGATGTTCCAGTCATTGCTTTCATAAAACAATTAATTGCTCATTGAAGGTAAACCAATCAAATATAGTCATTGTACCTTTTTTTTTTTTTACTTTTTTGCAGTATAACGTATAAATTAAAAGTTTTTACGACGATGTAAACATCGCTTTACATCGTGACCATGCTGCCATAACAATAAGGTGCTCATAAAAATAAAAACATCTAATAATAAAATCCTAGTTAGTCTAATATGATTTATAAGAACTCACCAAAAATAATTCCAAAGAAAAAAAAACAACTGCCAAAAAAGAAAACTCCAGTCGGAAAATCCACATAAAATATAGTTTTTATTAAAACGTTCACTCCACTACACAATTCTACACAGTTTACTAAAATTCTACACAAATATAGTGCAAACAAACACTTGAAAAAAAGTTACACAAACTTTTTCGAAAATCGAACGTATCACGTGATTGGTAGAGAAAACGGCGCGCGTTCAACTCCTGCGCAAGAACTTCAGAGACTGGCGCGAGCGTGCGGTGTGGCCATAGTGCATGATAAAAAACCTGCCACAGGTTAATAGGGCTGCCAGATTGTATATAACTGGATACAAAACTGTATACCTAATTGGATGGATGTTTGTATCCTGGACTCTAATGTATAAATTGGATACAAAACCAAAGCAATAATAGTTTTATAAACTAAAAAAGCTCGTTTGAGTGAGAAAATCGTAGACCTGGAGTGCGATTTTTGAATCTCATTCGGTGAGCTCGGCTGTTGAAAATGTCAAAATTACTAAAAAACTATTATTATTTTTGGTGGTGTTCCATTCTAAGTTACGCATTTTTCTACTGCTGATTTGACTTTCAAAAATTGCTCTCCTGTAGTATGATTTTTGAAAGTTAAATCAGCAGTAGGAAGATGCATATTTTCATAGTAATTTTACTATGAACAATGAATGATTTTACTTCAGGAGTGAGATTTTTGAAAGCCAAATCAGCAGTAGAAAGATGCGTATCTCCATAGTAATTTTGATATTTTCAACTGCTGAGCTCAGCGAATGAGATTCAAAAATCGCACTCCAGTAACATAAAACCCTCTAAAAATTCCACTAACTAATCGGTACACACGGCGACACATCAAGCTATACAAAACCAACAGGCCGCGCGACGTTATAAGTTACTCTATATACGCGCGGCCAGCTTATGTTGGTTTTGTATAGCTTGATGTGTTCGCATCGTGTACATGCTTTAATTTAAAAAAATCTTTTGAAATAAAACCTGTCGCGTACTACATAAAAAAAAACAACGTTAGTTCAAATTATGTGATAAATAAACACAAAAAATCTTATAATTTTGTTACCCTCCTATTTCTTATGTAATTATAGAAATTATACTGGCAGCCCTACAAGTTATTGAAACATAGTCATAAAACCACTAAGATACGTAGAAACTAGTCTATGTAATTAATTGATAAGTTTTGATTGAAATTTATGATTAGAAAAAAAGATCTGTGATTTGATTCAGATATTTAATTGGTGATAAAAACTGATAGTGCGCGATATGCGATTCGGTTCCAATTTATTACTTGTTTTGTTTTCTTAATATATGATAATTATGTTTTCTAATAAAAAATACATTATATCAAACGATACTGTATACATGGTGTTAAGATAAGAATAAGAATAAATGAAATAATTAAAAATAACAAAAGAAAAGGTAAAAAGGTTAAATTGACAAATGATACTCACGTTTTTTTTTGTATATATTATTATATAGTGGATAAAACCATTTTTGCCTAGAGAAAACATATTAATTAGATACAGTGAAACGGGGTGACTTTGAGAATTGGGGCGACTTTGATGATAACTCCAAATGACAACAGGATTGTAAATTTCTCTGCGAAAACAGAACGCAGCCGTATATTCGTTTTTGTGTTGGCATTATTGTCAGTTCATCCATTTTTTAACAAATCTTCAAGGCATGTAACGTGAGGCTGAGTGGTTAAATAATTTGATAAAGTTTGTACTAAATATTCGCAGAAAAAAGTTTCCTATTAGGGGTGACTTTCGAAAGCAATGAAAAAAACTACTGTTATGAAAGTAGCCCCATTTTCAATATAGCTTTTATACGCTAGTTTTTTTTTATTCGACATTAACACATACAATTTTTATTTTAAATACCTATTATTATAAGGCTAGTCGTCACTACCGTATTTTTTTCAAATTTTTAAAACCATAATATGAAAGACACATCCATCTGAATTTCAAAACTAATCAAAGTCACCTCGTTTTACGGTACCACATACAATATAAAGATAAAAATTAAGAATGAACAATCAGACATTGATGAGTAGGTAATAGGTATATAAAACTCAAGATGATTGTCAGAAACGTTTTCTATATTTAGAAATAAATCCAACACTAACAAAAATCTATCTTTCAAACTGGTTATAACCGACAGTTCAAACAATAGTTATTAAAATACAGTTAGTCAATTAACTCCAAACAAAACGTTTTTTTAAAGATAAAGATGCAGTCATTATAACATGAAGAGTGGTATTTTTGAAACTCATACGTTGAACTGAGCAGTAGAATGGAGATAGGAACGTCGTGCGATTTTTGAAAGTCAAATCAGCAGTAGAAATTAAGATGCATATCTCCATAGTAATTTTGTCATTTTCTACTATTGAGTCCAACGAAAGTCTTTCAAAAATACAATTCCAGATTAGCACAGGACCCACAACACAATTGTCAATTTACAATTGACAATTAGAGACAATTGGTCAAATAAAATTGAGGATTGTGCCCAGGAGTGGATTATTGCTTATTTGATTAAAAACAATGAACAAACAATGATAAAACCTTGATAAAACTATCACAACTTTTAACGAAAATTTTATTTAAAACTCATAAAGAACTGCTAAATGTGGGTAAAACAGAAAACTATGGCAACACTGTTCAGTACCGCACGCTCGCACCTGTCCTCCTCAAACTAAAAAACAATAGCAAACATTAAACGTAGTAGCTTAGAGTTTATGGACTGAAACCTTTTTTGATACATAAGTAGCATGTATACGCTATACAGAGTGTACACTTAAATGCGTAACATACTTTATGAGGTGCTTCAGACCATCAAACTGAACAACTTTTACTGGATATGGGAGTTACCAACTTAAAAATCACAAAAAAGAAATCAGCTGTGTTCAAGTAGCTACTCATATTTGCTGATTTTTATTTAGCGATTTAGATTTTGGCTCCATAGTGAAAGTTGTTCAGTTTTATGGTCTGAACCCACCGGTTTAATAAGTTACAGCCTGTATAATATTCATGTATCATTCAACTCCAACTAAAATCTTCAAACATACATTTAAAACAGAAAATGAAAGGATGACGCAAAACATCACAATTCCATTGATATGCAAAACCACAATGTCTTCTAATTAGTCTTTATAAAAGAATTAGTCGAGGAACTGAAGGTCATAGCGACTACAAAACCCAATACAACATTAGAGCAGTAACGACTGTACACAGGTTTAAGAGGATCAGACCACCAAACTAAAAACAAAGACCGAAATCACGAAAAAAAAATCTGCTGTTCCATACAAAACTGCAATCATACGCGACCCTAATGTATGAGAGCTATTACATACAGGCTAAAATTGATATTTTTGGCAACTTTTATTACGGAAGCAAAAAGGGCCAAGCAAAAAAAATCAAAAATCAAATCAGCCGTTCCTCTATACTAAACTGCAACCTCTCTATCTGCTGCCTACTCGAATAAAAAGTGTGCAACAGCGGATTTTTTTTTGCTATTATCGGTTTGCTCCCTTAGTAAACTTTGTTCAGTTTGATGGGTAGACTCTTAGTTTAAAAGGATGCCAATGATATCAATTTCACACCCTGTATATTAAGAAGGACCCTGTATGCGGTACTCGTTGTGGAGACGTACGCTACGCGGAGGCACACCCTGGAAGCTTTATCGTACAAACGGACTCGCACTCAAGAAGAGGCTAGCACATTGTGTGCGGAGTGAGTGCGAGTGAGAGAGAAATACACCACCTGCTTACTGTCGTCCACCTCCTGGACGACTGAGAAGTGGTAAGATCGAAATTGTTATGCGGCAGGGAGTGTCCGTACTGTACGTAGGTAGTACTCATTCTATCTCGTAGTAGTAGTAGCGTAGTATCTCGTCCAATAATGAAGATTCAGAATTCAGTGCCAGTACCTACTGCTAGTTGTATGTATTGAATCAAAACGGAAGAGGCCCGTAGTCGCTTTAACTACCGCAAGGCAGCATTTGCTTTTAGGTTTTTAGGTATTTGATCATTTTCAAAATTGTTAGATATTTTGTATTGGGTGGTAAATGTACCCGAAACCGAAAAACGTGAATGAAGACTTATGACTGTGAAAGAGGCAAAAGAGGTGTGTCCCATTGACCCAAATGACCCCAATGGGACACAGGCTTGAGTATATTGTATTGTACTGTAATATACTGCTGTTGCTTTTCAAATAAAAATATTAAAGTATGTAGGTATGTATGTACTCACTTTGTCCACTGTAGGTAGGTACCTACCATAATCGAATTTTCAAAAAACGCATTACCCTCCTTTGCGTCGCGCAGTCGGCTAAAAAGAAAAACGGTAAACAAACAACAGGTAACATAGTCTGTTTTCGTAAACGCTCCAAAACCGTATCATTTCAAACAGCGATCTAACAAATAACGCCGTCGTCCAAATCAACATACAAGTTTGACAGATTTGATATATTTATAGACCTAAAAAGTAACGGGTCTCTAATTAATACAAAACTAAAAATAAATGGTTTGACCTTACATGGGACAGTGGCGCTTGAAGCAATTTAAAAACCTGTTTCACTACAAATTGATCTTAATAAATCGATCTTATTTGAACGGAGTAAAGTGTAGAATCGATTAGTTATAGTTTAGAATACAATAAGGGACTGTATTATTTGACTGTAGATTGATGAATGTTGATAGATTTAGTTCAGTTATAATGGGATTGAATAATAGTTAGCATTGATTTTGCTATTTGTTACGATTTATTTCTCGACAGAAATTTATGTATGTATTCATTATTCGCTAATAGTTTTTATGTTTCCACCCTTGTTTATCAATTAGGGTAGTCAAAATCCAAAATCGCTTCCTTGCAGTATCTTTAGTAGTCCAATAGTTTTAGAGTTTCCTTGTATGGACACCCTAACAATAATTCATCTATCGCTGAAACTTTGCAGTGTGATAAAATAAAGTATACAGATTACGGTTGACAAATAACCCGTAAAAAAAAAACCTAGATTATTTGTCAACCGTAATCTGTAGGTAGGTATACTTTACTTTATCGCACTGCAAAGTTTCAGCGATAGATGAATTATCGTTAGGGTCAAACCCTAAAATGATTGGACTATAGGAGACGGCGTAGATGCCAATACCATAGCTATTACAGAAAAACTTTGTAGAATTTATAAACCAAAAAGTTTTTTCAACACCGCTATGCGTAAATTGGGGTGGAATCTATAATAAAATAAAAACGTCTAATGTGACAAACGTAACTTACAATAAAATAAATCAATTAAATATGTAACATTTACTTGATTTTTATACAGGGTCCATCTTAATATGCAGACACTTTTTTGTATGCAACAGCTGTTTTTTTTATGCGATTTCGATGTTGGTGTTATAGAGAAAGTTGTTCAGTTTGACGGTCCCTTTAAAAAAAGTGTCGGCATATTAAGGAGGACCCTGTATAATGTTAAAATGTTTAGGGGTGTCAATTAATCAATACCATTGACATATTAAAAAAAGTAAACGCTGTCGACTAGGTATTAGCTTCACAATCCTCAAAAGGTAAGTCAATACAAGAGTAATCGAGTAGTCACTCGTCTGAAAAAGCTGTAAACTCGCGCTTTTACGACCAGCATCGGCAGTAGAGGAACAACCTTACACAAACATTCCAATTGTAATATCTTCTTTAGAACTTAAACAGAATAAGATACTGGGAAACATTTTCTCTTTACATTTTGAGTGACAATCTTGCAACTTGTCGTAAATGTTTATTGGACAACTAACAAATGCGCAAGTACTAAGACAAAACGTATAATAATGGTGCTTTAGACAAAATGCATAACTAAATTGTGTTAACAAATCAAGGCAAAATATGACATACATTTTTCTACGGTACTCGATAGCTGAACGACATTTAATATTAATATTAATTCTAAAATTAAACAAGATGGTAGGTATTACAGGCTGTAACAAAAACGCCGCGCCCTAGTAATACTTAAGGGGATGCTTCAGATCATCAAACTGAACAACTTTCACTATGGAGCCAACGTCGGAAGCGCGAAAAAAAATTGAGAAACATGTTCGCGAAAGTTATTCAGTTTGTTGGGCAGCACTCCCTTAAGTATTGTATTGCAAGGGTATTTTGTTACACCATGTACAGATACATAGTTTTACCTATTTTGCTAGACTTGTGTTAAACGCCTAGATTCTAAACAAACCAGGCTAATGTCATAAGTAAGTTAACGCGAGTTTAAACGTGCTCCGTAGAGGCTTAGTAAATTGATAATGGCCTGTAAACGGCCATAACAGTCGTTTTGTCTGGCTATAGAAAGCTGGTAACATTGACCAAGAAGTTTCACTGTTCAGGGTTTGATTGAGTTTAGACATAGACAATACCTAAGTATGCTATGGGTATTCCCATGGATTTAGAATCATAAAGGATGCCACTCCTTCTTACAAGCATTGAAACAAGAAAATTGGCAATGGCGTCGTCGATATTTCCAATTTAATGTGTGTCCCTTTCTATCCAATGACGTAGTTACGAAAATGACAGGAGAGGAGCTACAAGTTAACATCACAAAAAACAACGACGCGATGGAAAAGAACGATCATTACCGACCACCAAGGGGTATTATCATGTTTCACCGCTTGTTAGGCAGTCTGTCCTCCATTATAGGTATTCCAAACTTCTTGGGTAAGTATTCCAAACTTCTTGTAAGTATGTCACCTTCCTGGTTCAGACCCATGGTGCCATAGCTTAACATTTTCTTTTTCTGGCCATTATTTTTCTGCATGGAAAGCACTATCGGTAAGCGTCCATAAGCTCGGTTCGCATGTAATTGTCTGGGCAGGAAAAGCAGGCATGTTATGAGATAGCTAGACCATACCATAGGTCATAGTCTGAGGAACAATAGGTACTACATTAATACATTAGGTAGGTACGACCCCTCGATGTTACCCTACTTTACTCAAATTTAAGATTCCCTCTAGCTAGATGGTAAATGCCTTCTGAACACCCTTAAAATTTTAATACTAATTTCGAAAATACCTAGTTTGTTCGTTTCTTTGTCACTGTTCAACACATCTACAGTGGCGACCACTCACCACAATAGACAATGAAGTCCAGTTTTATGCATTTATGATACTTCCAACTCGTTTTCGATTGCTTTACTCGCCAGGATCATTCATTATTCATTTTCGAATGCTATGGTTGAAAATCGTATAACAGTGTTAAATAACCTTGTTACAGATTCATAATATATGCTAATAGCAATGTAGAAGATATAAATCTCTTAACCATAATGCACAGTTTCCTAACAATAGAAACACCATCCTGTCGAAACTATAGGTACATCTAAGCTATCATAGGTATATAATTTTGTGAACACACTTATACCGTTCACAGAATTATATACAAATTTTTTCTGGGTAAAATCGAAACCTTAATAATTAAATCAGTAAGTATATAAAAACTCAGCGAAGAACTAATTAAACTATACTCTGAAATGGAATCCGAGACAAAAGACACTCTTTTGTTTGAAATTTTTGATCTGATTTGAAATTTTTGATCTCGGATTCTATTTCAGAGTATAAGTAGACAATTATAATGGTTACCATCCAAACAATACAAAAATAATTATTTTTATCCTGCATAGATGTAAAAAAAAACACAGAAAGAAAAAAGAAAAGCAAACAAATTAATTTAATAATGTACTAAGTACCTAAGACGAAGAAAAAGTAACTTAAGTAGAGATAAAATTATAAAACTTGTTGGTCTAAGAAATACTTATTTAAAAACTAGAAAAGAGATTTTAATATTATTTTCACAAATATATTAAAGCAAAGAGATTTTATTACACCTATTACTGGCATGAAAAAGTAAAAAAAATTTGCAATACCTTCTTAATTGAAAACAAAATTAGTATTGTTTTAAAAACTTTGAAGGCTGCAGCAAAATTTTTTCAAAGCCAGAATTCTCAAAATATTATAAGGAGTTTTTAAATAGAAATACAATTTAAAAATCATAAAATAAAATTAAAAAGTTAATCCCCAAGTATCTTCATCAAAAGAGGGTCCTATAACAAACCACATGTTTCCGAAACACCTTTTATTCAACCGAATGTAACCGAAAACTATAATTCGTTGTAGCTCTAAACAACGTGGTTACGGTTGGTTACAGTCAGACAAGCAGACAGACCGTCAGAGCATGTAATGAGCACGTTGATTACATTTCGGATGTAAGTAGGTACTTCGGATTTGTATTTTTGTGAGATTTATGTTTCGCAATAAATAAAAAAACGGCTTGGACAGAATGACAGAACATTTTTATTTCTTCGTTTAATCACAATTCATAAAGTATGACGTCGTATGGACATCCTCAGTTCTTCCTGTGGGTATCGTACGAGGCGACTAAGGCATATGTGGTCATGTACAATGTTTTTGTGGACAAAAGGATAGCTACCTATCAAGATTTGACTCGTCATTCCATCCTGTAATCTTCAATGTCATAAAAGTAAATTTACTACACACACAATTTAAAATTTAGTTGGTGGTTCGACTACCCCGAAAGGATTGTTGGTCCTGAGTTTGAGACAATAGATCTACATAATATGCTACGATTCTAACACACATATCACTCGCCTCTTACATGCTCGTCGGTTCCGGGTACAATTTACTTGCCCCTTCGAATGTACGCATCTGATTTGATCAGCGTACGTGTGCCTAGGGCGACCCTTTTCAATAATTCCCTTCACACTTACCTTGTTTTCATACGACAACCTACTTTTGCTAATTTTTTACTGGTAGATCAAACTAACAATAATAAAGTGAACAAGACAATATTGCAAACCTCGTTATAGTAAAACTAACAACAGCTGCGCGTGCGCCACCTGCCACGGCGCGTGCTCTTGCGTAGATCCTTTTCTGGATCATTGGGATAAGGTCAGTGTTATAAAACTAATTGGGTTTTATCAGATCCGGTTTAGTTTTAGCTGTCTTAGATAATTCAGAGTGTGTTTAGTACCTAGTTAAGGCTAGAATCCTTTTTATTGTACCTATTTACTAAAGTTACATGTGGTTAGGTACCTACCTATTTAGTACAGCGATGTATTTGTCTGTCGATAAAATGCTAGAACAGTTTGGCAATTCGAGGAGATTTGTAATTAGCGTACAGTTATTTAAGGATGTGTTTACTCTTTAATAATTGCTGTAAATCTTCCTAAGAATAATAAAATAAATAATAAAAAAAAATCAAAAAATAAAATTCTTTATTTTTTTGTCTCTGCCAAATTTCATTAAAATCGGTCTAATGGTTTAGTGAGACATTAACTAAAAAAAATGTGTTTTACTGATTGTCGAAAAGCGACAAAACTCGATCGTTTTCGAAATGTGGCATAGGTATGACTGCAGTAAAGCAATTCGGTATGCCAAGTTTTTCTCCATTGAGTAAATATTTTCTCGCGAACATTAGCATTTAGAATTATTAAACAATATTTTAATTTTATTGATAAACTCGATTAACCGCAAAAAAAGAAATTAGTTTCTTAAAATGACTACTGTCCGCTTAAAAAAAATTTTACATACTTACCGTACGAGTTTACCTACTT
The DNA here is from genome assembly GCA_963693445.1 of Agonopterix heracliana. NCBI lineage: Eukaryota > Metazoa > Arthropoda > Insecta > Lepidoptera > Depressariidae > Agonopterix > Agonopterix heracliana. The sequence continues at coordinate 6,323,070 of OY856321.1, forward strand.
AGTAGGACGTAGTAACTTATTATTAATCTGTGTAGGTACTTGCGTTAGTGCGTTCAGACACGATGACGCATTGACGGAGCAGCAGACGTCAGTCCGTCATTTGTGAAGCAAGGAGTTGTATGAAACCGCACGTAGAAGCACACACGGTGTAGCATTGACGCACTGGGTGTGGTTCTATGGACTGACATCTGCCGCTCCGTCAGGGCGTCATCGTGTGTGAACGCACTTGTTTTTCCGCGGATGATATTAGGCTGTGTACCAAGAATAAATACCAATCAAAGTAGGTACCTATTAGATAAATAACAAAACCAGCTTTATTTAACGGACAAATTGACTAACAATTTCCATTATTTACCAAAAAGCAAACACGCGTAAATTTTCAAATAACCACAAAGGATTTTAACGCCGATGACAAACAAATTGAACAGTCGTGTAGTTCATCGATCTATTTATTGTTTGTTCAAAAATTGTTTAGTTTGTTCGCCTTTTGAACCGACTGGTACGGGAATGAAAAACTAGCTTGTAAGTACCTACACAGCTATGTACTGGGTTCAATGCTGGCATGATGAATTTTGTGATGAGTTGCAGAATTTCGACCCCCTTTTTTATTAAGTAGCAGTTGTTTCCTAAGCCTAACATGAGGTGACTGTTGTAATATCGGCCCACTTTTTGTATGTCAGAATTATACAGGGTGTAAAATTAAAATGTGTTGCATTATAAATAATGGTTGTGATCAGACCATCAAACTAACCAACTCGACGTGTACTCACAACTATTTTCCCCGAGAGGATTCAAAATAATGGCAAACACAGATTAACTTTTCATCTGACATTGACAAAATCTCTGTCCAGAGTGTCCCACCCATCGGCACGTTTAAAAACGACTATACTACAGTTATCTATTAAAATAATTTATATTTAACTGCCTATTCCGAAATAGAACTAATAAAATAGCAATAAAAGCGACATTGCTATGCGTTAAAACAACTACCTAGGTAGTTCGCGCATGAAAATGCTATTTGCGTGCCATTTCCTACCAAAACCCGCCATACTATGGTCCCAGTGATAGCGGAAAGTGATAAAGGACCTCAGTTCACATGTTCTTGTATGTGTGGCAGGGATTTTGTCCAAGCCGTTAAATTATAATTTGCTTGGATTCGCGTGGCTAGAAAGGCTCACGTATGGAGGTGTTTCGTTCGGCCCGCGGGTTAAGTGGCCACGTGGCTCAGGCATTTTATGGTGTTTGTTTTTGTGCAATTGTCCTGATCGCCATATATTTACAACCGTACAGTATCAAGCACATTGCTATTTAGCTAACTAAATATCGACAAAATCATCAACACTGCGATGAAAATAATATGAATATTTTCCGATTCATTATAATCGTCCAGATTACTGTGAATCGACATAGTTATTTCATTATTACGGAATAGATTATTAAGGAATAGTTTCAGACATACCGTTTATTATAATTTTACGGCTGTCTGCCAAATATGCATCTATCCTCAACATCCAAATCCTAAAAATGTGAATAAGTCGTGTAGTTTTAGAATGGACCATACCATTTCTTCCCGTGGATGCCGTATGGGGTGACTAAGGAATACGGATTCTTATTTATAGTTTTTTGGGTGAACCTAAGCATTTATCACCACTTCAACTCCCATCCTGTTCAATTTGTTAAAAGTGAGCCGAGTCTTCAATTAAATATGGCATAGTATGGTTGTATGGTATAATGGTATGGTAACTAATTACAACACTCGAAACAAAAATAAACTGATATCTCCGCACTTTCGGCTTAGTAGGGTCAACACGTCTTTCATGGGTCACTGTATACGTTGTTATAATAAAATTCCCGAGACCATTTTGAATCTTTCAGAAAACATGTTTAAAACTAAGATCAAAAATGTTATCTGTAAGAAAGCGTATTATAAACTGGATGATTATTTAAATGATCAAAATGCTTGGGTCTGAGGTCACTAACTTATAGTTTATTTACATTACTGTATAGTATCAACTATTTTATTAGATAGACTATGTATTATTGTATACATAACCGTAGCTTAAGAATTTATATTGTAATAGTTTTAAGTCGTGTTATGTTGTAGAGTTTCTGGCCGCATCTTCTCTACAGCGACCACACGTTCCGACGCGGTGGTAGCTTAAAAGAGATTTGACGTTTAATAAGTGTGCTTCAAGCTCCTATATTGAATAAATTATATTGACTTTGACTTTGGTATGGTGGTTGGCAGTTGTAGCGAAGAGATTATGGTCGTGCTAATTATAATGTAAGTGTACCCTCCTACACTGTGACCACACCCTTACGTCCGAGCGCTCTTGGCGACAGCGTGTCGGTATTCAGGACTTGTCGACACATACCGACTGCTCATTGTATGACTAAACACCATTGTTATGAGCCACCGATTCTAATATCCCATGGATTCCTATACGTAATTGGAATTAGGTTGAAAAACATGTAAGTTTTATATGTAAGAGTGTGCTGGTGACGCAGCGGTACTTCCGCGAAGCTATGGAAGAAACAATTAGTTAAGACACGTTTATTTTGAAAACCTGATACGTTTAAGATGAAATTCTGATGTGTCTGGCATCATCATCAGCCTTATCATCGTCCACTGCTGATCATTGCCCTCTCCCAAGGCGCGCCACAAAACTCTATACTCGCGGTCTTCCTCAACCAGTCGCTCCCTTCTACCTTTTTTTAGGTCGTCGGTCCAGCGGGTCGCATGGCGTCCCACACTACGCCTGCCAGTTCGTGGTGTCCACTCTAAAACTCTAACTCCCCATCAACTTTACTGTCAGTTCTTTAGCATAATATGACCAGCCCATTGCCACTTCAATTTACTGCGTATGTGAAGTCTATAATCCGCACGAAGTATATGATGGACTCGCGTGGTGGACTAACGCCTGCACACTCTCCTTGAGAGTAGACCTGTGGGACGTATACAGGGTGTTACAAAAGTAAAAATAAACATTTAAAACTTTTAAAGGGGTTTAACTTTCACTATATGGGACCAACATCGAAATCGCGAAAAAAAAATCGGCTATCCCATCGAGTCGATTTGTAGTTTAGTATAGATAATTAGATTTATTTTTTGCGATTTTTGTATTGGTCCATAGTAAAAGTTGTTTAAGGGTATATTATTCGGAGCGCGCTCCATACAAACGTACTATGGTGATATTTTCAATACTAACCAATTAAAGTCCATGAAATTTTGCAGAAACAATCTAGAAACAAATTTCTATGCTTGTATAGAGTCAGATTTTCGTTAAGATGTATAGTTTTTAAGTTACAGTGCCTCAAAGATTTCCATACAACTCTTAAATTAATCCTAGCATTGAAACTGTATATTTTAACGTAAATCTGAATCTATAGAAGCATAGAAATTTGTTTCTAGATTGTTTCTGCAAAATTTCATTGACTTTAATTGGTTAGTATTGAAAATATCACCATAGTACGTTTGTATGCAGCGCGCATTTTCGCTCTCGGAATAATATTCTCTTAAATGTTTATCTGTATTTTTGTAACACCTTGTATAGGCTGATGACGTTGATCATTTAGTGGTTTAGTGATAATTAACGTCCGGACCTCATAGCAAGGGTCACTTTGAGGATAAAGAGGCATAAAAAAGTTACTATATAAAATGAGACACCATCACAGCATGGAATAAACACTTTCATCAATCTTGTGAAACATAAAACAAGGTGTTTCGTAATCTTCAAGCAATAGGATAGTTTGCCATTGAGCCTACGGATCTCCAAAACTCTTTCCACATCAAGTAACAAAGAAATCAAAACGTACCGGCCATTATTCCCCGCTCCGCTGAAGTTGAACCTTCCATATACTCTCTAATTTCGTCTCTAATCTCAATGCAATCGAAACCGTAACAATTCTTGCGTTTACCGGGCAATGCAGTAACTTGTTCCACAAAGGGAGTCCTTAAACTCAAGGTATTCCCATTCTTATTGAAAACGCTGAAAGGTTTTTTCAGAGTACTTAAGACTTGGTAACGTTAATGTAACGAAATTTCCATATAATTCCGAGTGCTGTTCTCCCCCTGGCCGGACATTTCCGGGTGAGGTAGCGCGTGACGGCAGCGGTGGTCACGCACCGGTGTGGGATGGGGGGTGGGATGTAGCGGATAGATGTAAGATTTTCTTACATGACTTAGGTACCTATTATCCTTACGGGAAGGACAAATTTCATCTGAAACCACCTTTTAAGTGGGATATTTTAGGCAAGGATAATAATTTATATCTGAATTTGGTTTCCGGATGAAATGACTTTGATTACTTTTTGTTTGTGGTCCTGAACAGAACCAGAGTCGAGGGATAAGGTGTTTCAGTGGTTTGTTAGACCATTTGACATACTATTCTACCACTAACTCCTAAGTTAGTATTGATCGAAGGGATATTAAGGGCAACAAGATCGTAGTTTTGAAACAAGATTATGATAATTATGCGTTAATTCCTTTACAACTAGGTACTTATATTAAAAATAAGACTGTAGCATTCATCTGACACGCTATAAGGAAAATCAGTTTCATGGTGATCTTATAGGGTCATTATTTCTAGACATTGACGAGTCTAGGTCAGGCCTGAGGGTCAAACCACAACATTATTGTGAAAGGACCTAATTACTGTATAATTAAAAGAATAATCATAAAATCAGCTGTTCCATAGAAATTTGCTAACCTGCTCGACGTAAATGTATCTGAATTTTTTAAATGTTTTCTTTTCGGTGGAAGTCATAGTAGTACCTACCTATGATGAAATTAAAAACGCTTTTCTTGATACTATACTAATATTCATATATCAAACTAATATCTTAATATCTTAACTATTATAAAACCGTAAAAATTGTGGGGAATAATAAAGTAGCGGTTCACTTAATATAAACTGAAATAATACTCGAAAGCGCGATTTAAATGACGTGCAGCGCCATCTATTGCCAATTTAGTTTGTTTGTTTGTTTGTTCGCGCATCACGCAAAAACTACTGAACCGATTTTGATGAAACTATTTTTGTTTGATAGCTTATGATCTGACTTAAAATCTGGTATATAATTTGTGCGGACGAAGTCGCGGGAAAACACTAGTTGTACATAAAAAATTATTAAGATAAACAAAAAAAACCGACTGCATAAAAAACTGAATAGATAAAAACAAGCTCCTTAAATCATAATAACTTTGTTAGAGCAAATTAATACAATTTGAATGTTATTACTTATTAGGTAGGTATCGCAAACGGGGACAAAGAAAAATTACGTATGGTTGGTTATGGTTTGTCCCCGCCTGCAATACCTACCTAATAAGTAATAACATTCAAATTGTATTAATTTGCTCTAACAAAGTTATTATGATTTAAGGAGCTTGTTTTTATCTTTTCAGTTTTTTATGCAGTCGGGTTTTTTGTTTATCTTAATAATTTAGTTTATTTCATACTTTTTAGTCTTGTGTCAAAATGGTAGCATAAAAGTACTACAATATATATATATTTGGAATCTGGTTTTCACCAGCTTTCATTTGATACCCATATTGTATTTTTTTAGGAAAAATAATTATTCTCCCCCCTCTCTCTTTTAATTAGCAGACGTCATATTAAAATAATGTACCCTATGTCACTCTCACGATTTTTACGAATCTAATGATACCTCATACGTTAAAATCCATCCAGCCGTTTAAGCTGTAGGGCGTGCCAAAGAAATAGACATACAAACATACATACATAAATACATACATACATACATACATACATACATACATACATACATACGCTCGAAAAACATAACCCTCCTTCTGTCGCAGTCGGGTAAAAAGTAGCTCAAATTGCGTCCATTCGGATTGTGTCGACCGCATCCGTTCCTCAATTTCCTGTAATGTGACGTTCTCCAGTACCTTAGACCGTCGACAGGACCCTAACCTTCCGTTCTCCGAACTGAACTTCAAATGACAGGTGAATTTTTGTTTTGACTGAGATGATTGATGAATACTGGTAAAAGCTAACCACTGGTAGTAACTGAGATTTTATTTGTGAACAAATATTGTATGAACTTTAAGTTAAGTATACTTAAGTACGAGTAAACTTACCTCCTTTTGTTTCAAATCAGAGTGACGTTAAATAATTATGTTTAGTAAATTGATCGTAAATTCTAGGGTATCAATCATGTTTTTCAAATAAATGGTTGAATTGATTATTTATTCAAATGTGTCAAGTTATTTTTATCAATTTGATCGGACGTGGCACGAGCAACGAATAGTTAAGATTAAAAAATGAATGACATTGATATTTCCTTACACATATTATACAGTCAAGGAAAATCCCAACAGTCATCACATCAGTAACCTCCCATCAACTGAAGTACTTTTACGAACTATGGGAGCTAACCTATCAGAACAAAAAACAGCTCTGGAGCGGAGTTTAGATCGAACAGCAGATTTTTTCATACACTGACAGGTTTGCTCCCGTAGCAAAAGTTGTTTGATACGTAGAGTAGGTATGTGGTTTAAAGATTTATGATACTTTACCTTGAAAGTTGTTCAGTTTGATGGTCTAATCATTCTCTTATTAAACCGTCAGCATTATTAAGTTGGACCCTGTATAGAGGTTCATACCTACTTACCGATCAATACCACACTCACATCGGGTTGTTTTTAACTATACTTCCTTTTCTCCACTTATGTATTAGGTAGGTACTGCTGCTTTAAATGAGTGTCTATCTATGTAACAAAACAAGGTCAGTATAAATGTCACGATCAATAGAACCTACAAAATTAAGTGATTTTCTGGCACTGTTATCGAACACCTAACTAGGTAAATTAATATAGTGTACCTACACCTAACTTTTACATTGAGAAAAATTAAAGGTTAATTTTACACTGGCATTGGTAAGTAAGTAATTATTGTTTCTATCTCTTGCATCAAATTTATAGAGAAATCACGTTCATCATTGGCCATTCCATCTATAAAAAAAGATTAATAAGTACGTAGTAGATATCGTTTACTACAACCATGTAAAAAATTATCGTATAATGATAATTTCTTATAGGGTTATCAATAAATAATCAGGTCAGGCTAAAATCATTCATCATGTTCTTAGCAAGTAGGTGTACACATCAAGCTACACAAAACAAACATAAGCTGGCCGCGAGACGTTATACATTGGTCTACCTACGCGCGGCCAGCTTATTTTGGTTTTGCGTAGCTTGATGTGTCGCCGTGTGTACCTACCTACTTACCTATGAAACTAAGCCGGTGTGGAGTAATCGCGAATCCTGTCTTGTTTCTGCAAATGCCTCGACAAGTGCGAAGCAAATGCTCTCCTAAATAAATAAGATTATATTTATTGTTTTAAACAAAGAGATATTCTCTCCACTCGGGGAATAAGTCGTGAGCATATGCTATGCTATGATTTTAAACATACAGAAAATACTATAATGTGATACATTTTGAAAATCTGTGGCAACCCTACCAAAATTACCTGCAGACCCAAGGCTTCAAAAACTCACTTTATTACCAACAATTAATAAACAAAACAGCCCTAATCTATCATTAATTTAGTTAACGACGCTTAAAAATAAAATTTCCTTTCCTTGGAGTCCCGAAAATTCCTAATTAGTTTCACCCCGACGTCTTGGGGTACCAAAAAAATAGAAATTCCCGCTCGTTTTTATTACAATCTGGGTTATATTTAAGCGTATCCTGCCGCCGCTGACCGGATGCGTGCGTGCCTGTACTTATTGCTACACTTCACTCTCTTATTTCATGTGCAGCTTTTTAAGAGCATTTTCATAAGAGCTTAGGCCTTGGGCTCTTGACAAGGAGGTCATGGGTTCGATTCCCACGGGGGACACTTCCCCAGTTGGTTAGGACATTACAGGCTGAATCACCTGATTGTCTGTAAAGAAAGATTATTCCGTGCTTAGGATGGTCGGTCGTTGGCCCCGGCTATTATCTCTGGTGGTAGTAGTCGTTACATAAAAACCACGTCAGAGGCCGTAAGGCGGTCTGAGAAACCCTGACACCAGGGCTTGCCCACTTGATAAGAAGAAGAAGATTGATAATATTCTAAGTTCCTTGGTTTAAAGACAAGACAAGACAAGACAAGACCCTGAATTGTTTCCAGATAAGTAGTTCAGCATTGTATTGAATGTCGAATGTTGAGCCTTAACTTTTATCCGCTTCTAAAGAAAAAGTGAAATAATTAATAGTGCGGCAAAGTTTTACTACAGCCCGTGTACTACAGCCTCAGATATTCTGATTATAACTGAAAATTCATAACAGATCCAAATTGGTATCATTTGCATCATCATCAGCCAATCTTCTTTCATGTCAGCAGGAGCTGTATCACGTTTGACAATCAGTCATGCTGTAGTGGAAAAATTAGGCAGTCAGCAATGGTCGTATCGAGGCTGACTGCCCAGGGGGCGCCAGATGAATTGAGGTTCCGTCACTCGGGGAAGGCTCTTTCCTTGGACTCCATCAGCCCATGTCTCTCCAATTCTGGATGTCAGTTTATCTCAATCTTCGTAGGCACCTACCTTACCTACTGACGTATTATAGCGGGTAGCTATAATCTTCTGGATGAAGTCTTATTGTTTCCCTTATGCGTCAGTATCCAGCGGACAAGTTCTTTTCGAACAGCTATCAATTCTTCGTCGTCTTTTTAATGTTTCCTTCGTATTTTTTCACCGGTATACTTGGACCAAATTCGTGCTTGACGAAATGCGTTAGACGAACTGCTTATTGGACAAAATGCAAATTGGACCAAGTACTACTAGGTCCATGTCAGGTAAGAAATCCGTTACTTTCTGTAACTACGATTCTTTCGGTAGCACGCAGGATTTATAAAAAAGGTTTTTCAGATATTTTCAGAACTTTGCTAGCACCCTCGTGAACCGTATGGCTTATACGTCGTTAGGTCCGAGTATAATCTAAGAGATTGTGAACACTGATTGTAGGATTGGCCCTTCGCGTGCGGTATAGTTCATGCCACATCCAATTGCTCTCAAAACAAGCAATTTTGATACTTATGCGATATAAAACAAGAGTTGTTCAACGGGACGTCTTTTATGGAACTAACATTATTTCGTTCATGGTTCACAGTCAATTGAAAGTCTCGTAAATCAAGCCATTTTCATACTTAATTCAAAGAAACATGTTATTTTTAGAGGACTCTTCGTGAGAACTGTAACATACAGGAGTAGCAAGTTATGTTGTTTTTGAATATGCCATTACTCATTAAAGGGTCGAACTTGTTTAGTGATAAAAGTAAAATAGTTGGTGCACGTAATGGATTATAAAACATTTTATTATTTTTATACTTACTGCTTGCCACCAGAAAGATTAACGATATTTCAGCGATACTAGGGTCCCAACTCCCAACTGGATGCAGAGGGCAAGGGACAGAACTGAGAACGTCATTGAGGAATATGGAGGAGGCCTAGGTTTCCGAAGACGGACTGATCAAGGGGTTTTATGGAAGGATGGATCGTTACTTACTGCTACTGAATGAGTGAAGGTTTGATAATTTATACCTAGTTACTTATATCAAGGTCCTGTCGAAGCTACGAATGCGTCGAAAAAATATAACCCATGTTTAAGGTGATAAATCCTATCACTATGAACGCACACAGACATAAGTTAGAAGCATGAAGCTCTATCTTGACATAATATTAATCAAAGGAGTAAAGTCTGCTTGCTAACGACATAAATAACCCGGTTGCATCTACTTAAATCTTGGTACAATATATTTACTTCTAAACTCTTTCCACTAACATTTACCATCATCAGGTCATCACAGATAATTTTATTTAGTTACTTACTGTCATCAACTTCCTAGCTGCTGTCCCGCTGGGTAGCGGGGTCTGCTTTCCTACACTCCATTCCATATAGCAACGAAACTTTAAAGCTATTTTTAGTTATAAAAACAGAGATTTGAAACACTTAGGGCCTGTTTCACCACTTCTGAATAAGTTCTTGTTAGCTTATCCGACAGACATTTTGACATAATTTCATACAAAATGTGTCACACTATCTGTCGGATAAGCTAACAAGAACTTACCCAGAAGTGGTGAAACATGCCCTTACTCTTACTTATTCTTAGAACAGCTTTAGTAACCTTCGATCAAATTATTTTGATCGAAGTTAGTAACGACCAAGACATGTCGATCTTTCTGATAAATAATTTTTATTTGCTTATCTGAATTGGCCAGAAAGCTAAATAGGAATCGGTAAATCTCGTCGTCCTTATTTGGAATGAAGTATAGTTAGTCTGTTTCTTCCACTTCGCTCTATCCTGAACATCGTCGGACGTCGATGCGATGGAGAACTCGCAGCTATCCATTTCCTTCTTTACTTCAGACCATCTGAGTTTTGGTACCACGTAGAACTGATAGGATGAAGTCCATTGCTTTGTTGCATAATACAGGGTGTAAGTGACAGCCTGGAAAATAATGAAAAGGTGAATTCAGGAGTGCGATTTTTGAATCTCATTCGGTGAGCTCAGCAGTTGAAAATGTCAAAATAACTACGGAGATATGCATCTTTCAACTGCTGATTTGACTTTTAAAAACCGCACTCCTGAAGTATGATTTTTGAGAGTCACATCAGCAGTAGAAAGATGTGTATATCTCCACAGTAATTTAGACATTTTCAACTGCTGAGCTCACCGAATGAGATTCAAAAATCGCACTCCAGATCATCAATCTGAAGTAGGTACTTTCATTATTGAGCCGTGAAAAACAATCTGCTATTTCACACATTTGAGATTTGTATGGAGCAGCAGATTTTTTCGCGTTTCCTGATAGTTTTTGGCGGCTCCATAGTGAAAGTTGTTCAGTTTGATGGTCTGAATTCAATGTTTCAGTATTTGTTAACACTTTCGCTGCTAAGCTCAAAATCATGATCCTCGCGCAGTGCTAATACTGACGCCCCACGTAGATCGTGCGCACAGTCCTAACGTAAAACGAGCAAAAGCGGCTCACCTCGTGGGTCGGCCCGCACAGGCGTAAGGTTAGGGTGACTCACGCTGTAGGTCATGAGCACAGGCGAAGCTTGACCCACCTCGTAGGTCGTGCGCACAGGCGTAACCGTGAAACGATAAACTAGCTCGTCTCGTGGATCACCCGCGCAGGCGTAAGGTTGTCGGTGACTCGCGCGGTAAGTCATAAGCACAGCCGAAATTCAATATGACTGACTCGTTACGTGGGTTCTTTAGCACTGCAGCCCATTTGTCGCAGACCTACGCCGTAGGTCGTCAGCAGCGAAAGTGTCTGTCACTTACAACCTGAGTACTCAGGTGGTCTTCTTTTTACATGACCATGATTAGATGATTTAGGTACAGTACTGTCATCACCTTTTTATTATTACATTGTAGTAATATTGTTATGATTGTCCTTTAGATCAGGGTCAGAAATACTCAAATTTTTTTAATTTAACGCGTTATATAATTTGTATAGGTAGAGTAAGGTATAATAACTAACTTTGTCCTAATACTTATTTAAACTCCTATACTTATATTTTTCTATAATTCTGTTATACGAATTAGAACGTGTAAAAAAAATGTATAATAGGTAAACAGTCAAAAGTATAGTCTGAACTTTATATTTATACATGCAATCTGTGACTAATTTTCGTAGAGTTCGTAGCAGTGTTCTTAGATAGTTAGTATGAAATCAAACGAAGGAAATATTAATTTATTATTTTTATTTTCACTTTTTATTTATATCAACCTGCTAAAGTCAGTATTGGCATCTTTACAAAATATAATAATCCCTTTTCTTTTTAATGGAAGAATTAAAACAATGCTTATATTAATTTGGCAAATCCAAATTCACCTGTGTAACAATTACAAAATTATGTATAAAACGTCACATAAATGATCATATAAAATATACATTTTTTACAAAAATGTAACATTACAATTACGAACTAAGTCTATAGACTACTTTGTTATAAAAATACTTTACATTAACTAATATTGCTACTAATTAATAATAATAATTAAAATCATAGTCAAAATCAGAATACAGATATGCAATATTCTTTTTTTAAATTGAAGTATTATTCTCAGTTTATTTACAAGATAATAATTATGCTAAGAAATAATTTTAAATATTATACAAAATGTACACAAGTATTATAATAGCTATATGAATCTAACCTTACGTACACAAGACGTAAAAATGATAAATACCTTCAGAGTTGTTTCAGATCTCGATACACTGAACGTATTATAAAGCTATAGTCCAGTAAAAATACGGGTTGAAAGGAAATAATTTATAATAAGCAATTTTTTTTGCTAGATCGTTTATACAAATTAACGAATCCCACTAAAATTCGTATTTTAAGTTATTAGTACTAAAATGTAATTTTTTTATTTATAGTGTCAGATTTCTTTCTTTTTTCATTTTTATTGTTTGTTTTAAGTTATGAGTTTACATACACTGTGTAAATTTTGTACCAAAATTGATTTTTTCATAATTTCTACTTATTTAAAAACGAAGGTTCCGTGGTGATTTTACGTTGGATTTACTTTTAATATAAAAGAATAAAAATGAATTTAACAAATGGCATAAAACAATTGTATATGTATACTATTTTTAGCCAATTTTACATGAAATTTTTTACTTTGTTTAATTATTTAATAAAAATTTTAGGGGGATTTTCAATCTAAATGATAACTAGAATTACATATCTAAAATATGAAAGAAAAAACCGGCTATTATAAATTATTTACATTCGCCATACAAGCGACCCGTAACTTTACTGGAGTACTAGGACAAGAACGACAATATTGCACGTCTCAAACGAATACAGAATGAATTTAAACCGAGCAACATACTTGTACATCATACTGATGAATATTCTTTCATATAAACTACAAAAGTGACCCAGCATTTAAAGAAAAGACAGTGTAATATATATTATTTTCTCTTACATATTCCTTACTCGTCGACAATTGACAAGAAAGATCTCAAATTAATTAAAAAAGTATTAAAATTGTTGCTTATATTAAAATCCATTCTGTACAAAAAGTGCCCTTTACTATACAATATTCATGTTGGAATGAATACATTTCAGGCTGTTACCGCCTAACGTTTCAGGACTGCTTTTGATGAAACTTGAAACCTAGACCAAAACTGTTTACGTCACGGTTTTGAAAAATTCTTGTATTAAAAAATTATTTTGACTTGACTTTGCTAACAAAATAACTACTTTTAACGTTTTATTTTCTTACTAAAGTCTCAACAATTTTACCAGTTCAATTTGAATTTTAAATCTTACACATGAAAGGACAATTTCCAACTTCAAAAGTCAAATATAATTTATCAAACGGCAGTCTAAAAGGTAATAAGTATGCACCGATACGACTCTCAACTCTAAGCCATTATATACAAAGCATTTTTTGGCTTGTCAAGTCCTAAACTCGGTGGTTTTCCCTACATATTTTCTTTATTTCTACAAACATTTCTATCCCGGTGGGCCAACATTATTTACGTATTTACATTTGAAATCGTAACTCTTGTTACGATACACATTACATTTAAAATTGTTTGGCATATGTTTTGTGACTGTCCATACATACTATTTGTACCTAATGTTATTTTTTCATTCTTTTCATGCCGCTCTATGGCACATTTTGCGTACAGGCACCAAACTCTAAGGCACAATTATCTTTTTGTACAAAATAAAATGGTTATATCAAAAAATGTATACAGCAAGATTCTTTTTTTTTTTACTTTAAGCTTCTAATATCAGTAGCATTATCTCAACGATTGGACTGTCATTGATTTAATTTTATTCAGTTCTATAGTAACATTATAAAATATATATATTTTAGTAATAAGTATATCATAATTATATCATTATATTACACATTACTAGTAATATCATCTGTCATTAGTAATAATATGTATAAACAAAGATATATTACATAAGACCATAGATTACTATATAGAAGACATTAAATTAATGTTTACTATATAGAAATCTAAAATTGTGGCAAATAGGTAAATAAATATGAAACATTTACGATTCGTTTTGTTTCCCTGGATTGTTTTAATTACATTAATACTTTCTAAATGTTGTAATTTTACAAAGTCACTACAATATTCTATCTACAAATTTACTACAACAGCTGTTACAACTGAATAGAATGAAATCATTTAAAATCCAGAGAGATGCTAATGTCGCTGCTGCTAGAATCTTAATTTTATGATTGAACTCTTTATGGCACTCCATTTGCATACATACGTACATAGTTTAGAGTCCTGATATATAATACATATTTGTAACACCACTGGCTTTTATCGGGGTTTCGGTGAAGGAATTGGACATCGTGAGGAAACCGGCATGCTTCAATTTTGAGGCATGTATTGTATCCACTGTCCATTAGAGAGACGAGGTTACTACCCGTCACACTGGACAGAGTTTCGGTAATTTTAGTGAAATGTGGTTGTTCTGTGTTTTCATAATATATCTGACTACACCCTCGGGGAGTATAGACGTGATTATATGTATCAATTCTTGTAAAAAGGTATTTTATTGCGCTTATCTCTTACCACGTTTTTTGTACCTATAGTTTTCTTTTAAAGGGTCAGATAAACGTTAACAAGCGAGATTAAAGTACCTTTTCATGAGGACTTACACACTTTTTAACCAATTAGAATACATAAGTATAAAATGTTAGCATACACTTTTGCGTCAGTCTTGAAGTCAAAAAATCTCAATAGTAATAATCACAGTACAATAATAACATATTTGCAAAAATTTTAAGTTTATTTAATGGTGCCATATTTCAAGTACATTCTTAGAGCTGTTTGGAATTTATTCAAACGATTCGTAAACTTCTGTCCATCAATACGGAGTTTCTCAAATCAGACTTTCAATATTTATACACAGTGAACGATTTTGGTTGAGTTTACAAGTACCAACGCTAAAGAACATTGATGAACTCCCAAAAAAAGCTTTGCGTATAAGACATTCGTGTTTCATTTAGGATTTTATTTCCAGACATAAATCTTATACATTTGAAAGACGTAATGAAAAGCTTTCGTGAAAGCAAAAAAAACTTAATGAAGATTAGAAGTATCCACAGTAAATCCAACAATCTATTTGACTGTATTTATGTAAACAATGGAAAGTACGCGCCATTGCAGTCGTTCAACTAACTTCAGTTGGTTTATTTATTTAATGTATAGGTACACCATCTCGTGGGGATCTAGCGAACGCACTTATAAACTCAATTCCGACCCCTGTGTATAATGAAGGCATAGAATCGAGAACTATCTTAATACTAGTAAATATTAGCACACTTAAAACCTCTGCCTCACCTCGAAACAAAACGTGCAAATGTGAGCTTTAATACGTATTAAATAAAGCCGCCAGCCATCAACTTTTAGGTATCGCCTTAGGATATCTCTAATAAAATCGACTAAACAGCAAACGATTTAAAGTTCACATTTGATTGTTTCATTTCGAGGCCGAGGCGATGTGTGCGAAAATCTAGGCCGCAATTAATAAACACGACAATTGTAATGTACAATGACAATTCAGAGTACATTGCCGATTGGTTACTAATAACGTTAAACATGCAGTAACATGATGTCCTAAAGTTCTCAGTAATGTATCTCGAAATGTCATTGTAAATTACAATTTTGTCGTGTATATTAAAGGACCTGGATATAACAATCATCCGTCTCTCAAACCTGTACTCCCAGAACTCTATCTACAACAAATTCATACCTCACCTCTTCAGTCTTCGTTTCTTCCGCTTTCTCTTCCTCCATAGTTGGCAGGTTCAAACACGGTTCGGGGTTCAGACAAGGGTTCTTGCACTCGACTACTTGGGGTGTTTCTGTTTGAACCGGTTCTTCTGCTTGGGACTCTCTGACGTCGGTGCATCGGTGGTCGCGACGGAGCTCGTAGGATGTTTTGGAGGATCTTCCGTCGGGGGTCCTCCTTTCTTCGAGGACTTCTTCCCAGTCGTCTTCGGAGAGGATCTCTTCTCCGTCTTCGCCGGGTAGCATTGGTATTGTGGTTTTGCTTCGAGTGAAGAAAGCCATCTTTTCTCTGTGAAGGAAAGTGAATTGTTAATACAATAATAGTTGAAGCCATTTTATTTTCTGCTTAATAATAATAAACTCAAAACTCAAACTTAAAATTTTTTATTCAAAATAATATCACATAGATAACTTTCTGACCTCATTTTTGATTCTACCACCGCTTCGGAAGGTGTTCCGTTGTAGAGAAGATGCGGCCAGAAACTCTACAGACCAAGCCTATTTTTCTTGTAGGTGTCATACGGGTAAACAAAGAGATACAGTTTCTTTTGCAATGTTTGAATACAGGTAGTAAACTTTAATGCGTTAAACACTTTAGGGAGGAAACATTTAAAGGAGTGCTTCAGACTATAAAACTGACCAACTTTCACTATGGGACCAAGAAGGAAAATAGCGTAGAAAAAAAAAATTGGACACCGTAGTAGAAAATGTCCCTGACCACTCAACACAAATTAAGTCAGTCTGTTTTAAGCAGCACATTTCTTTTTCGCGATTTCAATATTGGTCCCATATAGTGAAAGTTGTTCAGCTTACAACAGCATGCTAAAAATACAGTAAATTGGTGTATAGTTTCTACATACATACATATTCTCACGCCTGTCTCCCACTGGGGTAGGCTGAG
Organism: Agonopterix heracliana; assembly: GCA_963693445.1. NCBI lineage: Eukaryota > Metazoa > Arthropoda > Insecta > Lepidoptera > Depressariidae > Agonopterix > Agonopterix heracliana. Next base: position 6,339,770 of record OY856321.1, read on the forward strand.
ACAACGGAACGTGACCTGCTTTGATCCTGACAAACCTACAAGTTTCTAACCACCCCGTATTAACACATTACAGCACAATATGAAGGTACTCACTTGAAAGTGACTAAGTCGGGCTTCCTGCCGCCCTGCCTGGACTTCCTCAGCTTGTAGATTTCCCTGCATGTCCTGTTCATGAGCCTGGCAGCGCGGTCGCTGTTCGGCTCGGTGGGGGTCGCTATGAGCCTGCGCAGGGTCTCGTCCGCCGCCACCCACGCCGCTATGGCCGGGTCGCCGCGTGCGCAAGCCTCTTCTAATCTGTTGGGTGAGAGCATTTTTTTAGTGTTAAGTATAGGAATGAAAATGGACAGCCATTGGCCAGTGCTAAGAAACCAATTATGAGTTTTAAGATGCATGATTTACAGTGTTATAATAGTATAAATAAATATTGCTTAAATGAACAGCCATTGCATCAAGGGAGTAACTTATCAATTATCATATAGGCAATGCCATAATAATCCTACCGGCTGCGCCAGTCAGGCTTATTGGCGACGAGTATAGGATCGGTAACGTACCTCTTCTTCAGCTGTGACAGGTGTGTGATCTCGTTCCTCAGGTCGGCGAGGCGGCAGTGCTGCGCGCGCAGGTCGAGCGCGAGGTCCAGCGACGTGCGCGCCGTGCGCGTGCGCGTGCGCGTCGTGGCGCTGCGCCGCACCCCCGCCGCGCCCCCCGCCACGCGGCCCCATCTGTGCAATACAATAACATCAATTATATCTTACACCAAAGAGAATGAAACTCGCTACGTTATAAGAGTCGGGACTTCCATACTAAAAACTGGTCGTGATCGATATCCAGAATGTTTGAAACGTGCGCGAACGTTCAAAGGAATTTAATGGCGGCAGTGCACGTTTCATACAAAAATCTTTGTTAGAGTTGCGCGAGCCTGTCTTACACTTCGTCACACTAACTATCTTGTCCCATACCAATCTATGTAGGTAACAGAATCTCGTCTAGACATTGTATTAGTTATGATAATTTCATAAAACCAACAAGTACTGAAAGATTAGCTAGCCGAAGCATGGTGGAGTGAAATCAATTTCAGGAAGAAAGATTATGTCAAGTGGTTATGTCAAATTAACAATTTGCTCCCAAAACACTACATTATCCCTTACTAGCTTCCTACAACTCCTGGAAGAAATATGTCTATTTCGAGCCGAAAATCACATTGTGATCCTTTTATAAATAAGACAATAATTTGACGACGAAACTGATGTGATAGTGGTTTTATTTAATAGAAAGTTCTGTAAATTAAAGGCTTAATAATGATAGCTTAAATCCTAATAAGATCTCGTCAGCCTTCCACAACCTATTCTCTCTATTCCTGACAACATATAGCACTCGATTATATCACTTCAAATTGTGTTCATCCATCTAGTGATCGGTCGTCTTAGTTTCCATCCGAGAATCGACTTTTGCAGCGCTATTTACAATACTGTTGGCTACAAAACATTATAAGAGAGGTTAGAAATACAAAGTAGCGCTTTTTCTTCGAAAGCAGCTGTCGCCACTTGTCTTCCCCTCACGCTGGTACAACTACACATGCCCTCTCGTTCGCGCGGCTTATGGTGTTATGCAATATTGCATAACCGTGTGATAAATGATGCTAGATCCTAAGCAATAATTATTAATTTGTCACGACGTTGAAGGTGTACCAACCTCAAAGATCTGCGTTCCCGTACACTCCTGTCGAAAGGTATGCCGGTGGTTGGTGGCGGATGCAACGTCACCCGACGCGCGTACTGAGCCATTGAAGAGTCTGACTCCGAACGATTTAGTCTGCAACAAACATTAGTCAGTTAGAACATTATCACACCTTGGACAATTAGCTATCATTTCATTCAAATGGGAAACATTTAAAAGAAGAGGTACTGAGAAAGAGAATGGAATACTTCCATGCGAACTATATCTACCCACTGGCAGTGTATCGACCAATCTGAGACCGCCATCAAGACTCAGTGAGCCGATTTTGCTGACAAAGTCCACTATGAAATTTTGTCATACAGTAAGGGACCACCGTCAAAACTCCGTTGGTAGATTTTGCTTATGTGCTTCCCACGTTTTCCTACATTTTCTCTTCCTCTCAGCGTTGTCTTCCGCAGGATGTATAAAATGATACTAACCTACAAATATACTGCCTATTGCTAATGTTCTGAGGTTGCGGTGAGAATGTTTGAGATCGTTTTATAGTCGCCAGCGGCTCTTCAGGGTTGGCGCTTGTTTGTTGACTTTTCCTGAAAATAAAAACATAAAAATAAAATAAATACAACAGTAAATAATTCCGGTTAGTCATTGCTTATTTAATCGAAGATACATTCACATTGTGCCAATCTCATGCTGTTTTTTTTTCATGCATTAAATTAAAAATATATTGTTCATGCAATAATTACGAATTATTCTTATTATGTGCAATGATTTCGTCACTTCCTCCATCAATCCATTTTATTTCATGTGCTGAATCTACTTTTAATAGTTTCCATTAAAAATTATACCGAGAGGCACGTGATATTAAAAGATTTTCAAAATAAAGTTTAAATAAAAAAAACACTATCAATACATTAAACATAATTATGTAGGTACATGTTTGACTACTTAACAGATAATCAATTTTGTCAAATTTACTTTCAGCCCAGACGGGAAAACGGTTTTCAAAATGAATCTAGGTTTACACACGAATCAAATTCTAATTCTTATTCATTTACATAGAAAAATTATTATTTATTTATATTGACTAGTTAAGAGAGAATGTCATTCCTCAAAATCAATGCTTTTTCTCCTTCACTTATTGTGTTACTTCACTTATACTGTTAGCTTATCAAAACTCCATACTTTAGCATTTAAATAAAACTGTGTTATTATAATTTGTAAAGCAGAAATCACGCACAATGTAAACATACCTATAATAATAAATATATGTACAAATGTATTTGTATGGACGGTATATTATTTATTTCTCTAACGGCCTGTCTTCATGTGGTCTCCCGTCGGCCTCCACTCGTCTCAGACATTTCAAATATCTGGTGGAAGCAAAAATTTCAGCTGAAACACCTTCACCTTACGTTATGAAGCTTATTTAGGAGTTTTAAGTTACCTTTACCAACACCAATTATTATAGAAAAACAAATAAATGAAAATATGTAAATAAATGAGAAACATAATGATGATGATGACTATGAGTGAATGGACAATTGAAATGAAAACCGTATACCACTTATAAACAGAGCTCACATTAAGTTTGGCAAACATACCTACTACAAAGAACAATGATAAATATTGTAGGTATGGCAGGTAGGTATGAAAGGGCAAGATAATCACTGTGAAGAAGTTTATTATAAATAATTAGAAAGTTTCTATCCAAATATCAAACTAGATATCAACTATTATTGATTATAAACATGTTACAGCCATGTTGTGCTATTTCGAATCAAATTAAAGATTGAAAAAAAATTCTCGGGCGGGACTTGAACCCACGCTCTTCCAAACCGGGGAAACCCGCTGACCAGAGAACGAAATTTTCAATCTGTTACGTCTTAAGGGGCGTGGGGACAGATTGAAAATTTCGGTCTCTGATCAGTGGGCTCGGTGGTGTAATTGGTTAGCACGTTTCCCCGGTTTGGAAGAGCGTGGGTTCAAGTCCCGCCCGAGAAAAATTGTTCAATCTTTAATTTGATTCAAACTAGATAATACACCAACATTTAACAATTTTTAATTCTGATTCTGCCAGTGCAGTCTTCGATCAAAATAAAATGAATGGATAGGCCTAAAGCGCGGTAAGTTGAAGCAAACTACTGGTGCACTTGGTACATACAAACTAGCGCCATTATCTGTCAAATCTAGGGCACTTTCATACAAGTGACAAGTAAAAATTTCATTTGTTTTGCCTCATTTTTCTGGTTTGAAATGTTCGCTTAAGGCCTATCCATTCATTTTATTTTGATCGAAGAGTGCAGTGGAAAACTAGAATTGGCTTTCTGTAAGCTATCCATACCTACCTAATAATGTCTACAACTGTTTGTTTTCCAAAAGAAAATAAAATAATATGAGCTCCATCAACATATTCCATCAGACTTCATACAAAAGCCTATTTCTACAGCATGAAATATAAAAACCAACACCCATTTAACACAACAAAAGAACATACCTTCTATGTAGCTGTCTCGCTCCCTCCGGGCAGAAGTTGCATTCAGTGTTAGTTTCCTTCTCAGCCGTGGTAGGATGAAGGTACTCCTCTTCTTCTAGCACTATATCTTCTTCAGGAATGTAGTCCTCGAACGAATCTTCTTCCACTATCTAATATTTGAGAAAAAACCATGATAAATGTTAGCGAAAGAAACTTTATCTAAATATGTGTAAAACTATGTAAAGCCTGACCAGAAATATAAAAAACCTGGTTTGGGGGCGCTGCAATCGACTTTAACCTTTAATGTCAGTGTTCCAAGTACAAAAATTAGTTCTAAAGATTTTCCGCAACATGGCGAGGTTTTTTATATTTCTGGTCGGGCTTTATAATTTCTAGAAACATAATGTTTTCGATAAAAAAAGAGTTTAAAAACTATGCCATATTGTAAGGACAACATTAAACGATCCAACAATAAGAAAGCAACAATGAGAAAGTGACACCAAGACAGATTTTCATTGGGCTGGTGGCTGTAATAGAACACACACGCTCGCATGCAAGTACGCACGCACGCACACACAAACGCACGCCCGATAATAATAAGAATAATCTTTAAAAATTTTAACACCTAGTCTAAACGTAATATTATGTAAAGCCCGACCAGAAATATAAAAAACCTCGCCATGTTGCGGAAAATTATTGGAACAAATTTTTGTGCTTGGAACACTAACATTAAAGGTGACAGGTGATTGCAGTGCCCCCAAACCAGGTTTTTTATATTCCTGGTCGGCTTTAATTAACTCAATCAATTTAATAACTTTTCTGCTGTTCAACGAGGTTATTCAAGAATCTTATGTTTATTCTAGAGATGGCTAATAGAACATCAGCCATTCAGTCCTCTATGGTCAGAAAGAAACGAACATTTACCTGATTGAGTGGCTCCCTAGACTCCTCGTCTTCAGACGCTGACAGTTCCCCGCCATCCACGTTGCATTCAGCACTGAGCATACTCTCTGGACCTACGAAATAAACAAAAATTAATTATACTTACATGAAACGAAATAAATTACCACACGAAACAACGATATCAATGTACTAAAGTTCTATGCCACACCAAATGACAAAAATTTATTCGAATGGTCGACTGGAATGTAGAAGAAAAGATTTATTTTTATGTAGTTATGGAGTAGTCAAAATCCTTACAATGTGGGCACATTCTGTATAATATATCTATAATGTACCAAATGAATCGAATTGCTTACTGTATAATGGGCATAAAGCTCTTTGGCTGTCTGCTTGTTTATCGAGCATCACGAAAAATCTACTGGACCGATTTTGATTAATCTATTTATCTTTAAACACTTATGATTAGATATACCTATAGTTTATCTCGCTACAACGACGGGAGCTAGTAAACCTATAAAAAGATGTCTAAAAAGACAAAAAGGTCAGTCGCCGACCATCGTCATGTACATTGAAGAAATTTACAGAACAAATGATACACTTCTTAAATTATATGTCCAGCAGCGATCCCTGCTAATAAAGATGATAGCTACATCCCAAACTCACCTCTATTTCTAGTGAGAGTTGAAGTCTGCGAGGAGATGACCGTAGATTCGTCCGAACTTTCGTCCCGCCTCATACATCTAAAGCTCAACACGTTGTACCACTTCTGTGACACCGTGTCTGGGTCGAAATCCGCTAGGCTGACTTGTGCACAACCCTGCAAGGAAAATTTTACGTTATTTTGTGTTCGTTAAAGGTGGTTTTTGTCCGTAGAATGTAAGGGTTTGTCAGATAAAATCGCTCTCGCCCTGTGTGGTTTATCACATGGCACTCAAGGCTTGAAGCCGAATACTCGAATTTGGCTAGTTTTCATCATGTAAATTAGATTGTTAATGCATTTTTTTGATGACCCGTGATACATTTAGGTCAAGTAGGTATTGAAGTTTGTCTAGGGAACTGTAGACCGATATCCGCCTATTAATACTGCAAAAACAAAATGGCGTGTGGACACGTTAAAAGGATCATTAAACTGAACAACTTTTAGTATGGAGACAGTATCAAAATCGCAAATAACATTTTAGTCAATAAAAAAGGTCAATGGCTACATGATCCTGAATAAAGAATCCCAGTAAGGAATACCTGAATGTTGGTCTCAATGTGACAGTTTAATAATAAACATTTATGTTTAATATGTAAAGCCTGACCAGGAAAATAAAAAACCTGGATTGGGGGCGCTGCAATCGACTGTCACCTTTAATGTTAGTGTTCCAGGTACAAAAATTAGTTCCAATGATTATCCGCAACATGGCGAGGTTTTTTATATTTCTGGTCAGGCTATTGGTTATAGATAGATAAGTCGTCTGGGATTTTAGGACGTCTAATTAGCACTAGGGGGAGCCGCATTGTGAAATAAATTAAAAAGACGATTCAGTCAACACGAGAATCGAACCATTACCACCGGAATCGTGAGCCTGTTGTCTAGACCACTAGACCATCAAGACAGTGATTGATGAGCGAAATATCTCACTACTACAGCGGTGAAGTGTAGCGCGCTACCGTATCAGGATAGAAACGAACCCAAATTCAACACATGGTGCTTCGAAACGTCGCCGATAGATGTCGGAAGCTGTCTATGGAAAATTTGAATTCCACTTTGTACTGAGATAACATAGCATGCAATATACGTACCAGGCACTCGGGCCCGCTGGCCAGGTTGACCTGCAGCGTGGCGGCGCGCAGGGCCCGCAGGCCGGCCACGGCGGCGCGCGCGCTGTGCCGCCACACGAGCGTGGCGCCGCGCCACGTCACGGCCGTGGTGCCGAACACCACGCCGCAGCCGCCGCCCACTAGCGCGCCGTGCACCAATCTACGGACAAATTTTACACGTCAGTTATGATCAAAGGTAATCAGGCGCTTAAGCAGCGCCGGGCTCTTGGAGCCCAGCATAACGCTAGAGTCGAAGCCCTGTTTGCTACTGTGGCACAGACTGGTTTGAATTATGACATGTTTAAATTGAGAATTTTAGAATTTTTATTTATAAAATATGTGCATGTGGTATGGGCATGTGAAGCGGAGAGACGAATGTCATGGTACGAGACTATTGTTAAGTATGAATGTGGATGGGTGTGGTAGGAGAGGAAGGCCGAAGAAAATATGGATGGATTGTGTGAAGGATGATATGTGTAAGATGGGAGTGAGTGCTGAAACGACGGCCAAGCGAGATGAATGGAAGAAGATGACATATTGCGCTGACCCCAAATAATGGGAAATGGGCAAGAGAATGATGATTTATAAAATACTTTTTTTTTATAATATGGATATCACAATCGTCAAGATAAACAATACAATATTAATTATTTGCACACTGAAATTATACAAAATAACAATATGAAGCCCACAAAAAGGATACAAAAGGCGATCGTATCACTAACAGAAACTTTTTTCAGAAACCATACTTCTCGCTGCACAATATTGGACAAGTTAAATTTAGGTTTTAACGAGAAATTGACTAGCTTGAATAGCTTGCTTATAAATACTCTAAAATGATGATCTCTTCAGTTCTACAAAATTAAATTTTAGAGATTTCTTACTGTGATGGGAGCTTTTATTGTTATAGATCACGATAATGACCATTTGAACCAATTTCTTGAGCCAATGAAATCGCAAGTGATGTTTTAATCGGTTCTTTTTGTTACACTATGGATTTTTTAGTTTTGATTGCCGTTCACTCTTATTTTAGTGTGCGTAACAAATGTTCATGTCCTCGTAATAAAATATCCCAGTACTCACACTTCAGTGCCAACATCGATGAAGAGAGCGTGCAGATTGCGAGCGCGGACGATGCCTATTTCCAGCGCACTTTCATCCGGACAGTACCGCAATTTGATCTCAATTTGGGCACTGTTCACTGTAACAAAAGATTTACTCTTTAATTTTGGAAGTCAAATATTTGTGGGTAGTTATTTAGTAGATATAATTATACAAGTAGCTGTGTATTGTCAGTCTTTGCATAACTATGCAACCCAGACCCAGACAAACTCAGCACCAGGTCAGACCTCCGTCTCCCGGTGTAGGTACCGAGATATAAGCACCTAAACTTTATCCATATCACCTAGAACATATCACACAAGCTATTTTTGAGCGTAGGCGAAGTCGCAACTGCACTAAAGTGCAGCTTTTCCTTAAAATGTCTCTATATTAACTATGACAACACCGCAACGACGACGCAGCGGTGCAGTTGCCGTTATAGCTGCGATTCCGAAGCGACTGCGAAGTTTCAGCGATAGTTGAATTATTGTTAGGGTCAAACCCTAAAATGATTGGTCTAAAAATGAATGAAATTAAATAAACAAACCAGCGCTGGAAGCATCGCCGCCCTGCGCCGCCTCGAACACTCCGGAGTCACCCGCCACCGACTCGTCGCTCACTGCCGCTGACACTGACCTAGTGTTCGTACCTGCAAACAAACATACTTATAAACATGTTTGTCTATCCAAAGGTTGTCTCCAAACAGTTTGCATCTTAGATTTCGTTGATCACAGATATGTAGAATATTGTTAAAATTAAATATTATAATCTTTGTTAAACTTAAATCTGGTAGGTAGTTATATCCGTCATCATCATCATCATCTCAGCCGATGGACGTATCGCCACAACGACAAGTATATCATTTTCTAAATAGAAAAAAAACCTGAATTCAATTCAATTCAAAATCATTTATTCAATATAGGAGCCTGAAGCACACTTATTAAACGTCAATTCTTTTTTAAGCTACCACCGTGTCGGAACTCGTTGTCGCTGTAGAGAAGATGCGGCCAGAAACTCTACAGCATAACACGACTTAATGACTATTACAATATAAATTCTTATGCTAAGGTTATGTATACAGTAATACATAATCTATTTAATTAAATAATTGATACTATACAGTAAACTATAAGTTAGTGACACTCAGACCCAAGCATTTTGATCATTTAAATAATCATCCAGTTTATAGTATGCTTTTTTACAGAGGACTTTTTTGATCTTAGACTGCATTTTTACTGCAGTGTTATGTAGACAGGCACGTATCCAGGGGGGGGGGGGGGGATAGGTGGGATTTATCCCCCCCGAAATCCGAATATTTGTATGGAAAAGTGATTACAGCACTTACTTTTTCACTGTTTTTCTATGAATATCCCCCCCCCCTCTGGAAATTAAATGTCCCCCCCCCCCCCTCCCGAAACAAAAGTCTGGATACGTGCCTGTATGTAGACCTTATAACAATAGCAATAGATGTGACATACCACTAGATGAGGGAGTTCTCGGTGAGAGCGGTGGGGGTGGTGTCTCGGATATCGGTGATAGCGGCTCGCACGGCCGTCCAGGGCCTTGCAGTTGAACTGGGACTGCAATAGAAAAAAGTTATTACCATTTTCTAAACCCTTCCTAATACAGGCATACCAGACCATAAAATTTCGACAATCAATCGCCACTCGCAATACAACCTACTTATTCATTTAGAAACTTATGACATAGTTATGTAGGTATGTGATCGAAAACATTTCGCAAATGGAGAAAAACTGATAAACGCTTGGTCTACATTATTAAATAGTTTTTTTTCTGGCAAAGGCTCACCACTCATTCCCGCTACTGTAACTCATGTAAACCAGAATCAACAGCGGCGACCCCTCACAACGCTAGATAATGAAGTCCAGCGAGCTTTGGGATATTCTTCTTCTTATCTAGTGGGCTGCAAGCCCTGGTGTCAGAGTTTTTTCAAACCGCCTTACGGCCTCTGACGTGGTTTTTATGTAACGACTACTACCACCAGAGACAGTAGCCGGGACCAACAGCTTAACGTGCCATCCGAAGCACGGAATCATCTTTCTTTTCAGACAATCAGGTGACTCAGCCTGCAATGTCCTAACCAACTGGGGAAAAACGCACAAAGTGACATTTCACTAGGTGCCCCCCGTGGGAATCGAACCCACGACCTCCGTGTCAAGAGCCCAATGCTCTTAACCATTAGACCACGGAGGCAGTTAGCGGTAGCTTTGGGATGACCCTAATGTGTCTTGAAACCAGCAATAAAATTAATCTAAGAAGAAAGGAGGAGTAGAAAACAAAATAATTGAAAATCAATAACATGATTGTTACAAACTTACTCGTGGCAAGTCCAGTGACTTCATTCAATCCAGTTGCTACACCTATCCTCATTTCTGCTAATTTCTCTTCCAATTCTTTCTGTTGCCGCCTTTGTCTTTCCACCTGTGAAATAAAAACGAGCTTGTAAATGAGTTTCTTGTATAATTAATTGTAAGAAGATCTAACAATGACACATATTCTATGAACATTTTAAATGGCTAACTTCTTTCGTTTCCAAAAATACAGCCCCTTTAAAGTACACAGAAGTAGCACAGATGGACGGACAGATAATGCTTAGTAATAGGATACAGCCCTAAAAATGATTAATTCAGAATGTTACCTGATTGTAAGAAGGTGGTGGGGGTGGCGGGCTGGCAGAAGACAGACTACTTCTCGGAGACAGTGAGGGTTGCGAGGGTGAACTGCTGGCTCCAGGTGTCACGCTATCCGCGTTGTAACTGGAACCTCGGAGCAACCTATCGAATAATAATTAACAAAATTAACTTTACTGAATAAGTTTAAAAGGTTGCGAACCTGGCTTCGTTTAAAACTTGCTGTAGAAACTTCTAATAAGCTTCGAAAACACTGGTAATATTAAAATTAGGACCAGTGCTCATCTAGGTACCCCTGTAAATAAAATACATATAGGGTCTATCTTTATATGCTGACCGTTTTTAAACCGGGTAATCAGACCATGAAATTGAACAAAGTTCTTTAAGGGGGACCAAAGGGCAAATCGCGAAAAGGAATCCGCTGTTCCATACAAAACTTCAAACCTATAGGCCTATAGAGGTAGTTGTTCAGTTTGATGATCTGATTATCCCCTTGATAAACCGTCAGCATATTAAGTACAGCAATGTTTATTTCAAAACCCGCGAAATATTAAGAAACATAGCATAAAACCTTACCTTTCAACTCTCCTATGCAAATCCATCATATCGATAGGTTTGTCCGCTTGGAAAGAGCTCGCTATCTGCGGCCCTCCATAGATATCCGTGAAGCTGATGCCAGAGCTCAAGGACCCTTTACTACTAGCAGTAGATAAGGACCCTAAACTCGAACTACTCGATACCGACAACGTACTGGCTGATAAAGTCTTCAGTTGCCCTTCTAAAGTGGTCATTGAAGTCAAAGCATCTTTCAACTGCTGTAGAAGAAGCTGCTTTTCTTCATGTAACCTTAAACGATCAGCTATACATTTATTTGACATCTCAAATGCATTCTTCAAGTCTTGCTCTAATCTCTTACATTCTAATTGTATGTCTGTCATTTCTTGTTTGGACCTCGTTCTTGGTGTAATGCTTCTTAGCTCTCGTAAAAGCTGTTCTTTTTCTTGGAATAGTAGCAGGCGATCTTTGTCGGATTCTGCTTGTCCTGGTTGGACTTTATCTTCTAAATCTGCTAACTGTTGCTGGATTTGTTGTATTCGTTTCCTAGCTTCGTCGTATTGGAGGCGGACCCTCGCCATTTCTGCTAGCCTGGTGCCTATTGGTACGAAGTCTGATGACAGATCTGTTTGAGAGGCAGTGCTTAGTTTCTCTTGGGGTAGACTTAGTGTTGAAAGGTCGGGAGAAGCGTCACCGAGTTGTAATCTCGTGAGGTCGTCCTTTAGTTTGGCTAGAGATTGCATGAGATCTGCTCGCTCTTTCTCGCCTGAGGTAAGGGATTTTTGAATGTTCTTCAGCTCTGTCATGATGGCTTGAGCTTCAGTAATGTTGTAGCAACCTTGCTGGGAATTCAGTTTTTGTTCCACTCTGAAAAAGTCAAAAATTATTCAAGTTAATTTGTTGTTTTAATCGTAAATATCTTGGATTTAAAAAAAGATAACAAGTCAAAAGGAGGCAATTCTTCTAATAAAACTGCGTATCTTCTATTCAACCAACAAATACATTTTTAAACTGTATCCAGTTTGACAACTGTTTAATCACTTTCATGACGATAACTTCAGAATAACTCGGAGATACATTGTGAAGTGTACAGTTACTTACTCAGCAAGGGTGTCAACACCTCGGCGCGCGCAGGCGACTTCAGCGCGAGCTTGACGCAGTTCCTTGCGCAGCTGGGCAACTCGGCCCCTTGCTTGCGTCACTTCCGACCTGAGGATCTCGGGGTCGTGCCGTGACGTCGTCGACGTGGTCGTGATAGATGTCGTTGATGAACAAACTGGTGAAGAGAGATAATTTGACAACCTCGACATAGATGGGAACATTGCAGTTTCGTATTCAGAAACTGCATTTACAAACTTTGTTCCGAAATGCCAACAGTATAGTCTGTCTATAAAGTCGTGGCATGAATGTTTGAGGAACTAATCATTTTAGTATGGTGGTGTTGCCAGTTTATGCTTGATTTTGACGTTCTTGCGTGGAGACAGCGCCCTCAAGTTTTGCCAAGATTTTATAGACAGACTGTTTGTAACAAAGGAACGCAATTGCTTCGATGCAAGGGGTAATTTAATTTACTATTGTTGATGCAGCAGATAATATCTAAAAATGTATCATGATACTGAAAAGACATGATAAAATTTAGTAGGTACTACATTCTCTTATTCGTAGGTAGGTACCTACCTATTCAAATTTAGAATTGTTTCACTGTTTTAGCAAGTTTTTTATTGTTGAATCAATTTAAAAACGTTGACTCTTCAGAGGTTGTTTTATCTGTAAGAACATTACTACTACTACTACAAGCCTATCTGAGAAAAACAAACAACTATAGTCAATTTAATATCCTGTCACCTACTTGTGATCATAAAACCTATTTGTCAGAATTTACGGCTTTCAATATAATATACGAGTACTAAAACTGTGTTAGAATGCAGCGTATTTTCCACTGGAATTTACTCATTTTACTCTCCGAGTTGATAAGCTATTTGTTTAAATAAATGTATAACATTCTGCGTCGAAAAATCTGCAGTAAATTGGATTTGTCAATAGCTACAAGTTTACGTAAAAAAACGCCAGCTTTCAACCGAGCAGCGCATATTGACTCGAAAATAATTATTTGCAAGTTATCCCCATATCGCATACCATCAAGCCATTTACAAACATAATGTCTTCAGTAACTTTATGCTGATTAAAATTTATAATCTGTGGAGCATTAACAAGGCCCGTATGTATGTAGATAATAATGCCCTTAAACTGTGCGCTGTTTACCAGTAATTGCAATCTATACCAGTTGTTTGTTGAGTAGCTTTTTAAAACAATCGATATATTATACAAACGGCTGAACTATTTTGAATTTACAAACTCACTTGCGAAATGTTTAAGAAAAATGCTCTTGGGTAAACTAGGATTGTATAAATACACTCTTGTTTTAAAATACTTGTAAAGATAAGACTAATACAAATGTAACTTATTTGTAGAACACGTTCGATGTTGTATTAAGAGAAAATGTAAAATTCTTGGTTATTTCTTCTGCAGAGACGGACAAACAAATCGCAGAAGTAACTAAAGATGAACTAAGAAAGACACCAGAAAAATATTTTTCTATAGATCAGCTTGGGTCATTTTGAAACAGCATTTACAGAGTTACAGACACATAAAAGAAGATTCCCGCATAGTAGTTAAAAGCAAAGTTCTTACGACTAGTTCTGGAGGCACCGAGGGTAGACAGGGCATTGTTCAGGTGCTTATATTCATCCTGGGCTAAACACAATCTCTGTTTCTTCACATCGTACATCTCCTTCTTTGCCTGTTGACAAGAGAAACATACATTTAATAACACATTTTACGACATACACACGTTATTGAGTATGTTACAGCCATATTGTGCTGTTGTGCGCAGCCAGCATAGGTAGCATGACACCGTGATAAAGCTCTATCACACCTTCGCTCTCTTTATATTTGCACGTGAACGAACGAAACAAAAGACGTGATACAGCCGTATCACGTGCAGCATGCTACCAGTGCAGGTTGCGTGTTCAAATCTGGGATTTGAATTCTTTGAAATTCTATAGAACATTATAAAGCCTGACCAGGAAAATAAAAAACCTGGTTTGGGGGCGCTGCAATCGACTGTCACCTTTAATGTTAGTGTTCCAAGTACAAAAATTAGTTCCAATGATTTTCCGCAACATGGCGAGGTTTTTTATATTTCTGGTCAGGCTTTAGTATTAGTATTCACACTAAATTAGTAAGTAAAATTTTTGTGAAATCATTTTTTGTTTCATGTCAACCCCATTGCGTGCACAGTCCATCCTAGCCCTGAGCAGGTAGGTATAACTGCCTAAAAGATTTGATGAGTTTTGTCTTGATCCTTGGATCAAGATGTAGTACAAAGGCAAAACAATCCAGCGCTGACGAGAAAAAAAGACATTATGTTGATGTATGAGATAATCTTTTTGTAGATTTAAAAAATATGTCGTAGGTATTCACAGAAAATGATATACCCGATTTGTATTTCACCGAGCAATGTTTTTGCTTTGTTCTCTAGACCTTTGTTAAAGATTTTGAAAACGGATAATCTTTAAAGAATAAACCTTGTAATTTTAACACTACCTTTAGTTTTGAGTACCTATAACATAATCTTATATAAATGTTGCAAAGATTTTTTTCACTCCCAAACTTTCATTACTAGTTTTGATAGTTTTTGTGCCAATAAAGTTATGTATGATAGTACCTATCTATCTAAATTTATTTTCCCGAAAATTGATTGATAAGAAGTGTTTATCATTTCAAGAAATATTTTACGAAGATAAAGCATTTCGCTTTATTTGTTGGTATTAACTGTGGTATTACTTAGAAGATTTTTATTTCACATTCAAATTACTTATATATCATTTATCAATGAACAAGACGTGTTTCTTAATAATCTTATGACGATAGTATCATTTTCATTTTCATAGGAGAGCGACTCAAGAAAAATGCCTGCACAGTTTTTAATATGCGTTTGGTAAAGCTCGCTGTAAAAAAAATATTATTTCATAAAAAACGTATTTATTCTGTACACCTCTAGTTACTGTTTAAAGATACGCACTTCTTGTAAAGTAGCGCTGTCGTTAGCCATTTTGTATGTAAACGAAGATCTGCCAGTCACTTTTCAACAGCTCTATCAATATTTAACAAAATCGTTAAGAGTAAAATAAATAAAGCATCCACCTTTAGTTTAGATACTAAAATTATCTACAATAGAGAGATCGTAAAAGTTTACTAAGGTGGCAATGTGCTAGAATCAATTTCACTAAACACAAAATAGGTAGTATAGGGCCGAATTTATACCTACAATGAAATATCAAAATGAAAAATAATTCGAATACTTAGATAATTTGTTTATAATTTTCGAATCTCAACGTAGATTCTTATGTTGTTTCGTAAACGAATTTTAACTGTTTTAAACTTTATTTAGTCATTTCATTTATTTACCATAATTTACATGTATATACAGTGATGGTCTTAAGATTAAACTTAGTTCCAATGTAAATTTGCTTTGGCAAAGCGTAGTAAAATAGGAGTGTTATTATAGTAAGTAATTACATCCTCAACAAGTTAGGTACACAGTTACAATATTAAAAAAGAAAAAGAAAACAATCACGCATGTCAGGAAACATTACAATGAAAAAATTAATTTAAATACTATGTAAACTATTCAATTATGTTATGCCTGAATTATTAGCATGTCGAATAAAATAAGGTTGAATGATTGATTGGTCTTCGCTGCGCTCCGAAATCATTTAAATATCTAACAAAATAAGTTATAATTCTGTAGAATAACTTTAACCGAGACACAAGAAAACTCCGGGACACAGAAAACTCTTGTGCTCTCGCCTCTCCCTTAGTTCCAAAATAAACAATTTGAAGTTAGAACGCGAAAAATTCCGTTGGGACAAAAAGAAATGCTTTCCCAATTTGTCTTTCTACAGTCAATATATTTACGAAAATATTTTATACGTTCGCAAAAATTTGTCTCTCTTTCCCAAAAACAGTGACGTTTCATAATTACAATACAAGAAATAAAAATAAATTAGTGTTCCCACATTTTCGACTCAGTAAGGTCAACACATCTTTCATGGGGCACTGTTGTGTATGTATACCTACATATAAGCGTACCTGTAGCGTAGCTGCGTCTACGCCAATAAAGGAGTGCATCACGAACCGTCGGTCGTTTCACTCCTCTCCATATCTAACAGTGACGACGAGCGTAGTACCTACCCGCGCCGCGTGGCTATAAAATAAAATAATTATCGTGCATAATGTCCGTGAAGTTTCCTGTAGATCTGTCGTTCGACCACCAGATCCAGAAATGGGCAACCTACAAGTGCCGGTTAAATCAATTTTTTATAGCAAATGGCGTAACGGCCACCAGCGACACGACGGGGGAGCAACGACGGGCCGTGCTTCTAAGTGCACTCCACGAGGGTACATTCCAGCTGATTGCGGACTTAGCCCTCCCAAAGGACGTCCAGAATGTACCCTTTGAGGACATAGTGGCGTTATTGGACGCACATTTCACACCGACACGTGTCGGGTTCGGCGAGCGGCATAAGTTTTTTGCCGCCAACCAAGAACAAGGTGAAACACACACACAGTGGGCCGCGCGGCTGCGCGGGCTCACAGCACACTGCGCATTCCAGAATGTTGAAGAAGCCCTCCGGGACAAATTTATAATGGGGATGTTGCCGGGGGTGGAGAAAGAAAAACTGTATGCTCAAGCGCTTAAAGATCTCACACTAGCCAAGGCCGTGGAGATAGCAGAAAGCATGCGGTGTGCCCGCTCCAACGCTGCTGGTTCGAGCAGTGCCGGCTGTGCGGAAAATATAGTGTGTAAAGTAAAATCTGTCGCGCGTGGTACCAAAAGTGGCGGTAAAAAGGAGAAATGTGCGGTGTGCGGCTATTCAAATCACTCGATGTCAGAGTGTCGGTTTGCGGAGTACGTGTGTAAAAAGTGCAATACCAAGGGTCACCTACGTCGGATGTGCCGTGTTAAATACGTAGAAATGGATGGACAAACGGCAGATGGCGAGGACGATGACGGTAAGGTTTTTATGATTAAATCGGTGAGGGGAAAACCTATGATAGGAACAGTCAATGTAAGAGGAGTAAAAATGCAATTCGAAATTGATAGCGGTTCTCCTGCAACAATAATATCCGAACAGATTTATAATAAACACTTCAAAGATTTACCATTGTCACGCTTAATTAACAAACTCGAGGGTTACACCGGCGATGATCTCAATTGTGTAGGTATATTGCAACTACCGGTATCGTTCATAGGGCGCACACACACGCTAAACATGTATGTGTCGCGGTTCAACCGCCCGCCTCTGCTTGGCAGAGATTTTATATCAAAGTTTGACTTACACATTGCGCCAGTAAATTACTGTAACCAAACGTCATGTCAGTATGAGGAGTTGCAGTTACGATATCCACAACTATTTTCAGATAAATTAGGGTTATTCAACAAATATAAGGTTAAAGTAACTCTAAAAGAAAACTCTAAGCCTGTATTTTTTAAAGCGAGACCTATTGCGTTTGCCTTACGCGACAAGGTAGACAAAGAAATAGACAGGTTGGTGGACATAGGGGTACTACAACCAGTGGAGCATTCTGAATACGCGTCACCAATAGTACCAGTATTAAAGCGCAATGGTTCCGTCAGGTTATGCGTTGACTATTCAGTCAGCATCAATAAACAACTTGTGGTAGAACAGTACCCACTGCCAACAGTAAAAGAGTTGTTTTCTAAATTATATGGGGGCCAACAGTTTACTAAACTCGATTTGTCGATGGCATATAACCAGTTTCCATTAGATGACGAGTCACAGGAGATAACTTGTATTAACACTCATCGCGGGTTATATAAGTACACTCGTTTAGTATTTGGGCTGGCGAGTGCGCCTGCAGTGTTCCAGCGCGCCATGGAAGGTATACTATCTGGTATGGATGGTGTATTATGTATGTTAGATGACGTCCTTGTAACGGGCAAGGACGAAAAAGAACATTTGGACCGATTGCATGCGGTACTACAGAGGTTACAGGACGCGGGACTGACCTTACAGAAGGAGAAGTGTGATTTTTTTAAAAACGAAGTTGTTTACCTAGGGTACATCATAAACAAAGAAGGTTTAAAAAAATCACCCGAAAAGGTGACGGCGATAAAAGATGCACCGGTTCCTGAAAATGTCAACCAGCTACAATCTTTTTTAGGCTTAACAAACTACTACCGAAATTTCGTATCAGGGGCATCGACAATTCTGAGTCCCCTATACGAACTGTTAAAAAAGGGGGTCAAATGGAACTGGACGCCTAGTCATTCGGAGGCATTTGAAAAGATCAAGGAATGTCTTGCATCGGACCAGGTGTTAACACATTTCAATTCCGAGGCAAAAATAATCCTAACGGTGGACGCGTCACCAAGTGGGTTAGGTGCAATTTTGTCGCAAACGGACTCCGAGGGTCGCGAACGGCCTATCTCATTTGCTTCGCGGACCTTGAACGCAGCGGAAAAAAGATACTCGCAAATACAACAAGTATTCAAACCAGGCTTGAATGTGTTGTACAAAAAATATTCCTGTAAAAATAAGTATATATGGTGTAAGGGTATTATACTAAGAAAGATTGGGAAAGTCGT
Organism: Agonopterix heracliana; assembly: GCA_963693445.1. Taxonomy (NCBI): domain Eukaryota; kingdom Metazoa; phylum Arthropoda; class Insecta; order Lepidoptera; family Depressariidae; genus Agonopterix; species Agonopterix heracliana. Next base: position 6,358,614 of record OY856321.1, read on the forward strand.
TTATATGATTAAAGATATAGAAAGGTCAGTAGAAGTTAAGAAACATAAAAATCAGATAGTTGTATATAAGGGCGGTACAAATGAGGCGCCATGGGACACGAATACAATCTTATATGATGGCTACGTGATGGAGCCGCCGTCAACGACGTCGCAATGGACGCCGCCAACGAGCTCATCGCCGACGCCGCCACCGAGCTCGCCGCCGACGCCGTCCGCGCCTTCGACACCGCCGAGGCCGCCGTCGACACCGTCGTTTTCGACTCCGCCGTCCTCACCACTGCCATCGCTACCGCCGCCGCCGCCGCTGCTGCCGCCCTTGATCCCTCAGAATGAGGCTGACCCAAGTGAGGCAGAAGGGAGGGGAGGCAGTGAGAGGGTGAATATGCCACTCCCCACTAGAAGGAGGCCATCACGACTTCGTCCCATAGTAGATTATAGGGAAAAATAGAATAGGTTCTCATTATATTGTTAAAAAATAGGGTCAGGGGTGTTGTGTATGTATACCTACATATAAGCGTACCTGTAGCGTAGCTGCGTCTACGCCAATAAAGGAGTGCATCACGAACCGTCGGTCGTTTCACTCCTCTCCATATCTAACAGGCACTGTATACGCTATTATAATAAAGATACCAGAGGATATTCTAAACTTGCCAGACAAAAAGTTTAAATCCCATGTTAAACAAGTCCTCTGTAAAAAAGGTTACTATAAACTCGATGATTATTTGAATGACCAAAATGTCTGGTCTTGACAATGTTACACTATGTAATTCAATATTTGTACTTTGTATATTTTGTTTTGTTTAAAAGAAGTGTGTTGTAGAGTTTCTGGCCGCATCTTCTCTACAACGGAACACCTTCCGAAGCGGTGGTAGAATCAAAAATGACGTCAAAAAGTTATCTATGTGATATTATTTTGAATAAAAATTTTGACTTTTGACTTTGACTTTCTCAAAAACATTCAAAAATTCGGTTAGCTCGGTCAATTCGTGACTCCAAAGTTCACACGTCCGTAAGGAATTCATCAAGTCACTTCCAAAATTAACAAGTCATTAGAGCAAAATTCCGAAGCTCATTTTTTGCGACTCTCATAAATACAGTATTACATACGCCGGGCAACTACTTTTTGTGCGGAATGCGTGTAAAAAGACTGACTACATACATCATTTCGTTCGGCCGGATCCTGTTCTCAATGAAGAATATCAAAATTTAATGATACATGGTACAGAACGACCGACGGACCCGTGGGTTATTGAATATTTTTTACAAGTTTGAAAACGAGTTTGTTACATTCATCAACTTCAAGTTATTAGAAATATATTTACGGTGAAGACTTTCAGGGATCCGTTCATCCTGCAGGCCTGCTGCAGCCGGCTCCAGGTGTGCGGGGGACACTGGGGGAACGTGCCGTTCCTGCTCAGCACTTGCGTGGCCACGTAACCTTGCCCTTCATAGTACGCCACTTCTGACACTGGCACTAAACGCACTTCCGCGGAACGAATCTGACGCACTGATAGTATATTTTCGTAGATAGCCTCATCTTCGAGATTCTGTCCTTCGGGGCAGAGGCGGTAACCGAACTCGCGACTGATCTCGTCCAGGTTCGCGTACTCGGGACGCTTGCGCAGCTCCTCGAGGTTCTGGTACTGGGGCTCGTCGCGCACGCGCAGGCCGGGAGGGCGGGCGGACGAGGGGTCGACGCGCACGCCGTACTCGGGAGGTTCTCGCACCATGCGCGCCAGCTTGCGGGTGCCGAAGCAGCCTCGACACCAGCTGTGTGCCCCGGCGGATGCTGCTCGAGCTCGGAACGTCGGCGCGGATTCGGGCTCGGGGATAGGCGGTTGGGACCACATCGTGAACGCCCGCCGCAACGGACACATCTTAACCCCCAAAAGGGCGCGCGTCGACTGGCGCGGGCGCGCGGAGCTCGGATGGCGCGCAGTGGAATGCGCCCGCGCCGCCGAAAGAATGCAATCTCGGGCGCATTTCGGAGGTCGATCTCTCCGAAGGGCCGGGGTCCGCGCCCGCTCCCGCCTCCCGGGCACCGGCCATCTGTCGTAATAAGTTCGTCGAAACGCGCGGCCCGCCGGCTCCGAGGTGTCGCACCGAGACACTGTAACGGACCCCGAGTGACCTCGTCCCGTGTCCTCTGCACGCGAATCATTCACACTATTTAACATATAGTTTACCAAAAATTCTGAGATGAATTTTATTCTGCAAGAGACTTTCAAGTTCACGTCAAAAAGCTTTGCAGGCGCTTTTTCATTCGTCCAGCCTTAGAATGTAATTTCATTTAGTAAGCAGAAGCTCAGCGTGGATCTTTTAGAAGAAACTTGTTAACTGCGACCATAAACATTGTCGTAATCGTTGTTAATTCAGCTGAAGAAGCCGGCTGTGGCGGCAACAGCGGCGCGGAATGCAAAAAAGCTCACAAGTTCACATGTGGCGGCGAGTCGCTGCAGTCAGTCACGCGGCCGCGGTAGTTAGCGCGCGATTTTCTCAGATTTTCCACGTAATCAATTTACGCGGTTAATGGAGGAATGCGGGGTAGGCGCCGGGGGAGGGCGGGGCGCATCTGGCGGGTGCGACTGTGCAGGTAGACGCGCGCATTTTTGTTCCGGAATTCCTTTACACGCATTTGCAATCCCGTCCTGGCCAGACTCTTTAAACCCTGTACTCGACTGAGCAAACACATTTTCAATTACCACACAAATAGCCACTTATTCGAAACTGCGGGCTGACCGTACGTATGGGTACAAAACACAGTAGCCATTTTAAATTTAAAGTATATAAAAGTCCGTGGTAAGTTAATACATAGGTAGGTATACCACAATGTAGTTTAGATGCGAGCTTCTCACGAACATATTCTCAGACGGTATAAAACTATGATTTTTTTCTTGCTAGCTAACCGCATAAGTCCTAAGCCACACATGTTAGGACGCGTGTTTGATTTTTTCCTATAGATAATGTGTAAACGGAACGCATGTTGTTTAAATTGCCACATTACGCAGACGTTTCCAAGTAATACAAATAGAGAATCCGATAGGAATTTTGTGAAGATCATAATTTGAACGAAAGTAGGACAAATTCTGCTAAAAATGAACCCAAATACAATGTACGCAACATCAAACAACCAAATAGGTAATTTGGATCTAAAAACTGAAGTTAACCGGTCGGGAAATGATTTGGCCCGTTGCCTAAATTCCAGTATACAATATACATACTAAGACCATGTGTTTTTGCTAACAAATATAGGTATAGGTATCTCTAAAATTTCAGGTAGTGACGAAAATAACGCAAAGAATGTTTCAACAATTGCAAAGTTTAATCTCTGAGACTTGTTAAGGAATTTCGAATTTATTTCTGTACAAGAAGAACGCTCAACTCGAATTACACAACACAACAAGAAGAATTTGGAAGGACCAAGTAACAAATATTTTGAACTAAAGTATTCTTTGACAGCCCATTTTATTGATCGTATAAAATGATCTTTATTACAGTAGAAGAGTCGTCAAGCGAAGATATTTTCGTTTCAATCTGTATTCTGTACAAGTTTTGAGTTAATTACATTAGCAACAAGAAACTTTATTTCAATACAAGTTCCACTTTGTCTATTTATAATAAGTCTCATAAAAAAGTTATGAGATTTAATAACACGAAGAAGCATGCGAATGGCAGAATCAGGATAACAATTTTACTGGAATTGTTTTTAATAATTATTTTCTTATTGTTGGAATCTGTAAGTTTGCCGTGGGGGTTTCTAGCGAGAGCATCTGCCTACCCTGGGACCGGTTGCTTTTCGACTCCACTCTTGCATCTCAGTCGGACCCGTAGAACGTTCAGACTATAGCTTTCTTACTCGCACTTGTGGTTCTACGGTTCGAGTCTTTTTCTTCTCATTGCCTATCTGCTGTAAACGACCGGCACATTCGAGATTTCTTTCCCTCTTAAAAATTTGTAGTTACTTTGTTTTTGTTTTATGTTCTAATCAAGTTACGTAATGCATTCAGTTTTGCATTACATTTGTTGTCTGTTTTACTTCTAATCTTGGTCACTTGGAATCAGACATTTCATCAAACAAATCATCACTTAACACTATTGTTACGAATTTACGAAATATCAACTCTTAATTCCACGTACAACGCTTCAAGCATGTCGAGAACAAAGCGAGAGCTCACCAAAACATAATTTAGCCTCAATTTACTGTATCGAGATAATCCAAATATACCATAATGCCATAGCAGGCCCAAAAGCCATAACCACAAGGCCTCTAAAACAAAAGCCTCGAAGGTCGAAGCTAGATAATGTCTGTCTATCCAAAATTCAACCTGCTTCGTCCGAGTTGTTTTTTTATTGCGTTCGTATGGCGGGCTGAGGCTTGGATGCGATTAAAATTCCTGAGATGCCTCACGCCTGCCGTCCCTTGAGCGAAGCGGTGACCATAGACCTTCAAATCGATTTCTCGCCTTTTATTTCAAAATGTTTAATTCTTTTGGAGAAAAAATTAAAAAGGCATAATTTTTATATTTCGTTATTTGGTGTTTAACTTCATTAAAAAACTAAACGTCTTCTACTAAATCTGCTAATATTGAGAAGACTTTTTCATCCTGTATCATTCCACTATGGAGGCAGGGGCAAATAAAATTTGCCACATACCTACTTAAATGCTGGTTGAATACCTCAAAACCTATGTTGAATAAAAAAGAAAGGTTTTTTGAAGAATTTTCTTAGATATTAAGTCAGTTCAGTTTATTACTAGAATTACCCCTTTTCTACGTATTACCTACTCCCTTTTTGACAACACATAATGATTTATGGCGAACGCCCAAAAATTATTATGAATGAAAATGAAAAACCTACCTATTTTAATTCCACAAGATAAAAAAACACACATATATTGGCATAAGTAAGGCAGTTTTACATTTTGTTATAGTTAGGTTCAATATTCAAGGTTAAAAACTTAAAATAAAGTTTAACAAAAACTGGGGAAGGTCTAAAGGTTTTAAAAGTAGCAACACTCGCTACGGGCCCATCCGAGAGCAATCTCCAGCAAGAAGCCTGGCCCACGGGCAGGCTCGGCCATTACCATATTACAGAAATGATTACCATTATAACATAATACGACGGTAAGAAACAACGGTGGAAAAATTTATTTTACATTATATTATTTCTTAGAATTTAATTTAAAGAAAAACTTCATTAAATTACTTTAGTTATTTTGATTGGTTGAGTTTTTCTGATTGATTCCGAGTACCTACCTACAATTACCTACGTTTAAATTTTTTAAATTATAATCTGGTTTGTGGTAGTTACCTACATTATACTTTATTTTCGCAATAAATTTGGAATAGAACTAGAATTGAACGAAGAATCGAAGAAACTAAATCTAAAATTTAATAATGAAATGTTGAATTACCTATATTTCTTTCCAAAAAATGATTTAAAAGTAATATGAATCCTATTTATAACCTCCTCCTCCTCATCCTTTTTGTTCATTTAAAAAAAAAAAAAAAATTCAACAAGTCATTATTCAATTTCCGATTTAGTTCTATTCCTAATTTGTTGCTAAAATAAAGTATAAGCTAACTACTGGATCTGGAATACAGATTATAATTTTAAAATTTTAAACGTAAGTAATTCTAATACTCGGATAAATTGGAAAAACTAAACTAACCAAATTACTAAAGTTATTTCATGACGTTTTCGAAATTCAAAGGAATAAAATCAAAACTATTAAAATAAATATAAAATTACACGATATTGAAAAATAATAACTTCAATACACAGAAATATTGTTTAAAAAGTAACACGAACATGATACTAAATTGTTGAAAAACAAAAACAAAAAAAAATACTAAGTAGGTACTGAAATTGTATTGCATATCGAAAACTAAATTAAAATAAAACTGAAATAAGTGAAAAATGTAACTAGTACTCCACTAAGATCAAATCTATAGAAGAAATGATCTACAAGAGAATACAAATATTTATATAGCATGTTCTTAGAAGACTGTGACTACATAGTACACCGTCTGTGGAACCATGCTGGACAGGATTCGAACCCGCGTCACTAGATCGGCAGTCGAGGCCTTACCGATTGCGCCATTTTGTCCAATCACAAGTGTTGTGAAAATTGTGGTTACATTCGTAAAAAAGCTATTTTTGACATAGCTTAAACAACATCTAGACAAGAAATTATTTATTTTTTAGTTTTTTACTTTGATTGAACCCATATCCGAATGTTTCTTTATTCAACATTTTTTTTAATCATTTTTCAAGGACGTACGTCACACCACGTAGCTTAAGCCCCATCAATCAAACAGTACTACACACAATAACACAAAGAAAAGAATGCGCCGAATATTCATATTCATATTAATAAACTCAGCTCGAACGCGGCCTAGCGTTACACACGATTATCCTTCGAGAGAGAGAAAAGGAAAAAAAGCAAAAAAAAAAAGTTAAAAATAAAAAAGTATATGACAGAAGGCCGGGCCCGAGACGCGGGCGCACGGAACAGTTTGACGTATTCGTTTTTTACGCTCATATTCTTATTATTGGGTCCGACCGCTCCCGGTGTTACGGGCGTGGAATGCGCTGTAGAGTGTTGCACGCACAGACGCGGCCATATTATTATAAAAATTATTTTTGAATCATTAAAGTAGTTACCTACCTTAACATTGTAAGTATTAAATTTTCTGTCCTTAAACTGCCTTTCTTAAATTAAGTAAAAAAACAATGTTCACAAAATCTAGAGTAGTGCTATATCTACCAAAACAAAGCCAACGTTTAAAAACAAACCTGACTTTTATGTTAGTCTAAAACGTTTATCTGTTTCTTCTACACTAATCTCTTCTGACTTTAATAACGCTCTTGATTCAAAGCAATTTACAAAAAAAAAATTGTCTGTGTGGCCAGCACAAAACAATAAATATTTTTCTAGTAATCAACCTATCACTTCGGAACGCTAATAGAGGCGGCGAAGCTACTATTACTCGATAATTGCACGTTCTAAACTTTATGAAATGACATCTATCACTGACTTAGCTATAGTTAGAGAAACAAAAAACTATGCAAAGCCCTTAAATAGAACAATAAATTAGAAGACATTGACATTTATTATCAAATAGTTTAAAATCGGTAACAAACGTAATTTTGTTTTTCCTAACGTACAAAAATGTTATTTAGTGTTGAGACGATGTTACAAGATTTGAAAGTTAATAAGAGTATACTTTAAGTGCTTTAAGTATGCTTCCGTTGGTAAAAAACATTTTTTTTATCCTTTTTGAATCCTATTTCAAAAATAAAATAACATACCTTATTTTTTAGGAAAGGCGCAAAACACAAGCTTGCTTTAGTACACAGGGCCTTTACAACCAATAGTACGGGAAACTCCACAACGCAAAACTACCTGCGTTCTTCAAAAAGTAAACATCTTTGGAATGTTAGAAAAAACTACGTGAGAAATGAGAGAAAAAAAAACGGAAGATTCTTTTGTCGATGGGAATCGTGAGTTCCAGGAATTCGCGTGCCATCCATACGTTGTTCATAGAATAGAGGCCCATTGTTGGGAATGGCATAACACGGTCCAACGATCCCGAGGATCGCAGTCGTGTTGAGAAAAAACTTATCGAATAGATAAATGAAGACAATCGGTATTTCAGCTCTTTTTTCGAGTTGGTATTTTTCTACATAGTATGTATTACCAAAGATGCTTGCTTGCTTGCTTGCTTCGACCATGTCTTTTGCCTAGTTTTCGCCCATTATAATGTCCTTATGTAAATATTCCCTCATAATCAATTATAAATTATTTAGTGCTAACAAAAAACACTAGTAAACTTTTCGGACAATTGCTAGACCATGTATTAAGGGGGTCTAATAATGACCCATCCAATACAGCCTTAAAATGCCAACCGCAAGAGAGACCACCGGCCTAAACTAACCTGGCAGAAGCCGAAATTCTTAATTGCCAGTAGAGCTACTATACAAGGTGTTACAAAACTACAAATAAACATTTAAGGGGGTGGTGTAGACCATCAAACTGAACAACTTTCACTATGGGACCAATATCGAAATCGCGATAAAAAAAAATTATGTTCTATACTCTACAAATCGACTAGAGCTAAAATATGTATGGGATATAAAATTATTTTTTTCGCGATTTCGATGTTGGTCCTATAGAGAAAGTTGTTCAGTTTGACGGTCTAAACAACCCCCTTATGAATTTTAAAAATTTATTGTTACTTATGAAACACCCTGTATAGGACTGACAAGATGAGAAGAAACGGATCTTTCCAGAAATACTCAAATAACCTCTTAAGCAATGACTCCATCTGCCCTAATGAAAGAAGAAACCTACAATTTGTACAGAATAAAATAACCCGTCGACCTAACTAATAAATCATGTCGTCTGTCTAACATTGAAGACAGTGTAATACTGTATCCCTAAGGGCAAACGTACGTATTCGCATCTCATAACATGTGTAGTTATCAATACAAGAACGACAGGCAAAGATAATTGCTTGGACAGTTAAACTGTCTTTTTAAATTATGCACTTGGTTTGAAGGGGAAATTATGTATAAAGACGACGAAGTAAGCAAAAATGGTGTTCGCTAATTTTGTTGCCAAAGTAAAGCAAATTGGTGACTTAAATGTATTCGTATAAAATATATCCTGACTGAACTTATAATTCACTCCAATTTCTTCGTATTTGGTATTATTTAAAAGATAAAAATTATAAAGATTTCTGGTTTTCTTACATGACTTTTAAATTTTGTTTATACAGGGTGTTTCATAAGTAAGAATAAATTTTTAAAACTCATAAGGGGGTTGTTTAGACCGTCAAACTGAACAACTTTCTCTATGGGACCAACATCGAAATCGAGAAAAAAAATATTTTAAATCCCATACATATTTTAGCTCTAGTCGATTTGTAGAGTATAGAACATAAATTTTTTTTTTCGCGATTTCGATATTGGTCCCATAGTGAAAGTTGTTCAGTTTGATGGTCTACACCACCCCCTTAAATGTTTATTTGTAGTTTTGTAACACCTTGTATAGCCTAAATAAAAGTAAGAAAGTATAGTTTAAATAAAATAAAATAATACGTACTTTAACCAGGTACTTACTTGAAGTTGTTTTGAATTGTGATCGACTACCTACACCTTTTTTAAAGAATTATTTTTTTTAGTTTTCAGAGAAAATACAAACATGATGAAAGCAAGATAAAATTTTACTTCATTACATCATCAAATTACTAAATTTAGATTTAACTAGAGTAAAACATATACATATGTTAAATAGTGTCATTATGACTGAATGTTTCATTCAACTAATCTTTTTTATAATGATAAGTCTAAATATTTGAATAACAACAGCATTACTCATACTTATATGAATTATGATAACTGTTTGTTACTATGCCAGTAACTAACGCACCAAAAGGATCGAAACAATGTTTGCTATACTGCCGCTAAGCCAAAAGGGCCTATGTCCGAAAACGACCAAAATCAGGGGGGTTATTGTGTAACTATACCCGATTCAATCGGTATCAAATCGACACTGTGTTTTGGCAGTTCTTGGCGATTTTGCTTCTTAATATTTAGTTAATTTATCTCAGATAATGAACACGATGATCACAGAAACAAAATATTATTTAAAAATTGGCTAGTACAGTCATAAAACGTTATCGATTTTGTAAACGATATAATCGGAAGCTTACAAAATAGCCCTACTGTTCTTTTTTAAATTGGATTCCTTGAACTGTAAGGAACCAGAATTTGTAAACAAAAAAAATATATTTTTACTAGAAATGCCTGAAAAACGACTAACCAATTAGACGTAATGTAGATTTTCTCACCAATTCCTAGAGAAATTAGACGTATGTCTGAAATACTAAGGGGAAAAGTCGTATGATTCACTTACCTTACTACAATAAGACGTAAAGTGTAGCAAGAAATACGATGGTTGTTATTCTTTTAACCACAAATTATAACAACTATCCTAAGCTGTTTGGACGTATTTCTTACTGTGATCTATAAAAACACGTTTTTCTCGAAATCGCTAAAACAGGCATATGCCCTTTTGGCTTAGCAGACCAGTATAACCTCGCCATTGATAAGCATTGGGGTCAACATAAAAACACATACATTTATAAGTAACTCACTGTTATGTTAGTGACCGCGAAATTTCTAGCACGCATTGCACAATGGACAAAAAACATGACAAAAACATGCAAAGTATATGTACCTACTGAAACTGACATGACACTGGGTAATTTGGATATTCACGACAATATTGTGATAACTGATGGTTCTTGATGAGGATATAAATTATTACTTACTTATATTTCAATCAATTATTCCTTATTTCACACCAAAGACAAAATACAGAAACCAGTAAGGTACAAATAAGGCGGTCTTATTGCTAAAAACCTATTTCTTCCATACCACCATATTTACCCAATACTAACTGACTCGACTGAAATGTATGGGACAGCATATTTTTAAAATTTTATTTCAGTTTTTTCTCTACAGTGACAGTAGTGCAGTTTGATGGTGTAAACTTCTCTAGCTCCCTTCATATTATGATACATAATATAAACTTGAATACGTTAGGTAGGTATACTTTAGGGACTAAACTCTACCATCGAATAATTTTTCTTATGACTCTCCTCTGCCAGGTAGGTAGAGTAGAGTCTATTATAGTTGGATGTGCATACAATTCACAACATATACTTCAGATGGTAGCCACGACATTCGTCATAGTTAATACTTTGTTCGGGTTAGTCAGAAAGCTTGCTACAACTACCAACTATTAAGCGCGTAGTAAGATATATACAAAGCAAGCAAATAGTAGCTAGCAACGTTCACTCTTTGCATGTTCATGTACCTATGTTAATGTATGAATATTCACCATAAAAGAAAAATATTTAAATCTAACACAGCCGAGGAAACCGATCGTCCTCGAGGAGTGAAGGACTCTCGTCGGCCTCGGCCTCGACCTCGACTGCGACCTCGGCGCGTGCGCCGCCATTGTTCCAGGGGTAATGTTACGCCTCGTCGTAAAATTGCGCTTGTGTGAGACCACAGGTTAGCAAACTTTATAAGGCCTTTGCAGTCATCTTAGGTCGGCTGTCAGATTCATGTATATTTTACTGGAGAACGTTCTTGAAAGGTTATTCAAATCAATAGTCTTGAAATGATATAAAAATTATAGTGGTCGAACAGTAAGTTAGTAGAAGATGGCTGCTTAACGTGATAACAACTTTGATTCTACAGCTAATTGCATAGCCTACCAATATTATTCCCCGAGCTGGCATTCAGATAAATTCTACTACTGAAATATATAGGGTCCTTCTTAATATGCTGACACTTTTTTAAGGGGATGATCAGACCGTCAAACTGAACAACTTTCTCTATGGCACCAACATCGAAATCGCAAAAAAAAAATCAGCCTCTCCATACAAAACTGTAAACCTACTCGAGCCAAATGTATGGGACAGCTGATTTATTTTTCACGGTTTCGATGTTGGTCCCATACAGAAAGTTGTTCAGTTTGATGGTCTGATCATCCTCTTAAAAAATTGTCAGCATATTAAGTTGGACCCTGTAGAATTACTAGCTCATACATTTGGCTTGAGTATGTTTGCTGTTTTGTATGGAACAGCTGATTTTTGTTTTGCGATTTCGATGTTGGTGCCATAGAGAACATTGTTCTGTTTGATGGTCTGATCATCCCCTTAAAAAGTGTCAGCATATTAAGAAGGACCCTATAGTATAGACTATAGACCCTCAGGAAGGGTGTATGAGCATCAGTCCGCCACGTGTGCCCAATGCAGCTTGGTGGACTACACATACGCATCAGAATTTCTTCATCAGCGCACGCAGCTTATCTAACGATGCGATGACGTAACGTAACATTAGTAAGTAAGTTATAGCCTGTAGAATCCCACTGCAGGGCAAAGGCCTCCTCTCACGAATAAGGGTGAGAGGGAAGTGAGCCATACTCCACCACGCGGGCCCAGTGCGTGTTGGTGGAGGCAAGTTAGTGGTCACCTTGCTGTCAGAGAATTTTCAAGCCGCCAATAGGCCTCTGACTTGGCTTAACGAATAGTTACTACTACTTATATCTGACGAAACTATCCGAGACCAACTGCTTAACGTGCCTTCCGAAGCACGGAAACGCTCGAGATGAAATACCACTAAACGGTCACCCATCCAAAGACTGACCGGACCTGACGTTGCTTAACTTCGGTGATCGTTTCCAATACCGAAGCTCCACTACGCCAACGAGCGCTTCATTATAACGTAACATTCACGTAAGATTATACTTAAGATAAATTCACCTAGCAACGAATCCTATACGCATACCTAAATTGGTACACTTCACCATAAGCATAGCCAGGCGATTCCTGCGAATGTAACCCGATATTGTTTTCTTTAGCAGCGCGTGCGCCGGCCCGCGCCGTCGAACGACCTCCGCGACGGACCTTGCACGGCTCACACTATGCACACGCATGTGTTTTCATACCTTGACGTATGCATTTCAAATGTTTGAACTGTAGAAGTACAGGAAATTCCTTGCCAGTTCAAGACTGGCATTCTAAAAAGAGTTTCCTTTACGTTTTTAAAAATGGTTGCCTTTCGATTCAATGCAAAAGTTTGGCTCTCAATATTCAAATATTCGTCAATACTAATACAGGATGAAAACTTTACGTTACCTACGTAATCGGAACATCAAACTGATCAACTTTTACTTTGTGACCAATTTTGAAATCGCTAAAAAAAATCTGCTATTTGAAATTTTCTATTCTATGAAACATAATTTTTTGTCTCGCGATTTCAATATTGTTTCCGGAATAAAATATGGTAAATTTGATGTTTTTGCAGAATTCAATATTATCAGATTTTAAGCTTCAGAATCGTATCAGTTTCGATTAGTGAATTGCATGAAAAGAAAAATTACCAATAGAAAATATTGTATATGCACCTTGGCTTTTTCTTCACTTTCATTTGACCTCAAATAAACAACATTATTACACCAAAAACTTTAAAATGTCATATAAAAAGAGGAACAAGGAAATTCCAATACAAAAATCATTCCGCGTCCCATCCTCGTAATATAAAACTGAGTGGAATATCTTCGGGTTAGTAAAAATGTGACAAAGCCACGTCTGGCTGTCATCCGTTTATGATTGAAGCATGGAAAGTCACATTCCGATCCCCGTCGTTACAAGATTAGGGTTGTCACCACTTATACAACATATTTTATACATTTTTATTATTAACATTAATAAAATTCTTCCTGTAGGAGTCCCAAAATGTATTACTTACCTTGTTATGTATGAGGGCCTGGTGATCTGTTAGATGGCTCTCTCTACCTAATACGGACACTAGTCTCTCACAAAGGTAACAAATGGGCTATTATAACAATAACATACCATAAATATTGTTTAATTGTAGGCAAAAACATATAAATATAATTTTAATTAGATTCGAATTGGAAACGTTGTGCTTGTGATGAGAAAATAAAAACCGACCTTTTGTTTCCTATTGTGCATTGTATTTTGTTTTGGTGTAAATAAAGTATATTTCATTCATTCAAATAAACGATTATTATATTTTATTGCTTAGTTACCTTACACCTACCTACTCGATGAAATAAATGTTATGGAATCATACAGGGGGAAATTGATATCATTAGCATCCTTTTAAACTAAGAGTCTACCCATCAAACTGAACAACTTTTACTATGGGAGCAAACCAATCGGAGCAAAAAAAAAATCTGCTGTCCCATACATTTGAGTCGTGTAGGCAGCGACGGCGGGTGCAGTTTAGTGTGGGACAGCAGATTTTTTTTTTTTGCTCCGATTGGTTTGATTCCGTAGTAAAAGTTGTTCAGTTTGATGGGTAGACTCTTAGTTTAAAAGGATGCTAATGATATCAATTTCACCCTGTATAATTTTAGTATGGAATTATTGCATGTCAATAAAAGTGCGTGTACACTTTATAATACTAACTCTCAGTTGCAGAAACACTCTTTAGAGTTAATCCTCGATTAAATCTCTTGCTAGCTTTTACTACGTCAACAAAACAAGAAGTGACAACAAGAGATTTAATGGAGGATTAAATATAATGAGCGTCTCTGCAACTGACCGATAGTCTAATAAATAGCGTAGATCGTAGAACTCCTATCCGTAAAGACACAGATTTGCATCCCGCAAGAGGCAACTATAAATGTGTGATGAATACTTAATCCGGTACCATAAATAATACTTCTATTAAGATATACGAGTACTTCTTGATAATACGAGCTATAACGTCAAAGTAGGAAATCCAAATACACTCCCTTGAGGCACTCCATAAATATACCACCTGAAACCTTACTTTAAAAGTTTTAAAGTCAAGAATATATAAATATTCCGCAAAATCTTCGTTCAAAATAAAACAAAAGCCAACACCTTTTGACTTTTATCGTGAATTCTTTATTCTTTTTAAGTTTTTTGGCCCTGTCAGCCCTAACCCGAAAGCGCATTATTAATAAACGAAAGAATGCCCGAACATAAGTCGACATGTTTTATTTTTACGAGATATTTACAAGGACGGGAAAGATGGCTACTGTGTTACCCAAACCCCAGAGATTAGATAATTTCAAACGATTCTTTGTATAAAACGTACTTTAGTGCCTTAATCTTGTCGTTTATAATCATAATACGTGGTTTCATGGTCACACTTTAAGGAGATCACATTAAAAAATCTTAAACTGTTTGAATGCTGCATTCAGCATCACTGCAAGGCTGTACAAAATTTGATGCTTAGGTTAGTGCTTGGTACCATAGAACAGGACTGTGTTCATATATATTTTTTACGTTGCTTTAAATTGGATATTAATGAATTATTAAAATATTTAATAAGCGTTATAATTAATAAAAAACAGTTTTCAGCGGCTAAGCTGTATACCACAGCATGAGTGATTGACATGAGATATAACTCACGCTGACTCAAAAAGAAGAAGCTTAAGCCCGGCTTGCACCAACAAGTATTTAGGCTTAAACGTATAGTAGTTAGTTCTGTCTTTCACACTGCTCATACAAATGACAGTGACAGCATCATATTTAAACATGTTTAAGCCTAAATGCTTTTTGGTGCAAGCCAGCCTAAGAGTAGCTTATACTTGTGTATTAATACAACTTTGAACAACTATCAATAATAATTATTAATTAAAAGTGTTTATTTTAGATATACTGGCCACTAATTTTCTACCATCCGAACCTGAATCAGAAATCTGAAAAGATATCTAAAGTGATCTACTACAACATGATTATTTTGAATATTTTCCCGTTTAAGTGTGTAGAAAGTTTGTAGTTGTAGCAATATTTCTAATCACCCCGAATGGGATTACGGTAATGAGTTTATGTACGATAAGCGTGCATAGCTATTATTAGTTTTTACTTTATAAAAGAGCAGGAAACTTTGATTTATTCTTATTTCACTTGTACCCAAGTATACAATGCATTCCTTTCACAAAAATCTCAGCAATTATAACGAAGCATGAACGTGGGTCAAAAGAGTAATGTCACTGTTATAAATTAAAAATAAAACGCTCGGAATGTTCATCATTTAAATTCTCCACTTTACGACTGTGCGCAGGAGTTGCAAGGAGTAAAAAGCTTCGCAGACGATTGAGTATAATGCGGCGTGCACGCATGATTTTATAATGAACTATGCAATGTTGGATTTTCTACGGTTCATGCTACCGGTGACGTTTGAAATATTTTATAATTATTCAGTCACGGTCTTATGCAGTTTATTATGGAGTTCACTGCATACGCACATTTCAAGAAATAACGTCTGAAAAAAAAGAACGAGTCTTTTTTTTCTGTATCGAATCCAGATTCAGGCAAGGTGACTCATAAATAATTTAAAGAATATGAACGCCCTTAGTATATTTCGTTGAATATATCTTTGCCCATAAGTTATATCCACACGCCCACCGCCTACCGAATTATTTAGCCTCAAGCATAGGGATGCAACAGCCAAAAAATGAAGATCTCTTTAATGTATTAGTTTTTACAGACATATATAGGTAAGCATACATCTGTGACTCCTGTCCAGACACCTGCAGCTGCCGGTAGTTCTACCTGGGTGGAAAAATACAGGGCTGAAAAAATTACAATGACATGCCATCGACTTAACAGAAGAAGCTCACAACCGTATTCCGTATCCTCCCTTTCTGGAAGTTAAGAAACCTTGCTACAACGACCAACATTTTAAGGTAGTTGTAGCAAGTAATTTTTTTTGCCTATGTAAAGCAGTCTTTTAACTGCAAATATTTTCAAATTAAAGATTGAAAAATTTGTCTCGGGCGGGACTTGAACCCACGCTCTTCCAAACCGGGGAAACGTGCTAACCAATTACACCACCGAGCCCACTACCCAGAGAACGAAATTTTCAATCTGTTACGTCTTAAGGGGACGTGATTCGAAATAGCACAACATGGTCAATAATATTGCAAATATTTTGTTTTGTATTTTTGTAGTATCTTTCTCATAAATGAGCGATGACCTAGGTACGGCACAGAATAGATAGAAAATAGTATCGTTCTACATACAGAACATCTACTCCCTGCCTCTCTCTGAATTGAGGTACCGCACCTCACCGTCGCAATTTCTGGGGACACTTAAGGGGAGCCAAGCAAGAAGAATGTAGGTCCAGCAAGCGCAAGGCCATCTTGTTTATTTTTTTGTTTTTCAGCGAGTGAAGTTCTATGGAGTTCCGGGGATGTGGCTATGGGTCAAAACACTTTCGCATAATTTATTAAGAATCTGAAATTTTTGTTGAATCATCCATCACAATTCGTTTCTTTTTTGTTCAAGCATCATAAGATGAATTCAAAAAATTCTCCATAACATTACCATAAATTAACAAAGAATCCAACGAAGATATTTCAAAAAAATGTCGACGGACACAAGCCCAAAGGCACGCATAATTTAAGCCGGCATCTCTACAATTAGTCATAAAGAGTAAGACCTGTTATTCCTCAAAGTGTAAAGGCTGTAATTAGAAAGACCTGTAATTTGTCCACAGTAGCAAGCCCTGTGAGTAGGGTTGCCAGATACAGCCTTATCAATTACAGGACATTTCTACGAACGGAGATGTAGTCAAAGTTCCAACACCGTCCGTTGGACGGACGATAAAAACCTAGGTATATTAAAATTGGGTGGTTTTTAGTGGTAAGAAAAATGCAAATTATTGAAAAAAAAATTGTAGGTAAACGCCATGTTAAACTGCCGCCGCCGTGGAGTCACAACTTTGTGAACAAAAAATCGTATTCGGGAATTCAGGAACAGTATAGTGTAATTAAAATTCATCAATTCAAAGTCGCTCAGCGAGCAATAGAGAGAGCTATGATGCACGGTGTTTCTCTGAGAGATCACACCAGAAATGAAGTGATACGTCAGAGAACTAAAGTGGGCGACATAGCTTAGAAAATTAGCAAGCTGAAGTGGCAATGGGCTGGTCATATCTGCCGAAGAACTGACAACCGATGGTGTGTCAGAGTTCTAGTGTGGAGACCGCGAGCTGGTAGGCGTAGTGTGGGACGCCCTGCTGCCCGCTGGACAGACGACCTAAAAAAATTACCGGGGTACGACTGGATGAGGAAGGCCGAGGACAGAGTTTTGTGGCGCGCCTTGGGATACGCCTATGTTCAGCAGTGGGCGATGATAGGCCGCTGATGATAGTGTAACTAGACGCAAAATTCCGGGACTTTCCCGGATTTCCCGGCCATCTGGCAACCCTACCTGTAAGATGACTGCGTAATAATTATTTAAACGATGAAAAGACCCGTTGACATGTAAGTCGAAATGCTATTTATTAGATTACAGTTTAAACGGCAGTTATCATGTTAAGTAATTACTTAACTATCACAGCAATTATATGGGAATGAAATAGATGATTTGCTAATTACTCCGATCTTGTTAAGTCTTATTTTTTTAATTATCATACTTTGCAATGGTAATTAAAAAAATAAGAATAACAGGAATGCAGCTATTTTAGTATTATACAGGGTGCAGGTAGCAGAACAAAAATCTGCTGTTCCATACATTTGGATCGACTAGTCATTTACATTTTCTATGGAACCACCAATATTTATTTTCATAATTTAAATTTTAGTCCCATAGCAAAATCTGTTCAATTTGATGGTCTGAAGTACCCTCTTAAGAATTGTAACGAAATTAAGAATAATTTCACTTTGTATACCTACCCGATAAATTGAAATATTGGCATCAATTTATTTAAACTACAACTTTTACTATAGGAGCAAACATGAAATCGCAAAAAAGAAATCAGCTGTTCCATACATTCGAGATTTCATATTTGCTCTATGGGACGAAGTCATTCAGTTTGATGTGTAGAGTATTCGTTTCAATCTATGCCAGTGACTTCTATTTCATTCTTCTTCATTGGTACAGACACGACCCAGGGCGGGTTGTTCGAGTAAGCGGGTTTATGAGTTCAAATTTAATGTTTTACCTTATTAATAAATGTTATTTTCATCCTGTATATTTGAATTGAACAAGTGAAGCATTGATGACCTAGGGGGGTATTACAGAACGACACTCAAGTGGAGATCTTATTCTTGAGTATAGATAGAATAGGATGCAAATACATACAACGTATACATGCATCCTTGTCTATCTTTACTTAAGAAGAGATCTCCAAATTAGTGTCGTCCTGTAATACCCCCCTTAGAGTGAAGTTATTTTTCAGACACATATGGACACTGAATCCCGAATCCGCACTGACGACATGCCATGTACACACGGCGACACATCAAGCTACGCAAAACCAACATAAGCTGGCCACGCGACGTTATACATTACTCTACGTACGCGCGGCCAGCTTATTTTGGTTTTGTGTAGCTTGATTTGTCGCCGTGTGTACCAATGAAGCTTGTAATGTTGGTAGACAAATCTCTTCGTCAAACTCAATGATATGCCATCGACTCGACAATAGTGATTAGTCAGCATTTTAAAATATCACGCCAGTAGCTCACCTTGACTAATGTTGCCATGCCAACTAAAGTATTGATTATATTCAAATTATGACCCTCCATGAACTTAAAAGCTTAAGTTAGCAAATCAAATTGTTTTAATCCATTCATTATTTTATTTTCCGTCAATTTCTCTCTTGGTCAAGAATAACAGTAGCTATTCTAAATCATTATCTATCAAGTGTTCGAGTAAAAACCATTAATTTTGATCCTTAACTCTATAGAAATAAGCTTTATCTATGTTAGTTCTGACCAACAATGGACACTCTGAATTGTCCGTTTGGAATGCTATATAAATCTAGTAGGGTGACCATTGTTTAGCAGTTTATGACTATACCATAATATATAGGGTGTTAGGGTAAACAATTGCATTACTATAAGAGGTCATTGTACCCATGACACTGAACAACTTTCCATAAGAAAGCTATAGGAAATTCGCAAAAATATTGTTTAACTTTCCATAGTAAAAGCAATCAGCTGATCGAACGTTAATATGAAAAGACGACAATATTTTTCTCGAAGTTCCTATAGGTTTCTTAGGGAAAGTTCGGGGATCACGGGTAGAATCACCCTTTAAAGTACCTAATGCAACTTTTAACCTAGCACCCTGTAGTAGACACATCATTTTGAAAATCGAATCTACTCGTATATCAAAATTATCCCCTGAATAATTGTCCCATTTTGGGTGATCAGAAAACAGAATTTTGGCAGAGACAAGTTAT
This sequence comes from Agonopterix heracliana, assembly GCA_963693445.1. NCBI lineage: Eukaryota > Metazoa > Arthropoda > Insecta > Lepidoptera > Depressariidae > Agonopterix > Agonopterix heracliana. Next base: position 6,378,390 of record OY856321.1, read on the forward strand.
TGGGCAAACTGATTAATCTGCAATCAGAGTATTTTCATGTCGTCCTAGCTAGGCTTTTCTGACTTTACTTTTTCCAAACTGGGCCAGTGTCATGTACGGCCTGATCCTCCAGACCATGTATAACGGCGAGTTTAACGCGGATTTCAAACAATTTTCCTGTTTAGTTTTAAGTTAATTTGATGGAAGTAAGTTCTAGCCTGTAAGGATCCTACAGGCAAAAACATACTTCCATCAAATTAACTAAAATATAAACGGATAAATGGCTTAAAATCCGCGTTAAAATCGAACAATGGTCACCCTAGCACCCTGACCTCAGTGACCCAAGTCTCCGTCTACATTTTCATAGATTAACACAAGAAATTTTATGACAATCGGATTCTAACTCTCAGATATCATTTTATTCCAGCTCATTAATGTCATTTTGACACTTAAAAATTTCGAAATTGTGTTATTTGTACGTTTAACTTTATAGTTTGTTTGCATTATTATGAATAAAATATTTATATTATAACGCGTGAATTCCTTCGTTTTTGACACAAATATTCGATCACATCGTAAAGTAACTGTCGTTGTTCGTTAAGGGTGTATTATTCGGAGCGCGCTCCATACAAACGTACTATGGTGATATTTTCAATACTAACCAATTGAAGTCAATGAAATTTTGCAGAAACAATCTGGAAACAAATTTCTATGCTTGTATGGAGTCAGATTTTCGTTGAAATGTATAGTTTTCAAGTTACAGTGCCTCAAAGATTTCCATACAAATCTTAAATTAATCCTAGCATTGAAACTGTATATTTTAACGAAAATCGGACTCTATAGAAGCATAGAGATTTGTTTCTAGATTTTTTCTGCAAAATTTCATTGACTTTAATTGGTTAGTATTGAAAATATCACCATAGTACGTTTGTATGCAGCGCGCATTTTCGCTCTCGGAATAATATTCTCTTAAGGGGATAGGGTGGCGAGTGGCGGCCATGAAGCATGGCGAACTATGTAAGTACCTTCTCAATTTTAATATGTATCAAATAATAATATGTTATTTACAAATTAAACAAGGCCGTCTTATCGCAATATAATCATAGCTATTTATTCCGCAAAACCTCAAGGCACCAATTTTACATTCAGTATTCAATAAGTACAGAAATCAATAAAATATACAGTTTCAATGCTAGGATTAATTTACCACTTAGATCCACTGTAACTTTGAAACTATACGCTTAAACGGAAATCTGATAAACAGGCACAGAGATTAGTTTTTAGATCTTGTTTATAAAATTCTTCGCCTTGAATTGGTTCGCATTGAAAATAAGATCAAAGTTCTTCTTTGTGATTCAATTTTATTGTTTAAGGCTGGCTTGCACCAAAAAGTATTTAGGCTTAATACGTTAAAATCTAAAAACTTGTTGGTGCAAGCCGGGCTTAATTTAGGTAGGTACCAATATTTTTGTTTCTTTCTCGTGATACTGGCGTTGCTTAGTGCAGTGTGATCCAAGTCTTATAAAAATTAAATGATATGCAATTTAATAATACTTACTACTAGTTCGTTAATATGCGCTCGAACGCCCTGACGCATTTTTTGCATTCAATCCAGAAATTACAGAAATCAATAAAAATGTTATACTCCACTCGCCTTAGCTCGATTGAGTCGATTTCTCTCTCATAAAAGAGACTGTAATAAATAAGTCACTCAAAAATACGCATTCGAGATAAGGAGGCGATCTTTTTAAAAGTGCTACCGGGTGAAGTTCGTGACAAAGAGGTCGATTTTTAAATTCCACGCGATAATGGTGCCAACGTTTTAACATTTTTGTATACCTATTTGGTGATAAAAAAGAAAAAGTGAGAAATAAAATTGATCTTTGTTTTAAGGGGCTACCTGCCGGTTTTGGGTAATTTTGTAACCATTTTATTCATTAACTATGGCACTTTTTGAGCTGAAATTTAAACTGAACCATCTACAGGATATGAGAAGTGATGTGGTTTTTCTAGAAATCGATTTTAATGAATAAAACCGAAGAAAAGGGACTCTAAAGTCACCCCTTTTTTTCCAGTTGTAACCATTTTACTCTTACATTTTTAATCGGAACAAAATGAAAATTTACTATATTGTTCACAATACAATTTAGAATGATGTGGTTTTTTTACTTTTTCGAAATTAATAAAAAATCATCGAATTTTTCAAAGAAAACAGCAAAATTCTGACCGGAGCCACGCGCTCTTTTTCATCGATTAGTATGGAGTGTGAGTGAGAGGAGAGTGGTCCACGGCTGATACGCCTTAAGTATGTTGGTATACTAATTGGTTTCCGACGTCATAGAATCAAGAATAAGATAGACTCGTACAGGTAACGATGTCAGTAATTTTTCCAACCCTAAGAATAGCAATTAAAATGTACCTATTGTATTGATATGAAATCCAAAACGATTCCATTAGGCCTTTGACTATTTATTATAAGGACTCGCCTTGCGGTAGCATTTCCCCTCTGCCACGGTATAAGATCAATTGATCATGTGCATTTACATAAAATTTTATACCTTATTTCTAAACGAGACAGCCTATAATTGCGAAACAATAATTTCGAACTTAGAACGTTAGGGGTTCACACGAGACTACTTTTCATGATTTTTAACATTCAAAATTAGAATCTAAAGTAATATGGGGAATAAAATCCAAAGTTGCGGATTGCATGTTACCTCGCCCCCCGCAAAAAGTGGCAGAAATGTTTGTTAGTGGAATTACACGCGTTACCAGTCCTCATATAAGTAGTCAAAGCATTAGGCGATAGCAAAATGTTTGTCCAAATAAAAGGACCTAGGGCCTATTAAGTACATTAAACGTGACAATTGTAATTTGCAATATAGTAGATTATACACCGAGGACAGGAAAGTAAGAAAGGTCTCAGATCTCATGTAATATTGTTATCTGAGGCTTTCTTATTTTCTGCCCGAGGTTAGAATACTATTTTTCTCCTCGACGGAAGTGGAAAGCGGCAACATCGTTTAGCGCAGCGGGACGACAATTAACGCTTTCAGAATTGAGAAAACAATATTGTTTTCGTTTCGAGATACATTACTGAACATGTTGTTTAACGCTATAACTAACCAGCAATGCATTTTCATTATGTTACAAATTGTCAAGTTTATGAAGTCGTTCCCTGATGTCTTTACGTGTCTATCGGGTCAACAGACCTTAAAAATTGTTTCCTTTGAAAATGTTCAAAGGAAATTCCAAAATAACTACACAACATATACACGTAGTTCCCAAACAATGCAGCCACAATAAAAGTACTCAACATTAGCCGTCATCTCATAACGTCGCATTAAAACATTCTTTTTGTAACACATTCCAAATATATGAGTGTACCTACTCACACGTGCATCTAAAGGATTGAGGCCCAATACAATAATCAAGCAGTACTGAGGCTAAAAAAAAGTACCCGTCGCGGGACGCCCGGCAGTTGTGAAACATCGAAATATGGCACTCTCTCGATTTCGCGCACTTTTTTTTTGTAAATTTTCAAACTTTGCGCTTCAGGAACGACGAACTAATCGCAGCTGTCATAGCAAATTAGTCGTCACGGCTTACAAGTCGGTTTTTACTGCCAAACCGCTTCAATAAATGTTTCATATTAACAGTATAAAACACAAGAGGTGGGTATAGAGTGTCAAACAGTAGCCCAACACCTCACTAGAGAAGCACATGAGTTAAAACCCCACACCCACCCAGTGATAAAATTTCAAAGGAGCGCTGAGCGCTCGCTCATAGATTGTCCACTGACCGAGCCTGTGTTTCCACGGGTGGCGTGTACGTGAACTCGTCAGTGAAACATACACACACACGCACCGCGGCGCCTTGTACTCGTAGTAGTGTACCAATCGTACCGCGACTTTGTCTCTGTGGGGTCATTGTCTAGAACTTCTATAAGTTCGTTGCCTTATTAAATATTCGGGCAAGAATTTGCGACATTTCAGTTCCGTTTACCTCAGTCATTCATTTATTCAGTCGTTTTCTATTTAATAAAATACAGATAGCGTACCGAAGGCGTTTTACTCCGAAATTTCCCAACCGTGTTTTTGTTCATGTGCTCACATTGAAAAAGCAGTATTTATGTGTTGTTACTCCCTACTGCTTGGTTTACTATATTGGGCTTAAGGTATTTAAATATGAAGAGATGCGTTTGTCGCTGACATATTTATATCAACGAGAGTGTATTCAAAGTTGAATAACTTTGTAATTGCAAGATAACTGCATCTAAACATAATTTTACGCTGCATTAATACACTGATTTTAGTGACTAAGACTTATTGAAAGCATTTATCTTATGCTTATATTTAGAAATATTAATGAAAAGCAGACCAACTTTTATTTCACGATCAAATTATAATTGCAGATATCAACAATTTAAAAAAAAAGATCGAGGACATTGTCATAGATTGCATTTAGTGTCCCAATCGAAATTCCAGAATCTAGCCTTGACTATATTGTAGACTAGATGTTGATAAATAAATGTAAAGATATAAACACCTATGTACATTACAAAGATATGCATTTCATTCATCACACAACCATTTGGACTCTAGGAATCAGCGACTATCGCAGTAAAGTTCACTTCAATACCAACTATACTATCGCACACAATAGTTCAAACACTTTTTAAGTACTATACACATTGATTTAAAACTCGAAATAGTTACAATATTTCTTGCAGAAGGCATTATGTTCTGACTTTTGTTGCCCCCTTTTGAAATACTAGAAATCTTGGCAATCGATCAATAATTCAACTTGACTAATCCAACTTTTACTATAGGTATAAAGTAACATAATATATGTTTAATTTGTTTCGATCACCGCACACCGGTAGCTGTTCCGTTAAATATTTGATAAAAAGAAGTTATTTTCGAGAAACATGATACGTCGTCAGACGACTAATAGGTAAGGAAGACATCTGTCAACATTTTAAATTAATAAACGTATGACAATGTGTTAAATTTTCCCGTTTCTAATTTTTATTAATGATTATGTCGTCATGCATGATTTCACGGAACATTTTTGAGTTATAAACTAAATTTACAAAAAAAATCCAGGTAAAGAATGTAAATGATCCAAACCTCATGTAAATTTTTATGGATAAACATCATAGACACATTTCTTTATTATATCAATGGATAGATCTTGAAACAGTAGCCTGGAATGTTATCTTGCATCTTTTATATACCTTCAGATTTCTTTCTTAAACAACAAACATGTTTTTTCGAAAAAGAAAACCAATAAAATAAGTCGTTAAACCCAAAGACCAAATTCTTTTGATTCAAGAAATCGGATCATATTTTTCAAGGAGATTATAATCAAATATTCAAATGCGCTCAAATCGATATTATAGTTGGTTTCAAAGAACTTAAAAACAAGTAGAAATGGCGTATTCATTTACTCTAAAAAGATTATGGCCGTTTGTCAATCTAGCACTAAACACACTGGCTTCGTAATTAATCTAATCTCTTGTAAATAAATAGCAGACATTTACCTGTTTTCGTTTTTCGTATGTTTTGGTAGATACGCAAATCAGATTATTTTCCGTGAACTGCAACAGGTGTTCAACAATCTCCATACTGCATTTGAAGTTATAGAAATAAAATCAAAACATGATTTTTCATTTATCTGTACCAAAAACTTAATCAAAATTCATTAATCACATTGTTTTTTGCTGACATTAGTCGTCAGTGATCATTTTTAATTTCAGAGTAAGTATGTTTTTTTCTAATTTCCTAAATCTTTTTCGCTTCGACACTTCTACAATTATCTGTTCTCGTATAGTATCCATATTTAAAATATCGTTCGGTTTGTATGACAAATGCGTAGACGCAGACGATTTATAACTTTAGAGGTATGTTAATGGGTTTAATCAATTCACCACTGTGGTACTGTACATTTACGATGAAAAATGGAAGAATAGTTTTGCATATTATCTAGATATATCGTCTTCTTCTGCCACCTGAGTGCTACCATTTGTTACGAAACGTATTGAAGGTATTAAGGTGATAAAGTGCATTATTATTCGCTCTATACAATAGCGCCAATTTACTAGAGCTGATTTGAATGATAATACCATCAGTCTGTTTATGATATTAAAATAGATTAACTGAAAAACTATCCTGAAAACAATTTCTAAAAGTAATTAATATCTGTAGTTAGGATCAAGTTCATGTTTTTAGTTTATGGATTGGTATACGGGGTCCAACTTAATATGCTGACACTTTTTTAAGAGGATGATCAGACCTTCAAACTGAACAACTTTCTCCAACCAACATCGAAAGCGCGAAAAAAATCTGCTGTCCCATACATTTTGGTCAAGTAGGATTGCAGTTCTGTAGAGAACAGCAGATTTTTAATCGCTATTTCGACCTTGTTTGTTCCCATACAGAAAATTATTTAGTATGATGGTCTGATTATCCCCTTAAAAACTATCAGCATATTAAGAAGGACCCTGTATATTATGTATGAAGGTTGAAGGGTATGAAATACCCATACCTTCAATATTATAAACGTCAACCTTGCTACTACTGTCCGCAATTCAGTTGGCAGTTTCAGCTACGAGTATGTTTCCGACCATCATGAAACAGGATTATGGTCGTGAGTTTATGTATATATAACTTCGGTCGAATCACGAATAGGCGTAACATGTGCATATGGGTATTAAATAGTCGATTGGCTTGAGTGTCTTTTTGAAACATAACCAATAACCATTATACAATTAATATCAATTGTAAACTACACAAAGTAAAGTCTCGCAGAGAGCTTTTACATAAAATTTTTTTTTTTTAAATTAGTTCAAAAGTAACTCATCCATACCCATACACCACCCCTTAAGCTAAATCTTTAACAATAATTCATAGCAACTATCAATATTTACAATAGCACAGTATATCAAGAGACCTTCACAATTTGTTAGCAGGCTAAAATTTTCCCGGAGCGTAGAGCATGAAATTGACATAATGGCAACCTACGCGTTTCTACAGATTTACAACTTGAAGGTTGTGAAGGACTTTGTAGGGTTGCCAGTTTTGAAAAAAAAAATCAGAATGAATAAAAAATTAAGCATTTCATACTTAACTTATACGTGAGAGGGTAATCCCGTGCCCTTGGAATGAAAGCCTGACAAAATATTAGGGTCCAAAAATATGTTGGTATCGATGACCTCAGATAAAGGTGATAAGGGGATAAAAGACAGAATTTATGTTAGTTGAAAGATATAGAGTTACATTTCTTTACTCCTTAAAATAGTCTAAAAACAAACAGCAAAAATCCCTACCTTAATCTTCGCAAACGCAATAAAATCAGTGCTAGATATATATCATAATCAAGCCTGGATCTAGACACAATATATTACCAGCGAGCTACGTCGCACGGTAGCAATGGCAACACTATATTACATAAACAACCTGCTTTTACTCCTACGGGATTTTATTGTTTGTAGGGTCTGCATCAAAAGGAATCATTTTAGATATTTCATATAAACAGGGGGTTTTTAAGGCTCTTGATACTCCTACGGGATTTTATTGTTTGTAGGGTCTGCAGCAAAAGGAATCATTTTAGACATTTCATATACCTACACATTACAACAAGTTTTTAAGGATCTTGATTTTATATTAGCCTTAGGTGCTGGAAAAAGTATTAAAAGATTTTTGAGCTCTTCTTTTACACAGGAAATCAAATTTTAGCGGAAGAGTGTCGGTAATAATATTGTCCGAAAAGGAAAAGTGTGTGTCTCCTTCAATCTAAGAAAACTCATGATATTGAATGTGGAAGAGAAAGAAATGTGTCGGAATCGTAGCGTAGGCGAGCCGTAGAATCTGCCTACCCATGTGGGACAATGGTGTGAGCGTATGTATATTTTTTTTATTTATAATTTATGGAATTCTTGGTTGTGCGTTAGGACCGCATTTCCGCCAATGTCAAGTGGTTTGAGGGAGTGTCTATCCAATCTCGAGGATTGTTTTTGAGTAAAAACAACTGAGAAGGATTGTGGAGCCTCGAGGCAGGCCGAAACGCGAACCGCGCGAACACCACGCGAGAGACAAGTGTTCGGGGCAAACCCTGCAACGTGACTCCTTTGTATTTTTGTTTTAATAGACGTTTTAAGTAAAGATATTTTGTGCCTACCTAGTTCTAGCGTTATTGGATCTTCTACAATAATATTTACTATCAGTAAAACTGGATAGAATACAGAGGTTTTTGTGTAGTCAAGAGAATAATGTGCCTATGCCCGTTCCTGATTTCTGACGACCTAAGATCTACCCCTATATGTCTCAATCAAGCATAAGATCCAAGTATAGTAAACACTTCTCATATCGATCTTCGATCAACTAATTGAAATGGGTGTATGTTAAGGTATTACTCAGTCATGGAATGATTTAAGTGAGAATCCAAGTTATTACAAATCCAATTTACTTAATTTCCGATCGGGCGATTAGCTTCATTTATTGTAATTGCTAAGGTATGTTGCAGTACTACAATATCGACATCCGCACACTTGAATGATAAATAACTTTTCATTAGAAGGAAATTAAGGGTGGGATTATTTAACAAGTTGGAACCTACGTTTCATATAAACTGATGAGCATTTTCTTTCAGGGTTGTCAGACAAAATTACTTTAACCACCACCTATATTTTTAAACGCTCAGTTGTAGTAAGGCTTTAGCATATTGAAGGTTTCGTTATTGAAAACACAGCATAAGAAATCTTAAAGGGAATAAAACGGTAATTTGAATTTCACCCCAAAAATCAGACTTTTGAACGAAAACGAAAACACTTGCTAAGCTAGTATGATGTCAGCTTACAATCTATTTTCTTTTTGTTTCTTGTTTGCTGGATTTTTTTAAAATAATAATTTGAACTCATAATTAATTAAATGATTATAAACGTATTTCATTTATTAGAATAATAGTAGCTATCTAAGTATTTTTCAAATATTAATTTTGCTCCTAAAATATTGTTTGTTCTATTCTTTTGTCTTACATTTGGTTCAAGTGCCTACACGAGCCTATTGGAAAATAAGTCTCATATTCTTCAATCTTAATCAAAAAATAGTATTAGTAGTACATCGTTTTTTCCGTTAGCTCTTATCAGCTCACGATAAAAATAAACTACACTATTCTAATCACATTCATACAATAGAATATAAACATAGAAACCTATAAAAATCCGTACGTAACGTAATACGCTTTCGATATCAAACACGTAAAACTACGTCATCTAAAAGTTGTAAAAGTTACGGGACATGTACGAGATACGGTAGTAAACGGAATGCCTATTATTATTAGAACTAGCTTTTGTCTGTGACTAAACTTTTGTGTGTTGTCCAGTTTTCGTTTTAAAAGGAGAGCATCTATTCTCAATTTACAGTTAACGTCTCTGCCAAAATTAATTGGCTTTATGATTATGGATCTCGTGAAGATTCTGAAGTTTCTGAAGATGGATTTCTGATATTATCGACATTCTGTAGTTTTTGTTTTGGGGATGTTCTGCGTTTTCAGAATATCTCTGACTAACCTGCCTCGGGGAACATAGTCATGCACATGCATACATGCATGTATGCATTTGCATGCTGTAGTATTTCATGTATTTATAAATAATTTTACTAGGTATTTAAAATGTCGCATTCCTAAAATGTTGGATTCCCTTAATGGCTATTTCGGCACTTTTTCATTAAAATATTACAGTATTGCCCTTGTCACAAATAAGAAGCCAAGTAAACTTTTGTGGATTATCCTTCCTTCCAAAAATAACTTAAAAAAGCCTTTAAAATGTATAGTAATGAACATTGTAACGTTTTTAATACCAGGGAAGTGCTAAACATGACTTAATCTCGAAGTTTTCCGGCAACACATTACGAACGACCAAAGCATCCGGCAGCCAAAACAGGTTGCTATAAAATTTCATACCTCTTAAATTAATAGTCAGAGATATTACCTTTTAATTATTATTAAACGGAATAATTTAAAACGGCACAGATTATTTTCTACATAGCTATTAAATCGGATGATTCGTTAATTACAAGATCGTCGGTAATGATATACATACAGTTGATTCGAAACGTAGTCTACCATTAGAGGGTGGATTAGACAATCATCTGAAAAAGTTTGAATAAGGGACCAGGAGTGCGATTTTTGAATCTCATTCGGTGAGCTCAGCTGTCAAAATCAAAATGTCAAAATAACTACAAAGATACGCATCTTTTTACTGCTGATTTGACTTTAAAAAATCGCTCTCCTGTAGCATGATTTTTGAAAGTCAAATCAGCAGAAGAAAGATGCGTATCTCCATAGTAATTTTGAGATTTTCAAATGCTGAGCTCACCGAATGAGATTCAAAAATCGCTCTCATGCACAGAAAACACAAGAAAAATCTGCTGCTATTACGTATTTCAATATTAATTCAATGAAAAAAATCATTAGCGATCGATATCAAATCCAAATGCATTTATGAACTACGAGGTAAATTTTAAGTGTGTTTCTTCACATCATCTCATCTCATCTCCATTGTCGGAAATTGATTAAAAAGTAAAAACGCCAAGAACCGTCAAAACACTGTTGATTTGATACCAGGAGCCTACCAGTCGAAAAGGGTAGTTAGGTATAGACAATAGCCACCCTGATGTTAAAATAATCTACTAGGTATTAAATAACAATGTCGACTCACCCAAAAAAATTTTGATGCTGTTCTTTTTGATTGCATATTGACCCGATCATAGGTAAAGATATAATTTACACCAAATTAAGAAATGAAACCAAATCCTAAAAATGGTTCGTTACTAAACTGAACAAAACTTTTGTAAATTATCAATAATTTCATACTTAGTCCGTAGATTTTTGAGTTTGTAAGAAAAAGTAAGTTTTTCACTATTGCAGATTATTTATTTATTTCTCCAACCTAACTCTAATTTTGAGATTATTTTTATTGAAATTTTTATATTGGGGCTTTTAACTTGATTGTAATAAAAAGTACATTTTTCATTTTCCTAGATAATTTATTTATTTCTCCAGCACAACTCTATTTTTGAGTTTGTTTGTAGTTAGTTTTTCATGACCGTAGATAATTTATTTATTTCTCCAACCCAACTCAATTTATGAGTTCGTCAAAAAAGTTAGTTTCATTTTCTTAGATCATTAATTTATTTCTCCAACCCAACTCCAAAATTGTATAAACTCCCAACTAAGCTTTACACCAACACCACACAACAACATAAAACATGGCCGGTCAACTTTTTTGCCGCCATCCTTTTTGCCGGCAGCGTAACCTGGTGGCTGGGATCATAACTAATATTTATGGTCGGTTTGTTTCGTTTTAAATTTAGTGTAATGATGACTGTGGCGCTGCTGTGAACTTTAATCGCCTCCAGTCGAGTAGACTTGACTTAAACACTTAACTTTGTAGCGTTCGAATCAGATTTATTGTCTGGCTACATGCTGCAAGGCTTCTATACGGGTTTTTAGTTACATTCTTCGGGTTTGTTTCCTTTTTTGTTGAAATATGTGTATTAGTTTTGAAGATGTTTTTCTACAGGTTTTTTTCTAAACTTAGTTTGTACCAACGTTTTTCTTCTCGATAATATGACAATTGAAGGCACCCCTTTAGGTGTTGATTTTCCAAAAATCCTTTCTTAGTGCATCCCTACATCCTCTGAACAATCCCAAATTGCATGTACCACAAGATGTTACATAAATAAAAATAAACATTTCAGGGGGTAGTCGATCGATGTTGGTCCAATAGTGAAAGTTGTTTAGTTGTTCTAAACAACCCCTTTACAAGTTTTAAATATTTATTTTTACTTTTGTAACACCTTGTATAGTCTATCTTCAGTTGTTTGTCAGTCAGTAAGACATTCAGTCAGTCACGGAACCGTTTTATTTATCTGTCAAGATTTGGAGCCGTTTCAGGCAGAGGTAGAGTTTCTTCATCTTCAGTAGACATTTCCAAAAGATACTTCAAATTACAATAAATTAAAAAAGAAAAAAGTCAAACTTTATTTCATTCACAAACATACTTTTGTTAACCTTCTAAACAACATTCTTATGAATTTCTGTAATAGCAAAACAAAACCTTGACTTTACAACACAACACGGTGACATTTGTGTCGTAATGACAATAATGACAGTTTCCCAGAACTCGTCCATTCCAAGATACATGTAATGGTACATGTTAATGCACAGCTTCCAGCTGTTAATGACAGAACATCTGGATGTTAAATGTTAAATAAACACTGTTATTTTGTTATCATTGTCATATTTACACTACTTTATATCCTGTATCGTTTTCTTCTTGATATTCACGATTAACACTTATAAATCTAGAAATAAACATAGAGTACGTAGACAGGCTTTAGGTCATCTTATGACTTGAGGTTTTTACCATAAATTCATTATTAAGATTATGCAAGGCGACAAAATGCACCATTCAATGCAAAATCACACGTAAATGGTCCCCTATTAACAAACCTCATTGGCCTTTGTCTAGTGAGTTAGTGACATTATTATAGCCAATCGATTTGCACTTCTCATTCCCTCCGCGAGTACGCTTTTCAGCCTCTCCCTTTCTATTATTAAAAATTTCTTGTGTCAAAAATTTTATAGATATTTCTCAACATCTATCAAAGAACAAATCAATTACACTTGTCCATAAATCTCATGCCATCAAAACTTAAGCTCCAAATAACCTCACGACAACCTTGAGTAAAACATTTGATATTAAAAAAATCTGGGAGCTCCCCACCCACTCATCTGCCCGAGGTCCCAAACGACCAGGGTCCATAATAACAGCATCTACCCCCAAATTATTGACCATCGCAATCAAAATACTACAAATTACAAAACCCTTTTTGAACATTTTGATACAAAATTGTATGGTGGAGGCTATAACCCGTTGTTAGGCGTATGGCTCGACCGGGCGTGTACAATTAAATATGTATTAGTAAGGCTACGCATTTGAATAAATGCATTCGCTAAATGCTAAGCAGAATTCGCGTTGCTTTGGTTGACAATGCTTTGGGTTTTTTTAAGCTTTTTAATGGCGACCTACTTATATATCTTTGGTATATTAAAATACCTAACACTAAAGTCATTAACCTCATGGGACCTATGGTTACTACATTATAGTTGGCAAATGTGTAAATCGGGGCATTATGATTCGAGCTATTTAGGGTATATGCAAAACAGCACACTATTGTCATTCAATAGCAGTTTGCATTTGTGCAAGTTATAAATGTATAGGTTCAAAGCCGCCTTTGAAAATGTGAGCACATTATACTCGTACGTATAAATTCACACTTATCGCCCACAGAATAGGTATGATCAATATTAGATTAATAAGAAATTATATTCTGATTATTTTCATACGGAAAATATCACAAAAATCATTAGCTATATATTCTTGTCCAGCTCCAGCATAATAGGAACGGATTTTTGTTTTTTTTAGGGATTTCATTTTTAGTCATTGATATTTCTATCAAACATTGGTCTTGAATTTTTGTTGCAACTGTACCTAAGTCTCTTCTTGCGTGTTCTTGCTTTATAGGATCTCTGCTTGGCATTTGATTGTGGTACAGTCCTGTTCATTGAACTACACGTTTTAGAACCATTACGCTAGATTGACATGAAAAAAAAATACTTAGATGTTCAGAATAAACGTCAGTAAAAGATTAATTTGTTCGTGTAAGATACCTGACATAACTTCACAGCGATTTTAGCATCATAGTACTTATTGAATTTTCAATTAGAGAATGTCAATAAAAGTAGGCAGGCTGTGAGTTCTTTGAAATATTCCATAAGATAATCGTTATTTGATAATAAACATCAACCATGTCTCACCAAAGATGACTAACGCCCAAATACCTACTTTGATACAGCACACAAAAAATCTATGACGTACATCGGTGACAAGATAAAAAGTAAATAGAAGCACGTTTATAGCAATACTAAACACATGACATCATAGTGTCAACAGAAGTCTAAAAGTGAACGCATTTGATTACCATGTTACTATTATTACTAAAAATGTTAAAGGTCCGATGTCTTGTAACTAATTGTAGTGCTTGGTTACAGTATACAGGGTCCAACTTAATATGCTGACACTTTTTAAGGGGATGATCAGACCATCAAACTGAACAACTTTCTCTATTGGACCAACATCAAAATCACGAAAAAAAAATCAGCTGTTCCATACATTTTGCTCAAGTAGGTTTGCAGTTTTGTATGGAGCATCAGATTTTTTTTTTCGCGATTTCGGTGTTGGTGCCATACAGAAAGTTGTTCAGTTTGATGGTCTGATCATCCCCTTAAAAAGTGTCAGCATATTAAGAAGGACCCTATATAGTAATTATTTAAATTAGCATAACATATGCTCACGAGTCACGACTATATTCCCCGAAAAATTAAAAAGTCAACCGCTCCATACTTTTGTGTCGAGTATAGGTAAAGAAAGGCACTGCAGTGTTGTATGAAACATCAGATTCTTTTTTCTCCGTGTTTGCTCCATATTGAATGTTGCTCAGTTTGATGGTCTAAACCACCCCTTTAAATAAGTATTACCAGGGTTTTTTGTTACACCCTGAACTCTATAATAATAAGTTTTGCATAAAAAATCATAATTTCTGTATCTTAACATTCTTAACGGTAATATCGCGTGATCATGCAAAATGATTAATTTTACAAATGACTGGTTTTAAGTTAATCCTATTTTACTTGAAATCTACTCTGTCTGGCAACTAGTGAAAAAACAAAAATAGAACAAAGAATTCTTTCTAATTTATCCTGTTCTAATCATCTAAGGTCTTTTTGTTTTGATTCAGCTCAGCTTCCTAAGTAGTAGGGTTGAATGTTTCGAGGAAGGCTGGCTCCATCTCTTGGCACTTCCACGAACTAAGCGTGCGTGTACGACGTACAGTCAGCAACTAAGCTTTAAACAGTCGAGATGAACTTATATTGATGATTGTATAAAGCTATCCGGTTACGGAGGATCATATAAATATGATATTAATAAGTACATGTTTCTTTAATCTGGTAGATAATGTAAATCAACGTGGTTAGCTACTAAGTTTTGTATTAACTAAAACTTTAAAGTACCTAATTTTAACAATATAGTTAAGGCAACTTTTTATCTAGGTACCTACCTACCTACTCCTAAACGAAGTTAATATAATGAAAGTCTAAAATTCCTATCATTTTATGGTATATACAATATATTTATAATTAAATTCATTATACAGAGTGTACTAAGTGGAGATAGTTGCATTCGTTAAAAGGGTGATTGTTACTAATCGTGATACTGAACAATTCTCCCCAAGGATCCTTTAGGACATTAACAACAAAAAATTGTACTAAATGCAATCTGCTGGTCGAATGTTTTTTATGGAATGTTATTTTTTTTTATTAAGTTTTTTTTTTTTTTTGTTATTATATTTGGGGAGCTTGGGTCGAAGCTATAAGACAAGTAACTCAAAAATGTAGTAAGCTTTAGACCAATTAAATCTCTACCTTTAACATTTCGATCTAAATTGCTATAAAATCAGAACTTCTAACAACCTGTTTAACTTTTATTTGTATAACATCGAGCCCATCTGGTATATTTTCTTTTTTTCTCGTAACCACATGACGTCACGTCAGGTGGCATGATACGTGGTTAAAATTCTCCGAATGAATCCGAAATTTGTAAGTTCTGCGAAGGTCTTCTGCTCTTTTTGGGTTACGTAGTCTTCGTCGTGATCGGAAATAGCGAAACTAAATTTGGTTGGGTTTAATGGTAGAGGAGATTATTCTTTAGCGAAATTACACCAGGATAAATTCGATAAACAGGGTGATGGTGGCTGGTTGGTTGGCTTTGGCTCTGCATATCCCTCGCCAAACGAAGCAGCTCTTCGACTCTTACGACATTTGTCTTCCACTATCAACTATTTTTATATGATGATGAAAGTACAAAGATATTATGGGCTCTTATAAGAGCCGTAAAATTAGACCGCTTTGTGCGCTAGTAGTTAGTTACCTAAGAAACAGATCAAAAACTCAAATTGGTCCCCCCATTTGGGAGCTGCGACACCACAGACAGAAATAGGCGTCAAACTTATAAGTTTAGAGTGTTATAACACTCTTTTTATGCGTCGAAAGTTAAGTAAGTAATGAAAATGGGTAGGCCATTTTCAAGCCCTCAGGATCCCATCACCATCTTGCGCAAACTAATCTCAAATGTCCCTTGACCACTTATCAACAAAAGTCTCTCTTAAACCCCAGCTTTAAGGCTTAATTTTGTTTAACACATAGATTAAAGCATGTAAATATAATTTTGTATTAATATGCGCGTTCCTTCACGTCCATCTGTCGCTTAGAGAAGATAACCTAGCGAATTTTTATATGCAAGTAGCATATTAAGTGGCAATAAGGTTGTTAATCGAATGGCTTGTGCATTGGAATGCTATTGAAATGCAAGTACGTCTAGTATCTATTGCATAAAAATAATTTATTTGTATGTATTGTATGACCTGTGTGCAGTAGCAGTAGGTATAGCATCTATAAAATGAATCTTGAAGGCAAAGAAAATAGGCGCAGTCAATAGTAAGATTTAAATTAATTTGATTCATTCAACGTCAGAATTACGTGTCCAGAAAAAAATGTATCTCAATTCACAAATATTATGTGTACTTAATGATAAATAAATAACGCTCCATACATTGTAATAAACTAAACTAAATTTTAAAAAACCAATTAAAGTGCGATTCTGTCTTGCGCACTGAGGGTTCCGTATCACCATAACAATAATTATGTATTTACATTTAAAAAAATGTTGTCTTCGGGACCCTTAGCGTGAGGCAGAGGTCACTTGGTCGGTTTTTTTATTATTTGTTGTTATACCATAGAGCACTATAATTACACCAAGTTTGACGCTTGCATCTATTACCATATTTACGACAGGAAAAAAAAGTTGGATAATCCTAGTTTCTTTCCTTTTTTTTACATTTTGCTTTTTTTTACTTGTTGTCAAATCCGACATAGTAACATCTATTCTGTATATATTTCAACCAATTAGCTATTACGGTTCAAAAGATACAGCCCTTTTTACAGACGGACGGACGTTCCGTTAGCACCCTTTGGATACTTAACCCTAAAAACTAAATACCCCAGAATAAAATCTTGATATACGTCAATGATTCTGTACGATGTAATTAAGGGTCAAAAGTGTAATGTTTGACGTACTAATAACGCAAGCTTCATTATAAACCATGTTTACAAATAAAATAGTGATAATCTCCAAGTAGAAAGGTTCAAATTCGATAAAACTTTAACCTCACGTCGCTTACAAAGACAGTGTTTTGACTACAATATCATAAGATGAATGATTGTTTAACTTTCTCTTACAAGTTTGTTTTGTCTGTAATTTAAATAATATAGAGAACGATCACAATGTAACTCTTTAAGCCTTCATTGTTAATTTGTCTATTGAAATATAAGATGAAAGTAGTTAGTAACCGTTAGCTGGGAAATTTAATAAACTAGTTACCTACGTGGAAATTTATAAATACTATTTATTAATTTTAACATTGCATTGTGCGTTTGCATTACTACTGGTTTAGAATAAAATATAGTAGAATTATAGGTTAATCTCACATTATTTATATGAGCATGAATAATAGTCTAATTTAGTCGGGGAGCGACTGGATGAGGAAGGCCGAGGACAGAGTTTTGTGGCGCGCCTTAGGAGAGGCCTATGTCCAGCAGTGGACGATGATAGGCTGATGATGATGATGATGTTTGTTGGTGTACAGGTTAAAGACAGCATTGCGACAAAAAGGTTTAAGATCAGCCCAGAGCTGGCTCATATCCTTACAGCGCTGTTTTTCACTTGAGGGTGTTCAAACTCTACATAAATAAAAAGTTACAGAGTAATACCTAAACCTTGTCACACAGTACATCCTCTCTCTACTCTCTGTCCATCGAAGTATAATCTAAACATCCCGTAGAATTAAAAATCGACCATCCCACTGGTAATTGCGACTAGAAATCCAAAAACCGTTATTTACTATTTTCTCCTTTTGATAAATTAATAAATAATACGATAGAAATTGGTTCATCGACATCAAGACACAGGTGAGTAACATAGCAATGAACATTATTGGCTTCGCTTAATCCACGTCGATTGTTCAGCATACAAACTATCTGATTACAGTGAACAATTAACACCTTTTTACTTAAAACAGTCATGCTTATAATATCCCGTTGAAGTAAGCAAGAGTATACCTATGATTGGTATTTTCTATTTTCCTTCCGACCAAGAGTCAAAATTCATTCCTTTTATGGAAAAAATATCTTTCCAATGTATGTTTTCCCCATAAAGTTATTATACCTTACGGAATAGAGGAACTGACATGAGTTGTCAAATGAAACCGTTTTTGGGAACTGTTTGACAGCTCGTCGGCATGGTGAAAATTTGAGCTCTGTGAATAATTGTGAATCTAAAGTGAAATCGTGGATAATTTTGTGAAAGTGTTAAGTAATATAATTTCAAAAAAATATCCACGATTTCACGTTAGATTAACAAAATATTCAAAGCTCGAATTTTCACCATGCCGACAAGCTGTCAAACAGTTCCAAAAATGGTTCTATTGCCTCGCGTCACGTATCTCTTTCTATTATACAGTGGTGCCGCTAGGTACATCTCGCTCTCTCAGCTCTTTTTTGTTTTCCCCTCATGTACATTTCGAAATACAAACTTTAAAGAACCGAAAAGAAGCTTTGTTTCAAGTCAAATTATTTGTACCTAATAAGCTTGGTTTTAGAATAAACTTAGGCAACAGTATTAGAACCGTTTCCGTAGCAACTGCTGCTGAAGATATCGTCAGATGCGCAAACGCAGGGCGTCTATTCGCGGAGCACTCGCTAGGAATTGGAGCGGTTATCGAATGATTGACTCACGCATCGGAACGCAATATCCGATCGTAAATGCGTTTACGTTAACGTACGGTTTACGTTTTAGTATGAGTAGGTAATAACGTAATACCGTCAAAGCAGTGAAATCTATATCAGTGAAACGTGAAGATTGTTTAATTGCACTTTATCAAGCACAGTCACGAAATAAAATGTTGATGGCAAAGAGAAACGTTGGGAGTCTATGAGTGAACCCTCAGCAAGATGGTTGAATGGCACTTGTAAATTAGTTAGCCGGCAAACAGTGAGATAAACGAAGAGTGCATCCCCGAGTGACGACGTTTTGAACCGATACCTCTGGGAGTAATCAAATATATCAGATGCTGATTAAAAAATTATTCATTTTATTATATTTGATTAAATATCTTTTTCTCCCCTCCGGACGGAAAGCGTCAATTTTCGTCCCGCAGCGCTAAACAAAGTTGCCACTTTCCACCTCCGTCGAGGAGAAAAAATTATACTAACCTCGGGCAGAAAATAAGAAAGCCTCAGATCACATGTTTGTTGAGAACAATTACATAAGATCTGAGACCTTTCTTACTTTCCTGCCCTCGGTGTGTAATCTACTATATCACGAGGGTTTAGTACCTACCTACTCAAAACTGAAAGTTAAATAGTCGAATACCAATAGGTCGAGAACGAATAATCTAACTCTATGAGTCTATAACATGCCATCGATTCTATATAAGAACAGTGGATAGGCTATCGCAGGACAAATTATAGATGGAGATAAAAGAGACAATATAACCATCACCAGGATTTCAAGGGCCGATAATAAACGCAATATTTTTATTATATGCCAAGTTGTAAGTTGGTAATAGATACATTTCTAGGTACCTATTTGCATCTTCTAGGTATAATGAACAATCAAGAATGCAAAATACCTGTTTCCTATAAGTTTCTTCGCTGTATGAATCACTAGTAAAACACTTTAGAGCAGTAATAGCGGTACCGAACATAATAATGTCGGAATGCGGAGCTTTTCCGGCCAAAAACCAATAACGCAATCTGACACCCGATAATACGCAAAATATCACACAATTATGAGAAATCCATACAAATAATTATTTAAGAGAAAGTGTTGGTTTGTTTTTATGACCTTTTGTCGTTTCTTTCTCAATTGAAAGTATTGTTTTTAATCAGTTTCAAGTTAGAGAGGGTTTTTGAAATGATACAGAACTAAAAAAAATGCGAGCTCCAAATCTATCGTGTAGAAATCATAGGAGGTGGCATATAGGGTGCGTAGTTGAACAGTGAACCACCCTTTTTTCCAAGATACGTAGCGTGCTGAAAAATAAAGCGAATACTTTCGTTTTGGTGTCATCGGTTAGGTAATTTCATAAGGTTTCTTAGTTTTAAGTTATATAAAGCCCAAGGAACAAACTAAACCCGTAAAGAAAGATTTAATCAAAAATGAAATTTGGCTCACTGTGTACTATGGGTAGTTTACACTGAACCACCCGAGTTTCAACAGTGAACCATACATTTAATTACTAGTAAAAAAGCTTATTTCTGAAAAGAAACCACATAATTTTGAAAAATCTCCTTTTATTTTTACCATACAAAATACAATGAAAAAAAAAACTTCTTCTAACAAAAACTACTTAAACTTTTCATATAAACCTTTTTAGGTTATTAACAATTAACCTTTTTGATGGTATAATAAACAGTATTCATTCAAAGAACCAAAGAAAAATAAAAAATAATCAAAATTATCATGAACAACTTCAAAAAAAAAAATAGCTTTTTTAAAGTTAGGTAATGAACCGGTTCACTGTCTACTATGCAAACCTGGTTCACTGTTCAATACACACACTATTCCACTTATAATTACCCAAAAATATAGGTTAGACGCTTAATTGTCACAAAACAATATGCTCATAAAACGACTAAAACTACAACAATTCTGACACCACACAAGTTTTATTCTTAGTATAAATAACAAAATGTACAAAAATCGAGACAGTTACGTGAGAAAACAATCTTTTTTTGGCGGAAAACAAACAAATCGCTGTAGCATATAACGCTCACACCGCGGCTGCCGGCTCACTACGGGAAAGGGGAAGGGTGCCCACGAGGCAAGTATTAGTTAGTGAGGTTTACCTCAGTGCCAGTTTTAACTGGCAATGTCGCATATTTTGAAATATGGCGGTGGCTCAGTGTATCTGGTTGGTTCACTGTTCGACTACGCACCCTACACAGGGTATTTCTTTATACCCGGGCTCACCCCCCATCACACTGGACAGAGTTTCGGTACTACTGGTGAAACGTGGATATTCTGAGGTTTCAGAATATCTCTGACTACCCCCTCGAGGAATATAGTCGTGAGCATATGCCTATTAAATTAAATTAAATTAAATTAAAAATTATTTATTTCAGATTATTCATCCATATTGTGTTAGTAACAATTGTCTTACAACTATGTTAGATCACAAATAAAGTACATTCATTAATAATTTACATTAAATTAAATAAATTACAAAAACAATATTACATTACATTAAATTACATTATTGTACAAAGGGGGATGAGCTGGCATGCAGCAGCATCCACCTCTGCACCATGGGCGAGTCCCACCGCTCAGCCAACACGCTCAGGATGCTATTAGTGCTGCCCCTATGCCTATGCCTATGCCTATTTATTTATACGCCAGCGGTTTTTTAAGGGGGTGATCAGACCATCAACCTGAACAACTTTGTTTAACGAACTAACAACTAAATCGCAAAAAAATCTACTGTCCTATACAAAACAAAACTGCTAACCTACTCGACCAAATGCTTGGGACAGCTGATTTTATTTTCGCGATTTCGATTTTAGTCCCATAGAGAAAGTTGTTCAGTTTGGTCGTCTGATCATCCCCTTAAAAAACCGTCGGCAAAAAATCAACAAACCATAAGTACACTCTTACCTAACAAATCTAGTAACCTAACAAATTGTTTTCGTTGAACCAATCAGGTTATGTAAGTTTTCCAGATTGCGTAGGATGTAATACATGTTATTATAAAATATTTTAGTTCCAATAAGTAGATTTTTAAATGGCTAATTAATGAATAGTTGTAATTCTCAGTTAGTTTTAAATCTAATGATTCTTCAAATAACTTATACAGGATGTTAGGGTAGAAAGTTGAATTACTTTATTGGGTGATTGTACTCACACTACTACACAACTTTCCCAAAGGAACATAACGGAACATCTAAATTTTTCTTACAAAATACAGGGTGTAAGGGCCTCTCTGTGCTGTAAGGGACAGCCCTCCGCTGACTGAAACGGTGAACTCAGACCATCAAACTGAACAACTTTCACTATGGAACCTACCTGAGGAAACGCGAAAAAAAAATCTGCTGCGCCATGAGTCGGGTAGGTACAGCAGTTTTGTATGAAACAGTTGATTTTTTCGAGTTTCCTAAGGAAAGTGGCTCAGTTCGATGGTCTGAGTTCACGGTTTCAGTCTGCGGAGGGCTGTTCCTTACACCCTGTACCTACAAACGTTCATTCAGCTGATTGCATTTAGTACGGAAAGTCCAAATATTATTTGCAAATTTCCTATAGGCTTCTTAGGGAAAGTTGTTCAGTGTCATGGGTACAACCACGCCTTAAAGTAATGCAACTTTTGATCCTAGCACTCTTCATTGGAATCTTTTATTTTATTTGATCTTATATTATGTTGGATAAGAACCTATAACTACCTAGAAATACTTATTCACGTTATTAACTGAGCAAAACACAAAAATTAACCAAATTTTCCACTAGTTAGTACTGTAATCATTATCTACTAAGATAAGGGAAAGCCTCTCAGATATATGGTATGCTAGAAACATCCGTTCAAATAGGAGATAGCCTATTCCATTCCATACATAGTAACTTAGTGATGTCAAAAGTCAAAATAACAATCTTGTACCTATTCATTCATTCGATTTGTTTTAATTAACTTCATCTGCTTGTTATTGCTGGCGTTTTCCAAGATTAGTATAGCGAAATTCAGTAGATAGAAATATTAAATTCGAACGTTGTTGGTGTTTGGTTTATCTATGTACTGACATTGCCAATCTCTGGGTGCTGTCAATGGGTAAACTGTTCACTACGTTCACTACCAACCATAATCTATACATATAATAAAATTCTAAACATGGCGATGATGTACATTGAAGATATTTACAAAAAAAATAATTGGGGGTGTTTAGGATACGTAATGGAAGACATTAAGACCATTTTTAGAATTTTTGTCTGTTTGTCTGTTTGTCTGTTTGTCTGTTTGTTTGTTCGCGCATCACTTAAAAACTACTGAACCGATTTGGATGGGGTTTTCACTGAAGTGTAGGGCATGGCTTAGATTAAAATATAGGCTATGTTTCATCGCAATCGGTTTATTCAATCAAAAGTTATGAGTAATCAAAGAAAAAGTCGCGAGCGTTACTGTCTTTAATTCACGCATAACATAAAAACTACTGAGCCGATTTGGATGGCGTTTTCACAAAAATATAGGGCATAGTTTGGATTAACGTGTAGGCTTTATTTCATCGCAATCGGTTAATTCAATCAAAAGTTATGAGTATTTAAAGTCAGTGGTCTGCGCGTTTATGCATTTGCGAAGATTCAGTATGGTAAATACTAATTGCTTTTTTCAACACTTTTTTCAGAAAGCTCAGTAGCGTAATTGGTATATGGTCAGACTTTCGACACGAGTTGATGGTTTCGAATCTTGGTGCAGAACTTTTTGTTTTTTTTTATTTAATGAAAATATCACATTTTCATCAGCAAGTACAAATTACACAAATCTAATTGTACTTATCATACTTTATGTGCCTATTCTGTGTATGTGTATTTCAAAAGACCGACGGACGGCCTACGGCCTATTAGCTTTGGTGTCCTGGCAGAAAAGCAAGTGCCTCCTGTGGCACACTACATGCGTAAGCACCTTCTCCGCCAGACCTCAGTTGCACGTCGCGGACACCTGGAGCAGCCGCAGATCTTACTGCCACAAAAAAGAGAGTCCGGTACTCAGCTTTGGAGCGTCAAGATCTCTTAGTTCCTGTCACCGTCAAGACCACAGGGGCATGGGGAGCCGAAGCTAAAAGCTTCATTGCTGAAATTGCGCGTCGACTTTGGGAGAGGAAATGTGACCCTCTTTGGATCGTTTCGGGCTAGGGTTGCCACTGCCCAATCGCCGTTGCCGGACAAATACGTCAAAAACCCCGGACATTTCAGTCAAATCTGAAATTTTCCCCGGACAACCACGATAAATTATATTTTGACAGTAAAATTCAGCTTTGGTCGTTACTGCACAATCTAAAATCTTCTTTTAAATTTACTTCGATACGAATAGGTTGTTGAAATACGAGCTGAAACCTGACTGGAGCGAGTGTAACATGGTCTAAAAAAATAGAGCAAGCGAAGCGAGCTCGAGATTTTGCAATATACGACTAAATTGATTCAAAAACAAGGAGCGAGCTCGAGATTTTCATAACATATCGAGATTTTGCAATACGACTCAATCGATTCAATATGTACGAATAAAACTAGGAGTGAGCGAAGCGAGCTCGAGATTTTGCCAAATATTATAGCGCATTTCCAGGTCATGCCAAAATCGAGGCCTTCTATGTATGAAATAAGAGCTTATGCCGAAATCGAGTTTATTTTTGTGGATGAATCAAACTTTTGTGACGGCCCCGCCCGGACACCCCCGGACGCCCGTCAAACTAGGACAAATCCGGGGAAACCCGGACGGATGGTAGCCCTATTTCGGGCTGGTGATAATGTCTTCCTAAGAACTGACGACCAACAATTTAGACCACTAACTGGTTAGGTGTGGGACGCCATTCGGCCTAGCATCCGGCGCTGTATCGACGGCCTGGCGACGGGACAGGGCGAACTGCAGCGCAAAAAGGGATTTTTCAATTCGCCTACGCGACGGACACAACACTCAGTGTATTGAAAAATCGGTTTTCGCGCCGCACTTCGCCCTGTAACATGGCCATTGGCCAGTCCGTAAGGCGTGGAGTACTATATACCATGGTAGTGTGGAGTACTATGTATCGTGGTAGCTCGGAGCGACTGGACGAGGAAGGCCGAGAATAGTATCGTGACGCGTTTTGGGAGAGTCCTATGCTCAACAGTGGACAATGACAGGTTGATGATACTTGACACTGTTTTTGTAAAACATGCAGTAAACTCACGACCATATTTCCCTTCTCAGGGGGGGTCAGAAAGAAAGCAATAACTGAGAATACTATCTGGTAACGTACCTACATAATACATACCGGAAATACTTTTTTGTTAACACTAATTAACATTACAAAAAAAATAGCATTGGGTTCCAACTCTTCAGTGTTGATGCTGCAGGGGTCTAAATTAAAATTAAATTAAAGTAAAAATTTGAATTAAATTATTAGGATAAAGCAGAGTTCTCTTCACGGCTACTTACTCTGTAGGGTATTGTCAACATAAACTAAGAATGAGTTACTGTTTAGGGGTGTGTGTGTGCCTTGATAATCTACAGATTTCTAATAATTGTTAATTTGTTGGGTTAAAAAGAAACATTGCTTTTTAGGGTTCCTATTACTCAGTCCTGATGATACGCCTGCATGTTCTGATTTAAAATTAGTGTTTGTAAGTACTTATCAAACAATTTAGATGTAGTTTTGAGAAATGTATGGAGATTCTAATTTATGTTTTAATTTGATGGCAATGATGGCAATATAATGCGATATTTTTTTTCTTTATTTCTTTCTATACTTTTTTTCAAAATTTCTATTTAAGTATTTCTCTTTCTTTGCATTTCTTATTATTTTTTTCTTTCTCTTAATATTATTAAGAACTTCTCTGCGTGTACGAAGTCGCGGGCACAGCTAGTAACCAATAAGATCGCAATAACATAGAAAATTTTTATTTGTTATAGGTACATAAACAAACATTGACTTCTTAAACGTCGATCAATATCAAAAATGTCTTTCCCATTGGAACCATCATGTTTACAAATCAAAAAATGTGTCCCTAAAATAGGGAATCGAAAAAAACACGTAAAACTAACTGACAGGTAGGTACATTTTTCCATCCATCCAGTTTCGCTGAACTATTTTTGTTTTCTTCCTAAAAAGCCTAAGCCACCTATGCTAACGGCCTAAGGGTGAACATA
Source organism: Agonopterix heracliana (assembly GCA_963693445.1). NCBI lineage: Eukaryota > Metazoa > Arthropoda > Insecta > Lepidoptera > Depressariidae > Agonopterix > Agonopterix heracliana. Next base: position 6,404,489 of record OY856321.1, read on the forward strand.
GTTAACTGTACAATAGAATAGAAGACTAAACCTTAACTAAACACATAGATTACCTCAACGTACCTACAAACATTAAAACAACATCAGCTTGCGCGCGCAGGCCTAAGGTCATCAGAGATCATAATTGATCAATCTAATGTATCTTTTTGTTTACTTGCACCGAGTTATCAATCAATTGACGTCAATGTTTGAGGTTATCGGTGATGAGATGACTTAGGGTTAGTCCGTACGTCAACCGACAGGGGAAAAGTAGGCAAGGTTAGGACATCAAGGTGGTATGTCAAGGCTATGGTTTGAGGACCACGTGGTGTATATGTGGTAGATGCCGTGGTGGTCCAGTGGCGAGTAACCTTGCCTGCCGTGCAGGAGGCGATGGTTCGATCCCCGTCCAAGCCGACTCGTATCAATGAGTTTTTCGGAATTTATGTACGATTTGTGACACCACTGGCTTTTCGGTGAAGGAAAACATCGTGAGGAAACCTGCATGCTTCAATTTCGAGGCGTGTATTGTACCCACTGTCCATCATAAGTGGCGACGGGCTCACCCCCCGTCACACTGGACAGAGTTTCGGTACTACTGGTGAAACGTGGATGTTCTGAGGCTTCAGAATATCTCTGACTACCCCCTCGGGGAATATAGTCGTGAGCATATGCTAGAAATGTGAAACGACATAGAATTTACCTGTACTACACCTAAACTCAATAGGTAATATTATTTTAATTGAAAAATTAAAGGATTAGGTTCTTTAAAGGTTCCTTTAGCTGTGGTAAAAAAAATTTCAGTTGTCATGATGATAATGCTGATACATCATCATCACAACTGTGTTTTAAACCACAGCTAAAGGGAAAAGGTCTCCACAACAAACGATTTTGTGCAAATTTCATACATCGGTTCCCCACGACCTTTTTATTCATATAATTGTATAATGAAATTGAAAAATAAATATTTTTTATTCTCATTAAACTGTCATTTGAAAATTACTTATAAGTACTATAATGTAGAGTGAATAACCAGGTCAACTGGCTTTGTACAAAAATATGTTAAAATTTTAAACTTGACCCAAAGGACAAGGCTTAGGCAAATAGCAAGGTTTCTGGTAATTGTTTTTAGCGTTTATTTACATTTTTAAGGCAAAAATACCTTTATAACACACGCACCCATTTATTTATATCAGGTTATAAAGGAAATGGTTTAGTGGTTCCTAAAAAAGGAACAAGAAAACAGACAAAGAGAAAATTATCTTAAATCCTGAAGCCAAAGAAACCAAATTTCTTCGAATTAGTCGTCGCAAATAATTTTACGTGTATGTTAAAATATCATATAAGCATATTATAGTCGACAGGAATCCACTGTCGGGCAAAGGAAGGAGCAAGTGAAAATATATTCTACTAATAGATCAATCGTCTACAACTAAAAATTTGATTACGGCAATATATTTGGAAGTCTCGGTGTCGGATTAGGCAGATTTTAGGCCAAAAGGCTTAATGAATCATCAACCTATCATCGTCCACTGCTCAACCCCCAATGCAGGCTACAAAAGTCTATGGTCGGCCTTCGTCACCCAGTCATTCCCCGCTACCTTTTTAGGTCGTCTGTCCAGTGAACTGCACGGCGTCCCACACTAGGCCTGCCAAGTCGTGGTCTCCACTCAAGAACTCAACTCAACTCTGACTCCAGATCTGGTTGTCAATTCTTCAGCAGATTTGATTATGCTTAATGGATACCAACTGTCATTAAGATCTATCAATTTATCTATCATTGGCTTGTTCCCGGGATATTTGGGGTCAACCCTCGTGATACTGTTTCGCCACTTTTGACCTTTCTTTAGAAAGAAACTCCAAAGTACTCAAAGCCCCATCAAACAACTACAAAGGCAAAGCATCCCATAATTATTGCGTGCTCAATTCTAAACAATGTAACCGGCCACTTATCTTCTTATCTCGCTATCAACACATCGCATTCCACTATTATCTTCAACGAGTCCATAGATCTCTTTACACAGAGCAGGGAAATACTGCGCACGCTGACCTTATACAAGACTAATTTACTTAAAAACAGGAAAGCACTACTACCTATTTGTACTACTGTAATGTGCACTAAATAATGTGGAACAGTCATTGTCTCAAATATTGCCTATACATACATCAACTCCATAAGCCATCTTTTTCAGCGTACAGTTGTAGTAACGCTCACCCTTAGCACACTAAAGGCAGGATGGAGTGACGTGTCAAGAAGTAATAGTGACTAGGCTCCAGAATCGCAACTTACAAAAATCTAGTTGAACTCAAACTAGCTTCAAAACAAAAAAATGCATAATTTTCCTTTTATGTAAGGCGGTGGACATTTGATATTTGTTATATTGTATGGTGTTTTATTTTTCAGACAATTTTCGTAAAGGAATTCATGATTCGAAATCATACCTACCTACGAATGATTAATAAATAATGCTACATAGGTATTGTCTACCATCAAAATACATTCTAATAAAATAGATACATAAACAAAGTAAGAACCGTGTGATACTTTTCTTCAATGCTCTGTGTTTTCTACAGTACTATAAGAAAAATAACGGTTAAATTGCAATCTAAAGTATGCTAGACTAAGTTTAAAGTTCAAAATCAAGTGGAAGAGATAGAAGCTTCAGTATTTGATGTTTTAAGTGTTCATTATGCGGTACTTGCATACTTATCTTGATTCAAACTTTTAATTAAGGTTTGTCAGTAATGCCATCTATATGTACGTTTTTATATGTCAAGTCTGTCAGTTTTTACATAGTTTTAACAATACATACAACGAAGAAAAAAACAATAAAAGCTTAAAAATTAAATGTAAAGTACCTACCTAGGTACCCATTTTATTTAATACCTTGGGTGTCTTTGCCCAACAGACTTTTCTAAAAAATTCTTAATGATCTTTCCGGCGACAACGGCCGCTATGCCAGAAACTTCAGAAAAATTCAATATTCTTTTAAAAATATAATTATTGAATCAAAAAGCAATCGAAAAAGTACGTACCTATCGCTTATTTTTTATTTATTTAATACAAAAATTTTTTTGTCCATTCCTTATTTTTCATTCACTGAAATGATCATGGAAATGACTGGATTACATTTTTATAAGACCGTCAAACTCGAACTGAGTTTCAATGAAAAATCAAGAATGGACATACAATTTTTGTATTAAATGAATAAAAAATAAGCGATACGTACTTTTTCGATTGCTTTTTGATTAAATAATTATATTTTTTAAAGAATACCTATTGAATTTTACCTAAGGAAATGTACTGGTGGAGAAATAAATATATTTTTTATTTATTATTTATTTCTCTCTGAAGGTGAAATGCAGTAGGATTAAATCATTACTATTAATAAACTTATCTCTTATCAAATATTTTTATCAAATTCGTTTTACCGACAGAATTGAACCGACTTCGGTAGCCACTAGCCAGATAACTATCTAAGCACTTGAGATATCAATGAATTGTTAAAAAACTGATTGTGATACAACGATCCGAGACAAACTGGCGGCAACTTAAGAGGATACTCCTTGCAGCGCGCATCATAAAAAAGAAATTTGATTATATTTTCAATACTAATTAATTAAAGTCAAGAAACTTATCTCTAAGCCTGTGGTTTATACGAGGTCATACGAGTAAAATATACAGTTTCAATGCTAGGATTAATTTACGATTTTTATGGAAATCTTTGATTCACTGTAACTTTGAAACTATACAGTCTCAAATCTAACGAACCACTGGCACATAGATTAGTTTCCAGGTAGTGTTTAAAAAATGTCATTAATTTTATGTTGTTAATATCTAGGTGGGACAATCATTGTCATAAATAAAATAAAAAATTTAAACTTGATTTAGATGTTTAGAACAAGTAATGGAATGCATCAAGACCAGTTTGAATTAACGTTTAGGCTTTATTTCATCGCAATCGGTTTATTCAATCAAAAGTGATGAGTATTTAAAGCCAGTCAGTGCACTGTGCGTACGACGTCGCGGGCGCGGCTTGTCCAAAATACAGCGTCAAATCGATATCATTAGCATCCTTTTAAACTAAGAGTCTACCCATCAAACTGAACAAATTTTACTATATGGGGAGCAAACCGATCGGATCAAAAAAATAATCGGCGGTCCCATACTAAACTACAAAGCTCGATAGGTACCTATGCAACAGCTGTCTTTTTTTTGTCGATCGGTTTGCTCCCATAGTAAAAGTTGTTCAGTTTGATGGGTAGACTCTTAGTTTAAAATCATGCTAATGATATCAATTTCGCCCTGTATAATCAAACTTTTCTTTGTATGGAGCGCGCTATAGGGCTTATCCTATCCTCTTAAGACAACTATACATATTTTTATGTCTAGCACTAACTATACTTGTTTTCGGTGACACGTTTAGAGTATTTGGTAGTAACAGTAATTTAGTTCTAATTGAAAACTTGTAGTTGACCACAAATTATCAAATTAACGCTAAACCAGAAAACGCCAGAATAAAATACAAAAATGCTATACAGGATGTAAACATAACCTATGGGTATGGAACAACCAAATTTTGTTAGAGCGATTTCATTGTTGGTCCCATAGTGAAAGTTATTCAGTTTAAGGGTCTGAAGCACCTTAAATATGTAGGTACCTAATGCATTTAAGTTTAAAGCCTGTATATTGAGATGATTAAACAGAAAAATAATTATGGCTTTCATCAAGGAACACCTTGGTTTGATTCAATCTCGTCTTCAAAGTAATTTGAAGGCTGCTGATGATTGTGAACAAGACAATGAGAGCTAATGCGATTAAATGATAAAGAAATTAGTTTTATCATTTAAAAACATCTTTAATAGCTATAATATGACCAAGAACCGGTAATTTTATGACTTAATGTTTCTGATGTAGGTATATTACATAATAGATTTTAAATTATGTATAGGGATTCAAATTAAAATGATTTTACAATTGACATGTTTAAACATGTATGGAAGAAGCAGCCAGCTGTACCTATTTTTAGACAATATTATAATCGAGTTGATTTTGGAAGCATTTGACTTTATGAATCAGAATAAAGTTTATACAAGTCAAAACATCTATTATGTACTTATCTAGAAATTCAAGAATAAAATAGGTAGGGTACATAACCACTACCACCACCACCACCACCACGTTTGACCACTAGTTTTTGACATTTTGCATTATTACAATATTATGAATTGAATTTTGATATACTAACTTAGTGAGTAAGCAATACTAACAATGAAATTAACTGTAACTTGTGACATACCTACAATATGGAATTTATGTTCTGAAATAAATAATTTGATTGATTGATTGATTGATTGATAACATAGGTATCAACAACGCAAGATTGTCTTTCTACATAAACATTTTAATACCTACTAATTTAATACCTAATAATACCTAGTCCTCAGGAAACGCGAAAAAAAATCAGCTGCCCTTACATTTGAGTCGGGTAGGTACAGCAGTTTTGTATGGGACAGCTGATTTTTTTTCACGTTTTCTGAGGAAAGCCTTTAGTGATAGTTGTTCAGTTTGACGGTCTGAGTTCACCGTTTCAGTATTTGCTAGGCTGTCACTTACACCCTGTATAAACTGACTGACGAAAAATAACAACAATATCATAATGCCATTATTGGTTTTCTACGTAAATATTTCAATAGATTATTCACCTGTAATGCCAACGACACAAAATATTGTTTCTCAATTAAGTAATAGAATACGTGTAAAGTAGTCATCTATTAAGTATTGCTTTACAGTACCTACCATTGAAAGCAGATTTTTAATTTTATTACGAAAATCCTCACAAAAAAAAATCTTAAAATAATGTTTTTTTTTATTTTGTATCAAATTAAAGAATAACGCAGAAGAGTGCTTTGTGTGATTAGTGAAAATAAAAGTGTATTTCTTCTAGATTAAATCAATAGAATCATTAATCTTATAAAAATTCTTCATTGCTATAACAACCCAGTAAAACGCAGCCTTTTGCCTCATTTATCACTTACATACTTATTTTATATAGTATAATATATTCACTCACCTCCAAAGCCTCCTGTGCTGTGTGGAGGTAATCCCTCAGCATCGCCTCCTGGATGCTGAGCCATTCTAACCTCGGGTCTTCCAACTGGGTCACCTCTGAAACATACATTAGTTTACTTTAGTCTTAGACTTTAGTATAAGAATATATCATACCTACAGTAGAGACGGTCCCTTTATCGACAGAGACATTAGATTTGTTTAAAAAAAAAAGGGTATTATATATTCCCCCTGAATATACCATAATATTCAGAATACCTGTCCACAGTAAACATATTGCAGCAACTGCACAATTATTTTTTTATTTTTATTTTTTATTAAAGTTAGTTAGTTAGTAAGTAGCTTATCTAACAGAACGTTTCACATATTTCGTATGAAAAGTTATGTAAAACGAGCTGTCAGATAAGTTACTGTTAATGAACAGGAAACAGGCTCTACCCACACTCTTGTAAAAGTACCTACTTAAAGGCAGGTAGATAAATTGTGGTAAAGTTTGCAGTTTGTAGAAAAGTTACCACTTGAGAAGAAAACAGTAGTGACTTCTTTTATAAAATTATGTCAGTTGGTTTTGTTTCAGATAAAACCTAAAAAAACAAACAAGTTTTTTAATCAATTGACAATGAAAACACAGACATCGAGGCATCGAGCAAACCTTGGCTCGCAATCGCATAGTTCAGTTGAAAGTTTAACCGGCGCGGGCGCCGCGGTGGGCTTGACCGTTGCATAACGCCAGGTTTATGCTAAATGCATACAAATACGCATGTATACTGCAGTTACGAAATTAAATACCACATTATTTTGCTTCAAAGACCCAAGCTTTTGGGTTGAAGTTGGAGATTGAGTAATGATTGATGGGTTTATAGAAATGGTAGGTATAAAAGTCAAGTTTCCGAAATATTTCAAGTTACAAATGATTAAAGGTCACTAAGATAACACCTGGTAGATGAAGATCATGGTAGGATATATATTACCTACTGAAGTAGAAGACCAATGGATTGGGCAGGCATGAAAGCGGTACCTTCTTGTAGTGTAGGGTAAAACCGGCGCTCCCTAAGACATGCATCCTTAGGACGTTATTGGCATACCTATCGAGGATAGTTTTACTTGAGAGTTACCTAATTTATCTATCTGTCTACGTAATTTTATACCAAGGCGATGTCTATCAAATTGATTGTCTAGCAAAGGTGAAAGAAAAGTTGATGTCACTCGTGTCGCATCAAGAACAGGCACTTGCGGAAAAAAGACAAGATCGGCGAATACTCCACCGACAAGAGCGTTAAGCTTTAACTAAGATGATGATAATGATGTGTACCTAAAAGACTTCCTGCTGACGTCAATAAACTTACAAAAAAGAATCTAGCTAACGAAGCAGATGTCAATATTCATCAAGAAGTGAGTCATCGTAAAACAATGCGTTACAAATGATTAGCTACCGTTTCAATGACGAATTACGTAGTCATTACGATATTGATATCGAATCGCACGATCGATTCATGTCAGTGATTATAATAATTTATTTTAGTTGAATTCGTAGATATTCTGTCGCCAAGGTAGTACCTACTTAAAATTGTATTTGAATAAAAATATGTAAAGAAAATCAGAGGAGACCAATTTTAATTTAATTTCCCCTGAATTCTGTCAACGACATTCGATTTTACGATTGTTATAGGTAGGTTAATACCTACATTTTTGCAATCAAATCGAAACAGTTATTCAAAATAGTACCTAGGTATCATAAAGATATCTTCTGAAGCTGAAGTAACTTTTTATGATTCTACCACCGCGTCAGAAGGTGTATTGTAGAGAAGATGCGGCCAGAATCTCTAAAAACACGTGTATTTGGACATTTGCAAAGTAATAAAATATAAATAAACCCTCATAAATACGAGCTGCAACGACTAAAGAGGTGTTCCAGCTGAACTAGAAATAATACAGAGTCTAGACAACTTGAATGTTATAATTTTGCTCCCACCTTTCTGCCAAGCCTGCCAAAACATCGATTGTCATTCATTTCATCATATCAAACCAAATTCAACAACATTCGAATCAAAAATAAAAAACAATCTATGCAAAATTCAAACCATAAAACATAGAGCAGCGACAAGCAATCAGCTCGTCCTTGCGCGTCCAGAATTGTAATAATTGAAAGATCGCCGCTTGCGCACTTTGGCTGTCACGCAGTCGGTGAATGATGGAGGAATGCAGCTGGCTCTATGATTGATTCCTGTCGGCCATTTTTTTCTAGAATCTCTATACTCTACTTTGTGTGCTAATTTAGATATCATGGAATGAAATAGATAAGTCTGAACTGATATGAATTTTTGACGGAATTTAGAACTAGATATAATGTATGAATCTAGAGGAAGCAAGACAAGTATATCAGGAGTTCAGGACCGCCCAAAATATGTGAAGAATGAACAAATTAAGTTAAAAATTATGATAGAGGCAAATGTATGAACATTGTTACAGCTGTTATGGAAATTGTTAAGCTTGTATTTACATCCAGATTCTCTTTAAGCATGTAAGGGTTTTAGATTGGAAAGAAGCGTCAAGGCGGATAAAAACATGGCAAAAGAAACCTTAATCATTCAGGCTTAAAATGGACCCATTTTGTCCCGTGGGTATCGTAAGAGGGGACTTAGGATTAGGGCTTTCTTATGCAGTGTATTTGTTGGCGAAAAGGTAACTAGCCACCTATCAGCACTTGACACGTCATTTCATCCTGAAACCTTCAAAAGTGAGCTTTGTTACAACTGCACGCAAGACAGCTGGTGGTTGTAGCAATGTTTCCGACCTCCATGAAAGTTATTATAATCGTGAGTTTTTATATGATCAGATTAACCACGACTTTCAATAAAAATCTTGTAGTCCACAACAATTCGACTCCAACTCGTGACCGACACCAATGTAACACAAAATCCAAAAGGATATCAACTACGAACGAAACCGTATCAGAAACAATATCGAATACGAACGTGTTACGCATGCGTAGAATATGAACATAGTATTGCACGTGATGCCGCTTCGTTTGAAGAATATGCTGGTAGACCTCACACAGTTCTATATTTTGTCGTCCTTGGAGTGATAGAAGAAAGTGATCTAATATTGTGGTAATCATTATAGAAAGGTACACCACCTTTCTATAATGATTACCACAATATTAGATCACTTTCTTCCCAGTTTAGAAAAGACCACCCCATTTCTTTTGGTGGATCTCGTATGAGACGACTAGGACAGAGTAGACTAAATACAGTATATTCAGCTACAACTGTATGCTTGAAAAGATAGAACGTATACTTATTCAACTTTGGTATTAAGCTCAATTCACACACAGCCGCCTCCGGAGGCGGTCCGGAGGCGGGATTATTTGTAATGTACGAGTTTATATGGACCCTGCCACACAGAAATCCGGGCCGGTAGCGGCGCGGCGCGGCGCGGTACCGGTCAGAACGCTATGACAACCAGGCGGCGGCGACGCGGGCCGGAGGCGGCGCGGTGGCGTGCCGGGGGCGTCGCGAAAGCGGCGGCGGCCGCTGTATTCTATTGTAGTCAATGCGAGGTGTCACACAGAGCGGTGGCGGGCGCGTCGCGGTCCGGAGGCGGTTTTTACCGCACTGTCATTTTGTATTTTTTCACGATTTTCGACTGCTTTTTTTTTTTATTTTTCCTTACGGAAAGGCAAGGGGAACGAGCCCATACAGCCTGGTCATATGCGAGTTTTCTTCTATGGATTTTCGATTGCTGCTACTTGCTAGGGCAAAAGCTTTTTTTTAATAATGTCAATAACGGCTCTGGATACTAGTCCTTTTGAGCCATTCGTTATTTTTTTACACACAAAAGTCAATGCTTTTAGCCGTTGAAAAGATCTCTCGTACGGAGACATTCCTGGGTTCAGTATCAGATTCTGTTAGAACTAAGTTTTACTAGCTGTCAGAAACTCCCCATTAATTTTGTGCCATTAAAATATTCACGTAAATTGAGCAATTGACAACATTTCATTTTTTAATCATCAGTTTTTAATGAAAAATATAAAAATAGGTAAAAACATAAGAAATACGTATTTTTTCGATTTAATTTTTGACTGATATTTCTATTTTTATTTACTTTTGAATTTTCTGAAAAACGTAGGCTTTTATGGCTAAGATACCTTGGCCTCAATGACATTAAAAATAAAAACTGACGTGCCATTAAAATATTCACGTAAATTGAGCAATTGACAACATTTCATTTTTTAATCATCAGTTTTTAATGAAAAATATAAAAATAGGTAAAGAAATAAGAGATACGTATTTTTTCGATTTAATTTTTGACTGATATTTCTATTTTTATTTACTGTTGAATTTTCTGAAAAACGTAGGCTTTATGGCTAAGATACCTTGGCCTCAATGACATTAAAAATAAAAACTGTCAAATACAATAGAAAAGCCAAGCAGGCAAAGGAATAAAATGTCATTCAACCTATATTATATTTTTCAGTATTTTTCAAATAACTCGAGAATGTGCCTTTAATCGAGAACAATATAGTAAAAGTGAGAAATAAAGTACGGCGGGACCGTTCGATTCGGATTGATATCCCCGCGTAAAACTTCCTTAAACATTACAATGTGTGAACCACCCTCGCATTTCAATGGATTCCTGTCAATATTGAAAACTTATTGAAGACATCGGCAAATGAAATAGAAACTTGATCTCGGAAATGACACAAGGAAATGGCGAAAACCACAGAAATGACGTTATTACGGAATAACGAAAATTAACTCGGAATATGAAGACTTGGAAAAATTATAATTTTAACACAGATCAGGCACATAGTGCCTTTTATAATTAATTTATAAAAAAGACTGGGCTATGTTCCCTTTGCCTTTCCGCAAGGATAAATTATTTAAAAAAAAATCGGCTGTTCGACGTGAATTATGAATCCTACCGAAAAACTTATAATTTTAGTCCAACCTCACTCTTGTCTCTACAACACGAGTGATAGAGATTACAAAATCACTATCAATTGGCGACATTGTGCTTCCTTGCAATCTGTACAGAAAATGAAACAAACATGGCCGCCAGCCGCCATTGGCCGCTTTCGATGTCACACAGGCCGCCTCCGCCCCGCTACCGCGTCGCCATCGCGCCGCGCGGACCCTGTGTGGCAGGCCCCGGAACGCTTTCGCTTCCCGCAGAACCGCCGCCGGCCCGCTTTCCCGCAGGACCGCCTCTGTCTGGCCTGAGCTTTAAACTGAACAACTTATTCTATGGGACCAAAAAGTCGAAATCGCGAAAAAGAACTCCGCTCAGCTGTTACAAAACTGCAATGTTATTTGACACAAATGTTTGGAACAGCCGATTTAATTTTTTTCGCATTTTCGTCTTTGGTTCCATGCTGGAGATGCTGGTCTGATCATCTTCTTAAAACCCGCGTCGGCATATTAAGTTGGACCCTATATAGTTTTCTTACCCCGAATATGGGATTGTTATCGTGAATTTATGTATACGTAGTGTACTAGATTTCAATAACGGTGCCCAAACTTTGTCCAGTGTGACAGGTAGCAACAAAACAACATTAATCTGAGAAACGGAACTTGTAGAGAAAACTTCTAGAAACATAAAAGAAAACGAAAATCCTCGATGCAAGTAAACCTTCCAACAAAAGCTAGCATAAATTCCCAACAGAATAGCGTAAAATAAAAGGCAGGAATGTCTGGATGAAGCATTATAAATACTGCGAGGCGCGAGCGCACGCAGAATATAGGTATGGGGGAGATCTCATACGCAGATAACGGGTCGCAGAGGCTGCTATAGTAAACGGAGAAGGCATTGTTGTGTTCATAACTAACGTACTAAATACCTATAAATCTATTCATTCGTACATACAAAGGATTTTCCTGACTCATCCATCACGCTCATGTGCAAACCGTTGGACATTACATCTATTCTATACTATTATAAAACTGTCACAGAAATCTGTAAGTACGTTGAAGATATTAAAAAAAAGACTCCAAGTCACAGATTTTTCGAATGTTTTTCTCTGTTTGTTTCATTGTTTGTTTGCTGGAGCATCACGCAAAAACTTCTACTGGGCCGATTTTGACAAAACTTTTTGTGTTTAAAAGCTTATTTTATTAGACTTTAAAACTGGTACATTATGTATCCTACGACAAAATCTAATATGATATAATAAAACATCTTTTTCAGAATTTTTCAGTACCTATCTGTAGTAGTGAAAACTCTGCCCTTAGCTTCGGGAAAAAGGTGTAAGCTTTTAATGTACCTACCTAATGCACATTCAGTGCATGAAGTCATAGACATCGAATGAGACACAATAGAAGATGAAGAAATATATTGCCTTAGATGTCTTCCTAAGGAGAGTAGAAAACTGTACATTATTGAGGATTAGAGAAAGAGAAAAGTTGGTGGAAAACTAAACAAAACACTAAGGTAAGTACATCCACAAAGTATCGTATTACATATAAATTCATGTAAGGCCGTCCCTACATGAATTTATCCGAAAAAGCCACAAGCATTTTGAAAGAGTTTACATTTTCTAACCAAATGTCGTATCCACACATAAACATGCATCAATGCAAAAGGATGGAGGGATGCAAGACGCAAGCCCAGCCGACATATTGGGTAGGTATTTGAATGAAACCTATCAAGATCTTAATCTTAGAGACTTGCTTACAAAAATAAATAGGTGGAGTAGTGTAGAGAACTCACTTTGAACCCACCGTGAAAATTCTGAAAGACAGAATCACTTTTTATAAATATTTTATTCCATAAAGTTGTTTCAGTGTGACTAAAAGCATCGCTACGACTAGCAGCAGCAGCTAAAACTTCATCCATATTTGGGATATAAAGATTGTAATGAGTTGTAGTTTTGTCCCTTGGTGATTTTGTCACGTGGTGTCAGTCAGTCAGCATGAGTGATTATCAACTATATAACTTATGCTGACATGTAAAGAAGAAGAATTCAAGAGGTATTTTGGTCACAAAAACACTGCTTATCTTATCCCTTAGTCGTACGAAACCCACGTGGAGAAATCAAGGAGAAATGTATTATTAGTTTCCGCCTTATGAAAATTAAAGCAAAAACATCTCGCTTGTATAACAAAAGCTAAAATCGGTCATTATCGTTAAGCATTTTATAATAAGCTACATAATGATGAAGTATAATATGCAAATTGAGAACCAATTTTATGGCGCTGTCTACTCTCTCCATAGACTTTTACCTGCATAGATACAAGGATAAAATCTCAAAGGAATCATTATCGTTAGTTAGACACACCGACAATGCTAATTAGAAACTAAATTATGAACTTCTTGAAGGTTATTATTGAATTTATATCTTACGGTACGAAAGTTTAGAAAGGTACTCGGTTATTAACTCTATGGTGGTAGAGTTTAAGGTTGATTTCTATGAACTTTTGTTATTTTATATTCAACACAAACTCACGATTAATCTACATAGCTACCAACTTTGCGGGGAACTTTGCTTTTACATACAAAGTCTTTTCATCCTGAGGCCGATAAAATGAACGCAGTTTAAAATAATGTTAGTTAATAAATCGGTCACTTTCTGTCTAAAAGGTTACGGTCGAGTACGTAGGTATGTCTATGTATTGAAGGAAAAAGTTAACAAACGCAAATATTGTTTCCAATTTGCTTTTGACTATGAAGTCATACGTATACCTAGTTGGTGTATCAAAACACCCTATTTACACAACCAAACTGAACAAATTTCGTCAAGAGAAAATAAAAATTTTTTTGGTGTTACAACCCCCTTTAAATATTACTGGGTCTTTTACACCCTGTAAACTCAAAACCATAATTCCATTCGGAATGGTCATAGAAACCTTTTACAACTGACAACCATCATTTGCAGCGTGTTGTATTGAACATTCTGCGTGTAGCCCGTTGTAGCAATTTAGGATTAATGAAGATTTCAAGATCGTATACTAAACTCTGTTAGTACTTACCTATGATCACATTGTTGTCATACAAGATAAAAAAATATTTTTTTTTCGTAAATTGGAATGTTACACACAATAAAGAATATTTAAAAAAAAGTTAAGTGGCAAGTTATTTTCAATGCAATATGACCCATATTGCGAACTACCTATAGAGTAACAGTGCAAAAAACCTACAGCTTATTAAAAAGGCCCTATACATTGCAAAGAAGCTATCGAGTCTCCACTAAATTACATGGATCCAACACCGACCTGAACCATTAAAACAGCTTTTTAATGCAAATTCGACAAAGTTGGTCCACAATCTAGATTTACTAGATACAAGATCTTCTTTCCATACTCAACAACTATTGAATAGCAAATGAATGCGCTTGCACATGTAGCCCGGTAACATACGAGTGTTGTTAAGGCACCACGATGTAAATAAGGTCTCAATTTAGTTAGCCATGTTTGGCTTCGGCTCGGAATTAAAAGTTGTATGCTAATATTGCTTTTGTGAGAACAAAGTCGTTTCTTTGGTGGTGATGATGATGGTTACTGTTTTAGATATGAAATACGTTTTTTGTTCGTTGCGGAGAGGTATGGATACTTAGCAATGAGGGTCCAGGATCGATTCCCTACGTACGACATTTCATGTACCAATGAGTTTTTATTGCTACTTGCTGTAGGTGCCTAGTTGTAGAAAAGTTTCTGGCCACTCGGAATTATGATAGTCATGCAAGAGTTTACGTTAGCATGGAGATAATAATACAGGGTGTAAGGGTAAATAGTTGCATTACTTTAAGGGGTGATTGTAACTAGTACCTACCCATGATAATGAACAACTTTCCATAAACCTACAGGAAATTCACAAATTTTTTTTGGACTTTCCATATTAAATGCAATCAGCTGATGCCACGTTTGTATGAAAAGTCGAAATTTCTTTTTTGTGAATTTCCTCTAGACTTTTTAGGGAAAGTTGTTCAGTATCATGAGTAGTACCTATGCAACTGTTTAACCGAACACCCTGTATAACATACTATTAGCTAAAAGCAATATATCAAGTGACAAGACAGTGGTCTTGGCATTAGTCATGCATTTCGATAACACTCATTAACCATACTTATTTTAATTAACTATCGTGTGGTATTTTTACACTTCCCCATTAGCGAAATAGATAATCATATATTGAAACGTATGAGGAAATAATATGTTTTCGTACATAGCATACAGTGAGCGATTTAATAATCACTTTCAACTGAACAACTTTTAGTATGGGTGGAAACCTGAAGTCGCAAAACGAAGAATTAGTTTTTGCAAACCCCTGAAAATTTGGAAAGTGAGTATAAAATAGGTTT
Organism: Agonopterix heracliana; assembly: GCA_963693445.1. NCBI lineage: Eukaryota > Metazoa > Arthropoda > Insecta > Lepidoptera > Depressariidae > Agonopterix > Agonopterix heracliana. The sequence continues at coordinate 6,419,833 of OY856321.1, forward strand.
CATACTTGTTAAATGTCCTGTTTGCTACTATATTTTTGCTTTTTTCGTAGATAAAGAATAATTTCATTCACCCATTCTTTCCGAATAAAACATTGCGTGCAACATCCGCTCACATCTACGTTCAAGCAGAGTATTTATTTCTCGCTCAACGATTTATATCGACAGTCATTTTATCGACATCGATAAAGCAGGGGCGCCTAACGAACCGCTATCGACTATCGATGATCTGCGATAAGGTGGGTGGTCTACAGGAGTTGAAAAACCATAGAAAATGTCGGAAAAGCTCCCGGCGAACTTATAAATAATGCATTGGAATTCGTGTGCGTGTCGTGCGAAAATGCGCAGAGCTGCGTATGCGCACCGGACCGTTATTGGCTGTTCACACGCGGTGCTACAAAATTTTTGTTTACTTTGAAAACGCTTTGCAATATTTATTACATAAATACATAAACTAATGGACGCATTCCTTTATCGGGTGGACAGTAAGTTTTTTTTAAAACTATCAAGCTTTTAAGAGAATATGCCGTCTAGAGCGCTCCATACAATATATTTTGGATATTAACCTCGGCTCTGAAAATCTGACAAACATCAAGAAAAAGAGATTACCTTCTATCTAAATCTGCTTTAAAAATGCCGTTAACTTTAATTGGTTTATTGCAAAGTTTCACTCTTCATATTTGTTACCACTGACAAAATACCTACGTACCTACGTCTGGAATTTCCACAGACCAATAAGCTTACGTAAGTTTAGCTACTCTGGTCTGTGGGAATTTCATATATCACCGACTGATGACTAAAATCGTAGCTTTTGTAATAAAGTCATGCCAGATTTTCGAGTCGACAATGAAGGCTTATTTATGTGTAACTTAACATGTCTTGGGTCGACTATCTTCACTACCAGAGGACATCCTGGACACTTCATACAAAACGAACCAACCAGAAGAGGCAAGCATATGAGCAAGGAAGTGAGACTGAGAGAGAAACACTCCTTCCTATCGTCCATCTCCCGTACTACCGAGAGGGAGTGAGGACAACATTAGTGGGGGACGGGGAGTTTCCGTACTACCTATTACCGCCTGGCCACGGGACAGGGCGAACTGCGGCGCGAATTGCGATTTTAGAATACACTGCCTAGTGCCTACACGCTGCGTGCTGGCGTAATAGTAGGAGACACCACGCTCAGTGTATTCTAAAATCGCAATTCGCGCCGCCATCGTTCGCTCTGTCCCGTTGCCAGGCGGTTAGACTGACCAATAATGGGAGGACATAGCAGTCTAGCAGTGGACGATACCATGGAGTAAATAAAACAATGCCGATGATGAACACTGATGAATGATTAGAGTAGAAATTCTCAAAGAATTAAACATTTTAACGGATTCTTACCGCGTTTTGGTATACCTATTTGAGTTCCAGATATTTCGGCAGTGGTACAACTGCCATGATCACGGTATGACTTTAAAACGTTTAATTCTAGATTAAATAATAACCGCGTAACTCTCAAACAAACTCATATTGCTGATTAAAACAATTGCTCAAAAACTCTTGCGGCTCTTGGAACAAAATTCTTGCAGCAAGTGAAATTAGAACCCGCGTCCTGTCTGACCGGGACATACTTAAATACCACTAAGCTACCGGTATCGCAACCACGTCAAACGAGTAAAATTCATCAATCTATTTCATCTACAACGTTTAGAGAAGCTTTAATGGTCACATAATTATCATTATTGATATTATATTAGTCTGATTATCAGTTGAAGTAATAACCATCTTACAAACATGATCATAGAATATGTATTCGCTAAAATTCCATGAAATACCTCGCTACAAAATAAACAGTCTACAATCGCATGCACTTCATTTCATACCTGCTATGTAACGTACGAACGCTAATTGAATTCTAATGTCTCCACGACACATACATTTACGCAAATAAACTATGCATGTACGTAATGCATGAGCATTCCATTCATAACGCGACTTATTTACTGACTTGCCATACAACTTCATGCATTCTACAGATTTACGATGCTCTCGACAACCAGCTCCATCTTTTGGATAGATCTCGAAATCGAATGGTTTAAATTTAAATTTAGAAACGACAGCTCCATCTATTGAGTCTCGAAATCATGACCTCGAATTCAACAACCATTCTAGACAAAATTCTAAAGCTGGTTCTAGAGAAAATAAACGCATTTTTAGAGACAACATTTTTTTCCAATCTAGACTCTACGTGCCTTTAGACTAGACATGAATCAAGCTGTTCCATAATTCATACAGAATAACTAAAGCATCGAGGTTCTTCATAAGCCCCCTGCGACGAACATTCTTCACTCGGCATGCTGAATAAACCAAGCGACGTAAATAAGAGTTACCTACCTTGTTGCACCGCGCCGTGGACGATACAAAACAATTCTTTGCGCTAAAATGACTTATAGGTCGTTGAAAATACCGCTATTTGCAATTATTTAATTCTGCAACGTTCTTCTTAATAAGCTTGTTTTTTTAAAATTGTCTCTTAAGGTAATAATGATCACATTGCATTGAAAATAACTTGTTTTGTTGCTATTCTGAGTAGGCATAAAGAAACATAACACGCTTAATTTGTTAACATTTGATGCATAAAACCATCCAATAAACTTTTTATGCCGAATGTGATCTTTAATACTACTAACAAAGGTGATAATGTTTAAACAACTGTTAGCTGATTGAAAAGCACCACATTATAACTGTCAACCAGTAAAGAAACAGTCAATTTTATCAGTTAAAGTTAAACAATGCAGAATGATTTTCGAAAATGTTGAATAAGGTGTAGTATGGAGATTCTAATATATCATCAACAAAGCGACCTAAATGCCTGAAACAGCATATTTTCTGCCAGTTAATAAAACTACTTGTTGCACTAACATTGCACTATCATTAAAATTACATTCGCAACAAATGAAATTGTCACAACACTTTAGTAGGTAGGTTCTTAGTCAAACTACTGCAGATGGCTGCATGAGAGGACGATAAAAAAAAAGAAGGATGGATTATGTGAAAGAAGATGTGATTTAATTTAAAAGGAGTGAATGCTGAAATGACGGCTGAAAGAGATGAATCAAGGAAGACTACAGTTTGCGCCGACCGACCCCAAGAAGTAGTAAGATTATGATTAGTACATAATTCTAGTAACAGATATTGATGTTAAAAAGAGACTTACGATTGACATGGTTGATATAATAGGGCCCGATTTGAGGATCGTAGGCTTCTTCCCAGCCGAGCGGCAACTCATTGCCGATGCAATCCGCGAACGACTGTGGCTTTGTATATCTGAAACAATGACAATTATAATAAGTAACACCTTACAATCTTCATATAAATAAATCTTTTTGGGAAGACCTTGCTGATTCTCCGAAGACGTATTTCTGGTTTAAAGTTTATCACTTCAGGTTTCAAGGTCAAGAATCTCATTGCTTGATAAGTGTAGGATAATTTGCGAATCTGACATTGCGAATAGGAATGTTTGAGGCGTAGAAAGAGCGTAAGCGAAATACTTGGCCTATGGTTTGAGGATAGGACAGAACGCAAATGTGACGTTTCGCAAATAGAAAATCATTAATTTCTTGTAGATCTAAGTGTTAGGTAAAAGTAAAACGAGTGAGTGCCGAAATGACTGCTAAAAGAGATGAATAGAGGAACACGACATATAGCGCCTTCCACAAGTAAATAGGGTAAGGGCAGGATGATTATGATTAATTAGTAATAATTCCAGTCACAATTCATTCGAAATGAACCCTCTAATCCTATAGGACTTATAAGAGTCAGGCTTGAATAGGTGAATGTACTAGCCACGCGACTCCAAACATTTTGTTATGATTCGATGTGATGTTTACTGTTACATTTTAAAACTTAGTAGGTATTTAGGTAAGTAAGGTATATACCTAAGTACAAACAGTATTTAAACCGCAACATAAAATAATTTATCCTTTTAAAAGGTTTTTTATTTTTAATGTGGAGTTTTCATTTCGTGGACTGGAGTAGCCAAGCATGAGCTAAGGTATAAGAAAGTAAAGCTTCCCACGAAACCTCAGGGGGAGCCTATTAAACCTGCTCCTATTACTATCATTAAAGCAAAATAAAAATAACCGGGCCCCATTATTATTTCGAATCTTTCGACCAGATAATTTTTACTAGTTATTTAGTACGGACCCGAAGCTGGGCCAATTTCGTCGTCTTCGTGTGTAAACATATATTTAGTCGAATCATTACACGGTCTGACTTTACCGTTTTTACTTCCACTTACAGCTATAAACTCTGTTAAAGTTCTAAAATTGTATATTTAATAAAAACAGGTTCTTCATAAAGCTACACTAAAATGAACGAAAAACACATTCCCCATTTATCCATCAATTTTGCTGATCCGTCAAGCTAAAAACGACGAGGCTACTAGTTAATCGTTATTTATAAAACCATAATAGATTAATGGTCAACTTTCTTATTGGACAAAATAGCATGACCTGCTTTTAAGCTTCTAACTGCAACAAAAAGTCGCAAAACAGCAAACGCAGATGCGTAAGCTAGCAATAATAAGAAAACCTTAAAACATTGTACCAAACATCTTTGCGCGCAAAACATGAGACTTAAAACGGCAGGTGCAAGCTTCTAGCTACGAGTTCTGCCTTGCAGATAATACTTGTGGCAAGATAATAATTAATGATGGGTGCCTGTGCCCGGGTGCTCGCTGGGCGTGGTGCGCTGGCGCCGGCGACCTGCTCCACTTGCTACAAGTTTCGATCATGATTCACGTGCAGCCTCATCAAGTCCACCACAAAAAGTGGGCCCAGTCGCATTTCCGATGGTGACGAAACCGCCGAAACAGCCGCGGTCGTCGCATACGCATCCCACTTAACGGTTTTCGTGTCTTTTAATATGCCTTTTATACGGTAGTCAGTTATTAAATAAGATTCTTGGGCTAATTGGCCACATTTATGTCCAGTTTTGAGGTACGTGCAAGGAAATTGATGTTTTTGAGGATTGCGTGTTGTTGTGTCCTATTTGTTGCGATGGTTTGCGGTAGGCGTGGAGGTAAATTAGTGCCATGGAGGTCATCAATAATGTAATTGGTGTTTTTTCTTTCGTTCCTAATATCCACTGCAGATCATCCTACAACTGAGCTAGAAAACATATTTATCTATCAAGCCGTCAGACAATCTAGTTCGCCGCTCCTGTAAATCTTCAATGGATTCGTTACTCCTTCCGCGGTGCTACCGAACGCGGCGTCCATTTCAAAACACGATCACTCTTATCGAGGTGAGGGGATAGAGGGCGCGTGCGTGTGCGCATCCAATGCATCGCCGATAGAAAAAGATGGATAGATTAAGACCGCGTGTGAGAGAGAGATGACCGGAGCTACAATGTAGCGTCGTGGTAGAACGGCAAAACCAGTCCTGTCAGCGGGACGTCAAGACAAGTCGAGTTCTCGGAAACGGTGACCCGTGTCACGGAATCCCTAGCCGCACACATTCACAGGCGTGCTTTCACGCACACACGCCCACGCCCGAATGTTTGACTTCAATCAAACAACATTGACAGAATTTTTATTTTTGGTGAAGCTTTTGTTTAATAGAGGTCAAACAGAAGATGGTATCAAGATCAAACTCCTCAGTCTGTATCTGATGAAGTTCAGCCGGAGCATCACATTAAACCTTTGTTCTCATTGTCGTCTAACTTTATAGAAAGGTATCGTTTATTATTATTATATATTAGGTATGCCTTAGTGGTACTATGGGAATGAAACAAAGAAAGAGTTTACAGGTCAAAAATACTCAAATTGGAGAGTGTAATTGAAGTACCTAGGTAAAGGAATACCTACAACAAAATAATCAAGTTGCGGCATTGTAACGTAAAGGTCGCATTCCTTAGATAAAGTTTGGTAAAGAAAAACTTATCAGTGATAACAGCACATTTAGTGCGTTGTTCCATTTCCGCTTATAGTGCAGATGTTTGAAAAATATCTATATGTGGCAGTTTTCTCAATATCAGAACTGATGACATCTTTATATTAACTAATGTGACCTAGTTCTTGTCCAACTAATCATGAAAATTTGCAACAATCTATTGGCCATTTCCATCAGTTTATGTACCGGTAAGACTCAGGATAATCCTGATTAAAACCTTTGTGACCTCTGTCACAAGAAATATGGAAGCACTCAAAATGATAACCAGTTAAACGAAGAAAACTATCCAGAAATATCAAACATCCACGCAACTGGGTTTATGGAGCAAACTTGCGGAAGACATGCTTTCATTTTGATAGTACAGATCCAATCAATATATCAGCGAAGCAGACACCTCAGCATCGTAACCGATGCGAATAAATCCACCGGCAACCGTGTCGTGTGATATGTCAGTGCATTGAGTCTCATTGGAAAATAGCCGGCAGAAGGCCAACGTACCGTCGTCGGTCGCCATCCGCAAATAGAAACACGAAGGTTGCTGCCCGCTTTGGACTATTTCGCTTTATACCCCTGCTGATTTAACGCCATTCTTCAGGTAGACAGGCCCAGTCTTATGGAAAGTCTCAGAGTTAACGGCTTACTCGATAAGATAATCAAAGAAAGTTGGCTCTTTGAAAGGTAACAGCATCATTAAATAAAACAGGACCTGATTCCGTAAAACGAAGAGTTTACAATTACCAGATTATATCTGAACTCAAATGTTGAGTTGAAATTGTGAGTTTTTAGCGTGAAGGTTACGTTTGTTCTAATTGCAGCATCTTACGCATTTCCTCTCCGAATATATTTTCAAAAGTCCGATGACCAAATCCTGGATTACGACAAACTTGGTGGCCGTCTGGTCGAAGGCGGTGCCACGCTGTCTCACACATATCGACCGACAGACGAACACGAACACCTACCAATGCTCTATAAATACCACCAGGGAAATATTTTAATCCGGATGGCCCGTTTAATGTGCATTCCTATGGGCTTCAGAACAATCTCTGTTTTTTTTACTCCTTTAGTCCAGTGAGGCTATTGCCCCACTTAATAGTTTAGTTCACAAGATAATCTGTCATCTGAAACTGTGTCAGTAGACACGGTTAAGGATATTAATGTTAGGTGAATAACCTGTTTCATGCTGCTCAGCAATTCTTAAATTGTGATGTCATATACTTCATTTTACGCATTATGTATTCATAGCAGACATTGCTTAAACACAGCAGACTCATGGACAGGATGATTACAGACTTTCCGATGTCCAAAAAAGGAAGCGTGTTAGGGGTCAACGTGATTTCCTCTCGCATTCCAAATCGCTGATACATTGCTACAGCGCAGTTATAATCGAATTAAACACGACTTGCAATGAGTTCGACGAAGCATGCCGGCCGGATGATCCAATACGTGAATATAAAATTTCGTATCTGAACCGAACCGAACCATGCATTAAAGTAACCACGTACATAAACATTCCTCGCATCTGACGTCACCACCAATCACTGAATTTATCCCTCAAATTGCTGCAGCAATCGTTGGAAAGTGGTAATTATGTTTGTGATGGTATGCGTTCAAGTTGATAATGTTCTGACGTCAGATTACCTATTCGATCATTGTCAAACGACATTCCAAGCCTGGTGTGAAGTGCGTTGCATTGAGACTCGCGTCACGTCAGTCCACCAAGGTCTCAGGCTCGTCTTGGGACTTGAACGCATGTGTTATACTCATCGAAGCTGAATATTAAGTGAAGAAATTTTCCGTTTAAAGCAATTCTATTTTAAAGGCCGGTATTCCCATACAGAGAGATAGTCATGTTAACGAGATGACTGCGACAATAACATCAACACAGCATATCATGGTAAAGTCAATCCGTTGATGGAAATTCTATGCAACATCAAAAATAAAACTTAATACACAGTACTATATGTTTATATCCAACCAAGCTTAAAGTGTACTGTGTATTCAGGTTTAGTTGGTAATAATGTTTGCCTTCGTAAATTTCTTCGTTAAATGTTAATAAACTTGCATCTTCCTTGGCATTTGAACCTACTTATTTAATCAGTGTTGCAGGCTGTCTGCAGAAGTGACGGACGGACGGACAGCGGGTTGCATAAACACAGAATATATAGGGTTTCCGTCTGAATCACGTCGCATGCCAGCCGGCTTCGTCACGCCGGCAGTAGGCGCGTGCGACTCAATATCATGAGTATCACGACTCCGCTCACAAACGATAACCCGATACCCAGTCTAAATAATGTCAATACAATATGACGAATTGCCACCCGTTGTCTTTTACGAGCAATTTCAAATTGATATTGCATTGTAGTCATTCCCCGCAGATCTAGTTGGACTAATAACTAGTTACCGATTTGATGAAGGAGATTAAAGTGCTATAATAAATTACTTAAAGGGCTCGGTGTTGTTAAAATATTAGATTGTAAATCAGAACCACCGTTCTCTACAATAGAACAAAAGTTTACTGCATAATTTATTATGTCTTAAGTAGGTATTTGTGGTAGTTTTAAAGATCCGTACATTAATGATGGTCATAAAAGTAAAAATAAACTAAAACTTAGTTCATTTCGAGGAAGCGATGCTACGGAATTTGCATTCATAACAAAAAACGTAGCTTAAATAAAAGAAACTGTCTTTTTTGCCATCAAACACGATCATTATGCAAATAAAAATTGTTAAAGAGCAATTTGTAGAACCACAGAAATTTATACAACTGAGTGAGATGTTGGAAGATAGTGATGCCTCGGAAGTCGGAGTATAGTTTACGGTAGTAACTTGTGGTATGGTGTAGGTAGATGACGAACATAGAGGTTTTGATGCCCTTAGCAATCATAGCCTTTGGTGTCCTTACATGCTTCGTTATCTCAATATGTCGAAGTTTTACTTGAAATGTCATTCCAACTGCAATATAAATTAATGGATAAATTGGTAGACCTACCAGAGTGAGAGCAACGATGTTGCGGGGCACCTCGACTCGAATTGTGCAAAAATGTAGGCCTTTGGAATGACTAAACTAGACCGAAATATCAAAACAACAGGGTTCATTTTCAATTAATTGGTAGCGAGCGGGGAGTGAATTAAGTTTTATTTCACTCGAACATATTTAAAGGAACCTTTTTCATTTCTGATCTTAGGATTGGTTGATGGTTGGAACACGATGGAAAGCAACAGCTCACTATCTTGATCAGGTAATACGCCACTAACAGTGCCCTGCAAGAATGACGGCAATGTTGCTAATGGTTCGTAACGATGTTTGTCCGCGACTTCATGACAGCGCAAATTATACTTTCCCAACTATAGAAAGTCAAACATTAAGAATGGCAGTAAAGCCATTCACGTGGCGTTGTTATTAGATGTAGCTTCAGAGACCGGAAAGTGAGGTTAAACATTGGCCGAAGACATGAATGCTAGGCTCGAATGCATCGCGAATGAATGGGAGGCACCCGGCTTCTGCGAATGTTTGTTGAGGAACAAAATTCCTCGCTTCATTGTTTTGTGAATGACCAATCGGGTAGGGTTCACAACGCTGCACATTTTTACAGCAATGTGCACTTAGGGGTATCACAGATTACACACACATTACCACGCAAGTGGATGGGTCCAGATTCTGAGATCAGATTCCTTACTAATTTAGCAAAAAACATGAAATCATCTTTTCTGTGTCAAATTACGGAAACTAAAACCAGCCGAAAGGGTAGAAGCTAGCTCACAATATTCTCGATGTTAAAATAGTACTTACTTAGCACGACCGGATTCTACACCTTATCGCTGTTAAGTTTACAGGTGGCTCGCATACCAGAACGCTTACAAACACTACTTAGCCAACCTACAGACTCAAATTGTTTGATATTACGACGGAGCAAGGTACAAAATAGAATGTGAAATTATTTGCTATCCACGCTGTGGTCGCATATCGCCCACGCCTAAAACGCGGGTCGTCAACTATTTATTCAAAATCAAGGATTGTGCCCATTCGCCTCTGACGACCTCCATAAATGGTCAACGAATTTCAAACCATTCTTGGCTTAACTGCGGCTAGAATACGCGGAACATTTAGAATAATGGGCCTGTTGGCGTTGACAGCTTTTCTCTAAATGTGTAGATTATCTCTCCTCGTATCTTCAGTATGCGACGTCAAATAATACTCAGTAGTAAAAAAGATTTTAGCAATCCAATCACAATGTTAGCGCTACTTTTCCTTATAATTTGAATGGAATTAATTTACCTTTAACACAGATACCACCGAAACAACTAATTACTAATGTTTACCTTACTAATAGAGTCGTTCATTATAATTACTTTCCAATGCAAAAGAACATTCCTTAATGAGCACGCCAGTAAATAACGAATTTAATTTTTATTAGACGTTTTTGAGTCGAATAGCGGTAAAGCATAGCTTTCGTTCTATCCTCTAATACAACAGATTGGAATCGCACATTTTACGGTGGACATTAAATCGTCTCAAATGTTTTATAGAGGAAACATTAAATAATCAACATTCTTTTGCGAGCGACGTCTGGGCGTCCTCCGGTTAATCAAACAGTCTTATGCAAATCAAGCAAATAGTTATTCAGTTTTATGAGCGACCACTATCGGCTATTTATCAACAGACCATACATGGAGAGACAAACACCGCAGAAATTCCATCTAACCCATTCCATAGCCAACTATGTCGACACACCATATTTTGCAAGTTTATCATTAAACTTCACATATGAATTTACTGCTAGTTACAACTAGTTAATCCTTTTACAGGCGAACTAAAAAGAGAATAAAATGCGCAGACAATACAAAAATAGATGCGAATAACAATGAAAAAAATAACGTTACGAGTGGGTAAACAACGGCATTATGACGGCACATAGATAACAGTGGAATGCTAATTTTGATTAGAAACGAGAGCAGAACTATACTTATCGCATACTTGCACAGATAACTATTAAGCATGCGTGATTTTAAACACATTCTCATTTAGTATAACGATAACATATTTGACTTGAGCTTGGAAACACTAAGTAAGACTTCTTAGAATAATGACGATTTATGAAAGAATCTATCAATAAGACAGATTTATATTGAAGTTACCTATTAGAATCTGTAACTAAACTCGAACACTAATTGGTAATAGATCTTAACGTAAGAATCGAAATAAATCTGCAAATTGTAATGGCGTCGGTACGGTAGCGAGCCGGCGCGGGCTCGCGTCTGGGTGTATAAAATCGCCAAGGACATCTTTATCTGAGAGGAATGCGAAGAGTAAACATTGTTGTACGCTATATTTCGAATACCTACCTACTCGTACTCCTAACCACGCGCCATGTAAAACACGCTTTTTAATGCTATTTTAACTGTCAAACTAATAATCATCATAAAATCCAAAATCTATGCAACGTTTTCTTAAAGGCAATACCAGAGTATAATGTTATTTAGCGCCCACTCGATTAGAGTCAAGAAACGCAGTAAAATGCCCAGCCCCTTAGCGTTACGCTTGAAGGAGTTCGTGTAGTGCGTGGGAAGTCTCAGAAAGATGCTTTACACATACTTGGGTTACACAATCTTGTGAAGACAACATCTATGCGTCGATGAAAAATATGCATTCATTTGAAAACGAACTGGCATCGCCGATTTAAATATCCAACGGAGGCAATGGAAATGGAATGTCAAGTATGTTCAAGGCGTAATTACTCCATTGTTTCTTGTAGTTAACCCAAGTGTTAATAAGCTAACAATTATCATAAAACTAGCCATTATATTGACTGTTATTCATGCAAATTAATACATTCCACAGTAGGGAAAATATATAAATGTACGTTTCACATTTTGCCAATACCTAGACAAGTACCTACGCATAAACTTGACGCAGATTTCACTTGTAACATAGAATTATGCATTAACGAGCAACGGAACGCAACACTGTGGTATGCGAGGCGAACAATGTACCGACGCAGTGAAACTGCATTCAACCGATACAATTAAAGTAATAAACACCGGCAAACACAGGTATAAATTCCCACTCGCTTGTTAATCGACGCTATCATTGTCTTCCCCGCTTCCTTGCTTAAAGAGACAATGAATAGTTTTTTCCTCGATTTACAATGCGTAGCTGTCGCGTCGAACGCTTCTGTATGGTTAAGTTTTTGTTGCAACATTTATCAGGCGCCTCTCTTCTAGTAACTCGCCTGACACTTGTCTTGTGTGATCTGCGAAAACCGCAAAATGTCTATTCGCACGCAACGTCTCGTTACAAATGCATATGAGAAGCCACTTATTACCGTAAACGTATGGCATCTGTGTCCAACAACACCATAAAGATGGGCTATCTTGAAATGGCCATATTATATTGGAATTCAAGGGCGAATATTTCGTTGGCGAAGATCTTTCCATCTCAAAATGGGAGATGTATAAAAACCTGCTCCACTAAGACGACATTCTCGAGGTAGGTAAATAATTGCATTCTGCTAGAAACACGCGGGCTCATAACTGACGTGAGGGCACATTTTTTCATAGAACGTTTAAGTTCCACGTATATAAGGTTAATAGCGTCGTATGCGCCGGAGACGTAGCCGGGTTATTTTTAGCATTAATAAATTGGCTTAGTGGCTCGGTTTATTGTGTGCGCGTTTCGCACAAGTAGAATGTCGACAGCGGAGTGACATCCGCAGTGTTCTACAGTTCTAGGTCAATTTTGGACTGTCACTGCTCTTTTAACGCCTACTTAGCATTCGCTTCAAAACAATGCGCTGAATGTTTTTCACACATAGCCATACTGTTCCAAAAACAATTCATTTGAGTCGCGTAATTTTGACTTCAATTTTTAATTTCAATCCATTGCTTCATTTACGTTGATCTCACAGACTTGTGGGTCAGGGTTTATAGATTTTTTACCCTGATACGGCACTAAGTAACGAACCGAGTTTCACATACCGTAGTGCTGATACTGTTCGTCGATTGGTTTGGAATGCAGATTGCCAAAAGGTTCAATAAAAATACCACTTTATGTTTCCTGTGTCAGCGGCCCATTTTATTGTGGTGTCAATGTACTGAGACCAGATTCTCTTGTAAGTGCCTTCTTAGGTTTAATCAATTTGATCTGCACTCGAGTTTGTATCACCCTTCTCTCAAGGTGATTAAAGATTATCAGGAATACTGTCCAATAAACAACTTCTATTTATTAACTAAAGTTTCTCGTAGTCTTCTCAAATTCTTGAATCCTGATACTTCGGTAAGTTTAGTTTAAGATGATTATCATTAATCTTTCAATGATTGCTACTAGGTATCTAGTATCTACCTTAAACAAGTATGCAGGTATAGGTACATCATCTACCATTGTTATTGATGAACTTTGTCTCTTGATGTTGCAAGATGACACACAACTGATACTGTCACAAATTGATAAATTGCTTACGCTCTGTTAAGCATCATGAAGGTGACGCATTTAGCGCTGCTAACTGTAAGTTTGCATTTTTAACTGCAGGTGTGTAATTTTTAAGGTCAACTTTTTAAGACAATGATGCAGGTGTCGTTAAATATGGTAAATAGAGACGGCTAGAGACATGATCGGTATTTAATAGGGATGTGTTGAGCACCTGCAGCTCGGTGGTGTGTTGGTGAAGGGGGTGCGGGGAGGTCGGGGAGGCGGCGGGGAGGGGAGGTGCGCCGCTTTAGAAAGGCGCGACCATCGCCGCAGGCCCGGGCCGCATTCTACGGCCTGTCATTCACACCGCGCAACTTGCCTATGCATTGCATTCCATCTCCCACCGCGCTCACCACGCATCGCACCATACACACACGCACACCTTACGAAACCGCCGACCGCACCACCATCTCGACATGCCACATTCATACTTAACACATAAACGCTTCATCGAATTATTTCTGCGCCAGTTCAGCAACTAACATTGCTATGAACCAGTTCCGTGGCCTCATTAGCCGCGTTCCAGCGCCGCTCACTAAATAATCGGACCCCTTACGAAAACACAACACTCGACACAATGCGCATTCCAAAGGATAACAAGTGATAACCATAATTTGTGTTTAGCTCATTTGTTGTCACTAAATTGTGGAATGTCGTGTGAAATCGAGATCGTTGCGCGTGTTTCCAACCAGATGGCACGGGCATCGCGGCGAGCAATCAGTTTGTTTTTGACGATTTATTCTATTTTCGAACATTGTTTACCACTCGAAACTTCAACAGAACCAAGGATATCAACTACACTTTCTACCTTTTGGTCCGAAACAACAAAACTCAAACAGAAAACGTCAGAAATCGCATTGGAATGTAAAGTTTTGACATGGGGCTCCTTCGGGTTAACACTTCTCTTCGGAAAACTTACCTGTCTCGCGGGTCGATCCACGTCGTTTTTCTACTATTGTGATCGATGAAATACAGTTTTCCGTCAAAGTCCCTCGCGTAATCCCATCCGTCGGGCAAGGGTATCTCACCGTTTCGTCTCCTTGGCATATTTCACTGATTAAATCCATTCAAACGAATAACGAAGCACACTCGCGAACTAGCTACACGGCCATGTTGAATACCTCATTACGAGGGGTGACGTCACGCGGGATCGGCCAATGGCGGCGAAGGGCCCCCACGATGGAATGCGGCGCGTACGCGAGCACGAACACACGGACACGGAGCGGTTCCGCACGTCACTTCTCCGATCGAACGTAGGGTACATGCGACCGCACGACGCGGCCCCGCGTCGCTGACTGAGCCGCGCCGACTAGCCGCCACGTTATCACCGCACATGATAATATTCACTACCAGCACCTACTGTCTAAATGCATTCCTCTCGGCCAAATGTTTACATTACATACACAGTCCCCTGGCACTGGCACACACGACCATATACTGACTGATGCTTTGTACGGTTCGGACAGAGTGCAAAACGAACAGGCAATGTAAGCAAAAAGTAGGTACGGACCTACCCATTCAATCTATTTACGATTCCACCGTATAAATTTGTATAGACAGGCGTGTATAGCGCGCATTCCACAGCGTATGTCTACATACATAAAAATTGCAGCCAACATAATGTACCTTACATAGGTAGTGAGTCCACACATCCATCTATAAGAACTTATAGCAAAAGGACGACAAACTCTGGTACTAAAAGAGGACAAGATTTAATTTTAAAGTCATACTGGATAGGGACTTAGATGAATTCTGACTTTTCTGTGAAATGAAAATCTGCAGTACCTAAGAAAAGTAGTAGGTAAATGAAAGGTAGCAAATATGATATAGCTGATATTAACCCATCGTCTAGTGTTGTAGCAGAGGTCTTCCCCAAACACTGAAGTTGAAGGGCCAAACAAAGGGCAAGAAGGCGTAACAAGAGAATCGTGAGCCGATAATTATTTCAATAATCTCAATTTCCAGTTCAAATGGGACGTCGACGTCAATATCGTACAATTTCGAACAAAAGCTGAGATTCAAACAATTTGTTAAGACTACGATGAAAATGACCCGGCAAGAATGGATAAGTCCGCTTTGCTTTCTCTTGTCTTTACAAAATAACCAACCAAATGCATCTTCAATGTTCAGAGCATGCCAAAGCAAAGAGGAATCCAATAAAACCGTATTTACTCCTTCTATAAAAGTATTTAAAAATTAACCAACATAACATAGTAAGTACCGACCTGATCCTTAAAAATGTTCAATGTTGTAGTTAGTTGCAATATTATACTTATGGTCGATCGCATCAAAAATATCTTCTAAGTAAGGTAGGACTAATTCAAGTCAAGATTTGCAATGTGATCAATCCCTGCGAAATAAAACAAAGTAGGTCAGGCATTTACATACTTGCACCACTACAATACAAGAACAATTTTGATAACATACATTTTGATTTTACCTTTGTCTTAACAATTTCTAAACACCACCTTCTATTAGTATATTCAATCGAATCAAGGGACAGTTAAGAAACAACCTAATGTTCTCGTAGCAACTATTTAATAAACAACGTCAGGATACCTACCCAGGAAGTATGGACATTAACTAAGGCTGTTTTTGGTGTAACTAAGGGAGTATCAGTCTATGCTCAACTATACTGACCTAGGACAAGTTTGTAGAAGAGACGAGAGTAAGGGAGTAGATATGCTCAACTATACTGACCCAGGACGAGTTTTTACAAGAAAGCGAGACGAGAGTAACGGAGTAGTTAGCTATGCTCAACTATTCTATATTCTATTCACCTACACATCAGGCAGTTTGTTTACAGGCTAGCCTAGATTGGACTGCCAGGGCTATAAATAATTTAAGTTCCTAAACTTTGATGCAATAAAAGATTTTTTTTATTCTGACCCAGTAGGGCTCGCATGCCACCCCCGAGAAAACGATAAAAATCGAGATGTGCCTCCATCCTTATTATTTTACGTATGCCAGAAAGAGCGCGCACGACGTTTTTCTCGTTTAAACGCTTTGTCGTGGCTGGCATGCTAGCTGTGCTGGACGAGTTTGTAGAAGAGAGCAAGACGAGAGTAAGGGAGTATAGCTATGATAACTATACTGACCCAGAACGAGTTTGTAGAAGAGAGCGAGACGAGAGTAATGGAGTAGTTAGCTATGATCAACTATACTGACCCAGGACGAGTTTGTAGAAGAGAGCGAGACGAGAGTAATGGAGTAGTTAGCTATGCTCAACTATACTGACCCAGGATGAGTTTGTAGAAGTTAGTGAGACGAGAAGTAAGGGAGTAGCTATCTATACTCAACTATACTGACCCAGAACGAGTTTGTAGAAGAGAGCGAGACGAGAGTAATGGAGTAGTTAGCTATGCTCAACTATTCTGACCCAGGACGAGTTTGTAGAAGAGAGCGAGACGAGAGTAATGGAGTAGTTAGCTATGCTCAACTATACTGACCCAGGACGAGTTTGTAGAAGTTAGTGAGACGAGAAGTAAGGGAGTAGCTATCTATACTCAACTATACTGACCCAGAACGAGTTTGTAGAAGAGAGCGAGACGAGAGTAATGGAGTAGTTAGCTATGCTCAACTATTCTGACCCAGGACGAGTTTGTAGAAGAGAGCGAGACGAGAGTAATGGAGTAGTTAGCTATGCTCAGAGAGTAGCTATGCTCAACTATACTGACCCAGGACGAGTTTGTAGAAGAGAGCGAGACGAGAGTAATGGAGTAGTTAAGTTAGCTATGCTCAACTATACTGACCAAGGACGAGTTTGTAGAAGAGAGCGAGACGAGAGTAATGGAGTATAGCTATGATCAACTATACTGACCCAGAACGAGTTTGTAGAAGAGAGCGAGACGAGAGTAATGGAGTAGTTAGCTATGCTCAACTATACTGACCCAGGACGAGTTTTATACAGGGTCCAACTCAATATGCTGACATTTTTTAAGGGGATGATCATACCATCAAACTGAACAACTTTCTCTATGGGACCAACATCGAAATTGCGAAAATATCATCTGTCCCATACATTTGGCTCGAGTAGGTTTGCAGTTTTGTATGGAACAGAAGATATTTTTTTGTGATTTCGATGTTGGTCCCATAGAGAAAGTTGTTCAGTTTGACGGTCTGAACATCCCCTTAAAAAAGTGTCAGCATATTAAGAAGGACCCTACATAGATAGGCACTACGTAAACAGCTCACGACATTGTCCTATATGGGTAGGCACAGAGACTACGGCCCGCCACACGCTACGATTACTATTCTGATCAATTTTTTTTCGCCTCATCGACATTCATACTATCTTTTCAAGCCATTGACTTACCAACTACTGGACGTAGGGTCCGCGCTCAAAAGTTTCCGAACCAAAAGAGCACTAAAACGCATAAAGACAACCAATTACGCGACAGTCTTCGTTTGAGCGGCCGACAAAGCGCACGCGAGCGCGCGCGGCGCGTACCCAATATACATATCAATCTATGGCGGCGCGCACCGTGCCGTGATGGGATAAAAACAACGCAAGCCAAATGAAAAAGAATTTCAGCATTTTCAATGTTTGTGTGTTTTGTATGTTTATATTGATATTTGCTTAAGTAACTACACACTTAGGTTTGTGTAGGTTAGTCTCGGACATTTTTTTCGAGAATTTTGTACTACCCGGCATCCGTTATAGTAATGTCAATGTTTCATGCACGTATCTAACTACCTAGTTACTTATACCTACTTACCACAGGATACTTTCTAAGGATCGTCTCCAGCGCGCTCGGCCGACCCTGCCCGAGCAGTTAGGTACCTAATGCAGTCAATCCTTCTATAATTAACAATGCCATTAGTAATTACTAGGCAGAGTAGTTTATTACAAAATTGAATAGGTAGGTAGGTAGGTAGCTACACCACACCTACTTATTTGTGGAACTTGAAGTAAAGATTCAGATGATCTAAGCGTGTCTAAGCTTTCAGCAATCAGCAATCGATAAGATAGGCAGGTAGGTACAATGTTTGTAAGTCTAAGCTAAGCTGAACAAATAGGTAACTATATAGGTAGGTAGGTACAAGGTAGGTACCTACCAACTACTATCTACTACCTACTGTTGAGTTGAACAAATAGGTACAATACTAAGGTACAATAATTGTAAATAACTAGGTAGGGGTAGGTCCTACATAGGTTAGGTACCTACCTACTATAACTAATTAATCTCATGGACTTACCAGTTTTGTTAGGTATGTACCTAGGTACCTATGTAGGGCAGATAAAACAGTGCTATTTCTATATTTGTTGATATTCCGAGGTTATCTTAACATTTTTATAAACACAAAATTAAATCAACGAACGTTGAAAAAAGTTTAAACTGAAAAAGAAAAGGAAGTTTTTTTTTCGACTGTTTCGTTTCATTAAAAGTATCCGATTTTATTTCATCCTTCGTCTTGCTGTGATTTAAATTCAAATAATCTTATCCATCCAAGCTACTTATCAAACATTTTAGATGGCGTTAAGAATTTACTGAGAATTAGTTCCTACCATTTTCATTTCCTATTTTCAATCCAAAATGATTTCTCTTTCACCATCCCAAAATGAGGATGGTGAAAGAGAAGCGAAGAGATAGCGAAATGAACAGGCTCGTTTTATCATTTGACAGCTGGCTGTCCTTTTCATAGGCTGAAAGTACAAAATGATGAACGAATTTCCTACACATCCGCTTTTACGGTTCTTCACATACCATTTGACAGAAAATATTCGTGATGGTGTAGTGAAGTAAAATGCTTATGTTGTTATAAAAACAGGTTATGTCAAAATCAAAAACGAAATGACATGTTGGCTAATTTTGTCAACACGTAAGCTGCAATAAAATCTGTTTTTCATTAAATATTTCATATGCAAATTATATCTTTGAGGCGCAAAATAAAGAAAATAAGTGTTTCACAATGCCGTCGAGTGATAGTGAAGACTTCGAGAGCGCTGACGAGGGGCAAAGTAATGTTGACAAAAAAGAGAGAAAACAGCGATTGTCTTCTTCAAACTACAGTGACAATGCTTTAGAATCTGAAGCAGAGGCCAAGAAAGCTCCTGCGGTTGCTACAGTTAAGGAACAACCTCAGGATAAGCAGGTAAGCCATGACTTTTGTTCAGACTAGGCCAACGAATTTTATTTGCCATCGGCTCTAAATGTCTGTTAGCCATTGGCACAGTGTAAGAAAGAGTACTACATACAGTATGGACACTCCGTGCCTCCCGCCAATTTCTTACCTCACCCCCTCTGGCTGGATCGAGGTGTAAAATGTAAGCAAATGTCTATTCCTGTCTTGCTCGCACTCACTCAGTATCACCTAATAATTATAGTGGTATCGCCATAGATTTACACTTTATATAGGGTCCAACCATGGATCTAAATCATAAAAGATAGCACTCCTCCTTACAAGCATTGATACAAGAAAATTTGACGTTCGTCTCCGTCGTTGATATTTCCAATTTTACGTGCATCCCTTTCTATTCCAATGACGTCACAATTACATGAACGACAATTGAGTGACGTCATGCCTAGACATACATTAGAAAGGGACAAAGTTAACGTCACTAAAAACCACTACGGAGAAGAACGATCATTACCGACCACAAGAAGTATTATCATGTTTTCCCTCTTGTTAAGCAGTCTGTGCTCCACTATAGAGGATTCCAAACTTCTTGGGTCCAACTTAATATGCTGACACTTTTTTAAGAGGATGATCAGACTGTCAAACTGCACAACTTTATCTATGGCACCAACATCGAAATCTAATCTAGCAAAACTGCAAACCTACTCGGGCTAAATGTATTGGACATCAGAATTTTTTTTTCGCGATTTCGATGTTGGTCCCATATAGAAAGTTGTTCAGTTTGATGGTCTGAACATCTCCTTAAAAAAGTGTCAGCATATTTAGAAGGACCCGTATAGATTAAGCCATATTGTGGCCCCACATGGAACAGCAATAGTTTGACTTTTGCATACTAAAAGACCCGTAAGGACCGTGGACCCTGACGAAAGGACTAGTTCATCAATTCAAGGTCGCTCAGGGAGCTATGGAGAGAGCTATGCTCGGTGTTTCTCTACTAAACTAGAACTAAAGTGGCTGACATAGCTCAGAAAATTAGCAAGCTGAAGTGGCAATGGGCTGGTCATATCTGCCGAAGAACTGACGACCGATGGGGTGTCAGAGTTCTAGAGTGGAGACCGCGAACTGGCAGGCGTAGTGTGGGACGCCCTGCTGCCCGCTGGACAGACGACCTAAAAAAAGTAGCGGGGAGCGACTGGATGAGGAAGGCCAAGGACAGAGTTTTGTGGCGCGCCTTGGGAGAGGCCTATGTTCAGCAGTGGACGATAATAGGCTTATGATGATGATGATGATGAAGTAAAATTAACACTTTCCTACTTGTATGAGAGTTAAGTAGAGTAAAGCAGCAGACCAACTTCTTCTTCTTCTTCTTCTGCCTCGCCTTGTCCCGTTACACGGGGTCGGCTTTCCCAATCATGTGACGCCATTCAGGCCTTTGGTAGACATCTTGTTGGCGGAGTCCTAACGCTTTCATGTCTCTCTGGACATTTGTCAACCAGGTGGTTTGAGGTCTCCCTCATCCCCTTTTCTTTGTAGCAATGGAAAGGCACTTTTTAACGACGTGATCGTCTGGTCTTCTCATCACGTGACCGTACCATCTCAGCCTCGCTTCACCTATCTTGTCGGTTATGGGTGTGATCTTAAAGCTCCCTCTTACATATTCGTTGCGCACCTTATCTTTAAGAGTTACTCCACCCGACCACCGTAGCATACGCATCTCCGTTGTGTGGAGTTTGAACCAACCAAGTTGTTATTGTAAGGATTTTATACTACAGAGAAACACTTTCAAAGTAAAAACTTGAAAACACCCCAATCGGGATATCTTTCAATGCGTCGAGCAATGTAAGATAACCAGATTTTAAACGCCAATTAGGTACTATGAAAGTAACACATCATGTGTTTAATATCATTGACTGAAAGTATTTAGATTACAAACATGCCCAGTTTAAACAAAAAATTTAAAATTACAGGAAAAAGCAACAGATGGGTGGGACGATTTTGACATAGAAGAGACGGAAATAGAAACGAAACCTACTACGGACAACACTAAGAAAGAATCAGTACCTAGTACTACTAAGGCAGATAATGGCAAAACTACAAAAGAAAATGCCCAATCTCAAGACACTGGGTGGGATGACTTCAATGATTGGGGAGATGATACAGGTTTTGAAGTGAAGAAGGTAGGCATAGACATAAAGTTAAGTTATTTGACGGCCCGACAGCACAGTCTGTAGTGAACCTGCCTGCTGTGCCGAGGGTCGCGGATTCGAATCCCGTAAGGGACAAGTATTTGTATGATGAATATGAATATTTGTACCCGAGTCATGGATGTTTGTATCTATATATGTATTCGATATCGTTGTCTAGTTATCATAATACAAGTCCAGGCTAGATTCTGGAACTTTAAATGTGACTAGATAACTTGTGTGACAATGTCCAAGATATTTATTTATAAGTTTCCCACATATGCCCCATCTCAACTACTTTCTCATTTTATCTATCCATTCAAAAAATAAAAAAATCAATTATTTTTGTCTCACTCTTATGAAATTGTAATATGAGTATGAGTGGAACAGAAGAAAGGGGTCGCCCTAGACGTATTATGCAGACCAATTTGGCAGTGTACTTAAGAAGGGCCAGATTGAATGTACCAAAAACCGATGTGGAAAAGGCAAAAGAGGTGTCAGGATCTTATCCGATGGCATTCAATTGTCTCTGCCTACCCCAATAATACACAGTCGTAAGGATATATATGTATGTATGAAACATAATTTCGCAAGAAAACATGTACAGGGTGTCCCGTAAACCGACGTCAACCGACGGGTTGGTAGGTTAAGTCATGCATGACTAAGCAGAAAAACAAAAAATTTACTTCAGTAAAAGTGTCTTAGTTTTCGAGATATTAACAGTTTAACACAGATACTGCATAGAACATTTGTAGCCGTGGCACTCAAAATAGTGACTAAGGTAAAGAGTTTCACGAATTTCATAAAACTGTCCTTATCTCGAAAACTAAGAACCTTTTCCTATAGTAAAATGTTGACGGATTGATTGATTGACTGTTTTTTTCGTATATTCTGGTTAGGCATTAAATAACCTATCAGCATCCAACGGATTGACGTCGGTTTACGGGACATCCTGTATATGTGATAGTTCACAATAAAAAGAAAGGTTTAACTGTTCAGAAAAATGGTAAGGAGGTTGAAAAAATCTTTTACCTACTCCATCGAGTGAGATGTTGTTGGATAGGTAGGTCTTATAAAATGGAACAAAACATGTGGTCGCAAACAGGGCCCTGAAAATGGTTTTTTAATCCAGGTAATATTTTTCATTCCAGGATCAGACTTCAAAGCCACAACAACTGCCAAAGCCACAACAACAACAACAGCCACCGCAGCCTCAGCCTCCGCCACAGCAAGCTAGCACAGGGTGGGGTTGGGGGTGGGGCGTAGACTCCTTACTGAGCTCTGCCACTGCTGGTATTTCAACCCTAACAACTCAGGTTTCACAGGTAAGCTTTGTATCTATTTTGATCTAGCTTCTAAGCCGTAGAACGGAATATCTAAGAGTACAACCGAAGGTTCACTATCTAAGAACGCTCGCTCCAAGCGCGACTGACACTCGCACATTGACTCTCTGTGGGTGAATGTTACGCACACATTCATTGACTTGTACCAATGAGTTTTTCGGAATTTATGTACGATTTGTAACACCACTGGCTTTTCGGTGAAGGAAAACATCGTGAGGAAACCTGCATGCTACAATTTCGAGGCATGTATTGTACCACTGTCCATTATAAGTGGCGACGGGCTCATCCCCCGTCACACTGGACAGAGTCTCGGTACTACTGGTGAAACGTGGATTTTTTGAGGTTTCAGAATATCTCTGACTCCCCCTTCGGGGAATATAGTCGTGAGCATATGCTTATGCTTACATTGACTTTCTGTGCGTGAATGGTAAGGGATGTCAGCAACGCAAGATGACGGATGATCGACGGGGGAATGGCGCGGGAAATTAAGGTCACGCGTTTATCGAGGCGCCATGCTGCGGGCGCAGATAAAATACAAACCATGTTAGATGGTCACAGTGGCACAGATGCGAGTCCGTCATGGCCCCTAACTCACAATTATATAAATATTTTCTATAAAAATTTCAGGGTATATCAACAGTTCTCGAAACTGGTATAGGAGCGCCAGACCCTGAAGAGCTAGCCAGAAAAGCGAAGGAAAATGAATCTAAACCCAATAGACCAGACATTAAGGGTGAGAGTGGAACGGAGGCTACAGAAGAAGTGAGAAGTAGTGGTGATGCTGCATTCCCTTTTGGAAATCTCTTGTCTGGAGTCACTAAGTTCGTTGAAACTACAGGTAATAAATTCGACACAATTTTTTTGTAACTAAACGCGACGCCGCGTTTTTTTTTGGTCGTTGTTTGTCTTTTAGGCGACCAGACATTAAGGGTGAGAGTGGAACGGAGGCTACAGAAGAAGTGAGAAATAGTGGTGATGCTCCATTCCCTTTTGGTAATCTCTTGTCTGGAGTCACTAAGTTCGTTGAAACTACAGGTAATAAATTCGACACTAATTTTTTTTAACTAAACGCTACGCCGCGTTTTTTTTGGTCGTTCTGTCAGTCTTTTAGGCTAATCTCATAAACTATTATTGGGATTTTGATACGGTTTTGACCGAGGAGGCCTTAGATACTTAATGCTACCCACATGAGTAAATACACCACAGAGACAAAGCTTTGGATCGAGTCTACAGAAAAAAACAGCTGAGATAAATTATGCCGCATAACTTTATTTTTTTTGCATCAATCCTAATTTATATTAATTTAAAGCTATCAAAAATATAGCATTGGTACGTACTTCACTGACCTGTGCTTAAGAATTCAAGCATTATCTTAATTGCATTCTCTAAATTGTATAAAACAATGTCTCTATCCGCGTTTTTTCTCATAATTTCTGTTTCTCCGCTTACTTCTTCTAAACCAAGCAACGGATTTTGATAAGTTTTTTACTGTCATATAGATAATATCTTTCGGAACGTTAATGTGTATAATATATTCACTTAATATTATAGATCTCACCCGGGTCAAGGTAAGGCGGGTTGCTAGTTTATAAATAAAACAACATGCTTAAATCTTAACTATTATAAAACCGTAAAATCATGAGGAACAAAAAAGTAGTGGTTTACTTAATATAAAATCAAATAACACTCGATAACGCGATTTAAATGACGTGCAGCGCCATCTATTGACAAAATTGTTAGTTTGTTTGTTTGTTCGCACATCACGCAAAAACTACTGAACCGATTTTGATGAAAATTTTTTTGTTTGATAGCTTATGATCTGACTTAAAATCTGGTATATAATTTGTGCGGACGAAGTCGCGGGAAAACACTAGTATGAAATACAATTATAATTCCAGGCACTAAAGTAATAGCAGGTGGTCTCGACACCCTGGAAACAATAGGCAAGAAAACAATGGAGGTCCTTCAGGATGGTGACCCTGGGCTGGCGAAGAAACGAGCCATGTTGGGCCTGGACCCCGGCGACAAACCCGTCCTGTCCCAGGTCCTGAGGGAAGCCAAGATAAAGGCCGAGGAGGAAGATAGGATAAGAGAAGAGAAGAGGGAAGCTAAGGAAGTTCATTATGAGAATCTGTTCGATGATTTTGAAGGTAAGTCTTGTTGTTTTTTTTAACCGGTGTTGTCCCACTGCTGGGCAAAGGTCTCCCTTAAACTCTTCCGCGTCTCTCTGTTCGGTGCTACATCCCGCCACACATTGTAATCGGCATCCAATTCGTCTCGGCACCTTTTTCGGGGTCTGCCTCGACCTCGACTCCCGTCGTGATGTACCCATTGCGTAACGATTGATGTGCAACCGCTCGGTGTGCATTCTGCTAACATGCCCAGCCCAGTTCCACTTTAGTTTTGCTGACTTTTCCCCTACGTCAGCTATTTGAGTTTTGGAGCGCAGTTTTGTGTCCGTTTTACATTGAAAAATACGGGAAGTAATAATTTGTGAGCTTACGCTATATGAGTCGCACGTCGCGGACGCCTGGGGTCGTTAGAAAAAGAGTCATTTACTCGGCCCTGTAGGCCTAGCATGCCACCCCCGAGAAAACGATAAAAATCGAGATGACTCTTGTGCGACTGCTATTATTTTATATTTTCCATGTTGACTTTTTAATGAATAATGATTTTTTTTATTTGTGATGATGATGCCCTTTCAATATAACAATGACTAAACCCTTTCTTCACAATGCCAGGTCTAGTGCACCTGGAGGCCCTGGAGATGCTGTCGCGTCAGATCAGCATGAGAATAGAAGAGCGAATGCGATCCGTCGACACGGAGAAGAAGCAGGAAATCAAAGAGACCTTGCAACAAGTTTCTGGTTTGTTATATTTATTACTAGATTTTATATGTCAAGTTACCGACTGGCCACGGGACAGCGGGCGAACTGCGGCGCGAAAAGCGCTTTTTAGGGTTCCGTACCAAAAGGGTGAAAACGTACATGGCATACAGGGGGCATTTAAATATTATCGAGGAAAAAAAAGATACAGAATGTTTTATTTTTACGTGGTTGTTTTAGGAAGAAATTATTATGAAATTATTATGAAAAGGTGTAATATCTTTCGGCGAGAATCAGATACTTAGCTAAAACTACTAAAAGTTATTATTAAGCGTGCAACAGAAAGAAGGCTCATTTGTGTAACATAATGGCAATTTCAGGATGGAATAACGATTTTCTCGTTTTGAGTTCTACGAGATGCTAAGGGTTAACGATTATTTTGCATTAATAATTATAAAAATCAATAACACTATCCATATGAAACATGAAATTGAAGCAGCAGATAAAAATAGCGGTGAAATGCTAACATTAGTATGAAAATCCGCTAAACAAAACACCCTGTACTTTTTTTTCTCTCGAAAAGATATTGGTGGCACGTACAAATTTTCTATACTAAACCCCTTTTCAAACGTTGTATGCCACTTATGGGGGGGCTCTTGGACCACTGCCCACTGTCCTTAGCCAATAGCGTAAACGGATTGAAGGTGACACATCCTGATTGGTCAATATAATTTCGCGCGCTAATAAAATTTGTCAACTGCGCAGGTACTATCGGTAAGCCTTATAAACCTGGTACTACTGTATTACTGTGTGTTCAATTCTGGTATCGCTTTCACAGAGCTATGTGAAATGCCAGAAGAGGAAGAAGACGAAGAGGAGCCTCCGGAAGACACGTCCAGAGTTGACGCCTTCCATGAGCGGCTGCAGACCGCCACGCAGGATCTTGGGCTCAAATTACAATTCCAGTCTATAGTCAAGTAAGTGCTCTTACAAGCTGATTAACTATGTTAGGAATCCCCAAGAACTGTCAAAATCCAAGTCGGATTAAATATGATACCCATCGAGAATCAAGGGAAGGGAAGTTATACAATAGCTTCGCAGGGTTTATAGACTGTGGTTAATCTTTTCACAAATCGATTTGTGAAAAGTGGAAGAAAAGTAGCAAAACAACCTATTTAGGATGGCTTGGTCACCGGCAAGATAAGAAGGCCAGCCTGCCCTAGCGTCGTTAGGAAATTGCTGGATTATTTACTCGCACGACGCCTTGCTGCCTCGTCCACCTCTGGTCAGACGGTCAACTTCAATCTTTAAAAAAAAAAAAATTCCCACAGTATTTCGCCGACAACAGCGTTGCAAATTCATGCTGGCATGCTGTAAAAACTTCATCTCGTGACAAGAATAATAAAGTTATTATAATTTTTCACTTTTGTACAAATTATAATCACTTTATTTTATTTGTGCCCTAGTGAAATCTAGCCTACACGAATACTAGTAGTGACCGGAAGGCGCAGCGTGATAGGCCGACCTACCCGGCCTGGTGAAAAGTGTGAGGACCCGTTGGATGAGAGCAGCGCAGGGACCGCACATTGTAGCGATCCTTCGGGGGAGACCTATGTCCAGTCGACGTCTATCGATTGTGATGATGATGATGAAACCTAATATCATCATCACAGCCTATATACGTCCCACTGCAGGGCACAGGTCTACCCTCAGGGAGGGTGTAAGGGCGTTAGTCCACCTCCCGTGCCCAATGCGGATTGGTAGACTTCACATACGCATCGAAGCTTCTTCTGCGTATGCAGGTTTCCTCACGATGTTTTCCTTCACCGTTTGATAGCAGTCGGTATTACGTACATAAGTTAGAAAAACTTATTGGTACATGGCATATCATCCGTGCGGATTCGAACCTGGACCTCAGGATTGAGTTTCAATAGCTCTCCGCAACGCGCCACCGACGTGAAACCTAATACGAAGTTTATAAATTCTTATTTCTCTTTTTCAGACAATACACAGAGATCTTGGACTGGCTAGCGACCAACGAATCAGATCTGACCGAGAAATCAATATACAAGCGCGCTGTCAGCGGCCTGGCCCAGGCGACCGCCCTCTCGGTGGAGATATATCACAAGGCTGCCGAGATGCTGCTGGTCAAGCCGAGGAGGTCTACTGCTGACGAGGCTGACGCCCTTACTCAGTGAGCTACCATTGTTTTAATATCATTGTTTATCGATCAACGACTCGAATCTGACCGATAAGTCAAGAGATATATCACAAGGCTGCCGAGGTTGACGCCCTTAATCAGTGAGCTATTGTTTATTTATATCCCTTATTACCTAAACTTGCAATATACGAGTACCTACATATGCATCTATGATGCGCTGGAGCCGGCACGCGCCGCTATGCACCCCTCCAGACCAGTCCTAAAACCACCGTCAGAGCAGGAGCACGCACGCTGGCCTGTCAACCCGATTAGATATTTATTACAAAATAATTGCAAAAATAGGGGCCCACCTAAAAAGGGGCAGAGTTACCATCGCCAACAATGGTTTATAAGCTTCCGTTCCTCAAAAGGAAAAACGGTACCTTTATAGGATCACTTTGTTTTCTGTCCTTCTGAGTAGAGGTGAGAAAGAAGTAAAGGTACCAAGATGAAATAAAAATTATGTACTAAGGTCAACGGTCCCCTGGAGGTGTAAGCAATTCAACGTCATCAAAACATCTATGTCACATAATGTAGGGTACTTTCCGTTGACTTAGAATCCTGAAGTTTGGCGAGAGGCAAGGTCTTTCACAGCACAAATAAAGGAAAAAATTGGAAGTGTCCACGCTCAAAAGTGGTCCGAACCAAAAGAGGTATTAAAGCAAAAACTGAACCGACTTGAACCGACAGAAGTGCTTAAAAAGATGTATGCATGTGAATGAGGCCGTCACTCATACATAATAGAAAGGTTCATAATATTAAAATTATATTTTCTATTCCAGAATGACTGTGGTGCTAACAAAACACATAAGTGAACTGGCGACCCTTTTCACCGAGAAACTGAACTCTCTTGCCACTGAGAATAAGGAGCAACTCAATAACTATATTACGAACATATTTTTAGAGGTAAGTTCATTTTTCTTTGTAAAATAAAATATTCTCTGAATTTAAATGGAGCAAGTGATATTATTTAGGAAATTCAGCGGTAAATTGAGGCGGCTTGGAAATAATCTGAACGCAAAACGACCGCTAACCAGGTTAACCAGGTGCCGTAGCGTAGGTTTCTGCCGCCCGGGGCACAGACCGATTTTGCCACCCCCTTATCTTTATAAGAAGACCTACACAAAAAATAACAAATTTTTTCAACGTCTATTCGGGTGTTGTTCAGACATCTTTTGGTATAACCATGCAAAAATTGAAACTTAAAGAGAGCTCGACTTTTCTCCTCGATACGAATCGGTTAGAGCCATAGCTTTTACGTACAAAACATGTGTAAAGTAAACTGAGTAACAGCTACGGATTGAGCGAAGCAAGCTCGAATTTTTTAGCATCACGTCGCAGCTGTGGTCAGAACTCTTTAGACACAGTAGTTAATACAGAAACTTAGAGCGAGCGAAGCGAGCTTGACTTTTCTCTGCTCTACGAATTGTTTATTGAGAGAGCTCAATCAATCGATGTTTTGCCCGAATTTGCCGCCCCTATTATTCCTATAATATTTTTTTTTATGTTTTTTTTCAGGCTGGCAACAGTTCAACGTATATCCAAAACGCATTCCAGCTGGCGCTACCAATTTTACAAATAGGTGCTGTGTAGGAACTGTACAAAATGTAGAATTGTGATATAAGATATATTCGCGTAAAATCAACTTTTAGTAAATTTTCTGACAACTTTATGTAGAAAAACTTAGTTCACCATGGCTCTATAGATGGCGTTGACGTGACATGTCACCGGAGTGGCTATTAGGCTTAACAAAATGTCTTCCTCCTTTGCTATTTCTTTTTACTATGTTATTTTATTAACTGCATGGTCGTGCGCTTTTGCACAACCATCTCGTCAACGCCATCTATAGAGATGTTAGAAACTTTTTTTAACTGACTAAGAAATTCCCTGATTGGAAGAAAACCGTCAACTGTTTTAGAAGGACCCTATATAAATGACAGGTATTTTGCATGTACGAGTATTTTGTTAATATCTTGCTTAACATGATTAAGTAATTCAAACTTTTAGACATAACTTGTAAAGCCTTTGTAAAGTAATAGATATAATAGTAAATATATTGTTGTTGTGGTGTTAGAACAATTTTTTCTCGTACGCATTTGATATTTTACTGTAATATAAAGTAGGTACTTATTCTTTAAATTACTTTGTTTGGTTTTAAAAGCTATAGATATTCTAATGTATAAAATAAACGCTTTATGTCTACAATGCAACATTATTAAGGGAATTTTATTCCGAGAACGAAAATGCGCGCTGCATACAAACTTACTATGGTGATATTTTCAATACTAACAAATTAAAGTCAATTAAATTTTGCAGAAACAATCTAGAAACAAAAATCTATGCTTGTATGAAGTCAGATTTTCGTTAAAATATACAGTTTCCATTCTAGGATTAATTTAAGATTTGTATGGAAATCTTTGAGGCACTGTAACTTAAAAACTATACATATTAACGAAAATCTGACTCCATACAAGCATAGAAATTTGTTTCTAGATTGTTTCTGCAAAATTTCATTGACTTTAATTTGTTAGTATTGAAAATATCACCATAGTACGTTTGTATGGAGCGCGCTCCGAATTATATAATAATAATAAAATAAAAAATAATAAAAATTTCTTTATTTGCACAAATGAAAAGTACAGAGTAAATACACAAAGGGAGAACAAAGTGGACAGTAGTTGGTACGTTAAGTTTGAGAGTGACAGTGGTCCCACACTAGGCAAGCCTGGCAACGTGTGAACCGGTAGGCGGTTTTAACTATGGTTGGTAAACGTCAAGTGACGCCTTTTGCATATTTTATACAAAATAAAAAGAAAACAATTAACTTAAGGAAGTAAGTTGTTTTGAACTTAGATCAGAAATTTAAAAGTAATAAGATATTAATTTAAATATAAATTGGACTCTTACAACAGTAAACCTTATGAGGTAGTGTAGTGTAGTGTAGTGTAGTGTAGTGTAGTGTAGTGTAGTGTAGTGTAGTGTAGTGTAGTGTAGTGTAGTGTAGTGCAATTTAATTTAAAGTACATATATTATATGAATATTGCGTATTTTATGATATTATTATACTTTGTATTTACCACAGTTTATGCTGGAATTTTTAATATCCTTTCGGTGTCCTCGTAATCAAGTTCTAAAAGCCAATTGCGGATCATGCGTTTGGCAGTACTTACTGCGGTGTGTTTTATATCGCATTCTTTTACAACTTTGTTGTAAATGTATGGATGTAGAAATGGAGCGAACCTTTGTGCAAACGCTGTTTTCGTTGGTACTGTTTTAGCTTTAAAGACCCTGCGATTTAACATGTTTTGGTACTCCGGAGACTTAATAATGTATTTATGTTGAGTGACGGTTACGTTGAGAATAAATAGCTTTCGTATTGTTAGGACACGGCAATCCCTATATAATTCACTGGTTGGGTACCGGATAGGCTTCTTTAGCATTACTTTCAGAATTGAGCGCTGGGCTCTTTCAACAGCTATTATGTGGGATTTTGCAGAGCTTCCCCAGCAGCTTATACAGTAACTTAGGACTGATTGGCATAGTGCTATGTAAACTAATGTTAGGGTTTCTAGAGATGCACTGTTTCGTAGGAGCCTCATGATATTAATGAGTTTGCGAGCCCTATCCCCTTAATATCCCCTTAATGAATGAAACCCATAAAGGTGTAACAGACGACGGCTATAACCTATCTAAAAGTTGAGGTTGTACGGTTCTAGCGCGCGCAAGTTGCTAATGGATTCTCACTTACACCACTCACACAAGAATGAAACGTGCTTATGTATGTAACGTGCAAGATATCGCATTCAGCACATATCATGAGTTTTGTTTCCACTAAACTTGAAATTCCAAAAATACCACTACGATTGTTTCGTTTTTAAATACAGGGTCCAACTTAATATGCTGACACTTTTTTAAAAGGATGATCAGACCATCAAACTGAACAACTTTCTCTATGGGACCAACATCGAAATCGCGAAAAAAAAATCTGCTGTCACATACATTTGGCGCGAGTAGGTTTGCAGTTTTGTATGAAGGGGCTGATTTTTTTTTCCCGATTTCGATGTTGGTGCCATAGTGAAAGTTGTTCAGTTTGATGGTCTGATCATCCCCTTAAAAAAGTGTCAGCATATTAAGAAGGACCCTATATACTTATAATTGTTAAGCTTTACAAGTTTTATTTACAAATCAATACCGCTTTTTTCTGTTGTTATAGATTTGAAAGAAAACTTAACATGGATAAGCAGATTTTTGGTTAAAAAATTAAGGAAAATAAATGCAGATGCAACGCTTTAAAAAAAATCGGATTGTACTTAGACAAAAACGTTACTTCTACACTGTAATTATTTGTTTCAAATCTGTAAAAAACACTTTTAATTTTCCGTATTTCTTGCAGCCATCGATCGATTTATAATTTGTATAAAGTCAGTAATTCCTTGACGGCTTCGATCAAGAATTCACAATCAACGAACTAAGGGAACTTTTGTGTTCGAGATCGGTTAAAGATTCAGAGGTGTCATTTGAGCGTGAGCTTAGTGTTCGTAGGGTTCAAAATGTATGAGGTACGAGAGTTCTAAGTAAAACGGTCAAGTGCGAGTCGGGTTACTCGTACTCTTAGGGTTCCGTACCACACCACAACACAACATAAAAAACACTTACAAAAAAAGTGTTTTATCCGTTACCTTTAGTGCGAGATCGACTCACACTTGGCCGTTTTTTATTATTTGTTATACTGTTGAGTTTTCTCTATAATCACACCAAGTTTGACGCTTGTGTGGATTACCATTTTTACTCTAGAGCGAGATGAAGAAACGTCGATAAAAACTATTTTCGTGTTGAGAACCCCCCTTGAAGTACAGATATGTGTGTGCAAACACACATACTTACCAAGCACCATTCTCCACCTTCAATCCTAAATTGTCCAACGTACATATAATCCTTTTGTAGAGAAAATAAAATTTTTGTATTTGTATTTTCGAGACCTAGGTAGTTAAGTATATAAGACTCGTATATAGGTAGGTACAAAAGGTATCTATAATTTTATATGAACCTTTATATAAATTATGTCGTATCTACTCTAACCTTTCGCCCCGACATTGGCGTAAACAGTGCGTCTCTTTTGATCACATCTGCCGTGCCGTAAGGGTTGACTCTTTCACGTCGCAAATTTGGAAGTTTTGGAACATCTTGCGAATGACATGTGCTTGATTGATGGTTGTGAATTCTGTTGTTGCGTCCGCGCACGCATTGGTTGCGGTTTTTCGTAAAATCGGTTAAAAATTTCGTGTCAGGTACGCTCAGGCCCGGACTGGCCCTAGGGCGTACCGGGCAAATGCCCGGTGGGCCGCGGCTCTGGTGGGCCGGTCGCCGCTCTGGACGGCCGACCCATCGCCTTTGGATACCGGTCCACGCCCAAGAGCGGCAGGTAAAGGGGGCGCCAAAATCAAGTGTTTGAAATAAAAGTATTACAACAAATTCACAATATTGCAAAAAATCTCGTTCTCGCTTTTGGTCTTATATCGTATTGCTGTCATCACATTATATTGCAGTGAAATCTCGAGCTCGCTTCGCTCGCTCTTGGTCTTAGATCGTATTGCTGTCATCACATTATATTGCAGTGAAATCTCGAGCTCGCTTCGCTCGCAATTCGTCTTAAATAGTACTGCTGTCATCACATTATATTGCAGTGAAATCTCGAACTCGCTTCGCTCGCTCTTGGTCTTAGATAGTATTTCTGTCATCACATTGTATTGCAGTGAAATCTCGAGCTCGCTTCGCTCGCAATTCGTCTTAGATAGTACTGCTGTCATCACATTATATTGCAGTGAAATCTCGAGCTCGCTTGATGAAACTAAACAACTTTAACTATGGAGCCAACATCGAAATCGCGAAAAAAAACAGCTGTCCCATACAAAACTACTGTACCGTTGGGAGGGCCGACTGTCTCTAAAATGCCCGGGCCGATTTCAGGTCCCAGTCCGGCACTGGGTACGCTATATGGGTTATAGTTCAATAGATATACATCGTGCTTCGCTTCAGGAGCATAGGCTTAGGTGGTTTGAACACAAAAAAAAAGGAAGCCACCCGACTATGTAGGAAATATGGCACTGCAACTGTCGATTCCGGGACAGAGACCAAGAGGACGTCCGAAGACTAGATGGATGAACACAGTTCGCAGTGATATGACCGAGTGCAATGTCTCCGAAGTCGATGTCAGAAATAGGACATCGTGGAGAGAACAAACACGGAAGGCTGACCCCACAACCATTATGGGATTAAAAGCCAGGAAGAGAGAGAGTTATACATCGTATAAATAAACAAATGTAAAACCAGATCAGTGTGATAAAATAATAATAATAAAAAAGGTTTCTTTGCTTCCACTTAGCCTAATTTACAATAGTTTACTAAAATCTTAACATAACATTATGTACTTAGTACATAAGACTAGGCAACAAAAGTAAATGGGGCTTTTATTTATCGTAATGGAATCTCTGACTCCCAAACAAGGATAGCCAGGGCTATTTGAGTCAGCGCTTTTTAAAAGGTGTAACTTAACAGAATAACTTTAGAACCAAGGTTACTTAGGCAGAATCTATGTACCTGCTCATGCTCAGACCAAATAAAAAAACAAGACATAGCTCTGCGAACAATAAAGTAAAGCATGCAAAACTACGCCTTGCCCTGTGCATATACCTACTTACGATCATATTATCCACACATTTACAACGTAATTTACAACCAAAGTACGCCTAACTAAGAGCAAACATAACTTAATCGAAATTAACAAACTTTTTATGACGTCATTCCAATCGGCATCGATAATAAAGCAATTTTCAAAAATGTCCAGTCATTTTCTGTAACCGATTACAGATTATGGACACTAATTCCTATAGACGTTTATAAACTACATAAAGCAACATGTACTCGTACTTAGCTAACTAGGTACTCAGAGGAAAAAATTCTCTGCAATTTGAGCCCTTTACAAAACTGAGTCGCAGCGCCTTTATAATGCATTTTGCATCATAATATATTAAAAATAAAAGAAAGAAACGTCCTAAAACGCGCATTAAGAACGGCGTCAAAATCGTGTCTTATGAATTTTGATAACAAGTTTTATAATCAATTTGTAAAATTTATTTCAATAAACGAAATCAGTGCAGGTATCTAATTTAGGTATCTTCAAAATATTATAAATTTTATACTTTTCTAACATTGAAATTAGCACAATTTATTTATTTTACAGCCCAATTCATGTACCTATTAATGATGTTACCATAAAAAAAAAGTTGACCAAAAAGCAAAAATCTATAGGAAAGGTAAAACAGTTTTTTGTATCTATTAACCTAAGCTATTAACTAATTTCGATACGTTTTTTGTCCTGTATTTTTAATGACCTAAGTATTTGAAACGGGTAGAAAATCGTTTGTTTGTCTGTCACCAAACTGATTTTATTGATATTTTATGGCCCGGCGGATCGACTGACGAAGTTTAATGACTCTTCAATGAAGCTTCAATGTCAATAACAAAGGACAGAAAGATTTGAAATTTTTGTTATAGTGCTGCCAAAAGTTACTAAGTTGTGTAGAAATTATATAATATCGATTAGGTTTGGTGGCCGAGTCACGTACCTACGGACAGTGTCAGACTGTCTGTACTCAAGGTGAGTAGAATTCTACTCTGGAAGATATTAATTTGAATATCGGTTTGTAGCCCAGTCATTTTACGGTTTGAGTCGGGACTAATTAAGAATTGATATTTTAAAATGATTAAGTTTATATCCTTCTGGTTGGTACAATTTAGATTTATATGTTGCGTAGTGAATTTTTTAAATATGTTTTCAGGTAGTCTTTTTGCCACTAAATGATACCTGTAACAGTTTAAAATTAGGTACAATTTATAATTACTCCCTACTCCTAACAAAACTCCGTAAAATGACTGGCCTATTGTTAATACAAATGGTACATCTTGAAAACTTCGTGTGGAAAATACACATAGATACGGTGAAGAAGAAATCATGATTCGTTAATCATAGTCATTTGAGTATTTTACGTTCTTCTACAGTGTAGAAGTGTAGAGTAGGACTACCATATATTCTTCTACAGCTGTATACTACCCATCCTGTAGATATATTCTTCTGCATTGTAGAATAATATACCTAGTCTACAGTGTAGAGTAGAGTGTAGACTATATCATGTAGAAGAATATAGTCTATATAATATAGACGTGATGGTCTGTAGCACCCCCATAAGTACTACTAGGGTGTTTTGATACACCCTGTATAATACCCATCCCGTAGATGTATTTTTTTACGGAGTGTAGAAAAATATATACCTATCTATAGGACAGAATATATATCTATAGGATGGGCAGTATACAGTGTGTAACAAAACACCCTAGTAGTACCTAGGGGGTGCTACAGACAGACCATTAAACTGAACAACTTTCACTATGAAGGCAACTTCGAAATCGCGACAAATAAATCTGATGTTTCCTACAAAACTGCTGTAACGACTCGACTTAAATGTATGGGCCAGCTGTTTGTTTTCGCAATTTCGATGTTTTCTTCGTAGTGAGAGTTGTTCAGTTTGATGGCCTGAAGCACCCCTTTAAGTATTACTATACGGTGTTGTGTTACTCCCTGAATAGTGATGTTCCAAATATATATGTAGGTACCTTAGCCCAAGAATTTTATATAATTAGCCTTACTATAATATTTTTGTCTATGAAAATTTTTTTATGGATATCTTCCTAAAGCTGTACCTACCTATTTGGTAATACACCTTTATATAGGTCGTAGAAAGAGAAGGAACTAGAAGAAAGCACGTGTCTTGTCATATCACTCAGTAAGAGATGCACATAGCAAATTCGCTCTAGTTAAAAAAGGAGATCGCTACTTATTGCTGTCCTTATCGACGTAGCCACTTTTTTGTTCTACGACGGCTGTCTGACTCCGGAGTCAGACATCTATTTTCATACAAATTGTATAGGATTTTATGACTATCGCTGTCTCATACGCGGTTACACTGATGTTACGTCTATCAGCGTAAGCGAAAAATACTTCGCCTATGATATAGGTACTATGCACCTACCTATCCCCGTTTGTTATTCAATATCTTTGCTGTTATTGATCCGAATGACATTTCGATTTGTTTATCATCGTAAAGATCTAACGAGAACTTATGTCAAATCGTTTAAATCGATTTTACTTTGTAGATTTTTATTGTAATCATTTTAGTTGTTGGGTGGTCTCTCCCTCAATCGATAATTGATGCAAATTTTACTAATTTTTATTAATTTGTATTTTGGATGCATTTTGAAGAAACTTCTTTCTGCATTTGATCACGGGAGCTAATCTTAATAACGCGTTAGTTATTGGTAATAAACAGTATATTTTATTTTATTGATTGTATAAAGTGATTTTAGTCTGCCAGGTTAAAACTATAGGTCAATCAGATCTAGATAAAAATTTACAACTTTTGGTTTGTGAATTAATTAGTATTTATGGCATGGCAACAGCATGTAGACAAAGCTGTAAAGTCTAAGCATCCATTTTTCTGCAGGTAATTACCTACCTGTATTACAAACAGGTTGCACTTCGATTAAAATCGTAGATTTTCGTGTTTATTTTTTGTAGTTCTGCCAATAATTCTTTAATAAATAAAGATACGGGAAGAAGAAGGAAGATAATGAGTCATCCTAATTCATCACCATCATCATCATCATCAGCTTATATGCGCCTCACTGCAAGGCACAGGCCTACCCCCCATGGAGGGTGTATAGGCGTTAGTCCACCACACGTGCCGAAGGCTGTTTGGTGGACTACACATACGGATCAGAATATGCAAGAATTATGGAGAGTGAAAAATGAGGTCTTTGCCCAGCATTGGGATTGGGACAGAACTGGGCACATAAAAAAATAAATGTTTTATTTTGGTAACACAATGCCATAAATAAAGGAAACGACACGAGCTAACTCACGCCGACTACTTTCTTTAAACAGGAAAAAACAAAACTAATTTATGAACACACGAAAACACGTGTATTTCATTACCTACCATTCAACCGGATAAGGGTGGCATGAACTTTAAATATTTCATTACCAGCGCACAATAACGATAACACGACGAAATATCGAAAAAAACTACTAATCATTGAGTCGACTATTAACTGCACATGCGTGGTAATGACAATGCGCACGCGACACTTTTTTAACTGGGGTTCTATAAAATATTAAAAAATTTCCCGACTGCTCTTCGCTGAAGAAGAAATTCTGATACTTACCTACCCACCTATGTGAAATTTACCAATCGGCATTGGGTAGTACCTATTAGCCGTAATATTTCTTGGGCAAATCACTAGAAATATTCTATTCTATTCTATTTTTATTTAATGGCGTTTCCTTGTTAGATTTCGCCAGTGTCAAGTGTTGAGGATATATTTATTAGATATTGTACGGTAATATGGCGATCTCCAAGTCCCGTTTTTAAATAAAAACACACACTCGAAACCGCCATAAAACGGAGGAGCCACGTGGCTGTCAAAATCGCAAGCCGACGAAACGTCTACTTGTTACCCCCTCAGCCACGCGACTCATCGCTAGAAATATTACAGTTCTTCTGTTAATATCATTATCAGCCTATTATACAAACAGAAGGGCACAAGCCTTCCCTCAAGGAGGCCTCCTCAAGGTATGCAAGGGGAGTATGGGCCTCATTCTACCATGCGTGCCCAATACTGCCCAATGCGGAACAGTAACGTAACTTTTGTATACTTATCCTTAAATATTTATTGCAGAATTGAAAAATGTTCTCATTCATATTTCTAAGTAGGTACAGTAAGCAAAGATAGCTCGACAGATTCTCCTTTAGATTTGCTGACCGTACTAGAAAGGATACAGCATGTTAATATTGACAACACGATGTTAATTTTTGCTCCTTATTTGGTGTCAATGGCAGAACAGGAAGTAAGCAATTTCCTATTGTGAATGACAATTAGGTGGTCAGCCATACAAATATTATTGCATAATACTATAAAGGATCCGAACTTACTTTTGAATCCAAGAATTTGTTTAATACATTACGCACCTTTCTGTAATCTTTTTGGTAAAGTCGGTGGTTCTCAAACTTCATGTAGAAATGTTCGTGGTCTGTGCCATTTTATTACTTAAACGCCAAGTCAAAGTTATTTATTTAACTATAGGATGTTAATATTACATGTGATATTTAATAATTTATTGTATAACGCAGAAAGACAAGACCAGAATTTTTAAAATTTCTACATAATTTTGCGCAAAGATAAAAGTTTATGATCATTTTACAAGCATAAAATTATATTATATGAGGCATTGACTTACACTCTAGCGATACACAGGCCCTTTCCTAGAAGCAACATGTTCCACTTGAATGCGGTACCCGCAACGCATTGATGTTCCCGAGCGTTCTCTTCGTCACTATGGCAATGACAGACCGCAATGTATCATTTTAGTTGTTTTGTGTGACATGTTGTTTGTTTGAACGAGCTTGTCTAATGTAAGAGTATATGTGTCAGTGGTATAAGGTATTCGAATGAAAGTAAAAGTTAGTTTGAGGTAAATTTATTTAGTAATAAAATTCATTTAAGTAGGTAGGTACTTACACTTAAATGAATTTTACTAAGTATTAAATAAATTTTCGAGTCTCTCTGCAAGTAGATTAAACATTTCAGTAAACTTTTAAAAGATGTTACAAACCCCTCCATTCTTCTTCTTCTCATGTCTACACGCAGAGACCTAGCTATCAAAAGTCGGTATTGCCCTATTATGTAGGTACTCAAAATTATAAATGTTGGAACTTAAAGTAGAGAACTGAACAAACAACAGTGAATTTTTCAAATGAAAATGAATGCACAAATGATAGAGAAAAGTTTGAGAATCACCAACTTTTAAATACTTACCGAAAAGGTGTTCGGACGCATCTGTAAATAATCCTTTATAAAGTTTCAAAAGCTCGTGCTACTCTACTTATGTTGAAAAGCCATAAATTATTCAATTTAAAGTGTTTCGTGCGATTTCGGAAGGAAGTAGGTAAGGGCTTTAAGAATAAAACTACATAATACTGTTAAAGAATGGGAGACAGATGTATGATTAGGTACATATTAAGAGAAATAGGCGATAAATCTGAAACAGAAAATATGTTCATTTAAACTAGGTAGGTACCTACGTTACGTGTATGTAATGATTTGGATAGACTTTTTAAACTCCTCAGTTTCAAATTGGTTGCCTGTTGCAGAAACGCTCATTAAAGTTAATCCTCCATTAAATATCCTGCTGTCACTTTTTGTCTTGTTGACGTATTAAAAGCTAGCAAGAGATTTAATGGTGGATTAAGTGTAATGAGCGTTTCTGAATATGTAACAGGCTAAAATATTTTCAAGAAGTTAGGTAGGTACACATCAAATGTAGTTTTGTTATCGTTTCTGGACAAATTATTTTAAGATGTAAGTAGGAGTTGCTTTGTGGGTCTGCTATTGGGCGGTCACGTTCGCGTCGGTTGCCCCATCCCCGGCCTACAGTGGAACTCCAGTGGTGGCTCAGGATATTGTTCTTTTATAAGAACAACCCTTGAAGTCACCAAAATATCAATATAAATGTACAACGTCAAGCACTTCTGCTATAAAAACTCGACATTGGCAAAATCATCATAAACCAAAGATGGCAGCCATATTTTTAAAAATATAATAGAATAGAAGATGTAAGTAGGTAATTATTACCATTCCTAATACTAATACGAGTATCTGAAAGTCATGTGTGTGAAACAGGACTTTCTGTTCGTCTTCACTTCAAAATCATGTAGGTAATAATTAACTATTGTTTTAATCAAGATTGTACGATGAGTATACCTAAACCTATACCACCATAATTACTACGTTAAGTACCTACCTACTCAGTACCTTACTACCTACATTCCATCCCGAAATCGTTAAAATTTTATTTTACCTTATGAAAACAAGGAGGACTTTGCCTAGCTTTGCATAGTGTATGGGTGCGAGCTGATTTGATTGATTACTTTAACCATAAAATTATCCTGTAATATAGCGATAGCCGTCAAAATACCGACAAACGAATTAAGTAAGCGCCATCATCTTAATGGGAACAAGTTTGTGAAGGAAACAGCATCCTGCCATCTGTCGTCTACTTACCTGATGTAACTAATAGCTGTAAACCTGATCCACGGGCTAGTTCAATGATCTTTATGTACATGTGTCGTAGAGTTCAATATATCTCTTCATTTATTGACAGACTTTAGATGCCCTCAATGTTATTCTTAAGTACTTTTTCTAGATTTTATTTATGATTGCACTAGTTAAACTAATGGTGAATATGTGAGTATAAATACCAACAATCGGAAACTATTTTAAGTTCTTCTAAACCGAGAAAAATGTTTAAAAATGCATGAAAATACGTCATCTTTGTGACGATTTTCTATCGAGTGTAATTCCAATCGTGTATTCAGTTGATGATTGCACTAGATGAAATATCCAAAAATACTGAGTTATGACTTTAGTTTCGGTAAATGGTATAAATCTAGTCGTAAAATGAAAAATAAAAGATGCCTCCGAGGTATTTCCACCTACTATTACGTCTTAAAAGCAAAAAGGCCCAAAATATGACACTCCTATTTTAATTACGATCTAAATTTTAAGGGTCAATTCAAATAATGAAACTAAACAACTTTCCCTGAGGAACATGGGTCGAAAAACTAGTAAAAATTTGGACCTTCCATACAAAAGTGTGGAATAGGAGGTCCAAACAATTTTCTCGTTTATCGACCCATGTTCTTTAGGAAAAGTTGTTTTTTGGGAAACAAAAAATAGCGGTGTAAAAAATATTAAGTTTGTAAGGACTTTCCTAAAGTTTGTAGTTGACTCAAAATTCCTTCGAAACATAATTGTATTACCTATTTTTGTTTTTAAATGTTTTCGGATTGAATCACCGTTTTTTGTTCTGTGGTTAAGATAACAAGTTTACCAAAGTAGGTACTAATGATAAAATATTGTGACACGACCTAAAAATTATGATCACTATTAAAAACGCATTAGAAGAAACAAAACTAAAAATTATAAAGCAAAAACTGGTCTCATAAAATTGCAAAGAAAAAAGGTAGTGGTGACAAAAAAATTGCATTAAACATTCAGGTCACAGTAGGCGTGAGACAATACGGGCACTTCCGAGAGATGACAGGTAAACCGACGGCACGGTCAGCAGAAAAATGTTTGACACCGGATACCGTTTTGAGTTCTCACGCACGCGATATGTTTTGACATAAATTATTTTGAACAGGGATTTATGGAACGTTTAAAGTTTATATTAAGCAGGTCACACTTTAATAATTTTAGTCAAAAAGTTATCTTTTTTTTTTTTACATATATTTAAATTTGTTGCGACTAATATTTCCGTGTGAATTTTTATAATAAAAGTCGTGATACTTTAAAGAATAAATAACATATTTACTACTACTCTACCCATCAAACTGAACGACTTTTACTATGGGAGCATACCTGTCAGAACAAAAAAAATCCGCTGTATCATACATTTTAGCCGCGTAGGCGGTTGCAGTTTAGTATGGAACAGTAGATTTTAAATGACAAATACTGGCATGTTACTTAAGGAGCATGGTCAATGGACACGTTACTTATTACTGCGGACTATGGGAGGACAACACCAGTGTCGATGAAGCGCCCTGGACCCGAATTAATGCTTATATGTGGTACGGGTCTAGGCATAAGGCCGTTGCTTGGACTATGCGGCGCGGCGGCGGATTGGGATGATGAAAGGGAATACTGAGTTTATGTCTGCATGTATCCAATCTGTTTTCTTTGACCAATCAAAAATGTGTTGCAATTAATTTAATCACTAATACAATAGTTCACAGTAACCTAAGCTGCTAACCGTACCGGAAGTCGTCGGTGTAAGTACTCCATTGTGACCGTTTCCGCCAATTTTACGACTCCCTCCTTCAGATGAATGAAAATATAATTTTGCGATGTTCCACTCCAATTTATGTTTGTAATATTGTTGAAGTTTCATTCAAGGGTATTTTTGAGAACATTTTGGGTTTTAGATAACAGCTGTTGGAAATAAAAGGCTATTTATCGGTATCTTAGATGAAACTAAAAGGATTTTGGTACGAAATCTAACTGTTTTTTTTTTCTAAATAATATAAAAAACTAGATACCTATGCTATGCGTGAAGTATATCTT
This sequence comes from Agonopterix heracliana, assembly GCA_963693445.1. Classification (NCBI taxonomy): domain Eukaryota; kingdom Metazoa; phylum Arthropoda; class Insecta; order Lepidoptera; family Depressariidae; genus Agonopterix; species Agonopterix heracliana. The sequence continues at coordinate 6,463,100 of OY856321.1, forward strand.
GTAATTTTTTTAAATTTTTCCGAATTGGTATAATTCTGTTTACTATCAGTAAGAGTGCACAGCACTATACTAAGAACATTTAGGTACATATTTCATTTATATAGATAAGTGAGGAAACCTGCATGCTTCAATTTCGAGGCATGTATTGTACCCATAAGTGGCGACGGGCTCACCCCCCGTCACACTGGACAGAGTTTCGGTACTACTGGTGAAACGTGGATGTCCTGAGGTTTCAGAATATCTCTGACTACCCCCTCGGGGAATATAGTCGTGAGCATATGCTATGCTATTTATATAGATATTCGTTTGTGCACTTTTGGTCTTTCAATTTTTCGAGTCTAAATTGTTTTGTTATTTCATTTTTATTTTTTTTGCGATAAATACCAGACACCTTTTTAATGAATTAAGTAAGTATATGAAATAAAAAACCGAACACCCATTTATTAAAAGAATATTAGTAATCGAAGGCATAGCTTAGCTATACAGGGTCCAACTTAATATGTTGACAGTTTTTTAAGAGGATGATCAGACCATCAAACTGAACAAAATCTGCTGTCCCTCCCATACATTTGGCTCGAGTAGGTTTGCAGTTTTTTATGGAACAGCTGATTTTTTTTCGCGATTTCGATGTTGGTGCCATAGAGCAAGTGGCTCAGTTTGACCGTCTGGTGATCCCCTTAAAAAAGTGTCAGCATATTAAGAAAGACCCTATTGGAATATCAATATGCTGTTCTCCGTATACCTATTTTGATAAACTTACTAGTTACTATACCAATATCAATGTCGTATAGGTACCTATTTATTATGTTAAAACATATTGAATTTTTTCATAAATATTAATAGCATGGTAACGCAAAAACCCAAACCCTCCAAAAGCGAACCTGTAATTTCATATTGTTCCCCATCATTACATACAGTTCCATGCAACCATATTGTATGTAAGCATTACCTGACCCCTAATTTCACGCTGACTGATCCAAAGTATTGGTTTGCATTTTTCAATTAATAAAAAAATTTGCTCTGTAATGATTTCCTTTAGCCCGCAACTGATAAAGTCCCATAACACAGTTGTTATTGTCTTCTACGTAAATACGAATTTGGCTTGTTCTGTCGGACGTTTTATCTAAAACCAACAATACAAAATTGTTGGGGTTCAAATTATTGTTTTGTTATTGAAAATTAATAATATTTTCTGCACGCGTCTGTTTTTACAAAATTAATGATTTTTTAGGTAATTTGGGATAGTAGTTATTATTAATGTTTATTGGAATATGGGGTCAAAATTGCTAGTTAAATCGATATATTGCATTTGTTATAGTTAATCTATTAAAGGGAAATCAATATGGCACGTGGTAGTCCAATCATTTTAGGGTTTGACCCTGACAATAATTCATCTATCGCTGAAACTTTGCAGTGTGATAAAGTAAAGTATACAGATTACGGTTGACGAATAATCTAGGTATAATTTTTTCCGGTCCTAGATTATTTGTCAACCGTAATCTGTATACTTTACTTTATGACACTGCAAAGTTTCAGCGATAGATGAATTGTCCATACAAGGAAACTCTAAAATGACTGGACTAGTGGATAAATAATTAGGAATCGATCGGACGGCGTCGGTACTCAATCATGAGAATCCCCACGGTCGACTTACCAAACTCTGTCTACCGGTGACGGAAAACGTCGTGAAAACCTGTATACGCTGAAGAAGAAATTATGTAGCGTAAGTATGTGAAGTCTACCAATGCTGCCAACGCCAACACCCTCCTCAAGAATTAATGCAACACTATAGCCACCTCAAGGGCACACCAATGCCCTGCATCGGTACTTATATAGAGTTCTCCCTTTTTAAGGAGATGACCGTCAAACTGAACGACTTTCTCTAATGCACCACCAACGAAATCGCGAAAAAAAAAATCTGCTGTTCCCCCTATAAAACTGCAAACCTACTTGAGCCAAATGTATGGGACGGCTATTTTTTTTCGTGATTTCAATGTTGGTCCCATAGAGAAAGTAAATTCCGATCATTCCGATGATCTGATCACCTCCTTAAAAAAGTGTCAGCATATTAAGAAGGAAACTTAAATAAATTCTACCTGATTGCTTATGTAATAAAAATAAAGCATTGATTGTAGTCGAATAACGTCATCATTCATCATTAAAGTAACACAGTAGCATAAAATATGACTGGCACGCAAAATTATGTTTTATTCTCAGCGCATTACGGTAGGATGAAGTCTGTTCATTTTGCTGCATCCAATGTCATAAAGTAGTATTGAAATTAATCCTTAATTGACACAGTAAGATGGACTAAAATTGCTTGTAAGCCATCATTGGGTGCCGATAGTACAGACTTTATTTTTTTCTTCTATAACAAGACAATCTAAAAATTCGTTAGTCTCGGGTGATTGGACTTAGTTTTTTTACCTCTCAATTGGGTTACATCATCGTTTGTCTAAATAATTAGGAGGCGGGGAGTAGTTTACCGAGACGTTACGTTTAGGTAGGTATAGTTTTGTATTCACTGAGATATGAAATATCAGATTTTAATACTTTACAAAATGTACGATAACTAGACGATAACCTGTTTCATACTTATTTCATTTCAGGCATTATCAAAGCCAATGCCACATTAAAATATAAATTTATTAATCAAGTACTTATCTACGATTGTACATTTTTTTTTTTTAAATCAAACTTTTTTTTAAATCAATTTATTCAATAGGTACATTAAAAGTTAACTTAGTCAAACATCAGAATTGTTAAATTTGAGATCTGGAGTGCGATTTTTGAATCTCATTCGGTGAGCTCAGCAGTTGTAAATGTCAAAATTACTATGGAGATATGCATCTTTCTACTGCTGTTTGACTCTCAGAAATCATGCTTCAGTAGTGCGATTTTTGAAAGTCAAATCAGCAGTAGAAAAATGCATATCTCCATAGTAATTCTGACATTTCCTCTCTGCCTTTAAACTCCAGAGTGCGATTTTTGAAACTCATTCCTTGAACTCAGCAGTTGAAAATGTCAAAATTACAATGGAAATATGCATCTTTCTACTGATTTGACTTTCAAAAATCGCATTCCTGGATTTTATTGCAAAAGTTGGTCTAATAATCATAATAGAATAGACGAACAAATAGTCCGGACTTTTCATTTCAAAATAGTAAAAAATATCCGTTCATATTATTAACATTTCCTTTCAGAGAAGACTACGACGTAGATGCTACTTCCCATACAAAAGACATAAACGCGACGTACACTTTCTTTCGTAAGTTGATTTTACTTTCTTCGATTTTTCTTAACTTTCCCACAGTAGTAAATCGGGATCAACATCAACAACTCACAAGTGACAACCCTGGACAATGAAGTCCTGCGAGCCTGGAGATGGACAGTGTCTCTAAAGTGTCTTTGAAACCCGTGACGAATTTAATCGAAGAAGATATAGGAGTAGGAAAAATAAGTACTTATCCGTTTTCCCTGTATTGCAAACTGGAGACAGCAATAGGTTAAGCATGTTAATAGTAGAACTCCCGAGATTATTTAGGGCAGGGTTGAGGTCACCACAAAAACATTGCTATGACTATTGACTACCAACTATTTTTCTTATGGAGTTATAGCATGGTTTTCTAATAGCATATTCATATTCAGTAGGTATTTAATTATGGATTGTCTTGTATTGTGGTAAAGACCTCCTCTCACTGATAGTGATGGATTCCTAGTCGATTTCGACTACGACGATTGCTAATATAATTTTGGAAAAACAGTCAGGTAGAGCCGTGGTGGTCCAGTGGCGAGTAACCTTCCCTGCCGTGCAGGAGGCGATGGTTCGTTCCTTGAGTGCGATTTTTGAATCTCATTCGGTGAGCTCAGCAGTTTAAAAAGGTCAAAATTACTATGGAGATATGCATCTTTCTACTGCTGATTTGACTTTCAAAAATTATTCGTCAGGAGTGAGTTATTTTGACATTTTTAACTGCTGAGCTCACCGAATGAGATTCAAAAATTAGGACTCCAGGAGTGCGATTTTCGAATCTCATGCGGTGAGCTCAGCTGTTGATAATGTCACAATTACTACGGAGATACGTATCTTTTTACTGCTGATTTGACTTTCAAAAATCGCTCTCCTGTAGTGTGATTTTTAAAAGTCAACTCAGCAGTAGAGAGATCCATATCTCCATAGTTATTTTGACATTTTCAACTGCTTAGCTCACTGAATGAGATTCAAAAATCGCACTCCAGGCCGACTCGTACCAATGAGTTTTTCGGAATTAATGTACGATTTGTAACACCACTGGCTTTTTGGTGAAGGAAAACATCGTGAGGAAACCTGCATGCTTCGCAATTTCGAGGCATGTATTGTACCCACTGTCCATTATAAGTGGCGACGGGCTCACCCCCCGTCACACTGGACGGAGTTTCGGTACTACTGGTGAAACGTGGATGTTCTGAGGTTCCAGAATGTCTCTGATTATCCCCTCGGGGAATATAGTCGTGAGCATATGCTTATGCTTATGCAGTCAGGTACGCAGGACATTTCGAAGTGCATAAGTGTACACGCTTAACACAGATGCATTCTCTCGTCCTTTCCCTCCTATATCTGATAGGAGACCGACCGGGTGACTTATTCCTTCCATCAGGCGTCTTACACATCTTTGACGCTCAAGCCGCGTGGCTGCCGGTTATATCCACTGCATCAGCTGACCCCACCTCTGTCATATCGGTCTTTCTCACTAATAAGGACGAGAAGAAGTGTGTCATTCTCCTAAACGCCGGTCAACTACTGAAACAATACAGGGTGTAAGTGCCGGGCTAGTAAATACTGAAACGGTGAAATCAGACCATCAAACTGAACAACTTTCACTATGGAGCCACCCTCAGGAAACATGAAAAAAAAAAACTGTTTCATACATTTGAGTCGATTAGGTACAGCTTTTTTGTATGGAGCAGCTGATTTATTTTTTGGGTTTCCTAAGGGTCATAAGGTCCATTCTGAAAGTTGTTTAGTTTGATGGTCTGAATTCACCGTTTCAGTATTTACTTACACCCTGTATATTATTAAATATCAACTCCCATAGCGAAAGTTAGTTAATTTCATGAGTAACACTAAATTGGAACCGTATCATCGCGACATGTAAATGAAATTCGTCCAAGGTCCCTTCATTAACATTATATAAATAAATGGTTTCCTTTCGACCATTATTTTTATGACAGAAAAGCATTTACCTGTACACTCGACCGTCGTAAAAATCGTGATTTACTCTAACAGATAAAAACTTGGGTAATTTTTAGGGTTCAGTATTTAAATTTTATCAAAAGAGACCAAATCCTGCTATTTTGTTAGTATGCTTATAACGTACTAGCGACCTGCCCCGGCTTCGCATGGGTACAACCTTCCTCATGAATCGGATTATCTATTAGTGAAAACCGTATCAAAATCCTTAAGGGTCGGCACTACCTACGGCCCGTTTGACATATCTGTCAAAAGAAAAAGACCGGTGGCCGACAACACTCAACCCTATCTTATAAGATTAATGAACAAATCAATTTTATAGCTAAATTTGGCAATAAGTTACTTGCAAAAAACTTGGTCGGCCGCGGCGCAGCTTGGCTGGCATGGCACGTTTACTGGTGTGAAGGAAAACCCTGGTGACACAACATTTTACCTCGTTGAATTAAAGGACGGACTAGTCTGTTGGTCTAGAGGCCAATTAGTAAGGCCTAAAAAGTCTGGTAGGCCGCACCCTATCCTGACAGGTTCATAGGTCCGACCGAATTTAGGGTACCTACTACCCGGAAGGCAGATTTTACCTCATCAAATTAATATTGAATGTTTGGTCGTACGTGGCAATACTCCTGCACCTGCAGCATCTGGATTTGAGGGCCGTACGTCGAAATCGACATTTACAGTAACAGTACAGTAGGTACCGTGATGGACCCAAAATGTGACTGATCAAAGATCACCCCTGGTGGGTCCCAACCATATATACAGTATTACTAAGGCTTAAAAAAACTTAAAATTATTATAACAGAGCAAACTGAAACATAACAGAATAATTTTATTATTATAAGGCCGGATTCGACCAAACTTAGATTTATTGAAGAGTAACTAAACAAGAAACAATTTTACTTTTGTTGTTTACACACCCCGTACTAAAAGAACGAATGTATAATTCACCTAAAGAAAGAGGTCGCTGTATCCGTACTTATTGCAATGTGAGGTTATACAGTTTTAATTAGTTAGGTTTTTTTTTTATTATAATTTTTTGAATTATGTGATATTGACATTTCATTTAGATTAGGGTTGGCAAAACGCAAAATCAGTTTACTTAGTAACAAGCGACTTAATCTAAGAATTAAATTTAGTCGCCTTTGGTCGAATCGGGCCTAAGTTTAATATTATTGGTTTTAGCAAACTAAGGGTTTTTAATCTTTTATCATCATCATCATCGTCAGATATTTTTTTAGCACGGAATAAAAGTTAATTTTGCAGCAGTAACTGGAGCGATTGCCTTCAAAAACATTTGCGCAAAAGGACATCAGTGTGACCACTTTTAGTAGATTTCTACTTTATTGGTGGATTTAGGGCAAATAGAACGATAATTTAGTAGTGGGAAATTCTTTAGTAGATTTTAGTAGAATAGAAATTCGGTATTCGAAAATTTTATCAAAAATGCAAGAATTCAGGCTAAAAAAAATCTAAGCTGGCAATACAAATGGCTGTAAAACAATTAATCAAAAAAAAACATCCATTGCAGGGTTAGCAAGTTTTCCGGAACTTCTAGTAAAGCTTTAATGACTGGTTCACTTTTAGACGGTTTTAAATTCTAGAGGCATTTTGGGTAACACTTAGCCAAATGTGGTTTTTTTTACTAATTCGGATCTGCTGAACACGAATTTCGATGTTGGAATTCCCAATTTTGCGAGTTCAAGGAAGGACTAAGGGAGACTAAGGGGGGCTCTAAAGGTGACTTTTTCAGTTTTTCGCGTATTTCTCGGAATTTATAAGTTTTATCGACAAGTTCTGTGCACTTTTGTCAGAAAGTAACGGCATTACAAAAATTATGATCTGAGATCTGTGGATCGTTAATCAGGATGCCTGGGTGGTAAAAAGAATATTTGGACTTCCTCAGAAGATTGACTCCTGACGGATTCAACGGCCCGCGTAAACTATGACAGATATGGTTATGGACCTCAAACAAATAACATAGAAGACCCTAGTCAGAATTGGTTGGCGGTAAAAAAAATCCAAAATATCGAAATCCAAGATGGCTGCCATGGAAATTTCAAACGCCAAAGCAGCTTTTAATGGTTCACCAAACCGACAAAAAAAATTGTATCCGGCGGTTTTAGGGGTCGCTGATTAAGAATATGAAATCATTTTGTTTTGATTTACAACATTCATACATACAAATTTCATAATTTTTGAAATGCTGTTACTTTCTCGGCCTTGTAACCCTCAAAGGTTAAGTCCTATGACAAAAGTGCAAAGAACTTGTTTTGTAGAAAATTTTATCTAATTTAATTTGTCTCTACAAAACTTTGCGATAAAACGTTAAAATCTGAAAAAAGTCACCTTTAGAGCCCCCCCCCCTCTCCCCCCTCCCCTTCCTCGAGCTTGTAAATTCGGGAGTGCCAACATTGAAATTCGTGCAAAATGCCGCTAAAATGATTAAAATAGCAATTTTAGAGAAAAGTGAACCAGACTAACGCAGAAAACAGTACTAAATTTAAACTTGCATAGGGACAACCCAATTTAATATTTATTCGGATTTATTGGAAAATTGAAGCATCCATGTTACAAAGTGATGAAAACCTATAAAAATTATACAAAAATGCGGAAATGGGTAGATCAACTATTTTTTGTCCATACCTAGTCACAGTCATCTGCATAAAATTTTTTCAATGTTCATGCTCAGGCTAAGCTCAGGTTTTGCTTGCCCCAAAAATTAATGTTTGTTGAATAACTAAGGATTGCATTTATTAAATGCATACACGGTTTTGCAAAATTACTTGAATTTTACTTGAAATTTGGCGGTTGTCCGATGGACGCTTTATTTCGTTGTCCCCGCGCTTTTTGGTCTATCGGACAACCGCTAAAAACTTCTAGTAGTTCAACACAAATGGTACAATGTGCATGTGTGTAGAAGAATCATATCATTAGATACAATATTCATCTTTCAACATTAATGAATGTCAAGAAAAAAGGAATAAAAACTTTTTTTTAAACAGTACTGTGAGGACAAAAAATAGTTGATCTACCCAAATAACATCATGACATGAGCGTTCAATAAAATTTATAATAAAATGTTGTTCAAACACGAGTTTTATATTAAATTTTAAGCATCTGGAACGACATAAATATTATTTGGTAGAATTTGAAACAGGACTTAGATTAGATTATTAGGTAGATTTTGGTAGATTCTCTGAAAAAAGTGGTCAAGCTGAAGGACATTGCGCGACAAAAGAACACACAAAAGAATTGCACAAAGTTATTTTAAAAACTAAAATTTTACTTACAAAGGGCACTGATTGGTAGTTTTTGGTTCATATTCATATTAATTTATTCGCATTCATGTACAGTTACAGCATAGGTGTTACTTAGTAGCTAAAGTGTATACATGAACCCTGAAAGGGCACAGCAATGTCAGCAATAATAACAAGAAGTATTTTAAAGATAAGAAAATAATTATTACAATGTCAATAGTTAGGTTCTTGTGGTAGATTTTGGTAGTTTTTGGTTCTTTTGGTGCTATTGGTAGTTTTTGGTAGAGTTTAATATTATTCGTAGTTTTTGAATATTTTGGTAGATTTTTATAGGTACTTTTTGTTATTATTTGATAGAAGTATGAAAATTACCAAAAACTACCATAATAAACAAAAGAGTTCTTTACGGCTTGGCTACGGGGTGAGTCTGTTGACATAAAATATAAAATATTTGTTTTGCAAAAGAGGTGCATTTGAATCGTAAGTGGAATTCAGTCCAACATGGTGTCATGCCGATCCTTGTTCACCGACTTTAAATTGCTCACTGTGACAGCTTTGTATATTTTCGAGCTGTGCAAAATCGTGAGACGATACCCCGACAAATTCCCAAGTAAACCCCCATTCCGTAGCAAAAGACTAAATTTAACTCGCAAAAATGAGCTGCTGGTACCAAATTACCGACTAGCATCGATGCAAAGAACTACAAAGTCGAATGCTGTTTTTGTGTTGGTATAATAAAATACCAGATAAAGCCCTACCCGACAAGAGATTTCTGAAGAAGGAATAATTAATCGAACAGTGTTTTAACATTAAACTGATTTTATGCGACATTTAATTTGATTGAAGTAGTGAAAGGTGGTAGTAATTGTCACCTATTGGCACCTATTGTTTAAATCTATTTTTTTTACTTTATGTTTTTAAATTATATTGTAGTGTGACTAATACTCTGTACTTACCATCTCAAACTTATGTACCTACCTACAATTTAAGGTAAATAAATGAAATGAAATGAACCAAAACAAAAAGTACCGAAATAACCATAAACTACCAAAAAGTACGAAAAAGTACCAAAATAACCATAAACTACCAAAAAATACGAAAAATTACCGAAATAACAATAATCTACCAAAAAGTACGAAAATCTACCAAAATAACCAAAAACTACGAAAATTACCAAAAATTACTGAAAGAACCAAAAACTACCATTAATTACCAAAACTACCAAAATAACCAAAAACTACCAAACAGTGCCCGGAAAGTAACTTTTGTGAAATACCTTTGTGTTGTCTTGTGTCGCGCAAAATTCTGTCGTGCAAATGTCTTTTGAAGGCAATCGTTTGAGTTACTGCTGCGGCACAGAATTCACTCTTATTCCATACTTATGTACAGGGTGAAATTGATATTATTAGCATCCTTTTAAACTAAAAGTCTACCCATCAAACTGAACAACTTTTGTTACGGGAGCAAACCGATCGGATCAAAAAAAATCTGCTGTTGCATACATTTGAATCGAGTAGGCACCGCAGTTTACATGGAACATCATTTTTTTATTGCTCCGATCGGTTTGCTCCCATATTAAAAGTTGTTCAGTTTGATGGGTAGACTCTTAGTTTAAAAGGATGCTAATGATATCAAATTCATCCTGTATGACAATTATCTGACGATGATGATGATGATAACAGATTATCAATCGTAAGTTTGCTAGTACCTACTAAACTTATAATTATTCTGTTATAATAATGGGAACAAAAATTAACGTGTAATAGTCGACCAATTTATAAAATGTACTTCTAAGTCCACATATAGTGACGGGCAACTACGGAACCTTACACTGCATGTGGCACGACACCCACTTGCCCTGTTTTTTATAAGTTACTTTGCGACCTTAGCTACAAAATGGATCTGTGCATTAATCTTCTAAGACAGGGTTGGGTGTTGCCGGTCACCGGTCTATTCGCAATGATTTCGAACGATTGACGGCCCATAGTAATTTGTATGAAGAAAACGTCCAAAAAAATATGTGATTTTTGGTAACAAATTGCAAAAAAACTAGAAGTCGTATCGAAAAACTGATTTGTTTAAAGTGTTCTTTGATGTTTTGCCATTGATTTGAAATATATTTTGTTGTTTTATTTTGTTTAACTAAATCACAGGACTCGGAACGCGGCAGTGCTATTCTAGTGTTTTTCATGAAATTCTCGATTACTTTCTGATGTAACTATGAAATTTTACTGAAATTTTTTTTGTTCATCTTGTACTTCATCTTTTAAAGAAGCGATGGTATTAATTTTGTTTCGAAATATAGCTATTTACTATCCTTAAAAGTCGGAACGCCGAACCCTGTTTGGCTCGATCAGGGTAGTGCCGACCCTTAATCCTCTAAGTATTAGGATATATTAGGTAATATGTGATTCAGACATCGTCAAAATCTCAGATGGCCCACTATGGCTGACGGTTAGTGTCCACTGCAGTAGATCCTGCCTTTAATGACTATCATATCGGTTTCCTGATTGTGGAGGGTAAGTACAAGACCGTATACATCTTTGTTTAACGCACATATTCATGCATTTAAAGTCCAGAGTTCTTGAATTTTGTATTTATTTACTGTAGTCAAAATCAGCTACGAGAAAATGAAAATATGTGACATAATGTGACAGAGGTACTGTAATTTCCGAATTTTTAGGATTTCTACTTTCTCGTTCATCCTCTGCAGGACCACCTCGTTGCTAATTTCATCAATAAAAAAATTCAACTTAGTTAATAAAGAAGCGGAACCCTTGTCCACGTAGCCAAGCTCGCGCCTGACCCCTTTTATTTTGTGCTATTTATACAACCCGACCGGTTGGTACTTAATGCTGATATCATGAATTCCTGATTGTCGATGTAATTGTTGTTAAGGTGCCGCTCTGTAAAAAAGAGCTAAGCGCATGTTGCAGTCGTTTTGTTTCTTTTATAGCTACGAGTATTAAGATCTGTCTGTGTAGATCATGGAGTAAGAGGAGATGGCATATCGGCTTGTTTCTATAGAAAATTATGTCGCCGACAAAGGGGGTGAGGGACGGGTGAGGGGAGACAAAAAGCTTAGGGGAGCGTGTAATTTCTCTATGGTCGCCGTACAAACTAGTGCTCAGTTGGTGGTTACTGTGCACACTTTGTTACACCATCTCTACCAAGGGGAGCGTGTAATTTCTCTATGGTGTAGATCCACGTTGCTTTTAGCCTAGGCGTTACTCAATTTCGCTTTACGTACCTTATTTTTCTTGCTGGCTTCTTCTTTTCGGGGTGGTCAGGAAGGAACATTGCTACATCTGCCTATAAATCTACGTTTCGGTAGGTATACAAGACTAGACTAAAAATACTTTTTAATTGAACTTAGTATGTCGAGGACACGATTTTTTTATAGTTCGAATTTCAATGTTATTCTAGTAGATCTTTCACGTTTTTGGGTTTACAAGTAGTACCTATTCTTCATTCCAAATAAGGACGAAAAATTTTGCGATTCCTACTTTGCTTTCTGGCCAAGTCTGATTAGCAAATATAATTTATTTATCAGAAAGATAATATACTATTCTACATATCTTGGACGTTACTGAATGTCTGTTTCTTGAATTCAAAATAGCTTTATTTCGTTGCTATTTGGAATGGAGTATAGTGTAGTTAAGAATGTTAAAAAAAGTACACATAAAATGAAATAAGGTAATGCATGCAGTGACTCTGAAAAAATGTTTTTCAGGTTTTACGTTTAATATGTAGGGTGTTAGGGTAGACAGTTGAATTGTTTTAAAGGGTGATTATTAGTACTGAACAACTTTCCGAAAGGGTTATTCACAAAAACTTTTCGTACAAACGTTCAATCAACTAATTGCATTTAACATGAAAAGTGCAAAAAAAATATTGTGAATTTTCATAGGAAAAGTTGTTCAGTATCATGATGGCTTGGGTACCCCTTAAAGTAATATAACTTTTGACCCTAAATTCTTGTAGATTGTTTCCAAAACTCTTATTTTGAAATGAAGTCATTGGCGGTAATCCAATTTGCGAGGGAAATGAGATGGCGATAAAAGATGTCAATGAGAGGTTTGATAATGACAAGCAGCAATCATCAGGACAGTTCACGTTCGTAAAGTACTTAATTGAGATTCTGAAAATCCAAACGAGTTAAAAACATTAGGTAAATTGGATAGAGTTTCCCCAAAAATTTTAACCAAGAAAACAAATTGTCCACTCCAGTTATCTATCACTCTGAACAAACAGATAAGGTCACTTGTTCTAAAAATAAATCGGCCTTCTACGTAGTTATGTCATTGAATCGCCGCATGAATAGAATAGGCCAAGATCAATTGACGGAATCCATAATGCTTCCCCTTTCTTCAAGACACCTGTATCCCGGCTCTTACAAAAAGCGTCCTTGGTTCCATTGTTGGGTTTGCGCGCCAAGTGACTGCCAAAATCGGCGCACGCGGACCCAAGCGCGGGAAACGATCGGCGTCAGTCGTAGCCGGCCAGAGCGAGCGCGCGCACGCCACCACGCTGCGGTATTTTAGGTTAGAATTGGCGGGCTCAAATAGCCAGGTGCTATCATCGCCCCCGCTCTCGCACACCGCTCCCCCATATTCCCGTCTCGCGCTACCTGCGGACAACAGCTGTTTTCTCTCGGGAGATTAGTCAGATGTTTCTTGCGAACCAGTCGGCACTCACCTGACGTTGTGAATACTATGGCAGCGGGAGGACGCACACCTAAACAGAGGAGATTCGACATGTCTGCTGGGATGGCTTTGAGGAACGTGTCCAATACGCCGAGGAGACGACGAGGAAGCTGCAAGTGCCTCTTCGGAGCTCCGGACAGAGATGAAACCAGACGTCTGATGGCCGAGCAGTACAACAGGGAGAGGAAGCGGTTCATCAAAAGGTTTAACTTCGATATTGAGACAGAATGCGCTTATAAGGCAGCTAAATTGGATTCGCCCGTGAAATTCTGTGAAGAGGATAAGGAAAATGCAGAAAGTCCCGTTCGGACGGGAGCTGAGGCGCTGGCTTGTGTCGGGAACACGGATCTGCGGGTGCTGGGGTCACCTTCGAGGCGGAGTGCTGCTGGGAGCAACAGCAACTCTCCCCGCACCCCTCGGACACCCCGCACACCCCGGGCAGCGCGAACACCTCGCACCCCGAGAACACCTGCCTCTAGGAGACAACTACAAATGACAGGTCAGTATTTTTCATTTGCTAAATTTTTTCTGTAGCTTAAATCTGATCCAATTAGCGGATTTTCAAGAAATCTACAAGATGGCCTTGTCAGAGTTTCATCTTCCTATCAAAGCCCAGTCTATTTTAAGCCAAATTCAATCTCTAAAATCTAGGGAAATTACACTATTCGATTATAATTTATATCAGAGGTTCTAGTTCCCAAGTAACTTTCGTGCGGGTTTCTCCGTTGTATCAAATTATATTTCGTACTGTTAAAACAAAGCCTGCTCCAGCCAGACTGGTTCTTCATTAGTATTCATGCACCTTGCATAACACCAGCTATTTGTCCTCATCCATGACTTTATGGGGTCACAACTGTTGACTGAAGCCCTTATTTGCGCAAGTGCATCACAATAGATGTTGGAAGTGGGCCATGTGAGCTTATCGGGAACATACAGCTAAGTCAAATAAGGCCTGTGCAAATAAAGGTGTATTATAGATGCAACTTTTTGCTTCCAAGTTAAGTTTTAGAATCTTCGTCTCCTATTTTTATATGTTACGAATAATTTAATATTTAGTGGATGCCTTCAAAATTGCAATACCGGATTTATCTGTAGATATAGGCCAGAGGTGTTAATAATATACTATTTGTCCTGTACAAATAAACTACACTTTTTGAATTTGAAGATTTGTAAATAGCGTAGATACCTATCTTACACTGAGGATAATTTTGAATCTGCAAGTAGGTAAATCTTACATAAAACTTAAAATTTTATGAATTACGTGCTCAGGCGACTTAATACTTTACCAGTTTCCTAATATGACTCAATATGTCTTGATTAAATACCTACAACAGTAAATGAATTCGTATCGTATAATGCATCGTTGATTTTCTCATTACCTTTATAATTAGGGGTTCCCATAAAGAAACCATGAACAAGGAAAGCTTCATTTTTGAAACTAATTACATCATTAGGGGTAAGGGTTTCATAATAATTTCAACTTTATGTTCCAGCCTTACAGTGCTTTTTGTCTTGACTGACAAAAGTAACTTTCTGCCATGTGTCTATACTAATAATTACTAAGTGCTGTATACTAAACTTCTACTGCATGCCTAGATCATTCATTATAAACCGGTATTGTAGACTATAAATCATCTTTCATAGTTCTAGACAGACTTGCGTTTTTTATAGGTTTCTTTGTAATCATGTTTTATGTTTCTTGTACCATCTGCATCTTAATAGCTACTACAAGATTGTTAGGATCTAACTACGAGATTTAGATCTCGTTTTGTAAATTCTGATTTTATATTTCAAATATTTTTCATGATTTTAACCCAAGGTTTTGAAATTTTTTTTTACTTTGTGCTGCACGGTTTGGAATATCCTATCCCATTTCTTTCCGTGGTTTGAGGAAAGGGGCTCATGAATTCCAAGCAATATATTGTTTATTAAATCATAGGATAAAATGCGATCCACCGGCACCGATTGTTATGCGTCATTCCGCCCTGAAAACCTGAATACGTAAAAAGTGTTCAAATATCACAATTCAGGAGTACGATTTTTGAAAGAATAAATCAGCAGTAGAAAGATGCGTTTCTCCATAGTAATTTTGACATTTTCTACAGTTGACATTATTATTTTTTTTATAAAAAAATGGGTTTGCTCTTGACCTCAATCCAGTCCTGAGAACAGAGATGGGGTCGAAGATGTAGCGAGCTTACCCAGAAGAAGCCTATTCACTCTTACTTTAAAGTTATGTTAGTAGCTACTTATTTGCTGAGTTCAACGTATGAGTTTCAAAAATCGCACTCTAGCTAGAACATTTTTGGTAGCTGTAGCAAGTCTTCTAACTACCCCGGAAAGCCACACAGCCGGTACTCATATTCTTATACAGGGTGTCCCGTAAATCAACGTCAAGCCGGAATCAGGCCAAATCATAAGAGTTACCAGAAAAATAAACAATTAAATCTAAGTCATGATTATTACAGGCTTTTTTAATGTACATCATGTGATGGTTTATTTTTATTTTTCTGGTAAGTAACTATTACCATTTGCCCTATCACCCGATTCCGGCTTGACGTTGATTTACGGGACACCCTATATACTTCACGTTTATCAATCACTGAAATCAGCCCACATCAACTCACTGCTGGGCTTGTCTCCTTTTATTGCCCCACTCCTCGCGGTCTCCATAAGTTTACACAAATCAGTATTCGTTCTTTTCATAAACTACTAAAACTTTCTTCTAAATTACAAATACTAAAAACAACATGATCATCGATTGAAAATTCATGTCGTGACTAACTAAAACCTATGGATTTTGAGTTCATCGCCCCCTTACGTCATCTAAGGTCCCAACCATCAAGTTTTTGCTTTGCTTCATCAAACATCCTTCCTGGCCAACTTTAATTTGCTGTCGACACAAAATGTTGTATTCTGTTTCGTCTTTGTATCTCGTACTTCTTTTGAGTTTAACCTGGTTTTTGAACAGCATATTTATGTTGGTTGAAAAACAGAACAATAACAAAATTACAGTCATAAATAATCTCAAAGAAATAAAACGCAAAACTTAGCTTCCATATAATTACAGCTATAATTGCCATGGCATAGTGAGAGATTGCGCAAATTAAAACGTTCAATGTAACTTTTATTTCCTTCGCTTGCGCATCATAGTTGAGCGTGTTTTTTGTGAGCTTCGCCCAAGAATTCCCAAGATCCAATCAGTTTAATGAACCTTTGCAAGTAGCTATAATTTTTTACTTTCTTGTTACGTGCGTGTACATGTGGCAACATTGTTATCTGCTTAGGTTTTTATGGGCAGCTTCTTTTGAGAGCTTTGAACTTTAATTATACTTTATATATTGTTTTAAGTTTACTATTTTACTAGATGTCGGCCGTGACTTCGACCCTGTTTGAATTTAAAAATTATCCTATATAATATGTTAATCCAGAACAATAGTAGGTAATTGCACACCGAGGGCAGGAAAGTAAGAAAGGTCTCAGATCTCATGTAATTGTTCATGTGATCTCATGGGAGTTCAACAAACATGCGATCTGAGGCTTTCTTATTTACTGCCCGCGGTTAGTATACTATTTTTTCCTCGACGGAGTTGGAAAGCGGCAACTTCGTTTAGCGCAGCGGGACGAAAATTGACGCTTTCCGTCCGGAGGGGAGAAAAATATTATACCTTTCTGCCTTCATTCAAATCCGTTCAATCGTCTATCTACTAAATTTTCTCATTTATAATATGAGAGGATAGGATTGTAATAATAGTATACCCTTTATAATTTTCAATTTGAAAGCCAATATTGTGAAATATGTGCCTATACCTACCTAGCTATACCTATTGTAGTAGGTTTTCCTCAAGCGTGTTATCATTATTATTAGGTAGTTACTCGCCATTTTTCGAAGTTAAGTCATCACTTATATGCCATCATATTATCATAGTTTACTATAACTTGAAAACAGTCGGACTACTAATATTAGGCGACCAGCGACCAGCGTGGTCGCTGTAGGCGACCGTCAAATTAGGCAATCGTCAAATCACAACCTCTCTAAGAATTTTTGAAGTGAAACTTTTGAAGTAAAACTTCTTATGGGAGGGGCTGAAATTCTGATCCGCGACATTTTTGTGTGACGGAAGTTCGAAATTTAAATCGGAACAAGTTTCACATCTGCCGGGCGTCCCGTGACGGCGAACTTTTTTTTTCGTAGGATGCTAAAAACAGAGGACTGTAGCAAACAAATGGAGGCTTATATGCAGTGGATGAGTGAATCATCTCTCCACTGCATATAACTCTCAACGATCAGAAGGATCAGAAATGGTCAGAACCTTTGTTAAAACAACTTTTTAAGCCAGTTCTAGCGAAGTTTACTTATGGAGTAACATTTTATAACATTATTTGTACATACTACTGATTTCTGTCCTGATAATGCACAACCAGCAACAAATAGGTCTTACGTCGTCGTGTACGTCTGAAACTAAGTCTTATCTCCATTTATTAAAGTTCAAACTCCCTAACTTTCATTGTCAAATGCAATATCGTACAAGTAAATATTAGAGTCCGATAGCAGATATTGGGTTAAATAAATCGTGATCACACAATATGCCAAGTGCTGCCAGGGAGTGCCCACTTGACCCCAATCACCTTGCTCAAATTGTAGGGACATTCGCCCACTTATACACACAGGGTGATGTCCATAAAAATGTTTTGCCGCAATAATAATTGATGATATACGTACAGAGAGCATCAATATAACCGGAAGGGGATTCGATTTCTCTGATGCTAACCGTTCACATATTCTCGAGAGGCGTGTGACCTATAGTGGGACGTATGTTGACTGGTGATGATGATGATCCAGTCACCAGACAGCCTAGAAAAATTAAAGTTTAGTTTAGACCATCAAACTGAACAACTTTCACTAATGGAGACAACATCGAGAAAAAATCTGCTGTTTTGTACAAAACTACAGTACTTAGGTACCTACTTATCCCAAATGTATGGGACAGCAGATTTTTTTTGGTATACCCTTTGTATTCATTCACTTCACAACCATATTCCCATTTCAGTTATAACTTGGCTATAACTTCCAATCCTTCTGCTAGGGTTGAAATCATGAAATTAATAAAAAAAAAAAAAAACACGCAAGTAAACATTTTTGATTAATATCGTCCCACTACTGGGCTCAGGACTCCCTTCACGAATCAGAGTTGAATATTGTAACCTAAGGACCTTATTACACCAGCAACATTCTAGCGTTAGCGACGAAGCTTGAAATTTTTTCGAAGGCTTTTCAAAAAGATTAAGAAAATCACTGCGATTATGGCGAAATCTCAGCGATTTTTGACATGAAAGCCCTAAACAAAACACACAGAAACCAATAAATTAACCAGTTGTTTCTGGGATTCTCGAAGAAATAGCGTTTCCGATTGTTTGACACCAATTTGCCATAAGAGATAACTGGAACATGAACGCTCATCTAGGCTGCAAAAAAAAAGGGAATGTACCCAGTATTTTCCTTTGCTGTAATAACACGAACTCCTGGAAGCCAATTAAAAAACGTAGGACTTTTTTTAAGCTTGTTTACGACAATCTTTCGAAGTAGATACGAACAGGTGTTAAAGTGCTTATTTATTACGCGAGTACGTTTGTGAACGAAAAGAAATAAAGGAAATCCAGAGGTTTAGAGTTGAAGCTTTTTTATTTGAGTACGCATGGGAATTAATTGTAGGTATGTACACTGTATAGTTACAGATGATCTATAATTTTTTATTCTCCGTTCCACATATAAGTATGACATTTTTGTTTTAATTTTATTAACATCCCTATATAGAGATATACAAATAGATGAACAATTTATTTAACAATATAAGTAACACACATAATATGACAGTACAGTATATTACAACAGTACACAGCCAGCATACAGTACCTATTTTTAATTAAAGTATAAACTTCGAAACCTTTGGATTCAAAATATTTCCGGAAAATTAAGTTTTTTCTTATTTTGGTAACTAGCTCTGCGGAATTGGGTGAAAACAAAATTATTATTCCATACATGTGCTAGATTTTGATACTTTATGGGACTGGATAATCTGTTTCCCAATGTCAAAGATTTGTATTTATTTATAATTTAATTCCCAACGAACAATACTGTAACATCCTGTATTTACAGCAGGTAGGTACCACAAATAACTGATGAAGCTCTTAATGACGTAATCTCAAAAATGACCACACCTGTGCTTGTCCGTTACCACGCTTGACCATACATGTTCATGATGAGTCATACTTTAATCATCACTATAGTTTTTGTATAAAAGAAAATTAAACACAATATGTAAACTAAAGAAAATTAATATTTCTTTAATGTCACATTTACCTTGTAAGGCCTAACGACCTATTTAAGCACATAAGTTAGAAGGTAAATAAGTAGCTAGTATTTTATTAGCCTATGCTAAGCAAAGACAAAATGAATCAATTTCCTTTTTTAGCGAATAAAGGTCTAGACTGGGAAGCATGAAACCTGAATGTAGGAATAAACAAACGTCAAAAATGTGTTTGGACCTTCAAAGACTATAATGGTGAAGGAAAACATTGTGAGTAAACCTGCTTTTGTATAAAAATTATGTCTTGGATCAGGTCCAAAAAACATTGTTACAATATATACTCGTAAGTTCAAACTATAAACTAAAATCAAGTAAGGCGAATGCTACACGCTCGATATCTAACGCGATATTTGGATTGCAATCCATGATTCATGATTATTATATACTCCTTCTTAATATGCTGACACTTTTGTAAGGGGATGATCAGACCGTCAAACTGAACAACTATTTCTATGGGACCAACAACGAAATTGCGAAAAAAAAATCTGCTGTCCCATACATTTGGTTGGCTCAAGTAGGTTTGCAGTTTTGTATGGAACAGCAGATTTTTTTTTCGCTATTACGGCCTTGGTCCCATACTGAAAGTTGTTCAGTGTGATGGTCTGATCATCCTCTTAAAAAACTGTCAGCATAAGAAAGACCCTATAAGTATCGTGATTCAGGCCATTTCATTTCTTATCACGGTCTGTATCACAATACAAATATCGCGATAATTACAGTGTAGCATACGCCTATGTTCCGTCAGTTACTGCCTACGATTCATAGTTCTACTCAAATATCAAAAATGCGTTTTTTTCCCTTGCTTGATATTTTTTGCCATTATATTCAAGACCCGGAAATGTAACTGATGCTTTTGACACCAGATCTTTAAGTGTAGGCATCACATCAGTAGTAAATAAGTCTCATATACTACTATACCTTCAATTTCTACGCGTAACAAGTCGACTGATTTTTAAACTCTTGGTTGTAGATATGCCCTGAATTCAGCCATCAATCATAAACCCTACACATAGCATAGCATATGCTCACGACCATATTCCCCGAGGGGGTAGTCAGAGATACGCAATACAGGTGTAACCAAACACCCTAGCTTCAGGCCATAAAACTGAACAACTTTCACTATAGTCAACATCGAAATAAAAAAAAAAAAAAAAAACTGTCCCATACCTACCTGCATTTAAGTCGAGTCGGTACCTACTGCAGTTTTGTATGAACCAGCTGATTTATTTTTCGCGATTTCGACGTTGGCTCCTTAGGGAAAGTTGTTCAGTTTGATGGTCTGAAGTATCCCTTAAGTAAAGAAAAAAGATGTTTCATAAGTAAAAATAAATATTCAAAACTCTTAGACCGGTTGTTTAGACCGTCAAACTGAACAACTTTCTCTATGAGACCAACATCGAAATAGCGAAAAAAAAAATTGATATCCCATACTTTAGCTCTAGTCGATTTGTAGAGTATGGAACATCAATTTTTTTTTCACGATTTCGATATTGGTCCTATAGTAAAAGTGGTTCAGTTTCATAGTCTAAACCACCCACCCCCTTAGATGTTTATTTGTATTGTTGTAACACCTTGTATAATATAGGTATGCAATCGAGGTCTGTGGAACTCGATGTGTGATACGAATCGGTTGGTAAACAGGAATCATAGCCAGACAACGATTTCGGAAAAAAAATCACATGATAGAAAAACAATAGAACAATACAAGGAAGTGTTTGCCGGGCTGTTTCATGTGAACTAGCTTAATATTCCTTTCCTACTAGAAAAAAAAACGTTTCGTATTCCATACCCTATCACTTTGAGACTCATTTCCGAACAAGAAAAATTTAATGTTGAATGTAGAAAAGTTTAGGAAATACCTTTGCCCAGCAGTGGAACAAAACGGATTGAAAAATAATGTTGAAAAGTCTGAAAATAGTTTTATTTCGTTTCAGAATAACAGGGATGTTGAAAAATTAAGCCATTGACCCTTAGAACCTTGTCAGTAACCATAACCATACAATTTCCTAACTTACATGTTTTACACATCTCACACATTAGGTAGGTACCTACCCAGTTAAAAAGTGTTTGAACGCACAATTTATTTCAATCGTCAATCTAACTTCTCTGATGTGATGACAGATGAATGACATAATCAACCTCCACTGTAGGTTAGATAGACCAAATAACATAATGAATGATGATGAATGAGTCGATGACCGCCTGATGATGATGATGAAGCTCTTATTATAAGAGAAAAGAGATAAGGCAACATTTATAAATACGAAAAAAAACATACCTATACAACGTGTTAATGAATAAAGGTCTAGAAAGAAGTTTGTTTAGAAGCGAGAGTAGCATCAATTAGAGTTATCAAGGTTTCAATAGGGTACATTTTTTCAAAATATTAAATAGTTAGTTTGTATACTTAATTTAAAATATACTTACTGAACTCGATGTGAACAACCCATCGCATGTGTACACTCACCCTACTAACTACCAAAAGAAGATTCACAAAATATATCCATGAGCACGCTAGCGCTTTCATTCATTCCTGAAATAATAAGAAATCATTTTTGCATAAATATTTAAATTGCGAATAACTCTGTTATTATTAAAATAATTACATTATTGTTTCAACGCAATTATTTCATTATAAATAATTTTGTGTGTATCAGGTAATGCGCTTATTAAATAAAGACCTCAAAACAGGCATCTGATAACTAAAACCAACTTAAAACGTACATTTCATTCCTTCCTTCTGAGCATCCTGTTAGCAACAGAGGTTCCCATAGTAAAAATAAAAAATCCGTTGTTCCGTCGACTGGAACCAAGCCCGACACCGTGACCGACCACCCCTCGGAACAAGCCACCGTGGTCTATGGGAGAGTGGCTATAATTACTGTTTGGATACGGGCAAACGTTTTCTGTACTTTTAAACTTTTTAAAGGTTTTTTATCGTACATTTATTAAGTTATTTACCATTATTAAGGGTGGCCAGAGATGCTCTAACTACAAATGATTCTTTATAGTCGTTGCTTCTTATAGGGTCCTTCTTAATTCTGCCGGTTTTTCCTATAGCTTTCTTTGGGAAAGTTGATCAGTATCATGGGTACAATCACCCATTCAAGTAAAGCAACTGTTGCCCTAACATCCTGTATATACAGGGTACTTCTTAATATGTTGTCGGTTATTTAAGAGGTTGGCCAGACCATCAAACTGAACAACTTTCTCCATAGGACTAAATTCGAAATCGCATAACAATCTGCAGTTCCATACAAAACTGCAATCCTAGACTCCTACTCAACCCAATTTGTAGGCATATGGAAAGATGATATTTTTCGCTATTTCGATTTTGGCCCAATAGATAAAGTTGTTCAGTATGGGAGTCGGATCGTTCTCTTAAAGAACCCACAGTATTTGATTAGTATATTTATTATATCAAGTCGGTAGGTTTCTTACTCCAAAAAAACACGGTAAAAGGAACTGTATGCTGCCAGGAATAAAAGGAACTGCCAAAATAATAAAAACGTACCTAAGGAGATGGTCGACACGACATTTGCACATTTGCATACAAGACTATTGAAGAAAGCCCTAACGCAATTCGCGTGCCAAATGGAATTCAAACCCCTTCAGCCGTTCGAATTCTGACATCGACAGAATAGTCGTTCATGATAAACGTGATACTTAAAAAGCTAACAATAAGATTCCTCAATTATAATTATCTCCTGTTCCTTCTCAAGAAGGAATCGTTAGCATAAGCAGGATAGCAATAATCGTAAACGGTTTCTGAAAATTCGGCAGCATACCATAACCAATTTCAAATTGTTCTAAATTTAAAACTTCTGAACATTGCCCTGAGTAAAAGCTGATTGCGCTCCGATCACAGCTCGACCAATTTTCCCTGACTGTTAAAACGACAGTGATATTGAAAAACAACCTTTTGTTTTAACAAAATAAAAGTTCGAATTCGTGGTTACAAAAAATCACACGAACGTGTAACTTTGTGCAGTCTACATAAGAATAAGTCACGGATGCGATAAAATTCGCGCATCTCACGCGATTTTTGAAGTCACGCAAAGAATTCGACGAGTTCAGAGAAAAAATAACTGTTTTCAGACATTTTTAAGAGGTAAAATATTAAAAAACACGATTCAACATTTTAAGCTTAAATGGTCAAACAATTTTTTTAGGGTTTCTAGGGTTAGAATTTGCTAAAAAAAGAAAGTTAGAAACATCACAAAACTATACGGGCATTTTTGACGAGGCAATGGTATACGTACCTACGTACCGTGTAGTCAAAAATGCCTTTTAAATAGTTTTGTCACGTCTCAAACTCTAATTTTTTTGCAACTCTTAATATACAGGGTGTAAGGAAAAATGTTATTAACCTTTAAACTTTAAACCACATACTCTTCCCATCAAACCGAACAGCTTTTACTATGGGAGCAAACCTGTCAGCGCAAAAAAAATCTGCTGTTCCATACTAAACTGCAATATGCCTATTCGACTCAACATATTATAAAACTTTTAATTCTTTTTTGTTCTGACAGGTTTGCTCCCATAGTAAAAGTTGTTCAGTTTGATAGGTTTAAAGAACTATAAAGGTTAATGATACTTTTCCTTACATTCTTAAACAGAAAGTTGGTAATTGTAACAATGTTTCTGACACTGAGTAATTTAATAATTTACATTAGGTATATTTAGTCCCTACATCGTAAAAAATTTAACGTGAATTTTAGCGAGTTTTCTTTTTGATCGATGTGTCTTTTGTGCATACGGTTTTGTCTACGTTATGGATTAGTTAACGTCAACTTTTGAGATAAATACGAGTTCGTTTGGACACAGTTGAGTAATTTACTACTTGCTTGGTTATTTAAGAGTTACGTCGACGTGTTGACAATTTATTAGTCTAAGTTTTTTGCAACGATATGATGGGAACGAAAACAGTACTTAATTTAGAGTCTCAGCACGCATTTAAATCATGGCTTGTCATTTTGCTATTTTTGTTAACTTTTTTAAGTTTGCAACATCCTGAGGTATTTTAATTAAGATTGCAAGTAAAACATCGCGTTTCATTAGACGAGAGAATGCATGGATATGCAGAGATGACTGACAACTAGTACCAACCTCCAGGAGAGCGATTTTTGAATCTCATTCGGTGAGCTCAGCAGTTGAAAATGTCAAAATAACTATGGAGATATGCATCTTTATACTGCTAAACTGACTTTCAAAAATCATACTACAGGAGAGCGATTTTTTAAAGTCAAATCAGCAGTGAAAAGATGCGTATCTCCGTAGTTATTTTGACATTTTTAACAGCTGAGCTCACCGAATGAGATTCAAAAATCGCACTCCTGCAATGAAGAGGAATGAAGAAGAAGAAAGTAAAAGATGCATTGTTAATGATTATTGATTATAATGTAAAGTTTGTTGGAGTAAGGCCCTAAGGATACCCTCCTTGAGGGTAGGTCGGTCGGTCTGTGGTTTCGAAGTGGGATCTATGTAAAACAAATGCTTTAATATTTTTTCACTTGTTTACATTACAGGGTTAGGGTAAACAATTGCATTACTTTAAGGCGTGATTGCGTTGCATTAATTTAAGACTCGATAGAAGAAGGCGTGATTGTTACTATAGTACCTACTGAACAACTATCCCGAAGAAACCTATAGGAAATTCTTAAAAAAATTCAGACTTTTAATACAAAAGTTCGATCTGCTGATTGCATTTAGTATGGGGAAGTCCATACATTTTATTACGAGGTTTCTTAGGGAAAGTAACTTAAAGTAATGCAACTGTTTACCCTAACATCCTGTATAAACAAGAAGAACTTGGTAGCTATAACAAAATCAACGAATCGATAGCTGTTTTTGTAATTATGTTTTTTTATTTATTTCTTATGTGTATACCTAGGCAGGTAGGTATTATAAAACATGTTTTGAATGACGATTTTTGCATACTTACATCTTAAGTCATTTCTAATTGTGCATAATAGACATGCAAATGCATAACAGTATCCTTTCTGTCGTCGAAAAAGAACGAAAAAATATATTTTGACAATAATTTTGTCTGTAACATAAATTTTTACGACAATAAGTGCCCATAAATCGACCACTTCTTCGATTCTTAGCTGTCAAATTGACAAAGACTGTTGTTAAATCGTAAGTGGTGACCTCTGGTGCATGCGAGCTGCAAAGGTCCCGGGTTCGATGCCCGGCCATGCCCCGGTAACTGTGGGTTCCTTGTTTGAAACCTCACCCGATAAGCTTGGCAGAGTTGGTAGCATATGCGGTGACGGTGGTAGATCCATTGTTTTGAGCCTAGTCGTAGCCCGCAAGTACTTGCGCATGTTCTCTATGTTTAGTACCTATATCGTTCCTATAATTGAATGTCTGGGATAGATTGATGATTGAAATTACTGTTTCAAAACATCTTATTCATGGTCCTCCTACCCTTATCATTTTGGGGTAGACGCAAAATGTACATACACAGGTCATTCTTGTCACTACAGTGTCATGCTGACACTTTTTTAAAGGGATGATCAGACCATCAAACTGAACAACTTTCTCTATGGGACCATATCAAAATCGCGAAAAAAAATACCGCTGTTCCATACAAAAACTACTCAATACTCAATATTTTATTGCATTCCATAATGTACAACAAGGTGTTAACTTATAACTACAAACCTACCTAAACAAATCTGCTTTCATCATACATTTGGCTCGAGTAGGTTGGAGTTTTGTATGGAACAGAATCACTTTACATCTTTTTATTATAATTTTTATCAGTAATATAAGTATACTTAAATCTTAACAATCTGAAGCCCGGCTTCTGTTTACCAACATAGTAACATATACTTACATATATATTATATGGAGTCCCGTTAGTTGCAGCCAGTTGAATGACCTCGTCCACACATACAGTCGTGTTTACTATACCAAGTTGTAAGGTATAATCTGAAGAGTTGGTGTTTATTAAGTATTTCACGTATTTACGTCTAAAAGAAATTAAGGGACACTTGTTATTTCGAGTCGAATGAGATGAGAAGTCGCCACTTGTGGTTTCCATTTTAAAATCGACAGTAATAGTAGTACCTAATATTTTACTTACTACTTACCTATAATTTTTTTTTTCATAAAGTAATTTTAGGGTTTATTAAAATAAAAATAATAAAAATTCGAATCTACAACGTAGGCATTGAATAAATAACCAATTTTAAGATTGATAGATTTTTTATTTAAAAATCAATAATTTTATACTAAATTTCATTCATTTAATGATTCGAAAAATTCTCACTTTAGTCATTGCTGTTTTTTAATTTTGATTTCTTACTTATTGGCTACTAAGGTGAAACCTAACCGGGACAATTTTGATAAAACTTAAAAATAAGAAAATCTGCTATGAATTGAATTTCGAACCCAAGAGGCCGATACCTTTTTCTTTAGGCTAAAATATAGGAGATATTTTAAAATTTAAGTGAAATAAACATTAGATTATCGAGTCCCCAAATACATAAAAATGCCTTTTTTACCTGCAAACTTAATTTAGAAATCGTAAAATCTCTTTAAAGTGTTTTTTTTTATTCAGTTTTATAATTTGTTTATGCTTTTTTGTGACAATAATTCGTACCCGTAGAAAGAGAAGGAACTAGAAGGAAGCACGTGTCTTGTCATATCACTCCGTAAGAGATGCACATAGCAAATTCGCTCTAGTTAAAAAAGGAGATCGCTACTTATTGCTGTCCTTATCGACGTAACCACTTTTTTGTTCTACGACGGCTGTCTGACTCCGGAGTCAGACATCTTTCTTCATACAAATTGTATAGGATTTTATGACTATCGCTGTCTCATACGCGGTTACACTGATGTTACGTCTACCAGCGTAAGCGAAAATTTTTCGTCTATGTTCGTACCTAAAGTTCAGCGACGTCCGACGTAAAACATAATCAACACACGATTTTGGATCTAGACCGGCGACAAAAAATGCACGCAAAAGTTAATTTAAATAAGACGCAAAATTAAATATGCCTTTATTGCAATCAACAGATCCAAGTAATTATAAAACCGGCAGTAATTAATTTAATTACGTCCTTTTTGAATCTGATTAGGCCACTAAAATACAAAGTGCGGCCGTCTCGGACCGCCACAATTTTATGATCAACCTCAAAAAAGATTCCTTAATCTCAAAATATCGATGAACTCTTCACTACGGATTAAAAAGTCGTCATTCGCGGTAGAATGACGTTTCATTGAACTTGTTTGGGCGCCGACGTCTTCCCGTGTTGTCACCAAGTTCGCATTTGAATGTAAAACTTCTACAACAGGTACCTATGCAATCATTAAAATGGGTAATTTAATGTTAGTGATATCCTTATTTATTCATACGCACGTGGCCGCGTGGGTGTCAATTATAGGAACAGTGCCTTAACTTGTTTTATGTCGTTTAGTCCGGTAGTTTTGTAGACAATTTTATGGGTTACTGCATCAACTTTTGCAACAATTTTTGCACTCAGTAGCACTTCATTTAGGGCCATTCAGAAATTTTCATGATACATTTTTTTTTCTATGAGAAAGGTTTTGATTAAAATCATAATCAGATCTTATTTTAATCATGTTTTGAATGCAGTACACCAATTCTCAGAAGGAATGCACGGAGTCAATATATTTAATACCTTTATTTTGAACCTTTGTATTTAATTCGTGGAATATATCTACGTGTAGGTACATCAGTTATTGTTATTTATTGACTGTATAATTTCCATGACAGCTTGTAATTAAGTGGAACGGTTATTAATTTACAACATCTTTATAACTTGATCGATATATATACCATATACCAGCGCATATTAATTAAAAAATATTTACTTTATTTTTCATATTCTTTTGTAAAAAAAAAACAGTTCCTAAAGTATTTAAACGTTGGTTCTAGCTGGTTTCTAACTACCCCGCGAGGTACAGTCGTGAGTTTATATACCTTACCTTACCGTTACCTTACCTTTTTTTACCTTTACTCTATTTTAATTTATATTGCCTGATTGTTTTGCCTAAAGGTCTTCTTTTGACCTGTTTAGTACAGTAAAATCATCCAAAATTCCTTATTTTCCTTTTTCATTTTCAAAATGCACCTCAAAACAGAAGACACATAAACAACGATCGGTAAACCACATCGATTCCATTCCATTGTTATGCCTTGGAATACATAAAAAAGTACATTTAAATATTCTACAATGTAAAACCGTGCGTAACTCAGGTAGCCGACTCGGTTCAGCTCAATAAAATACACTCCGTAATACTCCGCAAGGCTTTTTTTATTTTTTTTCGACCACGTCAGGCACCGACACACTTGGTTCAGAACCAGTTTTTATCCGTGGACGCTATCTCTTGAGTTTAGAACGCCTTCGGCTGTTTTTTTTTTTAATTTTTTTTAATTTTTCTTTAAAGCGATGATCCTTATTCAATTACGTATCGTGTTACGAAAGATTGTTATCTACGTGAATTTACATGCGTGAAAAATTACTTTTGGTGTTTGTTTTATTTTTATTTTTTATAAAAAAATAAGCATAGCGTACAAAATATACTGTTTTGATAAACTTTGGTTTTTTAATAAAACACAGGACAAAGTTGAAGAGTTAAATAGGCATTTTCGCAGCAAAAAAAAAAGAATAAAACACACGCGCTTGTTTTATTTCTAAAATTTTGGTATTAAAAAGGGAAAAAAGGATTTAATGCCATGTGGTTTACGATGTCCTCTTATTTAAGAGCATCGTAAACTTCCAAATAAATTCGGAGTCCATAATTTATGCAACCACAACACAGATTTGTTATTGTCAAATTTTTATTAACGTCCATAAAAACCTTTAAAAAATTGATGGGTTTATCACCAGAAATCTTTAAAATATGTACCTTTAAAATGTTAAAGGCATGCTTATTTTTTGTTGCCTTTACAAATATTTTGCTTAAAAAGATTTGAGCGGTAGGTAAAAAATAGGGTAGGTACTTATTATAACCATACTTTATATTTTCTACTCAGAATTCTTAGATTATCAAGATAGACAGTCAAAGCTACGAAAGCGTCGAAAAAAGTAGGAACCAGTACTGGTTCCAAAACCGTATACATATACACGCACACATACATAATTAGTATGGCGCCTCACGCACACCAACCTAAGAAAGTTAGCCCCTTTTGTTTTATACGGAACAAGTGTGAGGCTCATTCTAGACATATACTTTTTCTAAGTCAGAATTATTGTTTATAAACGAAAAGTTTCTCAAACATTTATTGGAAGACACGACACGAAGCGTGCGTCAAATCAAAATATACCTAGAATATCAACATTCACACTACGATGAAACTACGAGTAGATTAGAAATAAACTCCAGGTTAGGTTGGTAACCCATGATCTTTTGTACAGAAAAACAACTGAAAGAGCTATTTTACCCGGAATTTATTTTGCTAACCTAGGTTGACGTAATATTCCAAAGTGATGAAGTGAAGCCAGATTTGTGGGAAACGGCTACTTTTAACTCCAAAAACGAAATGAAATGAATTCTACGCAAACAAGATATTTTACGATATACATAATTTTACTAAAAGATCCCGCAACTTATACGTACAAAGTGCGCAGACGCACTGGCTTAGGTGAACTTAGGACAATGTTATTGTACATCATGTAGGTAGATGTAAGGTATTTTTTGCAATCCTTGATAAAAAATAGCATCATTATTATATCAGCTTGTAATTTCATATAGCTAGGCAGTAGGCTCTGCTTTCGTTTTCGCATTGATACATGACTCCTTTAGTCTTTTGCTTTGATATCTATTTGATAGCACCGACCGATGCTGATGTCAAAAGTTATTTTCGTCTTTAAAATAAAGTTTACATGTTTTAATATTATGAGCCGTTTCTGTCCTATTATCGTATCCTTGAATTTTAATTATTACAAAAGATGATTAGAAAAGGATTTGTTTTGCTGTGTTTCAGATGAAAAGAAAAACATAGATTGTTAGATTTGTTAGTTGTAGCAAAGTTTATAGCCATCCCAAAAGAAATCACGATCATTAGTTTATGTATGGAGACCCTAGCTTTGACCCTAGGCTGCTGGTGTCCTGAGGGAAAATTTTCCTCAAATGTCTCTCAAACCGCCTATTCGAGGCGACAGGCGACAGGATCAGCCTAGCGATCCAAAGAGGCAAAACGCTGCCAGCCTCCTAGGCACTCTGCCTCGAGTAAGGGCTTTAGAGCGAATTTTTGACCCATAAGTAGGTAAGGTGTTTTTTGTTTCGTTTTTCTCTTTGATAAAGTTATATTATGTCAAGATTAACAGTCGAAGATACGAAAGCGTTGAAAAAAATTAGAACCAGTACTGGCTCCTAAACCCTATACATATACACGCACACATACATAATTAGTATGGCGCCACACGCACATCAACCTATGAAACATGGCCCCTTTTGTTTTATACGGTAAAACAGTGAGGCTCATTCTAGACATATACTTTTTGCAAGGTTTTTCTATCAGACGCTCTATTTTACACATACTATAATATATTATTTTTTCGTTATGTATTGATAAAAATAAAAACGTTGTATATGTATCTGTGTAATTTGATTCCTTCTTCACAAAGAACTCCGTTTGTTTCCAAACACGCTTCCACGGAATCGTCGTAATTTGCCGCTTGCCGTTCATTTTCTGGAATCATTTCATATTGGTTACTCCCAGTGTTTTTGGAATCGACCCCCGTATTTGGCATGCTTACTCCGGCATTTTAATCGCAGTTAGATTCTCAGATTTTTGAGATGGCGGAAAATAATTTTGCGTGGGAACACGTATATTGTTTTCTGGGAACTAAATGTAGCTTATTTTGCAGGTGCGGTTTAGGGTTTTGATCTGATTGATTATTTGAATAAAGATTGAAAAAATCAGGTCATCTTCTTCTTATCGTGTCGACTTCAAATTTTGAACAAAGTCGCTAAATAGTACCTTGCCAGAATTCGGTATGTCAAGTTTTTTTTTGGAGGGCTGAATCGAAAACCATTTCGAGATAATTGTCTCAATAATCATATTTTCTATGTCAGAGATTTTAAAATGAAAGGATTACAGATATTTTTAATAAAATAACGTCGTTTTTCGGTCCGTGCAGTGACGTCACTGGCATACCTGTGAACTCCTTGGTAAACATAAAATCAACTTAAAATAACCGGCCTTTAAGAAAAAAAAAACTTTCACAATGTCTGAATTTGACATTTGATGTTGCCGTATCTTTTTCCAGCATAGAGTTAGAAAGAGGAGGCAGGTTTTAATTTTTTTTAAATACAGCTGTAGGTAGTTTTTCTCCATGGAGTTCGAATTATTTTCTCTCCACCATTTTTGCACTTAGAGATTACAGATCAAAATAATTTAAAAATTATATTTATATTGATAAACTCGATGAATCGCAATAAGAATGAAATAGGTATCTTAAAATTATGTCTTCTGTCCGTAAAAAATATAAAAATGAAGACAAAATAAAACTTGACATACCGAATTGGGCAACCAATACTGCACCGTCGCTAGCGGTCATGAGCTCCTCCTGCGTTAGGGCACGCAAGGCACGATGTAAGATGGGCCATCATTAGTGGAGCTCCACCAAAAATTCAGGAGGCTAGCGGGATTAGAACTAGTGGCATCCCAAACCAGAGCAAGAGGCTGGCTAGGTCAGGCTATACAACAAATTGAAGACACGATTTGTCATCAATGTTATCTCACTAGAACTTTGATAAAAGTAGATAATAGGGTAACACAGAAAATAATTTTTAATATTGGGTCCTTAACACGCTGACGATAGTTTTAAAGATCGCGATCTAACCATCAAACTGAACAACTTTCTTTCTCTCTGAAATGCTGATTTTTTTCAAGCTGAATTTTTCGTCTCGATTTCGACGTTGGTCCTATACAGGGTGTAAGGAAAAGTATCATTAACTTTTAAACCACATACTCTATCCATCAAACTGAACAATTTTAACTATGGGAGCAAACATATCAGAAAATAAAAATCTGCTGTGTCAACA
Source organism: Agonopterix heracliana (assembly GCA_963693445.1). Taxonomy (NCBI): domain Eukaryota; kingdom Metazoa; phylum Arthropoda; class Insecta; order Lepidoptera; family Depressariidae; genus Agonopterix; species Agonopterix heracliana. The sequence goes on from OY856321.1 coordinate 6,495,687, forward strand.
TTTTAGTCGAGTAATTGCAGTTTAGTATGTACTCGTAACAGCAATTTTTTTTTTTAGCTGACTGGTTTGCTCCTATAGTGAAAGTTGTTCAGTTTGATGGTCTGATCTTCCCTTTGTTTCAGCATATTAAGATGCTCCCGATGTTACAATCTTTGTCCAACCATACAAAACATATTCCTAATGTTTACATACATATTTTTGTTGTTTTTTTTTTCCTAATAAACTAACCAATATTTTTCTTTATTTACAGATTATTGGACTTTAAGGAAAAACACTGACTCCACATCAAGTGATAAAGAAAATTAGAATAATAGTATCATTATTTACCATCAACTTTTTAAGCAAACGCTCTGGCTGAAGTTTCTAAATGTGACTCACTATTTCATTCATTTTAGTCGGGTAAATAGACACTCGAAGAAATCTTAAACAAAATGTTTGTTAAATGTAACTCAACTTTAGTGACTACCGAACTGTTTTGTAAAAAATAATCAAACATTTGGTTATAATTAGCCAATTGTTTAGCTGTTTTAACCAAATGTTTGATTATGTTTTACAAAACAGTTCGGTAGTCATTAACGTTCGGTAGTCAGTGTACAGCAGTTTTATATGAACAAAAACTGATTTTTATTCTTTTCCTGAAGTTGGCTACATAGGTAGTGAAAGTTAATTAGTTTGATGGACTGAATTCACATTTTCAGTATTTGCCTGGCTGTTTCTTACACCCTGTATAGATTAGGACTGAAAGTGACCTCAAGTGTTCTCAATGCTAATATGGTTTCGTGATGATGATGATCAGAGTCACATTTAGAAATGCCAGTCTAATAGTGTAAATGGATTGTTTTATCGCATGATCTAAATTATTAAAAAAATCATTTATTATATATTTATATAGGTAGATTAGTTACGTAGATACGCTATGTTCCATTTAATGAAAAAACACTCAATTTTATCAGAGGTCAATTATTTGTATTATTATAAAAAGTACGCTTTTTTCGATTTTTACTTAGAGGCTAAATTCCTTTTGAAATTCTGTCAGTATGAAAACTTTTTAAAATTCGCTGCACTCAATCGTAATTTTTTTTAATTTCTTATTTTTAATTACAAAAAACAAGAATGTCACATTGTAGGTAGTCATTACAGATTTTAAATTTTTCGTGACATCACGTTTTTAATTAATGTTTATGCACCTATCTTTAAAGCCAATTTAGAAAGATGTTTTAGAATTTTTTGTTTCGATAAATTGAAATCAGCAATTACTACAATGTGGCATACACGGACTTGAAAGAAATACGGACCGAATATTGCAATAAAAAGATGTGAAGCATGCAAGGTAATACAATCTCGTTTGTTCTACAAGGGATCTACACTCATACAGATGCACTAGCTCTAGGTGCAGGTCCTACAACCCGTCACCTTATGTACCGCGTGACAGCACGCACACGAAAGAAATGGGTGCTTCACTCGTGATTAGACGAGATTACGTCTGGTTCTTTTTTTAAGTCTGTGGTGGCATAATTGTTTTTTTTTAGAATTGTTGTATAATTGATAAAAAAATAAAAAAATCGATTGAGAGGAGCATTGAAGGCAAACCACAGAGATTGGTTTTTAGATCGAGTTAAACAAAATTACGCTCTGATTCCCTTCGTTGTTTTTATTTGGAACCATTTCTTTTAACATTTATATCATTTTAAGTCTTTATAATGTAGAATCTAGTCTGTGATCTCTGCAATAATAATTGTCTATGATTTTCACCTAAAATGGGTGAAAGCTTCCTAATAATCTGTCCTTAGATTTTAATGTAAGTTAGAAAGAGAAAGATATTAGCGTATAGTATGGTCTTACCGGTTCTTTAAGCCAAGTCAGAGGCCTATGGTGAGGCGGCTTGAAAATACTCTGACAGCAAATTTATTAATCCATTCAATAATGTTGTGTAGCATGGTACTTCCTCTCCACCTTATTCTTGAGTCCGGACTGTGCCTTGCAATGGGACCTTATAGTTCAATGGAGATGCTTTTATAATCTTAGCTAAATCTTAGTAAGAAAATAATTTAAAAAAATTGAAATATCTATTTTCTTTTATCTGTCTAAAAAGCACTTAAAGTTGCCGTACAAGATGTAACACATCGGACATTCAACATGTCTTGTTTTAAAAATAAAAATAAGTTTGTGTTTTTAATTCTTCCAACTACACAATAATATCAACCACCGATTGTACGAAGTGCCATTTTATGTAGCTATTTCTTTTTTGCTTTTGTGTGTAAAAATAAAATTTGGTGCTAAAAATAATTGGTTTCAAAAAGTCCTAAACCAGAGTGGTATTTTTTCAATTACGCATTTTGCTATTCAAGCTAATAAACATTGTTATACTTTCTTACGCGGTTGAGTTCCCGTGGTCATGGCCACAGAAGAGAGAAAATAGAAGTAGCATGCAGTAGTATGCAGCTAGCGTCCCACTGATATGTTTGATATGACTATCGTTCTATCTATATTCATACATTTCGTTCAGAAAAAGGGTCATAAATCACTATGACAATTTTATGAAGATTCAATCATCAAATTGATGAAGGTTGAATTTATTTTGTACATATTTTCTGCTTTTCTGGGCACATGCTAGTTCTCGAACAAAATAGTCCTGGAGAGCGATTTTTGAAACTCGCACATGTTCAAATCAGCAGTAGAAAATGTCAAAATTACTTTGGAGATATGCATCTTTCTACTGCTGATCTGACTTTCAAAAATCGCACTCCTGTAGCATGATTTTTGAAAGTCAAATCAGCAGTAGAAAAATGCATTATATCTCCATAGGTATTAATTTTGACATTTTCTACTGCCGAGTTCAACATGTGATTTTCAAAATACCACTCTAGATATTATTTAGGTACTTACTGTTTCTCTTTTCTGTGATCATGGCAGTTGTGACACTGAAAAAATATCGGGAACATGGGTATGTTGTATGTAAGAGGGTCTTACCTAGTTCTTACCGCGTGTAAGAATTAGTTATTCTTAAAATATATTTTTGGCTTTCGAAATAGTGTAGGTATCCGATTGATTGAAAAGTAGAGTAGGTAATAAATATGACACTTTTGTCATTATGAGTGTATTTAAAACTAAATTAAAAGTTTTTCTGTTTCAAAAAACAGATTGTGTATTTATAAAATGTAGAAATAATGTACATTACGCTTTGAAAATGTTTTATGTTAATAAATGAATTGATAAATTTATTTGTTGTTTTTTTTTAATCTAAAGGATCTCGTAAAAGTCTTACCTACCAGGAAAATTAAAAATGCTGTGGAGGTGTTAACATTCGACAGATGACTTTTTTTAGTAAAATAAGTTAGTTCTTATGATTTTCGGGAACAAGATGACGTTTTTATTTTTTTTTGGTTTGGTTTAAGTACCTATATTATTTTAATTTAAAAAATAGAGTTACCTAAATAAAAAGGAAAAAATCAGACGTTTAATATACAACCATAAGATGTTGTGGCAATAACAGTGCTCGTAACCATAAAGGTACTGGTATACCTATCTTTAATTTTATACAAAATATAAAGATTCAAAATAAAGTAACTTGATAAAATCATAAAATTGCCTTACTGAAATCCATATTATCCTGGAACAGATTTATTCAGGCATATTCATGTAAGTTTTATTACGACATGGATCCCTAAAAAATGCAATAACTCAGAGGGAGACTGAGGGGTGAATCATCAAATTAACGGAATGCCTCACACGGTCGTGAGTCACTCTCAGTCCCAGGCCACGACCTACTATTTGAGGAATTTTGGAGCTTGACTTACGGGAACCAAACCTGTGTATGAGTAATTGAGATAATATAACACAATGCGCATATAGGATACCAATAGGACTGCCTTAAAAACTAAAATAATATGATGCTCTCAACTATATTTCCTCCAGGGAGCAGTCATTCTAAATACATAGGTATAAAAATAAAATTTAAGTAGGTAATTAATAATAATTATTGATTTCGGATAACATCTGTCAGTCAGAAGTTTCAGAAGAAGTTAGGATACATTTTCTTTCGATTTTATACAGGATGTAAGGGACAGCCCTCCGCAGACTGAAACGGTAAACTCAGACCATCAAAAACCTATAGGTACCCCTGGGTACGTAAAAAAAAATCAGCTGTTTCATTCAAAACTACGGTACCGTACCTACACGACCCTAATGTATAGGACAGCTGATTTTTTTCGCGTTTCCTGAGGTGGTTTCGTAGTGAAAGTTGTTCAGTTTTATGGTCTGAGTTCACCGTTTCAGTTTGCGGAGGGCTGTCCACTCCACACCCTGTGTTTGTGTAAGTAGGTATTACAAAAAGATGATACATATTTATAAAATATTTGTATATATATTTAGGTACCTATTTATTTTAAAAATACATTTCTAGAATGTTATAACATCCTACGTTGCGGTATGCGCAAGAGTTGTGATGCTTGTTTGGTAAGCGCCTCGTGTTAGAATGTTAGCAACCAAGACGATATACTTTATGATGGAAAGAATATCCTAAGGCGATCAAGTTTTTTATATCATTTCTGCATGCACCTGCTTTACAGCGCCCTAAGATAACAACGAGGTAAAATCTTTAAGTAATAATAAGGCAAATAAAAAAATGTTTTATTCTAAAAATTTTAATTTATTTTATTTATTCAGATTTAGGATTACTAACAAAGTTAACACAGATATATAATCACAGTTCTAAAGCTATTACAAAAAGCAGGTGAACTTCACTTATAAGTAACCACGGCATTCATAAATTATGTAAGAATGTTCGAAATAAGTATAAAACTTCAATTAAATCTCATGAATTTATTATTCTTATATTGAAAACTTTAATAATATTAAAGTTTATATTATAGTTTATATATATAAGTTATATTAAAGGAACATATTATGTTCCTTTACAGAGAACATGTTCACTGTACAATATACAGACATATAAGATATTATTTAGTCTGATGCATTCGGTAACACACGATAGATACGCTAAAAAACTGATATGATACGAGTATCTCATCTAAGTAGGTAGATTACAAAAGCTTAAAAGGCTCTGTGAAATATACGGTTTTATGTTTCAGGCCAAACCAGGTAACGTTTCCAGCATACCATGTTTCCACCGCTATTCCAATTTGCCAACATGGATTTGATGTTACGGATTCCCAAATTCCAGAAGTGGTGAAAGACTTTTGTATTCACCACTCACTCATCAGGTCGAAAGCAGGATCTTACGATGAGACATTTCTTGGTCCTGATTTCTTTGATATGTCTTCAAAAGCTGGAGAATTATTGAAAAGAATTATTTGTTTGGAAGGATCCAGTAGCTGAACAAAGACATACTACATTCAAAGTTTATCAAAATCCAAAAATAACACTTCAAAAATCTTTCACTCATATTAACGTAGCTCTTAAATAAGATGATGATGGGTCACATCGTATATGAAGTAAACAAAAGGTTTTCTTCTAAAAGAAAGACCCAAATTGGGAATAATTCTGAGGAACAATTCCGGCATTCCTAGGATAAAGACCCTAGAAGATGCTGCCTTTTAGAATAAAAGGCAAAATTGTATTTCGGCATACAATCCTAAAACTTTAAAAGCTAAAATCAAAGTCTTTAGTTTATGTATGTTAATATTTAAACAAATATGGCGGCAGCTGTAATGTACCCGTACGTTCGACTCTTCTTGGCCTCACTACATTGCCCCTAGATTTATTGTTGTGTTTTCTCTGCAGTGTTTTTGGTACCTTCTAAAATCCAATAGAGTCTAAAAGCTAGAGTCGAAAACTTACAAACACGTTTTTTAGAATCTTGTTTCTTCGGAGCCTCGAAGACATCATCTTCTAGGTTCACGATTAAATCCAGAGATTTCTCCGTTGCTTTGAAGTCTGACTTGATCTTGCTTCTCATAAACTTGGCGTACGCCACCCTCGTTGTCTTAGTCACTTCGGATAGATTCGGATTGTAATCTGAAGAGATGGGATACAGTTAGTTCAGTAAATTGTATGCACAAAATTACAAATTTTGGAGACTCTCTTTTAAAATGTACGAAACGGTTGGCATCAGCCTATTGGCGCTAACATAGCTTGTGGTTTTGAGTTTTTGGCTAATATACAACTGATACTGAAGTCAAGACTCTTGAGTAGGTCAGTTGTTCTTTAACTCGTAAATTTTTCATTTGGAATTTACTATTTTTTTTGTGAAAACCCTTGTTTCGAGTTCCTAGTGCCTCGTGGGTAGGTACCCTACTACTTTGTGGGTAGCCCACCTACCTACGAATAATATAAAGAGATCAAACAAGTCAAACTACAGACTATGAACATAAGTGTGCTTGTTCTTACCCAAAAGTTTCTCAGGATCTATAGTGTTAGTGTTTACGTTCTCTAAAATGTGAGCCCTCAGCGATTGTATGCGTCTTGTTTGAGCTTCAATAGTCTCAGGGTCTTTCGATGTCGCCAAATTACTTCGGACACGTTTCCTGATAACATCAAATAAGTTTTTGTTGATGGTACTTCACGCAAACCCAGAGCGGATTGGTAGAGGCAAATTAATGAATAAATGATCGAATTACTTACACAATTCACACAGTTACGTGTACGATAGTGAAATCAAATGTGTAAGTAAGTACCTTTCAATACTAGTTCTTCTCCCAATGGCTTTAGCTATTTTGGAAAAGACTTCCTTAGAATCAGGCTCCTTTGAGATCACGTCTTTGATGATGCGTTCAACAATTCCAATCTGAAAGTCCTTTAGTATCCTTCTCTCCATTACTTTGCCTTTCTTGCCTGAAACTAATACGAAAATCATTATTTGGCACCAGGCGTAGATCATCTTCATGATATTATACATATACTACAAGAAAATCAGCACAAGATCCAAAACGCCGGGCAAAGGAGCCTATTCAAAATTGCCCTGATGACTGCTAATGCTGCTGTTAGGAGAGGGAAACTTTAAGAAGTAGTAATAGCTTACATGGGCGTTCATGTAGATATCATCATCATCATCATCTCAGCCGATGGACGTCCACGGCTGAGATGTAGAGAGATGTATTATTGAAATTACGTAAATGCAGAAGTGAGACTGAGACGGCGATGTTAATACCACAGTATAAGAAAGAGTATCTACGAGTTTAGGTACTACATACCAATCCGTAGAAGTGACCAATCAAAATTCGTAAAACTGAACATAGCGCGACGTAAGTCATTGCCACGTCTGTTTTGGACTGTGCATGGGTTTAGGCATCAAACAAAGGCAATGGCAGTTTATTGACATGATAATGCCTGGACACCAGACCAGGTAGGCCTTACCAGTAGCTTCTTCAAGATTCATTCTCGGCGTTTTCATGCCATTGTTATGCAGTATATCTATCAACTCGTATCTTAAGGTAGATATGTCTTGTCGTATAACCATGACGTCATCCTCGGTGACTCCTACTTCATCACGAGCTCTCTGTTCAGCTGTGACGTAGCGTCGTACCAGGTTTCTCATGACTGATTCATGCTCTTGACGTGCTTTCTTACGGGATTTTTTCTGTTGAAATAGGAGAATCTCAGTGATAAGGATAATTGTGCTTTCTTGAAATTGTTTTTATGCTAGTGAATGTTACACAGAATCCTTATAAAAACCGCTTATGGGCTTGTGGGTTGTTGTCCGCTCATAGCCGATCTTCAGCAGAAAATGGACCATGCATCCTTATCCGAGACTTTCATATTATTATGATCATTACTATCGTCACGTCATCGTTAGTTCTAGTGATGAACCTAATCGGGTATAGTTCTAAGGCATGTTATTGAATAACTTAAATGTGGCAAACTTTTAAAAAGATAATGCTATAATTACAATAATAGTTCCATGATTGCTTTTGCTAAAGAAGTGTTTGATCCACCCAACGATATGTTTGGGAGTTGGAATAATATTGAATGGAGGAGGGACGGTATCGCAATCATCGAAGTATGATATCCAGAGTTTACTCCTGGCAAACTTCCACTCCATGTCTGCTCGTTCCTGGAAGACACAATTTACGATTTTGATATGGATGGCTGTTGAGAATCAAACAACTGTCTTGCAGACTATCATAATATTTTACTCTCTTTGAACTTACCGAAATAATTTGATAAGAATTAGACATCATAGCAATCAGCATATTCAAAAGGACTACCACATTTATAACGAAGTAAGATCCGAAAGTAGTTATGGCCCAAAACCTTGTGAAACTCTTGATGCCAGTCAGCTCGAAGGTCGAGAGGTCAATCAAGCTGAATGATGCCCAGAATAATGATTGGGATGTTTCGAATAAACTGCAAATGTAATAAATAATATTAGATCAACCGGGCAATGTCATCACAAGCTACCAAGTTTGTGGTGGCGGCTGAACGATCCCCAACAGCGGTGTGGTAGGCTTCGCAAGGAGCCGAGCCGCCTGGCTCGCAACCACCCTCCTGCCGGAGTCTGGCGCCAAGCAGCTTGCTGCGTTCCGTCAGTGTGTAGGAGTGCCAGTGCACTTCTGGGTAAGCTCGCTACATCTTCGACCCCATCTTTGTCCTGAGGACTAGATAGAGGACAAGAGCAAACCCAACAAAAAAAATAACAAAAAAATAAAAAAAACAGTACTTATGTATCTATTTTAATGTTATCTATTGACTACATTGTCCTATTACCAAATTACCAACCATATTTTTATATTGCTAGAGTTATCTAGCCCAAGTGAAGGAAAAGGTAGATGTCGTGTCATATCAAGAACTCAAGATACTAGCGGAAATAGATGGGATTGGCGAATAATCCACCACTGATAAGAGCATAGCTGTTAAATAATATTATGACAAAAAACTTACTTCGCGTATCGTCGCCAAACAGAGCAAGCCCGACCTTGATTATCGAAGTCAGGAATTCCATCAGAATTATTATAACATTTCTGTTTCTCCAACTCGGCGTAGTACCACATCAGATGATTTAAACCTAGAAGCATTTTGGAATAAATCTTCCCATATGACAACAAAACAAACCTTAAAATGAATAGTTTAAAATTACTTACCACATGCAAAAGCAAATAGTACCAGCATGTAAATAAAGAAGAACTTGATGATATCCAAGATCATTCTTCCCAGAGATATCTGAAGAGGGCCAAGATTCGGGTCGATGGAGAAGATTTGAACAAGTTTGAGGAATGAGAATATCATCCCGGCTGCGAAGGAACCTTCGGAAAGCAGCATGGGATCGTAGGGGTCCCAACGCTCTCGGGGGTACCAAGGGTCCAATCCATTCTTTAAATCGCACTAGAAATACAGATGATTTGATTTATAGAAGTACCATCACCTTATAAAGAAATCCGGTGAGTGATTACCTGAACATTGTACCAAGATGCAACCCTTAAGCTGATCCAGGATAAATAAAACATGTGAGTGACAAAATCCACAATGTTCCACAAATCATGGATATACTCTATAACTCCACATGTCCATAATGCTCTGATTTCAGCCCAAATTAAACCTGTCAAAAAGAGAGGAAAAAGATGGAAATCATCAATCAAAGGTAAAAAATTTATGGATATAGGTAATGAAGTATGTTAATGCATATAAATTCCACTGTAGAGCATCCTCTGTTAGGTGAGAGAGAGGAAATGGGCCATGTGGAACATTTTTTGCCTAGGTTACTAATTCTCAGCATCATACTATAAAATTAATAATTACTTGCTATAAAGACGACGACCATTATCTCAATAAAGCCTGGTAGAGATCCTCGTTCATGGTCCTTCCAGTGCTCTACCAAATCCTTAAACCATTCAATTCCAGACCATTCCAGAAATACTATATCTGCTCTCTGTGAAGCCAAGGTAAGGAGTGCTGGAATCCAAGAAATGGTAATGTTATAGGTATGTTACATGGAATTTTCAGATTTTTTTTTTAAACAAATACTCATTCTCTCACGGACCGTGTTCCTATGCCGGGTGGTCACAAACTTTCCTACAACAGCTATTAATTTGTTCATAGTAAGAATAAAAAAAAAAGATTTACCAAGAATTCATGAGAAGATTCGAAATATAATGTACTCCATATATTCCTTCTTACAATGTGACGTGGTTATCGAATCTTTTTTAGGTATTTATACATGACGACGTGATCGAGGTGTATTCGAACTATTTATATTTAACTTTATCTTTATCACAATGAAAAATAACTTACTTAAAAACAATATGTAAGAGAACGTGTGGCAGATAAATTTGACGAATGGTTTCTTCATAAACTTGCCGTACTCAGAGTTAGGAGCTAGCATGTAGAAGGTACAGTATACTGGGAACATCATACCAAGCTTTGCTACCTGGTGACAAACATCAGCGAAACATGTTATGTAAGAAATACAAAGTATTTCACAATATCAGACTTTGTCAGGTAACCTACCTGTACACATTGACCGACGATGTGCTTCCTTTTAAACCCTGGTAGTCCTTCGTACCATATCGCTCCAAGCAATTGTTGAACATTTGGGTGAGCTACAAACTGAGGACAACCATATCAACAATATAGACTTGTCAACAAAAGTATTGTAGGCACTACATAATCTTCGCTATTACCATTTTCTGTTTGCATTGAATTGCCAGCTTCAGTCGTCCCAAGGTCTGTCGTTTCCCCGATTTCCAGCAATCCATATCCATTGGATTGTAGTTCAGCATTATCTCCAGCTCTCTAGATGTTCTGGTGTGATCCAAGAGAGAGGTTGCAAACTCCTGACACTGCTGGCGTAAAGCCTGTTGAAAAATGGATTATCCCACTTTAAATAGGTCATTACCGTTAATACCCTTATTCCATATCCTTAGCCATGAAGATTGATGCATTTCATACCTTATATTCTACTCTAAATTCTGCCTCCATCCGACTCAGACGACCTAACTCTGACGACAGTTGAAAAGCAGTGAGTAGAGGGTCTGCTGATGAGAGGGCGATCAGAGAAGGTGATGACAGAGCTCGATATGCGTTGATGCGGGCTTGTGAGTGACGGAGGGAATCGTCTTGAGAAGATTGGTCGCACACGTCGCAGCCACATCTGATGGGTAGATTTTATGTCAAGATACAAAATGTGTTGGAAGACGTTAAGCGAAATGACTTTACTTACTTGACATCGTGTGGTACTGGAAGAGTAGCCCCTCTATCTAGAAGAATCTTCAGGATCTCGTAATGGTTTCTATGAGCTGCCAGGATGAGAGGCGTGATGTCTGGTGTGAAGGTTGCAGATGACGCGTTCTCTGACTGCCAGTTCTGATGGAAAGAGAAGAGGTAGGCATCATAGTAATGGAAACATACTGTACAAATCTGATACCGCTTCCACAATCAGCCTCGCAGACCAGGAGTAAGATTAACTCAACAAAGTGATGAGTGAAGTAAACTGCAATTACTACCTGACAAAAAAATACAAGATAGCTATACTACTACTAGCCTAAGCGGAAGATGAATACCAGAAGATGCTTACGTAAGGTTCTCCAGGAACATGATGATCTTCTTCCCACTGCAGGAGAATTTCAACAGCCTCTACGCATTCAGCTTTAATGGCGTGGAGAAGAGCATCCTGAAAAAGAAACGTCTCATAGAATAACGATTTCTGTAGACGATATGAACATCTGGTTTCAGGAATATTCACCAGGCCACATTGCATTATGCCTCGTATTATACCAATGAGAGCCATTCAATGGAGCGGTTCATTTTATTCTCCACTAGGTATAAGTTCTCCTTAGAAGGTAATCTTACTTTTACCAGAATCCCAGCGCCAAGCAGAAGCTTGATCAGCTCAATGTTCTCATTCTCGATGGCAGCGATGAGTGCTGATCGGTTGAGGGGGTCCACGCAGTTGATATCCAATGTCCCTGGGTCATCTGCATACTGCTCTATGAGCCTAAGGAGATAGAGAAGATTTGGTAGAAGATTTTGTGGAAAATCGTTACTTAAAAGCAGATAGCCCGAGTCAAGACGGATTCCAGAGCCTTGCAGATCAGATGGGGCAATAATTTGGATTAACAAGACATGGCTGTTGATGAATGGAAATGTAATTAGGTTTAGGGAAAAGTTGGCCAGCAGTGGGACAGTTTCTTACGATCTTACCTCTTCACAGTAGCATAGTCACCTCTATCGGCATGCAATAAGTAAGTCTTCTCTTCCCTGGTAAGCGGCTTTTCGTGGACAAAGTCTTGTCGACTGTTCTTGAGGGTATCCGATGTGTTATCCATAAGTTCCTCTAGGGATTCTTTGCTCATTGTCTGAAAAATGTAAGGTTTCTTTTTAAATTTCTTTATTGGTGTAATTTTTTGTATTTTGACCCTATAATAGAACTCTAGAAATTTCAACTTGGAAATTCAGAGTAACGTATATTATGCTGAAGCAATGTAGCTAAAAGCGGACTTACTAAATTTGCAAAATGTGTATAGAATGTTTTACTCTTCAAGAATGTAGCCCATAGTCAAGACTGTTATGAATTTATGATAATTTACTGTGTTTATGTCTGGGTTCTCACATCGCGACCACTCGTGAGGTAACATTACTAGAGCAAGAGCTGACCGTAAATTATCCAGACTATAAAACTGCAGGGATGAACGTTTGCAAACTGTAAGTAAATCATAGCGACAATTATGAATAACATTGTGCCCAAAGCCTTATAATTATAATCAGCGTATTCGTTTGTCATCTTAACCTTTCGTAGCTTCTAGATTTCTCTAATGAATCGAAATTGTGGAAATGCACTTTAGATTAGATGTAGATCTCAAATTTAAGAAAATAAAACGTTTACTCTTATTTAGGGGTAGGTACGTTAACTTAACCTACAAAACTAAATGTAAAGTGGGGATCAAAGTATACGACATTGAGCCTGGCTTGCACCAAAAATTATTTAGGATTAAACTTTGCGTTCACTGGATTAAACGTATTTAGTGATAGTTCTGTCTTTCACACTGCTCATACAAATGACAGTGACAGTATCATATTTAATCATGTTTAAGCCTAAATACTTTTTGGTGCAAGCCAGCCTAAAGGTTTTATTTTTAAGAGTTATTAATTTATGTTCTCTAATTAAAGTTCTATCTAATCTACATAACAAAGTTAAAATAGATTTTCCTAATAATTCTTTTAGCTTAAAATGTGCTAATGGAGAAATTATACAAGTGAAACCGCGGCCAACAGTTAGTAAAGGTTTAAGTAAATAACTTTCATGACTTACCACATCATTAATGTTGAATCTAACTCGAACTTTGCTGTCTTTTTTACGCCTCTTCATTTTAACTTTACCTTAATAATTTAGCTGTCATTTTACATAACTTTTTTAGTATCAATTTTTTTTTAGACTAAATTTCACAAAAAAATCAATTACTTCATCGTACTCGTAGTTAACTCGTCCAAGTACTCACATAATCAATTTCTCAATAAGAAATAAGCTTTTATTATTAATTCAAGTTGTTGTTATTCCTTCACACAAAACTTTTTGCTTTGTCATTACTTCAAGAAACGAATCCACAACCGCAAAAGTTAAAACGCTCTATTCTCTTTGCGAAAATGTTATACGGACGCATTAAAATCACTCGAAAGAAAACAAAAGAAGAACGATTTTCACTTTTTAAAATCACAAATGGCGATATGATTGAATACTACAAAGTAAATTGTATGATCTAATCCAGTACGATCCGCGGATGATTCAGTACTGTTTAAAGATGGCATGGGAATTCATGGAATCGAAAGCATGAGCTATTTTTAAAACTGAACTTTTTCCGCGAATAGCGACTCTTTGATTGTTTATAAAACAATGTGTTATATATCGGTTATATATCCCGTTGTATAATGTAAAATTGATTATAAGAAACATTTACTTAAAGAAAATTCGCAATAAATAAGAATTGCTGAGTTCTAAAAAAAATATGCATTAATATTTTAAAGATCATATTTACCCACTTAAATACCTAGGTACTGGTAAATGGTAACCATAGATAGGTGTGGCCAAAAGTTTATTGCTAATAAACCTGGAAATATGCTGAAATTACACATAAAATCTGACTACAGATTACCTACTTACATTTAAATACTGGGTTTAAATAGGTCACTTTTGACGTTTGAACCTGACAAGCAACATTAACCGCTCTTACTATAACATAAGGCTTCATTTCCAATTGACTTATTTGAAATATGTATTGAGTAGATAGGTAGATGCATCTGCTCGTAATGTTCATTCGATGAAAGATTCCTAATGTAAAATACTAACTATAGGTACCTACTTAGCATAACTGTAATTTTAAAAGGCTTTTGACGTTTAAATTGAGGAAGCAAGAATCGATCTATTCAATTTTTCGATGCATAGGATGGGACAATTATACAGGGTGTAAAATTTGATATGTTACAAAACATATCGTACTGGTTGCCTCAGACCATAAAGCTGAACAATTTTCTGTATGGAGTCAATATCTAAAACGCAAAAAAAAAACTGCTTTGCCATAGAAAATGTAAATAGCAGCTATTCGACCAAAATGTATGAAAACAGCTTTTTTGTTGGTCCCATAGTAAAAGTTGTTCAGTTTCATGGTCTGAAGCACCACATAAAGTATACACTGTATATCAAAGCAGAACTTATCTGTAAATAATGTTAATGTTATCTTATTATTGATATTATTTGCAGACAGTGAACGTATACAAGGTGTGACAAAACACCCTACTCACCCTAGTATATTTCAAGGGGGTAAAACTGAAAAACATTCACTGCGGAGACGTCGAAAAAAATATAAAATCTGCTATCCCATTTGAGTCGAGTTGGTATACCTACTATAGTTTTGTATGATACAGCAGATTTTTAAAATACTACTCCATAGTGATTAGTGAAAGGTCAGTTGGATGGTCTAAAGCTAAACTAAACCACCTTTATGAGTTAAGTAAAGGTACTGCATTGGCTAATTGCACCCCGAAAACCTACATAACTATGAAGTTACCAAAAAAGGGTACAATTTGTCAGTATCAAGAACTAAAGGAAGGACGGACAAATTATTTTATAAAAAAAATGTATTCTTAATAAAATTAGATAAGTTAATACAGAGTTAGTGGGATCCGTAGAAAGAGAAGGAACTAGAAGGAAGCACGTGTCTTGTCATATCACTCAGTAAGAGATGCACATAGGAAATTCGCTCTAGTTAAAAAAGGAGATCGCAACTTATTGCTGTCCTTATCAGCGTAGCCACTTTTTAGTTCTACGATGGCTGTCTGACTCCGGAGTCAGACATCTATTTTCACACAAATTGTATAGGATTTTATGACTATCGCTATCTCATACGCGGTTACACTGATGTTCCGTCTATCAGCGTAAGCGAAAAATACTTCGCCTATGGTGGGATCACACACGTTGACGCATTGACGGAGCAGCAGACGTCAGTATGTCATTTGTGAAGCAAGAAGTTGTAAGAAACCGCACTTCGAAGCAAGTGTGTGTCAATGCGTCATGTCATATAGTGTGTGAATGCACTTAGGCGAGGCCTTTGCCCAGCAGTGGGACATAAAATAGGCTATAAAACAAGTTTGACATCATGGGACGACCGCCAGAAGTGAAACTTCCGCAGCTGTCAAATTTAAATTTCGAACTTACGTCACACGATAAGGTTGCGGATCCGAATTTCTAAGTCCCATAAAAAGTTACATTTCAAAAATATATAGATACTTAAAAAACACCAATACGCCACATTCTAATTTCGCATTAACTTGTTAGCATTTTATACAGTTGTATTGGTATATACCAACACTGAATCCCGGATACAAAAACGCCATTACTGAAAAGTTTATAGCTAACTAGGTGCGCCAGGTGCAAACATTTTTACACTCCTGCGCGCGCGCACGTCGGCTGTCTGGATCAAACGATATCTAAATCACCATGTGTTCAATCAAATCTGACCGTTTGATTTATAAATATCTTAATACCGGTCATTGTCGACTGTTTGTAAAGACATCGTTGTGTTTATTCGTTCAGTGGTTCGTTCAGTTTGCCAACTTTCACTTCTTCTTATCGTGTGGGCAGCAAGCCCTGGTGTCAGAGTTTTTTTCCAAACCGCCTTAGAGTATAAGAGATAAGCGTACTTTTGGTATCCATCAGCTGCAAGTCTGATTATCCAGTCCGAGTATTCATAAGCTGGAGAACATCTCTGTAATGGGGATGGACCAGGTCTGCCTGCATAACTCTAGTCAATAGTTCAAAGGTCGGACCTTTGCATTGCTATATCTCCTAAACCGACTGATAGACAATGTCAGTTTTTGTACTGTTTGCATAGCTACACAGTGCATATTACAATAAAACCTACATATTTATGCATATTCATTTACACTTTTGAACGGCTGTAACTCCTAAACCGACTGGAGTTATGCAGGCAGACCTGGTCCATCCAGAGATGCTCTACACCCTATAAATACTGAATCAGCCTTGCAGCTGATGGTTACCAAAAGTACGCTTACCTCTTATACTATTACGGCATATGACGCGGTTTTTATGTAACGACTACCACCACCAGTGATAGTAGCCGGTACCAACAGCTTAACATGCCATCCGAAGCACGGAATCATTCAGAAAATCGGGTGATTCAGCCTGCAATGTCCTAACCAACTGGGGAAAAACGCACAAAGTAATATTTCACTGGATGTGAAATTCCCTGGGAATCGAACCCACGACCACCGTGTCAAGAGCCCAAAGATCTTAATAAATACGACTCTTGATCTTGACTACGAAGACATATTCACTGTCTGAAATGTAGAGATATTATGTGACTTAAAAATTTCTATAGTTAACTGAAAAATATTAAATATTACTTGTAATCTTATACGGGGTGATTGTAGTACCTACCCATGATACTGAACCAGTTTCCCAAAGAAACCTATAAAAAATGTTGGAACTTTCCATACTAAATGCAATCAGCTAATCGAATGTTTGTAAGAAAAGCTGATTTTTTTTTGCTAATTGTCCTTTTTTCCTTTTGGAATGTTGTTGAGTATCATGAGTACAATCACCCATTACAGTAATGCAACTATCAACCGGGTAGACAGAATATACAAGGTGTTCTACAAATAAACCTTTAAGGAGGTTTAGACCATCAAACTGAACAACTTTCACTATGGGACCAATATCGAAATCGCGAAATAATAATTTGACGTTCTATACTCTACAAATCGACTAGAGCTAAAATATGTATGGGATTTCAAATTGTTTTTTTCGCGATTTCGATGTTGGTCCCATAGAGAAAGTTGTTCAGCTTGACGGTCAAAACAACCCCCGTTAAGAGTTTTAAATATTTATTGTTACTTATGAAACACCCTAAATATCGTGTTAGGGTAGACTCTACCCTGACACTCTGTATATTTTGTGGAACCATCTTTAGTTTACAGAGCTAAGCGCAGTAGATGATTGAAATTGCTGTAATAGGAACCACATGGTTGATATTAATCAATAAACAATATTAATATCGTTGCCAAAATGTCGATATGGATTGATTATCGATAGTTGACCTTGATAATCAGTTTTGCCGTGGTTTTGCTATGTATGCCCCAGCTTGCACCAACAAGTATTTAGGCTTTAGTCATAGTTCTGTCTTTCACACTGCTCATACAAATGACAGTGACAGCATCATATTATACTTTTTTGTGCAAGCCAACTAGTTCAAAGAAAGTATGATAGAAATGTTTCTGACCACCACTAAAAGGATTATATTCGTGATGTGATGTGAGTATAATATGTACCTATAATATATATTGTGCAAACAATCATTTTAATGAATCCCATTGTAAAACTTTCATTGTTATAAAAAAAACACCTGGCACTCAGTTTTCTCATTAATCTGCATACTTACCAACAATTGTTGCAAAGTCATACAATACAACACGTGCTCAACCCGTGCCGTACAAAACACCATACAAAAATCATTTACATCAAAACGGACACGTAAGTGCCAACAATCGCCAAATTAGAGCTCATTTCATATACATTTGTATGCAAAACAGGCGTTAAGATCAAATCTTGGGAACACAAGAAGGCTTAATTGAGCCAATAAGGGTTCGAGATTTGAATTTGGAATGCGTGGATGAGTGATGGCGGAGCGGGTTGTGATTGGCCATTGTCTGAAGTGCAGCTTGCGTTTAATGCATCTGGATCTGGGTGTATTCAGGTTTGGTATTGTTGACCACAACACAAAGGTTAAAATAAGACTATGTATTATTGTATACATAACATTTATGTGACGGCCCGACAGCACAGTCTGTAGTGAACCTGCCTGCTGTGTCGGGGGTCGCGGGTTCGAATCCCGTAAAGGACAAATATTTGTACGACGAATATGAATATTTGTACCCGAGTCATGGATGTTTGTATCTATATATGTATTCTATATCGTTGTCTAGTCATCATAATACAAGTCCAGGCTAGATTCTGGAACTTGAAATGTGACTAGATAATTTGTGTGACACTGTCCAAGATATTTATATTGTAATAGCTTTGACTACTTATATGAGGACTGGTAACGCGTGTAATTCCACTAACAAACATTTCTGGCACTTTTTGCGGGGGGCGAGGTAACATGCAATCCGCAACTTTGGATTTTATTCCCCATAACTTTAGATTCTAATTTTGAATGTTAAAAATCATGAAAAGTAGTCTCGTGTGAACCCCGAACGTTCTAAGTTCGAAATTATTGTTTCGCAATTTTAGGCTGTCTCGTTTAGTGATAAGGTATAAAATTATATTTAAATGCACATGATCAATTGATCTTATACCGTGGCAGAGGGGAAATGCTACCGCAAGGCGAGTCCTTATAATAAATAGTCAAAGTGTAATACTTATTAAGTCGTGTAATGTTGTAAAGTTCCTGGCCGCATCTTCTTTACAGCGACAACACGTTCCGTCCGAAGTGGTGGCTTCAAAAAAAGATGTGCTTCAAGTTTATAACATATAACATAATTAAATTATATTGAATAAATTATGTTGACTTTGACTTCGGCTATAATACGGAATCTCTGTTAGCACAGAAAAGGTAATAGAAGGATATAGTTCTACATACTATGTTAGTGGCGACGGGCTCACCCCCCGTCACACTGTACAGAATTTCGGTACTACTGATGAAACGTGGATGTTCTGAGGTTTCAGGATATCTCTGACTACCCCCTCGGGGAATATAGTCGTGAGCATATGCTATGCTATGCTACTATGTTAGCCTAGGTACCCGATTAAAAATCCTTCGTTAATCCTATAGAATAGTCAAACAAAAAACGGGTTTATAAGTTTCAGTAAGCTCTGCATTTTGAATTGTAACAACAACAAGTTGCAGTTTGAGTTGTACAACTCCAGCAAAGAACCTACCGATAGAAACAATTTTTAACCAATGCGCTTAAACGATCGGCGAATTTCCCAATTCCTTTTGCCTTTTCTGATTGAGGTTTTTCCTTATTTAATTTCATTCGTTGTGAGCAATGCGCACAAGATTTTGATCATTCTTAGTTCTTACCATTATCAAGTCTATATAAATCACAAAAATAGCACTCTATCTATCTATTTCATACTGAGAGCTGGATCTTCAACGTGTCTGTACATCTAAGTAGGTAAATTTTTTATTAGCCTTTAATTTCCCACTGCTGGGCAAAGGTCTCCCCTAAACTCTTCCACATCTTACTGTTTGGTGCTACATCTCGCCTCACCAAATTGCAGTAGGCATCCACTGGCATATGTAAAATAATAAGGATGGAGGCATATCTCGATTTAAATCGTTTTCTCGGAGGTCGCAACCTTGCCATCTTTTTCAGGGTCAGCCTTGACCTTATGTTATAATTATAAGAGATAGTGTTTACCCGCGACTTCGTCCGCACAAATTATATACCAGATTTTAAGTCCGATCATAAGCTATCAAACAAAAAAAGTTTCATCAAAATCGGTTCAGTTGTTTTTGCGTGATGCGCGAACAAACAAACAAACAAATAAACAAACAAACACACAAACAAACAGACAGACAAAATTTCTAGCTGTTAGCTTTCTGTGCATGCATGCATATGCTCACGACTATATTCCCCGAGAGGGTAGTCATAAATATTCTGAAACCTCAGAACATCCACGTTTTACTAGTAGTACCTACCGAAACTGTACAGTGTGACGGGGAGTGAGCCCATCGCCACTTGTAATGGACAGTAGGTACAATACATGCCTCGAAATTGAAGCATGCAGCTTTCCCATATGTTTTCCTTCACCGAAAGGCCGGTGATGTTAATATTTTTTCCAGGAAATTAAGAACTAGGTACTTATCTATCACAGCAAAGCCATATTTAGTATTTATAATGTATATTGTAAGGAAATATAATTTATTTATCAGAAAGATGTACTATCTGACATATCTTGGACGTTACTAAAGCTGTTCTAAGAATAAGTGAGAGTAAGTGTTTCAAATCTCTGTTTCTGTATTTAAAAATGGCCTTAAAATTTTCGTTGCTATTTGGAATGGAGTATAGGTATCGTTTGATTTGTAAGTGATTTCAATTTATTTTGTTCTTAAGTGAACTAGTGTCTAAATTAACTCAAAAAATCTTTTTTGAAATCTATAATGTATTCTCAATCTCAAGACGTATATAAACATATTCCAGAAGTAGATAGTTTATTGCTACTCGCCGGTAGATGCCACTACCTTATTTCAAACGTAGTTTTTACTTTCCGTCGCAAGAGGTCTCTCCTTGTACTAACTATGTACTCTATGCAACTACTAACTTGATACTCGTAAGACTAAGTTGATGTTGTAATTTCATAATGTTAGAGATTTATATTAAAGATACATTAAATTGGCTTTGCTTTGTTAACCAATTTCCGCGTCATTCCATCTTGAAACTTTCAACATGCTATATACAGGGTGTTTCATAAGTAAAAAATAATTTTTAAAACTCTTGTTTAGACCGTCAAATTGAACAACTTTCTCTATAGGACCAACATCGAAATCGCGAAAAAAAAAATCTGATATCCCATACATATTTTAGCTCTAGTAGATTTGTAGAGTATAGAACTTCATTTTTTTTTTCGCTTTTTCGATATTGGTCCCATAGTGAAAGTTGTTCAGTTTGATGGTCTAAACCACCCCCTTAAAGGTTTATTTGTATTTTTGTAACACCTTGTATAAGCTAAAAGTGAGCTTTGCTACAACTGCGTATGATTTGGGTATAGTTATAGCAATGTTTCTGACGACCCTGAAAGAGATTTTGGTCGTGAGTTGCATAGTAAAAAATAGTTCTTCTTTTTCTAACATCATCAGTAAAATAGTAATAGCCGTGGTGGTCCAGTGGCGAGTAACCTTGCCTGCCGTGCAGGAGGCGATGGTTCGATCCCCGTCCATGCCGACTCGTACCAATGAGTTTTTCGGAATTTATGTACGATTTGTAACACCACTGGCTTTTCGGTGAAGGAAAATATCGTGAGGAAACCTGCATGCCTCAATTTCGAGGCATGTATTGTACCCACTGTCCATTACAAGTGGCGACGGGCTCACCCCCCGTCACACAGGACAGAGTTTCGGTACTACTGGTGAAACGTGGATGTTCTGAGGTTTCAGAATATCTCTGACTACCCCCTCGGGGAATGTAGTCGTGAGCATATGCCTATGCCTATCAGTAAAATAGTGTTGAGTGAGGTGCTCAATGACGGAACCTGCAGCTTCGATTTTGGAGACAATAACCGAAGATAAGCAACCATCCAAGACATTTAACGTGCCTTCCCAAGCACGTCGTCGTCATAACAACCAGTAACATTAAACCAAGTAATTCCAACAACCAATATAACCCCAACTATAACCCTAATTTGCGAACGTCTTGTATAAATTTAACGCATCAAGAGTGAGGGCGTGTCCTGCGCGTACGCATCGCATTGCGTCCGCGGCGTGTCATCGTGCGGTTAATTTTTGACACTAGGGGGTAAACTGGAGTTTAGAAGGTTCAACTTGATATATACCAAATAATTTGTTGAATTCTAACTTATACGTAATACCGACTGCGCTCAAACGGTGAAGGAAAATATCGATAATCGTGAGAAACCTGGATAAGCTGAAGAAGATATATTCTGATGCGTATGTGTGTCCACAAATCCGCATTGGACACGCGTGGTGGACAAACACCCATAGGTACATAGCCTCCTTGAAGGTAAGCCTGTCACCCTGCACTGCAGTGTGACGATGAACTTGATATGGGAAAATTATTATAACTTGGTAATATTATTTCCAATTAGAAAACCCAGAGTAGCCGACATAGCCCAAAGAATTGGTAAAGTAAAGTGCCAAAAAGCAGATGACCGAGAAGAGTTCTCTAGTGGGGTGACAGCGTACCCGTAAGAGCAGAGCAGAGTAGGCAGGCAAGGTGGACCGACGACCTGGTGAAGGCGGCGGGAACCCATGAGGGTAGCGCATGACCGGTCGTTGCAGCGATCCTTGGGGGAGCTCAGTCCTGCAGTGGACGTCTATCGGCCTCTGAGATGGTGAATATTATCTCACAACCACAACATGTTTCGTCTGAAATTATAAGTAATCATAAATACATACTATCTACTGTAAATCAGCAACACGCTTTGTCGTCGTAGGAAATCGCATTACATACATTTACGATCGTGTTACCTTTCGGGATGGTCAGTAACTTCATTATAACTATCAACCCAAAGTCTGTCGCAGCAAGGTTCTTTTTCAACATACAATTATGGTTTCAATAACGGATTTGTGTAGAGTGTTGATTCAATACATATCATAGTCTAATTTAGCTACATACACAGCAGCGATTAGCTGATCATTTATTATGTATAATAATTAGTTTGATAAAACGATTTAAGTGACCTTTCTGCTTAGTACGTAACACTCTGTATAATATTCTTAACCCCCCGATTCAAAACTCCATTAAAAAAACACCTTGTACCTAAAGATACCATAACGTACCGACAAAACATCTTGAAGGGTAAAGTTCTATCCAGGTGGTGGTTAAATTGGAAAAAAGGTAATTTAATGGCGTCCAACCCCCTTCTTAGGGCTGTAATGAAGACGCTGCCTTACACGTAGAGTTATGAATGTTGTAACAGTCCACAATTTGCTATCATTAGATAGGGTACCTACCTACGATACAGAGTTCCTATTTATATGCTGGCATTTTTTATGGGGTTGATCAGACCATCAAACTGGAGTTAAGAACTAAAGAAGGACCCAAAGAAAAAATAAACAGAACTAAAAATATAATCTTCTAAATGACCGCTTTAAGGCAAGAGCCCAGGAGGCTGGCAGCGTTGCCTCTTTGTTTGGCCAGACTGATCCGCTGGCCGAGCCTGCCAGCCCTCTAATCTGAAGAGCATTTTTGAAACTCATATTTTGAACTCAGCAGTTGGAAATGTCAATATTAGAATGGAGATATACCTATGCATCTTTCTACTGCTGATTTGACTTTCAAAAATCGCAATCCAGGAGTGTGATATTTGAAAGTCAAATCAGCAGTGGTATCTCCATAGTAATTTTGACATTTTCAACTGCTGAGTTCTACCACACTCCAAATTCTGCATTTCACAAGTGATAAAATTCTATCCAGCAAGTGTGACAGGTAGGTGTAGTGAGCCCGTCGCCACTTTTAATAACACAATTTGACACTGAAGTAGACGTTATCTTCTACCGAAAAGATAGTAGTTAAATGTCATACATGAGGTCCTAAAAACTTGGTAAGTAGAACTGGTCTGATACATCATCCATTTTATTATCATTTTCACTCTTCCTTTGTCTATATTTCCAAGTCACCTCCTCAACCTTTTTAATTCTTGACCAGATGTTAAGGCATCGGTAGACGCATCACCTGGCCGTCTGTGGCCAGCCGGCCGTATCGAGGGGTGTCGGGGGTGTGAGGGGTGCGATCTCCTTTGTCTTAGATTCAAACAGATAGCGGCAATTACAGGGTTAACTTGGGTAGCGTGTAAAGGGTGATTAAAAATGCATTATGTTAATTTAAAAGTTTTTTTTTTAACATTTCCTAATAAGAAGTAGATCGATCGTATACTTACGATCGATTATAAACTAGGCTAGACTACCGTCTAGCCTAGCTAGTTTGTAATAGGGTCCTTTTTAGTATGCTGATGGTTTTTAAAGGGAATGATCAGGAGAGCGATTTTTGAATCTCATTCGGTGAGCTCAGCAGTTGAAAATGTCAAAATTACAATGGAGATATGCATCTTTCTACTGCTGATTTGACTTTAAAAAATAGCACTTCTGCAGTTTTATTTTTGAAAGACAAATCAGCAGTAGAAAGATGCGTATCTCCGTAGTAATTTTGACATTTACAACTGCTGAGCTCACCGAATGAGATTCAAAAATCGCACTCCAGTCCAGACCATCAAACTGAACATCGAAATCGCGATAACGATGAAAGAGAAAGTTGTTCAGTTTGATGTTGTTTGATCATCCCTTTAAAAAAAATTAAGACGGACCCTGTAGACAAATAAATGATTTATACTGCATTCCAAATAAGGACGACGAGATTTTCCGATTCCTATTTGGCTTTCTGGCCAATTCTGACAAGCAACATAATTTTATTTATCAGAAAGAGGTACTATCCGACATATCTTGGACGTAACTAAAGCTGTTCTAATAATAAGTGAGAGTAAGTGCTTCAAATCTCTGTTTCTGTAATTAGAAATGGCCTTAAATTTGCGTTGCTATTTGGAATGGAGTATAGGTAGATAATGAAATCCGGAGACATAATGTCAGATGCTACTTTTATTCAAATTAAGTTAATAAGCATGATCACTGAAATTAAATAAATGTATTTAGGTATTGAATATTAATCGACAGACTTTATAAATAGTGTTTTGGAACTATCAAATTGGTTAAACCCATGTTGTAGAGTCAATTTTTTCGTAACCTTCATCATCGTCCACTGATAAACAAAAATAGTCCTCTCCCAATACGCGCCACAAAACTCTATCATAGTCTTCTTCATCCATTCGCTTTTATAAATATTTGACTCAAAAATGCATATTTATACAAGGTGTACAAAACTACAAATAAACATTTAAGGGGGTGGTGTAGACCATCAAACTGAACAACTTTCACTATGGGACCAATATCGAAATCGCGAAAAAAATAAAATATGTTCTATACTCTACAAATCGACTAGAGCTAAAATATGTATGGTATATAAAATTATTTTATTCGCGATTTCGATGTTGGTCCCATAGAGAAAGTTGTTCTGTTTGACGGTCTAAACAACCCCCTTAAGAGTTTTAAATATTGATTTTTACTTATGTAAAACACTGTATAATTATTATTTGAGTCAATATTATACCTACTTGCTTTAATTCATAGTTTTTGAGTCCAAGGATTCAAATAATTTCATTCCTGTTTAAAAAACTTTCCCTGTAAACTACTAAAAGGGAATGCCCATTAAAATCATATTTCACCCCAATTTGTTTCCCTTTCTAGAAGGACCTACCCTATAATTATAATTATTATGTTTGTCTTAAATGAAATAATTGCATAGTTCGTTAATTAACGGTGGTTGGTATTCAAGGGCCATTATAGGTCAAGACATAATGAAGTGGGTTAAACTAATGCACCTTTTCAACTTTGAAGATTTTTGTGTACCTAATATTGACTGCAGGTATGATGCTCAATGCTCATAGTAACTGCTAATAGCTGCATAAGTATTCTGGTAATTGATGCATTTTATATGATGGAACGTGAAATCGATACGACCTATGATGGAACGTGAACTACGATTAGAAAAGCGGTCGGATGCATTGACTCTAAAGGGTGAAATTGATATCATTGGTATCCTTTTTTAAACTTAGAGTCTACCCATCAAACTGAACAACTTTTACTATGGGAGCAACCCGATCGAAGGAAAAAAAACTGCAGTTTCATACTAAACTGCAGCGCCTACTCGACTCAAATGTTTGCTCCCATAGTAGAAGTTGTTCAGTTTGATAGGTAGGTAGTAGTTTAAAAGGATGCTAATGATATAAATTTCACCCTGTACCTATAGCCTATAGGTATAGTTTAATGGTGTAAAATGCAATGCTGTGGTATTTTTCTCCTAAATCAGCACGCGTTCCCTTTGTTTTATGTAGACTGTTCTAAGTTCTAGCTCAGAGCAAAGGTCTCCCCTTTCTTTTTTATTTAATTCTGCCCATACTACAAAAGCCCACGACAACCATTTTAGGATTGGTATCTCCATACATGCCTAGAAGTAGGTACTATACAGAGTCCTTCTTAATATGCTGATAGTTTGGTCAGACCATCAGATTTGGGGCGATTTTGGTCCGATAGACAAAGTTGTTTAGTTTGATGACCTAAACTGAACACCCTCTTAACAACCATCAGCATTTTAACAAAGACACTCATAGGTATACTTACTTAAAGCTGGAGCCGCCCGTACACCTTATAATCTCATACTTAGATACTATAAGATATCCAGAAACATGACTGCAGAATGAAGAAAAGCATGACCACGGAAGGCAGTAGGTAGGTACCTATATCATAAAACCACAGAACATTATAAGAGGGGTTAGAAATGCAAGGTTTACTTCGGAGACGGCTGTCGCCACTTGTCTTCCCGCTCACGCTACTACAATTACTCATGCCCTCTCGCTCGCACCACGCCGCGCGCCTTATGGTGTTATGCAAATCATTGCATAACCTGTGACGACACGTTCCTCGCCTACTTTGCATTTCTAACCCCTCTTATAATATTATAGGGTCCTTCTTAATATGCTGACACTTTTCTAAGGGGATGATCAGACCATCAAACTGAACAACTTTCTCTATGGCACCAACATCGAAATCGCGAAAAAAAAATCTGCCGCTCCATATAAAACTGTAAACCTACTCGAGCCAAATGTATGGGTCAGCTGATTTTTTTTTTGCGATTCTGATGTTGGTCCCATAGAGAAAGTTGTTTAACTTGATGGTCTGATCATCCTTTTAAAAAAGTGTCAGCATATTAAGTTGGACCCTGTATATGCCTAAAACTTTTCAATTCAATTCAATTCAAAATCATTTATTCAATATAGGAGCCTGAAGCACACTTATTAAACGTCAATTCTTTTTAAGCTACCACCAACTAAGGCATGGTATTGCCTGGTAAGACCTCAGACCTACATGGCGTTGACCGCTATCAACGCATCAGTTGTCAACGCATAAATAAAACGCTGTGGTACACCAGAAACAGTATCGCATCAGAAATGTAAATTAGAGGCCATCTGCCGCGCCACCTGGCTACAGCGGAGTGAATTAATTACCGAATAGTGGCACGCGCTTGCGCATCGCTCTGTTTTAATCTAAGTTTCTATTTGTTATGGTCATCGTTACTATTATTAATTCAAGTCTCATGTCATACAGTCTAAGGCCTAATGGGTAAGTACTTTCAATTCAAAGACATGCTTAAGGCATACATCCCGGGACCACGAGTGCGATTTTTGAATCTCATTCGATGAATTCGGCAGTTGAAAATATCAAAATTTCTATGGAGACATGCATCTTTGACTGGCTGATTTGACTTCCAAAAATCATAATACAGGAGTGCGATTTTGTAAAGTCAAATAAGCAGTAGAAAGATGCATAAGAAAGCTTTTGTATGAGATTTAAAAACCGTTCAAACCATAGAGGTAGGAATAGAGGAACATACAGCTGAGAGAGCGAGATGTACCTAGCGGCACCACTGTATAATAGAAAGAGATACGTGACGCGAATCAATAGAACCGTTTTTTAGTCACCAATAAATTTTTACAATTCGGTTTTCGTGAATAAATGGGAATCTAAAGTGAAATCGTAGATAATTTTGTGAAATATACTGACACTACTTCATTAATTTATCCACGATTTTACGTTAGACTCAGAATTATAGACAGTATTAGAATTTTTGCCTGCGAATAGTCTCCAAAAAACATCCAAAAACTGTGTCATTTGACAACTCATGTCACTGACTCTATTCCTTTAAGGTATAATAACTTTTTGGTTCAAACTCACCGATGACTCTATACTGATCGATGAGAACGAGTGCGTGGCACCAGTCAGAATTTACCGAAAACGTTTGGAGTATCCATACCTTTCTGCAAAGCACCACCGACGATCTCGCATCGCTAAATATAGGAATACAAAAACATAATTTTCTAAAACAGGTATTTTCATTTGAGGCTTTCCCAGAACCTAGAGTGCGGAACCACGAAGCAAAGCAGATAATTATGTTCTTTCTTCTTATCAAATACGCACGGTTAGAATGTTTTAAGGATATAACCTAGCTTTTTATTTTAGTTTAATCAAAGATAGCTAGTTTAGTAACAAGAAGTCTTTGCGATCTATGTGGATCTACGCAGCGGCAGACGTCAGTCCGTCATTTGTGAAGCAAGGAGTTGTATGAAACCGCACGTAGAAGCACACACGGTGACGCATTGACGCACTGGGTGTGGTGCTATGGACTGAGATCTGCCGCTCCGTCAGTGCGTCATCGTGTGTGAACGCACTATTCTAGGCCATGGGCATGGTCACAGTCAGTTATTAGAAGTAGTTATTACAGTTTAACATCGACAGTTATTTCTGCAAACCCACGGTTAATCGGCCTCTTGCTTCACGGATGTCACCGGACGGGTCCGGCCACACGACACGACTAGCTACTCGTAGATCTGAGATACCGTTTGTCTGTCTGTGCTTAGGTCTAAAGAAGCGACTACACAGCATACAAGCAACATACAAGTATTATTTTGATGCGTGTTGCTAATTCGAAGAAAACCACATACTCTACCCACGGACCTGAAAAAAAGACGGACGTAATGTGACACTTAAAAGATGTGAAGCATGCAAGGTCCTTCATTTTCGTTTGTTCTACAAGGGACCTACACACATGCACTATTAGCTCTAGGCGCAGGTCCGACACCCGTCACCATTATGTACCGCGTGACAGCACGCACACAAAAGAAATGGGTGCTTCACTCGTGATTAGACGAGATTACGTCCGTCTTTTTTTCAGGTCCGTGACTCTACCCATCAAACTGAACAACATTGACTATGGGAGTAAATGTGTCAGAATAATAAAAACGGCTGTCTCATACATTTCAGTCGAGTAGGTGCTGCAGTTTAGTAATGGAACAGCTGTTTTTTTTGTTCTGACAGGATTTTTTTTTGCGCGGACATAGTAAAAGTTTTTCAGTTTGATAGGTAGAGTATCGCTCAGTTGCAGAAATACTCATTAGAGTTAATCCTCCATTAAATCTCTTGCTAGCTTTTTCTACGACAAAAAAAAAGTGACAGCAAGAGATTTAATGGAGGATTAACTCTAATGAGCGTTTCTGCAAATGAGCGTATGTGGTTTAAATGTTAATGTTACTTTTCCTTACACCCTGTATTATCCTTATCCTTACACGCTATGTTTACTGGTTCAAATCATTAGTTTAGCTGACACATTAGAATTTCAGTGGTCTTATGAAAAGCTACCTTTAAAAAATATAAGGGTGAAATATTACCTGAATTATGTAATTGAAAGATTACGTGTAATATAACGGGTACAGTAGGTACACACGGCGACACATCAGGCTACGCACCCTATATACCCACAACTACACTACGTATAAAACAGAAAATATTGCGGTAGAGAGCCTGCATAGACGCGACTGCCGACGCGGGCGCAGCGTGCCGTGAGACGAAACAACAACAACATACCGCACCCTCTCGCACGATTCGCAGCGTTCAACTTCTAATAGTTCAAAGTCCAAACAGGGTAGCCTGAGCAGACGCTGTGTGTACATAATAGTCGATTGCACACCGAGGGCAGGAAAGTAAGAAAGGTTTCAGATCTCATGTACTGAACATGTGATCTGAGGCTTTCTTATTTACTGTCCGAGGTTAGTATATTACCTACTATTTTTCTTCTCGATGGAGGTGGAAAGCGACAACTTCGTGTAGGGCAGCAGCAGGACGAAAATTGACCGGATAGCGTAGCGTAGCGTAGCGTAGCGTAGCGTATACACTTCTGGCGCAGTCGGGTAAAGTCCCGAGGGGAGAAAAACAGATAACCCTCCTTCTGGCGCAGTCGTGTAAATTCGAACTGACCGTAAGTATGAGATAACCATTCGTCCGTTAATTACCATGACATAGCGACCATACGCGCCGATGGTCACCACTGAGGTAAGGGTAGGTGGTATATGACCCTAATTACGTTTATTACTGTGTAATTTTATTAGGTAGTGCGCCTTCTGGGGTCTTGTTCTTATTCTTCATCGTTGTCTCATGCGATATACTGATGAAAGTTGTTGTTGAATATAAACATGCTTTATTTACTTGAGAACTATTTTGTAGCACATAATCAAATTCAAAATATGAGTTACAAAACAGTTCGCAAGTCTCTAAAGTTTGGTTAGATTTTTAACAATAATTTTTTTCACAGTTTTCCTTTCGTTGCCTTCTTTACTGTGTACAGTGGACGCCTTCTTGTTTTGGAGCTTATCCTCTAGTGCATCATAATTTGACTAAATAAAGAGAATTTACTTCTTGGTATAACTAGGAACATATACATTGACTTTAGCAATAGAATAGACGTTGAACACAATTGTTTTCAAAAAGGAGTTCACATCAAGGCCACCACTATGGAGAAGGGAGATGTGAGGTTTCTCCATAGAAAAGGGAAGATTTTTAGCCAAGCTAGAGCGATACTTGCGGAACAGCCGTGGTCCATCAGTTAATAGGTCAGGCGACATTAGTTGGAACTTCTATCAGCGCGTATGAAATTTTTATAACGATTTGCAAACGCGATTACGATTCAGGTTAAATCAACGATATCAAGTTAAATTGATTGACTGATTGATTTTATTGTTCGTAACATTTAGGTACTGTTTTTTTCTCATTACTATGGTGATTTTAATTCACCACACGCTAATCAAGCAGTATCAACAATACATAGTTTACTTTAGTAAATTACCCCAATATCAAATTGGCCCAGTAAAATTGCATAAAACAAACATTCATTTATAAAATAAATATTTTCGTTTAACCAAATTACCATTTTCTATGCAAGTAAAGCAGCAAAATTATACAGTTTACGCGTGCACATCTGCATACAATGCAGTTGCAGCCAATTTATTAAATGACGACCAAATGCACCTCATTTTGTGACAGTATAGCACTGAATGTATTATTTATTTAATGGAATTTGAACCGATAAATTATTTTTAAAGGTGATTGACAGTTGTTGCTATGCGACGCGATGATAGGGGGGTTCGTAGACTACTTCTACTAAACCATTTAGGCAGGTTGGTGGTAGTAGAATTATAGAGCTGGGTTCAAAGCATTACATAGCATATAATATAGGTACTACAATCAGGCCGATAAATTCACAAATAATCGTAGTTTTTACTGTTTTCTTTGTTGTAATAAGAATTATTGTATAAGATACAAGATCTGTGCATAATATTGTATCTGAACAAGATTTTACACTGATAGCTTCAAAGTTCAAGAAGCTATTCAGTTTTTCTCTTTCCTGTATAAAGTTACCTTTTGCACTATTCCCAACGAATTATGAATGAAGCAGATTATGATTAATTAAGAGACAAGATTTTGTTTGATTTGGTAATTTCGGTGGTCTTCTCGGTCAATAGACAATTTTGATACAGAATGCTATGAAGCAATAATATCTCTTACCGAATCAGCTTTTGCGTTACTCCTCGTTCTATAAATAAGGAAAAGAGAAAATCAAACCGTGTAAAACTGGATAGCTTAGAAAAAGTATATGTCTAGAATGAGCCTCACACTTGTTCCGTATAAAACAAAAGGGGCTATCTTTCTTAGGTTGGTGTGCGTGAGGCGCCATACAAAATATGTATGTGTGCGTGTTTATGTATAGGGTTTTGGAACCAGTACTGGTTCCTATTTTTTTCGACGCTTTCGTAGCTTTGACTGTCTATCTTGATAATCTAAGCTGGATAGGATGACAAGGACTGGATAGGTAATATCTTACTCTAAAATCTGAGGGCTAGATCCGCAACTAATTTGTATACAAATAATGTGTGAAATAAGAAATTAGCGTTTCTGTAGTGCGATTAGCACTCCTGGAGTATGATTTTTGAAAGTCAAATCAGGAGTAGAAAGATGCCTACCTCCATAGCAATTTTGACATTTTCAACTGCTGAGTTCAACGTATAAGTTTCAAAAATCGCACTCCTGGGATGCGATTTTTGAATCTCATTCAGTGAGCTCAGCTGTGGAAAATGTCAAAATTACTATAGAGATATGCATCTTTCTACTGCGGATTTGGCTCTCAAAAATCTCTCTCCTTTAGTATGATTTTTGAATGTCAAATCAGCAGTAGAAAGATGCATATCAAAATTACTCTGGAGATTCAGAATTTCAGTCTGATTCGGTGGAAATTACAACTTCTAGACAAATATCAAACTTATGAAAGAACTTACTATGCTATCTATATGCGTGCTTTATCAATGCAATCGTAACGCGTGTCTGTTTGTGCATAAATTATAATTAAACTCGCATTGTGCGACACCTCTGCGGGATACCCGTAAAATTATGCGCAAGAGTTTCGAGCACGTATACCCATTTGTTAAGGAGAAGGCGTAATACAGTTGTGACAGTTTTTATTTTATTTTAATTATCTGTTAGATTAAAATACAAAACTTACAGGGTAACCAAATTGATTGTTTTCAAAAACTAGATTCAGTAGGTACTCCTCTTTTTATTTATGAATTCCTGAAGTACTTGCTACCTATGCCTTATTCTGGTAACCTAGTGAGTCTGTCGTCACTTTTATATTATCAGTGTGTACTGTGTAGTCAATACGCTCCTCGAAATTGAGTCATTTACGTATAGCAATAAGGTTTTGTTTTTACCAACCAACCAAATCAAACCAATTTTGTTGCTAAGCGCACTTTAACAGTTCCTTAAAACTCATTGTACCTACCTACACTACGCACCAGATCTAAAAAAAAAAATGTATTTATTTAAATGACTGGTAAAACAGTAGCAGTATTAAAATGAATTCCTTAGAAATTAATACATTTTCATAATACCAAAAGCATGAGATACCATATTAGTAATATGGATATGGCATGAACCATATCCTTGTATAATATTACTTATGGTTTTATTACAGGCTTTCCCTTAACTCAATGTTGATATTCGGCACGCGCGTGTCAGAGGGCGCCACTGATGTTATCTGCGTATGCGCATCTGCCTGCCGTCATTACACCCCCATTATTGTTTCTATTCAAACGACATTACATTGATAACGAAATTACTGTTAATTGAGATAGCGGTTTGTTCTTTTTAATTTTTTTCGGTGATAGGCTAGCTATACTCGTATAAAAAAACATTACCCTACTTCTGGGGCAGTCGGGTAATAGACAATTAAAAATACATACGTACAGTGTCTTTCTTAATATGCTGACACTTTTTTAAGGGGATGATCAAACCATCAAACTAAAAAAATTTCTCTAGAGGACCAACATCGAAATCGCAAAAAAAAAAACTGGTGTCCAATACATTTGGCTCGAGTAGGTTTGTAGTTTTGTATGGAAGAACTGATTTTATTTTGCGATTCGATGTTGGTACCATAGAGAAAGTAGAGTTCGGGCACTCATTTTGAACTCAACATTATTTATTCAATATAGGAGCTTGAAGTCTACTTGTTTTAAGAAGCTATCGCGCAGCGTCCGTCAGAAAGTGTAGTCGCTGTAGAGAAGATGCAGCCAGAAACTCTACAACATAACACGACTTAGGTAACTAGTATACAATATATATTTTGACGCTAAGCTTATGTATACAAGGTGTTACAAAAATACAAATAAACCTTTAAGGGGGTGGTACAGACCCTCAAACTGAACAACTTTCACTATGGGACCAATATCGAATTCGCGAAAAAAAAAAATTATCTCTACCAATCGACTAGAGCTAAAATATGTATGGGATATGAAATTTTTCTTTTGCGATTTCGATGTTGGTCCCATAGAGAAAGTTGTTCAGTTTGTCGGTCTAAACAAGAGTTAAGAGTTTTAAATATTTATTGTTACTTATGAAACACCCTGTATAACTTAAATGCACTGTGTGAAATATACATAGATATTCTGAAAATACTGTTTAGGACTCTTACAGACGAGCGACATTTTGTTTGCGACAGCGGTCGAATCCTAAACGATCGTTTAGGACAATTTCGGCTACAGGGTGAAATTGATATCATTAGCATCCTTTTAAACTCAGAGTCTACCCATCAAACTGAACAACTTTTACTATGGGAGCCTTCGATCAAAGTAAAATTAATGGATAGGCCCAAAGCGCGTTAAGTTGAAGCACACTTCTGATGTACTTGTTCCATACAAACTGGTACACTTGGTCTGTCATCTCGGTACATATTTGTTTGTCTTATTTTTCTGGTTCCAAATGTTCGCGTAAGGCCTATCCATTAATTTTACTTTGATCGAAGATCGGTCGTGGATCGATCGGAACAAAAACAAAATCCGTAACACTTTATTTCATCTTCTTATTTTCTAACGTAATCGGTATTATTAATTACAATTTATCTCGACATCCTTAGGAGTCGATTTATAACAATTTTTTAAGTCAGCGGGACGCCATCTACGCCCGGCGTCGAAATGAACTTTTTATTACTAAATAAAAGTGCATTACATCTGCCGATTGATATTAATGATGCAGCTTAAAAAGTTATTATTCATTGGATTAAACTAAAGTAGCTTTATTTAAAATGTTGTCGTGTATACACGTACGTACCTACTTAATTTTCTCAAAGCTTGGGAACGCAATCGCAATAGAGGATCTCAAGCGCTCGCAGGATCTTCAGCCCACGTTAAAGTATACGTTAGAAGATACGGGATGGAACGTACTTTTTTATTAGGTACATACCTACATACATAAACTCACAAATCCCTTTCGGGACGGTCAGTAAACATTGCTACAATAGTTAAGTATTATAATTTGTAAATCTAGCAATGTTTGTAAAGAAAGTCAAATTGGAAACTTAAGTTGGATGTACCTACATCAAAGATATTTGAAAAAATATAATTCGGGCATATGGGATTCCAGGATACGACATTTTTAGAATTTTTGTCTGTTTGTTTGTGCAAGCATCGCTTAACAAATACTGAGTCGAGTTGATTGAATGAATAGCCTCAAGAAAGATGCATATCTCCATAGTAATTTTGACATTTTCAACTGCTGAGCTCAGCGAATGAGATTCAAAAATCGTGCGTAGGTACGAAGTCACAGGCGCAGTTTGACAGAAATCAAATTTTAAGAAAATTTGTAAGAACCTATGTTAATTGTCATTCCAAATTCCATCTATAAACATCCTCAAAATAAACGACAAAACCCACATGTACCCGCCTTTTTAACCATCATTAGATTAATCAATAAAAAATCTCAGTAACAAAGACGTTAACAAGTTTTACCGCAACCTAGCGCCATCTACAATAAGTTAGTAAGTTTTACATACGGGCATATTGTGCCCAAGTGCTTTATAGTGTTAAATGTGGGGGCATTGTGATTGTGATTACGGAAATACTTGATGTGAAGTGACTAGGTACCTTCTTGTTATAACACTACTGCACACTTAAAAATGAAATGTCACAGATGATTCGATTCAATTCAATTCAAATCATTCGTTTCAGAACATAAATTTATAATCAACATTTTATAAGTTACGAGCTTTTACTACTATCTACGTCTACCAGATTTTAAATAGGTAGGTACCTACATAAAATCATAAGCTATCAAACAAAAAAGTTGTATCATAAACAGATCAGTAGTTTTTCCGTGATGCTCGAACAAACAAACAGAAGGAAAAATAAATCCAAAAATTAGTAAAATTATTCGTAGGTAAAACCATATCGTTTGAATAAATGTATGTAATAGTACTTATGGGATTTAAAAAAAAATTTCTTTTTTGTTAGTTTTCCTCACTCTCTGTGTGTTAAAATAGGTATAAAATTAAATGGATATCAGGGTACATTTGAACACAAATGTAAGAACAACTTAAGAACAAAAACGGCTGATTAACTATTGTTAAAAAGATTGTTTGTCCGTCACGACGACGCTACTCCAAAAATGTGAAGGATTTTACGGAAGAAATTATCGCTACTCGACTCTAGATGGCGGTAGTATGATCATTGAATCCAACGAATTGAATGTTACGTAATGTTCAGAGAGTAGGTAGGTACCTAGGTACTATAGGTACAAGGTTTGAAATAAATACGCAAAAAACCTGAAAACGATTTCTGGCGAGACGATAACTGAACAATATTTCATAGGAAGGAACGGTGAGGTTAATATACCTACCTACTCTTAATATGCTGATGCTTTTTAAGGGGATGATCAGACCATAAAACTGAACAACTGTGGGACCAACATCGAAATCACTTTTAAACAAAGCTATATTTTATGTCCTTAGGACAAAAAACTGCAAACCTCGACCCAAATGTATGGGACAATGATTTGTTATTTGCGATTTCGATGTTGGTAAAATAGAGATAGTATTCAGTTTGATGGTCTGGAGTGCGATTTTTGAATTCAGCAGTTGAAAATGACAAATTTACTATGGAGATGTGCATCTTTATACTGCTGATTGGATTGGATTGGATTTTCAACTGCAAACTCACCGATGACATTAAAAAATCGCACCCCAGGAGTGCGATTTTTGAATCTCATTCGCGGAGCTCAGCAGTTGAAAATGTCAAAATTACGATGGAGATACGCATCTATCTACTGCTGATTTGACTCTCAAAAATCATACTTCAGGAGTGCGATTTTTGAAAGTCCAATCAGCAGTATAAAGATGCACATCTCCATAGTAAATTTGTCATTTTCAACTGCTGAATTGAAAATGCTGAAACAAAAGCGTTCTCATGCATCTTTCTACTGCTTTTTTGACTTTAAAAAATCGTTCTCCTGAATTATGATTTTTGGAAGTCAAATTAGCAGTAGAAAGATGTATATCTCCATAGAAATTTTGACATTTTCAATTGCTGCATTCATCGAATGAGAACTCATTCGTTGAGCTCAGCAGTTGAAAATGTCAAAATTACTGTGGTAGATACTTACGCATAATTTGACTTTCAAAAATTGCATTCCTGAAGTACCTATGATTTTTGAAAGTCAAATCAGCAGTAGAAAGTTATTATCTCCATAGTAATTTTGACATGTACAACTGCTGAGCTTAGCGAATGAGTTTCAAACATCGCACTCTTGGTCATCCCCTTAAAAAACCTTCAGCATTTTAAAAATGAATAAATGAATGAATTAAAAATTATTTATTGTCAATTACTCAATCAAGAACATAAAAAAAGAAATCACAACACAGAACCAAGAAGAACCTCAACAAATAAGAACCTTGTACAATAGTCATCAAAACTATTATAAAACTGTAACTGAAGTGTGTCTGTACATTGAAGATATTTAAAAAAAAAAGATTACGATATGGTTTTTAGGTATCCCTGACTCGAAATCAACCTTTTT
Organism: Agonopterix heracliana; assembly: GCA_963693445.1. NCBI lineage: Eukaryota > Metazoa > Arthropoda > Insecta > Lepidoptera > Depressariidae > Agonopterix > Agonopterix heracliana. Next base: position 6,533,162 of record OY856321.1, read on the forward strand.
TAGAGATTTTGTCTGTCTGTTTGTCTGTTTGTTTGTGTGTTTGTTTGTTTGTTTGTTTGTTTGTTCGCGCATCACGCAAAAACTACTGAACCGATTTTTGTGAAACTTTTTTTGTTTGATAGCTTATGGTCTGACTTAAAATCTGGTATATAATATGTGCGGACGAAGTCGCGGGAAAACACTAGTAGTCAATAAAGGAATAGACCGCCTTAGATCCTAGTCACAGCAAACTACCTATTAATAGTACCTAACACGTATACTTGGTAAATTAAATATCAAGGTTTTTAACTGACACTGACCTACATATAAAAAAAATACACAAAATTACACAAACTGCACATTACTAAAACGGCAATTTTTTTGACAATGTGACCACAAAAAAATATTTGCCCTCTTCAATCTTCAGCCACATAAATCATAGCAAAAACCACATGGTTTGCGTTAACTTTTTTGTGACAAAAAATGTTTTAAACTAAAAAAAAGTTTGCCTCATGCCACTGGGGTCAAATTTCAGCCATCTGGGTTGCGTCTAGTACACCACACAATTTTATAATTAGTTTTTTTTCAATAACGATGAACAGAAATTACAAACGTGAAAACACAGAGTACCTAAATAGTGAAAGTAACATTTTAAGATTCATATCCTACTAATATTATAAATATGAATGTTTGTGACGAAGCTAAGTTAGAACGTTTTGACACAATCACGCAATTCTATAGACGCATAATAAATTTAAACTATATTTTAATCAAAGGCTAAACTGATTTGGATGAAAATTGTCACAAAAAATAATGTTCTCGATACTTTTTAAATTCTACGCCTACAAAGTTCACACAAAAGTTAAGTAGGTACTTTAAAATACAATTTTATACTTAGATACAATTTGCATAAATGCTAATAGTTAAGTTTTAGTCCTATTGGCAAAATTTATCACAGCTAAATAAATATTTTATAGTCAATCAATTCAATTCTCATCTTTACAATTGTAAAATGAATTAAAATGAAAACTGAACTTATTCGTTATTTTTATAAATAAAACAAATTCAAATTAATATTATTTATGTTAACCTAAAAAGTTTATACTTATAAGTATCCTAAATTATATTCTGATTAAATTTGTTTATATAAAAAATATAAAAATCTTAGTTTCAAATATTACTTAGATGCTTAGGTAGGTACAACGGTTTAAATTAAATTACATATTAATTTAAAAAGTATTACTTACTTAAGTAAAATTTTCACTTAGTTTCCTTAATTTTAATTAGCTTATGTTATTTTATTGCCACCTTTATCTAACCACAGATACAAAACTCTCTCACGTGACGATTATAATTACAGTTTAAAGAAATCATCAACCATCCGTCTTCATCAATCAAGGAATACAATTCTTCATCTGCCAAGCTCAGAGTCCACAATAGTCCCTCTCGCCCTACCAGGTCATTAAGGTGAATTTTACTATTATAGAAAGGGCTGTAGGGTTAAAGTCACGATTGTCGTCTTCTAATCGATTTGATATGGTTAAGATAGATTTTAGGGTAATTTGGATGCTGGCACACATCTGGTATTTATCGTGAATTCGAGATAATTAGAAAGATTTTTGGATCCAGCGAGGAATAATGTTCGTTAGTTTATGTATGTATGTATATTATTTTGGAGTACCACAAACATATAAGAGCACTAATTCTGAAGCTACCATTACGGTCCTAAAATGTGCAATCCACCGGGGTAACCAGACAAAAATGTGTAATAAAAATAAAGTTTTATCAGGTTTTATGCCCTTTTCATTGGTTTACAACCGAGTCCCTCATACAGGGGACGAATAAAATTCAATTAGTTTATCCTGCGCACTTTACTTTATCACGTTTAAATTGGTAACGGTGACTTTGCCCTATATTTAATCAAAATTAATTAAATAATTTGTCTAATGGCCCAGGGTGAATGGTTGATCGTTGTTGGTCGTTGTGAATAAGCTTAGATCTATTAGGAGATGCGAATTTCAAGACAAGAGCGCTATTTTTCAATTTCACAGATCCTACTAATTCGGAAACGGATACTATAAAATTCAAAAAGAGTTTATGCAACTTTTCTAAAGGGGTATTCGAAGGCTGGGGGCAGGGTTTGCCCCGAACACTCGTCTTCCCGTGGTGTTCGCGCGGTTCGCGTTTCAGCCTGCCACGAGGCTCCACAATCCATCTCAGTTGTGTTCTTACTCAAAAACAATCCTCGAGATTGGATAGATACGCCCTCAAACCACTTGACATTGGCGGAAATGCGGTGCTAACGCACAAGCAAGAAGTCCATCGTCGTCTAAGCCCAAGTATGTAAGAAGTTGAAAGGGTTCTTCAGACCATCAAACTGAACAACTATCTACTATGAGACCAAATAATAATCGGGAAAAAAATCTGCTGTTTCATTTCATAGAGAATGTTCTTGATCTTGATATTTTATACAGGGGGTAAAATTAAATGCGTTACATCATGTCGAACCATAAGTTAATTAGTTGTTCAGTTTGATGATCTGAAGCATCCCCTAAAGTAGGTATTTCATTTCAGTTTACACTCTGTATAAAATACCTTCGATTTCAATTTCATTTAATTATGTCTAAATTGGAACTTTCGTTAAAATTAACACCGAAGCGAAGACGCGAATCCTTACAAGAATGACAGTTGCGCGGATGTCCGCTTCCATTTCGGAAGTATCAGGTTCGATTCCTTCGTCATGCTTGTTAGTTTTTTTGCATAGTCACTCCACAGAGTAGGTACCTACACTCGGTAGTTATCTCAATTATTTTCACGAAGGAATATCATACATAACATCATAATAGGTAGTGAAGGCTAGATTTTCTTTGACTGCACGCCATTTGTTGTGTTTTTATTTAAAAATGTATTCTTTAGCTTATCTCATCTTACTCAATCTTATACATACAAATAAATTTTTAAATAATTATATTCGCAACTCCAAAACTCAAATAGCCGACGTCGGAGAGAAAAGCGCCAAACTTAAATGGGAGTGGGCCGGTCATGTCTGTCGGATGCATCCTGAGAGATGGGCAAAAATCATCATGCCCTGGATCCCCGAAATCGGTCGGCGGCGTCCAAGTCGACCCAGGAAGAGGTGGCGTGATGACCTGGACAAATTTGACGACCACTGGCCAGAGGTTGCCCAAAACAGGAACGAGTGGAAGAGCAGGGGAGAGGCCTTTGCCCAGCAGTGGGATGAAACAGGCTAATAAAAAAAAATAAAAAAAAAATTGTTATAAATATACAGTGGGACGAAGTAGGCTTATAATTTTTATTTTTTTATTTTGATTGTTTTTGAAGTCTAAACGAAACGAACTTATAATTTTTCCCCAATATTGTCTTAGAATAAACTGTAATTACCTGCCGTATTTGTTTATTTTACCTATTCTTCCTTCCGAAACATAACCGACATCGTTATAAATCTGAAATATTTAGACCCCATTGTTGAATAATAAAAACTAAAGATTTGTCCCGATCAGCGATGCGTACACGCAGGATATCCTCTTCATTACTATGCATGGGATTCCTCTTTTAGTCAAAAGTAAATTTAGTTATTTTCACTTCCAATATTTATAGGTATATGCCTAAGTTAAAATTAATTTTAGAAACTAGGCAGCCGCCTCCGGACATATTCAGCTATTTTTTTTTTTTTTTTTTTTTTTTATATAGCCTATTTTGTGTCCCACTGCTGGGCAAAGGCCTCCCCTCTTTTCCTCCAATCTTCCCTATGCAATGCGAAATCAGGCCAACCGTTCAGGAAGGTATTCAAGTCGTCACTCCATCTTCTCTTGGGTCTTCCTCGACGTCAGCAACCGTCTTGTGGAACCCATTCTGTGGCCATCTTGGTCCACCTCTCCGGGTGCATTCGGCAGATATGTCCTGCCCAATCCCACTTTAGCAGAGCTGTTTTTAGGCCTTTATTTTTGTTCGACATAAATTGTCTTGTGTATTGGTATTAGTAGGTAGTGACCTGCCTGCTTATCCGAGGGTCGTCGGTTCGAAACCCGCAAGGGCCAAATATTTATATGATGCATAATGAATATTTTGTATTTGTAACCGAGTTTTAAAAGAATAAATGGTTTTACTGTCAACATAAAAACTAAATGAAGACGAAAGTAGCTTTCAAAGTTATTATCCGATATTATATTTGTGCTAGCAATTTTATTGTAAGCTTTAGGTGAAGTTTCTACGTTCTTTCAGGACACATCTCGATAACATTGTAAAATTTTGTTTTGTTTTAAGATTAATGTCAATTTGAATTTCGCTAAAGTTTATTTAATTTTGCTGTTGACTGTACTACGGTTTGTTTGTGTTGTTTAGATGTAATGATCACACTTAATTAAGGATCGGTGTGTGACGGAATGTAGGTAGGTATAAGAAATCGGTCTCTAGTCGTCGTCATACAACTCATACATAATGTTTTTCGCTATGTTTTGTTTTTCAAAAAATAAGCTACTTTTAGGTTTCTGAGTCTGTAAATTTTTTGGTTAGCCATGTTTGTGTCTTCGTTAATTAAATTAAAAACCGTTGAGCAAAATTGATTCTTAGAAAATTAAGCATAAATTAAAATTGGGACGGGAAACTGTCACATAGTTAAAGTTGGTTACTAAGTATTAGTCCGATAGCGCTGGCTTATTTTGATGTCATAAGTTTCAATAATTCTAAAGTTGCTTATTTCTTGCCTGTGGATACAGTTGTACATATGAAGCTTATTATCAAGTTTTGTGTCACATCTGTCACTTGCATTTTCAGTAATTTGATGATTTGTGGTTGATTCTTTTTATTCAAATCAAAACTGGCAAAATTGATTTAAAGTTTAAAATAATTATGGTATCATATCTAGGGTAGCCTGCGGAGTGTGCAAACCCAGTTTGTGTCATCTTCGTCCAGTGCAAACTGCCCCCCGGACATCATGTTAAAACAGAGCCAAAAAAAAATCCAAATTAGTGAAATAGCTATTTCCTTTCTCAGATCACTTAGATATGCCTATTTAACAAATTTGTGCCAAATTAGTGCACGCAATTTTAAGATTTTTAATTATTTCGTGTTTTCAAGCTATAATCGCTTCAAAAAAATATTACAATTATTAGAGTTCACATATTCAATATCTTATATGCATGAAAAATTTACATTGTAAATTTGTGTCATTTTCATGCACGATATTTATATTTTATTAAATGAATATATCACAAAAAGAATCTTGCGGTCGAAGCGGGCGGACGCGGGCAGGCGGAGGCGGCAGGCGGGGGGCATAAGCACGCACAGTGTTTGTTCGTTACGTTACGATTTCTTCGATGCGAAGCGTTTTTAAACAAATTACCTCAAATTACCTATATAGGTACTACCTACGTATTATATTGAGTATTGATTGACTCTTATATCCGCTAACGTAATGACAAAATGTCATACCTAACCCAACTATAGATAAAAATAATATCTACGAATATCAAAGGTCAATGTGGTCAATATTATTTCAGATTGGCGCTTTGAACTAATATTGGCATCTACTTATCTTAGGTACTAGCGGCTTTTTCGCTATACCGCTTCTCGATGTCCCGCGCGCGCCCCGCTTCGAGTAGGTACCTAGTTTACAGTCAGCAAAACAAAATATACACGAAGTAAATACAATTACTCGATATTTTTGTTATGTGCGGTGAGGGTGATCACTTGACCAGTCTGACGGAGTAGTTTCTGATAGGTACCTAGCGAAGGCTTAGTGGAATAAAACAGCAATTGACAAATTATGTTTTGCCAAAAAAAAAAACGTAAAATCACTCAATATGTTCAAAAGTAGTTCAAATTTATATGCCAAAAGATGTGTTATTTTTTACCCAATCAACCATAAAACGAATCTGAAAGAAATAATTAAAAACAACATTGCTGTATCATTAAGTGGCGTAGCGTGGCGAGCTTAAGTCTTAGCGGTATACGGTATACCGCGAAATTCAGTAATATGCTGCAAATGGTGTTAAAAGCATGAAAATCGGAACGATTGATCTTAAGTACAAATAAATCAATTTGACATGAAGCACCAAAAAAAAAGGAGAGGAGTTTTGATGTCATCTATTTTTTGTATAAACAATTTTTTTTTGTTCTGATCCCTATCGTGTGCAAATGAAAGGGCTTTCTGCGCAGGTTCTAGAAATATATTCCATCATAACATTTCAGGAACTAACTCCTCTTATAACTCCTCTTCAGATACAAGATCAGGCTGAGGAAATGTTATTCGACTAAATGTAAATATTTTCAAAATTGCTTTCTAGGTGTTAGATATGAGGATATCAGTTATCATTTGAGGTATATTTTACAAAAAAAAAATCATCCGTATCGTATTTGGAGGAGGAACTTGGGATGTTTTGAAAATGATTTTTATTTTAATTTAAAACACGTGACTGAAATGTAATGATGTGATATATTTTTAGAATTGGCGCAGAAAGCCCTTTTTATTTGATACCACACACGATAGGTTTCCGAACAAAAAAAAAACGTTTCCCAGGCAAAAAAAAGATGACGTCATAACTCCTCTCCTTCTTAATTTTTTTTTTGGTGCTACGGGTCAAATGATTTATATGGCCTAAAGATCAATCGTTCTGATTTTCATGCTTTTAACACCATTTGCAGGAATTTTTGACTACCGCTATAACTATTTCGGAAAGCGCGCCATGCCATTGCGGTTTTATTCCCGGAACATTTTTAAAAGTTTGTTTCAGCAATAGTAGCATACAACTTATATTACTGTATTTTACTGTATAGGTACAAGTTTTTTGTAACGTTTTTTTGTAATGTTGACTTGTTGACTCAATTCACTTTTAAAACGTCTTAAAATTATATAAAATAATTATTTATTTCTGATTAAACCCAAAGATTGTCGGTAAGAAGATTAAGAGTCTACTTATAGTACCTATCTAAGTAAAATTAATATAATTTATATGCCTGTCCCAATGACATGACAAGCCAATGTTTTTGTATAAGACAGTCAAACTTAACAGCAATGAGCTACTGTTATCACTGATGCTTCCGGGAAATCCCAGTACCGAAAATACCGGAAATTCTGTATATTAATCTACCTAGCACCGGTACTTCGGGAATTAAAACCAGGTTCTTTCGAGTATCGAAAGTCAGTCAGTCTGCAGTCGGCGCCGGCTGCGCTCCGGTTGCCGAGTTAGCTTGCCGTATTTGTCCGTCTCTGGTGGCGTCATTATAACGCCTAGCTGTTGGTTCTCCAGCTGCGATATTACGTGGTAGAACTTGGTGCGCTCTTCAGTTATCCTGGCCAGGATGAATTGGAGAATTTGGGTACGTTTATGCTAACTCGGCAGGGGGCCCCCGATGATGAGTGCGGCCTTGCTGATGGTGTCGCATTTGCACGATGCGGCTCTGGCGTCTGGTTATCTTCCGTTATTGACTGATCAGGTCGGGGTCACCAATTATGTGGGGAACCTTTCTAGGGATACCAGGAATAAGGCCCTGGAAATTCAATCACATTACTTTACACATACTCCAGATAAACCTGAAAATAATTTGGAACACACTTCTAGACAGTGATCGTCTCCGAGTTTTCTTTCACAATGAAAGGCGCATGACGGCCCACGCACGCGTACGAACTTCGTGTTGAGATCATATCGAACAACGGGGACGGACCCGGTCGGCAGCGGTTGACTGAGTACGAAGTTCCCGCAGACTTTTATTAAGTATGACTAGCTTTGAATTGAAATGTTTCTGCACAGGGTTTACAGTTCATTAAGGAAAAGTACGGATTAAGTAAAGGACGGGGCATATTATGTATGAATGGCGAGTACTTCTCACACCTGCGTTTTGCCGCTGACATTATCGTCATGGTAGAATCGCTGCAGGACCTCAGTGGGATGCTTAGCGACCTTAATGCCGCTTCCCGACGGGTCAGTCACGGCATGAACACAAAACGAAATTCATGTTTAATTATCTTGCCGAACCAGAGGCGGAATACCTATACTTCGGTGAGGCGGCGTTAGAAGTTGCAAGACTATCTACCTTGGACAGACTATAAGACTAGGTAGAAACAACTTCGACAAGGAGGCCGCTAGCCGTATCCAACTAGAATGGGCTGCTTTCATGAAACTCCGTCATAATAATCTCCTTGGCCCTACCACAATGAATCAAAACGAAAGTTTTCAATCCTGTCAATGATGACCTATGGTGTGGAAACGTGGGCCCTGACGATAGGACTAGTTCATCAATTCAAAGTCGAGCAATGGAGAGAGCTACGCTCGGTTTTTCTCTAGGAGATCAAATCAGCTCAGAAAATTTGCAAGCTAAAGTGGTGGGCTGGTAATATCTGTCAAAGAACTGCGATGGGGTATAAGCGTAGTGTGGGACGAACTGCTGCCCGCTGGACAGACGACCTAAAAAGGTGATGGGGAGCGACTGGATGAGAAAAACCGAGAATAGATTTTTTTGGCGCACCTTGGGAGATCAGCAGTGGACGATGATAGGCTGATGATTAAGGAAAAAAAGGGTTTTTTGTATTGTGATTATTTCTTGCGTTCTCTAAGAAAACAGGAAATCTAATTTGCTAAAGTTCTTTATTTTAAACTGTAGGCTTTCTTCCACCCAGGCAGGTGGTTTTCTTAACTCATAATGGATTTTATTTTGTCGGAGTTATGCGAATCTTTATTTTAAGTTTCTTTTTATTATCGTGGGGAAAGCAGAAGAAGAATGAGGATGAATTTTGACTATGAATAGTAGGTATCAAATCATAGACGGTCATAGTTATAAACATTGCTGTAAAACCCTGTAATAAAACCGCAATGTCCGTTGACGAAATCAAAATTTTAAAACTAACCTTGTAAAGTACAGTGCCTAAACGTTTTAAAATGTTTTTGAAGGAATGAAATTGTAATAACAGTAAAATATTTCTAAAATAAGTCATGCAATATACATCACTGTAATAATCTGAAATGAAAGTTCCCTAGAATAAAGTCATCATTTTAATAGCCTTGTAAAGTCCTTCAAAACTTTAAGAATGTTTTTGATGGAATAAAATTGCAATAGCGATAACCGTAAAAAATTTTCCCAAATAATTTATGTAATACACATTGACGTCATAAACGAAATGAAATTTCCCTGGAATAAAACCGAAATATTCATTGAAGAAATAAATATTTCAATACTAGTCTTGTATAACACAATGCCTTCAAGAAGCCTTGTAGAATATTTTACGAGTACCAAGTTTTTTTTGTTTCATAATAAATGAATAACGCTCACAGGCACATACATTGTAATGATCCCAAAGTAGCACTAAAGGCTTTTATTATGGAAACCATACAACAACGGCACGAACATATAACATCCATGACCGAACCGGGATTCGAACCCAGGACCCTGGTTTGGCAGTCCGGCGTGGTAACCATTACACCAACCGGGTCGTCATCATCATCAATAAACAGACTTATCAGTTCACTGCACCATAACACATGCCTCTTCTATATTTTAATTGTAATTTGCATACCATTTTAAATAATATGTAGCATATTAAACATTGCGGTGGGCACATCGAGGATAATTTTGTGAGAATTAAACTGTAATAATGGTAACCGTTAAACATTCCCAAAATACTACTAGGTACTAAGTTGTAGTGATACGTGGATGTTCTGAGGTTTCAGAATATCTATGACATAGATATTATTCATAGATTATTATATATTATTATATATTATTTATTATTATAGCATAAGAATAATATTCTTATGCTTATGCTATTTTCAACATAAGTACAAAAATAATCATTGCTGTTATAAACTACAACAAAAGTTCCCTGGAATAAAGACGCAATGTACACACGGCGACATCAAACTACGCAAAAAAACATAAGCTCGCGTCGGTCGGTGTAAGTGAAACTGAATAACTTTCACTATAGAGCCTACCTCAGGAAACGCGAAAAAAATCTACTGTCCCATACTTTTTAGTCGGGTAGGCACAGCAGTTTTGTATGGGACAGCTGAGTTTCCTGAGGTACGCTCCATAGTGAAAGTTGTCCAGTTTGATGGTCTGAGTTCACCGTTTCAGTGTTTGCTAGGCTGTCACTTACACCATGTACCTATAGTATTACTCTACCTACGCGCAGCCAGCCTATTTTGGTTTTGCGTAGCTTGATGTCGTTATGTTAATAACATGAAAAATATTTTAGCGATAAACATAGTGTTTATACTATTCCAGATTTTTTTTTACTATCGACTGGGAATAAAGTATCATTATACATTACACGTTTATCTAAGTCGGCGGATATTCATCAGAAAAATCTGAAAAAAATTCACAAAGTGGATTATGGTCCTTAAATACCTAAACAAGCTTAATCGGATAACAACCACTATGACGATAGCCGCATTGTCGCTATGTATGTACCTAGTCCTCAGATTACATAGACGATAGAGAGAGAGAGAGAGATATATAATGAGACCACATAATAACACATTATATTCAACCTCCATTTTAGTCTTTCATAGCTTCACAATCATAACTAACTTTTAAATCAATCAAATCTCAAATCTAATTTAAATTAATAATAACGCACGCACTTATTTTGTCACAACTTGCACCGAGTACGAATAAAACACGCGCCGCGCATCGGGCCGGCCGGTGCTCGCCGCCCGCGCCCGCGCTCTTCCCCGCGTTCGCCCTTCGTGCGAAGAAGTCTGGTATTTTGTTCAAATAATAAGATTTCGTGGATAAAAACAGCACAAATTATGAATAGTGTTTTGTTACACTATAATAATCAAAACACGTAAACTCGAAGAACTTGCATTTTCTTTTGTGGATATTACAGGGTGTTGAGATAAAAAAATAAAATATCTGTAAACTTCGTGGATGAATTCGACACAAAATATTATAAACAACAGATATCAGTACTCTAAAACGCGTCACACCTATTTAACCTATTGTAATATTTTTTTGAGCTAGTTGGGCGACATGTTAGGTACTGGTTAAATATTTGGATTTCCGTGGACAGAGATGACACAAAATGCCTATGTACATCAGTTACTACTTCGTTATTATCCTGAAAGTAAACTTTTCATCTATAATTTTCTTTTCGTCCAATACTGATCGAAAATACAAATACCTAAATTTCTACCTATGCAAGTACCTAAAATGACACAAACTTATGTATTAGGTTTTACACATGGTCCGGAACCTATATGCAAAAAACAAAAAACTTTAGAGTTTTTGAAACCTCAAAACCTAGCGCTATCGGTCTATATGTGAATATTTCCCGTCCCAATTTTAATTCATGGTGTTACTTTTTAAGAACGAATTTTCAAACTGTTCGTCGTGAGAAATCTTACCTTTACAATGGTAACTATGAAAACAGTAAGACTTTACGATATTTCAAATTGCACTCAATAAAAAGGGAGAACTAAAACGTAGACTGCCTGGGAAATTGGAACACTTTCGCTTCGCAGCCGCTCGCAACTCAATCACGTAGTAGATAATCCTTTTATATTCTACCTATATACCATCATCTACACTTTGTACATTTGTTTGTAGCTAATTATGATCATTACACAAACAAAGGGAGTTTTAGGTACGTAACGGTAAGTTCTTGGTAAAGTTCGGTTGATACGTCAATACAAAATACAGAAATATTTATTTTCAATCCATTCCCATTAAAATCCCCAATTCATCCAGGAGTGCGATTTTTGAATCACATTCGGTGAGCTCAGCATTTTTAAATGCCAAAATAACTATGAAGATATGAGTCTTTTTACTGATGATTTGGCTCTCAAAAATCATACTTCAGGAGTGCGATTTTGTGTCCGTATAGCTAGCGTACACATGAAAGGGATCAGGCTAGGATTCGTCTCAAAAAATAGTGCTTAAATAGTGCCTAATTAGTACCTAGGTCAAATAAATAGTGCCTCTATACTTTACGAGATATCGATTTTTTTTACCTGGTACGCTAGCTTGACGTCAAGGTAGCGTACACATTTTCTGTGGCAAAAATGGCTTGCATTACAGCAACGACTTTACACTCAAAAAATAGTGCCCAAATAGTGCCCTAGGGCATCCAAAATCTCATGAGGCTAGGTCTTCAGGGAACGGAGATATAAATAAGTCTTTTGAATGAAACACGGAGCTGGCGTTGCGCTAGCGTACACACGATTTCATACAAAAGTTCTTACAGAAGGAAACGTTTCTTTTTATAAAAACTACATCAAATAAATAGTTCCTGAAATAGTGCCTCTGCCAGTACCAATATTACAAGTAAAAGCGTAGTGAAACAATATAAACAATCAATGCAAAGTTCTACGTACAAATGTATTGGCAGTTCAATGCTGTGAAATCGCTTATAACACACAAAAATGAACTCTATTAACTCCTAATTACTAATAAGCCAACTCTAAACTTGCTTGAATGAAAATAACGCGCCATCTCTCGGTATGAGATTTTACTAAGATTATAGAAGATTCTAGTACGTAGAACTTTGCATTGATTATTTATATTGTTTCAATACACTTTTACTTAAAATGTTAGTACTGGCAGAGGCACTATTTCAGGCACTATTTATTTGATATAGTTTTTATAAAAAGAAACGTCTCCTTCTGTAAGAATTATTGTGTTAAGTCATGTGTACGCTAGCGCAACACCCGCTCCGTGTTTCATTCAAAAGACTTATTTATATCTCCGTTCCCTGAAGACCTAGCCTCATGAGATTTTGGATGCCCTAGGGCACTATTTGAGCACTATTTTTTGATTGTAAATGGTTGCTGTAATGCAAGCCGTTTTTGCCACAGAAAATGTGTACGCTACCTTGACGTCAAGCTAGCGTACCAGGTAAAAAAAATCTATATCTCGTAAAGTATAGAGGCACTATTTATTTGACCTAGGTACTAATTAGGCACTATTTATTGGTACTAATCCTAGACCAATCCCTTTCATGTGTACGCTGGCTATACGGACACGCGATTTTTGAACGTCAAATTTACAGTAGAAATATGCGTATCTCCATAGTAATTATAACAATTTCAACTGCTGAGCTCACCGAATGAGATTCAAAAATCGCACTCCAGGTCCATTGAAAGAGTCCTCCGATACTTTGTTTAGTCTAGTTAGGTATATATTCGATTTAGGATAATGATAATTATTATTATGTTCATTTGCTTTATAACTGTTTTAATAAAGATTTTTTTTTTACAAAAAAGTCTACAAAAATATTCACTGTCAACCTTGTTGCCTACACTATAGTTAAAAAGTAAAAGTAACGCGCAATGCCGCAGAACACAACAATACTAACATTGCAGAAATCCTGCGTCTGCGCATTGTCCGTGACGCATAGATTGAATCAGATCGCGTGCGTCGATCCTGGCTCTGCCTGGACTTTCCCACGGGAATTGGGATAAAACATTTTCCAAATTTTTGTGGTGACCATGATGCTATTATTACCTAAAAACCAAAACTCAAGCATTTTTCCAGCACAGGAGTGCGATTTTTGAAACTCATTCTGAGCCCAGCAGTTGAAAATGTCAAAAGTACTATGGAGATATGCAGATTTCTACTGCTGATTTGACGTTCAAAAATCTCACTCCGGCAGTATGATTTTTGAAAATCAAATCAGCAGTAGAAAGATGCATATCTCCTTAGTAATTTTGACATTTGCTACTCCTGAATTCTATGTCCCTATAACTTTCTTAAATTGCACTCCCGGAGTGCGATTTTTGAAACTCATTCGGTGAGCTCAGCAGTTGAAAATGTCAAAATTACAATGGACGCTGACGACGGTGCATCTTTCTAATGCTGATTTAATTTTCAAAAATCATACTTCAGGAGTGCGATTTTTCTCAGCGAGTGAGATTCAAAAATAGAACTATAGGACTCCAGGGATCTAGCCCAATAAAATTTATTGCTTACACAAATAAAAAAAACAAAAAACACATAAAAATCTTTATGTAAGTAGTTTAATCTTGTGCGAAAATCCTATCACAATAGGATATAAACCTATCATAATTATGATCATCAGACACATCCTTTTTCTTTTCGTGTGGAATATCTTCCTTCAATCTATCTGCTCTTCTCATCTCGTTTCAAATCTCTTCACACCTCTATCGCGCTGTTTGAAGCCCTCAAGGCCTCCTCTTGACACCAATATCCATACATTATCTCTATCTTATTAACACTCAATTGCAGAAACGCTCATTAAAGTTAATCCTCCATTAAATCTCTTGCTTCGTGGAAGCTAGGTATTTCCAACAATGCAACGTTTATAGGCTGATGATGATGACATTATAATTACAAATAACTTATTCAAATACTTATGGTTATATCTACATAAACTTAATTGCTAACATAATACTTAAGCAACTGCATCAAACTCAACATTTTATGAGCAGTAAAACATCATACGAATTTGTAGAGGGTACAAAACCACATAGTTTCCAGGACAGGATGCTAGGGTGCATATGTGATGAGGTGTTCGCCGGACTGTCACGGTCTGAGAGTTAAGAAAGATGTCCTGATTTCAACGTTTATTTTATTGGTACCCTTATCAGTTTTATCTGTAAAGTTGTACATAGTTGAAAAGAAAAAAACGAACACTGTATTTATTGGCTAAATATTTTCGAAAACACAAACACTGGGTGTCTTGCACCAAAAATAAAAGCTTCCGCACATTGCAGCGATTTTATCGAGCGATAATATCGCTGCGATTTTGCGTTAATTGTTTCCAGTACATTTTGTATGGGGTCGCGCGCGATCCTACATTTCCAGTAAATTTTGTATGGGGTCGCGCTCGATCCTACACACACTGCCGCGATATTATCGCGACCTGACGCAATCTCTTTAGACTACATTCAGTGGTGGGGCGCATGCGTAACGCGAATCGCGGAATCGCTGCAGTGTGTAAGGTGTCGCGATATCGCTGTCGATAATATCGCTCGATAATATCGCTGCAATATGCGGAAGCCTTTAATAGGCCTGTAGACGTATTTAGCTATAGCTGTCCTTCTGTTCGTCAGTCGTCAAAACGTCAGTTCTGTCAAACTAAACAACTTTCACATAGGGACTAACAGAGAAATCCTGAAAAAAAAGCTGATCCATAGAAAACGTCAATGGCGATGGCGACCCGACCCAAATTTCAGTAGATTTTTTTCGCTATTTCAATGTTGGCCCGATATGAAAGTTGTTCAGTTTCATGGTCTGAAGTACTCGTTAAAGTTTGTATGCATTTTGTTTTCCACCCTGTATTTTGAGAACAAATTGGCCTCATTCCTCCAACGAAGTATATGAGTAACACTTAGTTGCAGAAACGCTCATAAGAGTTAATCCTCCATTAAATCACTTGCTGTCTCTTTTTGTCTTGTTGACTTATTATTAGCAAGAGATTGAATAAAGGATTAAAGGCTTCCGCACATTGCAGCGATTTTATCGAGCGATAATATCGCTGCGATTTTGCGATAATTGTTTCCAGTACATTTTGTATGGGGACGCGCTCGATCCTACACACTGCCGCGATATTATCGCAACCTGACGCAATCTCTTTCGACTACATTCAGTGGTGGGTGCATGCGTGACGCGAATCGCGGAATCGCTGCAGTGTGTAAGGTGTCGCGATATCGCTCGATAAAATCGCTCGATAATATCACTGCAATGTGCGGAGGCCTTTACTCTAATGAGCGTTTCTGCAACTGAGTGTAAGCCAGGCTTAAAATGTTTTAATTCTTTGTTTATTTGACCAATAAATAAATAATTAAAATATTTTTATCCTGTCTTACTCATCAGCCTCGCTCCTCAAATAATTCGTCACTAATCTTACTGTACGACGTAACTACATCGAGGTGATTTTTAAGAACCAGCTTTTTCGGAGCGGCTGTCTATATACAAATAATAAATAAGATACAAATACGTCAATTACACCGATCGATTCGTCATCGAAAATGGATTGCCCACAATGAATAAGTCAGTTACGCCAAAAATGTCAGATACGTCGTTTAGTAAGACTAGCGAAGAATTGATACTGAATATTGTCACACGTCGAAAAGTATGGATTAGGTGTCTTTTAGGCTTGTCTGTGGAGGAGGCACTTTACCTTCATACTTACATTTCTGTTCCAATGGGTGAGCCCAACCGTTGCACCATGGACCGGAGACCTCGGGAGTGAATATTGTTATACGTCCCTTCCTTTCAAAGGTGGGTTGACATCGTTAAAAATGTGTGAGATTTGTTAATTTTACCGTGTAGTATAATATGCAGTTCGGCGTTTTATAACACTGTGTCATAAAATATCATCATCACTAAGCCGATATCAATCATAACAATTATCTCATCACCACAGTAGGTATAAGAAAGAGTATGGAACTACACACACTACGGACCATTCCTGCTCTCTGCTCTCCACCCATTTGTTTCTCACTATCTCTTGTCAGAAATCGTGGCAGAATATAGGTATGCAATGGTGTATTTCCGTTCAGAATAAACCTAGTTTATTCTGTATTCTGAGTATGTATCGCACTTATTCTTTCCCATTTGTATGAAGCGACGGCCTGTGTTCAAGGTGTGACCTTATCGAACTTAGCAATGTTGTTTTGCCCTCATTAAGAGGGGTTTTACTGCTCAATGGCACCGCCCTCAATTAAGATGTCTCAATCAAGAATAATTAAAACAAAACACCAACTTGGTACAAAAGCTTTATAAGTTTTTATGGCACAAGTTTCAGGAAAATGTAGACAAAATATTAAATTTATATTTTCTTGAAAGTTAAATTTTCAAACCTAATACTGTAAAAAATAGTTTTAGGCTAAATTGGAGTTGAACTTTTTTATTTTAGGTTCTCTTGATCAAGAAATCTTAAGTTATGTTATGTGATGAGCTCAGTTCTCTAAATAAAATTGATCAGTTTATTGAATTTTTACTACCTACTAGGTAAAATGTATGGCAGCCAAGAGTAGCTTCGGATTACCCTATTTTGGTCCTAGACCACTATTAGGTAAAATGTACACACGGTGACACATCAAGCTACACAAAACCAACATAAGCTGGCCGTGCGGATGTTGCATTGCATAACGTAGAATGTCGCGCGGCCAGCTTATTTTAGTTTGGTTGCGTACCTAGCTTGATGTGTCGCCGTGTGTACCTATTGCAGCCAGGAGTAACATAGTGGGGTTGTTATTAGTATTTTGGTCCTAGATATCGCCGTATCCGACTTCCGATCGCATCATCGTATCCAACCGTCACCTTATCCGTGTAACATTAGTAGGTAAGATGCGGGCGAACAATATTTCGGTGTGAACTATGATTTAAAATTAACGGTCAGTTTTAAAATTACGTTTAACATAACGGTTACATCGCGTTAATGGCCTGAGAAAGTAATTTAATTTAAATTAAGATTTTTGTGATACGATCTTAGTTGCATCACCTACGCTACAAGTTTATTAAAGCGATAATGGTTCGATAATATTAATTTTTAATGCCGAAGTTTTTTTTTAAATAAGAAACGAAATGAAATTACATATAAGTAGTATAAATAAATAGGTAAATAGTACTTAAGACGAGCGACGACGTTCGTCAAAACCTTATAACTCCAATAATGTTTTCATCAAATCCTACTAGTTTGTTTAACCCTTAAACAGGCCTTGGCCACCATATTTAAATTCAATAATGAACCTTATTGTAAGTTTTTAGTAGGTACATTGTCAGTTACTTTTATGTGGTCGATAAATCGTACTATGCCTGATTAAGGGTTAAAGGGTCCCAACTTAATATGCTGATGATTTTTTATCAGACTGAAAAACTTTCCCATACATTTTGTCCCATAGAGAAAGTTGTTCACATTATAATTAATATTAATTATTACCTATGTCCGCTGTTCATTAAAAAGTGTAAAAGGATCATAAATAAAAAAACAGCTTGGAAGAATATACAAAAGATTTATTTACGAAAAATAATTTACCAATTTCATATAACCCTATTTTACAAAATCCAATAAAATATCGCCGATGCAAAATTAATTCTAAAATATATTAATACCTATGTATATCATAACTATAAATACACATTTATAAACTTAAGGTACATAATGGTAAAATAATGATTCTAAACTACAATTTGTATTTTAACGTTAAAAATAAAATTATTAAGAGCCTAAAAAATGTACGCCATGTTTTTGTTGAGACAAAACCTTATTACGTAGAGAAAATAAATAAATTACGAAAGGAATTACTATTGTTTACTATTTACTCAAATTTTAATACGGGAGCAACTCTAAATAAAATATTTTTACTAGATGCACTATTACAATAAATTGTCTTGCTAAAGGTGTTATTTCAATCCGGACCAACACTTTGTACGGAAGTTAAATATATCATAAAATTTAGTTTTGCGATACAAAACAATAATTTTCCAGCACAAGTTTTTCAAAACTGTGTTTGACTGCCGCCGTATTAAAAAGTGGCAGTATAATAATTTACATTGTTTTTAATGAATAGGTGAAATATTTATTAAATTATATTTTGTCCTATCCGTACAAAGTCATGGCCCAGGCTCAATAAAATGCAAAATCACATTTATTTCCTCCATGAATTTGAAAACTCTATGACATTCTATGGGGACTTTGGAATATAGCTGTTTCATTTATTGTTTTTACAAAATAAATTAGTTACGTTAAAGAAGATTAGTTAGCACACTATTTTACTATCATATTACTCTACATTAAAATAGATATTTTTTCTAAGGATAAATTATAAATGATATATTAGTTAATGATTTTAGCATGCTCACGTGTCGCCATTTTGTTTTTGCTGAACAGATTTTTAAAAATAAATTGACTTCATTTCACATTATCGTGACAATAAATTTCTAACGTGGTACTTATAAAGGACATATTAATATAACATTTATTTATCTTTTATGTAGGAATGTAGATAGTCCACATTTAGTTCTTTCTACCCAATGACATTATTTCTACCTGTCTTCTATGTATTATTTTGTTTATGAAGGCGCAACAGGATACATTATTTAATTTTATTTATTTACCACTTCTGAATAAGTTCTTGTTAGCTTATCCGACAGATATTTTGACTAATTTTGAACTAACTTTGAATTTTGATATTTTGATACTAGAACTTACCCAGAAGTGGTGAAACAGGCCCTTAGTATTTTTATTTATTTATTTAATCTTAAACCAATAACTAGAATTAACCCCAAAAAGTAGTACTGTACGTACAGCAAATTTTTAAACAGATTATTTAACATAAAAGACAGGTAGATATTAAAACTACTTACTTACTATTGCACAATAATATTGCAAATATGTATCATCATTCGCGATCGGGACTAGTAACTATTTTGAAGGGTGATTTTATGTATTTTTTATTTAAACACTTATTTACTATTTTTAAATATTTGTAACATTTTTTATATAACAGGGTTCTTCTTTTTACTTTGCAAAGATTTTTAAACTAAATTTTATAATTAATTAATCTCACTACAGCCCCATCAAAGGGTTGTTTCAACTTTAAATTCTAAATTAAAAATTTTAAAATTAAAATCAAATCGGTGATCACATTCGTCCCTTACCAAACAATTTTAAAACTAAAATAAGAAAAAAAGAATGTGAATCAAAGAGATCGAAAAGTTGCATAATTTTAAAGATTTTTAGAAACAGTCTCTTAGTTAATTTAATACCTTTTGAATTTAGATAGACTTAAGAAAAAATATTCATACAGATATATGAATATCTGCGAGAAATGTATTGAATGACTGCATACTTAAAGCTGCAAGTGACATATATTAAGAGTGAGTATTGCGAATTTGTGAAGCTAGCAGTCTCCATACATACTGACCCTCTTAAGAAGTAGGACTTCCTGGCTTAAAAACTAGTGGTTGTGAAACTCCAAATAAGTATTTTTGTTAGTAGGTAAAAATGAACATGAAAAGTAAAAATAAATAAATTATGAGTTTAAATAATATTTAAAATGTTAACTAAATTAAAACAAATACAATGTTAACAGTCTTTTTCTTAGCCAAAAATAATTAAAAATTTTAGATTTCTAATACAGTATGTTTAAATTTATTTTAGTCTAATATCATAGCCTGCTTAGCTTCTATATTTATTATGATAAAATATACATACGGCACATTTTAAGCGTTTTTACTGAAACGTCAAATTTTTTAAACTTTATTGCCTCAAAATTGGGTCTCTCCTGCCACTGTATATGTAATGAAGTTAACTTGTGGAACTTAAGTCCATATCAATAAACCGATCTCAATTGCTGGCTCAGTCTTGACGCAATCAAAATAAAAAAACAAGTACCTAGTTAATCAAAAATCTTCCTTTTCACCCCCGCAACATTTACCTTATTGTCCGTCTCGTTCCTCCTCTTTTTCAACAAAGGAACATTTTCTTTCTTCCTCACATCAGGTGTATTCTCGTTATCAGTTTTCATCGTTAAGTCTTTAGGATCTTCAGTTTTGTCTACTTGGACTCCAATCCAGACGTCATTTTCATTTTTATGCCAACGGTAGGTGCCTGGTTTTGACAGTGGTACATCATTTTCTGTGTCGAAACTATATTTTTCTGCGAATGCTTTTCTGTCCTTGTCGATGGTTTCTTTCACATAGTTAGCCAGGTTGTCAACCCTGGCTTGGACGTGTGGGTCACTTGGCTCTGAGGAGAAAAGGCGTCTCCTTACCGGATTGTCTGGGGCTATTCTTCTTGTCTGGTTAGGTCTTCTATTGTTGTTCATGGTGTCTTTGGTGTGTTGAGGTATTCTGTGGAAGATAGAGAAACCTTTTTTTAGTAATTTGATTTGTGACGTTGTTGTTTTGGTTTTTTTTTTATTTATAATTAATGGACTTCTTGCTTGTGCGTTAGCACCGCATTTCCGCCAATTTCAAGTGTTTTGAGGGAGTGTCTATCCAATCTCGAGGATTGTTTTTTGAGTAAGAACAACTGAGAACGATTATGGAGCCTCGTGGCAGGCTGAAACGCGAACCGCGCGAACACCACGCGAGAGACAAGTGTTCGCGGCAAACCCTGCAACGTGACTCGTTTTGGATTTTGTTGGGCAGAATGTAAGATCACAAAAAAAGGCATTTCTTTTAATGAATTTTATGCTTGTCCTGAATCATAGTGAACCATGCTACAAATACAAAATTGGTTGATAATTTTGTCCATTTGTGGTCAGAAGACCATAAATTTCAAAGCATTCGAACACGCAGAATATTAGGTATATTTAAGTGTAAAAAAAGACAGTGTGTATAAAAAAAACAGGGCTCATTCCAATTCTCCAGATAGAAGGAGAATCCACTGCTATCAGAGGAGTGGTCGATGTATACAGTGACCGATGTAGGCATGATGAAGATGTGCAAAAGATTCAGTCAACTTTTACGACACAAGACTCGTCTAGGCTGGTGCTATTCTAAAAGCCCTTCCACAGTAGTTTTGTTTTGGTTGGCCGTTGGCGGCTATACTATCTCTGTTGGTAGTAGCCGTTACGTAAAAACCACGTCAGAGGCCGTAAGATGGTTGGAATAGACTCTAACACCAGGGCTTACTGCCCACACGATAAGAAGAAGACTAGTTTTGATCGACGATTTCTTATCGACTTCTCGGCGAGTTGAGTCCGCAGGGTTGCAATCTGAACGAAGTCGCTGTGAAATCTCCGATCAAAACGCCAATGGAAGGGCTCTAAGTCTATCACAGACATATCAAATTACAAAAACGTTAAGTAAAGTCAACCACCCTATTGTTATCGTAACAATACACACAGGATGTTTATGAAAGCAAGTCTTCTTCAGTTTATAAAGCGATCCAAAACAACGCGGAATGACCGCCGGCGATGACTGAGAATGGCCGGGAATGTAAACAAATACCGCGATGAGAGAATTAATTAACTGTCGATTGAATTATTGGTTCAAGTTAGGTGTTAACTGACTGTGAAATTGATGACCTCGATTTGGGTGTCCTGTTATTAATTCCACTCCTGGATAAGGCCTTTTATCCTCTTATATCAACACTATTTCACAGAAGGTACGTAATGCAAATTCGGGAATTTAAAAAGGCCTCTTAACCTCGGCCTACCTGCCGGTTTTGGGTAACTTTGTAACCATTTTATTCATTAACTATGGCACTTTTTGAGCTGAAAAATAAACTGGACCATCTACAGGATATGAGAAGTGATATGGTTTTTCTAGAAACCGAATTTAATGAATAAAACCGAAGAAAAGGGACTCTAAGGTCACCCCTTTTTTTCCAGTTGTAACCATTTACTCTTACATTTTGAATCGGAAGAAAATGAAAATCTACAATATTGTTCACAATACAATTTAGAATGATGTGGTTTTCTTACTTTTTAAAAAATAATAAAAATCATCTAATTTTTCAAAGAAAACAGCTAAATTCTGACTGGAACCACGCGCTCGTTCGCATCGATTAGTATGGAGAGTCGTGGTCCAGGGCAGATACGCCTTAAATACCGGGTGTTAGTGTGCGACTGTTGCATTACTATTCATGATACAACACATTATTCAAGGGAACCTTTGAGAAATTCGCAAAAAAAATCCGTTGTTTTCCTTTTATCAGTTGATTGCATTCGATTTTCGACACAAAAGTAAACCACGCGCAAGTCAGCAGATTGCATTTAGTATGAAAAGTCCGTTTTTTTTGTGAATTTTTTATTAGGTAGGTCTTAGATGTCTATGGTCTTAGGTAATGTTGTTCAGTATCATGGGTAGTAATGTACAAGCTAACTTAGTTTTCGGTGAGCTGTACCACAGATTATATAATACTATACAGTACAGATGCCCAACGTCAAACAATGGAACGCGACTGCCATAACGCGGGCAGTCTTCGGGCAAAGTAAATTGCTTGATTTTCCGAGGCTCATGAGATTTGTTTGTAGTCAGATCATGTATTTTGAGTAACAATTTACACCTTTACGTAAACATTAATTACAAATCGATACCATAGCGCCATATATTGCCATTTTTTCAACAAAAATTTTATTTGTATGAGATAGGACACAATGGCTGTACCATCAATCAAAATATGAACGTTAAAAAACATAGAATCCTTTTCTGAAGTCGGTTAGAAACTTATTAAATTATCTCAAATTGGCAGCAACAATTTTCGAGATAATTGTGAAAGACTGTTAGTTCAATGGTTTCAACTTTTGAGCTCACTTTTAAGACAGTTTATATCACTACTGCGGCCGTAGTATGATACGCACGATAAGGCTATATCACACCTTTTATCTCGTTCGTTCGCACGCAAATAGAAAGAGAGCTATATAGCGCTATATTATGCTACGGCTGCTGGTCTCTGGTGGCTATCGGTGTGTGTTTTTAACACTTCGATTTCTAATACATAAAGCCCTTCAGTTCTCATAGTTCTCAAAGGAACTAACTTTACGGATTAGCGCACTTAGAGAACTTAGAACTACAGTTAACTGATCTGCTCACACGCACCCTCTAATTGAGTTGCGTAAACACGTGCTACAAACAAATATAGATTTTATGCTTGACATTTTAAGAGTTATATTGGCACAAACATTTGTATTCAAGTGTTTGCACGCATGCGTTTGCAATGCTTTGCTAAATTGCAGTAACATTTATTTAAATACTCGCTTTGGTCTTGAGCTTCCTGGTTGTTTTATATTTATTGCCCAGCTTCTGAATAACATAGTGCGAAGATAGATGCCAAACCCGACGATAGACAGGAATTTGTAAGATTACTGTCAAGCTGAAAGGGTGTAATTGATACCACCACTTCACCACCACACCGTCCAAAAAACGTTGGGAAGTCCAAAAAAATTTCTCGTTTTTCGACCCAATATTCCTATTCATTTATTGCATGGCCTATAGGTTGTCTTAGATCTAAATACATTATTTATAGTCCTTTAGACATGTCACACCCCGTC
Source organism: Agonopterix heracliana (assembly GCA_963693445.1). Classification (NCBI taxonomy): domain Eukaryota; kingdom Metazoa; phylum Arthropoda; class Insecta; order Lepidoptera; family Depressariidae; genus Agonopterix; species Agonopterix heracliana. The sequence continues at coordinate 6,557,065 of OY856321.1, forward strand.
GGGGCACGGCAATATTTGAGAGAGAGTTTGAGATTACATTACCTATTCATTATTATCACATAAAAGTTGTACAGATTCATGGTCTGAATAAACACTATAGTTTCGTTAATAATTAAAACTAGTGGTGTAGAGAAAGTGGTTCAGTTTGACGGTCTGATCATCCCCTTAAAAAAGTGTCAGCATATTAAGACGCTCTTATCCCGTCGAGGCCGTTTTTTTAACACGAACGAAAGTGTTTTAAACTGTGTTTTAAAGTCTGAAATTAAATTATGTCTTATTTAAGGATCGGGCGGATGGGCGACTGTTCTCAATTACACGATTAGATTCAGTTTACTCGATAGAAAATCCCAAAGTTACCCCTTCTTGTTATGTTTTTTCAATACTATGATTAAACTGCTGATATTTAACGTTTTATTATTATTGTACTTAACTAAATACATTAAATATTTCTAGTGAACTCAGGAGAAGTTTTAGCTTAGAAACTCCCATGAGCAAAGATATTGACGAAAAACACGTTTTTTTGCGATCCTGCTTTCAATTGGAGCGGGATGGCTAATCGTAAACTTATGCTTGCAAGAAAGAGACGCTTGCACTGGGATATCCTAGCCTTAAGAAGGACCCTATTATTCTAAAGAGGATGTAGGGGTGCACTAGGAAAGGATTTTTCGAAAATCTACCCCTAAAACGGTAATCCACGCGGACGAAGCCGCGGGGAAATGCTCGTTATTAATTATTATACTATTGTAATTCATAGTACTATTGAAAAGTTTATATCTACATTAATAAATTTTGTTAAAAACATACTAAGTACTCATAATTGAGCAAAACCACATTTTCATAGGAAAAATACGAAAAAAAAAACACATAAATATGCCGCAATGAATAATTCAAGTTTGAAATGATAAAAGAAAACTTCGTAACTGTTACATAAACCTTTCCTTATCTCATAATGAAGAAGATAAATGAATTTATTCCTATTGCTTCATTCTCCGTGATTTCAAAAACGCATTTATTTAGAAAATTATAGATACAGACTAGTAATTATAGTTAAAAAGTTCATGAAAATAATATGTTTCCTTATTACTGCCTTTAAAATGATAGACGTAGTAATTTGTGGTTAGTGTTTCACACGATAACGTAATGGCTAGAGAATGCATTCTTATTGCATGCCGTTGAATTGTTTCTATGCTAGGTGTAGATAACTAGTTATTCCATTTATTTTGTTGCTATGGCAATAGGTAATAATCCAGGATAAAAGGGTTATAAAATCGCTGGGCTCTTGCAAATATGACTAACTAATTGACGATTGTTGGTAAATTAAAATATGTCATTACACTTAAAGCGTCGAAGAGCTATTTCGTTTGGAGAGAGATAGATATGGATATGCAATTTCTATACTACTATAACATTAAGCTAGTTTTATTTTAGTTAGTTACTTATATTTTAGTCAGTTGTATTTTAGTGTTATTTAAGTTTAGTTAGTTATATTTTATTGTTAGTTATCCTGTATATTTTATCTTTATTAAATAAAACAGCGTTAATTACATTCTTTTTATTACATACTTACGACATACTTAGGTATACTTGTAATTTTGTTAATAATATTAAGGCCTCCTCCCTCTCTTTTACTTGCAATTAAATATTGAGCATTGAGTATATGCACAGCTGACTGTCAACCTCCAGTAATGGAGAGGAGCCCAAAAAATAAGATTATACTTATAATCCCATCCTCTTTCTACTAGTAAAGCAATGTCAACATTATTTGTGGTACTTTTTGTACACCAATTAAAAAACTATTTCAGAAATGAAAACAACTTCTAAAATTAAACAATTTGAAGAACAATGATGCACTCGGACAATTTCGTCAAGGTCCCAAAATAGCACTCCAAATTAGAAGTGTCATACTTTTTTAAAAACCGTCTAAAAATATGAACACAATTTTTGTTGAGCTATAAACCCACTGAAAATGTAATCAAATTTAACGTCCCAATATTTGCGAAAGTTTTGATGTATGGATGGATGTAGGTTCAAACGACTGAATACAGATAGCTCATATAAATATTGCCCTGCCTATACACAGATGGAGACGCGGGTAAAAGCTATAGTAGCCAATAAAAGTAATTAGTAAATGACCTAAATGCTATTTTAGTGCAGTAAGACCTAGATAATAGATTCTAGGTCTAAATATAGCTGCGAGCTGCTTAGTGACAGATGTATGAGATGTTAGCGACGAATGGGAAGCAAGGCAACGGTATACGTCCTGCTGCGGTGAATCCTCGACACTTGATAAGTGCCTCTTACTAGGAATTTTCAAACTCAAACCACAGTCTAAGAAAGAGTTTCTAGTCCCAAGAAACACCTAAGCTGCTTAAATGGCTTCTGTACAACCTGAATGCTGTATAATAGCCGTTCAAGGGCTGTACTTTAATACTTAAGTGGTTCAGTAGCGTATTTTATAACGATTCAACAGGCATGTGGTACAATAGCCGTACAACGGTAAATATAATTCCAATGACGATACAAAGGCGTGTTATAGAGTTATTGTACGGGCATTAGATATAAAACAGAGTTATAAATACCTTCTAAAACACCTCGAGTTCTTATAGAGGGCTATAGTAGTTCAAAGTGTTTAAATAGAGTTATAAGCTTCCTTTGAAGCGCTTTAGGTTGTATATTGTATATTTCTAAACCTCTAAGCTGTTGAATAGAACTTATTACAGCCTTTCAAACGCTATATCTACAGCAGAGAAATATAATTCCATAGTGGCACTTAGAGCACTATATCTGAGAATTTTACAGCAACTGTATGGTAAATAGCTGAATAAGGCAAGAAAAACACGCCTTATACAGCTAAAAGCGTAAAAATTCCGTTTATATGGTCACTATAACGGTTGAAGCGAGAAAAGAGTGTTTTACTTATCTAATTGCTTCATTGTGACTCCATTTTGAGAAAGATTATTTTATTAATATTATTATGTTTGTCTTTTTCTTATCTCGGGACATAACTTACTCGTTTTATTATTATTATTGTATGTTATTTGTAAATATTAAATTGATTGTACCTCCTAGTCCTATTTAATTAGTAGAGTATAAATAGAAACACAAATAGTGTAAGAAGGAATGAACAGGGGTTTTATGATTTTAAACATGGACCCCTTAATAAAATTACCCTTATAATAGAATATCAATAGTCCGTTGTACAACCTTAGACTCTTAAAAGAAGATATTAATTGCTGATGTACACCTTAAAAAGTACAATAGAGCGTCAATACCACAATTGTAGAACCGAAAGGTCTACAACGGTGGATACTAGCGGCTTAAACCGATAGAACGGTTCTAGTAAACTCTGAAGGCTGTTGTAACCGAGACGCCATTATAGTTTTTGATAAAAGCAATTCTCATGATAATTTATAATTTTTTAACATCATATATATGTATAAAAACCGAATTTAAGTCACTTTTTCTCACCAAAGATGCTAAAGAAACCACCTAAAAAGCTAAACTATCTTATATAAACTATGGTCAGAATTCACACCTTCTAATTAAATGTACCTTTGATACAAAAAACTGCATAAATAGCCGGCGCGTGAAAATTTAAGCTAAAACATATGTATATATTTACAATAAACTGGTACTCGCACTGGTATTTGGCACGCATAAATGGAAAAATCAACACTTAACCTGTTGCTGTTTTTTTATTTTCATTCGTTAGTATTTTATCCATCAATCATTCAATTGGCACTGGTCTTCGTTGAAATAATTATGTTTTGTTCATTTCCCCAAAATATCGCTACTGTATGACTAATACAGATCCATAAACTCTAATTCAGAGATACAGACGCGTCTAAATACGATGCGAGCGCTATAGTCGCGCTACAAGAACTTATTTTAGAACCTTAGGCGTACACTACCGCTCGCATAGCACCTTTGTATCTCCGTACTAACACACATTTACGACCACTGTAGAGACATTGTAGAACCTTAGGCTGTATAAATTGGTGCCTCTTTTGGGGGTACAGCGGCGCTGTAGCAGCTTGTACGGCTACTGTAGAACTTGTTTATACAGGCTATGCCGTTATTAGGAACTTCTAACCGACCACTGTACGGCTTGTTATAGAGCTTGCGTGCTACTTGGGGTACTGCATACTCAAACTCAACATTTATTTAATCATATTATATCAGTGCATAACCTTTCCCACGTCATTTTTTTTTTTGACTCTAAAACCGCGGCGTCGGAAGGAGTTCCGTTGTCAGAAAGGTGCGGTCAGAAAGTCTACAACATCCATTTAGCCTCGCTACCATACGCTTAAAATTTCGCTAGTTGTAGCAAAGTTTCTTAGCACTCTAAAAGGTAATACGATTGTGAGTTTTCAAGTGGTTTTTTTTCAGGTTAATTGAAGTAGGGTATTCTTCTTTACCGAAAAAAGTGCATTATTGAACAAAATAGCGTAACTTTAATAATTAAGTGATTCTAATTCACTTAACGTCTACATTCCTCAGTTTAAAACAATGAACAAGCGCCTGGCAGCTCAAAAATCTCCGAATTAACATTAAAAGTACACTTAGATAACAAACAATGCGCCCACCAACACGTGACGAAGACCTACTACGTTTTGTTATCTAAACGTGCATTGTATTTTGTGTCGGGATACCAGTTAAAATCACTTTTCTTTCTTGTAACCTCGTCGTCTTATTCTGGACGAGTTTCAAGGAATAAAGAAGGTCGAAATATGTATCGACTAGTAGGTAATAAATAATAATACTATAGCATAAGCATATGCTCACGACTATATTCCCCGAGGGGTTAATCAGAGATATTCTGAAACCTCAGAACATCCGCGTTTCACCAGTAGTACCGAAACTCTGTCCAGTGTGACGGGGGGTGAGCCCGTCGCCACTTATAATGGACAGTGGGTACAATACATGCTTCGAAATTGAACCATGCAGGTTTCCTTACGATGTTTTCCTACACCGAAAAGCCAGTGGTGTTACAAATCATATATTCCGAAAAACTCATTGGTACGAGTCGGCTTGGACGGGGATCGAACCATCGCCTCCTGCACGGCAGGAAAGGTTACTCGCCATTGGACCACCACGGCTAGCTTTTTTGATCCGTCTCATTCTAATTCGTTATAAACGAATAAAAACTTGGGATATTTTTCAATAATCACTTTCCTTTTCAGGGAAGATTCAATCAAATTCAAAGTATGGAAGAGCACATTTTTTTAGCAATTTCCGGTTTGCTCCCATCGTAAAACTTGTTCAGTTTAATGGTCTGAAACAACCCTTTATAATTGAGAAGTGATTAAACAATCACCCGGTGAAATTGAATATGTGAGTAATTTAAAATGTAATGTTTATTTCAATTAATTAATAAATAAATAGTCACCCGGTATACGAATCGAATGTGACAAACTCTATGGAATTTAAGCATTATTAGTATACAGGGTGTAAACTTAAATGCGTTACATGCTAAAGGTGATTCAGGCTTCAGACCATCAAACTGAACAACTTTCACTATGGGACTAACATTAAAATCGCAGAAAAAAACAGCAGTTCCATAGAACACATCAAAAGCTGCTCAATCCATATGTATATTGGTCCCGTAGTGAAAGTTGTTTAGTTTGATGGTCTGAAGCACCCCCTTAATTTTACACCCTGTATAATTGGGATGAGGTGAAACCCTGTGTGACGTCATAACTCATAAGCTTGACCGAATATCTATATCCTGGAAATCATCGATCGATAAGGCCGAAATGTAAAATTACTAAGACCTATGTACGATTCCCTTACTGTGTACTACAATGTAGCAAAGCAATAAATATTTGATTGATTGATGTAAAATAAATAAGCTATATTTAGTAAGAAAAGCGCAGTCAAATTCGGAAGCTAAGAAAGTAATTCGACAACGTAAAGAAACAAAACCAGAATAAGACTACCTGCGTACACGCATCAATATTCATGAAGGGCTGCGTAAGTTTAAAGCCGTAAAAAGGGCCATATCTGCATCTTCACGCCACGCACAAACGCACATAGACTTAAATTTGTTACAAGTACTGAATCACCAAAAATATACAACTCACACACTTATCTCGTAGAAATAAGAGCGCTTTCAAGGGACTTCGTATATGGAATTAATTGTATGTACAGTGAGTTAAGAAACGTCAAGTAATTACTATTGCATGCTAAGGGTTTTTAAAATAAATAATTCATTACAATCTGATAGGAGAGATGGCTGCGATTATGGAAGAAAAATTAAACAAAAATAGCTTAAATTGCTTTGGAGATGCATCAGTACAAGGGATTTTCTTATAAGATAAGAAAAACACTTGGAACATAATGCTATACCAGACATGATAACAATAAGAAAAGAAAAACTAGTTCAAACTCAGCCATTCATCTTTTTCAGATCTTCTATCTTTCTGAATGGCTGAAACACATTGACTTATGATGTCCTCATATGCCCCCTATAATAATAATAATAATAATATTTATTTATTCAAGTAACAATGACTCATAGTTAGTATGTTCTTATTCTATGTTAGTAGGAATATACACTGGAATAATTCAAATTGACATAATACGTCCGGACGCTTGGAGTGCAACGCTAGAAATGAGTCATCGCTGCGCCATTCCATTTGAGATAGCGCAGCAATGAGTCACATACGCGCAGTCCAACCTACCGGCGATCATAGTCAAAATGCTGTTGGGGCTGGCCCGCACCCTGCGCACCAGGGACGCGCATCTCTTGCGCATTGTGGCGTAAAAGCAATTTGTTCGCGCTTCGGCGAACATCCCTGATGCGCTACAGAAACGGGGCAACCCCATCAGCACTCTGAACGCATTATTATATTGGACGCGAAGGGCGCTGTATGCCTTTTGAGTATATGTAGCCCATAGGGTGCACGTATAAAAAGATGTACAGTATGCTCGGAACAGTGTAATTTTAACATTTTTTGAGCAACGTGCAAACCTACGAGCTACCATGTTCGCTCTCACAGACAGCGCCCTCCGCTCCCTCTCGATGTCTTCATCATCCTTGAGGCCGGGGGTCAGTATATGTCCCAGATACTTAAACCTGTATACTCTTTGTAGTGGCACTCCATAGAGTTTGATAGGTGGTATTGTAGCAGGAATTTTATTTTCGGCCCCAAAGACCATGAATTCGCTCTTTTTTACATTATATGTAAGTCCATGAGTCGTAGCAAAAGCCTCACATATAGCCATCAGTTTTCTCAGTCCGCAGACCGACGCACTCAGCAGCGCCATATCGTCTGCGTAGCTTAAGTTGTTGACACAGACGCCGTCAATATGGCACCCGATTCTGGTGCTGCTGAGCTCGCCGATCAGCTCATTTATGTATAGGTTGAAAAGCGTAGGTGAGCTCAAACCTCCCTGCCTCACCCCACACTCCAGCCCATACGGACGCGAGAAAACCCCAGCCCATCGTACGTTATTGACCTGGTTTCCGTACCAATATTTGAGGATATTTACAACCTCAAGCGGTATATTAGAGCTCTCTAGCTTTTTCCACAATATGTCGTAGGAAACCAGGTCAAAAGCTTTAGATAGGTCGAGAAAGCAGGCATAGATAGGTGTATTTCTCTTAACATAATATGAGACAGCATGCTTAACACTCAAAACAGCACTTTCTGTTGACAGTTCAGATCTGAATCCGAATTGGTTATCATGCAGTTTTATATGCTTGTTCAGTTGTGTATTAAGCAAGCCGTCAAACACCTTCGCGATAATGGTAGCTAAGGAAATAGGCCTATAGTTACTTTTATCAGCTAAGTCGCCGGTTTTGTTTTTAACTATTGGCACCACTACGGTTTTAATCATGTCAGAAGGCATGTATCCGTGTCCCAGGCAGAAACCGAATAGCATAGTCAACACTCTGGACACATGTGGACCCCCGTTTCGAAGATGTTCGATGCTGAGGCCGTCATGGCCTGGAGATTTACCTCTTGACATAGCTTTTATTGTCTTTTTGACATTTTTTGATGTAACTTTTACCCCCAGCTCCATGCCAGCCCCACCATCCAACATCGCCCTTGAGGGCCCCAGCGGTGATTTGACATAAAAGTGTTCCTTAAAGAGTTCAGCTATTTCTTCCGGCTCACACGTGCCCCCGACACTCACGGGTAGGCCCGGTTTATTTTGCAACTTATTTGTACTGTTCCAAAAATCCCGGAAGCTATTTTTAGAGTGATGAGTAGCTAGAATATCCATTTTTATTTGTTCTTCGTGATTTTGACACCACTTGAGACGAGACTTAAAGATTCTTCTAGCACCACACATCTCCTCGTAAACACGACCGGAAGTAGGTTTGTCGTACCAAACCCATTGCATAAATTTACGCCTGGCCACCCCGTGAGCCTCGCCCACATGCTTGTTCCACCCTACAACAACCTTTTTCTTTACACGCCCACCACTGCTCTCCCGACCTACCAAAGCGGCCTCACTCAAAGCGCGTACAATGTCTCCATACAAACTATCGATAACATTTCTATGATTATGGTCATTACATGTTTTATCACAACATTTTCGCAGATCCTGTGGGAAGTCGATTAGCCTCAACCTTTCATGGCATTCTCTGTAGTAAGCATCAATTTGTTGCTGACTTCTCTCTCCCCACACGACCTTACGATAGTTATGACAAGTATTTATGTCAAAGTCGAGTCTCCGCGGCCTTATCACATTTAAATTACATTCCAACAGTATAGGAAAATGATCCGACCATAATACATCATATAATACTGAAACTTTTTGCACTGTGTTGACAGCTGCTTTAGTAGTTATACAATGGTCGAGCCAACGCTTGCAGCCGTGTGCGTCACTTAAAAATGTATATGTGTTAGACGTCAATCCTAACATTTCCGTATCAATACACGTCCACTCTTGGTCCTTACAAAACTCCGTCAGTTCACAATAAAACTTCTCAGTGGGATGAGCGTTAAAGTCCCCGAGCATGTACACACAGTCTAAGCTACAGCTGTCTATAATAATATGGCACCAACATCGAAATACCGAATAAAAATCAACTCTTCCACACAAAACTGCAAACCTACTCTAGCCAAATGTATGGGACAGCTGATATTTTTTTTCGCGATTTCGATGTTGATCCCATAGAGAAAGTTGTTCGGTTTGATGGTCTGATCATCCCCTCAAAAAAGTGTCAGCATATTAAGAAGGACCCTGTATAAAAAATATATATTAAAATGCTTCATCCTTCGATCACAGTAAAATTTATGGATAGAGGCAAAACAAATGACAGGTATACTTCAAATATCTATCGAGATGACAGACAAGTGTATGGACCAAGTGCACCAGTAGTGTACTTCAACTTAACGCGCTTTGGGCCTATCCATTCATTTTACTCTGATCGAATGCTTCATCCAATACCTATTCCAGCTACCTGAAATGCTTTCAATATAAAACTCTTTTTTTCGAAGATCAAATGCACACACAAATTGTGTCGAAGGAAAACAAATCCTCTTTTTGAAGCCAAGTAATAAGAACAACGACCACAATCATTTTCTACCACGCACGTAATCACAGCAAATTATATGTGGCACAGATAGGATTAATCTATGGTAGTAATGTACTTTCACTTTTTCTTGAAAGATGAAAGTTATGGAGTAATTACTAATTGTTATGGGGGTTATAAAAGATGTATTGTTTAGATTACAAGTAAAAGTTTTGAATCAAGATTCTTCTACAAGTTCATTATGTAGTTTGTATTCTATAAGACAGAATCTAGAACTGTCTCTATTTCATGTTTGGCCAAAAACTTTGTAGGCACAAGACAGTGTGATAAGGGATTGTTGTAAGTTGAAGGATGATATAGTAACAAGGATTGAAAGGGGTATGCTGAGGTGGTTCGGTCAAGTAAAGAGAATGAATGAAAGAATACTAACGAATGAAATATATCAAGCAAAGGTGAGCGGAAGTGTTGGGGAAGAGGCCGTCCGAGGAAAACATACCATGATCAAATCAATTATCTTTTCCGAAAAGGACAAGTGCGTAAGACCCTCAATCGACGGAAGTGCATGAAGAGATGTATGAATGTGAATGAGGTTAAAGTCCGCAGTCCGAGGTCTCTGCCTACCCCCATGGGGCAATGGCGTACCGTGAGCTTATGTATGTATGTATGTATGTGTATGTATGTACTTAAGCATTATATATATCAAATTGAGTAGGTAACAAAGATCCACGTGACCAAAATTAGGCTAGGTATATTCGATTTGAATCATAAACATCGAAGAAGATCGTGCAGACTCCCTAAATGAGTGAATCTATGTAGTTGAAACCAAGTTTCTGTCTATTCCTGTTCATGAAAACAAATGAGCAACTCCATAAATAACGACTCTAAAAAACAACCTTAAAGCATAACGAGATCCATCTTGTTAACACAAATGAGCTGTGCAGTTTAAAACGGATCCAAAAAAGCATCCAAAAACTCTGAACTTGAATGTGTCACCGGCACCCAGGGTATACGCGCGGAAGCAACGCGTTCTAATTTTAAACAGGGGAGAGCAGTCTGTCAGGGTTGCCAGATTGGAAAACAGAAACGTTTGACAGACAATAAAATCCAGCATTTGGCATCTCCCTAAAACCTTTCCTCCTGTACGTTTTCGGAACATCCGCGGAAAATTGTTCAATTTCGGTGGATGTTCTGAGTCGAAAGTCCTTCAATCGATTCGAATAAGGAAAATTAAACACTAAAAAATTGTGTGGTTTTAGTATTCAGTATCAATAAAAGAGACTGCTACTCTAAATACGCTAGAAGGACCTGGCAGGAATTCGAATACGACAAATGACGTGCCATAGAAAGGTTTAAGTCTATATACGCATTTCAGGATTGACCGAGATGGAGATCTATACTTAGAGCCCATGTATAGACCACAGGATTTGATAATTTATGATGATGATGATGACTTAAGGATTGGGCAAGTAAGAACAGAAACATAAATAGACAACACAGGCTTATTTATCGCTGATCTATAACTTTTAACCCTTTACTTGACCATTTCGCTTGCTTGCTAAACCCTGGAAGTCTGACCAACAGTATCTGGATAATTTTGAAGGTATGTGGATAATTTTGAAGTGAATCCCGATCATCTGTCAACCCTCGTCTGCCCCAATTGCGTGGCGCACGCGCCGCCACCGCACCGCGCGGATGCAAAATGGCTGCTCAACGAATCGCTTCCGTCCGTCCGAACTCCGACAAGTGCATCCGAAAATTTGATCCTTGACGTATGGTGATGCAGCTGGTGTCTTCTTTTTTGATACTTGACATATGGTGAGGTGACTAAAGGTCTTTAGGTAAGCTGCTTTTAAGCACTTTCAGTAGGTACCCTCCATTTTGGAGAGAGAGATAAGCTGTTCCTTTCAGTTAGATTGTCACGTGAAATTGAAACGAATTCAGTTTTTAAAAGATTAGTGTCATAGGATCTACATTTCCGAAAAATCATTAGTCAAAAATGTTCCATGCAACTGTGACAAAATTAGGCAAATAAAATCCGGAATATCAGGCTTCAACGGAGCCAAAATTATATTTAAACTCGGATTAAAAATTCAGCAACTAAAATTTGACGTTACGTATGAATGGATCCATTCATAAAGATACGTCAATATGGCTCGTCAAATTGTGAATTTGAGTTTAGGGTATTGTGTAACTTGTCTTTCTATTATGAAATACAACAACAGTCTAGAATAAGGAAGCGATCTTGAATCATTAAGCTTATTTATCATGCTGATAATAAGTGCGTTCACACACGATGACGCACTGACGCAGCGGCAGACGTCAGTCCGTCATTTGTGAAGCAAGGATTTGTATGAAACCACACGTAGAAGCACACACGGTGACGCATTGACGCACAGGGTGTGGTGCTATGGATTGACATCTGCCGCTCCGTCAGTGCGTCATCGTGTGTGAATGCACTAAGCCAGGTGTGTATATTGGTTATTGTACCAACTTAACGCAGATGCACATTTCAAAGAATCCAAAAATATATTAAATCTCCTGCACGCACCAACAAAAACAAGACAACTTCAAAAGCATTTCTCTGCAGGGGAATTTTCAAAATAGAATGTTTTTCAGCGATGCATTCGGTGCACGCAGAACGACATAAACGTGAAATGCTATTTTACTGCACCAGTAGTCAACCATTTTATAGATCACCAAGTTCATTCCATTGTAAACTTTAACACGATGGAGTAAAACCTGGTTGTCTAACTTAGAGCAGACTTTACTATGCCAGTTTTAGGGATCTAACGTCTTCGGGGAAACGGGATGGTTAAATTATGACGGGAGAGAATAAAGTATTTATAGAAATACATTATACTGATAATAGTCTCATGGTTCCGGCTTAGAATGGACCACCCAATTTATTTTCATGGATGTCTTATGTGACTAAAGGTTACGTACGTAAGTGTTGTGTCGGTAGACAGGCTAGCCACCTTATATCACCACGTCATTCCACACCGAAAACTTATTGGCTTCAATATTATAATGGTGACCCTTGCTATAACTTTCTGCAGTATTTAGAATTCAGTTGGTAGTTGTGGCAATATTGTTCCTACCCGAATAGGATAGAATCAAAATCATGTAAAACACGAAACCATAGGTATAGTATAGTTGGAATAGTAGGAAAACATGAAGCTTGGTAGAGAACAATGAGCGCCGTCTCATTTGGAAAACTAAGGATGGTAGCATTGCACTCAAAGAAAATCCCTATTCATGTTGCTATAAAGATGTAAAAATTTGTTTTATTTACTGACGTACATACATTGACCAAAGACTAAACGAATAAACTAAACGAGACAAAGAATAAACTGACCAAAGAAGTTACGTTCACTGAACAAATTGGAGAGCTGCTTAAAAAGGGCCAAGTCATGTCTACCCGAAACCGACGAGCTTACAATGAAAGGAATAATATATAAGTAAAGAAGATGTTTCAAAATTTTCGCTTTCGAAACGAGTCAAATTCCCATTGCCTTTATGCTATGAATAAGAATGTCTTTATGTCATTCTTAATTATTTCAATCGAAAACCAAACGGGCAACATATCCTTCAATAAAATTGGATTAAAAGAAATTAACACGAAAACCGTTTCGAATTCGATACAAATAGCTCTTAACAGATAAATTGGTGTCCAATTTAGAGCTATTACTTAATCGAAGTACATCCAAGCTGAGAATTAGTACTTTTCCTTCCACATACCAAATCCCCTTATTTTACTCTTATCTCTATAGGTGTAAGAGTCGAAATGCCGTGATTTGTAGGTCCTCTAATCTGGGATTGACTGTGGATACCCGCATGGTCTGTCAAACAGTCGGCGGCATCCCTCTTGGACAAATTGTTGGATACTTAATTTACATACGACGCGACGGTATTTCATTGTCTGTGACGGTGGAACAATACACTCATCAAGCAGTGTAAGGACTCGAGAGCACTCACGCAGCGACACTGAGGGGTTTTGGGAGTACACCGCCTGTCTGTGTGCGACTGTAAATACTGTATCAGAAACCTTATCCTTTAGTCGCCCCATACAACAGCCATGGGAAGAATGGGGTGGTCTGTTCTAAGCCGAAACCACATGCCTTCTACTCTAGAAGAACTGGTTTAATCCAGCAACCATTCTGTGACATTAACTTCGCATTTCTGACGAAGTGGTGTAACTGAAATCAGGAGCGAGAGACAAATCGAAAGAGCTTCCAAAGTAGCTTCAAAATAATGATTTTTTTTAGTGCAGTTGCGCCAAAAACTTTCATTTACTTACGCCAATTCGTGAGAAAAGAGACGATATGACCAGCCAAATTGTGAAATACCAAGCCAAATCAGCAAGCTGAAGAGCTTGGCAGAATCAAGAACTCGTGCGTTCATTGTCCGCCAAATACATGCGGAATCATGTATTATAGTTGTATCGGAATTGTGGTTTTGTATGGGTTTGATGCCTCCCCATAATCCCGATAGGAATTCTGGAAGTGGAAAATCCATACAAAACGCTTATTCCGAATCAGAATTCCGTAACAGAATTCCGGATGTATGTGGCAGGCCTTAGGCTATAACTCTAATTCGTTACTATCTAAGAGCTTATGTTTTCGACCCTGGTGGCCGATGGCGCCCATAAACATTGGCCTTCGGAACGGATTCAGTTATGATTCGGTTTTGGTTGTGATCCAGTGTCGATTTAGCTCTTAGACCAAAGTAACTTTACTTTGATCTAAGATACAGCTGTGCGGAACTTGGTATCGCGCTAAACTTGATTTATTTAATATTTGATTGATATTGGCAGTGTGGTGGTGGCGATGCGGAATGTGAAAAAAGTTGTGATTCGATAGTGGCTCTAGTGACGATTGAGTGGACATTTATTTGGCGCAATCGGCCCCCTGGTTTTACAGCAGATATAATGGTACTTTCAAAAATAGAACCCATCTTCACAGGGTAAACGTCCCCACAGTGTCCTTTACTATTTAAAAATAGAGAGTAATAGTTTCTCACAAGTCCCCCTCTTAGAAAACAGCGGAAACTGCGGGTGTAATAAGAAACGCGTCTCGTCCCCGTGTGAACAGACGGACGGACTGAGGAAAAAACGTATGATCTATCGGAGGAAGAGGCTTAATGTATTATGTATCTTTATTCCATGTGTGGATCGTGAGAGCTTCCTTCTTCGATTTATTATTGGACACTTTGTAGCGACAGAACTGAAAATGCTAGTGCTTTAGTGATTCGTGGACAGTTATCAAGCCTATGATACTGGTTGGCAAATCTCTTCATCACGATGGCCAGTCAAACTCAGTGACTTCATGACTGAAAGATTATTTTTCTCGTTGGCCAAAGTTCTGTTGAAATTGACGTGGAAAAAGATAACATAACACCCGATACCCTAATTGGTAGTAACCTCGCAGGCTGTTGAGTGTCGCAAGTTCTAATCTGGAAAATAACAAAACATTGTTTTTATTTAATCAGCTGAGCACACAAATAAATAAAGGAGTAAAAAGTTTGTGTTTTAGAACAAAATATTAACAAAATTCAAGTCTGCTTACCAAATATTTTTCCCGATTTAAAGTTCTCGATTACCTACGTCGTTTACAAAATCGGTGAAAATCGGTAACTTATTATGACTCTACTAAGCATTTTGTTTTTGTTTGTCTGAAGTACTTAATTAACTAAATATTAAAAAGCATACATACACCATGCCGGTCTAAACCCAATTGATTCGGGTAGGTACACAATAAGACCACTGGAGTTCGATTTTTGAAACTCATTCGCTGAACTCAGCAGTTGAAAATGTCCAAATTACTATTATATGGAGATACGCATCTTTCTACTGCTGATTTGACTTTAAAAAATCGCACACCTGAAGTATGATTTTTGAAAGTCAAATCAGCAGTGGAAAGATGCATATCTCCATAGTAATATTGGCACTTTCAACTGCTGAGCTCAACGAATGAGTTTCAAAAATCGCACTCCAGTGGTCTATTGTGTAACTACCCGAATGTGATGTGGTTGTGACAAATGGTAAACTGTAGGAAGTACAATCCATCACACACGTATACTACAATACCTACACCTCACATAGTTCCATACATAATGTAGGTACTATCAGTCGCATAGATACACATAGCTGCATATATTACTAGTTAGATGCCTAACTACATCTACTAGCAGACATGGAAGCGGTCACGGTAGCGGTTTCAATAGGCCGCATGTCAACTGCAAGTACGGTCAGAAAACAAAACTGCGGAAGTTTATACGCCATGTAACCATCCATCTGGAAAAGAACATTGATTTCTTTTCCGTGGGTGCTGTATGTACCTACGACAAGACCGGAAAGCACAAAATAAATAGGTCCAAAATGCCGGCTCCATACGAGCTAAACAGGCACAGGCTCACATAGACGCGTACGCACGAGGACAATGTGCTGACACTTTTTTAAGGGGATGATCTGACCGACACACTGAACGACTTTCTCTATGAGACCAACATCGAAACCGAGAAAAAAAACTCAGCTGTTCCATACAAAACTGCTGACCTACTCGAGCCAAAATATGCATGGGACAGCTGATATTTTCTTCACGATATGGATGTTATCCCATAGAAAAAGTTGTTCAGTTTGATGGTCTGATCATCCCCTTAAAAAAGTGTCAGCATATTAAAAAGGGCCCTGTATAATAAATTACAAATAAGAAAGTGTAAATTCGAAACATTTGTTGTTGCTAACTGTACGTTCTTGTATGGGTGACTGACAACAGTGATACTACTTTGAAACTGGTACTTTGTTATTCCTAAGTACCTAGTATTTAGTACTTCGTTATATTATTACTTGCATAGCTCTCTATTGTGCAATATGATAATGAGGACAGTTATAGTTGGTTTAGTAGTTAGCACTCAAACATTGATAGGTAACTAATAATTTACATTCACTACAGAAAGTTCATTCATCTGAATTCCCTTTTCGAAGAAAGTTGCTGCTATAGTGCTTAGCGTACTTAAGGTTTCAGGAAGTAGTGACGTGTCAGTAGAAATAGCGAATTAAAATGGAAAGAATGTTTGTCCGTCGGACTTTGTTAAGTCTCCATTTTTATTTTAAAAAATCTAGCCTATTTCATCTCACTGCTGGGCAAAGGCCTCCCCTTTAATCCTCCAAACATCTCTGTCCTGGGCATGCTCTGGCCACGCGACATCGAAAGCATCCAGATCGTCCCCGCCTTAACCTAAGTCTTCATATTAAACTAAGAACAACAACTAACTCAACTTACTCTGACACCAGGGCTTGCCCACACGATAAGAAGAAGAAGATACTGAATTTTTTTTCTTAAGGTGTCTTTTCTTATAGGCGCGGCGTATAACCAAATAGGTACAGATTTGTAAATCCGATGACAGTAAAGATTGAGAATTCAATTCAATTCAATTCAATTCAAAATCATTTATTCAATATAGGAGCCTGAAGCACACTTATTAAACGTCAATACTTTTTTAAGCTACCACCGAGATATTAGATAGTATGGACCCTACCATGCCAGCCCCCCGACTACTCCCGTGGTCTTTCTTCTTATATTACTGTACTTTTAGCTCTCACACCCAAGTCTAATATTGATACACAATACATCTCATCACACAAACATTTGCCTCTTGAGAGATTCGAACCCGCAACCCTCAGCTTCACAGACAAGCTTAATACGAACTAGGCTATATAGGTACGTCAGCAAAGCACCTATCCTAGATCAACGTACTCAAAAGAATCTAGATAAAACGTCGACACAGATAGGATGTAGACACACAGGATGAGTGTCACAAGCGTGCGCCCGCGCCGATCGGCCGTGACGCGCCGGATGGGAGCGGCTGCCCCTGCGCAGCCAATGTATGGCGGCTTTCATAGGTGAATGGGTTTCAGTTGAATAGACACCGTTTGAAGTCAATCTGGTATGACATGCTATGGACATGTTAAACAATTATGAACATAGGCAGTTATCTCCAGTGCATGAATGATTGAGGTCAGAGTGTATTAGAAAAGAAGGCCTGTTTCTGATTATGCTGCCTCCAATACTGCCTATATGTGCCGAATACAAGTTGAACACAACCCAGAGTTGCCATATTTACAGATATATCTGAATTTTAACAGGTTTTGAACTACTACTAATTCATAACAGCATAGCTAGATAGATCTTCTCATCGAGTGGGCTGCAAGCCCTGCATAGCTAGCATGCCGCAGTGATACAGCGCTATCACACCTTAGCTCTCTTTCTATTTGCGTGCGAACGAACGAGATAAAAGACGTGATACAGCCGTATCACGTGAAGCATACTACGAGTGCAGATTATAGTTTAATGCAAGTGATATGCAATTGCTGATAGCTGATTTTTTTTTCGCGATTTTTACTTTGATCCCATAGAGAAAGTCGTTCAGTTTGATGGTCTGATCACCCTCCTAAAAACTGGCAGCATGTTAAAAAAGAACCTATAAACAACATAAACATCACACTCATGCATTGTTTCATTATCATTCTACTGCAATTATAAAACATTTCGATTTGAACAAATACAGGATAGGTGTTTAGGTACCTAGAAGACATACCAAAATCAACGAATTTATCCGAAAAAAAATAGCCCAATCTAAGTCAAATTAGACAGGGCCCCGGAGCACCCATTTAGCTCGTTCCGAAAACAATAGCACTCGATGACAAAGCAGGCAGTATCGTCACTGTCACTGCGCATCCTGTCAATTGTTTCACATAAACCACCCGTGAACTGGAGAGTGAGGTGGTTACTGTGCCGGAGGTGACAAGAACAATTAGTTTAGGTTGTTAATTAATCAAATAATGATGCGTGATCTGCCTCCGTGGTCTAATGGTTAAGAGCATTGGGCTCTTGACTCGGAGGTCGTGGGTTTCGATTCCCACGGACACCTAGTGATATATCACTTTGTGCGTTTTTCCCCAGTTGGTTAGGACATTGCAGGCTGAATCACTTGATTGAAAAAGAAAGATGATTCCGTGCTTCAGATGGCACATTAAGCCGTTGGTCCCGGCTACTATCTCTGGAGGTAGTAGTTGTTACATAAAAACACGTCAGAGGCCGTAAAGCGGTCTGAAAAAACTCTGACACCAGGGCTTGCCGCCCACGCGATAAGCAGAAGATTAATCATAAATTTCTATTAGAATTTTCAAAACATCACACATGAATTCCCATTCATAAGGGACTAATCTAAATGTGGCAGCTATGCCTGCCAAAGCTGATGATAATTGCAGTATTGTAGCTGATGATGATACTAAAGATTTCTTTCGCAGAGTTTTCTCATGAAAGATCGTCAGTCGGGTCTCTGTGAGAGGGGGTCTAATTCGTTCACGCATCTCACATATCTTCGACGCCCAAACAATGTGGTTGCGCGTTATAGACACTGCATTATGAAACCACCTCTGATCGGGTCGGTCTCCCATTCCATCAGACATAGGATGGTAAGGAAGAGAGAATGCATCGCTGTTTAGCGCGTATACTTATGCAGTTCAAAATATGCCTGCGTACCTGACTGCATTTCTAAAAATATTATCGGTAGCCGTAATCGATATTGACTAGGTATCCCCACCAAAGGGACGTTCTGAGAAAGGGGACATTTTAAAAGTCAGGAGTCAAAGTTCCTGATGAAAGGGAACTCGAAAGATTGTCATCGGCTTCACAAAGGGTACTAAACGATCACGATAACACAATGATTATGAAATGGAGAGTTTGTCAACAACATAACATTATTATTATCACTCCGTATCTTCGCACTAATTGTACATTATATCTATCATATCTTGACAGTTCTCGGTTTTGGAGCACACTCTTCAATGTGGTCTGATGCCCCAGCATTGAGCGGTGACGCGATGCTTCGGTTAATTCCCCTGCCCCATATCTATACGTAAACTTCAAATAAGAAACTTGCTAGTTTGTAGCAGAGTTTCTGAGTTTCTGACAACCCCCTTAGAGATTATGGTAGTGAGTTTATGTAAACAAATAAAGTGGCTTAAAGTTAAAACAGACCAATTATTTATGTAGATAGATGATAAATAATTTATTTGCATAAGTAACACACACATAATAATTTCGTAGTTTGTACAAATTATACTAATCATAATGGCAGCAAGTATGCAAATATTGTTGTTCTCCCCTTCGGACGGAAAGCGTCAATTTACGTCCCGCTGCGCTAAACGAATTTGCCGCTTTCTACCTCCGTCGAGGAGAAAAATAGTATACTAACCTCGATAGGTATTGTCTATGCCTGGAGGACAGACTGCCTTACAAGAGTTACAAGCGGTGAAGCATGAGAATACGCCATGGGGGCCGGGCCGGTAATATTCGTCCTTCTTTCGTAAATTTCCGTCGTTGTTTCCGACGTCAACTTTGTCCCTTTCTAATCTAACGACAAAAAATTGGTAGAAAAGGACAAACATAAAGTCGGAAACATCGACGACGGACACGAACGAAAGAAGTACGAAAAAAGAAGAACGAACATTACCGACCGCCATGGTCAATTTTTTCGTTTTTCAAATCCAATACAAGGAGGATTTGCATCCATTGTTGGTTATAAATAACAAAGTAGAGTCAGCATTCAAGTTCCGAAAGAAACATATCGTACCCTTATTTCAAAAACAAACTATCTGCAACCAAAATTTAACCAAAATTTAAGAAAATTTAATAGATTTTATAGAAAAAAATCTGGATAGTTGGTTGCAGATAGTCGGTTTTTGCAATAAGGGTACGATATTAGCTCTGAATTACGGCAACGACGAGTAGTTTACAAACAGAGTCTTATATCAACCGATATCAAAACAAAAGGCAATCATCATGCCATTGTGTCGTCAGTGTATCAGACACTAACATCCTGTAGCATTGTCTGACGCCATTCGAGCGCGGACGGGAATCGAACCCACTACCGAGAAGGAAGTATCGATTTACTCTGCTCGGATGAGTGCTGGATGAGAGGGTGATGACACTTTGTATGTGGCAATTAAAGTTACTGTGAAATAAATAACGTTTAGAAGAATGGCTTAGGAATACTGACCGTTTTAATGGGACAAAATCAAACTGTTCAGTAGCTTTCTGTATAGAGCAAACATCAACAACAACAAAGGTTTGCAGTTTTAGGCCTGTCACATACATACGGAATTGCGATTCGGAATTCCGAATGCAAACAGGTTTTTTGTATATGTGTGAAATACCGCACATCACACATTATATCACACATATACAAAAAATCTGTTTTCATTCGGAATTCCGTTTGACGATTCCGCATGTATGTGATGAGCCTTATATGGGACAGCTTATGTTTCTTTTTTACAGATTTCTTGTGCAGGGTTTTCGTAGTGCGTAGTCGTGATTATTGTCAGTAATTTGATTCTGAAACCCAAACAATAAAATTGAATCTCGCTAAAATGTAACGGTATACTACTTAATATGCGGACTGTTTTTTATGACCAGGCCATTCCCACTAGTTCCACTATTCGGTGGTGCATTTAAAAGTAGAATAAAAGTCCCATTAGTTCTACGGTAGAACTGTTCAGTAGAACTATTGAGAATGAACGCATGAAACTGATACTGAAATTGGCATTTTGGCTTATTCAGTCTATAAGACACTTATCAAAATAGCCATTTGTCGACTAAACCAGGGCTAGTAGTGTAGCTAAAAACATTTTATTTTGAAACTCTCCGTTCGCCAGAAGATAGACAATAAATGACGTGCAACTGTAGTGTATTACATCGTAATACACTCTCAGCTCAAATTGCAACGGAAATTATGACAATCTCCACACTATGTAATACATCTGACTCGCATTCCAACTACAAAGAAGCCTCCTTTATATCGATGGCGACGCAATCTGCGCGTGCGCAGCCGTAATAGCCAATTTGAGGTGACGATCGAGTTGCGGGATGTGCTCTTGGATGTTTTTTTGCTGGCGGTTACTGTGAGATTGAAATTGAGTTATGGTTTTTGCGGGTGCAGTTCTTGCATGGACTGCATACTTGTAGCAAACTCTGGACACTTCCCTGTCACTTCATACGAATGGGCTAGCTGGCACTGACAAGAAGAGGTAAGGACGTGCCATACTGAGTGAGTGCGAATTAGAGAGTACTACAACATTGCCTACCGTCGTTTTCCAAACGTATTCCACTGGTTAAGTAAAATTTGGTGACCTACTTATACTGTGCTTCTACTGATAAATATGCCTATGACTACCTTGACAAGGGAACTCAAAAATAGTTGTGTCGATAAGTTGTTATGCATAGCATAGCATAGCATATTCTCACGATTGTATTCCCCTCGGACCCCCTCGGAAATGTTCTGAAACCTCAGAACATCCACGTTTCACCAGTAGTGTAAGTAAGTTCGTAAGTTTTTGTTACTGACATTAGGATCTTAGGGTCTAACTTAAAATACTAACGGCTTTTTAAGAGGATCAGACAATCATACTGAACAACTTTCTCTATATGGGCCCAACATAGAAATCGCTATATTGCAGCTGTCCCATACATTTGGGTCGCGTAGGTTTTTTTTCACGATTTCGATACTTTTCCCTTAAAGAAAGTTGTTCGTTTGATGGTCTGATCATCTAAAACCTTCAGCATATTTAGAAGGGCCCTGTATAAAATGATGTTTAAGAAATAGTCTCCTATTACGACTCCCATCTTACGGGTCGGTGCCAAACTGCGGTCACCACACTGTGCGCAAGGCGACAGATCAACCTACCCATAGTTGGACCTTATGTCCATGAACATAGAGTTCAACTATGGGTAGGTCGATCTGTCGCCGTGTGTATACGAAACGAATTGAAGACAAATCCATACAAAATTATGTCACAACACAACCACGCCCCTGGTTACACACTTGGCTCCTTTCCTACCGATAGCATAACAAGACCAGCACACTATTGTAAGTATTTTTACACTGATACTGTTATCTGTCCGTCACGAATGTCATTACCGCGCTTCGGAGTGTGACGTTGCATGCGTGCGGTGCGCGTGAGTCGTTAGGGCATTATCGTCATTACTTGGAGTCAGTGCCCTTTGGGAGTTGAGTGCTGAAGGTTGCTTAGGGCGACATCTTGTTTGATGTAATCTGGATTAGGTTCAGTTGACGTAAGTACAGTAACCTCATACAGCGAAGGGCCGTGGCCTTCGAGTTAATGGCTGTCCACCAGAGACGTGCGATATAGCTAAGATGTATGCAAGGAAAACAATCCAATCAGATCACTCAATTTTCTTAGCTAAGCTTAGCGCAGTTCTGGTGGCGAGACGAGGTTTAGCTAAGAGAGTTCGCATGTAACAGATATGTGTAAGGATGTATGCTATAGATATGTTCTAAGGATGCCGGATGCGTAAGAGATACGAGGAGAAAAGACCTATCGGTATTTTACACAAGTAGCTAGCTAGGTAGCTGAGCTAAAGCTACGTCGTAGCGTAGCTACGCATATTATATCGCCATTTGCTCCTGCGGTGCTTCAGTGGACGCGGGTACATAGTTTCATAGCTTAAATTCGCTGCGCATCCACGCACAGTTTAGCTACATCGCACATCTCTGAACTTATCGTCCCTGCTGCAGTGCATGGCCTAACATAATGGTGAGTTATTATGACACGTCTGAGTTGGATGTGTACCTAATAATATCTATCATACTCGTATTTATGCGTATTCTCTCGATTCTAAATCAGTCTCAGTTACAGCAGGGCACAGGCCTCATGGAGGGTGTTTGGGCGTTAGACCACCAAACGTGCCCAGTACGAATTGGACTTCACATAAATACGCTTCAGAATTTGTTCTACAGCGAATGCCAGTTTCCTCGCGATGTTTTCCTTCACCGTTTGAGAACATATAGGTTATTGCGCATATAAGTTAGAAAAACTCATTGGTGCATGGCATATCCTCCGTGCGGATTCGAACCCGGACGTCATGACTGAGTGTCCATACCTCTCCGCAATGCGCCACCGAGGCTCTCTTATGTTGTAGGTATTTATTGCTCGTGATTTACCTCTGACGAAAAGAAATAACAAAACTTTTATTGATTCGAAAATCAACCCCAAATATCTAAACGCCAGGTCAAAACAAAGACCCACCCCATCCTAGGGCAGTAACCCCACACCAAATTAATGCTAAAATCAATATCGACGCACGCGCACCGTTGAAAGATCGATATTGTCTTTCTCTCACCCCTCGGCGCACATCTGTTAGTTCAATCACTCCTGCGCAGCTCCCCTCTGGAAACTAGTTTTAGAGTTCCTTATATGAAAGGGGTTCGTTATTTGGAAGAAGTCACGTCTCATACTAACTACACACTACAGTAGAGTAAACAGTATAGTATCAGAAAGCTTTCTGACAGCTTTCTGATAAATTAAAAAAGTAACGTTGGCGTTGGTTTTTGACGTGATACCGTCTTATAAATTGATGAACCCCGGCTGCACGCACGAAAAAGTGTCACGTTCCGCGTGACGTCAGAGCTAGCAGTTCTCATCAATGTTTCTTTATGACGTTATCACGTAAAACTATCGTCAGTAAACCGACTGTACAGAAACATTTTTTTTTCAGGAAGGGACAATCACGTGACAATCTCGTACTTTGGAGATTCATTTTAGGATCAGCTATTTTTTCCAATAAACTTTTAAGTATTCTATCAAGCCAAAGCTTCCTCGAAGTTTACTATACAGAACCCTAGATTTACATTTCAACTCACGCTTGTCAAGTTTCGTTGAAAATTAAAAAGCGTTGTCTTAAACATTGCGGAGGAAACACCAAATAATTTTAGTTCCTGTCGATTCTATTTCTGGTTTTCAGGGTGAATGAGTGTAGGGGTGCAAACATAGGGGGTTTAGACACGACTGCGTAAAAGTAGCGTCAGCTTCCTCTATGACCAATGTTTTTGTTTATTTTTCAAAGCCTTGTTAGAATGGACCACCACATTTCTTCCCATGGGCGTCGTACGAGGCAACTAAGGGATAAATGTTTTATACAAGGTCCTTCTTAATATGCTGACACTTTTTTATGGGATGATCAGACCGTCAAACTGAACAACTCTCTATGGCATCAACATCGAAATTGCGAAAGAATAATCAGCTGTCCCATAAAGGCTCAAGTAGGTTTGTATGGAACAGCAGATTTTTCTTTCGCGATTTCGATGTCGGTTCCATAGAGAAAGTTGAATCAGTTTGACGGTCTGATCATCTCCTTAAAAAAGTGTTAGCATATTTAGAAGGACCCTGTGCTAAGCTTGTCTATGCTGAAAGAATCTAAGCCTTGCTACAACTGCACGCAAGACGCAAGATAGCTGTTAGTTGTAGCAATGTTTCTGATCACCCCGAAAGGGACTATGGTCTTAGGTTTGTATGTAATTAATGTACCTACGTGACTTTAAATCATATTAGTTTTGTTTCCGCGGAAACGTGATTTGAATGACTGTAAGCAAAAACTAGGTTAGTCATAACCCACGGCCTTAGCAGTTAGCATAACAAACGTTATTGAATTGAATAGCTAAGTATATTGAATGCATAACATGGTGTTAAATGCGTTTGTTTACAGTTAATTGCAATGGTAGAGATTTTTGCAGAGAATTAAATTGTTTAGTAAATGATTTTCCAAGTTCAAGGTCAATGTTACTATTGATTTTGTTGATTTGTGTGTTTGCATACCTGATCAATCTGATCATTGATCAATGACCAATGATTATAGTCCAAGCTTTAGGCCGCGATTTTGACCGGGATTTCGAAACACTCCCGTTGCGTTGTTCCTTTAGTTAGGGGCTAATTTTAGAAAAAAATATTTCTTGTTTCACCACTAGATAGATTTAAAAAATCATGGAAAATTTTGTCAGCTAAATTGTCACAGAATTCTAACAACGCTTTTACGTACCTTTTGCTGTTTCTTTCGTTTTGTTTAACTACATAGTAAAAACAATTGTAGGACCAGAAATTCCTACAGCAAAAGTCCCATACTTCTCATAATATTCTAACGCTCAGTTGCAGAAACGCTCATTAGAGTTTTTTTTTTTTTATTATTATTTATAATTAATGGCTTTTTGCTTGTGCGTAGCACCGCATTTCCGCCAGTGTCAAGTGTATTTTATGGGAGTATCTATCCCAATCTCAGGGATTGTTTTTGTTCAAGAACAAGAAGAAATTGAGGATTGCGGAGCCTCGTGGCAGGCAAAAACGCGACGCGCGAAAACCACGCGAGACGTGTGCTCGGGTCAATTCCTGCAACGTGACTAACGCTCATTAGAGTTAATCCTCCATTAAATCACTTGCTGTCACTTTTTGTCTTGTTGACGTAGTAAAAGCTAGCAAGTGATTTAATGGAGGCTTAACTCTAATGAGCGTTTCTCAACTCAACAACAAACTCAACTCAACGACAACTACTGACCAACAACTGTTACTGTTCAACTGAGCGACAGATTTCCAAAGTAAACAAATAAGCAAAAATAATGTCAAGAAAACGTAGAATCGCAAACTAAAATCATACAATATATTGTACAATAACTGTTTGTCAGTTAGTCTCAATAACCATACAAAGAGACAATAAATACGACCTAGGTCTCTATGAAGCCTTAAACAAGTCCTAGAATTTGTAAAGGAAACAAGGTAAGATGTTGTAAAGATTGTGAAACTGGCTTTTACACGACTGTTTCTATTATCAAGACTCAACTTATAGTCTGCCTACTGGTTTACTTGTAGACATAAACAAACTAACTCACGTATTAACTTTTGATGTGAATAGAAACTTTGCTTCAACTTCCAGCCATATGCTTTAACTTGCAGCCATACAGGGTGTTAGGGTAAAGAGTGGCATTACTCTAAGATGCGATTGTACCCATAATACTGAACAACGTTCCTTAAGAAATGTATACGAAAGTTAGGTATGTAATATGTTAGATTACTAACAAAAATTAAAGGGGGCAAGAATAGTAGATAACACACCGAGGGCAGGAAAGTAAGAAAGGTCGCAGATATCATGCAATTATTTTGTGATCATCAAACATGTGATCTGAGGCTTTCTGATTTACTGGACGAGGTTAGTATACTATTTTTCTCCTCGACAGTGGTGGAAAGCGGCAACTTCGTTTAGCGCAGCGGGGCGACAATTGACGGTTTCCCTCCGGAGGGGAGAAAACTAGATTTTTTTCCAACGTTTTTGTTTTTGCTGCATGCAAGCGTCAAACGTGTTTTGATTATTAGTATAGTGCATCTGTAGTCATACTCTAAATTCAAACAAAAAATTATAAAAAGCGGCCAATTGTGTGTCTGGCTCGCGCTAAGGATCCCGGAAAAAACATTTTTTTTTGTAATATTGTACGATGGTGCACGAATCCGACTCGCACTTAGCCGGTTTTTATTTTTATCTGTTATCTAGAGGTTATTCAGGAAAAATAAGTAGGTAGGTGTGCCAAAACAATAGGTACAGATAAACTGATAAACTGACATAAATTGTTTTTATCGTTATCGTGCTATAGGTAGGTATTATGCATTCTAATGCATCAGTGGGCGATAACGGAATGCAGCTGTGCAGTCTACTGCATTTGCATCGACAAGCCTTGGTTGGATAGCCAGTTTCCATTCATAGTTTATGTAATTTATTTATAAATCATACTGATTGATTGCTAGCCTGATAGGTTGCCCATGTAATGTATACATATAGTCACGACCATTTTTAAACCTCGGGGTGGTCAGAAACTTTGCTAAACCACGACTGAACACCACCAACCAACGACCACCAACCGACCGACCGTTTGTTGAACTACCAACGACCTCATAAGGTTGGAATTGACGAAGTGACCGTGGACTTTTTCGGACGGTTGCTATAGGCTCAAATCCCGGTTCGGTCTACAGACTATTATTGAAACTGTAACTTAAGGAGTGTGTATATTGATGATACATATTTACAAAAAAAGTTACTATTTATGGTGTCCCAAACTCTACCAATTACCAATTTTAGATGATCTCTCTTCGAAGCATAAGCATAAGCATATGCTCACGACTATATTCCCCGAGGGGGTAGTCAGAGATATTCTGAAACCTCAGAACATCCACGTTTCACCAGTAGTACCGAAACTCTGTCCAGTGTGACGGGGTGTGAGCCCGTCGCCAGTTATAATGGACAGTGGGTACAATACCTCGAAATTGAAGCATGCAGGTTTCCTCGCGATGTTTTCCGTCACCGAAAAGCCAGTGGTGTTACTAATCGTACATAAATTCCGAAAAACTTATTGATACGAGTCGGCCTGGACGGGATCGAAACATCACCTCCTGCACGGCAGGCAAGGTTACTCGCCACTGGACCACCACGGCTTTTTTTTTCTCTTAGAAAATGGTATTTATTTTAACTCTCTACGATGATGTAGGCAAACGGTACGTGGTGCGGGTGCGCACTAAATCGTGGGCAAAAGCTCGTGTAGTTTTAAAGTAAATGTCAAAAAGGACAACGATCAAATGATAAACTACAATGTGCAATTGTGTCACTACCTGTGTTTCCTGGCGATTCTGCTTTTATTATACAACGTTTTAATGAATTAACGCAAAACGTTAACGTTAACGTTTGTCCAGACCATCAAACTGAACAACTTTTACTATGGGATCAACTCTGAAATAGCAAAAAAAAAATCTGCTGTTTCATACAAAACTGCAATGCCTGCTAGACTCAAATGTATGAGATAGCCGATTTTTTACGAATTCAGGTTTGCTTCCGTAGTAAAAGTTGTTCAGTTTGATGGTCTGGACAAACGGTTTTCAGGTTTTGCGTCAATTCATTAACACGTTGTATGGTAAGTAAATCTTTTTCAGACAATGCTGGAGAATGATAATCGGAGACACAGTTTCACTGAAGAATTGCCTAACCCAAGCCGCAAAATCTTTCCTTAAGTCTGAATTGTAGATATCTCTCATTCAATAACCAAATTCTCGGTTATTGACTTAGGTAATACCATCCGTCCCTCAAGATATCTTGTAGATACACTAGAAGGCAGAGTTAGGCAAAAGTGGGCATATGGAGTACTGAATGAGTTAAGATAGACTTCATACTACTTTAAAGATAAACTAAGATAAACTTAGGTACGACTTAAGGAAAGTTGACTTCTCGTAGATAAACTTAAGTAAAAATTTTTGGTGTGAAATTTCATCCTACCTTCATAATATATTATTATACTTTACGTAGATACAGTAAAGATAAATTATGGTGGTAACATTTTCCAACTTAATATTCTATGATGAATGATAAACAAAATGGCTCTGATAGTTATTATTATTTTGTAATGCATTATTTCGTCGATACGTAAAGTAAAAATTTAAACGCACATTCGTTTATCGTGTGAAATGGACAAATATTCTTAGAAAACAGGCGGGCTTCAAAAATTACAAAGTAATTGTATTAAAAATTAAAAAAATTAAACCATAAAAACTGTTTTTTTTCCTTTTTCTTCGAAATTTAATTAAATATTAAATATCAATGATGATTTCGTTACGCAAAACAATGTAAAATTGTGTAAAATTAAGAGAGTGCCAAAAATAACAAAGACTAAACTTAATAAAAAACATGTTCAAATTTGCAGATCATTCAAAATGGCGTTAAATCTATATTGCATGTGCTAAGTACGAGTAAAAGCAATACAGTATTGGTAAATCATAGTAAAGGATCAGTTAAATGTGTTTATAATTATTGCTTACTTACTCAAGTAATGTTATACTTAACTTATACCGAAGTGTGACTTCAAATAATACAAGTAAATACCGTGTCGATTTAAGTCATCCTTAACTAGTACTTGATAAATACTGATTCGACGGATATTTTATTTTCTTCTCATCTGTCATTGTTGTTGTGATTTCTGAAAACAAAAGGCCAATGCAAGATTGAACAATTCGTTTTTTGTTTAAAGAAAAACAAGTGATTCAAAGTAAGTAAGTAGGTACTACTTATGTATTACCTAAGGACAATGATAATTATAATTTGGCATTTATGTATATAAATAATTGTAAACTGAGGTAACCTCAGGCCTACACTCTAAATCTTGAATCTTTTGACGTAACGCGTCGTATTTGTATCTACTTTATGTATCTCAGTCACAACATAAACATGTAAAGAGTTGTATTTTTTAGGGTTCCGTACGCAATGGTTCCGTTCCGGTTATGGCCTTCCTACTTTTGAAGAAATGTGTCTTTTGAACCGTAACGTAACAGGAAACAGTTGACATTTTTATACAGAATATGAATCTACTATTTTGCGTATTATTCTGTTGGTTTTTTCGTGATTATTTTTGTTTCATATTCCTGATGAATTGTACGTTGTGGTATATTATGGGAGATAGACCACACTTTAAAAAATTATAATCACGCTCTTCTTTTGATGAAGTTACGTATTCAAGTTCGCTGTTCGTGTCTTCTATGATTTCATCAACCGATGCGGGCCTGGTGAATGTGCTGGCAAACATGATACAGTCTGTCTAAAAAGTCTTGACAAAAATTTGGGCGCTGTCTCCACGCAAGAACGTCAAAATCAAGCATAACCTGGCAACACCACGATACTACAATTATTAGGTCACGACTTTATAGACAGACTGTAAACTTTGAACGCTGTTAACAAGGATCTGTTAACAAGGAGTCACTTGCACCGGCTGTACTCGGACTACTCGGATTAACATTTACTGCACAATCTTCGGCATGAATAGAATTTGCGGTCACATTTTTCTTACACGACGTAGAAAATTTCTTAATTTTCTTAACTTTAATTATGCTAATGTTACTTCTATAAACACAAATTGTAGCACTAACTTGTTACTTTTTATTAAAAACGTCCCTTTAAGGCTGATGGTACTGACACAAGCATTAGCTAAGTAAACAACCACTTAAATTGCAATTTCAAAGGAACGACTTAAAGAAACCGGTTGACCTGGATAACCTTAGGAAGACTTAAGGCGAACTTTAGGTAATTTTGCCTTAAGTAGAACTTAAGTAATACTTCTAAACACTATTAAATTTAACTATATCTCCGTTAATTCTGTTTTCAGTAACTTTATGCTTAAGTTTGCATTTCGCGTGGACATACTTAAGGCAAAGTTAATACTACTTAACTTAACTAATCCTTAAGTCGGTATTTCTGAAAACTAAGACAACTTGAATTTATTAATACAGACTTCAGCAAAGCTTGCCTTGGTTAATGCGAAGTTTAGGTATATTTAAGGCAAAATTGATTTAGTCACGATCTGTTTTGCTGCTTGGGAATACAGTTATAAATACATCCTGATAGGAAACTTACACAATACCACTACTGTTAAAGCTTTCCTTTGAATGCACCTGCATTGTTACCCCGATGTGCTAATCAAAAACCCACAGACTACTGTATTTGCTTTCCAAAAACAGTTGTTACTGCATGAAACACTTCTTTGTCTAAAGACAAACAGTTACTATTTGGATTCAATTACTCAAAAGGGAGTGAATGGACACCTGACCACTTCTGTGACCTGTCTATAGCTTTTAAGTCACAGATGAAGAAATAAAAGCAGTGTTTCAGAGGTCAATCAAAACGATTAAACGTAATCAATAAAAAATTTAGTCAATTCAATTCGATTATACTTTACTGAACACTAAAAAAGAACACACATTTGAATAAAGATAAAGACTTACAAGCAGTAGGCCTCGCATGCCACCCCCGAGAAAACGATAAAAATCGAGATGTGCCTCCTTCCTTATTATTTTACGTATGCCAGAAAGAGCGCGCATGAAATTTTTCTCGTTTAAACGCTTTGTCGTTGGTGGCATGCTAGCCGTGCAGGTACAGAAAAGGTAGTCTTATCGCTAATAAGCTATTTCTTCCAGAAAACCTTAGGGTAGAGGAATTAACAAATGAAATTAGGTAGGCGATGTAATCTCAAAGAGAAAAATCATTTTAATTGAGTATATTTTATTAACAATTTACCTATAGACTGAAATCTAAAGCGGTTATTTAAAAACAATCGTGCAGCCAACACGATAAGAGATAGGTATCGATTATGTTAAAACACTATGTTAACAAGTAACGACGTGTTCAACGAAAATCATAAAGTCCTCTATACAACAGACCGAACAAGCCGACTTGTGTCGGCGGCTTGTGGGCAGGTTTGCGTTTGAAATTCCTTCGAAATTCAAACGAACCAATGACCAATGGCATCGGTTGTGTTGTGGCTGTCGCGGTCGCGGACACTGCTGTAGCGAGTGGCGGCTACACGTGTGCGGCGAGTCCCTACAAAATGTATGAAAAAGCTGCTTGTCGCTGGCCACCCGTGGCTGCGGCCGGTAGCTCGCTTGCGAGCCTAGCTCGATTTAATTGGGGAAATTTCTCGAGTCCAGGAGGTTTTTAACATAAAAGATTTAGGGAAAAAATCTCGAGGAACCTAAGAATACGCCTCTAAGTCTTTCGTTATTGCTCTGAAGGACGTACTTACACCTGACTATTCCTTTAACTGAGGTCAACGACCGATATGATGGCTAAAGGATAAGAAAGCACCCATTTATGGTGTATAAACAATGTTATGTACATAACTGACTTCTATAAGGTTTGGAAAACATCCGGGGTTAAGTGTGCTGAGAGGATGTTTTTAATGGAGAGAGTATAAAGTTTTATCTACACAAGCCAGTACCGTGTCAGGGCCGTCCCGATCGCAGCCCTGATGTGTGTGGACAGACCTTTACTTTTATTTATTTTTATTCTTCTTCAACGGGTCTCAAGAAGCTTAGAATAGTCCGCCACCATGTCTTCCCGTGATTTGTTAAAGTATGCAACGTCTTTAAGTTTCCACAAACCAAAAAAAAAAACATACAGTAGAATTGAGAACCTACTCCTTTTTTTAAGTCGGTTAATAAGCTGACCGCGCGTAGGTCGAGAAATGTATAACGTGGCGCGGCCAGCTTATGTTGGTAAAGAAGAGAAAGAAAGCATAAGGAAAGAAATTACCTAGGTATCAAACATAAACACACCACCATTTTTCTTCACAGGGATGTCATAAACCTTTCCACAACTATCAACCAATTTCACAAGTTATAATTGTAGCAAGTATCAATACATTAAGGTTCAACAGGTGCTCAAAATAGTTATATTTGATTTGTAACTCAGTGGCACTTGCACCTGTCTTCGAGAAAGTGTACCAAATTAATTACTAACTATTTTAACAGGTGGCTGCTGTTAAATGAACCCGTTGTCTTTTGTGTACATTGCTACTACATGTTGTCTTGCTTGCAGTTGTAACAAAAGGCTCACTTTTAGCGTATTTGAAGGTCTCAAGATGAAATGTGCTGTAAAGTGGCTGATAGATGGCGGCTAATATAACCTTTGCCCACAAAACACTGAATTTTTCTTAATATCTTGCACTTTGTTACAAAAATTATCTAGTCAAATTTTTTTGTCTCTGTCTGTTTGTTTGTTTGAGCATCACGCAAAAACGACTGGACCGATTTTGATGAAACTTTTTTTGTTTGAAAGCTTATGATTTGACTTAAAAGCACAGAGTCGCAGGAAAAAACTCGTACATATATAAACACAAAACAGCCATGAGTCGGGCACAAATATTCTTATTCATCATACAAATACAACCTTACGGGATTCGAACCCGCTCAGCCGACTGAGCTATCGGGCCGTCAAATGTTTGCATATGAGTTTTCTGTACCTACTTACTTTTGCCGATACAGAAAGGAAATACTCGTACTATAAACAAAATCAATTTTTCATCTTTCTAAACTGGACCATAAAAGTCAAGTTACCTTGAGATTCGGAATGCGCCGGCGCATGTATCGAACCGATTTAGTGACCTGTCACGACGCACCTGCCCGCTCTTACGTTATGCCTGTTAGAACTATAACGTGGTAGTGTCGTTAAACCTGTTCAGACGTTAAACACGACAATGACCTTAGCTTTCTCTCGTGTTTTCAAAAATACACGTAAATGAAAATCGGGGCTCGCGTAGTAAAGGCTTTTTCGCTTTTTCGCCATTATTCGTGAGACGAGGCCTTTGCCATGCAGTGGGAATCTAAAAGCTATGGTATAAAGTCGCTAATCATGGAAGCTTATAAAGTTATAATACCTATAACCGTTGAAAATTTTACTACACTGTTCAGAAGTGGTTTTTATAATAGTCCCTACGATGCCCTACGACGTAGCTCGTAGTCAATCGTAGGCAAGTTTTTTTTTTTGTTAGTTTTTAATCAGGTGTTTTTAATTTAACATCTACAAAATATTGTTAGGTAC
The DNA here is from genome assembly GCA_963693445.1 of Agonopterix heracliana. NCBI lineage: Eukaryota > Metazoa > Arthropoda > Insecta > Lepidoptera > Depressariidae > Agonopterix > Agonopterix heracliana. Next base: position 6,590,797 of record OY856321.1, read on the forward strand.
GAAATTCTCTCATAGCATACCGCATAACACATTTAAAACATAAGTTTATAGTTTTTTGAATACCCTCCGAAGACCTTCCGACGCGGTGGTAGAGTCATATAGATGAATGTAATACTGGTAGGGTCAAAAATGACGTCAGAAAGCTATCCATGTGAAATCATTTTGAAAAAACATTTCGAGTTCAGTTTATACAAAATAACTTACCAGATAAAACGTAATATTTCCAAAGTTTTCCAAACGTAATATTTTTAATTTTCGTATTTATCAAATCACTGTACAATTCACTAACAAATTTTTGTAAATAAACAGAAAATGCTGACAATAGATTTGACTGTCTTCTGTCAACTAACCTAAAATCAACGTGTGCGAGCGAGATAAGTAGATTATAATCGATAAAATGCAAAAGCCACCCGCCAAAACTACAAAAGGGACGCCGTTATTGACGTGAGCACAAAACAGAAAGGGAGAGCGATAAATCTAACAGCTGTTCAGTGTATTCAGAAATTGCAAGGGTTGGTAAGTGAAATACGCAGGCGCAGAATTCACGCATGCGCGGTAAACTTCTAAACATGTGGTCAAGCATGACTCGTGGTCAACTTGGTGGCTGACGACAACTGACGATATAAGGTGATATAAGAGTCTTACATTGAGTGTCTTTTAGGAAATGATCTCAGGAAGCTGGCACAGGTATCAAATTAAATAAAGACGCTCTATCCCGTCGAGGCCGTTTTTTGAACACGAACGAAAGTGTTTTAAACTGTGTTTTAAAGTCTGTAATTAAATTATGTCTTATTTAAGGATCGGGCGGATGGGCGACTGTTCTCAATTACACGATTAGATTAAGTTTACTCCTTTGATAAAGTATAATGTCAAGATTGACAGTCGAAGATACGAAAGAGTCGAAAAAAATTGGAACCAGGACTGGTTCCTAAACCCTATACATATACACGCACACATACAGAATTTGTATGGCGCCTCACGCACACCAACCTATGAAACTTAGCCCCTTTTGTTTTATACGGTAAAACAGTGAGGCTCATTCTAGACATATACTTTTTCGAAGGTTTACTCGATAGAAAAAAATCACAAAGTTACCCCTTTTTGTTATGTTTTTTCAATACTATGATTAAACTGCTGATATTTAACTTTTTATTCTTGTACTTAACTAAATACATTAAATATTTCTAGTGAACTCAGAAGAATTTTTAGCTTAGAAACTCCCATGAGCAAAGATATTGACGAAAAACACGTTTTTTTGCGATCCTGCTTTCAATTGGAGCGGGATGGCTAATTGTAAACTTATGCTTGCAAGAAAGAGACGCTTGCACTGGGATAACCTAGCCTTAAATAAAAAAAATTTCATTTGTCTCATAAGAAGGTACAACATCATCATCATCATATCGTATGGTACAACATGAAAATTGATCACGGTAAAAGTAATATATTGACTATACAGTGTATCAAAACACCCTTAGTAACGTTCTCTAGACCATCAAACTGAACAACTTTCACTATAGAGCCAACATCTAAATCGCGAAAGAAAAACAGATCTTTCATATAAAACTGCAGTACCTACCAACTCGACTCAAATGTATGGCACACTGATTTTTTTTTCGAAGTTGGCTCCATGGTGAAAATTGTTCGGTTTGATAGTCTGAAACACCCCCTTCAGTATTACTAGGGTGTTTTGTTACACCCTGTAGATCAAATCAGATTGACCAACCTGAAAACTTTCTCCATCAAAAAGCCGTGGTGGTCCAGTGGCGAGTAACCTTGCATGCCGTGCAGGAGGCGATGATTCGATCCCAGTCCAGGCCGACTCGTACCAATGAGTTTTTCGGAATTTATGTACGATTTGTAACACCACTGGCTTTTTCGGTGAAGGAAAATATCGTGAGGAAACCTGCATGCTTCAATTTTGAGGCATGTATTGTACCCACTGTCCATTATAAGTGGCGACGGGTTCACCCCCTGTCACACTGGACAGAGTTTTCGGTACTACTGGTGAAACGTGGATGTTCTGAGGTTTCAGAATATCTCTGACTACCCCCTCGGGGAATATAGTCGTGAGCATATGCTTTTGCTTACGAGAACATTCTCCATGTGTACCTATACTATCGATATGTACACAAAATAGCTAACCTTCTCGTCCCAAATATGCGGGACAGCAATGGGTCAGCTGATTTTTGTTCGCAATTTCGATAGTAGTCTCACAGAGAAAGTTTTTCAGTTTGATAGACTGATCATCCCTTAAAAACCCTAATGTTAATAAAGATATAATAGTTGACGATATTGCTAAAAACTGTTACTCTGTTGGAGATGGATTGTAGCGAGGTTTCTGACCTACCACGAGACCGAACTATGGTCGTGAGTTTATGTATAAAGTACCAAAAGGGGAAACTAAACAGAAAGGCTTCCGCACATTGCCGCGATATTATCGAGCGATATTATCGACAGCGATATCGCGACACCTTACACACTGCAGCGATTCCGCGATTCGCGTCACGCATGCGCACAACACTGAATTTAGTAGAAAGAGATTGCGTCAGGTTGCGATAATATCGCGGCAGTGTGTGGGATCGAGCGCGTCCCCATACAAAATGTACCGAGTACAATTATCGCAAAATCGCAGCGATATTATCGCTCGATAATATCGCGGCAGTGTGTAGGATCGCGCGCGTCCCCATACAAAATGTACTGGAAACAATTATCGCAAAATCGCAGCGATATTATCGCTCGATAAAATCGCTGCAATGAGCATAGGACTAGAAACAAAAGACGTTTAGTATTAACCTTGCTGTAAAACAATAACAAGGTCGCGGCAAACGAGCCATTGTAAAAATTATAATGCAAGTTATGCACCGACACTGTTCGTTCTATGACGATGACGCACACTTGCATCGCAACGACCTTCACGCGTGACTCTGATAAGGTGCCTTATCAGTGTGCACTGCGTTTATACATCTGCAATATTGAGTGCAATCTTGATACAGGTGGGCTATTTTCACGGAATATAAAACAAGAAAGGACCGATTTATTTGATCTTCGAGCCGATCCGTTGTTGACAAATACAATAAATAAGGTACGCTGTGTCAGAGACGCAGCCGCAGTGGAGTACCTAACTACGTGAAACTCATAGATCACGCCTATACACCACTAGTGTTTAATTAGTAACGAAACTTTAAGGGTGTATTCAGACCGTGAATCTGAAAGACTTTCCCCAAGGGTCGAAAAACGATAAAATTGTTTGGACCACCCATACAAAAGTGCGGACCGGCCAATCGATTTTCTATGGGAGATCAAAAAAAAATTCTCGGTTTCGACCCATGTTCCTTAGGGAAAATTTATAGATTCATGGTCTAAATACACCCTTAAAGTTTCGTTACTAATTGAATACTAGTGGTGTCTACAGGGTCCTTCTTAATATGCTGACACTTTTTTAAGGGGTTGATCAGACCGTCAAACTGAACAAATTTCTCTATGGGACCAACATATCGGAATCGCGAATAATAAATCAGCTGTACCATACCTACATTTGGCTCGAGTAGGTTGGCAGTTTTATATGGAACAGCTGATTTATTTTTCCCGATTTCGATCTTTCAGTTTGAAGGCCTGATCATCCCCTTAAAAAAAGTGTCAGCATATTAAGAAGGACCCTATACGTCCCACTGCAGGGCACAGGCCTACTCTCAGGGAGGGCACTGCTGGGTTGTTTAGTTTGATTGTCTGATAAATTGATGAGACCATCAAACAACCTTCTCAATGTTATGGGACCAATATTGAAGGACCCAATATAATTCCACCTATTTTTTAACTGAAATAACCTTTAAGATAAGTTTCTAATTTCGAGAATCATAGTAAAGCTAGAAGTTAAATCGTTCTAGTAGTAAAGATATCAGAAAATAATTCACCTTTGACTAAATCATCTGATTGAATCCTAACAAAACCAGATAGTTTTTTAAGCACAAAAACCACGAAACAATTTTCGCTTTTTGCCTTTTGAAAACGAGAGTGCCTGACTCGATAAGAGAACAAAAACACAACAAAGGAATGTTGTAGGTTATATTGTAAACCACTTAAAAACTACGATTATAATGTTTTACTACTTTTAAAGCGCTTCATCGTTATCGATTTCGTTTTGAAGATGTTTTTTATAGAACTGAGTGGTTTTAATGATTTCGGTTATTCTTTAGTAGGTTTTGTACTAAGTTGTTTGTTTTTACTAAGTTGATGGAAAAGGGTCTTACAATATTTTGTGAACATGATAATGACAATCTCACAAAACCGTTAAATATCTATGGTTTGAATAGCATAGCATAGCATATGCTCACGACTATATTCCCCGAGGGGGTAGTCAGAGATATTCTGAAACCTCAGAACATCCACGTTTCACCAGTAGTACCGAAACTCTGTCCAGTGTGACGGGGGGTGAGCCCGACGCCACTTGTAATGGACAGTGGTTACAATACATGCCTCGAAATTTAAGCATGCAGGTTTCCTCACGATGTTTTCCAAATGGTGGTTGAATACCAAATAGATAAAAGAAAAATCTGTTTATATAAGATAAACAGTTAAAGGCAAGATGAAGATCTTTAATTCTAGAGAAAACTAAATAAGTCAAGCCTCTTATTAGCGTACCGCTTCACCTTAAATCTCGACAACCACTCGATAAAACTTATTAACAAAAAAAACCCATTAAAAATTCGATAATTTCTCACTTTCTTCTTCCATTTTACTACTAGAACTGTTAATAATACAACAAAAATAAAAGGAAAAAAAGGTAAAGAAACCAAACACAACCACTACCGCGACACTCGTCGCATAATCACATTTATATGGATACTTGCACATGCACAGTCTTACTTGACAGAAATATATGTTCGTTATGTTATACTTACTACTGATCAAAATCATTAGTACAATTATAATCAACGGTCACAGATAAGCTGACGAAAATACCGATGAAAAAGCATAGAAATCCCCCGGCTACCAATCATGCCCAGCCAAATGCTTTGGCCATGCGGTGGAATTCTTTGTCTCCTTTGTAGATATCTTCGCATACCTGAGCCACGGACTTGAAAGAAATACGGACTAAAAAGATGTGAAGCATGCAAGGTAATACAATCTCGTTTGTTCTACAAGGGACCTACACTCACACAGATGCACTAGCTCTAGGCGCAGGTGCTACAACCCGTCACCTTATCATATGTACCGCGTGACAGCTCGCACACAAAACAAATGGGTGCTTCACTCATGATTAGACGAGGATTAGACATGCATGACTGTCATGTCGTAACAACCCATGAATAAGAAGAAGAAAGTATCTATGATGCTTTTGACGTCTATGGATGCTTTCCATGCAGAAGCAGAAGCAGTCTTGGGTTGGCAGGAAGGAAAGACCCTTTATTTAACAGTTAACTTTAATCTTTGTAGGATTTTTGTCTTTGTACGAGTCGTATAAAATTGGTTTTTGATGTAATTTGGTATTTCAAATCTGTAATTTAAAAGTTTGCACCAATGTAAACAATAATTTTTGTTGATTTGTTTTGATTGAGGATGTCAATTAGATGGCTCTATGAAGAGTCTGTGATTTTTGTTTGGTCTATCGCATTTATTAAGAAGCTACGCTGTCCATCGTCCTATATGTCAATAGTATGAAGTTAAAAAGGTCGGAAATTTCCCAAAAAGTCAGCGGCAAGAAATTCTTGGTCAATGCCGAAAAGCTAACTCGATGGAAAGTTCCTAACTCAGAACTTTTTAGCGGGTAGGTCTGGGTATAGGAAGGTACCATAAAGTTACGTAGTAATTAAAGTACTCTGTGAAGTTACTATTACCCTGTAAACAGAAGTACTCAAGTTAAGTCTGATTGTTGTTATTTCCTGCTAAAATTTTATAAAAATAATAATCTGTACCTGCATATTAATTGGGGGGTTTAGGATACGTTTTAGAATGCATTGACCGTTTTTAGAATTTTTGTCTGTTTGTTTGCGCGTACGTCGCGGGCGCCGCTTTATGTACCTACTTAATCTATTTGACCGCATTTTTTATTCGAATTACAAATAGATAACAAGGAAACAATATCCAACAATTCTTACCACCATAATGTTCCCATACAAGCCTCGCTACTCGGTACCATAACGACCACTCGTTAGAACGCAGTGAATTGAAACTGCAGCTAGTTAACTTCAAAACTATTATCAAGACATCATACTTAACATCTCACGAATACTCATACACCATTACCGCATTCCATGACCCTCGAATCGAGCTATTTTCGCTCTTAAAAACGTGGAGTTAAGATTCATGTCAGAGGAGTTCTCGTGTTTAAGCTACAGTTGCGCAAACGCATCTCAATAGAGTTTAAGCCGAACAAGGTTCTTGACCTCTTAGCACATGATACACACTCATAATGTACTCATATTTATGTATGTTCCGGTACATCTCAATTACCGTATGATTTTACGAGGAATAATATAGCGTCAAGAAAAACTGAAAACCTTGGATCGTTTCAGACTGAAAAAATATTGGACATGGAACTTTTAAAGAAAGAGAGAGAAAGAGATTACTTAAAATTAGCCTTTAAGAATTTCTAGTCGATGATAAAGTTAAAGTTTATCAATAAAAAAAGACATCAGTTTATTTGTTATCGATCCTGTCTGATTTAAAGGATTCGATCGATTCGAACTGAACTGACAACCGATGGGGTGTCAGAGTTCTAGAGTGGAGACCGCGAACTGGTAGGCGTAGTGTGGGACGCCCTGCTGCCCGCTGGACAGACGACCTAAAAAAAGTAGCGGGGAGCGACTGGATGAGGAAGGCCGAGGACAGAGTTTTGTGGCGCGCCTTGGGAGAGGCCTATGTCCAGCAGTGGACGATGATAGGCTGATGATGATCGAAACCTTGTAGAGCCCGAAACTTGCACGTTCAACGTCGTTGGAAAAGACAAATCAATTTCGAAAAAAAGATAGGTACCTATCTAGATTTTAAAAACTTTTCGTTAGTTTATGCCCTATTTTTTGCTAGCTTGCTTATATATCTTGTTTTTGCATATTATTCTCCTCACAATAGCAAATACCTTTTTCAACAAACTCATAATACCTGCCTACGATAACTCTGAGAACAAAATCATGAACAAATGCATCATAAAACGTTGCACGTGCCTTCTTACGATTTTATGAGCGTGCATACGTGAATAGTTAAAATGTTTTGTATTTACCTAATTTTCTTTCCAATACTAAGAAAATATTTAACTGAAAAAATCACACCATCGATAATTCTTTACATACTTACACAAACCCAGGAGTGTGATTTTTGAAAGTCATACGTTTATACATATTAATCTATACATACGTTGATCTCAGCAGTTAAAAATTATAAAATTTAGAGATATGAATCATTCTACTGCTGATTTGACTTTCAAAAATCGCACTCCTGGAGTATGATTTTTGAAAGTCAAATCAGCAGTAGAAAGGTGCATATCTCCATAGTAATTTTGACATTTGCTACAGCTGAGTTCAACGTACGATTTTCAAAAATCGCACTCCAGGAAGGTGGCATAAGTATCATAAACCCAATACCATAATCGGGACCATAGACACTTTCTACAACTGTTTTTAACTATTCTGTAACTGTAATAAAATTGTTCTGTTAATCTGTAACTGTTAATCAATCATATTTGAAATTAATAATATGTCCTTAAAATTGAATATTTGCCCAGTGTCCAGCCTAGAAACATACAGTGTCTAATTTTCCAGAGTTTTTATAGACTATTAGCCATATCATTACCTTATTCTGTAAACGTATCCTGAAATCGACGGAAGTGCATGAAGAGATGTATGAATGTGAATGAGGCTAAAGAGGTGTGTCAGAGTCGTAGCGTGTGGCGGTCCGTGGTCTCTGCCTACCCCCATGGGTCAATGGCGTGAGCTTATGTATGTATGTATGTATGTATCCTGAAAATGTTATGGTAAGAGTGAACATTGCACAACTGCGCGCATTAAAAGATAAACAACAGTTTCTGCCCACCACAAAATGTTTTACGGTCGTGAGTTTGTGTAGGTACTTCATTTGCAGGTAAGTATGTTATGTATTAAGGTTTTCTAATAAATTGATAAAATCTAGACTTTTCTGGACAACAAGGTCACCAAGCATGAGTCAACGATTGTTCTAGATCTAGATATTCCGTAAATGAACAAACAAGACAACAATATTTATTTAATATTAGGAAATTGATACATATAGTGTTTATGCGCTAATTAAAATCAATAATTATCTCATTAGTAAAATATTTTTTGTTGTTTTCTTTTCTTCTTCATCACTACCATAATAAGAATAATTTTTTGTACTTATTATTTTTACCTTAAATATTAAATTATAACACTTTTAATAACCCCGAATATTTTGTATTCCCACCGCTTTTAGGGGCTTTTTATGTATTCAATGGGTATCAAAACGAGAAGATGTTTTTAGCAGTTCTTATTGACACTGCTTTTCATAGGTTATTTAGTTATTTAATTTCAGACAATGGACATGATGATGAAACAAACAAATTATTGCCTCATTACCTACGTTATAGATCTTGTAAACGATATAATTAGAAACTTGCATAATAACCCTACAGATTATGTCTACAAATAAAGAAATAATTAAATAACTTACCAAATAAAAATTCAATAATTTCAGTCCAGCTAGCTTCCTCACGTCTTCACTGCACTAAACAGTTTTACAATGCGGTTTTATTTTTAATTTTCATACTTATTCTTTCAATTTCCGAACGAAAATTCGATTGTGAACGAGAAAAAGGGCGGGAAATATGGCACGTGCGCGCCATGAAGTGCGCGCTGGGTTCGCGCCAAGAACCACGACTGAATCTGTCAAACGCGATGCGTGCGCGCTGCACTGGTAGCTATTCGGTCAGCAGCTGATTTGTATGTACTTCCGTAAATACATTATTAAATATATTATTGGTATTGTATTCGAAAATGGAACTATAGATGTAAATACTGTACTAAATGTACCTAAGTTAAAGTGCTCATTGAAATAAATATTTTTGTATTTTTTTTTTTTTTTTTTAATTAACACTGTAGCATGCATATGCTCACGGTTGTATTTCCCGAGGAGATAGTCAGAAATATAAAGCACAGAATATTCACAATTGAAACACATTCATTCATTCACATTGCCCAAACTATGTCCAGGGTAACAGTAAGTGAGATCTAAGTGTTGCCTAAGAAACTATCTATCAATAATATCTTGAATAAATGAACTTGAAAAAAAATTGTTACATTATCTTTAGTGTTATCGATATAATCGATATCATACTATTCATTAAATGCAATTTTATCGATAGTATCAATTGTTTTAAAGTGATAAATATGATCGAACGAACGAAACAAGCGAAGTGAGCTCAAAGTTTATCTGTAGATTTACTTCAAATGTAAAAAAGTCGTTAGTAGGTCCCGCAGGATCCCATAATCGCGCCTGCCTGAGAATATGGCCCACTCCCTCACTCTTATTCGTGAGAGGAGGCCTTTCCCTGCAGTGGGATCCTACGTGTAATATAATCTGAAACAAGCAAAGAAAGCTCTTTTCACAAAACAGGCGCCTGGCGAATCGGTACTGGTATGAGCTCTTTAGTTTAGAGAGTAACAAAAACAAATACTATGACTCATTTACTTACTGCACTAGTTATGACTGCATGTAGCCAACGCCTTGTTGATTCAGGTTCAGGGATTTGGCGCCCCTTAGAACCCGGCGTCTCGTACTCTCGTGCTGTTCATCTTTACACCCCGGGATTGGGCCGCCTCTGTGTTTTTGTTGTTGACATCTTGCGACTAGAACGTATAGGTAGATGCGTTAGCGTATATGTATTTTCTTTGACGTAGATACAGTGCAACCGGCCGGCGGCCTGACCTCGCAGATCATATGACGGTATCTACATTATCTAGGACGTGCCTATTAATGGAATCGATTAATTAAAACAACGAATGCTTAGAAATGTTTATCGATTTATAACTCACTGAGTTTAATTATAGATAAGCATCAACAGTTGATCTTCAAAGGTTATTAGGTTATTAATTTTTTCATAGTATTATCATTATCCTCTTATACAATCTCTACACTCCTCTCTCTCCTCTCTTCTACAATCTGCAATGTGCAAAGTATAATTTTTTTTCCTTCTGACAGATTTACTCCCATAGTAAAAGTTGTTCAGTTTGATGGGTAGAATATGTAGTTTAAGGGTTGAACTACACCAGACAGCACGGAACCGAAAAGGATGGAGCGACGGAAAAATGCGTTGCGGTGCTGTGTGATGTAGTAAAAATCAGCGAATTCATACATTACCTATTTATTTTTCGCGATTTCGATGATGTTGGCTCCATCGTGTAAGTTCTTCAGATCCATGAACTAAAGCACCCCCTAAAATATGTAAAGAATTTAAGTTGACAGCCTGCACATATAGGATGTATGTAATTTTCTCCTAAGAGCTAGAACAACCTCAGAACTGTGTCCATTCTGTCTGGCTGTCCGTCTGTTATGTCTGTCGGTCACGGTGCGCGCGCGACAACAATGCCGCTCTGAGAGTCAAACGAAAGCTTTGTCCTAAAGGTTAGCTAAACGTCAGATTGTTTCGGCTAACTGCATTCTTGGGAGTATGATGGATGGATTTCTTTTTTTTTCGAAATGACCATCACAGCATTGCTCAGGGAGCAGTTACTTACTGCTTGTTACTGCGTTCACACACGATAACGCACTGACGGAGCGGCTGATGTCAGTCCATAGAACCACACCCGGTGCGTCAATGCGTCACCGTGTGTGCTTCTACGTGCGGTCTCATACGACTCCTTGCTTCACAAATGACGGACTGACGTATGCCGCTGCGTCAATGCGTCAATGTGTGTGAACGCACTTACTGCTGAAAATTGGTCCACGAAACGTTGGTTCTGGTTGACCCAGTGAATCTTATTCAACCTGTCCAAGGGCATCCAGAATGGGTATTATACGGATCTCGTTGCTGGGACAACGCGATGGATTATAATGCGGGAATCGATGATGGCCCGCTGCGTCTAGTTGATGATATGATTTGACACTGCTGATTTCAACAATAGCGACTGTTTATTTAAAAAAAACAATCAGGTACGCAGGATATTTTTAATTGTAGGAGGTATAAGACGACGACGACGTCCTAGACGAGTCGATAGTGTAAACCTAAACTGGTTTTTATTGCACTATCTTGTCAATTTATTTAAGTACAAAATCTTTAATTTAAATAATTTTATGCCGTTTTGTTACAGATATTTTCAGGTTTAGTTAATTTGTTTGCAGAGTAAACAATTGTTGTGCACATGCGCGCGCGCAGTTGCATTGTACGACGTACGTGATAAGAGACCATCGACATTACGGCTAAGGTCATAGTTGAACCGTTTATCATTTACATACATTAATTATTGTGATTAACATCGAAAATTATAATTAACTATAACGTAAAGTAAAACAATAATTGTTAATGTAGGTAGAGTTCAAACAAACTAATGAGTGTTGTTTTATTTTTTATATTAAGGACACAGTTACCTAGGTAGGTATACCTATTTAGGATCGAACTTACCTAACTCATGGATTGCCGCAATGGACAACATTCAATTATAGAAAAGGTACTAACATTTGAAAACCATTTTGAGATTAAGTACAGGTTGGCCAAAAAGAGTAGAAATTAAATGAGGGCGCTGCCTCCACGCAAGAACGTCAAAATCACGCATAACCTGGCAACACCACTATACTCAAATTTTAGTTCCACCTGTCACCACGTTCATGACTTTTTGGCCCAGCTATAGGTACATGTTTTGACATGTACCTACTTAATTAACAGATTTTTCTTTCTCGAGTTATTTGAAAGAATATGTATAAAAATTACAAGCTAAGGCTGAATAGGTTGCATTTCGTATTGAGTACAAGCAAAGAAAATATATACTAAGTACAAGTAATATTGCAAAGTGACTGACCACCACGGAATAAGTGATAATTACCGTAACTGTCTCAAATTCCCAACACTCTGTGAGGTCCAAACATTTTCACAAGCCACCTGCTGGGAAATAGTAACGATTCCCATAGCCCATAGCCTCATGGATTTCATCGTGGTTTCCCGTTACGCACGGAGACCAAATATTAGTTTGGACAATATCCAATCGTAAAATCGAATTTGATACACCTCTCAAATTATACGACCGAAGTGGAATGAAGATGCCTTTGGTATTATGCAATTGACATGTTAATACACTGTGTAAACAAATTAATGTAAAACCTATAATCCACACGATCGGAACGGACAATCATTATTTGCCTTAAAGTATTACAGTAGATACTCTAAGACCTCTCAGTTATTAGCGCTGTAACTTTTATCTACATATAAAACAGTTCAGTGACTGCCCGACTGTCCTTTCTTACAATGCACTTAGAAAGGATTTTTGAAAATCAACTCCTAAAGTGCAACAGGGTGTTGAAGATTTCTGAAATACACGCGGACTAAGTCGAGGGCAAAAGCTACAGTTTGTTGTAAAGTTAAAAATTATTATCTATTTAGAAGCTAATTCAAAATCGACTCACCGACTGATAACCAAGGACATTTGTAAACAAAATCCTCAGTGGAATCGAATGGTTCTGATCACTAAACGGCATGCAACAATCTTGTTTCGAGCAGCCGAAAATAAAGTTCATATTCACCTCGTCACCAGCCTGGTCATCGTCTTTTTGTCAAGTGCCCCACAAAACTATGACCACAACCTTCCTTATCCAGTCGCAACACCGACTACCGATCTTAGGTCGTCTGTCCAACGAACTGGTTACCACTACATGACTCGGACTCCCACATCTTCCCATCGATTACCAGTTCTACGAAAGATATGACCAAGTCATTGTCAGATCAGTTCAGTTTGCTTATTTTCAGAGCTATAGTTAGCATTCTGATGACATCCAACCTGATAGGAGATGGCACTAAAAAAAGCACAAAATTAAGGTACCTGTATACTGACACACAGTGCCAGGCCAGTAGGCCAGGCCTACCATGAATTATCACTGCTACTGTAGTTACGTCGCCAATTTCGTATGGCAGAAATTAGTTCTCAATGTAACCATTATTGGTGACGTTATACTAAAGTTGTAAAGTACAGTGAAAATTCATGGTAGGCCTAAAGATCTACCTGAAACTGACAAGCATGCATGCAAATATGATGAATGTGGAGGAGGCTAGAGAGGTTTGTCAGGACCGTAGCATTTGGAATGGCGTTCCGATGTTTCTGCCTACCCCAGTGGGAGACAGACGTGAGAATGTGTATCTTACCGACAAGCACATTTTCAGTCCCCTATCTATATTAGTACCAGTAACAAAGTACAAAGAAAACAATAATGTCACTTCAAATGAAGTACCTTCTCTCCTCACTCTTATTTATGAACAAAAATATACAGTTTTTTATAACTCGAAAAAAATTCCTTGCTCCATCAAACGTGTTCCCATGAATAAGGAACTCTAAAAAACAATAACACAGGATTAGAAGGGCAATGCCCGGAGGGCCGGCCCTCTTGATTCGGGAACTATTGAAACACAAAATACTTAGATAGAGTACCGTCAAAAGGTTCACTGATAGAAACGTATGATTGAGGACACGCACACATAATTTGTTTCTTTGTGTGTGTAACTCATTTACTCATACGAGAATATTGTATAGATATGTTCATAGTAATACATAGGATGGATATGCTGAAATTCATAAGTGTTATTATGCTAAACTAACACAGACAAGTAAACACAGATGTAATCGTTTAATGTTTTCTTCTGAATTTTATGAAACCGGAAACCGCTTCGATTGAAGAATTTGTTGGAAGCAGTGAAAATCAATTGATTTTGACGATGACTGAAGGGATGGTCGTCCCTTACGACCCTAAATCTGGTCTGGTCTGGAGCTATTCAAAGCAGAAACCACACGTCAGAACATGGCTGCTTGCTACGATGTCAGTGTTACTTACTACGAATTAGGGCACACAAATTAGGTAATCAAAAATACTTTTGTGGATTAGGTACCTACCGGATCTCTGTATCAAAAACACACTCTTCGTCGCATACTTTGCTGAAATCGCATGTTTCGATGGCTTAGAGTTCCTGAATGTCAAATACTAGTATTGCAGGTAATTTACCTATCATGATCGTACCTACGTGTCAGTTAATACTTTTTTTCGTGACTGTTTGTATGGAAATGAACTAACCCCCCTTCCAGGGACTTAGCCGTGAATATAATGGTGTAGTGGACCTTCTGCCTCTTACTATTTTGTGACAGAACCCTCCAAACGTGTTTAGAATCATATTGTGAGTGCTCAAGAGCATTCCGGAATTTTAAATGGATTCAAATTTCAAATCTCAGAGACTGCTTAGAAATTTGACAAAGATTTTCTTTCATGCTTGTTTTTAGGTGAGTATACTAACGTATCGCCGCGTCGTATCGAATGCGACAAAGCTATTGACAGTTTGTGTGGGAATATTTTAGTTCCTTTTGAGGACAGAAGTGGTGCTTCTAGAAATGCCTTATAAAAAGTTACTATCTAAGTTCAGTTAAAGATTGTATCTATTTGGTCTAACTTTACTTCCCCTTTAGCGTAGAGTACCATGAAAATCCGTATACCTACTATATCGATATTATTATATCAGACGTTGCTGTCCCATTGCTGGGCAAAAGCCTCCCTTGGTTCTCTCCATGCGTCCCGGTTTTGAGCTTCATATTTCATCCCACCACTTCTCATTTTATCGATAGGCCTACCGATATAAGAATGCCAAAAAGGGGCAACACTATTCATAAACAGCAAATACTATCGATAGTATTATACCGATTGTAGAAATGATACTATAAACGGTACCTATTCTTACTGATTTAGATTTTCTACTTTAAAGATTCCATTTTCATTTCCAACATTGAAGATCCCTAGATATCGTAATGAGTAAGTAATTAATGTATAATTTATGATCATTACGAATAGCGCACGTGTATTTACACCTGCCATACAAAATACAAAGCTTGATCATTAATTAACTAGAGTGAATGGAAAATTACTATGTTTGTTTAATTGTAAATTGCATTCGTTACATACCGATGTTATGATAAGACTTTGTTGTTCTAGTAGCAGGCAATTAATTACATACCTACCTACTTAGTATTAGTGTATTAGTATAAACTCATTATAAGTCGTTATTTTCGTTTGGGGTGATCAGTAATTTTGATACACAAACAGTACGTACTCAAGAGCGTCGGTGGCTCGTTGCGGAGAGCTATGGAATCGAATCCGCACGGACCACATGCAATGTACCAATGAGTTTTTCTAACTTATACACGTAATACCGACTGCTCTCAAACGGTGCAGGAAAACATCGTGAGGAAACCTACATCGCTGAAGATGAAATTCCGATGCATATGTGAAGTCTACCAATCCGCATTGGGCACGTGTGCTGGACTAACGCCCATACACCACCCTCCCTGAAGGTAGGCCTGTGCCCTGCCGTGGGACGTATTTAGGCTGTGATGATGATAATGATGAGTACGCATGCATACAACTAGCATGGAAATGCGTGAAAGGACTAGCTAATGAATGTGAAGGAAGCTAGAGAGGTTTGTCAGGATCGTAGCAGGTGGCGTTCCGTTGTATCTGCCTACCCCAGTGGGAGACAGGCGTGAGAATATGTATGTATGTATGTATGCACGGTGTGAGTAAACAGTCGCTGTAGCCGATAACACTCATGATGATGATGATGATGATGACGATGATGTCTATACGAAGGACGTACCTGTAGGCCTAGCATGCCACCCCCAAAACGATAAAAATCGAGATGTGCCTCCGTCCTTATTACTTTACCTATGTCAGAAAGAGCGCGCATGACGTTTTTCTCGTTTAAACGCTATGTCTTGGGTGGCATGCTAGCCGTGTAGATATGACTGCATTTCGTTTTGCTGTCTCCCATTCCAGTGCGGCAATATGGCCATACTTCGCTTAGTAAATCACTAGATTTTCTTTCAGCCACAAGCGTATCTTCAAATATGTAATCAGCCGATCGAAATGTTGTGCGAAAGGTAGACTTTTTTTTCAGAAAGGTTCTTTGGGGGAAGTTATTCAGACCTTAGACAAGATTCAGACTCACGAGCATAATTAAACACTTTAAAGTAATGCACCAATTTACACCCTGTATTATTTTTAATTTATGGAGATCCTTTATCTTTTAAGAAAACGTTTTCCCTTTTTTGTGTTCGGTTTCGCGTCCGTTGCATCTATTGACCGACATCCGTACTTCCGCATTTCGTTGCAGCTGCCTAAAACAAAAGATAAACTGCATTCAATCACCAAACTGCATCCCGTCTGCAATCAAGTGTAATAATGAACATAATGTTTTTGTTTGGGGTTCATTTTCTAATCACAGGTCGATGACCTGACCAACCACGTGTACAACACGTGCAAACGTCTTTTGTTATAATCTTTGTCGTGTTTCTTTAGATATTTCTAAGTTGTTGATTTTGGGAGGGCTATGTAGGATGGTTGGCACAGGTAAATGAATAGAGTTGCTACAGAATTAATCGTGTGGTAGCCATTCCAAGTAAAGTAGGCATATGATATTGAAGAGTGATATTGGCATGGATGCGTATTCGATGACAAATGGACGGAACTAGATCATAACAGGAAGGTATGAATGATGAAAATATGGGAGAACATGCCAAAAAAACACACAGACAAAAAGAACCTCCTCCTCCTTTTTTTTAAGTCGGTTAAAGAAAAGGATAGGCGTTTGCTCAGCATTGGAATGAAAATGTTCTAGATTATAAGTAAACTTTTTTTTTTTTCAAAATACTAATTTTATAAATTTAAGAGCTTTTTTATGTCTGTTGCGTAGGTCTCGAACTGATTTCAATGAACTTTTTATTAACTTTTATACTAATTATAATTATACCTTTTTTACAAACAGTCCACTCCACAACTTTCATTAACTCATACAAATCTGACCCTTCCTCAAAACTTGCACTTGCACAATGCGCAACCCTCCGCTTCCCTCCAAGTTGAGTGTGACAATTAGATACTACGCTTCATTGAAAAACGTATTATGAAGGAATGAAAAGAATATCTCTGTTAAGCAGGCACTACACTCTCGATCTCGGCGAGAATACTCGGCAAGAACTTCCAAAGGACAATTAATACGGCTCAGGATGCAGCGAGAACAATGAAGGGCATCTACACTCTCGTTCTCGGCCTTCCTCGTCTGTTCTCGGCGAGAATGTAGTGCCTGCTTTAAATGAACGGGTGTAAACACACCAACATTTTATTTTTATTAAGTATATTCTGATTAGCGTTTTCGTTTGATGTTGTGATTTCGCCGCTGTTGATCCTGTATTACATGAGTTACAGTGGATAGGAATGATACTACCTCCGTGGAGTCCGTGGTCTAGTGGTGAAGAGCATTGGGTTCTTGACACGGAGGTCGTGGGTTCGACTCCCACGGGGGACATCTAGTGATATGTCACTTTGTGCTTTTTCCCCAGTTGGTTAGGACGTTGCAGGCCGAATCTCCAGATTGCCTGAAAAGAAAGATGGTTCCGTGCTTCAGATGATACGTTAAGCCGTTGGTCCCGGCTACTATCTCTGTTGGTAGTAGTCGTTACATAAAAACCAAGTCAAAGGCCGTAAGGCGGTTTGAATAATCTCTGACACCAGGGCTTGCTGCCCACACAATAAGAAGTGGTAGGAATGTGTTGTTGCCTTTGTGCGTTCACACACGATGACGCATTGGCGGTGCGTCAATCCGTCGTCACCGTGTGTGCTTCTACGTGCGGTTTCTTACAACTCATTGCTTCGCAAATGACGGACTGACGACTGCCGCTCCGTCAATGCGTCATCGTGTTCGTGTATGATCCCACTAGTATGTATAAACACACACTTTTAAAAAGGCGGGCCGCTATATGCGTTAAAAAAGTGTGTAAAATTTGTCAAATTGCATTTCCGCACAACAATAGATTACGTAAAAAAGTTTAAATTTGCTGACGACACGATAATTTAGTATAATGTGACATTTTGACGATGCACTCATTATCGTATCACTTTTGTAATGTATAAATTGTTATAAAACGTCCATTGTTGTCGTAACTACGCTTCCGGTAGCGAATTGGGACATTCAGAGCATTGGCTATCTGATTTAATTGCTCCATTTTCTTGTCTGTGGCTTGTTATCATACAATTATTTAAAATGATGCTGAAGTAGGTAAGGTATGGACATTTGAATCTGGAAAATAAAAGATAAATGTGGGAGTCGCGTTGTAGGTCAGCTATAGGGTAGTCGCATCGCGAGTCGATTGTTGGTTGCCCCCTCCCCGGCCTACAACGAAGCTCCAGTGGTGGCTCAAGATAGTGTTCTTTTCGAAAAACAATCCTTGAAGTCACCAAAATACATAAGTTACCGTACAACGTCAAGCACTCTTGCTACAAAAACTAGACATTGGCAAAATCATTACATACCCAAGATGGCAGCCATTTTTTTTTAAATATAGAATCGAATAGATAAATGTAATCAAGGCAGGTAAATAGGCTGTGATAAATAGACAGTGATTGAAATATTCCTCTGGCTCGTAGTCTCGCGTAGGTAGGTATTAATGTTTGTATGCCAGAATAGCATAAGTATTTTCTTGAGGTATTCCGTATCTAAACCTACTTTTTAATGTATTCTATTCTATTTTTAAGGTTATGGCGCTCGTTGGCGTAGTGGAGCTTCGGTATTGGAAACGATCACCGAAGTTAAGCAACGTCAGGTCCGGTCAGTCTTTGGATGGGTGACCGTTTAGTGGTATTTCATCTCGAGCGTTTCCGTGCTTCGGAAGGCACGTTAAGCAGTTGGTCTCGGATAGTTCCGTCAAATGGCGTTGTAACTATTCGTTAAGCCAAGTCAGATTGGCGGCTTGAAAATTCTCTGACAGCAAGGTGACCACTAACTTGCCTCCACCAACACGCACTGGGCCCGCGTGGTGGAGTATGGCCCACTCCCTCTCACCCTTATTCGTGAGAGGAGGCCTTTGCCCTGCAGTGGGATTCTACAGGCTATAACTTAACTTAACTTAACTTTTTTATGGCATCCATCTTGGTCTAGATGATTTTGCCAATGTCGAGTTTTTGTAGCAAAAGTGCTTGACGTTGTACGGTTATATTGATATTTTGGTGACTTCAAGGGTTGTTCTTATAAAAGAACAATATCCTGAGCCACCACTGGAATTCCGCTGTAGGCCGGGGATGGGATAACCGACAAGCGACCGCCCAATAGCAGACCCACAACGCAACTCCTTTTTAATGTATAAAAGACTTCAACGGGAGCATAAACTATTTAGAATGACATGCCATAGAAGAAGTAGGTGGATACCAGGAAGCTGGAAAATGTATTGTCGTGGATACTCAATGATAAAGGATTTAGTAGTATGTAGATGTATGTAGTTTAGTATGGAACATCAGATTTGTTGTTCGCGATTTCAATATTGGTCCTATAGTGAAACTAGTTCAGTTTGATGGTCTTAACCACCCCCTTAAATGTTTATTTGTATTTTTGTAACACCTTGTATACGTAAATACTATATACTTTCACTATCATTTCACAAACCGACCGTTGACCAACTGTCAGAACAATTTACAAATTCTTCCCTTTCTACAAAACCAAAATTTCCATATCCATTGCTACTTTCATAGTAAACTTATAAAATTCCCAAAGGATCCCCAGTATTGAAATGTGATGAAAATTTTTGTAGTTAGCCTACATAAAGGTTTTCATTCGAAAATAAACGTTATTACAAAGGAATAAGATGCTAGGTTAATAAGCGTAAGTTGGTAGGGGTCCCTTAATAGTCGGCATCCTCCCGCAATCACTGCGCAGGAGTCTGTGACGCGTGAACTGTTTTGTCAAGTGACGTTTACACGGGGCGATATTTTTAACTGACTACGGCCAACCGAAGAAAATGCACACGTATTTATTTTTGTCCTTATTCATATTTTCTCCTAAAGAATAACCAATCACCTAGTGGCATTATTGTGAATTGCTTTTGACGTTCTGAAGCATTGACCACTGACACTCAGTTCAGTTGCAGTAAAGCTCATTAGAGTTAATCCTCCATTAAATCTCTTGCTATCTTTTATAGCAAGAGATTTAACTCTAATGAACTTTACTGCAACTGAGCGTAAGTCTGCTGAGTCTGAGGAAAGCAAAGCAGTGAACAAGGAAAAATCCTGAAATAAAGGGCAAAATTTATCGATTCCATTCACTAAAGCAATCGTAAATTTCTGCTGCTGAGGTCTGCACCTCAGAAAATCTACTGTTTTCTCCTGGCTCAGTAGTTCAGCACCTTCCCTCGTTCATGTCTACTAAATAGGGTGCCCCATTAGGTTTTCTTAGCTTTTTTTCTGCTACAGAACTCCACATATCTGTACTACTAGAATTAAAAAAAAAAAAAAAGTGATTTTGAAAAAATATCACTTTTAATTATAGATTTATTAGAGACAAGAGGACCGCGGCGAACTTCGTACCGCCTTAGAATCTTCCCGACACACACATGGCCGTTTTTTATAGCCCATGTTAATCACTGATAATGTAGCATTCTTATGGTGAAAGAATTATTCAGATCGCTCCAGTAGTTTCGGAGCCTATTCATTACAAACAAACAAGCAAACAAAAAATCGAACCTTTCGTCTTTATAATATTAGTATAGATAAATAATAACAGAGAATGATAGAAATGTTCGGCTTTGGCACTTTACGAACGTAAGACAGAATATAACATAGGAATCTTATTGAGGAATTCCAAATCTAAGCCACCTTTACGGTACGGTACGGTACGGTGTAAAAGACCTCAACGGGCGCATCAACTATTTAAGTATTCAATTTATGTTTATATTTATTTATATTTAAACATTCTTAAAACTAACTAGAAATAAACATATCCTAAAACTAAAATATAACTATAAGACTATACAAAATAAATAAGAATCTACCTATAAATTTAAATATCTTATTAATACACAATAACCTAATACTTAATAAACAATAAAAATTACTCCCTAATCAACCCCTCCGTCATGAATAATACCCGGCACAAAGGATCCCAATACACTAGCGGCGTTACCACGCTGGATAGCCAATGACATCCTCTGAACCAGGTACGACCCCGAGCGGGCATCGTTGCCACTTTCAACCATCCTCCTGCCCAGGTCTCTCACAAACGTCTTTGCCTCCACTCCCCAAGTTCCAGACGTCTCTACCGCTACTGGCAC
Organism: Agonopterix heracliana; assembly: GCA_963693445.1. NCBI lineage: Eukaryota > Metazoa > Arthropoda > Insecta > Lepidoptera > Depressariidae > Agonopterix > Agonopterix heracliana. The sequence goes on from OY856321.1 coordinate 6,612,111, forward strand.
GAAAATGTACTGGGACTCCAATAACGCGTACCTCGTATGCTTTTGCGAAGCTGCCTTTTCAGCCGCCGACCCTGCCTCCCGCATAGTACCCCCGATGTGAGACGCCGCATATGTACTCACACAGGTGGCATCCCACAAAAGACAGCGTCCCCTCTGCCACGGTACCAAGGTGAGACCATCCGGTCTTTTCCCATCAGTGCGGCTCAAACCGCGCGGCTCTAGCACACATGGGATGTTAGCCGCAATTAGCGCCCTCCGGATAACCTCATTCAGAGAGTGGTGGCGTGGCCGCCTCCCAGCACATTTTGCGCAACTCAAGGCATGGTGACCATCAGCCCCCACCATCGCACCGCAAACACAACGATGAGGAGCACACACCTTACTACCCAACCTTAAGGCTACTGCAATACGCAAGGTGTCATTGTCGAGGTATGTGCCCAGTTGCGGCGATGGTAGCGCATGAAGCCACGCCCCGGACTCTGGCTTGGAAACAGCTTTAAGGCGAGCCAAATCGGTTCCCGACGCACTCTCCAACAGCTCCGCCAACAGCACTCCACAGGAAACGTTATCCCAATCCCTCTGCACACCAGGACATTCAGGAGCAACCCGTCCCGGAAAAAGCTGCGACCACCTGGACAAAGCCTCATCTACGTACGGTACAGCGAAACCATCACCATTTACAGAGAGAATCTGAGTAACTAAATTCGCTACACCATGCGCAGACGCCAGAAAGGCCGCAAGTCCCGTGTCCTTCAACCGACGGATACCCAGACCACCGAACCTAACCGGAAGAGACGCCTGACACCACTGCGCCTCACTGAGGCCTACATTGAGCACCTCCTCCGTGATGTCTCTCAGGGAACCATCCAAAATATCCACCTCACCCGGACACAGCCAAGTAGGAGCAGTCCTCACAGTGTATGTCAGCTTTGGCATAGAAAAACAACTCCGGAGAAGAACCAATGAGACAGTAGCCGAAAGATGCCTAAAATGATCCCGAACAGAATTAAGGGAACGATTCTTCTCATTGAGCACCCCAGGCAAAGCCTCCGGGTAAATCGGGGCGCCCAGCAAGGTAAAACTGGACCTATCAATGACCTTCAGCCCAGGAATGAGTCTTTCAAAGTGCGAAAAAGCACTCGAAGTACTAGACCCAGACCCGAAGAATTCGCATTTCGCAGTGTTAACCTCTAGACCAATCGCCTGTAGACTAGGAATGAGTGTCTGAACGTCCCTAAACACAATATCCGGTTCCCCGCCAATAATACCGTCGTCCAGGTACCACACATTTAAGGGAGACCTCAAAGACGACACAATATCGTGTATGGCCAGGCTGAAAACCAACGGACCCAACGGGTCACCCTGCTGGGCCCCCACCAGGGACAAAATAGTGCTACCACCAAAGAAAAGATTGCTAGGTGAATAATAACACTGATGCAGGAAGGGATAAAGAGATGGGATGCGATTCCTAACCTCCAATAAAATCTTATCCCTCTCCACACTGTTAAACGCATTCTTGACATCAAATTTTAGCACTACGTTATCCCGCCCCTCATTATCGAATACGAAAGACCACGCAGCGTGTATCGCCGCCTCACACCCCAGCGGTGTACCAAAACCAAGCTGATGAGGACGCAGGTGAGAAGAAATTTGGTCCTTCACCGCCCGGCAACCGAGTTTGGCCACGAGGCGGCGAAAAGTGGTACCAACTGCGATCGGTCTAATACCACCATCCTTCTTATTCAGGGCGCAAAGCGTGGCCCCATACAAAAAAGGACAGACAACCCGGTTGAGCATGCCTCGCAGAAGGAAATTACACAACCTGGTGATGGAAGCCAAGAGAAGACGCCCTTTGTCCCCCGCAGAAGCAGAGGTTAATTCCTTCAGATGAACCGGCCTTATCCCATCCAAGCCTGAAGCTGAGTAACTGTAAAACGATGATAAAGCGGCAGCCACCTGCTCTACTGTCGCCACAAGAAACGGGCAGGACGAGTCCGGCTCATCCGGGAAATCAAGCGCACGGGACGGAGCCGGATGCCTTTCCCGCAAAGAAACCAGAGTCTCAGCATTATTGGGGGCAAGACCACAGTCCGAAACGATCGTAAACTTTTGACTCTATTGAATTATATACGTTACGTGGTTTGCGCGTGCCACTGACATCCGGCAAAAAAATACACGAACTGTCGACGTTGTTTTTCACCTTTGCCGTGAGAGACTTTTTGTCACCACGGTCAGGAATTCGCAACGCAGTGAAAGCGAAGGTCATTAAAGAATGCCAATCCTCTATTGAATTTAATTCCACGCAACGGTCTATGATGGTGGAAAGTTTACCAGCTGCCGTACTCCTGGCACCCTTTGGGATGTGCTTCAAGACTCCCACTTTCTCCTTGAGGAGATGAATGTCCCCCAGGCACACCCCAATAGATCCTGAAGAGCCCTGCATCCCACCCAACGCCCCTTGATCCTCTGGTTGCAACCTCACATCCTTATGTTTGCGCCCAATATGCACATTGAGCCCATGTGGAACGACAAAAAGACGCGAAGAGTCCGGGCAGTGTGGGCAAGTAGATCTGGCAGGACTGCCCATATTCCCCGAAAATATTCAATTCTATAAAAATTAGGAGGAGGAGGAGGAGCAGTTATTATATAGTAATGTTAAGCTAGGAAAATAGAAAATTAGAAAATACGAGTATAAGATTAAATTAATGACAACCAAAGAACTTATATAGCAAGTACACCAAAATATGTAAGTAAAAGCATATAAGCAGGTAAGTACACAAATTTAAATTCACTGTTAATAAAAAACAAAGTTTGCCTCTCAAGGCTTACAACGTTTTATTGTCCGCCACTTATTGTGATAACACTTTTTGTTCTCCTACACTTGTTGTGATAATATCTTTTGAAACAGCACTATAAGGCGAATGGTTCTGGCTCATTCAAACGGCACTCTCGAACTCTGTTGTGCGTCCAACGGGGATGGAAATAGACGCAGGTGTTGTATTGGCTGCGAGAGGGGGGCGACGCTGCCGGGGAGCTCCTTATAGATAGAAAATGTTTCGAGGGCCTGTTTCTCCGCCGAGGCTTTGGTCTGGGTACCTGGCGCTGATGCGACGGACCCATCGCTCTATCAATGATGTTGGCGGCGTGGTTTTGGGGCTTGAGGCCCGACTTGAGCGCAGCTATGGTAGATACTCGGTCACGGCAAAATCACGATTATTCATCAAAAACCCGCTTGTTATCATACATGACCACTTGTTTGGAAATACAGAAAATTCTTATGTGCAATTAAAGCATAAATTTATCGCATATTTTCAATAAATTATTAATTTTATTGTGAAAAAGCAACTTGACGTTGGTATCTATTCAATTTTTCATTATTTACTAATTTAAAAAAATTTACTCTTTCTATTAGTAAAACTTTAATTTTACATAGAAGTTACCCAATGAGTGAAACTGTTATACCTTCTCTTATTCTTTGGGGTTAAAGCTTAAATTAACTACCTAATCAAAATCGGTTCATCACGATTTGTTCATCATCATGAGTGTTATTTTTGAAAGTCATTCATTCAAATCAGCAGTAGATAATTTCAAAATGACTATGAAGATTGCATAATCTCGACTCGATTCGAATCAATCGATTATGATTTTGAATCCCAAGACTCAAAAATACCACTTTAAATCTGCTGTTTAGCCGTGTATCTGTCACATAGATAACTGTATGCTGGAATATTAAAGTTTCTGACCACACTGAAAAGAAATACGGTCATGAGTTAAAACATTGGGTTCTTGCAAAAATATATTTCATGTATACCCACCCCGTGTGTCCCACTCCTGCCGCTGCGCCGGCGCACGTATAAGATTGGCACCTGTCAACCTTCGACACGCTGCGCGACCACGATCCACATCGCCTCGCTGCTACAAGTATAACGAGCCTTGTGTCTATAATAACGTAATTAATGTGTCTCCAACGATGGGCAAAGTAGGACTCGGACATTATTTTTTTATTCTACAAAAGTTAGAAGTGATAAATTGCAAAATACATAAGCGATCGGTGGCGCGTTGCGGAAAGGTTTGGACATGGACACTTAATCATGAATGGGTTCGAATCCGCACGGACGACATAATATATATGCCATGTACCAATGAGTTTTTCTAACTTATGTACGTACCGACTGCTCTCAAACGGTGAAAACATCTTCAGGAAACATGCATAAGCTGAAGAAGAAATTCTGATGCGTGTGTGAAGTCTACCAATGGGCTTCCGTGGTGGACTAACGCCCACACACCCTCCATGAGGATAGGAATGTGTCCTGCAGTGTTTTATCAACATTCAGGGTGTTGTACAGATTAAACAATGGTTACCCACTGTAGAACCACTTTATATACCTACTATCACCTATTCTGTGCTACTATATATATAGGTACTTGTCCGTGTGGTGTCGGCTAAGAGTAGCAACCGAGTACCGGTGTCGTAAAAGGCGACAAAGGGATCTACCGGAGGATGGGCAGCAGCATCCTCTGAGTACACACATTCAATCCAACTGCGATCGCCAACCCGCCTGCCAAGCGTGGCGATTATGGCAAATCCCCCCATTTTTGGGGAGGCCTATGTCCAGCAGTGGACGTTTGTCGGCTGATATGATGATGATGATTATGATATAGGTACTACTACACTACACGTAATCGGAGGCCAAAAAGGGAAAAATCCAATTCGGGTCCCTGAGCCCAGCGTATAGATAGTTATTCAATTATCTTGGCTAATATAGTGAGTATAGTAATGGAACAGAAATGAAAGAGAGAAAGAAAGAGTAATTTTTTACTTTTCCGGCTAACCAATTATTCGGAATGTTTTAAATACTTACCTAACATTTTTTTTTTTAAACTCATTTTACCTATGACTTTGTGTTGAACTGAACTTTTTCATATCATTTCGTAGATTAGAATCCTTTTACGCTCAAATTGATCAATCCTTGACCACTGTATCCTTTTATACAGTCGCGATGAAAAGTGATCTGATCTAAACAGACATAACAGACATTGACCGGAACCGGACAACATACTCGACTCAAATGTATGGAGCAGCCTATATTTTTTCGCAATTTCAATGTTAGTCCCATATTGAAATGTAGCTATTTTGATGGTCTGAAGAAAGAATTTAAGTTTATACCCTGTATTGTTGTTGTGATGTCTGTAAGCAATCGTGTGATTTCTGAACGACTTGACCGATTGAGCTTATTTATCATATTCAGACAATACACATAAGCATCCTTTTCAACTAAAAAAAAATCTGCTATTGCATACATTTGAGTAGGCATTGTATTTTATTGCAGTTTAGTATGAAACAGCAGATTTTTTTTTTGCTCCGATCGTTTTGCTCCCATAGTAAAAGTTGATCAGATGGGTTAGTTTAAAAGGATGCTAATGATATCAATTTCACCCTGTACATTATTTATTTGTTTTGCCCGGTATGATTCATATCATAGCGGAAGCTAGTAGGTACTTCTGTGACGAAGCACACTGATACTGATACACTTGTATCGGAGACTGTACGTGCTCAAAAGCTCGTACCAATTACACGGTAATTTGGCACGCACGGCACGCCACGGCACGGCTCGATGGAGAATCCCGGAGGATCTGACAGGACGAATCGATTGCCTCACAGATTGGTTCGTTCCTACCCTGCCAATAACGATAGATTGGAAATGATAGCCACCACATTTCCAATACCAGGCTCGACGTAGAGGCATCGGAAATCCAACTTGATCTCATATCAAAAACACTATACAAAGACTTTCTTTATTATTGCGGACGGTTTTTCGATCGTACCAACAAACTGAACAACTTTCTTTATAAAATCGCGAAAAAAGATCTGCTGTTTCATACAAAACTGCAAACCTTCGCTTTTTCTTTTTTTCAAATTGATTTTTTCCAGTCCTCTCTTTCCAAACAACAAAGACAAAAAGAAAGAACGGGCTTTTGTCCAGCACTCGACTAAATACCTACCTGCCCCTCTAGCATTATGCCACCGCCGAGAAAACGACAAAAATCGAGACGTGCCTCCATCTTTATTATTCTACGTATGCCAAAAAGAGCGCGCATGACGTTTTTCTCGTTTAAACGCTTTGTCGTGGGTGGCATGCTAGCCGTGCTGATATACCTAACCTAAGCTAATAAACTTCATAAATATACGCAAGTTATAAAAAACTTTAAGAGGAAGTTACAGTGCCTCAAAGATTTCCATACAAATCTTAGTATTGAAACTATAGGTACCTATATATTAGCGAAAATCGAACAACATACAAGCATAGATAAAAGTATTTGTTTCTACATAAGAGGCCAATTATTACCAATTATTTAAGTTTAGGTTAAGTTTTGTTTGCTGTAGTGTTTTTTCTTTTACCTTTTTATTCCATTCCTATTTAATAAAATTTATGATTTGTTTTTTAAAACACAAAAATATTAAAATCTGTTTCTACATTGTTTCTGCAAATTTTAATTGGTTAGTAAACTAAACCAAAATTTGTTTGTATGGAGCACGCTAATTTTAAAACTACTTAAACATTTTAACGAAAATCTGACACCATACAAGCATAGAGATTTAATTTCTGGAATGTATCTGAATTTTTTTGTTGACATAATTGGTTAGTATTGAAAATATAACCAGACTTCATGGACCAAGTTTGCATGGAGCGCACCAACGGTAATATACCCTTAGTATCCTAATTATCCTATCGAATTCTAAGATTATGGTACCTATTTAGGTAAACCGACCACAATTCTCAGTCAATCCAAAATACACAACCACTGAAACACAAAATGAAACGCACAGGAAATCGGAAACGCGTTAATTTTGTGGTTGCCAGGTGGTGAGAGTTTTTGTGGCCTAGTGAACGAAGTGTGGCCACAATGTGCTATACATCAATCATAGTAGGTACCGTAAGCTTTGCCAGGATCTTCGTTAGTATACTATACACATGTGGCTATATATTATATACATACTGTCACTCACAAACAAACAAATCCCTTTTGAGGTGGTCAGATACACTGCTTTAAGCGACTAACTATCGTACCTACAATTTTTGTATGCGAAATATCTTGACTAACTTATGTGCCAGCTATAACACACGGCTTATATAGCGTGTGGTTCCGGCTTAACATGGACCACCCCAATTCTGCAAACTTGAAATTATGTTTGTGTTTGACGTTGGGGATTTTTCAAATAATATGTAATTTAATGTTATTTCATCATTTTTAAAGTTACATGAAAACTACTGAACCGATTTTCATGAAACAAAGCTCAGAACACTCTCGCAAAAATTAGCTTTCTATTTAAAAAAACCGCATCCAAAAAAGGACCACACGTTTGGGAGCTACGATGCTACAGACAGACGGACCGACAAACAGACAAACAAATAGACGGACATACCGACATAGGCGTCAAATTTATAACACCCATCTTTTTGCGTCGGGGGTTAAAAACCAATAAGAGTAAATTCAATGACAAAGTATGTTAATATCCGCAAATCTAATCTAATCTAAACTATTATAAAACTGTAACTGAAGTGTGTCTGTACATTGAAGATATTTACAAAAAAAAGATTACGATATGGTTTTTAGGTATCCCGGACTCGAAATCAACCATTTTTAGAAATTTTGTCTGTCTGTTTGTTTGTGTTTGTTTCTTTGTTTGTTTGTTTGTTTGTTTGTTCGCGCATCACGCAAAAACTACTGACGGACGAAGTCGCGGGAAAACACTATAAGTAATAAACTTATTCTAGCTCAAAAAATCAAGTACTTACCTATGAATAAGTCTAAGTAAGTACCTACTTACCTACATTTTATTGAATTTTATAAATTCTTGTTTTTTTTTGACTGAACTCCACAGTTCACCTGCTTGAAATGAAACGTATTTTTTGTGGCATTATTGGATAATTATTGTCACTGAAAACATCTGTTTCAAACGGAAACGCTTTTTTTACCGCAAACTGAACCCACGCCACTGATTTCCGTTATAAATAGGTCAATATGTCACTAACGTTCCTCTCGTAGATTGAGATAAAATAAATTAGTCAAACAAAATATAAGTAGGTACTTAAACGTGGTTGCAGAGTTGTTAATTTCATACAAAACTTTGCAAAAGTTTCTGAATTATCTGACTAGGTACGTCCCCTCGGGGAATAATAGTTGTAGGTAGGTATATGCTTATGCTTAGGTTTTTTAGGTTTTAATAGGACAACGGTTAAAAAATGACAAATCTGAAGAAAAAAAAGAACGGCCACATCTAAAATTATTTCCATGTTTTTAAGTGGAATGATTAGAACCTATAAAAAGGCTATTAAAGTAGGTATTCTTAAAAAATAGCTTTGGGCTTTTGTATGTAAGTTGAAGTACTTAGTTATCACGTTTTTATTTTGGGTTTTCATTACTGAGAATATTTAATATTGTGATGACAGCGCCACCGAAAGGTAAAAGGACTCTTAATAATTTGCCGTAGTGGTCTATTGACTACTCAGTCCCTTTCGTGCAGAAGTTCGATCCCAGTGTAATCAATCCGAAGCCTGCAATTTTGCGGAAAATCATTGAACCAAATTTTTGTACTTACACCTATTTGAAAGATTGTCATTAAAGGTGAAAATCCGCATTACACGCACCCTTATCATTAGATTAAGCCTGTGGTCCAGTAGTGGGCACCGGAGATATCTAAAGATGAAACCTGAAATAGCCAATGAGGTGGTAAAACTATAATTAATCAGTTTATTTTCTGAAAACTGAAATGAAATTAACAATCTGGAAAAACATTCCCAATCCTCAGCAAATAAATTGTCCGTAAGAATTTTTCCAAACTAAATATAAAACTCAATACAAAGAAAATGGCAACGTTGTTTAATTATTGCTCTGAACAAATTACGAAAACAAAACGCGCCAAACAGTTTTCCGTCACGAAACTCATGCGCACCGGAAAGTGCTTCATTTATTTCCCGCCATCCGGCGCCTCGACCAACCGAAATTTGCCGCCTAAAATTCACACAGCCAATCAGACAATAGGCCGCCATTTTCAACCAATGAGCGACGAGCCCGCGCTCTCGCCATCGCGTCATTGTCATATCTTGAAAATTAGTACGGCAGTGAAGTGAACCCCGACGGTAAATTGACGATTTTCCGTGGAAATATTACATAAAAACTAATAGGTAAGTCTTAATTTAGGGTACATGTATTTTTTTACGGGAAAATTTGGGTCGATTACGACTTTTTTAGCGATTTTCTCGCTTACTTTAAACTAATATCGCAATTTTATTCGTCTTCGTAAGTTGTGAAAGCGAACGGCAAATGTATTAACAGTAGCTAATCTGGAAAAACAATTTAAAAAATAAGCGTAATTGTTAAATAATTATTAGTCATTACGAAACTAACTTGTTTTACAAAATATAAATCGGTTTTAAATCGTACCAACTCGAATCTAGTCAGTCTCGTTTCGGCAAAATGGCGGCGAAGTTGTGTGCTATTAATACATTTTCCCTCCTTTTTAAGCATAGCAGTCAAGTTCAAGTGGGAAAGAGACAACTACAGTTCCGATAAGAAGTTTTAAATCATGTTGCACACGTAACTAGAGACACGTCTTCGTTCTTCGTAAACAAGCCAGTTCTAAAGTGTTGTCATACTAAACGTTTTACTTTTCCCTTATTATGGGTTAAATAATTTTCTATTGATTTATTTTCAGAAGGTAGATAGATTTATGTAAACAAGTACTTATGTTACAGCTGTTTTATTTTGTATGAAATAACCACGGACTTGAAAGAAATATAGTTCTTCTTTTAAGTCTGTACATGTGTACATAATCTATTTCATGTTTGTTCAAAAACATGGATTTCCATCAAAAAATATGGAGGGCAACAGGATATTCTGTGTTCATGTGATTTCTTAAAATAAGAAATAGTTCTTCGGCCCTTATTAATTTACTTATTCATCGCATTGAGTAAAAATTTTTCTCGAGTTATCAAGTTTAATTCAATATATTTTTAAGCGGTCGATGTTCGTCAAACTTGACAAATTAATTTTCGTCTGGTATAAACATATCTACCGCCATCTGTTTATTTTTTCCATAACCAATCTTGGAAAAGTTGGAAAACTCCACAATTTGGTTCTGGCAACACTTATTTAGTTCCCGAAAATTATGCATGGCAGCACCTTTTCGGGTTTTAAAATTTTTATTAGTTGAATTAATTTTTAAAACGTAACGATTAAATAAAATGAAAAATTATGAACAATTTATTAGAACACAAAATGCGTCAAAGCAGGGAACTGTGAAGCTGTGCTGGCCATGTCAACAGCGCATGTTCGCTACACTAGCGCCACAAAGCGTCGAGAAGCGGAACTATTTAGCATCATGCGAGTCGCTTGCGCTGCAATGCTTTGTGGAAATCGGCCACCGCCCGCTCGCTCCGCTCACCGCGCCCGGCCCGCGCCGGCGCGGCGCCCGGCAGTCGCCGCTCGTTCCCGTGACGGACGGTCGCATTTACTACGTCATCGCGCGTCATTCGCTTGTTTACGTTCAACGAAAACTTATCACAATTCGTAATTCTTATCAGTGCGTGATGAACCAAAATCATAATCGTGTTTCAATCTAAACTAGAACTTATTTTTGACCTTGTTTACTAGGACAGCGCGGATGCTTTCCGAGAAGTGCGTACGAGTGTTTGGTGGTGGACTCGGCTTAGAAATGTCTGCGTTGAGTGTCAGAGCACCGGTGCAGGCCACCACGGTGCTGGACTCGAGGGCGTTGAGAGTGCGCGGAGTGACAGCCCTAGACGGTGTCAGAAGGAACTTGTTCGGGTGTACGGATAGAGAGGAGAACAGAAGGTTCGTAGAGAGAGAGCTGGCGAGGCAGTTGGAGCTTGATAGCCAGAGGTGGGGCTTCGACTTTGCGAATGAGACGCCGTTGCCAGGAGCGCAGAGGTTTGCGTGGCAACTTGTGCCAGCTTCAGCGGTCCCCGCGGCCCTCAGGAGAGCACCCATCACCATACCAGCCAACAAGCCCAGCACACCGAAGGAGAACAAAGTTTCGAGTCCAGAAAGCAGCAAAACGCAGAAGAGAATAACAGGTTAGTGTTTTGTTTTGTTTTGTTTCTTTTCTAGCTGAGATTTTAGGGTGACTATGTGTCACGGTTTTGGGTGGACAGTTTGATTATAATTTTTCAATTCTACGTTCTGACAATATTGATTACTCGTTGCGTTATAAAGTAAGTTACCTACCTAACAATAGTTAGTTTTATCTCAAAGGCAAATCAATCGGCCCAAAATAGAGATGACGTTTTGCATCAGCATTTATGCACGTCTTCAGAACCACTGGTTTATTGACAAATTGGATCGGACAAGGTCACTTTTGCACTGCACAGGAGCACGGACATGACATCACTGAACAAAGAGACGAACGATGAAGATTCATTGCACTTTACATAGGTACCTAATACAGGCTTTAAATAAAATGTACGTTCAAAAGGATTATGTGTACAGAAACCAACACACCTCTATTGTAAAAATAACTTCAAATGTGACAGTTCTCAAAAAACGCAAAAAATATAGGTGTTAATTCAACACAACCACCAACCATAAAGCTTAATATTTAGATTCATTTATACTAAACGTCATCATTGGCTACAAAATTAGATAATTTGTATATGTATTTAATTTACCTTACCTTTACAGTTTGCTAGACGTTTCGGCGTCGTATATCGTGCGTAATAAACTAGGTGGTTAGTAGGTAAAAATACATAGTACAGGTACATAATAGCGATATTGCTGTGGTAAGGTAATCTACCTAAACATTGTTTACTTCGCTTAGTAATGTTATGAGTCATTGTTTTTGTAATAACGTTAACTTTTTTTTTTTTTAATCATTTGGGTCAACTTCTGAAGTGCGTCGATCGGGGTTGTGGTAAAGGTAGTAAAGTAGCTATCGGTTGTCTCTGACAACTCCAACAGGAGACCAAAAATATGTTACGTATTTTAATATTTTTCTTGCATCCTAATTTTTTTTAAAGATGTATGGGTTAAAACCGCAAAATAACTAAGTCTGTCCTGTCTCCCATTTTGACAAACTTTTCTTAAAAATAACTTTACGCCTGTCTCCCATTTAGACAAGCCAGTCTGAAAAGTTGTCCATGTTGAAATTACTTCACTACGTAACCAGTTTTTAAAGATACAATCAGCTTGCTTCAATCAATGTCAAATTAATCAATAGGTGTCAAGTTTTTAGTGCGGCACAAGCTATCAACCTATCATATAATAAATGCGACACTAATGGACAACTGTGCCACCTTGGTTGGTCGTTGAACGGTCATAAATATCAGCTTACCTTATGAAAACTAACAGATAAGAACCTGAGACAATTTTAAATGGCACTTATCACTAGTAGTTTAACCTTGATTTTAAAACTAGGTACCTACTGGTCTACTTGTTTTTCTTAATTTTATCTCTATCCAATAACCTTTGGTATTGTTGTTTTTGTTAAAGGCACCTCAGTACCTATTTTTGTATCTAAAAAAAAAGATAACACTATTTTATTATAAAAAAAATATTTTAACACAACTTTTAAATAGCTCGCCCTTTGTACATGTCTACTATAATTGTTATTTCTGTATTATTGTGTGTACAATAAAGTGTTAAATAAATAAATAAATAATAAATAAATATTTCAACTCCATCATAAGACTCTATCTTTACTTTGGTCGATAAAATAAGTTTTCTAAGATCGCACGCGCCAATTTTTTTCCCTTTAATTTCCGAAACACCCCTGTAATTCAACGTCAAAGAAATTCGCCTTCTGTTAATTAAATGAATGGCCATGTGCAAATATTTTTTGTCCATCAAGGTGTCAAGAAGTTCATAAAGGGTCAAAGGAGGAAGCTTTTATTAAATAATTTAGAGCCGTACAATTAAAAATTAAGATTGAATAAGTCTTTTGTTATAGTAAATTTTTTCATCGTGTTTTTGCTGGAAATCTCGGTTTAACTACTTATTAAATTGTTTTTAGCGAACCCTTATGTAATAAACGGAGAGTGAAATGAGAAACTAATTGAACAGTAACTAACGTTATTCCTTTGTTTATGTTTCAGTAGGTACTTATAATCATAGCAAAAAGTACCTATAGTAGTGTAGTTAGCTCGCAGAGTGGAGTGGCGCAATAAATAGATAAACTGCTCTGACCTAGTTAGACATGTTTGTTTTGACACATGCTCCATGCTGAATACTACGCGGTGCCTCCCACTATTGTCCCATTTTAGATTGCACATGTGTGGTCATCGTAGCTAGGGATGCGCGCGTAAACTTTGTTGACACTATTTACTACCTTTACTACGCCATTCATGATAAAAAGCGGGAAATAAAAACGATTAGAGTGATAAAATTAGGTAAGCGATGAAACTACCTACACAATAAAGTTCAATGAAATTATAAATAAGTAGGATTATACCTAGAAACATTATCTAATCTATAGGTAGTTAGTAATAATGTTGGGCGTCCTTGTCGCTCCCACGCGGAGACGATGATGCTGTTGCTGGCTCTGAATCTGATACAATACGCATGCGCAAGACGCTCACGCGCTTGCAAATATGGCGTCGCTTCATTATCAAATGAGCTTATGATTTCACTGTCGTCTCTTCCATTAAATAATATAGGTACATGGTGTTACTGTTAAGTACCTACAAAAATACAAATAAACATTTATGGTTTAGACCATCAAACTGAACAACTTTCACTATGGGACCAATATCGAAATCGCGAAAAAAAACGGATGGTCCATGCTAACTACAAATCTACTCGAGCTAAATGTATGGGACAACCGTTTTTTTTCCGCGATTTCCATTTTGGCCTCATAGTGAAAGTTGTTCAGTTTGATGGTCTAAACAACTTATAAGTTTTAAATGTTAATTTTTACTTTTGTTGTAACACCTTGTACAGGCTATATAATATTTGCAGATTTCTATTTTTGAACAGGTATTTAAAATAAGCCAGTATTGAGAGATTTAAACCATTTGCTTTTTAAAATCAACATCGTAAAGTTCGGTAAAGAAGAAAACACATTTTTTTTTCAGCTTTTAATCCGTAGATTATCATGTTTTGTATGGTAACTACTACATAATATTTGTACCTGCTATTCATCCTTTTCAATATTCAACAATAACATCAAACCTGCGTTTGTTTGTATAGTTGGTTTGTGTTTGCGTTTTTTTGCTTTCGAATGCAACAATCAAATTGAACGACATTTTAATTTCACGTTTCACTTGTCTTTAACCGATTTAAGGAAAAAAGTTAAGGTCCTTTATAGGTATAGGCAACAGAATTACGCTATGAAATAAAATATTTATCAAAAGTATTAATTTCAGCAGATGTGACTTTCTAAGCATTTCCTAAGAGCATTTCTAAGCTCTTAAAGACGCGAGGGTCACAAATTGCTTTGTCTGTAACTGACCAACCGTACGAACCAAGGGGGGTCCAAGGAAACAACTGGGTCACCCAATTTCTTACTACCCTCCGGATTTCTATAACTATACGTAATTACACCTTTTCTAGTGTCATTGAACTCTGAATGTTTCTATTTATGGGAACCTAAGTGGACTCAACGGCGGGGTTTCTATATTTCTATACGATTTGATATTAGAAATTGTTGCTAAATTGAATAGGTAACACAATATGCGGTCAAGTCAAGATGCGAGAGTTGATTTCCGTTGAAATTGAACGGGTTGCATTTGAAAGTTTGTATCAAACTGCAGAATGAACGGTGAATTCTTTGGTCGGTTTGAAAAAGATACGTTACCTTCTGAGTCTTCTGACGCATGAATCAGCTCCATTTATCTGCAAAATAAATTTCATAACTTCTGAATAAGTTCCTAATAGTTCACCAGAAGTGGTGAAACAGTCCCCAATAGGTACTATAAGGAAATTCTGTTAGATTGATTAAAAAGTAGTTTAGGGCAGCAAGGAGTCATTCCCAAAAATTTTGCATATTTCCATATTTGACCTTTGTTACTCTGTAATCGGTTGGATACTTAAAACTCAGTTTAACTTACCTACTTTGTACAGACCAACTCAATTTCAGATTTATTAGCTAGGGTAAACGACTGCATTCCAGTATGACAAATCAAATTATCGATAATGCCATTTTGGCATCAGTTGACCATTCTTTCTAATACAATAGTTGTTCGAAATAAAATAAAATTTGACCGAAAATCTAATCCCATCCGCGTACGCACAGCACAGCTGATGCGAACTATTATTATTTATCAAACAATTCTATTTAATCAAGTCCCCCTTTCGAATCTGCATTGTACTTTCCGTCAAATGATTTAATGTACATTTGGTGCAATAATGCTGCGCGTGCGACGACACCCTATGCCCCGTACACATTTCGCCCTCGCGGACACTCAACGGTTATATTGATTTTTTAACTGTCACTCCGTACCCTTAATGTTTTGATTTCCTGTCAGTAATTATGTACACATGTTGGTATGACCTATTCATTTTGTTTTCCTGGGGTTTTAGGTACCTAATTGATTGGCTGCATACCCCATGTGTTTTTTGAGTAATTTTTTGCGAAATATATGTTTGAAACAATCGACGAACGAACCCCATTAGAACGGTAGTACTCCAATTACCGTATCAGACGAAAAACCGTTCCAAAATAAAAATCTAACATCGGAAGCGCAACGCAATCGCGAAAAAGCGAACGATGCGGGTGATTACAAAAAAAGTTGTCAACACACGTGTTCGAAATTTGAAAATTTGAGCAGATAGGGGAGCAGTAACGGTCGCGGCCGCATCTGCTCAACCCCCGCGTGTCGCCACTTTAGCATATATCACCCCCCGCGCATGCGCTACTTTGTGCGTCCAATGACCGGGGGATGATCGCGGTGGAAGCAGATCGATTTCAAATGGCGCGACAGTTGCGTATGTTTTTAAATTAAACATTGTTTTAGGTTAGATGGAGGGTAGAGAAGAAAGGTAACCCTAACTGAAAATTTACTGTTGCCACCACCACAAGGTATGAAAGCCTAAAAAATGAAGCTACACAGGCTACGCAGTTTTAGTAAATTTAATTTGGGACTTACTAACCTCTAAACACGTACACTAACTGATAAAAGGATTTATTTAGTTGATTGTTGTACGTAGCCACAAATAATAAACGAAATAAGCAAACTATTTAATTTCGGTCACCAATGTGTTACAAGCTGTTTATATGACACAAAACCGCAGTTTTTGCTTACCTTACATAAATATGTATTACGCAAGCAAAAAAACTGTGATTTTTTTTAAGACCAAAGTGTTCTAGCGCTTTAGCACAGAACACTTTGGTCTTGGGAAAGGTCAGCATCGTAGTTCTATCGACATTTAGCCGTAAGCGTGTACGTACAGTTAATAAATAACTGTACATTATTTTATTACTCCTTTACCAATGGTTCATGAATCCCTAACGTAATTAAATTGGTATGACAATGAGAAATCGTGAAGCTATTTAGGTGTTTTAGTTATGTATGAGCATTCATTCTGTCTTATACACTACGCAGAAAAAAAGTTACCGTCTAGTCCCAGTTCCATGTATTTATTTTGACGGAGTAAAAATCCGACGATACAGGGTGTTACAAAAGTAAAAATAAACATTTAAAACTTTTAAGGGTGTTGTTTAGACCATCAAACTGAACAACTTTCACTATGGGACCAATATCGAAATCGCGAAAAAAAAATCACTCCCATGCATTTAGCTCCGTTTTTTTTGCGATTTCGATGTTGGTCCCATAATGAAAGTTGTTCAGTATGATGGTCTAACACCTTGATCATTGCCTCAGACTCTTCGTCTGCTCTACGCCTAACTCTAATCATTTTCAAGGATTCTAACACCATCGTGACAATCGCGAACGCATCACGTGCACTTGTTAATGCAGAAATGTAATTGGCCGAAGCAACGACACGAGACTAATGCGTTTTAAAGTTCTACCTACCTAACGTCACATGTCGAAATCTTATTCCTTTCCAATAAGAACGAAAAGGGCTTGGCTGGTGAGACTAGGTTAGCGGAATTAAGAGTAACGTTCTCACGGCCAGCTATGCGCTTGCGCACCTCACCTGTAGAAACGACCCTAAGGAAACTCAGGATATGGTTCAATGCTTGTAACGACTTACGTGTAAAAACTGACAGTTCTCAGGACAAAAAGTGGAGGTGGAATTAAGAAAAAAGTTTTTAGACGAAATTAAACTGGACATTGCATGCAGGACTACCACTGACACGATACCAATTGATAATTTATTATATCAGTCTTGCGGAACAACGCCGAAAGAGGTGGGAATTTACTTGAAGACAATAAATTGTGCGAATTAAAAATGAAGTCACACGGATACTAGAAAACATCAAAAGTATTCCGCTTTAAAAATTATTTATTTCTAGCGTAAAATAAGAATCTTATACTTCGTGTATTGGTAATACACGTAACCAAAGTCCACTTCAGTCAGATTATAATCAAATCAACCCACGAAAGATACCTATATTAACCTTTCACTCCATCTCTTCAACCGCATCTTATTGCCTATGATCGTAATCTCTATCTCTGCTCTTGTCTATTGATTAGGTGGTTTGTCTTCCTCATCTCAGAAGTGCAAGTATGCTTACGTTTTTCTCTTGCAATTTATACACCTTTAATTAAACGGTGCCGGTGGCTAGTAGCAAAGCTTCTGTCTAGCTCGAAAAGGAAAATAGACTTAATTTTCTTCATGTAGTATATTAATATGAGAACATGAAAAAAAATCTTTATGCCTTTTGCATTTGCTGACTCTCACCCAACTGACCTTTTCTTTTTTCCGCTGCATAAGTAGATATCCTGACCCTTATTAATTATAACGCCTTAAAAAACAGCTGATTGGTTCCACATGAGCTCCCATAGGATTTATAGGACGACCGGAGTAACAAGTGAGAGCTACTCTTGCTTTCATTATGGTATTAAAGTCTTATAAACTTGCATTATGCTCTCGCGCATGTAGTTAGTGAAGATTTATTGTTTATAGCTCGTTATATTTGCTGGTTTACTATAGTAGGTTAGTAGGGAATGCCCTAAATCAAATGTTTATGTTCTTAGACAATGTGATAATGAAATTTCAACTTTGTAGCGTAGTACTAAAAGTTATAGTTCTAATTTAATCAAGTATGGAACATGCTTATTGGACAAAAACGAACATTTTTTTATGCTGCTTTTTGAAACAGCTAGCTGAAATACTGCTTTGAGTCAATCAATCAATCAAATCATTTCTGGCTTTCACCTGTCTCCACACCTTCAGATTCGACCTGTTTAGGAGCCAGTACTGTGTTAATTTACAAGATGTTAAATTGAATAAAGTATTTTTGTTTGTTTATTCAAATTCTACATACTTTTCAGAACAATCTAAATACAAAAGAGGCATTGCTTGAATACACACAATTGTAGTTTTCCGAATCGATTAGTTCATCGACTGTTCTAACATATTTTCAGCACATTTTCCACGACATTTATTAATGGTTTTTGACCTGAATCAAATATAATAATACAACTCAACTAAACTTTCCACAACACACAACATCACGAAGACTCTCACTCGAGCTACTTGTCATTGTCATCTCGGTTCCCATGAAACCGTTGGATGTAGTTATCGATAATTTTCCAATAAAGAACGGTTCGATTTGTCAGTCTGTTTGTAGAAGGGAGATAATTGATACTATCAGCAATAGCACCCTTGTTAAACGCTTTCCCATGAAAGTAACGCACGTGCGATGCGATATTATGGGAATCGATCGCGCTACCGCTTTATGGGAATTTAACAGGTCAGATAAACTAAAGTTTTGAACACGATGATGAATTTACTGGACAAAATAAAAGTAGAAAATGTGGTTTTTGACTTCCCAAATTACTCTAAAATAAAATAGATGTTTAGATTAAATATACTTAATATTTTTTAAATTTCTTTCGTAGTAAAGATTTTTAAGCAAAAACATATTATAATTTATAGGTGACTTATTCTGGCTTTAGGATCTACTGAGGACAAATATAGTTATTGAAATATATATTATAATTATTTTCAGTAAGCATCCTATTAAAGAAAAAAATTGTATAAAAATGTTTTTCTTTCCTCAATTAATTTTCTAATACGTGTTACCTATATTTTCCTTTATACACGTCAAACACAAAAGTTCAGTAAGTACAGAAAAATTACATTTAACGTCAATTCCAAATGATTCAACAAATTAATGTGAAACTGACTAACCCTAACTCGACAACAGATATCTATCCACATGACGATTCCGTTGAAACAAAGAGGGGAATTTTTTTCGCTCCCGTTTTGCACCGGATCAATAAATAATTACCACTTTTAACATCGTGTGAATATGACCTTATGGAAGTTTTTCTTTTTAATTTAAACGATCACGGAAACCGTTAATAAATCCAATAATAAATGAAAATAATATTTCACGCTTGTCAATGAACGCAATGCACTCAAACAAGCCCCACAATCCGAATTATTTTCAATTTGGTGCCTCGTTTCATTATTGTTTTAAATGGAACGCGTCAATTTCAATTTGGGAACGTGCCGGATTTGTTTTTTTTGTCAGCTGTCAGACGAGAATAATGTGCAGTCTTAAAATTTATCACTGCTTTTTAAATTAATGGAGAAAAAATAGTCGACATATTTGTTATTTTTCAATCTGAAATGCTATAAATTATCTAGGAAACTTTTAAATTCTGTCTAGATAAATTTATTTTTCTCACTGGCCCGTACGTTATTGTTTTAAACTTTTTTAAAGTCAGTTCGAAATTTAAATAAAAACTGTAATGTTCCGCATAGTGCGCGCCTGCAGATAAGCAGCTGCGATCCAGCCAATCGGGTGGAGTTTTTTAAATTCCATATTGTAACGGTCAAAACGATGCATTGTTTTTTGAGAATGCTTTTTAACCAATCGTATCATAGTTTTTTATCATCATCTACGCCTACCTCGGCTGCAGCCTAGGCAGTAGACATTTTATTCCGTTTATGAAATCTCTTACTTCATAATTTTTCACTTATTTTGTACTAGGTTTATGTCTGTGAACTATGTACACAAATACATACATCTGTGTACCTACCTACCTTACAGACTAACATGGCCAGAGGTTGATCTCCTATAATATAATATTTTTTTAATTAAATATCGAAATTCTTTTTCTAACATATAATTTATTATCTTTCAAAGCAAATTAACATCCTATAGAAAATACTTAACAATCTTAAACACAATTATTAATTTATTTTTCTAACTAATTATAATGTTAACAAAAATACGAAACCAAACCATGATCTTAAATTAGAGTTTGGAGTTAGATCTTTCTATTCCAGAACGTTTATTATTTACTAAAAACAGCAAGAAATTCCATACCTTACCTTTTTATTATTTTCATACCAAGCCTTTCTATAAGATTGCTAAACGATAAAAAGTTACTCTCTCCGCATGCCGGCTCCGTCATGGGTAAAGTCATGGCTTACATTTATTTACCCGCCAACGATTTACTAAATATCTCTTGTACGGAAGTACTAACGACTTTCGTGGGAAAGTTGTCAAGTGATTACATGTCTCAAAGTTGTACAAAGTCATTCGAAATGTGTGACCAGCGGGCCGGGACACTTTTTAGAAGTTACACACTTTTCTAGGGACCAGTGAGCCGAAAGCTCGTTAGAAGTTTAACACTTTTTAAGAGTCATTTTAGAATACAACCCTATAATTATATTTGTTCTTGATCCATGTTAGTATCTAAGTTAACTTCATGCAAAATTAATTTAATAAAAAAAATTTTAAAGGTTTGGTTTTCGAACCCTTTTAATCCAATGCAAAAATATTTTAATTATTTTTTTTGTGTGATTTTTGTATTTTCGCCATTTATTTATTGTATTACAAAACAGACACATTGATACAAATAATAGAGAAAACATTGACAAATGGTGAGTTTGTCTCTGAATTTTCAAATAATACATTTACCCGCGAATTCTTCTACTTAATACTTATACCAGATTTTAAGTCAGATCATAAGCTAAGCTATCAAACAAAAAAAGTTTCATCAAAATCGGTTCAATAGTTTTTGCGTGATAAGCAAACAAACAAACAGACAAGCAAAATTTCTATAAGAGGTACATTTCGAGTCAGGGATACCTAAAAACCATATCGTAATCTAGACACACTTCAGTTACAGTTTTATAATAGTTTAGATTATGTTGTAGCGCCGGTTTGATTTTGCTCAGATCACTGTGTACTCGTATTATGTGCTTGTGAAAGTCTTTATTTCGATTAAACGACCTATATCTTGCCTAAGTTTACTACTTAATTGACTAGCGTTCCATCAAGAAGTATATTAACGTTTTATGATCAATTAAAAATTATGGGAGAGATTACCGCACAAACTTTCACAAGTTATATAATATAATGTATGAATAATCTAAATTTTATTTTAATTATCTATATTATTTTTATTGGAATAATATTTTATGATCAATTAAATATACTTTCTCATCTTAAGGTACACGTAAAGATTCCCAAGTCTTATTCCAAGAATTGTGAAACAACTTTCTCTTGACATTTCAAGTTTGAACACAGTTTGCTATGCACTTGAAATACTCAAATAAGGAAATTCTTGCTAGTACGTACCTACACTACGCTTGTTTGTTTATACAAAGGTTACCTTGAAGTTCCGATAACATTTATAGGTCACTCTGTAACCTCGAAACATGGGAACTTTAATTAACTTATACATACGGCTCAATTTAAAAAATTCCATCATTATGCAAATTGCGTATGTTGAAAAGGCGTTGAAATGTATGATGTATTGCTTTATTATTCGGTCAATACAAATGTCCAGTGACAAACATTACTTATTCTGACAATTGATCCACTTCAGACGCGGTCGGATTAGACATCTCGATTCGTCTTACATTTTAATGTATTTTTGTATTGTTATTCTTTAAACCGTATTCTATTGAGGTGTTCTTTAGTTAAATATTTTATTGTTGATGGGTGTGAGCACTCAAGGGTTGATATTTAACCGAAATGTCGAAAAACATTCCTGGGAAACTCTTACTTAAATTATACAAAAGCACTTAACAAGCAAAACTAATTCTAAACGAAAAGAGTAAATAGACGCTCCAATACATCGACAAGCCCTTGAATTTCAATATGTTTGTCTAAGCATATTTGTTCAGCGACCTAACATGAAAGTCAAGTGCGTAGGAGTTGATAAATATTCCCTAAAATCTTTCAAACGAAAAGGTGTAACTACAACTTTGACATTTTCAAGTAACCAACAATAGTTTTGGGGTCACACAAGAGCCCTTTTGTTAACACCAACGGTAAAGAACACGTGTGAACTTTAAACTTCGGATACAATTTAATTGTATAATTCTCTATTCTTGATCTAACTCCTCATTCAAGACAATTCAAGTGTCACAAATGTCTTCGTCCATCCATCAGAAACAGTAGATTTGTGCCCTCAGAATGATGGATAGTGTCCGATGAATGAGAATTTATGTTAATATCGAATTGAAATGTTAATTCGTAATAATCATTGAGTCGTGGAGTACAACTGAATAAATAGTAAATACGATTCTCATTTCCAGTATTACGTGTTTGTTTTTGTCTTTTAGCCCAATTCTGATTCACACAGTTTAGATTTTCTACTGAATTTGGAACGTGCTTAGCATTTGCATGTTTAATTTTGTTGTTTACGCTAAATATCCTTCCAAAATTGCCAATTTGTAAAAATATGGAACCAGACATTGTAAACAGCACCCGAAAACCAAATACTTTAAAATAAATATTTCACGCTCCACATTTTAAAATTTTTCTTTATTTATTTAGTTTTGACGTCATCTTGAATATTATTGTTATGGTAATATTTCTTAACAACTACCAAAAAAACATTTGATAAAACAAATATTTCTTGCAAACAGACTTATTTAAAGTTTAGAAAGAATTCCAACCTAAAATAAACAAGGCAACGTCTCAAGCGTTTATTCAAAAAGTCTTAACCATACAAACCCTTTGACCTGTCCATCTGTCCGTGACATTTCTCAAAGCTTTTGATCGATAACGAACATCAAAAGCAAGTCTGCAGTCGTGACTTTTTCAACTCTTTACAAAACTCCCACTCCATAATAGTAAAAAAAAAACTTACGCTCTTTTACTGAGGGCCTTTGAAAAGAAGCCACGACAGTAAAAATAGGTCATTGTTGAATTTAAATTAATATTTCATGCTCTTATTGTAAAAGATTAGTGATATATAGTTACAATCTAAATTTTAGATTTATTTGTATTTTGATGCTTTTTGGTATTAGACCGGAATCGTATAAAGAAGGTAATTGTGTGTGAACGAGCGCTTCAAGTATGAAATATGAATATTTATGATAATTAGGCGTGATAATAATCTTTAATATTTATGATTGACAGGTCATCTGTATTATTTGGTGACCCTTTCTATAACACGGTGATGTATTTAATCAACCCTGTCTTTCTTTACAATGGGTATCTATGAGTAACGAACTTTAGCGTAGTACAGTACATTTAATTTTCTTGAATATTATCTTTCTGTACACTTTCTCCTTAGGTAATACAATTTGCGTCGAGCAGGCATTGCAGTCTAGTATGGAATAGCAGATTTTTTGATTTTTTTTTCATGTTTGCTCCCATAGTCAGAGTAGTTCGGTATGGAGTGGTCTGAATCTGAACCACCCCCGAAAATTTAGAAAGTGTTTAAAAATCGCCCTGTATAATCAAATATTAACACCAAATAATCTAAAGGTGAACCCTACAACAGAACTGTACGCTTAGAAATTAGGTTATTATGGTAGTTGTAGCAAAACTTCTGACAACCCTATCATCACAAAAAGGTCATGACTTGCTAATTTCTTCACTCTCTTCTACTAACTTCTAAAGGGTTGTACTTTTCACATCAAATTAGATACAAAATACAAATAAACAACTCATAGTGGCTTAAGAATACTACAAGATACAATAAAACAGAACGGTGTGTCTGATGGCAAGATACCGTTAACTGAGGCCCTCAAAGGGTTACCAGCAACCTTGCTAACTGTATTATGTTATGTACTAACCGTGACGTTAATACTATTTCGTCAACTGTTTACGATACTACTAACTATAGCTATACTAATACTATAGAATAGATCAGATTATAGTAACAGTTGTTACAATTGTATGTTTTTATTGACGACCCAGTCAGTGTGTTTTTTCATTATTTCTTCCATGCGTTAAAAAAAAAAATACGGAGAATGAGCACGGATAATAAAATACTTTTCTCACCTCCAGACTTTTCGTCCCGCTGCGCTAATCGAAGTTGCCGCTTTCCACCTCCGTCGAGGAGAAAAATAGTATACTAACCTCGAGCAGTAAATAAGAAAGCCTCAGATCACATCATGAGCTCTGAGACCTTTCTTACTTTCCTGCCCTCGGTGTAAACTATAACTATGCGTAAAACATGTTTGTAATTTGTATTGTTGCTATAAATCTAGTTTAAGAAAATAGATTTTAGTCACAACTGTAAGAATTATTTAAGTAGTAACAACTTAAAATGACTTTTCGCAACGAAATGAGGTCTACCAAAATGAATAGTTGTGACATAAACAACGAAATTCTTTTTAGTGAGGTGATGGCAGTAAAGGTGCATCGATTTGTTGATAATATATTAAGAATATTTTTGTTTTAGTCTGACCTATAAGTCCCAAGAGTGATATTTTTGAAAGTCATACGTTGAACTCAGCAGTAGAAAATATCAAAATTACAAAGGAGATATTATGCATCTTGATCATGATTTTTGAAAGTCAAATCAGCAGTGGAAAAATGCATATCTCCATAGTAATTTTGTCATTTTCTACCGCTGACTTCAACGTATGACTTTCCTATGAAAACCTACCAAAAATACCACTTTACTTCAAATCTGATCAAATCATCCTCATAAATCCTTCGTATTTAATACCTACGTCGACGTTACGTAAATTCGTTCGCTAGTATAGTATCGTTGTAACTGAATAACATAAACTAAATAGAAAGTGACGATTGTTTTCAGTTGGAAAGTGACATCTCTATCCAACTCACGATTGAATCGCATACAGGCCCAGGCACATTGTTGTTCATTGTAAATTGTAACACTGTCACTAGATACATAACTCATGAACAAAAAATACAATACATTTGGCATTCAAGCGATGTCCTGCCTGACTGATTTATCAGTTTCAGGCGATATGAAACTGCAACTCCATATTGAATATGTTACAGTGTGATACTATAAATTAGCATGATCATTTATAGTTCCATTTCAGGAGAAAAAGGGCATGAAGACGGACGCATAATTTTGACTCTTAGTTAATTATTAACTAGGTTTGAATGAATGAAATAGTCTTTATTCACACCTAACACAAAAATACAATGAAAAACATTACTAAAAATCAAATAGGTACTTTCCTCGAACGATGTGCTACTAATGTATTGTCAGATTGTCGGATCTAATCTTAGGATCTATGATAAAAGTTATATTATGTTGTCTAGGTATGTAGTGAAATCATTTCATTCATTTAAGTATTTGTTTATTTAATATAAAAACTTATTTTATTGGTCTTTATCATCCCACTGCTGGACAAAGGCCTCTAAGGTCTAAATATATAGCTATGTTAAATTGTTAATTTTCAAAAACAGATAATTCACCATAATCACAAACTAAAATAAAGTGTTAGATTGGCAAACATGCTGTTTTCCGCATCGGGTATATCTGCGCCGGCGCATGGGTCGTTGAACCGACGCCAAGCGGTGTTATTGAACGTACCACAACAACAGACTGACACACGGACGGACAGACGTGCTATCGTTCTGTCCTGTAATTTTTGAAAGACAAATGAAATGAACCTAAATTTCAAAGTTAGTCGGGTTCACAAACGTATCATCATCATCATTGCATCTAAATGACGTCCACTGTTGGACAAAGGCGTCCCCCAATGATCTCCACAACATACTATGTTATGCATAACCACTATGTATGTTGTGCAGCTCGCATCCATCCTTTATGACCTATCCTTTGTCTTATAATTTGTAAAATTTTAAGATGATCTAAAAATGTAGATACCTTTAAGTCCATTTTCATACACTATCACTTTGTATAAATGAAGACTTGTTCTTGTTTTACATAATAAAAATGTCAAGCAATAAATATACTTAGTTACATACGAACCGACAATTAGATGCAATTAGTCCACAGCGATAGGAAATCCGGTATTTAGTTTCACAGGATATAACAGCCTAAATAAAACAATGTGCTATCCAAACATTTATTACCGCTATGTTTATTTTCTATTGCTTCCAAAACTAGAAGTAAACAGAGGTCTTCAGAAAAACAAAGAATGACTAAATTATAAGACTTTAACAAGATAATCCCCGTACTAGGTAAACAGAAACATTATTGTTGGACCAAAGTTTACTTTCAACTTAGTTAAAGTCTCAGGATGGAATGATGTATCAGTGGGCCTAGCATGCTGGTTAAGAGAAAACGAGAAAGACCGAGATACACCTGTCCTTGCGCATCACGGTTTTCTCGTTTTTTCGGTTTCTAGTGCGTGGCATGCTAGTCCTATAGGTAGAAATAGTTAGACACTTTTTCTCTTAGTATGGCATCGGCATCGACAAGAAGTAAAGAGATGATCTTATTCTAAGAACAACACTGCATACATTCTACAACACAATAAATATCTTTTCCACTTTCTCCACAAAACAACTCTAGATTCTACCATCTAAAATAAACCCAACATAACAATATGTCAAAATTGTGCTCCGACCTAAAGTTTATGAACTCGGTAGCAAAATTAACGGTACCGCGACAACTCGCGAAGCCGTATTCCGAATTCAAATAACAGTGCGCGTACGCATATTGTCTACAAACACGATCGCGTTGTTTTGGCATTTTGTTTGTTTTGTTCCGTATTGTAATAGTAAATGTTCATTGATCGATGTTTTGCTTTTCTATTCATCTTGCTTAGCTGTTTCTTTACGTGTTTTTTGTCGATTTAGCAACGTCTTCGTCAATGTTTACTAAATATGTTTAATTTGAACTTGATCTTGAAATGTTTGTCTCTTTAGTCATTTACTTTTTATGCTACCTGGTTTTCATTTTGCTAATTACTGCTGGACAAAGGCTCTTCCATGCATCGTATGTAGACATTACCGACCAATTCTCATTTCAGTGGTGATTTGACAAACCTAGCATGCCACCCCCAAAAAACGACAAAAATCTAGAAATGCCTTTGTCTTTGTTACTTTGCGTATGCAAAAGCATGCGCGCTTGACTATTTTCTCGTTTTTTAATTCTATGCTAGCCGAACATCTCTGGATTCTCCATTCTTTGAAATATCATCCAAACTTCCAATAAATGTATACTATGCTTGGCATCTAAACCTACTAAAAACCATAGGATCAACCCCGATCAATATCAGGAGCATCCACGACCTATCCTAACATATTTTATTCAAAATTCAAAACAACGCTGGTCACTGAATATTTTTACATAAAACATCTATAACTTGAACTTTCTTGTCCGTCCATCAACCTATGGTTATAATGTTATCGAAATGCGTGCGAGCATCTAAAAGAGCCGGAAACGTGGCAACTCCAATTTAGTACGCTGGCTGGTCTAATCTTCAAAACAACGTAGGCGTCAGGTTTTTGAACTCGTTTTTAACATAAGTTAGAAATTACAGTAACTCTTTAGGGTTGTCAAGAAAATTCGCACTCGCAAAAAGTGTCAGCGGCTACTTAACAATTTAGTAGTGAGTTTTTTATTTTTTTATATATTATGGCCTTTGTTATTGTGTCAAGGCACTGTAAATGTTTCCTTGATGCCTGTGCTGTCCGTGTGACATCTGTCACATACATACATTTTTAAAGTAAGTCGCTCTTAATTTCTAACGCGCCGCTCCGTCGTCCTGCTGGTAGCAGCAGCAATCAAGCAAAATTTTACAAACTTTTTGGGATCACACACGATGACGCATTGACGGAGCCGCAGACGTCAGTCCGTCATTTTTGAAGCAAGGAGTTGTAAGAATCCGTCACCGTGTGGTATTCTACGTGCGGTTTCTTACAACTCCTTGCTTCACAAATGACGGACTGACGTCTGCCGCTCCGTCAATGCGCTATCGTGTGTCATCCCACTAATGTTGATGAATCCCGAGTTTATAGTCTTCTTTCGGTGCCGCATCATTTCAAGTTTATTCATAGTCAAGGATATAAACGATACCCTGGATTTAGTCGAAAAATTACTGAATCAGTCAAATGAGAATTATATTCGTTTTCGCATTTCTGACATCCCTGTAACCTAACATAGCACTAGCGAATATATTTGGTTACTAATTGCTATTTAAGACTGCAACATAGTGTTGCTAGATAAGTCTTAATTACAGCCTTAGTCGTATTTCTAGTACTTATGCAATCGCACGCCTGTCTTTGACAATACAGGCTGTAATAAATAAGCATCTGTAATCCTTTCTCCCATTTATTAACCATTCATAAAGGCTTTTTGTTTACTAAAGACTTATTTAGGTTTTTAAATAATTGAATTGACTAAAATTAATTGAATGGCCAAGAGTAGGGTAGGAGGTCCGTGGATAGACCACAGATGCGTTGGTCAGACGACATTGTAAGGGTTGCGGGTCAGACATGGATACGATTGGCACAGGACCGTGAGGAGTGACGCAATAAAAAGGAGACCTACGCCCAGCAGTGGGTTGATGTTACAGCCTACACCGCTGAATGTAGGGGCGCACTAAGAAAAGATCTTAACTATTATAAAACCGTAAAACCATAAGGAACAAAAAAGTTGCGGTTCACTTCATATACATTCAAATAACACTCGATAGCGCGATTTAAATGACGTGCAGCGCCATCTATTGACAAAATAGTGTGTTTGTTTGTTTGTTCGCGCATCACGCAAAAACTACTGAACCGATTTAGATGAAACTTTTTTTCTTTGATAGCTTATGATCTGACTTAAAATCTGGTATATAATTTGTGCGGACGAAGTCGCGGGAAAACACTGGTTGTACTATAAAATTTAATAATTGGGCAAAATAATGTTCTAAATGTTGTATTCTTTGCTATGTTAATTAGGTAACTATTAAGAAGTGAAGGAATTTGAGCTGGTTGAACGTATAGTATTCATTTTTATGTTTTAGAAGTAAAGGAACTTCTCGGCATTTAGTAACAGCAGGGGTGCAAGTAAAGTATAAAAAAAAAGTTTAGTAGTAGTAGTAGTGGTGTAGTAGTAGTGTAGTATCAGTTTTAGTTACAGTATCGAAGCGGCAAAACTTAACAGCAGGGGTGCAAGTAAAGTATAAAAAAAAAGTTTAGTAGTAGTAGTAGTGGTGTAGTAGTAGTGTAGTATCAGTTTTAGTTACAGTATCGAAGCGGCAAAACTTAACAGCAGGGGTGCAAGTAAAGTATAAAAAAAAAGGTTAGTAGTAGTAGTGGTGTAGTAGTAGTAGTGTAGTATCAGTTTTAGTTACAGTATCGAAGCGGCAAAACTTAACAGCAGGGGTGCAAGTAAAGTATTAAAAAAAAGTTTAGTAGTAGTAGTAGTCGTGTAGTAGTAGTGTGGTATCAGTTTTAGTTACAGTATCGAAGCGGCAAAACTTAGTGTTTTGTATGAAAATAATTAAGGAGCTCTAAAATAATAAAGTTTTGCTCTCTTTTCGTAAAACATGTTGGTAATTTTGGTTGGTTGCTTATTTATAAACGTTTGACTAAAAACATTATCATCCACTTTTCACACCTAAATAAACAACACCACGTGTGCAATCATTGCGTTTGATATCACCATTAAATAAAATTTGCAAAGACTGATTCATCAATAGAAGAGTTTACAAACAAACTTGAGTTCGTCGCACTCTTCGTGCGTAGCAGTGAGCGAGACGACTATAATGTGCGCAGACGCGACGCGATGCTATTAAGGTTGTTCAACCTTTTTCAGATTTGCTGAGAAAATTGCTTCAGCGCAATTTTCTTAGGTAATGTTGGTCTAAGTAACAATGGTCATAGGTATTTTGTCTTGATACCAGTTTCAATCTGCATTTGCACGCATCGTATTCATATTCATATTCATATATTTATTGCATTTCTATGTGTTAGTTTACATGGTCTTAGGTTTTAGGTTAGAAGGTACAAGACATAGAAACCCTGTAAGGGCACTGCAACACAGTATAAGCTTAAAATACATTATATTTAGAGGTGGGTACATTTTATCGTAGACCATTTCATGTAACTCTTAGGTACGAAAATGGCTTGTTTAGCGATATCTTGATATGGAACGAATTTATCGTACTGCAACAATAGCTAGACAACAAAGAAAAACCATCTTTATCGTAGCGTAAGCAATCAAGGTGACAAATCGTCCTTTCTTATTTCCATAAAGGTCAGTTTCGCGTGCAAATAGATATCGAATCAATCGTTTTTGTCGCTAGTTCGAAGAGGTAGCCATTACGGCAACATTGTAAACCTTTCGTTGCATTTTTATTTTTCCCTTCGACTATTACGTACTCTATAATTACTGAGCTATTTGAAATGCTGCTTTAATTGCAACTAGGCTTGTAATCACCTTCAATCTGATTTAATATTTTTTCGTCTTAGATGGATTTTAATCTAGAAGTTTAGCGTGGGAATGACATTTGATAGTTGATCAAATTATACATACGATGAAGATGAAATTCTTAATGCGTATGTGAAGTCTATAATCCACAAATGGGGTCGCATAGAGGACTAACGCCCATACACCTTCAGGGTAGGCCTGTGAACTGCAGTGTACTGTATATGAGTATGTGATGATGATGATGAGTCAAATATTCCTGCTTTTCTACCTGACTGCGCTTAACTTATAATCTTAAAATATTTCATATTAAAATTCAAAATAATTGTCTCTTTAAAACTAATTTTGTACTCGATTTAACATAATACAGGCTGACTTGAGTTTGACATCGAAAAAGTTCCTTACACTAGATGCAAAATGATAAAAACTCAATTCAAAAGACTGGAGAGATGACAAATGACAAAAGATATAAGTACAAAAAGATTAAAATAATATTTGCGTCTGACACCGAGCTTCATTGCTGTTTTTGCTATCATAAATAACTCCGGCGCATCTTATAAACGTCAATGCAAATTATTTTCTGTCATCTTCAATTAAATTTTTATTTATAAATAAAAGGTATGGAGGAACAAAAAATTTCGGCGATTCGTCATTTTTCGATTAAACACTGTATTTTTTTAAATCTTTCTTTCTTTGCAATCTAACACACGTTCACGTAATACGACTCCGCCAATGATGTTGATAATCCAAAACGATTTCAAAACAATATTGTATATTATAACATCATAAAGTAAATTTAAATCTGGAATTTCTAAACATAATGATACCATGGATGCACCAACCGGTTGGACTTAGAAACGAGTTGATGGCTGAGAAACTAGTGGACAATTATTATAATAAGCGGTCATTTTGTCCTACGGATAATTGCAGTCAGACGTGCCTGGAATCTCTTCCAAGTAGAACACGATTTAAAAAACCTGCGTTGATTGGTTGAAATTTACGATATGGTGTACTTTCAAATTATCAACGTGTTTTGTAGATCGTAAAGTTATGCCAGAATAGGAAAATATTGGTGTTTATTATTTAAATTTTGTATTACGCTCCTTTTAAGTAAAATAATTGGTGTAAATGTCAACTAATTTTAATTTTTTATTTTCAGGTAAAAATTATCTCCAAGTATTATTTAT
Organism: Agonopterix heracliana; assembly: GCA_963693445.1. NCBI lineage: Eukaryota > Metazoa > Arthropoda > Insecta > Lepidoptera > Depressariidae > Agonopterix > Agonopterix heracliana. The sequence goes on from OY856321.1 coordinate 6,643,960, forward strand.
TTTCCTACGTCTTGGGTAAGTATCAGACCTTTTATTGTGGCCTATTATAATGCTACAATAAGACCTATAATCTCAAAGGAGTCTCAAGAGTATAATTTGAGCGATTTACATAAATCTCAGACAATCATACTCATCGCGGTCTGTCTATCGTAATTTGTACCAATTCATACGTCATTATTAGAGTAATTTGATCGCTCTTTTTTTACTTCTACTAAATTCTTATTAGAAAATAAACAAAGCAGAAAGTATGACATTTGATAAAGATTTTTTTGTAGATTTTTTTTTTAAATAATTAGGTAGCTCGAAACGCTCGAATACTGGAACGCTCATTAAAGTTAATCCTCCATTAAATCTCTTGCTGACACTTTTTTCTTGTTGATAGTAAAAGCTAGCAAGAGATTTAATGGAGGATTAACTTTAATGAGCGTTCCAGTATTCGAGCTTCAGTCTTATGCAGGGTGTAATATTTAAAAGGATGTTAGAAACTTATTTTGGACGTAAAATTTAACTTGTGATTCTTTTTTTACGGAAGTTTGAGATACAAAACAAATAGAATCCATAAAAGGATTTTATCCTCGAATTGTTTCCTTGCCCAAAAAAACGGACCCAAAAAGGTTTTTGTTTGTCCACCAACATCTTTCTTTTACTCAATAGCTACTAAGTATCTCACAGTTTGCGTAACCTATTCAATGTGTTACCTATTGTTTAACAATCACATTATGGCTACCATTTTAGTCCTGAGATCGGTTAGAAGCTTTTTGTTTTGACTGCCTGTTTCTATACGTATAGGACTTGTGTGAATTTGGAAATCGTGACTAACCTATTTTAGATATTTTGAGCCTTTTCAGGTCAAGTGTTCGACCCACTTAAGGAACTATACGTTAATACTTAAACTCAAGTATCTTTATAAAATATGGTCCTTCCATTTGTGGCAGCTCTTTTTTTTAACTTCGAGTTCAAATAGGGTTTTATAGTGACCCATAAAAGTCAGTGCAACCCAGTTCTTTCTACATCACAACAAAATAACGAGACTTATGGATGATATGATTTACGATCGTATGCGGGGTGATTGACTAATGGACAGACTATACTCCATTCCAAATAGCAACGCAATTTTAAGGCTATTTTGAATTACAGATACAGAGATTTGAAACAGTATTATTAGAACAGCTGTAATATGTCGGATAGTATATCTTCCTGATAAATAAATTATATTTGATAATCAGGATTGGCCAGAAACCTAAAAATAGGAATCTGATTATTTTCGACCTTATATGGAATGAAGAAACTGTCGAAACTATCGATCCTTTCTGTTCCAAAAGGAAGCAAATTTACAATATTGCAAGCACTGTAGATTTATTTAAAAATATCTTTTCGTTTGTAACAAATTTCAAAAGTTGCCTGAACATATTATGATCTGTATCTGCTTCTCATTCGCGTCCTTTATCTAATAAATCTTTGGTTCAATCCAGTCACCCTGTATAAAAGTGACAGTAACAATACAGATAAAATAATTTATTATGTCTGTCAGTGTGGCATTGGATCACGACTGAAATTGTAATTATGTTAGTGTGCTGAAGCTACAAATCATGATTTTACTATCGAGAGCTAGGGTTGTGTAAATCATAAGATTCTAGATAAATAATTTAACGGATATGCGCAGTAAACTCGACTTGCTCGACCATATCTTTCGGGGTGGTCTGAAACATTGCTACAACCATTATTAATATCGTTACAACTTCCAACTTCTTTAGAAAATCTCTAAAGTCTCTAAGTTTGATTGGTCGAAAAACCAACTGCCTATTTTTCTAGTGTTATACAGGGTGCAAAATTAAATGAGTTACATACTTTAGGGGGTGTTTCATACCATCATACTGATCAACTTTTATTACGAGACCAATTTTAAATCGCGATAAAAAATTTGGTTGGTTTATAGTAAAAGCAATGGCTGCTCGAACTGCTGATTTATCTACTATCGTCAATAGATGGGAGTAAGTTTTATATTTAAAACTGACATGTCATGATCCATACCATGCATGAAACAAATGCATGCATGCTGCGTTATCCGTAATTTCCCATCCCTAATGTATTTTTAGAGAGCGTAAGCTTTTAAACTTTTTAAACTGATCCCTGATAAAGGGTTCAAGAGGTTATACTCTACGCCAAGTGGGTTACTATAATAGTATAAGCCTTGATAATAATTTTTTTGTTCCACTAACCCATTTTTTGTAAAGTTTTGATGATAAGGAATACTTTACATTTACGTAATGCGTTTAAACTGCGTGTATAATTTCAGAAAAAGATCAAAACATTGATGGATTTGGCTATTAAAATGCTTTTTTTCCCCGAAATTTCGTCTGGGTCAAAATTACACACGCACGCGTACGGCAAAGTGGAAAGATGAACATTCTTGATTCTCTCTGACGGACCAGAACATTTAGGTATAGTCAGTTTTTGAATTACGTGCTTGCTATATATAACTAAAGTTATATCATTTTGTGTATAGTATAGGTATAGCCGTCAGCTAGTGTCTTAGCAAGAGGGTATTTTATGCGTTTTTTTATTTTATTTATTTTTGTTTTACTGTAGGTAGGTATTCTAACATAGAGAATATGAGGGCTTGGTCTGATAGAAGGGTTTCTTGCCTAAAAACCAGTGAGCGATTGGGTATGAAAATCAGATACATTGCTGCGAACACCAATAAAGCTCTCAAAATCTTTAGTCGAACACGGCAATGAAGCATCACCATCATCGTCATCATCATGAAATGCCTAAGGCTCATAGCCCTTAGACAGGTTTTGAAGTAATGCATCACAAAAAGAAGCAGCCTAAGCTTTGATCTAACTAAATTAAGGTCAATTCACCCCTCACTTTAATGTAACTTAATATGGCTCCACTGCTTTCTCCATTAATCATAATAGTCTAAATTAACCACAATTGCTCATACATTGTCTTCCTTGAACTGATGTAATTACGTATTAGATAGAAAGGGAGACGCGCACAGCTTCTAAGAAGCCCTACAAACGACTACTATCATCTTAAAGTTTGCTTTCTATGAAGTCCCACGAATTAAGGCGTTTTCGAACTTATTATGTTAACATAAGCGGTGCATCAGAAGTCTTAATTTTAAGGGACAAACTGCAAGTGTCAGATTCATCCAAGATAAAAGGAGACAGCTAGCATTTCTTGTCCCTCTCGTTTACAACCCGAGGACGCTCGTAAAATTATTTTGGAACGGACAAAAAAATTGTTTTGGTTTTTTTTCTAGACGGGAGAGCGTATAAAAACTACACTTTTCTTATTAGAGATTTTTGTAGTCATAAATAAACTACGGATGGTTTTTTTTCTTTGAAATTTGAATCTTGAGTCAACGGTCATTCGGGCATGGTTTGAGGGTAAACATATTGTGGTGATTTGAGGATAGTTTCGTATACAAAATACACACACTGCTGACCATAGGCGTATTTTGTTTGTGGTCGTAATGTTCGCTTGGAACTGGGTCACTAACAAGATAAAGATAAATTAGAATCCACAATAATATGCAACAAAGTGAACATACAAATTCACGAAGTGATTATTTTGTATGAAAGGTTATTGATACCTGTTATTTTTGTGATTATTTTGTGTTTATTTGGGCCCATATTGACTATTGTAAATGTAAACTAAAGAAGCGTTGCTTTTTCTTTATAGAAAATTTTAGCAGCTCCTCAAATAAAAACTATCTTGGGTTTTTTGATTTATTTTTAAATCACTACTGGAGACTTTCCACACGTGGTTATAATATCGTACATGGTCACCAACTCGTGTAGTTTAAACGTATGTTTATTCCTTATCTAAGTTATTAGGGTCACCCCTAATCTGTTTCGCAAGTTTTACTTATTGCTAGTTGAATGTAATAAAAACAAGTGGATTGAAAATCGTTTTGCAATTTTTAGGGTTACGTACCTCAAAACAAAAGGAAGAAACGGATCCCTAATGTAAACTTTAGACATACTACGTATGTAAATAGAGATTCTGCTATACGATTACTTAGCTCTTTCGAGGAGCTAGGTGGAGCTAGTAGTAACTAACGCGAAAAATAAATTATCGGTCTTATTTTCGAAATCATAATAACGTTTTTTTTATAAATAGATAATTTTAAACCAGAAGCCACTGCTATTATTAGCGCCAATAAATAAAAACGGCCGTCAATCAGAAAATTATCTTTTTAATTGGTCAGAAATAGTCTATCTGTGGAAGCTGCAACGCCACTAGATGCAATCTGGTCAGATGCACGGTCATCGACCTTCAGAAGGAGAAGGGGCTACAAGCGAGAGCGGGACGGCCATAATGCGCGTACGCACAGAAAAAGGAACGAAAATGATTGTATTGTTATCCTTTTTGTGTGTAATGTCCTGGCATGTGTAGGCGTAAGTTTTTCTATTGTTTAGTTTCATATGCGTAGAGTATTAGAAACTTAACCTTTTTGGAAAAAGATTTTTTTTAAAGATATTTTCAGGTCGTTAAAACCGTCTTGGTCAATTTTAAAAGAGGTGTTCGTGTATTGTGCAAGTTTCGCTTATCCTACTTCCCAGCGTACCGACACGTCTTTCTTAACCTATCAATAGGATTATGAGATGAAAGAAAATATTAAATATGTTATGGTAGATTAGATTTACGTGTGTTAAACCGATTAACTAACGACGCGATATTAAGGGCCTGTTTCACCACTTCTGAATAAGTTCTTGTTCTTGTTCATAATTTCATACAAAATATGTCAAACTCTCCGTCGGATAAGCTAACAAGAACTTACCCAGAATTGGTGAAACAGGCCCTTAAACTTTTTATACTTGTTAACATTAAATAATCATCTATCCAGCAGGATATAAAAAAATACCAACTTTAGCAATATTATTTTATTATACCACTGTGGGTATTCGATTTTATGCCATCCAGCATTTAGCTGTACCTACAACAATTTAGCATGTTCGGGTTTTATCGTCAATATTCAATCTGTCAGTGCAAAAAAAATCTGCTGTTCCATACTAAACTGCAAGCACCTACTCCATACCTACTCGACTAAAATGTATGAGACAGCAGATTTTTTTTTGATCTGACAGGTTTGCTCCCATAGTAAAAGTTGTTCAGTTTGATGGGTAGAGGATCCTTACACCCTGTATAGGAGCTGGAAAGCTGCGTCTTTTTAGTTAGAAGATGCGGCTGCTTCTAACGTCCCCACTGCTGCGACAAGAGGTTGTATGGGTGAAAGTCCACTACGCGAGCCCAAGACGGATTAGAGGACTTTCCAATCTTCCCATTCGCAACAGAATTTCTTATTTCAAACAAACAAAAGTCATCTGTCACCTGTCACGCGTAACGTCACTTTTCCCGCCAAAGCTAATCCGCGAGTTTCCCAGCCTCAGATATAATAAAACCTAGATCATCTCCTCTTGTATAACTCTTAAAGCGTCTCCATAAGTATGATTATGCCTTGATTCGGGTGACATCGTATTAATATCCAAATATGCAACAGAAACCTGCATCATGCTGCACACACGAGCTCGCGCAACGACAATATGCATTCAACCATTCAAATTCAATTTATTCCAAAATAATACAATCGCATAAAAAGCGCTGTTTATTGCTCAAAATACACAAATACGAGGGTAACTGTGGCCATTGTTGGCCTAAGTTGTCTTGGGGTAGCTGTCCTGTCTTGTCCCCTCCTAGGGACAAAGGTGGTGACATGTCCGACTTGAGAATAGAGTAGGTTATGTTAATGAGATTTAATTGAGGTTATAATGGGCAGGATGATATATAGGAGTAGGTAGGGTAGACTATGGCTAGTTGTTAGGCGCGACAATTGCAGTGACTTTGTAAAAATTCCCCTTTATATAAGAAATCGACAAGTCACATAAAATGCTCACAAAAACTGTGTTACCACACGTTGTTACATTGTAGTTAGGTAGGTAATTGTTTTCCTCATTAGATTCTTAGATTTTAAATATTTTCGCATTATCTCCATTTATAAACATTACCTATTAACAACAACAAAAACAACAGGCTTTTGTGATGGGCGCGTTCTTTAAATTCCTTTTTCGTTACGTCCTATGTGACTGGCCCTAAAATTACCTTCCGGAAAATTTGGTAAACTCAGAAGCTACGTTATTGTTAATTTTGCTTCAAAACACCTGCAGTATAACAATACTTTAATTATCACCAAAGCAAATGATGTAAAAAGCTCCGTATCTCTCACAGATCGTTGCGGTAGGTCCACAGACGTAAATAAACACAGGATAAACAAACAGAAAGCACGTGCTGCTGTAATGAAAAGCCGACAAAGAGTCGTTACACTGATGAATATGTAGCATGTGTTTTTTGAGACAGAGGAAAAATTTTGATTAGGCGGTAAAATGGAACGTTGATGTATTCATTTTTAGTTAAGGTTCTCATTTTAGTGTATTTAGCTAGCATGCTAGATTGATAGCATTAAAGAAAAAGTAAATTAAACACTATGCTAAGATAAAATTAAAGGTTGAAAAATATATACGGACGGGAAAGGAACCCGCAACAAGCGAAACCGGGGCTGAGGTTACCACTAAAATGATTGTGAACTAGCACAACATGGCTGTAACATGTTAATAATGTATAATATTTGAAGCTAAAGATAAATACAGTAGAGTAGACAAGTACAAAGAGTAGCTTATCTCTGAATAGATTTCTTCAGTCAGACACTTTGCAAAATCACTTATTTACCTACACATACACTGAACTCACTGTAACGACTACATCGCGAGTGTGACATTATTCCATTGCACTATGCAGCAGAACTCGTGCCATTTTGTAACAATAGGTAGCATAAATTGTGCAACTAATGATCAACAAACGACTGATTCACAATAAAATTACAATCAATTAGTTTTATGCCATTATCTGCCTACTCAACGCAACACAGACTGCACGTCTTCATTTATTATCACACTGATACAGTTCAGACTAGATAGGTAACTTTTACACAATCAAGGCTCCAAAAATGGGGAGCAGTTACCTCGGCATTGGGCTTTGCTGTGATGACGTGATATGTGAGAAGATACAAAACTGCTCTCAAGACAATAATCTGAGGGTTCTTTTGTCTTTGTACCACGCTATCTCGCTGACACTAAATATGTACAACAATCTGCTAAGAGTTTATATGAGTCAGCATCTAGCTAGTTCTTATTTGGTAAATGTTAACAATAACACATCATCTGACAGAACTCTTATAAAATATAATAAAGTATCAAAATGACTAGTTTAACGGGACTAAAGAATGCGCAAGATTGGATTTGGCAACGTTACCTGCAATTAGGGCAAGGGGTCAAAGACCAGCACATTGTTGGACCCCCTTTTAAACGAACAATAGGACAATAGAAACTATAGCAAACTTGTCTCGAATTGTTATAATTCGTTTAAGAATTGTTAAGAATATAATTTAAGAAAGAATAAGGAATGCGCTTGTAGATTTTTCAATTGTCAGTCGAAAAACCAATTTTCCAGTCCAGCCATATGTTTGCTGTTATGAATTCTGTTATATGTATTCTTTAGACTTTAATACAAACCTTAGATATTATAATATTATCGCTACTATTAGTATTCAAAGTTGGCTGTTCTGTTCCAAGCACTCATTTCATGTGCTAAGGAAAAAACTGATAATGTACAAAAACATACGATAACATGATTCTAACCAAATATTGTATCTTTGATACCACGGCGCTATCACACAAATTGACACAGATGCACAATGCACATACAGACGTCAAAACATTCATAACCGTATTATTAAAGAAATACTTTTAAATATCTTATGTTTGCAGTTTGACTAAAAATAGCAAATGTTTGTAAAATTATCAGTTAGCAACAGAACTGCATTGTTCATTTGTAGTCAAGCTGTCTGTTACTTTACATAAGCTAGAGATGTGGAAAAACTATCGATAAACATTAAATACAGTCTACTTTGTGTCTTACACGAGATCAATCATCTGATAAGATCAAATTTTATTTGAATGTAATTAAAGCAAATATCATCATAAACTCTCTATCTTTTGTCGCTGTGTAATGAATCGCCCGAATCTTTATTGAAAGTGTCGTGAAATCTTGTTGCGACATTGTGGCATGGCTTTTTAGAAATATCGCATCGCATGAATCGATTCTATTTGTGAGTCCTAGTTTTAGTAATATTTCATTGAAATTTTCCATTACAAGTATTACATAACCTGGATCACGAAACGTCATGTTGGGCATGTTCATTTAATTTATCGTTAGACTGTATCGATATTAACGATAATAAATTCAGGCCATCGCGTCACTAGCTCAAACAATAAACTATCTGTATCGTGTTTACATGGATGACGCTTCGAGCATGCGAATATTTATGCTAATAATTGTTTTGTTTCTTTTTTATTATGTGAAGAGAGATTTTATTAGAAGATAATGGAATGAAAAACGTTTCTCGGTTACCTTTCTCCCATAGTATTGATACTTCATTGAAAACAGTACTTGTATGTAGGACTAGGTATTGGAAAATTACTGTCGAAGTAATGTCTAAAGAAACTTTAAACAAATGTAAGTGTATAAGTGATGTTCTTTAATTTCCTTGTTTAATTAAATCCAATCAAACTTCCACTAAATTCTACATTATCAACGAAAGTGAAATCAGTTCCCATACCATATAATTTGTGTTCATTATTTTGCTTATTTTAATTAACAGGGCGCACCCCTTAAACAAAATTCAAAAAGATTTTTTGGGAGATTTAATTTGTGGGAACCGCTAGGCGCCACGCAACGTTGATTCCATTTTGTCCTCATTCGATTAAAAAGTTCCGGAGGACATTTTTGTTTTTACTAGTTGCAGGTACCTAATAAATTAAATTAAGGCTCTCTATAACCCTGTAATTTCAAATTTAGAATACGGATCGGTCGATTTTGACTATTTATTTGTTGACCATTTTTATCGATATAATCGATATTATGTTTTTATCTCTATTTAATCAAAATATGATCTCGCAGAATCCATTATGTATTTAAATAAAAGTGAAACCAACGCAATTTCGAAAAAAAAACAACAATAAACCTAAAACCCATAACCTCGATTAGTGTATTAAACCAAGCAAGCATGACTATCGCACTTGGCAACTGTTATCGACGCCTGGTAACCTTGGTCGTACAAACACCATGGTTCCTATGCATTTCGATATCGATAACATTTATAATATGTAGACGGAAAAAGTATGAAAATTGAATTTAATTTGCTTTGCAGTAGTTACTTCTATAGCAACAGACTTAATTACGTTTTTTCTGAAAGAGAAATTAAAGGATTTTGTAGACGAAATAAATTGTATATTCAGTAGGTACACTTATTAGTGAGATGAGATTCATTTGATTCTATAAATATCGGTGCTACGTGCACAATTATTTTATATCTGCAGTTTATGAAGAAAATTCGTGTAAATTCATATTTATATGATAACCAAACTTCTTTTTTTAATTTCTGTTATACAAAATTACATTTTTAATTCATAAAACCATTGTTTCGTACTCCATAGGATATCTAAAAGGGGCTTAACAAAATCGTTACAATATTCTTTGTCTTATGCAAATGTGACGATTATAAAAATTTAAGTCTCTAATTACATGTGACCTGTTGAAACCAATCGGGGCGGAAAGATTTCTTTCACACTTTATGCGCATATTGTTTTGATTGTCGTAAGCGGTCGCTTTAGACACGTAATATATGCACAGTTTTGTCTAAAACCCGTTATTTTGAGATCTGCATACGATTGTTTCTGTGGGAAATAACATCCTTTGTTTTTGTTGCTTTAGCATTATATTTTTTGGAAGTGATTGTTTTGGGTTTTGCAGATATGTAATTATTATTTCTAAGCTGATGTTTTACTACTAACCACATACCTACTGAAATTAATATTTATTTTATTTGACATTAAAAATTCTTTCAAAATTCATCAAATTTATGGAAATAATTTGGGTACAATGAAGTAGGTAGGTATTAGGTATCCTTCAAAAACTAATATAAATAAAATTTATAATTTCATAATTTTTTTAAAGTACCTAGATTTATTATAAGTACCTAAGTAAAAAAAACTGAAAAATATAGTTGAAATGTTCATTAAAATCAATCAAAGTTAATTAAATAAAAATAACATTTCAATACACACTTCTAACGTAAGAAAAATTGTATTTATAATAAAACTGAAATCCAGTTTTATCCTGATTGGGTCCCACATGTATTTGCATAGATGCACCGATGCAACTGCACTCGCGAAACAGGTCCATTGCTCTTTATTCCCACGAGATGTGATCATTTCATTTATTATTTGCATTTGTGACCATTGTGCGTACGGCGTTAGACAAATTTGAATTTAGAATCAATCATTGCTTTTTAAATTCGAACGAGTTTATGGCCAGTTTTTTGTTGTTGTTTTGTTGTAGCTTTGGCTACATTATACATTATTTAACCTTGATTAAAAATGAGTAGGTACTGACTTATGTAATAATAATATTAGTTTAGTGAATAACTTCAATGCAGTTAGGTTTCTAAGTAGATACTTAATGGAATCTTCAACCAACCACTTAGTTTATTTACGGTGTACAGAAAGACAGGCAAAACAAACATGGCATGGAAGATCCGTTAGTAATATTTGTTCTGCAGAACACGTACTGTTGCACTTGCTAGTGTACGTGAGACATACTTACGTAGGTACAGTTGGAAAAGCATTTGTATTTTTTTTCTGACTTTAGAGTCCAGATACAAAACCGTTATAACCGAGTAAAGTAACAAAGTAAAGCCTCAACAGTGCATCGTGGGTAAAAATGACATAAAAATAAACCATATAATTTCTAATAAAAATTAACTGACGAAATAGTAATAACATTAAACTTCCTTTCTCAAGACCTCACTGACCCATATTCATAATTTTTAGCATAATTAAATACTTGATCCGTCAATGCTTGACCAATCGCTTTTACAAGGCGACCCTGTCCAGCCAAAAACGCATTATTAAAATCTTTTATAGCCAGTGTCAAACCCTTTCAATTTACTTTCACACGTTTTAAAATGTGGAATTTGACGACCAAACGAGCGGTCAGCTCGTAAAATCTGTTCAGTAAAAATTAAACGAACGAGCCCTGAATAATAATGCCGTAAACATTTATATTTATTGTAAAAAATCATTTGAGGTGGACTTTAAACTTTGTCCCATTGACGATAAAAAATTGTGATTTACCGGGTTACCTTAACGAACATTTAAATAATTACGTATCTTTTGGGGTAGACCCGAACAATCAATTTAATTAATATACGCTTTTTGGAGGGTAGACCCAATTTTTCCAAACAAAAAAATAACTCAGAAAATGTCTGAACGTGATGTGTGTGTGCCATAAAAATTCATTGTTTTATTTCCATATCTTATTATTGGTGAATCACGAAATCGGAAAAAAATAACGTATAAATTCAATTTGACTGTAACCGACTTTAAAAAAGTTATATAGAGCCATAACATTTGTAATTAGCACACTGTGTCATTTTAAAAAGCAGGGGTACAAAACAAATTACGTTGTTGGAACGTTTTTTTAGGCAAACGTTTTTTTAGGCAATGGGTTAGAAATAGATCAATCTGACCCCTTGGGTGGTCCGGTGGTCCTACGATTGTATCTCTGAAGATTAGTGTTTTTTAAACGGTTTCTAACATTACGACCGACCTACAGAGTTGAAGAAGATGTTCGTACCTAATACGACGATAACGCTTACACGAAAAACATAATTATGTATGATATTGTTTTGATAACAATAGAAATTCTTAAATTATTGTATTTAACAATTCAGATCATTCACAGAGCAAAGCAGCAGTACTTAAATACCGGTGTTTCAAAATTAAAAGAAATAGTGACGCACTTTCAAATCAAATAATATATGATTTTTAAAATTCATTTTCCTTTATTTTCAACATGGCTACGTCTTACGAGGCCCATATTCGCCTCGGTGCATAAGTCAAAGTCAACATATTTTATTCAATATAGGAGCTTGAAGCACAGATGCGGCCAGAAACTCTACAACATAACACGACTTAATAACTATTACAATATAAATTCTTAAGCCAAGGTTATGTATGCAATAATACATAGTCTATTTAATAAAACAACATTAATATTAAATAAAGCTAGTTGCACAACACATGGAACTACTTAACTTGACCTGCCCTATTAAGTGCTATATCGTAAAAGCTCGCTGTGCCACTTCTGATAAAGCGCTATGTTGCCACTTCAAACCAATGTCAAAGAGCTCATAAACTTGTCAACTTATCACTCTTATCAGGTTACCTACGTTAAAAACTTAGACCTGTATTTTCCATTTACTTAGCTAGAATCTTAAATACTTTTTTTTTGTTTATTTATAAACATTGCTCCTGTTTCACTTAAATAAAACGGTATAAATATTTAAGATAGGCATTTTCTATTTGAAGAAATTGTATTATTATTACTATATCACCAGTTTTTGTTCCACTATTGTGCAAAGCGAACGTTCCCCATTGAATAAAGAAAGATAAAATATTGCTTATTGTTCAAATAAATAGAGCATTCCGACTTCTGATCAACAACGTAGGTAACTTATTTTATTGCACCAGTTAGCTTTTAAACCAGTCTACTTTATATTCTCTAGTTTCTAATCTGTCTAAGCCAAGAAACCTGATCGAAATTTCAAAGTCTTAGCAACTAAGAAGTACTTGACAGTAACCTGAGCGTACCACGGCCGCTAATCCAGACCATATGTCTGCCTACATCTGCAACATACGGCGGACTTCTAAACCACTACACAGATAATTGCCCAAAGTTGGCAACATCTGCCGAATGTCCCCAATGAGGTGGCCGATTAACCGATGTCACACGTTTTTATTTTTGGTTTCAGAATTCAGAATTTTGCTTTTAAAACGAATTAGCATTTTAATGGATGCTCCAATTGGAATACTTTAAGGATGCGGCGTTTTTAATATTTTTTAATGATGCAACGCTTTTTCTTTCGAGCACAGGAATTTTGGTACCGAATAGGCAATTTAATTAAATAATGTGGAATTATAATGCACAAAATCCTTGAACTGTTCAGGCACTCAGTTCCTATAATTTTAATCAAACTCATAAATTATACTCGTTAATTAGAATATAATACAATTCATACCTATTGTCTTATTGTCTACCAAACTGTGTCATTTAAACAACTGACATACCATACAAAACTACTTTAGCAACTCGCACGAATATTAATCTAGCTCATTTACTTAACAAAGCCCCGTTTACAGTTAGCAGAAACATCTAAATAGATCATTTTAAATAACAGAGAGCAATTTTTCGAGACCCCTAACATGCACGATTTAACATCAAACGCGAATTCGTTATACACGTAGACTTATCTTGAGAACTCAACCTGTTATAGCTATTACCATAGCACCGGCCGGCTATTGTATTATTATACTATTCTCCTCATATTCATGGGTAAACATACACCCGTCTTTGTGTCCATTGTTCAGGGGATACTTAGCGAGATCACCCCTCGTGGTCATCTCGTCCTTTGTCTAGCACAATAAGAGATGCAGCATCAGAGGTCGCACGTCTTAGGACCTTAGGTCATCTGGACAATTGGTAGATACGTGTTTACTGTTAAAAACCGATGTTTAGACCGTTTTCCTCCCGAGAGCAGAGAAGATCTAGTTTGTTTTCAATTGTCTTCGACAATAGATGTGTCGGATGAACAATGGCTTTTTGTTCTTTTACAACTTAGCTACCGTTCCGGCCGTTAAGTCTTTATTGGAGGTATTTATCGATTGTATTGTTCCAGATTATAGTTTTTGGCTCCTGTTTCGGACCCGAATTTGAATATTAACGATCATGGGAACGGCTTGCGTGTCTCGTCTTGATCTCGTCTTGATCTCGTCTTGACTTTTTATGGGACGAGATTCTTAAATAATTTATAACTACTGAATTGGAACTTTTGGGATAATTACCCTGTTTCGGGACAGATGGCTTTTTATCACGGGTTCACTTTTAATTTCTGCAAGATTTTAAAAGATCACATTACATTTTCGACAACATTACCTAAGGAAGTATTTAATTTATTAAACATTTTGCCAATTTAAAACCTCTTATCATCATTTAGCACTCCTCAATCATGATGCGTTCCAGTAGCGAATCAGATGATGCGGTCAATTCCCAAGATTTATGTTTACGGTTGACATAAACTGAGGATGCGGTCGGTGCGCCCGCGCCGGCAAAATTGCATTCATCCTCAAAATTGCAGAATGAAAGCGAAAACCTTTTAACATTATCACGAGATCATAAGTGGTTTCACTTTTAACAAAATGCGGTTATATAAAGTCTGCGAGGTGTATGCCGGTAGTCTTTGAGGATCGATAGTTCAAGTTGCTGATAACGGCGGCGCTTTGATCGCGCACTGGGAGCTGCGCCATGCGCTCGCGCATCCTTTGATCTCGCCGCTCTGGGTGAGCTGCATTAAACATTCATTAAGGTTCAGCTCCTGGCTATTTATCGACATACTTGTATAGATTATTAGCAATTAATGTAGGTTAAATCAGTTTATTATGATATTTTATACCTTTTAAAAAAGTTTGTATGGGTCATTATTGGGAAACGGAGTCGGTAAGATCAAGTAATAACAAAGCCAGTGCGTTATGCATTAATTAACAGAGGTCCTGAATCAACATCCACACTAGGTAATGACTCGACCACACAATGGTGTTAAAAATCTTTGTTCTCATCATGAATATTACCTTAAATATTCCAAAAGGTAAAAGAAAGAAGTTCAAACTTCAAGAGGTGTATCTTAAAATAACATGGCCCTGACAGAGAACAGTTCTTCTTGTATAAAGTATGTTTCTTAATATGCTGAATGTTTTTAAGGGGATCATCAGACTAGTATGTTTGTAGTTTGTATGGCACAGCAGATTTTTTTTTTTGTATTTTTTGTTAGTCCTTTAGATACATTTTTTCACTTTGATGGTCTGATCATTCCCTTACCTAACAGTATAACTACATATTAAGGACATACCCCTGTATAAACACAAAATAAAATGTAATCTGAATCTTTTTCATAATTAACATTAATCGAAGGTTAAAAGGATTTTTCCAGTCTTCTGAAAAGTATGTTGAACCAAAGACTTTCTTTATTGTGCTGGAAAAGATTTTTGCCATTTACAGTGGTTGCCTGGTTAAATTAATTAATAAAGATTATGATTTATAGTAGATTACACACCGAGAGCAGGAGACCTTTCTTGGTCTCAGATCTCATGTAATTGCTGTGATCTGAGGCTTTCTTATTTACTGTCCGAGGTTAGTATACTATTTTTCTCCTCGACGGAGGTGGAAAGCGACAACTTCGTTTAGCGCAGCGGGACGACAATTGACGCTTTCCGTCCGGAGGGGAGAAAAAACTATTTTTTCAACCGATTTACATTCAACTGCAGGGCACAGGCCTTATAGTATCTAACACACCACAAAAAACGGTCAAGTACTGAGCCTATAATATGTAGTTAATAATTAGCATAGCGTTAAATAACGAAGTACCAGGCTCCCAGCGATGCGCAGGAGTTGCAACCCGTAACTTATTACCTAACACCAGCCCCGCACCTGCTAGACTTGATCAGTCACTGCCAGGGTTGAACGCACTCTCCTTCAGCCAGGACGCCATTTAAAAAAAAACTAGATTGAATGGAGCGGAAACGTAAAAAAAAAACAAGAAATCCTGGATAGATATAGTTGTTGCAATGAGATAAACTTTGTCCTGCACTTTATATATTATTCTCGTTATTTTTATATCTCGTATATATTAAGATTATTAAGCCTAAAAAAAATCTGCCTTCGCGTATTTAGTACCTACACCATAGAATAATTATTATTCTTATGCCTACAATATGATCGCGGAACGATAAATAAAAAAAAATTGCGCCTGAATTATTTAAGGGTATATTACCGTTGGCGCGCTCCATACAAACGTACTATGGTAATATTTTCAATACTAATTTTGCAGAAACAAATCTCTATGCTTCTATGGAGTCAGATTTTCGTTAAAATGTATAGTTTTAAAGTTACAATGCCTCAAAGATTTCCATACAAATCTTAAATTAATCCTAGAATTAAAACTGTATTATTTAACGAAAATCTGTCTTCATACAACATAGATATTCGTTTCTAGATTGCTTCTGAAAAATTTCATTGACTTTAATTGGTTAATATTGAAAATATCACCATACACGTTTGTATGCAGCGCGCATTTGCGCTCTCGGATTAAACTTCTCTTAAGCCCAGAATTTTTCTAGCACGAAATTCTGGATTCTTACTTAAAAACCTGCTTGTTACCTCAAAAATTCACACAAATATGTTCGCATAAAACCTATAATTGCTCATAAAATATGTATTAAATAAACACTTAGCCAATATAAATGAATGTAACAAACGATGAAGTTACAGCACGCTATACTAAAGTGATGCCGACAGTCGACACGCTACAATGCCTTCCTTTTCACTCACTTTCACAACAACTTACGCCTACTGGCATTCTGCAAAGTTTCTACATTCACTAACCAATGCTTAGGTAGGTACCTACAGTAGCATTTAGCTAAACTCGGCTAATATGGGGCGACTACGTTTAATTTCTGCAAATGATAATGGACTTTAAAAATTCGTTTGATGCAGTTTTTAGAAGCTACACAGTCATTATCTAAACTAAACAAAAGATATGTGTATGCTTTGGCTAGCGTAGCTCTCGAAAACTGCATCAAAGGATATAGGATCTTCTTCTTCTTCTTTATATGCTTAAGGTTTGTTTTTATGTTGCTTTTTAGACCATCAAACTGAACAGTGATGATATCAAACACAATTATTTCAAAGCCGTAAAAACTTCCTAACCAAAGCGTAAACTTGACATAGCTGGATGCAAATTTAATGAAATAAAAGCGATATATTATCGGTTAACGTTAACCTATCAAGCATTGCCTTTAACTTGTACGCCAAACTATTACTTACTGTTCCAGCATGTTAACATTGACATTTCACTACTAACTGTTATGGTAGTTTCACACGACAGACCAAACTACTTTTCGCTGTATTTTCATGAAATGTCAGTTTTGAATTAGTAGGTACTGTAAACATCACAGTTACATAATTATTACATCCTAAAGTTGCGCGGTAAGTAAAAACAGCTAAATATACTAAAGTAAATTTAGTTCTGAACGAAACGTTCAATTAAAGACATCCTGTTAAAAGATTTAAATCTAATCTCAATAATTGCATACAACAGCTTTTGGTCTAGACTTGTCCGCATTGTCCGTCTGAGCTACTAACCATGCAATTTGTTGTAATTTTAGATAATTCACTTTAGTTGACGGAACAAAGAGTGATGTGCCTTTTGTGTTTTGTTTTTATTAAGAACAAAACTTCAAAGTAAAATTAAAATATAAGCGGTCCGATATTAACCTGCAACCGTCCAGTGACTCACTTTCAACTAATGAGTAACCAACAATGCTATTTCCTGTTTTGTCACGCTTATTGTGTTTTTAATTTAATTTTTCACTAACCAAATGCAATTCGAAGTCAAAATAGAGAAAAAAGGCTTGAAGTGTTTGAAATAAAAAAAACAAACCGACCATTTAAGCGATATCAGATAATATTGAACAAATGTTAATACCTGGACACAATGCGCTACCTGGGTGCATGTCACTTATTTGTTTAGGCAGCCATGTCTCAAAACCAGTAGCCGGCTCTGAAGAGCCCAAACAACTATACATATACACAGATATACAGCGAGTGCGGGATTAGTTTTTGTTGCCTTTTTTATCTTCCCAGTCCAGCTAGCGCTCCTCTAGGGCTGTCAGTTTCGTCTGGCATCGTAAGCGTAACTTTATATTCAAGCTTTGAATAATCATGAAACGCAGCATATCCGCAACGGGTCGTTTTGACATCGAATCGCCTTTCACTTGGCCTAGATATTTGGGAACTGGTTCGCACAATGCAAGCTCGTGGCGATCTAGTCGCGTTGTTAACGCCCTTCCCGTCCGGTGCAGCTGTGGAAAGAAAGATAAAAGCTTAGCAGCCCTAAGTCGTGAGTGAATAAAATAAAAAAAGTGGAGCGGCGTGCGCTAGGGCGAGCGAGCAACCTGTTTGGATCGACGCGGGACCGCGCCCACGCCTGACAAATCCGCGCTCGTTTTACGATACGATACCCTGAACTATACTCAGCGAAGTCGGGTCGGGACGCGGTCATGTCCTGACTTGTTTGAGTTACACGTCATTTGATGATAGTCTTGAAAATGAAAAGATGACGCGTGGCTGCGAAAAGATTTATCCGTCTCGCCAGCTATACGCGTAGGCCGACCGACTCATACTTACAGTTATATTAATGAACGTAAAATTGCACATTACAGTTTTTTGTACCATTCGGTTAGCCGTAAAGTGGAACGTATAACAAATGAGAGAACACGCGAGTCGTGCCCCTGTAATTACGTTTTCGTCCGGACAAAGAGATGCATCTTCCATTTTGTTCGGTTGGTGCATTGATGCGGTAATGACGGCCACGATTTCTTAGCCGGGACGCCCGGGATCGTGACCCGGGGCTAAGCGTCATTCCCACGAGCCCCGGGCTGACTGGCTTCACAGACCATGATTACTCCAAAACCTTTGTGGCAAACAAAGCACCTCTACAACACTACAGAGATAATTTAGGAAGATTTCGACTAATGAACCCTACACCTGCGGGTAAAAAAGCGTAAACAAAGCGTTGTTTGTCGTGTTCCCGTGAGGACACGCTTCACGATTATCTATTCATGTAGCGCTGCGTTGTTTCCTGGCGCAGGAACGGCCGGCAGGATCAAAGCGCGGTGACAAACATTCCCCAAAAACGAAGCTTCGCTTTTCACGCTCTAATCGAGGAAGCGTGACTTCAAATTCTAATTTGATGCTAGGACCTTTCTATCCTTGTACAGTTTTTTGTTCCCGATCACAGATTCTAGTGGTGTTACGCGAGTGTAACGGATGCAGGCCTGAGACAACCTTGAATGCACGTGTACTGCATCAGCGCCTGTCAAAATGCTTAGTAATGTAGTTGATTACATTGTCAGCTTCATTCCGAACAATAGATTTTATTATCAACGTCTTGAGTTCCGATGGAAGCGTCACAAATCAAAGCTACCTGTTTCGGCCTTCACAATATGTAAATCAGTTTTTAAACACGCAACCTTTAAAATACTCAATTGTTGAAATTCTACAGTGGCGGTTAGATATACTGGTTTCGTGATGATCTTTGGCACTATTATTTAATTGCAAGCCGTAGTTTGTCACATTTTCTTATCGATTGATTTTTTCTTTTCTAGTTAGATTTTTCCTTAACGGACAAGATGGTGATAGTGGGAAATTGTGAATTGGAGAAAATTGGAGAACCAAATTTCTCTGGATTAAGGAGTAGGCTTCCCATATAGGCTACCACTTGTCCCCATCTTTAATCGCTCAGTTGACGCTGATACAATAGATGCATGGAGACTTGCATCACCTCTGACCACACCTTCACGGTCTTTGCTCATCTTCAACTTGCTTGCGGTCAACTTATTTGCTGTGACCTGTTCGTAAAACTCTTGCGGGTGCAATAAACGAGTAGAAGAGAGACGTGCGCTGCGCCCGCGCAGTTATTTAGGTCGACGGAAATAACCTCGGCACTTCGGCTGCCGGTTAAATCTGTACTCACAAACAACTGTCGTGTCGTGTGCGGCGATAATATTATGACGATTATTCATCATCATTGCCTATCATCGTCCATTGCTGAACATAGGCGTCTCCCCAGGCGCGCCATAAATCTCTTATCCTCAACTTTCCCCATCCTTTCACTCTCAGCTACCTATCACAGGTCGACAATCATTGTGAATATATTGCTCATAACTAATTAGGTATCTGCCTTATCTTTATCTATCAGCAAATATATCCATCAACTGTAATCTAATATCAAGATATTGTGTCTATACTACTGACACACAAAATTATCAACTCCAATACTGTAATGCGGAATTCAGAAATAATTATACAATCCAGTCTATATACTAGAGTAGATATGAACCTAAACATGATAAAAAGATTGATAATAACTTGTTTGCACAATCATCGTTCGTGCTCTGCGCACGCGCAAGCCAAGGCCACTTTGTTTACACACACCCGCATATTTACAAACCTTAAACCCGACCGATTCATATATAGCACACACTAAAACCAGCTAAAGTAGTTTGGCTACATCGAAAATCGGTCACGTAATATTGAGGCAAGAAAATGGCGGGAAACGCTTCATTGAACGTTTGGCGGGAAATTGCGTAATCACGTGAAAGTTCATTTTCTCTGCACTTTTTACAGGATTTCGCTATTTGCGCACCTTAGTATAGCAATTGAGTAATCTCAACTCTAATAATAGTTTCAAATTATAGCTGAAAAACAACTATTTCAGTTACGTTATGTAACGTGTCGTGGCGAAAATTCGTCACGCTGTCGATGACGTATTGTTGTCACATTATCATTTTCCTGGTGACCGTTTTGGACACGCGTGTTTACCCACGTGGTCTGTGGTTTTGGCGGGAATACTCCGCGTGGTCCACCAGTTGGCCTTGGAGGTCTCAACTCTTGATTACGTCACTGACATAGTTCCCGACTTGCAACCGACGCTGTTTTTTGCTGTGATACCAAAGATTTTCATTGGTCAGAGTTTGCAGTATCGCGTCACCTTGTAATTGTTTGTACATCAAGGTGCTCTTCAGAGTTCATCTTACAGGCGTCTGTGGTTTATTTTCAGACTGAGTTTTTAATTTGTTTAAATTATTTCAAACTAATTGTCGTGTGTGGAAAATGTGACGAAATTTTAGGTTGAATACCGGACCAATTTTTTCAAAGTTCAATGTTCAATATTGCTTCTTCCTGTTGTCTGTAGGTACGACTCTCTATTCGTATGATTCGTATAATATAATTCTTACTTTTTCAATATTCGAAAACTTGAGTCAAGGTGGTTTTGGCGGGAACAGAAATGATGTATAAGTAGGTACTTAATTGTATTTATTCTGGTGAATTTCCATAGTCTGTTACTGGAGTCTGTTACTGAACCTATTCTGATACAATTTACTTTTATTTTCGTATGTCAATGTATGATACATCTAACATTCTAGACACCTCAGTAGTATGTGTGAACTCTATCTCTCTACTACACTGATATTGTAACGTACCTATACCACCTATACGTTGTTGACGCCAACAAATGGTCGCCAGCATCGGCTCACGCCTGACCTTGGTTGGGTGTTTGTTGCCAAGCCGTTTTTTGTTCAGGTCACTTACTAATAATACTAAGGTCTTTATTAAACATCACTGGTTTCTTTTTTGTGTTTGCTTCTGTTTCGAACGAAGCGTTTTGCGATAGTACCTATCCTGGGGATAATCTTTATTTTAGATCCTGTTTCTTTTGAATGACTTATTACGTAAAATTACTCAATTATTACAGGAACTATTTCATGATACTGTCAAGTTTATTTAATTTATTGGACAAAACTAAAATTTATGATTAAGTTAAGAAAGAGGACTCCATCGAACGAAACCCTTTACGCCAGTAACTCACATCCAGGGCCTATTATAATACAGATTAAACAGTAGTAAAACGATCGTAAAACTTTATAGTTATTAATACTAGAATTTTTTGTCAAAATTAGAAATGGTCACAAAGGGTGTCGCCGACTGGCGATAAGTCATAGAATGGATTCCCTTGCTTTAAGTATGCTATAGCCCTTTTACGATCATGGATAAAGTCGTAAAAATGTTGACTGGTTGTAGTTTTAATAGTAATAAGGTGCAGGCATCCGGGCCGGCTTAACGAACGAACTGTTTCGGCCTCGTAAAATTACAAATTCAGTACCGGCCACGCCTCCCTTAGGTTTTACGACTAATTTTATGCATTAAAGCAACTGAATACAACTGCAACCCTCAAGCTAACAAGACTCGTTAACTTTCCCTTTCTTTTTATTGATTGTTTCTTTATTTATTATCCCATTTTTCTCTGTTTCATGTTCCTTCTCTCCCTCTTTCCAGATTTCCTGAAGCCCCGCAAGCGGTTGTCGAGCAACGGGAAGAAGTCGCCGGCGCACAAGCACGAGTGCGGCGGCGCTCACATCCGCCCCCCGAAGGTGGCGAGACTTGCGCAGTCGCACTTCAAACGTCCCAGCTAGGCCACACCACCGGCCGGCCCACGCGTGGGATGCACTGCCTCAGTTGAACACGGAAACGCTGCTTGCACAAAGGCAGCTATTCGCATCGATCATGTTGAAGACATTTAAAAGAAATAATGTTTAAATATTGTTCTATTCTGTGCGCGGTGTATGAGAGGCAATTGTGCAAATTTAATTTTTATCTCCTAATTTATTTTGAATGTTTATAATGCTATCGCATTATGAAGAACAATATAATAATGTTAAGTAATTTGTAAGATAATTTCAGACATTATAAGAGCTAGGATAATAATATGATTAATATATTTTTCTGTCCGGACTATGTCACTAACATCACAAGCTCTACGTTGCTCAATGCTTTACCACAATATTCAGATACCTAACTAGTAGCACATTATATCTGAATTCCATCTAATTTGAAATAACAACGTTATTCAACATCTCAGGCAATTGTAATGTGGCAATTAATTATAAGTTTATTATGATCTCTTTGACAGTAAATTAAGTTATATTAGATTTAGCGACTTACTTTATGGTAGTTTAGAGGTGGTGATACTGCTGCATTACTGGTGTATCTTTCATACAAAGGTCACAACTCAACAAAACGCCTTGGGAATGCTAACACGCCTGGTGGGAATATAATTTTCACCTGGCGTAGGAGTATTTTTGATGCATTTTATAAAATTATACAATGAGATGACATTTATTCGATCTTTCTTTCGCTTTTGCGAGAAAGATAGAAATTTTGTCGTTTCTGTAAGAAATTGTCTTTTTTCACAATACCGTTTTGCAAACAACAGCAATTTAGTATAAGTGAAATACAAATACTCAATAATATAATACATTTTGTTACCTTTCAGGTAACAGGATAATTTTGCCAGTTTCAATTTAAAATGTAAAGTACAACATTAAATAATAAATACTTGAGTATTTGTGTTTTAAAAGTTTCTAACTTTTTATTACAAAGTATATTTGTTTTGTTGTTGTATTTTAATGGATTATATTGACTATTGTTTTGCTTTAAATATTGGAATTCTAAAACTAGTTGTAGTTGTGTCAATGGGAATGATTTGCAGAACATAGTTTCGGTAACATTTCACATTTATGATTCGGTTTTAACAAACTGCAGCCCTTTATGAAAGTACAAATTAAATTCGCGTCGGTTTAGGTCTAAGGGCTGTGGTCGCCATTTATAATAAAAAGACAGACGAGCAATCATTTTTGTTGCATTCATATTTTATTTTTAGATTTCTAACGTTTTATTTGATAGTAGTTTTTCTTGAGGAAGGGAAAACTTAGGGAATACATTATGTATATTTCTTTTTGGGTACAACACTGGTTGTATACGTATTGGGTACAAGTAGCCCTTGTTATGTGTACTCGGTCTGACTTCAATGAAATAAAAAATGAATTTGTTTAAAACTTGACGGAAAAGAATAGAGAACAATATTTTTATAATGCCAGTGAAGGCAAAGTTTCATTGCTACTACAGATGTAGGTGTTCGTTTACTTTATGATTTGTTTATAGAAAATTTTGACGTTGTTCTTGACTATTATGAATTGTGTTTAGCGTGTAGTCTCATTAACAGACGTATCGACGTTTGCATCGATTGTTAATCCATAAAAATAATACACGTATAGCCTGACCAGGAATATAAAAAACCTGGTTTGGGGCGGGCGCTGGAATCGATTGTCACCTTTAATGTCAGTGTTATAAGTACAAAAATTAGTTCCAATGATTTTCCGCAACATGGCGAGGTTTTTTATATTTCTGGTCAGGGTTTACCTATTTATGTCGTCATAACTTAAGCTTCGGTAATGAAACTTAAGTTCAGAATAAAAGGATAGTAAGATAAATAGTTGTCCAAAAATATTATTTTCGGACAATTATTTATGATTCACACTTTATGCAATCGATATCTTCCGTTTCTAAGACTACAACCAAAATATTTGATATAATTTTGTTGTTTGATTCGTCAATTCGGATGTTTTATGCGCCAACTAGCCTAGGAACATAATTCTGTCTGAATTAACGACAAAAATCATGCGTTCGCTTAAGAAAAGAAGTGTACTCAGAAGTGGAACCAAATTTTATGATTAAAACAATTTTAGTCGTCGACACTTTGAGGCCACTTCGACCATCGTAATTCTAATTTAATTTTTTCTCTAACTCCTGTGATGTATTAAATATGATCTCAAAACATAATTTTACTGTATGCAATTGTCATATTTAATATTTTGTTTAAAAATAGCTTTAGTTGCTGAATAAGTAACTACATAACGGTATCCCTGGAGTGTGCAAATGAGAAATGATTTAATACATCAATTAATTTTATTTTGTTTAACGTCAACTAGAGAGTTAAAAAGTCTTTGTTTAAGATTTGTTTAGACGACTGATTAATGATTTAAAATGAGGTAGGTATGGAAAGTGTAAAATAAAAAGTAAGTCGATCTCCGCTGCACTGTATATTACATGCACACTTGTGTATTTATTGTATCGAGAGCGGGGTGTGTAGTGTACACAGCTAATGTTTTGATTTCTGTAAGTGTAAGGGATACACAGCAAATTTTAATATATATTATGTTTAATTATTGTATTCATTGAGGCTGCAGAGGCAATATAAAATACTGTAAAGTCCGTGCCAAATAACACAGCGTTTAGCACCAAAATCTTTCAAATAATGTAATATCCTTTATAAGTGTGAGGATATTTTGGTCTGTACTATACTATAGAGCAGTTCATACGAGAGCTGGTGACTCAAGTATGACTGTCACACCAAAACTGCGTTTAATGTTGTAAATATTTGGCCAACACTATCTTATTCATGTTTTATAGTGTATGAGTCCCCCATATATTATGATATTGTCTAATGTATAAAACTTAATTTAGATAAAAAGCTTACTTCGTACGGTATTTCGTTGTTTTCATTCATATAACCCACACACACCCTTATTATAATGGAAGTAATGAAGAATGGATAAAGGATTGTTAAATCAAACAAGTTAGTTGGATGCTCGTATGAAAATGTTTACTGATATCACAATCAAGTCTACACAACTACCCGATTACCCACCTTATTCGTGTACACGGCGATTATTGATGATTTACATAGAAATACACTTTAGTTACCAATTAGTACACTCAAACGCCGCAACATGGCCGGCGTCGCTACCATACAACGTTATTCTATAATTTTAAATACAATTTGTTTTTGAAACTGACTATACTTTTGGATTAAATGCAAAAGGTCCTTCTGGCGTGCTATAAACGTTTTAATAATCCCTAAACAGCTAGATTATCTTGACAGATCGATCTAAGTGTACGATACCTCGTGTGTGAAAGTAAAAAACATTTAGTTGATTAGAAAATTACTTGCTAGTCAGTACAACACTATTTTGAATGTGACGAAAAGATGCTATAGGATAGGAGGTAATCACAATAAATTCAGTATAGTTAATGGACATTAAGTACGGTTTAGTTAGAACATAGCAAACTGGGACCATTTACGAATCCGAAAAAAATACTAATCTATAGAAAATGCTTGATCACTCGGCTATTTCCATGCTGCCATTCCATGCATATTGGACGTTAAATTTTTTCTCTCGAATGAATTTAGGGAAATAATCGATGGCATGAAAATAGCAGATGGATCAAAATTCAAAACTAGTAAAGTTGGGTAAGACAATCCTTTCTGTTCCATCCATTGACGGTGTCCCGACCATCGCATCGAATGTTCATAGATTGTATACTCTGAAATGGAATCCGATATCAAAAATTTCAAACTAAAGAGTGTCTTTTGTTTTAAATTTTTGATCTCGGATTCCATTTCAGAGTATAGGCACAGATAGGTACACTAAACATTTAGTTCCTAATTTGGCCACTGGAACAGAATGATTTGTCATAAAAACAAATGTGCATTTAAATGTCAGATCGCAAAAAACGTTATTATTGTCACAACATACAATATTTAAAAGTTGTGTAATTTTGTTTAATAGGCGTTAACACGAAATATGAACGGTAATTTAGAACATAGCCACATGGTATCAGAGCTTACAATACCACGCGGCCTCACCTCCATCTCATGCAATAATACATATAACTATCCAATAATTAGTTTATACACATTTACAGTAATAGAGTTTTACACTTAGGCACATCAATTGTTATAAAATTACGATTTAATTCGAAAACGTGATCCTGTCACCGATATTCAACTATATCTACCACGAATCTAGTAAGTACGTAATAAGTGATTATTTTAAATTATTTATGTGGATTAGTTAGTTACAATATAGGTAACATAATGAGCTACCACCGGCAACTAGGCGGCGCCACTGTCAAGAGAGGTAAAGAATGTTAATAAATTGTATAATATTTAATTATTTGTTAGAAATGGATACTTCAAAAACCAGTGGCGCCATCTAATGACGTGCAAAGGTTATCCAAATTATCAGAATCTGAAACAATTAAAAAAATGATCGAACCAGAATTTATTAAGAATTTTCTACTACAACATCTAACTTTTGAAATATTTTAAAAACCAATTAGACTTCTTTCGCCTATATAATACTAAGTATATAAGGAAAGAGCTTTAAAGCATTTAGACTGTGGGGATGTCTGATAAATTTGTACTTTAAAATTTCCCCTCACCTCGCATTAATCAGTGCTAGTATGTAGCGTATAACATTACAATATTTGTGTTTCAGGATATATTTAATTACACACTAACTTGGTCGTAATGCTACGTTACTGAATGTCTACCTAATCTAGCATAAAATAGGTAGGTGTCGTTTATAATTTTTATCATATTATTATAACGCATCTAGTGAGCGTAACATCGAAACATTGATATTTACTGGACGCTAGTAGGATATCATTTATAATAATAATGAAATGTAATATAGAAGACAGCAAATCTTTAGTAATTTGGACATTGAAATCACATTTTATAAAAACAAATTTAGTCTATAATATGGCTTCATCTAAGAGTTATCAAATTTAACGAAGCAGGGCCCGCGGCATGATCGCGCGATAAAACGCTATCGCGCCCTAGCTCCCTTTCTTTTTGCGCGCGAACGAACGAGTTAGCAGGCGCGATAAAACGTTTATCGATGTATCATGCCGCGGGCGCAGCAGTTGGTGACAATCGGCATGCTGGATTCTGATTAATTTCCATCTTAGATAATGGCTAATGGAAATGCTTGCCCAGATTAATCTCAAACCTCACAACCAACATCGTTCAACCAAAGATTAAACTAAGCAGAATCAGCATATAATTGTCGCCACATGAACCTCCACTGATAAAATGTAGACATATATCTATATCTATGCAGATACACTACACCCATAGCTTGTATAAATCTTTGATAAAGTTATAATATCTAAGTTAAAAAGCCACTACGCTACATCCCTGATATTCTTGTGGAATCATAGATTTCTGAAAGATCTTACGAATGAATCATAATTATTTCATAATCCTTAGTTCCCGATAACCGAAGTTTTTCTTATAAAGATTGTAGCCCTAAACATTCTATAAGCTCTAGATAAATATAAAATATTCTAGACATATATAATTCAAAGTCGGTTTGGTGTCGAAGTTAGTTAAAACGAAATACAAAGTACGTCGAGTGTTAAAGAGCAGTCCAGCTGTCTGCAAAATTAATTTTAAATTGGACGGCAAACTATTTTTGGTTAGAACGCTGTGTCAATGAGTAAAAGTCACTTACTAAGTTTATGGTCATCGTTATATGAAGAACAATTTGTTCTTCGACTATGGTGGCATATTAGTTCCGAGAATTTTTACTCATTACCACGACGATATGCCAAGATTGAGAAAAGATAATATTGACCAAAGGTCCCGAAAGCATATGAGAAGAATTAAATGAACACAAACTAAAGTCAATTTTTAAACGCAGTCGATAAGCATTAACAGTGTTGTAAACGTTTTCAAATCTTCAGGCGTTAAAATAAAATTAAAACTAACAGCTAAATTCTCGAGACAGCCTGGACTGTACAATAATCTAAAACTTTACAAACTACAGACAAAATCACATTTGTATTTAATAGACAGTGTAAAAATAAAGTTTATTAAACTTGGCCTATGAGTTAGAATTCATTGTACTTCATCTATTTGAAAAGCTTACCGTTATTATCACACATACCTATTAGGTAAATATCGAACGACGATTATACAAAAGATTAATACTAGAGAATAGAGCCTAGGTTTTAGCAGCGTACTAACTATTGAACTATTTATAACAAATGTGTGTGATCAGACTTGTAATTTATCATTAATCAGAGAGTAAATCTTAAGATATTCCTGTTTTTCTGAGTGGTGCTTAAATCGTATTAGTTTAAGTGTTAATTTTAAAAACCACAAACATTTTATTAATATTCTTATCAATAATTTGAATGAAGGATGAATGAAATACACTTGCAATAAACACTAAACACAATTATTTGATTACCGGACAATCTGAGTGATAATTATACTATGAAAGAAGCTTAATACGATTTAATCATCACCCTACATCGACTTGTTCCCGCACCACCCTATATGTCGTCGATTTGCCTGTACACTAAGAGCAGGCGCTCGATACATCAAGAAATATTACAAACTTCTTAAATTTTCGTTTAACTTCCACAATATCATTTTCGCACACTTCAACTTCTAATGTTTTAAAGATGGAAATTAACTATTTATAATGTAGGTAACAGTGCGCAACATGGAACATCAATTATTTAAATTTCTAATCACCAATCCGTTTCAACGTTTCAAAATCCAATTGCGAAGCGTTTTTTAAAGTGCTCGTTTAAATTACCTTACTTGTCTTAAAAGATGAAAAGTTTAATTTTTAGTTAACCATAAACGAATTACAATTTATTGAATGAAAAAATATACTCGTCTGGGCACTTTGCCCTACGATCAAAGCGGTTATTCAAAATGGAAGATTTACGTACATTTCTAGGTTTTAAAGCCAATCTGATAGGAAATATTCATTCAAATTCTTTCTAAAACATTTCTCATTTTGAAAAATCTGACTTTTCTCAGTGATTACAACACGGGAACCTAAAAATCTATACCTACTGTAATTATTAGACCACATTTAAACTACAAACACTAATGCGGGGTGAACTAAACGACTCTAAACGGCAAATAATAAGAATGATTATTGTCTGACACTGGGTTATTGTCTAGACAGCAGCTCAGGCTTCTCTATGCTCGCCTCACTATTGACTATAGTACGCCTCGCTGTGAAACTCGTCCCACATAAAAAGTCTCGCAAAAGAAGATATTTTGACGCTTTTGCCGTTATCATTAGAGATGTATTAAGAGTCTTATTATGTTGGACTGAACTGGTAAAGCAGTCGACCACACGGTGTCGTTCAGATGTTCGAAATGCAGAAGTTCGAATGTAAATTGTATGATAGACTATAAGCGACGCTATGGCCTAATTTACTCTAAAGCAATTGGTACCTATCACTTTGTATGCTGATTGTCTTTGTTTGACAATGTGATACTATCTCGGTTATCTCGAAGCTTTGTACGTTTTCCTGTATAGATTACAAATGCTTATCATTGTGCAAACTTCATGTTTTTCGAGTAAATGAAACCACATCGTCGCAGTTGCCAGTTTTCGTCACCGCCTCGGCAATAGAGTATACTATGTGACGCATACACGAAGACAGGCCCTCAGAACCGTCGGAGCGAGCCCCGTAAACAAAAAGAAACTGTAACGGGGTAGGAATAGGAACCAAAATAAAAGCAAATTAAAAAGGGATATCTGGATGTTTATTTACAATTTGCTCTCTAATAATAACTATCTGATTATTATTGAAGAAAAACTTAAGCAACATAAGTGCTACATCCCCTGATTACCCACATATCGAATTTAAAACATGTTAATCATTTCAACTCGTGTACACAAGTTATAGTGCTAAATTAAAACATAAAAATACCCATTATTGTAGAGTTAGCGCTTAACCGGTACCGTCAGGTACTTACAGTTAAATATTAAATGAAATCATTAAAATCAAACGTATAATATATCTATGCAAATAGTTTCACCGTTAATGGATAAAATAATAGTACGATACAATCACAGTGGAAATGAACAAACGCACGATGCGCCCGCGCCTTGAGCTCGGCGCTTCCGGCTAAATTATAAGGAAACTATAAATTGATATAAATTTGTTGATGCATAATTTTACATAATTAAGAAGTATTTGTACATTCAATCGATCGATTATATTCGTAAAAACAATAAATTATTGTCAATTTTCTAACATTTCGTGGGAATTAATATGGAAATTCACTATAAAGTCACCGTGCAGTGGTGAAACCATCGAAACTACAACTAAATATACATATACACGGGGCATGATTCCATTTAGCTGCATCGCAAAGTGCAATTTTATACACAAAAATAAATTTTATTGCAACAACCCAAAATTTACAAGCATTTTTCTAAATATTGAGTAAAATCACAGAAACAGGCGACGTACAGTTTTGATTTATTAAAGCGTTTCACGACCGAATCGCGCCATCATATGCCCCATATACACAATACTACGATAATAAGGCAAATTCGTCAACTAAGCGAAAACTTTAGAAATCTAAGGAAAAAATATTATTATTTTTAAATATTTGTTAACATTCCATCTGTTAATAGTTTAATACACTTAAAAATAAACCCCAAAACTCCGAAAAAATAATAATTAAAAAAGGTAATTAATAATAACTAATGTGAAGTAACGTAACTGTGAGGCAAACAGATACACCGGTGAGAAGCGACGTGCTATTGAATAGAGATCATTGACTAAAGCCTCGACAACGTACCATCTCCGCTACAACTTATATAGGTATACATACATATCTACTGGAACACAAGGACATATTTTTGAGCTATTTTGTTACAACGAAAAGGCAAATTTAAATATGTGTACGGCCCATCACATACATGTAGAATTGCGATTCGGAATTCCGAATGAAAACAGGTTTTTCGTATAGAGGTTCCGTCCACATTTGCGAACGGGTTTTCAAGCCTATACAAAAACCGGTTTGCATTCGGAATTCCGAATTGCAATTCCGTATGTATGTGATGGGCCTAAGAGTCATCGATGAACAGCTAGCCCGTATTTACGACACATAATCGGACTAAACTCATCAAATATATAAATCAAACGACACTGAACATAATTACAAATCAAATATTTAACCATTCTTTCTAAGTAATAATTAGTATCCATTTGTTTAATTCCATCATGATTCTCAATGGATGTAACAGAAATATATTTTGTGTTTAAAACAAAATAGCATTAAAGCATGTCCTCACATTAACAGTTCTTAAGCATTGCATTGAATAAGTTAACATTTTCATTTATCAAGACATAACTAAAAACGTTCTTAGTTAAGGTTAGACACAATTTCATCCATATTCGAAAGTTAGAAAAGATTAAAGTTAAACAAAACAATTAAACTAATAAGGTGATAACTAATTGCCATCATCACTAATTATAATTACAGACACAAATAGAAAGCAGAGACCAACTTTTGAGCGTTATTCACTCGAAAATGACAAGTAATTCTATAGATAAAACGTTATGTATTCAATGCAATGCTATGTTCACTCCATGATATATAAAATAAAAGATAATGCGTACAGATAAAACTAAACTTTAGATTATTGTCAGGCAGCAAAGCTAATGAGCTAAATTACAGTAAAAATTAACATTACATAGTCTTGTCGTATAAAATTGTAGGATAATTGATAATCATAAACATTAGACTTGCAAAAAAGAATGTATGAAAAGTGCGATTATAAGTGAATAATTGAATATAAACAAATCTTAATACTAATTATAAATACTAAGTAAGCGAAAATAATAGAACAGAGCGCCTCGGAACTCGCAACCGTGGTTATAAAATTGTTATATCAGTATATCGAATACTATGTTTTAAAATGACTACTTCAAGTTGTACGATATGACTTATTTTTAATACTTATATACAGTTTAAGGTTTGCGATTCGAAGCGACGCTCTCAAATAAACTTCACAGCAAACATAGTGGAACTTACGACATTGCGTAAAGGCAAAGAGGTACGCGGGATAAATGATACGTAGGAAGTGGGGCCTGCGACCGACGCGAGTTCACAAACGGGAACAGATACCCAGGTGATCAACACTCGACGCGGAATATTCACCAAACAATAATTAGCTTTACTAAACAACTACACGAATCAACTAAAACTTGCAGTCGTATTATAATTGCATTACTTTGTTTTTTTTTGTTATAGTTTAATAATAAAGAACATTTAATTAAATTTTGTTCTATCTAGAAGTGAATATACATGCATATTACACTCATTAATTAATTAGTGTGTACTAAATGTTTATAAAATTCTTAAGATTTTTTTTTCTTTTCGTTAATATAGTTTGAATCTAAATCTATACAAGTAGTCCATCACCGCGCCCTACACACAAATCTATCTACATAATATAAAAACTCCCGTTAATATGAATATAGTAGTAAACACAGCATAAATGTTTGTTTGTTTTTTTAATTAAACTACGCTACGTGATATGGAAAGTAACATAAACGTATTAATAAATCTCAAATACCTAAAGCAAACCGTTACATTCTACGCACAAGTTAAAATCAAACTTTAATTGACAAAATCACCGTCACATAACAACTAAAATACCTACAGAAAGTTAACTCTCCTAGCGTTATATTATATACTCGTATCGATATATATATAGTAATATAATATGTCGTACACAACGCGTCAGTTCATTCGACCATCGACGTATCGATTCATAGTCGTCCTTCACGATTACATTTCCCATTATTAAAGATTTGGTACAAACACTAAAATCTAAGATAAAATATTAGTAAATGCAACCTACTCACCCCGCTCTCCTGCAAAATCATAATAAAATTACCACGAAATTTACAATCCATATTATACAAGTAAACAAAACTTTGTCACTAATGCCTACCTCATAATGCGTAGACAATGAAATAGTTAAAATTAAGGCGATATAACCTATAGATACGATCAGTAACGGTCCTTATACTGTGGACTAAACAAATAAATTACTGAACACTAAATTAAATGATTAAACACATCTCATACTCATTAAGTGTAACATCGACACGCACTAAGTCTACGCTCGGTAGCTCGTGAATACATTGTGAATAATTTAAAACATCTCTCCCAAAAAAACTTTGATTTGTACAAGATAAGTTGACTCAACTATTAATAAATAGCCATCGAACCGAAACCCGGCTGAATCAAGGAACTGTATACAATACATAACACACACTAGTCATAGTTTTGTTTTAAAAATTGTAGTGTGAAAGAGTCGATCGAAACGTCGGTTCCTTACAATATCTCAGTCGCCCTTACAGCGAGCCGGCGACCGGGTTCAACCTTACCCGAGCGCCCGCCCTTCTGTAAGCGACGCAGAGTTTATTTTAGTCACAATTACATAGATATAGTCATCTAACATTGTCTTTTAATCGTATCAATCACTAATACGTCGGTCTTCATTTCATTCACCAGCATGGATACTCCATCAAATCTTCCGAGACATTATAGTATCTCAATCATAAGCTACCACCTTCAATCGTAGAAAGGTGCCAATAACCCTCGTTAAAGCACATCAGACGTGAATTAGTTCCTCACATCGAAGGCGACTATGTGTCGTATAGTGACGCAGGTCGGTTAGCAGGCGTATAGCGGCGGCAGCGTGTCTCAGTCGGTGTACCAGAGGTGCTGCTGGTGGTGCTGCGGCACGAGGTAGGTGGGGGAGTAGGGCTGCAGGTAGCCGGGCAGGCGCGCGCCCGACGCGTGGTGCGCGGGCGGCGGCGCGGCCACGCCCCCCACTCCGCTTACACCGCCCCTGTTGCCAAACACACGTGTTAGTTTGCTAGAATTTATTCAACCTGTCAAGTGATCTAATTTCGAGATGATTAAAAGTTGCGATGGGCTAATTACCTGTCACACTGGAGTTTACTGAACAGATGGTGTGAATGCGAGAAAGGATAAAGATCAATAAGTGTTTTGTCCTCTTCTGTCAATAAGAGATTCATAAAGTTTTATTCCAGTTAAAAAAAAAGGAGATCGCTACCTTATTGCTGTCGACAGAACCATATTCTTTTGTACTATGGCGGGTACATGTGCCCAAGGAAAGAGAAAGATGTGCTGAGAAGCTCAAATTGTAAATGTCCAAGTCCATATCACTATCTCATATGCGGTTACTAACGCGATGACGGTCTGTCTACTAGCGTAAATAAGCGAAACTTTTTGGTCCACGTGTGGATCACTGACACCCTCTCGGGGAATATAGTCATGTGCATATATATGTAAACAATTCTAAACAACAATAAGAACTAATTCTTCGAGTGCATCTAATAAGGAATGTTATTTTTGATACCACACATTCTATGATAATTTTCATTCTATTACCCGATTTCGACGACAGCAACAACTTATTTACAAAAGTGACTGCTTTTGCGGTTCGCTCTTTCCGATGCCGAGCGTACCCTTCCGTTCCTATACCACATTGACATGATCACATGAGAAAGCAAACAAAACGATGTGAATAATAAAGGCAATTCTTACGTGTGGTAGTGGTAGGTGGGTACGTATAGCGGCGGCGGCAGGTAGCCGCCGGGAGACACTCCTCCCCCGGGCGATAGCACGCCTCCGCTACCAGTTCTGAAACACGTACAACATATTCTACAATGAGATACAATTATCATAATAATTTATTGTCATGAGATTTTATAAATAAGGGGCACATGAACATCTTAAAACTAAGAGAGAGAAAAAAAACCGACTACGGCGAAGCAAAAGGGAGGGTTATATTTTTGACTGGTATGTATTGGAAAAATATTCTTCAAAATTATAGGTATCCGTTTTGTTCATAAAAAGGCTGAAAGTCACCCAAAGGGCAATGGAGAGGGCTACCAACGAGATCAAATCAGAAATAAAGAGATCCGTAGAAGAACCAGAGCTGGGAAAGCCCAAAGAATTGCTAAACTAAAGTAGTAATGGGCGGGACGCATTGCTCGCAGAACCGATGGCCGATTGGACTGAAGAATTCTCGGGTGGCGACCGTGTACCGGAAAGCGCAGCGTGGGTAGGACCCCACAAGGTGGACCGACGACCTGGTGAAGGCGGCGGGAACTCATTGGATAAGGGCAGGGACCGGTCGTTATGACCGACTCCAATCCAATATGGTCAACATGAAAACGCCTTTGCGTGGCCTTATAAATTGCACTCATCAATTCCATGCTTTTTCTTATAGCTGTCTCCTGTTTGCAATGGAGAGAAGTAGGATATTTCTTTTTCTTACTCCTATCTTCTTTGATTAATTCATTGCGGGTTCCAAGACAGATTAGAGTAATCCCCCGGGCTCGCTGGACTTCATTGTCTAGTGTTGTAAATGGTCGCCGCTGTTGATCCTTGTTTACAGGAGTTACAGCGGTTAATACGTACTTGTAGTGTGGGTGTGGGTGGTGGTGCCAGGCGTGGGGCGCGTGCTTGTGTGCGGCGGGGGGCCCGCTCACGCTGACGGGGGCCACGCTCGCCACGGGGGCCCCGCCCGCGCCGCCTGCCGGCAGGTACTCGCGGCAGCCTCCGCTCTGTTTAATAAATAAATAATAAATAAATATCTTGGACAGTGTCACAGAAATTATCTAGTCACATTTAAAGTTCCAGAATCTAGCCTGGACTTGTATTATGATAACTAGACAACGATATAGAATACATATATAGATACAAACATCCATGACTCGGGTACAAATATTCATATTCGTCATACAAATATTTGTCCCTTACGGGATTCGAACCCGCGACCCCCGGCACAGCAGGCAGGTTCACTACAGACTTTGCTGTCGGGCCGTCATGTTTGACAACATTAACTCATTAGTGATTCAATAACCCGGAGAGCAAGCACGTATCCAGGGATAGGGGGAGGAGGGATGTCTCCCCACCCTGAAATCCATCCATTCATGTATTTCAATTAATATGGCTCTCCAACCAAAAGGATACGTGCTTGCCAGAGAGCGTCTACACATTTTGTCAAAACTAAAAAAAACACACATACATACAAAAAACAGTTTTGAAAATATTACATTAGGTACAAAACTGCACGGGGCTTTGACTCCAGTCATCGAATATATTTTATCTCAAGATGATTTTATCGAACACGAGATTTCATAAAAATCGGTCCAGTAGTTTTTGTGTGATGCTCAAACAGACAGACAAGAATCGGTGATTTGGAGTCAAAGACAGCACTTTTTCGTGAATATCTTCAAAGTAAGTTCAGTACCTTCTGTTAAAAGTTTTATAACAGTTTAGATTATGTCTGTATGTTTTAATGACATCATAAATTTGCTATTATATCGAAAGAAGCGCTGTGATAATAAAGTAACTTACACTATCCCTCTTGTTGTGTTGGGGCGGCACGTACTGGTTGCACTGGTAGTCGTTCGTTTGACGGACCGCCGAGACGTTCTGAAAAGATACAGGCAACATTCATTGATATGCGAGAATTTTAACAACATGCATACTAATTATGTCGAACTTGATCAGGATTTATACGTCTCACTGAAGTGAACGGGAAAAGTTATCTTCTCACTAATAACTGTTTATTCATCGTATGGCTGATTCTATTACACTTCAGAACAGATATAATTAAAATAAAAAACACCAAATACAAAAACATCAAGAATTTAGAGCAGCGAGTCATCGAGTCGGTCTAGGTGCGTCACAGCTGCCGGTGTCAGATAGTTGAAGTCCTCCATGGTGCCACGGTATGAGTACAAGGGGCATTCGGATACTATGTGTTCCACGGTCTGCTGGGGGTCGCCGCACCGCGCACGGGCATGCCGCTGATTCGCTCCATCCCTACTTGTGCCTCATATAGCCACATTTAGCATGACCAGTTCGGAGCCTAATCAGGCGGCACCAGACTTTGCGACGATGGTCAAATCCCGCTGCTGGCCTTTGGGGGCTGAACGTGAAGGTATCTGAGTATAGGTATCAGATACCTTCACTAATAAGTGTTGGCGCCGTATCACGTAAGCAATTTTTGAACGCCTGCGTGCCTGTGTGTGTGGTGACTAACTAAGCAGTAGGCAGGTGTACATACATAGTGCGGCACGTGGTCCTGCTTGCTCTGCGCTTCCTGCTGCGCAAGCGCGAGGATGCGTTTCTTCTGGCTCTGCGGCGTCGCCTGCGTGTGTGCGTGCGCGTGCGTGTGTGTGTGCGGCGCCGGCGGCACTTGCGGCTGCGCCTGCTGCTGTTGCTGACAATACAAACATATGCTTTAGTACATGGTATAATTATGTTTATGACGGTGGTCTGTCGAGAACGTACATTCTAAACGTTATGATATAACATTTAGTTACTACATTTATTTAGCAAAATTTTTTTAGTTTTTAGGAAATCTTCTTCATGGTGATTTTATTATTTCTCTCCTAATGTATGGGATTTTAATTTTGCGTTTGGGATGAGAAAACGTTTTGTGAAAATTGCAGTTTTTCTCGATGACTGTATTTTTTTTTTCAAAATCTGGAAATTCTGAAGTAAACTACTCCAAAAGTTAGGGTTAGACTTCTAAGAACGTTTTCTAGTAGCTATAATGCTTCTGGTAGCTGCCCTTTCCACCCTGTATATGCTGACGATGATGTTGATGACACTCACAGTATGGTGATGGTGGCAGGGCTGGTGGGGCTCCCTCTTGACATGCCTCTCGTCCCGCGGCGAGCGCGCGCTGCAGATCACGCCGCCCACGGCGACGGTGGCCGTGGGCGCGTTGTTGTTCGCGTTGCCGTTGTTCGCGTTGTTCGTCGCGCTCGCGTTGTTGTTGTGTGCCGTTGTCGTCGCCACACACTCCCCGCTACCGCCTGGGTAATTAACATAATGTTATCGCGATGGTTAACAGTGCTAGCGTACCAAGGGAGAAGTTAGGTATCAAATTCGGTTATATCCGCATTTCTTCTATCGAGTCGATGGCATGATATTTTAAATCTTTCCAGCCCAGAATTTCGCCACACGGATAGCATTTTCGGCAGCGTTCATAAGCTCCGTTCGCGTGCAGGTGTCCGGACAGGAACGGCACGATACGAGATGGGCCATAGTCTGAGGAGTAACACCGCATTCACACCCAAGATCCGCCCCGTCTGTGTAACCCCACTTAAGGGTATATTACCGTTGGCGCGATCCATACAAAACGTACTATGTTGATATTTTCAATACTAACCAATTAAAGTCAATGAAATTTTGCAGAAACAATCTAGAAACACATCTCTATGCTTGTATTGAGTCGGATTTTCGTTAAAATGTATAGTTTTAAAGTAACAGTGCCTCAAAGATTTCCATACAAATCTTAAATTAATCCTAGTATTAAAACTGTATATTTTAACGAAAATCTGAGACACAATCTAGAATCGAATCTCTATGCTTGTATGAAAAGCATAGAGATTCGATTCTAGATTGTGTCTGATAAATTTCATTAGTATTGAAAATATCACCATAGTACGTTTGTATGCAGCGCTCATTTGCGCTCTCGGAATAAAATTATCTTAAACAAATTGTCTTTACTCCGGCCAACCTGAGTTCGGAGAAACCATAATATCCGCATTTGAAACCATAGTATTAGACTAGGCGCGCACGAGCAACATTTGTCTCCGCAACTAATTTGTCTCTCATAGGGTTTGTATGAAGTCTCGTCGTTACTTGCGCGCACTTTCATACAAGCCCATAGACTTGATGTGAGAGACAAAAGTTGCTCGTGCGCGCCTATTATAAGATAAAGATAAGATAAATATTCTTTACTTTCATTTTTCTTCTCAAGTTTCGAATCAGAGTTGGATAAAGGCGGTCAAACAATGAGTATTGAGTCTAAAATAATGGTTAACACGCTTCTTATGTAAGGAGATAACCATTATTTCTTTCTTTGGAGAGACTCGAGTCAACCACGATTAGTTATCACATGCCCATAAGATGTGGTGCCTATTCCATGGTAAATGGAGCTATCTTCGCACAAATGTATTTCTTTACACATTATTTTTTGTCAAATAAATTTGTTTTCTTTATGGGCTTGTTTGCGAGGAAAACAATATTGACTAGATTGTAAATAAAACTACCAATAAATACACTTTTCACCTCACAAGCTCGGAAAGATTCTGTTTATCATTCGAAATCTGAGTGCAAAAGTGCATTTTATCCGCTAGCGTGGAAAGAGTTTTTGAAATTCGAATCTGTCTATTCAATATTTTTATATACCGCCAAATTTTTGAAATGTTCTTTTAAGCAATTCACTTTTTTCCCTCGCTGTTGTGAGGTGAAAAATTGTGTGTTTCGCTCGGCTGCAAAGTTATTCTGCGTCTCGTACCTTTGAAACCTTCGCTAAGCGCTCAGGATTCTATTATTTGAACTGAATAATGTACTGACCTCTATTGGTGTTGGGCGGTTGGTGTTTGTTGCGGCGCGGCTGGTCGTTGTCGTCGTCCGAGTCCGAGATGGTGATGACGGAGACTGCGGGCGAGGGGGTGTCCCGGATGGTGATCGTGTGCGCCGGCGCACCGTTGGACGCGCCGCTCTCCCACGTGTTCGCGTGATTGTTCGCTGGCCTGTTGTTTCTGAAACATTTATACGAGTTAGAGAGGTAAATATTGTACACAGTGCTTAGTCATTATTGTGAATAGAGCGTCGGTGGCGCGTTGCGGAGAGCTATGGAAACTTAATCTTGAGGCCCAGGTTCGAAACCGCAAAGATGACATCCCATGTACCGATGAGTTTTTCTAACATACAGACTGCTAAGGAAACCTGCATACGCTGAAGAAGAAATTCTGATGCTTATGAGAAGTCTACCAATCGGCATTGGGCACGCGTGGTGGACTATCGTGGACGCCCATACACCCGCCCTGAGGGTAGGCCTGTGCCCTGTAGTGGGATGATGATTATGTGGAGAGGTGGGCGAAAAATGAAACATCCTGGAACCAAAAACAATTGCCCCAGAACCATGTTGCACGTGATACGTTTATACCAGGCCTTTTATCTCGTTCGTTCGTGCGCAAATAGAAAGAGAACTAAGGCGCGATAGCGCTTTATCACGCCGCCATACTACGACGGCAGATCGACCTGAAAGATCTGGGTGCTTTCGACAAGTGGCCAGAGCTTGCTTAGAACATAACTAGGAAATGAATCGAATGAAAGACAAGCAAACTAACGTGTGATCGTGATGATGCCTGTGCCTGGAAGGCGGGGTGCCTTCCTTCACTCGCTTCTTCACCGGTGACAGCTGAGTCTGTTCCTTCTTGCCGCCGCTGCTTGCCATACTGAAAATGTTACGTGATGCATTTAGTACCAAAGATTTTATATAAAAGGATAGTTAGGATCCTTTTATAGGATTAGAATAGTAAATAAGTTGAGAAATGTATTGTATGTTTGTTTCTTAAGAATGCCAGTGATGTCGTGGAAATACTAATTGTATTAAAAGCATATAAAAGTTAAAGACATATCATGAAATTGAATAGTCATATTTACTATTAATGTTTCACAAAAATAAGGAATGGTGAGTTTTAGTTCAAGCTATTATTGGCGCCATTTGATTAGAATACATAAATATAATACGCGCGTACTAATAAAACACACAGATTAGCAAACACTCATACATATTAAGTTTAGTGTTTATTAGTGAAATAAGATAAAAAGCCGATATATGTCTATATTTGAACCAATTATATTGAACAATATGCAAAGATTGCAAAGATACACAATAAGTTTGTACACAATAAGTTTGCCTTGTAATTATTAACTGTCTCTTTTGCGGGTCTGCTGGAAGAAATCTCTTCAGAGATAAGCTCGCCCTTTGTACATGTTTTCTCAACTTTGTATATTTTTATGTCTTTGTGTGCAATAAAATTTTATAATAATAATATCATAATAAAGATTTGAATTTTTTACATTATTTATAGAAACTTCTCAGTGGATAGTAAGTGGAGAAGTAGCTAAGCTTTGGAAGGACGAAGTGTTATCCCCTTCACACCACAAAAAATAACGAGATAAGTATTGTATTTCGATTCTCACGTCATTTAAATAATCATGTTGGTTTTTTTTTAATTGCTAAATAGAATAAGTTATTCACATACCATACACATAAATATATGTTATCGTTATTTGTATGACAAAACTGTTTATTATTGTACTTTGGCATTTACTTTTCGAATGAATCAGAACAAAAATAAAAGAAGTGATGAAATCGAAGTCCTTTGCAATCTCAGAAACAAGACAAAAATAATAAATAAAATAAATATTAGTGACAAAGTATATTTCAGTATATACTGAAAAATCAAGACTTCAAAGAAGTCAGGTGATTATAATCGTGTAGGTATGCACCTGTATTGATGCGTTTGGTGATGCGGCTGGTAGTGCGGCACGGCTCCCGCCTGCTGCTTTGTTGATCTGTTAACAACCCCGCTATTGTTTTATATTGTACTTATTGGCATCGATTTCATACTAGAAAATCCCCCTATGGTGTTGTTTACTTTAACACTATACTGTTTATCTTATATTTGTTTTTTCCCCTCCGGGCGGAAAGCGTCAATTTTCGTCCCGCAGCGCTAAATGAAACTGCTGCTTTCCACCGCCGTTGAGGAGAAAAATACTATACTAACCTCGGGTATTAAATAAGAAAGCCTCAGATCGCATGATTTACATGAGATCTGAGACCTTTCTTACTTTCCTGCCCTCGGTGTGTAATCTACTATTAATTCGTTGAAGGTGCGATCACAATCCTAGAGCAACGGCTATGTTTTACGATCAGATAGGATTCGGCACTCTAAATGCTGAACGCCAGGTAATCTCTATAAATCCACATAGGTATGCATCATTCTCAAATACAATATGTATTGGATATTTCTTGAATGGAAACCGAACACCAAATCTTCCCCATACCAAATCTACCGGTAAGTATCGCTTTCTTTTTAATTCTACGAATATGAACCCTTGAATAATTAATAATTATTATTCTTATGCGTGAACGGCATATTTCATTCGTTATAAAAGAATCGAAGCCCAATCTAGTGACAAAATCGCACATCAGTGTCCCTATAATCTTTGAAACGTTGAAAAAACTAGTAAGGGCTAAACTCTGTCATAGCTAGTTTTCACCTAAGCCACGTTTATAGGAGTTGGGGTAATATATCGATCAGACCTTGTAATCTTTATTAGCCGTCAAAATATCCCATGAATTCTAAAATGTGTTAATGTACCTCTTATGCGGATGGTGATGTTGCGTGTGATGAGGATGGAAGTCCCAGACTGGTTCGGGTAGGGGGGCGGGCTCGACGATGAGAGGCGCGCGCCACTCGCCGACGGAGCCCACGTCGCCCACCGCGCCCACGCCCACTCCCACGCCCACGCCGGCCACGCCGTGCTGGTGGTGCGCCGCCGCCGCCGCTGCCGCCGCCGCCGCCAGCTGCTGCACCTGCCGCATTGCACGTACGTTAGGAACATTCATCATCACAGCCTATATACGTCCCACTGCAGGGCACAGGCCTACCCTCAGGGAGGCTGTATGGGCGTTAGTCCACCGCGCGTACCTAATTCGGAATGGTAGACTTCACAAACACATCGGCATTTCTTCTTCAGCATATGCAGGTTTCCTCACGATGTTTTCCTTCGCCGTTTGAGAACAGTCAGAACAGCATCTGGTCCGTGTGGATTCG
This sequence comes from Agonopterix heracliana, assembly GCA_963693445.1. NCBI lineage: Eukaryota > Metazoa > Arthropoda > Insecta > Lepidoptera > Depressariidae > Agonopterix > Agonopterix heracliana. The sequence continues at coordinate 6,686,983 of OY856321.1, forward strand.
AACTCGGACCTCAAGATTGAGATTCCATAGCTCTCCTCAACGCGCCGCCGACGCTCCGTTAGGAAAATTGCTTGCATTGTATTGGGAGACGAGTTACTAGATACTTTGTGGATAGTGTAAGATAATAAAACCCCTCTTTTGTCGAAATTCCACACAACAGAATTCGTATATTTTTGTACACGGATCCTTGACAAAAGTATACGAGAGGTCAATGGGGAGAGGTTTTGAAGGAGGTTAGCGAGAAAAATATCTTCCAAACGGATTTAAAAGTTAAAACGGAGTGTCGGACGCAAAATTGAAATTATCGATACCGACTCATTGGTATCATCACATGTTCCTATGAACACACTCGAAACGAAATGAAAATTAAATATTTTATTGGTGAAAATTCATTCTTTATGAGGTTCCATTACCTAATCAATCGAAGTTCATTAAAGTCTACCGTTTTGAATCGTAACTGAAATTCTGGATCATCAATAAAATTAAGAAAAGGGGCAAAACCACTATAGCAAATCCTTGAACCTTGTATTGAAGATAAAATGACATCACATACAAAATGATAGTTTTACTCTAACTTTAGACAAAACTTCCATCAAATCGAGTCTATAACAAAAGTAAACTAATAATAACGTATCATACCTGGTACGCGGCGGGCTGGCACAGTATAGATGAGACAAACTGGTGCGGGAATGGCTCGGCGGCGCGCGTCGCGTACTGTCTTGTACCGCCCACCGCCACGCGACCGCCTTGGTACAGCTGATACTGCAATATACACATACACTGGTCAACGATTTGTTGAGTTGAAAACTACAATTAAAAGTTCTGAAATAATTCAATCATGCAAACAGTCATCTTCCATACAACAGGGGCACAGTTACTGTGCCTGTGGTTACAGTGTGTGGTAGTGTAGTACTCTGTGGTCTTTCTAAGTAATGGACGCGCCGGGTCTGATAAAAATTTCTCAAAAAAGTGTCCCGAACTAATTTTTATAGAGATAAGTACGTGTATACTAAAAAAATAGTAGTTGTTGAAATTATTTTTTCTATTTGCTTGCGCAGTTTTTAGAAATTTTCACATTACAGTACGGTATAAAGGACTTGCGCGTAGTCGGTCGATCAAATGAAGACTGGCATTACCATGATCATAATACTTAAAACTATCTTCCCCGAGGGTGTAGTCAGAGATAATTCAAGGGGCGTGTCGTGTGTTTTACCCCACTAGATTACATTTGAATTTATGTTTAATTAAATAAGCTTAACAGGTACCTTCTGGTTTGCTCTAAAGCCACTTTAGACCTCCTAGTAAGTAAGCTATCCAACACATTATAAACAACAGTAGATCTACTCACCAGGTTGTCATAAGGCGCCGCTCTCAGCCGCTGCTGGTTGATGGTGAGCGCCAGGTGGTGCGCGGAGGGCGCGGCGGCGGGCGCCACGACGCCGGCGACGCCGTAGTCCGCGCCGGCGACCGCGCCGACGCCGCTGCCGGAGCGCCGGCACACCTCCATCATCTGCACGGACGCCTTCACGTTGTTGCAGTGCGCGTAGTCGACGAGATGCGCGAGTGTCACGAACGCGTGGTTTAGCGCCTCGCCCGGTGTTATTCGTCTTTCCTGTAAGTTTTATTAGGTTAGTACATTGAGTAATTATGTATAGAGCAGACTACGCGAACAAAATCTGTGCACCATGATCAGCAGTGTGGGGCGCGTGCTGGGAGCGTCAGGCTGCGACGAGCGCCTGGCACAGGCTAAGTGGGTTAGAGCGCGTGCACCCTAACAAGTGTTACAAAACATTACTTCTCGGTAGCTTCTCTAGTTAACATATTACCTCAATGGGTTAGTATTAAATGTTGGGTATCGTAGTCGTATGTTCCTGAGTTATAGTCGGACAGCCATGCATTTTAGGGTCTATTTGAAAACATTACGTGAATTTACTCTAAGGAGCTCTCATTTGCGATTTGCTCTCTCTTGATTTTCTCTACGAGTGACAAACAAAATCCCTGATACATCTAGTGGACCCTGGGCAATAAGCTATCACCTGAAATCGATTGAAATATCTCTTCACCACGCTAGCAATTCAATCTCAATGACACGTTGACACGTCATCGACTCGATGGAAGAACTATTAAAAAAATTTATAAATAAATAGAGTACTTATCTATTTAAACTGTTTTTCGATAATATATAATGTTAATACGGTTTTGAGATATCGCGTTGATTTGGTTAAAACATGCTTAATTGTAAATTGAACATACCTGGTCCATAGTGAGCATTCTCTTTAATAAATCAATGAATTCCCTCCTATCTGCTTTCTCTGCCAACAGTTGGCCGCCTTCAAGATCCGTTGGTACGTTTACCTGAAAAGCATAAAACAACAAATTTACAACGTTGTAAAATTATCCGAAAATTGCGAAGGCGATTGCACGGATATAAACTTTAACGGTATATTACCGTTGGCGTGCTCCATACAAACGAAGTCTGGTTATTTTTTTTTTTTTTTATTTATTTTGTACACCAACAGCATATAACGTATTTCTCATTTCAAATAAAATATACATAAAATTCTAGTCGCTAATACAAAGGCCAATTAATGGCCTTGGCCTTTATTCCCATTTGGAACGACTTTTTCTTTTTTAATGGATTTTGGAAAATCCCTCATTATTCCTAGCATTGAAACTGTATATTTTAACGAAAATCGGTCAACATACAACTTCTCTGAACAAAAAAGTTTGAAGGATGAGTATGAAGTGAAGAGCCTTACTTGTCCGATGTCGTCGAGGCAGTTGAAGATGTACTTCCGCGCCTCCTTGCTCTTGATGCCGGTCTCCAGCTCGTGCTCCTCGGGCGTCTTCAGCCTCCAGAACGGGTACGTGCTGTCCACGTCCCGGTAGAAGAACTTGGCCGTTTTCGACGCACTGAAACATTAACATTTACTTTTTTACTTTTCCGTCTAACTGCGAACGCTAGTAGCGTCATTTGTAGAACAAAATACAAGTAAAATGGTATAAATTTAGCCAGAAATTCACCTTTAAAACGCAACGCATTTAAATCCGACGACTAGTTAATACCACAAACACTCCAGTATAACTCATTCTGAGGAGTTTAAAAATAAATCAGTTTCCCCCCTACTACTAGATATTACAATTATTATGGTGTTTTTACGTACGTTGATTTTGTTTAATATCCACATTTTCCTCATTAAATTGTATTTGCGTTATTTCTATGGTAAACTGAATAATAAAAGTGATAAACTTATTTTTCCTGTTTTGTTGTTGGCGACCACGCACCCCAGCGACCACATGTTTTATATATAGCCGCTCACCTGTTGAGCATATGCTCAGTGGGCAGCCCCTGCGTCTGCGAGATGTAGCGGATCTGGTCGTACTCCGAGGAGCCGGGGTACAGCGGCCAGCCGAGGAAGAGCTCGGCGACCACGCACCCCAGCGACCACATGTCGATCGCCTCGCAGAACGCCAGCCCGAGGATTATCTCCGGTGCTCTGTGGGACACAAGCAAGAAACAATGTTACATACAACTGTCGTATAAAACGAGAAAAAACAACAAATCACTCTCCGATATTCAGAATAGAGAACACGGGTTGATTAATAGAAATAGCATGCAGGTGATGCCCGCGTGCCGCTGATATGGTCGACATGACATTGTCTGATACATTTCGTTCAGGACAAAGTCATAAGTGACTATGACAATTTTATGAAGATACAGTCATAAAACTTATGAAGATAAGGTTGAATTTGATTTCATAAGTTTTTTTTTTTCACTCTTGTTCTTAAGAAAAACAGTCCTCTTGTTATTTCAAATGGTGTGTTCTGATCAGGCTCTGATACTACTTTTTGCATCAGTAAACTCTTCATAGTAGTTTATCACCAATACATAGATCATGGCAATCAGCTACTATTTGGTTTTATGTAATACTAGTGTTTTCCCGCGACTTCGTCCGCACAAATGATATACCAGATTTTAAGTCAGATTATAAGCTATCAAACAAAAAAAGTTTCATCAAAATCGGTTCAGTAGTTTTTGCGTGATGTGCAAACAAACAAACAAACTAACAATTTTGTCAATAGATGGCGCTGCACGTCATTTAAATCGCGCTATCGAGTGTTATTTGATTTTATATGAAGTAAACCGCAACTTTTTTGTTCCTCATGATTTTACGGTATATAATAGTTAAGACTGGAAGAAAGAAGCCTACGTCTAGTTAGTCAGGCCAGTCCTGGAGGCAAATTAGGGACAGACAGGCAGATAACTTTAGGAGTTTGCAGGACTGGTTTTGTTTCTTGTTATACAATAATGATATTACCTGTAGTATCTGCTCTGTAGGTATGTATTGCAGACGGCCTTGCTGACGTGGGACGCACTGCCGAAGTCGATGACTTTGACGCGGTAGGGCTGCCTCGCCGGCTCCACCAGCATTATGTTCTCGGGCTTCAGGTCCGCGTGGATCAGGCCCAGTTGCTACAAAAGGAATGTATTATATTGTTAGCTTTGTTTGAATTATGAGATTCTAGAACAAGGCTGGCGAGGTTGTTTGAATGACAGCTAAGGGTTGTTAAGACAAATGATGAGAAATAGGAAAGAAGCCCAAATTAACGCTCTTAACCATACTTTATGAATTTGAAACCATCGTGCAAATCTGTTAGATTAATGGAGAAACCACTTAAACCTTAAACGCAAAAAGAATAAAATAGGACGTTCCTTGGTTGGATTCATCCATTAATTGAAAAATATGAACTGCAACAACAGAGCTTTAAAATTAAAATAGAAAACTTTGTAATATTGAAAGTAAGAAAGAAAACATTTTTATTTGCATTTCACAACAAAACACATTGATATAATTGTATGGAAACTAGCGACATATCGCTGTCGCGTTTTAGCTTCTTCATTTAGCGCACATCAGCGGGCGCAGCATGATGCGCGCAATACGGCTATTTCACGCCTTTTATCCCGTTAGTTCGCGTGCAAATAGACAGAGAACTAAGGCGCGATAGCGCTATATCATGCTGCCATACTGCGCCGACGGAGCGTGATAAAAAGCGGTTCAAAATCATCAAATCATGTCGCGATTCTACCCATGCGAACCCTTAAAATAATATCACAAACTTCAACAAACCTTTAATTTAAGCAGTGCCGTGAGCACCTGCTGCAATATGGGCCTTATATACTTGAGCGGTAGAGGCGAAAACTTGTTCTGCTTGAGGAAGTCGTAGAGGTTCTGCTCCAGCATCTCGAAGACGAGGCATGTGTGCGAGCGGTGCTGGAAGCACTCGTACGCGCGCACGAAGTTGAACTCGTCCGCCGACTCCTGGGACAAGCGGGAGAGGATGGACACCTGCAATGTGCACGTTTAATAGATCAGTATATGGAAGAAAGAACCAAGGCACGAAATATATGGGATACGTTTTTTGCGATTTCTTGCATTTCCTGCCCTCTGACATCAGTTGGTCCGTAATTTTTTTGTATCCTTATAAAAAACAGGATCGATGGACCAAAAAATGTAGTGTGTAAATTAACAATTTTCTTAATGACTAAAATTTTTTTGAAATTCTGTGAATGCAGGTCGAAATGTGTCATAAAGTTATGGATAGTCTGCTAAGTATGTTTCCCTGTAGCTACAACGATTAAGGTTTTCCTGAAATTATTGTCTCGTCAAAAAATCCACCTGTATGGAAAACATGTATATGACATACCTACTCACGAAGTTTAAAAAATTATAATCATAATATTATCACTTCTAACCCCCACACCCATTGTCAAAAATACATACGAGGATAAACCTCCCAGAAATCACAAACTAATATCCATTTCATTCTATCTCCCTCCTCCATTCACAAATAATTAACGAGCACAGAATTTTTAAACTTTTCATCTGAAATTAAGTAATGGAGAAGAACAAATTGTTGTTTTAACTGACGGACGGCGACGTTTCACAAATTACATTCAACGAAAAGTTACTTTGTCAACGCCATTTTCTCCGCCGTCTTAGTCAGCATAGATCTCCTTAATTATTCTTTAACTAACTTTGTAAAAACTTGATCAATTAAAGATACTGAGCTACGGTAGCTATCGTATTTGTTTGCATAATTGTAAATGCGCTGCACGTGCAAAATAGCATATGTCATTGACACAGAAAAAACCCGCAGCATTATAACAGCTTGTACAAATTAGTTTCGGTTATAATTTAAAGTTTAAATTACGACCAATATCAAACATAATTCTGCGAATGGACGATCCAATCCAAACTTCATAAATAGGTCGCACGCGTCAAAATTCAGGAGGCCAATAACAGGAAACTTGTACTGTTGACTCAAGATTTTCCGCTGGGATCATGGGATGAACTTTTAAAGAAAAAGTTGGTTTTAGTTCGACTTCGGACATAAACTAAGGGGTCTATATCCTTGTGAATAATAAGAATAAATGATCAGGACTAGTTTTATTTTGTAAATAGCCGGAAATCTATATTAGTTTTGCTGCTTACGAGTATGTTTTGATTTAAAATAAAGTATATTTAATGGATTGATCGAACTTACAATTAATGTGGAAACGCAATATGAAACTGAAATACTTTCCTAGCAACTATCTATACAAGTACTACCGCAATAAACACGATGTTTAAAAAACATAACGTTCCACTTCCTTGCGTTTCCAAATATTCTCATAAATTGGACACATTCTCCATAAATAGGTACACCAAATGTCTAAAAGTCTTTGATTGCTGCAAAGGGCTCGCGCGAGTCGCGAATTCGTAGATTTTTTTTAATGCTTAGCCTACATCCTAAAAATAATTGTCATTCTAACACCTAGTAAAGCTAAAACATTATATTATATAACATTAAGGTTCAGTGAGATGGCACTTTGGTGGGCAAACAGACACTTTGATAACTGGACCACTGCCAAGCAACCATAATGGATCCAAACTCTAGAGTGCTTCGTAGAAACATTATAGTGTTAAGAACAAATATTTCTTTAATAAATGAACTCGAGATGTGGACAGATTGAGTACTTTATCTTTGAAAGAAAAGCAAATATTGCAGTGTAACACTTTCGCGTCCAAACAAAACAAAAACAATGGTAGGTCGCGAAGTACGCGTTGGCGTGAATACGCATTTGAAAGCGTATGAATAGGCGCCGTGGTGATGGCACGATGAGAAGGCAAATACAATGCCAATGAAATATATAAAGCGTAAAGTGTTGCAAGAAAGTTACACGTCTGCAAAAGAGATAAAGACCTTATAGTGACGTTAATTAGAGTAGCAGATTAAACCAACTTTCAAAAGGCATTAATATCATCATTTGGAAATAACCACCGATAAGTAGATTAATGACCCGATGATTTTGTTAATTTATTACCACTAAACTGATTGTACTGATTTCCTGAGTGTAAAAGCAATTAATTTTTGCTTTCGGTCATGGAATTTAATTGACGTTTGAGGCCTACCGTCGCTAGGTTAGGGCGGACGTTGTAAAACAATAAACGTGAGGACTGCGTGTTCATACGAGATTAATGACTGCTCTCACTGTAGCTGTAAAGTTTGCGAGAGTGCGCTGTTACTAACAAATCGGAAATTTTACAATGTAACGGCACAGTATAAGAAAGAGTCATACTATTTGTTACTACGTAACGGAGTCTTCATCGCTAAGTTATTTCTGTCATCAATATTCTGGTACTTCGATTAGGTTCTAGATAATAATTAGGTTCACTTTTTTTATTCATTATTTTAATTATTCCAACAGTGTTGCTTCAACTTCCATCCCGTGATTGGTTCCGCTAGTAGTAGCAAATACATTGTTGATCTGCCGTTTTCCAACTAAACATTAAAATGAGTATAAAAATACTAATAAATATAACTCATTGTTAAGATCCCAAACGGAAGTTAATAGGTTTTATAATGGAAACTACAGCGACAACCACGACATAAACATATAGGTATACAATCCACGACCAAATCTGAATTCGAAGCCAGAACCTCTGCTTTGGCAATCCAGCGAGGTTAACCATTCCACAAACAAGGTCGTCAATAACGAAAAGAAATAGCATAAAATGTTCTTTAAAAGATTTTCACCTCAATCTGCCCCTGGCGAGCATAGCTGGGATGGTTCTTGAGGATCTTGATGGCGACTATCTCGTTAGTTCCCTTCTTCCAGCATTTCACCACCTGCCCGAACGTTCCTCGACCGAGGAACTCCAGCACCTCGTACCTATGAAATAATAACAACATTTTGGGGTAACCAATCTCTAAACGTTATACTAATGTGATCCGTAACTTTCAAAATGTAGCATCGGTGTCACATTGCGAAGAAGTATGGACACTTAATCATGAGGTTCTTATTTGCCTTCCTCTAAATGGTATTGTCTCCTTCGTTTCGTTGACCATGTATTTCAGGGTGAAGGAAGCAAAAGTATTGTGGCTAACACAAAAGATCCCACTGGATCGAAGTGTTGCTGGCTTGCCAGCCCCCACAACAAGATACGATAAGTCCAGTCCACCTTGTAGTATTCATCTGTACAACACTCTCACTAAATACAGGGTCCTTCTTAATATGCTGACACTTTTTTAAGGGGATGTTCAGACCATTAAACTGAACAACTTTCTCTATGGGACCAACATCGAAATCGCGAAAAAAAAATCAGCTGTCCCATACATTTGGCTTGAGTAGGTTTGCAGTTTTGTATGGAAGAACTGATTTTTTTTTTCGTGATTTCGATAGTGGTCCCATAGAGTAAGTTGTTCCGTTTGATGGTCTGAACATCCCCTTAAAAAAGTGTCAGCAAATTAAGTTGGACCCTATATAAATAGTAGTAGTAGTGAGAACTCACCGATTGGACGAGGAGTAGAGGACCTCATGCTGCACCAGCTGGTAGTCGCCATCGCCACCGCAGCCGGAGCCTGTGCGCGTGCGCATCGGAAGTGTCGGGTCGCGCGCAGCCACGCAGTTGCATGTTGTAATAAATTAATACCGACATATTAGCTTCATATATCTAGTTTTATTAAATTGTACTTTAAATATAAGGGGTTACAAGTTCTAATTGACTGGAAATGTGGTGAAACATAAAAATGAATTTAGCACAAATGTTTTATTACAAGGTTTGGTCGGTAATATTGCGGTCTCTCTCTGACTATATGGAATAGAGTGTACTAAGGAACTCATCATCATTTAAATGACTATTCATTAAAGAGCGACAACGTTTTTTTTTTTTTTCATTTTGTCTGACAAGTTTAATGTAAATAAAAACAATAAGTGTTAAAAGACCTTCAGTCCATCAGGACAAAACAACATGATAAATAAATAAACGCCACTAAATTAATATAAATCGTACCATTAAATATATTTATAGATGTTTTGCATCAAATTAAACTAAATATGTTATTAAATTATGTGGCTCTTAGCATTTGAATTAGCCACCTCAGTATTACGAATCACTAAGTGGGCTATTTATTTAGTTAATAAATCGCAGACCTCGTTAAAATGTTGGATACGTAGCCACTAATTGTACAGTTAGAGTCAAGAATAATACGCAATATTGTGGGTAATAAAACATATGCGCAATGGTTTATGGTTATAATGTTATACCTAAACAAATGCTACAAAAAACTAGTAACAGGTGCAGGATTAAAACAAATTTTCGCAAAGAATTTAAGAAGATAGCCGTTCGAGAAGCCAAAAGTAAATTCCTTTTTGACTAAAAAGAGTATTTCTCTTTCCAACTGTTTACCATAAAATTAAGTTCTAATCAACTATCACAATTGGTACTGACTGTCTCAATTACTAAGCAAGGACTCTTGTAATTCTAATAAAAATTCCAGACTAGGTAAATTTCTCAGTACAGTCTTCAAAGTGGAATCATGACCATACAAAATATTTCCACACTGACTGTTTCTCAGTACAGTCGACAATTTTGTCGTTGTTTGCATTTGCAATCCACCTATAATATTTCGTTCGAAATTGTCAAAGTCTGTAAGGGTCACAGATGTCTTTCTCGATTGAGACATGTGAAACTAATTTCGACTTAAATGCCTGTGTGGATAAGAGGTGGCGCGAAAATTTTTGATATTACTTTAGGCTCCTCTAAACGTAAATCTAAACTAAAGGTGCATAATAAAAAGGAGAGTGCATGAAAGTTCAAACAAACTACAGGGTTGTCACAACAGCCAATACTTCGCATTGTTACCTCCCGTCAGGTTGGTTGAAATTTTACACAAACCCATCTATTTAAAGGCGATGCACACTTTTATTAATGAATAATGGACTTTAGTTAGTCGGTGCAAGGCCTTATTTGTGTAGTGACACGGTTTAGTGTACCTAAGTTGTTGAGCAAGTATTTTCAAGGCTTGTGTGCCGGTCTGTTTCCATTTTTTTACAGTTTACGCTATCGTTTGAAACTTCAAGAACAAAGAGTATATAGATACCAAATTGAAAGTAATTAGCTTAATGTAGCATTAAACTTCATAACAGTAGTTATTTTTTTATTATTTTTATTGTGGTGTCAAGCCACAATTTGATTTATTACGAACTAATTGCCCAGTTTGAAATTAGTGGGAAAAACCGGATTATCCTGCAAATCAGATGGGATTTGAGCTATATTGCCCTCGGTGAAATTCACATAATGTTGCAGCAATGCAGCACAAATCCAATTTGCAGGGTAGTGGCAAGCATGCGTACATTATCGGAGGGCATTATGCTGAATGTAAAATTTTTACGGACGTGTTTAATAATTGTTGATTAATTTAATCGTTTCAGATCATAATTGTGTTGTTGACTTTTAGAACTTTATCTTATTTTAATTTAAGATTATTGTACACCTTTACTGATAAGCTATAGAGGCTTAATTCTGTACTATATTTTCAAGTCCTTGTTACGACCTATAGTTTTGCAATAAAGACTTTGACTTTTAGTCAGGATGTTTTTTTTAAATAAACAATATCAACTTTGAGTCTGCCTTAGATTTTTATTTTTGTTCTGCAAATGTTTATCTATGAGATACAGTGTGTACTATAAAGGTATTTTACCAGGAATAGAGGAACATACAGCTGATTGAGCGAGATGTACCTAGCGGCACCACTGTATAATAGAAAGAGATACGTGACGCGAGGCAATAGGACCGTTTTTTAGTCACTAATTAATTTTTACAATTCGGTTTCCGTGAATAATTGCGAATCTAATGTGAAATCGTAGATAATTTTATGAAATACTAGTGTTTTCCCGCGACTTCGTCCGCACAAATTATATACAAGATTTTAAGTCAGATCATAAGCTATCAAACAAAAAAAGTTTCATCAAAATCGGTTCAGTAGTTTTTGCGTGATGCGCGAACAAACAAACAAACTAACAATTTTGTTAATAGATGGCGCTGCACGTTTTTAAATCGCACTATCGAATGTTATTTGAATTTATATGAAGAGAACCGCTACTTTTTTTATTCCTCATGATTTTACGGTTTTATAATAGTTAAGATACTGACACTAGTGACACTACTTCATTAATTTATCCACAATTTCACGTTAGACTCTTCTGAGTCAATATTAGACAATAGACAATATTTGAATTTTTGCCTGCGAATAGTCTCCAAAAAACATCCAAAAAATGTTTTCATTTGACAACTCATGTTTGTTGCTCTATTCCTGTAAGGTATAATACCTTTATGGTGTGTACAGTGTTAACATTGTGAAGTGTAAAACAAGTGAAGGAGGTAACAACAAAGACATTACGTTTGTTACCTTGCGGCTGGGGCGGGTGGTTGGCCCCGCCCGCCGCCAGTTGCTTGCTGTGCGCCGTCGTCGTAGCGGCTTGGGGCGCCGTCTTGTGCCGGGCGCTGCCGCCCCCTCCCCCTCCCCCTGCGCTCTCCGCCTCGCCTGTGGTACCACGGCGCTGTGCGCTGTTATCTGTGACACTGTTGACAAACAAAATACTGCTATTAACTTATCAATTTATTAATGAAAACTGGTCGAGCATTTTCCCGCTAGATGTGAACTGACCCTTACTAGCAGTCGACAAGATCAGGCTATGTCCATTATATACCATAGCTTTGTATATTATGCGTACATTAAGGGGAGATGTTTGTAAAAACTTTAAGAAGGGGTAATTCGTTCCTTGTCTAATCTTTGTTAAAGATGGTCCGGTCCTTACCAATAATACACCCTGTATTAGTTGCATTACTTTAAGGGGTGGTTGTAAACCTAGGATTGGAATAAAATATATTAAAATAGGATAAGAATATAGGATATTACCAACAAATTGTTTGTACTTTCCATACTAAATGCAACCAGCTGATCGAACGTCTGTATGAAAAATTTAAAAGTCGAAAACAAAAATTTGCGAATTTCCAATAAGTTTCTTCGGGAAACTTGTTCAGTATCACGGGTACAATCAACCTCCTTAAAGTAATGCAACTGGTTACCCTAACACCCTGTATTTCAAAATTATTTCTCTTGTGCGACCTCTGAGCTTCAATCTGGCATCTTTGATATTACTATTAAAGAGAAATTGTAAAACAAACGTGATCTTTCCTTATAAGTGGTTAAAACCTATTTTATTCCCTCATTATAACATCACTACATTACAATTCAAATTTCTTCGTTCTCATCGTAAACTTGACGGTACAAAAAATCACCACTCTTGCAATAGGAATGCTCCCCCTCCATAAAAAAATATTCCCTTTTGCCTTAGGGTTTGGCGCACCTGCATTATTATTATTGTTGCTTCAAAAGTTATAGTAAAACTGGGTAAGAATATTAGCGGGTTATGAGAAGAAGAAATATGTGTTTTAGAAATTCATTAATTTGTATACCTATACTTTGAGGCGCCTGGCTTATTAGTATATTAGTACACATCTATACATTTTGTTTAGGTGAATAGATAAAACACATTAGAGTTGAGAAGATTAGGGAACAGAGAAGTATAGGGAATAGAGAACAGAGAAGAAGGAGAGTAATTAACATGTAACATTGTTGATTTTCTAGACTTAATAAAAATATGTAGTTATGTTAGTTCTTTCGTTTGTCAGAAACTTACTCTTCGAACAGATCTTCAAAATCGTCATAATCATCTACATCCGTCTCAAATTTAATCCTAGGTAAAGACAGATCCATATTTCACATCACAACGCCCACTATCCGAATATTTACACTATAATACACAATCAACCACTGAATTTACGTCATAAATAGTCAAAAATCACTATAATTTTTAAGTATAAACTCTTGCAGTTAAAATGCAGCGGTAGTGACGCTACGGTGCGTACGCGCATCGTCGAGGGTTGGGGAGCGAATGCGCCGCTAGGGGAGGGGGCAGGTAGTAGGGTCGCACAAATCCCCGAATTCCCCGTATTGTGTGGCCCATTCAACAATACAAAGCTGCCGTTAATTCCACATTGTCCGTCGAAAGCACTCTTATGCCCAAGTGATAAGTATGGTAATGGATTGAATCGCGGTACTTTATATTTGAAACGATTATTATACCTAGCGGTAGCGTGCCTACAAGCGCACCGACTATGCAGACTGTTTATTCGTACAGTAGACAACGAATATTCATACTTTTAGCCAGAAGTACCTACATTGTATGTTTAAGACTTGGAGTACTTTTGTTGATGCTTGTACCAGTGGGATTGTTTGCATTTTGTTTGCTTATTGTAATTGAGATGTTGATACTATGGAATTCTTGAACTGTTGTCTATTGGTATCCGTGGTTGGTATTCAGAGATATTAAAGATAATAGATAAACAGGTTGTTAAATATCCGAAGGTGAGTAAATACACACGGCGATAGATCAATCTTACCATCCTTGAACTCTGTGTCCATGAACATTAAGTTCAAACCCACCTTAGCCAATTGGCTGTCATTTCATAAAAAATGGAAAAATCTGACAAGAATAGATAAGCATATGACATACAGATAAATGTGAGTCTCACTCAAGGCCTCATAAAAGGCATGGAAAGTCACCAAAAGGGCAATGGAGAGGGCTATGCTCGGAATTTCCCTGCGAGATCCACTCTGATTCACAGAGATGGGAAATACTATTTTCTATGCCTATTTTGAGAAAGGGACATTTTGAGAAAGGGACGTTTTGAGAAAGGGACGTTTTGCGAACGAGGGACATTTTGAGAAAGGGACGTTTTGCGAAGGTACCTTATTTTCGCCACACTTCCTACCAAGAGGGGGTGAGGTAAAAATTGGTGGGGGGCAGGGAGTGTCTGTGTCTGTACTGTAATTAGTACTACATACATCTTTCTTATAGTGTGGTTTAACTATATGTAGGTTGATCAGTTGTACTATTTAAAATTACCATGTGTACTATTTAAAATTGCCTGTAAATATTTATACACTGAAGTTTATACAGTCCGAATGATGAAGCCCGATTTACACTTTCATGAGTACAGTAGCGAGTTAAGTGTCCGGGTTAACTTAACTCTCACACTTCTTATTTACCAAGTAGTAAGTAGTGTCCAAAGTTTAACACAGATAGCGCGCAGATACTGGTGATATTGAAAATTTGGAAAGAGTTTACCTACCTATGAGTCTAGTAGACATTGCAGGCTAGCTAGTCAGTAGCCAGTGTTTTCCACACGGTAGGCCAGTTAAGTTTGCATAGAGCGGAAGACGTGCGGGGAGGGGTTCCTACTACTTGACTCGCCGAAAACAGACCGAGGTTCTTTTTTACGTCCACTTATTACTTATCTCGCCGAGAGCCGTTCAGACGAAGGATTCAACTGAACTATCCATACCAGCAAGGGCCGCAAGTTAAGTCGCTACTGTACTTATGTAAGTGTAAAGCGGGATTAAGAAAGAGTCATAAAATTCTAGGAACGATAAAATGCGGCTACTTTTAATTTACGGGGTTTCTTTAGGAGTTATTTGCGAAACAAAAGAATAACATTTTCTATTGTTAGTACACCTTGGGAAAAGTTTTCTATTATTTTAGGATTGAATACAAATACCAGCTAAGGTTACTGAGGCCATATAATTAGTAACTTGTAATAACTTTATAACCGCAAAATTTAACAAAGTAATAAGTACATTTTCGTCGATTAATTGATACTTGCGGGGTGGATATTTCAGTGGTTTTTGTGATTGAAGAGGTATCCGTGACTGAACGACCTTGACTCTTTCAGAGCCACCTCACCGCTACTAAACTACGTCATTTTAGTAGGTATACCAATTTTTGACTAGCTTGTCCTTCTTTATGTCACTGTGGTGCCTTCTAACCCAGCCCAGCGTTTACCTATGGGGAACGGCTATATGAAGCAATGAAAATGCTACCAAAACATACAAAGTTTTAAAGTGTGTGCGCTAAAACACCGTCTAAACTAAACTCTCTCGTCCTTATCCTCCTAAATCTGTTGTGTTTTGATCAATCAGAGTATCGAAGAGTACAGTGACTCCTAACCAGTAGCTACACGATGACAGATGGACAAAAGCATTGACGGAATGTAGGCCGTGGGAGGGAGAGACTGTCAGCAGGCAGACCAGCAGCCAGGTGGTCGGACATCTGTAGAGTGGCCGGAAAAGAGTGAATGAGACTAGCGTGGGACCATTCCACTTGGCGTCTAAATGAAGAAGCCTATATCCATCAGTGGGGTTTACCGGGCTGATGATGATGATGATAAGTTGCCGAGATGCATGAAGAGATTAGGTGCATCTTACGACACACGACAAAGATAGTGCTATGCAAAACCGAACAAGAGGCAAAAATAATGTAATACCACACGTTGGACACTTAGCCGTCATTTTATACAAATAGGAAAAATTTGCGAGACGAGGTAACCATGCGAGACAGGAATACGCCATTGCCTACATTTTCCGCCTCGCTTCCTACCAGAGCGGGTGAAGTTAAAATTTTTGGGGGGCAGGGAGTGTCCTTTACTCTGTTGTAGTCCTAGGAGTGCTCCGACACTCGCGTTTGACAGCAGCCCTTGTATCTCATGAGGTACAGGCTGTCACACATATAGCTTAAGTTAACACCTTGTTGTACATTATGGAATGCAATAAAATATGGAGTATTGAGTATTGACATAAGGCGCATTTTAGTCCTCGTTCCTAAAGCGCAAAGTGCGGTATGTGCTACGGTAGTAACTATTGAATAATCTGTGGTACTAGATACTCTTTTTTATACTGTGGTAATACTAACGTGGCGTCTCGACAGCAGGCTCTGGCGCAAAGCACGGGCACGACGGGCTGCGCACGCGCGGGACTCGAGGACCGCTCCGCATCGCACGCGCGACTCGGCACGGCGGGCGCGGCGCTGCTGCCCGGCCCGACGCCTGACCACCACTTGTTCTGCAAACAATTCAAGCACATGCTTAGTTATATTGTCTTGTCTACATAGTCTAGAAAAGGTCATCTTCCTGGACTAAATGAAATGAAATCACGCTAAAAGACAATCTTTAAAGCTGGATGGCCTGGACACGTTGAAGAAGCAACAGGAAGAAATAGCACCTTCATCCATCATGACGTCACAGCGACACATACAGATTGCATTACATTTCAAGATGTCGTCAGTAAACTTGGTATGAAAACATAGAATGAACTGCCTTTATTGACAGGATTAATTCTTTGTGTTTCTTCTATTCAACATCAGGTTCAAATAAATCTGACACGTTATATCTGTCTGTCATGTCTTGTTTTAAATAAATAATACGTATAACATTATTTAAGAAGGCACCATGTTAGTTTTGTTAAATGTAGGCAGCTTGTTATAAATTTTCATATGTCTAAATAGAAATAAAGTAGTTTAGTTTGTAGTTCTACATAAGGTGGATAGTTTTTAAAAGTACATATTCTAAGATTTTTCAAAACACACCAGATATTTTCCTCGTGAAATTTCCATAGATAACAAGCATCTTGTGTTTACATTACACCGGCCCGGCACCGGTATGTATTACATAGAATAACAAGTAAATGTATATTTAGCCTTTTTCGCTCTTTCCTTTCTCACAGTAAATTATCTTTAATGTGCGCTGTTTGGTCAAAACTTCTTAGTTTATACCAAATTTATCTAGTTTGTTGCAAGTTGTTCTAACAGTAGTCTAACTTATAGCCACTCTATACAACACGATGTATATCGAATGTACAGTATGTGTGTGTATGTAACATCTGTGGCATCTAAGACGGAGACAGGCGGCATCCGGTTCTGAACCAGTCCGACTAGAACACTATGAAGCCTAGGTCTTGACTTTATATCTAACATCTACTACGGCAAGACTATGGCAATACTACACAATTATGGTTTTGTTCCATATTTCTAAACATTTAAACATAAGCAACATGGGACTCATAGCGTGTTAGTAACAATATCTTAAACCTAAGTGTTAGTATTTCAATGCCCTGTGTTTGATGTTTGTAGAATAGACTACTTTTTTTTTAATACTTTAATTGAATTACACTTTTAAATAAATATTCTCTACCTACATGATGGAATTTATATCCTAATCGTTGAACGTCGTAAAAGATCGCAAGTGTATTTATTACTCCTATCATCATCATCATCATCATCATCATCATCATCATCATCATCATCATCATCATCATCATCATCAGCCTATATACGTCCCACTGCAGGGCACAGGCCTACCCTCTAGGAGGGTGTTTGGGCGTTAGTCCACCACGCGTGCCTAATGCGGATTGGTAGACTTCACAAATATGCATCAGAATTTGTATATGTACACATTATGTCTGCCTCTCATTTATTATTTGTCACTGTTGCGGGTCTGCTGGAAGAAATCTCTTAAGAGATAAGCTCGCCCTTTGTACATGTCTTTTCTATTGTTTGTATCAATATGTCTGTGTATACAATAAAGTGTTAAATAAATAAATTTCTTCTTCTGCATATGCAGGTTTCCTCACGATGTTTTCCTTTACCGTTTGAGAGCAGTCGCTTAATACCTACATAAGTTAGAAAAACTCATTGGTACGTAGCATGTTGTCCATGCGGATTCGAACCCGGACCTCATGATTGAGAGTCCATACCTCTTCGCAATGCGCCACCGAGCTCTCAATTACTCCTTTAGTTTCTGGTGATTATGCGACTTTACCATAAATCATTTCCCTCTCACACATCCATTAAAACATATTATCATTATCATGTTAACAATATTTTCATGCGTGCATTCGATACGTATGCGTGAACAAAACTTAATTCAGCAATGCTTACTGTGAATTAAATTAAGCGCAAACGTGTTAATTGTTAAAGAAAATGATTACTTGTCATCACCGAGACCCGGTTATTAACAAAACGATAATTCAATAATTGCATATTTTTATAAATATGCATTTAATAAACAAACAAAGTAGTATGTAATGAAGTAATTACAACAACAATCTAAAAGTTTGCTTAGTGCTAGTTTTTATAAATTATCGGCTAGGCATTATCACGCACGTTAATTTAATTACGTTATAATTATCTATGTACTTCGGTATTTTTGTAACAACGATCGAAACCAAGACAAAACAATATAATCAGACCGCCAAACTGATCATTTTTCTCTATGGGACCAACATCGAAATCGCGAAAAAAAATCTGCTATCCCATACATTTGGTTCCAGTGGTTTGCAGTTTTATATGAAACAGGTGATATATTTTTCGCGATGTCGATGTTGGTTCCATAGAGAAAGTTGTTCAGCTTGACGGTCTGATCATCCCCTTGAAAAAGTGTCAGCATATTAAGAAGGGCCCAGTATAATATTTTAAGGGTGTAAAAAAGTAGTATTGGACGGAACTTGAATTCGCATCCTGCCAAACCGGGGTAGTGCCCAATTATGCTGCTGCTGCTTGCTGTCAGTACTTCTACCGAATGGTCTCAAAATCTCATATGACAAATAACAGATAGAACACCTATGATGATAGGAATTCCTAGTCAATTTCCACTACAGCGACTGCTAATATTAATGAAAAACAGTCAAGTGCGCAGGACATTTTGAGTGTACGCGCTAAACACAGATCAGATGAACTCTCTCGTCCTTCTCCTGTCTGATGGATCGGGAGACCGATACGATCAGAGGTGCGGACAGATGCAGTGGCTATAAACGGCAGCCACACGGATCGGGTGGCACGATTGGATATTTAAGACGCCTGAAGGAATTAGGCGCCTCTTACGACACCCGACTAGTTTGGTTCTAGAACTACAACATGGCTATGCATAGCATGTTAATAACCAATTAACTTTTGGGAAAAGTATAATATGCAGACAGTTTTTAAGAGGACGATCAGACCCTCAAACTGAACAACTTTCTCTAAGGGACCAACATCAAAATCGCGAAAAAAAAATAGCTGTTCCAAAAAAAACTGCAAACCTACTCGAGCCAAATGTATGGGACAGCTATTTTTTTTCGCGATTTTGATGTTGGTCCCAAAGAGAAAGTTGTTCAGTTTGACGGTCTGATCATCCCCTTAAGTGTCAGCATATTCAGAAGGACCCTGTATATCTGTCTCCACACTATCCGTTTTTTGAAAACTATTTAAATAAAATAGATAAACCAATGGATCTAGCTATTTTAACTCAACATCATCAGACATAAACTAATCATAAACCAAGGTGTTAATATCGAACTAAAACTGTTAAAAGCATCAACTACCATAAATCAGGTATCCTATTCCTAACTCATCAGCCGGGCGCAAACTATCAATTTATACAGGTAATAAATATACGTAACCAGTAAGAGATGGTAATAAATGGGAAGTAGTTTGCGCGGAAGCGATATAGTGAATCGATCATAGCGGACGGACGAGGAATAAACGACGCAAGCGCATGATAGCAACGTTAACGTTCATCGCGCATGCTAGTAGAGGTGGGACGTGATCGGATACGTTGACAAGTTCTCAAATGTATTGTAAGGAACTCTAGAAGATGAGTGACCTTTGTGACCACATATGAAACCAAGAATAACAAACTCTATACCTACAGTTCACTCTGTGTCGAATGTTACGAAGGAAGATATCTCTTGTAGTAGAGAGCTAAAACACATATCTTTTAAACAGCACAAAACATACAAAGAAAAACTACAATATAGGTAAATGCAACATTGAATTACATAACGTAATAATTGTCAAAACCAGGAATTTTGGGCATTCATATAATTTATCGATTTATGATTAGCCTGCTTTTTAGTAGCTAATAATTTTCCTGTTAGCATAGCACTTGGATGTCGAAATAACCATGATTGAGGAAGCCAACAACTCCCCGATTGATAATGTGTCAATCACGTCTGTTAATTTAAAGTAGATTCAAATGTGAACTCTAAGACAAACCAATAGGGTGCCCTCAGCATCCCTTCTTACGTAAGCTGGCGGTTTTTTAAGGGGATGATTAGTCCATCAAACTATACTAAAAAATCTGCTGTTCCATACAAAACTGTAATCCTAATCCCACTCAACCTTTTATGGGACAAAATGTGATTTTATTTTCGCGATTTCTCTGTTGGTCCCATGGAGAAATTTGGTCTGTTTATTGGACTGATCCTCCTGGTAAAAACGGTCAGCATATTAAGTTGGACCCTGTACGATCGTAACCAACAAACTAATTTCTCGAAATATTATTTTCACAAAATACCTAACATTTAGATTCACCGCACGCGTCTGATCTAAATCAGTGAGTCAACGAACGAGTAACGACTCTACAAACGACGCAAGTCGCACGACAATGCACAAAACATACGCGCTTGTGCAGGTGCCCTGCACTGGATCTGCGCGGAAGCAATGTTTTGTACGACCAAATCTAATACTGTTCAATTTATAGTAACTGTGACGTTCCAGGCAGCCATTTAGTGTTCAGGTCCAACTGTTGATGTTATTGCCTTGGCTTTACTGGCCAAAACGGAGTTTCGCAAGATTAATGGTGCATTTTTACACTGCCAATAATTAGTGGTTAGGTTAGGACCAGATTTTACATCAGGCATTCATTGCCTGATATATTCTCAGTATTTTGAAAGTGCAGCGAAAGCAAAGCAAGCAATGTATTCCAAATCGGGCCCTGTTAATTGGGTAATATTTAATCGCACCTTAAATTTAACTAAAAATTTGTAACACGACGGAAGTTCAAAAGTATTCGTAAACAACGATATCTACCTAATTAGTATCATTGGATGGACTGTAAGGAACAAACAAAACAATAATGTTCCAATGCTTTGCGATATTGGCAAGTCTCCTGCATACATTCTCTGACAATGAATAAAAAAATATAAGTTAGTACATGTTTCAAAATCACAAAAACTATTATACTTTTATTCTCAAAAGTATTTCTCTGCAAAACATGGAAGTAAGAATCCGATAAATAATTCATATCAATTTCTTTACATCACCGGAGTAGCACGCATAGCCCAATATCAATTGACGCGCATGCGCTTTGCACGCGACCATAATCACGTTGTGATAAATAAACGGTTGCATACTATATAAACTAGAAATGTAATGTAAAGGTAGGTACGAGTTTGGTATTTCAGTAATTCAACATTTAAAGCAAAATTTATATAATTAGAGAAAATGCCTATGTCCATTATTTTATTCGTTAAAAAAAAGGGTTAGATAACCCAATTCTTGATTAGTCTATTTATTTAAGTAAATAAAAAGAGTTTCAATAATTTTTAGCTCTATTTTTATTCTAAACATACACAAAACAAATAATTTTTTGTATCTCTAAATAAGTAAAAGTACCACCAAGGTACACCATTTTAGCCTCTTCCGAAATAGTAGTCGCTGATGTTAAATTACAATTAATTGTATGATCTAGATTCTAGACTCATAAAACAATCTTGATAAAGAGATAACATTACATTGGCGTGACATATAATAATTACTCATATTCATATGGAATTTACATCTACATAATCGAAGAGAGATTTCCTGGTTGACTCGGCTTGTAGCTTTCATGAACATTCACAAAGAAGAAACTCACTCATTCCCATATCTTCAAATCATTCCCTAACTTACCAATAGTTTATTTTATCACCTCAACACATTGGAAGTAGCTTGACTGATTTGAAACCCTATTATTTCTTTCGATAGAATAGAAAATCTAATCCAATCTGCATTCCTATATTTTAAGTCCTTTTTCTCTTAGGTGACGCGCTTATCACAGTATTGAAGATTTCTTACTTAAGAAAACCTATATATTTAAAAAGTGCTAAGTACTCCAACTTACTACATACAAAATTGAAGAAAAAAAACTGCCATTTCTACATTTATTTCGAGTGGTATAGACGGGGTATAGAACCGTATAAAAGTATTAGGTATTTTGTAGTAAGATGGAGCAGCACTTTTTCATTTTTGGTTTTCATTATTCAGAAATCATCAGTTACTAAACGAAAAAAAAATCTCTTAAATAAATATAATTAAATTCTTACACACATTTACGTCATTCCTTTTTACGTAGATATACAAACACATCGTTATCTCGCGAACGGACCGTGTAAATGACCCATAAAAACTGTCCATTTACACCAACTGCCCTGTAATCACTAATTAGCAATTAGGCCTGACAAAGGGTTGATCATTAACTTTATCTATCTTTGTTAACTTAATGCAATTTATTAACTTGTTTCAGTCTGTTACTTCTTTGTATTGGACGTTGTTCGTGGGAAAATTTTGAATTTTACTTTTAAATAAATTTTCTCCCCTCCGGACGGAAAGCGTCAATTTTCGTCCCGCTGCGCTAAACGAAGTTGTCGCTTTTCACCTCCGTCGAGGAGAAAAATAGTATAGGTTCGTACCTCGGGCAGTAAATAAGAAAGCCTCAGACCTTTCTTACTTTCCTGCCCTCGGTGTGTAATCTATATAATGGTTGAAATTGAAACATTTTTATTGTCACAGCATAAAAGTAAAAACATAATTTCATCTATACAGAGTGGATTTTTGAGACGGGGCGGTAAGTGCAGGTACCTTAATAGTTGTAGCTACTGCGAAACGTTCATATGAGACTATCTTTTGAGAATTTTTGAGAATTTTTGAAACATTTCGAACTGCATTAACAGATTTTGAAAAAAAAAATTACATTCAGCACAAAAATTTACAATTTACACAAAAAATCTAATGATGAATAATATCCGTAGTATTTTTGACATTTCTACTGCTGATTTGAACGTGTGACTTTCAAAAATCAAACGTTCGTATGGAAAGACGAACATTTATATTGCGAATTTCCTATTGGTTTCTTAGGGAAAGTTGATCAGTACCGTGCGTACAATCACCCCTTAAAGTAATGCAACTGTTTACTCTAACACCCTGTAGATTATGAATTTGTGAAGCAGTAACATAAGGTACCAGCTATGTTGACAGGATGACCCGTTTGGCATGAAACTAGAAGCAATCAATGCACAACCACGACCAACAGTAAACGTCGCTGTTAAACCGAGATGAAAGCTATAACATCTGAATTTAGCATCAACACGTTACGTAGGTATGCAAAGTAATGCGTTTTAATGCAATTAACTTACTATTTATGTTCTTTAATGTCTTTAAAGCTTATTAAGAAACACTAAACTTCGTCTGTGTGCAATTTGATGCCTATATCCGTCTATATGATGCATGCAAGATGCAAGTTACCTCCCTGCCAAAATTCATTAAGATCAGTGCAACGGCCTTGAAAGGTAACAAGCAACCTTTTGTATTTATAAAATTAGTGTAATTAGTGTCGATTATTGAAAACTGTAAAATTATGTGTTTTTTAATCTCACGTTTCGATTATTGGGGCCATTAACTAATGTATTCATCCTATTTTTGTTCTTAATCTATTCTCGCAAGGCAATATTATTCATTTTCAAACACAAGAGAATAACGTTTCGGAACAACATAATAAATTGATTTACAAAACTAGAAAGAAAACAACATTGCCGCTACGTCGAGACTTTCAGACAGAAGGGAAAAAGGAGTGGTATGCGTACGGATAGCCACAAACTGATGTTGGGTTTAAACTTGGCAAATTGGTTTAGCTCGCCTCCACTAATCCGCACGAGGGCAGCCTGTCTGAGTCTGTTAGCCTGTTTTCCTCACTGAGCAAATCTATACCATAATGATTACATCCTTTCAGTAAAATACAATTGAGGAGTCACGTTGCAGGGTTTGACCCGAACACTTGTCTTTCGCGCAGTTCGCGTTCTAGCCTGCCACGAGGCTCCGCAATCCTTCTCGGTTGTGTTCTTACTCAAAAAAAATCCTCGAGATTGGATAGATACTCCCTCAAACCACTTGACACTGGCGGAAATGCGGTGCTAACGCACAAACAAGAAGTCCATAGATTATAAAAAATAAAAAACAATTACTCGCTCACTAACTCAAACATTCAGGATGGTTTTAGCACGTATGTTTTTCTTTGCTCCTGATTTCCTGCCGATTCTTCGGATAAAAGAGTTTTTCGAAATTGGGTTGAATTTCGTAAAACTCGTTTCTTTCGTAAAACTTTCGTAAAAGAAGTGAAAAAAAAGGGGTGTAAGGGAATTTATTTCATTTCTGGTAATCAAGGTAACGAAACACCTGTTTCCTCTTGTATATTGTGGACAATTACGTGTACTAGCCTTTAGTTTTATAGCATTTTAAATGAAACTCGACCCCTAATAGCTAGACCTGGAACAATAACAGCGCATAAAGAAAAGGGTCGAATCTTCCAAGGTGACATTTTGCCCTCTACCAAGCGTCCCGTCAATGATTTGCGTCTAAACACGGCTGCATCGATCGTCTAGAATGCATTATGAATGGCATCGCCATCGGCACACCTGGCCGGCTTCAAACGTCATAATTTACCATTAAATATGTACCACTAAGCCGCGGATAGAAGGTTGATTCTGACATGAAAAATGCTGCTTAATAATTAATGGTTAGTTGTGGATAGCCAATGAATTCTATTGAGTAATTAGGATTAGAAAACTTTCGTTCCAGGAAACTACTGGTATTCTGTATTCCCGTGAGACCCTCAGTACATTTATTCTCGGAATATTGTTTCGGATTCCAACACATTCCTTACCGGGGATGTTGTATGTACGACGTCGATTACAGTGTTTTTATGTGAGAATGGTTAGGTTAGGTTAGGTTGTTGTTATTGTTTAAGGGGATGATCAAACCATCAAACTGAACAACATTCACTATTGAGTCAACATCAAAATCGCAAAAAATTTTGCTGTTCCATACAAAACCCAAATGTATGGCATATTTTCTTTTTCGCGATTTCGATGTTTGTCTCATATAAAAGTTGTATAGTTAGTTGGTCTGATCACCATCAACCTGAAGTGCAATTTTTGAACATCATACGAGCGGTTCGGCAGTAGAAAATGTCAACATTACTATGGAGATTATGCATCTTTCTACTGCCGAACCGCTCGTATGATTTTCAAAAATCGCACTACAAGTCATCTTGTGTGATACGGGTATTATTAACATGCATTATTTACTTTTTCACCCGTAAACGTATATCAAATCGATTGGGTTATGCAGATTTATCAAACTCTACAAACAATCCCAATAATACCATTAATCCTGGCAGTAAATAAAAGATCAAAAATAAAATCATCTCACAATGCAACATAAACTACTTTTGTAATATTAAACACATACAAAGCAAAAAGGGAGAGAAATAAAAAATATAGGTATAATACTACTATGATTACGTATAAAATTACGTTCTACATTTGCTCAAGCGTAGGAAGGACCGTCCAAAGACCAGGTAATTTTTTATTCGATTTCATGGGTCTTTAAAAGCATCACCACTAATTCGGTTCATTACGAATTACGAGGTATATGGACGACCGTTTTAACAACAGTGTCCTAAAAATCAATTATGTAGAGCGAACTAATCGCCGCACGTCTATGATTTTCAGTTTTAATTTAGCGTCTTGGAATCTGCCCATAGAGATCGACTACTATGGACAGCTAGTAATGACGCATGAAGAGCTATATAAGCCTCTACTTCATGCGTTACATACAACAAAACTATTCTAAATTAAATCAAAATCTATCTATTTAAAAATCCAAGCGCTAATATTTTACCATTCCATTCCAACAGAAAAGACTTGCGATGTCAATAAAAAACTCTTATGTGCAATATAATATTACAACGTTTTTAGGTTCTTTTAATGCTTCCATCTTAAGACTTTTCAGTTGGAATAAATTATACAGAAACTAGATTCTACATCAGATATAAGGCATCTAACTACAACTTCAAGTGCAATAATACTAACTTAAGTTTTAACATAGAAGAACACGCTATAAAGTTTTAAAATGAAACTACGGAAAGTCAGAGACGAATAGTTTGAAAATACAATATGTAGACTCTTTCTGTAAAAGGGACGTGATCTAAGACACTGTCAGCTTCGAGAAAATGTGTTCTATTATGAATTCTATTACAATGGACAATTTCAGAGAAAAGGAAGTAAATTTTAATATTCTTCTTCTTTCGTGTCAGTTTGATCGAGACAATCACTCATGCTTTAGTTGAAAGATTAGCCAGTCAGCAAAGGTCGTACGTATTGAGGTTGACTGGCCATGCAGGGTAAATCAGACGAACTTAGCTTCCGTCAGACGGAAATACTCCTTCCATGCACTCCATTTTAACATAGTAGTATGACAAATTGGATCCAGTAAATCACAGGGATATTTGATGTCTCTCGGACAAAAGAAAAGTCGGGACACTTGGCAATACTTCATGCAAACATAGTCCCAGAGGATTCCCATTAGCCAGCTTTATAAGTCTCGACTGTTATAGACATAATGAAATAAAAAGAACTAGCTTACGAGACCACATTCAAACAATAAAATATTCAGACTTGCTCCGTATACCGAACGTGACCTAAGTCTGAGTTCCAACGAATGGGTCTTATCAATTATGGATTCTATTACAATGGATGAAAGGTTAAAACAGTTAAAGCAGCATTGCTGGGCCACATCCAGGTAAAGTCACGACAGAACTAGCAGAACACAAGAACGTAAAACACAATGTTTGTGAGAACCATGTCAATATTGCAAGATCTTTATGTGAGAATTTGTTACGATAAATCGTCGTTTAATTAAGTTCCTATTTATTGATCTTTACAATAATAAAGCTTCTCATTCATTGCCAGCTTAAATGTATTTCTCTTTACAACCAAGCTTTGTTCTGTATGCAAAACTTTTTTCACGAGCAATATCGTTTAATGCTGTGCCAAAACGATAAGCGCTTTCGACTGGCTTTAAAATTTTAGTATGCACTTTACAAATCTTTCTTTCATTCCGGTGTAAAGGGTGTTGAACTCACAATATCGTGACAAAAGCAGTAACAGTTTAGAGTAGAAGTCGTGAATTTGAGCATGCTCTAGACAAGAGTGTCGAGAATTGTAAAGAACTAAGTCTAACTTGTTCCACGATGGAACAATGTCAAGGATCGCGGCGTACCATCCACCTCGCTCGACCGACTTGCGTTTGAGACTACTTTTAAGGAGACCAACATCTGTCCCTATAAATAGTTAAGCTCTGGATTACAACGCTTTTTATACAGCAATTGATGTTAGCTTCATAGGGTAAAGTGTCTACATAGAAAGGAGAACTGTTTGGAATGTGTTGGTTTATGGTTCACAGAATTAAATAGAATACGTAAGTAAAAGTAAATGTTGACATACATAGCAAACATTCTTCGTGCAACGTGCAAAACTCCATTATTATAATAATGTAAATATTGAAATGCTACTAACAGCTTTGAAATGTTACTCATAATATAAAACTGTAGATAAAACAGAAAACTAGTGAGTCACACATTCATTTTCTAATCATAATCAAGCAACCTTAGCAATCCAAAGTATTAAAGTCCGATATAAATTTCTACATCGTATAAATTAAACGCAGGATAAACGATAAAATGGCGTGCCATGTTTCCAAAACAATCGTTGCTCACCCAAAGATAAAAAGAAAATTAAAAACTTAATTGATTTTTAAGTTGTAATTCATTATAATATATCAAGACGTCAACTACCGAGAGAAAAACTACATAACTTTAAAAATTCCCACAGAACAACAAAAGAAAAACGTGCCAGACTATTGGGTACATTTTGAGCGTGTCGAGTGCCGGACGTGAAGGCAGCGGCGACGACAAATTCCCTCTCAAGATAACCAGCGACCGCGACAGCTCGACGGAAATAGGCACCACGAATGTACCCCGCTCTTGTTAGGGCTTGACTTTAGTTTTATTTTACGAAACTAAGCGAGATAGAGACCACACTACGCTATACAGTTGGATACACCTTTGTTTGTTCCCATTCAGCAGACAGTATTTCGCATATCTTTAGCGGAAAATTGCGCTCTTAGTTTTTTTCTAAAGGACTATGTTAAGGCGTATCAGCCGTGGACCACTCTTCTCTCACTCACACTCCATACTAATCGATGAGAAAGAGCGCGTGGCTCCGGTCAGAATTTTGCTGTTTTCTTTGAAAAATTCGATGATTTTTTATTAATTTCAAAAAAGTAAAAAAACCACATCATTCTAAATTGTATTGTGAACAATATAGTAAATTTTCATTTTGTTCCGATTAAAAATGTAAGAGTAAAATGGTTACAACTGGAAAAAAAGGGGTGACTTTAGAGTCCCTTTTCTTCGGTTTTATTCATTAAAATCGATTTCTAGAAAAACCACATCACTTCTCATATCCTGTAGAAGGTTCAGTTTAAATTTCAGCTCAAAAAGGGCCATAGTTAATGAATAAAATGGTTACAAAATTACCCAAAACCGGCAGGTAGCCCCTTAAGAAACGAGAAAAGAATATTGCGTATAGTTTTGATAATTATTATCATTATAGCATTATTGTCCCACTGGCAGTGGGCCACTGGAGGGCAAACACAGGCCTACCCTCAGGGAGGGTGTTATATGGGTATGGGTGTTATAGTTTTGATCAGACATTTTTTAATTATTTCACATTATTGGAAAATTTCTTTAACGACTGTGCTTCTCACTTTCGATTTAAAATGATTAAAACACTGAGGTTTAATTCGAGCTTTTCGATTCTACATGTTAAGACAAAAATCTACAAGAGAGAAAAGAAATTAAAAACACGATTTCATAATTACTGATGAATTTCAAGTAAAGCTCAATCGCAGAAACGACATTTTATTGATCGTTTATAAAAAAAACTTCTTCAATAAATAACACAAAATTGACCCATAAATTGCGCAACGAAAAAAATCTTATAAGAAAATAAAAACGAGGTTATCTGGCAGGGACAGGTAAGGCAGACGAATAAAAACGGGCATGTACATAACAGAACAGGTTGTCATATTGTCATGCACAGGGCAGGGCATGCAGTGAAACGAATAGGCTTTGTCTACGGCAGGCCTCCTGCCAGGTTACGTACTGCGTGCTGTTGAGACTGGCGTATTTATCTGTACGTTTTCATGTTAGTGGATTTTTATTCAGTGTTTCGTACGCTTCGAAATAAGAGTAAACATATTCTTAATCCTGTACTCTTCTTCTTCTCTACACGCTCCTTCAGAGGCCGGTGCCTTTGTGGGACGTTTATAGGTTGATGATGACGATGATGATTTTCCTTAAAGCTCTACAACTTTTAGATGAAACATGTTATGTTGAACTTAAAGTAATTCAAAGACATCTTACAAAGAAAATATTATTCTCGTATCATAAAAAGAGAAAACAGAAAAATATGTCATATGTTACCAGACGGAATTAGAAATCGGTGTCTAAATTCAGTATATCACGGTAGAAGGACGGAAATTCTTGTTCAAAGGTATCATATCAATTATCATAGAAGACCAACTTTGGCAGAAAACGTCCATTGCGACAAAATTGGTCGTTTAATTATGATTTCCAGTATAGTCGTAGGTACTGGAAATTCAAACACATGCCGAGAAGAATGAAGAATGGCATTTACTCCGTTTGTTGGCTTTAAGATAAGATAAAGAAGCGAAACAGTAGAACATGATACACGCTCCCATTCATAATTAAGGTGTCAAAACTAATAGAGACCTACAGATGTTTGTAGGCCTACTTTATATTATGTAGGCACATCAGACCAGGTATGTATTCATCTAGCTAGGTTAATTAAACAGTAATTATAACATCAAAGCTTCCAATTTTCCACGCTCACAACCTCTGGGTACATAGCGGTGGCGGTGCGGTGTTATATGACGAAGCCGACCTACTTGCTATGACAGTCAAGGTGATTGAGGACACCCACTCACGATATTGTTTGTCCATATTCGATAATGGACTGGGTAAACGTGTTTTTGTTTTCTTTCTTTTTTTGGTATATTGTGTTGACTTTATTACCTTTGAGTATCGTAATGAAACTCGGTCTGCAATTTTTGCACTAAAAGCTATTTATTGTAATTTTGTGAAGAATGGCGTCAAACGTCAAATATAACTAACTAATCCTAGTAAATAATGAATACGCAAAAACAATCAAACCTCACAAATTGAATGAAACAGCAGTTTTTATCACAACAATTGTCACACATTAAATCATACTATTATTATCTTATTAAAGAAACAATACTTAAAAATAAATACCTACATTGTTATATAATTTGTTTTGTTAATAACAAAATGTGGTGGATGTATATGTAAGTAGTAGTATAGTGACAAAAAAATTATCAAGTCTGGTCGCTACTCTTAGTCATAGTGACGTATTACAACATAAGGGCACCGGTCCAAAAACGGTTGCCCGATGATGGGTATTTATAAACAAGGAATAATTTTATTTGGTTTCATCTCCGTAGGCTGGGAAGTGACTCAGTCAGTCTTTTACAGGGTGAAATTGATATCATTAGCATCCTTTTAAACTAAGAGTCTACCCATCAAACTGAACACCTTTTACTAAGGGAGTAAACCGATCGGAGCAGAAAAAGCAGTCGAGTATGCATTGCAGTTTAGTATGGAACAGCTGATTTTTTTTTGCTCCAATTGGTTTGCTCCCATAGTAAAAGTTGTTCAGTTTAATGGGTAAACTCTTAGTTTAAAAGGATGCTAATGATATCAATTTCACCCTGTATAATATGGAATAGTGTACTATTAACTCAGACTGCAAAGTCGTAAAATTCAAACATATGGTACCTACATTTCACCTGTACCTGAAAATATGTCAACATTTGTACACAACACAAGAGGAAGAGAAAGGAGTCCGTTGCCCAGCAATGGGACACTAAAAATGTTATGTTTTATCGTAACATATCGCAATTTAATTTCGAAAATTAAGAAAATCCAATTATAATTTGCGTCACACAGATTTCCAATTAGACCTGAAGAGGAAGCGCAGAGAAAAGTTAATTGGCACACAATTACACCGAAAATTTTAAATGTTATCCCTAAAACGTTTCTACTACTTATATTAAACAATAATTCAGAGATAAAACTCTTTTAATCATTATTTCCTCACTATAGATAGATAATGCTCATTATTTAATTAATTAATTATACTGATGAGATTTTTTCGATTGTAAACTGTAAATACGGTATCATTATTATCCTGAAATAAATTATCATTTCAAATTTGTTATGCTGTAAAACTGTTTCTAACCAAATCAAGAATAAATTTATTTGGCAAACGAAGAAACGATTAACCCTCAATTTTAATACACACTTTAAATTATTACAGAGTACATGTATACAATATTCATATATTTATGTAGGAGACCCAGCCTCCGCAAAGATTCTAAAAACCGCCAAGGTTTAGACAAAGTTCTTAAAAACCTTATCGCAATTATAATAGAGTCCAATATTAAGATACATGCCATCCAATCGTCGTCGATGAATCAGCAGAGGAAAGCCCAGGCGTGATGACGTCACACCGAGCTCCGTTCGGTTTATGGCTATCCTTGAGTAATTATGTAACTTAACGCTGAAGTATTAGTAGTAGGTATGTAGTGGGGTGACATTGTGTTATGTAAAAGGATTTTAATTACGTATTCTGTTCTGGCGGGTCTTCGCCAAAAGTCGCAACAGTTTTGAAAGTATTGATGGATTCCTAGTCGATCGATTTAGGGGGGTATTACAGAACGACTCTCAAGTTGAGATCTCTTCTTGAGTATAGATAGAAAAGGAT
The DNA here is from genome assembly GCA_963693445.1 of Agonopterix heracliana. Lineage (NCBI taxonomy): Eukaryota > Metazoa > Arthropoda > Insecta > Lepidoptera > Depressariidae > Agonopterix > Agonopterix heracliana. The sequence continues at coordinate 6,718,987 of OY856321.1, forward strand.
GCAAATCTTTAAGACTTCGGCGACTGCTAATGGTTATCAAAAGCAATCTGGAACGCAGGATACTTTGAATTGCATAAGTGAACGCGCTAAACACAAATTCACTTCCTCGTCCTTATATACCCTCCTAAAGAAGTAAGAATTAGAAGTGAGGAGTGTTTAATAAAAGACCATAATCCTTCAAACCACTCCAAATGTTTCTAACCAGTCTGAAATCTGTATACGCAAGTTTTATTAAGTCCATCATTGAATGTCGTTTGTTTTTTATAAAATTAATGAGCTTGACATTCAAAATGATGTAACATCCTCAATTTTGATCGGACATGGTTTAAACAAGCGAAATACCCAATATCAAATCAAGGTTACTTTCAGGTCATAAAGAACAATGACGTTGCAAACAAAACAAAATTATCAAAATATGCAGACATTTTTATCTGGGAAGGTATTATTTATATTATTATTGTACCATTCTTAGTCCATAATATTTAATGAATTGACAATAATTCATCATTTGTGGTATTTTATGCCTGTAATACATGAAACAACTCGTGATCATAACCCATTCCAATAGGATTGCTTTCAGGAACTAACCTAAAACTATACAGCGAAAATTATCGATGCGTTTCGACGTGGCGCAGTGTTTTACGACTTTATTTAGTTTACTAGCTGTGCCCGCGACTTCGTACGCGCAGAGAAGTTCTTAATAATATTAAGAGAAAGAAAAAAATAGTAAGAAATGCAAAGAAAGAGAAATAAAATTTAAAAAAAAGTTACATATGCTCACGACTATATTACCCGAGGGAGTAGTCAGAGATATTCTGAAACCTCAGAACATCCACGTAACATCTACGTTAAAAAAAGTAAAGAAAGAAATAAAGAAAAAAATTATCGCATAATATTGCCATCATTGCCATCTAATTAAAACAAAGTAGAATCTCCATACATTTCTCAATAGACTTCTTAAAGCACAGACACACACCCCTACACAGTAACTCATTCCTCGTTTATGTTGACTATACCCTACGGAGTAGGTACCCGTGAAGAGGACTCTGCTTGATCCTAATAATCTAATTCGCAAATCCTCAAGTCTCATGGCTTAGACAGTCAGGACCCCTGCAGCATCAACACTGAAGAGTTGAAAACCAATGTTTTTTTTTTAACTGTTAACAAAAAAGTATTTCCGGTACTATTATGTAGCTTAAGTTACCAGACAGTATTCTCAGTTATTGCATGGTTTCTGACCCCCCTGAGAAGGGAAATATAGTCGTGAGTTTTTGTATGTATCTATATGTAATTAGGTAGTGTAGGTACCTACATAAAAAAGGATACTGTAACTGCATGTTTTACAAAAACAGATGCAAGTATCATTATCATCAACATGTCATTGTTCACTGCTGAGCATAGGACTCTCCCAAGGCGCGTCACAATACTATCCTCGGCCTTCCTCGTCCAGTCGCTCCGTGCTACCACGGTACATAGTACTCCACACTACCATGGTATATAGTGTTGTTGTTGTTGTTCTCCTATGGTACCCCGATGGTACAGAGGGCCCTCGTGAGACGCCGCTACCTCTCCCTGTCCTGCGCCTGATGTACAATGTCACGCCAACTCAACCCGGCTGCTCGTAGCTCAGCGTCGACGGTGCGCCGCCACGTGTGTGTGGGTCGCCCCGCGGTCGCCTGCTCTCACCCTTGGTATATACCACTCCACGCTAACTGCCTTATGGCCTGACCAATGGCCATGGGACAGGGCGAACTGCGGAACGAAAAGCGATTTTTCAATACTAGACTGAGTGTTGTGTCCGTCGCGTAGGCGGATTAAAAATCGCGTTTTGCGCTGCAGTTCGCCCTGTTTCGACTTCAGGCTGTTAGGTCGTCGATACAGCGCCGGATGGCGTCCCACACCTAACCGGTTAATGGTTTAAATTTTTGGTCGTCAGTTCTTCGGCAGACATGACCAGCCCGGCCGGAACGATCCAGAGCTCCGAGCGCATTTCCTCTCGCAAAGTCGACGCGGAATTTCAGCAATGACGCTTTTAGCTTCGGCTCCCCATGGCCCTGTGGTCTTGACGGTGACAGAAACAAAGAGATTTGACGCTCCAAGGCTGAGTACCGGACTCTCTTCTTAGTGGGAGCAAGGTCAGCGGCTGCTCCAGGTGTCCGTGACGTGCGACTGAGGTCTGGCTGCGAAGGTGCTTACTTGCATGTAGTGTGCCACAGGAGGCACTTGCCTTTCAGCCAGGACACCAAAGCTATAGGCCGTCCGGCCTCTTACCGTCGGTCTTTTGATATGATGATAAGTACAATAATTAGATTTGTGTAATTTGTATTACTCAACCACTGTGAGTAAATTTATAAATACTCATATCATAACTTTTGATTGTATAAACCGAATCCGATGAAATAAAGCCTATGTAATCTAAACTTCAGATTCTCCTATGCTCTTGCTGATTAAAATGTGATATTTTCATGATTATGATGAGTAAAAAAATAAAAAAACAAAAAGGTCTGCACCAAGATTCGAACCATCGACTCGTATTTGAAAGCCTGACCATTCACCAAATACGCTACTGAGCTTTCTGAAGAAAGCGTTGAAAAAAGCAATTAGTATTTACCATACTGAATCTTCCCAAATGCATATGTCGAAATGGAAATCATTGAAAATTATTCCACAGGAACGCATTACCGGTATAAAAATTATCCTATGTGCTAGTCCAGAACATATTTTATCTGTGTTCCAAATTTCATCCAAATCCGTTCTGCGTTACGCTTGATTGCGGCACCCGCTACTCCATACACGCAGACCACTGACTTTAAATATTCATAACTTTTGATTGAATTATCCGATTGCGATGAAATAAAGCCTACACGTTAATCCAAACTAAGCCCTATATTTTTCTGAAACCCCCATTAAAATCGGTTAAGTAGTTTTTAAGTTATGCGTAACTTTTGATTGAATGAACCGATTGCGATGAAACATCGCCTATATTTTAAACTAAACCATGCCCTATACTTTACTGAAAACCCCATCCAAATCGGTTCAGTAGATTTTACGTGATGCGCGAACAAACAAACAGACAAACAGACAAACAGACAAACAGACAAAAATTCTAAAAATGGTTTTAATGTATTCCATTACGTATCCTAAACACCCCCAATTAATTTTTTTGCAAATATCTTCAATGTACATCATCACCAAGTTTAGAATTTTATTATAGATGTATAGATAGATAATTTAATAGTAACTTCTCAAGCCACGCGTGAAATGATAATTCAGTTTTTATTTACTATTTAACACAGTAATACTGGAGTATGATCTATTCGAATGTTTTTATTTATACAGGGTCCAACTTAATATGCTGACACTTTTTTAAGGGGATGATCAGACCATCAAAGTAAACTACTTTCTCTATGGGACCAACATCGAAATCACGAAAAAAACAACACATTTGGCTCGAGGAGGTTTGCAGTTTTGTATGGAGCGGCAGATTTTTTTTTCGCGATTTCGATGTTAGTCCCATAGAGAAAGTTGTTCAGTTTGATGGTCTGATCATCCCCTAAAAAAAGTGTCAGTATATTAAGAAGGACCCTTCACCCTATATGATTATGATTTTTATTTTTAATTTTTTATGTTTTTATTTTATATGTTTTTGTTTATAGTTGTGAGACTTGTAAGCATATGCTTATTGTTTCCACGTTATCGTCAGACGATAATAATTATTGATAAGTCTTTAAAGTTAATTTTTTTATTGATTGAAATTTTATCTAAATATTTACGAATGATAAATATGAATTTATTTACATACAATAACGTCATTATAAACATACTTAAACTATACCCATAGTCTTATTTTCGTTTCAGCATGGTCAGAAACATTCCTACTAGCAACTGCCTTTAAATAATTAATTAAATTCAGCAATAGTTATAGTAATTGCCTACTTTTCCTATCAAAGATACGTTATTTTCAGTGTCATTGTTAAACACGCAAATGTGCATTAATTTATTGTTGTTTTAAAAGCTTTTATATTTATGGCTATTTAGACCGCCATTTGTACCCTTTTGTTTGCTTATAATATTGTTATTTTATGTTTTTGGTGTGCAAATAAAGAGTATTGTATTGTATGGCTAGATAGCATCTCTACAGGGTGTAAGGATAAGTATCATTCATCTTAAAACCACATACTCTACCCGTTAAACTGAGCAACATTTACTATGGGAACAAGCCGAAAAAAGAAAAAAAAATCTGCTGTTGCACACATTTTGAGTCGAGTAGGTATTGGAGTTTGGTATGATCAGCTTGCATCCATGATCATTTTAACTACACGTAGTCATAATGTATATTCATATAATGTTACTCTCGAAGTATGTGCACACCACATATCCCGACACATGTTGCCAAATAATCCACATCACAGAATACCTAACAGAGACCTCTGTTGTCAATAAACACGCTTCATAGATCCGTGATGTCGCATACAACACCCACCGCCGGTAATTCGCACGCAATCTGTACACCAAAGCGTGTACATGGCATGCAAAGCGTGCAGCGGGCTGCAGCCTGCACCGGCTTAATTAACATGCTGATTGAATATCGCAGGGTCGAATTATTGAATAATAACTCTATTAATTAGACCTGATGTTGCCTGAATATTATATGAAACTGAAATTAGTGACGTCACGTGTTAATTAATGAATTTGTAGGCTTCGTCATATCGACAGGTTTAACATTTAAACAATTCGTGTATGATAAAAATTATTATTGTGATTTACTAATGAACTGATGAATTTATAAACGCAAGACACTGTGTTTTATTAGGTACTTATTTGTATTTTAAAAATGATACTGGCATTTACACCTCCGATTTTGTAAGAGGACATTATTAATTTAATTGTTAAAGTTAAACGCTGTAAAAGTAAACTAATAAGTAGATAATTTGTTAGAATTTTTTGTAGTTCTCACTAAACATTTATTAATTTTATGCAAAATAATACGAACACATCTACCAGCCGACCTAAATCTCAACTATAAAGTATAAACCCAAGAAACCCGCCATACGTCAATGTAGCCACATAAAGTATTGCCACGCGAAACGCCGGCTACTTTATGGTAGTAGCCTCATAAACTGAGAACTAGAAACTCCAAATCCAGTCATATTGCTTTATTTGACGCGATCTACCACCGTTATATGGCACAACTTGCCTATTTACTACTTGCCATCGAATACACAGATAAACATTGTACTAACCATAAATACAACTTTACAAAACCGTGATCAACGTTCATTTAAAATTGGATTAGATTATAAAGTCTATAGATTATCATTTAAAAGGCTTGCGTGTCTCAGCTTATTAATTTTAATGTCTACTAAAAGGCTTCTTAATCTTAATTTGCAATGGCCTAGCAAAGAAGATTAGTGTCATTGCTTAGTTAAATGTGTCGTTCTAGGTGACAAGTTAGTAGACTATTTGATGTTATTTTTTTATCATTATGTTAAACAGGCACCATAAAACATTATAAATGAGGTACCCTTTTCGGTCTATGTTTATTTACAACAAACTGAACTGATTACAATTTAATTCGTCAATTAAGTAAGATATTTATCTCAGAGCTAAATAAAAAAATTATAATTAACATCGACAATATAATAATTTAAACAGAGTAACTGAACATAATCAGCTGAACAGAGAACCCGCTAATTTATTCGTCCTCTGCACAAAGTTATCACAACAATAGCTATATCAAAGTACATAGTATAAGTAGGTACAATGTACATAGTGCGAAGACATTTACCGACCTCGGGTCCGTTTAAACAAATTGTTTTGATACGATGCGGGTGGACGATCGCACTTTATGTTTAAACGTTCAAGTTTATGCGAATATGAACTTTATCACAAATAAATATGGCGTTTGTGTATGGACTAGCAGCTTCGTCGCGGGAGAGTTGATGCTTCTTCTTATAGTAGGGGAAGAACCACATAGAACAAGATTTTAAAACTATAACACCCCGATTTGTGCTCAAACCCAGCCAAAATTTCATCCAGAAATATTTTCAGGAGAAGGAAAAAGGATAAACATTCTCCCGATAGAATCAAAAACTAATTTAAGATTCATAGATGTCGCTATGATTTGGGAACCTATCGCGAAGTGGCAAGGGACCGAAAAGGGTGTTGTGGGAAAAGTTTGATAGAAACACGACATCGATAGATATATTATACGCGCTCTTTATAACTATAATACTTCTTACGATGATACTTCTTCTTGTACGATACTCGATACTAACTTCGGCTTAACCAATATGTAGATTGAAGTGTCGTGTCCTCGATTAGAGATTTTCCGTGACGACGCCTGGACTTGTATAATGATATCTGTGCGTCTGGGGACTCGGCCGAGATCTTAGTTGGAATTCTTCTTTTGAGAAATGCTCGTGAAAGAGCAATATTGTCCTACTGATTTGATTAATTGAATGGTATGGAGTTTTCGTTTTATTCGTATATGGGTTCACTTTCACCACAGTACTGTTATTATGTTCTTAAATAGGTAAATCTGTGATTTTCATGCGATATGACTATGATACGAGTACATGAAAGACAAAGATACAGAAATAAGTAAATATATTTTGAACTGTTCGTGGATGTAGGTATTCATCTAGAACAAGAACATAAACCGTACGTGACGGTACTGTACATCGATTTCGAAGATAATAAAAAGAAAATTTTGATCTAGCATGACCTACAAAATTTTCCGCCTTTCCATAACCAAAGGAAATGAAAACTAGTTTATCTACTAGAAACCGCTATTTCATCACTTTTATCAAACCGTGAATATGTTAATATCTTCAGTAATAGTCTATTACTCCAGTTAGGAGCCGTCTTACTCAATTGTGATAAAGCTTACATTGGAATAAACGCGGTTCTATAGACTTGGCAAGAAACAATACGACAATATAACTGTTAGTATCTATCGTTTGTTTTTCAATTGACATATCGTCGTATCCTAAGAATAAAGGCGCAACTGCAAACTGACAACTTTTCAGGAGGAAGTTTTTTGTATTTTATTTCAATACTAACAGATATTTTTGAGATGTTAGCTTTTAAAACAATGTTAAACTACTCTGGGATTCTAACGAAACTGTAACTAAGACTATTATTTCATGATTTCTGGTAAATTTGTCCCTTATGTCCTTATTCGCTGGAGTAAAATGTGTTATCTTAGACATAAGTAACGTTATGCCTTTCTTCTCCGGAATATGCCAGGTCGTAAGAGCATTAGGGGCTATTTATCGTTTTCATCTGAAAAATATGTTAATGAATCTTTATTTTTTGCGTATCTACAACCACATGGCAATTAGTCAAGAAATGAAAAATAGTGAAGAAAAAAATAAAAAGCACTTTAATATCAATTAAATCACAGACATATTATTATAAATTAGTACAATACCTTAAACTAAAACAACTAGAATCCATAATCATATTCAGAATTACCCTTGACCGATATAATTATAAATAGAAATCATTGTTCATCTATTATCGGTAGAACTAAAAATTTCTTAACCGGTACATTTTTATATAGACAGCACGGTTCGCCGAAAGATCTTTAGAAATTGTACATACTTGACCGATACTATTATGTATAGATAATTTAGTTCGCCGAAAGTTTGGTTAATCAAATTAGCCTTTCAGCGAAAGGTGGTATCGCAGATAGGGGTGCGTGCACAACTCATATGACAAAGAAGCTAAAATAAATTGCCGCTAGACTACAGTTGCGAAATTAGGCTGTACTATCTTGGTAAACATAAAAATACTAACTACCTACCTCATGAGTCATGACACAACATTCATTTTATACTTTGAAAATATCTGCTATAACTACATATAATAATAGTAAAAATAAAAATTATGAAAGACGCTGATTTATAGTTGCAGGAGTTTTAAGTCGTTAATGAAGGCAATCTTGCTTCTGAAAACCTTTATTTTTGTAATTTTGTAATGATATCTTAATAAGATAATACCTAAACACTTCGAGAGTCAATACAATTTGGTTGATTTTCTAATAAAAAGATTGGTTTTCTAATAAATGAAAATAACATGACATTTTTGACAGACTACAAAAATCAACAAAAAATATAAAAAAGAACAATAATTTTGGTTTCCCAATTACAAAATAAGAATTGTATGAAACCCACTCAATCAACAAAAATACAACAATCAACAAATATATTATGAGGTAGGTACATCAATTGTTAGCGAGTTTTTATTTAAAGCTTAGCTTAGCTTGCCTTCATTAACGACTTAAAACTCCTGCAACTATAAATCAGCGTCTTTCATAATTTTTATGTTTACTATTATTATAATATGTAGGTATAGCAGATATTTTCAAAGTATAAAATGAATGTTGTGTCATGACTTATGAGGTAGGTAGTTAGTATTTTTATGTTTACCAAGATAGTACAGCCTAATTTCGCAACTGTAGTCTAGCGGCAATTTATTTTAGCTTCTTTGTCATAATATGACAGCGTGCACAACTCATATTATGAGTTGTGCACGCACCCCTATCTGCGATACCACCTTTCGCTGAAAGGCTAATTTGATTAACCAAACTTTCGGCGAACTAAATTATCTATACATAATAGTATCGGTCAAGTATGTACAATTTCTAAAGATCTTTCGGCGAACCGTGCTGTCTATATAAAAATGTACCGGTTAAGAAATTTTTAGTTCTACCGATAATAGATGATCAATGATTTCTGTTTAAAATTATATCGGTCAAGGCTAATTCTGAATATGATTATGGACCGAACCGATTATACCTTTGGTACCCGGGACTTTTTTCATAAGCATAAGCATATGCTCACGACTATATTCCCCGAGGGGGTAGTCAGAGATATTCTTAAACCTCAGAACATCCACGTTTCACCAGTAGTACCGAAACTCTATCCAGTGTGACAGGGGGTGAGCCCGTCGCCACTTATAATGGACAGTGGGTACAATACATACATTTCATTTATGGTCTTCGCAAATATGACCATGATAAGCTCAAATGGTTGCCCATCCGTCTTCGTCGAAACTTTCACATACTTTCTCTTCTTTACTCTATTCTGTTTCTTCCTCTTACTCCCTCCTATCTCAAGGACCGATTCACTTTTCTTCACGCCACCCATGACCGAGTACTGCGATCGGCTAATAATCTTCTACTTGCTATGCCTTCCCACACCACTTCCTTCTATGACAAGTCCTTTTCTGTTCAGTCCGTCCGTCTATGGAATGAACTGCCACTTTCTGTTAGACAAGCTCCCTCACTAAATATCGTTAAAAAACTGCTGAAAAACTACTATCTCTCGCTTTGACAATCTTCGCTTGTTTGGGGTACCTACATTTTGAAATTTTGTTTTACATAATTAGTTACTACTTATTTATAAGGTACCAATTTATACAATTATTTTGTTATATTGAGTTATATGTAAGTATTTATGTATATATTTATACTTTGCGTAAATTATAATATTTTGTATCGATTAGTACACCGCCATAGCATTTGTGGGTCATATTCATCTAAAGTGTACATATAACGAAACGGAAACGAAATGGAACGTAACGAAAATAACGAAATGGAACATAAGGCCTCAGACACAATGGATGAACTAGACTATTAAAAGAACAGTTTTGACAGACAGATGACATAGCAAAATATGCTCTCGAATATAATCCCAGACATAACAAACTGACAAACCGTAGAAAATTATGAATATGTATCTTTTTAACACTTTTTTTTCATATTTTTTTCTTTTTACTAATATTATCGTTGTCATATATGGCGAAAAGGAATGTAAAAACAGTTAAAATTATTATTTTGATTTAATTTTATGGTCTTAGTAAAAATGTGAGAATTCAAATTAAAATTTTGTAAGAGGAAAGAATTAAATTGTTAAAAAAACACTGAGAGCTCGCATTTGTAATCATTTTTTATTTATTTTCACTTTTTTGGTTTAAGCAAGGGCAGAAATAAAATATTAATTAAGTAGGATAATGAAAAAAAAAACATTTTTGTTTATTTGTTTAATAAAATGTTGTTTTCGGTAACAAATATAGTTACATAATTCAACCTTTTGAATGGTTAGCTGAGAGATCTCAATGTGATCACACCCTTTTTCATTACGTTACGTAACGAAACGCAACGAAACCGAAATTGAAAAACGAAGTAAATATTTGCTAGCTTTTTGAATAAACTTTGGAAAACACTTTTACGGGAAACCTTACTATGTAATTTATGTGTGCACTACAAAATCAAAGAAACAGAATACATAATTTAGATATTTTCTAACCTTTATCACAGAAATTTTGTAACGAAACGGAAAATAAAAACTCACAAAAATTTTTAACTGTTCATTTAAACAGATGACGGGTCAAAATTGCCGAAATTTTATGGTTCATTCTATGAAGGAACATTGTTGCCAGCATAAAAATACTAATCAGTTTGTTTTTAAAGGATCTTAAAGCGTAATTCGGCGTAACGAAACAAAATGTTACGAAATGGAATAAAAATCTGGGACAATATTTCCAAATGAATTAGTTAAGTATTGTTGGATTAGAATGGCCTAAGTTACTAAAAACCAATAGGGCTATGTAATAATATAGCCATAAAATCCAAAATGAATGATACACTATACCGACGGGCGGCTAAAAAAACATTTAAATGCGGTGCGTCGGCAATGGGACATGACAAATTAGTATGGAGAGCTAAATAACCATTTTACAAAAAAAATCAAAAACATATTAAACTTCTTTTATTTCATAGTATTAAGATTTTTAAACATGAAAGAATATCCACTAGTACATAATTTTAGCAATATGAGATCTATATTACATATTTTAAATACTTTTAAATGACAATAAAGGGCTGGGACAAAAATTAAATCAAAATGTACACTTTAGATGAATATGACCCTTATCTCATGTAAGACTTCTTCCATCCACTGGTTGTCTGGAAGAAATCACTTTTAGTGATAAGGCCGCCTTTTGTACCCTTCTTGTTCATGTATATTGTTGTTTTTTTTTTTTGTGTATTTTGGTGTGCAAATAAAGAATATTTATCTTATCTTATCTTAATACATGCCTCGAAATTGAAGCATGCAGGTACTTAGGTGCAGGGACTTTTTTCGCATGCGAGTATCTAAAATCCAAAAAAATGCATTCGAATTTGTTAGTAAAGCTAAAAGAAAAATTTGCAGCACACACAATTCCTAATGGTAAAAAGCCCCAACCACCACAAAGGCTTCTCAAAAAAATCATTAACAAAGCTATAAAATATGTGTTATCTTGTATTTTACATTATTTTCAATTGTAAAATGTTAGTTAAACTAGTAATTTCATACATACAAACTGCATAATGTGCAAAAAACATACAAAATAAAATTAGTACGTAGAATAAGGCCACAAAAGCGATTAGGGCTGAAAACTCTTCATACTAATTATTTTACCACTTTATTAGACAATTCCGTGGAATAAAACCACTGATGCAATAGCGCCTTTTTTCTACGGAGTTCCTAAAATTACATTGAAAACGATGAATACATGTCTTAACATCAAGCGAGCTCAAAATAAATCACCATACAACCTAATACCCTTAAAATATTTCGGTTATCATTTATGTATCACGAAGTAATTATTGTTACAAAACAACAGCGACGACAACGCAAACGCGCGGGAAACCAGCCAGGGAGTGAGTGCGCGGAGAAATGGCGGAGTGGCACGTGCGTCCGCCCCGCCCACCGCACGTCGTCATGCTCCCGGGAAGAAAAAAGTCACTAGCACTGTTGTGGCCATTTTCGTCGGATAATTCCAGAGATAGCAATAGTGGATTTTTTTAAACCTTGATTTTCTTGTTGATAAATTTGATTTTTAGGTGGTTTATTGAATGAAGTTGATATAAAAAGGGTAGCTGATTTTAAATAAGCAATAAAAATAAAAAGGCACAACGGCAAGAGTGCCTTTATTCGTAGGATACGACGATATATCGCAGAACGAGGCCTAACAAGTTTTTTATCTGTGAGAAAGCCGCCTATTATCCGACCCGTTGGCGACGGCCTCTGGCTTGATTGGAGGCCAACGACTTTGTTTAAATATACATTAATTATTTCCAAATAGGATATGGTTAGTATATGGATATATGTAGTTGTTTACGAATTTGCGGTAAATGCGCAATAAGTATAATAACTCTAAAGTATTTCGTAATTTGTTTTGCATCAGCCACTTGACGAGACATAATACAATAGTTGTGCAATATTCACCTAATAATGCCATAAAAATTCTAAAGATATAATATACATATACAATATTTATCCTATAGAAATTCAATTCTTTTCGTTTTGGCGAAAGGCCAGCCTATCTCACTTAACACGTCCTTCTATTCTAACACCCCAAATGTGCCAAAAGTTAAACTTGCTACATCTTCACCGTTAAGAAGATTTTTGGTAAATGTGGCCACGACCATTGCCGCAATAGACCGGTGGCCAGCTACAGTCAACTATACCTTATAAAATTAACGAACTAACGCATTATGCACCTAAAGTAGACTAAAAATAAGTCATAAAAAACTTGGTCTGCCAGGGCGCAGCTTGGCACGTTTTCCGGTGTGATGAAAAACGTGGACCCCAAAAACACCCCATTTTACCTCATCGAATTAAAGGATGGAACTTGTCTGTTGGTCTGGAGGCCGATTAGTAAAGCCTAAAAAACCTGGTCTGCCGCCGCCTATCCTGGCACGTTCATGGGTCCGACTGAATTTAGGGTGCCCCTCGGAGGGTGGATTTTACCTCATCGAATTAATGAATGAAATCAATGCCAATTTATAGTCCTATTAACTATGTTTACATATGCCTTGGTTTGCCTAGGCTCAGCCTGGCAGGTTTCCGGGTGCGACTGATTTTACTTTCAAAAAATTGTTTACCCAAACTTTAAAAACCGGTATAAATCTACAGATTCTGCGGAAAATTTTACTGAAATTCGCTTGTATAAATTAACCAAGATATATGTACTCATACAAATATCCCTGAAGGTGGAATTTTAATAGAAAAGGTCAACGGCCCGCGGAAACTAAAAGAGATAGGTATGTGGTCCCCAAGGAAAAAATGTCAAAAACCCTGGGCAATTTGACGTCCCGATGAAAAAATCCAAAATAAGAGATCCAAGATGGTCGTCTTACATTTTCAAAGTCCTCATAACTTTGTAACCATTGACGGTCGGCGCGCTGTGTGAGTACAAATCAAATTAGTAGCAAAGCCCGGCTTACGATGTTTACCTTTCGGTTCTCTCAGAAGGCACATTTTAGTGTCGTAAAAAATGGTGGCCCAGAATCGTTAATCTATGTAACAAATAAATTGATAGATAGATAGATAACTCATTTATTATTTCACCTGAACAATACAGGAAATAATAGTGACTGACAAAGGTAGACAATTACCTACCTACACGATAAATTAAAATGCCTAATTAGGATATTCGGACATCGTAAGTTTTTTTTTTATTAAGGGCTCTTTCCTGATGTTTTACACTGCAATTCTGCCAATATCATGATGACTGGAAGTATCGAAATCTCAATCTCCAGGATTGTTTTATTAACAAAAACATATTTGAGGACACCAATTAGCGGAACTGCGTGGCAAGTCCAGAGACACCAACCGAGACGACCGCCCGTCAATAGACTCGCCAAGCGACTAAGCTAGTTTAAATAGTAAAAAACGAGTAAAACACTTAGTTCAACATGTCTCGATATAATATGGCGTTGACATGAAATGGCTTCGAAACCGGTGATTAGGCCAAAATAGTAAAAAAATACGTGTCCATCAAGCTAGCGTACACATGACGGGAATCAAGATTAATCATTTAGTGCCATTTAATAATAGTGCCTCTGTAGTTTGCTAAATATTCATACATATTTTTCCCTGTTAGTGCTTTTGTGTTTATTACTCTCTGACATCCAAAATCTCATAATGACAGGCCTTCAAGAAAATGACATAGAAACATGGATCTAAATCATAAAGGATACCACTCCTCCTTACAAGCATTAATACAAGAAAATTGGCGATGGCGTCGTCGATATTTCCAATTTTAGGTGTGTCCCTTTCTATCCAATGACGTAGTTACGAAATGACAGGAGAGGAGCTACAATTTTGTACGTTGGATTAGAAAGGGACAAAGTTAACGTCACAAAAAACAACGACGCGATGGAAAAGAACGATCATTACCGACCACAAACGAGTATTATCATGTTTCACGTCTTGTTAGGCAGTCTGCACTCCACTATAGAGGATTCCAAACTTCTTGCATGGAAATAAACAAGTTTTTTTCGTCTTTCATATATTATAATATCGAGCTAGAGTATAGGCGTACACACGAATTCACACGATAGTTCAAAACTCTAGTATCAAAATAAATTGTTCCTGAAATAGAGACTCTGGAATTATGAAATTTTGAATTTCAGAGATTAATAAACACAAAAGCACTAACAGGGAAAAATATACACTTATATGTTTCGCAAACTACAGAGGCACTATTTAGGAACTACTTATTTAATGGCACTAAATGATTAATCTTGATTCCCGTCATGTGTACGGAGGCTTGATTGGACACGACGTATTCTTACTATTAAATAAAATAAGGAGATTGAGATTTCGATACTTCCAGTCATCATGATATTAGCAGAATTGCAGTGTAAAACATCAGGAATGAACCCTTAATAAAAAAAAATACCTACGATGTCCGAATATCTTAATTAAGCATTTTAATTTATCGTGTAGGTAGGTTATTGTCTACCTTTGTCAGACACTGTTTTTCCTGTATTGTTCAAGTGAAATAAATGAGTTAGGTATCTATCTATCTATCAATTTTATTTGTTACATAGATTAACGATTCTGTGCCACCATTTTTTTCGACACTAAAATATGCCTTCTGATTCTGATAGAACCGAAAGGTAAACATCGTAAGCCGGGCTTTGCTACTAATTTGATTTGTACTCACACAGCGCGCCGACCGTCAATGGTTACAAAGTTATGAGGACTAAAGTTAGGAGGAGTTATGAGGAGGAGAAATGTAAGACGACCATCTTGGATCTCCTATTTTGGATTTTTTTCATCGGGACGTCAAATTGCCCAGGGTTTTTGACATTTTTTCCTTCGGGACCACATACCTATCTCTTTTAGTTTCCGCGGGCCGTTGACCTTTTCTATTAAAATTCCACCTTCAGGGATATTTGTATGAGTACATATATCTTGGTTAATTTATACAAGCGAATTTCAGTAAAATTTTCCGCAGAATCTGTAGATTTATACCGGTTTTTAAAGTTTGGCTAAACAATTTTTTTAAAGTAAAATCAGTCGCACCCGGAAACCTGCCAGGCTGAGCCTAGGCAAACCAAGGCATATGTAAACATAGTTGATAGGACTATAAATTGGCATTGATTTCATTCATTAATTCGATGAGGTAAAATCCACCCTCCGAGGGGCACCCTAAATTCAGTCGGACCCATGAACGTGCCAGAATAGGCAGCGGCAGACCAGGTTTTTTAGGCTTTACTAATCGGCCTGCAGACCAACAGACAAGTTCCATCCTTTAATTCGATGAGGTAAAATGGGGTGTTTTTGGGGTCCACGTTTTTCATCACACCGGAAAACGTGCCAAGCTGCGCCCTGGCAGACCAAGTTTTTTATGACTTATTTTTAGTCTACTTTAGGTGCATAATGCGTTAGTTCGTTAATTTTATAAGGTATAGTTGACTGTAGCTGGCCACCGGTCTACAACTACATACCACCGTTTAAAACGTCGTGTTGTATGGTCGTAGTGTTGGGTGTTAGCATCACCAAAAATTAGTTTTCACTATAACTGCCATATTTGCTCTCTAGGACGGCCCAAAAAGGTTCTGTCGCAAATAAAACGGATGCATTTAAATCAAGAATCTGCGTTTTACTATAACCTCCAGTCCACTAAGTAAAAAAACACGACCCTTCCACAGCAGTTAGCATATTTAAGTTTTCTGTATTTCAAAGCGTAAAGATATTTCACTATCTATAATAACACATAGAATGATATAGACACAGCCGAAGTAATAGTCAATTACCAGCACATAAACTAGGCTTTAGTATGTTATTATAGGCTTAGGGCTTGTCGTAACCATCGGTGTAGAAAACTGATAATACAACCCATCCTGTCATGTCATACCCATATCGCGTACGCCGACGCGATTCTACGTCCTTTTACTTAATCATTTACGGTTCCTGATATCATAAAAGCCTGTTCACTATTCCATGTTTATAAGAATATTCCATTAAGTTAAAAGCAGCTTAGTGTTCAGTAAAATATTCACTAAAAGCCAACGTGCGTGCATGCGAAGAAATAAAGAATTTAGAAGGCAAAATATTAACTATTTCGTCGTAACTGGCTAGACAATAATAACGTATTTGTGACATTGCAGAACTTTTTGAAAGACAGAAAAGGTTTCAAACATTATGTCTGTATGGCAAAGCGAGCCAAAAGGTACCTATCTTGATAATTTTAGGAATTGGTATACCAATAAACTATCTTGTGTGACACAAAATACTTCATATGATAACACTTTAGAATTGTCAAAAAGTAACAAAAATAAACATCGATCCAATGCCGATGATGTGATTAGAAATTAGCACAAAGCGATGTTTTAAAGGTAAGTACCTGTTTCTAAATAAATCGAATCTAATGAGTAATAATATGATCTTGCCTAACATTGCAAAAAAGCATGCGCTCCAATTTCACATTAACATTCCAATTAGCAATTCAATACCATAGAAAGAGGCTTTAAAAATCCATACATGATAATTTTCACCTAAAATACAGTTGCTAAGCAACCGAGTCACGTTTTTAACAAAACAAAAGACTTGTTAATCGTAAAACGTTAGCAAACGGTTGTTTTTAACCACTACACGTACCTTTTTGATAATTCAACAAGGTACACGGCGTTAAAGTCAAGCCAAAGTCACACAATGAATTTTGAATGTTTTCACTTAAAATCGTAGTTACGTAGAAAGCAGACGGTTTTTAAAAATGCAAAATTGGCTTGCTTTTGGCATCAGTCTCACTTGATGTTAATTAATGTTAAGGCATGATTCGCAACAACTAATAGAACGAATGAATGTGTTTCATTTGTAGTTATTGGGACTATGAAAACCATATTTTTCAAATCGAATTTGGTAGTTGGGGCAATGCTTCTGATCTTTTAGCACAACTTTCTAAAACTTTAAAAAAAAGGTAAGTATATGTCAGGATCGACCAAACTGAAGTAAACTTAAGTATTATTAGGGTGTTTTGTTACACCCTGTATGCTAAAACTAAGTACCTGAAGGCCATCAACTTACAGCGATTTTAACGTTGGTCCCATAGAGAAAGTTGTTCAGTTTGGTGGTCTGATCATCCCCTTAAAAAAGTGTCAGCTTATTAAGTTGGACCCTGATGTATTGTATTTGCATACAATATAGAGATATCACTTACCACATTGAAAAATACGGTTTTATAAATGCATGGTTGTAATTTATGATAAGGAACGTAGAGTTTTTCGGATCATTACCTTCTCGGAAAATGCCCAGTATAAAGAACTAAATAGCAAGCAAAAAGAAGCTCTAACGACTATCAGACTAAACAAGTCGCCAAGAAAATAACAAATATAATCCTGAAAAGAAACTGCGCAATTCTCTACACAATAAATCTCGCTCATCTATAGTTAATCCCCGTTAATAGAGTCCATAATGGCACAGCAGACTGCGGTCGTGGGCTCGTGATCTGCGTGAAACGAAACGTGACCGCAGTTGACGCACCGCACCGGGTCGCTTTTAGTTTAAAGCTAACCAAGCAACGCGGAAATGTCTACAGATACTTGTTAATTTACTGTGTGTATTCTGGAATACCGGCTGAAGTACCGTTTAAGAGCATTTAAGAACTGGTACTTTGCTTTGAAGATAGCGTTCAATATCGCGGATGCATCGTATCACCATCATAGATTCATAGTCTATTGAAGACCGACCGGTCTCACTCCGCACTTAAGATATAAAATTACAAATCTACCTAAAGTGGCCCCGTGTTGGGCAAAGAACCGAAAACTCGTACATGAATAAACTCACGACCGTAATCCCTTTCGGAGTGGTCAGAAACATTGCTAAAACAACCAACTTTCTGTTTAGGAATACACAGGGTCTTCAGGTTGATATGCTGACAGTTTTGAAGGGCATGATCAGACCATCAAACTGAGCAACTTTCTCTATGAGACCAACATCGAAATCGCGAAAAAAAAACAGCTGTCCCATACAAAACCAAATGTATGGGACAGCTGATTTTTTTTTCGCGATTTCGATATTGGTGCCATAGAGCAAGTTTCAGTTTGAAAGTCTGATCTTCCCCTTAAAAAATTTTCAGCATATTAACCTATAGTATTGGTATAGCCGTGTAGCAATATTCACATTTGCAATGTAAGTTTCAGGATAAAATGACGTGTCAAGCAGAAAGGTTTTTTTAAAATATCATGTTTCAATTGGAGTTGTAGAAATTGACGGACACGAAGAAAGCGTCCTCGATTGACGTACTGAACCCCCTTCAAGTACGGCGCACGCTGCTGGGCAATCAGCAAGCTTAATGCTGGTCGGAAAATCTCCTCTCGATAGAACAAGATTGAAGCTAAAGAAAAACGTGTAAGTATGACTCTGCTAATATAAGGATAAGAAATGTTGGTCCCATAGAGAAAGTTGTTCAGTTTGATGGTCTGATCATCCTCTTAAAAAACTGTCAGCATATTAAGTTGGACCCTATATAAAGAGTTCACAATGTTGTCAATGAAGACATTGTAAACCAAAGTGAAAACCCGTTACTTTTAAGCCCAGCGTAAAACATTGTATTAAAGACTAAAACAATCGTATATTACAATGTGAACCGAATAGCATTGTGAAAGTGTCGCCGGCAACAAGAAGCGGTACCCCGCAACGTAACCGACAATGTTGGCAACGCACATCAAAGTTTGGCAGGCGCCTGCGCACTTTCGAAACGCCCCACATTTCTAGCACTAAAGTGAACCAGACGGCTGCAACGTTCAATCATTCGGACACTGCATTCTATCTACATTTTATGGGTTCTAATCTGAATCATAAATTCAAATTCGTGTTGAGTTGCAAAGTTTTAGGAATGACTGCCAATGTCAAATGGTTAACGATTGTGTTGTGCAGTTAAAATAAATTAGACGTAACGCGAATAAGAGCAATACAAAATTATTGGACATGACATCATCATAAATCATCATTTGCCTGTGATAATCATCAGTTGCCAATCTCAGAACGTCGGCGTCGCTCGACCGAATAGGTGAGGTTCTCTGTCATCTGTTTGTTCCTTGGTTTCCGATTTCTACTTTTGTACTAAAGCTATTATCAACTTATTAGGTAATTAAGTTCGATACCTTTAGATCTTTATTCCTATCATCCTTTTTCTTCTATCAAGTCGATGGCATGTCATTTTAAATGTTTCCAGCCCAGTATTTTGCCACACGGATAGCACCACCGGCTGCGTCCATAAGCTCCATTCGCGTGCATGTTTGCGGGAAGGAAGGGCAAGATCATCCTTAGATTATCCTTCTATATCAAGATCCTTAAACTCTTCACTTAGATTACCTCCTTGCAGTTGTTAATACTTCAGCTATCTCTCGTGACGTGACCACGTTGAGCTTACGGACCAGCCCACCGTCATTCAACATTTCATTTTACATGTGAAAAGGTTAAATGGATAATGTTTGACCGCAGCCTCTAGACAAGGAACAGAATTACCTCATTTAATAAACAAAGTTCAACATCTTTCCATTAGACGATTTCATCTCAACCGCAGCTTTCACTGTAAGAAAGATCTACCAGTGTATATTAAAACGTAATGAAATCGGACGGGTGGAGAATTACACGAATACCCAGAGATTGCTGCCTAATATAATTTGCCCCGCAAATGGATGCGAGATACATCTAATTTGAATCCGCTTTCTGTTAAAGCGACGTCTCCATCTAGGGCAGCTTAGTCTGGTACAGTATAATTGTAAACCGGAAATCACCTTTGTTGTGGAGAAAAATATGGGCCGGGTGAACTTGTTCAACAGCGAGTTGTTCAAACGAGAACCAACTGTATCTTATTTCGAGACCACAGCCTCTGATATCCTTGCTATTGATATTATTGATAAAATAAAACCCATTATGCTCAGCTAAAGTCCCAGCTAAAGATACTATATCTAGCTACAGAAACAACATACATTCTGGAAAGGTCAACCTCAAATAGTTCTAAGCAAGTTTTGTCATTTAAATTCCCTCGCCCACTCGACGAAAGTATTGAATCCAATATGATTAATATCCGCTTATCCAGCAACGGATGTAAACCAAGCTTAACATCAATATTAATACCAGAGAACGTCTGTTTAGAAAATAACGTATCTACATTCATTCTCAAGAAAGTTTAGACAATGCTAATGGCGGCAGCAATTTTGTGGCAAGATAGAGATAGATCGGAAGGATAAGATAGATACAGTTTATTGCACACAAAGATAATGAAGTGCACGTAATAGAAAATATGTTAGGAAACTGATGTATACGTGATGTTTGGTTAACATGAACTAGCAATCTGAAATAGCTTAGAAATCGGCGTTTGCAGAAAACGCTAATTGCATTGATAGTGTTTTTTGACATGAGAAGTCTAACGGTTCTTAGGAACAGCTAAAGATAACAGGGGAACGCTTCGATGGCAAAAAAGGCTCAAGAATTACAGAAGTCCTCTAGAACCACGCCTACAACCTCCTACACTTGCAAATTGTGATAAACATTCTAACCCCATGAATGGATGATCAAAGCTGCTAACCATTCAAAGGGTGTTCCACAATAATATCAAGCATGTTTCTGGTAGCAGAAGCCATCGTATACGTAATTACGCGGCGGCGCCGGCGCGAGATTGCCTGCCAATTGAGTTACGGACGGCGGGAAGCGCGGGAAACGGTCCCGGTGACTACCTACCTCATTCCAGGAACCGGGAATCTGGATCGATAGGAATAGATATGTACAGGATTTTGTCAGTTGGCTGGATAATTACTTTGAAGCTCTGTTGACTGAAGTAGTTATTTTGAAGCAGAAGCATCTGCTAATCAACTCGACTTGATGCCAATATCTGAGTAATTACGAAGTGACAGACTGTTTATTTTCAAGTTGAGGTATGAATAGAGGCCTATCATAACAGCGATAACTACAAAATCGCGTTTTGATATAAAAAATCGGGTAGGGTGTATCAGACATGCAGCCGCAGTGGAGTACGCGAAATATCTCGAACTGAGTAATGGATTATATCCTCTACATAATGGGAGTAAAATAATCCCGGTAGGTGCTTTACTTCCAAAGTAATAAGCGATGTTGTCATAACATATTTCTTTCCATATGGTTTTTGCAAGAGACCCCCGAAATGAAAGACGTTGCATGTCAGATGATCGGTGAAGAGTGTCCGGTACCACACAAGAATCTTTGGGATAAGACAACAGTTTCTGACCCTTCCCCCGCACCTCACCTCCTTTACAACCAGGACCACCA
The DNA here is from genome assembly GCA_963693445.1 of Agonopterix heracliana. Lineage (NCBI taxonomy): Eukaryota > Metazoa > Arthropoda > Insecta > Lepidoptera > Depressariidae > Agonopterix > Agonopterix heracliana. The sequence continues at coordinate 6,740,586 of OY856321.1, forward strand.
GCGATCATTATTTTGGATTAGACAAACCAACATGCCTGCCCAATATAGAAATATTAATAACCCCACACATTTGATACCCGCTGCTATCCGTCAATTCACGATAACAACCCAGTAGCCCGCACAGAGATCAATTAATCCTGGAGGCCCAGTTAATACCTATCTCGTTACTTCAGTCTCTGCCATCTAAATCAAGCTATTTTCGCTTTTATGGCGTAGGTGAAAGAGTTTTGATACGAGTCTTCGTATATTGGACATGCAATATACTATGGGATCGGTCACTATTTGTGCCAGTAATGGGAGCACGCAAACATGTTTATTTGTGTCGGTACGTTGGCCACGTATTCGACGAATTAGGTTGGATATTGGAGGGTTATAATTATGTATCTCTTGTATTTTTGTCTATGTATCTTGTATTTAGGGAAGGAAGGTATTCCTGAAAGGTTGGCCTGAGATTGCAATGCAGACGGAGGTTTAGTGGAGAAGTTGGGAGGCATTTGCCCAACAACAGTGGGACTGAAGGGCAAAATTTTTTTTAATTGTATTATACAACCCGCCCAGGCCAACTGGCCAACTCGTACCAATGAGTTTTAAGGAATTTATGTACACTTTGAAACCCTTGGCATTTGGGTGAAGGAAATCGTGAGAAAATCTTCGTGCTTAGATGGGCTCACTTTCTGTCTCACCGATGGATATTATAAATATTTTAAGTATATTTAGGTAACAATATTTTGATTGGGATATAGACAGATAGATAGACAGATAAATCATTTATTTGCATAAGTAACACACACATAATAATACAGTTCATAAGTTACAATACATACAACTTTAAACTTTTTCAATTTCAATTTCAATTTCAATTTACAACACAACATACACACACACACATTGATCTATGATACTTTTTAGACGAAGATATTTTTAAGATGGTTTCATACCATATCGGATCAGTTCAGTTCAGTAATGTCTAGATTTCTTCTTTACAGTTCCCCGTCTTTAAGTTTATTCATAATCAGCAATAATTATTAGTGTGGTTAATTAAAGAAAAAACATGATTCCTATTAAATGTAATGAAGTCATTATCACAGCATTACTAACTTGTTTTATCCATAGAAAAGATTTATAAAATAATGGCAATTAACTCAAAGCCTTTAAAGCTCGTTACGAGCAAAATAAATGGCATCCTTCCTTCGAAGAATTAATAGAAATACACTTTCTAGACACGTTAACAAGTCTTTAAGGAAACAATCATTATTACCATAGTGTAATAAAAACTCATAGTGGTGAAGCTCAGAGGTCGAGGCGGGACTATGCTCGCGCGATATACGGGGTACCGGCGTACCCTAATTGAATTCTCTTTGAGGGTACGCACACAGGTGGAAGGGGTAAGGGCTGCAATCGCGGTAAATATTCGGTTATTGAATCTTGATTGGACTACGTACGGCCCATAACTTTTGACACATTTGGTATTGCGCTAATCGCGGTACTGCTCTTGACAGCCGTTAGAGCCGTTCGCTCAACCGTAAAAGGTTGTCAGTTACATAAAGTTTAGCGCGATGCGGAATTCAGCACAGTTGAATAGTAATTGGATTGCAATGTGATTAGAACTGAAATAGAATTAGGATTGAACTTGGATGTTTTAAATTAGCGCAATCGCCGCCCGGCACGCCGCGCTCGATTGATCTGACGCGATCGCTGAGCTTCACCACTATACGTTTTTATTACACTATGTTATTACTGTTACAGAAAAAAACAGTAATTACGCGTCAGGATGAGGATGTATGACATTAGATAGTAATGTAAAAAGCGGTAAAACAAACCTGTTGACCACATGTGATGTTGCTACAAATAATTACGTATGGTTCGAGAGAAAAACCTCCAACGTTTGATGTCGGGCTAATGAACTTCTATGATTAATTATCGTTTAAACATTAATGACATGAAAGCAACGCGGTGATACTATTTCCAAACTAACCTAACCTCCCCGAAGATCTTTCTCAATTCTGATACTTTTGAACAACACATTTTTCAAAATGGCATATTAACTCTCAGTTGCCGAAACGCACATAAGAGTTAATCCTCCATTAAATCTCTTGCTGTCACTTTTTGTCTTGTTGACGTAGTAAAAGCTAGCAAGAGATTTAATGGAGGATTAACTCTAATGAGCGTTTCTGCAACTGAGCGTCAGTGTTTTATTTTTGAGCAGTCGTCTATCTCGCTTTTGAACTAAAAAGCAATGGACCTAAGTCTCAATACGCTTACCTCGCGTTGGTCTAGGCATAAAACCGATATAGGCACGCTGCGTTTTAGGTATAGGTACAGCGAGAAAGGAACTCATACAGGGAACTACGGTAAACAATTGCATTACTTTAAGGGGCAATTGTACTGACTGATCAACTTTCCCTAAAGCGTGAAACCCACTCAAGAGGTAAGCGGAAGGGATATGGAAACGGTGAGGAAAGGATGCGGCACGCAAGAGGCATCGACGCGTCATCGAAGAGTAGGCGATGCGGTGAAGTGCTAGTCTAGGAATAATAACGGTTTGAGATTGCATCAAAGACACTTTAGTAAATTGTGTTTGAACTAATATTACTGTTAGGAGGTCTGGCTCGCTGCGCACTGTAGGTATAATAACTTTACTACTGTAGTAACGTCACCAATTTTGTATTGAATTTCGTACAGAGCTCCTTGTGGCGTTGAGAACTAATTTCTGTCATACGAATTGGTGACGTAACTACAGTAGTAAAGTAGGTACAGTGAAAACTCATGGTAGACCCTCTGTACTCGGAGTTTCGATTTTCAATTTATCATCTTCGACCAAAATATTATTTCAGTTGAAGTTTAACGCGACAGTTTCGGACCTAACTCCATTGTAATAGAGTTGAAATTGGACCGAAAACGTTCACGCAAAATACGTGGTGGTTACACTCCGGTGGTGGACCGGCTATTAGTGAAGCAGAAATGAGCTAAGATAAGTGTCGTCCCATACAACAAAAATAAAAATAAAATATTTTCACCTAAACTACTCGATTTTTGATTTAGGCTTTAGGAAAATGTTTCACTAGGATCGTAAGATCTACCGATTGACACAGTTAAAAATAGGTACAGTGAAAAAATATCCTAAGTCCCTCCAATTGCAGTTTCGACCCACTGTGCGTCGGTCGTAGCTACCACGATTTCTTCTTCAGTCGAGTTCGTCGTATGAAGTCAGATTTTCGATAAAATGTATCATAGTTTTAAAGTTACAGTGCCTAAAAGATTTCCATACAAATCTATAATTAATCCCAGCATTAAAACTGTATATTTAAACGAAAATCTGACTTCATACGAACATAGAGATTAGTTTCTAGATTGTTTCTGAAAAATTTCATTGACTTTAATTGGATAGTATTGAAAATATCACTAAACTACGTTTGTATGCAGCGCGGATTTGCGCTCTCGGAATAAACTTCTCTTAAACGAAGCCATCGTGCAGAAAATCACCAAGTTTTCCTTGTTTTTTTCATACCTAAATGTAATGTTTTGTTAATGTCTTAATTATTCAAGACATTTTATTTTATTCTTTTACCTGTGGATGTTCTAACTGAGTTTTCAGATTATCTCTGACTACCCCTTCGAGGAATATAGTCGTGATCATATGCTATGCTATGCTAGGCTCCGTAAATTTCCCCGACTATAACGCATGCCGCAGGAGGCAAGCGTAGCGTAAGCGGTGAGGAAGGGATACGCATCGGGCAAGCATCGGGCATCGACGCGGCGCCGCTTCCACGCCGCTTCGATGCCCGATGCGTATCCCTTCCTCACCGCTTACGCTACGCTTGCTTACCCCATACCTCACGAAATAGTCGGGGAAATCTACGGATTTTTGTATGGAGTAGGTTGAATTAATTGCACTTTAGGTGGTAATTTGGGATATAGTAGATACATAAATTGAAAAACATTGGTAAATTGAAAAAACATAAACTGAAAAACATAAATTCTCAACAATCCCCGATTTTTTTATTGTGTATTATTGAATATAATTTTTATCTATTTTCATATAACAGCTATTTTTGAGTTTAAGAGGATATTCCTGCCAGCGTGCCCGAGCGCGCTGCATACAAACGAAGTTTAATCCTATTTTCTATTAATTAAATTGATCGAACAACTTATAAACAGCTATTTTTTAATTTAAGAGGATATTCCTGCCAGCGCGCTCGAGCGCGCTGCATACAAACGAAGTTTGATCCTATTTTAAAAGTATTAAATAATCGAAGATCTTATCAACAGCAATTTTCAGGTTTAAGAGGATATTCCTGTCGTAACGACGCGTCGTTACGGTACCGGACCCGGCCGCGTAGGTACATTTTTATACCTAAAGGCGGAGTGAGCCAGACCTCCTAACAGTAATATTAGTTCAAACACAATTTACTAAAGTGTCTTTGATGCAATCTCAAACCGTAATTATTCCTAGACTAGAACTCCACCGCATCGTCTACTCTTCGATGACGCGTCGATGCCTCTTGCGTGACGTATCCATTCCACACCGCTTCCTTATCCCTTCCGCGTACCTCTTGAGTGGGTTTCACGCCTAAGAAACCCATAGGAAATTCGCAAAAAACTGGACGAACGTTTGTACGAAAAGGCGAAAAAAAATTGCGAATTTCCTATAGGTTTCGTAGGGAAAGTTGTTCAGTATAATGGGTACAATCACGCCTTAAAGTAATGCAACTGTTTACCCGAACACCCTGTATACTTGATACATTTTTAAAGCTTCGAGTATCTCTAAAATGTTTTGTTGAAAATGTTTTTTTTTCCAAGCGAAAAAGGAAAACATAAGACAGAGTTACGTAGACGTAAATTGGACCGAAACTTTAAAGACGAAATAACTTCGACAAAGGGCTTTAAAAAGTTATGAAACTTGGCAGAGAAATTGTTTTTTGGCTGAAGATAAATGTTTATATAATACGACAGCCATAGCTGTCTAATTTTGCAAGAGAATTATATCGTAAATACATATTTACGTTTTAATTTAAACTTTTTCTTACAGTAAAACGAATTCCTGTCCCCCCCCCCGCTCTACATTCAAAACTAAACCTTGAAAAATCTGCCTATCTCTTTTCTTCGTCAGAGATTTTCCTACTGTGTTTACATACAAAAATTAAATCTAAATTATATGTATAAATAATGAATTTTATTTGAACAACAATTTGGGGTATATTACGACATAAGTGGATAATGAAAAGGCGAGCGGAATCCAATAAATTCGCGAAACGAGCGATAATCAATCCAATTTATATTCGGAACGAGTGGAGTGGTACAATTTGAACACAACATGTACGATTTGCAATACCCACGTGAAAGCTTGAACATATCATATATTTTCGTGTCAATCGAATAAAACCGCTAATGAATGATTTACGGTTTATATTGACGAATTGACAGAAAAACACCAGGATTAGCAAAAACGATAAAACAATACCTAAATCGAATTGGTATTATGTAACTCATTCTAAAATGATTTGTAATCTCGACACTGACTAATGTCTCAAATGAACAAACATTTAAAACACTTTTGGTACAAAAAGTACCTAAATCAAACTCAGATAATGTCTCGAATGCATCTTATAAAGACAAAGAAAAAATTTCGTCATAAACTCCACATACGAAAGCAGCTAAAAGAACAATATACTATTGTAATACAAATACATCTCTTACATTATATCATTTCAATCAATCTACATACATATTTCCAATTCAGTTACTATCTGAATATCTCAAACTGTTTTCGCGAACGTCGTCTGTATAATAAATAATATCGTAAAAGGTGAAAAATAATAAAATGTTACGGTACACTAAATTATCGACTTATCAATACTTCGCAACGTGATGATGATTTCATAAAATAAATAAAGTATTATTTACGTGAAAATAAAAACCATTTTTTATTTGCTTCTGCATACATTTTTTTCGTTTTGTCATTGTTCATTTATCACTTGCATGTTAGCCAAGAAATTTTTATAAGTACTAAGTGGTATTGTTGTGGTATTCTGGAATAACAATTCTCAAAAATATGCCTCACTTTCAGAAATACAGAGCCCAAATGGTAGTGGAATTGAACCCCTAAAATACCCCGAAATAGTGTCGTTATCAGAGCAAAGGGTCCTGTTATCACTACAGCTTTACATATGTCAGATAGCAGACACCCTTGGCTATTTGTAGGGACATACGTTGTTAAGATATGACTTGTAAAACGAAGGCGAGAGAGGATATGTTGGAAACAGAATATTGCGTTAAAACGAACGAATGAAAATACGTAGAATGTTATATTTACAGGCGGAATTCTTAGAAAACATAATAATGACCGAAGAATGAAACGGAAATATAAAGCATTTTATTACTATTAGTCATATCGATATCAGACAAACTTTTAAATATGCATCACAAGGTTCTAATTAAATTGTATACTCAATACTTTAAACAGGGTCCACAATTCTGACGGCTTTTTAAGGGGATGATCAGACCGTCAAACTGAACAAATTTCTCTATGAAATGAGACCAACTTCTAAATCGCGAAAAAATCCTTAACTTGGACAGTTTTATGTCACTGTGCCAAATTACCTAATCGTAGTAAGACATTTCAATTGACGTAGGTACATGGGTCTGTGAAGAAAACACAGTTTTGAGTTAGTACTTTGTGTACATATCTCAGACATATTATCATGATTTTGAGCATAACCTCAACGAAAATACATTTCACGTCCCATATTGTATGACCCCGCAACTCCTGCAAGATGTTGTCATCGTGTAATAAAAACTAATAGTGGTCGTGAAACTTAGCGGTCGCGGCAAGTCTACGCTCGCGTGGTATACTGGGGATGGGTGTACCCTAATTGAATTCGCTTTGAGGGTACGCGCACAGCGCAGGCAGAACCGGGACGCGCTCCTCCCGGCCCCCGCACACCGCGCTCGATTGACCTGCCCCGACCGCTAAGCTTTACCACTATTAGTTTTAATTACACTATGGTGTAGTCGTACGTTTACGTAATAATTGTATTATTAAGGTTATCAATACGAATACCACAGCCTGCCTCAATAGCACCCACCCACCCACCCACCCACCACCCAAACCCACTGTCCATTATAAGTGGCGACGGGCTCACCCCCCGTCACACTGGACAGAGTTTCGGTACTACTGGTGAAACGTGGATGTTCTGAGGCTTCAGAATATCTCTGACTACCCCCTCGGGGAATATAGTCGTGAGCATATGCTATGCTATGCTATGCTATGCTATGCTATGCTATGCTATGCCTCAATAGCAAGTTGTCCACATAGATCTACGACACGGGCACGGTGACCGCCCACCACACGTCACGTCATGGGCCCCGTCTATCAATTCAGATTAATTAGTGACCTCCGAGTCTGCGGCTGCGACGTATTGTGCAAACAGTAACGTTGTGTAATACGCATTCGTTTCACAAGATCGCAAGCGAAACGTCAAGTTTGAATATACCTATATTTAGTTTCATTCTGACACGAGAGGTTCGCTCCCATAGTAAAAGTTGTTCAGTTTGATGGGTACACTCTTAGTTTAAATGGATGCCAATATGATATCAATGTCACCCTGTCTAAAAGTGGAAATGGGCCGGCCATGTATGTCGAATGCACCAGGATAGGTGGGCAAGCATGGTTACGCTTTATATCCCTGAAAATGGTCGTCGGAGTACAGGTCGTTCTAAGAAGAGGTGGCGGCATCCCGCTTGATGCCGCCACCTCTTCTTAATCTTGATGCTTTAACGACATGTGACCAGAGCTTGCCCAGGATAGAGATGATGGTTGGAATATTAAAGGGGAGGGAGGCCTTTGCGGAGCAGTTGGATCAAATACGTTATTAAAAAATAAGCTAAAAGCGAGGATTGCAACAACTACATGCTTCATAGATGGTACATATAGTTGTAGCGTTTTTAGCGGTGAAAAGCCACCATCCATCGTTACATCCATCAGTTCACCCTGCGACTCTAAAAATGTTAGAATTGAAAGTTCCTTCAGCCCTACAAGCGCTCTTAAAAGGTTGGTAGTTGTAGACATGGATGTAGCCAGTTTTCTCACCTTATATATGTGCTTTATCTTGTGAAATAACTAATCACTTACTTAATAAAATACACAACATTTAAGCGTTAATCGGAATGTAGAAACGATTTGTCGTAAAATCACCATCGATTAATCAAGTCGCCCCACAAGCTCTGCTGAAACGCTCTCTTGCGAATTTAATTGTTCATCATTTATAACAACGGCTCCACTATCGATTAATCACCACAAGAGTTAATGTACAAGTCGACTGTTTAACTAATTACTAGTTAAAGTTTAATGAAACTACTCCTTCATTCATGGTACATTACGTAAACGAAAATTGTGCTCAACTCCGAAGACAGAACTAAATAACTAAATCTTGTAAATTGTCTTCAACACGCGATCTAATGACGTCGGCACATTGAACAGAGTCCTTATTCGGTGCACGATTGTCATCATCATACTATAGTTTACAGTTACACCCTATATTGTTCCTTCAGACAACCAAATTAACAAAAATTCCCAACATGAAACCAACATTGAAATCACGAAATAAAAATCTGCTGTTCCCATTAACATAGAATACTATGGACGCTGGGTCTAGTACAAAATTTTCGAAAGTGTCCGAGACTAGCCTACACAAACCTAAGTACGTGTATAGTAATATAATACAAATGAAAACGAAAATGTTGAAAATCTTTTTCATTTTGCTTGCGTAGTTTTTACCCCATCGCGGCAAGGCGTGCACCGCGCGCCCTCGCGTGCACGTCGTCGACCGTTCAAACAAAGACTGTCGCGTAATTAAGTATCTTTATACGTTTTAAGTCTCTTTTGGTTCGGACACTTTCGAGCGCGGACCCTTCGTCCAGTAGAAGTCAATGGCTGTTCCATTGAAAATGACTACTCACCCAAACAGAACACCTGATTTTATTTTCTCGATTTCGATGTTGGCTCCATAGTGAAAGTTTTTCAGTTTGATGGTCTGAAGCATCCCATAAGATTAAATATGTAACGTATTAAATTGTTATGTATGTCTCTGTATATAATAAAGTCCATACTGCGCCATTCTTGCATCTAGCAATTAAAACTAATGCAGAAATAACATGTTACAGAATCCAATTAGTTACAAGGAAAAACAATTCTCGTTTAAAAAAGTTACTAAACAATGCTAACAAAATAAAATTAAAAAAATACGTTTTAAAGAACAAAACGTTACTGCAATATTCCACCAATAATAAACAATAGGTAAATCATTACCACAGACACAATATAATTTAAAAAAAAAAACATACTAAACAAAACAGACTTCAGAGTTAGAGTCTGGAGAGGAAAATAATAAAATAGACCATTGTTAAAGTTTAATACGTGTTTCATTAAAACAAGAAAACAATGCAATGGCCTTAGGATATGAGAAAGAAAAGCAACTGAACCGTTGCTCGAGAAACAACAGCGCGGAGGCTCAACACTTGACGAGCGAGAGGCACTAACAAACACCGAGCCTAGTTAAGGTCTGAATACACATGCTATTTAGCACTGACTTGTCAAATCCAACCGTGCGTAGCATAGCATACGACACAAATCTGCGAAAAAAAAATACAAACAAGTCATGGAGAATACCTGATCCGGCTTCACAAATACGAAGCAAAAATACTCTGCTAAAAACAAATAAAAAACAAAATTGCGTGTGTATATTCTTGCAAGCTGATAGTGTATTATATAAAGCTAACCTCAAAACAAAAAAGTCATTGATTTCCGATAGACAGCATCTATATTTTTGGCAATTTCAATGTGCTTTATGATTGTATGTAGTCTAAGTATAAAATGATATCCAGTAAACAACGTGATTTTGTGCTCGCTACAGGAATATTGGCACGTGGTTCTCAACTCACGTGTCACGAGAATGTATTAAGGATTGCGCAATTCGGAAATGTAAAACATTGTGACGACGCGAGACTAGTCGTCCTCGATACATTATTCCTGATCTACTCTGAATGATTAGATCGCGAATGACGTTTTACATAACTCATGTCATTTGAAGTCCACCAATTTGCATCTGACACACATGGTATAACGCTTATACAGGCTGTATGGGGATCGACTTGATTCAGCAGTGGGGACGAATAGAGGCTTAAATGATGATGATATTTCACTTAAATCAACATAGAAACGAAAAAAAACTAGCAGTGACCAGAACTAAGTTCCTGGACATAGCTGGTCAGAATTCAAACATGTCTAAGAACTACCTCATCACATGTACATATATCAACAGTAACTAAAGTAATCTAAAACAAATAGTTCTGTCTATTTGTTTACCAGAAATATAAAGGCTTTAAACGTATAACTCTACTGTTTTTACACGGGAAGTTATTATCCTTAAACGTGGTGCTATTTTGACAAATGAAAAAAATAGGATATAATATGTATTGACAAATGCACTAAAGATACGTTGCATACGATTCGTGTACACTTTGCTTTACCATTTTCTAATTTACACGGGAATCACTATTATGCGATTGGATAAAACTTGTTGACGTCAATTGATTTGATATTTTTGTGTACATTAACTGATACAAACTTCCTACACCTGATTAAATACATTTACCAACGTCATACAAGTGCACCTAAATATCGAAACCAAATAAACTGCTTTTTGACTTTTTTTTTTCTACTACATAAAGTAGATATCAGTTTGCAGATATTTGAATTGTGGAATTATAAATAATGCGAAGCCAATTCCGCAACTAAAAATCGCAAAACAAAAGAAAGGCAAGACAATAGAGACAAGATGCGAAAAACGGCTTCTTGATAGAATTGCTTGGGCCTAGTGCCAATACGAAACCGATTCGAATAGAATCACTTGAGCCCAATATTCTATTACAATTGAACTTTACATAACAAAAGCCTTCTTTGTGTTGTTACACAATAATACGAACCTATTTCACAATCAGATACTAAATAGTACCAAATTCTATTGCGGAAAATGTAGATGGCATTTTAGATAAAACATCATTTGGTTAACAATAATCTAACAATTGTACCTGATTTATTAACGAAGATGATGTAAACAACATCTACGTACTTACAGTAATTGGTTAGTATTGAAAATATCACCATAGTACGTTTGTAAAGAAAAAAAAAGTTGGATGTTTCGTAACCCCTTAGCCCAAGCTTCAGCCTTCTTTCATATTTTGTACAAGTATTTAGCTTGCTACAGACGTAAGACGGTAATTCCATAGGTGTAATATTTTACAATGGAACTTGGCAAAATAGTCTAATTATTATGCTCCTCTTTTACTTGTGGTTAATCTTTTTTTTTATTACGTGCATATTGCGTTGTGAATACGGTAAGTGCTAACTAAAGTTAGTTTTATCTTCCTTGTCGCCTTAACTAACAGGTAATGCTGGCTCAATATTTAGATACATTGACATAATATGATACTTAACATATTATTGATCTCAACAGGGCTTAATAAAAAGCTTATGACTGGAACAGGTGCATAGAATAACAAATATACGCTTATTCTTATGACAGGTGTTTGTCCTTAAACTGAAATTACTTAAACCAGTTTCATCTTCAACAAAGACAGATCTGAATAGCTTTAAGCTGTAATTGTACCAAATAAAGTGCAAGTTAGATGTGAGTAATATTCCTGGAAAGGTGAAATACAGCAAGTTATCTTAGAGACAGAACCGGAGTCAAATTAAGACAAAAGCTATTAAGGTTAGCATGAGAGCACGTTCTGCTTTTGATAACAACATCAGTTCCTTTCTCGGAACACTAATGGACTACACAATAAGTTTAAGGGCAGGATCTTCCAAATCGCCTGTTTTTGGTTGAGTTTTAAGGCATGAAATAGTCGTTGTTTTAATCCAGAAAAAATATATGTTGTTGTTCATGAACTGTTCTCGATTATTCTGTGGCTCAAAACACGATAGTTATTACTTCTCTCGATCATAAAAGCATACAAAGATAGGTAGTTTATTACTATTTTTCAAGTTTTACTTAAAGATTATTAACACTACAAATAAAAAAAAAACACTAAAAAATAGGAAATGACATTGTCTAAATTATTCTCAGGCTAGTTTTTTCCCCCACCACCAGAGAGAAAAGATATTGATGAAAAATACGTTTTTTTGCGGACCTGCCTTCAATTGAAGCGGGATGGCTAATTGCAAACTTATGCTTGTAAGAAAGAGACGCTTGCACTCGAATAACCGGGCCTTAACCTTATTTTAGTTACACGATTTTTGTTTTAGTTTCTAAAGAATTATTTGTTTTTAAAAAATAATATGGATTCCTATGTGTTTGCGAGCGTGTAAAATTTTATGATTTAACTGAAAAATTCGTATTACTGGTGAAAATAGTCAAACTTGGAACTCGTCATGTAAAAATGTTGCTAGCAAGCAATTTCGAACTTTAAGCCTAGCTTGCACCAACAATTTATGTGATAGCTCTTTTTCTCACACTATTTATACAAATTACAGTGACAGCATCATATTTAAGCCTAAAATTTTTGAAGCAAGCCACCCTTACTTGTACAATTTAAATTAATAAATAATAATAATAAATAAATATCTTGGACAGTGTCACACAAATTATCTAGTCACATTTAAAGTTCCAGAATCTAGCCTGGACTTGTATTATGATAACTAGACAACGATATATAATACATATATAGATACAAACATCCATGACTCGGGTACAAATATTCATATTCGTCATACAAATACGACATTACGACCTTTAAGGAGTAAATTGGCAGCCGACCGCATGCAGCAGCAGCATACGACGTGTCGGATCCGACACGTCGGAGCGACGCGTCGCTCCGACACGTCGGAGGGGTATGAATTAGAACCCGACCGCACGCAGCAGCAGCATACAGCAGCTGCAAACAGTGTTGCCGACTTAGGGTATTTTTTGGGGTAAAGTGACACATTAAATTACGACCGTGCTCCCCTTTGGGATACTCAGAATCCTTGTTACAAACATCCGTGATCTTAGAAGCCTGGTTTATTTTCACCTTTTTAGGGTTCCGTGCCGAAAGGGTGAAATCAGGACCCTTTTACTTTGTCCGTCCGTCCGTCCGGCCTACCTATTTAGGGCTGTAACTTTTGAACAAAGAAACATGTGATCTGAGGCTTTCTTATTTACTGCCCGAGGTTAGTATAATATTTTTCTCCTCGACGGAGGTGGAAAGAGGCAACTTCGTTTAGCGCAGCGGGACAAAAATTGACGCTTTCCGTCCGGAGGGGAGAAAATATAGATTTCGGTTTCTGAAAACACCTTAACATAAATATATTTTCTAATAACAAAATTTTCTTTTAGGTAAGAGAATTTTTTTTGTTTAATTTAATTACTGAAAATTTTGAAGTTATTTTTGAAAATTGTGCAATTTCTAGGGTAAACTGTGATAACGTGTAAATAAAACTTAGCAACACTAGCAGCAAACGGCCGCGCGGGCCGCGCCGTATTCCAGTTGGTTTTGAGTGCTAAGTGAGATAAGATGTCTGACGTATTTGAAAATGATCGTGACTTACTTCTATATCTGTTACTAGAAGAGGAAGAAGATGATGATGACTTTTTTTTACTATCCACTTGCCATAGAGTGAAAAGAAGAAAAAAAATACGTCCTATGCTGAAATGCAGAGCGAGTGAGGGAAGCTATTCGATATTGATTAATAAGCATTTGAAAAGCGACGAAAAGGAATTTAGAGAGTATTGTCGTTTAAATAAATCACAGTTTGATTTTATATTAAGTTTAATTCGAGAAGAAATCGAGCCAAAGAAAATAAATGCAATAAATGCTGAACAAAAATTATTTTTAACATTGAGGTAAGTGATTAACTTATGTATTACCTACTTATAAAATGGGTACTCGGGCGTTTCGAACCGCATGCGTTTTGGACCACGGTGTGTGAATCGCCCAAGAACTCATTTTAAATACGGGTTTTCGGACCAACGCGGGGTGCGAATTAGTTAGGTACAGAGAGAAATTTAAAAAAAAAATAGTTCCAATAAAACGCAATCATTTTACCGGTAGATTTTTTTTAACGTTCCGACACTTTCAGGGGTAGTTCGGACCATCAAACTGAAGAACTTTTATTATGGGACCAAACATGAAATCGCAAAAAAAAATCAGCTGTCTCATAAATTTGAGTCTAGCAGGCATTGCAGTTAAATAAGAAACATCCGGTTTTTTTTTTGCGATTTCAGTTTTGTTCCCATAATAAAATTATTCAGTTTGATGGCCTGAACCACCCCTGAAAATTTCGGAACTGTGTACATAATCTTTCGGTATATTTCTTAGCATGCACGCTTTCTTTCGTAGCACTTATTACAAATCAAAGTTACAGATTATTAGCAGAGCCGCTACATTGCGTTTTTGGCCGGAATTGTGCACTTTATGATAGAAGCGTGAAAGTTTCAGCATTTTATTTTAAGATGAGGAGGGAAGTCAGATTTGACCTCTGAGGCAGGTTAGAGGTCAAATCCTGTTCTCATTTATGAAAATGCGTAATTATGAGATCAAACACTACTAAAAAATCATTGTTGGTAAATATTTACCCATCTACACTTAAATTCCTTTCGAATGATACTCCGACCATCAGAATCGGTTCAGTGGTTTAGGCCTACCAAAACAATGGGAACGGTTTGATTCTACGACAAAAATCGATATATACCAACAACTATTTTTTTGTCATGTTTGATCTCAAAATAACGTAATTTCATACACGAGACCCGGATTTGACCTCTAACCTGCCTCAGAGGTCAAATCCGACTTCCCTCATCATATTCATCTCTTTTATAGTGTTATCTGGTATCAATGGCTTCAGTAAGACTTCCTGATTACAAATATATGAGATGAAATGCGCTCAGACTGTGGGGGTAGAAACTGTGACGTCACAAAGATGGCATACAAAGTAAAACTTTTTTTCTTTCTTCGTCTTGTGGGGTATCAAATGAAAGGGCTCTATGAGTACATTACAAATATATAGCATAGTATATCATTTTCACTACTTGGTTTAACAAATTATTCGAAAAAGTAAAAATATTTTACAATTCTGAGTTGACTTTGAACTGCTGTAAATTAGAAACGACTAAATGGCTTTTGTAGAATATATATCAATGACTCAGGCTATCCTGTAAATAACGTCAAAAAATAATTAGGTGCCCAGAGAAATTACAAAACAAAAAATTTACATCAGTTTGTATAATAACTGTAGGTAGAAAAAATGTTATTCTGTGCTTTACATTTGTAACGTACTCATAAAGCCCTTTCATTTGATACCCTACAAGGCATGAATAACGATTTACTATGTGTAGCCATCTTCATGACGTCACAGTTTCTATTTTAAAAAAAATTGTTTATTCATGCTGTGTGGGGTATCAAATGAAAGGGATTTATGAGTTTATTACAAATATATAAGATCCTTCTTAATGTGCTGACACTTTTTTAAGGGGACGATCAGACCATCAAACTGAACAACTTTTTCTATGGGACCAACATCGAAATCGCGAAAAAATAATCAGCTGTCCCATACATTTGGCTCAAGTTGGTTTGCAGTTTGGTATGGAACAGCAGATTTTTCTTTCGCGATTTTGATTTTGGTTCCATAGAGAAAGTTGTTCAGTTTGATGGTCTGATCATCCCCATAAAAAGTGTCAGCATATTAAGTTGGACCCTGTAATATATCATACTATAACATTTTCACTACTTTGTCTAAGAAATTATAAGAAAGGGTCAAAACATGTCCCAGAATACTCTACAGTTATTCATATTGATGTAATTTTTTAATTTTGTAATAGATATCGTTAATTATTTTTTGACGCAATATAGAGGATATCCTGAGTCATTTGATATATATTCTACAAAAATCCATTTAGTCGTTTATAATCTACAGCAGTTTAAATTCAACGCAGATTTGTGGAAACTTTTACTTTTTCGAAATCTTCGATTTTGTTTAACCAAGTAGTGAAAATGATAAACTATGCTACATTTTGTAATGTAGGTACTTATGAAGAACGACAAGATTAAACAAAACTTTTTTTCACTTTATATGTCCATCTTTATGACGTCACAGTTTCTACCCCCACAGTCTGAGCGCTTGTCATCTCATATACTTGTAACCAGGCCAAGAGGTCATACTGAACGCATTGATACCAGATTCCTCTATAAAAGAGATGACTTGTGCCAAAATCTTATTTAAGCTACTTTTTGTCGATTCGCCGATCTACTAATTTACGTTTTTAACTATCCTATGTTAATGTTAATCAGTCTCAAAAATATGGCTATACTTACAATCACGGCCAACATTAAAAGTAATTATAATTTATAGAGATCATGAAGATTACTGATATGCACATATATAATATATATATATATATATACATGGTGTAAGGAAAAGTATCATTAACCTGTAAACCACATCATCTATCACCAAATTGAACAACTTTACTATGGGAGCAAACCTGTCAGAGCAAAAAAAATCTGCTGTCATACAATTTAGTCGAGTAGGCATTGCACTTTAGTATGGAACAGCTGTGTTTTTTTCCATAGTACAAGTTGTTCAGTTTGATGGGTAGAGTATGTGGTTCCAATGTTAATAATACTTTTCCTTACAACCTGTATACACTTTCATATTCCAATTTCAGAAAATTTGAGATGTTAGTATTTTAAGAAGTTAACAATATATCTTTTATTTAATCAATATAAAATTTAACGAGATCTATATCTTAAAAACGAAATTAACGAAATCCTTTTAGGTTAAAAAGTATTCCTTATCAGTAAAACATACATTTATAATATAATGATAATACCCGATGTGAACTTTCACAGTAAATGCAGGAGAGCATCGACAAAATTATGTTCTTCCTCTTGGCCGCTTTGGTTTACTTGAACGGATAAATCAGTGGGTCCTGGTGACACTACCTCGGTACTCATCATATAAGAGTTTGCATATGACGTGTAATCTACTGGACCTGATTCATAACCTGGTGCTCTGGTTGTTTCGGTGGGTCCTGGTGACGCTGCCGCGGTAGTAATAGGAGAGTATGCGTCTAACTGGAAATATTCCACTGCACTGCCTGATCTAGTGAGTCCTGATGACGCTGCCGCAACTGGTCCTGGTGACGCTGCCGCGGTAGTAATAGGAGAGTATGCGTCTAACTGGAAATATTCCACTGCACTGCCTGATCTAGTGAGTCCTGATGACGCTGCCGCAACTGGTCCTGGTGACGCTGGTCCTGGTTCTGGTGATGCAACCGCCGTACCAACAGGAGAGCGTGAATACCGTGAAGAATGTTGACTATGTGGTGGGGATGGCGAGTAAAATTCTAAGGATGTTGATGCATGATCGGTCGAAGATGAATCATAATGTGAAAGAGATGAAGATGTGCGTCTTCCAGATGAGCGACTTGCTGCCATAATCTCGTAGTCTGAAAGAACTTCGCCCAAATGTTTCTTTGCCTTTGCTTTTTCATAGGGTGGTAAATTACGCAAAACTTCACCAATATGTCTACAAAATAAATCGATATCATCATCTTTCCTTTTTAAAATATTTTTATATAGTGTCTGTCTTTGTTCGTCTCGTTGTTTCCATATTTTCAAATATGTGTCATCAGTTTTTTTTTTTTTTTTAGACATTATTGGCTTTTCAACTTCACACACCACTTCAGTTGCTTCGGCGGCAACTTCAGCTTCCTCGCCAGTACATCTTTGCGGTATACTATTATTGGATAAAACCGTGTCTTGTTCCTGTTCATCAACACCAACATTTTCATCATTGTCATGAAGTTCCTCTTGTGACGCAGTTATATTGGAACCTCCGACTCTGTGTTGTGGAACACTGCTTAGAAATGATAATTGTTCATGCCTTTTTTGCTTTGTCTTTTTTAGGGCAGCCGAGCCAGTACCTAATTTTGCGTTTTTTTTAAACCTCATATAACTGTCACGAATCGATCTCCACTTCTTTTTACAGTCAACATCTGCAAACAAAAATAATAAGAATATATAATTTTGTTGTTACAGATTTATGGCCACCGGTGAAAGCTATAAATCTTTGTCAACTGCATACCGCATATCAGAGTGCTACATATCCCAAATTTTGAAACGAGTTCTTAAAGTTATGCGACAGAAATTAGTTCCCATTTTAATGAAACCTGAAACACAAAACGGTTTCAAACGTATTGAACGGGAATTTTTGCAAAAATGGAATATACCAAATTGCGTTGGAGGAATCGACGGGAAGCATGTGCGAATCAGGGCACCTAAAAAGAGTGGATCATTGTTTTTTAATTACAAAGACTACTTTTCAATTGTGCTATTAGCAATCGTGGATGCAAATTATAAATTTATAGCAGTTGATGTTGGTGCTTACGGAAAAGAATCTGACAATGGTATATTTCAAAAATCATTGATGGGAAGGAAAATAGCAACTAATAATTTTAACATCCCCCCACCAAAAGTTTTGCCACGAACAGATGTAATGCTCCCTCATTTTCTTATCGGAGACGAAGCATTTGCATTATGTAATTACATGATGAAACCCTATCCCAGAAGAGTGGCAAGACTAGAAAGAAATAAAGAAATATATAACTACAGATTATGCCGAGGCCGCCGAGTAACAGAAAATGCTTTTGGGTTATTAAGCCAAGTATTCAGAGTATTTTACACTCCGATTGCTATAGCATCAGATGTAGTTGATGACCTGATATTAACAGCTTGTTGTTTACACAATCTTCTTCGTGATGGTTATCTTGAACGAAACAGAGTGCCATTCTATATCCGCAACAATGAAGAAAATCCAGTAGACAACATGTTAAACTTTGCCCGTTTTGGTGGATTCGCTAATAGTGACGGATTCGAAATAAGAGACAAACTTAAAGACTTCTTTTGCAGCGAAAATGGTGCAGTTTCATGGCAAGAAGCCACTATAGATAGAACGTAATAAAAAGTGTCAAAACTATAATTCACTCGTTCTCGTTACTTTTTTTCTCACATACTGTGCTAAGTACATACAACGACAATAAATATTTAAACCAGAAACCGTTTTTTAACCAGAATTGGTAGGTATCTACTTACTGCAACTTAAATGCAATTTGTTGTTGCTGTACTCTTCTAACGCACGCAAAATTGCATAAGCACGTCTCGTTCCTAGGTGTGTGTGTGAGGAAGCCGTTAGCATCTTGCGTGCGATAGAAGAGTACTGCAACATAAAATTATAGCGGCTGTCTGTGACAAGCTACTGCTGTTAGGCCATACAGATGCATTCCCCTATTTCCTCCCTGGATAATGACACTAGAACAAACAATTTTCTACCGCACAATCTATGTATATCGCCTTTGCCATGTCCCTATGTTTTTTATCAATAAATAAATAACTATAAGAACTGAGAGCCTTCGAAAATGACGAATAATTGATCAATTTTATAGTAGTTAGGGTACAAGGTAAAATTGTGCACATTGTGATAGAAGCATGCAATTTAATTTAGACAATTACTCAATAAATTATTCGAAATACAACTTTTATGACTTAAAGAAAATATTATAAATTTTCAGAGTTTCGGTACTACTAGTGAAACTTGGATTTTCTGAGTTTTTTATTTTTGTCGTAGAATCAAACCATTCCCATTGTTTTGGTATACCACTGCCTGAACCACTGAACCGATTTTGATGGTTGGAGTATCATTCGAAAGGAATTTATGTGTAGATGGGTCGCTATATACAAGGTGTTACAAAAATACAAACAAACCTTTACCTTTGGTGTAGACCATCAAACTGAACAACTTTCACTATGGAACCAATATCTAAATCGCGAAAAAAAAACATGTTCCATACTCCACAAATCGACTAGAGCTAAAATATGTATGGGATATCATTTTTTTTTTTCGAGATTTCTATGTTGGTCCCATAGAGAAAGTTATGATAATGATAATGATAATTTATTTGCAAAAATATGGTTTTATAAAAATACAATTTTCCAGCATATTCTACCATGAAGGCATGCAAATGTTAATTACAAGTATGATCATAACAAATCGAATAACAACAATATTTGGTAATTAGTCAAATTTAAGATGTCAGATAGGTATTAGATATTCAGATAAAATTTCATAGATTTCAAATAATCAAACATAGAGTCAATAACCACATTCAAATAAGTCACTTAAGAAACTGTTGTATTGCATAGTAACACTTATCCAAAAGATATTTGTATGCTTGCTTCTTAAACTTATAAGTGTTAAGTTTTTTAAAATCATTAGGTAGGTAATGAATTATACACTTTTACAGCCATACAGTATGCATTTTTGCTGAATAGTTGTAGTTTTTGTCTATTCGGTACACACAATTCATGTTCGTAAATTTTCCTCTGTCTGCGTAGCTTGTTCAGTTTGACGGTCTAAACAACCCCCTTAAGAGTTTTAAAAATGTATTCTTACTTAAGAAACACCCTGTATATATAATGATTTTTAAGTAGTGTTTGATCTCAAAATTCAAATCTAAAAAATTTTCATACTTACATGAACCTAACCTAACCTGCCTCAGAGGTCAAATCTGACTTCCCTCCTCATCTCAAAATAAACCTTCTGGTACCAACTAACCATTGTGAAATTTTCATGGTTCTATCACAAAGTGCACAATTCCGGCAAAAAACGCAATGTAGCGGCTCTGCTATGTTGATTATAAAAAATGACTTGTATTATAAAAAATCTGGAGTTCCATACGTTTGAGTCGAGTAGGCATTGCAGTTCAGTATGGAACAGCAATTTTTTTTGCGCATACAGGTTTGCTCCCATAGTTGTTGTTCAGTTTGATGGGTAGAACATGACATTGTGGTCATCACAGGTATAAGGTTATTTCAAATAAGTTGGCGAAGAAACAGCAAGTGACGAGTGACGACCGCCGACAATATCGGGAGGCAGGGGTTGTCGGCCGCGGCGGCGGCGTGGCGGCCGGTACAAAGAGACCGGCCGCACCGCGCCGGACGGCGCGGTAGGTAGTTACCTACGGTAAAAGTTCTTGGTGGGTACCTACCTACGTCGGTCGTCACCGCCTCCGGCACGGCGCGAATAGATCAATTAAGAAAAAAACACTAACTTAGATCTTTCGATTATGATTTTCCATCCGACGATGTAGGTACACACGGCGACAGATCAACCTACCCATAGTTGAACTCTATGTTCATGGACATAAGTTCCAACTATGGGTGGATTTGTCGCCGTGCGTACCTACCTGTATTTTGAGGTACCTACGGGTAACTACTAATTTATTTTTCAAAACGAAAACAAGAATCAAGGTCATTCGATGTGATACAATGAGCTCGTGGCACTCGACTGAGTTAGGAGTTAGGCCTCGATGTCGAGGTCCGACCGCGTAGGTAGGTATTTTTAATACCTAAAGTGCGAGTGAGCTAGGCCTGATAGAGGGAAAGAACCCGAAGCCTTTGAGGCACGCCGCGCGCTGCGCCGCGCCCGTGCCGAAAGGCCGAGCCTCGTGCGTGGTTGTTTTAAAATAATAAATTAGATTTAACCAGTAATATTCCGTGTCTTATTAGCGCGGAGGGTGCAATCTAAAATAATACCTATTTTAATAACTGATAGAGTTGACATAGGGAACGCCCATAGATTCGGGCCCCACGAGGGCGGAGGACGGAGGTTTCTCTGTGAACTCTATCGGTATTGAAATAGACTTTATTTTACATTGCACCCTCCGCGCTCGCCCGTTGTAATGTGAATTACCTATAGAGCTTATTGGCGGGGGTCATAACACTCATAACCTAGCTACTATTAATAAACATATTCTAAATACAAAATAGGTAGGTAGGTACTCACTACTTTTTTGAAGGTAACTACAATAAACATAAACAGTGTAGGTACTTACCGTTTTTCTTTATCTCCCTTCCTATTGTCTTCCAAATGTTATCTTTGATTACACTATTTATATAGTTCTTGTGCGACGCATCATACAGTGCGGGATATTGGGCCACCTGGTTAATCAGTTTATCTTCCTCGTTTTCTGAGAAACTCATTTTTTCATATAGGTACCTAAATTTAGACGTGTGGTCGCTACAGCGTCGGAGACACCACTGGTCTGCGGTCGAGTGACACCACACCAGTGTTGCCAAAGCCATGAATTAAGGCGGCGAATTATGTTTTAATCATAAATAGCTCTCAATATTTATAATAAACTCATAAATAGCTGTTTATAAGATCTTCGATCAATTTAATTCTTTGAAAATAGGATAAACTATGTTTGTATGCAGCGCGCTCGTGCGCGCTGGCAGGAATATCATCTTAAACTCAAAACTAGCTGTTTATAAGATCTTCGATCAATTTAATTCATTGAAAATAGGATTAAACTTCGTTTGTATGCAGCCCGCTCGGGCGCGCTGGCAGGAATATCATCTTAAACTCAAAAATAGCTGTTTATAAGATCTTCGATCAATTTCATTCATTGAAAATAGGATCAAACTTCGTTTGTATGCAGCGCGCACGGGCGCGGTGGCAGGAATATCATCTTAAACTCAAAAATAGCTGTTTATAAGATCTTCGATCGATTTAATTCATTGAAATTAGGATGAAACTTCGTTTGTATGCATCGCGCTCGTGCGCGCTGGCAGGAATATCATCTTAAACTCAAAAATAGCTGTTTATAAGATCTTCGATCAATTTAATGCGAAACTATCGTGATTATACAGGGTCAAACTTAATATGCTGACACTTTTTCGGACCATCAAACTGAACAACTTTCTCTATGGGACCAACATAGAAATCGCGAAAAAGAAATCTGCTGTCCCATACTCGAGTAGGTTAGCACTTTTGTATGGGACAGCTGTTTTTTTTTCGTGATTTCAATGTTAGTGCTATAGAGAAAGTTGTTCAGTTTGATGGTCTGATCATTCCCTTAAAAAAGTGTTAGCATATTAAGAAGGACCCTATAATATTTGAACACTGTTTTACCCAATACCGAACGCCCGTATTATGTACCTAGGTATCGTTGGAATTTAACGGAAAATTTGGTTGAAAATAGAGATTTCATTAAATTAAATATTATAGTGGAATTTGTATGAATTATCGTGCTTTACCCGACTTTTATTTTCTATCGCATGCCACAAAATAAATTCGTGAATTTAGGATAATTATCGCATGCCTGGCAGCACTCGACGACACTACTGGTGTGCGGTCGAGGCTCGACCGCATACAGCATGTCGCATGCTTCGTGTCGGATGCTTCGAAGGGTATTTCATAGAACTACATACAAACCAGTAGTGTCGGAGCGACACGTCGTATGCTGCTGCTGTATGCGGTCGGCTGTTAACCGGCACCTTTAGTTTTCTCCTCTCTTCCGCACCAGTATATTTACCATAAAAAAACCATGTTCTTGCTCATACAGTAAAGTATGTTTTACACTAGTAAAAGCGTAGTAAGTATATTTACCATAAAAAAACCATGTTCTTGCTCATACAGTAAAGTATGTTTTACACTAGTAAAAGCGTAGTAAGTGCATTGACCTCTTATATCTGGTCAATGAGTAAGTGTCAGCACTACTTAAAATTTATAGGTATTTATATTCAGTATTGTACACCTTAACCGGTAAATTGTAGCGCGGTAAATTGTTGTACCTAACTTACTAGTCACCCTGTCACACCTATAGTTTTACACTACACTAAACACAAAATATTAAAGTGGTTACTATTCGTTACGTGATAGTGGTAACAAAAACACATAATGCATGTTATTGTGTTACAAGCTTCCAAAATAATTGTAACAGAGTAATTTACCTCTCATAAAACTCCAAGTTTCTTTTTCAAAATACTCGCAGAGGGGTCTTCATTACCTGGAAATATAGAAAGAAAACGTTACTAACGAGATCAAATTAGGTTTCTACATAGTAAAAAATTAAGTAAACACATATTTTCCACAATCTAAAGCAAATACCGAAAAATATTATGCAATTTAGACCAGGAAAACAAATGTCAGCCGTTGTGTAGCAAGTTCCCTATATTACAAGCCCAGATCAATACAAATATAAACTTTATAACAAACGAGTAAGGTAGGTCCGGTATGTGTACCAAATCGGTGATTGTACCAAGAACGACGAAAGTAATAAAGCTATGAACACAATTACAAAACAGATTAGGCCAGTTGAAGAATTTTAGTTGTCGAATGCACTAACGGTTACTAACTAAAATAGTTTATTTTTACGAGTTTCAATGTTTACGCAAGAACTTGTATTAGAAGCGATCAATCATCTATGGAACTTTAAAAAACATTACGGCCACATACCTCACATATGTATGTAAGTGTGCCACGTAGTTCCAGCTTAATATAGACCTTTCTCATCGACAAGACGTACGTAGTGCGAAACTGCATAATTATATACTGTTCCATACCCATACCCTAGTGGATATTCCAATAATCCGCACGGCTATTACAGTATAGAACGGCTAGGGTTTGGAAGTCTCTCCCTAAGTCTGTTTTTCACTAGAAAATAAAATTAGGATATTTTGAAGAGAAGAATTAATAGACTTTTAATGAGTGAACGAGCGCGTTACCAACCACGGCTTCATCTACACTTTCCATGGGCTGATGTCATGTGTAATCGTAAGAGGCGGGAAATCTTCCTGCGGGTGTCGTAGGAGGCGATTAAGGGAAAAGGTTTCTTTTGGAGTGTTTTTGTGGACGAAAGGCTAGCCACTTGTCACCAGGTGTCACGTCATTTCATCATAAAACTTAACTCGACTAAACGTTTACCGAACTTACAATTGCACCCTTAAAAAGTCGTCTGTAGTTGTACCAAAGTTACCATCCACCCAGAAAGGGAAAACGGACGCGAATTTATGTACATATTTGTAAACATGTCAGGACTGGTTTCCCTTTATATCATATAAACAAGAAATATGCATACCGTAGAAGTTGGCATTTGCAATGTCAACTTATTTGCTAGTTCTTTCTCGTTAAACTAATGGATAATATCGTTAGCATCCCACTCAATGGTAATATGGTTACACTAGTTAAAGTTATTGAATTAAGTTACTTATTTGAGTATTGTACCTAGCGTTACTAGGAATGCTTACTACATAATATGGAAGGTACAAAAATAAACTTTGATATAAATGTAGATGTGACATGACAACGCAATTTATGTGAGCGAGAAATTGCGTGTTTCCGAAAACCTTCAAGCTTTCAGATTTGTTATTTAGGAGATTAGGTAGATTATATTTTCAAATGCAGAAATAAAGTTATTTATTAATTCATTCGGCTTTCAGTACATGTACTTCCAATATTATTACCATGTTTTTCAATCATTCGGAAGCCTGTTTCGTCAATTCGACCTCTTCGTGTCTTTTTGTGTAACAAACAACCCGATTAGATTAGTATCAAATCGAAATGATGTTTTTTGGCAGTTCTTAGCGATTATGCTTCTTAATATTTAGTTAATAAATTTTAGACAATGGCACTGTCATAGCAGCAAACAATGTTTCTTTGAAAGAAGAGCTTTTGAACAAATCAAAAGTAATACGCATTTTTCGAATATGTTTATAATTCTGTGCAGATAAAGGATTATGCTCTATACGCACAAAATGTCCGGCACGTGTAGACATTAACTCGAGGTCTAAAACATTTCCACAAATTTCAAATATGATACGGTAAATTACAATTTTCCAACAGCATAATTTAACAATGTTAAATTGCGCGTTAAAGAAAATTTACTACAATGGTAATGACCCCTTTCATGATGACTAAATTTGGTTTAAAAGGCAAAATGTTTTGCTTTAGGCTATCGCTGGCACTGCGCCTACGTTAAGGAGTGCCAAATGAGGGATACATACAAACATTGCTATCTGAATAGCACGCGCATTGCGTCATTATTTTCACTTACGTCTAGTTTTATAGTGACCAACGGCCGTAGCATAGCAGCGTGATATACACCTTAGCGCTCTGTCTATTTGCACGCGAACAAATGGCGTGACGTAGCCTTATCGAGCGCATCATACTACGGCCGCAGAGGCCGTATTGTGTTGTTATTAAGAAAAACCTACCAACAAAGCAGAAGAATTCTTCCGGCTATCGACGAACAGGGAATAATTTGCAAAGGCTGACGGTCAGCCGCCTATAAATTGAGAGACACCTATAAGAATTAGCCGACTGGAAATATAATAGATCTTTTCCCTTCTGCACTTTGTGACCACGTTTAAACATGAGCAGATAACATGTAAAATAAATATAATTAAAACGCGTTATCATGCTTAGAAGACCTTTGGCTTTCATACAATCGTCAGTCTACACTTCCATGAACCCCGAGCCTAAGGCAACATTTCCGTCAAATAAAGCATTTTCCCGTTTTTTTTGAAAAGCATAAAGCAGCGATCTGGCAGACTTTGTCCGCGTGGAATTGTAAAAATGTTAACCACCCTCATTCTCCCCCTCCCACTGCCTCCGTAGAGGGCGCCTACTACGTCGTAGCAAAAGCCACCCCAACAATTTCACGTTTCTAGATCCAGGGTGTTAAAGGCTGAGCGAAGCGTTGATGAGTCAGTCACATTGGGATTCTCTTAGATTAAAGTTCCTAAAGTCTTGGAAAACAAATTCAAAGTTTTAGTTAAGTTTGAAAGCGAACCTTTGTCAGTCTTAAAAGCATGATAAACCTATTAAAAGCTTTCATAATTCAGGTGAGAATAAAGAAAAGATTGAAATTAAGCAAAGCAGAAAGGGGAGATGTGTCATATTTAAAGGGATATATTTCGGAGCACGCTCCATACAAACCAAGTCTGGTTATATTTTCAATACTAAAGTCAAAGTCAAAGTCAAAGTCAAAATTTTTATTCAAAATAATATCACATAGATAACTTTTTGACGTCATTTTTGATTCTACCACCGCTTCGGAAGGTGTTCCGTTACTAACAAATTAAAGTCAATGAAATTCTTCAGAAACAATCTAGAAACTAATCTCTATCATTGCATTATTGTCAGATTTTCGTTGAAATGTATAGTTTTAAAGTTACAGCGCCTCAAAGATTTCCATACAAATCTTAAATTAATCCTAGCATTGAAACTGTGTATTTTAACGAAAATCTGGCACAATAGAGATTAGATTCTAGATAGTTTCTGAAAATTTTCATTGACTTTAATTGGTTAGTATTGAAAATATTACCAGACTTCGTTTGTATGGAACGCGATTATATCCTCTTAACAATGGCACTAAATAACAAGATCATAAACTTGAGCTAAAATCATCAACATAACATATTTAAGTTACCATAACTCTTAGTCACACAATGATGGCAAATAACCACCGAAGTAGCTATAAAGTAAACGCAAAAAGCGCGTCATGCTCGAACCTTGAACTTATTATTACGTTCAAGCCAAGGTCAAGGTCGGAACGGCCGTCGATCATACCCAACGTCATCACATTTTCAGGCTTATGACCTGACACAATGCGGCATTATGCTAAACAGTAGTCTTTACACGTTTTTTTGTATGTTGTTCAAAATTTGAAATGAAAGATAAAAATACAGGTGCCATGTTTTTTTGCCGAACTAGTTAGTCAAAGTCAGTTTAAAAGCAAATATGTTGAGATGTATTCAACCGAAACCGGCATTTATTACTTGAAGTCATATCAGCACAATGTTTTTTGACATTATGTACTGAAACGCAAAAAACCGAAGTCAAACACAATTTAAGATTCAATTAAGCCTAAAAGTGATCTTTGCACAAGACACTCACGGTAAGTAAGCAGAAAGATTATCATAAAAGCAGAATTTAAATTATGTGGCATTAGTCATAATCCTCAGACTTTGTCCACTGAATTGTATTTTCCTCATTTCTATTGTGCCCTTCTTGGTCCTATGCCACTTTTATAAGCCCGCACTGACTGACTCATAGCACCCCAGTCCAAATTTCGACGGTACACGTTATCTAAATCCAACCCCTAAAAGGGGCAAAAGGGGCAGACATGCGACTGGTTATTGCTTCTACATTTTCTATCCAAGTCTCCTTGCTTAACATCGAAGGTCGCAGGGTGGCCAAATATAAACAGCCACAAATTAAACCATAAAACGCCGCGTACGGTTTGCACAGCACTAAAATTACAGAGGCCAGGCATATTGCGTAGTACACCTGGGTATTAAGTGGAATTAGTGCCTGTATATTAGTTTACAAAGATATTAATACATTAGCGTGCGTACCTCTATAAAGACATGATGTAGATACCTTAGTAACATACTAAGTTTACAACAATTTTGGCGTGAAAATTTTCCAATTAAATTAAACCCTATAAGGGAATTGGAATGAAAAGTTGCATGTTTCACACGATGTACTGGTGTACTGTATGGAGCAACATTCACTTCAGAAACTGCTGTCATTTCCGACAAATACAATATCCATTATGGCCTGGCCATGCCTTTAATTACTTGCATTATTGCTACGCCTACACTTGTGGCAATTACACTTTAGTCTACACTATAGTATCTATACTAATATCAATATAAGACAATAAATGATCACGTGTTTCCACTCAGTATCGTATTTCTCTACACAGCTCATTTCACATAAGAAGTCCTCTGACGAAACACTGTACCCGCGTCATAAGATTTAAAACCGCTTGGTCAGCGGGACTTTGTTTTTAGAACGAATTAACAAAGAAGGCACGTGAGCTGTACTCACGTAGACCTATCAAAATAGCCTGGGAAGCCAAATAACAGACCAAAACCCTGTCTAGAATGCAGACATGCATATTGTCTACTCCATTAATAACTATGATTCATGCCAACTGAATTTCTTGTTGGAAATTATGGTAGATTTTAGATGCAACTGGTGTATGTGCAATAGGGTTTAATTAAACTATGCTTTGATGCTCACCATAAAGTGGCATATTAATAGGTATTGTATTTTCCTATTGCGTTGATAAGCAATATTCAAAAGGTATAACAAAATTTCGTCACCGACATCACCGTTCGTTTTTGGTAAACTTTGTACTGATGTTCTGCAATGAAGACAGCTTTTAAAAACTTTCTATGTCGATGAATGTGATGTATATTTATAGACAGGTACCGTACCATTCAAGGTGCTCGGTGAATGGATCCTTAACGTTAATTGCTTGGAAAGGCTTCTCTTTAAGCTTTTCTATTTTCTGCCTTTTCAATTAAAATTGCAACCGAGATTGAAGACTCGTGTAAATTCCAGTAAAGTACAGCATTTTGTCTACTTTAAGAACCAAGATCATTCCAATGTAAAGTAAACCTTGTCACAAACGAATAAGGCACCGCCCGTGACTGTATTCTTGGACAGTCCATCCATACAATAAATTCCACCACCTATCCAACATTGCAATCTCAGTAATCAATGGATTCTGCTATTGAGACATAGCTGACACGAACAACTACTTATCGATTAAAATAGTTAACATCACAACTTCATGATTCATAGAAGATAATGTGTGTGACAGTATTGTTTGAAAGTCCCGTTTCAATTTCTCAATCAGCACGTTGGCACTATGCCTGTCACCTAACGTCATCGGCAGAAGGTCGAGTATCGGTTACCAACCGCAAACATACTAATTCACGAATAGCGCTAATGCAAAGGTCAGTACTAATTGTAATTGACCATCGAATAGTTCGCGATGGCCATCGGTTAATGAGTTTGGACGTTAGAGTAGTGGTGTAGGGTTTCTTGTTTGTGATGATGATTGGTGATGACAAGTTGCTTGAGACGCTGTGGCACAGTCAAACATATGCGCATATGCGTGGGGCAATTTATGCATAATATTCAGCTATATTCAGTTGTTATATAATCATAGGTATATGTTCATGTCTATATTTCGAAGATAGTACAGATGTACTAAATATGCCATAATTATGTTCAAGTTTACTTCTTTGGAGAAGATTAAGAAGCTTTAGAAAATTAAATTGGATAATGTTTCATTTTACCTAAAACCTGTCAGATGGTTGAATAATCTACAGCGAATTTTTTGTAATAAAAATTTGAAGCAGTAAGCGAGTACAGGATGCTCGGTAACCTCAGTCATTTAGTTCCAAGCCCTTCAAAGCGAAGGTAAAACAGGTCTTCCTTCAAAATTCCTCGAAACCTGTCAGTCCGTGTGCCTTCCCACACATTTAAAAGAATATTCGTTAAATTTTAAACACCACCGTCGAATCTTGTTCTCAAAAAGTCGCCTGCGCACACGCACCTTCGTAAGTGCGTGCTGAGACTGGACGGACGCGGTTCGAGATATTATACATAGCCAGTATATTCTGAGCTTCTGTGGAGCACTATTTGTACAATATGAAAAGGCTATGGTGGGTCAGTTATAGCTGGTGGTACGGAGCCTCGGTGCAACCGGTTCCAAGTCAGGCCGAACAAGGTTGCGATAAAACAGTGATAATAACTAACATTTGTATCCGGTCGAGTAGAAAGGAACATTGTTGACGTTGCAAATCAAACTCTGTTACAAGTGTATTACATCTGAATACGAACTTTGTCAAAAGAAACATTACAAATGTCGAAAAGCTGCTATGAAGCTAGGGATGAGTAATTCTGCAATAAGATAGTCCCAAGCGCTTACAAGCTTTTCATCAAACTTTTTAGTATGTTAGAGGGGCATAAAAACACACGAGCGCTTGAGTTTGGTTTATTAATATGGGCCTAAGAGAAGGTGCGCGGGTCTTGAGAGGAATGCAGACAACTTCAGTCAGAAACGCTCGCTTTATTAGTTTAAAAACCTAACAGGTATATACATTGTTATGTCCCCAAAAAAAAAAGGATTTTTATTATGGAAACCATACAACGACCACACATTCATATACAAGAAGTACAGAATCTCGAGAATCAGGCAAAAATACAATTTTAAGACAGAGTGATATAACATCCAAGACAGAATCGGAATTTGAACCTAGGACCTCTGGTTTAGCAGCCCGGCGTGGTAACCATTACACCAACGGCGTCGTTGTATACCTAAAGTCAGTAAATACGAAAAACAAGTCACGATTTTCTAGAGCAAAAGTAAATTGAATATTATGTTGCGAAAAGAGGACACAAAATTACATTCTATTGTACAGAATCCTAATTTACTGGACATGTTATTTCCTAGCATGTCATTATTCGCCGCAATATTTTCTTAGACGTTTGCATTTCGTGAATACGTTACTGCTTTTGAGTTATGGACTCTATTACAGCGTCCATATGGTACTTTTGATATATGTATTCAGATATTTATTTCGTAATGTCACATCGATGAGTTACGGTTGTTTGGGACAGCTATTACATTATGTACAAGAGAATGCAACAGCTGTGCGTATAATAAATAATTAAAATTAATTTACGAAATGGACAGAACATTTCGTTGGATCCTTGAATGTTAACTATAAAGTATTAAAACGAAAAGTCATACTCATTATGAAATTCATATCTCGTTTAACTGATCCCATGTATAAAAAGTGTGATAATGAAGCTTGACCTATATTACTTCTTCTGACCTATAGTTTAATGAAGAGAATAGACTTAGTAGTAGTTGGAATATGTTACAGATTGTGATTTGTGTGTTGGTGGAAAGGTGCCAATAGAAGAAAGCTAGTACTGTAAGTATTCGATAATACAAAAAATAAACAGATCTAATACTTATCGGTCTTAAAAGAAATAAAATTAAAATGTCTCCTTTAGGTAAATGCGATGTCAATGTTGATTAGTTTGATGGTCTGAACTACCCCCTAAAAATGTAATATGTATCTAACGCATTTAAGTTTAAACCTGTATAAATCCAATTAAACCTTTAGTAGGTGGGTAGATCAACTATTTTTTGTCCTCACAGTACTGTTTAAAAAAACGTTTTTATTCCTTTTTTCTTGACATTCATTAATTTTGAAAGATGGATATTGTATCTAATGATATGATTCTTCTACACACATGCACATTTCACCATTTGTGTTGAACTACTAGAAGTTTTTAGCGGTTGTCCGATAGACCAAAAAGCGTGGGGACAACGAAATAAAGCGTCCATCGGACAACCGCCAAAATTCAAGTAAAATTCAAGTAATTTTGCAAAACCGTGTATGCATTAAATGCAATCCTTAGTTATTCAACAAACATTAATTTTTGGGGCAAGCAAAACCTGATCTTGAGATTGAGCCTGAACTTTGAAAAAAATTTATGCAGATGACTGGGACTAGGTATGGACAAAAAATAGTTGATCTACCCAGGTAATATGTACTAATAATCCAAAAACAACACAATTGTGTTGAGTTGGTCTTTGTTTAAAGTTGTAAAAGTAAATCATTATTTTTAACCTAAATACTTATCTGTTATTAAGATTCCTAGATATCCTTTTTAATACCAAATTAAAAAGGTAAAGGTACATTTAAAATGTTAATCGAATTATAGTACTTCTAATAAAAACTAGCTAGTAGCAACTAAACCTATACATTGTTAGGTAAGGTAAAACTATTAATTAGCTGTTACCTACTCACACCTTGAGCACTATTGCGGTAAACTAATGAATTACCAAGTTACAATGACTTTAGTTAGCAGCTGTTTGTATGGGGGAATACGGGGACCGCCCACGCCCACACGAGGTATAGGGGAACTTCAAATTTCTGTTTATTTGACGACTGCAAAAAAGCTTACATCCGTAGGTAGATGAGAATTGTAGGAAACATTTGTTTTCTTACATTTATGATGCACTATTCTTTTGGCATCAACATTTAGCAAGGTACGATTCCACGATTTGAATTTGTGGAAAAAGGACTTTATTTTGTGTCACGGAAATAAAAGTAATATTTATGCGTATTGGACGAAATACGAATTGGGCCAAATCCTAGGTCTACCTACGATGTATTTCTTGATGATTTTTATGTGAATAGGCGATCACAGTGAGATGGCAAACGTGATAAATTGAAAGCCCGAGGCATCACCTGCATAGCTAGCATGCCGCAGTGATACAGCGCTATCACACCTTAGCTCTCTTTCTATTTGCGTGCGCACGAACGAGATAAAAGACGTGATACCGTATCACGTGTAGCATACTACGAGTGCAGGGGCTATACAATATCACTATGAGAATGACGTGCACACATGCGAGGTTCTTCTCTAAGAAGATTGGCTATGTAACCCATATGAGAACTCATCAACGCCAACAACAGAGTTGAAGCAGTCGCCGTGGCCGAAATCAGGCAGGAGCACTATGTATTTTTTTCATAACATGCATGCATGCATGCAAGCATTTTGTCTGATTTGATTGATTGTTGCATAACTCTCGTTCTTCTTTCAGAACGATGGACTTAAAATGGGTGGTTATACTATTTTATGGGTGGTCATTCTAGTTCGTTATTCAACCTAAATAAGCTATTGATTTCCATTGAACTCGGCGTAAAGATAGTTCAACACCAGGATTAACTAGGATATTATCAATTACATGCAAAAGTTAGTAACAAGAATTCTAAAATTTCACTTCGAAGACTTCGAACCCTCCGTCATTACGCCAAACACCAGTTTTACGACAAAATACACAGCAATTCCATAGATTTATCGGCAGATAAATACAGGGGGAATGCACTATAACTCTTACTTATGGAGGCAAGACGACGTAGACTCGCATGCAAATATCATGTGACTTGCAGCTGACTCCGGGGTGAAAAACACTTTTAAAAAACGGGCTTTAACTTGGGCTCAGCCATGTGATAAATTCGTTATTTTTATGGAATCGCACAGACGCTGTACGCTGTACGTTAAATGTTATTATTACAATCGTGTTAACTTTTGAGGGTGAAATTTGAGTTGGGTAAAACCGTTTCGTCAATGACTGCACGCGGGAATTTCCTAGAATGCGGGCCGAAAACAACTTTTTGATATCCCTAGAAATATACGGGTGCTACAATTATGTATATGGGTAGGGGGCGCGGGCTTGAGTAGTAGTATGTTTATAATTAAGTTCTTTTGCTTCAAGCAAACCACCACGTCACCACCTACCCATTGTTATAATCACAGACCAAATCGCCGCGGATTCTGTGCTCTGTGGTTATAATGTTCGAGTTGTCGTTGTTAATAAAAAGCCTAGTAGCATACTATTTGGATCATTATAATGTATGTGCCTGTGAGCGTTATTTATTAATTTTTTTTATTTGGTAATCAACAGCGTAACAAATGACATATACAGGGTACAACTTAATATGCTCTTTTTTAAGGGGATGATCAGACCATCAAACTGAACAACTTTTACTATGGGACCAACATCGAAATCGCGAAAAAAAAAACAGCTGTCCCATATAAAACTGCAAACCTACTCGAGCCAAATGTATGGGACAACTGATTTTTTTTTCGCGATTTTGATGTTGTTGCCATAGAGAAAGTTGTTCAGTTTGATGGTCTGATCATCCCCTTAAAAAAGAGTCAGCATATTTAAGTAGGACCCTATAGAATAATGAAAATTGGGGAGTGATTTATTTATTAAGAAAAAAAGAAAACCTGATTGTGGTTGTTAATAACAGAGCGTTAGGTGCAGACACCTAAATTATCTTAAAATTCCGCCCTCGACCAAGATAGTAACTGCTTGGCAGATTGTTATCGTGCAATGATTAACATTGCAATCAACTGTTCACGCCATTATTTAGACTTTACTCTCAACTAGGTGAAGAGTGAGCCAGTAGAGGCAAGGCACGCCATTCATCTATTATTAGTTAAACAATTTATTCAGAGTGGCCTCCAACTAAGATGCGGCTTCATCTATTTCGGTTTAGACACCTCGCGTGTTATGCGTTCTACCGCATGAAAATACATACATACATAAACTCACGACCGTAATCCTTTTCGGTGTGGTCAGAAACATTGCTACAACTACCAACTTTCTGTTTAAGAATGTAGTTGTAGCAATGCTCATATTTAGCAATTCTTAAATTGCTCCTGAAACTTATTTCAGAATGGTATGACGTGTCAAGTGGTGAGAGGTGGCTAGCTTTTCGCCGATATAAACACTGCATAAGAAACCTTTAATCCCCTAGTCACCACGTACGACACCCACGGGAAGAATTGGGGTGGTCTATTTTAAGCCGGAACCACACGGCCATATGAAAATGAGCTAAGAAAAATGTGTTGCAAAACAAGGATTAAAAGTGCATGCAATAATGTTTAGTTCTGAAGAAACTTTGCAAGAAATGTTATGGGTACAAAAGACTAACAGACACAAAATAATAAATTGTGCAACTTATATAATGTTATAAAATATTACGTCATATTTTGCGTAATTCGTGTTCGTAAGACATTTCTGATACCATAAAATGTCGCATTTAATTTAGTTGAGCCGTTATTGTTACCAACACTTCAATAGAGTAATGAGTCTAAAATAGTATACTTTTATCACCAATATTGTAATAAAATTAAAACAGTGAGGTATTGTTGTTTCAAAGTCTGTCATTGTTACGATTAGATTTATCTTCTTTTTAAGATGTCTACATCTTATCAGACTTTAATAGACAGGGTGGTGTGTCGACTGTAGACACTTGCATTTCTTTAAAGGTCTTACTCATGATACTGAACAACTTTCCTCATGGAACATATTGGAAATACGCAAAAAAATAATTGGGCTATGATACAATAGCGCTCGTTGGCGTAGTGGAGCTTCGGTATTGGAAACGATCACCAAAGTTAAGCAACGTCAGGTCCGGTCAGTCTTTGGATGGGTGACCGTTTAGTGGCTTCGGAAGGCACGTTAAGCTGTTGGTCTCGGATAGTTCCGCCAGATGGCGTTTGTATAACTATTCGTTAAGCCAGGTCAGAGGCCTATTAAGGCGGCTTGAAAATTCTCTGACAGCAAGTTGACCACTAACTTGCCTCCACCAACACGCACCGGGCCCGCGTGGTGGAGTATGGCCTACACTCCCTCTCACCATTATTCGTGAGAGGAGGCCTTTGCCCTGCAGTGGGATTCTACAGGCTATAACTTACTTACTTACATACTGTTCCATGAAGCAAGTGGTCCAGTATCATCAGTACAATCGCCCTTTAAAGTAAAGCAACTGTGTACAATGCCACCATGTGTATACAATCTACAAAAGTATATTTTGTGAGAAGACAACAATTTTATTTTAAACTGCACGGAAGGTTCAACACATGTAATAATTTAATTTAATTTCTAAACTGGCCTTTAAAATAATGTTATTGCAGCATTAACAATTTAAAACTGTTCAATTACGTATAATGTGGGTCAAGAAACGTCAGTAAACCATCACATTACATTTGAATTTAACTCTTGAAAAACAGCGCACCCTAATTTATTGCCTTGCCTAAAAACAGAACGCAAAATGTTAATAAAGTGTGAACTTTACTACACTAGTAATAAGATTCCTGCCAAAACAAAACTATCTTTGTTCGAAAACAGTTTAACTTGCCAAGCTAATTTTAACCTAACAATCCTTTTCCATAGTTTCACATACATAACGTACATGAACCATGAGAAGTCGATTCCTACGCTATATTGCACGCAAATACTACATGAGCCAAGTGAAGTTTCATTTTCTGAGAATTCTAGCACCGGTGGTGATATGGTTTTTTTTAAAGCCTTCTTCTTTTGCCCCACGTTAAATAAGACTGTCTCTCCTTCAGTGCTATACTTACAAAACGCAATCATGCAATTCCTAGATTACAAAGTTCAATGGTACGCGACTGATCCGTCTTAGTCAAAAGTGACAAGCATAGAGACTTGAGAGGTTCTATTTCATTCAATTTTAAGAATCACTTCAATGAAAAATTCCACTTTCCAATGAATAGACTTGCTGATAAAAGCTAGCAATTACACGGATGACTTGTTCCATCAATTTTCATTTGAAGTTGGTTAAACACAAGCACGATTTGCGTCAGACACCCACGTCCCACACCGATCATAGTTATACGGAGTGAAAAATGATCTATGTGGCAAGAGCAAACGAAGTGTTAAGTATATTCGATACAAACTCGACTCTTGCTTTATAAATGAATTGCAACATTTTAATGTAAGGTATTAGTTACCTGTAAAAATAAATAGATACCTAATTAAATTGTTTTCTGGTATCGATTACAATTTTACTAAAATAAATGCGGGATATTTTCAAAACATTTTAAAAATACCCCAGGGCCCAGATTACAAACAAGACAGTTGCTATCCTGGATCCCATTTCAGTAAACGAGGTCTCATCCAATTCCTCTTAGTCACGCGAGGCGGTGTAGCACGGGTATACGCCTATTGCGCAATATTTCTACCCTAGCAAACAACCCAGTTAACATACATGGAACCTATTTATTGTTGAGTATATGAGTTTCTCACGAGAATGAATGTATTTGGAGGTATTGCAATCTAAATGACGATTACAAAACATCTGATCTTAAAACTGCAAAGAGTCCAAAAGTTTACAAGCGTGATCTTCGATCAACAGTTATTATTGGTGAGTAACGCGGTCACGACTAAACTCTTTATTAATTTCAAGTCAATCGATCTAGAGCCCTATTTCAGGATCTTTTAAAAGGTAAGGTCCCATATGGAATCATTATAAATAGATAATAATCCTCGATTTACAGTCGAATCACAACAAAGAATTTCGCATCTCTGGAGAGGTAGGATGAAAATCAATTTGGGCTGTTGCGTGGGACGGGCCCCCGGGCTCCAGTCAGCTCCCGGCGGAGTCACGGCCAAGGTCGGTCGCGCCCCCCTGGCTCCCCCTGCGAGGGGGAACATCCCCCGCCGTCGCCCCGCGTTGCCTCGATACCACCTCGCCCCGACTCATTGAGTACGCACGCACACACGTTAATTTTTGGTATGTGATGCCTGAGATGATATTATTTATATTTGGAAGAACATTTCTGTCAACCTGGGCAACATAGGGTACCCCTAAATATTTTTTTAGTTTGCCTTGAGACATTCATCTCATTTCTCTTCTGTCATCATCTAAAGGACTTCCCTCGCTTAAAGATTTTCAAAATTGTTACGTTATTGAACCTATTAGATAATGATTGGCGTAACTTCAACAGATTTTCTCATTTTTGTTTTCTTAATTACTAAGTAGGATTACTAAGAACAATACAAATCGTTCAAAGATAAGTGTAGACTTAAAATAAACATTCAGACACCGGCTCGTGTTAAAACACCTTAAGCACCACCACACGTTATGCTAACGCTTCCCAACTTAATATTTAAGGGTGCCTCTGTTTCGAGTATCCTTGAAGGAAATTGACTTTGAAAGTGTCCTTCACGTTATGTATACGTTACTTTGTAACTTAATTAACATTATTTCAGGCTTTTCCTCATTTTCTTGTTTGATTAAGATGGAACCTCATGAGTCCTTACAAGTATAACACCAATTTGAATCCCATTACGTATGAAAATTGTGTTCTTAATTAACTGGGGAATAAAGGTGTTTGATATTAATACGTTTTTGACTCAAAGTAGAGTTATTCTCCAGGGTTTTTGATGTGAAAGAGATAAATCTAGATAGATTTGAAAATCCCCCTGAAGGGTAAAATCTCCCCGTCTCGCATGAATGGGGAGTTGAGCTCTAAGTATTAATCGACCCCATTGCGGGTAAGGGGCTGCTATCTCTATCTCACACAAAGTATTGTAGAATAGCTGTTTCTAACACGCACATTAGGTAAAGGAAAGAATGCACTGGCTGCTAGTGCAAAAACCATTTAGGATGCTGAAATGCATAAAAATAATAAAAGAATAGTCCAGAAATTGACAATGGCCTAACGACTAAAGTTTTTTTTTTTTTTTTTTTTTTTTTTTTACGTAGCCTCTTCAATGTCCCACTGCTGGGCAAAGGCCTCCCCTTTTACTCTCCAAATCCTCTCTGTTGTGTGCAACTTCTGGCCAACTCTCCAAGAAGGCATCCATGTTATCTCTCCACCTTTTTCTCGGTCTACCTCGACGCCGGTGACCATCCTGGGGAACCCAGTCTGTGGTGATTTTAGCCCATCTTTCGGGCTGCATGCGACAGACATGTCCGGCCCAGTCCCACTTCAGCTGAGCTGTCTTGCGTCCCACGTCCGCTATGCCAGTTCTGGAGCGCAGTTCAGTGTTTCTAACACGATCGGTTAGTCTTACACCTAAAATACTGCGCTCCATCGCTCTTTGGCAGATCTTGAGGCTAGATTTTTGACGTTCAGTCAAAGACCAGGTCTGAGCACCGTAGGTTAGGATGGGCAGGATGCACATGTCGACGAGTTTTCGCTTTAGTGTTAAGGGAAGGTTGCCCTTCATAAGCTCTTTCATGGACCAGTAGCTCTTCCAAGCGTTTTTAATGCGTCTTTCAACCTCTTTATCCTGCCTATTCTCGAAAGAGACTATCTGGCCCAGGTATATGTATTCGTCGACGTACTGCATGACCTGCCCATCTACCTCGACCCTACGTTTGGTGCTGTTTGTCATAACCTGTGTCTTTGACATGTTCATCTTCAATCCTACCCCAAGACTCGCCCCACTGAGCTCCTGTAGCATGGTTTCAAGTTCTTCTGCAGAAGTGGAAAACAAGACAATGTCGTCCGCGAAACGCAGGTTTGTTAGTTTTTTGTCACCAACGTCGATACCCTTATTCTGCCATGATGAATTGAGTACAAGGAATACCTCCTGAAGAGTTGATGTAAACAACTTAGGTGACAGGGGATCGCCCTGTTTAACGCCTCTATCTATTTTAAATGAGGGGCCGTAACTATGCAGTTTGATGTTAGCTGTGCTGTTGTTGTAAATCATCTGAATGAGGTCTACGTAAGTGGGTTCTAGATCTTGATTTGTGAGGGCTGTAAAA
This sequence comes from Agonopterix heracliana, assembly GCA_963693445.1. Taxonomy (NCBI): domain Eukaryota; kingdom Metazoa; phylum Arthropoda; class Insecta; order Lepidoptera; family Depressariidae; genus Agonopterix; species Agonopterix heracliana. The sequence goes on from OY856321.1 coordinate 6,780,390, forward strand.
ATCGAGCTATGTGTGATGCTATCAAAAGCTTTTGAATAGTCCACAAATGCCAGGTAGAGAGGTTTGTTAAATTCAGAGTATTTTTCGATGACCTGATTAAGAGAATGGAGGTGATCTGTGGTGGAGAATTTTGGGCGAAAACCAGCCTGTTCAGGGGGTTGATGTGCATCAAGTTGGCCAGCTATACGATTTTGAATAGTTTTTATAAACACCTTGTAGATATGAGAGACTAAGCTTATGGGCCTGTAGTTGCCTATGTCGTCTTTATCGCCTTTTTTGTGAAGTAATATGATGTTGGAATGACACATTTTCTCGGGTAGCCGACCGGTGAACAAAATAGTATTAAATAAATTGGCAAGGTGAGGCAATAGTGAGTATTTCCCTATTTTTAGGGCTTCTGTTGTGACACCATCCTCTCCCGGACTCTTGCCGTACTTCATACCCTTTAGAGCGATTTTGACTTCATTTATGGATATGGGGGAGATGGTGTCAGGACAGGAGTAGTTCTTAGAAGTTTCTAACTTGTTTGGATCGGAGTATAATGTTTTATAAAATGTTGTACAAATTTCTATAATTTTATCTCTGTTACTGTGCTTTACATTGTTTTCGTCTTTCAAACTGTTGATCCATACTTTACCCCGTGATATGCCTTGTTTAGCTATTCTGAGAGATCTGTTTCGTTGTAATGCAATTTCTACTAAATATGTATTGTATTCCCTGACGTCCTTCCTAATACTTCTCTTAACTTTTCTATCTAAAATTCTGTATTCTGCTAAGTTACCTTTAAAATTTTCCCTTTTCTCTATTAGTTTGAAAGTCTCCCCTGATAATTTGTTGGAATTTTGCCCAGATTGTTTTAATTTTTTACTTGCTGCTGTAATACTGTCTATTAAATTTTGATATTGAGTTTGTGTATCTGAATCTAAGTCTAAACCACTGAATTGATTCTTCAATTCGAGATTAAATTGATCAGAGTTGTTAATTAGTGTTTCTTTATCATGCCTTCTGATTTTCTTAAGACGACTAAACGACTAAAGTATAAAACAAATAAAGGAAAATACTAAAGATGATACATGAAACAAAACAAGACAGTAAACGTTGAACCCACTAGTTGTTGATAACATTATCAGCAGAGTATTATTCAACAGTATCGGCCCATAGATAACTGGATAAAGCCATTTGTTTACGAACTACACGTGATATAGTTAGATATAGTACATGTACGTTCATGATAAGTAACAAAAGACATAAAGATACTAGTGGGTTCTGGCCCAGAACTTCTTGGGTTCAAATCAGGAACAATAACAAATAAAACATATTAGAGATGCAGGCAAACAGAAAAAACCAACATCGAAATACACTCGTAAAACACTGAAAATGACTTTTGGAATAGGGCATATTATGGGCTTCCATACCCCTCACTATCTTACTTGTCTAAATATTCAATCAACAAACTGCAGCTAAAACATTATGTAAAAACTTATGACAAATTGAGATTTATTTTTATTTTAAAGATGCGTTTGACATAGTGCTGTATCTACATCGATGTCACCTTCCAAAGTGGTGATAGATTCATAAATGTCTGCTATGTAAAAATGTTTAATAAATTTGGCCAGCAAAACAATCTCACAATTATTTGCATAATCGAACGAAAAATCATGTTCATAATAGCAGTTTGCAAACATAAATATTAATGTATATTTAATTAATGTATATCATTTTTATTTTTTTTATTTTTTTTGTTATTCATTATTTACTAGCTTGACACTCATTAATTACAAATGCTTAGTAATCAATAAGCTAGAAGTAAAGTGTATTTTAGATGAGAACACCATTCCATTAGCAACTTGCAGTGAACTTTGGCAATAAGCAAAAAAAAGTCGTCACCGAAAAAGTCAGGAAATAAATGTTTCCCTTTTACTTCGGAAACAAATAAATGGTACACAGAGTATGATATTGGCTGTCCTCCAACCAACGTTCGGTATATAAGGTGAGGTTTGTATTGAAAACGGAAGCACGGAAAGTTACTCAACGGTCATCTAGACGAGGCCATACAATCGAGTTTCACCTTTGCCTCGGTCTAACTTAGGTAATATTAAAAGTTAAATCGTTTTATTTGCCTACCTATACTGTTATTAAACTGAGGTCACCAGCGGCAATACAATATCATTATGAAAAAAAGACGTGCTTACGTGCCCGCGTTCGAGGATCTTCTCTAACAAGATTGGCTATGTTAGCTACATGAGAGCACATCAACGCCAATAACGAAGTTGAAGCAGTCGCTGTGGCCGAAATTGGTCAGGAGAAATAAACTGATGTACGTTAAAGATATTTCAGAGAAACTATTCAGGATAGAGTATCGTGACGTCATCGTAACCGAAACAACGCATGTATTTTAAAACTGTTGTCTTTTGTGAGTTTGATACTGATTTTGATTCGAATTTGATTATTCGAAAGCGTATAATCAAACGATGAAGTCGTCGAATACAATTGCACGAAGTCGCGGGCAAAGTCGTGTATAATGGGGGGGGGGGGCTGTTTAGTCAGTCTCACAGAATGGTAAGGGTGAAACATGCTTAGTCAGAAGCCTACTCACTCTTGACATGAAAAACCTGCCCAGAATGTCAACTATATGTAACATGATAAGCAAGTCGGAAAAACTTCGCTGATCGCGTATTGAAACTAATACAAAGTTTCCCAACTACATTTTCTCACTCGCAGATTTTTACACGAGGAAAGTAAGTTAGTAAAAAAGTAAAAGTTACGCTTCGTACATTAAATATCGTACCGGCAGCACTGTTTTCTGTTTATCTAACACGTAATTACTTCCTGAAAATTGAATAGGTAATGCTCAAAGTGAACTTTGTTAAAATTTAGTAATTCGTATATGGGAGTCACGTTGCAGGGTTTGCCTCGAACACTTGTCTCTCGCGTGGTGTTCGCGAGGTTCGCGTCTCAGCCTGCCACGAGGCTCCAAAATCCTTCTCAGTTGTTCTTACTCAAAAACAATCCTCGAGATTGGATAGACACTCCCTCAAACTACTTGACACTGGCGAAATATAACAAGGAAACGCCATTAAATAAAAATAGAATAGAATAGAATTCGTATATGTTATTTGTTAGTAATGTTTCTGTAATTGGGTAGATCAACTATTTTTTGTCCTCGCAGTACTGTTTAAAAAAAAGTTTTTATTCCTTTTTTCTTGACATTCATTAATTTTGAAAGATGGATATTGTATCTAATGATATGATTCTTCTATACACATGCACATTGCACCATTTGTGTTGAACTACTAGAAGTTTTTAGCGGTTGTCCGATAGACCAAAAAGCGTGGGGACAACGAAATAAAGCGTCCATCGGACAACCGCCAAAATTCAAGTAAAATTCAAGTAATTTTGCAAAACCGTGTATGCATTTAATAAATGCAATCCTTAGTTATTCAACAAACAATAATTTTTGGGCCAAGCAAAACCTGAGCTTGAGCCTGAGCCTGACATTGAAAAATTTTTATGCAGATGACTGGGACTAGGTATGGACAAAAAATAGTTGATCTACCCAATTCCACCATAAGGTTGTGACTTGTGTGTTTATCAAACTTAATAATTATTGGTATTAAATGTTTTGCAAATTATTTGGCAAACATAATAAGAGTATAACAGATATTGCGTCGTAGATTATCATGAGTACATAATAAAGTTATAATCATAATCTGTACAGTGAACCCAACATAGAAAGTCTATAATAGATTATAGATTTAACGGTTTATTAATTGCTGTCACTTTTTGCTCGTAGATTTGCATGTATTAAAACAAGACACATACGTGTTTTTACCCGACTACGGTGAAGCAAAGAAGGTTTAATAACAGTAATATAATATATTGACATACAGAACCCATATAGAACTGATATGGCACATTAGATTACAATCGGTTTTGTACGCGCTGACACGTCTCTACCTATACGTTCGACAGTTAAAATGCTATCAAAAATCAAAGGTAACCGATGGTGGCCGAACTCTTTTACAATGTCCTCGATACATACATAAACTCACGGCCATTGTCCCATTCTGGGTGGTCAGAAGCCTCGCTACAACTGCCAACAAAATCTTTGAGTGTGCAATTGTAGCAAGCGTCACTTTTAGCATGTTGAAGGTTTCACGATAGATGCTGTTTTTGGCGGGCAAATAAAGTGTATTTAAGTTAATGAAGTGGCGGTAGGTGGCTAGCCATTGGAAACCTTATCCCTTAGTAGCGTCGTACGACAACCACAGGGAAAAAATGGGGTGGACCATTCTAAGCTGGAACACGGCAAGTCTTCGATGTACCATATGAATAGTTGAAAACTACGAGTAATACCAAATGAAAATGGAAACACAAAAAATTTTTAGGTGAGTCTCAAAATAAATTTAGCAGAAATTTCTCGTTAACGCTAAATATATTCCCCCAACGATACATTTAAGGAATAACATACAGTGGACCCCTTGGGCGCCGAAAATATGCTGATGTGAAATTTGAGAATCAACGACGTTTTCCGTGATGTAACTCATTTTGCGCAATCTATTTACGTTGCGATTTTTTTTGAGGAAATTGTCTCATTATTTAAACGTAATGGAATCGAAATTTTGAGTGAAAATATTGTGCAAAAAATTTTTTCTCAGATTCTTTATATCTCAGAAATAGGTATAACGTGAATACTATACAAGCGTTTAGAGGACTTATAATGTGTCCTAAGAACACGTTTTTTTAAATAAAATAGAAAAGAAAGAAAAATATGTGCAACCCAGATATTCACTCAACGGTACGATGAGTCAATTTAGATTTCTGGTTCGTTATTGGAACAAAGAATCATAATTATTTTGAGACCAGATAAAACTTGCCTGCGATATTGTGAAACAGCGTAATAATCTCCATCCATAAGTATAAGCTTTTTATTACTTCTTGTATTTACCATTTAAAATTTACAGGTTTCATCTCTAAACAACTTTTAAAGTTTTGAGACGTGATACTTTTTTGCTACTTGTATCAAAGCATTCGACCGACTTATTTTTAACCCTAACCAAAAGAAGTCCTCATTAAAACCAAAAAGCAAGTTTAAAAGAGCAACTGAAACAGTACACCGATCCTTAAATCCCGTCTTCCTCCAGCCAAGTCATAAAGATTATAATTGTATATCAGTTACAAAGAGTCCGCGCGCGGGTGTGCATTTCCACTCTTATTCACCGCAACATAAAGTCTATAATTGTAAGGATATCAGTAACAGTGTCCGCATGCAGGCGAACATTTCCACCCTTTTCACCCTGCCATTGTGAGGGGCTGCCCATTGAGCACCGCCGGGATTCCGCACCGTCTATTTTTATTAAACGACCGCGAGTCAAAGAGGCTCTCAATTTCAAATACACCTAGACGTTTTTGTTTGTACAGTTGCTTTAAAGAATGGTTTTAAATAATTCAATAAAAAAAAAACATGTTTTCAACATCAAAAACAAGATATTTGCGTCGAAAACCAATTTGGTTATCGCACAAAATCAACATATAGAAAATTACATGATACGCGTTTGTATGCGATGCGCACTTTAACAGCCAAGTTATAACTATACAAGTCCTGTATTCAGCTAACCCTCAGTGAGGAGCTCGGGGGCTTCATTGAGCCGCTCCCGGGCAGGCATAGTCTATTTTTAGGGGCCAGCCGCCCTGTGGGGGTCTGACGTCACACCCCATCCCCCAACTAAGAAATGAACGCGAAATTCGCTGGAAGTATGACGACGAATGTTTGGGCGGTTTTTGGCTTGTTGTCGTAGAAACGGAAAATGTTTAATGTAACTGCGTAATTCATGCGTGTTTTTACCTACGTTCATAATTAATTTTCCATTGACATTGTTAGTTGACACGTGCAAGATAGTAGATAGGTAGTGCAGTTCATGAAAATAACGGCAGAATGTACCTACGTGATATGATAACAAAGAAAAGTATTTAAATATTAGATGCTTCTGAATGAAAAAAATCTTGGAAATAGAAGGCGGTTTCGCAGACAGAGTGGGCGTCAGCTTTGTTAGAGAATAGCTTTAAAACTGCGTAGTTCCAAGGCAACAACTACATAGACATACAAAGGGGAAAGTACATAATGTATTTGTTCAAAAGGTTTAATATCCTGCGTATTATTACTGTTGGGAACGAGACGCGGAAAATTTAATATTATCTCGCGTTGTTTGACGTGAGAGCCCACAACATACGTCCTTATTAACTTTAATTTTGGTACATAAATTCACGTGTATTTCCCATTCAGGTAAGCTATATTTTACCACCTGTATACACTTATGTAAACATGTTCATACACCTAAGTCACATTGGGATAGACATTATGTGCCACATAAAATAGGTATCACAAATTACAATCAAATTATTTTTCATATAAGAAGAAATGTAAATTGGGTTGTTATCTTGTATAAATTCTGGCGATTTCAAAACAAAAATAATTATAATTCTTACGTCGCTCGTAAAAGTAGTAAATAATTACTAAATTAATACGATTAATTAGGTAATTATATACTACGTCGAATTATAATTAGAATAATCAATCATCTAGAGTTTAACATTATCTCAATGATTAGTTCTTGGTACCTAGGTTTATAGTCATACATAACTAAGCGGCGCGCGCGGCTTCGTACGCGTAGACCACAGATTTTTATTACTCACATCTTTTGATTGAATGAACTGAATGCGATACAGCCTTAATTTTAATGAAAATTAAGCCCTATTGTGAAAACCCCATTCAAATCGGTTTAGTAGTTTTTAAGAGATGCTTGCACATACAAATAAGGATCAGGTCGGTTACGTCCTTTTCCCCGAACGTCCCCTTTAGACCCTAACGTAATTTTCCCGGATTCGTCCTTTTCCCCGAACGGCCATTTCCCCGAATAAGACTAAAATTCTAAAAATGGTCTCAATGCATTCCATAACGTACCCTATTAAATGTTAATGTATAGAATAGATATAGAAGAAAAATCTGAACGATCTACAATGCGCTAAATCACTTTTTGATCAAAATTTTATAAATATAACGTCTTCAACCCAAATGATCTAAGCTAACAACTAATTTAAATAAAATGTAACCATTTGTCAACTGTTAATTAGTTGCTACTGCGAGCAGAGAGGCGATAATTTGCTAGTTTCCAAACTTTTTAATGGCTGGCGTCTATTTCACAAGTTCACAACGAAGCCTTTGTAACGCGTGGGAGTGAGAGGTTGACGATATTATGTTGATGGTGCTTAAGTTTAATTAAGTATATAATAGAGGGATATTATATACTTAATTAAACTTAAAATTTATAAAGTTACAGTCCTAAGCTACAATAGCTTCCAGAGGGCCTAATGTTATCCGACGCCTTGTTTCCCGCTTTATTAGGTGCAAAGACAAAGAGATGTCAGGCTCGCCATTGCTAAACTCCTCTGCCATGCCAGCACCACTGGTAGAAGCATCATCATGTCAACCGACGGACGTCCACTGCTGGACATAGGCCTTCCCTAAGGATCGCGCGAGCGGCCCTGCGCTGCCCTCATCCAACGGGTTTCCGCCACCTTCACCAACAAGCATGCAACCGCCAAAACGAGAAAGCAAAATCTTGCGTGCGGTCTCGCCTGCAAGAAGTTACAGAGCCGAATCTACTAAGTACACATCTCTTTTTCAAAGTAAGTGCGCTTGGCCTGCTGATAATTTAGACGCCCCTGACTACATTGAATTATTTTGTATAGAACAGACAACGCTCGATCAGCAGTGCGGGGCGCGCACCGGGAGCCCCATCATGCGGCGAGCGGCTGGCACATGCTAAGTAAGTTAGAACTAATTCGCCTCAACGAGTGCTACAAAAAATTAAGTCTGATGTCGCCTGTAGTAGGTTAGGTACCTCAATGCCTGACTACCGCTTTTTAGCTCAATAAAAGCTCGACAAAAATGCGACTGCGCCTCCTAAACCCGAATTATCACTCGCCCCAAGTACTGAGACCTAGATACATCCTGGCAACCCAGATCCTGTCTCCAAATGCAAGTTGGCAAACATCTTCACCACGATAGCAAACTCAATGTCATGCCATATCGACCAGGGTTCGAAGTGATAATTATCTTGATAATTATACGTTGATAATGATCTTGATAAATTATACGTTGTTTTAAATTGATCGGAAACACAAAAAGCTTGCGCTAGCAATGTCACGCCATGTATTTTCGATCATGGTTCGTGAAAAAAGAAGCTCACAAACATGAAATCATTTTTCTCACTGTTTTCTGTCGTTTTTCTCAATTATTTGTTATTCATTGTGATCAGAAACTACAATGTCAAAGACTAGGTGCTGTTTGGTCTTGATACGAGTTTATTAAAGCAAAAACAGCAATTTTAGAACGTTTTGTTAGAAATTTATCTCAAAACTAAGAATCAGCTTGGATAATTATCTGATAATTTCGAACCCTGATGTCTACTCGACAGAAGAAATAATTGAAAAAAATCTAAATGGTAAATAAAAGAGCAAAATCAAGAGACCTATCGTCAAATTCAAGAGACTTTAAATCTTTCAGGGAATCGAGCTGTACTTAAATATTTTTATATTTAATGAACATGAAAAACAAGCACGTTTGTCAATTACATAACATAATCTTGTTAATAAGGAGGCGGGTGGAGAAGAGGGCGGGCGTCCTTTCATTAGAAGACCAATCAAGATCAATTTTCAAAGCGTGGGAGTTACTTTCTGATTTGTTTTTGTTTACCAACCTCGATTCCAATCCAATAAACAACCTCCGTAGAAACATTGTTTACCTGAGAACAGAGAAAAACACTTTAATCGAAAATCGGAAAACGAAATTTTTAATTCTATCGAATATTTTGAAACATTCTTTTTTAATTCAAGCTCGTAAGATTGTAATGAAAAAGCAATACCTATAGATGGAAATTCAATTTCAACGAAGTAGAAAATATTTTGCAGATATAGGAGATATAGAAAGCCGGATATTAAAAATAAAATTGTAGCGTATGACCGACTCATACGCTACAACTTTATTTTTAATATCCGTAAATCGTACACAAGTTTTAAGAGGTATGGATTTCTGGATTTTCATAATATAAGTTATCTGCATACGAAATACATGGTTGCGTGTAGGTATAAAAAGAATAGTTAGTAGGTTTATTACAATAATACCATTTTAACCCGACTGCGTCAGAAGGAGGTTTATGTCTTTAGAGTGTAACATATTGGTACTTGGTTGGTAGGTACGTCTAATTCTTTGGCACGCCCTTTTCAGTTATTTAAGACGCTGTTATCCCGTCGAGGCGGTTTTTTGAACACGAACGAAAGTGTTTTAAACTGTGTTTTAAAGTCTGAAATTAAATTATGTCTTATTTAAGGATCGGGCGGATGGGCGACTGTTCTCAATTACACGATTAGATTAAGTTTACTAGATAGAAAAACATCCCAAAGTTACCCCTTTTTGTTATGTTTTTTCAATACTATGATTAAACTGCTGATATTTAACTTTTTATTCTTGTACTTAATAACTAAATACATTAAATATTTCTAGTGAACTCAGAAGAATTTTTAGCTTAGAAACTCCCATGAGCAAAGATATTGACGAAAAACACGTTTTTTTGCGATCCTGCTTTCAATTGGAGCGCGATGGCTAATTGTAAACTTATGCTTGCAAGAAAGAGACGCTTGCACTGGGATAACCTAGCCTTAATATTTTACTCAGTCGGTTTGATGTTATTCAGAAAAGGTTCATATTATTTTTGTCACAACCACAAACTCCGTCTAGAAAATGGAAATTGAGTGTGATGTTGAAATTCAATTAGGTCTCCCGAGCCGGTTGTTGACCTCGCTAAATCGGAACGGACACCAACCATTGGTTGTCGAAACACCAACAAATCTTTACAGTTTCAGATATCGGTTACTATGTGTCAGAGATAAAATCATGCAAGTAGGAAATGACCGTGTAGAATCGAGGAAAATTTACAGGTTGAGAAATAAAAAAATAAAACTATTTAAAGTAGTGCGTCTTTTGGATATATGCTTTATTTCTACAGGGTTTAAGGAAAGTATCATTAACCTTTAAACCACATACACTACCCATCAAACTGAACAACTTTTACTATGCGAGTAAACCTTTATACCGTATAAAGAAAGGGAGCTAGGGCGCGATAGCGCTTCATCGCGCGATCATGCCGCGGGCGCAGGAAAGTAAGAACGGTCGCAGATCTCAGGTCAACAAACATGTGATCTGAGGCTTTCTTATTTACTGCCCAGGTTAGTATATTATTTTTCTCCTCGACGGAGGTGGAAAGCGGCAACTTCGTTTAGCGTAGCGGGACGAAAATTGACGCTTTCCGTCCGGAGGGGAGAAAAAGATTATTAAGTGACATGTAAGATCTTGCCTATAAGATGACATTTGTATCGTCTTGTCGATATGTTAGCAACATCGTATCGCACTATCCGCGAAACGTGAATTCGCGTACCCAACAAACGCCTTGAAATATCCTCGACCAAAGCAACAAATCTTTATAAAATGAAGTGTAAACTATTTCTTGAATCGAAAATCCATAGTAGGATTCGAACCGTCCTATGCATAATAATGTGATTTCGATGAAAAATGTGATCAGAAACCTTCGCATTATAGTTTGTGGGCACGCGAACGATCATTTCGGACGCAAAATTGAGATTAAGCCAAGCAACGGTAATGTAATGGCTTGTTCTGCTTGTAATCCATTGTTTTATGGATAGCATTGTTTCTGTATTTAGGTGAAGGAGTCTGGTATGCGATGAAAACTAACTATTGTTATTCGTATAAATTCTACGTTTCGCTGGTTAGAGACGCTGTTTTTTAGTAATAAGTGCGTTGCCTTGTGTTTCAAGTTACGCTGTATTAAATAGTGGCACAAAAAAGATACTGCTATGTTATGTAGTAGGTTCTACATACAAAATCGTTACTGCATGCCCTTCACTAACTTAACATACCCCACTTCACCCCGCACTTCTAGGGTAACTTTAGGGGAGCCACCATTTGTAGTTTCACTTTTGGCACGCTAAAGATTTCGGATGGTATTTACTCTTTATTAAATGATAACTTCACAGAAAACAAAATATTATGAAATATTAAATTATTGTTAATAAATATTAAAGTCGATAAACAAAAAAAATTCAGTGAATAATCATCGATAGTTTCGACCTAAACTATAAAGCACTACAAGAGCATTAAAAATAAACCAGTATATCAGCACAGATATGCGGTGCAATGTGCTCACGCGCAGCCGCAATTATAAAGCTAATTAGGTATCTTTAGAATTCTATTGATACTATAGATCCAGAGCGATAGCCTAGGAATCATCGATCACTTCTACAAACACTACTTTAACCCCACGTTATTGAAAAATAAACTCTATGCAAGCTACATAAGGTGTACGTTTTTCCTATTCAATACGCAGCCCGATATGTTTTAAAAAGACGATTAGACCATAGAAAGTTGACATTACCGCCTAATCACATTCGACTACCCATTGTATGAATTCAATGTAAAAAACTTGACGTGCCAAGTGTTTGAAACTTGTCACAGCTCGCACGTTCACTATTGTGTCGACAGACTCGAGCATAGTACAATTTTAGCAGTAGAACATCGTTAGAACTACAGAATAGAGTTCCACAACCAAAATGTCAAGACAACGAAGACAACATAATTTTTTTTTTGGACCATAGTCCTTGATCTCGTGAACTATGAAACAGCACCCGAACTAGAGTTTCCCCGAATTCTGGAAAACCATCGAAATAGGATAACCTAGCCACACCTTGGACACTTAGTTGTCGTTTTATACAAATGGGAAAAATTTACATGAGGTAAGCATATACGATACTGAGCGAGTGCGAGCGAGATAGGAATACGCCATTGCCTACATTTTTTGCCAAGCTTCTGCTAGAGGGAGTGAGGTTAAAATTGGTGGCGGGCAGAGAGTCCGTACTGTATGTAGTACTAGATACTCTTCTTATCACACACAGTGTCCTGTGTTTAATGCTTAAATTAAAAGTAGCGTAAAATCATATGCGCAGAGTTGTGCCGAAATTTTTACGAAGTTGCCATTTGTTCATGAAAACTATAGCACATTAAAGGTGCCATTAGCTTTAGAGGTGCCACGTTATGAGGGATCCGAACGCAAGAAGGCTATTTAAAATAATTATACAAGGTTGCCAATTGCTGCCACAATAAATGTGCTACTCGTTTAAGAACTGCAATATTATGCGCAACTGAAAGCACCTGATATTTTGAGGTCTAAAAGCTAGCTCTAAGATGTAATACCGCTTGAAATAATACTGCGACTTGACGGCAGACAATTGTTATCAGGTAACGAAACAAATAGGCAAGCATTCGCTGTTCTAGGGATCAATGCACTGTGTCAATGCAGCCGCATTCGCCTCGACAAGACGTGTGCGTCATCCGACCAGAGTTAACAAAGTTCAAAATCGCCTGGAAAACTAGTGGTTAGATGAACTTGACACCGTTGATAATTGTAAAGATCTGGAAACGAAGTTTTTATTACGATATTATTTGTCGCATGGTCGGCGTCGCATGATCAGTCGTTTCGAAAAATCGGTTTTGGGTGTGATCTCCAGAATCCATACTACCAATTACAAAAATGGTGAAAATAATGTTACACCAAAATTTCATTTCCCAAAACATTGCAAAAGCCGCTTTCCCCGAACTGTCAATTGCACTATACTTCTACACACACATACATACACAATTCTACATAGTTATTGACATTACGGTCCACATTAACACAATAGATAACAAGCCGTTGTCTACCCACAGCATACAAATGTACGACAAACGGTTCCATACATATGTGACGGGCGACATACTTCGATACAATGCGATATTTAGATAGACCTACAGCCATGTAATAGCACTTTATGTTCATGTAGTAGAGTTTATATTGGGTTGGAACTAATTGACAGGCTATGTGTGCACAAATTACAGGACTGTACGATGTGACAATTGGATATTGGAACAAAAGGTTTAGTACAATTCTCATTCTAAAACATCCAAGAACAAAAGCAAAAAGGTGTGGTTGTTAAATTTAATATTCCTGTCTGAATTCCATTTTTATCAGAGTTTATAGAAAAATCCCCTGAGGCTGATGACCTCTGAAAGTTAAGTGAAAAAAAAGATATCTGTATAATCGCAGGTACGTAATATCGACTCTAACAAACGGTGAAGAAAAATATCGTGAGGAAACCTGCATACACCGAAGAATAAGAATCATTTATTTGTGAAAAATTTGTGACACACTGGATAGTATATATACATAACAGTAGATGTTAGGTTAGAAGAAATCCTCAAAAAAAATCTGCTCTCCCAAACAAACAGGGTCGAGTAAGATTGCAATTTTGTATGGAATAGCAGATTTTTTTTCGCGATTTCGATATTGGTCCCATAGAGAAAAATGTTCAGAATGATGGTCTAATCATCCCCTTAAAAAAGTGTCAGCATATTAAGAAGGACCCTATAGATAACCTATACTATTACAAACATAGAAATGTGTTTATTTAATTCAGGCAACGGTACAATAAATTATAACAGAAATGAATGGATGTTATCACTTACATGTGTAAAGAAGTCAAGGCAGTGAATTACAAAGTAGTTTTTACACTTTTTCCTTCCTCTACAAAGGCGACTCCTACCATAATCATGATTGCCTTCAAACCACATATAAACTGTGTCAACTATAGGTCCTATATTATACAGACACAACATTAATTATAAGTTATCATCAGGAAATGAAAGAATAATGTAATATTATATGTAGGGCGTAAGGAAACGTGTCATTAACCTTTAAACTACATACTCTACCCACCAAACTGAAAAACTTTTACTATGGGACAAACCAGTCAGCGCAAAAAAAATCAGCTGTTCCATACTAAACTGCAATGCCTAGAGTCAGAAACGGCCGATTTTGTTTCTGTTTTGACAGGTTTTTCAGTGTGATGGGTTGGTTTAAATTAAAGGTTATTGATACTTTTCCTTACACCCTGTATATTCATTCTCTTACGTTATTAACTTTATAATAGAAGATTTTTAATTAAACTACAGTTTAATACGTGGACTGATGACATTGCAAAGAGCGTTGGAAAGATTTGTATGACAATAATTTATTGTGGAAGCAGTCTCAACGTATATTATCAATTATTGTATGCTTAGGGTTAATACAAACTGTGAGGAACCGCTGACTATTGACTACCCATACATTGCTCTTTTAGCTAGTCCAAGGCATAAGTTTAACAAAATACTAGTCATAGGTCTCATCCTCATTGTTAACCGACTTCAAAAAAAGGAGAAGGTTCTCAATTCGACTGTTTTTTTTTTTTTTACATAATAAAACGTGTAAATGAATTAATAAATTTCTGGATATTCTAAAAAATTTCAATTGCTATTGGGTAAAAAAACATAGATACAGTTTTAATCTTTTTCTAATTGCTAATGGATAAGATATAGTTATTATATCTTCAGAATGAGACTAAATAAATGTATACTGTCATTTTAGAGAAAACACATTAGAAAAACCCGAGTTAATAGTTAACATCATAAAAACTGTATTCGATCAAAGTTCAGTCCTTTACAAATTATCGACTTGCGGTCCGCTCGGATCAAGTCATTTTCGTACTTAAACCTCTAGCAATATAGGTAATCGATTTCTTATGTGAAATAAACAATGTAGATAAAAGTCTAGGAGATTTACCAGTACGAAGTATCATTAAGAATTGGTTTTAAATCTAGTTGAATAGCCACCCACCGCCGCTCGCTACATGAATGTATTCAGTTTTTACTACCACGCGTATTTTAATCAATGGACTGGTAATGACAACGACCTTTGTGTCTGAGGGTTATCTAAGAGATTTTCTAAAAAAAGATTCAATTCAGTTGCTTTTCTTTGAAGCTTTGAGAGCTTAACAAGGCTTCAACAGAGACCTTTACATGACATTATTAGGGTATACTGGGAAATTCGTCCTATTTTATTTGTCGCTTAAAAAAAAAACAATCTAATATAGGCACTTTGTCTACCTTACCACACCCTGGACACTTAGCTGTCACTTTATACACAAATGGGAAAAACTGACAAGAAGAGGTAAGCAAGTGTTATAGCGATGTGAGAGCGAGTGAGAGAGGACTACACCATTGCGTGAGAGAGGACTACACCATTGCCTACTGTTTTCTGCCACCCGTTTGCCACCAAGGGGCGAGGTTGCAATTTAGAGGTGGAGCTTTGGCTCAAAGATTTCCATACAAATCTTAAATTAAGTCCTAGTATTGAAACTGTATATTTTATCAAAAATCTAACAAACCATAGGTACATACATTAGTTTCTAGATCGTGTTAAAAAAAAATTATTGGCTTTAATTGATTAATTACCAAAATAAATCGTGCTAGAGGGCATATCCACTTAAAAATTAACAATGGTCATCGTGGTAGGGCAAGAGATTCTGGCCTTGAAATGTAGCATTCAAAGTTTATCTTACAGTCATCACTGGTAGCAAATAATTATCCAGAGATTACAACCACTGTAACACACATCCTGAAGATAAATATATCTCGTCGGGATGTTTACCTATTATCTCGTAAGATACTCTCGAATGTTTCCAGTTTCTACGAGCAGCAAAACATCCTGGAATGTCGGTTAGCTATCAGCTAATACAAAACACTAAAGTCCCTGACATGAATCTTATGGCTAAACCGCAAGGATGAGAATAGATTGATTTGAGGGACGTTGTATGTAGAATAGACAATATCAGATCTCACACGTGTATTGTTTGTGTGTAACGTCGGGGCTAACGTGAATAATTGCGTAAACAATCGACTACTCGATATCTTCCACGTATCGATTGAGAGTCAGTCTCTAATAAGCAGACACGTTTGATCTGGGCTTTTCAACGAACGTTATCTATTTACAGATCCCTTGTTCTATTCAGAGTCAAGATGAAAACTGATCGATTTAAGCAGTTTTGCGCTACATAGCCAAAAGAGAAGACTGTTCCTTTACAGGTTTTAGTTGGTTTACTGTTGCATTACTTTGATGTTGATGTCTTCCTTGCCGATACTGCTACGGCGACTGCTGCTGGTGTAATGGGCTTCGCTGATGTGCCCGGATGTGGCATGGGTGATTGTACTCATAATAATGAACAACTTTCCCAAAGGAACAAAAGGGAAACACGCAACAAAAAAAACTACTTTTAATAAAAACAGCTGATCCTGCGTCCTGCCTGCCTCCGTTGTCTAATGGTTAAGAGCTTAGGCTCTTGACACGGAGGTCGTGGGTTCGATTCCCACGGGGGACACCAAGTGATATGTCACCTTGTGCGTTTTTCCCCAGTTGGTTAGGACATTGCCGCCTGAATCACCTGATTGTCTGAAAAGAAAAATGATTCCATGCTTCGGATGGCACGTAAAGCCGTTGGTCCCGGATACTATCTCTGGTGGGAGTAGTTGTTACATAAAAACCACGTCAGAGTCCGTAAGGCGGTCTGAAAAAACTATGACACCAGAGCTTGCCCACACGATAAGAAGAAGCAGATACCTACTATTTAATATGGAAAGTACTTTTTGTGTATTTCCTATTGTTTCTTAGGGAAAGATGTTCAGTATCATGGATACTGTCGTCCCTTAAAGTAATGCAACTGTTTACTCCACCCTGTATATAAGAACAGTCTTTATTTGAATGAGGCCAGGGCTGCATCGTAACGTAAGTGTCATGTTTAATCTGCAAAAATGTTTAACCTAAGTAGTCCTCGACACTGAACCACCTCTTTCTACAGTAAAGGAAAGTTAGTTCAGTAATTAATCTTTCAAACTAGATCTAAAAGCGTAGGCAAAATTGTAATAGATGACTCAGACATGCCGACTCCTCTTTTGGACCAAACGACTAAAGCCAAATTAAAAGCAATCTCAATTCTGTCACTAAACCAATCCCTCTAGACCTGAATGGAATAGAAAACATTTTATATTCTAAAGAGCAATAACAAACAACATTGACGACTAAATATAAACTCTTTCTACATAATAACAAAGTACAAAACGAAACAGTGTCGGCTAAATAGTCATTAAGTTTGCTCTCACGAGTTCTAGCACCATAAACGGTAAACGTGGGCGATGGTAGTCATACTCGGAGTTATTGTCTATGTTGCTATGCTAGTCCGACCCACGAGAAAACGTTACTTGGGTTTCTTACTTGAGTGGTGTATTGTTTTGTTTGGTAGACCGCACATTTGTCGTCATAATCCTAAAGTTATAGCTGTTTGTGTAAACAGCAATGCAATGGTCAGTTTCTGAAACATGATCCCGTTGGTTGTTGGAGTTGTTGCTAGTCTACTGCGCTGGTAATACTTGCCACATAATTTTGAGTTTAACATGTATCCGTAACCTAGGTTTAGCCATATTGTTATCTTTACTGATAAAAATAACGATTGTGCGTTTTATCGACGACACACATCGAGTGCTCAGTTAAATAAATTGTAATATTTCATATTGACTGATTGTTATGTTAATTTTCACTACTAGATACATCTTCTTCAATACCTCTTCAATAATCATAATCTGAAGCTAACTTTAACCACAGTATAAGAAAGAGTATGGTTTACCTTGAGGGTAAGTCTGTACCCTGCAATAGGTCGTATTAACTGATGATGATGATGATGATGACACTAGTTAGGTACTATAACTGAGAGGCTTTAACAATAATTACAAAATGAGGACCAGTCAGTTTAATATTGCTAGCTCCTCTTCACTTTAACCACCCTAATGTGAAACAGGTTCCAAGACAGTACAGTGGCTAGGCTATTTAGATTTCTTTCGTGGGAACTAAGCTGATATGATTATAATGACGTCTAATTTGATAGTTAAGGCTAATGGACGTAGATATGCGATTGTTGGATTACATTTATGTGTATTGTTAAAGCGATCCGGTCCCAGACTAGTTTTTGCCAGCTCAGGTCAAATGCAATGGCACTAATTCATAGCTAAATGATCAGTATAATTTCCTCCAGCCTCCATTAAGATCAGTTACTTTAATTAAGAGATAGCAATCGTGTGTTAATCGCTGCTTAGTAACAAGTGCAGGCGTGTATAAGTAATACGAGTCAACGCGATCGAGGTAAGGCAGGCCATTCGCTGGCGACACACTTCGGAGCAAGTCGTGAATGTATCGATTGACATCGATGGAAACGGAGCCGGGTCGATGTCGTGTCTCTAGAAAGAGCCCTTACATGTACTCGTTATAAGTACACGTTCGATAATGTGCCATACATTAAGTTTAATTGATGACTCTCGATACCTTTAGATCGGGTCACAATGCAAGCGGTATCGGTAACAACCGTGAAAGTTGAACGTTTTGTGACCCGGAGATACAATATCCTATAATGCATGGAGGTGAAAGTTTGTGACACTGACTAATCGCTATGACGGAGCGAGCTGGTTTTTGTTCAATTCTGGCTTGCCCCTAGGAAAGTTTTACAACAGCGAAACCGAATGAAATGGAACGAAACTGCCATCCATCTATCATGCTTTTGAATATGCATGATAGCGTTATATTGATAAACTAGTTAGATAAAAGCGAATGAAATCAGATAGGAAGATCGGAAGATAAGACGAGATTACCAGGCGCGAATGATCGGCAAGGAGGTAGAGCTAGCGACTTTGGCAATGTTGTCGCCCGGTGTGGCAACAGCGCGGTGGGTTACGTAACGTGCGGGGGCCGGGGCGGGGCACAGGGTTACTGACCCGCATGGTCCGACCGCTGCCAATTCGCCCATCACATCACGAAAACTTCGTTGCAACTACACGATGCAAAATTCTGAACAAAACACGATCATTCGAGCCGGATTTGCAAACGATGTCAAGGCATATCACGTACAAGTACCCATTCGTTGTCCTGCAAATATTGTAGTTTGTTCAGATGAAACAAAGGAAGGATTTGCACAACGTTGTTTGGTTCTAGTCCACCTACTCGTTCCCAATGTAGGAGTATCAAATTGTACCTATCAAGACATAACGACGTAATTGAACCGATTCCAAGTTCCAAGCAGCATTGGCTGCGGATAAAATAAACCTTCCAATAACAGGCATGCGGCATGATACTTGACAGGAGACTGACGTGAAATGGTACATAGGACAATGGTCAATGACGAGGCATTTTTTTTTATATCGGTAACAACAAGTACCTTGGTTTTCCATTAAGTCAGATCAAGCAGGAAACGAGACCGCTCGCTGTCGCAAACGTCAAGTTAATCACGACATCCGGGCTCTGATGTCCTTCGTTTTTTCTCCTGGAAATTAAGCGCAAGAGCAATTTTTGGTGCAGCGATCCGCAAAACCGTCACGTTTCAGAAAGAAAACTGACGAATGGCAACGTCGCTTGAGAAAATAATCACGACTTTCAAACTCGATTCGATACGCGAATGTCAGATTCATTGTAGGCGCTGAATGCTGGTTTGGTCTGACATTTCTAATGGATTTAATACGCCCGACGATTCAGTTCTAACGGGTTTTTTGACAGCAACATGTAAAATGATTATTACCCATTTCATTTCGACCTCTAAATTAGAGGCTCTGATAATTGTATCCTGGTCATTAGCATTGAATTTCCAAGGTTAATTACACAAAAGAAAGGCCCCGAAAATCACCGGAAACTTTGCAATCATTCCAGCCATCGAGATAACTCAAACAAGATTTGCGGGTTCGGCGCTTGGCAAAAACTGGTCATGTCAATGCGGGACGGCAACTATCATCATGATGCCAAATTTGGCACAAGCACGACTTGGCAACGTCGTGCCAACCGCTCGCGAAATGCACGTAGCCTAGGCACTTTGCTCTGCGTAAACAAACATAGTTGCGTCACACATAGTTGCGAACGATATTACACCCAATGAATACTGAGTAAAGCAGATATTACTGTGAACCTTGAGGTGGTGATTAAATTGTTATTCACTCATTTTTTACTACGAAAATAAATTTGGAACTCAATTTGACTAGCTGGTTTTTGATGGTGAAATTAGTTTTTATTAAAAGAGTTAACTTAATGCGTGGATGAAATATTAGTTTGAAGACGTTTTAATTCAAAAGTCAGTCACCTGAAGGTGTAATTAGTTTGTTTTCCTGAACTCTGGAACAACACTTAGAATGCTTAATAACAAGTCTGTTTTAATTTTTTTTACTTTCATTTCATCACAATCACTATTTTCGTGTCCTTTGACTTGTCACTGTATTATGACATGAATGAATTGGTTTATCTTCAAAGAGTAATGATTATATTCAACAAATTACCAAGGTAGGTATATTTTACTTCGTAAGTCTTTCACCTCAACTCAGACAAAATATTTGGAAGAGATCAGGAAAAATATTTCGTTAGAAATAGAAAAAGATGGACGAAAATCAAGGTTGTCCAGTACGGGTTTTTGAAGATCTTCATTAGCACAGGCAGCAATTTCTGGATAACCAGGAGTAGATAGATCTTCCGGATCCTTTGTCTCGATGGAAGAAGCTTCTTACAAATTGCTGCAGCCTCATGGATATTCTTAAGGAGTCGACTGGATGCTGGTCTAGCATTTTCGATGAATACAAATTTGAAAATCATCCATAGTAAGGTCTAACAAAATTCGCTGAAACTATTTCAAGGCGATGATCAGACCATCAAACTGAACAACTTTCACATTGGAACCAATGAGAATTCTCAAAAAAGAAATCTGTTTCATACAAAACTACAAACCTAATCAATCAAAATGTAAGGAACGGCTGAAAAATTTTCTTCCCTATTTCGATTGGTCACATGAAAGGGAGAAAGTTGTTCAGTCAGATGGTCTCATAATCCTCTTTAAATAGTTTCAGCTAATTCTGTTGGACCTTATATAAATATTAATATATTCCCATCTTCCCGAACGGTCACGTTATCCCGCAAGGCCGCCACGTGTAATAGCGAAAACATTTATTTCTTTTTTTTCAGTTCTTATTCTACCTCGCCTCAGCGTCGATGTTACGAAACGTTCACGTTTTTTTAGAGTTCCGTGAAAACGGATACCTACTGTTTGAGTTTTTCAATCTATTTAAACTAAAAGTAATTGAAAACTTTCAATAATTGCATAAGGCCCCACTTGCGTCAACTTGTGTTAGCAATTACCTCTGGGTTTTCTCGATACTAACTCTGGTTCTTCTCGATACAAAAAAATCATGAATTCATGGAGTTAGTTGCTAACTGTGGACTTATCCACACACAACAAATGTGGATAAGTTTACAATGATAACTCTAATTAGGATTTAGCGTAGTGATTAAAATTTACGTACCTACAAACACTTGCTGTATGACACTACGTTATTGTCAATGAAGCTTATTGTCTGTCCGAATATCCCCAAAAAATTATATTATGGGCCAAATTAACAGATTTATTAAAGCATCGTCAGTCATATCCGAAACCATGGCTATAATCAAAGTAACAACGTTTAATTTAGCACTTTTTCAGATCATTCTCAAACGCTTACGAAATCTTAGGCAGGCACGCTATTGGAACTTTTTTGATAGCTTCCTATTTGAAAACGGTTACCGCTTATCGACTAAACGGTATTGCCGTTTTTTATACACGAGTTTCGTGTTTTAAGTGTTCAACTTCTTTATAGGCATAGAGATTTTAAGTCTTTCACCGCACCAGCTGTATTGGTTGAGGCACTTTCGAAACCCAAGAGCTATTGACGTCAAAATCTGGTATTCAGGCGATTCCACTCCAATTAGCTCACTACTACACGGCCGTAACGCCGATATCGGAGTTAATAAAAAAAAAGAAGGCACAATAAAGGACTGCAATCCAATTTCGGTTGCGTCGTAAAGCAAGGCGAGCTACACGATACTTTCAAAAGTGCCCCAGATGTTGGTTAACGGTTAAGAGCATCTCGCGACAGATGCTTCATTGCATTGTGTTCGAGATAACTCGAGAAAGGATGTTTTTAAATGAGCACTGTTTGTTTTATGACGTGTTAAGATTCGCATACGAAAATACAGGGTGTAATCTTTACGACCTAAGGTTTAGGGGGTGCTTCAGACTATCAAACTGAACAATTTTTTACTATGGGACCAACTTTGAAATCGCGGTGAAAATATCGGCTGTTTGATACATCTAGGTCGAGTAGCTATTGACATTTTCTATGGAACAGCTGATTTATTCACGATTTCTAACTTGGTTCAATAGCGAAAGAAAGTTGCTTAGTTTGATGGTCTGAAGCAAACCAGTATTGTAACGTATTTAATTGTACACCCCGTATAGGTATTTCACGTACTTGTACATTGTAGTGTTGCCAGAGAGCACCTACTACTAAGGGAATATGGTGGGACTCTTTGATCGGTGGGTGAAGCGAGGCATTCCCAGCTAAAACCAGCAACAGTCCTAAGTAAGAGCAACAAGGTGGTTGGTACAGAGCTCGGCTACAGGGCGTTCGTTACTGACATTCTGTATTCTTAGTTGTTATCTTGACATTTCCTCACTCGAGTGGAGGCGGTTTTTGACATAATTAGTGTGACAAAAATGTCAAAAACGTCCTCGACTCGAGTGAGGAAGCCTCATGGAAACAAGGGGGTTACACGGGGGGCTCACGGGTGTTAGTGACAATCAAACACAGACTTACTATTACGGTTTACAGTTGGTGTCTCTATTAGAAAAACACATAATAAAAATGTTTTTTTCTCCCCTCCGGAAAGCGTCAATTGTCGTCCCGCTGCGCTAAACGAAGTTGTCGCTTTCCACCTCCGTCGAGGAGAAAAATAGTATACTAACCACGGACAGTAAATAAGAAAGCCTCAGATCACAGCCTCGGCTTCGCCTCGGTCAACAATTACATGAGATCTGAGACCTTTCTTACTTTCCTGTCCTCGGTGTGTAATCTACTATATATATCACTCCGTTTTTTAGGTGTGAAAGTCACCTAATTATGTCAGTATGGGAATTGCAAAAAAAAGGTTTAAAACTAAACTCATCAACTAAAGAATCACGTGTTGGTGGCCCCTTTCTGCTATCGATTGAATAAGTTATGCAATTAGCTTAATAGTGTCAAAACATTTTTTGTAGATATTCTTTCGGCTAGACCTGTTAAACAAGGCTTCGTTGTTTGGTGTGCCTGTGCAAGAAGCCCTCTCGATAATGAAGGTCGAATCGATATCACCGACGCACGCCCAATAACATTTCAAGACAACCATTCATTTTTAACCTCAACCCCGCAGTTTGTTTTGAATGAGCTCGATTCGTTCGTTATTTTCGGCTCTTGGGAAATCAACGAAAACGTTCATTTATGAAATTAAATCGAAAGGAGCTGTGACGCATCGAATGATGGAATTATATTTCTCTTTTAACTGGTACCTTTGAAGTCGCGTGACTGAGGTCTAGGCCTGCCGTGTTCAGCTCAATACACAATCATCTAAATAGAGATTAAAGTGGAAATACACGGTTCGTTAGCCAAGCCGCTCCCTTATGCGCCGCGACAGTGTTGACGTAGTTTAATATTCATCGGATAGCCTTAAACGTCACATGATATTAAACTGAAAATAGCCCTAATGTGTTATGACAGGTTAAACCAAGAGAAGCAATGTTATCGCATGTATTGTCTCAGTACATTATCAGTTGATGAGGGCATGTTTCGCAAAATGGGAGCGAGCACCGAATGTTTTTGTTATAACTTTATACGCAACGTAAGGTTTTTATCATTCCGGGACGTAATTAAAAAATGGCAGGCTAATGTAGCCGATATCGCCGGGAATGTATGACAAGATGTATGGACCTTGAGGAAGCAAAAGAATGAGTTGTGTCAGAAGTTCAGAACCGCCCAAAATGGAGATCCATCGTCTCTGCCTATCCCTCTGGGAAAAAGGCGTGAGTTTATGTATGTGTGCAAGGTTTTTTTTTACATTGAATTTCATGTTGTTATTGCGATACTAATTTTGGATGGCTGGTGAGGTAACCGATAACCGGTTGATAACAGAAACTTGTTTATCATTTGCAAAGGTTACAGATAGCCAAACGAATAAAAAAATCTTTATTCAAGTCTATGGACGTGATTGTGACAAGTAACCTTTCCCGTGTAAATAACACTTGGAATATAAAATATTACAATCCGGAACTTTCAGAGTTGACTAGTTTTTAACCGCGGGTATAATTTGCTTTCCCTTTGCATTATGTTGGTGTTTAGAGTTCTCACCTTCGGCTTCTTACCGAGAAAGAAAGCAGCTGCGACATCCATTGCTTTATCGTCACACACGCGTAACAACAACTGTTAACTTTGCGGACAATTAGCCAGAAGTTTCATTTTGCGAACCACTAAATTGATGTGAAACATGCATTTCTAATTAACCTACCTAACGCACTTATCAGTTGTGTTGTGATGTATGTAGATAATCTAGATATTTAACGTATTAACGGCCACAGTCACTGCCTAACTATGGGACATTAGCAGTGGCCCGACGTTTTATAACTGTAATAATAGGCAGAGCTGTCTTTTATTAACGAAATAAGAAATGGAAATGTTTTCTAAAGGTTTCTGAAGGCATATCAGTGTTGGATTTTACAGTTTCTATCAATATTATCCTTTGATAATAGCTGTTGGCACCAACAATCTTTTATTGAATTTCTCAGATATGTGTACAGAACTTAAGAAGTTAAAATCTTGAAGAGAACTTTAGTGGTATAATAAAAATAAAACACTTCTTTTGACAACATTTAGTCAAAGGAAAATTCCGAAGCCTCATTACGTCAAGTGATATTGAAGGACTACTTTTAATATTTCTCAAAAAATGTGTATAACAAAAGTCTCGAATTGGCTTCTGAGCTTGACTTATTTTGTAGGGCTTAATGATAAAAAGAAATTCTCTAGAAAATAAAGTGACAAAGACTTTGGGCGAGGGAGTAAACAAGCCTAAACAAGCGTCGCGTCCATTAGTAAAGAAGTTAGTTAAAGTAAAGATTCGGAGCTTTAACAATGTACTTGCGTGTCAGAAGTGTTCTTGGCACCTAGTTATAGCGGGGATTTTCACAACCCCACAATTGGTTTCTGAGTGTAGGCCTGAGAGTAGGCATATGCCCTGCAGTGGGACATAATACAGGGTGAAATTGATATCATTAGCATCTTTTTAAACTAAGAGCCTACACGTCTACAGTCTATCTACCCATCAATCTGAACAACTATTAATATGGGACAAGCCGATCGGAGCAAAAAACAAAATCTGCAGTTGCATACTTTTGAGTCTGCAGTTTAGTATGGAACAGCAGATTTTTTTTTCTCCGATATATTTGCACCCATAGTAAAAGTTGTTCAGTTTGATGGGTAGACTCTTAGTTTTTAAGGATGCTAATGATATCAATGTCACCCTGTACAGGCAGATGATGATGATATCACTGTCTGTTATAAGTAGTAATGACGTAATGATAGTCTCACCTTGTAGCCGGAGTTGTCTTGCTGCTGCAGCGGCGTGAGACGGTGCGAGGGGCTCAGCACGCGGCGTTTCTTGGCTGGCTGGCGCGCCGGCGACACGGCCGGGTACTCTTGTGTGATGTGCTGACTGTTGCGATATTGCACCGACGGCTCTGGGTACATGACATGCATTCCCTGCGATACAAAACATACATCGTTATAACATTTGAAACAATTAAAAGTTTGGGAGCTGAGTTCGTCTAGCGCAAGATGGGGCAGTCATCCTCGATACGACCTTTGCTGGCTGGCTAATATTTCCCCAACTGCATGAGTGAATGCCATGTGATACGGCTCATGCCGATGTGCTGATACTATAGAAAAAAAGAGGATAATATACATGTAACTAAGATCTGCTGTATAATCCTGTTCTCAATAAAGGATACGATAATGTAATGCATCAAGATAGTTTTTGCATCCATCACATAAATACGTAGGTAGTTCTAGATGCACATCACGCATAAACTATTCCTTTTTTTTAGAATTAACTTTTAAAAAAAAGCACAGTTTGGGGTAAAATTTTTGGCGCACGCAACCTAAAGTTATGCGTATGTTTTCAAGTACGCATTTCAGTGTGCAGTAGCGGGCGCCACTTAAAATAATAAGTTTGAGTTTTTTTGGTAACTAAGGTAGCTTTGAGAGGTAGCAGGGGAACGATTCAACAAGAAGCTAAGTACTCAAGAGTTATCGGGTTATTAAAAGTTGTCTCATTCAAAGATTAAAGACTCCCCACCGCCAGAGAAGTTCGGGCAGAAAACAAAAAATACTATCGTAGAATAACTAATACACTATATTCTTATGGTATTATAATATAACTTCTTTGAAATCATGTCCATATGGGAATCGTGGAACTAGGGCGATTCGTACCGCAGTCCGAACCGAGCGCGCCGCGGTGCGAAACGCCCCACTACCCGAATGAACACTTCAATTGACATGTTACGAATATTTTACTAGTATTTTTCATTCATAATTTAGGTATGTATATAGCTACATAAATTTTAAGTATTGTCATACTTGGGTACAGATTTTTTTTTTTAATCAGTTCGGCTACTTCGCTTGGTTAAGGCAATAAAAACGAATCTGCTGTTCCATACAAAGCTGCACTTCTCGATTCAAATGAATATTTCATACCAAATATTACGTTTCAACTAGGTTTCAACAGAGCCAAGAAATTGCCTCAACCTCGAGAATATAACGGAGAAATTCATCGTACATTTTGTAGCACCAACGCCTTTGAAACTGAGATGGCATTTCATTATAAAAGGACAGAAAGGCCTTGCCCAAAATGAACGACGCAAAAGCCGCCTAATTTTAATATTTTCGGCTTTTTACTGCGACGTAATTTCGCAGAAAGCATAATAAAAATCGAGTTTTCATTTGCTAAGAGCCGCCATTATGTTGAGCCATGTCTCCTTTCCGTGAATGCTAACCGTAAAGAAGGCCACGGCACGGAAGGTACGTTCACCGTACCATATTGTTACTTTAATTCAAGCTTTATCCGAAATGAATAACTTTTACTATGATCGTACTATCCTTGTCAACAGTTTCGGCTATACTACAAGGCCCTTAATACCTGCGATTTAGGGTTTAATATCGAGAACAATATTTTTAACGTGCGCATGCATCAAAAGTAGCCAACCTGCTTTGAATGGAACCAGTAGATTTAAAAGTATAATGGGTCAGTCAGTAGCATTGCTATGCTTACCATTATTATTCGTACCAATTACCTAAATTATTACATTTAATAAAGTTGTCAAATAGTTAATATAATTTTTAATATTTTGACGGATCTGACTTTGCCTATCACTTAAATATTAAGCTTTTAATTAAGCTAAGTAGACTAGGTAGGTAATTCCTCAGTGAGTATGTACATTTTTGTGACATCAAATATATTCTAAATCGGAATAAATGATAATCTAGAATCTTCAGAATAATATTTCTTCAATTTGATTTCTAGTATAATGAATTGAATTACCGCCACTTTCCAATCAAGTCTGTATTCAAAGTTGGTTTCAAAAACAATATTATTATGGCTCTTTTTATTACTACCTACAATCAAGATCTGGTTTTCTAACTTTAATTTATTTCAAAATCATTTGAATCTCACATATATCTGTTCATTTCTATTATTCTAATAGTAGTCTATAATATATTAGCCATTGGAAAAGGATGACAGCCATACTCTACCACGTTAGACCTTTGAGAATTTGAGTAGCTTTGCAGCATATTTTTATTTCAACTACGGCTTGGCTTAACGAATATCGTAAACTAACGGCGTTATTCAGGATCAACACAATATAGTAACAAGCAACAAAATACTTTACTTGTAATAAGGAAGGCCACAGAAAAACAATCTAGATTTACTGTAACCTGATTCGCCTTGAGGCGAGCGGGGCCCAGTCGATCACCAAATCCGCTTATTATAATAAAATCGGAGACCTACTCCTACAAGGTTTCTTTAGTGATGTAATTGCTTTTTGAAAGGTTTTATGCTATTTTTACGCTAAAACCATTGGTGTTAAAGTAAAAATGAGTATTGTAAAGATTTGATACTTAGCCAGATAGCGTCTTATTCAAATGTTAACAATAGGACAACCGCTGTTTTTAGATTAAATACCTATAAGGTTCATTAAAAATCATAGGGTTTTAGTCTTTGATATTTAATGGAATTAAGCTTATCGCATAGCATATGCTCACGACTATATTCCCCACTACTCCATTTGGACGTAAAGGTACCAAAAATGCCGTAAGTTGTATGATTAGTCTGGTTGGTTATCCTGGTTTACAGAAGTTACAGAAGTTACAGTGTTGGAAATGAGAGTTACATAGACCGCCCGTTTAAAAAATGTACCTGTCTCTAATGAAAATAACTTTGTAACTACTTATAAGTATGTTATTTGCCTCATTTTATTATTATAACTGCTCTTGTCTTTGTAAATATTATCATCATTTGTCATCAGCTTAAATATGTCCCACTGCAGGGCATAGGCCCACCCTCGGGGAGGGCGAAATGAACGATAAAGTGGGTGTTTGTTGTAAGTATTTGGGCTGTAAGGGAAACATTCAGCCAAACAGAATTTAATGTAGTAAGACATATAGGTATATGTCACATTTATATTAAGAAATGTTCTTAAGATAAATTATGACAGGAATATCAGTGTTAGAGGTGAAAATCTGTCATTATCTGTCTGGGTAGGCGTCAGAATACTTCAGCGTGTGATATACGAGTGGATATTTATAGGATAGAAAATACTTAGCTATCATGACATGCAAACGTTTTTTACAAATCGTTACGCAAGAAACGATACATTTCGATAATAATCGTGCAAAACGTTATTTTCAGATTTTGTGAAAAAAAATTAGAAGGTTAGGTACCTAGTTTCTTCTTTGAGTTGATTCTGGTGACTTGTGAACGAACACTAGACCGAACCTATAACGCTCCAACCATAACCAATGAACTGTTCCCCTTTTAAGAATTGATTATACAGGGCTATCTTAAATAAGTACTGACGTTTTTTTAAGGGGATGATCAGACCATCAAACTGAACCATTTTCTATATGGGACCAACATCAAAATCGCGTAAAAAAAATCAACTGTCCCATCCTAACATTTATGTCAAGTGGGTTTGCAATTTTGTATGGAACAGCAGATTTTGTTTTGCGATATCGACGCGCTCCCATATCAGACCAAAAATTGGTTAGTGTGTTGGTTTAAATTTCCTATTTTGTACCTTATTGCATTGATCTTAAGCCTATTATTTCTCCGAAAAGAGAGGAATTTTGCGCTGGAAAAAACCAATAAAATTTAGGCCCTGTTTAATCACTTCTTACTACTTCTTAGTAAGTTCTTGTTAGATTATCTGTCAGGTCGTTTGACATATTTTGTATGAAGGATATGTTAAACGATCCTGTCAGATAAGCTAACAAGAACTTCCTAAGAAATGGTGAACAGGCCCATGTAGTAGAAAATCATCCCCTTCTCTAAAGGTCTACGATGGCAGTTCGAGCCTTGGATAACATGTAAAATCAGAACAAACTCGAAATCTCAGGCAGAAACAAGATTATAATACCTCATTAAAATTAGAATAAAACACTAAATACGTGCTAAACAAAGTTTCACCCGCATGTTTCAAGTACATAATTAAGTAGCCTAACACTGTGTAGAGACCTAGTGTTTGGAGGACGCTTGCCTGCAATTAAACGGTAGTCTAATTAGTGTTTACTTCTACTCGGTTAACCAGACCCGACGATTAAGCTTCTGCGAGTTGAGTGTTCATGTTTTTTACTCCCGAAAATAATACGGGATGTGGAATAAGTTTAAAGACTATGTAACCTATTTATTATCTCCTAGATTTTGCCCATGACTTTGTCCGCGCCAGCTCCCGTCATCGAGGCGAGATGAAATAAATACCAGTAAACACGAAAACTTTCATCAAAATCTGTCAAGTAGTTTTTGCGTGATGCTCGAAAAAGGCCGTGGTGATGTAGTAGCAAGTAACCATGCCTGATCGTTCGATCCTCGTTCAAGCATACTCGTACCAATGAGTTTTCCGGAATGTATGTACAAATTCTAACACCACTGGCTTTTCGGTGAAGGAGAAAATCGTGAAGAAACCGGCATGCTTCAAATTCGTTGCATGCATTGTAGGACCGACTGTCCATTGGTTAGAGTTTCAGTACAACTCTCTCTCTGACTACCTTCGGCGAATATAGTCTACATGCTGTGCTCTAACAAACAAACGGAAAGACAACAAAGAAAATTGGACTTTTAACAAAACATTACACAAAATAAAGCGTTTCCACATATTATAGTAACAAAACAATAGTGACCTCCCTCACAAACAGAAGCGTCTTATAAACGATATTCTCGCAAATCCCCATACTCTGCGGAAGTGAAAACGGTCGCGGTGTGGTATCCCATAATCCTATTGTAGCGTAGAACAATGAGCTCCGGTCGAAACGGTCCGAAAGGCCGAAACCTAGCATTAACTGCGTCTACTTTCTAAACCAATTGCGTGGGTGACCCCAGGTCGGTCACCGGACTTAAACGGTTCATGTGGGACTAAATTTGAACCGTTTAGCTCAAATATACGCTTTATTTTTCAACGATTCGTGAAGGTTTCACTTTATTATAAACTTGTGGGTAAATACGAGATTTAAGTCACCATACAAAATTGTCTGACGGACACACAAGTCCAACTAATTTCCCGCGTGGACTCAGATTAGGAACAATGGAGGCACGAGCCGCCGACACGCGTGCCCCCGTTTGGAGGGCACGTGGACTGTGAAATAATAGCGTCACGGGGCATGTCGAATCACAGGTAAGTCTGCCAAGGAAACCCTACATCTGTCAAAGATCGAAGTGTTTCTGGGAAACCCTAAAGAACGAAGTGCTTCCAGCATTTTGCTTTTCCTTAGCTTGACAAGAAGAATTTGGGTTACTGTATCTTAGCAAGCATTGCTTTATCATTTATTCACGACGCCATGTCCAAAGCTACCACGTTTTGTAAATCTAAGAAAATTGTTGGTACATTACTGCAAATTTTTTACCCCTTTGATACATTTTTACCCATTTGAGGTAAAGCCGAAAGAGTGCATCTGTGTTTGCACACTTATGAACTTAAATATATCCGACGTAGGTGTCTGCTATTGTAATGAATATATCATCATTCATCACCACGCAATTGTTTTAAAGGTTTTTCGTGCAATGCTGTTATGGGTGTAAGGACAGCCACTTATCACCACGACACATCTCTCCAAACTGAAACCTTTGAACTATTGTACTACTTTTAAAAATATAGCTTTTTGCCATCCCTGTAAAGAGAATACTAGGGTCATCTCATCATGAACGTTGATTTAACGATATTGAAATTCGCGATTGACCAAGGTAAAGTTACGAAATTATTATAACACAAAAACATTTGAGAGTAGAGATCAATCAATGCGATACTAAACTGAGAATAGATAACATTGAGAACTGTAATTGAAAAATAGTAATCGTCAAAACTAAACACAAAGAGGTTTGAATAATTGCACACCGGTGAAATAATCGTAAATCGTACGCGTTATGTCTAAAACGTGACAGTAAAATGAGATGAATGACAGTGAGAATAATAACATGCCATTATTGTTGTGAAGAATCGCCCAACACACTTTCTGGGCTTTGGCAAAGGTATCTATCTAGATACATATTATAATCTACGGCGCCTTTCTACAGACACTTTAAAAATAAAAAACCTTAATTTTATCATTTCGGCCACATTTTGATACGGTATTCCCTTTTTTTCCCTAGCAGATATACGGAGAGTTAGGACATATGAATGTAAGGTAAATTCAGGTGAAGATCGAATTTAAACCAGCTCTAATCTTACCAAAATATAAGTACGTACTTAAATCAGTTACGACTACGTCTCTTTATTGTGTTTTCAACCAAAAAATAAACTTCTAGCTGCAAAAATAATCACAATGTAGGCTTCAGCCATATGAACTGACGTTGACTGTGTGCTATTTATTATGATACAAGTAGGTACAACCTTAAGAATGCAAGAATGTTTGCTATAAAAACAACATTAGTAAAAATCACGGAAACGTGGCGCAAGTTAAGCGATGTTGTGCGGATGCCAAAAAAATCTTATTTTTTGAAACAATGCTGTTTTTATGAAATTAAAACTTACGTAGCAGTAAAAATGGATATCATAACTAAATTTCTTTAAACATCAACTAATTAATTGCATTGCAAAGAATGTAACTAGGTCATGTTTATATTATTTTTTGCATTGCAAGTCATTATTTTAATATTGTACTCGTATAATTATAGGGTCCTTCTTAATATGCTGAAACTTTTTTAAGGGGATGCTCAGACCATTAAACTTAACAACTTTCTGTATGGCACCAACATCGTAATCGCGAAAAAAATAATTAACTGCTCCATACAAAACTGCAAACCTTCTCGAGCCAAATGTATGGGACAGTAGATTTTTTTTGCGATTTCGATGTTGGTCGCCTATGCCCAGTAGTGGGTTGATGTGGGCTGAATTGATTGATTCATTGTAAAACATCCACTACTCACTACATCATGGCACTATGCCCCTATCCCTTCGTACCCATTACAAAGGGTTAAGAAGGGACATTCCAAACAAAAAGTTTTTTGTGACAAACATAACGAGAGGGATGAAATATTATATAAATTGATGAACTTTTGTGTGTTTAATTAAAAACAGACGGAACAAAGTATTAACAGATAATTTAGAGAGTCACATTCTAAGCCTGTTAATGGGTGAACGCGTGCCGGTTGCCTGCTTTCCGGCTTCTATAGTTTCCGGCTTTTATAGTGGCTCAAGTATGTGTTTTGTGCATAAAACTATCCTTGAAGTCACAAAAAATTTATTACCGTGCAATACAACGTCAAGCGCTTATGCTATTTAAACTAGATAATTGGCAAAACCATCAACACTAAGATAGCCACAATTTTAAGATTAGAATAGATAATTTAAAATTTGAACCAAAAAGCCTAGATAAGATTTCTGTTCACCCAACCGGCTCACCTTGCGACAGTGCGTGTGCGCAACCAGAACTTAACACAATACCTATCACAGTATAGAAATGAGAAGCATACTATTCGCCGTTATAGCTCTATTTTTCGATTGTCATGCAGTTTTGTTCCACTATTATTATATTATTGGCTATGTAATAAGATTCAAAATAGCTTGATCCTAGGGACTTACTTTAATGGAAACCATGATACAAGTACTGTAGCAATATATCAAATGCAACATTCTAAAGCAAACCTTAATGACTCTGAAGTAAAGTTTAGATAGTTTTTTTGCTAGTCTTCGAACTAAATGTCCACGACATTTCACGATCGGTGATAGGCCGAGGTTTCGACCTTTACCAAGTGATGATTGCGATTTGTTTCTTTGTTAATTTGTTATTGTTTTATTGCATAAATTATGGTACAAATGTTACCAACATCTACTGTACATTTCAGTACTCACATAACTTCGCATAATTTCACAAATAGATATGCTTACCAAAATTTACTAAAGAAAACCTGAAACTTCCATAATCAAAACATTACTTAGTTATTAGGAGTCTGCTTCAAAATGTGTAAAAATGACTCTGGGACTGTCTATCTCACTCTAGCATACATATGTTGGAGTGCTCTTTCTCTTTCCTATTCACACCCCTAGTGATATCCTTGCCATGTCATAGCCATTTTGTGACAGTGTCAGAAGCCTAATTGGACAAAATCAAGCTCCGGACTGGAGTGTGGAGAGATTAATTCCTGTACTGCCTGATATATTTTTTATCAACCTTTAATTTGACTGGACTTCTAATCTAGAATAAACTACTAAATTATCGAAATTGATTAGATTTGGTTCAAAGAGTTGACCTCTGAGGAAGAACATCTACAGGGTGAAATTGATATCATTAGCATCCTTTTAAACTAAGATAGTCTACCCATCAAACTGAACAACTTTTACTTTGGGAGCAAACCAATAGGAACAAAAAAAAAATCTGCTGTCCTATACCTTGAGTCGTGTGGGCAGCGGCGACGCGGTGCAGTTTAGTATGTGACAGCAGATTTTTTTTTTGCTCCGATTGCTCGCATAGTAAAAGTTGTTCAGTTTGATGGGTAGACTCTTACTTTAAAGCGGTGGTAGAATCAAAAATGACGTCAGAAAGTTATCTAAGTGATATTATTTTGAATAAAAAATTTTGAGTTTGAGTTATGCTAATGATATCAATTTCACCCTGTATAGACATAAAAATTCCACGCAGACAAAGTTCCAGGAATAGCATAGTCATAAACTTGTAAGTTTCTGTCTGAATATTATGTATATTATTTTGTCTAGTTAAGAAAATTTTACAGGTATGTAGCTAGGTAGTTTAGTTATAGTATAATGGCACTAAAAAGGATTGTTTATAAAAGATTCAAGGTAAAATTCAATTAAACATTGTGAAGTGAAGTGAATCAAGGCTTCATTTTAATTTGAATGCAAGCAAATTAAATTAAATTTGTATTTTAATTCATTGTTCAGTCTCAGTTATACTAAGACCTATTTTTAATGAAGACGGACAATTTGTAAAAACATTGGCATAATGATGTCAGTTAGTATTTTGGGGTGTGCCCAAGAATTACATGAATAGAAGCGAATATAATTTTCTTTATTTGTCCCGATATGACCCGATCCCTCAATCAATTTGTTGTCCTATTTGGACTAGAATACTTCCCGTCCCTCATGTGTTTTAATTCCCAATAATTTGCACCAAGCCACATACACCACATCCTAACTGCCTCCGCCAATGCCATTCAAGCCCAGATATCTACATTAAAATTGTTATTATTATTATTCATTACCCACTGTCCATATAAGTGGCGACGGGCTCACCCCCCTTCACACTGGACAGAGTTTCGGCACTACTGGTGAAACGTGGATGTTCTGAGGTTTTAGAATATCTCTGACCTACCCCCTCAGGGAATATAGTCGTGAGCATAAGTATGTAAATGTTATTCATTATTATTCTATTATTATATTATAAAAATTAAAACTGTGAAGGCACGAGTGAACTCATGTACTTCAAAAAATCTTGTAAAGGGCTGGTTTTACCTTTGTATGGTAACACATGGAAGTAATTTTTATATTTGTAATCACGGGCAGTGTTGCCAGATCAAATTTTTAGAAATCCGTAGGTCGAGGTTGAAAAATCCAGAGAAATCCGTAGATGACCTCTTGAAAAATCCGTAGATCTACAGACTTTTTTTTAATGATTTTTATGACTATTTTGAAGTGAACTGATCTAAAACATCGTTTTAATTTGGCGAAAAAAATGGAAACTTAGACAAGTTTAAGCGAGAACAATGCCGAAAACGTGAAAATCAATAGGTCTGTCCTTATGTCATACATGTTACAGTTAAATATTTCAGTCGTGTCTGTATAGGGACAGAAAGTACTTAGATGGAAAAGAGTAGGGACGAGCCATATATTTCACGAAACAGTCAAATATACGAAAATAGTAAACATAATTCGATTTATTTGCGGTTGTGTATAATTTTATGCAGCAAATTGACATTTTAGGGAGGAATTCAGAAGATTTCTAAAAATCCGTAGATTTGCCACTGAAATCCGTAGATCCATAGGCCAGGCCGAAAATCCGTAGATCTACGGATAAATCCGTTGGTCTGGCAACGCTGTTCACGGGAATAGAGGAACTGATAATTTTTTAATTTTTTCAATTTATTTACTAGCCTGGTTACTAGACCTTTTGGCTAAATCTTATTTTATTTTTAATTTTCTTCAGTTTTCACATTAAAACGTTGGTATTCGACGTTTTGATGGTTCTTTGGAGTTTTTGGAGACAATTGAAAGACGCAGGAAAAGCAGAGAAGTCCACAGGAAAGAGATGAACCGACCGCTTTGCCGCGCTAAAATCACGGAACACTTTTCCTGTTTACGACCCATGCCCCATCATATTTCACTGAACTATATATTGTTCACTTGCACGACACTTTGTTACGCAAAACAACACCAATTTTACGAACCAAAACTCACTATAAACAATAAAAATTCGATGAAATATGAGGACTCCAAACGTCAACTACCAAAGCCCGCCAAAAACTGAGAGGAACTGATATGAGCTGTCAAATGTTACCATTTTTGGGAACTGTTTGACAGCTTGTCGGCACTGTGAAAATTTGAGCTCTGTGAATAATTGTGAATTTAACATGAAATTGTAGATAATTTTGTGAAAGTGTTAATACAATTTCAATAAAATATCCATGATTTCAGTTAGATTGACAAAATATTCACAGAGTTTGAATTATCACCGTGTGGACAAGCTGTGAAACAGTTCCAAAAATGGTTCTATTGCCTCGCATCACATATCTCTTTCTATTATACAGTGGTGCCGCTAGGTACATCTCACTCTCTGAGCCCTCAGTTTCTTTATTCCTGGTAAAGTAACTTAATGGTTTGTATGCTTTTTATTAATTTTGCATTCACACCCTGATTGATTTCCACATTATGGAATGGACCACAAAATACATGACACGTCTACCACAAACGTAGCATTGAGAGCTCAAGTTAACTAACAGGCAATGATTGGTTTAGCTTTGCATTGTGTTTTAGAACGCATAGCGACTGTGCACTTGTTTGGCGAGTCTAATAATCTATTAGCTGGAGGAAATATTTTCTTGTACAATAAGGTATTCAAGCAATGTGGTAGGAACTAGTTTTGTTATGGTAATAATGTAGGTTATGCAGCTGTTAAAAGAACCATTTCTAAACGCTTGAACTAAAGTTTTAGGTGTTAACATTCCATGATCCACGTGGCCGAATTAAAATAAGATTCCAATAAGATTTCTAAAAGGATTCCTCTAAAAATAAACCGTGTCATATGTTTACTTCGCCACTTGACAGCTCTCGCTAGTCGTTCGTGAGGAAATCAACACCAAGCTAAAATTATAACAGCATACCGCAGAGACTTATCGTACGTACCACCACCCGATAGTGACGATAAAATAAAAAAGTTACAAACTCACACGTTGCAAGAGAACGTTTGGTATTGCTTGCGTAGAAAGCAATGAACCGACACCTCGGCGGGAATCAGTACTTTTCCACTAGCGTTTCCACACCCGGAAACCACTGAAACTTATCAAGGACCTTCCTCACCTCTCGAAGTCAATTTTGTGACAGTACGATCCCACTATCATGCTGAAAGATGCACAAGAAAGCGGACAAAGGGTCCTTCAAAACACAGCCATTTTGAAACAGTTCATATGAAATGTTACGTGTACGACCGTACAGTGTTTTTTAGACTGATATTGGTAAACTAGGCTATCCGTTCGCACTCATTTTGGATACTTAACACAATAAAAACTATCACTAAACATTTCACACACTTTTATGTACGATTTCACTTCATACTTTCGCACACACCCGTTTACGTCGCACAAAGTCCGTCGGACGGAAGCGACGAACTCACTCACACGAATGGAGCAACGAATGGTGCGATTGGTTGGCGACAGCAAATGGAAGTGTTGCCAAGATTTTCAAAAATCCTACCATGGATGACTTTATTCGGGAAGTAAAAACTAAAAAGTTTACCGTGTGAAGTTTCACCAACGAAAAAAGGGGACGCACGTCACGGGACGCCCGGCAGATGATATAAAAATTTCGAACTTCCGTCACACAAAAAGGTTGCCGATCATAATTTCAAAGACCACCCATAAGAAGTAACTATAATACAAATCACTTCAAAAAAGTTGGCCGTCCGTCACCGTCACGGGACGCCCGGAAGATCTGAAACTTCTACCGATTTAAATTTTGAACTTCCGTCATACAACAAAGGTTTCAAAGCCTTCCCATAAGAAGTTTCGAAGAAAGATTTTTTTCATGGGCGTATTCTGGCGTCGTCGTCGCAGTGATTTTTTCCCAGGATTCGGGTCATTCCAGGTTCAGTATTACAATAGAACCTAAAATAAAACCTAGAGCGAGCGAAGCGAGTTTAAGGCCCAATGGTAGGACGAAATACCTTGGAGGCGTCTTTTATTTTTCATTTTACGGCTAGATTTATACCATTTACCGAAACTAAAGTAATACCTCCGTATTTTTGGATAGTTTATCTAGTGAAATCATAATCTGAATACACGATTGGAATTACTTCACTTGATAGAAAATCGTCACAAAGATGACGTATTTTCATGCATTTTTAATCATTTTTCTCGTTTTAGAAGAACTTAAAATACTCACATAACTATTCGCCATTCGTTTTTCTAGTGAAATCATTAAAAAAGTCAATAAAATGCTTTTGTTCATTCTTTTTAATCGAAAATAGTTACGGCACACGCACGCACTTTTCAGAGGGCTGGGCAATCGCGTTTCTCATAGAAAATCTTCGTCGGAACCCATGGCCCCTTAAGTTTCACACGATGCGATGTAAAACCTGCATAGGTAGCATGACACCGTGATAAAGCGCTATCACACCTTCGCTCTCTTTCTATTTTAACGTGAACGAATGAGATAAAAGGCGTGATTAAGCCGTATCACGTTTAACATGGTACGGCTTCTGAAGCGAGAGAAGTGAACTAGAGAATAACTAAAATATGAATAGTACTGAGTCAGATGCATCCGTTGACGAAATATATGTTCATAATACAAGTCCAGGCTAGATTCTGGAACTTTAAATGTGACTAGATAATTTGTGTGACACTGTTCAAGATATTTATTTATTTATTTATAATGTGCTGCTTACTTTAAAAAAATACAAATTATGACAATTTTATTTGTATTTTATTTTCTGCAAGGTCGCTCGCCCCTGACTCGTCAACGCCATCTATCGAGCCACTAGGAACTACTTTTTCTTTTTTAATGGCTTTCTGAAAATCCCTCATTATGGGGTGGACCCATGGATCTAAATCATAAAGGATACCACTCCTCCTTACAAGCATCGATACAAGAAAATTGGCAATGGCGTCGTCGATATTTCCAATTTTAGGTGTGTCCCTTTCTATCCAATGACGTAGTTACGAAGATGACAGGAGAGGAGCTAAAATTTTGTACGTTGGATTAGAAAGGGACAAAGATAACGTCACAAAAAACAACGACGCGACGGAAAAGAACGATCATTACCGACCACAAAGGAGTATTATCATGTTTCACGTCTTGTTAGGCAGTCTGCACTCCACTATAGAGGATTCCAAACTTCTTGGGTGGGCCAGAGCCAGAAGACTGCCAGTTTAAGTCTGATCCCGGCTGGAATCGAACCTCCACATACTATATACCTATAGACTAACGGAACGCGAGGCTTTGCTACCCACATACCCACTAATGCTAGATCATAAGCTGTAGCATATTACACCTGATACGGCTTTATCATGCCTTTTATCTCGTTCGTTCACGTCCAAATAGAAAAAGAGAGCGAAGGTGTGATAGCGCTATATCATGGTGCCATGCTACCCATGCAAATATGCACTTTGCCTTAAGCTACATTAAATTTCAGTAGTGTTATTTATTTATTTATTTTAGCTACCCAGCGAGCACCAACCGGTAAATACAAATTACTGGAATAGTAGCTATTTCTTTTTCTTGGCAACATTAATGGAACCAAAGACAACAGGCAGGAATTTATGGCGGGATTTGATAGCTGACGTTTGGAGTCCTCATATTTCATCGAATTTTTATTGTTTATAGTGAGTTTTGGTTCGTAAAATTGGTGTTGTTTTGCGTAACAAAGTGTCGTGCAAGTGAACAATATATAGTTCAGTGAAATATGATGGTGCATGGGTCGTAAACAGGAAAAGCGTTCCGTGATTTTAGCGCGGCAAAGCGGGTCGGTTCGCCTCTTTCCTGTGGACTTCTCTGCTTTTCCTGCGTCTTTCGATTGTCTCCAAAAACTCCAAAGAACCATCAAAACGTCGAATACCAACGTTTTAATGTGAAAGCAGATGAAAATTAAAAGTAAAATAAGATTTAGCCAAAAGGTCTAGTAACCAGGCTAGTAAACACATTGAAAAAAAAAAAAAAGACAACAGGCAATTTTTAGTACCCAGTTTTTAAATAGAACTATAAATTATTAAACACTTGACCGTTATTTGAAGCTTAATAGGTTTGAGATAGGCCCTTCTCTGTTTCCCGCGTATCGTACCTCTCTTTCTACCTAAGCTTACCCTTTCACTCGCACATCTAGTTGCATCGACTCACCACCAGGGGGCGCAGCAGGTCTTGAAAGCGCGCGCGCCATTTTCTAATCATTGGCGTCCTGTTTCCCGCCGCGTTCGGTCGTGCTCGCAGACTCGCAGTAAGCAAGACCAACTTTATTACCATTTTGTTTTAGTACTTATAGTTGTACAAGTAAACGGTGTTACCGTTCGATATTTCAAATTTGCAGCTGCTTAAATATCAGTAGCATTGTACCGACGTAAGTATTTACTGACCTACTTACGAAATATTGTGTTCAATATATTTCTTTCTACCCTTGTTTTTTGTTCGTTTTTAGGATGGAAAATTTTTGTGATAAAATTGTGTCAAATGTGAACCCCGTCGCGGAGACAATGCCACGTGCTAGTTCTTCCGCGCCTAAAAAACGAACTAGGAAGTCACGTAGTTCTTCTAGCAGTAGCTCTTCGAGCTCCTCGAGTGATAGCAGTTCTTCCTCGTCGTCACGTAGTTCGACACCACCTCGTGATAAGAAAGCCTCGCGCCGTCGCCGCCGTAACAAAAAAAGGGGGGGCCATAAGCGAAGTCATCGTCGCGACTATCGCCGACTCGACGAATTAACGCGAGAGGTAGTCGAACTCCGCAAACAAGTGAATACAGGTGAATGCGATTACGCAAATTGCGCTAATCACACCACCCCCATGGTGGACGAATTTTCAATTATTGACGGTAACGTTAGTGGCGAGTTATTTAAAGATGTGGGTGTTGATGACCCTACCCTCACTTCTAATGACCCAGAATTTGTGTTTGAAATTGAGACGAAATTAAAGGAACCCGCAGTTCCTAAAACTCCTAAAAATTTGTTGCATACATTAAAAGAAATTCAGCACTTCGACAGTAATGAATGGTGTGAAGTTCGTTATGCCGATTCTCAAAAACTTTACAACCATACCCCTGGTTTTATTGAGTTAGACGTGAACGACGAAGTTAAAGCTTTCGACTCGTTGCGCCATTTGGCATATGCTGACAAAGCATATGCGGCTTTGTCATTTTGTGTTTTAAAACAGCGCGAAGCTTTACAAGCTTCTCTTAGGAGCCTTCTCCAGTGGGCTCGTGATTCAGATTTGTCATTGGAAGGTATTACGGAAAAAGTTAATGAATTATTTTTGAAAGGTGATTATTTTAAAGTATCGTCGGACTTATTGCAATTAATTTGTGGCCACAGGGCCGAAGTGATTCAAATGAGAAGAGACGGTATAACGAACTTCGTGCGTGATCCCCTTGTCAAAGCTGCGATACGTAAAATTCCTCCGTCATGCCAACACGTGTTCAATGCGGAGGCACTGACTACAGCCCTCGAAAAAGCAGGAGGCGTTCGTAAAGCTTTCTGGCCAGTACAAAAAAGAAGCGCTACTAGTGCACCCGCTCCACAAGCGGGACCAAGCAAGCAGCCTATTCACCACCCCTCGCAGGGGCAGGTGGTTCGAAACATGCCCTCGCAGGGTACTGCTCATGGATGTTGTGCCTCAGGGCATATTACCCATACGCATAATCAACCCTCGCAGGGTTACTACCATTCCCGTCCCTCGCAGGGACGTGGACCCGCCTATAATAATGCTGATACGCGCTCAACGTTTCACAATCAGACGAGAGGCTCCTTTCGTTCAAGAGGAGGCCGCCAGACCAATAGACAGCCGGAATACAATAGAGGCGGTCGTAAGCGTGCGGGGTCACCCTCAGACGCTAATAACCGATATAAAAAACGTAAGTATTGACTCTCAAATGTTCAGGGCAGGCCGATTACTTGTTTTTCATCATCGTTGGCAAAAATTGGGCGCTCCAAGTTTCTTACTGAACATAATAAAAGGATACCGCATACCCTTTCTTCAGAAGCCGCCATTAGTAGTACCACGTGCGAACGACACGCGGTTCAGCACCACTGTTTCAGAAGCAATGTCGCTTGCCATATCAACCATGAAAAAACAAGGCGTCCTGGAAACAGTCAGTCCCAGTCCAAGTTTTGTCTCGACCATGTTTCTCGTTCCCAAGAACGACGGGTCTCATCGACCCATCTTCAATTTGTCGGCCCTCAATTTTTATGTGATAACAGACCGATTCAGACTCATAAACGTATACCGTGTCCCCGAATTTCTGCAACCTCGAGATTGGATGTGCAAAGTCGACCTGTCACAGGCTTATTTTCACCTGGCAATAGCACCGTGTCACAGACGCTTCCTGCGACTCATTTACAAAGGGGAAATCCTGCAAATGACTTGCCTACCATTCGGCCTCAGTACGGCGCCGAAAGTTTTCGCTTCGCTAACCAACTGGGTAGCTCAAACATTGAGAGATCAAGGGATACGTATTATCGTTTATTTGGACGATTTTCTCCTGGCACATCAGAGTCCGCAAATTTTACAAACCCATATTCAAATATTACTCGAGAGACTGTTGTTCCTCGGGTGGCAAGTGAACTTCGACAAGTCCATATTGACTCCACAGCAGAGCCTTGTATTTCTAGGCATCCAGTGGGATACTTGGAAAAACGAAAAGACTCTTCCCAAAGAGAAGTCGAGTTCCCTCTCGTCAAGGATCACATCAATGTTAGAGAGTGGATTTGCGACTCTGAGAGAGCTACAGAGCATGGTAGGATTGTTAAACTTTGCAAGCTTTGTGGTGCCAACGGGCAGACTTCATTATCGAGAACTTCTTGCCTTTCTAAACGACTGCATCAAACGTCCAGTTGCAAAAAAGTTTGCTCTCCCATTCCAAGCCAAGAACGATCTAACCTGGTGGTTACACAACAACCATCACCCATCTCGGATACACCTTCCACCTCCAACACATTTTCTCGCGACAGATGCATCAGACCTAGCATGGGGAGCTCAATTAGACAATCTCTCCCTATCAGGCTCTTGGACCGTTCAGGAACAAAACGCGCACTGCAATCAGAAAGAACTTCTTGCATTTCTAAAAGTCCTACAAGATCAGCATCAGTTCCTAGGTCATTCCACAGTTCTATGGCAATGCGACAACAGATCAGCTGTCGCTTATATTCGAAACGAAGGTGGGACAAGGTCTACAGCTCTTATGGATATAACGTTTCAAATTTTTCAATTACTAGATCTCTATCAGATTCACATATCTGCTCATCATATCCCTGGCAAATACAACGGACACGCAGACCATCTATCTCGATATCGGCTGACCCCGGAATGGCATCTGTTACCTGCCTGTACAGAAGTAATTTTCAGGAAGTTCGGTGTACCTGTGATCGACCTATTTGCTTCAGCCAATGCCCATGTAGTTGCAAATTATGTGTCATTAGATCTGACGGACCATCAAGCTCTATTTTACGACGCATTCTCCCGGCCGTGGAACTTCCATCTAGCGTGGATATTTCCTCCTCCCTACTTGATCCCCCGAGTGCTCGCTCATTTGAATCACGCGAAGGGTGTATTTTTAATAGTAGTTCCCAGGTGGAACCGCGTATTTTGGAGAGCAGATCTCAAGTCACGGGCCCTGGCCCCTCCCTTCACGATTCTCCACCTAGACCGCTCTCTGATCGATGTGTCAACAGGGCTTCCACCTCCCAAAGTACAGGAGATGACACTGGAAGTGTGGAAATGTGGGGGTGGTCAAGTAACCTCACTGACTGGAACGAATCTCAAATAAACTTACTCCACTCGTCTTGGCGCCCATCTACC
Source organism: Agonopterix heracliana (assembly GCA_963693445.1). Lineage (NCBI taxonomy): Eukaryota > Metazoa > Arthropoda > Insecta > Lepidoptera > Depressariidae > Agonopterix > Agonopterix heracliana. The sequence goes on from OY856321.1 coordinate 6,824,261, forward strand.
CGTAAAACCTACAAGGTTGCATGGAGTAGATGGATTACGTGGTGTAAATCTCATAAGTTTGACCCGAATTGTCCAAATGGGTCTATTTTAGCTAAGTTTTTGGCGGACTTATTTCTAAAACAAAAGTTTTCTTACAATACAATATTATTGCACAAGGCTGTGGTGTCAACATTGTGTAATACCGAAGTGTCTGGACAACTTAGCTCTCATGTTTTGGTTAAACACATCTTAAAATCAATTGCCTTGCAAAGGCCTGTGCCCCATAAACCAACAATTTGGAATATTGATACCTTGGTCTCGTTCATGAATAATTATGGAGTAGATGAAAATAATACATTCTCTACAGTTAGACATACGGCTATCCTACTTTTATTATGCTCGGGAAGACGCGTCCATGATCTTACGCTCCTTGCAGTGGACCAACAACATTTCATTGAAAGTGAAAATCATTTAATTTTATGGCCGAAGTTCGGTTCTAAAACGGATAATTCTAATTTCAGACAATCGGGCTGGAAATTAATACAAAATCATCTAAACAAGAAACTAGATCCTGTTTTCTGGGTTAAACAGACGTCGAATCTACTTCGTAACAGACGGGCCACGGCGAACAATAATAGTTTATTTATCAATTTAAGAGGACAGCCAAGACCGGCTTCTCGAACAATAGTCGCGGGATGGGTTAAGTCTTTACTGACTGAAGCTGGTATAATTGCGTCTCCTGGCAGCATTCGGTCCGCAGTAGCTTCGAAGAACTGGGCAGATAGCATGCCAATTGATGAGATTCTTTCCCGTGGAAACTGGCGATCTGAAAATACTTTCAGCCGTTTTTATAGACGAGAAGTTATACCAGTGTCTGCCAGTATTACGCAATCCTTCATCCCTACAAATTAATCTCGTTAGCGGTTGTAACGATATTTTATTATTAATTTTTCCTTTTGTTTCAATTAATTTATGTTTGCCAATTCATTAAATTGAAATAATTTACCTACTAGGTTTATTTTGAAATAAATCTTTTTTGTTTCTTCTATTTTTGTATTTTCTTTTACTACCACATGTACCAATTCAAATAGCTATGTATTATCTATTTAATTGAGTATTCACATAATTACAGTTATATGCTTATATACCGATTTTACCTTTCGCACATCTCCAAAGATTTTATATTTTCCTCTAAATTTTTATTAGTTGCTTACATATCTAGATAACATACATGCTTATCTTAATACACAGAACTGAGGTATTGTGCTTCTACGCACACTTCAGTCACATTGGCGTCCCACCACCAGGCGATAACAAACACGTCTCAAACCTATTAAGCTTCAAATAACGGTCAAGTGTTTAATAGCAGCGTTTTTCCTGAAATAAAACGCTTATTAAATACTTACCTTATTTGAAGCTTAAATTTTAATTCTGCCTGGTGTTTTTCGACACAATGATTAGAAAATGGCGCGCGCGCTTTCAAGACCTGCTGCGCCCCCTGGTGGTGAGTCGATGCAACTAGATGTGCGAGTGAAAGGGTAAGCTTAGGTAGAAAGAGAGGTACGATACGCGGGAAACAGAGAAGGGCCTATCTCAAACCTATTAAGCTTCAAATAAGGTAAGTATTTAATAAGCGTTTTATTTCAGGAAAAACGCTGCTATTAAGTTACATTTTTATAACATGACAAAGCCTCAGAACGTATAAAATTTCATAAAGTTTAATCAAGAAGCATAGAAAATACTAATTCTATAAAACAACAATGAGAAAAATGTTATTGCCTCAAAATAACGTGTATCATAAAATACCTCATCGGACTATGTTGTCTATGGTCGTATGCGCGCGTTTTTCAATTTAGTTGCCTAGCAACGCGATAACAATCCAAAACGCACAGTAGTATTTCGACTATTTTGATAGTAGGATGGTTTCACAATGAAAATAGCATCAATTTCGTGTCCGTGAATAAATTCAAATATTTTAGTTAAGTTTTGTATCCTTCCAGTGGTAAAATTCACAGAATTTACAATATTTTTTGCTATTATTAAGTGTTTTCGGAGTGATCATTAAAATATGAAACGTTCTAAGTAAATTTTAGTAAAATAAGGGAAAATGTTATACCTTTTGAGTTTATCTGTTCTCTTATGTTTATTTATCGCCTACAACTTCGCAGAGGAATATGAAAATGACGACAAAAGTAAGTTATTATTATTTTAACGACGGACACTACCTATGTACCTACCTAATGTCTATTTACCTACATAATTTTAGCAAGTTAGTTACCTAGCTAATACGTTTTAGTCATAATATCCTCCTAATAATAATTATGTGATAACTATGTTTATAATATCGAGTCGGATATATTTTCACGCACAATAGCGAACGATTTTAAATGAATTGATAGCTTGTTTTATTTAATGACACTAGATATTTTATATGCTGCAATTTTTAGCAGCTCTCTCTAAAAGAATGAATGATTTTCTCGTATCCTACTTTGCCGATTTCCACCATAGTGCGCTAACAGCTTATTTACATACTTCACATAATGGATAATACCTACTAATAGGTATGTAGGTAGTAGGTAGCTATTACATACCTACAGAATGGCCACTTACTAACTTCAGTAAAGTACCGTACCTCACTGCACTGATAATTAGGTAAGTAATTAGATACCTAGGTAATGTGCAGTTCATTAGGTAGGTACCGCACTTTGTCCCTATCATATTTTACATTCACAGTACTTCTATGTACGGTATGTATGTACCGGCATTGGGCACAGGTGATGTACCTACTAATGCCCTTACACCCTCCTAAAGAAGATTAATAATAAGTTACTGCGCTTAAAGGGTACGTATCTAGGCTGATGATGATAACAGGTAGGTAGCTAGGTACAAAGATTCATACAACATCAACAATTATGATAATCAATCAGAGGCAGGTCATCATTACGGTCCGCTGCGCCCGCACATCCGCTGGACAGAACGACAACAAAAGATGCGCAGACGCATACATACACGCCCCGTGGACCGCGTGAAACCGCCGCCGTTTCAACGCTATTATATGCCTTTTTGTGCGTGAACTAAAAAACCTGGTTATGGACAGGATGTAGGTAGTGTCACCTACAAACCTATTTGCGAGTCGAAACTATTATCAGAAATGAGACGCGTCGTTAATGGAAAGATATACTTAAAGGATTTTTCTTTATGTATTATTATGCTTACGGTTTTTAAGATCAAACAGACCATCAAAGAACTCATGAAGAACTCTCGCGAAAACGAAATCAGCTACATACTTACATGCAAACTCACGACCGTAATCCCTTTCGGAGAAATCTGCAGTTCCTTATAAAACTGCAAACCTCGACGACTCTCGAAAATCTCGAAAGCAGTTTTTTTTTCGCCATTCCGATGCTGATCAATGATAATGAACTTTATTTAATATGGACTCAGGTGTAGCCACTATAGAACGCCGGAAGTGGAGATGGGCAGTAGAGGACCTGAGAAACCACGCGTGGTAGGCCACTCACCAGAAATATGGGTCAATGATATTAGAAGACACGCGGGTCCCAACTGGTTGCAGAGGGCGAGGGACAGAACGTGCTGGAGAAATATGGAGGAGACCTATGTCCGAAGACGGACTGATCAAGGGCTGTGATGGATGGATGGATGTAGTACTAGATACGTTACTCTTTCTTATAATGTCACTGAAGCCTACCTTTGCAGGCATTTTCCTGTGATCCTATGAGAAGTGGTAAGATTTATGGTCATCATTCCCTTCAAAAACGCCTGCATAATAAGAAAGACCCTACTATAGGTACCTTATAGGTAACTTAGTAGCTACGAGTATTTAACAAAAAACAATTTTTTAGAACCAACTGGATCAAATACCTTTGACTATCAAATACCGACCTATCTTTTTCCGGTTGTTTCTACCTCCTCTAGGTAGATCTTACGATACCTAGAGTGTGTTCTCATTTGAACTCATTCGAAGGACCAAACACTTAGTTAGGTATAGCATAGCATATGCTCACGACTATATTCCCCGAAGGGGTATTCAGATATATTCTGAAACCTCAGAACATCCACGCTTTACCAGTAGTACCGAACTCTGTCCAGTGTGACGGGGGTGAGCCCGTCGCCACTTATAATGGACAGTGGGTAGGTATAATACATTCCTCGAAATTGAAGCATGCAGGTTTATTCACGATGTCGGTTCCTCAGTTAAAGATACCTAAGGTAAATCTATGTTGGTCCTTGGAGTCGGATCTTTATGCAAGAAGCAAGCCTGTACCTACTAAACTAAAACGTTTTGTTTAGAACAGGCGTCCAGAACCCATGGTTACATACAAATTGGCCTATCGAATGCAAATTCTATCGTGACGTGACTTAGCCAATAAATATAAACTCGTGCCACGCAGTGCACGCGCCACCGTATTTTCCGCGTTTTTCCTCATTTCCCGGTTAGATATCTGGAATCATTTTCCAATATTACGTCCCCCGATACAGCTACTCGCATCTTTTCAAATATTTACCTCCTTTTTTCCCCAAATAGGTCCTACCTAGGTACTTTGTTATCGTACAACTGCAGTTTTCTCAATCAATACCTAATGATTTTATTGATTACCTTAATACTCGTTCTAGATGTACAATAATTATAACTCAAGTTAAACCGACTTCGAACCCAGGTCGGTCGCAGTAAGGACGACATGTTCAGGTGGGGATTCTCGGATGCGCAAAATGTGAGTTGCTTGTGTGGAGCTCCACAAACGATGGCCCATCTCACATCGTGCCGTGCGTGCCCTAACACCTGTACGCAGGAGGAGCTCATGACCGCTAGCGACGGTGCAGTATCGGTTGCCCACTTCTGGCAAGGTACTATTTAGCGACTTTGTTCAAAATTTGAAGTCGACACGATAAGAAGAAGAAGATTATAACTAGGTATCTAATGATTGTATACGACAGTGACGAAGGTCTATCAGCAGGTCGGAACCAAAAGTACTCTCAATCATGCACTCAGATATTTGAGTTGAGAGTATAGTACTTTTGGTTCTGTTATTTTTGGAGCGTTGATTGCGAGTCTGTAGAAAACCCAAGAAAGTCTACATGTCCGAAGACACCTTTATCACATCATTTAATGAGAAAGATATGGAAAACAAGGAAGTACAATACCTACTAATTGACGTGGTAAAACTATAAAACCTTCGACTTTTACAAAACAGTATTGAGGAAATGCGTTTTCTGGTACAAAGCCAGGAGCATGGTACGGGGTGGTGTGGTACATCCCGTGAAAAGTTCAGACGAAGCCAAAAGCGAATAGCGATTGTGAACGCGGTATCCTTGACACTCTTTTATTATCATCTACAATCTACATTGCAATAAAACGTGTTTAGATACGACGCAAAAAGAGGAGTACCAGGTATTATAAGTTGGACGCCTATTGTCTGTGTGTTGAATCGTCTGGGAGCTACGATGCTCTACTAAATAATAACCAACATTACCTATGTACAGAATTTCAAGATCTGTGGTGAAATGAGCTGCCTTTGAATGGGGTAATGCCTTGGAGTACCTACTTCAGTGCTGGCTTTGAAAGCTTTGTTATAAAAAACTTCGAAACAAACATACAGTACCTAACAGATATCAATAAAATGTTAATAATATAGTTACCGTGTTTATATCTCAAGCTCTATTTTGTAACATGTTTTGTACCAAACTTAAAAAGTTGCTGAAGCTACCGGGGAGAGCCAATAAACTGTGAAACCTGTTTATTTCGGAGATCACGCGATGCAATATGTACCTACTAGCGAAGCACCCCGAAATGTTTGTTGAATGTCGACTCTCCGTCAATCGTCGTCGAGTCGACGAAATTGTTTGTATTCAGGTTGCATGCTCAACTTTTCAGCAATGCATTTTGTGTAATGAATGGCATGATAGATGGCAAATACTCTGCATAATTTTGTTTGTCTGTAATTGTATATGGCTAAGCTATTAAATAAATAAGTAAGTTAGTTGCAGATTAGTTTTTCAATGTGTACTAGTAGGTAGACTAGGTACTTATTGTCTTCAGATTCTTTAACTCGTAACGTGTTTATTTAGAGCAGTTTAAAAAAATTTGGGGTTTGGAATTTTGGGAAAAGATGATGAACTAGGATCACTTATCTTTCATTTTTCGATATCACAACTCGTATTACGATCTGTATTGGATTAATTTTACGATCAAATACTAACTGCATACAAGCGAAGATCATATTTTCAATACCAAGTTGGCCTGATTTCCGTTAAAATAAGCAGATTCAATGCTAGGATGGAAATGGATTTGTATGGAAATCTTTGAGCCACTGTTACTTTGAAACTTCAACGGAAATCACAGACACGGATATTAGTATTTACAAGACGTTATTTGGTTATTAACCAAAACATTATTAGCCATTCGTTTGTAAGGAGCGCGCTGACAGTTGCATTTAGTAGCCAAATCTCGTAGCCGTGATGTGAGCATATACTATGCGTGCAAATTTTAACTCTAATAACTAACCTCGTCCACCAGTGTTCCTGCTAGTATCACCGGACCAGCACGAGCACACTCCTCGGTTGGAGGACTTCTTCTGGACCGGTTCGGGAGACGGTCCACCTCCACCTCCTGATCAACCGCTACCAGCCCCCTTGGAGCCGTCAACTCCCATTGTGAAGACTACAACTGTGCTGGCTACTGTGTACCTGGATTCTTATCCGCCGCAGGTATTTTAACATGACTTAGGGCCTGTTTCACCACTTATGAATAAGTTCCTAATAGCTTATCTGAGAGATCGTTTGACATATCTTTTTCATACAATAACATGTTAAACTTTCTGTCAGATAAGCTATTAAGAACTTATCCAGAAGTGGTGAAACAGGATTTTATTCGTAGATTAACATGCAGTATAGCAGCCAAATGAGTAATCTAACAGCAGAATAACGAATAAGGTTCGCACCTAACAAGTGTATAAAAAGCAGAAGAAATAGTTTTAAAGTGGTTTTAAAGTATTTATTTTATGGTACTTAATGCAATTCGTACAATCTTTTGGGTCTTAGAACCTGTATGAAGAGATCTCAGATGGATGCTAATTACATTCTGATACACGCATAATATTTTTGTTGTACGCCACTGAAGAGATTCTCAGAAGGACCAGGGTAGCCGATATAGCCCGAAAAATCGGTATACTCATATAGCAAATGAGTGGGGCACACTGCTCGCAGAACAGACGCGAGACGGCCGAATAGTTCTAACCTGACGACCGCGTACTGGCGGCACAGCGCAGGACCGGTCGTTGTAGCGATCATTGTGGAGTAATGTCTAGCAGTGGACGTCTATTGGCTGAGATGATGATAACGCCACTGATGACAGTGTAATTACAATCAGCATTCCAATACCTCTAAGCAACTGTTCAACTCATTTACAGGCAGTAACAGACAAAAACTCAGGAGAATGTATATTCAACTGCGGCGAGGCCGGTACACCAGATAGCTTGGAGCCAGAGATACCGGAAGACAGGCGTTATTGGTTACTGACTGTCATCCAAGGATCGACACCCGACAGCCTGCAGCTGAAGCTAGCTAGGCTTTATCAGAAAGCTTTCCTAAGGTAATTCTCCGTTCTAAAGAAGATACATTGCGCAGTTGGTGTTATTTTCCAAGCCAAATTAAAGGCCTTGGTGGCTGGACAACACTTTTGGGACTGTTCCAGCTACCAGGGCCCTGTTTAATAAACGCGACAAGTGACAATTGACAATAACAATACAGAGTACATTGTTGAGAATGCTACGACACTGCAAGTTTAGCGTCATTAGTAACCAGCTAACTATGTACTCTGAATTGTCATAGTCAATTGGTATTTGTCGCGTTTATTTAACAGGGCCCGCTATGCACTGTAGTGAAGTGTGGCCCACGTAATCTTCATCACCTTCAAAAATTAAAGGAAGGAGGGCTATTGGGTCATATTTATAGGTCCTAAAATTAATCATGAATACAGGGTGAAAACTTAAATGCTTTACATACTTATGGGGTGCTCCAGACCATACCAAACTAAAATGGACAACTTTCACTGCGGGACCAACACTGAAAAAAAATTCTGCTGTTCCATACATTTGGGTCGAGTCACCATTGATTTTTGTCTATGGACCAGCTGATTTTATTTTTGTAGTAATTAATGTATTTAAGTTTATATCCTGTATAATTTATGCTACAAGTAGGTACCTATTTACGTTAACATCGAAATCTACAGTAATTTTTAAGGTACACAAATATAGATTTCAGTGGTAAAGATAATATAATACCATTTTCAGACAACAAGAACGACATCTTGGTATCATCAAGTCTTTGGATGCACCATCTGCAAGAAAGAAACACGACGTTCATTCATTTATCGTCAACAAAGACTTCAATCAAATAAATCCTTATAATTCAAATACACCATTAAGATACTACGATATACAGAGTTCTATAGTTTCTCCCATAGAAACTGTTGTCACAACTCAAATAACAAATACAATAGTAAGTATGCCGGAATGGTATACAGAATACAACAAATTTATTCCTGTGGAAGGTAATGCTACATCAAAAAGTTCCCAAATAAAAGCAACTAAAATAAATGAAGTTGAATCATGGATACTAGCAACTCCAACAGTAATTCTAAAGAAAAGAGAAGTGACTGATAGAGAAGAGATAGAAGAAAGCAAAGATGAGTTGTTAGAGGAGAATAAAGAAGAATCGATAGAGCCTTTGGATGATGATGCCAGTAATGAAACGTTATTGTTCAAAAGGGAAATTATAAAGCCAGAACAGCAGCCACCTGTGCAAGTCCATATTCAGAATATAACTGAGGTAAGTTAACATCAATAAACAGCGACAATAATGAATCTAAGTTTTATGATATAAAAGCAATCGAGTGAATAAAAGCGAAGAAGCTTTCAAAAACAAAAATCTTTCCAGTAGTTTTCGCGTGACGCGCGAAAATACCTTAGGAATAAAAATAAAAAAAAATCTTGGACATTGTCACACAAATTATATAGTCACATTTAAAGTTCCAGAATCTAGCCTGGACTTGTATTATGATAACTAGACAACGATATAGAATACATAGACACAAACACCCATGACTCGGTTACAAATATTCATATTCATCATACAAATATTTGTCCCTTACGGGATTCGAACCCGAGAACCTCGGCACAGCAGGCAGGTTCACTACAGACTGTGCTGTCGGGCCGTCGGGAGGAATAAACAGAGAGACAAAAAATAAAAGAATGAATGAAACCTTTAAAATTGGTGGTTTGTAGTCAGGGACACCTAAAAACCATATCGTTACATTTTTTTTGTAAATATCTTCAATGTTACAGTTTTATAATAGTAGACATTCTAATTTTTAATGTCAATTTTTTTTTCATATGAACCGAAATACCTAATAGGAATAACAACTTATTATCAGAATCCTAAATCCACCTTGACACAACTTGAGCCAAAGAAGTGTAGCAGCTTACACCATCATCATCTCATTTAAGAGCTACACTTTTGTCGGTGGAGCATTCGCCAATCCAGTCTATTTTCCGATAGTGTCTTGAGTTCCTGATGGCAGCTTACAAGCATGTTCAAAAAAGATGTAAGCAGTTGTAACAAAGTTTAACCCCGCAATATAATGCAGTCCGCAGAGACTGGGAGTGTACAGATAGTGTACGTGGTGCTGGTGGGCGGACGAGCGGTGCCAGCTGCCGTCGCCGCGCGCGACATGAGGCTGGTCAGGGACGCAGAGGTCGCCAGGGAGCTGGGCGCCGTCGTCACCACTAAGGCTGAGCGTGAGTTTGAGACTGTAATAAAGTAGTGTAAATAAAAACAAAATATAATAATGCCAGAGTACCTAGATCAATTATAATATGATCGCAATGTTTGAAATACTAACATTTAATATTTTGGAAAAAGGCAACGTACCTATATAATTTAAAAAATCATATTATCTTAATAACACTTGTTAATAATTATATTAATCCACTATACCAAAGTTTGATATAAATGTTGCTGAACATAGAAATCTTTAGGTTCAATTTCTCTGATAGAAATGCAGTGGCCGATATAAATAAAAAAATTATGAGACTAGACATAAGTCTAAAAAGTTGCGCAGGCTATAAAGATTAAACTAGATTGTTGTTGGTTATCATACAATTTTGGAAACTCAATGTCATTAATTTGTTATTAAGTTTTCAAGTTGTTTATAAACTGTTAAAACAATCTTCCCAGCAGCGTACCTGAAGGCAGCTGAAGGATTAGAGGGGGAAGTCGCAGGAGCAGGGGGAGTGCACGGAACTGAACTATGGGCATTGGCCATAGGAGCTAGTATTGCAGTACTTCTTATACTGGCTTTGTTAATACTGCTATGTCTCGCTCACAGGTAAGCCTATGCACAAGATGACCTTGCTAATGAAGATAGTAGCTATAAAGTTGATAATTAATTTACAGAAAGAAATCCATGAAATCAGCAGAATCTTTAAGAGCATATAGAAATGAGTTGATGAGAGAAGCAGAACGGAATCAATTGAAGCAAGTTCACGAAGAAAAGGATGGCAGGGTTCGTATACTAAATGTTGACTATTTAAGGACATCTGATAGCAGAACATTTTATATTCATTCTGTTTTCAGCTCATTAGTGTGGTATCACCAAGTAGAACAAGACCAAGCAGTACTCTGCTGCCAATTTATAGAGCTGGTAGTGCGTCTGGGTAAGAATTGCCAAAACCAAAGACTACAACCTTCTTTTTATGCTTTTTTTCGAATTACGTTATCTTTTTGTGTCTCCATTAGTTCGTCCACAACTTCATCAGGAGTATCAGAAGTAGCAGCCGCTTTACGTCGAAGACAGAAGAAACCGCATGCTTTAAGAATGCCACAAAAGAAGAGAGGTTGGTTGGCCGCTTGAATTTTTTTCTTGTAAATTCTACGGCATTTACAGGCTCTTAAGCACCAGTTTTCTTCGTTTTTCAGTAGGTACAACAGACAGTTTGTTGGAAGCAGCTGGATTGGATAGTTCAGATAGTGGCCAACCATCGGCACCTCAAACGCCTACTTCATATCTTTCCATGCCATCTGTTAATTCTTTCCCAAGGTATTTATTTTCAATGCTGGAAATTTGTGATATTTTAATGAAATATCTGGCATGGCAAGTGGATAAACAATAGTAAATTTCTTGTTCTAGGGGTAATATGGTAGAACCATTATCGCGTATTCTAGAACCGGTTTCGGTCCGTCACCTTGACATAGATTCTCCTATATCAAGTCCGAAAGACCCAAGGCCGAAAACTGGTGAGAAGGCCAAAGATATAGTACCGAGAAGACAAATGGCATCACAACTGGTGCGTCTTGGAAGCATTGACAAAGATCCAGGGGTTATAGGACCGTTGGTGTGGGATTTACACTGCCAGAGAATTAAGGATGGTAAGTGGCTTTAAGTAGCAACTTAAAAAAGTAGTATCGTTTGGTACCGGGTAGGATTGATTTGGATGGGATAAACACCTTAGATTAATGCATATTTTATTGCGAATGTACCGCAGACAAATTCGGTATGTTCCGGCATATATTAGCTTATTTATGGAGACCGATGATAAAAACTTTTCGTGACAGTTAGCTTAGCGTTTTGGTATACTTATAGCGAATAATTGCTCAAGTGAAAAATGCTGGTTTATTAAAAATGTAATTTTCAGCTTCGAAACCGCCTAGCCCATCCAAATCAACAGCGTCAGCTCAAAAGACGGGTCAGTCTCGTATGCGGCAAAGATTCAACGAGCTGATGGATGATGCTTTCACACTATTCGGCAGTGCGGGTTCGAGTCCCAACTCACATGACACGTTTACTGTGGATACTGAGAAGGAAAGTGAGAAAGATAAAAAGAAAAGAGGTCAGTTTAAAGTTTTAGATTTGACGAAGGCTTTTGATTGAGTAAGACATCAATTTTGACTATAATAAATTAAGTATGTTGATGGTAAATCATCAAATTAACATTTATGGAAAATAAACATTCTATCAGGGTATTTCGAATGCCAAATCGAACTTTTCTATGCATAGGTAAATGCTTCCCCGTGGTGTCCCTCAGGGCAGTATTCTTGGTTCAATACTATATGATCTGCACATAACACAAATCAATTCAAGTTTTACAAACGAAAGAAATAATTTCAGATGGGGAATTAACTCAAGCTCGTAATGACAACGTGCGTTTACCAGGATCACCTTATACTGCGTTAGATACCGTCAGAGGTCGTTCTGCTGGTCCAGGGTAAGTTGAATCTCGTTTCAGTATCGTATCGGGCTTTTTGATCACTGAACTAAGATATATTTATTTATTTATTTATATATTTGGTGTTGCAGCAGAGGTAGTGCCAATGTGGATACAGAAGGCTCAAGGCCTCGCACTTCGTTCAGCAAGCCTGTAGAGCGCCGGGCCCCGCCACCTGCCAGAGCGTGGGGTCCTACGCCACCACATGTAAGTCTCTCTTTTGAAACCATATGGAGTGATTGTGGGAGAGTTATTGTCCTTTATCTATGTATATCCAGTGTTTGAAAATATTTTTAAAACTTCTGACTATTTAAATAAATAACACTGCTAACGAAAGATAGTTTTTTAGCTGTGGCGGCTAAATATCATTCTTATTCGTAAGATACCACTACCCGCGCAAGTTTTATGCATCAAATTCCATACTGTTTAATGCACCAGAGAGTTGATTGCACTCAAAATATATTGTCAGCGCAGCAGCGATATGCCTGAAATGCCGTGTGGTACGCCGTGGCCATCACTACACCCACAGAACATTATAACAGGGGTTAGAATTGCAAATTAGGCGTGAAACGTGTCGCCACAGGTTATGCAATGACTTGCACAACACCATAAGGCGCGCGGCATGTTGCGAGCGAGAGGGCATGAGTAATTGTAGCAGCGTGAGCGGGAAGACAATTGGCGACAGCCGTTTCCGAAGCAAAAGCGCTACTTTGCATTTCTAACCCCTCTTATAATGTTATGTGATTACACCCAAAGGCACGACCGCCTTATTGAAGAGAGAAAGTGTACTTTAGGACCGCAGTTTAGGATATTAAAAAAATAGACAGCAAATCGAAAGCATTTCTTACCTGTCATAATCATAATCACAGTCCCTAGGTGCCACATCCCTTCCGCCGCCAGCAGTGAATCCGGCGTTGATCCTGGCCGAAGGTCGCCTGGCGCCAGAAGACCCGGCATTACCGCTCATATCGGCAATCAAGACCGAAATACAACGCATGCGCGAAACTGCACATAAACCTAAAACATAGAAACTAAGGGAGGAACAAAACATTTTGAAGGTAAAACTTTAAAGTTTAGTTGAATTCTTGATATCATTTTGGTGTTGTGGTTGGGGTGACTGATGCTGAGAAATTATTCTACCCTCATTCTTCTAATGCTCAATATGAGCTAGAAAAAGACAAACTATGATTTCTTTTTGATTTGGTACGTAAACCAAACACGTTTTTGGTACTGACATATACTCTAGCGATAGACAAGCTCGATCAAACAAACAACATGTCACACAAATAAACACAAAATGACACATTGCGATCTGTCATTGCCATAGTGACGAAGTGAACTCGGGAACATCAATGCGGTGCGCCCACCGCATTCAAGTGGAACATGTTCCTTCTATGAAAGGGCCTGTCTATCGCTAGAGCGTAAGTCAATGTTTTTTGTCTATTTATTACACCCTTATTTTCTAAAATAATCATAATATTGTTGAAAACTAAAATAATGTTACAATAATCATTCCTAAAAATGTTTTTACTATTTCTTGTATAATAAATAATGTTATACTCTCTCCTTACGAAAGTTTAAAATGTTAACAGAAAACTCATCTCAAAAAATGATTTTCGATAGTATTCTGCAATAAAATTGTTTTTGTTTTGCACCTCCTATTGGAACACAATGTACTGCTGGTATAATTTAATCTGCAGTCTAGTTTGGACTCAAAAGTAGAGATAAGTGGATAAGAATGTAATTTACAGTAGAAAAGTTGATGTAAGGATAGGCTTTGCCTATATATATAGGTGTGTTAAAAGTACATAACTAATTTAAATAATGTAGGTAATGCAAAATGTATTTTGACTTTTTGCAAACCGTTTTACTTATGTGTTGAATATTTTAACTCTTGTTTTCTATTTGTTATCTATTTTGTTGTGATTTTGATAATCAAATAACATCTTTGATGCCAATTAATATAAGTTAGAACTGTAAGTACAATCAACTTATCTACCTGAATCTTTTTGAAATCATGTTAGTGAATCTTTTTAATAAACATCTTTTACATTTAAATCCGGCGTTTTATTGAAAAGAAATAAAGTATATTTTTATGTGCAACTTTATTTGTACTTTTTTGTTGTTTTTGATTATAATATAAAAACATCTACATAAATGAATATACAATACTTGTTACGATTACATTATATTTACATGAACAGTTATACCAAAACGTATCGACAGTCTTTTGAAGAACTTTGGTTTTAAATTTTAAAACCTCATTTATGAAGATCTACACACAACAAATAGGGCGAATCGATTCAGCACACACATACATCGATTTTAAATGCATACAAAAATCGCCTTGCCTTTTATTGTGTGTGGAACTCCTAAAATGTTAATTACAGTGCTCTAATTTATATTTTAGTTTAGTATACTTGAAATTATAGTAATATTGCCCTTGATTAAAAATAATCTGTATTATTTATAAACTAGAGTTTAAAATCAATTTCTGTAAATCGACGAGATCCTAAACCCCAAATAACTTAAAACTATAACATTTATTATGCATAAATATTGGTCATTTAGACGTTTTAATCTTAAAATAAATTAGTATAACGGCACGTGAAAACTGACTTCAGAAAACAGACAAAACCTTTAAACAGTTTCAATGTGCTTCGATACTAACACAAAACAATTAATTTCGTAAAAAAATTAACTCAAATTATTAACAACCGAACAATAAAAAAAGCCGATAACTTTTCGAATGGGTTTGTTATAGCTTGGCAAAAAAGACTTGTTACAAGTGGAACTAATTATTTCAGAGTAGTGGTCTTGCCAGGTTTTGCGTGTTTTTGACTTCCTTGCAAAGAAAGTGGCGCCCTAATTTTTTCAAAACTATTTTTTGCCAAGCTCTGTACGGATCTATGAAGACCACCATACGAATAGTTAACGGGACCATCACAAAGTTTTCCGTCGCCAATTTAAAATAAGGAACTTTTGGGCTGTTTGCAGAAATCTAGAATCCTAGCACGTGATGTGCTATTCTAAAAAGGTCTACAAAGAATATGAAAGACCTGTGCATTTGTATCAATAACCCTTCTTCTGTCGTAGTCGGGTAAAAAGATTATATTCCAGTGTACACAAGGTATGAAGGTGGAGTATATCAATATAAAATTATTCTATATCTATTATAAAATGAAAATTATGGTAGGTACTCGTATGTTACATGACAATTTCGCTAACTTTGGAATGGATAAAATTTCTTTTTTCATGGGCACAGGCAGGATAATATTTAGGGGGGTGCATCTGACTAAATCCATACATAAAGCAAGGGTGGATCTAGGATTTTGCAACTGAAATAGGAACCAGGAGTAAGCGAGCGAAGTGAGCTCGAAATCTTTCAACACTATTTTTTGGCTGTGTCCAGAATATTTCGGTATTGTACAGGAAGATAGCTAAAATTGTTAAAATAGATACCTGGAGGGACCGAAGCAAGCTCGAAATTTTTCAGTACAATCTCTCGGCTGTGTCCAGAACATTTAGGTATTGTAGAAGGAATCAGGAAGATAGTTGAACGAATGAAATATACATTTGGAAAATTTTCAGCAATACGTATTTCTCAGCACTATAATTTGGTTATAGTTTAATAAAAATCTAGAACTCGGATATAAAATTTTACCAACGGTTCAAGTTCCTTGCACCCCCTTCCGCCTCCTGCGCCCATGTCTTTTTTCAATCTGTTTCATTTAATTTACGAGCAATTTTGGCTAATGGCCCACTCTTTTTTACTATAATCCAAGTCTCCTTTCAAATCACATGTCCAATTAAAGATGAAATACATCTTCTATACATGGGCCCGAGCCCTAACTCTGGCTAGATATGTATCACTTATTTACACAATCACATTAGTTTTGCACGTAGTGTGCGTGTGATTGCTATGTGGACTGCAGGGGTTGGTGTGGTGCAAGTCTCCTCCATTGGTTTGGTTGTGATTCTTCGTCCTGCAAAAGATTGGTAAAATTTGCTTTATTATGATAAACTTTTATAGTTATTTGTATTTCGTAATTCACCCGTAGAGAATACGAGAAACATCGAGATTTATCGGTCTTAGTTACTTTATGCAAGCCATTAACTCTACAGTGTGAGATTGTTCTCAATTTCCCCCTGTATAGGTAGTTTGTATACTGTGACGAACATGTATCAGAACAGGCCGATTGGAATAACTGAAAGTTAGTTGAAAGCTCTATTAATAGAGAATACTAGAGGACCGCGGCGAACTTCGTAAAGCCTTAGAATCTTCCCGACACACACTTGGCCGTTTTTTATAGCCTATGTTAATCACTGATAATGTAGCTTTCTACTGGTGAAAGAATTATTTAGATCGGTCCAGTAGTTTCGGAGCCTATTCATTACAAACAAACAAAAAATCAAATCTTTCTTCTTTATAACATTAGTATAGATAAGTAAAGGAAGGCCAGAATAAGTGAACAATAAAATCATGAAACTGACTTTACCAGCACAATATTGGCGGTTGCTCAACAAGTGTTAAAAACAGCGACAAGATAATTTTCCATCTTTTTTTTATGTCATGAATAATTTCGAAAATAATTGGGTAAATACCTGTATGATGGTGATAGAGACAGTGTCAGGCTTGATGTCTTTGATGTCCTTCTGGTCTTCAGGCACTTGCTCGGGGTGGTCCATGTTCTCCATATTATTTCTGGAACTGATTCCACATTATGATTACATTTTCAAATGAAAAACCGGCCAAGAGCGTGTTGGACACGCCCATGATAGGGTTCCGTAGCCTTTGTATAAGTAGTAGCCAGAACAGATTTTTAATTTTCATATATCGGCTATTTTATAATTGTCATTGAAAATACTTTCTAAGACCTACATTGTTTAATATTTATGATATTTTACTTCAGTCTTTTAATAGTTAGATATGTAGAGTCCTACAAGGGAGTATTTGGGGCAAGGCATACAGAATGGATGACAGTATAAGGAAAAAGAATGGGGCTTAATTCAGAACAATAATTTTATTGAAACTAAGCATGTTGAGGATTTATTTGCTCAAGAAAAAGCTCGTATAAATAATCATTATAGAGCTTTTAGCAACAAAAATTTGAACTTAACCTTATGTAATAATCATCTCTAACTACTGTGAAGTGAGATTGTCTGTGATTAACATATAAAAGTATATATTACTTACTTCCTGCTCCCGGAATGGAACCTGCCCCCCTCCCCGCGTATCCTGTTCATTGCGTGTCTGTGTCTTGATTCGTGCAAGTATTTCTGCAAGTTAAATATGTTACATTTAATATCACCCTTATGTAAATTATACATGTAATGTTATGTTTTGGATAGCCACATAACACCTAAATAAAAATATCACTTCGCAAGCGTATCACAAAGTTAATGAAAAATGTTTTTAAAATCTAGGATTTAGACAGTACTAGCGACCTGCCCCGGCTTCGCGCAGATACACAAAACGAGTCGGTCTATCTATCAGTGAAAACCGAATCTAATCCATACGGTGTCTTATAAGGACATAAAGGAAGACCGAAAAACGTGGCGATTATTTATGTTAGTGATAGTGACCACCAACAACACTGCATAACATCATCTGTAACAGATGTCAAGCCCATGATGATGATGATGATGACTGACCACGGAGAATAGTGCATATTATTACGCAATATTGTAGCAAATAAATCTCATTTTCAGCTAATTCGCAGCCACATAAGATATGTATAACAGGTAGATGACACGGTACGATGTGTCGAGACCTCCGCTTCTAAATACCTAGTAGATTCAATAAATTACATATATGTATGTAACATATGTATCACAACTATATTCCCCGAGGGGGTAGTCAGATATATTCTGAAACATCAGAACATCCACGTTTCACTAGTAGTACCGAAAGTCTGTCCAGTGTGACGGGGAGTGAGCCCGTCGTCTCTTGTAATGGACAGTGGAGTGGACAATACAATTCTTCGCGATGTTTTTCCTCACCGATAAGCCAGTGGTGTTACTAATTGTACATGAGTCGGCCTGGACGGGGATCGAACCATCTCGCTTCCTGCACGGCAGGCAAGGTTATTCGCCACTGGACCACCGCGGCTTCACGGCAGCAACTACAGCTGTGTATAATATGATCGCTCACCGGCCTCTCCTTGGGTATCTTGCCCTGCTCGTGCAGCTTGGCCCGGGCGGCCCTGCGCTTCAGTATCCGCTTGTACTGCCTCGCGTTCACGTACAGGAGCGGCTCCTCGTCAGACCCCGCGGCCGACGAGCCCGCGCCTTCCGACGATGTCGACGCGCCCGCGTTTGTGTTGTTGTTTCCACCGTTTACCATCTGAGGGGAAATAGTTACTGTAAAATTGCAATTGCACTCGAATTATCTTTTCGGACCCACCACTCATTGCTACCACTGTAACTTCAGGAAACAAAGAACAGCAGCGGAGACGCCAAGTCCATCGAGCCCATGGAATACTGTGTTTTGGATCCCGCAAGGAATTTAAAGCAATCAAATTAGGTAGTAAGTAGTTTGTCGATTTAAATATTGCTGCATGTGTCTTATCTTGTCTTGCTCGAGATTATATTTGAAAATAAACGAGCGCGACATATACAGACCGTTTGTATATTGAGCAGTATGCTATGCCGACAGGAAATGTTTGCGAATGTATATTGAAATTCGATCTCGACATAGCCATAACATATCTAACAAAAGGTTAATTTTGTAATTTGACCATTTTAGACCGTAGGACATAGAAATGTCCTAAGGTCACTGTATAAATAGATGAAAATGTAACTTCAGAGATGCAGTAGAGTATAGTTGTTGAAAAGTTTTGTATAGAACTCGGAGTAGTATAGATAACAATAAAACCGTACCATGACAATGTTAGGCTGGTTGACGATCTGTTGTTGCTGGACTGCATTACCGACGCCCGCAACCTGCACCAGGTTACCATTCAGGTTTATCACTGGAAAAACAAACGTACATTTTAAGAACTGAGAGAAAACTGAGCTAAAAGACATGAATGGAGGAAGACGACGTATTGAACCGACCCCAAGTACTGTACGTACCACCAGAAGCCGTAGCCTGCTACACGTGATACGGCTGCACCACGTCTTTTACCGTGTTCGTTCGTTCGCGCAAATAGAAAGAGACCGAAGGTGTGATAGCGCTATATCACGGTGACATGCTACCCATGCTGAAGGCGTAGCATGTTGTACGTGATACGGCTATATGATGCCTTCTATCTCGTTCGTTCGCGCGCAAATAGAAAGAGAGCGAAGGTGTCAAAGCGCTATATCATGCTGCCACGCTGGTACTACTGTAATAGGGTAAGGGAAGGGAGATAGTGCACATTTTAGGAGAAATAAAACCCAATGCGCTAGCTTGGACATATTTAACGAATGGGGGAAGACAGGATATCTGGGGTGACCGTCTCGTCGTTCGTTCAGGTATCGCTGAATAGAGCAGGTCACCAAGGATCATGAGAGAAAAGAAGAAATGCTCAATTGCGTTGAGATGGCACCTTAGATCAAAATAAAATTAATGGATAGGCCTAAAGCGCGGTAAGTTGAAGCAAACTACTGGTGCACTTGGTCCATACAAACTAGCGCCATTATCTGTCAAATCTAGGGCACTTGCATACAAATTTGAAGTAAACCTTTCATTTGTTTTGCCTCATTTTTCTGGTTTGAAATGTTCGCGTAAGGCCTATCCATTCATTTTATTTTGATCGAAGGATGGCACAGGAAAAGAATGTTGTGCTTTATTGATGGAGCCCAAGTCCTTAGATCTTAGTAGTCATACATTTAGAACATGGTATTACATGTAGGATGAAACGGACTCACGGTGTGGTCTGAGACTGAAATTGTGGATCAGCCAATTGATTTTCTATGGGAGGTCCTAACATTATTGTCGTTTTTCAACCCATGTAGGGACCCTTAGGGAAAGTTACTTAGTTTCATTGTCTGAAAACACCCACGAAATTGGTGCATACTCACTGGTAGGCTGATGGATAATCTGGTGTTGATCCATAGTGGGCTGGGCGCTGGCCGTTGGCTGGTAGATGAATGTCTGTCCGTCCGGCGTCTGTACGAGTTGCATCGGCTGCATGTTGTTGCCTGCACCTGGAGTTCAGAGATAACTTGTGTTATCTTTTTTGTTTTGTTTATTTATTTTATAGTATTCGGGATGTTGGAAGAGTGCGGGAGAGCGTCGATACACGCAATCTAGATTTTCTAAGCTATTTTTCCATATATAAAACATTACTTTTATTAATACCGTCTACGAGTGTTCTACGACAAAGTTTTGTATGGAATTGACAACGCTGCAACCACCTTAAATATGTAGATACATAATTTATAAGTATTATAAAATTAAATATTACCTTGAAGGCTTGAAATCGGAACCACTTGTAACTGCTGCAGTTGCTGTCCATTTGGTGTTGCTACCTGTAATAAATTGTTACATTAATAAAATTTTGTTATTCTACTTTAACTTAATTTGAAGAGAATACAGTTTCAAAAACAAATTTTTGTTGATTGATGTTTCAGTTAGTTTTGTAAATTTTTTGATGCAATAGGACATGGTCAGAGTTTGTATTGTTATTGTACAACATAATTATTTTCCTAACTATTTTTACCCATTGCTGGGGAAATGTATCCCCTTGTCTTCTGGTGTGTAGAACCCACCACACACTCAGGGGCATCTACCTACAATTTGTTGGCCTCACATCAAGGAACAAGCACTTTTGTCATAATTTGCTCCATCTCACTGGCAGTAAAAAATACCAGTTCAGACAACAATTTTCTCAATTTTCACAAATTTCTTATATTAGATCAGTGGTCCCGAAAAGTCCTTAACACAAATATAAATAAAGTTTGATACTACTACCTGGATCTGTGGTGTTCCAATCTGATTGCATGAGTGGACAATAACATAATTTTAATGTAAGTTAAATACATTTTGAGCTTTTTATTGGTAACTAGAGTTTACCCACAACTTCGTCTGCACCTTAGTCTGCACAAATCATATACCAGATTTTAAGTCAAAATCAGATTGAACAATGAAGTCTCGGGGGGGACTTGAACCCACACTCTTCCAAACTGGTGAATTGCATTATCCAATATCGCCACCGAGCCCACTACCCGGAGAACGAAATTTTCAATCTAGCACAACATGGCTGTAACATGTTTATAATTAATATTTAAAATCATAAGATATCAAACAAAAAACGTTTCATTAAAATCCGTTCAGTAGTTTTTGTGTGATGTTGTTACAAAGAAACAAAAATTCTAAAAAGGGTTGATTTGCAGTCAGGGACCCTTAAAAACAATATCATAATCTTTTTCTTGTCTGCATCTTCAATCTTCAATGAACAGACAATCTTCTGTTTCAGTTTTATAATATTATAAATTATTATTAAAATTCTAACTAGATTGTCTTCATACCTGTATAGCAGGAGCGGATGTAGGTATGGCATGAACGACAATCTGTTGTCCGTTGGGGCCCTGAATCATGTGGGGCCCGTTGCTCATCTGCAGCACCTGGACTTGTTGGCCGTTGATCGTCATCACCTGCGCTCCGTCAGCGCTCTGGATCTGAGCGTGCTCCATCGTCACTCACTGGAATTGTATGATATTTTGGTAAGTGCACATAGACCAAAGTCAAATTAGAATGGTCATATGGAAAATTATGGAAAACACTTTTGTTGAAATTTAAATGTATCTAATGTGGATGTTGTTGTCTACTAGTAAAACATGGATTTACTTAGGTTTTATAATATCTCTGACTACCCCCTTGGGGAATATAGTCGTGAGCATATGCTATGTTTAGTTGTTTGTCGAGGTCACTTTAGGCACACCCTGAACACTAGACAAACGGACTCACACTGAGAGAGAATATACATTACTAGTGTCCCGCGACTTTGTCCGCACAAATTATACACGACTAATTTTTTAATTAGTAACGAAACTTTAATGGTGTTTTCAGACCGTGAATCTGAGCAACTTTCCTTAAAGAACATGGGTCGAAAAAAGAGAAAAATTTTTGGACCTCCCATAGAAAATCGAACGGCATGCACTTTTGTATGGGGGTCCAAAAACTTTTCTCGTTTTTCGACCCATGTTCCTTAGGGAAAGTTGTTCAGATTCATGGTCTGAATACACCCTTAAATGTTCGTTACTAATTAAAAATTTGTGGTGTATACCAGATTTTAAGTCGGATCTGATCATAAGCTTTCAAACAAATAAAGTTTCATCAAAATTGGTTCAGTTGTTTTTGCGTGATGCGCGAACAAACAGACAGAAAAATTTCTAAAAAAAATTGATTTTGATTCAGGGATACCTAAAAACCATATCGTAATCATTTTTTTGTAAATATCTTCAATGTACAGACACGCTTCAGTTAGTTTTATAATAGTTTAGATGTATGTATGATACTGAGTGCGACTGAGATAGAACTACACCATGGATTACCTACTGTCGATATCCTCCTGTCTTCCACAAGAGGGTGTTGTATGTAACGTACCATACACTTTCTTATATGTACACACGGCGACACATCAAGCTATAAAACCAAAATAAGCTGGCCGCGCGTAGGTCGAGTAATGTATAACGTCGCGCGGCCAGCTTATGTTGGTTTTTGTATAGCTTGATGTGTCGCCGTGTCGTACCTAATGTGTTTTTCTTTCCCAGATTTATAAGTTCATTTTTCAGATAAGTAAATTGTGGTGTCAAAATTCTAATAAATGGACAAGCCCTGTCTCTGCCTACCCCAATGGGAGGATAGCGTGATTCTGGTACTTTAAGAACATTTACTGTTCGTAACACAACTAATTGGAGGAAATACACGTCACATCACATGCACATTTTTTGTACATCCTTATCGAAATATAACCGATAAGCCAACGTGTAAGTAAAGTTTCAAGTACACTTTGAGGTGACCAAAGAAATGTAAACAATTTGTCATTTGAGATGAGAACAACATACTTTGTTCGAGATAAAAGTTAGAAAACTGAAAGAAAATTGGAAACTACTGTACCTTTGTGGAAAATATGCAATACGTCACGAGTGCGAGGCCAAGGAAGCCAACGTAATCAAAATGGCTGCTTTTCAAGTAATTTCGTCAGGCATGGCGAAAAATTTCAGACGAAACCCGAAAGTTTTCTCGTATTTCCAATAACGCACCGGTACATCCATCGAAAAGTAATATTCAGCGAAAATTGTATTGTAAACTTACATTGGGTCCTCACTGGTTTTTCGATGATTGGTTGACAAAGGATAGACCAATGGTCGAAGTCAATGATCACAAGAACGCAGAAGATTGGTTCGGCGCATTACCACTCCCAACGAAGCGCGGTCGCTCTTCTCTCCAATCGCGTAATTAAAACTTGTCTATGGTTTGAAAGAGGTTTGCGATTGCCATGTATACTTTTGTAAAATTACTATTTCCATTTTTTTTCGTAAACTAATTGAATTTGTAGTATTCACTAAATATGGTTACGAAGCTATATTGAAGCTTGAATGAGAATTGTTAAAATGGTTCTCAAATGGTTTGGCTACATTTTTCATTCACCATGTGACTTTACACCAAAATAGAAGAAATTTCTAACATTGGCAACATTATTACTTTTCCATAAAGCAAAACTTTTTTTTTATTGGGTACTTTTGCACGAGCGTTTAATTTAACGCCAATTTTTATCAAATTCCTTTGTGAACAGAACGAAATAAAATAAAATTAGATGTTTTGTTTGTCTATGGTCGCCAATTACAAAATCAACGACGCTATTGTTTTGTGTGATTTATATAAGTAAATTGTGATTTATTGTGACTGTTTTGAATTAATCGGCGAATGTTTATTGAAACAAAATCATCCGTAAGATGAATTCGACAATATCTGATGATTTAACTCGTGAACACTTCGCATTTGAGGCAGCAAAGTGTATTGGTAGGTTATGATTTGAAAATCGAAGTTTGTCATTTCAATTGTTTTTGTTTGCAAATTTACAGCTTTAATTTCATTTCCAGATAATTTATTCGAGAAAAGCCAAAACGTTACTTTGTTACACAAGGAATTGCTGGAAGTTAACTTATCAATAACTGCTTATATTGAAGAAAGCAAGAAACGATTAGAAGCCCTGCGATTAGGACTGGCACGCGAGGCCAAGAGCTCGCAAAAAGTCGTTGAAATATTATCAGAAAAGTGTAAGTATCAATATTATTCTGATAAGGATAGCATATTCTCACGACTGTATTCCCCGAGGGGGTAGTCAGAGATATTCTGAAACCTCGGAATATCCACGCACGTTTCACTAGTAGTACCGAAACTCATTCCAGTGTGACGGGGAGTGAGCCTGTCGCTACTTGTAATGGACAGTGGGTACAAAACATACCTCGAAACTGAAGCATACAGGTTTCCTCACGGTATGTTTTACTTCACCAAAAAGCCAGTAGTGTTACAAATCGTACGTAAATTCCGAAAAACTCATTCTCTCATATTCTGATAAGAATGTATCCAATTAGCTGTCAATTGGAAAACGTGCAGTTGTTCCAGGTCCTATTGTCTATTGTTAGTGTCAATGTACACCTATATGAGTATTTTATTTGTACATCAGCGGACCACAATCACATAGAAGGTGCAGAGAAGTTTCTATCTCCGCTTTGCAACGTTAACCAATTTTGTTTTCGATATAATCTAGAAACTACATTGATAATCTGGCCCTATAAACTACTGCATATAACCACCAGTTTCTAGTCTATTTAAAATAACCATTTCTATATCTTTTACAGAAAAAAAATGTCAAATTCACCCGCCACACCACGCAAACGTAATGCCAAAAGATGTTGCATCAAATCATTACAAGAAGACAACAATAATACAAATAACAAGTTTACGGAAAGACAGCAAGCCCGTACTTTCATACAATGGTACAAACACATGATCGACAATGAACGGCAGAATCTCACTATGTATATGTCCGACGATGCAACTTTAGAATGGTTCGGACGTACGATAAAAACTAGGAAAAAGGTTACAGCGTTTTTAAAATACGATATGCAATGCTCTCGACACGATTTCACTACCATTGAAAGTATTGAAAAGATTGTTACAAGACAAGATAGATCGCAAAGGTTTGTATAATGTCAATGATTTTTCTTGCTTCTTATTCTGCTATAAATAAAAAATAATCATTTCAAACCTTTTGTTTTTTTACGTTACCTTCTCTCTTATCTTAATAGCTAAGTAAAAGTAGAACATATTAAATATTATCATGGATATAGTTTCTAATAATAATTCTGGTTATTTCAGAAAGGATGAAACAATTCTGGCTAGCCCACTCCACTCTCCTGAACTTATAAAATCAAAACCAGATCGAACAATCAAAAGACGACTAAGATCTAACTGCAACAGCCCGGAATGGGCCGAAGGCTGCCAGCCAGATGATGAAATAACTAGCACCGATAGAAAACGATTAAAATTAGACCGTACCTATGAAACTATCAACCAAAATCATGAAAGCTTCCACATTAACGGTGCTAAAAGAGAATCATCTGGAGACGAGGCTCTGGAAATAAGCAATAAAGGTGATGGAGTTCTTGGGAAGCGAATAAAACGAAAATGTGTACCGGTCACACCTCCAAATCTTGAAGTTGGGCAAGGAGACTGCATGCCGTCCACTAGTGGGACTGACGCTAACAGATCACATGATGCCTTGAACGCTCAATTACCTAAACTGGCCGTCGAATGTAACGGTTACATAGAATTTGCTAGAACGAGGAACAATCGTAGTACCGAGGCAATGAAATGGGAAAGGAAATGTAAAGTGCAAGTCAGTTATTCTGAAGATCCGTTGAATGTTGGAGAATACATTATTTGGGCTTTATGTTATTCCGATGAGAGCAAATGTCGCAGAAATCTTTTGGCTGCTTTCGAAGAAGTCTCTAAAGATGAGGAACTCAAGAGAGTTTAGTTTGCATTATCATGCATTATTCTATTAACTTCCAGTGATTTATGCCTGTAGAAGTAAAGATTTAGATGTAACATTTTTAATACCCATGTGATATGAACATAGTTATTGTATTTTTATACGTAATAGGATATACCTATTTTTATGTATGTTTATTATGAGAATATGTTGAACATGTGACAAACTGTACCTTTGTGTATTATGAATTTGTGTTATAGATAGATTTATGTTGTCTTCCGGACTAATAAGCAATTTGTAGATTACTTGATGTAAAAGTCACAAATACGTTCCTTATCCAGGTTAACCTGGCAAACCCAGTTCTTAACACATTGACTGTCCCCATACATTTGTACTCCATACGTCCCTATGTATCTAAAGACATGTCCTATGATGTCAGTACGCTTATCTAGTTTCATAATACTGATGTTTACTTTTCTTAGATCTTCCTCATGGGAAGTGCATTATATGTGATCTGTAAGTGTAATACAATGTGAGATACCAGGGTTTGTTTCCAGGTTAAACTTTTATCTTTCATTCTTAGTACAATTTCCTTGATAGTACTTCACTATTGTTCATATGTATATTTCATGCGATTGTACTATTGTACATGAATAGATCTCCTATATTCCGCTATCTTGTCAGTTGTCAGTACCACCGACGTTTTATTTTAATCTCTAGGTTTATATTGTTCATAGGAAATAATTTAGTTTAGTTTTGAAATGACATTCTTTAAAAAATAGATTTTAGGTATGTGATCATTGATCATGTGAGGTATTTCTTTCGTTAACACATTTGTTACCCCCTAATGTGCCCACTTTAAGTTTGTTCACATTGAGAATTGTCTGGGCAAACAAAACGCGAATTTTGGTCAGGGTGCACGAATTTGTCAATATTCTGTTTGGAAAAGCTATTAGCTAGCAAACTCCTGCTATCATCTTTTCCGCTTTGGTGCAAGGTGTAGTGATACATCTGCGGAACGTACGGCGCCGAACGTTTGGTTCAATACGCGTCTACTAGGAAAAATGGCGCGTGCTGGTGTGTCACCGGTAGAGGAAAAAGCATTGCACGCGTATTCAACCGAACGTCCGGCGCCGACCGATCCGCAGATTTGTACCTACAGAGAGTTCGCTGGGTCAAGCTGGTCTGTTTCAGGATACACAAAGAGCACGTGCCGTGAGCCCTTCGTCGCACGATTGTTCTCTCGGTAGAGAGTAGTATATTCCTAGATTCTAGTACAAAAGGATCCGCGCGCGGACGTCCGCCTAACCGCCTTGCCACGGGACATCGCGAATTGCGATTTTAGAATACACTGAGTGTTGTGTTCCTAGTATTATGCAAGCACACAGCGTCGCGTAGGCAGTGTATTCTAAAATCGCAATTCGCGCCGCAGTTCGCCCTGTCCCGTGGCCAGGCGGCCTTCCACTGAAGCGGAGATACAAAAAATCCACCAATAAAATAGCTTGATTCTGTCAGCTTCAGGGCCTGTTTCACCACTTCTGGGTAAGTTCTTGTTAGCTTATCCGACAGATAGTTTGACATATTTTGTATGAAATTATGTCAAAATATCTGTCGGATAAGCTAACAAGAACTTATTCAGAAGTGGTGAAACAGGCCCTCTGTCGCTCAATCTATATCATTGTTTTACATAATTTACTGTATGGTCCAAAATTAAGAGTAGGACGTATTTTGGTAGCACTACATTTATTATTGTTTTCTTAACTTCTGTAAAAACTTTAAAAATTCGATTCGCTAATGGATTTTCAATGAGATTTCCAATTTATTAAGGCCTTTAATTAGAAATATAACTATTTTTAAGTTTTATATTGTTATGCATTACTTGTAAAGTAATGAACGATGGGGAAAGTTTTGTTTGATTGTGCTAGAGATGTATAAGATGAATAAAATTTGTTTATAAATAAATGATTTCTTTATTTCATTCTCATACAAATAATGCAGGTGTTTACACAATTTTCTAAAACAATTCACGCGTCGTATACTTAACACAACTTGTATATTTCTATGTAAATTAATAAAATACCTACCAATAACCTATCATAAAAGGTTGTCTCAAAATGACGCATCACAGAAAAATATGAATTCATAACGTGAAATACCAAAAAAATTTATTTGGGAACATATAAAAGCACATAAGCCCACCAAGTATTGTGTACCTATTTATTTAAGGTGGTTGCAGAGTTGTCAATTTCATACAAATCTTTGTCGTAGAACACTCATAGTAGGTATTAATAAAAGTTATGTTTTATATATGGAAAAATAGCTTAGAAAATCTAGATTGCGCGTATCAAATAATATTTACAATTTATAATATAATTACCACTAATTACGCGAAGATATAAGGCTTTTAAATGTTGTTTGAATAATTTCAAAGCTTGATATCTTCGTCACTAAATTATAAATATTATTTGATACGCGCAAACTAGATTTTCTAAGCTATTTTTCCATATATAAAACACATATAAAACATTACTTTTATTAGACCGTCTATGAGTGTTCTACGACAAAGTTTTGTATGGACTGAAACCACCTTAACAATCATTATGGGCTTCATTATACTGGGATATCATGAACATAAATTCCACTGCAGGGCACAGGATTTCAGATCTATAAAATACAATATCGAGTGGCACCATCATGGCAATACTTAAACGTTACTTGTGTTCATACAAAAAGTGGTAGTGGAAGCAGCTAAACTGGTAAACAAGTGCTATTTGCAAGGTCTTACATAACTCATATTTTATCACATTCACACTACAAATAACTTGTAGCTAATAGAATCCAGAAGACATTCATTTTAGACCTTAGACTGAATACGTTGTAGCTTCTTCTGGGTATGTTTTATCTTCAGATTTATCTTAAAACGCAAGTCCATTAAACATAACTTAATAGCTGGAAGACAGCACTTACGCCGTCCGCTGCGTTAAGAGCTTAGTTGTATGCAGGTTTCTGGAAAATTTAAAGAGAGAGCACTAAATGATTAGCTAGGTTTCAAAGCCCTAGCGCCGAGGGCCCCGCTGGGCATACGGACATGCTTTATATGGCGTGGGACGTCGCTATCGTTCATTCCCAGTAGTTCTACTGAACAGTTCTACCATAGAACTAATGGGACTTTTATTTCCCACTAGTTCTACTTTTAAATGCACCACCGAATAGTGGAACTAGTGGGAACATTACTTCTCAATAGTTCTACTACTATGGATGGACGGCCGTACGCGACGGTCTCCCGGAAGAGGGGACATCTGCCTAACACAGCGGTAGGGCTTATAAGAAACATGACTTTAAAAAAATGCAACACTGTTGATACCCAATTTCCAATTATTCACTCATAAATGCATAATGCTTGGCAAATCTTTGTTGGAACTTGCCTATAAAATTGATTTAACACATTAACAATTTATAATTTCTTATTTCATTAACATTTAAAACATTCAAGAAACCAATGAACCATGAAATCACATATTTCCAATACTGTAAATTATTGTTTAGCATACTTAAACGCACGACCATAATACCCTAAAATATTACTTTAGCCATAGAATAATGAGATATTAAATGTTTGCCAACTTAACAGGGAGTCTTTCAATTATTACAACATAACATTGTATTGATGAAATATCAATTTACCCATGTTGTGTATTGGCATTATTTGGACTTGTAGGAAGGAAAACTCTCATATCGCTGATAAGTTATACCTCAACCAAAAAAAGTTTAAGTAATTTATCTGTAAATGTTGAAATAAAAGTCATAAA
This sequence comes from Agonopterix heracliana, assembly GCA_963693445.1. Taxonomy (NCBI): domain Eukaryota; kingdom Metazoa; phylum Arthropoda; class Insecta; order Lepidoptera; family Depressariidae; genus Agonopterix; species Agonopterix heracliana. Next base: position 6,854,261 of record OY856321.1, read on the forward strand.
CTAACTTAAGATTTAAAACATTCTTTATGTAGTTGGGGCATATTAATGAACCGATCTAAAGTCCTCAATCTTTTATGGTCCTTTGGCCGTTCAGTGGTGCCCTTAACACAATATTTAAGATTTCTGAAAGTAAGAAAACCTAAAATAAAAAAGTTGATTACTAGCTTACTAGAAAAGCATAAAAGCTATTTTTATACAATACTTTTATAGATAGTATAGCATATGCTCACGACTATATTCCCCGAGGGGGTAGTAAGAGATATTCTGAAACCTCAACATCCACATTTCACCAGTGTAGTACTGAAACTCTGTCCAGTGTGACATGGGGTGAGTCTGTCGTTGTTTATAGATTGAAACATGAAAATTATTTGATATTCTCAAAAGTCAAATGTTTTGAACATATTATAAAAAAAATGTATATTATTTAAAAATAGCTTTGTCTTTTGTAGTAAGATGGAGTTTCACATTTTATAAGTAGGTTTTCTTGATTCCTCCTATCGTGTCGACTTCAAATTTAGAACAAAGTCGCTAAATAGTACCTTGCCAGAAGTGGGCAACCGATATTGCACATTTTTCTTGATTGAAAAATCTTAAGATTTACAATATTTAAATATTATATTGTGTTGATTGGGCACCACTGAAAGGTAAAATGACTTTTAAGAGAACAAGCATAGCTCGAGTTCAGTTAAAATGGACCTTAGACTGTGATAATTGATTAATTATGCAAATTCTAATCACAATTATTACGTAAAATGTTGTTTTTTCATATTGCAATCATGATGGCATATTTGACTGTAGTGTCCATGTGACAACTACATGGAAGCTTCCTCCAGTTAACATAAACAAACAATACATAAACACAAAAATAATTGGTCATCCAATCACTTTGTGTTTCAATTACAATTAAATTGAGACCACTAAGTCTTATTTGATAGAATTTATTGCAATTGCTGATCAAAAGCGTTGTCGTCGTTCAGTGCGTTGTCCTCCATTTCTTCTTTAGCGTTATCTTCGATGACTGGTTCATTAATAGGGTTATTAGCGCTTAAAGGTGGACTAATTTTGGGTGGTAACGCTGCTGGCGTTACTTTGGAAGCCGCGGACGGATTCGGAGCGCTTTTTGTCGTCAAAGCTAGCTTCAGCTTCTCAACTTCCTTCTCCAATTCCTCAATTCTCTGTTTCTTCTCAATCAATTGAGAAGTCAAACTCGTCAATGTTTCTTTTTTAAATCTCAACGTTTCTACTAAATTTTGCAACGATTGCATTTCAGTCTTACACAACTGTACGTCTACTGAGGTACTGTTTACTTGAGCTTCAGCGTTAGATGCTCTATTCTTGTAGTCTTTTACTTCATTGCTTAATTTATTTTTTAGTTTGTCTAGGTCGTTTATTTTGGATACGCACCCTTCTTTTTGTTCGAGGAGGGTAAGAGAGTCTTCCATGCAAGATGTTTGTTGTTTTGAGCATTCTTGTAGTTGCATACTTATTTCGGCAACTCTGTTTCGCAACTCAGTTTCCATACTCCAGCTATTGAAGAGTGAAAGGGTTAACAAAATGCACACGGCGAAAACAATATACATTGGCCAACGACGCATGTTTTCGATACCCATATTACTTTGTGCACACTTGGTTAGTTAGTTATTCGTGTTAGTATTTAATTCTGCTAATTTTAACTTCACATGAGAAGAATACGAATTACTTTATTTGAGAAATATTTTGACAAATTTATGAATGTTTTTTTTTTTTTTTTTAAGTTTATCCTTTCGGATAGGCTATGGGAACTAGCCCTTACTGCCTGGTCATTAGTGTCTTTTTTTTCTTTGTACTTAAACCTAACCTAACCTAACCTTAATACTAACTCTTGAAATGCGAGGGTGGTACACACATTCCAATGGTCAGGGGAGTTTCACGCGAGAATCAATCCGAATCAAACGGGAGCGCCTTCTTTATTTCTCACTCTTACTATATTGCTCTCCATTAATGGCACATTATCAAACTAATTCCACCACATTAACACAATAATAGCCACGAAAAACGAATTTAGAAAATTAAGAAACAAAGCCCGTCTGTTTCTTCACAATTCCTGTGCAAAACTCTCCTGATTACGATGGGATGATAGATGAACGATGAGGATGAAATTTTGGTCGATTTTGTAAGCACGCACGTTGCCGCCAAAATCACCAGTACGATTTAACTTGCACCAAAACTTTTGTTCTTTCTTCGTATGTATTTGAGATTCCTGTTATGTTGGTCGATTTACGCAACTTTTTGGCACACAATCCGCACGAAATTATGTCACAAATATCACTAAAACCAATTTTTCACGAATATCAAATACAACTTTGACCGAACAAATTTAATGGCGGGAAGCCAATCCCAAATTTATGAATGAATGAAAGACAATGAATGACAGGATGACAGGTCAACGAACGAACGGCAGACTATTTTCGGAGACAGTTTGACAGCCTTATATTTAAAATTTCGTATGTGCAACTTTCTTCAGCTACAGTTGAAAGGAAAATAACGAAAGGTTAAATGTTTATATACATGGGCATTTTCACTTTTTTGTGTACCCCTCATTTTTAGGCTGTCCCACAGATTCAACATTTAATAGCGAGATAAATATGGATATGAGGTCTAACTTTTGGAATAAAAACGTTAAAACATGTATTTAAATTGATAAATTCATTAGAAATCTTGGTTCAAATACGTTTTAATTATTAATTATAAATATTTTAAGTGTTCAAAGTAACTGTTTTCGGCATGTCCCACCCCTTACCACCTTTAAATTACCCGAAATTACTGAAATATTTTCTATGAACACATGTTAAGAGTTTTGGTGCACGTATTGGGTACTGCTTTGTCGTCACAAAAAATAAATTTGTAGATTTAAACTCTAATAACATAGGCTTAAAATCAATTTTCCAAAAAATGCTCTAAACTTGAACCGGTCGGACATGTCAGTTTTGTGACGGTCCCACTTGTATCTAAATAATTACTAAACTCATATTATTTATTGAAAATAGCAACATTATCTGAAGAAGACTACGGCCGCCATCTTAGAAATAGGTCATTTTGTCAAAATTTCGTGAGAGAAGGGTATTTAGTTCGTGACGGCTGCTGTCTCCATTTTCTTAGTCAGTTTTGTGATGTTATTATTATTATTATATAGATTTCTTAGATCCTCGAACTGTTTCAAACGAATCCGATATTATTTAGATATCGTTTGTCATGTTTTATTCAATGCAAAATATCATAACTGTGATTAGAAAACATTTTCATTCAATTCTTGCCCGAGAATGTGACGTCAGTTTGGTGACATTTTCGCCTGTCATCTAAGAACTCTTTTTTTAATCAGGGTACACATTCTACTGAAATTGCCCACATTCAATCTGTCTGTGCTGCGGTATGTAGTAGGTACCTACCTACAAGTGAAGTAAAGAAACTGTTTCTTGAGCTATATGGGCATTTTCACTTTTTTGTGTACCCCTCATTTTTAGGCTGTCCCACAGATTCAACATTTAATAGCGAGATAAATATGGATATGAGGTCTAACTTTTGGAATAAAAACGTTAAAACATGTATTTAAATTGATAAATTCATTAGAAATCTTGGTTCAAATACGTTTTAATTATTAATTATAAATATTTTAAGTGTTCAAAGTAACTGTTTTCGGCATGTCCCACCCCTTACCACCTTTAAATTACCCGAAATTACTGAAATATTTTCTATGAACACATGTTAAGAGTTTTGGTGCACGTATTGGGTACTGCTTTGTCGTCACAAAAAATAAATTTGTAGATTTAAACTCTAATAACATAGGCTTAAAATCAATTTTCCAAAAAATGCTCTAAACTTGAACCGGTCGGACATGTCAGTTTTGTGACGGTCCCACTTGTATCTAAATAATTACTAAACTCATATTATTTATTGAAAATAGCAACATTATCTGAAGAAGACTACGGCCGCCATCTTAGAAATAGGTCATTTTGTCAAAATTTCGTGAGAGAAGGGTATTTAGTTCGTGACGGCTGCTGTCTCCATTTTCTTAGTCAGTTTTGTGATGTTATTATTATTATTATATAGATTTCTTAGATCCTCGAACTGTTTCAAACGAATCCGATATTATTTAGATATCGTTTGTCATGTTTTATTCAATGCAAAATATCATAACTGTGATTAGAAAACATTTTCATTCAATTCTTGCCCGAGAATGTGACGTCAGTTTGGTGACATTTTCGCCTGTCATCTAAGAACTCTTTTTTTAATCAGGGTACACATTCTACTGAAATTGCCCACATTCGTAAACACTTCAAGACCATAAAGGTATCCCCCATTCACAAAACCATCACTGCCTAATAAAATGGGTAAATTTGTATTAACTACCCTGGTATCACTGAAAAAGTGGTCACGTGACCTTTCTATGAACCATAGACAGCAATCCTTCATCGACTTCTTTGGTTTATAGCCACGAGGTTTTTAGCAATATTTCAATTTTTTAGTGAAATAATAAAAAGATACTTCATTTTATTGGAACAAAATGCCACCCAGTAATCCTTTGCCACCCAAAGAAAATGCCCTTTTCAAAAGAATTTTGGTAAGTACCATTGTAAACATACATTTAGATTTTTCATAGCTTGTCATTCTCGGCGATTATCGCGAATTATAAAATAATAAATCCAGTGGTAATGCTATGATTGCACTCTGAGTACTAATTATTATCGTAGAATGGCACCGGCAAATATATTTGCTCGATCCTTTTTTCTGGACTTTGATATTACCAAACAATTTCCTAGGTTTTCGCATCGCACCCTTTGAGCTGCATCCAATAATAAAATATAGGTTAATGATTTTATAAAACTGTTTTTCAGCGTTGCTATGAACATAAACAATACAAAAATGGGTTGAAATTTGCAAAGCAGATCCTGTCCAATCCGAAATTTGCAGAGCATGGAGGTGAGCTTCCTATTATTATTTATTATCTGTATAAAATTACATACCAAAACCCAAAACCGGGTGATCTTATGTTTCTTCCCCTCAATGGTATCGCCTCCTTCATTGACCATGTATTTGAAGGGTGAAGAAAGCAAAGAGTATTGGGGCTAACACAAAAGATCCCACTGGGTCGAAGTGTTGCAGGCTTGCCAGCCCCCACAACAAGATACATACAATACAATAGCTTTTATTGCACGAATAAAAAAGCCAAAGAGAATGGAATCACTGCGTTTTAAGAGACCACACTGCCTAACTAGCTTCTAAATCTAGATTAGTATGAAGCTAGGGCATTCTACCCTTGAAGCCCATACATTCTAGGGCATTTCGTATGATCACGATTTTGTTCTGTGTGATGCGGCACTGAAAAAAGCTAGATCATTTCCCATTCCACAACAGCGATATATAATTCCACAATAATAAAAAACAATTGTGGATAGCAACCATCTAATTTAGTAGATGAATTGTTAAAATGATTTACATGTCAGTGTTGTTTAACACTTTCGCTGCTAAGCTGAAAACAATGATACAAGTGCTAACACTGTGAATGCTATACAATTCTTACTCAACATTTGAGTCGTGCGCACTGTGGCCCATTTGTCGCTGACCTACGACATAGGTCGTCAGCAGTTAAAGTGTTAAGAATGTGCACCTGTCCCTGCATCAATGTTTTTGAGTATTGCCATTTTGTTTGCCGTCTTGTATGGTTCCGCTTGGGTTGGTGTTCCATCCCTTATTGTTGTGGGTGTTCCCTCATGTATCTTTGTTGCAAGTAATTATAGAATCTGCATTATTTTAACCAACACACGTTCCAAACACCATCAACATGATATTGATAACAGATACCATAGTCATACCCCTACCACCCTGGTGCAGCAAACGTTTAGGCATGCCGCCCCGCCCGCAGACTCATCGAGGAGATGTAATTCACTCAGAAAGGGAGAAATGTTATAATGTCTTCTTTGTCGTCAGATCTCTATGCCTTAAGTAGATGACTTTACATGTCAGAGTGATGAGTGAACCCTTTGTAGGAATATTTATTTATACAATAATGGACTCCTGCTTGTGCTGCATTTCCGCCAGTGTCAAATAGTTTGTGGGATCGCAATCTCAAGAATTAATTTTCAGCAAAAACAGCTGAGAAGAGACTGCGGAGCCTCGCAGCAGGCTTAAACGCAAACCGCGCGAATACCACGCGAAAGAACTGCATGGAGCAAAACCTGTAATGCAAAAATTGTTTTGTCATGTTTTAGAAACACTGGCTATGAAAGGACTGACTCTTAACTGCCTGGGACGTAAAGATGAGGCCTATGAGTACGTCCGCCGAGGCCTCCGTAATGACCTCAAGTCTCCAGTCTGTTGGCATGTGTACGGTCTCCTACAGCGGTCCGATAAAAAGTATGATGAGGCCATCAAATGTTACCGCAATGCTCTTAAATGGGAGAAGGAGAACATCCAGATTCTCCGTGATCTATCGTTGCTCCAGATTCAGATGAGAGACTTGGAAGGGTATAAAGTAAGTCTGTTAACCTTATTTGAGCCAAAAGACCTTCATTCAAAGTAAAATTTAAAGATATGGATAACACGAACATTTCAAACCAGAAAAATAAGGCAAAACAAATGACAGGTATTCTTCAAATATGTACTGAGATGACAGACAAGTGTGCCAGTTTGTATGGACCAAGTTTACCAGAAGTGTGCTAAGCAGCTTAACATGCTTTGGGCCTTTCTATAAATTTTACTTTGAAGCAAAAGACTAATAAATAGATTGTAAAGATAAAAAACGGATTATGCAATCTTTAATGAATAAGATGAGTTCAAGGTCAGTGCAATGGCTGCGCCTGAAAGTTTTATGTATGTGTCAGGATTTTTCAAGGAAGAAGCAAAATAATCCGTAATTTTTTAGTGAATTGGTTGTCCCTTTGTTGCCCTGCTCCCTGCAGTGGGACATTTATAGGCTTATGAATGATGGTTCAACCTGGTATATTTTATTTCAGTTGGATACTCTTAAATGTAAACACAAATTAAATATAGTATTACTTGTGTCAAATTTTTTGTGACTGCCTGTAAAGGAAACTGTCCTGCTGTTTCGCTTTCCGACATCATCATTCCCTTGCCCATTTCCCATTATCTGGGGTCGGCGCAATATGTCATCCTCTTCCATTCTCTTCCATTTCGCTTTCCGACAATTTTAACAAAAACACTGATAACTTATTCCAGGATACCCGTTACCAACTATTCATGCTCAGACCAACACAAAGAGCCTCATGGATAGGTTTTGCCATGAGCTACCACCTCCTAGGAGACTATGAAATGGCCAACAGCATCCTAGATGCCTTCCGTACTAATCAAATGAAGGGACCATACGATTACGAACATTCAGAGCTGCTTTTGTACCAGAATATGGTTCTGGCTGAGTCAGGGCAGTATGACAGAGCTCTGTCCCATCTACACAAGTTCCAAAGTCAGATTCTTGATAAGTTGTCTATAAAGGAAACTTCGGGTGAATATTATTTGAAGCTGAAGAGGTGAGTTCTTGTTATATTTGCTATATTTAATAACATTCAGTCTTTATCTGCTTGTAACTAAAATACTGTCAATTATGCATTTGCTACTTTGTGATATACTGTACTCTCGAGACATCCAGTGCACAGCAGTCCAGTTCAGTGCAGTGTCCTGGGCAATCAGCAAATGTTTAATACTGTTTGGCAAATCTTTTAACCATGATGGCAAGTCAAACTCAATGACATAAAATACTCTCTGATGTGATGACAATTGATTGAGTTAATGCCAAATTTTATGTTTGTGAGTTGCCTGGCGAATTGGTTCGCGGAAGGTTGGGTGATTTTTGGCTAGAGACGAGGTTCCACCAATTTGTATTAGCTTTAATGTGTTTTTGTTCATAAAACAATCCTTGAGATACAATACTTGAGAGACAGAACTATGTTAGTATGTCTTCCATGAAGTAGAAATGTCCCAGTAGACTTGCGTACACATGAATGACATGCCATTGACTATACAAAAGTAGTCTTGCTTATGTGTACCATGTGTGTATGATAAACCATGTCTAATTCAGAAACATTTCAAACATTGTTTCATCTTGTTATCTTCAATATACTATCTTATTTTACTATGGGGTCTGGCAAGCCAGCAACACTTCGACCCAATGGGATCTTTTGTGTTGACCCGTAGACATTTATTTTCTTCACCCTACAAAAACATGATAAATAAGGATCCAATATACTAAGTGAGCCTATTTATAACTGCAGAGCCTTGTTACAATCTAAAATAGTAGTTTGATGCTGTAACAAACATCCAAACTGTCATTCAAAATAGCTTGAAATATACAATACAATACCTACTCTTTATTGGCACACCTAAAAAAAAAAGAAATGTATGTAGACTTACAGATGTGTAACTTTAATACCTTGTGGTTATAATACAACAAATTTAGCTGGTTTAGTAGTATGTGATAAACATAGAACCCCTTTGTTTTATAATATTAGTAGGAATTAGTAGTATAAATCGGGGTTCAAATTTATTCCATAGCAAAATCCTGCTTTAACAAAAATAGAATTATGCAAAGTGCATGTTAAGCTAGTGCCTTTCTTTGTATTTGAATAGAGGTTAACTCATACACTTACATGTTTACTTACATAATATTTACCTATAGGTATTTACTGGCAAAGCAAGGACACATTGATTATTGATCAATGTAGTTGCTAGTCATAAAGATTATGATCTGTTTATTTATAGCATGTTACAATGACAAAATAAGGAATTTGTTGTATTGAAATTGTGCATTGATAATTAGAATACCTAGATTGTGTATATTTCGATTGGGTGGGACTCAAGGTAGAATGTTGCAGTTGCATAGAATTACAACTATGATGTTAGGTGAAATGTTGCAGTTTTAATAATTTCATTTCACAAGAAACAAGTGTTTTTCAAATAAATAAATAATAGTAGGTGATCAAGCTCTGATCTGAAATGAGACCTATCTAGATCGATTTTTGCCCCCACAAACTCCTATTCTCATAATTTTATCAATTTGATGACCAGTCCTGCGCTGCCCTCATGCAACGGGTCCCTCCTGTCTTCACCAGCATAGGTAGCATGGCACCGTGATACAGCGCTATCACACCTTCGCTCTCTATCCATTTGCGCGCGAACGAACGAGACAAAAGACGTGATACAGCCGTATCACGTGTAGCATGCTACGAGTGCAAGTCGTCGGCCCTGGGAGCAATGTGCAATGGGTGGGCCATTGCCACTTTAGTTTAGCAGCCCATTGCCACTTTAGCTTCGCAATTCTTTCTGTATAATATTTTCAAAGTTACATTATAAAATTCATTGTTATGTTATTTATATTTCAGGTTCAAAGAAGCAGAAGCAGTTTACGAGGACTTGCTAAAACGTAACCCTGAAAATGTGATGTATTATCAGAAACTAATAGAAGCTAAACAGCTTAGTGATCCTGAAGAGAAAGTGGCCTTTTTCGATGTATATAAGTGAGTATTAGTAATATGCTACATAAAATAGCTACTTTCTACTTCTTAGCTACTTCAGAAGATAATCCACAGACTATAATCTATGTGAACAAAGCAACAAGCAAAATATTATTCACATTTACATGATCCCGGTTAGTTACGAGCATTAGTTATTGGTTTCCTTACCCGTCTGTTCCTAGAAACTTATAGTGTAGTACCAGGGTGTGCGAGCTTCGCTATCATAGTGTCATGCACAAAAAAGTGATTTTCCCGAAAAGACCTAGCCAGATAAATTTTTTGATCCAGAGAAACCTGTAATCCATAAACTTCTTTGAAATTGATTTGAGCCATTTTTGTAAATAATAGTGGACTTCACATATGCATCATAATTTCTTCAGCGTATGCAGGTATTCCTTCACCGTTTTAGAGCAATCTGTATTACTTACACACACTGACATATACTCTAGCAATAGACAAGCTCGTTCAAACAAACAACATGTTACACAAAATGACACATTGCGGTCAGTCATTGCCATAGTGACGAAGTGAACTCGGGAACATCAATCAGGTGCGGGCACCGCATTCAAGTGGAACGTGTAGCTTCTATGAAAGGGCATGTCTATCGCTAGAGTATATGTCAGTGCTTACACATTTTAGAAAAACTCATTAGTATACAAGGTGTTTCATAAGTAAGAATAAATTTTTAAAACTCTTAAGAGGGTTGTTTAGACCGTCAAACTGAACAACTTTCTCTATGGGACCACATCGAAATCGCGAAAAAAAAAATTTGATATCCCATACATATTTTAGCTCTAGTCGATTTGTAGAGTATGGAATATCAATTTTTTTTTTTCGCGATTTCGATATTGGTCCCATAGTGAAAGTTGTTCAGTATGATGGTCTAAACAACCCCCTTAAAGGTTTATTTGTATTTTTGTAACACCTTGTATAGCATGTCGTCCATGCGTATTCGAACCCGGACGCGTATATGGAAAAGCTACTTCAGTACGTCCCCACCGGCTAAGACGAACTGAGTTAGCATTTCCAAACAATAAACACGCGTAAATGCTGCTTCAGTACGTCTCAGAGAGTGACATACTGCAGTAGGATTTCCAGTAATATACGCGGCAAAAAGTAAGGGTTATGCTACTTCAGTACGTCTCAGAGAGTGACATACTGCAGTAGGATTTCCAGTAATATACGTGGCAAAAAGTAGGGGTTATGCTACTTCAGTACATCTCAGAGAGTGACATACTGCAATAGGATTTCCTGTAATATAAAGGGGCATAAAGTATGGGTTATCCTAATTCAGTTTGTCAAGGTCAAACTGATACACATAGGTACATCACTATTTTTACATTACTAACATAACTTTAAGAGTGTATTTAAACCATGAATCTAAACTTCTTTCCCTAAGGAACATAGGTTGAAAAACGATTTTTTTTTTTATAAGGTCTTAGAAAAGTGCGGATCGGCCGATTGCTTTTCTAGGGGAGGTCCAAAAACAATTCTCGTTTTTCGACGCATGTTCCTTAGGGAAAGTAGTTTAGATTCATGGTCTGAATAAACCCTTGAAGTAATGTTAGTAATTAAAAACTAGTGGTGTAATGGTTACGAATTAGTATAGGTTTCACGTTAGAAGATATAGCAAGTAGTGCTTGACAAAAGAGTTAAATCGGTAAATCAGATTTTATACTTAAGTATCTACGTGCAATGTTTTTTTGGCACAAGTTTCATTATTTTTTATATTGAAAGCCATAATTATGTGGTTGTCATCGCTTTGTCCTTCGAAATTCAATATTTGATAATAAGTTACTATTGAATTCAGTAATTTTTTAATAATATAGACTTCGTCCATTTTTAATATTATTCATCCAAACCTCAACAAATAACATTCAATTTTAGTTAAAGTTTTTGCACTGTTTACTTTCGCAATTACTATACATATTTTGCATAAACGCAGATTTTAGATAAAACTAGTGTGATCGGCGCGCGAAAACAAAGACGATATTTGATAACATGCTGCATGAGAGTAATAGCAATCATAAAGTAGATGTTAGTGAGACGAATCGAGTTAGCTTTTCCTATGAATATGTTGTGCTTGTATGAACTAGCAATCCTACGCCAATACGTCACTCGAGTTGGACGAATAGGATGAGGGTTTCCGGAATATTTATAAGCGTATTAACTCGGAAACACTGCAGTTCGTGACCGTCGGAGACGTACTGAAGCAGCATTTACGCGTGTTTACCGCTTGGAAATGCTAACTCAGTTCGTCTTAGCCGGTGGGGACGTACTGAAGTAGCTTTTCCATATACGCAACCCGGACACTCATGATTGAGTTTCCATACTTTTGAAACGCGCCACCGACGCTCTCGAATTTCGCATAAATATGTTTGTTTTTGTGTATTCCAGGAAAGACTACCCCAAAGCAATAGCTCCGAGACGGCTCCAGCTGACGGAGGCGCAGGCGCCGGCGTCGGCGGAGCGGCTAATCGACGAGTACTTGAGGCACGGCTTGCATAAAGGCATCCCGCCCCTGTTCGTCGACATGAGGTATGTTTATTATGTCCTCTTTCCATAGTCTTCGGTCGAAATTTGATCTGAATGTTCGCATTTGGAGCTATGTGTTCTATAGAGTTGTCGGGGAGATTAATTTAACTTGGTGCATACGTAAATGGAGGGATTAATAAAAGTTTAATGTCTCGTATCAATAACTCAAGACAATAGCGGAAAAGAGACAGGTTTGGTGATTACTCCACCGACAAGAGCGTAGCTCTTAAATAAGATGATGTCGATAAATCTGGTTACCGAATATGAATCTGAGAATTTTTTTTGTGCAAAATTTAGCTTACCTTTACCACTTGATCGATAAAGGGTTGCTACGACAGCAACCTTGGAAAGATAGTTGTTTCAAGGATTCTGGCCACTCCAAGGGTTTATTAATGTTAGTTTTTATCTAAAGCTGGCGCGTTTACAGACACAAATGTGTTGTGTACCGTGTGTGTCACCGCGTCCGTGCTAGACAGAGATAGAGAACATTTCATTATGTGTGCAGTGAGACAAGAGCATTGCGTTAATGTGTGGTTAGCGCCAGCTTTAGTTAACCTGTATATGTGTGTCTTCAAAGGATCTGTGCTACATCTATAAACTTTTTAAAACATTCAGTACACATTTATTAAAATAAATCAATTCTGAAAAAACTAACATTTAATTTCCAGATCGTTATACGCAGACCAAAGTAAAGCAGACACGATAGAAAGACTAATTTTACAATACATAGATAATTTATCAAAGACTGGCGCGTTCAGCGCGGACGCGGGCGAGGTCAAACAGCCCGCCAGCGCGTTGTTATGGGCCTACTACTTCGCAGCACAGCACTTCGACTACAAGAAGGACACGGACAGAGCCCTGAAGTATATCGATGCTGCTATAGAACACACTCCTACGCTTATCGAGCTGTTTATTGTTAAAGGAAAGATATATAAGGTAGGTAAAATATCTTGTTCTATTTAAAGCAGCACTGTTATAAAATTGTTCGCTGTTAGATATATACCTATAAAGGATTTTTTAAAATTGACCCCTGAAGGAGTACAAAGGGGTTTTTGCACGTGGACAAAGAAGCTAGTCATAAAATATAATGTTGTCAAGATGCAGGTCGTCCATCGGATAATGAGCATAGCTACGTAATATGTACAAGAAACAATAATGTTTTTATCGTTTTTTGTTTTTTCTGTATCGTAAAAACGGTAATACATACAAGTGTCAAACTTGGTGTGATTATAGTGCAAACTCTAGTAAAACAACGAATAATAAAAACAGACCAAGTGTGAATCGGGCTCGCGCTAAGAGTCCCGATGAAAACACAATTTGATTAGTAAATATAATTGAATAAGTAAAATATTGAAAATAATGTGGAAGGAAATAATAGAAGGGTATGCTTCGTTGGTTTGGTCATGTGGAGAGGATGAGTGACAGCAGATGTACGAAAGAGATATATGGAGCTAAAATGAGTGGATGTGTCGGCAGAGGGCGCCCTCATAGGACGTATTCTGATCAAATCAGTTGCGTCCTACAAAAAGGGGAGGTGCGGAGTACTCGAAACCGACGGGCATGTATGAAGAGATGTATGGATGTGAATGAGGCAAAAGATGTATGTAAGGATCGTAGTAGATGGCGCGCTCTGGTCTCTGCCTACCCCATTGGGAAAGAGGCGTGACGTTATAGATAGATACGAAATAATAGGAGGACGTACTTAGACCAGATCCGGGATGTCATTAAAAATGTCAGGTTAAAAAAGTAGCCGAAATCGGTAAGAGGAAACAAGAGAGGTGTGTCAGAATCGCCCAAAATGGAGATCCATAGTCTCTGCCTACCCCTGTGGGAAAAAGGCGTGAATGTATGTACGTAAATATGATTATTGTGTGATGGGAAGGAATACTCAGTCCGCACTACTTGTTATTTAAATTTTAAATGCGACTGTTTCCAGCACGCCGGTGACCCGGTGTCGGCGTACCAGTGGCTAGAAGAGGCGCAAGCGATGGACACGGCGGACCGGTACGTGAACAGCAAGTGCGCGCGCTACATGCTGCGCGCCGGACACGTGAAGCGCGCCGAGGAGATGTGCGCCAAGTTCACCAGAGAAGGTACGCTGAAAATTTTACAATGGAGTTGGAAGCTCTCCTGCATCTTCAATGTTAACGAGGCCCACTGATGTACAAAGGAAGTACTCATCTAGGTAGACCTACAAATTTATAAATAAATAAATAAAAAGCAATTTATTACCACATAAAACAATTACTGCATAAATTACGAAATGGCGGTTTTGGCACCAGGTGATATACAAACCGTCTCTGTTAAAATTCTGTGATTCCTGAATACAGTGGGGACAGGCAAATATAACAGAGCTCGGTGGCAGCAGAGCTCTGTGGCGCGTTGCGGAGAGGTATGGACTCTCAATCATGAGGTCCGGGTTCTAATCCGCACGGACAACATGCCACGTACCAAAGAGTTTTTCTAACTTATGTACGTATTACCGACTGCTCTCAAATGGTGAAGGAAAACATCGTGAGGAAACCTGCATATATATCAAGAAGAAATTCTGATGCATATGTGAAGTCTACCAATCCGCATTGGGTACGCGTGGTGGACTAACGCCCAAAACACCCTCCTAGAGGGTAGGTCTGTGCCCTGCAGTGGGACGTATATAGGCTGATGATGACGATTATGATGAGTCAAATATAAAGGGGCGATAACCAAAGACCAGTGATGATCGCAGTGGAAAAGGTCCTTTCTTTCATTTCGTTCTCTAGTATGCTGGTTTCCTCACGATGTTTTTCCTTCATTTAAGGTCCTTCTACGACGACGATCAACAATCCGCCTGCCAAGCAACGTATTTCAAACCGTAATCTATAAATATTTCGCAGGTGTCCCAGCGACGGAGAACCTGAACGAGATGCAGTGCATGTGGTTCCAGACGGAGGCGTCGGCCTCGTATCAACGTCTGCAGCAGTGGGGCGAGGCGCTGAAGAAGGCGCACGAAGTCGATAGGGTAAACATTTTATATTTTGTACGGTGTTTGGCCTCAGTTTGGTTATAATTAATGTAATGACACACATGCGGAACATACAGCGCCGTATAGTCTGTCTATAAAGTCGTGGCATGAATGTTTGAGGAACTAATCATTTTAGTATGGTGGTGTTGCCAGGTTATTCTTGATTTTGACGTTCTTGCGTGGAGACAGCGCCATTATACTGTCATTAATGGAGACATTCATAAAGCCAAGTCCGAGGCAGGTTTAAAATATGCTCTGACAGTACAATTTTTATTTTTATTTTATTTTAACACTTTATTGTACACACGGAAATATACATGAAAATACCATAATAGACAATTACAAAGGGCGAGCTTATCTCTAAAGAGATTTCTTCCAGCAAACCCAATTGACCCCTTCATGGGCAACTCATCCCACACACGACTCATCCCGCGGGCTCAGTTGACCGCTACTTTTTATGTTGGGGGCGACTCGGACCACTCGGTCAACTCATCCCGCGGTGGATTAGGTAAATAGTAGCAATTCGGTTCTGGCACTCGCCGGCCGCTACCGCGGCACCGCTCGCTCCGCTCGCTCGGCTCGTGCGCTGTGGTCACAAGAAACCTAACATGCTCGTCGCTTCGCTCCTCGCTAACCTAACCGTCTGAGTTGGAAAAGGGGGTTTCCCCATTCACTCCCGCCCCCATCCACCGCGGGATGAGTAGACCCCTTGGGAAATGAATGGGCCGAGTCACCCCCGACAAAATAAAAGGTGTCAACTGAGCCCGCGGGATGAGTCGTGTGTGGGATGAGTTGCCCATGAAGGTCAATTGACTACTAATTCATGAAAGGTTGTTGGTTGATGATAGAATCTTTCTTTTTGCAGCATTTCTCAGAAATAATGGAAGATCAATTCGACTTCCACTCGTACTGCATGCGCAAGATGACGCTGCGCTCGTACGTCGGCCTGCTGCGGCTCGAGGACGTCCTGCGCGCGCATCCGTTCTACTTCAGATGCGCCCGCGTCGCCATCCAGGTCTACCTGAGATTGTACGCGCAGCCGCTGAGAGACATCCCACAGACTACTGAGCCCGATACAGGTTAGTTAGACTATGCACTGCTTTGGGGGGGGGGGACGACTTTTGCCAACTGGATACAGGTCCGATCAGTCTTTGGATGGGTGACCGTTTAGTGGTATTTCATTAGGAGCGTTTCCGTGCTTCGGAAGGTACGTTAAGAAGTTGGCAGCTTGAAAAAAATTTATCTGACAGCAAGTTGACCACTAACTTGCCTCCACCAACCCGCATTGGGCCGGCGTGGTGGAGTATGGCCTACTCCCTCTCACCCTTATTCGAGAGAGGAGGCCTTCGCCCTGCAGTGGGATTCTACAGGCTATAACTTGTTTTAAAATATATCTGGAGGTTTACTAAATTTTCAGTTTATCACTTGCTCTATCATATTGTTATTAATCTGTGGATTAAAATTGAACCAACAATAACGCTAGATGGCGTTAATCATTCATTCAATCTTTTAGTATAAGTAACTATAAATTTTCATATAGATTCTATACGAATTTGTTTCTAACACCATTGATAAATCACAAAATTATTTCTATAATGCGCTGCGAAGAGGAGAAGAGTGGCTCTCAATCACGTAGGTCCGGGATCGAATCCGACACGATTTGCCATGGAATTTTTCTAATTTAGAGCTTTCAGTTATAATAACGGTGAAGGAAAACATCGTGAGGAAACCTGCATACGCTGAAGAAGAAATTGTGATGCCTATGAGAAGTCCACCGATCCGGATTAGGCACGCGTGGTGGAGTGACACTCAATACACCCTTGAAGGTGGTATGCCCTGCAGTGATGATGATGATTCATTGTACAGTCAGCATCAAAAGTATCTAAGCATCTTAAGTGTTCAAAAATATCTGAACAACTTTACGATATCAAACCTTATTTCAACTCACAAAGAAATCAAATTAATTTATCGGTCATGTTATTATTTGTTAAGTTGAAAACAAATATTATCTAGTAGGAAATAGGGTTTATTTTCGTGTAATTGTTCAGATGTTTTTGACCGCCGGAGATGCCTAGATACTTTTGATGCTGACTGTACCATAACTAACGACCGATCTGTCTGATGAAAACGGTGATTCTACTTTTGTTGTACTATGTGCCTGTTTATGTTGCTAAAACATTTGTAATTAGTGTTTGTCTTCGACCGTGTAATTTTCAGCAAAATTTAACTGAAACCAGTTTTGTAATTTAGATGTGAAGATGTCACGTAGAAATTAACACACAGTAATAGTTTGAATTCGTATTGTTCTAAGTGTTATTGTATGTTGTTATTGATCTAGTTTAGCTCGTGTGGTGTAATTTAATATTGTCATTGTCATCTAGGTTGCGGTTAACAGGTGTCATAGCTTATCAATGTGTTTAAACAAAGGTATGTATAGTCTTACTTTACATACACACATAAACTCATGACCGTAATTCATTTTGGTGTGGTATAGTTTTACTTTAGTAGCTAGATAAATTATAATATAGGTATATAGTTTGGTTTCCAACAAAACACTATAAAACCTAAAACTTTGCATATTCTCTTGCCTTTTGCAAGTATTCTTTGTTCATTTGGTTCACACTATCGGTGACTTAATCTGAATTTGTTTTTATAAGGCAAGCAAATCAGTGTAAGGAAGCAAAAGACGTGAGAACAAAAAACCTGATTCATTATAAACATTTTTAATTTATTTTATTTTACATTCTTTGTTTTAAAAATACAATACAAAATCACAATTATTTTGTCATTAATTTTATTATTTTATATAACAATCACAAATAACAATTGTTTTTATTTAACAATGCTCAGAATCATTCCCACACGTTACATCGCATCACATCACAACATCCCTAAGAGTTCATTGAGAATACTGACATAAATAAATTAGTTATCACTACATGCACCACGACTTCTTAACAATTAAAAATTCAATAAATAAAAATATCAAAAACAGCGTCCGTTCACAAAAACATTGATCGCCCTAAAAACTTCCTTTTTAAATATTATGGCATTTGGCGGATGGATACCGCTAGTTTTTAGTCTTTATCACTAACGTATCTACACTATCACATTTGCGCTTTACTATTTACACACCCCGCAACAAAGTCAGACTAGAGCTTTGGTTTCACCGTCCGTACCCTGGCGATCTGTACCTCTCTCTCTGCGCCTGGGCTTGCGCCGCTTGAGGCGTCAGGAAGTACACATGGGCACCTTCGCCAGGCAGTCTATATGACACGAAAGACCCAGGTCTTCCCTCACCCGCTGTATTAACAGGCGCTATCCACTCGGCATCAGCGTTGATTGGTGGAAGCGGCCTCTTGTAGTTAACAGCCGTGTCTCCAGCTAACGATGGTCTGTTCAAATCATACTGCTCACCAGCAGTGTATTGAGGCCTTTGTACTTGCGTCGGTAATCTGTATTGCTGGGATTGACGATATCCAGGGTTTGGTATCGGTATGAACTCACTGTTAGGGTTTATTTGCGGTCGTGGATACCTTTCGTTTACTAGCGTATCGTCCAGTAGTGACGGTGGTTTGTCGGACTGTACTAGTTCTGCGTTTTGTACTGGAATTTGTTCACTGTCAGGGTTGATGTTTGGTCGTGGATGACGCTCGTTTACCAATGTGTCTCGGTCCAAAGACGGTGGGTTGGGGTGCTGATGATCAACAAGTTCATATGCGTATTGCAAGTTGATACTGTTGTCTATCGGTGTCCTCACGGTCCCGAGTGGGGGTGTCACTGCCAAACCGTTCACATCGTGCGTGTTATCTTCTATTTTCTTACCAAAAATATCAAAGGAGTTCTTTGTGATGTCATCTAGGAACCTCTCGTCGTGTTTGGTGTAGTATCCGTGACTGATTGGGTTAGGTGTTGTGTTGGGGTGGGTTACGTGGTGTACAGGTGCTGCTTTTTCGTGCTGAATGTGGTTTCTAGTCTTTGTTGGCCGTACTTCCTTGATAGGCGTGTCATCGTAATCTTCATCCCTCGTCTTAGTTTTGGGGTAGTATCTGCTTGAAGTTGGACTCTCTGTGGTAACATGCACGTTCTCAATCAAGTATTGCTGGTGGTAGCCAGGTGAAATTGACGGTGTAATCGCGTTGAATTCGTTCTCGAGGTTGAAAGGTTTGCTGTAGCTCACCATTGGTCTAAAAGGTTCAGGGTCCAATTTGGGAGCTCTGAATGTCAGTTGCTCTGGCCTCTGTTTATTAGATTGATAGCTGAATTGATATACAGGTCTTGTGGTGATAGTCTTGGGTTTGTGTGAGTGTGGTCTGTGAGAATGCGCTTTCGGCCTTTTCGTTGTGAATAAGTCTATCGTCTGTTGGATGTCAGCTATTTGTTGATAGAATGGATCCGGTCGTTGTTTGACTGATTGCACAAAAACGTTTTGCTGTCGCGGTTTCTGGATGCTAAAGTACTCCTGCGTCAAAGTGCGTGGTCCTTGCTTCTGTGGCCATAAGAACAGGGCATCGGCTTGGTCTATCGCACCGTATGCTACGTCTACTTCTGGGTTATATCCTGATTGTTGATTAACGTTATGCTGTGGTGGTAGCGGCGCTTGGTTTGGCACTGTCTTGTAGTAATTTCTTCCATCGAAGTAGGTTGCAGGGGATGGCGATGTTTTCGGTTGCTCGTCGTAGAAGTAGAACGAAGCTACAGCATTTTCATTAGGTTTTCTATAAACTGGTTGCAATTTCGTGGTGGGTACTTCATCGTTCTGTGTGTTGTAGTAAGCTCTCAAAGGCACTGGGGTCGATGTTATTTCCTCATTGACAATTATCGGTGTCTTATCTGGTACGCTGTACACAATATACGGTTTCTCAGTTGTTTTGGGTATTTTATCGTAAATAGGTTCTTCGTAATCGTAAATGACAGACACTGAAAGAGGTTTCGATGTGACCTTTTGCCTCGTTTTGTAGACTGGCTTCTCTGTCTTAGGTCTGGTTGTGATTTCGGCAGGAAGGTTATGGACACGCACGGGATGCCTTTGTGGAACTCGCTGTGGTTGTCTAGGCCTTGGCGTCGGTGTCGGCGTTGTTATAATCTCAACAGGCTGAGGTGTCGTGATCGTGCTTTGTTCCACGGTAGTTCTAGTCTGTTCAGTAGTCGTAGTCGGCCTGGTCTTATACTTGTTGCGGTACACCGTAGGCGTTGGCGATGATTTGGTTGTCGACTTCGGCCTTGAGTATGGTGTCGTCGGTGGTCTTGTCGTTCGCATTGTCTCTGTCGTCGATCTCTCCTCCATTGGAGCGAAGAAATCTGGCGGTGGTGGCAAGATTATTCCAGGTACCAATGGTCCTGCCGGTACGCTGTTGTTATAGTCAGCGCGATAAGAAAAATTGTATGGCGGCGGATAGTAAATCGAAGGGTCGTCTTCGTCGTACAGGTCGGATTGGTTGCTCGGTGGTGGTAGAAACGCTGCGCCCGGTGGGAAACCTTCTGGAAAAGAGCCGTTCATGGATGCGAGGAATGGGAAAGCTCCTTCGCTCGCATTCCCAGGTAGGAATGGGAACGGAGGAATTGGCAACGGCGCTCCCCCGGCAGAAGAGTTTCTCTGATAATCACCCGGGGCGTAGGGCGCTCCCGGCCCGTAGGGGAATGGCGGAGGAGGTAGAGGGCCTTCGCCTTCTCCTTCAAAGAAGGGAGGGAAAAGGGGCGCAGGGACACTGCCGTTCGGAGTGAGGAAGACGAGCGGTCCGTCGTCGGAGAGTCGAACCGGAAAGGGCGGTGGCACTTTCGGTTTCTGAGGTAGCTTTACTTGCCTTCGGGGCGCCTCGTAGTCGTCGATCGGCGGCCAGGGCCTGCGTTCGTTTTCTTTCGTTCGTTCGGGGAACGAGCCTCCTGATAGCACCAGCAAATGATCTTCAGCTAGCCATATCTCATCTTTCTTCAGACCTCCGAGACTCTGGATGTTATCCTTCGCTCTCGTCTCTGAGTTTGGGGCATAGCTTACTATACCAGGTCGTTTAGGTGCTTTGGAGAATATTTCGTTTTGGATGAGGCCGTATTTGCCCTCTGCTACCTGATCCGAAAGTGTCTTTTTGTCCTCGTCATCCTCTTTAGTTTTTGGCGCGTCCTTTCCCTCACCAGCGCTGGACATGAGCATGCCGTCGTCCCATATGCCCTGGTTCCATCCCACGGTGCCGCCCGACTGTTCGGGCGCGATCACGCCGGCGAATTTGCCGGTCTCGGTCTTCGCGTCGAAGGACAGAGAGTTCTTCGATGAGCCGTACTCCTTGTCGGATTTAATTTTCATGTGACCGCCGATGAGGCGCTTGATAGTTCGCTGTGACTCGGCTGTGTCGACGTCGGGCGCTTGTCCGAGGCTGCGATGATCGCGCACGAACGAGTCGGGAGGCAGCACGTATTTGGGCACGAGCACGCTGGCTCGCACCTCGCACGCCCATGCCAGCGCCAGCAGTAGCGCTAACGCCGCCCCTCTCACCATCTGAAAGTTTAAAAAACATAACTTGTTAGTTATATTATTATACAACAACGATTATGACACTTATCTAGATTGCACATTAATCAATGAACTTATCTAAGTAGGGTTTTCTTTGTTATTTAAACGCGCTCTGTCGGCGTACATGAGCGGGCGAAGTGAAAGGACCGTAGAGACAAAAACGTTGGCTCGTGTTTTAGGCACTGGCGTGGCGCGCGCCACCACCCGCCTTTTATCAAGTTTTGTTGAGCGACCACCTCCGACCCGACGGCATTGAGAATCAAGCGGTTAATTGGAAATTGAATGGCGAATAATGACTGCGCTACAGGAAGGCCGCGGAGCCTGAATACGAAAAAATCTAAGTGTCATGCTTAACTTAATCTGCGATCTTATTCTTATTTAAAGTCCATCTCCAGGGGGCCTCATTATTCTATATTACGGCCCATTACGAGTTGTAACCTCGATTGTAAATGCAGAGAAATGCTCATTAACTCTGCAACCGCCAACGATATAGAAATCTAAGGGAGTTTTGAAACAATGATCGGATAATTTTTTCAATTTCGATCGGCACGAGCTAGGTAACGTAATCTTCTAGTTGTAGTCACGAAACGACGCGATTATCACGGCTAGTGTGCATAATCGGGTTTCTTCAAATTTAAACAATAATGTCTGCAGATCTGAGTGGGTGGATGTGACAAACAACGCACGCCGTGAAATTGTTAAAACGGCTTTATAAAAGTTGCAAAATGAGACAGAACGTTCACCGGCTTAATTGCGGCGAAAGCGCCCGGAGGCGAGTAGAATAATAACGTTATCGAACAGAATAACTAGAATAATGGTAGAACTAGAGCTGTTAGGGCGGTGAAGGCGACGTCAGTGCTGTCCGGCTGGGCGTGGCAGGGCTGTGAAAGGCATGGTCACCCAACTCGCTCGATCTCGCCTTCGATAAGCCGACCCCAGTAATCGTGCCGTGCGCGGAAAGTGTACCAGATACTGTAAACTGAGGGCGGCGCGGGCGCGGGCCGAACGCCTTGCAAAACCTCGTTCTACCTTTTAATTGGTTTCGATTGTAGTGAACGATCCGAACGATATTACCACAATAGGTTACTGTGGCCTTTTGGAATTTAAATTTTTTGATACGACGCAAATTGAGATTACTTTAATCTAATTTTGGGATCAGATTAATAATGGAAATAGATCGGTTCCTTGCAGTGAGTCATTCAACCTTGATTGTTCTAATGATCGTTTGGGCACAAGCCAAAGCGACGTCGCCGAAGGCGCACTTAGGCAACTGTTTCATAACCCACTGTTTTGCTTACCGACTGCTTAGCTAACTATCAATATCAATGCATTTAATTGAGTTATGTATAAATACTTTTGCAACAATCGTGTACAGGTGAACTGTAAAGTTCAGTGCGAAACATTCAATACTATTTGACATTTGTTCTGTTCTGGGTCGTCTTCGTACCATCCTTTCGTTTGCGATTACCTGTTAACCTTCATAACATTTTTGTCGCGATTGTTTGTATAATTCTATATCGTTGCATAGAAATCATAATACAAGTCCAGGCCAAATTCCGATGCATACATTACTTGTGTCTAGAAAATTTGTGTGACAGTGTCCAAGATATGTATTTATTTAATTCGAAGCCTAACGTTTAATTTCATTGTTATAATTTGACATGAGCGATGGAGACCAAGACAAGAGCTCGGCCTTGCGACTGCAAGGTGCCCGATTTTTTTGCGGTCACTCCAAAACGTGAAGTGATTAACCAACTGTACCGACTGGTGGTTTGTTTGGTAGTGTCACGGTGCTCGTTTTCGACAATGCCCGCCAGCCTTGCGGTCGTGAGAGGCACGCCCTCGTCACAAATTATAAAATATAAGCTTTGTTTTTTCAATTTATAGGATGTAGCTAAGCCAAAGCTTTCTTTAGTCGTTTCGCAGTGACAGCGTTGGGAAACTCGCTCAGTGATGCATTGTCGACTATTTGTATTCAACGCGGCATCGTACTTTCCATCGGCCTTTGTTTGTTTGAGCTCTGTGACCACAGTCGAAATGGATACCATTGCGAAGTTTCACCCGAGGCTTTCTAATATATTTGTTAAAACTAAAGAACCTTGAAAATAAAATATTAAAACCCCTTCAGGCCTCGTACGATATTTCGAATGCAGTCTACATTTAATAATAAAATCACAAATGAATCGAAGCAAGCAATCGGCATAATAACATGCAAGCCCATAACAAAATAAGGTATGTAATTGCAGTAATAGCATGCATTGATCTCCTTGAGTTTACGGAACGACGGAAAACCAAGCATTTATTACTACCTAGTAACAAACTGTTATTTACAACATGTGGCAATAAATATAGCGGTGTCTTACTGGCCACTCCTTAGTGTCCGGTGTGACATATGTAGTACTGACTACATAAAATATTTGCCGCAACCTTTTGGCACAAAATATATGAAGTACAGGACAGCTTCATGCAACAAGCGAAACAGGCGCAGTACGGCCACAAAATGAATAGATAGTTCTGGCGTTCGCCCGACTTGATCCGAGATCGCTGTAGATACTCTTCTATTTCAGGCGACTATTTGACTCGTATGAAGTGGTCCTTCTGTACGTATATATATTTTACTTTTGGTACCTACTTCGATATTATAGATTTTGACTATGCAATTATATTCCTCTAACTCTCAGGGCAGAATAATTGTAATTTAAGACAATTATTTAAAATATAGGGACAATTCATGTTATATTTGTTAATTCTATTAATTTAATTTGTGAATAAACGCCAGATATCGCTGCTATGTTTTCAATCATACAGTGTTGAAAAGTCGATTTATATCAGGGCAACAATTTAACTGCAGTAATTATCATTCTGATCAAATCCCCAAATAAATTGGCAGGTTCTACACACGAATTACGCAACTAAAGAGTTGAGTTCGATTTGGTCTCGATAAAAGAACACGTGTTCAAGTTTGTCGCCGTATTTGTGAGTTGCGAAACTGAAGCAAATTGTTACTAACTGTGGCATTGGGACCGAGCGAGGCAAATTATGCCATTATATTCTGTCCTTACACCATTAACTGGAAATTCTGTGTTGAATAGACACGTGGCACGAATTGCCATTTATCACGATTAATCAAAAGATTTAGAGCCGCCGCTCTTAACCAGATAGCAGGAATATAATGGCGTATGCGCATCATTAGTGCAGACTGCGAAGCTAGTAGGGTTGCCAGTTGTTGATATTTGCAAAAATATCTAATTACATTTTGTTTTCTAAAATGTTGAAGAGCGGAGAGGTGTGTCAGAAATAGTAAGAATTATTTTAGTGGATGTTAGTTTAGCTCTTTCTAAGCTGTCGACCCTACTGAAATCAAATTCTTCAACCTATTCCGTAGTACAACATGGCTGTAAGCCTTTGTTGTTAATAATCAATAATATAATTTTTTTAGATTATAATTTGTCGCCCGTTCTGAAACTCTGACATTGCTATTGCATTGCTATTTAGAAGATGATTCATTGAACTCATTGAGTAAAGAATATGATCATATCCTAGCTAGACGAAGTTTTTCGATTCAAATAGTCAAAAATAATGTTGTCCCACTTCTCAAATATGACAACATAAATTTATAATAAAACTAAGTAAGTACATCCCTACGTCGTTAGTCGTTTGATCGGCGCAAACGCAGCGGGCGCGTGCCGTCTCAGATTGATCTACGGCCTCATTATCCAAGCCTTTATTCTAAATCTCTCTCGAATCCTTAACCTCTTGCGATCTTTTGTTTGCATGCAACATTAATTGATTTTGCTCATTGTTTCGGTTTTTAATTTATTATAAATCGACACCTATTGCTTAATAGTAGCTAATTAAAAGATTTTCACGGTCTTTAGTAATGAATTTAGGATTATATTGTATTATGAGCGTATAATGAATTAAGTAGCTAACATTTATAAGCTGAATATAGCTAATTACCAAAGATATCTACAATACTCGTATTTTAAATGTTTATTCAAGTTTAATGTTGACTACTGAACTAAACTTAAACTACATTGTAAACTTTCAGAATAAACAGCAATAATATTGATTGCCTTCTCATTAAACAGTTTCGTCATAATAGTCTACTTTTAAACATTCAATAGTTGTTTGTATTCTTTCTCCATATATAATTATATCATAATTATGCTCCAGGCATTTTATTAACTAGCCTAAGAATTGCTTCAATATCTAAGAATAATGGAAATGTAAATAGTGTCAGGGCTTGTCTAATGATTGTCTTAGTTGTTCGAAGTTGTCTGCGGTCAAGGCAAGCCCATCCGATAACCAGTTTCAATTCATATGCATTATTGTCATCCATGGGCTGCATGTTATGTCACCTTGTGTAATGTATATACAGATGTTTCTAGATGTCAACTTAAAGTTAAGTAAAGGATAAACATATTTAAGTGCTGCGCGGTATTTAAACTCCCTTTATCAGCGAATGATGCAAATTGTTGAGTTATTGCATAGAAACTCTTTTTCAGGGACTTTGATAACATAAAATTACATGCTGATAATGACGGTGACGGTTTCTCGTCTCGTTTCGTGGTAGAATCAAAAATGACGTCAGAAAGTTATCTATGTGATATTATTTTGATAAAAAATTTTGATTTGATTTGATTTGATCTAGTATACACCACTATGACAATCCAGATTCTTCCCATTAAATTATTTTAATCAATATTATTTTTCAAGATATAATCATGTTTCGTTGCTTGTAATGCTTTTTAGGTAAGGTTCTCTCTAGGGTTTGTATAATGTTGTACAAGTATCCTCATATTCAATGATTAAGGAGAAAGGTCAGAAAAGTTTGTTTATGAAAATATTATTTTGTATTTTTATGTCTTTTCCTTATCCAGAGTTCCATGCGAGTGAAGATGTAGAAGCTAGTTCTCGTAATAAATCTGTTTAAGGTCCTAGCGTAGACCTTGTATTTTAATGTGGGAATTCCTTTATAACTAAAGCTCTTAAAGAATTTAATTTAGATTATCTCGTTAAATTGGTGCCGTAATAACATTTTTACTACCTATCAAATAAATAGAGTTTAAAAGTTACACAATTTCTGTTTTATGTTCACTTTATTACGTTTAAAGCCGTTAACATTTTACTAGGTTTTTGTTTGTTTTGTTTGAATTTTATTTATTGGTCCATATTTTTTGTGTTACTGTATGATTATTCTCGTAACCTACTTTAGTTATTATAAATTCAAATTTTAGTAATTTTAATATTTTTTATATATTTAACAGTTGTATTGTTTGTGTATGCCATATTTTCGATACTGATGTCAACAGTCAAACTTATTGTTGCCGTTCTGAATGGTATGCTAAGGTCACTTGAAAAATTGATCTGATTCTTCGAGTCGTGACTGGCAGCGGTCGTGGAGTGCGCACGCGCCGGTTCGGGGCCATTTCGTCGTGAAATATTTCAAACTACTTCTCATATGCACTGTCATGTGCCCCATTGTTGGCATGTTTGTGATTTATAATACTTTATGACTTTCAAGGTTACAAGTTTGTCTGAGTATTGGGCAATAATTTCTAACTATAACATGGTTAAATTTTTTGTCTTCGAAACAAGTTTATGCATACAATATCAAATCTCACCCTTGAGATAGACCTTCACACCAATTAAGAACCAGACTTCCGCGTTCACAGGTTATTCTTCATCGTCAACGTCGTTCCAAATACCCAAAATTAACATGTTACGTACAATTATGTTTGCAAACGAAAAGGCGCTTTCAAAAATATGCTCTTATAATTCCATATATAGTGTGTCTAACATTTGAATGGGAACATTTAATTGTTTTGCGTTTGCTCTCAAGAGCGGCTTTTGTTCTTAGTTATGGGTACGCGATGCGTTTTTATCATTCGCTTTCTTTTCTTTAAAACAACTTTCATGTTTCTTTTGTTTCGTAATTTCACAGTCGTCCCGTTCTCGACGTAATCTTCCGTGTAATGCCTGGTTATATGTTCTCATGTCACTTGTCCGTCAGGTAATTGCTATTACCGCATCTTTTCCGAAATTTCAACTTTTCTCATACAAACAAAGCTACGTGACGCTTATTAACATTTTGAACTTACAATGTGTATGTTTCTTTGTGTAATGTTAGGACGTGCTTGCTCTTTGTGTATGAAATTAACCTTTTATATTTTTGTTGCAGGTAAGAGTTTATCTACAAACAGATTGGTATCAATCTCCAGGTAAGTACTTACCTAGATCGTTCATTGTGTTCGATTCGATTGGATAACGAAGAGGCCGGCCGGCTTATGTACCTATAGCGTTCTCCAGCGATGAAGTAAACATCAATTAACTGATTTAAACAGATAATCGTCGCTATTAGTTAGTTCTATATTGTTTAATATGAGCGTATCTTGTGCAACTAGTTTCAAAATTTTTCCGCTGTTCTGGTGTTACCTTTTGGTGTTTTTCGGAGCGTGGCGAATAATAGGCAACCTTAGATTGCGCCGAGTCCTTCGCTCTTTGTGGCCGCGAGGAAAGCTGCATATTTTTATAGCGAATTTTGTAATTTTGAGCAATTGCACCAAACATTTGATTATATCGCAGCAATTAACTTCAAGGCGAGAAAATGTTATTTCGCTCCGACATGACGTTTTGTGACAGAGGCAGATTATGACGAGGCGGTTCGTCACGGTGATTAGACTCGCGCTGACGATGCGCGGGCGCAGCTAGCTGAGAACGCCTCTATTGTTTGATCTAACACACGACACGCGCGACAATTGTTGCTACACACTTTTGAACAAATTATCTTCATACATTGTTTTCACCTCCCATGGTTTTCACAGACCTTGCTTTCGTCGCGAAATAGTTAAGTTTTCAACCAGTTAGTCCTCTCTTTTTTTGCTGCACTGACATGAATTTTAGTAGCTGCGAGCCGGATACGAGTTTTTGTTGACGGACGCACGGATGACGCCATCGTTGATTTATATTATCATCACGTGTTAATGACTTTGATTTCTTGGGAAAATTGGCGATCTGTTTTTCAGCGATTTGCTCACGAAGTGTCAACATTGTAGCGTGTACTTCGTTTGAAGATAAAACAGTTCTATGGTGTTATTGACGTAGATATATATTATTGAAATTAGAGCGAAATGGAGCGAGGTTTTCTCGAGTTATATGATTTATTATCTATAGCTGTACCTATACATTTGATACATACGACACGGATAAATAAATTTAGCTTTTTATTGATATGAGTCATAACTCTGTAAAGTCAAGGTGAAATGACAGGACGTTGGCACAATTCCGGGATTATAAAGGTGAACAGCTGCTATCTCTGTCTCATCTTTCATGTCACTGTATTAGGGAATGCATGATTAAGGATAAGTAGGTGTTTAATAATGTCTACGTTTATTGTTTCCAGCATAATATTTAAATTTGCTAATTTCAATAAATGTATTTTTGCTTTGCTATGTAGAATCAACATGCAATGCAATTAACATCTAACGAAGCTTAAAGACTACTAGAAAATTGCAGTATCAGGTTTTTAAAGCTCATACCGGTATATTTCGCACCAACTTTCTATGAATTCTAACGCTATATACTCAAAATTGCTACTTGTGAGTTTCTATTTTCAAGTTTTGAAGCAGTATCTTAATTCTTAAATTGGTCTTTACAAAACACGGTTTCGTCGAAACTCGTTATTTTTTTCCCGTCGAGATATAAATCTATGCAATGATGATAATTTCGACTGGTCCCGCGTTCGGACTCACGGATACAATTGAATTTTACGTCAATCTACATCCGCATGTTTAATTGATGTTTCTGTTGTTTTGTTTTCTCACGATTTATGAACGATCTAAGACTAACATTTAAATATAGGAAATCTTAAACCGTGTGCGTAAACGTCCGTATCGGAAGTAGTAAAGACTAGGTTTTTAGTATTTCGTATACTTAATATACTTGCACAGTTATGTCACGTTAGTTTAAAACATGTTTAAACTTTCGATAGATCTCGCTCCACTTTCGGTAGATTTGTTTTAAAGTAGCAGGCCAATTACTGTCTATTATAGTATAACTGATGATAGTAAATGATCCAAATAACAATATGATTCAGATTAAAATATTTATTATAGCTATTCATGATTAGCGATAGATTGCCTTGCATAATTTTGATCCACTGCTAATTTAAAATGTTTAATCAACTGTAAAATTTCTTTCTACTCGATGGAGCCGTCATTTTCGTGATGAGCCGTCAGTTTTTACATACCTTGTTATCGATTAATCGGTCAATACGTGACATAACGTTAAATTACAATTACTAGCCGGTTTTCCGACAAATCGATTCACGGAGCGTAATATTGACCGTGCTATACAAATTAATATTTTGCACACGTTTCTTGGATAGGACGTCACAGTCCCGTTAGACCAGTATTTTTAGTTTCTTATTTACTTTGATGATTTAATTGTTTGAGAATTCAACATGCCTCTTATTGGAATTTACTCTGACGGATGTAAAAATAATGATGTCAATGCTCAAGGATTTTGTTTGTCATATCTTCGGTATTTGTCGCGAAGATGGGTATTTTCCCAAACATAAACAATATACAGCATCTCATTGTAAACCTGTGTTATTATACCTTTTGTGTGCTATGAGCCTATGACTAACGCGATTGCTACACAATTCAATTAACTACGGAATTGTGTTCACGTATATGAAGATATACATCTGTAGTATTTTCTGATTAAGATTTGTGTTTTGCTTTTGAACGAGAACTTGCATCGTTTGAATAACAAAGTTAATGTTTGTTACTCATCCATTCATGAAAACCTACGCTTAATTTCTTGAAATTAATGCTTGAAATAGCGTGTAGGTGATAAGCTTATTTTTGCCTACCACGCGTTTGCAAATAATTGTATTTATAAATTACTTACGTCATTGAATTTCCAGCAAATTTTATTCAATAACAATATGAACGAATTTATTAAGAATTTTTTTTCTGCGTTCAATTATTTACAGAGAAATTAATATTTCGCTGAAACATATTGTTTTGTATATTCACACAGGTGTTTCTCTATTCGTCATTGAGTTTTATGTCGAAGGCTGAGCTCTGTGAGATTTTTGAAGTGTCGTGATACGAGGTAGCATTGTTTCTGGAGTCATTGTTGCTGCGCCGGCGCCTCTGTCTAACCCGTGAGATCTGGGTCGGGGACCTGCTTCTAATTGTCATACGCATTATCTGAATCAAAACTATGTTTGATATCAACTAGAAACTACATAACAATTCGTCCCTAAATTATTTGATAGGCACACATCCTTACTAACATTTCTCAGGAATCTGGGGGAGGTTATAGTCGCTTAGATAAAACTGTAGCTTACATTAACAGATAACGGCTGAGGCTGCGGCTGAATAAACACTTCTTGATACACTCTTCAGTCGCACATGACACGTTGAAAGTCACAACACAGTTTTCTCTAAATTCACTTGTTATTTTTTCCCAGTCACTGGCACATAGTTGCTGTTGCGTGGTCTCTAGTGGAATGGTGGTCCTAAGGGTCACCGCGGTCAGTGGTGGGGTGCACGTGTGATCGGCGGGTCGACCGGAGCATGAGTGGCTGCGGTGGCGGGGCGCCCGATGTAAATATGCCGCCTGTAGGCTCGCTTGCCCACGCACACTGCCGTGCTTCGTGTGTTGGTGTTAACAGTAACACCATGGGGTTTATATGTGTTTTAAAATTTTTTATTTTAGATATGTATGTGTGAGACCCTTTAGTCAAAATTCGTAGAATTTATGGGGGATAACTGCCAACTATGGATCATGAATGAAGTCAGTTTACGTAATTAGAAATTATTTCACCGAAATGTTACTCCACTAGCCAAATAGGAAGAGGTGGCGGGATGAATGGGATGATTTTGATGACCAGTAGCCAGAGCTTGTTCAAAATGTGTAAAAAATGAGTGTGATTATTTAATCTACTAGGGGAAAAAAAGTAATTCCTATGATGATGTAGATGAAGCTATACTTGAAAACCTTCAGGGCGATAAATTTTGCTTTTTTTGTGATCAAGATTTTTGTGTAAATTCACAATTTACACGATTAGTTCTTAAATTAATTAAAAACGACGAGCTAAAGGTTCGAGAATGATTAGCGTGCATCCAAGTATGATAGAAGGTGCATTTTCATGTGTGGCATGGTAGGAATGTATACTGGGAATTCAACACAAGGCCATGCTATCAATTTATGGCTTGGCTAAGTATTATTAAGGGCTAATGGGTTATCCCTAAGACCAAATATGAATTGTATGCAATTCGTGAACTATTAAGGCATGCGTGTGATTTGCATACTTTGTTCTGTGATGTAAGGGACTGATGAGCATTCGCAATAATAGGAAGCGATATTGAACCTTTTAAATGTGTCACACGATTGGAATTTAGAATGTGATGGGAAAGCATGGACGGTGTCTTAGTGATTATAATAAGTAAGCTTGTGCGAACAATACCTTGATTTGCGTGCCGAAAAACTGTAGTAGTTTTAATTAATATTTGGATAGAATGCCATGTTGACGATGCGTTTTGCAGATCTCTGCCTATATTTTAATCAATCAAATCAAATATACTTTATTTTACACCAAAATACAAACACTAAAATACAGAAAGAAAAAACAGTAGGCACAAAAATAAGGCGGTCTTATCGCTAAGAAGCGATTTCTTCCATACAACCATTCATCCATTCCATTCCATCATTCATTCCAATTCATTGTTTTGACGAAGCAAGTTGCTGACATCTGACTGTTTGTGTATTCATGTTTGACGACGCTTTTGCTGATTGCTTTATTTCTGCTTAATCATAATGCTTTTATGAATAAATTATTTCTCGTTAACATTTATAACATAACCACCCCATTTTATCATTTAATACGTCAAAAGAAAAATTATCTTCAATACACATTATTAACCTACATTATTGTCAGCAATATTAAACAAGATAAGGATTAATTAATGGATTGATAAATTATGTGATGGTAAAATGCCATCTACCATCTTATCATCATACTCCTGCCCTTAAAATATCCCATTAATTAGTTCCGACGCAATATGTCATCTTCTCCCATTCATCTATTAGCCAACATTTCAGCAATAACTCCTTTCTTACACTTATTACCTTCCACATAAAGTTTCATTGTCTGAATACACCCTAAAAATTGTGTTCGTTAAAAACTAGTGGTATAGAAAACCTCTTCTTGTCCATGAGCTCCTCTCTCTTGCTCTCTGAACCCATTAGATCTGCTAAGTATTTGTCTGAAGTTATTGAAATAGTCCGTGCCAACAATCGTAACAGATTGAAAGCAATTGACTTCAACATCCTTATCATGTGCAATTTAACGAGAGTTATTATTATTGACGTAATTCATTTATCCCGCTGCGCTAAACAAAGTTGTCACTTTCCACGTCCGTCGAGGAGAAAAATAGTATATACTAACCTCGGACAGTAAATAAGAAAGCCTCGGATCTCATGTTTGTTGAAGTAAAACCTGACCAGAAATATAAAAAACCTGGTTTGGGGGCGCTGCAAAAATTACAATTACGTACAAAAATTAGTTCCGGTGATTTTCCGCAACATGGCGAGGTTTTTTATTTTTCTGGTCGGGCTTTACATGAGATCTGAGACCTTTCCTACTTTCCTGTCCTCGGTGTGTAATCTACTATAAAATAACCAGCCTGTTATAACTAACTCATCATAATCACGTTCGTTTCTAAAACTTTTTCCTTTAGGACTTAGAGGTAAACAGTTTACCTCTAAGTTAGTTAGTTTACCGTAAACTAACAAGAGGTTAACTTTTAACAACTTAGATGAGAATAAGAGGATATAAGACATATTAAGCTGTGGGTGCATTGATAGTCTGTCTGTACCTATCTATCCATATACAAAAGCTCTGTGTCTAACTAACTGACTGAAAGACAACGCACAGCCGAAACTACTGTAGATAAAAACATGAAATTTGGATATTCTACACAGGATGTAGGAAGAAAGGGGTGCACCCTTGAGAGGTTTATTTTCAAAATCCTCGGGGTGTTGAAGTTTAATACTACAAATGAACTGTTCCTCGACTGTTTTGCAAAAGTCTATGCCATCTCGAAACCAAAGATAACCCCCTTAACCCTGACCCTTAATTTTGCAGGACAAGATCCATCGAACGAATTCGCAGGCAAAAGCAAAATTATACCGTCTTCAAAAAGTGCAATTCACTTTATGACATCAAATGCGAGTCTTTCTTTACGCTTACGCAGACCCAATTTCAGACCCGCATTCTTTGTTTTATGCGCAGAACTGTCGGAATGAGAGCAAAGATAACAAAATGAGCAGTTAGTCAGTTTTATTACAATTACATGCTAACTTTTGCCAGCGACTCCGGCTGCGTTGTATCGATGACACTGGTCAATCGAATCTTAATTCCGTGATAAAAAGTCATACGGCTTTTATGTTGAAACATTGGCTTTCAGCATCAACATCAACATAGTTTTGGTACTTTTCTAGTAATGACCAAGCAGACGAAAGTATCCCCGACTTCTCTTTCCCCTTATTTGGTGATAGGATGCCTTTTCCCATCCCAATGCAGATTATACAGGCTATTATTTGGGTTCGAAGACGTCCAAACATCTCTTTTAAAGTTTAATTATAGTACATACTTTGTATTGTATATAGATTAGTGTTCACTGTACAGTTGTTTATGGCGGATTGCGGGTTGCGTAAGTATGTGTTTGAGACGCGATCGAGACGAGTCATCGACACCCGTCGTCCTCGGAAGGTCGCTCGTTGTTTTTGATAGGGCTGTCACCAGCGTGACGTAGAAGTAATAATATGTTATTGGGTTTCAAAAAATATGTCGAGATCTTACAATAATATGGATTTATTGTATAGAATCTAAAAAAAAATATAGATTATGTAAAGTTTAGATAATCGTTATTACTTGAAAGTAGCTAGTTTTTTTTTTTTTTTGCAAATGAATTTTCTCTTTGGAAGATAATTTGGGAGATCCTTAAAAAGCAGATATGCGTATAGGTAGGTATGTTTTAAAGAATGTAGCCATAATGTAGCAAAAGCTTGTAGTCATCCAATCTTGATATCTTTTTACTAAATTGCAGAGATAAATAGGATACATTTATAACACGTGCCTTACATTGTGTGGTTCTAAACGTAATCTTAGATCTGTGTATTCGGCAAAACTATAAAGAAAAAGACGTGACTTGTAAATGATTATATTAAAATAAACTCGTCACGTAGTCGGTGATCAAGATCATCTATGATTAATTTAAATTGTATATTATCTTATTGTATCCGGATTATGTGTTGGTAAAACCCGGGCAGGTGGTGACCCTAACTCGGCGCCGGCGAGTGTCGGACCCAAACGGGATCCCCGCTCATTTCCATAATGTTGCTCTCAAAATTTTCTCATCAAAAACAACATT
Organism: Agonopterix heracliana; assembly: GCA_963693445.1. Lineage (NCBI taxonomy): Eukaryota > Metazoa > Arthropoda > Insecta > Lepidoptera > Depressariidae > Agonopterix > Agonopterix heracliana. Next base: position 6,889,253 of record OY856321.1, read on the forward strand.
TTTGTTTATTTGTTTGCTCGTTCCCGGATCTGTTTTTTTCGGAAGGACGTTCTCTCTAATGTCAAGTATTTTGGCATTTTTTACTAACTTGTATCTAAAATACTGATATTTAATTCAATGTCCAATTAATGATATAATGGACAAATTAGTATACAAAATAGTTGTTACATCTGGATTATAATTTCTTTCTTGACGTACTATGACCACCCTATTAAACATATCAAAGAAACTATACAATGTTCGTACGTGAAAGAATTTCTCCACTACTAACGGTTTTGGGTGCTGGGGCGATTGGTTTTTTATGACTTTTTTTCTTTGAACCGCTCTGGGTGTCAGTGTGGCGCGTCTTACCACATTCCGCGACAGCAAGGCGCTCGGCTTTGACCGTTTGACCATAACTTTGACGCCAACTGACGCCAGACGCCTCTACCACCGTTTCGTATACATTTTTCCTGGACTGTAATTCTTACGTGATCACTAAAAGGTACATCACGCGTCACAAGAAAATGTGATAAAGTTCTTGTTAGTGAAAACAAAATGTAAACTTATTTTATATTTTATATGTGTAAAGTAAACCATCTGTTGATGACACTTGGGACTGATTGTTAATCTCCAATCAAATGTATTGAATTATTATGAAAAACCGAATTTACAAACATTCTTAAACCATCAAAACATAAATGTATAAGCAGTATAACCCTTTGTTGTAAGAAATTCTAAAGTAATTACAAATCTAAGTCCATTGTTTATTTCCAAAGCGATGGAGAATTCGCGCGAGGCAAGTCACCGCGGAATGCGGTAGAGTAGAATGACTAGTTGCAAAGGAAAATTGTGTAAAATATTAAATTTACTCGAATTAAATTATGCGCTAAGTTATTTTGTTTCGACATTGTTTGGGTGTAAGCAGAAAACTTTTCTTTTTGCGAAGCCTATAGGCCTATCTATAGACTTACGGCGCATTTAATTTGATTTGATAATTTTTCTTCAGAGGTAAAGTTACTAGACATTCTAATAATTCAGGTTCTACTCCAGTCCACAACTTTATTGAGTTAACTAGATTTTCTTACTTAGATACTTACTTCATGATTTAGATATAAATATTTATATCATACAAACATTTATATCCTAGTCTTAAAAATTTGCAATTTGCGGATTTCGATCTCGCTACCCAGCTAGACTATCGAGTCGAAGTATACCAAATGAATCGATTATCGATTATTTTATTTAAGAAAAGTTAAAAGCTTTCTGTGGTACCTTAGTAATTTCCACGACCGGTGGCGCCAAACTTAGTACCGATTAAGACCTGTCCACTTAAATTATGTAATCGAATATTCATACTCCCTTTTTGGATGCAATACTTTTTATCGATCGACCCGCGGCGATTTTATCGATATTAGATTCGTTTCGCGGTTTGTCTCGGTAAAAGCTCTGGTTATTTTTAAACTTTTTCTTTTTTGGGATTCCTGATAAAATCTTGTATATTGTTTCCGGTTTCTTTGGTATTTGTGTTAACTGTAACTGGTATGTACCTTTTGTTCAAGATACGTGTACTTTAGCCGAGTTATCAGTAAAAAAACATTGAGAAATGGTGTTTCATACTCGAAGGGATACAATCTGTTTTCTGTGTCAATATTTACAATGGTAAAGGGAAGTGCCTTGATTCGAGCTGTTGTTATTTTTGAAATATTCTGAACTTTGATTTTCATAGAACAACAATATGTCCTTTGGAATTTTTAAGCAGAATACTAATTTGTTGATGTTTTGATAGTGATATCTCTTATTATTTAATCGTGTTGGTGTTATAATTTAGAATTTTTCCAAATATATTCACCTAATAAATTCACAACTTAAAGTTTAAACTTTAATATTCCGCGGCAATTCCCTAGATGGTCTATTAATTCTCAATACGGACTTATTTTTATTATTGTATATTTCGAACAAATATGTTACGCGCGTAGAATTATTGGCATTCTTTCGACGTAGCATGGCGCCCGTCATTTTAACGATCTTGTCTGATCATCATATTCACATATTTAAGCCTTAATTTGTCAAAAGTTCAAAGGGCAGGTCTTCAACGTAAACACAACGATATTTATGTCATCGTCATCACGGCCAGAGATTTGGGCTACTGACTCCAAATTGACAGTATTTGGACGCAAGCAGCTTTATTTATGCACATTTAAGGTTTATAGTACAGACTATTGTGGTTCTTCTGCATCATAGACGTTAGTGTTTTATTTTCGAGGATTATATAACACCGAAGAAGAATGATAACTCATCAAGTGTATCATGTGATTAGGAGCGATGATAGTCCATACGGAAGAGAGCTAGCGACTCAATAATGAGGCGGCGGTTCGATTCCTGGCCTGTACCACTAAGTTCTACGGAATTTATGTACGGTTGTATTATCATTATGATTAGCTTGGCGGTGAAGGAAAACATCGTGTGGAAATCTGCATACCCGAGAATGAAAAGAAAATACCATAAGTTCGGAGGTAGGTATGCGTAAATATGGGTGAGCTTGGGGCGAACACAAAAGACCAGCGATGTCGCAGTGTGTTATATTACGACCCTTGCTTGCATTGCAATAGCCCAACCAACAATCAATAAATCATGTGATTAATTATGAAAGATATCTTGTTAACAGTTGAATCTTAAATTAGCGTTTCTGTTAATCGTTGACGGTTATATGATATCAATCACTTTTTTAAATCTATTTTTGGCTCTAGCCTTCAAGACTTGATATTACAATAAGAAAATTTGCCGTTTTTATTATATAGCTACCTATTGATATAATAGCGGACGTTGGATGTGTATTATTAGTGTCAATTATTCAATTAATATAAACTTCACATTGAATTGTCCGTTGCTAAGTGTTCACACTATGATACATTTATTTCAATTGATGTTCTGTGAGGTTATGCCTTTTCTCATGAAGTGTTGCAATTCGGGACCTCGCTCTAATTCGTTTTGGCGGGTCTTTTAGCACATCTTGATATGTTAGCACCCTGGCAATTCTCGTTTTTGTTACAGCTTAAATTTAACAGCAGGCCAACTTAAAACTTATATGGACACAACCCTGCCTCCCGCGTCAAATCAGCTCCGTCGCACAGACATATTTTGCTGTCTCAATAATAGGTACTTGAGTAACAAGTACGTATTTTCCACTCTTACGTATTCTGTCTTTTTGTACAAAACTATGAGTGTGCAAGTTTAATTTTCTGACGCAAATTTTTAGCGCATGTATAAATCTGTGTTGTACCTCAAATCACCTTATGACATGCATTGACGAATAAGTTTAAGACTGATTATGTGATGGAAATTATATAATCATAACGATGATCATTGATTCGTAAAAGGCCCGGTAAACCACAACATGGTTTATTCCATGTGGACTGTTTTGTTGGGGAATTACTTAGTCCTTTTAAGAATTTTCATTTATGAAGAATATATCTCAGACTATGTCGAGTAACAATGTAAAGTCTTAGAAGTGTAAGTAGACACACATAAATAAACTCACGACCCCTTTTTCGGGTGGTCAGAAACATTGCGTACGTGTGCGTTGCGTTTGTACTTAGAATTTAATAAAATGTATTAACAAAATACAGAATAAACAAAAGCACAACTTTAGTGCTATTGCGTCACTATATCTTGCCAATCATCGATCAATAATTAGATCGATGAGCTTTTGACAGTTCTTGTCAATTTCTTGGGGTAAGTGTTCCGGTTACCATTGCATCACCATAACTTGAAATCGGATTAGAACCAGCACCTAGAAATGTCAGAAACACATTGTCATACGTACTTCGGGGCTACTATTACTGCTCAGCCGATGTGCCCACCATATCTGGACTTTGATCTTATATTGCAAGTAATTCTACTGTTGTTCCACTACACTGTGGTAGCATTATGCAAGCAATTATCACTTTTTAAGTTCGATGGTCCCTTTTGGACGAGTTCGCGAGACCTTTTCAAGTATTTATTGTTATGCAAAATGATATGTGCATGTTATGAAATACGTTTTAACAGTCAATTAATGAAGTTGTAAGAATTCGATTTATCGCATGTTCATGGTAATATTGGATTACCTTTAGTCATCGTTTTGAATGTAGAAACATGCATAATGAAATGTATTTTATACATGCATACTTTATTACACACTAGCGGCGCCCGTGACGCCGTACTCGCAGACCACTGACTACAGGGTGAAATTTATATCATTAGCATCCTTTTAAACTAATAGTCTACCCATGAAACTGAACAACTTTTACTATGGGAGCATACCAATCGGAGCAAAAAAAAAATCTGCTGTCCCATATATTTGAGTCACGTAGGCAGCGGCGGCGGCTGCAGTTTAGTATGGGACAGCAGATTTTTTTTTTGCTCCGATTGGTTTGCTCCCATAGTAAAAGTTGTTCAGTTTCATGGGTAGACTCTTAGTTTAAAAGGATGCTAATGGTGTCAATTTCACCCTGTATAATTTAGTTAGTTGTGTTTTCATATCGGATCTTGTTTTCATTGAAATTCGCAGAGCTATTTTAATAAAATATTAAAAAAAAAAAAACTGGAATAACAACAAAATCCGAAAGGTCCCGAAGCTTAATCTTCTACAGTATTGCCAATTGAGACAAAAAATTATTTTAATTTTTTTTTAACAATATTTCGTTAACTACATACATACATACTAGTTTCTGGAACATTTGAATACTATGTATATGTATCCTTCATATTGTCTATCATCGAGAATGTTTAATAGATAGCACCTACCTATTTTATTATCATGTAAAAACATAGTTATAAGTAAGAAGTTATAAGTTAATAACAGATTTAGCAGTTAATCGATTTTGTTATGTTGTTTTATGAAGATTATTAAAGGATCTGTTATTATTGTATCGAATTCCATCATCATCTTGTTTTTATCTCGTTTATGTAATTGGATGTTTTGCAAAAACCCAGAAAAAAACATAATAAAGTTTTGTTTTTAGTTTTTGGTTTAGAACGAGGATGTTTGGATTCTTCTTTTTATTTGAATGCATAGATTGATGTTAGATAATATTTGGTTACGTAATTCTTTTTTTTTAAATATCTAGCCTAATTTAGAAGATTATAATTAACACTTTTGTCTTATGAACAGGTTTGATTGTGATTGTGACATTTTAAAGTAGATGACGAATCTAAAGATCATCGGCTGATGTCATTTATGAGATAAGTATATCATGATCTATCCTAGAGCTATACTTAACTTGCTAATGATGGTGCCCTATTGTTTCTAGATCAAGTTTATATTTAATGGTGTGGTTAGTATGTGAAGTTTAATAACTGTCTTTAACCGCAGGTTTGAGATCGTTGATAAGTTTATATGCCATTTCTGCATCATTGTTTATCGTCATAGGTACATTTAGTTGTGAATTATTGTGATCCTCGCTCGATCGATCGCATTGATGTTATTTAACTTCACGTAGGTTTAATAATGTGCAAAAGCGCGCAAAGCAAAAAATTTGTGCTGATGTAAATTGACTACTGCGTAATATTAGATTTAAAATAAAAACTCCTAAACTGAAAATAAGATTAGCATTTTTGTGAAACTTCGGAAATCTATTCACAATAAAATTATGATTGGCAAATCAAAAAACAAAGTAAAAAGGGTAACGAAAATGCGAATTAATCTGAAAATACAATTATCTTTTTGTTAAATTGTAACTTTGATTTCGTTACGGATGTAAAAAAATTCTTTATTGATCGTGAGTCGGTTTAATCATTCGAAATAAACGCCCTTGATTATTTACGATACAGGGATCCACCATAAATTTTGTGCTTTTGATAAAGAATTAAAATTACAAATAAATCTGTATTCTTAACAACAATAAGAGTAGTAGTGCCAGGATGAAAAAAGACAACCGGTGTGTCGGGCGTCTTTAATGGGTTGACCCTCTTTAGAAAAACCAAGGTCGTCGCACTGTCAAGATTGCGGATTTAGTTCGTTCCAACCCGGGCTACAAGATATAAAACAAATGAGTGGAATGTACGCGGATCCAGGTGCGAGTCGGACCCACACTAAAGTATAAAAAACAAAAAAAAAAGTAATAATCTTTATCCTTTAGACGCCCAATTTAATAGCGACAAAACTGCCAGTGTTACGCGCGTCATCGTCGCTAAAAATGTCTTATCTGATCAAAAAATTATGATTAGGTAATTAAATTAAGGCAGAGTGAAAAATGCGGCAGCTTTTCACATTCAAATGTTACCCTGTATACAATGGGAATCTTTTGATGTGCTCATTGAACTTTTTTTTTGTCTCTAATTAAATTAAATTGCATTGTGACATAAACTTTAAACGTAATATACGAAATAATGCAAATGTTGTTAACTTCACACTTATTTAATTACAAGATGAAGATGACATAGTTTAAAATTAAATGCTCAGTATTACGACCACGTATCATTTTTTTATATTTATTAATTGACCAATTTCTAATCTGAAACCAGGTCGAGGTATTTAATTAAACTTACTCAAATAAAGCAACAAGACTATAATTCAAACTATTGTGGTAATTAAGCTTTTTGCTGCTAAATTGAGAGCAGTTATGCAACGGATGCAAGTCTTGTTCCCGCGGACGTTCATTCTAGAAAGTAGTTAGGACGTAGAAACCACAAGTATCTGGTACCCAAGGGAAAGGGATCGTTTGATATCTTAAAAACTTCCGCTCTATGTCTTGTAAATTGTGATTTAATTGCTCCTATGACTCCTACGTGCGTTGACTTCCATACGCTACTTGTAAAGGTATGTCCGGAGTGAGTAACCTATACGTCCTTCGAGATACAGCTTCAATTATCCTTATTTCTTACTTTTATTCCGCCTTGAAAGTCTTGAAACATGAATCTCCAACTGGCGCCAAGTTTTCTTAAAAATTTTACACCTAAAACCCAATGGAAACCTGATAAAGGGATAAAACACCAAAAACCACCTTTTAACTCAGAAGGATGCAATTTTCTTGGAAAGCTCCTTGGACTAATATAAAGCGGGATATTATGGTCTCAGTTGAACGTCAGAACCGTTGGGTGACCGCAAAGCGATAAGAACCGTATTTTAGCCGGTTTAAGTGTAGATTTGAGTCACGTTTCACTCGTCAGTAAGGTTCAGATATGTGATCAGCTGACCTGTGATCTTAAAGATCACGTGTGACTTAACTGGTAGCACAGTTTCAGTTTCCTCATTAAATGTGACGTTTGATGATTTATTTGATAAGGACAGACGTCAATCGTCTAAATATTCCTCAGTCGCGACGTTATGCTAATCAGAAATGTAAAATATGCCGAAAAGCGCGGTCATCTCCGCATTCCACGCGAGGCGTGCGTCCGCGCCGGCCGGCCGAACGACCGAGACGCCGCTTTTGGGAATCCCGACCAATTCTGCAACAACAAACTAAAATGTGACAATAGACTTGTAACCTTTATGTTTTACGAATATGGTACGGTTTCGCTTTGTAAAGAAAACAAAAAAAAGCGTGAAAGCCTTAGCAACATAATTTGGACTTTCCGCAACAGTAACTAAGTGGAAATTAGATGTGGGATTCAGTGTTGGCGCCCCGAGACTCGTAAAAAATAGCGTCGCGATGGACTGTTACGGATTTATTAAAATAAAAACAAATATGGTCGTTAAGGTGATTAATGGTGGACGAGCATAAACAACTCGTTAAATTATAGATATGGAGACTATTAGCATGACAATAATAATATAATTTTACGAAGGCGGCTCTGATAGCGCTCCATATAAAGATAATGAAGAGACCTATTCTTGAGGATTATAATATTCAATATTTGGCATTAAGAGGCGGGCTTGTAAACTTTGGCCTTTATTTTATAAACATGTATCAGTAAGTATAGTACTCGTATCACGCAACGGAAGTACGGTGAGTGGCGCCAAGCCTGCCCTTGGAATAATAGACCTTTTGTTGACAATAGTCTCGATGATTGACTTCACTATAATTGCGTACTTGACATCAAAATCGGAAGTGTTACTTACCAAACGGATATATGTACTTAAATGTATATGTTGTTATAAACTAACGCCTTTATCTCATTCTGGTAGGAAGATACAAGACCTCGGCTCCTACACGGTAACACATTGATTTAATAAAAAATAATACATCTCTTTCTAAATGTATCCTTTGTTTGCCTTTTGACGAAGGTAGTCGTGAATGAATCACTGAAATTTTGAAGCACCGAATTAAAACACGGGTACATTATAGATTTCATTGCCTTCCTTCACATCAAGCCCTAATTCGGTATGTCAAGTTTTTTTTGGTCTTCATTTTTATATTTTTTTCGGATAGAAGACATAATTTTAAGACACCTATTTCATTCTTATTGCGATTCATCGAGTTTATCAATATAAAATTAATTTTTAAATTATTGTGATCTGTAATCTCTAAGTGCAAAAATGGCGGAGAGAAAATAATTCGAACTCCATGGAGAAAAACTACCTAAAGCTATATTTAAAAAAATTAAAACCTGCCTTCTCTTTCTAACTCTATGCTGGAAACAGATACGGCAACATCAAATGTCAAATTCTGACATTGTGAATGATTTTTTTTTCTTAATGGCCGGGTATATAAAGTTTACCAAGGAGTTCACAGGTATGCCAGTGACGTCACTGGACGGACCGAAAAACGACATTATTTTATTAAAAATATCTGTAATCCTTTCATTTTAAAATCTTTGACATAGAAAATATGATTATTGAGACAATTATCTCGAAATGGTTTTCGATTCAGCCCTCCAAAAAAAACTTGACATACCGAATTAGATTGTATTGGACAATGATGCTTTGTAACTAGAAAAATTCGCTATGCTTCTGGATTAGTTCTAAGGTATTTCGATGGTGATGTTCTTAATGATCATCAATACTCCAAGCTGGTGTGTCATTGGATGGATGACCGCTTTAGCAGCATTATCCCTTCTCTAAGCCGTAATATGTTTTCACGCTTTTAAAATCATGTTATTAAGTTGCTCTTTATAACGAATGCGGAACCATTCAATGACGGAATGATTACGGTTCAAGTTTAAAGCTTGATTGGCGCTTTGAAAAAACGACACTATCTTGGCTCCACCAACGCACAACTTAATCTCACTGTGAAGCGGTGGAGTATAGCCTTTTCCCTCTCGCTTTCATTTGTGAAAGGATCCGAGGCTGTAATTTAATGTCTCCATCATGGATATTAGATTACCATCTCTTCTCATCTAGGCAAACCCCTAGATGTAGATATCCCATAATTACACCCAATAAAGCAAGCATTCGATTCACTTTCAATGCGCATTGTTACCTATTGTTGTACATAATGAAAATTACTTTTTATTATCATGATCTGTAATCACTGTGCAGGTAAAACCTGAGAAGAAATGGGGTACAGTGAAATGCCCATCTTGCGCAGTTTAGTTACTAGAAGAACTATTGCTGAATATGCAAAATAAGTAAAAGAAAGATAAAATAATAAAAAATGAGAGGCAGTGTCATAAGACGGCGTTGTATTGGAGTATTGTGGACAGTTAGTAGATTTGAAAACTCCATCGCTAACCAGCCCACACACTCGTATCATAGAAAACAATACGGAAAACTGAAAAAGGTTCTCCAGAAATTTTGAAGTAAAATCACGCTTTAAAGTTTAGGTATATTGAAGATTCTGCTAGTATTTGGGTCCAAAAAAATTATGCAGATGCATTAATTACTTAGACAAATCTTTTAAAGTTGGATGTCACATCCATAAAACCAGACATCATCATCAGAATTTCACACGGGAAGCAAGCAGCTGGCGTCGAGACAATGATGTGGCCTCGACACTGACAATGAGATGATAACGCCACTTTCCACTTTCCCAAGCCTTCCCACAACATGGCCGATCATATGAAAATTGCTATAATTATTATATCTATGCTAAGAAATCTTTAAGTCGATTATTCATGGGTACAGATAATTATCAGATCAAATCAAAGCCTTAAATCCTGAGAAGGAAGATATTACTGCAGTAATATTACGCAATGGTGCAGATACTGAAGTGCGTTATGGAGAAAAAATTGAGACTAAAGTGAAACTCAATGTAGAAGAAACTGTGAATATAATTAATCATCCTTACAATAGTGGAGAAAAAACTCATAAGAAGATAAAATGATCAATCTACCACACTTTATTAGTTAGCGTAACAATGAAGAGTTCCAAGTTTCACGTTAATGAATCAAAACTATTAGACGGTACACGGTAAAGTGCTAAGTAAATTATGAGAAAATTTTCTCTCTAGTTATCTCTCGACAATGTAAATATGAGACAGGTATCATAACTGCCGCTTAGGTTGTTAAAGTAAATGCCGGTGACATCCGACTGCCGTTTAGCTGCCGTGCCAAATATCTCTGCGGTTTTGCTTGCTGCAAGATGTCCTGAGGCAGTGTAGCTTTCTGAAGATAGTTTCTCAATCAATTTCTCAAGCAGTTAAGTATTTTACGATGACTTTATCGTGTTAAAATCTAGAGAGCAACAGCTACGTATACGTAAGGCTACGCTTAAACTGGATAACGTCATTTATACTATGTTTATTTGTTTGCAATGACATGTATTTCAATTTATTGTTGCCTTTCTCAAAATTTCTAGCTTATTCAATAAGTTTTTTCCTCCGATAACTGGTTCATGTACTAGTACTTCATGTCTAGTTTCAACACCTAATCACGGGGCAACAACTATGCGTTTTCCCGGTTTGTTGTGTTACGCGACTAATAGTATGTTATATGCTGTGTAATCTGTATCGCACAGGATTTCTTGTGCAGTTGCATTTATGCAATCATGCGCCGGTTTTCCGTGACGTGCCAGTGTGCTGATATCAATTCTGTCTATTTTGAGTCTACATTGAAAACTATAAGAATTACGCGTCTGTTAGTTGAAATTGTTTTGATTATAATTATGTACTCGGTTTTGTAAATTTGATTATGATTTGTGGCTTCATTAGCAGACAAACCTTGGAAAGTCCAATTACATTCAACAATGTTGCCATAAAAACTAAATTTCGACCATTAAATCAATATGTCCATGTCAGATTAACATGAACTCTAGCAGCCTTTAATTTTATAATGCTATGCTTGTGAGCTTGTTTTTGCGCTAAACACGACGGGAAATCCATATTCGAAAGATGATTATATGTTTTGTATTATTGTAAAAATTTTTGTATCACTACTTTTTTTTTCAAGTCGTGACTCGTCTTTCGAGCTTTCGATAGTTTAAATAATTTGTGTGTCAAGTTTACCATGCTGCGGTCGCGTGGCCGATTTAGCCATTACACGTTTTACTGCGATACGATTCGTATTTAATTTGACAATAGCAAGCAATAAAAGGTCAATAGCTATTGAATAATAGCTAGGCCTTAATCTGCTACTGCACGGAAATGTAACACGGAATGGTAATACATGAAACGTGTGATTAAATTAAAAATATCTAAAAAATACATTAGAGAAATCATTCACGGCCGCGATAGTGATCTTGCCATGTATGATCTAATAGTGTAATGTAACGCAGTGACATTCGAGGTCATTGTCATACATTACCACGTTACAGTTGACTAGATTCGAATCTTAACAATGGGGGCAGGAATTCGATCGTAATCCGCCTTTTGTTTTCATTCCTAATAGCTGTTATCGTTGACATTTCGACAGTCCATTTATGTCCGCGGGTGAGTCAAGCGTTACTCCCATATATGATACAGTAGCTTTAATTGCCATTTTGTTTTGTTTATAAATTTGCCACCCACGCTTCTCCTTTATGTCTCAAATCTTGTGCTCTTTCAGTTACCTACTTAAGTGTTTTTTTGTGTGTTATATTTATGATCATTTGTCTCGGCGATACCTTTTAAGAATAAGATCCTAGATGACCTTTAACTTCAAATCTTGCCTCTATTTAGATTTCATCTATCTATTCATGGTCATATCTTTTACTGCTTTTAACTAACAATCTTTTTCTTTTCCGTGTTTATTTATGGCTCTATTTAAAATCACATTTATTTTGGAGCTCCTAACAATATCACTACTGCACATTTTTAATCTTTGAAGCTTTTCAAACATGGCTCAAGCGCCACTATTTAAAAAATTCTTGTCAACGCTGTTGCTCTCGACTTTATGTATAGGACTAAGAAAACGATCTTCAAAAACACTGTTAACGTTGTCTGCAATAGACATAAAAGTCTGTCATCGGAATTCTATTGTCATTTCCAGATCTGTCAAATCGATTTGCTTAGCATACTGCCCTAGGGCATCGGGTAAGTCGGTCACGCCGGGCCTGTAGATGCGGCCAGCGGAGCGTGCATCGAATGGCACGCGGATGCCTCGGGTCAGATGCTTTGAACTTGACCTCGAGGTGCTTTTGAATGCTGACCTCTGTAATAACAGCCATTTGAACAGAGCAATATAGGCTTTAGTTTTCACTTTATAATAGCAGGCTTTCTTTTTGTTGATGGAAAAGATTGTAGTGTTTATACTACGATACTTTACCATGCAAATGAATGTTACGTTGTCTTATTGCTTTAAAGTGACCCATTAATTGTGTTATTATATAATTTACATGTCTATTACACTTTAACAAATGAATATTACAAAGATAATCTATTGATCTTGAAGATAACATTGTGGACAAGGTATTCATCATAGGTTTTTTATTTCCTCCTACAGAGATAGAAATCATAATGTAAGATGTAAAAACTAATGATCCTATTTGTAGTTACATTCAGAAAAACCTGCATAAAGTGATAGTGTCGTAAATTATAATGTAAGTGTTTACAACACGCAATATGTTTATACCTGTTCAGTATAGGTATAGTTACAGACTCCACCGCAATTCAGACGCTTTAAAGATCAAGATCATTACCAGACCAGTCACAAGATGGTATCTATTTCTAAATTACAGTGCGGTGCGCGCAGGTCGCCTCGCGCCATGTTTAGAGAAGGCTGACCGGCGCGAGCGCATCCGTGGAAACGGTCAAGTTCACGGCATCTGCGCGGTGCTTAGAAACGACCGCATCAAATGTTATGTCTAGTCTTGTTCGATTATGAAATTTACTGGAGGATTGTGTCATTGAACTCTTGGACTAAACTAGAAATGAAAAGAAAAGAAGACTTGTCAATAGATTCCTTAGCATCGGTAAAGATGGTTAATCTAGATACGTTTTTTTGTGAGATGTAAGCGTAAGCAGTCTTACAATATACTAGTACTTGTCAACTCCATTCCATGTTCCAGCTAAGCTGGCTAGTTGCAGACTGGTTAACACTAGTACAGATTCTAGAATCGTAACAGCGACAGCGAAAGTTCTCACAAACCGTTTCAAATGATGTTCAATGTCTAAACAAGTAAAAGTGACATCTGACTGGAGTATGTTAGTCATTAGGTAACAAATCTTCAACTATATGTGACAGGTACTGATTTTACTTACCAGGCACTTGACAGGCTACAAGGCGTAGACATTGACAGTGAGGGCTGCGGCTTGCATATTAATCATAATCAGATTATGTCTACTATTTACTAGTATTGAAACCTTTGCATTTATAGACCACTTGCTGCGCCCGAGACTTCGCACGCATAGACCACTGAAAAACTTAAAAACTTTATCATCACATAACATTTGATTGAGTGAACCGATTGTGATAAAATAATAAAAAAAAACTGGATGTTAATCCAAACCCTATACAGCCATTCTTTTTGTGAAAACCCCAGAACAATAAAATTATGAAAATTGAGTTTCTTAAAACTACTCAACCGATGGATTACAAACTAATAAATAGAGAATCAGGCAAAATTTCCAAAACTATATTAATACATTAGATTACAGATCTTTATTCCCCCAATTAATTTGTATGTTAATATTTTCTTTTTTATATGTAGATTTATCTCTGTCCTGTGATCAAAAAAGGTCTGATAATTAATTTTACTCATCGTCATGAATCGTGTGGATTTCAACACGGTTCCGAGTTATCCTTGGGCTCGCTGATCTTCGCTGTCTAATGAATAATGATTTAAATTGTCACCTCCCAAGATCATGCCACAAACGATAAAACGGTGTGGCAATTTTCATCAAATTTCATGTCAAGATTAGCTACGAATTTTTGGGGTTCTTCAAGATGTAAACGACTTGGGCACTCCCTGTTTTTTATTTGCTGTCCCATTGCAATTGCTACTTGTAAGATTACTTTTTTTCTCACAGTCGAGTCGTTTTGCCAACCAATATGGTAATATAGGCACTTCAAAATTTTATAGTTCTGCATTTTAAATTGCTTTGGAGACCCTAATGACACTTCGAATTACGACTACATTGAACCTGACAGTGATAGAGGACTGATTTCTACATGCCTTTTATGGTAATGGAGGGAAGATTCAGTAGCAGGATCCGTGTCTTTTATTCATGGTTAATTTGTTCAAGTAATAAAATAAACTTCTTTACGTTTTTACTTTTGTACATGCACACTCCTACCTTCCTTTCCTCCTATTACCTTTTATTCGTGATATTATATTTATATCCTGCCTGTCACGCAAGCAAGCATACACAAACAATTATGGAATTTTCGTTTCCATTGTAAACAAGGATACTTTAAAATGGAGTACCAACAACTGATCTGCTTGTTTGAGGACACTTTGTGGCGCAGACCGATTGCACAAAAAGTAGATTGTTTGCGTTAGGACTTAAGCTTATCATTGTCCTACTTTTTGTAAGTTTATCTCCAAAACATTCGTGTAAAACACTTATTTCCCTGTCGGCATTACAGTAAAGCAGTACGTTACGAAACTTCATGTTTGATCTTCAAGTCCAAAAAAGTCGAACGAAACCACTTTCACATGGGTTGCTCCGTTGACCAACTTTACGCTGTATAAGGGCATACTTGAAAAATACCAAAGCTAGTACATCTGAGAAATAGGTCATATGTGACGTGACAGAATTCTTCCACATTTGAAGGTTGGAACAGTCGTTGACCTAGTAAGTTATTAGAAAACGTGGCATGCAAAGTTACGGTAACATTTAACGTTTGTAATTATTTGTGATGGGATTTGGTTTCAAATGGGCTGGTCACGAATCGTATATAATATACATGATATGAATTGTAAATGTAATACATACGGACGATAGTTTTACGGATCTTAAAGAAAGGACGTTGTTAACATTTCACTTTTACTATTAATTTGGTTATTGTGCTGAGTATTTTGTAAGTTTGCGATAATATCGTTTACAAGATCGGTATCGATCGATTATGAATTTACTGCCTGTAAAATTTAAGTAATATTTTGTTTCTGTGATCGATCATCATATCCGTGGTAATTAATTAACTTAAAATTAATCCGTTAACATAGTTAATTTTAGCTTTATCATATCGATTGTCTGAAATTACATACATACATATTCTCTCGCCTGTCTGAACTAAATATTAAGCAGAATAGCTAAGAACTGCAAAAAACACAATGTTGATTTGATACCGATCAATTGAACAATAATACATTGTTTAGCTTCGTTCTAGGAATAATTGAGGAAGGAAAAGTACCAAAATAATGCTTCAATTCACTTCGCAATAAACAATAACGTTCGAGTGTCTTGTTTATCAATGTGCATTAGAAACAAATTCGCTAGGAAGGAAAATGCAGAATTCCAAGTATCCTAACATTAAATGGAATTGAAAGTCACATTGAGCTAATAAATTCAACTGGGCGGTTCAGTTTCGAAAGACATACGTGACATGAAATATCTCAGACATTGTCTATGGGCTATGGTATTTGAAACAGAATTGTCTCGATCAACCTTGCTAACGTATAACCAACGTGACAAGTTAGTCATGTTGACCACAATGCGTTTAGAGATGCGAATTAAGATATTGCTGCAATATTAATTAACCTCTTTGAATCGGGTTTTAGGTTCTCTGGATTGGTTGTCACTGACCTTAACACGGTTGTTGTAACTGAAGTCTGCTAGGAAATTGTCACCATCATCAGTGTAGATACGTTCTGCTGCAGGTTGAAATCTCCTCTTACATAATTATAGGGGTGAGAGAAATCAGAGCGAGCCTAGATGCGCCCTGATTCCGATAAGTTAGTGGTCAAATTGCTGTCAGAGTATGTTCAAACTACTTTAACGGCCCCCCCTGACAGGCCCTGAGTGGCCCTGAATTTATCATCATCTTACTTTCTTTCTAGACCTCCGTTTTGTTTGAAATATCTGCTTTCTACAACCGACTTCTTAGGAATTCAGTATATTAGAATAACAATCCACATCATCATATCAGCCGATAGACGTCCACTGCTGGATATAAGCCTCCCCCTTGGATCGCCACAACGACCGGTCCTGTTGTGCCCTCATCCAACGGGTTCCCGCCGCCTTCACCGGATCGTCGGTCCACCTTGTAGGAGCTCCTAGCACCTCATGGCTTTCTACCGATGCTCATGTTTCTTTCTCATCTCAACTAAAGATGTCCATCTTCACTGATGCGATTGATCCATGTTTTATTTTTAGAGACGCGTCATATTACGATGTCATTGTCAATACGTAATGAGATGTTATTCGGTTGTTCACTACCTATGTTAAAGTAATCATGAATCATTGCGCAGACGCAGCGTAGCGCAGGTACGAGCAAGGTTTCGAAAGCTTTTGTCTTGTGGGCGCGAGCCGAGTCTATGAATAATAGTTATTATCTCTTTATGTTTTTCATTTTGTTTTGACCTTAGTTTGCGGCGCTTTATTTCTATGATAACTAGTTATTTTAGATTTACAGATTTCCCCGTGTAGTGCAGAATGTGCTCTTGTTTGTTAATCTGTTTCTGATTTAAGTTTCTGCAATATCAATAAAATAACATTTTTTTATTACCTCCATACGCATCTCTAGTTACCGCCAGGGGATTATGTTTCTAAGATACATCCATGCGTATGCTATCGATTACACGCGACCCATACGATACGATACATATTGACTTATGTTTATGTAACTTCTTCAAGCACATTGTTTTCTTTACTTCTCGTGTTAGTGGCGCCCTCTTGTCTTTGTTGGTAAACTCTTAGTTTAGTAATTTTTGATATTTAAGTATAAGTAATTCATTATTTTCAACTTCATTTTTATTATTATTACTTCATCGATGTTACCAATACAATTTTATTCTTTATGCTTCTATCATTCTCCCAAACCATTACTCGTTCAAATATAACAAATTCAATGAGAAGTAATAGGTTAAACACTGCTTTGTTTGAATCCATTCGTTCAATTGCATATGCTTTACTTTAGATTTGGGGTGTGGTACCAACTTCCTTGTGTAGTAATATCAATACACGACTAGCATTGTTTGTACTGATAAATATATTAATGTTCTCTCTGGGTTTGTTTGTTCACGATTTTGTTCTATTATATTGATGTTTTTGCTTAGGTTTGCTAATATCTTAATGTTTTTGCTTTGCTGTTAATAAGAAATACGTATTTGCATGTGCTAAGTCATCGTTCCTAATTATAAAAATGTTTTGTTAATAATTATGAATGTAGTAATTCAAGGAAAGGTTTCGACTGAGATTTGGATGGGTAGTTCATAATTTTTTCTCCCCTCCCAGCGGACGAAGTTGCCGCTTTCCACCCCTGTCGAGGAGAAAAATAGTATACTAACCTCGGGCAGTAAATAAGAAAGCCTCAGTTCACAATACTGTGTGTTGACCGAGGCGAAGCATGAGATCTGAGACCTTTCTTACTTTCCTGCCCTCGGTGTGTAATCTACTATTGGATGTTTGGTGGATTTTTGTATTTTTATTCTCGGCGGTACAGTTCTTCGTAGATAATCCATCGTCTATGCTGAGCTTTATGCATATACATAAGTTAAGATAAACACAACACTGATCCCGTTTATTATTAATGCAGAGTATATCAAATAGTTGGTCAATTATTTCCGCTCTTACTGTACTTTTATTTTTTCAGTACGGCCGATTTTCCCTATCATTTACATATCCATTTATGGATCTAAAACACATTACAATATAATTTCACCGTAAAAGCGTAACTAAACGGTTATCCTAATAATAATTGCCGAATCAAATTCTTTACATATTTTTGTATGTTTTATCTAGCATCACAATAGTTTGACATTATAATGATTTGATCACAATGCGGTATCTAAACAATGCTGACTCGATTGGCTAACTCTTGTACCGCCATAAGGTGTGAATTAACTATTGTGTGAATCAATTTACTCGTATAATATTCGGGAATGCTGAATTGGCACCGACATCGGCCGTTTTCCGCTCACAACTTAAGTGACTGTATAACCTAAGATAAATAGATTGGTCCTGAACTGTCGAGAACGACACGACAGCATACCTACATAATAGAGTTAAGTTAACGTATTAGGCTGTGATGACAAATTAGAGGAAAGCTCACAATTATTGTAGAACACCATTCACTGTTGTTTTATTCGCGGACATAAAGATCTCTGCAGATTATATCCATCGCCTATGATAGGCCTTATGCAGATACAGAAAAAACGTAAATAATATATCATAGATCAACACGACACTGATCTCGTGGGTGTCGTACGAGGCGACTAAGGGATTAAAGGTTTAGCCACCTCTCACCACTTGACTCGTCATTCCATCCTGAAACTTAATTCTTAAACACTCTTATTATTATTATTATTTGTGGTTGGGCTATTGCAAGCAAGGGTCGTTATGTAACACTTAGACCAGCGCTGGTCCTTTGTGTTCGCCCCAAGCTCAACCATATTTTACGCATACCTCCGAACTTGTTGTATTTTCTTTTCATTCTCGGGAATGCAGGTTTCCTCACGATGTTTTCCTTCACCGCCGAGCTAGTAAATGATAAATACAACCTTACATAAATTCCGAAGAACTTAGTGGAACCAGGCCGGGAATCGAACCGCGGCCTCATGATTGAGGTGCAACTCTCTTCCGTATGGGCTATCATCGCTCTTAAACACTCTTAGTGTTAGCAATATTTCTGACCACCCCGAAAGGTATTGCGGTCGTGAGCTTATGTATGTATGTATTGTTGGCGAATGTTTATATTGTACCCCTATCTTGTGATATGTGTTTTGTACTGTTTAGGGTGAAAGTAAAGAGACTTACGAGTAACCTGAGTTCGTCTGGCGTACCCTGGAAGCAGTCAGCCTCGATACGATGATTGCTGACTGGTTAATCTCTCCATCACAGCATGAGTGATTGAGTGAGTGATTTTCATACGTGAGATATCTCACGCTGAAAAAGAAGAAGAATGTACTGTTTTAACGAATAAAGGGTTATCTATCTATCTATCTATATGAATCTAATAAAACAATGTAAACAAGGTAATTATGTCAATCCGCATAAAAAGTAATCACTCTTCACAATCAAATCAATATCAAATGGTCTGTTTATCAGCTTAGCTATCGTTTGATTCCTAGAATGTCTAATGATAATCGTATAATTTAGATCGCTTTATCTAAATATAATAAATACTAGCGTCGACCTTCCAGCTCTTGGAAATGGACAAGTATTATTAGCACTGACCCTGACCCGAGAATTCTAGAAATTTCGATCCTGTTTTCTTAACAGACTTCTAACTTTTGTTATAACTATTTGCATACGACGAACAACGCGTTGCATGCATGCCGACCTTCCAAGGTCGTGTATGATGCATCGTCCCGCGTCTATGCGTCGTTCGTGGTTTTCGAGAGTAACTTGTTGAATAATTCTGTGTGCAAACTGCTAATGCGTACATAAATTCATGACGTTACTTTTGGCATGATTAGAATCTTTGTAACTACCAACCACTTGCTTCGACTATCAACCATCATGAGCGTGTGCAATTCTGGTAAGGTCCATATCTAAGATCTCATGAAGGAATGGTGACGGATTTCTATTAGCATTTCACTCATAAATATAATAAGGAATGAATGAAATATTTTTTTATTTGCACCTAACTCACAAATACAGTTTAAAAGGGAATAAACATGATATCGGTACAAATAAGACGGTCTTATCTCTCGATTTCTTCCAGACAATCTTACTTACTGATGAGTCAAGAAAATCGTAGGGATATTCTTAAACGTATTTTGATTGTTAATACGCATGGTATGCACATAGTTAATTGAGTCAGTACATTCGGGTCGGATTTTTTTTCTATCAATTATGAAAAATAAGATTGTAAGAAATAGGCTCAGCCCATTTTGCCTACTGAAATATTATTGCTATATAAGTAAATTTCCATTATAGGATGGGAAAGCATTCGGGATACCTTTACCAAACAATACAGGGTGGATTTTTGAGACGGGGCAGTAAGGGCAGGTACCTTAACCGTTGTAGCTACAGCGAAACGTTCTTAGGAGACTATCCTTAACTTTTTGAAAAATTTCGAACTGCATTCACAGATTTCGAAAAAAATGTACAGTCAGCAAGAAAATTTACAATTTACACAAAAACTTTTTTTGATGCCAATCGATCCTGTTTCTTATAAGGATCAATAGACTCTATGGGACCAACCGAGGTTTGAGTACTAGAAATGTCAGAAATCGCAAAAAACGTTTCCCATACATTTGGTAGGAAATGAGACTCCAAATTTACTTTTATACATAAC
Source organism: Agonopterix heracliana (assembly GCA_963693445.1). NCBI lineage: Eukaryota > Metazoa > Arthropoda > Insecta > Lepidoptera > Depressariidae > Agonopterix > Agonopterix heracliana. Next base: position 6,909,854 of record OY856321.1, read on the forward strand.
AAAACTTTTTATTAAGGACAGATTTGCCGCTAAGAAGACTTTGATAATAAAAACATACTGAAACCGTATTAGAAAGAAATGTATTTTTAAAATCATACAATTTACAACACGTTTTGAAGATTTTCTAATATTATTAATATTTTGATCCTTTTTGTTTATTTTCGAACAAACTTCTTTTTAGCGGCCAGTCTATCCATAATAAAAAAGTTTTGTTATGTATAAAAGTAAATTTGGAGTCTCATTTCCTACCAAATGTATGGGAAACGTTTTTTGCGATTTCTGACATTTCTAGTACTCAAACCTCGGTTGGTCCCATAGAGTCTATTGATCCTTATAAGAAACAGGATCGATTGACATCAAAAAAAGTTTTTGTGTAAATTGACAATTTTCTTGCTGACTGTACATTTTTTTCAAAATCTGTGAATGCAGTTCGAAATTTTTCAAAAAGTTAAGGATAGTCTCCTAAGAACGTTTCGCTGTAGCTACAACGGTTAAGGTACTTGCCCTTACTGCCCCGTCTCAAAAATCCACCCTGTATAATGATACAGATTAATTAAATAGTACATAGGCCGAACGAAAATACTAGTCCCAATATTGCATCGTCTTCGCCCTTGTAGAATTCATGAAAATTTCCGGAAAATATCTGTCCTTTCACATATTAGATGATCGATGCATTTTGTCTTTACTAAGAATAAGATAACGGATATTCCTAAATGCTTATTACAAATCCCATCTATAATGAGAAGTAAATGCACGCAACCAATAATACTTACATCTGCGTTACTTGCACTTTTGCAACATCCTGCATTGGTGCATTATGCATGTCATCACGTCAGCTTTAACATCTACCTTCTCGGTAATACCACTAATTAAAAAATACTCGTATTCAAAAACATACACACACTTAATGGCGCGTCAAATAAGATGAGGTTGGTGTTATAAGGATTTCCAAATCCCACGGCTGAATGCAACACCACCCATTGCCAATTTAAATCTTTTCCGAATCGCCTTTTGTAGTGATTTTGTGGTTTTAGAATTCGAGTTATTAATACTTGATTACCCTACCCTAAAACGATTGAAGTTGAAGTAAATTTTCAAAAAAGGTTTTTGCTACGTGAAAAGGGCGGAAGGCTTAAATTACATGAGTTTTTATAAGATTACATTCACCATTAAAACAATTTATACCTATACTATATAAACATTTTAAATGCCATGTCGTTAGCTTCTATATCGTCAATTTAGATTAAGATTAAGATACCTCAACATTTGGATTGGTCGCCGAACTGGTCCACTAGTTAGTCTCCAACGAAACGAAATCGACGTCAAGGTAGACCTAGACGAAGGTGGCGGGACGAAATTGATGGCTTTCTTAAGAACCGGCCTATCGTAGCGCAGAACAAAGACTCTTGAAAAGAACGGAGGGAGGCCTACAGTGGGACATCAATGGCTGATATAATAATAATCACACTTGGGTAGGCCTGTGCCCAAGTAGACCCTCACGATACGCGTGGTGGACTGACGCCAGGCGTGCCCAATGCGGATAGATAGACGTATCATTCGCATCAGAATTGCGTCTTCAGCATATGCAGGTTTCCTCACGCAGCTTTCCTCATAAGGAAAACAGATGCTGTTGATGATACCCAATTAGACAAAAAAACAACGTTAATAAGTTTTTGTTTGTAATGTAACGATGCATGCAGATGAGGCACGCAAGTTGCAGCCAATCAGGCTGATTGGCTCCGGTGCGACGTTTATCAAAGCAGACAATGCGGCGATTGCATTGAAAGATCTGGACACTGTTTTTTTCACACGGTCTGACAACGTGTTCTAGGTAAACGTTGTTTATATGATATTTAAATGATTCGTTACTTTCGAGTGAGCGAGGAAGCGACTAACCAATCTAACTGCGATTGAGAATCTGTCAAGCGCGGCGATTACGGGACATCCCCTGTTGATGATGCAGATTGAATTTTCAGTATTTGAGTTCTTTTGGTTGATGATGAGTCTGAAAATGTTAAAAAAATTTCCACCGTGTTCTAATGTTTTGTTCGGATGTCCATTTCGAGTACAGCAGTACAGCAGTAACAGTACAGCGATATTGAGAGTGGATAAACTTGACTTGTTTCCAGGCTAATTCTGAACGGAGTGAAGACCCTTAACAAGCTTGGTCTTCACAATACTGTACGATTAGTCTGGGTCCCGGGACATACTGGAGTCCAGGGTAATGAGAATGCTGACGAGCTGGCGAGAGCCGGGTCAGAACGAAAAATGGTCGGCCCAGAACCAAGCGTGGGAATCCCGGCATGCAGCATAAGAATGGCCATCAGAGATTGGGCTGATAAAACACACAAACTGGAGTGGTCTGGCCTTGCAGGTCTACAACACTCCAAGAAATTTAAAGGCAATGTGACAACTCGTGTCTCAAAGTTCATACTGAACAACAGCAGGAGCAAGGCTCGTGCCATCGTCGGAGCCCTCACTGGGCACTACGCCACAGGCGCGATGATGCACAAAATGAAACTCACCCTAGATCCCAGCTGCCGAGCATGCGGAGAGGATGAAGAGACTATGGAACATATTCTTTGTGACTGTGATGTCTTGGCGGCAAAACGCATGTGCCTCCTCGGAGATGGATACCCAAAACCGGGAGATCTTAGGTTTCTTCCCCTCAATGGCATTGCCTCCTTCATTGACCATGTATTTGAAGGGTGAGGAAAGCAAAAAGTATTGGGGCTAACACAAAAGATCCCACTGGGTCGAAGTGTTGCTGGCCTGCCAGCCCCCACAACAAGATAAGATAACAGTACAGCGATAACACGTTCCGACGCGGTGGTAGCTTAAAAAAGAATTGACGTTTAATAAATGTGCTTCAGGCTCCTATATTGAATAAATTATTTTGAGTTTGAGTTTGAAATTGAGATGTTAAAAAAATGCGTTTTTTTTTCTTCAAATGATTGTGGAACAGTTTTCATGTCAGTAGATAGTTTCATAAACTTTATTTATGTACCATAATAATTAAATGTTACAATTGTTGCATTTTATAAATGTAACTCTTTGTTTTAATAGAAAAGTAAGTGTGCTAGGACGTGCTGTTTTAATTCTAAGTAGCACTTAAACTCTAGTGTCAAAAAAATCTGACGTTTCTAAAAATTGTTGTTTAGGCATGACAATTACTGATTATTAGCAAAAATATCATTTATTTTTTTATTACAACAAAAGTTAACAATTTCGTAGGTGCTTTATTTATCTCTTAATACGTATTAAACACATTAGTTCCTGACGATTGACTAGATAGCAGACTGACTGATATTTAAATTCACACTGAAAAGTTCAGAAAAAATTCCTAATGGATAACAATCTGTTGAAGTCAAATTACCGTTACTAACGTCAACGACTATAATTGTGTCATTAGTGTCGAGTGACGTCACGTGGGGTAGGTCTAGGTTCTGAAGAACCTTAAGCTGTCTTTTGAATTATAGCAAACGTGACCAGATAATAAATGGAAATTATCAACCGTTTATATATTGACGTGGTAAGTGTTTGACGTAACCTATAGTTTTTCCCTTCGCAAGATGATTGACCATTTAAAATTCTGTAATGGAATCAATTGTTTATATTTCTGTTATATTATTGAAGAATTTGTTTCGTAAGTACGGGAAATGCGTTATTAAATCTTGGATTTTATGGTCATTGGGCATGTGTACGCTTTAATTACTAGTGAATAGAATGTTATAATCGTTTTGATAAACCAATTAAAATAATAATTTTCTTTAGAATTGTTTTCTCACTTATTGTTTACTATTCGGTCCGTGTTCTGTTCTGAAAGCCATGCTGATAAAGCTAGATTTTGAATGATGCCGCTAGGTGACTTTATTAGCGAAACCACATCAGACGGCGCTTGTATCTTCAAGCGTGCGACTTGGTTTCGGTGGGTTTGATTTTCTATAAAAGATGTAATTGTAACACATTTCTGTTAAAATCTTTTATAGAAAATCAAACGGGCTGGTTGGATTTTAAATTTGATTTAAATATTCGTGTACTAAAGTCTACAGGGTATAACAAAACACCCTAGTAATACTTAAAGGGGTGCTTCAGACCATGAAACTGAACAACTTTCGCTATGGGACCAACATCGAAATCGCGAAAAAAAATTAGCTGTCCCATAAATTTGGGTCGAGTCAGGTTGGCAGTTTGGGTTAGTGCCATCTCTCCCCGTTCCCAGCTCCACCCGTCCCAACTGAACCCGATTTTATTTACACTCGATTAATTTTATTAAAATATAAATTTACGATATATCCATAATTTAAATTGGTTTCATTTTAGTACAGTCAAAGTCAAAAAGTGTTTCGGTTAAATCATTTTTAAAAAGACTTAATTAAGGACATAATATTTACGGAAATTTCTTAATGTTGATTTGTGCTTTTATCGATATAGTTAAAGTTAAGTAAGTAATTTAGTTGTTGCAGTTAAAATATCAGTCCTTGTGTATTAAACCTTTCAACAATTAATTAATTAATCGTCATTAATTTGTCGTTCAGTTCAGTTCAGTCTACAAGGGTTGCATTCAGATTGTTTTTTACCTGCTATAACCCTATTGTCTTAAGCGCTGTCGGTAAAGAAAAGAGATAGACATAGTAGCGTTGCAAATTTTTTAATTTAAAATATATTTTCGTTTTTTCGCGATTAATCTGAAAAAATATAAAAATTCCGAAACAAACCGATCAAGCTATTGCCACATTAACTGCACAATATAAGTAAAAACAATTACTAATCCACAGATTTTTACACACAATTAGCTCAATTCTTTATTACATTGAAAAAATATTTGATATAGTTAACATTTTTCCTTTTTTATTTCCTTTTTATTTTTGTTGATTTTTAATAATTTTAGAAAGTTACTATTTCTCATTTCCTAATGTTGATTTTTGTGTTTACCGTTTTATAATGTTTATTTTTTAATTAAAAAATTTTTTTTTCGTTGTTTCGAGATTAGTCAGAAAAAAATATAAACATTACATGGTACTATTATATGGTTCTCGTATTTTTGCATTGTATTCTTTGACAATCTAGACTATACGATAGTTTTTATCTTATTGATTTTTAAGTATACGTACTTACTTTCACTTGGGCATATACAGGGTCCTTCTTAATATGCTGACACTTTCTTAAGGGGATGATCAGACCGTCAAAGTGAACAACTTTCTCAATGGGTCCAACAACGAAATCGCGAAAAAAAAATCAGCTGTCCCATACATTTGGCTCGAGTAGGTTTGCAGTTTTGTATAGAACAGCAGGATTTTTTGTCTCGATTTCGATGTTGGTGCCATAGAGAAAGTTGTTCAGTTTGACGGTCTGATCATCTCCTTAAAAAAGTGTCAGCATATTAAGAAGGACCCTATATTGGTGTAAATAAAACTTGTAACTTACACCAATAGTTGCCCTAATTATTTGATTTATGTAAATTGTAATTGTGATAACGAAATCTGTGATTTACGAGTAGATAAATAATATTAAGAAAACACCTCAGAATTTTTCTTCTTCAGTGTACCAGTTTATTATTAAAACATTTAAAGTCGGGTGCAGTTGGGAATTTGTTTTTGATATGGTATTTAATTACATTTATAGTAGGGCAATAAAATCGGGTTCAGTTGGGACGGGTGGAGCTGGGAACGGGGAGAGATGGCACTAACCCGGCAGTTTTATATGGGACAGCAGATTTTTTTGGGTGAATGGGTGACATGGGTGAAAAGTTTAGCCGCCTATCATAACTTGACTTATCATTGCATCCTTAAAACCTCCAATATGCTAAAGACGAGTCTTGCTTCCTACAAGTTCTTGTGGTACCATCTCCTACCGGAGATTGGCTATTATTAGGGCTATTCGGACGGATAACAGTGAGGTGGAGACGTCTGACTGTAGCAAAGCTTCTGACCAGCCCAAATATGATTATGGTCGTTTATTTATGTATGTGTGTATCCGTAACTCAATATAATGGGTGTAAGTGTGTTAATGGGTGACTGTGCTCATGATAATCAATAACTTTTCCCAAGGAACCTATTGGAAATTAGTAGGGAAAAGAAGAATTTGGACTTTTCGTACTAAATGCAATCAGTAGATCGAACGTTTGTATGGAAAGATGTTTTGTTTTGCGAATTTCCCTTATAAGTATGTTCTTTGAAGAAAGCTGTTCAGTATCATGGGTACAAGTACCCAAAGCAACTGGCCACACTGACAACCCGTAGATATGCAACCATCAATTCTGATTATCTTTTTAAAATTGTTTCGGTTTTTTAAACCTGTAATCCGAAACATTTTTATTATACAATATTTTCTTCGTCTAAACCTTTAGAACGGTGTCATAGCACCTTGTGACACATCCCTAACAATTTTGCGGTTCGCGCGGCAAGTTCGGCATTAACTTTCTTAGTATTGCGACGCGAAAGTGAAACTTTGCGGCTGTTTTCGATATCTCAATTGAGTACTAGTCGTGATAGCACGAGTCGGGAGACAAATTGCTGACTTTGTTGTTGATTGCTGGATTCGTTATTTAGGAAGACAAAGAGTTGTTTCTACAAGTGAAACTGTTAGGGATATCTATGTAGTAGCGCATTAGATGCGCTGTATGCAGTCTTTCTTTTCGTGTTGGCGGTTTTTTAGTTGATCGGACTACCATTTTTTCCCCATACAAAACTGCAAACCTATTCGATGGGACAGCAGATTTTTTTTCGCGATTTCGGTTTAGTCCCGAGACAGTTGTTCAGTTTGATGATCTGATCATCCCCTTAAAAACCGTCAGCATATTAAAAACGATCTTATAGTTTTGCAATCCTTTTACAAAATCGATTTTATTTCCTTGCTCGCAGCAATTTTCTCATTATTTCAAAGCAAGAAAAAATTCTCTGAAATCACTGCGAAGTTACTAGTGTGATAAGGCTGTACCTAACAATTTATGAACTCTGTAGCTGATTCAAAAGGCAACATTTTCATAATGTGAATGAATTACGCACATTGCAAAATTGGATCGTATAAATAACGCATCATTTATTTTAATTGAGCGAGTAATATTTTTAGACGAAGAAATTGAGCAATGACTCTGCGAGTTCATTGGAAGCAAGGTGATCATTTAATGATTATCATTTGGAGGTAATCCTGTAATATTTCTGAGTGAAAAACTTTTATACGTCGCACTGCAGGGCACAGACCTACCCTACCCTCAAGAGCGTTAGTTCACCACGCGAACGATGCATGCTTATGCATTTTGTAATGAACAGCTACTTCTCGAATGTGTAGAGGCAACTATTGATGCATATAACCCTGTTTAAGAGGATAGACGAGTACAGTTTTCTCCATACAAACGTATTCCCCTGTTTTCTCCCTGGATAACACTAAAACAAATTTTTTTTTCCACACAATCTATGTCACGTCTGCCATGTCCCTATGTTTTGCTTTTTTGCATTAATTAATTACTGTAAGAACTAGGGACCTTCGAAAATGACCCATTTTACCGCCCGTTTTCAGACATCCAGTAAACAAATTTGACGAATTTAAACAAAAAAAGCAAAACGTACGGATATAGCCAAAGTCTTTCTCATATTATTTTGAAAGAATTATTAAAATCGGTTTAGTTTTGGAGGATAAAACAGGGGAATACGAAATGCTGATTTCGTAGATTTTTTTTGTATATAACATCGGTCCGAGCTGCAGTAGTCTCTTTCGCACTCTATTCGGCGGGGTGTATGGGTGGGGCGGATCGGAAAAGTACCTATTCTCCAAATTAGCATTTTAGCCCGCCTATCCTCTTAACTTCTCTCATTACCTTCGATTGTCAATAAGTGAAAATGTAAAGTAAAAGTGATGATGCTTTTTACATGAAATTGTCTTGCGCTTTCTTGCACCTCATTATGTAGTAATTAGAAAGTGATAGAATTATGTTTCTATCTTGGGACGCCGCTGCTAAAATCTAGCTTTGTTTATAAATCTAACAAGACTGTACTACAAATATTTTGGCACTTTCTGAAACGAAATGTGTGGGGAGCTATTTTTTGCACGAAGAACTTATTTATAAATGTGAGGATATCAACATCATCATTCATGTTAGTTTTTTTTTATTAATACCTTACTGTCTTAGAAGGAGGGTAATGTCTTTGTCACAATCATTCTATATTTTCAAGTTAGAAGGTTCGGAGGTCCAATATGTATATGAAATGATCGACGTTTGTCCAGTGTCCACTCCTTGACGGTGGATTTGGCACACTACATTACCTATCAAGTCAATTATGGAAATAGGCTAGTGTTCAACCTGGTGTATAGTCTTTTAAAGCAGGCCCATCAAGCATCAAATGTAACGAATACTGTCATTTAACAGCAGGATCCGAGACCAAATAGTTCACAATAACATTAACCCTCAAGTAGTGTGTAACAAACACCAAAAATCCATTACTTACGTTCTAATTACTATAATGTAGCACCATTAATTTGAATGCCGCCGCCGTGTTAGCACTTTATCTAGTTAATTAACTATTAACAGAGAGTGTTTAGTACGAATATAATTACCGACAATGGACGCAAGACATTCTTTTATGTCGGATGTTGCGGCCATTTCAAAATCCTAGTGAAACTTGTGACCGGATACTATGAAATTTGTGAACCTTAAAAATAAAATAAATCATTTTGTGATTAAAATCAGCGAAGGCCTTTTAATGTATCATACTTTATAGAAAAATAACATCATCATCATGACATGAGCTTGTCATTTAGAAACATGATGTCTCCTACCTATTTTCAAAATGTGCAAAATTCTCATAATGTATTTTAATCCTACTAATATTATAAATGTGAAAAGTAAAAGTATATGTTCGAATGTTTGTAACTTAATCACGTATAAACGGCTGTAGCCGTTGAACAGATTTGGATGTTTGAATAGGTACACAGATAGGTATATGTTCTGCGGATTAACACAATATAATATGATACTTTTTAAAGTCAACGCAGACGAAGTAGTAGGCTAAGCACGTATCCAGACTATTTCCATACAAATATTCGGATTTCGGGGGGGGATTGGTTATGCTTTGGAGGTTTCATGGCGTCATATTGTTGTTCGGATATATTGCGGATGATCAGACCATCAAACTGAAAAAGAAATCAGATGTTCCATACATTTCTGTCGATTTTCGCGATTTCGACATTGCTGCCATAGAGAAAGCTGTTCAGTTTGATGGTTTAATAGTCCCCTTAAAATAGTTTCATCTAATTTTGCTGGACCTTATACACTTTTCGACCCCATAGGTCTTACCATAAAATGTTCGTACAATATGAAAATATGTTCTGCAGGTTTTCCGGTTACAAGCCGTTTTTCTTGTCCTTTATCTCAACACGTTTTCCATGTAACGAAAACATTGCGTGCCGTTACGATGTGTATATTTAATTGAATCTTACGTCACCTAAATGTTATTGCTATTACTTTTGTGTTACGTCACTATTAGTGATGTTGTTTAATTAGAAATTCGGCAAAATATATTTTTGTTTGAAACAATGGCGGTTGTTAGTGAGTGTCAGTGTTTGATTGCGTACTGGATGGACTAACTAGGTCACATGTATTATTACGTTAAATACCTGTACAATTGATGTGAAACGTCTGATTACGATATAAGAATGACATATTTCTTCAATCATATTTGTGAAGGAGCTATTTTTTTATAAATCTTCCTACTCTTTGACTTTGATATAGCACCAAAAGAAAATATACTCTAACGATAACACGGCTGCGGTTGCTACAGTGTCATAAATATGAAATGTCTAATGATATTCTTTAATTATATTTATTAAATAACTATTTTTGATATACAGGGTGTAAGGGACAGCCCTCCGCAGACTAAAAAGGTGAACTCAGACCATCATACTGAACAACTTTCACTATTATATTATTATTTGTGGGTATTGGGCCTTGACAGGCTCTTTGAGCCTGTGCCACGTAGACCATCACTGGTCCTTTGTGAACGCCCTTTCTAAAGTTCCTTACCAATCCCCACTGCGGCCAGAAATCGCAGTAGATTCTTGATCGGGACAGTTTGTATCTCATCTGGTGTCAGAACCTGCCTACCTAGATGAGTACTACGTTTGTACATCAGGGGGCCACAGTCACATAGGAGGTGCAGAGGAGTTTCCACCTCCTCCTTGCAGAATCTGCAGTCGATCGTTTCACTTAAATTCAGTGAATGCATGTGCTTGTTTCATTTAAAATTTCACTATGGAGCTAACCTCAGGAAACGTGAAAAAAATTCACCTGTTTTATACATTTGACCCAGATAGGAACATAAGGTTTTTATCAAACTTTGTTTTGTATGAAGTTGTTCAGTTTGATTGTCTAAGTTCAACGTTTCAGTCTGCGGAGGGCTGTCCATTACACCCTGTATATTTTATTCCATATCTGATAGTCTAGCACAGCTGTTCGACAAAGCGCTGTAGCTTGATCTACTGTATCATTTTGCTAGAGTCTGAAGATACAATTTATGCCAGCGCCTGGTTGCGCTGTCATAAGATTCAAAGTATCAAAACAATTGGTCAAAGTCGACGAGTAAACTGAAGAACTAACTGTAAAATGTGGCTTTGCGTGTCATTTGAGGTAAACATTTTGCGTGTGGACAAGTACCTAATACCTACCGTTCGTTTGAAATCAGGTTGTGAGTTGCGTTTGATTCAAGTTCCTAGGGTACAGGGTTTTCTAGTTTTGGACAAGAACAACAAAGTGGAACTCGTTTTGTTATTAAACTTATTAAACTTGTTAGGGAATACCGGCCACGTAATGTTTCATAGGACCTTTGGTTCATTCATGTTTAGGTAACATCACAGTCTAATAATTTAGCATTATGACCGGTGTGATGGTTACCACGCCAGACTGTCGAACCACAAGGTCCTGGATTCTCGTTATTTCTTGCGCCGGGCCAGAACAAAGTATGTGCCACATCGCCAAAGTGCAATTGATTGATTGATTGATCAAACTACTAAACATGACTTTTATGACGATTTAGTCCAGGTACCTTACTATTATAATCACCTCGGAATGGTTTCATAATTTATTAAAATATCCGGCCTTTCATTGCATCCGCTTATTTTTCGTAATGTCCAGAAGAAGTTTTAAGATTATTTACTGACATAAAAAAAGAAGTATGTAAGTCTTATACTTCTTTTATGTCCATTATTATGGATACCTATTGTGTACCTATGTTTTATTTTATTTGCCCACATAGTAGCTAATTTGCCTTTGAAATATCTTAGTTAACAATGAAACTAGCAATTTTCAGGTAATCATATACGAGAAAAAATAGTAACAATAAAATTGTTACTTATATTTTTTTTGCAAAATCTGACAAACACAATGATTACATGCAGAATGTTCACGTAACACTTCATTTGCATAAGCCCAGCAAATCGATCTAATTATTCATCGTACAAATGTTATTACAAGGTATAGATGTAATTGTTTGTTTATACGACTATTATAGGAGTAAGTGATTTGTAATTTGTTAAGATTTGTTGCAAAGGCAAAGAATTGCAATGTTTTTTTTATTATGCGTTAGATTGAAATCACTGGACTGATTTCAATGGATGTTAATTGCTACTGGTTTGTAGATTTCATTTTGTAATACCTAGTGCTCTAAGATTTTTATTCTAATTAGAAATGTAGGACTAAATTTTAATGCGATCGAATGCGTGACACACAAAATCAATTAGCTATATCGTTCATCATAATTACAATTATGTGTTTCTTTTTTGCACCCATTCTTCCTGTGGCTTATAGCGTTCGAATAATTTGGGAAAACATAGTTTTGTTTTCATTCCGATGTTTATTTATTACATTTAAAAAATTCTGGAAACACAAGTTTTCTCACACTCGTTTTTGCCAATGGGGTAGGCAGAGATTAGAGCGCGCCATTTGCTACAACCCTTACGGGTGTAAGGGTTCTTTCGCCTCATTAACATCTATGCATCTTTTACTTGTAGGTACTCTGCACCTCATCTTTCTCACCATGCTTTCCCACCTACATATCTTTTAAAGAAATTACGTTCTTGAAATTTGAGTTGCACGCAGATCTTGTTAGGTAGCTTAAAAGTCCAGAACCGTCACACCTTGTGAACCCAGTCTTACATTAAATGATAAATATGGAAGCAAATTGTGATAGAATATTAATATTGGCGTGACGCTAAAAGCTCTTATGAATAATTAAAGAACAATAGATCCGGATGTTGCAATTGCTAATGTTTTTATTGCTAATACAGATTTGTACTTAGAAGTACAGTTCAATATTGCGGTTACAATATACTAATTAAAAAGTACTTAAGAAATGACGTTAGATTTTACGCGATGTGAAAACAAATAGTTATTACTTAATCACTTGTTTATATTACTTATTTAATTAGTTATATTAACTTGCGGTTGCAGATTTACTTTAACACTTGTGTGGACGTAAATAGTAATAAAGATTTATATAAGTGTACACACGGCGACACATCAAGCTATACAAAACCAAAATAAGCTGGCCTCACGTAGGTAGAATAACGTATAGTACCGGCGGGTCAGCTTATGTTTGTTTTGTGTAGCTTGATGTGTCGCCGTGTGTACGGTGGTATATTCTACTTCGATAATTACAAAAAACACGGAATATTGTGGTTTGAGGTTATAATTAAAGTAACGCGTACGAGTAACTGTTATGCTTATAAAAAAGAAAATAACATTATGAGTAAATTAATTCTAAATAACCTAGCTTGGGTAGTAGGCCCAAGACGGCTTGAAAATTATCTGACAGCAAGTTGACCACTAATTAATGTTTTGATAAATGCACTTATACAATAAACGCAAATACATCACATGTCAACATTTCTTCTATCAATAATGAGGTGCGTGTGTGTCACTCTTATATAACTCTTATGTGACTTTATTTCATTCAATAATGTCACATAGACGTAGCAGGTCAATGTAATTAGTTAAATAGGATCGTTTATGTGATTTGGCACTGACAATATATTTTTCCTCGCTCTGCATTAGCAGCCTACATCTGATCGGACTATGCTTTCGACATTATAGAGTATTGGTTCATTTCTACGCCCAGTAAGAGATCTGTAGACCGTGTAATGTCTACTGCTTGCGGCATTTAACCAACTTAGCATAACTATGCAGATACTGATCTGAAATACGCACACTTAGCAGCCCGTTACATAAAAAAAGTCCTTCAAATCTATCATATATAATTCTTATAATGGAAGGCTTAAGAGTTCTTATTGAAGACTTAACATAAACGTCAGTATGCACATTGTGTTACGCATTTAACGTATTTTTAATTTACTTAAACTGAATCCACATTCCCCGACGTCGCCATGTTGGGAATGTTTAATTAATTAATGTAGAGTCAGCAAAATATTGAAGTATGTCAGTGTGCGAATTTAAGCTTTGATGGTTACGTGGTTTGATGAGAGAATTTCGGTCTGAATTGCCTAATGATTACAATGATAAATTCTTGGTTTACATAGAGAGTGCATGCATTTTTTTAAATAAATTTTATTACACTATTCAGTCCATATAAATGGCTTGTATATCCTTTCCTTTTAGATGATTTATTTAATACTAAGGCTTTAGTCTAATTTGACCTTTGCTGACACTTTTAGCATTAAAAGTAAACACATTTCACATTTTGGATTATCTATCAGATAGACTTGATGGATTACATGAAAATTCTTTTAAAAGCCTAGTAATAAAATGACCGAATGTCTATTCTATTCTAATTCTAAAATTAATTTTAAAAAAATGTGGATCCATTATAGTGTTGATGATTTTTCCAAAATCTAGTTTAAATTGTAAATATACGAATATCTCAAGGCCTGCTTTTGCACAAAAACACACCCGAAACCACCACAAAATGGTAGAGTCACGTGGCTACCTAACATGCGAACAGTATAACAGTCGAACGAAAGACGTCTAATCGTGAGCCCTCTCGCCAAGTTAAATGCAGCGCCTTTTGCATTTTTGACGTATAGCAATATTTAATCATTGCAAAATGTTAATGTTATCGTCTGTGAGCATTCCTGTTTTGCAGAATGTACAGTGAATGCGCGGGAGTGCATTGTTATCAGACCGGACGGGTTCGTGACCGGGGCGCGTGTCTAGCCACCTGGCCCTTACACCTCACTATATTAAAACTACAGACAGTCTAGTTCGAGTATACAGGGTCCTTTAATATGCTGACTTTTTTAAGGGGATGATCTTAAATCTTCAAACTGAACAACTTTCTCTATGGGACCAACATCGAAATCGCGAAAAAGAAAATCTGCTGTTCAATACAAAACTGCAAACCTACTCGAGCTAAATGTATGGGACATCTGTTATTTTTTCGCGATTTCGATGTTGGTCCCATAGAGAAAGTTGTTCCGTTTGACGGTCTGATCATCTGCTTAAAAAGTGTCAGAATATTAAGAAAAACTAGGTACTTACTTGTTCCACAAATTTAATTTGAAACTGTTCAAAATTTTCAAAAAAGATTGTCATTATTTGTACTTAATCGTTGTTAAAGAATATAAATACAACAGGAACATGCTCGTTAAAAGTTATGTTCTTTATAATAAACGCATGCCTCTAACCTAGCCCTAGTAGGGAGCAGGCCTTCTGTGTTATATGTATTTAGCGCCCTTAGGCTAGTCGACTTGTGTCGAATTCCGATAGCCACTCACCGCCTGAGCCGATCTAGATATGAGCAAGTAATTGAGTTTGTGCAATGTGTTTAGTATGGTGTTGGCTGTTCGAACTTGTAGGTGTTAGATAATTACTCATTTTACTGCCACTACTGCTTCTTTACTTCTTACAAATGTTGTAGATCTTTTAATCTGTATCTTTTTTCTAGTCTCCATTTCTCCATTTCGTGTAAAAACCACTATTATACGAGGGTAGAACACAGACATAGCATAACCTATATCGGAATCTTCTGGAATGGTTCCATCCAGCAATGCCTTATTGTATATAATATTTAAGAAAACTGAAAAACAATTTATTCAATAAGTGTTTTTTTTATGTGCAGTTATTTACAACAGACCGTATATAAATTGCGTCGTTGCAATTATTTGCTTAGATAGCATTTGTTTGGCCTGTATAGTCAGCAACAAAAAGATGTAAGTATACACTATTTGTTCCACGTCGTATTACTAAAGTGTATACAGAGTCACGTTGCACGTTTACCCGCGACAGGTTGTGTCATTGGCGCGATTCGCGGTTGAGCTTGCTACGAGGCTCCGCCATCTTTTCTCAGTTATATTTTTTTTTTTTTTCAAAAAACAATCTTTGAGATTGGGATAGATTCTCCCACAAACTACTTGATCTTGTCAGAAATGCACTGCTAGTCACAAGCAAAAGGCCAGACCAATAGCTTATAAATAAAAAAAGTGTATACATCTTCTCGTTGCTGATTGTACAGGCCATCCTACGTGCAAATCCTATTCGAGAGAAATATTAATAGAATCCCGTAAACGGAACAAACAGAGATACGTCATTAATTATTGCATATTTATTTATAAAGTAACGTACTTTACCTACCTACCTAGTAAATAATGTTGGCACTTGGGTTTTTATCGATTCCATTATAGTAATAGACGTAAGTAGCGATTGTAATAAGATGTGATAAACAGCGCACAGCCGGATGCAATGTTTGTAGACAAGGCAGCTGAACCTGCCAAGAGATTTTCCTAGATAGAATACTTAAATGTTCTGTGATCCTAATACTTAATGGCCATATACAGGATGCAACAAAACACCCTAGTAAAATTGAACGGGGTCGTTTAGTAGACCAGCAAACTGAACAACTTTCATTATTGAGACAAAGTCGGAAAAAAAATCTGCTGTCCCCAATAGTAATAGTAGTAATAGTAATATTTATTTGCCAGCCAAAGATACATTGCGTAGTATTACATAGATCACTGCACCAGGCAACGCCTGTATTGCGGGAATCAAACAAAATAGTACTTAATTAAATTAAATTAAATTAACGTTAAAACGCATAATTAAAAAGGACACGAATATTTTGTATGTGCGTGAGATGATGATGTTGTGCGTATGCGGGTGTGGGTGAGTGTCTGTGAGTGTGTGTGTAATCAACCCCTTTTAATATTGCTAGGGTGTTCTATTACACTCTGTGTATGGAGACGCTTCGAGGAATTCTTGAAATAAGTAGCCGTTCAGCTTTCTTCGCTTATGAAAATAATAATTTATTATGTTTTTTACCCTACTCGCCTCGGTGTCCTAGAAAATTTGAGGACGGCAAAAACGGACAGGGCGGAGAATTTCATGTTAGTAATCAGGTAATAGAGCGTAAGTGGCGCGTTGCAGAGAGTTATGGACACTCAATCACGAAGGTCCGGCTTCAAATCCGCAAGGATGACTTCTGAAGTCTTTGGGCATGCCATGCACCAGTGACTTTTTCTAACTTATTTACGTAATTCCGACTGCTCTGATACGGTGAAGGAAAACATCGCGAGGAAAACTGCATACGTTGAAGAAGAGTTTCTGATGCGTATATTGTGAAGTCTACCAATCCGCATTGGATTGTCCCACCTTGCTGTGGGACGTATAATAAGCTGATGGTGGTGATATCAGGCAATAATTCGTAAGGTAACGTTAATGCGGAATAATGACTAATCATTTAATGACAAGAAACAAACAGTAATAAATCCTATTTATTACACAGTACCATACATATCAATAAATGTTAAAAACAATTTTCTTAAGATGACTGATGTATCCTTAACCGATCGTATAATGGCAATGAAACGTTAACATGAAATGATTTTTGTAAATGCACCGTGGTGTGGGCTGATTGACTATCATGCCTTTAATAGCCATGTTGTGGTCGTGACAAGGTCGTATAACATATTCTGATAGATAATTAAACTGTAATTAAATCTTTGTTTTGGCACGTGGTATTTTTAGGGTTCAACATCTCTAAATAATATAAAACAAATTCGCTATCCTCGTCTGTCCTCATCGTTTCTGTTTCTCCACTTACTTCTTCTAAACCGCGCAACAGATTTTGATACGGTCTTCTTTGTCATTTAGATAATTTCTTCGGAATGGTTTATGAGTAAGTATAATATATTTACTTAAATTATAAATCCCATCCGGGCGAAGCTGGGGCGGGTCGCTAGTATTATAATTTTACTCGAGTCGTGAAAGGGCTGTATAGGCAAAAGGATGCGTTGTGGTCTTGAAGATGTAATATTACTTGTAAAGGAAAATATCGTGAGGAAACGGCATTCCAGTGAAGTTAGGAGGTCTCTATAATGTTCAAAGACTCTAGAATGTGCTTGTTGAGTGATCATTAAAATGCAATGTATGAAAATCATTTGGCGACTTAAGTTTTTCGAAAAGTTTAAATCCACGTGAATTTGTTTGGTCCGCCCAAACAATTTTATGCACGAAGCCAACTTAACTCTTTTTTGAAATTGTGTGATAGGAAATCGTGGTTTTATTGAACAAAGATTAATTTAATTGTTGTTACATCGTGGGTTATGATTTAGTGGGTCGTCGATTTGGGTTTTTTGATTACTTACTTCTTTGTTTCTGACATCCTGGTTGCGTTATTTAGCAAATTTTGGTAATTCATTCTCTAATAACGTTAAAAGCAATTTTTTAGTAAAGCTGGTCAAAAAGTTTGTTACTCAACCTTTCTTGCATTGCAAAAAAGTGGGCATACCTCGATTATGATTTTTTAGTTGCTATAAAATTTGAAAATCATCAAATAATTTGTATATCGCTCTATCAGCAGCTATCGTAGACCATACACCGTTCGGACAAACACGGTTGTGTTAAGTTTTTGTAAAAACACCAAATTATTGTTAAAACTTGGATCAAGATTTTAAAATGAGTTCTTGTCGTTAGAGGGATTTTTTCATGAAACCTGTAAGATGGAAGAACTCTTTAACTCGAATACCTTTACCACCAGCCAGCGCATGTATGATGATTCGCTATATGGATGCAATGTTTTTTTTCGCGATTAAATTTTATGAGATTCTGGCATCTTCTGTATAGTGACAAGAAGTTCTGACGTGATGTCTTCAAAAAAAGATTTGACATTTAATAAGTAGACTTCTAGTTCCTATATTTTGACACTAACTATTGACTTTGATTACCAAATCCATCCTCACGGGCATGTATGAAGAGATGTATGGATGTGAATGAGGCAAAAGAGGTATGTAAGGATCGTAGTAGATGGCGCGCTCTGGTCTCTGCCTACCCCACTGGGAAAGAGGCGTGACGTTATAGATAGATAGATAGATAGATCCATCCTCTTAAGTTCGACCATGATTGAATTCAAGCTGGTATAATCATGAAATATTTAATATTATTTACATATCGTCCCAGAATAAAGACCTCTCCTTCTGTATGTATTTCAGTACCTACGTACGTTGAAAACAACTACTAATTGAAACCATTACACGCATCAATCAGTTCACTAAACTGTTACTAAACTGTAATTAGCGTAGTGAAGTGAGACACTGTTGAGTGTTTATTATCCGTTGGGTAGAACTGATATGAGCTTTGCATTAATATTTATTTGCTTATTATGAGAGTTTTAATTGGTATTTAGTATAATGGTTATGGACTTCCTGTTTTTGAAATAAATGCTTAATTATTAGTCTTTAACTGTTGAGAAAGTGGACTGATACTACTTTCATTGTTTGTCGCGTTGCGTTGTTTGGTTTCCATAATAAAAGCCTTTTAGCTTTAGGTTTGGCGTCAGAAAAATGTAAATGCCGCGGCCGGTGAGCAAATAGGAAAAGAAATTATAAATAGTCCATGCTAGTCAATCGCCCGCGCCCGACACAGGCGTAGGAGGACTAGTGGCGCTCGATTAGACCAATCTTCTGATTTACATGATACAAGGTGTAACAAAACACACTAGTAATTTATAAGAAATGGTTTAGATTTAGACCATCTAACTACACATTTTTCACCAGCTGCAGGATCTATACAAGTTCCTTTGAGTCAAGTAGGTACAGTCAGCATCAAAAGTATCTAAGCATCTCCGGTGTTCAAAAACATCTGAACAATTACACGAAAATAAACCCTATTTCCTACTAGATACCATTTGTTTTTAACTTAACAAATAATAACATGACAGATAAATTATATTTATTGTTTATTTAGAAATAAAATATTATATAAGAAAAAGATAAACAGATAAACTAAACAGACAGACAGACAAATAAACACAGATAAATTAATTTGATTTCTTTGTGAGTTGAAATAAGGTTTGCTATCGTAAAGTTGTCCAGATATTTATGAACACTTAACATGCCTAGATACTTTTGATGCTGACTGTACCTACTGCAGTTTTGCAAGAAATTGCAGGTTTGTTTTTTGTCGGTTTTGGCTCCATAGTGAAAGTTGCTTCAGTTTGGTGGTTTAAACCAGCCCTTAAAGTATAGGGTGTTTTGTTACACCCTTCGCTGCCTTTGGCAGACTATTGGATATTCCACGCTGTTTGCGCGTTGTTCAACCCTGCAACTCTTCAACTCCAACGGTTGTCGGTTCCTAGATAGTTATGAGCCCACTACCAGTTTAACTTGTGGCTTAGTAGTTCTGTTTTAGAAACACTCAATTATATTATTCAACAATATTATCACGACCTTATTCTCCGGAGAAGAAATGGTAATGGATAATTTAAAAAATAAATGTAATATATTACAAACTTATGATGACAGAGATCGACAGACACTATATCAAGTAATAAATAGCTCATGACCACTAAAGTTTGTTGCTGTATGTTTTTGGTGTGCAAATAAAGAATATTTATGTTATGTTATGTAAAGTTGACAGAGATTCAGATAAATCAAATTACTGTTCTCTTATTTATAGCAATAACAATATTGTGCTCCTAAGTGCCCTCGACACTTGACGGGCAATAATAAAATATTAAGCACGATCTTAGAAAGTTCTGATTATGTCTTCAGTTTTAATGGCAATTCAAACTGTCAAATGGTTTAAGCCAAGGGTTCTCAAACTTTGTTCATCAGACGTGTGGCGTTGAAAAGTATGTCACCCTCAGTAAGATCAGATGTACCGTATCATGGGGTTAAAGTACTAGTAAATGAGACACATAAGGTACCTACCTAAAAACAACAAATGCATGGTGCAACACCGGCGTAGTAATACATAAACACCTTTTAACAGGTCCATATTTCTTTTTTCCATTATGTCTATTTAAAAATGTTAATATCCAACTTTCGGATACGACAACGCCTATAACAGTTTGAGAACCACTGATTAACAGTGACTGTTTAAAAAGTCAAGAAAGTGTAAGAACTCGTTGACGGGTAATGCCCTGCACGACATTGTCACCCGTTAAACACGTCGGTTGAATATTTATGACACGATACGCTTGCCCTTTGTTAATCCAACGTTAATCCAGTTGGACTAGACAATAGGTCATTAACTAAGCGTTTAATTATCTAGATGTTTGCTATATGAGTGATAAACTGATATATAGGTAGTCTTAGGGCCTGTTTCACCAGTTCTGGATTAGTTCTTAAGGGGCCATAGGTCCCAACGAATATTTTGTATGAGAAACGCGATTGCCGAGCGCTCCGAAAAGTGTGTGCGTGAGCCGTATTTTCGATTAAAAACAACTAACCAAAGTACTTTTTCTAGATTTTATTTATGATTGCACTAGTTAAACTAATGGTGAATATGTGAGTATAAATACCAACAATCGGAAACTATTTTAAGTTCTTCTAAACCGAGAAAAATGTTTAAAAATGCATGAAAATACGTCATCTTTGTGACGATTTTCTATCGAGTGAAGTAGTTCCAATCGTGTATTCAGTTGATGATTTCACTAGATGAACTATCCAAAAATACTAAGGTATGACTTTAGTTTCGGTAAATGGTATAAATCTAGTCGTAAAATGAAAAATAAAAGATGCCTCCGAGGTATTTCCACCTACTATTACGTCTTAATAGCTTATCTGACGAGCGATTGACATATTTCGTATGTATGAATGATATGTCAAACGATCTGTCAGATAAACTATTAGGAACGTATCCAGAAGTGGTGATACAGGCCCTTAGTTTTATTCCTGTTGGTCTCTTCTGGAGTCCTCCAAATAAGACAAATCTCAACGGCCACTTGTTAAAAAAACATATTGAAGACTGTTGAGGGTAATGGGGAAGATATAAGTTTCTTTTGTGAAACCCTGACTCAGCAATAATCTTAACTATGTTTTTTGGAAATCAAGACAGCGCGCGTTACCTTATTTTATTTTATTTTACCATTAAAGTTACATGTAAAGTAACAGTATAGTTAATCTATCTGTATAATACTTCGAGCCAAAAACGTCGTACATACTTCAATTTTGCGTAATACCTACACGACAGTAAATGCATAATCAAAAATAAACATTGCATCACATAAAAGTAACGTAAAGTTTATCTATACAGTAATCATTAATAAAGCATTTCCTTCTACATTTTAACCAATTGTAAAGCATATCGAATGGACAAACGACCGCATCTCTGGTGGGCGAGATGCGATGAATAACTCCGAATAAGGAGTTGCCGGTGCAATGATTCATATTGTCCTTAGTTTGGCCAAGACATTCAAAGCTTAGACTTTTACGGTCTTACCACAAAACCAGCCTTAAACGTTAATATAAAACGAAGTGAAAATTTTAAATATTTCCACATTGCCTTATTTGTGGCCATTGCCATAGGTACACAAAAATTCTGTACAAACAGAATTCAAAGTAAAGGTTGTGAAGAATCTGATTTGCATGACCTATTTATTGAGTGATTACTCCAGTCCTGATGACATAGGATTGCTCCAGTCCTGATGTGATGACACAGGATTATATTCTTTAGTCATCCTGATGATGAAATCTATAACATTGTCTTCACTGATACAAATGCTTACATTCATTTCATGATGTACGACTGCTACTCACGTATAATTTTAATTAGCCTATGCAAATTGCCAACCTCTTCGGAAAACCCGTTTTTTCTTTCTTTTTAACAATAAAAGATCGCGTCCTTGTCAATGGAGAGATTTATCTGTTTCCCACAGCCGTTTTCATTCCACTTGTTAATTCTTACTCAATATTTCTATCTATCAAGTCCCACGAAACAAATGATTTTGCTATTTATGTTGTAGGTTTAAGAGTTAGGCTAGGGGATGTTTTATGTGGAATGAACTATAGGAGTGGCCGTGTCTAATGTCCCATTATTTACATACTTGTAATTATCGTTTCTATGAACTATTTCTATTACGTCTTTGAACATTTTAATATTGATGATTCCGGATTCATTCTTAAACAAATTCTCTTTGCTGTTATTATTGATAGCAGGTAAAGAATATTGTTCTTTAAATAGAGTCAATAAGATTGTAAGTTTTTAGATGTAGCAAAAAGTGTTGTAAAACTTGATTTTGTAGTGTCATTACTTGTTATAATGTGTTTTTATGGTCATTGTAATATGTCATGTAAGTCATCGAGTGGCGTTTGATCATCGTTCGCAAGAAGTCATTAGTATAGGAAACCTTATTTGGTCCATTTGTCGAATCATTAGTAATTGTGATAATATGACAATAACATGATTAATCTTGTTTATGTGATCTAGTTTGCATATTAGATCAAGTTTATTTATAGAATTGCATCTCATAATAAGCTTTATATTTCACATAATCGATACGATATAACTTTTTGTTGACTTGATGTTATAAATGGGAGTTTTGTATAAATTATCGTCTAAAGAATTTTCGGGGGTTTATCTTATGAGGCTGCATATTGCTATAATGTGTTTTGATATAAATAAATATACCTAGCTCACTATACGTTTCTATTTGGCCTTCAATAGCTTATTGGCTTTTAACTTTTAATATGACAACTTGCATTACAATCACGTAAAACTTAAAGCATTGTTCTCCGTTATACCTATTCTAATTGTTGATAGTTTTTTCTCAAACTTTTTTTTTAGTTTGTAATATTCTTATCCGGTTGAGTTTCTTGCCAAGTTGCACCTGGCTCTGTGTCCGGGTCAATGTCCTTTTACTAATGTTAGTTTGTTGTGAGACAAGTGTTTTTTCTATTTCAGTTCTGTAGCTATTATTAATGTAGTAATTGACTATAGTATTGTTTGGTCGCAGTACTCGCAGTCAAACAACAGCTTCACTTAAATTTTTGTTGAGTATGAAAAGGATAAGCAAAGCTCTGATCGGTGGGTCAGACCCTTCGATCTCGTGTTTCTGTCGGAATTTGTAATTTCACACCCCTTCTTCAGAATTTGCAATTTCACATCTCTTATCTCTGTTCAGATTTTTTCATTATGTTTTCAGTTCATCTTGCAGTCTTGTAAAATCTGGCATGCAGTTGATGGTATCGTCGCAAAACGTCCTTTTCTCAAAATGTCCCTCGTTCGCAAAACGTTCGCAAACTGCTAACTCAGTCGGTTAGGTTAGCGAGGAGCGAAGCGACGAGCGTGTTAGGTTTCTTGCGACCACAGCGCACGAGCCGAGCGAGCGCAGCGAGCGTGCCGTGGCAGCGGCCGGCGAGTGCCAGAACCGAATTGCTACTGTTTACCTAGTCCACCCGAAGATATAGGTACGATTTTTCACCCCCCCTTGAATGGTGGTTATTAGTACTTTGTATTTAAAAAAAGGGACATTTTGAGAAAGGGACGTTTTGAGAAAGGGGCGTTTCGAGAAAGAGACGTTTTGCGAACGAGGGACATTTTGAGAAAGGGGCGTTTTGCGAAGATACGCAGTTGATTACTTCAATTTGCTGACCTCTCAAAATATAGTTCCTTAAAATTTATGTAAATTCGTGGAATATTAGTGAGTAAGCTATTCAGTATAGACTACTTCCGAAAATAAAAAATTATCTTCGGCGATAAGCGAGATGATTCAAGCCTATTTCTGTGACCTTCACCACTAAAATACAACCACATATTTTTTCAAATCCGTAAACAATCGTAACTAAATAGTAAAACCACAGTTAGTCATATTATAGTCACAAAACGATTCCTACAAAACCTTGTTACTCTTCCAATGAGTCAGTAGACATCTGCCAATGTTTAAAAGATGCTGTTCCTGTCATCATTTAGTTATGCTGTGACGTATCCTTGACTTAATTTTTTTTAAGTATCCGGTGCTCTAACTCTAACATACCTCTTTATGCATTTGTAATAAGTGCGGAAATCTCGTGATTCGAGCACCTCCCTGTTACATGAAGAATTGGTATTACTAATGATGTCATTGCGGTTTGATTCTGGAACGTAGTGAGTTGCAGTAACTTGCTGTCGTCACAGTTGTTACGTTTGTACTTTATGTGGGTGTTGCAAGGTTCTAAATTGGGAATTTGGATTTTTTTGTGTACGTGAGGTAGGACTTGTTATAGTTTTCGTTAACTATGGTATTTTGTAAAATTCCTGGCTTGATGACGATGTCGTGGGAATAATTTCGTGAAGTAAGCATTTGTTTGTAATGTATTTGTAAACTTCTGCCACATGCTGAAAATGCACTCTGTTCTGTATCTCCTAACGCGCCAAAAGTATGACTTCAAAAACTGTAAGGGCCAGGGGCATGTGAATTATCATCATCATCATTACACACAGCCTTATACGTCCCACTGCAGAGCACAGGCTTACACTCAAATTATTTTATTCATATCGAAAGGTCCTTCTATAGTTTATGATCATCTCCGCAAAACAAGTACCCACAGAGTATAAAGGCCTGCTAAGTATCGATTCATACCTCAAGAATCTGAAGATATACATCACACCTTGACATATCATGACCAAACCAGACGATGATGTATGAACTTGTGAGGTTAACGTATCCAACGTCACTCCTACGCAGTCGTTACTGCCTATTCACTCTGATGAGGCGGTCTCGATGCGTAGCACGCGTGCGCCTACGCATGTTCGGTGCGCGTCAGTTGATGCTTTTGTACGGGGATGGTGAGAAAAATGTGAATCATGGTAAACATGTCTTTAATGAAATCTAGTTATTATTATCCTTTGGATAATGTGGCTATCACCCAGTTGCAGAAACGCTCATTAGAGCTAATCCTCCATTAAATCTCTGGCTAGCTTTTACTACGTCAACAAGACCAAAAGTGACAGCATGAGATTTAATGGAGGATTAACTTTAATGAGCGTTTCTGCAACTGACTGTTGTTAACTATGCTGTTTCATACAAACTGCCTTTTGTATGAAACAGCAGACTTTCTACATTTTTTACCCTACCTACCTACTCGACCGAAATGCATGGGACAGAAGATTTTTATTATTTTTTTCACGTTGTGCGTTTTCTCCATATTATTTCAAATTTCAAGCCACCCCTTTAAATATTAACAGGGTGTTTTGTTACGCCTTGTTTTGAAGCCAGAACGACCTTACGAAATTATGTTTCACACATTTATGTCGAGAAGCTATTGATTGTCATTTTCTAGGGATAACTGTTTTTTTTTGCGATTTCTACAGGGTGTTACATAAGTAAGAATAAATTTTTAAAACTCTTAAGGGGGTTGTTGAGACCGTCAAACTGAACAACTTTCTCTATGGGACCAACATCGCGAAAAAAAAAATCTGATATCCCATAGGTACATATTTTACCTCGAATCGATTTGTAGAGTATAGAACATATAATTTTTTTAGTGATTTCGATATTGGTCCCATATTGAAAGTGGTTGAGTATGATGGTCTAAACCACCCCCTTAAATGTTTATTTGTATTTTTGTAACACCTTGTATATTGGCTCTATGGTGAATGTTGTTCAGTTTGATGTTCTGTTCCGGCTTTACAATGACCCGTAATATTGTATAGGGTATTTATTTATACAAACCAATATGGGAACAGTAGGAACTTTACTTGGTAGTGCCGTTTTCTTAATTACGCTTTTATAAATACTATATTACCTGTATTTTTAACCATGACACATTTTGATCAGGATGTCATTTATACTTGAAGCTTTAATAATTTATGTCTATCAGTCATTCCACGTTTATAAACTCCGTCATGTCCAGGAATCGTGTGGGTTTTTCTTCGTAATGTTTACACTGCAGGCGTCATGTAGTCAATACGCGACCAAATTGTTAATTCAATCTACGGATTTGTCCGGCGATTCGTTTGATAATTATGTTGTTTACGTATGACTATGACCAATAGTGCGAATTTGCATTAAATTTGAGGGATGAATAAAAGATTACGTAGGTTTTTATACTAATAGATGCGCAACTGTTTGTGTTGGCGCCAGAAGTTTGATAGATATTATGTTTTTTGGCTCTCGATGTGATATTTTAATTGCTTTCGCAGCTTCTTCGAATCGTTATTCATTCATATTTTGAGCCCTTGAGGTAATCGGAAACCTTATAAATAGATGAGTGACGAATTAGTACGTCTGTGTGAGATTTTGTTCATTCATTAATTTGAATATTAAGTTCAATAACATGTTGACGCATTTAGAATTGAATCAGTGCTTTTATTTCAGACTTAAGAAGATTAAATCATGCTGTGTATAATATTTTATCATTTTAGTCTACATAATTTGGCGCAGACTTCACAGAATCGTATAAATTATCTACCCTGAAAATAGCAACAAGATACTGGTTTCTAACCACCATTCACTTTTATAATAAATGTAGCGGAATAGAATAGCCTTAGATAGAAAGGGCGTCGGCTTGCCCAGCTGCACGTAATTGACGTAATTTTTCGTCACAGCCTGTCTACCTTCGGCCTTAGCCCTTCGCGGTCTCACGAATCTGGTTCAGTCCATAATATGAATTAGATAATTTTATCTTACAATTAGTATCTTAAAAGGTAAAGGCTAGAATGAAAATTGGACCTTAATAAGTAGTTGCTGCTTAGTTAATTTTGAGCTCAACCGTCCACGTCGGAAAGGATCAGTGCGTTTATGGGAAAGACAAATTGGACCAATTACATGTCAACAGATACGTACAAAAATTTTCTGCTAACAGCAGTTCTAAAGTTCTTCTGGCCAAACACCATCTCAAATGATGATCTATGGAGACGGACGGGTGAGCAATGTATAGAGAACGTGATCCTTGATCTCGAAAGTAGCAGTGGCTAGGCCGGATCACCCATCCAAGACAGTCTTAGATTGGTAACCCATCAGGCAAACGAAAGAGGGGCCGCGCTGAAATAACCTGGCGCCGCTCTGTGGATGTAGGGGCCAACAATCTTAACGTGAACTTGGGAGTATATCTACAGTGCTACCCAAGATCGCAGTATCCGAACCTTATACTCCACATAGGGGGACAGGATGAGAGGACTAAGATAAATGTGCTTCGATTGGTTGAAATTGTCACTAATCAAATCAGTAATAACTAAACATAGCAGGCGCACGAGATTTGTTGACCGATACCGGTACCTAAATAGGCAATCAGCTAAAAAATTACAACTACGCACAACTGGTCTATATAGGAGGATGGTACTAATGAAAAATGTAAAATCTTTAATCTTATATTTTATTCGTACGTACCGTAAATGTCACTAAAACCTACCTGTAACCTACCCACGCAAGGATTAAAATTTCGGCTTTAAATAAGACCAACACCAATCTTAGTGGGAGTGGTTCTCGAAACCATTACCAACTATTGTAACTAACTACTGTATCTATAAAACGAAACTTATAAACTTCACGATCGCAGATAAAATACCAGAGGTATTAGCGCAGTTTGGCAACATTGCAGCGTGCAGTTTATCATGGTCCGATCTAGTAAATGAAACCAGATTTTCTACTTGCCTCTAATTTCCGTTCTACAGTTATGAGTAATACCGAATAAGCGAACGTCGTTTGTTGAATTATTGATGTTTAATATTTTGAACTGTCGTCGCCTAAGGGTTTTATGAACCGTATGCTAGTGAACCTTAGTAATACGAAATTATGCTACCAACTCACCAATAAACTACTCGATGATTTATCGCATAAAAAGAAAAAAAATTCATCTGCCTAGTAAATAAATATAAATGAAAATAAAATAAAAGTAAAATAAGCCGGGTACGTAAGTACATATAGTAGGTTGAAAATCATTTGGCGATTTTTAAGAAGTTATTTACCTTCCTACTTGGTTCTGTTTTATTTCAGACAATTTTGAGATTGTACAGTCAGCAGCAAAGAGATTTATGCACTTTTACTACGCGTAGTACTAAAGTGTATACATGAGGCGGCATACATCTTTTTGCTGCATTCATTTGATCTGTACATTCATTTTATTATAATGCGTTCTTCCAGTTAGAATTTTAATGTTAGTAAATAGTTGAATAACGATCGAGTAAAAGGCCAAATATGCTAATCCTGTTCAATGTAAATATTGTTAAGATTCCTGTTCTTCGACAGACACAGCCTACATTATTACATTACCTCATATTTTGTTGTTTAATGGTTCATACCTAGTTACTATAACTGTGAGACTATTTCCGCGTTTTCGAATAGTAGAATCCCTTATCGATTTGTGATGTAATTCTTGTGTAACACTCGTGTGATCACTTCGACTTGAAATATATAGGAGATCGACAATTAGTCGCAGCGGTATTGCAAATAATTAAGTAGGTAGTAAAACCATTAAATAACTTGCTTTACGCTGATCACAGATTGGAAAATCAGGTGTGAAACTAACAGATTTTGTTTTTGTCTATATTAAAGGCTTAATTAAAAAGTAATTTACTTAGATACTTGTCTTTCCTTAAAACAGAATCCTGCAGACGCTCTCACTTTGGAAGGAAATCGGTACATAGTTGAATCATGGTTTCTGATCCCTCCGAAAGGGATACGCCTCTTGAATTTTTTATGTACATTTCGCAGCCTAGAAATGTGCAAAAGACGTTCAACTATAAGAACATGGCGTATTCGCAAAGAAACATAATGAAACGTGACAAGTAATCAAATAACAGTATTATTTCGAAAGCCCAAGCAATTCTTCCCACATTTGATAAATTCCACTCTGCTCTGCTCAGTCCGATACGAATCTATAAAAGTGCAATAGCAAACCGGAGCAAACACCGCTGACCGCCGTGAAATCGGCAAACGAGTTAGAACTAGGTTATACTGTGTTTGGATAGGGTCGACTACTCTTTTGAAAGTGCTACAGAAGCCAACATTTTACTATTCATTCAAAATCAGTTCCCTTTTGTCATTAGTGTAGGATTTTTAGAAAAGGACATGAAACAATTCCTGATAGCGTTTTCAAGTCCTGTAGTAGAACCTTTAGGATTTTACCATTTCCTCTGCAGCGCAGACGCCCCTTGTCGTTTCATATTTAGGAGCCAGAAAAATTGGGAACAGGTCGACCATGAGGGATCTTTTGTTTTACCCCTTTCTCTTGGAAAGTGGAGCAAAAAGAGGGTGACACGCCAAGAGCAAGCCACCATGAAAATTGATCTTCTTCTTCTATCTAGTCGATGACAAAGTCATTTTAAATTTTTCCAGCTTAGTATTTCGCCACACGAATAGCACTGCCGGCAGCGTCCATAACACCGCAGGAGAACAGACCCGTCTATGTAACCCCACTTGAACAGGTTGTCTTTACTCCGGCCGACCTGAGTTCGGAGTCTATCTAAGCACCTCCAAATCGGCCTGGGCAGCTCTTGGCCTGGAAAATTGGTAGAGAAATATGAGTGATTGATGATCTATCTAATATCTAATATGAGTAATCTGAATTTCTTTCTATACCTATTTGGTTTTTGTCCCACTGCTGGGCCTCCAAAGTCCGAAATTTATTGTGTCATTAAATTTGGTAAGAGTCGAACCATAATGTAATCATCAAATGAATTCAATGTTACAGATAGGGAGGAACCCTATAAAACGTACTTCATTGAAATGAGAGATCCATTTAGATTCTTGTAACCTAAGCCTTAGATTACACCTCGCGGAAAGAATTTTATTTGTACTAAAAACCACAGGATTTCAAAATAAAATGTAATATTGTTCGGCAGCCCTACCACCAGTACAGTGCACTTGCTACGGCAGCCATAAAGCATTGTTGTTGTTCCGCGTTTATGTCGGCCTAGTTTGCGACGCTGAGCGTGCTCCTGCGCACTCTTGTTCACTTGATTTTAATAATAATACTATCACGTAGCTGTGATGAAATTACATTTTTATACATTGCTTTGAACATTGACTTCTGTAACGTGAAAGTTCTCATTATAGCATTAGTCAAGGAAAATAAAATATATATTTTACGAAGCTTTGATTGAATATTGATTTCTCTAAATTCAAAGTTCTTAGAAAATATTTCAAAAATTGTTCCTATGACTCCTTGATCTAATTTCAATGAATTATTTCGGTCTTTGTTTTTTTAGAAACAATTTTGTGATTAAATTCCACTTCTATTCTATTAGTGAAACGTGGATATTCTGAGTTTTCAGAATATCTCTGACTACCCTACTCGGGGAATATAGTCGTGAGCATATGCTTATGCTATGATTCTATTAAAGCTCAGCATCTCAAAAATTCTTATGTATTTATTGATTATTTTATAATTGCGAAAGTCTCTTACTTAATACACGGAGAGAAATTATGATAACAATACTACCAGAACGTATGGTAAATATCATTCTAGTATAAAGAAACAGAATAAAGTTAAGTGTACCAGATTGACTTTTAACAACAAATAATCGTATTTTAATAAATGCCAGAATATTATAGTTAACACATTTTAGTACACATTACTCAAACCTATGTATAAGTACATTTTTATTATTGTAAAGAGAAACTTTCAATAATTGTAAAGTATACATCCATATTTTGTTTGTTGTTGCTACCTGTCGATTAAACAATACAATATCTCGGTTGTCTCTAAAATATCGCAAGTAACAACAATTTTATTAGTTGTTTAAATAAGCTAGATTCATATAGTACTGTTTACCAGATTATGTTATCATTAACATAATATAATGTTTTGTGTAACATGAGTATCGTATATCAAACGAAACGTTGTTTACGTTTGCCAAATATATTGCATGGTTTGCTTGAACTTTGGTTAGCAGCACTGACTGGCTGGCCTGGCTGCCATGTTTGTCATTTCATATTTCGGAGCTGTGCGTGCGCGTGTGCTGAGACGTTGGCTGAGATAAATGGTGTGTTAATCAAATATAATAGAGTGTTTGTTCCAAATCAAGTTTGGAAATGGACAAGGATATTGAAAAACTATTAGATAAGTGGCAGTTGGCCGAGTACATACCTACGAGTATATTTGCCGGTGAGTTTTATAAAATTTATTTGATGCGCTCTAATAAGACTCAAATAGCTTATGCAACCCATGCTGCATCTAAATTAAAGTGGGACTGGGCCGCCCGCGTCTGCATTATGCCAAACATGTTATGGGCGAAAATCACCACCGAGTGGAAGCCTCCAAGAGACGGCGGCGTGGACGACCAAGGCGGCACACAGAAAATATATTTGGACTTCATCTAAAGCCGGTATCTACTTACTTTTTTACCCTATAACAGCGAAACAAAGAGGAGGGTTATGATTTTGACCATGTTCTTTCATACTCATAAGTCTCATAACGTCTAAACTAATATCATAATTTAAAAAATGAGGTATTTTAATATTTATTATTATTTTATTACAGGATGCACACCTAACTCCTGACCTGATCACATCGATGACGCCCTTGATGATATATTAAACGTGATATTCTTGCCCCCGTCCAGCATCATTATCAGCAAGTACTTCAGCAACTACTTCAACCCCAATATTTACAATAATTGATTCACCTACAAGTGCATCAAACGAAGCAATAAATTTTCCATTCAAATATACTGAAATCTAGGCACGGGCAGGGGACATATTGGGAAAGGGGCATTATGAACATGAACTTAACGACCGACAAGAGCCAGTTTTTTTGTGATTTTTTAGTAATATACTAATAAACCCAAAAACATTTTATGTTTTGTTTTATTTAAAACTGTTGTTAACCTTTATATAAAATTGATGTTATTACGTGATTCCAGAAGTTCGCAGGCTTAGCGGGCCCGAGGAGTAAAGTCCCTTCTACGTCGTGCAATCACTTTGTTTACTATTTTAGATAGAAAAAATGCGAGTAATGAGCATTTTTTCTAGGTAGACAAAATGTGAGTAATGAGCATTTTTCTAGATAGACAAAATGTGAGTAATGAGCATTTTTCTAGGTAGACAAAATGTGAGTAATGAGCATTTTTCTAGATAGACAAAATGTGAGTAATGAGCATTTTTTCTAGATAGACAAAATGTGAGTAATGAACATTTTTTCTATAAATAGTAAATAAAGATAGCTTTTCGCAGAAGGTATCTTTTCTTAAGTACGGCTTGTATTACATTACAAGTCTGCTCCAATTGGGACTTTTAAAAAAATGTACATAGTTACCGTTTTGTTAAGAAAAGTCAAAATCTGTCAGTTTAGTCACGAAAATTACATATACATGCAAATTTCGTGACGAAACAGACAGATTTCAACTTTTTTTTTAACAATACGGTAACTATGTAACATATTTTTTTAAAGACCCAATTGGAGCAGACTTGTAATGTAAACTTACTAAATAATGTGCTGCCAAAAATAAAATATTGCTGTAATTACAAAAAAATATAGTAAACTGAACTATATAAAATCTGTTATTATAGTAAACGCAACCATTTGATGTGATAATGGCTAACCACAATTTTGGTAGTAAACACTAAATAGGTAGTAAAGTGTATAAAATATATAGTTCGATTAAACCTCTACATGGTAATATTTGCATTCGATTTGTAACAGTCACTATAACAATCTATAGTCGCTACTGAAAATCTGGTTATCTCCAAAATAAAGAATGGTGATACGTACGATACAATTCCGTTATATTTAAAATAAAAAGTATGTAATGAATACAAATAGGTTTTGGTGTACTATACACAAATTTTAATTATGTGTACCAGTATTATGTTTAACTTTACTAGATATTCTTGTAAGACATTACCAGATTTTTTTAGTAAACTCGACAAAATATATAGGTGTCGTATATATTACATGACAATCTGGTTAAGTTAACTATATTCTGGTTACCTAAACTAGAATTTTCTCTCCGTGTATGAAGGCTTCATAATAGTTACACACCCAATTTTTGTTATTTACTCTATTCACAGTCCCACTGCTGGGGAAACAACAAACTTCTTTCTCAAATCTTCTCGGTTCTGTGCAAATATCGGCTAAATATCTACGGACAGGAAACTTGTGCATAGTTCCAAGAATGTACCTGAAAGGCTAAGAGAGGAATGGACAACGACATGAATAGATATTGAATCGAAACTTCTTTAAATTGAATAAGGACTTATCTTAATGGATATATGAACAGCTAGACGACGAGTAGGTTCTCAGAATCTAATACGTGTAATTTATGATCCAAAGACAAAAGCTTGGGGCAATGCCAACAGGAAAACACACGAGGGTGGGCTTTATGTGTTACGGGTGTATAATTATCACCTCTCCAAACGTAACTTGAAACTTAATTATACGTTTGTAAAGTGACTAACTCGAATTCGGTCTAAAGAATTTTATACTACAAGGACGAAATTATTACACTTGTAGAATATAAGACTAACAAACCAAAAATGTAAATACATAATGAATTGCTTGCATGCACTTTACAAATTAATGCTGTCTTGCACATTGATCTGTAGGGCTGGCAACCTGGCATGCCACGCATGACAAAGCGACAAAATTGAAGTAGAGAAATTGCTTTTCAAATAATCTAGATTTAGATTTTTGTTAATTAACTACGACGAACAATTAAGCTCGATTACCACACTATGTCGTCCGTTGTTTATAATCTAAATGAATCGATTCATAGTTTTGTAACTATTTCATTTGATCATCTCGCTGTTGATGTCTCAATTGTCTTATTATATTAATTAAATGGACGGTTATGTTTGATTCATGGGTCTGATGATGAATGTATGTTTGTTTGTCTTGTTCCATTGTTTGAGAATACAACGTAAGATGGCATGTTTAAAATGTAATTCAAATTACAGCTTAATGAAAATAAAAATGTATATCGGCTTTAAACACAAGTATAAAAATTTTTTTGGACCTCGTATAGAAAATCGATCCGTTCGGCTAATCTGCACTTTTGTAAATATTTTGGAGGGTCCAAATATTTTTATCGTTTTTCGACATGTACCTCGGGGAAAGTTGTTTAGATTCATTATCTGAATACACCTTTGAAATTTTTTTGGTCATAAAAAAAAAGGTCTTTTATTATAAGGGCCTATAAAGGTATAGTAGTATAGGTATTATAATTATAAGAGAAGGCACTTTATAATTATGATACCTAGTCATAATTATAAAGTGCCATCTTTTACATATAGGTAGTTATATCCTTAGGAAATACGGATAAAACCTGAAGATCTATAGAATCTACAGCTTAAGGAAGACTCAGATAAGCTAATAACAAACATAAAGTGTAATTAATATGTCATAGAAACAGGAAGAATAGGAAATATACTATGAATTAAGCAGGCTTATGCTGTAAGAACCATCAATTTCGAAATACAAGTGCAAGTTAAATTGACATTTCTTCAATTCAGGGTCTTCAGGGAAAGTATGTAAATATGAATATCGGAATGGTTTAATCGCATGACACACAAAATGAATTTGAATACAATGACCTCCGTACTTTCGATTTGTAATATCTATAAATAATGCATCTGGTACATCGATGCGGATTCTCATTTCACTTTTTAATTGCATAAATCTGCAATTGTTTGTTTTGTAATGTTCCTTGCTGATTCAAGCTAACTTTTAGCTGCTTATGTTTTTGTTGGTTTTGTAATGCGATATCTCTTTGATTTCGATATGAACACCTGCTGCAAGATATCTAAAAACAAAGGACGAAAAAAGTAAAATATTCAAACTGGTATACCTATATACAGGTCCTTTCATTATAAGCGCCTTATTTTGGTCTACAGTTTATTTTCTTACAAATCTCTTTGCAAATATTTCTTATGTTTTCTATTAGGTAAGTATTGTTACCTTCTGTAACCATAAGTCTTGACATTTCACGGCCATAGAATTGCATCCTATAAATTGCAAGATAGCGGCTGACCTCGGTCGCAAGTGCATAGCTGCACTTATAGATGAATTTGTCCCAAGCTTCCGCACTTGTTCAATGTCAAACGTATAGTCATTCTATACTTAGTGAGCTTGCAACAAACTGGAACAATATAAACTTTATCTGAAAATAAAAGTATCTTGTTTCCAAGCAAGTTTTGCAATGGCAGTTGCCATGTGCTAAAAAACAATTTTATTAAACCAAACAAGACTGCATTCTTACATTTTTGTAAAACAGCATTTATTTTTATCAGATTGTTCGTTAGAACAAAATTCAACGTATTTATCAATGTGCGATCTCGCAAATCTTATAACGACGCATATAATCTATGGGTTAAAAATACGGTTTACCCATTCTTGAGCTACCAAACATGGTTGCCTGATTCTGGGCTTTTGCTCGTAAATAACAGATTTATTAGTCTGCAGTATGTTTTGCGGTCGCATTATCGGTCGCTGACTCTAGTCTAAACTTTAAACGACCTATTGTGCTATTTTAGCTTTAGTCTCCATTTGCAACTATTATTGTTGTGTTTTGACAGATTTGGAGATACTTTATAGATCGTTTGTCGGTTGATATCGTTAGATTTACCCGTATTAACCATCATAAATATAGTTTGCTTTAAATTTTCAAAGGATTTGTCTTAAATATCATGTTTTAGCTTATACAATATGATTGGGAGGTGTTTATGTAAATTCGTCTATTATTTAATCCAGTTGTAGGCGCTGTTGTCTATATGTCTTTGCCTGCTACAATAGATATAACACGTAAGTTTCTATTATAACACTTAAATTAAAATGTTACTAAACAAAACAAGGAATAGTAAAACCATTTTTATGTATAATTATAGTTTGTCTATCAACAAAGAGAATAAGACGTTTTTCTTTGTCTAATTATCATCTAACTAAACCTTTGTTTACAATACAAAGTAAAACAATAAAAGTTCACCTTCTCCACTGTTTGCATTGTTCTCTAACAGGTGGTCTGCTTTCACAATCTACGTCTAAAATGTCATTAATCTCAACTGCATTATTATTAATGAAACTGTGATGGTATCTAACAAAGCA
This sequence comes from Agonopterix heracliana, assembly GCA_963693445.1. Taxonomy (NCBI): domain Eukaryota; kingdom Metazoa; phylum Arthropoda; class Insecta; order Lepidoptera; family Depressariidae; genus Agonopterix; species Agonopterix heracliana. Next base: position 6,946,028 of record OY856321.1, read on the forward strand.
GGTTCTAGGATTTGTAATGACTAACTGCTGAATTATTCAAGGACTTTTATCGTTTCGTTTTTACCATTTTTTGCTTTTTTATGTGAAGTATACAAGATCGTTTTTTTTGTTTTTTTTTAGTTTTGTCTATACATTGCAATTATTTGCCGTACAACTTAAAATGGACCACTACAATTTTACTACTTGGTGTCTTTTTTTGCAGTGTTAATCTTAGCTAAAGTCTAGATATGTCATTCCATCCTGGCCCGACCCAAAAGTGAACCTTGCGAACATGTACAGTAGTAGTAGTAATTGAATCAAGTACATACATACATACATACATACATAAGCTCACGCCATTGTCCCATGGGGGTAGGCAGAGACCACGGACCGCCACACGCTACGACTCTGACACACCTCTTTAGCCTCATTCACATTCATACATCTCTTCATGCACTTCCGTCGATTGAGGGTGCTACGCACTTGTCCTTTTCGGAAAAGATCATTGATTTGATCATGGTATGTTTTCCTCGGACGGCCTCTCCCAACACTTCCGCTCACCTTTGCTTGATAAATTTCATTCGTTAGTCTTCTTTCATTCATTCTCTCTACGTGACCGAACCATCTAAGCATACCCCTTTCAATCCTTGTTACTATATCATCCTTCAACTTACACCAATCCCTTATCACACAGTTCTTGATTCGATCAACCAAAGTAATACCACACATACTTCGTAAGGAGCGCATTTCAACTGCATTCACTCGACTTTCATTCCTTTTATTCCATACCCAACATTCACTCCCATACATCAGGGTAGGCACCAACACACCGTTGTGAATAGCCAGACGTGCCCTTTTTGATACAGACTGGCTACTCACCACGGCGTGCAGGGCACCATTCACCTTATTTCCCGCAGTCACTCTTCGCTCTACATCCCCATCACACTTTCCATCTCTCGTAAACAAACTTCCCAAATATACAAATTCATTTACCTGTTCCACTCTGTCTCCTTCCATAACAATTTTACATTCTGTAACATCATCGTTTTCGCGTTCAAAAACCATTACCTTCGTCTTGCATACATTGACTTTCATTTCTTTCTTCTTCAACGACTCATTCATCACATTCAAGATTCCTTGTAACTCCGTCACCGACGGCGCAAGTATGACTTGGTCGTCAGCGTACAAGAGGCACTTGACACTAAGCTCATTCATTCTCAGACCGCAATCCATCTCTTTCAAATCAGTCAGACAACTGTCCATATAAAGATTGAAGAGCCATGGCGACGCAACACATCCCTGTCTAACACCTCTCGAGATGTTAAACCAGTCTGTGTACGCCCCATTAACTCTGATACAGGCTTTAGAGCCCTCATAGAGAGACTTCAAAGCCTGCACTAAGCGATCGTCAACCCCATATGCTGACAGTGTCGACCACATTTTACTCCTGTTCACTCGATCATATGCCTTTTCAAGATCTACAAAGGCGCAGAATACTTTTTGGTGTTTTTCTAAGTATTTCTCTGAGATGCACCTTAAAGAAAAGACTTGATCCATGCAACCCATACCTCTTCTGAATCCCGCTTGTACGTCCCACATTTTTTCCTCAGTAACATTCATCACTCTCTCAATCAAAACTTTCGCATACAGTTTGCCAACTACACTAAGAAGGCTGATGCCGCGGTAGTTCTTGCATTCTTGCTGTGAACCTTTGCCTTTGTATAATGGGACGATGACGGCTTTGCACCAGTCATCTGGTACTCGACCGTCTCTCCAGCATATATTAAAAAGTTTCCACAGCAAGCTTGTCACTACACTTTTGCCACTTCTTAGCATTTCGACATTCACCCTGTCATAACCTGCAGCTTTACCTAGTTTCATACTTTTTAACGCTTTCACTATTTCATCTCCCGTAATTTTTTTCATCCATCCCTATTTCTAAGCATGCTGACTCTGATGTTTCTCCGCTATCGGGAGTCTCATCTTCACCACTATCAAAAAGCTGCTCAAAGTAATTCTTCCAACGCTCTAAAACCAGTCTTTCGTCATTCAGCACTTTTCCATCCTCGTCCCTTATAACACTTAATTTGGTCGCTCCCGACGCTCCACGAGCCACCTTAACCTGCTTCCAAAACAGTTTAAGGTTGGTCCTAAAATCGTCAGAGAGCTTAACCTCATACTTCTCTTTTATGCATTTCTTCTTTTGCTCTACAACTTTCTTTACTTTCTTTTTTACTTCTCTATAAGCATCCATCCTCGCTGCCGCTTTCACGTCTCAAGTAAGAAGTAAATTAATTCGTTATAGAATATATTCTTACCTCTTGGAAATGTAAATTTTTCAGTATTTATTAATTCTACGTATGATATATTTGATAGGGTTGCAATGGTCTAAAGGATTTTGTATATTGATGCTTGAGGCCATTCCATCTTATGACAACTTAAAATCATTATAATTATGAAACCTAATCTACTATTTGAAAATAACAATGATCTTGTAATCCTACTGCTACTTAATCAGAAAGGAGAACTTTCTATCTCCGCTATACTGCCTCATATGTTGATAGCTTTTAAATGATCCTCCTGATTTATTACTTGTAAACATTACCAAGACTACTTGAACTGAAATATTGATGCCTATGCATACATAATTTGAACAGGCTACTTAACATAGTGTTGCATGTGTACAATTTTGCATTAAATAACTATTAATCAACCGTTAAATAGCAATATATTTTGGGGCGTCAATCAATTCAGGCGTTGGTCTTGTTAAATATCAATCTAAAGTAGGTTATTGAAACATTTAGGTTATTGTTTCATTTTTCTGTCTATCGTATCTATATGATATTTCTAAGCTATACTAGCCTAAACTACTAGCCTAACGTTACGAGTTTGTGACTGATGGACAGTGAGGTTATATTGTATGTTCTGTTTTGGTGTGCAATAAAGTATAATTGATTGATTGATTGATTGATTATATCCATATTTTAATACTTAGATTAAAATACGAATACAGATTAAAATACGAATACAACGAGGCTCCACTTTTTCTGGTGTATCATAGATTTCATTCCTTCATCTTTCGTACATTGTCTTCTTGGCCCAGAAAGCAGCCGCATCACTGCACTTTTGTTCGCGTGTAACTAAGTGGCGTGTAGGATTACATTGTAGGTAATTGTGATCACAAATAACAGTTTTCCGAAATTTTCCATTCTTACAATAAAAACTCGTTCGCAACGAAGACGTGTACTGTGTGCATGGGTTGGTTGAGGCAACACAATGCTCACGCGATTGTCCTACGGGGATAGGCACAGGATACAGCTCGCCACTCGCTACTATTCAGCCCCTCTATTATGATTTCTCTACATGCGCGCGACTCGTTTTTTTCTCATACTCCAGCATAGGTAGCATGACACCGTGATAAAGCGTTATCACACATTCGCTCTCTTTCTATTTGCGCGCGAATGAACGAGATAAAAGACGCGATATAGCCGTATCACGTCACAAACGCAGCTTAGCTTTCGCTCTCTGGAAAGCGCCGGAAGAGGTCCTGTTTTATGCAGCGAAGGAAGACGCATCGGACGCGCGTAGAAAAATTATACTTCGAGGGGATGATACACTTGTCTAATTAAGTATTCTATCGTGTCAGCATGAGCTATGTCAAATGACAACCACTCACGCAGTAGTGGAAAGATAGCCAGTCGGCAATGGTCGTCTACATCTAGAGGATTACTGGCCTTACTGCCCAGGGTGCGTGCGCCAGGCGAAATTAGGTTTCGTCCCGCGGGGAGGTCCCGCTTCTTTCATTGCGTCTTATTGGCCCATACACAAACGTACATGTATTCATGCACTTAGACGGTAGATGTGTCCCATGTAGAAGTTACTTACACAAATTCATATCATCTTATCATGCACTTATGTTGCATAAAATGAACATCTATAGAGTACCAATATTTCTGCGAAAAGGCTGTTCAATTGATAGCGTCCCTTCATCAGCTGCTTTGAGCAATGAAAAAGTCAAATGTGTTCTGAAGCCTAAAAAAGTGTAAGCTCACACAGGTGCAACCCCAGCGGGGGGTAACAAACAAATGAGAAGAACTCTCGATTCTTTCACCAGTCGTGCGCTGATCTACTTACAGGTAATGAGGGTAATCAATTAGAAGATGAAGTTGCTGTTGCAAAGGTGTTTAACATGCTTGTTATGTAATTGTGTTGTCTGTCAAGTACGTACAAGTGTTACTGATGTCAAGTGATGTCTGGGCTTTTTATAGTTGAGTAGGTGCAGAATCTACGGCTCTAACGATTTGGATGATATTTATATTTAGATAGGTAGTCTTTTACTTTCCTAGTTAATCTAGATAGGTTTCATTCTTGAGAAAACTCATTTTCACACAAAAAAAATTGATTCTTTGAATTTGATTCCAGCGCTATCTGTGTTGAGATTCCAGTAGGTTAGGAATATGCTATTGGTTTTAACTGATTGGAGTTTTTATTGATTTGGTATTTACATACCTATATTAAGACCTGGAGTGCGATTTTTGAATCTCATTAGGTGAGCTCAGCATTAGAAAATCTCAAAATTACTATGGAGATACGCATCTTTCTACTTCTGATTTGACTTTCAAAAATCGCACTCCCCAAGTATGATTTTTTAAAGGCAAATCAGCAGCAGAAAGATGCGTATCTCCATAGTAATTTTGACATTTTCAACTGCTGAGCTCACCGAATGAGATTCAAAAATCGTGTCCCTGTGTGAACTTTTTCTCAAGTCATCACATCAGACATCCGTTTTTATTAAATTAACCTTGATACGGCCATATGGTCAGATTAGATTCGAAAACTTAAAGGTATTAAAAAAGGAACTAATTTCCGTTGTGGTGATTTAATTTTCCTTTATTTCTTGAAATTTGTCTCTTTTTCATCGCCCCATAATTTAGCCATTCCTTTACAGCACACGTTTACAGCAATTAATGGACAACTTCAAATATGCTGAACCTTTAAACTCGGCCCTACCTTCAGTCTAGCTTTCGTAGAATATTTAAGTTAATAATGACTAGTTGTACTTGAAGATAAATTAGTTCGAATTATTTGAATAGGTACCCATTGGGAGCAACGAATTTGAATGACTAGCACGCTGTCAGCAGCATACCAATGGCCAACAAGTTTGAGTAGCGGTTGCAACACTGGGTTTGGGACTGCTGGATATTATTAATAATTGTATTAAGCTGAAGATATGCTATGTACAGGTGATAAATCAGGTTTCTAATGTTAAGTTTGGTATACCTATATTAGCGGTCGTAGTATGGCAGAGTGATATAGCGCTATCGTGACTTTCTAGGTATTTGCGAGCTAACGAACGAGATAAAAGCCGTGATATAGCCTTATCTCGCGCATCATGCTATCGCCTATGGGCAGAAACCTTTTCTATTGTAGCTAAATGAGATTCAATACATTCGGATTTGGAATATAAGCTTTCTATCATTTATGTCATAATCAAAATGTTCTGTTGCATACTTACCTATTATTGGCACGTAATAATTTAATTTTTTCTCGCATTTCCTAATAATAATCTTGACCATAAATGATATTTCAAGTTTACGTTTTCTTTACTCTAATTACTGTAGGTACTTCTATGATCTATTTTAATATTTCGGCGCACAAATGTTTGACCTCCCCGACCCACCGTGGTTGGAGCACAGCAGCGGCCATGATTTCGTTAGTTTTGCGAAACCCCGGGTGAATTAGAGCAGCAATTTGTGTGTGCGACGTGTCCTAGCCGGATTAAGGCACAATACCGAGTGCCGGTTACGTAAATATAGTTTACAAAATATTGTTAGACGCGCTCCTGTAGTCTGATATGATGTGTGAAATTTGTCGCACGAGCCAGAGACAATGTCGCATCGACGCATCGTTTTAAAGCTTACACTAAAATACAACTTTTTATTTTATACGTATCATCATCATCAGCCTATCATCGTCCACTGCTGAAAAAAGGCCTCTCCCAAGGCGCGCCACAAAACTCTGTCCTCGGCCTTCCTCATCCAATCGCTCCCCGCTACTTTTTTTTAGGTCGTCTGTCCAGCGGGCAGCAGGGCGTCCCACACTACGCCTACCAGTTCGCGGTCTCCACTCTAGAACTCTGACACCCCATCGGTTGTCGGTTCTTGTGACGTATAATGTTTGTTTATACATTTATAACTATCGGAAAGCTTTCGTAAATTATCTACAAAACTGTATGCTCTATGTCGTTTCAACGTTGCCAATGTCCGGTTATTGGTTCGTTACGTCAATTGTAAATTGATGACATCCTCATTATTCCTTTGCTGTAGCCGTGCTCTAATTTAGTAGAATATGGGAAACATTTGTGCCGTGTACGTGTTTAGATAACTCAAAACAATAGCTTCCTTTTGAGTTACACTACTGTGATCACATAAATTTTAGTTAGATTTCTAGATAGATTCTAATTCGATTTCAGTTGCTTGAACTTTTGACGTTAAAACAATTATTGAAACTGAACAATAACACATGCACAAACGTTCATTGTTCTCATTTCAACGTTCAATAGGCCGCAGGTTGTCACTGCAGAAAGGTGGTTTCATTCACAATTCTGCAATCTAAACTAACTAGAGACTTGCTAGACGGAGAATGTGACAGGGTGTGCCGGATATAATACATTGCGGCCGTGTCATTCAAATTGTGATCCGTATTGCTAAAGTCGTTTGCGGCACTATGTTTAGACTTTAGCCGGCACGATTTTCTTAGCTTGTCAACTGAGCCTTTATTTGAAGTCTTAAAAGGGCTGGCTTAAAGTTGCATGTGCCATAACGTTATGATTATTTGTTGAAATATTTATCAGAATTTGATTATCTGTTGACATTATGTAGCAGAGACCCCTGTTATTCCATTATGCAGACTTTTTAATGACCTACAAGAACAAGAATGTCGAGGCTTACGAACCTGAAAGATTGAACAGGCATTCATCTACATCAGCTTATATACGTCCCACTGCAGGGCACAGGCCTACCCTCTAGGAGGGTGTTTTTGAGCGTTAGTCTACCACGCGTGCCCAATGCGGATTGGTAAACTTAATTTCTTCTTCTGCATATGCAGATTTCCTCGCGATGTTTTCCTTCACCATTTGAGAAAAGTCGGTAATACGTACGTAAGTTAGAAAACTCATGCAGGCATTGCTAGCGTCAAATAGCTGATTTATCGAACGGATTAGGTAGAATTATATGCTGAGCTGACCGCCAACCTAATGGAGTGGAATAAGAAGAATATAATAGATAGGTACTAATATTATTAATCGTTGGTTTCGTCATAAAAGCCAAATAGATTATTTAGCAATATCGAAGATCATACAATATAGAAACACTTTTAAATTAATTATCATGCTCCGTCAAATTCCTTTTTTGAAATAGATAGATCCATATAGGTTCCTATTCTTGCAATTTGCTTCATAGTCGATCTGAAAAGGTTACAAAGCTTTACAATTCATTTTACTGCCTACCAAATAGGACTGGACCAACTTTTCGTGCGTCGTTCGACGATTTTTGTCGTGTTCTCGGGGATGGCATGCTAGTCCCTCAGGAAAACAAAATAATTGTCAATGTAAAAGATAAAACGTCTAAAACCACTTTCCCAACTAACTATTGGTTCATATTGCTCGAAGCCTATCTGCAAATCTTGAAGCAATGTTCGCCCGTCCAGGTTTATTATGCAGTTAACGACATCCGGAATGACCGATAGGGATTGTATTTGTTGCTAGTTATTGCTTTTGTCTTACTATTAGACTGATACAAATTAGATATCTATTTTATAGACTCACTTAGCAAGGTTTAATATAGTTAAGACAATTTACTTATCGCCTCTGCAACTCCTATGACGGCGACGTATTTGCAATTAACCTCTGGTCTGTTTAAACGCAGATCTGGTCCAGCCAGACACAATAGCTTTTCTATTGTACCTGGATATGGAACAGACGAGCGGTTTAAACTAAAACCTGATAACCATTATCTATAAGTGTAAGCACAACATTTGAAATAATTGAAGTCTTAAAAATGACGTTTCTGATTTGTATAAAAAGTCGGCTTATTTAAAAAACTTGCACAGTTTTAAATATCCGAACGTTTTTCATGTTTTGATTTCATTTATCATGAACAATAAATAGCTGGAATTTAAGCAGCGATTATTTTTCGACTCTAAAAGGTTTGAATCAGAAACGAAAAAATTGAAACAAAGTTGTACTACGAATGTTTCGACGCAAATAAAATATTCCACTAAATTACTTTTAAAGTAGCAGTCCTATCAAAAGTAGCTTAAATTTTAATTAAAAATAAGACTGAGATCGTGACTGTGGAACGATTTACCGGACCACCATTACGCGGCACGAGGCCCGTAGACCCAGTGTAATGACCATAGATCGCGGCGTGGGTGCCCGCTCATGTGTAGGACCACCATGTGCCAGAAATATGCAGGATGAGATTGTACTTTGGGCATGACGCTGACTGACGTTGGGATTTTAAGCGTGTTTCTTCATTACAAACCGCTCTGACATTCTAAATGCCAAAACTATTATACGGATTGTTGTCTGTTCACGACAGCTAAATAGTGCAAAGTCTGTACGGTAATCATCATTATTATCAGCCACCAACAACAACAAGCGGATAAAAAGTCCGCTGCTGGGCTGGACGTAAGCCTCGCCTCGCTCGCCTCGGTTTTGGCGTAATAGCAGCCGAATAGGCGGTCCCAGTTAGATGGAATGGAACTAGGAAAGAGGATTTATTTGAACAGAATGTTGTTGCCCATTCCTTGAAAAAAATCTTAGTCGCTTCATCGTCTTCTGCAGTCACATAACCAAAAGCAGTGATGGTTATAGTGTAGACCGAGCTTTATGTTAAAAAGAGTCACAAAATATATATACAAAAAATCTTCTCAACCAACATTTTGGTAGGTTTGGCAGGTAACGTAGATCGTTTATTTCCAACCGAAAATAGTAAACAAACATTTCAAGATATTTTTCGGAAAATCTGGTCTTTCATAGTAATAATGGTAACCCTAACAGTACGCCATGCGCCCGCGCCGGGGCCGTGTCGCAAACAGCTTGCGAAATTATCTCGATAATGCTGCATGGTCAGCGACCTTAATGAAACCATTGTCTCTCATGGGGGACACTTTGTCTACGCCACGAGTTACATATGTCTGTTATTGTATGGGAAAACAACGTTATTCTAACTGTCACTGCAATTCAAGGGCTTGGAATTGGTCAGCTCTACATGACGGTAACGAGCGGCATTTTGAAATTATTACTTAACATGTCTTCATTTTGTTCATAATTATACAGTGCTAGTGAATACTCCACCGACAAGAGCGTTGATCTTGAATAAGATTATAATGGCATTAGTGTTAGCACCAAAATTTTTTTATCATTATCATTAGAGCTTCCCCGCGTCATGTATTAGAGCCTCCCTTATTGTCTTACTGGAGCCACCCCGAGTCCACGAGTGACGTACTGAAACCCCGATGTAATGCTGATCGGCAAAAACACGATGGCAAGTCGGACTCAATGGCTAGCCATCGACTTGACAAAAGTCAGGCCTATTTCTACATAATCACAACACAAAATCATACACGTCACATCATAATATACATTTTCTAATATGCAGACGGTTTTTTAAGCAAATTATCAGACCATCATAATGAACGACTTCCTCTGCACCAACATCGAATCCGCGAAACAAAAAAAATTACGGTTCCTACGGACTCGATCTCTTTTTGGGATTAAAGTAACACGCCTGTGATGTTTCTCATATTACATGCAAATTGTTTTCCAAATGTTTTTGAAATCGGGCCAAGATTACAAACAGGTGGACACTTTCGGGTTAACAACATTAATGTGGATGGATGTATAGTGAAAATAAAAAGACGCCCTCTATTTTCATGTCGCCATGCTGTTAATATTTTGTGTCCATTTGTGGCTAAAGTAAATATTTCATCGGTTGATGTTCCTCTGCAACCTCAATTTGGATGTCACTGTCATGGCATGTCATGTTAAACGTTGGGTGTACATATTTAACAGGGATTTTACCATCTTAGCCTTGTATTTGTGTAATGCGGTTGATTTTTGAATAATATGGTCAGTATGCCGAATTATTCAGAAGTTGTGGTGGATATTGTTTACAGTCTATGTTCAGTATGTATTTTGGCTGGTTGGATGTTTGTTAAAAGGATTTAATATGGTTGACATTATCATGACAGTTTTTAAGAAGATTGTTGATTTCATTATTGGATTTTAGATTTAATCAAATAGTGCCTGTTATAAGCTTCGCTGGGACCTAGTTCGCTACCTATTCACTATTATGCGGTAACTTTTTGGTAACGCTCCAATAATAGTTTTACTTTTAAATGTCTAAAAGGTTAGCAACATAAGCCAATAAAAATATAGAGTTGGGTATGTAGCTCATTTAAAAACATTTTGCAACCAACTTGGGGACTAGGTTTGGGGTAGTGAAAAGTAGATACCGAATTGGCTGGAATAATGATAGATATCATTAATTTGCATTGAATTTATTATAATTTATGCTACGTAACTAAGACAAAGTAACCCTGTCGCCTACTATCAGAGCGCTCACGACTGCGACCCCATGCGCAAGCGCACGCTCTATTTCGTTATCTTTTATCGCCCGATCTGACATAATCAAGCACCCACACCTACCGCGGTTACTTTGATAATATGCCACTGCCCTTTGGCAGTTGCCAAGTGACTTGAGTTTGTGAAACTGAAACACCGTTTTGCTTGAAAGGTTAAACTGATATCGTGATAAAAAAATGCAGATGTATTATTATGAAAGTACATTTTTGAAGTTGCATCTTTGTGATGATATGTGTGATTGATTTAAATATGTGATTTCAAAAAATCGCACTCCGTAGCGTAGACTGGATACTATCTAGACAACCTGAAAAGGATGGATATTATTTCAAAAATGTATGAAAAATCGTGTCTTTGACCTAGTTGCAAGATTTTGCAAGAAATTTCAACTAAGTTGTACAAAAATATCGCATATTAAAAGCGATATTTTTATTATACAACTTAGTTGAAATTGCTACATAAAAAGGGACATACCACATAGATTTTCTTTCGCTCACTGTGTAATTAGCGTATAAGGCTGTCTCGTTTTCGCGGCTATTATTATTTTTAACGTCAGTTCTATTGTCTTTTTTGTCTATGTATCAGACATATTTTTTAAAATTTATGGCTAAATTAAAAAAGAAAAAAAAACACGTGTATTTCTGAATAAGCAGAACTAACGTGTTGTTGAATCAAAGGAATCCATTTAAAATTAATTGTTCTTTGAAAACATTCTCGTTTACCATATAAGATATTTAATGGTTCATTATGTACGTTTATGTTATTTTATGTAGACATAATTTGTATGTACAGTTGGCATCAAGCGTTTTTATTTGGATCAAACTTAGAACTAACTAAACAAATTGTATAGGTATTTGTTTTGAAGCCCTAGTAGATTATCAAATTATGTGAATTTATTGCAGTTCTAATAATATTACATACCTATATACGTGTCGAATTGATAACCTCCTTTTTTTAAAGTCGGTTAAAAAGAGAGATCGGCCTTGTTATTTTTCTCTGTCACATTTAATAATAAAATAGTTTCTACAGGGCGTACCAAAACACCCTTAGAACAGCAAACTGAATGACTTTCTCTATGAAGCTAAACATCGAGAAAACATTTTAAAAAATCTGCTGTACCTACTCGACTCAAATGTATGAGACTGATTATTTTAACTTTTTTTGAAGTTGTCTTCATAGGTTTTTGGAGGGTTGTTCAGTTTGATGGTCTTCTCTAATAAACAACCCCTTTAAATATCACCATTTGTTTCCGAGTTTTGTTACCTCTGTATGTCTGTAAGTTCGACCGTTGAAAACATTAAAAACGTTTGAGATTTATTACATCACTGAGATTAATAATTTCGATAAAATTTTTTTGTCAAATAAATAAATAATCATTTTCCTCAATTTTAAATAATCTATAGATGTAGGTACTTGTGATTATAATCGGTCCTATTTGGCGTAACTATGTTGTGCCCACTTGATTGGTCGTATTGAATATTTAATATGTCGATTACACTTATTAGGGCATCGATTATAGTTTATTATGTTAATATCATGTTGAAATGTAGCAATTATTGCCGTTTTTAAGTCCTGGCGACGACAGCTGTCTGTCTGCCAGTCTGTTATTACAGTCTTTATTTCTATTTTATTCCAATCGATAGTAGAACAAGTTTTGCCACATTTTCTTCTATTTCCTATGTTTCGTAGTTGTAACGAAAATAAACTGTAAATCTATACTTATTAATGTAATTATTATTTATCTTTTGTAAACCTAAAGGCGACATGGCATATACGGCAAAATAGGAAGGAGGCTTAACAGCAGGTCTGCAAGGAGTAAAGGCAATATTATGAAACATGTCAGCTATTTTGTTTGAATTCCAATCTCTCACATTAAATATTTTTTATTCATTTAGTGTATATACCGCGCTTAACGCGCTTTGTACCATTTATAAATTGTATTTGTCTATTATTGGTGTGCAAATAAATAAATGTTCTGTTATGTTATTTATGATACCTTATAATTATAACATTCAATTTATGTTACTTAAAAATTCTACAAGTAAACTACTTTTAGATCTTGTTTTTTCTCTTCTCAGATAATAATAATTAATAAGCAAATTGAATAAAATGTGCTAAGCAATAATTTTCTTTGTCAACAGAAAACCTGGCGCCATCGGAACTGAAGAAACTTAGGAACAAACAGAGGAAAGCGAAACGCAAAGCGGAACAGGAGAGCGCTCTGGCTGCTCAGGTTCAGGTATCATGTTATAATTGAGCGCGTAGGAAGCATGTGGACGGTCATCATCATCATCAACAACTTGGAACCGATTTACGTTTAGGAATATACACTTTGCTGCACCCTGTATAAGGCAGTTGGCATAGTTTACTATAGCTTATTTTTGGTTGTCATGAATATGTGATCGTGGTGGTCTACTGGCGCAGAACCATGCCTGCCGTGCCGGAGGTTCGATCCCTATCCAGGTCGACTCGTACTAATAAGATTTTTGGAATAAATGTACGATTTGTAACACCACAGACTTTTCGGTGAAGGAGAATATTGTGAGGAAACCTGCATGCTTCAGTTGCTAGGCATGTATTGTAGCCGCTGTCCATTACGAGTATAAGTGGTGACGGGCTCACTATCCGTCACACTGGATAGAATTTCGGTTCTACTAGTGAAACATAGATTTTCTGAGTTTTTCAAAATATCTATCTAACCCCTCGGGAAAATATAGTCGTGCTCATATGCATAGGTATATAAGAATATGTCGTGTCAAATGGTGAAGGAGGCATTCGCCCAAAAAAATGGAATCATCATCATCATCATCATCATCATAGAAGTCCACTGCTGGACAAAAGCCTCCCAATATAAAGGGGTTTTAGTAATAATCTGTACGCCGCGCTCAGCAGGCGGGAGAATAAGAGTAGAAAAGTATAATTCGCACTTAGCAGTTTTCACTCAAACGTGATCTCCGCGCCATCTGTTGAGTAACGTCAGAACCACAACTGCCTTTGGTATAATGAATAGGTCGACTGCACCACAGTTATCTATCTGCGAACTAAAAAGCTCTATAACTCATTATTAAATGTTTCTGTACAAAGATATAGTACAGAAACAACTAACTTTCCATGTAATGTTCTCTTTTGACGTGTTAGGGTTTCGGATGGATATATCAAGTGGAGTGACAAGCCAGCGTTATTTTAATGTAGTAAGGTTGTAATTGTAGAAACAGGAACAATTTAACGACCAGACGAACGTAACGTTTGCAGGTGAAGAGGGAGCAACATCACAAGGCGCGCCAGCAGCAGGAGCAGGGAGACCCCGAGGCGCCCCAGCTCGACGAGCTCATACCCGACAAACTCGCCAGGGTAAACCTTACATTGTTTACCGGTTCCAACCCGCCCAGACTCTTACTAATGAGTTTTACATCAGGAGGAAAAGAAACCTACTTGCCTCAATTTTGAGGCAAATGTCACTCTGGGCATTGCTATAGAAATGTGGATCTGAAGAAATGTGGTGCATTATACAGAGTGATCATTAGCATCCTTTTAAACTAAGAGTCTACCCATCGAACTGAATAACTTTTACTATGCGCAAACCAATCGGAGCAAAAAAAAATCTGCTATCCCATTCGAGTCGTGTCGGCGGCGGCGGCGGGTGCAGTTTAGTATGGGACAGCAGATTTTTTTTTGCTCCGATTGGTTTGCTCCCATAGTAAAAGTTGTTCAGTTTGATGGGTAGACTCTTAGTTTAAAAGGATGCTAATGATATCGATTTCACCCTGTATAGTATATTCCCCTCTCTTACCACTGCGGTTAATCATACATCTTTTATAAAAAATATTTTCACACATCTACAAAAGAAACGATACATTGAATTACATTGGAATAGTCAAGACAAGATCATACATTTTTAACTTCTAACATTCCTCGTCTTATCCTTCGGAAAGACACCAAAGTTGTTTCTCCATGATCTCCATCTCTTGGGCCAACGTCAAATCCAAAGAACGATCACATATTATGACATGATTATAGAAAAGTGTCTATAACACAGAGTACTATAATTATTATCGTAATCTATAACCATTGCTATAAATAAACTACAATATAAAACGATCACCACCTGTATTGACAAATATAACTCAAGGCGGTTGTGTTGTCCGTTTATGAATAATAGAGAACTCACGAGTCGTACCTCGTGCGTGATATTGATATGATGTTACATTGACAGCTGATCTATATAATATTAATGATACATTTATCTTCTGATTCGATTGCATTTCTTATGAAGTAGTTACGTGGTGACTTCTCTAAGGTATTAGATATATTGCAATTGTAGTGGTCACAAATATATTAAGGTAGAAGTATCGTGAAAGATGATATGTGTAGGGATTTAATGACGTCTGATAGAGATGAATGGAAGGAGATGTTATTATGTAGGTATTTATTACTTATTACTTTACTTATTACGTATTGGTGATCAGAGGGCCTACCATGAGTTTTCCCTGTACTTTACTACTGTAGTAACGTCGCCAATTCGTATGACAGAAATTAGTTCTCAACGTAACCACTAGGAGCGCTGTACGAAATTCAATACAAAATTGGTGACGTAACTACACTAGTAAAGTACGGTGAAAACTCATGGTAGACCTACTGAAGTAATAGGATTAGTAACAGAAGGATGGCGGATAAGCCAGAATAATTCTCACATACATACAAAATTAATGCGTTCAAGGAGAAAAGGTTTTTCTTTTAGCTGCGCTAATTAGTTGCACTGGCAATAGACGACAAACGTGCTAACATAGTATCAAAAATAGTATTGTACCACATAATAGTATGGACACTCCCTGCCCAACCAATTCTTACCTCATCCCTTTTTGGAAGACTGGAGAAAGATTACAGTATGGTGTAGTCTCTCACTCACATTCACTCAGTATCGTACGCGGTGCCCTCTTGCTATTGCGAGCCAGTTTTTATGATGTGTCCGGGGTGTGGTGCTACTTGTTTATAGCTAAAGCTAAGACAGATGTAGGATAAGTAGCCAATATGAAAGATTAAGATCCTGTTTTACCACTTCTGGATCAGTATATTTTTAGACTAAGAGATAAGTGTACTTTTTGCAACCATCAGCAGCAAGGCTGATTCAGTGTTTATGTGGTGGAGAGCATCTGTGTGATGGGGATGGACCAGGTCTGCCTGCATAACTTCAGTCGGTTTAGGAGTTACAGACGTTTAAAGGTCTGGAAAAAAATTACGATCCACAGCAAGGCTGATCGTATGATATTATTGTAGTATGCACTGTAGCTATGCGAAAAGTACAAAAACTGACATGAACTGCCAGTCGGTTTAGGAGATACAGCCGTTCAAAGGTCAGACCTTTGAACGTCAGTAACTCCGAAACCGACTGATGAACCATGTCAGTTTTTGTAGTGTTCACATGGCTACAGTGCATACTACAATAATATCATACGATCAGCCCTGCAGCTGTTCGTAATTTTTTTCCAGACCTTTAAACGTCTGTAACTCCTAAACCGACTGAAGTTATGCAGGCAGACCTGGTCCATCCCCATCACAGAGATGCTCTACACCACATAAACACTGAATCAGCCTTGCTGCTGATGGTTGCAAAAAGTACAATTATCTCTTATAATATTTATGAATGGACTTTTGCTTGTGCGTTAGCACTGCATTTCCGCCAGTGTCAAGTAGTTTTTGGGATCCCAATCTCAGGGATTATTTTGGATCAAGAACAAGAAGAGATTGCGGATTGCGGAGCCTCGTGACTGGCAAAAACGCGAACCGCGCGAACACCACGCGGGACAAGTACTCATGTCAGAACTTTGATCGTGACTCCTGGATCAGTTATTAATAAGTAGGTTATTTTTGTTTGATAGATGGTTTGACATATTTCGTATGAAATATGTGTCAAACGATCTGTCTGATAAGCTTTCAAGAAATAATTCAGAAGTGGTGAAACAGGCTCTAAACGCAGATAATTTGATAAGAACCTTGTATTAATTAAAAATTTTATGTAATTCCAGGCGGACGACCCGTTAGAACAAGCAATCAAGTTCCTACTGCCTCTCAGAACCCTCGCCTCCGATAGGATAGACACACATCTAATGGCCTTCGAAATTTACTACAGGAAAGGTAAGTCGAATGTTTCACGTACGATTTATAAATCCCCAGTCTTCGTCTGTTCTTCTAATGGCATGTTATTGAGTATGACTTGAAATTATGTTGAAAAGATTTGCCAATCAGCATTAGATGCTTGCTGGTTGCCCAGGCAGGATGCGCCGGACGTATCAGGGGTACGGTACGTGACTAGGGGAGGCTCCTTCGCACTTCCCTCGAGTTAAAAGGAACATTTTCTGGGCGACTGTGCAGCTTAAGGAGCCTTAAGGTTACATGAAAGTTTATTCGATAAGAAATGATTCGTAAGCGTATGGAAATAATATGATGTGGTATTTCGATCATGATTAATTTTTCTGTCACATTTCATATGAGCCATCTCTGTTAATTAGTCATGCAATCGAATTTTTATTTTGCATGCAATTTTTTATTTTAAGACAAATAGAAGCTAAGAATGAACATGATCTTCTTCTTGTAGTGCCATCTCCTATCAGAGGTTGGCTATCATTATACTGCATTCCAAATAAGGACGAAAAGATATTAAGATTCCTGTATAGCTTTATGGCCAATTCTGATTAGCAAATATGATTTATTTATGAGAAACATATACTATCCAACGTATCTTGGACGTTCCTAAAGCTGTTCTAAGAATAAGTGAGAGGAAGTGTTTCAAATCTCTGTTTTTGTAATTCAAAATGGCCTTAAATTTTCGTTGCTATTTGGAATGGAGTATTGGTCTATTCGGTTCCTGGAGACCGCTGCCCTGAATAGTGAGGTAGAACATGATAGAAACGCAAAACTAAAACGGGATTAAAATAAAAACAAGAAAAGTGTTAAACTCAAAACGTAAGCCCAGTAATAATGATTCAAATAAACTAAAGAGTGTTGTTCGAACATTACAGAGAAACCCCTCCTAATGCTACAAAGTATAAAGCGGGCGTGGCAGCTGGACAGCTCGCACCACCACCTGCACGACTGCCTGCTGCGGTTCCAGCGGTGGATGGCAGAGTCCAGCGACTGCTTGCACCCCCCCGTAGCAGCCGTCATCGCCGCACAGATGGAGCCGGTATGTCTAGTGTAAAGTATGAAGCGGGCGGGCAGCTGGACAGCTCGCACCACCACCTGCACGACTGTAACGCTCGTGTACAGTGAGATTCGTACCTCAGAAACCTGACCCCTGTATCTAAATCTTTATAAGCGCAACGTCCTTGCCCTGCCCTTGCAATGCCCTTGTGCTCAAATTATGTTATACACTTTTGCTTATTGGATTTTTTATATCTGTGACTTAAACTCATGTTTTATGGAAGTGAGTTTACTGTACTTACATTAAGGTATTCAACGTTTAAGATAATAAATGTATCCTTGTCTCGTCGTCAGATGGTGCGCGGGCGCAGCGAGCTGCAGATAGCGGAGGAGTACCTCGCGGGGCCGGCGACCAGCTCGCAGGCCGCCGCGCTGTGGGGCGCGCGCGCGCTGCGCCGCCTCGTGCCCGAGCGCAGTCGCGACGCGCTCGCGCGGGCCACCTCCTTCACCTACCCCGACCTCACCATACAGGTGCGTATCTATACCTCTCAGCCTCGTGCCCGAGCGCAGCCGCGACGCGCTCGCGCGGGCCACCTCCTTCACCTACCCCGACCTCACCATACAGGTGTGTATCTATAGCTCTCAGCCTCGTGCCCGAGCGCAGCCGCGACGCGCTCGCGCGGGCCACCTCCTTCACCTACCCCGACCTCACCATACAGGTGCGTATCTATACCTCTCAGCCTCGTGCCCGAGGGCAGCCGCGACGCGCTCGCGCGGGCCACCTCCTTCACCTACCCCGACCTCACCATACAGGTGTGTATCTATAGCTCTCAGCCTCGTGCCCGAGCGCAGCCGCGACGCGCTCGCGCGGGCCACCTCCTTCACCTACCCCGACCTCACCATACAGGTGCGTATCTATACCTCTCAGCCTCGTGCCCGAGGGCAGCCGCGACGCGCTCGCGCGGGCCACCTCCTTCACCTACCCCGACCTCACCATACAGGTGCGTATCTATACCTCTCAGCCTCGTGCCCGAGGGCAGCCGCGACGCGCTCGCGCGGGCCACCTCCTTCACCTACCCCGACCTCACCATACAGGTGTGTATCTATAGCTCTCAGCCTCGTGCCCGAGCGCAGCCGCGACGCGCTCGCGCGGGCCACCTCCTTCACCTACCCCGACCTCACCATACAGGTGCGTATCTATACCTCTCAGCCTCGTGCCCGAGCGCAGCCGCGACGCGCTCGCGCGGGCCACCTCCTTCACCTACCCCGACCTCACCATACAGGTGCGTATCTATACCTCTCAGCCTCGTGCCCGAGGGCAGCCGCGACGCGCTCGCGCGGGCCACCTCCTTCACCTACCCCGACCTCACCATACAGGTGCGTATCTATACCTCTCAGCCTCGTGCCCGAGCGCAGCCGCGACGCGCTCGCGCGGGCCACCTCCTTCACCTACCCCGACCTCACCATACAGGTGCGTATCTATACCTCTCAGCCTCGTGCCCGAGCGCAGCCGCGACGCGCTCGCGCGGGCCACCTCCTTCACCTACCCCGACCTCACCATACAGGTGCGTATCCATACCTCTCAGCCTCGTGCCCGAGCGCAGCCGCGACGCGCTCGCGCGGGCCACCTCCTTCACCTACCCCGACCTCGCCATACAGGTGCGTATCTATACCTCTCAGCCTCGTGCCCGAGCGCAGCCGCGACGCGCTCGCGCGGGCCACCTCCTTCACCTACCCCGACCTCACCATACAGGTGCGTATCTATAGCTCTCAGCCTCGTGCCCGAGCGCAGCCGCGACGCGCTCGCGCGGGCCACCTCCTTCACCTACCCCGACCTCACCATACAGGTGTGTATCTATAGCTCTCAGCCTCGTGCCCGAGCGCAGCCGCGACGCGCTCGCGCGGGCCACCTCCTTCACCTACCCCGACCTCACCATACAGGTGCGTATCTATACCTCTCAGCCTCGTGCCCGAGCGCAGCCGCGACGCGCTCGCGCGGGCCACCTCCTTCACCTACCCCGACCTCACCATACAGGTGCGTATCTATACCTCTCAGCCTCGTGCCCGAGACATTGGAAAAGAAATAAATAACAATTTGATAACGGGAAACCTCGTTAGGGGTAAAAATCACTCCACCTAATGATCATCGAACTGGGAATGGGAAGTCTCATAATCGGGCAATAGTCATATGGACAAAGAATCCTCTAAGATGACTTCCAGTTCGCTAGGGCATATATTTTTCTTGTTATTTTAGATTTTACGTAAAACAAAATAATACATACCTTAATTTGATACAATTTGTATTGTGTTTATAATTTTTAAATTTTTCGTTCCAGGGCTGCGTGGAAGTCCTAGAAAGCCTCAAAGAAGGCGACTTCGGTCCCTGCGAGAAGGAAATAGAGGAATACGTAGACGCATGCAGCCGGAAGTTCTCCCACGCGATCGCTTTCAAACCGCCAGCGCCCGAGCTGCCAGACGTGGTCGAAAACCACGAGGTCGAAGACAACACTCTCCAGTCCCAGGACATCGCGGTAAATGTCAACAATTGAGTAGGTTATCCAGTTTTACAATTATCTCATGCCCAGGGTGTTTCTGCCTAATCTTACGATTAATTAATCGTATGCCAACAACCCTTAGATTTATCCTGGATAATAATAATTCGAATTCGGTTTTGCGTGTAAATTGATTTTAAGTTATTCGAGGGCTCAAGTCGTGGCTATATCGAAAGTTTTTACAGTGAACAAAGGAAGCAGTGTGTGAAAAACCTTTAGTGGATGGGCCAGCAATCTTTTTAATGGTTTTCTATGGTTACCGAGCTCCAAAATGCATAAATCGAATGCTTTTTTTGATCGGATTTGTGCGAATACTCTTGATAAATTAAAATGTAAGTCTTTTGATAGAGCTTCGGCGTTTCATAGTCGAAATCAAACGAATATGGGGAATGTGGGTTTGGACAGATTTATCGTATTTGGGATCCCATAATTATACAGGATGTAACAAAACCCCTAGTGATATTTAAAGGCGTGGTTTCACTATGCAGACGTCGAGAAACAAATTTTTCTACTGGCCCATATATTTCAGTCGAGTCGGTGCTTCAGTTTTGTATGAAACAGCAGACTTTTGAATTTTTCTCGAGGGCTCCAACACCACTTTAAATATTACTAAGGTATTATGTTACACCTTATAGCACGTTTTGAAGTCATATGTTTTTATTGATGACCAATTTGAGATGGTCCGGCGCAGACAAGTCGCTACATAATTTTATTGAATTTTTCTCAAAATAATGTGATGGAAAAATACATAATATAAAGACCAGATTTTTTAGGCGGAATTTAAAGATTTTGACAAAAAATTGTCAAAAACCGCAAATAATCTGTAAAACGTTAATTTCCAAGTGATCTTACTTTAGAATCATACGTGTTTGACAGTGCTCTTACTTCGATTGATTTCGACATCGAAATAATGTTGGCCACACAAATACCGCAAGGCCTCAATGACAGTTTTTATCTTAACATTTTCCCAATCGGAAAACTTATTTATAACAAAATTATACATAATGTACTAAAATTAGGCTAAATATCGAATATGCTGGTTTCATCCGGTATTGGCGTTTGTCATATCAGAATGAATAATGTCACAAAGATTCTGGCCAGATTTTACATATTTGTATTTACTGGACTATTTGTGTAAGTACCTAAAGATTTGTGTCCTATGGTCGAGCTATCTTGAATTTTTATGAAACTGGTGTTGCAGTCTGAAACCTGTTTAAATTGAGATAGAGGATACCTAGGAGATAAAAAATATGATGAGTCATTTTGTTGTAACACCGCCGTTTGCAACGATATAGATAATTGATTTTTTGTGATCTAAATAATTAAAACGTTTTAACGAAACGGAACGGAATTCTATGAACAAAATTAATACTTAAAACAATGAAATGAATGCAATACATTCTGATTAATAAATCATTGACATGAAATAACTGGTGGATTAAACACAGAATGACTTATGATTGTTTTTTTATCATCTGAGTATACTATAGCGAATTATAACGGTTCCAAGGGGCAACTACGAATCCGGATAAGAAATTGTGACCATAAGCCTACCTACAACAATCTTCAAACCCCATTACTTCGACTTCGAACGCGCTTGTTTTTCAAATGTTGGTGTGGACTTAAATTTTGAAGTCTAGAATAAACATTATCTAGATTTTTGCTCGTCATTCTTAACATCTTAGGTTTAATTGTATTTTATATTTTTATAAGCTGCAAAACCAAATATTTTTCCGTCAAACTAAAAAAACATTTTCACTGAGGTCATCAAAACGGCAAATAACAGGATAATGTTTGTTACGGACTAGTTATACTGTGGGTGGCTCAGAAATGTTCCTTATTTCTTAGTGCATAGTGCATAGGTTTCTTTTCCCTATATCATTGTAATCAGTTGCTTTTAACATCATTCTTAAAAATAGTCTAGGGGTCTACCCGGACATTCGAACTTCGCCATTGCGTGAACGTTCTCGTTCCAATGTCAACTCTTACAATGAAGTTCGGACCGAAACGGTCGCGATACATTGAAAATCGAAAGTCCGGGTATATGGCCTGGATTGTCCACGTTTTGTTCTATATTACATTGAATTCTCATTAATTGTTGACATTTGAAGGTGGGCGATGTTATTGTTATGATGAATTATAGTACGACCAGCATTTGTCTATTCAATTCAATTCAATTCAATTTTTGTTTATGGCGTCCGATGTGTTATCACAATTCCGCCAAAGTCCCGTTATGTGGAGAGTAGCATTTGTCTAGTCTTGTGATCCGATGATTTGCCATTTCGAGATGGCGTAAATCTCAATTGTACAATAAAATCTTCAATTTTTTACTAGTGTAAATTTTTCAATATTAACATTTAAGAGTTCGTTCTAAAATCTCTGTAATATCTAATTTGGCATATTCTGTAAAGTTCAGTGTGTGGCCTCAAGTGTTCAACAATATTCAAGTAACAAAATGTATTTAGGATTTAAAATGTTCAATAATGACTGGTTTCAAAATGTGTATAAATTGTGTGGCAAATTTTTAAAACCTCATGCAATATTAATTACTGAACTGAGGTAATGCTTTGTAAATAATTCTTATTTTTAAGTTTGTACTATACAATATCGTTAGAATTGTAAAGTCTTTGTTGACTTGAAATTTATTGACTCGCTGTACGGGGCGCCTAGAATATAATTTGTACGTTCGAGTAACATGGACTCCAACAAATGTAGGTTTTGTTTGTTTCGATTTTTTGTAGATAACGTGTAAAGTTTGGACAATAATTGTATAACTGAATACTCCAAATTGTCATAATTGCTTGCACTGCAGTTGTGTGACGTACATACACTGAGGGAAGAAAAATTCACCCCATTGGTTCAAATATTCAGTAAAAACGTCTCGGTGGGCAGTCTTAATGCTTTTTTTTATACTCAAAATGTTTCCTTGAAAACAGCCATGTTGATTTTGTATTCAAGTCGAGGAGTATTTGTACCCCATTCACCGTGTACATAAAGTAATAAAATTTTATTTTAAAAATTTATTTAAATGTATTTCTGTTTTATTGAGACATTTTCCTTCTAGAAGAAATGGTCAAAAAAGAAATTTTGCATTTCAGATTTTATTTACAAAAACAATCTTATGTGAATGACTAAAAATATCACATGCGTCTTCTTATAAAATTTCTTATAAAAATATTGTACTATAAAGTACAGGTACAGTTCATAATGTCAATACAGGACAAGGTTAGTTACATAATTGATTGCTGTAGAATTATTGTTACTTTGAAGGGCTTTTCTCGTATTCAACATCTGCGAAGCTTATTACTATTTTGTCGTTCTTTGGTATGTACTGCCTGAAAAAGAAATAAATATTCTTAAATTTCATGAAAATATTAAGAAAGACCAGACCAAGCACTCCAGATAATACTCTTTCTTACTAATCGTCGCTGCTGGTGTGAACGAGACACTATTCTCTGATATGTTCACTAGTTGTCTAGTATGTTCCGCCGCCAAACTTTTGGTTTTATCGTGAAGAAATACGGTATATTTTTCTATGACAACATAATGTCACTACTTCTTCTGGCCTTCTAGCTTCATGGTAAATTTACATGTGATCAGCCCATCGTCAATACGTCAAGCCAGCTCTGAGCTATGTCAACAGCCCTGGTTTTATGCCGTATCTTTTTTTTTAGGGGCAAGGCCTGATATCCACCAAACACCAAAGCGGAGGCCCAGTTTAAGAAAGAGTATAGGTAATGAACCAGTGAAATAGGTTGACTCCGACAAGCGAGGAAAAAGACATTGCCCAATACCGTTTCGCATACAAAACTTGTAAATTGGAATTTGAATTTTTATAAGAAATCACACTGCAGAAGAGGATAATTTCCATTTCATTGGGAAGTATGATATGCTATAATTTTAGCTATTATATTCTTTGTACTTGTTCTTTGATTATACGTACTCATTCGTTAGTTGCGCAACGATTTGAAACGAATACAGTTCGTCACGTGGGCAATGTTTTTTTGCAATTAGATCGCGTTATTTTACACAGCTTCGCTCCGTTATAGTGGACAGGGCCGGGGCGAAGCGGGGAGGGCGCAGCGCCTGTACTGCCGTCTGCCACCTTAGTGCTATCGGTGCTATTTTTTGAAAACTTACGAAATAAGTCGTATTAAAAAAGTATAAAGGCTCCTTCTTAATATGCCGACACTTTTTTAAGGGGATGATCAGACCGTCAAACTGAACCACTTTACCTATGGCACCAACATCAAATCGCGAAAAAAAAATCTGGTCCATACAAAACTGCAAACCTACTTGAGCCAAATGTATGGGACGATAGATTTTTGTTTTTTGCGATTTCGATGTTGGTCACATCACATAGAGGAAGTTATTCAATTTGATGGTCTGATCAACCCCTTAAAAAAGCGTCAGCATAATAAGGACCCTGTATACTGTGTTTGGAAGTCGGCTGTAAAAAATTGGACATGTATCGAGTCTAGTGTGAAGGTACAATATCGCGCTTGCGCGCGTCGCGAGCTACCTCGCCCCCGCCTACGTCCGTCACCCCAGGGCGCGCGCGCTGCGCACGAAGTTGATGGCCTACCAGAGGTCTAGTAATACTTAAGGGGGTGCTTCAGACCGACAAACTAAACACCTTTCACTATGGAGCCAACATCGAAATCGTGAAAAAAAACTCCGCTGTTTCATACAAAACTGCATACCGACTCGACAGTAGGTCTACCATGAGTTTTCACCGTACTTTACTACTGTAGTTACGTCACCAATTTTGTATTGAATTTCGTACAGCGCTCCTAGTGGTTACGTTGAGAACTAATTTCTGTCATACGAATTGGCGACGTACTTAACTACAGTTGTAAAGTACAGCGAAAACTCATGGTAGGCCCTCTGATTCTTTTTCGAGATTTCCTAGTTGGCTCCATAGTGAAAGTTGTTCAGTTTTATGGTCTGAATCCCCCTTAGGGTTGAACTACACCAAACAGCACCGCATCGATCGATCGTGCGATCGCGTTCCGTCTATCTTATAATTATGCTCTAGCAAATGTCGTTCCTGAGTGACGGAAAAATGCGATGCTGTGTGCTGTGTGGTGTAGTCACAGAACATATAAAGACAGGTTAGAAAGGCGATGTGGGCGGGGCTGGCGGGCCAAGGATATGAGCAACGCTCATATGTTTACTATGGTGTGCGGCGTGGTGCGAGCGAGAGGGCATGAGTAGTTGTAGCAGCGTGAGCGGGAAGACAAGTGGCGACGGCCGTCTCCGAAGCAAAAGCGCTACTTTGCCTTTCTAACCTCTCTTTATATGTTCTGTGGGTGTAGTTCAACCCTTATGGTCTGAATCCCCCTTAAGCATTACTAGGTGGTTTTGTTACACTCTGTATAAATCTAGAATTCAACATACCTACCCACCGTCCGTTTACACGTTACACGTTTACTACTTACTCGTGGATGTTCTGATGTTTTAGAATATCTCTGACTAACCCCTCGGGGAATATAGTCGTGAGCATATGCTTATGCTACTTACTCGTATTTAACGCCTGCAGAATCGAACATTCTCTTGGATGCGATGTACATGGGTTTGTGGGCTTTCTCATCCGACAGATAGACAACTTTAGATATCTTGGACTGTATGATTATTTTTGCGCACTCGTTGCATGGGAACAGGCCCACGTAAATGGTGCATCCTTTTACGTCTGTCGAATTCCTGTTGATTATTGCATTCATTTCTGCGTGGCACACTGAAATGTTGATAAAACACATTAGTTTCCGTGTGTTTTGCTTCTGGGTATATTGTTATACAAGGTGCACCCTCTAAAATACAGGGTGTAAGGAGAAGTATACTTGGGGGTTGAACTACATCACGTAGCACGGCATCGCATTTTTCCGTCGCTCCGGTAACGGTAGTTCAACCCTTAACCTTTAAACCACATGCTCTACCCATCAAACTGGACAACTTTAAAAGGCTTATTACACCTTCCTAAACTCAGATTCTAATTGAGGGACAGAGCTATAAGGTTAGAACGGGACGTTATAAGTACGTTCTTTTTAACCTATATACATATGGCCTTACGGCGATTACTGCAACTATTTATGGAAGCTGATGCTTAAATCACAGATTTACTTTTTTAAGCATTAGCAGCAAAGATTTATATACATAGCCAAATTGCAAACTTATCCTAATTAAGCTAAGAACATTATGTATAATGTAACTTTACCTGCAAATAAAGATTTTTATTATTATTTTTTTATTATTTATTATAGACTTAAACTCTAGCGATAGACTTGCCCTTCCATAGAAGCAACATGTTCCACTTGAATGAGGTGTATGCACCTGATTGATGTTCCCGAGTTCACTTCGTCACTATGGCAATGACAGACCGCAATGTGTCATTTTGTGTTGTTTTTTGTGACATGTTGATTGTTTGAACGAGCTTGTCTATCGCTAGAGTAATATGTTTATGCCTATATAGCTCTGTCCCTCAATTAGAATCTGAATTTAGGAAGGTGTAATAGGCCTATAGTAAAAGTTGTTTAGTTTGATGGGTAGCGTTTGTGGTTCAAAGGTTAATGATACTTTTCCTAACACCCCCTGTATTTTAGAGGGTGATTTAGTCAATCAAACTGAACAACCTTCACTGTGGAGCCAACTTGGAAATCGTGAAGAATAAATATTGTGTTCCATACTAAACTGCAGTAAGTATGTATGTCCTACTAGACTAAAGTGTATAAATAAATACAAACCATATAAAAATTTGCTGTCTATCTCCAACTTTGTGTTCTTGCCCCATGGAAAATCATCATCACTGCAACCTAACGGCATGCCATTGTATCTGGAATGATATAAAAAAAAACAATCCTATTTTTTAACATTGAACATTATAGTGTAGAGCGCTACCTACTTGTAATAAACTAAATAAACTACAATAATCAATATTAGGAGGCACCGAGCCTAATTGTGCTGCCCTCAGTCGTGTTTTTTTATTTCTACGAGTAAACAATTAAAACGCTATTATCCGGTCGAGGCCGTTTTTTGAACACGAACGAAAGTGTTTTAAACAGTGTTTTAAAGTCTGAAATGAAATTATGTCTTATTTAAGGATCTGGCTGATAGGCGATGGTTTTCAATAACACAATTAGATTAAGTTTACTCGATAGAAAAAAATCCCAAAGTTACCCCTTTTGATTATGTTTTTTCAATACTATGATTAAACTGCTGATATTTATCTTTTTATTCTTGTACTTAACTAAATACATCAAATATTTCTAGTGAAATTCGTAGAATTTGGAGTTTAGAAACACCCATGAGCAAAGATATTGATGAAAAACACATTTTTTTGCGATCCTGCTTTCAATTGGAGTGGGATGCAAACTTATGCTTGCAAGAAAGAGACGCTTGCACTCGTATAAGAGGGCCTTAAGTAAACAACATTACCAAAAAACAAGAATGTCGCATTGTAGTCATAGTTGATTTTCAATTTATCGGGTCAATGCATGGTCACTGCGGATTTGTTTTTATAATAAGGGAGCGGACAACTAGTCAAATTAGCAGCTCTTCATCGAATGTCAAAACATGCACTTTGTATGAAAAATTGTACTAGATACCTACAAGTGACTATAACCCATTAATTAAATCAATGTTAAAACAGCCAAAAGTGGACAATAGCTACAAGCATAAAACATTAATAATCCGTAATGTTTCGATAAAAAGCCAATCAGGACTACAAACAATGTGACATTCTTGTTTATTGGAAATTTAATTTATTTTTTTAGAAAAAAAAAATACGGACAGTACAATAGGCTCAGTCCCTCTTACACTTTCGCTGCTGACGACCTACGGCGTAGGTCGGCGACAAATGGGCCGCAGTGCTAAAGAACCCACGTAACGAGTCAGTCAAATGCATTTTGGTTATGACTTACAGCGCGAGTCACCGACAACCTTACGCCTGCGCGGGTGACCCACAAGACGAGCCAGTTTATCGTTTCACCGTTTCAACTGAGCGCACGACCTAAGAGGGGGTCAAGTTCGCCTGTGCTCATGACCTGTAGCGTGAGTCACCCAAACCATACGCCACTTTGGTCGTTTTAATTTACGACTGTGCGCACGACCTACGAGAGGCGTCATTTTTAGCACTGTGCGAGGATCATGATTTTTGAGCTTAGCAGCGAAAGTGTTAAGCTGACCTGACGGTGTTCAAACAAAATGATCAGAACATCAAACAGAACAACTTTCTTTATGGGACCAACATGAAAACCGCGAAGAAAAATGTTCCACACCAAACTGCTATAGAGTACTCTGTAAACATGCTTACAAAATTCTGATCTTTCTTTAAACTATTTGACTGTCAGAAGTGGGAAAGAATTACACTTCCGTAATTTACTCGACCCAAATGTATGGGACAGAAAGTTTTAAATGCTGATTTGCGTTTTCTATGTAAATCTCATAGATAAAGTCGTTCAGTATTACGGTCTGATCATCCTATTAAAAAATCGTCAGCATATTAACAAGGACCTACTTATAAGGTATATACTAAACAAGTAAGGGTGCGTCCACATCTGGCGAATGCGCAGCTCGCGAGCGGCTAATGAACGGCGCGCGAGCTGCGCATTCGCCGCGCGTTCGCCAGATGTGGACGCACCCTAATAAAGAAATAAATACTTACCCAATACCAACAATTTTCTTATCCTCGTTCACAATACATGCCCCAACCTGGTAACTGGGGTCTTTACTGCGTTTTGCAGCCAGGAACGCTATCGCCATGAAGTACTCCTCCCACTCTAAATACCCTTCTCGCTTCTTCGTAGTTTGATCTCCTTTGTTTTCCTTTGAACTGCCAACAACAGGGGAAAATGCAGCTTAGTCGTATGTATGTATATGCTCACGGCTATACTCCCCCATCCCCGAGGGGGAAGTCAGAGATATTCTAAAAGCTCAGAAAATCCATGTTTCACTACAACATGCAGGGTTCCTCACGATGTTTTTTTTCACCGAAAAGTGCTGTCACCGCCAGTGCAGTGGTGTAAAACAAATTGTACATAAATTCGGAGAAACTCATTGGTACGAGTCAGTCTTGATGGGGATCGAACCATGGCCTCCTGCACGGCAGGCATGGTCACTCGCCACTCGAATTCTTATTTCTCAGCTTCTTCATACGTTTTGTATAAATAGCCTTGTGGCACAGAGAGTATCTAATATTGTGGTACTACTTACTTCAATAACTGCATACGGTTTAGATAAGCTATCGTATCACAAACAACTTTAAGCGTTACTTAAATGCAATTACCTATCCTCATTTAATAGCTGTATGGTAAACAAAAACGAACTGTGATTTCTATTTAATGCAAGACTAACATACATAAATATAAATAGATTGGTTTAAATATAAATATCTTGGACACTGTCACACAAATTATCTAGTCACCACGGACCTGAAAGAAATACGGACCGAGTATTGCACTAAAAAGATGTGAAGCATGCAAGGTAATACAATCTCGTTTGTTCTACAAGGGACCTACACTCACACAGATGCACTAGCTCTAGGCGCAGGTCCGACAACCCGTCACCGCGGGACCGCGTAACAGCACACACACAAAAGAAATGGGTGCTTCACTCATGATTAGATTACGTTACGTCTGGTTCTTCTTTTTAGTCTGTGCTAGTCACATTTAAAGTACCAGAATCTATCTCTGACTTGTATTATGATGACTAGAGCTAGATACAGAATAGATAAATTATATAATATACAGGTTGTTACAAAAGTAAAAAAAAACATTAAAAATTTTTAAGGGAGGGTTGTTTAGACCATCAAACTGAACAACTTTCATTATGGCACCAAAATCGAAACCGCGAAAAAAAAAATCAGCCTCTCCCTCTTTAGATTCGGGTAGCGGTTAGGAACTGGCCGGAAAGTGGCATCCTGGTGGAAAGGGTCAACAGTCAGCGAATACCAAAACAAGTACAAGAGAGTGCCTACGTGCATAGAGTCCTGAGTGTGGTGCTTGAAAGTTGTGATTTATTCATGATAATATAATATAATAAGAGATATAGTTTACTTCCTATTGGATTCAATCAATATTTTGAAGTGTTTAGATTAAATTGATTATTATATACGTCTTCAAAAGAACATAGATTGATTCTATTCTATATTTTAAAAAAATGGCTGCCATCTTGGGTATGTGATGATTTTGCCAATGTCTAGTTTTTGTAGCAAGAGTGCGTGACGTTGTTCGGTAACTTATGTATTTTGGTGATTTCAAGGATTGTTTTTCGAATAGAACACTATCTTGAGCCACCACTGGAGCTTCGTTGTAGGCCGGGGAGGGGGCAACCAACAATCGACTCGCGATGCGACTACCCCATAGCAGACCTACAACGCGACTCCACATAGATTGATAAAAACAAGTTTCTTGTATGAGGACCCCCCCTTTATTTTTAACTTTTGGACATTTTATTATTTGTTAAAATCCACTAAATGCACATTCTATAAAAAAATGTAACTGTCTAGCTATTGCGGTTCAAATGTTACAGCCCTAAATAGGTCGAACAGACAGACAGACGGACTGATGGACGGATGGACAGCGTTGGCTATGAATTGGGTCCCATTTTCACTCTTTGGGTACCGAACCCTAAAAACAGAATGACAATAAGTGTAAGAGGTAAAGGTATTTACCTATAGGGTATATTATTCGGAGCGTGCTCCATACAAACATACTATGGTGATATTTTCAATACTAACCAATTTAAGTAAATGAAATTTAGCATGAATATAGCCGTGGTGGTCCAGTGGCGAGTAACCTTGCCTGCCGTGCAGGAGGCGATGGTTCGATCCCCGTCCATGCCGACTCGTACCAATGAGTTTTTCGGAATTTATGTACGATTTGTAACACCATTGGCTTTTCGGTGAAGGAAAACATCGTGAGGAAACCTGCATTCTTCAATTTCGAGGCATGTATTGTACCCACTGTCCATTAAAAGTGGCGACGGGCTCACCCCCCGTCCCACTGGACAGAGTTTCGGTACTACTGGTGAAACGTGGATGTTCTGAGGTTTCAGAAGATCTCTGACTACCCCCTCGGGGAATATAGTCGTGAGCATATGCTTATGCTAAATTTAGCAGAAACAAATTTCTATGCTTGTATGGAGCCAGATTTTCGTTAAAATATACTGTTTCAATGCTAGGATTAATTTAAGATTTGTATGGAAATCTTTGAGGCACTGTAACTTGAAAACTATACATTTGTTTGTGTGATTGTTTGTTTGTTTGTTTGTTCGCGCATCTCACAAAAACGACTGAACCGATTTTGATGAAACTTTATTTGTTTGATAGCTTATGATCGGACTTAAAATCTGGTACCTACCTATATAATTTGTGCGGACGAAGTCGCGGGTAAACATAAGTGTTTTATAAAATTGAAATGTAAAGTGCCTGTAAAGGGTTTTTTCCTACACTGTTCAGTTACAAGCTACACCCTTATATCATATTATGATCACCCTGACTGCGTAGATATATTTGATATTAAATGTTCAAATATTTTTGATTGGTTATGTGTGAAGAAATTATTGAAAATTAGATCTGCTTAGAAATATTTGACCACCTTGTTTGCTATGATATATCTGATGGCGTCTGTACATAGTTACATACCTATTTAAATTTCTATTTACCTATTTATTTATTTATTTATTTATTTAATAAGGCTTACCAACTAGGCACATACAAAACACTTCTTATATCACTAGCAGATCCAAATATACATATGTGTCTAAATTATAGGTAGGCACAGCACTAACATTTAACAATTTAAGGTGCTATTAAAGTTAAGTTAAAATGAAGAAATATTTGAGTACCTACTTATCTTCCGTTTGTTAACATTATAAAACTGTACAATAATAATTAAATAATTAGTCCATAAAATACTTGTTTTTATTAATACTAGGATAGAAACATACAGTTTGATCTGTGTTTTTAAATTTAATACCTAATTATACCTAAATATGTATAATAGTAGAGAGCTTTAAAAAAACTTCTGAAATATGAGTGACACCTGCCTACGAGATAAAAAGTAAACTAAAGTTAGTAAACAATAATATAACCTACAAATAAATACGTCTTAGTTCACTTTGGGCGAAACAAAATATACTTAAGTATTTCTATTATTTTTAAACTTTATAAACTTAGAAATTTCGTACTTACTCTTGCAAAGAAAGACTAGAAGTTGCATTAGCGAGTTCCATAATTAACACTGTAGTTTTGCTATTGTAAATTTTGATATATATTTAATAAATTAAATATTATAAAATTTATGCACTACACGCCCGCAGCACTGAGCCAAAGAGAATGGAATCGAATCACTATGCACTGAGCAAGTAATCACAGCCCGCCTAGAATTTTTGTTTATAAACACAGATTACAAGTAGCAAGTTTATAAATGCGAGCGAGTTGTTGCATGGTCA
This sequence comes from Agonopterix heracliana, assembly GCA_963693445.1. Lineage (NCBI taxonomy): Eukaryota > Metazoa > Arthropoda > Insecta > Lepidoptera > Depressariidae > Agonopterix > Agonopterix heracliana. Next base: position 6,978,788 of record OY856321.1, read on the forward strand.
TGTCATAGGCGAAGTAAGTATTTTTCCGGCACGAAAAATACTTCGCCAATGTTGACGGCCTTGCTACATTCAATATTTAATTATGCTGGGTTTACATGCACGCACGCCGTGCAGCCCGGCAAGCTTAGGCAATTCGCTGTGTTCGCTGTACATCGACTTGTCTGTAAAGTGTTTGTTACTACTTAACTTTATAGAAGCCTCAATGTACAGCGTATTGCCTAAGCTTGCCAGGCTGCACGCACGGCACGCGTATGAACAGTCTGTGGTATGAACGCACCTTTAGACATGGGCATGGGCAAAATATATCGATTTGTCAACTATCGATATTTAAAAAAAATGAATCATTGTCGATCGATTATAAACTCTATACTTAGTAATTTTCATTTATATTTATACTAACAACATATGGATGTAATGTCTGAAATAAATTTTTATTTTATTTATTATTTATTAATAATCAACTCAATAAGGATTGAAACAACGTTGAAAATAGCGTGTTAGGCTCATCACATACATGCGGAATCGTCAAACGGAATCTCGATTCGATATTTCGATTCGATATTCCGGATGCAGCAATGAGGAGTTTTCAAAAATCTATTAAAAAAGAACGACGACGGGCTCACCCCCCGTCACACTGGACAGAGTTTCGGTACTACTGGGGAGTTTTTGGCGGGCTTTGGTAGCTGACGTTTGGAGTCCTTATATTTCATCGAATTTTTATTGTTTATAGTGAGTTTTGGTTCGTAAAATTGGTGTTGTTTTGCGTAACAAAGTGTCGTGCAAGTGAACAATATATAGTTCAGTGAAATATGATGGTGCATGGGTCGTAAACAGGAAAAGTGTTCCGTGATTTTAGCGCGGCAAAGCGGTCGGTTCACCTCTTTCCTGTGGACTTCTCTGCTTTTCCTGCGTCTTTCGATTGCCTCCAAAAACTCTAAAGAACCATCAAAACGTCGAATACCAACGTTTTAATGTGAAAACAGAAGAAAATTAAAAATAAATTAAGATTTAGCCAAAAGGTCTAGTAACCAGGCTAGTAAATACATTTAAAAAAAAAAAAAAAAAAATCGGTACTACTGGTGAAACGTGGATGTTCTGAGATTTCAGAATATCTCTGACTACCCCCTCGGGGAATATAGTCGTGAGCATATGCTGCTTATGCTTATGCTTATTAAAAAAGAAAAAGTAGTTCCAAATGGCTCGATAGATGGCGTTGACGCAACAGGGGTGAGCGACCTTGCAAATAGTAAAATACAAATTAAATAGTAAACATTTGAGTTTTTAAGTAAGATGAAAAATCTGAGCACATGCTTCGTCCACGGTTGCGCCTGACTTAGTGACATGATTTTTTTTTGGCTTTTTTGCTAAATTTTTAGTCTAAATTTCCGTCTCGGCACCCTCTCGGGTCAACGCCATATATCGCGGTTTGTTGGAACCTTAGATCAAAATAAAATTAATGGATAGGCCTAAAGCGCGGTAAGTTGAAGCAAACTACTGGTGCACTTGGTCCATACAAACTAGCGCCATTATCTGTCAAATCTAGGGCACTTGCATACAAATTTGAAGTAAACATTTCATTTGTTTTGCCTCATTTTTCCGGTTTGAAATGTTCGCGTAAGGCATATCCATTCATTTTATTTTGATCTAAGGTTGGAACTACGTTTTACTAGCTGTCAGAAAACTCCTCATTGCATACAAACTCAACGACCAACCACACTAGTCGGAACTATTCCGTACGCAATGAGCGTTTTTCTTTTATTTTTTTAATTTAGTTCATAAAAAACTCGATAGATGGCATGTTTATCGCTCCATAGAGCCGCCGGCGAGATCCTGTCGAAATCTTGTCAAGACTGTGCCTGCCTTTTTTTGGAAGGCCAAGGGATCGAGCCCATACAACCAAGTCAGGCGTAAATGTTTCGAATTTTCGATTAAAATTATTAGTAAACTATGAAATATGCCATCAAAAGATGCGTCGGCATCTTCTTGGTCATCTTTTCCCTTTTTATTATTTTAAAGAAACACTTTTTGAAATTTTGACGTTTATTCGTTCGTTGAGTTTTTTTAAAGATTTTCAGCCATATCACAAGCTATTTTTAGCGTAGGCGTTGACGGAATGATATCGTATCGTGACGGTGCGTTGCGACGTCGTTGCGGTATCGTTGCGAAATCGCCTACGCTCAAAAATAGCTTGTGTGATATGGTTCTTAGTGACCAAAAACATCTAGATTAGTACCTAAATGCCATTGATTACGTCTAATGGTGAAACTATCGATAGTTTTGTGATATTATCGTGACCTCGAAAAATAGTAACAATATCGATGGTACCGATTGATTGTGTGCAATACTATCGATATTATTTGTTTTGAATCATACTTACTATCGGCATTTCATACATTTTTTTTTTAGGTATTTTTTAAACAGCTCTCTAGTATTTTTTGTAACCATACTGCTGCCAAACGTTATTCCGTATGAAAACAAACGTATGTGTGTGGATGGCATTCGGAATATCGAATCGAAATATCGAATCGGGATTCCGTTTGACGATTCCGCATTAGGTATGTGATGGGCCTAAGTGTGGATGGCATCAGGAATTCCGAATCGGAATCCCGAATCAGGTTTCCGTAAGACGATTCCGCATGTATGTGATGGGCCTTAGGCCGAGATCGATTTGTAAGTCATAGTTCGAGCTCCCGTATGTCAAAATCCATACATTTCGACCCTACTTAGCTCGAGCTAAGACAGAAAAAATCGTCTCTGAATCTCGGCCTCAGAGATATATCCCTGAGACGTGTGTTCAGCATAGCTAGCAGTGATACAGCGCTATCAAATCTTAGCTCTCTTTCTAATTGCGTGCGAACGAACGAGATAAAAGACGTGATACAGCCGTATCACGTGTAGCGTAATACGAGTGCTTGTACGTTATTTCAAGCTCGTTGTTTGACTAATGTCAGAAAACGAGCTTGAAATAACGTTTTCTGACAGTTAGTCAAACGTAGTTCAATATACCGGCGATAGATGGCGTTGACCAGAGAGGGGTCCGAAGACGAAAATTTTAGGCTAAAAAGTAAACAAAAATGCTTGTCACTGAGTCAGATGCATCCTCGGACGATGTGTTCATATTTTGCTGCTTACTTAAAAACAAAAATTCTTACTATTTTATTTGTATTTTATTATCTGCAAGGTCGCTAGCCCCTGTCTCGTCAACGCCATCTACCGAGCCATTAGGACTACTTTTTCTTTTTAATGGCTTTCTGAAAATCCTTCATTTTGGGAATACTTTTACATTACCTACTACTGGATTTGGGTAATATCAATATTTTTTATCGATATTTAACTTTATATACTTATATATTTTTTTAATTTATAATTAATGGACTTCTTGCTTGCGCGTTAGCACCGCATTTCCGCCAATGTCAAGTGGTTTGAGGGACATCTATCCAATCTCGAGGATTTTTTTTGAGTAAGAACACAGCTGAGATGGATTGCGGAGCCTCGTGGCAGGCTGAAACGTGAACCGCGCGTACAACACGCGAAGGACGAGTGTTCGGGGCAAACCCTGCAACGTGACTCCAAAACTTTATATTTTTAATTGATCTGAGCCATAGATAAGCTACTATATCTGAGCACCTGCCCAACTCTATGTAATGTCAAACCACTGTCAAAGTTTTTTTTTTTTTTAAATGTCTTAAACGGCTCTGGATACTAGTCTTTTTGAGCCATTCGTTATTATTTTCTTTATATTCTTCATTTAGATGATGGGATGATCTATGAAGATGAATCTGTGGTCGATTTCGTAAGCTCGCGCGTTGCCGCCAAAATTACCATGAACGAGTTAACTTGAACCAAAACTTATGTTCTGTTAACGTATTTATTTGAGATTCCTGTTACGTCGGTCGCTTTACGCAACTGTTTGGTACAAAATCCGCACGAAATTATGTCACAAATATCACTAAAACCAACTTTTTATGAATTTCAAATACGACGAAACACAGCAAAAGCAATGGCGCCAAGAAAACTCCCCACCACTATCAAAGTCAAAAGTAGTGATGCTAGTATGGAGGTGCTACTTGGGAATGTTCCTCCATTGAAAAGGGAAGATCTTCCACCAGGCTTAGTGTGAAGCCTGGGGACAGGCCGTGGTCCAACAGTTCTTTCTTCGATATATATATCGAATCTCTGTGATTATTTCTCTTGCGCGATTTATGTCTCGCATTCGATTGTGAACCTTATTTGTAGTAGGTTACGAGTTACGTATTTACGGTGAATGTTGTCTTTGTATGGAGCATATTTCTGAGGTATCGCCATCTGTTAGCTTCTTTGCTATAACTTGTGGGTGTTGACATCTATGGCAAGTCTCCACAGTACTCCCCCCTCAGACCGGAGGTCGTTGAGTTGTTCGAAGTGTGCAGTATTTATCCATGTACCTAGGTGCAGGGCTCCAGTCAAGTGAGTCTGACGAGCGATGTGCTGCGAGTGTGTGCATCTGTCAGGGAGTCCAGTCCTGATGTGATGCGGGTGAGTGACAGGCGTGGAGAAGGCGAGCAGAGCTGCCACGTGGAGGTGAGCTCAGACACGTGGGCTGCGGGAGATCCTTCTATGCAGACGCTGACTGTCGTTGAGGAAGCTGCAGGCCCATGAAGCGGTGTGAAGACAGCTGCGATGGACCTGGTCGGCTTCGGGTTGACGGCGTGAGACTGCTACTGCTTGTTTGACCTGGTCGAGGGGTTATGGAGGGTTGGTTGCTGGGTGCTGCTCTGCGGTGTTCAGGTTGCGATGTTCTTTGTCGAGGGTCACCAATACGGTGGTGCTACTTGGGAATGTTCCTCCATTGAAAAGGGAAGATCTTCCACCAGGCTTAGTGTGAAGCCTGGGGACCGGCCGGCCGTGGTCCAAGAGGTCTTAGTTGGACCTTGTATATATATCGAATCTGTGTGATTATTTCTCTTGCGCGATTTATGTCTCGCATTCGATTGTGAACCTTATTTGTAGTAGGTTACGAGTTATGTATTTACGGTGAACGTTGTCTTTGTATGGAGCATATTTCTGAGAGCGAAGGTATCGCCATCTGTTAGCTTCTTTGCTATAACTTGTGGGTGTTGACATCTACGGCAAGTCTCCACACTAGATAACATTTAAAAAAAACGGGAGAAGTAACTAATAAAAAGAAAAAAGCGGGATAATGTATACAGAAAAAATATAAATCCGGCCGGGGTAACTATTAAATAATATATGGCTGTAACAGGGACAGGGATAGGGACGGGGACGGGGACAGGGAAATTATAAATTAGGTCGTAAGTCGTGTTTCGTGCATGCTAATTAGGTATAATTGCTATCTTCAACAGAATCAAGTAGGTATTGAACAGATTTTAAATCCGTTTTAGCAGTACCAAGTTACTACTAAATATACATAATATACTCTAAGCTGCTAGGTATACGTGCGAGGACGCACGAATAAGTGTTATGGGACAGTAGGTCTACCATGAGTTTTCACCGTACTTTACTATTGTAGTTACCTACGTCACCAATTTTGTATTGAATGTCGTACAGCGCTCCTAGTGGTTACGTTGAGAACTAATTTCTGCCATACGAATTGGCGACCTGACGTTGCTTAACTTCGGTGATCGTTTCCAATACCGAAGCTCCACTACGCCAACGAGCGCTAATACCTATAAACTAATAAAATAAAAATATCGAGCGTACAACACGGAGCGGTGACGGGCGCGCGGGTAAAATCAACGATGTGTCACCCCTTACAGTCACACCTTCGTTTCGCCCGAAGTCACCCTCGGTCTCGTTGGTGAACCTCGTAGGTGAATGCGCGCACACAAACGTGCTGCGCATGTAGTGATGCGCCGCTTTTGCGAGCTTGAATGAAGCTGTCACTCTGTACAATATAATCCTCTGTGGCCATGTGTAACAAGATTTTTAGGGAAAATATTATAGGTTAACTATGTATATACATTTAACAACTAAATAGGTTTGAAGGAGCTCAGTAAAATGCTCGATGACATTAGCAGAACGAGTTGGTCTGAAAATTAACATGGACAAGACGAAGATCAAGTCAAATGACCATGCTCTATCTATACCCACTCCTTTACAGATCGGAGACTGCGCCAGAAGTTGTTGTCGATACGTTTACCTGGGACCAACTATCCAGTTAGGTAGTTGCAACTTCGGGAAAGCGATCAACCGTCGAATCAAACTCAAATGGGCAACATTCTTCAAGCTACGTAGTATCTTCACGTACCCTCTCCAAATACTACCGCAGTGTCTCAAGACGAAAGTCTTTGACTACTTAATTGCCAGTGATGACATACGGAACTGAGACTTGGTCGCTCACTCAAGGCGGCATAAAAACGCCGAAAGTCACCCAAAAGGCAATGGAGAAGGCTATGATCGGAGTTTCCATGCGAGATCGAATCAGAAATAAAGAGATTCGTAGAAGAACCAGAGTAGCCGAGAATCGTTGGACTAAAGTGGCAATGGGCGGGGCACATTGCACGCACCGATATGCTCGATGGGGCAGAGTTCTCGAGTGGCGACCGCGGACCGGAAAGCGCAGCGTGCGTAGGCCCTCAACAAGGTGGCCCGACGACCTGGGGAAGACGGCGGGAATCCGTTGGATGAGGGCAGCGCAGGACTGCTCGTTGTGGCGATCCTTGGGGGAGGCCTATGTCCAGCAGTGGACGTCTAGAGATAATGAACTAGGCTCTAGTCATAAATATAATACCGGCATGAGATCAGAGCATATAGGTTTAACGCATGTTGGGCAGTTCGTTATATGCCGACAGGATCGAGAGCCCCGGAGAGGTGAATAATAGGTACGCCAGCAAAGTAGTTGTATAAATGGAACGTCTTTATTAGGGGCAGTGTAGTTTATATAGGTACTATCAAGTACGTGCTATAATTAATTACGTGCGTCATTACTTATTAAGCTACGTAAGAGACGTGCGAGACGTGTCTATAGAAAACTACACTGCTTGCATAAATATCCCTAACATAGGTATAGCCGATAAGCCGTTTTTTATGGCCTATTTTGATTTCTTTATTCGCAGCTATTTTGTGTCCCACTGCCTGGGCAAAGGCCGATTTAACAAACTTAATTTATAATATACTGGCGTAGAATTCTATATTCGCTGAGCGCGTATACTGGAAAGGGATGGAGATATGACAAAAATGAATGAGAATTGTGCCTTTGTTTGACTTACTTGCAAGATTTTGTATGCAATTTCAACTAAGTCAAACAAAAATATCGCATACTCAGAAAGGGACGAACAACATAGATTTTTTCTCGCTCTTTCTGTGTAATTAGCGTAACTGTCTCGTTTTCGCGCTATTATTATTTTAATGCCCATTCTATAGCTATTCTCTTTCTACGTATACAGGGTGTTAGGGTAAACATTTGCATTACTTTAAGACGCTGTTATCCGGTCGAGGCCGTTTTTTGAACACGAACGAAAGTGTTTTAAACTGTGTTTTAAAGTCTGAAAACCAATTATGTCTTATTTAAGGATCTGGCTGATAGGCGACCGTTCTCAATTACACGATTAGATTATGTTTAATAGATAGAAAAAAATCCCAAAGTTACCACTTTTTGTTATGTTTTTTCAATACTATGATTAAACTGCTGATATTTAACTTTTTATTCTTGTACGTAACTAAATACATTTAATATTTCTAGTGAACTCCGTAGAATTTTGAGCTTAGAAACACCCATGAGCAAAGATATTGATGAAAAACACGTTTTTTTGCGATCCTGCTTTCAATTGGAGCGGGATGGCTAATTGCAAACTTATGCTTGCAAGAAAGAGACGCTTGCACTTGAATAACCTGGCCTTAAGGGGTGATTGCACCCATGATACTGAACAACTTTCCCTAAGAAACCTATAGGAAATTCGTAAAAAAAAACTGGACTGGACTTTCCATACTAAATGCAATCAGCTGATCGAACGTTTCTATGAAAAGTCAAAAATTTTTTTATGCTAATTTCCTATTGGTTTCTCAGGGAAAGTATTAACTTTCCCTGAGAAACCAATAGGAAATTACAGTACTACTGTACAGTATTACTGATTACAGTATCATGGGTAAAATCACCCCTTAAAGTAATGCAACTGTTTACCCTAACACCCTGTATTTAAGCTCCATAGAACCTAACTCGTTTAGTATAGCTGCTATAGTAAGCGGGCATGTTACTAGTAAAATACCAACCGGTGATTCCCTTTAGAGTTATTATTTTAATTTATTTTTAATAACCAGTTCTTTGCGTCAATAACATCAATTATGTGTTGGAAAACCTGCGTAAACAGTTCAAGTCCTTATTACATTGTTGCAATTAGATCTAGATGGACCACTCGTAAGCTAAACCAACTCAAGTGTAAAACATGTCTGAAGTGAATACGGCAGTGACTGGACTTCTCAAATTGGTGCAATGTTATAGATCGACACCCATTTTGAAATGGTTGCTGCGCATCTTGGCTTTAACTCAAGCAATAACACCGTATGGGTGGCCGGAATCTTATGATTTACACGGTATGTATATCTATCTACTTATCTAAACATACATGATGTGATCAACCCCAAAAAAAATCGTGACCCGATGAACTGCTGAACATTGAAATTGCGAAAAATGTATCAACTGTCCATACATTCGGGTCTAGTAGGTTTTCAGTTTTATACAGAATAGGAGTTTTGTATCTAGGTTTAGATATTTGTCCCATTGAGACAGTTGTTTAGTTTGATGTTCTGATCAACTCCTTAAAAAACCGTCGGCATTGGTATTAGAAAGGACCATAATTAAAGTAGTCTGCAGATTATATAGAGGTGCATTAAGAACGGATTTTTCGGAATCAACCCCTAAGGGGTAAAATGGATTATAAACGTTTGTAATCCATGCGGACTTAGGTAGTCACCGTAATAACGCCTGCGGTTATACTAAAGGCCGAATTACTACAGTACGTAGGTACCTGGCAAACAACTTGAACGGGCAGGGGGCGAGGAGGCTGCTCAGTAGCGGTTTCATCTACACACCTAGGGCAGGAAAGTAAGAAAGGTCTCAGATCACATGAATCATTCCCTTATGTAAGCCTTCCCTTACCTAATTGTTGGCCAAGGCGAAGCGGAGGTCAACAAACATTTTATGATCGGAGGTGTGTATACCTACTATTTTTCTCCTCGACGGAGGCCGAAAGCGGGAACTTCGTTTAGGGCAGCGGGACGAAAGTAGACCGCTTTCCGCCCGGAGGGGAGAACAATTTTGTTCTGCGCAGTCGAGGCCTTGCTCAATAGGTTTTCCGGCCATTATAACTTTCAAGAAGTTCAAATGGCACACAAACAAGTTCAAAGAAACAAGAGTGTTGATTATTTTCGACAGATGGCGACACATTCGACTTCATAGTGGTGGGATCTGGGTCTGCGGGAGCTGTGGTGGCTGCGAGGCTGAGCGAGATTTACCATTGGCGCGTGCTTCTCCTAGAAGCAGGGGGCGACCCACCACCGGCTAGTGTGGTAGGTAAATATTCCTGTTTTGACAAAAAGTAGGGGAAAGGTGTACGAGATGATCCCCTTAAGGAAGAATGCTCGTAGTCCTCGTAGACCCAGTTGCAGAAAAACTCATTTAAGTTAATCCTCCATTAAATCTCTTGCTAGCTCTTTTACTACGTCAACAAGACACAAAGTGACAGCAAGAGATTTAACGGAGGATTAACTCTAATAAGCGTTTCTGCAACTTCGTCGTATCAACTAGTTTATTGCCATGCGAAACCGGCAAGATCGATGATTGTTTTAAAAAGTTTAATTATTATTATAGATAATAGTAAGTATGTTGCATCATTCAGGCACACCCCATCTAAATAATCCTTGTTATCTTCCATATCAACCGAATCGTTATCATTATCAACATTTCTTTCTTTACTTAACCTACCATTATCTCTAAAGGTCATATTGTTTTCCGTATCGTATAATGATATCTAATAGCTATAAAAATTTCTTGTAATACTTACCCTAGCTTTATCTTTAAAGGTTAGATTGCTTGTTGTGATATAGGTAACTAATTTTTTTTATGTTCTAGGCACCAAGCTTATTCGTTACACTCCCACATACAAAGTACGATTGGGACTACATCGGGTATTTAGATGAGGACGTTGGACAAGCCCATCGTAACGGAGTCATTGCCTTGACTCGAGGGAAAATGCTTGGTGGAACTTCTTCTATTAACTATGAAGTATACATGAGAGGAAAACCAGGAGATTACGACGATTGGAGCAAAATAGCTCCTGGATGGGAATGGAACAATGTCCTGCACTACTTCAAGAAGTTAGAAGGAATGACAGACCCAACTGTTTTCCAGGATCCCAAAAATGCCTATCTACATTCGAAGAATGGACCTGTTTTGATAACTAAGCCTCAAAATCTTCAAAATCCTCAATCAAACAGTTATTTCTTAAAGCAGGATGAGATATATTTAAATTCTCTTCAAGAAATTGGTATCCCAAAGGTCCTAGAAAATAATGGCCCAGAAATTGTAGGTGGTTCCACATTACATTATAATATTGCTAATGGAAGAAGATTTAGTACTGCTGAAGCATACCTGATACCTAATAAAGATAGAACTAACCTATACATAACAAAATATGCGAGAGCTACAAAAGTTTTGATTGATCCAAATGAAAACCGAGCTTATGGTGTAAAGGTACTTCTTAAAAATGGGAAAACGATAAAAGTATACGCCAAAAAGGAAGTTATCGTTTCTGCTGGATCCGTAGAGTCACCGAAACTTTTAATGTTGTCCGGAATCGGGCCTAGAGAAGAACTAGAAAAGTTACATATTGAAACCATAGCTGATCTTCCAGTAGGCAAGAATCTGCAAGAACATCAGGTAGTACTGATAGCCTATGCTGGAGAACGTGGTCTTCAAACAGCAGTACAGAACTTATTAACAATTGCAGAACTAGATGCTTACCCACTTCCAAATCAATGTGCGTTCTTCACCTTGAACAATACTGGTTATTTATATAAATCCAAACCTCAATTTCAACTGTTCAACTTTCATGTAGCTGCAGGATCATCCCCATTACTAAATATTTTCTGTACAGATGAGCTAAATTTTAATGATCAATATTGCTCATCTTTGTCAAGAGTTAATGACGACCGAGAGCTAGATATCACCGCTCTCGTTCTATTACACCCAGAGTCAAGAGGACAACTTACTTTACAAAGTCAAAATCCTTATGACGACCCCATTATTAAATATGGATTTTACAGTGACAGACGCGATGAAAATACTATGGTTGAAGGAATAAAGTATTTGACACGTTTAGTGAAAACATCTCACTATAGAAAAGTAGGAGGAACGATACCCAAGTTGAATGTCACTGGTTGTGAAGGAATCGAGTGGGGTACTGATAAATATTTGCATTGTTACGCCAGAAATGCAGTGACAGCGTTTTTGCATCTAGTGGGGACTTGCTCTATGGGGCCATATGGTGTAGTGGATGAGAAGCTAAGAGTGCATGGTGTAAACAACTTGAGGGTTGTGGATGCTTCTATTATGCCACTGATACCAAGTGCAAACACAAATGTACCTACGATGATGATCGGCGAGCGAGCCAGTGATTTGATCAAATTAGATTATTTGAATAGATTTCATTATACAAGAGAATAATTTGGTATGCGTGCTTCGTGTGTGCGTGTTAACGTTAATATCTAAATTTAAGTGTTTTAAATTATTATTTATTGTTGTATCTTAAATCAAGACATAATTAAAAACAAAATCGTAAATTTTTCATTTACTGTTTTACCTTCACCGCTCGCCTATCCCTTTCAACAAAGAACTGCTAACTATCAACCAAGTTAGAAAGCATGCTGATATAGTCAGAACGGGTTCCGTCTATCTGGCATAACTTTAATTGTCCGAAACATATAGGTACAGCATAACATACTTGGCATAATTGTTCTTTTAAGAATGCAGAAAGCTTTATTTGGTATAACAACTATATGGCATATTCTACTTATAAAGCAGAGGGCCTCCACTTCGTCTCACAGAAGTTCCATCGAATGCGGCGATGCATAAAATGAAATAGAGGCTACTTCTAAAATTATCAAAAGTATTCCCAACCTCTTAACTACTTCGATCCACTTTTTATTATCTAAAAACTTTCAGTTTGACCCTCGCGTACCCACATAAGGTTTCGTTTCGTATAACATCATGTTTTGGTTTTAATGAAAAATTCTGAGAAATGATACGGTTCTCGAGTAAATAAACAATTAAACTAAATATTTTTCTGGAGCATACATTTCCTGAAATAATTAAGCAGATCTCATTTTAAAAATGTCTGCATTAGAATGAGCTTTATTGAAAATATAATTTATCAAAAGTGGAGTCCATGTTTGGAACATAATAATTCTTTCAAGACATTCTTTGAATCATAATAATTATACAGAAATATCTAGAACGTGCAAAAAACAAAATTCAAGCACGTGTCCAGGGGGGAGAGGTAGGTGGGGTTTCCCGAAATCCGAATATTTGTATGGAACAGTGATTACAGCTATACAATTTTTATCGTTTTCAATGACAATCCCCCCGAAATTATATGTCCCCCCCCCCCCCCCCCCCCAACCCAAAGTCTGGATACGTGATTGACCAAATTATCAAAAAATCTAGTGATCGGTGGTCATCGGGAACGCCTTTCAGCTTTCACAGTTTGCAAAGCGAATAAGAATTGCTAAAATAACCTACCTTTTAATTATGTATATAAATGTAATGATAAATTGATAAGAATTTCCGAGAAAGCGCGACAGTTTTATCCGTAGTTTGACGACAACTGAACTAATAAAGGGATCATTTGCATAATATTATAGAGCAATCAAGGACGTTGTCATTACAAATTAAATGCACTGTAAGTATTAATAAATACCTTAAGTTTAAGGTACTTTAGCTTCAAAACACTCCAGTTTTGTGAAAGAGCAATGTTAAAGAAGCCGTGTTTAAAAATGTTTCTGCAAACTAATTTTGTTTTAGTAACAATATGCTGGCTTATGAAAATTAGTTCGGGACAAATTTTAGTTTCACGAGAATGGCCTGATGATTACGAACTTAAAGGTAAGTAAATATATTTATTTCTTTATCTAATAGAGAGATAAGCTATTTTCGCTTCCATTAAGTAGTAAGTACTTATAGGTATACAGGGTTTAAAGGACAGCCGGGCAAATACGGAAACAACTGAAAAACTTTAACTATGATGCCAACCTTTAAAAATGCTCAAAATCTGCTGTTTCATACATTTGAGTGCAGGTACTGCAGTTTTGTATGGAACAGCGGGTTTTTTCGCGATTACGAGTAGAAGGTTTTGCTCATAATATTATAAGGATCGGCGTAAACGACCCACCGCTACAGCCTCCCGGTGGATGTCGGCGCTATCGCGGTCGCGGAACTATTAGGTCTTGGACCTGACCCCACTTGAAGAGTACCAGAATCTTATTAAAGATTGAAAAAATTTTCTCGGGCGGGACTTGAACCCACGCTCAACACACACACACGCTCAGCACAACATGGCTGTAACATGTTTATAATCAATAATATTGGAACAGGGTGTGCCATCTATATTGTATGAATTCAAGTTGTAATATTTGACTTGCAAGTTGGTTGGTTGTAATACTGCCAGTAGATGGCGCGCACGTCCCCTTAAGACGCAACAGATTGAAAATTTCGTTCTCTGGGTTGTGGGCTCGGTGGTGTAATTGGTTAGCACGTTTCCCCGGTTTGGAAGAGCGTGGGTTCAAGTCCCGCAAGAGACAATTTTTTCAATCTTTAATTTGATTCGAAATAGCACAACATGGCTGTAACATGTTTATAATCAATAATACCAGAATCTTATTTAACTAGAATACATTATTAACATACCTACCTATTATTCTAATAAACGTTAATGAACCTATTCAGTATTGAGTAATGAATCAGTATTCCTATTCATCACAAATGTTTTACAGATGACGAGAAATTTGACTTCGTAGTGGTAGGAGCGGGGTCGGCAGGCGCCATAATAGCTGCCAGACTCAGTGAAGTGCCTGAATGGAGGGTGCTCCTCATCGAAGCTGGTGGAAACCCACCAACGCTCAGTGTGGTTTGTACACAGGATTTATAACTATTATCAAACGTGTTGGAGAGGGGAATCTTTGCCAAGCATTGGCACGATAATGATCTAGGCTAAGAAATAGTTCCTACTTAAAGCCTGACAAGAAAAATAAACACCCTGCTTTGAGGGCTCTAATCGACTGTACACTTTATGACAATTTCTCAAGTACAAAAACTAGTTCCATAGATTTTCCGCGACATGGCGAGGTTTTTTATTTTCCTTGTTAGGCCTTACTTATTTAAATTAGCATGGAATCATCTCCTTCATTATACGTCCAATGCTCGAAGGACCAAGGATTGCAACAACGAGCGGTCCTGCGCTGCCCTCATCCAGTGGGATCCCGCTACCTTCACCAGGTCATCGGTCCACAGTGGCGGCCTAGGCCTATCCATTTCCACCAGTATGAGGTCGCACTTGAGAACTCTTCACGGGCTTCTGTTTGCGATAGTCCTATTGCTTTTTGCCACATGGATTTTTGGATTTCATTCTCTTGGGATAATTCCGATATTTCTTCCCGGGGTTGGTGTAATAAATAGTCTAAGGAATATAATTAACGTTCAACTTGAAGACTGATGTATGTGTTTTTATTCAGATACCAGGCTCTTTTCCACTACTGCAACACACGAAGTGGGATTGGGACTACCGCGCACAATTTAAAGAAGGAATCGGAGAGGCCCATGTCAATCGAACCGTTTACTTATCTCTTGGTAAAATGCTTGGTGGTTCCTCTTCTATCAACTATATGATATGTGCCAGAGGAAAGCCTCAAGACTACGACGACTGGAATGAAATAGCTCCTGGTTGGAGTTGGAACGAAATATTACCATATTTCAAAAAACTCGAAGGCATGACTGATCCAAGCGTATTTCAAAATCCATTAAACGCTCAACTACATTCGGATACAGGTCCTGTATTCGTTTCCAGACCACGCACAAACAGCAATTTTGCTGCGTTGAACAATATTTATTTAAAATCTTTGGAAGAAATCGGTATTCCAACGGTGTTGGAGGTAAATGGTCCTGAAACTTTCGGAGCATCTCGCCCTCACGGTACTTTTTATAGGAATAGGAGATCGAGTACCGCTGAGGCGTATTTGAAGCCAGCAAAAGATAGAGAAAATTTATTCGTCGCGAAACATTCGAGGGTTGTAAAGGTGTTAATTGATTCACACACAAAAAGAGCGATTGGTGTTGAAGTACTCATCAAAACTGATAAGATAGTAAAGGTGTATGTTAACAAAGAAGTAATAGTTTCAGCTGGAGCTTTTCATACACCACAGCTATTGATGCTATCAGGAATAGGACCTAAAGAAGAGTTAGATAAATTTGATATTGAGGTTATCAAAGACCTTCCTGTAGGCAAGAATATGTTTGATCATCCAGTAGTTAACCTGGCATTCATTGGTCAAGGCGGTATAGAAACTGCAATTCAGAAACTCTACGGATTAAGAGAATTATCTGTATCTGCTTACCCGGTTCCAGCGCAAACCGGTTTCTTCAGTGTTAATAACGATAAAGATAAGAAACCTCAATTCCAATTGTTTAACATTCACCCAGCAGCGATGTCTTCGCCATACATATACCGTTATTGTAAGTCTGTGATAAATTTTGACGATCCATATTGCCTTTCAATGGCCCGTTCTAATCTCTACAATGAACTAGATGTAACTTTAGTCGCACTGTTACACAGTAAATCTAAAGGACAAATCAAATTAAGAAGCAAAAATCCTACAGATGAGCCCATAGTCAAATTGGGATACTTCAGAGAAGAAGAAGACTTAGATCTATTGGCTGAAGGATTAAAATACATTTCACGACTTGCAAATACGACTTACAAGAGAACATTTGTAAGATTAAACATAACTGGTTGTGAGGGAATAGAATGGGGAACAGATAGCTATTGGCGTTGTTATGCCAGGAATGCTGTTTCTTCGCTGATGCATCAAGGAGGAAACTGTGCGATGGGTGTGGATGGAGTAGTAGACGAGAAACTGAAGGTTCATGGAATAACAGGGCTAAGGGTGGCCGATGCATCGATAATGCCGACTAGTCCAAGTGGAAATACTAACACACCCGTGATGATGATTGGTGAGAAAGCTTCCGATTTAATAAAGGCAGATTATTGAATGAACTGAAGTTGAAATTTGTAATTAGAGTATTGTATGGTTTACTTTGTTTAAAATGAAAATAATACAATGATTATGATATATGATTAAATATTAACTATTTATTATTATTGGTATATTTTTTGAAAACATATTATTTTTAACATATCCCACTATGTTCAAGTAAAACCAAGTTAGGGAACAACACTTTTTGTTTTATTTAATCTTCTTATGCCTTATTCGACGTTTTTAAAGAACTGAGTCGGTCGTACATCTTGAAAAAGGAAGAGACCAGTTTGTCTTTCATCCCACTCTCAGCTAGCCTCATTCACAATACAAGAGTATCTAGTACCTACTACATACAGTACGGACACTCCCAGTCCCCATTTGAACCTCACCCCCTCTGGGAGGAAGCGTGGCGGAAAATGAAGGCAATGACGTATTCCTGTCTCGCTCGTACTCATTATCACACACACCTAAAATGTTCACATTTGTATGAATGACTGCGTGTCCTTGTAAGGTGTGTCTATATGGATCTTTCCGGGACATGGCTGTTTTGAAATAATTTTAAGGGGATGATCAGACCATCAAACTGAACAACTTTCTGTATAGGACCAATATCGAAAATGCGAAAAAAAAATCTGCGGTCCCAAACATTTATGTCGAGTAGGTTAGTATTTCCATACAACTGATTTTTTACATGATACAGCTGATTTTTTTTTCGCGATTTCGATATTGGTCCCAAAGAGAAAGTTGTTCAGTTTGATGGTCTGATCATCCCCTTAAAATTATTTCAGTTAATTTGACAGTGGGTACAATGCATGCCTCGAAATTGAAGCATGCACGTTTCCTCACGATGTTTTCCTTCACCGAAAAGCCAAGAAAAGAGGTGTGACAAGAAAATATTTATACATTTTGGAATCGGGGTCGTTTTGGATCCGAAACAGACTATCAAACTGAACAAATTTGAAGTCGCGAAGAAAAAATCAGATGTTTCATACATTTTTGTCGAGAAGCTATTAACATTTTCTATGGAACAGCAAATATTTTTTCGCTGTTTCGATATTGACACCGCTGAATGCAGATTTTTTTCTTTAGTTCTTTTAATTAAAATATAGTGCATGAAAAACCAAATCACTTCTCGCCTTACAGATTATGTTTTTATTCTGATCAAAAGAGTTATAGTCAACATTGTAAAAAATGGTTTCAAAGTACGGTAAGTTACGGCATTTTATGGAGTACAAGATGAGTATACCTACCTACTTACAAGCCGTAACTAATAAAGGGGTCTTTGGCATAACGATAAAGGCCATCAAGGAAGTTGTCATTGTAGATAGGTATACCGGGTATGCCTAATCGTATAAGCGAATTTAGCTTCAAGACTCTCTAGTTTTGTAAAAGAACAAAGTTCAAGAAGTCGTCTTAAAAATGTTCCTGTATACGAATTTAATTTTAGTGACAATGAGCTGGCTTACGATGAGTTCTGGACTAATTTTACTACCATCTAAAGAATGGCCTGACGACTACGAGCTTAAAGGTGAATATTACATTTTCTTTAGACTTCTACAGAAATTCTACCTAGCTCGCTCGTACAGCGCTTTCAACCTATTGAAAAAAGTTTATAAAGACACAAAATACTTAATAGTACATATTTATTATCTATAATTTATGTAATCTTTCAATCCATCCATCACATCCTTTGATCAGTCCGTCTTCAGATATATGCCTTATCCTAATTTCTCCATGTAATTCTGTCCCTGTGCATCCAATACTATCCTTTGCAACCTAATTAATAACACAGGGTACTATAGTCTAATAATATTCCAACCTAATTCTATTAACTGTCGGTATACTAGTACATGGTCCTTCTTAATACAGGGTGTAAGGGACAGCCCTCCGCAAACTGAAACGGTGAACTCAGACCATCAAACTGAACAACTTTCTCAATGGAGCCTACCTCAGGAAACACGAAAAAAATCATATGTCCCATACAAAACTGCCGTACCTACCTGAGTCAAATGTATGGGACAGCTGATTTTTTTTCGCGTTTCCTGAGGTAGGCTCTATAGTGAAAGTTGTTCAGTTTGATCGTCTGAGTTCACCGTTTCAGTTTGCGGAGGGCTGTCCCTTACACCCTGTATGTTGACATTGGTATTTTTTTGCGAATTTCCTATAGGTTTCTTAGGAAAAGTTGTTCAGTATCATGGGTACAATCACCCCTTAAAGTAATGCAAATGTTTACCCCAATGATATTAATGTTACTACCGTATAAGCTCACTGGTTTACCCTAACACCCTGTATAGTACTTTATTAAATGTATTGGATATTGAACATTGTTGTACAGCTCATTTGAAGAGTATCAGAATCTAATTCAGATTACCTCATCATCAGCCTATCATCGTCCACTGCTGAACATAGGCTTCTCCCAAGGCGCGCCACAAAACTCTGTCCTTGGCCTTCCTCATCCAGTCGCTCCCCGCTACTTTTTTTAGGTCGTCTGTCCAGCGGGCAGCAGGGCGTCCCACACTACGCCTACCAGTTCGCGGTCTCCACTCTAGAACTCTGACACCCCATCGGTTGTCAGTTCTTCGGCAGATATGACCAGCCCATTGCCACTTCAGCTTGCTAATTTTCTGAGCTATGTCAGCTACTTTAGTTCTGTGACGAATCACTTCATTTCTGATGTGATCCCTCAGAGAAACACCGAGCATAGCTCTCTCCATAGCTCGCTAAGCAACCTTGAATTGATGAACTAGTCCTATCGTCAGGGTCCACGTTTCCGCACCATAGGTCATCACTGGCAGAACGCACTGATTGAACACCTTCGTTTTGAGGCATTGTGATAGGGCCGAGGAGAATATATGACGTAGTTTCCCAAAAGCAGCCCAACCTAGTTGGATACGCCTAGCGGCCTCCTTGTCGAAGTTGTTTCTACCTAGTCTTATATTTAATATAATTCAGATTACCTATAACTAGATAACGGAATTAAACAATATATGTGTAGAATAAACTTAATATTGTCACAAACAATCATAACTTTGATCCAATATTAAAATCGATCATAAATATTTTACAGATAACGAGAAATTTGACTTCGTAGTGGTTGGGGCGGGGTCGGCAGGCGCGATAGTAGCTGCCAGACTAAGCGAAGTGCCTGAATGGAGGGTGCTGCTTATTGAAGCTGGTGGAAACCCACCAACGCTCAGTGTGGTTTGTACATGAGATTTGTAGCTATTAATACTGTCTCTACAACTACATACGCGCATAACGTAGAATGGAGATCTTTGCCAGCAGTGAAACAATATTATTAAAGGCTAAGAAAATGTGCATATGTTAGTGCGTTCACACACGATGTCGCACTGACGGAGCGGCAGATGCCAGTCCATAGAACGACACCCGGTGCGTCAATGCGTAACCGTGTGTGCTTCTACTTGCTGTTTCATACAACTCCTTGACTCATAAATGACGGACTGACGTCTGCCGCTGCGTCAATGCATCATCGTGTGTGAACGCACTTAATAAATTAGCATTGGGCCATTATGGTAATCATTTCCTTTCGGATTCATCAAAAAGATTCCTTACACTTCAAGCATTGTTTCAGGATGGCATTATTTATTAGATTAGACTTAGAAACATGGCATTGTCGACAGGATATTCTAATCTTTATTAAGATAAGATAAGATAATAAGTACTTTATTCATACAAAACAGTACACAATACATAAGTGAACAAAACAAGAAAGAGTACAATAAAAACATTAAGAAATAATCATTCACAGTATGCGACCTGTACTGTTCCCATGAATAGGCGCTGGCTCAGCATGTTGCTGCAGCGTTAACTACAGCGCTGTTATTCTGCCAGAACCTAACTGGCTCTCGAGATACAATCTCGATTCGATTAAGGCTAGGTTATCCCAGTGCAAGCGTCTCTTTCTTGCAAGCATAAGTTTACAATTAGCCATCCCGCTCCAATTGAAAGCAGGATCGCAAAAAAACGTGTTTTTCGTCAATATCTTTGCTCATGGGAGTTTCTAAGCTAAAAATTCTTCTGAGTTCACTAGAAATATTTAATGTATTAAGTACAAGAATAAAAAGTTAAATATCAGCAGTTTAATCATAGTATTGAAAAAACATAACAAAAAGGGGTAACTTTGGGATGTTTTTCTATCTAGTAAACTTAATCTAATCGTGTAATTGAGAACAGTCGCCCATCCGCCCGATCCTTAAATAAGACATAATTTAATTTCAGACTTTAAAACACAGTTTAAAACACTTTCGTTCGTGTTCAAAAAACGGCCTCGACGGGATAACAGCATCTTAATATTGACAGAACTGTTGAGGCGTCTGCCTGTACCTAATCGTGTACTTCTGAAAGGCTTGATCGGTCATATTCACACAACAAATTGTTTTGTCGAGACAACGGTTCATAGTTCATAGCGGACAAAGTTGCGAGGAAAAAGCTAGTATTTAAAATCAGAAAGGTTCTAAGTCATAATTTCTATCATGAAGATTTAATATTATTTTTTTCAGTTTCCAGGCTTTTTTCCATTAATACAACACACTGAGTGGGATTGGGACTACCGTACACAATTCGACAAAGGAATTGGAGAGGCCCATGTCAATCGAATCAATTACTTGCCTCATGGTAAAATGCTTGGTGGTTCTTCATCTATTAACTACATGATATACGCCAGAGGAAAGTGCCAAGATTACGACGACTGGGATAAGGTCGCTCCTGGATGGAGCTGCAACGAAACTCTACCGTATTTCAAAAAACTCGAAGACATGACAGATCCAACGGTATTTCAAAATCCATTAAATGCTCATCTTCATTCTGACAAAGGTCCTGTATCAGTATCCAGACCACACACAAACAGCTATTTTGCTGCGTTGAACAATATTTATTTAAAATCTTTGGAAGAAATCGGTATTCCAACGGTGTTGGAGGTAAATGGTCCTGAAACATTCGGTGCGTCTCGCGTTCACGGTACATTTTATAGGGCCAGGAGATCGAGTACCGCTGAGGTGTATTTGAAGCCAGCGAAAGATAGAGAAAATTTATTCGTCGCGAAACATTCGAGGGTTGTAAAGGTATTAATTGATTCACATACCAAAGGAGCACTTGGTGTTGAAGTACTCATCAAAACTGATAAGACAGTAAAGGTGTATGCTAACAATGAAGTAATCGTTTCAGCTGGAGCTTTTCATACACCACAGTTATTGATGCTATCAGGAATAGGACCTAAGGAAGAATTAGACAAATTCGGTATTGAAGTTATCAAAGACCTCCCTGTAGGCAAGAATATGTCTGATCATCTGGTAGTAAACATGGCATTTATTGGACAAGGCGGTATAGAAACTGCGATTCTGAATTTCTATGCATTAAAAGAATTATCTGTATCTGCTTACCCGGTTCCAGCGCAAACCGGTTTCTTCAGCGTCAATAATGATAAAGATAAGAAACCTCAATTCCAATTATTTAACATTCACCCAGGTGCGAAGTCTTCGATATTTGTATACCTATTTTGTAAGTCTATTGTTAACTTCGACGACCCATATTGCTTTTCATTGGCACGTTCTAATCTCTACAATGAACTCGATATTACTTTAGTAGGACTACTACATGGTAAATCTAAAGGACAAATTAAATTGAGAAGCAATAATCCTTTAGATGACCCAATCGTCGATTTGGGATATTTCAGAGAAGAAGAAGACTTAGATCTATTGGCTGAAGGATTACAATACATTTCACGGCTTGCAAATACGACTTACAAGAGAACAATTGTAAGATTGAAAATAACTGGTTGTGAGGGAATAGAATGGGGAACAGATAGCTACTGGCGTTGTTATGCCAGGAACGCTGTTTCTTCGCTGATGCATCAAGGAGGAAACTGTGCAATGGGTCTTGATGGAGTAGTAGACGAGAAACTGAAGGTTCATGGAATAACAGGGCTAAGGGTGGCCGATGCATCGATAATGCCGACTAGTCCAAGTGGAAATACTAACACACCCGTGATGATGATTGGTGAGAAAGCTTCCGATTTAATAAAGGCAGATTATGGAATGAACTGAAGTTACAATTGTGATAAGAATATTGTTTGGTTTACTTTGATTAAATGATTTATATTCGATATTCGTTTCCTTTTCGTTATTATTATTGTATGTCTTGACCTTTGGGAGGCGTGGGTGTGGGGCTGAAGCAAACTCATAGAGGCCTATCAGACAATTTGATCTAAATGGTAATGTGACACCAACCGGCAACTATCCCAGTATACACTGTATAGGCTCCTTCTTAATAATGCTGACACTAATTTATTAGGGATGATTAGACCATCAAACTGAACAACCTTCTCTATGAGACCAAGGTCGAAAACGCGAAAAAAAAATCTGCTCTACATACTATTCTCCATACGGAACTGCAATCCTACTCGACCAAAATGTAATGGGACAGCAGATATTTTTTTCACGATTTCGATGTTGGTCCCGTAGAAAAAGTTGTTCAGTTTAATGGTCTGATCATCCTCTTAAGAAACTGTCAGCATATTAAGTTGGACCCTGTATATGCATCCAAAACAACCCCCGGTCAGTGTAGGACTATTGTAAGTGTAAGGAGTGGAAAGAAACGAAATGTGGGCTATTGGGGTGGGGTGCTAGTGGAACAGGTACCTAACTAGGGTTTGAATGGAACTATGGCGCCTGCCTGACCAATGTATAAACATGAAAAAAATGGCAGTCAGTGACTCGCCAACTCAAAATGAATGGGCCCTCGAAAACGACCATATACAGAAATATATACCTAACATCCGTTTATTTTATTACGCTATACAATACAAGCAAAAAAAACGCCTGTGTCAAACATGTCTACGATGATCATAACAATATTTAATATCAAACGACAGACAATATTGTAATTAGGGCAAAGGCAATGCTAAGAGGGTCATTTCCATAGCGTTAAGGGGTATTGACGATCACCATGACAAAGGCGTGTTATGGTAATGAGAGCATTGAATCTCCGAGCTTTGTGTTTTCTTTTGAAGTTCCCATTCCACTGAGTGTTTTTATTAATGTTTTAGTGTTTGAGCTGGGATGTTTATTGTCTCTCTATGTTTTTAGCGCCGGTAATAAAGTTTTAAGACGCTCTTATCCCGTCGAGGCCGTTTTTTGAACACGAACGAAAGTGTTTTAAACTGTGTTTTAAAGTCTGAAATTAAATTATGTCTTATTTAAGGATCGGGCGGATGGGCGACTGTTCTCAATTACACGATTAGATTAAGTTTACTCGATAGAAAAAAATCCCAAAGTTACCCCTTTTTGTTATATTTTTTCAATACTATGATTAAACTGCTGATATTTAACTTTTTATTATTCTTTTACTTAACTAAATACATTAAATATTTCTAGTGAACTCAGGAGAAGTTTTAGCTTAGAAACTCCCATGAGCAAAGATATTGACGAAAAACACGTTTTTTTGGGATCCTGCTTTCAATTGGAGCGCGATGGCTAATTGTAAACTTATGCTTGCAAGAAAGAGACGCTTGCAGTGGGATAACCTAGCTGATCGGCAGCGATCGACGGACGGTTTGTCCATACAAAAAGCAAGATTGGTTTGGGACACCGTACGCATCAATTCGCATTGACGTGGCGAGCGGTATTCCATAATTATCGTGCTTTTTGTATGGACAAACCGTCGATCGCCGTCGATCAATGTGTCCTAACCCTTAATATCTCGATAGATGGCGTTGACGAGAGATGATACCATATATTTCGACTGTCAAATTGAGGCCCGTTGCTGGCCTCAGTCTGCCGCTGCCATGCCGGCCGTTGCCATTTTGTTGTGAATTGAGCCTAAGGGTCAAGATAGACTCATCGACACGACGGTGTCGGTAATATCAACATCATCATTACAGCCTATATAATATACGTCCCACTGCAGGGCACAGATACCCCCAGGGAGGTGTATTGGCGTTAGGGCCACCCACCACGCGTGCCCAATGCGGATCGGTAGACTTCACATATGCATCGGAATTTATTCTTTAGCATATGCAGGTTTCCTCACGAAATGTTTTCCTTCACCGTTTGAGAGCAGTCGGTATTACGTAGGTACATAAGTTAGAAAAACGCATTGGTACATGGCAAGTCTTCGGATTCGAACCCGGACCTCAAGATTGAGTTTACATACCTCTCCTGAAATTATTCTGAATCTTCTGAAATTATGATGCATAATGTTCACCTTGTACAGTAGAGAAATTCTACTATTCTAGTGATTCTTATTAGGGGGCCTAGCATGTTGCACCCGAGAAAATGATAAATATCGAGATCTTTGTTACTTTGCGTAAGCGAAAGCGAGCGAGCATAACGTTTTTCTTCTTTTCTCGCTTTGTCGCGCGTCGTGCGTCGTGCGTGCATGCTAGCCTTACAGGATGAAATAATAATACCTTTCAGTGCAAATAGTGTAATCGAGCAGATTTTAAAGAAAATGATTTAATTAATAGTAATTGAGGTTCGGTAATCATTGAATTCAATTAAAATGGAGGTTATATACCTACGATATAATATACTTTGGTAACGAATGGATGAACAATGTTTGAAACAGTTTTGTTCGAAAGTCATAATTATCAATAGGTATAACTTTATATAATTTTCAAAAGTTTAATATCGAAATGTTTTCGGCAAATTCTTCACGAACGCTTTTCTGGTTTTGTGTTAATTTGTTAAAACGAAGTTTCTGATCACCCCGAATATGAATTATGGTCGTGAGTGTTTGTATTGTATGTTAGATGTTTATAACGTTTGTTAATTTCGCTCTCTATTTTACCAGTGCAATGTCCCGTAAACCAACGTTCTATTCTATTCTATTTTTTTTAAAATATGGCTGCCATCTTGGTTTGTGATGATTTTGCCAATGTCGAGTTTTTGTAGCAAAAGTGCTTGACGTTGTACGGTTATGAAGATATTTTGGTGACTTCAAGGGTTGTTCTTACAAAAGAACACTATCTTGAGCCACCACTGGAGCCCCGCTGTCGAGCTGGGGACAACCGACGAGCGACACGCGACACGCGACCACCCACTAGCAAGATTTTCTCGGGCTAATAGGTAGGTAAATAGCCTAACTTAATATTTCAAATATGAACTCTGTAAAATTTTAGTTTTTGAGACATTGCCATTTTAATGAATTTCTTGAAAATCATCACAAAATATCCATACAGGTACCTACTCGTATATTAGGATACTTATTTTTGTTTTTCAATCCTGAAATATCCTAATGTGAGTCTGGCATTTTTTATAATACTATTGTTACTGACTGACATATACTCTAGCGATAGACAAGCTTGTTCAAACAAACAACATGTAACGCAAAAAAAAATACACAAAATGACATATTGCGGTCTGTCATTGCCATAGTGATGAAGTGAACTCGGGAACATCAATGCGGTGCGTGTACCTCATTCAAGTGGAACATTTTGCTTCTATGAAAGGGCATGTCTATCGCTAGAGTGTAAGTCAATGACTATTGTATTAATTATCTATCTGTCATCTATAGATGACCGCGGCGAACTTCTAGAATCTTCCCGACACACACTTGGCTGTTTTTTTAGCCTACGTTCATCACGGATACTGTAGCATTCTAATGATGAAATAATTATTCAGATCGGTCCAGTAGTTTCGGAGCCTATTCAATACAAACAGACAAACAAAAAATCAAATCTGTCCTCTTTATAATCCTCTTTATAATATTAGTAAAGAAGTATATTATAGAAGACCCATTATTGCCTCCTTTAATTCGAAGTAAAACCCTCCCTTTACGTCACTCGACTCTTAATTTTATGATAATAATTAAAAGCATTATCAAGTCTATAGCTTGACTTGACCCTTGGAATGGAGTGCCGTCGAGTCCGTCTCAAAGTCGTAAGGTCGCTCGTTTACATGACAAAGTCTCGCACTGAGCTGTTAGGACATGATTATCTCTGTCAGGGGTACTACTAGAGGTAACTCACTCCATTCTCACTGTTGGCGAACTGACGACCATTGACGACCATTGATCATACTTATGTATAACAAGAACAGACAACGCGAACAAAATCTGTGCACCACGATTAGCAGTGCGGGGCGCGCACCGGGGATCGGCTGGCACATGCTAAGTAAGTTTGAACCAATTGGCCTAAAGTTTAGGCCCTAAACGAGTGTTACAAAAAATTTAGTCTGGGTGTCGCATGTCATCTCTAATAGTTACCTACCTCAATCCTACCTGACGACTCCGTTTATGGCCCAATAGTAGGACGAAATACCTTGGAGGCATCTTGTATTTTTCATTCTTCGACTAGATTATACAATTTACCGAAACCAAAGTCATACCTCAGTATTCTTGGATATTTTATATCTAGTGAAATCAAGATAGCTGATATAGTTAGCATATCTAGGCTTTAAAAGAATAGGAGAAAGGAACAGCTCTTTAACAATTATAAATATACTAGTGTTTTCCCGCGACTTCGTCCGCACAAATTATATACCAGATTTTATGTCAGGTCATAAGCTATCAAACAAAAAAAGTTTCATCAAAAATCGGTTCAGTAGTTTTTGCGTGATGCGCGAACAAACAAACAAACAAACAAACAAACACACAAACAAACAGACAAACAGACACAAAATTTCTAAAAAAGGTTGATTTCGAGTCAGGGTACCTAAAAACCATATCGTAATCTTTTTTTTGTAAATATCTTCAATGTACAGACACAGTTCAGTTACAGTTTTATAATAGTTTAGATTACATTTAAGTAAAATAGTGTAAAATAAATAATTTTGGGCTCTTAGCAGCCCAGGAATTGTTTCTTATTTTGGTCTTCGTTGTTAAAGTAAGTAACACAAATCGTGAGATTTTGGTGAGATAGCAACAAATGGTAAAACTGCAGGGTAATGACGCGACTGAGTTTATGTTGAACGGGGTTTAATGTGGCGGAATACAGTTTAACACGCCCTCATCCGGCGCGATTCTGAAATAATGAGCTTTTTACTTTCATGTTATTGTTTCAAAGCATTCCTTTGCGGCTCAAGTGGAAAGTTGTTATTTTAGTTGAAACAACTGAATAGTTGAAATTATTTAGTGGTTGATGTGGTAAATGACCTTTTTGATGTCTGAGAATCTACATTCCATAATATACAGGGTCCTTCTTAAATATGCTGACACTTTTTAAGGGGATGATTAGATCGTTAAACTGAACAACTTTCCCTATGGCAGCAACATCGAAATCGTTAAAAAAAAATCTGCTGTCCCATACATTTTAGCTCGAGTAGGTTTGCAGTTTTGTAAGGGACATTAGATTTTTTTTTCCGTCATTGCGTTGTTCGAAGGATCAAAAAAGGATTACTTATAACAGTCGTTCGTTTAAATATTTTTGTATTTTATTGCTCTGTATTTAACTTACCACGATCCAAAAGAAATGCGCAGCACCCTCAACCGACGGCCATGTAACAAAAAAATTATGACAGTGGATGAGGCGAAAGAAGTAGGTATACTTAAGTATGTCAGAATTATAGCGTATGGCGGGCTGTAGGTCTCTGCCTACCGCCGTGGGATAATGGCGTGAGTATATGTGAATAATTTAACTTTATTCCAGGTTTAAGTAAGCCGTGGTGGTCCAGTGGCGAGTAACCTTGCCTGCCGTGCAGGAGGCGATGGTTCGATCCCCGTCCTGACCGACCTGTAGATACCAAATAGTTTTTCCGAATTTATTTACGATTTGTTACACTACTGGCTTTTCGGTGAAGGAAAACATCGTGAGGAAACCTGCGTGCTTCAATTTCGATGTATGTATTGTACCCACTGTAATGACAAGGCGACGAGCTCACTCCCCGTCACACTGGATAGAGTTTCGTTCGGTATTACTAGTGAAACGTGGATGTTCTAAGGTTTCAGAATATCTCTGACTACCGCCTCGAGGAATATAGTCGTGATCAAATGCTTATGCTTATTCCATTTTTTACCCGCTTCATCGTATATGTATAATTCCGCGTCGAATATAATGAGTTGATCTTTATTTGACGTTTCTTTACAAAGTTCAGGTTCAGTTGAATTTACCTATAGATAAGATATGATAAGATTAAATTATTATCAAAGCTTTTGCTCAACAAGAAACAGCGAAGGTGTACCCAAATAATGAAATATAGCTAAGGATCGTCTCAGAATAACAAAGACATTATAAGGGAATATTATGTATGCGGAACCAGTACTGAATTAGACCAATCAAGATGGTTTGCAGTTAGAATGACAATTTGCGTAATCTACCTAACGAATTATACCAAATTAGATGCTCCATAATCCGCCCCTTTGCCAACAAAACAGTAATTAATATCAGAGATTACTCCAAAGTAGGTAATAATGTGCAAAAATGGCGGATTTGTGCATTAAATTGAATAATTCGCGGTGAAATGGCGGACGGGGCTCAAGCAAATTAGATCGTGGATAAGCCCGATTCCATTTAGGAAAAATGGGAGCTTTTAACGCGAAAACAAAGGCCTAGGGAAAGTATGAGAAAAATAGCGGGAATGGAAATGTATCTTCTATTGATTTTAATCGTTGATTTGAATTCTATTGACTTTTAAGGCACGACTTCTCGAATATGAACATTATAGGGATGTCTATAGAAGGACGTAGTGCTCCCGTGTTCATTCATATCTCAGTTATTATAACGCAGTAATGTCACGATCACAGATTTCTATCACGATGAAATAGCGGAGATGTCGTAGTGGAATCGCGGCAATGTCACGGCCATAATAATCCTCTGTGGCGTGGCGATATCGCTCAGTCAACGCCTATGCTCAAAAATCGGCAGGCAGCCTCCGGATGTTTCGTAAATTGTTTCCCTATTTTTTGGAATTAAAGAAGCATTTTGAAACACTGGACATCTTAGTCCTCAGTCACCTCGTTCAAACATCCATGGGAAGAAATGGAGTAGTCTATGATAAGATAAGCCAGAAAACATGGCCAATCTCAAAACTTCCAAATTAAATTCAGTAAAAACTTCTAGTCAAATAATTTCAATGGAAAGAATTTTCAATCGCAGTTGAGTTAGTTATTGATTTTCTTTTACAATAACATAATTCCAACGTGTGAGCCGGCGTGTAGTCTACTCGAGCATTTTTCTGGAAGCGAGGAGCGCTCGGGACTTCGTTCCGAATACGTAATACGTCTTAAGTAATGCCTTTAAGTTATAGTCTGGGTGGAATATCTTGGCATGTGTGACGTTCATTTATTTCGTCACTTTATGGGGTATGTAGGATAGTCAACATAAAACTGATTTAGTACAAGTGACACTTGTGCAAGCACGTCCGCTCTGTCCGGCTGACAGTTACAAAGTATCACCCCAGTCTACGTCCGTGCAGCCACTACTGGGCCCTATTTAAGGCTAGGATATCCCAGTGCAAGCGTCTCTTTCTTGCAAGCATAAGTTTACAATTAGCCATCCCGCTCCAATTGAAAGCAGAATCGCAAAAAAACGCGTTTTTCGTCAATATCTTTGCTCATGGGAGTTTCTAAGCTAAAACTTCTCCTGAGTTCACTAGAAATATTTAATGTATTTAGTTAAGTACAAGAATAAAACGTTAAATATCAGCAGTTTAATCATAGTATTGAAAAAACATAACAAAAAGGGGTAACTTTGGGATTTTTTTCTATCGAGTAAACTTAATCTAATCGTGTAATTGAGAACAGTCGCCCATCCGCCCGATCCTTAAATAAGACATAATTTAATTTCAGACTTTAAAACACAGTTTAAAACACTTTCCTTCGTGTTCAAAAAACGGCCTCGACGGGATAAGAGGGTCTTAATAAATATGACAATTGTTTGTAATTTACAATGACAATTCAAGGTTAGGTGGCCAAAAGTAATGCCAGGTGAGTAATGCCAAGAGTTTATTGTTAAAAAAGGTTTAACTGATGAATGTCTATCAGTTGAATTGGAATGTTTCTGACTCCCTGATAGAGGTTAGTCGTGAGTTTATCTATAATAAAATAAAATGCTTCAGACTTAGACAATTGTCTTCCATCAAACTGAACAACTTTCACTAAGGAGTTTGATGTCAGTTTGATGGTCGAAACCACCCCTAAAGTATTACTAGGGTGTTTTGTTACACCCTGTACAATATAATCAATAGTTTCGTCGCATTCGATACTTTTGTTATACATGAAAACTCGTAATGGATGAGAGAGCCTCAATGCCATTGCCAAAGATCAACGATAAATTGGCGAAATATTTAAATACATTTCCATAATTGGAATGCTGCCATATTTTCGAGCCTAATAGGTAGGAAGTATCGAAACCATGTAAAAAAACATAATTTATTAGAATTCAATATCATATCCACTGCCACTATAAATTGGGCCAACTATACTTACGTGCCTCAAATAGTCAAGTGTAGCGTATAAATGCATTTCGCAAGGCAGCGAATGTAGTTCACTTTCGGACGCGATGCTAGCGCAAGCAAATCGAATATTTACCGATACCTCGGGGAGCCACTCACTTAACATATCCAAAGAATACTAAGTGCATTCACACACGATGACGCATTGACGCAGCGGCAGACGTCAGTCCGTCATTTGTGAAGCAAGGAGTTGTATGAAACCGCACGTAGAAGCACACACGGTGACGCATTGACGCACCGGGTGTGGTTCTATGGACTGACATCTGCCGCTCCGTCAGTGCGTCATCGTGTGTGAACGCACTAAACTTAACTATTACCTACTAGTATACTACGTAAGTATGAAATAAAGTGACTTTAATGTTGACAAAAATGTTGTTTTTCTATATTGGTTCTCATTAAATTTTTTGTTCTTTAAGGGGCTCCTGGTTTTTGGGTAATTTTGTAACCATTTTATTCATTAGGTAACTATGACACTTTTTGAACTGAAAAATAAACTGAACCATCTACAGGATATGAGAAGTGATGTGGTTTTTCTAGAAATCGCTTTTAATGAATAAAACCGAAGAAAAGGGAATCTAAAGTCACACCTTTTTTTCCAGTTTTAACCATTTTACTCTTACATTTTTAATCGTAAGAAAATGATAATTTACAACATTGTTCACAACACAATTTAGAATGATGTGGTTCACTTACGTTTTCGAAATTAATAAAAAATCATTTAATTTTTCAAAGGAAAAGGCTTAATTCGAGCCGGAGCCAGGCGCTCGTTCGCATCGATTAGTGCGTTCACACACGATGACGCACTGACGGAGCAGCAAACGTCAGTCCGTCATTTGTGAAGCAAGGAGTTGTATGAAACCGCACGTAGAAGCACACACGGTGACGCACTGACGCACCGGGTGTGGTTCTATGGACTGACATCTGCTGCTCCGTCAGTGCGTCATCGTGTGTGAATGCACTTAGTATGGAGAGTCGTGGTCCGGGGATGATACGCCTTATGGTTTATTCTTTAATGCCTACTATTTTTTGGCTAAGACTTATTATTGTGTGCCATACTTACTGCAAATCTAATCTAATCAAAGGATCGACGACGCAGATCTGTTTTATGTGAAAGCATAAATCGATTAACGTTGCATCGAGTAATAAACCCCCTTCGCCACTAAGTGCACAAATAGATAGCGTCAATGTCAAAAAAACGACGCGTCCTAAAAGACATTGCTTTGGCATTGATACAATCAATATTGATAACCGATTAATTATAGCAAGTAAGCGTGGATTACAGGCATATTAAGATGACTCTGTTGTAATCCCGCTCAAAGGGAAACCGGCACGATCTTGACTCGGGGCTAATCTCAGCTTAACTACTCATTGTACCTTTGTTAAGTAGACATGTAATACAAGATGGCGTGGGGAAAGGTAATTAATTCCTTAGAGTGATGTGTTGACTTGACTTTGCATAGGCATTTACGTCATGACTTTATTCTCGGAAGAAATTCAAATTTCTAAATGTAGGAAATAGCATTTTTTGCCAATCTATCTAAAAATTTCCTTTAATGGGTCTCTCGACGCATTTTCAAAACTTTATAAACGTTTTTTAGGTTTCAAGGCAATGTGGTCAAAGCCAAAGTTTGTGGTCAAATTTCACAGCTATCCTCTTGTCAATGAAGTGATCAAAATCGTCTCTTTTCTTCAATTGTCTACTTGACTTCCAGGGCCCTATTCAACAAACGTTACAATTGTAATTTATAAAGCAAAAAAAGGAAATAATATACATATAAACGATATTGAATAAAACTAACAATCTTAAAACTAACTAGAAATAAACATATCCTAAAACTAAAATATAACTATAAGACTATACAAAATAAATAAGAATCTACCTATAAATTTAAATATCTTATTAATACACAATAACCTAATACTTAATAAACAATAAAAATTACTCCCTAATCAACCCCTCCGTCATGAATAATACCCGGCACAAAGGATCCCAATACACTAGCGGCGTTACCACGCTGGATAGCCAATGACATCCTCTGAACCAGGTACGACCCCGAGCGGGCATCGTTGCCACTTTCAACCATCCTCCTGCCCAGGTCTCTCACAAACGTCTTTGCCTCCACTCCCCAAGTTCCAGACGTCTCTACCGCTACTGGCACGAAAATGTACTGTACTGCACTGATTACTTATGACGCTAAACTTGCAGTAGGTAACATATGCCTAACATTCTCAGCAATGTACCCAGAATTGTAATTGTAAATTACAATTGTAACGTTTGTTGAATAGGCCCCAGATTGCACACGACGCAACTCAGATATTACAATTAGGTATAAAAGGGCGCGAAATCAAAACGAGATTTTTAAACTTTTATACAGTTTGGAAGTACATATTTTATATGAAATCGAACTTAAAATCAAAGTCAGTCATCCCGTGATAATGGCAGTTGTAACACTGCCGAAATATCGGGAACTCTAAAATAAATAAAAACGCGGTAAGAACCCGTTATAATGATTAACTTTAGCTTAAAATCAAAGACCCGACCCTACTTCTCATCATAAATAACAAGAAAACGTCTCTAAAAATCTAAGGAAAAACTCGAAAAAGTTAGAAATCACCCAGTTCCTTACCCGAGTGTATGAGCTGACAAGCTACAGGGTGCTTTTTATTGCTGTACCCCGATAAACTCGCCCCTAGTAACACCCTATATTATTAGAAACATATGACGTATCCCTTTTGTTATACAGGTTGTGAAGGTATTTTATTGTTTTCATTAGATTGTTTTATTTGTCGCACCTACGCGTACATAAAATTGTAGGGAGGTGTTGATGATCTTAGGGTGTGCCAATACCTATGCCACCTTCCTGGGTATGCCATTGTTATAATCCAGGGACGTTTTATTAATAATCGTCCTGCCTTTATTTTGTCTCTGCCCATTTTAATCTCTTTGGTAAATGTAGTGTCTACAGCTAAGAGCAAGGAAGTCTAAACAGCTTTTTACATAGGCATCTTTCACCAACAAATCTATCTACCTATATCTTTAGTTTCGATCTCGTTTGGTTTTGACAGTCATTTTCACTCATACATAACGAGTACTTAACATTTGTTGGGTCACATCATCATCATCATAGGCCGTAGCACCTGTTGCAGATAATTTAAGCAGTGTTGTAGGAGAAATACTCTTTCTCATGGCTGTACAGTCCTATATGAGAGTGGCACACGTCCGCAGCCTCGAAAACAGAACTGTCCGCACGGCGACACATCAAGCTATACAAAACCAAAATAATGTATAACGTCGCGCGGCCAGGGTTTTGCATAGCTTGATGTGTCGGTGTATACACGGCGACGGCACGGTGGATGATGGCAGGATTGTGATAGAATTTTGACCACGGTTCCCTGTAGTCCAACATATAATTTTTTTTGGTCAGTATGATTGACAAATTTTAAACCATTGGATAGTTTTGAATTTGTAACGAAATACTTACTTGAGGATAGTATTATATAATCTGTACTTGAGGTGCACGAATAAACCTCATCGAGTGACGTACTGAACCCTCGATACGTCTTTCGTCCTGACGCACGCGCATCAGCTAGCCTCTATTGCTGGTTGATAAATCTCTTTCCCACGGCCTCATCGTTATACTTATCAAACTAAATGACATTTTAGACCACGAATGATGCTTGAGAGCGTTGGTGGCGCGTTGCGGAAAGGCATGGAAGCTCAATCTTGAGATCCGGGTTCGAATCGGCACGGACAACATGCCATGTACCATTGAGTTTTTCTAACTTATGTACGTAATACCGACTGCTCGCGAACAACGCGAGGATACCTGCATACCTACGCTGAAGAGGAAATTCCGATGCGTACCTATGTGAAGTCTACCAATCCGCAATAATCCACATTGGGTACGCGTGGTGGAACTAACGATAATACAGGGTGTATTAGGGTAGGCCTGTGCCCTGCAGTGGGACGTATATAGGCAGATGATGATGCCTTCGACTCGAAAGAAGTAAGTAAGTCTACCTGTTGGATCCCAATGCAAGGCAAAGGTCTCCTCTCATTAATAATAGTGAGAGGGAGTGGGCCATACTCCACCATACGGGCCGGTGGAGGCAAGTTAGTGTCGACGGAAGAAGAATTGCACCAATATCTTTATCTACAATCTCTGTTTATAATAATGGTTGTTGATTCATTAAATCCAATAATGCTTTCAGCCTCACGTATAAACAAAAACAAAACATTCCAGGACCAACCTGCCAACCCTACATCTCTATAACCCCTCCAAATCACGACAGCCGGCAATCGATCACCCGCTAAGTGTATTGTTTCCTGGCTATCATTTGTCTGGCCTTACATCCAATTCGGTCGCGTAATACGATCTGATCTCACCGATCTACCTGCCACGATGCCTGCGTGGAAAAGCATTTGTCACTGAATGGAAAATTGTTGTTCTTGTTTTCTACATAACGTACGAAGTGTGAAATTATAAACATATAAATAAATATAGGGTCCTTCCTAATATGCCGACACTTTTTTAAGGGGATGGTCAGACCGTCAAACTGAACAACTTTCTCTATAGGACCAACATCGAAATCGCAAAAATATATCTTCTACTCCATACAAAACTGTAAACCTACTCGAGCCAAATGTATGGGACAGCAGATTTTTTTTCGCGATTTCAATGTTGGTCCCATTGAGAAAAGTTGTTCAGTTTGATGGTCTGATCATCCCCTTAAAAAAGTTTCAGCATATTAAATTAGACGCTGTAGGTATATGTCTTGTATAAGTTGTATACCTAATAATTAATGAAATGAAAAAAATTAAGATTTTTTAAAACACAACACACACTAGGAGAGCTATTATCAAGTACGCAACTAAACACTCTCTCGCCTAAATGCCGGTGGAGCCTAAATTATGGTATCTGATCGTAATCAGAAAAAAGTGGCCGTCGTGGGAGGTGTCCCAGATGTGAAACAACGAAATACCGCACTCTCCCGATTTCGCGGGCCGTATTCGAAAATTTCGAAAA
The DNA here is from genome assembly GCA_963693445.1 of Agonopterix heracliana. NCBI lineage: Eukaryota > Metazoa > Arthropoda > Insecta > Lepidoptera > Depressariidae > Agonopterix > Agonopterix heracliana. Next base: position 7,014,462 of record OY856321.1, read on the forward strand.
GCCGCGCGCTTTTTTCGAAATTTTCTAACTTTCACAGCTGTCAAACGTCGCATGAGAGCGTCATGCCATAAGTAATTTTTCGGAGTCACGTTGTAGGGTTTGCCCTGAACACAAGTTGTCTTTCGCGTGGTGTTCGCGCGGATCGCGTTCCAGCCTGCCACGTGTCTCCTCAATCCTTCTCAGTTTGTTCTTACTCAAAAACAATCCTTGAGATTGGATAGATACTCCCTTCAAACCACTTGACACTGGCGGAAATTCCATTACTTATTAATTAACAAAAAAGTAATTTTTCGTCACGGCGGCATACGAGTCGGTTTTACTGCCAAGCCGAACCAATAGATGTGTTGTTTCCTTCGCATTAAAAAGTATATCGGGCTCTCACTAAGGATGCCAGAGAAAGAGTTTTCTTTCTGCAAATACATAATTAGTGGTACGGAACCTTCGGCGCGCGAGCCCAACTCGCAATTGGCTGTTTCTTATTGTATAGTACGGTAAGTAACGATGACGGTAGGTACTCGTACCTTCCCCTTTTGCTAAACTAACACTCAGTTTCAGAAACGCTCATTAAAGTTAATCCTTCATTCAATCTCTTGCCAGCTTTTCAAAAACAAGTGAAAAAGTAACAGCAAGAAATTGAATGGAGGATTAACTTTAATGAGCGTTCCTGCAATTGAGCGTAAGTAAACTTTTGATAGGTAGTTTAGAACTCGCTCCCCTATAGGGTTAAACTTATCGACTAGCTCTGTACGTTAGGCAAAGAAAAATGATAAACACGTATAATTCTCATAGAAATAAACATGAGAAATGTTGACTGTACTATAACTTTACTAGTCAGGCGATGAGTTTACACACAGGGAAACTACTAAATAGTACTATGTGCTACTAATAACGATGTTACATTTTCAATCACATAGCTTGATTCGAAAAGGGCGTCACGCACATTTATCGATTGACATTCTCATTTAGGACTGTGAGTGATACAGTAGTAGGACTTATCACATGCTATTATTAATATGCCGTACAGTATATTACTTTCTCTATAATCACACTAAGTTTGACGCTACGAAGTAAAACAGAGCAAAAACAAAAAAACGTTTCTTGTATGACCCACCTTAAGTTAGAGTTAGGATGGGCAGCATAGGCTTAGTAATATGGCCCTGTTAGCAACCTTTGGGACCGTAACAGAACCGTAACAGAACCCTAAAAAAACGATTTTTCCCGTATGTAGGTATGTGATCTGGATTCATCCTGCAATTTCAATTTTGTAATTGGAAACATTGCTTCCGTTTCCGAATTTCATTCACTTCTTCTCTCCTACTTCTAAAGTACGGACGTGCTGTGGAAAAATGAACAGGCCCATCTTTTCCATTAGGCACTCTGGGCACCCAGGTCCCGAAGTTCGATGGGGCCTCCCATAATTCCTGCCCGATCACCAACCGATAACCGATATTACCGATAAATACAATTGAGTCACGTTGTGGATCTGCTAGTGGGCGGTCGCGTCGCCTGTCGATCGTTGGTTGCCCTCTCCCAGGTCTACAACGGGGCTCCAGTGGTGGCTCAAGATAGTGTTCTTTTCGAAAAACAATCCTTGAAGTCACCAAATACATAAATTACCGTACAACGTCAAGCACTTTTGCTACATAAACTAGACATTGGCAAAATCATCAAATACCCAAGATGGCAGCCATTTTCTTAAAAATATAATAGTATAGATAAATACCATTATTTTCCGTAAATATGAGCTTTTTTTGGTATTTTAATGAACAAGGGGCCTAACAAACAATGGGAACTCTGTTTGGCTGCCCACCTACAACTGGTTGGTTTAAATCTAGACTTTCGCTTACCTAATACTCCTTTTGCTTGTTGTTAATAAAATAGTCCTCTGTTATATTCATATCATAGTCAAAGGGACCCCAGTATCCTAAAGTGCCCAGGGCCTCCAATACGTGAAAGACGGCCCTGAAAATGACCTATCGATACATCATAAGTCCACAACTGCCATCGCCAAGATCAACCGTTGCTGTCTTATAGCTTGACGCCAGAGGCCAGAACTATACTCCACAAGAAGTCCATCCGTCTCGACCGCATCAATAAATCTAGTAGCCATCTCACGGAATGAAGGTGGACGTTACGCACTCGCGTTATTTATGCACGCACCCTTAGCTTAGCAGCGCCATCAACTTGCGGCGGGAACTGATTGAATTCACATGGTGCGAGCTGGGTGATAGGCGGAGCGGGCAGAAAATGTCTCTACTTGGGTAGCTGGACCTGTCAAACATCGGTCGGTTAGGATTATGGATTATGGAGAAAGTAATTTTTCCTTCATCATAGGCTGACGGTGTTCAACACGATTACCCAGACGATGTTTATTGCTTTGAAAATACAGGGTCCTTCTAAATACGCTGACACTTTTTAAGGGGATGATCAGACCATCAAACTGAACAACTTTCTCTATGGCACCAACATCAAAATCTCGAAAAAAAAATCTGCTGTGCCATACATTTGGCACGAGTAGGTTCGCAGTTTTGTATGGGACAGTAGATTTTTTTTCCCGATTTACATGTTGGTTGGTGCCATAGAGAAAGTTGTTCAGTTTGACGGTCTGAGTAGCCCTTAAAAAAGTGTCAGCATTTTAAGAAGGACCCTATATACCAATACCAGACTATATTAGAGTGCCGATCGATCGCCATCTGCCGATCGATTTTCAATAGTCCAGAAATTTTATCTTTTTTCAAATCATTTTCCTTAGGAAAACGTTTCATTAGGTATATCTTGAAGAGGTACACTCTTAAAATTTTCACACTATAGCGTCGTAGTTAGGCGATTGGTATGCTCAAATATCTTTTTAACTTAAATAAGTCTTGAAAGTACTCAATAGCAAGTTGTCTAATGATTTGCTTAAACCGATTCACCCAGCTCAGACGCTTTTCAACCTTTTTAAGTGACAAGAGGCCTATGCTTTGCAGTGGCACATATAAAGATGATAGTGACTCGCAACAGCTTACAAACTTACGACTTACCCATAAATGTATTGATCGCTAACCGCTCCGCCTCTCACCATGCCTCGCTACAGCGTTATCTCTAGTAGTACATTATTCACGGTGTTGGAGTAGAACCACACTTTGTTTGTCCCTCATTGCGTCCCGGGTCTGAAGGAAACGGCAAAATTTATTGCTCGAGACAATCACTTCTACATTATCATTATTTAACTACTGCATTACTTTTTCAGTCGTTTTTATGTTCGGATGTGGAACCTAGTGTACAGAATACACTATCGTGGCTAGAGCATTTGGTCCAGTGGCGAGTAACCTTGCCTGCCGTGCAGGAGGCGTTGGTTCGATCCCCGTCCAGGCCGACTCGTACCAATGAGTTTTTCGGATTTTATGTATGATTTGTAACACCACTGGCTTTTCGGTGAAGGAAAACATCGTGAGGAAACCAGCATGCTTCAGTTTCGAGGTATGTATTGTACCCACTGGCCATTATAAGTGGCGACGGGCTCACCCCCCGTCACACTGGACAGAGTTTCGGTACTACTGGTGAAACGGGGATGTTCTGAGGTTTCAGAATATATCTGACTACCCTCGGGGAATATAGTCATGAGCATATGCCCTTATTGTTTTCTTATCATCCTCCATCTTTCCCGTTACCATGCTTAGTCCCTTTTCTTCTTTTTCTTTAAACTAATCTCATAAAGTCATAACTTTACGACCATATACAGCCAAGTATTACAGTTAAACATTGTTTTGCCAACACTGAAATTTTGAAACATACTCGTAATATCTACATACCTTTTCCAGCTTCCTGTTATCTACTTCTAATAACAAAACCAAATCGTGATTAAATCCTGTATGTCCAATAGTTATGGGTGATGATGATGATGAGCTTGAAAGGATTGACGCTAATAAAGTCTAGCATTTCAAGCCTGTACAAAATCTAGTGCTGAATTTTAACAGTAATACGTTTGTAAGGTTTCAGCTTAGAGAGAAGTACGAAGCCTGAGAGTCCGCGAACGGGAAAATTGGTCCGGGAAAAGTGGGAATTTCCCCGAGTTCCCGGAATCGGACTGCGCTGTGGCCGGATCAAATCCCCTCGCATTTGTACAGTCCCGGATTTAGTTATCAGGGCCTGTCGTAATTTATAAATCAAAGGATGTATTCTATAGGTACTTTTTGTACCAGATTGTTGATGTTTTTGTGTTCCTTTTTTTTTTTTTTTTCTATTAACAGATTTTTCATTTACATAATAAGGTCATACGTTTATAAGTATGGAAAAACTTTGTAAGCATTTTGGTGGCAAGTTAGTGGTCAAATGTCAGAATAATTTCTAGCCGTCTTAGTAAGCCTCTGACCTGGCTTAACTACCGAATCATGCCTGAATGGTTAACTTTGTGGTAGGCAGAGAGACATTTGAAGGAGTTTGTTTGGCTTGTTCAATTTTAATGTCCATTTCGCACAAGCTATTTTTGAGTGTAAGCGTTATAGGAACGATATCGTCGCGATATTACTGATATCAATCAGGCCCCGCACCCGGACTTCCGATTTTCGATATATCGCGACCGTTTCGGTTCGCACTTCATTGTAATAGAGTTGACATTTGAACGAAAACGTTCACGCATTTGCGAAGTTCGAATGTCCGGGTAAAGGCCCAGAGTGGCGGCGGAAACGCGACAATGTCGGAATGATAACGCTTAATATAAACACATTACCCTTCCTTTGCGTCGCGCAGTCGGCATAGATTAATATGTCCTCAACGATCCCCGCTACCCAATCCGCCGCGTAGCCCCAGCAACGTCCTATGCCGAGGTCCGTACCACTCTGGGTGCCCCTAGGTCGGTTGCTTAAGTTCATTCATTTGGATCGGTAGACCCTTCGTGGTCCCTCCAATAGTCCGCAGAAAGAAGCAGTAACTGCTCCCTGAGCAATGCTGTATTAGTCATTAAAAAAAAAAAAAAAAAGATTAATAATATGCATATTGGTTCAGTCGGGTCATCGTCGTCGTGTGCACTTGCGACATCTGTCGTCGCGGTGCGCTGCGACAACGCATACGCTTCTTCTTCTCATTGTGTGGGCAGCAAGCCCGGTGTCAGAGTTGTTTCAGTCCGCAACGCAACAGAACGCCTTCGCTTAAAAATCGCTTGTGTTATAGGTCTATTAGGCTTATTCATGAAAGAAGCATCCTTCAGAAGATTATTACCTCGGTCTAATAAAGATTCATCCTGAATCCACACCTGCGTCAATTCGAGGCTTTGTTGTTGAACTCTGAGAGTGATATGTTCATTTCACAAGTTTAAGTGTCTAAACACATTATGCCGAAAGTACGCGACCGAAGTTCGGCACGATTACGCCAGCAATGCTATTTGAATGAACGACGACACATTATGCCGAAATTACGTTGCGTTATAGCGTACAGCCGAACTTCGGTCGGGCGTAAGTTCAGCGGCAACTTAGTCTGTAGTGCACACATTATACGCGAGTTTACGCGACCGAAGTTCGGTTCGATTGCCGACGAAAATCCGGGGGCGGGGACTGAACAAAGTTACGCAAGTTTACGCAACTGAATTTCTGCCGCGTAAGTTCGGCGCTTATGGTGTGTCATATTACCCGAATACGTCGGAACATGGTCGGAACGTAAACTCAGCCGCGGATCTTCGGTCGCGTACTTTCGGTATAGTGTGTTTAGACACTAAAGCCGATTATCATCTACACTGCTATCTTTTCCATTCTTTCCTTGATTCTCTTCAAACGGCTGCTAATTCTGTTCATTCTTGAGGTTTATGCGTAAGTAGCATTGCATAATCCATACCAAATAGTATATTAAAAAGTTAACCTTATTGGGAACTTCTATTGATTGATGATTGAGAGTTGTAGGAAATAAAAGTTTTTGATTATAGCAGAAGGGACGATGTTCGTGAATTATAATAATACGAATATGTACTTATCTATTATGTTATAATGATATTCTTAATATACCGGAAACTAAGCTTTTTATATTTTTATTTTAAAAGGAGAAATTAATACAACCAGCAACGCATGTTGGTTCTAGTTGAATTAATATTAGCATATGCTCACGACTATAATAACACGGCGGTAATATTGATATGATGAAACCTATTACTTTAATTAAGAGGTATTTTAGCGATCAGCCAACTCACTACAAAAACATTAAAACTATTTTATATAAGTACAATACTTTTACACTCTCGAAAATTGTATAGGTTTATAAAGGTACAAATTTAAAGAAAATGTGAAATAACAATTTATTTCGATTTAGGATTTCTCAACAAATCTAAATTTTTTTGAAGAGGGCGTCATTGAGCGGTATAAGGCCTGTTAATAATACTCAATATTACAAGTCACAAAATGTTACAAAGAATACAAAATATGAAACGTAAATCTTCAACAACACAGTATGTTGGATACTTTTGACGCCACGTGTTTTACGATATAAATTATTGAAAAGTATCAGCAATAAAATCTGGAGTATTATCCTGGTGGGGCGACATATTGTGCGAATGTACAAAGTTGTGAATAAACTGCCTGGTACCTACTGTTCGTGGAGGGGTCGTGTGGTTCGAGTAACAGACGAATAGCGAGATTCAAACGTTTACTTTTGGAAGTACCTACCTCCTCCAAAATATTTCCAATTGCTATGAATAAAATACAAATTCGTTAAACTGCAAAACAGTTGGTTGGCGATACGCTCTTAGCTGTAATTAACATAATGTAACACTGAACTGTACACCGGTGGATGAGGTCGGGATTGGATGATCAGACTCTCCTACTTACATAATACCCATCGTGAGGAAATCTGCATAGATACGCTTGTTGAAGAAAAAACGCTTATGAATTTATGTGATGTCCACAATACGTATTGGGTACGCGTGGTAGACTAATGCTGTGTGTGTCATGTGCCCCAGCAGGTATATTAGGATGGTAAAGCCTGACCAGGAAAATAAAAAACCTGGATTGGGGGCGCTGCAATCGACTGTCACCTTTAATGTTAGTGTTCCAAGTACAAAAATTAGTTCCAATTATTTTCCGCCACATGCCGAGGTTTTTTATATTTCTGGTCAGGCTTTAATAAGGTCAAGTTACGAACGGATAGCGAGATCATAGAGTTAGAAAGAAAAGAGCGGGATTCAGTTTGAAAAAAAGTTGAAAGAAGTATAGTAAGTGGGTGGGATGTTGGGATCACACACGAAGACGCATTGACAGAGCGGCAGACGCCAGTCCTCGTGTATGAAAGCGCTAACTATGATATAGTTAGACAAGAAAAACAATCCTATACTTACAACAAAGTGTACAAAAAACCCAGTATAAACCCCTGTATGCAACCTTACTATCTAAGGCTGTATCTAACGCCGACATCATGTGCAGATACGGATAATTACCTCCCCGAGGGCTCCTCCATCTTGCTGTCCCGGTAATGAGCGCCATTTTATTTGCCCCCTATTTGTAGACGTAGCCGGGATTTACATGCATCTTTATTATCATCGTTAAATTGCTGTAAGATCCTCTTGTCTATGGTCTGTCTCTTTTTTTTTATAAGGTAATTTGGGTTCGTTTTTCAGCGTGTTGAGTATTTGTTATTAGTTAGACATACAACACAGAAATTACAAGATAAAATTTAGAAAACATAGACACAGATATAATAATTAACAGAAACACAAAAAAGAAGACTTTAGGGTTTCGTAGTCAAACACCTTATACTTTCGTCCATTCTGTCTGTCAGTATGGCTGCCTCATATTATCTCATTTTTTGAACCTGGCAAGAAGACAGATAAACCTAAAAACAATATGGCATACAACGAAAAGGGGATTGGACAAAAATAGTTTTTTCTACTCAATGCAGTGAGGTGTCATGTCGGTGGATAACTCTTGTAAAATGGAAGAAAATACCCGTACTAACTATTGCTTGTAAGATCCTCAAGATATATGCGCTCAAATTTTTAAATAGGGTAAAACCTCCGAATTTTTTCGCTCAGCCTACTGCCACTACCATAAAACACCGTTTTTGCCGTAATACAGCCTTATATCAATGGTCTATCCATGTGGTAATGTTTAAGCAATATCTTCCTCTGAACGTTCAATATCAATAGAAGCATCATCGCAACGATGGACAGAGCCGGACGGGATCTGAGCCTGGATAATCCCCACAAAGATTTATTGTGTTGTCCAGCCAACGTCAGCGGTCCTCTTAGATCCGTTACAGTTGTTGCAGTGAGGCGTAGGGGGATCGGGAGATCGTGAAATGTCTGTTAAATAAGGGTAATACTTGAAACTGGCGAGCATGCAGGAGAGGATATGAATAAAGAAAGAAACACGATTATGTTAGGAGTAGGAGGGGGATTGGGAGTTCGTGAAATGTCCGTAAAATATTAATGGTCAGGTGCGAAATACGAGAAAATACAGTGCGACATAAAAGAGTAGAAAATAAATGAGGGCGCTGCACAGGGCGCTGCCTCCACCCAAGAACGTCAAAATCACGCATAAGCTGGCAAGACCGACCTACAAATTGTACTGAAATATTTAGTTCCTGCTGTCACCGTTTTCTACTCTTTTATGTCGCACTGTAATTATGAGAAGATAAGAGTTAAAAAAAGAGATAGAGCGTAGTAAATAAAGAATGCCCTAGTTTCGCTTCAATTGTTGTTTATTTAGAACTATTAAACATAAAGTCAAGTTCCTGCTTAGAATGAACCACCCTAATTCTTCCCGTGGGTGCCGCACGAGGCGATTATGGGATTAAAGGTTTCTTAAGCAATGTTTGTCGGCGACATAATTCGCGCCTTTTGGTGTAGAGACCTAGGACCCCATGGTTTCCAGATGCCCGAAAGTATTTAAAAATTCAAGGTTAGTCGACACTACAGGTGACGACTGGCGCGTACTTCGGTAAGCGAATAAGCATCGCTATCCAAAAAGGAAACGCTGCCAGCGTTCTGGGCGCCCTTACACATTGCAGCGATCTTGAAAGGGTAATCTGTATTGGTTCACCGATCGATAAGATCGGTTTTATGCTAAGACATTTCATGAAAAGTCACTTTAACTAGTAACTGCCTTGAGACTGCAACATTATAGACTTGAGCTTTTCAAAGAAAGTATAGCAACGTTGCAAAAAAGAAAGAGATACCAATGCTATTGAATTTTTGAAGAATTTTATGTGCGACACATGGATTTTTGAGGAATACGATTTGATATCGATCGATTGTCTCTGCCTACCCCAGTATCACATAAACGCGAGTGTAATTTATGTATGTGTGGGATTTAAGAACAATAAAACAAACAATTAATTTCCAATATAGCCCAGTTGGTGTTTTAGTGAATCTAGTGAACCTGCCTGTTGATCTGAAGGATTCTGGTACCGGTACCTACTTTCAATTGGACTAGATAATCTGTGTGATCATGTCTATTAATTATTTATAATTTACTTTATTGTACACACAAAATTACAGAAAAAAACAATCAAAATAGACAATAGACATGTACAAAGGGCGAGCATGTACACTTTATTGTACACACAATATTAGAATTAACATGTCAAACTTATTTGAAGTGTGTTTAAAATGTATACAAATTATTACTTTCTTTTGTTATGCTTTTCTGAATTTCTGTACATTTAACTTTAAATAAATTATTTTATATATTTATTATTTTAAGACCTGGAAAAGCGCCTGGTAGATTCGACCGGGGATCCAAGGGCTGGCGCTTTCCTCGCTCAACGGATCAGTTTAGCCGTTCAACGAGGAAACGCTGCCAGCATCTTGGCTACCCTCCCGCGCGGTCCAAACCTGCACCATATTTCAGGTAAAGTTAGTTATAATTTGGAGTGAAGATAGCTTGACAAAGAAGAAGCCTAGAGCAAGTAGTGGGGTAGGGCCTGACATAACCTCAGGGTTAAAAGCCCCAATAAAAAAAAAATTTAGTGGGGTAAGTATCAGGGTAGCGATGATGATGATCGGGTTTTACAGCAATGAAGCATAATTTGATGAAAAAGCTTGTGCTTGCTGCGATTAATCTCCCAACAAATTCCATCGATGGATACTAAATGGAAAATAATCAAAATGGAGAGCTAAAGTACAGTGGGAGTGATATAAATGAGGAATCGTTTTAGTTCGCGGCGCACTAATCGGCTTAGGTACAGCGCCGCTCCGAACAGATTCCTAACTGACTGTACTTTACTGTTTGGTTATTCTTACATATATGTACTTGTGTACGGTGTAGCTTTATTATGGACTTTATTTAGTATACAATGAGGTCGATAGTTTGCACACAGGGTGTAACAAAATACCTTAGTAATGTTTTAAGAGGATAGCTCTTATAGCGCGCTCTATACAAACTAAGTTTGTGCCTATTTTCAATATTAGCCAATAAAAGCCAATTATTTTTTTTACATGATCTAGAAACTATCGTGTGTCGGTATTTTGTCAGAGTGCTGTTAAAATATTATATGGTTTCAAAGTTACCGTGGGTTAAGATTCCCATAAAAAAAATACAAATCTTAAATTAATCCTAACTAAAAATATTTGAACGGAAATCTGATACAGAGATTCAATTCATCGTGTTTGAAAAATGTCATTGACTCATCATCATTCGAACATTCTTTCATTGACTTGTAATTTAATTGGTTAGTATTGAAAATAGGATGAAACTTAATATGCATGCCGCGCGCTCGGGTGCCTTCGCAAATATATATTTAATGAGGTGGTTTAGATCATCACACTGAACAATTTTCAATGTGGAACCAACATAAAAATAAAAAAAAAACGTCGAACAAGTCGACTTTTGTATGAATCATCTGAATTTCATGACTAATTATTGTTTTGTTTCTTCCATTTGAAAACTAGCTGAAAGAAAAACGGTTCGTTTGTTAAAAATGTCAATCGATACAACAACAATGAACTTATCAACAAACGTAGATTCGATGGAGATACATTTGGCCAGTTTCCGGTGTAGTGACAGCGCGCACCGGAAGCGGTCACGCAGCCGAGACCACTTCCGGCGGCCGTAACTGTCGCCATTCGTCACTTCCTGTCCTACACTAACGCGCTTTATTGACTGGATCACGTAGGTATTAGATGATGCTTTTTAATGTATTGGGGTAGTATATAGGGTCCTTCTTAATATGCTGACACTTTTTTAAGGGGATGATCAGACCATCATAGTGAAAAACTTTCTCTATGGGACCAACATCGAAATCACGCAAAAAAAAATCAGCTGGCTCTCTGGCACTGGCAGCAAACAATTGGCTCGAGTAGGTTTGCACTTTTGTATGGAACAGCAGAATTTTTTCCCAATTTCGATGTTCGTACCTTACAGAAAGTTTTTCAGTTTGACGGTCTGATTATCCTCTTAAAAAAGTGTCAGCATATTAAGAAGGACCCTATACAAGGTGTTACAAAAATACAAATAAACCTTTAAGGGGGTGGTATAGACCATCAAACTGAACAACTTTCACTATGGGACCAACATCGAAATCGCGAAAAAAAAAATTGATGTTCTATACTCTACAAATCGACTAGAGCTAAAAGCTTTTTGCGATTTCGATGTTGGTCCCATAGAGAAAGTTGTTCAGTTTGACGGTCTAAACAATCCCCTTAAGAGTTTCAAATATTTATTTATTTAATTTATTTATTTAACACTTTATTGTACACAATAATACAGAAATAACAATTATAGTAGACATGTACAAAAGGCGAGCTTATCTCTAAAGAGATTTCTTCCAGCAGACCCGCAACAGAGACAGTTCTAAAGTGTGAGGCAGACTTAATGTGTACAGCACAAAACAAAATTAAATGATAAAACTATATGTAGATGTAGCGTTAATAAAATATATACATATACATACATATATATATATATATATGACGGCGCCTGGTGCCATCCCTCTACGGCACCTGGCGCCATCTCTCAAGTTAAAACAGAACAAGATCGCACACTAATGATGGTGCCTTGCTACAGCGCCGCCTGGTGTCGGTCTAGTGGAACGTCGGGTGTCTGTAAATGTGGTTGACAGCCATGTCAAGAGGAGTTGAGTTGAAGATTTGAATAGGAATGGCTGCACCACCGCATAACTCGACGGATCGCTAGTTCTGTGTAATCTCGGTAGTTCTACTATTAAGCAGTGATCTGTTTGCGATGAAGGCCCTCCTGCACCTATATCAGAAGTGTAAACAAACTTGCGCCCAAGAGAAATAAAATCGTCTATAGAAAAATGTTGATGGTTATTTGACAGCTAAAACCTAGCTTTTGTTTCAAGAGTCAAGACCTGATGATAGTTTTATCACGAGGTTCCAAATCGATGCGAATGAAACAGCGGCTGAATCTGCATCTGCATCAATCTGCATTCTAAATACATGGAACATGATCTAACGTATGTCCTGCCTACTCATATGGCTAGTGGCGGAACGACGAGCAGTAATTTTCAACCCCACCAGTTGACGAATGATTTACAGTAAAGTCGACGGATACATAATACAGTTCATACAGTACGGACACTCCCTGCACTCATTCGTGGAAGACAGATGGAAGACAACTACAGTGTCTACAGTAGGCAATATGGTTTTGCTAATGCCAGGCCAGCGTTTGGCCCGGCCTTGTTGTATGAAGTGTCCAGGATGAGATAGTGGGCAAGTTATCTCCGTGTTGGTATGGTATAATTAATGTTTGTGGTTCGAAATAGACTTTGGTCACGGATTATTGGTGAGAATTTTGTCGGATATTGCTGTGTTGTACCTGGTTTCATCTATTTAGAATGGGCTTTTGTGTTGTAAACTTATATTCCAGAAAGCACAATAGTTCTTCTAGTAAAACGTGTTCTGAGGATTTAGAATATCTCAGACTACTCCCTCAGGGAACATAGTAGTGATCATACGATACTACTATAGTTCGTTGAATGCAGGCAGTGTAGTCAGAAACATCGCTGTAGTATCTAAGCCTAAATTTTTATAAAATATGGCTTTTATGGTTTCCATGCTTTTGTCATGCCGTCATGCCTGTATACACTCTATTTCAAAGGCATGTTTCTGTTGTATTTACAATAAAAACTTATTCGTATTTGCTTCTGTGTACAAGGTAACGTAACTCTGTACCCAGATGCTGCTGAAGAATTTAGGTGTCTCAATCTGCCTGTTGCTGACGCGATGTGGAACTTAATAGGTGATTAAGAGCTCTCTTTGTCGGCTCGTAAATCGCGTCATGTTCAGTCAGGTCAGGCCAAACTCCGAAACTCCTTCATACATCATCCTTCCAACAAGATTACGGCATTTGAAACTTGTCCTCGACTTCCGATTCCGATTTAGAAGTGAAACAAGGTCCTTATTGTGTGTTGAATTTGGGTTGTAATGTAAATGGTGGTTGTATTTGCACATTGTTGAAATTGATCGCCGAGCCCTGGGCTCTTGTGAGTGTGCACACATTTTTTACTAATTTATAATTGCGGTTTATGGACTTTTAATTTTTTATGCAATGTTTCTGGCCACACCGAAAGTGATTATTGCCGTGAGTTTCTGTATGTATGTAACTTTTGATCAAGAAATAATGTAACGGTGGTTATTATGTGATGGTTTTCGTAGATAAAAGTCAGGATTGTGTTTTGTGGATGTCAAGTGTTAACGCAACTGCATGGTCGAGCGGGCGTGCCACCTCTTTGGACAACGACTCCAAGTATTGTTTTTTAATGTTGTCTTTTATTGTTGTTCTTGATTCACAAACTAATAATGTCTTGATTGTCGTTGTCACGATGACGTTCGGTTGATTGTTGATTCATATCGCAAATAAATAACAAATATTGAATTGAATTGAGCAAATAAATTCGTGCTGTAGGTGTTTGATGCTAAATGGCACTGGATACATCGAAGCATTGTAAGATCGAAATATCTTTGTTGTGAAATATGAACTATTACAACGAACTCGTTTAGAAGGCCTTTTTTTAGCGGAGGAAGACAAAGTAAGGATTTACATCCCTTTTTAACTGAGTGCTGGTATACTGTATGAATGAAACACAATTCTCTACTATGTTCATGGTTATCTAGTAGATTTCGACGCCGAACCATTGAGGTACTATGTTAACTAGAGAAGCTACCGAGCAGTAATGTTTTGTAACACGCGTTAGGGTGCACGCGCTCTAACCCACTTAGCCTGAGCCAGGCGCTCGTCGCAGCCTGACGCTCCCAGCACGCGCCCCACACTGCTGATCATGGTGCACAGATTTTGTTCGCGTTGTCTGCTCTATACATAATTACTCAATGCGCCGAACCAGTTCTTCGTCACTCGCGTTTGTCAGCTGCGATAAATTCTTACCTACGGCGCCTTGTATCTCATAACCATGAGGTACAGGGTGTCGCGTTTTGATATAAGTCGCATTTTAGTTCTCGTTTCTGAAGACCAAAGTTTGAAATTCGAAAAGCGCGCGAAACTGGGATGAGTGCGATACCTATCTGTTACGGTAGTAGGTAACTGTTGGATAATCTGTTTCCGAACTCGTGGTTCTGTTGTAAGATGGTGTGCTATATTTAGTTTGGACAATATTATGATGGTGGTGGTATCTCAGGTTTCCTTTTCTAACTTCGTGGTCAATGTGTAGACATAAATATGGGAGCTTTTTCTTTTGGGAGCCAATGTAAGTCAAAGAGCATAAAATTACTACGTTCTAATGTCAGATTTACACGAGGTTTCTAATTCCCTGCTTTTGTTGGTAAAGATGTTATTATTTAAACTGAAATAACACGTACCTATCTGGTATTTAAAAATATGTACGGGATGCATGAATCATTACAGCCAATGCCGAATATAGCCCGATGCAGTTTATGGATTAGAAAAATGTGGTTTGTCCGTACAAAAATTGCCGAGGTCACAATGCCATAACCCAAAACAGAGTCCAAATAGCCATTATTATGCGGCTTTTCTCAGAGCATCAAATCATGCACATGTTGTTTTACTATTGAACATACCTAAATCGCCGAAATTATTTCTTCCAGTCACGGATTATAGAAGAGTACAGTTGCAATAACAATCCATATTAGTAGACCTCCTTAAAAAAGTAACAATGTGAAACTTCTTCTTCTGGTTCTGTGCGAAAGTGCATGTTAGTGCTTAGTGTCTCGACGTTGAGATAATTGATAACTAATATTGCTTCGTCCGTTTCCGAGAGTATTTCTTTGTGGGTTGACCTTGAACTGTCTTTATCATAAACTTGGTATGTTTATCCTGAAACTCTTGCTATAGGTATGATGTTCAGTTTTTTTTGATACGGCGTATTTGATAAACTGTTCAGTTTGCTGTGAGACCCTTTTCAAGTCAATGGCTGTTTTCTTGAGTCTTTCGGCAATTATTTCTTGACGTTGTAGTCTAGCTGTAGTGGCTCCATGGTTGAAGGATAAGATAACTACAGCCTTAGAAGATGTGGTTAGCATACAGTAAGTCTTGCTCTCATGTTGGCCGATGTTTGTACTTTATCAGTGGCGCAGCGCAGCGTCGTAGGTCTTGTGATTTCCGATATGGTTGTTTGTGTCCATAAAGATGTATTTTATGTTGTTGTCTAATCACCACAATGCAGGTTCGGCCTAAATTCTGGTGCTTACGTTTGCACTACCTTGGTAATCTATGTGAGAATGTCTAAAAATAAAGATCTAATGTATACCTTAATTTGTCTGTTTAAGCGAGAAGATTCGTCGAGATCAGCGCGCACAAAAGAGCATAAATAAAAGAGACAAACGTTGTAACTTGCTTTGTGTCAACCTGTTATGTTTGCGGCAAGCCAGGACGCATGACTACCATCCGATCAGACCGAAAAAGCAGTAGAAGAGTTCTTGTCAAGTGAAGGAGGTTAATCAATGTGAACAATGAATGTCCAGAGGTACCTCGAAAGCATGATCCGCGGTGAGCCCGCCTTTTTCTGGATGTGCCATGACGGCGCCAGAAGATGTTACAGTTAACACGGGTCACCTTAATGGCCCGTGTTTTTGGAAACGGAATTCTATGCTATGCATTGACTACTTATATGAGGGACTCGCCTTGCGGTAGCATTTCCCCGCAAATCTGCCACGGTATAAGATCAATTGATCATGTGCAGTTTACATTCAATTTTATACCTTATCACTAAACGAGACAGCCTATAATTGCGAAATAAATAACTTCGAATCTAGAACGTTTGGGGTTCACACGAGACTGCTTTTCATGATTTTTGACATTCAAAATTAGAATCTAAAATTATGGGGAATAAAATCCAAAGTTGCGGATTGCATATTACCTCGCCCCCCGCAAAAAGTGGAAGAAATGTTTGTAAGAAGAATTACACGCGTTACTAGTCCTCATATAAGTATACCTAGTCAAAGATGCTATGTGATAAGATAATTGATGGAGTAGCGGCGCGGTGAAAGCAATTCTGGCGGTCGTAGTGTCGTCCGAGCCATACCCCTTGTGTGTGGGGGTTGGTTGGAGGGACGCACTCGTCTGTCCAGGTTGTTGTGAGATTGGACGGGGGGGCTGCCGTCCGTGCCACACCTTTTTGGTTGGTAGAATGGACGCACCCGGCCCAACGGTGAAGAACATGTCGAGATGCAGTCTGACGATGATGCGAGATTGTTGTCAGGCTGGACGAGCGGGAATTCAGATCTGCCGTATGGTTGATGTTTGCTTGTTTCTTGCAGGGCCGCAGTAAGATACGCCCGAGGACGGTCGACAGTCAGTCTGGCCGTGACGGCGCCTGGTGCCATCCCTCTACGGCACCTGGCGCCATCTCTCAAGTTAAAACAGAACAAGATCGCACACTAATGATGGTGCCTTGCTACAGCGCCGCCTGGTGTCGGTCTAGTGGAACGTCGGGTGTCTGTAAATGTGGTTGACAGCCATGTCAAGAGGAGTTGAGTTGAAGATTTGAATAGGAATGGCTGCACCACCGCATAACTCGACGGATCGCTAGTTCTGTGTAATCTCGGTAGTTCTACTATTAAGCAGTGATCTGTTTGCGATGAAGGCCCTCCTGCACCTATATATATATATAGGGTCCTTCTTAATATGCTGACACTTTTTTAAGGGGATGATCAGACCATCAAACTGAACATCTTTCTCTATGGCGCCAATATCGAAATCGCGAAAAAAAAATCAGCCCCTCCATACAAAATTGCAAACGTACTCAAGCCAAATGTATGGGACAGCTGATTTTTTTTTCGCGATTTCGATGTTGGGCCCATAGAAAAAGTTGTTCAGTTTAATGGTCTGATCATCTCCTTAAAAAAGTGTCAGCATATTAAGAAGGACCCTTTGGAGGAAAAGGGAAGATCTTCCACGGGCTAGTTGGAATGCCCGGGACCGCGGTCCAACAGTTCTTAGTTGGATGTTGTATATATGCAAAGTCTCTTGATAACTTCGATAGTGCGATTCAGGACTCGCCTTATGATTGGTTGTTATTCGTAATGAGCTGTGATGCGTTGGACAGATCCATATTGTGATTGGCCGTCTTCTGTGTGACGTGCTAGGTCGCATGCGCTGACCTAGATAGATCTCTGTTTTACATCGACTCGATCTATGTGTTCGGCATTGTTGCTTAGTCAGCTCTCGTAGCTCCGCTACAATACTCCCCCTCCAGACGGAGTGTCGAAACTTGTCTTTAGCTTGCTTGGTACGCATTCAGTCCAGGCATGGCAATTCTTCATGAAGGCTTGTGTACGGCGTGTGACGGTGTGACCCCAATGGTTGCTGACCGTTGCGCTGGCCGATAACCTCTGCTGCGGAAATGCGGGACCTTTATGCTTTGTAGGCTAGTTCAGGACCTCGTTGCTGCTCCGTGTTGCTGCCATCTTCAGTGACTGCTACGTACCAGAAGGTTGATTGCTCAATTGTCGGTGGTCACCAGTTTGGAGGAAAAGGGAAGATCTTCCACGGGCTAGTTGGAATGCCCGGGACCGCGGTCCAACAGTTCTTAGTTGGATGTTGTATATATGCAAAGTCTCTTGATAACTTCGATAGTGCGATTCAGGACTCGCCTTATGATTGGTTGTTATTCGTAATGAGCTGTGATGCGTTGGACAGATCCATATTGTGATTGGCCGTCTTCTGTGTGACGTGCTAGGTCGCATGCGCTGACCTAGATAGATCTCTGTTTTACATCGACTCGATCTATGTGTTCGGCATTGTTGCTTAGTCAGCTCTCGTAGCTCCGCTACAAGTAGGACCCTGTATATATATATATATATATATATATATATATACATATAAAAATAACTATACATACTTAAACATAATTACTTATATAAATAAATAGATATAATAAACATACATACACTATGGCTTATTAAAGAGAGTGATAGTGTTCATTCACTTGCTTTTTGAAGGAAGCAAAAGTTTGACAATCACGAATATTGGCGGGGAGTGAGTTCCACAACCGGGCAGCATGGATAGTTAAAGAGTAGGAGTAGAAGTCGGTGGAGTGGGATGGGATTCTAAGTTGAGTACGGATATGAGATCGACAAGGTTTGTCAGGAGGGCGGGAGAAGGAGAAACGATCACGATCAGATAACTAGGGGCAGAAGGATTGTGAAGGATTTTGTAGTGGAGGCAGAGGATATGGACGTTACGACGCTTGCGTATGGGGAGCCACTTTAATTGCGCCCTAAACTCGGATACGTGGTCGTATTTACGTAAGCCAAAAACAAAACGTATGGCTAGGTTTTTGAGTCTTTCCAGTTTATTATTCAACTCCTCAGTGCAGTCGAGATAACAGACATCCGCGTAGTCAATAATAGGAAGGATGAGGGATTGGGCTAAGGAGATTTTAGTTTTGAAAGGTAGGAAATTTTGAAGACGTTTAAGGGAGTGAAAGGAAAAGTTGACTTTTTTACTAATTTGGTTAATGTGTTCTACCCAGGACAAGTTGGAGTCAAATATGACACCGAGATTTTTGGCGGACGTTGTTGTAAACAACAGAAGGGATTACAGACAAATTAAGACGGTTACACATGTTCCTACTACCGATGACCATGGTCTGCGACTTAGAGGTATTATTGATTTATTGTTACCTACTTATGAAACACTCTGTATAGGCTTCATAAATAACTAGTTGCAGACCTGACTTCTAGTAAAATATCGATACTCAGATATTGCTATATTTATAAATCTGACTAACCTTTCGGGGAATATTGTAAGGCATATAAGCATAAGTATATGCTCACGACTATATTCCCCGAGGGGGTAGTCAGAGATATTCTGAAACCTCAGAACATCCACGAAGGAAGGAAGGAACTGGAAGGAAGAAGATAGGAAGGAGGGATTGGAAGGTACTTACCCAATTTAAATGTATGGAATAGGAGTGTAAACTGTGGCTCGACTCGCCGGCTATTTTTACGCTACTTACCTTATAGGGTGATGGCTACAGCTATTGGCCATGCTACAGTAATTGTCCGTTTTAAAGAATGAACAACAGGTGAGCGCAAATCGTGAAATACTTGGCCTATGGCGCAAATGAACCACATTGTTGTTGTTGATATCTAACATCTTTCCTCTCGCTTTCCTGCAATCTGTGAGTGATTTCGTGAAAAGGGACGAAAGTGTGTTACAGGGAGACGCGCGCGCTATTTGAATTGACCATTAGCACGCGCGTTGGTAGAGATGGTTTCAACCATAAAGGTATTATACCAGGAATAGAGGAACTGACAGCTGAGAGAGCGACATGTATCTAGCGGCACCACTGTATAATAGAGATACGTGACGCGAGGCAATAGAACCGTTTTCTTATCTCTTACCAATTTTTACAATTCGGTTTCCGTGAATAATTGCGAATCTAAAGTGAAATCGTAGATAATTTTGTGAAATATACTGACACTACTTCATTAATTTATCCAAGATTTCACGTTAGATTCAGAATTATAGACAGTATTCGAATTTTTGCCTGCGAATAGTCTCCTGAAAACATCCAAAAACGGTTTCGTTTGACAACTCATGTCAGTTGCTCTTTTCCTGTAAGTACCTTTATGGTTTCAACCAACCAGAAAGCTGGAAATACGTATACTGGAGTATAGACTGCCTTACAAAAAACAGTTTCACTGAAACATCTAATATCCGTTTCTAAAATCAACCATCAAATTCAACGATTACAATAAAAATCGGTCAAGAGCGAGTCGTGCTACTCGGTTCCGTACCACACCAGCACACAACATAATTTAAGCATACATAAAAGTTTTGTTTTCTCCTGAACCTTTTCCGCGAGACCGACTCACACTTGGCCAGATTTCATTATTTGTTGTTATACTGTAGAGTTTGTTCTATTAGCACAACAAGTTTGACGTTTGTATGTATTGTTTTTACGATAGAACGAGAAGAAAAAACATTGATAAGAACTATTGTTTCTTGTATGATGACACATCTTGTACACACGGCGACACATCAGGTTACGCACCCTATATACCCACAACTACACTTCGTATAAAACACAAAATAGTGTGGTAGAGAGCCTGCATAGACGCGGCTGCCGGCGCGGGCGCAGCGTGCCGTGAGACGAAACAACAACATACCGCACCCTCTCGCACGATTCGCAGCGTTCAACTTCTAATAGTTCAAAGTCCAAACAGGGTAGCCTGAGCCGAGGCCGTGTGTACACTCTTCTCTCCTGGTACTTCTCAATGGCGGTAAAAACGGCAGTAAAATACTTACATAAACTCACGACCAAAATCCCTTTCGGGGAGTGGAGATAAATTGCTAGCTTTCAAAAATATCACTTGTACACTTTTGCGGCAGTAGGACCACGAGGATTTTAAAATCCTGTTGGTCCTACTAGGGGGACTAAGCGGTAAGACCAACAGTCCGTAAGGACTTTTTTGACATTATATTTTATAATAACGCACATTCGGTGAAAATTTCAACTATCTAGCTGTTACGGTTCAAAAGTTAAAGCCCTCAATAAATAGGTAGGACAGACCATGGACAGACAGATAGATAGACCGACGGAAGGATAGACGGACAGACAGCGTAGGTTTATGAATAGGGTCCCGTTTTCACCCTAAAAATGGAATGTTTTACGTCGGAGCTTTCACTGCTCAAAGAGACAATTTTCTGCTTTCTTTGTGATTCACAATCGAATTTAAATTTTCTACTTTTGTCCGTCTGTCAGTATAACCGCCCTTTATTCTGTACAAAGGAGGCATTATGTTTTATTATTATTTCTTTTATTTTTATTGTTCGTCACTGTGAAAGGTACGGTCAGGGGAAAAATTCTAACTCGTAATTTTACAAATAAAATTAGAAATTAGCTGAGCTAATTTATATTGAGACAAGATGCAGGTTTTGTCGCGAGCAGTTTTCTTTCATGTGGTCTTCGCGCGGTTCACGTTTGAGCCTGCCACGAGGCTCCGCAATCCTTTCCAGCTGTGACTGTGTTTTTGCTAAAAACAATCCTTGACATTGGATACTCCTCCAAACCACTTGACACTGGCCGAAATGCACTGCTAAAGTCCATTTATAAATAAAAAACGATTTTCAGTTTTGCTCCTATCGTTAAGTGTTAGTAGCAGAAACGCTCATTTAAGTTAATCCCCCGATAAATCTCTTGCTGTCACTTTTTGTCTTGTTGACGTAGTAAAAGCTAGCAAGAGATTTAATTAAGGATTAACTTTAATGAGCGTTTCTGCAACTGAGTGTTTATGTGGTACTTAGTCTTTGTTTAAATGGATACCAAAGATGTTTAAGATTGTAATTCAGACTCATTCGTATTACTTTACTTCTACTTCCATAAATGAAACTTAGCAATACGTGTAGAGTAAAATAAAACGGACAATAAAGTAAATTGGTTGTGACTTGAAGAAGTTTAAAGAAAGGTATTTTTCCTAATGATACCTTTTGCTTAAAGTGTTTGAACTTGAAAACAATTCTCATCAGATAGTCCACAAAATTTTCTATTCATTCATGGTTTGTAAATTATTACGTAAAACTGAAGAAATACTTATTAGGTATGTTATAATATGAAAGTGACCATGACATGGTTGCGCTTTGCTGCTTTTGGCATGGCATTTGATATTATTTCTTTTGTAATTTTGCGGTGTAATTTAAATACGTAATTTTTTTTGCTCACTGTACCTACAAAAAAACGGAGGGAAATTCGTCGGGAACTTCCCGCATTATACACAGCTATAAGAAATAATTTGTGGTAAAATCTGTTTTGAAATTTGGTTGGTTTGACTTTGTTAAAACTTTTCACACGGATTGAGTTCAGAATGAATTAGGAATACCTACGTTGTATTGTTAGTAACTAAGCCTGTGGGCAGAAAGTTTCCAAAAACAATAGGGTGTTAACTTTAATACGTTACATATTTTAGGGTGTGCTTCAGATTGTCAAACAGAACAACTTGTAGGTACTATGGGACCAACTTAGAGATCGCGAAAAAAAATCTACTGTTCTATTCCATAGGTATTTTTATTTTTATTTAATGGCGTTTCCTTGTTAGATTTCGCCAGTGTCAAGTGTTGAAGATATATTTATTAGATATTGTACGGTAATAAGATATGGCGATCTCAATGCCCCGTTTTGAAAAAAACACTCACTCGAAACCGCCTTGAAACGGCGGAGCGACGTGGCCAATTAAATCGCAAGCCGACTGCCGACACACGTCCTCTATTGTTACCCCCTTAGCTACGCGACTCCTCAAATCAACTGTTTCAATACGTTTTGGTCGAGCAGAATATTGTCATTTTCTATGGAACAGCTGATTATTTTTTTTACTATTTTGCAATTGGCAGTTGGAAAGTTGTTCAGTTTGGTAGTCTGAAGCACCCTGTTCGATATATTGTAACGCTTAGGTATAAAATAATTCAGACATTGTAATTTGATAAATTAACAACTCTCTAAGCTCTTTAATGTTTGTATGCTATGTTTTATATCCATGAATACCTGTTATGAGCATGTATGGTACTGAAATAAGGTCCCTCTTACATGGATAGAGTAATAAGATAATTTTATAACCTGAGTCATAAACAATAAATGACGATAGGTAATGTTATTGTGTATAACTTCCTCAATAAGTTTGCAAAATAACCAACGAATCGATAACAAACATGACTAAAATATGAGTAAACATCCTTTACTTGTTTGAATAAAAACACCTAAAATATACAGTTGATTTATTTCAGTAAACTACGCTTACAATGTACCTTTTATTCATAACATAATTTTGGGATTGTAAATTGAATGATTTGTCTCGAGCGCATTAATCATTTCTAATTTTTTATATCACTTATTCTGTGCTATCACTAAAATGAGTAGTCTTTTTATTTTCAACAATGTTAATAAGCGCTTAATAGTTGTATTTTTATTATGTTCGGGTCACTTGTTGCAATGGGGCTACTTACCAAACAAGAATGTAGTACCAATGAATGGAAAGCGAACAATCTAGATAAAAATAAAAACGCACCAAAAGATTTAAAGTACATTCTTTTATGGACTAGACCTGACTTCGCTCCTTTCTACTACTTCGGAAGAGGGCAGGAAACGTTCAGAGCGAAAAACTGTTCCGTAAACAATTGCTACGTCACTGACGATAGAAACTTCTTCGGTGGTAATATTACGAAGTTCGATGCAGTGGCATTTAACGTTCGCAATTTAGGCGTATGCGCAAAATTTTCAGATCTTCCTCAGTCTCGATCTCCGCATCAGAAATACATATTTTTTTCCTCAGAGTCAGCTGACAATTACCCTATTTGTAGTAATTTGTTTGACGGGTTCTTCAATTGGACTTCGACGTACAAGTTGGACTCTGATATTCCAGCACCGTACATGCTCATAAAAGGTATTCATGGAGACGTTGTTGGCCCCAAACTTAAAATGAAATGGGTGGAAGATATAAACGAAATAGATAAAGACTTGTACAGCAAGGTACAGAATAAAAGCAAATTAGCAGCTTGGTTTGTGACGAATTGTAATACACGAAGTGGTAGAGAAAAATATGTCGCAAAGCTACAAAAGTCATTGAAACAATACGGGATGGAAGTGAATGTGTTCGGAGATTGTGGAACTTTGGAATGTCCGAAGAGTCACCAAGAGAAATGTAACATGATGCTGGAGAGAGACTACTACTTCTACTTGGCTATGGAGAACACAATAACTCCAGATTACTTGACGGAGAAAGTGTTGATTGGTTTAAACAATTACGTTGTGCCCATTGTGTTTGGAGGAGCTCATATTTCAAGGTAGAAAACCGATAGGTACATAAGTCATAACCTTTTTAGGGTGAAGCGGTGTGAAGACAGCTGCGATGGACCTGGTCGGCTTCGGGTTGATGGCGTGTGACTGCTGCTTGTTTGACCTGGTCGAGGGTTGTGAAGGGTTGGTTGAACTGGTTGCTGCTCTGTGTTGGTGCTGCTCTGCGGTGTTCAGTTCATTTTTTGTGACCCTTTTCGTTGTATGGGGTGGTAGAGGGCATAGAACAGACGACATTGTCAGTAAAAGAGGTGGATCAAAACGCGCTTGTGGACTAAGCAATTTTTATGCTTTTATCTGTATGAAAAATCTCAGTAAAAATAACTTATTATACATTTTTGTACACCTCTCCATATTTTAAAATAAGCATAGCATAAGCATAAGCATATGCTCACGACTATATTCCCCGAGGGGGTAGTCAGAGATATTCTGAAACCTCAGAACATCCACGTTTCACCAGAAGTACCGAAACACTGTCCAGTGTGACGGGGGGTGAGCCCGTCGCCACTTATAATGGACAGTGGGTACAATACACGCCTCGAAATGGAAGCATGCAGGTTTCCTCACGATGTTTTCCTTCACCGAAAAGCCAGTGGTGTAACAAATCGTACATAAATTCCGAAAAACTCATTGGTACGAGTCGGCTTGGACGGGGATCGAACCATCGTCTCCTGCACGGCAGGCAAGGTTACTCGCCACTGGACCACCACGGCCTAATATTAAAATAATAGTGTTAAAATCTAGAAATATTCAAAAACTTACTTCAAAATGCTTTCTAACTAAAGAAATAATTTCCAGATTTCTACCTCCAAGATCATATCTCAATGCTATGATACATAGTCCAAAGAACCTGGCACGTACTATGGTGACTCTAATGTCTAATCCGACACTATATAGCCAGTACTTCAGATGGAGACAACATTACACTTACCACAAGGCAGAGGCTGAAGAAAACATTTGCAGAGTTTGTGCTTCATTGAACAATAGAACAATGATGAAGACACAGACGATGTATAAAAACTTAAGGAGATGGTGGAATCCGAATTATGAAAAAATATGTAGGGTGCGACGGAAGACGGCGTACGATTGTTGAAATTTCGGTTAATATAAATCTTTTTTTCTCCCATCCGAACGGAAAGCGTCCATTTTCGTCCCGCTGCGCTAAACGAAGTTGCCGCTTTCTACCTCCGTCGAGGAGAAAAAGAGTATACTAATCTCGGGCAGTAAATAAGAAAGCCTCAGATCACATGTTTGTTCAATCTCAAATTACATAAGATCTGAGACCTTTCTTACTTTCCTGCCCTCGGTGTGTAATCTACTATACCATACGTATATACGTATAAGCACTAGCGTATCACGACCATTCTACCTCTAAGGTTAGCGAAAGCGCTTCTGAAGCGCTATTTTGGGTCAAATTGAGTGTTATACACAATTACTAACAAAATTTTAAAAATTCACACACTGAAACTAAACCAATATCCGTGAGGAATATGGCTCGAACAACGAAAAAACATTTTTGAACTTCCCATAGAAAATCAATCGGCTGATCAGCACTTTTGTATTGCACGTTCAAAAATTTCTCGTCTTTCGACCCATTTTCCTCAGGGAAAGTTGTTTAGTTACATTCTCTGAATACACCCTTATTATTTTGTTCATAATTAGCTACTAGTGGTGTATACACGTTTGAATCGAGGTCCTTCAGACCACAACTATGGAGTATGGAACCAATATCGAAAACGCTATCGCATAAAATAATGGCAAATAAATAATTAGCTGTTCCATAGAAAATGTCAAAGCTTCTCGACGAAAATGTATAACTGATTTTTTAAGCTATTTGAAAGTTGTTCCTAGAGTAAAAGTTGTTTAGTTTGAAGGTCTGAATCACCCTGTTCCGGCTTCAAAACTACCCCGATTCCACGGTTTGTACCCTCGGAATCAGCAAACTTTACTGCGTCAATCTGTCTAGGTGTCGTAGTGAGCAGAACAGTTTTATTGCGCCATACTTGGCCATACTTTTACAATACATTTCTGAAATTCCCTAAAATTATTCATTCATGTGTGAAAAACGATAAACAATAAATAAAATTCCATTCGCTCCAAACTTTACTTGTTTGGAAAGCAATAAGCAAATTATGATGCAAAATACATTCAAAAATTTAAGTAGGCAGGTACACAGCATTGTTTATTCGTAAGTCATCATTGTTTGAAATTCTGTTGATTTTATTTGGCTTCGAATGACAGTAGCAAGTGAGCAAGAAATTTTTTATAAATAGGTACCACTTATTTACCCATAGGAAATTTATTTCATAATTTTCGGAAAAATTAGTCATAGTTCTAAATCTACTCCTGGAAATGACTGCTACTTATCGAGTTAACAAATATTTCTATGCAAACACTAAAATGAGTCGTGCTCGGTTTTTCAACAACCCGCTTGCCAAGCGCTTTTCCGTTGTTTCTTTAACTATTTTCGGTTCTATTATTGTAACTGGCCTAATTAACAACATGTTATTTTCCAACGAATGGAGCTATGCCAAAAATAAAAGAAAATACACTCAAGTCTTCAAATACATTCTTCTATGGTCTAAACCTGATTTCGCCCCTTTCTTGTACTTCGGAAGAGGGCAGCAAAAGATCGTAGAGAAAAAATGTTCCATTAATAATTGCTACGTCACTGACGATAGAAACTTCTTCGGCGGGAATATTATGAAGTTCGATGCAGTGGCTTTCAACGTTCGCAATCTCGGCCCATGCGAAAATTTATCAGATCTTCCTCAGTCTAGATCTCCGCATCAAAAATATATACTCTTTGCCTCAGAGCCAGCTGACAATTACCCTATTTGTAGTAATGTCCTTGACGGATTCTTCAATTGGACTTCGACGTACAAGTTGGACTCTGATATTCCAGCACCGTACATGCGCATAAGAAATATTTATGGAGATATTGTTGGCCCCAAACTAAAAATGGAGTGGATGGAAAATATGTACAAAGTAGATAAAGACGTGTACAGCAAAATACAGAATAAGAGCAAAGTAGTAGCTTGGTTTGTGTCAAATTGTAACACACAAAGTGTTAGAGAAAAATATGTGGCAATGCTACAGAAGTCTTTGAAACAATACGGGATGAAAGTGGATGTGTTTGGAGATTGTGGCATTCTGGAATGCCCGAGGAGTCGCCAAGAGAATTGCAACAAGATGCTGGAGAGAGACTACTACTTCTACTTGGCTATGGAGAACACGATAACGCCAGATTACGTGACGGAGAAAGTGCTGACTGGGTTACAGAATTATGTTGTGCCCATTGTTTTTGGAGGAGGTAATTATTCAAGGTAGGAATAAAGTATAAAAGCACATAATACATGGCAGACTTTATAAATTATTATGCCGTGTTGCAATTTTCGAAATGACCAAGAGGAATATAATTCGGAGCGCATGTCATACAAACGAAATCTGGCTATATTTTAAGTATTAACCAATTAAAGTCAATGAATTTTTTCCGAAACAATCTAGAAACTAATCTCTATGCTTGTATGTTGTCAGATTTTCAATTAAAATATATAGTTTTAATGCTAGAATTAATTTAAGTTGTATCTTTGAGGCACTGTTACTTTAAAACTATTCATTTTAACGAAAATCGGATACAATACAAGCATAGAGATTAGTTTCTAGAAATTGTCATTCACATTCAATGCAATTGATTGAGTGACTTCAAGGATTGTTTTTCGAAAAGAACACTATCTTGAGCCACCACTGGAGCCCCGTTGTAGATCTGGAAGGGGGCAGCCAACGATCGACGGGCGACGCGACCGCCCAATAGCAGATCCACAACGTGACTCCATCACTTCTATTAAGAACATTAATTTGTTTTATTGGAGTTAGTGTTAAATGATGACTTCACTCCACCGCGAAGACAATAATTTATCCAAGGTCGAGTTGATGTGTCCAAAAAACACTGGTTTTATTATTATTTTCAACTTTTATCGTTTTGAAATGTCGGTTACAATTTTTTTAATGTTGTTATTGCACAATAATATCCATTTTCTAGTTTTTATGAAAGAAAATTTGGTGAGAAAGAGAAGTGATTTGTGGTTTATTTTTTGAGTTGCATTTTGGATCGTTTTTCTTGCAGTATTGTTCTGGATGAAGGCGATAAGCGACCATATTATCTTGGGTTTTTGGGAAAGGGATTACGTTCGTGATTTGTGTCGTGTGTGTCGTGTAGGTACCCAAACCTACTATTTCATTTTATTTTAATGTATTTTATGTCCTTACCTACTGTTAATGATTTCAGATTCCTACCACCAAAGTCATACCTAAACGCTCTAGTACAAAGTCCAGATGACCTTGCCCGTACCATGGTAGTCTTGATGCTGGATCCAAACCAATACAGCCAGTACTTCAGCTGGAGACGACATTACACTTACAATGAAGCAGAAGCAGACGAGAACATCTGCAACGTTTGTGCTGCATTGAACAACAGGGCAATGATGGAGACATCGACGTTACATAAAAATCTGAGGTCTTGGTGGCATCCGAATTATAGGCAGCTGTGTAAATTATCACGCATGTGGCTCAGCTTGATGATGGATTGCAGTATTAATAATAGTTCTTCTTCAGAATAATTGTTAAGCGAATGATGTGACTGAGAATGTGGTGATGCGTAGTGACTGTTTGTCATACTAGGCCTCACTTGCATCTCCTCATTTTTAGAGTGGCTTTCTGCATATCTCTAAATGCTCGCCAATGAAGAGTTTTCTAACCTTATTATTTCTAAAAGCTAGTAAAACTCACCGCTATTATAGGTGACGCGAGTTTGATGCAAAGATGGAAAAGGCTAAAAAGTAAAAAAAACAAAAATTATGTTACTGAGTCAGATGCATCAGTTAACGATACTTCGTCTGTTCATATTTGTATGCTTAGTGCGTTCACACACGATGACGCATTGACGCAGCGGCAGACGTCAGTCCGTCATTTGTGAAGCAAGGAGTTGTATGAAACCACACGTAGAAGCACACACGGTGACGCTTGACGCACCGTTTTATGGACTGGCATCTGCCGCTCCGTCACGTCAGTGCGTCATCGTGTGTGAACGCACTTACTTAAAACCATGAACCTATTTTAAAATTTGTATTCTATTAGCAATACTGCAACGTTGCTCATCCATCTCACCTCAACGACATAATTTAAATCGAGCCATTTCAAACTATTTTTTTCTTTTTTGTATCTTAAGCCTGCTGGATGGATGGAACTGTCTCAGGACAGGGATGCATGGAGGATAAGGGGGGAGGCCCTTTGACCAGCAGTGGAATGAAATTAAAATTACTATGGAGGCATCTTTCTATTGCTGATTGTGACTATCAAAAATCGCACTCCAGCTAACGCCCGTCGTCGGTGCGCTAATGATAGAACAAAGTGACAAAAAGTGGCCTATTTATTTATTAAGTACTTACCTAAATTAATTCAAAATTTTAATTTAATAAATTTTTCTTGTTTCCTATTTTTTTTTTTTTTGATAACGAAAGTGGTTTGGGAGGCGATGTCAAAAGTGACAGATAATTACAAAAATTACCTTCATTCATTCTTGAAATTTTCTGTCATTTTTTGTTATTTTTGTATGGCCGCGCTTATATACTTTTGACATCTGTTAGTTTTAACAGCTCCTGTCACTTAATCAATTTGGTACCGCATGCAGGTAAATATTCATTTCCGTGGTCCCGGTAATGGGTCGACCCACCGGGACCACGGGTAACCCCCTTCATCACCTTCTTAATAGGGGACAACTAGTCAAATTAGCAACTCTTATTCGAATGTCAAAACGTGCGCTTTGTATGAAAAATTGTACTAGATACAAGAGACGTCATCAACATTTAATTACTTTTTACACTTCATCCTATTATTAAAAATAGTATTCTTAAGCTAAAGAATTACGGAAAATGAAGTTTTTTTTACTAAGATAAAACAAAAATATATTTTATGCAGTCCGCTCCCCTATTGGATGTTCCAAAATAAAACACTGTAGCGCGCATACAAACGAAGTCAGAGGTCCTACCATGAGTTTTCCCTGTACTTGACTACTGTAGTTACGCTTACGTCGGTCGCCAATTCGTATGGCAGAAATTAGTTCTCAAATTAACCACCATGAGCGCTGTACGAAATTCAATACAAAATTGTTGACGTAACTACATCTACAGTAGTAAAGTACGGTGAAAACTCATGGTAGACCCTCTGGTTATACTTTCAGTACTAACCAATTAAAGTCAGAAACAATCTAGAAACTATTCTCTATGCTTGTAAGTTGCCAGATTTTCGATAAATATAGTTTCAGTACTAGGATTAATATTAGATTTGTATAGAAATCTTTGAGCTAACTCCTGTTGGTAACTTAGAAACTATAGATACATTTTAACGAAAATCTAATAGAGATTATTTAGTACTGAAAAAATTCATTGACTTTCATTGGTTAGTATTAAAATATAGCCAGACTTCGTTTGTATGGCTCTAGCGCGGCGGCGCTCCGAATTACTTATATCCTATTAACAATTTACGCCAGACACTTTCAAGAATTTAACTGTTTGTGAATTATCATCATCATTATCCCAGTCGATGGTGGGTCCACTGCTGGACATAGGCCTCCCCTTAGGATCGCCATATAGCGACCGGTCCTGCGCTGCCCTCAACCAACAGGTTCAGGTATTCCGAGGATTCCGTACCGAAGGGGTGCGAAGGGGTGTGGAGGGCGGACATCCTCGGCCTGAGAATATCAGTAAATTTGATATTGTGTCACTGCAGTTTTGCGTACATTATTTTTTGGCAGAAAGGTCAAGGTCGCGGTCGGTGACTTTTGCGCGTTTCCCTGAATAGCTTTAAGGCCTCCGCTCATTGCAGCGATATTATCGCTGCGATTTTGCGATAATTGTTCTCAGTACATTTTGTATGGGGACGCGCGCGATCCTACACACTGCCGCGATATTATCGAGCGATAATATCGCTGCGATTTTGCGATAATTGTTCTCAGTACATTTTGTATGGGGACGCGCTCGATCCCACACACTTCAACGATATTATCGCAACCTGACGCAATCTCTTTCTACTACATTCAGTGAAGGGCGCATGCGTGACGCGAATCGCGGAATCGCTGCAGTGTGTAAGGTGCCGCGATATCGCTGTCGATAATATCGCTCGATAATATCGCTGCAATGTGCGGAAGCCTTTAAGGGTTATGTAGTTTATTGGAGTACCTAGCACATTTCAATTTAGGCTTTCTTTATTGAGTTATCTTTACTATTGTGATGTGGCCGCCACTGAACTGTAAAATGACTCTTGATGAAAACCTGCAAAGGATGAAATAAAATTAAATGTAACTAGGTAGTAGGTATTCATTTATAATAGTAACGTCCGGTCCTTAATAAAATCACAGATTATTTAATAGTTAGGTCTACGTAAATGAAATTGTCATGTTTTTAACACAGATAAATTTATGCTCACGACTATATTCCCCGAGCCCAACTAGTTTTTATCGACGTTTTTTCTTTTCGCTCTAATGTAAAAACGGTAATTCATAGAAGCTTCAAACTTGCTGTGATTATAGAACAAACTCTACAGTTTAACAACAAATAATAAAAACCGGCCAAGTGTGAGTCGGTTTCACGCTTAAGGTCCCGGAGAAAAAAAGTTTTTTTCCAAGATCATATGTTGTGTTCTGTGGTGGTGTGGTACGGAACCCTCGATACCCGACTCGCGCTTGACCGATTTTTTTAACTCCATTACCTTGCCTGCCGTGCAGGAGGCGATGGTTCGATCCCCGTCCAGACCGACTCGTACCAATGAGTTTTTCAGAATTTATGTACGATTTGTAACACCACTGGCTTTTCGGTGAAGGAAAACATCGTGAGGAAACTTGCATGCTTCTATTTTGAGGCATGTATTGTACCCACTGTCCATTATAAGTGGCGACATAAGCTCACCCCCCCATCACACTGGACAGAGATTCGGTACTACTGGTGAAACGTGGATGTTCTGAGGTTTCAGAATGTCTCTGACTACCCCCTCGGGGAATGTAGTCGTGAGCATGTGCTATGCTATGCTATACTATGAATTATTAATAATAGAGTCTAAACAATTTTTTTTCAAATTTTTCTTATAAGTTAACGTTGTTCATCAAAATTGTTTAATTAACTCAGAAAAACTGCTGTCCCCCATGTAAAATCTGATAAAAATCATGAACATTATAATAAGGTGCAGATGGCGGGAAAATTATGAGATTGGAATTAACTTGAATGGTTTTACCAAAAAACGACTACCACTGTAAACTGATCTTCAGTTACTATAAGCATGATACTTAGTAAGTATCATTTTATACAGGGTCCTTCTTATTATGCTGACAGTTTTTTTAAGAGGATGATCAGACCGTCAAACTGAACAACTTTCTCTATGGGACCAACATCGAAATCGCGAAAAAAAAATCAGCTGTCCCATAATACATTTCGCTCAAGTAGGTTTACAGTTTTGTATGGGAAAGTAGTTTGATTTTTTTTCGCGATTTCGATGTTGGTCTCATAGAGAAAGTTATTCAGTATGATGATCTGATCATCCCCTTAAAAAGTGTCAGCATATTAAAAAGGACCCTTTATACTGGTAGTTTAGTACGGAACACTAATTGCCCGAGTACCTGCCGACTTGCACTTGGTCTGTTTATTTATCTATGACAACAACAACAAAAAGTAATATAGGTATATATAGGTATTCCTACAAGGAACAAGTTCACTTATAAAATAACAAAGAAATACAAATTAGGTTATTTAAGTACTTACGTATACTTATGTATAAAATAACATGTCTCAACTATGGCATGAGAATAATTAAGTAACATTTCTATGTCAATCAATAACAACATGTTTTTAAGGGCTTCTCGTATAAGTGCGTTCACACACGATGACGCACTGACGGAGCGGCAGATGTCAGTCCATAGAACCACACCCGTTGCGTCAATGCGTCACCGTGTGTGCTTCTACGTGCGGTTTCATACAACTCCTTGCTTCACAATAGACGGACTGACGTTTGCTGCTCCGTCAGTGCGTCATCGTGTGTGAACGCACTAAGGGTCACCGCACAAGACCGTTTTTTATTGTTTTTTTCAGTACGGACAAAAAAAACTCGAGCCAACGATCGGACCTAAGCATAGGTCGTATGCGGAGACCCTTATACAGGGTGTAAGGAAAAGTATCATAATCTTTTAAACCACATACCTTACCCATCAAACTGAACAACTTTTACTATATGGGAAATAAGACAACAAAATCTAAGAACATCTTACATTTAAGAACAATAAAATCTGCTGTCGCATCCATTTGAGTCGGCGGCGCTGCAGTTTAGTATGGAACAACTGATTTTAATTTTGCGCTGACAGGTAGTACCCTTGTAAAAAATGCTCTGTTTGATGGGTAAGAGTATGTGGTTTAAAGGTTAGGGTTGAACTACACATGGCCGCACGCGATTGCACTTTTCTTTCGCTCCATCCTTTTCTGTCACTCAGGAACGTCATTTGCTAGAGCATATAAGATAGAGGGAACGCGATCGCCTGCGGCCATGTGTAGTTCAACCCTAAATGACACTTTTCCTTACACCCTGTATAGTATAGACAACTATAAACTATGGACTATTTAATTCCCACATGTCGAGTAGGGCGGCGGGCGCTTTACTAGAAGTCATCGTAACATGACTTAAATGTACAGTCAGCAGCAAAAAGATGTATGCCTCCTCATGCAAAAGATGTATACACTTTAGTACTACGCGTAGTACTAAAGTGGATACATCTTTAAACTACGACGTAGTAAAAGTGCATACATCTCTTTGCTGCTGACTGTACGTCAATGTTATATAGGGTCCTTGTTAATATGCAGACTTTTTTCAAAAGGATGATCAGACCGTCAAACTGAACAACTTTCTCTATGGGACCAACATCGAAATCGAGAAAAAATTCCATACTAAACTGCAATCCTACTCGAGCCAAATGACCCATACATTTGGCTTGCAGCTGAATTTTTTTTTTTGCGATTTCAATGTTGGTCCCATAGAGAAAGTTGTTCAGTTTGATTGTCTGATCATCCTCCTAAATGACTGTCAGCATATTAAGTTGGACCCTATCTACATATACAGGGTGTTACATAAGTAAAAATAAATATTTAAAACTCATAAGGAGATAAGAAACTGAACAACTTTCACTATGGGACCAACACCGAAATCGCGAAAAAAAAAATCAATCCCATACATATTTTACCTCGAGACAATTTGTAGAATACTCTACGGAACATAAATTTTTTTTTCGCGACTTCGATATCGGTCCCATAGTGAAAGTTGTTCAGTTTCATGGATATTATTATCGAGCGATAATATCGCATTTTGTATGGGGACGCGCTCCATCCCACACACTGCCGCGATATTATCGCAACCTGACGCAATCTTTTTCGACTACATTCAGTGGTTGGAGCATGCGTGACGCGAATCGCGGAATCGCTGCAGTGTGTAAAGTGTCGCGATATCGCTGGCGATAATATCGCTCGATAAAATAGCTCGATAATATCGCTGCAATGTGCGGAGGCCTTTATTCGTAGATTTAATGCCAATTACATAGCCAATTTGAGCCTAGAAATATAACAAAAAAAAATCACGACAGTAACATCTCCAAATTTCATATTTAGAATTATCTCGTTCTAAAAAGCTGCTGTCACACTCGCAGCGTTGCGTTGCTTGATGCGAATTATTGAAAGAATACCCAATTGGGTCTTTTTAGGCGCGGTTTATACAGAAGAGATGTGTGGCGGGGTCGGATAGTCAAAGTAAAACAATTATAAACCTTAAAGTACGTAGCATAGCGTCGTTTGGAGAATTACGCCCGCGCCTCTAGGCGACGTCACCTGAAGGCGCGGGCGCGATTCTCTTTTCTGACAAAAACGACGCTATGCTACGTACTGTAAGGTTTATAATGTGTTAATTAGATTATCCGCCACCGCCACACGTCTCTTCTGTAAAAACAGTGGCTTAGACTTTTTAGTCTTCACTTTGAGCGCGCAATCTGACGTAGTTAAGAGGATAGACGTACCGTTATTTCCATACAAAAGTATTCCCCTATTTCCTCCCTGGATAATGAACACTGCACTAGAGCAAAAAGTCGTGAGACCGCCTATCCAATTAAATCATCGCTTTACCAATGCTAAGCGTTATGCCGCCCAGTGTATATTAGGCCTACATAAAACAGTGCTCAAAACACAGAAACATCAACACACAGTTCTCTATAACTTGGTGCCCACCAACTACGAAAATTCTTAAACGATATAGTCTTTTTAGCCATAGTACTGTTATTCAATGCGGCACAAACATTGCACACGTTTTCTACACCTTCTGGATTGTGATACGTGTAGTGGTGCTTCCATGTGAAGTAGCGGCTGTATTGTTTAGGAGAGTTTATCAGGGTGTTCATTATCTTCGCCAGCTTCTCGGGACTTTGCTGCCGCGCGTTCAGGTATGAATTGGGAGGGAGAAATCTGGAATTAAATAATAAAGAAATGTTTTATTTTCAACACAAAAAACATAGGCGCTTACTTGATATACTGGTAGCTTATGATCAGACCATCAAACGGAATAAAAAATAAATAAAATAAATAAATAACGCTCACAGGCACATACATTGTAATGATCCCAAACTAGCACTAAAGGCTTTTATTATGAAAACCATACAACAACGGCACGAACATATAACATCCATGACCGAACCGGGATTCGAACCCAGGACCTCGGAATAACTTTCTTTATGGGAACACTAAAGAAATAAAAAAAAATCGTGAAACAAAATTAGCTGTTCCATAGTAAACAATGAACCTTCTCGTTTGTGTACTAAATGTATGGAACAACATGTTTTTTTTGAGACTAAGATTTTCGTCTCATAGAAAAAGATTTTCGGTTCTCTTTAAAACCATCAACATATTAAGCAAAAGAAAAGATTCCTTAAGAAAAAATTTGGGCATTTCGCATATTAAAATTTGTGGGTATTCGCCACTTGAAGAATCAATTATGAAAACAGACCTCGTTATTGATTCTAAATTAGTAGCAGTGACGGATAGACAAAAAGACATAGGAGTGATCTTATAAGGGTTCCGATTTTCTTTTTGAGGTCCCAATCCAATACATTTTGAGGTTCCAGCGGAGTCCAATGATTAACCTAGAGTAGTAGAGACTATGCGACACAGATTTCGCAGCGGTTTCTTTAGCCGGCACAGGTTAGCACTTTAGCCTCACGCGGCATAAAAAGGATTTCTGTCACATTTCCATGATTCTATTTCGTTCAAAAATCAGTTGTCCAATTAATTTAGGCTGGACATTGATAAATCTATCTATCGTATCCAAAAGGACACTTTTATGAACACAGTTTAAGTGGTCAGTAGATGCCATTCATACACAGTTTGTACATCATACTGAACATGTCACGCATAGAAAGAAAAAATCGGGTTGTTCAGGGCGACAGCTTACCTGTTATAGTCAGCTCCACCAAATACGATGGGCACAGCATAATGCTGTAAAGCTGTCAAGACTTTCTCCGTCACATAGTCTTTAACAAGCGAGTTCTCCATCGCCAGATAGAAGAAGTAGTCTCTCTCCAACATCGCGTTACAATCTGACTGGCGATTTCTTGGACATTGCAAAGTCCCACAGCTGCCATATATATCCACTTTTAACCCATAAAGTTCCAGTGCAATTTGTAATTTCTCCACAAATTCATTCCTTCCACTTTTAGCGTTACAATTAGATACGAACCAAGCGGCTGCTTTACTCTTATTTTGTAACTTATTAAACAAGTCTTCATCTACCTCAGGCTCATTAAAGCTCTCATCATACCATTTCATATTCAGTTTTGGACCCACTACTTCACCATCACTATTTCTTATAAGTATATTTGAATATAGGATATCAGAGTCCAATCTATACGTCGAAGTCCAATTGAAGTATCTATCGAACACAGGATTGCATAAGGGATAATTGACAGCTGACTCCATGTTGAAGTAAATATATTTCTGATGCGGCGATCTAGATTGTGGAAGGTCTGAAATCTTTGTGTTTTTGCCTAAATTACGTCCGTTAAAGGCTACTGCATCAAATTTCTGAATGTCCCCACCGAAGAAGTTTCTATCAGCGGTGACATAACAATTGATCACCGAGCAATTATTCTGAATGAATTTCTGCTGTCCTGATCCGAAGTAGTAGAAAGGAGCGAAGTCTTTTCTCGTCCACAGAAGAATATACTTGAGGTCTTTCGGTAGCCTACTTTTCTTTCGATACATCTCTGCATATCTGAAATCTTGGGCGACATTTTGTATTGCTTCTTGTACTAAGTTATCGGGTGGAGAGGAATCTTCTTTGTTCAGTTGGATCCAAAGAATGGAAGCGACGAAACTGAGGCAAATGACGCGAACAAAGAACTTCAAGGTGAAGGTTTGTCTTAGGATGTATGGTGGGCAGGCGTCTCTTGATATGCCCCGATACATAGTGGCCTCTTCATGTTCGAGCGCTTCACTTCAACTTCTGATAACATTTGAACGTTTAGCTTCAAAGAAGATCAGGATTTTATGTCTTTGATGCTTGAGATCTGAAACAAAAATAGTTATTTATTATACACATAAATCAATTTTAACAAGGTGCAGTTGTTAAACAAATGTGTTAGATCATCCTGTTTATACAAAAAAAATTAATAATTGAAATGATGTCAACGTTTTAATCAATCCTGAAATTCCTGAAGAAGATTAAAAACTGCGTTTCTATTAGAATTTAAATAAATTTTCCGAATACTTAAAATGATGCAAGATGTGTGTTGTGTGTGTGACATTGTCCAAGATTTGAGTGACATTGTCTAAGATAATCCAATCCATATTTAATAAGAGTTGTGATCATTTCAAATTGATAAGGTGGTATAGAGTTTTTAATAACTGGATTAGATAAGTACGGGCGGTCCTGTGCTGTGCCTGTGGTCAGGATTTTATTATTTTCGCCGATCCAATTGAAGTTTCTTCAGGTCTAGCACATCATCCGCGTGAAATCGAACGAATTGCCGGTCGAATTACCTACGTTTTATATTTCTGAAGTGTTGAAAGAGCGAAAAATTTGTATATTCTGACGGATTCTGATGACGTCATCCGAATTCGTTTTGGATTTGAGTACCTTCCGAATTCTTGTGGCGATACGTCCGATTCGGCGCGGACATAGAGCAACACGCAACACGGCTCCTGCGTGCGTTGGCGAAGGCTGTGTTTCTCTAAGGGCGTGGATAAGAGTTGGAGACTGTGAGGTTTCATTAATTCAAAAATTCGATTCTGTTAGCACGTTTGTGATTTTTTACTAATATTTTATGTATTTATCGACCAGCAATCCCTTCCTTTCGATTTTGTTTTGAAATGTCTTGTAAAAAATAGAAAAAAACGTTTATATAATGCTTGATGGCCTTGATGCGATTGATCCAGGATTGATCACGATGATTATGGTTTGCTATGGTAGCCTAAATTGACCAACCCTGAATGAATAAAGTTCAACCATATAATAATGTAACTTCTTTATTACAAGTAGATACCACCTACCTCGCCCAACCATTTCATTACAATGCAATGTTCCGATTGTAATATGAGTTATGGACGACGACTTGTATGTTTCCAATAACAATGTAACTAAATATTACCTATGCATCCGCTAACCACTGTACATGTACGTTGGCTGTATAACTATTATGTACACTGTTGTACCTATGTTGACAATGGTAGTTCGCAGCGCAAGCGACACTTTGTTTTTTAGGGTTCCGTAACTCCAAGCTTAGCCCTCTCCATTGCCCTTTGTATGACTTTCGGCCTTTTTCAAGGCCTCATCCTTGAGTGAGCGACCACGTCTCTGTTCCATATGCCATCACTGGCAATACTTACACACTGGTCAAAGACTTTCGTCTTGAGACACTGCGGTATTTAGAACGTTAAGATACAACGTAGCTTTTTGAACGCTGCCCAGCTGAGTTGGATTCGACTGTTGATCTCTTTTTCGAAGTTGGACCTACCTAATATAAATATAATCGTCATCAACTTCGAGCGCAGGGTTTCCGATCTTTACAGGAGTGAGTACAATATGGAAATTTGACACGATCTTCGTCTGTCATTGTTCATTTTCAGCCCAACTCATTCGGAGGCACTGCATAGAGCATCAAGTATTCTCCTGAGCTCCTCAATGGCCTCCGCCATGATGACTATGTCATCGGAAACCCGAAAGTGACTATTTACTCGACGTTTATGTCGATGCCTAGCCCTTTCTAGTCAAGAACCTTGAAAACATCTTCTAGTACAGCGGTGAACAGTTTCGGAGATATAACGTCTCCCTGCCTTACACCTCGCTGATAGGTTTCGCGTTCTGCACTCGTAGTATGCTACACGTGATACGGCTGTATCACGTCTTTTATCTCGTTCATTCGCACGCAAAAAGAAAGAGAGCTAAGGTGTGATAGCGCTGTATCACTGCGGCACTGCTGCGGCATGCTAGCTATGCTGATCCTGTAAAGGACAGACATAGTGACGTTTTTGATCGAATCAAAGGCTTTCTCGTAGTCCAAGTACGCCAGACAAAGGGGCGGGTTATACTCTTCGGTCTTCCAGGGTCTTCCGTATGACCTGCCAGGGCGTATGTATGTGATCCAAGGTGCTAAAGCCTTTTCGGAATCCGATTAGTTCGGGAGGCTGTAAGTCGTCGAACCTGTGCGCGAGACGGTTCGTAATAACTCTCGGAAATGTATGGTCTATCTCGGGAAAAGGCCTACGCTCAGTAGTGGTAGGTGACAGCCTTATGATTTCAATTTCAATTTCAATTTGTTTATTAGGATTACCAACAGGTTATACACAATTCTTTAACAAATATCTTAATCATTAACATGCACGGTGCTAACCCTTTTATAGGCAACCACAACTTACATAATAATTATTACAAATTAAGTACCTAAATAGTCTAACAATCTGATGAATGATGATGATGATGATGATGATGATAAAAAGGAATAACTTTAGTTTCATCTGTTAATTGTTTGTTCAGTTGTATGTGTGTTTTCTGTGAGAAATTAATATCAGTTTCACGCAGTAGATAAACACAAAATGATTAATTTGTTGTCATCCGTTGAGGAATTCCATTGTCTATCTGCAGTTTTAAATTATATGTCAAGTCTCAACTTTTGTATGGGATGAACCTAACGATGTAATTAAGAATCATAAATTACCATAATTAAAATCTTGAAGGTCTTGAAATGAAGAGTTAATTTGCGTAGATAGGTAGGTTCCGTTCCAAATAGCAGTTAAATTTTAAGGTTATTTTGATTTAAGAAACAGATATTTGAAACACTCTCACTTATTCTTTGGCCAGAAAGCTAAAAAAGAATCCGAATATCCTTCCTCATTATATGGAATGAAGTGTAGTAGATAGTAACGTATTACCTTGTTAGTACGTAATCCCTAAGTCAACCGTCTTTTACTTGTTTTCTTGCATACTCGTCCTATATCCAGTTGTGACGCAACGGTGCATTTCATAATTACAACAGAATTATGTTTTCACAATATTCGCATTTCATTAGAGACTAGAGACTGGTAGGTAATCGATATTGCATTATATCTAACATACCTAATAAAAATCATTGTCTGTTTAGAATTATACTTGATTTAGGTAGTAAATTATCATTAAAAATATGTAAGTATTAGGACTGCCACATACATCCGGAATTCCATAACGGAATTAAGATAAATATTCTTTATTTGCACACCAAAAATACACAAAAACAACAACAATATACACGAACAAGAAGGGTACACAAGGCGGCCTTATCACTAAAAGTGATTTCTTCCAGACAACCAGTGGATGGAAGAAGTCTTACATGAGATAAATGCTACGGCGGTGTACTAGTTGATACATAATTTTATAATTTACACAAAGTATATACATACATACATACATAAATACATACATACATAAATACATACATACTCAATATAACAAAATAATTGTAGAATTAGGTACCTTATAAAAAAAAGTAAGTGTATGTAAAACTTTTCAACATGTTGGTACTAAACTAAGCGAAGATTGTCAAAGCGAAAGATAGTCTTTTAAGATAGTCTTTCAGATAGATAGTGAGGGCGCTTGTGCCCCTTTCTGCCACTTTCTGTTAGACAAGCGCCCGGACGGACGGACGGACGGACTGAACAGAAAAGGACTTATCTTAGAAAGAAGAGGTGTGGGAAGGCATAGCAAGTAGAAGATTATTAGCCGATCGTAGTACTCGGTCATGGGTGGCGTAAAGAAAATTGAAGCGGTCCTTGAGATAGGATAGGAGGGAGTAAGGGGAAGAAACAGAAAAGAAAGTATGTGAAAGTTTCGATGAAGACGGATGGGCAACCACTTGAGCTTAGCACGAAATTCGGAAACGTGGTCATATTTGCGAAAACCAAATATGAACCATATGGAGAAATTTTGGAGACGTTCAAGTTTATTTAATTGGTCCTCGTTGAGATCACGATAGGCCACATCAGCATAGTCTAGACAGGTACTAAAGAGATTGCGCAAGCTCAGTTTTGGTGGCTGTTGGAAGGAAATTACTTACGGAGCCTTCGTAATGCTCCACCAGACGCAAACATTTTGCGTTTAACATTTTCTAGTTGTGGAACCCAGGATAATGTTGAATCCATGTACAAACCAAGGTTCTTTACAATGTTGCTGAAAGGAACATGGGTCCCGTCAAAGAGGACTAATGGCAGCGATACCCAATCCATCCGAAATATATACCATGGACTGCCGATTACAATTACTTGAGTCTTTTTAGGGTTTACTCCTAATCCGTAGTTGTGACTCCACTCAGAGATGCGTTCCAACTCACTATTCGTCGTAGCAATTGCCTGTGAAAGGTTATCTAGGGATGACTGTGTGTAAATTTGGAGATCATCTGCATAAAGGTGGTAGGAAGATGAAATGTTACTTAAAATACTATTAATAAAAATTGAGAAGAGGAGAGGAGATAAAACGCCACCTTGAGGAACACCGGCAGTAGTGTCAGACCAGTCGGACAATGTATCATCGATACGTGTGCTTGCTGGCTACCGGCGTTGGTAACTACTGAACCAGTCAATCACCGTTGGAGATAATAATGTTAAGAGAACACAGAATCCCTAAGAGTAAATTAAAATCGACGGTATTAAACGCATTGCTGAAGTCAAGCAGGGTTAAAACTGTAAGTAAACCGTTCTCCATTCCTAAGCGGATGTTATCAGTTATCTTTAGCAGAGCCGAGACAGTGCTATGTCCATGTGGAATTCTGATTCCAAATTAGCATTTCAGATCACCTATCCCCTTAATATTTTGAGATTTTTAATTGGTGTATTGCATCGTTGTTGTTATTTTAAAAGTAATAAAATAAGGAGCCTTATTTTTTCTTTGAGCACTAACATCTTGAGATAGAAGCTATCTGTTTTGTCACCTGAATTTACATTTTATCTTATCACAATGTAAATAAGGTTCAATTTAAAAGGGGGACGCCGGATTTAGGCCCAGAGGAGTGAGTGAACTTCAAATTAGATTTAGTAAAAATTTATAAAATATTCAATCATTATTTCTAGCAGTACCTATGCTTCGCTATGAGGGTTTTCGAAACTGCATATGACTCCCTTTATTAAATACTAGAACTTCACTATTATTTTATTATCGAAGATAAAGACATTGTTTTTGTATGATTTCTTTCTTTCTCTAAGTATAAAAAACCCCCTAACCGATCCCGGGATCATTCATCATGAATTTATTTACTTATGTATTACATTTATTATACTTACGGATCACAAAAACAGGTAAAACTACAAATTAATTATAGGTAATTGCGCATAGTAGAATTGTAAACCACGAACTTTCTTGCCACCTTTTCCTTTGCCATTTTAATAATTGGCATTGCATACTATTATTTCCATATAGTTTCATCATAACATAATCATCATTATGATACAGGGTGTAACAAAACACTTTAGTAATACATAAGGTGGTACTTCAGAACATAAAACTGAACAACTTTCACTATATGGAGCCATCTTCAAATGTAAGGGACTGCAGTTTTTTTTCGACGTCTCCGTAGTGAAAGTTGTTCAGTTCGATGTTTCAAGCTGAACAACTGACTCCAAACATTCACTTCAAATATTACTAGGGAGGGTGTTTGTTACACCCCACAACAGGGTGTAGGTGAAGTCAATCAAGTCGCTCTGTATTTGAAGAATTGTGCCACTGGTAGCGCAACAAAACAAATATTTAGATCAATCACGAACATTCGAAGGGCAAGTCCGTTTATCGAATTGATTAACAGCTCTTCAAAAAGGAATTACTACGATGATTATTTATACGATGTTATTTTACGTAGTTTTTTTTCGAGGTTATAAAGAAGAACTAGTGCGTCATCTATGGATCTACAGGGTGAAATTGATATTATCATTAGAATTCTTTTAAACAAAGACTCTACCTATCAAACTGAACAAGTATTAGGTACTATGGGAGCAAACCGATCGGCAAAAAAAAACCCTGTATACATTATAATAAAATTGTAAACTTAGCGATGATTTACATGGAAGAAATTTGCAAAAATATCAATGGGGGGCGTTCAGGATACGTAATGTGGTACATTAAGGCGTATCAGCCCCGGACCAC
The DNA here is from genome assembly GCA_963693445.1 of Agonopterix heracliana. NCBI lineage: Eukaryota > Metazoa > Arthropoda > Insecta > Lepidoptera > Depressariidae > Agonopterix > Agonopterix heracliana. The sequence continues at coordinate 7,058,370 of OY856321.1, forward strand.
GACTCTTCATACTAATCGATGCGAGTAAGCGCGTGGCTCCGGTCAGAATTTAGCTGTTTTCTTTGAAAAATTGGATGATTTTTTATTAATTTCGAAAAAGTAAGAAAACCACATCATTCTAAATTGTATTGTGAACAATATAGTAAATTTTAATTTTGTTCCGATTAAACATGTAAGAGTAAAATGGTTACAACTGGAAAAAAGGGGTGACTTTAGAGTCCCTTTTCTTCGGTTTTATTCATTAAAATCGATTTCTAGAAAAACCACGTCACTTCTCATATCGTGTAGATGGTTCAGTTTATTTTTCAGCTCAAAAAGTGCCATAGTTAATGAGTAAAATGGTTACAAAGTTACCCAAAACCCGCAGGTAGCCCCTTAGACCATAATAGCTAGCCCACCGCCGCAACACGGAACACTTTCGATCTGGAGTGCTATTTTTGAATGTCATCAGTGAGTTTGAACGGTTTTTAAATCTCATACAAAAGCCTTAACTCGTGCATCTTTCTACTGCTGATTTGACTTTCAAAAATAACACTCCTGAAGTGATTTTTGAAAGTTCAATCAGCAGTAGAAAGATATGCATATCTCCATAATCGCACTCCTGGGATGCGATTTTTGAATGTCATCGGTGAGCTCGAACGGTTTTTAAATCTCCTACAAAAGCGTTCTCATGCATCTTTCTACTGCATTTTTGGCTTTAAAAAATCGCACTCCTGAATTATGATTTTTGGAAGTCAAATCAGCAGTAAAAAGATGCGTATCTCCATCTGTGTCTCCATAGTAATTTTGACATTTTCAACTGCTGAGCTCACCGAATGAGTTTCAAAAATCGCACTCCTGACAGCGAAGTTTTCACGATTATGACGCCTTCCAGTGTGTAATTTTTTTTTATGAAATCGCCTCATTCCGTGAATAATTTTGTTTTATTGGACGAAAAACGGAATATCGGAACGATATATCGAAAATCGAAAGTCAGAGTGTAGGGCCAGGCTCTAAACTCGTCGATTTTCAATACGTCGTGATCGTTCTTATCTGAACTTTCCTTGGAACAAAGTGGTCATTTGAATGAAAACATCCACGAAGTATCGAAAATGAAAGTCCCACATAGACCCATGTTCTAGCCCATGACCCCTTCCTCAGACTTTAAATTTTTATGTATCGTTATTGTTTCTGTCCAAACTTCATGGGAATAGATTTGACATTGGAATAGATCTGACATTTGAACTATAGGTAATCAAGCCAATTCTAAATTCGGGACGCAACGTAACGAAGTGACGAATAAAAATAATATTTTTTTTTTAAGGGATCAAGCTTCTGGGTTTCCAGACGTACCTACCTACGAAGTTCCACGTACAAATAGCCCAGTCATTTTACGGACGTATGTTAGGGGGAGTAGAGAGTAATTATAAATGGTACTTTTAAACTGTTACCGGTACCATTTAGTGACAAAAAGACTACCTGAAAACTTATTTTAAAAAAAATCACTACGCAACATAAAAATCCAAATTGTATCTCCCAGAAGGGTATAAACCTAATAATTTTATTAACAATGCAGAATGCACTAATTTTAATTAGATTCAACAATATAAAATGATTTTTGAACAATAACATAGCCATTGACATTTAAACAAAATGACTATTCATTAAAAAATACAAATGTATTTTTCAAATCTTTTGTAGACAAACATTTTTACTCCGCGTTTGAAGGGTGTATAATGAATTAATGATAAAGACTTAAAAATTTGGGAAAAATAATTTACCGTCAGGTTTTTTTAGAACGAGATAAATGCTGGGGCTGTTGCCGAAGACGTGATTTTTTTTTAATTTTTGTAAATTTCTAGGCCCGAACTGGCTCTTACATAATACACCGATAAAAATATCAATCCTTAATTAGTCCCGGCTCAAACCGTAAAATGACTGGGCTAAAATACGAGATTTGGGGTATCTCGTACGAGGTACGACGATAGGTACTGTCAGCCTCGTATAAATATGTAGTTACCTACGAGGTTTTGACTTTAGAAATTATTGCATATTTTTCCATTGCAGGTAACGTCTTGTGGAATAAATGAATATTTAACAATCAAAGACTATCAGATAGTAGTTTGCCGGGAAACCTATCACCTCTTAGATTTGTTCCTTGTATTACTTAGCTGTTATTATTCTGCTTAAAACAATATTTTTATCAATTATTTTGTTCCCTGCGAAATGTCTAACAACTTTTAGGTAGGTAACTACTATGGGAGTGAACAAACCGTAGCAAAAAAAAAATCTGCTGTTGCATAGTCGAGTATAGGCACAGTATAGGCGTAGCAGTTTTATTTAGTATGGAACAACAGATTTTTTTTTCCTAAGATCGGTTTGCAGTTTGCTCCCAATAGTAAAAGTTGTGCAAAATCCTAATTCAGATTAAGAATTCCAACCCGGAATTACACTTAGCAACACAACATGCATAACCACACTTCATATGCGTGCTCAACTTTTATTTCCTCACAACAAACACGTGCTCAGCGCTTAATTTAGACTTCTAAACAAGACCCACATCGAAAAATCCATATTTCCATTCAACATTACGTTAAAATTCACCAATCTTGTTACACAACATTGACCCTTAAACCAACGGATTACGCACCTGTTGTTACGCTCTTCGCTCCATTATAACCCGAACAAACACGAAATACACTTGTATTCCTGAAAAACCTCGCAGTTTCACGACTTTCTAAACCGTCCGGTTACATCGCACATGCGCACTGACAAGATAAAACAATCCGATGTTAATCAAAGCGACTGCAAAGAACGCGTAACAGGGAAACACTGTTAATTTTGGAACGTGCTTTTACGCTGACTATTTAAGATGGTGTTGAAATTAATAATTTGTGTTAGGAAGAGTGTGTGACCGGTAAAAAGACGGGTAACAGCGGGGTACGGGTGAAGAGCGGGCATTGGGCGCAGCGAGCGTCGGTCGACTGCTCGACGTGACTTCGTAGCACAAGGTCGTCGGATCATGGACAGCCTGGGTGTCTGGGTGACTCACCTTTGATACGAATCCTCTAATTTGAAGTTGACTTTACGCGAGTCGAAGCTGCACTGTGTCGTGTGATTTGTGTAAACCTCTAATAAGTCATTAGCTAGATGCGGTCGTTAAAAAAAGCAATTACGATAAATTTGACGTACCTATTAGTAAAACTGTGTGTAGATAAAAATGATGATTATATTTGGCCTGTTCTGAATGAGTTTATATGTAGCAGATAAAAACATACCTAATTATCTGCATTGTGTCACTTTAATACAGCTGTTTGTCGATAAACCAGATTTCGACAGTGTTGCCAGGTCCAAGCCAGCCTAAATCATCGAAAATATATCGGGCCAAGTAGCCTGAATTCGACCTTTTTTTTTATTGGCGCTTCTTGGTCAGTAAAACCGACTCGTATGCGGGAATTTTGATCGTTTAAGAGGACCAGTATAGTTTTCTCCATAAAAACGTATTCCCCTGTTTTCCCCATGAATAATATTAATAACACTAGAGCAAATATTATTTTTTACCACACAATCTATTTCACCTCTGCGATGTCTCTATGTTTTGCTTTTTTACAAAAATATTCTTATATTAAGAGGTTCCCTGACCGAACGACCTTGACTCTTTCAGAGCCACCTCACCTCTACTAAACTATGTCGTTTTAGTAGGTATACCTATTTTTGACTGGCTTGTCCTTCATTTTATGTCACTGTGGTGCCTTCTAATCCAAGTAAATCACATTATAAAATCATAAGGATTCACACCAAATTTAACAATTATCTAATTAACTCATTAAATATAGGTCATAAAAATAATTTAAAAAATAGCAATTACAGATCTTAATATTGTCTACAAATAGGTGTGTGTCTCAAGTAAAAGTGACTTCAACTTAAAAAGTTGATGCTCATAATACAGATTTTTTCCAATATTTAGGCTTTCCTTTGAACACAGGTTTCATATGTATTTAATAGAAAATTTTGAAATAATATGATCTACAGCAAATAAAGCCGAGATGTTGAACATCATTGCTACACTTTTTAATAATTTGTATGTCTTTCACTAAAACGAGAAACTTCTTTAACGAGAAGATAGCTTCTAAAAACCAGCAAAATATCGCCATGCCCTGCGTTTACCTATTAGCGTAGGGCCGTATTTCACATCTCCCGTGACGTCCACCTTTGTTCCCGTGTAATACAGGGTGAACAACCCATGATACTGAACAACTTTCCCTTAAAAACTAGGTAAAAAGCGAAAAAAAAAATTGGTCTTTCTATCTACTAAATGCAAGCATCTGTATGGAAATATTGATTTTGCTAATCACTGAGTTACTAAGCTAGAGATAGCACGACAAACAAAAGCGGCAGCCGGTGAGGGGCATTTGGGGGGTGGGGTGGGGGGGGGGGGAGGTGTGTGCAAAAACATGACAGAGAAAGAGAGATAAAAAGATAGTAAAAACTATACGCGCGAGATAATTTATTTGTCTCCCCTCCGGAAGGAAAGCGTAAATTTTCGACCCGGTGCGCTAAACGAATGTGTCGCTTTCCACCTCCGTCGAGGAGACAAATAGTACACTATCCTCGTGCAGTAAATGAGAAAGCCTCAGATCACATGTTTGTTGACCGTAGGTGTTGTAACACGTTGACGAGACGGGGGCGAGCGACCTTGCAGATAATAAAATACAAATAAAATAGTAATAATTTGTCTTACTGTAAGCAGCACAATATGAACATATATTTCGTCAACGGATTCATCTGACTCAGTGACATGCATTTTTGTTTACTTTTTAGCCTAAAATGTTCGCCCTCGGTGGGGACTGGAGTGTGATTTTTGAATGAATGAATGAATGAAATATACTTTATTTACACCAAAAACACAGATAACTACAGCATTGAAAAGAAACAAAAAAAAAAATGTAATGGTACAAATAAGGCGGTTTGAATGTCATACGTCGAACTCAGCAGTTGGAAATGTCAAAATTACTATGGAGATATGCATCTTTCTACTGCTGATTTGACTTTCAAAAATCATACTACAGGAGAGAGATTTTTTAGAGTCAAATCCGCAATAGAAAGATGCATATCCCCATAGTATTTTTGACATTTTCAACAGCTGAGCTCACCGAATGAGATTCAAAAATCGCACTCCTGGTCTCTGGTCTCTGGTCAACGCCATCTATCGCCAGTATGTTGAACTACGTTTTACTAGCTGTCAGAAAACTCCTCATTGCGAACGGAATTCTGGAGTGGGAAATCTACAGGGTGAAATTGATATCATTAATATCCTTTTAAATTAAGAGTCTACCCATCAAACTGAACAACTTTTAATATGGGAGCAAACCAATCGGAGCAAAAAAATAATCAGCTGTCCCATACTAAACTCTACCCGCCGCCGCTGCCTACACGACTCAAATGTATGGGACAGAAGATTATTTTGTTGCTCCGATTGGTTTGCTCCCATAGTAAAAGTTGTTCAGTTTGATGGATAGACTCTTAGTTTAAAAGGATGCTAATGATATCAATTTCACCCTGTACCTATACGAAATCGAGAGCCGAGAGCCGAATAAAAATTTAATATTTTATCGGTGTACCTACCTACCATTTAAGAGCCAATTTGGGCCTAGAAATATAACAAAATTCCTGACGGTACATTTTTTTTCCACATTTTAAAGGCTTTTATCCCACGAACAAATCATTATACTGTAGGTAGGTACCCTTCAAACACGGAATAAATATTTTTGTCTACTTAGAAAGCTTTGAAAAAAACATTTGTATTTTCTAATGAATAGTAATTCGGTATGTCAAGTTTTTTTTTGTCTTCATTTTTATATTTTTTACGGACAGAAGACATAATTTTAAGATAACTATTTCATTCTTATTGCGATTCATCGAGTTTATCAATATAAATTTAATTTTTAAATTATTTTGATCTGTAATCTCTAAGTGCAAAAATGGTGGAGAGAAAATAATTCGAACTCCATGGAGAAAAACTACATACAGCTGTATTTAAAAAAATTAAAACCTGCCTCCTCTTTCTAACTCTATGCTGGAAAAAGATACGGCAACATCAAATGTCAAATTCTGACATTGTGAAAGTATTTTTTTTTCTTAATGGCCGGTTATTTTAAGTTGATTTTATGTTAACCAAGGAGTTCACAGGTATGCCAGTGACGTCACTGCACGGACCGAAAAACGACGTTATTTTATTAAAAATATCTGTAATCCTTTCATTTTAAAATCTCTAACATAGAAAATATGATTATTGAGACAATTATCTCGAAATGGTTTTCAATTCAGCCCTCCAAAAAAAAACTTGACATACCGAATTGATTTTTAATTTCGATGGCTTTATTGCTCAAAAGTTACTTATATTGTTGAGTCTAATTAAAATGAGTGCATTGGTATTATAATTATTAAGTTTATTTATATCCTACAATTTTGATTTCTATGTTGGGTAGTGAATTTTTTAAAAATATGTTTTCAGCATTAGTTTTCAGGTAGGTAGTCTTTTTGTCACTAAATGGTAACAGTTTAAAAGTACAATTTATAATTACACCCTACTCCTAATAAAAATCCGTAAAATGACTGGGCTAAATTGTATGTGTATGGGGCAAAAGAGGTAGGTACATTGTAAGGATCGTAGTAGATGGCGTGCCCTGGTTTCTAAATACTTTTAGCATTTTGAAAACGTCTACATTTCATTAGGGCCCAAACTTTGTCCAGAGTGACAGGTAGTGAGACAGGGATGAAAAAATAAATAAACCTTACTTACAGGTACGTAAACTCACGACCGTGATCCCATTAGGGGTAGCCAGAAGTTTAGCTAAAGCTACAACAAGCGTCTAGTTGGAACGCGTCCGTCCGCGAAACGGTCGTTAGTTTATGAAGCTACAAGTATGTAGTTATAAAAGTCAGCTATGAGCGAGATGGACTAGCGCACCGAGCGAGGGTTCCGTATCAATATAACGGGTGCAACTTAAGGGTATATTACCGTTCGTTGGCGCACTCCATACAAACGTAGTCTGGTTATATTTTCAATACTAACCAATTTTTATTATTTTTATTTCCCTTCTTGTTCGTGTGTATATTGTTGTTGTTTTTGTGTATTTTGGTGTGCAAATAAAGAATATTTATCTTATCTTATATTATTGATTATAAACATGTTACAGCCATGTTGTGCTATTTCGAATCAAATTAAAGATTGAAAAATTTGTCTCGGGCGGGACTTGAACCCACGCTCTTCCAAACCGGGGAAACGTGCTAACCAATTACACCACCGCCACACACCACCACATTATCTTATCTTATCTTAAAGTCAATGAAATTTTAGAGAAACAATCTAGAAACTAATCTCTATAATTTTTGTATGAAGTCAGATTTTCGTTAAAATGTTTAGTTTTAAAGTTACAGTGCCTAAGATTTCCATACAAATCTTAAATTAATCCTAGCATTAAAACTGTATATTTTAACGAAAATCTGACTTCATACAAACATAGAAATTAGTTTCTAGATTGTTTCTGAAAAAATTCATTGACTTTAATTGGGTAGTATTGAAAATATCACCAGACTACGTTTGTATGCAGCGCGCATTTGCGCTCTCGGAATAAACTTCTCTTAATATGCTGACGGTTAAAGGGGATGATCAGAACACCAAGCTGAACAACTTTCTCTACAGGACCAATATCAAAATAGCGAAAAAAAAATCTGGTGTTCCATACACTTGGGTCGAGTAGCCGTTGACGTTTTATAAGGAACAGTTGATTTTTTTAATTATTTCGATGTTGGCTCTATAGTGAAAGTTGTTCAGTTTGATGGTCTGAGGACCCCCTAGCATATGCTCACGACTTTATTCCCCGAGGGGGTAGTTAGAGATATTATGAAACCTCAGAACATCCTCGTTTCACCAGTAGTACCGAAACTCTGTCCAGTGTGATGGGGGGTGAGCCCGTCGCCACTTGTAATGAACAGGGTACAATACATGCCTCGAAATTGAAGCATGCAGGTTTCCTCACGATGTTTTCCTTCACCGAAAAGCCAGTGGTATTACAAATCGTACATAAACTCCGAAAAACTCATTGGTACGAGTCGGCATGGACGGGGATCGAATCATCGCCTCCTGCACGGCAGGCAAGGTTACTCGCCACTGGACCACCACGGCTTTTCGGACCCCCTAAACCCCCTAAAGTTTGCAAAACGCATTTAAGTTTACTTTACACCATGTATTTGTGTTTTGTTCTAATACTTTTCTTTTTTTAAATTTGGTTCGGGATCCTTAGCTCGTGCGCGACTCACACTTGGCCGGTTTTTATTATTTTGTGGTTTTACCTTCGAGTTTTCTATAATCACAACAGTCAAGTGCTTGCGCTCAGGATTCCGGAGAAAACAATGTTTTTGGTAATATTGTATGTTGATCCCGCTTTTGATCCTGGTTTACAGGCAGGAGTTACAGCGGTGGGAATGTGTGGTGAGCCTATGCCCAATAATATTGTATGTTGGTACAGAACCGATATTGATATTCTCACCGAGTTCCCATCTGTACAACAAAATTAACGATGTCTACAATATCTACATTCTGAATAGACATGAGTGCAAAGTTAAGTTCAGCATGTTACTAAACCAAGAAAAAAAAAAAAAGTAATAATAAATTTAATTTAATCATCTTTTATAGACTTATGTATAGAACACAGGCACCCCCCCCCCCTCCCTACATACACGCACACACACTCACACACATACACACATACTATAATATTATATTATATTATCCCTATATATTCTAATATTAAGTAATTTTGTACCGTTTTTTACATTTTTATTTCTACACACCACGACAATTGCACTGTGGAATTTGTATTGTATAAACCAAATATAAACTAGGCCCTATCTGTATCTGAATTATTTGTATATTGAAGAACCTGACTCGTCAATCTCAGGACTACCTATATTGAGAGTCAGCATCCTAACCATAACCTTTTGTAATGTTTTCATGTGTCATGGAACTGTTTCATCTTTTACTTTACATTGCTGGTGTGTGTAAATAAACTTTTTTTTTTTTTAATTTAATTTAATTTAAGCCCCCTTCTTTTTATAAATCTATCATAATAATAATCACCCATATTCTGATAAAATTTTAACAGGTTACAGTTTAAATGATACAGCGCTTCAACTTTAGGACAGACGGACAGACAAAAGGTGTTAGGCTTAATAATATTTTGTGGGCACCCTTTGGGCACGGAACCTGAAAAACAAACCAATGTTTTTATAATGATAACTTTCCACGAAGCCCCTCTATGCATACATGTCATGGTCATGCCTCAAAATACATTATGTACACTCTACGAGTCTACATGTGTAGGTATACTTTTAAGGGGCAAACACCAATGAAACTACACACCGAGTTTCTTTAATTTCTTATGTTCAGGATACACTAACATCGTCTTATACCAATAATAGCACTGTATAGCATAGCATATGCTCACGACTATATTCCCCGAGAGGGTAGTCAGAGATATTCTGAAACGTTTCACCAGTATCTATACCAGGTAGTACCAGGGTGAGCCCGTCGCCACTTATAATAGACAGTGGGTACAATACATGCTTCGAAATTGAAGCATGCAGGTTTCCTCACGATGTTTTCCTTCGCCGAAAAGCCATTGGTGTTACAAACCAATAATTATCGCTATAATTAGGAGTTTTCATTTAAAAAAACATTAATTATTGAAAGAACACTTGACAGCAGCTGGCGTTTCTAAAGTTTTCTAAGTTTTTTCTTGATTAAATTATATGAATCATCAATGGTTTTAATATGAATAACCTTTTGATACTTATTGCATCCATCTACTTTTTCTGTAGTTAATGTTAATTTTATGTATTAACAAACTTAACATTGTCAGTTTTATTTTTTATTTTTAATTAATGTACGCTTGCTTGTGTGTTAGCACTGCATTCCCGCCAGTGTCAAGTAGTTTATGGGAGTATCTATCCCAATCTCAGGGATTGTTTTTGATCAAGGACAAGAAGAGATTGAGGATAGCGGAGCCTCGTGGCAGGCAAAAACGCGACGCGCGAAAACCACACGAGACAAGTGCTCGGGTCAGAACCTATAATGTCAAATGTCATCAGATGATGCAAACCATAGACAAACATCACTTTTTACTGTTAATGTGACAGGTTTTTCTTGAATTTTAGTAGTCTTGAAACACTTTTGAAACGGTTCATTGACATTATAATAATATTATGACACACATAATGGTGATGTTGAGATTTTACAGGAAATTTCGATTTTACTTTTTCATCAGTGATCGAAGCACCCAAGGGAAGAAATGAGCGCATTTCTTTTTTTAAATTTATATCAATCCAGAGAAAAAATGTATTGGCGCCAATAATACTACCTGCCTATCAATATCAAACAAAATGGGCAAAAGGATGGAGACCATACAGCCTTGCCTTGTTAGACGTACATAGTTTCTGATTTGTAGTGCAACTGATTCGTAAATTAGGTATATTAAAAGACATGTTTGCATCTTTTTAAATAATTATTCTCTTTTTTATTTTTTAAACCAACATTATGAAAGCTTGATACAGATTGGAACAGCTCTCTGGCGTCATCTATTGATCCCCGGGAAAATTTCAGGAAAACGTTCACTAATGAAAATTCCTAGTGACTCTAGTTTAACTGCTATTGGGCTCTTAATATAACCCCCTATGTTAGTGTAGTCTGAAGGTCGAAGTATTGTGTCAGATAGTTATTACAGGGTGGCTACCCCACCGGGCCACCCTTCCAGTACATTAGTATTTTATCCATTTGATCCGTATTGTCAACACCGTGAACAATTTGCTAGATAAAATCACGGTCTGAAATTAACGTGTTCAAGGTTCCTTTAGTTCTGTTTGCTAGCATGGGGCAATCTCGGTAAATATTCGGTGACTGAACCGTTATTGGACTACGTACGAACCATAACTTTTGACACATTTAGTATTGCGCTAATCGCGGTACAGCTCTTGACAGTTTTTGACAGATCGCTCAGAAGTTAAAGGCTGTCAGTCACATAAAAATTAGCGTGATGCGGAATTCAGCACAGTTGAATAGTATTTGGATTGTAATGTGATTAGAACTGAAATTGGATAAGGATGGAACTTGGGTGTTTTAAATTAGCGCAATCGGATCCCAGGGGACGCTAAATAACAGCTTAACGACGCTTAACAGACTATGACATCCGTTTTATAGACGGCTCGTTTCAGCATTCAATCGGAATTCAGCACAGTTGAATTGTAACTGGATTGCAATGTGATTAGAACGAAGATTTGATAAGGATTGAACTTCTATGTTTTAAATTAGTGTTATAAGACTTATGAGCCTTTGCTTATTTAGTTATTAAGCTTGTGACTTAAGGGTATATAACCGTTGGAGCGCCCCATACAAACGTAGTCTGGTTATATTTTCTATACTAACCAATTAAAGTCAATGAAATGAGTCAGAAACAATCTTAAAACTAATCTCTACGTTTGTATGAAGTCAGATTTTCGTTAAAACGTATAGTTTTAAAGTTACAGTGCCTCAAAGATTTCCATAAAAGTTGTTATTCAAAATGTAAGATTGTTTCTCAAAAATTTCATTGATTTTAATTGGATAGTATTGAAAATATCATTAGACTACGTTTGTATGGAGCGCCAATGGAAATGTACCCTTAATCGCGAGGCAGGGCGGTTCGATTCCTGGCCTTTGGTGAGCGATTGATTTTGAAAAGTTGATTGATTTTAATTTCCGCGCATTGTTTAAGAAAAGCACTATACAAGCCTTGGTCTTGGCCACAACTAGGCATTGATGGACTAACGTGTAAATGTGGGCCGAGGCGAAGCCGAGTCCATCAATGCCTCTTGTGCTGGCCACTGCTGCAGTAATGTACTATCGCACCGATCAGTACTTCAAGGAAAATAATGGGCATCGACTAACTTCGTGTTCCCGAAGATGACCGACCGAAACTAGGCAGTATTGTATAATGATATAGAGCTACTCTTACGATTATTTTCGATGTTTTCCGATGCCCATTATTTTCCTTGAAGTACCGTACCTGTCTAGCGCGCTGTGTAGTGCTTAAAAAAGGCGGATCTTGCTCAGCTGTTTTGGTTCAGAAAAAAAGTTCCTGTTCCCTTATTTGTACATCAATTCGAATGCGTTCTTTTATTTCAGTATCTGAAATACTTGAGCTATTAGAATGAAACAAAAAGCTTGACTACACATCCACTTTTTTTTTTTTAAAATAGCCTATAGAATCCCACTGCAGGGCAAAGGCCTCCTCTCACGAATAAGGGTGAGAGGGAGTGGGCCATACTCCACCACGCGGGCCCAGTGCGTGTTGGTGGAGGCAAGTTAGTGGTCACCTTGCTGTCAGAGAATTTTCAAGCCGCCAATGGGCCTCTGACCTGGCTTAACGAATAGTTACAACGCCATTTGACGGAACTATCCGAGACCAACTGCTTAACGTGCCTTCCGAAGCACGGAAACGCTCGAGATGAAATACCACTAAACGGTCACCCATCCAAAGACTGACCGGACCTGACGTTGCTTAACTTCGGTGATCGTTTCCAATACCGAAGCTCCACTACGCCAACGAGCGCTACACATCCACTTATGAGTACAAAATTTCAAGATGAAAAATTGAACGACACTTTTCCATACAAAAAAGCTGTTGCTCTGAGCCGGGCATTCGCTCCCTCCTATTGGTTCATATATCATTGGAAAAGGAATTTTATATGGTCTTATGTCCGTAGAACATTCCAAAGATAAATAAACCATAGTTTCAAGCACAGAAGATTCAATTTAGTACAAATTTAAGACGTCAGCTCTCGTACGTCTACGTACCAATAAGGTTCGCCCATAACGTACCAGTAAGGCGAGTGAGGTAATCATCTAAAAGTTTTCAAGCAGCTGATCGAGGCAGTTAGCGTAGAGTAATATATTACCGTGCATAGCATAGCATAGCGTAGCATATCATATGCTCACGACTATATTCCCTGAGGGTACCCCCTCAGAGATATTCTGAAATCTCAGAACATCCACGATTCACCAGTCTGTCTCTGTCCAGTGTGATGGGGGGTGAGCCCATCGCCACTTATAATGGACAGTGGGTACAATACATGCCTCGAAATTGAAGCATGCAGGTTTCCTCACGTGGAGACCGCGAACTGGTAGGCGTAGTGTGGGACGCCCTGCTGCCCGCTGGACAGACGACCTAAAAAAAGTAGCGGGGAGCGACTGGATGAGGAAGGCCAAGGACAGAGTTTTGTGGCGCGCCTTGGGAGAGGCCTATGTTCAGCAGTGGACGATGATAGGCTGATGATGAAGTTAGAAACACTCATTGGTACGTGGCATGTGGCCCGTAATCCGTGGTCCTAGATACGTGATAGGCTTAAAATTATGCCGCGGGACAGCTGTCATGCTCGTAGCATTGCTGGAAGCGGACTATTGGACTATTGAAAGAATATCCTATTGGGTCTTTTCCAGTCTTCACTTTGCGCGCGCTAGTGCTACGATACCAATTCTACACCCGTCAGTGTGGATTATGATAAGGCCAACATAAAACACTGCTCAAAACACAGAACGATCAACACAGTTCTCTATAATTTGGTGCCCACCAACTACGAAAATTCTTAAACGATATAGTCTTTTTAGCCATAGTACTGTTATTCAATGCGGCACAAACATTGCACACGTTTTCTACACCTTCTGGATTTTGATACGTGTAGTGGTGCTTCCATGTGAAGTAGCGGCTGTATTGTTTAGGAGAGTTTATCAGGGTGTTCATTATCTTCGCCAGCTCCTCAGGACTTTGCTGCCGCGCGTTCAAGTATGAATTGGGAGGAAGGAATCTGGAATCAAATAAACATATTTTTGATCACAAAAAATAAAGGCTCTTTCTTGAGGATGATCAGACATTCAAAGTGAACAACTTTCTTTTTGGGACCACGACCGAAATCGCGAAAATAAATCTGGCGTTCCATACAAAACTCAACTCAAACGTTTTTTTTGGTCCTATAGAGAAAGTCGTTCAGTTTTATGGGCTAACCATGCTCTTAGAAACCACCAGCATATTAAGAAAAACCTTAGTAAAACAAAACAAACAAACTGACACTGATAGTAGTGACACCGTAGATGCCATTCATACACAGTTTGTACATCAAACTGAATATAAGCATAAAACATGAAAAGATAACGTTGTCTACGACGTGAAATTAATTACCTGTTATAGTCAGCTCCACCAAATACGATGGGCACAGCATAATGCTGTAACGCTGTCAAGACTTTCTCCGTCACATAGTCTTTAACAAGCGAGTTCTCCATCGCCAGATAGAAGTAGTAGTCTCTCTCCAACATCGCGTTACATTCTGACTGGTGATTTCTTGGACATTGCAAAGTACCACAGCTGCCATATATATCCACTTTCAACCCATAAAGATTCAGTGCCTTTTGTAATTTCTCTACAAACTCATCCCTCCCACTTTTAGCGTCACAATTAGATACGAACCAAGCGGCTGCTTTTCTTTTAATCTGTAACCTATCAACCAAGTCTTCATCTATCTCAGGTTCATTAAAGCTCTGATCATACCATTTCATATTAGGTTTTGGACCCACTACTTCACCATCACTATTTCTTATAAGTATATTTGAATATAGGATATCAGAGTCCAATCTATACGTAGAAGTCCAATTGAAGTATCCATCGAACACAGGATTGCATAAGGGATAATTTTCAGCTGACTCCGTGTTGAAGTAAATATATTTCTGATGCGGCGATCTAGATTGTGGAAGGTCTAACAACGTTGTGTTTTTGTCTAAATTACGTCCGTTAAAGGCTACTGCATCAAATTTCTGTATGTCACCACCGAAGAAGTTTCTATCAGCGGTGACATAACAATTGATCACCGAGCAATTATTCTGAATGAATTTCTGCTGTCCTGATCCAAAGTAGTAGAAAGGAGCGAAGTCTTTTCTCGTCCACAGAAGAATATACTTGAGGTCTTTCGGTAGCCTACTTTTCTTTCGATACATCTCTGCATATCTGGAATCCTCTTTAACATTTTGTATTGCTTCTTGTATTAAATTGTCGGATGTAGAATATTCTTTGTTAAATTGGATCCAAAAAAATAAAGCGACGAAACTGAGGAAAATGATGCGAACAAAGAACTTCAAGGTGAAGGTATGTATTAGGATGTGATTAGTATGGTGGTCAGGCGTCTTTTGATATGACCCGATAAATACTGGTCTCTTCGTGTTGAACATTTGAACGTTTAGCTTCAAATATGTCTTCGATGCTTGAGATCTGAAACAAGAACATTTATTTATCATAGGTACATTATAAATTGTGGCAGGGTGCCGTGCCGTTGTTTAACAAATGTCTTAGATAATCTTGTTTAAGGTGGCATTCGTCCTGTGTTATATGATAAATGTGATGATGTCAACGTTGTTACCAATTCCAAAGAAGAATAAATACATAGACAATAACTAAAAATTTACATTTCTGTATTACGTACTAAAACTGCATTTCTAAGGCCTATGCCCAGCAATGGGTTGATGTGGGCTGATTTGATTGATTCTATGGTTAAAATTATAACGCATTGTCCGTTTCGCAAATCTCCCCTATGCTACGTTCGCTTTGCACATTTTCTCTTGATACAACGTCCCTGCATTTTCTGCTTTAGTAGACGTAACGCGTAGCCTATTTATATCCTTGTTTATTTGAGTTTCCTGTGATATTTACTAAAAAAAACAAAAATTCATTAGTTGTAAGAAAATACAAACTTCAAATCTGCAACACGCTTCGTCAAAAATGGCGACATATCCGAATCCGAAGGATCTCAAGCAGCAACATGTTTCGTCAAAACTACCTATAGTTTGTTTTAGAGAGTCATAGTGTTCAGACTGTGTTACTTAGGACTAATTCAAAACCAAAATAAAACTGATTGAGGCACTAACTTGTATGTTATGGACCTCTAACCGCCACAATTTTGATAATAAACAAAAAAAACTAACTGTCGTAACTTGCCAACAGATGGCGCTAGTCCCCTAGCAAAACGTAAGTCATAAGACAATTGACGATGGCACATTGGAAACCCGTAAGCCACTGCACTAAGGTTCACAATTGAATGCCACGACACAAATCGCGCAAGGAGAATTATCACACAGACTCAGTATATATACAAGGTTCCGACAAACATCATTAGGACCACGGCCGGTCCCCAGGCATCACACCTAGCCTGGCGGAAGTACTTCCCTTTTCTATGGAGGAACCTTCCACCTCAGTTCCTCTATATAACTTTTGATAATATCATAAAAACTATGGCACGTCTTGTCATTAAACTATACGTGGATTAAAATGATCATAAAGGTGTTCTCAATCAGCTCAGAAAATATCTACATCGTTCTACCAAACACCATGTATACTAATATGTCATCATAACATAACCAAATGCAGATAAGAGCTCAAGGTCAGGTTTAATATTTTGTAATTTTGTTTCCGATAAGTAATAAAATGGGTCTTAGATAAGAGCTCTCATTTCAAATGTTATTATGTAAATACGGTTTAGTTACAACATAGGTACTTAAAATAACAGTCCATTAAAAAAAACTAAATAATCACATCAGAATTTGAAATTTTTTAAACTAAGCAAAGGTTTTTCTCGATTTCTCTTCGAAATGGAGTTCGAATGATTTGCTCGCGACTGCTTTTGAATTTAGAGATTACAGGAGTGCGATTTTTGAATCTCATTCGATGAATTCAGCAGTTGAAAATGTCAAAATTTCTATGGAGGTATGCATCTTTTTAGTGCTGATTTGACTTCAAAAATCATAAATCAGGAGTGCGTTTTTTTAAAGTCAAATAAGCAGTAGAAAGATGCATGAGAACGCTTTTGTATGAGATTTAAATACCGTTCAAACTCACCGATGACACTCAAAAATCGCACCCCAAATCAAATTCTATAAAAAATAAAAGACAACCTCCAAAACAAGCCATTTTTGTACGGCGTAATAAAAATATAATGGTACCTAGTTACATACTTAATAAAAATAATAGTTGAATTAAATTTCAAAGCCACAATCTTCGTAAATATATTAAATGTTATTCGAGACGCGCAATCTAGATTTTCTAATCTATTTTTCCATATTTAAAATAATACTTTTATTAATACCGTCTACGTGTGTTCTACGTCAAAGTTTTGTATGGACTGACATAGACGGACGTTCACGCGCGGGATTAGCCGGCGTCCGCGAAACCGCGTTATTATGCAATCGCGCGCGCAAGAATCACATAGATCAGGAGTGCGATTTTTGAATCTCATTCGGTGAGCTCAGTAGTTGATAATGTTTAAATTACTATGGAGATATGCATCTTTCTACTGCTGATTTGACTTCCAAAAATCATAATTCAGGAGTGCGATTTTTTTAAGTCAAATAAGCAGTAGAAAGATGCATGAGAACGCTTTTGTATGAGATTTAAAAATCGTTTAAGCTCACCGATGACATTCAAAAATCGCACCCCTGGCATCGACGCAATCGAGCGCGATTAATTTATTTTGGTGCCTTTCTTGAAATTCCGGTAAGTATAAAATGTCGCGTTTCTGGGTGGGATTGCAGTTGTTACAAACGCCAGGCTTGTCCGCAAAAGCGATTCTTAATCGCGCGATTTATTTTCCGGAGCCAGAAAGCCGCCACCTTCCGGATTTTTTTCCTTATGGACCTAGTAATTACATATAAAGTATTCGCATACTTTCTAGTGTGTCCATAGTTTACAGAATATCAAAAAACAATAGCGCGTTTAATAATAGCTGTGCGTACAAGCTGAGCTGAAGATGTACTTACGTCTAAGGGCACCTATTTAGTGGAAAGATAGTTTTTTATATTGCTAACTGCACTATTTGTAATTAATTCGAGTTGTTATAATTTTACTTTGAATATTATTATTATTGGATGTTGTCGCTCATATTGATAAACGCGTTGAAGAGCAAAAATAAATACTTAAATAAGTTTCTTAAAAATGATGTCTTCAATCCGTAAAAATATATTTATAAGACAAAAAAATACTTGACATACCGAATTTCGCGACGTTCCAAACCAGTTACATCGCACAAACTGACAAGATAAATACGCAAGAACTGTTTTACGCTGACTGTTTGAGATGGTGTTGAAATTAATAATTTGTGTTAGGAAGAGTGTGTGACCGGTAAAAAGACGGGTAACAGCGGGTACGGGTGAAGAGCGGGCATTGGGCGCAGCGAGCGTCGGTCGACTGCTCGACGTGACTAAATAATATTTATGATAATAATTATGCTCTACAACTTGCGAATTTGTGTAAAAACAGGACATTTTAATTGAGACTGGCTGACGAATTAACCTTTTGTGGCGTTTTACCTTCAGATAATATTTGTTGGTGAGTGCGAAACGATGTTTGATTCTATTTTGATTTCTTTCAAGTCCGTGAATACTAACCAATTAATTTTTTTAACACTATCCAGAAACGATGTCAGATTTCCGTTATCTTATCTAAACTGTTATAAAACTGTAATCGTAGTGTGTCTGTACATTGAAGATATTTACAAAAAAACCTTTTTTAGAAATTTTGTATGTCTGTTTGTTTGTTCGCGCATCACGCAAAAACTACTGAACCGATTTTGATGAATTTTTTGTTTGATAGGTTATGATCTGACTTAAAATCTGGTATATAATTTGTGCGGACGAAGTCGCGGGTAAACACTAGTATTATAATATAGTGTCAAAGTTGCACTGGCTTAATGATCTCTATACGAAATCTTAATTTAATCTTTACTTTGAAACAACATTTTAACAGAAATTTGACAAACCACAGACATCGATATGAGTTACTTAGACCTTGTTTAAAAAAACTATTGTATTAAAAAAAAAACTATTTAATAGTTTAATTTAATACTAGAATCAAACTTCGTTTGAATGGAGCTAGCTCGCCGGCATACCCTAAGCCGCTTATTGTCAGTTTCATTCTACACTTAAACTTTTCAGGATGAAATTGAACTCGGCATGCTATGTACAAGGTCAGTGGATGATATTGTGACACGAAAACATTTTTACTTTCGAAATTGATGAGACCTGTTTGCAATCTTCGCTACGATGGTAAAATTTAATTTTAAGGTAATAACTTTTGATCTATACAAGGCATTAGCATTCCAAAACATTTGTCACTTAGAATATGTCTGCATCTATTTATCAACATAATAAGTTTCACAATATGGCATCATGCGGGGGTGGGGGGAGGACAATCTTCACAATTTCGACATAGCGGAATCCTATAGAGTTAACGTTGACTATTTGAGATGGTGTTGAAATTAATAATTTGTTTTAGGAAGAGTGTGTGACCGGTAAAAAGACGGGTAACAGCGGGGTACGGGTGAAGAGCGGGCATTGGGCGCAGCGAGCTTCGGTCGACTGCTCGACGTGACTTCGTCGACGGATCATGGACAGCTAGGGTGTAACCGGGTGACTCACATTTAGCACAGTATCAGAAAGAGTACTAGTACTCCATACAGTACCTGGGGACACTCCCTACCTAACACCGCACGCGACATCACACACGACTGGTGATATTTTTAAGACTAACCAATCAAAGTCAATGAAATTTTTCAGAAATAATCTAGAAATAAATCTCTATTTGTATGAAGTCAGATTTTCGTTAAAATACACAGTTTTAATGCTAGGATTAATTTAAGATTTGTATGAAAATCTTTGAGGCACTATAACTTTAAAACTATAAATTTTAACGAAAATCTGACTTCATACAGGCATAGAGATTCGTTTTTAGATTGTTTCTGAAAATATCATTGACTTTAATTGGAGAGTACTGAAACTTAAGCAAATGGTATTCCTGTCTCGCTCGCAACGAGCTTCGCTTCTTTAATTTTTCCCATTTGTATGAGCTATCAGCTGACAGACCAAGGTGTGCCTTTAGTATGAATTTTCTAATTTTGTTTAATAACCTCTGATAAATTAGTCATTAGTTTTGGTCGTTACACTAAGTTATCGAATAAATACACGACCTACATATTGTTGAGATGATGTAACCGTGATCCTTTATTTATTACGAATAAAATAATTCATTAAAATCATGATCACAATTAAATTGATGTAATTATCCCAGGAAGCGGGTATTGGTATCATAATTCATAATCCATGAATTATCCTAATATTTCTGTACCGGATATTAACTATAGGGTATACAGGGTGTTTGATAAGCAACAATAAATTTTTAAAACTCTTAAGGGGGTTGTTTAGACCGTCAAACTGAACAACTTTCTATATGGGACCAACATCGAAATCGCGAAAAAAATAATTTCATATCCCATAGGTACGTATTTTACTCTAGTCGATTTGAAGAGTATGGAACATAATTATTTTTTTTCGCGATTTTGATATTGGTCCCATAGTGAAAGTTGTTCAGTTTGATGGTCTACACCACCCCCTTAAAGGTTTATTTGTATTTTTGTAACAACTTTTGTAAACAATACATTTTTAATATGAGGACACGTTTTTTAAGGGATGATGGTCTGCGTCAACTGAACAACTTTCTCTATGGAACCAACATCGAAATCGCAATAAAAAAATCTGCTGGTTCATACAAAACTGCAAACCTACTCGACCCAAATGTATGGAACAGCAGATATTTTTTTTGCGATTTCGATCTTGGTCCCATAGAGAAAGTTGTTCAGTTTGATAGTCGGATCATCCTCTTAAAAAACTGTCAGCATATTAAGTTG
Organism: Agonopterix heracliana; assembly: GCA_963693445.1. NCBI lineage: Eukaryota > Metazoa > Arthropoda > Insecta > Lepidoptera > Depressariidae > Agonopterix > Agonopterix heracliana. Next base: position 7,079,157 of record OY856321.1, read on the forward strand.
GACTCTGCATACTGTGTCATTAGAATATTTAGACCAAGGACCGACTGTAAAATGAATGAATGATTGATAAAGGTACTTGATGAAAGATTTTGCTAGGCAATCCGGCGACGTTGTATCAACCCCTGTAAGTATAAACTTTCACTTAAATCACATTTCGATCACCAACCAAATAGGTGAATATTAGTAATTTTGCGGTCGGATCTTAGTATAATTGAGGTGTCTGCTCTGTGACGCGCGCATTGGTCGATCTACCACACTCGGCACTCCACTCACCCCGCTCGCTCGCACACATTGGCGCGGGGTTACAAACAAAACAAAATGTGACGAGAAGGCCTCTTATGAAATCAATTCGAAATTTTTATTTAAAGTTACACCCTGTATAAATGAATTTGAATCAAGCCAGTCGGGTACAAATCTTCGACTAGGGGTCTATCATCAACATCATAATTATTATTCTTCTATCGAGTCGATGGCATTATATAATATTTTCCAGCCCAGTATTTCATCATGTTTAAGACGCTATTATCCGCTCAAGGCCGTTTTTTGAACACGAACGAAAGTGTTCTAAACAGTGTTTTAAAGTCTGAAATGAAATTATGTCTTATTCAAGGATCTGGCGGATAGGCGATGGTTCTCAATAACACGATTAGATTTAGTTTACTCGATAGAAAAAAAATCCAAAGTTACCCCTTTTTATTATGTCTTTTTCAATACTATGATTAAACTGCTGATATTTAACTTTTTATTCTTGTACTTAACTAAACATCAAATATTTCTAGTGAAATTCGTAGAATTTGGAGCTTAGAAACCAATACCTTACCCTTAGAAACCCATGAGCAAAGATATTGATGAAAAACACGTTTTTTTGCGATCCTGCTTTCAATTGGAGCGGGATGGCTAATTGAATACTTATGCTTGCAAGAAAGAGACACTTGCAATCGGATAAGAGGGCCTTAAAGATAACAAAAAAGTAGAACAAAAGCCACTTCGTAGTACGAGAGAGGTTATCGAAAGAACTTGCCCGAAGTTAATTAGAAAAGTTTCCCTGTTTTCGGCACATACATGTAGGTACCTAATATACTTTTATATAGATAAGTTTATAAGATAGTGCGTGTCAGGAATGCTTCTTTATCTCGTTACAAACTTTTATAAGTGTAGTCTATAAATTATATAAAAATACTTTAGTTTTGGTCGCGGCTTTGCCCATGTAGAGTTTGAATTGTCATGTAAATTGGGACCAGGAGTGCGATTTTTGACGGAGATATGTATCTTTCTACTGCTGAATTGACTTTCAAAAATCATGCTTCAGGAGTGCGATTTTTTAAAGTCAAATCAGCAGTAGAAAGATGCATATCTTCATCGTAATTTTGAGATTTTCAAATGCTGAGCTCACCGAATGAGATTCAAAAATCGCACTCCAGTGTCCAGTTCCTTTCTAACATTACACTCTGGCCGGCTCAAAAGTGGACTGTAGTGCGGCGATTCGATGTGAGCCGAATGGGAGACGGGTAGGGGTTTCTTGCGAAAATGAGATGGCTTTCTTTGCTGGTTACTATATACTTGCTTCCAGTTTTGCTCTTGTTGACTGCTCCGGATGGAATGTGTCGAATGCCGGTTTTGGCGCTATTTTTATTCGCTTTTGCCTGGCTTTTGCTCTGTCCGAATACGAGATTAACCCTAGACCTATCTACAAGTGGAATTTACCATAGGGAGTAAAATCCTAGCTAAATACGAGGGAGAATAAAAGACGTTCTAAACTATAACAAACACAAACTTATCCTAATTCTATACCTATCTATAAATCATACGACTTTATTAGTTTATTATGCTTACTATTTACAATGTTATCTTTTCTACCTACATATGTGTGTAAGACTTATTATCTTTATTGTTAAAACTTATGACTATAGACTATAGAAATGAAAGTAAATAACAATGAATATAATAAAAGAAAGGGGGTGAGCCGGTCCCGAACAAATTTCCTCATTGGACTATGATTGGACTTCAAGATTTAAGAGGCTCCCACTAGGTAAACGCTGGGGCGGGCCATATTTTACTGGTTTTTAATTACGTGCATCTACATTGTAAGTTGATAAGTCACTTTTACTGCGACACACTGTGTAGACTCTCTAAAATGTAGAGAATATTACTTGTATGATCTGAAAATATCATTTTTAAATTTTTTAAGACTGTTTTTAATGAGTTAATTTTAAAATTAGGTGCGAATTCTTACCATGCTTTTCGAATTTGGTTTCCTTGGATTAGAAGGCACCACAGTGACATGATGAAGGACAAAGCAGTCAAAAATAGGTATAATACCTACAAAAATTACGTAGTTTAGTAGTAGCTCTGAAAGGATCAAGGTCGTTCAGAGTGGGATACGAGTAAAAAACAGACAGTGTTTTGAGTAATTTTTTTATTTGAATTTATTACGTATTATTGGAGTTTAAGATAGGGTTTTGATAACATTTAAAGACATCAAACTGTACAGACCTAGGACCTAGACCACCTGGTGAAATAAATTTCCTAGATTCTAAGTACCAAATTGAGACGACACATTAGAAAATGCTAGGTGAAAAGTAGTCGAAACTAACGAGAATTAGAATACAGCAAGAGAAATAAGTCAGGATCTCTCAAAACAGAGATCCATAGTCTCTGCATAACCCTCTGGGAAAAAGGCGTGAGTTTATGTGTGTAAGTATGTACTTTTTATAGGAGTGAGCGAGTAAAGCCTATCAGTCAGTGATGTAGTTACAAATCCCCTAGGGCTAGAAGATGTATTCACGGAGCTACGAAGGTAATGGAGTAGCAGCTGTTTTCTTTAAGATAAGATAAGATAAATATTCTTTATTTGCACACCAAAAATACAAAAAAAACAACAACAATATACACGAACAAGAAGGGTACAAAAGGCGGCCTTATCACTAAAAGTGATTTCTTCCATACAACCAGTGAATGGAAGAAGTCCTACATGGGATAAATGCGACGGCGGTGTACTAGTTGATACATAATATTCCGGAAATGTGAAAAAAAAAACATTTTAGACGTAATATTTTTGGGAGTGTATGGAATTAATGCCGAAGAACTGACAACCGATGGGGTGTCAGAATTCTAAAGTGGAGACCACCTACTGGCGTAGTGTGGAACGCCCTGCTGCCCGCTGGACAGACGACCTGCAAAATTAGCGGAGCGACTGGACGAGGAAGGCCGAGGACGGAGTTTTGTGGCGTGCCTTGGAAGAGGCCTATGTTCAGCAGTTGACTATGATAGGCTGATGATGATGATGGAATTAATGGGCTCGGGTCAATATTTTACTTGATTCCCGATTTAGAATAGCCCACTGACATTCATCCTGTGTGTATAGTTACTAATTCCTAAAGGGAATAGGACTTTTTGACCGGGGTTTGGTCAACAATTGGACGTAGTTTTGCAGAACAGATCCAACCCACTATGGAGTCCAATTGATAGCTATACTTTACGTGGTTCCCGAATTAGAATAACCCACTGAAATTCTTTAGGTTATTTGGAAATCAATTTCCAAATTATCAGGACTGGTTCAAACTACTTCAGACCATCAGGCTGAACAACTTTTACATGGCAGCAGGAAAAAACTCAGTGGGCTATTGTGTTTCCCAGCAACCAGTTGGTGGGATGACATTATATAGAGTAGCCAAACAGGGGATAAAATAAAATATCTTGGACATTGTCACACAAATTATCTAGTCACATTTAAAGTACCAGAAACTAGCCTGGACTGGTATTATGATGACTAGACAACGATATAGAATACATAATTATATAGGGAGTCGCGTTGTCGATCTGCTATAGGGCAGTCACGTTTGTTGGTTGCCCCCTCCCAGCTCGACAGTGGGGCTCCAGTGGTGGCTCAAGATAGTGTTCTTTTATAAGAACAACCCTTGAAGTCACCAAAATATCAATATAACCGTACAACGTCAAGCACTTTTGCTATAAAAACTCGACATTGGCAAAATCATCATTAACCAAAGATGGCAGCCATTTTTTTAAAAATAGAATAGAATAATTATATAGATACAAACATCCATGACTTGGGGACAAATATTCATATTCATCATACAAATATTTGTCCCTTACGGGATTTGAATCCGTCGGGGGTTACAGGCACAGCAGCCAGGATGAGACTAGTGTGGGACCATTCTGGTTGGCGTTAAAATAAAGAGGCCTATACGCAGCTGTAGAGTTAATGGACTGACCTCTATTTACAGTTTCCAAAATAAAAAACACAATTAGGCAAGCCTGCCAGTTGACTACTAAAAAAAATCCATAAAGGTATTTATACCAGGAATAGAGGAACCTCTATTTCTGTAAGGTATAATACCTTTATGGGTTTGTCACAGCAAACGCTGAAGCCTAGTCCCTTTGTCATAGTACTTAGTTATACATTTAAAGCTTATATTCATTTATATTTAGATGAAATTATGTTGTAGATCTTTTTGTGCTGTGTCAATAAATTTGTTTCAATTTTAAACTAACTTGCCTCCACCAATGCGCACTGGGCCTGCTGCCTCCACACAAATCCGTGAGAGGACATACTGATGATGATAAGAAGAAAACCACCTCATCTATTTAAATCGTTTCCTACCTCGCAGTCAGCTATAGTCAATACAAAGAGCCTGTAAGTAGATTTGTTCTCAAACGACTTGCCCTAGGGGCAACAGCTACCATTCAATTACCGCATCTATTCTTATAACCTTATCTTCATCGAGTTATGTGTTGGAGAAAATGCTGGGGACTTGATATGGTATAGGAATAGGTTTAAAGTACGACGATTTTATAAAGAGTGTACAAGAAAAATTCCAAAAAAAAAGGTTATCTGTTGTATCTCAATAAAACACTAGGTATACTTTAGTAGAACACTAGGTATCCTTTCATTAATTAATATATTGAGAGCCAGCGCGTCAACGATACATGGTCAAAATTATGTGCGGCCGCCCTACGATGAGGACCTCATAGAAAATCAATCGGCTGACCCGCACTTTTGTATGGGAGGTCAAAAAATAATCACGTTTTTCGACCCATGTTCCTTTGGGAAAGTTGCTTAAATTCATTGCCTGAATACACATGGAATACACTTTTAGTAAGTAATTAAAAAATAGTGGTGTATAAATAAGGTCTATCAAAATTAGCTGAAACTCTTTTAAGGAGATGATGAGACCATCAAACTGAACAAAGTTCTCCACAGGACCAAAATGGAAATCACGAAAAAAATCTGCTCTGCCATACATTTGAGTATAGTTTTGTATGCAGTTTTGTATGGGACAGGGCAGCAGATTTTTTTAAGAAGTTGTTCATTTTGATGGTCTGATCATCCCCTTAAAACAGTTTCAGCTAATTTTGTTAGACCTTATATTTTCTACCCTTCACTGTACTAGAAACGGAATGGACATAAACACGTATATTGTAAGACCTGCCGATACCATTCCCAATCAGGCGTGAAGATTTTTACGAGTGTACTAATTGACCGAGGAGCCAGCACCGGAAGCCATAAAAGTTATTAATTGGTTTCCCGCCATCCCTAACCGGAAGTTGTAAATACAGACCGCTACTATTTCCGGTCAATCGACACGCATCGCTCCTGCCTTTTTGGAGGTAAAACTGGGATCGAATAATGGTACTTTTGTTAGTTTGATGGGTAAAGTAGTTTTTTGTTAGTAAATGGGAGTTTCGGTGTGCTTTTTCCATAAATACAGGAAAATTTGGAATATACAGGGTCCTTCTCTATATGCTTAAACTTTTTAAAGAGGATGATTAGATCATCAAACTGAACAACTTTCTCTATGGGACCTACATCGAAATCGCGAAAGAAAAATCAGCTATCCCATATATTTGGCTCAAGCAAGTAGGATAGCAGCTTTGTATGGAACAGCTGTTTTTCTTTCGCGATTTCGATGTTGGTGCCATAGAAAAATATGTTCTTTTTGATGGTCTGATCATCCCCTTAAAAAGTGTCAGCATATTAAGAAGGACAACTATACAAGGTGAAATTGATATTCTTTTAAACTGACACCCGTATTCTAAATTGTTATTTTGACATTTCCTGACTCGAGTGGAGGAAGTTTTTGACATAATTTGTATGACAAAAGTGTCAAAAACGTCCTCGACTCGAGTGAGGAAGCCTCAATGAAACAAATAAGAATACGGGTGTAAGAGTCTACCCATCAAACTGAACAACTTTTACTATGTGAGCAAACCAGGCAGAACAAAAAAAAATCCGCTGTTTCATACGTTTAAGTCGTGTAGTCATTGCAGTTTAGTATATAATGGTACATCCGATTTGGTTTTTGCGCTCACAGGTTCGCACCCATAGTAAAAGTTGTTTAGGTTGATGGGTAGAGAACCTGGTTTAAAGGTTTGCCTTTAGTTAGTTTGTTTTCTGTACAGTAATGAAAAAAGGACTTGCCATACTAAATGCAATCAGTTGATCAAACGTTTGTATGGAAAGTTTAAATTTTGTCCACCCCCTGTATAAGTCCGGGGATGTAATCGTGCGGCGGGCGCAAGAATTGTTATCATAATAAGTAGGTACTATTTTTTCCATCCTGTATTTAAAAAGAAAACAGTTTTCTTCGCTACAAAGCTTAATCCTGTAGATTTATAACAAAGAAAATGTCTTCTAATCACTTAATCGAACAGACTCGTGGTTTCGAAAACAATAGAAAGCTCTTTGCGAATTGCATGGCCCTCTTTTTGCAATGTAACTACTCGTAGATATTCCTGTAATCCTGTTTTTAGAAGTAATTACTTACTTGACTTCGATTGGGGCTGGTTGGCTTATTGGTAAGTGTTCAGAAAAAAGTTTAAGATGATAGCTCGTTGTTTTTTTAACCCCCGACGCAAAAAGAGGGGTGTTATAAGTTTGACGCCTATGTCGGTCTGTCTGTCTGTCTGTCTGTCGGTCTGTCTGTCTGTGGCATCGTAGCTCCCAAACGGGTGGACCGATTTAGATGCGGTTTTTTCAAGTAGAAAGCTAATTTTTGCGAGAGTGTTCTTAGCTTTGTTTCATGAAAATCGGTTCAGCAGTTTTGAAGTAACTTTCAAAATTGTCTCTGGAAAGATCTATACTTACATACAGGGTCCAACATGAAATGCTGACAGTTTTTAAGGGGATGACCAGACCATCAAACTCAACAACTTTCTCTGTGGGTTGGGACGGGGTTTCGGTATTGAGAGAAAGTGGTTTAGTTTGACTGTCTGATCATCCCCTTAAAAAAGTGCTACCATATTGAAAAAAACCCTATATAATAATATTGTAAACTTGGCGTATATGTATGTTGAAGAAATATGCAAAAACGTTAATTTGGGGCGTTTAGGATACGTAAGCCGTGGTGGTCCAGTGGCGAGTAACCTTGCCTGCCGTGCAGGAGGCGATGGTTCGATCCCCGTCCAGGTCGATTCGTACCCAATGAGTTTTTCGGAATTTATGTACGATTTGTAACACCACTGGCTTTTCGGTGAAGGAAAACATCGTGAGGAAATCTTCATGCTTCTATTTCGAAGCATGTATTGTACCCACTGTCCATTACAAGTGGCGACGGGCTCACACTGGACAGAGTTTCGGTACTACTAGTGAAACGTGGATGTTCTGAGTTTTCAGTATAATATCTCTGACTCCCTAGGGAAATATAGTCGTGAGCATATGCTAGGATACGTAATGGAATGAATTGAGACCATTTTAAGATTTTTTGTCTGTTTTTCTATTTTGTAACTTTTAAATATGTTTTAAAATACGAGTAAATGTAATTTTCGTCCAAAGCCAGAGGTTTAGTGAAAGTTTTTGATCTTTCGGTAAGTGGCTGCGTCGGGCTGTGAGCTGCGTCAGGGGTGAGTGTCGGAAATCACTGTAATGGATGGACGGCTGCTCGGTAGGGTTGCCACTAGTACTTATACCTTTTGAAGTGAAACTTCGTAAAGGAATGTTCTTTGAAATTCTGTTCCGCAACCAGTTTCTATGACAGAAGTTCGAAATAAATCGAGAGCAGAAGTTCGAAATTTAAATCGGGTGAAGTTTCACACCTGCCGGCCGGGCGGCCCGTGACTGCCAACGATTGTTTATTCTGTGTTGCTTTGTACTTCCTTTCTGTACATTTCTCTGAGTGTCTTGTTTTAGTGTGAAATAAAGGAATATTTGGTTGTATGCAATATTAATATCATTTGAAAAGAGACTGCTCTTTAGTCTTATCACGCCTTTTATCTCGTTCGTTCGCGCGCAAATAGAAAGAGAGCTAATTAAGGTACGATATCACGCCATGCCATACTACGGCCACTGGAGAAAAATTTGAATCAGAATATGTAACGCGCACGCCCAGGAAAATGTCTAAAGGATCCAGATTGCCCCAATCAATGCAATCCGGGTCCCTAGACCTCGAATTGTATGTTTATTACTGCTCATTTTTCCGGGGTAAATTTAAAAACAACGTGTACCAACAGGCAAGTTTAAATACTAATTCGGAGACCGAAGTCCAATTTAACTGCAGCACTTTACAGAAAATAACAAGTAAAACCAAAGTCCAAAACAGAAAGTATTTCACAAAATACAATCCCCTTAAAATAGAAAAACAAATAAAAATATGTTTCTGTATTGTGTGCCAACCCTAGATGGCTTCCTTGCGTCTGCGTCTAATAGATATCCATTACTGGGCACTTGTCTCGCACTGGAGTCAAGCACGCAACGGTTAGCTCTCACTGGGAGATATCACATACTATTCTTGCCACTAGGGGTTTATATCTGAGGACATAATGCTCTTTGTAAGGTTAAGGTAAAGAAAGGTAAATAACGATTAATTTATAAGATATGGTAAGTACCTATTTCTATACAGGGTGAAATTGATATCATAAGGATCCTTTTAAACTAAGAGTCTATCCATTAAACGGAAGAACTTTTATTATAGGAGCAAACTGATCGGAGTTAAAAAAAAAAAAGATGGTCCATATTAAACTGCAATGCCTACTAGACTAAACTGTATGCGACAGCTGGGTAGACTCTTTGAAAGGATGCTAATGTTATCAATTTCGATAGAATGCATGGTAAAGTCATCCGCACTGATATAAAAGGTAAATTTTATATCAGTGCGGATGACTTTACCATGCATTCTATTCATCAAACTGAACAACTTTCAGAATAGAGCCAAAATCGAAAATGACAAAAATAAAATCTATAGTTAAGATTTGATTCATATCTATGGCACAGCTGATTTTTTTCGTGATTATGGCGTTATCCGCCCTGCTAAAAAAAGATTATATTAGGAATTAGGAATGTAGGATAATTATAAAACTGTTACAGAAGTTTGTCTGACATTGAAGATATTTACAAAAACAAACAAACAAACAAACAACCTCTCACCCTAAACGCATACACGTTCTCCGTTCCGTCGCGGGTAAAAAGGTTTCGGAATGATGTTTAAGTGTCCCTTACCCCAAATCACAGATTTTTGGACTATTTCTATCTGTTTGTCTGTTTTTTTGTTTGTTTTTTTCGAGCAAAAACGATTGGACCGATTTTGATTAAACTTTTCGCTATAAAATCGGTGGAGCGGACGAACTCACGGACAAACCCAAAAGCTCGTAAGATATAAAAATACCGACTATACAGGGTGTAACAAAACACCCTGGTAATACTTCTTAAGTACAACCTGGTGACAGACGGACAGACAGACAGACGGACAGCGGAGTCTTAGTAATAGGGTCCAGTTTTACCCTTTGGGTACGGAACCCTAAAAAACTGCTGTCCCATACATTTGAATCGAGTCACTACAGAAAGGATTTAAAGTTGAAATAATCGGAAAAAAAATCGAATTATTTCAACTGGTTGACTTTAAGTTGGAATTAGTGGAAGCGGTGCAGCAGTTTTGTATGAAACAGATGATATTTTTTTCGCGATTTCGACTTTGGCTCCTTATTGAAAGTTGTTCAGTTTGATGGTCTGAAGCATTTCCATTAATATTACTCGGGTAGTTAGTTGCACCCTGTATATAGGTAGATAGATACATAATTCTTCGTATATTTTTCCTACGTGTTCGTTAAACACAAACCTCTAAACTCGCATGTTAAATGGGTAACAAGTGAAGCGTGCATTCGTTATCAACATGCCTGCTCTGGCTCAGGAAATGAGATTTTTGTCTCCCCCTCCCCTTCCACCAGCTATTGTGGAAACGAAGCATTTTAACGAAGCTATTTTTAAAAAGGAGATCGAATGAGCATTTTGAGTTATAAGCCGTTTATTTCGCACTCGAAGCGAAAACAAATTATTATCGAAGTTACAAAAAATGGGGAGAGGTGGACAACAATTTCTTATACTTATTTATATTCTTCAGTTATTTGTTTAGGTAATGATACATATTCCAGTGAAAAGGTAATCGTTTAGGAGTCCGAAGAAAATAGGGTTGCCAGCATAAATCCTATCGGAAGTTTCAGATTCACGGTATGAATACACCCTTAAAGTTTCGTTACTAATTAAAAACAAGTGGTCCAGTGTATAATTTATTATCTTTAAATTATTAAGTACCTATGGCTATTCGGTGAAGGAAACCATCGTGAGGAAACCTGCATGCTTCAATTGTGCATGTACTGTACCCACTGTCCATTACAAGTGGCGACGGGCTCACTCCCCGTCACACTGGACACCTGAGACAGGTTCTATACGAATATCTATCGAGGGGGTAGTCCCTCGGGGAATATAGTCGTGAGCATATTATGCTATGCTAATTATTATGTTGAATCGTACCTACACACCCAAATATTTGCTAAATATACAATGTAGGTATTATTTGAAAATAAAACAATAGAATTGCCAATAATAACGTAGGTAATTGTTGATTGGACACGGGCCACGGGCTACCGACATGAGTTATAATTAGTACTAGCCATCAAATCACGTTAACCTATTAGCGCCCGAACTGATTAATTTTAGTTCCAACTTGTAATTACGGTATCTGGAAATAGTTTTCATTGTTATTTTCGGTGATCATAACGCTGTGTACCTAATTGTCGATTGCTCGGAGTACTGTACTGAATTGGAGTTTGGCTGTTATTATAGTTTTTGAAGGAAGACTTCTTTACGCATGCTTGTCTTGGGGAGTAAGTTGGTGAATGCGTGACGAGAGCGTTACGAAAAGTGTGATCGGGCGAGGCGAATGGAAGCTTCAGTCGTGTGGTCTAACGCACACTCATTTTTAAAAAAACTTTGCATTAGCTTTCGTAACTCCTCGCTCGTCGTCATTCTTCGTCGCGTCGTCGCCAGGGCTTCAAATATCGGTATTTTTGGGAACTAGGGCCATTGGCCTTGGTGTGATACCGGTTCTAGGTGACTCTCTTTATATCGTCAACCTATCGTCAGGGCCGTAACTAGGGGGGCATCGTGGGGCATTGCCCTACCTTAAAATCCCAATGCCCTACCTTAAAAATTACCCATCCAATATACCGTCTTTAACATAGGGCAAGGCAAGGGGGGCACGAGTTGGGGACTATAGGGGCCTCGAAACTCATGCTTATAAATTAATTTTTAAACTGAAGACACTAGCCGCAATCACGTCGCACGTCTGTAAAATTTCGCTTCGCTCGCTCCTACTTTCGAATAGTTTAGGTATCCATAACATATCGTCATGACGTGTGCGCTCAGTTGACCATGCATAACTTGCGCAAAGGAAATTCCTCCATACCTACCTTTAACTTCCTGTGCCCTTCCTTTAATCCAGTTCTAGCTACGGCCCTGCCTATCGTTCCGCGAGACGACCCACACTTCGCTTCCCTTCCCTCGGTCACCACTCGGACAATGATGTGGTCCATCTGCCGACACCTCGCCTTGCCATGGCGAGACGTACCGATTTCCATTTGAGCTTCATACTCTTTTACTGACATCTTGGACAATACTAAAGTTTTTGTTTTTTCTTTAAGTTTAATGACTACTATTTTAAAACCAACAAACTTTTGTCTTACGGCCTGGCCCCGGGAGAGGGCGAATGCGATTTTAGAATACACTGCCAACGCGTCGCTGCGATGATGATGATGATGCTTCATGGCCGTGATCGACCACAGCGACTGATTATGGCTGTTGACTTTGAGAACTTTGTTGATGTGCTCTCAGGTGGCTGATCCTATGAATGTAGCCTATCTTGGCTGCTTGCTTGCATAATAGTAGGGACACAATATTCAGTGTATTCTAAAATCGCAATTCGCGCTGTCCCGTGGCCCGTGGTTAGGTTGATTTGCAGAAAAAAAATCTTAGTTGCTAATACAAACTAAACAACATTTTCCAACTTAAACTCCTATCAATAAACTGAATAAATAGTCTAACAATATACCAAAAACCCAATAGCATAGATTACTCGCTTTATTGAAAGCAACAGAAGTGACAGAGGCATAAATGTCGATTGCATATAGTAAGTTTACAATAATATTGGTAGAGGAGGTGAAGAGGGTTGGGGGGTGGGGTTCCAACGCTCATTTCTCAGGTTCGACTTCCAGTATTGATATTGCAGGGTATTACGCGCCGAAAGCTTCTGGCGTGTTGAAGAGTTGAAAATACTATTAGAGTTGGTGCGAATTTAAATCCCTTAAAATTCGATGAAACTATAGCTTGGCCATAAAGTCATAAACGTGGTAACAGGTGGAACTAAAATTTGAGTATGGTGGTGTTGCCAGGTTATGCGTGATTTTGACGTTCTTGCGTGGAGGCAGCGCCCTCATTTAATTTCTACTCTTTTTAGCCAAGCTGTACAGTGCGAAATAAAAGAGTAGAAAGTAAATGAGGGCGCTGCCTCCACGCAAAAACGTCAAAATCACGAATAAGCTGGCAAGACCGACCTACAATTTGTACTAAAATATTTAGTTTTACTCTTTTTTGTCCGAGATGACAGACCAACTGTGCTACTTGTGTGCTTCAACTAAAGCGCTTTAGGGCTAAGCTATCTAACTTTAATTTTAATATTAATTTTACTTTCATCTAAGTAGTCGCAAATGTTTGGATTTTGACAAACGGGAGTTCGAACTAAGTCTTCAAAAAACCTATTTCAACCGACCTCAATGTTATATTAAAATGAACGTCAATTCTAGTAGATGACGAGTATCAAGTTATCGTCGAGTAATATTTGTTTAATCTGCAGCCCGGCGACATCCAGCCGCAGAATATTGCGTCGATAATCTAAGCTCTATATTTCACGATGCTGATGTAGATTGAAGTGAACTTTACTTTTGAGTTAATGTTTATTGTTTGATAAATGTAATCAATCACTGGAATCAATGAGATGGGTTGAGTTGAGAATAATATTACAGTAGGAGGAATGCCTCCTTTCAGCACTGAAGAGTGTTTGCTGCGCGCTCCATACAATCGAAGTCTGATTATATTTTCAATACCAACCAAAATATAAAGTCAATGAAAATTTTAGACACGATCTAGATACCAATATGTGCTTTACATTTGTCATATTTCCAATAAAATTATATAGTTTCAATGCTATAGGACTAATTTAAGAATTGTATGGAAAACTTTGAGCCATACGATAACTTTTATATGGTTATTAAAAATATGGATGTAAACAGACTAAAAGTGTTATTAAGAACATCTACTTTCGAGATGGATTTCAAGAATTCCATTTTGCAAATGAAAAAACTATAATAGCAGGCCAACGTTTCACCGCTTGTTACCCGCGGGAAATTAACGGAACCAGTTAGGTACGCTACGGCATTTCGTTTATGCTAACTAAGTAATTTAGGTAACATTTTCAAAAATACGCCTTTTTGCATAATTTTTACAAGTGCACATTATAGGATCGTTCTAGGTTACAGGCATTAAAAAAAATGTCGACTACTGCTCTCAGCCGGTGAAGGAAAATATCGTGAGGAAACCTGAATACGCTGAAGAAGAAATTCTGATACGTTTGTGAAGTTTGCTCTAGTCTAAGGGAACGCGTGGTGGACTAACGCCCATACCTACCCTCCTTGAGGGTAGGCCGTCCTCTGCAGTGGGACGCATTGATGAAGAAAAAAACATGTACCTACCTAGTCGTCACAATTGACAGAGTTTCGGTACTAATAGTGACATGTGGATGTTCTGAGTTTTCAGAATAACTCTGACTACCTCTCCGGGGAGTATATTCGTGAGCATAGTTATGTTTTATGCTGTGCTAAAAACATGTAACGATCATCTTGACGACTTGTTAGAGTTCCTTATGAATTTCGAAATAAGCATGGGATGAATTGGTCCTTCTTTCCAACTTCCCACCAAATTCGCACGTATGGTTCAGAGACTATCTCACCGCACGTTCATTCCGTATTAAAATAGGTAACACCTGTAGCGACCCACCCACATCAGTATGCTGTGGGGTCCCACAGGGCTCAGGGTGTGGACCAGTCTGCTACCTGATGCATGTTAACAGCCTGTGCATAGTAATAAACAACTGTTCATCATATATGTTCGCTGATGACCTCTGTGCTCTACGAGCCGGCCGTGATATGGATGAAGTTAGTCGTCTCGTGCAGGAGGATGTTGATAGAGTTGTTAAGTGGGCACATGACAACGGCATTGTACTCAATAATGATAAAACTAAGTTACTAATAATCCACTCCCCATATTCTTGTATGCCGGATTCTTCCTGTCATCTAACCACCCATACTTTTGAATGTTTTCACAACAATAATTTAATGTGCAAATGTAAGCTAATTGAAAGGACATCTGTAGTAACATATCTAGGTATGCAAATAGATGAAAACTTTGGTTGGACAAAACATATAGATTATATAATAAATAAACTGAGAACATTGTTAGGTAAATTTTACCAGCTGCAATACAAAGTACCAAAAGATTTATTGAAATGCCTATATGTATCATTAGTTGAATCAATTATTGGGTATGCTCTTGATTGCTACGGTCTCACATTCAAAACTCATATTGATAAAATAGAATCAATCCAAATTAGATTTCTAAAACTTCTTGTAGATAAAAAGACTAAAAATAAATGTAAAGAAAATTACCAGATGTTATTCAAAATTTGTAAAGTACTTCCTGTAGGCCTTAAGCATAAATATTTATTGGCATGTAACCACCATGGCAACCATGAGCATAGATCGTATATTGATCATTGTATTGGCACCAGGGCTCAAGTACAAGGTAAATTTCAGACCGAAAGAGTCAACAACTATTTTGGAGGCAGGTTACTTAAACGTAAATTGCCATCATTGTATAATGAAATGCCACCCTCTTTAAGAACCGAAGAAAGCAAGAGAAAGTTCGGTAGACTATATAAAATCCATCTGCTCAACTCCATTCAGTAAATAGATAAGTATTATGTATCGTTTTATGTTATACAAATATTATTGTTTTGAGACTCTTGATCTCACAGACAAACCGTGGAAACGGTTTTGTGAGACTTTCACATGTATGAATATTTTTGAAATAAAGTATTTGAAATTTGAATTTGAATTTGAAAAAAACATGTAAGAATTCCAAAATGCCAGATACTATATTTTTAGTTCAGTTGTAGCCATAATACCTATAAGGTACTAGATTCGCGAAATTATTACCCTAATATCTTATACTTAGGTATTTTCCTCTAGTACAAGTTTTGAAAATACTCGATACCGTGAAACAGAAAATTCAAGATATTATTATGCCGATGATAATCTTATGTTCCAGACAATTTTTACCTCAGAAATATGTAGGTTCTAAAAAAATCACAAAGATTTCAGGCACAGAAACAGATGGAACATTTAGGATGGAACCTATACACTGTCGTAAAAAAATACTTGTTTCTGGCGGTCACGCAAACGAGCAATATTTCATACAATGTCACACATATTTACTGTCACGACTCATCCATGAACTTAAACAATACATTATCAACCTAACAGACTACATCAAATTAAAGATTGAAAAATTTGTCTCGGGTGGGACTTGAACCCACGCTCTTCCAAACCGGGGAAACGTGCTAACCAATTACACCACCGAACCCAACTACCCAGAGAACGAAATTTTCAATCTGTTTCGTCTTAAGGGGACGTGCTGGCGTCATGGCTGTAACATGTTTATAAACAATAATATTGGAACAGGGTGTGCCATCTATATTGTATGAATTCAAGTTGTAATATTTGACTTGCAAGTTGGTTGGTTGTAATACTGCCAGTAGATGGCGCGCACGTCCCCTAAAGACGAAACAGATTGAAAATTTCGTTCTCTGGGTAGTTGGGCTCGGTGGTGTAATTGGTTAGCACGTTTCCCCGGTTTGGAAGAGCGTGGGTTCAAGTCCCGCCCGAGACAAATTTTTCAATCTTTAATTTGATTCGAAATAGCACAACATGGCTGTAACATGTTTATAAATAACTAGTGTTTTCCCGCGACTTCGTCCGCACAAATTATATACCAGATTTTAAGTCGTAAGCTAAATCATAAGCTATCAAACAAAAAAAGTTTCATCAAAATCGGTTCAGTAGTTTTTGCGTGATGCGCGAACAAACAAACAAACTAACAATTTTGTCAATAGATGGCGCTGCACGTTTTTAAATCGCGCTATCGAATGTGATTTGAATTTATATTAAGAGCTACTTTTTTTTTCCTCATGATTTTACGGTTTTATAATAGTTAAGATTATAACAGACTACAATCTTGAAAACTGTCAAGTAAACTGAATCCAGACCATGTCTGTCGTACGTCGTATCAAGGTGTAATAACTTTATGGTCGTATCTAATCTTTGTCGCTATTTGCTGACAGCATAACCGCGACCTTATAACAAAATGTAATCAGAGTAAACAAACACATAAAAGATAGATACCGAAATAAAACTGAAATAACTCCGAAATTACAACAATATAGCGTTGATAAATTTTTCATTCTCGCCTTCCAAATTCACTGCGAATCCACTCTTACTTGTTTTTACGCCGCGTAGGCCGTGCAATTTTCAGATTGAATTTTTACGACATCAAGCAACAATCTGACGGATAAAGTGATGAACGAATGTAAAGCTGCGAGCTAAAAGAGTGAATTGCATTGGGTTTGAGTGAACGAACGAGTTGTGTTCAATTCATTACGTTTTGATTGTAAATGTGAAAAAAAAAACCTTCGTGGGACATTCTACTGTGTGCTTAGACGATTTATATAGGGACCCGCCTCGCATTAGCATTACCCCTCTGTCAACGTACAAGATTCTGAAATCTTACGCATTTACATACAATAATATACCTACCTTATCACTAAACGCGACAGCCTATAATTGCGGAATAATCACTTCGAACTTATCACGTTTTGGGGATCACAAGACACTGTTTTTCTTTCTTTTTAACATTCAAAATTAGAATCTAAAGTAATGGAATAAAGTCAAAAGTTTCGGATTTCATGATACCTCGCCCGTCGCAAAAAGTGTCATAAAGTTTGTTAGTTAGTTTGGTAGTTAGTAGTAGGTAGTTAAAACTTAAAACGAAATTGTCGAAATTACACGCTTAACTTGTCCTTAATATACATCTTAGATCAAAATAAAATTTATTTTGATCGAAGATATACATAGGTAAATAGTCTAAGAATGTGTAACATATTTATTATTATTAAATGTCATTGATTCAACTCTACTAGAAGTATATTATCATCTCAGCCGATGGACGTCCTCCACTGCTGGACATATTACGCCTCCCCCAAGGATCGCCACAACGACCGGTCCTGCGCTGCCCTCATCCAACGGGTTCCCGCCGCCTTCACCACAGCGCATCGACATTTCACCGATGACCTGGTGAAGGCGGCGAGAAGTAGGATATAATATATTGTATACGATTTTCTTTTTTTTTTTAACTTTTATTGTTATAACGTTAAGGGCCTGTTTCACCACTTCCGAATAAGTTCTTGACATATTCTTCATACAAAATATGTCAAATGGGCTGTCGGATAAGCTAACAAGAACTTATCCAAAAGTGGTGAAACAGGCCCTTAATCTATTAAAAACTAATTTATAAGTAATAACAGAAGCGTCTTTCGTCAACACTAATTATGTTATTTGAATGCGGTACAAATTGGAACAATATAAGAAAGACTATAGTACAGTACGAACATTCCCTGCCCCTCTACCAATGATGACCTGATCAGCTCTCGGTGGTACAGAGGTGGACGATAGGAAGCAGAGATGAAGTCTTCTCTCTTACCAGCACTTACTCAGTTACATCTCTTCTTATCAGTGCGAGCTAGCTTGTATGAAGTGTCCAGGATGTGGACAAAGTGTGCTAAAACTTCTTTCAATTGAGCTAATATAGGCAAAGCACAATTTTAGCCGAGTGTGGCTTCTAAATTACCACTGCCATCAGCATTTGTGTCTGGAAAGTAATTCTTTCGATGTCTTGTGAGAAGTTACCTCTAAGAATTTCCTTAGTAGGGCTCAGCAAATGTGGAAGCGTGTAATTCCGCTATATTTTTGTCGACAATCTGAAAAGAGCTGCAAATGTCTGCACTCCGCCATTGCCAATTTAATAATGCCAAGTTGTGAGCCGTTTCAACCCTGCCGGGTCTGGGTTTAAAAAAATGTTACATGAAATTAAATGGAATGGTATGAAAATGTTTAACATTGTATACGATAACAGTTTTTCGCGATTTTGACCAGGATTTCGTTTGTCCCTTAGAGAAAGTTAGTCAGTTTCATCAGTTTGATGGTCTGATCATCCCCTTAAAAACTGTCATCATATCAAGAAGGAACCTATATGGTGTAGGTACTCGACGTAAATATAATTACACATGAATCGAGTACACATTGAAGTATACAAGGTGTTACAAAAATACAAATAAACCTTTAAGGGGGTGGTATAGACCATCAAACTGAACAACTTTCACTATGGGACCAACATCGAAATCGCGAAAAAAAAATTGATGTTCCATACTCTACAAATCGACTAGAGCTAAAATATGTATGGGATATGAAATGTTTTTTTTGCGATTTCGATGTTGGTCCCATAGAGTTTCAAATATTTATTGTTACTTATGAAACACCCTGTATAGTATGTAACGCATGTGAAGTCTACCAATCCAGATTGGGCACACGAGGTGGACTAACGCCCATACACCCTTGATGAGCGGCCTGTGCCCTGCAATGAGACGTTTATAGGCAGATAATGATAATGGTGGAACTGCAGAGTTTTTTGCAATTTCGTTTGTTGCCATGGAAAAGGTTGTTAAGTTAGATGGTGTGAAAAACCCCTGAAAATTTGGAAAGTATGATGTGTAACAGTATATTCTTATTTGCTGTCTAAGCTTGCTCGAGTTAAAACGAAAACAAAATAGAACGTACAAACACAAGATGTTTTCAATCAAACCCATTCTATTTGGCGTCGGGTTGCTTACGGTTTCGAATGACTACTATGGAACCCCAATAAACACTGACAAAGGGTTACGACGTCGATTTGTTTTCGAGCAGAGAGTTTGAGGAAAGGTATCTTGTTTTTGCTCAATTTCTTGAGGTGATTTCTGTCGACGCTGTGTGAAAGTTGCTCAGTTTGATGGTCTAAACCAATTATTTAAATATTACAAGGCTATTTTGTTACACCTTCAAGTATAAAAAAAATCGGTCTTCGATATGGTCATAAAGCTTACCGCTTAAGCTTAAAGCTTAAGTGACCATATCGAAAAAAGATTTTTGTATATTCTATAGGTACTGTTGCGAGTAATGGCAATATAAAAATATGGTGTTAATTTGAAGATTAGATCTTGCAACACTTTTTGTCTCTTCTTCTTCTTCCGGCGATCCGATACTATACAATATATGGCTGTAAAGATTCTCTGCGCCTTTTATTCATCAAGAGTGTATCACGGACCACAACACCTACATCATCAAACCTCCACAGTCCACACCAAACAGGTACCTACTCAGAATCTATGCCAGACTTTTACTATGGAGATTCATCATTATCATAATCAAAAACATTTTTTTGCAATAACCATCTATTAATCCTTATAATATTAAATTTCTTTTTATATATTGATGAATATAATATAAATGGATAACACGATAGTAAGAACCAAGTAAAAAAAAACTCGGTTTTTTATCTATTTGCGCAGGGAAAAAAGTCATTACATGGATAACACGTCTTTCTTCAATCCAACGGCATCGTCGTTCAAGATCGGAACTTTCTCCAGATAACTTCGACACTTTGCTGGACCCCTATCAAACGGGTTCTGTACACTGGTATCGGCCATCCGTCGAACGGACCCTAATAAAACTGAATGTTGATTACCAGAAAAACGATGATGACTTTTATCTTTGTGGCGACATTTTCTTTAAAATGGAGGAGAGAAAAAGAGGGTTGTTTTGGAGTTTGCGATGTTTAGATGAATGAATTCGATTTTATAGCGGTTGTGCTGTAATCTTTGAATTAGTTACAAACTTATAAGATAATAATTTCAATTATTTTTTCAATTACCTTTAAGTAGCGTAGGTGTTTTCATTCATTTTATTTTATTTATTTTTATTTTATTTTATTCATTTTAGGAAAACTTACGGACTAATTACAGGATAGTAAGATATCAACATTTTTTATAAACCAACATTGCCAACTAAAAGTTTCCACAGATAAATATCATTCGTTTTACTTATTTGTGTGAAAATACAAATTTAGATTTAGATTTTGTGTTACTTATAGTTATATTTTAGTTTTTATTGTTATTTATCCTTACCTTTGTTTAATAAATTCTTTCACTCCTTTTTACGATTCATTTGTATAAAAGAAAAAAACAAATTGTTTAGTTTTAGCATAAGCATAATTATGCTCACGTCTGATATTCACCGAGGTAGTCAAAGATATTCTGAAACCTCAGAATATCCACGTTTCACTTTCACAGTTAGTTTCATCGATTTAATTTTGTGTTCCCATCAAAATTTACAATTGCCAAGTTTCTTTTTAACACGCTTATTATTAACCTCACTTGTGTATTTGTAATTAACAAACTAAGCATGTAAGAAAATGTAGGAAGTCGATTTTAAACGACTAATTATCGTAGCGATTTGAAACTTTGAAAGGATATATCATTCGGATGACAATACAATAATATGATAGCAAATGTAACCGATCATGCTGTGCACATTGTTTTGGGTCACGTCTAGAATTTAAACCTTTTCCTGTATTTTATAATCTTTATGACTGTGATCTGTTTATGTGCCTAATAAATAAATAAATAAATAAATAAATACATCGAGCTGATTTTAAGATGGAGCCAGGAGGTAGATAGAGGAACCCTTCAAAGTCTACTAGTAAACCCCTTGAGTTTGGGCTCATTTGGCTTGTTTTGATTCGTTTGTACTTTTTACTGTTTTTTGAAACTTTTCACTTATTTCAAAGAAAGACTATACAAAATGTAGTTTTTCAGGGTAAGCACCAATTGTTAACGCGATACATTATCCTATTTATTCAACCCTATCTATTCTACACATGGAAAATCACTAATGAGCCAAACAAGGATAGGTTTACAAAAAGGAAGGAAATTTAACAGCGGTTCGCTTCGCTAAACATCCCGTATTATTTGCTTCCCTTGACGTAGTCCCCGGAATCAAATCATTTTAGCACATATACCGTGTAAATAAGAGTTATGTTTAGAGATTTGTTAAGTGGGATGAACAGTAGTTGTTTGATCTGCTAAACGAACCGATCGAACAACTAAACAAGGTTATGCGCACGGATGGGCAGAAGTTAGGTAATTTTTATTAACCTTATTTATAATTCCTCTACAACTCTTTTTTAGGTTACCTTTCTGAAGTGCCCGAAACTTCGTAAGCGCAGACCAAAGAACAACCTACGTACTAATGTGTTTTTGTTTAGAAAACATTATAATCACATTTATCTTTTGATTAGGCGACCTGATTGCGTCGAAAGTTCGTGCGTTCACACACGATGACGCACTGACGGAGCGGCAGATGTCAGTCCATAGAACCACACTCGGTGCGTCAATGCGTCACCGTGTGTGCTTCTACGTGCGGTTTCATACAACTCCTTGCTTCACAAATGACGCACTGACGTTTGCTGTTCCGTCAGTGCGTCATCGTGTGTGAACGCACTTCATCTGATCTTGGTCAGTAAGTTTAGAGAAACTTACAAAAATTTCATAACAGAAGATTTCAGAAGAAAATGCATTTGTTTTATTAGAGTCGGGTAAAGCCAAGCCCAAAAAACTACTCCAACCAGGCGCAAATCGTTCCAGCTTGTACTAACCCTCCGATCGAAGTCGGTTTAAATTTTGATACAAATTAGAGGTGGAAATAGAATTGATATCAGTTGTAAATGCAAAGGGTACATCGACACAAACCAGCTTCTTCAATCACCGCTGATTTTCTATCAACTTTTGAGGGGTTCTATTTATCTCCGAAGTGCTTCATCAGATCTTGACCAAATTAAGTGCGTTTACACACGATGACGCACTGACGGAGCGGCAGATGTCAGTCCAGTGCGTCAATGCGTCACCGTGTGTGCTTCTACGTGCGGTTTCATACAACTCCTTGCTTCACAAATGACGGACTGACGTTTCCTGCTCCGTCAGTGTGTCATCGTGTGTGAACGCACTTAATCATCCTTCATAAAAAAAAACAATCAAATGAAAAGAGAACCTCTTCCTTTTTTTGAAGTCGGTTAATTAGTCGATTGTCTCACGATGGTCTTTTCATCTTTTATTTCTCAGTTGGGCGTTATTACAGTAAACTTCCGTTTTCCAGCACCAAGCATTACTATTAGATTTCTAAAACTCTCCCATCTATACATCCAATATATTTCACACCCTTATCTCAATACTCAAAGGCCCTCATTACATCAAGTCACGTGCGTCCCTTCGACAAAAACTTCCTAAAGTCACAATAGTAAACTGGATTAGGTAATCGAGACGATCTCTTTCATGAGGCGTGTTTGAGCACATTTGGTAGCTGGTCACGCGCGTTCCAAGCACCCTGTCGATCAGACTGGAATTCTGTTAAGCTTACCTGGGCCGTGCTGGCACTTTTAAAGGATTGCAATTTTAAATTGCATAAAACAGTCTTTTTTACTACCTTGTTTTGATTGTTTTTGGATTGAACCAGATTGGACGATGATCCATAATAGCAATATAGGTACTGGTAAACTTGGATATTCTGAGGTTTCAGAATATCTCACACTACCCCCTCGGGGAATATAGTCGTGCGCATAATATGCTTGTGCGAATGCTGGTAAACTTGAATGCGTGACATATTTTAGGAGTGCTTCAGACCATCGTTTGAAAATTGAAAAATTGTGCATTTATGTTCAAAACCTGTAGATAGCAAACCATAGCAAATTTTGGCTGCAAAGCTCGTCTAAAAGACTTTTACAGGGTGTAAGTGACAGCCTAGCAAATACTGAAACGGTAAACTCACACCATCAAATCAAACTGAACTAACTTTCACTATGGCGCCTACCTCAGGAAACGCGAAAAAAATATAGCTGTCCCATATATTTGAGTCGTACAACTTAGGTACAGCAGTTTTGTATGGGATAGCAGATTTTTTTTCGCATTTTCTGAGGTAGGGTATACAGTCGGAAAAGTGACCTATTCTCCAAATTAGCATTTCAGCCCGCCGCCTATCCTCTTAAGCTTTGAATTGTCAGTCCCTAAATCGGCTCCGAATAGTAAGCTCGTGTTATTTTACGTAAAAATAAATTAAGTTTAAAGTTTATTCGTCTTCTTTAAAACGTCCTCACGCGGCTCCCGAATTTATCTAAGTCCTAGATAATATTTTTCAGCTAAATAATAAACAAACAGTATTTCAGATATTAAAATGCCGAAACTGTTCAGTTACTTATGTCGACTGCTCTAGTATGAATGTAGCAAACTTGCAAGCTGCACTTTTAAGATATTGGCTTTCTCCGCCGCAAAGGGGATTACGTGCTTCAGTCTGACAGTATGTAAGTATCTATGGTAGTGGATAGTCCAAAATTCGACTTTACCTGCTAAGTACTTGTTGGGTAACCGTGCTTTGCTTCGATGACGAATTTAAATTCAATCTTTCACCTATATTTTATTCTCATGAGTAAATTTCGAAAAAAAAACCTTTTGAGCATATGTGCAAAATTTCATGTTTATAGACTTTGTAGTTCTGCAGATTTTCCGTTTGGAGCCGGCTTAACATGGACCCCAATTCTACCCATGGATGCCGTACGTACGAGGCGACTATGGGGTTACCTATCGTACTTTCGAAAAATAGTTTTCCGAATTTTAGTTCTCCGAAATCGTTATACTTTTTATTGTTTCCCTTTTTTTTTGTTTCCCCGAAATATTATTCGCCATATTTTAAAAAGCCAGATTTTTTATTGTCCTTTTTTTCTTTTAACCAACGGATCAAAATTCTGTAACACAGTTTTCCGAAGTAATGTAAGTCAGATAATTTACTTTTTCGAATATTTGTTTTTCCGTACAGTCACATTTCCGCATAAGTGTTTTACATGTTCTAACCTAACCTAACCTACAATTTTAAAACCACCAGGTTGTTTTTCTCAGGCAGGGGGCTTACGCCCCCCGCACCCCCCTAGCGGGGGGCGCAGCCCCCCTGCACCCCCCAACATGCATACAAGCAAGCAAGCAACATGCAAGCAAACATGCAGCAAGCATGCAGCATGCATGCAGCAAGCAAGCAAGCATGCAGCAAGCATTTTGATGCTCTGCTCGCTTCGCTCGCTCCGCTAAGTGTTTTACATGTTCTAACCTAACCTAACCTACATTTTTAAAACCACCGATTTGTTTTTCTCAGGCAGGGGGCTTCCCCCCGCACCGGCCCCCCCTAACATGCATACAAGCAATCAACAAGCAAGCAAGCATGCAGCAAGCAAGCAAGCAGCATGCTAGCAAGCATGTTGGTGCTATAATCCTGGTATCATGTATCTACTAGGTAATTATTACAGAAAACTTTACTGCGTTGTGTCAGTGTCCTAGTCATACTTTGGAAGAAGTTGCTTCTACATTTTAAAACTTCGAACCCAGAAGACCGTTGTCAAAAGAAAAAAAATGATTATGAAATTCTGATTTTAAATTTTCTGGATAATGATACTTCTGTCAAGTCTTTATAAGGAGTAACAAATGTATGTGTAACAAAATATCTGTCACTAGAAAATTCTATAAACCGTTTTCGAACAACTGAAATTCGGTCAGTGAAATTTCGAAAGTAAGATAGGTTACCCGACTATGGTATTAAAGGTATCTTATGCAGTGTTTAGGGCGAACGGCTAGCCACATTTCACCACTTGACCCATCATCCCGATACTTAAACTGCTAAATGAGGGCATTGCTACAACTTCGTTCTTAATCAAAAAGTTGGTAATTGTAGCAATGTTTCTGACACCCCAAAAAGGATTATGGTCGTGAGTTTATGTGTGAATGTATATTTAAAAACTTGCTACTGTAATCCCCTTCCCACCCCTTTCTTTGCCAATTGGGGGCAATCAGACCTTCGGTTTCATTCTAGTTTTAAGTATACAAACATAAGTTATGAATCCAATTGAACCCATCTCAGTATTAGTACAGGAAATATTTCAGATATACAATTACAATTTTACAGAATAATTATGATAACTATCGTTAAGAAATATTTAAAGCATGTGTAACAATAAATAAATTGCATAATTCTCCAGAGAGCAAAATTCCAAGAAATCCTCACAACCATATAAAATTGCATAATCATATTTGTCCTAACAATATATTTACTAAAAGCTATGAAGGAACGCGGGGACGCCCCGGGGCGAGCGACGACAAATATTTGATTACTGCCGACTTCGGGCGCATGTGATCCTCTTAAATTATATTAGCTAATAGCTCCTACGCTTTTATTGTCTTTTATTTAGTTTCATTTTAGTTGCGACCTCTTTTCTTTATCTTTATAGTACCTATACAGGGTGTAACCTTAATTACGTTACGTAGGGGTGATTCAGACTATAAATCTGTAAAAGTTTCACTATGGGACCAACATTTGAAATCGCGAAGAAAACAATTTGTTGTCACATAGATTTGAGTCTAGCAAGCTATCGACATTTTCCATGTAAGTCGAGTAGATTTGCAGTTATGTATGAAATATCTGGCTTTTTTTTTGCGAATTTGATTCAGGTCCTATAGAAAAAGTTGTTCAGTTTGATGACCTTATCCCATCAAAACCGTCACCATATTAAGAAGAAATGACCCTGTAGATCTACCCTAATATTATTAAAGAGGAAAGATTTGATTTTTTGTATATTTTTTTGTTTGGATTGAATGGGCTCCGAAACTACTGGACCTAAACAACAGGAATAATTCTTTCACCAGTTTAGCCTCATCTGGCAGCACGGAATCGCATTTCTTCACGCTCTATCCTTTTCCGTCGCTCAGGGACGTAATTTGCTAGAGCGAGAAAGGTCGCAGCACTGTCGGTGCTGCCGCGTGCTGTTGCGTTCCCGGTATCTTTCTCGCTCTAATTAGGTTCTAATTTTTAGTTTAGGGTCTAATTAGGTTCCTGAGCGACAGAAAAGGATGGAGCGTCAAAAATGCGATTCCTGGCTGCGAGATGAGGTATAGCCGAATTCTACATTATCCGTGATGAACACAAGTTATATTTTATATCTACCCTGTGCGAAGCCGGGGCGGGCGGCTAGTATACTACATGGTAAAATTGATATCATTAACATCCTTTTAAACTAAGAGTCTACCCATCAAACTGAACAACTTTTACTATGGGAGCAAACCAGTCGGAGCAAAAAAAAATCAGCTGTCCCATACATTTGAGTGGTGTAGGCAGCGGCGGCAGGTGCAGTTTAGTATGAGACAGCAGTTTTTTTTTGCTCCGATTGGTTTACTCCCATAGTAAAAGTTATTCAGTTTGATGGGTAGACTCTTAGTTTAAAAGGATGCTAATGATATCAATTTCACCCTGTATATTTAGAACACCAACTCATTCGGAGAATATAGTCGTAAGCATAAATTATATAGGTTATATTTGTATACTCGTACTACTTTAGTATCATTAACAAAAGCTCTCTAGATCCTAATCTCGAGTAGTAGATGTTATTACGTAATATCTATTCGAATCAGAATGGATGCAATCTCCAGATTGGATATTTATGAGTCCGATGTGTACACTTCATAAATAAATCCATACACGACCGTGGGTCATTGCGTTCTCCACTAGTGAGGATACTATTTTATTTACTAGCCTTTTTGCCCCCGGCTACGCTGCGTGGCTTATTTTTGTCTAACCGCAATTATATTAAGTGCGAACTTTAACCGAAGTTCAAGATTCGAAACAGTTTTAGGCATAGACGAAAAATTTTTTTTACGCTAATAGACTGGACACTGCCTACAAAAAAACAGATTTTGACAAGATGACGTCATGACGTCAGTACAGGCGAAAATCGTACTACTTATTAGTTTCATCATGTAACTGCCGAGGTTGCCAGAGGGCGATAGAGGGGGTGACGTTAAAAGTTGGTTGGAGGAAGGGAGTGTCCATACTGTATGTTGTAATAGACAAAATTCTTATGCTGTGGTTTGGGTTCTTTATTTAACGGCCCGATAGTTCAGTCACCAGTGAATCTGCCATAAACGTAATATATACTATCGTAATAATAATTGACAGCTCTGCAACCACCTTAAAAGTTTAAGGAATCTGCGTGCTGTGCCGACGGTCGCGGGTTCGAATCCCGCAAGGAGCAAATATTGGTAGGTATTAAGAATGTTCACATTTTATACATTACACAGATTTCCAATATCTGTGATTTCCTTCTCTTTAGCTTTCAAGCAATTCAATATCTCGGTCGATATTACAGAATTTCTCAAACAAACAGACAAAAATGCAATAGTTAAGTAAGTTATTTGCAAACAATTTACAGAGTAAAAAGTTTACAGTTTTAGAAAATAGTTAAGTATCAATTAAGAGTTCTTCAAAAACACTTTAAAATTCCAACAGCATTAACCCAACAAAGGTCTTAAAACTCTAAACGTGAACGCTTAACCTGTCTCACCTTAGACCCGACACAATAGCTAAAAACTATACGAAAGTAAAGTTAAAAGTCCTTCGGCGCGTGTGCGGCATTCCGACGACTTGAACCGAAGTCGAGTGAACTATCTCACTTTCAGCAAGCCTCACTTCGCACAAATAAAGTAGCCGAGTTAAGACATTACGGGCTTAGTGGTCGAAGGGGTGGATGTGGCATTATCAGTAGATAACTAAGTCTTGGTTAGGTTTGTTCTGGATCAGGGCTGTGGTGGTCTAGTGGCGAATAATCATGCCTGCCATGTAGAAGGCGATGGTTCCATCCCTGTTCATACTGACTTGTTCCTAGTTACTTCGTAACAGATACAGCACTTCCTTAGAAAACGATAAGTTTTCACGCTTTACTTTAATTTACTGCCAGTCGGTACGCGCGAAAATGTATCCCTGTGCCCTGGTTCAGTTTCGCCAACTAAATAAAAATGACCCTATGTAATGATGTGCCTGGAAACGTTATTATAATTTTCTCACCTCCGGACGGAAAGCGTCAATTTTCGTCCCGCTGCGCTAAACAAAGTTGTCGCTTTCCACCTCCATCCTCGGATAACCTCGGATAGTAAATAAGAAAGCCTCAGATCACATGTTTGTTGACCTCGGCTTCGCCATGGACAACAATTGCATGATATCTGAGACCTTTCTTACTCTCCTGTCCTCGGTGTGTAAAGCCCGACCAGAAATATAAAAAACCTCGCCATGTTGCGGAAAATCATTGGAACTAATTTTTGTACTTGGAACACTAACATTAAGGTGACAGTCGATTGCAGCGCCCCCAAACCAGGTTTTTTATATTCCTGGTCAGGCTTTAATCTACTATTATTTATTAAGTTTTCGAATGCCGCATCAACAGATCTTCAAAGCTATTGTATTGAACACATCAGTATGCTCACCGCAACCCCAAAATACCGGACCGACTTGCAATACTTATAGCAGTTTACTGGCCAGTATTGTATTACAGGGTATTATTGCATAGCCAGTCGACTGTACGTGGCCTTTGTTTGAATACATTCTTGTTTTTTGACATTTGAAAATCAGGAAAAAGTTATGTTTTGTATAGTTTTTAATTACATATTTACACAATAGGTACTTATAGCAGTTTACTAGCCAGTATTGTATTGCCAGTCGGCTGTACGTGGTCTTTGTTTGAATATATTCTTGTTTTGTTTATAAGTACTTACGGTCGTTTTGATTATTGAAAATCAGGGTCAGATGTACCCCTATCATTTTGTTTTATAGTAGATTACACACCGAGGATAGGAAAGTAAGAAAGGTCTCAGGTCTCATGTAGTTGTTGACCGAGGCTAAGCCGAGGTCAACAAACATATTGTGATCTGAGGCTTTCTTATTTACTGTCCGAGGTTAGTATAATATTTTTCTCCTCGACGGAGGTGGAAAGCGACAACTTCGTTTAGGGCAGCGGGACGACAAATGACGCTTTCCGTCCGGAGGGGAGAAAAATAGTTTTAACTACAAGGAGGAGTATCTTTTCGTCCTTAGATAGAATGACATAATATATAGTTGTCAGTAAATTTTACTTGTAAGACACAATTTGTTGTATGTCTTTTGTTAAATTCCAGTTGTTTGGTTTGAAGAAGCGGTTTCAATTGTCGGCAAACAACTTTGATGCTCAGAAGTTAACCAACGTAGAGAACTTGTCCATTTCAAGTTACCTACTGCGTAGGTACACTTCGTGGCACTTCGTGGACTTCGTGCGACAATGTTTAGCGGGGCAAAGAAAATAATTATTAAATATTTTCATTCATACAATACATTTAAACATAGCTTTTGTAATTTTATATAATAATGTGTTCCCCTTGTAGGCGATGCTAAAGAAATACTTAAAAATAAATTAAAAAAAGATTTACTAATTAAGATAGGGAATTTCTTGTGCACTTCTAGTGAAGCATAAGCATATGCTTACGACTACATTCCCCGAGGGGGTAGTCAGAGTTATTCTGAAACCTCAGAACATCCACGTTTCACTAGTTGTACCGAAACTCTGTCATGTGCTGTGTTCTAGTGAAAAGTGGTCTAAAAATGATCTAATAACATGCTATAATAACAATCTCTGACTGCTTCGAAGAATTTCGTGAGCATATTAATTATGTTTTCTTCCCTCCGGACGGAAAGCGTAAATTTTCGTCCCGCTGCGCTAAACAAAGTTGTCGCTTTCTACCTCTGTGTCGCGGAGAAAAATAGTATACTAACCTCGGACAGTAAATAAGAAAGCCTCAGATCACATGTTTGTTGACCTCGGCTTCACCATGGGCAACAATTACATGAGATCCGAGACCTTTCTTACTTTCCTGTCCTCGGTGTGTAATCTACTATATGCGATGATATCTGTTTCTTCTGTCAAGTCGATGTTGTCTCATTGAATTTAATTTCGAAATAATGTACCCACTTTTCTTCACATACGTTATTTAAAAAATAGTTTCGGTGCATAACTTTGGCTGGGTGATCCAGAGCTTTGACGAACCCAATTAGCGATACAGCCCTTGTGGTCAGACCATAGCTAGGTATTATTGTATCACAGTCTGCTTCTCCTTCTTCTTCGGGTTCCTCTCCATTATTGGAGGTTGGCAGTCAGTTCTGCATATCCCTGTCTATCTCTCGCCAAACGAAACAGCGCTGTTCGACGCTAGCGATGTCTGTCCACTCTTTCAGGTTCGTGAACCATGACGTTCGTGGCCTACCGATGCTTCTTTTCCCCTCTACTTTACCCATTATTGTATTCTGGAACAGTTGGTATCATATCTTATGATATGACCAAGGTAGGCGACTTTCCTCCTTTTAATGGTTTGCAACAGCTCCTGGGACTTCCTGACATGTCGTAGAACTTCCACATTAGCGAGTAGCTTCCATAATGGTCCAATTGGTCCATGTCTCGCAACTGTAAAGAACTATTGGCCATAATGTAACACTGGAGCATTCTTACTCACACAGAGTCACACAATTAAATATAATACAATGAGTACTGAACATTATTTTTCTGTCTGCGCTGCGGTCCATCAACAAAGTTCTTAAATCTCTCGCAGAAAAACAAACAAGCTCTTCTCAAGTCTCGGAATATCTTCAAACACGTTGTACCCACACTTGTGGTTATGTACGTAAGTTAGCACATAATATAAGGGAGCCAATAGATCAAAGAGGGCCCGAGGCGAGGACCGATTGCCCTTCGAATCTTAATAACAAGCGTCTTTTTATTGCACACCATGTCTGAGTAGGGGCAAAAGATTAATACTGGGTAGAAGTTCTGTAGATTTTCAAAGATTGTGGAAACTATATTATGGTATTTTACAATTCGTAATTTGTAAAATCGGAACTTTTTTAGAATCGGTCATTTCTGGAATTGTTTCTTTTTTTATTAGAATCTTTATAATAGCGCTCCATGCAAACGAAGTTTTATTTTATTTAGGACTAGTGTTTTCCCGCGACTTCGGCCGCACAAATTATATACCAGATTTTAAGTCAGATCATAAGCTATCAAACAAAAAAAGTTTCATCAAAATCGGTTCAGTAGTTTTTGCGTGATGCGCGAACAAACAAACAAACTAACAATTTTGTCAACAGATGGCGCTGCACGTTTTTAAATCGCGCTATCGATATGTTATTTGACTTTGTATTAAGTGAACCGCTTCTTTTTTATTCCTCATGATAGTTAATAGTTAATAATAGTTAAGAGTTAAATTAAATTAAATAGTTAATTAATAGTTAAATAGTTAATAATAGATAAAATAGTTAAATAGTTAAAGTTAATAGTTAATAGTTAAGATAAGATCCTAGCATTGAAATGACTAACTTCAGGCACAGAGATTAGTGTCTATACTTCATTCCTTATAAGGATGAAAATATATTCCGATTCCTGTTTAGCTTTTTGGCCTATTCTTTACACATAATTATAATTTAATATTAAAAAGATATTCAATCCGATATATTATGTTGGACATGCTGTTCTAAGAATAACTGAGAGTACCTATACTTCATTCCAAATAAGGACGAATAGATTTACCGATTCCTATATTTAGCTTTTTGGCCAATTCTGATGATATTGTGTTTAATTAAAATTCATTGACTTAATAGAATAATGTTAAAAATAGGATATAACTTCGATTGTATGCAGCACGCTCGGGCGTGCTGCAAGGACTATCATCTTTAGGGAAAGCCTGTGCCCCTGTAGTGGGATATGCGGAATATATTTATTTATTTCTTTATTTATTATAGGCTGATGATGATGAATAAGAATACATCTATAAAAACAGTGAAACTATAGAATACCAGAAAGGGCAGTAAGTCATAATCATACTGCATACAAAATAAAATCCCTCAATTAGGTATACGAGATTCTCGAAACACAAAAGTAATGTTTAAAGGGAGAACGCTATCGACACCGCTTTGTAAAGCTTCCTCCCACAGTTTCAGCGATATCGGAGTTCAAAGTGAGCAGTCAATATTGACATATCGCTTCTAGCCTGAGGTCTTCTATGAAACCGATGTACATAGGAGATCGGCACTTTGTTATAGCGGACACATGGTGTGGACACGTGAAATGTTGGATTAAGGTGGACGCATATCTATCAGGAGCCGAAGGAGGCGAACGAAACGAATGATTCGTCCGATTCGCCGCGGATAAGTGTGCGAGGTGTCATAGAATTTCATAAAAAGAATTTTAAAATTCGATTCTTTGATGACCATCATAGCGTTAGTGGGATTACACAATACACATGACGCAATGACGGAGCGGCAGATGTCAGTCCGCGCTTTCCGAGTTGTAAGAACACGTAGAAGCACACACGGTGACGGATGAGATGCACCGTATGTGCTTTTACGTGCGGCTTCATACAACTCCTTGCTTCACAAATGACGGACTGACGTCTGCCGCTCCGTCAATGCGTCATCGTGTGTGACAGCTATAAGTGGTCACCCACCCCAATGGCAGTCGAATGGTTTTACTTAAATCTCTATTTAGAAGTGTAACTGAAAGTACAATATTAGTTGGCTCGGTCACGCGCAGTATTCCAGACAATAAAACGGCAGTAAAAAGCTCTATCGGCTCGATCGTAAACGATGGACGCGCCCTGCGAGCCTCCTGTTATAATGTGTGAAATAAAAATGCGACGCCAATGTTATTGCTTTTATTTGTGGATCTTTTTCATTCTATTGACTTCGAAACAAGCACTTGCAGCAAGGCGCACTTTTCTGACTATTTTACAAATCTCTAAAAGGTCAAATTAGCACATTGATGGTGTCAATACTATTTCACTACTTCTGGATAAGAGTTTTTATTTATTTCTAATTTATGGACTTTTGCTTGTGCGTTAGCACTGCCTTTCCGCCAGTGTCAAGTAGTTTATAGGAGTGTTTATCCCAATCTCAGGGATTGTTTTTGATCAAGAACAAGAAGAGATTGAGGATTGCGGAGCCTCGTAGCAGACAAAAACGCGACGCGCGAACACCACCCGAGACAAGTGCTCAGGTCAGTACCTGCAACTTGACTCTAGATAAGAGTTTTTTATCGAAATATGTCAAACGATCTATCAGATAAGCTAACAAGATCATACTAAAGACTTGGAGAAACAGGCCCCAAAACTACCTTTTGACAGGAATTTGTATCATTGCCTAAACATGGTCAACAATCAACAGCAGATGTCCTGTAATTTCGTATACAACTTGTTTTTTTACTAAGCAATGTATAATTGTACCCACTGTTGGTAACTATAGTGTCAATAAACATTAATTTTCACTATTTGTAGATGGGGGTAAACCATCGTGTAATTTCTCTATGTTTACCCCAAACATATTTAACGGTTTAATGGAATTTTCGTACATTGGCTGTTTTTTTTTATAAAGTTTCGAACAACCCTAAGAAAAATTCTTGACTCGTAACCACTAAATTAACTTTTTCTTGCATGTCAATGAGTTGGATGTTTCAAGAGAAGAGGCTCCCATCAGCAATCATGCCCAGGTATGATTCCAAACTTTATAGAATAATGAGAACAATGATCAATTTTCCTCATTTTCTATTCCGATGCTAGGCTCACGTTATCAAACTAGGGATAGAAATTGTTTGTACGTCTGTCCGTGCGTATTTGCAGTACACTTCGAACTCGTGTATCTCGTCTCTGTAGGACTGTCACTATTTTTGGTATTGGTTGGTTGTTACTTGTTTTGGTGAATTGATGGTATTGTGTAAGAATACTAGATATTTTTTGATGATATAATTTATACAGATATTTAATAATAGAGCGTAATACCAAAAAAGTATTTTAGTACAAATGACGGTGAAACAGGAAAACAGAAATATTGTGTTTCCATTTTCGAGTTTGAAGTCTTAACACTTTTGACCTACCTGCAAATCTGTACCTTCGTAATTTCTTAGGTTGTTAAATAAAAACAAATACAATTAAAGTCGAAATTTTGTTTTTTTTTAATACATGAAGTGTTTTTACTTTTTAACAACAATCTGGCATTCGTAGTTACGCGTAGCACTAGGCCTACGTTAAAAAAAGCGTAGCCGCGTAGGCATTCGTAGCAAATTTGACTACGAAGTAAGTTTTCGTTAAAAAAAATGTCTTCCTCTAATATTATTTATATGGGATAACAGTTTAGTATAATAATAATCCCACCGTGTATACCACCCCCGACAAAGGAGAAAAAATTAGCTGACATTACGTTTTTCACGTTTTATCGCTTTGTCGTGCGTGGCATGCTACAAGCATAATACCTAAAATAACAGATCATTTAGCGATATATAAAACTCGATTCTCTACAAAACATCTTCCTATAGCCATATAAAGTATAATTCCGTTTGCTTACAATCTCCATTCAGAAGCAAATTAGTTTATTGGCTCAATACATGCTCACGTCCGCGTCGCGTCGGTAGCGGAGGGCGGTTTGCATTCCACCCGCATTCCATATTCAATTTCCATCGAGCACTTCTAAGGAGAACATGCGAGGTAGACTAACTTTATTAGCCTTTTGTGTAACGGTTTTTTAAAACCAATAAATGAATAAGGAAAAAAATTGGAGGAAAAGTTTTGTTTTGTCTGGCAGCCTGTACCATGATTTTTCACTGCACCTACTTTACTACTGTAGTTACGTTACCATTTGGTATGGCAGAAACCAGAGGGCCTACCATGAATTTTCACCGTAGGTACTATACTACTGTAGTTAAGTAACCAATTTTGTATTGAATCTCGTACAGCGCTCCTAGTGGTTACGTTGAAAACTAATTACTGCCATTCGAATTGGCGAGTACAAGTATAAGTAATAAAGTACAATGAAAACTCACGGTAGGCCCTCAGTTCTCAACGTAACCACTAGGAGCGCTGTACGAAATTAGATACAACATTGGAGACGTAACTACAGTAGTAAAGTACAGTGAAAACTCATGGTAGGACTACAGTATTAATGAACCTGCGAGGTAGAATGACTTTTTAGCCTTTTGTGTTTCTTAGATCCTAACACTAGGGGCTCTTAGAATTTCCATTCAATATACATGATATAAGTCTTCAGTGATATTCACGTGTTGTTGAAGTAAATGTATCGAATCCAATTTTAGAATGTGTGTAAACGGTCTAGAAAAACTCCGTGTCGGTCCACACTCAGGCAGTCATTACAAGATAATACCAGATCACCACCAGCTGATCGTAATCCATGATGTTGATCCTGATTGGTCGTGTAATGTGTTGGATTGTCGGATCGAGACATCGGATCACGAATATCATTTTTTTAAAGTACATTCGGATCCACGGTCTGGATTGGTCGTTAACACATTGTCATACAAGTAAAGGCGTATTTCAAGTATATTGCTATCTTTTGTTTATTGTTTCAAGGAAAACGACTCGCTGCAGAAACCAATGTAGGTACCTACTACACGATCGCACATGCATGGACATCTACATTGATATCGTTGGACATCTAGAACAGTTTGAGGTTAAATATTTTTGAGCGCCTACCATGTTTTCACCGTATACTTTAATACTGTAGTTACGTCGCCAATTTCGTATAACAATAGGCCTACCATGAATTTTTACATTACTTTACTACTGTAGTTACGTCACCACTTTTGTATTAAATTTCGTACAGCGCTCCTAGTGGATACGTTGAGAACTAATTTCTGCCATACGAATTGGCAACGTAACTACAGTAGTAAAAAACTCATGGTAGGCCCTCAGAAATTACTTCTCAACGTAACCACTAGGAGCGCTGTACGAAATTCAATACAAAATTGGTGACGTAACTACAGTAGTAAAGCACGGTGAAAACTCATGGTAGATCTACTGGACCTATAGACGTCTACGACAGTGGTTGAACAGCCTTTATAGTTCTATAAAGATTGTATTGGAGGACTAATTTTGACTTCGATTTGAGTCGAGTAGGTATAAGACAACAGATTTTGTTTTGTATCAGGTTTGCGTCCGTATTAAAAGTTATTTAGTTTAATGTGTAGTCTTGTTTTTAAACTAAGCCACTGATTTCTATTTCGTCCAAAGTAACTTTCCATCGATCCGATATTTTACCACAATACAATATTTATCGACTCCAGATATAACCTATTACAATTCCCAGCTCCCTTAAAACCATCAAATAAACCCACCTAAAATATGACAAAATATAAGAAAGGGTCATTCAGAAAAAACAATTCGGTAGAAGGCAAGCGACGCCATTTTCTTTTATGGACTCAATAAAATGTGTCAGCGAGTCCGGTTATAGACTTTGAAGCATATTGGCAAGTCCACGAATAAAAGTATCTATTCTTTGTATAGTAGAAAACTAATCTTTTTATGAGAAAGTTTTTGTATTATTTTGTATTAGGTACGTCTTACGCGCTCTTTTTGGAATGTGTAAAAACTTGCATCTTCTGAAAATAGAAGGAGTATACCTACCTATATTTAGATTTCTCAGACGCATAGCAGTGAGTATATTTTATATGTAGAATGAATGAACGTGAACAAATATCTTATGTATAAAAATCTATGTCCGTTTGTCTCTTATGCGTTCCTATCGTTCTTCCGATTGCGATGAAACGTTGGTGGGTTGTTGTGCAAAGGCTCCTAAAAGAAATTGTGAAAGTTTTAGCAACGTCAAAGGAACTTTTTCTAAGTGGCTACTCGTGTAAAATTATAAACGAAATATCAAAAACCTGCACAATCATATCTCTTATCGTCTGAGAGCCTCCCGCCTGGACATGACTTGCCTTGGGCGACCTGGAAGTGTTAAACCGACTTCGAACCCATTTCGGTCTCGGATGCGCAAAATGTGAGTTGCTTGTGTGGAGCTCCACAAACGATGGCCCATCTCACATCGTGCCCTGCGTGCCTTAACACCTGTACGCAGGAGGAGCTCATGACCGCTAGCGACGGTGCAGTATCGGTTGCCCACTTCTGGCAAGGTACTATTTAGCGACTTTGTTCATAGTTTGAAGTCGAAACGATAAGAAGAAGATATCTCTTTAGGTAATCCAACCTGTAACTTTTATTTTATTTTGCTTATTGCTTATGTTTATTTCGTGGTATGCACTGTAATTCTATTAATACGAGTATCAAGTACTTATTATCCTAATCTCAAAGTTTTTCCTATAATGCATAGATCAGAAAGGAAATAGTCATTTAGTTTGCCTTGTGGTTAACTGTCTCTATTGCGCCTCCTGCTGGAAGAAATATCTTCAGAGATAAGCTTGCCCTTTGCACATGCTTTCTCAACTATGTGTATCATTGTGTCTGTGTTTACAATAAAGTGTTAAAATAAATGGTGTACGTAGCCTCATGGCAAGCTAGAACGTGAACCGATGTACGAAACAACCGCTCGTGGGCAAACTTGCAGCGTGACTCCATGTATATTATTATCGTTTTCTACGCTACTTCAATCATGTCTAGTCGATTCACAACTTGATTAAATTTCCAACGTAAACTCTTTAATTTCCAACAAACAAGACGATCGTAAAAGCTTTGAAAACGACCGCATCGTTTAAATTTTATTCACTTTCGAGCTAAGCTATAAAAGATCTAGTTTATCGCCGGGCTAGACTCGCGGTGAGTTGTCGCCAATCTCCGCCGCTAGATGGCGGTGTGCGGCACGCGACACGCTCGTAAAGTTTTACTAGCAGTCGTGCTCCGTCTGTCGTGTGATGAGCACGTCTGTACGGATATTGAAGAGGGTAGACAGTTTCCATAGTTTATGTGTCTTCTAAATTTTACGTTTTTGGTACTCCGCTTACTATTTTATCGCCTGCAAGGAGAGGTTAATTTCCTTTTGGCTGTCTTCCCATTGTTACAAGGTGGAAGAAAGTTTTAGATACCTACATTTACATTGTTTCCGCAATAAGTAGTTTTAAGTAGAGCCTAAAAAATATGTTTTTATTTACGTAGTAATTACTTGATAACTACTATTTTAAAAGTATGACATGAAGTCGCGGAGAAACAGAATGCAAATGACGTGATTGTATTTAAGTAATCTCAAAATAATAGGCACAAAAAACAGATTTTTAAGAGCTAATTTTTGGACAACTGATATGACTCCATAAAGGTATTATACTGTATGACTCACACATTCATATATATCAGCCGTCATATGAGTGTTTAGTAATTTCATATCAAAAAGAAACATCATCATCCAATAAACGTCCTACAGCACGTCTAGCACGATTTCTCTAGTCGCGCGCGACGCACCATAGCTGCATAGAAAATTACCCCTACCCGCGCTTTACAGTCGCGCTTGCCGCGACGAGTAGTTTGTAAAAGGGCGAGGTCGCGCTTTGTAGAGAAATCATGCTAGAGAGTTTAGTAATTTCATATTATAATCATCATCCAATAAACTTCCCATTGCTGCAGCCCTAGCATGATTTCTGTACTCGCGCGCGACGCACCATCGCTGCGTAGAAAACTACCCCTTCCCGCGCTTTACAGTCGCGCTTGCCGCGACGAGTAGTTTGTAAAATGGCGAGGTCGCGCTTTGTAGAGAAATCATGCTAGAGAGTCTGGTCCTTTCACAAAAAGGGTATGAGAGAGTGAATCATCTTTGACCATGCAAAGTAATTTCAAGGCTTGAAAAAGTATATTTGAGGCGCTTTAACAGGCGTCTGTCTTAATGAATACCTACCAACCAACAATAATCGAAAACAAATGTTATAAACCATAAGGAAATAATGTAACGTGCCTAGCGAAACACGGAACCCCTCATTTGCATCATGAAGCGTCCCTAAAATAAAAACCATTTATAAAACGAAATCTCTGTCAAAAACACATCACAAATAAACATTTTAATCTCCGCACACGGCTTTCCTCTC
Organism: Agonopterix heracliana; assembly: GCA_963693445.1. Taxonomy (NCBI): domain Eukaryota; kingdom Metazoa; phylum Arthropoda; class Insecta; order Lepidoptera; family Depressariidae; genus Agonopterix; species Agonopterix heracliana. The sequence goes on from OY856321.1 coordinate 7,118,434, forward strand.
CTCATATTACTTTAAAAGGCAGGAAACTCACATAAAGTCGCCACTAGGTGTAACAGGAACCTGCTACTTTTATTTTATGAAGTCAATAAAATGTCCGACGCTATCGCCAAGTTTGTTGCGAGCAAACTGAGACTTTTGGCTTCAAATGTTCTAAGTGGAAGATGTATGGATTTGGAAAAGTTTTCTAGGTGATATGTTTTGTAGAATATTGAATGTGACTGTGTTAGGTATTACTAGTAGGGCTGATTCATACTGAAAGCTTGTGAGCATTAGAATTTGAGTTTTGAAAACTGATTACAATAAACTGGCCACGAGCGTGTCGGACTCGCCCATGATAGGGTTCCGTAGCCATTATACAGGGTCCAACTTAATTAGCTGACAGTTTTTAAGAGGATGATTAGACCATCAAACTGAACAATCAAATTGGTGATCAAATTGGACAACATTTATTTAGTGAGCATATTGAAAAAATAACAACTTCTTCAGTGTTCTAAAATTTCCATTCACATTAATACGATTAGGTACATTAAATTATCAAATACGTTCTTTCACCTGAAAATCTGCATGAACATTATACCTGCGCCGTTTGAAGCAGGGCTGCACCAGTAGCATGCTACGAACCACAAAGCGACAAAACGAGAAAAGTCTTAAATAGTAAAAGTAACAACAGAGGTACGTCTTAAATTTTTGTCGTTTTCGCTGAGGTGGCGTGTCAGAACCCCCTGTAGGCCTCGCATGCCACCACCGAGAAAACGATAAAAATCGAGATGTGCCTCCATCCTCTTTATTCTACGTATACCAAAAAGAGCGCGCATGACGTTTTTCTCGTTTAAACGTTTGTCGTGGGTGGCATGCTAGGCTTGCTGGTTGTACAAAATGAAAAACTAAAAGCATCCATCCAAAGTATCCCTCCACTCTAAGTTGAATCTTCAAACATCGTTCACGAAAGATTACTGCACCACAAGCCATCTAAAGCAATAAAGTACGATATTTTACTCCAGACGAATGCACACAAACCTTTAAAACGAAACCATTAATTTCTCTCAATGATTTCTCGCAAACGGCAGAGCCAGAGCTCACGCACTTTTGACACTAAATAAACTGGCAATCGGAGAAGTGCGATGTCGGAGGGAATCCTCATAAATCCGTCGAGAGAGAGCCTTATTCAATCTCCGGGGGTGAAAGATGTAGGGCGGCTGGATGTGGCAGACGATATTATTATCGGATCCACATTGGTTCGGTTTGCGGCTTCACCTATATTAGATTTTTTTTTCGGGGTAAAAAAAAAGGTCTCTGTCCTTTCTAATCATCAGGCCTATTATACGGATGACGCCGCCCTATCCAACGGGATATATCGCCTCTTCAAGCGATAGATGAAACGTGCTGTATACTCGACCATGGACTTAGTGCGATATAATAGGCAATGAAGTTCAATTAATAACTTAACCACCCCATCACAATTTTGTTGATAATAATGGTGTGAATTTATGACATAATTTTAGGCCATAATCATTTTACGGATTGAAAATAAGGTGCAGTAGGGTAAAAAAAGGTACTACACTCATAAAGGTATTATACCTTACAGGAATAGAGCAACTAACATGAGTAGTCAAATGAAACCTTTTTTGGATGTTTTCAGGAGACTATTCGCAGGCTTTGAGCGTTGGACCAGAAGAACACTGGAGTGGAGGCCCAGAGAAACCACGCGTGGTAGAGGCCCACCAGAAAGATGGGTTAATGATATTAGGAGACACGCGGGTCCCAACTGGATGCAGAGGGCGAGGAACAGGACGTCATGGAGAATTATGGAGGAGGCCTATGTCCGAAGACGGACTGATCAAGGGCTGTGATGGATGGATTCGCAGGCAAAAATTCGAATACTGTCTATAATTCTGAGTCTAACGTGAAATCGTGGATAAATTTATGAAGTCTGTAATATTTATTGTGTACAGATAAATTATGTTATGACAAAATTTAGTTAATTATTTAAACTATTGATGAAGTAGAGTCAGTATATTTCACAAAATTATCTACGATTTCACTTTAGATTCGCAATTATTCACGGAAACCGAATTGTAAAAAGTAATAAGTGACTAAAAAACGGTCCTGTTGCCTCGCGTCACGTACCTATCTCTTTCTATTATACAGTGGTGCCGCTAGGTACATATCGCTCTCTCAGCTGTCAATCCCTCTATTCTGTAAGGTATAGTAACTTTATGACTACACTATTGTCTAGCCAGTATATCAAATTTCTATTTTTCAATAGTATATTTAGTCCTTAAATGTAAGTAGGAAAAATAGTAGCCATGTTAGTAGTAAAAAGCTCGTTCTTGAGCTACTGATCAAATTCAAAATAGTTCTATGCTATTGTAGACACCAACATGTTTGTCAATTAAGTCTTAATTATCTCCTTCTTCTATAGAAATAACTATCTGACCATAGCAAGACACATCTAGGCGAAGTCCAACTGCTAAATCGATGTAAGTATACTTTACAGAAAGGTCGTGTTTCGCGCGTCGTGATATAAAAGTCCACTTTATAAAGGCCGACCGCAGACGTTCACTTTTGTACGTTTGTTTTGTAGGTTCTTTTCATTTCTGTTTTATTAAAAGTTTGAGCTTTACCTTTACACCTGAGAGTCATTGGAGGCACACTATGAACATTCACAACTGATTAGTAAATTAATAATACTTTACACCAAAACACAGCAAACACATACATACAGTACCTAAATATAGTTTTTTATGACACAATACAGTCTTTTACGACATAATGCTAGTCTCCTAGTTCACTTACGACAAAGTTTACTAATCTCCTACGACACATAATATACTTACACACATATTGGCCAAAAGATGTCGCTAGCTATTCGGCGACACAATACATGGGTGCCTTTGGGCGGGACATGATGCGGGGCGGTCTGTTTATTAGGTTTATTTATTTAGTAAATTAGATTATAATTATTTATTGTTAATATTTCATTAAGCTAATCGTATTTTATTAGGTATGTTTATTATATTTTATTGGTATTTTTCATTAATTTATGTATTGCACTAACAATCTTTATTTTGGATAAATAACGAAACAATATTTTTTCTCATATACTAGTCTCCTAAAACATAATTACTAGTCACCTACGACATAACACTAGTCTCTTACGACATAATAATACTAGTCTCCTATGAGAATTATTATAGAGAAGGCACCATAAAAAAATCATACCTACATACACAGACGCAAGAACAAAAAGCGGGCGCACCCATAACGCCCGAATCATGAAGTTGCTCTACAATACCCAAACATTGTGCTGAAACATCGAAAAAAGTAATATGTAGGACGGATAGTCAATGGCCCTCCAAACCCATATCGTTTTCACGGCCCTGTGTTATCTAATCTCCTAATACATGGAAGGGTTTCATGGTTTCATCGCTCTTGTCCTCCAATATTTTTCAGGGTTACGCATCGAAAGGAGAAAAACTTAAGTCCTATATTTGCTTTGATATTTACTCAAAATACATACATAAACATACGATGTTTATTATATTTTTGAGGAGGTCAGACTGGTTGGAGACTATGCTATAACCACTAGTTTATAATTACTAACAAAATTTTAAGGTATTCAGTCAGTGAAACTCAGCAACTTTCCCAAAGAAACATGGGTCGAAAAACGAAAACAAATTGTAATAGAAAATCGGATCCTTTTGTATGGAAGATCTAAAATATTTTCTCGTTTTTCCACCCATGTTTCTCAGGGAAAATTGTTTATTTTATTGTCTGACTAGGTACACCCTTAAAATTAGTTAGTAATTAAAAACTAAAATTATCAGCTTCACAATAATTGCCATTGTGAAATTAAAATTTGGTTGTACGTAATAGAAATTCAGTAATTTGCTGTTTGATAAGTGATAAGATAAGCATAAGCATAAGATAAGTATAACTTACGCACTAAGGAAACTTCGACCAGTAGTTTCCAGTGCCGTACTTAGACAAACGTACTTTGCACATTTCCATTCGCTTATGACCTATGGCATCCTATTATGGGGGGATTCAACGGACTCAAATAGAATATTTATATTACAAAAACGGGCACTACGTATAATGGAAAGTATTAAGCCCCGTCAAACTTGTAGGACTCATTTTGCAAAAAAACATATCATGACTATGCCCAGTTTATACTTATTTGAAATAATCTCATATGTCCGTCGGAATATTACGCATTTCAATCGCCGTTTAGGTGGAGGTCATTCACTACGCAACGCAGGAAGACTGGCCAGCGTGTCCCGTCGTACAGAAATGGCTTCTAAAAACCCACGAGTAATAGGTCCGACTTATTATGAGCGACTTCCTGAACATCTGAGGAATGTAACCAATGACGAATCATTTTACCGCCAACTAAAAAGTCTTTTGCTGGATAGTGAATTTTATTCTGTAAACGAATTTCTTTTGTTTGACTTTAAGTAGACTACAATAAGTAATTGTTAGAATTTTATTTTCTTATGTTTTACATATAATATTTATTTGACATTGTTACCCTCTAGATTAGTTATGTTGACATTTTATTGTTCTATTTTAAATTCTTGACGATCATATTATCCTTTGACATTTTTATTTTTATGTAATGTACTTCCTTACTTGTAATTATGAATTTGATAATATGAAATAAATGATTCTATTCTATTCTATTCTAAGATAAATTAAATTAAATAAATGTCGCGTTAGTAAAATTTACCGTTTTAAATGTTATCAACACAAAGACACACGCTGACTTCACAAAAATAATTAAAATAAGGCTCAAAACAAAAAAGAATAAAATACGGAACCCCCCCGTTGTTACGTCTCTTCGCCGATCGTTTATCTCCCCCCAAACAGTTTTTTTGCCCAATCGACCATTTTTCGGGTAATTTCAACCTAGAGAGGGTTCCCACTGTATTCAGTAAGATTATATTTTTTTACGGTAGCATTCTATGAAATAAAATTCAATGGGTGCGTTCTTTATTGGGGGCTTTTTGTAAAATTAATAGTAAAACTTTTATGTTGAGCTTGTAATAAAATTTATGTCGACAATATGGATATGCAAACAACGATTTGTTAGTTTATGTTTCTGTTATATTTTTATATCAATTTTTATATCAAATCTATGTGTTTTTCTGTTTTCAGTCATTGTCACTGAAGGGTACCTTATAGTTCCATAAATAGACCGACGATCTGGTGAAGGTGGGTATCCATAGTTGGATGAGGTAAGCGCAGGACCGGTCGTTGTTTCGAAACTTTGAGGACCTCTATTTCCAGCAGAGGCCGTATATCGGTTGAGATTATACTTTCTGGCTTAGTATAATAGGCCACTTAACTTCTTGCGTCAGATATCATTTTAAGGAGACTAAAGGATACGATATATTTTGAAGTGTTGTTGTCGAAATGCAAGCCATACTATTTTGTCATTTGATTATGGTATTTTTACATTTTGATACAACTCTTCACAGCAAAGCTTCTATCATTGGCAGTGTGTTTCTTACTGTTTCTATTTAATAATAAACTACTAGTTTCACAGTTTGGGCTCACCCCCCATCACAATTAGACAGAGTTTCGGTATTACTGGTGGATACGTGGATGTTCTGAGGTTTCAGAATATCTCTGACTACCCTCTCGGGGAATATAGTCGTGAGCATTTCCTATGCTATGCTACTAGTTTCAAACATGTTCAGATGGGGATTACCTACATAATATACCGCTGTATGAGCATTACCTCAGTTTTGTTAAGTACCTACACCTTTTATTTAGTGCATGTTAGGCCACGCTATAATAATGGCCAATCGAACACTTTGATTATTTACATATTATAACTCTCAAATTGACACTAATACAATACAGTGTCATCTTAAGAGTTATATTAAGTAAAACCCTAATTCCCATTAAAGCAATGTACATATTCCCTCAAAGTTACCTCATACAAGCGAAACACGAGCAAAGTCACGCTTAGTGACTTGCAACCTAGTTTACAGTGTGTAGTGTTATATACTGTTCAACGTAAAATGTCAAGCTTGTCAAACAATTTTCATATTAATGTTTAAGAAAATAAGGTTGCTATCACAGGACTTCAGACGGCAGTAGAGACTGCAGTGACGATGCAACTAGTTCTGGTATAGTTTGCATTCAGCTGAGTCATTACTACCCACTCTCTGTCAACTGTGTAAGGTACAGCTTTCCGAAAATGTACAATTATAAAATTGTATACAAAGGAAATTAAATTACAACACGTCTCGAGATTAATATTATATTACTACACACGCTCTTCTGTTACTATAAAATCTGCACTTACTATACAAGGTGTTACAAAAATACAAATAAACATTTAAGGGGGTGGTTTAGACCATCAAACTGAACAACTTTCACTATGGGACCAATATCGAAATCGCGAAAAAAAAAATTTATGTTCTATCTACAAATCGACTCGAGCTAAAATATGTATGGGATATCAGTTTTTTTTTTCGCGATTTCGATGTTGGTCCCATAGAGAAAGTTGTTCAGTTTGACGGTCTTAACAACCCCCTTAAGAGTTTTAAAAATTTATTCTTACTTATGTAACACCCTGTAGATGTAAGGTTGGCAAGGCGCAACGGCGCTTTATATCTTAGTCTTGGACTTTCCATCTGATGGAAATTGTTCCCCACATAGTTTTTCTAGATATCCTCTTCTGTATACCCGTTCTCGTATTTGGTTGATATTATCAAACTGATTTAGTATCACTAATGATGTGAAATTAATCTACAAAGTATCTACTTACTAAAAGTTTTGGTTCTTACTTTGTCTCCACGTGTAAGTAAGTAATCTTTATTTGCTCTTGATTAGGGTACAGTATTACAGATAATAGGTACAAACATTGAGACTCTCCTAGATCAGCCATTAACAACAGCATGCAAATGTTAGTAAGTGTACACAAGCAATGATTGAGTTAATGGATAATGATTAATTAAAAATTCATATTAAAGTATTTACACAAAATGTTACAATAATTTAACATAGGTATTACTTATTCATACTATTATATTGTCATTCTTAGTTAAAAATTATTTTACCGAATAGAATGTATTATCTAAGAGCCAGTTGCATAAAGCGGTCTTAAATCTAGAAAATTCCAAATCCTTTAAATTCTCTGGTAGTTTGTTATAAACAGTTTTGCACATCCTATAACAGTTTTTTTTAAACCGTGTAGTATGAGGCACTTCGTTGAGGACTATGTCATTTGGATATCTTGTATTTGCGCGAATATCTTTTCCGAGTTTAAAGAACTTGTGCTGGTGTCACCACTATTTCGATGGTAAGTAGATTTGTGTTTCTCTAATGTCAGTGTTGTCAACTTCTTAGAATTAAATTGTTTCCATGTGTCAAATAAACAAAATAAAACTTAGCATCCATGCACTTTTTCTTTGACGTAATGTTCCAAGATTTTTGTTCAGAATAACTACCGTAAAGTATCAAAACTACTAAACCAGAGTATGTCTCATAACTCTGTCCAAAGGCGGTGCGGGTACGCCCAAAAATCTCCACGGAATCCACTAATATATCGTCAGCAATGTGTATTACGGCCTGTTTTGATATACTGAACCGTGGGTTACATTCAGATTAAAAATATTAATTTTGATTTACTTCGAGGGTACAGATGTAAGGTTATATTGTTAAGTAGGTATGTACGACAATATAGACAGTGTGGTGTTTGAGAGATAGTGTAACTATACTTCATTCCAAGTAAGGACGACGAGACGAGATCCGATTCCTATTTAGCTTTCTGGCCAATTTTGATAAGCAAATATAATTTATTTATAAGAAAGATGTACTATGCGACATATCTTGGAAGTTACTAAAGCTGTTTTAAGAAGAAGTGATAGTAACGCTCTGTTGCAGATACACTCATTATAGTTAATCCTCCATTAAATCTCTTTCTAGCTTTTTCTACGTCAAAAAGACAAAAAGTGACAGCAAGAGATTTAATGGAGGATTAACTCTAATGAGCGTTTCTGCAACTGAGCGTCAGTGTTTCAAATCTCTGTTTCTGTAATTAAAAATAGCCTTAAATTTTCGTTGCTATTTGGAATTGAGTATAGACATCAATGTACATTGAAGAAAGATGTGACAAGAATTGAGAACGCTGCTTCGTTAATTTGGCCATGTATGTGGATGTGGAGAGGATGAATGACAGTGTATGTGTAAAATGATGTAAAGCCTGACAAAAAATATAAAAAACCTGGTTTGTGGGCGCTGCAATCGAATATAACCTTTAATGTCAGTGTTCCAAGTACAAATATTAGTTCCAATGATGTTCCGCAAAATGGCGAGGTTTTTTATTTTCCTGGTCGGTCTTTACGAAAGATATTTTGTGCTAATCTGAATAGAAGTTTCGGTAGAGGGCGCCTTTGAAGGACGTACTCTGATCAGATCAAACCAGTCTCCCTAGACTCGGAATGGTCGAAACTGGCGCGCATTAGGTGGGTATGTATGAGAACATGAGAAGAAGTATGGATGTATCTGTGGCGATAGAGGTACGATCGTAGAAATTGGCGTAGATACTCTACCCTACTAGGAAAGCGGTATTCCGTTATAGGGGTAGACACAGCACTTCAATCACTCATACAAACACAGCTGTATGCGTAAATAGAGCTAAAAGTGTTCATACAAAACTATTGTTTTGACACATTCTACTTTCGACGTTTCAGAGGAAAGCTCGTATTCAAGTAACACCCCTGGTAAACCGCGGTATATCTTCATGAAAGTCCATCAAGACTTCAACTTCGCTCCAGATATGAAACAATAGTTTTCAATACCTCTTCTACTGTTACCGTCCATGTCTTCACATTTAACTTTACGCTTTCCATAGACAAAGACATAAGACATAAAGACAAGTCCTCATCGAAGCGAATGTTCAGAGTACTACATGAGTAAATACCCTACAGAGGCGAAGCTTCATACAATGGCGCTACGATACACTACTACAAGGCGTGGCGGTGTGGGCGTGCGTGACGTTTCACCGACGAGTTCACATACAAACCGCCCCCGTTGAAAATTCGGCTCGGCCAATGGACAATCAATAGGCGAGCGGCGTCACGTGATCATTTTGTCGCTCCTAAGAAGTTTTGTTTCTGTGGAGTATTTACTCATGTTGTTACAAAACATGTAACTACCTTCTAAATAATTGTCGTAGTTTCCTCTCAGTCGATACTACTAAGACTTTCAGCTTTCAGCCTTTAAGTTCAAGCTTTCTTTGCTGCAAACCATCAGTCGTTTAAAAGCAATAAACATGAAATTATTTAGTTCTCAAACGAATGCTTCGGTGAAGACACTCCCTAAAACAAGACTCATAAAAGCTGACATAGTTCAAGCAACATGTTTACTGTTCAAAGTTACTGGCGTGTACACTCGCACCTAAAGTTCTTCCCATCCTTCACGTAGTACCTATTGTAATTTAGAGTAAGTACCTTAGTTACCGTCTGTACAATATACGTCCAAGTTTAAAAGCCTCGATGCATGCCTCGCACAACTTTATTGAGAAATGGCTCCAAGAATTGATTCTGACGTTTCTCGCCCACTTTAAAACACGATAAAACGTCTCCAGAATACGCTCCAGCGATTTTGTTTCTTACTTTTGTTGTCATAAAGTTTACATTTCGTTGGTGCTTCGAAGGTTTTTATCCAGTTTTCTTCTTCATATTTATTAGTGTTGCCTTTTTGGGTGTAATGGATTTTTAAGTGAATAAACAACAACAAAAGTAGCTATTTGTGAGGAGTTTATGCAAAACAGATGAGTCTGGTTTATTTGGGACATTTTTTAGTATGAAGAAATTGTCATTACTCTAGCTGAAGAGGTACGGGCTCTCAATCATGAGGTCCGGGTTCGAAACCGCACGGACAACATGCCACGTACCAATGAGTTTTTCTAACTTATGTACGTATTACCGATTGCTCTCAAACGGTGAAGGAAAATATCGTGAGGAAACCTGCATTTGCAGAAGAAGAAATTCTGATGCGTTGTTGAAGTTTACCAATCGGCATTGGGCACGAGTGGTGGACTAACGCCCAAAAACCCTCTTAGAGGGTAGGCCTGTGCACTTATATAGGCTGATGGAGAAGATTACTCTTATTATAACTTAAATGTTAGCTATGACTTTTGAAATTTCAGATTAACGTAAATATTTCTACATAATGCAAAATGCTGCGCTATCTCAAATGGAAACACTTAACATTATTTTTATTTCAGTGGACTTCAGTGGACATAAGTCGCCGGTGCCATAAATTAGTTATTACTTCATAATTTTATTAAAAGTATCAAGACAGTTCGATCCCAACACAGAGTACGGAGCCTAACATAGGCGGGACTGAGGACGAGATGAAAAATCACAGATGACTTTTTTTTATTGTACGAGTCACCACTCGAGGGAGCACCGGGGTGTAATTACCGAGAAAAGTGTCTTGTCTACTTATAAATAAGTGCGTTATTTATAGGTTACGTCCTTTTGTCTGGCTTTCTTGTTACTTTAGCTTTTCTTGCAGCTTTTTAATAGAACATTTTGCGCGTTTTATTTTTAATTGTGTAACATTTTTCAATAGGTAAGTACTATATCAAGAATGTCCCAAACTGAACAACTGTCTTTTATGGGACCAAAAATCAGCTCTTTCATCTGTAAATCCCATACATTCTGGATGGTATGGGATAGCAGATATTTTTTTCGCGATTTCGGTGTACCATAGGAAAAGTTGTTCAATTGAATGGTCTGATCATCTCCTTCGATATGAACTCGACCTCACTATTCAGGGTCTCCAGGGTCTGAATAACCCTAATAATAGCCAACCTCCGATAGAAGATGGCACCACTAGAAGAAAATCATTAAATTGATGATCAAGATATATTTTGATGTGCTTTCTGAGGATAAAATCAAGATAACCTCTTGACTCTTCGTTGAATCTGCTCCTAAAGACCAAGTATGCTTTTTAGTGTTCCGTACCAAAATTGGCAAAACGGAACACTTATGGTATCAGCTACAATCGACTTTGTTTGTATACTTATGTGAATATTTTTTTCTACTTTGACTAGAATCAAAATACGTCAGTGTAGCACTTTCGCACCCATCTGTACAATTAATTCAGTACAGTTGAGTAAGAGATAGCGTCCACGGTAGTTATTGATATTGATGGCGACTGTACCCCGTCTGGTGGCTAATGTACAGTGAACTGACAGTTTTTCTCGAGTCCTTCCGTTTCCTTCATTTATATAAAGGACTTGCGAAGACGAGGGACCATGATAAATGTTTCCTTTCAAATGTCATCGAGTTGGTGTTTTGTGATTGTGGAAGTGTATTTTTTTTAATTTATAAAAGCTTGGAAGTAATGGTTGTCGAAGATGTTACTTTGACAAACGATTTCCATTGTCTTTTGTAATACCTATTAAAAATGTAGTACTTTTTCTCCCCTCCGGACGGAAAGCGTCAATTTTCGTGCCGCTGCGCTAAACGTATTGAACGTAAAAATAGTATACTAATCTCGGGCAGTAAATAAGAAAGCCCAAGATCATATGTTTGTTTTCACAACAATTACATGAGATCTGACACCTTTCTTTCTTTCCTGCCCTCGGTGCGTAATCTACTATAAATAAATACCTTGGATATTGTCAAACAAATTATCTAGTCAAAGGATCAATTTTCATCACTATGGGAAATAGGTCACCAAAAAATGTTAGCGTAATAGTTGGAGTATAGTTATGGAATTCATGTCCATTTGTTTCTCATAATGTCTAGGGTAATATTAGCTATATACCTCATCCATGGTGTCCTATCCCATACAAATGAAATTTTTGTTAAAAAAATGGCAATATATAGGCGTTATGGTATCGATTTGTAATTAATGTTTACGTAAAAGTGAAAATTGTTACTAAAAATACATGATCTGACTACAAAAAAATCTCTTGAGCCTCGGAAAATCAAGCAATTTACTTTGCCCGAAGACTGCCCGCGTTACGGCAAGTTGCAACAGACGAAAAGGCCTAAGATGATTTTTTTTAAACGGTACAATTTTTAATCTTAGTTTTAAATAAAAATGCATGTTATCTAATCTAAAATATTATAAAACTGTAACTGAAGTGTGTCTGTACATTGAAGATATTTACAAAAAAAAGATTATGATATGGTTTTTAGGTATCCCTGACTCGAAATCAACCTTTTTTTGAAATTTAGTCTGTCTGTTTGTCTGTTTGTTTGTGTGTTTGTTTGTTTATTTGTTTGTTTGTTTGTTTGTTTGTTCGCGCATCACGCAAAAACTACTGAACCGATTTTGATGAAACTTTTTTTGTTTGATAGCTCATGATCTGACTTAATAACTTGTGCGAACGAAGTCGCGGGTAAACACTGGTATAATATATAATAATACCTCATCTAAACGGAGTGCGGCGTAATGGCAGTATCTTGTCTTGGTAAAATTATATGTTAGTTTTTTTAATTTTTATTTTCGTATGAACGTCTAAGACGTTCCTATACACGCATTGTTTTACATGTGCCGTTTTAACAGGAATAAAGAATCTTAGCAAAAAAGTCAAAAGGTAGCAATTTTACCAAATCTTTTGTCCGATAACTATAATAAATTAAATTAGGTATGTTTTTAGAGTGTAATACCATCAATAAACATTACCGTTTGTGGGCCTAAAACAAAATTACTCCTTTAAAGTACCTGCTTGTTGTATCTTAAGTCAGAATTTGTATTTGTGTAATTATTACTGTTGTAACTAAGTAATATTATAGGAATAATATTATCAATTTTACTTATGTTTTAACTATTATCCTCATTAAGTTTTCCACGTTTTACTACACTCTACATAGTAGTATACGATCAATTTGTCACTAAAAATGCCTATGCAGCATTTGCCACGAAATATGTAGTCAGAAAAAGCGGTTTATCGATAAATTTATGGCACATTGTTAGCAGTTTGTTCAAAACCCGAAAACAACACAGGCTGTTAATAAAATCGTTGGCAAAGCCGTTAAAGAATCAGCTGTTTCATACAAAAAGTTTTGAATGGAACAGCAGATTTTTTCCGCGATTTTGATTTTGGTGCCATAGAGAAAGTTGTTCAGTTTGACGGTCTGATCATCCCCTTAAAATGTGTCAGCATATTTAGAAGTATATATAATATACAGGGTCCTTCTTAATATGCTGACAATTTTTTAAGGGGATGATCAGACCATCAAACTGAACAAGTTTTTCTATGGCACCAACATTGAAATCGCAAAAATTTAATCAGCCCCTCCATACTAAACTGCAAACTTACTCGAGCCAAATGTATGGGACAGCAGATTTTTTTTCGCGATTTCGATGTTGGTCCCATAAAGAAAGTTGTTCAGTTTGATGGTCTGATCATCCCCTTAAAAAAGTGTCAGCATATTAAGTTGGACCCTGTAAACCGATTTTTTTGCGATTTCATGTTCGCTACCGTACTAATGTTGTTCAGTTGTGTATTCTTAAAATAAAAAAATCCATTTAAATTGATGCCAGCGATTTAATTCCACCCCGTATAATTTTAAAACACCCATACAGAAGCAGTCTACGCTCAAGAACTCCACAGCCCTGCCCCGCGGCAATAAAACGAAAAATACTGACACATCGGACCACTTGGCCACTTGTCGTGAAGAGCAATAATTCCGGCAGTCATCCACAGGCGGCGCCACTGTGCGAGGATACTTCAAAATGAAAATATATAGCCTCTTGACATTTCGAGCGCAACTGTACCGGACTGTCTTTGGCTAGAATGGAAGGAATTGTAAGTTTTACTTTTTGTATCTGTTTTAGTTTAATCTTAGTCCATCTTAACATCACGACTATATTCCCCGAGGGGGTAGTCAGAGATATTCTGAAACCTTAGAACATCCACGTTTTACCAGTAGTACCGAATCTCTGTCCAGTGAGAACGGTGGTGAACCCGTCGCCACTTATAATGGACAGTGGGTACAATACATGCCTCGCAATTGCAGCATGCAGGTTTCCTCACGATGTTTCGTTTCACCGAATAGCCAGTGGTGTGTTACAAATCGTACCTACATAAATACCGAAAAACTAGTTTTTATAGTTTTTAATACACGTTTTATATCCCTATAAGTATTTTCTCACGCAGCGCTTTCGTCGCGTAAGTGTAAGGACACACCTGCGGAGCGTTCCGCGTCGAACGTTTGGTTGAATAGGCGTCTACTAGGAAAAAATGGCGCGTAATGGCGCGTACTGGTGTGTCGCCGGTATAGGGAAAAGCGTTGCACGCGTATTCAACCGAACGTTCGGCGCGGAAAGTTCCGCAGGTGTGTCCCTACACTTAAAGCAACTCAGCGTATCGCTTTGCTTTGTCACTCCATACAAATTCGATGAAATCACTCAAAACCTTTCCCACGTAACACTTTACGCGTGTACAAACAAAGCTCTACATAGTAACTTATTATTAATCTGTGTCTACTATTTCCCGCAACTTTACTATTTAATTGGTAGCTTATGGGTCATTATTTGAAACCTCGAAAATGGTGGTCACACGGCTATAAATCCTAAGATATGAAAGATACAGCATTCAAACACATTTTATACGTTTCATCATTTATTAATCTATCTGGAACACTAATTATTTCATCAAAATAAATAAAACTAATAACTTAAAACTTCGTCCGAACATTGAAAACGGGGTGAATTTGGCTATTCTTCGAGTGTCCCACGCTCCTGTCGCGTAAAACAATCGCATATAACTTTTTAGTTTATTGTGTTACATATAAGTTTTGCATATCAAAATAATGGTCCAGAGTTATTTTATTCATTTCTTATTTCTATTTTTAGATTTAAAAGATTGTTTAAGATTTAGAAGCCAATATGTGTTGGTCACACGATTTCATGATTTCTGGGAGCGCAGGTTTAAACGCTTCGTATGTATACAAATTACAACCTATTAGTAAGTTTATTGTTTTAACAGACACGGAAATCTATCCCAGAATTCAATATTTAATGCAATTTGAGGCTATATACAATGTGTATTAAGATATAAAAGCTTATCTCCGGAATCAACTTTTTTTTCACCTATTTAGGTAAGTTTCGTGGTCACTGTATTAAATAGAAAGGATGCATTGTTTTTTATTATTGTTAACTTTTAGAAGTGCTAATATAGGCGAGATTTTCCTAAGGTATTGATCCTTTGAAATTAAATGATAAATGAGGAGTAAATTGTAAAAATAGTCAAAAATCGTAATTTTCGTGCCGTAATTTTCGTGGAATGCTGTCCACGAAACTTACTATTCTTACCACGAAAATTATTACCCACCTGTTTTGAGTGAATTTAATCATGACATATAGAATTTCTTTGTGAATTTGGGTAATTGATCGATTGTTTAAATGTCTATTATACTTTATTTGTCGAAATGGTAGTTTAAAATTGAAATCTGTCTCTTCAAAGTACCATATAATTATTATCAAACTGACATGGCATTTTACTTATCATACTTGTCTTATAAAAGAGTTCCGTGACTAACTGACTGACTAAAGAAAAGTTTATTTGATGACGGAGTAGTAAGAGTAATCATCATAGCGCATTTTGATCCGCTGAATCTTAGCTTAGTGCGTATACGTGGGATATAAACCAAGAAGGGGTGGTATCCCGCGGTGCGTCTGGAAGTCCGATAGTAGAAAGGAGACGTCGGGATGAGCTCATGCAGCTCTTGTGCACACTCACCGATGTACAATCTGTAGAAGACCGACAAGCAGGCTACTCTGCGGCGGTGGGCTAGGCTATGAAGCTTGGTTTCTACCAGCTTACTGTCACCAATGAGCCTCCTGGCACTGCGTTCAACCGAGTCGAGAGCGTCTAGTTGATTCTTAGCTGAGCCATCCCACATGTGGCAGCAATACTCCATACACGATCGGACCTGAGCTTTATACAACATTAAGAGCTGTCCAGGAAGCACCAGGAAGCAGGGAGTGAAGTACCGCTTCAACTTGTTTAAGATGCCCAGCTTTTTGGCTGCAGTTTGAGCCTTAGACTCGATATCAGCGCAAAAGTTGAGTTTCGTAGTCAACCTCATGCCCAGAAGCTCAAGACTGTCGGAAACAGGGACAGATGTACCCCAGAAAGTAGGAGTCCGATTGAACGCTCCTTTTGGCGGTGAACAGACAAGCCTGAGTTTTGGTGGCATTGAAGTTGACTAGATTTTTGTCACCTCACTGCGAGACAAGACTTTAAGTCAAGTTTGTCCGCTCCACCATGGCCTCCCTCTACGAACGTATTTCATCCCCGCTGGCCCCAACGCCGGATCTCTCTGTGACAGTACTGTCATCTGCATACTCAACAATACCTGACACAAGGAGGTCATTGATGTGTAGCAGGAAAAGTGTCGCAGAGAGAACAGACCCCTGAGGAACCCCAGCATCAATTGCCATGAGGTCAGAAGAGCAGCTGTCAATGACAACTCTAATCCGGTAGATTAGATCACTCAAGAAATCAGATATCCAGCTGCTGAGATCAGCGGGGATGCCATAAGCAGGAAGCTTGCTCAGCAAACTACGTGCCATACCCTGTCAAAGGCCTTCGAGATGACACAGCTAGTGCTAAACCGTGTTTCTCGATGGCCTCGCCCCAGCAATGCGTGAAATACACAAGAAGATCCCCAGTCGAGTGCCCCCGGCAAAAGCCATATTGACGATCACTGAGTAGATCATTATCTTCTAGGTATGTCAGCAACATACTGTTAAGTACTCTTTCCATGACTTTACAGAGAATGTAAGTGATGGCTATTATAGGTCGGTAGTTGCAGGGGTCGGCACGACTGCCCTTCTTGGGAACCGGTTGCACATTCGCAAGCTTCCAGGATTTTGGCACCGTTCTTTTTCTGAGAGAGAGGCGATATGGGCGTGTTAAAACAGGAGACAAGTCAGGCGCACAATATCACAGCACTCTTGCAGGTATGCCATCAGGACCACTTGCCTTATTCACATCCAGACTACGCAATGCTCTGCGGACCTCTTTCGTGTGTATTGTGATCCGGCATCGAAGAATCACAACGTGGGATGGTTGGTGGCTGTTTGGCACCAGCTTTCAGACGTGAATTGCTCGCAAACAGAAAAGCACATAAATTCTCTTCCTCAGTTGTGGAGTGAGCCAGCGACCCATCATGTTTCTGCATGCGAGGCAAAGTGGGACGGCAGAAATTGATCTAGACCGATTTTGAAAGCGACCAGAACTGTTTACTACCAGAGGGGTAGAATGCCAGTCTGGCTCCAATGTGACTGACATGATCGAATCGAGCCTTCCGGATCACCCGTTTGCAGGACTTGGCGGCAGAATTAAAGGCCCTCTTCTTCGCGCGGACCCTTCGTGCTCTAACTTTGCGGTCGCGAGCTTGGACCCATGCTTGGTAGGAGGATTCGTTTCGAGCCTCAGCGCGAGCACAATCCGCATTGTACCATCGTTGGGCTTTGTGACCGAGTGCGATGTCGGAGAATGGAATATAATATTCCATTCCTGCCGAATCACATCCGCAACCGCAACAGCAGAACAGGCAGGGTCAATCGAAGAAAAACACACTTGCCGCCACAGATAAGACGCAACGATGTCTCGCATCTCATCCCAATCTGCCGATCCGTATAGCCAGACTCGCCTCGTGCCTATAGGGCTGTCATCAGGAGGAGAGCAGATCGACACGGATTTTCGCTTCTTGAACTTATGATCCAACGATTATCCTTGGTAGTTAAGGTGCGCCGTATCAGACGGGGTTGCTATCTGCGTCTCCGTTAAAAAGAACAGGTGTGGCCTTTCAGTCTCAAGGTGGTGGTGGACCGGATCGATATTTGAGTGCAAACCTCGTATGTTACTGAGGTGCACTTTGAGTGGGAGAAGTGCAGCCGTTGTGTAACCTTTTTCTTCTTTTTCACTTTTCGATTCATAATTTTGTAGTGAATGGTGGAGACGTGGGAAGAAAGTCAAGACGCTCCTCAGATACCCTGATGGACCTCTTGAGCTCGACTGACTGATGGGAAACTCACTTGGAGACTGCGGGGACGCCTGAACCCCCCCGCAAATGCCACCGAGCCCTCCCTTCCAGTCGCCAACTGGCACGGTGGGGCTTTGCGGGATTTTTCGCTATTTATTTGGGGCAGCCTTTCACACGTGGCTAACGCACTACTTGGGCCCCTACTAACTTCGGTCGGCCAACGAATGTCACCGTTCTTCAGATCCCGCTAACCTCCAGAATGAGTTTCCCGGTACAGTGTTGCTCAGAGACCAAGACCGGTTCCAAACAGCGCAAATGACTTTCTCCCATTCCGCAATAGCACTGGCACTCCTGCACACCGACGGAACGCAGCAATCTGCTTTGCGTCAGACTCCAGCAGGAGGGTGGGCGCAAACCAGGCGGCTCCTTGCGGAGCCTACCACCGCTGTGGGGGATCGTTCAGCCGTCACCACAAACTTGGTAGTCTGTGGTGGCGTTGCCCGGGGTGGACCGCTAGGAGGTAGATCCCCAACCACCCCCCAAAGCTTTAAGGAAAAGCTCTTATATTTTTAAAGTAAAGGTACACATAAAGGTGACCCGATGCATATTGACCTTCTTATTATTTAGCACATAGGCAATTGAACCCTTTGGACGTTCAGACATGTGAACAGCCATGTCCCAGAACCCGATTTAGAATAGACCGCCCATCATATTCAATGGGAATGCGAACTTTGGCACGGCGATTGCCAGACCATGCTTGACTCAATAAAATCGTTTTCTGGTGTCCCTTATTAGGTGTCCCAGATCTTGATGCAATTAGGGATTACTTCAGCTTCGGTGCGTTCAGATGTTTTGTGCCATACTTATATAATATATTTGAAAGCAAACTAGGTCATAATATTTAATTAGGTTTATTTTCTTCTTTTGGTTTTATAATGGTGTTTCATTGGTGCTATTGCGAAAGGGCCTTCAACTCTGCCATAAAATTATCTCTGGAGCTGGCTTAATAATAGCCATGATTTTGTTATTGATGTTTCCTGTTTGTAATGCAGGGAAGTCCGATACTTATTTTTCCTACTTCTGTAGCTAACTAAATTAATTGCGGGTCGCAAGCTAAAGAGTCATCCCCTGGGCTCGCTGGACTTCAGTGTCTAGTGTTATATGAGTGGTCGCCGCTGTTGATCCTGGTTTACAGAGTTACAGTGGTGGAATATGTGGTGGTCTTACGGGTAAAAACAAAGCCGGTTCCCTAACTAACGGTGTGATAGAAAATAATTATATCTATGACCATCCTCACTCAGTCTCTGCCTGCTATCTGTCTCAGATCTTCAGTTCAAGTAGTGGGCGGTAGGGCGGCATCCTACTATATACTATGGTAGCTCGGGCATGGTCTCCATTCTCTTATCATGACTCTCCAATTCATTTTCATTCCCCCATCATCAGTTCATTGACATTATAGATAATATTTATAACCAGCCCATTCCAACTTCAGCTCGCTAATGATAACAAACGAATGATAAACGATGGCATAAGAATCAGCTTCCCGAACAAGCTGGGTTCCAAAAAGACTTCAGCATTCGTGGACTATGAGAAAGCCTTTGATGAGCGATGGTTTGAAAATGAACATTGACTAGACGAGGATCATGTCCTGTCCATGTTCTACCTACTCTCCTGTTAAGATCAGAAAATCTGTGCTTGACTTTGTTAACAACTAATACACCAGGAACCAACTTTCAAATCAAATAACATATAATTTATTCACACAAAAACACAAGCAGAAAAAATACGGAGAGAAAATACAAGAGGCACAAAATAATGCGGTCTGGCTACTAATAAGCTATTTCTTCCAGACAATCTTAGGTTAAAGAAGATAGTAAACAATATTATGCAGTTAGGTAAGTCAAATTTCGAGACTGAGGTCAAGCGTCGAATTGGGCGGGGAAAAACGATAGGTGTTCCCCGTGGGAATCGAACCCACGACCTCCGTGTCAAGAGCCTAATGCTCTTAACCATTAGAGGCAGGTACTATAAGGATTATACGACCGAATATCCTGACCTCCCTCCCTATCAGCTCCGAAAGAACCCAGCTACGTTTTTTCATCTGATTTTACTCTCCATTTTTGTAACCTGGCGGCGGCTTGGAAACAAGAATAGGTACACAAGTTCTAGCGGAGAAGCAAGGGGCAGCGCAGAGTCTGCGAAGACAGATATCGTATCGTAACATGCCAGAGACGCGAGATGTCGTTGATGAAAACGGAGGATTACTCAATCTTCTGAACAAACTTCATGAACAAGATAGAGCTTTGAGGAACTCTGGCTTTACGGCTATAATTATCATACTGGTGATTTACGAACGTGTTGCGAACGAGATGATCGGTCAACGTACTCACCGCGTTGCGGCATAGCGAGCTCGCGATGGGTGCGTAACGAACTCATTCACTCATTGCTTCACGGCGGTGCGGGCACTATGTTGTAAACTCGAGTAGAAAATGACAACGCCATGAAGTACCTATCCTTTTTACCATTATAGGTTCAAGAACCCAAAAAAAGTTCCTTATATTAGTAATGACGAGCCTTTGTTCAGGTGACTCTGATAGTTGAAGCAGTGTGTCCTCATGTTGTAGGTCTTTTTGGATCAGGAGAACGACTCGTAAAATTTCGGACGTGCGAGACATTCGCAGGTTTTACCAAAATTGTTAATGATAAATTTGATTCGTTTGCAAAAAGGCATTGCCTTTGAAGACAAGAAAACATAGTATTCACTCTCCATTAAGTTTTGCTCTTCCTTAACATACCAGGCTCCAATGGACACCTCGGGACCATCGGGTTTCGCAGAAGAGCGAAGAGCTTTATGGACTTTTTCAGGCGTCATCGATGACAAAAAGTCCTCATTTTAGTGGGATTTATTTTGACTGTAACGTTACAGGGCATCATTACTAAAATCGGGACGCCCCTTCATTTTAACGACAAATTATTGTCACAACAACCATCTTATGCCGAATATCCACTTAATAAATAGGTCTTCACTCCATTCACAGGCACCTTCAAAACCAAAAGTCCATTGCTACTTCGTTTCACCTCTAAAGTGCTATCCTTGATCTACTTAGACAGAATTACGGCAACCTATTAGTTAGTACTAGGAGGGCCCATGTCGGTCAGGTCAAAGCCGATCCCAGCTCTTCAGGGCCAGTTCTCCATCTTGTCTCGTACATGATTGTCATTTCCCTCCCAACAAATGAGATAGAAAATTGAATGCGTACGTATGCGTATGCGTTTCATTACTTTGTGTGAAAGGTGACATGTGTGAGTAAGAAAGGATTTAACACAGTGTCGCTAGGTTTCGTCTCAGCAAATGCAAATTTTTATAGAAATGTAGGTACAACTTAGGTGAAACTTATTACCTCTTAACACACTTTATTTTTGATGTGTACACTGTACAATCAATCCAGGAACTTTACTAAATAGTGAAAAAGCTAGCTTGGCAGGTTTAGCCATTGTAATGTAAATAATTTATTCACAAAATTTTGCTGTTTAGACATTAAAATAAGTAAGTAAATAAGTAGGTTATAGCCCGTAGAATCCCACTGCAGGGCAAAGGCCTCCAAGATATAAAAACACAATGCAAAATGTATGCATAATTTTCGTGGACGGCTTAGTAATTTTCGTGGCACCAAAAATTTGAAAATTGAATTCTACTGAAAGTAACAGTCATATCTAAGTGCGCAATAGATGAATTGACTTGTATTGTCAGCTACTTTCATATTTTGACCTTATTTATCTAAAAATCTTAAAAATAAAATGCGCCACGAAAATTACACGGAGAATGCCGGAACGAAGAACTACCCTTATAATGTGCTTTTGATTGCATCATCAAGTCCCATCTGATTTTATTTTGTTTCAATTTACATAGGACACACAAAGAGCTAAGCGCTTTCACACACGATAACGCATTGACGGAGCGGCAGACGTCAGTCCGTCATTTGCGAAGAAAGAAGTTGTTTGAAACCGCACGTAGAAGCACACACGGTGCGTCAATCTGTCACTGTGTGTTTGCTTCTACGTGCGGTTTCGTACAACTCCTTGCTTCACAAATAACGGACTGCCGCTCAGTCAAGGCGTCATAGTGTGTGATCCCACTAATTCTTTAGTTATACGCTTAAAAGTAGCTTTAAAGTAGAGAAGGTGTCGCGTTGCGGAGCAGATCTATCTTGAGGTCCGGGTTCGAATCCGCACGGACGACATGCCATGTACCAATGAGCTTTATGTATGTAAAAACTCTTTACACTCGAGGGAGGTTCCGAGTGCCACTTGTACCATTGACCAGCAGTATCAATATTACTATTACGTAATGGTACTAATGATACAATACAGTGCCAACTGTACCATTGATGGTACTTCCCGATGGTACTTCTGGTCCGGCGGGGTAATATCGACTGCTCTCAAACGGTGAAGGAAAACATCGTAAGGAAACCTGAATTCACTGGAGAAGAAATTCCGATGCCTATGTGTAGTCTACCAATCAGCACTGGGCGCGCGTGGTGGACTAAAGCCAATACACCCATCCTTGATCGTAGGCTTGTGCAGTAAGACGAGGCTGACGATGAACGTTAAAAGAGTTTATTTCTTTATCGTGCACTATATCATGGGAATCATCAAGTCAGCCGATGGACGTCCTTTGCTGGACATAGGCCTCTCCCAAGGATCGCTACAAAGAACGGTCCTGCGCTGCCCTCATTCAGGGTCTGAACCCCGCCATCATAGGAATGTGAAAAGAAAAAAGTCTTTCCACTACTGACATTTTTGTGTAAATTTGGATTTTTCTCAGAGCGAAAAACATCTTCCTCCTTCCTTATCGAGTTGCTACAACTAAACGCCTTTTAGGTCTTAACTAACTCTGTTTTCAATTCAGCCCACTAGAGAAGGTCCCACTTTATGTTTGCCCAGAATTAATAATCGTCATACGAAACAAAGAATCTGGATAAAGAACAACAATGGAGCAGTATTCAAAATAAATAATTTGACGTCGTAGGCACAAAGCGGAGTGGAGTGGCCTTTGCTTATTAAGTTTAATTTTTAATATTCGCGCGCAACCCGCGTAAAATTGCAATCTACCGCTGCGAATGGAAGAAAAAGTGTTTTCTTCGTAGATGAAACAAAAAAAGGGAAGATGCGGGAGGTTAAATATTATACTTACATTTTTGTAAGTTTGAAATAAAAATTTGGAGCAAAAGAAGCTGCACGTGTTTTTAATCCAACGATAACTTACTGAGTTAGGTAAATAATCTTTTGTTACTTCTTTTTCAATAATTCTGTCTTGTAAATGGCACTGAAAGTTATCAAATTTTCAGGCGATTGTTTTGTAAGTTCACGCTATTAAGAAAACCTTTACTCCAGCTTTGGATGTTATTGAATTTGTACAGAAATAGTTTGAAGATTTAAGCTAAAGAAAATAAATGAAACCCGCGCGGCAGGTGTAAGGAAGCCGCTAGACGAATAACACGACTGTGACGCAACTAAACAAAGGAACGACTGACTGGTGAATCTTCCTTTTTGAGTTTCTTCTAAGGTACTTTTACGTATTATTTATATCTCGTTTTTTGGATAAATTGCTGTTTTAGCTTAAAAATTGTCTACGTAGACAGATGGCGGTAGCCATGATGGTATCTTGAGGTAGGTACCTTGGTTCAAACAAAGGTAGAGGTATTTATTTGTAAGTAGAGGGTAATATCTGGAATTAAAAAAGTTCTTTCACTAATTAAAACTACACTATCCCTAATTTAAATGGGCTGTACCTATACTGCATTCCAAATAAGGACGAAAAGATATTCCGATTCCTGTATAGCTTTCCGACCAATTCTGATTAGCAAATATGATTTATTTATGAGAAAGATATACTATCTAACATATCTTGGACATTACTAAAGCTGCTCTAAGAATAAGTGAGAGGAAGTGTTTCAAATCTCTGTTTCTGTAATTAAAAATGGCCTTAAAATTTCGCTGCTATTTGGAATGGAGTATAGGTATAAATTAAATGTCCACGCAGATGACTATGACATCGCAGACATCAGCTAGTATGCAGGGTGTAAACGCTTTTAGCGTGTTTCAGAACATCATAGTGAATAACTTTCACTAAATTATTGGACCAACACAACTTTCTCCACCGGGCAACATTTAAATTGCAAAAAAAACTACTGTTACTGTTCTGTGGAACAGCAGATTATTTTTGCAATTTAAATGTTGCCCGGTAGTGAAAGTTGTTCAGTTTGATTGTCTGAAGCACACCCATATGTGTATAAGGTCTTCTTAATGAGCTGATGGTTTTTTAAGGAGATGATCAGACCAACATACCTACTGAACGACTTTCTCTATAGGACCAAGACCGAATGGCGAAAAAAAAATCTGCTATTCCATACAAAACTGCAATCCTACTCGACCAAAATGGACAGCAGTTTTTTTTTCGTGATTTCGATATTGGTCCCATAGAAAAAGTTGTTTAGTTCGATGGTCTGATCATCACCTTAAAAAACCGACAGCAAATTAAGTTGGACCCTGTATAACGCATTTAACTTTACACCCAATATAATTAAAATTATAACTCAGCGAAAGTCTTCGCATCGCAAACACAGTATTTTTTCATTTTTTTTCAATTGGCGCCGCATTTATTCAGTCTCTCCCTCTCGCAGCATTAACCAAATGTATTCATGAGGTGTGTAGACACGAGAAAAATATTACGTAGACTTATTTATTGTGAGTTTTGTAAAGATAATGGAGGATGTGCACGCAAATAAGCACTTCAGTTTTTAGCTGCGTACGAGTTCTTTGGAGTAGGTACCTATCGTTATTGTATCGAATCATTCTATTCTATTCTATTTTTAAAATATGGCTGCCATCTTTGGTTAATGATGATTTTGCCAATGTCGAGTTTTTATAGCAAAAGTGCTTGACGTTGTACGGTTATATTGATATTTTGGTGACTTCAAGGGTTGTTCTTATAAAAGAACAATATCCTGAGCCACCACTGGAGTTCCGCTGTAGGCCGGGGATGGGGCAACCGACAAGCGACACGCGCACGTGACCACCCAATAGCAGACCCACAACGCAACTCCTATCGAATCATTATTCAAAGCCCGAACCAATCTACTGCTGGATATGTCAAATTTGTGAATGTGTAGTTTCTTTTTTAAATTAATTTTTATTTATTTGGGGTTTTGTCAGCCCAATGTGTCGTTGTTGTACCTAATAAACTATTAAACTATAGGACTTGTATCGAATACAATGAAACAATTGGTGAATTTTTGTTATACGTAAAAATCTTTTTAAGCATTCAGTTATAACAAGGTTTACCTTCTAATACGAAGCGCTCGTTGGCGTAGTGGAGCTTCGGTATTGGAAACGATCACCGAAGTTAAGCAACGTCAGGTCCGGTTAGTCTTTGGATGGGTGACCGTATAGTGGTATTTCATCTCGAGCGTTTCCGTGCTTCGAAAGGCACGTTAAGCAGTTGGTCTCGGATAGTTCCGTCAGATGGCGTTGTAACTATTCGTTAAGCCAGGTCAGAGGCCTATTGGCTGCTTGAAAATTCTCTGACAGCAAGGTGACCACTAACTTGCCTCCACCAACACGCACTGGGCCCGCGTGGTGGAGTATGGCCCACTCTCTCTCACCCTTATTCGTGAGAGGAGGCCTTTGCCCTGCAGTGGGATTCTACAGGCTATAACTTACTTACTTACCTTCTAATACAGGCTGTAAACGTGAATGCGTAGGCAACAAATACAAAAATTGTGCTATATCAATGCAAGATCCCAGAGTAATTATTTTATTCAAATTGATGGCCCAGGTACCTACCTAGTCTACAGGTTTATCGTTTTGTTCGTAACAGCTGACTTTTTTCCCGCGATTTTGGCTTTGGTCCTATAGAGAAAGTTGTTCAGTTTATAATTCAGGGTTCGAAATTATCATGATAATTATCGGATAATTATTTTGAGTAAAATTTCTGTCTAAAAGTCCTAAAATTGCTGTTTTTTGCTTTTTTTTTAATTAATTTAGAATGACTCTTAATTTATTAAATGAATACATGAATAACATTACAGCAAAATATGCTAAGCGTTATACACATTACTTACTTACATAATAGCTACTCGAAACAATAAAAATATTAGATACAAAACAATCAAAATTTTGATACTGTATCCAATTTCAGACGAACCAAAACCTAGTCTTCGTCATTTTCATTTCTTATCAGAATGAATAACAAAATGATTAAGAAAAAAACAACAGAAGCCGTAGCATGTTACACGTGATACGGCTGTATCACATCTCTCATCTCGTTCCTTCGCGCGCGAATAGAAAGACGCAGGTTGCTGAGCGTTTTAAAATTTTCGCAACACAAATTCGTACCGTATTAATAGAGATATTGAGATGAATTTAGAACAGTTGAAAAACGTGACGCTTCACGCCGCTTCGCGACGCTTCGACTCTGCGCCAGTGGGAATTGAGCCTTACTATACAGGGTCCAACTTAACATGCTGACACTTACTGAATTACTTTCTCTATGGGACCTACATTGAAATCGCGAAAAAAAAATCAGCTGTCCCATACATTTGGCTCGAGTAGGTTTGCAGTTTTGTATGGAACAGAAGATTTTTATTTCGCGATTTCGATGTTGGTCCCATAGAGAAAGTTGTTCAGTTTGACGGTCTGATCATCCCCTTAAAAAAGTGTCAGCATATCAAGAAGGACCCTATATAGATCCAAATGTATAGGACAACAGATTTTTTTTTCGCAATTTCTATTTTGGTCCCATAGACTCCATAGAGAACATTGTTCTGTTCAAAGTTCTGTTTGATGTTCTGATTATCCTCTCAAAATACCTTCAGCATATTAATGTCCTGTTATACGGGCCACTACAACACACCATGATTATATAAGACTCACATAAAAAAATCTTACAAATAACTTTATAAAAATCGGGCCACACGTTTGGTCTCTGGTGTGCTGTGCCACAAAGGAACAAACTTACATACATGGGCTGATAAATACATTACCCTTCCTTTGCGTTGCGCAGTCGGGTAAAAATAGTGACCAGTCAACATTTATTGAATTCCATAAACTGTTAGCACGACGTATCGGAATCTCAAGTCCTAATAAATAAATATTTTCTATCAAATACCTACAGCATAATGAAATTCTTATCAAGGCGAGGCGAGGGTGCCCGTAGGGAATGAAAATATTTATTTTACTCTGCATTAATGCGAAAATTGTGTATTGTGGTGTTGATATGATGGATCGGAGCCTCGGAGAGTAGAGTTTAAAGGATGGCGGAGAGATCGGAGTTCAAAGATGATGTATCACCGATATTGGGTTACGTTTAATTTCTACAATATTATCTTAAGGCTAGGTTATCCCAGTGCAAGCGTCTCTTTCTTGCAAGCATAAGTTTACAATTAGCCATCCCGCTCCAATTGAAAGCAGGATCGCAAAAAAACGTGTTTTTCGTCAATATCTTTGCTCATGGGAGTTTCTAAGCTAAAAATTCTTCTGAGTTCACTAGAAATATTTAATGTATTTAGTTAAGTACAAGAATAAAAAGTTAAATATCAGCAGTTTAATCATAGTATTGAAAAAACATAACAAAAAGGGGTAACTTTGGGATGTTTTTCTATCTAGTAAACTTAATCTAATCGTGTAATTAAGAACAGTTGCCCATCCGCCCGATCCTTAAATAAGACATAATTTAATTTCAGACTTTAAAACACAGTTTAAAACACTTACGTTCGTGTTCAAAAAACGGCCTCGACGGGATAACAGCGTCATAAGAAATAAGTTAAGTTTTGATTTTGTGGATAGTGGTATCTTATAAATAACGCAGCCGCTGTAGTATGGTCACAGAGGATTATATTGTATGGTAGCGCGATATAGCTCTATCGCGCCTTAGCTCTCTTTCTATATGCGCTCTCTTTCGATATAAAAATTTCCTATGAGACTCGAGTCTAACATGGAATTATATCTTACAGAATAAAATTAGAATGCGTTAAGAATTTTGTGCAATTTATAAATAATTCTAAATACCGGGGTTTTCACCGAGCTTTACTACTGTAGTTTCGTCACCAATTTTGTATTGAATTTCGTACAGCGCTCCTAGTGGTTACGTTGTGAACTAATTTCTGCCATACGAAATTGGCGACGTAAGTAGCAGTAGTAAAGTACAGGGAAAACTCATGGTAGGTGCTGGTGGTAGCGTTGAATTTAGATGGCTTCTTTAAAACATATAAAATTCACGTATTTGTTTTGTATTCTGGTTAGTTGTACATAAAACGCAAATGTTTTCACAATGAATATTTCCTCAATTAACGTACTAATGAACAACGGCTACTAAATTATGTATCTACTTAACAGGTTTTACCAAAACAGAAGTCACTCACACATGTAACTACCCGTGAAAAACACCTTTTAATCTTCAAAAAACCCGGCAAAAATAAATGCAAACTCGATGATTAACCGCGCCTCCGCGCTTTTATTCATTTTATATTCATGTCGACGTTTGGCGAATGTATTCAGTTTTCCCTTCGAAAACTCTGTTGAATTTTCCAACATTTTTCGTCGGTCTTTCGCATTTTTCCGCTCTTTTAGAGTATTTTGCCGGCTCGGCGACGTAACGCGGCTAATCTGTTGATATTGATACTGGTCTGCGGTTGGAAGGTTATTCAAGGGGTTTTTTTGACGGTTACTTTGTCAAGTTTTGCCGGCTTTTAGTTTTGAAAAGCTTTTTACTTGAGGGTAGTATCGTTTAAATATGTGTATCGTATCGTATCGTGTTTTGATTATGTTCGCCATAGAAAAGTAACTTGAACTCAAAAAAAATAAAAAATAAAAAAAACTTTTGTACGTGTCTAATAAAACAAAACTGGTCTCGCTCTCCTCACAGTTTTGTGAAAAGAGATCGATTTCCTGCAGTGGAGCTGATGATGATGAAGAAAAACAAAACTTATATTGCGAGAGGAAGCCGTAGTTATCTATGTCTATGTCGCACGAAAAAGAGAGGTGTGAAGATATTTAAAAAAAAACTTATTTAGAAGCGGAATGGATCAGGGGTTTGATTTTTGAATGTCATTCGTGAGTTTGAACGGTTTTTAAATCTCATACAAAAGCCTTCTCATGCATCTCTCTATTGCAGATTTGACTTTCAAAAATCGCACTCCTGAAGTATGTTTTTTGAAAGTCAAATCAGCAGTAGAAAGATGCGTATCTCCATAGTAATTTTGACATTTTCAACTGCTGAGCTCAGCGAATGAGATTAAAAAATCGCACTCAAGGTAACAAAAAAACTCACAGAACTAATGAGCAATACCGTCGAAACCTACCTACCTACATACCTACTAAATATTCATAGCAGTCGTATTACGTGTAGCATGCTACCAGTGCAGGGGGGTTATTGTGTAACTATACCCGATTCAATCGGTATCAAATCGACACGGTGTTTTAGCAGTTCTTGGCGATTTTGCTTCTTAATATTTAGTTAATTTATCTCAGATAATGAACACGATGATCACAGAAACAAAATATTATTTAAAAATTGGCTAGGACAGTCATAAAACGTTATCGATTTCGTAAACGATATAATCGGAAGCTTACACAATAGCCCTACAGGTTCGAATCCGCACGGACCACGTGCCATGTACGATGAGTTGTTCTAACTTATGTACCGACTGCTCTCAAACGGTGATGGAAAACCTTGTGAGGAAACCTGCATAACTGAAGAAGAAATTCCGATGCGGTTAGCAATCCGCATTGGGCACGCGTGGTGGACTAACACCCTGAGGGTAGGCCTGTGACCTGCAGAGGGACGTTAGGCTGTGCTGATGATGATGATGTAGAGTCCTTGGCTATTTAACGTTATTGATAAACATATCAATCGATCACTATAAGAACTAATACTGCCGTGCTAAGCCAAAGGGGCCTATGTCCGAAAATGACCAACACCTGTTCTTTTTTTATTTGGATTCCTTGAACTGTAAGGAACCAGAAATTGTAAACAAAAAAATTGTATATTTACTAGAAGTGTCTGAAAAACGACTAACCAGTTAAACGTTAAGATTTTTCTCGCCAATTACTAGAGATGTTCGACGTATGTCTGAAATACAAAGGGAAAAAGTAGTAGGTATGATTCAGTTACCTTAGTGCAATAAGATGTAAAGTGTAGCAAAAACACGATGGTCGTTTTAATTTGAACTGCCAATTATAACAACTGTCCTAAGATATTTAGACGTATTTCTTACTGTGATTTCTAAAAAATATAAAGACACGTTTATCTCGTAATCGCTAAAACGGGCATGTTCCCTTTTGACTTAGCACGTCAGACTAAGCTATAATAAAAGCACAGTAATCTTGGTTTTGTCAGAATTTGCTTGTTTTATTAGGTTGCCTGTCCACTGCCTGTCCACTGCGGAGCGGAGAAACGAGAATTTTTTTTTTTTTTAATATCTTTGACAGTGTCACACAAATTATCTAGTCACATTTAAAGTTCCAGAATCTAGCCTGGACTTGTATTATGATAACTAGACAACGATATAGAATACATATATAGATACAAACATCCATGACTCGGGTACAAATATTCATATTCGTCATACAAATATTTGTCCGTTACGGGATTCGAACCCGCGACCCCCGGCACAACAGGCAGGTTCACTACAGACTGTGCTGTCGGGCCGTATTAACCAATAAGATTGCATAATTTAAAATTACGGAGATTTTATGCAATCCTATTGGTTAATATTTCTTCGTTTCTCCACTCCGCAGCCTCGCTCCGCTTCTGTGGACATGCAGCCGTCGTGTAGTCGAGATGGCCTCAGATTATTTGTTTGAAAGCACTTTTCAATTAGTCATTTTTGGAGCGATGATAATTTTTTATTCCGAAATAACGTAAGTTTACCTAGTAAATAGATTACAAAACGGTAAAATATAGCCAGACAAAATTTTACCCAGCTAAGCAGACTTTACTGTAAAAGTTATGGTTAATATTGACTGAAAAAAACTTTTAACTTATATTAAATTTCGCATACATTCGTCGAGTTTTGAACCAAACCGCACAAGTTTCCCGCCACAAATTTCAATTGAGCGCCGGAAGTGCATCGAAGTGTCGGCCCGCGGGACGTCCTCGCGACTTCCGCCCGCCGCGCGCCAAATTTAATAATTCAAACTTGTTCTAGAACGTGTTCCGTAAATGAAAGTTCAATAACTGGAAAGTTTATTGAAAAATAACATTTTCATTTTGAGTAAACTTTTAATTATGAAGCTAGCTTTGGTTTGTCTATGGGGATTTAGACTGAAAATATACCTTTAGGACACTCAGTTGCAGAAACGAGACACGCGAGAAACGCTCATTAAGGCTAGGTTATCCCAGTGCAAGCGTCTCTTTCTTGCAAGCATAAGTTTACAATTAGCCATCCCGCTCCAATTGAAAGCAGGATCGCAAAAAAACGTGTTTTTCGTCAATATCTTTGCTCATGGGAGATTCTAAGCTAAAAATTCTTCTGAGTTCACTAGAAATATTTAATGTATTTAGTTAAGTACAAGAATAAAAAGTTAAATATCAGCAGTTTAAGACGCTCTTATCCCGTCGAGGCCGTTTTTTGAACACGAACTAAAGTGTTTTAAACTGTGTTTTAAAGTCTGAAATTGAATTATGTCTTATTTAAGGATCGGGCGGATGGGCGACTGTTCTCAATTACACGATTAGATTAAGATTACTTGATAGAAAAAAATCACAAAGTTACCCCTTTTTGTTATGTTTTTTCAATACTATGATTAAACTGCTGATATTTAACGTTTTATTCTTGTACTTACCTAAACACATTAAATATTTCTAGTGAACTCAGGAGAAGTTTTAGCTTAGAAACTCCCATGAGCAAAGATATTGACGAAAATCACGTTTTTTTGCGATCCTGCTTTCAATTGGAGCGGGATGGATAATTGTAAACTTATGCTTGCAAGAAAGAGACGCTTGCACTGGGATATCCTAGCCTTAATCATAGTATTGAAAAAACATAACAAAAAGGGGTAACTTTGGGATGTTTTTCTATCTAGTAAACTTAATCTAATCGTGTAATTGAGAACAGTCGCCCATCCGCCCGATCCTAAAATAAGACATAATTTAATACCAGACTTTAAAACACAGTTTAAAACACTTTCGTTCGTGTTTGTTGAGGACGGTATTAACAGACTTGCGAGGGGCAAAGACGAGAAGAATTAAATGAAAATACGTCTTCTCGTTACGAAAATCTGTATAACACAAGAAACAAAATAATATTAAAAACAAAACAATAAAATTTAAAAGCATTCCAAAATATAAAAAATACAAATAAATATAAAAAGAGGTTGGCTGTCGCCAACATGCCACGCCCCGGTGTGTAAACACAATTATGGCTCAGGCGACACGACCAGGGGAACCAGCAGGCGGGAAGCTCTTTTGAATGTTCCCGCTTTTGTGGCGACTTCGGCCACTCGCACTATGCCGTCTCCACCGGGCCAAGTCTTTGTTATACGGCCTCTTGGCCAGGAACTTCGTGGAAGAGATCCATCCACGATTAGTACAAGATCCCCGCACTGCAGAGATGGATGGGGTGTTCCCGTTGCCGGTCTGTGAATGAGGCTCGGCAATACCTCCTTCGTCCACCTTTTCCAGAAATGGTCGGCCAGACGGAGTCCCTTCTTCCAATCCTGGCGTCGGAGCAGATCGACGTCGGCCAACGGCTGCAACGGCGGCTCCGTGGATGGGTTTCCGAGGATGAAATGCATTGGAGTCAGCGCCTCTTCATCCTCTGCTTCCACCGGAACGTGTGTTAGAGGACGGCTGTTTACCACCGCTTCGGCTTCCAAGAGCAGTGTGAATAAAATCTCCTCCCGAGGTGCACGCTCTTTCAAGGTGGCGTAGAGAGCCACCTTCACACTTCTCACCAATCTCTCCCAGCACCCGCCCATAAAGGGTGCAGCTGGCGGAATGAAGTGCCATGAAATTTTTCGACTTGAAGCGTAATCGTACATTTCCGGTAGTAGGCGCGACGCGCCGACAAAGGCTGTGCCGTTATCGGAGTAAACATTAGACGGACATCCTCGACGTGCGATGAACCGACGCAGTGCCATCAAAGCGGAATCTGTAGTTAGTGACTCCACTACCTCGAGATGAACAGCTCGAACCGTTAAGCACGTGAACAGTGCTACGTATCTCTTAAGCTTTCGTCGCCCGGCAGTGACATTTACCGGGCCGAAATAGTCCAATCCGACGTGAGTAAATGGGCGAACGTGATGCGCCAATCTCCCTGGTGGCAGATCTCCAAGTGGGGGAATTAACGGGACCGCCTTTTGAATCCTGCAGATCAAACACCTTTTGGCTACGCTCTTCACAGACGGGCGCAAATGAACAACATGGTACCGCAGGCGCAGCTGATTTACCACTTGTTCATTGTTGGCGTGAGCGAACCTCGCATGCAAGTGTGCAATCATTAGCTGTACAATTCTATGACGGCCATCTAGTACGATAGGGTGAGTGTCTTGAGTAGCAGGAATGTCTTCGGCAGCTGTTATCCTGCTGGAGAGTCGCAGCAAACCGTCTCCATCCAATATAAGTGCTAGGCTCTTCAAACGGCTTTGCTTAGGTAGTGGCGCACGTTTCCTTACGCACGTTATCTCTTCGGTAAATGAGTCTATTTGCGAGCAAAGTAGAAGATGTCGCTCGGCTCTTAAAATATCTTCTGCCGACAAAGCTGGTAAGCGTTGCGACTCTTCCTTCTTCCGAGATAATTTAGAATTTGGACCAGGAGGTTTTAAAGAAGATCGGAACTTGTGAGCGCACTGGTGTACGCGAGCCGTCGCGCGAACCAAACGAAGCCACACACTAAAACGGGTGTGATCCGCAACCACCGGTAAAGGAGATTGATGCGGATGATCAGTAGTAAGTCCCACCAACTCTCGACCTCGCTTGAGTTCTACGGCAGCTAGTGGAACGCTCGCAGATGGCTCCTTGGGCCATGTGACTGGCTCCGAAAACAAAAAGGAAGGTCCAGTGAACCACCGCGAGGAAATTTCGAATTTAGGCTGAGAACGCGTAGCGTCGTCCGCGACATTCAACGATGACGGTACATATCTCCAGCTCGACACGTCTGTTGTTTCTAAAATCTCACCAACTCTGTGAGCCACAAACGACTTAAATGAACGAGCGTCGCTACGCAACCACTTAATAACCGTTAAAGAATCTGACCAAATAGTTAATTTAGAAGGTTTATATCGGTGAGCCTCAACGACATAATTTGCAAAACGAGCTGCTATTAATGCAGCTTGCAGCTCAAGTCTGGGAATAGAAACCGGTTTGAGAGGGGCTAGCCTAGCTTTACCTCCTATAAGAGTCAGCCTCACGCTTCCATCTTCATACAAAAGACGCCAGTACGCCACGCACGCGTAAGCATGCTCACTAGCGTCGGCAAAAACGTGAAGTTGCCTCTCGATGGGGTCGCTTTGGTCGAGATAGCACCGAGGAATTGTGCATCTAGCGATCTCAGAAAGTTCACAAGACCAACACGCCCACTGAGAAACAATGTCAGGAGGAAGCTGCCCGTCCCATTCTATTCCCAGCCTCCAAAGTGGTGTCAGAAGTAAAGGTTTTTATCAATAAAAAGTGGTAAAATTGTTTTCCATTTTTGTTTAAAAAATTGTTTCGATTTTTTTTTCTTATTTTTTCAAAATTTCTTTCTTTAAAATGGTAAATACAAGGAGCCAAGCAGTTGCTAATAGTCGTCTACAGTTTTGTGAAAGTGATATTGTGAATAGTGCGTCGCGTAATAACGATGTTATAGCCGCACCACGCGGCACATATCGCAGCATGTTAACATCGCGGCACGCGTCGTCGAATGCATCGTCGGCTACAATAGTGGCCAGAAAATTGCAAGCTAGAGCTCAGCATGCTCGCCGCCTCGCTGAGATGGAAGCAGAACGTGAACGCGCCGCCGCTGAGCGCGAGCGAGCTGCCGCTGAACACGAGCGTCAGCGCGAGCGAGCTGTCGCTGAACTTGAGCTGCAGGCTGAGCTAGCGGCCATAGATGCGGCCGCCAGCGGCAGTCGTGCGTCTAGTCGCCGGTCGGAAGACATTGAAGCGGCGATTGCCGGTGGCAGTCGTGCGTCGAGTCGTCGGTCGGTACAGAATTGGTTAGATGCACAAAACAATCTTAATTCTAATCCTAGTGTGCCTTTTGATGTAGAGCCTTCGGGGTGTGTCACTTTAGAGGCGGTGGAGATGTCCGCTTTTAATCCTCTTGTGGCCCCACTGCATCCGGCGGTATCTGTGCCTGTTGTAACAGCAGGTCACGCCGCTTATACGGGTGCGGCGGCGGGGCGCGCCGCAGAGTTGCAGCCGCCTACCGATTATGTCTCTACACTAAATCAAACACATTATAAACTAGGTACACGTGCTTTCGCACATTCACATGATTGTAACATTAATAAACCTATAGCTAGTCAGCAGGCTACACATGATAACACTAGCGACCTGAAGATGCTGGCCCAGGTCATCACAGACCTGGCTTTCAAGCAGCCTCACAAGGTAAGCGAAATTAAGTTGCCTTTCTTCGATGGAAGGAGTACTGACTGGCTGGCCTTTCGAAGAGTTTTTAATGATACTAGACAATCCTACTCTCCTCTGGAAAACTTGTCTAGGTTAAACGCAGCGATCCGTGGTGCGGCCCGCGACGCCGTGTCTACTCTTTTAGTGTCTGCGCGGGACCCCGAAGAGGTGCTCGTAGCTTTGGAGCTAAGGTTCGCACGTCCAGAATATATTGTTCTACAGGAAATAGCTTCCGTTCGAGCGCTACCTAGATTGCCAGCAGACAACGGCAAGGAGCTAAACCTGTTTGCTTGTCGCGTCCGCAATTGTGTCGAGACTATCAAGCTGCTTAATCAAAGAGAATATTTGGCCTCTCCGGAACTCTCGAACGCAATCATAGGAAAGCTCACTCCACTTTTGCGGACACGATGGGCGGACTACGCATCCTCAAGGATTCATTTAAACTACAGGCTGGAATCGCTAGCCGATTTCTTGGCACAAGAAGCCGACCTGCAGATAAAATTTGGGATCATTCCTGAATCGGTTTTGCACCCTGACAGCTCTCGTCGTGACAGTCATGTCAGACAAAAAAACGGTGATAGAGTTTATACTGCCAATGATAGTTATGCAGACTCTTTTGATGACATCGATTCAAATTCACAAACTTCTTTGAAACAATTCAATAATAAAAACAAAGAGGTCAGTAGTGCTTGTAGGTACTGTCAAGGTAAAAAGCACAATGTTCAAGTTTGTCAAAAATTTCGATCTCTTTCGGTTGAAGCGAGATGGCAATGGGTGAAGGAAAATAAGGTTTGTTTTAAATGTTTTGAGCGTGGCTCGCACTCGTATAGATCCTGTAGGAAGGGTCATTGTGATGTTGCCGAGTGTAAATTTAGTCGTAGTCACCACACCTTACTTCACAGCCCACCTGAAATTTTGACGCATATTTTGGTGCCGACTCCTGAGCCTCAACCGAGTCCTGCGCCTGAGGCCCCAGGGACTCGTGCGCCTGAAACTAAGCCTTTGATGATATGTGCGCCGGAGCCTGAACCCTCAGGTGCGCACCCGAAGCCTGAGCTGAAGACTTCTGACGTTAATATAGCTCATAGTTCGTCTAAGGCAGATACTCTACGACCATTGCTGAAGATCATACCGGTGACTATCTCCGGCCCCAAAGGGAGCGTTGACACGTATGCCCTGCTGGACGATGGTTCCACTGCCACCCTCGTCGACTCTGAAATCTCAGCAGCTGTCGGTGCTATTGGCCCCATTTCTTCTATGACGGTAAATTGTATAGGCGGGCTATCGAAGCAGTCGGAAGTCAGTTTCGTAGAGCTTTCCATTAAGGGGCGTCATAGTGAAGAAACGCACGTGATAAAAAACGCTCGTTCTATTCCAAATTTAGGCGTAAATTCTCAGTCGGTAAAAGCCGATAGCGTCAAACAGTGCGCGCATTTATTAAACTTAGTGGACGTTCTTTGCTATGATGAAGCCAAACCTATGATTGTTATTGGTGCGGACAATTGGCATCTGACGATTTCTAATTCTCTAGCTATAGGCAGTCGCGCACAACCGGTGGCTACATTGACGGCTTTAGGCTGGACCCTTTACGGGTTTTTATCCAGCAAGTCGGTCCCGGTCCCGGTTCAATTCATGCATCACGCGGCTGTCTTGGATGCTTTAGATGCAGAATCGTTAGAGACTCTCGCCCATAGTAGGTTAGATTCAATAGGGGTCATTAAGAAATATGAAAGCTCTAATGACGAACAAGCTCTTGTGTTGATGAATAATTTAACACAAAGTCTTCCTTCAGGTCGTTTGAAAACCAGTTTATCTTGGCGAGACCATGTTGAAGAGGTTCCCAATTGTCATAATACTTCTCTATCTCGCTCTGGTATTAATTCTATTTTGATGGATAAGGATTATGCGGAGTTGTGTTCTAATCCTCCGCGTCATTTTGATATTATGTGGTACCTCCCACATTTTGGGGTATTTCACCCATGGAAGCGTAAGCTCCAAGTAGTTCACGAAGCTGCGGCTAAGTATCAGGACATTTGTTTGAATTCGTTTATATTTGGTCCAAATTTACTCCAGCCTTTATTTGCTATTTTAATGAGGTTCGACGAGAGACGTATTGACTTCAAAGCTGATGTTCGGGAGATATTCCCGCAGACTACAATTAAGAAGGATCGTAACGCACAGCGATTTTTATGGCGTAACAATCCTTCTCATCCCAATGGGAATATCGCATGTTTTTAATGATGTGTGGAGTTACGTATGGGCAGCTTCCTCCTGACGTTGATTCTCAGTGGGCGTGTTGGTCTTGTAAACTTTCTGGGATCGAGATCGCTAAATGCACAATTCCTCGGTATTATCTCGACCAAAACGACCCCATCGCGAGGCAGCTTCACGTTTCTGTCAACGCTAGTGAGTATGCTTACGCATGCGTGGCTTACTGGCGCTTTTGTATGAAGATGAGGGCGTGAGGCTGACTCGAATAGGAGAGAGGTAAAGCTAGGCTAGTTTCTTTCAGCTACAAGCTGCATTAATAGCAGCCCGTTTTGTAAATTATGTTATTGAGGCTCACCGATATAAGCCTTCTAAATTATCCTTTTGATCATATTTTTCTATTGTCTTCGTGTTATTAAATGGTTGCGTAGCAATGCCCGCTCGTTCAAGTTATTTGTTGCTCAAAGAGTTATATTTTGGAAATTGCTGACGTCTCGAGTTAAAGTACGTCTCGACATAATTGAATGAAGCGGACGGCGGCGCTACGCGCTTTCAGCCAAAATTCCAAATTTCCTCGGGATGGTTCCCTGGTCCTTTATTTTGCTTTTGGTTTCGGTAACATGACCACAGGAGCCATCATTGAGCGTTCCACTGGCTTTCGAAGAACTCGAGCGAGCTCGAGAGTTGGTGGGACTTACTAATTCACCAACCGCATTTAATCTCCTTTATCGGTGGTTGCGGACCACACCCGTTTAAGTGTGTGGCCTCGTTTGTTTCGCGCGACGGTTCGCACTCATAGTGCGCTAAAAGGTTTCGATCTCTTTAAAATATTCTGGTCCAAATTCTAAATTAATTATCTCAGAAGAACGAATAGTCCACGGTCTATCAGCTTCATCGGCAGAAGACATCTTAAGAGCGTGCGACCACTTTTGCCTCGCTCACAATGAGACTCATGAAGAGATCACGTACATCAGTGTACGCTACTCGTAATACTATAACCAAAGCTGTTTGAAGAACCTTCGAGAAGATTCACTGCGATTTTGATTGCTGTTTCCAGCGGAATAGCAGTTGCCGAGATCATCTTTACGTTTTACTCAAGACGTTCACCCAGTGGCGTCAGATGGCCACCGTGGATTGGTACAGCCGATATCTACTATACGCTTGATCTCCACTCATGCTAACAACGAGAGTGTCTTCGTGCGGTTCACCTGCGTCTGAGACTTGGCCAAGATTCTGTTCTGTTCTGAGGGATGCGGAGAGCGGTTCCCTTTATTTTCTATTTGATCACCTTCCAGCAGGGAGACAGCGAGTTATGTCCGCATGTTCACATACTTTCAGCTAGATTACTCTCAGACTACCTGGTATAGCCTGTCAAATATTTACTCAGATAATGGCATGGCATTCGGCGCGTCCCACATGCTACCAGAGATGTACGATTTCGCCTCAATCCACAAAATTTCCAGGATTTTTCACCCTTTATGGGCGGGTCTGGGACAGACTACTCCGAAGTGTTAAGGCGGCATTCTACTCCACCCTGAAGCAGTCGCCTGACCTAAGATCGTGTTTTCACACCGGGGCGTGGCATGTTGGCGACAGCCAACCTCTTTTTATATTTATTTGTATTTTTTATATTTTGGAATGCTTTTAAATTTTACTGTTTTGTTTTTAATATTATTTTGTTTCTTGTGTTATACAGATTTTCGTAACGAGAAGACGTATTTTCATTTAATTCTTCTCGTCTTTGCCCCTCGCAAGTCTGTTAATACCGTCCTCAACAGTGTTCAAAAAACGGCCTCGACGGGATAACAGCGTCTTAAAGTGAATCCTTCATTAAATCTCGTGCTGTCACTTTTTGTCTTGTAGACGTAGTAAAAGCTAGCAAGAGATTTAAGTTTGATTAGATTTAATGGTGAAGGTATAAAGGCTGTGATGATTATGACTAGAGGTCAAACGACCAACAAATATCATGCACCACATGCGACGAGGAGTGCCGGCGGGGGAAAGAGATCTAGCGATTGACTGAGTGACGCGGCGATATCGCCGCTGTTGAAAAGGATAGTGAAAGGAAAGTGTAATGAAATGCATTGTCATCTCTAGTACGTAATACTCGTACATGATGGCATTCCCGAAAATGTACTAATCAAGAAGATACCTAATGGCGAAGAACCTATTTCAAAAGGACAAGTATTTTTCAAACACAAACTCGAACACGGACGCTGCCTATTTGTACAAAAAAGCAAAAATTGGAATCACAAAAGTTTTTTGTTTTAAAAAAAAAAATCGGCTTTGATTTTTTTGTAGTATTCTTTGATTGACCACCAATAAATAAGCTCTAACAGCTTTTTTAAGAGAATTTTATTCCGAGAGCGAAAATGCGAGCTGCATACAAACGTACTATGGTGATATTTTCAATACTAACCAATTAGTCAATGAAATTTTGCAGAAACAATCTGGAAACAAATCTCTATGCTTGTATGGAGTCAGATTTTCGTTAAAATATACAGTTTCAATGCTAGGATTAATTTTAGTTTTGTATGGAAATCTTTGAGGCACTGCAACTTTAAAACTATACATTTTAACGAAAATCTGACTCCATACAAGCATAGAAATTTGTTTCTAGATTGTTTCTGCAAAATTTCATTGACTTTAATTAGTTAGTATTGAAAATATCACCATATTACGTTTGTATGGAGCGCGCTCCGAATTATATCCTCTTAAGTTACTTTCACCTGACCCGAACGTATTTTTAGAAACTCCAAATCTACCTAAAAACTAAAACCCACAAAAAGCCCAATGAACTAAGCAGACAGAACGAAATAGTGTGAAAATGTAAAGTTAAAAAAAAAAATTAGCTCAGTAGAAATCCCGAGCGAATCCGACAGACGACGGAATGAAAATTGGATTTGGTCCTGATTGGATTTTTATTTACTTAAGACAAGAAAAATTCTTCTCTCCCCGGGCCGGGATGTCTTTATAAATGATTTAGAGATCCGTCGTGGAGCACTTGACTGATTAAGGTTCCTTACAATGTGTTTCGCTTAATGGAAATTGGGTGGGAATTATATCACTTGTGTCAGTTCAGTACAGCCAAACCTTGAACATTTCATACAAATGAGCTCACACTGAATTGCTAAACTAAAGTAGCAGTGGGCGGGGCACATTGCTCGCAGAACCGATGGCTGATGGGGCCGAAAAGTTCTCGAGTGGCGACCGCGTACCCAGGGGCGGATCCAGGATTTCATGTTGGGGGGGGCCCATCGGCCAACTCGGGCCACGTATTAAGATTAAAAGAAATTAAGAGAGCTCATTTCTTTACTCGGCCTCAAAATTCAGAGGTTCGTGGGGGGGGCCATGGCCCCCTGGGCCCCCCCCCTGTATATGCCACTGCGCGTACCGGAAAGCGCAGCGTGGGCCCCACACGGTGGACCGACGACATGGTGAAGACGGCAGGAAACCGTTGGATGAGGGCAGGGCAGGACCGATCGTTTTGGCGATCCTTGAGGGAGGCCTTTGTCCAGCAGTGGACGTCCATTGGCTGAGATGAGCTCACACTGAATCTTTTCAGAGATTTTCAAATGTAAACTGAGTAAGGAAGAGGAGGAGGAGAGGAGAGGAAGTTCCAGTGAGAGAGGAATACATCATTGTTTACTTTCGGCTTTCTCTCGTACCACTTGGTGGAGGAGGTCAATGTTTTTCGGGGTCAGGGCACAGAATAAATATCCAACCAGAAAAACAGCTTCATACAAGCTCGTTGCGGCCAGTACACATGGCGGCACATCAAGCTACGCAAAACCGACATAAGCTAGCCGCGCGACGTTATATTACTCTATACGCGCGGCCAGCTTATTTTTGTGTTGCGTAGCTTGATGTGTCGCCGTGTGTACGTGCGCAGCTATGTTTCTATCAAACTGCCGCCGCTCATTCTCGTACGTGAACTTTCAGGCTTTCACGCTGCGCATGTAGGGGTGTAATACCGGCTGCCG
The DNA here is from genome assembly GCA_963693445.1 of Agonopterix heracliana. Lineage (NCBI taxonomy): Eukaryota > Metazoa > Arthropoda > Insecta > Lepidoptera > Depressariidae > Agonopterix > Agonopterix heracliana. Next base: position 7,160,217 of record OY856321.1, read on the forward strand.
CGAGCTTGTATGCAGCTGTTTTTCTGGTAGGATATCTATTCTGTGGGCAAGAACTCGTGAGGAAACCTAAATTGATCCAATTTCAAGGTGTTCTGTCCACCGTCAATTAAAGTGGTGATGGGCTCACATTGGACAGAGTTTGGGTTAGCTAGTATTTGTACCTACAATATTATGAATATCGACAGCGAAGTAACATTAACTTCTAAGAAAATAGGATTTTATAGGAAACTAGTGTTTTCCCGAGGGCTTCGTCGGCACAAATTATATACCAGATTTTAAGTCAGATCATAACCTATCAAACGAAAAAAGTTTCATTAAAATCGGTTCAGTAGTTTTTGCGAGATGCGCGAACAAACAAACAAACTAACAATTTTGTCAAAAGATGGCGCAGCACGTTTTTAAATCGCGCTATCGAATGTTTATGTGAAGAGAACCGCTACTTTTTATTCCTCATGATTTTACGGTTTTATAATCGTTAAGATTATGAACAAAAGACGTTTCGTAAATTTGTATTAGCTTACTGCAAATTAAAATTGTGATAATGTACTTAATTAAAATTTACTTATAGATTACTGTAAGTAATTATGTTTTCAACTTATACAGTAATACTTAAGGGGGTGACCATCAAGCTGAACAACTTTCACTTTTTTTATTTTTTTTTTATTTTTAAAAAATACAAAAGGTACAAATTACTTTACATTTCTCCAAACTGCAAACTATATTGCACTATGGAGAAAACATCGAAATTGCGAAAAAAATATGCTGTTTTTTTCACGATTTCGAAGTTGACTCCTTCCTGAACGTTTTTCAGTTTGATACGTCTGACTACCCGATTTAGGAAACAGCAAGAAACCTCCACTAGTCGCTTCATACAATACCCACCCACGTAAAAAAACAAGTTCGTTTATTCTAATCCATAAACTACGAGGTTACCCTACAATTTCACCAAAAAAAAAATAGTTCTACCAAATAAAAAACCATTTATTAAAAAGCCAAATCCCGTGGAAGGTTTTCATTTCCTGAGACGTCCGCGTCGTGGGCGCGTCCTGCATTATCGACACAGATAAATATTTTGCGAGGCCACTCCATAAATAACCAGTAATGGATTCCCATTCCACCGCGGCTTAGGGTGAGACTTTCCGATTGATATACTACTGGATGGACTATGAGGGAAGCTCCGATAGGCTCGCAATGTCATCCTGAAAAATTGTTTGGTCAAAAATCATTACAATGCATTTGTGATCAGGAATATCTGATGCCGTAACTTGCACCGTTGTAAAGTTGAGAATACCGTTCTTAAAAACCTATTTTAATGATTCATCGTCATCATCACCCTTCATCATCATCATATGGATTCGTAGACTTCAGATAAGCAATATAAGAATTTATTCTTCAGCTTATGTAGGTTTCCTCGCGATATTTTCATTTACAGAGTAGTCTGTCTACACTAATATTATAAAGAGGTAAGATAAAATTTTTTGTTCGTTTGTGTTGTATTGAATAGGCTCCGAAACTACTGGATCGAATAATTCTCTGAATAATTCTTTCACCATTCGAATTCTTCATTAACCGTGATAAACATTCCTAAGCGTTGAAAAAAAGGCCAATGCAAGGCACAGCTAGTTTTACATTATTCTTCTTCTTCTTATCGTGTCGACTTCAAATTTTGAACAAAGTCGCTAAATAGTACCTTGCCAGAAGTGGGCAACCGATACTGCACCGTCGCTAGCGGGTCATGAGCTCCTCCTGCGTACAGGTGTTAGGGCACGCAGGGCACGATGTGAGATGGGCCATCGTTTGTGGAGCTCCACACAAGCAACTCACATTTTGCGCATCCGAGAATCCCCACCTGAACATGTTGTCCTTACTGCGACCGACCTGGGTTCGAAGTCGGTTTAACGACTTCCTACATTATTTAAATGGTGTCTAATCAATTCAATATCTTGAATACTTCAAATGTAGCACTTAGGCATCCAATTGCGATCAAATATCTGCTGATTTTGTGCTGCTCATTTTAATCAATACACATTTATACCTGCAGTAAAACTTGCTATAGATACTCGTACATTATTATTTATTAAAATCAACAGTATGCATTCAACCCTAGCATAGTCAATATCTAAGCATATTTTCATCTGAAACGAAGTCAAAAACTGTCACATGATCACTCGATCGGACATTTCAAACGTCCAATCCAATATTATTTGATCCGTGTTCAGGGAACCGACTTGTACGAAGGAACGGTCATCCATTGTTATTTAAATGTTATTTCTTCAAATAAAGTCTATGGCGTCATATACATATTATAGCTTCAATTTAAGTAACGTTATCTATGTATTTGAAACCGTCTGCCGTTAGTTATTTTACTTCAACTGCCTCCGTCTAATGGTTAAGAGCATTGGGCTCTTGACACGGAGTTCGTAGTTTCGATTCCCACGGGGTTTTTACCCAGTTGGTTAGGACAATGCAATTCTGAAATACGTAAAATAATAAGGATGGAGGCATAATATCTCGATTTTATCGTTTTCTCGGGGGTGGCATGCAAGGCCTACAGGGTCAATCATCAACCCTATTTGAACAGTTTGCTCCAGTTGCGATTGAAAGGTAGTTGCCAGCATCAGTAGCAGTATCAGAATTAGATACAAATCAAAATAATTTATTCATTATAGGAGCCTGAAGCACACTTATTAAACGTCAATTCTTTTTTAAGCTACCACCGCGTCGGAACGTGTTGTCGCTGTAGAGATGCGGCCAGAAACTCTAGAGCATATACAATATAAATTCTTAAGCTAAGGTTATGTATACAGTAATACATAGTCTATTTAATTAAATAATTGATACTATAGTACAGTAAACTAAACTGTAAGTTAGTGACACTCAGACCCAAGCATTTTGATTAAATAATCATCCAGTTTAATACTATGCTTTTTTACAGAGGACTTTGCAAGGGATCATTTAAATAAATGATCAAAATGCTTGGGTCTGAGTGTCACTAACTTATAGTTTAGTTTACTGTACTATAGTATCAATTATTTAATTAAATAGACTACAGAAGACTTTTTTGATCTGAGTTTTAAACATGTTTTCGGAAAGATTCAAAATGGTCTCGGGGATTTTATTGTAACAGTATATCGTCTGCTCTTTCTGACCGAAGTACCTGATACAAGTTGCAACAAAACCAGTATGTAAAGGATGGTTTAGTTCAACCACAGATTATATAATACTATACAGGTTCAACTATCGTTCTGAACAACTTTCACCATGGAAAAAAAAGGGCGAAAACAGCTGGCTCATACGAAAGTTATTCAGTTTGATGGCCTAAACCGCCTGTTAAAATATTACTAGGGTGTTTTGTTACACCCTGTATAATATGTAATCGAGCTCTAGAAAACGTCTCTAAGGATTTCGATTAAATTTTCAAAATAGGGTTTTCGAGGGCAAAAAATCGATCTACATAAGGTCTAATCTATGGAAAAACAATTTTTCAGCACGCAGAGCTCATTGACCCAGGTATTCTAGATTAAACGTAGAGTAATACAAAAACTTTACGACCTTTGAAACCAATATCCGACCACCAAGAAAACTTCGTAAAATTTATTTTATAACCCCCCATCGTATCAGGTACTCAAATAATTCGATCTCGCACGATATCATCGTGCATTTCCATAATATCCTGCCTGCGGTCGCCAGGAAATGAAACACCCACATCGAACGATTTTCGACTATCCCCGTACATTCAACGTTCTCTAATACGATTATACGGCATATTTTGAACACAATAGAGATCATAATAGAAAATAACAAAGGAGTAAAATTAAATGTATTTTATTAAAACCTGTGAAGTATTAGGTACTATAAAAGATTCGTTATAACAGAATACAGGGTGTAAGGAAAAGTATCATTAACCTTTAAATCGCGTATTCGACTTTTACTATGGGAGCAAAACTGTACCTCCCGTACTGCCCTGACTAAACATCACTAAAGGGGTATGTGAAAAGTTGGCGTCGCTGATATCGGGGCTGAATATACAATATATTCTACCCTGTATATCTCAGCCCCGAAATCAGCGACGCCAACTTTACACATACCCCTTTAGTTGGGTTGTTTGTTACAATTTCACCCATCAACCGTTAAATCGATTTGGTGGGCCGATAGCCTATGATGGAAAGTGATAATTTATGGGATGCTTTTTACCCCGAAAACAAAATAAAAATCTACGCAGCGAAATCTTTGTTCAAAGCTTGTTTAATAATGAAAATCATCATCATCAGCCTAAATAATACTATGTTCTGCAGAACACAGTTAAAACAAATAAAACTTATAAACTAAGTTAGAACTTAATCATTAATATGACGAAGTGCCTCGCATTAATAGGGCAATCAAACTTATGAGCAATTGCCTTCAGGATGCCGTTGCTGCTGCCCCGCACTTTATTTTAGTAACGATGCAGTTTCCTTGCGAAGGATGGTGTGAAACCAATCCGTTCGGGCTTGAAGAGGGACTGGGCCCTACTCCTCCTCCTCGCGGACCCAGTGAAGCTGTTTGACGCTTGCCGTAGATGGCATCACCCACAACAGCGCAAGTTATAGCAACGAACCCAACAGATTTCGCTACCTGTCGCCTGTGTACCAAAAATGTGCCCGTAAGACAATTTTCGACTACTGGTAACCCGTTAGCTGTTACGCATAAGGTTGACAATCTTATGCAAGACATAAATCGCGCAATAGAAATCATAGAGCATATCATCATCATCATCATTTCAGCCTTTTTTATACGTCCACTGCTGGATATAGGCCTCCCCCAAAAGGGAGGTTTTGCCATAATCGCCACGCTTGGCAGGCGGGTTGGCGATCGCAGTTGGGTGTTACTATACTCGGAGAACGCTGCTGCCCATCCTCCGGTTAATCCCTTTAGTCGCCTTTTACGACACCCACGGGATGGGCTGGGATGGTGCAATATTCTTGGCCGGCACCACACGGATTAAAGAAGGATAGAGCATATGCTCACGACTATATTTCCCGAGGGGGTAGTCAGAGATATTCTGAAACCTCAGAACATCCACGTTTCACCGGGTAGTACCGAAACTCTGTCCAGTGTGACGGAGGGTGAGGCCGTCGCCACTTATAATGGACAGTTTCCTCACGATCTTTTCCTACTCCGAAAAGCCAGTGGTGTTACAACTCGTACATAAATTCGGAAAAACTCATTGGTACGAGTCGACCTATTTGAAATACTATTATTAGTAGATTCTGCGTAGATTCGGTATAAAGGCCTAACTAAGAACGTTGTACCACGGCCGGTCTCCAGGCTTCACACCGAGCTTGGCGGAAGATCTTCCTTTTTCAATGAAGGAACTTCCCAAGTAGTTACTCCACACGGCGGAGGAGGCTTGTTAGTCAAAACTACCTATATGACTCTAGAATGATTCTTAATGAAATTGCTTCGTTACATAGCCTGCATTTAATTAAACAACCACATTTGACTAACACCCACCATTAAACCGTTATTTTCAACGTAAAGCATTCAATTTTCTCTCTACACGCTAGCATATTTCACTCCGGGTAACAAGCCAGAGGGATTGGTTAAAAATTGCCCTCACTGTACCTACTCTATAAATTTTGGACGCTTTAGAAAGGAGATGGATATTGCATAGATGTTTTATGTTGATTACACGCTGAAAAGATGGTATGGAATTTATTCGAAGGCAGGTGCATTCTTAAATGAGTTCTATATTTTTCCACAGCGTCTAATAAGAACAGAATATGGTGTTGTTCTTCGTTACCAGTTCATCACAATTTTAATAGAAACTACGCTTGAAAACTACCTCTTCTCCACACCGGACGGAAAGCGTCAACTTTCGTCCCGTTGCGCTAAACGAAGTTGCCGCTTTCCGTCTCCGTCGAGGAAAAATTGGTAGACACACCTTGGGCAGTAAATAAGAAAGCCTCGGATGGCATGTTTGTTGGCCGAGGCGAAGACGAGGTCATTTACATGTGATCTAAGACCTTTCTTACTTTCCTTCCCTCGGTGTAATCTACTATTAGAGTCACGTTGCAGGGTTTGCCTCGAACACTTGTCTCTCGCGTGGTGTTCGCGCGGTTCGCGTCTCAGCCTGCCACGAGGCTCCGAAATCCTTCTCAGTTGTTCTTACTCAAAAACAATCCTCGAGATTGGATAGACACTCCCTCAAACGATTTGACATCCCGGTTGGTGTAATGGTTACCACACCGGACTGCCAAACCAGGGTCCTGGGTTCGAATCCCGGTTCGGTCATGGATGTTATATGTTCGTGCCGTTGTTGTATGGTTTCCATAATAAAAGCCTTTAGTGCTTCGTTTGGGATCATTACAATGTATGTGCCTGTGAGCGTTATTAAAAAAAAAAAAAAAAATCTAACAAGGAAACGCCATTAAATAAAAATAGAATAGAATCTACTATTACATCTTTAAAAATAATTGAGAAGGATAGTTTGCTAGTGTGTTCCGTTCTGTTCTGTTGACTCACAAGCCAGCAGTCTCAAGAAATAATTTTTCGAAAATCAAACCTTAAAGGGGTGCAATGGGGTGTTGATGTTTTTCGAAATCAAAAGAAAGGCATAACGCAAAAGCTAGAGCGACTAGGTAAACAATAAACATTACACACTTTAGTAATCTTAAACTTAAAAATATCCAGCGTACCGCACTGCTTTTCTAACAAAGCAGGCGCTGTAGTGGAAATCGGTTATAAGAATTCCTTCATTTCAATCTTAAGACGCTGTTATCCCGTCGAGGCCGTTTTTTGAACACGAACGAAAGTGTTTTAAACTGTGTTTTAAAGTCTGAAATTAAATTATGTCTTATTTAAGGATCGGGCGGATGGGCGACTGTTCTCAATTACACGATTAGATTAAGTTTACTAGATAGAAAAACATCCCAAAGTTACCCCTTTTTGTTATGTTTTTTCAATACTATGATTAAACTGCTGATATTTAACTTTTTATTCTTGTACTTAACTAAATACATTAAATATTTCTAGTGAACTCAGAAGAATTTTTAGCTTAGAAACTCCCATGAGCAAAGATATTGACGAAAAACACGTTTTTTTGCGATCCTGCTTTCAATTGGAGCGGGATGGCTAATTGTAAACTTATGCTCGCAAGAAAGAGACGCTTGCACTGAGATAACCTAGCCTTAAGCGAGATAATTCTATATTCTATTCTATTCTATTTTTAAGGTTATGGCATCCATCTTGGTGTAGATGATTTCGCCAATGTCGAGTTTTTGTAGCAAAAGTGTTTGACGTTGTACGGTTATGTAGATATTTTGGAGACTTCAAGGGTCGTTCTTATAAAAAAACACTATCTTGAGCCACCCCTGGAGCCCCGCTGTAGACCTGGGAGGGGACAACCAACAATCGACGAGCGACGTGACCGCCCAATAGCAGATCCACAACGCGGCTCAATTCTATATTAATCATACTTGTAATCCAAACACAGTACAAATGCATGCGAGAGACATGTAAAGGGCACGATAACAAACGCCCTTGTCATCACAATGCCCCAATGGCCCCACAATGCCATGTCGGGTACATAAAAATGCATGTAACTGACACTATCTGGGACATTTTTTAAATGCATTGTCAACCTGTGTGTATGAAATAAAAGTTTATTATGGCATTTCGTGAATTGTTGTTTGAGCGAATCATTTGTTTAGTTATTTAAGAGGTTTTTGAAAAATCTTTTAATACATATAATTTGTCACGCCCTGGATCCCAGAAAACGGTCACCGGAGTCCAGGTCGTCCTAGGAAGAGGTGGCGGGACGATCTGAATGCTTTCGATGACGAGTGGCCAGAGCATGCCCAGGACACAGATGGTTGGAGGATTAAAGGGAAGGCCTTTGCCCAGCGGTGGGATGAAATAGGCTAGAAAAAAAAAAACATGTAATTAGTCAGAAAATTAACTCTGCCATGAAATGACGGGGTCCTTTATTCTTTAAACTTCTATTATAAGGAGGTGCTTTAGACCAAGCTGAACAAAATTTACTATTGGACCTATATTGAAATCGCGAACAATATGTCGCGGTTGTTTCATAAAATATGTCGTTGTTCAGTTTGATGGTCTAAACCACCCCCTTTAATGTTTATTTGTATTTTTGTAACACCTTGTATACGTCCCACTGCATGGCACAGGCCTACCCTCTAGGAGGGTGTTTGGACGTTAGTCCACCACGCGTGCCAAATGCGGATTGGTAGACTACACGCACGCATCAGAATTTCTTCTTCTGCATATGCAGGTTTCCTCACGATGTTTTTCCTTCACCGTCTTATGTCCCTTAGTAAAAAGTAAAAGTTGTTCAGTTTGATGGTCTGAAGCAGTCCCTTGCCATGCAATTATGTTTACACCCCGTATATCGAATGCTATACAGGGTGTTAGAGTAGAAAGTTGCATGCATCACTTTAATGGGTAATTGTTGTCATGATGAACCATTGTTGAACCATTTTGCTAAAGGAACATAACGACCATTCTGGCCTCAAAGGTCGTAAACGCCACTTTTGGCCAAAATGAGTTAAAAATTCAGTTTTGTTGATTTTTTTCGCTCTATCGATCGGTGTATTCCCCTTTTTGGCGTTTACGACAATTGAGGCCAGAGGGGTCGATATGGAAACATTTTCCTTTTCATACAATTAACGTTCGATCAGCTCATTGCATTTAGTATGGAAAAACCAATTTTTTTCTTCTTCGAACGTCTTAGGTTTCTAAGCGAAAGTTGTTCATTATCGTGGGTACAAACCACCGCTTAAAGTAATGCAATTGTTTACCCTAACACCCTGTATATTCAAACATTTTTACGTCACCACAACTGCTCGTATATGAGGGTCGAAGGCTTGCCATTATGTCCGAACTAAACGTAACTTAGTTAAGGCGCACTTAGTCCACATTGGCCGATGTCGCACTCAGTTACCCGTCCGCTGTTGATGTTACCCTTAATGAGGTTAATGTACATTAAACGTTTACTTGATGTTGTGCAGAAAAGCTAAGGAGTTTAAAAAAAAAAAGATAAACACGACAAAAGATGTGAGGTATTAGCAAACTTGATCAAGATATAGCATGTTTTAGATGTTTGGAAATAAGAAAATGTTGAAAATCTAACCTTTTTTGTTTACTGGGTATTGTAATATTGATATTCTGAATAATAGAGAAAGGCTTATACGCTAATTATGCAGGGTGAACGAGATAAAATCTATGTTGTTTTCCCTTTCTGCGTATGCGTTATTTTTGGTGACTACGTTGAATTTGCGTCCAAAATTTGGCACAAAAATTAAGGGAGTTCTCAACAAGAAACTAGTTTTTATCAACGTTTTTTCTTCTCGCTCTATCGTAAAAACGGTAATACATACAAGCGTCAAACTTGGTGTTTTATATAGAGCAAACTCTACAATATAACAACAATAATAATAAAACCGGCGATGTGTGAGTCGGTCTAAAGGCTTCCGCACATTGCAGCGATTTTAACGGGCGATAATATCGCTGCGATTTTGCGATAATTGTTTCCAGTACATTTTGTATGGGGACGCGCGCGATCCTACACACTGCCGCGATATTATCGAGCGATAATATCGCTGCGATTTTGCGATAATTGTTCTCAGTACATTTTGTATGGGGACGCACTCGCTCCCACACACTGCCACGATATTATCGCAACCTGACGCAATCTCTTTCGACTATATTCAGTGGTGGGCGCATGCGTGACGCTAATCGCGGAATCACTGCATTGTGTAAGGTGTCGCGATATCGCTGTCGATAATATCGCTCGAAAAAATCGCTCGATAATATCGATGCAATGTGCTTCACGCTAAAGATGCCGGAGAAAAAAGTTTTTTTTGTAAGTTAATTTTGTGTTGTGTGGTGGTATGGTACGGAACCCTCGGTGCGCGAGTAAGCCGACTCGCACTTGACTGGTTATTATTTTATGTCTAAAAAAAATTCCTTTTTGTATCGAATCTTCCATTCAAAATATTTATATTACTGAACAAACAAAATTAAACCAGAAATTTAATAAACAGATCCTTTGTTACAATTACTTAGTAGATATGAACATGCATGCTATGCATTTCAATGCACACGATAATTAAATCAATAAATAATTCGCTTCCATTCCGTTACAAGCGTACACATCAAAACTTTAATTGCAATCAGAATTACAGGCAAATATGAGCACAAATTAAATCGTAGTCATTGAGACGGTTTTACTGACAACAGATTCAAATTATTGATGCGTGCATCAGGCTCCGTGTGAATAGTACTCGGAAACAGATGAAATTTAGGGTTGGCAGTAGATGAACGGAATGGCTGGCTGTATAAAACTAAAGTAACATGTTCGCCGATACTAACCCCCCGTTGCAGAAACACTTATTAAAGTTAATCCTTTATTAAATCTCTTGCTAGCTTTTACTACGTGAGCATGATAAAAAGTGACAGCAAAAGATTTAATGGAGGATTAACTTTAATGAGCGTTTCTGCAACTGAGTTGGCATTAATATTTTTTGCGTGAAAAGTTGAAATTGACTATATACAGGATCCTTCTTAATAATTATGCTGACACTTTTTTTAAAGGATGATCAGACCATCAAACTGAACAACTTTCTCTTTGGGACCAACATCGAAAACGCGAAAAAAAAAACAGCTGTCCCATACATTTGGCTAGCCTATACTAGGTTTGCAGTTTTGTATCAAACAGCTGTTTTTTTTCGCGATTTCGATGTTCGTGCCATAGAAAAAGTTTATCAGTTTGATGGTCTGATCATCCGCAGATTAAGAAGGACCCTGTATAGGTACACATTACTCTTGAAACGTTTTGACGGTCACATTTAATTTTAACACCAGCTACAGCTGTGTGGGTCTTGGAGCGCAGATTGGTGTATCTGGTATGGTCGTTGCTGCTAGATAGCTGATGCAAGTGTTAAGGCCACCAAACAACCTTCCACAACCTACCAACAATACCTTACCTACAATATCGTGCTTGTTATTGACCGGTCCGTCATGGGTGCTCCCTGTTGCTGTTGCAGCTTTGCACGGACGTCCTTATGCTGACTCCATAATGATACATACTGCCTTTGTCTGTCACTGTTTATCCTGTATTTTCTGATGCAATAAATGAGTTATCTATCTATCTAAACTGAAGTGGGACTGGGCCGGACATGTAGTTCGTATGAAGAGCAGTGCGCAAGGATTGCAACCCAATGACCCGACGATGGAAGATGGGGTTGGGGAAGACCAAGAAAGAGCGCGTGACGAAGCAGAATGATAAATGATATCACGTGATAGAGAAGGCTGTAAAAGCTGGAGACCTTTGCCCAAAATTAGGACGAGATAGTTAAAAAAAACATTTAGGTTTGTAAGTAAACAAAAACACAGATTTTTCACTGAGGCGTTCTGACAACCCTAAGTTACCCCAAACACGGGCAGTGCGTTGTATTTTGAAATGCATAAGCTTTGTGAATTGACTAGGTTAGTGACCGCCAACATAGACACTGTACTATACCGTCGGTTGTGTATTTTATAACGTATGAGACGAGATAGCTATCTAAGGTAAGCTTCCACTGCTTTGTAGCATCACAGAGTAACCTTGATTAACGTTTTGTGAATTTCATGGGATTTATCTAAGATTTATCTATACAAGGTGTTACAAAAATACAAATAAACCTTTAAGGGGGTGGTGTGGACCATCAAACTGAACAACTTTCACTATGGGACCAATATAGAAATAGCGAAAAAAAAAATGATGTTCCATACTCTACAAATCGACTAGAGCTAAAATATGTATGGGATATAAAAATTTTTTTTTCGCGATTTCGATGTTGGTCCCATAGAGAAAGTTGTTCAGTTTGACGGTCTAATGTTGGTCCCATAGAGAAAGTTGTTCAGTTTGACGGTCTAAACAACCCCCTTTAAAATATTTATTGTTACTCATGAAACACCCTGTATAGTTAGTAAAAGAATGATCATTGGCTATTTACATTAATTACGGAAAATTTTATATCTTTTTATCGTTTGTAAATTGAAAGTAGGGTAAGGTAATTATCATTGTCATCAACAGCTAAATTACATCTTACTACTGCAACCACAATAACAGTTACTGTAGTATCTAAACAGGGCATTGAATTGACTATCATTATAGCAGTCTTCAATAAATAGCCGAGGTTACAACTCGACTTACTTTCTGGAGAAAGACCGTGCTTGATGTTAAATACAGTTGAAACTCACTCATCCAAAAAACCATTGATTGAGGGTGCTTACAAACCATGATCGTTTTGAATGCTGAAGTTTAGTCAATCAATTACAAAAAAACAGGTACCTACGCGTGAGTTCCACTACTAACTTAAGTGCGTTCACACGATGACGCACTGACGGAGCGGCAGATGTCAGTCCATAGAACCATACGTCAATGCGTCACCGTGTGTGCTTCTACGTGCGGTTTCATACAACTTCTTGCTTCACAAATGACGGACTGACGTCTGCCGCTGCGTCAATGCGTCATCGTGTGTGAACGCACTAACAAAGTATGTAACTATAAGAAAAGGAATATGTTTTGTTTTTCTTAACCTTACCCCAAGTTTTCATATTATATCACAAGCATCTTCTCTCAAGCCTTAATAACAACGAACCTCTAGGAATGTGATGCTGCAAGCTATATTGTGTTTAACAGTTGAGTTACCGGTTACCAAATCGCTTTCCAGAACTTGTGGCACAAAACACATTGTTCCAAAATATTACCATATAACACCGTGCTCTGCACATCAGTTGCATCGCGCCAGGGGAAACTTTAGATTGGGTTTGGCGCTTTATTGTGAGTACACCGGTTTCATAACGAGTTACAATAGCTTCCGAATTGCATCGTGTGTTGAGGATATAAATGTATTGCCTTTTACTTTCGAATTGATTGAATTATGAGTCATAGTCGGAAAGAATGGATGAGAGCAGATTGATAAGTGCAATCTATGAGGCAAGGTAAGCGGAAATGTTGGTAGGCGACTGCCTAGACATTTACGGACCAAATTAGCGACGTGCTTAAAACGGGCCAGGTCAGATCTAACCAAAACCGACGAGCATGCATGAAAGGACTAATGAATGTGGAGGAAGCTAGAGAGGTTTGTCAGGATCGTATAGCAAGTGGCGTTCCTTTGGCATTGGGAGACAGGCGTGAGAATATGTATCTGTGGGGAGCTTGCCACAAATGTGCAAAGGAAGATCTTTCCTTTTCACCGGAAGAACCGTCTCAGTAGTTCCCCATAGGTAAATCGAATAGATACATGGCTGCTACTGTAGGTACGATTAGAAATTTAGGTGGATTAAAAGGAATGGTTTGATGTTGATGGATTCCTAGTTGATTTCGACTACGGGGATTGCTAATCTTTATAGAAATGCAGTCAGGTACAATGGGCGTGGGCGATGTATGCGCTAGACACAGATTTACTCTCACCAATACAATAAGTGGTGGGGTTAGATTCAGTGTTTAAATAGGAATAATAATAAGATTACACAAAGGATTCTTTTTACTTAGCCTCTTCAAAGTCTTACTGCTGGGCAAAGGCCTTCCCTTTTAGTCTCCAATCCTCTTTATTGTATCCAACTCTCCAAGATGACATCCTTGTGGTATCTCCACCTTCTACCTCGACGCCGGTGACCATCCTGGGGAACCTAGTCTGTGGTGATCTTGGTCTATCTTTCCGAATGTATGAGACAGACATGTCCTGCCCAGTCCCACTTCAGCTGAGCTGTCTTGCGCCCCACGTCCGTTATTGCCAGTTCTGGAGCACAGTTCCATGTGTCTAACACCTAAAATATTGCGCTCAATCGCTTTTGGTACGAAGGCATATAAAAAAAAATTATGTATTGAAACAAAAGGCGGCTTCAAAATGCTCTAAAAGCAAGATCAACACTACAGGGTTCAAACTTAAATACGTTACATACCTACTTAAATTTTCCGTTACAAACATTTTGGTCGAGTCGCTATTGAAGTTTTCAACTGAAGAACGGAAGAAAAGTTGTTCAGTTTGATGGTCTGAAGCTCCCCGTTAAGTGTGTAACGCATTTAAGTTTAATAAATAACATGTATAACTTACTTCCAATAATCTGCACTGGACTCGCTTGGTCCAAATAAATTCCTTAGTATAGTAGGTTGGTAGGTAAATAATACGCCTTTTCTATCGGAATCAGACACTATAATGAACGCTAACAACTAGCGTGTAATTCTAAACGGGGAAGGCAGAAAAACGTAAGGGAAAAAAATCTTGCTGAGAAGACTCTGTCCGTCTGGCGCTGTGTATCAATTAATAACTTTAGTTTATTTTTTCTTCTATAAACCAAGCGTTTACGAATGTACGAATTTGTTGTCGTATATTCAGCAAGTTGAATGCGATACCAGAGGGCCTAACATGAGTTTTCACCGTTCTATACTACTGTAGTTACGTCAACAATTTTGTATTGAATTTCGTACAGCGCTCCTAATAGTTATGTTGAGAACTAATTTCTGCCATACGAATTGGCGACGTAACTACAGTAGTAAAGGTGAAAAGTCATGTTAGGCCCTCTGGTATCGCATTCAACTTGCTGACGATACGACAACAAATTCATACATTCGTAAACGCTTGGTTTATAGAAGAAAAAATAAACTAAAGTTATTAATTGATACACTGCGCAAGACGGACAGAGTCTTCTCAGCAAGATTTTTTCCCCTTACGTTTTTCCCATTAAAAGTAATTCCTTTTTCACACTTATTGGGTACGAAACCCTAAAAAAGTATCTTAAATACAACTTTCTGAAGTGAATTTTGCTATTCTACCCGGAGATAGTGAGTTGAGACAACAGACACAAAATATTGCATTTTGTAAGAAACATTTAGAAAAACAACGCTCGTTGATAATTACGTAGTCCACATCTTAATAGAATCACCGTATCTAGTGAACTATAAAAACAAGTCCTAGATTACTGTTCACGCAACACGTCAGATAAATATCTGAACCTAGCTATAAAGGTGTGTACACACTTTGAGATTTTCTACGAATTGCTGGCGGCAGAGGCGGCGTGGCAGCGAGGTTTCATTTGGTGCAACGATTTGTATGGAGCTGGTTTAGTGAAAAAGCTTAAGCTAGATTGATTTTAATTAATAAAACCGAAGAAAAGGGACTCTAAAGTCCACCCTTTTTTTCCAGTTGTAACCATTTTACTCTTGCATTTTTAATCAGAAGAAAACAAAAATTTACAATATTGTTCACAACACAATTTAGAATGATGTGGTTTTCTTACTTTTTCGAAATTGATAAAAAATCAGCAATAAAAACAGCTAAATTCTGACCGGAGCCACGCGCTCGTTCGCATCGATTAGTATGGAGAGTCTTGGTCCAAGGATGATACGCCTTAAAAATACTATCTAATAAATTTCATCTTATTCAACGAATGTAACGATTCAAATAATAAATAATGATAATTTAAGTACCGCTTGTCCGTTTGTAGAACTAATAGTTTCCATGAAAATATCGCGTCGTCATTCTTCCAACACTATTAACAAATTCTGATGATTAACCATTGACTGTTGCAATTTTAGACACCATAGAAAATCTATTGTTAACAGTAGCGTGGATCTACGTTGCTGTTGTTCAAAGAGTAAACTTCTACGGTATGTTTGGGGTTTAGAATGAAATATCGATCATAGATACCCATGTGTAAAAAATGCTTAACAAATAAACCATGTAAAATTCAAAGGATATACAAGATGTTACAAAAATATAAATAAACCTTTAAGGGTGGTGTAGACCATCAAACTGAACAACTTTCACTATGGGACCAATATAGAAATCGCGAAAAAAAAAATTATGTTCTATACTCTACAAATCGACTAGAGCTAAAATATGTATGGGATATCAATTTTTTTTTTCCGATTTCGTTGTTGGTACCATAGAGAAAGTTGTTCAGTTTGACAGTCTAAACAACCCCCTTAAGAGTTTTAACAATTTATTCTTACTTATGAAACACCTTGTATAAGAAGGCACCAACAACTTAATTTTACTTTAAACAAAGGTTATAGCATAATTTCTAATCGCGAATACCTTTCGGGGTATGAGTTTACGTTTATCTCTCTATAATGTGGTCAGATATGAAAGTGCAGATGTTAGAATAAAAGACAAAGACAAGACACACAAAGACAGCGGCAAAGGTATTCTAGGTTATAGTAATGTCTGCACACCCCTCTAGGTTTACCCTAGGTCTACATCTAGCTGCTAACGATCTAGGCAACACGCGAATGGCGCATCTATTTTCAGTTAATTCGCTTGTCGGTTTCAGTAGTGTGAAATTGTGAACTTTCTAGGTTTTTGTTTTGTAAATAATCATTGGAAGTGTTGCAGTGATACAAATGTTCGCAAAAAATGTATGATCGAAAGAAAAAAAATATTAAGTACCTACTAGCTGACCCGGCAAATTTCGTACCGCCTGAGAATTAGTTTTTTCCGACACACACTTGGCCGTTTTATATAGCCTATGTTACTCAGGGATAATGTAGTATTCTTATGGTTGAAGAATTTTTAAAATCGGATTAGTAGTTATTGCGGGAAAGCGTATCAAACAAACTTACATTCGCATTAATAATATTAGGGACTAGTGTTTTCCCGCGACTTCGTCCGCACAAATTATGTACCAGATTTTAAGTCAGATCATAAGCTATCAAACAAAAAAAGTTTCATCAAAATCGGTTCAGTAGTTTTTGCGTGATGCGCGAACAAACAAACAAACTAACAATTTTAGCCAATAGATGGCGCTGCACGTTTTTAAATCGCGCTATCGAATGTTATTTGAATTTACATGAAGAGAACAGCTACTTTTTTATTCCTCATGATTTTACGGTTTTATAATAGTTATTAAGATTAGGGAGTGGTATTACCATAGGTAACTAATAACATTTGTGATAGGTAATTTGAGGGGTATAGAAGCAAAGGCGCCTCAGTCCAAGATATTAAAATTTTGAGAAATAGGAAAAAGGCATAACTCCCTTTCCGACTTTTAGTTTTGCCATACTTAACACAAAAAAGTTAATAAGTGGACTGAGGCGCCTTTGCTTCTATACCCCTCATTTCTCGACTCTCTCTCATCTCTTTCTATATGCTGACACTTTCATAAGGGGATGATCAGGCCATAAAATAATAACTTTCTCAATGGGGCCAACATCGAAGAATAAAAAACAGCTATATAATACTTTTGGCTCAAGAAGGTCGTCTTGTATAGAACAGCTGATTTTTTTCCGCGATTTCGATGTTGGTGCCATAGAGAAAGTTGTTCAATTTGACGGTCTGATCACACCCTAAAAAAATAGCCATGAGAAAAATTATTGTCCTATAGTCAATAGTCAAAGTATTTTACTGAAAAACTATAGGTAATTATTAACAAGGTGTTGCGAGAATTTACATTATTGTGTCATATAGTCTACCTTTAAAGGTGTACAAAAATCTTAAAAACTAAGTACATTAATTTACATTGTCATTGATGAAAATAAGATTAAAATAAAATGTCCAGAGATTCATCCAAAAATAATTCGATAACTAAAATATAGGTGTAGACAATTATTATTACGATTACCTACATACTCACATCTGATATGGAATTCATTCAAAAATAATACAATGATTCTAATAATTTATAAACAAAACATACCTATCATAGATGACATAATATCAACAACTAGGGTCTAGGGCACTGCTTAAATACAGGGTGTAAGTCAGTTCGATGGTCTGAGTTCACCATTTCAGTATTTGCTAGGCTGTCACTTACACCCTGTATATAAGTTGCAACAAACGAAAAGGCCTAAGATGTTTTTTTTAAACGGTACAATTTTTATTCTTAGTTTTAAATAAAAATGCATGTTATGTGTACTAAAGTTTTACAGCGACCGCAGTGACCGTACCCGTACATTGTTGCGTTATAGTTATAACACAATATCCATCGAATTCCGTTTAGTCCGAACACGGTTAAAAAGTTTGCTGTTTTTTTGAATAAATTAAAAAATCAATAGTGAGTGCGAGCGACAGACATCATTCCCGCATCAATGCTTCCGGAACCGAAAACAACCCAGTTTTACGCTACAATAAATAAAAACTGTTAAAAAACGCCCTATCTGTATAGTTATCTATGCAGAGTGTTAGGGTAGACACACGGACCTGAAAAAAGACGGACGTAATCGCGTCTAATCACGAGTGAAGCACCCATTTCTTTTGTGTGCGTGCTGTCACGCGGTACATAATGGTGACGGGTGTCGGACCTGCGCCTAGAGCTAGTGCATCTGTGTGAGTGTAGGTCCCTTGTAGAACAAACGAAAATGTAGTACCTTGCATGCTTCACATCTTTTTATCGTCACATTACGTCCATCTTTTTTTCAGGTCCTGGGTAGACAGTTGAATTACTTTAATGGGTGATTCTATTTTTGACACTAAACAACTTTCCCGAAGAAATATAAGGGTAATTCGCAATAACATTTTCGACTTTTCATTTCACAGGGAAGTCTGTGTTTTCATTTAAACGATCGATCAGCTGATTGCATTTAGTATGGAAAGTCCAGATTTTTTTCAGGTTTCTCTATTTTGTTTTATTTATGTAAGTACATGATATACCTATAGGTGGTGACTTGGCCATAACGTATTTTTAAAAAGTTATTGAGTACCTATTTGTAATTAACAATTACAAAATGCAATTAGTAATTACAAATTACATTTACCCCAATACTGGGTACATTGTTTAAGTTTTAGAGAATTAAACCAATTTTCTGGAGATGTAAGGCGGTCTTATTACAAAATGAAAAATACGCAAAAGAATAAAAAAGAGAAAAAGAATAAATACCTTATGTAATTTCTCTATGATAAAGACAAAATGATAGAGAAATAAAACAAAATCAATGAAAATCTGTGACTAATTTTAGTTGCTACTCCTAAGTACTTTTATGACAAGCCATTATCCTATTGGTAGGCAAGTGCGGAGGCGGAAGTGACGTCATAGGCCACGATGCACTCCCCGGAACACCGTTAAAAGCCTTCGCCTGCATTTGTCTATTCGACTTGTGAGCTAAAATCGATACACGTTATACTGTTTATGGCTACGTAAAGTTATTAGGGTGCTAGTTTAAACAGTTGCGTTACTTCAGTGCGTTCTCATACGATGACGCACTGACGGAGCGGCAGATGTCAGTCCACAGAACCACCCCCGGTGCGTCAATGCGTCACCGTGTGTGCTTCTACGTGCGGTTTCATACAACTCCTTGCTTCACAAATGAAGGACTGACGTTTGCCTCTCCGTCATTGAGTCATCGTGTGTGAACGCACTTATGGGGTGATTATACCTATGATACTGAACAACTTTCCCTATGAAACCTATAGGAAATTTGAAAAATTTCTTTCGACTTTTCACATAAACGTTTGATCAGCTGATTGCATTTAGTATGGAGCGTGCAAAAAAATAGTTGAGAATTTCCTACAGGTTTCATACGTGTTTATTTGTCATACGCGTACAGGGCCTTTCTTAATAAGGTGACGGTTTTTTAATGGTATAGTATTCGGAGCGTGCTCCATACAAACGTACTATATGGTAATATTTTCAATACTAACCAATTAAAGTCAATGAAATTTTGCAGAAACAATCTAGAAACAAATTTCTATGCTTGTATGGAGTCAGATTTTCGTTAAAATGTATAGTTTTCAAGTTCCAGTGCCTCAAAGATTTCCATACAAATCTTAAATTACTCCTAGCATTGATAATGTATATTTTAACGAAAATCAGACTCAATAGAAGCATAGAGATTTGTTTCTAGATTGTTTTTGCGAAATTTCATTGACTTTAATTGCTTAGTATTAAAAATATCACCATAGTACGTTTGTATGCAGCGCGCATTTTCGCTCTCGGAATAATATTCTCTTAAGGGGATGATCAGATCATTGAACTAAACAACTTTCTCCAAAGGACCAATTCCCACAGAGAAAGTTGTTCAGTTTGATCATCTCCTTAAAAAATCATCAGCATATTCTTCTTCTTATCGTGTCGACTTCAAACTTTGAACAAAGTCGCTAAATAGTACCTTGCCAGAAGTGAGCGACCGATACGGCACCGTCGCTAGCGGTCATGAGCTCCGCATATTTAGAAGGAATTAAATGTCTAATAAAGTTGATCTTTGACATTCGTATCAGCATGAGCTGCTTATATCGCATGACAATAATTACTCATGCTGTTGTGGAAAGATTAGCCAGTCACCAATGACTGCCCAGGATGCGCTAGACGAACTCAGGTTTCATCACTCGGGGAAACTAAGGGAACGATGGTTAAATCGTTCTTGGCTGAACCTCATCTGCCAGCACCACATCGCATTTTCCCGGCTCTCCATCCTTTTCTGTCGCTCAGGAACGTCATTTGCTAGGGCGAGAAATACAAATACAAATCATTTATTAGGCTCATAATAACAATTGGCATATTTAGGTACATACGTTTTTGAGCGTTTATATAGTGTATTGTTGACGCGCTGGTATCTATGCAGACAGAGTCTGAAGTACTAATACCAGCGCCCTCCTCCAGACAGTGGTACTAAAGGAATTATAAAAAATAGCCTATTTTATAAGTAGGTAGGTACATTGCTATTACTATACTAATCGAGAGACAAGAGAAAAAGAAACAGAGAAGAACAAAAATAAAATTAAGAAAAATACTTTCAATTTTACAATGGGCAACAATTACAAATTAATGTTACTGTGTTCTGTTCAACATCAAAAATTACTGAACATTGCAGCAGATAGCGGGAACACGACCGCACGTGGCAGCACCGGCAGTGCTGCGACTTTTCTCGCTCTAGCCAATGACGTTCCTGAGCTACAGAAAAGGATAGCCGGATGCCGGATGATCCAACCCAAAAACTGTCCTATCTACATTTTATCCGAAATCCTAGTCTATGACAACGCCTTGGGCACCAATTACAGAGCATTGGAACCCAAAACCTCTACACTTAGAAATACGTTTTTCTCCCACTTGCACCCCTTTACTTCGAAATAAGACACGATCGGCTCCGTTACTAATTGGTTCTCCTTTGAACCAATACTTTAGATTTTATTCGAAACCAATTTATTGTTTTACAAATTACAATGATCTGGGTTTTAGTGTTTGAAAATGTTGAAAAAGATTATCTTAAACGTATAGAAGAGCAAGAAGACTTTGTAACAGGCAAGTGTTGATTTCTGTATATCTCCGTGAGTGTCGTGTGAGCCGACTGGAGGATAAGATTCGTTTTTAGTATTGTTAATTGAAAGGCCATCTTATGACTGTTTGAAACAATAATCAACCCTGAAACCCTTTCTATCATTTCTTTCTTCAGTAGATGTTAAGAAAACCGTTCAGAGATAAATTCACTTCTATGATGTTACATAGCTCTTTGAAGTTTAAATTATATGAATTGTCATGACCGATTTACAGCGACTGCTACGAAGTATATTTTTAAGTGAAAAAACAACAAAACATCCGCACTCTCATGCATTCCCTTCTAAATCAGATGGAATGGGAATCCGATACGACCAGAGGTGGAGTCAGATGCAGTGGTTAATATAACCGGCAGCCGCACGATCATCAGAGATGTTGATGATGCCTGAAGGAATTAGTCGCCTTTTATGTCGCAAGCGACAATATTTCCGCGGTAGCAAATAAACTGATTGGCATGTGAATTTTGTATTATACATAGGTACTTACGCGCTGCACGCACCTACATGCACGCGCATCTAATGTCTGAACTTATCTGTTTGACCCAAACTCTGGTTTGATGATTGTTTCCCTCGGCAGTGGCCACCAACTAAACCCTCATAGCGACCCGTCACCACTCAATAAGCCTGACCTAACCTAAACTAACTACCTAACCTAACTACGACCTAACTACGAGGCACTCCTGTTTCACCTCGCCCCGTGTAGGTATTCTGATATATCACAACTCACTGATTCTTCTTCTTCTTATCGTGTGGGCAAGACCTGGTGTCAGAGTTTTTTCAGACCGCCTTACGGCCTCTGACGTGAAGATTTATTAGTTTATGAAAGTCCGATATTTATTTATTTCCTTGTTTCCTCGCAAATATGTTATAAAACGTCGTATGACACACGTGCGCTTTGATAATTACAGCCTCAGTTTTCTTGTAGACCTCGCCTACGGCTCGGGCTAGCAATAACGCCTCGGCTGTAATTATCATCTCACCGAACTTGTAATGTACTATTACTACACACTATGCATGGTGTAAACTTAAATGCGTTATATACAGGGTCCAACTTAATATGCTGACACTTTTTTAAGGGGTTGATCAGACCGTCAAACTGAACAACTTTCTCTATGGCAGCAACATCGAATTCGCGAAAAAAAAATCAACTCTTCCATACAAAACTGCAAACCTACTCGAGCCAAATGTATAGGACAGCTGACATTTTTTTCGCGATTTCGATGTTGGTCCCATAGAGAAAGTTGTTTAGTTTGATGGTCTGATCATCCCCTTAAAAAAGTGTCAGCATATTAAGAAGGACCCTATATACTTGGTGGTGCTTCAGGTCATCAAACTGATCAACATTTACTATGGGACCAATATTCAAATCGCAAGTTTGATGGTCTGAATTACGCATGTATCGCATTTAAGTTGACATCTTGTATTGAACATCTGTCAACAGTTAAGCTTGATAGAAATAATTAAACTCCTCAAGGGTTCATAGACTGTCGACTCTATAACTAAAACTATTACAATATTTGTCACCGCCAGTATATCCAGACAGGTATCGCGATTCCGAAGACAAGTTTGAGTCGCATAATTAAATTAGCTATTCAAGACTCTGTCCTTTGAGACATGAACTGTTACGTGTTTCACTTAAAATTATACTCTGTGTTTATAGTAACTAGTGTTGAAGTTGATTGGCCACAGCGATCATGAAGTTTCGTGCTTGTTAACTATTATTACAATCACGACCCGGTTGGTGTAATGGTTACCACACCGGACTGCCAAACCAGGGTCCTGGGTTCGAATCCCGGTTCGGTCATGGATGTTATATGTTCGTGCCGTTGTTGTATGGTTTCCATAATAAAAGCCTTTAGTGCTTCGTTTGGGATCATTACAATGTATGTGCCTGTGAGCGTTATTTTAAAAAAAAAAAAAAAAAAAAAATTAATCAAATATTATGGTCATCAGGTCATGAAGAAGGTGTAAGAAAATGGGTTATTTATAATATTACCAATATTACACAAGAAGGAAATTTTGTTAAACCGGTTATTTGATTGAGCGGACAATTATAAAATACTAGAGCTTACCCGCGACTTTGTCCATATAAATTATACAACAGATTTAAGTCAAATAATAAGCTATCAAATAAAAAAGTTAGTTTTTGATTAGTTTTTGATTGTATGAACACATTATGTCTGCCTCTCATTTAATATTTATCACTGTTGCGGGTCTGCTGGAAGAAATCTCATTTGGTTTTAATTTTCTATTGTTTCTATCAATATGTCTGTGTGTACAATAAAGTGTTAAATAAAGTTTTATTAAAATCGGTACAGTAGTTTTTGAGTGATGCTCGAACAAACGCTTGGGGTGGTTGGAGATCTACCTCCTGGCGGTCCACCCCGGGCAACGGCACCACAAGCTACCTAGTTTGTGGTGGCGGCTGAACGATCCTCACAGCGGTGTGGTAGGCTCCGCAAGGAGCCGCCTGGCTCGCGACCAACTTCCTGCCGGAGTCTGGCGCCAAGCAGCTTGCTGCGTTCCGTCGGTGTGCAGGAGTGTCAGTGCCATTCTGGGTAAGCTCGCTACATCTTCGACCCCATCTTTGTCCTGAGGACTAGATTGAGGTCTAGAGCAAACCCATCAAAAGTAAAAAAAAAAAAAAAAAAAAAACATACGGACAAAAATTCTAAAAAACGTTGATTTGGAGGCGAGGACACCTAAAAACCATAATAATATCGTAATCTTTTTCTTGTAAATATCTTCAATTTGCAGACACACTTTTGTTGCAGTTTTATAATACCTAGTTTAGATGCATAGTTTATTATACATTGGTTTTAGCAAATGTTCTGACCACCACCGAAGCTTTGGTCGTGACTTTATATACAGCTGCAAAAATCAGCTGTCTCATACATTTTAGTCGAGTAGGTATTGCACTTTAATATGGAACAGTTGATTTATTTTTTGATCTGACAGGTCTTCTCCCATTGTAAAAGTTGTTCACTTTGATGGGTAGAGTATGTGGTTTAAAGGTTAATGATGAATGAACTTTTCCTTACACCCTGTACCTATAGTCTGTAAATTTCCAAATCACATTTTAGCATCTAAAAACGTACCTTATCCAAGGAAGAAGTATAAAGAATTCATCTTATGATAAATTGCGGTCCCAGGCCGACAAGTGGTCGTCATTTGTCAGGACCACCCGGAGAATTTGTAAAACATGCCCTCATGAAAGTCACGACATCCAAAAGATGATCACACTTATTCACTTTCGGCCTTATTTTTCTCTTTTAATGTATTTGTTTTTGATGCTTCTTTGTGTACTTTTTAGGGGTCCGTCCGGACCCAAAGCGTAAAACGGGACCTTATTACCAAGACTCCGATGTCCGTCTGTCTGTCTGTCTGTTTATCTGTCTGTCCGACAGTCACCAGGCTGTATCTCATGAACCATGATATTTATAATTTTCACAGATTATGTATTAAGGGGGACCTTAAATATTTATTTTATTCTGTTTTTTTTTTTTAGAATGTGTTGTTATAGCGGCAACAGAACACATACCACAAACGTGATTTTTTGGTAAAAATCTTGAGCTACCAATTTAACCTTCAGTTTATTGCAATGCCAGGTTGATGAAAGTAGAGTTAAAAAGACAGTAAATGTTGAAAAAAAAAAACTATTGCCATAATACAGCACTTAATGTATTCACAACACTTCATCGCTTCAATCATTTAGGGATACAACCAAATAATGTAATAAACATCATTAGACATTTCATAATAAAGATTAGGTAGACTCTATGTGACAATACAATTAATTATACAATTTTAATAACAATTATAATCTATCGAGTAGGTGTAGTAGCGTGCCACATAACCACAGTAGGTGTTCCAGTTTCATCATCATCATCAGTGACATCCGCTAACGTAGTCCTCTTGTTAGGATCTGGTCTGATGACGCTCAGTGGAAGGTCATCCAAACCTGGCACATTCGCCCATTTCTCATACAAAGACAAAGCAGTACTTTGCACATCAAAACGAGGCAGAGGTGTAATTGTCACGCTTTGAAACCCTTGTTCCACGGTAGCTCGTACAACTTTCTGCGTACCTTTCTCATCAAAAACTTCGTTTCTCAATTTCGACTCCAAAGCTGCTTTAAGGAACATTGTCCATCTAGGAATGTAGTAGTAGTGGAATATTTCTGCCCACTGCTTGCAAGCGTAATCTGTGATCTCTCCGTTGGGTCCCCACAAAGTTATCTGATTTCTAGCATTCATTTCATACAGGTATGTTTCTTCGGGATTTCTTGCGAAATTTCGAGCGTTCGCTAACCACGATACTGCTGTGAAATCATCGTGGGTAGACAAAATTGTTTCCATATCTTGCATCACATCAATAAATTTGTTTATCGAAGCATTAAACACCCAGCTGTTTGATGACTGATCGTTAACTAAGTTTATATAAAGTTGCTCGGCTCTGTATTGCAAAGCTTGTCTTGTCACGTCGACCAGATCGTGATAATATCCTTGAGAGTTACACTGTTGGTCTGACGTGAAAGCGAACTGTTTGAAAGCTTGGAACAAATCGTGACTTTTATACCAGGCCCACGGTCTTATTTTGAAACTAGGTCTTCTAGTGATGACGTATTTACCTCTGATACGGTTGAGTCCGTTAAAACTGTAAACGCTTCGGAGAAGGTATCTCCAAGCAGATCCTGTCGCATTGCATCCATATCGTCGTTCAGCGTAATCTTCTACCCAGGCATCGAGATCCTGGACTGGACCTTTGCGCCAGGCAGATTCAAGCATCAAATCGTACACGACGTAGTTTTGGTTTATGCCTTCAGGAGTAAGGCCGATACCAATCATACTACTATTCAGCCGAGTCCTGACTTCATACACATCCTTGTTGATTGTTTGCATGTTTCCAAACATTCCTAAAGTGCCTCCGAAGTTGTGCAACATGCTCCAAATAAACGGCTGACCGTAGTACATATGATACAAGTCATATTGTGGCCATTGTTCAGACTGAAGATCGAGTACCAGCATTCTACCGATAGGTACAGAAGTCAAAAATGATTTCACTCTACTCACCGGCCATAGAACAGGATCGTGGACGAACATCCAGTTTTGAAGTAACCACACTGCTTTGTCGTCTATCTCAGAAAGAATAGAAAATATAGCATTTGCTGTTTCTTTTACGAGTGCTGTTGACCAAGGCTGTATTGTTATTTCGTTAAATGGATCAGCTGTGTAAATGTGACTTGGGGTTGATCCAGCCGTAACTTCTCTTAAAAACATTTTACCGATGGTCTTGAATAAACTGTCAGTAGGATCCAAAAATTGACCACAACAATAATCTTCACCGAATTTATTCCACGCATCGACTGTATAAAATGTGTTGTTTGGGTAAATACGAGTAAAAGCTTTAGGTACGTGTCCACTAAACGCCGGGAATATAGGAACCATTCCTAGTTGGAACATGTAATCGATTACTGAATCTTGAATATTCCTTTGTTTATCGTGCCAAGATTTTAGCAGCGGCCCTCCCCATCCGCGGACGTTTCCCATTCTAAGCCAGGAGAGGAAAGCTGGCCCTGTAAAGTGCTCGTTTATTTCGTCTTCTGTCATTCCGATCTGTTTGTAAATCTTAGCCCATGCTGCTTCTTGGGCCACGGGAGCGAGTGCCAAGTTGATACCATTAAATGCCATCCATTCCACGTGACTCAGCCACTGGTCAACGGTCCACCATACGAAACTATAAGACGCAGTGCAAACGTTTTGATAATACCGGAATCTGTCATTAGCAACAATGACTTCATCAACGTCAGGAAGCGGGTTCGGTACACGTATCCTTTGCACCTCCCATCCAATATGACTTTTGCAGTATTTCTTCAAGTAGTAATTGAAGCCCCACAACGCCGCGACACCGGTACTGGCCTTGATATGCAACTTGTTATCCGTAGTGCGTAGCGCAAACACATCTTTATTGTTACTAAATAACAGTGGATTCACTTCAACTTGCACGTCAGGTAAGTACCTTGATATAATACGAAAGGCTGTACCTTCTTGTTCTTTTGCTGATGTTTTTGTTTGTAGTTTCGTCGGGTCTAAATAGTCGAGGTTTAACGCGGTTGTAAATAGAACTCTAGTGAGTAGTAATAGAGGTATGTACCGGGCCATAGCTAGGTCGATACTGACCGGGAGCTTCATATGATCGAATTGATAGCATTGTTGATAAATTGTTGACCGTTGACCCGTCTCCATTGCACGATAAAGAGAAATGTACAGTTGGGTACTTAAGGGTATATTTTCTAAAGCCCCTAGTTTTAGGAACATTGTTTTCAGTGATATGCTATTGCATATCCAGTGTTTTATATTTATTATGAAAGAACTGCCTTTACTTAAAAATGTAATGAATCGTTTTTTTGTATGTTTCATATAATTTATTTTAGTAATCGCATAAAATCCGGACACTGTTCGTCGAAATATTGCTAAAAATGGGGTTACTTTAGGAACATTTTTAGAAGGGTTACGTTGCACGGTTGAATTTACAGTTTACGTAAAAAGAAAGTTTATATAAATTTAAAAAACATAATGAATCGTTTTTTTTAAATACTAGTCTGAAACACGAATATTTTTGAAAATATTTTAGTTAAAATCAAACATTGTGATTACCATACAAAATGGCGAACAAATTCAATCTTTTGACATTCTGTGACAACTGCAAAACTATCCTTGTTTCTGATTTTTTTCATTGTACGGCGAAATGCCGTTACTGGAGCACGTCCGCGTCAAATGTTTTGAAAATAATTTGCGACAATTTTTTTCTCGATCCGTTTGTGGATGACTGAAACTCAAAGGTAATTGAATGGAATAATTCATTATTTGTGTTTTTCTAAAGCTAAAATTATGTTATATTCCAAAAAAAATTACGAATTCTAGGATAATTTTTGTCATATTGTTCAATCAAATTGAAATGACTTCAATTATGTCAGTAGAGTATACCAAATCTATTACCATTCTCTTTGGTCGGCTTTTCAATATACAATTACCAATACAGTCGCGCACAGTTTCAAATAAATTCTAAGCAAGAAGATTAAATTACCTACGTAGTATAAAATTCTTGATAAGAAAATCATGCAATTTTTATTTACTTCTGAAATTAAATCACTGCAAATAATATCAAAACAACTAAAAATTTACTTCCTACCAATTTCAATGAATAATTGAATAGAAAATATTTATTTAAAAGCGGCTTTCGCGAATGGAGCGCGCTCCATACAAACGTACTATGGTGATATTTTCAATACTAACCAATTAAAGTCAATGAATTTTTGCAGAAACAATCTAGAAACAAATCTCTATGCTTGTAATTGGTTAATATTGAAATTATCGCCATAGTACGTTTGTATGGAGCGCGCTCCAAATTATATCCCCTTTAATACTCACAACTTTTGATTGAACAATATAGCGTGAATTTAAATCCAAACTGAGCCCTATGCTTTCGTGAAATCCAAATCTGTTCAGTAGTTTTAAAATAACGTGTGCACAAACAAACAGAAAAAAATTCTAAAAATGGTCTCAATGTATTCCATTACGTACCTATCCCAAACGCCCCCAATTAACATTTTTATAAATATCTTCAATGTACATCTACGCCATGTTTGCAATCATGACCCAATCACAGACTTAAATTGCTTTCGAATGACATCAAAACATTGGGAATATTGAAATTCCACGGCAAATTTTTCTCCACTAGTCTTAATAGTACCTACATTATTGCAGCGGCCAGCAAAAGAGGCATTGATGGACGAACGTGTAAATGTGGGCCAAGGCGAAGCCGAGGCACACATACGTAAGTTCATCAATGCCTAGTTTTGGCCGAGGCTTGTATAGTGCTTTTCTCAAAAAATGCGTGGAAATTAAAATCAATCAACTTTTCAAAATCAATGACGAACAAAAATATTTTTTCCTTCGTTGAAGCTAGTAACTTATTATTAATCTGTGGTTAAAGTGTCCATTCGTTTTTTTTTTCATTATAAAGCTGTTTATTTGCAAACCAGTTCGAAATTTGCTTGGTTGCCATATATGTTTCGGAGTAAAAGATTAACACGACAGATATGAGTTTACTATGTAATTTATTTGGCCGCTAAACCACGACAGATATCGATTTTCATACAACTGTTCGCTTAGTACAGCAATTTCGACTTATCTCGAAGAAAGTTGTCAAAATAATGCTCAAATTTCCAAGCATGTTTGAGAAAAAGCTATATTTCTACAATTTTATTTAGTAAAAACTACTAAATCATATAATTATATATTTAATGAAAACCGGGCAAATGTGAGTCGGACTCACGCACGGAGCCTTACCAAGCGTCCCTTAGCACCATACAATAGCGTAAATTCACTTTGACCAAACCGGCCAAGAGCCAGTCGGACGCGCGCCCGCGTCTCGTACGCTCTGTTTTTATTGACTTTGAGCATGCGCTGAGCGCATATAATATGATTATGTCTTGAGATATATTTCTCTCGAGATTTTTTCGCAACCATTTCGTGGTAGCTATACAGAATAATTACAGATTATAGGAGATAGTTAAAAGTATATAAATGAAAGATAGTTTATTGTTGCAATGAAAGCTGTATCTTTTGAGCCGTAAAAGCTAGCTGGTTTATCAATACACAAATAAGTACATTTTTTAAATGATTTTGATCTGTAATCTCTAAATGCAAAAGTGGTCACAAGAAAATCATTCGAACTTCATGTAGAAAAACCTTAGCTTATCTAAAAAAGACACCTTCCTTCTTTTTATACCGGAAAACCCTATGCTGGAACTGGAAACAGAAACAGCAACATAAAATGTCAAATTCTGACTGACGACTGAATTTTTTTTATTTTATGCCATTTATTTTATGTTGATTTTAAGTTTACGGAGGAGATTGCAGGGCCCTGTTTAATAAACGTGACAATTACAGATGACAATCGTCAAAATGTCACGGTGGAAAATTAAAAAAAATTACTAGTTATTTCTTAAAAACAATTTGACCTATTATTTCTGTTCAATATACTTTTTCTCCTGACGGGTGACATGTGACATTTTGTCTTGAAAAACTTGACATATTTGTTTTATTAAACACCTTCTTCTTATCGTGTGGGCACTGGGCAGCAAGCCCCTGGTATCAGAGTTTTTTTCAGACCGCCTTACGGGGCGTGGTTTTTATGTAACGACTACTACCACCAAAGATATTAACCGGGACAAACGACTTAATATGCCATCCGAAGCATGGAATCATCTTTCTTTGCAGATGACAATCGTCAAAGGTGATTCAGCCTGTAATCTCCTAACCAACTGGGGAAAAACTCACAAAGTGACAAGTCACTAGGTGTCCCCCGTGCGAATCCAACCCACGGCCTACGTGAGCAGAAGCCCAGGGCCCTGTTCAATAAGCGTGACAAGTCGACTTATTTGTTAATTAAGTCTGCTCGTCGACATAATTATAAAAAATAAAAAATAAAATAAAATAAAAAATAAAAATGTTTATTTCACTCGCTTAGCCTTAGATACATTTTATAATGCTCAAAATGTTAGTAATGTTTTAGAAAAAATTTTAATTGACGCATTGTCGCGACAAGTGCTGTTCAATAAAGGCGACAAATAAGTCGGACAGCGACATAATTGTCATGGTAAAACTGTCACACTTGTCGACCGTGTTTAATAAAACTTGACAATTGTCAGTCTCAAAAATAAGTAGTTGACATGTTTTTCGTGGTGATTGACAATTTTACTGACAATTTTTGACATTAATTATCTCGATGATTATTAAAGAGTGTAAGGATAGAATTAAAAATAAATAATGTGGAGTACATTATGATGTTTCCAATGGATTAAAATTACTTATTAGCGTTACATTATTCTTGAGATTAAAAATCAGTCAAAACAATTTTATCCAACTTCGAAGCTATCTAACTAAAATTCGTATCTTTTTAGGAAAAATAAATAATGTGGAGTACATTATGATGTTTCCAATGGATTAAAATTACTTATTAGCGTTACATTATTCTTGAGATTAAAAATCAGTCAAAACAATTTTATCCAACTTCGAAGCTATCTAACTAAAATTCGTATCTTTTTAGGAAAACAACTCACTGTAAGAAAACACTGTGTTTGGTCTCACTTATCATCACTCAACGAGAACTTTTTAGTCTCACTGTCTTGGAAACTGGATATTTAGTTAAAAAAAAACGTTATTATCAAAATATTTTAAGTAAGACGCATTTATTTCTATTTTTTTTTATTATTGTATTAATAACTTGCAATTAATGTATTTTGGTTATAAAATCGTGGGTGCTTCCACTCCAATAATAGTACTTATAATACACTAAGTAAAACAGACTTGCAAGCACAAGGCAAGCACACGATTTTCATAACCAAAAGAAATAACATCGTTTTACTTTTAACATATTAAATTCTTAAAACTTTTACATAGACCATAGTCTCCTGTCGCGATTTTATGACAATTCTACAAATTTGTCAACACTAGTCGCGACAATTTATTGTTCAATAAACATGTCAGGAGACAATGTTTATTGAACAGAAATATGTCAAATTGACGCGACAAACCGTCAAATTTGTTAATTTTGTCAATGTAAATTTTTATTGAACAGTAAATTGTCGAATTGTCGCCTGTCATCTGTCATTGTCGCGTTTTTTTAATAGGGTCCTGCTATTTTTGAAACTCATTCGCTGAGGTCAGCAATTGAAAATGCCATAATTACTATGAAGATATGCATCTTTCTACTGCTGATTTGCCTTTAAAAAATCATACTTCAGGAGTGCAATTTTTGAAAGTCTAATCAGCAGTTGAAAGATGCGTATATCCGTAGTAATTTTGACATTTTCAACTGCTGAGCTCACCGAATGAGATTCAAAAATCGCACTCCTGAAAACGACCTTGGGTACCTAGTTTAAAAAAATATCCGTAATTCATTCATTTTAAAATCTCTAACATAGAAAATATTCAGACAATTCGGTACCTACTTATGTCAAGATTTTTTTTTTATTTTTTTTTTTTATTTTTACGGATAGAAGATATTATTAGAAACTAATTTAATTTTTTTGCAATTCATGGAGTTTATCGATACAAACTTAATTTTTACTTTATTCTGTAAATGGCAAACGTGGGCGCAAAAAATCATTCGAACTCCACATTATTCACGTTATTGTTTAAAAATTTAATTTGAAAATAAAAATTACCCGCCTTCTTTTTCTAACTCCATGTTTGAAACAGAAACGGCAACATGAAATGTCAAATTCTGACACATTGAATATATTTTTTCTGAATGGCCAGTTATTTTAAGTTGGGAGTCACGTTGCAGGGTTTGCCTCGAACACTTGTCTCACGCGTGGTGTTCGCGTGGTTCGCGTCTCAGCCTGCCACGAGGCTCCTAAATCCTTCTCAGTTGTTCTTACTCAAAAACAATCCTCGAGATTGGATAGACACTCCGTCAAATAACTTGACACTGGCGAAATCTAACAAGGAAACGCCATTAAATAAAAATAGAATAGAATATTTTAAGTTGATATTTAGTTTACCAAGGAGTTAACAGGTCCAACGTCTTCGTTGAACCGAAAAACGACGTTATTTTATTAAAAATATCTGTGAGTAATCCTTTCATTTTAAATTATCTGACAAATAAAATATTGTTTATGAGACAATTGTCTCGAAATGGTTTTCGATTCAGCCCTCCAAAAAAAACTTGACACTTGACCTACCTACCGAATTGACCAAAATGTCGGTGATTTTTTTTTTCATTATGTTCAGAATTAGAATAGTTACCGCCGGTCATTATGATCTCCTCCTTTTTTTAAGTCGGTTCGTAAAAAATATCACATGTGTAATTTTGAAACTCGAAATATTTAAAAACAATCTGTAGGTACTTATAAAATAAATTGAAGGCATACTCCGTTACTCTACATATTGTGAAAGCATAATTTTTGTATAAGTATAGTACTATACGTATAATGTATAAGTATAGTAGTATACTAAGTATAGTAAATTTTTTTGCCCTCAGTGATGATCATATTTAGTTTGAAAAAAGTGGTATGTATGTAGGTTTCACTTTAAATTAACCGAAACTTCCCTCTTTGGTTAATTTAAAATGTTTTAGTTAAGTAATGAATTTCTTATTGTGTGAAAAAAAAATATTACCTACTAACTAGGTATTCTTCACTCAACCAAATTTCAAAAAATACTTAACACTTTTCTTATCGATGGTGGGAGCTCAAACAAAAGGTCACGGAAAACTTACAAAACATTATCAACATTTTTTATTGAAAATTGACAGCAAGTGATGACGTCACAAACGAAAATATACCCTTAAGTTCATTCCGATAAGATAAGTAGTAGAAATCGCCTTTGAGTAACTTTTGCCATGAGACCGTTTTTCAATTCTTGAAATTCAAGAATTGCAATCATAATTAGAATTATACATTTGCAATCATAGGTTCGTGTTTTTGCGGTTACTTTTGCAGAGTCATGTTACAGCTTTTTCCCACGCATCGCTTGGCTTTTCTTTCTACAAAACAAAAAAACAAGGCGACGCTGCCAGCGCTGCGTAGGAAAAGAGTCTTCTTAATTTATTATACTACGTGATTTGTCGTTAGAATGGACCACCCTAATTCTTCCCACAGGAGTCGTACGAGGCGACAAAGGGATTCAATGTTTCTTATGCAGTGTCTATGTGGGCGAAAGGCTAGCCCTCTCGCACCACTTGTCACGTCATTCCACCCTGAAACTTACATTGCTAAATGTGATAATTGCAACAACTACTTTCACAGAAAGATAGTATTTGTAGCAATGTTTCTGACCACCTGAAAGAGATTAGGGTCGTGAGTATAATGTCATCCTGAAAACGTTGAATAGATAAGGTAAAGTAAGCAACAAAAAAGGCTAAGTTTTTAATCGCCCCGATATAGGGAAATAAGTTTTAGTTCTAAAGGATGTAATCAAAATAACATCTTTGTTGTTGGCTGTACTTGAATGGCTTGTGAGAAATGTCTATTGTTCATTAAATGTTACTAACGAATGTAGTAGGTACCACAGAGTAGTATAATAACTAGGTAGTATCATAGCGACCCTTCTGGCCTCAAAGGTCGTAAACGCCAATTTTGGCCAAAATGAGTTAAAAATACAGTTTCGTTTTTTTTTCGCTCTATCGATCCGTGTATTCCCCTGTAAAAAGTCATTTTTGACGTTTACGACAATTGAGGCCAGAGGGGTCAATAGTATTGTTATTAGTTAAGTTAGTAAGTACAGGGTTTTTGTTGGGTTATTTATTTTCCTTTCGTGTGTTCTTGTGCCAAATTTTGTTTCAATAGGTGCGAAAATGAGGCGCTGAGGTATACACGCTGTATACACACAGACAGAATGGACGAAGGGATTTTTGATTGACAACGGAACCTTAAAAAGTGTTACATAAAAGAACATAAAAGATATGAATTCCAGATAATATTTTAGGGTTACCGGGGCGTATCCGAAACCAACGTTTTTGTCTATTACTTTGTACGAGTATCACTTAAACTACAGCACCGATTTTGAAGAAATTTTTATTGTAAAACAGTTCCTAAACTAACTTTAATAATTTTTCCGGATCTTATATACCAGTTGATTATTTTTTTCAGTTCCGTAACATTCAGGTGTGGTTCAGACCGTCAAACTGAACATCTTTTATAGTATTGAAGCAAACCTGAATCGGTAAACAACAGATGTCTCATTCATTTGAGTCTAGTAGGCATTGCAGTTTAGTATAAACAGCAGGTTTTTTTTTGCAATTAAGTTTTAGTCCCATAATACAAGTTGTTCAGTTTGATGGTCTGAACCACCAAATCTTGAGGGATCCAAAACACGTGTCCAACTCGATAATAATTACAATAAGTAGAGTAGGTAAAGCGTCATCGATTCCATGTTGAACGAAGTATTGGGCAAAAGCAAAAAAAGGTAACATTTTCCCTTCTATCATCACCACGTTGCCAAAATAACATTGTTAAAGTTGCCTACTCTCAATTCACAATTTAATATGAACTTCGGCAATCAATAGTAGAACAGATTGAATCCTCACCAAGTTTGGACTATCCAATTTGTATCGGCATCCGGGATCCGACTGCACCGGGGCGTGTCCAGAACTTCTGTCACATGTCTCGCGAGTTTCGGGAAACTCCTATTGAACCGGGTTCAAGCAGGTACTTTGGTATAGAGACAATGGAAGGAGTAAGATGCGTTCACACACGGTGACGCATTGACGGAGCAGCAGACGTCAGTCCGTCCGTGAAGCAAGGAGTTGTATGAAACCGCACGTAGAAGCACACACGGTGATGACGCATTGACGCACCGGATGTGGTTCTATGGACTGTCATCTGCCGCTCCGTCAGTGCGTCATCGTCTGTGAACGCACTAAGACTTCATAGCTTAGCTGGTACTTTTTCGGGTTACGTACGCAAAGGGTGCTAATGAGACCCTATAAATATGCCTACGATGTCTGTCCGTCCCTCCGTCTGTCTGTCTGTCTGCCCTACTTAAAAAGGTTGTATCTTGTGAACTACAGTTTGTAAACGGTTGACATTTTCACAGAATATGCCTTGTTATAGCGGATTTGCCAACAAGTCATAAAACGTATTATTTGTATT
Organism: Agonopterix heracliana; assembly: GCA_963693445.1. Classification (NCBI taxonomy): domain Eukaryota; kingdom Metazoa; phylum Arthropoda; class Insecta; order Lepidoptera; family Depressariidae; genus Agonopterix; species Agonopterix heracliana. Next base: position 7,196,130 of record OY856321.1, read on the forward strand.
TTATTTGTTATTAGCTGTTGCCCGCAACTCCGGTCTGCCTGGGCTTTAAAAAAGTATTCTATGTGTTAATTCGGAACATATTCTATCCAAATGTTATCTAAATCAATTCAGCGGTTCATGCGTGATTGCGCGTACGTTCTGTAGTTACACGTATTGCAGTATTGTTCTGCACTCTGGCTCATATTGCGTGGAATCTAAATTACTTGACATATCCAGCGTCAAAAGAATAGATAAGCATTTGGTTCCACGTCTCGACCTGCGAACTTCGAGAATGCGTTCCGTTTCGTTGTTACACGTAGGTATTGTTCTGTACTCTATCTCATATAGAGTGGAACCTTTCATAATTGACACATCCAGCTTCAAACGAATGGAAGCGCTTGGTTCCACGTCTCAGTTGCAAACATTGCCCGATGAGTTCGACCAGCGAACTTCGCGAGTACGTTCCGTTCTGTTACACGTATTGTTCTGTACTCTGTCTCATATTGAGTGACGTCTTTCTATTGAGAGGTAATGTTACCATACAATAGTGTGTTTGAAAGTTTATGTTGCTAAGGTATTATTAATTTATGACTAGTTAACTAGCTTTTGCTCGTGATTTTGCCTACTCTACATCGACTTTGAACAGTATACAGGGTGTAAAATTTAATGCTTTAAAAATGAAACAAGGTGCTTTAGACCAACTTTCACTATGGAAACAAAATCGAAGCCGTGAAAAAAAGCCGTGAATCAGCTGTCCCATACATTTGGCTCGAGTAGGTTTGCAGTTTTGTATGGAACAGAATTTTTTTGTGATTTCGACGTTGGTGCCGTGGAAAAAGTTGTCCAGTTTGACGGTTTGATCATCCCTTTAAAAAAGTGTCAGGCTCATTAGGACCCTACATAATTTCAAATATTCATGCCAAGTCTTTCTTATACCTTTATTTCATCAAAATGTTTAAAACAGAATAAAAGTAATGTTTTTCAACAACCGGCACTCGTGGTAAGGGGTAACTATTTACGTACATACATATTATTACTAGAGGTATGTTGTATACGTAATGAGCGAATCGTTTACCGCACATGACGAATGGCCGGAACCCTGCTCTGCCATCATTATTAATAATTTAACCAATCTTGGTAGACCCACTTTATCCCCCTGAAACCCCCAGTTTCGCCTTACAGCAGATAAAGTACCAAGAAGCAGGGAAGGTCTTGTTATACCAGAGCATCTGTTGAGAATTGTGTTGTACATCATCTTGAAAGCAAATTATATTCTTTTACATGTATATTTTAGCTAACGAGCTAAGCTATGTTGTAGGTACCTACTTGATATCATGAGAAAATATTCCTTTTCGGAGCGTTTTACGATTTATTACGTAAGAAAAGTGATAGACATGTGGACCTAAAAAAGAATTAAGTAACTCGAACTCAAAATAATTTATTCAATATACAGGGTGTAAGGGAATCACTCCTAAAAACTCAAAGGGGTGAAAGTATCTACCCATCAATAATGAACAACTTTTACCATAGATCTATGAGATCCCAAAAAAAACTGCATACGAACATTAAATCCTACCGCACAAAATGTATGGAGGAACTGATTTTTTTTGAGATCTCATAGTTGGTTTGTGGTAAATAATTTTAGGTTCGCGTAATAGTGAAATCGTCATTTTAATCTCAATCAGTTGAGAAATTTTTGAACACAAATGGATACCAAACCTAACATTCAGCTTAACTCAATTTACGCAAATCGTTCGCCGCAATATTCTCGTTTCGTCAGCATATTTAGCATTTAAAACAGAGTTGTAACGGAATAAATGGTTGTGGCGGCACGTCCGCTCGCTTCGCACTCTACTCACGAACTGATTTGAATTTGGAATTCGTTCGCTTGGCTGGCGCTGCTGTCGCTATTTAGTTTTTATATTCAAAACATTTACACAGATCTTGGAGTTTACAGATATTTTTGCAGTAAAATTTCCTTTTCAATATTTTATTCTCTTCAAATTTGTGTTTCAAACTTTCTCTTGACTAAACTGTTTTATAATGCTATCAATGACAATATCTTTACGTTTTTAAATTGAAATAAGTTAAGTACACTTATTTTCATTAATTCATACATTTTGGTTCCCATAAAAGACGGCCCGACAGCACAGCCTGTAGTGAACCTGCCTGCTGTGCCGAGGGTCGCAGGTTCGAATCCCGCAAGGGACAAATATTTGTATAATGAATGTGCAAAATTTGTACCCGAGTCATGGATGTTTGTATCTATGTATATGTATTCTATATCGTTGTCTAGTTATCATAATACAAATTCAGGCTAGATTCTGGAACTTTAAATGTGACTAGATAATTTGTGTGACAATGTCCAAGATATTTATATAATGAAGCCAGCCTTTGGTTCATCTTCAGAAAAATGTCTTTTCGACACACATAAGCACACGACCATATGCCCTTTTGGGGTTGCCTGCAACTTTACTAGGACCATTTAAAGATGGATGTATCAAGGTTAACTTTTAGAAAATGGAATGAGTTCTCAATAAAGGTACTATCACCGCAAAAATACATCCTCGAATCTGAACTTTATGCCCGTTTTCTATAGGTACATTATTTGGAAAAGTATGTTGCAAAAGAAATAATTATCAGACACCCTTGGGAAAAGTATTATGGTCTATCTCTGTTATAAGCTGGAATTACTTTTCTTTTTTCTAAAGGGCACCGGCAGGGCCCACCACACATTCCTATTTCCTACCTCTGTAACTCCTGTAAACCAGGACCAACAGTGGTGACCACTCGCAACACTATACAGGGTCCAACTTAATATGCTGACACTTTTTCAGGGGGATGATCAGACCATCAAACTGAACAACTTTCTCTATGGCACCAACATTATAATCGCGAAAAAAAAATCTGCTGTCCCATACATTTGGCTCGAGTAGGTTTGCAGTTTTGTATGAAGAGGCCCATTTTTTTTTCGCGATTTCGATGTTGGTGCCATATAGAAAGTTGTTCAGTTTGATGGTCTGATCATCCCCTTAAAAAAGTGTCAGCATAATATTAAGAAGGACCCTATACAGGGTGTTACATAAGTTAGAATACATTTTTGAAACTCTTAAGGGGGTTGGTTAGACCGTCAAACTGAACAACTTTCTCTATGGGACCAACATCGAAATCGCGAAAAAAATAATTTTATATCCCATACATATTTTAGCTCTAGTCATTTTGTAGAGTATAGAAAACAATTTTTTTTTTCGCGATTTCGATATTGGTCCCATAGTAAAAGTTGTTCAGTTTGATCGTCTACATCACCCCCTTAAATGTTTATTTGTAGTTTTGTAACACCTTGTATAAGGTCAAATTTAATTAGTTGGCGTAACTTAACAAACGCATTTGGTATCTGTTACTGAGTACAATTACGTGGTAATGACCCCCCACTAGATCATATGATTCTGAGGTCAATGTTCGCCCGCCGGCCGCGCACTGCGTACGATACATACGAAAATAATAATTTTGTAAATCATCAATACCAATTATAAACATTGATAATGCAATCTGTTATCATTAACAGGTTCAGTTTCGCCAACTAATTTAAAATGACCCTATATAATGAAATTTATGATGATTCTAATCTGTCTTCAAACCCACAACGAATTTAATTAAAGAAGAAGCTGGTACCAGTTGACAAAAACCCAAGCAAGCGTATAAATAAACCGAGTGCATTGCGGTTCTCGAATCCCATAAATAAACATGAAATTTGTTTGGGTGTTACAAAAAAATCTCCCTAATCTGCGTTTGTTAGTTACTTAGAAATGCTAAGGAGATTTAGCTTGAAATGCTAATGTGTTTCCCCTTTTCAAACAAACTTGTGGCCTTAAACGTAGAGCGATAAAGTCTAGTTTACTTTGCTCTGTTTGTGGTGGGTTCTAATGAAGTCAGAGCTAATGGAGTGTTTCCTAGTTTTTATTTGCGCTTCGCTGTTTAACTCGAAGAGATTTGCGACTGGATTTAATCTGGTAACGGTTTGAACTGTTTTGTCCGGATGTTTATTGGGAGTGCTCTAAGCATGGTCTGATAAAAAACGCTGCATGTAGCGAAACTTACAATCGTTAACCATTTTCGGAGTAGTCAGTAACATTGATATAACTAGTATAAACTATAAAACTACTTTCATCCTACTTATAATTGTTTATTAGGATGGGAAAACACGTCGTAAGAAAGCTTATTATTATGCTGACTAAACGGATGATGAGATCATCAAACTGAACAACTTTCTTCATTGGACCAAAATTGAAATCGCAAAAAAAAAATCACGTGTTCCATTATAAAACTGCAAGCTTACTCGATTCAAAATAATGGGACTGCTGATTTTTTCTTTGCAATTTCGAATTGGGACTAACCCATAGAGGATGTTTTTCAGTTTGATTGTCTAAGCATCCACTTAATAAACCGCATATTTTAGAATGAACCACAATGCCTGGTCTTGATAGTGTTACGTTATGTAATTTCATGTTGAAGTTGTAGTTTGTATATTTAGATTTGTTCAAAAGAAAATACCTATACGACAAAATATTGTTGTAGAGTTTCTGGTCACATCCTGGCTCTACCACGAGTCAAAAAAAGTCTATGTTATGTTATTTTGAATTGAAAAGTTTTGATTTGATTCGATTTGAATTGGTAATAAAAAAGAAAACAATAACATTTTGACGAAATTGCAACGACGCGACGCGACACAGGGCAATGTTTTCAAAACTTCTTAACTTAGTGGAGCTCCGTTCCTTTAGTTTTTATTAAGTTACTGTGAAACAAACTAGTGGGGAAATTTACAGACTGCACCACTCAAAAATTCCCTTAACATTATTCTTATTACGATGTCTTAAGAACGAAATTGGTTTGATTAATGGGTCTTCATAACTCCAACAAATGTTTGTGGGGAATTTTTCAAGTCGGGACGACTTCCCGCGGGCTACGCTTTCACCTTAACAAGAAGTTTGACTTCAATTCAATTATCTCGGAAACTTAGACCTAGAAACTTAAGGTCCTTTCCTTTTGCATTGAATAATTTCTCTATTTGCTGTCTGTAACAGTTTATTACTGTTTTAATAAGGTAGTTAAGATTTTACTATACTTAAATGTTGTTGTTTATTAGTTTGGGGGGAAACATACGAATTTCGCATTGTTTCACAGCAGCACAGATACAGGGTTAGGTTAGGAAGACGATCAGACCAACAAACCGAACAACTTTCTCTATGGGACCACCATCAAATTCGCAAAACCGTTTTGGTTGAGTTTGTTTGCACCATGGAAACGCTGATTTCTTTTTGCGATTTCTACGCTGGTACCATAGAAAAAGATTTTTTTTTTTTTTTTTTTTTTTTTTTCAAATTTCAAATACTTTATTTCCATAGGCGAAGTATTTTTCGCTTACGCTGATAGACGAAACATCAGTGTAACCGCGTATGAGACAGCGATAGTCATAAAATCCTATACAATTTGTATGAAAATAGATGTCTGACTCCGGAGTCAGACAGCCGTCGTAGAACAAAAAAGTGGCTACGTCGATAAGGACAGCAATAAGTAGCGATCTCCTTTTTTAACAAGAGCTAATTTGCTATGTGCATCTTTTACTGAGTTATATGACAAGACACGTGCTTGCTTCTAGTTCCTTCTCTTTCTACGTTTATTTCATAAAAATATTCAATATAGGAAAGTCCCACAAAATAATTTGTTTGATAGTCTAATCACCCCATTATATATTTCAGACAATTTAAATTTATAATTACAAAACAAAGTCAATAAATGTTATAATTATACTAAATAACAACTAAAACAAAACATTATAAAATATTGGTACAATATAGGTATACCTACAGTTAATGATTTCGTGCACAGTTAGGTACCAGCGAATTTCGCGAATTCTGGAGAGACAAAGCCTGCTCTAAAAACTACCATAATATCAGTAATATGATAATTTAATGAAATTGGATACGAATGGTTGCAGCTGAGTTCACAAATCCAGTGCAGATTCAACTGCAAAATTAAATCCTTTCAAGCGTGACCTAAAATAAATCCCGCAAAATCGAACACTGACATTTCACTTAACGACTCTTTAAAATCCCGCGGGAACATTAAACCGGGACTTTTATCTCTCCTCGCAGCTTCCCACGGCTTCGAGATGGGATGAATACATCAAACGGGTTCGAGTCTTTAATCGCCGGGAAACCACTCCCCGGGGTAAAAACGGGAATTCGCGGACCTTTGATTCCAAAACGTTTGTAGTTCTGACGGAGCTTGAAATTATTTTAATGCATGCTGAAGATAGAAACGCTCGACGTCTCAATTTGTTTAACATAAGCTCACGGCCACTATACATATCTGGGTGGACGGAAACGTTGCTACAACTACAAGCTAACAATCTTTTAAACGTGAAATTGTAGCAAGGTCAATTTTCAGCACATTGGCATCAGGATGAAGTGATGTGTCAAGTGGTGATAGGTGACTAGCATTTTGTTCATAAAGACAATGCAATGTTCACATAGATCTATTCTGAGCTACTCTACGGTTCTAAGCCATCCGTGTCATTTGTGTGCACGGCGATTTTGTCACAATAATATAAAATACCTTTATAATGTAGTTTAATATTGTGTTGTAAATAGTTATAGTATCCTCCTTTCTCCGACAAATTATCTCTTCTGCAGATCTGTGATCGATTTTAAAAAGATGAATGTCGTCAGAAAGAAGTCATACATTTGAGTCGAGTAGGCATTGCAGTTTAGTATGGAACAGCAGATTTTTTTATGCTCCGACCGGTTTGCACCCATAGTAAAAGTTGTTCAATTTGACGGGTAGGCTCTTAGTTTAAAAAGATGCTAATGATATCAATTTCACCCTGTATAAGTTGTATAATACCAAATACTAGACATTCCGTAACTGTATTCAGAGTAACAATCTAATTCGGAGCCGAAAACTTCGCACTTCTCGGTCCCACGTTGGGCGCCAAAACGTTAGGCTACAAATTGACAGCGCCACCTTGCGTCTTGCGAAGGAACTATACAGTACAGTGGCAGAGCGTGACCGGACTCCGTAATAGGCGGACGTGTCTTGTCTACTCAGGTATTATTGAAAAAGAGGAATGTGTTTTGACTGAATGGTTACGTTTCTTCATCTCGTACGTTATGGCTTTAATATTAAAAGTTGTAACTTTTCTTTTTACCTTAAACGTTAAAGGTTTTCTGAATTATTGGAATATTTTTAAAGCTAAATAAAAAAATTTAAAACTGGTTCCTTTTTTTTACGTCTTTTTATGTCCTACCTACTATACCAGATGTTTTCTTAACGTACCTATTGAAATTTTAAAGGGTGGTTCAGACCATAAAACTTAACAACTTTTACTATAGTATCAAACCTAAAATCGCAAAAATGCAGTGAGGGAAAAAAAAGTTGTTTTGTTTGTCACCCAACATTATTTTGTGCATATTGTGCATATTCTTTAATACGGTTTTGGTGTTCTTTTATGTTAAAGTCAATATTATTTAATTAAAAAAATTGTGTCTTTGAAAATGATTCAGTTCAGGCTAGATTCTGGTAGGTACTTACTTTAAATGTGACTAGATACTTTGTGTGACAGACAATGTCCATGATATTTTTTTTTATACTTTGCATTTTTTTTAATAAACAGGTTAAGTTGAAATACATTTTTTTTGTGTGTATAGGTCCAAACAACGGTTGTAATAAGGTCACAATAATCATACATCGTACACAATTTGTCCAAAGTGTTGTGATTTAGAAATGATCCAGCTGATAAATTAGATTCAACTCTACCTAAATTACTAGCTTTATGCCAACTAGCCTTATGTAATAAAAGTTTGAAAGAAAAAAAATGAAAATCAATATCTTGGACTTTGCGACACAAACGCCGGAAAGGAGTTGTTTGATGTTGTGTTATTTTAATTTGGATTTTCTTTGTTAAATCAGTTGGTGTGAATCTGTATAATTTTGTCCTCTGCTCTGTAACGTGATCTATCAGGTTATTCTAGTAAATTGCTAAGAATCATTTGAACTTCATTTAAGTAACATAGAGTCTGTTATTTCATGTTGTGGTCTGAGACATAAACAATCAATTACAATAATGTTATGTGTTCATAATTCATAATTTCCTCGATAAGTTTGCAAAATAACCTGCGAATGAGTTCATGTTTAAAAAAAATTAGTAAATATCCTTCACTTGTTTATAACATACAGTTATTTACAGTTGAATTTATTGGGCTCTGAACTTTAGTAAACTACGCATGTCAATAAACCTTTTGAGTGTATAAATCTGTTTTGTTTCATAACATAATTTTGGGATAAAAAAGTTGTTGGTTCGTCTCAGGCGTGTTTGTCAGTTGGTGTAAATCTGTATAATTTGTCCTCTGCGCTATAATGTGATCCAACAGGCTATTCTAATAAATTCCTGAGAATTGTACGAACTATTTATTTTAAATATAATCTAGATAATCATATTGTAATCTGAATAACAAACATTATTGAAAGATTGAAGTTTTGATCAATCAAACGGTTTAAATAATATTGGTTTTTATTATTATCGACTATTCGAGGGCGAGATGTAATTTAATCGTTTCTGATTACTTTTTCGTTTTTATTTTCAATTCGTTTTACGACGCAACTGCCGTAGCGAAAGGATAACATTCCACTCACTATGCTTAAAAAAATATTTACAATGGACCAAAACTGGACTAGCAATACAAAATTGTAGTTTTAGTAAAAATCGTACTGCGCCCGTGCCATGTTCTGTACGGTTTTATAGTTTTTTGTTATCTTTGACAAAGACGTCCAGTTAGATGTGAACACACTCCCCTTCGTACTTAGAGTACTATATTAAAATATCATAGAGTTAATATGCTCACGACTACAGGGTGTTAGGGTAAACAGATCCATTAATTTAAAGGGTAATTGTACCCATGATGTTGAACAACTTTCCCTAAGAAACGTATAGGATTTTCGAAAAAAAATTGTCTTTTCATACAAACGTTCGATCAGCTGATTAAATTTAGTAAAGGAAGTGAAAAATTTTGTTTGCCAATTTCTTATAGGTTTCTTGTGCAAAGTTGTTCTGAATCATGGATATAATCACCCATTAAAGTAATGCAACTGTTTATCCTAACACACTGTAAGTATACAACGTGTTAATGAATTAACGCAAAACTAGAAAGTAGTTTGTTTAGAACCGAGAGCAGAATCGAATTATCATGGTTTCAACATAGGTTTTTTTTTTTCGAAATATTAAATAATTTGTTTTTAAAATTTCAAATTTACTGAACTCGATCTCAAACCACCGCACGGGCAGACTCACCCGACTTACTACCAAAACAAGATTCTTAAAATGTATCCATGAGCACAGTATAAGCTTTCATTCATTGCTGAAATGACAACAAATCATCAACTTAAAATTTTAACAATCAAAATAACGAAATTATTGTTTCAATCAAATTATTTTGTTATAGATCAGTTGGGGTGTAAGAGGTTTTGCGCTTATTTATTAACACGTTGTATATACAAGGTTTAATTGCGTTAAGTATCGAACAGGGTGCTTCAGACCATCAAACTGAATGACTTTTACTATGGGTTCAATTTTTTCAACTTTTAAAGTTGATCCCATAGTAAAAATAAAACGGTAATTTGACTCCACTATTCTGATAATTTTCCGTATTGTATTTATCTAAAATCTAGTGAAGAATTTGAGATCAATCCATCAGTGCGGTACAAGATGAAATGAACTTTTCACAGCTATCGGAATAAAATTATGTCTCTTTACCCAACGGTCTCTAGACTTACACAAAGAGCTACATATAATAAGAAACGTTCCAGAATCCTTATATACTTATCTATGTACAATCCAATATACATAGCTCATGTATTATCGTACGAGACAAAAAAATCAAGGATCTTATTCTTAAGATTCGTCACAGAGCGCATGCGTTGATAATAAGCCCCGCCCCTACCTGAAAGAGATAACAGACTATTTCATATTTCAGTCCATTGAAATCAGATTCTGTAGATTGATTTCAGATAAACTTGATGGCAATCGAAATGAAAGCTTTTGTATCAGAAAGTGTCGTTTTGGGTATCAGAAGTTTATGGATATAATAAATAAATACGACATGAGTCTTAGCTAAGTAGATTGGTATAATATTATGATCTTTATTATTGATGGTAAATATTTTAGAAAGTTTGTACTTGTTATTGGAGTAGTTTTTCATTTGTGTATGCTTTTTTATATTTTGTATTCCTAAACATATGGGTAATAATAATTTTGACATGACTAATGTGTAAGTAATTTAGTAGTATTTAGTTAATCGAATTTAATCTTGTCTAGTTTTTGACTTTGTATTACGTTTTTTTATGTGTAACAAACTTAACTTAAAATTTGCATGCTATGTCATGGCGAAATGTGAGGATTTATTATTTTTATATATCTTCCACAATGTTACCATGTTTCAGCAAAAAAATACTTCTGATTCTGATTCTGATTCATGGGCAAGTAATGTTACGCTTTAGTTCCTGCGCCCGCGGCATGATACATCGATAAACGTTTTATCGCGCCTGCTAACTCATTCGTTCGCGCGCAAAAAGAAAGGGAGCTAGGGCGCGATAGCGTTTTATCGCGCGATCATGCCGCGGGCGCTGGTCGTGTTAACGTTTGTATGACGACTATGCAGGCTGATTATTTAAACATTTTTCAAAATTTTCGGGTGAATTTTGATGAAATTGAACAACATTTACTATGGGAGCATAATCCTTAAAAACTCAGCTGTTTCATACATTTGAGTCTAGTAAGCATTGCAGTTTAGTATAGAACAGCTGTTATTTTTTTTGCGATTTCTGGTTTTTTCCCATAGTAAAAGTTGTTCAGTTTGATGGTCTAAACCAGCCCTGTAAATATGTAAAGTGTTAATAAAATCACCTAGCATACTAAAAGATTCTATATGTTCTGTACAAGCAGTGGGATATTTGAACGATGAAAATATTGTGATGTCTTTTCAGTAATAGACATTATTTTCAAAAAACTTTTATGACAAAATTCTATTACATTTCAGACACAGTGGGTACTACTTTGGCTAATGTTTGGTAGTGGATCTAAAGTTCAGATATGTCTGATTTGATATCAAGAAATTTTAATATTTAAGTATGTACTAAATTCTGGTACCATAAATGGGACTTGATATAACCAATGTAGGTACAAGATTTATTTCATTCCAATATTTCAGAAAAACAACGTCTTCTCGTTCTCGTTTTAAACTGATTATAATATTCATTTAAAGTAATGTTAGTGTAATTGTTAGAACAGTAAGAAATACAAAATAGGTATTTACTCGATCAATATTGTAATTAATGGAAATTAGTTTATCTCATACAAAAAGGTGTGACGCGGGCGCATTATGTTGATAAATATTGATTACAATCAAATGGTACAGTTATGTCATCAAATTATGTAAAAACTGTTGATCTACAGAATAATTATGATTCCATATGGGCACAGCAACATAAACAATAGGTAAGGTTTATTTTAATGTTATGTTATTTTGAACGCATGCACGTTTAGAAAATTGTTTGTTCAACTAGGTACGTAGTAACTATTAAGGAACATGTAGTTCTTACTGTGTAGTTGTCGCTGTAGTTAGGCCGTTATTATTTAATTTGTATCTTTAGGTCAATGATACAAGGACTCACCACGTCATACAATATTCAAACTTTTTTCTTTGCGTCCATTATGCCACAGATGGGCAAAGGCCTCCCCTTTAATTCTTCAACCATCCCACATTTACATTTATACTTAGTGTGCATTTTTTTTGTCTCTCACAGTTATAAATTATAGTAGTATACTAATAGTTATACCTATATTACCTATAGCTATGTTGTCTATCTTTACATTAAGGTTAAGTACTTTTTGTTAATGGTTTATGTACCTAATAACATTTTCAAATCGTGTTTTTTGTCGTATAACCTACTTTATTATTCCATAAATTATTGATTATTATATCATAGAGCATTGCTACTCTGGCGGTGGGCGGGACACGTAGCTAGACGAAATGATGGCAGGTGGAGCAAAGCCTTAACAGAGTGGTGGCCGAGATTAGGCAAAAGCGAAGTGGGTCGTCCAGCAGCCAGGTGGGATGACGACAACTGGAAAAGTATCGGCAAGACATGGATGCGACTGGCATAGGACCGAGAAGAATGGCAAAATATGGAGGAGGCTTATGCCCTGCAGTGGGTAGATACAGGCTGAGAATTATGATGATGATGATGATTGGTACTCTAGTTCAGAGTTTCGATTACAAGTTGAACTAGAAAACTTGTCTGCATTATTTGAGTAACTAACTAAACAACTTTAGAACTTCATAGAACAACAATAAGATACAAATTAAACCAAGAGTAAGTTTGACCACAAGATCATAAAACTTACGAAGTGACTAAACGACAGACGAACTGTAAAATGAAGTTTCTTAAAAAACCAGTACAGTTAGTTTGAAAACTGGTTCAGATAAAAAAAACTTAACAACGTTTATTGTAGAAACAATATGAAAACGCGAAAATATTTTGACTATAAAATGTAGCTCCTTAGAGGTGAACATTTGTGAACACTAGTGTTGGAAAACCTGATTAAAACTCGATCACAAAAGTAATGCAATATTTTTGAAGGGAAACACGATTAACACGCGACGTATAGTATTTTCTGCAACGATGTAATGATATTATTGTAAACATTTGATACGAGAATGAAAATCAAAATATTATGTTGCCCCTATTTGGGCACCACTTAGTTTACTAATGGTACATTAAAATTACCAAATACATTAGTTTATTACAAGCATTTCACAGAACTGCAATGCAATTTTAATTAATTAATTCCATCTAACATTAGAGAGGCTCTCAAAACTGCAAGCATCTCCCAGGCTTTTTCATTAAGCTTTCAGCTACCTAGATATCAGATTTTAATTTTTTTCCTCTACCAACTTTTCATTACACGTCGAAACTAAGCAAAGTTTCTGGTTTAATTAAAGATATTCAGTGAAAACCCGCCCCGAAGCCTTAACTCACTGAGACGTGGTTGGCTTATTTTTTTTCGACACACTCATTCCCGCCTCTGAGGCCCTCCCAAACAAACAGTCGAGTACTTTGAAAACAATTTTCTTTTCGTCCAAATCTATGCTCTCATCCATTGTATCACAGTTGAATTTCACAACTCACCAGAAGGGACATACGTCGTTTTTGAAGTGAGGCAAAGCTTTTCAGTTCATTTCATGAAAGTGGAGATAGGCAAGGAAGGAATAGAGTCAGTTGACCGCGAGCTTTCGCGAGAGCAGACGTGTGCAGGGGTAGGTCGCCGCTCGTCGCTTGAAATTGCGTAAAACTTTACGTTGAATTTTCGTATCTGATTTGTGAATGTGTTGGTGAAAACTATTTGTATTTGTGCAGCTTATGGTGGTTGTGGGTTGCTGGTGTGTGTGTTTTAAAGGTAGGTGGTTTTTATATCTTAAGCGGTGTTAAGTTTTTGTTGCGCCGTCGGTGATTTATGAAGTTTTGTGCAAATTAGATCTGACTCAAAAATTCATTTGACTCAACCTTTTGAACATGATTTTTGTCAATTCAGAATATTAATAGAGCTAGCAATTTTATTTTATTTATTAACTACCCCAAATTAAATTACACTGGCCGATGGCCCTGAAAAGTAGACTAAAACTATTTGATGAAAATAATATTGAATTTAAATATTTCAATTGATTTTCATGAAAGTTGTTTCTTTCTAAAACTTTCAAAATAATTATTAAGTATTTCAAGATATTCTTAAACTTCTGGATGGTTTGGTTCTAATGATAACAATACCACTGGTTGTTTTAGAGAGTACATAGTTTTCGTACGAATAGCTCTTAAAGACCAATTTCTGGACGTCTTGAGAAAATGCTAGGTCAAAACAGTAGCTGAATCTGATAATAATGTATGATGAATGATGATGTATGATAAGAATGTGTGAGATAGAGGAAGCAAGAGGAGTACCTAGTTAAGAGAAGTTTATTCCGAGAGCGCAATGTGCGCTGCATACAAACGTAGTCTGGTGATATTTTCAATACTATCCTATTTTGTCAATACTAAGTCAATGAAATTTTTCAGAAACAATCTTGAAACTAATCTCTATGTTTGTATGAAGTCTGATTTTCGTTAAAATATACAATTTTAATGCTGGGATTAATTTAAGATTTGTTTGGAAATCTTTGAGGCACTGTAACTTTAAAACTAAACATTTTATCGTAAATCTGACTTCATACGAACATAGAGATTAGTTTCTAGATTGTTTTTGAAAAATTTCATTGACTTTAGTTGGTTAGTATTGAAAATATAACCAGACTACGTTTGTACGGAGCGCGCCAACGGAAAAAAAAGTCTCTGCGCCTATATTTATGCGAAAAAGGTGACTATATGGGCTAATAGTCCCAGTTCATTGATATTGTGTACACACATGTAAAGCCCTTTTTGACAATTTCAAAGCAAACAAGTAATTTAAATGAAAATAAAATTTGATCAAACACATAAATGGTATAGCGCTCGTTGGCGTAGTGGAGCTTCGGTATTGGAAACGATCACCGAAGTTAAGCAACGTCAGGTCCGGTCAGACTTTGGATGGGTGACCGTTTAGTGGTATTTCATCTCGAGCGTTTCCGTGCTTCGGAAGGCACGTTAAGCAGTTGGTCTCGGATAGTTCCGTCAAATGGCGTTGTAACTATTCGTTAAGCCAGGTCAGAGGCCCATTGGCGGCTTGAAAATTCTCTGACAGCAAGGTGACCACTAACTTGCCTCCACCAACACGCACTGGGCCCGCGTGGTGGAGTATGGCCCACTCCCTCTCACCCTTATTCGTGAGAGGAGGCCTTTGCCCTGCAGTGGGATTCTACAGGCTATAACTTAACTTTTAACATAAATGGTTACATTTATTGTTCATATTCGTAAAATTTTGTTAAATTGTGTGCTGTGTAAATAAATAAAATTAATTAATGAATGCCAAAGATAAAATGAAACTCGAAATAAAATTTTATAACCAATATATCGTGAAAGTTTTCAGTCGTAAACTTTCTTTATTCAACACAAACAGAAAAGGGTTTAATTTACAATATTTTAAGTCCAAAATCGCAAATATTGTACTGTATGTAAGTAGTTGGGTAATACGGTGCATCGGTTAGAAGGATCTCTCCAACATTCGCTCGGGGGTTCAGCAAGAAAGCCTTATAAGTTGCTTGCACTTCTGGGTCTGAAAAAAAAAGAATAACACTTAGGTAAACAGAGTCCTTTTACAGTTCAGTTGAAAAAAAAAACTACCAACATTACATTTATTTCGATGGTATGCTTAAAAGTGGAATGTTTAGAACCTATAAAAGTATGTATTATCTTTTTAGTTTATTGGACTAGCACTTTCATTACTGAGAAATCTTTAATATTGTGATGAGGGTGCCACTGAACGGTAAAAGGAAACATAATTGTTTTTCTTAATATTACTACTAACTACTTTAACAAATTTTATAAAACTATAACCTCTGTTGCCTCTGCTTACAGTTCTGCTTATATAAAAGATATTCCATAAAAAATAAACGAGATAAAGACTTTAATTGTATTCTGGTAATTCGAGCGTCACGCGAAATCTACTACACTTTTCAAAAGTAATGGTTTAATTTAAAACAATATTTTGTGTCTCGGCATCACAGTATACGCCAAGTTTGAAAAGATTGCAATCGAATAAACATTAAACTGTGAAATAAATATACGATGCGCTCGCGCGGCCTTGTAATCGTAGTTAGTGTATGAAAATTTAATTGCTATAATACTATTTATTATTCGAATGAACATCAAACTATATAGGTACTAAATAAATACGATGCGCGTGGCCTTGCAATCTTATGTTCTCTTAACGAGGTTTAATAACATTGAATCATTCACAATTTATTATGATTTTTAAATTGATTAATGTTGATCAACCAGATAGATAAAATACATTAAAATGGCTATAAAATATTACAATTTATTAGGTTTGATTAACATACTAGCTAATGTTTCTTTTTTAAACAATAAGATAAGATTCAACACAATATACCACGATTCGACTCGCGTGATACTGAACGCAATGCGGCGAAATATTTTCAACCCATAGACGTCATTTTTGCAGTTTTTCACACCAAAATAAAAAAAAAATGAATGAGAAGGCTTCAAAAGGCGACCTAATCACTAAAAGCGAAGGTGTTCTTTTAAAAAACCGTTGGGATGAAATCTTTTATATGAAATGCCCTCAAACGGTCTCAAAAATTTCCGTCTTAAATAATCATAAGAATTTTTATACACATATAATGTTCATGACTATATTCCCCGAGGGAGTACCCAGAGATATTCTGAAAACTCAGAATATCCATGACTAGTAGTACCAAACTCTGTCCAGTGTGACGAGCAGTGAGCCCGTCGCCACTTATAATGCACAGTGGATACAATACATGCATCGATAGTGAAGCATGCATATTTCCTCACGATGTTTTCCTTCACCAAAAAGCTGTGTACATAATTCCGAAAAACTCATTGGTACGAGTCGGCCATTAGTGCGATTTTTGAAAGTTATGACTTTCGACGTATGCGTCGAACTCAGCAGTTGAAAATGTCAAAATTGCTATGGAGATATGCATCTTTGTACTGATGATTTGATTTTCAAAAATCATAATCCAGTAGTGCGATTTTTTAAAGTCAAATCAGCAGTAGAAAGATGCGTATCTCCATAGTAATTTTGTCATTTTCAACTACTGAGATCACCGAATGAGATTCAAAAATCGCACCCCTGGACGGGAATCGAACCATCGCGTCGCCTCCTGCACGGCAAGCATGGTTACTTGCCACTGGACCACTGTGGCTATGAGAATTAGTATATATACGCAAATTATAACATAATCTTCTTTCAAATGTGGTCTGAAAGAAGATGCCATGTGGAAAGAATGAGCGAAAGTAGGTTTACGTATGAAATTTAAAAGGAAAGTTTGAATGAAATGGTTGAAAGTCGTGGCCCTAGGCACACGAACGCTGACCAAATCGGAAATGTAATGAAGAATAAAATGTACCCGGAACCAACGAGCTTGTATGAAAAGACTAAGGATGTTGAGTAGGCGAGAGATGTGTGTCAGAATCGTAGCATGTGACGATCTGTTGTCACTGCCTACCCCAATAGTTGGGCATAGGGGTGAGCATATGTGTGTATGTATGTATGTAAATTATAATTCGTCTCAGAGTTTCGGTAAGTCCTACTAGTGAAACGCGGATGTTCTGAGTTTTCAGAATATCTCTGACAAACCCCTCGGGGAATATAGTCGTGATCTATGCTATGCTTATAATCTGTCTTACCTTTACTATCCGTAACGCGAGGACCAAATTCATAGTTAACGATTGGATCATTGACGAAAGCGAAAACAACCGTTTTTTCAAGCTGCAAATTGTAGATCTTGGGAATAATAGCTGTAATTACCACGGATTCTGAAATTTTAATACAAAACTTTTATTATAGGTAGTACCCGGGTTAATTGTAACGCGGGTTAATAGTAACATTGACAATATTTCGGTAACTAAACAAGGCAAGTATGTGTGTGTGCAAAGAGTGATGGCTCTTGAATGTCCGGACCTACTCTCCAATTGCCGTGTGTGCAACGTGGAGATGTCTTGTGTTCCAGAGGAAAGAATTTTATGAGCGGTCATTGTAATTATTTTCGATCAATTCATTAAGTTGTAACTTCTGAAATAGTCCATGTTTTAAACAGATATTACTATCATACGTTGTAAATTGTAATAGGAACTAGAAAATGGTACAGATGTTGAGAAGTTCATTATTTTTGTTTGTATTGCTTTTTTATGATTTTTTCTATAATTGACACCAAGGGATAATTGTAACACTTTTGATGGGGTTGATTGTAACGTTACAATTAACACTGTGTTACCTTACCATTGATCCATGATCAAATTTTTATAATTAAGGTGGTTTCCGTCCATACAAAACTTTGTCGTAGAACACTCGTAGACGGTATTAATAAAATTAATGTTTTATGTATGGAAAAATAGCTTAGAAAGTCTAGATTGCGCGTATCAAATAATACTTATAATTTATAATATTATTACGAAAATATCAAGCTTTGAAATTATTCATACAAAATCTTCGTAATTACATTATAAATTTTAAATGTTATTTGATACGCGCAATCTAGATTTTCTAAGCTATTTTTCCATACATAAAACATTAATTTTATTAATACCGTCTACGAGTGTTCTACGACAAAGTTTTGTACGAAATTGACAACTCTGCAACCACCTTAGGAAGGTTTGAAAATACTCTGACATCAAGTTGACTACTAACTTGCCTCTACCAAGCCGCACCAACCGCAGCGTTGGATGGAGAACGGCTGCTCCCTCTAACTCTGATTTAGATTGATTTTTATAGTATGTAATGTGGAATATTATTTGGTAGGCTCGCTTCCTAATTAAACTTTTTCAAAGTCCCCTTAAGACGCAATAGATTGAAAATTTCGTCCTTTGGTTAATGGACTCGGTAGCGAAATTGGATAACGCACTTCCCCGGTTTGGAAGAGTCCGGGTGCAAGTCCCGAGATATGATTTTCAATCTTTAATTTAATTAATAATTGTTGTAAGTAATTGTCTGCGAGCTCATGCTGACATAAAAGAAGAAGATGAAAAAATAAAAGAACTTACTGTAATTGACAGAATAATAGTCCTTAACGACAATCGGTTCCTTGGACCTCCTGTGGATTCTGAAGTATGAGTTATTCGATTGGATGTCTAGGCCTTTAAACTCAATGGCTATTACCACCTTGTCCGTGTCACGGTTAACACTGAAATTGAGAGATTTTTTCAAAGTCAATAAAACACTTAAAAACCGGTGAAGTGCGAGTCGGCCAATCGAGCATCGAGGTTTCCGTACCACAACATATCGACGCTAGAAAGCGAAAACGCTGTAACTGACACCAGTGTCAAAATTTTTTTATTGCAGATTCGTAATCAGAAAAAAATTCTGCGTCGAATGATCTGAGTCCCATAGCTCTACGGCCCTTAGAAAATTTTGTACAGCGTTGAAATTGCCTGTTATTTTTGGTCGACATCGATTTTGGTAGGCTGTAAATAGCACAAAAACTCTAAATTTTTACCGATTTGCATTTACGTCAAAATCGAGTTCCGTAGAAAAAACCAACAAGCTAGTTACATCGTTCGTCATATACTATTCAATGTGGGTTACAGCGTTTTTGCGGGACAAAAAATTGTAGTGCACCACATTTATGACATTTTGCTGTCCAATTGTTAGCAACGAATGTGGCTTATTACGTTTTAACTTAACCAACATTATGGCTACATGACGTGTTACAACATTCATTTCAAATCTCTATTTCTAGATCAAATCAATTTACGCTTTTTTAAATGTAGTATTCGCGACAAAGTTATTGCTTTTACCACCATCGATTTGGCGCTCGAACCGCTATGGTCTACCATTTACTGCGTCCCAAATCAGTCGATGGCCGTCAAAAAGGTGTCTTACTTTTGTTGTTCGCATTTTTTGGCGCGTAATTGGTTTCGTTTGAATAGTAGTAGTAGTCTTCTGGTTAGATACTGTTATTTGACATTTTTATTAGTTAATGTGTTCCCTTATTTTTTACGTTATTTAAAAAAAAGTGAAATGGATTGCATCATTCCCTTTATGAAATACAGGGTTCTTAAAAAGCGCATCATCGCCACCCACTGTTCAATAATGCTCTCCCAAGATGCGCTACAAAACTTTATCCTCGCCCTTTCATATCTAAATGTTGCCTCAGGTTCTCGGTCCACTGGACTGGAGGGGAAAGTACTCAACCACTTTACGCCTATCTTCGTTGTCTCCGTCTGAGAACTCGGACTCCCCGTCGATTCATAGCCAGAAATGAACAACACTTCACCACATTAACTTGCTTATTTTACAGCTGCTGTCTAAGATCGCTCGCTCTCTAATCGACTATGAATCTATAGACGTTAGATCACGTTAACGTAAGGGTTTCTACGTCGTCTACTACTACTATTTTCGTCCACGTTTAAATACTAAAGGTGAATATTGGTAGTAAAAACAACTTGTGAACTTGGTTTAGGATTCACATCGGTCTTTAGTTCTTGAAATGCGATTTTTCTTCTTTGCAGTGTAATTACAAATGCAGTGTAATAACAATACAAATGAAAAAATTTAAGAGCTCTTTTCACACCTTCGGGATAGGACTACCTCGGGTTACAGCACAGCCCTGGGTCCCTCGCAAAGGAAACCTGAGTGACAGGAGCCTTCATCCAACGCCTTCTTATTTTGAGCAGCGGGGGTCTTCCTAATCTGACTCAAATTAAGATCCAGGATGTCGCCAATGTAGTGGTGTATTTGGCCTACTTTTTTCTTCTTCAGGTTTCTCTTCATTACTGGAGGTCGGCAGTCAGCTCTGTATATGCCTGGCTGTCTCTTGCCAAACGAAAAAGCTTTTTAAAGGTGGCGATGCCTTTCTACTGTTTGTTCAGGCTTGCGAGCCATGTCATTCGTAGCCTATCTACTTTTCTTTTGCCCATTATTGTAGTATGAAGCACTTGGAAGGTATCGCCTATACCTACTTACTTCCATAGTAATTTTAAACTTCAGCTAGAAAATCCGGCCCAGAAGTATCTCGACCCTCGTAGTCTTCCTCACTTATACGATTCTGGGCTTTTCCGAAGCTACTGAACTGCCAAATCTGCTCATCGTCTCCTTTATGGGGCTTGTGTGTCAGACGTTGTATTTGTTACTAATTTTATTTTATTATTATAGAAAACCTTCAATACTTCACGTGTCTTCCTCTTGAACTCCAGTCTCGTTCGAGAGGTTGTGAGTAAATTTTGTTCCCTACTATGTAATATTCAGCAGGTTTGTAGCCTCGTTCTCAGTGGTATTGCGAATTGCATCAGATTTAGAGGATAACTTGGAAAATGTTTTATTCAAGCAGAATTTTATCATTGTAATATTGATTTTCTTTCATGTTTGAAGTTAATATTCTATTCTATTTTTATTTAATGGCGTTTCCTTGTTAGATTTCGCCAGTGTCAAGTAGTTTGAGGGAGTGTCTATCCAATCTCGAGGATTGTTTTTGAGTAAGAACAACAACTGAGAAGGAATTTGGAGCCTCGTGGCAGGCTGAGGCGCGAACCGCGCGAACACCACGCGAGAGACAAGTGTTCGAGGCAAACCCCGCAACGTGACTCGAAGTTAATATTACGGAGTTCCTCGTATACCTAACTTACAGACAGCTGACAGTTTTTTAAGAGGGTGACCAGACCATCAAACTGAATAACTTTCTATATGGTTCCAAAATAAAAATCGCGGAAAAGACAGCTGTCCCATACATTTAGCTCTAGTAGGACTGCACTTTTGAATAAAACAACAGTTTTTTTTTTGCGTTTTTGTTGTTGGTTCCATAGAGAAAGTTGTTCAGTTCGACGGTTCAATCATTCCCTTAAAAAGAGTTTCTTAGAATATTGTTGAATCTATTGATTACTGATACATCTCCAAATATGTGATAGTAATTTGTCAATTATGATAAATAATCAATCAGATTTTGCATCCTACCTTGAGATGAATTCATTGAGAAAAAATTAATCGAGAACGCTTCGCTGTCCAGTTAATTCCAGTTTCGACTATTCGAATAATAAGAATTAAGCTTTTTGTGCTTTTTTGTAACCTAATATTACATTTTGAATTACTTTCTGATGTCTTTACTTTTTAATAACACGGTAAACATTTTTGACTTAATATTTACGTCATTTCAATTTAGCAAATTTTTTCGCTGTTCTTGTGGTTAAACCATTACATGACTATACAAATTAAAAAGGTTATATTGTTACATCAATATTATGGTACTGGGTACATTACGGAATAGTGGGTTACAACGATTTCGATTTCCAAAATAAAGTATTATTTTATGAAATCCATACAATAATCGACTTCAGTTACAGCGTTCTATGGGGTTGAAAAAAAAAGTCCATATGCTGTAACCCACAATAAAATTAAAAGCAGGAACATTTAACGGAATCGGGAAAATTCGTATCATAGCTAATCTTAAATTATATTTTCTATCCGAAAATGGCATATGTGGGACTAACATTAACGAAGTTATGAATTTTTTTCTGAAATCGCAAAAGTTTTTCGGGCCTGGTGTAAAGTTTTCCTTTTGTGGGTTACAGCGTTTCCGCTTTCCAGCGTCGATATTAACTTAAAAATAGTTATTTGTTATGCTAGGCTGCAAAGTTGCTTTTTGACGCGAGTACTTTTATTGAAACCTGAGCAAGCGAAGGATTCTAGGATTCTAGGATTCTAGGATAGGATTTCAAATAATAGAATCCTGAGCGTTTAGCGAAGGTTTCAAAGGTACGAGACGCAGAATAACTTTGCAGCCGAGCGAAACACACAATTTTTCACCTCACAACAGCGAGGAAAAAAAGTGAATTGCTAAAAAGAACATTTCAAAAAGTTTTTATTTTCGAGCTGGCCAGTGTCATGAAATAGTTATTAAGCATTTTCAGTGCATTGGCGGTATACAAAAATATTGAATAGACAAATTCGAATTTCAAAAACTCTTTGCACGCTAGCGGATAAAATACACTTTTGCACTCAGATTTCGAACGATAAACAGAATCTTTCCGAGCTTGTGAGGTGAAAAAGTTTTTTTTTCTCCGGAACCTTTAGCGCGAGACCGACTCACTCTTGACCAGTTTTTATTATTTGTTGTTAGACTGTAGAGCTTACTCTATAATCACACTATGTTTGACGCTTGTATGTATTACCATTTTTACTTTTTACAACTAAACTTTTTACGATACAACAACTTTAGACAAATATTTTGTGGAAAATGGCGCTGGGCTCTTTTTTTTAAAGAGGCAATTACTTTATATACGACATTCAACCAACGACATTTTGTTGCAAACAATCTGATATGAAAAACGTTATAAACTTAATATTTATTTATTTATACTTAACACAAATTAATGTTAATTTGTTACCTAAAATAAATTTGTTGATAAATAAAGCGTTTATTTATCATATTTTATTGATATTTTAATTAAAACAGGGTAATTAATTCCACAGAAAAAAAGTTTTTTTTTATATAAAAACTCTTTGCTGATATTTAAAAAAAAACTATAGAAATATAATTTTTCTCTTCTTTACTTAAAATTACTTTAAAATTTTCTAGAAAAGTCTTATTCAAAAATGGTTCCCGATCCCTATTAATATTATTATACACGTTGAAAGAGACAAACAACCACTTACAAGAACTCTTCAATCCTTCCGTTGCTAACCCCCCGTATCTTGACTTTTCGTGGTGTTATAGTCAGATTGACCCTGGGTACGTAGCTGGTGATCTGCTCCCGGTATAAAGGCTCCGGGATTGGGCCCTTGGTAACCTTGCAATCGGCGTGTTGAGCGAAGAACCGACGGATGCAGTCGATGTCATATGAATTGCATGGTCTTACTATGTTTCCCTGGTCTACGGAAGAATAAATAAAAAAATGTATCGTCTTTTTGGTATGAAATGAGTAAAAATTCGCATCCGACCGCTTTCTTTTAATGCTTAAATGCGACAATTCGTATTTGATAATTTTAAAACAAAATAATAAATTTAACTGAAAAGCTCTATTGATTTCGGACCGATGATTTTATTGAAAATATGTTGTGTTCCCCCTTAAGGAAATAATGCCTCGACTCAAATAAATTCATTTACATATTTCTATCTGGTACTATAATAATCATAATAATACAAGTCTAGACTTGATTCTGGTACGAGTATTGTACAATCGGGTACAACAATGAATATCAAGGAGCTAGATGAGAATGTTCAAGATATATCTTGAAAATAGGTTTAAGAATTACCTGGGTTGCCAACGTTGAAGTTATTCATCGTCTGTTGTCCGCCGTTTAAATTATTGTTATTGTTGTTACTGTTGCTATTAATATTAAAGTTGCGATTTGAAATGCCATTGCTAGTACTTAAAGTTCGCATCATACTATTAAGATTCCCACTATTGATGTTATTAAAAACCCCACTGCTAGTACCACCATCGGAAGATCCAATGTTAATGGTGTTGACGTTATTGTCAATATCGTTATTAGTATTCCCGTCGTTATTGTTAAGGTCAGAATTTTCGTTGTTATTTTCAGTGTTCATATTATTTTGATTTGAATCATTGTTATCACCACCCCCATCACTAGATTCCTGATTTTGTACGAAACTAGCACTTGTTAACAAAACCACTAAAATAAGACACTTCATTTTGTGTCCGTTCGTACGCTTATTATTATTTTGTAAACAATACCAGTGACTTTATAGGTGAACAATCGCGTGAGAAATCATACCAAACTGGTATTACATAAATTATCCATAAAACTGTTATTGATTTTAATAACACTGAAGATTACACTTTAATGATGCGTATTATTTAGGTATTTAGGTTACATGTTTATCTCAATCTAAATCGAACATTATCATTTTTATAAGAGGCACATGAATTGGGATTAATTTTTTAAGTTGTTTGTTAATTTTATACTTAGTCTGAATTATTGTTTTGTGGTCGATTTCAAGATCACCTGCAACCTAAAAATCTAAGTGTAGCTATGTTGTATCTGCATTTAAGATTATAAGGCTATCCTTCCAGAGTCTTTGAACAATTTTTAAATAAAAACGCTTATTGATGTTTTCTGTGTTATTTTGTTTCTTTAGTTAATACAAGCCTTAAATCTGGTCTATACAATCATGTAACCAAAAGTCAAGGGACTAGACGATAATGATTATACGGTATAGTCTACCAATGACCGATTCTAGAAATGATTTATATATTTACCACTAGGATATTTTATTTCAACAGATACATAAAATAGTGACATTCAATAAAATTTCAAATAAAGTGACATAAACTAACTAAACATACGATTATTTTATTTTAAAAAGAAGATTAAGAATTACCTGGATTGCCAACGTTGAAGTTGTTCATATTCTGTTGTCCGCCATTGAAATTATTGTTGTTGTTATTATTATTACTGTTGCTATTAATATTAAAGTTGCGATTTGAAATGCCATTGCTAGTACTTAAGGTTCGCATCATACTATTAAGATTCCCACTATTGATGTTATTAAAAACCACGCTACTAACACCATCGGAAGAACCAATATTAATGGTGTTGACGTTATTGTCAATATCGTTATTAGTGTTCCCGTCGTTATTGTTAATGTCAGAATTTTCGTTGTTATTATCAGTGTTCATATTTTGATTAGAATCATTGTTATCACCACCACCCCCATCACTAGATTCCTGATTTTGTACGAAACTAGCACTTAATAACAGAACCACTAAAATAAGACACCTCATTTTGTGTCCGTTTGTATGCTTATCATTATTTTGTAAATAATACTAGTGACTTTATAGGTAAGCAATCGCGTGAGAATTTTTATCAAAGTGGTATTCAATAAATTATCCACAAAACTGTAATTGATGTTAATTACACTGAAGGTTAGGCTTTAATAATGCGTTTTATTTAGATATGTAGGTTACATGATTTATCTCAATCTAAATATTGACCTTTAGATTTTTTTACGAGGCGCATGTGTTTGATTTGTTTTAATTATCAAAATATCGTAGATATTTTGTATCTGACTGCTATGTTTTTAAGATCCTTCTAGTGTCTTTGACCAATATTTTTTTTATTTAAAACGCTTATTGTTGTGTTCTGTACTGTATAGTCATCATAATACAAGCCATATAACTGATACTGGACTATATGACAATAATTATACGGTTAAATGACCGATTCAAAAAATATTCATTTATTCTAAAATAAGTTTAAGAATTACCTGGGTTACCAACGTTGAAGTTGTTCATAGTCTGTTGTCCGCCGTTGAAATTGTTGTTATTGTTGTTGTTATTATTATTATTACTGTTGCTATTAATATTAAAATTTCTATTCGAAATGCCATTGCGAATACCAAGAGCCCTCATCATGCCATCGACATTTTCACTATTGATGACATTTAAATTCTCGTTACTGATACTACCGAAAGAGCCAAAATTAGCATTGTTGACGTTATTATTAAGATCGTTTTCAGTATTCGTGTCGTTATTGCTAGGATCAGAATTGAAATTCCCACTATCTATGATATCAGATACCCCGCTATTAATACTATTGAAATCGCCAAAATTAGCATTGTTGACGTTATTTCCAATATCGTTTACATCATCTGGGTCGTTATTGTCAAGATCAGAACTATCTTCATTGTTATCATTGTTCATATCTTGATTAGAATCATTGTTATCAGCACCCCCAGCACTAGATGTGTAATTTTGTGCGAAACAAACACTTATTAACAAAACCACTAAAATTAGACACTTCATTTTGTGTCCGTTTGTATGCTTATCATATTTGTAAACAATACCAGTGACTTTATAGGTGAACAATCGCGTGAGAAATCAGATCAAACTGGTATTACATAAATTATCCATAAAACTGTTATTGATTTTAATTACACTGAAGATAATGTTTTAATCATGCGTTTATCTGGTTTTGTAGGTTACGTGATTCATCCTAATCTAAATTGACCTTTACATTTGTAATAAAATTGTACAAATATTTTTCATTTAAGACGCCTATTTATGTGTTTTTCATTATGTAGTCTTTATAATACAAGCCTTAATAATTATGGTACTGTACAATAAATCATAAAATACATTTTTATTTAAAAAAGCCGTTTAAGAATTACCTGGGTTGCCAACGTTGAAATTGTTCATAGTCTGTTGTCCACCGTTGAAATTGTTGTTATTGTTGTTGTTGTTATTCATATTAAAATTTCCATTTGACATGCCATTGCGATTACGAAGAGCTCTCATCATATCATTGATATTCCCACTATTGATATTATTGAAAATCCCATTAGCAATACTATTGAAATCGCCAGCATTAATATTGTTGACGATATTGTTAATATCGTTATTAGTAGCCCCGTTGTTATTGTTAGGACCAGATCCACCGTTGCTATTATTATTGCTATCACCACCCCCATCACCAGGGCCTTGAATTTGTGCGAAACTAGCACTTATTAACGAAACCGCTAAAATTATACACTTCATTTTGTGTCCGTTCGTAAGCTTATCATTATTTTATAAACAGTACCAGTGACTTTATAGGTGAGCAATCGCGTGAGAAGTCATATCCTGGTATTACATAAATTATCAATAACACAATGTTACATTATGGATTGAGTTTATTGATTTTAATTACACTGCAGAGCAGATTATGTTTTAATCATGCGTTTATCTAGATTTGTAGGTTACACGATTTATTATCAATCTAAATTGACCTATTGAAATTTTTTATGAGGCGCATTGTGTTTAATTTGATTTAGTACTTACTTAATTTGTTTCGGAGTCGATTTCAAGATCACGTGCAACCTAATAATTAATGGACCATAGTTATGTTGTTACCGACATTTGAATTAATCGTTTGGTCAAAGAAATGCCTGATTTTTTCATTGTATTATAAAATCCAGCAATTGCATTCAGTATTTTAGAAATTGCTATTTCTCACAGAAAAAACCTTGTTTCATTTATGAAGCTTTTTAGAAAAATCTAGGTACGGAAATAGCGATAAGCTCTAAAAATATGATGATTAGTATATCGATTAGATTAATTTTCAAAAATATACCTAGTTCACAGTAACTAATTTATCTTAATTTTTTCAATTATGGCAATGTTTTAGTGGAGGTGAGACATGACGCGAGGTTGCTATAATGACTGTTTAAGTAAACAAGCCTAGATCAAAGTGAAATTAATGCATATGCCCAAAGCGCGTTTAGTTAAAGCTACTAGTACACTTGGTCTATACAAAGTAGCACACGTGTCTTTCATCTCGGTATTTGAAGTAGGTATACCTGTCATTTGTTTTGACTTATTTTTCTGGTATGAAAAGGCCGATCTCTTAATTTTACTAGAGGAAACGGGTCATATTCCACCACGAAGACGTAGTGTGGATTGGTGGAGGAAACCTAAGAACCAAAGTATAATCCAAAGGCCTTGTCATTTTAGTGGTCAATAGGATCTGACAAAACAACTAAGTAACTAAAGTTCCGGTATGTAGTGGAACCGGGACCGACTTCGTGCATCTTAAAAAGCGCGTGGTGGACTAACGCCCAAATCACCCTATTAGAGGGTAGGCCTGTGCCCTGCAGTGGGACTTATAATAGGCTGATGATGAGATTGTACTATGTGATAAAAGGATTTTTCACACTTAAGAAATAAGTAAATAAAATACTAACAACAGCTTAAATAATAATTTATTTAATTTAATGCGTCTGTTGCCAATAAATTTAAATTTTTAAGAACTTAACGTT
This sequence comes from Agonopterix heracliana, assembly GCA_963693445.1. Lineage (NCBI taxonomy): Eukaryota > Metazoa > Arthropoda > Insecta > Lepidoptera > Depressariidae > Agonopterix > Agonopterix heracliana. The sequence continues at coordinate 7,224,584 of OY856321.1, forward strand.
TGGCATAGACCAAAATCACAAATATTTAACTGAATATAAGCTGGTAGCAATGTGTAGGAATTAGTCAAAAGCCTTTCTTGGGTAACTATAGGCACATTAGCGAGAAACTCGGTTATGGCTTGTATCACTGCTGGATCTGAAAATATACAATCACTTTATTATATTAGAGAATACTGAGCCTCCAGTGCTGCCCTTAACTGTATTTTTTTTGTTTCGTAACTATTACGTAACAATGTTTCAAAAAAACAAGAATGTCACATTATGTAGTCATTGCTTTTTATTGTTTTTTAATCAAAAACATACATACAAGGTGTTACTAAAATACAAATAAACCTTTAAGGAGGTGGTGTAGACCATCAAACTGAACAACTTTCACAAAGCGCGAAAAAAATAATTTCTACTCTACAAATCGACTAGAGCTAAAATATGTATGGGATATGAAATTTTTAGAGAAGTCCCATAGAGAAAGTTGTTCAGTTTGACGGTCTTAACAACCCCCTTAAGAGTTTTTAAAAATTTATTGTTACTTATGAAACACCCTGTATAGGTTTGTTAGAAACTATAGACACAAGAAATATAATTAATATTATATAATTCATGAGGAATATAAACTACAAATTCTAATTTTTACATGCTCTTGAACTTACCCGGATTGCTAAGTACTTCGGGACCAATATAGAAACCAGGCACAGAGTCTGCATAAGGAGTTATTTCAGTCTTTTTCAACTGGATATTTCCATCAATGTATGGAATAATTGCAGTATACGTTACAGAAGCTGCAATGAAAATTGTTATTTACATCTGATATATTTTGTCACACTTTTTGTCTTTAACTCTTACATTTTCTAAAGATACTTTTATCAAAGAAATAAAATCTCTATATTATTATAATGAATGACATTCTTTCTAATAAACGACTAAATGAAATAATAATCATACATCAATATGTCAGCCAAAAGACTGCTATGCAGGACATAGGCCTCCCCCAAGGATCGCCACAATGACCGGTCCTGCGCTGTCCTCATCCAACGGAATCCCGCCACCTTCACCAGTAAGGTAGTCGGTCTCTCTTTTGGGAGCCTACACACGCTGCTCTTTCTGGTATGCGGAAATTTAATAATACTTACGGAAAAAGTCGAAACCATTAGTCAAAGCAACAATTGGTTCTCGACCGTTGCGGTAAATGTTAAAGTAGATGAGGGGTAAAATGTTCATGAAAAATCTCACTTGTATAGAGAATACAATCTTATTTGTACGTCTGTTTATACTGAAACAATAACATTAAGAAACATGTTTTGAATGTCTAATCTAATTATTATATTCGTTCAAAATTGTTCACTGTGACAAATTGCATCCACCAATCTTGCCCCCACCAGCAAAACCGCGTAGTGGAGAACGCCCTGGTCTCTATCACTTTTCAATTCATGTTAGGAGGCCTGTAACCTTTAGTGGGATATTCTAGCTAGGTAGATGATGATGACTCATTTATTATTGTAAACTTATAAAACAGGTCCGTGGCTGACTGAATAATTGACTGACAGAGTACGCACAGCCAAACCACTGAAGATAGAAATATGGAAGGAATATACATATCCTAGAAAGGATGTAGTGGTGCGATTTTACGAAAATCAACCAATAAAGAGGTGCAACGGGGTGTTTACGTTTTTGGAAATCAATGCGAATGAAGTCGCGGGTAAAAGCTAGTGTTACATCAATATTTTATATAAAATTTCAAAAACATACTAAAACTCCTCAATCCTGGTATTTCTGAAGCCATTAACCACGAAATTGTTTAACACCGCAGACGTGTTAACTAAGGAATAATACACGTTCTCTTGACTCATAAACAGGGTCCTTGGTAATGGACCTCTGCGTATCTTACAACTAGAATGCTCAGCAAAGTATTTACGGATACAGTTGAGATCGAAGATGCGACAGGGTCGTTCTATTATGGCGTCAAAGTCTGAAAATCATTAATATTATTAAAACAGATTCATGAAACTCTTTCTGAATATAAAAGTACTTGAGTAGGTACCTAAGTACTACCTAACCAATAATATTGTTACGTAGAGTATTCAAAGTAACTGTTCTTATGGAAAGACGAAAACAGTTGATGTAGAATTGCTTATTATTAAATTACCTGGATTTCCAATGTATTCTTCATCGTATTTATCATCATAAATATTATAATCATCACGGAGAGTGTTATTCTTTCCGATATATTCTTTATGATAATCAGTATCTTTAAAAATAGCATCTTTTAGATCTTTTTTCTGCGATTCATCGTCTTGTCCATTACAGTTTACGCTAAATAGCCAAATAATGATTATCAAATGTATTTTCATTATATTTGGTGCACAATCAATAACTGTGTTTTCACTTAGTCATAACGTGATGAACCAATGTGTGCTTGTAGTGCAAGGTATTAAATTTATCTACTAATTTGGAAGTTAATGAATATTATCTGCTGGTTATCAGGTTAAGGCTTATTTTAGTAATTGGCAAAGCTAATTAGGTTATAAGGACCTTGTTCTAGTATTTCAATTATTTATAATGTGTGTTGAATTTATTTCTTACTTTTCAAATAATTTGGCTTGCTATACTAAAAATTGTGTAATCTATTTTCTTGAATCTATCTATTTAATCTAAAGTAAGCTCTTTAATATAAATATTTTACTGAAACCATCATCATTGTCAGCTTATATAAATGTCCCACTGCAGGGCACAGGCCATCCCTCAGGTAGGATGTGGTATAAAATTGCTTTCTCGAAAACAGCTCTAACGATTTGGATAAATTTTTTTATTTAGAAAAATTTTAATTTTCCAAGATAATCTAGATAGGTTGAATTACTGAAACAATCAGTTTTCACACACAAAAATTATATTTCTTGACTCATTATTACACCTTATCGAACATACACTAAAAGGAAGCAACGTTTCTGAACAACCTAAAAGGGATGAATGTCGCGAGTTTATGCATTATGTTATAATTATCTCATTGAGATAGAAAATGCAGCTTATCCTTAGGATAAGCGAAGTAGGTTTTAATACAGTTTTAATATTACAGTGTTCACAATCATAATAAAAATAGTTGCATAGCATATGCTCACGACTACATTCCCCGAAGGGGTAGTCAAAGATATTCTGAAACCTCAGAACATCCAAGTTTCACCAGTAGTACCGAAACTCTGTCCAGTGTGACGGAGGGTGAACCCGTCACCGCTTATAATTGACAAACACATACCTTGAAATTGAAGCATGCAAGTTTCCTCATGATTTTTTCCTTTACCGAAAAGCTAGTGGTGTTACAAATCTTACATAAATTCCGAAAAACTAATTGGTACGAGTCGGCCTGGACGGGGATCGAACCATCGCCTCCTGCACGGCAGGCAAAGCTCGCCACTGGACCACCACGGCTTTTGTTTAAAAATAATTAAAATTCATTATTTCCTTAATTCAACATAAATTTAATAAAATGTAAAACAAACAAAAAAAGTGTAACTATGGATCCACAACTTGATTGCCTGCAGATCAAACGCAACTACATAATGTTATTAGAAGATTTCACAAATTTTTCAAACCAAAATCGCAAATATTGTATTGAATATAAGCAGGCAAGACATAGTATGAGTTACTTAAAATTAATTCTTGAGTATCTGTTTGTAGATCAGCAAGGAACTCAGTCAAGACTTGTACTACTACGGGATCTGCAAAATAAAACATTGTGTTTCCTTACGATTGCAATATTAAAGATTTGAATTATATGCATTTATTAATCAACGGCCGATGAGGTTTGAAGAATTCTCGAGTGGCAACCGCGTCCTGGACAGCATAGCGTGGGTAAACCCCCTAAAAGGTGGATCAATGACTTGTGAAGGTAGAGGCGTGATTTTATCTGAATTTGTAAGAAGGTCACTAAGTGGAAATCAACTAACAGTGCAATTTGTGAATGGAATAGTAAAATATGTCGCATTGCACACAAACACTATTGAAGGGCCGAATTAAATATGCCTGAAGCCTTGACCATAAAACGGAATATGACATGACGGATGTGTCAGAGGTTTAACATTTTAATAGCATTTAATAGCAGAAACCAGTCATTTTAATTGAGTCTTCCGTTTTTTATTATTTTATTTGTTTTTAACCCTTAGGTTATAGCATAGCATGCTCACGACTATATTCTATAGTCAGGGATATGCTGAAACCTCATAATATCCACGTTTCACTAATAATACCGAAACTTTGTCCAGTGTGACGGGGATTAAGCCAGTCGCCACTTGCAACGGACACCCTTAGGTTATAATATTTATATTCTATTACTTAGCAGACGCGTTCAAAAATAATTGGTATTACAATAACAATTATAATTATCCTGGTTTTTTACTGGCATTGTCTAACAGCCCTTCTTTACTTCAGATAACTCCTGTTTAACCAAAGTCAGCAAAAAACAATTGATAAGGATGCCGTTGAAAGAAGGTTTACAGTTCTACCTGGATTGTTCAGCACTTCAGGACCGATGATAAAACTTGCCGGAATGTCAGCATAGCCTGTTATCTCTGCCCTTTTGAGCTGTAGATCATCTGTGTTTGGAATGATTGCGGTATATGTTACAGATGCTGTAATATTAAAAAAGATTGTGTACCAATATAATATAAAAAAGTTGATAACACTTAAATATTGTTAGTTATTGATTCTGTTTCGTAACCTGCAGAAAGATAATATGCGTAAACGACGCGTGATATAATAATCACAATCACAATAATAACCATCATACTCATAATCATTGTAATCATGATCATAATAATGCTTAACACTTATTTATATTTAAGAATAACAGCCTTCCAGATAATGTTATGTTTGATGTTAAATGTTTTATGTATAGGTACATAGATATCAAGTCAATTGAAGAGAATATAAATATTATATAGGAACTTACGGAAAAAGTCAATGGCTTCAAACACAACAACAACTGGTTCTCGAGCATTGCGATAAACTGTGAGGTACAGACTCTGTGCTATCTTTGATAATCCCCTAACTTCAATAGAAAATACCATCTTGTTTGTACGTCTGTTTATACTGAAATATAAAATAAGCAGGCTGTAATTGATGGACAAGATTTGTAAATCTAAGCAGCCTGTACCTAAACAAGAAACATAGAGTTTTTGACATCTTGAATATGCCGGAGTAAGCGCAAGAATACGTTTTACCCTGCTTCGAAGAGAGACGACAAAACTGACAGACTAGTTGATGGTAAAAAAATGAATAATATACAGGTTGTAAGAGACAGCCGTCGCAAACTGAAACAGTGAACTTAGACAATCAAATTGAAAAATTGCTACTGTCGCATACATATGGGGGTCGAGTAAGATTGGAGGTTTGTATGGAATACCTAGCTGTTTTTTTTGTTACGTTTTTCGACATTGGTCCCATGGAGAAAGTTGTTCAGTTTGATGGTCGGATCATCCTGTTAAAAAACCGTCAGCATATTTAGAAGTACCCTACATGGTATTCTATGTCGTTGTCTAGTCATCATTGTACAAGTTCAGGTTGGATTCTGGTACTTTCAATCGGCCTAGATAATCCGTGACAATTTCCAAGACATTTATTTATGTATTTGGTCAAAGAAATTCATCGTCCTCCCCGATTGATAAATAAATTCTTACTAAAACTCTTCAATCCTGGTATTTCTGAAGCCATCTATCTCAAAGTTAAGCGTAGTGAGAGACGAATTGACCCTTGAGTAGTACAAAGTCTCCTGGCTGAAGAACAGTTTCCTTGGTAATGGACCCCTGCGTATCTTACACATGGAGTGCTCAGCAAAGTATTTACGGATACAGTTGAGGTCGAAGACTCGGCATGGACGTTCTATTTTGGAGTCAAAGTCTGAAAAGATTTTTAGTTAAGTAACATTGTATAGCGTTTTATATTTCAAATTCATCATCAGCCAATACAGGCTGTTATAAAAGAAAAATAAACATTTATAACTTTTAAGTGGGTTGTTTAGACCATCAAAATCAAACTGAACAACTTCCACTACGGGACCAACATCAAAATCGCGATAAAAATAAACTATCCCATACATTTAGCTCTAGTAGATTTGTAGTTTATTATGGAACTATACTTTTTTTTTCACAATTTCCATATTGGTCCTTTAGTGAAAGTTGTTCAGTCTGATGGTCTTAACCACCCTCATCAATGTTTATTTGTATTTTTGTAACACCTTGTATACGTCTCACTGCAGGACACAGACCGATCCTCAGAGAGGGTATATATGGGCGTTAGTCCACCACGCGTGCCCAATGCGGATTTCTACACTTCACTTAGGCATCATATAATTTCTTTATCAGCGTATGCAGGGTACCTCACGATGTTTTTCTACACCATTCATAAACATCCATAAATGTTCCTTGGTCGTTATATTTTCCCATGATGTGATTAACGTATATATTAATTCACGACCAAAATCCCTTTTGGGGTGGTCAGAAACACCGACTAATGTCCTTGCATCTAAAATGGCCCTTTTTCAAATAATAATAAATAATTGCAAGTGTGGCATTACCTGGATTTCCAATATATTCTTCAACGTAACTATCATACTTGAGACTACCATTTTCACTTTTAAGGAAATCGTGATTTGTAAAAATATTTACATTTTTGTCGCTGCAGTAACAACTAATGATACAGAGTAAAAATAATATATATTTTTTAAACATTTTAAAAGATAAACTTGAACTATTTTACCACTGTACTACGTGCAATCTATTATTTAAAGACCAGCAGCAACGCATGATATGAAGGAAACAATAAATAAGGAATTAAGTGCCGACTTACAAATCAAATTAATGCATCATAAAACCAATTACTTACCTACGTAACAAATAAAATTCATGACTTTGAACCTCCACTACTAAATAATAAATAATAAATAATTGAATACTAAATTAAATAAAATTAAAAACATGTTAAGGGGTTACCTCCTGGTTTTGGGTAACTTTGTAACCATTTTATTCATTAACTATGCCACTTTTTGAGCTGAAAAATAAACTGAACCATCTACACTACACGATATGAGAAGTTACGTGGTTTTTCTAGAAATCGATTTTAATGAATAAAACCGAAGAAAAGGGACTCTAAAGTCACCCCTTTTTTGCAGTTGTAACCATTTTACTCTTACATTTTAATCGGAAGAACATGAAAATTTACAATATTGTTCACAACACAATTTAGAATGATGTGGTTTTCTATTTCGAAATTAATAAAAAATCATCAAATTTTTCAAAGAAAACAGCTAATTCTGACCGGAGCCACGCGCTCGTTCGCATCGATTAGTATGGAGAGTCGCGTATCTTATTTGTAGTTAAATCCTTAGTTGTCCTATACCTTAGTTGTCGTTAAATCTGCAGATCTATCTAAGAAAAAAGTCATAATCGTAACCTGAATAAGGTTTACTATCGCGTAAAAATGGTATAAGACTATTTGTTAAAAAGTAATTGAAAAGTTATGACATCGTCGTAATGGAGGTGCGATTTGTAGGTATTTGATAAGATTTTAGATTATATTCTGATAAGGTGTTGCGGGTTGGTGGTACATAGGAACCTATTTAGCACAACATAACTATAATCAAAATTGACTTTTTCATCTGTTCTTACAGCTTCGTATGGCAACTTTAGCCGGTCTTTTTGAAGGTGAAAAACATGACGGTATAAAAAAAAGGGTAACCACGAAGTAATTTCAGACATTTTACTTTTTTATATTAGTAATATCGTACCTTGCAACAATATTAAAACGGCAATCGGTAACCTTTTTGGTGATTAAAAAGACCCGGGGCTACAGTATACTATATTGACATTTTATGTAATTGACAAACCAAAATCGCAAATATTGAACTGAATATAAGCTGGTAGATAAGGTTGAGAATCGGTCAATAACGACTCTTGAGTGTTTGTCGGTGTATCAGGAAGAAACTCTACTAAGTTTCTTGTTACGGTGGAATCTGTAAAATAAATTAAAAAACAATAATAATTTATAAAATGTTCCTAGATCGTCATAAATGTCATCTATTTATAAATAGATTTGGGCTAAGATATAACCAGTTTAAAGCCTTTCAGTTCTCGTCTATCTAATAAAAATACAATTTTACAATAAGTGAAAAAACTGATTGGAATCGAAATTTGAATATAAGACAAAAATTCTTCAAACTGCTAGTTAAAGTATTATTTGCTGTAACATTACCCATAAAAAGATCTAGCTACATTAAAAAGACAAAAACGTAAAAAAAATTGGATGTACGGTGTTGATTCTTAACCGTCGATGTGTTTAAATTCGAAACTCTATTAGGTAATAAAGGTTTTTAATAGGTACAACAAAATACCATTCTGAAATTTAGTGTCGTAAAAATATTGGGTTCTTACCAGCATTGTTTAACAATTCAGGACTTATAAAGAAGACGGGCACTGAATCCGCAAAAGCTGTTATTTCAGCTTCTTTCAACTGTAGATCATCAATATTTGGAATGATAGCAGTAAATGTCACTGATGCTGTAAACACAAAAATAATATATCAGGGTCTTCATAACACACACATCCAATGTTTTAGTACTTTGTTTGTAAGTTATCACATTGTTACTATTTAAACTAGACTTTTGAAATTGAACGTTTATTTCACGAGTTACTTACGATATGTTTGGACAGCTTCGGCTACAACGACGATTGGTTCTCGATTAGCTCGAAAAAATTGAAAGTAAATACTTGGAGTACTTGTTGTGAACAGTCTGACTTGTATAGAGAACACCATCCTATTTGTACGCCTGTTTATACTGAAACATTAAATTTCGATATTATTAGGTATTAATGTACTAAAGTACTGTCGCGAAAAAAAGACTGTCCCATACATTTGACTCGAGTAGGTTTGCAGTTTTGGATGGAGCAGCTTTTTTTTTTCGCAATTTCGATGTTGGTGCTATAGAGTTGTTCAGTTTGATGGTCTGATCATCCCCTTAAAAAGTGTCAAAATATTAAGATGGACCCTGTATATAGGCTGATGATGGTGATGAATATATCAATATAACACTATGGATATTTAATCTTTGAGACAATGGCCTAGATGTTTAAACACGACAGCATGAGTCATTAATATTATTGATTTTCAAAAAGTGCTATCTCTATTTAAAATCGTATGTGACCTTAGTTTAGATTTAATGGGTTTAGCCTATCGTCATTTTGACATGCCATTTCATTCTGAAACATTACATGCTACAACTGCAGGCTTAAAAATATAATTTGAAGTTGTAACAAATGTTTTTATATAGCACAAACCCAGTCGGGTGTCGTAAGAGGTGACTAATTCCTTTAGGCATCGTGCACATCTTTGACGCCCAAGCCACTGCATCTGACCTCACTTCTGATTGTAACGGTCTCCCGACCCATCAGACAAAGGAGGGTATGGACGACAGAATGCGTATTTGTGTTCAGCGCGAACACTTTTGTACTTCCGTGCTCAGGATATTTTTAAGTTCCTAAACTAGTGTTCGCGCTAAACAATTATGTGGGTACTTTTCTATAAAGATTGACTTCCTCAAAAGCGATACTACTTTTTTATCTTTGGACACGCTGTTTGTTTCTGGTCATAGAAATGATATCTCGGGTTAAAATAAATCCATACGATCAAAATACTTACTAAAATTCTTCTACTCTGGTATTTCTGAAACCATTAACCATCAAGTTGGTCAGAAATATTGTCAAGTTTACCCTGGAGAAATAAATTGACTCTTGACTTATGAAAAATCTATCTGGTAATGGTCCTCTTCTTATCTTGCATTTGGAATGCTCAGCAAAGTATTTGCGAATACAATTGAGATCAAAAACACGACATGGACGTTCTATTACGGCGTCAAAGTCTGAAAAGTTTTTAATAAAATGTGGTCATTTTATATCCTGATTGTATACCATAACAAAGAAATGGTATTCATGCCATTCATAATCATTACTAGCCTATATTCGTCTAAACTGCTGCCTAATTCGAATTAAAATTTTTCAGGTTTCTTAATTTTTCTTTTCTAAACTATTATCAAACTTTAACTGAAGTGTGTCTGTACATTGAAGATATTTACAAAAAAATTACGATAATATGGTTTTTAGGTATCTCTGACTCGAAATCAACCTTTTTTTAGAAATTTCTCTGTCTGTTTGTTTGTTTGTTCGCACATCACGCAAAAACTACTGAACTTATTTTGAGGAAACTTTTTTTGTTTGATAGCTTATGACCTGACTTAAAATCTGACATATAATTTGTGCGGATGAAGTAAACACTAGTAAATTATGTAATTAAATTAACTACAAATTAATTATGTTTCCTTCACCAAAAACCAGTAGTGCTAAAAATTTGACATACGTTCTTAAAAATCTTTGGCATTGGCTGGAATCGAATCGCCCGTAAGGCTATGTCACTACTACCTAGTCACTGGACCGCCAAAACAAGCATTCTAAGTATCTACCAAAAAGGAATCAATCCAAAATAAAATCATAAAACCATTATTTTAGGAATTCCAGTAGAGTAGTGGTTGTAGTATTTATATTATGACAAAAGGGGCATAACTGTACAGTCATATCGTAATTGAGTCGAATAAGTTTAAATTCCTACAACACCACAGAAACTAAAATCTGGTAAGTATAATCAAGTTATTGCCATTGACCTCCTATACTAGACCCACAGTGTCATATACAATCTTAGCAAATTTTTGTGCACATTGACGCAAAAAACCGCACAAATTAAGTATGCATGCTGCTGGTTGTCACTAATACGTTGTATTTGATTCATAAACATAGTCGTATTTCGCTGTCAGCTAGTACAAAACGAGCTCTTTTGGTTGTGTCATTTTTCGAACGTTGATTGTGATACATTGGAAATCCAGGTTTGAAATTAGTGCAATAACCATAGACATCTTATATACAAACAAGACTCTTGTTTGTATATAAGATGTCTATGGTTATTGCACTAATTTCAAACCTGGATTTCCAATGTATTCTTCATCATAAAATCGGTCGTCCGTATTTCTGTAGTATCCGTAACTATTATTTATATCATCTTTAAATTCGTCTTTGGAATCCAAATATTTGTTTCCTTGAGTTTGTAATTTGTCGTCACACTTGTAATAACTTATGTCACAGAGCAAAAATATTACACAAAAATATATTTTCATTTTTTATACTTGCACAGTGCACAGACGTGTATAAAGTTTTAATAAATCATCAGTACAATTTGCACGTCTATTGTAATGAGTACTAGGTATTATACAAGGTGTTAAAAAACTTACACCAGACCTGGTAAATAGAGAACCATTTAGTGAATTTATTTAATATTATTTAGTTACATTTTTTTATCTGAGTTATTTATTCTATTTACAAAGAAAAAAAATACTAAATAAACACAATCATAATTGTACACAATCGATAATAGAAACATTTTCTGGATTTCCAACACCTACATTATTCTTTCTCGTATTTATCATGTTATTATCTGATAATTACTACGGGAACTGTTATTCTTTTCGATAATGAATTCCTTTCAGGTCATCTTTTTTCTGCGATTCATCATGATGTCAAAACAGTTTTGCTAAATTGCTAAACAGTTTAAAAAAAATATGATTCTTGCACAATGCAACAACGTTGCGTGATGAACCAATTTGTAGTGCATAGTATGAAATTCATCAGTTACTAATTTGGAAGTTAATAAATATTATCTGTAGGTTATCAGGTTAAGGCTTATTGTGAGTAATTGGCAAAGCTAATAGGATTATCTGGGACCTTGTTCTAGTGTTTTCATTTAGTTGAATTCTTGTTCGTTGAATTGCATTTTTACAATTTTTAGTAATTGGCTCACTGTATTACAAATGTCTTTCTCCTTTCTTTGATAATTTAAAGCTACCTTTTATCAATCTACAATATTATAAAACTATAATAGATGTCTCTATTTTGAAGAATATTTTCAAAAAAGGGCTACAAGATTGTATGTGAGTACCGAAATTACAGATTTTTGTCTATCTGTTTAGTTTTGTGTTTTAGAGCTCATGATTAAAACAGGTTAAATAAAACATGATTAACTAATAAAAACTATTAAGCACATATTTTATCTCGCCTCTTTATTGTTCACCAAAAACAAAACACATTATATTTGACAAGATGACGATTGTATGATATGATTTGGAAAGATATAAAATATAATTATCATAGATTTTTTTTGGTCTTTACGCGAGGACCAACCAAATCTTTGATAATTTGGTTATATTATTATGTTAATAATAAAAATATTGAAAATGCATTTAAATCAAAATAAAATACATTTGTATTTATAAAGGACCGAAAACAAAAACAACCTAGAATATCCACACCTTGTTATCCTGAGTTGAGAGATCAGACATCAGACAATTAAGAATTATAATTTGAAGATTTCACGAAATGTTCAAACCGAAATCGCAAATATTGAATTGAATATAAGCAGGCAAGAGATAGTAAGAGTCAGTTAAAATCAATTCTTGAGTAATTGTTTGTGGATCAGTTAAAAACTCTGCCAAGGTTTCGACGACTACGGGCTCTGAAAAAGAAAAATCTTGTATGTAGATAAAGACAAATTTAATAAGATTTGTTCTAAAACTTATCATTTATAAATTCGTAAAAAAATTTTTGGACTTCCCATACTATTTGCAATCAGCTGATCGTACTTTTATATGAAAAGTAATTTTTTTTTGCGAATTTCCTATATGTTTCTTTGGGAAAGTTGTTCAATGTCATGGGTACAATCACCCCTTCATCATCATCATCAGCCTATATACGTCCCACTCCAGGGCAAAGGCCTACCCTCTAGGAGGGTCACCCCTCAAAGCCCCACACCCCTTAAAGTAATGCAACTATTTACCCTAACACCCTGGTAAACTCTTAAAAATGCAAATATATATATATAGAATAATATATATAGAAATATTAATATAGAAATAATATACATAAATATATACCTATATATATATATATATATATAGGTATACTCTTAAAAGAAAACTTGAAGAAAAAAACGTTTCATGCAAAGGTTCTATCCATCCAAATTGTTTTGCTTATTTCCTATACCTAAAGGTCCCTTGGGAAAAGTTGTTGTAAGCGACGCTGCCTAAACTATTGTTAAATACTTTAAATATAGATACCTAGATATAACTACGGAGACGCTAAGCAATGTACCTACACACTGATGCGGTTTAGCCTACGTAAAAGAATGTTAGAAGTGTAAATGAAACTCAAAAAGTGGCACCAAAAAAAAAGTGTACCGTGTTTCAAATTTGTTCTTTAAAAACTGTACCTAGCCGACAAAACTCATACAACAAGTAATTTTTCATTGGGTGCCAAAAATTCTGTAGATTTTGGTTAGAGCAGTTAGAGTTACTCTTCTATTAGTTGTATGAGACAACAAGTAATTTTTCATTGGGTGCCAAAAATTATTTCGATTTTTTTAGAGTTACTCTTCTATAGTTATTCTTATTCGTAGGGTTTAGCGGTCACTTTATTATATAATAAAGATCGATGTAAGTAAGTGAGGAGTGTATGTGCGAATACCAATTTGTCAATGTATGCAAATTTACTTTTTTCTTATGCTTTTTTTAAAGCACCGTCAGTCGCCAGCACACAGCCCTCACTGCACATTTTTTGTATCCAAAGCCAGTGTTTTATTGCAAATCGCGACCCCTAAGCCTTCCATACCCAGCCACACACGATACAGAGTATCATTAGTACAAACAATTCTTAGGCCGAGATTCAGAGACGATTCTTAAGTCATAGTTCGAACTCCCGTATGTCAAAATCCATACATTTCGACCCTACTTAGCTCGAGCTAAGACGGAAAAAATCGTCTCTGAATCTCAGCCTCAGTACGCAATTCTTAGTACGCTTCAAAATATTTCTTCAAGATTCAAATATTTAAGAATTAAAATGCATCATTTCATAACGTACGCTTTTATCTCAATCTCTAGGAAGATCCCTAAGGGACATCTTATAGGACAAAGAAGATGATTATACTATTATAATAAAACCAATCTAATGCGAGTCGGTCTACTCTCTCACCGAGGGTTCCGTACCATACCACCCAACATATTAACTTACAAAAAAGTTTATTTCCTCCTCCCTTTAGAGCTAGACTGAGTCACACTAAACTTGGCCGGTGTTTATTATTGATGTTATACTTTAGAGTTTGTTCTATAATCACACCAAGTTTGATGCTTGTATGTTTTTTGACGATAGAGGGAGAACAAAAAACGTATACAAGGTGTTTCATAAGTAAGAATAAATTTTTAAAACTCATAAGGGGGTTGTTTAGACCGTCAAACTGAACAACTTTCTCTATGGGACCAACATCGAAATCGCGAAAAAAAATATCTGAAATCCCATACATATTTTAGCTCTAGTCGATTTGTAGAGTATAGAACATCATTTTTTTTTCGTGTTTTCGATATTGGTCCCATAGTGAAAGTTGTTCAGTTTGATGGTCTAAACCACCCCCTTAAATGTTTATTTGTATTTTTGTAACACCTTGTATATAAAAACTAGTTTCTTGTATGAGGACCCCCTTAAATTTTTAACTTTTTGTCATATTTTGTTAACAAATCCGACGTAAAAACGCACATTCTGTGAATTTCAGCTGTCTAGCTATTACGGTTCAAAAGATACAGCCCTAAATAGGTCGGACGGACGGACAACGTAGGCTTAGTATTAGGGTCCCGTTTTCACCCTTTGGGTACGAAACCCGAAAAATTAAAAATAAATAAAAAGGTGATGGAATGTTGAAGGGCCAAATAAAATAAACCCGAAGCACAGCATAAGAAAGAGTATGTCTGTATTAAGCGAAAAAAAAATTGTCTATGCCCGAAGCACAGATTAATAATAAGTGACTACGTAACCTGAAGTCATGACCATGACAAGGCTTATTACACGACTGGCTACGTAATATAACATCATCATCTTGACCACAGAACATTATAAGAGGGGTTAGATGTGCAAAGTAGGCGTGGAACGTGTAGCCACAGGTTATGCAACGATTTGCATAACATAAGGCGCACTGCGTGGTGCGAGCGAGAGGGCATGAGTGATTGTAGCAGCGTGAGCGGGAAGACAAGTGGCGACAGCCGTCTCCGATGCAAAAGCGCTACTTTGTATTTCTAACCCCTCTAATGTTGTGATCTTGACTGTAATCTGTGCTTGTACCTATACAATACAATCTTAACTATTATAAAACTGTAACTGAAGTGTGTCTGTACATTGAAGATATTTACAAAAAAAAGATTACGATATGGTTTTTAGGTATCCCTGACTCGAAATCAACTTTTTTTAGAAATTTTGTCTGTCTGTTTGTCTGTTTGTTTGTGTGTTTGTTTGTTTGTTTGTTTGTTTGTTCGCGCATCACGCAAAAACTACTGAACCGATTTTGATGAAACTTTTTTTGTTTGATAGCTTATGATCTGACTTAAAATCTGGTATATAATTTGTGCGGACGAAGTCGCGGGAAAATACTAGTAAAATATAATATTGTCAATGATTCAGAATCCTACCTGGATTGTTCAGGTAATCAGGACTGATGGCAAATAATGGTGCAATGTCAGCATAACCTGTTATCTCCGCCTTTTTCAGTTGTATATCATCTATGTTTGGAATGATTGCGGTATATGTTACCGATGCTGTAATATAAAAAGATATTAAGTAATTATGTTTATTCTGACATCTAACTTCTGATGCCTGACTATTATTTCTACGTAGTAAACAATTTATTTCGTTTTTAATTTTTTAAGTAGGTACATAATATTTTTTAAGCTTGTAGGAAGTCAACAAACAGTGTGAATAAGTATAATTAAAATAATATTAAGCTTTAATTTGTTAAATTTTCGGTATTCTGATATGTACCAAATTTTATGTTTATTATGGACATGCTCGAATCATCTGTTTTACTTAATCAATCAATCAAATATACTTTATTTTACACCAAAATATAAACAGTAAAATACAGAGAAAAATAAAACAAGAGAAGCTATCGCTAAGAAGCTATTTCTTCCAGACAAACTTAGGGTAGAGGCTTATTATGTAAATTGATGTTAATATAAATATTAAAGTAATAACTTACGGAATATAAAGTCAATGGCTTCGGTAAGAACAACAAATGGTTCTCGACCATTGCGGTAAATAGCGAAGTAGTCACTCGGTGACACCTTTGATAATCCTCTTATTTGAATAGAAAATACAATCTTGTTTGTACGTCTGTTTATACTGAAGCAAATAAAACACACAGGTAATAATCGATAGACAGAGCATTGGTGGCTCGTTGCGGAGAGGTATGGAAACCCAATCTCGAGGACCGGGTTCGAATCCGCACGGACGACATGCCATGTATCAAACGGTGAAGGAAGACATCGTGAGGAAACTTGCATACGCTGAAGAAGCAATTTCAATGCGTATGTGAAGTCCACCAATCCGCATTGGGCATGCGTGGTGGACTGAGGGTATCTCGCGTCTCGGCCCCCTCTGTCTGCGGGCGGTACCCTAAGTCAACTGAGATTTGGGGTACGCGCCGGTAGCAGTGTCAAAATTTATACTTGCGAGCGCAAGCGTGCACGTACCACAATGGTTCGAACTGCTTATACTGGTATAGGTAAGCTACGCTGCTAGATAATTGTTTTTGTACATAATACAAATATTATTAATTTTTATCATAAAACGTTAAATTAAAAACGTTAATTCATATCAAAAATAAATACTCAGATAGGTATAATGATCACTACCAATTAATAAAATATAAAATGATTAGACTTTTTTTTTATTCTTATATTTATTTCATATCCTCTGAACATTATATTAACAACCCTTAGCATGGCCTCCATATTACCGCATCGCCGGCGAGTTCCGCGGTTTCTTAGAAGCGCTGCGCTTGGCTACTAAAACATGCTATTGACCTTTCTTTGCCATTATTTCGTTCCGATTGATTATTAAAAACTTACTAAAATTCCTCAATCCTGGTATTTCTGAAGCCACCTATCTCATAGTTAACCTTAGTGTCGGATACATTAGTTCTGGAGTAGTACAATGTCTGATGGCTGAAGACCAGGTTCCTTGGCAATGGACCTCTGCGTATCTTACACATGGAATGTTTGGCGAAGTATCTACGGATACAGTTGAGGTCGAAGACACGACATGGACGTTCTATTCTGGCGTCAAAGTCTGAAAAGATTTATAACGGTTTCGTAGTAAAAATGTGTTTTTTTCTCTCACTCATATTTTAATTCCCTTTGGGATAATCCTGTAATAGACAAGGTTTAAGAGGATGATCAGACCATTAACTGAAAATTTTTCTCTATAGGACCAATGTTGAAATCAGCAGCAAAAAACAGAAAGTTTTTCAGTTTGATGGTCTGATCATCCCCTTAAAAAGTGTCAGCATTATTGAGAAGGACCCTGTATACAGGATAAATTTTATATCACTGCGGATAAGTTCAGCATGTATTCTACTCATCAAACTGAACAACTTTCACTATGGAGCCAACATCGAAATCAGCTGTCCATACATTTGAGTCGAATAGGTACTGCAGTTTTGTATGGGAGATATGATTTTTTTCTCACGATTTCGAAGTTGGCTCCATAGTGAAAGTTGTTCAGTTTGATGAGTAGAATACATGCTGAACTTATCCGCAGTGATATAAAATTTACCCTGTATACCTATTTGGTAATATCAAATAATAATATTACTTTACCTGGATTTCCAATGTATTCTTCAATGTATGTATCATCATACTTGATACTACCCTTTACACTTTTAAGAAAATCATTATTACTGGAACTTTCACTTTTCTCCAACTCTTTGTCGCTGCCGTAACAACCAATTTTACAGAGTACAAATATTAGACATAAATGTTTTATCATTTTAAAAGATAAATATGAACTAACTGACAGCTAGTGCAAACCACGAATTAATGAATAATAAATAAGCAGCTTAGTGCCTAATTACTCGAATCAAATTAAAGCAAAATCTGAAAATCAATTTACAACCTACATTTATAATTAAAGCGTAATACCTAGTAGGTGGAAATACCTCGGAGGCATCTTTTATTTATAATTTTACGACTAGATTTATACCATTTACCGAAACTAAAGTCATGAAGTGTTTTTGGATAGTTTATCTAGTGAAATCATAAACTGAATTCACGATTGGAATTACCTACTTCACTCGATAGAAAATCGTCACATAGATGACGTAAATGCATGAAAGCATTTTGAAAAAAAAATCTCGTTTTAGAAGAACCTAAAATAGTTTCCGATTTTTTTCATATATATACTCACTTCTTTTTAATCGAAAATACGGCTCACGCACACACTTTTCGGAGCGCTGGGCAATCGCGTTTCTTACAGAAAATATTCGTCGGGACCTATATTAACTAGAATCTAGTTGATTATAGGTAGTTAATTATAAATGTAGGTTGAAATGTATTATAGATACCTACTAGATGAGCGCGGCTAAGTTCGTCCACCTTAGAATCTTTATACACTTGGCCGTTTTTTAGCTTATATTCATCACGAATAATGTAGCATTCTAATGGTGAAAGAATTATTCAGATTGGTCCAGTAGTTTCGGAGCTAGTTTTAGATTGAATAAATACAAACAAACAAACAAAATATCAAATCATTCCTCTTTATAATATTAGTAATAATAACCTAGATAAACAAATAAAAATCATGACTTCACTAAATCGTTCTAGCTTCACACCTTCTAAAATGTAAAAAAACTTTAACTTATTGAAGTACCTATTCAGTATTTGTAGAGCATTGTTTAATCTGTACATTTTTCTAATAAAGGAGTCACGAACTGAAGAAGCTATTTTAAAGAATTATCTATCTTTACCCGACTGCGCCAGAAGGAGGGTAATGTTTTTATAGCAACATTTTAATCAAGGAATAGCTATAGGTGTTTTGTCGATAAGTTCTAGTTTCGAGTTATGACATTGTGTCGTTCTAGCGGTACGATTAGATATCTGATTAATATTTTTATGGTATCCTGAAACCTTTAGATATAAAAGGTGAGCCTTACTTTTGTAGCAAATTTTCTGAACACTCCAAAAGTGATTATGGGTCATGCAGTCATAATATTCGGACTTTTTAAATTCTTGATTCTTTGAAAATATTGTGTACGAATATAATGTACCTATTGGGTTTAAATCAGTGGTTCCCAACTGGTGGTCCTCTGACCACAGGTCGTCCGTGAAAGCCTTGGAAGTGGTCCGCGCCTTGAAAGCGGGAGGGTCTTGCCTACCAGCACATATATTTGAAAGGATTGCCAATAATTTGATATTTTGGAAAATAGAATGTCTTTAAAACATTAGATTTTTGAACTTTGTGGTCCTGTAACAACAAAACAATCAAAGTGATCCGAGGTCGAAAAAAAGTTGGGAACACGTTTAAATGAATGAATAAATAATTATTTGTAAATTTTATTATAATTTATAAAATAAAGAGACAAAAATGTATGATTTATTTATTTGACAAACGAAAATCGCAAATATTGAACTGAATATAAGCTGGTAGATAATACTGAGAATCTGTCAAGAACGATTCTTGAACATTTGTCGGTACATCGGCAAGAAACTCTAATAAGCTTTGTGCCACAGTGGGATCTGTAAAAACAAAAAATAAAAACATAAATAGGTACATAAGTAGTTTATTTTACATTGTTTCGGTACTACTGGTGAAACGTGGATGTTCTGAGGTTTCAGAATATTTCTGACTACCCCCTCGGGGAATATAGTCTTGAGCATATGCTTATGTTATAATAATAAAAATGAATTAAAATTCAAATGTTGTGTCAACCCTAGCATATCTGCGCATGACAGCGTAATTACATAATATACTGGCGATGGCCAGTTACAAATACTACAACATAATAATAATTATAAATTTATTATTATCGGTACTAGCAAACATACTTTCCTACTTACTACTTACTATGCCGGCTCAGGGACCCGCAGTGGGTCTTGGCTTACTAGCAAACTAAGGACCCGCGACTTCATCCGCATAAATTATAATATACTTACCAGATTTTAAGTCGGATCATAAATAAGCTATCAAACAAAAAAAGTTTCATCAAAATCGGTTCAGCAGTTTTTGCGTGATGCGCGAACAAACAAACAAACAGACAGACAAAGTTTCTAAAAAAAGTTGATTTCGAGTCAGGGATACCTAAAAACCATATCGTAATCTTTCTTCAATGTACAGATTCACACTTCAGTTACAGTTTTATAATAGTTTAGTTTAGATTTGATTTGATTTGATTAGATTAAGATTATCATCATCGTCAGATATGTAATTAGTACGGAATATAAGTTAATTTTGTAGTTACTCAAGCATTCGCTTGCATTCGAAAAACATTTGCGCGAAATGACATTGCGCGAAACAAGACACAAAAGAATTGCACAAAAATAAAGTACTTTTCACCTCACAAGCTCGGAAAGATTCTGTTTATCATTCGAAATCCGAGTGCAAAAGTGCATTTTATCCGCTAGCGTGGAAAGAGTTTTTAAAATTCGAATATTTCTATTCAATATTTGTCTATACTGCCAGTCCAGATAAAAAGATAGTAAAAACCATGCGTGCGAGAAAGACAAAAAGATTATGTTGCTAACTTGACGAACTTTGCATTCTTACATTCGTGCATATTATTGTCTTCTCTTTTTCGCGTATAAGTTTGTCCTTCACTATAATTTATTTGAGTGGAAAAAAGAGATAATACCTAAAATCTAAATTATAATCTCTTTGAGTAACAATATCTCTTGTCTTCTCTTTTACACGTATAGATTTGTCCTTATTTGTTTTTGCATATCGCACCTTTAAAGGCAAACCGTTACTAAACGAAATTTTTCAAGAATTGAGTTATCAATGCCATATCTTTCTTATGATACCATAAACTACAAAATGAATTTGACACTTTCCGTTTTAGGAGAGAGATGGCGCTTTTTAGTGCGGTACTAAACTAAAAAAGAGTGAAAAAAGATGACTTGCTAAATGCAAAACTGTGTCTAAACCAATTGTTACATGTTCGTTGAGGAATAATGACGGAAGTTTATAGGAATAGTGTGATTATTTGGATAAACACGCCTGCACATCACGTAAAGGCGATTTTGTCTACCCTTTTTAATTGGTAAAGTGTAACATTTTGTTTAGTCACAGTTTTCTTTTTATCAAATTATGCAATTCACACCCCTGGTTTTATCGGTAAAATGTTACATTTAGTATAACTACCCTTTACTTTTATGTTTTGGGATATTTATGCAATTATATTTACCACTAAAGAGTAATGATTGGGTTAGTCACCGTTTTTCTTATCTAGAGAGATAATAATTTTTGGTTAGTTGCAGTTTGCCACTTACATTTCATTTAAGACTTGATAATAAAATCGAATAGTTAATCTTAGTTTAATGGCATTGAGTATCACTTTTATACAAATCGAAAACGAAAGAAATGTTGTAATAGTAGGTACCTAATTTAGTTTTAGGTGCAGTGTGTAGGTAGGTATTTGAAAATAAAATATATATTTTTTAATGGGTTTTCATGGTAACAATAAAAAAAAACGTTGATTCAGATAATTTCATTTTATTGGTTCTTCACTTTCGTGGCTGCTATGGAAACAATAAGTTTTTTAAGAGGATAGTTCTTGCAGCAAGCTCCGTACAAATGAAGTACCTACGATTATAATATTTTTTTACTAACCAATCAAAGGAATCAAAATTTTTTAACACGATTTAGATCTTAATCTCTATGCCTGTGGTCAAATTTCCGTTAAAATATAAAGTTCTAATGCTAGGATTAATTTAAGATTTGTAGGTATGGAAATCTTTGAGCCACTGTAAGTTTGAAGTTAAAATGTATAGTACATTTTAACGAAAATCTCACACACACCACAAAGATTAGTTTCTAGATCGTATTCAAAATATGTAACTGACTTTTATTGGTTAGTATTGAAAATATAATCAAACTTCGTTTGGAGCACGTTTCAAGGACTATCCTCGAATGAAATGACTGCAGCCCCACAAAAATCGATCTGTGGGTGAGCTGAATCACATCCCCGATGCAGATTTTTAACTTTTTCGCTAAATCTAAAGTAATCGAATCGCAACCACAAAGCATCACTGTTACTTCATGTTCTTTTTACGGGTGAAGTAACTGCGGATACTATCTAAGTCAGTAACAAATAAGATCACCGAGGTAACAAATAAGATCACCGAGCTCAAACAAAAGAGGAAGATCTAACTCATCTAGCTCAGAATCGTCTTCAATTTCATCATCATACAACTTCATAATTTTCATTGAGTAAGTCTACCTCGGGTAAGGACTTTCCCCCGTTGAAGTAGATCACGACATAATAATATAGACATAATATTGGCTACCTAGCAATCTTAACAATCCCAAATTAACAATGCAAAATAAATGTATGGATCTCTCTTTGATTTCTAATAAAACATTATTTCGAAAATGTTATTTAATTTATCTTTCCAGGTATAATTAGAAGAAACGCTAACTATATTATTTTCAGTTTGATAGTAAAGTAATATCTTCGAATTATTCCGATTTTATATACTTTTTTGTATGATTACAAAATTTACAGTGACATCATAGTTAATAATCATAATCGAAAAAAAATTAACGGAAAAGTGTTACTATAAAAATTATAAACCATAATTAATAATGTTCCAATTAAAAAAATAACTTTTCAGAATTATAATGTAATAAAGTAAAGAAATATCTACACTATAACCTCAAAATACGGCGCAAACTACAACGTACTTAAATTTTATGACGAAAAAGCTGCTCATATTTCTTTATATTTGCTCCTGTGTAAAATTTGATATTTTTGTTTAGTATCGGTTTGTCTTTAAAGGTGCGATATAATTATTTTCCCAGTGTGGGATAAAAATATCGTAATAATATTTAAAATGATTTTTAATAATTAATTCATCTTGTTTACCTATGAGAAGTTATTTCTTTACATTTCCTTACATTTCTTGAATTATTTGCGCAGTGTCTCAGTACACATCGGGATATTTTTTATGCTGATCAATTTTTTTTCAATCAAACTGTGCTACACGTGACCGCAGTGAGACAGTGATTAATTAAATACAAGAGTACTATATCGCCGCAATAGAATGGGACAATGTCATGAAGCTCGATGTATCTGATGATGATCTAAAGTTAATGCTTGCACCTAAAATTTTCCTCGCTGTTGTGAGGTGAAAAGTTGTGTGTTTCGCTCGGCTGCAAAATTATTCTGCGTCTCGTACCTTTGAAACCTTCGATACGCTCAGGTTTCAATACAAGTACTCGCGCCAAAAAACAACTTTGCAGCCTAGCATAACAAATAACTATTCTGGGTACTGTTTGGTAGTTTCTGGTAGTAGTTACACAGTAAACACAGTTAACTATAGGGTCCAAGGGTTTCGCGAGTTCGATGTTGGTGCCATAGAGAAAGTTGTACAGTTTGACGGTCTGATCATCCCCTCAAAAAAGTGTCAGCATAGTAAGAAGGACCCTGTATAAATGAGTCCAATAAAATACCATTTCGAAATTTAGTATCGTAGTTAAAAAAAATATTGTTTTCTTACCAGTATTGTTTAACAATTCGGGACCGAAGAAGAAGGCCGGTAATGAATCTGAAAAAGCTGTTATTTCAGCTTCTTTTAACTGTAGATCATCAATGTTTGGAATGACAGCAGTAAGTGTCGCCGATTCTGTGAACACAGATAAATTATAGAATATAACCTTGTCATACCCGTCCACATATTTCCAGGAGTGGCTAAGACGTCGACCAAGGCTATTTTTTTTATGTGGGCTATTATAAAAAAATTTAAAAATTACACGATGATCCAAAAATGAACTATCAATGAATACTTATTCTAATTTCATTTCCGAAAAATCCAAAGTTTTGATAAACTCTCGAGCTGTTCATGCATAATTCGAAAAACGGTGTGCGGATTTCAAAACTCTTGATAAAGTCATTACTCATCAGTTTCTTGGAAGAAACTATGAGGGTTCCTTATTTCACTACGGAACCCTATAAAAACACAAAAGTTATTTGATCGCCTCTTTTCCAGTGGTAATATAGACCTTGCCTGCCGTGCAGGAGGCGATGGTTCGATCTCCGTCCAAGCTGACTCATACCAATGAGTTTTTCGT
Organism: Agonopterix heracliana; assembly: GCA_963693445.1. NCBI lineage: Eukaryota > Metazoa > Arthropoda > Insecta > Lepidoptera > Depressariidae > Agonopterix > Agonopterix heracliana. The sequence continues at coordinate 7,248,814 of OY856321.1, forward strand.
ATCGAATCGATTTCAAATTATGTACGATTTGTAACACCACTGGCTTTTCGGTGAAGGAAAACATCGTGAGGAAACCTGCATGCTTCAATTTCGAGGCGTGTATTGTACCCACTGTCCATTATAAGGGCGACGGGCTCACCCCCCGTCACTCTGGACATAGTTTCGGTACTACTGGTGAAACGTGGATGTTCTGAGGTTTCAGAATATCTCTGATTACCTCCTCAGGGAATATAGTCGTGAGCATATGCTATGCTATGCTATGCTATATTAGAGATTAGTGGTTCATTAGATAAAAAGAGGCTAAAATGATGATCATATTACTTCATAATTATGTGAAGGAAAACATCGTGAGGAAACCTGCATATGCTGAAGGAGAAATTCTAATGCATGTAGACTAACGCCCTTAAGCCCTCCCTGAGGTGAGGGTAGGCCTGTGCATTGCAGTGGCACGTGATGATGATGATATCATACTTACGATATAGTTGGCCACCTTCAGGTACAATAACGATTGGTTCTCGAGCAACGCGGTAAAATTGCAAGTAAATACTTGGAGAATTTGTGGAAAAGAATCTGACTTGTATGGAGAAAACCATCTTATTTGTACGCCTGTTTATACTGAAACATAAGAAAGCAATAGTAAAACTGTAAAAGTTAATACCAGTGATTCCGCTATGGATATTTAATATGTGTGAAAACTACATTGGTATTTACTTTCGCTAGATATTTTTAAACACTTCACAAAAACGACCACCTTTTTTTTAACTCTTGCGTGACTATTGCGCATTCATTATGAAGCGAATTAAAGGGATATAATTCGGAGCGTGCTCCATACAAACAAATTCTGGAAATATTTTAACACTAACCAATAAAATTCTATGAAAATTTTCAGAAACAATCTAGAAACTAATCTCTATGATGTTGTCATATTTCCGTTAAAATATACAGCACGGCTGGCTGTAACTCCTAAACCGACTAACGTTATTCAGGAAGACCTGGTCCATCCCCATCACAGAGATGCTTGAATACACCTACACCCTTTGAATACTGAATTAGCCTTGCAGCTGATGATTACAAAAACTACGTCTATCTCCTATAACATAGGAAAGCCTTGTTACAACATCGCGCTTCAAAAGACAGTTGTAGCAATGTTTCTGAAAGGATTGTGGTCGTTGGTTTATTTCTGCGCATTTCTAATTAATGACGAAGGTGAAGGAAAACATCGTGAGGAAACCTGCATGCTTCAATTTCGAGGCATGTATTGTACCCACTGTCCATTATAAGTGGCGATGGGCTCACCCCCCGTCACACTGGACAGACATACGGTACTACTGGTGAAACGTGGATATACTGAGGTTTCAGAATATATCTGACTACCCCCTCAGGGAATATAGTCGTGAGCATATGCTATGCTTATGCTAATTAATAAATAAAATAAATAAATAAATAACGCTCACAGGCACATACATTGTAATGATCCCAAACTAAGCACTAAAGGCTTTTATTATGGAAACCATACAACAACGGCACGAACATATAACATCCATGACCGAACCGGGATTCGAACCCAGGACCTGGTTTGGCAGTCTGGCGTGGTAACCATTACACCAACCGGGTTGTCAACTAATTATTGACCTGCATGAGCTACATTTTGAAATACACGAAGACAAATCAATAGTAACACTTACTAAAACTCTTCTACCCTGGTATTTCTGAAACCGTTTACCATAAAGTTGGTCGGTGTTGCTGTCATGTTGACTCTGGTGAAATAAAGTGACTCTTGACTGATGAAAAATCTATCTGGTAATGGTCCTCTCCTTATTTTACATTTGGAATGCTCAGCAAAGTATTTACGAATACAATTGAGATCAAAAACACGACACGGACGTTCTATTATGGCGTCAAAATCTGAAAAGAATTTTATAGGTATTCAATCAATACAGGGTGTAACAAAACACCCTATTAGTACCTAAAGGGGTGCTTCAGCCCATGAAACTGAACAACTTTTACTATGGAACAAAAATTAAAATCTTGAAAAAAAATTATGGCCTGAAGCACCCCCTTAAGTATTACTAGGGTGTTTTGTTACACCCTGTATACTTTATTTTACACCAAAAGAAACCATTGGTATTCAAGCCATTCATCATCATTATCAAGTTTTATTCGATCTTCAGAAGTGTTAACAACCTACTTGGGCTCTTAACAATTGAGTATTCGACTATATACACTAAGCCCCACTTGCGCCAACCTGGGTTAGCAATAAACTCTAGGTTAAGTTGGTAACCCATACTTTTTTGTATAGAAAAACAATTGAAAGAGCCATTTTATCCGGAGTTAATTGCTAACCCGCGGTTGACGCAAGTGGGGCTAAGTATATTTTATTTTAATCTTATCAATAATAAATATAGGTTACGAAAATAACTCTAAACACGCATTTTCATTGAGTTTTTAGCTTGAATACTATTTTTTATAACAACATAAATTTCAAAAATTAATGAAATGTTGATGACGTCATAAATCAGTTTTTAGTAAAAAGTTCATACAAAGCAGCGTTTTGACGTCCGATCAAAGCTGATTTGACTAGTTGTCTAGTAGCCTATTATATTGGCACGATCGTGGCATTTATTTTATCTGCATAAGCATAAGCATATGCTCACGACTATATTCCCCGAGGGGGTAGTCAGAGATATTCCGAAACCTCAGAACATCCACGTATATCCGTGTATTTTATCTGACTATAATAAAATTGCCTCCGGCCATTAAGGCTAGGTTATCCTAGTGCAAGCGTCTCTTTCTTGCAAGCATAAGTTTACAATTAGCCATCCCGCTCCAATTGAAAGCAGGATCGCAAAAAAACGTGTTTTTCGTCAATATCTTTGCTCATCGGAGTTTCTAAGCTAAAAATTCTTCCGAGTTCACTAGAAATATTTAATGTATTTAGTTAAGTACAAGAATAAAAAGTTAAATATCAGCAGTTTAATTATAGTATTGAAAAAACATAACAAAAAGGGGTAACTTTGGGATTTTTTTCTATCGAGTAAACATTAAGTTTACATTAATCGTGTAATTGAGAACAGTCGCCCATCCACCCGATCCTTAAATAAGACATAATTTAATTTCAGACTTTAAAACACAGTTTAAAACACTTTCGTTCGTGTTCAAAAAACGGCCTCGACGGGATAAGAGCGTCTTAACGACTTTTCGTACAATGTCATTCATCGTCATCACATCCTATATACGTCTCACTGCAAGGCACAGGCCTACCCTCAGGGGTGTATGGGCGTTAGTCCACCAATGCGGATTGATAGACTTCACATACGCATAGGAATTTCATCTTGAGCGTATGCAGGTTTCCTCACGAAATTTTCCTTCACAGTTTGAGAGCAGTCGGTGTTACGTACATAAGTTTGAAAAACTCATTGGTACATGGCATGTGGTCCGTGCGGATTCGCATCCTGACCTCAACATTGAGTTTCCATAGCTCTCCGCAACGCGCCACCGACGCTCTGGCGCAATATCATTTAATATGAAATATTGTTGTTGTTGTCGTCCGTGTGGACGTCCGTCCGCTAAGAGTAGCACCATCCCATTTCCTCCCGTGGGTGTCGTAAAAGGCGACTAAGGGATCTACCGGAGGATGGGCAGCAGCATCCTCTGAGTACACACATTCAATCCAACTGCGATCGCCAACGCGCCTGCCAAGCGTGGCGATTATGGAAAATCCCCCATTTTGGGGAGGCCTATGTCCAGCAGTTGACGTTTATCGGCTGTTATGATGATGATGATTGTTGTTGTAATTTTAAGGCTTCCGCACATTGCAGCGATATTATCGAGCGATTTTATCGAGCGATAGTATCGACAGCGATATCGCGACACCTTACACACTGCAGTGATTCCGCGATTCGCGTCACGCATGCGCCCCACCACTGAATGTAGTCGAAAGAGTTGCGATAATATCGCGGCAGTGTGTGGGATCGAGCGCGTCCCCATACAAAATGTACTGAGAACAATTATCGCAAATCGCAGTGATATTATCGCTCGATAATATCGCGGCAGTGTGTAGGATCGCGCGCGTCCCCATACAAAATGTACTGGAAACTATTATCGCAAAATCGCAGCGATATTATCGCTCGGTAAAATCGCTGCAATGAGCGGAGGCCTTTATTATTAACCGAATCAAAAGCCTATAGCCTACATACCTAAAAATAGCACGAATTTACTGTTATAATCATTGTCAGGATCATTTCACAACACTAGAGTCCGCGGAAATATGGTCTCCAATCTATCTTGAGGTTTTTTCGTTATGGGTTACAATAACTTTAAGTTTGAATTGATGAAGATCATACAACGTGTTAATGAATTAAAATAAAACTAGAAAGTAGTTTGTTTAGAATCGAGAGCAGAATCGAATTATCATGGTTTCAACATAGGTATTTTTTTCAAATTATTAAATAATTTGTTTTTAAAATTTAAAATTTACTGAACTCGATTTCAAACCACCGCATGGGCATACTCACCCTACCAAAACAACACCTACCTACTACGAGCATATAGATATGCTCGTAGCCTACCTACCTACCAAAACAATTACTACCAAAACAAATGTATTCATGAGCACGTTAGCGCTTTCATTCATTGCTGAAATGATAAAAAATCATTTGTGCCTCAAAACTTAAGGGGCTACCTGCCGGTTTTGGGTAATTTTGTAACCATTTTATTCATTAACTATGGCACTTTTTGAGCTGAAATTTAAACTGAACCATCTACAGGATATGAGAAGTGATGTGGTTTTTCTAGAAATCGATTTTAATTAATAAAACCGAAGAAAAGGGACTCTAAAGTCACCCCTTTTTTTCCAGTTGTAACCATTTTACTCTTACATTTTTAATCGGAACAAAATGAAAATTTACTAGATTGTTCACAATACAATTTAGAATGATGTGGTTTTTTTACTTTTTCGAAATTAATAAAAAATCATCGAATTTTTCAAAGAAAACAGCAAAATTCTGACCGGAGCCACGCGCTCTTTCTCATCGATTAGTATGGAGTGTGAGTGAGAGGAGAGTGGTCCACGGCTGATACGCCTTAAAAGGCAAACAACTAAAATTTTAACTATCAAAATAATAAAATTATTGTTTTAATCTAATTATTTTGTTATAAATCAGTTGGGGTGTATGAGATTTTACGCTTATTCATTAACACGTTGTATAAATCTCGTACTCTAATTATTGCACTAATTTCATACCTGGATTTCCAACGTATTCTTCATCTTCATATCGGTCGTCAACATATTTATGGTATCCATAACTATTTTCAATATCACCATCGTCGTTTCCTTTAAATTCTACGACTGAATCAACATATTCGTTTCCTTGAGTTTTTATTTTCTCGTTATATTCGTCACAACTTATGCTACAGAGCAAAAATATTGAAAAGAAATAAGTGTTCATTGTTAACAGTCTTGTACAATGCACAAACGTGTACAATGTTTTAATAAATCGTCAGTACAATTTGCACTTCAGTTATAATTATTACAAGTAGGTGCAGTCAGCATCAAAAGTATCTAGGCATGTTAAGTGTTCATAAATATCTGGACAACTTTACGATAGCAAACCTTATTTCAACTCACAAAGAAATCAAATTAATTTATCTGTCATGTTATTATTTGTAAAGTTAACAACAAATGGTATCTAGTAGGAAATAGGGTTTATTTTCGTGTAATTGTTCAGATGTTTCTGAACACCGGAGATGCTTAGATACTTTTGATGCTGACTGTACCTACTAAAATATACAAGGTGTTAGAAACTTACACCAAACCTGCAAATTATTTACCTATACATAATCGATCTAAAAACGTTAAAAAAACACTACCTATCCTTATTTTTTTTACTTTTACTCTTTTTTATATTTTTTAAAGAAAATCATAAGTTTCCTAATAATAAATAAAGTAAGATTAGGGTTCCGTTAGCACCCTTTGGGTGGAACCCCTATAATACCTGGGCTCCAAATGTGTTCTTCAATATTACTTTTGAATCTGATCTTTTTTGAGGAATTCTTCATTATTTTCAATATAATTATTATCTGTGTTTTTTATACTTAACTAATTTCATCATTATCATTTTGCTGTAAATTCACTGGACGTTGCAGCTTATATTATACAAAAACTGATAATTCTTTACTTAAAAAAAACGTGAGTACAAAACACAACGTATAAATCACGTATAAATCTATTAATTCAGAGATTAAAAAGTGTGCGTAATAGGCATTTAGTTTAATACCAACGCGTATAATCTGTGGTTAGAACGAGGTAGAACCAATTAAGTACCTATCTGTAGCATTTAATTAACTAAATTTCAGTAGCACTAGTATTGAAATGCAACAATCATTTTTTACTTTGAGAATAGGTACAAATAGATATAATAGGTAAATGTATGCACGTTGAATCCATTGGCTTCTCACGACGTTCTCAAAGCCACTAAAAAAAGGTACGCGAACATTCAACATAAGTACTGCATATTTGGGGGTGGATGCCCGTACTATAACCGTGGCATAGATCCTTACAATTTGGAGACACAGACGTACAGACACAGTCACAGAAGCAGCTCTTAGATTTGTAGCTAAATAAAAGTATTACTTATTTATGTTGAGTTATGTAAATGGTAGCAGGTAATAAAAATAACTCGTCGTGCTGCAGACATTGAGACAATCTTTATCCTACAGAAACGGGCAATTCGAGCTATAGGTATACTGTCTGCGCTGTCGTGATTCGCTTCGCGACCTTTTTAAGGAAATTGATATTTCAACAGTTTCATCATCAGCCTATCATCGTCCACTGCTGAACATAGGCCTCTCCCAAGGCGCGCCACAAAACTCTGTCCTTGGCCTTCCTCATCCAGTCGCTCCCCGCTACTTTTTTTAGGTCGTCTGTCCAGCGGGCAGCAGGGCGTCCCACACAACGCCTACCAGTTCGCGGTCTCCACTCTAGAACTCTGACACCCCATCGGTTGTCAGTTCTTCGGCAGATATGACCAGCCCATTGCCACTTCAGCTTGCTAATTTTCTGAGCTATGTCAGCCACTTTAGTTCTGTGACGAATTACTTCATTTCTGATGTGATCCCTCAGAGAAACACCGAGCATAGCTCTCTCCATAGCTCGCTGAGCGACCTTGAATTGATTAAGTCAACAGTTTATGGACAGTTTATTTATGAAAATATTTAAAAATGTAAGAAAAAATTTGTCTTTGTTTCCAAAAATTTGTGATGTCCATAACGGGAGAAGTTGAGTTGAAACAGATCGCTCTGTACGTAGGTTGAGTATTCTATAGATTTCCTGACAGCGTATACTCGAAAGGGACAGAGATATGACAAAAATGTATGAGAAATCGTGCCTTTGTCTGCCACAGTTGCAAGATTTTGTATGCAATTTCAACTGTGGCAAACAAAAATATCGCATACGCAGAAAGGGACAAACGACATGGATTTTGTCGCATTCACTCTGTGTAATTAGCGTATAAGGCTGTCTCGTTTTCGTGACTATTATTATTTTAATGCCTTTTCTAGTTGATTCTCTTTCTACGGCTCTGTACAACCACAACAAGCTCAAGATCAGCTGTATAAAATGACTGGACTATAAGTATTATTGTATCAAGTTCCGAAAATATTATAGAGACTAGGTAGGTACCGTTACTTACCTATAGTAGTGCCTATAGGCAAACTGTAAAAACGGTTTTGTGAGACTGTTTTATATTGAAATTAGATTAGTTTTTTTAACTGAGCATGGTTTATCAATTTAATTTCAAATTTTTAGGTATGCTTTGTAAATTATTACGCGTATTTAAAATAATTATGAATCAAAATTGTGTTTAGTTATCGTTCCTGAAGAAATTGTCTTTTTCAGGTATTTCGTTTATTTTTGAACACCTTGTATATATTATTATGATTCTATAAGTTAGACTTAATTAATAAATCTGGTACTTAATCAACAATAAACCAAGCTCATATTATTAAATTATATTGTTAGTAAGGTCCTACATTAAATGCAGTTTAATGTAAATAAACCAGCCAAGAGCGTTTCGGACTCACCCATGATAGGATTCTTTAGCTATTGCATAAATAGAATAAGAAAAGAGTTTAATGTTTGTTCTTCTCCATTTCCCTTTGGATGACTTTCAGCCCTTTTATGAGGCCTTGAGTGAGCGACCACGTCTCTGTTCCATATGTCTTATCAAACAAATATAAAAATAATAATAACATCGTGTTCTGTGTTGGAATGCAGTTTAACTTTCACCAGAAACTCAAATAAAGATAAATTTCACAGGTAAATACGATCAGAACAATACAACTTTCAAGAGGCTTGTTTTCTTATATATAATAGGTAGGTATTCTTAAAATTATTTAGTAATACATTAATTACATGCAGTATACATACTATTTTCTAATTATGGTGTTATTTTAAATAATTATGTGTAGGATAAAAAAATATTGTGTACGAGAAAAAGGTACCGTTTCGCATAGAGATTGCACAAATTTCCGATATTCTTGAACTATATTTTTCTGTACTACCACCACCTAGCTCCCTTCGTTCATGTCACGTGAGATTTTCCGTTATTGTTCGTAAACGTATTGAAAGGCTCATTTAGCTCGGCCAAATAGTCACTAAAACTCACACATGTATAAATTTCGCACATATTGACATTTCGGTTTCGGTGACGCGATTATGAGGAGATTACTACTACGATAGTATCACAGACTAAAAAGAAGAACCATACGTAATGTCATCTAATCATGAGTGAAGCACCCATTTCTTTTGTGTGCGTGCTGTCACGCGATACATAAGGTGACGGGTTGTCGGACCTGCGCCTAGAGCTAGTGCATCTGTGTGAGTGTAGGTCCCTTGTATAACAAACGAGATTGTATTACCTTGCATTCTTCAAATCTTTTTAGTGCAATACTCGGTCAGTATTTCTTTCAGGTCCGTGGATAGTATATTATGTTTATGGTACAAGCATTTCAGCACCCCGTATTGAGTAACAATGCCAAATGGTAGTATCAGATACCAAATGCGTTTGTTAAGTTTCGCCAACTATTCAGATTAAGGGCCTGTTTCACCACTTCTTGTTAGCTTATCCGACAGCTCATTTGACATATTTTGCATGAAGAATATTATGTCAAATGAGCTGTCTGATAAGCTAACAAGAACTTATTCGGAACTGGTGAAACAGGCCCTTAACATTATATAAAAGTAAACAATATATAATATAATACAATTTATTGTATTAATAAACCAAAGTCGCAAATATTTAACTGAATATAAGCTGGTAGATATGGTTGAGAATCTGTCAAGAACGACTCTTGGGTACCTGTTGGTGTATCTGCAAGAAACGCTACTAACGTTTGGCCCACAGTTGGATCTGTAAAAAAATAATTTAAATACGTTAAGAAGATATGCATGAAGAAGATGTGGAGAAACAGAGGCTTGATGAGAGCTGAGTGGGATCAGATAGTTTCTTTTCATAATATTAGTGGTAAATTTTTTGAGAGAGACTGGTTCTTAACTTACTAGTGCGGCTACGTAGATCGTCACTGTGTGGGATCTATAAAGGCTTCCGCACATTGCCGCGATATTATCGACCGATATTATCGAGCGATATGTCACGCATGCGCCTCACCACTAAATGTGGTCTAAAGAGATTGCGTCGGAACAAAATCGCAGCGATATTATCGGTCGATAATATCGCGGCAGTGTGTAGGATCGCGCGCGTCCCCATACAAAATGTACTGGAAATAAATATCGCAAAATCGCAGCGATAATATCGGTCGATAATATCGCGGCAATGTGCGAAAGCCTTTAACACAAAAACACCATAATTTTGGTCCTAAATCAATCAAACCAATCAATCAAATATACTTTATTTTAAACCAAAATATAAACAGTAAAATACAGAGAGAATAAAATAGTAGGCAAACAATAAGGCGGCGGCTAAAATATTTGAAATTATAAAAAATTACATCATAAAGTCTAGTCATAATAGTATTCTCGTTCCCATTTCTCATTATTTGGGGTCGGTATAATATGTCATCCTCTTCCATTCCATTTCAGGCCAGATTAGTCAACATTTTAAATTATTTTACTTTCACCAATACCTATCGTTCCACAATACGGAACTTAGGTCAAAAATGAAGAATTTCATAGCATTTCGTGCCTATTTTTAACCGACTTCAACAAAAGGAGGAGGTTCTCAATTCGACCCGTATGTTTTTTTTTTTTGACCTAATTTTCAGTTCAGTTTCACACTTATAAATACGCTTATTAGTGACATACTCGAGCAACATATTCATGTATTTATTTTTGTACATGGTGTAACAGTTTCAGTTTAAACTGAAAAACGTTCACTATTGAGCCAACATCTAAATCGCGAAAAAAGATCAGCTGTCCCATACAAAACTGCAGTAACGACTCGACTCAAATGGATAGGAAATCTGTTTTTTTGTCTCGCGATTGCGATGTTGGCTCTATAGTGAAAGTTGTTCAGTTTGATGGTCTGAAATACCCCCTTAAGTATTAGTAGGGTGTTTTGTTACACCCAGTATAATAATTATGTTAAAATTAAACAATGTATAATATACTACTATTTATTGTATTAATAAACCAAAGTCGCAAATATTTATCTGAATGTAAGCTGGTAGATATGGCAGAGAATCTGCCAAGAACGACTCTTGGGTGTCTGTTGGTGTATCTGCAAGAATCTCTACTACGGCTTGTGTAACTGTGGGATCTGTAAAAAACACCATAGTTTTTGTCCTAAATATTGATTCTTATAAAAAATTTCACCATATAGTCTAGTCATAATTGTATTAATGTTACAGCCTTAACATCACAATGCTAATCAGAGTGCCACACTTCGTCAATTTTATAGGCTTTATTAATTTGGTATTACACAACCCCTAATACCTCTACACAACCCCTAATACCTAATACACCCAGTACAATAGAATTGACACGAAATATGAAATCAGTCTCGTCAATATCATTCTCTTTCCCATTATTTGGCACAATATTTCAACCTCTTCCATTCTATTTCAGGCCAGATTAGTCTCGTCAATATTTTATTTTATTTTCAACAATATTGTTCCGCGATTCGGAAATTAGGTCAAAAATAGGCAATAAGTGCTATAGAGAATAAGCTGCCTAATGATAGCAGTTAGAGATAAGCTGCGATAACTTATAATTTTTAATTACGCCAATTAGTGACCTAGTCCTAGACCTAGTCGAGCAACGTGTATTTATTTTTGTATACTTTGTCTCAGCACACACGCATGCGTTGTGAGACATGTAAACACAATGGAAACGCTTGTAAATACTTGAAAACTTTTTGGAGGCACAGGTCGGTATTGAACTTAGTTTATCTAAAGCTAAGTAGGTACCTACAAAATTAAATAGGTAGGTAAAACCGGTGAAACGAGGCGACTTTGAGAATTGGGGCGACTTTCATGATAACTGCAAATGACAACAGGATTGTAAATTTCTCTGCAAAAATAGAACGCAGACGTACATATTCTTTTTTGTTTTGGCATTATTGACCGTTCGTCCATTTTTTACCAAATCTTCAAGGCTTACATTATGAGGCCGAGTGGTAAAATTTTTTTAAAAATTTTGTAGTAAATATTCGCAGAAAAAAGATTCCTGTTAGGTGTGACTTTCTAAAGCAATGAGAAAAACTACTGGTATCAAAGTTTTTGTCTCCTAAATTAAACATAACATAATTTTTATTTTTATTATAATTATTATCATAAGGCTAGTCGTCACTACTATATTTTTTCAAATTTTAAAAACGCAATTTATGAAAATAAATCCATTTGAATTTCAAATCCAACCTCGTTTTACGGTACCATTATTGAAAAGCATTCTTAACAAGTTGTGTTCTTACCAGTATTAAGTAACAATGCGGGACCTAGGAAGAAGACGGGTATTGAATCCGAAAAAGCGGTTACTTCAGCTTCTTTTAACTGGATATCATCAATGTTTGGAATGATAGCAGTAAATGTCACCGATGCTGTAAACACATAAACAAGTTATATTTCTCTCTCCAAACACGTCAAAACGTTGAATTTTTGAGGAGGTGGAATCATGAAGAACCTAATGAAAAGTGATGCGGAGATATTACTGTCATAATGTTGTCGAAGGAAAATAATACAGGGTTATCTTCACAACAAAACCTAAAGTCCATTATCGGAATATACCTACTAGAGAACTAGTGAACATCTAACTAGTGAACTAGAGCCGATGGGCAGATCTTCATACTAGATGAGATAGATTGGAGTTGTAAGATCACTACCAAAGCATAATAGAGGCAGTTAGTGAAGGCATTATGTCAAATACTGAATAAAAAGAAGTTGACGATGATGGAATATATGATGATGAGGTTATGAATTACTTACGATATGATTGGAGACCTTTGGCTGCAATGACGATTGGTTCTCGATTAGCACGAAAAAATTGAAAGTAAATATTGGTGGCACTTTCAGTGAACCCTCTGATTTGAATAGAGAAAACCATCTTATTTGTACGCCTGTTTATACTGAAACAAAAGAAAGGGAAAGTTTAATATCACAATAATAGAATGTAAGTGTAAATAAAGACAAATCAAGGGTGATGGTACTCGTAATACAATACAACTTTTCCTAAGGAACCTATAGGAAAAAGGCATAACGTTTTTGGACTTGCTATACTAGATTATAATCGAATATTTGTATGAAAAGTTGATTTGCTTTTTGGGAAATTCCCTTAGGTTCCTTGAGGAATTTGGTCAGTATCATGAGTACAGTTAAAGTTAAAGTAATGCAACTGTCTAAATTTTAAAGGAACACCCTGTAAATTATGTTGATATAAGTTTCGCAACACTGTCACACGTTGGCATGCTACCATAAAGTATAATGTGCGGTAAGGGGTTATACATAAAAATATTACCTTGGTCTGGATTAGATGAAAGGTTAGCTACGTTTTATCATTTGTCACGTCGGCATTGTTACATCTATAAACCTTAAATATGCTAAAGATGGGCTTTGCTGTAACTGCATTTAAGATGTTGGTAATGTAGATATTCGTTAGTGAGCCTTGCTCTGAATATTTGTAATGCGTGAAACTACATGACCTCGAATCCCAAATAAAAATATTTCAAGTAGAGCTAATAGCCTAGTGTAGATCATAACTACCTTAAATATTCATGCAATTTCAATCAACAATCAGCAAGTTGATGAAAACGTATGAATCCTATTCTCAAAAAATAAAGGACACAAAATTAAAACAATCTTTCGTTGTCGATTGTAATTGACACTGTGCGTTTAAATTATCTGAGATTAGTTACTACATAGATTTCTCTGTACCTACTACCTACACAGAGTGCTTCCTGAAATTACTACACATTTTAATCGTTCAATGAGCCTTCCCAAATACGTCTAGCATGCCACCCACGACAAAACGGGAACAACTTCGTACGCTCTCACTTTGGTATACTCGTACCTATACCTTAAAGTCATGATCGTGTTGACAGGTAGAACTAAAATTTGAGTATGGTGGTGTTGCCAGGTTATGCGTGATTTTGACGTTCTTGCGTGGAGGCAGCGCCCTCATTTAATTTCTACTCTTTTTGGCCAAGCTGTACGTAAAATAACAATGGAAGAGGCACACATCGAATTTTATCGGTATTCTTGGAGGTGACACGTGAGGCCTACAACAGGATATAAAACCAGGAATGATGATCGTTTGGAACAATTCGTAGGTTAACAAAGCGAAAAAGCGGTCGTAATACTCACTAAAACTCTTCTATCCTTGTATTTCTGAAACCATTTACTATATAGTTTACCGGGGTCGCTGTTAAATTGACTCTGGAGAAATATAGTGACTGTTGACTGAAAAAGAGTCTTTCTGGTAATGGTCCTCTCCTTATCTTGCATTTGGAATGCTCAGCAAAGTATCTACGAATACAGTTGAGATCGAAAACACGGCACGGTCGTTCTATTATAGCGTCAAAGTCTGAAAAGTATTTTACGGGTATTAATTTAATGATCGCGGTCTCCACTCTAGAACTCTGATACCCCATCGGTTGTCAGTTCTTCGGAGTGGAGACCGCGAACTGGTAGGCGTAGTGTGGGACGCCCTGCTGCCGGCTGGACAGACGACCTAAAAAAAGTAGCGGGGAGCGACTGGATGAGGAAGGCCGAGGACAGAGTTTTGTGGCGCGCCTTGGGAGAGGCCTATGTTCAGCAATGGACGATGATATGCTGATGATGATGATGATGATGAATTTAGTGATTAAATTAATGGTTAAATTTTAATCAGAAAAGAAACCAATATTATGCATTATCGTTATCAACCTAATTAGGTCCCCATTGCTGGTGCATAGATCTACCATCATAAATCATAATCAGGTTCACCATAATCGTGTTCAATGTGGACATAGTACATTACAGCAGCGGCCAGCAAAAGATACATTGATGGACGAATGTGTAAATCCATCAATGCCTAGTTGTGGCAAAGGCTTGTATAGTACTTTTCTCAAACGCGGAAATTAAAATCAATCAAATTTTCAAAATTAATGACGAACAACAATATTTTTTCCTGCGTTAAAGCTAGTAACTTACTATTAATCTGTGGTAAAAGTATTTTTTTTTTTATAAACCGCTTTCTATTCGCAAGCCAGTTTGAAATTTAAATAAAACCTTTGATAAGTGGTTGGTTGGTTCCTTTGGTTGCCATGTTTCGGAGTAAAAGATCGTTCAATTTTTTAATTACACGACAGATATGAGTTTACTATGTAATTTATTTGGCCGCTAAACCACGACAGAAATGGATTTTCATACAAATTTTGCCGGCCGCTGCTCGTATGTATTTGGCCAGTAGGTACAGCAATTTCGATTTATCTCGAATAAGGTTGTCAAAATAATGTTCAAATTTCGAAGCATGTTTGAGAAAAATTAAAAAATAAAGCTCATTGGCACATACATTGTAATAACATCAAGAGAATGTTAAGGAGGAAGGAATAATTCTCAACAGGGTGATATGATCAATGTTTTCTATATGACGACGATGCCATAGAAAACATGTACCCAAAACTAGTGCACTACTTTGATACCTGGATTTCCAATGTATTCCTTATCATAATATCGGTCATCATTATTTTTGTTGTATCCGTAACGATTTTCGATGTCACCATTTCTGTAATAATCGTCGGTTTCTTGAAAATCGACAAAATTATCAAAATATTCGTTTCTTTGACTTTGTAACGTCTCTTCACAACTTATGCCACAGAGCAAAAATATTGAAAATAATTTAATTTTCATTTTTAACATTGCACAGAGCACCACTTTATGTTTTAATAAATCATCTGTAATAATAATAAATGTTCGGTGGATAATGATTAGGTAATTAAGGTATCAAAAAGTCTTAATCCGTAACTATTATTTTAGCGTTTAATTGCCTTATTCAAGACAATTTAAATAAAAATGCGTAATTACATTTAAAAATTAATATTTATTGTTTACTAAATGTATACAATAACATAAATACACAAACACACGACCACATTCTCGTTCTGGTGTTCAAAATCGAAACTAGAATACAAGATTTTAATTAGTGATACTTATTTTATAAAAACGTAGGTAAACTTAAATGCATTGCGTTGCACCATAAAACTGGACACATAAGCGCAGCATCCGAAAAATAATAATCTGCTAATTATTATTTTTAATCTTTTTTGTAGGTCTTTTAACGGCTCAACAAAAATGTGATCTGAGGCTTTCTTATTTACTGTCCGAGCATAGTATAAAATTTTTCTCCTCGACTGAGGTGGAAAGCGGCAACTTCGTTTAGCGCAGCGGGATGACAATTGACGCTTTCCGTCCGGAGGGGAGACAAATTTAAATAATTCGTTTTTCTCCTTCAACTTAATTTCAGCGCGCTAACGATATCGAGTCAAAATAATAAAAAAAAAAAATTTACCAACTTCTTTTTTTTCCTACTGATTGGTGCTACACAGCGTTCGATATCATTTTCATTTAAAAGTACTTCCTATATTGAAGAATGGACGAAAGTATATGGGTTCCTTGTTTGTCTACGGAACCCTAAAAAATAATTTGTGCTACCGCACTATTTAGGAATCCAGAATAGTAGAAATCATGCCCACAGTAACACATAGAAATTGAATAATTATTACGTAGTGAACGGATCACTGCATAATGCATCATATTCAATAATTATTAGTTAGCCAATCTGAATTAAGACCTACTAGCCTACTATCTATATGCTCTATATTAATGGATACATTAGCAGAATCCACTTTTAATCCCCAATGTACTAGATTTGGTCATTAGTGGAGTTATTTATTTTGCAATAATACGAATGTTATTAATGTTTAGATTTTAGAGAAGTATCGACAATAGAAAGTAAAATCATTTTTGATGGGTCATTTGTTTATACTTTGTTAGTCTTTAATACGGAGGACGGCGAACGAGGCGAAGGCAAAAAATCGAATTTTATCATTCTTTGTATGAAATTCTATGACATCTCGCACACTTATCCGCGGCGAATCGGACGAATCGTCACAAGAATTAAAAGTAAATTCGTTTCATTCGCCTCCTTCGCCACGGATAGATGTTCGTCCACCCTAGAAGCTTTTGTTATTATAAGTGGTATAAACTTGTGTAATTTGTAATGGAAAGGTGTACAAGATGATCCCCTTAAGGGAAAATGCTCGTAGTTTAAAAAATATTTCGTTTAATTCTGACGTTTAAGCGATTAATGCTAGCAAGTTTATCTGTCTACCTGTTGTCATACTCAAAATGTTGAATTTAGTGATCTTTCATTATTATATTAAAATTTTTCTAAAACCCTACGAAAGGATCATCTTGGACACCCCGGTGTCCAAGATGATCCCTAGGGTATGGGCAAGATGATCATGCCCCTTTTTAAGGAAAATTATATGTTTTCGTGGAATTAAATTTTATCTCAAAGAACTAGTCTTAAGCTGAGCCAGCCTTCTTAATACTCACAAAATAATAACAACTATTATTATAATAAAATCAATCGTATAGTGTATAATTTTAGCAAGATTATATAATCTTCTAAAATACCGTACTTAATCTCATACAACCGAGAACAGGATCATCTTGCCCCAACTTCAACTTTTTTAGTCTTTGTGCGATAACATAATTTGTATGCTTTCTGTTGTTGCCATACCATTCAAAATACTAAATAGGGGCATTAAAAGCCACTTACACAACAATCTTTGTAATTGACTGCCTAGATCAAAAGTTACCTAAGCTTAAAATCAACCCTACCTTAGATCAAAGTCACAAAATTTATGTTTTTTTCCATAAAAATTTACTCGTCTGTCACATCGCCATGACGAATTCACTGATGCGAGGGGGTATCGGGGGCTACGTTTTACCAAACAAAACAACCAGATAGGGTTTATAGTTTCGCTGCAATTGAGAGGGATCATCTTACCTCGAGGGATCAACTCGTACACCTTTCCCCTACGTAATATTTTATCTGGACTGAGAATACCTCCGTTGGGCACTTGACACGGAGGTCGTGGGTTCAATTTCCACGGAAGACACGTGCGTTTTTCCCCAGTTGGTTAGGATATTGCTGGTTAAATACCCCCTCGGAGAACCTAGTCCAGACCATATTACTATGCTTGTGCTCATTATTTTAAAATATCAGAATAGAAAAATGAGATAATTTTAATAAGCTTTCAAAATAAAATAAAATCAAATATACTCTATTTTACACTAAAAAGTAAACAGTAAAATAAAGAGAACAAAATAAAAGAGGCATAAAATAAGGCGGTCTTATCGCTAAGAACCCATTTATTTAGAATATTTAGCGAAGCTATGAATGACATCTCCAAATGGTTTTCGAAATATTTTTTTTTATTATTCTTTTTTATTTATATTGGGGCTGTTAACACTGAGGTTATGTCAGGTTGCCTCGTGTCACAGAATAGGTAGATAGTTGATCACACACCGAGGGCGGGAAAGTAAGAAAGTTCTCAGGTCTCATGTAATGACCGATGAATTTTACACGGACACTTTGATTAAGGGGCCATAGGTCCCGACGAATATTTTCTATGAGAAACGCGATTGCCCAGCGCTCCGAAAAGTGTGTGCGTGAGCCGTATTTTCGATTAAAAAGAACTAACCAAAGTACTTTATCTAGATTTTTTTTATGATTTCACTAGTTAAACTAATGCTGAATATGTGAGTATAAAAGTGCAAAAAATCGGAAACTATTTTAAGTTCTTCTAAAACGAGAAAAATGTTTAAAAATGCATGAAAATACGTCATCTTTGTGACGATTTTCTATCGAGTGAAGTAATTCCAATCGTGTATTCGGTTTATGATTTCACTAAATAAACTATCCAAAAATACTGAGGTATGACTTTAGTTTCGGTAAATGGTATAAAACTAGTCGTAAAATGAAAAATAAAAGATGCCTCCGAGGTATTTCCACCTCTTAAATTAAAGCACGGATATGCTAATTATAAACAATCCGTACCGATTCTGGCTATAAAGAGAACGAGTATACGAGTCCCAACTGAGCGTTTTAAGACGGTAAAAAGTGGATCTAAGTAGGTGGTTGGGAATACGTTTAATGATTTGAGAAGTAGCCTCTATTTCATTTTATGCATCGTCGCATTCGATGGAACCTCTGTGAGAAGCAGTAGATCACCTCTGCTTTACTATGAAATTATTAAAATCGATTAAATGATGGGGTATCCATATAGTACAAAGTACAATGCCTCCCGACGCCTTATTCACGTAGGATCTTTTGTACTTGACTCATATCAAAGCTTAAGCGTGCTTGAATCTGCTGGTAGGTCACTTTCTTATCAGTCTCTCTCATGAGCTGCACAGCATTGGCGTTTTCCTCAGTAGTCGCCGTTGAACGATTTCTCCCACGCTGATCATCATGAGATTACTTCGATAATGCTTAAACTCAATTTAACCAGTTGTAAACAAGACAAGTGTCAAATGACAGGGCTTCATCATGAAACCAATCGAAGTCTATCATTTACTTTGTTATCATCATCTTGGCTCCTAACACGCACTTTTCAATTTGCCGCCAAATCGTTAAAAATAATTACAATCGAATAAAATTTTCAGCTATAGGTTGCCAAAGAGTTGTTAATTAGATTTTTTTTTTTTCATTTGCATTGTGATCCGTTCTAAAAACTTTCATTGTGCCCTAGGTAATAGCCACCAGTTTAAAAGTAAATGTTGTTGAGCTTTCTATAATAATCCTCGATAGCTTTTGTCGTCACATCGATCCTCATAATGAGTGTGGACTCTAATTACTTTAGTCAATTATAGAACTGATTTTCATTTGCGCTTTATTTTTTATAAAATGTGAGAAAAAAAAACAAATAAAAGTAACACAACATTTTATTCGCACAAAAAAGTATATTAATAATGTATTGTAAACAATCCCATATTTTATACGAAGTGTCTAGTCGTCCATAAACGGACGAATAAAATAAAGTTAGTAGTCCGATAAACGGACGACTAGACACTTCGATTGGCTGTTGCTAATCGTCCGATTTCTCACAACAACTTTGGATTTTATTCCCCATAAGTATAGATTCTAATTTTGAATGTTAAAAATCATGAAAAGTAGTCTCGTGTGAACCCCAAACGTTCTAAGTTTGAAATTATTGTTTCACAATTATAGGCTGTCTCGTTTAGTGATAATGTATAAAATTGAATGTAAACTTTGATGTAAACTCACATAATCAATTGTTCTTATACCGTGGCAGAGGGGAAATGCTACCGCAAGGCTAGTCCTAGTAGTCAAAGCTTGTACTGGTGATTTATACATCACCATCTAATTTACTACGTTAGCCACGGATTTCAAAACATTATCAGATTCAGTCGGTGAGGTTAGCGAGTAGCTAAGCGATGAGCATGTTAGGTTTATGAGTACCATAACCGAATCGCTACCGATTCCAACATTTTGAAATAAGCGTCATGGTCACTGGAATCTGGATTAGGATCGGACGACTAGCATTGGACGACAAACTTATTGTATTCATCCGTTTATCGGACCACTTGCAACAGCCAATCGGAGTGTCTAGTCGTCGGATAGTTCGACGACTAACTTTAATTAATTCGTCCGTTTATCGGACGACTAGCATTGGACGACAAACTTATTGTATTCATCCGTTTATCGGACAACTTGCAACAGCCAATCGGATTGTCTAGTCGTCGGATAGTTCGACGACTGACTTTAATTAATTCGTCCGTTTATCGGACGACTAGCATTGGACGACAAACTTATTGTATTCATCCGTTTATCGGACAACTTGCAACGGCCAATCGAAGTGTCTAGTCGTCGGATAGTTCGACGACTAATTTAAATTTCGTCCGTTTATCGGACGACTAGCAACAGTCTATTTTAAATCGGCGGGTATAATATAGACTTTTAAATCCAAAGTTACAAATATTGTATTGAATATAAGCTGGTGGAAATATGCGAATAATGCGCAGCTCGTGAGCCGCTCGCACAAAATGCACCCGCGCAGATCGCGAGCGGCTCACGAGCTGCGCATTCGCTGCGCGTTCGCCAGATTTGGACGCACCCTAATATACAGGTTGAAAGTCTACCCATCAAACTGAACAACTTTTACTACAGGAAAATACCGATCGGAGCAAAAATAAAATCAGCAGATTCATACTAAACTGCAACTCTTACTCAACTCAAATGTAAATGAAACAGCAGTTTTTTTTTGTTCCGATCGGTTTGCTCCAATAGTTAAAAGTTGTTCAGTTTGATGGGTTAGACTCTTAGTTTAAAAGGATGCTAATAATATCAATTTCACACTGTGTAATAATATAGGATATTTTTAGTCTTTTGTTTTATAAATTTTGAATAATTACTAAAATTTTAGTATATTTTATTAATAATTTCATTAAACAGGGACGTTCTTATACTTGTATTGTAAATGTATTGTCACTATTATCTACAGGTAATACTTTCAAACCAAAATCACATATATTGTATTGAATATAGGCTGTTGGGTAGAATTGTGATTCAGTTAACATCACCTCCTGAATAATTGTCGATGCATCAGCGAAGAACTCTGCCAAACTTTGAGCTACAACCGGATCTAGAGAAAAAAAGGGTGTTTGTTAATGCAGAATAGGGTTGTTCAAAAGGTCAATAAGAATTATTGGAGCTTATTCTTCTTCCTTATCTTTTCCAGACATACAATCAGTCGTTAGACTTATCAGTCTCATCACAAACCTTTAAGGCCTCCGCTCATTGCAGCGATATTATCGAGCGATAATATCGCTGCGATTTTGCGATAATTGTTCTCAATACATTTTGTATGGGGACGCGCTCGATCCCACACACTGCCGCGATATTATCGCAACCTGACGCAATCTCTTTCTACTACATTCAGTGGTGTGCGCATGCGTGACGCGAATCGCGGAATCGCGGAATCGCTGCAGTGTGTAAGGTGTCGCGATATCGCTGTCGATAATATCGCTCGATAATATCGCTGCAATGTGTGGAAGCCTTTATTACTCATCAATCCGTCAATCAAATCAGCCCACACCAACCCACTGCTGGGCATAAACAACCTTTTTATTGCGCCACTCCTCACGGTTCTGTGCTAATCTTATCCATGTCTGACTCGCAACCACAGAACATTATAGAGGGGTTAGAAGTGCAAAGTAGGCGTGGAACGTGTCGCAGGTTATGCAATGATTCGCATAACACCATAAGGCGCGCGGCGCGGTGCGAGCGAGAGGGCATGAGTAATTGTAGCAGCGTGAGCGGGAAAACAAGTGGCGACACCGAAGCAAAAGCGCAACTTTGCATAATATAATCCCTCTTATAATATTCTGTGCTCGCAACCCTTAGAAGGTCGTCTGACCAACGCATCGGTGGTCTACCCACGGACCTCCTTCCTTCTCTTGGCCATTCTCTTATTACTCATGGTGTCTAATTAATAAAAGAGATACATCGAAAAAAAAGACACTAATCGTACTCACCTCCACTTTCTAACAATGACGTTGGTTCGAGGTAGAAAGCAGGCGGAGCATCCACATAAGCAGTTATCTCTGCTTCATCTAACTGTAGATCATTCATGATCGGAATGATCGCAGTAAATGTCAATGATGCTGCAATCATAAAAGATATAATACAGGGTGTAAGGAAAAGTCTCATTAACCTTTAAACCACAATGATGCTGCAATCATAAAAAATACAATACAGGGTGTAAAGAAAAGTCTAATTAAGCTTTAAACCACATACTATACCTATCAAACTGAATAGCTTTTGCTATGGGAGCAAAGAGATCAGAGCAAAAAAAATCTGCCCCATACTAAACTCAAAATGTATGCAACAGCAGATTTTTGTTGCTCCGGTCGTTTTGCTCCGGGAACTATTTATGTTAGCTGATGAGGACGATGATATGATAGCAAGTACTTAAAAAATACATACGGAAAAATGCAGCAAGTTCTGTAAGAACGACTACAGGTTCCCGACCATTGCGATAAAATCTGAAGTAGACACTTGGGAAGATATAC
Organism: Agonopterix heracliana; assembly: GCA_963693445.1. NCBI lineage: Eukaryota > Metazoa > Arthropoda > Insecta > Lepidoptera > Depressariidae > Agonopterix > Agonopterix heracliana. Next base: position 7,271,404 of record OY856321.1, read on the forward strand.
GAGAATCCTCTAAAGTTGATAGAGAATACCATCCTATTTGTTCGTCTGTTGACACTGAAACAAACAATACAGAAAGTCTCGAAGAAAGAATTAAAAAAAACTCTGCAAATAGTAGAATTAGGGCCTGTTTCACCACTTCTGAGTAAGTTCTTGTTAGCTTATCCGACAGATTATTTGACATAATTTCATACAAAATATCTCAAAATATCTGTCAGATAAGCTAACAAGAACTTACTCAGAAGTGGTGAAACAGGCCCTTAAGCTTGTATTATTGTCACTAGATAACGATAATTTGCCTATCAAGGTGCCTGTGTGTTATCTGAACCAATGAGTATTATTTCATTAGGTACTAGAGGAAGGTATATTGAAACCCGTCTCTTAACAGTGATATTTATTAAGTACATTACATCGTGATGAAACGTTGAAGAAGAAATTCCGATGCATATGTGAAGTCCACCAATCCGCATTAGGCACGCGTGGTTGATAAGTGCGTTCACACACGATGACGCACTGACGGAGCAGCAAACGTCAGTCCGTCATTTGTGAAGCAAGGAGTTGTATGAAACCGCACGTAGAAGCACACACAGTGACGCATTAACGCACCGTGTGTGGTTCTTTGGACTGACATCTGCCGCTCCGTCAGAGCGTCATCGTGTGTGGACTCACTAACGCCTGTGACCTGCAGTGGGTTGCATTTGCATATAGGTTGATAATGTTGATGATGATGACTTATTTATTATGCTCGCCCATATTTTTGTAACACATATCTCCAGACTTATGTTTTTTCTTTTTGTTTTCAGGTTGGTATCCTGGCTTCATCAAGATGTTTTCCTTCATTACCGAGATATTAGGACACAATGACAACCGTAGGTATGAAAATTACGTAAAACTGTGGTCACGGCCAAGAATTGAACCACAGCACTTCCTTCCTCGTGTTTGAGTTGCAAGCTTACTTACATATCCATACGGGGTGTAAACTTAAATGCGATAGCTATATACTTTATGATGTTCTCCAGGAGTGCGATTTTTGAATCTCATTCGCTATTAGCAGTTGAAAATGTCAAAATAACTATGGAGATATACAACTTTCTACTGCTGATTTGACTTTCAAAAATCGAACTTTTGGAGTATGATTTTTGAAAGTCAAATCAGCAGTAGAAAGATGGGTATCTCCATAGTAATTTGGACATTTTCAATTGCTGAGCTCACCGAATGAGATTCAAAAATCCCACTCCAGACCATTAAATTGAAAACCTTTCAGTTTGGAACCAACATCGAAATCGTGAAAACAAATCAGATGTTCCATACACTTCACATTCTGTATCAACAGCCAATTTTTTTTTTGCAAAAGATGTTTCGGAAAAGCCGAAAGTAGCGGGTTTTTACTTATATTACTAACTTAGCTATCGAGCCGTATTAATTTTGCGTTTTTCTTGGAGTAAAAACAATCCTTGCTCGACCTAGAAAACTTTTGCTGTATTATAATGTTTTGATTGTTCATTCACTTACTAAAACTCTTCAATCCTGGCACTCCGAAAGCCGCTCATCCTGCCATTTAAGACTGTCGACGTTAAATTGATCGTGGAGAAGTAAACAGTCTCCTGACTGACGAATAGGTTCCGTGGCAATGGTCCCCTCCTTATCTTGCAGTTGGAATGCTCGGCGAAATATTTACGGATACAGTTGAGATCGAAGACTCGGCATGGACGTTCAATCTCGGCATCAAAGTCTTTAGGGAAATTATTGTTTTAGAACAAAATAAAACAATACAAATATTTATTTTTGTGTTCAATATTGTTAGGAGTCTATCAGATGTTAATTTGGAGAAATATTAAGCTCGACATGGAATTTTATAACAGATTCAAATGATTTATGATACCGATCTAGTTCTATAGGTAGGTACTGAAGTAAAAGAAAGCATTTGCATTACCTGGGTTTCCAACATATTCTCCTTCATAATAAGTACGGTTATCAAAGTCATCATTTCCACGGTAACTGTTAAATGTTAGCGTTAAATAATTATTCGTTATATCACTTCCTTGTTTTTGTAATTTCTTTTCATGCCCATAGCAACTTAAACTGCATAACACAAATATTAAATACAAATAAGACTTCATTTTGATCACATATACTCACATTTACTGCAGTAAATGTTCTAATGCAGTAGCGTGATAAATTTAATTTCCATAGTAATAAGCTTTAATAACAAGAATCGATTAGAGGTAAAGATATGCAGGTGTAGGAGTAATTGATTAAGGTCCATACTAATAACCGAATACCGAGCGTAGGAGCGAGCGAATTGAGCCCGAGATTTGACAAAAATATGACTAAGTCGTCTCATACATTCTAGTAAACTCTAGAGCGAGCTTGAGATTTTACTGCAGTGCGTGGGATACCGAAATCGAGTTAATTCGTTTATGAAACTTTGTAATACATATTGCCTCTATTTCTGACTTATCTTTTTTTTTTTATTTATAATTAATGGCTTTTTGCTTGTGCGTAGCACCGCATTTCCGCCAGTGTCAAGTGTAATTTATGGGAGTATCTATCCCAATCTCAGGGATTGTTTTTGTTCAAGAACAAGAAGAGATTGAGGATTGCGGAGCCTCGTGGCAGGCAAAAACGTGACGCGCGAAAACCACGCGAGACGTGTGCTCGGGTCAATTCCTGCAACGTGACTCCTGACTTATCTTTACCATATTGACATCATCGAATACATACATCGAATGCCTAAATTCGAGAAATATTTCGTGGGTGACAATTTTAAGGATACGAAGAGGGTTGTAATGTTAAAAAGTAAATAAAAATGTATCATAAACTTAACACATTATTTTATTTCAAAAAACTAGATTCCTAGGTTTTACTCGTAAGAGTAATTTCAATAGTTTAGGTCCAATGTGTTTTTCTGTTATTGGGATAATAAAAGGTAAATAAATATTTTGAACGTACCAATCTTGGAACTAAACTAGCTTCGTGACAAATTATGTGATTCATTACCACATTTTAACCTTGTATTGTATGTATTGCCAATCTAATCTACAGGTAACACTTTTAAACCAAAATCACAAATATTGTACTGAATATAAGCTGGTGGGTATAATTGAGATTCAGTTAACAACACCTCCTGAGTATCTGTAAATACATCAGCTAAGAACTCAACCAGACCTTGAGCTATAACAGGATCTGAAAAAATGGCCAGAATTAGTATACAGTCTAACTAACTAACGGCTGAAGGATATCAAATGATGGATTTAATATTATTCAGACTTATTAGAGAATATTTAATGATTTATGACTAAATCATTAAAGCAAGGTTTTAAAATCATTTCCAGAAACAGCACCATAAAAATATAAAATACAGAAAAAACTTCATTTTGGACACATACACAGAATTTAACTGCACCTAATAACCAATCAATTACTAATACAGTAGCATGATCAATTGTTAGATTAAAGTAGGTAAGTAACCTCATTTTGATAAATATCGACAAAGGTTAAGAGTAATTTTAATTGAGTGAGTCATAATATAAGTAGGTATCCAATTGAGGTCAATTAATTGACGGCTCAATAGCTCAATCAACATTGAACTTGATTGGTGTGTCAAGGCTCGCGGGTTCTAGTCCTGCAAGGGACTATTATTTGCATGGTTAAGAGGTTTCCCTGACCGAACGACCTTGACTCTTTCAGAAACATCTCACCTCTACTAAACTACGTCATTTTAGTAGATATACCTGTTTATGAATGGCTTGTCTTTCATTATGTCACTGTGGTGCCTTCTAATCCAAGGAAATCACATTCCAAAAACATAAGAATTCGCACCAAATTTAACAATTATCTAATTAACTCATTAAATATCGGGCTTAAACATTTTTTGCTTTATAGCAATTTAATTTTAGATCTTAACATTGTCTACACAAAGGTGTGTGTCTCAAGTAAAAGTGACTTTAACTTAAAGAGTAGATAGATGCACAGATTTTTTCAAATATTTAGGCTTTTCTTTGAACACAGGTTTCATATGTATTTTATAGAAAAATAAGAAATATGATCTATAGCAAATAAAGCCAAGATGTTGAAGATCATTGCAACACTTTTCTTTTTTATGTCTTTCAAATAACGAGAAGATAGCTTCTAAAAACCAACGAAATATCGCCCGGCGGCCCTGCGTTTACCTATGGGGAGCCTCTTAATATAAATGTGTTGTTTGTATCTATATATTATTATAGGTACAGTATATGTATACAAATTAAAGATTGAAAAATGCGTCTCGGGCGGGACTTGAACCCGCACTCTTCCAAACCGGGGAAGTGCGTTTTCCAATTTCGTCAGCGAGCCCACTACTACCCAGAGAAAGAAATATTCAATCTAATTGCTTCTTAAAGGGACGTCAAAGTCCCGCCCGAGACAAATTTTGCAATCTTTAATTTGATTCGAAATAGCACAACATGGCTGTAAAATGTTTATAATCAAATTGAAGTATATGTATTATAATATGCATATCGTTATCTTGTCATGAAAATACAATTCCAGACTATATTCTGGAACATCAATTGGGACTAGATAATTTAGACTGTCCAAGATATTTATTTATTTAATTATTATCTCAGATAGAGACACATGTCGATGAATGAAAGAAAAAAGAGCGTACGAAATGTATAAAATAATAAAGAATGTAACTTACACGAAAAAGCTTCAATAAATATTATGTTATATTGAATACAAAAATTACTTAATCTTAATTGAGAAAGTTTCATTGAATTTATCAACTGTTGAAATAGCTTTGTAGAGACGAAGAAGTTAAAAAAACAGTAATTCAATCATAACCTCACTTTTAATAATATACCTACATGACGTCATTTTCCTCTACGTTGCATATTATCTAAACGAGGTATTATAGTTATGATTTAGGTTAGGACCAAACCGCGTCTCCCCTCTGTATGGAAGGTAAAACTAACTAGCCACCTTGATCACTACTGTTGTCACTACTGTTGTCACAAAGTTTTTTAAATAAGTTAGAAAAAGTAAAATAAAAATAAAAATTGACCATGCGCAAAATCTATACATTCTTTAATATAATTTCAGTTTCGTACAAAAAATAGATAGGAAGGAATTTGTCAACCTTGTATCTTATATCTATATCTATATCTATCTATACATATACATATACATATACATATAATAAAATTATAAACTTGGCGATGATGTACATTGAAGATATTACCAAAAAAAATAATTGGGGGTGTTTAGGATACGTAATGGAATACATAAGACCATTTTTAGAATTTTTGTCTGTTTGTTTGTTCGCGTATCACTTAAAAACTACTGAACCGATTTGGATGTGGTTTTCATTAAAGTGTAGGGCATGGTTTAGATTAAAATATAGGCTATGTTTCATCGCAATCGGTTTATTCAATCAAAAGTTATGAGTAATTAAAGAAAAAGTCGCGAGCGCCACGGAATTTAAAGTATTTTGTAAATAAATAATCAAATTAATCAACAGCTGCAACTTTCAATTCAAAATCACAAATATTATATTGAATATAAGCTGGTGGGTACACTTGTGATTCAGTTAACATCAATTCTTGACTAACGGTCGGTTTATCGGTAACGAACTCCGCCAAACTTTGAGCTGCACTTGGATCTAAAAGACAGAAAATAGTTTTTTAGTATTTATCATTTAAGCACCACAACCTATACACCACAAATTGTTAATTACTAACAATATTCTAATGGTTTGGACAAATTCTCGTTTTTCGACCCACGTTCTTCATGGAAAGTTGTTTAGTTTCACTGTCTGAATACACCCCCTTAGAGAGGGGGCTAAAATGCTAATTTGGAGTATAGGTCACTTTTCCGACTATATACATATTTGTCCGATACACCCCACCGACTAGAGTGCGAAAGAGACAACTGCAGCTCGGACCAATTTCATCTACAGAATATCGACGAAAAATGCATTTCGTATTCCCCTGTTTCCTCCTCCAAAACTAAACCGATTTTAATAATTCTTTCAAGAATAATATGAGAAAGACTTTGGCTATGTCTGTATGTTTTGCTTTTTTATTTATATTCGTCAAATTTGTTGACTGGATGTCTGAAAACGGGTGGTAAAATTAGTCCCTAGTTCATACATTAATTAATTAATGCAAAAAAGCAAAACATAGGGACGTAGCAGAGGTAACATCGATTGTAAGGTAAAATATTGTTTGTTCTAGTGTCATACAGGGAGGCAACAGGGGAATACGTTTGTAAGGAAAAGACGGTACGCGTCTATCCTCTTAAAATATTTTAGTTATTAAAAATAAGTGGTGTTTAGGTACAATTCATCAATTTTTTTTATGCAGCTTGCTTGGTGATGATGATATACGAAACGATGTAATATAGACAAAGCTTATAATATCTACCCATGATGGATCCGCTATACGGTGGCAACTCGAGAACTCTTCGGCCCCATCACCTAATATATCATACAAGTCTCATACAATTAAAGTCTAAGATATCTGGGAAATCCGCAGAAGAACCAGAGTAGCTGACATAGCCCAAAGAATTGCTAAACTAAAGTGGCAGTGGGCGGGGCACATTGCTCGCAGAACCGACGACCTGGTGAAGGCGGCGGGAAACCGTTGGATGAGGGCGGCGCAGGACCGGTCGTTATGGCGATCCTTGGGGGAGGCCTATGTCCAGCAGTGGACGTCCATCGGCTGAGATGATGATGATGATATCTGGGTGAAAATGCTTATGATATTTAGTTGAAGCAACCCTTATTGGTATTATTCGTACTTACCCGTATTGCCTACAAGTAATTGGCCAGGGATGATCGTAGCCTCGGCATCCACATATGCAGTCACCTCTAATTTGTGTAACTGAAGGTCATTGATGTTTGGAATGATAATAGTAAATGTCAATGACGCTGCAATTAAAAATAAAAGGAAAACATGATCAACCGGAGTCCATTTGCTTCCACCTCGTCCTCTTTTGAAAGATAAGATAAGGATACTTCAAGGATATAAAAATATGAATTAATAGACCTCCTTCAGGTGCAGTCAGCTATACAACGTGTTAATGAATAAGCGCAAAACCTCACACACCCCAACTGATTTACAACAAAATAAATAGATTGATACAATAATTTCATTATTTTATAATTACAATTTAAAGTTATTCGCATTTTAAGTTTTTAGGCAAAAAAAAATTTATCATTTCAGCAATGAATGAAAGCGCTAAAATCTTGTATTGGTAGTAAGTAGGGTGAGTGTCGGTTGAGGTCGAGTTCAGTAAATTTTAAAATTCACAAACAAATTATTAAATATTTTGAAAAAAAATCCTATAATGAAATCATGATAATTCGATTCTGCTCTCGATTCTAAACCAACTAGGTACTATCTAGTTTTGCGTTAATTCATAAACGCGTTGTATACAATGTGTTACAAAAATATACACCATCAAACTGAACAACTTTCACTATGGGACCAATATCGAAATAGCGAAAAAAAAAAATGTTCTATACTCTACAAATCGACTAGAGCTAAAATATGTATGGGATATACAATTATTTTATTCGCGATTTCGATGTTGGTCCCATAGAGAAAGTTGTTCAGTTTGACGGTCTAAACAACCCCCTTAAGAGTTTTTAAAATTTATTGTTACTAATGAAACACCCTGTATAGCTGGTAGTGGCTGGTAGTGGCCCTATTAAAAAAATTGACTGAGTTCATCGACTAATTCAATGACTCAACAAATAGAAATAGTTTTTCTTAATTGGAGTTTCTCTGTGAAGTGTGTTGATAAAATAAGATAAATTCTTACGGAAAAAGACAGTAATACCGGCGACATCGACTATTGGTTCACGGCCTTTTCGAAAAAATCTGTAGTAGATACTGGGTAAGGTGTTGGTGTGTCCTCGAACATTTATAGAGATCACCAAGTTATTCGTACGTCTGTTGACACTGAAACATATTAAATATTTTAGAAAGTTTTTAACATTATTTGAGGAGTCACGTTGCAGGAATTGACCCGAGCACACGTCTCGCGTGGTTTTCGCGCGTCGCGTTTTTGCCTGCCACGAGGCTCCGCAATCCTCAATCTCTTCTTGTTCTTGAACAAAAACAATCCCTTAGATTGGGATAGATACTCCCATAAATTACACTTGACACTGGCGGAAATGCGGTGCTACGCACAAGCAAAAAGCCATTACTTAATTATAAAAAAAAAAAAAAAAAAAAAAAAACATTATTTGAGAAAAGAAGTTAATCGAATCGTGATAGTTTTCTATAAGGAGTGTCATGTGATACTGCACTCTTAACAGATTTAAATAATCGGTCAAGTGCGATTCGGGCTACTCGCGCATCGATGGTTCCGTACCACACCACCACAGAACACAACATATTTTTATTAACTTTAAAAAAAAAACGTTTTTTCTTCGGGACCTTAAGCGTGAGACCGACTCGCACTTGGCCGGTTTTTATTATTTGTTGTTATATTGTAGAGTTTGCTCTATTATCACATCAAGTTTGACGCTTGTATGTATTACTGTTTTTACTATAGAGCGAGAAGAAAAAACGTTAATAATAATTAGTTTCTTGCTGAGAACCCCCCTAAATTTTTTTCTTTTTGACATTTTTATTATTTGTCAACAAATCCGCCGTAATAACGCATAGGTATTCTGTAAAAAATTCAACTATCTAGCTATTACGGTTCAAAAGTTACAGCCCTAAATAGGTAGGACGGACGGACGGACGGACGGACAACGTAGGCTTAGTAATAGGTTCCCGTTTTCACCCTTTGGGTACGGAACCCTACTAATTCAAAGTTTGGCATAATACATAATTATTATGTTATTTGTAGCTAAATCTGTGGATCTAAGAACTGAAAAGAAAATAAAATCAAATGAAAAGTCATCATCATTACATCACATCAGCCTATATACGTCCCACTGCAGGGCACAGGCCTACCCTCAAGAAGGGTGTTTGGGCGTTAGTCCACCACGCGTGCCAAATGCGGATTGGTAGACTTCACATATGCATCAGAATTTCTTCTTCTGCATATGCAGGTTTCCTCACGATTTTTCCCTTCACCGTTTGAGAGCAGTCGGTATTACGTAGGTACATAAGTTAGAAAAACTAATTAGTACGTGGCATGTTTTCCGTGCGGATTCAAACCAGGACCTCATGATTGAGAGTCCATATCTCTCCGCAACGCGCCACCGAGCTCAACATGAACAGTAAAAAAATGAATTCATAAACTTTTTTTCATATTTCTAAATTCATTTGAATTTCATAAAATATTTTAGGATTTCTGGATAATACAATTTTTAGATCTGATTAGTAATACGTACTAAAACTCTTCGATCCTGGCGGTTCTGAAGTTGGATAGCCTTTCGTTAGTTGATGTTGTGGTTATATTGCTTGAGAAGTACCCAGGCTTCTGACTGACAAACAGATTTATTGGTAATGGACCCCTCCTTATCTTACATTTGGAATGCTCAGCGAAATATTTGCGGATACAATTAAGATCGAAGACGCGGCATGGACGTTCAATCACGGCATCAAAATCTTTAAAAGAAAATATTAGCATACAATTATCAGATTTGAATAGAAAGTATCAAAACCGGCCATGAGCGAGTCGGTCTTGCGCCCTGAGGGTTCCATACAAACCTTTTCATGAAAGACAAATTTTACCTTGTAGTGGATATAAATAATGTTTTCCAATATATCGGTCTACATCACGGTTAAGTCTACGGGAATATATGTACCCTATAGGTACAGTATAAGAATAAGTATCTAGTACTACATACAGTACGGAACACTCCCTGCCTCCCACCGACTAAAACCTCACCCCTTCAGGCTGGCTGGCGTGAATGTAAGCAAATGCATATTCCTGTCTCGCTCACACTCACTCTGTTACACACACATGCTTAAACTCTCCTTTTAATTTTTTCCCTTTTGTATGAAATGACAGCTATCAGCTGACAGTGTCTAAGGTGCGCTATAAGTTTAGATTTCATAGAATAGATGAGTTTGCGAGTATCAAATTATGAGATATAAATGGTCATTTCTGTTGATTGCGATAACTAGAAGCTTGAATTTTTAAATTTTCTAAGTCAAGACTCCAAAAGACCGTAGACTTTATTATCTATCTATCTATAACGTCAGACCTCTTTCCCAACGGGGTAGGCAGAGACAAATCTCTTTTGCTTCATTCACATCCATACATCTCTTCATACATGCCCGTCGGTTTCGAGTACTCCGCACCTCCCCTTTTTTTGTAGGACGCAACTGATTTGATCAGAATACGTCCTACGAGGGCGCCCTTTAGACTTTATTATTTGATATAATTTCAACTTCAAACCTCTATATCTGTTACTAAGAAAATGGGTGTTGACAGCAAAGTGATCCTATAAGGGTTCCGTTTTTTTCCTTTTGAGTTAGGGAACCCTGAAAAGCATGTCTTACCTGGATTTCCAACATATTCTCCTTCATAATAAGAACGGTCATCATAGTTATCATTTTCACGGAATCCATCACTGTTTTTTGGATAAACATTGGTTATATCACTTCCTTGTTTTTGAAAATCATTTTCTTCTCCATTACAACACAAACTGTACAATAAGAATATTAAATACAAATAATGCTTCATTTTAACAGCTTCACAGAAATTGACTGCCAGAAAAAACAATGAAATAGCTTAATAAAGTGTAGCAACTAATTAGAGTAGCGTGCTTTGTCTAATTTCCATACTAAAAAACTATTGTACAAAGGATTGTACAAAGGTAACTTCAATACATATTCACTCACTGAATACTTTATTGCACGCAACAACATTATCAATACGTTTAGCATTAGCATAAGCATATGCTCACGACTATATTCCCCGAGGGGGTAGTCAGAGATATTCTGAAACCTTAGAATATCCACGGTTCACCAGTAGTACCGAAACTCTGTCCAGTGTGACGGGGGGTGAGCCCGCCGCCACTTAAAATTGACAGTGGGTACAATACATGCCTCGAAATTGAAGCATGCAGGTTTCCTCACGATGTTTTCCTTCACCGAAAAGCCAGTGGTGTTACAAATCGTACATAAATTCCGAAAAACTCATTGGTACGAGTCGGCCTGGACGGGGATCGAACCATCGCCTGCTGCACGGCAGGCAAGGTTACTCGCCACTGGACCACCACGGCTTATAATACGGATAATTCGTATCGAATGAAACTATGAATATAACTCGTAATCCTATGATTACGAGATGAGGATGATTTTGAGGATGGGTTGAGGAAAACCTTAAGGTATCCTTGAGTTAGGTTGCGTCGAGGAAGCTCGGTGGATTCTATAATATTTAACTTGGTTGTTCGATGTAGACATGCTGATGACTAATAAAAAAGGACTCACCCATATTCTAAGTCGCTTCCTCGAAAGCTTCCTCGACTCAACCTATCTCAAGGATACCCACCTTAAGGTTTTCCTCAACCTATCCTCAAAATCTGTATTCAGTCAGAATCTCGATGTTCCTCCAGTGAGGTAAATAAAAAAATCTGCAGTAATGGTGGAATTTTGGGCCCTTTGTTTCTTTTTTCACGATGTTTAAAACTAAAATTTAATAGTACTAAAAGACAAATAATTGCCATAATTTTAAGAAAAAATACGCTTTAACGACGTTAACGTACCTCGAGGAGACCTGAAGGTAAGTCGCGAGCTATCTTGATTTCGACGTTTCTTTCCTCCACTCTTACTCGACTCGATTGAGGAAATTCCTCAAGTCGAGGACTGACTATAATTATGTTATTTTCGCCATAAAATTTGCGTAAATCCAAGTAGTATTAAACTCATTGTAACGAACTCTGGGATCTATGCGTCACAAAATATACAGGGTGAAATTGATATCATTAGCATCCTTTTGAACTAAGAGTCTACCCATCAAACTGAACAACTTTTACTATGGGAGCAAAGCAATCGGAGAAAAAAAAACTGCTGTCCTATACGAAACTGCACCCGCCGCCGCCGCCGCTGCCTACACGTCTCAAATGGATGGGATAGCAGATTTTTTTTTTCTCTGATTGGTTTGCTCCCATAGTAAAAGTTGTTTAGTTTGATGGGTAGACTCTTAGTTTAAAAGGATGCTAATAATATCAATTTCACCCTGTATAGATACGGCACGGCCTAGGTTTTTTTTTTCATAGCTAAAAGTTAAAATTGTTTTGACACTCGAACTCGGTGAAAATCGATGAAAATGCTCTAGCTAATTTTATTAACTGTTGTTAATAAAAAAGCCTCAATTGTTGTTTGCAACTTTATGGGAAAAAAAAGGAAACTATCAGTAATAAAAAAAATTGTTTAATTTTCAATCTTGTATTGTAAATACTTACATCATTATTTTTAATCAACAGGTGCAACTTTCAATCCAAAATCGCATATATTGTACTGAATATAAGCTGGTGGGTAAAATTGTACTTCAGTTAACATCAATTCTTGAACAAGAGTCGGTATATTATTGAAGAATGCAGCCATACTTTGAATTACAAATGCATCTAGAAGAAAAACACAATAAAGTATAAATATCATTTTATATTTTGATAAATTACTTAGTTCTATAAAAAAAAAATACTATGACATGAAACGAAAGAAATTGCCTGTCCCAGTACATAACAAAGAAAATGTAAGCTCTCTATACAAGGTGTTACAAAAATACAAATAAACCTTTAAGGGGGTGGTTTAGACCATCAAACTGAACAACTTTCACTATGGGACCAATATCGAAATCGCGAAAAAAAATGTTGATGTTCATACTCTACAAATCGACTAGAGCTAAAATATGTATGGGATCTCAATTTTTTTTTCGCGATTTCGATGTTGGTCCCATAGAGAAAGTTGTTCAGTTTGACGGTCTAAACAACCCCCACAAAATATTAAGAGTTTAAAAAATTTATTCATACTTCATATTTCATAAGTAACAATAAATATTTGAAACTCTTAAAGGGGTTGTTTAGACCGTCAAACTGAACAACTTTATCTATGGGACCAAAATAGAAATTGCAAATTTCTATTCATATCCCATACACATTTTAGCTCTAGTCGATTTGTAGAGTATGGAACATCAATTTTTTTTTCGCGTTGTTGGTCCCATAGTGAAAGTTGTTCAGTTTGATGGTCTATACCACACCCTTAAAGGTTTATTTGTATTTTTGTAACACCTTGTATAAGAATAGATAGAGAATCGGTGATCAACGAAATTTTTGTCTTTCATCTTCAAAATATATTGTTAGTTTATACCATCTTGTACAAATGAGTATGTGTAAGGTAGTATGCAGAAAACTTTGCATTTTTTTTTGCTGCGCGGCCAGTAATAAAACTTAGATGGGTTTTTAGAGGACCTTTCAAAATTTGTTGCAAGGCCACATCGGAGCTGTGATATTACGGTACAAATAACTGCTAAGGTTTTATGGAAGTAAAAGCTTTTTAACGCTAAGACCGCCATGTTTTGTATCATCTGTATTTTCTTTGCGGTATTATCTGCTGAGTAGGTAATATTGTTTCGATTGATTGACTGAAAATTAGTTGATTCTTAATGGTTTTGGCTACTTTTTCATGATAAGTAACATTTATAAATAACAAAATATATTTGTTTTTATACTATAGGTAAGTTTATTTTACAATAATTATACCTACTATACGATACATTCATTGGTGTTCGCGACTGTTAAAAACATTACGATTCCTTACTCATTTAGGCCTTATGTATAACAAAGTCAAAGATTATGTCATTTATTATTCAATACTATTTCTACTTACCCGTATTGTCTGTCAGCGATGGACCAAGATAGAAAACAGGCTCACTATCCACATAAGTAGTCGCCTCTAGTTTATGTAACTGAAGGTCATTGATGTTTGGAATTACAGCAGTAAATGTCAACGATTCTGAAAACACACAAACAAGTTATATCTCTCTCTCCAAACACGTCAAAACCTAGAATTTTTGAGGAGGTGGAATCATGAAGAACCTAATAATAATAATAATAACCCCGCGGGGGCTGCTTGTGGCGAGCTGACGGTGATTGGCGACACCGCGGACCCCTATCCAGGGGGACCTACAGACATGCGCTCACACACACACATACAGACAGTAACACACCCCTCTACCTCTGGCTTGCCTTCATTGGCCGTCCAGAGTGGAATCGCAAGAGCAGAACCTATGCTCCAGGTTGGAAGTGTATTGCACGTAATGGCGTAATAACGGGGAAACCCGCTCACGGGGGTAAACCCCGCGATGGTGAAACCGGTGCCGATCCTCTCGACAACCTTTAGCCTCTCAATGGAATGTTGCCCCACTGTAGCACTTTGTGCGTGCGGCCGTTTTCTGGGGCCCACTCGACGAGTCGGCGAGTCACCGTCTGCCTTATTTACAATTTTGAGACTAGTTGTCATGGCAGGCGTCCGTTAGTCTCCTCCCATAGCCCAGTATCCATCCATCCAACTTTCACCTCTATAGCCTAAGACCTTATTTTTCCATCGCGGCCATAGAGCCGCACTCCAATAGTCTTTGCACCTGGCGGGGACCATCCCCGTGTGTATCATGTTGTGCGCTCGGAGATGGTATCCGCCAAGCGTATCCCTTACATAGATTAACTTGTCTCTTAAATGGGCCTCTACATGTTGGCTTTGGCTCTATGCACGCCTTCCAAAGGTCCGGGACTTAATTGCCCGTGATTACGGATCATAAGACACATAATAATAATACATTTTTATTAAAGGCCTAATGCCTAATGAAAAGTGATGCGGAGATATTACTGTCATATTGTTGTCGAAGGAAAATAATACCGGTTATCTTCACACACAACAAAATCTAAAGTCCACTATCGGAATATACCTACTAGCTACTTATATCAAAAAATTATATAATTTCCATCTAATATACATTGCATTGGTACACACGTCAACGTCGTCAACCCTATCCTCATTTGAATGCAAACATTATTAGTCTCAAATCAGGAATATATTACAAGACTGTGTGATATATTACTAATATACTACACAGGTTAGTCCAGACCTTATAGATAAATTTTTTTTTTAGATTCCTAGTTGACTTGGGGACCGCGGCCTAGCTCAGCGACGCTTAGCATTGGTTATACATAGAATTTGTAGAGTTTGCATCCGTCGGCTGTCCTCATCCATTGCTGGTCATAGATTTATCCCAAAACACGCCACAAAAGCTCTATCCTCGTCATTTCTCATGCAGTTGCTCTGTGCTACTTTGCTCAGATCCGCGTCCCACACAACACCAACCAGTTCGTTTCCTCCATTGTAGAACTCGGCCTCCTCATCGATTATCAGTTCCTCGACTATTATGACAAGCCCACTCCCACTTTCGCTTGCTAACTAGTCCGCCATTTGTATAGGTATTTTCAACGGAGCGTCAAGGACTTTATTCCCCATCGGATATCCGTTCTACAAGCTGTTCAAAAAACATAATTATTAAATAAGCTGAAGACATACCGTAGAATATAGCAACTTCGGTGACAACGACTATAGGCTCAAGGCCATTCCGGTAAAAGCTGAAGTAATCAGTGGGTAAGATATTGAAGTATCCTCTAAGATTTATAGAGATTACCACCTTATTTGTACGTCTGTTGATACTGAAACACATAAATATACATAATTGCAGAGACTTTCAGAAAAGATTAAAATCAAATGATAGGCGTTTGTCGTAAGTTCAAATCAAAGTAATCTACATAGTCATGTGTATGTACAAATGTAACACAAAAAACTGAACAACTTTTACTATGGGACCAACAATGAAATAGCGATTAAAAAAAAATCTGCTATTTTAGACACTTTTGTCGATTTCGGCCACTTTGCACTAAAAAAATATAATTGTACCTACACTTTTGAAAAAAGCTCAATGGTGACGAATGTGGCCGAAATCCTTTTGTCGAGTTCCTATTGACATTTACTGTGTAACCTTGCAAGGTAACAATATCCATGAATCTATGGATCTCATTTTCAAACTTTAATGTTACGTGCTAATTTTAATTGATTAGGAATTGAAATATTATATTTTTGAGGAATATGCACTTTCCTTTTTTGGATCTTTCTATATTTTGTGTTATAAATCATGCTGTGTTATCTTAGAACAAACGATGTGGAACGCTGATAGATAGCTTCCGCCATCTATTGGAGATATTTCGAAGCACTATGTGTTGAAATTTGGGTTCGTATCAAGCTGTAGTAGTAAGACATTTCGCTCATCAAACACTGTCTTGTTGGTCTAGTGGTCTAGACAACCGGCTCACGATTCGGGTGCTTATGGTTCGAGCCTCGTGTCGGCCGGCCGTCTTTTTCTATTTATTTATCAATGTGGCTCCCCCATCCACTATATAAGGGGCAACGACAATAATTAAGCCGTTCTAAAATCCCAGGTGACTTACCTATTTATAACCAATATAGGTACAATATATTAATTAATCTATGTTATAAATTTTGATGATTGACAATTCGTCCACACTTACTAAAACTCTTCAATCCTGGCGCTTCTAAAACCACCCATTCTTATATTGGATGATATTGCGGACATATTTGTTACCGATAAGTACACTGTCTCCCCACTGATGAACAGGTTCCTTGGTAATGGACCTCTGCGTATCTTACACTTGGAATGCTCGGCAAAATATTTCCTGATACAGTTAAGGTCGAAGACGAGACATGGGCGTTCAATCTTGGCATCGAAATCTTAAATTAAAAACTTGTATTAACCAACATAATCCGTTATAGTTGATGCAATTTTTAAAAATTTAACATTTTTTTTTGTTATCAATTTTTGTCATATTTTATATTTTCCTCATCATGGAACTTGGATATCCTAAAGAAATACGTTTTTATTGCATAGATATCGCATGTTTGAATAACAGCAGATTTTAGCAATATCATTGCAGTGTTTTAACTACAATCATATTTTATAAAGTTATTCAGGTTTATCATTAGATATAACTCTGAAAATCAAGCCAATTTGGTAAGAAATAGTATTTTATTGATTATAAACATGTTAAAGCCAAGTTGTGCTATTTCGAATCAAATTAAAGATTGAAAAATTTGTCTCGGGCGGGACTTGAACCCACGCTCTTCCTAACCGGGGAAGCGTGGGTTCAAGTCCCAGCCCGAGACAAATTTTTCAATCTTTAATTTAATAGTATTTTAGTATGGAAAGTGGCATTATGGCCAGCCGCCAAGATGATATTTAACAAATAGCTATAGCACACTAATTATTTTTTTATCGCCGTATCTTCTATCGATCTAAATAGGAAGATCGAAGTCTACGACATCACCTATGTGAAAATTCAAGACATTGTGTGTGGCCTGACCAAAGGCCAGTAATCTCCAGATACCATGATTTCTCTTTTAACCGTGCATTTAGTTTATAACCAAGGTAAACTTTTACATTACCTGGATTTCCAACGTATTCTCCTTCATAATAATCACGATCGGCAAAATCATCGTCTCCACTGTATCCATGACTATCCTCTTTATAATCATTAGTTATACCCCTTTTATCTTTTTCTACTTCCTTTTCTTGACCATAACAACATAAACTGCATATTAAAATTATTGAATAAAACAAAGACTTCATTTTTTACAGATGCGCAGAAATTAACTGGTGTGCTAAATAATGTTCATTTATTAATACGAGTACAATTAGCGTGATTTGTTTAATTTCCAGTGTTACAAAGCTTCCGCTCATTATAATATCAATAAGGTATGCAACTATGCAGATGAAGTAGTAATCAGTTGAGTAATATCGAATTGAACTAAAACATCGTGTAGAGACGTGATGATCTTTGAATGGAAAATTAGTAGTAGTATTGCTCCTGACCGATTTCGGCCACGGCGACTGCTTCAACTCCGTTGTTGGCGTTGATGGGCCCTCATGTGGCTACTATAGCCCATCTTCAAGGAGAAGATCCTTGCACATAACGGGCACGTGAGCATGTCATTCTCATAGTGATATTGTATAGCCGTTTGTGGTTGGGCTTTCAATTCATCACGTTTGGCGTCTTGTTGTGATCGCCTACTTGCTTCAAAATCATAAATTTGACTGTTTACACGAGTTCTCCATGCTGGACGGATGGCCGCCAAATCCTCCCACTGCGCGGGCTCTATGCCACACCTTTTCATATGGCGCTTATGGAAAAGAGGACCACATGAATAAAGGCTTCCGCACATTGCCGCGATATTATATCGACCGATATTATCGCTGCGATTTTGCGATATTTATTTCCAGTACATTTTGTATGGGAACGCGCGCGATCCTACACACTGCCGCGATATTATCGACCGATAATATCGCTGCGATTTTGTTCCGACGCAATCTCTGTAGACCACATTTAGTGGTGGGGCGCATGCGTGACATATCGCTCGATAATATCGGTCGATAATATCGCGGCAATGTGCGGAAGCCTTAAGGGTGAGAGGTAATAGGCAATACTCTATCACGCACACCCTATGCAGATTGGTGGAGTCAAGTTAATGGTCCTCTTGCTCTCAGATAACATAAATGTTGCCTCAATAGGCATCTGACCATGTTTAACTTATAGTTAGACACCTCCATCTGACGGAACTACCTGGGACAACTGCTTCAACGTGCCTTCCGAAGCAAACGGTCACCCATCCAAAGACGAACGGAAGTGACATTGCTTAAATTTGGCGATTATTTCCATACTAATATTTTATCGAAGCTCCACTAACCCCAGAGAGCGACATCTTAAAGAAAATAAAGAAGAAAGACTTAGAGAACAAAAATCGAATGAGTGCCGAAACTTTATTCAGTTAGTGTTTACCCGCGACTTCGTCCGCACAATTATATACCAGAATTTAAGTCAGATCTTAAACTATCAAACAAAAAAGTATCATCAAAATAGGTTCAGTAGTTTTTGCGTGATGCGCGAACAAACAAACAAACAGACAGACAAAATTTCTAAAAAAGGTTGATTTCGAGTCAGGGATACCTAAAAACCATATCGTAATCTTTTTTTTTTCAACACACTTGCTCATAAAGTGGCTCTAATTTCACCGCAATAAGGCACATAATGACACCTATAATCAAACTGTGACTTTTTCATTACTATTATTCACTAGTGAGTTATAGGTTTTTTTTTAATTGGTTGAGTTGCTTTGTTCTGAAAAAAGTTTCGATACAAAAAGATCGTGT
Source organism: Agonopterix heracliana (assembly GCA_963693445.1). Classification (NCBI taxonomy): domain Eukaryota; kingdom Metazoa; phylum Arthropoda; class Insecta; order Lepidoptera; family Depressariidae; genus Agonopterix; species Agonopterix heracliana. Next base: position 7,290,589 of record OY856321.1, read on the forward strand.
TCAATAGAAATAAAATAATGTACCTATTGCTTCCTCATTTCATTACACTTCACTTTACAACTTGTACGTTTTTAATAAATAAAACTTTCACTCAAAATAACTTTTGTTTTCTCTGTAATAAAGAAAACCTTAAATTCCCCATTTTGTACGTGGCTAAAACGCTATCCGCGAAAACCCAAAAAAAAAAGAAACCTCATTCTTTTAGTCTATGGACGATCGCCATTGCTAGATGCGCGCGCATAGAAAAACATATTATTTTTTCCCGCCATTGCGATTTTTTTCACAACTCGTTTTCACTGTTAAAATTAATTACTTATAGTTATTTATTAATTAAAATGTCTACAAGTACTAGTTATGAAGAAAATGATTTATGTTGTACACCACCCGATATAAGATGTGAAGCCCTTAACGTTATGGAAAGTTTACTACCTACCTGAAAACTCCAAGGACAAATAGGTATCTATTTTAGTATTTTTTTATTCACAAGTGTGTTGAAAAACGTCGTATGATACACGTGTGTATTGATGATTACCGCACTCGGCTCTCTTAAGACCCTCGCCTACGGCTCGGGTCTAAATAGCGCCTCAGCGGTAATCACCAACATTACACACTTGTACCATAATGTACTATTATAACACATTTGCTCGTAAAGGGTCTCTTATTTGACCAATTTCAGTAACGTAATGTATCTCATTACGATCAAGCAATGTAATGTAAAACGGACGGTTGCGTCTATAAAACGAACGGTACTTTTTTAAATCTTAGCAAAGATGTTTTATGTCAGTAAAGTGGTCAACATTTTATGAAAGTAATACTGGCTGTTTTTGTGCCTTTGCCTTAAGAAATAAGAAAAAAAAGAAAGCGCTTGTGAACAAGTAAAAATTATTCCTCGCGCTTTTTTATCGCTATTTTTTTTAGATTTATTTGTTTATGAATGTCCGAGTTTTATTTATTTCCTTGTTTCCTCGCAAATATGTTATAAAACGTCGTATGACACACGTGCACTTTGATAATTACAGCCTCAGCTTTCTTGTAGACCTCGCCTACGGCTCGGTCTAGCAATAACACCTCGGCTGTAATTATCAACTCACCGAACTTGTATCATAATGTACTATTTTTTGTAAATATCTTCAATGTGCAGACACACTTCAGTTACAATTTTATATAATAGTTTAGACTTTAGGTAGTGAAGCCATTGCTTGTCCACTAGGACAGTCGAGAAAATAAAAGTCATAAAATTTAATCATTTCGGGTTTCCTCGTCACCTTCAGCATAAAGCTGCTATTGCTATTTAAAAAAAACTCATTATTACGAACTAGGTAGTCTGATTTTAGCTTAGATCTATCCATCACCTCACTGTATGGAAGCCGAAGCTCGGCCTAGGTATATTTTTTTTATTAAATGTAACTTACCTAACAGTTTTGATGAAATACAGTCAATTGTTTTGAAGCATCAAAATGTATGAGAAAGCACTACTAGAAGAATTTGATAAACAGTTGATAAAAAAACAAGTTTTATGGGGAAAATAAAAGAAACTAACATTAACTTTTTATTTTATAACACCTTTTTATTTGCTTGTTAATCTTATAAATTATAAAATATATCATCATTTTAATCAACAGATGCAACCTTCAATCCAAAGTCGCATATATTGTACTGAATATAAGCTGGTGGGTAAAACTGTGATTCAGTTAACATCAATTCTTGAACAAGAGTCGGTATATTGAGGAAGATAGCCAAATTTTGATTTACAGATGGATCTAGAAAAATAATAAAACAAAAGTATAAATATCATTTTAGGATTGATGTGAATCATCTATTGGTGCGCCTTGGCAGTAAAGGCCTCCGCACATTACAGCGATATTATCGACAGCGATATCGCGACACCTTACACACTGCAGCGATTCCGCGATTCGTGTCACGCATGCGCCCCACCACCACAGCCACCACTGAATGTAGTCAAAAGAGTTGCGATAATATCGCGGCAGTGTGTGGGATCGAGCGCGTCCCCATACAAAATGTACTGAGAACAATTATCGCAAAATCGCAGCGATATTATCGCTCGATAATATCGCGGCAGTGTGTAGGATCGCGCGCGTCCCCATACAAAATGTACTGGAAACAATTATCGCAAAATCGCAGCGATATTATCGATCGATAAAATCGCTGCAATGAGCGGAGGCTTTTAAACTGACTCGTATGCTGAGACGAAAAATTGGTATGATGCTCTCACGCCACGTTCGAAATTATCTAAAACAGCGTGAGAAATCAGGATAGTGCGGCGGTATTGACAGCTGCGAAAGGTAGTTCTACAATTTTCTAAAAAAATCGCGGATTGCTGTATGGTTTATTTCGTTGTTTCACGGGCGGTCGTCCAGCGACGGCCAATTTTTTTATGATAATACTCTATGTGACAATGTCGAATATATGTATCCAATTTAATTTAATACCCATTGCTATTCGTACTTACCCGAATCTGCTATCAGTGATGGACCAAAGTTGAATACAGGCGTACTATCCACGTAAGTAGTCGCCTCTAGTTTATGTAACTGAAGGTCATTGATGTTTGGAATTACAGCAGTAAATGTCAACGATTCTGTAAAATTATTTCAAACAATAGTACATTACTTCAGTGGCCAGCAAAAGAGGCATTGATGGACGAACGTGTAAATGTGGGCCGAGTGTGGGTGTAATTAAGTCCATCAATGCCTAGTTGTGGCCAAGGCATGTATAGTGCTTTTCTCAAACAATGCGCGGAAATTTAAATCAATCAACTTTTCAAAATCAATGACGAACCACAATTTTTTTTCCTGCGTTGAAGCTAGTAATTTATTATTAATCTGTGGTTCAACGGTTCAAGTGTCCATTCGTTTTTTTTTCATTACAAAGCTTTCTATTTGCAAACCAGTTCGAAATTTAAATAAAACCTTTGATAAGTTACCTCCTTGGTTGCCATGTTTCGGAGTAAAAGATCGTTCCATTTTTAAATAACACGACAGATATGAGTTTACTATGCAATTTATTAGGCCGCTAAACCACGACAGATATGGATTTTTATACAACTTTTGCCGGCCGCTGCTCGTATAGTACAGCAATTTCGATTTATCTCGAAGAAGGTTGTCAAAATAATTTTCAAATTTCCAAGCATGTTTGAGAAAAAAATATAAACTTTGTCGTCATTCAGTCTCCAACTGCGTACCATGCATGGTACGCGCATCCACCCATTCTTACTTGAATGCATTTGAATGTGATTATTATAAGTCTCCAATCAGGAATCTATAGCATGATATTACTATAATATGCGACGATTATCGTAAGTGATATATTTTATCTCATTCATACGCGTCAGCGCCGGCCACATATCGGGCAGCAAAGAGAATCAAAGTTTTCGTATTGTTCAACTTTATATGACACACAACATTTAAGATTAGAGTGTTTTAATTACTATCACTTCAGTTGAAATATTTACTGCTAAGCTGATGCTGCTGATGATCTTCATCATCAATCATCTTATTTTGCATAATTTGCATTCATAGGCTCCCCTCATCCATTACTAAACATAGATTTCTCCAATGGTGCGCCCCACAAAGCTCTGTCCTCGTCATTTCTCATACAGTCGCTCTCCGCTACCTTTCTCAAGTTGTTGGTCCAATGGTCGTTGGTCACACGAAGTGGTTATCATCAGGTTACCAATTCGTATTCTCTATGCTAGAACTCGGCCTGCTCAGTTTTGTGCCACTTCAGCTTACTAACCAATCCACTTTGTTTATTCCCCATCGGATATTTGCTCTACAAGCTAAAGTAAATTTAAATAAAATCGTTTTAAAAGAAAAAAAGACTTACCGTAGAAAACACTAATTTCAGTGACAGTGACTATAGGTTCACGGACATTCCGGTAAAAATTGTAGTAAACAGTGGGTAAGATATTGAAGTAGCCTCTTATATTTATAGAGAATACTATGTTATTTGTACGTCGGTTGACACTGAAACACATAAATTATATCGACGGTTCCTACGTACATTCCCGTAAGTGCAAAAGTCAAATTTTACAGGAGAGCACTTTTAAGTTTCAAACATGTGTATTTCACGTCCTATTTGTAGCACAGTTACGAAATTTGGAATATAGGTTTAATATACGGTAAACTATATGAAACATAAAGAAAAAACTCAAAAAGTTCATTGGAAGTGTGTTATTAGTCACTTACTTAGTTCTACATCGGAAACGCTCCAATTACAAATAACGTATGTGGTACATATTGATTATTACGCGGTAGTCTCACGAAAGATCAAAATCTTAACTGTCACATAGATCATTGTACATGGGAAACATTATGGAGATACGGGGTTTGTAGGTAAGGGCGAAGTGTATTGTTACAACAAAAAGTAAACTTTTTTTAGTATTATTAATAAATTTTAACCCCGTCCCTCATACCTCGTGTGTACCCGTCACACTGGACAGAGTTTCGGTACTGCTAGTGAAACTTTGACCTAAAAAGGTTTAAGAAATTACATACTTTATTATCAGTTGTTAATTATTAAGTAATTTGAGACTTAACAATATTGATAACATAAAATCATTAATGTCTATATTTACACGTCAGAAACAGACAAATACAATTAACAACATAGACGAGAAGGGTATCAAAGGCGGCCTTATCTCGTTAAGCTATTTTCCAGAAATTAATTTGATGGAATAGAGCGATAAATGTTATGGCGGTGCTCTAGTAGTAGACTTTACTATTTTGATAAACTGACAATATTATACGGCGATTGGCGATTTGTTAAACCATACGATATGAGTACCAACCTAATTCAAAACGAGTAATTGGTGTGGTGGGTGTCACTATTGAAACCGGTCCTTAAGCCCTTCAGAAGCTGTTTGACTTCGTCATACTTGAGGGGAAAACGCCGCAGACATGGAACAGAAATTTGATGGTTCTCTTATTTAAAAAGGACGATAATGCCCTACTGAAGAACTATAAGCCCATCTCACTTCTTAGTCATGTTTATAAGCTGTTTTTGAGAGTTGAAACGAACCGTGTAGCGCTCATTTTGACGAATTCCAACATCCCGAGTAACCTGGGTTCCGAAAAAACTTTAGCACCGCGTACCACATACATACGCTCTGCCTCTTTGCTTGGCGTTCGTGGACTACGAAAAAGCTTTTGATTTGAATGGGACATGGGCTGTACTGCAGTCTCTCCAGCGATGAAAAGTTGACTACTGGTACTTGGAAGTGCTCAAATGCTACTGCCACTATGTCAGTCCGATAGAAACCTATCCTACCGCAGCGAGGTGTGAGACATGGAGACGTAATTTCTCTGAAACTGTTCACCGTGGCACTGGAAGAGGTTTTCAAGGTTTTGGATTGGAAAGGGCTGAGTCTCTTTTAGTTTGCCAAAGATAGTCATAAGAATTAAAGTCATTATGACGGTGAGCATGGAGGACCTCAGTAGAATGCTTGATGACCTTAGCAGAGCCTTCGAACGAGTTGTTTTTAAAATTGCCATGGACAAGAAGAAGATCATGTCAAATGTCCATGTTCTACCCACTCCTGTAAAGATCGTAGACTCTGAGTTCGAAGTTACTACGATTATGTTAACCAGGGACAAACCATCCAGTTAGGATGGTCCCACTTCGAGATAGAGGTCAATAGACGAATTTAACTGGGCTGGACATCGTTCAGGACGTATGGACTGCGTAGTATCTTCTCGGCCAAACACTGCAGTGTCTCAAAACGAAAGTCATTGACCAGTGTGTGTTGCCAGTGATGACACAGAATAGGATAGAATATTAAGTACTTGACATACGAAATTGAGACGTAGTAGCTCACTCCTGGCCTCATAAAAAGCCTGAAAGTCACACAAAGGGCAATGGAGAGGGCTATTATGGATTCATCTTCCCATCTGAACATCCCATATATTATAGCTACTGTTACTCTCTTTCACGACAAACATCAGCGCTCATGTGATCGGCGTAACCAATTTTCTAGTTCATATTGCCTTAAAAAACATTGCCACGTTAGTTAACTCATGGTAAATGGTTTTAATTTCTACAATTAATGAAATAAATAAATAAATAAAGAGGTTTTGATAGACCTCTTTACATCGCATAATTTTTTAAAACTATTTTCTGCATAAAGCATTATAATTATTATAAATAATGACAAACGCGCACAGTCATAAACGTATGCCAGCTTCCTGGTCATAAACAACTTTCACCTAATATGTCAATTTGGAATTGACATGATGGTTGTAAGATGTTAATTTAGCTGGCTAATCAATATTTTTTTCCAAAACCAGATGAAGTTACAGAAGTTTAATAACATAAATACAACTTTCTTATCATATTTAAAAAAAAATTCCGACATAAAAAGCCTTAAATGGTAGTTATTGATAAAAAGTACTTTTATTTTCCGACGTAAGAAAACTTATCTACCACTTGCATGGCATGGCCTGGCTTAGGCATGTAAAGTTGTTCACGTAAAACAACGTAACTAACATAGTGCGTTGCAGTTACGCGGCAGGCGTGGATTGCGTTCCAATGTAGAATCACTGAACTACCACTGATGTTAGTTTACTTCGGAAATTTTTCTTAATTTTGTAGTTACGGGAAATGTGTGTGTGGATTTAAGGTTCAATTTGCATAAAATGTTTAATTTTTTTTTGACTAATCGATAGTATAGAGTGATTCCTAAGTGGTAGATACGTGATTTGCCTTTTATTGTTCCATGTCCTTCAGGTCACTCTATACTATCGATTAGTCAAAAAAAAATTAAATATTTTATGCAAATTGAACCTTAAATCCACACACACATTTCCCGTAACTACAAAATTATGAAAAATTTCCGAAGTAAACTAACATCAGTGGTAGTTCAGTGATTCTACATTGGAACGTAATCCACGCCTGCCGCGTAACTGCTACGCACTATGTTAGTTACGTTGTTTTACGTGGACAACTTTACGTGCCTAAGCCAGGCCATGCCATGCAAGTGGTAGATAAGTTTTCTTACGTCGGAAAATAAATAATAATAAATAAATAAATAAATATCTTGGACAGTGTCACACAAATTATCTAGTCACATTTAAAGTTCCAGAATCTAGCCTGGACTTGTATTATGATAACTAGACAACGATATAGAATACATATATAGATACAAACATCCATGACTAGGGTACAAATATTCATATTCGTCATACAAATATTTGTCCCTTACGGGATTCGAACCCGCGACCCCCGGCACAGCAGGCAGGTTCACTACAGACCGTGCTGTCGGGCCGTCAAAATAAAAGTACTTTTTATCAATAACTACCATTTAAGGCTTTTTATGTCGGAAATATTTTGTAAATATGATTAGAAAGTTGTATTTATGTTATTAAACTTCTGTTACTTCGTCTGGTTTTGGAAAAAAATATTGATTAGCCAGCCAAATTAACATCTTACAACCATCATATCAATTCCAAATTGACATATTAGGTGAAAGTTGTTTATGACCAGGAAGCTGGCATACGTTTATGACTGTGCGCGTTTGTCATTATTTATAATAATTATAATGCTTTATGCAGAAAATAGTTTAAAAAAATTATGCGATGTAAAGAGGTCTATCAAAACCTCTTTATTTATTTATTTATTTCATTAACTGTACAAATTAAAACCATTTACCATGAGTTAACTAACGTGGCAATGTTTTTTAAGGCAATATGAACTAGAAAATTGGTTACGCCGATCACATGAGCGCTGATGTTTGTCGTGAAAGAGAGTAACAGTAGCTATAAGTAATATATGGGATGTTCAGATGGGAAGATGAATACCCCTCCATAATAGCCCTCTCCATTGCCCTTTGTGTGACTTTCAGGCTTTTTATGAGGCCAGGAGTGAGCTACTACGTCTCAATTTCGTATGTCAAGTACTTAATATTCTATCCTATTCTGTGTCGTCACTGGCAACACACACTGGTCAATGACTTTCGTTTTGAGACAGTGCAGTGTTTGGCCGAGAAGATACTACGCAGTCCATACGTCCTGAACGATGTCCAGCCCAGTTAGATTCGTCTATTGACCTCTATCTCGAAGTGGGACCATCCTAACTGGATAGTTTGTCCTTGGTTAACATAATCGTAGTAACTTCGAACTCAGAGTCTACGATCTTTACAGGAGTGGGTAGAACATGGACATTTGACATGATCTTCGTCTTGTCCATGGTAATTTTCAAACCAACTCGTTCGAAGGCTCTGCTAAGGTCATCAAGCATTCTACTGAGGTCCTCCATGCTCACCGTCATAATGACTATAATTATCTCACCCTGAGAGACTCAGCCCTTTCCAATCCAAAACCTTGAAAACATCTTCCAGTGCCACGGTGAACAGTTTCAGAGAAATAACGTCTCCATGCCTCACACCTCGCTGCGGTAGGTAGGATAGGTATCTATTCTGGTCATGTAATCGGACTGACATACCTAGTGGCAGTAGCATTTGAGCACTTCCAAGTACCTACCAGTAGTCAACTTTTCATCGCTGGAGAGACTGCAGTACAGCACATGTCCCATTCAAATCAAAATCTTTTTCGTAGTCCACGAACGCCAAGCAACGAGGCAGAGCGTATGTATGTGGTACGCGGTGCTAAAGTTTGTTCGGAATCCAGGTTACTCGGGAGGTTGGAATTCATCCAAATGAGCGCGACACGGTTCGTATCAACTCTCGAAAACAGCTTATAGACATGGCTTAGAAGTGAGATGGGCTTATAGTTCTTCAGTAGGGCATTATCGTCCTTTTTAAAGAAGAGAACCATCAAATTTCTGTTCCATGTCTGCGGCGATTTCCCTTCAAGTATGACGAAGTCAAACAGCTTCTGAAGGGCTTAAAGACCGGTGTCAGTAGTGACACCCACCACACCAATTATTTGTTTTGAATTAGATTGGTACTCATATCGTATGGTCAACAAGTCGCCTTATAATATTGTCAGTTTATCAAAATAGTAAAGTCTACTACTAGAGCACCGCCATAGCATTTATCGCTCTATTCCATCAAATGAATTTCTGGAAAAATAGCTTTACGAGATATGCCGCCTTTGATACCCTTCTCGTCTATGTTGTAAATTGTATTTGTCTGTTTCTGACGAGTAAATATAGAACAATAATTATTTTATGTTATCAATACTGCTAAGTTTCAAATTAGTTACTTTTCTATTAACAATATACTAAAACAATATAACAAAACAAACAATATACTACACATACTAAAGTATATGTAATTTTTTAAACCTTCGTACGTCCACGTTTCACTAGAAGTACCGAAACTCTGTCCAGTGTGACAGGTACACACGACGTATGTGGGGACGGGGTTAAAATTTATTAATAATACTAAAAAGGTTACTTTTTGTTGTAACAATACACTTCGTCCTTACCTACAAACCCCGTATCTCCATAATGTTTCCCATGTACAATGATCTATGTGACAGTTAAGATTTTGATCGATCTTGAGACTACCGCGTAATAATCAATATGTACCACATACGTTATTTGTAATTGGAGAGTTTCCGATGTAGAACTAAGTAAGTGACTAATAACACACTTCCAATTAACTTTTTAAGTTTTTTCTTTATTTTTCATATAGTTTACCGTATATTAAACCTATATTCCAAATTTCGTCACTGTGTTACAAATAGGACGTGAAATACACATGTTTGAAACTTAAAAGTGCTCTCCTGTAAAATTTGACTTTTGCACTTACGGGAATGTACGTAGGGACCGTCGATATAAGCCGTAGAAACTCTTTCAGAACAGATTAAAATTAAATGATGAGCGTTTGTGATAAAGTTTAAAGTGGTTTATATAATAATGTTGTATACCAATGTAAAATTGATTATAAGATGAATTAATCTTAGAAAAAGTATACGTCTAGAATGCGCCTCGCGGTTATACAGTATAAAACAAAAGGGGCCAAGTTTTATAGATTGGTGTGCGTCATACGAATTCTGTATGTGTGCCTTTATATGTATAGTATTTTGGGGCCAGTACTGGTTCCAATTTTTTCGACGCTTTCGTATCTTCGACTGTCAATCTTGACATATTATAACTTTATCAAAGGAATTAACATACTTCTCTTCGAGTCAATAGCAGAGATTGGTTCCACTATCTTCTGTAGTAGCTAACATTATATAGCCCCTAATAATAAATGTACATAGCATAGAACCTAATACTTAATTGACATAACTCTATTATCTCTCGACCCTACTCCTTTTCGGAGTTAAACCTTATCAAAATCTTATCTTATCCTTTAAAACTTGCAATTATAGCAAAGGTTACAAATATTGATCTATGGATATTATTTTCTACCTAGTGTAAGTTGTTCATGTAAATTGACTATTGAATTCCACGGACTTGAAAGAAATACGAACCGAACATTGCACTAAAAAGATGTGAAGCATGCAACGTAATCCAATCTCGTTTGTTCTACAAGGGACCTACACTCACACAGATGCACTAGCTCTAGGCACAGGTCCTACAACCAGTCACCTTATGTACCGCGTGACAGCACGCACACAAAAGAAATGGGTGCTTCACTCATGATTAGACGAGATTACGCCTGGTTCTTCTTTTAAGTCTGTGATTGAATTCATATATTTTTGATGAATATAATATCACAAGTTGGGTACAATTTCCTTTATTTTTTGGATCTTTCTGTACCTATTTGTATGCTTATAGATTTTTTATGATTCATAATAAATAAACACTTACTAAAACTCTTCGATCCTGGCTGATCTTAAACCGCCCATTCTCATATTGGAAGATGTTGTGGTTATATTTGCCACCGAAAAGTACACAGTCTCCTGGCTGATGAACAGGTTCCTTGGTAATGGGCCCCTGCGTATCTTACACTTGGAATGCTCGGCAAAATATTTCCTGATACAGTTAAGGTCGTACACGAGACATGGGCGTTCAATCTTGGCATCAAAATCTTAAATTAAAAACTTGTGTTATCCAACTTAAAACGTTATAATTACTGCAATATGTTTTTTATTTAAAAAAAATTGTAAGTAATTTGCTTATCATAGAATATAGATAATATAATGAAGAAATACGTTTTGGTTGCAAATAGAATATTGCATTTTTCAAAAGCAGAATATTTTTTGCGATTTCATATTATTATTATTACAACTCTTATGATAAAGTTAAGAAACACCCCTGAAAATTAAGCCAGTGATTAAAATAATACCCTAGACATACCTATCGATAAATATTTTGCTTTCATTATGGCACAGGTTTGAAGATTGGAAGGTATGGCCAGCAGCCGCTACTTGTTTTTTTTTTTTCAAATTGCGATTAGAAACTAAGATAATCCATATTACAATAAATCATTATATTTTTTTTTCACCTAGGTATCTTCTATCTTTCAGACTGCAACACCACGTATGTGAAAAATCAACCACGGCTGCTAATATTCAAACACCATTGTTTTACTTTTAACAGTGCAGTTATATAAACAAAGTATAACTTTTTACATTACCTGGATTTCCAACGTACTCTCCTTCATAATAATCATGATTGTCAAAATCATCGTCACCCCTATATCCGTTACTATTCTCTTGATAGTCATTTGTTATACCCCTTTTATCTTTTTCTACTTCCTTTTCTTGACCATAACAACATAAACTGCATAGTAAAATTATTGAATAAAACAAAGACTTCATTTTTAGCGGGTACACAGAAATTAACTGCACTTTAACTGCGATGAACTATTCAGTTATTAATACAATAGCGTGATTTGTTTAATTTCCATTGTAATAAGCTGTTAAAACAAAGATAAATACCAATAAAGTATGCAAATGTGCAGATGAAGTAGTTATTAGTTGGTTGATATCGAATTGAACTAAAACATCGTAATGAGACGTGATGATCTATGGATGGAAAAGACGAGCACTCGAATAATGGTGAGAAGTAGTAGGACATACTCTATCACGCATGCCTAAATGTCCACTTGCTCTCAGATAACATTTATGTAGCTTCAATAGGCATCTAATCATGTTTAACTTATAATTAGGCACCTCCATCTGACGGAACTATCTGGGTAACCTGCCTTACGCAGCATACGGTCACCCATCCAAAGATGAACCGGAGCTGACATTGCCTAACTTCGGCGATTAATTTAAAATAAATTTGAATACGCCTCTGAACGACTATTTAAAGAAATTTATGAATGGTTGAAAGAGACCTTTGTAGAGACGGAAAAGTAAATAAAACATTTTTATAGCATTCTTTATGTAACTCCCAATATATTTACCTAGTGAGAAACATGCTCTCTATGTTACAATAGCTCGTAATGTATGTAGCATTGATAATAGTCAATCCAACATTCTTAGCTCCGTGATTATGACAGATGAGATCAGGGGCCCTAGACAAAGTGGCATTCTATTGGTGTTGACGCTAGTAGAAAATGACAGAATGTATGGATTTTACACTAGCGATCATAAGTAATAGAAATTGGACGCGACAAAGATGTGCAAGAACTAAAACTCATACAGTTACAAATCAACGGCTGAGAAATGAGGAAACGTAATTGTGTAAAAGAAAATGACATTAAAATATAAAATACAATTTTATATGCCCACCAAACTGATAGTTAAAAACCTGTTTATGAACCTAGTATTGTCAATATAAATCGTTATTATAATCAACAGATCCTACTTTCAATCCAAAATCACATATATTGTACTGAATATAAGCTGGTACGTAAAATTGTGTTTCAGTTAACATCACTTCTTGAACAACGGTTGGTATATCAGCAAGAAACTCGGCCAAACTTTCCGTTACAAATGGATCTGGAAGACAATAGTACATTACTGCAGTGGCCAGCAAAAGAGGCATTGATGGACGAACGTGTAAATGTAGACCGATGTGAAGCCGAGGCACACATAAAAGTAAGTCTATCAATGCCTAGTTGTGGCCAAGGCTTGTATAGTGCTTTTCTCAAACAATGTGCGGAAATTAAAATCAATCAACTTTTCAAAATCAATGACGAACAACAATTATTTTTCCTGCGTTAAAGCTAGTAACTTATTATCAATCTGTGGTTGTCAAAGTGTCCATTCGTTTTTTAATTCATTATAAAGCTTTCTATTTGCAAGCCAGTTCGAAATTTAAATAAAACCTTTGATAAAGTTACCACCTTGGTTGCCATGTTTTGGAGTAAAAGATCGTTCCATTTTTAAATTACACGACAGATATGAGACGTACACGTGAGATGTAATTTATTTGGCCGCTAAACCACGACAGATATGGATTTTCATGCAAATTTTGCCGGCCGCTGCTTGCATAGTACCTACAGCAATTTCGATTTATCTCGAAGAAGGTTGTCAAAATAATGCTCTAATTTCCAAGCATGTTTGAGATAAAAGCATAAACGTAACAAAAACAAAAAATCCTTTAATTAAGTTGACCAACTTGTTAACTGACGATTGCGGCACTGGCTCCTAAACTAGTCAAGTCTGAAGGACCGGAGCCAGAAAAAAAAACAACAAATCAAAGTATTAGGAGAAAAATAATTGTTTTTGATTTCAGTAGATACTGTGTAGATAGATAGATAGATAGATATTTCAGAATATTTTATGTGGAACAGCTATTTACTTAAAACCCATCTGAATCCCAAAAAAAAGCGTGTGTTGAATGTATCAAAATTATTTTTTCTATCTATATTATGTTCTTACTATAAATCGATTGACACCAAAATATTATTAACAACAAAACACTCAGAAAGTACAAATGCGATCTAAACATTTATTTACTAGGTAGAAAGTCAATGCCAATATATTTTTTTAAGATAATTTTATTCCGAGAGCGAAAATGCGCGCTGCATACAAACGTACTATGGTGATATTTTCAATATTAACCAATTAAAGTCAATAAAATTTTGCAGAAACAATCTAGAAACAAATCTCTATGCTTCTATGGAGTCAGATTTTCGTTAAAATATACAGTTTCAATGCTAGGATTAATTTAAGATTTGTATGGAAATCTTTGACACACTGTAACTTGAGACCTAAACATTTTAACGAAAATCTGACTCCACACAAGCATAGAAATTTGTTTCTAGATTGTTACTGCATAATTTCATTGACTTTAATTGGTTATTATTGAAAATATCACCATAGTACGTTTGTATGGAGCGCGCTCCGAATAATATACCCTTAAAAGTCTAGATTGAGTAATCTGGGTGATAATACCCAAAAATGTACTATTCGTACTTACCCCCATTGGCTAGCAAAGAAGATCCGAGGTAGATAGCAGGCACTCCATCAGCATAAGTAGTCGACTCAAATTGATGTAACTGAATGTCATTGAAACTGTACGGAACGACAGCAGTAAACGTCAACGATTCTGTAATTAAATGAAAGAAATTCTGTATCGTCCTCCAATGTTCTATCTTAGCTGATGATCATGATGGAAATATATAGGTAGTGTCCTTCTTAATATGCTGACTTTTTTAAGGGGATGATCAGACCATCAAACTGAACAACTCTCTCTATGGCACCAACGTCGAAATCGCGAAAAAAAATCAGCTGCTCCAAACAAAACTGCAAATGTATGGGACAGCTGATTTTTTTTTTTGCGATTTCCATGTTGGTCCCTTAGAGAAAGTTGTTCAGTTTGATGGTCTGATCATCCCCTTAAAAAAGTGTCAGTATATATTAAGACGTAATAGTAGGTGGAAATACCTCGGAGGCATCTTTTATTTTTCATTTTACGACTAGATTTATGCCATTTAACGAAACTAAAGTCATACCTTAGTATTTTTGGATAGTTCATCTAGTGAAATCATCAACTGAATACACGATTGGAACTACTTCACTCGATAGAAAATCGTCACAAAGATGACGTATTTTCATGCATTTTTAAACATTTTTCTCGGTTTAGAAGAACTTAAAATAGTTTCCGATTGTTGGTATTTATACTCACATATTCACCATTAGTTTAACTAGTGCAATCATAAATAAAATCTAGAAAAAGTACTTTGGTTAGTTGTTTTTAATCGAAAATACGGCTCACGCACCCACTTTTCGGAGCGCTCGGCACTCGCGTTTCTCATAGAAAATATTCGTCGGGACCTATGGCCCCCTAAGTTGGACCCTGTATAAAAGTAAATAAATTGATACCGTAAATTGCAGCAACATCCGTGACAACGACTTTTGGTTCACGGCCTTTCCGGTTAAATCTGAAGTAGACAGTAGGATAGAAGATGGAGTATCCTCTTATATTTATAGAGAATACCATCCTATTTGTACGTCTGTTGACACTGAAATATAAGAATGATTAAGAAAAAAACTGTTAAATAAAAATTACTAGAAGAGAAAAAATTATGGGTGTTTTCTTAATTATAAGCATCTATCACTGTTTACACCTGAAATTATATTTTATGTTAGTGTAGTTATTAAGTTTAATACTACCTGATTAAAGATTGAAAAATAATATCTCAGGCGGGACTTGAACCCACAATCTTCATTTCGTTCAGATATTGTATCTTTAATTATTATAATGATTTGAAATAGCACAACATGGCTGTAACATGTTTATAGTCACGAAAATTTGAAAGTTCAATACGTTTTGTAAAATCTGCACCGAAACTGCTCGCCACCTGGGTAAGCGCTGCTTCTTCTTCAACCTGAAATGACCCTTATACATTTTATGGTAGCTATAAATTTTTCGGATTGATCCGTTAATCTTAATCTTAACTATTATAAAACCGTAAAATCATGAGGAATAAAAAAGTAGCGGTTCACTTCATATAAAGTCAAATAACATATCGATAGCGCGATTTAAAAACGTGCAGCGCCATCTATTGACAAAATGGTTAGTTTGTTTGTTTGTTCGCACATCACGCAAAAACTACTGAACCGATTTTGATGAAACTTTTTTTGTTTGATAGCTTATGATCTGACTTAAAATCTGGTATATAATTTGTGCGGACGAAGTCGCGGGAAAATACTAGTACTTACTAAAACTCTTCGACCCTACCACTTCTGAAGCCACCCATTACCATGTTGCTTGTGGTTCCGGTTATATTTGTCGTGGAGAAGTATCCAGACTCCTGGCTGATGAATAGCTTCCTTGGTAATGGTCCCCTGCGTATCTTACACTTAGAATACTCGGCGAAATATTTTCGAATACAGTTAAGATCGTAAACATGACACGGACGTTCAATCTCAGCATCAAAATCTTTAAGAAATTTTTTTGTTAGAACAACCAAAAATCTTTACTAATATAATAAATAAAAAAATATATATATCTTGGGCATTGTCACGCAAATTATCTAGTCACATTATTTTATAGTACTAGAATCTAGCCTGCATTTTATTATGATAACTAGACAACGATATCCTCGTAGAATACACATATTGTTACAAACATACATGACTCGGATGACTCGGATGATTAAGTAAGTAATTTAAAATCTTTCAATAGATTCATATTTCTTGAAATCACTTATATAATACATGGATATTCTCGATGAAGAATTCGATTTATTTTGCAATATCAATGCTGCTCTTATAAGCATTACACTATCAAAAATTATCCTATGTAAACTGACATCCATAAACCATTTTTGATTTGATATGGGTTTCATCCATTTTTTCATTCGATTTTGCAGGGGTTGTAAAATGATTCATTTTTTGCATTACCTGGATTTCCAACGTATTCTCCTTCGTAATAATTACGGTTACCAAAAACATCGTTTTCAATGTATCGGTGACTATTTTCTTCATAAGCATGTGGTACAACGCTATATTCTCTTTCTGATTCCTTATTCAATCCAAAGCAACTTAAACTGAACGATAAAAATGTAAAATACAAAAAAGACGTCATTTTGTTACAGATGCAAATTAACTGCCCCAGACAATGTTAGAATCAGTAATTAATTATATAATTGCGCTATTAATTGGTGAACTAAACAAGCAGTTGAAACTTAGTAAAATATTGCATCTGATTAACTACCAAGGTTTTAAGTTGAAGGCGATGTATTTGGGTATGCGTAGAATCGGACGAGAGGTAGAGCTTCATAAGGTACTTAAACTACAAGGTAACTACAGCCTCAAAAATATGGCCTGCAAAGATCATAATCAAGAGCAGATATGAGAAGGAAAAAAAATCTAGAGGGAGTTACACCAAAACTACGACTTTTGGATATTAAGGGTATATTTTCGTTTGTGACGTCATCACTTGCTGTCAATTTTCAATAAAAAATGTTGATAATGTTTTGTAAGTTTTCCGTGGCCTTTTGTTTGAGCTCCCACCATCGATAAGAAAAGTGTTAAGTATTTTTTGTGAAGAATACCTAGTTAGTAGGTAGGTTTTTTTTCACACAATAAGAAATTCATTACTTAACTAAAACATTTTAAATTAACCAAAGTGGGAAGTTTCGGTTAATTTAAAGTGTAACCTACATACATACCACTTTTTTCAAACTAAATACGATCATCACTGTGGGCAAAAAAATTTTGTATAGAGATACGAAAATTATGATTTCACAATATGTAGAGTAACGGAATATGCCTACATAACTATTTTTTTTTTTTTTTATTAAATTTATTAAACACTTATTTTTATAAATATTTTTATAGTTTCAAAATTACACATGTGATATTTTTTACTAACCGACAAGGAGGAGATTCTATGATATATATACCGCCGGTATTCTAATTTTGAACATAAGTACTGAAAAAAAAATCACCGACATTTTCGTCAATTCGGTATGTCAAGTTTTTTTTTGGGAGGACAAAATGGAAAACCATTTCGAGATAATTGTCTCAATAACAATTTTTATATGTCAGAATATTTAAAATGAAAGGATTAAACTAAATATCAACTTAAAATAACTGGTCATTCAGAAAAAATATGTTCAATGTGTCAGAATTTGACATTTCATGTTGCCGTTTCTGTTTCCAACATGGAGTAAGAAAGAGAAGGCAGGTAATTTTTATTTTTTAAATTAAATTTTTAAACAACAAAATTAACAACGTGGAGTTCGAATAATTTTTTCGAGCCCACTTTTGCCATTTACAGATAAACTTCATGAATTGAAAAAAAAATGTTTCTTATAATGATATCTTCTATCCGTAAAAAATATAAAATAAAGACAAAAAAATGTTTGACATACCGAATAATTGTGTGAATAATATAGTAGATTACACACCGAGGGCAGGAAAGTAAAGAAAGGTCTCAGATGTCATTTGATTGCTGACCGAGGTGAAGCCGAGGTCAACAAACATGTGATCTGACGCTTTCTTATTTACTGCCCGAGGTTAGTTTACTATTTTTCTCCTCGACGGAGGTGATAAGCGGCAACTTCGTTTAGCGCAGCGGGAAGAAAATTTACGCTTTTCGTCCGGAGGGGAGAAAACAACATTTTCTATGTTAGAGATTTTAAAATGAAAGGATTACGGATATTTTAAAAAAAATATAAGGTCGTTTTCGACCAGGAGTGCGATTTTTGAATCTCATTCGGTGAGCTCAGCAGTTGAAAATGTCAAAATTAGTATGGAGATTTGCATCTTCCTACTGCTGATGCGACTTTCAAAAATCATACTTCAGCAGTGCTATTTTTGAAAGTCAAATCAGCAGTAGGAAGATGCATATCTCCATAGTAATCTCCATAGTAATTTTGACATTTTCAACTGCTGAGCTCAGCGAATGAGATTCAAAAATCGCACTCCAGGGCCCTATTCAATAAACGCGAAAATTACAGGTGAAAGGCGACAGGCGAAAATTCGACAATTATTTACAGTTCAATAAAAATGTACATTGACAAAATTGTCAAGAGCATCGAGTTCTGCTTACGTAGGTCGTGGGATCGATTCCCACGGAGGACACCTAGTGACATGTCACTTTATGCATTTTTCCCCAGTTTGTTAGGATATTACAGGCTGAATCACATGATTCCATGCTTCGGATGGCACGTTAAGCCGTTGATCCCGGCTACTATCTTTGGTTAGGTACATAAAAACCACGTCAGAGGCCCGTAAGGCGGTCTGAAAAAAACTCTGATACCAGGGCTTGCTGCGCACACGATAAGAAGAAGTGATTAATAAAACAAATACTTATGTCAAGTTTTTCAGGACGAATTGTCATTATGTCTATTCTATTTTTATTAAATGGCGTTTCCTTGTTAGATTTCGCCAGTGTCAAGTGTTGAAGATATATTTATTAGATATTGTACGGTAATAGGATATGGCGATCCCAAAACCCCGTTTTTAAACAAAAACACACACTTGAAACCACCATAAAACGGCGGAGCCACTTGGGCAATCAAATCGCAAGCCGACGACACGTCTACTTGTTACCTCCTTAGCCACGCGACTCCTCTGTCACATTTCACCTGTCAGGAGAAAAATTATTGAACAGAAATATGTCAAATTGTCGCTACAATCCGACAAATTTCTTTTCTCAAACATGCTTGGAAATTTGAGCATTATGTTGACAACCTTCTTTGAAATAAATCGAAATTGCTGTACTATGCGAGCAGTGGCCGGCAATAGTTGTATGAAAATCTATATCTGTCGTAGTTTAGCGGCCAAATAAATTACATAGTAAACTTATATTATGTCGTGTAATTTAAAAATGGAACGATCTTTTACTCCGAAACATGGCAACCAAGGAGGTAACTTATCAAAGGTTTGGTTTAAATTTTGAACTGGCTTGCAAATAAAAAGCTTTATAATGAAAAAAAAAACGAATGGACACTTTAACCACAGATAAGTTATAAGTTACTAGCTTTATCGCAGGAAAAATTATTGTTGTTCGTCATTGATTTTGAAAAGTTGATTAATTTTCATTTCCGCGAATTCATAATTCATAATATTTATTGCATAATCATAATAATAACATAATAGCATTGTTTGAGAAAAGCACTATACAAGCCTTGGCCACAACTAGGCATTGATGGACTTACGTATGTGTGCCTTGGCTTCGCCTCGGCCCACATTTACACGTTCGTCCATCGATGCGTCTTTTGCTGGCCACTGCAGTAATGTACTATAATTTTCCACCATGACATTTTGACGAAATTATCAGATTTTCCACCTGTAATTGTCACGCTTATTGTCACGTTTATTAAACCGGGCCCTGTAAACTCCTCGGTAAATTTGAAAAGTACATAAAATAACTGGCCGATAAGAAAAACAAAATTATAATGTCAGAATTTGACATTTTATGTTGCCGTTTCTGTTTACAGCATCGAAGTAGAAAAAGAAGGAAGGTGTATTTTTTAGATTAGCAAAGTTTTTTCTACATGAGTTCGAATGATTTTCTTGTGACCACTTTTGCATTTAGAGATTACCGTTCAAATTCATTTAAAAATGTATTTGTATTGATAAACTAGCTAGCTTTTACGGTTCGCTTTCATTGCAACAAACTATCTTACTAGTGGAGAAAAATTAGCCGTGGAATTTAAATATTCCCATTGCTTTGGCAGACGTGCCTAAACCACTGAACCGATTTTGATGGTTGAGATGTCATTCGACTGCAATTTAAGTCTGTGATTGAGTCATAATTGCAAACATGACGTGGATGTACATTGAAGATATTTATAAAAATGTTAATTGGCGGTGTTTGGAATAGGTACCTACGTAATGGAATACATTGAGAACATTTTTAGAATTTTTGTCTGTTTGTTTGTGCACACGTTATTTTAAAACTAGTGAACAGATTTGGATTTCACGAAAGCATAGGGCTTAGTTTGGATTGGCATCAAACTAGTACCTACCTAAGTAATAAAATCTTTTCTGTTCAATTATTCATTGAAATTGGTAGGAAGCAAGTTTTTAGTTGTTTTGATATTATTTGCAGTGATTTAATTTCAGAAGTAGGTAAATAAAAATTGCATGATTTTCTTATCAAGAATTTTATACTACGTAGGTAATTTAATCTTCTTGCTTAGAATTTATTTGAAACTGTGCGCGACTGTATTGGTAATTGTATATTGAAAAGCCGACCAAAGAGAATGGTCATAGATTTGGTATACGCTACTTAGACGACACTGACATAATTGAAGTCATTTCAATTTGATTGAACAATATGACAAAAATTATCCTAGAATTCGTAATTTTTTTTTGGAATACATCATAATTTTAGCTTTAGAAAAATACAAATAATGAATTATTCCATTCAATTACCTTTGTGTTTCAGTCATCCACAGACGGATCGAGAAAAAAATTGTCGCAAATTATTTTTAAAACATTTGACGCGGACGTGCTCCAGTAACGGCATTTCGCCGTACAATGAAAAAAATCAGAAACAAGGATAATTTTGCAGTTGTCACAGGATGTCAAAAGCTTGAATTTGTTCGCCATTTTGTATGGTAATCACAATATTTGATTTTAAATAATATGTTTTCAAAAATATTAGTGTTTCAGACTGGTATTTCAAAAAATCGATTCATTATGTTTTTTAAATTTATATAAACTTTCTTTTTACGTAAACTGTAAATTCAACCGTGTAACGTAACCCTTCTAAAAATGTTCCTAAAGTAACCCCATTTTTAGCAATATTTCGACGAACAGTGTCCGGATTTTATGCGATTACTAAAATAAATTATATGAAACATACAAAAAAACGATTCATTACATTTTTAAGTAAAGGCAGTTCTTTCATAATAAATATAAAACACTGGATATGCAATAGCATATCACTGAAAACAATGTTCCTAAAAGTAGAGGTTTTAGAAAATATACCCTTAAGGAGGCGAGAGATGTGTGCCAGAATCGTAGCATGTCGCGATATATTATTTCTGCCCACGGTCACCCATCCAAAGACTGGACTGACTGACTCAACTTCGGTGATTACTTCCAATACCGAAGCTCTACTATGCCAATCTTTCTAATTGAGAACGTTTGATTGAATTTATGAATGGTTTTGTAGAGACGAAGAATTTGAGAAAACGTTATTTCAGTATTCCTTATGTAACTACCAATATTCCTAGTGAGAAACGTCCTCACTATCTATTTTACAATCTTACAATAGATAAACTTGATGTATGTAAAGGAGTCAATTTCTTTAAAGCCCACAAACGGTGACGTTTATTGATGGTATTACCATTACACTATTTTGCTAAGATTCTTTTTCCTGTTAAAACGGCACATGTAAAACTATGCGTGTATATATAGGAATGTCTTAGATGTTCATACGAAAATAAAAAACCTATAGCTAATATTACCACTATAGTCTAGATTATGATCATTTCTAGTCTAGATTATGATCATTTCAGTGTAATCAGAACTTATCCCTCTTAAACACAATGAATTTCTACCACCGTGGTGTACGATACCTGGTGTAACTAACAGTTTTCTTACAAATAGTTCCTAAATACGATATTCTTATTGCAATGAAAGTAGTAGAAAGTAGTAAAATTTGGTACAATAAAGACAAGGCGCATTTATACTTAAAGTATAGAACCAGATGGTTGACCAACGGTTGAGAAAAGAGGAAATGTAAATTATAATTTTATTGGTATATAGTATGGCAAAAAAATCTTGGAGGTGGTGACATGCGGAACTAACAATTTTAATGTGGTGGTGTTTTGACGTTCTTGCGTGGAGCAAGGTCCCTATTTTTTCAAGACTTTTGCTAAGTTGTAAGTAAAAGATACCAACAAAAAATAAAACAATTTATTATTTTCCATTAAAAACCTGTTTTAAAACCTTGTATTGTAATCATTTTAATCAACAGGTGCAACTTTCAATCCAAAATCGCATATATTGTACTGAATATAAGCTGGTACGTAAAATTGTGTTTCTGTTAACATCAATTCTTGAACAACGGTCGGTATATCAGCGAGAAACTCTGCCAAATTCTGAGATGCAGATGGATCTATAAGACATGAAATACAAAATAAGTATAAATAACAATAACTCACATTGTTTGCTATTCAAAACATATTATTGTCGTGAGTTCCGTAAACAAGGAGCTCTTTTACTTCCGCCCATTCTGTATATCTGTGAGTCAAAATTTGGCATGAAGAACTGGGATGAAGACAGAATAACAGTAACCCAAAAACAGAAATGTGGTAGTTAAGAAAAAAAAGACGTTCATAAAAACTAACACCCGTATTTTTAGTTGTTTTCTTGACATTTCCTCACTCGAGTGGAGGACGTTTTTGACATAACTTGTATGAAAAACATGTCAAAAACGTCCTCGACTCGAGTGAGGAAGCCTCAACAAAACAACTAAGAATACAGGTGTATGTCGTTATAATAATGCTTCTATCTTGAGATAGCGCTGACCCAAATCAAATCACGCTATATTTAGCTTTGCAGTATTTCCTTAATTAATCTAAACTATCTTGAAATAAGTTTAACAATAAAATTCTTACTACTTTCTTTCGTACCACCTTGATCACCTCTTAAAACCGCTTCTGAACAAATTGTAATAATATATACACCTACCTATTCTGTTCCAACGTGCAAAAATAGTTAAGCAGCCATTATTTACAATGGCTACGGAAACCTATCATGGACAATTCCGTCATGCATTTTGCCGGTTATTTTTATTAATAATAAAATAATTGTAAATATTATCATAATATTTTATCACTCTTATTTCTTGTTTACTTACCCCATATTGTATCATCGAACTTACCTATATTTTCAAACAGTGATGGGTTGATGTAGAAAGCTGGCACATCATCCGCATAAGTAGTCGCCTCTAATTTATGTAACTGAATGTCTTTGAAACTGTATGGAATGACGGCAGTAAATGTCAGCGATCCTGTGATAAAAAAAGGTACTTCATCGACATCCAGTATTCCATCCATCCATATCGCCTGCAGGCATCCCAAGTTTCCCTCCCATATACTCTTGAATCATAGATCGTTACACAGAAAAAAAGGTTTAAATATTATGGTCTTGATAACTAAACAGGGTGTAAACTTAATTGCATTACATAGTTAAGGGTGCTTCAGACCATCAAACTGATTTTTTTTTACTACGGTACCAATATTGAAAACGCGAGACAAACATCAGCTGTTTCGTACATTTGGTCGAGTTGGATGGTTTGGTCGAGTGGAATTTTTTTCGCGATTTTAATGACAGTCCAATAGTAAAAGTTGTTCAGTTGGATAGTCTGAAGTACCTCTTTAAGTATGTAACGCTTTTGAGTTTACAGCCTGTATTATGAATTAATAGATCTTCCAGTTACATAAAGCGGCAAAAAAATATCTGCCAATATTTCAAACATTCAATTTGTTTCGTTACAAACATTTTTACTTCATTGTTGCATAATATAATCATCATCCTTTATGTCCTTTGAGCAAAAAGACTACTTTGTGCTCAAGCCGATACCAAAGATTTCCACAACAGATTTTGTGTAATTTGAATCCATCGGCTCCCCGCGACTTTGACAATGTCGTCAGACAGACAGAATCCATCTGTTCTCTTTTATCGAATCTTTCATCGAGATCCTTTATTTCTCGGAGAACCTTTGTATAATAATCGATCTCTTATTTCTCTTGTGATGGTGGTCATACTTTGTCTTTCAGATACTTGACAACCTGTATTCTTTGAGGATCTGTATTAGGTCCTGGAGGGAGCAAGACACAGGGCACAGGCTATATTGCGATAAATGACTCTACTCTAGGTTTAGGATAACAGATAGGGAGTCAAAGTTCTCCGATAGAGGACACGAGATGGCAGCCCGGTCCACTGAACCAAACTGACGATCTGAGACTGAGACAGCTAAATGACTGGGTTGCCTTTTTAGAGGCCAATGTTTAGCAGTGGACGATGATAGGCTGATAAAAATAATAGTAATATAAGTAATTAAACGGGTACCGTAAATTGCAGCTACATCGGTGACAGAGACTGTTGGTTCACGACCATTTCGATAAATATTGAAGTAGACACTGGGATAGACGATGGAGTATCCTCTAATATTAATAGAAATTACTATCCTATTTGTACGTCTGTTGATACTGAAACATAGTAATAAATAATACAAAATTGTAAAAAAAAAACAATAGATGAATAAAAATAGTGGGTGTTTAATTAAAAATAAATAAATAAATAAATAACGTTCACAGGCACATACATTGTAATGATCCCAAACTAAGCACTAAAGGCTTTTATTATGGAAACCATACAACAACGGCACGAACATATAACATCCATGACCGAACCGGGATTCGAACCCAGGACCCTGGTTTGGCAGTCCGGCGTGGTAACCATTACACCAACCGGGTCGTCATATGTCATATGGTCGGGTTATGTGGTCCGAATGGTATACTAAACCAGTTGTCTTTCTGTCTTGGTACTATTTCTATCTATTACATCCTACTAGCAACCCTCTTGGTTTCACAGGGGTGCACAAACCTTTCTCATGAAACAGTCTATCGTATAGTAGTTTCTAAGATTAAGATATATACAAACAGTGAAATGCAGCGGAAGACATGAACTTATAATAATATGTATGTGATAAAATTTTACACCAAAACTGCTCACCACCACACTTTGCGCTGCTGCTACTTCAATCTGAATTTTCCTCTATACATTTTGTATGTTATCAGTTTATTCTGAAATTGTATTCTTATGTTGTACTTACTAAAACTCTTCGATCCTGGATCTTCTGAAGCCACCCATTCTCGTGCCGCCGTTGGTTGTGGTTATATTTATGGCGGATAAATACCCACACTCCTGATCGATAAACAGGTTCCTTGGTAATGGACCCCTGCGTATCATACACTTGGAATGCTCAGCAAAGTATTTGCGGATACAGTTGAGGTCATAAACGCGACACGGACGTTCAATCTCAGCATCAAAATCTTTAAGAAAATACTTTTTTTTTTCAATAGTTAAACCAAATGTCGTTAGTCAGTAGAATATAAATTTTTTAATAAATTATCTTTTTTCTGACATCGTAATAATACCACATAATACCCTTACCCTTAATATTTAAGGTCACGTATGCTAAAGATATTATAAAGCTGTCGGTTTAATTTTGCGTCACAAATCTTATAATAAAAGTACCAATCCCAATAAAATATTTCCGTCTGAATAAAAAATAATCTGGTATGAACTGTCACGATAAGTACCTTTTCTTCCCTCCGGATGGACCTTTCTTACTTTCCTGCCCTCGGTGTGTAATCTACTATTTTCCTTTCAAGGTGGTGAAAAGACTGCTAAAATATTTTTAGGTGTAGAAGTTGTAACAAGGTAATTTTAGCATATTTAGAGTAGAGACTGAAATAAGAAGCATTTGCATTACCTGGATTTCCAACGTATTCTCGTTCATAATAAGTACGGTTATCAAAATAGTCGTTCCCAATATATTCGTGGCTATTTTCTTCATAATTATTTAGTAAAAAGCTTTCTTCCCTTTCTAATTCCTTTTCCATTAATCCAAAGCAACTTAAACTGCACAGTAAAAATTCGAAACACAAAAAAGACTTCATTCTTTTACATTAACTGCCCTAGACAATGTTGGAATTATTAATAACTAAACATAATCGCGTGATTGAGCAGCTAAATATAGCAAAACACTACTACTAATTAACTATCAAGGTT
The DNA here is from genome assembly GCA_963693445.1 of Agonopterix heracliana. Lineage (NCBI taxonomy): Eukaryota > Metazoa > Arthropoda > Insecta > Lepidoptera > Depressariidae > Agonopterix > Agonopterix heracliana. The sequence goes on from OY856321.1 coordinate 7,317,126, forward strand.
TTAAGGTGAAGGCGATCTAATGGAACTATGTGAGTTGAAAAGATCTTGAAAGGATTGTGTAGAGTCAGCCGATATAGAGAGCTAGATTATAAGAAAAACGATCTAACTGAAAAAGAAGTAAAAGTACAGTCAAAGTCAGATGATTGTATTCATGTCAGTGGTACAAATTATATATCCATCAGCTTTTGCCTGCAACTCCGTCCTTTCTTTTATTTATAAATATCCTCAAAATGCAGAAACACACTTCTATTACAGTAAATAGAAGAAGTAAGCAAAATTAAGCTCTCGGCTGCCGGAACGCGGATCCGCGGGACGAAAACAATTGATTTCTATTGGGATTGTACAGAGTTACAGCTTCATACAAACTCGCAAAAGCGACATTTCACTACATGCGCAGCATGATTGTGTGCGCATTCACCTACAGGGTTCACGAGGAACGAGACCGAAAGGACACTTCGGGTGGCTTCGGGTTGCGTTAGCGTGGGTTTCGTCTATCTGGCATAACTTTCATTGTCCGAAACATATATAGCATAACATACTTGGCATAATTGTTCTTGGGCGAATATTAACAATGCAGAAAGCTTTATTAGGTATAACATATAAGTGGCAGAATATTAATTTATGCGAATTTAATATGGCATACTACTACCATAATCGAATGTTATATTGAATAATTTTGCATAGCATAATGATCATGTGGCATTAGCGCGGTTTTGCATAATTTCGCTTAGCATAATGATCAGTGGCATTAGGGCGTTTAGTTTGCGTGCATGCATGTTTGCTTGCTTGTCTGCATGTTGGGGGGTACAGGGGGGTGCGGGGGGGCGGAAGCCCCCTGCCTGAGAAAAACAAATTCGTGCTTGTAAAATTCTAGGTTAGGGTAGGTTAGAACATGTATAACGCTTAGCGGAGCGAGCGAAGCTAGCGGAACATCTACATGCTTGCTTGCATGCTGCATGCTTGCCTGCTTGCTGGATGCGTGCATGCATGTTTGCTTGTGTGCATGCTTGCTTGCTTGTTGCATGCTTGCTTGCTTGCTGCATGATTGCTTGCTTACTGCATGATTGCTTGCTTGCTTGTCTGCATGTTGGGGGGTGCAGGGGGGCTGAGCCCCCCGCTCGGGGGGTGCGGGGGGCGGAAGCCCCCTTCCTGAGAAAAACAAACTGGTGTTTTTAAAATTGTAGGTTAGGTTAGGTTAGAACATGTAAGACACTAAGCGGAGCATCAACATGCTTGCTGCATGTTTGCTTGTTTGGTGCATGCTTGCTTGCTTGTTGCATGCTTGCTTGCTTGCTGCATGATTGCTTGCTTGCTTGTCTGCATGTAGGGGGGTGCAGGGTGCTGAAGCCCCCTGCCTGAGAAAAATTTGGTGGAACAAATTTGTGGTTTTAAAATTCTAGGTTAGGTTAGAACATTTATCATGCATGCATCAATATGCTTGCTTGCATTCTGCATGCTTGTTGCTTAGGGCGCAGAAAGGTAGCTTCAAAACTGGTGGTTAGGTTAAGCTAGATGGTAGATTTTAGTTTGTATCATTAGGAAAAGTAACTAAATAAAACAACGTGGTAGTATATAATCAGTTATTATTCGATAATTTTTCTCCCCTCCGAACGGAAAGCGTCAATTTTCGTCCCGCTGCGCTAAAGTTGTCGCTTTCCACCTCCGTCGAGGTGAAAATAGTAGGTGTATACTAACCTCGAACAGTAAATAAGAAAGCCTGAGATTACGTGTCACATGAGATCTGAGCCCTTTCTTACTTTCCTGCCCTCGGTGTGTAATCTACTAATATCCTGGTAATACTGGTAGTTGTTTATGCCATTAGTCATTTATGCCTATAATATGCTTTACAAAATTATGCGACAATGATGAGAACCGTTACAATACTCTGCGAAAAGGCAATAATGCCATACGATACTTCTGAATATAAACGTTATGCAATACGACTGATCTGCCATAGAAGACTATGCGTTATGAATGGATGCTAAAAAAAGTATGCCAAGTGAAGTTATGCCATAAGTCATGTATGCCTATAGTGATCATGCATTACAAAATTATGCGAAAAAAAGTTATGCGACAACAGGGTGAACCCGTTAGCGTATATTTTCTTTGCTTCGGGTGAAACAAAGGACTGTGAAGGGTGAGACATCGTTGATTTTAACCGCGCGCCCGTCATCGCTCCGTGTTGTACGCTCGGTATTTTTATTTTATTCGTTTATAGGTAGTAGAAGTCAAATAACAAAATCGTAAATTATTTTAAAAGAAGAAGAAAAAATATTTATTTGGATCTCCGACACACATTCAATCTTTTACATGACCACAGAGATACATTTTGCACTGTGTGCATGAATGATTGGAAGAGGAATGTAAACATATAAAAAATACATTGAAATAAATCTTTGCATCATTTTAACAATCTTTTCCTTCCTTCTTTATTTTTATTTTAATGAAATACATAGTTTTAACTACAAATAAATATGTCTAAGAACTACAAACGATACGTGCATTATTTTAATATTTGCATGCCTAAAATGAATTAATAACAAATAATAATTAACAAAACAAACAAAAACAATTTACAATTGAGTAATAAAATATTTACCTTCCTTAACACCTACTCCAAAGGAAAAAATAATATATTATAAGTTATAATAAAAAAAATGGTTTTAAAAACAATAGAGAGTGAAAGTAATGAAGACTGGGATAATATTTTCATCGAATATTTCATGATATGTGATGATTGGGGATTAACCTTGTATATAATATGATTTATCATCATTAATTATCAACTGGTGCAACTTTCAATCCAAAATCGCATATATTGTACTGAATATAAGCTGGTACGTAAAATTGTGTTTCAGTTAACATCACTTCTTGTATGACGGTTGGTATATCAGCATAGAACTCTGCCATATGTTGAGATCCAGATGGATCTAGAAGACATAAAATATGAATAAGTATAAATACCAATAACTAACATTGTTTGCTGTTTCCGAGCTGGACGAAATTTCTTTTTACATATTTCTTATGTCGTGCATACCTACCGACATGCATTAGTATTATTAGCATACAAAGTTATACAGTTTGAGAGAATAACACCCTTTCCTGTTTCATTGACATTATAGTGACATCATTGGACATCATTCATAAATATTGTTTTACAAGTTGTAAATTAGGAGCGCAGCGCAACATTTAAATATAGGTTGTAAATAGATTTGAAATATGTTTAAGTAATACACAATTAATATGGATTTAGTTACTATAAAGTACAAAAAATTTGTTGTAAATGTAATAGAAGATAATTATTTTATTGAATTGTGATTTCGTGACCCTTGCATTTTCTTACTGTAGTTTTATGGTGTGAAAACTGATTAAGAATAAAAATCTATGATTAAAAACTAGCTTCAACAATATTATATAATTTATCAAAAACACAAACATTAGGTATATACCAAATTAAAGATTAAAAATTAAGTCTCGGGTGGACTCTTAATTTTTCAATCTGTAATTTGATTCGAAATAGCACGACAGGGCTGTAACATGTTTAAAATCAAAAATATTTGAGACTAGTTAAAAACTTTAATAATAATGTTTAGGTTTCGTAGTTCCATAGTCAAAAAAAGGGGTAAGTAATATTCGATATAAATACAAAGAATATATAGTTTAGGAAATATAACTTCTTTTGATATAATTTTGTTTGAAATACAAGACACTTGCTATAATAAACGTTAGATATAAATTTAAGACCTATAATTTGATAAAGTATAACACGCATCGGATATAATGAACCTTAAGTATAACCATCACATGTTATAAAATCTATAAAGCATAACATTTAATAAATATAGCATTGATGTCATCTAGTTTTAGAATGTCTAATAATCAATGCTATAATATAATATTTAAAAACCGCATGTCGATGTCTAAAATATGACCGCTCTCAAAGTGGTTACCTACACTACATACCGAACCTAACCTAACCTATAGTTTTGAAGCTACCTACCTTTCTGCCCCCCAAGCAACAAGCAAGCAAGCATGCAGCGAGCAAACAATCATGCAGGGAGCAAACAAACATGCAGCAAGCAAGCAAGCATGCAGCATGCAGGCAAGCATGTTGATGCTCCGCTCGCTTCGCTCGCTCCGCTAAGTGTGCAACATGTTCTAACCTAACCTAACCTAGAATTTTTAAAACTCCTGTTTGTTTTTCTCAGGCAGGGGGCATCCGCCCCCCGCACCCCCCTCGCGGGGGGCGCAGCCCCCCTGCACCCCCCAACATGCATTCAAGCAAACATGCAAGCAAGCACACATGCAAGCAAGCACGCAAGCAAGCAAGCATGCATGCAAGCACACATGCAAGCAAGCATGCACGCAAGCATGCCAGCAAACAAGCATGCATGCACGCACAAATGCAGCATGCATGTGACACACGTTTCGCTTGACTCCACTTGCTCTATACGTGGTCACACTACCTAAATTAACCTAACCTATAGTTTAGAAGGCAATTTACTAGTTATAAAAAAATATTTAATTGTATGTCTTTGGAGCAATACTTCAAGGGATCGTTATGTCTCATAAAATAACATCAAATGATTGATATATCAAACAAATTTTATATTAAGTAATCGTTAGTAATAATCAACAATAGATATATTAAAATTATAGGATATAAGTATTCGATTAAATGTATGTTATGTTTTTTCAATATTATGCTCGTAGTTAGTATTTCTTACGAGCATTATATCATTTGAACGTTATAAAAAATTTATTATACCAAATGTTATTATACGAAACGGGACGCACCCCAAAAAAAGAACCCTTACACTTTCGTCCTATCTATACATCTTAAACTGTCTGACACAGTACGGACAGAACAGCACGCATACGTCCCGCTTCAATTACTTCTTCATTTTTGCACCACAAAATCGCTTCCCGCTGTCTGTCTGTCCCTATGTATACTAAGATCTTTAAAACTAACGGATTTTGATGCGTTTTTTTTAGTTAGAGTGATTCAAGAGGAAGGTTTATAATGTGCAATGCGCCCGTGCCAAGCCGGGGCGGGTCGCTAGTATTACCTAAATAGAAATATAAATATATTATATTATATTCCAACTTACCCCCATTTTCTAATAATATGTAGAAAGCTGGCACATCATCAGCATAAGTAGTCGCCTCTAATTTATGTAACAGAATTTCATTGAAACTGTATGGAATGACAGCAGTAAATGTCAGTGATTCTGTAATTAAATAAAAGAAAAACTTTATCGTCATCCGGTGGTTCATCTATCCATCGCACGCAGGCATCGCAGGTTTTGCCCTATTTACACTTGAATCACAAAATATGTCTTGATAAATATACAGTGTTTTTTTTAATTTAATATACTGACGATTCTTAAGAGTATTATCAGACTATCAAACTGAATAACTTTCTGTATAGGATCAATATCGGAATTGCGTTTGTTATGTTGATTTGTTCAATTGACGTTGTTCAGTTTGATGGCAAATAGGACTTCATGGACCTCCATCCCAGTAACATAAAGCATCGTTTGTGACGTTATAAATTTTCTCTGAATTGTTGCATAACAATCAGCATCATGTTAGCCAAAAAAGACATCCTGTGGATATCTTTGGAAAGGGCACAAGCCATTTCACAGTCCACTTCTTTGGATTTTATCCAATCTTTCTTTGAGATCCTTTATTTTTCTGAGCACTTTTATACATATACGAGCTTTTACCATCAATATAAGTTCAGTAATTTTTGCGTGATACTCGAACAAACGAACAGACTTGGATTTTTATAAAAAAAAATGATTTGGAGTCAGGGACATCTAAGAACTATAAATCTTTTTGTAAATATCGTCAATGTCCAGACTCACTTCTGTTACTGTAATAGTTTAGATTAATTAATCGAATAACCGATGGGGAGTCCGTGTTCTCGGATAGAGATCACGGGTAGTTCGTGTTCTCGGATAGAGATCACCGGTTCATTGAACCGACGACCTAAGACTGAGACAGGTAATTAAATATATAATGACTGGGTCGTCGTCTTATGAAAGGCTAATATTCAGCAGTGGACGATGATAACTGATGATAATTATTATTAGATTCAGAAATAATGATACTGATACCGTAAATAGCAACTACATTGGTGACACCGACTATTGGTTCACGGCCTTTCCGTTGAAATTGAAAGTAGCCAGTGGGATAGATGATGATGTAGCCTCTTATATTTATAGAGAATACCATCCTATTTGTACGTCTGTTGACACTGAAACATAATAATAAAATCAAAATTGTAAAAATGTTTGAATAGAAAAAACGAAATTGATGGGTAGTTAATTATAACGTCTAATTGCCTAACTAAATTAGTTTTTTGTATATCTCAGTGTAAACTCGATGATTATTTGAATGACCAAAATGTGTGGTTTTGACAATTTTTACACTATGTAATTCAATATTTGTACTTTGTATATTTTGTTTTGTTTAAAAGAAGTGTATTGTAGAGTTTCTGGCCGCATCTTCTCTACAACGGAACACCTTCCGAAGCGGTGCGGTGGTAGAATCAAAAATGACGTCAGAAAGTTATCTATGTGATATTATTTTGAATAAAAAATTTTGAGTTTGAGTTTGAGTTTTCTGAAATTATTTCCTAAACTAGCGACCCGCCCTAGCTAATTATGGGTAGTGGGCAGCTACACAAACTAACCATCATGAAACAGTGCAATGTCCTAATTAACCGGAGGTAGTAAGTCTTATTTAAATGTATGTTGTATGGTTGAACTCACTAAAACTCTTCAATCCGGGCTCTTCTAAAGCCACCCATTGTCGTGCTGCCTGTTGTTGTGGATATATTTGAAGCAGATATGTACGTAGACTCCTGATCGATGAACAGGTTCCTTGGTAATGGACCCCTACGTATCTTACATTTGGATTGTTCAGCAAAGTATTTACGGATACAGTTGAGGTCGTACACGAGACACGGTCGTTCAATCTCGGCATCAAAATCTTTAGGAAAAAATGTTTTCATTCAATTACTTAATTTCGTAGGTAATATAAAATCTTCTTAATTTTTTCTATATTTTTCAGAAATCCTCATAATATTTAATATTTCCCTCCCTTCACGCATACTAAAATATTATTCAGCTATCGATTTATTTTTCATTACCACTGTTACACTTATAATAAAAATGCCAATCTCAAAAATATTTGTTACTGAATTGGAAATTAGCCTTCCTAAAATAACTCGCATCCATTTTTCTTTTGAGTTGTTCAAAAAGAAACTTTGTCAATATTTTCGTGTGTACAATTGTAATAAGATAAATGTTTAGCATAATTAATTAGTCGACGAAAGAAAGAAAAATAAGAAGCATTGGCATTACCTGGATTTCCAACATATTCTCCTTCATAATACTCGTATGTACGATTATCAAAGTCATCGTTTCCAATATATCCCTGGCTATTTACTTCATAATTATTTGGTACAAAGCTTTCTTCTCTTTCTAATTCCTTTTCAAATCCAAAGCAACTTAAACTGCAGAATAAAAAATCTAAATACAAAAAAGACTTCATTTTTTTACAGATGCGTGTTAATAAACTGCCCCAATGTTTGAATTAATATCTAAAATATAATTGTGTAATTGCGCGGTTAAATATGGCAAATTACAACCAGTAATTAAATTTTAAGGTTTTTAGGTAAAGGTGATCTAATTGAGCTATACAGGGTTACTTCGGAGACAGTGCACATTTTTTCCCATGGAATCAGTATCACTCCAGAAAAAAAAAAGTGTTTTTGTCTTCGGATTCTTATGAATCTCGGCCGGGATTTAACAATCGGATTTCTTTCTTTATAATCAGACGGTCCAAAGCACCATGAATGTCAACCCCAACACTCATAAACTCATAACTGTAGTAAGACCCTAATCCGTGTTCAGGAATTTTTTCTGTTATCTTTGTAACTCTATTGTTTTGAACTTACATTGGTCCTCTTTTTAATCGAGAAAATTTATTTGAATCATGTTTTGAACGATTACATGCAAAGAACGTGCCTATACTGTTATTTGAACTATACAGGGTCCTTCTTAATGACACTTACACTTTTTTAACTTAGCTGGCTTTGTTGACTTAGCTGACACTTTTTTAAGGGGATGACCAGACCATCAAACTGAACAACTTTCTCTATGGGACCAATATATAATCGCGTAAAAAAAAACACCCATCTCATACATTTGGCTCAAGTAGGTTTGCAGTTTTGTATGGAAGAGCAGATTTTTCTCGATTTTGATGTTGGTCCCATAGATAAAGTGGTTCAGTTTGACGGTCTTATCATCCTCTTAGAAAAGTGTCAGCATATTAAGTTGAACCCTATATCATGTTAAATGAAATAATTTGGTTATCAAAAAAAGGTATGAAAACAGACAAACACTGGGAAACAGCCCCTTAAATACAAGTTATTTGCAAGTAAGTACTTAATACACAGAAAATACACGCATTTTAAAACAAACAATAATATTTTTGTTCCTAAGGTAAACATAAGGTAAACCGCAGCTTTATAACAAAAGTTTACAATGGATAAACAACATTTTAACAATATAATTAATCAGAAAATTTTGTTTTCATAATAACAAAGAGTGAAAATAATTAAGACTGCGATAAAGAATATTTCACGAGATGTGTTGATTGAGGATTAACTTTGTATTGTAAATATATCATCATTATAATCAACAGGTGCAACTTTCAATCCAAAATCACATATATTGTACTGAATATAAGCTGGTACGTAAAATTGTGTTTCAGTTAACATCAATTCTTGAATGACGTTCGGTACATCAGCGAAGAACTCTGCCAAATTTTGAGATACAGATGGATCTAAAAAATATATAAAATACAAAAAAGTATAGGTACTTAATTTAATATGATATAATAGAATATGAATAACTAAGGGTTGAACTACATCAGGCCGCACAGCATCGCATTTTTCCGTGGCTCCATCCTTTTCTGTCACTCAGGAACGTCATTTGCTAGAGCATATAAGATGGACGGAACGGAACAGTACAGAACAGCTCGCCGCGTGCGATCGCGTTCCGTATATCTTATATGATCTAGCAAATGACGTTCCTGAGTGACAGAAAAGGATAGAGCGACGGAAAAATGCGTTGCTGTGCGGCCTGGTGTAGTTCAACCCTTACATTGTGTGCTGAAGCACAGCTTCGCAAAAATTTTTGTTTTCTATATACTTTTTTTATTTTTTTATTTATAATTAATGGACTTCTTGCTTGTGCCTTAGCACCGCATTTCCGCCAATGTCAAGTGGTTTGAGGGAGTATCTATTCAATCTCGAGGATTGTTTTTGAGTAAGAACACAATTGAGATGGATTGCGGAGCCTCGTGGCAGGCTCAAACGCGAACCGCGCGAACAACACGCGAAGGACGAGTGTTCGAGGCAAACCCTGCAACGTGACTCCTTCTATATACTTAATAATTAGTAAGATAATAACCTTTTATGTTTCATAATCATTATGGTGAGCTGATTGGAATAAAGACAACTTTTTTTTTACCTACATTAATAAAAAGTAGGTACAGAAAGTTACATACATAAACTCAAGACCATAATCCCTTTAGAGGTGGTCTTCTCTTACATATCTCTTATGAAATAAGTAGGTATGTGCCAAAATAGCTGAACAGTTCCTTATATGAGGGCCCCAGAATTCTGGATGAGTCCGACACGCTCTTGGCCGGTTTCTATTATTGAATATAGAAACTTATTAAAGATATCGTATGTCTTAGGCATATTATCTTAACTATTATAAAACCGTAAAATCATGAGGAATAAAAAAGTAGCGGTTCTCTTCATATAAATTCAAATAACATTCGAAAGCGCGATTTAAAAACGTGCAGCGCCATCTATTGACAAAATTGTTAGTTTGTTTGTTTGTTCGCGCATCACGCAAAAACTACTGAACCGATTTTGATGAAACTTTTTTTGTTTGATAGCTTATGATCTGACTTAAAATCTGGTATATAATTTGTGCGGACGAAGTCGCGGGAAAACACTAGTTTAATATAATGTAATTAGGTTCAACCTAGGTATATCTTAACTATTATAAAACCGTAAAATCGTGAGGAATAAAAAAGTAGCGGTTCACTTCATATAAATTCAAAATAACATTCGATAGCGCGATTTAAATGACGTGCAGCGCCATCTATTGACAAAATTGTGTGTTTGTTTGTTTGTTCGCGCATCAAGCTAAAACTACTGAACCGATTTTGATGAAACTTTTTTTGTTTGATATCTTATGATCTGACTTAAAATCTGGTATATAATTTGTGCGGACGAAGTCGCGGGAAAACACTAGTTTTTATATATTACTAGTGTTTTCCCGCGACTTCGTCCGCACAAATTATATACCAGATTTTAAGTCAGATCATAAGATATCAAACAAACAAACAAACTAACAATTTTGTCAATAGATGGCGCTGTACGTTTTTAAATCGCGCTATCGATATGTTATTTGACTTTATATGAAGTGTTCCGCTACTTTTTTATTCCTCATGAATTTACGGTTTTATAATAGTTAAGATATCATACCCCTCACCCCAACTTACCCCTATTGTCTAACAGTGTGGGGTCGAGGATGAAAGCTGGCACATCATCCGCGTAAGTAGTCACCTCTAATTTACGTAACAGAATGTCACTGAAACTATTTGGAATGACAGCAGTAAATGTCAGCGATTCTGAAAATACATAAAAGAAATAGAAACTTTATCTTCATCTAGTCCATCAATCCATCGCCTGTATCCCAAGTTTTTTCCCATCCTTGAATCACTGATTATTTAATAGTTACTTTTCTATAATCTTCTTCTTCTTCTAAAATCGGTCTTGGTATAATAAACATATGAATTTACTAGTGTTTACCCACGACTTCGTCCGCACAAATTATATACCAGATTTTAATTCAGGTAATAAGCTACCAAAAAACAGTTTTATCAAAATCGGTTAAGTAGTTTTTGCGTGATGCGCGAACAAAGAAACAACCACACAGAAGACAAAATTTGTAAAAAAAAGTTTGATTTCGAGTCAAGGATACCTAAAAACGATATCGTAATCTTTTTTTGTAAATATCTTCAATGTACAGACATACTTCAGTTACTGCAGTTTTATAATAGTTTAGATTAGATAGGTCTTCATCCCGGTTACCTAAAGCGTCAAAAAGTTTACTTATTTGCTCCATAATCATAACCATTTTAGCAAAAGGACTACTTTTGGGAACAAAGCCATTTCCAAAGATTTCCACAACAATAGATTTTGACAATTTTACCGTTAGAAACCTTATGGGGGTTTATGAAACCTTTCATCGAGACCCTTTATTTCTTGGAAATCCTATACATAGTAATCAACCTGATGACTGATGGAGAATTCTAATTCTTGGACTGGAAGGTCGGTTCACTGAACCGACGACCTGAGACTGACAAATGTAACAAGTACCTACTGACTGATTCACCATATAGGAGGCTAATGTTTAGCAGTGGAAGATGATATTGATGGCTTTAATTAAAAGAAATGAAAAAGTTACCGTAAATAGCAACTGCACCGGCGACAGCGACTATTGGTTCACGGCCATTCCGGTAAAATCTGAAGTAGATACTGGGATAGATAATGGAGTATCCTCTAATATTTATAGAGAATACCATCCTATTTGTACGTCTGTTTATACTGAAACAATACCTAATAAAATCAAAACTGTAAAATGTATGAATAGAAATATGAAAATGATGAATGCTTGATTATAATATCTGAATGGATACCAAATCAGTTGGTCGTCTATCTTCTTGTATCTCTGAAATTAATACAAGCAACCCGCCCTGGTTACGCACGGGTAGTGGGTACACAAATCTACTTTATGAATCAGTCTATTTTTAGTGAAAACCGAATTTAAATCCATAAATTTAGATGGACAAAGATAGGCAACGTCGTTACAAACACACTTTATTTTACAATTTATATTGTAAAATTTTGCACGAAAACTGCTCGCCACTTCACTTCGCGCTGCGGCTTCTTCAACATCAGCATAGCATAGCATAGCATAGCATAGCATAGCATAGCATAGCATAGCGTAGCATAGCATAGTATAGCATACGCTCACGACTATATTCCCCGACATCAACGACAACACGGCACGGCTTCTTCAACATGAATGGTATTTTAATATGTTTTGTGATATTATCAGTTATTCTAATTTAATTGAATGTTGCACTTACTAAAACTCTTCAATCCTGGCTCTTCTGAAGCCACCCATTTTCACGCTTCCTGTGGTTGTGGTTATATTTATTGTAGATAAATATCCAGACTCCTGATCGATGAACAGGTTCTTTGGTAACGGACCTCTGCGTATCTTACACTTAGAATGCTCGGCAAAATATTTTCGAATACAGTTGAGGTCATAGACACGACATGGACGTTCAATCTCGGCATCAAAATCTATGGAAAAAATCGTTTTATTAGAACAAACGTTTTGTGAGGTAGGTACTTTAAAACCTTCTTTTTTACACATTGTTTTACATTTTCCTATCATCAGAATTATACTCGAAAGGTAGCCGAACGCACGCTGCTGCAGCAAATGACGTGTCGCTGCGACAGTACTGGTTTGTATGTATATCTATGAAATACCCTGCGTAGCTAGCGACACGTCGCCCGACGACACTGTCGCCCTACCGCAGAGCAGTGGCTCATGCTCTATTCAAATTACGACAGGCGGGGTGCAATGTAAAATAATACCTATTTCACTACCGATAGAGTTGACAGAGGAATACGGCGCTTCCGTCTGCTGCAGCGGTCTGCAGTCAAGTTCGAAATCATGGCGCAACGACGTGTTGCTGCTACGACGTGTCCTCTAGCGACACATCGTCTGCTGCTGCGTTCGGTCGGCTACGAATTCATACCTTTAACCTTTTATTCGTCACGCTTTCTCACGCCAGCACTGACAATAAAGGCCTCCGCACATTGCAGCGATATTATCGAGCGATTTTATCGAGCGATATTATCGACAGCGATATCGCGACACCTTACACACTGCAGCGATTCCGCGATTCGCGTCACGCATGCGCCCCACTAGTGAATGTAGTCGAAAGAGTTGCGATAATATCGCGGCAGTGTGTGGGATCGAGCGCGTCCCCATACAAAATGTACTGAGAATAATTATCGCAAAATCGCAGTGATATTATCGCTCGATAATATCGCGGCAGTGTGTAGGATCGCGCGCGTCCCCATAAAAAATGTACTGGAAACAATTATCGCAAAATCGCAGCGATATTATCGCTCGATAAAATCGCTGCAATGAGCGGAGGCTTTAAATTTCCGCAATCGATTTAATTTGTGATTTCAATGTTACTCCTATAATAAAAGTACCAATCCCAAAAATATTAGCCACTGGAAAAAAATTCTCCTGAATAAATTATCACCGCTACATATTTCCTTTCAGCGGGATCAAAAAGGACTTTGCTATTAATATTTTTAGGTATGGAGTTGTAACAAGGTTCTTTTAACTTATTGATGGAGGCTGAAATGAGAAGCATTTGCATTACCTACCTACCTGGATTTCCAACGTATTCTCCTTCATCATTTCCAATGTACCCATGGCTATTTTCTTCATAATTATTTAATACAACGCTTTCTTCTCTTTTTAATTCCTTTTCTAATCCAAAGCAACTTAAACTGCACAATAACAATGTGAAACACAAAAAAGACTTCATTTTTTACAGAAGCATATAAATTAACTGCCTCAAACATTGTTAGAATCTACAATAAACATAATTGCGTAATTAGTTGGTTGGGTATCTACCTACTAAATACTCCTCAAGATTTAGGTGAAGGAGATCCGATTGAATATGCTGAAAAGATCTAGAAAGGATTGCGTAGAATTGACCGAGAGAGAATTACAAGATTTCATTTTCCTTGTACATAGTGATTAAACTTTGTGCAGCGTGAGGGTGCGTCCACATCAGACGAACGCGCCGCAAATGCACATTCGCGGCGCGTTCGTCAGGTGTGGATGCATCCTAACAGATCTCTTAAGGGTATATTATTCGGAGCGCACTCCATACAAACGTACTATGGTGATATTTTCAATAATAACCAATTAAAGTCAATGAAATTTTGCAGAAACAATCTAGAAACAAATTTCTATGCTTGTATGGAGTCAGATTTTCGTTAAAATGTATAGTTTTCAAGTTACAGTGCCTCAAAGATTTCTATACAAATCTTAAATAAATCCTAGCATTGAAACTGTATAAATCTGACTCCATAGAAGCATAGAAATTTGTTTCTAAATTGTTTCTGCAAAATTTCATTGACTTTAGTTGGTTAGTATTGAAAATATCACCATAGTACGTTTGTATGCAGCGCGCATTTTCGCTCTCGGAATAAAATTCTCTTAATTTCTTTTTTTAAACTGACAAATTATACAGCATAGCTCTGGGAGCGGTAACTGCTTATTACTGCGGACTATGGGGTGGGTGGTTATGTTATAGAATATCTCTGACTACCCCCTCGGGGAATATAGTCGTGAGCATATGCATGCATGGGGGACCACACCAGTGATTAAACGCTCTAGTAAGCGTGACAGCAAAGTTTTTTTTTTGTCTTTACTGTAAAAATCGTAGATTATACATAGAAGGCAGGAAAATAAGAAAGGTCTCGAAGCCAAGGTCAACAGACATGTGATCTGAGGATTTCTTATTATGCCCAAGGTGTGTACACTATTTTTCTCCTCGACGGATGTGGAAAGCGGCAACTTCGTTTAGCGCAGCGGGACGAAAGCGATAGCATATGTCGTGAGCATATGCTTATGCTGAATAAAAGAAATTAGCTTCCTAAGTAAAGTTTAATCAAGCCTTTTAAATAGTGATAAAAAGTAAAAAAAAAACTAACATAATGTTCAACCTTGTATAGTAAATATATCGTCAGTATTATCTACTGGTAACACTTTCAAACCAAAATCGCAAATATTGTACTGAATATAAGCCGGTGGATAGAATTGTGATTCAGTAAACATCAACTCTTGAGTGTCCGTAGGAACATCAGCGAGAAACTCGACCAAAGTTTGAATTACAATAGGTTCTGTAAAAACAAAAGAAATTTTATTAGTCTCGAACAGTTTACGAGTATCACATAGAAAAAACGCAACGTCAATAAAACAGATACTTGTTGGGACAAAACGACAAACTGTCCCAGTGGGTCAAGTTATGTTGCTTTTGTAGTACATTTTGACTAAAGGAACTAAATAAGGCTGTACAAATAGGCTATATACCTCCTCAAAAGTTCAATACATTAAATAAATAACTTAAACCCCAATAATAATGATTGGGTCTACACTTACAACTCTAAATGTAATTTGTTTTCGTCTCTGAACATTATTAAAACAATTTGCATCGCTTTTTCTTCTATTCTGCAAGTCATTTTTGTTTTTCCTTTCCAGTATGTCTACCGTAATATTATAATAGTATATTTTTTAGCAATGCTACTTTGCTAATATTGTCATATCAATCATTATGTGACCAAAAAATTACATCAATGAATATGAAGGTCGAAAACGAAAACATATTAAAAGGGAGGGCTCTGTTGGAGTAGAGCACGCCCCGGATAGGCAGGTCGTGGGTTCGAATCCCGCTCGCCGCCCGACTTTTTCAATCTTTAATTTGATTAAAGCTAACATGGCATACATGTAAAAATAATAAATTCGATATTAAAAGGGGTTCTCAATAATGTTTTAAACGGCTTTTTACGCACCTGTACTACCCAGTAGTGCAGGACCAAGGTAGAAAGCAGGCACAACGTCCACATACGGAATTATTTCAGCATTTTTCAATTCTATATTGTCTATGTTTGGAATGACTGCGGTAAATGTCACTGATGCTGTAACGAAATAATGAAGATGAGATAGATACTCTACCATTTAGTGCACTGCTGTATACGAACCTTCCGACATTTTATTTTCATACATACAAACGTAAACTCACGACCGTAATCCCTTTCGAGGTGGTCAGAAACATTGATACAGCTACCAACTTTCATTCATTTATGCATTTTATTTTCATTTATATCAAATATACAACGTGTTAATGAATAAGCGCAAAACCTCATACATCCCAATTTATTTATAACTAGAATTAGAAAAAAAAGAAAAAAAAATAGAATTAAAAAAAAAAAATGTGTTATCATTTCAGCAATGAATCAAAGCGCTAACGTGTTCATGGATACATTTTAAGAATCTTGTTTTGGTTGTAAGAAGTTCGGTGGGTTGAGTTGAGATCGAGTTCAGTAAATTTTAAATTTTGGAATAAAATTACCTATGTTGAAACCATGATAATTCGATTCGAAACTCGATTCTAATCAAACTACTTTCTAGTTTTGCGTTTATACATTAATACGTTGTATACAACCTTTGAAGGTTGGCTGACAGTGCAGAATAAGATGAAAGTAGTGCACAAGTGAACCCCCATTCATTGATAAACTCTTAGTCGGCTGCGAGTAGAGATGGGAATCGCATAGATGCTGTACCAGGCAGTAATGTGTACGAATCGTTACTTTAGTGTCGTTCTATCCTGACCTAATGCTATCATTATAAACGTGACAAGTGACAATTGACAATGCCAATTCAGAGTACATTGCTGAGAATGCTAGGACACTGCAAGTTTAGTGTCATAGTAACCAGCAATGTACTCTGTATTGTCATTGTCACTTGTCGCGTTTATTAAACAGGTCCCTGCTAATGGTAGCCAAAGATAGTAGCTGTAGCTTTTCTGATCACTTCTAATGGGAGGTCTTGAGTTTATGTGTGTACTTATGATAGTATTTAAGAATTATGTGACGTACGGTAAAAGGCAGCAGCTTCTGTCACTATAACTATTGGTTCGCTGGCATTACGATAGAATTGGAAGTAGACAGTGGGTATAACAGTAAATAGTCCTCTTATGTTAATGGAGAATACCATTTTATTTGTTCGCTTGTTAATACTGAAATGTAAAAAAACTGTTAAAACAAATAACAATATTTAATGATGATGGGGAGGGAACATTACAGTTATAGTACTCTGTGATTATGGTTAACGAGGTGCACGCATTGTTAATTGTTAATAACTAGCTGTTGCCCGCAACATTGTCCGCGGTTACCATTAAAAGTATCCAATGTGTTAAACCATAACATAACAGTGCATGCCAAATTCCAATCATCCAAACTTTGACATTCTTTAAATTGGTAAGGTAAGGTGTAGCCTGTAGAATCCCACTGCAGGGAAAAGGCCTCCTCTCACGAATAAGGGTGAGAGGGATTGACCATACTCCACCACGCGGGCCACGGTGCGTGTTGGTGGAGGCAAGTTAGTGGTCAACTTGCTGTCAGAGAATTGTCAAGCAGCCGCCTTAATAGGCCTAATATCTTAGATCAAAATAAAATTAATGGATAGGCCTGAAGTGCGGTAAGTTGAAGCACACTACTGGTGCACTTGGTCCATACAAACTAGCGCCATTATCTGTCAAATCTAGGGCACTTGCATACAAGTGACAAGTAAACCTTTCATTTATTTTGCCTCATTTTTCTGGTTTGAAATGTTCGCGTAAGGCCTATCCATTAATTTTATTTTGATCGAAGCCTAATATTAGTAAGATAAACAGGCAAAGCAATTCTTAATTGGTATAAAATCCACATAATCATGATGATTTTGTTCATAGCCAATTTTAACTACAGCAATTGTACCTGATTGTAACTGTTTGATTAACAATCAGGTACTCAAAAATTTTTTCAATTATGTTATATTACTCTCCTGTCCTTACCTTCCTAAATAAATGTTAGACTTGCATGAGTTACAAGTAAAACATAAATTTCTCCAACAGAAAACCATTAGACAATTATTTCCAAAATACTTACTAAAACTCTTCTATTCTAGTGCTTCTTATGCCACTAACTCTGACATTGTTCAACGTCGCGGTCATGTTTAACCTAGCGTAATACAGTGACTCCTGGCTGATGAACAGGTTCCTTGGTAATGGACCCCTGCGTATCTTACACATGGAATGCTCAGCAAAGTATTTACGGATACAGTTGAGGTCAAAGACACGACATGGGCGTTCTATTTTGGAGTTTAAATCTGAAAGATATCAAAGTGTGTATATGCGAACACCAAATATTATGTGGTACTAGTAGATGGATGACATGAAATACGATCTGAATAAATACGATCACTGTCGTTATCAGCTATTATAAGTTTCACTGCAGGATATAGCTTTGGCCTCTTTTCACTATAAGGTTGCGTTTCCACCAGAGATGTGCGAGATAGCGAGGCGGTGAGCGAGAAAAAAATCGGCTAATGAGAGTGCTTCAATTTCCTAATGACGTGATCGAGCGAGTGCGCTATTGCGCTAATGCGGTTTAATAAAGAAAAGCATACATGCAGTCATCTTGCTATTAAAGTGCTTCAAAACTGTCACTAGGCCTTTAGTGTTTCTTTCTGATGCGCATAGGCGCTTTAAATGATATTTCATCGTCCACAGTCCTCCACCCAAATACGTCCACTGATCGGGCGGTCGTAGATATTTCGACTGGTCGTTTCAAATACCGAAGCTCCACTATTCCATAATCGCCTAATTATACAAAAAAAAGTGTGGCAATGTTTATATAAAATTCACAATACCTGGATTTCCAACATATTCTTCCTCATATTTGTCATAATCTCCGTAATCAATATATCCACGGTCGCTGTCCTTTTTTTCATCATATCTATCTCTTTCGTAATAAGATGAATCTTGATAGAGATTTCCCTTTTCTGAGTAATCGTTTATTTCCAAATTATCACTTTTCTCAAGTTTATTGTCATTTCCGTAACAAATTGTGCATGCAAGCAAAAGTATGAAATAATAGTACTTGTTCATTATTTAAACTTTGTACACTAGCATTCACTTCAACAATTTGTGAAGCAGTGGTAAATATCATTGCGTGATAACATGTTTTAAACCTAGTTATCTGGGATGGATTGAAAAGATTTATAGGTAGCAAATTAAACCTACATATTTCATGAAGGCTAAAATTATAATTACATTTATAATTTTTATATCGGAAAATACTAATAACAGAAAATTTTCTACATCTATACAAATAATAAATTGTGAACTTGGCGTGGATGAATATTAAGACCATTTTTGGAATTTTTGTATATTTATCTGTTTCTTTGAGCATGCATCACGCAGGTTTTCACAAAAGCAGTTTGGATTATATCGCAATCTGATTATAATACTTAAAAGTTATAAGTGTTTTTATAGTCAGTGGTCTGCACCCGCAAGTTGACTATGCAAAGAGATGTTTCTAAACAGTACAAATGCTATATTTATGATTTGGATCTGTTTAGCTTCACGTAGTGGAAAATCGTACGATACAGCCATGTTATACTTAATCTGTAGTCAGGTATTTAATTTTTTTGTGTAATGAATCTGTTTATTGTTTTTTGGTTGGCAATAAAGTGCATTCTATTTTTTTATTCTATTTTAGTTGATAGTATAATAGAAACCAGAGCGAGCGAAGTGAGTTCAGTATTTCTTAACACTATGACTTGACTAGACCAAAACTCTCTCAGTCCATGTAAGCAGTGTATGAGACTGATCCAGGCTAAGGTCGACGGAGGGCCAGGCTACTAGCTACAATATCGCCACGGCATCTAATAAGGATTTTTTGTAGCGACTACTCCAGTTTATGCTGTGATTGAATAAAAACATTGCTTTCCATGTAAAGTTTAATTTACCACATCTTTTATTGATTATACAGATTCAGCCTTGTATAGTAAATACGTTGTCAGTATTATCTACAAGTAACACTTTCAAACCAAAATCGCAAATATTGTACTGAATATAAGCCGGTGGATAGAATTGTGATTCAGTTAACATCAACTCTTGAGTGCCAGTAGAAAGATCAGCGAGAAACTCCACCAAAGTTTGAATTACAGTAGGGTCTGTGAAAACAAAAGAAAAAAAAATTTTGTCATGACTCGCACAGTTCCTATATCACAGAAATAACGCAACGAAATGGGACAAAACGAACAAGATAATACTGGAGTGGGATAAAACGACCGACTGTTCTGAAAGCGTCAAGTTGTGTTGTCTTTGTAGTACACTTTTGCCCAACGACGCAAGGAACGATATTTATATTTTGTAATAAAATTATAGGCTTTGTATCACATCAAAAATTAAACGCAGTCATTGTAATTATAAATAGTTTCAACCCTAATTCGCTGATTGCGTCTGCTGGTTCTACATTAATTTTCGACTCTGAACATTGTATAAATCAATCTCATCGTTCAAAATGTAATAGGATATTTTCGTCAAAGTAAGTCGTTGTATATTTACGATGGTCAAAAACATTCTTAAAGGGTCCTAGACTGTTTTATGCTGCGATCTCACCTGTACTAATCAGCAGTTCAGGACCAAGGTAAAAAGCAGGCACAGAATCCACATACGGAGTTATTTCAGCATTTTTCAATTCAAGATTATTAACATTTGGTATGACTGCAGTAAGGGTCAGTGAAGCTGTAAACAAAAAATGAAGATGAAGGAGTCATACTCAATAAGTAGGTATATTATGTAAGAAAAGGAAACCTTGGAAATTGGCTGGTCATTTCTGCTAAAGAACTGACAACCAATAAGGGAGTTATAATTATAGAGAAGAGAACATGAACTGGCAGAAGTAGTGTGGGATTGCCTTGCGGCCCAAAGACTGACGACCTAAAAAAGTAAACGTGGAACGGCTGAAGAGGTGAGGAAGTCTAAGAATGGTGTTTAGTGGCGCACAATGGAAGACACCTATATTCAGCAATTAACGATGATAAGCTGATGATGATATTATGAAAAGTATGTGACGTACGGAATAAGGCTGCAACTTCTGTCACTATAATTATTGGTTCACTGGCATTGCGGTAGAATTGGAAGTAGGCAGTGGGTATCACAACAAGTAGACCTCTTATGTTAATGGAAAAGACCATTTTATTCGTTCGTTTGTTAATGCTGAAATGAAAAAAAATAGTTTTATAGACATATCGCACCTCTGTATTCAGAAAATTGAGCTGATCAATTTTGTAAAGTACTTAGTTAACGTTAAGTTGGTAGCTTTGATTAATTATTGTCAAGATAGAAACTCATGCTTCTAACCTACTGAACTTATGAACTTCTTTATGTATGCGTGTATTATGGACAGGGTTTAGCAGCCTTACCCGGTTGAATTTTTTTTCGACGCGTTCGTAGCTACGATTGTCTTGAAATATAAATTATCAAAGGTTTGTAGATTTTTGAAAAATAATTAACAATAATTATGGCGAGAAATCGAATTTTAGAATTTTTCTCGAAAAGTATTAATTTCAGGGTATGAGAGTGTTGTAGTGAAGGTGCTATTATAATATCTTATGATACTCGTAATGGAGAATTATTTAGTTAACATTGGGATCAGTCACCAAAAAAAATCTGCTGTCTCTTACATTTGAGTCAAAGTAACCTCGGTTGGTTCGGCAGAGTTTATTGATTCTTATAAGAAACAGGATCAATTGTCATGAAAACAGTTGGAAACAATTTTCTTGCTCAATTTTTGAGAGTTACGCGGTTATTAATTAAGCTAAAGTTAATCATTATAAATATCGGGAACTCCAAAATAAATAAAAACGCGGTAAGAACCCGTTATAATGATTAACTTTAGCTTAATTTTTTTGCTGACTGTAGGTACATTTTTTCAAAACCTTTGACCAAAAAGGCAGACCAAAATTTATCAAAAAGTTAAGGATAGGTTCTTAAGATCGGTTCGCTGAAGCTACAACAGTTAAGGTACTTGCCTTTACTACCTCGTATCAAAAATCCACCCTGTATTTAAGTGGTAAATCTAAACATAGATCGACACAGTCATGCTAGAAACACATTAATTAGGTACTTCAAACAAACAACACTGGCACCAGACAAATATTTCTAAATACTTACTAAAACTCTTCAATTCGAGTGCTCCTGATGCCACTAAATCTGACATTGGCCAACGTCACGGTCAAGTTTACCCTAGGGAAATACAGTGACTCCTGGCTGATAAACAGGTTCCTTGGTAGTGGACCCCTGCGTATCTTACACATGGAGTGCTGAGCAAAGTATTTACGGATACAGTTGAGGTCGAAGACTCGACATGGGCGTTCTATTTTGGCGTCAAAATCTGAAAAAAAAACAAAGTACATATAAGTGATCGATCACTTACTGCTAGAAACTATTTGGGGTTAGTTGATACAATGTAAAAAATATGATCATTGTCATAATCAGATAAAACATTTCACTGCAGGGCTCATCTGAGGTCTCCTGATAAGGGTTTGTAGGAGCAATATAAACTCCTCCACGCGGATATTACGGTACAGATGAGTCAAGATAAATTATTGGTGTTAGATAATTTTCCACTAGGAACTACCACTAGGCTTCTAGCAGCATTATCAGTACTTAACATGGTATTCGGTACTTTAGATGAAATGCCGCGAACGGTCCTCCCGACTGTTTATCTAAAGTTGTTAACGAATTGGGTTGTCAATAATTTAGACTGGTCGTTTCAAATATCGAAGGTCCTCTACGCCACAAGCGCCTATGTAATACGTTATACTCGAATAAAAATGAGTTCAATAAAATTCATGATACCTGGATTTCCAACATATTCATCATCATATTTGACATAGTTTCCGTAGTCGTAATTTCCACCTTCGCTGTCCTTTTGTTCATCATTTCTTTCGTAATAATATTTTTCTTGAAAGCGATTTCCCTTTTCTGAGTAATTGTTTCTTTTCAAATTATCACTTTTCTCAATTGTGTTGTCATGTCCGTAACAAATTGTGCAAGCAAGTAAAAGTATAAAATAAAAGTAATTGTTCATTTTTAGCCTACTTTATATGCACTGGTATTCGCTACTACAATTTGTGAATCAGTGATTAATATGATTGCGTGATTAGATGTTTTAAAACCTAGTTATTGGGATTGAAATTGAAATGATTTATAGACCTAGCAATTAAACTTGTACCTACCTACATATTTATAAAGGCCACACTGTCCGAAAATATAATTCTTATTACGGAAAATGTTAATAAATGCTTACGAACAAAATAATGTCCTACGTTCTCATTGGCAATATGCTCTTCTGCCTGTATATGGATGCCCTGGTTGAGGGACTCAGCAGCATGCCAGTCGGTTGTTATGTTGATGGTGTGTGTTTTAACAATCTCAGCTACGCAGACGATATGGTGCTGCTGGCTCCCTCGATTAGGGCACTCCGGAAGCTGCTTGCAGTATGTGAGTCATATCACATATGCAGCCTGTCATGGTTTAATGTACAATGTAAAAAAGACTGAGTACATGGTCTTTAAGGCCGGTACCAAGTGTCCTGTTTACTATTCACCTGTCCTTCTTAATGGTGTACCCTTGAAAAGAGTTCAACAATTCAAGTATCTTGGACACTGGATAACAGACGACCTTAAAGACGATGTAGACACGCAGAGCATTGCCAGTTAGGGTGAATATGCTGGCCCGCAGATTTTCTCGTTGTACGGATGCAGTCAAAATCACGCTATTTAAAGCATACTGCACCTCATTGTACACAGCAAGTCTGTGGGTCAAGTATACCCAAAAGACATATAATGCTTTGCGGGTCCAATTTAATAACGCGTTCAGGGCGCTGTTGCGGCTTCCGCGCTTCTGTAGTGCATCACTAATGTTTGCTGAGGCGCGTACAGACGGCTTTGATGCCATCTGGCGAAAGAAAACGGCGTCACTGGTCAGCAGAGTGCGTGGAAGCAGCAACGGCACCCTGAACGTCATTGCCAATAACATTAACAGTCCTCTGATGTGGTCCCTCACACAGAGGACTAAATCTGTGTTGAAATTTGTATACTAACGTAGTCTAAGACTTACTAACCGAATTGTAACTAACTTAGACTAAGGCACAATTGTTACTAACCCCAATGTATCTGTGTTGTCTGAATATTTTTTTTTTTTTTTTTTTTTTTTTTTATTAATATCATTATTTTGACTACCCTAAAATATTAACATGCTTATTTACAAAATGACCTTAGCTACACCAACCAACTAAACGACACAAAAAGATACTCGTACCTATTTTTTTACTTTTATGAGTTGTATGTAGCCTTAGATAATTCTGATTGTAGCAAAGTTTCTGATCAACTATCTTGAGTGTTTTTATTTTATGTACGACATGACATTGGTATTATTTGTAATTTTTAACCTACTTCAACAAAAAAGGAGGAGGTTCTCAATTCGACGCGTATGTTTTTTTTTTAGTGAATCATGTGTGTAAGACATTACTGTATGTAACATATTTGTTTAATACAAAGACTTTTAAAGCTCGCAACAGATAAAGGCCTCCGCGATAATATCGCTGCGATTTTGCGATAATTGTTTCCAGTACATTTTGTATGGGGACGCGCGCGATCCTACACACTGCCGCGATATTATCGAGCGATAATATCGCTGCTATTTTGCGACAATTGTTCTCTGTACATTTTGTATGGGGACGCGCTTGTTGGAATAGTGGTTATATACCATGATAACTATATAAATCAATTTAAAGTTGCAATGCAATTTGTCTGACAATCCCAACATTATTATTATTTTTGGCAACATTGAATAAAAAGCAAACCGTTGTTGTCAACAATGTTTATTAACTTATACTATCGTAAATCTTGTTGAAATGTGATATTAATTATACAGTTATAGTTACTCTGATCCTTTGATGTAATCTTAATTATTAAATATATATTCGAGACATTATTGTTGGTTTAGCAACACTCGTCGCTGATTGGTCCGCCAATAAGCGAACGAGAGAATTACTTTGTGCAACTAAAATATGTTTGTTTGTGTTAAATATTATATTACTTATATATTACTAAGTCTAAAATTGTATTGTGATTTGTGAGGTGATCGTACTAAATAAGAAATTATTTAGTACTAGTTTAAATATTATAACCGAACTTCCTGTTCCTGTGTGGATTTGCCACTATTATAAAATGTACTTTGTGTAACTAAAAATGCTTATTAATGTTAAATATTATGTTACTTATATTTTACTAAGTCTAAAATTATATTTTGATTTATCAAGTGTTCGTAGTAAATCAGAAATTATATAGTACAAGTTTAAATATTGTAAACGAACTTCCTGTTCCTGTGTAGCTTTGCCGCCATTCCTAACGATCGTCAGGGGTGGTGGGAAATGTATAAAGGAGGTGGTTTGTCATAGAATTGATTCATTCTGCCAAAGACTACAGTACCATTCATTCTGATACCAAAGACCACAGAGGTCGTCATGCTGCCCAAAGTTAAGTAACTTGTGTTAATTTATAAAGTGTACCGAATTGTTATAATGTGTGATTTCCGACAATGTACTTTGGTTGTTCTATGGAGTTTCTATGCTTCTTCTCCATAGGCCCTTTAAATAGGGAAAACACTTGCGAAGCAGATTAAATGTCGAGTCAGAGAAATAAAAGACAATTGAGTAAATATTCAGTCAGAGAAATAAAATATAATGATTGGATTTAAATATTCTCCCGTTTCATTTATATCATTACCATCCTAATACCAACTGTATCATAATCATATGTTTGTAGACCTGTGTCCCTGTACTTGGGACAACAGATGATCATTCTAATCATGATGATGAGACAATACTTGATAGATTTGTATCGAGGTACTACCTACGCTGTCCGAATAGCTTTTGCTTATTAGTATGATGGGTTTGATCAGCATCAGTCATGGTAAATTAAGCAATAGATTCTATTAATATATATAATCATAGCTATCATCTCTATATTTCCACCTATATACACCCCACAGCTAACATCAGAAGTGTGTGCCGTACTCCTTAGCCCATACTAATGTACTTTATTTTGTTTCATGAAAATTATGGTCATCAATACCGCTGCTGCTGTCTGCAATCAAGAAAACCCTAAGGGGGAAACTCACCCACACCGGGAAACTCGCCCACCTGCCCGGAAGAAACCCCCCACCCACCCAGAGGAAACCCACCCACCCCCCAGGAGGAAGAAGAGAACATTTTCCGTACTATTCTGAACCGTGCTGGAATAGTTAAGTTAAGCAAGGTAACGGCCAAGGCCGAATTATTTTTCATGTTGTTGAAGTTATGAATTGTACCTTCTAAACATTGTATCATGAATTGATAATCATATTTTGATAGTCAGTATAACCGAGCGGCTAATCGTATTTTGACGGACGGAATCGTTCCGGTCGATTGCGAATCATGAAAAAATTTATAAAACAAGTGATTTGCTTTTGACGTTTAAGCTAACTTTTTTTTTATAATTTGATTACAAAAATCATTTTTTTTTTACCCATATTTCTTTCTTTTACAACGATTTTGTCATCAAAATCAAATATATTAATAATGATCACAAAAATCAACTTTAATGTCGTGATCGTATAATAATGGAATAATGTCAGTCTGACCGAGCGGCTATTCGAGATTTTATTTTTATTTTCTCCAAAGCATAAGCATAATGCTCACGACTGTGTTCCCAGAGGGTATTCAGATATACTTACTTACTCGCTAGTCACTTGTTTCTGGGATTGTAAATAGTAATGAGATATTTGTCAGGTTGACCGAGCGGTTAAATTTTTTTTTGTTTCAAATGTGTTTGGTTTGTTATTGTTGATAATTTAAAGTTTATCGTATCTGAAAGACAAGCATACTTATTGTTCCGGTCGATCACTGATCATGGCCATATTTCAAATAAAATAAAAAACAAGCTGTTTACCGTTGGTGTGTTATAAATTAGATTTTTTAAATTATTATTTCTTTGTTTGAAATGTTGGTAGACTGACAAAAATATTTTCACAACGAAATTCTGTGCCAATAAGAATAACGATCAGAAAACGCAACAATAAATGGGTGATCGTAGCGTAGGTCGAATCACAAATGCAATTTAGTTAGGGTTTGTATTTGATATTTATTTTTCTACAGTTTTGCTTGTGTTGTTTCTATAAGTCTGCTGGTCTAACAGTTCATTATGATTTGTTGTTTTTTTGTTTTAATTTAACAGTACATACCTATACTATAAAAGTGAGAACAATTGTAAAAATTATTGATGAAAAAGAAAACGAGATACCTACCTTGAATTTTTTTTTACATAAATTATAATCAATATTGATATCAAGTGATATAATTTGAATGATTGTCTGATTTGCTCCGACCATTGTACCAATTTCTCTATTGACAGAGTCCGAATGGATATGATAATATTATCGAAGATTTTTTGTTGACTGACATTATGACTTGACTTTGACTGAATTTTTGTTGTTGACTTTACATTATGACTTGACTTTGACAGAATTTTTTTACACTATACAATCGCTAGCGGCTTTCTTGCCTGATGTCATCCCTTCTTCACCTATAGCGAGTGATGGGGTAAACATGTCGAGGCAGTTAGTCATTACACTTACAATCGCTAGCGGCTTTCTTGTCTGATGTCATCCCTTCTTCATCCGTAGCGAGTGATGGGGTAAACATGTCGAGGCAGTTAGTCATTACACTTTACAATCGCTAGCGGCTTTTTTGCCTGATGTCATCCCTTCTTCATCCGTAGCGAGTGATGGGGTAAACATGTCGAGGCAGTTGGTCATTACACTTACAATCGCAGCGGCTTTCTTGCCTGATGTCATCCCTTCTTCATCCGTAGCGAGTGATGGGGTAAACATGTCGAGGCAGTTGGTCATTACACTTACAATCGCTAGCGGCTTTCTTGTCTGATGTCATCCCTTCTTCATCCGTAGCGAGTGATGGGGTAAACATGTCGAGGCAGTTAGTCATTACACTTACAATCGCTAGCGGCTTTCTTGTCTGATGTCATCCCTTCTTCATTGGTAGCGAGTGATGGGGTAAACATGTCGAGGCAGTTAGTCACAAGACTGTTTGTACAATGTACAATGAAAACACCGAATATGAAATATACACAAATGCCTTTTATGGTACATGACACACCGAATATGAAATATAATGCCTTTTATGGTACATCATAAACAACGCAAACATACACAAACAAAAACACTAACACTCACTTACCCGCACCCCAAACATACTATACACACACTAACTATACATTCACAAACTATACACACGAACTATACACACATTCAATACACAACGACTGAGATTAAAACTGCTGCTTCGAGAACGAAGCATATGTCAGTATGGCCGTGTTGGAATAGTGGTTATATACCATGATAACTATATAAATCAATTTAAAGTTGCAATGCAATTTGTCTGACAATCCCAACATTATTATTATTTTTGGCAACATTGAATAAAAAGCAAACCGTTGTTGTCAACAATGTTTATTAACTTATACTATCGTAAATCTTGTTGAAATGTGATATTAATTATACAGTTATAGTTACTCTGATCCTTTGATGTAATCTTAATTATTAAATATATATTCGAGACATTATTGTTGGTTTAGCAACACTCGTCGCTGATTGGTCCGCCAATAAGCGAACGAGAGAATTACTTTGTGCAACTAAAATATGTTTGTTTGTGTTAAATATTATATTACTTATATATTACTAAGTCTAAAATTGTATTGTGATTTGTGAGGTGATCGTACTAAATAAGAAATTATTTAGTACTAGTTTAAATATTATAACCGAACTTCCTGTTCCTGTGTGGATTTGCCACTATTATAAAATGTACTTTGTGTAACTAAAAATGCTTATTAATGTTAAATATTATGTTACTTATATTTTACTAAGTCTAAAATTATATTTTGATTTATCAAGTGTTCGTAGTAAATCAGAAATTATATAGTACAAGTTTAAATATTGTAAACGAACTTCCTGTTCCTGTGTAGCTTTGCCGCCATTCCTAACGATCGTCAGGGGTGGTGGGAAATGTATAAAGGAGGTGGTTTGTCATAGAATTGATTCATTCTGCCAAAGACTACAGTACCATTCATTCTGATACCAAAGACCACAGAGGTCGTCATGCTGCCCAAAGTTAAGTAACTTGTGTTAATTTATAAAGTGTACCGAATTGTTATAATGTGTGATTTCCGACAATGTACTTTGGTTGTTCTATGGAGTTTCTATGCTTCTTCTCCATAGGCCCTTTAAATAGGGAAAACACTTGCGAAGCAGATTAAATGTCGAGTCAGAGAAATAAAAGACAATTGAGTAAATATTCAGTCAGAGAAATAAAATATAATGATTGGATTTAAATATTCTCCCGTTTCATTTATATCATTACCATCCTAATACCAACTGTATCATAATCATATGTTTGTAGACCTGTGTCCCTGTACTTGGGACAACAGATGATCATTCTAATCATGATGATGAGACAATACTTGATAGATTTGTATCGAGGTACTACCTACGCTGTCCGAATAGCTTTTGCTTATTAGTATGATGGGTTTGATCAGCATCAGTCATGGTAAATTAAGCAATAGATTCTATTAATATATATAATCATAGCTATCATCTCTATATTTCCACCTATATACACCCCACAGCTAACACGCTCGATCCCACACACTGCCGTGATATTATCGCAACTCTTTCGACTACATTCAGTGGTGGGGCGCCTGCGTGACGCGAATCGCGGAATCGCTGCAGTGTGTAAGGTGTCGCGATATCGCTGTCGATAATATCGCTCGATGAAATCGCTCGATAATATCGTTGCAATGTGCGGAGGCCTTAAAACTAGAATTTAATTGAGCCTAATAAGGATTGATTTTGAGAAGGAAAGAAAACAAATAGAGACATTATTTAAAATTATATTTAAGATAATTATGATAAGTTATAGAGCGCGATTTATCGAGTGTGAACCGTGAGCACAAGTTTCAACAACAAAACGTGTCAATTTACATAATAAATTCAAAACCTATTATTGTTTACAAATGGAACCTTTAATCCAAAATCACAAATATTGTATTGAATATAAGCAGGTGGAATCAAAAATGCTTCAGTCAACATTAATTCTTGAAAAGTTCCGGGCACATCTTTGACGATTTCAGCCAGGGTTTGAATCACAATTGGATCTGAAAAATACAAAATGTTTTAGTTTGCAACACAGTTAGATAGTTGTTACTAAAATTACTTGAATACTAAATCCGTTCATAATCATCATCAGTCTTTACGTCTTGTCTACTGTTGAATTAGGCCTCTCCCCTACAAGCCACCGTGCTTCTTGCATCCATTGAACTTACCTACTCGAGTAATAACGTATGTTTTGTTTCCTGGTCTAGCGGTCTCTACTGCTGTAAAAAATGTGCTGAGCATAACTGTATTTATTATTTACTCCATGTTTTTTTTTTTTTTTATAATTTAAACATTTTGAAGTAGTACTTACCAGCACCAATCAACGCTTCTAGACCAAAGTCGAAAACGGGCGGAGTGTCTATAAAAGTTGTTATCTCAGCCTTATCCAACTGTAGATCATCTACGAATGGAATGACTGCAGTAAAAATATTTGATGCTGCAATGAAAAGAAATTTCGTATAATAAGACATGCGTAAAAGACGGAGGGATCGCGAAGTTCTCCAATTAGGCTTTTGTGAATTTCGAAACGTCGATCAGTTACAGTTGCTTTGCTACAGTTCGACCACGTTTTTACTTTGCTAAAGTGTCCAACTCGTAATTACGAGACGATTGTATGTACGCATGTGCCTGTATTAGGAGAGGAGGACCGAAGAAAAGATGGGTGGATTGTGAGAAAGATGACAGTTTGTATGATAGAAGTACTGAAATAGGTAACAGCTGAGAGAGATCAATGAAATAATATGAAAATAATTAGCACTAAACTCTCAAAATAGGGAAAAGGGCCAAAGAAT
The DNA here is from genome assembly GCA_963693445.1 of Agonopterix heracliana. Taxonomy (NCBI): domain Eukaryota; kingdom Metazoa; phylum Arthropoda; class Insecta; order Lepidoptera; family Depressariidae; genus Agonopterix; species Agonopterix heracliana. The sequence goes on from OY856321.1 coordinate 7,348,004, forward strand.
GATGACTGATCAAATAAATTCAATCATACATCATACGGTAAATGATAGCAGCCTCAGTCGTGATAAATAAAGGTTCTTGATTTCTGCGGAACAAGCTGACGTAAACGCTTGATATAAATGAAGTGTATCCCCTGATTTGAATAGAGAACACCATCTTGTTTGTCCGTTTGTTTATGCTGAAATAGGAAGGCAATATTATAAAACGCTCAGTGCGATTTTTGAAAATCATACGAGCGGTTCGGCAGTCGAAAATGTCTGAATTACTATTAGTCCAATCATTTTAGAGTTTCCTTGTATGGACACCCTAACAATAATTCATCTATAGCTGAAACTTTGAAGTGTGATAAAGTAAAGTATACCGATTATGGTTGACAAATAATCTAGGACCGGAAAAATTAAAACCTAGATTATTTGTCAACTGTAATCTGTATACTTTACTATACCACACTGCAAAGTTTCAGCGATAGATGAATTATTGTTAGGGTCAAACCCTAAAATGATTGGACTATATGGAGATTATGCATCTTTCTACTGCCGAACCGCTCGTATGATTTTCAAAAATCGCACTGCTGGTTCGCTACTCGGTCAGCGAAGATAATATATTGTGACCTAAAACTTGCGATTGTTTCAATATTGTAGTGACATGAAACTAAAAACAATTTTTTCTTTTTCTTTTTCAGGTACAACAACAACAACAATAATTCGTGATCATAGACTCAATAGTTTCTTCTCACTAGGTTGAGGGACAACAGAATAGTAAGTAGGTATTATTTTTTGGCAGTAGTAAATACTAAACATAATTGGAAAATTCATTAAACAAAATCATCAACATCGGATGTCTGCGGTTAAAAAAGCATAGCATATGCTCACGACTATATTCCCCGAGGGGGTAGTCAGAGATATTCTGAAACCTCAGAACATCCACGTTTCACCAGTAGTACCGAAACTCTGTCCAGTGCGACGGGGGGTGAGCCCGTCGCCCGGCGGTTAAAAAATTTCACACAAAATGTTCGAACCCTATTATATTATAATGTATCCAAATACGTTTAGCCGTTTAAGCGTGATTGAGTCCAATACAAAACAGTCGAAGAGACAGCTAAACATAAACGACAACTCAACAAACGATTCTTTCAATTTAATCATCTTCGTTAATAACTATCAACATCACAATCATCATCACCTTTCACCATTCCACTGCACGGCACAGGCCTACCCTAAAAGAGGGTGTATAAATGAACGTCAGGTACGTGGGGTACCCATGTGGATTGGTAGGCTTTACATGCGCCTCAGAATTTCTTTTTCAGCGTATGCTGGTTTCCTTACGATGTTTCCTAATATCTATAACACTTACTAAAATTCCTCAATTCTGCTGTTTCTGAAGCCACTTATTACATCATTGAGTAATGTTACGGTCAAATTCACTGTGCTGAGACACACATCTTCTTGACTTATGAACAGATTTCTTGGCAATGGTCCTCTGCGTACCTTACACTTGGAATGTTCGGCAAAGTATCTACGGATACAGTTGAGGTCGAAAACGCGACAAGGACGTTCTATTATAGCGTCGAAGTCTGGAATATTTAAATTTGGATATCGTTATCGTTAATTTGTGCCGCCACTGATTCGTGTATAGCTATTTCAATTCAATTCAATTCAAAATCATTTATTCAATATAGGAGCCTGAAGCACACTTATTAAACGTCAATTCTTTTTTAAGCTACCACCGCGTCGGAACTTCGAACCCTTGGTATTTCTAACCTAATACTTCACATAATTTAACAAATAAGTAAGAACAGAATTCTAATCTAACAATTTTATTAGATATACTTACTTACACCAATTCCAAAGTTAAAAGTCAAAACGAAATTCATTTTATCAACAATTTGTGTCTTTATAAAATTATAACGTTTACCTACTTGATTGCAATTGCACATTCTAATTAACACTGGTTGCCCTAAATGCAATAATAAACTAATACAAAACCTGGATTTCCAACGTATTCTTCATCATATTCATTGTAATTCTGATTATCTTCAGTATCACGGAATTTGTAACCCATTTCCTGATAATCATTTGTCTCATCATAGTTTCTTTTTACATTTTGATTTTGGATGTCTTTGCCGTAGCATTTTATGATACAGATTAAAAGTATGGTACATAGTAACATCTTCATTACGATTTCAGAATTGTACAAGTGTTCACTTCTGAACTATGAATGATGAATCAATAAGTATGTCCGCGATAATATCTTAACTAAAACCACAACCTCGGCACGCACTCGGACGTTAACATATCATGGCTTCATTGCAATTTTATTTGCATAATGGATAATTTGAATAAATTAAATGGTGATTTGTTGATAATTAGCAATATTAGTTTTGACTAAATGTGTCAGCGAATTTGCTTATTATGCGCCGATATTTCAATTTACTACAGCAATATACAGCCAGTATGAATTACATAGTTAGGTACTTTTATAGTTGAGGTCGATCTAAGACACGGGCACCACGGGCTGGATGTTCTATTTTGGAGTCAAAATCTAAAATAATTTCAATGGGTATGCGATCACCAAATACAATGTGGTACGAAATAAAATACAGATTACAGTCTGTCTATCTATTGTAATTTAATTTTCAGCGATTATACGTCACTACCAGAGCACAGTTTAGACTTTTACGATAAGGGTGAATAGAGACGGACAATTCTCCTCCAAGTAGTTGTATCACAGTGCGATTTAGAAAAGAAATTTTTGTTGTCAATTTGCTGTATTTTTATGCTACTTCTAGGCTCCTAAACTCTGAAATGGAATCCGAGATCAAAAATTTCAAACAACAAAAAAAAAAACTTTGTTTGAAATTTTTGATCTCGAATTCCATTTCAGAGTATAGCGGGATTATACAGGGCTTGAATAATGATTGTTATGTGCTCTATATATAAAATGTAGCATATTATACTCCATCCAAAGACGTTCATTGATTGGCTCTTAAATATTTAGACTGTACGTTTAAAACACCGAAGGTTCACTATGCCACAAGCGGTTATGTAATGTAATATTACGCTCTACCCGAAAAAATGTGCCCCGCTTTTTTCGTTTAAAAAAATTATTAATACATAGATTACCAACATATTCTAAATCATACTCGGATTTGTTATAGATTGTATAATCATAGTTGCTGTCCTTTTGTTGATCATGCCCTTCACTTTGTAATAACATGGGCCTTAAAAGGGACGGTTATCAAAATCATCGTTTCCATGGTATCCGTGACATCTTTCTTGATAATCAGTTTTCACAACGCTTTCTTCTCTTTCTTATTCGTTTTCCAATCCAAACTATTTAAACCGCTCGATAGAAATAAGAAATACAGAAAAACGATTGTGCTTTATAGACCACGCGACTGAATTAAAACTTCCTTTCGCCTCGCCCGATTACACTTTTCGTAACGCTCTCACCAGCTTACTCCCCAAGTCAAGCGTGCGTAAAGAAGTGTTACTTCAAAAAACTTTTTTCAAAGTGTGGCCAAGTAGTCAAGCCGAGGATGTAACACACTCACCTTTAAAAAACCTATCTCTTCTTTTAAAAATATCCTTATTGCACTTGCTTGGAATGACCTGCTTCATAACAATAGTGTCGAGGGAATCTCAGCAAGTATCACATCCAGATATCATATCGAGTTTGCACTTAACTGTGGCTTTGTATTAAAGGAATTAAAATAAAATAAAACAAACATAATGTTTAACCTTGTATAGTAAATATTTCTTCAGTATTATCTACAGGTAAAACTTTTAAACCAAAATCGCAAATATTATACTGTATATAAGCTGGCGGAAAGAATTGTGATATAGTTAACATCAACTCCTGAGTGTCCGTAAAAACATCAGCGTTAAACTCCACCAAAGTTTGAATTACAGTAGGGTCTGTAAAAACAAAAGAAATAACAAAATTACTATAATATGAATACCACAGAAAGAAAACATAAAAGAATGGCGGTCATAGTTAGTGGCCCTATACTCGGACTTTCGATTTTAAATATTAGCGTGACTGCAGAGATGAGACATTTTCAAAATCATAATATTTAAAATACCGAATACGAAATATCTTTTTCCATTTTATATGTAAATACTTTTTTTAGCAAAGCATTTTCTATTTTATTAACAAGTCCGGGCTATATTCTGGTAGATAATTTATATTTAAAGGTCTTCTCGAAGACTGTTAAAAGCTGTTACCTCCCTACTCACCTGTACTATTCAGCAGTTCCGGACCAAGGTAGAAAGGTGGCACAACGTCCACATACGCAGTTGTCTCAGCATTTTTCAATTCTAGATTATCTATATTTGGTATGACTGCAGTAAATGTCACTGATGCTGTAAAGAAACGATGAAGGTGAGAGAGCCGTGCACCATGCAGTTTCAATAAATATTGGCTAATAGTATTAGCATGATCTTCATCAGACATCTTAGTCCACTGTTGTATTTATGAGCCCGGAATTAGCTATTATTACCACACCAGGCATATGACTGACGATTGCACATTAGTTAAGATAAAGGTAATGCACAAGTGAACGCCAATTTTTAATGAACTCGTAAATACTCGTAATCGCTTGAGAGCAGCGATGGGAATCCCGTAGGTAGATAAAGGTACTGATTTCATTGATTCTGACCTAAACAATGTTATGAAAAGGAACCTTGTTACTTCTGCCATGGTTGTCAAAGTATATGTAACCGTACTAAAATATCTGATCACCTTGTAAGTCCTGAGTTTATGTATATGAATATAGAAAGTGAGTGGCACTTACGGTAAAATGCAGCAGATTCTGTTACTAAAACTATTGGTTCGCTGGCATTGCGGTAGAATTCGAAGTAGACAGTGGGTGGGTTAAAAAATAGCCCTCTTATGTTAATGGAGAAGACCATCTTATTTGTTCGTTTGTTAATACTGAAATATATAAAAATACAATTTGAAACAAATATTATAGCACATCTATAATACTGTTGTGAAGGATGTCGAGGAGTTTGAAGCAGGGGATAACCACATGATTAAATATCCGAACAGATCGGAAGCTTCATACAAGCGGGAAGTCGCCGCGCCCGAGACCGCCGCTAGACTCGTAAATACGCCATTTTGATCCATAAAGCAATAGTTCACAACATTTTTCGCGAGTCTAGCGCCGTTGCGCGCGCTTACAGACGCTTGACTTCTAGTCGTATCTATCTATTCATATGCCATAACTTGAAAAATGTAAAAAAAGTCCTTGTTTCGATAAAGGCAACTGACAACAAACTCTAAAAAGTATTAAATAATATTACATCGAGAGTCTTATTCATTCGCATCTACAGGGTGTGAAAAAAAGCCCTAATAATATTGAATATATTTTAGACCATCAAACTGAACAACTTTCATTATTAAGCCAATATCCAAATAAAAGCTGACTTTGAAAATTGTTTTTCGATGTTAGTTCTTAAATTTTTAATTGGATTGTCTTTTATAATATACCGATGTAGATTGGGAGAAGATTTTTTCAATACTGCAAAGTCAAGTTTGTACGGAACAGGAAAGGCCAGGCGGACACGCATTAGCCCAGTTTTTTTTTAAATTGGGCCTCTTTCTTTGTTACTTTAGGCATGCATGTACTGAGTGTGTTTTCTCAATTTGTCGCTTTATCTTGCGTGGCATGGTAACCCTACACTGTATGAAAAATGTCCCAGAATCGCATAAATTTCTAGAAAAGAAAACCATTGACGCAACCCTCACCACGTTTGGCAAATAATTCCAAAATCTAAACTATTATAAAACTGTAACTGAAGTGTGTCTGTACATTGAAGATATTTACAAAAAAAAGATTACGACATGGTTTTGAGGTCTCGAAATCAACCGTTTTTAGAAATTTTGTCTGTCTGTTTGTCTGTTTGTTTGTGTGTTTGTTTGTTTGTTTATTTGTTTGTTTGTTTGTTTGTTCGCGCATCACGCAAAAACTACTGAACCGATTTTGATGAAACTTTTTTTGTTTGATAGCTTATGATCTGACTTAAAATCTGGTATATAATTTGTGCGGACGAAGTCGCGGGAAAACACTACTACTTACTAAAACTCTTCAATTCTACTGCTCCTGATGCCACTAACCCTGACATTCATAAACGTCCCGGTTAAGTTTACCCTAGCGAAATACATTGGCTCCTGGCTGATAAACAGATCTCTTGGCAATGGACCCCTGCGTATCTTACACATGGAGTGTTCAGCAAAGTATTTGCGGATACAGTTCAGGTCGAAGACACGACATGGACGTTCTATTTTGGCGTCAAAATCTGAAAAATATCAAAGTACGTATAAACGTAGATGTGAGCTAGTAGGTACATGAGGAAGATTAATGAACTGAATAAAAATGTTTATTATTATTGTCAGCTAAAATATTTCACTGCAAGATTCTATGCTGCTAGGCACATCTCGGCCATTCTCAGGATCGGCGTTCTCAGCCTAATTTCATCGTCGTTTTTTTTTCTTTATTATTTTGTGTCAGTATCGGTATCATATAAAAGAGTAGCCAACTATTTAGTCCAAGTGGGACTTAATTTGACTTAGCAGTTGCAGAGATATTGAGGTCTGAAATTTTTGCGCGACTGTGAAATTAGGTTTTGCTCTATTTTTATTAGAAATTTTACTCATTTTTTATAATTTTTACATGTAACAATTTCTTTATATTAATCGTTGTAAATTCGTCATAAACTTATATTCCAGATATTCAGCAGTGGACGTCTATCGGGAGCTGATGATGATCACTTTTATTATTCCTTTTTTGATAATACATACATACATACATAAGCTCACACCAATCTCCCATGGGAGTAGGCTGAGACTACCGACTATCAACGAGTCAGTCGATAGATTCTAATTTCACAGTCAAGTTCGTCGGTGAAATTAGGTGGTTGAAATTAGGAACTCGTGATTTTTTGCAAATAGCTCTTTACTATAGGATAAAAACAGTTAACAGGGTATAACAGCATGTTAAGGCTGGTACCCTTTTTCCCTAGAATTAATTACAGAACTCTAACTTAGCCACGTAAATTTTAAAATGAGCAAGATGAAATTAGGAAAATCGAAAACCATCGACGGTGTAATTAGGTAAATACGTTCGTAGTCGCTAATCTATGCAGCATACACATTACTGTTTTGCTTGAGCACCTGCGAGACCCTAAGAGCTAGCCGATCAAGCGATAGTGATGTTCCACAAACTTTTATATAGTGTTGTATGCACAAGTATTTGTCGTGTCGGTGAAATTAGAGTTTAACTCAGGACAAGGTAAAAACATTTTACATCTCGGAAACGATTTGGTTCATACGACTCATATTTTTGGTGTGGTATACTTATCTAATGTGCTTTAAATATCATAGGAGTAAACTGATATAATTCTTGGAATTTAGCGAGGAGAAGGATTTTTGTAAATGATTTCGGCAAAGGGACACGTCGGTGAAATTAGAGAACGGGGTTTCAAAAATTTATTTCAACCAGTAGTTTTTAAATTACGTGAATAAAATCTCGTGTACACCTAGCTGTAGACCCCTTATAATGTTAAAAAATATCAAACATGCGAAAATTTTAGTTTTTGTGTGTCTTATAAGCCAGGACGCGAAAAAAAACCTGCTCGGAGAATGACCGATCTAATAGTCTTACACCCGTATTCTTAGTTGTTTCCTTGAGGCTTTCCTCATTCGAGTCGAGGATGATTTTGACATTTTTGTCGTACAAATTATGTCAAAAACATCCTCCACTCGACTGAGGAAATGACAAGAAAACAACTTAGAATACGAGTGTAACTCTCACGATAAAGGCGGGTAGGAATGGGCAATATTAAACTCCTCCTCGCTGGTATATCACATAGTGCAGTTTAGTAAATAAAAGTTTGTATAGTCATCATAGATTATTTTCCAGCTACCAATAGGCTTCAGAGATTTGGATGAAATGCCGCAAATCTTCCATCCCAAGACTATCACTGATTGGATCGTTAGATATTTAAACTGGTCGTTTCAAACGCCCAAACTCCACTTTTTTGCTTCTTCAGTCATACCCAAAATTCACTTCCATATAATTATCAACTTACCAACGACCATCAAAGTTAAACCTTATTAGACACGTGATGGCTTTTCAGAAAAGAATGCGAAGAAAATGCATGATACCTGGATTTCCAACATATTCTTCATCATCATCATAATTTTTGCCATAGTTGTCCTTTTTTTCATTATATCCATCTCTTTCGTAATAATATGGATCTTGAAGAGAATCCTTTTTTGAGGAATCGTTTATTTTTATAGTATCAATTTTGCCGTCAATTTCGTAACAAATAGCATAAGAGAGCAAAAGTATGAAATAAAAGTAATTGTTCATTTTTAAAGTACACTAACATTCGCTACTACAATGTGTGAATCAGTGATTAATATCATTGCGTGATGGATGTTTTAAACCTAGTTTTTGGGCAAAATTTTAAACAATTTGTGGGTAACAATTAAATTTGTACATATTTCATTAAGGCCACTGTCCGAAATTATAATTTTTATACCGGTAAATAGCAACATAGGTAGAAGAGGTATTTAAAAAAAAAAAAAAAAAAAAACAGTTTTCTACACTAACTATATATATCATCCTGAATACCTATATTAAAAGTAGAAAAAAGTTGACTACCATGAAAGGAAACGATACGAACCCAATTCAGTCTTACAGAACTATAGGCCTATTGCCTATAGAGTTAATCCTCCATTAAATCTCTTGCCGTCACGTTTTGTCTTGTTTACGTAGAGAAAGCTAGCAAGAGATTTAATGGGCGATTAACACTAATGAGCGTTTCCGCAACAGAGTTAGTTTCTTAAATTCACACAACAATTATGTATAATTTATCAATAATAGCTTTCAATTACACAATAAGTCAAATTCAAATTACGATTACCGTTACGTACCATTGAACTACATGGATAATTTATCCATTAATTAATTCGATCGATTATTCCTAATTTATGGATAATTCAACAAATCTGTTAATCTCATCAAACAACGAGTTCAGAAAATATTATTCGTGAGCTTGAGTTTGAGTAAAGATTATAATTAGGCATTGAAAACTTGGATTCATAAGTTATCGAACCGTTTACCTGAAGGCTGAATTATTCTGTTGTTTACGTTTTTACTTATCGTGCTTTAAAATAATTATAAAAGCATGTACAACACATTTTAAAAATATGGTGTTGGTAAACAGATCTGAACTGTGAATGAGGGAATCAATAAGTATGTCCGCGGTAATATCTTAATTAGAACAACCTTCAAGTACTCACTCGATCGTCAATTAATCATTGGTTAATTGTATTATCATAAATTTGCGTATGTTTAGTTAGAATAAATTACGTTTTCTGACGATCTTTTGAAATTGAAATTTCTGACGATTTTTTGAAAAGTAATAAAGGTTACATCTTATGACAATAAGCATTATTTGTTTTAACTATTGAGTCAGTGAACTTGGCCTCTATGTACCAACATTTTATTTTACTACAGTAGTGGGGCCGAGAAGATTGGAACCATGTCATATTCTGAGCAAAAATGGAATAGCTGAGCGGCTAGGGAGTGATTAAAGATTACCGAAAAAGTATATGAAAAGTTTCAGATTGTTAGACCCCATTGTTGTTCAGACCCCGTGGACAGCAGGTTATTTTCAGGTCTGAAAACTACCCGCTCTGTGCGTAATAAAATTGTGAAAGTTGTATTCAATTCTATTTTAAAACGTTTACATGATTATTTATCTTACCAACGAGTTCAGAAAATTACATAATTTACGACGTTTGATTGAGAATTTTGATAAGAACTCAAAACAGAAACGTGTCACCTGAAAATATTAAATGTCAGTTGTTTAACACTTTTCTTTTCGAAGTTCGAGATACAAAAGGGGATTGTGGTAAACTATTACATTAACAACTATACAGAGGCCAACTTAATATGCTGACACTTTTTTAAGGGAATGATCAGACCATATGAACAACTTTCTCTATAAAACCAACATCGAAATCACGAAAAAAAAATCAGATGTCCCATACATTTGGCTCGAGTAGGTTTGCAGTTTTGTATAGCTCTGCTGATTTTTTTTGTCGCTATTTCGATGTAGGTCCCATTGAGAAAGTTGTTCAGTTTGATGGTCTGATCATCCCCTTGTAGAGGCTGCGGACGTATATGCGGCTCACGTATAGGACTGTACAGCCTTGAGAAAAAGTGCTTCTCCAAAAACACTGCTTAAATCTTCTGCCACAAATGTAAAGGCCTATGACCCATCAAACTGAACAGCTTTTACTATAGAAGCAAAACGAAAAAAAAAACAGATGTCCCATAAATTTGCGTCGAGTAGTTATTGCAGTTTAGTATGAGACAGCTGATTTTTTTTGCTCTGATCGTTTTACTCCCATAGTAAAAGTTGTTCAGTTTGATGGGTAGAGTATATATGGTATAAATGTTAATGATACTTTTCCTAACACCCTGTATAGTGTCTGATGAATGACATAACGTATACTTAATATTATACGATCGATTACACTACAGGGCCCCTAGACAAAGTATCTTTCGATTAGCGATTAACGACGGTAGAAAGCATAAAAATTCATGGACTTGACGTATGGTGACGAAAGCAAACGTCAAAATGTTTCGATCGCTAATGTCAAATTCATACATTCTATCATTTTTTATTTACTAGCGTCAACGCCAGTAGAGTGTCACTTTGTCTAGGGGCCCTGGTATAATTACGTACGTAGCCGTACCTTTAGCATTTAATGAGAATTTAGAAAAAGGATTAACAACAATTAACAATGACTTGACCAGTTTCTCAAGCTTATCATCATCAGCTTGTAATATATCTGAGGCTCGCTATAGACAAACCTCTCACTAATAAAAAAGAGTGATCTTAAGCTGTATTCCACTTCTGGCCTAGAACGTTATTAATTTGGAAATTAATGAAAACTAAAACCAGGCAGGCGCCATAGTCGCGTTATCCCTAGTTACCTGTATCACTGCACTAGCACCCCACCCCAACAGCCCAGATATTGTTTCTTTCCACTCCTAACAAAAGCCCTACACTAATCGGGGTTTTGGATGCACTTCTATAGTGTATACTGGGATAGTTGCCGGATGGTGAAACATTACCATTTAGATCAAATTGTCTGATGTGCCTCTATGTGTTGGCTTCGGCCCCACGTACGCCTCCCAAAGGTCAGGGACACTTATGTCCGGAAATAAGGAAAAGACATACAAAAATAAAAATAAATAAAAGATCACTGATATGAAGCAAATGGAATCTTTAATCCAAAGTCACAAATATTGTATTGAATATAAGCTGGTGGAATGAAATATGATTCAGTCAACATCAACTCTTGAAGGTTTGTAGGCACATCAACCAATACTTCAGCCAGGCCTTGAGTCACAGTTGGATCTGGAAAAACCTTTATTTATTGAACTGTACCTACTGAAAAAAACACATTTTAACGAATTCTCACCGCGATTTTTAAATGTTTGACTTTGAGTTTCTTGAATTCTTAAAAATGCATCATCAAAAATAAAAATAAACGTCACAATGTTTAATGTAATTTTAGTTTAGAATAACCTACCTACACTCTCAAGACTGTTTTTATTTTTAGTCGAATAAAGTATAGTAGACCGAATATTGATTCGTCTGTTCATAATCAGCATTCAATACTCCACTGCTGGGCATAGGCATCTACCAACATGCGCCACCACAGTCTGCCCTGTGGTCCTTACCATATATTAATATATATTATTGGATAGTCTTGCACCCAGTGACCTTACTCAGATCATCACAAGTCCCAGAGGGTCGCCCCCCACTACATCTGTCAAAACGTGGACGGCACTCTTGAACCCGTTGACGCAAACGGTCATAATTTCTACTACAGAAGTGACTAGCCGAAGACGTCTGTTATTTTAGTCCAGAAGCAAAGATCCAATCCCCAGTACACCATTTTGGCGTTATCGCGTTAGTAATAATTATTAAGTTTCTCTTTTTTATTACCAACATATTGGTGATAAAGCAACTAGGTCAAACTATCGATGCAAAATAAAATATTAATTCATTTAACACTTTCAGGTTCAACTCCCGTTCGGTCGTTAATGTTAGGTTATCTGATTTGTCTAATACAGGCCTTGCAGATTTAGTTATATGAGTCTATGAGTATTATTTATTTACTCGATGTTATGAAGATTGTTCGATAGTTTGCAATAATGTAATATGTAATCACTTACCAGTACTATTAAATGCTTGTAACCCAAGGACGAAAACGGGCGAAGAATCGATAAAAGTTGTAATCTCAGCGTTATCCAACTGTATATCATCTACGAATGGAATGACGGCAGTAAATGTATTCGATGCTGTAAAGAAAATAAATTTCCTTGGATGAGACTGATAAAATATGCACGGATCGCCAAGTCATCCAACTAAGCTGCTGTAAATTTAGCATGTTAAGTGTCATAGTAGATTCCAATGAGTCGACAAATTATATCGGAATTCGGAATATTATTACATTTATGAGGCAATTAAATCCACTATTGAAGATAACCTACAAACACGTATTACTTGAATTACGAGACGAGTATACGAATGTGTACATGGCTTTATGATGATTGTTGATCAAAGAAAAGATCGATAGATAGTGAAAAAGATGATTAGATAATGTGTAAGAAAGAAGTGGGCACTGAAATGGCAGCTGATTGAGAAGAATTAAAGAACGTGACAAATAATGATGAATGATCGAATAAACTGAATACTATACGGTAAACAGCAGCAGCTTCAGTAGTGACGACTATTGGTTCTCTGTTTCTGCGGAAGAATCTTAAGTAAGCACTTGGTATTGAAGTATATCCCCTGATTTGAACTGAGAACACCATCTTGTTTGTCCGTTTGTTTATGCTGAAACAGGAAGTTAATATTAAATTAAACTTTGTTTAGAAACTCGATCAGCAAAGATCTGGTGTATTCATCATCGTTATTCGTCAGGCCATATTGTGACCTAAAAAAATTGTAATTGTTATGAATAATATTGTTTGTTTTTTTCTTCATTTTTGGATACTTATCCATAGAATCATAGTCTCTTCTCACCAGCTAGATTGGGAGGCAGCGGTAAATAATTGGTAAATTCAACAAGCAAAATCATAAATACATCTTATATCTGCGGATACAATACTAATACTAATTTAATTTAATGCATTTGAAACATACAAGTAATGTTTATACTTATAGCAAATAAAGCGAGCAAAAGTTTTTTTAAGATACAATTTAATATAGACTGCGAAAGAGCTAAACAAAAGCTGTTTGGTGTAAACCGAATGGTGACTATTATCGAATACAAATATGTATTTATACAATATGTATTTATATAATACTAGAGGACCACGGCGAACTTCGTGCCGCCTTAGAATCTTCCCGACACACACTTGGCCGTTTTTATAGCCTATGTTAATCACTGATAATGTAGCATTCTAATGGTGAAAGAATTATTCAGATCGATCCAGTAGTTTCGGAGCCTATTCAATACAAACAAACAAAAAATAAAATCTTTCCTCTTTATAATATTAGTACTGTGTGATATTAGTGTTGTTTAACTTTAATTAGAGCAAAAACTCTCTGTACTCGTACAGTAAAGTTATTTACGCTTTCCTTACATGAATGCCAAAGGGTTTAATAAATCATCTTTATTCCTTTACTTCAAAACAAGCATATCGTTAAAATTTGGCAGAATTTTCTTTGTACCTAATCATTTTTGTTGAAATTTACAACACTTACTAAAATTCCTCAATTCTGCTGTTTCTGAAGCCACCGATTACATTATTGAGTAGTGTTATGGTCAAATTCACTCTGCTGAGGTAAACAGTCTCTTTACTGATGAGCAGATTTCTTGGCAATGGACCCCTGCGTATCTTACATTTTGAATGTTTGGCGAAATATTTACGGATACAGTTGAGGTCGAAGACACGACATGGACGTTCTATTATGGCGTTGAAATCTGAAACGAGACGCAATTTTATTCATAAATGAGTTAATGCAATCATGCATGAATTCATAGGTATGTATGTAATTGTTACATATTCTGAAAACACAGATCGTCTAATTTTTACTAGTAGTACTGAAACTCTGTCTAATGTGGCGGCTGAGTCGTCGCTACTTTATAATGGACAGTGGGTACAACATTATATGATCGATGGTACAATCGTACATAATCAAAAAAATTAATACAAATATTAATATTCATCTATACATATAATAAAATTCTAAACTTGGCGATGATGTACATTAAAGATATTTGCAAAAAAAATAATTGGGGGTGTTTAGGATACGTAATGGAATACATTAAGACCATTTTTAGAATTTTTGTCTGTTTGTCTGTTTGTCTGTTTGTCTGTTTGTCTGTTTGTTTGTTCGCGCATCACTTAAAAACTACTGAACCGATTTGGATGGGGTTTTCACTAAAGTGTAGGGCATGGTTTAGATTAAAATATAGGCTATGTTTCATCGCAATCGGTTTATTCAATCAAAAGTTATGAGTAATTAAAGAAAAAGTCGCGAGGGCCACTGAATTTAATGCACGCATAACTTAAAAACTGCTGAACCGATTTGAATGGCGTTTTCACAAAAAATATAGGGCTTAGGTTGGATTAACGTGTAAGCTTTATTTCATCGCAATCAGTTCATGCAATCAAAAGTTATAAGTATTTAAAGTCAGTGGTCTGCGCGTTTATACAATTGGGTAGATTCAGTATGGTAAATACTAATTCGCTTTTTTCAACGCTTTCTTCAGAAAGCTCAGTAGCGTAATTGGTAAATGGTCAGACTTTCAATCACGAGTTGATGGTTCGAATCTTGGTGCAGAACTTTTTGTTTTTATTTTTTACTCATTATACATACATACATATTCTCACGCCTGTCTCACGGAACGCCACTTGCTACGATCCTGACATGAAAATATCACATTTTCATCAGCAAGTGCATACATAGGAGAATCTGATTTATGGATGAAGTTTGGATTAACATATATTAGGCTTTATTTCATCGGAATCGGTTAACACAATCAAAAGTTATGAATATTTAAAAATTTACTCACAGTGGTAGAGTAAATGAAAGTTAGTAGGTACTCCAACTGCTCCAAGTGTACAAATTATACAAATCGAACTGTACTCATCATACTTTATGTGCCTATTCTGTGTATGTGTGTTTCAAAAGACCGACGGCCTACGGCCTAGCTTTAGTGTCCTGGCAGAAAAGCAAGTGCCTCCTGTGGCATACTACATGCGTAAGCACATTCCTCTCCATACCTCAATCGCACGACAACAGGAGCAGCCGCAGAATTTGCATGCATATGCTCACGACTATATTCCCCGAGGGGGTAGTCAGAGATATTCTGAAACCTCAGAACATCCACGTTTCACCAGTAGTACCGAAACTCTGTCCAGTGTGACGGGGGGTGAGCCCGTCGCCACTTATAATGGACAGTGGGTACGATACATGCCTCGAAATTGAAGCATGCAGGTTTCCTCACGATGTTTTCCTTCACCGAAAAGCCAGTGGTGTTACAAATCGTACATAAATTCCGAAAAACTCATTGGTACGAGTCGGCTTGGACGGGGATCGAACCAACGCCTCCTGCACGGCAGGCAAGGTTACTCGCTACTGGACCACCGCAGAACTTACTGCCACAAAAAAGAGTCAGAAACAAAGCAATATCTGAGAATGCTGTCTGGTAACGTACCTACATAATACATACCGGAAATACTTTTTTGTTAACACTAATTAACATGACAAAAAAAAACACATTGGGTTCCAGCTCTTCAGTGTTGATGCTGCAGGGGTCCTGACTGTCTAAGCCATGAGACTTGAGGATTTGCCGATTTTTAATTAGATTGTTAGGATCAAGCAGAGTTCTCTTCATGGCTACCTAATCCGTAGGGTATTGTCAACATAAACTAAGAATGAGTAACTGTGTAGGGGTGTGTGTGTGTGTGCTTTAAGAATCTACAGATTTCTAATAATTTTTAATTTGTTGGGTTAAGAAGAAACATTGCTTTTTCGGGTTCCTATTACTCAGTCCTGATGCTGCAGGCGTACTGCCTGCATGTTCTGATTTAAAATTAGTGTTTGTAAGTACTTATCAAACAATTTACTTAGATGTAGTTTTGAGAAATGTATGGAGATTCTACTTTATGTTTTAATTTGATGGCAATGATGGCAATATAATGCGATATTTTTTTTTCTTTATTTCTTTCTTTACTTTTTTTCAAAATGTCTATTTATTACTCTTTCTTTGCATATCTTATTCTTTTTTTCTTTCTCTTAATATTATTAAGAACTTCTCTGCGCGTACGAAGTCGCGGGCACAGCTAGTCACACATATATTTACGCCTTTAGCCTACGCATACGTAAGTCCATCAATGCCTAGTTGTGGCCAAGGCTTCCACTTTTCAAAATCAATGACGAACAACAATAATTTTTCCTCATCAAAGCGTAGTAAATTATTATTAACGCATGCTCGCGCGTAAAAAGTGTTCAATTTTTTTTCAATAAAGATTTTTCTGTTTGCAAGCCAGTTCGAGTATTAAATAAAATCTTTGATAATTTACCTCCTTGATTGCCATGTGTCGGAGTAAAAGATCGTTCCGTTTTTAAATTACACGACAGATATGAGTTTACTATGTAATTTATTTGGCCGCTAAGCCACGACAGATATGGATTTTCATACAACCTTTGCCGACCGCTGCTCTGAGATAATTTTTATTTATCTCGAAGAAGATTGTCACAATAATGCTCAGCATGTTAGAGAAAAATAATATATCGACCATGCCATAAGATTCTTATAATTAGTAGAGTAGTAGAATTATAAATTAGAAATGTGCTTGATTATCTTAATATAACATGAGGGTAAATTCACAACAGGCTATAACATAATTTACACATCTTTACGACGGATCAAATACAGATCTACACTTACCAACAATAATACTGAACAACTTTCTGTAACACAATTTTTGAGAGTTACGTGGTTATTAATTAAGCTAAAGTTAATCATTATAACGGGTTCTTACTACGTTTTTATTTATTTCTGAGTTCCAAAATAAATAAAAACGCGGTAAGAACCCGTTATAATGATTCACTTTAGCTTAACTTTCTGTAACTGAATTTATGCAAATAAAACACTTCATTTTCGTTTTAATTTTCATAAATTCCGAAATACTCATTGCTCAATCGGCCCTGGATGGGGACCGAACGCCTACTGCACGACTGGACTGATATACGAGTAGGTACTTGCCACAAGACCGCAACGTATACCACGACCACAGAATAGGTAATACAATTAGTTTTTTTTTTATT
Organism: Agonopterix heracliana; assembly: GCA_963693445.1. Taxonomy (NCBI): domain Eukaryota; kingdom Metazoa; phylum Arthropoda; class Insecta; order Lepidoptera; family Depressariidae; genus Agonopterix; species Agonopterix heracliana. Next base: position 7,365,383 of record OY856321.1, read on the forward strand.
TATAATTAATGGCTTTTTGCTTGTGCGTAGCACCGCATTTCCGCCAGTGTCATTAGTGTAATTTATGGGAGTATCTATCCCAATCTCAGGGATTGTTTTTGTTCAAGAACAAGAAGAGATTGAGGATTGCGGAGCCTCGTTGCAGGCAAAAACGCGACGCGCGAAAACCACGCGAGACGTGTGCTCGGGTCAATTCCTGCAACGTGACTCTCATACAATTAGTTACCACGGCTGAACAAAGCAAGTCGAAACAGAATTCTTTTTGACAGCAATCAGTGTTATAGTAAATTTTAATGTGTAAATTTCACTGTATTTAAATTATTGATACGCAATTTGCTGCACTTTCGAATAAATAAGATGCAATAAAAAACTAATACAAAACCTGGATTTCCAACGTATTCATCATCATATTTATTGCAATTCTGATAATCGTCGCTATCGAGGAATTTGTAACCCATTTCTTGATAATAATTTCTGTGATTATCATAGTTTCTTTTAATATATTGATTCGGTGTATCTTCGCCGTAGCATTTCATGCTACATTTTAGAAGTATCAAAAATAAAAATATTATTATCTTCATTTTGATTTGAGAATTATGTTGCATGCAATGTTGTCGACTTCTGAACTGTGAATGAGAGAAACAATAAGTATTCCGCTATATTATTTAACTAGAACAACCTTCAAGTAGGTTCTAGATCTTAAATTGATAATTTTGGTTAATTGGAATAAGATAAATAGGTTTTCTGGTGGTCATAAATATGATCATGAGCAGCAGTTGTTTTAACTAATATAATAACTCTAATGAGTCAGTGAATTCGGTCACTATGTCACACTATGTGTTGATATTTCTTTTTACTGCCGCATTATTAACAGTTTATAAACTACGTTAGTCTCCTGTGTTTGGTTTATCTGTCTTTATGCCAAATTTCATTACAACAATAGGTGTAAAAATGGGGAAGTAATTTAGGCGGGGCATACAGACAGAATGGAAGAAATTATAGAGGTTCCTCGTAGGTTCAATAATGTTACACACCAGAATACACAAAAAACTATTAAAACATACAAATTAGTAAAAAAGTTATATACTTCCGTTAAATAAGGTGTTACACTCTCTTGTACCTTTAAATTAAGAAAATTCATCACATTACAAATTTTATTGCTGTATTGTAAGTACATCATCACCCCCTACATCAACAACAGGTAAAACTTTCAATCCAAAGTCACAAATATTGTACTGAATATAAGCGGGAGGGAAGAATTGTGATTGAGTTAACATCATCTCTTGAGTATTAGTCGGTGTATCGGCCAAGACTTCAGCCAAGGTTTGAACTACAGTTGGGTCTGGACTGTTAGTAACTTCGGGGCCGACGAAGAAAAAAGGCACCGCGTCCACATATGCAGTGATCTCTGCATTTTTTAACTGTAGATCATCGATGTTCGGAATTATAGCGGTGAAAGTTACTGATGCTGTAAAAACATTGCAATACTTTACAAACAGCATAAAATTGAGTAAAAATAATTTAAAAAAGTAAATGAAAATATTTTGTAAAACCGGCCAAGAGCGTGTTGGACTCACTCATGATAGGGTTCCGAAGCCATTCTTTAAGACTTTAACAATAGGACTAAAGTATTCCAACGATTTAGTTTCTATGGGAATTTTGTTCCATTGGACAAAACCTATTCAACGACACCTCACTCGATTTAATAAAAAAACTTATTTTTTCAAACTCACTTTTTTTAATGCTTTTTTTTGGGTCACTGTTACCTGTCGTATGCCAAATTTCGATTCAATCGTTGCATACAGACAGATAGATGGACAGACAGATGGATAGATAGACAGAGGACTGACACACAGAATGGACGAAAGTGTAAGAGTTACTTGTTTGACTACGGAACCCTAAAAATAGTATCATTCCCTTTTAAGAGTATTTTAGAGAAATAAATTAGACTTACGGAATAAGGCTCCCGCTTCAGTTACTGTTGTTATAGGTTCCCGTCTATTACGGAAAAATGTTAAATAAGCACTAGGAACAAAAATGTAGAGACCCCTAATTTGAATCGAAAGTATCGCCTTGTTAGTTCGTCTGTTTATACTGAAACATTAAAAAGTGAACGATTTATTATTAGAAAAATGTATTGAGATGAATTAATAGTACATAAAGAGTAATCTAAAGTATTATGAAACTGTAACAGAAGTGTGTCTATACATTGATGATATGTACAAAAAAAAATACGATAAATATGGTTTTTAGGTTTCGCTGACTCCATATCAACCTTTTTTAGAATTTTTGTCCGTCTGTTTGTTTGTTTGTTTGTGCGAGTTTTTTTTTTTGTTAGCTTATGATCTGACTTAAAATCTGGTATAATTTGTGCGGACGAAGTTGCGGGTTAGCTCTATTAGTTATTATATAAAATTATTGAAATGGACATCATGCAAGTTCTAATATGTCATCATTCGGTTTTGCACTCACTAAAATTCCTCAATCCTAGTGTTTCTGAATCCACTAATCTCATTATTGTGTAGAGTTAAGGTTAAATTAACTCTTGAAATATGCTGATTATCTTGGCTATTAAACAACTTCACTGGTAAAGGGCCCCTTCTAATTTTACACTTTGAATGCTCGGCAAAGTATCTACGAATACAGTTTAGGTCAAAGACACGACAAGGGCGTTCTATTCTGGAATCAAAGTCTGGAAAAAAAAAATATTATTTTTTCATTAATATAAGACCTCACATAAAAATAATTTACCTGCTGTCATGGCTATATTTTAACACAAATGTTTATGATCAAAACCTGGATTTCCTACGTATTCTTCATCATAGTCGTTGTATTTGTGATAATAGCTACTTATGTAACCCTTTTCCTGATAATCATTTGTGTGATTATCATCATCTATTTTAATATCTTGGTCCTGGTTTACTTTGTCTTCGCTGTAGCAACCTATGCTACAGAGCAAAATTATCAAACATAATAATATTTTCATTCTCTTTAAGAGTTGTACATGCATTAATGTCTAAACTGTGAATGAGAGAATCAATATTTATCTGTCCGTGATATTAATAACTTTGCGAAACAACCTCAAATTACTCGAACATATTTTAAAAGGTAATAAGGTTTAATAAGCCACCTGCCACCTAATTGGAATCTTTATTAATTCAGATGAAGTTAAGATGCGTTTGATTCATTATCATTTGAGTAAATGATTACAATATATTCTGTTAAGTGTTTGAATTAAACGGTGTCATAATCCTCACTTAGTTACATTAATATCATTTGATCTTCTTAAATATTTTCATCTTGTTTATATAATAACAAACGGTAAAATTGTTTGGCACTGTCACAGGTCTGGCACTCTATAGAATGTTTTTGAATTTCGAAATGTTGTCGGTACATGCGCACGTTGTGCAAACTGTCCATGACAATGCGTGTAGGGTTGAAATCGGTAGAGAGTAGTATATTCCTTGGTTGAAATAAGGCTGAAAGCCGCGCTTTACATTTATTTAACGTCATCTACATTTCGGTACTTTTTGTTGTTCGTTCTGTTATTAGAAATAGCATTAGAGCAATTACAGAAAATGTGAATTTGGGTTATTTTTCAACGTTTTTTATGCACTTAAAAGACACATTTTTAGTAGTCAAATCCAACGGTTGCGCGCGCCTGTTGTTTATTTATTTATTAAGGCATAAACAACAGAATTCATTCATTACAGTATATTATTATCAAATAGTAACTAGAATAGATCCCAAAGCGTGTACACACGGTGACACATCAAGCTACGCAAAACCAAAATAAGCTGGCTGCGCGACGTTATACATAACTCTACCTTCGCGCGGCCACCTTATTTTGGTTTAGCGTAGCTTGATGTGTCACCGTGAGTCGCCAAGCGAAGCTCAAGGGCACTACCTACCCACTTTTTCTCGAAGCACTTCGTCGTTTTTTTGAGTCCTCATAAAAATATTTCAGTTTCATTTACAAACAGAAGTGTGAAACCTTTTACTGACTGACTGATTTATAAACATAAAACTTTTGAAACCATGTTTGAAATGACGTTTTCGATCAAAATAATGATGCAGCCTAGATTGCACAAAATGAAACAATTATTAAGTTTCCTTGAATCTGACTGAAAATTAAGGGTAAAGGAGTTAACTGCTCATGTACATTTAAACTAGAAAAATAAATCACAATAAGGAAAATAATTTATTCGTAAAGGCAAAAAAGCAGTCAGCACGAGCGTCGTCAAACAAGAATAGGTACACAAACAAAACTCACAATCACAATAACATTTTCATTGCTGTATTGTAAGTACATCACTACCTAAATCAACAGGCAAAACTTTCAATCCAAAGTCACAAATATTGTACTGAATATAAGCGGGAGGGAAAAATTGTGATTCAGTTAACACCATCTCTTGAGTATTGGTCGGTGTATCGGCGAAGGCTTCAGCCAAGGTTTGAACTACAGTTGGGTCTGGATTGTTAATTACTTCAGGGCCGACGAAGAAAAAAGGCACAACGTCCACATATGCAGTGATCTCTGCATTTTTTAACTGTAGATCATCGATGTTCGGAATTACAGCGGTGAAAGTCACCGATGCTGAAAAAAAATTTGTTTTTGTGAAGTCGGTTTACGGACGATAGTTTTACATGATAACGTCACAAAGCCATTGACGAGAACTGCTAGCTCTGACGTCACGCGAAATGTGACACTTTTTCGTGCGTTCAGCCGTGTTCATCAATTTATAAGACGTTATCACGTCAAAAAGAAATAATGTTTTATTCCAACACACATAATGATACAGTAAAACAGGACAAATAATTTATGATATTAAAAATAAGATGGCTTGTACATGAAGACAAGCTATACTATTTAAAACAATTTTAAACAAATATAGTAATATAAACTTACGATAAAAGCCTCCTGCTTCGGTTACAGCTACTATTGGTTCCCGTCCATTGCGGAAAAATGATAAATAGGCACTAGGATCAAAAGTGGCAAGGTTCCTTGATTGAATAGAAAACACCATATTGTTTGTTCGTCTGTTTATACTGAAATATTAGAAAGTGATCGCATAAGTAAGATATAAAACAAAGTTTTTCTGTTTGTCCCTACACAATTATAAACCGTTTATCGGATGCCGATGAAACTTTGGTGGGTTGCTGTGAGCTTGCCCGGAAAGGTTTCGAAACGAAGGAAACGAAAAAAAGAAGCTCTGCAACACGTACTGGTCATAACATAAAAAGTAAAATAAAACCAATTAAATTATCTGAAATATATCACAAAAGTATCTAAAAAAATCATTAGGTTTTTGCACTTACTAAAATTCCTCAATCCTGGTATTTCTGAATCCACTAACCCCAACATTTTCCAGTGCTCCGGTAAAATTAATTCTTGGAAAATACAGATTATTTTGGCTAATAAACAAGTTCATTGGTAAAGGGCCCCTTCTTATTTTACACTTCGAATGCTCGGCAAAATATCTACGAATACAGTTTAGGTCAAAGACACGACAAGGGCGTTCTATTTTAGCGTCAAAGTCTGAAAGAAGGTAAGTAAACACTTTGTTTCATTATAACATTACAATAAGACCTGTTTAAGAACTAATTCACCTGCTCTTCTGTTATCTTTTGACAAAACTATTCATTTACATAAATAGATGATCTGCATTATAAAATACACCGGATTTTTTTGTACCTGGATTTCCGACGTATTCTTCATCATAATAATCGTCATTCCTCTGGAATGCGTCTGAATTTTCTTGATATCCATTTTTCATATCATTTTTATTTATTTTCACCGTTTCTTGATTCTGGATTTCCTCGTCCAGACAATAACAACTTAATATACTAAATAGCAAAATAATTAAAGGAAAATAATTTTGCATTTTTACTTAACTCGTTACACATGCGTCTTCCAGTACATATATTGAGAGATTCCATTAAGAAACCTACTGATATTATTGCGTGAGACTAACGCTTTTAATTATGATCTAAATAGGTAAGTATGTTCTACTTGTGTGATTGATCTGTTAAAGAGTTACGTTAATTTTATAATTACTACTTATTTACATAGTTAGTATTATGTACCAAACTGGGTTCATAATACTATAGGACTAAGATAGTGTGTTTTTAATATTACTCATATATACAATTCTCGATCGCGGTGTTTGTAACAAAGCTCCTCCGAAACTGCTTGACCGATTCTTATGAAATTTTGTGTGTATACAGGGTGTAAGGGACAGCCCTCCGCAACTGAAACGGTGAACTCAGACCATCAAACTGAACAACTTTCACTATGGAGCCTACCTCAGGTTACGCAAAAAAAAAATCAGCTGTCCCATACAAAACTGCCCTACCTGTCTCAAATGTATGGGACAGCTGATTTTTTTTGCGTTTCCTGAGGTAGGCTCCATAGTGAAAGTTGTTCAGTTTGATGGTGTGAGTTAACCGTTTCAGTTTGCGGAGGGCTGTCTCTTACACCCTGTATTCAGTAGGTCTGAGAGAGAATAGGACGTAAACTATGTAGGGTAGGTGTAGGGTAGGTGTAGGGTAGGTGTAGGGTAGGTGTTGGGTCGGTGTTGGGTAGGAAAAATGGCACAACGTCTGCTGGGTCAGATAATAATGTATAATAATTTAAACAAAAGTTAAGTTTAGGAAACATTTAATTCGAAATCACAAATATTTGATTGAATATAAAACGGAGGGTAAAACAGGGAGTCTATAAACAAGAACTCTTGCGTAATTAGCGGTACATCGGAAAGAAACTGATTTAAGCTTTGTAACGCCACTGAATCTGAAAAAGTAACGAAAATTATTGGAAAATTAAATAAATTCAAATAAAATTATACAATGAAGAAGACACAAACATCGATTAATCAGTTATTCAATGAAACGCCAATTTTAACTTTCTTTTTAAAATAAACGTTAGAGTTCAAACAAAAAAACGTACAATTTGTTTCTTGACAACTACCACTTTACACATCAAAATAGTCAAATGAAAAATAGTGTAGAAAAAAAAGTAGGTACGATCTACGTACTAAAGGCGTACGCTGCTTCATAACGCTGTCCTATTTAAGATGATATACTAGTACATGTTTTTTCGCACAAACGTACCCGGTTTCCTCACACTAGAGCAAAGATATGTTTACCATAAAATATAATATGTTACCTCTGCTATGTCTCTGTTTTGCTTTTTGCATTAATATATTAATTAGGGACCTACGAAAATGCACAAATTTATCGCCCATTGTCAGACATTCAGCAAACAAATTTGAATTTGATTTTATAAACAAAAAAAGCAAAACAGACAGACATGGTAGAATCAAAAATGACGTCAGAAAGTTATCTATGGGATATTATTTTGAATAAAAATTTTGACTTTGACTTTGACTTTGTCATACCTATTCTCAAAATTTCTCCGAGAGCCCACCGATCCTCTTAAGTGCAGCGTTGTCACCACACATCATCATCATCATGATCAGTCTATATACGTCACACTGCAGGGCACAGGCCTACCCTCTAGGAGGGTGTTTGGGCGTTAGTCCACCACGCGTGCCCAATGTGGATTGGTAGACTTCACATATGCATCAGAATTTCTTCTTCTGCATATGCAGGTTTCCTCAAGATGTTTTCCTTCACCGTTTGAGAGCAGTCGGTAATTCGTACATGAGTTAGAAAAACTCATTGGTACGTGGCATGTTGTCCGTGCGGATTCGAACCCGGACCTCATGATTGAGAGGCCATACCTCTCCGCAACGTCACTCAGTAAATCACTAGATTCTCTTTCATCTGCACACCTCCTTCTACCCACGAGATATTTTACAAGGTGTTACAAAACTACAAATAAACATTTAAGGGGGTGGTTTAGACCATCAAACTGAACAACTTTCACTACGGGACCAATATCGAAATCGCGAAAAAAATTTTTGATGTTCTATAAGTACTCTACAAATCGACTAGAGCTAAAATATGTATGGGATATCAAATTTTTTTTTCGCGATTTCGATGTTGGTCCCATAGAGAAAGTTGTTCAGTTTGACGGTCTTAACAACCCCCTTAAGAGTTTTAAAAATATATTGTTACTTATGAAACACCCTGTATATCGTGTCACCTCTATTAAGTAACCGGTAGTTAATAGTTCAATGGTTAAAATCTGGCAAATAATTACCTGCAACAGCACCTACTTCGGGTCCAATGTAGTAAAAAGGCATCGAATCTGCAAAAGCAGTCACTTCAACTTTTTTCAATTGAATATCGTCAATATTTGGAATTATCGCAGTAAACGTTATGGTTGCTGTGGAACAATGAAGATTTTAAGATGTTTATCGTACTGCTACATCGTGAAATATCCAAAGATATCAATTAGAAATAAGTTGATGGTCACAGCTATTTTCAGTACACCTTCTATTTAGCTTTAGCGTAAACTAAGTAAGGAAGTACCATAATTTGCTGTGTTAGGCAATTGAAGTTTTCCCCCCTTTTCTCTTATTTTATTTTTTTCATGTCAAATTAAGTTAGAATAGCATGATTCATAGTTTGTTGTAACAATGAACCATGTTATGAAACAAGCGGTTGTGGCATACTTGACTTTTTTGTATTTTATGATTACAGGATTACAGAATGGAATAAGTGTCTTGAGATATTCATGAGCAATAGGAGAAAAAATTAAATAGCATAAAAAATAAAATTGACTTGATCCATATCTTGTAAATAAACCTTAAAATCGGATATTGTAGTATCTAACTTAATAATATTAAGTGATTAGTTACCTAAAAAACAATGATATTTTACACAAGATAATGTTAACTTCATAGAAATTGGCGCGTAAAATTGTGCCATGCCACAGCCGTCTCGCTCGTAGCATTGCTTGGCACGGACTGTTGAACTTATCGGCTTGTTTTTTTTTGTTTTCGTTGCTTGCTAACCCTCGCACAGAAATCATTTACAAAATCTTCAGAAACTACTCCTACACGAGTATGAATTCAATATAGACAGAAATAAATGAATATAATATAGTAAAAAAAACTTACAAAAGTAGAAAAATGCTTCTGTCACAGTAACTATAGGTTCCAGACCATTTCTGTAAAATTGAAAATAGACGGTAGGAACGAATGCAGTTAGGTCTTTCATTTGTATCGAAAACACTATCTTGTTTGTTTCTCTGTTTATGCTGAAAAAAAAACTTATTTTGTAACACTACACAGAGGTCAATGCACTACAGATTTTCGTTAAAATGTATAGTTTTAAAGTTACAGTACTACCTCAAAGATTTCCATACAAATCTTAAATTAATCCTAGAATTAAAAGTGTATATTTGAACGAAAATCTGACTTCATACAAGCATAGAGATTCGTTTCTAGATTGTCTCTGAAAATATTCATTGACTTTAATTGATTAATATTGAAAATATCACCATAGTACGTTTGTATGCTGCGCGCATTTGCGCTCTCGGAATGAACTTCTCTTAACCACATAATTTAAGTAAATATTATGGTTGATAACCTAAGATTCGTTTCTAGATTGTCTCTGAAAAAATTCATTGACTTTAATTGGTTAATATTGAAAATTTCACCATAGTACGTTTGTATGATGCGCGCATTTGCGCTCTCGGAATAAACTTCTCATGGTTGATAATAACCTAAAAGAAGTGCCAATAAATCTTCACGAAAATACTTACTAAAACTCCTCGATCCTTGTATTTCTGATGCCACCATATCTGACATTAGTGAGAGTTGTGCTAAGATTAACACTGGCTATGTGATATGTGAACTGACTTCGGAATGCAGTTTCTGGTAATGGTCCTCTTCTTATTTTACATTTGGAATGCTCGGCGAAAAATCGACGGATGCAATTGAGGTCAAAGACCCGGCATGGACGTTCTATTTTAGAGTTAAAATCTGTAATGTTACACTGATACGTAGTGTTAAAAAGAACGTGAAAACAATATAATATAATATGAGAACTCTTTATCATTATCATGATTCAATTATTTGATAATACATTTCCCAAATCCATTGTAGTTCCATATTTCATTGTAATGAAAGATGCGTTGAAGATGCAAGAATCGTCTTGCTACCCTCTAGACTTCTGGCTGATGCTCTTGAAACGGTGATAGGTTAGTATAGCCATGGTGTCCTATCCCATAGAAATGAATTATTGTTAAAAAAAATGGTAATATATGGCGTTATGGTATCGATTTGTAATTAATGTTTACGTAAAAGTGTAAATTGTTACTAAAAATACATGATCTGACCACAGAGGATTATATAAAAAAATCTCATGAGCCTCGGAAAATCAAGCAATTTACTTTGCCCGAAGACTGCCTGCGTTACGGCAGTCGCGTTCCATTGTTTGACGTCGGGCATCTGTACTGTATAGTATTATATAATCTGTGGTATAGCCGAGTATTTAATTTATACAATGCAAACTAGTACCTACCACTTAAACAGAACATTTAAATATTTGAGGTCCCTAAGCTTACCTGGATTACCAACGTTTTCAAAGTCCTCGTCATCGTAGTAATGTTCCAATTGAGAATCTTCTTCACTTGAATCATCATAATATCTTTTTGATGAATTATAACTTCTTTTTGTGTCGTCGTATCTTGAACTCCCATAACCTTTTACATTGTCGTATCTATCAGAATATTTGTAACTATTTAAAGCTGCAATGTTTTTGGAGTCCTCTTTTTTATTTGATTCGTCATTTTTTAGATAATCTTTGTCCTCACTGAAACAATGTATGGTACAGTTGAGTAAAATAACTAAAGAAAAGTATTTCTGCATTACTATAGATACAAAGCTCAAAATTTTTGCAACAGCTATCAGTCAAAAATTGTAGTTGTAGTAATGTTCTGAACAGTTTGTATGGTATTCAAATGTGTTATGCTAAGCTGATCAAATTTATAGCTTTGTGATTACGTTTTTAATCGCGTGACAGATCATTTTGTAACAATTACAGATTGAGATGATTAAGACGTTTATGTAGATGCAAATATTGTTCTGAAGAGGCCTGAATATGCGCTCGTGGAGTAGTACTTTGGTAGTAATAACGATTATCGAAGATATCCATAACATAGATTATACTCAAGCTCATTATCCTTGAAAGGGTAAGCATAGAGCCTTAGACATTATACCGAAGCCACTTTTGACAAAATGAGTTTTGGTAACTAAGCAATGTGTGAGCAACGCGTTTAAATGTTTTTATTTCATTAGCAAATAATATCGAATACAATTGTTTCACTTAAGAAATAATGGAAGTAAGTTAGCGGTCCAATTTCTTCCCGTAGGTATCGTTCGAGACGACTATGAAAATAATAAGGGTTCTTACGCATTGTTTTGTGGATAAAACACTACCCATCACCACTTAATACATCATTCCATCCTGAAACCTTCTAAAATTGATTGTTGTGGTGATCATTGCCATGCCAGAGAGTGGACGTCTTTTGGCTGAAATAATGCCGATAATGACTTATACATATAAATTATAATAAATGTGAATACCTAGCTATACAAACTGTAAACTTCAATGCGTTACCAATTTTAGGGGGTGCTTCCAGACCAAGACCAATCAAACTGAATATCTTTTAATAAACTTAGATTCAACATCGAAATGGTAATGAAAATTACATGAATAGGTATTGTATGTTTTGTGCTAACAATAGGTAAGTATTCAATGTATTAACAAATAAACACGGAACTGTTCTGTTTCCCTAAAAACGTTTATACACTTACTACCACGGATATAAACCATAATTATTATACCTATGCCATCTTCCTGCTTACAACTCAAACACAAAAAAATTTACAAATCATTGTTTGCGTGCTAACAATTTAAAATTAGTAGAGCGTGTATTAATCTTAGATAATCGCTGCATTGATCTACATTGAGCTAACAATAATAGGTGTTATACGATTATGAACATTATTTAATATACAATCTAGATCAGCTGCATAACTATAAACAAAGCCAATAATGCACATCTACGAAAATAATGCGCCTTCTGGTGCCCTCGGCGTGTAGCTGCTGTTATAGCCACTGCATCCGATCCCACTTCTGATTGTTTTGATTTCAGGAGAGTAAGAGAGAGAGATGATAATGAGAGGATGTATATTATTATTACTGTGCTTAGCGCATACACTTATGAATTTAAAACATCTTGTGTAATGACTGCTAGCGACGGTGCAATATCGGTTGCCCACTTCTGGCAAGGTACTATTTAGCGACTTTGTTCAAAATTTGAAGTCGACACGATAAGCAGAAGAAGAATGACTGGTTTTCTAATAGAGCGGTTGGTTGTTGCCTATAGGATATCTCTGGCTGACCATTTTAGGGCATATATGCATCACTTACCTGATAGACTGTTATTTGATACAGATTACAACATAACTATATCAATGGCAGAACTAGATTCGAATCTAGTGACTAATAGAACAGAACAGAATAGAACAGTGACGTTAACGGTATATTATTACAACTCAAATGGAATAAAATGAAATAACCAAAATCAGATAATAGTTGATATGTCAACTTTATTAAATTGAAAACAAAAACAAAATTATTGAACTTTCAATTCAAAGTCACAAATGTTGAATTGAATATAAGTTGGTGGATAAAATAATGAATCTGTAGGCAAAAACTCTTGCGTTATAGTTGGTACATCAGCCAGAATTTGTGCTACACTTGCTACCACTGCTGGATCTGAAAAAGTACAAACAATGTTAGGAGAAAAAGAAAAACTTCATTACAAAACCTGCATATTTCGAGCGGCATTGTGTCCACTGTCCCTTTAAAGTGGCGGCGGACATATTACCTGCTAATCTTAGTGAAATGTGGATATTCAGAATTTGTCATATTTATTCAGAATATCTCTGTCTCCTCGGTAAATATCATCATCATCTCAGCCGATAGCTGTAAAGCCGATAGACGTCCACTGCTCGACAACGACCTCTCCCATGGATCGCTACGACCGGTCCTGCGCTGCCCTCATCCAACGGATTGCCGCTGCGCTTTCCGGTACGCAGTCGCCTTTTCTGCAAGCAATGTGCCTCAATCGGGAAATTTACTGTCGTGATCATTTTAATATATAGTACATTACTGCAGTGGCCAGCAAAAGAGGCATTGATGGACGAACGTGTAAATGTGGGCCGAGGCGAAGCCGAGGCACACATACGTAAGTCCATCAATGCCTAGTTGTGGCCAAGGCTTGTGTAGTGCTTTTCTCAAACAATGCGCGGAAATTTAAATCAATCAACTTTTCAAAATCAATGACGAACAACAATAATTTTTCATGCGTTGAAGCTAGTAACTTATTTTAATCTGTGGTTAAAGTGTCCATTCGGTTTTTTTTTTTCATTAAAACGCTTTCTATTTGCAAACCAGATCGAAATTTAAATAAAACCTGTGATAAGCTGCCATGTTTCGGAGTAAAACATCGTTCCATTTTTAAATAACACGACAGATATGAGTTTACTATGTAATTTATTTGGCCGCTAAACCACGACAGATATGGATTTTCATACAACTTTTGCCGGTCGCTGCTTATGCGTACAGCAATTTCGATTTATCTCGAAGAAGGTTGTCAAAATAATGCTCAAATTTCCAAGCATGTTTGTGAAAAGAGATTTTTGAAGACCCTTACAGGTTAGAGAAGACTGCCTATTTCTAGGCCAAGAACGATAACTCTTCAATAAAAATCGTCATACGTCATACCTATGACCGGGCGGCGGGTCAGACGCAATTGTACTTAGTAACAGATACCAAATGAGTTTGTTAAGTTTCGCCAACTAATTAGATTTAACCTTATATTATGCATTACAAAAGTACTTCGGACTCGAGAAAATTGTCTTGAGTAGGTGGAATTAGGTGGCAGTAACGTTGATTATGTTCAATTTGGATTTAAGATGAACATTGATTTCTCCGTAGTCATCCTTTGTTATCAAGAGAGATTTGATTTGTTTTAGGATACTGTGAAGGGTGCCAACGGGACCCTAATAGGTCATCCATACGTGCGTACTTTTTTTTCATTTTATTTTATTTGTTACATTACAACAGAAGAAATAAAATATAAAAAAGAAAATCAGACAACAGTTTATTATTTTATTAAATTGAAAACGATAACGAAATTATTGAACTTTCAATTCAAAGTCACAAATGTTGAATTGAATATAAGTTGGTGGATAAAACAATGAATCTGTTAGTAAAAACTCTTGCGCGTTAGTTGATAAATCAGCAAAAATTTGTGTTACGCCTGCTACGACTGCTGGATCTGAAAAAGTACAACGTATGTTAGGAGAAAAAGAAAAACAAATTGTCAAAATCTGCATGTTTCGTCCACTGTCCCTTTAAGGTGGTGGCGGGCTCATTATCTGTCACTCTTTGTGAAATGTGGATATTTCAAATTTGGCATATTTAAGTAGAATATCTCTGACTCCTCGGGAAATATCATCATCATAATCTCAGCTTTAAAGCCGATAGACGCCCACTGCTGGACATCGACCTCCCGGATCGCTATGACCGATCCTGCGCTGCCGTCATCCAACAGGTTCCCGCTGCCTCCACCAGACTGTTGGTCCATCTTGTTGGCCTACCTAAGCTGCGCTTTTTGGTACGCAGTCGCCTTTCGAGAACTCATCTGTTCTGCAAGCAATGTGCCCCGCTCGGTAAACATAGTCGTGAGCATTTTAATAAGAGTTATTTAATTTAATCCCATTTAAGTGGGCAATATTCTTACAGTTTGAAGAAGACTACAGATTTCTAGGCCAAGAACCTACCGGAGCGCACTCAGACGATATGAATTTTCGCGCGAGTGTCGCGTATAAGCTGAATTCTCCTTCATGCAATTTCAAATTTAACGATTGCTTAATAAAGTACATATTACATCAATCAATAGCAATGCGCGACGAGTTTGCGACATTTATTAAGACATGAGAACGTCTAGAATTGAATGTTACCTGGATTGGATAATACTTCAGGTCCTAGGTAAATAAAGGGCACATTATCAGCAAAAGCTGTTATCTCGGCCTTTTTTAACAAAATATTACCATCCCTGATTGGAATTACTGCAGTAAATGTTATTGATTCTGTGGAAAAAATAGAAAACGCTTATAATAATAGTTTCAAAATAGCCCCCAACGCCAAAAACAAAATTTTAAAAGTGTAAAAGTATCGGTCACCTATTATTTTTGATGTGATCAAATGTTTGTTTCACTTTAGAACTCTGAAAGATATTTTAGGTCATTCAATGCATAGGGGACCGCTATGAAAATGACTACAGATTTTTTTATTCGACGATCATTTGCGGTGCCCGATACATTAATTGACCTAAAATATCTTAAAGAGAGTTAAAAAGTGAAACAAACATTTGATTACATCAACAATATTAGGTGACCGAATTATTTTACTATACTTACTAGACTATAGAAGGTCCTAAACAGTTATTGGTGCAGAAAAAAGGTTTTTTTTGTAGTTGTGTTGCATAATTTATTATAACGTTAGGAATTACAGATAATTTGAAATAAATTATAACAACAGATTAACAGACTCACCAAAATATAGAAATACTTCGGTCACCGCAACGACGGGTTCCCTTCCGTTGCGATAAAATTGAAAGTAATTAGTAGGTACGTTTTCGAACAAACCCCTTACTTGTATGGAAAATACCATTTTGTTTGTTACTTTGTCTATGCTGAAATATGAGCAGAAAATCTTGATGACGTCACACCGTACTACCCAAAACGTCATTTTGACTTCTAAAGACTTCCACACTGCCAAATAAGAAAGGCACTTTTATCTATCTACTATGGCAACATTGGGAACCATTTTCTATTTGGTCACGTATCATTGCTCGAGAGAACATCGCGGTTCATCGGCAAAATCTAAAGAAATTAGTGAAATGGTGGTGACTTTAAATATAAAGAGAATGTCCTGTATTGTGCCCGGGTGCATTAAACCAGAAAGTGTAAAGTCCGTGATAGTATTGATGAAAAAAGATTTCCCATGGCTTAATTAATAGTTAGTAAGATAGTTTTGTAGATTGTTGGACTTAAATAAAGCACGAAAATGGGACTAATTAGATTTTGGGGTTATAGCGTTTGACAGATAGGGGCTGCTTGGTATCGACATGCTGATAAAAATACTGCCATCTTGTTTTTCACACGATATGTTGTATTTGCGCAACCAAGATAGCATTACTATCGTAGGTTCTTGCTAATTAAGTGGAGACCTTGGATCAGACGAATATATATTGGTGATAGGTAGAGTTTAAAATCATTGGGCATTATCTTTAATTTTATATACTTCGACACTGACAATTTTTTTAGTTTTACTAATGGGAAAATTGTAGTATTTGATCTCACTCAAAATATTTTACTTATTTATTAATCTCACATACCAATCGAGATTTTATGAAAGGAAAAAATTACAAACTACTTCTTTCAACCGACTAATAAAAGCAATTCAAAGAATTATTAATTTTATTCATTGTGCTGTTTTAAAAGAGAGAAAACACGGAAGTCCCTTAAAGATAAAACAGGTTGAAAGATTCAGAAAGCATCAACAGAGTGTTGTTGCTAGCTTAATTGGAAGATAGCAAGCCATTCTTATTGGCAGATTGTGGGTTCAAGTCCTGTCCGAAACTAAATATTTCTAACTCTGATTTACGTAGGTACATACATAAGTCATGCCAATATCCAACAAGGACAGGCAGAGACTACGGCTCGCACACACTACAATTATGATCGACTTTTCTTTCCTCATCCACATTCATACTTCTCTTCATGTACTTCTGTCGGTTGAGGGTGCTACGCACTTGTCCTTTTCGGAGAAGACCATTTGTTTGGTTGTGGTAAGTTCTTCTCGGACGCCTTCTCCCACTGACATTGAATCGATAAATTTCCCTAGTGAGTCTACTCTCATTCAACTCCGATTTAAATCTATCTTTATTTGATTATTTAAAATCATAGACATAATCGAATTTACTTACTAAAACTCCTCAATCCTGGTACTCCTGAGACCACCAATTTCAATGTTATTTAATGTCCCACTAGCATTTGCAACGGGTATATAATGGGTGACCTGAGGTCGAAACACAGAATCTGGTAATGGACCTCTTCTTATTTTGCACTTCGAATGCTGAGCGAAATATCGACGGATGCAATTGAGGTCAAAGACACGGCAGGGGCGTTCTATTTTGGCGAAAAAATCTGAAATTTTTGAATTTATTTAAGAGAAAATTATGCCAACCGTTGTTACCGGTACTGACTAAAATGTTTAGATATCTTAGAGTATAGTGTTTTAAGTGCTATAACTTATCAAACCAGTATCCGCGCATAATTAAGTACCTATAGAAGGTAGACTTTTTTATAAATGTGGAATAATAGTGATTTACCTGGATTGCCGACGTACTCATAATCTTCATCATCATAATAATCCTTCCTATCATAATAATTTCCATATGATCCAGAGAAACATTTTGCTTCATAATCCTTTTGGTTTTGAAAATTCTTTGAATCTTCGCATATTATCGAATCTTCGTTTTGTTTAGAATCGTCGGATGTTGAATCTTGAACTCCTCTAAAATTATTGAAATCTTGATTCTTGTTTAATTTTAAATCATCGTTATATGTTTTTGATTCGTTAAAGTTTTTTGAATCGTTATATCTTTTTGAATCACTATCTACTTTGAAATTGACGTATTTAATCAAATTTTGAAAACTATTAAGTTCTTTATTGTTTTGATAATCTTTTTTCTCTATATCTCTATCTGAACTATAAATACTTCTGCTGCAGCTGAGCAAAAGAATTAAACTAATATAACTCATGATTCTCGGTTCTGAAAATGTATTAAGTATATTATCTTCGTTTTTTGGCTTTATAGTATGTTTTGATCGCGTGACAGATTATTCGGTAGTCTATTAGAGTAACGTGATAATGAGCTTTTAAATAAATACCTATAAATTTGTAGTATTTCCTCGGATCTAATCTATTTATCCTTGGTTTGGGCTAGGTACATCATTCAGCCACAGAATATAAATAAGAGTAAAATTCAGCCTTAAAACTCTGTGGTAAAGGCAGAAAAGGTGAAATTATGATTTTCAGCAAATTCAATCAAAATTGTATCTTCTAATCTGCATTTTACCCGAGCTTGAAATTCGTATAATATATTTTAGTTCGTTTTGGAGAACAATGGGCAGGAATACTATTAGTGTTTAAGCTTTGTGCATAACAAAATACTATGGACAACCAAATTTAATACCAAGAATAACATACTAGTGTTAATCAAAGCATATTAGGCGGTTCTCCCAATGCCACCGTGCTCCGCGGCGGTGGGCGGGGCGCGGAGGCGAAAATCGTTGACGCGTCGGCAGTTTGTTATCGCAAGCGTGTTTTTCTATATAAATTGACATATTTGCATACAATGTCAAAATCTGCCACCCCGCGCCCCGTGCGCTCCCCGTGGCAGTGGGAGAACAGACGAGTACATCTATATTAACCTGCAGTGACGTCTCTATCACAGAGGATTGTACAGAGTAACAGCTACTAAGGAGATTCCATTTTATTAGCCTATTCTTGTAGGGCTGCCTTAAAGGAAATAAATGTAATTGGAAGTAAGTAAGTAAGGAATGTAATTGGTAAAAAGCGTAGGTAAATGTTTTATGACTGAATTGTAAATTGTTTTTGTTTATTTTGTTAGTTATTATTTGTTATTAATTCATTTTAGGCATGAAAATATTAAAACAATTTACTTATATTTTGTAGTTCTTAGACATATTTAGTTGTAGTTAAAACTATGTATTTCATTAAAATAAAAATAAAAAATAATGAAAACATTGTTAAAATGATGCCAAGTTTTATTTCAATGTAGTATTTCTTTATAAATGTTTACATTACTCTTCCAATAGTTCATGCACACAGTGCAAAATAATTTACCATTTTTTATTCGACTTCTACTACCTATAAACTAATAAAATAAAAATATCGAGCGTACAACACGGAGCGGTGACGGGCGCTCGGGTAAAATCAACGATGTGTCACCCCTCACAGTCACACCTTCGTTTCGCCCGAAGTCACCCTCGCGCTCGGTCTCGTTGATGAACCTCGTAGGTGAATGCGCGCACTCAAACGCGCTGCGCATGTAGTGATGCGCCGCTTTTGCGAGCTTGTATGAAGCTGTCACTCTGTACAATATAATCCTCTGTGTCTCTATTATGCATTACAAAGTACTTCGGGCTCGAGAAAATTGTTTTGAGTTGGTGAAATTAGGTGGCAGTACCGTGGAATATGTTCAATTTGGATTTAAGGTAAAAATTTTTTTATCCGTAGCCATCCAATCTTATCAGGAGAGATTTAATTTGATCTAGGGTACTGTGAAGGGTGCCCTAAACTAATCCTATGCTTTCCGTCCGTATATGTCTTTTTTTTTTCATTTCTTTTCATTATATTTTATTTTATTTTGTTTCGTTACATTACAACAGAAGAAATCAAATATTAAAAAACATCAGAAACAGTTTATTATGTAGGTATGTTTTTTTTAATTGAAAACGATAATATAATTATTGAACTTTCAATTCAAAGTCACAAATGTTGAATTGAATGTAAGTTGGTGGATAAAACAATGAATCTGTGAGCAAAAACTCTTGCGCGTTAGTTGAAAAATCAGCAAAAATATTTGTTACACCTGCTACCACTGCTGGATCTGAAAAAGGACAAAGTATGTTAGGACAAAAAGAAAAACATCGTGTCAAAATCTGCATGTTTCGTTCACTGTCCCTTTAAAGTGGTGGCAGGCTCATTACCTGGAGCTTAGATTATCAAGATAGACAGTCAAAGCTACAAAAGCGTCGAAAAAAATAGGAACCAGTACTGGTTCCAAAACCCTATACATATACAATCAAACATACATAATTAGTATGGCGCCTCACGCACACCAACCTAAGAAAGTTAGCCCCTTTTGTTTTATACGGAACAAGTGTGAGGCTCATTCTAGACATATAATTTTTCTAAGACCTGGAGAGCAATCGCGCTAAATAAATCGTTACTAAACCATATGATTGGACCGCGTGCGACCCGAAACTTTTAACTCATTCGGTATTGCGCTATTCCTTTGACAGCCGTTAAAGCCGTTTTGACAGATCGCTCATACGTTAAAGGCTGTCAGTCACATAGTAAATAAGTCAAGTTAAGCGCGGTACAGAATTCAGCACAGTTGAATAGTATTGGATTGCAATGTGATTAAAACTGAAATAGGATTAGGATTGACCTTGGATGTTTTAAATTAGCGCAATCGCCCTCCTGTCACTCTTTGTGAAATGTAGATATTTCGAATTTGGCATATTTATGTAGAATCTATCTGTCTCCTCGGAAATTATCGTCATCATAATCTCAGCCGATTGACGCCCACTGCTGTACATCGACCTCCCCCATGGATCGCTACGGCCGGTCCTGCGCTGCCGTCATACAACGGGTTCCCGCTGCCTTCACCAGGTCGTTAGTCCACCTTGTTGGCCTTGTTCCCATCTAAGTGGGCAATACACTTACAGTTTGAAGAAGACTACAGATTTCTAGGCCAAGAACGTACCTGAGCTCTTTAATAAGAATCGTGCGCATGTTCACACAATATTATTTTTTCACGCGATGGTCGCGTTAGCGATGCGTAAAAGCAAAATTCTCTTCAGGAGCTAAATGCAATTTCAATTTCAACTACTGCTCAATACAGTACATTACGACAATGATCAAAAGCAACGAGCGACGTACTCGCGACATTTATTAAAACATGAGAACGACTTGAATTGAATGTTACCTGGATTGGATAATATTTCAGGTCCTAAGTAAATAAAGGGCACAGTATCAGCAAAAGCTGTTATCTCGGCCTTCTTCAGCAAAATATTACCATTCCTGATTGGAATTACTGCAGTAAATGTTACTGATTCTGTAAAAAAAATAAAAAACGCATTTAATTATAGTTAAAGAAAAAGACAGATTCATACGAAACTTGTCAAACGCTCCGCCAGATAAGCTATCAAAAAGTTATCTAGAAAATCCATCACTCCATCCAGAAAATCCATGAAGTCAGAAGAAAGTTAGCTTGGTATACCTACTCATTCTGCACCTTATTGTATTCCTTTGGGTTCCATATTCGAAGGGTGAAAACGCGGGAACCTATTCATAAGCCTACGTCGTCCGTCCGTCCGTCTGTCATACCTATTTAGGAATATAACTTTTCTTCTTATCTATACTATCACTGGTGGTAGTAGTCGTTACATAAAAACCACGTCAGAGGCCGTAAGGCGGATTGAATAAACTCTAAAATGCTGCTGACTCTACGCATGAACGTCAAAATCACGCATAACCTGGCAACACCACCATACTACAATTTTAGTTCCACCTGTCACCACGATCATGACTTTTTTGCCAAGCTATACAACACCACAACATTTTTATGCATATTTTTTTTTCATACAAACTTCTACACGTGACCGCAGTGAGACAGTGATTTAATGCAATGCAATCAATAGAATGGGACAACGTCATGAAGCGCAATGTTCGCTCTATACATCTAACTCAGTGCTTGCACCTAACATTTTCCTCGCTGTTGTGAGGTGAAAAGTTGTGTGTTTCGCTCGGCTGCAAAATTATTCTGCGTCTCGTACCTTTGAAACCTTCGCTACGCTCAGGTTTCAATACAAGTACTCGCGCCAAAAAACAACTTTGAAGCCTAGCATGACAAATAACGATTTATCAACGTTTCCTCACCTTGATCTATTGTAAAAACGGTAATACATACGTAAGCGTCAAACTTGGTGTGATTATAGAACAAACTCTACAGTAAAACAATTTATCATATAAACCGGCCCAGTGTGAGTCCGTCCCGGAGACATAACAAACTTTTTTGTAAGTTAAAATGTTGTGTCGTGTGGTGGTGTGGTACGGAACCCTCGGTGGTCGCGTTTTATTTTATTTTACGGACTATAACCTAAGCAGTTAAATGGTACAGAAAAAAAGATTATTCGAAGACATGATGTATAATTTAGTATGATGTTATGAAGTAGAGATAATTTTAAATTATAACAACAGATTGACAAGACTCACCAAAATATATAAATACATCAATCGCGGCAACAACGGGTTCCCTTCCATTGCGATAAAATTCGAAGTAATTAGTAGGTACAATTTCGAAGAAACCCCTTACTTGTATGGAAAATACCATATTGTTTGTTACTTTGTCTATGCTGAAATATGAGAAGACGAAGACTTAAATTGGTGACAGGTAATAGTTAAAAATATTTCGGCATTAGTCTTTAATTTAATATACTTCGACACTGAAAATGTTAAGTATTACGAAAAATTTGAGTATTTGATCTCACTCAAAATATTTTACTTATTAATTAATCTCATTTAATCGAGATTTTATGAAATGAGGAAAAAATTACAAACTAATTCTTTCATCCAACTAATAAAAGCAATACAAATAATTATTAATTTTAATCATTGTGCTGTTTTAAAAGAGAGAAAGCAGCGGGTTTGCTGGAAAAAACATCTTTAGTGATACATGTCCACTTTAATTGTTTTTTCTGTAATTTTATGTGAACAATAAATTACGAAATAAAAATAAATAAAATAAAGCACTGAAGTAAAAATATAAGACAGGTTTCCCTTAAAGATAAGACAGGTTGAAAAATTGAGTGCTGTTGCTAGCTTAATTGGAAGATATTGGCAGATTGTGGGTTCAAGTCCTGTCCGAAACTAAATATTTCTAACTCTGAATTACGTACATACATATACTCACGCCAATATCCCACAGGGACAGGCAGAGACTACGGCTTGCCACACACTACAATTATGATCGACTTCTCTTGCCTCATCCACTTTCATACATCTCTTCACGTACTTCCGTCGTTTGAGGGTGCTACGCACTTGTCCACTTGTCCTCCTGTCGGAGAAGACCATTTATTTGGTTGTGGTAAGTTCTCCTCGGACGCCCCTCTCTCAACTTTTCCACTGACATTGGATCGAAAAATCTCCCAATTGAGTCTACTCTCATTCAACTCCGATTTAATTGTATGTTTATTTGATTATTTAAAATCATAGACATAATTGAATGTACTTACTAAAACTCCTCAATCCTGGTACTCCTGAGACCACCGATTTCAAAGTTATTAAATGTCCCACTAGCGTTTGCGATGGATATATAATGGGTGACCTGAGGTCGAAACACAGAATCTGGTAATGGACCTCTTCTTATTTTGCACTTCGAATGCTGAGCGAAATATCGACGGATGCAATTGAGGTCAAAGACACGGCAGGGGCGTTCTATTTTGGCGAAAAAATCTGAAATATAAAAAATTATTAAAAAGAAAATTATACCCATCGTTGTTGATAAACAAACTGACTGAATGAAAGACTGACTGAAATATTTAAATATCTTAGAATATAGAGCTTTTTAAGTCAATAACTTATCAAACCAGAATCCGCTTATAATTAAGTGGTACCTACAGAAGGGTAGACTTTTTATAAATGTGGAATAATAGTGATTTACCTGGATTGCCGACGTACTCATAATCTTCATCATCATAATAATCCTTCCTATCATAATAATTTCCATATCTTCCAGAAAAACATTTTGATTCATAATCCTTTTGATTTTGAAAATTCTTTGAATCTTCGCATATTATCGAATCTTCGTTTTGTTTAGAATCGTCAGATTTTGAATCTTGAACTCCTCTAAAATGATTGAAATCTTGATTCATGTTTAATTTTAAATCATCGTAATATGTTTTTGATTCGTTAAAGTTTTTTGAATCGTCATATCTTTTTGAATCACTATCAACTTTGAAATTGACGTATTTAATCACATTTTGAAAACTATTAAGTTTTTTATTGTTTTGATAATCTGTTTTCTCTGTAACTCTATCCGCACTATAAATACTTCTGCTGCAGCTGAGCAAAAGTATTAAACTAATATAACTCATGATTCTCGGTTCTAAAAGAGTATTAAGTAGGTTATATTCGTTTTTTGGCTTTATAGTATGTTTTGATCGCGTGACAAATTACTCGGTAGTCTATTAGAGTGACGTGATAATGAGCGTATAAATAAATACCTATAATTGTAGTATTTCCTCGGATCTATTTATCCTTGGTTTGGGCTAGGTACATCATTCAGCAACAGAATATAAATAAATAGTAAAATTCAGCCTCAAAACTCTGTGGTAAAGGCAGAAAAGGTGAAATTAAGCATTTAAAAGAAAAAACTTTCCTTTCTTGGAGACCCCCTAATCTTTTCCTTCTTTTTAATTATTTGTTAGGAAATCTAAAATATAACTATGTTCTGTGAAAATTTCAATTGCCTATTAAGGTTCAAAAGATATAGCATCCCAGACTCGTAGATCCCAGACAAGAAACGTGTTTTTTTTAGACATTTATATTTACGTCCGTCTGTCTTTTTTACTTCATTTCATTTATTTTAATTTGTTACATTGCAACTGAGAAAAAATAAACAAAATCAGACAAAAGTTTATGTAAGTATATTTTATTAAGTGGAAAACAGACTATAACAAAATTATTGAACTTTCAATTCAAAGTCACAAATGTTGAATTGAATATAAGTTGGTGGATAAAACAATGAATCTGTTAGCAAATACTCTTGCGTAATAGTTGGTAAATCAGCAAGAAATTGTGTGACACCTGCTACCACCGCTGGATCTGAAAAAGTACAAAGTATAATTATTATTATAAAGAGTGAAGAAACGTCGCGATGAAACCTACATATTACGAGCGGTTTATTGTGTCCACTGTCCCTTTAAAGTGGCGGCGGGCTCATTACTTGTCACTCTTAATGAAATGTCTATATTCCGGATGGTATTTTTTTTACAATATCTGTGTCTCCTCGGGAAATATCATCATCATTATCACTTCAGCTTATAGCTCTAAGGCGACACGACATCTAAGAATAGACGCCCACTACTGGACATCGACCTTCCCCATGGATCGTTACGACCGGTCCTGCGCTGCAATCATCCAACGGATTCCCGCTGTCTTGACCAGGTCGTCGGTCCACTTTGTGGGAGACCTATCTAGGTTGTCGTCGACAAGGCGACAAGGGGTCGGCTTTTCTAATCATGCGCCGCCATTCTAGGCCTTTGGAAGGCCTATAGTTCGCGGAGTCCTAACGCTTTCATGTTCTCCTGGACATTCTTCAACTCGGACAACGTCCATGGGTTTGAGGTCTCCCTCTTCCTCTTTTTTTGTAGTAATGGGAAGGCACTTTTTAACGACGTGGTCGTCGTCTCCTAATCACGTGACCGTAGCATCTTAGCCTTGCTTCACCTATTTTCTTATATATTCATTGCGAACCTTATCTTTAAGAGTTATGCATACGCAGCATATTTTATGCGTAGCATCCTTTGCATCACCGTTGTGTGCAGTTTCTGTTCATGCATCTTTGTGGTCCACCAGGACTAGCTACTATAGAGTAGTGCTGGTCTCACTGCTATTTTATAGATTTTTCCGTTTTTTCTTATTATGGTTTTTTAATCACACAGAACTCCAGTCAGCGTCAAGCAGATCTCTCATAAGGAGCTTAATTCAATTCAAAATTAAATTACTGTACTGCTCAATGAAGTACACATTTCATCAATCGAAGACGTTTACCGAACTAAGATATGAGAACGACTTGAATGTTACCTGGATTGGATAGTACTTCAGGTCCTAAGTAAATAAAAGGCACGGAATCAGCAAAAGCTGTTATCTCTGCCTTCTTCAACAAAATATTATCATCTCTGATTGGAATTACTGCAGTAAATGTTATTGATTCTGTGGAAAAAATTTAAACATTTTTAATAAAAGTCTAAAAGACATATTTTTTCGGAAGAAAGCGTTTTAGAAGACATGCTATACAGAGTGTTACAAAATTAATAATAAACATTTAAAACTTTTAAGGGGGTTTTTAAGACCATCAAACTGAACAACTTTCACTATGAGACCAACATCGAAATCGCGATAAAAAAAATCAGCTATATCCCATACATTTAGCTCGAGTAGATTTGTAGTTTAGTATGGAACATTAGGCCGGTCATATCTTACACAAAAAATCGCTAAAATAACAAACTAACGTCTAGTTCTGAGTTTTTAATATGTTGTTAGGACTACTACCGCGTATATCCAAGTTTGCAGCTTTGAAAGACCTGTGCTAACTTTGCAGCACTCGAAAAACCATCCCGTTTTTTGGTTTTTTCCTTACATCTCTAAGTCTATAAGTCGTATAGAAAAGTTTTCTAGGTACAAATTAAACCTGATAAAATTTCCTACAAAACGAGTAGTATATACTTGTCTCATAGGACTTATCCTTTGATAGCTACAGGGCCAAGAAAGAAATAGCATTTTAAAAATTATGAAATTAGTATGGCAACCCTCATGAAAGTTGAAGATAAAAAGAAAATTATTTCATATTCTTAATCAGCGACCCCAAAAAACCCCGGATACAAATTTGCAGCTGATTCGGTGAACCTTTAACAGCTGCTTTGACGTTTTAAATTTCCATGGCAGCCATCTTGTATTTCACAATTTTGGATTTTTTTTACCGCCATCCAAATCTGACCAAGGTCTTCTATACATTTCTTCAAGATCCATAGCCTTATCTTTCATAGTTTCCGCGGGCTGTTGACCTCATCCATCAGGAGTCAACCTTCTGAGGAAGTCGAAAAATTCCTTTTATCACCAGGGTATCTTTATTATGATCTCCAAAATTATTTTACTATGCGTTGGTTGGGGGGAACTCGGCGAACAATTATCCGGTTATCTATCTACTTATCTATGCAAAGTGGGGATCGACCAGATACCTCCTATTGGTCTACGGGTTCCCCCTACGGTACAAGGATGACATTTAGGGATCATCATATGGATGCTCTGGTGATATAAGGAAAACTTTGACTTCTTCGGAAGATCGATTCCTGACGGATGATGTCAACGGCCCGTGGAAACTACGACAGATAGGGTTGTGGACCTTGAACAAATGCATAGAGGACCTTGGTCAGATTTGGTTGGCGGTAAAAGAAAATCAAAAATTGCAAAATCCAAGATGGCTGCCATGGAAATTTCAAACGCCAAAGCAGCTTTTAAAGGTTCACCGAATCAGCTGAAAATTTGTATCCGGGGATTTTCGGGGTCGCTGATTAAGAATATGAAATCATTTTCTTTTTATCTTCAACTTTAATGAGGGTTGCCATACTAATTTCATAATTTTTAAAATGCTGTTGCTTTCTTGGCCCTGTAGCTCTCAACGGATAAGTCCTATGAGACAAGTACATACCACTGGTTTTGTAGGAAATTTTATCAGGTTTAATTTGTACCTAGTAACCTTTTCTATACGACTATAGACTTCAAGATGTAAGCAAAAAACCAAAAAACGGGATGGTTTTTCGAGTGCTGCAAAGTTAGCACAGGTCTTACGAAGCTGCAAACTTGGATATACGCTACTGGTAGTGGTCCTAACAACATATTAAAAAATCAGAACTAGACGTTAGTTTGCGATTTAAATGTTCGATATGATGGGCCTACATCTGACTTTTGCGATTTCGATATTGGTCCCATTGTGAAAGTTATTCAGTTTGAGGGTCTATAAGTGTTTTTTGTATTTTTGTAACACCTTGTATAATTATGATGTAATTAAGTAAAGAAATTATAACAACAGATTAACAAGACTCACCAAAATATACAAATACTTCGGTCACGGCAACAACGGGTTCTCTTCCATTGCGATAAAATTGGAAGTAGGTAGTGGGTATGATTGTGTACAAACCCCTTATTTGTATGGAAAACACCATTTTGTTTGTTACTTTGTCTATACTGAAAAATGAGAAGACGAAAATTTGAGTTAGTCTTTAATTTTATATACCGCCTTTATTTTGTGCCTCTTTCATTCTTTCTCTGTATGTATTTTACTGTGTCAAATATTATTATTATTATTCGTATGGCTTTGTTCTTTTCATTCCTGTGGAGGTTACAAATCGATGTCTATTGTGTCAAATAATAGTTATTTGTTATGCTAGGCTGCAAAGTTGTTTTTTGCCGCGAGTACTTATATTGAAACCTGAGCAAGCGAAGGATTCTAGGATTGAACCACGAGCGAAGCGAGTGGTTCAAATATAGAATCCGGAGCGTAGCGAAGGTTTCAAAGGTACGAGACGCGGAATAATTTTGCAGCCGAGCGAAACACACAACTTTTCACCTCAGAACAGCGAGGAAAATGTTAGGTGCAAGCACTGAGTTTAGATGTATAGAGCGAACATTGCGCTTTATGACGTTGTCCCATTCTATTGCGGCTATATTACTCTTGCATTTAGTCACTGTCTCACTGCGGTCACGTGTAGCAGTTTGATTGAAAACCAATTGATCATCATAAAAAATGTCCTGGTGTGTAGTGTGTACTGAGACACTGTGCAAATAATTCAGGAAATGTAAGGAAATTTAAAGAAATAACTTCTCATAGGTAAACAAGATGAATTAATTATTAAAATGCATTTTAAATAAGTATTATTTTAAATGATGTTTTTATCCCACACTGGAAAAATAATTATATGCAAATGCAAATAAGGACAAATCTATACGTGAAAAAGAGAAGACAAGAGATATTGCTACTCAAAGGGATTATATTTAGTTATAATCTCTTTGCTGACACTCAAATAAATTATAGTGAAGGACAAACTTATACGCGAAAAAGAGAAGACAATAATATGCACGAATATATGCATAGTTCGTTATGTTAGCAACATAATCTTTTTGTCTTTCTCGCACGTATGGTTTTACTATCTCTTTATCTGGACTCGAATGGATTCGAATTTTAAAAACTCTTTGCACGCTAGCGGATAAAATGCACTTTTGCACTCAGATTTCGAATGATAAACAGAATCTTTCCGAGCTTGTGAGGTGAAAAGTATATTTGATTGATTGACTAAAGAATATCAATTCAATGTTTTAATTTTGGTTATTAACAAGTTATAGACTTAGATGTTATAGACATAATATTGCGCTGTTTTAAAACAGAAGTAGCAATGAAGTCCCTTAAAGATAAAACCGGTTGAAAAATTCAGAAATCATCGACAGTTGGGGATGGTAGCAAGCCATGTTTCGGCAGATTGAGGGTTTAAGTCCCGTATAAAACTAAATAATTCAAACTCTGATTTATTTCTATATTTATTTGACTATATGACAGAATAATGTGTAGAATGTACTTACTAAAACTCCTCAATCCTAGTATTCCTGAGACCACCGATTTCAATGTTGTTTAACGTCCCACTTAGGTTTGCGATGGGTAAATAATGGGTGACCTGAGCACGAAACACGGAATCAGGTAAAGGACCTCTTCTTATTTTGCATTTCGAATGCTCAGCGAAATATCGACGGATGCAATTGAGATCAAAGACACGACAGGGGCGTTCTATTTTGGCGAAATAATCTGAAATATTTAAAAAAACTTAGACGCAATCATACCTACCGTTGTTTATTAGTACTTACTAAATTTTAGATATCAAAAAGTACTACAGTATTTAAAGTGAATAACTCATCAAATTAGGATAACCTCATAACAAAGTACCTACAGAAAAGTATGTAGACTTTTTAGAAATATGGAATAATATTTATTTACCTGGATTACCGACGTACTCATAATCTTCATAATCATAATAATCCTTCTTATCAAAATTATTTCCATATGTTCCGGAAAAACATTTTGATTCATAATCCTTTTGGTTTTGAAAATTCTTTGAATCTTCGCATTTTATCGAATCTTCATTTTTTTTAGAATCGTCCCATTTTGAATCTTGAAATCCTCTAAAATCATTTTTTCTTTCCGAATCACCGTAGTTACGGAAATCTTCATTTTTGTTTAATTTTAAATCGTCATGATATGTTTTTGATTCGTTAATTTTTTTTGAACCGCCATATTCTTTAGCATCACTATCAACTTTGAAATTGTCATATTTTATCAAATTTTTGAAACCATTAAGTTCTTTATTGTTTTGATAATCTTTTTTTTCTATATTTCTATCCGCACAATAACTACTTATGCTGCAGCTGAGCAAAAGTATTAAACTAATATAACTCATGATTCTCGGTTCTATAAAATATTTTGTTCGTTTTTTGGCTTTATAGTAAGTTTTGATCGCGTGGCAGATTATTAATTGGTAGTCTATTAAAGTGACGTGATAATGAGCTAATAAATTTAAACTTATAATTGTAGTACTTCCTCGGACCTACTTATCCTTGGTTTGGGCTACATCATTCGGCCTTTCGAGACCTTTCGAGGTCAGTGGTATCAAAAAGATGTTTCTATATAATTTCACGTTAGTGGTTCCTACATCACTGGGTCGAATGATCCTTCGTAGTTCCACCAATTGTCCGCAGTAACAAACAGTAAATGCTCTCTGACCCTGTATTGGTCATTTCTAAAAAAAAGGCCTCCATTATCATAATGATAAAAGAACTTAGGCACATATTGGTTTAAATAATAGCGTATAGGATCGCATTGTAGAGCAAATCCCTCCCAGATTTGCCCTGTTTTTTAAATTGTTGTATTTTTTGAAAAGTCATAATTTTTTTTAGTCACTAGGGACTACTGAAATCAACAAATTTATACAAAGAATACGATAATATTGTATCTATATCTCTCCGCGCACCAACTGAAGCGGCAGCAGCACAAGTTTCTTCTAAAAAGTAATAAACAGTTAATTTTAGTGTTTTCGCCTTTATAGTATGTATTGATCGCGTGGTTGATTATTATCGAGTCTATCAAAGTGATGTGATAATTGAAACTATAATGAGTGAATAATTTAAAACCTAATACTCAGTATTATAATGTAGACTGTCAAATTGATGTGATAATAACGATAATGAGCAAATAATGTAAAAACGAATTATTTAGTATTATTATGTAGTCGGTTAAAGTGATGTAGGTAATAATTGAAACGATTATGAGCAAATATTGTAATACCTAATAACTTAGTATTATAATTTAGTCTGTCAAAGTGGTATGATAATTCAAACGATAAAAAGCGGATCATTTAATACTTAATTACTTAGTATTAATATACAGAGCAAAAAAATAATATGCAGAGTAAAAAAAGCCGTGGTGGTCCAGTGGCGAGTAACCTTGCCTTCCGTGCAGGAGGCGATGGTTCGATCCCCGTCCAGGCCGACTCATACCAATGAGTTTTTCGGAATTTATGTACGATTTGTAACACCACTGGCTTTTCGGTGAAGGAAAAAATCGCGAGGAAACCTGCATGCTTCAATTTCAAGGCATGTATTGTACCACTGTCCATAAGTGGCAACGGGCTCACCCCCTGTCACACTGGACAGTTTCGGTACTACTGAAACGTGGATGTTCTGTGGTTTCAGAATATCTCTGACTACACCCTCGGGGAATATAGTCGTGAGCATATGCTTATGCTTATGCTAATATACAGAGTGTAATGGTGTTCAGACCATCAAACTGAAAAACTTTCACTAAGGAGCCAACTTCGAAACCGCGAATAAAAAATCTGCTGTTTCATACAAAACTGCAGTACTTACCGATAAGACTCACATGTATGGGACAGCTGATTTTATTTGCGATTTCTTAGTTGGCTCCATAGTAAAAGTTGTGCAGTTTGATGGTCTGAAGTACCTACCCCCTGAAATATTACTATGGTGTTTTTTTACACCCTGGATACAGCGCATATTTTAACATCATTTTACTTTAGTATTATTATGTAATCTATCAAAGTGATTTGATAATTTAAACGTGATGAGCGAGTAATTATAGTGGGTACTTACCTAATTATTTTTTTATTTTTAATGACTAATTCAGCACTGCTCAGGGAGCAACGACTGCTTGTTACTGCCTTACTGCGGACTATGGGAATACCACACCAGCAGGCACGTATCCAGGGGGGGGGGGAATAGGTGGGATTTATCCCCCCCCGAAATACGAAAATTTGTATGGAAAAGTGATTACTGCACCTACTTTTTCATTGTTTTTCTATGAATATCCCCCCCCGAAAATTAAATGTCCCCCCCCCCCCCCCGAAACAAAAGTCTGGATACGTGCTTGCACACCAGTGACGGCGATGCGCCCTGGTAGGTCTACCGAACCAGTGAATGAACTTAAGCAACCTGCCCAAGGGGCACCTATAATGGGTACGGGCCTAGGCAATGGGCGTTGCTGGGGCTACGCGGCGGATTGGGTAGTGGGGATCGGTGAGAACCGGCCAGCGATGTGCCGGTAGCGTCTGTAGACGCCAGAAGAAAAAGGAGTGGGCAGAGATCGCGACTGTCCCCCGCGGCGGCGATGGGAATTTCGATTATTACGGCGACGAAGCAACATGGATATGATTGTGTTATCGTATTAGCGTAAAAGGTGGCGCAAAATTAATCACCCTAACGGAAGATGTCATAATTTTTGCAAATGGCGTCGTACGTCAATCATATTTGACATTTGTGAACTAGACAGTTGCAGAATACAAACAGACAAGTAACGGTGCGCTATACTCTGCAAGAGCGTGGAATATTTGTAATTTCTTTTTGACCACCCTATCCTTAATACGCAATTTAACTGAATAAAAAAGTAGCGGTTTCATATAAACTCAAATAACACTCGATGGCGCGATTTAAATGACGTGTGGCGCCATCTATTGACAAGTTTGTTTGTTTGTTTGCGCATCACGCAAAAACTACTGAACAGATTTTGATGAAACTTTTTTGTTTGATAGCTTATGATCTGACTTAAAATCTGGTATAATTTATGCGGACGAAGTCGCGGGGTAACTCTAGTAATTACTAAAACTTTCATATACAGGGTGTTTCATAAGTAACAATAAATTTTTAAAACTCATAAGGAGGAGGAACAACTTTCTCTATGGGACCAACATCGAAATCGCGAAAAAAAAAAATTATGTTCTATACTCTACAAATCGACTAGAGCTAAAATATGTATGGGATTTAAAATTATTTTTTTCGCGATTTTGATGTTGGTCCCATAGAGAAATTTGTTCAGTTTCACGGTCTAAACAACCCCCTTATGAGTTTTAAAAATTTATTGTTACTTATGAAACACCTTGTATACAAAATATAATACAAAACCCGTCAAATAGAAACAAAAACCAAACAAAACGTCAACTGTAGGTAGGTGCTAATCAAGAAATGTCGGTAAGATAATTTTGTGAAATTAACACCTGAAGTGAACGGAAGAGTTGCGGACTTATGAACTTCCGGGATTTGGCGAAGTTCCGGACTTTGAACCGAGACAGGTGCGAATTACTTTTAAAATATGCTAATCTTTGACGAACTCGGCTCCGGATTTCGTAGCTAATACACAATTTGTTGTATAAAATGTTTAATACAAACGCTTAAGGTGGTTTCCGTCCATACAAAACTTTGTCGTAGAACACTAGTACTCGGTATTAATAAAAGTAATGTTTTATATATGGAAAAATAGCTTACAAAATCTTGATTGCGCGTATCAAATAATATAAATGACAAATTTTTGTATGAAATTGACAACTCTGCAACCATCTTAAATTGTTGGTTACTTGAGTGCGTCGCCTATTTTTTAACCGACTTCATCAAAAGGAGGAGGTTCTCAATTCGACTCGTATGTTTTTTTTTTTTTTTTTTGTATTGTAGTTACTTGTTTATTTCCTGTTTGTTTACTCTCTGAATACTATGTTTTTTATGTAAAATAAAGTATAATTGAATTGAATTTGAATTCCCCGAGGGGGTAGTCAGAGATATTCTGAAACCTCAGAACATCCACGTTTCACCAGTAGTACCGAAACTCTGTCCAGTGTGACGGGGGGTGAGCCCGTCACCACTTATAATGGACAGTGGGTACAATACAGGTTTGCATGCATTTGCAATACAGGAAGCATGCAGGTTTCCTCACGATGTTTTCCTTCACCGAAAAGCCAGTGGTGTAACAAATCGTACATAAATTCCGAAAAACTCATTGGTACGAGTCGGCTTGGACGGGGATCGAACCATCGCTTCCTGCACGGCAGGCAAGGTTACACGCCACTGGACCACCACGGCTTTATTGAATTAATTAAAATATATTAGGTATAGTATGACGCTTGAATGTATTACCGTTTCTACGATAGAGGGAGATGAAAAAACAATGTTAAAAAGCTGTTTCTTATATGAAGACACCCTTAATTTTTAACATTTTAAAAATTTTTACTATTTGTTAGAAAATCCGCCATAATAACGCACATTCTGTGACAATTTTAACTGTTTTCTATTACGGTTCAAAAGTTACAGCCCTAGGGAGGACTGACAGACAGACGACGGATGGACGGATGGACGAACGGACAACGTAGGCTTAGTAATAGGATCCCGTTTTCACCCTTTGGGTACGGAACCCTAAAAATAAAAAATACTTTTAATTGACAGTTTATATTGACAGTAAAGTATTAGCATAATATGTATAGATAGTAATAGGGAGTGACGTGGCTGAGGGGGTGGCAAGAGGACGTCTCGTGCGTCGGCTTGCGATTTTGACAGCCACGTGGCTCCGCCGTTTTATGGCGGTATCTAGTGTGTTTTTGTTTAAAAACGGGGCTTTGAGATCGCCATATCCTATTGTACCGTACAATATCTAATGAGTATATCCTCAACACTTGACACTGGCGAAATCTAACAAGGAAACGCCATTAATTAAGAATAGAATAGATAGTAATAGTTATAGAAACGAAACTCCCGCATTAAATGTCAAAATACGCATACAAAATGTCAAGAAACGTATACCAATCTCGTGTTGGTTTAATCATAGTTTTGCTTCTATAGTGTAGGTAATATTATTATCTATTCATATGGTATTAGTTAAGTTCTAATTCAAAATCACAAATATTGAATTGATTATATAATGGAGGTATAACTGAGATTCAGTTAACATCATCTCTTGTGCTGCTGTTGGTAAGTCCGAGTAGAATCGTGCTAAAGCTTCTATCACGGCTGGATCTAAAAGAATAAATTCCGATGTAATCTAAATTAATTACACATTATGATGATCCTTATTAGATTTTACTGCTAGTTGAGATGTTGATAACTTAATGAAACCTATATTGGCCTTGGTATTGATTAAAGCAAAATCATTAACATCAAAATTATTGCAATGAACTGGCACGAGGTTTTTTCTTTATGAAGATTTCTGCATCTGAATCTAGTTCATATAATAAGCATTTATTAACACAAAACAAATAAATTAGGGTTACAGTAAAAATACATGAAAAATATCAGGGCCTTATAACTAATTAAAAATATGAAGGACTTATAACTAACTACCTTTTATTCAGTGTCCCGGACCTTTGTTCAGTGCAATTATAGTACTCTGTGGTTCAGTGTGGGCCGTTTACCATCAGATGTGTTAATGTCGGTCACGAATAGCACCGTTAAGGCGTAGAAGCCTTTGATTTCTGATCGGGAAAGGTACCATATTGGTGATGAGATTTATTATACTTTGCAATATGTAACATAATGCTAGATTCACTAGCATGGAAATACAGCGAGTCAAATGTCACAGAACCGATAGCCGATGAGGCCGAAGAGTGGCGTCCGCGAACCGGAAAGCGTAGCGTAGGTAGGCCCTCCACAAGGTGGACCGACAAACTGGTGAACCCCTTGGATGAGGGCATCACGGAAGCGGTTGTTGTGGTGATCCTTGGGGGAGGCCTATGTCCAGCAGTGGACTTCCATCGGCTGATATGATTATGATGATGAGATGGAGGGCGTCGCGGAACCAGTTGTTGTGGTGATCCTTGGGGGAGGCCTATGTCAATGTCAAATGTCACATTCACTGAGATGAGATTTGATAAACAATCTTGGGCATTGTCTAAATAATTATAAAACTGTAACAGAATTGTGTCTTAACTAGTACTGTACATACAAGAAAAACTTATGAATTTGTTTTCCAGGTGCGTCCTTTTTTATTGTCTGTCTTTTTGTTTGTTTGTTCGAGCACCACGCAAAAACTACTGAACCGATTTTGATAAAACTTTAGTTGTTTGATAGTTTATGATTTGACTTAAAATCTGGTGTAAAATTTTTACGAACGATGTCGCGGGTCAACTATAGTTTTAAATATAAACAAAACAGTTAAATATAGGCAAAGAGCTACGAATAAGAGAATGTATAGAAGCGTAAATGAAGCTCAAAAAGTGGCACCAAAAAAATTGTAACGCGTTCTAAATTTGTTCTTTAAAAATTGTAACTAGCCGCCAAAACTCATACAAAATGTCATTTTTCATGGGGTGCCAAAAATGATTTCGATTTTGTTTGGAGTTACTCTTCCATATTTATTCTTATTCGTAGGCAAAGAGTGAGAAATATTTTATTGGTATTAGATAAGTAGAAGGCTCTTTCATCCTATTTTAAACCTTATCCCAAGTCAAAATGTAACTAAATCCAGTCCCAATAATGAAAAATCTCAATATCTTGGTAAGTAAACGTGTGAAAGTTTGAGTAACATCGTTGGCGGTGAATAGATGAGTCGTTATATTAAACCGAGGGGTCCGCACTCAATTTCATGAAAAAACTTTTACGAACAGCGTCGGACAAGATTTTGTGAATTTTGTTGGATGTGGCTTTGGATAACGATGTAAAATTTGCTAGCCAAATGGATTGTTTGTTTATAATAAAAGGTCATTTCTCTTGTGACTAGCGTAAATGCAGTATTTTCGCCAATTTAAATTAGTTTGTGGGAGTATATCCCAATCTCGAGGATTGTTTTTTGAATAAAACCCCAGGTTACACCACATTTAAGAGAGGAGATGGTAGAGCCTCGCGAACACCGCACGAATGGCACTATCTCATTTTTCTATCCTTCTCGGGTTTGTGCTAATTTCCAAGATATCTTATACTAGCGGCTTCGTAAGGTTACGTTCATCATTGATAATGTAGCATTCTAATGGTGAAAGAATTATTATCGATCCAGTAGTTTCGGAGCCTATTCAAGGCAAACAAGAAAAAACTCAAATTTTTCCTCTTCATATTATTAGTGTAGATGTAGATTTTAGTAAAATTATTGGATGGTTATAACATTAGTGAGAATAACCTTATTTCGGTTTTAAGAAGCATGCTCAACACAAAAAACTGAAGTGTGTTTTATAGGTGGAAAACCATTTGGTAAGTATTCAGAATTGAATAAACAGAAAACATACGTTTGTATTTAAAATAGGAACTATTTTATGTTACTTACCTTTTTTTACCTCACAGAATAGTTTATATTAATAGGTATATACAACAAACCTAACTCAAGTTACCACATCTGCCACTGCATTTGCTTCAGACATCTTTATTCAAAGATAGGAGTAACTTTTTGACGCAGTCATGCCAAAGAGGCCCTTTTGTAAAGAATGTTCTTTTAACAAAAGTTATGGCTTATGGATTAAATTTTCTTTTCCAACACTTCGATGCGGTGTGTGGAAAAGTTATTTCATCAATGTTTTGTTGAAATACACATGCGATTTATTTTTGTTCTAAAGTCTACAGAGTGTTTACACTCGTATTTTTAATTGTTTTCTTGACATTTCCTCACTCGAGTGGAGGACGTTTTTGACATATTTGTATGACAAAAACGTCCTCGACTCGAGTATTCTATTCTATTTTTATTAAATGGCGTTTCCTTGTAAGATTTCGCCAGTGTCAAGTTATTTGAGGGAGTGTCTATCCAATCTCGAGGATTGTTTTTGAGTAAGAACAACTGAGAAGGATTTAGGAGCCTCGTGGCAGGCTGAGACGCGAACCGCGCGAACACCACGCGAGAGACAAGTGTTCGAGGCAAACCTTGCAACGTGACTCCCTCGACTCGAGTAAGGAAGCCTCAAGGAAACAACTAAGAATACGGTTGTAATACCCGTATTCTTAGTTGTTTCCTTGAGGCTTCCTCACTCGAGTCGAGGACGTTTTTGACATTTTAAACATACAAATTATGTCAAAAACGTCCTCCACTCGAGTGAGGAAATGTCAAGACAACAACTAAGAATACGGGTATTAGTATCGACAATTTGCGTTACTTAAATTTAATGGGTGATTGTACTCATGATATAAAGGACAATTGAAAAAAAAAAAACACTTTTCCAGTTTTTATACAAACAATAAGCTGTGAAGTTTCTTAGGGAAAGTTGTTCATTATCATGGGTTGGGTAGAATTGTTGACCCTAAAACCCTGTTTATTAAATTAGGTTGGATGGCCAAGGTGATGGTCAAAAAGAAATGAAGACGTAGGGGATTTAATAGGTACCTTGTTTGGATAGATTTCACTCTATTCCCATAGTAAGTTAATAATGTTTAAAATAACCGCTTATGTTGAACTAAAACAACCAAATTTAGAGCGACGAGAGCGTTGCAGTCGTGTTGTAGAGAAGCGTACTTTCAACGGGAAGAACTTGGGAAATAAATGGGTGCTTCACTCGTGATTACACGAGATTACGTCCGTCTTTTTTTCAAGTTCGTGGCTGTCGCATACAAAACATCGCATACAACGCATGCAATACGTAATTTGACTCAAAATGTATGTGACAGCTGTTTTTTTCGCGATTTCAAAGTTGGCTCGATAGTGATAGTTGTTCAGTTTGATGAGTAGAATACCATGCGCTGAAGTTATCCGCAGTGATATAAAATTTACCCTGCAAAACATGCCAGGTTGCCCCCGTTCAGTGTGCACAGATACGATCATAATCCTCCGTAATGAGGGTTAGGATTGAAGAGAGAAACACGCATAGTTCGCTAGTAAAGCGTGGTACATTAATTACTCTTGTAATTAGTGCTAAATAGACGTCAGACCCGTATCACGCTACAAATTATGTTATAACACAACCCACTGTGATTTCACTATCTCCATTAGTTCCTTTATGTGCATTTTGTAGTTGAAATTTAGAATTCAAGCAAGAGATATCAAATGAAAGCCATTAAAAAATCGGTCAAGTGCGAGTCGGGCTACTCGCGCACCCCTCCACCACACAACCCAACGTATTATCTTGTTAAGGGTTAGATTTAGATGTTAAGAGCGTCTGTATAATTCATCTGCCCTTATTACCTCATCTCCCAATCAAGACCTAAGGGAGAAGGGAGAGGCTGAAAATCAGCGCTGCACGGGTTCAATCCGGTGTCAGCACAGGCTGAGCCTCAACCTTTTGTCTCAGTTGTGTAGGTTTTTTTTTGTACTTAGATTGTAAGAAAAACTGTATTGAGACAATAAAATGATTTTTAATTTAATTTTTTAATTTAATTTAAATTAACTTTAAAAAAATCTCCGGGAACTTTATCTCGAGATCGAAAAACACTTGGCCGATTTTTATTATTTGTTGTTAAACTGTAGAGTTTGCTCTATAATCACGCAAAATTTCAACTGTCTAGCTATTACGGTTCAAAAGTTACAGCCCTAAATAGGTAGGACAGACAGACGGAGCGGACCTGTGAGAAATCACACAGCTCCGCTTCGTTCCGCTTCAGTTGAAACGCACTGTTACACCTGCATGCTACGAATAAAGAAATAAATATGGAACAATAACTCCGAACAAAATCTCCTTAATTTTTAGCACCAAGGAAAAGTTTTGACGCTTTATGAGTTTTGGCGGCAAACGCTGTTACTGGCGATTGAAATGACGGGGGGCGGGCATTGAGCCATGCTGTCATGGCAACCATGTCAGCGGCGCGGATTGATCTATTGAATTTGACATCAGAAATAGAAACAATGTTATGCAATAAGGAAACAGTAAAAAAATGTAAGGGAAGCAAACTGTGAAACAAACGAAATTTATTCAAATTATTTTATTCAAAAATTTAAAAATGTTGAGGTGATTATGCAAGCAAACGTGCTGTTGATAAAATAGTAAACAAAATGTTTGTTAAATTAAGCAGAAAAACTTAAAAAGATGTTTCATCAACAGATATTTTGCAACATTTTTAATTTTTATAATTTTACAGATGCGTCAGACATTTCTCTTTCACTTTTTTAGACTAATCACCATCTACGCCCTACCTCAATTTAACCCTAATTTTTGCACCTATCATAACAAATAACCAAACCAAAACAACCACAACAAAAAAACTGCAAAGTAGCAAAGTAGGCGTATAGTGTATAGTAGTGTTTGGCGTAGGTAGCAATGCGATCGTAATGAAAATCATATTTTGAAAACTAAATTATACAATGGCTACGGATGTCATGGATGTCCGACATGCTCTGTATGTAATAGTATGTACATAATAATTATAGTCTGAACAAAAAAAGAATAAAATTAGTTGAGTATTCAAATCAGTTAAGAATTTTTTAAGTTATGGCGAATTATACCTACAGGTAGGTATTAAATATTTAAAAAACATATGAAACCAAAATTAATGGCCGACATTGTCATAACGAGCCCTAAAAGGCAGAAGATCGTAAGCGCCAAAATGCAATTTTACAGGGGGTGATTCAAAACATTAATTACTTACCTACCAACCTACTTTCAGTGTATCAAAATAGTAGATAAACTCATTGAAAATAATCTTTGTAGCCTATGTTGGCCAATATTTTTCTCATAGACGAAGAAAATCTTCTCCCTCTACGATATTTCCTTAATAATATGACGTTTAGCTACCAAAGAGAATGTAACAATCACATGCGTTTTAATCGTGTATTCCCAGTTGTCGCCACGGCCTCCGTCGCCACTGCGGACAAATGGGAAAAAAAGTTCCAGTTGTCGCCACTGGTCACAAAGCAGTGGTGATGACTGGGATTTTTCTTCCCATTCGTCACCAGTGGCGACAACTGGGAAAAAAAAGTCTCAATTGTCGCCACTGGCGACGTATGGGACAATATTTTCTCACTTGTTACCACCGCTATCAAATGAAATAAAATCGCGTCTGTAATTCAAAATTTGGTTTGTTGTAACTAGGTTTAGTATGTAATATTTAGTATGACGAAAAATTATTACAGCAGTAGGTAGTAGAGACAAATTTGAATAAATGTGTCTTCTTTTTATCAAATAAATGAATGAAGTTGGCCCGGGAGAACAAGACGAAGCCGTAGTTATTCCCGAATTGGCTGGGCGCGAACTAATAAAGATGTAGGTACCTAGTCATTTTTACGCGAGAGCAGGAATGGAGGGGAGAAAATGGTCAGCATTTTCCTTTTATTCATTAAAAAAAAACATTTTTCAATTTTTCAATAGAAGCAAAGCCACAGCCTTACGTAAAAAAGTTAATAAAACACGTGCGCACAAATACATATTTTTCAAAAGGGTTACGCCGAAAAACCTGGAATTGTTGCTGGTGAAGTAGTTTGAACTCTTTTTTTTTTCAAATCTTGAATAGAAAAAAAATTTCAACTGCACGTCTAGTATGATTTCTCTACACGCGCGCGACGCGCCTTCCCTGTTTCTGCGCTTTTCGGAGAGTGCAAGC
The DNA here is from genome assembly GCA_963693445.1 of Agonopterix heracliana. Taxonomy (NCBI): domain Eukaryota; kingdom Metazoa; phylum Arthropoda; class Insecta; order Lepidoptera; family Depressariidae; genus Agonopterix; species Agonopterix heracliana. Next base: position 7,406,789 of record OY856321.1, read on the forward strand.
GGCTTGCCGCGACTATATGTATGGCAAAAGTCGAGTCGCGCGCGTGTAAAGAAATCATGCTAGGAGGTCTGACGATAACAAAATAGGTAACAAAACAACAGGTAAAGGAAAATTTTACCTCAAATTGATACTAGTCGAAATGTCAGTAGAATTTATTTGGCTATGCTGTTTAAAAATAAAAATTGTTTTTATTAATAGCGAGCGATCAATGATTCAAAGGCTAGGTTAAACGATAGTAAGAATCCAGTAGGTATAAGTGCCTATATTTATCTTTATTAAAAATCAATAGTTATGACTGGTTTTCTTGTTTTACTGCAAATACATAAAAATTTTGAATCAGTAACGAAACTATGTCAAATCTTTTACGGCGATGGTAACAAGTGAGAAAATATTTTCCCATGCGTCACCAGTGGTGACAATCGAGACTTTTTATTCCCATGGTGACAAAACAGTGGTGATGACTGGGACTTTTTTTCCCATTTGTCACCAGTGGCGACAACTGGGACTTTTTTTCCCATTTGTCCGCAGTGGCGACGGAGGCCGTGGCGACAACTGGGAATACACGGTTTTAATTATTCTGACACCTGAAACCGTCGCTTCATCATGTAAGAATCTAACCATAAATGCTAAAAGGGTCCTTTGAACCTTGCTACACTTCAACTATAAAGCTATCAGTAAATTCTCGCCGAGAATGAACGAGAAGGGCCGAGAACGAGAGTGTGGATGCCCGTCATTGTTCTCCGACGTTTTGAACCGTAGTCATTTTCCTTTGAAAATCCTGCCGATAGTTCTCGACGAGAACTTCTCGAGAGAATGTAATTACCTGCATTAGTACATAGATGTTGCAAAATTTCTGATCTGCTTGAAAGGGAGCAAATTCTATTATGAGTTTATGGATGTGACACGAAAATGAAGTTTCTTTTTTCAAGGCAAAAATGATTCTTATGCCAAAAAATATCTAAATTAAAAGTTCAAAAAATACGAACATAATATGAAAATTACAAATAATTACCAATTTAGTACACAAAAATATATTCAATAGTTCGTGTATTCTGGTTAAAATTAAAATTAATACAATGTTTGGTTCATGTTGCATAACTCTTACCACTGTTTTTTAGTATGGGTTTAGTACATGATTATTTACTTACATGTGGAAAGTAATTCCAGAAGAACATTTTCCTGTGTTGCTTCGACACCATTTAACGACCCAAGCTGGCATATTTAGACAAAAATGAGACAAAAATACTTTAAAAATGTCTCTAAAATTTTTAACATCGATGCCCGCACAGCCGAGAGCTAGTGACGGACTGACAGCGTCGCATGTGCATAATTTAAGCCCCGCCCACCCAAGCACATAAGTCGTGGGGTCATTTTATGGCTTGAATTACGTTTCCATATTTATTTCTTTATTCGTAGCCTGCATGGCACACAAAAAGCCCGCCAAAACAAGCTTGTTTTGTAAAAATACTATCAATGGACCCCGAAATGCTTCTAACCCACAATTTTTTTTAGTTATAATATTAATTCTGACAAAAGCCTCCATTACACCTGCATGACGGACAAAAAGCCCGCCAAAACAAGCTTGTATTGTAATAAAGACCGTCAGCGGAGCCCTTTGTTGGACCACCTCATTTCCTTGATTAGCTGTACAACCGCAGCCGATGTAATTAACTGTAATGTTGTCAGTCGTGCCGATTGTACTAGGGAGGGGACATTTTGAATTAGTTTAATTGTAGAAGAATAAGGACCTATACCTACTCACAGGAGTCAGGACCGATACTCATCGAGCTTCTTTCTTTATTATGCAGCTTGTATGCATGAGACTCCTTCCAGGAATGAGATTTTTTTAAATTCACACGTAAATCAGCAGTAATGCAGTAATGCAGATAATGACAAAATTACTAAAATTAAATAATATTTAATTTTTTATATTCTCCGAGGAGGTAATCTGAGTTATTCTGAAAACTAAAAACATCCACGTTTCACTGGTAGGAGCGAAATACGAACTTATAATGTAATAATAAATAAATAAATAAACATTTCTGCGTGAACTCGTTTCGTATTCGGCATCATGTTTATGCGGCTAGTTGCTAAATAATTGCGAATTAAAAAAAGTATATGGGTTTCTTGTTTGACTACGGGACCCTAAAAATACGGTTCTGTGAAGTGGGCAAGAATGATGTAGAAAGTTAATCAATTTAAAATTCCTGGCGGCAATATAAAACGTTGAAAACACACAGCACTTATAAACCTTATAATATCTTTATTGTTTAATGAAAACGAACATTCCTAAAATACCTACAATTCATTTAAATTGTTTGTGTTATTCAACACGAACGATACTATAGTACGACAGTCCAACTTAATTAATTTAAAATATTTAAATGCTATTTACCTAAATAAAGAAATATTAAAATGACATCAATAACAACTAAGAAAATTGTATGATAATTAATTTATTATACAACATTTTTGAGAACAACCTACTGTTCACTCCTAAAGAATTGACTCAGTGAGGATTTATTCTTTTTAAAAATTTCACAGCTCTAGGTGACTCTCCCTGTCAACCTCTTGCGCCCGTTTGACTTTTGTTTTCTTTTTAATGTTTCCTTTTTACGTGGGGGTGTCGACATCTTGGTTCGTTTTTTATTTGAATGGTGTAAATTATTTTTTATTGTTCCGCTTTGCTTTTGTTGTCGGCCGCAGTTTAAGGTTGTAGAGTGCGTTACGGATTATATTTGATTAAAACTGGTATGTACAATAGGATTTTTATGCATCCGTCAGTTTTTAGCATAGTATATGCTCACGACTGTATTCCCCGAGGGGGTAGTCAGAGATATCCTGAAACCTCAGAACATCCACGTTTCACCAGTAGTGCCGAAACTCTGTCCAGTGTGACGGGGGGTAAGCCCGTCGCCACTTATTGGACAGTGGAAATCAGTCAGTTTTTAAAGTCACCTAATTATCTAATTATCTAAACTATTATAAAACTGTAACTGAAGTGTGTCTGTACATTGAAGATATTTAAAAAAAAAAGATTACGATATGGTTTTTAGGTATCCCTGACTCGAAATAAACCTTTTTTAGAAATTTTGTCTGTTTGTCTGTTTGTTTGTTTGTTTGATTGTTTGTTTGTTTGTTCGCGCATCACGCAAAAACTACTGAACCGATTTTGATGAAACTTTTTTTGTTTGATAGCTTATGATCAGACTTAAAATCTGGTATATAATTTGTGCGGACGAAGTCGCGGGAAAACACTAGTTATTTATAATCATGTTACAGCCAGTTGTGCTATTTCGAATCAAATTAAAGATTGAAAAATCTGTATCGGGCGGGACTTGAACCCGTACTCTTCCAAACCGGGGAAGTGCGTTATGCAATTTCGCTAACGAGCCCACTACCCAGAACAGTTTTTAATGTTTCTGTTATTACCAGTGATCGGAATGTCGGGGCATTTTTTGAGCATACAAGTTTGGATACGCCTTGAATTTCCCGGAAATATCCGGATTTAATAAATTTGGATAAAAATTTCACGGGATTTATTGGGATTACCTATTTAGATGTCAAGAGACGTTTTTTAAATCAAGAGTATTAGCAGCGCATACTAGAGGCCGCGACTTTGAATCACGCCGCCTGGTACTTTTGACATGTACCGCGCTTAGGTAAATATGTTGACCGTTATTAAACAATGATATTAAGTAACTAGATTAGTAGTTAGGGCACCAAAGCGTTGCCACTTCGAAGATGTCTGCAGGCTTCTTTGACTTCAGTTCAGTCGTTTATCTATGGTGAGTGGACATATCCGTGACGTTTAAATTAAGCTACCAAAATGGGGAAATGCGCCTTAAAAATTTGTAAATCACAGTCGGAAAAGAATAATAAAGGAAGTGGTGTTACTTTTCACAAGTAAGTTTACTATATTTTGTCAAAATAACATTAAAAACTAAATAAATTTTTCACGCATTGTTTTTATTCCAAAGCACCAGGCGGCGTGTTTCAAAGGCGCGGCCTCTAGTATGCGCTGCTAATACTCTTGATTTAAAAAAAACGTCTCTTGACATCTAAATAGGTAATCCCAGTAAATCCCGTGAAATTTTTATAAACATTTTTAAATCCGGATATTTCCGGGAAATTCAAGGCGTATCCATACTTGTATGCTCAAAAAATGCCCCGACATTCCGATCACTGGTTATTACCACCATTCTTGCAGCCTTATACAGGGTGTTACATAAGTAAAAATAAATATTTAAAACTCTTAAGGAGGTTGTTAAGACCATCAAACTTTCACTATGGGACCAACATCGAAATAGCGAAAAAAAAATCAGATATCCCAAACATATTTTAGCTCGAGTCGATTTGTAGAGTATGGAACATCATTTATTTTTTTCGCGATTTCGATATTGGTCCCATAGTGAAAGTTGTTCAGTTTGATGGGCTAAACCACCCCCTTAAAGTTTTATTTGTATTTTTGTAACACCTTGTATAGAACGATTGATCCTCTAATTCTAGTTTGTCTTATTTAAGTAGGTATATCTAAGAGAGTGAGTACAATAGAACTATAGGGGATATTTAGCTTCTTATGGTTATTGAAATGGTACGTAATTAATTAATGCCATGAGTTACCTACTCGTAGGTACTCATCCTCGGCTCTCCTCATCCAGTCGCTTCCCGCTGCCTTTTTAGGACGTCAGTGCAGCGGGCCACAGGGCGTCCGGCCACAGATTACATTTACTTCTTAACAGATACATCACTTCCTTGGAAAACGATAAGTTTTGACGCTATCATTTACTGCCAGACGGTACGCGCGAAAATGTATCTAATGGCGCTTGACTCTGCGTTGTTAATAGGTACGTCGTACAGTGCGCGATGTATGCGACGTTGCCGTTTAGAGCGAGTGGCAGAATTCATACAAGCGCATCGATTACGATGCGCAAAAGTGTAGGTACTTGTCTCGGTTCCTACGGCCGAGTGACGGATGTCTGGGACCTATTCAACAAACGTTACAATTGTAATTTACAATAACAATTCTGGGTACATTGCTGAGAATGTTAGGCATATGTTACCTACTGCAAGTTTAGCGTCATAAGTAACCAGCAATATACCCAGAATTGTAATTGTAAATTACAATTGTAACGTTTGTTGAATAGGGCCCTGGTCCGGCACTACGTCTGCCAGTTCGTGGTCTCCACTCTAGAACTGTGAATCGTCATCAGGTTTTGATTTCTTCACCAGATATGACCAGCATATTGCAACTTCAACTTGCTAATTTTCAATTCATTCATTACCCACTGAAACAAAAACATAATCTACGCTATGGATTCAAAATTAATAATTGTCATTTAAACAGCACATTGAATTGTTGAGTTTCACAAAATCGTTGAAAATAATTGTGCACAGGGACTATTTTACATTACATCGAAATGCCCATATCAATGCACATTCCACACATTGAATTCCTCGCTCAAATTAATCTGTTAGTAATTTTGTAATCGGATTTTGCGTCATTCATTCAATGGATTTAATTGGAAATTTTTAACAGATAGCCATCGCGTTTAAAACCTGTTGTTTTTTAAATATATTGTTATTATTTTGGACTACTCTACTCATGCATACCCTAAAAACCTTTGACTTTTTTCAGTGACCCATTCGTACAAGACCCGGTTTAGAGATGTGGTGATGAAAGACGTTGATTTTGCTCAAAGATTAATCAATTCTTATATGAACAAAAACGTGTGGAACAAAGAAATATCACACCTGCATGGGTAGCAAGCCACCGTAATACAGCGCAATCACACCTTCGGTCTCTTTCTATTTGCGCGCGAACGAACGAGATAAGAGTATCATGTCTTCGGTAAAAGAAGATTTGTCCTACACACCGGACAGAAGACCCCGGCTTCAGTCCTACAGTTGGAACTTGTACAGTACCTCCGCTCCGTGTGCCTGTAGTTGACACATTTTAATAGCGCGCGAAATTTTATTGACCAATCATGATGTGCCACCTTCGCGTGCCTGAAATCCCTGGCCGCTATAGGCTTATTCTTTTCGCGTCCTTTTCGTCTTATAGTGAGATAGGTACAGTCAGCATGAGAGAAACCTGACCCCTCTATCTTAATCTGTATAAGCGCATGGGGGGTCCGATTTCTCTGATGCTGTCCGTACGAATACAGAAAGATTTAGTAGCACCCGATTTTGCACCTTCTGACTATCGCGCATGATTTATTTTAATTTACTAAATGACTTCGGGTTTAGACTGGGACTCGGTCTGCTCTGCGGAAACGAAGATTGACGAGCGAAATTATTTTCCTGGTCGTACTTTACTTATGTTTTAACTGAATCATTTTACTTCACTGTCCTAATTATTTCGTATTCGAACCGCATTCATTGCAAGTCATGCTATCTCATTCACTACGCTTTTGTGTAACATAATGAGTATTAATTGATGTGCTTTATAAATGGCTATACAGCGGCTGAAACAAAAGATAAGCTTTTTGCCTTTTCACTTAGCTGTGATTAATATTTATTAGACGTCTTCCTGAAATAAAGGAAACATTTAATATGTGCTTAAAATAAATTATTGTAAAAAGTTTTAATACCGTTTGCCGTTGTCCGTCCGTTATCTGTTGGGGGTAATCATTAATGTTTCTACTACCTAGATACATACTTTAGGAAAACTTATCTCATATAATCGTAGTCGTCTCATAAATGTGGTGATGTTATTTTTACCCAGTTCACACTTTACGTTTTGTTCAGTTGCCATCGTCATCTAATGATAACGATGAAATAATTTTCAGCTGAAAAAAAAAAAAACATTTTCTAGATATTGCAACGTCCTTGAAAACAAATAGTAGTTAAAATCAAATTAAAGATTGAAAAATTTAGTCTCGGGCGGGACTTGAACCCGCACTCATCTATATCGAATGAATTGCAGTTGTAATGCTGGACTTTCGAGTTGTTTGGTTTGTAATAACTTCCAGTAGATGGCGCGCACGTCCCCTTAATACGCAATAGATTGAAAATTTCGTTGTTGGGGTAGTGGGCTCGGTATCGAAATTGGATAACGCATTCCCCGATTTGAAAGAGTGCGGGCTCAAGTCCCGCCCGAGACTTAATTTTTCAATCTTTAATTTGATTCGAAAAAGCACAAAATGTCTGTAACATGTTTATAATCAATTATATTTAAAATAGTAGTTAAGTCCTTTTTGGAGAACAATGGGCAGGAATACTATTAGCGTTTAAGCTGTATGCATAACAAAATACTGTTGTACAACCAAACTTAATCCCAGGATAACATACTAGTGCAGTGCTAATCTAAGCATAGTTTATGTTTCAAGACGAGTAAAGCTACCTGAGATCCGAGATAATTAAAGTATGCAATATTAACCTGCAGTGGCGTAGACTAGTGTCTCTATTATGCATTTCGAAGTACGTTGGGCTCGAGAAAATTGTCTTGAGTAGGTGGAATTAGGTGGCAGTAACGTGGAATGTGTTCAATTTGGATTTAAGATTAACATTGGTTTCTTTGAATCCATCCTATCTTATCAAGAGAGATAGTAATTTATTTATTTATTTAGTTAGGTTTACCAACAATAGTTACATACAAATTTTAAGAGTGCCAACGGAACTTTCCATCTGTACGTATCGGTCCGTCCGTCTTTTTTTTTTTGCTAAATATTATAAAACAAACCAAAAAGTAAAATATTGAAGAGGTGTCCCCCCACAAGAAACGTTTTATTTTCAAAGTTTTTTTTTTGCTCATAAAAAAAAAGAAACCGGTCAAGTGTGTGTCAGGCTCGTACTAAGGATCCCAGAGAAAACATTTTTTTTTTTTGTAATATTGTAGGGTATTGTACGGACGAAAATAAAACCTACAAAAATTATTCTACACTAGTGTTTTCCCGCGACTTCGTCCGCACAAATTATATACCAGATTTTAAGTCAGATCATAAGCATAAGCATATCAAACAAAAAAAGTTTCATCAAAATCGGTTCAGTAGTTTTTGCGTGATGCGCGAATAAACAAACAAACTAACAATTTTGTCAATAGATAGCGCTGTACGTTTTTAAATCGCGCTATCGATATGTTATTTGACTTTATTTATGAAGTAAACCGCTACTTTTAATCCTCATGATTTTACGGTTTTATAATTATTCTACATTCTACATTGGCAATAAAAAGGGGTAGGTAATAAAGTACCTAGTTGTTTAATCTGTGAGAGCTAAATATCTTGGCAAAATTTGTATACTTATACCTTATATTTTATCAACGGTTCACTAATGTTTGACACAAAATTAATAAGCAAAATATCACTTCTCAAGCAACGTTTAACAACGTTTCATTTCACAAACTAGTGATTTAACAAAGGTGTTAACACACAAGTTTACATATCAAAAGTTGTCATTTGGCAAATGCATTGAATTACATTATGTTTATAATTAAAACAACATTTCACCATCAGTTATGTGACAACAAACTTATTTCCCAAATAAATTATTTAACCAAACAACGATCAAACATTTTTTATATCACAAAACGTTATTTGACATTTGTCCAATACATCTACTAAACTTATTGCAACTTAATTTTAAACTTTCACTTTAAATTTTTTAATAATTTTCGTCAGTCTGACGTGACCAGATTGATGGATCAGACTGACGCGAGACTGAGCGTGTAAACACCCTGCTAAGACCAGAATCCTATTTTTGAATCTCACACTTTCAAAATCATGACCGAATGATGCAAAATTCCTATAGTAATTTAAACATTTTCTAATGCTGATTAAAACGTGTGACTTTCAAAAATAGCACCCAGAGCTTCCGTTCGTCATCCATGCTCTAAAAAAGAAGTTCAAATAATGCAAACTTATTATTATTAATTAGAATAGGACATTTATCCGACTATTTCTGGTAGCATACCTGAGACCCAACATGGTTTTATGAGGGGAAGGTCAACTACTACGAACCTAGCTCATTTTGTTACTAGTACTTTGTCCGACATGGACTCCGGAGGGCAGGTTGACGTGATCTACACTGATTTCGAAAAAGCTTTCGACAGGGTGGATCACGTCATCCTGCTTACCAAACTTAAGATACTAGGTATACACGGTGACTTGTTGCGCTGGGTAGAATCCTACCTTCGTAACAGATCTCAGGCTGTTGTTCTGGGCGGATTCAGGTCTTCCTTTATTAATATTACCTCAGGAGTTCCCCAGGGATCCCATTTGGGTCCTCTCTTTTATAATGCGTACCTCTATGACATACAGGACTGTTTTAAATACTCATCACACGTCCTATACGCCGATGATAAAAAAGTTTTCCTTAAAATACGTACAGCAGAAGATTGTAATAGGCTACAAGATGACTTGAATAGATTGACTAATTACTACAGTAACAATAGAATTACCGTAAACGTTAAAAAGTGTCAATCTATCACATTCACACGCAAGACGAAACCTTTATCCTTTACGTATATGATGAATGGTGTTGAGATAGAAAAATGTAATACAGTTAGGGACTTAGGTATAATGCTTGATAATAAACTCTCATTTAATGAACATATTAATGCTATAACGGATAAAGCTTATAAGAACTTAGGTTTTGTCTTGAGAATGTGTAAGCCTTTTAGTAATGCTTTATGTATGAAACTACTGTATTATTCTTTTGTGCGCAGCACTCTAGAATACGGAAGCTGTATCTGGTCTCCTGCGTATCAGGTTTCAATCGGTAAAATAGAAAATTTACAAAACAAATTCCTAAAGTACTTGTGTCGAAAAACTAACTTACACCACTTACAAACGTATGAGGAAAGATGTGCCCATTTAAAACTTATGTCTTTATCCGACCGGCGACTGCTAATGGACCAAATGCTTCTATATGACATTGTGACCAGCGGACTTGATACCCCACACCTACTATCTCAAATTAGTCTCAGCGTACCGACTCGTCGGACTAGACATACTAAACTTTTCGCTATAAGTGCGAGTCGCACTAACTATGCCCAAAACCGTCCTTTATTTCGTATTTGCGGTGCATACAACAGCATGTTTTCTGAGTTTGACCCTTTTTGTTTGAAGAAAAACGAATACAAGAATAAAATAAGTACTAAACTTCTCGATCAAATGCAAACCACATGATGAATGTTTTTGTTAAAATTATAGTAAAAATCATACACACACACTCCATACATACACAAACACACAATACCGTACATACATTCATTTATTTATATATTTATTATTTAAGTGTAAAAACATTATAACGTAATATTATAACAATATTATTAAAAAAAAAAAAAAAAAAAAAAAAAGATGCCTACTCGTATATATCTCGACTACAGATGCATATGGTCGGATGTTCGAAACTGCAACTTTACAGGAGAGCAAAAACAAAATTGGCAAACATATTGCTTCATATTTATTCAGTTTTAAGTTGTGCAATTATAATTCCTTTTCTAATCCTTGGTAGACTCTTATACCTTTCGATTCCTGTTACTTGAAATACTAAAGCTTTTAATTGTGTTTAATAAACGATGTTTTTTAATTAAATTGGTGACATCCGACTTTATGCCTTCATTAAGTTGAATTATTATCAAAATCTGTGTCCTATATATCTAAATCCGACTGTATACTTGCAATTTTTGCTATCATATTTGAAAGGTATGTCAACTTGTACCATATCTATTATGGCTTTATAATTATAATCTAAGTCAGATTTATGAATGTTTCATTATGCTTCTGACCGAATATACTTTCGTACAGAGTCTGAAGCATGAAGCACCTATAATAATTAATGAATTTCGAAAGATGTGCATAGTTTTTTGGCATGGCTTATATCTAACAGGGATGGGATATAGTATATCTATTCTAACAGTCTGTCTCAAGATTATTAGCGCCAAGTTTCAAATTTCTATATTAAGTGTGAAATTATTTGGAGACCCATTTCAAAGGGGGTATTAGGTCATTGTACATTGTTGAAAATTGGTCAAGTGTCATGGAACTTTATACCAGATGAATTTGTAAACATTCTTCAGAAAAACTATTTTCATAAAAGAGCTGGTCAGTCGATCTGACGCGGTGGTAGAGTCAAAAATGACGTCAGAAAGCTATCCATGTAATATTATTTTTTGAGTTTGTGAGAGAGTTTGAGTTTTGAGTTTGAGTCTTGCTTTTGTTTTTGTCTTCCATGGCTGTTTTTCAGATAAATTCATAAACACATCATATTAATAACAAACTTCCTATTCGCTAACTAGAGTTATTCCAAATTTTCGAAAGCCCAAACAAAACATTGAAAAAATCAAAAATAATCGGGCACATCTATTATATGTTATTAGTTTATTACTAAATTTTTAACCCTCTTTAAGATATTAGTTTAATTGATGCTTTGGAAACCATGACTACCGAATAAAAAACGATAAAATTGTCTATTTATACCAGTCCCCTGCACCCGTCACATTTCTCATCCCTAGTGAACATACTTCCTAGATAAATAGTCTTTTACCTGTTTCAATATTTCATCTCCAATGTTTATACTGGATCCAGTCATGAATTTATCCCGTTCAAACACCAATTTCGACTATACATTTATCCCTCACCACGCTGTAAGCCTTCCACCCCACCACCGCACGCCTTCTTCAGATCCACAAAGGCACAGAATACATTTTGGTGTACAGCGAGGACTTTTTCGACTAGACAAGTACACCGTAAGGAGAAGACCTGATCAGCACAATATGCAGCATCAGTTGAAAAGCTGCTCTACCACTACAATGCCTCCATATTTCAGCATTTATATCGACACTCTATCATTATTTTATGTAATTGTTTGACAAGCATACTACTCGCTGCTGCCGAAAATATCGTATCTATCTGAAGTACCGACCAAGTAATGTTGATTTAATCAAGAGAATAAAGTTGTATTATCATCTACCTACATTAATTCAACCACCAAGTTATCCTTATTATAGTCAGAATGTCTCTAATTGTCATCCAACCTTATGCGTTTGACTGATCGGTATAATATTTTTGAAGCATAATGCTTGATGTGATTATATATACCCACATTCAACGTGTACTTTAGATGCATAAAAACGTATGTGCTGTAACACCTACCGAGAGGAATAAAATTATTCCAACGCATAAAGTTTCAAGTAGAAATACGTCAGCTAAAAGATTTTACGAATTTGTGCATATAGATGTATGTAAAAATGATACTTGATGCCTCACTAGTATTTCAGAAAGCCTTCACATCCGACTTAATGCACTACTGTATTTTCTCAACGGATGAAGATAGAAATACCAAAGTCAGTTTGTTAGAAAGAGAAACAAAACCTTATAACCGCTGGCTTAAAAAGTGAATTTGGTCGGAAACATATATCCGACCTAATGCTTCTGATGTCGAGATATATCCTACCTATTAAAAACAATGTCTGTTAAAACTTTTTATAACTTTAAACTGTAAACTTTCATAAATCTTGATTTTAAACTAGCTTACGATAAATTAGACAAGTCAATTACTTAAACTAGCGAAACCTATTATTAGCTTAAGAAGTGTTAATATTACCCCTGTTTATATTTTTTGTAAAGCTGTTGGTTTTGTCAATAAAATAAAATAAAAATAGGTTGTCTGGAAGAAATCGCTTCTTAGCGATAAGACCGCCTTATTTTTGTGCCTACTGTTTTTTCTTTCTGTATTTTACTGTTTGTATTTTGGTGTAAAATAAAGTATATTTGATTTGATTTGATTTGAATAATAGTATTGTATTGATATTGTAATACAATCAAATAAAAATTAATTATCATTTAATAGGTACTATTGTTTCTAATCTGACTTTTCCGATCCTTTTTTGAAAACATACATGCATGCTAAACCAAGCATACATGCACGCAAAAACGTAGCATGCATGTGACATAGTAACTAACCTAACCTAGTCTAACCTACAGTTTTGATGTTACCTTTCATCCCCTTAAGCAACAATCAAATAAGCATGCACACAAGCAAAGGTGCAAGCAAGCATGCACACAAGCATGCAGCAAGCAAGCAAGCATGCAGCAAGCAAGCAAGCATGCAGCATGCAAGCAAGCATGTTGATGCTCCGCTCGCTTCGCTCACTCCGCTAAGTGTTATACATGTTCTAACCTAACCTAACCTATAATTTTAAAAACACCAGTTTGTTTTTCTCGGGCAGGGGGCATCCGCCCCCCGCACCCCCCTCGCGGGGGGCGCAGCCCCCCTGCACCCCCTAACATGCAATCAAGCATACAAGCAAGCAAGCACACATGCAAAGATGCAAGCAAGCATGCACACAAGCATGCGACATACTAGCTAGCATGCAGCATGCATGTGACACACAATTAAATCTAACCTAACCTACAGTTTTGAAGCTATCTTTCAGCTACCTTTTATCAAGCAACCAAAATTTATGTCTCTAAGTGGGCTCTGTCTTATTACACTCGCAGACTGCGTGGAAGAGGGGTGCTCTAATTCCGTTTTGTGATATGAAATAATGTGATCATCGGTATTTGTCAAAGGTTGTTATATTTAGTGATTTGTTGATCTAGCAATAAAATATAAAACGTGTTTTGAACAAAAGATGAATGTTTAAATAACACATTTTCGTATTGAAATGTCTTGAGAATGAAATGTTGCAATGTGACAATTTGACAACTAATCACAAAATTAAATAAATGGTTTGTGAAACATATTGCTACTAAATGATGATTTGTGAAATGACTCGTTTTTAGAACGTTGTGTTTTAATTTAAAAATTGCTAAACAACTGTTGTACAAACGGCAGTGACCCTTTATCAACAGCAACTAATAAGTATTTTGACATTCAAGCAGACTTAAATGGTTCATCAGAGCTAAAATTCCACAGACAGACAGAAAGACAGACAGAAAAGAATGTCTTATCTAAACTATTATAAAACTGTAACTGAAAGTGCGTCTGTACATTGAAGATATTTACAAAAAAAAAGATTACGATATGGTTTTTAGGTATCCCTGACTCGAAATCAACCTTTTTTAGAAATTTTGTCTGTCTGTTTGTCTGTTTGTTTGTGTGTTTGTTTGTTTATTTGTTTGTTTGTTTGTTTGTTTGTTCGCGCATCACGCAAAAACTACTGAACCGATTTTGATTTAAAATCTGGTATATAATTTGTGCGGACGAAGTCGCGGGTAAACACTAGTTACTTATAAAACCCGTCTTCGAAAAAACGAAAAATTATTCCTAATCTACAAATGAAAACCAATTTCCTACATAAACAACGAAACAATCTAGTTGCAATGCCGGCGTACGCCAGCGGAGCGCCTAAATAATAAATATAACTGCCCATCCCATACAGCCCACGGCGTGAAGGTAATTTCATCCGGCCAACTTTCATACTGTTAGACTCAATATCGAATGTTTTTCGCAGTATCCGCCTACTAGTTTAAAAAAATAAAAGTTTTTCAGAATGTCTGTAGTTTACAATAGCCAATAGCGAGTCGGACTCGCACTTCGAGGGTTCCGTAGCACCACGCAATATACAGGTGGGTAAAGTAAGGAAAAGTATCATAAACCTTTAAGCCACATATAGGGATTGCAATCCGGTTTTCCGGATCCGGTAATCCGGCGGATCCGGTACCATTTACGGTCTACCGGATCCGGCACCAGCTAGCCGGATCCGGTCCGGATCCGGCAAATGTCTTGAAAATCGCATAAAACTGCTTTTAAAATGACAATTCTCGCGGTGGTGGTCGCTTACGACGTCACTTAGTCACCTGCTACGACAATCCGCACCTACACGCATAATTACAATAAAAATTTGATTTTTTTTGGGAAATTGTAAACTTTTCTAAAATAGTTAAATGCGAAATGTTTATTATAATTTTTCACCACCAAATTCTTCAAATATCTTGTTGTGATCATTACTTTTTTTATAATATATTTTTTTCACAGTTGCTAGACACCTCTATTATTTTACAGTTGATTTTAAAATGAAAATGCAAATTATATGGATATTACCAATCCGCTCGGATCCGGCGGATCCGGCCGGATTGAAAATTGCACCGGATTGCAATCCCTAGCCACATACTCTAACCATCAAACTGTAAGCGCAAAAAAATCAGCTGTTCCATACTTAACTGCAATGCCTACTTGACTAAAATGTATGAGACACTTGAGACGGGTGATTTTTTATTGTTCTGACAGGTTTGCTCCCAAAGTAAAAGTTGTTCAGTTTGATGGGTAGAGTATGTGGTTTAAAGGTTAATGATACTTTTCTTAACACCCTGTATACTCAATTGCTCAAAATTTTTTTTCGTCTTTTGGTATCCTCAGCGCTAGCCAGACTCAAACTAGGCCATATTTATAAAGCTTGTACTAAAATTACACCAAGGTTGACGTATGTACTATCGCGGACTTTCCCGCCTCATCTCTTACATTTTTTTTTTCGCTTAATTTCCACAGACTAAAAAGAAGATTTCGTTCAAGTCCGTGTTAATTTCGCACAAAATTTACTGTTTGGAAACTATTCATTTAGTGGTATATTTAGCTTTTTATTTTTATTATGCAAGCAAAAATGAGCCTAGTGGTCGTCAGGCGGAAAAGTCCGTTTTTCACGATAGAACGTAAAAAAAAATCTTGGAATGATTATGCATGGAGACAAGATTTATGGAAAAGGATAATTAATTATTAATTTTTTGGTTTCTAGGTTGTATTAACAACATTTTGTTTTACTTTAATTTCGAATTGTCCAAACTAGGACGTAAATTCGTTTAGTATGGAGAGCTTTATCAGGAAAACGTTAATTTCCGATCTCAAAAACGTCGGTCGCACTCAAGTATTTAACCTACTAAAAGGGAATACATTAAAAACGAATGCTCCATTTAACAATGTCATTTTAACATACTCGCAGGCTTAAACACGTTGTAAACGAGTGTAACAACAACAAAGGTGGGGTTTTTAGGAAATTGGATGGCCAGCCCCGGATGGATGTAAACACAAATAAGTACAAAATAAGCATTACAACATGTTTTATCTACAAGAATTCGGTTTTTGTTCTGTTTGAAAGATTGAAGATAATTAAAAGTACATTTGAAAAAAGTTTTTTTATTTATAGTTTATATCTCTCTCAGACTTTATAGGGCTTTGTTCCCAAATTTATAAGCCTACGCTGTCTTTCCATCTGTCCTACCTATAAAGGTACCGAACTAACCAAATAACCAAACCAAATAATAAAAAAATTTAATAATTAAGGGGGTTTTCCATCTAATAAACGTGTTTTTTTCAAGGTATTTTATTTCTGCTCTATCGTAAAAACGGCAACCCATAGAAGCGTCAAACTTGGTGTGATTATAGTGCATGTTCTGGTAAAACAAAAACCGGTCAAGTGTGTGTTGGGCTCGTGCTAAGGGTCCCAGAGAAAACCAATTATTTTTGATAATGTTGTATGGTGAGGCCTCCGTGCGCAAATCCGACTCTCACTTGTCCAGTTTATTTCTACAAGCTACCAACCATCTTCAACTTTTAAAAGCAAAACTTTCCAAAACATCTTCGGCTAAAGAATGCTATTTCTCAAGTTTAATACCATTAAGTTGGCCCCGGTCGACCGACGGCGACGCGACGATAAACAAGCGACAATGCACGGGCAAATCCACTCAACTAAATTAACTCACTGTACCTACTTGTCACTGCATGGCTTTTGTTAGAATGCTGCGTAATTTTTTAATATTTATTTTTTGACGTAAATAAATAAAGCTCACAGGGACATACAGAGTCCCAAACCTAAGCAACTAGGCTTTTTATTGTGGAAACCATACAACAACGGCACAAACATATAGCATCCATGACCAAACCGGGATTCGAACCCAGGGCCCTAGTTCCTCAGTCCGGCGTGGTAACCATAACACCAAACTGATCTTCCCCGTGGTTTAATGTTGCCACCACCAAATACCGAAACTCTGAACCCACCATTTACCCACCAAACCACCTGATTGTATTGGTCTCCCGTTCCATCATAAATAGGAGGATAAGGACGACAGAGTGCATCTGTGTTTAGCGCGTACACTTATGCACTTCAAAATATCTTGCGTAGGTACCTGACTGTTTTGTATGAAAGTAGGTAGCAGTCGCCGTAGACTAAATGATAAATTACTAACACTCAGTTGCAGAAACGCTCATTAAAGTTAATCATCCATTAAATCTCTTGCCAGCTTTTACTACGTCAACAAGACAAAAAGTTACAGCAAGATTTTCATTGCAGATAAGCATTTTTCTGCAACTGACACTTACTTTATGTCAGTAAATAGTGCATGTATCTTTATGCAGTACCTACCTAAATAGTGCAATTGTTCCTGTTTTATTTGAAGTACCTATTAATTAAATTGTATGCAAAACTTGTTTATGCATTAATGTAACTAGCAAACTAATTCAGTTTATTTCTAGCTTTAAATTTCCAATTAAATGCTTTGGGTTTGTATAGTAATAATTACACGTCGGTGTAACAGACGGCCGCATTTATTTGTATTTCGTATGGGGGAATCCGATACCGAGCAGGCTTCTGTGTAACGACGAATGGTATTGAAACCGACGGAAATATCTTTTGTGTGAAAATTTAATGGTATTAAGGCTATGAGTGCTCGCTTCGTTGTATAATTTTATTACATTACGGTTTTTATATGGATGCGAATGTATTGTTATTTCGTCATATCGATAAATGATACGAAAAGAAATGTATTCAATATTTTCACGACTAATTTCCTCGAGAGGATAGCCAGAGTTATTCTTAACAATATTTAGTACAAACACAATCTTGAAACTAATCTCTGTGTTTGTGGTTTGTCCGATTTGTAATGATATAATTGATTTAAAAGCGCTCGGTGGCGCGTTGCGAAAAGGTATGGACTCTCAATCAAGAGGTCCGGGTCCGAATCGGCACAGACAACATGCCTCGTACCATAGACTTAAACTCTAGCGATAGACTTGCCCTTCCATAGAAGCAACATGTTCCACTTGAATGAGGTGTACGCACCTGATTGATGTTCCTGAGTTCACTTCGTCACTATGGCAATGACAGACTGCAATGTGTCATTTTGTGTTGTTTTGTGTGACATGTTGTTTGTTTGAACGAGCTTATTATATTATATTTGAATATGTCTATGCCTCGTACCAATGAGTTTTTCTAACTTATGTACGTATTACCGACTGCTCTCAAACGGTGAAGGAAAACATCGTGAGGATACCTGCATTATGCAGAATAAGAAATTCCATATGCGAAGTCTACCAATCCGCATTGGACACGCGTGGCGGACTAACGCCCATACACCCTCCTAGAGGGTAGGCCTGTGTCCTGCCGTGGGACGTATATAGGCTGATGATGATGATGAATGATATAATTATAGTTTTAATCCTAGAATTAATATTCTTAATAACTATTATGAGGAATAAAAAAGTAGCGGTTCACTTAATATAAAGTCAAATAACATATCGATAGCGCGATTTAAAAACGTGCAGCGCCATCTATTGACAAAATTGTTAGTTAGTTTGTTTGTTCGCACATCACGCAAAAACTACTGAACCGATTTTGATGAAAATTTTTTTTGTTTGATAGCTTATGATCTGACTTAAAATCTGGTATATAATTTGTGCGGACGAAGTCGCGGGAAAACACTAGTTCAAAATAAAATTAAACATTGTTTGTATGGAGCGTGGTACTTTTAAGATTGAATATTCAAATGAAATCGGTCAAGTGCGAGTCGGGCTACTCGCGCATCGAGGGTTCCGTACCACACCACCACAGAACACAACATATAACTTGGAAAAAAACTTTTTTTCTTCGGGACCTTAAGCGTGAGACCGACTCGCACTTGGCCGGTTTTTATTATTTGTTGTTATACTGTAAAGTTTGCTCTTTAATCACACCAAGTTTGACGCTTGTATGTATTACCGTTTTTACTATAGAGCGAGAAGAAAAAACGTCGATAAAAACTAGTTTCTTGTTGAGAACTCCCCTTAATTTTTTACTTTTTGACATTTTTATTATTTGTCAACAAATCCGCCGTAATAACGAATATTCTGTGACAATTTCAACTATCTAGCTATTACGGTTCAAAAGTTACAGCCCTAAATAGGTAGGACGGACGGACGGACAACGTAGGCTTAGTAATAGGGTCCCGTTTTCACCCTTTGGGTACGGAACCCTAAAAACCATTCTGACCGTCTCAGCCCAGTCGTAAAACGTTTTTCAGCAAGTGAGTAGTGTTTAGTCTCTAAGGACTCATTCATACACATTAATAGAGCTGATTCAGGCGTGTGTTACAGTCTTTATTATACATAATACGTTATTCTACGTCAGTATAAGAAGTTGCCGCTTTCCACCTCCGTCGAGGAGAAAAATAGTATACCTAACCTCGGGCAGTAAATAAGAAAGCCTCAGATCAAATGTTTCGGTAAACAGTTATGAGATCTGAGACCTTTCTTACTTTCCTGCCCTCGGTGTGTAAGTAATCTACTACATATATGCATTAAGTATGAAGCTTATCCTACAAAATAGAAAAAATTAAGCTGAAAAGAAAAACGTTTTTTTTTTTTTTTTTTTTTTTTTAATAATTAATGGCTTTTTGCTTGTGCGTAGCACCGCATTTCCGCCAGTGTCAAGTGTAATTTATGGGAGTATCTATCCCAATCTCAGGGATTGTTTTTGTTCAAGAACAAGAAGAGATTGAGGATTGCGGAGCCTCGTGGCAGGCAAAAACGCGACGCGCGAAAACCACGCGAGACGTGTGCTCGGGTCAATTCCTGCAACGTGACCCGAAAAACGTATTGGGTACCATTGAAGATAAAATTAACGGTCACCTTTATTTCTATGTACGTTTCAGAAGTTAGTCAACTTTTGTTGCTGACCGTCCAGTCGACGGTTTATCTAGAACTCAACTCTTGGCAAGTTCATTGTACTTTTGGCGCCAAAAAGTCGCGACATCCCGTCTCGGCCTCCCCTCCCGGAAACGACATAAAGCTATCTGTTAGGTTGTGGCTAGGGGATGCATCCCCTTTATGGATTTATCAAGTTTTTGATGAAATAAAACTAGAGTGGGTTGCGAGATTGAATTGATACAGAACAAATAATAATACAGGGTGAAATTGATATCATTAGCATCCTTTTTAAACTAAAAATCAAAGTGAACAACTTTTACTATTGGAGCAAACCGATTGGAGATATAATAAATCTGCTGTTGCATACATGCGAGTCGAGTAGGCGTTGCAGTTTAGTACAGTTTAGTATGGAACAGCAGATTTTTTAGCCACAAAAATGCATGTGTTAATCGAGCTAGGTACCCGTCCGTCCGACCTTAAACATCAAAATGTACCTTTTTTCAACAATGGAAATACTCACCTTTTTTTTAGGTAATTAAGTCATATATTTTGATAACGAGTTCGTTAGAAGCTAGTAAACTTGGTACCTATGAAAACTACTGAAAATACAGAATTAAAAAAATATATGCGTGGAAAGCCTAACCATTTCTAAAGTTAACTAGAAACAAGCTCAAGATACACCCACTTCCGGTAAGCAACGAGCTTTGTCTACCAACCGCTGTTCACTTCCGTTTTCCCTACAAGCACTTTTAACGACCTCAACAACATTAATACATTCTTTACCTTATTTTTTAAGGAACAGAGTTCACATTTGCATGTGAGAATACCAAATGGTTTAGATTTATGTCTTTTGCAAATGTATTTTTCACAATACTTTTTTTTGTTAAAGAAAAGTTTACATTAATGACCCATTTCGTATGTTGTTATGTACGTTTTTGAGCTCGTTTTTCTTTTTTACAGTAATGACTCAAATTAATTGGCTATTTACAATATGGGTTGTGGTGACTTCCTTTAAAAAAGTCGTAAGAGTTGACTTATCCTTTCAGGCGTTAACAAATTCCAAATTCCTTTGGTCAATGTTTAATAGGCTACCCAATTCCAATTTAAAAAAAAAAACAAATTTCAAATTTCAAATACTTTATTTCATAAAAATATTGAATATAGGAAAGTCCCACAAAACAAATCCGTTTCCACGGTTTGTCTGTGAGAAAATTCCACAATATCGAAATTTGACATTTTATGTTGCCGTTTCTGTTTTCAGCATATACCTACTTAAGTAGTTAGAAAGAGAAAGGAGGTGTTTTTTTTAAAGCAAAGTTTTTCTCCATGTAGTTCAAATTATTTTCTTGCGACAAGTTTTGCTTAAAAATTAAAATCGCAAAAAACAAAAAAATAGTCTCCCAAAAATTATGGTCTGCAGTGCGTAAAAAATATAAAATAAATAAGTACAAAATTTAAGTAGGTACTTACATCGTTATTAGATAAAAGAGATACAAAAAGAGATAACAAGTGAAAAACAATTGCTTTAGAAAATAACTCCACACAAGATAATATAAAATCACAAAAGCTAATCAATTACTTATGTCTCATTTCAATTACGCTCTTTCATCGGGCTGATTTAGTAAATTATCTGATTTGTATTGGATTTATAGATAGAAACATGAAACTTTAGAAGGGATGTTTATTCAATAAGTTTCCGCTTTCAGGCGGAAAACCGTCGCCAGACTGACTGGCGCCGTGTCTGCGTCAGATGCCAAAAATAGGTTATATTATGTATCTGTTTCATTCGCACTTCAGACGTATATAGCTGTGGATAGCTACTTCAGACTGTCCATTCTTCTATACAGGGTCCTTCTTATGGCGTATCATCCCGGGACCACGACTCTCCATACTAATCGATGCGAACGAGCGCGTGGCTCCGGTCAGAATTTAGCCGTTTTCTTTGAAAAATGAGATGATTTTTATTAATTTCAAAAAAGTAAGAAAACCACATCATTCCTAATTGTGTTGCTTAAAATGTAAGAGTAAAATGTTACAGATGGAAAAAAAGCGGTGACTACGAGTATACCTGTTACTGGATTGTTTCTGAAAAATTTAATTGACTTTAATTGGTTAGTATTGAAAATTATAACCATACTTCGTTTGTATGGAGTGCGCTCCGAATTATCGTCTTAAAACTGGACACGACAAAGCTATAAAGAGACTAAGGTATCTTACAAACAAAACCAATATCAGCTGCTCATGATCAGTGGCGGATACAGGGGGGGGGGGGGGCCCAGGGGGCCATGGCCCCCCCCCCCCCCCCCACGAACCTCTGAATTTTGAGGCCGAGTAAAGAAATGAGCTCTCTTAATTTCTTTTAATCTTAATACGTGGCCCGAGTTGGCCGATGGGCCCCCCCCAACATGAAATCCTGGATCCGCCCCTGCTCATGATCAAGCCAATACAGTTTATTTTCTTCCTCGCCACTTTCCGAAACTACATTTTGCTATCAATTCTCACTTTGATTACAATCTAAAAGCTAACCTTTCACGCTGAATATCTTTTGAGGCTTTCGGGGGTGCAATCTCCAATCGTTAGCCCCGCCCACTTCCGGTGTAAGCGCCGATAGCGCCACTTCCGCTCCACTGTTACCCTTTAACGAGGGAAGCTATCATTTCTATTCACTTACAAACTGTTTGGAGATTTGTGGTATGAAACAACCACTTATTAGAGTATAGGAAGACTTCGATACAGAACCACTACATTTCTTCCTGTGGCTAAATCATGTGGTGACTAAAGGATAAAATTTTGGTTGCAGTGGTTTCGATCAATCGCGTAATCTCTCCCATAATATCTCCCATTGATTTTCCACTAGCGCGATTGATCGAAGCTTTATATTTCTGTGGTTTACTCATGTGGTTTTAGTGAGTGAAAAGCTTAATTATCACTTGACACGTTATATCAACCTGAAACCTTAAAAGAAAGGTTTCTTAACAATTTTTAGTGGGGATCCTGAAAATCCATTGATATATGGGGTGTTTCGTTATTAGATGCGTTCCTTTTAAGAGGATGATCAGAACATCAAACTGAAGAACTTTTTTTATGGGACTATCATCGAAATCGCGACTGAAAAGACTGTTGTTCTAAACTAAACTGCAAACTTAGTCGATCCAAATGTATGGGCCTCATTATTTTTTCGCGATTTCGATGTTAATTCCGTAGAGAAAGTTGTTCAGCTTGATGCTTTAATCATCTTTAGGAACGCATCGAATAACGTAGCAGCCTGTATAATCGTAGTATAATTCCAGATACTAAAAAAATTGCAATAGTAGGCAAAATTACGAAATTTGTTCTGAACGGAACTTAAATCTTGATCCTTAACTGGATCAACCACCAATACAACCACTAGTGTTACTTACGTTTAAAAACGTATGGTACCTATTGAAGATTTTAGAACCTTTCGGTACTGTATCACTAGCTTAACTGGATCAAGATTTAAGTTCCGTTCAGAACAAAATTAAGCGAATATCTTATTTTTCTACTATATGAATTAACTCTAACAAAACCAAATTCTAAGCACGTTTTACTTAAGATTCTACTAAACAGGCGTCTGTCTAAAATCTTTACAAAGCAAAAGACTCTGTAAAAAGATACAGCTCGCCAAAGGAAATTAACCCCTTATCTGCCGCCCCCTCCATCTCAGCCGAGATAACACTAATGCCCCCCAAATTACATGTTGTACTGAGCTTGTATTGAACGCTAGCTTAAGGAGACTATGGGATTAAATACATCGTATTGTTAGAGTCGTCGTGTTTTGTACTTTTGAAAGATTCCTTCTTATTGGCTTATTTTTTATGATGGTATATCCTACAGCACTGGTTATTGGAAATGTTAAAATTAAAATGTTAACTTCTGTTGGTATATACACTACAGGTTTTAACTTAATATGCTGACAGTTTTGTTAAGGGGCTACCTGCCGGTTTTGGGTAATTTTGTAACCATTTTATTAATTAACTATGGCACTTTTTGAGCTGAAATTTAAACTGAACCATCTACAGGATAAGACAAATATGATGTGGTTTTTCTAGAAATCGATTTTAATGAATAAAACCGAAGAAAAGGGACTCTAAAGTCACCTCTTTTTTTCCAGTTGTAACCATTTTACTCTTACGTTTTTAATCGGAACAAAATGAAAATTTACTATATTGTTCACAATACAATTTAGAATGATGTGGTTTTTTTACTTTTTCGAAATTAATAAAAAATCATCGAATTTTTCAAAGAAAACAGCAAAATTCTGACCGGAGCCACGCGCTCTTTCTCATCGATTAGTATGGAGTGTGAGTGAGAGGAGAGTGGTCCACCGCTGATACGCCTTAAATGGATGACCAATCATAAAACTGAACAATGGCACCAACATCGAAATGAGCGTTTTTCTTTTGGTTTTCTAGTGGATCGATAGATGGCGCTACGGTCTGTGCGAATAAACGTCAAAATTAATAAAAAAGTGTTTTTTTAACAATAAATAGGGAAAAGATGATCAAGAAGATGCCAACGCATCTTTTGACAGCATATTTCATTATTTACTACTCATTTCAAACGAAAATTTGAAACTTTTAAGCCTCACTTGGCTGTATGGGCTCGATCCCTTGCAGTTAAAAAAAAGGCAGGCACAGTCTTGACACGATTTTGACAGGATCTCGCGGACGGCTCTATGGAGCACTAAACATGATATCTGTCGAGTATTTTAGGAACTAAATTTAAAAAAGAAAAGAAAAACGCTCATTGCGAAAAAAACCTTTCGAAACATTAGGGTCGAGTAGGATTGCAGTTTTTCTTTTTTGCGATTTCAGTGTTGGTCGAATGGCGACTGAGAGAGTCAGTTTCATGGTCTCATCATCCTCTTAAAGACTTTCAGCATATTAAGAAGAATATGTTGCACAAAGTGTTTGTTAAAAGGTAAATAACACACCTATTTCTATAAAGTAACTTAACTTAAGAACTTGTAAGTTTTTGGTAAGGTTTTCTTGTAAATATGTTTAGGTAGTAATATTTTTGTTTTTCCAAGTTTTAAGACGTAATAGTAGGTGGAAATACCTCGGAGGCATCTTTTATTTTTCATTTTACGACTAGATTTATACCATTTACCGAAACTAAAGTCATACCTCAGTATTTTTGGATATTTCATCTAGAGCAATCATCAACTGAATACACGATTGGAATTACTTCACTCGATAGAAAATCGTCACAAAGATGACGTATTTTCATGCATTTTTAAACATTTTTCTCGTTTTAGAAGAACTTAAAATAGTTTCCGATTGTTGGTATTTATACTCACATATTCAACATTAGTTTAACTGGTGCAATCATAAAAAAAATCTAGAAAAAGTACTTTGGTTAGTTGTTTTTAATCGAAAATACGGCTCACGCACACACTTTTCGGAGCGCTCGGCAATCGCGTTTCTCATAGAAAATATTCGTCGGGACCTATGGCCCCTTAAAAAGCAATTATTTCTCTTCTTTTCATACGATTTCACTAGCCCAAACCGGTGGATACGTTTAAACTCTACCTGCATTTTAATATTGGTACATCCGAGTTAAAAATACTCTCTTTTTACCTTTGCCGTAGACGTACATTCTCACGGAAATAAAAAAACTGTATCATAAAGTACGAAATTAGCCGAACAAAAACATTAAATTCTCTATCCTGCTGAAAGGTTTAAACAGTGAATTAGGACTCGCAATTAACTGACTCGCGGGCTTTCACCAAAGACAAATATGAGTTAACAACGTTACCTACCTAATCGCCGTTGGACATGCGAGGGGTTAGTTTGGCAAGTTTGTCTAGTGAAGAGTTATAGGGAGGGTGTGTTTTAAATGTTTTTTAACCAATCATCCTTTGAGCATAGGGATGACATACGGAACTGAGAAGTGGTCGCTTACTCAAGGCCTCATAAAAAGACTGAAAGTCACCCAAATGGCAATGGGGAGGGCTATGTTCGGAGTCTCTCTGCGGGATCGAATCAGAAGAGAAGAGATTCGTAGAAGAACCAGAGTAACCGACATAGCCCAAAGAATTGCTGAACTAAAGTGGCAATGGACGGGGCACATTGTTTGCAGAACCGATGGCCGATAGGGATTATGGGGTCTTGAGTGACGACGGTGTACTGAAAAGCGCAGCGTGGGTAGGCCCCCACAAGGTTGACCGCCGACCTGGTGAAGGCGGCGGGTACCCATTGGATGAGATCAGCGCGGAACCGATCGTTATGGTGATCCTAGGGGAGGCCTGTATCCAGCAGTGGACGTTTATCGGCTGAGATGATGATGACGACGTTTGTGTGTCATCATTTAACCTGTGAGCACACCATGTTACTATTTTGATGATTATCTAACAGCGCGGCCTCGTGTTCATTATTGACAAGTTTTAATTCTATTTAGTGGTAACAACAAACTCTCAAAGTTAGCACATGATTAAATATCCGTATTTATAATATGCAGTTAGGTTATCCGCACCGTAAGAAAGTTTATGAAATAAATCCCATGGTATCCTTTCTAATGCATCGTGACCTATCTAAGTTTTTTTCCGTGAAATATGTACCTAATTAAATTTTGTAATTTGCTTGATTGAACTATTGTCGTAGGTCCAACGTTATACGTTTACAACGTATAAAAATATTTACCATTGTTTATTCTAATTGTGATTCGGACAGTGTTATCCTCGAACTTACATTACGGAAGATTTATTTAGGGTATTTACCCGTTTTTGGTGGTAATTTTTATGGTGTGGAAGAACCTCTCGTTAATCTGTTACTGATAAGTATTGCTGTTAAATGATAACTACATATTTTTAACAAAGTGTTTTCTCTTGTTGCAGTAGTGGCGCCCTCGATGCAGTGTCTGGCGTGACCGTCGGCATCTCCACGATGCACCAATGCTCGCTCTTCATCCTAACACTTTTATGTGTCTCTGTGAAAGGTATAACTTTTGGTTACCTCTTTATTTCATTTATTTTAACCACAATTTCTTGCAAGCTTTGCGATGCAGCTGGAATTTATTTTGTGGTGACAATCCAAACAATGCAATTTTCGTTTAATTTATAAAATATGATGGCAGTTTGCTTACGCATAATCATAATATCTTTATTGCTCTCAAGTCGTGGTTATACAAGTTACACACATACATACATAAACTCACGCCTTTTTCCCAGAGGGGTAGGCACAGATTATGGATCTCCATTTTGGGCGGTTCTGACACACCTCTCTTGCTTCCTCTAAGTCCATACATCTTTTCATACATTCCCGTCGATTTCGGCTGCTTTTAACCTGGCATTTTTTAATGACGTCCTTGATCTGATCTAGGTACGTCCTCCTAGGTCTGCCTATACCAATATTCCCTTTCACACACGCTTTATATATCTGTTTTGTAAGTCGACTTTCATTCATCCTTTCAATATGTCCAAACCATCGAAGCATTCCCTTCTCTACTTTAACCACTACAATACACAATACACTACAGGTTATACAAGTTCTTAAAACTAATTTAGTACTCAGATGAACGCTGGTACTAAAAGGTATCTTGTACACGGAAATTTTGCCAATGTAAAAATTTTTGTGTTTCTTTCGTAATCTAATTGATTCATAAACAAAAACACATCTGAGGATGGAAAATGACGGAACCACGTGACAAGCCCAAAAACACCCGAACGAGACGACCGTTTTCTTTGAAAAAAAAAACATTCCTAGCTCGCGAACTTTTTTAATTATTGACATTTTGTTTCAGACATATCAGGTAGCTGGGAAGAATGGTGGACTTACGATGGAATATCAGGTAATTTCTACTCAAACTATTTTAGCAAATAATCAAAAGTCATCGGCGGGAAAAATCATCGGAGGAAAACATAGTTAGGAAACCTACCTAACTGAGAATGAAAAAGAAAATAGTTCGGATGTATGTGTAATGTAAAATATTTGTTAGCTTGGGGCGAACACAATAGACCAGCAATGGTCTCAGTGTTACAAAACGAACCTTGCTTGCAATAGCCCAGCCAACAATAATACACTCTGTATCAATAAAAGTGGCCGCTAGAAGCCAAGTAAGAATATCCTTAAAATGTCTACACAATCGCACAGTGTTTTAAGAAGTGGGTTTTGGTGACGTCCACGTTTTATTCGAGAAATCGATAGTTTTTCTAATTCTGAGTGCAATAGTAAAACTCTGGCTTCGATACGACTTATAGTTTTTTTTATAAAAAATGTCAAAGTTTCCCAAAATCTGGGTCATGAAAAGAGGAAAAAATTCATAAAAAAAGAACTGAAATACTTTTTTTTGTTTTGATTAAATCTTATAATTGTGTACAAGACAATACACCTTCCCACAAATTTTTAACATTTTACTGCGAATAGGTAACGAAATATGACAATTTTTCGTATTTCAGTTTTCATGTTTTTACTCGACCATAAGACCGTATTAGGATGAGATTTCTACACCGAAAAATTGTTTATACCCTCCTTTATAGGTTCTAATAAAATCACAGCCTAGTTCCGTTTTATGTAGAAGTTATTATTAATTTTAGGTTTGTTCGGAATTTCCGGGCTTAGGGTTGTCATGTGACTTCAAATTAAATATTAAAATTTTTAGGTTTTGTATGAAACACTAATTCAACATTCATGCTCGCTTCTTAGAAGTGTCTGATTATATAATATTTTAAACATCTTTTCTATAAGTTTATGTTGTAATTTCTACTTTTTTTTTGTTAACATTTTTATTAATAGCTGTATTCTACATAAGCAAATTATACTCTGTTAGTGCCGTAAAAACAGACAATGTTTATGTATGTATGTATGTATATCCATTGGTTTCCTCATAACTTCTAAACTACTAATCATAATTTGACAAATGAGGTATCGTTCGAAGCGTCTTGAACGTCTACTGGTTATAGGATATTATTATGTGACTTTCAAAGATGTATATTGTAATAAACCAAAATACCCAAAATAATTTAAATAAAAAGTAAGATCAAAAACTAAAACTCGAATACTGAAAAATATCGCTCTAAAAAGTATGAAACATGAAAACATTCTGATCTGAATTTGTTATAATAATAATATGTAGGTATACAAACTACACAACAAAATTTCAGATGATAATATTTTCTTGTTTCATACTTTTTAGAGCGTGATTTTTCAGTAGTCGGGTTTTAGTTATTTATTTTGTTATTTAATTGTTTATTTCCTTTTTGGAGAACTAACAGCTAAATAACAGTTAGATTTCAACAAAGACATATTGATGGTCAGATGCTGACAACAAGTTATTAAACTAATTTTTAATAACGAAGTCTTGGTAATAGTTTTGTTCAAGGGTCGTCGTTCTGCTTCTGCGGTTACTACAATTCTCGGTATCGACATTAATAGTTAATAATATTCTAGTTAATAGATATTAAATTTTCGAGAGTACGATAGACAAGATTAATGGCAATAAATTATTATGATTATGATTTAAATCTACACTAAATTTTTGGGCGTAAAAATGATTGATTTTGAGTTAGCAACAAATATCTGCTAAATCATTACATAAGCGTTAGTCGGGGAAATCTACGGATTTTTGTATGGAGTAGGTTGCATTAATGGCACTTTAGATGATAATTTGGAATATAGCTAGGAATAGGAATATATCCCTGATGTTGTATTGTGTATTATTAGATAATTAAGACATTTACAAAACATTAAATTTTGGTATGAACAAAAATATTGTAACTGGTGATTGTGTACAGGACTGCTTTGTTCAATTCGTTGCTTCGTTTTGTCAAATTTTACGTATAAAAATAATAATCCCCGGTTAATATCGTAAATTAAGAGGCCGTAAGGCGGTATGAAAAAACTCTGACACCAGGACTTGCCCACACGATACGAAGAAGATAGAAAAGAGTAGACAAAAGTATTATAAATTAACAGCAATACTAGTTCAAACACAATGTAATAAAATGTCTATAATGCAATCTAAAACCGTATTTTTCCTAGACTACGTGTCAATGGCGATGATATAACACAAAATTGATTTTTGAAAATATAAACGACTTATTCAAAAATACTACGTATTACCGGATATGAGTAAGTGACAACCCTGAAGAAAATAGAAAATTATTAATAACTTCTACATAAAACGGAATTAGGTTGTGATTTACATACTACCTATAAAGGAGGGTATGAACAAGCGTTCGGTGTAGAAATCTCATCCTAATACGGTTTTATGGTCGAGTAAAAACATGAAAACTGAAATACGAAAAATGGTCATATTTCGTTACCTATTCGCAGTAAAATGTCCAAAATTTGTGGAAAGGTGTATTGTCTTGTACACAAATATAAGATTTAATCAAAACAAAAAAAAGTATTTCAGTTCTTTTTTAATAATTCGTTATATGTTTTCCGGAATCCGGATTTCGGATTTTTTGTCATTTATTATAAAAAAAACTATAAGTCGTATCGAAGTCGGAGTTTTACTCTTGCACTCAGAATTAGAAAAACTATCGATTTCTTGAATAAAACGTGGACGTCACCAAAACCCACTTCTTAAAACACTGTGAATCGTAATAATGACACCCTACTAATGACAGAAGATAGCATCTAAATGATACCGCGTGGTCACCCGTATCATTACTATGGGATAGTCCAATGTCCCGAACGCACTGAATTTCCCTCACTTATCTATTTTTAACCCTCATGTGAGGTATCCTTATCGGAAAGTAGTTCTGCCGCATAATTGGCGTAGCAGAGATTTTAAAAACATTTGATGTATAATACAGGGTCCAACTTATTATGCTGACGGTTTTTTAAGAGGATGATCAGACCATCAAACCGAAAACTTTCTCTATGGGACTAACAACGAAATCGTGAAAAAAAAATCATTTGGCTGAATTTGCAGTTTTGTATGGAACAACTGATTGTTTCTCGTGATTTCGATAGTGGACCCATCTGATCATCCCCTGAAAAACCCGTCAACATGATATTAAGAAAGACCCTGTATTTTGATGATCTAAACATTAATACTGGGCAAGAAATGTTAGGTCTCTGACTTACAGAATATTGTCTTAATAACAAATATAAACTTTCAGAAAACTCTATAGGTATATAGTATACCTATGTTCTAGTTGCAAAAATTCAAATTTTGTTCATAACTTCGTACCCTTCTAAACCTAACCCTCAGAGATATTCTAAACAGATACTAAGGTATATTCTAATTCAAACCTGCCAGTCCTAGACCAAGTAGGTCACAAATGTACGTAGTCCAAAATTAAGTGTTAAGTGTTATACAGGATGCAAGGAAAAGTATCATTAGCATTTAAACCACTGCCCATAAAACTGAATAACTTTTACTACAGGTGCAAACCTGTCAGCGCAAAAAAGAAATCAACTATTCCACATTAAACTGCAGCGCCTTCTCTTCTGTATGAGCGAGCAGATTTTTTTTTGTTCTGAAAGGTTTGCTCCAATAGTAAAAGTTGTTTAGTTTGATGGGTAGAATATGTGGTTTAAAGGTTAATGATACTTATCCTTACACCCTATATAGGATTATTTCTATGTTTTAACCTCAGAAGGCTAAATGAAACAGTTTAAAAGGTACACTAAAAACTACTGTCGCGACCTGCTATAATACACTCGAAAACCGTACTTATATTTTATTTAACAGCCAACTTACTAACACGGTCACAAAAATTCTAATGTAACGATAATGACAACCGACCCCGGTAATGATACCCCGGTAATGATATTCCGGTAATGACAGTGTCCTGCCGGCCGCGGAGCCACCCTAGTGTCACATTACGCACGATTCAATGCACTATGATGGTGAAATTTTGCGGTATCCCGAATTTCCATTGAATATCGCGAAACTATGTTAGGTTGAACGGGCTTTTATACTCCATTTATATTTGAGTAACGTTTGAATTCGTTGAATTTCGATTCGTCATGGTTATATTTTCTTATGTGGAACGAACCGGTCCAGTAAATTTTATACTAATTATTTAAAGGATAAAACTGGTTTGAATTATTTTGTAAGTGCCTTATACACACCAAACACAAACATAATTAATAACAAGACAACATCAAAGCAGATATTGTTTTCAAAATTCAATTAATAGACCGGCGGCCAGCTACAGTCAACCATACCTAATAAAATTAACGAACTAACTCATTATGCACCTAAAGTAGACTAAAAATAAGTCATAAAAAACTTGGTCTGCCAGGGCGCAGCTTGGCACGTTTTCCGGTGCGATGAAAAATGTGGACCCCAAAAACACCCCATTTTACCTCATCGAATTAATGGATGGAACTTGTCTGTTGATCTAGAGGCCGATTAGTAAAGCCTAAAAAACCTGGTCTGCCGCCGCCTATCCTGGCAGGTTCATGGGTCCGACTGAATTTAGGGTGCTCCTCGGAGGGTGCATTTTACCTCATCGAATTAATGAATGAAATAAATGCCTAATTATAGTCCTATTAACTATGTTTACATATGCCTTGGTTTGCCTAGGCTCAGCCTGGCAGGTTCCCGGGTATGACTGATTTTACTTAAAAAAAATTGTTTAGCCCAACTTCAAAAACCGGTATAAATCTATAGATTCCGCGGGAAAATTTGCTGAAGTTAGCTTGCATAAATTAACTAAGATATATTTACACATAGAAATATCTCTGAAAGTGGAATTTTAATGGGAAAGGTTAACGGCCCGCGGAAACTAAAAGAGATAGATATGTGGTCCCGAAGGAAAAAATGTCTAAGACCCTGGGCAATTTGACGTCCCGATGTAAAAAAGCCAAAATGGAAAATCCAAGATGGTCGACTTGCATTTTCCAAGTCCTCATAACTTGGCTATTGGCTTGGCAGACAATCTAAAGTTGCCATACAAAGCTATAAGACCAATCAAAGTTGACTTTTTCATCTGGTCTCATAGCTTTGTATGGAAACTTCAGACAGTCTGACTATTACTATCGGTATTAAATTAAGGTGAAGAACATGGCAGTATAGAAAATAACCTCGAAATTTTAAACGTTTCAGAATAATTTTTTTTTTCTATGACGTGTTGTGATCTGTAAGGCTCGAGTCCCACGGCATTAACTTTAATGACCGTTTCTGCAACTAACACTCAGTTGCAGTTATTCACGCTGCACGATGCACGATTATAACGTTCATTAAAGTTAATCCTCCATTAATTTTCTTGCTGTCACTTGCCCCCCTTGCTACGCCTTTGTTAAGATTTTTGAATTTTTCATCGAAATGAAGCAGAAACGCTCGTTAAAGTTAATCCTCCATTAATTCTCTTGCTGTCACTTGCCCCCCTTGCTACGCCTTTGTTAATATTTTTGAATTTTTAATCGACATGAAGCAGAAACGCTCGTTAAAGTTAATCCTCCATTAATTCTCTTGCTGTCACTTGCCCCCCTTGCTAAGCCTTTGTTAAGATTTTTGAATTTTTAATCGAAATGAAGCAGAAACGCTCGTTAAAGTTCCTCCATTAAATCTAGCATTTACTACGTCAACAAGACAAAAAGTGACAGCAACAGATTTAATGAAGGATTAACTTTAATGACCGTTTCTGCAACTAACACTCAGTTGCAGAAACGGTCATTAAAGTTAATCCTCCATTAATTCTCTTGCTGTTACTTGCCCCCGTACTACACCTTTGTTAAGATTTTTGAATTTTTAATCGAAATGAAGCAGAAACGCTCGTTAAAGTTAATCCTCCATTAAATCTCTTGCTAGCTTTTACTACGTACACAAGACAAAAAATTACAGCAAGAGATTTAATGGAGGATTAACTTTAATGACCGTTTCTGCAACTAACACTCAGTTGCAGTTTCTGCTTCATTTCTATTAAAAATTGAAAAATCTTAACAAAGGCGTAGCAAGGGGGGGAGGGGGTATATCTATCAATCTAGTCATAGTCCCAAAGAGAAAGTTGTTCAGTTTGACGGTCTGATCATCCTCATAAAAAAGTGTCAGCATACCTATTAAGAAGGACCTTATAGAATCTAGAAAAATAAACGTAGGGCTAAACGAGACGAAAAAGGGGTTGATCTAATCACAAAAGGTACCTTAACACTGACACTGATAGGTAATAGGTAGTACTGTAGCCGGGGGACGCCTTTTTGTGATCTGTAAGGCTTAGGTTTTAATATTAGTCATTTAGTACCTTACAACAATTTCTAAACGGCAATCGGTAATCTTATTGGTAATTAAAAAGTCCCCCGGCTACAGTACTATGACAATGGCTCGGCAATCCACGCGCTTGCACAGGCGGCGACAGGCGCTCCTTTGAAGTTACCGACAGTGATCCGGACACAATACACACCACAGTCGTCCACAGGCGTCTACAGGCCAAGACAGGCGAGACCGTCCCACGGCGTGTGGCTTGGAGCTATTTGCGCGTATACAGGCCGTTGGGACCGTACCCTAAGACTTAGGTTTTATATTAGTCATTTAGTACCTTACAACAATTCGGTATGTCAAGTTTTTTTTTGTCATCATTTTTATATTTTTTACGGATAGAAGACATAATTTTAAGACACCTATTTCATTCTTATTGCGATTCATCGAGTTTATCAATATAAATTTAATTTTTAAATTATTTTGATCTGTAATCTCCAAGTGCAAAAATGGTGGAGAGAAAATAATTCGAACTCCATGGAGAAAAACTACCTACTGCTATATTAAAAAAAATTAAAACCTGCCTCCTCTTTCTAACTCTATGCTGGAAACAGATACGGAAACGGCAACATCAAATGTCAAATTCTGACATTGTGAATGTAGGTTTTTTTTTCTTAATGGTCAGTTATTATAAGTTAATTAATGTTTACCAAGGAGTTCACAGGTATGCCAGTGACGTCACTGGACGGACCGAAAAACGACGTTATTTTATTAAAAATATCTGTAATCCTTTCATTTTAAAATCTCTGACATAGAAAATATGATTATTGAGACAATTATCTCGAAATGGATTTCGATTCAGCCCTCCAAAAAAAAACTTGACATACCGAATTTCTAAACGGCAATTGGTAATCTTTTTGTTTTGGTAATTAAAAGTCCCCCGGCTACAGTACCTACTATGACAATGGCTCGGCAATCCACACGCTTGCACAAGCAGCGACAGGCGCCCCTTTGAAGTTACCGACGGCGATCTGGATACAATACACACCACAGGCGTCTACAGGCCAAGACAGGCGAGACCGTTCCCACGGCCGTGTGGCTTGGCGCGATTTGCGTATATATATACAGGCCGTGGTACCGTATCCTAAAATAGTAAAAATAGGTGTACATCAAGCTAGTTTACACATAAGATTACTGTAGTGCCATTAATTAAGTAGTTCCTAAATAGTGCCTCTGTAGTTTGTAAATTTTTTTTTTCCCTGGTAGTTTGGAAGCAGGGTGCAAATATTTTAGGGGATGATAGTTGACACCATTGGCTAAGCACCGTTTTCGAAGCCATGTCATGTCAATAACGCTCGATACATATTGAACTAATTGTTTTAAAGCCTGACCAGAAATATAAAAAACCTGGTTTGGGGGCGCTGCAATCGACTATAACCTTTAATGTCAGGATTCCTAGTACAAAAATTAGTTCCAATGAATTTCCGCAACATGGCGGGGTTTTTTATTTTTCTGGTCAGGCTTTACTTGTTTTTAATATTTAAACTAGCTTAGTCGCTTGGCGAGTCTTTTGACGGATGGTCGTCTCGGTTAGGTGTCTCTGGACTTTGTCTACCTTTGTCTATCACTGTTTTTCCAGTATTGTTCAGATAAAAAAAATCTATAATAAATAATAAATATATTTTTTTCGACACTATAATAATACCTTCTAATAGAACCGGTCACTCGTTTGGACACCAGTCAAGGCCTTCCAAAATAGCTATAAAAGATAAGGCCGACCTTTGCTACAAATTTGATTTGTACACAGCGCGCAAGTTATCAGGACTTGAAAAATGCAAGTCGACCATCTTGGATTTTCCTTTTTGGCTTTTTTACATCGGGACGTCAAATTGCCCAGGGTCTTAGACATTTTTTCCTTAGGGACCACATATCTATCTCATTTAGTTTCCGCGGGCCGTTAACCTTTCCCATTAAAATTCCACTTTCAGAGATATTTCTATGTGTAAATATATCTTAGTTAATTTATGCAACCTAACTTCAGCAAATTTTCCCGCGGAATCTATAGATTTATACCGGTTTTTGAAGTTGGGCTTAACAATTTTTTGTAAGTAAAATCAGTCATACCCGGGAACCTGCCAGGCTGAGCCTAGGCAAACCAAGGCATATGTAAACATAGTTAATATGACTATAATTAGGCATTTATTTCATTCATTAATTCGATGAGGTAAAATGCACCCTCCGAGGAGCACCCTAAATTCAGTCGGACCCATGAACCTGCCAGGATAGGCGGCGGCAGACCAGGTTTTTTAGGCTTTACTAATCGGCCTCTAGATCAACAGACAAGTTCCATCCATTAATTCGATGAGGTAAAATGGGGTGTTTTTGGGGTCCACATTTTTCATCGCACCGGAAAACGTGCCAAGCTGCGCCCTGGCAGACCAAGTTTTTTATGACTTATTTTTAGTCTACTTTAGGTGCATAATGAGTTAGTTCGTTAATTTTATTAGGTATGGTTGACTGTAGCTGGCCGCCGGTCTATAAGTACAACATCTTAATTCTGGGTCTAATATTATGATAGCTGTGACAGTTTTTGTTTCTAAATATCCCTCTAAATCCGGGTGGTGGAGAATGATAATTATGTTCACTCTCTTCTCCTTATTCGTGAGAGCCGACTCACAATGTTAACAACCACAAATTTTTAATTAGTAACGAGATTTTAAGGGTGTATTCAGACCGTGAATCTGAACAACTTTCCCTAAGGAACATGGGTTGAAAAACTAGACAAATTTTTGGACCTCCCATAGAAAATCGATCGGCCAATCCGCACTTTTGTATGGGAGGTCCACAAATTTGACTTGTTTTTCAACCCAAGTTCCTTTGGGAAAGTTGTTCAGATTCACGGTCTCACTAATAAAAAATTAGTGGTGTATAACATTGTATTGCGGCTCGCTTGGCGGTCAGATTGACCCCAGAGACCAGGCCCACCAGGTTCCAGGGGTGACGCTTCGGAGCTTCTCTCCTACATGATGATTATGATGTTGTAAAAAAACTAGAACTGCCAGCTAAAATTTATCCTAATTGGCTAATTTATTAGATCAGCCAATATGTTAATTTCAGTCATTACCTAAACAAATCAGAGTATATATCGAACACAGAGTATAGTAATATACGAGAATGGTTTGGAATAGCAAGTAATAGCACCCATTTAGGTCAACGGTAAACCAATTGATTTATCTAATGCGTAGAGACTGCAGTGGAAACGGGATGGATGCTTTGTGGGTGTAGTTGGTGACACGGTAATGATAATTTGTGTTACAAATGTTTCTTATGACCCTGGGTATGTAAAAACTATTGATGATTGAGTCAGTCACTGTGGCTCGTAAGATAAAATCTGGTCAAAAGCGTATTTTCATGTTTTTTATATCTGGCCACAATGAAGTTTGGGTCTGTTAAAGGTTATGGCTAGCTGTAATGGTAATTAATCCTACTTCGACCATTCGTACTTCTCTTCATAGATTAATATGTACTTCTCTTCTTACCATCTCGGTTTTAGCGGGTATAATGTTAGATGAAAAAAGCTTGGTTATGATTCTCTATTAAGTTTATTAATAACTAGCTGACCCAATAGACGTTGTCCTACATAAAAACTTTCGGACCTTCCCGGGCCTACAATTAAGCTCTAGTTGTGGCTCAAGATAGTTTTCTTTTCGAAAAAACAATCCTTGAAGTCACCTAAATGCATAAACTACCGTACAACGTCAAGCACTGTTGATAAAAAATAATAAATAAACTAGACATTGGCATTATAGAATAGAATAGAAGAGTATTTAGTTTTTTTATTATAGATTTGATATTCCTCATTAGCATAATACACGTCCTTCTGCAGTTCCCACTAACTAATGAGGTAAATCGAGGAAGCGGGCAATATTTTGTTACGCGGAAACCGAATTTCATAATGTAGTTCTAACTATAATCTTTTTTCTTCAGGTCCTGGCTTCTGGGGTCTAATCAACCCACAATGGAGTATGTGCAACAAGGGTCGAAGGCAGAGCCCAGTCAACATAGAACCAGACAAACTGCTGTTTGACCCCTGGCTGAGAGATATACAGTTTGATAAGCATAAAGTAAGTAGTTTATCTTAGAAACGGTTTATTTCTAGAAAATATAAACCGGTTAAGTACGAATCGGGCTACTCGCGCACCGATGGTTCTGTACCACACAACATACAGGGTCCAACTTAATATGCTGACACTTTTTTCAGGGGATGACCAGACCATCAAACTGAACAACTTTCTCCATGGGACCAACGTCGAAATCGCAAAAAAAATATCAGCTGCCCCATACATTTGGCTCGAGTAGGTTTGCAGTTTTGTATGGAACAGATTATATTTTTTCGCGATTTCGACGTTGGTGCCATAGAGAAAGTTGTTCAGTTTGACGGTCTGATCATCCCCTTAGAAAAGTGTCAGTATATTAAGAAGGACCCTATATAATAACAACATAGAAAAAAGTGTTTTTTTCTCCGGGGCTTTTAGCGCGAGCCCGACTCACACTTGGCCGGTTTTTGTTATTTGTTGTTATACTGCAGACTTTGCTCTACAATCAAACCAAGTTTAACGCTTGTATGTATTACCGTTTTTACGATACAGCGAGAAGAAAAATCATTCATAAATGGTTCTAAAATGCAGTAAATATTATACAAACAATGAAATACAGGGGTCATTCTTAATATTATGCTGCCACTTTTTACAGGGCTGATAAGACCATCAAACTGAACAACTTTCTCTATGGGACAAACACATGAATCGCAAAAAAAAATCAGCTGTCCCATACATTTGGCTCACGTAAGTTTGCAGTTTTGTTTGACACAGCAGATTTTTATTTTCGTTATTTCAATGTTGGTTCCATAGAGAAATTTGTTCAGTTCAGACAGTGCTTACTAGAGCTATTTAAGTTTGTAAGTATGAAAAGAATGGGAATTTTATTAATTGATACTGGAATTATGTACAGCGTAAAATCATCAACCATCGAAATATTGTAATTTCACAACTACTAGGCAGTGAAATCACTTACCACGGTTTCGACCTTAGTTTATGTTTTAAGCGCGGGCGACTGGTAGGAAAAAACATGTTGACAATAAAAATCTCCCTCTAAATCCGTGTCCAAATCTAACAGTACAAAACATTACATACAAAGCTAGTCTGTATGAAAATAGCGCAGCGGTGTAGTAAAGCGAGCGAATTAACATTGCAACAGCTTTAGCCTATAATCCTATGCTAAAACATGTTGAGCCTGTAGCGATAGCACGCTTATCGCTACACGCTTTTTGTAACGAACACATTAATGTTAAGGTATCGCTCTATGCAAACATAAATAAATCTATTTGATGGCTTAAATCTATATCTGTATCTGGCTAGCTATACATACTGGGTGTAAGAGACAGCCTGGCAAATATTGAAACGGGCCTGAATTCTTGTCTTTCATTATTGTCACTATGGAGGCAACTTCAAGAAACGTGAAAAAAATCAGATATTCCTTATCTAAATTTTAATACAATAACTGCTTTAGAAAAAAAATACCTCACAGCAAATTTTAATAATCAATACCTTTTTTTTATGAACAAGGTGACTTCTTGTTTTCCGTGCCCTAGATTGTTAGGCCGTTTTAAGAATTAACCTAGTTTGCTATGCTCTTCTTGATTATAAACTCACGACCACATTTTTTATCAGTTTGAGTAGAAACTTTGAAATATGCGTGCAGTTGTAACAAGGTACCTTATGATCTTTCTGTGGGAGGTTATCATAATTTTATTTAAGGGCTAATTTCTTGTCAGTAGAGTATTCGCCAATCCTGCCGCTGATCCCTGTCTTTCAGTAAAAGTTTGGTCGACAGGTTGGAAAAAGTGTGGTTAGGTGGAATAAATTCGGAA
The DNA here is from genome assembly GCA_963693445.1 of Agonopterix heracliana. NCBI lineage: Eukaryota > Metazoa > Arthropoda > Insecta > Lepidoptera > Depressariidae > Agonopterix > Agonopterix heracliana. The sequence goes on from OY856321.1 coordinate 7,446,675, forward strand.
GCCAATGAGACTTTAGGATGTTGTTCAGGAATTTAACATTTTCTCAAGGTTTGGACCTCGAGGACTCTGTGCGAAAAGACAAATCTTACTCGAGCTAAATGTATGGGACAGCAGATTTTTTTTTCGCAATTTCGATGTTGGTCCCATAGTGAAAGTGGTTCAGTTTGATGGTCTAAACAAGAGGATAGACGAGTACAGTTTTCTCCATACAAACATATTCCCCTGTTTTCTCCCTGGATAATAACACTAGAGCAAATATTTTTTTACCATACAATCTATGTCACCTCTGCCATGTCCCTATATTTTGTTTTTGTGCATTAATTAATTACTGTAAGAACTAGGGACCTTCGAAAATGACCCATTTTACCGCCCGTTTTCAGACATGCAGTAAACAAATTTGACGAATATAAACAAAAAAGACAAAACGTACGGACATAGCCAAAGTCTTTCTCATATTATTTTTGACAGAATTATTAAAATCGGTTTAGTTTTGGAGGAGAAAACAGGGGATACGAAATGCTGATTTCGTCGATTTTTTGTATATAAAATCGGTCCGAGCTGCAGTTGTCTCTTTCGCACTCTAGTCGGAGGGGTGTATGGGTGGGGCGGATCTGATAAATACGTATACAGTCGGAAAAGTGACCTATTCTCCAAATTAGCATTTCAGCCCGCCTATCCTCTTAAAGATTTTCTGAAGCGCCACATCTTGTTAACTGATTGACATACAAACATGTTTTAATAATTAAAGTTGTAGGAAATTTACCGCTCTACAAAAAAGTAGAAATGCTTTTGATGTAGAACGTAACGGAAAAAACTTATTAAGGAAAAACTGGAGGAAGGTCGAAAATTTTGCAGTTTCTGCCCCCCTCTTCTTTTCGCACAGGGTCCTCGAGGTCCAAAACTTGAGAAATTGTTTATTAACCATCCCAGAACAACATCCCAATGTTTCATTAACTTCTGACCTTTTTCGATCTGATGCTACCTGTCGACCACTCTAAACAACTGAGAGAGCTACGAGTATTTTACGTCGAGCTAAGTGCTAACCTAGGTTGACGTAAATGAGTGTAATTATGTCCACTTGTCAATGAGACAACATTTGAGATTCTAACCAACATCTTTCGTTCATATACCGTGATATTACTATAAAGTCCCATTCTAAACCTTATTGCCATCGTCACAATGTACAGAACATAGCAAAACTCTACCGATAGGGTGATAGTGTATCGCTGCATACATTAGCATGCTATTACCGCCGCTGTAATTCAGTCTAAATGAATAATTCTGCATGGACTGCACACGTTACAATATTCATTAGAACAGTGCCGTGTTTGTTTTGGTTTTGGTAAATTTCGAGCTTTTGTCTTAAGTAATAATGTTATGAGAAAGATATGGCAAATCTGCAAATCTCATTTCATTCAAATACATATATATATACACACGACTGTATTGTATATGCTTTCTGGGTGTTCGAAAACTTTTCTACAACGATGATTTCACTCTATACAGAGTGTAAAATTTAATGCGTTACGCATCAAACAGGGTGCTTCAGACCATCAAACTGAACAACTTTCAGTATGGGGCAAACATTGAAAACGAAAAAAAAACAGTTATCTAAACTATTATAAAACTGTAACTGAAGTGTGTCTTTACATTGAAGATATTTACAAAAAAAAGATTACGATATGGTTTTTAGATATCCCTGACTCGAAATCAACCTTTTTTAGAAATTTTGTCTGTCTGCTTGTCTGTTTGTTTGTTTGTTCGCGCATCACGCAAAAACTACTGAACCGATTTTGATGAAACTTTTTTATGTTTGATAGCTTATGATCTGACTTAAAATCTGGTAGGTATATAATTTGTGCGGACGAAGTAGCTGGTAAACACTAGTTCCATATAAAACTTCAATTGTGACTCTTATCCCATTGTGAAAGTTGTTCAGTTCGATGGTGCCTCCGTGGTCTAATGGTTAGAGCATTGGGCTCTTGACACGGAGGTCGTGGGTTCGATTCCCACGGGGGACACCTAGTGATATGTCACTTTGTGCGTTTTTCCCCAGTTGGTTAGGACATTGCAGGCTGAGTCACCTGATTGTCTGAAAAGAAAGATGTTTCCGTGCTTCGGATGGCACGTTAAGCTGTTGGTCCCGGCTACTATCACTGGTGGTAGTAGTCGTTACATAAAAACCACGTCAGAGGCCGTAAGGCGGTTTGAATAAACTCTGACACCAGGGCTTTGCAGCCCACTCGATAAGAAGAAGTTCGATGGTTTGAAGCACCCCCATTTAAATGTACACCCTGTAGAACGGAACAGTTCAGGGTCTTTCTTAATTATGTTCACCGTTTTGTAAGGGGACGATGAGACCATCAGCTGTCCCGTACATTTAGGTCAAGACATTTTTCAGTTTTGCAAGCAGGTTGTTTTTCGCGATTTCGATGTTGGCCCCATAGAGAAAGTTGTTTAGTTTGATAGTCTAATTAGCCTCTTAAAAACCATCAGCAATTATAAAGAAAAACCGTATTATTGTAGTTCAATGCATCTATTTTCAAACGTCATAATCATCAAGCCTACTAAAATACAAAGGTAGAACTTCAACTGAAATAAGCAAAATTGTATTGTTGTTTATTTTGCACTTCGCGTGTGCGTGTGATGACCTAAGCACCATCTATTACGGAATATTCACTATCTTTTACATAATACAGCTTTAGAACTCCACAAGGGCAATCCACGCCCACTTTGTCTAGTTTTGTGGAACCGATGTAAAGTTACTTACTGGATGGGCCAGTAAAATTATGTTTAGGTAAGTACTTGTTTCATTCCTGTTTTTTCTATGTTACTAGAAATTGGCAGATAACTTCCGTGTCATATCAATATAAATATTCTACCGTGGAAATTTTCGTCCACTTCGAGACTCTTTGTTCCTCCGTCTTGATGTTCTGCTTCTTCCTGCGCATCGTTTACTCTCGTGTTTTCTGTAATTGTTTTTAAAACAAACATAACGGCCCAGATTTTCGCACTTTATAAAAAAGAGCTTTTGACCCGCGACTTCGTCCGCGTGATTACCCCTAAAATGTCTTTCTTAGTTCACCCCTACATTCTTTGTAGAATGTATTCAATATTTTCAAAACTACTGAACCTAAATTGTCATCGTGAGTTTAAATTTTACAGAGCCACTGTTTGACTAGTATCCTAGCCTTCCGTGCAGGGGGTGGCTGTTCGATTCCAGTCCAGATCAGACTCAGGACATAATATGAGTTTTTAGGAACTTTTATACGATTTATAATACCAATGCCTTGTCACACTGCTAGTGAAATGCTATGTTTGGAATAACTCTGTCTCTTGGAAATCATACACAATACTTTAGCTAGTTGTATAGAGAAAAACCCCCTTAAGGGGGTAGCAGAGGGCAAGACAATAAACTAGATGGCGCTCGGGAGCATTATTCATGATTTTGTCACATTTTATTTTATATATTCGTAATTATGTTATAAATTGCAAATGTTATTTAAGATGCGCAATCTAGATTTTCTAGACTATTTTTCCATACATAAAATATTACTTTTGTCAATACCGTCTACGAATGTTCAACGTCAAAGTTTTGTATGAAATTGATCAAAATTAAAATGTATATCAAATTCGTATGAACAATAAAATTACTTTAACTTGTAGCTAGATCAGTAAAACATAAACACAAGTGCGCGCTTAATTGAAAATTTTGATTGAAATCATCACAATTACGAGATATAAAATAAAATGTGATAAATCAGGAATAATGCTCCCGAGCACCATCTAGTTTAGTGTCTTGCCCTCTGCAACCCCCTTAATGGGTTTAAAACAAAATTTTCTCCACTGCAGAAGACGCATCAAGTAACCCGACATCCCTGTAACCGAAACCTTCGCGTGTCAGCAGGCAATATGTCATCTTAGCTGAAAAGCTCAGTAACTTCCAACCTTTAATCAAGGTGTGACCAATTGATTGATTGGATCTCCCATCGCCTGCCGTGAAACCGCTCATTTTCCACTGATTCATTTTTAACACACCTTTTGAATGTTAAATTTCAGTCAATGCTGTTGTTTGGGTTATCGGTTTATCTAAATGAGGCTATGATATGTTTTTATAGACGCTTGTTGTGGAAGTTGGAATCAGTGTTATACAGGATGTTACAAAAGTAAAAACTTTCACCATTACGATATTGATCCTATAATGAAAGTTGTTCAGTTTGATGGTCTAAACCACCCCCTTTAATGTTTATTTGTATTTTTGTTACACCTTGTAAGTATAATAATTTTTTTTAATGGTTATTTTTTTATGTTGTAGCTAATAGTATAAACTCTATACAGGGTGTTTCATAAGTAAGAATAAATTTTTAAAACTCTTAAGATGGTTGTTTAGACCGTCAAACTGAACAACTTTCTCTATGGGACCAACATCGAAATCGCGAAAAAAAAAATTGATACATATTTTAGCTCTAGTCGATTTGTAGAGTATAGAACATCATTTTTTGTTTCGCGATTTCGTTATTGGTCCCATAGTGAAAGTTGTTCAGTTTGATGGTCTACACCACCCCCTTAAAGGTTTATTTTTATTTTTGTAACACCTTGTATAGTAATTAGTTAAAATAAATTATCTCCCATAATTAATTTTAGTAATTTGGTTTATCAGCCAAATTCATACAGACATACATTTTGATTTATCATTCTGAAATTAGTTTCATGTATGCATCTAAATCACTGGTATGCTGCGTTTTATGATTATTGTTATTAGTATTACAAATTATATCGCGCGTTACAAAATACAATTAATTTTATTATACCTAGACTAAACTACTGTTAAACATAACATTTGGACACAAGTTTCCAGTTTTACAACATAGATGATACGTGTCGGTACCCATTTGGGATCTCGTACGAGGCGATTAAGGGAAAGTATTTCTTTCGCAGTATTTTAAAGGCTTTACATCACTTGATATTCAATATAGTCTTTGTAAAGTTTTTTTAGAGAGGCTATTATATCGTGATATTTTATTTCATCACCACGCCACCTCTTACCACGATACATCGCATTGCTAAATGTGAGCATTTAGCTACACGGCTACACTTCACTTTAACTACTCGTACATTCTTGAACAGAAAGTTGGTACCTAGTTGTAGCAATTTTTCTGACCACCCCCTGTTGGATAGCGGTCGTGAGTTTTTGTATGTATTTTATTTCATCTTTAGACCCTAAAAAACAGCTAAGAGTCAACATAGCACTTAGATCTGAAAAGATAGTTGATGATAGTTATAGAAAAGTTTCTGACTAGATATCGTTCTTATCGGTCGTGAGTGTTAAATATTATTGTTAATTAGTTTTTTTTTTTTTTTTTTTTTTTTACTATAGATGGGTTTGCTCTTGACCTCAATCTAGTCCTCAGGATCAGGATGGGGTCGAAGATGTAGCGAGCTTACCCAGAAGTGCACTGGCACTCCTGCACACTGACGGAACGCAGCAAGCTGCTTGGCGCCAGACTCCGGCAGGAGGGTGGTTGCGAGCCAGGCGGCTCCATGCGGAGCCTACCACACCGCTGTGGGGGATCGTTCAGCCGCCACCACAAACTTGGTAGCTTGTGATGCCGTTGCCCGGGGTGGACCGCTAGGAGGTAGATCCCCCGCACCCCAAATCTAATCTAAATCCCCCAAGTCTAATCCAAACGCTGCCATGATACGGTAAAAGGTGGCTAAGTGTAATGGAGTCTCATACAACTTGGCAGAACCCTAATTATCAAATTCTGGGGAAAGTATCATTAACCTTTAAACCAGATACTCTACCCATCAAACTGCACAACTTTTACTATGGGAGCAAAACTGTCAGAACAAAAAAATCTATGTTTGCATTGCAGTTTAGTATGGAACAGCTGTTTTTTTTTGTTCTGACAGCTTTGCTGCCATAGTAAAAGTTGCTCAGTTTGAAGTACTTATATGGTTAAAAGGTTAATGATACTTTTCCTTACACCCTTACATTGGAGATGTCATAGCCACTTATATGCCCTCGGTCATTAAAAACTCCCTAAAAAAATATGTTATTTGTAACCGCCATCTTGAAAAATCTAGTCAATCTTGACCAGCTCCAGCTGTTCCAGCGGCACACACACTTAGAGTCGAAAAAACGACGAAAACAACCATTAAAATGGTTGAAGCACTTCAAATGTTGATAAAATTTGCAGATAATATTATCTATTTTCGTAATCCACTTAGTTCATTCCAAAATATCAAGTGGTGTCGTATTACGATAAGTCTAAACAATTAGGACGGAAAACATGAGTCACAAACGGCTTCGGCATCAAATAAACATGATTATTTATAAATGAGAACAAAAGACTCACGTATGTTTTGGTTTTCGGCATCCAGAATGGTTTATTTATCCATAGACATGATTAGCACTGCCACTTTAAACAAGTAAACACAATAAATCACTTCACAAAACACCCACTTGAAACATGAAACCGACCGATACGTGAGACGCGCGGATTCAAACTGATATTCCGACAAAACTATCGAACTGGGGGTCTGAACTTCTATAAAAGACGTCGGGGTAATTTTGTAAGTTAGAGACAGAAATATAGAGCTTATGGATTATTCTGTAGGAAAAACAAGGACAGATAAATATTAAAGAGCAGGGCTGTTGGGAAACAAATATACCACGGGCAAACAACGGTTTTTTTTTCCGGTATGAAAACATGCCCGGGTGCACAAAAGGAAGTCAAGGTCAAAAAACCGGTCAGATGAGTGGATAATAAGAATTATATTTACATTTTATACTAGGCATGAAAATCACTAAATTGCCTTGTATCGTTGGATTATAAGCAACTATTAGAAAGATAACTATTTACGATGGAAACAATGACGAAAATGTACCTACGTAAGATTTGCGAACATTACCGACCGCCAAGGCATAATTAAACTTTACTTTCCTATCTTCTCAGGTCAGCGGTGTTCTTCAAAACACCGGTCAGTCCCTGGTCTTCCGCGTGGAGAAGGACTCAAAGCACCAGGTCAACATCAGCGGCGGGCCACTCTCCTATAGGTATCAGTTCGAAGAGATCTACTTCCACTACGGCATGGAAGATAATAGGGGATCGGAACACCAGATCGATCATCACACTTTTCCTGGAGAGGTGAGTTAGAAATCGTTATTTTATCTTGAAACATTAAATATGCACGTGACAACTGCTTGTTATACAGGGTTACCTCGAAGATAGTGCGCATTTTTCTTCCATGCAATTTAGAACACATTCCAGGGAAAAAAACTATTTTTTTTGTGTTTCATTTTTTGTGTTTTCGTCTTCGGATTCCTATGAATCTCGGCCGGGATTTAACAATCGGATTTCTTTCTTTATAATCAGACGGTCCAAAGCGCTATGGATGTCAACCCCAACCCCTAATCAGAGTTCAGGCATTTTTCTGTTATCTTTGGAACTCTTTTGTCACTCCTATTTCAATATTTTTGTATGAGACATGATAAAATAAAAAAATACGTGTCTTTTAATTTTCAATGACCTTTATATACGTAAAATTGGTGCACTCTCTTCGAGGTAAACCTGTATAATATGGCAGTTGTAGCAAAGGCACCGAATCAGTTTTGCCTCATATCAAATCGTTTTGATTTCTTGATATGGAATGGAGACTGTAGACTATAAAATTATGGCGATAAAAAATATTATGTTTAGGACTTTAAACCAAGATGGGTAGTGAACAAGTGAAAGAACAATGTAACGAAAAGTAGCCTAGTAAGAAACTTATTTGAAATTATATTTTTTTATAAATAAAGTTGTGCCTTGATACCTTAAGGCCAGGTTATCTGAGTGCAAGCGTCTCTTTCTTACAAGGATAAGTTTGCAATTAGCCATCCCGCTTCAATTGAAAGCAGGTCAGCATAAAAACGTATTTTTCATCAATATCTTTTCTCTTGGGTGTTGGGGGAAAAACTAGCCTGAGAATAATATAATCATTGTCATTTTTCCTATTTTTCAATATTTTTATGTATACAGGGTGTTTCATAAGTAACAATAAATATTTAAAACTCTTAAGGGGGTTGTTTAGACCGTCAAACTGAACAACTTTTTCTATGGGACCAACATCGAAATCGCGAAAAAAATAATTTGATATCCCATACATATTTTAGGTCTAGTCGATTTGTAGAGTATGGATCATAATTATTTTTTTCGCGATTTCGATATTGGTCCCATAGTGAAAGTTGTTCAGTTTGATGGTCTACACCACCCCCTTAAAGGTTTATTTGTATTTTTGTAACACCTTGTAGTGTTAATAATCGTGTTTTGAGCCTAAGACTAATCAAGAACAGGTTTATGAACAACAACATATATTTTTTCTGGATTAAAACAACGACTCAAACAGGTCGATTTGAAAGATATTGGCCTTAGTTCGTCCGTCAACAAGACATACCTTAAAAGATACAACCTGTATTAATAAAGACAACAATTTTCATTCTATTTCAATAACATAATCAGAAATTAACGTGTAAATATAAGACGGGTTCTGCATCCAGACGCGCTCGGGAATGTGGCCGCATAGTTAACGATCCCGGTCAGACCTATCGCATAGTTCGAATTATTTCACGGCTATGCTCTAACTTATTACCATTGGTATTTCACTTGTACTGTATTTCATTTTAGGTGTCGTTTTTTTCTATGATAATTTAGGCTATGCCGTGTCTGTTGTCAGTCACGAAACTGTTTTATAAATATTGTGCGATGATTTTTGAAACCGTCCATAATTATGGGAACATGTTCACTGCACGCTTAGAAAGTTTTAATGATCACCCCGACTGGAATTTCAAATCAAATCAAAATCAAATCAAATATACTTTATTTTACACCAAAATACAAACAGTAAAATACAGAAAGAAAAAAACAGTAGGCACAAAAATAAGGCGGTCATCAGTTTAATTATACGAGGTGAAAACACACACAAATATTAAAATATTAAGGGGCCATAGGTCCCGACGAATATTTTCTATGAGAAACGCGATTGCCGAGCGCTCCGAAAAGTGTGTGCGTGAGCCGTATTTTCGATTAAAAACAACTAACCAAAGTTCTTTTTCTAGATTTTTTATTGTATGATTGCACCAGTTAAACTAATGGTGAATATGTGAGTATAAATTTTTTTTTTTTTTTTATTTTTTTTTTTAGAGACCAATTTCACTTATAATTTAACGATATTTGTATGTCTGCTGCGGACAGAAGCTAGAGAGACACTTTTTTATGTTACACCTTATAATGTACCTACCTGCGCCCGCGGCATGATCACGCGATAAAGCGCTATCGCGCCCTAGCTCCCTTTCTTTTTGCGCGTGAACGAACGAGTTAGCAGGCGCGATAAAACGTTTATCGATGTACCATGCCGCGGACGCTGGTTTCACAAATAAAATTTCTGATTTCTGATTTCTGATTTCTGATTTCTGATTTCTAAATACCAACAATCGGAAACTATTTTAAGTTCTTCTAAAACGAGAAAAATGTTTAAAAATGCATGAAAATACGTCATCTTTGTGACGATTTTCTATCGAGTGAAGTAATTCCAATCGTGTATTCAGTTGATGATTTCACTAGATGAACTATCCAAAAATACTGAGGTATGACTTAAGTTTCTTTAAATGGTATAAATCTAGTCGTAAAATGAAAAATAAAAGATGCCTCCGAGGTATTTCCACCTACTATTACATCTAGTCTCCGTGGAGAAAATGCTAAAAACATATTTAGCTTGATGGTTTAAACTACCCATTTAAATATTACTTGGGTTTTTCGTTACACCTGTATAATTTAAGAATATTGTTAGTCAATGGCTTCACCTACACCTAAGCTGTTTTAATTATGAGGAGGGGGGAGAGGTGGGGATCGGGAGTGATTATTGGTCTCCTGGGATGCAAACTTTCAAACTCTCTTACACTTAGCTATAGTTAATTAATTGTTTCTAAAGAAGATATCACGGAGAGATTTATGAAATACTTGTAAATCTTTCTGCAGCTACTGATGTACGCTCATTGCAGCGATTTTATCGAGCGATAATATCGCTGCGATTTTGCGATAATTGTTTCCAGTACATTTTGTATGGGGACGCGCGCGATCCTACACACTGCCGCGATATTATCGAGCGCTAATATCGCTGCGATTTTGCGATAATTGTTCTCAGTACATTTTGTATGGGGACGCGCTCGATTCCACACACTGCCGCGATATTATCGCAACTCTTTCGACTACATTATGTGGTGGGGAGCATGCGTGACACGAATCGTGGAATCGCTGCAGTGTGTAAGGTGTCGCGATATCGCTGTCGATAATATCGCTCGATAAAATCGCTCGATAATATCGCTGCAATGTTCGTATGCCTTAAAAATAATCTCATCATCAGCCTATACAGGATGTTAGGGTAAACAGTTGCATTACTTTAAGGGGTGATTGTACCCATGATACTGACAACTTTCCATCGTAAATGAAATCAGCTGACCAAAAATGTATATGAAAAGTTGATAAAATTTTGCTAATATCCTAGGGAAAGTGGTTCAGTGTCATGGGTACAATCACCCATTAAAGTAATGCAACTGGTTACCCCACCCCCTTATACGTACCTCAGCAAGGCACAGACCTACCCTGAAGAAGGGTGTATGGGCGTTAGTCCACTACACGTGGCCCCATATGCATCAGAATTTCTTTTCAGCGTACTATGCAGGTTTCCTCACGATGTTTTTCTTCACCGTTTGAGAGCAGTCGATATAACTTACATAGATATCAAATCGCATTGGTAGACCCATAGCACGTCATCCGTGCTGATTCGAACCCTCATGATTCAGTATCTCTACTGTACCTGTCTCAAAAGTGTTTTTTCTAATTTAAAACCAATTTAAATAAAACCCAAACCCATTTTTACCTGACAACCTTTGAAACAATTCTGAAGCTTAAATTATAGTAAGGTAATCACTAACAACCTTGTTAAAACCACATTGAACCGCATTTCGTTCGAAGCACTTCAATTAGTAGATTTAGAATGGTCAAAAGTAATTTTGCCAATTAACAAAGTGGTAATACGTTTCGTTCGGCCTTCTGTCCGTGGCTGATGGATTGTTTGAACTTATTAGTGGCTAATTGTCTCAAACGTAAATATGTTCTTTGAAATGTATTGCCTATGCGACATACTTAGTGTCTCGAAAAAATACTGTTATGGTTTCATACATCGTTTTTACACTACAACCATAGAGTGTACAATAATGTATGTACATCGGTAAGTATAATAAAGACACAATAGTTTGTGTCTATCCTAAGCAAGATTGGTACCTTTGACTTATACAGGCTGACCTAACAAGTTTGATTTATACAGGGTGTAAAAAATACGGTAAATATGAAAGGCGATGCTTCAGACCATCAAACTGACCAACTTTCACTATGGAGCCAAATAAGTCAGAAAACATTCTCAAAAGCATAGCAGATACACAAACACATACCTACATAATTCTCGACTGTATTTATTTCCTTTTGAGGTGATACAATTTCCTATAAAACGTAACGATGATAATATCATTACCTGTAATAAAAACAAAAACGTAAAATCATCTTTAACACCTCGTCTATAGAGTGCCAAATCGAACCGCAGTTCAACGTTTGTCGAAACGTTAACAACCCGCGACCGCGATCGGTCCAATCAGGTATACAGTGGAAACCTTCGGTTTGTGATGCGGTTTCGTCTGTAGTCAATGTTAACTAGACATTCTCGGAATTGTTTGAGTTAGAATGTCCTAAATTATTAAGTAAATGTTATTTTGTAATTGGCGCTACAACTAAATTACCAACTTAAACAAGACTAATGGTATGGTAGGTACATACTTCACGTTGTCTCTAAAATAATTATTACAGTATCTGAAACCAGAATGCACTTGAAATGCCCTCTTCTTCTCCTGTATTTGATCTAATTATATTTTTTTCACCTCACATGCTCGGAAAGAATTTGTTTATCATTCGAAATCTGAGTGCAATAGTGTATTTTATCCGCTAGCGTGGAAAGAGTTTTTAAAATTCGAATCTCTATTCAATATTTTTCTATACCGCCTTATTGTGCTAAAATGTTTTTTTTTTATTTTTTTTTTCTTGCATCCAGCCAGCATTTTCCTCGCCGTTGTGAGGTGAAAAGTTGTGTGTTGCGCTCGGCAGCAAAGTTATTCTGCGTCTCGTACCTTTGAAACCTTCGCTGCGCTCAGGATTCGCTTCGCTCGTGGTTCAATCTTAGAATCCTTCGCTTGTTCAGGTTTCAATACAAGCACTCGCGTCAAAAAACAATTTTGCAGCCTTGCATAACAAATAAATATTGTCAACAGATCCAGCTATATGGTTTCAACAAAGAGCTCTACCACAACATGTCGGAAGCACAGCACAAATCTCAAGGAGTAGTCGGCATCTCACTAATGGTCCAAGTAAGTCCAAACTTTAACTTTACTATTGCTACTTTATTCATATATGGCAGTCCGTCAGACGTACAGACTTAGATATTGGCAGGTGGTGTCCGGTTTTGATGAGTATTAATCAACTCAGAATGGTGTCGTTAAGGAAAAACTTTATACAACGTTACTGGGCCTATCGACCTACATAAAGTATCTTTCGATTAGCGTTAACGACAGTAGAAAACACAAAAATGTATGGACTTGACGTATTGTGAAGAAAGCAAACGTCAAAATGTTTCGATCGCCAATGTCAATTCCATACATTCTGCCATTTTCTACTAGCGTCAACGCCAATAGAATGTCACTTTGTCTAGGGCCCCTGGTAGTATTAGGGTTGACCTACACATGGCCGCACGCGATCGCCCTTTTCCGTCGCTCCATCCTTTGCTGTCACTCAGGATCGTCATTTGCTAGAGCATATAAGATAGACGGAACGCGTGCGGCCATGTGTAGTTCAACCCTTACGTCAAAGTATAAAATCCGTCAATGCGTTGCTACCCGGCCTGCTCAACCGTGCGAAGCATGGGCGTACCCAGGGGGGGGCAGGGGGGGGCAGCTGCCCCCCCTGGAATCGGCCTATCCTGCCTTCCGTACGTGAGAATTCTGGTCAAAGCGACGTCATGTCTCTGAAAAATTTTGAGCTCGCTTCGCTCGCTCTGATTTCTGTTCATTATGGCACTGTTATGTCGGCCTAATTCTGGTCCAGTTACGTTGTATTATTCATAAATTTCGAACTCATTTCGCTCGCTCTTTTTTCTATTCTACTATAGCAGCATTGCTTGCTATAGACATGGTAGTCTGTGATGAGAAATTTTGAGATCTCTTCGCTCACTTTGCTCGCTCCAGAATTGGGTGAAAACTCGCTTCGCTCGCTCTTGGTTTTGGATCGTATATCTTTTCATAGTGTAGTTAAATCTTGAGCTTGCTTTTAGGTCGTAAAAAACTCGAGCTCGCTTCGCTCGCTCCAGGATTTAAAACTTATAATACTGATCTCACTATATTGCAGTAAAATCTCGAGCTCGCTTCTGGCTAGACACATTGCAGTAACATCTCGAGCTCACTTTGCTCGCTCCAGAATTTGGTGAATTGTCGAGCTCGCTTCGCTCGCTCCTGGCTACGATTGTACCACAAAGACCTAGATGCATTGCAGTAAAATCTCAAGCTCACTTAGCTTCGCACACTCCAGAATTCAGTGTTCCAGTGTGTTTCAGGTTTTGGTTCCTATATGTTTTTATGGTGAAGTAAATTCTCGAGTTTGCTTTGCTCGTTCCAGATTTTAGGTCGTCAAAAACTGGAGCTCGCCCAGACTTGCCCCCCCCAAGACCAAAAGCTGGGTACGCCCATGGTGCGAAGTACGCTTTTTCCGCTGCGATACGGCCTGATCCGCTGTGATGCCTCCCATCCTAATATGCGCTTACCTTAAGAGGCTGCTTATCACATAAGACATCTCCGATGCTCACATTGTGTGGCTGGTTCCTATTTATCCCTTATTTTAAATTCCTTTTGGTTTTAAAACTTATTCTAATCTGTCCTGCTTCATAATCTGTTCTTTAGGTTTTTCCTGTGGTCGCTGTAATTTTTAAAGTTCTGATTTCAAATCTAATTTGTTTTCAGATTGGTGAACCTACTAATAAAGAGTTAAGATTGATCACAAGTGCGTTCAATAAAGTTATATTTAGGGGTAAGTTTAAAAAAAATTTAGACCTAAGATTCATGCTGCATTTATGTTTTTGGGCGATTGTAGGGACGATTTTTGAAGATGTCACAATAGTCTATAGAATTAGAGTCTGAGAATTTTTTGTATGAAGAACTCAAGACACTCGCGGTAAAGAGACAAGATTGGCGAATACTCCCTCGACAAATGTAGCTCTTAAATAAGATGATGATGATGATGAACTTATTATACTCTCTACGACATAGTCTCACTAACTATATTTTTTTACAGGTAGCTCCTTCCCCATCAAGCACTTACCACTGAGTTCCCTTCTACCCACCACTCAGCAGTACCTCACATATGAAGGGTCCACCACACACCCTGGCTGCTGGGAAACAGCCGTCTGGATCATCTTCAATAAACCCATTTATATCTCCAAGCAAGAGGTATGCCATTGTTTTGCCTATCAAGCACTTATCAAAAAACGCATTCCAAAAGAGAACTGTAGATGCCTTAATGGTTAGAAAAAGTTACCTGGATTATGTCGGTCATCCATTTACATTACATTTATATTTAGAAAGTTTAGTTTCCATAATAGCCTAGAGTTTCTATATTTTCAACTTTTAAATCATACCAATTATATTATCACAGATGTACGCCCTGCGCCGATTGGTTCAAGGGTCTCAATTGTCACCGAAGGCACCTCTAGGCAACAACGCGAGGCCAGTTCAACCTCTTCACCATCGAACTGTGCGGACCAATATCAACTTCAATAAGCAAGGAGTTCAGGTTAGAAACACTCTTATTACTACTTACGACCACATGCATACACATACATAACACAAGAAGTTGTAGTATGCTCACAATTAGCAATGTAATTTTCAGGATGGAATGACGTGTCATGTGGTGACAGGGTTAAATTTTTGTCCAGTGTCTTTAAGAAAAGAGCCTTCCGAGTGATGAAAACTTAGTTCGTCTGGCGCACCCTGAGTAGTCAGCCAAGACACGACCATTTCTGATTGGCTAATGTTTTCTCTACAATATTACTTATTGTCAGGCGATATATATGCTGACACGAAAGTAGAAGATTGGAAATTTAGCAACACCATGAAATAATAGTAGATCCGTGCTTTTCCTCCTATACATACATAAGGTGCTATTCCTATTATTTATTAGTCTACAAACTTTTATCACAACCATAAATAATGACAAAACAAAACGTGAAACTTAATACAGTTTTATCAAGAGTTAACAAGTTTCAATGGAGTTTGCACAAAGATGCAGCAGGAATAAAACGTAGTTTGCTGGAACTAAATATTATTGTATAGTCGGGACATTCATTCCGCAGATAAGTCCAGCGGTTGGGTATTCCGTGAAACCGGGAGTTATTTAAGGTAGATGCAGAGTTATTTTAAGTTGTGCTTATATTTTGAATGAGTGCGACGTTTAGGATTATTTATTCTGATTTGTAGCTTATGGTGTCGTAATAAAGTTTATACTACAACGTCATAGTTGTTGTAATAAAGTTATAGACCACCAAAAAAGGAATTCAGCGTAAATTTTCAAGGGTCGCTTGTTGGCATCGTTGAGCTTTGGTATTGGAATCGATCACCAAAGTTAAGCAACGTCAGGTCCGGTCAGACTTTGGATGGGTGACCGTTTAGTGGTATTTTAGGCGAGCATCTCCGTGCTTCGGAAGGCACGTTAAGCAGTTGGTCCTAGATAGTTCCTTTAGTTACCGGTTTACGGTGTAACGATTCGGCAAGCTGACCAGTAACTTCCCTCCACCAACCCGCACTGGGCCCGCGTGGTGGAGTACGGCCCACTCCCTCGCACCCTTATTCGTGAGAGGTATTTGCCCTACAGTGGGATCCACATGCTATATATTACATTTCACGTATGGCTTGGACTGAATGTAAAAAAAAATATGTTTCATTTATAATTAAGAATTTTTGATTCTTGCAAGCAAATTGAAACATGACATTTCGCTTAAAATCCGAGCTCAATTCGTTCGGACTTACCATAAATTACGAGGGAATCCCCGACCTAAGACGAGGCTTGTTCGAGTCAAGGCGTGAAATATAATTTACGTCTAGTCTTCGTTAATTAATTTAATACGGGCTGCACTGTGGTTTAGGAAACGGCGTGTAAACGAAGGTATAGATGCAAAAGGGTGCAACGGTTTTTGGCTTGATTAAACAAAATATGCATTAGTATTGAGCTACTTTACGATGTTGATGAGTTTTTCAGAATTTATGTACGATTTGTAATACCTGGGCTTTTCGGTGAAGGAAAACATCGTGAGGAAACCTGCATGCTTCCGTTTCGAGGCATGTATTGTTATACCTAGTTTCCAATACAAGTGGCGACAGGCTCACTACCCGTCACACTATACTTACAGAGTTTCGGTACTCTACTAGTGAAACGTAGATGTTCTGAGATTTCAGAATATCTCTGACTACCCACCCCCTCGGGGAATATAGTCGTGAGCATATGCTTATGCTTCTGCTCCTTTACGATAATAAAAGAGAAGGTACCTATTGAAACTGCAGTCGTTTCTTAGCTCTGTCATAATGTAAAGCCAGTTACAAATAGAAATAGAAATGTATTTACTGTGGATCATAGGTAAATTATACTAGTAGATTTTGGACATCATTACTCGTACTTAGACTATATATACTTATACATATTGTATCAATGTACTAAGAAAAAAAGAAATGTTTTCTCCCTTCCGGACGGAAAGCGTCAATTGTCGTCCCGCTGCGCTAAACGAAGTTGCCGCTTTCTACCTCTGTCGAGGAGAAAAATAGTATACTAACCTCGGACAGTAAATAAGAAAGCCTCAGATCACATAGCCTCAGATTACATACGATCTGAGACCTTTTTTGCTTTCCTGTCCTCGGTGTGTAATCTACTATACCTACAACCATAGATAAATTACATGCTCCCAGCTCTACGACGAGAAAAAAGCGGAAAGGAACTATCGGACGGGTCTCAATATCTCAATATTGAAGCAGTTTGAAGACTGAAGGTGTTTTCTTTCACCAAAAAGCCAATGGGTGTTCACAAACTATAATTTCCTAAACGATTCTTTAGATTACTTAACATGGAATAAATTTGTATAAAGTTTTAAACTTTGAAACACAGTAAAACCACAATTCGTTCCGATTAACAACCTTTAAAAGTTAAAGTATGTCTTTAACTTATTTAAACTACTTCCTGCAACCTATAAATAAATTATAATACAATGACATATGGTTGCAATTCCTTTACACTAGCATTTACCTGCATTACAGATACAAAGAAAAAGCAAAGGAAAAGGTTCTATAGGTTTCATTCTCTTTTTAACCTGTAACAATTTACGTAAAGGTCGAGTCCTATTTATTGAGGTCGTTTAAAGAAAAGTTTACTTTAATTGTAATTATTCTAGTTTTCTTTTTCATTGTAACAAAATTAATGATAGGATATTATATGAAGAAGCGCCCTCGGCCAAGCCTGGCCCCATTTAGTAAAACATGACAATTGTAATTTACAATGGCAACACAGGGTGTGTACATTAAGGCCCAGGACAGAGTTTTGTGTCGCGCCTCGGGAGATGTCTATGTTCAGCAGCGGATGATGATAGGCTGGCTGATGATGTTGATGACTATACTCTATCTATGATATTTTTGAATCGAAAACTCTCTACTCTAAATCTCCTAGATATAACATTTGTGTCTTTTTCAAAGAGAAAATTAATTAATGTTCATCTGAATTTTTTTGTAAAGATAAATTTGTATTAATTGTCTTATAACCTAACCTATTTCTCTTTTTCAGGTGTCCAGCAATTGCCCAGATATGTATCGAAACATGCATTATACAGGTAAATTTATTAGTAGTTTTTTTGTTCAGCACTACCTACTTCTCACTCCATCTTTATCTCTTTTCTATTCTGCATCGTGTTTTAATCAATTTAATCATAGACAAGCATGAGAATGGAAAAATTCTGTTACACAATCTACTTTAGGTAGCGTTGTTCAATAGTCGATAGTTTTAATATCGATAACGAAATCTAACATCGATACGCATATAACTAAGAGGCAAATACTTAAGAGGGTCGGTTCAGTCGACCGAACTGAACAACTTTTACGACGCAACAAAATTTTATACCGCGAAAAACAATCTGCTATTTCATAGAACATTTTAAAATGTGGCTTTAAAGCCACTCAAACTAAATGTATGAAACAGCTAACTTTTTTCGCGATTTATATGTTGGGCCCGTAGTAAAAGTTGTTCAATTTTACGATCTGATAATCCAGAGTATCATTAGGTACCATCAAAATAACTTAGCGTTACTATTTACACGTATGGAATCCACAAATAATGTTGAATATTATTATTTTCTATTTCAGCATGTAAGCGCTCTTACAGACCGGCGACACTTAGAGCCTGTTCACACTAGCGATTTGTCCAGCGATTTTTCAGCGATTTCACGGCGAGGCGAGATCGCGGCGTACACGCGGCGAGCGCGCTGCGTGCTCTCCGCGTGCTCGCTGCGTGCTCGCCGCGTGCATACCGCGATCTCGCCTCGCCGTGAAATCGCTGGACAAATCGCTAGTGTGTACAGGCTCCGGTCGCAGAGGGTCGCGCGACGTCGCGCGTTAGTTGCGCTCATAGACTTTACGGTCCCTCCCTCCCCTCTACCTACTACCTACCCTCTGCGACCGCAAAGTGTCGCTGGTCTGCAAGAGCCCTAAGCAAACCTGTTTAAAATGTTTGTCTAATCTAACACAAACCACTAATCTATTGGTTTTTACAGCACGGTATGCACGCAAGTCGCGAACGAAAAAGAGTGTTGCATGCAAAAGAAAGAGTTTACCGAAAAAATGTCACAAGAAATAGGTATTGGCATGTTTAGCACAACTTAACTGTTGCTTTCTTAAGAGGATAGGCGAGTACTGTTCTTTCCATACAAACTTATTCCCCTGTTTCCTCCCTGGATAATGACATTAGAGCAAAATTGATTTCCCATACAATCTATGTTACCTCTGCTAAGTCCCTTTATTTTGCTTTTCTGCATAAATTACTGTAAAAACTAGGGACATTCGAAAATGCCAAATTTTACAACCCGTTTTCAGACATCCGGCAAACAAATTTGACTAATATAAAAAGGGCAAAACATACTGACATAGCCAAAGTCATTCTCATATTATTCTTGAAAGAATTATCAAAATCGGTTTAGTTTTGGAGGAGGAAACAGGGGAACACGAAATGCTGATTCAGAGCTGCAGTTGTCTCTTTCTCACTCTAGTCGGCGGGGTGTGTGGGAGGGGTGGATTGGACAAATACGCATACAGTCGGAAAAGTGACCTATTCTTCAAATTTCTTCGAGAGCTCGCCTATCCTCTTAAAGACTTTGCTGTTACATTCGAACTATGTTAAACATTTTAATAGATTCTTACCTCGTTTTTAAGCCAATAATTAGGACACTAACCTTCTAAAAAAAGTCTGTGTTTCAGACGTGAACTAGAGAGTTTTTAATAATTGGCTTATAATATTTTTTTTTTTTATATTATGTAACACGTTGTATAAATGTTGCAAGTAGATGCTTATAATTAATGTAATGTTAGTACCTATATTTAGATGTGTGCCTGTATAGTAGTTATAGTTTTGCAGATCTAGTAAGATTTGTTAAATATAATTATAAAAACGAAGTAAGTAGGTACCATTTTTTTCCATTATACATACTTAGGTTTGTGCAAGATGAAACTGAACCATTTTTAATATGATTTCTACTTCTCATACACAATACAAACTAAGAAACTGTTATTTCTATTTTGGACAAACTAGATAGTTTTATTTTTGCGAATTTTTAAACATTTTCTTAGTTCAGTAATAAGTAAATTTTTTACACCATTTATTTTACAGGTTGCTAAATAATTTTTTTTTATTTCAGCAACCCAATGGCCCAGGGAGCACAGCATGCGGTACCGAAGCGCAGAAGACCTAGCTATGTTATCACCAAATTAATTTTTCTACCTTAGAATCAGTCAAGTCATAGATGGAGCGACATTATTACCTACCACGTAGACTTTGATACCTTTAATATCGTGTCTCAATATCCTAAATCTTATTTTACTTTCTTTATTCTCTGCGGAGGAAGTCAGAAATATTCTAAATATAGCAATATAGGACAGAGTACTATAATTACCACGAAACAGTACGCCCGTTATAAATTTTATATGACAATGGACAAAATACATGCTTCGAAATGAAGGCATGTTTGTTTTTCCATGATCAAATTAAATACACACTCAAAAACTCACTAACGTAAGAACTCTGCTACAACTAACATCTACTCGTATCTTTTCAAGTGTAATTATGTGGTTATTTACTTCCCTATCAGTGCAAAAACAAAAAGAAAAAGGTACTTCAAATGATTTTTAGTTCACATTGAGTAAAAATTTATCAAATTAAGCGCTACATCTATGCCTTTCTAATCTGAGGTAGGATTTACATGTCTTTTCACTGTCTTTTTAGCATAATACTGCTAATGTTGACAGAGACAAGCTTTTTTAGTAAGCATAATGTATGGCTTTAGAAATTATAACGGAGTCTACGTTTCCTGAAAGTAGAAATGTTAATTTAATTCCTGATGTATGCTATTGCGTTAGAGTTTATTTCAGTCTGCAGTCAACGTTGATTTCAAGGAATTTTGATGCTAGGTCTATAAAAAAAGGAAGGAGAAATATTATTATCTTTCAAATAAAGAACACCACTTACAGATTATTAAATAACAGCTGTGTTACTTGCGCAGATTTAAAAAAAGTAAAACATAACTTTTAAAATATTTCGATACTGAATGTATTGTAATCGATTGCTAAAACTTGCCATAACTTAAATGTATATTTTATAAAACTATCTAGGTACACGGCAGTGCGTCAGGCCAAGTTCCAAAAAACTCTAGCCCTGTGTCTATGTATTTGAACTATTTAAGTAACACAATAATATAGGGGGAATATACTAATATTAAGCAGTGACAAGTAAGCTATATTACGTAGTTTTAAAATATGTTATACGTCAATTTAGGAAGCCTAAAATAAGTCTTAAATGAGAAAAGTTTAACTTACAGTAATTACGTTAAAACTGCTTTAGTTTATCTTAACTGTATAATCGTCAATTGTGTAGACAATATCTTCCTGACTAAAACTGTTTAAAAACTTAAGCAATATGTGTAATGTATCAAAGCTTAAAACTATAAATATATTATATTATAGTCTTCAATATTATAGTAATTATTAAAATATAATAAAATAGAGTACCTAGCATATAGAATAACTATAGATGCTATAGATGTATATATGTAAATGTTTATAATATCTTATTATTATTATTATCAACAATTTATAAAAAACGTATCATAATTCGTCCACACTGTAAAGTGTATTTATTGCAAAAATACTCCTTAGTTACACTAAAAATAAGCTTAAAATAGGCATTTAAAAAATATTTATTTATGACATTATAACTAAATTTAATGTAAAATAAATGCGGTATAAAATAGGAAAACTTAGTCATTTGTAACCTAAACATAAGGTTTGACGCGGATTCTTATCATTTGTCATAGATCTATAGTTATTGGTGTAAAACTAAACAGCTTTCAATAGTCGTGGCTGCATATTATATAACATACCCTTGTACCATTTACTTTCAATAAACGTTTAATAATGTAGGATTGTGTGTGTAAAATTAAAATTACTATTTTACTCTTCAGTTTCATACTATATTTTCAAATACAAGTATGTTTGTTATATTTTTGTATAGTATAGGTATAATATAATTATATTTAAAAACATAAATTTTTAATAATGCTATAACTTGGCCCTGGCGCTATCGTACACCTTAAAACAAATAAAGCTTATGATTAGATTAGTATCGTTGGTAAAAAAATATGTGTTTAGAAAATGTATTATATAAAAATACTGTTTATATCAAAACTCCGGAATTCATGCCACTTTTATAATCAAACATAATTGAAGTCAAATAAAAATCAGTACAAATATTACAAACGATAAAATCGTCTTTCAAAATTCAGTTAAATCTTTATAAATGATAAGAATGACATTAAATGGTAATAAATAATACAGTGTAACCCCACTATCGTATTTCGATTAAACAAATATTCTGTAACATAGGAGATAGGGTAAACAGTAACATTTTTACCTATGATACTAAACAATTTCCCCTATGAAACCTATAGGAAACTCGTAAACAAATTATTGGACTTCCCATACAAAAACGAATCACCTGATTGACCTTTTGTATGAAAATTGATTTTTATTTGTGTTTTCTTAGGGAAAGTTGTTCAGTATCATGGGAACAATCACCCCTTCAACTGTTTACACTAACACCCTGTACAATTTCAGTATGAGTCAAACTAGATTAGTATTTAGTATGATTCTTTACTGCAGCAAGTCAAAACAGCGGAGCGACCTGTTTAACTTTCCATCATTTATTATTATACATTTCTCGTCACCGTTTCAAATTATGACTAAGGTCAAATTCAGCAAAATCTAAAACCAAGAAAGCTCATCAATTACGCGTGGTTTCAAATGTTTCCAACGTTATGTACCTACTTACATCAAAATAAACCCAAGAATACATAAGGCATACATATCCTCGCATCACCTTCTGTTCTTAAGCGGGTACAAAGTCACCAGTGCGACCCTCAATCGGATGTTTTTTTTTTTGTAAACAATTATACAACATTTCCAAAAAACAAGAATGTCATATTGTTTGTTTTTCAATTTATTGAAATAAAAAATATTATAGTAGCTTCTTCTTCTTATCGTATGGGCAAGCCCGGTGTCAGATTTTTGTCAGACCGCCTTACGGCCTCTGACGTAGTTTTTATGGACCGAATACGAAAATCAGAGATAGTAATATCGGATAGTAATTATAGTAACTACAAACAATATAAAAACAAATCGTATTGTACTGACCCGATAAATAGAAAATCTGCAATGACACTACTTTGACATTTTTATTTCTTGTAAATGTAGTATAATTTAGAAATTAAGAAGATACGATTGAGGGTAGAACCGAAGGCTCATATTCATATTCATATATTTATTGCATCGGTACCCCCTTAAAAGACAGGACGGGGAGCGAGGCGAGCGAACGCTTCGTCGTCTATTCGTCCAATACATAACACTCTATACTTCATTCCAAATAAGGAAGACGAGATTGTCCGATCCTATGTAGCTTTCTGGCCAATTCTACCAGAATGAGGTTTATTAACTACAAATTTTCCAGATAATTATTTTCTAATAAAGTCTTCTAAAATAATTAGTTATCACTAAAACTCTGTATTTTTTTCCGTGAAAACTGAGCCTTATCCAGATGAGATAAAACATACATTTGCTTTTCTTGTCTAGCTCTCAAATACATTAATAAATGTTTAAAAAACTTGTATAAACAATGCCCATAACTGTAATGTATCGATGGAATTACAACTAGTAGATTAGATGCCTATGTTATCTTTACGTATCGAGTATTTAATAAAATATTATCAAAGTAAATTAGTATTTTATTTTTCACAATTTCTTCTTTTTCTAATAATTTATTATTCTCATAATTACAGAAGTTTTAACACCCATATTATGTTTAAATACATATTGTAGTGGAGATTTGAACAATAGGGTTACTCGAAAACTATTGGACTGAACATAATAATTCTTGCTCGAATCTTCTCTATTCTGTTAAATTAAAGGCCTCCGCACATTGCAGCGATATTATCGAGCGATTTTATCGAGCGATATTATCGACAGCGATTTTATCGAGCGATATTATCGACAGCGATTTTATCGAGCGATATTATCTACAGCGATTCCGCGATTCGCGTCACGCATGCGCCACCACTGAATGTAGTCGAAAGAGATTGCGTCAGGATGCTCGATAATATCACGGCGGTGTGTAGGATCGCGCGCGTCCCCATACAAAATGTACTGGATACAATTATCGCAAAATCGCAGCGATATTATCGCTTGATAAAATCGCTGCAATGTGCGGAAGCCTTAAATCTCCTCTCTTATGGAAAAGGTTTGATACATAATAATAGCATGCATGCATATGCTCAAATTCCCTGAAGTAGAGTCAGAGATATTCTGAAAAAATCAATGAAAAATCAGAACATCCACATAGGTGTAACAAAACACCCCAATAATATTTAAAGACCTGTTTAGCCCATCAAACTAAACAACTTTCACTATTGAGGTAAAGTCGAAAAAAATCTGTTTTCCCACATACATTTGAGTCGAGTTTGAAACAACAGAATGTTTTTCTCGATGTTTGCTCCTAAGTGGAAGTTGTTTAATTTGATGGTCTGAACCACCCCTCTAAATATTACTAAGGTGTTTTTTACCCTTTATAAAAATAAACTAGCATACAGGAAACAAAATTTGTTCACCCGGCTGTCAGGGGTAGCATTTATGTTTTTTAGGATTGTTTAAGGCGTATCAGCCGTGGACCACTCTCCTCTCACTCACACTCCATACTAATCGATGAGAAAGAGCGCGTGGCTCCGGTCAGAATTTTGCTGTTTTCTTTGAAAAATTCGATGATTTTTTATTAATTTCGAAAAAGTAAAAAAACCACATCATTCTAAATTGTATTGTGAACAATATAGTAAATTTTCATTTTGTTCCGATTAAAAATGTAAGAGTAAAATGGTTACAACTGGAAAAAAAGGGGTGACTTTAGAGTCCCTTTTCTTCGGTTTTATTCATTAAAATCTAGAAAAACCACATCACTTCTCATATCCTGTAGATGGTTCAGTTTAAATTTCAGCTCAAAAAGTGCCATAGTTAATGAATAAAATGGTTACAAAATTACCCAAAACCGGCAGGTAGCCCCTTAACCATGACGTTTCCACTGGAAGTTGTAGCATTTATTGAACATCATCATTGGTTATCATGTGAGTTGCAGAGTTGTCAATTTCATACAAAAGTTTGACGCATAAGGGTTGAACTACATGACACAACACCGCATTGTATTTTTCCATCGCTCCATCTTTTTCTGTCACTCAGGAACGTCATTTGCTAGAGCATATAAGATAGACGGAATAACGCGATCGCGCGCGATAGCTGTGTGATGTAGTTCAACCCTTATGCGTCAAGGTTTTGTATGAAATTGACAACTTTGCAACCACCTTATTAAGACCACGGACCTGAAAAAAGACGGACGTAATGTGACACTAAAACGATGTGAAGCATGCAAGGTCCAACATTTTCGTTTGTTCTACAAGGGACCTACACTCACACAGATGCAGTAGCTCTAGGCGCAGGTCCTACACCCGTCTCCATTAATTATGTACCGCGTGACAGAACGCACACAAAAGAAATGGGTGCTTCACTCGCGATTAGACGAGATTACGTCCGTCTTTTTTTCAGGTCCTTGATTAAGACCAAATTGACGTGAAAGGGGAAACGAAAGGAGCATTGCATTTCAGCGAGGTGCCGACATAATATGACCGGATTGTCATCATCATCATCATCATATCAGCCGATAAACGTCCACTGCTGGACATAGACCTCCCCAAAAATGGGGGGATTTGCCATAATCGCCACGCTTGGCAGGCGGGTTGGCGATCGCAGTTGGATTGAATGTGTGTACTCAGAGGATGCTGCTGCCCATCTTCCGGTAGATCCCTTAGTCGCCTTTTACGACACCCACGGGAGGAAATGGGATGGTGCTACTCTTAGCCGACACCACACGGACAATCCGTGACCGGATTGTAGTTCCTATAAATAGCATCAATAAATTAAAACCGCAAGTAAAACAAAACTAACAAACTACCCCGGGGTAGATTACACATAAACCACGTGAAGGAAGCGGCTGATACAGCCGTATGTTTGCAGCGGAAGTGTCCAAGCGGCCATGTTGTCTGCGACCCCCAGTTTCCGGCGGAACGGGCGCTTGCTACGCCGTAGCTCGTAGCTCTACGCCGTAGCCCGTAGCACTGTTATCGTGGTTAATTGTAGAACTATGTTGAATTTAAAAGGAGTTTGTTATTTGAATTTTACAATTCGAATTGTTAGTTAAAAAACAGTATTCTCTCAAAAGAGTATGGCTCACTCCCTCTCAGCCTTATTCCTTAACGAAGGCTTTGCCCTGCAGTAGGCTTTTACAGCAGGATTACATCTAAGGGTATATTACCGTTGGCGCGCTCATACAAACGTAGTCTGGTGATATTTTCAATACTATCCAATTGAAGTCAATGAAATTTTTCAGAAACAATCTAGAAACTAATCTCTATGTTCGTATGAAGACAGATTTTCGTTAAAATGTATAGTTTCAAAGTTACATTACCTCAAAGATTTCCATACAAATCTTAAATTAATCCTAGCATTAAAACTGTATATTTCAAAGAAAATCGGAATTAATACGAACATAGAGATTAGTTTCTAGATTGTTCCTAAATAATTTCATTGACTTTAATTTAATAGTATTGATAATATCACCAGACTACGTTTGTATGGAGCGCGCCAACGGTAAATACCCTTAAGGTGGTTGGAGAGCTGTCAATTTCATACAAAACTTTGTCGTAGAACACTCGTAGACGGTGTTAATAAAAGTAATGTTAAAACATTACTTTTATTAACACCGTCTACGAGTGTAACTCCATATAAATATGGAAACATAGCTTAGAAAATCTAGATTGCGCGTATCAAATAATATTTACAATTTATAATATAATTACGAAGGCTGTTACGAATAGGTTACGAATGGCTTTGAAACTTTTATTAACACCGTCTACGAGTGTTCTACGACAAAGTTTTACATGAAATTGACAGCTCTCCAACCACCTTAACATAGCCTCTCAATGTTTTCACTACTGGGGCCACAGGTCTGCAAGAGCAGCGTGAGTGGAGTTTGGTAGAGTGATCGGCCTATGCACAGATCATACAAGTCAGTATTCCAATGCCACAGTATAGTTAAAATGGCAAAGAATTGTTTTTTGATTACTTCAATTTTATTTAAATTCTAAGCATAAGAATATTCTCACGACTATATTCCGGGGGTAGTCAGAGATATTCTGAAACTTAAGAACATTCACGTTTCACCAGTAGTACCGAAAACTCTGTCCAGTGTGACGGGGGGTGAGCCCGTCGCCACTTATAATGGACAGTGGGTACAATACATGCCTCGAAATTTAAGGAAAACATCGTGAGGAAACCTGCATTCCTCACGATGTTTTCCTTCACCGAAAAGCCAGTGGTGTTACAAGTAGTACATAAATTCCGAAAAACTCATGGCGATTGCAAAGAATTGTTTTTTAATTACTTCAATTTAATTTAAATTATGATTTTGATTCATCATCTCACCCGATGGACGTCCACTGCAAATATACAATACTAGTGTTTACCCGCGACTTCGTCCGCACAAGTTATATACCAGATTTTAAGTCAGATCATAAGCTATCAAACAAAAAAAGTTTCATCAAAATCGGTTCAGTAGTTTTTGCGTGATGCGCGAACAAACAAACAAACAGACAGACACAATTTCTAAAAAAGGTTGATTTTGACGGCTGAGCCCTGAGCCCCAGCACAGTCTGTAATGAATCTGCCTGCTGTGCCGAGGGTCGCGGGTTCGAATCCCGTAAGGGACAAATATTTATATGATGAATATGAATATTTGTACCCTAGTCATTGATGTTTGTATCTATATATATATATATATATGTATTCTATATCGTTGCCTAGTCATCATAATACAAGTCCAGGCCAGATTCCCAGATTCTGGAACTTTAAATGTGACTAGATAATATGTGTGACAATCGTAGGTTGAGTATTCTATAGATTTCCTGACAGCGTATACTCGAAAGGGACAGAGATATGACAAAAATGTATGAGAAATCGTGCCTTTGTTTGCCACAGTTGCAAGATTTTGTATGCAATTTCAACTGTGGCAAACAAAAATATCGCATACGCAGAAAGGGACAAACGACATGGATTTTGTCGCATTCACTCTGTGTAATTAGCGTATAAGGCTGTCTCGTTTTCGTGACTATTATTATTTTAATGCCTTTTCTAGTTGATTCTCTTTCTACGGTGACAATTTCCAAGATATTTAAGTTAAATCTCTTTGGTTTAGGGTTGAACTACGCATGGCCGCACGCGATCTCACTTTTCCGTCGCTCCATCCTTTTCTCATTCGTCTTTGATCGCACGTGATCGCGTTCCGTCTATCTTATATGCTCTAGCAAATGACGTTCCTGAGTGACAGAAAAGGATGGAGCGACGGAAAAGTGCGATCGCGTGCGGCCATGTGTGTAGTTCAACCCTTAGTGTGACGGGACATTATACAGGGAGGATTTTTGAGACGGGGCAGTAAGGGCAGGTACCTTAACTTTTGTAGCTACAGCGAAACGTTCTTATGAGACGTATTGTGTTGTTTAGGATTGCAGATCAGTTTAAAACAGTTATTTTTTTTTTTCGATTTAGATGTTAAAAAGTTGTTTATTCCGATGGTCTGATCATCCCCTTAAAAATGTGTGCTATTTCAGAAGGTCTCTATGGAAACTCGCTTATGTAAACCAACGACTTCTAAATTTGTTCAAAGTTGTTTAACATGCATGATATCGTTTTATGTAAAACGACCGACATTTTGATAATCTCAGACATGTTTGCTGCAAGTTTAGCAGGAAGACTCGCTGCACCGGAAGTTCCGCGCAGACAACATGGCCGCCGCCACTTCCGCACGCCGAGTTTCTGCTTCGAGTGGACATTAATAACTTTTTAACACAAATGCGTGTATGATGTTGTTTTTATTTCAATTACACACACAAAGACGTTGGCTCTAGGTAATGCCGTTAGAAGGCGGGTCTTTTACGTTGACACTAAGTTGCAGAAACGCTCATTAAAGTTAATCCTCTATTAAATCTCTTACTAGCTTTTACTACGTCAACAAAACACAAAGTGACAGCAAGAGATTTAATGGAGGATTAACATTAATGAGCGTTTCTGCAACCGAGTGTAAGTCACACAGGCCTGTTGAGGCCACGTGAATACCTACAGGGAGTAATGGACAGCCCTCCGTTGAGTGAAACAGTGAACTCAGACCATCAAACTGAACATCTTTCACTATGAAGCATAAGCGAAAAAAAATCAGCTGTCCCATACATTTGAGTCGGGTAGGTACAGCAGTTTTGTTATATTTTGGTACGACTGCCTCCGTGGTCTAATGATTAATAGCATTGGGCTCTTGACTCGGAGGTCGTGGGTTCGATTCCCACGGGGGACACCTAGTGACATGTCACTTTGTGCGTTTTTCTCCATTTGGTTAGGACATTACAGGCTGAATCCCACACTATAAGAAGAAGCAGTTTTATATAAAAAAGCAATTTTTTTTTTCGTAATTCCTGAGGTAGGCTCTATAGTGAAAGTTGTTCAGTTCGATGGTCTGAGTTCACCGTTTCAGTCTGCAAAGGGCTGTCACTTACACCCTTTACACTGGATGTAACAAAAAATTCCTAGGAATATTTAAAAAAGGTGGTTTAGACCATCAAATTGAACAACTATCACTATGAGGACATTGAGAAAAAAGTCTGCTGTTTTGTACAAAACCGCAGTACCTACTCCACTCAAATGTATGGGACAGCTTTATTGTTTAATGTTTTTGGACGTTGTGTCAATAATGAAAGTTGTTCAGTTTGATGGTCTTAACCACCCCTTTTTAATATTACTAGGGTGTTTTTTTATGTAATGTCCAAGAACATTATAATTTATATATGTAATGTCAAACAAAATTATCTGAAACTATTTTAAGGGGATGGCCAGACCATCGAATTGAATATCTATTTCAATGGGACCAACATCAAAACCGATGAAAAAAACAACTGCCCCACACATTCAAGTCCAGTAGGTTAGTTTCGTTTGGAATCATGCCCTTAAAATTTTCAGCAAATTTTGCTAGACCTTTAACTCTGGGAGCAAGATCACACTCTTTGCTAAGAAGAGACCTTTGCCCTGCAGTGGGATCCTACTCTGAAGTGAAATCGTCCAATCCATGCCGATTCTCTGGACCTGCATTGTAATAGCAAAAGTATTTTATTTATATTTCAATACATTTTAATAGAATATTTACTTATATTTATTTGCGGAATACCAAAAATCTTCAAAGTAATTTCATTGTATCTTGGCGACGCGCCGAAGTGGATTTCAGGCTTATAGGGTTAGCAAAAACATCTAACCTAAATTATTAAGAATGTTCAATTTTTTTGTTTTTCGATTTTTTTTTTTACATTTATGGCCTCGTGACCAATTTATTACACTGGACAGAGTTTCAGTACGACTAGTGAATGGTGGATGTTCTGAGTTTTCAGAATATATCTGCCAACCCCCTCGGGGAATATAGTCGTGAGCATAATGCTTATGCTCATGTTCCAATTTATTAAAATTACCTTCATCACCTAATGTAACTGCCCTCTAGAACATGAAATGTTTATGGAGGTGAACGGTCTACCCATTTTACGCACGCATAGTCACGCATTGGTGCCCCATGATCTGAGTCGGGGACATTAGAAACCAATAATTATAATTATAAGACTTTTTTGTACATAACAGACACATTGACAACGGTCTACACGCAGAATGTTCAATACGTAAAACGTTCAAAACGCAAAGTGTGTGTTTTTCTTTAATTTACGAAATCAGAAATCAGAATGTTCAATACGTAAAATGTTCAGTACGTAAAATGTTCAATACGCAGAATGTTCCATACGCGACAACAGATAAGACTTCTACAAAGGGAGATGTTATCTCTTAAGGTTTTCATTCAGCACACCCGCAACATTAAATGAGAAGCAGGCATAATGCGACCAAAGAAAGCGATGAGGTGAGATGAATTAGAAGTCCAGTCAAAAAAAGTCAAAATAGTTTATTCAAAATAATATCACATACTTAGATAACTTTCTGATGTCATGTTTTTGAATCTACCACCGCACCTGAAGATCGGATGGTCGCTTGGGAGAGTTACTACTATCGTACAATATCGTACAAAATCGATAAGTATGTACGAGTTTAGGAACATAGGAGATATGGAATCTAGTAATCTATATTCGTCGTCTTGAGGATTTTGCTATATATCAATTAAATTTATTTAAATTTTTCTGCTTACTCTACATTGTCGTGGCAATAGCTCGCAACCGAGTTACCGTTCATTGACAGCGTAATGCACTACGTACACTTATTGCTTCCACAACTCACTTCACACTAAACTGATCATGTTCCGACCTTTTGTAAGCTATTAGCTACATTATTAATAGCTTTCTATACACCCTTAATTACCAAAAACATTTAAGGGTGTATCTGAATAGAGACCCCCCCACACTAGCGTATTTCGAGCGTCAACGTCATGCCAGCGTCGCGTTACCGCGTCTTGTCATATTATGTCAATAGAGAAGCCCGGCGTTCGGCAGCCGGCTAACGCTGACGCTGGCTCGACGATGACGCTCGAAAGACGCTAGTGTGGGGGGGTCTCTATTCAGATACACTCTTAAATGTTTTTGGTAATTAAGGGTGTATAGAAAGCTATTAATAATGTAGCTAATAGCTGGGGGGCTCTGAAACATGAGTCGAGACACAAGAAAAACAATGGGAATTTCTGTCAAATGCATGGAACAGCTGATTCTTTTTTATTTTTGTCTTTACCCGTGTTCAGTTTGATGGTCTAAACAGGTAAAAGAGTCATTTTCTTGGCTAAGTATGTATCCATATCTCTATAGACCAAATTTTCGTTAGTTAGCAAAAACCTATTAGGCACAAAGTACTCTACGAGTTGTTGCCGAAACCGCACCGGCCACTAATTAGGTGTTAAATCACTGAAAACGGCTAAACCCCGAGGATGTGGGCCTCACTGTTTACTGTGATTTACACTTGCCAGTAACACACGCGTTAGGGTGACGTTAGAGTAGTACCTAAGCGATAGCGGAATTACTGTTATAAGTTCTGAATTTCTGTTGTATAAAGTTGAATTTTAATGGTCGCTATAAAGGCTTTCTTGTTAGCCTTGCCCAAAAATACAATTTACTTTGAATACTAGGTATCATTTTTTCTCATATTTAATTTCCACTCCCACACAGTCAGCTACGAATTTGTACCTTTATTTTAATACTGTGCTTTGGGTCACCCTGTGTCAACATCAGCATCAGATGATGATTTAAGCAGTGTGTATCACCCCAGTGATATGTTTTTAAACTAATAATATCTATCTGTAAAGTCGCACATCTTTCCCAGTGGAGTAGGCAGACACTAGGGCGTGCCATCTACTATGATCCTTACATACCTCTTTTGCCTCATTCACATCTATACATCTTCATACATGCCCTTCGGTTTCGAATACTCCGCACTTCTCCTTTTTGTCGGACGCAACCTATTCACAGACAAACCGAGCAATTGGTTTTGTGGGATTCATTGTCATTGTGTTTATTGTATCCTATGTAATAATAATAAATAAATAAAATAATAATATTTGATAAAATCAAAATACGAGGGCGCCCCCCTCTGCCGACTCTTTCACTCACATTAGCACTCCTCTTTCGTAGATTTGCTGACCACCATATGAATAAACCAACTAAGAGTGCAGTAAGGTTGGTTCGCCATCGCCATTTTTATTTTTTTAATCCTTCATAGGATTTTTTCTTTAAAACACATTCCTACACCGCTCATCACCCAAACAGCACCCGAACGAAGCGAGCCGGCCCGCGGTCTCCCAAATGGAATTGAAGCCGTGACAATCCAGTTGCAACTCTTTTCTTTGCCCTCTCCGTTTGATTGAGTCCGAACACATTTTGTGCTGACAGTGTCGAATCGTTCCACGGATTACAGTCAAAGCGATACAAAGTTCTGGATTGCATTTTTGGGGCAACATTTCGTTTTCGGCGCTGTTTCTTTAGATAGCGAGATAGGCAATGAACTTATTATTTTTAAGGTTCCGCGCCCAGAGGGTAAAAACGGGACCCTATTTATTACTAAGCGGTCGTGACGTGGTCCGTCCGTCCATCCTACGTATTTAGGGCTGTAACTTTTGAACAGTAATAGCTATATTGTTGAAATTTACACAGAATATGATTTGTTAACAAATAATAAAAATTTCAAAAAGCTAAAAATTAAGAAGAAATTAAAGAGAATTAGATAATTACACAAGAAACTAGTTTTTATCAACGTATTTTCTTCTCGCTCTATCGTAAAAACACACATTCTGTGAAATCAACTGTCTAGCTATTACGGTACAAAAGTTACAGCCCTAAATGACAGACAGACAGACAGACAAACATAGGAACGGACAACGCGTAAGCTTAGTAATAGGGTCCCGTTTTCATCCTTTGGGTATGGGACCCTAAAAACAACAAGATATCAGTTTTCAAAACACAAAATCAAAACCGTTTGAAGACACCACAATAGCGAACAAAGCGAACCTCAATCACATTTTGACCCGAATTTCTACTTTCAAAGGTAAAGAAAACAATTAGAGCGACATTGAGATCCTCTATTAAGTACAGTACAAACGTATCAGTGAGTCAGTAATGGCGAGCACTTCAAACAGCGGAGGGATTCAAAGAAATCATTATTCCGAGAGCTTCCTCACGCGACCACTTGGAAACTTAAGGAAGGGTACCGTTGAGAATTTGTATCGATATCGATAAAACATTGAAACGAACATATCGGTTTAAAAAGGTTCATTATGTTTCACAAATTCATATCGTCTGTCTTGATGTAACAAATAATATTTAAAAAGTTATGTGATGTTCGGTTTTAATGCAGAACGTTAAGTAAAATTGACTAGCAGTGACCTTGAACTAGTAATTTTATGTTAATGAAAATGAAAACAATATTATTTTTTCCCATTTTGTTTTACTCCAATTGTGTTTGTCTTAAAGAGCTACAAGGTATTAAAGCTGGGCCACACAGAGTGCAACTGCAGAACGGGTGCAGTTGTAAACCGTGTAATTATATGAAAGATGTCACGCTAGATGCAGTCCGGCGCGGCTGCGGCTGCGTTATCCGTCTAGCTAGACCGACGGTTTGACACATAGTAGTTTTTACTATACTTTTGTGTTTGTTGAACAAAGGTATATTCAAGGCACACACGTGTGTAAAACTTTTCGATATGTGGCAATCAAATAAGAATTACATAATATTTTCGACACTATCGATATCGATATAGATTCGTCCCATCACTAGAGCAGGTGCGCGCTCCGCCGCGGGGTAACGAAGCTAATCTGTACTCAAGTGTCGACAATTTAAGGCGTAACAACAGAAAATAAGCAAGACTTAACCGCGGCTTTATCCGCAATACAAATACACTTTGCAGCGATTTTCCGTAATGATCTCTTTGTTTATGAGTTTGAAAGGGTTTGCAAGTTTTTAATCATGTAAATTTTACTTAAGTGTTGAGATTGTTGGTGGTAAATTACTTTATGTTGAAAGATGATAAATTCAAGCTTGGCTATGGCTTAACACATAACACATTATATATTTAACAAAATTATATTTCCACGAATTTCCTTTTGACTTTGTAACAAATAGCTCATGGAAATAAATTTGTTGTGTGTAAAGTTGTGTGTGTAAAGTTTTGAAGCCAGAACAGGAGTGCTACCACGAAATTCGATTGACGATCTGTCAGTGCGTCTCGACAATCGTTAGGTCGTTGTCAAGAATCCGTACCATGATGTAAGATCGTCTCGACACAGGTATCATCGAAGAGAGAGATAGGTATATTCGAAGGCGACTTCACCATAGTCAAAATATAGAAAAATCATAGACTTTATTCGGAGGTGGGTCTTTTTTAGGGCACATTTTATAATTACGGATTTTAGAAAACGAATCGTTTTCGATTATTTGGACCACTTTTTACAAATAATATCAACATTTTGATTCTATTCAATCAAAATATACTTTACTATTGAGAAACTTAGTGATTTTATGTTATTCGTTTAAAAAAAGATGAAATTTATTACAAATTGGTTGCATGGGATATGTTACCTTTGCCTTCCGCAAAAAAAAAATGTTGAGTCAGTCAATGTCAAAAAAAAAGAAAATTCGAAAATTCGAATAGATTAAGAGGCAGTCAACCAAATCATTAACTAATCTAGCTAATGAAAAATTCAGATTTCATCTAATAGTAGTTTACTATTAATAGATGCCAAGTGATGCCAAATTATGTTTTTAACCTACCTGTCTTGATGGCTTACTTCCTAACTCTGAGACGACACTTAAGGGGCCATAGGTCCAGACGAGTATGTTCTATGAGAAACGCGACTGCCCAGCCCTCCGAAAAGTGCGTGCGTGTGCCGTATTTTCTATTAAAAAGAATTAACAAAAGTACTTTTTATAGATTTTTTTAATGATTTCACTAGATAAACTAATGGTGAATAATAATATTATGTGAGTAGGTATAATAATCATCGTATAAAACGTGATCTTTGTGACGATTTTCTATCGAGTGCAGTAATTCCAATCGTGTTGAGAACCGTGATTTCGATGAAGGGAACTTCGTAAAACAGTTATGGACTCGTATTCTTTATTTATGGCCCATTTTTGGTTTCGCTAAATTGTATAAATCTAGTCGTAAAATGAAAAATAAAAGATGCCTCTAAGGTATTTCGTCCTACTGTTGGGCCTTAATACCCATCGAGCTAATGAACAAAATTATGCATATCGGCTACTGGATATCCTTTTAAGTGGTGGT
Organism: Agonopterix heracliana; assembly: GCA_963693445.1. Classification (NCBI taxonomy): domain Eukaryota; kingdom Metazoa; phylum Arthropoda; class Insecta; order Lepidoptera; family Depressariidae; genus Agonopterix; species Agonopterix heracliana. The sequence continues at coordinate 7,482,539 of OY856321.1, forward strand.
GGCCAACCAAAAATGGTGGTAAAATTGGATGAAAATGCATGCCAAATCAGAGGTGAGGCCTCTACCCTTAGGGCCTAGGGAATCGGGCTATGGGATCCTGGTGGCCGAACCCATAATATTCAAGGTAGAGGCCTAGGGGATCGCTGTACCTTGACCAACCAGATTTATCTGTCAAAGTAAGATCATGCGTTTCTTCGTCTATTCAAATAAAAACATCATCAACCGGATATCGTACAGTATTACAATTACAATTATACGGTTTACAAGTATTTATTACCTAGTTAGTAATAAACTTGGTTACGAACTGACTTTGTCACGGCCTCCTAATCTATTTTTTGCAATCGGCAATTGTCAATGTCACGATAGTCGTTCGTATTTTTCGAAAATCCGTACTACAATGAATAGTCGAAGCTACAAGTATCCATCGAAGGCAACTTCACCATAGACAAAATATAGAAAAATTATAGACTTTATTCGGAGGCGGGTCTTTTTTAGTGCACATTTTATAATTATTTACTTATTGGTTTGTAATAAATAAATAAGTAGTATTTAGTCAAAAAGTAAGCGAAAAATTATTGATCTACCTACAGGAGTGCGATTTTTGAATCTCATTCGGTGAGCTCAGCAGTTGGAAATGTAAAAATTACTATGGACGTATGCATCTTTCTACTGTTGATTTGACCTTCATAAATCGCACTCCTGAAGCATGATTTTTGAGAGTCAAATCAGCAGTAGAAAGATGCATATCTCCATAGTAATTTTGACATTTACAACTGCTGAGCTCACCGAATGAGATTCAAAAATCGTACTCCTGGTCAAAACATTTCCAAAGCTTAGAGTTTACAGTGTCCGGTGGATTGGGATACGAACGCTTATTTGAAGTGCTTAGGTGTAGGTACCTAAAACTGATGGAAAATAAGGAAACCAAATTGTAGAGTACCTACCTAATCATCCACCAACAAAATCTGGAAGGTAGCATAGGTATCTATATCAAAATTAAGAATATGAAGAAAAAAATTAACGAAAGGCTTTAATGGACTTAGTATCCAGAGCCGTTAAAGATAAAAAAAAATGGTTAGGATCCTTAACACAATGCGACTTTTTGCAGCGCTTCTGCAACGATTCAGTCGCGATATAGCATCGATGCAAACGCGATACAGCATCAATGCTAGACGGCCCGACAGCACAGTCGGTAGTGAACCTGCCTGCTGTGCCGAGGGTCGCGGGTTCGAATCCCGTAAGGGACAAATATTTGTATGATTAATATGAATATTTGTACCCGAGTCATGGATGTTTGTATCTATATGTGTATTCTATATCGTTGTCTAGTTATCATAATACAAGTCCAGGCTAGATTCTGGAACTTTAAATGTGACTAGATAATTAATTTGTGTGACAATGTCCAAGATATATAAATGCAAACGCGATACAGCCACGACGCAAAACGTTCGTAATATTTGATCAGTTATTCGTTGACTGCCTTTGTCGCAATGCACACGCACGTGTTCGTTCATTAATATAAACATGCGTGTGCATCGCTACAGTCATACTTTTGAATCGATAGGTATAGCTTGGCAAAAAAGTCATGATCGTGGTGACAGGTGGAACTAAAATTTTAGTATGGTGGTGTTGCCAGGTTATGCATAATTTTAACGTTCTTGCGTGGAGGCAGCGCCCTCATTTTTTATCACGACTTTTTTGCCAAGCTGTACATTGCTGTAGCGATGCAGTCACGCGATTGGCAAACGCGCGTTTTTATAGCTGCAAAAAGTTGCAGTTTGTAAAGGGCCTACTTTTGATATAATTTTATGTTATAAGGTAAAATACTTTTTGGTTGGAGTAAAAAAAGTTAGCTGTCAGTTTCTTTCGAATTATTGATTTTCTGCCCTTCTGCAAAATGGCGTAATAAAGATATATTTTGATATAAATTGTATTAATAATGTGGCTAACACCACTAGGATTTCAACAGCAGAGCGTGGTTTACGACTAATAACGTAATAAGAAGAAATTAAATATGAATAAGATGTTATAAAAATATTAAAAGGAAAAATACTACCACGTCTTGTAGAAGGAGCAAATTTTTCAAACTGGAAATACCGTTCTAAATTACTTCTAGAAGAGAAAGGATTGATCACAGCCGTGAATAATGATATTAATCGCAAAGAAAAAGAAGACTTAGAAATGGATAGTAAAGCCTCAGTAAAGCAAGAAGTTTTATCGTACAATGTCAAGCGATCAGTAGTTAAATAGAAATAGTAAAGAAATCTACGACAGCAAAACAAATTGCATAACAGATGGTGGAGCTGGACTGCTGGATGAAAAACACAAGATCTCCACTCTCTCCACAATTTATCCACCCACAGTAGTCAAAGTAAACCCACCGAGTTTGGGCTCGTTTAGACTGATGGTCTCGATGCTTAGTTGCAAGCTTACAGATGGTGATTATGATTAGGGGGAAACCTAACTTACTAAAAAATACAATTTTTGTGTCATGCTCTGAGGCAGAGCCACCATCATAGAAAGAAATTAATTATGTCATAAAATGATGTATGTAAGACGAACATAATGTACATATACCGATATCGATGTACGTGTATCAGGTAATGTTTAAATAGACATTGATAGTGGCTCTGCTGCAGAGCATATTCTCTAGCAGAGCCACCAAGTTAATGTACTCAGAAAAGATAAACGCCACTAATTTTGGATGAAAACTGATGTACGTGTAGTGTTTATTTTTACGTGTTGAAAAATACCACTATAAGACAGTGGTTTAATTTATATAAACGTTACTAAAATGCACGCAGAAAGAGACTGATTATTTTATGTCAGCAACGGTTTTTCTAGACACAGTTAGTTAATAAACTAGGTGTAAATTTTATGCCGAGGTTACGCTGTGGGAGACGGGGACACAGATATGTTTTACAATGGAAAATAACATCTGTGTCCCTGTCTCCCACGGTGTAACCTCAGCATAAAATTTACGCCACGTTTATTAATAAGGCCCTGTGTCTAGAAAAACCTTTGTTGACATAGTTTAGGCGTAAGGTGTCCATTTCTTAAAATGCCTTCTTCTATATATGTCCATTTCTGACCACTGGGAAAAACTAGAATAAACAAATTAATATTTAAAATAAAAAAACTTTTTTTTCCCTTGATTTTATTGATTTTTTTTTTCATGCTTTACAGAGTGGACATATAACGAAGTAGTCAAATCCAGAAATGGTCTTCCTTAGAACTAGTCTTACCAAGAAGTGGTCGAATCCAGAACTGGTCATATACAGAAGAAGGCATTTTAAGAAATGGACACCGAATGCGTAAACTATGTCAGCAACGGTTTTTCTAGACACAGATTGTCTTAGGGCCTTATTAATAAACGTGGCGTAAATTTTATGCCGAGGTTACACCGTGGGAGACAGGCACACAGATGTTATTTTCTATTGTAAAACATATGTGTCCCCGTCTCCCACAGCGTAACCTTGGCATAAAATTTACACCAAGTTTATTAACAAGGCCCTAAGACAATCTGTGTCTAGAAAAGTGTGCGTATTGAGGATTGAGGAGCCACATTTGATATTGAAAAAAGGATTCTATGGCCATTTTGTGGGAAATTTGTAGATTTTGTAGGCCCAATCCTGGACTTTGTAGCAAAAGTATAGAGAAGTTACATGAACATAAAGGTGGCTCCTCAATCCATAACGTCAGGATTGAGGAGCCACCCTGTATCTCTGAAAGTACGTGATGAATCTTTTTGAAAATTTTGTAGGATTTTGTAGGAGTTGGAAAAAGATCCTACAAAAAAAATCAGCTCTCTACGACTAAAACTGAAAAAGCTACAATACTTTGATACTGGCTCCTCAATCCTGACGCATCAGGATTGAGGAGCCACCCTGTATCTCTGAAAGTACGTGATGAATCTTTTTGAAAATTTTGTAGGATTTAGTAGGAGTTGAAAAAAGATCCTACAAAAAAAATTTGCTCTCTACGACTAAAACTGAAAAAGTTACAATAGATAATTTGATTGTGGCTCCTCACACCAGATAAATGCCTATAACTACATATGTACGTAACGGAATTCACAACCGATGATGCCAATATTTAGTAGAAATTTCTACTAAATATTGGCGTAGTCAAATGTCGCGTATCATCAAAACCTACAGAGCTACGCGTTTTTTCAATTTTCCATATTAAGCCACCATATAGGGTGACCACTAATAAGTTAAATCCTGAGACACATTTTAGTACTATGAAGTTGGTGGCGTATTATGTCCGGAAAAAGAATGCATAATATTACTTTTCCCTTAGTCGCCTCGTCAAGTACTTACCTAATATTTAGTTCAAATTATTTTAGCTTCTTAACCGCTTGTTCGTTGTTAATCAATCGTAATTTTATGTATAAATTTTCCTAAAAATATATTCAGTGACCAAAAAAACTCGAAATGCAATAAATTTTTAGGTAAGTGTAAATTCCTAAACAAATGTACTTAAAATTATCAGTACTTACTACTACCTACTATACGATCCTGAAATTTGGTGATGCATTCAGGAAACCACAGACAGGTACGCACCAAGGTAGGTACTTAACTAGTTTTGAATCATGTTAAGTACTTCATATCTGTTATTTCAAAGGGGATATTACCTTTGGCGCGCTCCATACAAACGAAGTCCGGTCATATTTTTAGGAAAATGTATACCTCAAATTACGATCAATTATCAACGAACAAGCGGTTAAGAAGCTAAAACAATTTGAACTAAATAGTAGGTAAGTACTTGACGAGGCGACTAAGGGAAAAGTAATCTTATATATGCATTCTTTTTCCGGACATACATAATAAGCCACCAACTTCATAGTACTAAAATGTGTCTCAGGATTTAACTTATTAGTGGTCACCCTATATGGTGGCTTAATATGGAAAATTGAAAAAACGCGTAGCTATGTAGGTATTATAGTAATTATGAAAAAAAAGCTGCACTTTGTGATGGAAGCAAGCCGCTTTGTATAGTGATAGAAGGGATCAAAATAAGCGATTTGACCCGCAGCAGCGCAACTTTCATCCCTTAGGAACACAGATGGCGCCACTTCTTTACATGTAACTTCAAAAAATTCTACAAGCCACACCGCCAAGCCACCGGCTTCACCGATTTCATTCATTAAGGTGTCTATCGAAAGAACATTTATTATTAAATGATAAAAAAAAATAAAAAGCAGAAAATCCGTAATGGCTGCAAAAAGCCATGCATTTTTGTAAATTTTTCAAAGTTATTTTTCAGTTTTTTCTTAATAATATTTCAAAAATTTATGAATTAGGTATATTTTTAATTATTCACATTGTTAATAAATCAATAACACGTTTAATAAAAAAAACTGCATGTCAATATCTTTAATAGTTAGGAAAATATTTAAGATTTCATAAGCAGGCACGGTGCGCCCCAGTCATAGTAATTATGAAAAAAATACAGAATTTTGTGATGGAAGCAAGCCGTTTTGAACAGTGATAGAACGGACCAAAATAAGCAATTTTACCCGTGGCAGTGAAACATTCATTCTTTAGGATAACAGATGGCGCCACATATTTTAACAATCTTCTAGTTACAGAAACTAAACGGCTACGCAGATTTTAATTATTTAAGTGTCAAACGGTTCGTGTTATTAAGTTTCAACTTAAAAAAATAATAAGTCAAATATTTTTAAAAATGAAGTGCAAAAATAAATATGTACTTACAAAAATTAAAAATTACTTACAAGTTTTCAATAAACTTCGTTGAACAATGTACCTATGATGTGTGTATTTTTTATTTGAGACTGATCTATTTCGAATCTAAAATAAAAACTGCATCGAAATCGGTTTAGTAGTTTTGTAGATATTAGCTTAGATCAAATAAAGTTAATGGATAGGCCTTACGCGTACATTTCAAACCAGAAAAATGAGGCAAAAAAAAATGAAATGTATACTTCAAATTTGTATGCAAAGTGCCCTAGATTTGACAGATAATGGCGCTAGTTTGTATGGACCAAGTGCACCAGTAGTTTGCTTCAACTTACCGCGCTATAGGCCTATCCATTAATTTTATTTTGATGTAAGGAAATATCCTTACATCAAAATAATATTAATGGATATTAAAGCGCGGTAAGTTGAAGCAAACTACTGGTGCACTTGGTCCATACAAACTAGCGCCATTATCTGGCCTATGTCTAGCAGCGGACGTCCGCTGCTAGACATAGGCCTCCTGCAAAGATCGCCACAACAGAGCCGATTCTGCTCTACCCTCATCCAACGAGTGTCCACTACCTTCACCGGATCGTCGGTCCACCTTGTGGAGGCCGCACGATACACTTTCCGGTACGCGGCTGCGCGGTTGCCACTCAAGAATTCTTCGGTCCCATCTGCCAGCCAGCCGTTCTGCAAGCAATATGCCCAGCCCATTGCCACTCTAGTTAGCAATTCTTGATTGTGTCGACTTCATTTCTGATTCGATTTAGGAGGTTTGCCCTTTGGTTGACTTTCAGCCTTTAAACTATGCCTTCATTTAGTGATAGACCACGTAACAGCATAATTTATTATAATACATTTTGATTCCCACAGCCGCATTTACAGAATATTTTAAACTAAAGGGTGCAAGGCAGGTCGACGTTTCGGCAACTACAGCGCATTGTGTCCGCCGCAGCCTGATTTACGAGCGCATTGGTCGAAGAATTTTTGCAATATAATAGTTCCCATCCCATGTCTAAAGACCTCCTAAGGTTGATGGACTCCACAATGGCCAAAAGTTACTGCGATTTGGTCAGAATTATCCCTCTTCGACTAATACACTTGTAGGTAAATCAGGCTGCGACGACCATTGTATATTTTGACTATTGTGGAGTCCATACATCTTAGGAGGTCTTGTTACATCCCTCAAATAATAAGATAGACTTATTATGGGAACTATTAAATAGAAAACATTCTTCAACCAATGCGCTTATACATCAGGCTGTGACGGACACAATGCGCTGTGGTTGCCGACTCGTCGACATAGCTTCCGCCCTATAGTGTAAAAAAAACCTGCAAAGGTGGCTGTGGAAATTATACGTACGTAAATAGATATGTTTTGAAATGCTATACTAATATACTTAATACAATAAATTATGCTGTTACGTCGTCGCTAACAAAATTAAGGCCAAGTAAAAATGCTGTAAGTCACTCGGAGGGCAATCCACAGAGCTAGATTGTCCCTGCGTGATCGAATAAGAAATAAAGAGATCCGAAAGGTAACCTGGGTAGCCGACAGCCCAACACAACCCGGAGAATTGCTAACTAAAGTAGCAATGGGCTGGGCCACATTGCTCGCAGTACGGATGGGCGATGGGGCTGAAAAGTTCACGAGTGGCGACCGCGCAGCCGCGTACCGGAAAGCGTATCGTGGGTAGGCCTCCAAAAGCTAGACAGACGATCCGGTGAAGGTAGAGGACGCTCGTTGGATGAGGGTAGTACAGAACCGGCCCTGTTGTGGCGATCCTTGCAGGAGGCCTATGTCTAGCAGCGGACGTTTATCGGCAGACATTACAAATATCTACAAAGCTACTAAACCGATGTCGATGCAGTTTTCATTTTTAGATTCGAAATAGATGTCTAAAATAAAAAATACAAACTTCATACATTGTTCAACGTAGTTTAGTGAAAACTTGTAAGTAATTTTTAATTTTTCGTACAAATTTTTTTTTTCACTTTATTTTTAAACATATTTAATTTTGACTTATTATTTTTTTAAGTTGAAACTTAATAACACGAACCGTTTGACACATAAATAATTAAAATCGGCGTAGCCGTTTAGTTTCTGTAACTTTTAGAAGATTGTTATAATATGTGGCGCCATCTGTGATCCTAAAGAATGAATGTTTCACTGCCACGGGTAAAATTGCTTATTTTGGTCCGTTCTATCACTGTGCAAAACGGCTTGCTTCCATCACAAAATTCTGTATTTTTTTCATAATTACTATGACTGGGGCGCACCGTGCCTGCTTATGAAATCTTAAATATTTTCCTAACTATTAAAGATATTGACATGCAGTTTTTTTTATTAAACGTGTTATTGATTTATTAACAATGTGAATAATTAAAAATATACCCAATTCATAATTTTTTTAAATATTATTAAGAAAAAACTGAAAAATAACTTTGAAAAATTTACAAAAATGCATGGCTTTTTGCAGCCATTACGGATTTTCTGCTTTTTATTTTTTTTTATCATTTAATAATAAATGTTCTTTCGATAGACACCTTAATGAATGAAATCGGTGAAGCCGTCAGGCTTGTAGAATTTTTTGAAGTTTCATGTAAAGAAGTGGCGCCATCTGTGTTCCTAAGGGATGAAAGTTGCGCTGCTGCGGGTGAAACCGCTTATTTTGGTCCCTTCTATCACTATGCAAAGCGGCTTGCTTCCATCACAAAGTGCAGCTTTTCCTTAAAATATCTCCATAATAACTAGGACTATTGATGATACGCGACATTTGACTACGCCAATATTTAGTAGAAATTTCTACTAAATATTGGCATCATCGGTTGTGAATTCCGTTACGTACATATGTAGTTATAGGCATTTATCTGGTGTGAGGAGCCACAATCAAATTATCTATTGTAACTTTTTCAGTTTTAGTCGTAGAGAGCAAATTTTTTTTGTAGGATCTTTTTTTAACTCCTACTAAATCCTACAAAATTTTCAAAAAGATTCATCACGTACTTTCAGAGATACAGGGTGGCTCCTCAATCCTGATGCGTCAGGATTGAGGGGCCAGTATCAAAGTATTGTAGCTTTTTCAGTTTTAGTCGTAGAGAGCTGATTTTTTTTGTAGGATCTTTTTCCAACTCCTACAAAATCCTACAAAATTTTCAAAAAGATTCATCACGTACTTTCAGAGATACAGGGTGGCTCCTCAATCCTGACGTTATGGATTGAGGAGCCACCTTTATGTTCATGTAACTTCTCTATACTTTTGCTACAAAGTCCAGGATTGGGCCTACAAAATCTACAAATTTCCTACAAAATGGCCATAGAATCCTTTTTTCAATATCAAATGTGGCTCCTCAATCCATACGCACACTCTAGAAAAACCGTTGCTGACATAAAACAATCAGTCTCTTTCTGCGAGCATTTTAGTAAAGTTAATATAAATTAAACTATTTTTCAACACGTACGCTATAAACACTACACGTACATCAGTTTTCATCCAAAATTAGTGGCGTTTATCTTTTCTGAGTACATGTACTTGGTGGCTCTGTTAGAGAGTATGCTCTGCAGCAGAGCCACTATCAATGTCTATTTAAACATTACCTGATACACGTACATCGATATCGGTATATGTACATTATGTTCGTCTTACGTACATCATTTTATGACATAATTAATTTCCTTCTATGATGTTGGCTTTGCCTTGGCTTTGCCTCAGAGCATGACACAATTTTTTCGGTAGCTATTTTATTTTCACTGTAATATTTTTAGTTGTTTTAGTTGTTTGAATCTAAATAAACGCTTTAACTTTATTATTACGTGGTGATATTGCTCTATAACTTTTTTTATAATTTATGTTTCATTTAATTGTGTTATCACTGTTTTCAATAATATGGAAGACGTTGTGGTATAGTGGCAAATACCTATGCCTTCCGTGCAGAAGGCGATGGTTCGATCCATGCCCAGACCGAGTCGCACCGTCGAGTTTTTAGGAATTTATCTAAGATGTTTTAGTTGTTTTGTAAGGACACTCCTGATTAACACTTTCGTTGCTAAGCTCAAAATCATCATCCTCGCGCAGTGCTAAAACTGACGCCCCTCGTTGGTCGTGCTCGTGCGCACAGTCGTTACGTAAAAACGACCAATGTGATCACCTCGTGGGTCGCCCGCACAGACGTAAGGTTTGGGTGACTCACGATGTAGGTCGTGTGCACAGTCGTAACGGTGAAACTATAAACTTGGCTCGTCTCGTGGCGTGGGTCACCCGCGCAGGCGTAAGGTTGTCGGTGACTCGCGCGGTAAGTCATAAGCACAGCCGAAATGCAATATAACTGACTCCCACTTTAGCACTGCGGCCCATTTGTCACCGACCTACGCCGTGGGTCGGTCGTCAGCAGCAAAAGTGTTAAAGGCATAAAACATGGATTTTGATTTAAAACCACCTCTGAAACCCTCCGGTACCATCGGTCTACTTTCCCGAACGGTCCACTTTCACTATTCGTCTATTTTACCAAACCGTCCACTTATATTTTTCCTCATCCGTCAACTTCCCGATCAGTCCACTTCCCCAATCGCTCCACTTTTCACTATCTATCACATACATGCATACTCTCTCTACAATTATACTTAAGAACTCACATTTTTTCTTCATCTAAGTACGTCTATAATTCTACGAATAAAATGAAAACCTCTGAAGTGTCCGTTTTAATAAATAAATAAGTACATCGATTATTTTATCACTGTAGTAGGTAGGTAATAAATTTTATTCACAATTATACTAATAACTAAAGATTACCCACGACTTCGTCCACACAAATTATATAATTACCAGATTTTAAGTCTAATAATAGCTATCAAACAATAAAAGTTTCATCGAAATCGGTTTAGTAGTTTTTGCATGATGTGCGAACAAACAAACAAACAAACAGACAGACAAAATTTCTAAAAAAGGTTGATTTGGAGTCAGGGATCCCTAAAAACTATATCGTAATCTTTTTCTTGTAAATATCTTCAATGTACAGACACACTTCAGTTACAGTTTTATAATAGTTTCGATTCGATTAATTTCCGATATCCAGGGATAGTTTTCAGCACAAAATAAAGGCACTTGAATAGGAAAGTATGCTGGCAATGCTGGGATGTTCTCTTCAAGTCTGAAAAAAATTATATGATTTTTATTTAAGTAGGTACTTATACTTAACTTAAATTCTGCAAAGCCAGATTACCTATTTTTTTAGACAGGTTAGCCATAACTACAAAACTGCTAGGTGTGAGTCAATGACGGTGGTGAAGAGGGAAGAAACAGCATTTTAGGCAAAGTTCTTAGAAATAATGGCGCATTTCCACCAGAGCTGCGCGAGGAAACTAAACTATAAACGCGGAAAAATCCATCAAGAGCTTTGCTCCAATTTCTTAGCCTCGCACAGCGCAGCTCTGATGGAAAAGGGATAATTTTTACATACAATGCGAGGTAGATCTTGTAGAGATGTGTGCTCGGGATGCGAGTGAGGGATGGGAGCTAAAGATTTATGCAATGTATGTTTGCGAGGTACCGTATGTAAGCATATTATCAGCATCCTCACTTAGCATCAGGTCAGCTTACTCACACAGCTTGTCCGTTTCGCAGCTTAACTACGCATCCTCGCACAGCTTTGGTGGAAAGAGTAACATAATTAAGTACCTACTAGTAGTTTCGAAGATCCTCTGCGCATCCTCGCACAGCTCTGGTGAAAAGGCATCCGAAACGCGGTTTCAATTCAACTTTGTTTCAAAACCCCTGTGTTCAGCTATGGAGTCTGGAGTATAGCTTAGGATATTATATTCACTACAATTGACTAGTAATGCTATTTTACAGAATTGTACAGAAATAAGAAAAATTGCAGAAAGTACAATTCTCTCTCACACAGAAACTTCACTGCACTTCACTAAAAATGTTAACTAATTCGTGATTAATTCTCGAAAATTACCCACACAATGACAAAAAGAGACCTCTTGACTTGTCGTTCACTTTATCGAAAAAATGACAGTTTTTCGTCTATCAAATTCAATTTATCGAGCATGACAGTTTGTATTGTGGTACGGTTTGATCGAGAAATGTCAAACTAATTTCGTCGACCTATCGTCAACTCAATGTCCAAAAATTAACGAACATTTTCTCGGCAGTTCTCGCTATGTCAAAATTCTTAAGTCTATGACTCTGGAGTAACTTTACCACTACGAACTATTTACTTAGACCAGGAATATAAAAAACCTGATTTGGGGGCGCTGCAACAGACTGTCACCTTTAATGTTAGTGTTCCAAGTACAAATATTAGTTCCAATGATTTTCCGCAACATGGCGAGGTTTTTTATATTTCTGGTCAGGCCTTACTTATATTTGATTTTAGAAATACCATTGTAGGCTTAGATCAAAGTAAAATTAATGGATAGGCCTAAAGCGCGTTAAGTTGAAGCACACAACTAGGGCAATTGGTCCATACAAACAAGGACAATTGTCTGTCATCTCGGTACAAATTTGAAGTATATTCATTTGTTTTGCCTCATTTTTCTGGTTTGAAATGTTTGCGTAAGGCCTATCCATTAATTTTAATTTGATCTAAGATTGATAAGTACAGACAAAGGAATCTCATCTCGGTAAAATTACAAGTAGGTACTACTTACACTTAGGTACTTTTCTCACACATTTGTTTTGGAAATTTATTCAACAAGCTGGCTGAGCGGAGAAACTGAGTTTTATCAATTAATAAGATTACATGAAATCTCGGAGCTGAGGTTTTAACAGCTACACGAAAAAATTACTTAATGGTCATGGTCGCAACATAGCATTATCACATCATTTTCGGTGGTACAAGTTTACTCAAAAATATTAGACTGTTTTAGATATTTTTTCACAACTAGCTCTTTTCTGGCTTTGAGTCAAGAAAAAAAGGCTTATCTAAAAGTGGAAACTCTATTTTAGGGATCTATTGTACGAAATTTCCATTGGTATTATGTATCATTGCCTAAACATATCGATGTTGAAAACTTGCAGCGAGATCTTAGTCTATGACTTCGTCGAAGAAATGTCCGCTTAACATCTGTCAAATTCAATTTATCGAGCACTGACAGTTTGTTTCGTGGTACGGTTTGATGGTCCAAGTGTCAAAACTGACATCGGTCGTTCGCAATTGCGGATTAAAAGTGATTGTAGTACCAAAATCATCGAAAAATGTCACGCAATATCGACGATCGAATTTCGTGGTAGCACCCCAGGGCGCTTAAAACTATCAATCTAAACGACTTTCACAATAGAACCAACTTCGAAATCCCCAAGAAAATCAGCTGTTTCATACATTGTTATCGAAAAGCTGTTGAAATTTTCTATGGAACAGCTGATTTTTTCCGCGTTTACGATATTGGCTCCATAGTTAAAGTTTGATGGTCTTTAGCACCCACGGACTTAAAAAAAGACGGACGTAATGTGACACTAAAAAGACGTGAAGCATGCAAGGTCCTATACATATTCGTTTGTTCTACAAGGGACCTACACACACACAGATGCACCATTCTAGGCGCAGGTCCTACAACCGTTCCACCACCACCATTTTGTACCACGCGACAGTTTGTCAGCACGCCCACAAAAATAAATGAGTGCTTCACTCGTGATTAGACGAGATTACGTCCGTCTTTTTTCAGGTCCGTGTTAGCACCCTGTTCGTTTCGCTCTCAGTTCAGTTCTGTTATATTTCATAAGAGTTTTACACATATGGAACAAAAATACGTGTTTTTAGTCCAAGATAACTGTCATATGATATTGTAGTCCTTTAATAGGCACTGATATCAGTTCTGTAGCAATTTCAATAATAGACAAAGTTTACCAGTAAATATATGAAGAAAAAACATAAAGGTCGTAGCTATTCTATACAGTTACACATGAACATACCTATGAGTAAATTGAGTTACTTACCAAAGCATGGGATCACCCAAAATCTACTTATAAAAAAACGAAACGCGGGGTACAATATTAAGCTTTCGAAAAGAAATATTTTTTCGCTATAAATTAAGGGTGGATACGAAAACGAGTTTTTCATACGGCAGTCGGTTAACACGACTTTATAAATGGCAAAATTAAACACATAAATAACGTACGAAACGCAATACACCATGTAGAAGTTTCACTGTGCTCCTATTTCATAGAAAGGTTTTCAATTACGACTCGGTAACTACTGATGTTTGTTAATGAAAGAGTTGAGTTATTAACCTTTTTCAACGAAATAATGGATTAAAATAGTAGTAAAAGATTGTTGTAGTGGAAGAAATTTGTAATGTGTTTATTTTTTGTGTATTTTAAAATCACCCATGCCTGTTTTCATGAAAGAACGGTCGCACCGTTCCATTGCATCCTGCAGGCAAGCAGGACAGATTAGTGGAAATTTTTAATAACCAAATTCCATTCACAGCATTCAATTCCAATTTCAATCATCATGCCATCATGTGGTACATTAGATTATGTTACATGTTAGAGGTACTATTTCAGAAATTAACCCTATTAAGGTGCTTAATTTAGCCTTTTTCTACTTACAAGTCTTACAAGAATTACAAGTCTACTTAGAAAACGAGACACAATTAAGTGATTCAAAAAAAGTGTTATTATTTCCATAGTTTCAACGATCTGAAGCATCCTCTTTATTTATTTCAAAACATGAACTGAATCATATGAAAAAAAATAACATGAATAGTTTTCGCGAATGTTGCGTAAACCAGTTTTCCTTGATAGCATTTTTTAGAACACATCAATGTCAATACTAAACAATGACGAACGCAAAGAAATCTACTAATGTTGACAAATTATCCAAATTTCTTCCAAGAATCATTCAAAAGTCGTCTAAGTTTACAAACAAAGTAAACATGAATGGCTATAGCAAGCTAGAATTCATTAGTTCAGTAACAGGCAATGAGATATCTTGTGCAGTGATACTTAATGAAAATTAAAAGAACTGACACTATGTACACATATCACATAAAGGAAATGATGTTCGTGAGTACTTGTCGAAAAACGTTCGTTAAATTCGGTCTATACGCTGGAGTACTACTTGTGGCTGTAGGAATTTCCATTGTGCCATACTTTTTGAGTAAATCGACACAGAAAGCAATTCAAATACATCGTCATTCAAGATTCGCAACAGATTTAAAATATATATTATTCTGGAATCAACCTAAAGAAGTATTACCACCGACGTTTCAATATCATGAAAAACTCCCAGAATTTGCTATAGGACAAACTTTGTTTATTAAACAGAAATGTAAATACATAAATTGCTACGTAACTTATGATAAAAATTTGCTTAAAAACGATAAACATTTTGATGCTGTCGTTTTCAATATTCACGAAATAAGAAACCTAAATCCAGACCAATTGAATCTATCAAGATCTCAACATCAGAAATATGTTTTCAAATCCCACGAATCAGCAGAAAAGTATCCCATCTGTTTTCCGTTTTACGAAAACTTTTTTAACTGGACGTGGACTTACAAACTCGACTCAGATATCGCACATCCATTTTTCAATATTTACGACGAAAACAATACAATGATTGGACCAAAACGTACTATGAAATGGCTAACAAAATTGAAACGAATAAATAGATTTAAGAAGAAACTTGAACATAAGCACAAGGCAGTCGCATGGATAGTAAGACAATGCAAACTCAAGAGGAAACATAAAACGTTTATTGCCGAACTTCAGAAAGAATTGGAAGGTTATAATTATACTTTAGATATTCTAGGACCTTGTGGAAAAATCGAATGTCCAAGAGGACAACACGTCAAATGCTACAAGATGATAGAAAGACAATACTACTTCCAGCTTGTTCTAGAAGATTCTTTCGCAGATGATTACGTTACTGATAAGCTTTATAAAGTGTTGCAACATGCAACTATACCTATTGTTTTAGGTGGAGCTAACTATAACAGGTAAGACACATGCACGGAGAAAACTATCTAGTAGAAGATGAGTAGCAGTTCAATGTAATATAAGATACTAATATTATAAAGAGGAACGATTGGATTTTTTGTTTGTTTGTTTGTTTGTATTAAATAGGCTCCGAAACTACTGGCCCGATCTGAATAACTCTTTCACCATTAGAATGCTACATTATCCGTGATTAACATAGGCTATAAATAAAATAAACCCGTTATTAAAAACGGATTAAAGTGTGTTATTCTCAGTGGGACCAACAACAACGAAAACGCTAAAATAAAAGCTGCTGTCCCACACATTTGGTTCAAATAGGATCGCAGTTTTGTATGGAACAGCTGTTTTTATACCGCCATTTTTACCCTTCTCATTCTTGTTATTAATTGTATTTGTCTATTCTGCGTGTACAAATATAGTAGATTACACACCGAGGACAGGAAAGTAAGAAAGGCCTCAGATCTCATGTAATTATCAACAAACATGTGATCTGAGACTTTCTTATTTACTGTCCGAGGTTAGTATACTATTTATCTCCTCGACGGAGGTGGAAAGCAACAACTTCGTTTAGCGCAGCGGGACGATAATTGACGCTTTCCGTCCGGAGGGGAGAAAAAGAATATTTATGTTATGTCATGTTTTATTTCACGATTTCGACATTGGTCCCATAGAGAAAGTTGTTCAGTTTGATGGTATGGGTCTGATAATCCCCTTGAAAAAATCGACAGCATATTAAGAAAGATTCTATATTTAAATGCATAGATACATACATAGCGAATGGAATTTGTTAACTGGTAATTACATGGAGATTATAGTATTTAGTTACTCAATACATCATATTACAGTCGTAATTTGAGAGAGACCGAATTAATTGTATGTTTACTGATAAATGTTGTCGAATCGTAATATATTCGTTTCAATTAAGGGCGAAAATATTGTCCGATGTCCTACATAGCTTTCTGGCTAATTCTGATTAGCTTAAATTTTTATACAGGGTGTAAGTGACAGCCTAGCAAATACTGAAACGGTGAACTCAGACCATCAAACTGAACAATTCTCACTATGGATCGTACCTACCTCAGGAAACGCGAAAAAAAATCATATGTCCCATCCAAAACTGCTGTACCTACCCGACTAAAATGTATGGGACTGTGACTTACACCCTGTATATCAGAAATAGATACTATCTGACATATCTTGGACGTTACTAAAGCTGTTTTAAGAATAAGTGAGAGGAAGTGTTTCAAATCTCTGTTTCTGTAATCGCTTTTAGCGATAAGACCGCCTTATTTGTACCTACTTGTAATTCTTTATCTGTATTCAAATGTATGTTCTGTTTTTGGTGTGCAATAAAGTATAATTGAATTGAAAATAGCCTTAAAATTTCGTTGCTGTTTGGAATGGAGTATAGATACCAACGCAGACAAGGACACTGTAACTTTAATCAATACGCAGATTGTGTTTTAAATTGAAACTTCTTTTTTCAGTTTTCTACCTCCGGGTGGTTTCATCAACGTCCAAGCCTTTAACATGAAGAAATTAGGAGCCATAATAGACTACTTAATCAAAAACCCAAAAATGTACGAGTATTTCTTTGACTGGATGAACCATTACTATTACAATAAGAGACCTAGGAACTACATATGTGACCTATGCACTAAACTGAATGAGAATGTTGAAGACTATAGCATTTATACCCAGTTCAGGGAATGGTGGAATTCTAACTATAAAGATATTTGTCAAAAGAGACATCTGCATAATAATATGTTTAGTAAGGATTACTTCTAAAATATTTTCTTTTTCAATCGCGTAACATAAGATTAATACTAAAAGATACGAAAATTAAAAAAATATGATGAGGTTAGATGGAACATTACAAAAATCACATATAGCATAATATGCTCACGTCTATATTAGCGGAGAGGGTAGTCAAAGACATTATAAAAACTTAGTACTTCACGAGTAGTACCGAAACTCTGTCCAGTGTGATAGGCAGTGAGCCTATCCACAATAGGTACAATACATGCCTCGAAATTAAAGCATGCAAATACAGGATTCTTCACGATGTTTTCCTTAACCAAAAAGCCAGTAGTGTTAGAAATTTCCGAATTTAGAAAATGTATCATGTATCTATGACAAAAATCGTCACATCTGAAAACAACCTATCCTTCCTTGGTCGCAGGATAATAATTATTTTATTATAAAGATAAGATAAGATAAATATTATTTATTTGCACACCAAAAATACACAAAAACAACAACAATATACACCAATATAAATACATTACAGTTTATTCGTTGAATAAAAATTGTATACAAAAATTTAAGTATTAAAGAATTCATTAAGATTTTTATAGTGTCCAAATCCTATTTTAAATGAAAACTATATAGTTCTAGGTATTTACTTTTGAATATTGCACATATCTAGGATTACGATCTTCAATCAAAGAAAAACTAATTTTGATTTCATCTCAGACTGCGATTTTCGATGCACAAATATTAAGAATAATTTTGACATGATTGAACTTTATGCCTATATGCTATTCGGTCCCACTGCTGAACATGTTTCTTTAATAAACTGTTTTTATTCTACAATATGAGGTTTACTTTAAACCTATATAAAAAGATACATTTTCGACTTGACTATAGACATGAATTTATACAAGGGTTCAGTATCCAACCTTTCCTCCTTTTTAATTTCCTCCCTTCAATACGATATCAATAACTCGGTATTATAAACTTATCCCTCATATACTTTTTAGTCGAATTTTTCCGTTACTTTGCTCATATCTCTTCGAACACATCTGTGATCGACATCCGTTCTGAATTATTATTGCATTATAAGTTGATATTTAAGTAGCAAGAGAACAAAGTTTCCTTGCAACAATTTAAGAAATGCTAAATCATTTTACATTTATCATTCAGATCGAATAATTTACATGTAAGTATCTTCTCTTTATCAAATCAGCCGAAGAACTGACAACCTATGGGGTGTCAGAGTTCTAGAGTGGAGACCGCGAACTGGTAGGCGTAGTGTGGAACGCCCTGCTGCCTGTAGGACAGACGACCTAAAAAAAGTGGCGGGGAGCGACCGGATGAGGAAGGCCGAGGACAGTGTTTTGTGGCGCGCCTTGGGAGAGGCCTATGTTCAGCAGTGGACGATAATAGGCTGATGCGGCGATGATGACGATGATTTTCACTTTGGAATAATAATAAGTTCTCGGACATTGTCATGCAAATTATTTAGTTCAATTTAAATTACCAGACCCTGGTCCAGGCTTTTATGATGACCAGACTACTATACAATACAGTGTTATAAATACAACAAGTGTTTACCCGCGACTTCGTCCGCACAAATCATATACCAGATTTTAAGTCAGATCATAAACTATCAAACAAAAAAAGTTTCATCAAAATCGGTTCAGTAGTTTTTGCATGATGCGCGAAAAAACAAACAAACAAACAAACAAACAGACAAACAGACAGACAAAATTTCTATAAAAGGTTGATTTCGAGTCAGGGATACCTAAAAACCATTTCGTAATTTTTTTTTTGTAAATATCTTCAATGTACAGACACACTTCAGTTACAGTTTTATAATATATACATTCATGACATGTCTACAGATATTCGTAGGAGCACTACAACACAAATACTTGTCCCTTGCCGGATTCGAAACCGCGTGCCTTTGGCACGGCAGGCAGTTTCTCTAAAGACTGAGCTAGATACCGGGCCTTTATCCGTCGCCGGAATTATTGTAGTAAAAATACTTTTGCCTTATATTAATCAAATGATTATGAAGAAAATCAATTTTTCTTTATTATTTGTATTGCAAAGTAAAATATCTGACTATTTTACGTATTGATAATGAATAGGACACTTATTATCTATGGTTAGCATAGACAAATGTGAACTGTCAAATCATGGCGGGTTGTCATTACTGATTGTAAAATCGAAATAAATGATTACTCTGAAAAGTTATCTGCATATAATTTATGAAGCCCTGCTGAAAACTTAATAGTGGCGACGAGAAAACCAAGAAGATGGCTGTAGCTAATGTGACAAGTATAGTGATGCCAGGAAAATTCGAGCCACACAAAGATAAGTGGGAAAATTACAAGGAGCAGTTGTTCTTCGCGTTGGAGGCAGCAGGTCACCTAGAAACTGAACAAAAACGAGCCCTGTTCCTGTCTCAGTGTGGCAAAGAAGCATTTGCACTAATCGTATCATTGTTGTCACCAAGGAAACCGAGCCAAGTTCCATTCGAAGAGATCATAAGCGTGCTTGACAAGTTTTTCAACCCAAAACCGCATCCAGTGATTGAAACTGAAAAATTCTATAAAAGGAAACAAAAGCGCGGCGAGACGATTACAAGCTTTGTGGCGGCATTACATGACATAAGTTCACGTTGTGAGTTCAAAGATTTAGAGCGGCGCATTGCAGAACAGTTGATTCTCGGGATAGGGGATGAAAACATTAAAAAGGAGTTACTCAAGATTAAATTAGATCGTCTTTCGTATGACTATGTAGTGCAACAAGCTTTGAATTTTGAGTCAATTCAACAGAGTAAACAAGAAAATGCAGATTCACAGATTCATTTTGAGGTCGCAGGATCGAGTTCTAATACGGGTGAGCCGATGGATATAAATGCAATCAGTAATCAAAAGCCATGTGTACACTGTGCAAAACGTCACGGAAATGCAAGATGTAGATTGATGAATGCAACCTGTTACAGATGTCATAAAAAAGGACATACTAAAGCAGCATGTAGTGAGAAAATTGTAAACAAAAAGCTGCGAGTAAATGAATGTGGCGATTGTAGTGCATCATCGAAAGAGGATGAGACAAGTGATGAAGACAGCTTTGGAGTTCACGGAGTTGCTGGTGAGGCGCGCATCAAGCCCTTCATGGTGGAGGTGTTGTTGAATGGCGTTCCGGTGGTTATGGAGGTGGACTCGGGTTCTTCGCGCTCTATTCTGCCGCACAGTGTATATCTACAGAACAGGAATAAATTCCCGGATCAATTGACGCCGTTTAAGAACAAATTAGTAACATGGACAAACGATGCATTGAATATCAAAGGAGAGATGACCGTGGACGTCACATTAAAGGAAAAGAAAGTTAAGTTGCCATTGTTGGTGAGCTGCGGGAGGGGACCAGCACTGTTAGGACGTGCCTGGTTTGAAGCATTGGGAATTTCAGTGCATTGCGTAAACTCTGTAAGCGAGGAGAAAGAAAAAAACTTTAGTCAAAAGTTTCCTCAGTTATTTGATGATAAGATGAACAAATACAAGGGACCAACGGTCCACATCGACTGTAAAGAAGGTACCACACCTGTTTTCCAGCGTGCTCGACCGGTACCATTCCCACTGAGAGAGAAAGTTAATGAAGAATTGAAAAGAATGATGGCAGAGGACATGATTACGCCGGTGAAGCACTCACAATGGGCTACTCCCTTGCGGATAGTACCAAAGCCAGATGGAACATTAAGATTATGTGGTGATTATAGGAGTACAGTGAATGCAGCCTGCCTGACAGATAGTTACCCACTTCCCACCGCAAATGAAGCTTTTTTTGAACTGTCGGGTGGTAAATTTTTCTCGAAAATTGATTTGAAACATGCATACAACCAAGTGAAGGTGGACGAGTCAACGGCAAACCTACTAACATTAAATACACCACTAGGATTAATGAAGATGAATCGTTTGGCATATGGTGTAAACGCAGCAACAGCAATTTTTCAACGGCTGATGAGTAACTTGTTGGCGGATACTGAAGGAGTGGCTTGTCTACTTGATGATGTGGTCGTTAGTGGATCAACCATGGAAGAACATGACCAAAGAGTTGAAGTAGTACTGCAACGACTTGATGAAATGGGCTTAAAACTGAATAAAAAGAAATGTGTGTTCGCTGCTCAACGTGTCACATTTTTAGGATATGAAATTGATGAAACAGGTATCCATCCAACTAAGGAAAAGATTCAGGAAATTGCAGATAAACCAGCGCCCAAAGACAAGAAGACGTTGAAAGCTTTCCTCGGACTGTACAATTTTTATGAACGATTTTTAATGGAAAAAGCCATTGTGTTACAACCACTTTACAGACTTCTTAAAGAGAAGGTGAAATGGCAGTGGGGCAAAACTGAACAAGAGGCTTTTGAAAGTGCAAAAAGTTTGCTTACATCAGATTTAACATTAGTGCATTATAGCTTGGAAAAAGAGTTGCTATTACTGTGTGATGCCAGCGAATATGGCGTTGGAGCGGTTCTAGTGCACAAAATGGAGGATGGTACAGAAAAACCTGTAATAATGAGCTCTAGAACCTTGCAAGACCATGAGCGTCGCTATGCCCAAATAGACAAAGAGGCTTTGGCTATCATGTTCGGTCTAAAAAAATTCAGACAATATCTGATTGGCCGTAAGTTTGTGATATGCTCAGACCACAAACCATTACTTGGAATATTTGGCAGAGGAAAACCAATTCCAGAGCTAATATCAGCACGTATGTTGCGATGGGCATTGATGCTGAACACATTTGATTACGAGATTCAATACCGGCCTGGCAAAGCGTTAGGTAATGCAGACAGCCTCAGCAGAATGCCTACGCCAAGTACAGAAGGAGAAGAAGAGATTTTCTTATTGGAACCATCTGATCTAATTGGCCTTAATTCAAAGAAAATTTCCAAAGAAACTGACAAGGATCAAGTGCTGAAGAGAGTTAAGTTCTATCTGTTACATGGGTGGCCAGATAAGGTAGACAGTGATTTGTTGCCCTTCCAAAGAAGAAAGGAATCCCTATCCTTAAGCAAGGAATGCATTTTGTGGGCCAACAGAGTAGTAATACCTAAGAGCATGCAGCAGATAGTTCTAAAAGCATTACATGAGGGACATTCTGGAGTAGTGCAAACAAAGATGTTGGCCAGAGCATATGTGTGGTTCCCTACTCTAGATGTAGATATAGAAAATTTAATAGCCCAGTGTGATACATGTCAATTAAACCGAAACAACCCTCCGGTTACTGAACACAGCTGGCCAGCTGCAAACAAAGCTTGGTCAAGAGTGCACTTGGATTTTATGGGGCCGTTTATGGGAAAGACATTTCTGGTGCTCGTGGACGCTTACAGTAAATGGCCAGTTATAGAAATGGTATCATCAATGTCAAGCAAAACTGTAATAGACATATTAAAAAAGGTATTTACAGATCAAGGATTGCCAGATGTGATCGTTTCAGACAATGGCTTAGCCTTTACCGGAGCCGAATTTCAAAACTTTGTAAAGAAAAACCAAATTCAACACTTAACTGGAGCCCCGTACCATCCAGCCACAAACGGACAGGCGGAAAGGACTATACAGACAATTAAAAGCAAACTTAAGAAAGTATCAGATTTGCCTTGGCAGGAGAGAATAGTAAAAGTAATGTTCCATATGCGTACCTCACCGAGCACAGTAACTGGGAAGAGTCCAGCTGAAATGCTCAATGGACGAAAATTTAGAACATTTTTATCTCAGCTGCACCCTGACACAGATGTTACTTTAGATAAGAGGGAAGAGAAGGAAGATGATAGGACAAAGGGTGAAGGAAGAAAAATAAAAAGATTCTCAGATGGAGATCAGGTTTTATTTAGAATTTTCAATATGAACCAAAGATGGAAGCGAGGGATTGTTATAAAGCAGGTGGCACCAGCATTGTATGAGATACAGACTGAGGATGGCTCAGTTCATCGTCGGCACGTGGACCAATTGCTCCGGACCAGATCTATTGAGACACAAACAAATTATGATCAGCGTAATGTGACTAGTGATGATGATACAGACAGCATTGCTATCCCACCACCGGAAGAATGGCCTGAAATTATCGGATATTAGAGATTTTGTGTTAGTGTTATATATGAGTATGTTAATAGATTTATAAGGCATTCTTTACTTGGGGGAAAGGTGTTGTGTATTGATAATGAATAGGACACTTATTATCTATGGTTAGCATAGACAAATGTGAACTGTCAAATCATGGCGGGTTGTCATTACTGATTGTAAAATCGAAATAAATGATTACTCTGAAAAGTTATCTGCATATAATTTATGAAGCCCTGCTGAAAACTTAATAATAAGTATTACAATACATTCATAAACTCAAGTCCCTTTAGGAATGGTCAGACATTTTGCTATAACTTCTAGCGATATGATTTATCAAATTTGTAAAGTAATCAGCATTTGTTAATTTTAGATCTAAATTCACAAAACCATTACACCACCATTACAGTGTCATGTACTTACTGATATACCTACTAGTTGGCCCATTCCGTTGCTGGGAGGTAATGGAAACGCTGACAGCATTAAATAACTGATTGTGTCCCATGCGCCCAATCTCATTCCCAATTTCCCAAAGACCTTGGATGGTACTAATTTTGGAGATCTAACTGGATAATACTCTACTGACATGGGTTACAGTTGGCAATAGAATAAATTACTTTTAGATTCATTCATACGAGATTTTGCTTGCGATCTCGTCCGCACCGGCTCCCTTCGCTTTGTAGCTAATGTAGCTAGCTAGCTATAAAATTAAGAACAATCAATAGCTTCATAAAAAACAGTCCTGTAGCGTTTGCGTGATTCTCGGACAAACAAACAAACAATCCAACAGTTGGTGATTTGGAGTCAGGGACAGGACACCTAAATAGGTACCATAATCTTAACTTTTTCTTTAAATATCTTCAATGTACAGCGACACTTATGTTACTTTTATAATAGTTTAGATTCAATCATATTCATTGTTTGGTAGTTTACCAACATCTAAGTAGAGTCATTTTGCAGGGTTTGCCCCGAACACTTGTCTCTCGCGCTCCAAAAGAAATTTACTGTTTGTATACATCATTACAGATAAAAGGTAATTAGTAACAGCAATTCATGCTTAGTTTCTGACCACAAAACACCACCAATGAAAGGAAATACGATTGAGATTGATACAGGGATGCGATTTTTGAATCTCATTCGGTGAGCTCAGCAGTTGAAAATGTCAAAATTACAATGGAGATATGCATCTTTCTACTCCTGATTTAACTTTCAAAAATCATACTTCAAGAGTGCGATTTTTGAAAGTCAAATCAGCAGCAGAAAGATACGTATCTCCATAGTAATTTTGACATTTTTAACAGCTGAGCTCACCGAATGAGATTCAAAAATCGTACTCCAGGGCGTAAGTGACAGCCCTGGCAAATACTGAAACAGTGAATCCAGACATCGCATACTGAACAACTTTTACTATGGAGCCACCCTAAGGAAAGTTGAAAAAAATCAGCGTATTCATACATTAGAATCGAGTAGGTAGAGCTATTTTGTATGGAGCAGCCTATTTTTTTTGCGGCTTCATAGTTAAAATTATTCAGTTTGATGGTCTGAATTCACCATTTCAATATTTGCTAGGCTGTCAGCTGTCACCAACGCCTGCACTTCTAATCTATGCGAGACGCAAAAAGTCTCTTGAAAATCATGGTTTTTCGATATTTAAAGTTAAAAAAGATAAAAGACGAAAATTTTGCTTTCTTTGAGAGTCGAAGTATCCGACCTTATGCGTCTCTCATCGAGAAATATTGACTGAAAAAGCTAATTTATCTGCAACGAAACAAAGAAAGAATTACCTTCCAATTTCTCGCAATCGGTTAAAAAGAAATATGATGGATGGCCGCTCGTCGCATTGTCAAAGAATAGAGGATAAAAAAGTATTCAATAATAAATCTGGGGAGGGCATGTCGATCACAGATGTGCCTCAGGAGATATCTGCCTTCAATGCAAAGCGGGAATATAACAAAGGGAATAAGGGTGAGGTGTTACGGAAACGTAGCGAAATAGGGCTGTATATACAAGGTGTTACAAAAATACAAATAAACCTTTAAGTGGGTGGTGTGGACCATCAAACTCAACAACTTTCACTATGGGACCAATATCGAAATCGCGAAAAAAAAATTTATGTTCTATACTCTACAAATCGTCTAGAGCTAAAATAATGTATGGGATATAAAATATTTTTTTCGCGATTTCGATTTCGGTCCCATAGAGAAAGTTGTTCAGTTTGACGGTCTAAACAACCCCCTTCAGAGTTTTAAAAATTTATTGTTACTTATGAAACACCTTGTAGAACCCAGAAACTTAAATGCGAATAATACAAGGTGTTACAAAACTACAAATAAACATTTAAGGGGGTGCTTAGAGACCATCAAACTGAACAACTTTCACTATGGGACCAATATCGAAATCGCGAAAAAAAAAATTGACAAATCGACTCGAGCATATGATGGGATAACAGTTTTTTTTTTCGCGATTTTGATGTTGGTTTCATAGATAAAGTTGTTCAGTTTGACGGTCTAAATAACCTCCTTGAGAGTTTTAAATATTTATTGTTACTTATGAAACACCCTGTAGATACAACAAGTAAATTGTGCCTTGAATTCATTTCTTAGCAACAAAAAAACTTTAATAAACTTTCTACACTTTCACACTCAAAATTTCAATCATCATCATCATCATCATCAGCCCACCATCGTCCACTGCTGAACAGAGGCCTCTGCCAAGGCGCGCCATAAAACTCTGTCCTCGGCCTTCCTCATCCAGTCGCTCTCAATATTTCAATAACACGAAGCAGATTTTGTTTCTATTATTATTTTTTTTTAAATAAATTTACTACCCTGGTTACTAGACCTTTTGGCTAAATCTTAATTTTCTTCTGTTTTCACATTAAAACGTTGGTATTCGACGTTTTGATGGTTCTTTTGAGTTTTTGGAGGCAATCGAAAGACGCAGGAAAAGCAGAGAAGTCCACAGGAAAGAGGTGAACCGACCGCTTTGCCGCGCTAAAATCACGGAACACTTTTCCTGTTTACGACCCATGCACCATCTTATTTCACTGAACTATATATTATTCACTTGCACGACACTTTGTTACGCAAAACAACACCAATTTTACGAACCAAAACTCACTATAAACAATAAAAACTCGATGAAATATAAGGACTCCAAACGTCAGCTACCAAAGCCCGCCAAAAACTCCTGTTTCTATTATGGTTGACGACAAATGTTGCTACTTAAGTAGCGGCTAAGTTTAACTAAGGTAAACTTTAGACTTGTAATAATCAATGAAAATTAGTTTTTGCGCACTTTTTTCGTAAACGTCGAAGTTGTGAGGATATTCCCATTTAGCAGGCTCCAAACGTAGTTTGACTCTATTTTGAATATAAAATTTTAAAACACGATCTATAAAGATATATCCGATAGTTTTATCAGATTTCATTTAAAATGTATAGGTAAGGTCACGGACCTGAAAAAAAACCGGACGTAATCTCGTCTAATCACGAGTGAAGCACCCATTTATTTTTGTGTGCGTGCTAGCGCACTTTCGCGCGGTACAAAATGGTGGCAGGTTGTAGGACCTAACGCCTAGAACTGGTGCATCTGTGTGAGTGTAGGTCCCTTGTAGAACAAACAGATATGTAGGACCTTGCATGCTTCACATCTTTTTAGTGTAACATTACGTCCGCCTTTTTTTCAAGTCTGTGAGGTAGTAAAACTCAAACTCAAAATGTTTTATTAAAAATAATATAACATGGATTTCTGGTGTCATTTTTAACTCTAATTAGCATTGCATACCTATTATTTCCATAAAGTTTCATATTTTTCAAACTGGTGGCTTAGGCCATTTATTTGGAAACCTGGCATTGTCTTTTGTGACTTCATTGAAATTCATTAAAGTATAGTTCGACAGGTATATGCCTAAACCATTGGTCCCAGGTGCTGCATCTGAGCACGCGAATGCGTGGTTTAATAGACCAGCGTGGCCCCTACCATTTGTTATCGTTGATTAATGAATTTCGAATCGAGTTGGGTGGCCAAGGGTCGAGAAATTCAATTTAAAAAAAGCTGATTTCTTTTCTAACAACATTTTTTAGGATTGTTTAGATTAATCTTACATGCTCACATATAGCAATTAGATGCGTGTGCAATCTGACCTAGATTTGCCATTATAGACTATAAACAATTGTGCTGGTAGATAAACAGGGCCCTTCTTAATATGCTGATACTTTTTAAGGGGATGATCAGACCATCAAACTGAGCAACTTTCTCTATGGGACCAACATCGATCGGGGAAAAAAATTCAGCTGTCCGATACAATTTGGCTCGAGTAGGTTTGTAATTTTGTGTAGAAGAGCTTTTTTTTGCGATTTCGATGTTGGTGCCCTACGAATAAGAGAATGTATGTATTTATTCTCTTATTCGTAGTTGGTGCCATAGAAAAAGTTGTTTGACGTGTCAACATATTAAGAAGGGCGTCTTTTCTTCTCGCTCTTTCGTAAAAATGTTAATACAAGCGTCAAACTTAGTGAGATTATAGAATAAACCCTACAGTATAACAACAAATAATAAAAACCGGCCACGTAATAAGCTGGTCTCGCGCTAAAATACCCGGAGAAAAAAAAGTGTTTTGTAAGTTGTCTCTTTGTTGTGTGGTGGTTTGGTACGGAACCCTTGACGCTGCGCGATTACCCCGACTCGCACTTGACCGGTTTTTACACTATGCTAATTGTTTTCGAACACAAAAAGTTATGTACATTTTCTCTAAATAAAAAGTTCTAACTAGGACCAATAGTAGAAGAAAAACAGTACAACTTGCATCAGGTGCGCGGCGGTTCGTTAACACCCATCGACTTCAATATATCGCCAAATCTAGCATTCGAATGTAATTACGCTCTCTGTTAGTTCGTGAAATAGTACACTTAACAGTCTATTTAGCCCATTACTTGTACGGATGTCTTGGGTAATTAGCAAGGTTTAGTGTGATTTTGCTTTGGGTGATTAGATAATGAATGTCAATAGTGTTATCCAGCCTAGAGAGCAAGAGGCTAGAAAGTCATCAACATCTATACTTATAAAACAGTTCCATCACTAACTGACTGGCAGACAACACAGCCAAAACCACTGAAGACAGAAACATGAAATGTGTATTAAGAAAGGATTTAAATGAGAGAAAATTCTAAAGGAGTTTTTCACACTCTACGCGAACGGAGTCGTGGGCGAAAGCTAGTTTTTCATTACTAGGCATAATTTGACCAGTGTTTATCCCATGGTTGACACATATAGTTTGAGACAACCCTAGATAACTTTTATGTACGAGAAATACAATACCTACAGGGTGAATCCTTTTAAACTAAGAATCAAACTGAACTACTTTTAATATGGGAGCAACGGAGCAAAAAAAAAATGCCTAGAGGAAAAAGTAGGCCTTGGCATTGCAGTTTAGTATGGAACAGATTTTTTTTTTGCTCCGATCGTTTTGCTGCCATACTAAAAGTTTTTCAGTTTGATGGGTAGACTGACTGTCTTAAAAAGACTCGTGCTTGTAACTGGACAGCATAATGCCACTTTACCCCAATGCGAAAACTGCATTATTCTGCGAAGTCATCTCAATATTAACAGTCATTTATGTTATTGACAGTCCTAAGCGATTTGGCAGCATCCTGTTCTTTAATATTTAACAGGGAATAAAACGTGGTGATTATATTCTCTTTGATAGGTAACTTCAAACGATGGTAAAGCTATAATGGAGTGCGAGATAACGCTGTCAAACCACCTCCCACCAAATGGTTTCGCATAGCGCGGAACTTACATGCAACAGCAATTTTTTTTTTGCTCCAATCGGTTTGCTCCCATAGTAAAAGTTGTTCAGTTTGATGGGTAGAGTATGTGGTTTAAAGGTTAATGATACTTTTCCTTACACCCTGTATTACAGTAAAATCTCGAGCTCGCTGCGCTCGCTTCTAGCTAGACACATCGCAGTAAAATCTCGAGCTCAATTCGCTCGCTCCAGAATTCGGTGAAATGTCGAGCTCGCTTCGCTCGCTCCTGGCTACGATTGTATACGAGTATCACAAGGACTTAGATGCAATGCAGTAAAATCTCAAGCTCACTTAGCTTCGCTCGCTCCAGAATTCAGTGAAATCTCGAGCTCTCGCTTCGCTCGCTCTAGGTTTTGAATCCTAGATGTTTTTATAGTCAAGTAAATTCTCGAGCTTGCTTTGCTCGTTCCAGATTTTACGTCGTCAAAAACTTAAGTTAAGTTAAGTTTTTGTTGCATGTCGACCTCGCCTGGGCCTGTCCCCCCCCCCCCCCCCCCCTGGGAAAAAATAACGCCTATGTGCTAAGTGCATCCTTTGATACCTTTTCGACGACAGAGGACTTTACTAAAATCAAGATGGTAAACTAGTCAAAAGCATTTAATTCAAGATAACTTTCATGAATTAATAATCGCAGCATTATTAACTGGAGGTGTCTCTCTTTACCTAAGAGCATATAGTCCTATGTGCCAAAGATATACCTACACAGCTCTACATAAAGTAATCAAGTCGCCTGATGAATATTCGAGGAGGCTCGACGACACTTCTCGCGAGTCGAGAGGGCGCCACTGTGCCCGCTCCGATTTGAATTATGCCTGGTCAGGCTCTTGAGTAGTTGTCGTGCCTGCATGTGTGGTGAGATGAATTTTGAAGTCAATTTATGATTGTTTTAAGATAGCTTTTTCCCTAACTACGAAACTATAATGTTTTTCAGTCGGATCTGTCGTAATAATCCATTTGACTCAAAAGCCTAGTAGCGAACCTGTTAGCTGAGAGGATGGTCGTGTGTTGGAATCGTATAAGTGGTACAAGGAAAGAGCCTCACTGAGTGACGAAATCTGAGTTCAATCCTGAGTATATAAGGTCTAACAAAATCAGCTGAAACTATTTTAAGGGGATGATCAGACCAACCCAAAAAATCAGCTGTTCCATACAAACGCACTCGACCTAAATGTATGGAACAGCTGATTTTTTTTCGCGATTTCGATATTGGTCCCATGGAGAAAGTTGTTCAGTTTGATGGTCTGATCATCCCCTTAAAATAGTTTCAGCTGATTTTATTAGACCTTATATTTTCTTATGCCAACACCCTATTAACAGAGGTCTAACAGTTGTATTATTGGGCGGTTGTACCCATGATACTGATCACATTATGGGGATTTGCAAAAAAAATTCGGCTTTTCATACAAGTATTCGATCAGCTGATTGCATTTTAAATTATGGAAAGTGCAATTTTTTTTGTTGAGGTTTAAAAAGGAAAGTTGATTAGTGGCATAATATGGGTATAATCGTCTTTAGAATAATGCAACTGTTAACCCTAACACCCTGTATAACTGTCGATGTTGTATCCCTCTCGCTGGATATAACCTGTCGAGCCTGTTGATATTGTAACCCAGCAATTTCAAGACTTTGCATTACTGTAGGTAAACTGACAATCGATGAACAGCGAAGAGACAATCTTAGTCTCTCGCAGTAACATGGGAACTCAAATAAATACTAGAAGGTTCTAACTCTTAGGGTCGATTCACATTAGAAGCATCGAGGACACAAAAATTTGACCTTTAATAACTAGTTATAAGATTGCTGCTGCGCGCTGATGCTCTTCGACGCTCTTCTAATGTGAATTGACCCTTATGCTAAGAAATTTGTCATTACTAATAACTAGAATCTCGAAAATATTAGCGGCAGTACGATCAGCAACTCAAGTAGGCTGGTTTGCATACCGATCGTCGCCTGCTCGCATATTCAACAGCTCTTTGTTCCTGACCCTACTTACTGCTTCACTATGCTAATCTGTGACGTCACGCCGCTTGTCGGTGAATTCGGAAGCGCTTCATTCACTATTTTGTATATTTAATAAGGCTCTTGAGATGCTAAGTCGAAATTGAGACGAATCAAATTCTTAGGCGTACATTTTTTATTTATAACATCGACATCGTTGAATTTATTTGCTATAGTATCAAAGGTTTTATTAACAAAGGGGTTCTTATAAAAGCAAGTGCTTGAAATGTCATCAGAAACCATTGTAAAAAACAATAGAATGTCACAGGCGCCTAATAATCTCAAGCAGTACTGAAACTTAACTTCAAAGAGCTGAGATTGTGTTAACGTAAACTACGTTAGATGTTAGCGATCACAAATACAGATGCTCATTAAATTAACAATATGAACAACAAAAATAATTTAAGGGTGCGTCCACATCTGGCGAAGGCGCGGCGAATGAGCAGCTCACGCGCAGCTCGCGAGCCGCTCGCGATCTGCGCAGTTGCATTTTATGCTCGTGCGTCGCTACTGAGCAGCTCGCGCGCCTTTCACCAGATGTGGACGCACCATTATGTGGTGTTTTTTTAAATGTTAACTCCATTGTTACACCCTGTATAGGTCTATACAGTTGGCTTAAGAAATGATCTAGATTATAGTAGATTACATACCGAGGGCAGGAAAGTAGAAAAGGTATCAGATCACAAGTAAAACATGTGATCTGAGGCTTTCTTATTTACTGCCCAAGGTGTGTATATTATTTTACCCTCGACAGAGGCGGAAAGCGGCAACTTCGTTTAGCGCAGTGTGACGAAAGTTGACGCTTTCCACCCGGAGGTGAGAAAAACTTATTGTTTTATAACGTGCAAACGGATTTCACCTTTACGGTATTAGAAGACCACTTTTTGGCTGTATGTACTGTATAGACTGCTTGATTAATGTATCACACGCTCAAGCTCCAGATTTAAGGTGACAAAAGATTGACCTTTCACTATACTATAACACAATTTTTGTATCTTTTATTGCTAAAGCTGCTATTTTAACGTACTAGCATTACTTTTTCTCTTACCAAACATTCCAGAATTATTAACATAAGACAACACATCTATAAACTTTTCCGCACTTTTGGGATAGCAGTTTTCTTTCAACGGTCCCATAAACCACCATTTCCTGAAAGTCTCATAGTGGTTGAAGGTCTCTACCATGTTCCTGTTATTGAGGTAATTACACAACTGGCAGAGACCTTTGAATTTGTCGACCGGGTGGACGGTGTAGTGTTTTCTCCAACGATGGAAGCCAGCGTAGACGATAGGTATCTTGATGCTGTAGTCAATAATAGCAGCTATCTTCTCAGCTGGTGTGAACCGGGCATTTATGTACGAACCAGGTGGGAGGAACCTGGAAACATCGAAGTATTATTTTAGGTGTTTTCTTTGTGTACGGTGGACTAAATGTCGATGGGTGTAAGAGGAAAGGAGGATCGATTTACCGGCCAAGTGTGAGTCGGAACCGAGGGTTCCATGTTTACCACACAAAAAAAACAGGTTCTCTAGCAGAAGCCCGGCTACACCTTGGTCGGTTTTTTTTAATACTTTAGTTAGAGTATGCTCTATAATCACACCAAGTTAGGCTCTTGTATCTATTTCCGTTTTCACGATAGAGCAAAAACCTTATAATTTGGTATTATTTGTGAAAGACCGCTCCGTTTTCTCAAACATCTAGCTAATAATGCTGTTTCTGCAATTTGGCTACGACATAACACATGTGATGTATGCTGCTACAACAATTATCGACATATTATAAGTACCTATGCACTTTAGAGTTGTGTTATGGGGTCTCTTTTTTTCTGCATCAACTTACTTGGAATTATCGGCTCCACTAATAACAATAGGTACAGCGCCATTATCGTAAGCCTTCAGTACTTCGTCAGTAATATAATCTTCTGCTATACTCTCCTCGTAAACTAAATAAAACATGTATTCTTTAATATACTTGAAACAACTTCCTTTAGGACACGGTAGATGCCCCGGTAAATGATCACACCCGTATATATCAAATGTAATATTTAGTTCGCGTAGTTCGTATTTCAATTCTTTAACATAATGCATTCTATTTAATTTTGTCTCGCAGTTATTAATTTTCCAAGCAATTATTTTGTTTCTAATCATCAAAGTATCTGTCTCCTGTTTTGTAAGGTATTTCATATTCGGTAACCATTCTACTTCTATATTCGGAGCTACGATATTACCTTTCAAATCTCTTACTTCTATGAACGGACTGAATATGTCAGAGTAGAGTTTGTAGGACCATGTCCAGTTGAAATAATTATCCGCTCGTACATTGCAAATTGGGTTATCTGCTGAGGAAGCATTCCCGTAAAATACATATTTCTGTCTCGGAGATCTTTTCAGAGGTAAATTCACACGCTTCCATGATTTCAGCACCGGTATATCTATTATTATTGAATCAAAGTTCACGTAATCTCCGTTTAACAAATCCTTGTCTGTCGTCAAAAAGCAATTAACGTATGAACAGTTGCGACCTATAAAAGGTTGTTGTCCTTCTCCCATAGGTTGTACATGTCTATTGTTCGTGGTCCATAGCAAAATGTACTTCAAGTCCTTATCAGTTCGCTCTACTTTACTTAAATCTGGGTCTGGTAAACTTTTCACGCGTTCTTGAATGTTCCTCATTTGCGATACGGTTGTAATTGCAGTGTGAAAAGTGTAAAAAGCTAACACTACATAAGTGAGTAGACCGGTGAAACTAATAATGAAAAATAATTTTGCAAAAGTTTCCGTCTTGGAGAAAATGTACATGATTCCGTTTCCGAATGAACATTGAAGAGATGTGAGAGTTTTGTCTCGATAAATAGCCGACAATGTTGTATCACGAGATGACGATACTAAACAAGAAATTCTTTTGAATCCAAATAAACAACGTCTACGCAAATGGTTAGCAATGTCTATTATATTCTGTCATGACAATACGGATGGAACGAATGCTCGAGGGTCACGTTTCTTACTGATGTTTTAAAATGTTCACACTTGAGTCCTGCATTTTTAGGGTTAACTATAATACAGGTAGGTATAAGTGACAGCCTAGCAAATACTCAAACGGTGAACTCAGACCATCAAACTGAACAACTTTCACTATGGAGCCTACCACAGGAAACGTGAAAAAAAATCTGCTGTCCCATTCAAAACTGCTGTACCTACCCGACTCAAATGTATGGGACAGAAGATTTTTTCGCGTTTCCTGAGGCAGGCTCCATAGTGAAAGTTGTTCAGTTTGATGGTCTGAGTTCACCGTTTAAGTATTTGCTAGGCTGTCACTTACACCCTGTGTAGATATGCTGTGATAATACAGTATACAATGTGTATTATTAAATCCCTTCTCTAATAAAATTAACTAAATACTAACCGGCAATATACCCCAAATGACGTGTCCCACATTACTTTCCCAGAGCATTCAAAAAGGTCCCTACGTCTGATGCTCTCAAAGGACGACGTCTGTTCGCCGCCGAAAAGCTCTCGAGAAATTTTTTCTATCAGTCGATGTCTCCCTCTATTTGCTAAGACCTGTTTCGTTAGAGGCTTTGCTTGTTTCCACTGTACCTACAATGTTAATAGTCCTAATAGAATTTTACAAGACATTGAGGCGGAGATTCAGAGACAATTTTTTTGATCATAGTTCGAGCTAAGTAGGTTCGAAATGTATGGATTTTGACATACGGGAGTTCGATCTAAGACATAAAAATATATCTGAATCTCAACCTCAGTCTTCAAAAATTATTTTTCACCTCACAAGCTCGGAAAGATTCTGTTTATCATTCAAAATCTGAGTGCAAAAGTGTATTTTATCCGTTAGCGTGGAAAGAGTTTTTGAAATTCGAATCTGTCTATTCAATATTTTTATATACCGCCAATCCACTGAAAATGCTTCATAACTATTTCATGACACTGGCCAGCACGAAAATAAAAACTTTTTGAAATGTTCTTTTTAGCAATTCACTTTTTTTCCTCGCTGTTGTGAGGTGAAAAATTGTGTGTTTCGCTCGGCTGCAAAGTTATTCTGCGTCTCGTACCTTTGAAACCTTCGCTAAGCGCTCAGGATTCTATTATTATTTCAATCCTAGAATCCTTCGCTTGCTCAGGTTTCAATAAAAGTACTCGCGCCAAAAAGCAACTTTGCAGCCTAGCATAACAAATAACTATTATTTTACCAGCTTTTGCCCGTAACTTTGTCCGCCTGGAATCCAGAATGGATCTTGTCCAGTCTACAAGAGATAATAAGACCACAGGCTTTCTGAAAATTGAAACTCTAGAAACAGGCAGCCCAGGACCGGTCGTTCTGGCGATGATTGGGGCAAGCCTATGTCCAG
Organism: Agonopterix heracliana; assembly: GCA_963693445.1. Lineage (NCBI taxonomy): Eukaryota > Metazoa > Arthropoda > Insecta > Lepidoptera > Depressariidae > Agonopterix > Agonopterix heracliana. The sequence continues at coordinate 7,518,215 of OY856321.1, forward strand.
CAAAGGATGTCTATCGGCTGAGATGATGATGATGAATACGCAATACTTTCCAAATGACGTGACGTCTCAAACAATGGATAAGAGCGAAGTTCTTTGCATGTAGGACGTGGAGTCTTCGGCAAATATGGACATCGCGTATGAAGTCAAACAGAATTACGTATTCCATAAAAATATACCCCTTTTTGAGGCACGTGACAACGGCGCAGACGAGCAGCATAGTTATTTGTACATCATTTTCTTTGATTTGTGAGGGTAACATTTTGTTTATTTGCTATTTTGTAGATTCAGATAAAGCTGTGAAATTGTAAAATTCAAATGGTTAGTTAAGTTAAATATTAAAGTTGTTTAGATTACACTAGAATAAAAGTGCCGAAACTCTGTTCAGTATGACAGGAAGCGAGCCCATCGCCAACTTTCAACAGAGAACTCTCATTTCGATTATATTATTATTAAAACATTGTTATCAAGAAGTATGTGATTTGTGACTGTTTGTTTATCTCTGTCCTTAATTCGTGTACAATAAAACTTGTTTATTTAAGGCTAGGTTATCCCAGTGCAAGCGTCTCTTTCTTGCAAGCATAAGTTTACAATTAGCCATCCCGCTCCAATTGAAAGCAGGATCGCAAAAAAACGTGTTTTTCGTCAATATCTTTGCTTATGGGAGTTTCTAAGCTAAAAATTCTTCTGAGTTCACTAGAAATATTTAATGTATTTAGTTAAGTACAAGAATAAAAAGTTAAATATCAGCAGTTTAATCATAGTATTGAAAAAACATAACAAAAAGGGGTAACTTTGGGATGTTTTTCTGTCTAGTAAACTTAATCTAATCGTGTAATTGAGAACAGTCGCCCATCCGCCCGATCCTTAAATAAGACATAATTTAATTTCAGACTTTAAAACATCAAAATATAGGAACATCGTCGTAGAAAGATTGACACGAAAAGAAGAAGAATGATAGATATGCACTGATCGATAAAAGGACTCTAGGTTTCTTATCTTTTTAAATTAATGTCTAGATTTTTTTTTTTAAATGCAAGGGATTTAATCGATGAATATCGGTCATCAAAATATAGGAACATCGTCGTAGAAAGATTGACACGAAAAGAAGAAGAATGATAGACACTGTTATCCCGTCGAGGCCGTTTTTTGAACACGAACGAAAGTGTTTTCAGTTTAGAACACTTTCGTTTCAGTAAAAAAAATCTAGACATTAATTTAAAAAGATAAGAAACCTAGAGTCCTTTTATCGATCAGTGCATATTCAGTCAATAATGAAATCCTACATTTAAAAAGTGCTACTCCAACTTACTAAAAAGCCTTAATGCTAATTTTATACAACGCTTTTGTAGGTTATTTATATTTTTAACATATAAACTGATACTTCTCTATTTATTTCGAAACCACTGAACGGTGACGACTCTTAATCTAATTTAGCTGAATGGTGATACCCATAAAGGTAGGATACCCTTTATGGTGATACCAATATAATAGTTTTATATTATTTGTCACCTAGGAACGGAAAGCGTCAATTGTTGTCCCGCTGCGCTAAACGAAGTTGTCGCTTTCCACCTCCGTCGAGGAGAAAAATATAGTATACTAACCGCGGACAGTAAATAAAAAGGCCTCAGATCATGAGAGATTACATGAGATCTGAGACCTTTCTTACTTTCCTGTCCTCGGTGTGTAATCTACTATTGTATAATTGTATGACATTAATTAAAATCTGGACTGTAGCAAATAAAGATATTCTATTCTAACTAAAAGTATAGTATTACTTCTCCAAAGCCACATCTTTAAACACACTACCTTAATAGTTACCTAATAAATTAAACATGCATTGAAAATGTCAATACTATTCGATTATAATTGAAAAGGTTGTCTCCAAAATCCAAACCACACTTTATACCTACCCTGTTTTAACTCATAACGTAGACTTTCGAATGTTCACATGTGATTGTTAATTATCGGTAAAATAAATCTCTCAATTTGCGTCAGTTTTACCATTGGGATTTCAATATTCGATATTGAAAGTGGGATTATTTTCAATTATGACATTTCGCACGCATCAACGGCTGCGTCACAAAATTGTTGAGTGGCTAGCGCGGCGGAATACGAAAACAAAATGTACAGTCAGTAAAAAAGACGTTCATATTTGTTATTGTTTGGTCAACTAATAGTAGGTATTATTTTTGCTATAATAATGTATCATCATCATCAACGTTTACAGGGTGTTAGTACACAACGAATTTTTGGAAGTTGGCAGTCAACACGGTCGTATGTCTCTACGGGCTATACCCTAATACGTCCACTGATTTAATATGCTGACGGTTTTTAGCAGGGTGATCAGACCATCACACTGACCAACTTTCTCCATAGGACCATCATAGAAATCACGAAAAAAAATCAGCTCTCCAATAGATTTTGGTCAAAAAAAAGGATTGCAGTTTAACATGAAACAGCAGACTTTTTTCGATTTCCATCTTGGTCATTTGAGAGAAATTAAAGTTGATCAGTTTGATGGTCTGATCATCCCCTTAAAAACCGTCAGCCAGCATATATGAAGAAGGACTATACAGGGGCGTCGTTACCCGGGGGTGCAAAGGGTGCGTGGCACCCGGGCGCTGGGACCTATGAGCGCAAGCCGATCGCCTTACACGCCTCATGCGTAATCTGCTAGTTTTGAAAATTACGTAACAAACCTTTATTATAGCACCTATAAAAATATCAACCTTCAATCATCATCATCTTCCTGCCCTTATCCAATAATTGGGGTCGGTGCAATATGCCGTCTTCCTCCATACCAACCATCAATATTGTTTACAAATACGGTTAAATACTTCGACATATTAAATGTTGACATTATTATATGTATTTACTTCATCATTATTACACTTCGACATTATTAGACTTCGACATTTGACATTTTCATACCTTGTCATTATTCATTTCAGTCATTAGCGACCAATACCTATACGTCCAATACGTCATAGGTACCTATTGTAAAACGGCCCTGACCCTATACTATAAAATTCACTAGGCCAATTATAGTACGTTACATTCCTTTGAAGCTGTGGTCTAGAATGTTCAAGGCGGATTGCAATGCACCAGTCCGAACCTCTTGATCTTGACCCTATTCTTGCACATTGATTTTTTGACCTCGTTTTTTACAAGGGTCATATTTAAACTATGAAATTGATGAAGTCACGACAATAATCGATTTTTTGGTAAAAATAAGCTATATACCTACTCCAAATGCTAACCATCATTTTAAGCATCTACTAACTGTACTCCATTTTAAATAGCAACGAAATTTTTAGGCTATTTCGAATTACAGAAACAATGATTTCAAACACTTCTTCTCACTTATTCTTAGAACAGCTTTAGTAACGTCCAAGATATTATGTCGGATAGTAAGTAACTAATCTTTCTGATAAACCAAGAGTCTACCCATAAAACTGTCCAGCTTCTCCAAGAGAACAGACAGAAAGAAGTGGAGTGGTTCATTCTAAACGCGGAACCACACGGAGTTAATGAAGAAATCTATTTACCTATTTATTTCGAAGCATAATAAGTTATTGTTCAGATTGTGTGTTTTAGTTTGTTTATTTCTTTGAATTGTGTACACCTTGCCTGCCTCACTTTGTAATCTTTCTCTTTATTATGGGTCTGCTGGAAGAAATCTCTTCAGAGATAAGCTCGCCCTTTGTACTTGTCTATTATGCTGTATTCATCTGTATTTCCGTGTGTACAATAAATGGTTTAAATAAAAATAAGCCTGTTGTGCCCGAATGCTTCGAGATTATTAATTTGCTATACCGTCCCGGACTACATCTGGTAAGGTTGTAAACCATTAAGCAGGTCACGTGTCTACTAATTCACACTAAGAGGTGGGGATTACTATAATCTTCACAAATCTTGTCTTGGACACGGTTAAGTCAGTCACAGGTGTTCAATGTTAATTAATGCATACGTTATATGGATACTATACAAATTACATACACGGTGTGTACCTACCATTGAGTTTTTCTTACTTATAGGTACAGGGTTTTTTAAGGGATGATCAGAGCATAAAACTTTTTTTTTTACTATACAAGGTGTTACAAAAATACAAATAAACCTTTAAGGGGGTGGTGTAGACCATCACACTGAACAACTTTCACTATGGGACCAATATCGAAATCGCGAAAAAAAAAATTGACGTTCCATACTCTACAAATCGACTAGAGCTAAAATATGTATGGGATATCAATTTTTTTTTCGCGATTTCGATGTAGGTCCCATAGAGAAAGTTGTTCAGTTTGACGGTCTTATCAACCCCCTTAAGAGTTTTAAATATTTATTGTTACTTATGAAACACCCTGTAGATGGGCTTGCTCTTGACCTCAATCTAGTCCTCAGTACAAAGATGGGGTCGAAGATGTAGCGAGCTTACCCAGAATGGCACTGGCACTCCTACACACCGACGGAACGCAGCAAGCTGCTTGGCGCCAGACTCCGGCAGGAGGGTGGTCGGGAGCCAGGCGGCTCCTCGTAGAGCCTACCAAACCGCTGTGGGGGATCGTTCAGCCGCCACCACAAACTAGGTAGCTGTAAACTGTGGTGCCGTTGCCCGGGGTGGACCGCTAGGAGGTAGATCCCCAACCAACCCCTAAAACTCAACAACTTTCACTATGCAGCCAACTTCAGACTCAAGAAGAAAGAGAATCAATTTACAAAAGGAATTTATAAGACTCACTGAAAATGTGGGTTAAGCTTATATTCAAACGTCTTTTTCATCATCATCATCATCAGCCTATCATCGTCCACTGCTGAACATAGGCCTCTCCCAAGGCGCGCCACAAAACTCTGTCTTTGGCCTTCCTCATCCAGTCGCTCCCCACTACTTTTTTTAAGTCGTCTGTCCAGCGGGCAGCAGGGCGTCCCACACTACGTCTTTTTACTCATAAGATAAATCTAAAATATATTTTATGCAGTAACCCAATCTACCCTACAGTCTGTTAGTTTAATAATTATCGACTACAGTGATACCATAGTAATATATTATTATGAGATATTTGAGCCGACGACCGCAGCAGCCGGCATTCGACGAAGACATTCCAGTGTCGGCAGGGAATGCCCGTGCATTCCGAAGGCTTTCATACCAAGTAGGTTATTTATGTAAATCTTTGTAATTTAGTATTGCAGTGATTTTATATTATTTTCATACGTGAGATAACAATTTTTCTCAAATGCTAAAAGAAAACATAAAATATTGATCAAAACCCGTTTTGGGTAGTTAGAAACGTTGAAATATCAACAATCTTTTTATGAAATAAAAAACATACGTGTCGAATTGAGAACCTCCTCCTTTTGTTGAAGTCGGTTAAAAACTATGTAAAAAAACTATTGAAAACTGTTTGTACAGAATACAGGATCAAGAATAGATTGTCATTTTTTCGATTTATTTTTGTAAATTTTTAAATATTTATAATAGGTGTTGTAGTTGTTCAGTATCATGAGTAACAATTATCCATTAAATCATTAAAGTCTTCCCTAACACCCTGTCTAAAGAATTTCGTGGGTTAAAAAGCGAATTATAAGAAAACATGGAGTTTTTTTTCTGGCCGCAAACGTGGTTCAGCTATGTTTTGGAGAAATGTTTTTGTGAACGTTGATGTCGAAATAGATTTTTGTTACTTGATTATTTGATACTAATAAAATAAGCTGTCACTGTTTCTTGAATGTCATTTGAAAGGGAAATAATTAAGGAGTTACATTGGGTTAACACAAAATAAAGAGCGAAGAGGGTTTCCGAAGTTTAATTAGATTTTATGACAAGTTTCCAGTCGTGAAAGTTTTGAAATATTCTTCAAAATGGAAATAGTCGACGACAGAATCGCAGATAAACTTTTCCACATTACTCTCTGGTGTAATACAAGCTAGGGATGAGGGTCGTTACGAGTATTTTTGATTCGGAGCACGATATTCACGACTAGCGGCGCCCGTGACTTCTTACACGCCTTAGACAATGTAACTAGGGACCAGCCTCGCTATAGCATTTCCCCTCTGCCACGTTACAAGATTAATTAATCATGTGCAATTACCATTTTTTCTCCCCTCCGGACATAAAAGCGTCAATTGTCGTCCCGCTGCGCTAAACGAAGTTACCGCTTTCCACTTCCGTCGAGGAGAAAAATAGTATACTAACCTCGGACAGTAAATAAGAAAGCCTTAGATCACATGTCGGCTCTTCTTCGCCTCGGTCAACAATTACATGAGATCTAAAACCTTTCTTACTTTACTGTCCTCGGTGTGTAATCTACTATATACCATAATATCCTAAAATCCTTATCCTTGAAATCTAAAGTTGCGGATTTCATGCTACCTCGTCCGTCCACCCGCAAAGTGTCAGAGAAGTTTTTTAGTAGAATTACTCGCGTAACTCGGCCATACTTATATTGTTTAAGGTACATGCAGTTAGAAGTTTGAATTTTTTACACCTCCAAGGGACCGTAGACTTTTTGTTTGTTGACGTAGACTTTTTGTAGACGTAGTGTTTGTTATTAATTTCAACTTTATATCTCCACCCGTTCGTGAGAAAAAGGGTCTTGACAGACGAAAAACGAAGTGATCCTATAAGGGTTAAGTTTTTCCTGTTGAGGTACTTTTTTTTTATTAGCCTATTTCATCCCACTGCTAGGCAAAGGCCTCCCCCTTTGAGGTACGGAACCTTAAAAATCAAATCTTTCCTCTTTAAGTATAGTATTAGCCTCCTTTTAAACTAAGAGTCTACCCATCAAACGGAACAACTTTTACTATGGGAGCAAACCGGTCGGAGCAAAAAAAAATCTGCGGTTCCATACTAAACTGCAATGCCTACTCGACTCAAATATATGCAACAGCTGATTTTATTTTTTCTCTGATCGGTTTGCTCACATACTAAAAGTTGTTCAGATGGGTAGACTCTTAGTTTAAAAGGATACTAATGATATCAATTTCACCCTGTATAAGACGATTATATAAAAAGCTTGTATCAACAACATCAATTATTCATCGCTTCATAACTCATAACAACACTAAAATATTAAATTCATTTTATTATTTATTCATTGCCACTTGTCGCGCGGTCGTCAGCGCCGTTTTTCATCCAAACAATGTTTCGGAAACAACCGATAGGAAGTTATAAATGACGATTTACTCGCTTTAATACATTTCCGGTTGTTGACTGTAGGTACTTTTTGATGATTCTGATAAAATTGGTTTTTACTTTTATAGCTTTAAATAAACAGTGAGAGAATTTAACCTAGTTCTGTTTTCAATAAGAATACCAGGTACTTACATATACTAGGTATGTACTATGTAGGTATTCATTTTGTCAACAACAATTTACATTCATTAGAATTTAATTGTTACTGGCCACCCCAAAACGATAACATCAGTGTATGCATGAAAGGCAAGCACGAGTTTAATATAAGCGTCTTCCATCAAACAAACAAAAAAATATACAAGGTGTTAAGAAAATACAATTAAGACCATCAAACTGAACAACTTTCACTATGGGACCAATATCAAAATTAAACGTACTTTATTAAACCTTAACTAGCAGTTTATTCATTTTAAATACCTATTAGAACTATTGAGATATAAAACTATGAAAACGCATTTTAGTACCTAAAATACCGATAAGTTAAAAAAAATGTTACACAAAAAGTAGTTATGTATCTGACATTTTAAGAATATGTGAGAATAATTAAAGTTTGTCAATCTCTGTTTCTGTAATTCAAAATAGCCTTAAAATTATGTTGCTATTTGGAATAGAGTATAGTTGTTTTTTAGTTTTTTCGCCGTGTCTATGAAAAAACATAAAAAGTTCCTACTCGAGCATATTTTTGCGTAATTTGTAAGTAAGTTTTTAAGAAAAAACCTCAGAATTCATTCTAATTATCTTCCTAACGCTTTTATGGTCTATAAAACTGTGTAATAAGCATGCAGCCCACCTGAGCCTGCGAAATAACTTCAAAGTTGGCCGGAATGAGGTAAAATCGAAGTTCCAGTAAGTTTAAAAAGTCTAATTTTCCCTCATACGCGACTTGAGTACGGGAGCGAGCCGAAGCCGTGAGGCAACGCGGTAGAAATGTATGGACATGGTCGTCGAATAACATCTGTTTCATACCTAGTTGGTGACTACTTGCCTGAAAAATGTTTATGAAGCAAACAAAGCACACTGGGTAGAGCAGAAGTTAATGAGGATTTCATAATTATCATCATATTATATACGCCCCACTGCAGTGCACAAGCCTACCAGTACGCAGGTTTCCTGGCGATGTTTTTCTTCACCGTTTGAGAGCATTCGGTATTACGTGCATTAGTAAAACTCATTGGTACGGTACATGACATTTCGTCCATGCGGATTCATACCTGGACCTCAAGGTATATTTAGTTTCTTCGAGTGGGGAATCTTGAGTACCTATAGCTTTTTATTAAAAACTTAAAAAAATATTAGTACCTCGTAATACTGCAACAAATAGCTCTAGAAAAACTCACACGCTTCATACGATTTTTATGAAAGATTACTCCGTTAAATCGTGTCTTGGCAATTTTACCATTTTGAAATAGGGACTTCTCTAAAGCATATAACCCTGAGTACCTTATTATGAAGACGAGGTATTGTGTGAAAACGGAATTTATAATTAAGACACTACGGCAGGTGAGAAGGGGGGGCATGTCCACACTAATTCCCACAGGTAAGGCGGCGTCAGACTGTACTATGTATAATAAGGCAAAGTTGGCTATCGCACTAGTGAGATTTTCTTCCAATCATAACTTTTGCAGAAAAAGAAAATTATGCAGAAAAGCATTCGCTGTTTAGAGGTTACGTGACCGTCTGGATATTCTTTGTGTGTTTAGTAGAAATGTAGGCTTTCGGGAATATAAAGATGACAGATTTCTAGTCGATTTTGACTACGGCGACTACTAATCTTTATAGAAAAGCAATCAATTACGCAGGATATTTTGAATTCAAAACATAAAAAGAGTATATTTTTTGAAATATTATTTTATTAGGTGTGTGGGGACTTGCCATAGATGTCAACACCCACAAGTTATAGCAAAGAAGGTAACAGATGGCAATACCGTCGCGCTCAGAAATATGCTCCATACAAAGACAACGTTTACCGTAAATACGTAACTCGTAACCTACTACAAATAAGGTTCACGATCGAATGCGAGACATAAATCACGCAAGAGAAATAATCACAGAGATTCGATATATATACAAGGTCCAACTAAGAACTGTTGGACCACGGCCGGTCCCCAGGCTTCACACTAAGCCTGATGGAAGATCTTCCCTTTTCAATGGCGGAACATTCCCAAGTATGGAGCATATTTCTGAGAGCGACGGTATAGCCATCTGTTAGCTTCTTTGCTATAACTTGTGGGTGTTGACATCTATGGCAAGTCACCACAAATTCAAAATATCCTGCGTAATGAGCGTTTTTCTTTTTTTTTTTTAATGCCGTTTTCTTATAACTCAATAGATGGCAGTAGTGTCTGTACGACAAACTGTCAAGCAAAAACTTCCTCTGCAATGTCACCTATAGACTAAAAAACGTAGAGATTTCATTCTCTTTGGTTCGGATTTGGAAGAGGTCATCAAAAAAAAATTGAAATTATTTTCGATTTCTTTCTTAGCCAAAAATACAGTCCTTTTTCGTTGTTTTTCAGAAAAGCAGTTTGAAGTAAACTATTCTATTCTATTTTTATTTATTGGCGTTTCCTTGTTAGATTTCGCCAGTGTCAAGTAGTTTGAGGGAGTGTCTATCCAATCTCGAGGATTGTTTTTGAGTAAGAAAGAACAACTGAGAAGGATTTTGGAGCCTCGTGGCAGGCTGAGACGCGAACCGCGCGAACACCACGCGAGAGACAAGTGTTCAAGGCAAACCCTGCAACGTGACTCTCTGAAGTAAACTAACAAACACGACAAAGTAAATGCTACGATACGAGTTTGATTAACAATGACATTTGACAGCTCAAGTTTTCTTATTGCCAGTTCAATTTCAGATTTTGCCTTATGATCAAAGAGTTTTTATATTTATTTTAGTCAAATTGTAGTCTTGTATCACCTTAAAGAGTAAATTAGCATAAGAAATATAGTTAAATATAATAAAAAAAATATGTTCCAAAAGATTTTTGTTTTTTTTTTCACTTCACTTTTACCCTCATTTCGGGGAAAGATAATTTTTCAGTGTTTGACATAGATTCGTATAGACCGTAGCGTCATCTATCGATCTACTATGAAACGAAAAAAAAAACGCTCATTGGTTATAAAGATTAGTAGCAGTATTAATTTAAAACTAATAATGTATAAGGTTATCTAGCACAGACTTCATAATTTACTAAAAGAGAGGCTTAAGGAGAAATCGAAATAGTAGGCTCACAATAGAGGTGTACTCGCAGAATCGCACCATAAATCTAAGGAACATCTTCGCGCCATGGACCAATTAGTACAAGATGTTGCCAGCGCAGCCCTCGCGGCACGGGTCATGCTGCACGGAACCAGCCATTTGAAACATGCCTGCAAAACTCTTTGAAAACCACTAAAACGATGAACGATTGCTGGATATTATCCAGCAATGATTTCTTTAATAGAGGTACTGTACATAATTATACAGGGTCCTTCTTAATATGCTGACAATTTTTTAAGGTGACGATCAGACTATCAAACTGAACAACTTTCTCTATGGGACCAATATTCAAACCGCAATAAAAAAACAGTCGACCCATACATTCGGCTCGAGCAAGTTAGCAGTTTTGTATGGAAGAGCTGTTTTTTTTCGCGATTTTGATGTTGGTCCCATAGTGAAAGTTGTTCAGTTTGACGGCCTGATCATCCTCTTAAAAAAATGTCAGCATATTAAGTTGGACCCTATATAAACTCTCGACTATAACGTCCTTTGGAGATGGTCAAATTCTTATTGTTAAATTTTTAGTTACTCTGAACTTAGCATAAGCATAAGCATATGCTCACGACTATATTCCCCGAGGGGGTAGTCAGAGATATTCTGATACCTCAGAACATCCACGTTTCACCAGTAGTACCGAAACTCTGTCCAGTGTGACGGGGGGTGAGCCCGTCGCCACTTGTAATGGACAGTGGGTACAATACATGCCTCGAAATTGAAGCATGCAAGTTTCCTCACGATGTTTTCCTTTACCGAAAAGCCAGTGGTGTTACAAATCGTACATAAATTTCGAAAAACTCATTGGTACGAGTCTGCCTGGACGGGGATCGAACCATCGCCTCCTGCACGGCAGGCAAGGTTACTCGCCACTGGACCACGATGGCTTCTGAACTTAAATTATTAATATAACATTCACGTTTCACTAGTATGTAGTACCGAAACTCTGTCCAGTGTGACGGGGAGTGAGCCTGTCGAAACACGGTCATTAGTAATGCCCTAGTAATGTCCTAATAATTATGTGCAAGCAGTGTTTACTTCTTGGTACTCCATATGCATAAAACCCTCCAGGCGTCGCAACGAGTCTAGTTTTTAACGAATGCCGTGAAAGCGTTAATTACTTTTGCAGTAATTAATATGATTTAAAGATCCGTGAAAAAAAAATGTTGACTTTTATGATAAATAATTATCTTTTAATTCGATTTCTATGCACAGGCACGTAATGGAGTAACGAAAAGGTAGAAAAACTATTGTTACGATCGTTTCTTTTAGTAATAACTTTTAGTGACAAAGCAGCCTTTAGTACCCATCGTGGATGTTCTGTGGTTTCAGAATATCTCTGACTACCCCCCTCGGGGAATATAGTCGTGAGCATTATGCTTATGCTAGTACCCTTCGACGAGCTTGCTTGAAAGGACTAATGAATGTGGACGAAGCTAGAAAGGTCTGTCAGGATCTTAGCATGTGGCTTTCTGTTTGTCTCTACCTACCCCAGAGGGAGACAGGCGTGAGAATATGTATGTAGGTAACCTTCTAGCCCGTGAATTTTTATTAGTTAATTATATTATAATATAACAGAAGTGGATAGTAATATTTAAAGGCACTGGTTTATGCCAACAAACTTCTTAACAACTTTTACTATGGAGCCATAATTAAAAAAAAACAGCAGTTTCATACAAAACTGCATACGTAACTCAAAATGTGTCAATCTCAAATAGGACAGCAGATTTTTGTACTATTCTTTCAACGTTGTCTCCATATAATAGTGAAAGTCTTTCAGATTGATGGTCTTATCTAAATCATCCCTTTAAATATTACCAGGATGTGTTGTTACACCCTGTATATAAGGCTATTTCAAATTAGTTGGCGAAACTGAACCAGGGCACTTGGTAATGATAACAGATTGCATTATCAATGTTTATAATTGGTAATGATGATTAACAAAATTATTATTATCGTAAGTAAGGCTGCTGCAGTGCGCAGGGCGCGGGCGGACATTGGCCTGTAAATCATATGACCGGGCGGCGGGTCATTATCGCGCAATTGTACTTAGTGACAGATACCAAATGCGTTTGCTAAGTTTCGCCAACTAATTCAATTTAACCTTATATTGTAACGTTAAATCGAAATTAATATTTATGTTCTTAGTTTTAATTAATCGTAACCCCCCAAAATACCGAGCAAACTAATCAGTACAGATTCAATACACTGTAATCAAGTTAAATCCGCAGCCCATATAGATTAGTTAGTCGCACAATACTAACACAACCAAAGGATTAGGCCACAAGCTATCAGGCTGATGCATTGCCTGCATTGTGCACTATGAATCGACGCAGCCAGCCCGTGGAACAAAGGTGTCTTACCATAGATTACCTAGACCTAACTAAACGTACGGCCGTGAGATTGTCTGTGACCGTTACGTTGGAAATATACGGGGTTAAGTTTGGTTGATCTTTTCAGGACTGTGCAAAAATGTACCTACTAAAAGCTTAGATCAAAATAGCCCTACGCGAACATTTCAAACCAGAAAAATGAGGCAAAACAAATGAAAGGGTTACTTCAAATTTGTACCTATGCAAGTGCGCTAGATTTGACAGATACTGGCGCTAGTTTGTATGGACCAAGTGCACCAGTAGTGTGCTTCAACATACCGCGCTTTAGGCCTATCCATTAATTTTATTTTGATCTAAGACTAAAAGGCGCGTGGCGGGGCGCACAGTGGATCGATCCCGTTATAACAGTCGGCCTTTGGTAATTAAAAACATAGAAAAAGACAGCAAAACATGTATCTTGTAATTTTATTTAATTATTTTTTGCTGATAACAGAAATTTCAATCCTCCAAAAACTGAAAATACCAGCATCGCCACTGTATTAATTTGGTTTTACTTTAAATTCCCATCTAACAATATTAGACCACTCCACCGACTTCTACTCCTACTCCTTGTATTTACGCTATGCCTTCACTATCCTTTCTGCTCGGCCTGCATCAGCTCATCCTCGACTGATGATCTTGTCAATGTGTCGTTGGTGTACCTAATAAACTATCATAGGCCACTCTCAAACCCCTCAGAAAATTATCAAGCTGAAGTGGCAATGGGCTGGTCATATCTACCGAAGAACTGACAACCGATGGGGTGTCAGAGTTCTATAGTGGAGACCGCGAACTGGTAGGCGTAGTGTGGGACGCCCTGCTGCCCGCTGGACAGACGACCTGAAAAAAGTAGCGAGGAGCGACTGGATGAGGAAGGCGAGGACAGAGTTTTGTGGCGCGCCTTGGGAGAGGCCTATGTTCAGCAGTGGACGATGAAAGGCTGATGATGAGGCCACTCTCAAGTTCTGCCACAAAATACTGTCTTTGGCATGGCTCTAACTGTCCTAATACTTCAGCACGTCTAGTATGATTTCTCGACACGCGTGCAACCCGCCTTTCTTCCATAGAAAGTAACCTGTTCGCGCACTTTCCGGAGAGCTAAAGCCTTGCTTGCCGCAACAAGTAGTATGTAATGAAGCACACGGCTTTATTCCATACTACTTGTCGCGGCTAAGAAGAGAAATCATGCTAGACGTGCTGGTCTCCACTCGAGACGTCTGACTACCCATAGAAGAGAGAACCTGACTCCAGCTTTTTCTTTTCGGTGGGACAATCCATCGTAAAAAAATTTAAATCGAACAAACTTGTTCGACACAATATCACCACGTATACAATCACACAAGAGGGTATTGGATCGTATAGTGAACATATCAATCTGAGCATTGACACTGCATTATTCAGGTCCCACAAACCTTAGTGCGTTGATTAAAATTCAATACAAACTGTTTGCAACAGGTAGTTAATGCCTCAAGGTGATGACTGTAGCATTTATTGAAATAACCCATTGGAGGACTTAGGCCCGATTCGACCAAACGCGAGTAAATTTTATTCTTAGATTAAGTCGCCCGTTACTATAGAGTAAACTGATTTTGCGTTTTACCAACCCTAATCTAAATGAAATGTCAATGTCACATTATTAAAAAAAATTATTAAAAAGAAACCTAACAAATTAAAACTGTATAACCTCACATTTCAATAAGTACGGATTCAACGACCTCTTTCTTTAGGTGAATTATACATTCGTTCTTTTAGTAAGGGGCGTGTAAACACCAAAAGTAAAATTGTTCATTGTATAGTTACTCTTCTATAAATCTAAGTTTTGTCGAATCCGCCCTTAGTGGGATAACACATGATGACTATTGGTGACGCATGACGGAGCGGCAGACTTCATTTGTGAAGCAAGGAGTTGTAAGAAACCGCACGTAGAAGCACACACGGTGACCGATTGACGCACCGTATGTGCTTCTATGTGCGGTTTCATACAACTCCTTGCTTCACAAATGACGGACTGACGTCTGCCGCTCCGTCAATGCGTCATCGTGTGTGATCCCTCTAAGTCAATATTTGTACGGTTCTTTTATTCTGGTAAGATTTTTTTTTTTAATGAGAATGTTAATAAAGTATTGAACGAGATGTTTTTATTTATGTACTTACTATGAAAAAGTGGAGAACTATCTCTTGGAAATATAACATACCATGCAGCAACCCTCTTCGGCTTTGCACGCCTTATTTGTGAAAACCGTATCAATATCCCCACAGTAGTTTCTTAACGTGCCATCCGAAGCACGGAATCATCTTTCTTTTCAGACAATCAGGTGATTCAGCCTGCAATGTCCTAACCAACTGGGGAATAACGCACAAAGTGACATGATACTAGATGTCCCCCGTGGGAATCGAACCCACGACCTCCGTGTCGAGAGCCCAATGTTCGTAACATACAGGGTGTAAGGGACAGGGATTTTTTTTCGCGTTTCCTGTGGTAGGCTCCATAGTGAAAGTTGTTCAGTTTGATGGTCTGAGTTCACCGTTTCAGTCTGCGGAGGGCTGTCCCTTACACCCTGTATAAACCACGGAGCCAGTTTCTGAGATAAGCATTTACAGACAGACAGGACGATAGACAAACGCGGCGCGGGAATTCAAATTGTATACCTACCTACTTATATTTGGCCCAACCAGTCCCACTTGACCTGCGCTATTTTGAGCCCTAGGGTCGCTCTATTCCTGGAGCACAGTTCCGTGTAATATGGTCTGATAGTTTACCATTTATTGGAAAACATTTAATATTATAAATCACAAACCATTCTTCCATCTTTCTATTCTCGAAAAAAATAGAAACCTGACACAATTTATCACGCGCACCTGTCCCAAAAAACCTCGGAGTACGTAAATGTGATCACTTAGTTCTCACACAATTGCACTGGCGGTATATTCCCATGTCTCCCGCCACTTTGCTGAAGCGCGATTGATTCAGACGGCTGTCGCAATGACGCTTGGGAATGCTGAATGAACCTGCTATTCAGAAAGGGTACTATGGTACTAAGTAATTGTAGTGTTTTTTAATAACAGTTTTTCGAGTATGTTTTTGTGATACTGTTTTTTAGAGTTACGCGATAAGAATACATAAAAAGTGTTCAACGAGTATCTATGAAAAATGACACTTTAAACAGCGCTTCTGTTGTCCAATAGAGGTAGCTTATAACTTAGAGTTAGTCTCCAAATAAAAATTGCTTTCATTCAAACAGTCTTGTTTTAAAGATTTCGATACAGCTTGTTACCCGTGGTTCTAACGTATATAACAGTAGACTGTGGTAGTATAATACCATGGGCAACTTTTAGTTTTGATCGTAAATGCTTCGCTAAAAATCTCGCACTCAAGCTTCTTCTAAGCAATAAATATCTTAGAAACGGCTGGACCTATTTCCATTAAACATGACAGTCAAGTGTTTAATCTATGTCATTCTATCTATCTAGAAAATAAAGGTAGGTGTAGGAATAACGAAACAAATAACTCTTTTGGGCATCATTGTAGTAAAAACATTTTAGAAACGAATTTCGTCTTAGCACGTTTCCGTACGTATATTCCGTCAAACGAAAAGCGCGTCTAAATAAATTTCCTACATAAAAGGCAGACAAAAAGCCTCCCTCGCTCCAAAGTTCATACCACCTAAAAAGGCTACCGTCAAAACCTTAAAGCCTATACAATAAAGTTGAATATGGCTTGATTTATGTTACCTTCTATTTGAAACTAACCATAGAGCATCCTAGTAGCGTGTAGGGAGTAGGGAGGCACTTGAAAACATGCTTTTTCCACGTAATGCCTTTGAGGAAATTAAATAAACTGCAACACCGCATCATAAGCATCCTTACGGGGCGCACGGAAGTGACTGAGGTTCCATTGTTTGGGACGGCACGGGAAATTGGAACAGTGATGAAATTCTGTTATTTTATTATTATAATTTAAGTACCATCATTGTTAAAGCTGTGGTACGAATTTTCTAAATAGTTTGATGAAAAGAAGACCTAAAAAATGTTAGTTCCTATTAGGACCACAGCGACTGATTATGGCTGTTGACTTTGAGAGCTTCGTTGATGTGCTCCTAGATGGCTGATGTAGCCGCTTCGGCCGCCATCGAAACCGCAGTTCCGAAACTAGTTACGATCAAGGAATTTTTTTTACTTGAACGAAACCAGTTGCGAACAAGGCTTATTTTTTACTTGTACGTAACTGGTTTCGATAGAGGAATTATTTCTACATGTACGTAACTGGTTTCGATGGAGGAATTATTTTTACTTGTACGGAACTAACTACACTATACCTATCCTGGCTTGAAAAGTGCGTCCGCATAGGCTAAATATCAATTTCCCATTGATACAACCACAGAGTACTGTATGTATACTGTACAACTATCTAGTTATACTGGATGGCCGCGGGTGGTTTTGCTTTAACTTCATCGCGCTTGGCATCGAGATCAGTCCTACACTTAGCCTCAAAATCTAACACTTTATTCTTGTGCCTCCGTCCTGGTCGATCTTTAGCATTCCCAGCAACTCTGATCAATCCGAAGCCGCATTGCAGTTCAGAGTAGAATCTATTTTATAAGCATATCGCTGACTAATCGTATCGGATGCAACATTGGGTACCTTCGACATACATCGCATTATAATATACGGATGCTGAGCGTGGTTGGCTTCCTTTCATTTGAAGACAAATACGATTTTAGTTTACCTATGTTCGTAGGTATTCCAGATAGCTGGGCTATTTTTATATATGACATTGTTTTCTTGATTTCTTCCGAAATTTCGATGTGTTTTCAAGTAAAGTTGACTTTCTTTGTTTACCCTTCTAACAATACCTGTGAGACGTCATGGTGATAAATGGAACTTTTAAAATCCGTGTTAGCGTACAATGTTATTAGTACATACGACAGTTATGCAAGATTTAACAAAATACCCTAGTAATATTTAAAGCTGAACAACTTTTACTATGGACAATCCGTTTAAATGTGCTGTTCCATACATTTGTGACGAGTCGGTTCTGCAGTTTTGTGTGAAACAGAAGATTTTTGTTGTTTTTTTTTATGTTGGCATAGTGAAAGTTATTCAGTTTGATGGTCTAACTAAACCCACCTTTTAAATATTACTATACTAGGGTGATTAGTTACACCCTTTATAAGCGTTTAAATTAAAAAATCTTACCTAATAATGACTTCTAATTTAAGTCGCGGGAACAACTTTTTAAAATTAAAAAACGCCAGCACATTTTATAACAATTTATATGTATGCAGCTGTAAAAGCAAAGCCAAAACAATAAGACAATTATAAATTTTTGTTTATACTCACACGCTTTGTTCAATTGTCATCTCCAATTCATTTCATTGAGATACACAGAGTTTAGATGGTTCGATATCTTTTGCATTCGGTCTCATAAAGTTATTGGGCTTCTCTGTATTTCGTAAATTTACTAAATGAACGCTAAACAATTTAGTACCAATAATATTTTAAAAGTATCTATTAACTGTCCGTAATTATCTTCCTTTTGACTTTTTCGTTTCTGTTTTAAATATTAGTAAAAAAAATTACGTAATATCAATGTTTGCGCGAATTTATTGAATGTTTAATCAACCATTTTGTATCACGCGAGATATTCGTTTTTGTACAAATAATAATATCAAACGTTTTCTTATTGAAAAAGAATTCAGATTTATTTCATATTTTAAATCCTCTAGAAAACATTAGAATTAATCCTCCATTAAATCTCTTGCTAGCTTATACTACGTCAACAAGACAAATAGTGACAACAAGAGATTTAATGGAGAATTAACTTTTATGAGCGTTTCTGCAACCGATTGTAAGTCAGTAACAATAAAAATAATATGGATGAAAAATTTTAAATAAAGAATTTTCAAAATATTAAATTGTATTAACCAATTTCATAACAATATTCCTATAACAAGTATCTAGTAATAATGACACAAAAGAATAGTTTCAGACAATGGCCTTGTTTATTTTACTATTCTAATACTTTGTTATAAACACTACATTGTGGAGATTTGTAAAAACAAGCGGACAGTGGGAAAATTATTGTGATCATTTGGTAGACAATGTCAATTAGCTCAGTATCGACTTGAGGGTTACCCAGGTCACAGCAAGATGAGTTTCAGTGCTTCATTAGTTATTGCAGTGTTATATTTTGTGAGTATTGACCCTTTGTAGTTTAATGACGTTCAGAACTTTGATATTTCATAACCTGTGACTTCCGTGGACCTAGCCTAGGATTGTGTTAAGGATTTAGGGGTACTAACATTAAATATTGGATATATTGGGCGCTCGTTGGCGTAGTGGAGCTTCGGTATTGGAAACCATCACCGAAGTTAAGCAACGTCAGGTCCGGTCAGTCTTTGGATGGGTGACCGTTTAGTGGTATTTCATCTCGAGCGTTTCCGTGCTTCGGAAGGCACGTTAAGCAGTTGGTCACGGATAGTTCCGTCAGATGGCGTTATAACTATTCGTTAAGCCAGGTCAGAGGCCTATTAAGGCGGCTTGAAAATTCTCTGACAGCAAGTTGACCACTAACTTGCCTCCACCAACACGCACTGGGCTTTCGTGGTGGAGTATGGCCCCACTCCCTCTCACCCTTATTCGTGAGAGGAGGCCTTTGCCCTGCAGTGGGATTCTACTGGCTATAACTTACTTTTTTAATTATCAATGTGTTTAATGTTTGTTAGGAGTTTGGAATTGCAGTCTCGGAAAAAAAAGACGCGGGCCCAAAAACTCAAGTCAAATTACTCATTATCAAAAAAACACTCTTAATGTTTTTTGAATTACTTTTGATAATAAGTAATTTGACTTGAGTTTTTGGGCCCGTGTCTTTTTTTTTAACGGGCTTAGCCCCACCACTCATTGCCACCACTGTAACTCCTGTAAACCAGGATCAACAGCGGCGACCATTCACAACACTAGACAATGAAGTCAGGCGAGCCCGGGGGATGACTCTAATCTGTCTTGGAACCCGCAATGAATTAATCAAAGAAGATAGGAGGAGTAGGAAAAAGAAACAGCCCGTGTCTTGTCTAAATTAAATGCAACCTTTTTTCTTTTTATTACTCACATGTTTAGATGGCTTTTGAAATATTTTGATTTATTAATTAAATAATTTATTTTTCACCTCACAAGCTCGGAAAGATTCTGTTTATCGTTCGAAATCTGAGTGCAAAAGTGTATTTTATCCGCTAGCGTGGAAAGAGTTTTTGAAATTCGAATTTGTCTATTCAATATTTTTGTATACCGCCAATGCACTGAAAATGCTTAATAACTATTTCATGACACTGGCCAGCACGAAAATAAAAACTTTTTGAAATGTTCTTTTTAGCAATTCACTTTTTTTCCTCGCTGTTGTGAAGTGAAAAATTTTGTGTTTCGCTCGGCTGCAAAGTTATTCTGCGTCTCGTACCTTTGAAACCTTCGCTAAACGCTCAGGATTCTATCTAATCCTAGAATCCTTTGCTTGCTCAGGTTTCAATAAAAGTACTCGCGCCAAAAAGCAACTTTGCAGCCTAGCATAACAAATAACTATTATTTTATTTTATTTTATTCATTTTACGAAAACTTAAGGGCAGGATCTCCCAAATCGCCTGTTTTTGATTGAGTTTTAAGGCATGAAATAGTCGTTGTTTTAATCCAGAAAAAATATATGTTGTTGTTCATGAACTGTTCTCGATTATTCTGTGGCTCAAAACACGATAGTTATTACTTCTCTCGATCATAAAAGCATGCAAAGATAGGTAGTTTATTACTATTTTTCAAGTTTTACTTAAAGATTATTAACACTACAAATAAAAAAAATACACTGAAAAATAGGAAAAGACATTGTCTAAATTATTCTCAGGCTAGTTTTTCCCCCCACCACCAGAGAGAAAAGATATTGATGAAAAATACGTTTTTTTGCGGACCTACCTTCAATTGAAGCGGGATGGCTAATTGCAAACTTATGCTTGTAAGAAAGAGACGCTTGCACTCGAATAACCGGGCCTTAAGGACTAATTACAGGATAGTAAGATATCAACATTTTTTATAAACCAACATTGCCAACTAAAAATTTCAATTGTATACTTTATTTATGTGAAATCTACCAATCCGCATCAGGCACTCTTGGTGGACTAACGCCCAAGGGGCTGAGGGTAGGTCTGTGCCCGCATTGTGACGTATATAGGCTGGAGATGATGATTCGAAGATTTACCATTCTTCATAATGTCTTGTCTTCATTCTAAGTTTTTATTTACCCAATGACAATAATCATACATTTTTCCCAGACAAAAACGCGAGGAGAATCTTTAGAAGACCAATCCTCCTTCGTGTACGATCAACCATCCACGATGAATTTCAACGAGATCTTTAGCACCAGTTTCTCGATGCTGAATGATGAGACCTTGACAACCGTCAGCAAGGACGAGGAATTCCATTTGAACAATGTGCCGAGTCGATTGGTTGAGTTCCAACCTTTAACTACTACATCATCGACCCCAAGAACAACACCGAAACCTAGGTGAATATTTAATCAATCAAATTTACTTTAGAACAAAAATAAACGTGATTGAAAAACATGTACTTGAAAAGTTGAAATCCCCATATCTTTCTTTGGCTATCGTAAAGAGCAAGGGTTTCTTTTGGCAGTTTCTGGACGAAAAGCAGAGAAACGTATAGCCATATCAATGTAATATTATAAAAAATTGCTCTAGTGTCATTATCCAGGGAGGAAACAGGGGAATACGTTTGTATGGACTAAACAGTACTTGCCTATCTTTTTAAAAGTCAGCCTTGCTACAAGCCTTGGTGATGGTAGTGAGAGCAAAGTTTCTGTCAACCTACAAAAGGAAAGGTTCATGAGTTTATTGCATGTTTATCATACAGATTTTTTATAGTTTGTTCTTATTAGTCAAAAGCCAGAATAATTCCTTAAAAAATTCACTTGCTTCATTCCAGATTCCTAACGGCGAATTATTTAAAAACTACCACAAGACCAAAAATATTCTTCAAACTTACGCCAATCAGCAAAGAGTGCATGACTAGAGCCGAACAGAACGAACAAATTGTACAGGTTTTACCTTTAGAGAACCGAGGAAGAGGGGTACTGGACCTATTGTTCCCGGCGACCAGAGTCAGAGGCTTCAAAAATGTCTTCGAGACCTTTAGACGAATGATGTCGAGCACCTTCTAAAAATATGCTGTTGTTGATTCGTTTTTGCGTTTAAGTCCTGGCTAAGGAAAGCCCTGATCTCTGTCTTCTTCATAAATATCTGAAGCTAGCAGGCGTTTCTTCTTATAGGGGTAGAATTTTGATAGACCTTTTTTAGCAAACATATCTACAGGATGTAAAAGTATAAGTTACCTACCTTTAAACCACGCACAGGTACTCTACGCATGAAACTAAACAACTTTTACTATGGGAGCAAACCTGTCAGCGCAAAAAAATCTGCTGTTTCATACAATTACTGCAATGCCTTCTCGACTAAAATTTTCTGACAGGTTTGCTCCCGTAGTAAAAGTTGTTCAATTTGATGGGTAGAGTATGTGGTTTAAAGTTTAATGATACTTTTCCTTACACCCTATAAAAGCTCTCATACTCTGAGGGTTTGTGAAAAACGTGAAGAACTGTGGTTAAGGAAACTCTACTTCGCATGTCCACAATTACCGAAATGTATGCGTTGAAATAATGTTTGGAAAAGTGCCAACAAATATCGATCGCAGATTTTTCATCGAAATAATTAGGTACTGCGTTATTCCTTTAGCCGCTCTAGCAGTAATAGATCAATCACAATCGCGAAAGTAACTTTGGGAAAACTTAATGAATAACTTTTGTTGAGGTTTTCCTCTTTCATCAAGAAAACAACAAGGGTGCAAGAGTTAACTACCTTAACGTTAAAACTTTAATCGAAAAGTATCTCACAAATCTTTGAGAATGTTATAGTGATGACGTCACAACAGCTACGTCAGTATAAAGAGTGCAATAACAAGTAGGAAAGGAGTTCTACGTGCCTTTTCCTTTGCTAGTGTACAAATTAATGAGGAGTGAGAGAATTTTGTAAGAGCATAATTATACTAGTTCATCAAATTGACTATTGTACTACCAGTTTTATAGAGCCTTATTTCAAATGGATTTCACCAAAAATATATTCTACCAGAATATTATACAGGAACAGGATGAGATGATTCTGGTAGAATATTTATTTCAAGTATGGTAGTGAAGCCGCTAATCATAATATTGTTACATACACTATTAAAGGTAATTGATGAAATAATTGAAATATTTCTGCTCCATGTTAAAAGATTTTTCTTTTGATTTAAGTACTTTGTTTTATTATTTTGTCATAAACTTTAGCAACGTTTGGCATAAAAACCCAAAACCAATCTACAAAATTAATTGTCAAAGACACTGTACGATGCACAATGCATTATTGATGAATATTCTTGTATAAACGACGTCCAAACTAAAAATTAGCATAACCTAGTATTTCAACGCTTTGAAGAATCTATTTCTCATTTTGTGCGAACCAATTTTCATACAAACTATAGTTTTGGATGCATCGATATCACAACCCATTTTCCCTAAAATATCATGTTCGTTAATTATCGTCTACAGAAACGCATTTTTTTTGTTATCTTAATAGGGTTAAAATGCATTCAAGGTTCCGGCTACTATCTCTGGTGGTAGTACTCATTACATTATAACCACGTTAGAGCCCGCAAGGCGGTCTGAAAAAACTCTGACACCAGGGCTTGCCCACACGAAAAGAAGAAGGATTAACGAGAAAAGTTTAAAAATCGGCACAATCTAAAATTTTCGAGAAAGTGGACCATACCATACATAGTTACCATTCTGTCTTTTAGCCTTTTCTAGTCATCGTCATCATCATCAGCCTATCATCGTCCACTGCTGGACATAGGCCTCTCCCAAGGCGCGCCACAAAACTCTGTCCTCGGCCTTCCTCATCCAGTCGCTCCCCGCTACTTTTTTTAGGTCGTCTGTCCAGCGGGCAGCAGGGCGTCCCACACTACGCCTACCAGTTCGCCTTTTCTAGTGCCGTCCTTAAAATAAAGAGGCGTGGGACATGAGCCAGCGATTTTTAAAAACAGATTGAACTTTGGCCACATTCAAGTCGCTGAGAAATATCGAGCTTCGGTCACTCGGATGTTATTTTAATCTTTGTGACAAATTCCTGTACTGTATTTTTTATAGTTTTCATACAAGTTTTTGGTTTTTCAAATTAGTTGACGAAAGAGAACCATAGGATAGGGCAATTGTTAATGATAGCAGATTGCATTATCAATGTTTATAATTGCTGTTAATGATAAACAAAATTATTACTATCGTACGTAAGGTTGCAGTGCGCGGGGCGCGGGCGGATATTGACCTGTAAATCATATGACCGGGTGGCGGGTCATTATCACGCAATTGTACTCAGTAACATATACCAAATGCGTTTGTTAAGTTTTGCCAACTAATTAGATTTAGGACCTGTTTCACCACTTCTGGGTAAGTTTTTGTTAGCTTATCCGACAGATAGTTTGACATATTTTGTATGAAATTATGTCAAAATATCTGTGGGATAAGCTAACAAGAACTTATTCAGAAGTGGTGAAACGGGCCCTTAACCTTATAATAATGAAACTAAACAACTTTCCCTAAGGAACATGGGTCGAAAAACGAGAAAATTTGTGGACCTCCCATAGAAATTTATCGACTGATCCGTACTTTTTATGGAAGGTCCAACAATTTTTCCTGATTATCGAACAATGTTCCATAGGGATTTTTTTTAGTTTCATTATCCAAATTCAAACTCAAATTTTTTCTAGTAATTAAAAAATAGGAGTGTATACCCAGCGGGCTGTTGATGAAGATGGAGAACACGGCCAACAATACATTTTACTCTATAAAATGTCATCCTAAAATCATAAAGCTAGCCGATAGTAAGAGCAACATGGCTCACGAGTGCGAACACTTGACTGAACGTGATTCACACTGATTGCACTAATTACACTCAACACGGTAACGCCTAGTGCTACACTTTAACAGAGATGTCACCGAATCCGTATCCAAAAATATAAATCCGAATGGACCTTAGAGTTTGATAAGCAAGCTTCTGACACCGCCTTTGACCCCGACGGTGAACAAATTTTGTAAAAATTCTTAGCGTTTCAATAACGTATACTATGATGAAAAACGCTATGGAAAAAACAGATGGTTGAATATTCGTGCTGATGCAATCAGGATCTGTTTTATTTTGGAACTATTTGAACAAGAAATTGACACTTTTTGTTGTTCCATAATTTATAATTATAGCTTTACTTTTGGCTTTATATCACGTTCACTCACGTTATAAAGTCATAATAATCATGCCACTTTACTCGTCGGTGGACCGATCGCCAATCCTTTCTCTTTCCTTCCTGTAAATGCTTGGCTGAACTTTTCATTTCATTTCTTTCTTTCAATTTATTCAACTTTACAAGAAAACTACGAATTATTACTTCACTTGAAAATTTCACTTACAAGAATAAAGACGGCTGAATTTTTATTGTAAAGCCTGAGACAAATAAAATAACTCGCCATGTTGGTTAAAGGTTATTAGTCAATATTTTTGTAAGGAAGTCTATAGGACCAGGATATCATCAGTGTTCACGAGTTTACAATATAGGGCTGACGTTCTTCTGTATTCGTATCGACACTAGTATCCGAACTTGAAATATCCGTAACATCCCTATTCTGTACAACACTTGAGCTGAGCACCCCTGAGCGTCTGAACATTAAGAGCTTGTCTCCAATTAATTTTTTGGATCAACGCCAAATGTGCAACGACTGAATAGTTGTAAACTTTGTTTTATCGAGTTTTATCATTTCATTTAATATTTATTTAGAGCTTCTCTATGTACTTATTTAGTCAAAGTTGGAATTGAAATTGGTAATTAATGTATTCTTTAAAATGTTCCAGTAGGTACAGACCTATAATTTCATATAGAAAATGTTATACAGATCACTCTGTAAACGTAAAGCGTCATCCCTGGACCACGACTCTCCATACTAATCGATGCGAACGAGCGCGTGGCTCCGGTCAGAATTTAGCTGTTTTCGTTGAAAAATTTGATGATTTTTTATTAATTTCGAAAAAGTAAGAAAACCACATAATTCTAAATTGTGTTATAATAGTAAATATAGTAAATTATCATTTTCTTCAGATTAAAAATGTAAGAGTGAAAAATGGTTACAACTGAAAAAAAAGGGGTGACTTTATAAGTTAGTAGTATAGGTTCGCTTTTCTTCGATTTTAACCATTAAAATCGATTTCTAGAAAAACCACATCACTTCTCCTATCGTGTAGATGGTTCAGAATATTTTTCAGCTCAAAAAGTGTCATAGTTAATGAATAAAATTGTTACAAAGTTACCCAAAAACAGAAGGTAGCCTTAAATATGTGTAACGCATTGTAGTTTTCACTCAATACATATTATTTTTTTATCATTAACTTTTATAACTTCCCCCTTGAACAATTAATCCATCCGAACTGAAAATTCCAACTACTTATAAAAACATCAGAATTACAAAATCAATCAAAAAAACTTTCTGATTTCATAAACGAGCGACAATTCAATAAAACGGCAAGATTTGCAGCGAAAGAAAAAACCGGTCTCAGCATTCATAGACATTGGCAAGTTTAATTTTTTTCCTCGCTCTTTTTTTATTAAAATCGAGTTAAATCCGCTGAGTCAGAGGGAGGTGATGATTTTGTATTCAATGAGTTGTGGAGGGTTGTAGGACTGCGGAAATTATTTGATTTTTATAGAGTTTGCAAGAAAAATATTGCTTGAGGCAGTCCTGTCGTCTGCGTTTTTTTGCGGCAAGATTTGTAAGTGTTATGTAAGTATGCGTTAGATATAAAACATGAACACTATAAAGTATAAGAAAGAAGAGTATGGTACTTCACACTACTACTACAGGGTGTTAGAGCAGTTGCATTTCTTTAATGGGTGATTGTACTCAAGATACTGAACAACTT
Organism: Agonopterix heracliana; assembly: GCA_963693445.1. Taxonomy (NCBI): domain Eukaryota; kingdom Metazoa; phylum Arthropoda; class Insecta; order Lepidoptera; family Depressariidae; genus Agonopterix; species Agonopterix heracliana. Next base: position 7,545,068 of record OY856321.1, read on the forward strand.
TCCCACAGGAACATAATGGAAATTCGCAAAATATTTTTCGACATTTCATACTTTCAATTTTTCAAAAAGTCCAATAGTTTTTTTGCAATTTTCCTATCGGTTTCATAGGGAAAGTTTTTCAGTGTCATGGGTACTGTGTGCTAATTTAATAATCATACAGTGCTAAATAAACGTACCATGGTACTAGTGTATAATCACCCTTCAAAGTAATTCAACTGTTTACCCTAACCACAGATTATTTAATAGCTCTAACACCCTGTTATACAAGCTGTAAACTTAAGACGCTGTTATCCCGTCGAGGCCGTTTTTTGAACACGAACGAAAGTGTTTTAAACTGTGTTTTAAAGTCTGAAATTAAATTATGTCTTATTTAAGGATCGGGCGGATGGGCGACTGTTCTCAATTACAGATAGAAAAACATCCCAAAGTTACCCCTTTTTGCTATGTTTTTTCAATACTATGATTAAACTGCTGATATTTAACTTTTTATTCTTGTACTTAACTAAATAGGTACATTAAATATTTCTAGTGAACTCAGAAGAATTTTTAGCTTAGAAACTCCCATGAGCGTTCCATATTGACGAAAAACACGTTTTTTTTTTTTCGATCCTGCTTTCAATTGGAGCGGGATGGCTAATTGTAAACTTATGCTTGCAAGAAAGAGACGCTTGCACTGGGATAACCTAGCCTTAAATGCTTTTCATATTTGGGGGATGTTTTAGACCATCGAACTGAATATTTTTTTTAATAGGACCAACATTTAAATCGCGAACAAAATCAGCTATTTCATACATAATTAATTACCAGAGCCATTGAAGTTTTCTATCGCGCAACCAATATTTTTGTCACGATTTGAATATTGCTTCGACATTAAAAGTTATTCAATTTGATGTTCTAAAGCATTTAAGGGGATATTTAAGGGGGCATTTAAGTTTAAACCCTATATTAAAACATTATAGCTGACAAGCAATAACAGATTTAAAACTTAAAAGGGTTTAACGAATGAAATTTAAACCTCTAAATAGAAATCTGCGATTGAATTTAATTATCGCTAATGCGATAAAGAGGTCCGATGGGGCGGAAACCGACTGAAACAAAAGTTGGCCGAATTAAAGAGTTTCACCCTTAACTTGGATTTGTACAAGATAAGATTGCTTCCTAAAAAGGCGCGGTTATAGTATTTTTTATACTGATGTACATTATAATAGTATCGTAATTTAATGGAAACATAAAATATTCTGAAGATGAACGTTGCTGCCATCTTGCTTGAAGCAGGCTTAAAAAGATAGCAGATCGTCTGGCCACCTCGAATGTTTTTATTTATTATTTATAATTAATGAACTTTTGCTTGTGCGTTAGCACTTCATTTCTGCCAGTGTCAAATAGTTTGTGGGTGTATCTACATATCTATCTCAGATATTGTTTTTGATCAAGATCAAAAAGTCATTGGCTTTAACTGGTTTGTATTGAAAATATGATCTAACTTCGTTTATAAAGGAGAATATCTACTAATATCTTCTTAAACAGTGCGCAAAGAGTACTGCGTGCGTAACTTACGCATAATACAGGTGTTAGGGTAAACAAGTTGCATTATTTTAAAGGGTGATTGTACCCATGATACTGAACAACTTTACCTAAGAAACATATAGGAAATTCACAAAAAAAAATGTGAGTTACTAAAAAAAATTAAAAAAAATGAGAATTACCCATGTGTTCCTGTGTAAAAGTTGTTCAGTATAGTAAGTGCAATCACCCATCAAAGTAATACAACTGTCTACGCTAACACCCTGTATAATTTTTATTACCTACATTTTTAAATTAAAAACACCGCAAAGATACATAGCCCCTATGATGTAATATGAAAATTTCAAATTATTATTCCGTCTTCGCCCGTCGTACGCGTAGAACCGTTAAATGAATGAACTTTTATAACTTGAGGCCCTAACTTGGTGTTTTAATACCGACTTTGAGGTTTCGCCATGATGAACAACGCCCTTACTTTTAATGACTTTTTGCTAATATTCAACGGTTCGCTTTTGGACCGGCAAAAAGTTTGGCGAGCCGTGAATTTAGTGGTTTCGATTTTTAAAAGTAAAACTTTGTCTTTCGGTGTTTACTTTCGGTTCTGAACTTTTTTCGGCTGTTAATTTGGTTGTTGGAGAGCGTGTTGGTGGCGTTGTGGAGAGGTATGGACACTCGATCATAAGGGCCCGGGTTTGAATCCGCATGGACGACATCCCATGTACCAATGAGTTAAAATATGTGACACCAGTTGCTGTCAAACGGTGAAGGGTAACCTCGTGAGGAAACATGCTTGCAGAAGAAATTCTGATGAGAATGTGAAGTCTACCAATCCGTATTGGAGACACGTGGTGGACTGACCCCTCCTCACTGAAGGGACACCCTAGACACTGCCTACAAAAATCAGAAATTGACAAGATGACGTCAGCGCATGCGAAACGGAGTCTAGGGCTGCAATAACTTTAGCTGCGTGCGGTACATTACTTTTTCAACAATTGACAAAATTGACCATAAAACCCATTATTTTTTATTATTCTACTGAGTTTTAATATACAGGGTGTAATTGATATCATTCGCATCTTTTTAAACTAAGAGTCTACCCATTTAACTGAACAACTTTTACTATGGGACCAAAAAGATCAGAGCAAACAAAAATCGGCTGTTCCATAGTACTAAACTGCATTGCTTACTCGATTCAAATGTATGCAACAGCAGATTTTTTTTTGCTCCGATCTGTTTGCTCTCATAGTAAAAGTTGTTCAGTTTGATGGGTAGTCTCTAAGTTTAATAGGATGCTAATGATATCGATTTCACACTGTAGCTATATCGTATTCTTTTCAAACTCATTTTAAAATCACCGTTCTAAATAAAGTAATGAACCAAATAAATAGGATTATGTTTATAAGAAAAGATTCGCGTTCCAAAATTATTTGCGTCTAGATAACCCAAGAACCTTGTAATACAATCAAATACACAAACTAAGTTGTGTATTGAAATGTAACCCGGGACAATGTCCCGACAGCGGGACAGACGGGCGGGACAACGACCCGAATGTTTATGCTAATTTCGGGACAAGTCACTCGATCCCCTTCACAATAACTGCTAACTGATAGGCTTGATAAACTCTACGATTATGCTCCTTTATAAATAACTAGTGTTTACCCGCGACTTCGTTCGCACAAATTATACACCAGATTTTAAGTCAGATCATAAGCTATCAAACAAAAAAAGTTTCATCACAATCGGTTCAGTAGTTTTTACATATAGGTAAAGTATATTATCTCTGCTAAAGTATTTAGTAAAAAAATGCATTGAATTTATAAAGCTTTCCTTAAGAATAAAAATATGTTACGTATTCCTATATGTATTTGGTCAAAAAAAAGTTGGCAAGCCTAGTTAGAACCATGCGCCGCCAACGGATTTTTGTGACGCGTCTTGGAACAGGCCAGCAATGTTCAGCAGCGGATGATATCAGGTGATAATGAATCAAACTTGAATCCGGCCTTATCGTACATTAATTTTATTTAATGATGAATATAAAATATTTCGCAACAGAATCCACTTCTTCAATACACCCTGCAATTCTGAAAACCGTGAAAATTTTTAATATCCCATTCCAGCACCCACGAGTGGGGGCGCCACTCATCTATTTTGCGTCATTTGCATACCATCCGCCGAGCGTACCGGTCGCTAGTACGCGCCCGTCCTGACAAAGAGATTTTCATATTTAATTTTCTGTTTAGTATAATTGCTAACATATTTCCTTTTCTGTCCAACCTGTTTTAAGCTTAATTTGCATACGTGCAATCTAACCAGCGACAACTTTTTCAATTTAAAAAGGAAAATTTAATTTCTGTTAGTTTCGTTTATGATTGCGGTTGAAATGTTTTAAAACTCGGAAGCAGAATGTATACACCTCAAATTTTTAATTTGTAACGAACCTTTAAGGGTGTATTCATACCGTGAATCTGAACAACTTTCCCAAAGAGGGTCGAAGACGAGAAAAATTTTTGAACCTCCCATACAAAAGTGCGGAGCGGCCGTTCGATTTTTTATGGGAGGTCCAAAAAACTTTCTCGTTTTTCGACCCATGATCCTCAGGGAAAGTTGTTCATATTCACGGTCTGAATACACCATTAAAGTTTCTTTACTAATAAAAAATTAGGTGTTACAACAATACAAATAAACATTTAAAAGGGGGTGGTTTAGACCATCAAACTGAACAACTTTCACTATGGGACCAATATCGAAATCGCGAAAAAAAAATGATGTTCCATACTCTACAAATCGACTAGAGCTAAAATATGTATTGGATATCAGATTATTTTTTTCGCGATTTCGATGTTGGTCCCATAGAGAAAGTTGTTCAGTTTGACGGTCTAAACCTCAAGAGTTTTAAAAATTTTTTGTTACTTATGAAACACCCTGTATATTCCAGCTGACGAAATGGGCCTCTTCCCTCTTCATTAACTTTTCAAGCACTACGTTGCATTACGCACATATCTCGAAAAGTATTTTGCAAAACTGATCGTTTACGCATACCTTACAAACAGTTTACAAACAAATCTACAACAATAGCCCCTTTACTTAACATCTCAGTATTATCAGATATGTCAAAGTTACTTAAAGCAACACTAATCATAGCGTACAGTGCAATCATATTCAAATTTATAAGAACTCTAGTCATGGACAGAAATGATAGTAAAATAGATTTAAACTACGTGTTTCGGACACCAGGAAGTCTAAAGAAATTAAATCGGGAATTAAAGAAGCACGGAAAAAACTTTTCTGGGAAAGTAATGACTTTTGAAAACCCTACCAGATTACCAACGGATTTGAAATACATTCTGAAATATACGAATGCATTCGCGCATTACAGTTCATCGATCTACAAAAATGGTCAAGAAGCATTCATAATGCATAACTGCACTTACTATAACTGTTTTCTGACTAATGATAAAAGTCTACTAACCGATATTAGATTCTTTGATGCCATTTTGTTCGATGTTGAAAATACATGGGATTTCCATCCTATTATTAGGTCTTCACATCAAAAATATGTATTCACAGCTTCAGAATCAGCTTCTTACTATCCGATTTGTCAATCAGTATTCGATAACTACTACAACTGGACTTGGAGCTACAAATTGGATTCAGATATACGCTGGTCGTACGTAACCATAATCGATAAAAACGGCGATGTTGTTGGACCAAATATTAACATGACATGGGCAAGTCCGATGGAACCAATTTCTGATAAACTCAAGATGAAATTATCGGGGAAAACTAAAGCTGTTGCTTGGTTTGTGTCAAATTGCTTAGCTTTAAGCTATAGAGAAAATGTAACACAGTTAATACAGACAGCGTTATCGAATTATGGACTTGCCGTGGACGTTTTTGGGGCTTGTGGTAAGAAGTCTTGTCCAAGAGATCGTCAAGAAGATTGTTTGATTCTGCTGGAAGAAGATTATTATTTCTATCTCGCGTTTGAGAATTCAATATGCGAAGATTACGTTACGGAGAAGATTTTGTATCCGCTGCAGCATTTTGCCGTACCTATTGTGCTTGGTGGAGCAGATTATTCTAGGTAAGATCGCAAAAACGTCACCTTCATCTTCTCATTAGGTAAGATCTAAATGGAAATCAATCTAATAATTGAGTAGAAAGCCAATAAATGCTAGCCAATATACATTGCTGGCTTACGCCTTTGTAACAAAAGGGGGTCCAAATTATTTTCAACCAAAAAACAAAATATATCTTTCTGTAAAATGTTGATAGATACTCACTTCATAACATCTATAACGTCACACCTCTTTCCCAGAGGGGTAGGCAGAGACCAGGGCGCGCCATCCTCATTCACATCCATATATCTCTTCATACATGCCTGTCGGTTTCGAGTACTCTTTATGATTTAGCCTTAGTATGAGAATCATTTAATAAAAAAAAGCATTCGTAGTTTCTAGTTTCCTGAAAGGTCATTTTACTCATTTATCGTAATTTATTTAGAGTGAAGGACGTTCTATAAATTTTCCAGGTTCCTTCCTCCAGGATCCTACATCAATGCTGGTGAAACAGCAGCTGAACAAGTCGCATACTTAATTAACGATGCTATAAAGAACACAGAAAAATACTTCGAATACTTTAGGTGAGTCTTATAGTGCTTACTATAAGTACCAATACTTTGTTGGGTGAAAGGGTCTCTTGCTTGTGCGTTAGCAGCACTGCAATTCCGCCAGTGTCAAGTAGTTTATGGAAGTATCTATCTCTATCTCAGGGATTGTTTTTGATCAAGAACAAGAAGAGATTGAGGTTTGTGGAGCCTCGTGGCAGGCAAAAACGCGACGAGCGAAAACCACGCGAGACAAGTGCTCGGGTCAGAACCTGCAACGTGACTCTAGTCTAGGGTGCACTAAATTCCACTGTTGGTGTTGTTAAGCCTTGTGGTGTCCAGATTCGAATAGCATCAACCCAGTCAGGTGTAGTAAGATGCGAATAATTGCTTTAGATGTGTAAGACACACATCTTTGACGATCAAACGAGTCGCTACCAGTCAACAGCCACTGCATTTAACCCCACCTCTGATCGTATACCCGTTCCATGAGACGTAGCAGGTTAAGGACGAGAGATTGCGTAGCGCGTTCACTTATGCACATTTATTCTATAAAGTATTTTATTAGTAGTCGCCTTAGTCGAAATCGATTATAAATCCATCACCATCATAATTGAGTTGATCATCTTTTTAGGGTTCCGTCGTCAAACAAGCAAACAAGGAACCCTTCTATATTTATCCATTCTATGTCTATCTGTCTGTCTGTATGCCCCGTCTCAATTACTCATTAGTTTTTGAACCTGTTGAAACGAAATTTAGGATTGTTGACACCACGAAAAGAGAGCACTAAAAAAAATTATACCACTTCATCGACTAAAGCGTTGTTGGATACAATGGCTACGAAATCCTATCACCGGCGTGGCCGACACGCTCTTAGCCGGTATTTTAATCTGAGAATAGTTCTTTGTCAAAAACCAGCTGTTTTGATACTTGATTTCGTAAATTAAATTGCATTTACAATATTTTCCAGATGGCACAACCACTACAGGTATAAAAAAGCTCCTAAGGTCGCTGATATTTGTAAGCTGTGCAAATTGCTGAACGAGAAACCAGAGACAACTGTTGTCCATAACTTTAGACATTGGTGGAATCCCCAGTATGAGAAGTTGTGTCAGTCTAATATTTCTCTTAACAGGTTTTAAATATAGACCATTCATTGATCACAGACTTAAAAGAAGAACCAGACGTAATCTCGTCTAATCATGAGTGAAGCACCCATTTTTTTTTGTGTGCGTGCTGTCACGCGGTACATAAGGTGACGTTGTAGCACCTGTGCTTAGAGCTAGTGTATCTGTGTGAGTGTAGGCCCCATGTAGAACAAACGAGATTGTATTACCTTGCATGCTTCACATCTTTTTAGTGCAATATTCGGTCCGTATTTCTTTCAAGTTCAGTTGATATCTTGTTTACCCAGCATAGGAAGCATGACACCGTGATAAAGCGCTATCACACCTTCGCTCTCTTTCTATTTGCACGTGAACAAATGAGATAAAAGGCGTGATAAAGCCGTATCACGTGTAACATGCTACGAGTGCATAGGTACATAACTCATTACGCTTTTGGTACAGTTACTATATAAAGATGTATTAAATGCTGCTGTGAATAGCAATGTTGGGCGTTATTAATTTAATTGCGTAATTGAATTAATAAATTGAACGAATGTTTTTTTTTTTTAAATAATTGTGCTGGCGGTTTTTTAAGGGGTTGATTATAGACCATCGAATATAAACCAACAATACCACCGCCAGCATCCAGTGTAGGATAAAACTAGGATAAAACACTAAGTTTATTCCGAGAGCGCAAATGCGCGCTGCATACAAACGAAGTCTGGTAATATTTTCAGTCCAATTAAAGTCAATGAATTTTTTCAGAAACAATCTAGAAACTAATTTCTATATTCGTATGAAGTCAGATTATAAAAGGATTAATTTTAGATTTGTATGAGAATCGTTAAGGCACTGTAACTTTAAAACTAAACATTTTAATGAAAATCTGACTTCATACAAACATAGAGATTACTTTCTAGATTGTTTCTGAAAAATGTCTTTGACTTTTATTGGTTGGTATTGAAAATATCACCAGACTTTGTTTGTATGAGCGCGCTCCGAATTAAATTCCCCTATTATTGATTATAAACATGTTACAGCCATGTTGTGCTATTTCGAATCAAATTAAAGATTGAAAAATTTGTCTCGGGCGGGACGATTGAAAATTTCGTTCTCTGGGTAGTGGGCTCGGTGGTGTAATTGGTTAGCACGTTTCCCCGGTTTGGAAGAGCGTGGGTTCAAGTCCCGCCCGAGACAAATTTTTCAATCTTTAATTTGATTTAAATTCCCCTAATTCCAATTCCGAATCAAGTTTAAAACATTTCCTCGTCACTATTATCCTCATAATAACGTAAAGGCGAGTGAAGCAATCCTCTTAGGGCGCTCGTTAGAGTCCCTCATTATTCAAAACCTCGAATTTGCACCGAGATAATTCCAATTACGGCGCCGTCATCATCGCCATTGGCATCGCCTTTTTAGGGTTCAGCTTGAACATAAATGTGAAACTTTTTACATTATAAAAACCTTTTTTATTTAAAGTATTTATCGAATGCGACCAGAGCGCCGCCAAGGGAGGGGAGCGCCCTTTTTGTATGGAACCCTAAAAACTATACAGGGTGTTAGAGTAAACAGTTGCATTACTTTAAGGGGTGATTGTACCTGTAATACTAAACAACTTATCTCCCAAAGGAACAGAAGAAATTCGCAAAATTATATTTCGACTTTTAATACGGACGGACTTTTTAACGGCCCGACAGCACAGTCTGTAGTGAACCTGCCTGCTGTGCCGGGGGTCGCGGGTTCGAATCCCGTAAGGGACAAATATTTGTATGACGAATATGAATATTTGTACCCGAGTCATGGATGTTTGTATCTATATATGTATCCTATATCGTTGTCTAGTTATCATAATACAAGTCCAGGCTAGATTCTGGAACTTTAAATGTGACTAGATAATTTGTGTGACACTGTCCAAGATATTTATTTATTTATTATTTTATTTTATTTATTTATTTAATACAAACGTTCGGTCAGCTGATTGCATTTAGTATGGAAATTCCGAATTTTTTTTTTGCTAATTTCCCATTGGTTTCTAGGGGAAAGTTGTTCAGTACATTCATGGGTACAATCGACCCTTAAAATAATGCAACTGTTTACTCTAACACCCACCCTGTATAAGGTCTAACAAAATTAGCTGAAACTATTTTAAGGGATGATCGGACTCTGATTCTTTCTCTACGGGATCAATATCGAAATCGCGAAACAAAAATCAGCTATATCCATACAAAACTGCAAACATAACTCGACTCAAATGTATGGGACAGCAGTTTTTTTTTATCGATTTCGATATTGGTCTCATAGAGAAAGTTGTTCAGTTTGATGCTCTGATAATCCCCTTAAAACAGTTTTGTTATACCTTATACTTATAAAAGAGATCCGTGACTGATTGAAAGATATATACACATTCTACGGAGCATGTAGGTGCACTAAGAAGGGATTTTTCGGAAATCCGTAATCTACAAGGACGAAGTCGCGGGCAAAAGCTAGTTGAAACATATTTTTAGTAAATACTAGTGTTTTCCCGCGACTTCGTCCGCACAAATTATATACCAGATTTTAAGTCAGATCATAAGCTATCAAACAAAAAAAGTTTCATCAAAATCGGTTCAGTAGTTTTTGCGTGATGCGCGAACAAACAAACAAACTAACAATTTTGTCAATAGATGGCGCTGCACGTTTTTAAATCGCGCTATCGAATGTTATTTTAATTTATATGAAGAGAACCGCTACTTTTTTATTCCTCATGATTTTACGGTTTTAAAATAGTTAAGATAACGTTTTTAATCGTCCAGAACCCTCCATTCAACCTTGCCGACCACTTGACTCACTTTTTTCTTCGAATATAATTAAAATTTCCGCTGACACGTAGAAAAGATTAAAGCTATTAAATTTCGATGACGAAAGACAGCATTTGTATGAAATATTATGACAGCTGCTTTTAATTCCATTTATTTTCAAGTTCCTTGATAAAATGGCACATTATTATTTTCCATTCAGTTCCTCGAGTATTATTTTTAAAAGTACATATGTTACTTTTCACACAGCGTTTTAATTGTCTTTTCATACATTTAAGTGTTTGGTTTAGAGTATTGAATTTCGGTAGTTACCTAAGTACTACTAATAAAACGTGGATTTTCAGAATGACTCTGACTACCCTTTGGGAATAAAGTCGTTAGCATATGCTATAATAGTATGGAAATCTCTGAGCAGGACAAAAGTATTTTCATGATTACAAATTTGTAGTAAGTAACTACAAGTAAAAGTTCAGTGCAAGGCACGGACCTGAAAAAAAGACGGACGTAATCTCGTCTAATCACGAGTGAAGGCTTTATTTTTTTTTTTTATTATTCTTAGGAAGATTTACAGCAATTATTAAAGAGTAAACACATCCTTAAATAACTGTACGCTAATTACAAATCTCTACCTATAAAATTCACTTTTCTTTTGCAAAAAACGTACTTGGTGGTATGTGTATGTAGGTAGGTATATAAAACAAAATTGTGTTAATTGATAATTAACTTATTATAATTAACTACTTATTTGTGAAAAACAAATAAAAGAACAAATAGTGCAGTCGCAGTCGGGGAAACAACTTGCTATTTAAAATAGTCATTCGCTATACTAGTTTTTATAGATTTTGCACTAGAACAAAAACTTCCGCACATTGCAGCGATATTATCGAGCGATTTTATCGAGCGATATTATCGACAGCGATATCGCGACACCTTATACACTGCAGCGATTCCGCGGTTCGCGTCACGCATGCGCCCTTCACTGAATGTAGTAGAAAGAGATTGCGTCAGGTTGCGATAATATCGCGGCAGTGTGTAGGATCGAGCACGTCCCCATACAAAATATCGCTCGATATTATCGCTGCAATGAGCGGAGGCCTTTAAGCACCCATTTCTTTTGTGTACGTGCTGTCACGCGGTACATAATGGTGACGACGGGTGTCGGACCTGCGCCTAGAGCTAGTACATCTGTGTGAGTGTAGGTCCCTTGTAGAACAAACGAAAATGTAGGACCTTGCATGCTTCACATCTTTTTAGTGTCACATTACGTCGGTTGCGATTATTCCAATGTTGATAAAAATGTCAAAATGTCGAAAACAATAAAACTTAGAATTTTTTTGTATTTTTCCCTGAATGGTAATAAACTGGCATATTTCCTGTTTTCGGCTAGACGTTGAGTTTTGGGACACCCTACTGTATAAGTAAGAAAAACTCAATGATACATATATCGGAGTTTTGGGACACCCTACTGTATAAGTAAGAAAAACTCAATGATACATATATCGCGTAGGTGCGCCGGGTTTTGTTCGTCCGCGGGTTTTCTTCGCTTCGTTTATCGACCACAATTAAAGAAATTACGCATCATACTTAATAACTTTCTCTATGGGACCAACATTGAAATCGCGAAAAAAAATCGGCTCGTCCATACAAAACTGCAAACCTACTCGAGCCATATGCATGGGATTTGGCTCGTAGCAGTTTTGTATGGAAGAGCCGATTTTTTTTTCACGATTTTGACGTTGGTACCATACCATAACTACGAATAAAGAAATTGCCATAGAGAAAGTTGTTCAGCATGACGGCCTGATCATCCACTTAAAAAAGTGTCAGCCATAGGCCAAGTATTTCGCTTTACTTGCTCTTTCTACGGTGTCAGCATATTAAGAATACGCCTCAAAATATAAACACATAAGTTTCCAAATCGTTCTAGAAGTTTCCACACGCTATTTTCCTGAACAAACATCAGAAGATTCAGTTTCTAAAATATAATTTCACCTTTATGATACACTCAGTATACTTAGTCAAAAGTCTATTCCACTTTTCCCCCAGTTTCAGTATTTCAAGATAACAGTAAACATTTCAACTGAAACTAAAATAAACGTAGGTAAATATTCTTATGAAACTAACAAACTCAATTCCGCGTTTCATATTCACAGAATTGAGTTAAAATTTTAAAGTACACAAGTCACCTGATGACATACATCATTAGTCGCAAAGACGAATACGTACGAATAGCAAAGAAAACTTTATTTAACTCTACATAAGTTACGCTACGCCCCGGAACGAATTTACGTTAGATTTGTATGGACATTGCCGAAAAAAATAAATACTGGTGAACAAATTAGCAGGTGTATCGCATTAACACATTCGTGGACCTCTCCCATTTGAGATTTTTATTCAGTGCCCTTTTTCAATTCTTTCGCATTGCGCCCATACATAGATGTATGTATGTTTGCGGTGTGGGCACCGCTATAAAGTTTTCAAACGCTCATAATTATGTATCAATGGGCACGTACGAATGTGTTAAAACGAACAACACTATTACAATTTGTAGGTTACAACGCTCATTCTCATTCAAATAACACATACGTTATCTTTGTGTTAATACGCTATCGATCGACTGTTGTTTTTAGATAAATTCTCGTAGTAAGTAGAAGAAGAATTGCTTCCAGAGAAACCATTTTTACACCCATTTAGCCCTAAGTGGTAAAAAATTTGTATTAAAACATAAGCGGACTTCCCACCGCTTCTTACTGCACCTTGCCTCTAAAATAAACTCACATATTTAAACAATTATAAATCAGTCGACGGCATATCCATACAAATCTAAGGCGCAACGCAAAGGTAAGGATCTCTCAATCATTACTTGACCGTGCCTCTAAAATAAACTCTCAGTTCAACATACTTTGGGAATTTATCTTGAAACAACAGTCTGTGACATATCCATACAAATCTAACGCGCAACGCAGAGATAAAGGATCTCCCAATCATAACGCGCACTTACCACTGCACCGTGCCTCTAAAATAAACTCTCAGTTCAACGTACTTTGGGAATTTATCTTGAAACAACAGTCGGTGGCATATCCACACAAATCTTACGTACGACGCAGAGGTAAGGATCTCCCAATCATAACTTGAGCGCACTTCCCACTGCACCGTGCCTCTAAAATAAACTCTTAGTTCAACGTACTTTGGGAATTTATCTTGAAACAACAGTCGGTGGCATATCCATACAAATCTAACGCGCAACGCAGAGATAAAGGATCTCCCAATCATAACGCGCACTTCCCACTGCACCGTGCCTCTAAAATAAACTCTCAGTTCAACAGGAATTTATCTTGGAACAACATTCGGTGGCATATCCACACAAACCTTACGTACGACGCAGAGGTAAGGATCTCCCAATCATAACTTGAGCGCACTTCCCACTGCACCGTGCCTCTAAAATAAACTCGTAGTTCAACATACTTTGGGAATTTATCTTGAAACAACAGTCGGTGGCATATCCACACAAATCTTACGTACGACGCAGAGGTAAGGATCTCCCAATCATAACTTGAGCGCACTTCCCACTGCACCGTGCCTCTAAAATAAACTCTTAGTTCAACATACTTTGGGAATTTCACCCAAAGCATTTCTCTTAGTTTATGTTGCTTGACTTCCCTTGGTTAAAAAGTTACTTATGCGTTTATACTTCTGTTTTCTTATGCGTTTCTTTGTGCACCTAATGGCTTCATTAAGATACAAATATTTTCAATTTTTTTTGAATAACCAGAAAGACCCAATTTCTATCAAAAACAAAAAATCTAAGTATCAAATTATTTGTAGGGATCCGCAAAAAGTATCGATACCTGAGTAGTATCGATACTTTTAGTTCGATACCTAGTATTTATGTACTCGATACTTTTATTTGAGTATTTTACTAAGTATCGATACTTTCTGAGATACTCGATACTTTTGTCTACTCACTAAGCTGTCAGATAAAAGTCAGTAGATAGTACTTCCTTTCCTGATGTATATCGTCGTCCCTCTCGATGGAGTCAGGATTTCGGGGGAAACCCCTATTAAAGTTTGAATAATGCATGTGTGACTATGAGCAAGTAAATACATTTAGTAGCAATACTAGCAATTACCAAGTTGTAGGAACCTCGTAATTGGAGGTTCAGTACCTAATTAGTTGTTAGCTCCTATACTTTGCAATTTAATTTTGAAGGAAATTTGTATTTTCTTGTGATTTCTAATATTTTAAAAATATTACTCGATACCAAGTAGGTAGTATCGATAGTTTCGAGTCGATACTTTTATCGGTATCGATACTTTTTATTTGAATTTGATACTTGGTATCGAGTGGGTATCGATACTTTTAAAAATTTGCGGAACCCTAATTATTTGTAAACTGTACAACTTATCTTAACTATTATAAAACTGTAAAATCATGAGGAACAAAAAAGTAGCAGTTCTCTTCATATAAATTCAAATAACATTCGATAGCGCGATTTAAAAACGTGCAGCGCCATCTATTGACAAAATTGTTAGTTTGTTTGTTTGTTCGCGCATCACGCAAAAACTACTGAACCGATTTTGATGAATTTTTTTTTTTTGATAGCTTATGATCTGACTTAAAATCTGGTATATAATTTGTGCGGACGAAGTCGCGGGAAAACACTATCTTAACTATTATAAAACCGTAAAATCATGAAGAATAAAAAAGTTGCGGTTCTCTTCATATAAATTCAAATAACATTCGATAGCGCGATTTAAAAACGTGCAGCGCCATCTATTGACAAAATTGTTAGTTTGTTTGTTTGTTCGCACATCACGCAAAAACTACTGTACCGATTTTGATAAATTTTTTTTTGTTTGATAGCTTATGATCTGACTTAAAATCTGGTATATAATTTGTGCGGACGAAGTCGCGGGTAAACACTAGTAATTTAATAAAACCGGTCAAGTGCGAGTTGGGCTACTAGCGCACCGAGGGTTCCACACCACCACTTAATATAACTTAGAAAAAAGTGTTGCTTTCTCCGGGACCTTTAGCGCAAAACCGACTCACACTTGACCTGTTTTTATTATTTGTTATTATCTTCGATCAACAATAACAACTAGATAACGGGTCGCATACAAAATCAAAGAGAAATTCTGTCCTCGTGAATATACAATATTTTTTGTTAACGAACCGAGAAAACAGTCCGAATACATTATAATTTCGACCTCAAAGCAACCATAATTCCTAGTAATTTAAAAAAGGAACACTGTGGCATTGCGAGACGTGCTTACGTTGGCTTTGTTCGAACGCAACTAATTCAAAATAAGACCTCACTCCAGTAGTGAGGCGTTATTTGCCGGGAAATGTTTTGAGCGCTGACGCGTTATCTAGTTGGATATTGTTGATCGAAGGTTATTATACTGTAGAGTTCGCTCTATAATCACACCAAGTTTGACGCTTCTATGTATTACCGTTTTGTTACACCCTGTTTATCGAAAGGACAGTCAATTATCAAAACTTGTCAGCATTTGACCATCATTTTCTGTATAAATCAAATTTTTATGTAGCTTTAAGTTCTCCAAAACGAAATAAATAATTAAAAAAACATATAAATGAATTAAATTCCGCTACATGTTTATCTACTTTTTATGTTGACTGCTTCGATCAAAATGTTGACTGTACATAATGAAGAGCTTTGCATTAGTGGCCGAGGTAAAGTTAGCAAAAAAACTGCTGTACCTACCTACCCGACTCAAATGTTTTTTTTTTCATATAAATTTTTTTTGTTTGTTTTGTGCATCGTCACACAGATTCTATTTTTAAAATACTAGAATATAGCCCGGACTTGTGTTATGATAACTAAACAATGTTATACGGATATATCATGTGAGGTGGCCACATAGAAAAAGTTGATAGTCTAAGGTCTAAACCAATCCTTTAAATATAACTGGCGTGTTTTGTTTTATTTACCATAAATATGTATACCATACCAGTCAGGTGTGGTGGCTAAGGGGCTGAAAGCTCAATGAAAATAGGTACAAACATCCATGACTCGGGTACAAATTATACAAGGTGTTACAAAAATACAAATAAACCTTTAAGGGGGTGGTTTAGACCATGAAACTGAACAACTTTCACTATGGGACCAATATCGAAATCGCGAAAAAAAAAATTATGTTCCATACTCTACAAATCTACTAGAGCTAAAATATGTATGGGATCTTCGATCAAAATAAAACGAATGGATAGGCCTAAAGCGCGGTAAGTTGAAGCAAACTACTGGTGCACTTGGTACATACAAACTAGCGCCATTATCTGTCAAATCTAGGGCACTTTCATACAAGTGACAAGTAAAAATTTCATTTGTTTTGCCTCATTTTTCTGGTTTGAAATGTTCGCTTAAGGCCTATCCATTCATTTTATTTTGATCGAAGGTTGACTGTACATAATGAAGAGCTTTGCATTAGTGGCCGAGGTAAAGTTAGCAAAAATACCCGTTGCGCTAACGAAATCTCCGACAGAGTTCCACTTGCTAATTAGTTTCGGACCACTACTTTTGCTGTCCGTACACGTTAGGATCGGATGTTTATCCGATTGCAGAGGTATTAGGTAGGATTATGTTGTTCAATTTACTTCTAGTTTAGTATGAAAGCTGCGGTTGCTTGTAAATCTTGTCTTGTAAATAATGTAAAAACTACTGAACCGATTTTGATGAAACTGGTTTGATAGCTTATGATCTGACTTAAAATCTGGTATATAATTTGTGCGGACGAAGTCGCGGGTAAACACTAGTTATAGTATACAAATGTTATATAACAGCATTGACTTACACTCTAGCGATAGACAGGCCCTTTCATAGAAGCAACATGTTCCACTTGAATGCGGTGGGCGCACCGCATTGTTGTTCCCGACCCCGAGTTCACTTCGTCACTATGACATTGTGTGTCATTTTGTCTTGTTTTGTGTGACATGTTGTTTGTTTGAACGAGCTTGTCTATCGCTAGAGTATATTATGCCAGTGTATAACAGAGATCAAACGTAAGTTATGTTAATGGTTATGTAACTTCGGTTGTACAGATAGATTTGGGTCAAATGTAAACTTCGTTTCGGTGCAACATAATATTTATTAGGTTATGTAACTTTTAATGTATTACGATATTTTGGAACAAAAGCTGTATACGTCGTTATTATCTTTTGTAATTGTATACATCTTTTTGCAGCCGACTGTACCTACCTGTAAAAAGTAAGCAAGTTATAGCCTATAGAATCCCACTGCAGGGCAAAGGCCTCCTCTCACGAATAAGGGTGAGAGGGAGTGGGCCATACTCCACCACGCGGGCCCAGTGCGTGTTGGTGGAGGCAAGGTAGTGGTCAACTTGCTGTCAGAGAATTTTCAAGCCGCCTCAATAGGCCTCTGACCTGGCTTAATGAATAGTTACAACGCCATCAGACGGAACTATCCGAGACCAACTGCTTAACGTGCCTTCTGAAGCACGGAAACGCTCGAGATGAAATACCACTAAACGGTCACCCATCCAAAGACTGACCGGACCTGACGTTGCTTAACTTCGGTGATCGTTTCCAATACCAAAGCTCCACTACGCCAACGAGCGCTTCTACCTACTTGTAATAAACTTTAAATCTTGTTACTACTTAAAGCTATGCAATAAAGTTACTTTGACTTTGAGTTCTATTCTTTATCCAAGTAGTATCATTATAGAAACAAAATAAACTCTTCAGTCAGTCTACAGTTTTCACGCTTATTATTTTTCTTTTAGAAACAGTTTCACTAAAATTCACAGTCTGCAAGCTTCAGATTGGCCTCACTAGCACAGTTTGACACTAAAGTGTTCAAAGCTTGCAATAAAATGGAAAGAAACTAAACTTGCTTTGTTAAAATGGTGCTCTGTCTTGGAGGATTCCCCCTCTTGAGACCGGAACGCTTTAAAATCGGATTCATCTGTTTCAGAAACTGGGTGACGCAAAAAATCAGACGAAAAAATTATGATGAAATTACTGTTGCATGTTTTCTTTTAGACTAGAACTGCAACTAGTCAAAAACTCAAAAAGTTTCTTACTTTCCTGCCCTCGGTCTGTAATATACGATTAATTTAGTTTGGCGATACAAAACGGTACAAAAATAATGTTCACAATAAGTGACTGACTGATTTTGTTGGTTTCAAGTGTTTGTCAAAATGATGTTGACTACGAGATTTATAAAGTGTGGGAAATATAATTTAGATCATTCATTGTTCTTGTCATTAGCCTGAAACTGAGAATTAATAAGTGAAATATTGATAAGCAGTACAAAGTCATGGCCCAGGCTCCATACATTTTCGCAAACTCACATTTCATGCTGAACACTGTGTACAAGAAAGACTCGACTTTTATTAGAAAATGTTCGATTTAGACCGCACTGACTCATCAGTTCTTCGGTTCCGCCCTTTTCATGTACGCCGAACGAATCACTACATTACTGAAACCTTTTCCAAGAGACCGTGAAAAAAATAAAGCACGAGGAACTTCGTTCGGGAGATAGGATGAAAAAGGCTAGAAAGTAGAGGAAGCCGAAGTTAGCAAAACATTACTTAATTTTGAGAGCATTCGAAAGTGAATGTTATGTGCTCTGATTCTATTCGAATAAAAATTATTATAAAAAACTGGCCAAGAGCATGTCGGACTCGCCCATGATAGGGTTCCGTAGCCATTGCATAAGTAGAACACAGAGTACTATAATTACTACCGTAAGTTACAGGTTTTTCTTTCTGAAACTGGTTGAGCTACAGCATTCGTTATAATTTTCATTGAAAGTACTTACCGTAAGCTAGTAAAGCATTTTCAGTTGTTTTTCAAAAATGAGCGAGTTATCTAACTACATACGGTCGTCTTATCATGTATTATGGATATCTAGTGAGAAGCATATTGAAAGCCTGTAGGCTTAAAGCTGTACACAATTAGGTATATACTGCACGATTTGGTAGTCGATAATACAAATTCTTCTTTAGCCAGATGTTTTCAGTCGATTTCATTATTAACATGCAGTTCAAAGAAATGTTTCGCTATAGCGAAATTATAATTCCGGGTTCGTGTCTTACACTCATTTTTTTATTGACGATTTTTCTTCACAAACTAAATTGATTTAATCAGTCAATCATACTTAAAAAATCATTAGCCACACCTATAAATATCTGAGAAAAGTCTGAAAACCAAACTCCAAAACGCGCTTCTCTAGAAGTGTAAGAGTACCTATCTGAATTGTTAATCAAAACATTAGCAAGTACTTACGCAGGTGTAAGGTAATAAATACACGTAAACCGTGGATTATGCGCGACGTTTTGCGCTGATAAGGGTGCGTGTGTGATTCTAATATGATACAACTGTAATATAACATTTATTATGGAGAAAATTTATCGATGACCTACTATAAAGTTTTTTGGTATATTTTATTATGGTACGGAACCCTCCATACTCTCCTCCACTTGACTGGTTTTTTTATATTTTAGCCGGAGGAATACGTAATATTATACTCATCAAAACATGAAACAGCATCAAAGTAATCCCATTTTGCCCGCACATGCACAAACCGTAAATTATAAACATCGACGACTTTTGCCGCCCACAAGCAAAACACGGTAAGTTAATATTTGTACGATAAGTGTGAACGCAAAACCTAAAACCCATTTGAATTTGGTCGTTCGATAATTGAAATTGACGTTGAAGTACCTACGTAGGTTAGGTACCTACTTTTAGATAAGAAATTTGAAAAACAATTTTAGACCGTAGAAAGAGAAGGCCTAGAAGGAAGCACGTGTCTTGTCATATCACTCAGTAAGAGATGCACATAGCAAATTCGCTCTAGTTAAAAAAGGAGACCGCTACTTATTGCTGTCCTTATCGACGTATCCACTTTTTTGTACTTCGGCCATCTGACTCCAAAATGTCACTTCATATAAATTGTATGGGACAACCACCTGACTCCGAGATGTCACTTCATATAATTCGCTATCTCATACCCGGTTACACTGATATTCGGTCTACTAGCGTAAGCGAAAAATGTTTCGTCTATGTTTTAGACATATTAAATATGTATTAAATGGAAATCCGTATTATTACCTATGTGTTGAGGAATTGGTTATGTTAACGCTGAGTTGTACCTAGATGCTTGGAAATATTCATTAGAGCTACCTGACCAGGTCAAATCTGGTGCTACCTATATTGGAGTCGAACAGAGTCCGCAAAAATTCTAGGTACGGTTGTAGCGAGTCATCAATTTCGAGTCCGCTTCGCTCGCATCTGATTTTTATTTTGATGTCTGACACCTTAACAGACACTATTAACCTGTCGTATGCCAGGAAATACAGACACAATAGAAATCAATTGTTTTCGTCGAGCGGATCTGCGTTCCGCTAAGACAACTTTGGTAACAACCAATTGGCTTCTGTAAAATTTCGATCGCGCTTCGCTCGCTCTACATTCATATTTTAATACTTTTTAATGTACTCAACACCCCAACTCAACCTTAATGTAACTCGTATACATAAAATAACAAGTCATCTAGCTGGAAAGCTTATAACCACATCACTCAAAAAATATCCAGTAGGATATATGTATACGCTATTATAATAAGATACCAGAGGATATTCTAAACTTGCCAGACAAAAAGTTTAAATCCCATGTTAAACAAGTCCTCTGTAAAAACGGTTACTATAAACTCGATGATTATTTGAATGACCAAAATGTCTGGTCTTGACAATGTTACACTATGTAATTCAATATTTGTACTTTGTATATTTTGTTTTGTTTAAAAGAAATTTGTTGTAGAGTTTCTGGCCGCATCTTCTCTACAACGGAACACCTTCCGAAGCGGTGGTACAATCAAAAATGACGTCAGAAAGTTATCTATGTGATATTATTTTGAATAAAAAATTTTGAGTTTGAGTTTGAGGACCCTCGAACACGAATCCTGGCTTCGATTCCGAAGTCCATGCAATTTTTCCCAATATACCGAGGTAAGTACATTTATATTCCTGGTCTGGCTTTACCACAAAAACAAAACTCTGTGAACAACAACCACGTATCTCCAAATTAATGGGCGACTGGGCGTTTTTTTGCGGCGAACGAAAGCGCATTCGAGCGAGTATCTATTCATCATTTAATTTACATTGCTGCCGCGCCTCTGGTTTGTTTATACCGTGGAGCATTGATGGTGAAACAAAATGTGTACATACAATACAAATTCAACTGTGTAATTATTGTTTTAGAGTATAATTTTAAATTGTCATTAATTTATTAGGTACTCATTTCAGTCAGGAATTTTTCAGGTGCCCGCGTCCCTCAGATGTGGGACTGCCATGATGTGGGGTACCTGAACAACCCCTCGCCCTCGTCACCCCTTGGATACTTACCTGTCAATTCATACAAATAGGCAAAGTACAAGAAGAAGTAAGCATATACGATACAGTATTCCGTCTCGCTCGCTGATCGCGAGGAATACGTCACTGCCTACATTTTCCACCACGCTTCCTGCCAGAGTGGTTGGGGTTAAAATTGGTGGGAGAGACGTGTCCGTACCTACGATTATTTCTTTATTCGTAGGTCCGTTCCGTACTGTATGTAGTACTAATAGGTAGGACGGACGGAGGGACGGACGGACGGACGGAGGGACGGAGGGACGGACGGACGGACGAACGGACGGACAGCGTAGGCTTAGTAATAGGGCCCCGTTTTCACCCGTATGGAATCCTAAAAACTAGATTGCTATTGCTATTGCTTGCTAGATTGCTGGTATTTGCATCAATGTTCCTATTCGAATGTCATTGAAGGCCTCCGCTCATTGCAGCGATATTATGGAGCGATATTATCGCTGCGATTTTGTGATAATTGTTCTCAGTACATTTTGTATGGGGACGCGCGCGATCCTACACACTGCCGCGATATTATCGAGCGATAATATCGCTGCGATTTTGCGATAATTGTTCTCAGTACATTTTGTATGGAGACGCGCTCGATCCCACACACTGCCGCGATATTTTCGCAACCTGACGCAATCTCTTTCTACTACATTAAGGCCGAGATTCAGAGACGATTTTTTGTGGCTTAGTTCGAGCTAAGTAGGGTAGAAATGTATGGATTTTGACATACGGGAGTTCGAACTATGACTTACAAATCGTCTCTGAATCTCGGCCTTAATGTAGTAGAAAGAGATTGCGTCAGGTTGCGAAAATATCGCGGCAGTGTGTGGGATCGAGCGCGTCTCCATACAAAATGTACTGAGAACAATTATCGCAAAATCGCAGCGATATTATCGCTCGATAATATCGCGGCAGTGTGTAGGATCGCGCGCGTCCCCATACAAAATGTACTGAGAACAATTATCACAAAATCGCAGCGATAATATCGCTCCATAATATCGCTGCAATGAGCGGAGGCCTTCAATGACATTCGAATAGGAACATTGATGCAAATACCAGCAATCTAGCAAGCAATAGCAATAGCAATCTAGTTTTTAGGATTCCATACGGGTGAAAACGGGGCCCTATTACTAAGCCTACGCTGTCCGTCCGTTCGTCCGTCCGTCCGTCCCTCCGTCCCTCCGTCCGTCCGTCCGTCCCTCCGTCCGTCCTACCTATTAGTACTACATACAGTACGGAACGGACCTACGAATAAAGAAATAATCGTAGGTACGGACACGTCTCTCCCACCAATTTTAACCCCAACCACTCTGGCAGGAAGCGTGGTGGAAAATGTAGGCAGTGACGTATTCCTCGCGATCAGCGAGCGAGACGGAATACTGTATCGTATATGCTTACTTCTTCTTGTACTTTGCCTATTTGTATGAATTGACAGGTAAGTATCCAAGGGGTGACGAGGGCGAGGGGTTGTTCAGGTACCCCACATCATGGCAGTCCCACATCTGAGGGACGCGGGCACCTGAAAAATTCCTGACTGAAATGAGTACCTAATAAATTAATGACAATTTAAAATTATACTCTAAAACAATAATTACACAGTTGAATTTGTATTGTATGTACACATTTTGTTTCACCATCAATGCTCCACGGTATAAACAAACCAGAGGCGCGGCAGCAATGTAAATTAAATGATGAATAGATACTCGCTCGAATGCGCTTTCGTTCGCCGCAAAAAAACGCCCAGTCGCCCATTAATTTGGAGATACGTGGTTGTTGTTCACAGAGTTTTGTTTTTGTGGTAAAGCCAGACCAGGAATATAAATGTACTTACCTCGGTATATTGGGAAAAATTGCATGGACTTCGGAATCGAAGCCAGGATTCGTGTTCGAGGGTCCTCAAACTCAAACTCAAAATTTTTTATTCAAAATAATATCACATAGATAACTTTCTGACGTCATTTTTGATTGTACCACCGCTTCGGAAGGTGTTCCGTTGTAGAGAAGATGCGGCCAGAAACTCTACAACAAATTTCTTTTAAACAAAACAAAATATACAAAGTACAAATATTGAATTACATAGTGTAACATTGTCAAGACCAGACATTTTGGTCATTCAAATAATCATCGAGTTTATAGTAACCGTTTTTACAGAGGACTTGTTTAACATGGGATTTAAACTTTTTGTCTGGCAAGTTTAGAATATCCTCTGGTATCTTATTATAATAGCGTATACATATATCCTACTGGATATTTTTTGAGTGATGTGGTTATAAGCTTTCCAGCTAGATGACTTGTTATTTTATGTATACGAGTTACATTAAGGTTGAGTTGGGGTGTTGAGTACATTAAAAAGTATTAAAATATGAATGTAGAGCGAGCGAAGCGCGATTTTACAGAAGCCAATTGGTTGTTACCAAAGTTGTCTTAGCGGAACGCAGATCCGCTCGACGAAAACAATTGATTTCTATTGTGTCTGTATTTCCTGGCATACGACAGGTTAATAGTGTCTGTTAAGGTGTCAGACATCAAAATAAAAATCAGATGCGAGCGAAGCGGACTCGAAATTGATGACTCGCTACAACCGTACCTAGAATTTTTGCGGACTCTGTTCGACTCCAATATAGGTAGCACCAGATTTGACCTGGTCAGGTAGCTCTAATGAATATTTCCAAGCATCTAGGTACAACTCAGCGTTAACATAACCAATTCCTCAACACATAGGTAATAATACGGATTTCCATTTAATACATATTTAATATGTCTAAAACATAGACGAAACATTTTTCGCTTACGCTAGTAGACCGAATATCAGTGTAACCGGGTATGAGATAGCGAATTATATGAAGTGACATCTCGGAGTCAGGTGGTTGTCCCATACAATTTATATGAAGTGACATTTTGGAGTCAGATGGCCGAAGTACAAAAAAGTGGATACGTCGATAAGGACAGCAATAAGTAGCGGTCTCCTTTTTTAACTAGAGCGAATTTGCTATGTGCAGTACATTTTGTATGGAGACGCGCTCGATCCCACACACTGCCGCGATATTTTCGCAACCTGACGCAATCTCTTTCTACTACATTAAGGCCGAGATTCAGAGACGATTTTTTGTGGCTTAGTTCGAGCTAAGTAGGGTAGAAATGTATGGATTTTGACATACGGGAGTTCGAACTATGACTTACAAATCGTCTCTGAATCTCGGCCTTAGTGAAGGGCGCATGCGTGACGCGAATCGCGGAATAGCTGCAGTGTGTAAGGTGTCGAGATATCGCTCTGTCGATAATATCGCTGCAATGTGCTATGCAGTAAAAAGCAATGATATTATTAGTTTAAGTTGTATCGAGTAATTGTGAAAAACCGTTAAACAGTATACTTACTTGCTCATAAAAAATTGGTAATCAATAACAAAATAAATTGCGTAGGTATTTTGTATAGTAGTCATTTAATAATGTAATTTTTTAATGTGTATATAAGGCTATAAAATAAAAGAGCGTGTCGAACTCACCCATGATAGGGTTCCGTAGCCATTTTGCTCGTAACTATTAGTAATTATTTTTCTCACATAAGGAATTTGAAGCGCGCTTAGTACGATCGCCAGTAATCGGAATGTCGGGGCATTTTTTGAGCATACAAGTATGGATACGCCTTGAATTTCCCGGAAATATCCGGATTTAATAAATTTGGATAAAAATTTCACGGGATTTACTGGGATTACCTATTTAGATTTTTACGGCGCATTTCCCCATTTTGGTAGCTTAATTTATACGTCACGGATATGTCAGCTCACCATAGATAAACGCCTGAACTGAAGTCAAAGAAGCCTGCAGACATCTTCGAAGTGGCAACGCTTTGGTGCCCTAACTACTAATTTAGTTACTTAATATAATAATTGTCTAATAACGGTCAACATATTTACCTAAGCGCGGTACATGTCAAAAGTACCAGGCGGCGTGTTTCAAAGTCGCGGCCTCTAGTATGCGCTGCTAATACTCTTGATTTAAAAAACGTCTCTTGACATCTAAATAGGTAATCCCAATAAATCCCGTGAAATTTTTATCCATATTTATTAAATCCGGATATTTCCGGGAAATTCAAGGCGTATCCAAACTTGTATGCTCAAAAAATGCCCCGACATTCCGATCACTGACGATCATACACGATGACGCACTGACGGAGCGGCAGACATCAGTCCGTCATTCGTGAAGCACGGAGTTGTAAGAAACCGCAGGTAGAAGTAAATGACGGACTGACGTCTGCTGCTCCATCAGTGCGTCATCGTGTGTGACCGCTCTTAGATAGACTGTTGTTGTCAGCGCCCTCTAGTTACAGAGAATCAGGAAAGAATATCAATTTTTAACATTTATGTTACAGGGTTTTTCCGAAACTGGTTACGCTACAGCATTCATAATAATTTTCATTGAAAGTAGTTACTGAGAGCAATGCTATAGAAACCTTTCAGATTTTTTACTCCAGTTTTTTAAAAGCATTATAACGACCCAATTATTCAATGTGGTTTGTTTAATTTTACAAGACCACCTAGCCAATGACACCTTACTCGATTTATTAGAAAATTAGAATTTTTCCTAGCTCTAGTTTTCGTTGTATGGAAGGAGTTATATAGGTAAAAAGGTTATTTCTTCTTAGCACATTTCTGTTTTCGGGTTATCTTCTGTATTCTTTCCAAAATTGGATTCAATTGGTGCAATTACGAGCGAGTAATTGAGGCGGGGTATACAGAGTAAAGGTTCCTTTTTTGACTACTGAACCCTTTAAAAACCAATAGTGTGCAAACTACCGGAAAATTAAAATTAGATCTGCTTAGAAACATTCTAGACAAGGCACTGGCCTGAGACACTTGAACATTGTTCCTGTTTTCGTTTGCACTGTTTCAAAATGATTTATTTTGTTGGGATAACCTTATTTACTGTGGTAAGGTATTATGTTTAAGTATTATAATATAGGATTCTTCTTAATATGCTGACACTTTTTTAAGGGGATGATCATACTATCAAACTGAACAACTTTCTAACCGACCGACCGACCGTCTTTCTTCTTTTCTTTCTACATAATACCGACTACTCTCAAACGGTGAAGGAAAACATCGCGAGGAAACACGCATACGCTGAAGAAGAAATTCTGATGCGAATGTGAAGTCACCGATCCGCATTGGGCACGCGTGGCGGACTATCACCCATGCGCCTTATTCGAAGGTACTGATGAAAAAACAAAAAACAAAACATCTAAGACTAATTTTAACGTTGGTTATGTTACTGAATATTTAAATACTGTTAATCATTTATTTATATTTTAAATTGTTAAAAAATATCTCTTAGGTATTCCAGAATGAAATCGTTGATGTATTATCACAAACAGCTCCAAACGCAGAAAAACTGTTACCTGGATATGTGGACTATGATGCCATGCAAAAAAAAGCAGAAGAAATTTTATTTAATCCTGTCCTTGAGAAATTGGACAAAAGCTTTTCCCATTTTACAAGCAATGCGACGGATTCAATAAAAAGCCGGAGAGAAATGGATGCCCAAACTGACGACTTTTTGAGAATGCTTGAATTAGAATCTGGATCCCTAGACTTTCCAGGGCAAAGTTCCAAAAGAACGAAGAGACACGTAAATAAAATTATAAACCACTTAAATAAAATCGATGAAGAACAAAGTATCCGTTATAAAAGAAGAATTTTAGAAGTAGATGCTGAGCCAAAGCTTCCTAAAACGGAATCGAACAAATTCGTTGAAACGCACGTAAAAACGAATGATATCTATGAAATAGAAGATGATTTCTTTAAAGATATGCCCAAAGCAAAGAAACCAGTTAATTTCAAATCGAATATGTTAATGCAAATGCTGCGTAAGTATACTTGATGATCTTATAATCTCAATAGCATACCCCGGGCACAAAAATTCCTTGAATAGTACTACTACAGAAACAAATCAAGCCCTGGTGTCATAGTTTTATGATAATTATGATTGCATATAATCAGAATTAAAAAAAAATAGTTGTAATGATGATTGATATTATTATGAAAATGATTAATGATTATGATAAATGGTTATGATAATGATGAATGATATTAGGATAATGATAATGATTAGGATAATTTTATTTCTTTTATATTTGACATTTATCTAGTCATATTTAAAGTTGGTACCTGAATACGGTCCTGCGCCTGCGGCATGATCGCGCGATAAAGCGCTATCGCGCCCTAGCTCCCTTTCTTTTTGCGCACGAACGAACGAGTTAGCAGGCGCGATAAAACGTTTATCGATGCACCATGCCGCGGGCGCTGGTCCGGTACTACTAGTGAATGGAAAATGTTCTGAGTTTTCAGATTATATCTTGACTACCCACTCGGGGAATATAGTCGTGAGCATATTATGCTTGTGCTTATGCTTGTATTAAGATGACAAGAGACACAAATATCCATGACTTGTACAAATATTCGTATTTACCATACAAATATCTTTCCATTGCGGGTTTCGAATCCGCGACTCTCGGCACAACCGTTATGATTAATCATCATTATCATATTGATGATTAAGATAATGATTTATTTTTATTTCCACAGTCGCTGGTAATAAGATTAAAACAGGTGTTAGGAGGAAGATGGGTGGAGTCAAAGAAATAGCTACAGGATCCAGCAATATTGGTGAAGGTGTCTTCGGTTTTCTTAAAGCTGGTACATCGGCAGGCGGTGCATTGCTTGGATAAAATTACAATATTTTCTTTTGATTTAATAATGTTTTTTATTTGTTAGTGAGCGCTATTGTTACAAATTTTGTTGAGTGAACATCGGTGGCACGTTGCGGAGAGGTATGGAAACTTAATCTTGAGGTCCGGGTTCGAATCCGCACGGACAACATGCCATGCACCAATAAGTTTTTCTAACTTATTGTACAAAATACCGACTGCCCTCATCATGTTCTTAATTGTTTTAAGGCTATTTTTCACTTATTCTTAGAACATCTTTAGCAACGTCCAAGAAAAGTCGGATCGTAAGTATATCTTTCTGATACATAAATTGTATTTGCTAATCAGAAAGATATACCTATGGGGTCCTTCTTAATAACTGACACTTTTTTAAGAGGATATTAGACCGTCAAACTGAACAACTTTTTCTATGGCACCAACTTCGAAATTGCAAAAAAATTATTAGCTGTTCCATACAAAACTGCAAACCTATTGTTTTTTTTTTTGCGATTTCGATGTTGGTCCCATAGAGAAAGTTATTCAGTTCGACGGTCTGTTTATCCCCTTAAAAAAGTGTCAGTTTATTAAGTTGGACCCTGTATATAGGAAAATCGGAAAATCTTTTCGTCCTTATTTGGAATCTAGTAATAGAATTACTTAACTTAATTTTACTTTGATCTAAGTCTAGAACTAGGTATTCATATCATTAGCTTAACAACATTAACGAACTGAAGCCACATTCCGTATAATTTGAAGAGCATTAAACCGTACGTAACCAATCGCAATATTAATATTTAATTAGTTTTAAAAATTATTGTTACGAACTATTAATTGAAACATTAAGGCCTCCGCTCATTGCAGCGATTTTATCGAGCGATAATATCGCTGCGATTTTGCGTTAATTGTTCTCAGTACATTTTGTATGGGGCCGCGCTCGATCCCACACACTGCCGCGATATTATCGCAACTCTTTCGACTACATTCAGTGGTGGGGCGCATGCGTGACGCGAATCGCGGAATCGCTGCAGTGTGTAAGGTGTCGCGATATCGCTGTCGATAATATCGCTCGATAAAATCGCTCGATAATATCGCTGCAATGTGCGGAGGCCTTTATTAACCAATTTGTAAAACGTGTCAAACGATAAAAACATTTGAATGTACTTTATCGGTTTTATTTAACGTTAAATAAAACAGATTGGATTAGCAGTAATTGTTAATTGAAAAGTGTTTACCGCTTGACACACTCTGTTACAAATTAGTTATAAAATAACATTTTATTTTATGGGGTTCCTTTTTAGGGTTCCGTAGTCAAACAAGGAACCCTTATACTTTCGTCCATTCTGTCTGTCCGTCTGTCTGTATGCTCCACCTCGATTAATCGCTCATTGTTGCACCTATTGAATCGAAAGGCATTCCGACCTACGAATAAAGAAATAAATATGGAAACGTAATTCAAGCCATAAAATGACCCCACGACTTATGTGCTTGGGTGGGCGGGGCTTAAATTATGCACATGCGACGCTGTCAGTCCGTCACTAGCTCTCGGCTGTGCGGGCATCGATGTTAAAAATGTTAGTGACATTTTTAAAGTATTTTTGTCTCATTTTTGTCTAAATATGCCAGCTTGCGTCGTTAAATGGTGTCGAAGCAACACAGGAAAATGTTCTTCTGGAATTACTTTCCACATGTAAGTAAATAATCATGTACTAAACCCATACTAAAAAACAGTGGTAAGAGTTATGCAACATGAACCAAACATTGTATTAATTTTAATTTTAACCAGAATACACGAACTATTGAATATATTTTTGTGTACTAAGCATATGCTCACGACTATATTCCCCGAGGGGGTAGTCAGAGATATTCTGAAATCTCAGAACATCCACGTTTCACCAGTAGTACCGAAACTCTGTCCAGTGTGACGGGGGGTGAGCCCGTCGCCACTTTTTTTGTGTACTAAATTGGTAATTATTTGTAATTTTCATATTATGTTCGTATTTTTTGAACTTTTAATTTAGATATTTTTTGGCATAAGAATAATTTTTGCCTTGAAAAAAGAAACTTCATTTTCGTGTCACATCCATAAACTCATAATAGAATTTGCTCCCTTTCAAGCAGATCAGAAATTTGGCAACATCTATGTAATGCAGGTTACATTTCTTTCTCTCTTTCTCATTTCGTTCTCGTCGAGAACTCTCGGCAGGATTTTCAAAGGAAAATGACTACGGTTCAAAACGTCGGAGAACAATGACGGGCATCCACACTCTCGTTCTCGGCCTTTCTCGTTCATTCTCGGCGAGAATTTACTGATAGCTTTATAGTTGAAGTGTAGCAAGGTTCAAAGGACCCTTTTAGCATTTATGGTTAGATTCTTACATGATGAAGCGACGGTTTCAGGTGTCAGAATAATTAAAACGCATGTGATTGTTACATTCTCTTTGGTAGCTAAACGTCATATTATTAAGGAAATATCGTAGAGGGAGAAGATATTCTTCGTCTATGAGAAAAATATTGGCCAACATAGGCTACAAAGATTATTTTCAATGAGTTTATCTACTATTTTGATACACTGAAAGTAGGTTGGTAGTTAAGTAATTAATGTTTTGAATAACCCCCTGTAAAATTGCATTTTGGCGCTTACGATCTTCTGCCTTTTAGGGCTCGTTATGACAATGTCGGCCATTAATTTTGGTTTCATATGTTTTTTAGATATTTAATACCAATGTAGGTATAATTCGCCATAACTTAAAAAATTCTTAACTGATTTGAATACTCAACTAATTTTATTCTTTTTTTGTTCAGACTACAATTATTATGTACATACTATTACATACAGAGCATGTCGGACATCCATGACATCCGTAGCCATTGTATAATTTAGTTTTCAAAATATGATTTTCATTACGATCGCATTGCTACCTACGCCAAACACTACACGCCTACTTTGCTACTTTGCAGTTTTTTTGTTGTGGTTGTTTTGGTTTGGTTATTTGTTATGATAGGTGCAAAAATTAGGGTTTAATTGAGGTAGGGCGTAGATGGTGATTAGTCTAAAAAAGTGAAAGAGAAATGTCTGACGCATCTGTAAAATTATAAAAATTAAAAATGTTGCAAAATATAAATATCTGTTGATGAAACATCTTTTTAAGTTTTTCTGCTTAATTTAACAAACATTTTGTTTACTATTTTATCAACAGCACGTTTGCTTGCATAATCACCTCAACATTTTTAAATTTTTGAATAAAATAATTTGAATAAATTTCGTTTGTTTCACAGTTTGCTTCCCTTACATTTTTTTACTGTTTCCTTATTGCATAACATTGTTTCTATTTCTGATGTCAAATTCTATAGCGCATCAATCCGCGCCGTTGACATGGTTGCCATGACAGCATGGCTCAATGCCCGCCCCCCGTCATTTCAATCGCCAGTAACAGCGTTTGCCGCCAAAACTCATAAAGCGTCAAAACTTTTCCTTGGTGCTAAAAATTAAGGAGATTTTGTTCGGAGTTATTGTTCCATATTTATTTCTTTATTCGTAGATTCCGACAGATAACAGTAAACGAAAAACAGAAAATGACGTAGTCATGAAGAAATTTTTTTTTTCTCTTAGTATAAGTACAACGAAAAATGATTTGGAAAATAAATTATTTTTAAATAAATCGAGTGAAATGTCGTTGAATAGGTCTTTTTTAATGGAACAAAACTCCCATGGAAAGTAAATCGTTACAATGTTTCTGTCTCGAGATATCTGCGCTCAAAGTCAAAAATAGGCAATAAAAATAATATAAAATTGTATTAGTGTTTAACTTGTTGGTTGTCCTTAATACATAAAATAAAATAAATAGGGAGTTAATAATATTGACTTTTTCTATGGAACAGCAATTTGTTTTCGCTATTTCGATATTGGCTCATCAGTGAAAGTTGTTCAGTTTTTTAGTCTGAAGCTGTATAATGTAGTAAAACAGAATTGAGAGTCCATTTTAATAACAGCATCAGAAAACCAGTCTACTCGTTTTCTAATTGCACGCGAATATACGATACCTTTTAATGGCTGCCTTCATTATCCTACGTAATTATTGGAATAGAAACTCATAACTTTCTGGCCTTTTGCCAATTATTACTGGATTGTTTTAGATAATTTTAATTGTTCGCTTTATTTAATAAATTGTTGTTGGAGAGCGTCGTGGAAACTCAATCTTGAGGTCCGGGTTCGAAACCGCACGGACCACATGCCATGTACCAATGAGTTTTTCCAGTTTATGTACGTAATACCGACTGCTCTCAAACGGTGAAGGAAAAAAGCGCTATGAAACCTGCATACGCTGAAGGATAAATTCCGATGCGTGCGTGAAGTCTACGAATCCGCATTGGTGGTGGACTAACGGCCATACACCCTCCTTGCGAGGGTAGGCCTGTGCCCTGCAGTGGGACATATAATAGGCTATGAAGAATAAATTAATTAATCAAACGTAAAAACATGATATTTTGCATAAACAACCAAGCTACCAAGACTGTGGTGGCGGCTGAACGATCCCCCACAGCGGAGTGGTAGGCTCCGCAAGGAGCCGCCTGGCTCGCGACCACCCTCCTGCCGGAGTCTGGCGCCAAGCAGCTTGCTGCGTTCCGTCAGTGTGCAGGAGTGCCAGTGCACTTCTGGGTAAGCTCGCTACATCTTCGACCCCATCTTCGTCCTGAGGACTAGATAGAGGTCAAGAGCAAACACATCAATAATAAAAAAAATAAACAACCAAGCTTCAAGCTAATAATATCACGTTAAGGGTTCCGGCTTACAACGGGCCACTCAAATTTATATAAACACTCATAGTAAGGAAACCTGCATAGGCTAGGGAAGAAATTTTCATGCATAGCGAAGTCCGCTAATCCAATGTCGTAGAACAAAGGTAGCGTTTTGATGACGATGCCAAAAAGTAGTTGGAACATTTTATGAGAAGAAATAAGCACTGCTCGAGTCCACATCAACTATACGAAAAGATGTGTAGTGTACGCAACTAGAACGATCTAGGTACGCAAGCAGAGCAAATATCTGACGGTAAAGAAATTTTCAAATTCTATACCTAGTAAGTAAATAAAATACAAGGTGATGCAAGGAAACAAGTATAAATTATGTTTTTGCTCCTGACCGATTTCGGCCACGGCGACTGCTTCAACTCCGTTATTGGCGTAGATGAGCTCTCATGTGGCTAACATAGCCATCCTCCTCGCACATAGAATATAATAAAAACATTATTTTCAACGAACTGAGAACACAATTTTATTAGTAACACACTTAGCCTATTGTAAGTTCTTTATAATTGTTTCCTTATAATTGTCTGTTTGTCAGCACGTGAACCATACAGCAATGGTTCACGTACTGACAATCAAACCTACTAGCAAACATGGTCAAGATGCTGTTGGTGCTGGTGCTTAGCGGGCATGTGAGCGCGTTAATCTCATAGTGATATTGTATAGCCGCTTGTGGTCGGTAAGTATAGTATACCTTGATACCAAAATACAGTCGTGAATATGTCAACATCATCATCTCAGCCGGTGGACGTCCACTGCTGAACATAGGCCTCCCCCAAGGATCGCTACAATGACTGGTTCTGTGCTGCCCTCATGCAACAGGTTCCCGCCGCCTTCACCAGGTCATCGCTCAACCTTGCTGCGCCTGCCCACGCTGCGCTTTCCGTTACGCGGTCGCCACCCCAGAACTCTTCGGTCTCATCGGCCATCGGCTCTGCGAGCAATTTGCCCGCCCATCATGCCACTTTAGTTTAACAATTCATTGGGCTATGTCAGCTACTCTGGCTCTTTCTGCGGATCTCTTCATTTCTGATTCAATCTTGCAGGGAAACTCCGAGCATAGCCGTTTCCATTGCCCTTTGTTTGACTTTCAGCCTTTTTATGAGGCCTTGAGTGAGCGACCAGGAGTGCGATTTTTGAATCTCATTCGCTGAGCTCAGCAGTTGAAAATGTCAAAATTACTATGGAGATATATATGCATCTTTCCACGGCTGATTTGACTTTCAAAAATCGCACTCCTGAAGTATGATTTTTGAAAGTCAAATCAGCAGTAGAAAGATCATGAGAAGGCTTTTGTATGAGATTTAAAAACCGTTCAAACTCACCGATGACATTCAAAAATCGCACCCATGGTCTCTGTTCCATTATGTCATCACTGGCAATACACACTAGTCAAAGAATATGAAGTTCTCTGGTTTTGAGTTCATTTGTTAACACCTTGCGTAAGTGTATAATCTTATGAAGCAGTTTGGCTCTCTCTCGCGTAATTGAATCAAAAACTTTGGGTTTGGCAAGCATCCGCTTCCCACTTCTAATTGCAACGTGAATCTATTGTTGAATTTCACACAGGATATTAAATTTGTGTCTGCTTACAAGTTTGTCTCATAATTTAATGTCAGTTTCATTTAATTTTATTAAAAGTAAGAGATAACCCAGGAGTCACTCGCGTGGTGTTCGTGCGGTTCAAGTCTCAGCCTGCCACGAGGCTCTAAAATCCTTCTCAGTTGTTCTTACTCAAAAACAATCCTCGAGATTGGATAGACACTCCCTCAAACTACTTGACACTGGCGAAATCTAACAAGGAAACGCCATTAAATAAAAACAGAATAGAGATAACCCAGAATTAATAGTGATTACACACCGAGGACAGGAAAGTATTTACTTTCCGAGGTTAGTATACTATTTTTCTTCTCGACAGAGGTGGAAAGCGACAACTTCGTTTAGCGCAGCGGGACTGGCGGGACGAGAATTTACGCTTTCCGTCCGGAGGGAAGAAAAATCAATAATCTATTATATCCTTCATGTCATGATGTCGTGGACTCGAATGGCATGCTGACATACTATGGCATTAATTTTAGTGTAGCATCGCATATGCCATCGTATCTGAACTGGCGTTTTCCAAATGATTAGAGAGGTATTTTAATTACAGATATGAGTGAATTATCAAACAGGCTTAACTTAGTAAATATTGGTATGACTTCCTCAATAAACAAGACGAGTTTAAAATAAATTATAGCAACATCTTATCTCTCACGTATGTAAATAGCTATAACGTGAAAGTTCACGCTCCGCAAACGGTTATTTTTCACTTAAGACCCGCTATCTTATCTGCAGTGCCATTTTGAACATGCAAGCATCTCTTCATACTTTCTGGTAGCCTGGTAGCTTATACTTTTATTATGTTGTTGAATATTTTATAATCTTTTCAATAGACTTGAAACGTGTATGTCAACGAAGTTATAATAAGTTGATGTCAGTCATAGGTACAAGTTGGATTATCTTTACATAGGGTGTAAAGTTAAATGGGGTGCTATTCAGACCATAAAATGGAGACAACACCTAAATCGTGAAAAAAAAATTCAACTGTTTCATACGTTTTGATCGAGTATCTAGTGTATGTTCCTTAAAGAGGGATACGTGACCTTAACTTACTATATATTCCCCGTGGGAGGAGTCAGAGATATTCAGAAACCTCAGATCATCCACGTAATGATATAAGATAAACTACAATTTTAATATCATTGTGATCTACGGAGATACAAAAGGAAAAAAGGAATCTACTTCAGCATGTGCAACAAATTCTCTATATTTGCAGATCTAAAACAACTATAGCTAAATACTAAACATCGTCAAACAAACAGCAAATTAAAACCTTCAGTATTCGTACTCAAAACACAAATCAGAATAACATTATCTGTCTAAATATTGGACTGTAGCGAAGTTCTATCTATTTGGCGTCTCGCCAATGTCTAACGACGGACAGAATCATCTTGCAAGTACGCCAATATACTTATCGCAAATTGCAATACTGCAAATGAGTTCCAGTTTACTATGAATAGAAACAATATTGAAATGATTATGTGCTTGGAAACGAGTATTGGTTTCATGGATTGGTTATGTTCGACGCTCTAAAAATAAAATCAAGCCCTTTTCATAACATTATTAGTGATCTAGTGGCTTATAAGCCTTACCTCCAGGTGGTGGTTCGATTCTATACTGCATTCCAAATAAGGACGAAAAGATATTCCGATTCCTGCATAGCTGTCTGCATGGCCAATTCTGATTAGCAAATATGATTTATTTTTGAGGAAGATATACTATAGATATACAGTTCTAAGAATAAGTGAGAGGAAGTGTTTCAAATCTCTATTTTTGCAATTCAAAATGGCCTTAAATTTTCGTTGCTATTTGGAATGGAGTATAGATTGATTCAGACTCGTGCTAGAGAGATTTTAGGAACTAGTGTGCATGATTTTGATTACTGTTTGCAATATTAACCACTATTTTTGGATGAAGAAAAACGTCGCGATTAAACACATACCTACTTCAATTTTGAGGCTTATATTAGCACATATTACTGGAATTAGGCTCAATTCCCACAAAAATGATTATTTAACATTTTTCTGGAAATATGACTCATAGTCGTGAGCATATGCATTATGCATGCATGTCAGAGTGGAAACTATAAAGCTATCGACGAAATAGACAGAATAGCGGAGGCAGCGTAGCTCGGCAATATCTTTTTTTAAATTTTACAGGCATGCATTACAATTTTATAGCTCTGTTTTAGATGTCCAGTGGGTATCGTATGACACCTACGTACAAATACATAAACTCACGACCGTAATCTCATACGGGGTGGTCAGAAATATTGCTACAACCACCAACTTTCTGTTTAACAATGTAGCTGTAGCAATGCTCACATTTAGCAATTTATGTTTCAGGATGGAATGACGTGTCAAGTGGTGAGTGGTAGCTAGCTTTTCGCCCACATAGACATGTGCTTCCATCTTAGTTATTTTACGTGTGTGCCAAAAAGAGCGCGCATGACGTTTTTATCGATAGTCGCTTTGTCGTGGGTGGCATGCTAGCCCTGCAGGAACATTATACAGGATCCTACTTAATATGCTTTATAGGGGGATGATCAGACCATCCAACTAAACAACTTTCTCTATGGGACCAACAACGAAATCGCGAAAAAAAAATCTGCTGTCCCTTACATGAAAACATGCTGTCCCTTGTTCTGATGAAATAAATGAGTTATGTATCTATCTATCTACATTAGGCTCGAGTAGATTTAAAGTTTTGTATGGAACAGATTTTTTGGTTGTTGATGCCATAGAGAAAGTTGTTCAGTTTGACGGTCCGATAAGGACCCTATATAATAGCGCTTCAAAATTGTATGTGTGTTTTCTCATAAACAAGATGAAAATGTAATGTTCAAACCCTCTGAAGATTCACCCTCATACCTTTGCAGCTTTGGATCGAGTAGCCTATTTTCAATGGAACAGCAGATTTTTTTGTGATTTCCATATTGATCCCATTGTAAAAGTGGTTCAGTTTGATGGTCTGAAGCACCCCTAAAGTATTTAACGGATTTAAGTGTACACCCTGTATGTTTTATACACTGTGGTATTAGGTTAGGTATAGTTTGCTCGCCCGGGTGGCCCGGGTTTAAAACTTTACAACGTGCGGATTGGTAAGCTTATCCGGCTTGGATCACGGACTCGTTGCCCGTTAATTGGCTTTTAAACCCGTGTGACGTCATATAAAGACTGGATGAAAATGCGAAAACTATTCCGATTGGTTGTCATTTTACTGGAGTTTACTGAAGTCATGTTTAACCCGTCAAGCCCTTCTTAATATGCTGACGGTTTTTTAAGAGAATGATCAGACCATCAAACTTAACAATGTTCTCCATGGGACCAACATCGAAATCACGAAAAAAATATCAGTTGTCCCATACATTTGGATCGAGTAGGTTTCCAGTTTAGTACGGAGTAGCTGTTTTTTTTTAGAACGTTGTTCAGTTTGACGGTCTGATAATCCCCTTAAAAAGTGTCAGCATATTATGAAGGACCCTGTATATCATCTTACAACCTATGTTTTTTTTAAATTTATAATTAATGGCTTTTTGCTTGTGCGTAGCACCGCATTTCCGCCAGTGTCAAGTGTAATTTATGGGAGTATCTATCCCAATCTCAGGGATTGTTTTTGTTCAAGAACAAGAAGAGATTGAGGATTGCGGAGCCTCGTGGCAGGCAAAAACGCGACGCGCGAAAACCACGCGAGACGTGTGCTCGGGTCAATTCCTGCAACGTGACTCCACAACTTATGTTAGTAAACTACATAAATGACATGGCATGGCAGCATGATACAGCGCTACTCATTCTATTTACGCGCGAACGAACGTGATATAGCCTTATAATGTAAGTGCACGTATGTTAATTCGAGGCACACGTCACTCCTGGACTTGTCTTCCAGTCAGTCGACAGAAAAAGATATAGTAGATTACACACCGCGGGCAGGAAAGTAAGAAAGGTCTCGGATCTCATTGTTGACCGAGGCGAAGCCGAGCCGACATGTGATCTGAGGCTTTCTTATTTACTGCCAGAGGTTAGTATACTATTTTTCTCCTCGACGGAGGTGGAAAGCGGCAACTTCGTTTAGCGCAACGGGACGAAAATTGACGCTTTCCGTCCGGAGGGGTGAAAAAAACATAACGTAACTTTAAAAAATATGACCGTGTTGTATTAGGTACCGTAAATATTCCATTATTTCAAAAAGGAGAACTAATATATTAGGTACTGTACCCTACAAGACTTACTTACTTATTTAATTAAGTAACTAAATTTCGTAGGAGCTCGTGATAAAGAAAACAATACAGCAAATTCCATGGGTTCTAAGAAACAGAATACAATTAATGAACTAATAAAACTTCCTCAAACCCGAAAAATCTAAAAAGGGAAATACCCAACTAAGACCAACAATGAAGGAAAAGTTCCCACAAAAGAAAGTAAACAGAAATAGAGAGGAGAAGTTAGCTAGTTAGGACACATGCGGTTACCAAAATAGGGGTCCGTAGTTCGTAGTGAACTCGGTTAGTCGTTCGGACTAGGGACGTTACGAAATTCCGAGATCCATTACCGAAACTAATGGATATCCGAAAACATCTTTCAGCATCATCAACCAACACATAATATAATATGCTTATGAAGGATACAGACCTAGAGTTAATGATCAACCTGCTGCCAGACTACTTTCAGACTGTTACTAAAAGCAAAGCTGGTGACGATTTGTTTTATTTTGATGATTTAGGCAAATAAAATAGGTATTTCATTTCATTCGGAAAATACTTATTTCTTGCGTAGGCAGTTTTTACATGATAGCGTGTATGCTGTTGATTCATATAAATCACATTGAATAATTATGTAGAGCAGACAACGAAAAAAAATTTGTGCACCTCATCCGCATTGCGGGGTGCGTGCTGGAGGCGTAGCGGTGCATACTTATTTCACAGGCAAAGTAAGGTTGTACCAATTAGCCTAAACGAATGTTACAACAAATTCAGTCTGGGTAGTCGCCTCTAGTACCTCAATGATAAATCAATGTTTTACTAAAGTCGAAGCTATACGGGAAATAATTTGAAGCTTTGGTCCGACATGTGTTATCAATATTATCATGTAAGAACCACCCAACGAATCGTGCCCGTTTTTTTACGGTCTGTTGACTACTATAACCATTAGGTAGGTTCTATTTCGAACCTGAACATGAATTAAGGTATCCAACGTTGTAATAATAAATACACATTTTACTTTACTTTCGTATCCGTATCCGAAATCTGATAAGCATGGCATATCTAGTTCGGACCAACTAATATAACAAAGTTGTTGCAACTTGTTATTTATCTAATTCTGGTAGGGATGCTTGTAAAGCTTGTTAATTTGCTTCAGTTAATGTGCTGTAGTTTGCGGTACTGTAGCTAATGAACCCGCATACCAGTTTTTTTAGGGTTCCGTACCCAAAGGGTAAAAACGGGACCCTATTACTAAGCCTACGTTGTCCGTGCGTCCGTCCGTCCTACCCATTTAGTGCTGTAACTTTTGAACCGTAATAGATAGATAGTTAAAATTTTCACAGAATATGCCTTATTACGGCGGATTTGATAACAAATAATAAAAATTTCAAAAAGTTAAAAATTAAGTGGGGGTTCTCAACAAGAAACTGGTTTTTATCGACGTTTTTTCTTCTCGTTCTACAGTAAAAACGGTAATACATACAAGCGTCAAACTTGGTGTGATTATAGAGCAAACTCTACAGAATTACAACAAATAATAAAAACCGGCCAAGTGTGAGTCGGTCTCATGATTAAGGTCCCGGAGAAAAAAGTTTTTTTATAAGTTAATATGTTGTATTTTGTGGTGGTGTGGTACGGAACCCTCGATGCGCGAGTAGCCCGACTCGCACTTGACCGATTTTTTTATTAAATACTTTCTTCCTTTTTGTCTCCAAACCATTACACAAGGGGGAATCGGGGTCTTCTTCGTCAGCCTATTATCCGTGCCACTAGCAGGGCACAGGCCACCACGCGTGCCCAATGCGAATTGCTAGAATTCACATACGCATCAGAATTTCTTCTTCATCGTATGCAGGTTTCCTCACGATGTTCCCTTCACCTTGTTGACTTAATTAACTCATGGCATGCCGTCCGTGGATTCGAACCCGGACCCTCGCGTATCCTACCTCTTCACAACACGCAACCGACGCGTGTGTTATGCAAGTAAAAGGAACGCTAAACATGGATACCACATGATTAAATATCCGTACAGCAGTGTGATTTTTGAAAATCATACGAGCGGTTCAGCAGTAGAAAGATGCATAATCTCCATAGTAATTCTGACATTTTCTACTGCCGAACCGCTCGTATGATTTTCAAAAATCGCACTGCTGATCGGAAGCTTCACACAAGCGGGACGCAGAGCCAGAGACCGCCGCTAGACTCGTAAACACGCCATTTTGATCCATATAACAATAATGGATTACAACTTTTTTCGCGAGACTGTGCCGTTGCGCGCGGTTTAGAGCCTTGATTTCTAGTCGTATTTATTCATTATGATGCAAACCATCTGTTTTACGTTCATCTAATTAATAAAGATCAACGCCTACCTTACCTAATATAAAAGAACCATAAACTTCGCCACACTAAAACTGCTAGATTGTGTACAGGGTGTCTGTACACAGTATGTCCAGTTAATCCGATCGGTCAGAGGCTCGGAGCCGAGCCGGGGCGGCTAAATGAGTGAACTTTTTGAAGCCTCTACCCGCTGAGTTTCGCTAAGTCTCTAACTCTATCGATCACCGGCCTCTGCAAACTCTATTGGTTTATGTCTGCCTAGTACACACTAACTAAATGCGCACGATTATAGTCCCAGGGGTCGTATAAACAAAGTACATGCTCACGACTATATTCCCCGACGGGGTAGTCAGAGATATTCTGAAACCTCAGAACATCCACGTTTCACTAGTAGTACCGAAACTCTGTCCAGTGTGACGGAGAGTGAGCCCGTCGTCATTTATAATGGATAGTGGTTACAATACATGCCTCGAAATTTGCTCTAGTAGGTTTGCAGTTTTGTATGGGACAGCTGATTTTTTTTTCGATTTCGATGTTAGTGCTATAGAGAATGTTTGATAGTCTAATCATTCCCTTAAAAAAGTGAGGCCCCTCAGCATATTAAGAAGGACCCTATATGGCTTGAAATAAAATGTAATTTCATTACGGAGAAAATCTTTACTCAAACCGCTGAAAATAGTCCTCCAACATAATATTATGTTCTTCAAGTCTCTTGCGATAGAGTTGAAATTCCCACTTTCCTCCCTACAGCCCCGTTCCCCGGCGGGCTATGATTATGTATCTTAAAAGCGTGTCACTCCAACACTATTTGTCATATGCTAAGTGATTTCCCTAGTAAGAGCTACAGGCCTCGGATTTGTTGAATCACCGCCTCGTAAAGTACTTTCCATAATATCTGTGATATACTTATATTGGTTACGTTTGACATAAATACGTTTTTAAAGTACCTACTTATTCATAATTTGAAATGGCGTTAGCTCTGGCCCGACCCCATACTTTTAAATATTGTTAAGAATACACAAAAATACACAACATTAGTAACTTATTTAATGCAATTAATTAATAGTGAAAGTTGTTCAGTTTGATGGTATGAAAGATGTTCGATATGTAACTCATTTAATTGTATACCCTTTATACAACAATAGCTAAGTATTAGATAATAACATAATCGTCATCGGTGATATTGACAGGCTGTGATGTACGCCTATGGTCCCTATTTGACTTAAACCACAACGGCCTTGAGGCGCTTGTCGCCATCCAGTTCCAAATACCACGATCTTTTGGTTTCAACTTCTTCACCGATTGCTCATGATGACCTTCACATACATTTTTGTATTGAGGATTCCACCATTCTCGGAAATTACTGTAAATTTGCGTTTCATCGCTGTTGACTAATTTGCACAAATCGCAGACGGAATGCGTTGATGTGCCGTAGCGATAACTGTTTTGCCATTGGAAGTATTCAAGATAAGCTGTTTTGTTTTCCATAAGATATGCCATTGTTGCTGCTGTTGCTTCGGCACCGAGCTGTCCAGCGTCTAAGTATGAGTGTGGTGGAAGGAATCTGGAATAAAGTTAATGTTTTTGTGAGTACATCGTCAATATGGTAAAAGTATCACCAACCAAAAAAATACCAGATAGAATCGGTGAAAGCAAGAGACTTAAACACAAATTTTGTATTCAAATCAAATCACATTGTTAGCTTTCTGACGTCATTTTTAGACATTAACCCACACATCACAGAATATCTACTAGATCATCATCATCATTCTCTTGCCCATTTCCCATTAAATAATGGTGCAATACATATATACTAGATATCTATTAGACATTTGTGCTGTTGGGGAACCACCGCGTCGGAATGTGTTCCTTGTAGAGAAGGTGCGGCCAGAAACTCTACAGCGGACATCTTTTTAACAAAATACAAAGTGCAATTATAAATACATTATTGAATTACATAGTGTTACTTTGTCAAGATCAGACGTTTGGGACATTCATTAGTTAGAGATGGGTGTGTTACTGGGCAAACTAGAACAAAAGTCAAATAAAATAATGTCACCTTGAATAATCAGCTCCACCGAACACAACAGGAATATTTCCACGAAAAATTGCTCTCAATATCTTCTCTGTAACATAATCTTCTGCAATAGAATTCTCGAAGGCGAGATAAAAATAAAAATTATCTAAAATTTTCATACACAGATCATCATAAATTTGTGGGCATTCCCTAGTACCGCAGGACCCAACTGTTTCTAAATTCAATCCGTATTTTCTAAGGTAATCTTTTATATTATTTGCCAATAATTCTCTCCTACTATTCGTGTAACAATTTGAAGCGAACCATGCTGCTGCGTTCTTCTTTCTTTCGGTTAAAATAGCTTTGGTATCTACCGGAATATTGTTAACAGACCATTTCATATCAATTCTGGGTCCAATTTCTTCGTCTTTATTGTCAAATATACTTATGTAAGTCCACGGCGCATCCGAATCGAGGCGGTACGTCCAAGTAAGATTGAAATAGTTATCAAATTTTCTATCACATAAAGGATAATTGTCTGCTGATTCTTTTGTAGCAAATATGTACCATTGATCTGGTAATCTCAGCGTTGGAAGAGTATAATTCGTAGTTGCTATGGTCTTACCGTTAATCAGTATAGCATCGAATTTTCTGTAATCGTATTCTAGCATCTGTTTGTTTTTTGTGACGTAGCAATTAGTATAAGCACAGTTGTTTTCTTCAAAAGCCGTCTGTTTATCCTTTAAAATATCCCATTCGTTTCCTCCTTCTGACCAAATCAGTATAAACCTGATGTCAAGAGATTTTTTCGGACTCTCTGTATCATCAGATTTGGTTTTCCAGATATGAAATTTTTGAATTTTCGGTCTTGACAATCTGCCGTTTAAGAAAGTTGAAAAAGTAAATATTAATATAAATGTTATAAATAGTTTTGACACTGTTTTAACGAATTTTAGCGCTTGTACCATTATGTCTTTTTTTTTATGCTGCCAATTTGAAACTGAATCTTTAACCCGAGTGGTTTTCAATTTATACTTTCTTGTAAAGGTACGAAATGCTCTGAAATTTTCATGGAAACAACATAATGTGCATTGTTCTGTTTAAGAATTTCAAGACAATTATATTTAGCTTTAAACATTCTCTTCGTATAACGGATCTGAAGCCTGTGACGTAAATAAAACTACCAACAATGACTACTATTAACAGTCCCACTATTTGTACTACCCTTCTCATTAATCGCTTTGTTGATTATATTGAATTTTTTTTTTTTAATTATTTCAATTGTCTGCGCCTTAATGCCGCGCTTATGATCTAAATATTATAATAATTGAAGTTTCTATATCTCAGATTAATAGACTTCGACACCGTTTGATCGTTATGAAACTTTTGTGGGTTGCACATGCAAACATGCCCCGGAAGGCAAATGACAAATAAAAACGAACATTTAAAAAGTAAAAAATAATGCGGTCACCTATTATTTTTGATGTAAGCAAATGTTTTACTTCTAGTTACTCTCTTTAAGATATTTTAGGTTAATTAATGCGTAGGGGACCGCTATGAAATGACCATTGATTTTTTTTTTTTACAATCACTTGCGGTCCCCGACACATTAATTAACCTAAAATATCTTAAAGAGAGTAAAGAAGTAAAACATACATTTGCTTACATC
Source organism: Agonopterix heracliana (assembly GCA_963693445.1). Lineage (NCBI taxonomy): Eukaryota > Metazoa > Arthropoda > Insecta > Lepidoptera > Depressariidae > Agonopterix > Agonopterix heracliana. Next base: position 7,589,822 of record OY856321.1, read on the forward strand.
AAAAATAACGGTCACCTACTGCATTATTTTTTACTTTTTAAATGTTCGTTTTTAGCGTTGGGGGTTTTTTAAATTTGTAATTTAATGTTATTTCATAATTTTTAAAGTTACATGAAAACTACTGAACCGATTTTCATAAAACAAAGCTAAGAACACTCTCGCATAAATTAACTTTCTACTTAAAAAAACCGTATCGAAATCGGTCCACCCGTTTGGGAGCTACGAAACCACGAACGGACAGAAACTTATAACACCCGTCTTATTTTGTCGCAATTTTTAAAGTTACTTCAAAACTGCTAAACCGATTTTCATGAAACAAAGCTAAGAACACTTTTGCATAAATAAGCTTTCTGTTAAAAAAAACCGCATCGAAATCGGTTTACCCGTTTGGGAGCTACGATGCCACAGACAGACAGAAACTTTTAACACCCCTCTTTTCTTTTGTCGCAATTTTGAAAGTTACTTCAAAACTGCTGAACTGATTTTCATGAAACAAAGCTAAGAACACTTTCGCAAAAATTAGCTTTCTACTTGAAAAAACCGCATCGAAATCGGTCCACCCGTTTGGGAGCTACGATGCCACAGACAGACAGACCGACAGACAGACAGACAGACCGACATAGGCGTCAAACTTATAACACCCCTCTTTTTGCGTCGGGGGTTAAAAAACGCATTACAACGCTTGTCAGGCATCGCTAGTACATTTCCAGCAACGTCAATAAGTTTGGATAACACTAAACGATTGCGTACAATAGGTGCACAACAAACTACCCTAGTAACTCCGTTAGTGTAAGCTAATGGATTCAGAGATAGGTCAGGCGTTGTCTGAATTATTGTAATTGTCTCGAGAGGCTCGCAAACACGACTGTTCGAACATACTGTCCGGTGCTACACTCTATCTTATGGACACCGTGGGATGCGGTGACTAGTACTTGCGATTGAATAGGCTTGATGTTAGGTAAGGTTATACTCATACCCATCTACGGGGTGAAATTGATATCATTCTGTTGAGTCTACCCAACAAACTGAACAACTTTTACTATGGGAGCAAACAGATCGGAACAAAAAAAAATCTGCTGTTGCATCAATTTGAGACGAGCGGGCAATGCAGTTTAGTATGGAACAGCAGATTTTTATTGCTCCGATCGGTTTACTCCCATAGTAAAAGTGGTTCAGTTTGATGGGTAAACTCTTCGTTTAAAAGGATGCTATTGATATCAATTTCACCTTGTATGTAAGTAGGATTTTTTTCTTTTGTTGCCTTCTAACCTCCTACATCTTAACTCCAACCCAACACCTCATGGAGTCTGGGCAGGACTGAAAAACAGTGCTGCGCAGTCAGCGTATCACTGAACTCCTGTCCTCTTACCTTTGTAATTAGGATCTATTCTATTTTTATTTAATGGTGTTTCCTTGTTAGATTTCGCCAGTATCAAGTAGTTTGAGGGAGTGTCTATCCAATCTCGAGGATTGTTTTTGAGTAAGAACAACTGAGAAGGATATTGGAGCCTTGTGGCAGGCTGAGGCGCGAACCGCGCGAACACCACGCGAGAGACAAGTGTTCGAGGCAAATCCTGCAACGTGACTCTCGTAATTAGGATCAATGTAATTTTTTGCTTGTTTGCTTATTTTTTATTATTTTTTTCATGTTATATGTAGGTATTTTTTTTAATGTTTTTTTTTTGTTCAATAAACTAATCTGATTTGATGATTTGATTTGGTTTGATAATCATCGTGATCATGAGCATGACCGTTATCGGCCACAGCGACTCACAGCTGAGATCGACGTTCGTGTGCTCTTGGTGTAGTGTAGTGTAGACGTAACCGATTTTTGGGGTAAATATAGCCTCCACTTCTTGTGTACTCAAGGATCCGTGCAAACAAAAATTTAAATTTTATTGTGTCTAAAATATATCTACAAGGAGTCCATAAAAACATCTTTTAGTATTTTTCATTTGGTGTTGAAACAATTAAAATCAGAGATTAAACGTGTAAGTATGTTATCCTTATAATAGGTACTTAGTTCTTATTTTCCCACTCTGTTCTGTATTCTGAAATTCGTTAATTTTTAAATGTTTACATCACGTGTTACCCCGAAAATATTTCTTTGAATCTACACAACCGTTTAAAATCCGACAGCCGTTTGTTTCCGCCAAAAATGACAGGACAGCGAAATTGTCGCGAGCCAATATACCGGAACGACCAGATAGTGGCTGTCAAAATCATAACTGACAGCTTTGGATGCTAAACGAGGAGAAAAAACGTTTTTCTGGCAAAGGAAACGCTTGGTGTTCTATATTCCTACTGCGTCTTCCATTCTTGGCTGTTTAATACAGTTTTATCTCGCGAATAATTTTTTCAATATGTACAGGGTCCTTCTTAGTATGCTGACGGTTAGACCATATGAATAAATACGACTAGAAGTCAAGCTTCTTAAGGCGTATCTGCCCGGGACCACGACTCTCCATACTAATCGATGCGAACGAGCGCGTGGCTCCGGTCAGAATTTAGCTGTTTTCTTTGAAAAATTAGATGATTTTTTATTAATTTCTAAAAAGTAAGAAAACCACATCATTCTAAATTGTATTGTGAAGAATACTGTAAATTTTCATTTTCTTCCGATTCAAAATGTAAGAGTAAAATGGTTACAACTGGAAAAAAAGGGGTGACTTTAGAGTCCCTTTTCTTCGGTTTTATTCATTAAAATCGATTTCTAGAAAAACCACATCACTTCTCATATCCTGTAGATGGTCCAGTTGATTTTTCAGCTCAAAAAGTGCCATAGTTAATGTCACAAAGTTAACCGGCAGGTAGCCCCTTAAAGCGCGCGCAACGGCGCTAGACTCGCGAAAAAAGTTGTAACCCATTGTTTTATGGATCAAAATGGCGTGTTTACGAGTCTAGCGGCGGTCTCCGGCGCTCCGTCCCGCTTGTATGAAGCTTCCGATCTGTTCGGTTATTTAATAATGTGGTAAGACCATCAAACTGAACAACTTTCTCTATAGGACCAATATCAAAATCACGAAAAAAAAATGTTGTCCCATACATTGTCGAATAGGTTTGCAGTTTAGTATGGAACAGCAGTTTTTTTTTTTAGAAAGTTGTTATTTTTATGGTCTGTCCATCATCCCCGTAAAAAACCGCCAGCAATTATGGACTTGTATACCTACTAACATTAGTAGCTCGTGTATAAGACAATAGTGCAGCCAATGATATTATATGTATATGTATAGGTAGTAGAGCCATGTAGCTCTTTCTTATACGATGGTAGAACTAACGTATCAAATGGTTAAAACAATTGATTCATCATCATCATCATCATCTCAGCCGATGGACGGTCACTGCTGGCTATGCCTCCCCCAAGGATCGCCATCACGACCGGTCCTGCGCTGCCCTCATCCAACGGTTTCCCGCCGCCTTCACCAGGGGTGCGATTTTTGAATGTCATCGGTGAGTTTGAACGGTTTTTAAATCTCATACAAAAGCGTTCTCATGCATCTTTCTACTACTTATTTGACGTTAAAAAAACGCACTCCTGAATTATGATTTTTGAAAGTCAAATCAACGGTAAAAAGATGCGTATCTCCATAGAAATTTTTACTTTACCAACTGCTGAGCTCACCGAATGAGATTCAAAAATCGCACTCCATGTCGTCGGTCCACCGTGTGGCCTACCCACGCTGCGCTTTCCGGTACGCGGCCGCCACTCGAGAACCTTCCGGCCCCATCGGCCATCGGTTCTGCGAGCAATGTGCCCCGCCCACTGCCACTTTAGTTTAGCAATTCTTCCTTGAAAACAATTGATTGCCATCAGTAATTGTTTTAATTATAGATACCTCACAAGGTTTCTGTACGCACCGAAAGAAGTTATCAAGGTTTATATTAGCATTTTAGCTGTTTTGTATGAGATGGCAGATTTTTCTTTTTTAAATTTGAATGTTGACTCCATCTTTAACTTTATTTCGGTGATCCGAACCACTACTTTAAATATGACCTCAACTTTCTGCATCCCCACGTAACAGTACCCGAAATCATAATACACGCAACTAGAACGCTACCATTCACGTTTCAAAAGAAAGATTTCATTTCATTCTATTCTATTCTTAATTAATGGCGTTTCCTTGTTAGATTTCGCCAGTGTCAAGTGTTGAGGATATACTCATTAGATATTGTACGGTACAATAGGATATGGCGATCTCAAAGCCCCGTTTTTAAACAAAAACACACTAGAAACCGCCATAAAACGGCGGAGCCACGTGGCTGTCAAAATCGCAAGCCGACGCACGAAACGTCCTCTTGCCACCCCCTCAGCCACGTCACTCCTCTTTCATTTCATTGTTGACGCAGAAATTGCAAATACGAACGATACTTCATTTTTATTTCCCCGTTTCCCCTTATCCCGACTTCAAACTCTAATGCTAAGTCGATAAAGGTAAATACGTAATAGTCTTTCTAAAAGCAGACTATTGAATAAAGTTTAGTTTTCAAAATGTTCTCTGAAAGTTTTGCCGCTAAGCCTCAGCAGTTCGGAAGTTAGACCAAGTTCAAATCCATGTGAAACTTTTAGAAATTTTTTACATTTTATTTTTTAAATCGCGTCGTTGGAAGTTTGCGATAGGTATTAGATTTTGAGGAGTCTTAGATGATGTCGGTTAGGAAAGTTTCCATGTGATCTTTTCTCCAATATTTTTATGAGAAATTAGTAACGTAAAATAGCTACGGGACCTCTAATACTGAACAGAGGTTGAACACTTGTAGTGAAATGTGGATGTTTAAATCTGGCAAGGTAAGAATTATCTCGTACTTCTACTACTACTGTAGGAGAATATAGTCATGAAGATTTCTTTAAGAAGCTGTTATTCCGTCGAGGCCGTTTTTTGAACACGAACGAAAGTGTTTTAAACTGTGTTTTAAAGTCTGAAAACCAATTATGTCTTATTTAAGGATCTGGCTGATAGGCGACCGTGGTCAATTACACGATTAGATTAAGTTTAATAGATAGAAAAAAATCCCAAAGTTACCCCTTTTTGTAATGTTTTTCAATACTAAGATTAAACTGCTGTTATTTAACTTTTTATTCTTGTACTTAACTAAATACATTAAATATTTCTAGTGAACTCAGAAGAATTTTTAGCTTAGAAACTCCCATGAGCAAAGATATTGACGAAAAACACGTTTTTTTGCGATCCTGCTTTCAATTGGAGCGGGATGGCTAATTGTTAACTTATGCTTGCAAGAAAGAGACGCTTGCACTGGGATAACCTAGCCTTAAATGTTAAACGTAATTACACCCTTGTTTAGTCATTTAAAACATTGTAACTTTACTTTTAAGGCTGCAAATTATATATCCTATGCATTCACAAGATGGTTTTAACATGAAAATAGTGGTTCGTATAGGTTGTCCTCGCCTTCTGATGCAAATTGTTGAATAATCCGCTTATACGTGCCCAAAGTCTCCTTAAAAGGCTTTTATTAAGTATTTAGTAAGGTTCAAAATGGAATGTTTGATGATACTTGTGCTATGAACTAGAAACACAGGCAGGACAATGAAATCCTAGTTCCTCATCTAAATACGACATTTGTTTTCCATCGATCGGTTCAACATAGATATCACAATCATTCGCGAATTCTATTTCGATTTGAGTTGTCAAAAAGTGTTTGCGAATAAAACGAGAGTCATTGTGAGGATGTACACACGGCGACACATACAGGTACTTAAAACATAACAAAAGATAAGCTGGCTGTGCTAAGTTATACATTACTCTACCTACGCGGAGTCAGCTTATTTTGGTTTTGCGGAGCTTGATGTGTCGTACTGGCATCACAAATAACTAAAGAGCTATTATGCCATAAATATATAAGTCCCTGGAAAAAAGCAAAATTCCCAGATCTAAGAAGATATGTACAAAAACATATCTATGGGGCTTAACTCAGCGTTATTGTAGTTTGCACACCGAGGGCCAGGAAAGTAAGAAAGGTCTCAGATCTCATGTAATTATCAACAAACATGTGATCTGAGGCTTTCTTATTTACTGCCCGAAGTTAGTATACTATTTTTATCCTCAAAGGAGGTAGAAAGCGGCAACTTCATTTAGCGCTTCTCTATATACAACGTGTTAATGAATTAACGCAAAACTAGAAAGTAGTTTGTTTAGAATCGAGAACAGATTTGTTTTTTTTTTAATATTAAATAATTTGTTTATACAATTTTAAATTTACTGAATCACCGCACGGGAACACCTACCCTACTAACTACCAAAACAAGATTCTTGGAATGTATCCACGAGAAGCTTTCATTCATTGCTGAAATGATAACAAATCATTTTTGCCTGAAAACTTAAGATGCTAATAACTTTAAATTTAAACTAACAAAATAATGAAATTATTGTTTCAATCAAATTATTTTGTTATAAATCAGTTGGGGTGTATGAGGTTTTGCGCTTATTCATTAACACGTTGTACAGGGTGTTTCATAAGTAAGAATAAATATTTAAAACTCTTAAGGGGGTGGTGTAGACCATCAAACTGAACAACTTTCTCTATGGCACCAACATCGAAATCGCGAAAAAAAAATGTGATATCCCATACATATTTTAGCTCTAGTCGATTTGTAGAGCATCAATTTTTTTTCGCGATTTCGATTTTGGTCCCATAGTGAAAGTTGTTCAGTTTGATGGTCTACACCACCCCCTTAAAGGTTTATTTGTATTTTTGTAACACCTATGTATATTATGGTATTCGTTCTCAAGTCATCAAAATATAAGTCCGGACTAGATTCTGTTGTCTCCAATAAGTCTATATAATCTGTGTAACATATGTCTTATTTATGACTATAAAAATCCAATATGAAGGTCAATACAAGGTCGCATGAGGGTCAAATATCCATGCTCTTCCATTCCATAAGGGCTGCCGATGTTAGTTCGAAACACCGAACAAAACCCATTAACGAAAATCACGAGTTATGAAGACCATCGGAACCCTAATAAGTATAGTATATTAATGCAGAGCTCGACTTATGCAGCGTGTTCATATTGCGTTACTATAATATACTACCTGTACAGGGAAAATTGTTAGTCAGCGCGAATTCCTTTAACAATATACTCGTCAAACTGAACAACTTTCACTACGGAGTCAATATCGAAATCGTGAATAAAACCGCTGTTTCATACAAAACTGCAGTACCTACTCGACTTAAATAATATGAGAAAGAAGACTTTTAATATTACTAGAGTTGCTTGTCCTTGTGTACTATATATTTATAATATAACTAGTGTTTTCCCGCGACTTCGTCCGCACCAATAATATACCAGATTTTAAGTCAGAGCATAAGGTAACAAACAAAAAAAGTTTCAACAAAATCGGTTCAGTAGTTTTTGCGTGATGTACGTACAAACAAACAAACAAACAATTTTGTCAAAAGATGGCTCTGCACGTCATTTAAATCGCGCTATAGAGTGTTATTTGAATTTATATGGAAGTGAACCGCTACTTTTTTGTTTCTCATGAATTTACAGCTTTATAATAGTTAAGAAGTTGAGTATTGTTTTTTCATTTAACCAATATGCGAAACATTGATACAAACTATCTTTAACGTACAGTTGTAGGAATGCTTGTAACTTATACACATACCATAAATATAAATTACACTTTTATTTGAAAATTTTCTTTGTTAGTAATTTAAAAAAAATTAAATGTTTTTGTTAGTAATCATCCCTAAATAAATCCATTCGTTCAACTTAAAAGAAAACAAATCTACCCCCTTTTAGGAAATGTTTTTGTAAATTACCCAAGAAGAGGAAAGGAAAGGCAATGTCCCAGCAGTAGAGTTAAATTCGGAGCGCGCTCCATACAAATGAAGTCTGGTGATATTTTCAATTCTAACCAATTAAAATCAATGAAATTTTTCAGAATCAATTTACAAACTAGTAAACCATACATAACTTAAATTAATCCTAGCATTAAAACTGTATATTTTAACAAAAATCTGACTTTATACAAAACATAGAGATTCGTTTCTAGATTATTTCTGAAAATTTTAATTGACTTTAATTGGATAGTATTGAAAATATAACCAAACTTCGTATGTATGTAGCGTGCATTTGCGCTCTCGGAATAAACTTCTTTAAGCTAAGGATACTTGTAAATAAGAGCAGATGAAAAAATAGCCAAGTCAGAACATCGTCCGACGAAAACTTTCCCCGTAAAATTAGGTATAACCTCGCCAAGATCACTCAAACTTGTAAGAGGAATTTATGTTTTATAAGGAAAAATGGCGAGGCGTGAAACCACCAGCATACGTAATGCTGCCGACATTTTACGTCGGGATTCCTTGAAAAGCCAAATTTTCTATCGGTTAGAAATTTTTAAACTTATGTAACATTTTATCACGAAAATGTTGTAAAGAAATCGACATGTCCTAGGAATCGAATACGTGAAAGATGTACTTAGATCGTAATTCACTTGAATTTGTAGAAAATTTTGATAAATTGACAAGTAGTAAAATAGTTTATAATAATAGTTTTTATTTAACCACTGAAAGTTATTACGTATTACGTAAACGGACACAGTTAAGCTTAATCTCTAAAATATTTCAAATAATCAGTTATAAATTACCAGGGGTCCTCAGCAGGCAGGCCTGAAACCTGAAACCTGAGGCCTGAGGCCTGAACCTCCGCCGATTTTGGGGGGGGACGAGGTACACACGTACAGCACACATCTCTAATACACGCGTACACATGAAAAATAATCCTGTTTATATACAAGCACACTAAAACAAAATGACTTGGCAAACTTATATTTGCGGTTGTTCAAAATATGGAACCATTAATCTTAGTACAAAATTCTGACAGGTCATGTAGACCAGCGCCAAACTTGTCCATAGTAAATATGTTTGTCTAGCCGTCAAACCTAGTGATGGGGCATAGACATGAGCGCTGCGCCGGTGCGCCGCCGCTGATTTTTCCCACGCCGCCGCCGCCGACGAGCACGGTCGGCGCACCGACACAGTTGAGCTGATCGAGTTAATTTCTCAAAAATCGATAATTGTCAATAAGCTTACTTGCAAAGTTTAGGAACTTGCAAGAGGGACTCCGAACTTGTTGGCTGCGTACAGTGACACTGATTGAGAGATCTCTCGATCAATCTCAAATGTACACAGCAAAAAATAGATAACAATAACAAAGATTTTAAAATAAAATAAATAAATAAAATTGTTTATGCCGAACTTCTTCCTAGATGCCGAATAAAAACTTCTCACCTATACAATATCAAAAATTCAAACAAATTAACAGATGCCTAGTTTACTTTACTTATTTAATTAAAAAGGCTGTAAAAAGGTGACAAAAAAATGATTTTACGAATGACCAAAATCAAAGATACATATCCATATTACGTAGCTATAAGCTATAACAATAAAAATGCAATCCCCACCGTATGACCAAGCCTGCACTAAGCTCCATATGTAACAATAATTAATGGTTGCATTACAAAAGCACATTAGTAACAATAGCAGTGAAATAGTTTGAATTCTTGAATCATACGTTGTTAACGCCACGCATCTAATTATTGTTACAGCCACCACGATTGCGTGCTAAATATGTTAGGTTTGTGGCACACTCGGAACAATAATAAACACCAAAATAGTAATTTACAAAGTATAATAAAAAGCTGACAGCATCTTATTCTCATAAACTAACAAGTATAAATTGCATCCAGGCCTCCTAGTAGCATTTTCTGTTGGCTTCCATTGGCCACCAGTGGGGAAGCCGTTAGGATATACGATACGCGTGTGTCCCAACCAAATGCTAATAATAAATGGTATTAAGGTGTGGTTACGGCTAATAACCATCATCTTATTTCAGAGGTCGATCGTGTATGCTCGCTCCTAACGGTGGAGGATTCGCCAATCCTGATTAAAAATGTATCTCCCAATTTCTTCTCGTTAGTATCGTCATTCTATATGCCAAACCTTTTCTTTGGTATCGTCCAAGGTGACTATGGGATAAGATTACTTGACACATGATTCTGTCTCCAAAGGCAGATCACGACTATATTCTCCGAAGGAATAGTCTGAGATATTCAGAAAATTCATAACTTCAACGTTGCGCTAGTAGTACTGAAACTCTGTCCAGTGTGATGGGAGGTGGAGCCTATCGTCACTTATAATGAACAGTGGGTACCATACATACCTCAAAATTGAAGCATGCAGGTTTCTTTCGCCGAAAAGTCAGTAGAAATCGTAAATAAACATTGAGAAACTCATTGGTACGTATCGGCATGGACGGGAATCGAACCATCGTGCACAGCAGTGCATGGTTACTCGCCATTATAATATAAGTAATCATTGCTACATATATTATGCACGCTTAAAAATATATTAACCACCTCAAAAAGGATTCGATTATGATGGTTGTGTCCAAATAATTTAATAAATTATTAAAGTGGGTTTGGGCCGGCCATGTCTGTCGAATTCACCAGGAAAGGTGGGCAAGAATTGTCACGCTCTGGATCCCAGAAAACGATTGTCGGCGTCCAGGTCGTCCTAGGAAGAGGTGGTGGGACAATCTGGAAGCCTGAGATACCCAGGACAGAGACGGTTGGGGGATGAAAGGGGGGCGCCTTTGCCCAGCAGTGGGATGACATAGGCTAGTAAAAAAAAAATGTAATACCCATGTATTTTTGTCAATTTGATTTGATTATTGTATAAACGTGTATTCTCAGTGTCTGATTAGCAATTTGCAATAGGAAAAGCTTGTGTAAATTATTTCTCATTATTGAACTATTCGCGAGTATTAAATAGATTTTCATAAAACATTTACTATGATGATATTGATAGTCAAATTTTGTACTAACCCTAAAATTTCAATCAAACTCTAACTGGAAACCTCCGCAGCATGTAAACAACATCATCAACTATCAAACTTCAGTATACACCCACCCTGAACATAAATCTATTACCAAATGCAACGTTAAATAGTTGGCAATATTGCCCGAACTATGTGAGGAAATTATAACATGGCAATAACTGCATATAACTGAAATAACGGAGATATTCCCAGCTTAGGGCTGCCACAAATACATTCAGATTGATATAAAACCAGGAGTGCGATTTTTGAAACTCATTCGGTGAGACCAGCAGTTGAAAATTTCAATGATATGCATCTTTCTACTGCTGATTTGACTTTCAAAAATCGCACTCCTGAATTATGATTTTCGAAAGTCAAATCAACAGTAGAAGGATGCATATCAGCATAGTAATTTTGACCTTTTTACCCGACTGCGACAGAAGGAGGGTTATGTTTTTCGAGCGTATGTATGTATGTATGTATGTATGTATGTTTGTATGTCTATTTCTTTGGCACGCGCTACAGCTTAAACGGCTTGATGGATTTTAACGTATGAGGTGTCGTTAGATTCGTAAAAATCGTGAAAGTGTCATAGGTTACATTATTTTAATAAGGCGTATGCGAATTAAAAATGAGAGGGGGGAGAATCCAATTTGTTTCGTAAAAAAATACTATATGGGTATCAAATGAAAGCTGGTGAAGAGCAGATTCCAAATATATATATATTATAGTATTTTTATGCAACCATTTTGACACAAGACTAAAAAGTATGAAATAAACTAAATTATTTAGAAAAACAAAAAACCCGACTGCATAAAAAACTATTAACTGAAAAGATAAAAACAAGCTCCTTAAATCAGCTATAATAACTTTGTTTGAGCAAATTAATACAATTTGAATGTTATTACTTATTAGGTAGGTAGGTATTGCAGGCGGGGACAAACCAATAACCAACAAATAGGTAATTTTTCTTTGTCCCCGTTTGCGATACCTACCTACCTAATAAGTAATAACATTCAAATTGTATTAATTTGCTCAAACAAAGTTATTATAGCTGATTTAAGGAGCTTGTTTTTATCTTTTCAGTTAATAGTTTTTTATGCAGTCGGGTTTTTTGTTTTTCTAAATAATTAACTGCTGTGTTTACCGAATGAGATTCAAAAATCGCACTCCAGGTCCTTATTTACCCACTAATAGGTATCAGATACATTTCATTCATTGATCCATCACTTGAATTTTCTACTGTTTATCGTTTATTCTTTCTTTTCACTAGTTTTTTTAAATTATAGGAAAGTAATTTTTACTATTTAATTAAGAAAGTAATTTTTACTATTTATTTTACTACTAATTATAGGAAAGTAGTTTTATTTCTTCATACATTTTGTTGTCATAACGGGCAATTTTTTTTTCTTTTTAAAGTCTACTTGTGGCACGTTCGAGACAAGAAGAAGAGAAGAGAAGTGTGCGAGATCATGTCAATACTGTAAATGCCTTTTTATTTAAAGGAAGAAAGCCATGTCAGACCTAAAAAGTTAAAATTTTTGGAATTAAAATGTTTCGTCAATAAGGAAATCTTCTTTTATTATTATAAAGAAACACTTTTTGAAATTTTGTTTCAATCGTGCAGACCGTAGCGCCATCTATTGATTCCCTAGAAAACCACACAAAGACCGTACATAAGCGCTACGACGTAGTACTTTTGCCAGCTACGGCGTAGTACATTCGTAGGCTATTCTGATTGCACGGGATAGTATATCGAAAAGTGTTTTTTCTTCTTATCTTATTTTATTTTCAAAAGAACTAATTTTTGATTTTGGATGTAAGGTGTTTATGATTTTAAGCTTTAATTTGTTGGATGCTTTTAAATAAATATTTTGATAGCTTCGGTATAAGGATGTGTGACAACCCTAGATCCAAGCCCGCTAGCGCGATATTGCATATTTCGACGTTGTGAATAACCCTATAAGCTGAGTGTAAGTATATTTGAGATGTAAGCCAATTCAAGTTAACTTAGTTTTGAGCTTCCATGTTTTTACTTTCGACTTGTAAAATTGAATTTTTGAGATAATACCTACAGGGTGTAACAAATTACTCTATTTATACTTAAGGGGGTTCTTCAGACCATCAAACTGAACAATTTTCACTATGGAGCCAACTTCGAAATCGCAAAAAAAAATCTGCTGTCCCATACAAAACTGCTGTAACGACTCGACTAAAATGTATGGGACAGCTGATTTCGAAGTTGGCTCCATAGTGAAAGTTGTTCAGTTTGGTGGTCTGAAGCACCCCCTTAAGTGTTGCGAGGGTGTTTTGTTACATCCTGTATAACGTATTTTTAAGACTATCAAACTGTACAATTTTATCTATGAGACGAAACATACAAAGCGTGATAAAATCTGTTGTTCTATTGGGTCGAGTGGGATTTCAATGCAATGCTATGCTATGCCAAATTTCCTATAGACTTTTACTAAATGCAATCTGCTGGTCGAACGTTTTTTTTTGGGGAATTTCCTAATAGGTTACTTAGGGAAAGTTGTTTGGGTACATCTTAAAGTAGTGCAACTGTTTACCCTAACACCCTGTATGTTTAACCGCTCTTACAACAGAGCAAAAACAAAAAACCTCGGGTAGAAGAAGAAGTATAAAGTTTAGGTTCTCTCATTAGGTCCTCCTTAATATGCTGACACTTTTTTAAGGGGATGATCAGACCATCAAACTGAACCACTTTCTCTATGGGCCCAAAATCGAAATCGCGAAAAAAAAATCAGCCCCTCCATACAAAACTGCAAACCTACTCGAGCCAAATGTATGGGACAGCTGATTTTTTTTCACGATTTCGATGTGTTGGTCCCATAGAGAAAGTTGTTCAGTTTGATGGTCTGATCATCCCCTTAAAAAAGTGTCAGCATATTAAGGAGGACCCTGTATATTTTGTGGAAATTTTAACTCGTTATGTATTACGGTTCGTAATATTATGAAGTTCGGTTGTTCCTTACCTAACCTTCAGAGTTAGAACAGACAGACGGACGGACAGCGTAGGCTTAAAAATAGGGTCCCATTGGCACCATTTGGGTACAGAACCCTAAAAAGTACCAGGCATCCATAAACGAGTAGAGTGCCTAACACATCGATCACCAGTCCCGAACAACATCTAACCAGCTCGCGGACAACTACGCGTCCAGTTTGACTCGTTTACGATGTCCTGCCAAACGGGCCAATTTCACTCTTAAGTTGTGAGGTTTAAGAGTCATGTGGAGTGACTTCTTGTGCGGAACTAACTGTAGTTCGATCTATCTTCATCTCTTTATTACACAGTGACATGTGCGTTCCCATTGTTTTTGTTGAAATATTTTATGGAATTGGCATGTGTACAATTAAATACGTTACATATCTCAGGGGTTGCTTCAGAATATCACTATGGAGCCGCCAACGCAATCGCGTTAAAAAAATTTGTCGTTCCATACTTTAGTTCGAGTAGCGGTTGACGTTTTCTATGAAATAGCAGATTATTTTTTCGCGATTTCAGTTTTAGTCCCATTGTGAAAGTTGTTCACTTTAATGGTCTAAAGCATTCCTTTAAGTATGCAACGCATATAATTTTACACCCTGTGTACTGGAGCCGGTAAAAAAAATCGCAACTGTACCGTGATTGGACCGCGTGCGAACCTCAACGTTTAACACATCTGTATTACGCTATTCATTTGACAGCCTTTAGAGCCGTTTTGACAGATTCCTCAGACCCTGTCAGTCCCATAGTAAATAAGTTAAGTTAAGCACGATATGGAATTAAACATAGTTGAATAGTAATGGGATTGCAATGTGATTACGAGTAGAACTGAAATTGGATTAGGATAGAACTTTGACGTTTTAAATGAGCACGATCGCCCTCCTGGCGGTGGGGGAGGATAGCCAACTCCTTTTTACCATAATTAGCATCAGCAGTGGGATCCTCCAAGCTATACCTTACTATCTACCATACATTAAATCTCTCCGTCATCATCGATCACTTAAATCCATTTTAAATGTGAAACTAGAACACCGCGTGTCGCATCCGACAATGTTAACATCGTCCAGATTGACTGATAGTCTCCAAGTAATGGAGGGGCTGACTGATCACGCTCCAATCTGACAAGTTAGTTCCACTCTTAACGACTGATCGATGGACTATATGGACAGTGGAGCGATCAGGCGGCACGGACACTGAAACAAAAAAAATCATAATCATGTTCGTTTTGATTTATTATGGAATAGCTGCTGAAATGACGGCTAAAAAGAGATGAACGGAGGAAGACTGATATTGCGCCTACCCTAAATAATGGGATAACGACATAAAGAAGAAGGTGCTGCAACTTCTTATGCGATGAAATACGCACCCGATGCATTTTAAAAAAATCACGTTACTTCTGATTGAATAAGCTGATTGCGATGAAATAATTAACAAAATGTCGCTTCAAGTCACATTCAACTTTAACTTTCCTCAAATCGCCATCTCTATACTTACAACTCAATCGCATCCAAATACGTGCACATACAAACAGGCTTGGATGAATGACGCAAAGGAATATTAGTGTTAAGACGCTGCTGCTGTTATCCCGTCGAGGCCGTTTTTTGAACACGAACGAAAGTGTTTTAACTGTGTTTTAAAGTCTGAAATTAAATTATGTCTTATTTAAGGATCGGGCGGATGGGCGACTGTTCTCAATTACACGATTAGATTAAGTTTACTAGATAGAAAAACATCCCAAAGTTACCCCTTTTTGTTATGTTTTTTTCAATACTATGATTAAACTGCTGATATTTAACTTCTTATTCTTGTACTTAACTAAATACATTAAATATTTCTAGTGAACTCAGAAGAATTTTTAGCTTAGAAACTCCCATGAGCAAAGATATTGACGAAAAACACGTTTTTTTGCGATCCTGCTTTCAATTGGAGCGGGATGGCTAATTGTAAACTTATGCTTGCAAGAAAGAGACGCTTGCACTGGGATAACCTAGCCTTAATTGTATTTCTAAAATCTTACAGAAAAAATCCTAAACTATAATCTCTAGCACTGAGACGGACACGCCAAGTTAGAATTTTTTTATTTGTGTACATCAGCATGATCTTACCGTAGAGTTGCGATACTACCAATCAGCGAATCACGGAAGTGCGACATCATCAAAGAGCGAATAACGGAAGTGCGACATTTCGAAATTCGAATCACGGATGATACCTCTAATTCATGTTTTGCTAGTTCTGAAAAGCTATACTAAAGCCATTACGCCGTATACGCCTTATGTGCGTGTACCCCAACTAGCTGTATGTATTTTCGCTACTGCTTGATTATAGTATTGAGCTTCAGTGATCACATAATGGAAGACTCTTATGTTACTCTTGTATCTACGGATTAAGTATGAAAATGCTCTGATTGGAGGAACTTTATGGACTTGATTATATTATATTGTAACAGTATGTGTATAGACGTGTTATTGATTGACTTCTTTCCCGTTTAATCTGGCTTGATGGTAGATTTAATATAGGCGCTATTTTGGCTGTTTGTATCAAAAGCACATTACAATTAAGGCCAGGTTATCCAAGTGCAAGCGTCACTTTTTTGCAGGCATAAGTTTGCAATTAGCCATCCCGCTCCAATTGAAAGCAGGATCGCAAAAAAATGTGTTTTTCATCAATATCTTTGCTCATGGGTGTTTCTAAGCTCAAAATTCTACGGAGTTCACTAGAAATACTTAATGTATTTAGTTAAGTACAAGAATAACAAGTTAAATATCAGCAGTTTAATCATAGTATTGAAAAAACATAACAAAAAGGGGTGACTTTGGGATTTTTTTCTATCTATTAAACTTAATCTAATCGTGTAATTGAGAACGGTCGCCTATCAGCCAGATCCTTAAATAAGACATAATTGGTTTTCAGACTTTAAAACACAGTTTAAAACACTTTCGTTCGTGTTCAAAAAACGGCCTCGACCGGATAACAGCGTCTTAAGTAAAATTAAACTACAACTGTCATGAACTCAGGATCACGTTAAAAAACGCGATTAGTTTCAAAAACTGTACTAAGTACAATGAAATAGGAACTGATTAACAGTGTCTTGTTTGGTGTTTTTTCACAGCTTTGAAAAAAAGTATGAAAAAAGTGTTCCTTTTAAGAGAAAATGCTGTCATAGACTCATATCATACAATCGGTACCTCTAGAGGGTCATTCTTAATATGCTGTTACTTGTTTAAGGGGATGATCAGTCCGTCAAACTGAACAACTTTCTCAATGGGAACAACTTCGAAATCGCGAAAAAAAACAGCTGTCTGTCCAATATTGAATAAGAAAGAAATGTCTGGTCTTGACAATGTTACACTATGTAATTCAATATTTGTACTTTGTATATTTTGTTTTGTTTAAAAGAAGTGTGTTGTAGAGTTTCTGGCCGCATCTTCTCTACAACGGAACACCTTCCGAAGCGGTGGTAGAATCAAAAATGACGTCAGAAACCTATCTATGTGATATTATTTTGAATAAACAATTTTGAGTTTGAGTTTGAATACTCGAGTAGGTTTGAAGTTTCGTATGGAACAGTTAATTTTGTTTTCGCGATTTCGACGTTGCGGTGCCATATAGAAAGTTGTTCAGTTTGACGGTATGATCACCCCCTTATAAAAGTTTCAGCATAGGTGTCAACAGTCTATAAGGTAAGTAAGTCATAGCCCAGTCTATAGCTTTTGCCTCAAAAACAAAACAAATTCTACGCATGCAAACAGAATGGTTAATTTTTCTAATAAAATATCGCAGCTGTTAAATATGCATTGCTCGTACGACAAACTAACAAAAACGTATAGTAAACTTAACTAACAACCCAAAAAACTATCACACCTCAAAATATGGTGACAAAAAGCCTTCTCATACATGAGCAAATGTATTCAAGGGGACCATTTCAGATTCTGGCCCACGCATGTGTCATCGGCAGTGGCCCCCAGGGGACTAGGTAGAGAGGGAAAAACTGAATATTGCAGATATGTTCGCATTATTGCTACACGTTCGCGTATTTATAGACGTTACGGTAAACTGAATTTGTGGTGATTATAACTTCCAGCGCCGTAAATAGAGTGGTGCCCAGGCCCCTGAGGGGCGCAGAAATTACTAGGGTACCAGTTTTGGGTCAAGCATACCTAAAATATTTGAATGCCCTACTGGAACTAGAATGTCATTTGCTGAGCTATCTTGAAACTACAACACTCGTAACGTTGCATACAAACAAAAGTACCTACTTATAAGGAAAATCTGAAATAGAGTTTAATTTGATTGCGGAATTACGAGCTCGCTTCGCTCGCTCAATTTATTAGTTTGAATTTTCGCTTCAGCTTTGGCTACAAACGAGTTATTATGGTAAATTTAGCGGTCTCAGTGCATGCTCCATGCGGTGCATGAATTTTTTTCAAAAATGATGTAGCAAAATTATTAGCTTGTTTCGCTCAAACCAGCTTCGTTGTCTCGTACCTGACTGGCCACGATTTCAGCATCTGCTGGAATTAGAGTTACAATCGTTCCTGGGTTCGGATCGCGTTATATTTCACAAAAACTTGAAATATTGGAGCATCGAGCTCTATTCACTCGCTCCCGGGTTTATGTCGTACTGCAGGGATTTCATTATATTACACTAAAATCTCGAGCTCGCTTAGCTCATTCCTGGTTATGATTGTATCGCAAAGACCAGACACGTTAAATTTAAATTGTTTTGCAGGTTTGCAATTACCTAAAATATTTAAGTAAAACTCGAGCTCGCTTCGCTATTGAATCGAGTCTTAATGCAGAAGAGTCTCGAGCTCGCTGAAATAATCTGTAATGCCTACTCGACTAATGTAAGAAACAGCTGTTTTTTGCAATTTCAGTTATGCTCTCATAGTAAAAGTCGTTCAGTTTGATAGTTATAGATTCTTTTCTCCCCTCCGGACGGAAAGCGTCAGTTGTCGTCCCGCTGCGCTAAATGAAGTTGCCACTTTCCAGCTCCGTCGAGGAGAAAAATAGTATACTAACCTCGGACAGTAAATAAGAAAGCCTCAGATCACAACATGAGATCTGAGGCCTTTCTTACTTTCCTGTCCTCGGTGTGTAATCTACTATTGTTTAAAAGGATGCTAAAGATTTCGAATTTACCCTGTTGAACATTTATTTTAAATTAATTCTATAATTAATTTAAAATCTAGTTTACTGTCTCATAAAGATGGACAAATTGTCCCTCTAGACTTATACAATATTTCATTTAATAAAGTTCCTTCTAGCTTCATTTTTAAAATAAACAAAACATAGTTTTTAACGGACGCAGTGCAATGGTCACGTATCCCCGAGTGCCTAATACATAATGGATAACGGCCAAGCTAGTTTCAATAAAAGGATTTTTTGCATGCTCTCTTTCTTTTTTTATTTTATAACGTTGTGTGATATTGTAAGAATGTCCTTGTGCAAATTTATTCCTTTCAACATATCGTATTTGTTATGTATTTTTTTCTGTGATGGATGTTTTTAAGGCTCTTTTATGAGGTCTTGCAATAATCGTCACATAAGGTTATTATAATTATGCATTTAATAATATAGATCTTTCAAATAGGTTTTTGACAACTTTGGTACAGTCAGCTTCAGAGAAATCTGACCCCTCTATCTTAATCTTTATAAACGCAAGGGGGTCAGATTTCTATGATGCTGACAGTACCACTGCTT
Source organism: Agonopterix heracliana (assembly GCA_963693445.1). Classification (NCBI taxonomy): domain Eukaryota; kingdom Metazoa; phylum Arthropoda; class Insecta; order Lepidoptera; family Depressariidae; genus Agonopterix; species Agonopterix heracliana. The sequence goes on from OY856321.1 coordinate 7,609,376, forward strand.
TAAGCAATATTCGTAAGTACAAAAATTTCAAATACAAGCTTCTTACTTTCAACAACAAACTTAATGTTACTACCGTAAACTTTCAACACTTTTCAGAATGTTAACTTTAATTCGTTTTAGAGCATGATTTAGACCTTCAAACTGAAGAACATCACCCAGTGGACAAAGAAAGAAATCGTTTTGAATTTTGTTACACCTTTTATAAAACGCAAAGTATAACAATTAAAGCAATTCCACAACCTTTATAAACAAGAAAGATTTATCAATTCTTCAAAAGGTATTCTAAATCTAATTATGGAACGGGTTCAGTAGTAGAGTTAGCGAGACAGAGAACCTGATCTGGAATGCAAACCGCGAGCCAAAGAATCTCATTAACGAGACGCTACCTACCTACGTAAACCGAGAGCCCTATTCTGAGAAATAAGACGCTGGAAAGAAATCGCAATTGACAGTATAAAGTGCCCTTTAGACCTACAAATAAATAAATAAATAAATAAATAACGCTCACAGGCACATACATTGTAATGATCCCAAACTAGCACTGAAGGCTTTTATTATGGAAACCATACAACAACGGCACGAACATATTATAACATCCATGACTGAACCGGGATTCGAACCCAGGACCCTGGTTTGGCAGTCCGGCGTGGTAACCTGTAATGGTTACCAACCGGGTCGTCGAACAACAAATGATCGCAGGCTTACCGTCCAGCAGTGTTGGGCAAAATGTAATCTAACTACTGATTACTAACTACAACTACATTTTGTAGTTAGTAATCAAAATAATAGATTACATAAAGTAATCGTAAAAGTAGTTAAAAATGTAGATTACTAACTACAAATTGTAGATTACTTTTTGTAACTACAATTCAAACTACTTCGTTTTGTGTTTAAAATGCTATATCGAGTCGGGTGGGGGTCCAGTGGTGGGGGGGGGGGGGGGGTCGAGTGGGGTTTGAGTGTGGGGGTGGAGTGGGAATCAAGTGGTGGGTCGAGTGGGAAATCGAAAGGGGGTCGAGTGGGACATCGAGTGGGGGATCGAGAGGGGCGCGAGATATTTTTTAGGGTGCGTAGGGGTGATTAAGGGGTTGTGTAGGGGTGATTAGGGGGCGTGCCCCCTAGCTCTTGGGGGTGATTAGGGGGTGCACTCCTAGTGTGTAGGGGGTGCGTAGGGCTGACTAAGGGGTCTTGTAGGGGTGATTAGGGGGTGTACCCCCTAGGGCGTAGGGTTGATTAAGGGGTTGTGTAGGGGTGATTAGGGGGTGTATGTACCCCCTAGGGCGTAGGGCTGATCAGGAGGTGCACCCCCTAATAACCCCTACGTCCTAGGGGGTGCCCCCCTAATCACCCCCTAAAAGGAGGGGAAAACTATTTAAGGGTATATTACCGTTGGCGCGCTCCAAACAAACAAAATACTAACCAATTAAAGTCAATGACATTTTGCAGAAAAACTCTGAAACAAATCTCTATGATTGTATGGAGTTAGATTTTCGTATAAATATACATTTTCAATGCTAGGATTAATTTAAGATTTGTATGGAAATCTTTGATTCACTATAACTTTAAAACTATAAATTTCTATTTCTACGACACAAAGATGACGTATTTTCATGCATTTTTAAACATTTTTCTCGTTTTAGAAGAACTTGAAATAGTTTCAGATTTTTGGTATTTATACTCGTCACATATTCACCATTAGTTTATCTAGTGAAATCATAAAAAAAATATATAAAAAGTGCTTTGGTCATACTTTTTCATAGAAAATACACTGATGACCATTCTTCTTTGCACTGTTCCCTAAGTTGGAGTAAATGTAAGCCAATAACAATGGAATGGTCACAATCCGATGAAAAGTTTCGGAGATATGCGTGGACAAACATACATACATACATACATACATACATACATACACCTACGACATTTTGTATGTTTGTTTGGAAGGCCTAATAGATTATTATAAGTGAATATTTTGCAATTCTAATAGTATTACATTCATACGTATCGAATTGATAACCTCCTTTTTTAAGTCGGTTAAAAACAAGATATTCTTAGAACTGAAATAATCAGTAGTTATAACTACTCGATTACAGTAATCAGATTAACGATTACTTTATGTAACTTGATTACTGTAGTTAGATTACATGTAATCATAACTACTTGTAGTTAACTACTTTTAATTGTAGTTAGTAGTTAGATTACAAAATGTAGTTAACTACGCCCTACACTGCCGTCCAGGCTAAATCGCAAAGGGGTGAAGGAGAGATACGTTCCTATTGTGCTGAGACTGGATTTGCGATCGTGCTTTAAACTTGCAATTTGACTAACGGGAGAGTTGACCTTGGGAAAAAGTCAGCGATCAATTGCACGTCTAAAGGCTTTTAGGCTGATTTTAGGTTTTTTCACCGCTGACTTTAGAGAGCAAATGGCTGTCTAGTCTAGCTGTTCACCGACAAAGGAGCGATGTGCAAAGAAATAATCCACAATTTTTTTTCGCTTGCCGTCTTTTTTTTTACCTCGCATAGCTCTGGTATAGATATAGGTCAGCCCGCTGCCGTAAATGTATGGAGAGCATAATCGTGCCAGTGAAATGATGAATAAAAATCAGCTGTCCCGTACATTTGAGTCGAGTAGGTACCTTACTGCGTTATGTATGAAACAGATTAATAAATTTTTATTTTTTCACGATGCGGGCTCCGTAGTGAAAGTTGTTAAATTTGATGGTCAAAACCACCCCTTTAAATATTACTACGGGGTTTTGTTACATTCTGTAAATGTCTTGGGGTCGTGCCGAGCTGCCGAGAATTCTCACCGAGAATTTTTGTCGAAAGTAAAGTGTCTGCTATACACAAATCATAATCGTAATAGTAACATACTAACGCAAAGAAATGTGTCGAGTTATTCGTAGCTAAAAAATTCTAAAACGTCCAGAATACGTCGCCAGCCCGCGGCACGGGCACAGTGAAGACATCGCATCTCCGCATTCGTACCGGCCCGCTCATTGGAAAATCACTGCCGCCCACTGAATACTGAACAACACGCTGTATTCTATATATCCATGGACGAATATAGCACATTCCAATATCATTGTCTCTTTTAACTAACCTCGAAAAGAAAGTACTTTCAAAAACGTCGATTTTCTATAACTAATCATTTTAGAGGCTAAACCGGTAGGTTACTGGATAGTGTTTAGCAATTGTATTTATAATCGATGCATGTGTTTGTTTTGATAATCTTTAATACCTACTTGTACGTACAATAAGGACGTAAACTGAGATTAGTTTGGGTCCATAACCTGGTACAATAAACTTATACAGTACAGTAGGTCTACCATGAGTTTTCACCGTACTTTACTACTGTAGTTACGTCACCAATTTTGTATTGAATTTCGTACAGCGCTCCTAGTGGTTACGTTGAGAACTAATTTCTGTCATACGAATCGGCGACGTAACTACAGTAGTATAGGAGTCGCGTTGTAGGTCTGCTATAGGGTAGTCGCATCGCGAGTCGATTGTTGGTTGCCCCCTCCCAGGCCTACAACGAAGCTCCAGGGTGGCTCAAGATAGTGTTCTTTTCGAAAAACAATCCTTGACGTCACCAAAATACATAAGTTACCGTACAACGTCAAGCACTCTTGCTACAAAAACTAGACATTGGCAAAATCATCACATACCCAAGATGGCAGCCATTTTTTTTAAATATAGAATAGAATACAGTAGTATAGTACAGGGAAAACTCATGGTAGGCCCTCAGATCTTAGTTCCAGATTCAGAAACGTGAGAAGAGTCTGGCCATGTTCTCGGACTTTCGATTTTCGATATTGCGCGAGGGCTTCGGTCCGAACTTCATTGTAATAGAGTTGACATTGAAACGAAAACGTTCACGCAATTGCGAAGTTCGAACGCCCTGAGTGAGGTTGAAAATGCGTGGGTTTTGGCATTACATGGTTCGAACTCAAATTAAACTTTAGTTTTGAAAATCATTTGGGGGCCTGCGTTCATGAAACAGAATTCAGATAGGTAAGTACCTAGGTACCTGCATAAACTTTTGTTCGTCTCTCCCTCCACGCTTTTCCAAACAGATTCATACATCACATTCACAACAACAAAATAATTTCTAAAGCGTCCATCAAAATGATTTTCTTGTAACAACATTAATCGGGTGTCCTTTCAAAAAAGCGGACAATTCGGACAATTTTGTTCAAACCTGTCCGCCCCGGACCCACATCATGTGGACAATGCACAGACTTATACAAACGCCCGCCATTTAAAGGAGAGAAAAAAGCGCGCGGAATCACGTTTTGACAAATCAAATTGAATTTTCTTTCATATTTCATTTTATTTATTCATTCCTCTCTCAGCTTCTGTACAAGTTCAATATTTTTTTAAATGGAACGTTCAACAATGAATTGAATCGGTAAAAACGTATCGTAAAGCAGTTTTTCGAATATTAAATAAATACAATTGAATAAACTTTTTCGCGTAGATTCCACCTGCCCAGTGTTGCCAGATCCAATTTTTAGAAATCCGTAGGTCAAGGTTGGAAAATCCGTAGATATCCGTAGATGACCTCTTGAAAAATCCGTAGATCTACAGACTTTTTTTTTAATGCTTTATCTGACTGTTTTGAAGTGCACTGACCCAAAAAATCGCTCTAATTTGGCAAAGAAAATGGAAACTTAGACAAGTTTGAGCGAGAACAATGCCCAAACCACGTGAAAATCAATCAGTGTCTTTTTGTCATACATGTCACAATCAAAATATTTCTGTCTTGTATGTATAGTGACAGAAAGTAGAAGGAAGGAGATGGAAAAGAGTAGGGAAAGCCATATTTTACAAAATACTGTCAAATACACATAAAAAGTAAACATTAGTTCGATTTATTTGAAGCTGGGTATCATTTTATGCAGCAAATTGACACTTTAGGGAGGAATTCTGATGATTTCTAAAAATCCGTAGATTTGCCATCGAAATCCGTAGATCCGTATAGGCCAGGCCAAAAATCCGTAGATCTACGGATAAATCCGTAGGTCTGGCAACACTGCACCTGCCTAACACTGTAGTATAATCCTTCCACTCTCATTCCTGGACCGATTCCCTGAAGTATAGACGCATTCATAGGTAAGTACATTAAGTCACAATCATAATTTCATCATACCTATCAGCTAAGTATTTTTTTAAAGCTGCGATTACATTACCCAACATGACGGGTCCGATTCGGCGGCATACATTGCTTGCTTTGATCACTACATTCGCTCGAAGAGCTCGGTGTCGCGTTGCGGAGAGGTATGGACTCTCAATCATGAGGACCGAGTTTGAATCCGCACAGACAACATGCCACGTACCAATGAGTTTTTCTAACTTATGTAAGTATTACCGACTGCTCTCAAACGGTGAAGGAAAACATCGTGAGGAAACCTGCATATGCAGAAGAAGAAATTCTGATGCATGTGTGAAGTCTACCAATCCGCATTGGGCACGCGTGGTGGACTAACACACAAACACCCTCCTAGAGGGTAGGCCTGTGCCCTGCAGTGGGACGTATAATATAGGCTGATGATGATGATGATGATCACTACATTTAAAAAATAGAGAGAATAAATCAAACAATGTATGCCGAAATTGCCACCAGCTGCAAGTGTATTCGCTTCTTAGTGTGCACATTCACAAGTACCAAGTAAGGTTTCTGGATACATTGAAGCTAAAATCATCATCATCATCACTGCCTATAACGTCCCACTGCAGGGCACAGGCCTACACTCAGGGATGGTGTATTGGCTTTCGTCCAACACGCGTGCCCAAATTGGGCACGCGTGTTGGACCGATTGGTGGACTTCGCATATACTTATCGGAATTTCTTCTTCAGCATAATATGCAGGTTTCCTCACGATGTTTTCCTTCACCGTTTGAGAGCAGTCGGTATTATGTACATAAGTTAGAAAAACTCATTGGTAGGTACATGGCATGTGGTAAGTGCGGATCATGGGCGTAGCAATGATTTTTTCCCAGGGTGGGCCAGGCTCAGGCGAGGTTGATGTAATAAAAACTAAAACCTAGAGCGAGCGAAGCGAGCTAGAGATTTCACTGAATTCTGGAGCGAGCGAAGCTAAGCGAGCTCGAGATTTTAATGCAATGCATCTAGGTCTTTGTGATACAATCGTAGCCAGGAGCGAGCGAAGCGAGCTCGAGATTTTACTGCAATATAGTGAGATCAGTGTAATACGATTTAAATCCTGGAGCGAGAGAAGCCAGCTCGAGTTTTTACCACCCAAAAGCTGGAACAAGCAAAGCAAACTTAAGATTTAACTACACTATGAAAAGATACGAGCCAAAACCGAGAGCGAGCGAAGCGAGCTCGATTTTTCACCCAATTCTGGAGCGAGCAAAGTGAGCTCGGGATTTTACTGTAATGTGTCTAGCCAGGAGCGAGCGAAGCGAGCTCGAGATTTTACAGCAATATAAATAAGATCAGAGCAGTATGTTCTAAAACCAGGAGCGAGCGAAGCGAGCTCGAGATTTTATTTTTATTTTTATTTTTTTTATTTATTTTATTGGAAAACCAACAGCAATACAATACAGTAGTCACAAGAGTATAAAGCAGAAAGCCAATAACAGGTTTTCACTGATAGAAACAGGAATAGTCGAGAAAAAACAAATAGTTAACAATGTATAAAAAAACGCACATAAGTCAGCACACATGTCAGCCTACAGGTAGATATACCTATAAAACTTAAGTTAAACACAAAGCATTGCAAAAAACAATAAAAGAAAAGAAAATAAAAGACCTTAGTCTAACAATAACCCCTACACTTCATCAGTAAAGAAATCACGACTTAACAACCTCCTTGTCGACTCGACGCTAGAGTTAAAGAGATCAATATTATAAGTATTGCATAGTTTATTAAAATTGTCACTCGCACGCCACATAAACGTATTCTGCCTATAATTAGTGGATGCAAACGGTGTATATAACGGTGGATTAAATCTTAGTAATTTAGCTGGAGCTCGGAGAGATAACATCGAGAGTAGCTCAGAGCAGTCAATGGAGCCAGAGGCAACCTTAAGAAGAAAGATAGTGTCGGAGATCTCTCGCCGTTTCTCTAGAGGGAGCAGGTGATGCTTCCTACAGAAATTTAAGTACATAGACGAATCTGCAATATAGTGAGATCAGCGTAATACGATTTAAAAACTGGAGCGAGCGAAGCGAGCTCGAGTTTTTACGACCCAAAAGCTGGAACGAGCAAAGCAAACTTAAGATTTAACTACTCTATGAAAAGATACGAGCCAAAACCGAGAGCGAGCGAAGCGAGCTCGATATTTCACCCAATTCTGTAGCGAGCAAAGTGAGCTCGGGATTTTCTGTAATGTGTCTAGCCAGGAGCGAGCGAAGCGAGCTCGAGATTTTACAGCAATATAAATAAGATCAGAGCAGTATGTTCTAAAAACAGGAACGAGCGAAGCGAGCTCATGATTTTGCTTCAAAATTTGCAAGATTTTGCGAAAGTAGGTACATTCTGACCACATTGACTTTTCCAAGAAATTGGACATGAAGACACGAAACACAAGAAAATAATAAAGTGTTAATTATCATTAACTATTGATATCTCTTATTTTTAGTAAGTGATTCATTTTATTTCTGGGGTGGGCCAGAAGGATTCTGGGGTGGGCCGGGCCCACCCGGTCCCCCCCCTTGCTACGCCTAATGGTGCGGATTCGAACTCGGACCTCAAGAATGCTCTCCGCAACGGACCACCGACGCTCCGAAGCTAAAATAAACTCAAAATCAACTCTGCATCCCACCAGACACAATAGGTTCCAAGTTTTCCAATGAAGTTTCATGTGAATGTTTGTTTGTAAACATTTTGTAGATTTTTTTATCTCGAACATGGACAATGACCATTGTAACATTTAAATTTCAGTGTCAGTCAGATATTGTGACTTTTTATGTCATAACGTTGCTTATTACATATTTGTCACACTCGATTCGTGTTAAAACAATTTCTTACTTTCCTGCCCTCGGTGTGTAATCTACTATTATAGACACCTATAAAAACCAAATCGTAATCTTTTTCTTGTAAATATCTTCAACGTACAGACACACTTCTGCTACACAATAGTTTAGATTAGACTAGCGGCGCCCACGTCTTCGTACGCGCTGTTTTCTTGTGGATCCACTTACTGATGCGGGTACAATTCACAATAGTTAGATTGAATCACTTTAATTTTGTAGGACTGTACTGGAATGTACACAAGTTTATGTTAATTAAATTTCCTGGCCTAGCATCTCTTTGGTTGTCAGTAATTCATTGCGATCTACCTAGGAACTTTTTATCTACGAATAAGAATGTATAGAAGTGTAAATGAAGCTCAAAAAATGGCACCAAAAAAAGTGTACCGTGTTCTAAATTTGTTCTTTAAAAACTGTACCTAGCCGCCAAAACTCATACAAAATGTCATTTTTCATTGGGTGCCAAAAATTTCTTCTATAGTTATTCTTATTCGTAGCTTTTTATCTACATATTTTATTGCAACGTGACAGATGCTTATTGCAACCATCAACATGGACCGGCCGTTGTAGCGGTCCTTGGGGGAGGCCCTATGTCCAGCAGTGGACGTTCATCGGCTGAGATGATGATGATGAACGGGATTCGAACCCGCGACTCTTGGTACAGCAGGCAGGTTCACTACCGACCGAGCCATTGAGTAATGACTTATATTTATTATGCTAAGTCCTACAAAATTAAAGTGATTCAATGCCCTATGTCAATTGTACCCGCATCAGTCAGTAGGTCTACGAGAAATAAGTCTCCCTCGTGGGGGTCCACGACGTGGCGGGTACCAGTGAGGCAAAACAGCGTTCGTACGTGCGAACTTTTGATATGGAATTGCTAATCCAAAGTAAGCCCTTTATGAAAACCCCATACAAATCGGTTTAGTAAAGTGATGTGTGCACAAACATTAAAAACAAAATCTGCTTCAGCAACATACGTCGTTAAACCTGCAAATCCCCTTCAGCCACATGCGTCGTCAAATTCATACAGAACCATTCAGCAACAGCCACGTCAAACACCTAATCAAAGAGACCGCCCCTAGCCATACCTAGGCCAAACGTGCCCATAACGCTAGCCGCGTTTCCGCTTGGAATCGCTAACGACACGAGTTGGACGCGTCGCTTATGTACCTAACTACAGATTAGATATTAGTGGGACCGCATCTTTTCATTCGAAAATATTAAACTGCGTCCACAAAGTGTACCTATCCGGTCTTGATAGCGTAGCTTAGTTTTATTGCATGCATATTATCATAAACGCTAGATGTGCAACAGCAAAACATACGCAGTGAAGATACAGGATTGATAGAAATTATTGGACCAATGATGTCCATACTGCGCTGCGTGAAATGATGGGCGGTATTTTCAAGGCAACGCATGCAATGATTTTGGGAAAAATTTGTTATATGTTTTTAATAATGATGTAGGTAGCATATTTTTGTAGATTCTTATCGTATTATCTGTAATGTACTTACATGTAATATACTGTATTATGTCGTCTCTATTGTCCAATCAGTAATGACGCACAACATGACTCGTCTGAAGAAATACTTCAAGTTTATGTTACACATCACATACCTACTCTTCATCAACTACTTACTAACTCAAAGATCGACCAAAGTCGTGTCCAAACTTAAAATCGACCGTTTCCTTCAAGACTTAAAACACATTTTAATCTGGACAACATTACCTGGAATAACTGAAGAAGGGCAAAAACATTTCATTAATAGAAGATGTCTCTTTGTAAACTGCTATTTCACAACGAATCGAAGTCTTTTCGGAGACACGAGGTTATTTGATGTGATAATATTCAATCAGAGAGATGTTAGTAAAAATGCATACGATTTGCCGACGGTCAGGACTGCCTATCAGAGATTTGTATTCGCTGCGAACGAATCTGCGGATAATTATCCAATTTGTGATCCAGCTTATGATGGATTCTTCAATTGGACCTGGACTTACAGGTATGATAACTTATGGCAATTTTGTTTTATTATCAAGTCTGTCATCATCATCATCATCAGCCTATCATCCTGAACATAAGCCTCTCGCAAGGCGCGCCACAAAATTCCTCATCCAGTCGCAACGCAGTCGTACAAGTAGGTAATGTAATTTTTTTAATTTATTTTTTGTGAAATGACACACACGGAACCAAACACGGAACCAGCCATTATACAGGTTGTAACAAAACACCCTAGTTATACTTAAGGGTGTGCTGCAGAACATCAAACTGAAGAACTTTCACTTTGGAGCCAACATCGAAATTACGAAAAATTAATCAGCGAGACAACTGATTTTTCACAAAAACACTACAAAAGAATAATTTTCCTCAGTGCCTCTTACCGCAAACACGAGGAGGATCACGTTGGTTTATTCTAAGCCGGAACGTGACCCAAAGGTTTTTTTATTTTATTAAGTCATAATCATTGTCCACCGCTGAACATAGGCCCAATGCGCGTCACAAAACTATATCCTCGGCCTTCCTCATCCAGTCGCTCCCCGCCACCTTTCTTTGGTCTTCGGTCCAGCGGGCCGCAGGGCGTTCCACACTACGCCTACCAGTTCGTGGCTTCCGCTATAGAACTCTGATTGGGGAATCCCAATCAGAGTTCTATAGCGGAAGCCACGAACTGACAACCGATGGGGATCGGTTGTCAGTTCTTCGACAGATATGAGCAGCCCAATTGCCACTTCAGCGTGCTACTTTACTGAGCTGAATTCTCATTTCAGCTTTATTTCTCTGACGTATCCATTTAATACAAAATTACAAATTGATATTCGTACTTTTTCAGGGTAGACTCGACTTTAACACACAGAACCGTAACAGTCTTCAACATCCAAGAGCCTTATCAACCTCGCAGGGAATACGTGAAGTGGATTAAAAACCATAAACCAGTAAGCACCTTCTTCAAAAACCAATTAGCTTCAAAATCTAAGGCAGCTGCCGTGTTCCTTGATCAATGCAAGAGCAGAAGCGAGAGAGAAAATTTCCTCAAGACCCTGCAAAGGGAATTAGCGAATTATAATTTGACTGTAGACGTTTTCGGTAATTGTGGACCTATGAAATGTAAGAAAAAGTCCATATCACCGTGCTATTGGCGTCTGAGAAAGAACTACTTTTTCTACCTGGCACTAGAAGATTCTTTCGCCGCAGATTATATGAGTGAAGAAGTTCTTCATGCGTACAAGAACAATGCTGTGCCGATTGTTTATGGTGGTGCCGAATATAGTAGGTATGTGCATACAAATAATAATAAGGTAGATAGGTAGGTACCTATATTTATGTCGAATTGTTGTCATTAACTGGCTTTTCGTTGAAGAAAAACATCGCGGAATTTACAGTCTGTTATATAATGTGTTTTGTATGTTTTTTTTTTTTTTTTAATTTATTTAAGCTTACTTACTGCTATTACATGAACTACAAATTCGCCAAACTGCAGAACAGTTTGTTGGCGATACGCTCTTAGTTATGATTACATATAAACAGTTTGTACTTGCTAGCGATACACTACACACAGTTTTATTTATTTATATTTTTTTTTCTCCTATAAAATTTATACATAAACTCACGACCATAATCCCTTGCGGGGTGATCAAGAACCTACATGTGTTTTCCTCTTACACTGGTACAAATAAACGTGGTATAAAATGTTATAAGTTCCAAGAATAAACAAAGAATAAGCAAAATGTCTACTAATAAACCCGGAATAACCCTTGCTTAAACCCAAAGAAAATTATATACCTACTCTAGCGAGGCTTAAACCTAAGTATAGTATAACGTTGACGTAACTGGTCTGTATCATAGAACAATTTCTGTTTTTTTCTTAAGTTTATCTATGAATCGCGATGTTGCCACCGATCTACGAACAAATAATAAGTCAGGAAGCGTAACTGTCTATAAAAAATGACGCCACGAAAAGTAAGCCGGAGAGGGCGGGGCTTAAAAAGGTGGCCGGGACGCGTTGTTAGTGTCAATTTTGCTTTGTGGCGAGCGCACGTGTGCCATTTGCTTACAAATATTCAATTTTACCGGCCCAAAACATTATGCCCTCGTGTGTAGTGAAGTGGTCCAGAAGCCACACCAGTATTAAAGGCCCAGGGATCAGTTTTCACTCGTAAGTATCAATTTATTAATATTAAAAACAAATTTATTCTAAATTCATAGTGGTGAATATTATGCAACATGAACTCAAGCAGCTTACTGACGTGTCGGGTCATGATGAATATAAAGTGGCAATAATCTGTAGTACCTACTACCTACACTAATATTACAAAAAAGAAAGTTTTTTTTTTATTTATTTGAATCCTTATAAGATCACTTCGTTGTCCGTTTGCCTGTGTCTGGCAGTCTGTCTGTGTGTACTGCAGTTGACCTACAATAATAAAATCTAAGGTCTCACAGATCAAGTAAAGTAAAAAATCTGAAAATTGTTTTTTGTATTTATATCATCATCACCATCACAGCCTATAATATACGTCCGACTATAGGGCACAGGCCTACCTCAGGGATGGTGTATGGGGTTAGTTCACGCGAGCCCAATGCGGATTGGTAAACTACATTTGAGTTAGAGAATTAACTATGACGTATGTCTATGTATGGGAGATTATACTTTTAAAATACATAAGTTTGAGTTTCAATCCGATTTATATTTTCGTTAGAGCAATGAGACTGATTTTGGAAGAAAACTAAAGACAAGTACCTACACGAAAAAAAAGGAAAAATCTTGGAAACTAGATTCCGTGTTGGAAGAAATATCTAATCTACACACAAGTTTTTTTTTTGTATTTTGTATTTTGTTTGTACAGAACCCTTGGTGCGCCGTTTTTATTAAAATTAAGTTTTACAACTTGTCCTATCTAAATGTGTAGTTAGAACCTAGATTGGAATCGAATTGGATTAGAAATCTTAATTTATGATACGATACAATACTACAACATATTAAGAAACATATTAGTAAAATTGTAACTTACTTATAACTATTACGTAAAGTGCAAAAATACAATATTTTTAAAATGACTTGTCCCCTCTCACCTAATGCATAAAATCGTCCACGCATTTGACACAGCATTTGACTGCAGCAGGCGCGCGGACCAATAGCCGCTTTCGGTTACGCCCGAAACCAATCACCGCGTTTTCCGGAGTACAGCGCATCACGCAAGCGCAGCTTGATTGGCCGGTTTGCATGTATGAGTCTTTCGTTCGAATACTCGAGATAATTTGTCAATGTAGTTAATTCTGGGGTCGAATTTCACATGAATTTTGTTCACAATTACGCTTCCTGACTTATTATTTGTTCGTAGCCACCGATTAAGTTACGAGTTTACAAGCAAGAAATTATATAATTTATCTCCTTATTCTTAGCTTATTCTAATCATAACTATGCTTAGTATAAAGTACGTTTTTATGTGTACCACAGTAAGTTTAAAAGGACGCTAATGATGTCAATTTCACCCTATTTAATACATACATGTCAAAAGAAATAATAGAGTTTACCACGAAATGGGCAGCCTGCGATCTCCGTTTGCAATCTTCTCTACTGCTAGTAGTACTTTTTGTAGCTGATGATGATTTTAAAAGATTCCTTACCGTTCCAGGTTTCTACCACCAGATTCATATTTGAACGCAATGCTACTCCCGGAAAAGGCATTAGCCGAGAAAATGTTCACCATAATTAACAACAGAGAAATTTACAACGATTTCTTTAGATGGAAAAATCACTACGTCATCGATAAGGGTGTTGTTTTAGATGCTTGCCATTTATGTCAGTTATTGAATGAGCCTAAAGCACTGATACATAGGATGTCACATACTGAATTCAGGCGTTGGTGGCATCCGTGGTTTGTAAAACGGTGTTCTGAAGATAAGTATTTTACGCTCTAGATTTTGTATTATAGTTTAGTATTTCATCAATAAATGAATAACAGGGTGAAATTGATATCATTTAATAAGCATCCTTTTAAAACAAGAGTCTACCAATCAAACTGAACTGAACTGGTTACTATGGGAGCAAACCGTCGATCGGAGCAAAAAAAAATCAGCTGTCCCATACTAAACTGCAATGCCTACTCTACTCAAATGTATGTAAAGCAACAGCTGATTTTTATTTTGCTCCGATCGGTTTGCTTCCTTATTTTCTTCAAAACTTTTTTTTTATTTATAAATAATGGACTTCCTGCTTGTGCGTTAGCACCGCATTTCCGCCAATGTCAAGTGGTTTGAGGGAGTATCTATCCAATATCGTGGATTGTTTTTGAGTAAGAACACAACTGAGATAGATTGCGGAGCCTCGTGGCAGGCTGAAACGCGAACCGCGCGAACAACACGCAAAAGACGAGTGTTCGGGGCAAACCCTGCAACGTGACTCCTCAGAGTTTCTAACTAGTCAAATCAGCAACTCTTTATCGAACGTCAAAACGCGCGCTTTGTATGAAAAATTGTACTAAAAAAATAAATAGTGACGTCATTGTTTTTCGTAGTCGTCTCGATACTTTTTATAGTTCATCCAGCTATTAAAAATAGTTTTCAGCCATAAAGTTACTGAAAATGTGAGATTCATTATTCACAAACGTTTATTTTACTTCGAAGATAAAACTAAAATATATTTTATGCAGTCAACTCCCCTCAACACCTAACGACCACTCAACCTAACGTAAACTCAAACTATCATTTATCATTAAGAGTATATTACCGTTGGCGCGCTCCATACAAACGTACTATATGGTGATATTTTCAATACTAACCAATAAAAGTCAATGAAATTTTGCAGAAACAGTATAGAAACAAATCTTTATGCTTGTATGGAGTCAGATTTTCGCTAAAATGTATAGTTTTCAAGTTACAGTGCCTCAAAGATTTCCATACAAATCTTAAATTAATCCTAGCATTGAAACTGTATATTTTAACGAAAATCTGACTCGATAGAAGCATAGAGATTTGTTTTTAGATTGTTTCTGCAAAATTTCATTGACTTTGATTGGTTAGTATTGAAAATATCACCATAGTACGTTTGTATGCAGCGCGCATTTTCGCTCTAGGAATAATATTCTCTTAAACAAAATTAATGATATTATGTCTATTTCCTTCTCACTAATCTAGTAAATACCTACATTTTCAGCACAATTCTACACATTATTTACTTTCACTTTTAAATCTTCGTTTTTATTCCAAATAACACTCACACAACACGATAACACACCCGTTAAACAAACAGGGTGGATTAAAAGTTTAAGTTATTTTAACAGATTAAAACGTATGATAAACCGATACGGGCGGATAAAGTCCGCACTTCGGGTCCGTTGTTAATTTAACTTTAAATCCTTGTTTTTGCTACATTTTCGGTAGTGAAAAACATATTGTCAACAATAGGGTGTGTTATGAAACTTTAAGTTATGGACGGTGTTTATTGTGCTTACAGCCTAATGTTGATTTTATTTTATAGCTCACATCCATAGTAACATCGGTATAAAAAAGTTTCTTTTCTAGTCCGAGGCATTTCAATCAATCAATCAAATATACTTTATTGCACAACAAGTCAGAACATATAGTTGCATTGCAGTTCCTTGTTTTCATGGTCTTATCATTAAAGTAATAATAGCTTCAGCTAATTTTGTTAGACCTTATAACAGGCTTATGATGATGTAATGCACATGATCACAGAATAGATCCCCATAGATTATTTATCAAGGATAGCTGCCGAATAAATCCGTAGATAGGTATTTTGCAAAAGGCTAACTCCTGGATTAAATTATAATTTACAGAGTGGAAGATTTGTGGGATAAAGGTGTAAGTAAAACAGTGAACTTTGTGTAGGTAGGTCCTACTTATGTGGTGAGAAGTTTGTTTATTTATTACATTTTCACCTATAAACTATCTATAACCAATTTCAATAAAATTAAGTACTTACCTAATTAAGATCTACAGGGTCCTTCTTAATATGCTGACACTTTTTTGAGGGGATGATCGGACCGTCAAACTGAAAAACTTTTTCTATGGCACCAACATCGAAATCGCGAAAAAAATCTGTTGTCCCTTACATTTGGCTCGAGTACCTAGGTTTGCAGTTTTGTATGGAAGAGCAGATTTTTTTTCGCGATTTCGATGTTGGTGCCGTAGAAAAAGTTGTTCAGTTTGACGGTCTGATCCCTGTATATCATCAATAGAAGAAGGACCCTGTATGTCATCATCTTAATCTGTAGTTTGTAAAATGAAAATTTTTCGAGGGTAAAACCTCGAAAGAAATCTGTGGAAAACCGACGACCATTATTCAACTAGTATTTATCTAATGATCAAGCTGCAAGTCTAACAGCATTAAACTTACAAATAGAAAGATCTAGAAACAATTTCTGTGCCTTCAACAAAGAGTTTGCAACGTTCATTAAAAATGAAAAGATTTCCCGCAAACAAGTCCGCTTTGCCGGCTTTACTTAAGCTGCAACTTTGGTCTTAGTTTTCTTAATACTAAGTCCATCGAACGCCTTTCGATTGGACTTAGGTTCGTCTAAAGACTGAGACTTTGAGCTGCGATTAAGGTTGTTTTTTATTTGTTTTTTTAAACAATTTCGTGTGTTTAAAAGCAATTTTTAGATTCTATTGCGTATGTGAAGTCTACCAAGCATCGATATCGCGATTCGCTATTCGTGGTTGACTAACACCCATACACCTTCCTTGATGGTATTACGTTTTAGAGAAGATGTGGCCGGAAACTCTATAACACATATCTTTTAAACAAAACAAAATACATAAAGTAGAATCACAAAATACATTATTAAATTACATTGTGTAACATTGTCAAGACCAGACATTTTGGTCATTCAAATAATCATCGAGTTTATAGTAACCTTTTTTACAGATAACTTGTTTAACATGGGGCTTACTTGTTGTCTGGAAAGTTTAGAATATCCTCTGTTATCTTATTACAATATCGTATACAATAGCCTATACAATATATAAGGTCGCTTCATCATTACCGGTGTGGTCCCTCCAGCTACAATCTAATAAACAGCACAGGTTGTGTGCTCACTGTGCAAAGCTGTATTTTGGCATATGCTCACGACTATATCCCCCTGGTTGTAGTCAGAGATATTCTGAAAACATCCACGTTTCACTAGTACCGAAACTGCGTCCAGTGTGTCGATGAGTGAGTCCATCGTCACTTGTAACGGATAGTGGGGTTCAATATATGCCTCGAAATTGAAGCATGCAGGTTTCCTCAAGGTGTTTTCCTTCACCGAAAAGCCAGTGGTGTTACAAATCGTACATCCTAAATTCAGAATTATCTATGGAAAAAAAAAGTTTTCATTAGGTATTTAATATTATTTATCGCTTGGCAGTTTTATGGACGACTAGCTGTTGCCCGCTACTTCGTCTGTGTGGACTTTAAAAAACTATCCAGAACATATTCTAGGTATCTGCGTGCCAAATTTCATCCAAATCCCTTTAGCCGTTTATGCGTGATTGCGCCACAATCATACAATGATACAATCTTACAAACATTGTCATAAACTTTCACATTAATAATATTAGTGAGATGAGATGAGAATCAGATAAATGTTTAAAGAACGTTTTCAGCTATAATTTAGTAGTCTGAAAAACAAGGTAAACCAGTAAAACATGACATCTGGCTCCCATACTTATAGAATTCTAATTTGCATACAGAATACGCCGGCATGGTATTGCTGGAGGCCCATAGTTCATGAGCCAAAACACACTCAATTACTATGCTAAGCACACCTCGCACAGTGCTCGCATAAGTACAGTTTTTGCTCCACTCCGGAGCCAATCTAAATTTCTAATAGCTCCCTTCCAAAGCTCTAATAAATTCGAATAGATTATACGGGAAGATGAGCCAGAATATCTTGATATTGCTTTTGTTTAATACCTCGGTACCAACATGGCATTCATCCCAGCTTAGGACATAGATATATACATAAACTCACGACCATAATCCTTAATTACTTTAATTTTTATTTAATTTTAGTTCTTTGTTTTAGTGCCTAAGGAAATGTACTGGTGGAGAAATAAATATGTTTTCACCTCACAAGCTCGGAAAGATTCTGTTTATCATTCGAAATCTGAGTGCAAAAGTGTATTTTATCCGCTAGCGTGGAAAGAGTTTTTGAAACTCGAATCTGTCTATTCAATATTTTTATATACCGCCAATCCACAGAAAATGCTCAATTACTATTTCATGACACTGGCCAGCACGAAAATAAAAACTTTTTGAAATGTTCTTTTTAGCAATTTACTTTTTTTCCTTGCTGTTGTGAGGTGAAAAATTGTGTGTTTCGCTCGGCTGCAAAGTTATTCTGCGTCTCGTACCTTTGAAACCTTCGCTTGCTCTGGTTTCAATATAAGTACTCGCGGCAAAAAACAACTTTGCAGCCTAGCATAACAAATAACTATTTTATTTTATTTATATTTTTTTAATTTTATAAATTTAAATTTAATTTAATTACTTAAAGGAGGCAGAGGAGCTTTTCTACAACTAAAGGTATCAAACTATCTTTGGAAGTATACCTGAATAATGCAGTAGCAATGATCACTTTTTTATTAGCATACGAGTATTGAAAGCCCAAAGAATTGCTAAACTAAGGTGACAATGGGCAGGACACATTGCTTGCAGAACCGATGGCCGATGGGACCGAAATGGGGTAGAATTCCCACAAGGTAGACCAACGACTTGGTCCGCAAGGCCACAGAGGATTACAATATAATATCCTCTGTGGCAAGGCGATGGGAACCTGTTGGACGAGGGCAGCGCAGGAAGGACCGGTCGTTGTGGCGATCTTTGAGGGAGGCCTATGTCCAGCAATGGACGTCCATCTGCTGAGATGATGATGATACGAGTGAAGTTTTTAGGCTGGAACGTGTAAACTGGTGATAAGAGTTCTAGCTTTTCAACAACAGAATGTAAGAAACATCCCTTAGTCACCTCATATGACACCCACACGTTTGCTCCCTTACTAAAAGTTGTTCAGTGTTAAATAGGTAACGCATAATTACACCCTTTATTTATATACAGGGTGTTACATAAGTACCTAAGAATACATTTTTAAAACTCTTTAGGGGGTTGTTTAGACCGTCAAACTGAGCAACTTTCTCTATGGGACCAACATTGAAATCGCGAAAAAAAATCTGTTATCCCATACATATTTTAGCTCTAGTCGATTTGTAGAGTATAGAACTTTTTTTTTTTTTCGCGATTTCGATATTGCTCCCATAGTGATAGTTGTTGAGTTTTATGGTCTAAATCACCCCCTTAAATGTTTATTTGTAGTTTTGTAACACCTTGTATACTTCTAACGATTTAAATGTAAATAAAGCTAATTTATTAAAAGTAAGATTTTAATTTAAACTATGGCTCGGCGCGTCGAGAGAGAACTTGTGAAAATGTTTAATGGGACTGACTGTTTACTTCAGAAAGTAGTTTCAGGTAAGTTCAGACACAAAATTAACTCTCTTTTGCGTCTGTTAGTTCCTTCGGGGAAAACTGTGAGAGAATAAAAATTAGGAAAGGCTACTTTAATTTAAGACATTATTAATCCATTGACACTTCCGAACTAGGTAGGTATATTTATTAGGTACCTAGGTTACTTACTATGTAGCTAATTAGGTTCTAATACAGGGTGTAAGGAAAAGTATCATTAACCTTTAAACCACATATGTGCTCTGCCCATCAAACTGAACAACTTTTACTTTGGGAGCAAAACGACCAGAGCAAAAACAAAATCTGCTGTCGCATGGTCCCATACGATTGCGTCGAGTAGGTATTGCAGTTTAGTATGGGACAGCTGACTTTTTTTGCTCTGATCGTTTTGCTCCCATATAAAAGTTGTTCAGTTTGATGGGTAGAGTATGTGGTTTAATGATTAATGATACTTTTCCTAACACCCTGTATAGCTCTAAGGCGTTAGTGTACCCATAAAGATTATAAGATAAATGTAAGTAAAGTAGGTACTTAATTTATTAAAATCACGCATTGTTTTTTTACTTTCTTTCATTTAATTAGATTTTTTTTTACTAAATATGGGCTTGCTCTTGACCTCAATATACCTAGTCCTCAGGACAAAGATAGGGTCGAAGATGTAGCGAGCTTACCCAGAATGGCACTGGCACTCCTGCACACCGACGGAACGCAGCAAGCTGCTTGGCGCCAGACTCCGGCAGGAGGGTGGTCACGAGCCAGGCGGCTCCTTGCGGAGCCTACCACACCGCTGTGGAGATCGTGCAGCCGCCACCACAAACTAGGTAGCTTGTGGTGCCGTTGCCCGGGCAGGACCGCTAGGAGGCAGATCCCCAACCACCCCCTATATGTACCTACTTACCTGTAGCACAGTGTTAGAAAGAGTATTTATTACTGCAGCAAACAAAAAAGGGTCTTGAAAGGTGGACAAACGGACAACGAAGTGGTCCTTAATTGATCAGTTTTTTTTCCTATTGAGATAAGGAACCCTAAACCTCTGATATTTAGTAAACTTTGTCTACTTATCTACCTATAACCTCACGCCTCGTTCCCAGTGGCGTAGGCAGAAACCTGGGGCCTATATGACTTGATAATAGTAATTTACAATGGCCATACAGGATAGGTACCTACATTGCTGGTTACTTATGGCGATAAACGATATGATACGTAGTACCGACTGCTCTCAAACGGTGAAGGAAAACATCGTGAGGAAATCCTGCATTTAGGCATAATTAATTACTCAATGCATGTAGCTTAGATTATCAAGATAGACAGTCAAAGCTACGAAAGCGTCGAAAAAAATAGGAACCAGTACTGGTTCCAAAACCCTATACATATACACGCACACATACATAATTAGTATGGCGCCTCACGCACACCAACCTAAGAAAGTTAGCCCCTTTTGTTTTATACGGAACCAGTGTGAGGCTCATTCTAGACATATACTTTTTCTAAGGCATGTAGGTACGCTGAAGAAGAAATCCAGATGCGTATGTGAAGTCTACCAATCCGCTCAAATGTTTATGAAGGAGACCCCAGAGAAAAATAAAAACTTCTTGGATAAACTATTGTTCACTTTCATATAAATATTCCTACTGGCTACATGATCGTATAAAAATAATAAAATGCCTTAAGTATGGATTAAAAATAAACTTCTCTTCTTTTTTTTCGAAGTTATTTATAAGGCTATAATGTCAATATTTTTTGTCTTAAGTAGCCAGCTACCTATTTAGTTATTGATTGATCATAATAAAACCTTTTTAGTGAATTTAAATAATAAATTAAGTTATTTTTTTTTAAATTAAAGGTCATTGGCATAATAAAATGCATACCAGAGGTGGAACAAGATATTTTAATCTGCGTATAACGCAAAGGAATGAAGGTAGGTAAATCTCAAGTTTGAAATGGAAGTCGAGAAAAAGCAATTCGCCTCGCAAGGCCAGCGTTTGCGTAGGTAAATTAGTTGCTAGTTCTGTCTGTGAAGAAGTTAGATTGCCCCTTGACTCTGCGCTTCTTTAATTTTTGTCTGAGATGCAGTTGCGTTCGTAATGGTAGGTATTTTGCCTTTGAAGATTTGAGCTTTACTTTTTTATTTATAAAAATTGGGCACATGTATCCTTGTTACATAAAAGAACTAAGCAACAGTGCTGGACAAAGTGTAAGTAGGTAACTAGTTAGGTACTAACTACCTAAATTACATTTTGTAATTGAAGGGTACCAGTTCAAAAAATCACTAACTCCGAAAACTGTTAAGTAACTAACATTCCAAGAATTTACTTTGTCCTGAAATATCAATGTAGCGTAGGTACACACGGTGACACATCAAGCTATACTCCGTTCAGGAATTAGAGCGACAAAATGTAAACAAAGAAACGTCACTGTCAAAGTGACATTACGTGGTCAGAAACCTTTGGTAAATTTGTTAAGAATACAATTATATCGGCACGGCATTTAATAAATTTGCTTTGGCATTAAAAATGTATCGTCTATCTATAAATAATAAAAGCAATCGTGACAATTTGAATGAAATTTTTAAATTATGTTATGTAGCCCGCTACTCTGTCTGTGTGAGCTTTTTGTACTATACGTAGCATCCGCGCATAGCGTACAGACTCAGACGAAGGTATTAAACAATCAAGAGATGCGTTTACAAAATGAAAAATCTTTTTCTTTACGAACTTTGTTAGAACGAACCAAAGGTCTCAAATATCTGATTGTTGCCAGACCACGAAATAAAATATTTACAGTCACGCTTTCTTTTAATCTAAAATAAATTATAGCTTGCGTATTTTTTAATTATATTCCATACAAAATTAACATATCATTTGTCGTAATCCTTGGCGAGTAGAGTAGATAATTTACTGTTATTCATTCCGGAGATAAGTTTTCTTCCAACTCGAGATGGTATTTTCTACACTGGTATCATCGTTGATTACATTTTGTCGCTCTAATTCCTGAATGGAGTATACGCGAAATAAAGATAAGCTGGCCCCGCGACGTTATAAGTACATTACTCTACCTACTCGCGGCCAGCTTATTTTGGTTTTGCGTAGCTTGATGTGTCGCCGTGTGTACCCTAATGTTCTGAGGAAAAATAAGGCTGCCTGCCCACAGAAGCGGAGCGAGGCTGCGGAGCGGAGAAACGTAGAAATATTAACAAATAGGATTGTATAAAATCTCCGCTCTACATTTTTTCGAACATTTTTTCGAACATCATTTTTTTAGTGGATTCTTCACCTAACTTTGGAAGCCGATTCCAGCGTTAAATGGCCTACTATAGTGCTAGGCAAAAAATACTGCACTTTTTGTTAGAGGCAAGCCGCTTGGCACAGTGGCAGTTAGTTAGGACCATTTAGAATGATTTGGCCTGTAGTGATTTTTGATTCACCCCTTAGGGGGCGATTTTTGCAGGGTTGGGGGGTGAACTAACTACCTACTCCTTAAATTCTTAAAATTGCTAATCTTAACCGATATCTAATTGACAATTAGGGACTCCCTAATTTCACATAATTTCAGGTGACCGAATTCGAATTTGGAGTAAGGTCAGGTGGGGTAAGACCTTCGATCAAAATAAAATGAATGGATAGGATTACGCGAACATTTCAAACCAGAAAAATGAGGCAAAACAAATGAAAGGTTTACTTCAAATTTGTATGCAAGTGCCCAAGATTTGACAGATAATGGCGCTAGTTTGTATGGACCAAGTGCACCAGTAGTTTGCTTACTTACCGCGCTTTAGGCCTATCCATTAATTTTATTTGGATCTAAGGGGTAAGACAAACACCGGGGTAAGGCAAACACACTAACATAACTAGTAAAATACTGACTGTTTGATCAAAAACATGAACTAAATAAATCAGACTCATATTGAATAAAACAAATTGTTTCTTTTATACCTGTCCCCATAACACTCCTATATTTAGGTACAGAGCTAGTAAAAGTGTTTGTCTTACCCCGAGTTATGGGGTATAAAATAAAGTACCTATGTTTGTCTTACCCCACCTGACCTAACTTCCTTAATTTGGATCCTCCGAAGTTCTATTTTGGAGATTTAGGAACGCTAAGGGAGTTTTTTTGTGAGAAATTTAAAAAATGATAAAATATCATAGTGGTAGCCATGATTACAGTCAATTTCTGGAATCTCGATGACGCTGAATCGAAATAAACGGCGTATACCTACTTTAAGTAGTCAAAGGGCGAATTGCACCCAATACTTACAAGAAACTCATTTTTTCAACGTTTATAGTTATTGCTCTAATATGGATATTTTTTTGCGTTTTCAGATTTGCTCCCATAGTAAAAGTTGTTCAGTTTGATGGTCTGACTGAACCACCCCTGAAAACTTTGACACGGTTAAAAAATATCACCAAAAAATGTGTTATCTCCGGGAGACCCTTAGCGCGAGTCTGACATACAGTTGGCCCATTTTCATTATTTGTTGATAAACTAGTTACATAGTTTGCACTATAACCATACCAGTTTGACGCTTGTAGGTATAGCTACTGTAAGTACTGTACTGGTCGGTACAGTACAGTAAAGCGGTAATAAAAACGGTAGTACAGTACCAGTAACAGTAACTAGTTACTTACAGTATAATATACATATTATACTACCGTTTTTATTACCGCTTTTATAATATTCTGTGTTCAGGGCCTGATTAACCCTTAGGCTAATTAGGCTGCAGCCTAGGGCGCGAGGATCGGTGGGTCGCGCTGAAATTTTAAAAGAAACAGTTAAGAGAAACATTATTTAAAAGAAACTGTTTTGGAAATTTTTACGTTTATTCGCACAGATCGTGGCGCCATCTATCGATCCCCTAGAAAACCAAAAACCAAAAGAAAAACGCTCATTGGCACGCTCAGGCTTTTGCTTGGCGCCATTGCTCTTGTTGTGTTTCGTTGGATTTGAAATTCGTAAAAAAAACATTTTAGTAATATATTTGTGACATAATATCATGCGGATTGTGTATGAAACATAAACTTAATATTACTACGATAGTATATTAAGTTTATGGTATGAAACAGTTGCGTAAAGCGACTGACGTAACAGAGGGCCTACCATGAGTTTTCCCTGTACTTTTCTACTGTAGTTACGTCGCCAATTAGTATGACAGAAATTAGTTCTCAACGTAACCACTAGGAGCGCTGTACGAAATTCAATACAAAATTGGTGACATAACTACAGTAGTAAAGTACGGTGAAAATTCATGGTAGACCTACAGGTTTTGGTTCAAGTTAACTGGTCATTTTAGCGGCAACGCGCGAGCTTAAAAAATCGACCACAGATTCATCTTCATCTATCCATGAAACTAGTAAGTACTTCGTATCATCCCATCATCTAAATAAAGAATATAAAGAAAAAAATAACGACTGGCTCAAAAGGACTAGTATCCAAAGCCGTTCAAGACATTATTTAAAAACCAGAACGGAAAATTAAAAAGTTTTTGACATTCATCCAAATTGACAAGTGAAAGAAAACAGCTGTGAAATAATCGAAAAATAAACATAATCTTCACAAAAACAATACTAATTCTTAACAAAAATTAATTCTACATGTGTCTTTTAACATTTGCGTGTAAAAAATCGTATTTCTGTCAATTAATTTGTTGCAAAAATTAGGTTAGGTGTGACTCAAAGTTCTGTTATTGAACGAGATGATTTGAGTTTTTCGACGTAGTTGCTTTTAGTTCTGCCTTATATGGGTTGAAGAGGGTCGTATAGGCTTTGTGAAGATTAATTCTCTTTTGCACCATGAGTGAGCGCGAAGGAACAGGCCAGTCGGGCGGCCAAGGGCCAGAAAAGGGAGAAAATGCGAGGTCTGGATCTCAGCCTGTGCCTACTGGATCGAGGTTTGTTTGTGTTGTTTTTTTCTAGTTAGACAAAGCCTGTGTTTAGACTTAGAACAATGCTATCTGCATGGTACAATAATTTACTTCCTAGTCCTCTCCTCATGTTTTTTCATGCATTCTCTTTCTAGTTACTATAGTATGAAATTTCTTATAAACTGCGTAGATTAAAATCGGCTGAAATCAAAGAATAAAACTACAGTTACTGAGCATTCATCACAAAAAGATTCCTATAGCTATTCTTGCTTTAAGCAGATCCCATTCTTTCTATACAGGGTGTAAGGAAATGTATCATTAACCTTTAAACCACATACTCTACCCATCAAACTGAAAAACTTTTTTTATGGGAGCAAACCTGTCAGCGTAAAAAAAAAATCTGTTATTCCATACAAAAGTGCAGCGCCTACTCAACTCAATGTACGACACAGTAGATTTTTTTTTTGTTCTGACAGTTTTGGTCTCATAGTAAAAGTTGTTCAGTTTGATGGGTAGCGTATGGGGTATGGGATACTTTTCCTTACATCCTGTATAATGCATACATTCTTTTTTGTCAGTAAGTTGACCAATAACTTGGGTCCACAGATCCACAGTGAGCCAGCATGGTGGAGTATGCCTCACTCCCTCTCACCCTTATTAGTGAGAAGAGGCCTTTGCCCTGCAGCGGTATTATACAAGCTTATAACTTACTCTTACATTCTATTTTATTCAACTTACATAATAATACAAACTTTCTCTTTAAGACAATGAATTACATCAACATATTCATTTAACTTTATACATAATACATTGTTAATTCTTAACAAAAATTAATTCTACATGTGTCTTTTAACATTTGCGTGTAAAAAATCGTATTTCTGTCAATTAATTTGTTGCAAAAATTAGGTTAGGTGTGACTCAAAGTTCTGTTATTGAACGAGATGATTTGAGTTTTTCGACGTAGTTGCTTTTAGTTCTGCCTTATATGGGTTGAAGAGGGTCGTATAGGCTTTGTGAAGATTAATTCTCTTTTGCACCATGAGTGAGCGCGAAGGAACAGGCCAGTCGGGCGGCCAAGGGCCAGAAAAGGGAGAAAATGCGAGGTCTGGATCTCAGCCTGTGCCTACTGGATCGAGGTTTGTTTGTGTTGTTTTTTTCTAGTTAGACAAAGCCTGTGTTTAGACTTAGAACAATGCTATCTGCATGGTACAATAATTTACTTCCTAGTCCTCTCCTCATGTTTTTTCATGCATTCTCTTTCTAGTTACTATAGTATGAAATTTCTTATAAACTGCGTAGATTAAAATCGGCTGAAATCAAAGAATAAAACTACAGTTACTGAGCATTCATCACAAAAAGATTCCTATAGCTATTCTTGCTTTAAGCAGATCCCATTCTTTCTATACAGGGTGTAAGGAAATGTATCATTAACCTTTAAACCACATACTCTACCCATCAAACTGAAAAACTTTTTTTATGGGAGCAAACCTGTCAGCGTAAAAAAAAAATCTGTTATTCCATACAAAAGTGCAGCGCCTACTCAACTCAATGTACGACACAGTAGATTTTTTTTTTGTTCTGACAGTTTTGGTCTCATAGTAAAAGTTGTTCAGTTTGATGGGTAGCGTATGGGGTATGGGATACTTTTCCTTACATCCTGTATAATGCATACATTCTTTTTTGTCAGTAAGTTGACCAATAACTTGGGTCCACAGATCCACAGTGAGCCAGCATGGTGGAGTATGCCTCACTCCCTCTCACCCTTATTAGTGAGAAGAGGCCTTTGCCCTGCAGCGGTATTATACAAGCTTATAACTTACTCTTACATTCTATTTTATTCAACTTACATAATAATACAAACTTTCTCTTTAAGACAATGAATTACATCAACATATTCATTTAACTTTATACATAAATATTTTAGCATTATGTTATGAGTCATCCTGATAATGTTGGTTGTATATTTTTTCGTAGTCAATTAATAGTGGTGGGACTGCCTTGTGTTGCTGGTGAGCGGGTTTGCTTCCCTTCCCTGCCTATGTTGAGTGCCTGCTCTCAAGCTTGCCACAAGGCTCGCCCACTTTATAGTGGCTCAAGTGTGTGTTTTTGTACATAAAACAATCCTTGAGATCACCAAATGTTTATTACCGAACAATGTCAAGCACATTTGTTATATATACTGAAGATTAGAAAAAACCTGATGAAGACACAATTTTAACTTTAAGATTAGAATTAGATCAATAGGGCCTGTTTCACCACTTCTGAATAAGTTCTTGTTAGCTTATCCGACAGATATTTTGACATAATTTCATACAAAATATGTCAAACTATTTGTCGGATAAGCTAACAAGAACTTACCCAGAAGTGGTGAAACAGGCCCGAAATCTTTCTTTGTCTAGTTCAGTTTCTGTGAACACTTGGATTGTTTGTTAAGGCAAATTATAAGTGTTTGTTTGTTAATTTCAGAGGCAACAGTTACTATGCCAGTGAGCCCATCCAGTTCAGAGTACGAGGGTCCACGATAACAGGAGCGTCACCACCCAAGTTTGTCACTTTGGAGGACATTATGAAGGCAGCGCACGGCATGCAGAACATGGCGCTTGCTCATGAAATTGCTATGGATACAGACTTCAAGCTTGAGCCGTTTGAACCTCCAGATAATAGGTGAGAATTATTATTTATTTTGAGAAGCAAAATTGAGAAGACTCAGACAAGATTAAAAGAAATTTTCTTAACATGCTGATAGTTTTTTAAGGAGATGATCCACTTTCTCTATGAGGCTAATATCAAAATAGCAAAAAAAATTCAAGTGTCCCATACATTCAAGTCGAGTATCTTAACTATTATAAAACCGTAAAATCATGAGGAATAAAAAAGTAGCGGTTCTCTTTATATAAATTCAAATAACATTCGATAGCGCGATTTAAAAACGTGCAGCGCCATCTATTGACAAAATTGTTAGTTTGTTTGTTTGTTCGCGCATCACGCAAAAACTACTGAACCAATTTTGATGAAACTTTTTTTGTTTGATAGCTTATGATCTGACTTAAAATCTGGTAGGTATATAATTTGTGCGGACGAAGTCGCGGGAAAACACTAGTATTTGCATATTTGTGTGGAGCAGATGTTTTTTTTTGTCATTTCGATGTTCATAGGCCTCCAAGGATCGCCAAGTGTACGACCCTGCGCTGCTCTCATCCAACGGGGTCTGATTATCCCCTGAAAAACTATCAGTATTATTAAGATAGACCCTGTATTGTAAAGTCTATATTGTGTTCTGATAAGATCTAAGAACTTTGTGTTATGTTCATTTTCCTATCATAAAAGATTAATGAAACATTCAAAATTAAAACAACATGTCCGTTTCTTATTACAGCTATCAGAAATTAGTAAAAGAAACGATGCACAAAGCATACTTCGATATACTGAGAGAGCAACTGAATTCAGATCCACCGGAGTACAAGCAGGCCCTTGTGCTTTTGGAAGATGTTAAACAGGTAATGTGATCATCATTTTTAATTTATTTATTCGGCACATCAACACTATTACTTATGATGTATATTCTCATTTTTACAATGTTTTGTACAGAAGCAATAGATCCTATTATACCCTTAGAAAAAGTATATGTCAAGAATGAGCCTCACACTTGTTCCATATAAAACAAAAGGGGCTAACTTTCTTAGGTTGGTGTGCGTGAGGGGCTCAGATAAATTAACAGGAATGGATTGGAAATGATCTCTCATTTCTACGCAAAAAAGTCTGTCAATTTTGCGGGGGTGAGGGGGAGTTTTATATACTGGCGCTGGACGCGCGTCAACTATTTTTATATGACGGGTATGCTCACTGAGCATGCGTCTTTGGCAGAGGGGTACGCGCGTAATATCGCATCCATTCCTGTTAATTTATCTGAGGTGAGGGGCCATACTAATTATGTATGTGTGCGTGTATATGTATAGGGTTTTGGAACCAGAACTGGTTCCTATTTTTTTCGACGCTTTCGTAGCTTTGACTGTCTATCTTGATAATCTAAGCCTATACCTATGCAATTAATTTAGACTATTTTTAAATAACCTAGATATAGATATTTTTTTCAACACACTTGCTTGTAAAGTGGCTGTTATTGCACCGGTTATTAGTCATTACACTCTCAGCTCCATTACGCCCCTCGCCTCGCCCGTGCAACAATCCAGGCTCGAGAGTAATGAATGAATGACCAACTGAGCACACGTGTACACGTTATTACATTGAAAAGTGGATTTTAAATTATGTATTTAAGATTGAAAATAGCAACTAGGTAACATAGTAAGTATAATAATAGTACCTCACTATAGAAGCGAAACTATGGTTAAACCATAGACATATTACTCTAGCGATAGACAAGCTCGTTCAAACAAACAACATGTCACACAAAACAACACAAAATGACACATTGCGGTCTGTCATTGCCATAGTGACGAAGTGAACTCGGGAACATCAATCAGGTGCGTACACCTCATTCAAGTGG
Organism: Agonopterix heracliana; assembly: GCA_963693445.1. Classification (NCBI taxonomy): domain Eukaryota; kingdom Metazoa; phylum Arthropoda; class Insecta; order Lepidoptera; family Depressariidae; genus Agonopterix; species Agonopterix heracliana. The sequence continues at coordinate 7,639,209 of OY856321.1, forward strand.
AACATGTTGTTTCTATGGAAGGGCAAGTCTATCGATAGAGTTTAAGTCTATGGGTTAAACCAACACAAGATTGGTAGGCGTTTCATGACATTTGTATGCGTATTTCGACAATTAACGCGAGAGTTTCGTTTCTATAGTGTACTTATTATCTATTCATATGGTGTTACCTAATAAAACAACATAATATTATTTTCTAAAAAAAATATTGCAGACTGCTACAAGTATACTATCTTTTACAGTCCTCGAAATGGTTTATGAGCATTCTCCGAAAGATTTAGAGATGCTCATACATATACATACATACTTAAACTCACGACCATAATCCGTTTCGGGGTAGTCAGTAGCTTTGTTACACCTACCAACAAAATTATTAAGCATGCAGTTGTAGTAAGGGAAAATTCCTGATGGAATGAAATGTCAAGTGCCAAATGTATGGGACAGCCAATTTTATTTTCGCGATTTCGATGTTGGTCCCATAGACAAAGTTGTTAATTTTGATGGTCTGATCATCCCCTTAAATGTTTATTTGTAGTTTTGTAACACCTTGTATAGGCTATCTATTAGATTTCTCATAAATCACTTTCGGCGCCCTGTCAACCTGGACAGAGTTTCTGTACTACTGGTGAAACATGGATGTTCTGAGGTTTCAGAATATCTTTGACTACCCCCTCGGGGAATATAGTCGTGGGCATATGCATGCAAGCTTTCGGCATTGTGGGATCTCTAAGTGAACTTCTTTCAGGGTCTTTTCTCGATTCTCCTCCCCCGCCACACCCGCATCCGGGAGATGATCGAGGAAGTCCTCGACGGAGACTTCATCAAGCAGCAGGCCGAGAACAACAGCCTTGACTTCAACAAGTACGCCAGCTTCGTCATAGACCTGATGGCGAAGCTGGCCGCACCCGCCAGAGATGACATGATACATAATATCACTAGATTGACTGATACTGTAAGTTTTTGCTTGGTATACTTATAAAATAAGTAAGTAACACTATACTTCGTTCCAAATCAGGACGACGAGATTTTCCGATTCCTATGTAGCGTTCTGGCCAATTTTGATAAGCAAATATAATTTATTTATCAGAAAGATGTGCTATCCGACATATCTTGGACTTTAATAAAGCTGTTCTAAGAATAAGTGAGAGAAGGTGTTTCAAATCTCTGTTTCTGTTATCGAAAATGGCCTTAAATTTTCGTTGTTATTTGGAATGGAGTATAGTTTAGTACAATTTCTTTACCTGTTTTTAACAGATTAAAAATGACTATTGTTATGTTCGCTTTTTGAGGTATAGAATGTCACTTTTTTGAGCAAGTGGTACGAAAAATTTAATTGTATCGCGCAGACAAGGGCTAACATTTCCCGACGGTCCGTACTCGAAACTTTTTGATAACTTTATGGCTACTGTGTTAAAGAATGAAATTGATTACCGTGCAGTCTAATGGTAATGACTGAATGTAGATTGCGTCGGTTATGCGTCAGGCGCGAAATCATTCGACTTTGTTTCACACACAACACATGGGCGTGCGCATATTTTGTATTGAATATTAATTGTTGAATTCACACGCACCACCGTGATACCGACCACATCGCAACCACCAGCGACACCGCGAACTAGCGGCCGACCACATCGTCGACGCAACGACAGTGCGCACACACCTGCGCTCTCCCTTGATTCATTCTGCGTTGGACAGAGGTGCCGCGTGCAAAGAGAATATATGTCTGCTTGTACACGACTTAACCACATCGCAACTACTACCGATAACTCAACCACATCGACATTTCGTCGGTACCACAACGCAATTGCAAAAAGCTGCAGATTGACCACCTTTTGTCGCTGCCATGTGGTGTGGTTGTAGCACGTGTGAAACAACGCTTATATTCAACTGGTAAACCCGTAAGCCTTATAAACTTGGTACCACTTTACAACTGTGCCTCCAGCCTTTATTTAAAAATGTTTACTCTTCCGTAGGTGGACATATTCAGAGCCATTCTAGAGGCGCTGGAAGTATTGAAGCTGGACCTGGCGAACACACTGATCGCCATGATAAGGCCCCACGTTCAGAACGAGAGCGTGCAGTATGAGCGAACCAAGTTCGATGAAATACTTAAAGTTTCTGAAGGTAATTGATTTTTTGGGGTCTTTATCGAACTGATAGACATATGTTTTTCATTTTGGATCCATCGTGTTATGGCACGGATGTTGATCTCGGCTTATGCCGCTGGATCATATGTTACTAATTAATTATTACACCTCCTTTGCCCCGGTCGCACGCGCGCCGGCTGTACGTGTTTCTTGGTCGACTCCCCTAAAGTCACCCTCGAAGTTCAGGGTGAGGTGCGGTATCTAAAGTTAGTAAGGGGCAGGGAGTGGTCATTCGGTACTGTACCTAACTTACTATGCAGGGTGTAACAAAACATGCTAGTAATATTTAAAGGGGTGGTTTACACCATCAAACTGAACAAGTTTCACTAAGGAGCCAATAACGAAAAAAAAATTGAGTAGAGTAGGCGCTGCATTTGTATAAAACGGCTGATTTATTTTCGCGATTTCGAAGTATCGCGATCCATTGTAAAATTGGTTCAGTTTGATGGTCTAAATCTGAAGTCTAAACCAATTTTTTAAGGCGTATCAGCCCTGGACCACGACTCTCCATCCATACTAATCGATGCGAACGAGCGCGTGGCTCCGGTCAGAATTTAGCTGTTTTTTTTGAAAATTTGATGATTTTTGATAAATTTCGTAAAAGTAAGAAAACCACATAATTCTAAATTGTGTTGTGAACAATATTGTACATTTTCATTTTCTTCCGATTAAAAATGTAAGAGTAAAATGGTTACAACTGGAAAAAAATTGGTGACTTTAGAGTTCCTTTTCTTCGGTTTTATTCATTAAAATTGATTTATAGAAAAACCAGATCCCTTCTCATATCGTGTAGATGGTTCAGTTTATTTTTCAGCTCAAAAAGTGCCATAGTTAATGAATAAAATGGTTACAATGTTTCCCAAAATCAGGAGGTAGCCCCTTAAATATTACTGGCATGTTTTGTTACATCCTTATACTATATTTATTCTGTGCTCATATTCCATTCATATATTTTTAGGTAAGGCCTAGATATAGTACTCTTTTATATAGGGTCCTTCTTAATATGCTGACACTTTTTTAAGAGGATGATCAGACCATCAAATTGAACAACTTCCTCTATGGGAGCAACATCGAAATCGCGAAAAAAAATCTGCTGTCCCATACATTTGGCTCGAGTCGGTTTGCAGTTTTGTATGGGACAGCTGGTTTTTTTTTTCTTGATTTCGATGTTGGTCCCATAGAGAAAGTTGTTCAGTTTGATGGTCTGATCATCCCCTTAAAAAAGTGTTGTATTTCGGCTAAAATGATAATTTTGACTATTTCAGACGGGCTGCAGCACACCCGAGAGTGGCTGCTACGTAATATAGACAAGACAGACCTAAGTCTTCCGGTCACAGACGTGAACATCATCAGGAACGTTACAGGACAGACGCTGGCTAAGGCCTACCTTGAACTTTTGGAATGGGACGGCTCTACGGAGTATCCAGAGGTGAGTTGACAACTTTGAAAATACAGGGTATACAATTTTATCTGTTACATATTTTATGGGGTGTCCCATACATTTGACTCGGGTAGGTACAGCAGTTTTGTATAAAACGGCAGATTTTTTTCGCGTTTCCTAAGTTAGGCTCCGTAGTAGTTCAGTTTGATGGTCTGAGTTCACCGTTTCTGTCTGCGGAGGGCTGTCCCATACAATACAAGACAAATTTACTCTGTTTTGATATTGTAAAAGTTAGTGGTGTCTTTTAGTAAAGAAATAAAAATTTAACAATTAGACAGGGTCAAACATAATATGCTGATGGTGTTTTTTTAGGGTAAAAACTGTCAGCATATTAAGAAGGACCCTATATGTATAGATTACAAAAATGTAGATTCGAAACTAAATTTTCCACAGACAATAACACTGGACGCCCCGCGTTTCGCCGAGCTTGGCACGCAAGTGTACCGCCTAGTTATAGTAGCGTCACTCATGCTGGTCAGCCCCTCGTGCGGCAGTGACCCCACGGACGCCGCTCGTCACAAGCAGACCCTGAAGGAGAAGCTGTACATCATCATTGATAACACTTCTAATGACATGTGAGTACCGAAACTCTGTCCAGTACGGTGCATGAAGGAGAGAAATAACCTCACAATATATTATACAGATACAATTATAACAAGAAAATTTTAATAAAGTAATGTGTATTTGCATAAGCATACGCTCACAACTTTACTATATTCCCATAGCTGTTCAGAGATAGAGTGAGCCCGTCGCCACTTATTATGGACAGTGGGTACAATACGTGCCTCGAAATTGAAGCACGCAGGTATCCTCCTTCACTGAACAGCCAGTGTGTTTCAAATCATACATAAATTTTGAAAACCTCATTGGTATGTACGAGTCGGCCAAAATTCAATGGTACATGGGATGTCGTACCTTTCCGCAAGAGGCCAAATGACATGTACGCAAAATTACACATCGCATAAAGACACATACCCGCATAATGAAGTGCAAACTAGTCCACGTTATGTTGAAAAGCTACTAGAAAATAATTATTTTAATAAAAAAATAATCTTATCCACAGTGAATTGAAATCAGTGCTGCCATCTGTCGCCGAAGAAGTAATATTAGTGACGGAGCAACTGTTGGAGAACATGAGCCAGGAGCCACTGACTGCGGACACCAAGGAGCTGATCAGGACCCAGATCATTTCGCTGAGGGACCCCGACCATAGGGTCAGGCAGATTGTTCGTAAGTCGCTTTTAATTGAAATCAGTGTTGCCATCTGTCGCCGAAGAAGTAATATTAGTGACAGAGCAAATGTTAGAGAACATGAGCAAGGAGCCGTTGACTGCGGAGACCAAGGAGCTGATCAGGACCCAGATCATTTCGCTGAGGGAACCCGACCATAGGGTTAGGCAGATTGTTCGTAAGTTGCTTTTGCATTGTCCTTTCAGAAAGTATATATCATCATCATCATCACCAGCCTATACAAGGTGTAACAAAATATTTAAAGGGGTGGTTTAGTTAGACCATCAAACTGAACTATTTTCACTATGGAGACAAAGTCGAAAAAGAAAATCGGATGTCCCATACATTTGACTCGAGTCGGTAGCACTGCATTTTTGTACGAAACAGTAGATTTTTTAATGTTTTATTGATGTTTACGTTTGATGGTCTAACAAGGTGTAAGTAACAAATACGGCCGTACTGTGGCAGCATGATATTGTGGTATCGCGCCTTAGCTCTTTCTATTTGCGCACGAACGAACGAGATAAAAGACATGATATAACGTTACCGCGCCCATCATGCTACTAAAGTTGGTTTAGACTCTAAACGGTAAAAATTAGCTTTATTCTTATACTAATTTCTTTACTACACAGGTCAACGAGTGCTAGAATTCCTCAAAATGATTCTAGTATGCGCCGGAGGGTCCCGTCAGATTCCCATCGGTCTCTCCGCTTTGGCGCGGGAACTGACTTCCGTATCTGGTACCCTATTAAGATACGTTATGCACAACAAAGCTGTCTTCACTTCACACTACATTGACATTATTACAGAGGAATTGAGTAAGGGTTAAGGTTTATTTTCCTACGACAGTGTAACAGACTTAGAGGTAATAGATTACGCAAGAATTAAATAAATAACTAATTGTAATGATCCCAAACGTAAGCTACTACGCTTTTTATTATGGAAACCTACGAACAAATAATAATTTGTTCGTAGATGGAAACCCTACAAAACCGAAACAAACATACAATATTTATACGATTTTTCCGAGCTGGAATAAACTTGACATTGTCATTTTACAAATACAATCATAACCAGGAGCGAGTGTAGCGAGCTCGACATTTTCCTTTACTATGATTCGATTTCCAGCTCATCCAAATCGAGGCGACTCAAAGGAATGAAACAAAAGCTGGAGATAGCGAAGTGAGAGGAGGGAGGGGGGTAATAAATAGATAGCCAAGCGTTGACACAAAAGTATGAAAGAAATTCTGACTTTCTTTGACAAAGTAAGTGTTACAAAAAGTTTATTAGAAATTACATAATACTTTTGAATATTAGGTGAGATTTTTACGACATTCATGCCCTGAATTATGTATGGAGGAAAACAATATGTATTTATTTTTTTACCCGGTTGCAAATATTGTTAATGTGCAGTCAACAAATTTACATTTAACTCTGCAGTAATGCGATAAGTTGCTTTTCAGTTCAACTTAGTGTCGTGTATTGAAGAAACAGCTTGCGTCATCTACTCCCTCTAAGTCCGTATTCCGTTTGGTTTCTGTATGGTATGCCTTGTTTTCAATTTGCGTTTTCTATGTTCTTACGTTATTTGAAATTTGAGCTTTTTGATCAAAAGTAAGAATTTTTCCTCTTTTGTCCAACCAACCTGTTTTTTAACAGTACATTTAAAATCACAACCCCTTTTTTAATCAGACACAGTTGGATAAATGTACAAACCAGTCAGATTTACAAATTTATTATAAGTACTAAGAAAACGATCCAAAATTTTTAAAAGTAGTACTCCCGTTTCAGAAGTTCTATCTTTGAAACTCGCACATCCTAATTCGTATACGAAAGTGATGTCAAACTCTATGGAATTTATGCATTATTCGTAAACGAATGTGTGACTTTCAAAAATAGCAAGTCATAGCTGAATCCCTTTGCAGCACATTTAAGCGCCTAAAAACTCCTTCAGAACCAATGAGTTAATAATGTGTGTACTAGAGGTGATACGACAAACTTTATGCGCCACATGCGAGAAGGAGCGCGGGCGTGTGATAGAGATAGCGATGGCTATTTACTAAGTATGAGAATGTGACAGCGTAATAAAATGCAGTGTCTCCTCTATTTCATAGTCGATATTAATTAACTCAATGTTCAAAACTCGTTTTCAAATAACGTACTTATTTATATTACAGAAAGATCAAACATTTAAAAAAAGAAATATAAGCCTATAGCCAATATTTAAAAACGGCATCTAGTTTAAGCATTTACTATTGTGATCTTTAACTTCCTAATAGATAAATATGTTTGGTGTTGGTAATTAATGGTAATACATTTTAGTACTCTGTGTTAATACCTTTTCTAGTATAAATCAGCCCAGCACCGCCACCATGGCCGCCTTACCACTATCGAAGGGTAAACTCTAATTTTATCTTTTCTATACACCTCGTCATATCGCGACGGTAGCGGTGCTAACCTGACCGTTATCTAAGTAATTTTTAAAAACCAAACTTTTAACCATTTCGTCTGTGATTTGACTGCTAATAAGGAAGGGCATAGCCTATGTTCAAATTGATAACGTAGGATGAACGACAATGCTAAGAATTGTTATACCTACTGACTGATTGTACGTACATTTTTACAGGGTGTGAAGAAACACCGTAGTAATAGGTATTTAGGGTTGAACTACACCACATAGCACAGCATCGCATTTTTCCGTCGCTCCATCCTTTTCTGTCACTCAGGAACGTCATTTGCTAGAGCATATAAGATAGACGGAACGGAGCAGCACGCCGCGTGCGATCGCGTTCCGTCTATCTTATATGCTCTAACAAATGACGTTCCTGAGTGACAGAAAAGGATGGAGCGACGGAAAAATGCGATGCCGTGCTTCCTGATGTAGTTTAACCCTTAAAAGGATGATTTGGAACATCAAACTGAACAACATACTCATTCAAACACATTTTCGAAATCGCCATCAAATGTCAGTTCATAAAAAACTGCAGTACCTACTCGACTCAAATGTATGGGACAGCTGAATTTTAAAATTTGTTTGAACGTTGTTTCCATAGTTGTTCAGTTGGATGGTGTAAACCACCCTCTAAATATTACTAGGGTGTTTTGTTATACCTTTATTGACTTGATGTTTGGGCTATTGCAAGCAAGGGTCGTTATGTAAGGGTGTTTCACAGTGAAACACCACAATGAAACTGAACATATATCTCTATGGCACCAACAACATCAAAATTGCGAAAAAACATCTGCTGTCGTACATTTGCGGGTCCAGTAGGATTGCAGTTTTGTATGAAACAGCCGATTTTTTTTCGTAATTTCGGTGTTGGTCGCATAGAGAAAGTTATTCAGTTTGATGGTCTGATCGTCCTGCATACTAAAAAGGACCGTTACTTCTTCAAATTTAGGCATCATAAAAGTTGAAAGATTTTTGTGTCGACTTTGTAGTCCATATCTTTCTGAAGTCTAAAGTATTATAATCATATTTTACAGTTAGAGTATCGATTCAGTCGATTAGTTTTGTCCGTGAATAATTTTTTTCTATTCCAATTTTCCCCCGGGGAGGACTTTTAGGGGGGAAAATTGAAATAATCCTTCCAGTTTCTGCTATCTACTTCTTAAAATTTCCTAGTCACTGCTATGGTGCTTTTTACTCAATAATCTATTTAACTCCAAATGTAACCTACATGTTTTGTCTCAAAATATCCTGTTGATAAGCCTAAGTATATTAAAATTGATAAGAATTCTTTACATGTCAGCCATTTTTGTTTTTTTACAAATTAAAGATTGAATAATGTACAGGTAGCATGGGGAATATGAACCTCAAACCCGTTAGGGCGCTCTAAACAGCTGAATTATCACCCATGCTCAACATTAATCACGATTTGATTCTAGGGGCGTAGAACCTAAAGTTACAGGTTAAATATCAACCTTGTTCCATTCAAACAGCAATGAAAATAGTATGCATCTAGCTTCGATAAGTTATATGTCAAGATAGACAGTTGAAGCTACGTATACGTCGAAAAATGCAACCATGTAAGGCCGCTAAACACTATCCATATACACGCACTCAGAGATAAGTTGTATGACGCCTCACGCACACCAACATAATAAAGTTGTCCCATTTGTTTAGTACCGTTAGAAGCAGTTTTATTCTAGACATATAATTTAATCAAAGGCATTTAGTAAAATCAAATCAGCGGACAGCGGCGTCGTTTTGCGCTAAGTTTGAATGACGGCCAAGAACGTGCTTGAGATTGCTCTTAATTTAATTTAAAAAAAAACAAACACGGCTGTTATAGATCGAATTGAACAATAGATAGACCTCGTCTCATAATATATACTATTATATAAACAATGTTTCGGTAAGACAATTATAAAGTCTCATATTAAATCTCAATATAATCATTAGTAACTAATCGTATAAGCTTGTGTTCGCGTTGCTTGAGTGAGAATTTTTTCTATTTATTTATTTCTATGGTTTAGAATTTAAGTTTATTCTACTGACTTTGAAAATCTACTTTATTTGACTTACTAATGACACATATCAAATAAATACAAGATTTGGTGTAAAAATTCTTGTACCGAGATTGTACCTGTAAGATTTTGTTTAAAAATTCTTGTACCGAGATTGTACCTGTTTTATAGACAAATTCTGTACCTACCAATATTAGTTAACTTGTAATATTGTGTGTAATTAAGGTGTTAAGAAATTAACGCAAAACCTAAAAATCTTTTTTCCAGAATAGCTAACTGATAAAAAAATTGATATTTTCACTTTTGAATAAATACAAAAAAACACTAAAATGGTTTAAGTAAATTTTTCACTAGGTACGAATTTAATAATCGTCTAGTCGGTTTCAAAGTTTGTATGAGAAGTATCTTTTTAAAATACACATAAGTAGGCCATTATCAAATGTTGATCTCTTATTGTTTCTGTACCTACTAATGATTTTTAGGTTTTACCTCAATTTTTTCACACCTATTTCAACAATATTATGTATTTATTAGATTAAAACCAAAATCTTTTTATTTTTGCACAAATCAAATATTAAAACCAAAATATTTACACAAATTGACAGAATTATGTACATTAGTATTATTCTGTTATTGTTAATAGGCAGTTCTATTTAAATAGATTAGGTAAACAATTTTTTTTTGCTTGTTAGAATGAGTAATGATGTCCTAAAAATCAATAAAAAGAGAACAGAAAATATTTTAATATCGTTGTTAGAACATTTCCAATATACGGGATCAAATTATTTTATAATTCATAATTATGATCATGTTGTGTTTGTAATCAAGTGAATGATGCACTAATAAATGAATTGCTATGACTAACTGAAGTGTTTTAATTTATTCATCAGCCTTCCACGTGTAGTTAACCAGAAAGCAGATGCTTTGATTAGAGACTAAAACATAATAATGTAACTACTATTGATCATCATCATGATGATGATGATGATGATCAATTTAGAATTCGATAGAAAAGTGAATAAGTACCAAGTAGCCAAGTAATTTCTGTATAATTCTGTAACACGAATATAGCTTATCACTAAAATAATGTTCTACGAATTTCGTTCGGTCGAAGAACTCTTTTTCGATGTTTGTAAGGTCAAAAAATCGCCAAAATCGCCTCGCGTAATGTTATGCCCCTAATGGGATCAATATCAAAATCGCGATAAAAGCAGCTGTTCCTTACAAAACTGCAATCCTCCTCGAGCCAAATGTATGGGACAGTTGATTTGTTTCTCGCGATTTGTTGGTCCCGTAGAGAAAGTTTTACAGTTTGATGTTCTGTCTGAACATCTCCTTAAAAAACCGGCATATTAAGTTGTACCCTGTATGTAAACCCTGACCAGAAGCCGTAGCATGCTATACGGCTGTATCACGTCTTTTATCTCGTTAGCGAAGGTGTAATAGCGCTGTATCACGGTGGCATGCTACCGATGCAGAAGGCGTAGCATGTTGCACGTAATACAGCTATATCACGCCTTTTATCTCGTTCGTGGGCAAAAAGAAAAAGAGCGAAGTAAGGCGTGATAGCGCTATATCACGCTGCCATTGGTAGCCATGCAGAAATATAAAAGGCGCTGCAATCGACTATTATGTCAGTGTTCCAAGTACAAAAATTTGTTCTAATGATTTTCCGCAACATGGCGAGGTTTTTTATTTTTCTGGTCGGGCTTTACAAGTGGGTATCGTTCAATAAAAAGACCGTAAGTTAAGTTTTCTAGCCAATAAAAAAAGAAATAATCGTCACTATAAGTTTATTAAAATAATACCTAAACATAATAATTATCAATACATTACAAGTAAAACTGTATGCTAATTAATTTAATCAGAGCCACTGTGCCGAGAAGATGCACTCGAAGCCGATCCACTACGGGAACCCTGAAAACGAAAATACGATCATTAGGACAGAAGCTTAAAACAAAAAAAACGGTCAAGAGCGTGTAGGACTCCCATCCATAGTCCGTCCGTTCCATAGTCATTTTATGAAAAGCTTATTTCGACTTAGTCTTCAAAAGGAACCAATAGCGCGATGTAATTTCGTTGACAGTTGACACCTATCGAAAGCCACCGTCCGCAGACTATTGTAAATTCGATTTTTCCATCACCGATTGTTTTACAGCGTTCGTTCGTTCTAATTTTCAGTGAAAGTACGTATACGTAACTAGAGCTATATTGTGGAATAGTTTCAGATTGTTTACTCCAGTATTTTAAAAGTTAGAGGATAATAAAATTAAGGTCTAAATAAGATTCAATAGGTGCAATAATGAGCGAGTAATTGGGCGGGGCATATAAACAGACCGAATGGACAAAAGTATAAGGGTTCCTACGGAACCTTAAAAAGAACTGAAAAGTGAAACCTGGCCAGAAAATAAAAAAACCTGGGATGTTATCACATGATTAAATATCCCTACAGATTGAAAGCTTCATATTATCGGCTGCTGTAGGTGGACTCACAGATAGCGCGCGTTACAGGACAACTCGTATGAACAGGTGCGCACATACCCCGGCTGAGTGTGTACCTGTTCGACTGTTCGTACGTCCTCTAACGCGCTATGTGTGAGTGCACCAACAACGGCCGCTTGTCTTGTATGAAGCTTTCGATCTGTCATCATCATCATCATCTCAGATGAAGGATATTCAATTGTCTTATTACCCGTCCCCGATTAGGCTGGCAATAAACGTCAGACATTCCATCCGATTGTCTGATCCAATCTTATCTTAACTATTATAAAACCGTAAAATCATGAGGAACAAAAAAGTTGCGGTTCACTTCATATAAAATCAAATAACACTCGATGGCGCGATTAAAATGACGTACAGCGCCATCTATTGACAAAATTGTAAGTTTGTTTGTTTGTTCGCGCATCACGCAAAAACTACTGAACCGATTTTGATGAAACTTTTTTTGTTTGATAGCTTATGATCTGACTTAAAATCTGGTATATAATTTGTGCGGACGAAGTCGCGGGAAAACACTAGTAACAATAGTATAATGTCTGAAGCTTCCGTCTCTCTCCTTCCTCGGAAATCAGATGTTTCTGGCAGTTCTAATCGGCGGTAATCGGCATTTTTGGCAGTTCTAAGGATTCTGCTTCTTAATATTTGGTTAATTAATTTCAGACAACGGATGGGATAGATGAGGAGGACTTTGCCAAACAGTGGGACAGAAAGAAGGCTACATGAGAAAATTTTGACTACAAACCTTCCTTGACCCGCTTCCCGACCTACTCCTAGATCGCCCCGATCCACTGCCAGATCTTGAATTCCTCCTTGAACTGGCTTTGGAGGAAGCTTTAGACCCCGATGCCTTGGAGGACGCTCGCGAGGACGACCGCCTGCTGCCACGAGATGACGCTCGGGACGAAGCCTTGGAACTTGCTTTTGATCCCTGCAATGAAAAGGCATCTTATATTAGACAAACCCAAAAAGGACAGATTCGACAATACCCTCAAAAGACACCTAATTAATAGCATATAGAATTCACTAAGTGGACCAAAATAACGATAAAGAGATACGATGATTTTCGCTTCGTTTTCGTCCGGCTTTTTGTAAAATGGCGTCAAGTCGATAGCTGTAATCAATGCAAACATCAATTTTCTTTGTAAAGCGTCAAATTTCGAAGTTTAATTTTTATTAACTGTAAAACTTTGGTTTTTCAGGTCATTTCGCGTTCTGTCTATCAAAATAATGAGTCATTTTGAGTTTAAGTCATTTTACGTTTGGGTCAATACGCGTTTAGGTCAGTTTGCGATTATTTAAGTCCTTTTGAGAATACGTCATTATGCGTTTAAGAAAATAATTGGTTTTAGGGCATTATGCGTCGAGAGCGCTCGTATCTTCGAAATGAGACAAGGATTTACTTTAGAACATTTCATGTTTGTATTAATTCTGAAAGAATTTTCCGCCAAAGCAAATTGTGAAACCATACTCCATATTAAAATCTTTGTGGCCCTTTTAGAAGTTAAGTCCCAAGCCCAGTTTTTCTGTCATCCTGTCTGTCAGTTCAGTACAGGTAAATCTCAGAAAGTATTGTAAAGCCTGACCAGAAATATAAAAAATCTCGCCATGTTGCGGAAAATCATTGGAACTAATTTTTGTACTTGGAACACTAACATTAAAGGTGACAGTCGATTGCAGCGCCCCCAAATCAGGTTTTTTATATTCCTGGTCAGGCTTTACCTCGGATACAGGGTTTTCACTAATAGATAGACTAATTCCTGAGAATGGATTGTGTAGTGTGTACCCGTGCGAAGCCGCGGCGGGTTACAAGAGAACAATATTTTATAGAAGCGTGTGGTACGCTTTGTCAGCGATATATAAGGTCAAATTTAATTAGTTGGCGAAACTTAACAAACGCATTTGGTATCCGTTACTAAGTACAATTACGTGGTAATGACCCCCGATCATATGATTCTGAGGTCAATGTTCGCCCGCCGGCCGCGCACTGCGTACGATACGTACGATAATAATAATGTTGTAAATCATCAATACCAATTATAAACATTGATAAAGCAATCTGTTATCATTAACAGGTGCACTGGTTCAGTTTCGCCAACTAATTTAAAATGACCCTATATAATATTGAGTAGAGAATGTAGGTTATGCATGGGTAGCATGCCACCGCGGATACAGCGCTATCACACCTTCGCTCTCTTTCTATTTGCGTGCGAACGAACGAGATAAAAGACGTGATACAGCCGTATCACGTGTAGCATGCTTCGGCTTCTGGTTTAATTACCTTATCACTTCCCTTGGAACTGGCCCTAGAACCGCGGCCGCTGGCCGAGCTCGCGCGGGATCCCTTCCCGCTCTTGGAGCTGGCGCGGGAAGACGCCCGCGACCCGGACCGCGAACGTGACCGCGATCGAGACCGCGACTTCCCTGAGCCGGACCTTAAAAGTAAAATATTTTAGTCCACACATGACGTTACTGCGTCTGCGAGAGCGTCAGCCTAACGCTGCGTTTCCACCAGAGATGTGCGAGGGAGCGAGGCGGTGGGCGAGGAAACAATCCGCCGCGCCAATAGCGCACACGCTCGATCACGACATTGGGAAATTGAAGCACTCCCATTGGCCAGATTGTTTCCTCGCTCACCGCCTCGCTACCTCGCACATGGAAAAACAGCCTTAAAGCAACGCACGCTCCTGACGGGGCGTCGGCTCATAGCGGAGAGGCATGGACACTCAACCATGAGGTGCCACGTTCTAATTAGCACGGACGAACAAACTACTCTTAAATGATGAAGGATATCATCGTGAGGAAACCAGCATACGCTGAAGAAGATTTCTTCTTTTGCTTCTGATGCGTATGTGAAGTTTATCAATCTGTGCGTTATCTCAGTTGTCACTGCATACCCATATAGGTATGAGCATATGTATGTATGTAACAAACCTGGCGGATCCAGACCGTACAGATCTTGATCTAGACCGAGATTTCCTAGAGCCAGAACCTGAACGCGACCGGCTTCTCGATTTGGACTTGGATTTGGATCGGGATCTTGACTTAGAGCGCGACTGCGACCTCGATCTGTTGGATTGTGGAGATTTTGAGCCCGATTTCGAACGGGAGCGAGATCTGGAACGAGACATTCTGTTGTTAGCTTGTGGGATCATATGGGTTGAACCTCATCTGCCAGCACCGCATTTTTTCGTCGCTCCATCCTTTTCTGACACACAGGAACGTCACTTTCTAGAGCAAATAAGATAGCGGGAACGCGAACGCACGCGGCAGTGCTGCGACCTTTCTCGCTCTAGCAAATGACGTTCCTGAGCGACAGAAAAGGACAGTGCGTGAAAAAAAGCGACGCGGTGCTGGCAGATAGGTTCAGCCCTAAACTATCCCACTTGAGGATGAAATCTGCATAAGCTGAAGAAGAAATTCTGATGCGTATTGGTGGACCAATACGCATTGGGCACGCGTGGTGGACTAACTGAGGGTAGGCTTGTGTCCTGCAGTATGACGCATCACATATATTTCGGTGAAATGGAGTGAAAGTCGACAAGTGCATTGGCAGTTCGAAAGAGAAGACCGGTGTCTTATTTTTTTTTATCTATGCAAAATTTTCTCCATAGAGTTTGAAAAATGTTTTCACACAAATAAAAAAACCACCACCACATTATGGGTGCACTTACCTCTCTTTCTCTCCGCCCTGTTCTTGTTTATCGTCTTCCTCATCATCATCATCCTCTTCTTCTTCCTCGTCTTCCTCCTGAAATAAAAAATAATTTGAATCTTAATTATTTCCACTCTAATGTCGATCAAAAGTGACGATGGGCTCACTATGCACTGGAGTGAATAAGGAAGGATATTCTGAATATGTACTACAAGTCTACAATATATTTAAAATATAGTTGGTCTTCTTGTTTTGCAGCTTTGTCGTGGCACAACAGGGTAGTAAAATTAAAAAGATGTTTCACAGGCTCGTCACATCATTCAACGCCATGTCGACTCACCTGGGCGGGCTCCAGCTGCTTCTCCCGGAGCCTCAGCATGCGATGTTCGGCGGCGCTCAGCGGCCTGTGCGTGACGACGAGGCGGGTCAGCGCCTGCGCAGCGACTCCCGCCCGTGCGCGCCGCTTGGACAGACGCACGCGGGTCTCCAACTCGTTGTAGTATACGCAGTGGTTACGGACCACCTGGAAATATGTTCATTTTGATCATAAATAGAATAAAATAGCTTTTAAACGTTAAATGGGAACATGGCTGCAAAATTTGTTCTTAGGCTCAGCAAAAACGAGCCATCGGCCACAACCACAGGTGGCTGTAGCGGTCTCGGATACTGCTGCAGCGAGTGGCAGCCACAGGCCACACGTGTGCGGCGAATCCCTATAAAATGTATGAAAAACCGTGTGAACTGTTTGCCGGTATGTGGCGAGTTCGCGCCGAGCCTTAGTCGTAATAAACACATGGATGAAGGACGTGATCATAGTAGGATACTCGTCAGCTCTCCAGGTTGTTCGATCTTGGGCCTCATGTATTCTTAAGTGTAGTGCTGCCTTGGTAATTTCTTAGACTGCATCCAGCCATGCAGGCTGTGTTCTAAATTGTTGTTAAGTTACCCCCTAAAATATATTCAGGAACTCCTGAACTTCTTTTTTGGACTTGATAAAGATATGTTCATCCTTGGAGATGGATATCCAAAACCGGGAAATTACAGTTTTCTTCGCCTGAACGGTATTGTCTCCCTCATTTACCACGTTTTTGACGGGTGACGAAAATAAATATGTAGGGGTCAACAAAAAAAGATCCTACTGGATAGAAGTGTTGCTAGCTTGCCAGATAGGTGTGGCTTGGTGTTAAAGATATTAGAAAATAATAACTCGGGAAATCTTCAAAGAATAAGACTAACACTTTTTATTTTCCCTTATTTCAATTATCATTAGTCATGTTTTCTACGTGAAAGTCACAGGCAAAATGTATTTATTAAAAACAAACTTACCAAGAAATAGTTCTCCTCATAACCCTTAGAAGCTTTACTCTTGACGTTCCAGTTGTACTCTCTGGCCATCTTGTACTCGTACGTATCCTCGTCCATGTACGGTACACCGTCCACGATGTCGCGACGACGTTTCTGTATCGTGTCCTCGGTGGGAAGACAGTAAGCAACAAATTGCTCTCCACTCTCGTCCATCACACCTCTGGAAACAAAATATTATGGGGATTATTGAATAAGCTAGTGGGGCTAGCATGGTATTTATTATTTTGGTTGTAAGGGCTTGGTCAGCGACCAATAGCTACTGCGACCTTTATAGATCTATTGTAGCTGGGCTAGCATGGTAGCTTGATATAGCAGAGATTTTGTCATGGCGCGAAAAAGAGCGAGAGAAAAGGCGAGAATAGTAGCTTTGCCTTCCATGCAGGAGGTGATGGAGTGGTCACAGCCTAGTTCAAACCGACGATCATGTCAACATTGCAGTGAAGAAAAACATTGGGCAGAAATCAACATGCTCTAATTTTGAAGCATTTACTACGTTCAATGAGCTCTCTACCTTATATAACAATGCAATACTGGATGGAGCTTGGGCACTACTATACTCCATTTTAAATAGCAACCAAATTTTAAGGCTATTTTGAATTACAGAAAGAGATAGTGGCGACGGGCTCACCCCATCACACTGGACAGAGTTTCGGTACTACTGGTGAAACGTGGATGTTCTGAGGTTTCAGAATATCTCTGACTACCCCCTCGGGGAATATAGTCGTGAGCATATGCTTATGCTTATGCTAGAAACAGATATTTGAAACACTTCCTCTCACTTATTCTTAATACGTCCAAAATATGTTGGATAGTATATCTTTCTGATAAATAAATTATATTTGCAAATCAGAATTGGCCAAAAATCTTTTCGTCCTTATTTGAAATGAAGTATAGTAAAATGTGAATATTCCGAATAATTTTAAAAACCTTCTATACAAACCGAAAATGAGCTTTGTTTTTTTTGGAAAGCAATTTTAAATAGTTAACAGAAACTCGTATTTGCAAATCTTATTACTTCACTGATTAAGGTTTATCACATCTAAAGCCTGACCAGCACAGCTAGCATGCCAGCCACGACAAAGTGTTTAAACGAGAAAAACGTCGTGCGCGCTCTTTCTGGCATACGTAAAATAATAAGGATGGAGGCACAACTCGATTTTTATCGTTTTCTCGGGGGTGGCATGCGAGCCCTGCAGGAATATAAAAAACCTGGTTTGGGGGCGCTGCAATCGACTGTCACCTTTAATGTTAGTGTTCCAAGTAGAAAAATTAGTTCCAATGATTTTCCGCAACATGGCGAGGTTTTTATGTATTTGTGGTCAGGCTATACATCAATTCGAATGTTTTTCGTTTTCACAAAAAGTAGCTTTTTACACATAAGAGATTTTATGTTTGCAATAACAATGTAGTGCTCAAATAAAATTCGAAATTATATAACTCACCGAATCATAGCCTGAGACATAGCTTCGATCTGCCCAGCGACATTCTTGTCAACTGGTGCCGGATCCGTATCAAATATGACCTGAGCACAAGGGTATTTCCACATTTCAAAATCAGGAAACATTGGCATGATTTCAACAGGTGTCACCCCTGGTTTACTGTAGTGCTTCTCAATAGGTTTGACATTGTCTTCAAACGTCTTTTCAATGGCTTTGATTTGACTCTCCCTGTCCATGTATAGAGTTTCCTCGCTGAATATCTTTTTGACGTTGTAACCGACTTTAGCTTCAACCTGAAATTGTAATTTAACTGGACTTGAATAATAGATTAAATGGCTAGCTCTGGCCAAACCCAGTTTCATAAATTTAGTACTTCTGCAACCACAGTGGGCCAAAAAAATGCACTGCTGGCAATGCTTAAAATATGCATTTTTGTTACTTTCATTCGGTGGTTTGAATGAGTCTTTGAGTTAATATTAGTACCTGGTGAAAGTCCAGAAAAAATAACTGGCAGTGAATGCATTAAAAAGAAAGCCTGTTTTACAAATTATCTCATTTAATAATGCTTACTCCTAAAACGATTCGCGCAATATCTATTGATGTGTTTTATTTAAAGTTTTACCTAGCTCGCGGGCCCGATGAAGGACCTGTGCGGGTCGCTTTGTGGCCCGGGGGCATTATGTTGGATGGGTCTGGCCTGTACAATGCTTCGTTGTAAAGACTTTTAATGTAACTACAATAACTATCTTACCTTTTCCATGGTCTGAGGCTGAAACCTAGTCTGTTCAGTAGAAATATACTCAGATCGTCGCAACCAGGACACGCTTTTGGCGTGATACCGTGACCTTTTCGAGTCCTGGGGTGTGAGTACGTCATCTTCTAGCAATTTCTCGTCAGCCGGGTCCAACGGCGCATTACCGTCACCCTGGTATATATCCCGGTTTATCAAGTCTATGTGGACACCCAGGTCATGTTCTGTGAGCACTTCATATCGGTAGCTCTTCTCCAATGAGGTCGGATTGTATTGGATAAAGCGAGTGGAAGGAAAAGGGTATGTGATGAATTTGAGGTCGAAAGGGATGTCTGGGAGACTGTTGCAGAATTTGACCCGGGTTACTAGCTCCGATCTGTAATTTTCATGTGTTATTAGAGCTTGAAATGGTTATAATACCAGAGAAGCGATAATAGTTATATTGTTACTAACCTCCTTTCGCCAGTTCGTTGTGGTCGTTTATCCCGGTCGGGCTCATTTGTTTGCACCGTTGGAGGCATCGTGAAGAGTTTTGCTTCACAGTTTGTTTATACAGAACATTTCAACACAGTTTTATTGAATATTTATTTATATCGAAACGAAATGGCTTCTAAAAACACGAACACTCGTTGACAATCCGTGATCCGTCGCTGTCGAATCGACAGAAACAGATTGTTTATGTCAATCAATGACAGAAAAAAAAGAGCAACAAAAGTAAAAACATGTCGATGGTCAGAGTTTTTGGCGGGAATTTGTCAGATTTGTTTGGAGTCCTCATATTTCATCGAATTTTTATTGTTTATAGCGAGTTTTGGTTCGTAAAATTGATGTTGTTTTGCGTATCGAAGTGTCTTGCAAGTGACCAAATACGTTTTGTGAAATATAATGGTGTATGGGTTGCAAACAGGAAAAGTGTTCAGTCATTTGTAGCGCGGCAAAGCGGTCGGTCGGTTCACCTCTTTCCTGTGGACTTCTCTGCGTTTCCTTCGTCTTTCGGTTGTCTACAAAAACTCCTAAAAAGCGTCAAAAGGTTGAACACCAACGTTTTAATTGCTTTTAATAAGAAAATTTTATTAAAGACATCGGCTGTATGAGAAAAATAACCCTTTGCCTTGAATTGAACGTAAAAAAAAATTTCAATGATCATTGGGATGGAAGTAGAAATCATGAACGCATCCATAACATAATGCTAGGTTCACATGCACGCCGTGCAGCCCGGCAAACTTAGGCAATTCGCTATACATTGAGGCATGCTATGATATCTTAGTGCAAACGAAGTGGAACGCTGAAAGACAGCTTCCGCCATCTGTCGGTGACGTTACGAAGCACTATGAGCGACAGCGCGCTACACCTCACCGCTGCGCTGTAGTAGTGAGAGATTTCGCCCATATCAAACACTGTCTTGTTGGTCTAGTGGTCTAGACAACCGGCTCACGATCCGGGTGCTTATGGTTCGAGCCTCGTGTCGGCCGGCCGTCTTTTTCTATTTATTTATCAATGTGGCTCCCCCATCCGCTAATAAGGGGCAACAACAATAATTAAGCCGTTCTAAAATCCCAGCCGACTTACCTATCTATACCCAATATACATATTAATCTATGCATTGAGGCTTCTATAAAGTTAAGTAGTAACAATCACTTTACAGACGAGTCGATGTACAGCGGATTGCTTAAGCTTGCCAGGCTGCACGGCGTGCATGTGAACCCAGCACAATATTTTGCGTAGTGTTGCAATATTACAAAATTTTCTACCGGAAACCCCTTCTTTGTCTCATTCATTTCATTCATTCAATTCAACGTTCTTTCATTTGTCATTCGCTTGCCGACCGCCGTTTTCGCCGCCATCTTTCTTTTCTTACAACTTTTGTCGGCAGTGAGGTACGTTGAAAATTTCGAATATTTCGCTAAATACAACGAAATTCCAAAACTAAAATAACTTAATTGCTGCTTCTTGTACTTTGTGTGATAATTACGGTATCATGAGTGGTAAAATGTCACTGATTTCGGAGAGCGGTATCGCGACCATGCGGTCATTTACCGAAATGGTTTTTCAATTTACTGCGCATTATATTTCAGAAATAAAAATTGTGAAGTTTGTGCTTTATCGTTATAATTTGGATTGTAAATGATGAGTGTTTACGACGTTCGATTTTTACAACTTTGGAGCTGTTAACATAATTTGTGAAAAGCCGGTGAGTACCCAACGTGGCCTGAAGTAACATTGTGCGATTGTTCTAGATAACAAAAAATGGGTTCAGTCGAGCGCGCCGGAGATGCTACGTCCGAGGTGGAGTCCGGAGAGGAGGAGGAAATCGTCGGGGGTGGCGAGCTGGCTCAGCATCTGATGAAAAGGTAAGTTCGCCATACTTACAGCTAATTTCATTGTTTCGACATCTTCCAGATCTGAATGTAACCTTGAAAAATATCAAAAGTTGAATGAACCACTTGAAGAACTTTAATTGTTATGAAACAGCTGGTAAAAGAGACTTATCTGCACATAATTGTTCAATGCCTGTAATTACAATATGGTGAATCAATGCTGCCGAGATATACCCACTGGAACTTTTTTCATGAACCACTACTCGGCTTAATCACTGGATTTACTCAATTTTATCAAGTTTTAAGATCTCGATTTTATTTTATCAAGATTTGATACTCGAATGGAATTGGTGGATGGATTTAGAATATTAAAGAATATTGCCAATGGTGAAGTCGATACCTATTTCCAATTTTAGGTGTATCCGTTTCTATCCAATGACGTAGTTGCGAAAATGACAGGAGAGGAGCTAACATTTTTGATGTTGGATTAGAAAGGGACAAAGTTAGTTAACGTCACAAAAAACAACGATGCGATGGAAAAGAAAGATCATTACCAACCACCAAGGAGTATTTCATGTTTCACTGCTTGTTAATCAGTCTGTCCTCCATATTCCAATTCCACGTATTCCAAACTTCTTGGGTAGTAACTTAGATCAAAATAAAATTAATGGATAGGCCTTACGCGAACATTTGAAACCAGAAAAATGAGGCAAAACAAATGAAAGGTTTACTTCAAATTTGTATGCAAGTGCCAGAGATTTGACAGATAATGACGCTAGTTTGTATTGACTAAGTGCACCAGTAGTGTGCTTCAACTTACCGCGCTTTAGGCCTATCCATTAATTTTATTTTGATCTAAGGGTAGTAATTACTAATTCCACAGAGAAGAGTTCTCTTGTTTCTAAGAATGAGATTGAAGTCACATGTTCCAATTTCAAATGATGAATCATCTCACATTCCATTATTATCCATGTGCTCAATTCATCATGTAGGGTTGTAGCTTAACTCATTGAAATAGTGAGTCTTTAATTTTAATTATAGTCATTTTATCATACTGTTAGGAACTAAAAAATTAAAGTTTTTCATTCTTTAGACCCTTATCTTGGAAGAAATAGCTTTTAGTGATAAGACCACCCTTTGTACCCTTCTCATTCTTGTTTTAAATTGTATTTTTTCTATTCTTGGTGTGCAATTATCTTAGCTTATGTTATCTTTCTGAGAAGTCAAAAAACAGCTAAAACTATCTTTTTTGTAGCATGCAGTTCTAATCTAATAAAAGTGGAAATCTATACATAAAGTCATGATCATGGTCACTTTTGGTGTGGTCAGAATCTTTGCTACAACTAGCAACAATCTCATGACATTTTAAAATATAGTTTTTTTTATACCGTTATGCTCTTAGTAGCTTCCTGTGCTGCTCTTAATAATATTTTTTTAATTTAATTACAATTATACATTTACAAATACTATAATACAAAAACAATTGTAGTCATTGTTGATATTCAATTTATAGGAACATTACGGAAATGTTTTTTGAATGTTTGTGGTTACTGTCTTTAAAACCGCTGAAAGTGGCTACTTTTAGGTTTTAAAGATAGTAACCAAAACTTCTTCAGCGAATGTAGGTTACCTTACAATGTTTTCCTTCACCATTTGGGAACAGTCCATAATTCGGTATGTCAAGTTTTTTTTTGGAGGGCTGAATCGAAAACCATTTCGAGATAATTGTCTCAATAATCATATTTTCTCTGTCAGAGATTTTAAAATGAAAGGATTACAGATATTTTTAATAAAATAACTTCGTTTTTCGGTACGTTCAGTGACGTCACTGGAATACCTGTGAACTCCTTGGTAAACATAAAATCAACTTCAAATAACCGGCCATTAAGAAACAAAAATACATTCACATTGTCAGAATTTGACATTTGATGTTGCCGTATCTGTTTCCAGCATAGAGTTAGAAAGAGGAGGCAGGTTTTAATTTTTTTAAATATTCTCCATGGAGTTCGAATTATTTTTTCTTCACCATTTTTGCACTTAGAGATTACAGATCAAAATAATTTAAAAATTAAATTTATATTGATAAACTCGATGAATCGCAATAAAAATGAAATAGGTGTCTTAAAATTTTGTCTTCTATCCGTAAAAAATATAAAAATGAAGACCAAAAAAAACTTGACATACCGAATTACGTACATAAGTTAAAAAAACTCATTGGTACATGGCATATCGTCCGTGCGGATTCGAACCTGTAGTATGATTTTTGAAAGTGAAATCAGCAGTAGAAAGATGTGTATCTCCACAGTAATTTTGACATTTTCAACTGCTGAGCTCAGCGAATGAGATTCAAAAATCGCTCTCCTGGACTTCAAGATTCTCGCTGCCTAGAAGATCCTGAGATGTTCTCTCTCTGATGTGCCTTTCATTCGCATGGGCGTCTTTCTATCGCGCAATGAGGGCAGTTATGTCATGTCCAATAGATATAAGGTTGAAAAGTGCCTTATATCGCGACAGAATTACGACTGTGTGAACGAGAGCTTACTTCACTCCTAGAGTAATAAATGTAACCCCTTTATGGAAATTTAAATTCCAGCTTGACCTAAATGGTACTTAGGTATAATGTGAATTGAATTCTTGTCATATTTGATTCATATGATAATTGCATGACTCATTCATAAGAACATCCTGTCACTTACATGGTCTTCTAACTAGTCATGCTATTTATTTCCTTTGTGTGTCAATTTGAATTAATCAAATAAAACGTATACAGGGTGTAATAAAACACCCTAGTAATATTTAAACGGGTGCATTAGAACATCAAACTGAACAGCTCTTAATATGGAGCCAAAAAAAAACGGTTTCTTACAAAACAGCAGTTCCTACTCTACTCAAATGTATGGGACAGCTGATTCGTTTTCAACGTGAACTCTTACAGTAAAAATGATTTAGAGTCTGAAAGCTGATGATAGTCATCGTGAAAAAATGCGATGCGATGCTGCCAGCTGAGGCACAACCTTAAACGGGAGGACCTTTGCCCAGCAATGAACTAGAAAAAAGACAATAAAATTCAATACATAAATTCTACACAAACTCCTCAAGTCTCTCCCACGAAATACATACGTACTTATAAGCTCGCGACCATAACCCCATTCGAGGTGATCAGAAATATTGCTACAACTACCAGTTGTCTCTCATTCAGTTCCTACGCATACGAAATCACGGGTGCCGCTAGCAACGCATATTTTGTGAAAATTTCAACCGTTTCGCTATTAGGCCCATCACATACATGCGGAATTGCGATTCGGAATTCCGAATGCAAACCGGTTTTCGTATGGAGGTTCCCCCTCCAGTTCTGCGAACGGGATTTCAAACCTATACGAAAAACCGGTTTGCATTCGGAATTCTGAATCTCAATTCCGCATGTATGTGATGGGCCTTATAAATCAAAAGATACAGCCGTAAGTAATACAGACCCGTTGGCACCCGTTGAGTACAAAACCCTAATAATGTACACCAGGTGATTAATCATAGTTAAGTTCGCCTTTTCCTCCCATTACTTAACATGTCTAAAAAACTAGATCATAAGACAAGATAACAAGTTCATTGAACCAATGAGTCGTTTCACAGTCTACCTACTTTGTTCAATAATGCTTGGGCATGCTCTCTTCGAGTGCTCTGAATATGACTTGCATTTTAATCTAATAAGACTTGTTCAAGCGTGAACCATTATTTATGGATTTTATGTTAGTTCTAGATGTGGATAGGTATAATGTAAAGTAAAAAAACCCTTATCTTTTTTCCATGTCAAACTTATCAAGCTAAATGTTTTGTCTGGGTTATTTAGTTTGCGAAAGTCCTCAAACTTTTCTTCACGACGACTTGATAACCGAAATGTTTTTCTTAATTGATGCTAAATTATACAGGGTGTAAAATTAACTAACACATGAAAAATACTGCTTCAGGCCATCAAACTGAACAACTTTTACTTAGGAGCCAAGATCGAAATCGCAAAAAAACAGCTTTTCCCTAGAAAATGATAATTCCTACTG
The DNA here is from genome assembly GCA_963693445.1 of Agonopterix heracliana. NCBI lineage: Eukaryota > Metazoa > Arthropoda > Insecta > Lepidoptera > Depressariidae > Agonopterix > Agonopterix heracliana. The sequence goes on from OY856321.1 coordinate 7,664,567, forward strand.
GATCAAAATGTATGAAACAGCAGATTTTTTATATTTTAAAGTTATTCCCATGGTAATAGTTGTTCAGTATGGTCTGAGGCACCCTCTATAGTTTGTAACGCATTGAAGTTTACACCCTGTATACAGTCACCTTCTCAATACGCTGATAGTTTTTTAAGAGGCTAATCAGACCATCAAACTAAACAACTTTGACTAACATCGAAGCTGTCGTATTTTCGAAACTGCCTTCGCGTTCTTTTCAAATCTAATCTAGCCTCGAAAATATTTGACTAGACTAAATCGTTACATATTCCAAATATTTCCATACCTACCTTTGTGATATTTGCAACAAGCAAAGGTTACTTGAAGGACACTTATCTAGGGCGACCTAGGGTTCTAGCTATCAATAAAATGAGTTCTTTGAAAGCGAAAAAACCTTTGTCCAAGCAAATGTAGTCTTGGTGACTTAGCAATTTGTTTGTTAGTTTAACAGCATGAAAGATGCTTGGGTTAATTGACGGACGCTCTTTGAGTGGAAAATAAAGTCTTGTTTCACTTCGCTCTTTCTGTGAAATATTAAATCAACAGTTTTTGAGAGTTACGCGGTTATTATTTAATCTAGAATACATTTTAACGGGTTCTTACCGCGTTTTGGTATATTTGAGTTCCCGATATTCAAGATCAATATTCCGATATTTTTTTGGGAACTCAATTATACCAAAACGCGGTAAGAACCCGTAAACATGTTTAATTCTAGATTATATTAAATCTATTTGTCGTTTTTACGCATTCTATACTCTTTCGGGGTGGTGAAGGTCTATACTACAACTACCTACTATCTTTTTGGCAGCATTTGGCATTTAGTAGCATGGTTCGCTTTAAGCATCTTTTAAGGTTTCAGGATGATTCAGGAGCCTAGCATGCCACCCCTAAGAAAACGGCAAAAATGGAGACGTGCTCCTGTCTTTGTTATTTCGCGTATGCGCTTGTCGCTTTGTCGTTCGTAGAATGCTAGCCCTACCAGCCATCGCTCACTTAAACACGGCATTAGAAAACTTATTCTTTAGTCGTGTCGTACAATGACCGGGGAAAATTTGGTGGTCCATTATAAGCTGGAACCAAACATTTTATTTTTCTTTGAATGACTATATCATCAAAACTTTTAATTTTCATTTGAAACTGATTTTGTAGTAAACAGTTTGTCTATTTTCGTATTACGCCATTTGTTTACATTAACTTAACCCAATAAACAAGATAATATTGAGATCGAGGTAATACTCCTAGACTTATAGGAGACGTTATCTTCTTTTTATAGACTTACGTTGATCAGTTCCAACCTTTAAGGCATATCATCCCTGGACCACGACTCCATACTAATCGATGCGAACGAGCGCGTGGCTCCGGTCAGAGTTTAGCTGTTTTCTTTGAAAAATGAGATAATTTTGTTAATAATTTCGAAAAAGTAAGAAAACCACATCATTCAAAATTGTGTTGTGAACAATACTGTAAATTTTCATCTTCCTCCGTATAAAATATAAGAGTAAAATGGTAACAACTGGAAAAAAAAGGGGTACCTTATTATTATTTATTAAAATCGATTTCTAGAAAAACCACATCACTTCTCTTATCGTGTAGATTAGTTTATTTTTCAGCTCAAAAAATGCCATAGTTAATAAATAAAATGGTTACAAAGTTACCCTATTTCATGGTAAAACCAGGAGGTAAAGAGCTAAGAATCGAAGATATTATTCCTTAAGATTAGCGTAATAATATATGATTGCCTATTTGCCTCGCATCATTCATAGAATTACTAATCACAATAAATGTCTAGAATTAGCTCGCAGTGTGAAAACAGAAGTTATTAAGAATCTTATAATTTACTAGTGTTTTCCCGCGACTTCGTCCGCACAAATTATATACCAGATTTTAAGTCAGATCATAAGCTATCAAACAAAAAAAGTTTCATCAAAATCGGTTCAGTAGTTTTTGCGTGATGTGCGAACAAACAAACAAATACGTAATTTTACTATTACTGTTACATTTTATAAAAAAAAAATCTAAAACGACTAATCCTTTTAGAACAATTTTTTATAAAATGTTTGGATAACTTTTTATAACTTATACAGATTTTATTGAAATTCTACAAAAAATATTAAAATTCATCAAAATTACAACAATACTACTACTAATTATATGGGACCAAGGTCGAAATCGGAAAAAAAAAAATGTTCCATATAAAAATTGCAATCCTCCTAACAGACAAAAATGTATGAGACATAATTTTTTTTTTCGTATTTCGGATGTTGGTCCCATGCAGAAAATTGTTCCGATTGATGGTCTGATCATCCCCTTAAAAAACCGTCAGCATATTAAGATACTAGATGACCGCGGTGAACTTCGTACCGCCTTAGAATCTTACACACTTGGACGTTTGTTTAGCCGATGTTCATAACGGATAATGTAGCATTCTAATGGTGAAAGAATTATTCAGATCGGTCCAGAAGTTTCAGAGCGAATTCAATACAAACACAAAAGAACAAATCTTTCCTCTAATATTAGTATAGATTGCACAATAACTAACAAATGAATCCCTCACCAGCGGCATCACCCGCAACGAGATGCTCGCGGCGATCACTACGCGTCTCCACGCTGAGGCGATGGCGTCCCTACCGCCCAACGTGCGCAAACGCATCCGCGGCCTGCGCACGCTGCAGAAGGAGTTCGTCGACATCGAAGCCAAGTTCTACAGCGAAGTTCACGCGCTAGAGTGCAAGTACGAGAAGCTTTACAAGCCTCTGTTTGAAAAGGTGAGTTTTGTGCTTTTTGTTACTTACCCAACGACTTAGCAAGGATTTATGTCACTGTATATTTTGGTTAGGTATTACAATTTAATCGTAGTCTGGGACACTAGACTGATGACCTTTATCACTACAACTATAATTGCTATCAGCTGGATAAGTAAGGCTCAGGACAGAGATGTGGCGTGCAGTCGCACCAGGCCAATATTCAGCTCATTGATCGATAAATATCGATACGCATAAAGCGGGGTCTCCCCGGAGGCGGTAGAGCGACTTGTGAAATTAGTCTGTCGATCGATACACAGCACGCGAGGACTCCCTGCATGCGTATCAACCGGTGAAATTCATCAGCCTATATCCACTATGCGGGGACTTCTTTTTAGAGCCTTAGATCGGCTGTAAGCTAATAATTGTTACGATTTGGTGACATTCACTACAAAACAAGAAATTATTATTTATACTATCTACATCAAATAATGTTTACACTAGTAAGAATTTTTAGATGGGCAACTGGATCACATTGCTTTCTGCCAAGGCCAAATAGCAAAAACAGCAGCCCGCGCGCCCTTTTGGCTGAGACCAAGTTTGCGATCGTGCGATCAGCCTTTAGAAGTGCAATTTGACTAACGGGCTATTTAGCCTTGACAGAAAGCATACAATCAATTGCTCGTCTAGAGGGTACTTCCTTCATTATGAATACTTCATGCCTGAATATCTACTCATCTCAATGATCATCCACCAGCGCGCACAAATAGTGAACGGCTTGTACGAGCCGTCGGAGGAGGAGTGCCTGAACCCGTGGAGGGACGAGAACGAGGAGGAGGAGCTCGCCCGCGCCGTCCAGGGAGCCGCCATCACGGAGGGCGACAAGCCCAAGACCGAAGTGGAGGAAACTAAACCGGCCGAGTGAGTGCTTTAGGCTTTATTTAGATATACTTGGGACCCGGCTCCGCACGGGGGCTACATCACACGAACCTTCCTTGTGAATCACTCTGTCTATTAGTTAACTCTGTATCAGAATCAGAAGTCTTATTGTGTAACTACCCGATTCCATATGTGGAGTTTTTTTAAAGTTCTTAGCGATTCTGCTTCTTAATAGTAAATTAATCTCAGACAATGGATATGATCATAACAGAAACAAAATATTATTTACAAATTGCCGAGCACAGTCATAAAACGTTTAAAAGTTGACAATATAATCTGAAACTTACTCAATAGCCCTACTTAGACTGTGAATCTATACAGACAGACAGGACGACAGAAAGTCAAGTCACGTTAACAATATTACAATACAATAATAATGATTGATTCAAACATAAAGTCAACGCAGCCAAAATTGCGGTCTGAAGCTAGTTTATAGTAAAATTTATTGGTCCATTAGGAGACTCTTTTACCTAAATGATTCTTCTAGAACACAAAGCGATATAATATCCGGCAAACATCATGGCAAAAACCTTGACTGCGCAGAACAACATTTGTAGGCGAATGCACTACTGTGCGCACCCCCCACCCCATTGGTCAAGTTGTTTGCCATGTAGTGTGCTCATTATACTATTTTAGCAATTTCAAATGATGAATAACTTATCACCAAGATCTGAATGCCATGATCGATTTCTAACATGCATCACCAACTGAAGATTTTCTCACCCCATTCGTACTTCAACTAAAACTAAAAACAAAGTCTAAAACCCTTGCATATTGTTTCAGACCCCCAATGGACCCGAATGTGAAGGGAATCCCAGACTTCTGGTACACCATATTCAGGAATGTGTCCATGCTCTGTGAAATGATGCAGGAGCATGACGAGCCAATTCTCAAGTGCTTGCAAGACATCAAAGGTACAAATACCAACAGTATTTACATTGTGTTAACTAAAACTATTTTGTTGCATAGCTATTCTAGTACCGGTTTTTACCGACAAATGGGCCGCAGTGCTAAAGAACCTACATAACGAGTCAGTTATATTGCATTTCGGCTGTGCTTATGACTTACCGCGCGAGTCACCGACAACCTTACGCCTGCGCGGGTGACCCACGAGACGGCCAGTTTATCGTTTCACGGTTACGACTGTGCTCATGACCTACGAGGGGGGTCAAGCTTCGCCTGTGCTCATGACCTACAGCGTGAGTAACCCAAACCTTACGCCTGTGCGGGCCGACCCACGAGGCGAACCGCTTTGGTCTTTTTACGTTACGACTGCGCACGACCTACGAGGGGCGTCAGTTTTAGCACTGCGCGAGGATCATGATTTTGAGCTTAGCAGCGAAAGTGTTAAAAAGATGATTCAAGTAGCTTCTTGGCGGCGCGGGCGTGACTGTATACTTGACGTATACACGGCACACATCAAGCTACGCAAAACAAAGCTGGCCGCGGGACGTTATACATACGCGCGGCCAGCTTATTTTGTTTTGGTTTTGCGTAGCGTGATGTGTTTGTGTACATAGCATCCGTTAAAATGGTCACATACGTTCGCGAGATCACCTTAAATTTTTAGATTCCCTATTATAATAGAGGTACAAGAAAACAATGAGGACAATTTGTGGCTTAGATTCACAAGATGTTATGTTGTTTATGTTTCTATGGGCCTGTTTCACCACTTCTGGATAAGTTTATCTTGATAGCTTATCTGACAGATACATATCTTCCATACGAAATATAGTCAGATAAGGTATTGAGAACTTATCCAGAAGTGGTGAAACAGGCCCTATCTATCTTACAATATTACAAAACTTTAAATGTTTGTTTGTTCACGCATCACGCGAAATCTACTGATAAAGTAGGCCTCTGCCCACCAGTGGGATCTCAGTGAGAGATATCTCACACATAATATGTGCACAACATTGAACTAAAGCGCGACAGCATTCATCTTCGTTCGTCATTTGTCTGTTAATTCTAATGCTAATCTTGACTATGTTTTTGTTCAGTGAATTTGCACGAAGACCCGATCGGCTTCACCCTGGAGTTCCACTTCTCGACCAACGACTACTTCACCAACACTGTGCTCACCAAGGAGTACTCGATGAAGTGCAAGCCCGATGATGAGAACCCGCTCGAGTTCGAAGGTCCCGAGATCTATTCTTGCAAGGTTTGTTGCTGTTTAACTTCTACTTATACAGGATTTTACAAAAGTAAAAAAAATTATTTAAAACTTTTAAGAGGGTTGTTTAGACCATCAAACTGAACAACTTTTGCTATGGGACCAACATCGAAATCGCGAAAATACAATCGGCTATCCCATACATTTAGCTCAAATAGATTTGTAGTTTAGTATGGAAAATGAGACTTTTATTTCGCGATTTCGATATTGGTCCGATAGTGAAAGTTGTTCAGTTTGATGGTCCAAACTAAACCACCCCCTTAATTGTTTATTTTTATTTTTGTAACACCTTGTATACATCACACGTGAAATCAATATCATTAGCATCCTTTTAAACTTTTACTATGGGGACGATATCGAGAAAAAATTTAATAATATAATAACAGTACCTACAAACGTTTATTCATTAATAAAAAAGACAAAGTGCGTATCCACGACAGGCTTCGTCAAAGGCAATACATTACTTGCATCCACAACAGGCTTCGTCAAAACTAATACATCAAACACATCCACAACAGGCTTCGTCAAAGAAAATAAACCACTCAGATCCACAGAACGTTTCGTCAATAAATACATACCGTACATCTGCTACAAGCTTCGTCAATCTCCCTACCTACAATCTATAAACCTCCTCCAAAGCCTCCCCCTGTGGGACGGTCCCTAGAACGCTGGCAGCATTCCCCCTCTGAATCGCTAAGCTTATGCGCTGGCGAAGGTAACTGCCAGCCCTCTTATCGCCAGTGGACTCTATAAGGCGCGCAGATATGTCTCTTACGAGCTGTTTTGCTTCAGGTCCCCATGGTCCTAGGGTCTCAACTCCCAAAGGTACAAACACGTACCCCTCTCCAATATCCACATATTTCCGGCGCTTTGATGACTCAGCCGATGCCGCAGCAGCACCTGCGCTTGACGAAGTCCGACTAATATGCGACGCCGCTAATGTGTCCACACAGGTTGCGTCCCATACCAATGACCTCCCCAACTTCCAAGGCCCCACAGTCATGCCATCAGGACGCTTTCCATCTGTGCGTAAAATTCCAAATAAACGAAAAAACGTCAAACGTTTGTTGAATAAACGTTTGTCTTGAAAAAAAAAAAAAAAAAACAGTACCTACTCTACTTAAATGTATAGGAGAGCAGATTTGTTTTTTTCTTTCAAACTTGTCTCTATAAGGAAAATTGTTCAGTTTGCTGGTGATTACTAGGGTGTTTTCTATAATATAACATTTAAATGGGTGGTTTAGATGAGTGGTACGCCTAAATTGATAGTATTGTTATTATGTTTAATGTAAAATGATATCTTGACTTGTCTTTGGGTTTTACGATTGCTTCGCATTTTAAGCATTTGTTTATGTCAGGACTACTCATCCATTTGAGAGTGAATGTTATTTACATACTAATGATCAATAAATGATACACCCTTGACATCTTAGTGATAAGCATTAGTTTAAAATTAACTACTATGTTACTTTAAACATATCAACACACTATAAAATTAACTATGATATTATGCTACTTTACATAATGATGTATAGATTCAAATTATTCAGATCACTTGAAAAAATTAAATAGTCTATAACACTACCTACATACATGTCATGTCTATTGGCTAAACATCTTGAAAAATACCTTGACTGCGCTGAACAAAATTTGTATGCGAAAGCGATAGTGTGGACACCCCTCAATCAAGATATTTGCTGCGTGGTGTGCCAGTCAGTTTTTCGTTCGTTCGTTTGACAGTTTTGAACGTAATACAGACTGCTCTCAAAGGTTGAAGAAAAGGATTGTGAGGAAACTGTGAAGAAAATCATTGTGCGGAACCTGCACAAATGCCCCTACATTATTACTATCTATCGATAACTGCCTCCGTGGTCATTAGACCAAGAGCCCAATGCTCTTAACCATTAGGTTAAGAGCATTGGGCTCTTGAAATGGAGGTTGTGGGTTCGATTCCCACAGGGGACACCTAGTGATATGTCACTTTGTGCGTTTTTCCCCAGTTGGTTAGGACATTGCAGGCTGAATCACCTGATTGTCTGAAAAGAAAGATGATTCCGTGCTTCGGATGGCACGTTAAACTGTTGGTCCCGGCTACTATCTCTGGTAGTAGTAGTTGTTACATAAAAACCACGTCAGAGGCCATAAGGCGGTTTGAATAAACTCTGACACCAGGGCTTGCCCACAAGATAAGAAGAAGATTACTATCTATGAGGGTAGGCTGTGCCCCAGCAGGGACAAAGGCTTCTGTCGTGTTGATAGAATATGATTGAGTCAAGACATCATCGATAGTTGATTCGAAAACAACTTAAATTGATTTTTATATCCACAGGGCTGTGAAATAAACTGGAAGAAAGGCAAGAACGTGACGGTGAAGACGATAAAGAAGAAGCAGAAGCACAAGTCGCGCGGCTCGGTGCGCACCGTCACCAAGTCCGTTCAGGCCGACTCCTTCTTCAACTTCTTCTCCCCGCCCGCCATGCCCGAGGACCCTAACTCCACTCTCGCGTCCGATATACAGGTATGCAGTCTGATTATATTTCGAAAGATGATTTCAATTACAGCAGCTTGGGATCTTTGTAAGTGTTTGCGCTAAGCAGACGCACTCTCTCGACCTGACCTTCCGGGATCTCAAGGGGAACCTGCAGGTTTAAAAAGCCAGAATGTGGTTTGGTCCGGTAGCCGCACGGTGTCTAAAGGACTGTTGCTTGTGATTGCTGCATTTCTGCCAAAGTCCAAGTACTTTGTGGGAGTATTCGAATATCGAGAATGGTTTTTAAGCTAAAACAGTTAAGAAGAGATCATACCCTCACGGCAAGCTCAAAACGCGAACTGCAGGAACAGCACGCGAATGACAACCGCTCGCGGCAAAATGTGCAACTTGATGTTATTCAAAACCGTCATACTGCAAATCTGTTATTCAAAGTGTTGTCGAAGATCATAAGGTCCTTTCCAAGAAGGAAAACTAACTTGACATGAAACAGGAGGCCATGGTTCGATCCCCATCCAGGCCGACTCGTACCAATGAGTTTGTCGGAATTTATGGACGATTTGTAACACCACTTGCTTTGCTGACGGAAAAGAAATGATGTTGTTTAAACAAGTATTTTTTCAGAAAAGGTAATAAGTTTCATTTGAGATATTCTCTTCTCTACGGTTCCCTACTAATATAAAGTTTATCGACAGGCGCTGCTAACAGCCGACTTTGAGATCGGTCACTACATCCGCGAGCGCGTCGTGTCACGCGCCGTGCTCCTCTACACCGGGGAGGGCCTGGACGAGGATGACGACGATGACTACGAGGAGGAGGTCAGTTCTTACTCACTTTTATCACACACGTACTCTGCTGACAACTTGAACCGTCTGGCTGTTTATTGCGACCATTGTGATGCTACTAGTGATTGAAAGGTGCGATGCGAGTAAAGATTTCATAGGGAAGATCGACAGTATAAAGCAAAACATAAGAAAGGTATTCTCTTCCCACTTATGACAAACGAATTAGTGAGCGAGACGTCAATAGTATACAAATGCCATCTTGAACGCCCGCGCGTCACTTTTCGGAGTCCAGCTAGGGTTTTGGCAATATAATATAACACGTCAGACCATCAAGTTTTAAAACTTTGTAAATTTTTATAGGCTCTATTCATAAAATATACTTCCGATATCAAACTAATAATAATGTGCGACATTTATTGCGTCTATCGTACGTAAGCTGCATCGAAGTCTAAAAAGCAATATGATTGTCGCAAAAAACAGCTAGAGTAGCTGTGGGTATGGATTAAATCCTCTAGCTAATCCATGTAGTAGGGATATTTAACAGGCGCAATTTCTGGCGCTTTTCGAAATTGGTACCCATGAAACTTCGCTGTGTTAAATACAGCAGATGTGTAACGATTTTACATTTTCTAGCATTTTCGCTTTACGGATTAGTGAATTCTACAGCCATCTAGCATTCCTTTTATTGAGCTTTTTACCTGCATGGTAGACTTACGCTTGCCTAGTTTAGTAAGTGTTTCAATTGCCTACCCTTTTTTTCCCTTTATTTTATGACAGACGAAGGTACGGTATATATTTATTTCCTCAATTCCTTATTTATCTATTTCGTAACGTAAAAGTCGCGCGCGGAGGATCCGAGTGTATACAGTATCTACGTCTAGGCTACACCGTTGGCCCCACAACCAAAAGCGGAATATTTGGTTTCAGGAGGATTCGTACTCTGATGAGGATTCTGGGACCGAAGAAGTGTCCGACGCTGAGGATTGATGCAAAACTAATTTCCTGCCCTTTTAGCGTTAGATAGCAGCCCGGAGGGGCCTAACGTCAACTTAATTTTTTTTTTATTTATACCGTTCGACCTTAGAGCCCCAAAGGACTTACTAAAGTACTATTTAATCTATCGCGATCATATCTATCTCATATCCTGGAAATTGTACCAAAAATATTTTTTGAAATTTCTATATTCGCTAAGCGATAATTGATAAAAAATACTCCTAAACGTTAGTATATAGTTTTTTCAAATTGATAGTATTTGTACGCTAGGTGTTTCTTTTAACCTCGAGTATAGCTGTCCTATGCATGATTTATCCTTAGACCTGATAAATATGTTTTAGAAGCAGACATAAGACTCTGAGCGCATTTTAATTTATGTTAGACTATTGAACGAGTAAGGTGCCTTCTATTAAATGTATAAATAATGCATGTTAACTTGTTAAATGTCTGTTATGATACCTATATTGCATTTCTAGTTTAGTTATACAATTTCTCGTTTTTATTTATTATACAGTAATTATAGTGTGTATTTTTTGTTTACGAATTATACGTATTCGTTTGTGTACTTTGAAATTTCATGTGATATTACTATTCTCTAAGGCTATTTGATATTGTTTCCTACTTAATGAAAATTTAAGTGCCTTTCATTCCTGTGAAGCTATTCGTCCCACTGAGCCGTCAGTTTTGAACTGAGGCTATTTTTTAATAATGAATCTCTAATTAGTGCCAAAATGCATTTTTAATATCATCACTAAACATCGCAGCTGTGATCTATCTCTCGGAGACGTATTTATAATAATGACAATAGCTAGGAGGATATAGATGTATAATATTTTATTTATGTAACCTTCTATTGAAGTCAGCATAATATCGACAATTTATAGCAGCTCGTCAGGTAGTTATACATACTGGTTATGGCTTTTATGTTTTGGCATGTCGTTATGAGGACATTAAAATTGTGCTTCGTACCCTGTGTGTTTTATTTTGTTACTCCTTGTTTAATTTGCATGCTATTAGTTTGTGCAAGTCCACGGAATGCAGATGGTTGCAGAATTCACGTTAATGCTAAGTATAACAAAGGTAAAGAATAATCTTTGTAATTTACGTTGTTAGATGTATCGTTGTAACAATTAACTCTCGATGGGTCGTAATGTTGTTAACGCTTTGCCAGGAGGAGGAGGAATGTTCGACGGAGGAGAGCGAGGACGAAGAGCCAGCCCCCAGGAGACGAGGCAAGAAGCCAATCAAGGCGTCCGCAGAAAACCCCGCGGAGTGCAAGCAGCAGTAGCGCTGACTTACCCCCTAAATCGCTTACGAAGGTCATAAGGCTCAATTTCGGACGCCAAGAAAGTTCTTGAGTACGGAATTGCATGTTTGGTGCTGTCATGTTCTATTATAAACAATAGACCTTGTGTGAATATGCGTCGGATATCTAAAGACTGCGCCAGTATTTTAGGTCTCCAAGGGATGTAAATGTAACGTCGGTTGCTGCAGTGACTCGTTTTAGTAAATAGGTGTGCGGTTAAGCGTCACAACAAAGTTATTCCCACTAGCTGCATAATGTTAACCTCCGTTGTAAATGGTAACTCTGTTTACTTTCAAATGTTTCCCCTTTACATTCCTAATTTGTTGACTTAGAACAATTTAAAAAAGTAATGGATTTAGAAATGTTAAGTTATCCGCCTTTTTGTTCGTTAATTTTTGTAGTTATGTCCAATATTATACTGTTTATTTTTGTAATATTATAATGTCAGTGGTGCATCTTGATGTGTGCGCTTCGGTAGCTGCTAGAGGAAGCTCGTGAGACTAATATGTGATGTAGTTACACTGCCCATAAGATTGTTAACGCCAGTTTAACTGTTTTTGAAACAGTATTTTATTATTTCAAACACCATTATTGTAATTGCATCAATGTATGTCTAAATATTAGGCGTAATTGTTAAGTTGTGGTCATTGTGAGTGAAGGCTGTACTGGACACCAGTGATAATATAAATAACATTGGTTATAGTTACTGAAACTGCATTGCGTACACCAGCTATAGGTTATTTGTACACATAACATTTTCTAAAATAAACATTAATTATTGAATTTTGCTATTTTAATACTTCACAAAGCGTCGTACCTCTAAATCTAAATGTATCGACACGTTGGCCGAAATTACGCGTGCTATCCTTTTTCATATACCGGCAATACAATAGCCGCCATAGTATGGCAGCGTGACAGCGCTATCGTGCCTTAGCTCTACTAGCGTGCGAACGAACGAGATAAAAAGCGTGATATAGCCTAATCGGGGGCATCATACTAGGCTACAATTGGTGCAATTTTTTTAAAGTAACAGCCGAGATTACGCCGCTTAATTCTGACAGGTGTATTCCTATCCCTACATTAATTTTATAACATACATTTTCTTTATTTACACACCAAAACACTCATGAAGTGTAAGCCGCGGTTTATACGCGTGTGGCGGTGGCGGTTTGTGTCAAAGTAACAATATAGAAGAAGAAGGACGTCCTGGCTTAAAAACCTGTGTGAATTGTTCGATATGAACTCCACCTCACTGTTTAGGGCTGCAGTCTCCAGGTTCCGAATAGCCCTTATGATAGCCAACCTTCGATAGGAGATGGCACCACAAGAAGAAGAACACAATATAAACGTGATAGTACGTAGCATAGCGTCGTTTGGAGAATTACGCCCGCGCCTCCAGGCGACGTCGCCTGCCTAGGTTTATATTGTGTTACTTTGACACAAACCGCCACCGCCACATATCTCTTCTGTATAAACCGCGCCTAAGATTAATTTTAGAGATAGATTCTAAGTGTGTTTCAGAAAACTTTGAAGTAGGATGGAAGACAACAACTGAAGGAAGGTGATGACTCGTGGATACGTTTTTGGAGCTGGCTTGCCGGGGAGCTGCGTCGCTAAAGAAGAATCTTTCTCTGTCAAAAGTGAGTGCATACAACTATCTGCATATCTTGATTTAAAGCTGCAATCATACTAGAGGGCTACCATGATTTCTTTCATTGCGTATGACTCTGATTTTTTCCATACTTCTTGTCGCCGCCAGCGCGACGTTCGCTCTCTGAAAAACGCGGGACGAGGTCATTTTCTATGCAGCAAAGGCACGTCGCGGATCCTACTAGATGGGATGCAGCGGAATAATTATCAATGAAAATAATAGTAATAAATAATTTGATAAATGCGATCCCTGTTATATAAAATACATGTATGTGTTGTCAGTATCTTGCGCAACAAAGTGTCTGCAGTCTTGCACCTAATCGAAATGAAATATGAAACGAAAATGATGAATAACTTATCACCAAGATCTGAATGCTATGATCGATTTCTAACATGCATCACCAACTGAAGATTTATTCGCTTTACACAAAATAATTAAACCTGTAAATATGAATGTTATTGAACTTTGGGGATTTATTTCAGTGGGAGCAGAGGGTTGGACGTGTGTATTATTCCGGAAGAAACAAACCCCAGTCAAAGTGCTTTCTGGGCAGCTTTCTTTCTTCCTATTAAAGGTAAGATTCAGTGTGACATTCTTAATTCCGTATTTACTCAGATATCTGACAGTTCAAATGGTTAGCCTTTCCCTTCCCTTGCGTCAAATATACTTTGTAACAAGAAAACAGGGTTCGAATTCATAATTTATTATGATAATTATAAAATTGATTGGAAACACAATTTCACGCCGTATATTTCCGATCATGGTGCGCGAAAAAAGAATCTCGCAAACATGAAATCTTTTTTTTTTCACTGTTTTCTGTCGTTTATAATTCACTGTGACGAGAAACTATAATGTGGAAGACTACTTGATGTTTGGTCTGGATTGGTTTGCTCTTGATAATTTTGAACCCTGCATGAAAATGATGAATAACTTATCACCAAGATCTGAATGCTATGATCGATTTCTAACATGCATCACCAACTGAAGATTTATTTAATTCACACAAAATATTACCTGAAAACATGCAAGTGCTTGAACTTTGTGTATTTATTTCAGTTGTCCAGTGGGATCGGACACGTGTCTGATTCTGGAAGAAACAATGGACTGTAAAGTGCTTTCTGAGAAGCAGAAGCCTTTCTATTATAGGTAAGAGTCGGTTTATTTATATGATGTAGTCTTAATTCCGTATTCTTTTTAATAATTCTTCTGACGATTCGTCCGATTCGCCGCGGATAAGTGTGCGAGGTGTCATAGAATTTCATACAACCAATTCGGTATGTCAAGTTTTTTTTTGTCTTTATATTTTTTACGGACAGAAGACATAATTTTAAGATACCTATTTCATTCTTATTGCGATTCATCGAGTTTATCAATATAAATTTAATTTTTAAATGATTTTGATCTGTAATCTCTAAGTGCAAAAATGGTGGAGAGAAAATAATTCGAACTCCATGGAGAAAAACTACATACAGCTGTATTTAAAAAAATTAAAACCTGCCTCCTCTTTCTAACTCTATGCTGGAAAAAGATACGGCAACATCAAATGTCAAATTCTGACATTGTGAAAGTATTTTTTTTTCTTAATGGCCGGTTATTTTATGTTGATTTTATGTTTACCAAGGAGTTCACAGGTATGCCAGTGACGTCACTGCACGGACCGAAAAACGACGTTATTTTATTAAAAATATCTGTAATCCTTTCATTTTAAAATCTCTGACATAGAAAATATTATTATTGAGACAATTATCTCGAAATGGTTTTCAATTCAGCCCACCAAAAAAAAACTTGACATACCGAATTCGAAAATTCGATTCGTTCGCCTCTATTCCACAAGCTATTTTTAGCGTAATCGTTGCAGGATCGATATATAGGGTGAAATTGATATCATTAGCCTCCTTTTAAACTAAGAGTCTACCCATCAAACTAAACAACTTTTACATTGGGAGCAAACCAATTGGAGCAAAAAAAAAATCTGCTGTACATTGAGTCACGTAGGCAGCGGCGGCGGGTGCAGTTTAGTATGGGACAGCAGATTTTTTTTTTGCTTATTGGTTTGCTCCCATAGTAAAAATTGTTCAGCTTGATGAGTAGACTCTTAGTTCAAAAGGATGCTAATGATATCAATTTCACCCTGTAGTATCACCACGATATTTCCAAGATCAATCTGTGTCGAAGCGATGTCGTGGCGATAACGCTCGCTCAGTAAAAATCGTTATGTCAAATTTCCTTCGTCTCTTAATTAGACTTTGAAATGAGAAAATGATGAACAACTTATCACCAAGATCTGAATGCTATGATCGATTTCTAACATGCATCACCAACTGAATATTTATTAGTAACGAAAAATCGTCACCCTGTCAATATGCAAGTTCTTGAACTTTGGTGGTTAGTTTCAGTAATCCAACTGGACTGGACTGGAGACGTGCCGTGCGGCCTTCCAGATTCAACAGTCTGGAAGAAACAATGGGCGGCGAAGTGCTGCCTGAAACTGTGTTATGAAGCCTTCCTATCTAAGGTAAGATTTAGTTTACTCACATTCTAGTGTAACGACACAAAGCCGGAACTCAGTGTGATTAAACTTGCATATGAATAGATATCAATTAGAAGATAGCTTCTTGAAGCGCGTGCAACGGCAGTAGTACCGCGAAAAAAATCGTAATCCATTGCTATAAGGATCAAAATGGCGTATACCCGTATGGGTGTAGCGGCGTTGCGAGTGCTAGTTTTCTGGTCCAGCTTTGCCGAGATATCTATTCAGGTGGCTAAAGAATGTTTAAAAAATCAGTGTCGAATGTCGATATATAATAGTTCAGTAGGCCTACCAAGTGTTTTCTCTGTACTGTAGATGCGGTGCCAATTTTGTATGACATAATTAGGTCTCAACATAACCACTAGGAGCGCTGTACGAAATTCAATACAAAATCTGTAGTTTACTACATTGTAAACTCATGGTAGAGCTACTGCATTCACCCATGATATCTACACCTCTTTTCTCCCCTCCGGACGGAAAGCGTCAATTCTCGTCCCGCTGCGCTAAACGAAGTTGCCGATTTCCACCTCGGTCGAGGAGAGAAATGGTATACTAACCTCGGACAGTAAATAAGAAAGCCTCAGATCATTACATGAGATCTGAGACCTTTCTTTCTTTCCTGTCCTCGTTGTATAATCTACTATTAATTCTTGTTTATCTTAGGAGCCAGCGCACACCTGGCGAAGCGCAGCGCATTGCATTTTTCACTGCCAAATCAATATCGACTTTGTTTGCGTTGAAATAACATCGAAAATCAACTATCTCCATTAATAGTCCCCGAGAGCATCGAAGCTAAGGGTTGAACTACACATGGCCGCACGCTATTTAAGATAGACGGAACGCGATCGCCTACGGCGTGCGATCGCACGCGATCGCGTTCCGTCTATCTTAAATGCTCTAGCAAATGACGTTCCTGAGTGACAGAAAAGGATGGAGCGACGGAAAAGTGCGATCGCGTGCGGCCATGTGTAGTTCAACCCTAATTGAGGCGAAAGTTGCGTTAATTGATATTTCATTTTATTTCTACCGTCAACCATTTTAAAATCTGCTCTGCGCTGCGCTTTTAAATTAGATATTTGAAGAATCTTAAAATGATGAATAACTTATCACCAAGATCTGAATGCTATGATCGATTTCTAACATGCATCACCAACTGAAGATTTACTTGTCCTATCCATTCTGTGAATACAATTATTGACAATATCTGATCGTTGTATTTTCATATTGTTACAGATTCCCGTTGCACCAATAGAAAAACGAAATGAACTTGCTGTATCTCAATTTCTTGACTATACTAATTTTACATTTTCCTACATTATGAAAATAAATTTTACAATCGAATTTGCATTGTTTTTTTTTGCTGCTTCTGTCACAAAGTGTAGGGACACACCTGCGGAACGTTCAGCGCCGAACGTTTGGTTGAACACGCGCACAACGCTTTTCCCTATTAATACCGGCGACTCACCAGTACGCGCCATTTTTCCTAGTAGACGCGTATTCAAACGATCGTTCGGCGCGGAACGTTCCACAGGTGTGTCCCTTCACTTAAGGCGTATCAGCCGTGGACCACTCTCCTCTCACTCACACTCTATACTAATCGATGAGAAAGAGCGCGTGGCTCCGGTCAGAATTTTGCTGTTTTCTTTGAAAAATTCGACGATTTTTATTAATTTCGAAAAAGTAAAAAAACCACATCATTCTAAATTGTATTGTGAACAATATAGTAAATTTTCATTTTGTTCCGATTAAAAATGTAAGAGTAAAATGGTTACAACTGGAAAAAAAGGGGTGACTTTAAGAGTCCCTTTTCTTCGGTTTTATTCATTAAAATCGATTTCTAGAAAAACCACATCACTTCTCATATCCTGTAGATGGTTCAGTTTAAATTTCAGCTCAAAAAGTGCCATAGTTAATGAATAAAATGGTTACAAAATTACCCAAAACCGGCAGGTAGCCCCTTAAATCATATTCACCCCACCACTTAATAAAACACGCAAGTTTTATAGGTTCTTTATTTAACTTTCAATGATGTAACAATGTATTTATCACGATTTGTCTTTTTATTACTACACGCTCAGATCTGGGGTCTACAAAATAATACATTTCGTGAAAAAGATCAGTTAACAACGATTTATTTAGTGACATCTCAAAATTTATGTAGTTGTAAACGAATAATTTACACGTAACAATAGTTCAATAAATGTTCAGTTCAATTGTCACTAAAACAAACCATAATAACATTGTAATCAAAGATGTTATTGGTCTTCGCTGCGCTCCGACCATGCATCTTTGATTCTAATAATATTTCTAAAGTTAAGATAGATATAGAAAAACATTTGAAGATTGTTCTGATACTATTACGTGAAGGTTTAAAAAGAATTTATTTTGTACTCTAATTCGATATTAAATAATTTACACTGGTTTCCAAATAAGTAGATCTAAAAAAATCGGTTAGGAGACTACAAAAGTTCTGGATTCTGTAATTAAGTACAATTTATCTAATATCTTACTATTAAATAGTGCAATGTTGATTTTGACACCATGGAGCGGAACGATACTAATTATAAACTTATTATTTTCGGAAGAAACGTTAATTTGTAATAATTTAATTTAGTAAAAATCATGGCGACGACACTCACCATTTAATAACCATGTAATAAAAACCAAAAAAGAGATTTATAAAAAATTTGAGCCATGCTTGGTCTTCAGTCTGACAATATTCATTTAGCACCAAATTGTCTTAAAAATAATCTATAGTATAACAGCTAAGGGACAATAATATCGCTATCATAGCTACTCAAACAGGGAATGATGCGATATGGTAAAAATTGTTAATAACTTACAGCAATTAGTAAATAACTCTAGCAAATTTATATTGCTAATTAATACATTATACAGATTTCACATTGACTCTGTACATACTATAAACACAATGTTATATTACGCATTTTACTAGTCCTTGATAGTTTTGTCGTATTTTATGGCGTAATTTGAAAACACTTGTGTGCTGGTCACAAAAAAATCTCATCATGTATACATCGTATGTATTACTCTTTTAGAGTGGTAACTTGGGCTAGGGTCTCTAAACATCTTTATAAATTGGCTATTACAAACTAAAATTATATATAATTGCTACAGGTTTTAAAAAACAAAAAGTCAAGACAGTTTAGATAGATATTGCTGCATAATTAAATTGCTTGGGTAAAATCATACCGTTAATTCTTAAATTGAATAATTTAAGAGTAACAATAATTATAAATTGGAGGACTTAAAAGGAAATTGACAATAAATATTTAAAAACATTCCAAACAACAAAGGGTACAAACATTTCATTCCAAGTAAAAAGAGGGGATAAAGAAATGTACAACAATAAATAATACTATTATAGAAAAAAAGTCTACTCGTTGCTTACGATTACAAACTTGGCAAAAATGTTATAAGCGACGATAACCTCTAAAATTGCAGTAATCTCTAAAATCTCAGAGATCAATTCAAAACTGTAATTACTGCAAGCGGACCTTAGCATGAACTAAAATTGCTCTCTACGTATCAAGACAGGATAAAGGTGTGCTGGAGTCTTCATCCGCTATGTGTGATAGACCTCGCAACTCTATATTCTGGCTTGTTCACCGATGTGCGACCATTGAGGTAGTAACCGAGGCGAGTGCCCGTCCTTTACTTATTCTTCAACTGTGGTTTCTAACAAATAGTCAATAAAATTAAGTAATCAAAGTCAATTAAGTACCGATCGTTAAAAATTGTCAAAACAAGATGCGTCGACACACACGTGCAAAAAAAAACTCATTCTAATATCAGATTGAAAATTATAAAATTTCTAAATTTTGATAAAAGTACAAAAACAACCTCTGCTGGCAACCGTAGTATATTAAAATCCCTATAGCAATTCAAAACTAAGACGGCATTCTCTTAATTTGTTTACGGCAAAAATAACACAACTAAATTCTGACAAAACGTTTAAAATAGGTGCACATTTAATTGACAAAGTCATTTTATACAAAAACGTATTGTCTGAACACAACTGTCGTTACATGCTGGCCAACTAAAGACGATCCTGGGCTATGGTAAAATTAGTTTTGCCAACGACCAATGTTTAAAAAATTTACGCTGGCAACACTAATTGGCAGGACACCAATCACCATTGACCGTCAGCGTCTGAGATATGGAATTGGAGATGTACAATTTGAGCTTCGAGCCGGCCCATGTACTATGTTATGGTTAGGTCAATTAAGCTATCTCCTTTTTTAACTAGAGCAAATTAGCTATATGCATCTCTTATTGAGTGAATAGGACGAAACACGTACTGACTTCTCCCTCAACACCAATCACAGATCAATATCAGCAGTGCAATTTTTGAAAGCCACACGTCATTCGGTCATCTCACGATTCAAAAATCGCCCTCCTGATCGATGTTGAGTGTTTGCCAATTACAGAATATCAATCGCCCCTCAGGATAATCTTTCGCTGACCATGTTTCTCATCACGCCAAGCATAGTCGCGATTTTCACCGTCAAAAATATCAGAGAAAGTGTCTTTCGAGACGGAACGGACCCGACCGACGTCCGTTCAGTTGTCACGCGGGCGTCTTCGCTTTCTTACCGAATGGAAGGTTGATGCGCCTCTTCCTCGGCTTCGGCAATCCCTCGTCCTCCATCAGAGAAGAGTCCGTTGATTCTTCTTCTGGTGGGGTGTTGCTTGACGGGGTTTGGGGGTCATCTTCCGGTAGGGGCCTTTGTTTAGCGAAGGGTATGCGTGGGGCAGGCCGGGGTTCGTCAGGGTTGACGACTACAATGTCGGAGCTTCGTGAGCGGACGATGCCGGGGAGAGGGCGGCGCGGGGGCGGCAGGGGTGCGCCTGCGACAGATCGCATGGAGGCGCGCAGTTGGGGCTGCGACTGAGAGTGGATTGATCGAGATAGATCTTCGCCGGTCCAGTTGACACTGTAAGATTAAGGTATTTCGTTTTTAAGTAATTTGTCTGCGTTGACTTGAAAAAAGTATCATAATCTATCGGTGTGCCAAATTTTATCCAAATCTGATCAGCCGTGATTGAGTGACAAACATCCAAACTTTTATATTTAAAATATTAGTAGTATTACGGAGCTCGTTAGCGTAGTAGAACTTTAGTATTGGAAATAATCAAGAAGTCAAGCAACGTCCAGTCAAGTCAGTTTTTGGAAGGGTTACTGTTTTATTGGTATTCGATCTCTAGCTCCTCCGACCTTCGGAAGGCAGGTGTTCTTCTGTCGAGTCGATGGCATGTTATTGAGTTTAACTTGGCATCGTGGTAAAGAGATTTGTGGACCAGCATTAGAGGTTTACTGATTGCCCAGGGTACGCCGGGCTTACGTACGTCACTCGCGAAGGCTCATTCAGATATCGCCAAATGAAAGATAATTGAAACAGCGAAAAACGAATTGGTTGTTCCTTAGGAAATGCCAATGGCTACTCGACGCAAATGTATACCGGAAGATTTTTTTCTTCGCGATTGCAGTATTGATCCAATAATTAAAGTTTTTCAGTTTGATGGTCTGAGGCACCAGCTAAGTACAGTCTGTCTATAAAGTCGTGACATCAAAGTTTGAGGAACTACAGCGCTTTAGTATGGTGGTGTTGCCAGGTCAAGCGTGATTTTGACGTTCTTGCGTGGAGGCAGCGCCGTCATTTTTTGTCAAGACTTTTTAGACAGACTGTATACTGTTTATTACACTGTATACAAGGTGTTACAAAAACACAAATAAACATTTAAGGGGGTGGTTTAGACCATCAAACTCGACAACTCTCACTATGGGACCAATATCGAAATCGCGAAAAAAATAATTTATGTTCTATACTCTACAAATCGACTCGAGCTAAAATATGTATGGGATATCAAATATATTGTTTCGCGATTTCGATGTTGGTCCCATAGAGAAATTCGTTCAGTTTGACGGTTTTTTTCTTACTTATGTAACACCCTGTATTGAGCGAGCCCTGTGAGTGATTGTCATACGATATGGCTTATTAAGCAAACCAATCGGGGCATAAAAAAATCTGCTGTCCCAAACTAAACTGTACCCGCCGCCGCTGCCTACACGACTCAAATGTTGGGACAGCAGATTTTTTTTTGCTCCGATTGGTTTGCTCCCGTAGTAAAAGTTGTTCAGTTTGATGGGTAGACTCTTAGTTTAAAAGGATGCCAATGATATCAATTTCATCCTGTATATTTTGTGCTAATACTCACTTATCACCGCCAAGCACAAAGTGGACCTGGTCGGCCGGCACCGCCCTCCGCCTGTCTTCCACGACGGGACTCCTGCGCACGTCGTTGTATTGCTTGACCCGCAGCTCCTCGGTAGACACTCTCTTGTCTTCCATCCTCCTCTCCCGCGCCTCCTGAGCCAGCCGCTCTTCTAGTTGCAACCTGCAATTATACAAAACCTATTTGAATCTTGTTTCAGTGAAAATTTATCATCGTCATCATACGTTAGTCCACAACACATGCTCGATTGGTAGACTTCGTATAGGTATCAGAATTTGTTCTTCAGCGTCACTATCCTTCACATTCACATTCCTCACCTCACTGTTTAAGCATCGGTGGCGAGATGCGGAGAGATATGCACATGTACAGGATGTAAACCAAAATGTGTTACATATTTGAGGGGGCTTCAGACTATCAAACTGAACAACTTTCACTTTGGCGCATGCATATGCTCACGACTATATTCCCCGAGGGGGTAGTCAGAAATATTCGGAAACCTCAGAACATCCACGTTTCACCAGTAGTACCGAAACTCTGTCCAGTGTGTGTCCTCTGTCACTTTGGCGCCTTTAAGGAAATCGCGGAAAAAAGTCTGAGACTTTTAAAACATGTAACGCATTTAAGTTTACACCTGTATACTAAAACCTGCCCAGAAATACGGATTATGGAATATATTGACAGATCACTGATTTACGTAAAAAGTGGTTATGTTTATTTTCTCCCCTCCGGACGGAAAGCGTAAATTTTAGTCCCGCTGCCTAAACTGTTGTCCTTTCCACCTCATTCGAGAAAAATAGTATACTAACCTCGGGCAGTAAATAAGAAAGCCACGGATCACCTTTCTTACTTTCCTGCCCTCTGTGTGTAATCTACTATAAATGTTAATATTAAAACATTACCATATTGGTATCGATTCGGTATTGCCACGACTTAACTTAACTAAATTTATTCCTGTCATTTTCTAACATTCGACTAAGAAAAGAGACAGAAAACCAAGAACTGACTTTAGTGCTGTCAAAGTGACACTACACGCCCAAAATAAGATGGCATCATAATGCACGCCATCTTATTTAAGTCGTTTTTGGGCGTGTAGCGTCACTTTGACAGCACTAAAGTCAGTTGTTGGTTTTCTGTCTCTTTTCTTAATCGAATGTTAGAAAATGACAGGAATAAATTTAGTTAAGTTAAGTCGTGGCAATACCGAATCGATACCATTGAAATACATACCTCGCTTCAGCCAATCTCAGATCCAGGGGGTAGTGGGGGGCATCAGCTTCGCTTCCCGACGAATCCTCGCGCCAACCGAAATTGTCCGCCACTGGAATACCATCATACACACGTCAATATACTCCTACATTTAAGATCAATCGTAGACGTGCTTAAACTAAATGTTAGCTATTTAGATTCAAAGCTTTTTCAGGATGGCAAGAACTTTTACGATACAAAACATTTCCCTACTACCTACTAATATTGCTAAATTCAGTGCCCAGGCAAAACTTAAGGCTGCACCGAGCCTATTGTGCTGCCCCCAATCGTATTTTTTTAATTCTTAACAATGAAACAATATTTCCAAAAAACAAGAATGTCACATTGTAGTCATTGCTGATTTTCAATTTATCGGGTCACTGCGGATTTGTTTTTATAATGTTTGTAGTTATTATCGTTAAACAATATTAAAAAAAAACAAGAATGTCACATTGTAGTCCTGATTGTCTTTCAATTTATCGAAACATTACGGATTATTATGTTTTATGCTTGTAGCTATTATCTTTAAAACCGCCAAAAGCGGCCACTTTGACATTCTTGTTTTTTTGGAAATATTGTTTAATTGTATAGAAATAAAAAAAAATACGATTGAGGGCAGCACAATAGGCTCGGTAGGCTCTTAATTGATGAAAAGCAGGATTCAAGCCCAACCCGCCACATAATTTTTCAAGTAGGGAGTAAAACTTTCCTATTTTACAATAGTGAACAAAACAATACACAACTTCAAAGAGCCAACAAAATGTTTTCCACATCCCATGAGTTCGTACTATTCCTTAACTTACATAATGAGAAACATAAAACATCGTAACAAAACCTAACTTAGTTCTAATGTAAGTATTTGGGTTTCTTCCCTAACAAAAGCATGTATGAAATAGTTTTAATAATATCGCAAAATGTCAAGCAACAATAAACAAAACAATCTACATAAAATAAGTAATATAAAACATCCTTACCTGCAGTGCCATAAAAACAGTCGCTAATTGAACAAGCAATAGACTAATCTACGAAAAAAACATCGCAAAAAAGGTAATAAGTGGGGAATTTGGCAAAAATAAAACAAAATCACAATCGTCAAAAGCTTTCAAACGTGCATAGGGTAAATGGTAAAAACAATAATAACCTGCAGAAGACACTCAGATGCAGAAACGCTCACTAAAGTTAATCCTTCATTAAATCTCTTGCTGTCACTTTTTGTCTTGACGTAGTAAAAGCTAGCAAGAGATTTAATGGAGGATTAACTAAAATGAGCGTTTCTGCAACTTAGTGAAGTCTATGATTATTTTTAGCGAAATCTAAAATAACCAAAAATAGCTAAGAGAGTTTTAAATTGAAGCAAGCATATTACTACTATATTCCCCGAGTACATAATATATTCTGATAAGCTTTCTGTTACCGAAATTCTGTCCAATGTGACGGAGAGTGACCCCGTGCCGTGGCCGTTTATATTGGACAGTGGTTAAAGTACATGCCTCGGAAAAGTCAGTTGTGTTACAAATCGTACATTACTTCCGAGAAACTCATATGGCACGAGTCGGCCTTAACAAGGACCGAACCATTGCCCCCTGCACAGCAGACTTGGTTACTCGCCACTAGGCCACCACGACTTATTAAAAGCGAAGCAATTTTGAGCAAATTTGGAGCAAATTTATCCATAGAGAAACAAACAGTTTTCTTTCTGAGAATATTTTGGCCCCAGACAACATTTTTCTTGTAATCTAGGTATGTTAAAACACGATTATTTAACACTTGCAGGTTTTAGGATCAATTACTATTTGGGAGTGACATTATTAACACATGCATAAGGATTAACAGTTTTAAGAAAACCCACACCACCAATACCGCTCAGTATAATATCTATAACTATTTCATACATGCTTTTTGGGTCACAATAGTTTATGAAAAAAAAAGAAAACAGCTTGAAAGCTTCCTATCGATTGTGATAACAACATGAACTTTCCGTACATATTTATTAAACCAAAATAAAAATAAAATACATTAAGAAGTGTTGCTTAAAGTAAAGAAATAAATAATTGTCGTTTTAAACTTATCATTAGTATAAAATGAGAAATTTGGATTAGATCAGGAACTAAAATCAAAACGAATGTACCCTCCTTTTGGCTTCGTTGGCTATAATGTTTTGAAACTTAAAATATAAATTAATTGAAACTAAAGTCAAATAAACTAAATTATTTAGTAAGCAATTTAATTGTTATAATTTCATTGAAAATGGATTAAATTATAATAGAGTAAGGTACAAATCTTAAGTACGTTATAATAATAAGAAGTTTTTAGAATAAAATTATAACTAAAAAAATTATATAACGAAAAGTTGAGCACTAAATAAATCTAGCAGATTGTTTAATACTTTCATCGAAAAATGTTTATTGTATCACAATTATTTCACTATTAATAGTCCATCCACATTATTAAAATTTTTGTATAAACACCTATCTATAAAATATTTAAAAAACATTTAAAAATAGGGGGATCAAAAAATACACATTTCATAGGATTTGAGTCGTAGGTAAGGGGCACAATTTTTTGTACTATTTACAACATTCCGAATGCTTATAGTATTAAGGGGAACTGACATAAAGAACGAGTTCGTTTAGGGTCACTTTTGTCCCAATTCAGTACCCTTTCATAACATATGAACTAAGAAAGCTAGCCAAGCGCGGATTAATTAACAAAATTGAACTTTATTGATACTTTAATTACATATCATTTCACAGTGTATGAAAGAATATTCAGAACGTTTAATAGTTATTTGTTATGCTAGGCTGCAAAGTTGCTTTTTGCAAGCGAAGGATTCTAAGATTGAACCACGAGCGAAGCGAGTGGTTCAAATATAGAACCCCGAGCTTAGCGAAGGTTTCAAGGTACGAGATGCAGAATAACTTTGCAGCCGAGCGAAACACACAACTTTTCACCTCACAACAGCGAGGAAAAAAAGTCAATTGCTAAAAAGAACATTAAAAAAAAAATCGTGCTGGCCAGTGACATGAAATAGGTAGTTATTAAGCATTTTCAGTGGATTCGCGGTACTTATAGAAAAATATTGAATAGACAGATTCGAATTTCAAAAACTCTTTCCACGCTAGCGGATAAAATGCACTTTTGCACTCAGTTTTCGAATGATAAACAGAATCTTTCCGAGCTTGTGAGGTGAAAAATTATTTATGAACTCAATTTATCATCGAGTATGTTAAGTATGAATGCAGATAACTGTAAAAGGAGAGGAAGGCGAAAGAAAAGGTGGATAGATTGTGTGAACGATGAAATTTGTAAGAAAAGAGCGAACTCTGAAACGACAGCTTTTGATATGAAAAGAAAAAGAAAACACAAATAATGCAGGGCTGGATGATGATGTGCTTAAGTACCTACAAATAAAGTTCAATATTGTACTGACAGGAACGAAATAGCTGCATTGCGGCTCGTTATTTGAGACAGCTTTTAAGTATCTACTGCTTTATATTTTTAAGAACATTCAATGTATATTTGTAGTTCGCTTTATGGTCAGCTCATCTGAAGTTAAATTAATTGGCACTAGAATCTATTTCTACTTGTTAAAAATCAAAACAAAACAAAACTTTCAAACAATACTACTTCTACAATGTAAATGTCTTTTACTAGTCAGAATAATTATCTTTAAGAAACTGTTATAAAAGTCAGCTTGCACAACGCTATATTCGAACGTATTTACTAAATATATTATTTTTCACTGCTCCTACTGGTGAGTGGTATAGATATTTACACAAAGCCTAAATGCGTTTAAATATAGTGTGGTGCAAGCCGACTTAGGGTTGAGAAACATTGACCGACGGCGAACAACGGCGAGTCCATAGAAAAAGCTCGTTTAGTATAATGTGACACCGTCCGAATCCTCCGCCGTCGCCGCAGCGAATGACGCCGAACGCGATCCCATACTAATCGGAATCTTTTGTATGGATAAGCCGTCGTTCGTCGTCGATCAATACGTCTCAACTCAACACTTAAAAAGCGCGTGTCATGATCAATTTACAAAATTAAATATTGTTCGTAGTTGTAGATGTACCAATGATGACATTGATAATAAATATAGCCTTAAATTGAATAAGATACGTGTGAAAATTTATTACCACTTGACAAAAACAAACCACGACTTTGTAACCCGATCCGTTTTGCTCGTTTTGCTACAAATATTTGAGAGATCATCAACACGCGCCATTTTAGTTTTATTCTTTATCCGTATCTATTAAGGCCTCCGCTCATTGCAACGATTTTATCGAGCGATAATATCGCTGCGATTTTGCGATAATTGTTTCCAGTACATTTTGTATGGGGACGCGCGCGATCCTACACACTGCCGCGATATTATCGAGCGATAATATCGCTGCGATTTTGCGATAATAGTTCTCAGTACATTTTGTATGGGGACGCGCTCGATCCCACACACTGCCGCGATATTATCGCAACTCTTTCGACTACATTCAGTGGTGGGGCGCATGCCGGACGCGAATCGCGGAATCGCTGCAGTGTAAGGTGTCGCGATATCGCTGTCGATAATATCGCTCGATAATATCGCTGCAATGTGCGGAGGCCTTTACGAGCTTAAATCTGTTTGGCCTTTCAAACTTCAAAGATAAATTCTCCGACAAATATTCTGAAAAAAGTATATAGCTGCCTAATACATATACAATTACTGATGCTTTTAAGGAGCCTTCGTCATGCATTGGTGACGAAATCCTAACTAATACACAAAGTTCAATGTTCATGAAATTCAGTATAAACACATGAATAAATAACCCTACAGAACGAAAGCTTTCATACAAGCTGGCGGTTTCGGTGCTCGCACACATTATCCCGACTGAGTGTGTGTAAATAGATATTATTCATGTGGTATAAAGATAGCATATGACGTGGAGACAATAAGCCGAAAGACCAAAAGGATTCGACCGCTCGTATAATTTGTTAATAATAAACAGTTTTACACTTCAGTACATAGTCCTAATATTGAGTTTTTAGATACTATCCAGCCAGAAAAAAAACCGATGAAATTATATTCTCAAACAACAATCACACCCTTAGTTGCGCACAGACGAGCGCAAACTTAGTTGTGTAACGAATCGCGCGCTTTTACTGATCCGTCTGCGATCTCGGGCATTGTCAACGTCTCTGATGCCAGGGTGAATATTCAGGGCGTTTTAACGCCATCATTCCCCTTCAAAAGATTTCATCTTGTTTAAACGAATATTAATAACATTTTATAGCGCTGATCTAAAAGTCAAGGAGCTCTATTAAAGCACTATGAAATTGTATACCTTTTCGTTTAAACAAGATGAAAAACGGAGAGGGGAATGACGGCGTTCAAACGCTCTGAATATTCACCCGCCAACACCGTGTAGCTATCGGTTCATCACTGCATACGACATACTTCTGATAATAGCATAACCAAGGGGGGTAGGTGATATTGATCAGGGGCCTCTTCCAAAATCCAAATATATGCATAGTACAGTGTATAGCGATTCCTTTTACATTGATTTTTCAATTAAGGTGGTTGGAGAGCTGTCAATTTCATACAAAACGTTGTCGTATAACACTCGTAGACGGTATTAATTAAAGTAATGTTTTATATATGGAAAAATAGCTTAGAAAATCTAGTTTGCGCATATCAAATAATGTTTACAATTTGTAATATAATTACGAAGATATGTTGTATGAATAATTTCAAAGCGTGATATCTTCGTAATAATATTATAAATTGTAAATATTATTTGATATGCGCAAACTGGATTTTCTAAGCTATTTTTCCATATATAAAACATTACTTTTATTAATACCGTCTACGAGTGTTATACGACAACGTTTTGTATGGACGGAAAACACCTTAAGCTCCCCCCTACGATACCAAGTCTGGATACGTGCTTACACGTTCATCAGGTGAAGGAGGGTAAAGACTAAAGACACTCTGGCCTAGGCCTTGAGAACTTGTATTTAGCGTACACACAAAAAAATATCTTGCGTTCGGCGTAGTCTAAGCGTGTCTTCGCACTGGACCATCAGGCCGTAAATTCTTCGTCGCAAGGATCGTCTCATTGGCAGCTTGTCACTAACTGCGTAGACAGTCTAAATAGGCAAGGAAAATGTAATCATAGTATTGCGATACTAGCGGTACGTTCCGAATTACGCCGACATCGCAGTGAGCGCGATAAATGTCGTCCCGATTTGACGTGAGCGCGTCCACAATCGAAAACGTGACGTCAGTCATGACTTCACTACCGACGCCATCTTGCAATAACAGTGATCACGGCTCGGGGCGTTATCACTGTGAGCGAGTTGTCAAAAGTGACGTTTGTTATAGTAAATTTTTGAGCGAAATTTCAAAAGTGGCGTTTAACAGTTTTACAGTCGTACATTTTTGGTTTGTTTAGGTCTCGATTTAGGTTTCTTTAGTAGTATTGGGTTTGATTATGTTCTAAAAAAGAGGAATAAAAGTTTAATAACAAATAAAAAAGAGTGATGAAGAAAATAATAGAAACATTTGAATGTTGTGATGTGAACGGTGTGAGCGCGATATCTAGCGTTCCGAATTGGTAGAACGATATCAGCGCTGTCGGCGCGCTGACGCAAATGAAACGGGTGTTAGCGATGTAATCGCTCACATCGATATTTTTATGAATCGGAACGTACTATAGGACAATGTACTAAAGTGTAAAGTTGTTGTGTGAGGGAGCACGCAGATCATTCGACGTGGTCGTGGAACAGAGAGCCGTCGTCTTGCTTACCTGAGCCGCAGATGGACGCGTCATCTCCGACGCTGAGGTCGTCTTGAGAGCTGCTCATGCGAACTGCAAAAACGTTATTATATTAGTAACTTTTGCCCGTAAAAAACTTTAACAGCCTTTGAAAAAATCAAAAAATTCCATCATTCATCGTCATTTTTGAAAATCATTCCCAAGAGGGAATGATTTTTTGAAAAGTGTTTTCTCAGTGGAACCCTACGTAGAAAATGTATTACAGATTTCATGTTTTTTCTCTCTTACGTCTTAAATGGGTTGTTCAGACCATCATATTAAACAACTTTCATTATGGGACCTCGAGTACGATTTTTGAAATTAACACGTTGAAATCAGCAGTAGAAAAAGAAAGTGATATATCTGTTACGTTAGTAACTAGTAATCTGTGCTTCTAGTAGTTTTATAATAGTGTAGACAATATTGATAGTAATTACCTCTACTGCCGGGCGCGCGTCCGTTGACGTTCCTATAGAGGGCGCTCTCCAGGTACTGGAGACCATTGTTGTTGATGATGTTGAAGCCGCAGAGCCGCTCGATCTGCTTCCATCTGTGCATGCGCTCCTGTCAAACAATATTACACTTTAATACCTCGGTCATAGGGATTACTTTTAGGAGTTTTAATAAATTTACCTATAACTGACTAAATTAACATCTTTTGTGTGAGCCATAATAAAATTGCAAAAAGTGAACTGCCTAGATCCATACACATTTTTTATGTTCAACTAAAAGCATTTACTGGTGGAGTTAGCCTTGTATGGACGCAGCATATATGAACCACCCAAAAAAAATACTTACCAGTAATCCAAAAATTACCTGAGTCTGTTTTATGCATGGTGTAGTTACAAGCTCATTTCTAGGCACCTCTTTAAATAGGCTGTCATTTTCTCTCAACTGAATACAAGCTAAAGCGATAAGGACCCCTTCTTTTACACGTGACCAGATATTAATACCTGTAACTCCTGAGTGACTTCGTTGAGAGCGGTGCGCGCCTCCACTATAGACCTGTCCACGTCGTCTATAGACTTGCCGTGTGTTGACACGAACGCGCCGAGACTTGAACTTACATAGTTACACAACAGTTAGTGTGTACCTGTAACTCTTGCGTGACTTCGTTGAGAGCGGTGCGAGCCTCCACTATGGACCTGTCCACGTCGTCTATAGACTTGCCGTGCGTTGCCACGAACGCGCCGAGACTTGAACTTACATAGTTACACAACAGTTAGTGTGTACCTGTAACTCCTGAGTGACTTCGTTGAGAGCGGTGCGCGCCTCCACTATGGACCTGTCCACGTCGTCTATAGACTTGCCGTGCGTTGACACGAACGCGCCGACGAGACTTGAACGTTTCTTACGTAGTTTCTCGCACTGAAATGCAGAGATGTAATTAATTAAATATCGCAAATGCGGAAATAAATATCATTGCACTGATTACTTTATACAGGGTGTAAGAGACAGCCCTCCGCCGACTGAAACAGTGAACTCAGACCATCAAACTGAACAACTTCCACTATGGAGCCTTCCTCAGGAAACGCGAAAAAAAAATCAGCTCTCCCATACATTTGGGTCGGGTAGGTACGACAGTTTTGTATTGGACAGCTGTTTTTTTTTCGATTTCCTGAGGAAGGCTCCATAGTGAATATTGTTCAGTTTGATGGTCTGAGTTCACCGTTTCAGTTTGCGGAGGGCTGTCCGTTACACCCTGTAAATGTGTTGTTTTTTGTCATCCCTAACGTAGCGACATCAGTATCAGGTTTTTAAAACATGGCTGATGATGATGATGAGGTGGTGGCTTGACACTTGGTCCGGTATCCACCAAAGCCAAGATGGGTGGAAAGGAGAAGAACGGAAATGCTTATAGAGGCTAGTGTGTATCCACTGAGGCTGAGCGGAGATGTTTGCTGGCTTGTTTACAAGCGACAAGCGGATCGATCGCTCGCTGTCGGCCGAACACCGCTCACATCTCCGCTTGACTCCGTTCCGCTCCGCTTTGGTGGATTCCGGGCCTAAGTTATTCAATTTTTATTCAATTTCAATGCTATATCTTTGAAACTTCCAAACTGCTTGCAAAACGTTCAAAGCTTAATCCATGCAAAAACAATAAAAATCTAATTTTGTCTGGTATCACCATACGAATAAGGTATTATGAAGTTTGTTTCTTATGCGGGCGCCAGACTTCGTCGCAAAGGTGTGTCCAAATTCTAGCTATCTCTTTTCCCCTCTATTAAAATAGAACGGGATACCTTATATTTAATTGCGACTAAGTCTGCGGCGCCAGTTTTTACGCAGATATAATCATGGGGTCCGTATCAGAAAGACAATCTAGTAAAATGTCTTTGTGGGGTGAACGACACAAAAGCAAAACGTGTTACTAGTAAAACGTCCGGAATAAAAAATCGTCATACTAGTAAAATGTCTGAAATGAGGAATCGTCATTAATGTAAAACGACTGGTACACTGCCACAGAAAAATAGAAAATGAAACTACTTTAAGTTGATTGTATTGCTATGTGTAGTAATAGTATTTTTTAATAAACATCGTAATTAAAATTTACTTCCTTTCATGATCCCAGAGCGATACATTTTTACGGTGGTGTAAATCGAACAGTACTCACGGCTTCTCTAGCAGTCTGTAGCTGTCCTTCAGCTTGTTGCTTCTTGCGCAGGTACGACCGGTTCTCCACCTCGTGCGTGAGCTGCAGCCACTGCTGGAGACCAGCGGGCGGCGCCCAGCATCTGTCTTCCAGTTCACCTTCAGCGCGACGCAGTTCCGCTCTTAGCATCTGATAATTAAGGTTTGTTTGATTTAAAATTTGACGTTAGAACGAAGATATGGTTGAAATTTGTAATCAATATCAGCATCGAAACAACTCAGTGCAGAGTATAATAAGCCTTCTATACAATTATTTTGCATGTCAAATAGATACATTGGTTAGATTTTAAATATATTTAAAACATTATTTTTCTTATCGTGTGGGCAAGCCCTGGTGCCAGAGTTTTTTCAGACCGCCTTACGGCCTCTGATGTGGCATCTATGTAACGACTAATACCACCTGAGATAGTAGCCGGGACCAAGTCTGCCTGTCTTCTTTGTAAGTCCGAGTAGAGGTTTTTGTTTTAATCCAGATAGATAACTAGATGCCAGTAAAAATATGACCCGATAGGAAGGAAACGTAGGACCTTCTATAAAAATTAACGAAACCAAATTACCTCAATCTCGGCTTTGAGCTGAGTGACCTCCAGATCGGATGAAGCAGAGTTCAGCAGAGGAGTATCGCCAGCCTCCCGCAGTTTCTTCTCCAAATTCTTCTTTTCTGTTGTCGCGCTTTCCTGAAAAAATACAATATTTTCACTGTGATGTGCATTCTAAAATAGCAACATCTGTTTTCATTTTTATTGCATTTCCAGTCAGTTCATGTTACATATGAAATCATCTGGCAGAACTTTCATGGTCAGGTAATAAGAATGAAAATAGCTTGATTCGTGGGACAGCGAACAGTCGATTGGACAGAAACAATCGTCATCGGCTACGATCTGCACACAGCTCTCTTGCCTCTACAACATTGACAGAGGTCCTGGGTTCGAACCTTGGTTCGGTCATGGATATTACATGTTTATATTGTTGTCAATTCAATTCAATTCAAAATCATTTATTCAATATAGGAGCCTGAAGCACACTTATTAAACGTCAATTCTTTTTTAAGCTACCACCGCATCGGAACGTGTTGTTGTCTTGTTCCTATGATAAAAGCCAGATAGCTTCAGTCGGTCCATGCCAACTGGCGAGAGGTGGCGTAGGATAGGAAAAGTTAAAGTGACGCTTTCTCGTTTCTGAGGCCAAGACCCACTTTGGGACCCTGAGCCAGTGGAGTTGAGGAGTGGAAATGACGCCCTTACGACCTTTTTGAGAGGTAAGCTTGTGTCCTGCAGTGGGACGTATGTAGGCAATTTTTGATGGTAATTAGGATTATTATAAGAGTTATTTTACATCCATAAGCTACTTTATACAATTAGGCTTCATGCAAAACGTTTTTCGCCCATTTTAAGTTCAACTGTTTGGTTTTAAGTATTTGTACAAAGGTGACCTCGATTACAACAACCGAAACTAATTTTAATCCTTAATAGGCACTGGCGACAATAAAAACTCAGCACTATTACACAGTCATTAAGGCTTACAATTGCTGCCACGATTTCCTGTAGAGTTCAAAGAACTTCATACAATGTGTTGTTAATCCTCAAAATTTTAACAGTCCCATATAATTTAATATCGAACATGGCGTGGGTAAAATAGTTGATATTAATAAACAATGTTATACAAAGTTGAAGTTTGCACGTGAATAGTAAATATGTTTAGAAACACGATTACATACGTAATAATGATTTTCATATATTAGGATTACTGTTGATTATGGGTTGAGACACATTTAACGACGGCGGCCGACGGCCGGCCCATACAAAAATTGTATTTAGTATGGTGAGCCGTACACCGTCGACGTCATTTTTGAATGCGCCGGCCGTCGGTCGCCGTCGGTAACTGTGTCTCAACCATATTAATTTATAATAAGGTACCGTCATTAAAGGTTACACAGGGTGTTAGGGAAAACAACTGCATTACTTTAAGGGTTGATTGTACCCATGATTCTGAACAACTTTCCCTAAGAGACCTATAGGAAATAAATTCGCAAGAAATGTTCGGACATTCCATACTAAATCTACTAAATCAGCTGATCGAACGTTTGTATGAAAAGTAAACAAAAATTGAGAATTTCCTATAGGTTTCTTAAGGAAAGTTGTTCAGTATCGGTACAATAACCCCTTAAAATAACACAACTGTTTACCCTACCACCCTTTGATCGTAGCGCCTCCAAAGCAGGGTTTTTATTTTTATGGTCAGGCTTCAAATATTTTAAGAAGCAGAATCGCTAAAGACTGTCAAAAAACACAAAAGATTTGATACCGATTGAATCGGGTAGTTAGCTATACAATAATGCTGATTTTCCAGCAGATGTGCGAGGTAGCGAGGCGGTGAGCGAGTAAAAAATCAGCCAATGAGAGTGCTTCAATTTCCCAATGACGGGATCGAGCGAGCGCGCTATTGGCGGATTGTTTCCTCGCTCACCGCCTCGCTACCTCGCACATCACTGGTGGAAACGCAGCCAAAGACCCCTCACCTTGCTTGACTTTGGTAATCCTTTCCAATACCAACCATTCCAACGCCAAATAAAACTAAATCGTTGTACATTACCTGTTCCAATCGCGCTTTCTCAAGCTCCTTCTGCATATCGTCAAGCGCGAGCTCAGCCTTGCGCAGTTGCTCCATGTCGCGCAGCATCCTCTTCAGTTGAGCGCGGCTTGCGCGGCCGGCGCGCAGCGCAGCCCAGCACCCGAACAGCACGCCGAGGAGGAGACAAGCGAGGAGCCAGTCTTTCCATCTGCTGCCTTCTGGGACAAAGTGGATAGTTAGTCATCTCGTAAGGGGAAAATGCGACTAAGACTAAACCACTTTTGAGGCTAAACTAGAAGTACAGTAGTACCAGGTTAAAGGCTGGGCCACACAGAGTGCCGGAACGGAACAGCGACGGACAGCTGCAGGACAGCTCGTGTCACACAGAGCCTGCAGTTGCCGTTCTGCAGCCGGTCTGTCGCGGTTCCGCAGCCGGTCCGTCGCTGTAGCTAGCTGCAGCAGTTTAATGTCGCTTTGAAAATGGCCTGGTAGTACTGTATCTAGTTGTGATACTGAATAGTTTGAACTTCGAAACTATTGTTATGGTTATGGAGCTGGGCTCACCAGACGTACGAGCCCAAACTCTGTTTCTAGGTTGTTTTGATTTTGGATGAGATCCCTTCAAAGCACAATCAAAGTTTTATTATCTTGAAAAAAAAAACTGAACCGATTTTTAGTGTAATTTATTAGAGAAAAGTCGAACCGAATGTGTCGACCGGAATACGAATAATTGTGTGTAACTGTGTAGCACGTCATTGTGTAGCAAACCTAACTTGTCATGAAATAAATCGTTTTATTTTTTCTGTGCATAAATCGTGTGTTTACATGTAATTAGCGTCGAAAAAAAGTATTTTTGTAAGTATTAGAAATTAAGTAATTTGCTGTAACCAATAAAGATAAATTAAATTAAATAGGGTAAAGTAAAAGAGTCATTATAATCGGTATGTTTGAACTCAAGTTTTGACAGTTCTTAGAAATCACGTAATATTTCATCGTAAGCTTCTAAAACTTCAAAACAAACCATGCAGAAGAAGGAAACAAATAACACTACTAAAATCAAAAGATTAACTTTCCCTTACAGTATAGGTAATTATAATCTACAATCATATCAACACGAAAATCATGCAGGAATCGAAGTAGTGAATCGATTTAGCCTCTGTAGTGATTTATACTCCAACAAAGCAGTGATTGTGTATTTTTAATAACAACATTTTGATACACTGACATGAATCCAGAAGATACAGCTATGTATAATTTTTTGTTACTATTTCTATTAAAAACTTATAACATTCAAAGACTTCTATCATAACTGAACCTCAATTACAATAGAAGTCTTTGATAACATCTTACTTATTCATAAGTTAGGTGTAAATCATTTATTTAAGAGTGCCATGCCTTGACCTGATCATCCATGCACAAATTAATTTATTGCTACATTGATGATAGACACAATCCATGATCTTGTAAACCCAGTAATTTCTACCACAAATTACATATTAAAGAACAAGCTAAAATAGACTGTAAGATCTAGTAAATATAGCTTAAAATAAAATACAATGGAAATGTGTGTTACGCGTACAGAATTGTTATGTACCTAAAATAAGTAAACAACCTAAATATCCTTTCACGTTTTCCTGCTAACATTGGCGTGAGTTGCATTTAATATCACCATAATCACTAAGAACTCGTTTCTGCTATAACATTGACATAATTTTGTCTTATTCGTTATTTATCCTATAGTAGAATCGCAAGGCATGATAAAAATGTTATATCATTCTATATCTCAAGTTTAATAGTCATCTGTGATATTTTTGCAATCTAAATACTCAAAAAGCCGTGGTTGTCCAGTGGCGAGTAACCTTGCCTGCCGTGCAGGAGGCGATGGTTCGATCCCCGTCCAGGCCGACTCGTACCAATGACTTTTTCGGTATTTATGTACGATTTGTAACACCACTGGCTTTTCGGTAAAGGAAAACATCGTGAGGAAACCTGCAAGCTTCAATTTCGAGGCACGTATTGTACCCACTGTCCATTATAAGTGGCGACGGGCTCACCCCCCGTCACACTGGACAGAGTTTCAGTACTACTGGTGAAACGTGGATGTTCTGAGGTTTCAGAATATCTCTGACTACCCCCTCGGGGAATATAGTCGTGAGCATATGCTTACGCTTATGCTAAATACTCTAAATAGTGCTTTTCAAGAGATAGTATAGCCAAATGTTTGTTTTAAAAAAACTATGTCATATACCACAGCTGGGCAAAGGCCTCTCCTTTGTTAAATAGCAATATTCTATTCAATACGAGACATTAAAGTTCATCATCATCATCAGATTATATGCGTCCCATAACAGGCCACAGGCCTACCCTCACTGAGGGTGTATTATGGGCATTGGTCCACCACGTCTGTCCAATGCGAGTTTACATTAAAGTCCCGCTTGTCCACACGATAAGAAGAAATTTAAAGTTAACCTTATTAAGTTAACATTAAAGTTACCAGTAAAAAAAATTAAAAAAGAAGAAAAAATACAGTGCTGAAGTTTGCATGCAAGGCAAGTTAAATAAAAGCTTTTAAAAATAAGAAATCTACTACCACTACGACTAGTGACAGATTTTTCAGACGTTTTCAATCAGGTTTGTAAAAAAAATGTGTTATTGTTATATCAAATCATCCGTGGGCAAAAAGTGGAGTCCATGGTTTGAATTATGAATTTAAATGGCATAGTGATACGAACTGATACTAACATCTTTTTAGTAAATTTTAATGTTTCGAACCAAAATTGGCACAACCG
Source organism: Agonopterix heracliana (assembly GCA_963693445.1). Taxonomy (NCBI): domain Eukaryota; kingdom Metazoa; phylum Arthropoda; class Insecta; order Lepidoptera; family Depressariidae; genus Agonopterix; species Agonopterix heracliana. Next base: position 7,702,503 of record OY856321.1, read on the forward strand.
GAACACTTATGGAGTCACCATCGTTCATCTGTGACAACACGTTTTTTTATTAGTCCATTGGTATTCTCGAATATCTAACCCGTTACTGAATCTATAATAATGAATGACCTTAACCTTAGATCTCGTCTGTCCGTCTGATCAAACCCACGTGTACCTCAAGTTGCATAAATGATCGTAAAATTAAGTTTTTACATTCAGATATGACCGCAAACGACTTTAAGTCCGTTGTACATTGTATTAATGATAAAGTGCCATAAACACAAAGTACATTTAGATCGTATTCAGAACTTTTTTTAGAACCGACACTTTGTTAAAGCAACCTTTTTTTTCAGGCATATAGGGTGTACACAACAACTTTTACTGTGGAGCCAAAAACTAATCGCGAAAAAATATCTACTATTCCATAGTAAATGTCAATAGCTACTTGACCAAAATGTATGAAATAGCAATGTTTTTTACGCGCTTTCGATGTTGGTTTCTCAGAGAAAGTTGTTTAGTTTGATGGTCTGAAGCACCCCCCAAAGTACGAGTATGTAGCGCATTAAAGTTTAACATAACAACAGAACGGGCTCACCCCCCGTCACACTGGACAGCGTTTCGGTACTACTGGTGAAACGTGGATGTTTTGACGATGGTCCATCTCACATCGTGCCCTGCGTGCCCTAACACCTGTACGCAGGAGGAGCTCATGACCGCTAGCGACGGTGCAGTATCGGTTGCACACTTCTGGCAAGGTACTATTTAGCGACTGTTCAAAATTTGAAGTCGACACGATAAGAAGAAGAAGAATATCTCTGACTACCCCCTCGGGGAATATAGTCGTGAGCATATGCTTATGCTATGCTTATGCTTATAACAACAGAAAGACTTCTTGTGCAGTCTTTTTGCGGGAGAAAGTTTAGCTAGTGACAGGGGTGTCACTGACTCTTTATTTCCACTTAGAAACCTTCAATTTGCTAAAAGTGAGCCTTGCTATAACTGCATGCTTAAAAATGTTGTTGGTAGTTATAGCAAAGGTACTGACCACCCCAGAAGGGATTATGGTCGTGAGTTTATGTATGTATATATCATTTACCGTCATCCCCGTCACTCAAATCCACATAACGTCCATTGAACAGCAGAAACACAATATACGAGACACCAACCACTAAACAAGTCTCAAACATTTATGTTCACATCATCACTTCACTGTTTAACTTAGTCACCACAACTATCGGTTCTAACGGCTACACCTTAAGATTTAAAATTGTTAAAACTATGTAAACTATAACATAACTACTAACTACGGACTACCGTAGGATCCATTATATGCCAAATAATTTGACAGCAATTAAGTAAGCTATCAAAGAATTCAAAGAAGTGTAAAGTACTATTTATTGCTGTTCAAGCTCCGGAAACTAATCTATAAATATCTTGGATATCATCACACAGATTATGTAGCCCTATTTAAAGTTCCAGAATCTACTCCCGATATACAATACATATTATACAGGGTGTAACAAAACACCCTAGTAATACTTAAGGGGGTGCTTGCTCAAAACCTCAATCTGAACAACAATCTGCTGCAGAAAAAAATCTGCTGTCCCATACGTTTGAGTCGAGTCGGTCGGTACTGCAGTTTTGTATCTACTGATTTTTATTTCACGATTTCGAAGTTGGCTCTATGGTGAAAGTTGTACAGTTTGATCGTCTGAAGCACCACCTTAGTATTACTAGTGTGTTTTGTTACACCCTGTAGATACAAACATCCATGACTTGGGCATTGGATTTGAGCCTGCGACCCTCGACACAGCGAGCACTACCGACTGAGTATTCGGGTTTTGCTGTTTTTCGGCAATGTCTGCACAACAGTAGTCCGTTTAGTTTAGTTGTAAAAATCACTCGGGGAGTCTATCTCTAGCATACATATCTCATATGCTCTTCCTTCGTATTGGCACCCCGAGTGAATTCCAAACGTTTACAAACGTAGCCTTCATAGATTTTCAAGTTCAGATTATGTTTTCACTGAATGCCACAGAGCTATTATACCATAACACTTAAATCCGAACTGTTACTAAGCTTGAACTTCAATAAACACTACTTTAAGCTATTGTTGAAGATCGTTTAGACAACTTAAGAGCGGTTAAGTTATTTGGCGTAACAATAAACACAGCACTTTTATAAAGTCATAGTGAATCGCGATGTAAACCGACACAATCGAGAGGTAGGCGAGGTTTGAATGGAAGTCAACTCCATCACAGTGGGCAGAAGTGATGTAACGCTAGTGCGACAACGTTTTCATTAATTTGCGAGACCTGACGAATTAGTCAAGTTAGAATGTTTGAGCTAAATGTTTTTACTTCCTCGTGGTTTTTATTTTTATAAAAATGTTAATATATGACGTACTTAGGTTCATCTTATTTAGTTTCTTTTTGTATGTTCTTGGCGTGCAATTAATAGTATAGATTACACACCGAGGGCAAGTAAGAAAGGTTTCGACGGAGGACACAAAATATATTCAACGAGATCGATGCCAGAGGAAAAAGTTTACGAAAAACACTGTTTTTTTAATTGGTGTCGTGAATCACTGGTAAATTGTAGATACACCTAAAGAAATATATAATTGAAAACATATATCCTCAATTAAACACAAAATACAATTTTTCGAATGTAAAAAACACTACAATGCAAGTGTTTATGAACTTGCAAACCTCTAATGCTTACCATAATGTCAAGTTTATCGCGAAGTGCATATTATATCGTCCTCAATAACAAATTAGAAATAGCCAAATATAATTATTAAGAATAGGCTTCAAATATTTTCAAAAAAAGCCGAATATCTAGAATAAATCAACCAGAAAATCTGTATTACTCGCCAAAGAAAATTTAAGGAAAACCTAAAGAAAACCAACAGTAATATGCTGTATAATAGCTGGTGACACTACTACAATTATTTAATAACATAGTACGAGTAGTAATAACTAGCGAAGACATCGACATTCAGCTTCAAACTGGAATCGCTTCATGATATAGTACAAAATTATCTCTTTCATACGTTTTCTTACATTACGAAGGTACAGAAACCCTTTTATATAGCTACTAGCCTATCAGAAGTGGGATTAATATCCTTCCTTCCATAACGCTCCTGCATTAACCAATGTATTTACAAACTTTCATTTGCAAGAGAACTACCAAACGAAAGGATTTCTACACAACAAAGAGCATTAGAATGAAAATGAGGCACTGAGAGCAAAAGTGGTATTTCCTTCAAAGGGTTGCTGGGGGCTTACCTAGGACACCAAATTACCTTTTATCTAGGTAGAAATTGTGTTAGGTAGTCAGTTGTACTCAGATGGTTATACAATTTTTGCTCTAACTAACCACGTGGCCGTAGTTTTCACGAACATGTTAAACATAAACATAATTTTCCAATTGCATCCAGTTTAGTCGGACGATCAAGCAAAAGATGATAATTCAGAGCAATAATCATTTAAACAATTTGAAAGAGCATTCTTGTAAAATTGTTAGGTTGATTAAAATTATACGGATTGTTTCATACTGACCAATTGTTTCAAGCGATTTTATAGAAAAGACGTTTTTTTTTCAACTATCTATCACAATCCGAAAAACAAGACCATGACATAATCGTGATTATGCTGATTAGAACATTTTGCAGATGCACAGATAATAATTTTTGACAATCAGAATACATACTCATAAGTAGCTAATAAAATTAATGACTTCCTCACCTTCCCTTTTAGGTTGTGCTCGCTTAATCGGCTAAATTAATTATGGTCGAAGTCTAGTCACGGCCTAAAGTATTACGATCTTAATATTCTATCACCACTAAACACGTCATTCCATCTCGAATCCCAAAATATGAAGCTCACGCAATAAGAAGGTGATTGGTTCTTTCTGACTTCCCCGTAATGTATTATGGTGTTCGTATGTTTATAGTATGTCACCTATTGTATTAAAGTATTTTAAGAGGATATAGTCCCTGCAGCACTCTCCATACAAACGACGCCGACGCGACGTTTGATTATATTTTGGACATTAAGACGCTCTTATCCCGTCGAGGCCGTTTTTTGAACACGAACGAAAGTGTTTTAAACTGTGTTTTAAAGTCTGAAATTAAATTATGTCTTATTTAAGGATCGGGCGGATGGGCGACTGTTCTCAATTACACGATTAGATTAAGTTTACTCGATAGAAAAAAATCCCAAAGTTACCCCTTTTTGTTATGTTTTTTCAATACTATGATTAAACTGCTGATATTTAACGTTTTATTCTATACTTAACTAAATACATTAAATATTTTTAGTGAACTCAGGAGAAGTTTTAGCTTAGAAACTCCCATGAGCAAAGATATTGACGAAAAACACGTTTTTTTGCGATCCTGCTTTCAATTGGAGCGGGATGGCTAATTGTAAACTTATGCTTGCAAGAAAGAGACGCTTTCACTGGGATATCCTAGCCTTAACCAATTACATTTCAAACACGATCTAGAAAGATAAACTAATCTCTGTGCCTGTGGTTTGTCAGATTTTAGTTAAAATGTATTGTTTCAAAGTTACAGAACTCAAAGATTTCCATACAAATATTAAATTAATCCTAGCATTGAAACTGTATATTATAACGGAAATCTGAAAAAACCAAAGGGACAGAGATTCCAGATCGCGTTTAAAAAATTCATTGACTTGTGACATTGGTTGGTATTGAAAATATAATCAAACTTCGTTTGTATGGATCGCGCTACAAAGAATATCCTCTTAATACAATGAAGTAAATTACATTGTATGGAATCTAAATAATTCGGGAAACTACTTGAGCTAATGTACAAGTCATTCACATATGATTTATAGATATTTGTAGGATCGAAAAGGCCCGTTAACGACTACATTTTATCCTCATTCATCTGGAAAATATACGATATTTCTAAGGAAAGTTAAAACATGTTTTCCTTCATCTCAGAATAACTACATAGTATATTATAAAGAATCAATATTTCCTTAAAGTTTATAATATGAACTTATAAACAATACTGTTGCCATACATAATACATTCAAGGTATTTATTATGCCACTCATTACAAGGACTTTACCTATTTTTCAAACGATGTCTTCGAGGCGCTTTTTCTATAGCTACATAAGCCAAGAGAGTATCAGTGCCCTACCGCACGTGATAGCATACTGTAACTGCCTGAACGCGTACCCTCATAGCAAATTCAGTTAGGGTACGCCAGTCCCCTGCCTTCCGCCGCACACCGCACGGGCATGGATCCGCCTCGACCGCTGAGCTGAGCTTCACCACTATTACTTTGTTTACACTATGGTAATAGTACGAACGACAGATGGGGCAGACTATGAGTGGTGGCCGAGGGAAGTAAAGTGAAGCGTGTGTCGACTGGTATCACGGTGGCCCGGCGATATCAGGATATTCGCGAGATCTACATGGCTGCAAAAGGCTTGAGCTTTGAGAGGGTGGCATAAAGAAATGGAGATCTACAGGGTGTAACAAAAACCCTGAAGGGGTGCATCAGACCATCAAACTGTACAACTTTCACTACGGAGCCAACTTGGAAAAATCTACCGTCTCATACATTTTTTAATCTAGTCGGTAGTCGGTACTGCAGTCTTGTATAAAAAGCAAATTTTTTCCAACTATTTCGAAGATGGCTCCATAGTCTTCTTCTTATCGTGTGGGCAAGCCCTGGTGTCAGAGTTTATTCAAACCGCCTTACGGCCTCTGACGTGGTTTTTATGTAACGACTACTACTAACAGAGATAGTAGCCGGCACCAACAGCTTAACGTGCCATCCGAAGCACGGAATCATCTTTCTTTTCAGACAATCAGGTGATTCAGCCTGCAATGTCCTAACCAACTGGGGAAAAACGCACAAAGTGACATCTCACTAGGTGTCCCCCGTGGGAATCGAACCCACGACCTCCGTGTCGACAGCCCAATGCTCTTAACCATTAGACCACGGAGGCAGGCAGGCAGAGGCTTCGTAGTGAAAGTTGTTTAGTTTGATGGTCTGAAGCACACTCTTAAGTATTTGGGGTTTTTGTTACACCCTGTATAACTCAGCAGTGAGGGGAATCAGGCTGTGGATGATAATGATCAGGTGGACTGACATCGGTTATGCAAATATTAAACAGCATAATTTCACTATAGGTATCACACAGCCGCACAATCGCGCTTAAAAACTCGTCACAATGTGAATACAGCCCAAGCACGAGTACTTATAACAATGGTGAAGAGTTAAGGCCGATTGTGGGATAACCAGCCGTGTATAAAACAGTTTTTTTATTGGTTCGCTGGTCATTTGCGGCTAGGAAATCGGCGGAGCGGAAGCAGGTGCAAAACGAAGCACGATACCATTTTTAAATATTAATTAAGGGTTTAAGGTTACGGTAGCACCACCCACTTTTACACGTTCGTCCATCAATGCCTCTTTTGCTGGCCGCTGCAGTAATGTACTATACTTGTCCATCCATTTTCAATTTGCACATAATTTTTTAAATGTCTATTTTGTACATAATTTTTATTCATTTATGCGTTGAAGACGGCCCGCTCCGCTCCGCTTGTCTTCACTCCCGCTCTTTTCATAGCCACAACCATGAATGCTCGTGACCTTCTGAAGTAGCATTTTTGCGACCATATTTAATAGTAGTGTTTATTTTGATTCAACTTGTAGCTAGATGTGACAATTATGTCTGTGTAAAATTTTTCCTGACAATTAAGCGTAGAATCATAGACAGTAACGTGACTATGGTATTTTAGAATCATTCCATACATCTCTATTAGCCGTCATATCAGTGTACGTTCCATTCTTACACATGTCAAATTTACTTTGTTATATAGCATGGACGATTCCATCACAAGGCAAAAACCTCCTTCCGAATAAGGATGAGAGGAGTGTGCCATACTACACCAAATTAGGCCAGTGTGCGAAGGTTGGGGCAAGTTCGTTTAACGTCCTACCAAGAAGGATTATGAATTGACTAAGAAATAGGTATAAATGCAGCCAGATAGTATAGAGTATAATGCACAGAATGCCTGGTAGGACTTCCAGGAGTGGTATTTTTGAAAGTCGCACGTTCAAATCAGCAGTAGAAAATGGCATACATGGAGATCATGTATCATCAGGTCATGGTTTGAGCGAGATTCATAAATAGCATTTCTGGCTGCGTGAATGGTTCGATATGAACACCACCTTATTACTCAGAATAGCCGTAATGACAGCCAACCTCCGATACATGGCACCCCAAGAAGAAGAAAAGAATAATGGTACTTAGTTGCAGATCCGATAGCTTAGTAGTGAAGTCAGCTTGCGAAGCCGAGGGTGGCGTTTTCAAACCCCACAAGGGGTCGATATTTTGTTTCTAGTCAACAGAATACTAGAAATCTACTAATACTCTAGATTCTGGCACTTCTATAGGGACTTATAAATTGTGTCACTTAGAAACAGAACCTACGCTATGACAGCACACGTTCAAAGGTCTTCGCTAACACAAAGAACGAATTTACATAGTGATAAAAAAATTAATTTAAGCTCAACTCAACGTAATCAAAGTAAAGACGCCTAAAAAACAAACGTTTTATGACGCCTACATGGCATCTAAAAACGCTAAACGCTGTCTGTTAGAAGAAATAAGAATCGTGTATCGTCAAGCTATTTTAATCTTTACGGCGTAGTGACATAAGAGTAGTAACACTTGTAATTAATTGAATCAGGAGTTACTTTGACTACATGACTAATAGGTAGATAACAAGATTGACAACAAAGGCGGAGTAACAGCTCTGTGTTGCGAACGTTCGTCAGTCTAACTGCTGAGGATGCTCCTGGTGGAGTGAAACACGTGTAGAGTAGAAATTATTTGGTGGTCAGGTTCTATTGCATAACGTAATGCAACTTCGCCTATCAATTTGTATTTTTATGCGTTTAGCCTGGAAGGAAAGTTACACGAAAAAAAAGAAGTTGCAAGACGCACCGAAAATGCCTGGAAGAGCTTTTGTTACATGAAAGGAGATGTCCCATTGCCACTCAAACGAAAGCTCATGAACATGTGCATAATTCCCATTCTCAACCACAGAATAATAACTAGTAACTAGCGTTACAGAAGCTTTACTTCGCAATGGTTTTCAAAGAAATATGTACTCAATCTGATAAACAATATGATTTAATTTAGCACGCGTTCCAGCCGAGCACGTGTTCATTTACATACCTACCAAAGTTTTTTGAGGGAATATGGGCCTTAATTCACTGGACTATGGTTCATAATAAGTTATACGTGGTTATACGTATTGAAAGAGTTTATTGCGGCAGCCTACTTGATTGGCCCTTGCGCAATGGCCGCCGACTGTAGGTATGTTTTTAATACCTACACGCGGAGTGACACAGGCCTGTCTCAACTAAGGTGCTCAAACGTGGTCTTTGACAAAGTACCAAAAGCTAGACCAAAAGTCAGACCTCAAGGTTTTTCAAATGGCTTAAAACTGATCGGCCGGGTCAGAAATGAGGTCATTCGCGACTGAACCCAAGTGAATTGACTGCCGCATGCCAGATGACCTGTGGGCGAAAACTACTACCAACTGGTCCCCAATAAAACAAAATCGGCGTCGAGACAGACAAAAAAGGAGGTGGCGGGACGGAATCGATGGATTTCTGAAGAACTGGCCTAACGAAGCGCAACATCAGCTCCTTCTCTGGATGTTTTTAAGTCAAAAGTAAAAGCCTATTACTTGGAACTGTGATTTAAAAGCTTGTTTATGTTTCCTTTCCTCTCATTCTGGTTTCCTTCTGAGTCAGTCGTGGTGTTTGTATGTGTGTTTGTGTAATAGTCTTTTTTTATTTCTTCTTTTTTAAATTGTAATATTATTAGCATGTATAAGGGTATTTTATTTATGCGTATATATATTTATAATATATATTATATATATTTGTATATGTATGTGTTCAATGTTTATTATTATGAAATGTATGTGTTGTTCGGTTTCTCATTTTTCTGATATTTACTATTTATTTTTATAGCACCGACCCGTTTTTCTTTGTTTAAATTTCCTCTACCCTAAGGTTGTCTGGAAGAAATCGCTTTTTAGCGATAAGACCGCCTTATTTGTACCATTACAATTTTTTTTTGTTTGTTTCTTTTTCAATGCTGAAGTTATCTGTGTTTTTGGTGTAAATAAAGTATATTTCATTTCATTCATTCATTCATCAGGACGCATGGATAGGATTATAAATAGCGTCCCATTTTCACCATTCCGGACGGAACCCTAAAACAGTACCTATATTCAAAAATTTCAATGAATCTAGTGATTTACAATAATTTTGGACCAGAGCTCATTTTATTTTACTTATGACCTTGTATTAAGTTTATAAATAATGGCGTGTCACTCTGGTAATAAAACATGCTTTTTCAAACGTAAAATTGGTTTCTGACAGATTATTTAAATGATTAAACTTTTTTGTAATGGAAATTACTCGAAATTCCATTGTGCAAACTTGTTGGTCGATAGCGATAGATAAAAATTAAATATCATTTTTGCTATAACCGAGTTTGAATTGGGCAGAAAGCCTCGATACGATGGTTGCTGATTGGGCATGAATGATTGTGATGCAATAGAACTCATGCTGATACGAAGGAAGAAGACCAAGTTTGAAAGGGTTTAAGGTCAACTATTTTAGCTTGTTCTTCTTCGTGTGGGCAGCACAGCAAGCCCTGGTGTCGAGTTTTTTCAGACCGCCTCACGGCCTGACGTGGTATTTTGTAACAACTACTACCACCAGAGATAGTAGCCGGGACCAACGGCTTAACGTGCCATCCGAAGCACGTCATCATCTTTATTTTCAGACAGTCAGGTGATTCAGCCCGCAATGTCCTAACCAACTGGGGAAAAACGCACAAAGTGACATATCAATAGGTGTCCCCCGTGGGAATCGAACCCACGACCTACGTGTCAAGCAAGAGCCCAACGCGCGCGCGAGTGCTTCTAGCGTATTTAGAATTCATTATGGAATGGCTTGTAAAGTGACATGACATGGGGCATTGTGAAAAGCTATAAAACTGCAAAATATACCTTATTCCTCTGTCTCTAAGGACGACATTCGCGGGACTATAACTAGCACCCGATTTAAGCGAGGAACCACCTGACATTTCAAAATACACTTACCTAAAATGTAGGTTGATACTTAATCATTTTCCACACAATGAAAGGAATAACACTTTATTCAGTAAATAAAAAAGTAATAAATTTCAATTCACTGTAAGACTACCTGTTTCGTACAAAAACCATGGCAACTGAACGCAAAGTAATGTTTCCTAACGTAATTACTATTGCCAGATTTCCTTAATCTTTTCCTTCAACGCAGAGGTAACGAAAAACCAAAATCCCTTTTCGTTGAACGTGTTTTGGTTTACATATTTGAACAGTCAGTAGTACACATTAAAGATCAACGTATTCTCATCACAGACGATTAAAATCCCATTCTATGTAAACGACCTATCACCGTTTGACACGTCATTCTATCTTGAAACTCCAAATTGTACTAAGTAACTGCTACTATACAGAATTACAGAGTGTAAAATTAAATGCGTTACAGATAAAACAGAATACTTCAGACTATCATGTTGAACAACTCTTACAATGGAGCCAACATCAAAATCGAGGAAAAATTGTGTTGTTCCATAGAAAACGTTAGTGGCTAATCGACCCAACTGTATGGAACAACCGCGTTTTTTTTCGCGTTTTTTATATCGACTCCATATTGAAAGCTGTTCCGCTCATAAAGTTATTATACCTTACAGGAATAGAGGCAGTGACATGAGTTGTCAAATGAAACCGTTTTTGGATGTTTTCAGGAAACTATTCGCAGGCAAAAATTCTAATACTGTCTATAATTCTGAGTCTAACGTGAAATCGTGGATAAATTAATGAAGTAGTGTCAGTATATTTCACAAAATAATCTACGATTTCACTTTAGGTTCCCATTGACGGAAACCGAATTGTAAAAATTTATTAGTGACTAGAAAACGGTTCTATTGCCTCGCGTCACGTATCTCTTTCTATTATACAGTGGTGCCGCTAGGTACATCTCGCTCTCTCAGCTGTATGTTCCTCTATTCCTGGTATAATACCTCTATGGTTCCGCTCGATGGTCTGAAGCACCCCCTTTAATTTGTAACGCATTTTAATTTACGTCTACGACACCAATGTACTTTAAGGCTCTGCTCTCCCCTTTTAGGGATAAAGAGCATGAGTTAATTCGTCGTTATTTTGCAAAAAGGGCAAATATGAAATTCAGATTATAAAGTTTTAGCTAGACTAGAACAAAATTGAATAAACGGGCAAATTTAGACCTTTTCTACTTGTGTTTGGAGCCCTAACCGAACCTACATCAACATTTCGAACAACAATTGAAATTGAAATTGAAATTGAAAAAGTTTTTATACATTTTTATACAATGGCTCTTTCAACAGTCGTAACAAAGCAATAAATTGCTTACAAGCATATAAACAGGGTTCAAATTAACTCGTCACTCTCGTCATGCTATGTATTAAACTGAACTTACCCTTCGGGGGTCCAAAGAGCACGACGTCCATGGCCTTGAGCGCGAGCTTCTGCTTGTGGATGGGGTCCTTAATGCCGAGCACGTTGCTTACAAAATGCATGTTGTTTACTGCCAATCTAGTAAAAGTTACGGTATTAGGATTTCTAGAAAAGTTGACGGCGCTACAGGACAGTAGTCTCTCTGGAGCAGCTGTCAAACAAAATACGGTGTTACCATTGACTTACACTGGTTGCGATAGACAGGCCCTTTCATAGAAGCAACAATCGGCACTATGGCAATGACAGACCGCAATGTGTCATTTTGTGTGACATGTTGTTTGTTTGAACGAGCTTGTCTATCGCTAGAGTATATGTCACTGGATGTTACCAAATAAACGGCGACTGAGAGCGTCAGTGGCGTTGCGGAGAGCTACGGTATCTGAATCTTGAGGCCAGGGTTCGAATCCGCACGGACCACATGCCAATCAGTTTTTCTAATTTATATACGTAATACAGACTGCTCTCAAACGGTGAAGGAAAACATCGTGAGGAAACCAGCATAGCTGAAGGAGAAATTCCGATGCGTATGTGAAGTCTACCAATCCGCATAGGGCAAGCGTGGTGGACTAACGCCCGTACACACTCTCTGAGGGTAGGCCTGTGCCCTGCAGTGGGACTTATTATAGGCTGTGATGTGATGATGATCACCAAATAAACGCTAAATCTGGAAACAATTTCTCCAGAATCTATAAATAAACAGAATTTCAATTATGTTACGCTTTAAAAGATATTTGATATTTGCAGCAAAGCTTATAAATAAAAAAAAAAAAAAAAATGTTTATTTCACTCGCTTAGCCTTAGATACATTTTATGATGCTCAAAATGTTAGTAATGTTTTAGAAAAATGCTGTGACACTAATTAGGGGAACTCTGACTCTCAATATTTAATTATAAACCCCGAATGGGATTATGGTGTAAGTTTAATCTTTTTTAATTCTAATTACATTACCTATAATTCATATTTTACTCTTGTGGTGTTTCTAGATATTAACTTCGGAAATTATATTGCGCCTAGCAAAGATGTTGTAAGAGGGAGGGGACTAATCACTTCAGGACAGCGGCGACCATTCATAACACTAGACAATGAAGTCCAGCGAGCCCGCGGGCACGGTATCCCATTCCATAATATTAAGGAAGATAAGGACGAGAGATTGCATCTGTGAATCACACTCACACTTATATCCAAGCAGGCGCTGTAGTCGAAATAGACTATGGGCATATTTTATTGTTGGGTATGATTCACGCTTGAGAGTATGATTAGCATCTCGACCACAAAATAAATAGGTACAAAAGGCCGGCACCACACAACGAACGATACAGGCCCACGCGCCACGCATACACATGCGTACGTACATACGGCGATCTCCAATAAAGTTTTTCGAACAGTTCGACCGACGACTACCAGTATCGCACCTAGTTAGGGTTGCCAAATGGCCGCAAAATCAGGGAAAGTCCCTGAATTTTACGTCTAGTCCAATGACCAGTAATTACACTTTATTGTCCCGATATTCCGAATACTAGTGGTTTTTAAAAAGTTACTCGCAAAAACGCGGTTAAGGCCAAGCCAAGCATGCCGCGCCCACCGCGGAGGTAACACAGATACCGATCAGATCAGATATTTGATTTAATGATAGGTAATAATTTGTATTTTACTTTTCTCTTTAAAAAAAACAACTAACATGTAATTTTAATATTTTTTGCTATCGTCAGTCCAACATTTGTAGTTGGAACTTGGAATCGTACACCGTTCGTAGAACTGAAATGTCCAGGAAATGAAAAGTCTGTATTTGGCAACGTAACTAGTAAGAGAGAGCCGGTCTTCTGTACTCTGTACCTATTTATTTGTGCCTCCACTCCTACCAATCTGTCTGCCATATATTGGACCTCACCTGGGTAAAGTGGCGCCAGTGATCTTATGCTGGAGGAACAAAGTCTTGTACTGGGGCAGGTCTACTGACTGGGTCAGCCATTCCACCGTTTGCTCCACTGTCCAGTTGTGCACCTGCGAAAATGTTCGTTCAATAAGTCAATTTACATAACATGGAGATGCAACGGAGGGAAGTCGGATATTTCTTTTTCCTGCTCCTCCTATCTTCTTTGATTGATTCATTGCGGGTTCCAAGACAGATTAAAGTAATCCCCCGGGCTCACTGGACTTCATTGTCTAGTGTTAAGAATGGTCGCCGCTGTTGATCCTGGTTTACAGGAGTTACAGCCGTGGTGTGGTGGGCCCATGCAGTTCTAGGCCTAGGCCCGCATAAAAATTTTACAAAACATTAACATTTTCCTTTTTTTTAAATCATTTAAATTGTTAAGACAAACATGATAATTATGATCATAAATAAAAAGAATTAGCGTTGACAAGAACTGCCATTAAATGATGTTTTACAGGCTGCTCTGACCTGGGGCTGCCGGACCATTATTACGTCGTTTAGTTAATCCTTTATTGTTGTATCATTGTAACGCGCGAATACTTAACAGATTCATTAATCATAAATAAGCCCGTCATGCTATCAATCATCATACACTGCTGAACAAAGGCCTCGCCCAGGGCGCGTCACAACATTATACTTATCCAGTAGTTCCCCGCTACCTTTCTCAGGTCTTCGGTCCAGCCGGCCGGAAGGTGCCCCACTACGCCAGCCAGTTGACCAGTTCGTGGCCTGCATTCTAGTACTCGGGACTCCTCATCGGCTGTCACTTTCTCAGATATGGCCAGTTCATTCTTCTTCTTTTAGTGTAAGTGTTTCTACTATTCTTCTTATAGTGTGGGCAAGCCCTGGTGTCAGTTTTTTCAGACCGACTTATGGCCTCTGACGTGGTTTTTATACGACTACTACCACCAGAGATAGTAGTATTGGTTCTACTACGATGATGTTTCTAAATTTTATTGGGCAGGCTCGACAAGCCTGACAGCGTCAGATGCAGCTGTATTAAAATCCTCTATCGTGCAGGTGTTCGGGTACAAAGAACATTCCAGTAGGTGTACTTAGAACGATTCTAGGTGTCGACTGTATAGGATTACCGCAATCACACTGTTGACTGCGTTAGGCCAGGATCTCTTTACCCACCCTAATTACATAAATTCTCAGTTTGCAGCGACCAACCGGTGAAAATTTTCATAGCTATGTCAACAATTTTTTTTCTTTAACGCATCACCTGACAACCTACGCGAAAGTAACAGAATACTTTTTGTATGCACAGTAAGGATGTATCTTTAAGCATCCTTAGCGTATGCTCACCTCTGATCTAAGCCAGGCCTCCCACAACTCCTTGACGGAGATGTGCATGTCATCGTTGTGATGGAACGCTCGCTGCCTCTTCTCATAGCCGCTGTCGTACTGCAACTCTTCGCGGAGGAACTGGAACACAAAGGGAATTTATGAGATTAGTTTGATAACCTAGAACGACGTGCTCCATCGCTCCCTGGCAAACCTTGAGCACAGAATAGATACTAATATTATTTAGGTACTGTACATACAGAATTACCACTTCCTGTTCCTCATTAACTTCAGATACCACACCTCACCGCGTACTTCGAGGGTAACTTTAGGGAAGCCGAGCAAGAAGCACATACATCCGGCGCGCGTGAGTGGGACGGCGCGTGTGCCGGCGCCATCTTTTTCCTGTTGCGCTCCTATTGAAGCATCGTGAGATCCTTTAGCTTGATTTTACTTTATGAACTAAAACCAATACGCCCTGTTTTGCCAATCAGAAAGAGGTGGCGGGATAACCTGGATATAACCAGTTTCTGAGCTTGCGTTCCTGACTAAAAAGGAGGCCTTTGCCCAGCAGTAGCATGATTTCATCTTAATGCACTCCATTACTGATCCTTCATCCCTCAATTTTTTTTACAAAAGCAGTCGAATAAAAATAGGTACTTCAGTTATTGTGTAATCTATATAGTTCTGGAAATTTCGTGTGGAAAGAATGTGTGGATTCGCAGATTCAAGCAAAGACATAGCTTGTCCAAACTTGGTTCATATTTGTACCGTAGCGTGCGCTTCGATCAATTTGACTGTCGTCCACGCCACTCACAGATAGCCAATAGATGAATGTGTGTAAACGTGTCTTATAACCACAATCAAACGATTCCAAACATAATTACATAACTCTGGTCGCGTGCAGCACACATGCCATAATAACAGACAAAACAATGTCTCTTGGCAGTGTGCTCTTATTCGCGGCACTTACGAACTTCTGACAATTCATCATCGATTAAAAATACAGCGAGTATATCGCTCTATCTGAATCCGAGAGCGATCATTGATGATCATTCACGCTTTGAATGCGGAATTGTGTATCTTTTGTTACATCAAATGTCGGTGAGAAAAGATCTTTGATATGTTGGAAAGAGGTAACTTATTTTAGAAGATTGGGTCGCTACGAACATTTTAATGGGAGTGTCTGAGTGTGAATAGGTATGTGTAATCATTCTTATGGTACAGTGATTACTATAATTTTGAACCATTTTGTTTAAATGTTAAATTAACTGTTTATGTTAAACACTGGAGTGGAGGTTCAACACGCGGCGTAGCTCTTCAATGTTATGAAGCAATACGCCGGTCCCAGCTGGATGCAGAGGACGAGGGACCGACCGTCATCGTTATGGAGAAATAAGGCCTCCGCACATTGCAGCGATATTATCGAGCGATTGTATTGAGCGATATTATCGACAGCGATATCGCGACACCTTACACACTGCAGCGATTCCGCGATTCGCGTCACGCATGCGCCCCACCACTGAATGTAGTCGAAAGAGTTGCGATAATATCGCGGCAGTGTGTGGGATCGAGCGCGTCCCCATACAAAATGTACTGAGAACAATTATCGCAAAATCGCAGCATTATCGCGATAATATCGTGGCAGTGTGCAGGATCGCGCGCGTCCCCATACAAAATGTACTGGAAACAATTATCGCAAAATCGCAGCGATATTATCGCTCGATAAAATCGCTGCAATGAGCGGAGGCCTATATGGTGGAGGCCGATATGTCTGAAGACAGACAGAGCAAGGGCTGTGATTTATGGATGGGTTGTTAAATGGAGGTTGTTTGCAGATAATTATGGACATTTAACTATTTTAACGAAGCGTGTTGCAGATTTGGAGCATGTTCTTTCTTATAAATAAATTTAGGTAAACAGATTTAGTTGTTTTTTAATTGGTTATATTTAACCAATGCGAAAATTGACAACTTTTTTTAAACATAAATGTATTTAGAAAAATCATTGCTATATAACGATTTCGTAGCGGGATGCCTCCTATCGCACTTAGCCTATTTATTCCAAGTAAGAACCATGAGAGCGGTTTCGCACTACTTCCGATCCGAATCCGATCCGTAAAAAAAAGTATGGATTTTGGCCACATGACCATATTTATTTATGTATGCACAAAGGTATGTACATTCCATCCCAGACCATATCCATACTTTTTTTTCAGGGTTCGAAGTGATAATTATCACAGAAAAATTTCGAACCCTGCTTTTTTGACGGATCGGATTCGGATTGGACGTAGTGCGAAACCGTTCTGACTCCCAAAAAAATATTGTTCTGAAGTTTAGGAGTCACCTATGTTATAAATTGTCAAATTATTTTCAATTTTGTATGTCCCCCAGGGAGATATAGGGATATAACATTATATTCTAAGCCGAAAACAACACGACACCTTATGAAGGAAATTCAGTTTTATGACAACATATTAAGGTTCTCATTACTCACATCGTCACTCTCGCTAAGGTCAACGTTGCCATTGGCGTCGTCGTCGAGCTGCTTGTGCAGCTGGGTGATGGCTTCCAGCCCAACGCGGTCTTGAAGACACGAGGCGTCATTGTGGCACGCCTCCTGGAGTACTGGAAAATATAATTTTTATTATTTTACATGTATGCCATGTTAGCTTAATCAAATTAAAGATTGAAAAAGTCGGGCGGCGAGCGGGATTCGAACCTACGACCTGCCTATCCGGGGCATGCTCTACTCCAACAGAGCTGTCGTCGCCCCGCAAGCCCCCGCGAAATTTTCAATCTATCAGTAGTTTGTATAACTCTGGTAGATGGCGCTGACGTCCCTTTAAGACGATAAAATATATAGATTGAAAATTTCGCCGTGGCTTGCGGGGCGACGACAGCTCTGTTGGAGTAGAGCATGCCCCGGATAGGCTGGAAAATAATTATAAACCTTATTATTTCTTAATAGAGTACAAAGTCGCATTGAATACTAAAAAGCCTAAAGCTTAGCTATAGCTGAAATCTTACTTATTTTATTCAATAGTACTTTTTTACGTACCCTATAGGATCATTCTTAATATGCTGACGGTTTTTTAAAAGGATGATCGGAACATGAAACTTATCAACACATTTCGACATTGGTCCCGTAGAGAAAGTTGTTCAGTTTGATGGTCTGATCATCCCCTTGAAATAGTTTCAGCTAATTTTGTTAGACCCTATACAAAGTGTTTCAAAACACAAATAAACATTTAAGGGGGTGGTTTAGACCATCGAACTCAACAACTTTCACTATGGGACCAATATCGAAATCACAAAAAAAAAAAATGTTCTTTACTCTACAAATCGACTCGAGCTAAAATATTTATGGGATATCAATTTTTTTTTTCGCAATTTCGATGTCGGTCCCATAGAGAAAGTTGTTCAGTTTGACGGTCTAAACAACCCCCTTAAGAGTTTTAAAAATTTATTCTTACTTATGTAACATCCTGTATATAAGGTCTAACAAAATTAGGTGAAACTATTTTAAGGGGATGATCAGACCATTAAACTGAACAACTTTTTCAATGGGACCAATATCGAAATCGCGAAAAAAATATAATCTGTTCCATACAAAACTGCAAACCTACTCGAGCCAAATGTGTGGGACAGCTGATATTTTTTTTGCGATTTCGATGTTGGTCCCATAGAGAAAGTTGTTCAGTTTGATGGTCTGGTCATCCCCTGAAAAAAGTGTCAGCATATTAAGTTGGACCCTGTATGCTTATGGCGTGTATAAATTAATATGTTGGTATCCGAATAACTTATATTCTAAAGTTAATCATTATAACGGGTTCTTACCGCGTTTTTATTTATTTTGGAACTTATATTCTAATGTAACCTACACGTACTATAGATTTCCTTAATCCTTCTGAACCTCAGGATCGTTTAAAGTAGTTTATGAATAATAATATTCATGAAAAGTTTGTTATTTTATTGTAACGTAGTTGGTAAAGTGGTCATTGTTTGTTATTTTTAATGGTAATATTTCTTCCTTATTGCCAGATGTTATACTTCTACATTGTGTATTATTTTATCACAAATTATGATCGAAAATATAAGCAGAAAAGTGTTTTGTGATGCCCCGTGGAAGGAACTATGCTCAACAGTTGGATGATTAATATGCTTATAATTTTATGATGATATTAGAAGATTACTAAAGTTATTATTTTGTGTAAAATTCCACCGGTATAACACTTAATTAGATAAATATTTTGTATCAATCAATCAAAACAAACTATTATAGATATCAAAACTATTTAGGCTAATATGAAATGTAATAAACTACTTAATTCAGAGTTCTGGAAAAGTTTAAAATATAATTCCGGTGTATGGCCTGGTCCTCATTTATTACCCGCAGTATTTAATATTTTCAAGTATAGTAAAACTAATATTTGGAGGATTTAAAGGTTACTAATGAACGAATTGCTTAACCTAAAGAATAAAACGAATTTATAGATAGCCTCATATTATGGACATGGACGTGTTAGATCCGGTTATCAAAATCAAATGAAACTGAAAAGGAAATACGCATCATATTTTCATACAAACGTTCGATAAGCTCATTGCATTGGCAAGTCAATTTTTTTTTTGCTAATTCCTTGTGGAAAGTTGTTCAGTATCATGCATGAGTACAATCGCCCTTTAAACGAATGCAACCGTCTACAGTTACACCCTCTATTTGTATTAAAGATGCTCGATTCGTCAACATTTGCCCGCGTCAGACACATCCTGGCGCGTAAATACAAAATTTACCCGGATCTGACCCGGCCCTGACATGGCACGGATATGCGCGTCTGGCTTCAATATGCGGTTAGTTAGACCCCTCAGGGCCTGTTTCACCACTTCTGAGTAAGTTCTTGTTAGCTTATCCGACAGATATTTTGACATAATTTCATACAAAATATCTCAAAATATCTGTCGGTTAAGCTAACAAGAACTTACTCAGAAGTGGTGAAACAGGCCCTTAATGTTTTACGATTAGGTATCTATTTTTAAACCCATACATAATATTTTGCAAATTTATTCCAAGAATATAATGCGAATGATTTAATAACACAGGAAAGTCTCTAACTCGTAAATGTTTACAGTAATTTAGATTTAATTAGTTGGTCAGTACGTTCAACGAGTTAAAAAGATCAAACTTGCCCACTAGGTGTAAACAAGTTGTAACAAAATGTAAATATCACAGAAAGACCACTTCGCCGTGATGCTTGTACGTCACTATTCACTGTCATGTCAGTTGAAAATGTTGAAATTGCGAGCTGTCAGTCAAAAGTGGTATAAGCTGTACATCTGTCGGCAGTCCGTGACTTCATTTTTTTTAGGAGAAATAAATGCACATCTCGAATCTCACTCGGTAGATTTTGCTTGAGCTTGTCCTGAATTTATTTTAAAAAATCGTAACCCAAAAGCCCGAGAGCTTTGACTGACTGGTGGCCGAGATCAGGCAAGAGAGGAGTGGGTCGTCCAATAGACATGTGGGCAGCTGACATTGCGAAGGGGGGTGGTAAGACATGGTTACGACTGGCACAGGACAGAAAAGAGTGGCATAATGGGGAGGAGGCTTATACGTTGCAGTGGGTGGGCAAAAGCTGATGATAATGACCCCGAGAGAGCATTCCAAAAATGAAGCGCTAATTATTTTATAGTTTCTATTCTACCATTAATTTTCATAATGATCTAGTGGAGTTTGTATTTCATCTTCTGTCGTGTTGATGGCATGTCATTGGAGTTTGACTTACCATCATGAAGAGATTTGCAAATTTTGTTACTAAACTCTTAATCAAATTGACAGCGATTGCATGTTATTGATCCACAATAGCGTACAAATATGTCTCACCTCTATCTACTATTCGTTTGTATGCGGTTTACCTCCATACCTCCTGTGATCTTAAAATGTCGTGGTAATAAAATAAGGAGTTAAATGTTTAAACATTTAAATGCTTAAAGCCAAATGAATGCGATCGCCGTCCACGAGACGTTTGGCCTCACGCAATTGGACACAATATTAATGTGCGGTTGAATCGCACGATCGCTATTGCCAATGTACTTTATCAGTTAACATTGTTTTGAACTGTTCACCATATCGTATATTTGCGATAACATATGTTTAATTAGTTTTAACTAAAACCGTTTGCCTATATTCTGTTTATAGTGTTATAATTAATATTTTATTACAATTTGTTTTGGTAGATTGGCAGCTGCCAATCTAAAGAGGGATTGCTGGACCTGTCTGCCGCATGCCAGGGGACCAGTTGGTAGTGGTTTTGCATAGGGCTATGGGCCTAAACCACTAACAAATGGTCCCCAGCAAAACGAAATCGGCGTCGAGGAAGACCTAAAGAAGTGTTCTTAAAGAACTGGCATATCGAAGCGCAAAACCAGGGCGTCAACCCGGACATTCGAACTTCGCAATGGCGTGAACGTTTTCGTTCCAATGTCAACTCTTTTATTTACAATTAAGTTCGGACCGAAACATTCTCGAAAATTTAAAGTCCGGGTACAGGGCCAGAACCTAGGCCAGAACGCATGGAGAGAATGGAGGGAGGTCTTTGCCCAACAATGGGACAGCGACGGCGGACATAAGAATTAGTTTTTTTGTCAAATTATCTGAGCTGAATCCGTTTATCTGCATGACGTGTTTTGTGAAAACTAAATCTTCTTCCCTTATTGTTGGCGACAGATAATGTTACCTATATAACTTAGTGATCACCATTGTGATAAACGTAAACAGACAACAATAGGAAATAATGATACTAATATGAATTATAATAATAGGTTATTAATTATAATAGTTCAGAGAAGCCAACGCATTGAAATCTGAAGTCAACATTGACTTTTCAAATATATTTATTCACATACATAGGATTAATTTAAGATTCGTATGAGAATATTTGAGCCACTGTAACTCTTAAACTATACATTTTAAGGAAAATCGGACAAACCACAGACACAGATCGGGTTTAACAAATGTCATTGACTTTAATTTCTTATGTGGTTGGAGAGCTGTCAATTTCATACAAAACTTTGTCGTAGAATTATTCATACAAAATTTCAAAGCTTGAGATCTTCGTAATTATATTATAAATTCTAAATATTATTTGATACGCGCAAGCTAGGTTTTCTAAGCTAGTTTTCCATATATAAAACATTACTTTTATTAACACCGTATACGAGTGTTCTACAACAAAGTTTTGTATGAAATTGACAGCTCTCCAACCACCTTAATATCCAAAATGTATAAAACTTCGTTGTATGGACCGCGCTATCCGTTTCCGTGGATGTATATCCACACCACACTTTCCACATATTGGATTAGGTAAATGTTCTTGTTTACCTAACTAGAGAGTGAGTGGACGTGATCCGTTTAATAAATACTAAGTGGCTTATCATGTTGTTATGTACTAGAAAATATTCTGCGTATCATGGTTAAATTATATTTGCATATGACGAAAATACGTTAGTATTTCTTGGTATTTTTGGACATCGGTTAGGCAAATACAGGCTTCCGTGAACTACCTACTGTATTTGAAGATTATTCCTGCATTAGTAATATACCTATACACCATTCCAAATAGCACCGAATTATTAAGATTTTTTTTAATTATTGATTTTTTTAACAACTTTAGTAACGTCCAATACGTCATTCTGATAAATAAGTTATATTAGCTAAACAGAATTGGCCAAAAAGGTAACTAGGAACCGGAATATCTTTTCATACTTATTTGGAATGAAGTAGGTTATTTATAGTCTAATAAACTTTTAAGCCATGTCGAAAGATAAGATGATGTGGTTATAGATGTGTGATTTTAAAGAATATAAAAAAGTTTCATAAAAAACTTTATTTGTAATTTGTATGCAGCGCTAGCTGGGAAGCTCTTCTTGAAATCACAGAATAATAATGATAAGACAGAATCAAATGTCATAACATAAGACGATACATTAGATCCATGTATGTAACCATTTAACTCCTCTCATTGAGATCAATTGGTGACGAAAACTCTGCGGGCACACAATTCATTGAAAGCAATAGCTTGAATTGGTTTGGATACGCTCTGCTAAAGTACTTTAATCCTTTTGTAGTTTGTAATTGATGCTTGTTTTGCTTACTTCCTGTTCCTGTAATGAAATAGTCACGAAACTCGCCTTTTTAATAACATCGCGAGTAATGATACAATTCTAAAGGAGTTACGAGGGTCATTCAATAAATACTTAGCCTACAAAAAGTAAACGAAAATTTTGAAATAGTGGCAATTTATTTTTCAACATAGTCTCCTTTTAGTTCGATACACTTAGCCCAGCGATGCTCCAACTTTTTTAACCCGTCCGAAAAATAGTTTTTGTCAAACTCTGCAAAATAGGCCTCCGTGGCGGCGATGACCTCCTCATTTGATCCATATCTATTCCCGGCGAGTGATTTTTTCAGATTAGGAAACAGAAAGAAGTCACAAGGGGCCAAATCTGGAGAATACGGTGGATGGGGCAGCAATTCGTAGCGTAATTCGACCAATTTGGCCATGGCAACGGCAGACGTGTGAACCGGTCGTGGTGAAACAGCACTTTTTTCTTCGCCAGATGGGGTCGTTTTTTCTTTAATTCGGCGTCGAATCGGCCCAATAAATCGGCATAGTAAAGCCCTGTAATTGTTTTACCCTTCTCGAGGTAATAGATGATGTTCACACCTTGTGAATCCCAGAAAACGGTGGCCATAACTTTTCCGGCCGATTTTACAGTTTTCGCCTTCTTTGGAGCACGTTCCCCGGTCTGAATCCATTGTTTTGATTGCTCCTTAGTCTCTGGTGTGTACCAGTGGATCCAGGTTTCATCGACGGTCGCAAAACGACGCAAAAACTCCGCTGGATTCCGCTTAAACAGCGCCAAACACGTCTCCGATGTGGTCTCACGGTTGCGCTTGTTTTCCGGTGTGAGTAAACGCGGCACCCATCGCGCCGACAGCTTTCTCATGCCGAGTTCCTCGTGAAGAATATGATGCACTGTTCCTTCTGAAATGGCTACAGTCTCATCTAGCTCCCGAACCTTCAATCTGCGATCTGCCAACAAACTACAGCGCCCTCTGGCGATGAGGCTAGGTACTTATTGAATGCACCTCGTAAGTCTGAAATATACAGTACTTCAAGTGAAATAAGGTGCATCGACTTACTTCGTGTTCCCGAAGATGACCGACCGAAACTAGGCAGTATTTTAATAATGATTGAGTTGCTTTTACGATTTTACGATCTATCTAATAATACGAATAAAAACAAAACAGATTTAATTCCTCCAAAACTCATTACACAACTAGGGTGTATCACTGAGGGGAACAAAGTATGCGAACATTTTAATAGCTTTTTTTCTACAATAGGTCCTCAGTTAGCAAGTCAAATACCATCAAAATTTCACAACAATACTACATGTACAATCTCCAATATAAACAAGAACAAAATTCCTGAGGACGAACTATCAACCCTGACTCGATGCAGTGAAGACGAAGTCTCTAAAATAATTAATGATCTCGACCCTAACGCGAGCTGTGGTATCGACGGAATTAGCACAAAGGTGATAAAATGCATAAAACCTATCATTCTAACAGAGCTGACTAACTGCCTAAATAATTGTCTTGATACTGGTTATTTTCCAAACGAATTAAAAATTGCCAAGGTTAAACCAATTTATAAATCAGGTAAAAAAAGTGACCCCAGTAACTACCGCCCAATTTCAGTCCTACCTATTGTATCCAAGATATATGAAAAGATAATCTACAGTCGATTGAATGGCTACCTATCACAAATAAATTTTCTTTACAATCGTCAATATGGCTTCCGCCCAAAATCGAATACCCTGTCTGCAACAACCGATTTGGTAGCCAAAATTAAATCTAACATCGATGCAAAAAAACTGGGTCTTGGGGTCTTTATAGATCTCAAGAAAGCATTCGACACTGTCAGTCATACACTCTTACTGCAGAAGCTCTCAAACATAGGTATAACTGGCAAAGCGTTAAAAATGTTCGAATCTTATTTAACAGATCGGTATCAAATAGTTAAGATAGGACAATACCAAAGCTCACGGCATAGCTTCACATGCGGTGTCCCTCAGGGATCGATTTTGGGCCCACTGCTATTCCTCATTTATGTAAACAATATTTGTGAACTGTCAGTTCATGGTGATGTTGCGCTCTATGCCGACGACACATGTATATTTTACTTTGGTCATTCTATAGACGAAATTACAAAGCAAGCACAAGATGACCTGAATATCTTATTTAAATGGTTCCAATACAATCTGCTGACTATTAATATTGATAAAACCTGCTACGTTATATTCAAAGCTAAAAACAAAAAAATTCTGGACTATACACCACTTACAATAGATAATAAAAAAATAAAAGAAAAAACGGAAGAAAAATATCTCGGACTAGTTTTGGATGACCACCTCACATGGAAGGCACATATAAATAAAATAAGATCTAAACTATCCTCTCTATTAGGCGCTGTTTATAGATGTGTGCGCTGTCTTCCGCTGCGTATCCGCTACACCATATACTTCTCACTCGTTAAGCCTAATCTCGACTATCTCATCGAGGTATGGGGTAGCGCAACTAAAACGACACTCAAAGATTTACAAACTATTCAAAACAAAATCATAAAACTATTATTCAACTACGACTTCCTAACACCCACCGAACAGCTATACAAAGAAACTAATTTCATGAATTTAAATAAAATGTACGAGTACAATACCTGTATTCTAATAAAAAAAATCCTAGAAAACAAAATACACTCTCAATTATCATTTAAAACCAATAGGCAAAAAGGAAAAAGAGTACTTCGTAGCGCTGACGACATTCATTTTCCTAAAAGCCGTACTAACTACGGTAAAAATAGTATACAAGTGCAAGGAGTAAAGATGTTCAATAAACTCCCCAAAGAAATAAAAGAATCTAAAACAATAAACATATTTAAAAACAAATTAAAATCGTATATTTTAAAATAACTCTAAATCCGACCCTGCACTAACCAACTGGCTAACCCACACTCACACTAACTAACCGAACAAATCTGAACAAAAATGTCCGTGTGTGCATGCTCAACCACCGCGCTCGCCTATGCATAAGTTGCTTCTTTTAACTTCCTACCTTGTTTGTACCCACATAGAAAAAAAAAAAAAAATTTAAAATAAAAATATTAAAAACTCATTATACTTACTTAATATGTATACCTATATAATTATAAAAATGGCATTGTGTTTAATATAATAATAGTTACGTGCTCCAAATGTTTGCAAGCTACCTACCTATACTTGTTATTTAAGTTTACTTCTCAATCTAAGTGAAATGTAATTTCTTTTTCATCCCATCTATTCAAAAAGTGTCACTTTAGTCCTCTTTAAGTGCGCCTAAAGTTGCACTTTTTGTTAAGAGACTTTTACAGCGGGCAATGATGAGTTTTGAATTTGGAACATGTATTTTTGCTACATAGGTCCGCGACCAAAGAGACCGAACGCAAATATTAAACTAGAAGCGCCTTTTATTTATTTTCCTCATAGAGGGGGATGAAAAGTAGAGTGTATCACTCGGCCGCAAAATTATTTTTTCCTCGGGCGGCATACTTTGAATCCCTCGCTGCGCTCAGGATTCTACTTTAGAATCCCTCGCTGCGCTCGGGATTCTACTCAAGAATCCTTCGCTATGCTCTGGATTCAAAATAGCGCCCTCGCCTTAAAAATATTATTTTACGCCCTTGTGATACAATCTACTATTTGAGAATAAAGATTTCTTTAACCACATTATTGCCGATGCCCATTATTTTCCTTGAAGTACTGTACTTCATTGTTTCACTTCCGGGTAAAGACTTAACTAAAGCATCATTAGCTTTAAACCACATACTCTACCCATCAAACTGAACCACTTTTACAACGGGAGCAAAAGAATCGGAGCAAAAAAAAATCAGCTGTCCCATACTAAACTGCACCCGCCGCCCCGCTGCCTACACGACTCAAATGTATGGCGCAGCAGATTTTTTTTTTTGCTCCGATTGGTTTGCTCCCATAATAAAAGTTGTTCAGTTTGATGAGTAGACTCATAGTTTAAAACGATGCTAATGATATCAATTTCACCCTGTATATCAATCAGTTCACACAGATCACATAGTACAGTCTTTTGTAATCTCAGCATATCCTCTCGCCATTTATTCTTTTATCATTCAAAATAATCTACATTCACTCTACCATAATTTACGACAAAAACGTGTCACTTCGCCACAGTTCATTCCGCATAAGAAGCCCCTTTATAAAACTCCTATGGCCTACGTAATAAGCGTTAAATTAGCATTATTTTCAGGACTTAATAACAAACTGTTTCTATGCTAAGCCCTATTCATAATAATGGACTATGCATATTTGTAAATCATGGCCAAGCCACGAGAGAGACTTGATAATATACCTGACTGAGACAATTGGACATAAAGAAACCTTTATTAGCACTTAGGTAAATGAGCACGTACGTCAGTATCTTCACTTGGATAGTCAGGTGACCTAACCGAGCTAGACTGATAAAAGTGATAAAATTTATTACTATACTCCATTCCAAATACAAACGAAATTTTAAGGCTATTTTGGATTCCAGAAACAATTATTTGAAACATTTACTCTCACTTTATTCTTAGAACAGATAAATTAAGTAACTTCTATGATAGTACTCCGATATGTTCTGATAGTAGTATATCTTTCTGATCACAGTTTCTGATAAATAAATTATATTTGCTAATCAGAATTCAGAATTGGGATATGGAATGAAAAATAGGTAGGTACATGTTAGTGAGACAAACTGAATATATCTTCTACCCTTCCGAATCAACTTGGCGCATGAAAAAGCACATCTTTTGCCCATTGCAATTATTAGATGGAAGAACGAAAGAGCCTGCCATGAAAACTGCCCAATTAATTTGAACAAATTGATAATGTTCATATCTAACTGTTTTGTTTACCTATTGGTTGTCTAATCAATAATTGGTTATTAGACATGACTCAATCTCGGAACACATGTGTTACCGATACCATAAGTTTCAGGGGGGTGGTGAGGTTGAGATGCATCTGTGTTTAACGCGCACACTACACATAAACAATAGCCTAGTATACGAATGCAGTTAATGTATATGACTGCATTGACTGCCTATAATTGGCTTCATAGTCATTAGATGCCATGAAAGCAGCATCGCAGACGCGACATCATTCGAGAACACACAGGTTTGCGACATTATAAGTAGTCATTGCTTTTAGATTAATATTAAATCAAGATGGTCAGCATCACATTCTATTATATTCTATTTTTATTTAATGGCGTTTCCTTGTTAGATTTCGCCAGTGTCAAGTAGTTTGAGGGAGTGTCTATCCAATCTCGAGGATTGTTTTTGAGTAAGAACAACTGAGAAGGATTTTGGAGCCTTGTGGCAGGCCTCGCGAGAGACAAGTGTTCGAGGCAAACCCTGCAACGTGACTCCAGCATCACATTTAAAATTTTTAAATGTGATGCTGACCATCTTGATGTCAATGACTCGACTGTCAAGTAAGACCAACTTGACAGCAACCGTTTTGCTCTGCGGCGACTTTGGACCACCAATGATGATTCTCTTTAGATTTTCATGTTTGACATTATTTTCAGAATTATTGTGTGTTGAAATAGAGAAAGATAAGATAAAAGAAAGCACATTGTTTCTAAGCGCCTACGCCTCGTGAAAACTTATCGGGGAAATTGTTATTACGACTGAAAAGTACCTAATCGCTTTTCCATGTACAGGTTGAGTTATCGAAATTCTAAAATAATTGTATGCTTGTTGACATCGTATAGGGGTCCTATTGCTAGATAGAGAAAACAATATTCTAGAACATGCATTTCTATTCTATTTTATGCTAGTACTGTCCCACATTTTCGTATGTTGTATTTTATAGTTGTATGCAAATATTGTGTTACATCTAATAGTTCAAATCAATATTTTTTTTTTTATAATTATGTACTTAGATCATGTTTTAATTAAATTTTGTTCGCCTAAATTGCCTTTTAATTTAAACACATTCAACATAATCATCATCAGCCTATCATCGTCCACTGCTGGACATAGGCCTCTCCCAAGGCGCGCCACAAAACTCTGTCCCCGGCCTTCCTCAACCAGTCGCTCCCCGCTACTTTTTTTAGGTCGTCTGTCCAGCGGGCAGCAGGGCCCATTAAATTTCAGGGCAATCTAAACACATTAATTTACCTAATTGAATAATAATTCAAAATCAGTTTGGCCTAGGTTTTTATGATAAACTAGTTTGGTCTAGGACAAACTAGTCTAATCCTAACTAGCATAGGATAAACTGGTTTGGCCTAGGACATACTAGTTTGGACGGTAACATAATATACATATTCTTCACAAACGTTTTTTACGTTTTACAATCATTGACCTCTTAGCTAATAAGAGATAAATGTTCGCAATCATTGGTTTGACGCGTTGTACTAACAAGAGATTCACAATTCCTAATTGGGCAAAGCTTTGCCCATATGATACAATATAGACAACAGTCTATTCCACCCAAACTTCTTAGTTACAATTAATATTGGCCCGGATAATTTGAATAATTCCCATACCACTAATAACAACCTGTTTGTTAAAGATATCGTTTAAACGTTTAGCACCGAACAACTATAAGAACAAACCTGTTCTTTGTTCGATAATTGAACTGGAAAATTAACTGAAGCGATTGTTACTTAATTCGAGAAACTGATAATTTTACAGGAAACAATGCAAATGATGAGCACCGTAAAGTAACATCGTGAGGAAACCTACAACAATATGCTTTAATTTCAAGGCTTGTATGGTCTACTTTACCTTAAAAGTGGGGGCTGGGAGCTCTACCTATTATTACACTGGACAGAGTTTTAATACTGTTAAGAAATGTGGATATTTTGATTATGGTACATTTAGAATATCTCTTGACAGTTTTACTTAGCGACGAGGGTATGGGCGTATCCTGCAATGCAAATAAAGTCATTTACAGCCCAAAGAAAGTTTACCCACTCTTCCTTCAAAGTTGGGTGTATGCACAACTGCTTTGGCATGTGGATCCTATTTCTCCTTAGTTTCGCTTAATGTAGAAGCCAACATCTGCACTTTGATCGCCAAAATTTGTCAACTTCGTCGGTGAGGCTTGATAGAATACCCACAGCCACGTGGCCAAGAATTTTGGCATGATCAACCTACTTTCATCAATTCTTCAATTAATTAGTTACGTTGTATTGATCGAGAGTCGAGACGAACGAAATGTTAGAAATCTGGATAATATTATAATATTACAAGCGACCGGCCCTAGCTTCTTCTTCGCCCGGGATGACCTATCGGCTCCAAAACTACCATATCTTTCAGGCTGATTTTTTTTCGCGATTTCGATGTTGGTGCCATAGAGAACGTTGTTTAGTTTGATGGTCTGATCAGCCCTTTAAAAAATTATCAGCATATTAAGAAGGACCATGTATTATGAAGATTATAATATTTATAATCTAGTGGTCTCATACATAACTATCTGCCTATAAATCTACCTTACTGAAAAGCACAAAGCACTATTAATACTGCGTCTGAAAAGCCTATGTTTTTCAGTGAGAGTCCCCATTATAACTTCACGAGTCAGAGTGAGAGGGAAGCACATCAGTCCACCTCTCGCTACACTTTACGAACGCCTCTTCGATGATAATTTCGAAAGTCTCGAAATTCCATATTGTATTTTCGACTCGGAGAGTAGTGAAAAAAATGCACCAAATAACTTTTATTTACAAGCTTGTGGAACAAAGAACACCGATGCAACGTTAGATCGATGCTTTTGAACCTTGCGTTGCGGACCTGCTTAAAATAATCTCTACAAAACGAGGAAAGTAAAAATAAAACCACGATCACGAGTTCACGGAACGGCCTTGCAGGTTGACGAATGACGATCAAAATCAATGGTTGAATTAGGTACAGTCGTCGCCGTGTCGTGCGTGGTCATGCCAAATACCATAAAACCGTATTCAACAAAGTAGAATTACCTTTAAGGCGTATCAGCCGTGGACCACTCTCCTCTCACTCACACTCCATACTAATCGATGAGAAAGAGCGCGTGGCTCCGGTCAGAATTTTGCTGTTTTCTTTGAAAAATTCGATGATTTTTTATTAATTTCGAAAAAGTAAAAAAACCACATCATTCTAAATTGTATTGTGAACAATTTAGTAAATTTTCATTTTGTTCCGATTAAAAATGTAAGAGTAAAATGGTTACAACTGGAAAAAAACAAAAAACCCGACTGCATAAAAAACTATTTACTGAAAAGATAAAAACAAGCTCCTTAAATCAGGTATAATAACTTTGCTTGGGCAAATTAATACAATTTGAATGTTATAGGTAGGTATCGCAAACGGGGACAAAGAAAAATGACCTATTTGTTGGTTATTGGTTTGTCCCCTCCTGCAATACCTACCTAATAAGTAATAACATTCAAATTGTATTAATTTGCCCAAGCAAAGTTATTATACCTGATTTAAGGAGCTTGTTTTTATCTTTTCAGTAAATAGTTTTTTATGCAGTCGGGTTTTTTGTTTTTCTAAATAATTTAGTTTATTTCATACTTTTTAGTCTTGTGTCAAAATGGTTGCATAAAAATACTATAATATATATATAATTGGAATCTGCTCTTCACCAGCTTTCATTTGATACCCATATTGTATTTTTTTACGAAAAAAATTTGATTCTCCCCCTCTCTTTTTTAATTCGCATACGCCATATTAAAATAATGTACCCTATGACACTCTCACGATTTTTACGAATCTAACGACACCTCATATGTTAAAATCCATCAAGCCGTTTAGGCTGTAGGGCGTGCCAAAGAAATAGACATACAAACATACATACATACATACATACATACATACATACATACATACATACATACACTCGAAAAACATAACCCTCCTTCTGTCGCAGTCGGGTAAAAAGGGGTGACTTTAGAGTCCCTTTTCTTCGGTTTTATTCATTAAAATCGATTTCTAGAAAAACCACATCACTTCTCATATCCTGTAGATGGTTCAGTTTAAATTTCAGCTCAAAAAGTGCCATAGTTAATGAATAAAATGGTTACAAAATTACCCAAAACCGGCAGGTAGCCCCTTAATCTTTTTAAAAGTGCTAATGTTGGACTTCGCAGTACCGATTAGTTTTTGAGAGTTTTAGTTTTTTTGTAAAACCCAGGGATTGGTAAAACCGGTCATTGCGGAAATGATTTGAGGCCAGTGTCAAGCATGCTTTCAGCTAAAATTGTAAATTACAGACATTGATTGTGTTGCCTTGCTTTTTTCTATAACTATAGATTATGCTAATATTTTTATCCATTTTCAAGATATAACACGTAACTTGTAACAAGTTTAACATTCATTAAAAAGAAATTTAATTATAATAGCATTGTTAAATTTTTTCGGTAGTTTTAGCGAGGCTTCTGACTACCCTGAAATGGGTTATGGTCGTGAGTTTATAGCCTATTGTCTGTAAGCGCTATAGGGTTAACATAAAAATAAAAATGCTTTATTTTTAAAATAAAAACATTCAGGGCCTGTATCACTACTTCTAGAAAGTTCTTATAGGAATCTTAGAAATAGGTATGACAAACGATCTGTCAGATAAGCTGTCAAGTACTTATCCAGAAGTGGTCATAAGGGCCCTGAATAATGTTTCATCTCTACCATTATAAACCGATTATAAGGCAGCGTTTCCACCAGAGATGTGCGAGGTCGCGAGGCGGTGAGCGAGGAAAAAATCGGCCAATGGGAATGCTTCAATTTCCCAATGACGTGATCGAGCGAGCGCGCTATTGGCGGATTGTTTCCTCGCTCACCGCCTCGCTACCTCGCACATCTCTGGTGGAAACGCAGCCTAACTCGGTAATAATATCGTCATTTTCAGCAAAGTGGTATAGTTCCACCTATTGCGGATACTTCACGAACACAAGCTTTAAGGCTTCCGCACATTGCAGCGATATTATCGAGCGATATTATCGACAGCGATATCGCGACACCTTACACACTGCAGCGATTCCGCGATTAGCGTCACGCATGCGCCCTTCACTGAATGTAGTAGAAAGAGATTTCGTCAAGTTGCGATAATATCGCGGCAGTGTGTGGGATCGAGCGCGTCCCCATACAAAATGCAAACCTGAGAACAATTATCGCAAAAACGCAGCGATAATATCGCTGCAATGAGCGGAGGCCTTTATAAGTGATGTCATAAATTCAATTATTTGGCACAAAGACCTTGATTGTGAGGTTCAAAGCAAACTATCATCGTTTCTAGATAAATATACGACATTGAGTAACTTCTCAAGTTGTTCAACTAGGAACTGACATTAACACAAACTTTTGTAACCCATATCCGAATAGAAGAGATAGAACACGTATCTACTAAAGATTACGAAGCGGATGTTCAACTGCTGTGGATTCTTTAAGAAGTGTCGTAAGAGAACCCTTATAGTGCTTGTGAAATAAGTATAACAATCGTTTGATTTGCGAGCATTTTAAGCGGTACGAACTAGACACCAATTTAGTCATACAATTAATAGAATTAATCAATCCGATTCAATCCATCGGTGTTTCGTGCCAAGCTTACGTTTATGATGAATCGTCGGTTGCTTTCGTACTCCGTTCGAACTTTGTTAGGGTCGCTGTTTGATATCTTGGACTATGATATTGATATTACTTAAGTTCAATCGCATATCTGGGAGATCAAATATTCTAGGGGCATCGGACAGGGTCACTTATGTACACTGATCAAATCGGTCAGGTGCTTGAAAAGCATCAATCTCTTCATGCAGAAAACGAAAGAGGTTTGTCGGGATCGTAGCAGGTGGCGCTATTCTGTCGCCCTACCCCAATAAAGACAGGCGTGAGATTATGTATGATATAATGTAAGGAAGATTAGCAAAGCAAAACGAGAATCTGATAACATCGTACCTAGCACATGCGGAACATTCATCAAAGAATACGCTTTGATAATGTATCATGTAAAATTTCTTTATTACTACCACGTAAGGTATAATTTAGCTTGGGTTGTCATTTCAATAGGCTACTATTGATGTGCTCGCAAAAAATAGGCGAACCACATTGAGGTACGGAACTGGGTATTATTTTCTTGTTTCTTTCTCCACACCAGGTTTCAGCTGCCTATTGATCAAAAGATATCTGCATAAAGTAGGCATTTGGCAACCGCTAAAATAACACTAGATATATGCATCGGAATATTATTAGAAAACATACGTTTTTATTTCTTATTCCTACTCTCATAAACAGTTGCAATCTTCACTGCAAAATCGAGTTTTATTTTGCTGAGGGCGATTTTAACAAATTGAATTTAAATTATTTCTGTTTCGTAAGAATTGGTACGGTTCAAAAACCTCTTATCATTTAAATGTGCATTGTTAATACAGGCCTGTGTTACTTTATACCTTATCAAACGTATTATCAACTTCCTAACAAAGCTGTATACTAAACCAATGACTCGTAACTCTTAGCGGCTGCACACAGACCGAGGTCTATGTACATTGACGTATTTGTTATCAGAACTAGTAACAACGAGTCCATGACAGAGGCCTCGGCCTGTCTCGCGCGAGTGTTGACAGCCGCTGTAACACCGCTCCAAAAGTTGTTATGGCTGTGGAGATGATGCGGCCAGAAATACGGACTAGGTACTCGAAATCCTATGCCGTTTAGAGAGGTAGCCTCCCCGAGTGAGATAATGAGGCCCGGTTACGTTCAGCGCACCCTTTGCAATCAGCAAGCCCCTAATGCTGGTAAAACTCAATGACACGCAATCGACTCGACAGAAGTAGATAGTCAGTTACAGTTTTAGTTTTAATAAATCGCGCATAGGCGCCGGGAATTACACGGGGGTGCACTTGCATACGAAGAAAAAGTTTAAGAAATAAACATTTTTGAGAGATAGTAATCGCAAATTCAAACCCGCGACTTGAACATAAATTAGTTCCGCCGTTCGTGACACCAAAGGACTCACAACACCGCAAAGTAACATTTAAAAAAAAACATATATAAAATCACACAGATAGCTTTATGCCGTCATTTTTTTGACTCCACCACCGCATCGGAAGTTGTTCCGTTGTACAGAAGATGCAGCCAATATCTGGCCTACTAGTATCAGTATATGATTGCCACTGATATCTGGTATCGGACAGAATGTCACGTTATCACGAGATTTGTATCTCAAAGGTGTCTAGACTGCGACACGCACGCAAGTACTGATTCCAATTAAATTTCGATCGGTATCGTGTTCTAAAATAAGATGAAACGACTCGAGGCGTGGTGTCATTGATAGTCGAGTATTTTGGTGACTCATTACATTGTCTGCAATATCTGTCTAGGCTAGTGTACCATGCTAGCGGGATGGAGAGGGACGCGCATATAGGAATAAGCGCACGGTGCAAGAGAAATAAGTAATTAGAAATTAGTGCCAACGTTATAGGAATATAAAAATAAAAAATTTATGCAATATTTAAATGTCAATATGGAGTGGCACATAGTGCACGTAGATAGTCTCCCCGAGTGACGTACTGAATCCCCAACACGTACGGCGCACCCTGGTCAATCAGAAAGCCTCTAATGCTTTGGCAAATATCTTCAATATGATAAGTTACTTCAATGAAATTCCAATGACTTTACAAAAGAAGTTCATAGTAACGTTGACGTGGGACTAAGAGAGGAAGACCGATAAAACGGGCAGGTTAGGTTAAGTTAAGCCTGTGACCAGAAAAATAAAAAGCCTGCTTTTGGGGCGCTACAATCGACTATAACCATTGATTACAATATTGTATAAATAAAGTACAAAAATTTGTTCCAATGATTTTCCGCAACATGGCAAGGATTTTTATTTTCCTGGTCAGCCTAAAGGCTCCGATAAAGGCGCCTAAGGGTCTAAATCCGGCGATTACATTACCCAACACGCAGGACCGATTTCGGCATACATTGCTTGTTTTGATCGCTATACTTTAAAACAGAGACAACAAATTAGGCAATGTACGCCGAAATTGGCCTTGCACGTCGGGTAATGTAATCTTAGCAACTGAAACCACTGAATTAAATGTTGTTCTCTGCATGTAATATCATAGGTGTTCAAATTCATTTCCAATACACGAAGTGCACCAATCCATGTGCTCTTCATCATATATTCATCATCATCATCATCTCAGCCGATGGACGTCCACTGCTGGACATAGGCCTCCCCCAAGGATCGCCATAACGACCGGATATAGAATATATTAGGTGCTGGAATACATTTAAAATCAAGGTGCTGAAAAAAACCTCAATAGACTTTTCTCTTTTATTGAAACTTTAATATAAATATTTAAAAAGCGATTAATTTATGAACAAAACTCATATTTGTATTATCTTGTAAGAGTTCACTCAGGTCATGTACTAACAATGAGAATTACGTGCGCATCTGATAAGCAAACAACCAAAATGTTAAAATGTTTACCCACAAAACGTTGCTTAAAGCCACATTTTCTTTATGTAACATCAGATCAGACATCACAATTTAGGCGCAAGTCAGACAGAAGGGACTACTAACTAATTAAAGCAATCTGGAAGTAACACATATCATATGACACAATCCGCGTCCACACCCTGTCATTATCTTCCCTTCCCTTCTACCTATCCCACGCCTTAGGTATGATTATTCTAGATACCTAACTTCACAAGACCTGCTCTTTTCACTAAAGGTACCTGATAAAATGAAATCAATTTATACGCGTCGCTGGCTCTGCCGCGGAAAGGGCGGCGAGGCTTAAGCGGACGACATATGACGACCTGGAGCAAGGGCATGTTTTCGTTCCAGCTGCCCTAGAGACTGGGAGCCCTTGGGGGGTCGATGCCAAGGCCTTTGTGAGGGAGATGCGGACTAAAGAAGACCCGCGCTCGGATGCCTTTCTGGTTCAGAGGGGCAATGCGACCAGCATCTTAGGGACCTTTGAGCCAGGGTTGCGCAGGGTAGTGCCTTTAGATTAGTAAGTGATAGTCTGACGAAGCTTGCGTGCGGATTTTA
Source organism: Agonopterix heracliana (assembly GCA_963693445.1). NCBI lineage: Eukaryota > Metazoa > Arthropoda > Insecta > Lepidoptera > Depressariidae > Agonopterix > Agonopterix heracliana. The sequence goes on from OY856321.1 coordinate 7,739,461, forward strand.
TATTGTATGCTGCTATTTACGAAGCTATGTGATTAAGGTTTGACAAAGCCTGCGTTGCGGATCCGATTTTATTGGAACCTAATATCTCTTTTGATATTAATTCGTATGTTTTGTGTAATAAATAAATGATTTATTTATGAGGTAAGTAAAGTAAAATTTGTAATTAAATATGTAGAAGGTAGTAAGTAATTGTGCAATTGATATAAAAAAATATGTATAAATAAAATATGAATTTAGTTTTTGTTGCTAGCTGAAAACACTCTTAGCATAATTCACATTTAGCTGGTTCTTATGTTACGCAAATCATGGGTTAGGAGGAGTTTTCCTTAAGTATGAATTCAATATTATTTTATTTTCTTTTATTTGAAAAATCAACAGCCTATAACAAACATTATTTAAACCAAGTTTGATCCTATTTTGAATATTTAACTAATTAAAAGCAATTGGATACATCATGTAAACACAGTCTCAAAATGATGAGGATGCTTTAATGCGGATTATCCAGGGTGTAAAATTAAATATGTTACGTGGTTCAGACCATCAAACTGAACAACTTTGAAAATAGGGCCACCATAGAAACCTTGTAATAAAATATAAAACAGCTGTTCCATAGAAAACGTCGATAGTTAATAGCGACCCAAAAGTATGGAACAGCTTATTATTTTTTTGCAATTTCAATAGTGGGCCTATAATGAAAGTTGTTCAATTTGATGGTTTGAAGCTCAGCCTTAACTATGTAACTAATTTAAGTTTACACCATGTTTAGTGTATTGACAAAATTAGAAATAGGATTTTTTTTTCTTTTTTTTTTAATGTGTTTATCACCCGTGCTGACAATGTCAGCCTCGTAAGTTTGTACAGTTGAAGTTGTTGTCCTTATCGCTCTAGGGCAATAGATAGAAACCCAACAAACTGGTATAGGCTTACTACTCTGCTTGACAGAGGGTCAGCCAACCAGCAGATGAGCTGCCCAATTGCCCATTATAACAATTACTTGTTACTTGTAGGCAGATGAATGTGGTTCGTCAGATTTCCGTTAAATATAATTATGTTGTCTTAAAGTTACACCATGTTTCTGAGTATAACTTTACAAGCCCAGATTAAATGTTATCTGCCCGGTTACAGAGTCAAACTTTTGTTTATCAATAAGGTAATAAATATGTGAAATGAAATTTATTATTAAAAACCGGCCAGGAACGTGTTGGACACAGCCATGACAGGGTTCCATAATTTTTTATATAAGTAGTGATTGATGCAGGCACCAGAGAACCAGATACTCATTACAGTAGTCTGAATTACTTAAAGGCAGCTTGAAACGACACCTTATAACAAGGAAAGAAAGAACTAAATTTTTCGGCAGTGTAATTTTTTCAAACTGCAGTCTGAAACCTCAGTAATTTTTTCATGACTTGCATGTTGTGAGCTTTTTTTAATTATTTTATTGTTGTTTAGGTATTTCATTCAATCATTCATCATTGATTCACTGATGAACTCACAAAGGTAAACAACATATAATTTTTTTTTCTAAAAATATTTTGAATAATTTTAATTAGAAGAAACGATTTATTGATAGAACAGCGTAATTAAAACTAAAAATCTTAAAACGAACTAGAATGCAGACAAAATATAATTGAAATATATTTTCTTTTATTTATTGATAATAATAATTCGTAACAACTTTCTGAACTATAGCTAGTTAAAGCTTTGTGAAAAGTAAGCACCTACCTACAACAAATTTGTTCAACCTCAGTTCCCTCATCAGCAGAGATCAGAATCTGGGTGCGTTTTTAGATGTTACCACTAACATGGATATGACTTGAAAATCACCTAATTTGAGTTTTAAAAAAGATTTATCGAAATTGTGTTGATTTGTTTTAGAAATACCTACATTTAAAGTTATATTTAAGTGCATTTTAGAATTCACTTAAATTAGTAACCAGTTTCCTGTTATTGTCATTGGTGTTGCTCTGTGGCTCTGCTATTGGGTGGTCGTGTCGGTTGCCCCATCCCCGGTCCACAGTGGAACTCCAGTGGTGGCTCAGGATATTGTTCTTTTATAAGAACAACCCTTGAAGTCACCAAAATATCAATATAACCGTACAACGTCAAGCACTTTTGCTATAAAAACTCGACATTGGCAAAATCATCACATACCCAAGATGGCAGCCATTTTTTTAAATATAGAATAGTTATTGTCATTTAAAGGCAAAGATTTTGTATACTACAAGCAGTAGAATCATTCGTTACTAAGGTACCAGTACCAAATCCCGGGACATCCCAGGAAATCCCAGGATATTTGGTCATATCCATACTTTTGATAGTAAGCGCACCCATAGTTCCAATCTCTGCTCATCAGTGAATCCCGAGCTTGATTGAACTTGACATATTTCACTAAAAGATGATACACATCATCTACTTAGTAGAGGATTTCCCATAGTAGTCTACATTACACTCTTTGCAATTTCGGGAGTCTGCCTTTTCCATACGAAATATGAACTTTCTCAAGAATCAAATGTGTCCAGATCGAAGTCTGTGAGCGACCACTATCAACTTCCTTATAAGATTTTAGCATTAGTCAACCATGGTATGAGAGGTGGCAGATTCTGCTAACTTGTACCATATTTCTTATCTTTGCATATTTCATTACATGATTGTATCACAAGTTGAAGTAAAAATGAATATTGAATCTTTAACCACGGACCTGAAAGTAATACGGACCGAGTATTGCACTAAAAAGAGGTAAAGCATGCAAGGTAATACAATCTCGTTTGTTCTACAAGGGACCTACACTCACACAGTAGATGCACTAGCTCTAGGCGCAGGTCCGACAACCCGTCACCCTATGTACCGCGTGACAGCACGCACACAAAAGAAATGGGTGCTTCACTCATGATTAGATGACGTTACGTCTGGTTCTTTTTTTTAGTCTGTGACTTTAACTTGCTTCTTTTTTTGCTAATATGAGCAAAAAGAAGCAAAGTGCCTGAACACATTTTTCAGATTCTAGTTAGAATCTTATTTGAATTCTCTTCTTCAAATTTGAATCTATTTACCCATACTTCAAGTCTTAGTCTAAACATTTGATAGGCATTATAAATTAATGGCTTCCAATAAAAACACATTATTCTTACAAGACTAATGAAAACAAAACCAACATTTCAGTCTGCCCACATCTGGGTACCAACATTGCCTACATTCTGATTTCAGACTTTAATGCTCAGAGGTAAGGGTTTAATTTGTTTGAACAATTAAATTTTATGATTAATTCTACCGGCTGGTAAAATTTTAAACTGATGACCAGCTTTTATTCTTTTACCAAACTTATGATTAATTAAGCATACCAATTCAATAATTATTACTGTTCACTAGTGCGGCAAGTTACCAGAAAGATCTCTGTTGCAATGCCTGATAAGGAAACCAGATGTTTAAGGTCAAATTCAAACTATAACCTTAATCTCAACCTTCTGTAAAACATTTGTTCAATTACAGTTTTTAGAAGATAATTTCGCGTCTCAATCTTAGAGGAAGTATGACCCGGGTGAAGGACATAAACAGGTGTCAGCAGTTATAGGAAAAACTATGGACAATTACCTTGCTCATTGGAAGCGGCGACTGCATCACTCAGATATGAGCCACTCCTCGACCCGGGACCCCATTGCTGCCTTCTAGCACTCTCCCTATACTCTGTCCTCTCCACATTGTCACCTTTACACAGATGAAAAGCAAATACGCACCAATAAAACACTATACCGATACGCATCGTGATCTCTCAATGACACTATTGCACCCGCACACGATAATACAACACCACTGCCGAAACACAACACACAATACTCATTCTAAAACAATATTACACAAAAAGGATTATCAGTTTTTAAGGCCACATCGCAGGTTTATCAAAAAACATAAAACTACGGATTTTATATCACAGAAAGAAAAAATCTAGCGAGGTCGAAAAACTTTGACAGTTGTTTTTTTGGTTTGGCTACACTGACTCAGCAAACTTTGTCTTTGTTTATGGTTTAGGTCTTGTACACACTATAAAATTTACTCACTTCCATTTTACTTCCGCATTTTTACATGGCCGTATATACGTTAGTATCTCTATATAGTTTGTGGGCCGTATTCCAGGGGGAGGACAATCGCCTTTTGGCGGGTATTTTCGATGTAGTTTGCACAGAAAGTGCTATCATCTAGTATTTAGTGACGCAAACTACGAAAAAAATAAGATTTTATGGTCTATTTATGTCAATGTCAAATTGCCAAGAATTCACAAGATGGCTGCCTATTTGCGTAATGTGCGTGTTTTTTATAGTTTTTGTTCAATTTCGTGCCGATTTAGTGATGTTCTGGAGTTTCTTTTGTTCTCTAACCAATATACAGATTACAGGAATAGTAGGGACAATCAAATTTCTCTGGATCGCGATCGGTGCGAGATTGAATGAAAACTAGCATTCAATACAATAATATTATACAGGGTTTTCGGCGGATCATTTATGGCATACATTACACGGTAGGTTTTGCGTCAGTCAAAACCATCAGTCATGAATGACGGTGACTGACGGAATGAATATTTATATGATATCGACATCATGCAACCGCATTACACGATAGGTTATTCATCAGTCACAGCCGTGACTGTGGTAAAACTGACAGCAAAACCTACCGTGTAATGGGTGCCTAACATACAGGTGGGGTCATGTGCTACATACCGTGCCCAAAGATTTGACCTAGGCCCTACAATTTTTTCATGTGAATCTTTTTTTGAATTTTTGGAAATTCGTCACTTGCACGCCTTTAAACTCCTATAGCTTTTTTTTTAATAGACAGATCTGGATAATTATTTTTTTATTAAAATTTTAATGAATTGTAGGTCCCGTTAAAATTGTTACCGGTTGCAGGTTACTGCTAGAAACAAAGTTATGGGCCCTCAAACTTAAATTTTTTTTTCAGAATAATTATAAAGCTGAATTTTGCACTGCAATAAAAAAAACTAAAAGTGATAGAAGACTTCTGATTTTTTCAAAATATCTCTTGATTATGAGATTTCTAACGGAATGTAGTTTGCTTTGATATCTGTTGACCATTTCGACGAAATTCTACTTATGTGGAAAGTTAAATGTTTTGCGATCAATGCAAACGTAATGAAAAAAAAAAACAATGAAACTATTATTTTAAATCTGGTACCTAATCTTTATTTAAAGACATTGGCTACTTACATAAAAAAACTTTTAAATTATTTAAAAGTTTAATTTAAGGCTTGAATTAACTGGATTGTTCTGAGTTCTGGACAAACACTTTTCCGCCTATTCGAGATTCTACACAATATGGATTCCGCACAACTGCCATTAAATACATTCTCTATTCCAAGCAGTCATACACCTCAAACAACATGAACAACTTAAACAACGTGGGCAACTCGAACTTGGTCAACTTGGCCAACTCGAACAACATATACCGCCCTATAGCAGACCTAGGACGTGACTCCTATGTATTAGGTACCTACTACATAGAGGACTATTATTATAATAGACTATTATAAATAGTAGTATAATACTCCCCATTTGAAGTCACTAAAATTAATTTACAACCGTACAACGTCAAGCATTTTTGCTACATAAACTAGACATTGGCCAAATCATCTAAAACCAAGATGAACGCCATTATTACCCGACTGCGACAGAAGGAGGGTTATTTTAAAATTTGAATAGAATAGCAATATGCACCACAAAGCGGAGGGATCCAAATAAATGCGTAAACATTTTCCTGATTACTTAGCAACTCAAATTTTTACTAAGTATTTTATTTGTATTTTATTATTTGCAAGGTCACTCATCCCTGTTGCGTCAACGCCATGTATCGAGCCACTTTTTCCTTTGTAATGGAGCGCGGCCTTTGACTGGCTGCCAAAATGACGCTCTTGGATGTACGAGCTAGCTGCTAGCTGACCGCTTACACATTCACGTTCATGCCATATAGTAATTAGCGTAATTAATATAGTGGACAGTTAATACAGCTTAGCAATCGCGGTGGGTTTATTGCTCGTGTGATGTGTGGGGGACGGGTCATCCACCGGCAAAATCAGTACCGCGCGCAGGTAAGGCAAGTCGGTACTGGGACACCTCGCACGATTGACCTGTCGTATGTCGCGACCGACCGCCAAACTTAACAACTAGTTTTATTACACTATGCTTGTGCCTTGGCTTGCTATTCATCACCTAACTCACCGAATCTAGGCATCAATCTAAGCATATTTATCTTGCAAGTTTATTTCTACCACAAAAAAAGTTATAGCTTGGCAAAAAAGTCGTGATAAAAAATGAGGGCCTTCACTTCTAATATACTTATATTACTCTTTGGCCTTCACGCAAAAACGTCAAAATCGCGCATAACCTGGCAACACCACCATACTAACATTTTAGTTCCACTTGTAACCATGATCATGACTTTTTTGCCAAGCTATAATTCTTAGTGAATGACAATTTCCCCTTATGTGTAAACTCAGCTTTAGATGCGATTCCATAGACAATCTTTTTGTGCCGACCAATAAGAAGCATCCACAGATGATATTCAAAAAGATTCGGTGGTGCTGCCATCTAGTACCATTTAAAATAAAAGGAAGAGTCACATGATGTACTTTTTAAATAGTTTTGCTGTAATATTAAGATTTCACTATCTTGCAAATAAAATTATATGTTAAAAATATTAAATTTTACTGTATACACTAGTTTCAAATGATTTATATGCCCACAAAGTTTAGACATTGTATAAGAAATCAATCAATAGTTTTATCGTGACGTCATGTGACGTATTTACCAACAAATATGTCAAATGACCTTGCCAGTTTGTAAACAATACTTTGATACAATTATCGTATTTCCTTGTTGTTAATTCCATATTTTAACATTGGTTCTTTGTTTTTGTGCCAAAATTTGTTCAAAATGAATATCGACTTCGAAACTATGGCAGTTTTGGAGGAGGAATCCCAAAATGTAAGTTGAACTCATTTCCTTTGTTAGGAATTGTATATTTAATCAAATATTTACTTATTTGAGATTAAATGAATGTTTAGATGTTAATATAATGTTCAGTGTCCTTGTAACTACGTAGCTGCGTATTTTTATTTGAGGAAATGATCGAAATTGTCTTGTTATCAATATCAACTTCCTCTAGTCTATTTTTATCGTGACACCATTTCTTCTAGTCATTGGCACTAATTTCTATTCGGGGTCTGCATTTATTGAACGATTGCACAATCTGGCTACGTATTTCGTCATAATCTTAACCTTATTTTCTTAAGTTAAGAGTACATTTTCAAAATGATAGTCCACCCATGCATGCTAGATTCGTTATTGATAAATATCTATCATGTCACGTGTATTGTATCCATCCAGCAGATAGTAATATGAATGGACTTTAACCAAATCAAGCTACTGTGTTGTTTTCAATTACTTATTATAGTTAGGTAGTTATTTGTGTTGTTTTCAATTTTTTTAATTTCACATCTTATATTTTATTTTTATCCTAAGTCAGAAAGGCCAACAAACTCAAAACTCAAACTCAAAATGTTTTATTCAAAATAAATAATATCACATGGATAACTTTCTGATGTAATTTTTGACCCTACCACCACGTCGGAAGGTGTTCCGTTGTAGAGAAGATGCAGCCAGAAACTCTACAACACACATCTTTTAAAAAACAAAATATACAATGTACACTTTCAAACACAATATTGAAGTTACATAGTGTCATTCATATAATAATCGAGTTTATAGTAGCCTTTTTTACAGAGGACTTGCAACTGGGACTTAAAACTTTTTGTCTGGCAAGTTTAGAATATCCTCTGGTATCTTATTATAATAGCGTATACAGTGCCCCATGAAAGATGTGTTGACTTTACTGAGTCGAAAATTTGGGAATACTAATTTATTTTTATTTCTTGTATTGTAACTATGACAACTTATTTAAGCACATATAGCTTGGCCATAAAGTCATGAACGTGGTGACAGATGGAACTAAAATTTGAGTATGGTGGACTTGCCAGGTTATGCGTGATTTTGACGTTCTTGTGTGGAGGCAGCGCCCTCATTTAATTTCTACTCTTTTTGGCCAAGCTGTAAGTAAGTTAGAAAATGGCAAGTATTTTAGACTTCTATTATCATCTTCTGTCTGTCTATACTTATAAAACAGTTAGCTGTGACAGCCTGACAGACAACGCACAGCCTGAACTGTTAAAGATAGAAACGGAGTCTTGTTGTAGGTCTGCTATTGGGTAGTCGCGTCGCTCGTCGATTGTTGGTTGCCGCCTCCCCGGCCTACAATGAAGCTCCAGTGGTGCCTCAAGATAGTGTTCCTTTCGAAAAACAATCCTTGAAGTCACCAAAACACATAAACTACCGTACAACGTCAAGCACTTTTGCTACAAAAACTAGACATTGGCAAAATCATCACATTCCAAGGAGGCAGCCATTTAAAAAAAATTTGAATAGAAATAGAAAGATAGAAACTCATAAATTTGATAATATTCTACGTAAGCACTAAGAAATAATTTTTCGAAAATCAACCATTAAATGCTTCTTATTTGAGTTGTCATAATATTACTTTGTATATTCTGTAACACAAAACTATTTTATTTGGGGCTATTTTTGCAATTGCATTGTATTTCTATCATATTCGTCTATATTATACTGCATATAGCAAAGCTATCACAATTTAGCCAAACGGCCCATACATGGATGCATATAGTCATTTTTTTTTAAAACTTTCAAAGGGATTTTGGGTCCTGAGATAATGTAAAAAAAAACTGTTTTTACTTTATGTACTGTCGATGTAGTAATAATGTAGTTATAAGCATGGTCTAACTTTGTCGGTATTTAAATCGATATTATTTATTTTCTTTGATATTCTCAATACTTCATGAACAAGAGAACACAGAAAAGTTTATACATTTAGCAGAATTTTGTATACTTACATTTGTTTCCTACAGTCAAATTGTTCGTTTGTGGTTTGACACAATAATAATTCTGAGATTTAGATACAGAGGTGAATCCTACTTATTATTATTGCTATTAAATTTGATAGATTTGGGACGATTGCATTATGCATCTTATAATACTTTTTTAGTTGACACAGACAAAGTCACGGGCAGTAACTATGGATTCATATGTATTGAATTATTTTAATGAGTAGATAAATTTTATTTCTTCATGAAATTCATGATCATTGAAACAGATTAGTTCTTTATTTCATCGCCAAAGGCGCATGTGATTCATACTTGCAGTGCGTTCCGAATTACGCCGATATCGCTGTGAGCGCGATAAATGTCGTTCCGAGTTGACGTGAGCGCGTCCACAATCGAAAAAGTGACGTCATTCATGACGTCACTACCGACGCCATCTTGCAATAACAGTGCTCACGGCTCGGGGCGTTATCACTGTGAGCGAGTTGTCAAAAGTGACGTTTGTTATAGTAAATTTTTGAGGGAATTTTCAAAAGTGGCGTTTGACAGTTTTGCCGTCGTACATTTTTGGTTTGTTTAGGTCTCGATTTAGGTTTCTTTATTAGTATTGGGTTTCATTATGTTCTAAAAAAGACGAATAAAAGTTTAATAACGATTAGTGATGAAGAAAATAATAGGAATGTTTGAATGTTGTGATGTGAACGGTGTGAGTGCGATATTTAGTGTTCCGAATTGATAGAACGCTATCAGCGCTGTCGGCACGCTAACGCAAATGGAACGGGTGTTAGCGCTGTAATCATGGAGTAAGAGGAGATGGCATATCGGCTTGTTTCTATAGAAAATTATGTCGCCGACAAAGGGGGTGAGGGACGGGTGAGGGGAGACAAAAAGCTTAGGGGAGCGTGTAATTTCTCTATGGTCGCAGTACAAACTAGTGCCCAGTTGGTGGTTACTGTGCACACTTTGTTACACCATCTCTACCAAGGGGAGCGTATAATTTCTCTATGGCTGTAATCGCTCACAGCACTGTTTTTATGAATCGGAACATACCGTTGGTCGCTCAGTACATTGATATCGTTGGCTCTACCTAACTACTCTGCAGAAAAGTTAGCACATATATGGATAGATGGCGCCAGCCGCTCTCTGTTACATTTTACAAACATGGATGACTAATTTTTTTTTCTGTCTTCAAATTAAGGCCAGGTTATCCCAGTGCAAGCGTCTCTTTCTTGCAAGCATAAGGTTGCAATTAGCCATCCCGCTCCAATTGAAAGCAGGATCGCAAAAAAACGTGTTTTCATCAATATCTTTGCTCATGGGTGTTTCTAAGCTCAAAATTCTACGGAGTTCACTAGAAATATTTAATGTATTAGTTAACACTTTCGCTGCTAAGCTCAAAACAATGACATTCGCGCAGTGGTAACACTGTGGAATGCTATACGATTCTGACTCAAGGTGTGAGTCAGGAGCACTGCGGCCCATAGGTCGCTGACCTACCAGGTAGGTCGTCAGCAGTTAAAGTGTTAAGTACAAGAATAAAAAGTTAAATATCAGCAGTTTAATCATAGTATTGAAACAACATAACAAAAAGGGGTACCTTTGGAATTTTTTTCTATCTATTAAAATTAATCTAATCGTGTTATTGAGCACGGTCGCCTATCAGCCAGATCCTTAAATAAGACATAATTGGTTTTCAGACTTTAAAACACAGTTTAAAACACTTTCGTTCGTGTTCAAAAAACGGCCTCGACGGGATAACAGCGTCTTAAATAAAAACCGCCCAAGTTCGAATCGGACTACGCCTCTGCCTCCGCGGTCTAATGGTTAGAGCATTGGGCTCTTGACACGGAGGTCGTGGGTTCGATTCCCACGGGGGGCACCTAGTGAAATGTCACTTTGTACGTTTTTTCCCAGTTGGTTAGGACATTGCAGGCAGAGTCACCTGATTGTCTGAAAAGAAAGATGATTCCGTGCTTCGGATGGCACGTTAAGCTGTTGGTCCCGGCTACTATCACTGGTGGTAGTAGTCGTTACATATAAACCACGTCAGAGGCCGTAAGGCGGTTTGAATAAACTCTGACACCAGGGCTTTTCAGCCCACTCGATAAGAGACAAAATATTTACATACAAAAAAGTGTTGGTTCCTCCGCTAGGGATCCTAGCGCGAGACCGACTCCCACTTGGCCGTTTTTTTATTATTTGTTGTTATAATAGTCTAACAACATACAAGCGCTAAACTCACACAGTTGCAGAAACGCTCATTAAAGTTAATCCTCCATTAAATCTCTTACTAGCTTTTACTACGTCAACAAGACAAAATGTGACGGCAAAAGATTTAATAGAGGATTAACTTTAATGAGCGTTTCTGTAACTGAGTATCAGTTACAGTTAAATAGATACAGCCCATTATATGTAGGACAGACAGACAGACAGACGACAGTCGTACGGACAACGAAGGCTTAGTAATAGGGTCTCATTTTCACCCTTTGCATCCGGAATGCTAAAAATGGTATGGCGAAGGGCTCAATAAATGAAGAAAAAAAAATCATCTGTATGAATCCCACTTCACGAGTGCATGGCGCAGCGCAGGCCCTTACCTTATGGTGATTGCGTATGGGCATCCACCACGCGTGCCCCATTTCTGGGGATGGATAGAGACTGCTATAATAACTTACAATTTTAACGGTTGCTAGCAAGGTTCTATATGATGAAATGATGTGACAGGCAGGAGTGGTGGTATTGGCTAAGGCTAACCCCTCTCCCATAAGTTTGTTATTTCGGATGGCTCTTCAGAGGGCCTACCATGAGTTTACACTGTTCTTTACTACTGTAGTTACGTTGCCAATTCGTATGGCAGAAATTAGTTCTCAACGTAACCACTAGGAGCGCTGTACGAAATTCAATACAAAACTGGTGACGTAACTATAGTAGTAAAGTAAGGTGAAATCTCATGGTAGGCCCTCTGATCTGAGGAAACCTGCGTGCTTCAATTTCAAGGCATGTATTGTACTCACTGGCCATTATAAGTGGCGACGGGCTCACTCCCCGTCACACTGGACAGTGTTTCGGTACTACTAGTGAAACGTGGATGTTCTGAGGTTGCAGAATATCTCTGACTACCCCCTCGGGGAATATAGTCGTGAGCATATGCATGTATGCATCCCTACTAAACGTAATAAAACAATTATTAGGGAGAAATTAATGTATGTTTTTGTTAGTTAACATCATATGTACCTATATCCAATGGGAGAATAATACCTATACGTAGTTACCAGTATTAGTAGGTCTTTGCCGTACCTAGGTTACCTAGATATCTAGTAGTGACCCAGGTCAGTAACTGCGCAGTTAGATTAGTCTGCTCTTACTACGCAACTTTGAATGCATGCACGAAAGACATCATGCAACGAAGATGCGCACGTTTGTGCTGCAGTCATATGCAGCCTTTTGGATTTCATCTGAAATATCTAGAGCACTAAGTTTTGAACATTATGTTGAAGGAATTCAGTAAACAAGACTCTGTATTATGTAAATTTCGGATTAGGTATAAGATCGGTAAGGGTTGAACTACATCAAGAAGCACGGCATCGCATTTTTCCGTCGCTCCATCCTTTTCCGTCACTCAGGAACGTCATTTACTAGAGCATATAAGGTAGACGGAACGGAACAGCACGCCGCGTGCGATCGCGCTCCGTCTATCTTATATGCTCTAACAAATGACGTTCCTGAGTGACAGAAAAGGATGGAGCTACGGAAAAATGCGATGCTGTGCTACGTGGTGTAGTTCAATCCGAATGTATTTATGACTGCACTGGACTACTTTTTAACTAGTATTGTTTTTCTCCAATCATCATATTCATTGTCTAAAATTGATTTACAAAATATTAAGAAACAGAATCGCCAAGAACCGTCAAATGCTAGTAATGATCCCAAACGTAAGCTTTTTGTCATGGATCATGGAAATCATACAACGACGACACAAACATACAGGGTGTGGTAATCATTACACCAAGACTATTGATCGAATTGGGTAGTTAGCCTAGTCTAGTTACACACCCAAGTTTGTGGTGGCGGCTGAACGATCCCCCACAGCGGTGTGGTAGGCTCCGCAAGGAGCCGCCTGGCTCGCGACCACCCTCCTGCCGGAGTCTGGCGCCAAGCAGCTTGCTGCGTTCCGTCAGTGTGCAGGAGTGCCAGTATGCACTTCTGGGTAAGCTCGCTACATCTTCGACCCCATCTTTGTCCTGAGGACTATATAGATAGAGGTCAAGAGCAAACCCATCAATAATAAAAAAAACATAAGTCTTACTATGTAGCATCTTCCCGTGTCATGTTCGTGTTATAGGTAAGAATCTTCTTTCTAACGCCAGGCTATTCGAGTGCTAGCGTTTCTTTCTTACAAGCATAAGTTTGCAATTAGCAATCCCGTTTGAAAGCAGGTCCGCAAAAAAGCGCATTTTTCATAAATATTTTTTCTCTTGGGTGTTGTTGTAATTAAGACACTGTCGTTCCTTATTTTTACGTTTTTGTTTTATTTATAGTGTAAATAACTTTAAAAATAGTAATAAACTTACCTATCTTTGCATGCTTTTATAATTGAGAGAAGTAAACTATCGTGTTTTGAGCCTAAGAATAATCAAGAACAGTTCATGAACAACAATATATATTTTTTCTGGATTAAAACAACGACTTATTCGTGTCTTAAAACTCAACCAAAAACAGGTAGATTTGAAAGATCTTGGCCTTAAATGTGCCTGCGTGCGACCTTGGTCTCACCCTATGAAAAGGGATGACAAGTAAGGCCGAGGTTGTCAGGGTGGAACCTAAAATAATTCTGTACAAACGTTTTTAACATTTTGCGTTCATTTTTAGTGTTCCGTAAAGGGTGCCAACAGGACCCTATTACTAAGCCTCCAATCACCGTCCGTCCGTCCTACCTTTAAAGAGTTTCTTCTTTTTATCTTTTGAACTGGAATTGCAGGAAATTTTGACAATTGGACATTTTGACAGACAGGATTTGTTAAGGAACCATACAGGGAACGTATTTTTTCACAGTTTTTTGTTATTTGTGCTCTATCGTAAAAGCGTCAATCTTTGTGTGATTAGATTATAGTCCAGACGCTAAAAAAATTCTTAAAAACCAGCCAAGTGTGTGTTGGGTTCGCATTAAAGAATCCGGAGGAAACTAACTGGTGGGATTAAACTTTGCCGGTTTTTAAACACCTTGTAAAAGCGGTCCTGAGGGCCTACCATGAGTTTTCCCTGTACTTTACTACCGTAGTTACGTCGCCAATTCGTATGACAGAAATTAGTTCTCAACGTAACCACTTGTAGCGCTGTACGAAATTTAATACAAACTTAGTGACGTTACTACAGTAGTAAAGTACGGTGAAAACTCATGGTAGACCTACTGATAGTTACAGTGCCTCAAAGATTTCCATAATTATAAATCTTAAATTAATCCTAGCATTGAAATTGTTTGTAAATAACCAAACTTCGTTTGTATGGAGCGCGCAGCAAAAACTATCCTCTTAAATGTATGCACGAAAGGCGTGATACAACGAAGATGTGCCTTGTAATATCATTGGTTGTTTCTATCCTATTTCTTCATTCTTTCTTATTGTTTCATCCTGTCTCTTTTCCGCGAGTGTCTTGAAACGACAACATCAAATCTTTCTTTGATGTCTGCATGAATAAGTATGGCTGCATTAAGAGAGAACGAAAAAAGAAAAAATGGATGGATTGTGTTAAAGATGATGTAAAATAGGAGGGAGAGCTGTAACGACGGCTAAAAGAGATGAATGGAGGAAGACGACATATTAATGGATTATAGGAAGATGATGATGATCAACCTTTTCTTTCATATGTGGTTGATACTCGGTCTAGGTCTTCTCTCTTCCTCTTTATGTTTCCTTGGTTATTGCGTAGTAAAAACAAAACCTATGGTTACAAGACATTTCATAGAACGTCAGTTCTTTCATATCATCATGTAGTAATAAGTTTAAGTAGATATATTATTATTATTATCTAGGATTCTTAGAAGGTACCATGTGGCGACCTAGGTTACCAGTTGCGCAGTTAGGAAAGTACGTTTCTATCTAGGAAATTTTAAACGTATTCTCTTGGAGGTGTCGTGTGGTATCGTACAAGCAAGAGTGCGCATTGGTGTTGTAGTCATTTGTAGTTTTAGGATTTTTTTTGAAAACAATATTTTTATAAGTACTTAGGTTCTAATTTGATATAGTTTGAGTGAACTTTAGAAATAGGTTTGTTTGTTTATTAAATAGTGTTATGTTGCGTAGGGAATCTCTTTTATTTACAATGTTATATACATTTTTCGAGACTTTTTGTAACGTGACGAATTGAACTAATCTTATGTCTGCAACTTGTCTATAAGTGCGTCTATAGATATCTTGCGGACTGTTACCGAGTGCAGCGGAACGATAAGGTCACTTCGGGCGAGGTGGGGAGCACAATAAGCTTGAGTTGCGACACCGTGCAACGAACCTACTGCGTATTTCACTTCACAAGTCGTCTGCAACAATTTCGTTCGCCATAAGCGTATTAAAAAGTTTGTTGTTTAAAAAAAAGAAAACGCGCGCGGCCGCTTTGCGCATCGCGGGAGCGTCAGACGCGCATCAGTGTGTGTTGAGGCAGTGGCTAGGGTGGACACGACGTGCCTTCATTCCATCAAATTGTAAGTTACAACTCAATTCCTATAAGAATCTTGTGAGAAAAGTTATTTAAAACAGTGCTATTAATAATCTGGTGGGCAAGTTGTTTTGTTGGCGACAAAGATAAACGTAGGTTATTTGTTGTAGGTTATGAAATTGACAGTTACTACGCCGCATAAAGCCGTAGTTGGGTTGAAGCGAATGTTACGACGCAGTTTGGTTGTATCGCCGGCCTTTTGTTGCTAACTGAGCGACATGTGAACTGCGTATTTTATTTTGTTATTTGTGCATCGATGAAATGCATTAACTGCAGAATTTATAATCATAACAATTTACATACTTACATCCCATGGAATCCGGCTTGGTGATGCGTAAATATGTGAGTTGATTGTTGAGTTGACCGGCATCGGTAAATGTCAATTATTAACGAAATGCGCAATTAGTTTTGGTACCTAGTTACACAAATTAAATGAATGCATCTTAATTAAATTTAACTGTTCGTTGTTAGACATCTTTTTGAATTTTTTTTTCGTTATAAAGCTTATCCCAATTATTCATAATGTCCTACTCTATCTAGATACCCATTGGATTAAAATTAAAAAGCGACGCAACACATATGTTTTAAACTTTTTTTAAATAATAGGTTGCGTTATTTATACCAAATGAGTCACACGTGAAACTTCACTTCTATTCATAAAAAATACAATAGCATACCGAGAAAAATTAAAGACAAACCACTAAAAAGTCTACAAAGTAAATAAGACAACTTAGTATTTTAATTAGTCAACGTAACTACAGTTTTGTTATAAGTAGGTAGGTACCTACCAGACATCTGAATCGATATTTCTTCTGTTAGCTATTCAAACTTATAATATGTCAACAGCTGTTCGTTTTACGAAGAAAATAGTAGAAACCTCGCAGGAAAGTAAGAAAGGTCTCAGATCTCATGTAATGGTTCAAACAAACATGTGATCTGAGGCTTTCTTATTTACTGCCCGAGGTTAGTATACTATTTTTCTCCTCGACGGCGGTGGAAAGCGACCACTTCTTTTAGCGCAGCGAGACGAAAATTTACGCTTTCCGTCCAGAGGGGAGAAAAATAAATAAATGCAAGCGTAAAAGTTAACTAACGTTATACACAACTTTAACTAATAACCGAACTGTATCTTTGTTATTATATCTCAAAAATAAATTAAAAATATTCAATCAACTAGTTCTTAATAATTTTAAAATATGAAGATTTTTTAGAATACATATGTTACGTTATGTTTAAGACGCAATTCAAGTTATGAACCATTATTTCCATAGCAACGTCTCTGTAACTTACAAAGAACGCAGTTGCATTTACTGCGTAGAAACTCGGTCGTTCAATAACGAAGGGTTGTATTATTATGAACCCTGTTGCATTTACCGAGAACGTTTTATCGGCTGTCTCTGCTTCTAACCCGTGATGTCCCTGTAAATACTGGATGAGTTTCCTAGAATTTGAATCGATAACTATGTGAAAATGCCCGGGGATTTGAAGCTTTCATTTCAGTCACTACCAGTTGCATCTTTGTGACAGACTGGTTCTTATAACTGCATAAATTTAAAAAATACTTTTTTGTGTACTTAGACTGTAAGAAAAATTGAGGCAATAAATGACTTTTTAATTTAATTTAATTTAATTTAATAAATTAACCACGCAATTGCAGTGGCAGCCAGTAAAAAAATTGAGCTTGAATCCTCCAACAAAGTATGCTTATATGTCAATTAGGTATTTATTAATTTACATGGCATCAGGAAACAAACAACGGTGTATGTGAGTAAGACAATTAATCCAACTTAGGAAATTTCTCAACATGTGACTTTATTTGATAATCAGACAATTTCAAAATGTTTCGACAAATGCACCTGTTGAGAATTTGTTATAAAACTGATAAAACAGTTGACGTGTCTGTTTGTAAATTGAAATTTAGATCACTTTTGCATGCATCGCGTAAAAACTACGCAACTCATAGGGCCTAGCTTGGACATAGTGTAGAAAAACTAATAGTGGTGAAGCTTAGCGGCTTGGAGTAACATTTAGTTCGCATATTATCACATCTGACTCACTCAAACGAAAGATAATAACAAAAATACGAACGTTAAAAAAGATGCCTACGGTCAAATTGCGCAGCAGACGACCGGCTTATTCGATGGTTCGAGATCAGTACGAGGTGGTGCGAGGTTTCGTACAATATATACATTAGGAAAGGAATCAATGTCCTTGTCCTTGACTTTGTAAATGATTTCTATTCTATTCCTATAAATACCGTCCTCAATTTGACCGTATCACTCTCTTTTTTTACGTAATTCGAACTGCGTATACTGCCGTACAATGCCGCAGGCTTCTTTAAGATCGTAATTTTAAGTTTTTTTATTTTGATTAATATTGAATTGGTGTCCCTTTTTATTAGCTACATTTTTTCCGTAATACAATACTTATTGTATAACCTGAACAAACTCGAGACAAACATATCTACGAGTATCTCCAATGACAAACCGCAGTTCATTGACACTAAAACATCATTGGAAATATACATTCTTCAATTATTATGGTTCCGAAGACCTTCGAGACTTATCGACAACAAAAACATCCGTATGTTAAAGATGCAAGGTTCAAAATGCATCGGAATACTTTTATTCTAGAACATCCTTTTTACACGTGAACGGTGTTGTCTTTTTAAACTAAATAAAAAATAAAGTATGTTGGAAGAAAGGTTTTTAATCTATTCTACCTAATAGCTTTTGGTACTGCATATTTTGCGAAGAGATATGAACATTTCAATCATGAGGATCTGAGTTCGAATCCGCACGGATGACATTTTGTGTATCAATAAGTGTTTTCGAACTTATGTACGTAACACCGACTGCTCTCAAACGGTGAAGGAAAACATCGTGAGGAAACCTGTATTATGCTGAAAAACATGTTCTGATGCGTATGTGAAGTCTACCAATTCACAATGGGCAAACGTGGTGGACTAACGCCTGTACACCTTCCCTAAGGGTAGGCCTGTGCCCTGCAGTGGGACGTATTGATGATAATGATGAAGACTGAACATTTTTTTAAATAATAGTGCAAGATACCAGTAGTAATAAAAGTGCAAGATACCAGGAGTAAAAACAGTTTAATTGTTTAAATATTTAAAACATGATTTTAACTTACCGTAAATAGACTTGCATGGAATAACCAAAACACTATTGTTTAATATGCATAACATAGTCACCATGAAAGGGATGACGTCAGCTGATTTAAAAGGTCGAATAAATGCTGCGTAGGCGCACGCTATCCGTTGATTTGCGTGCACCGATGCATCCAAACGAGTCTCTAAAAATAGATTTGGTGTGGAAACAACGTTTTATTTCTAGATTGATATTTACAAAGAGTAGGCAAGTGGCTTAATAATTTGATTACTTATACAGAGAGACAGCTTGTATTAAATTTGTGCTTTATTTATTTATCAAAATTAGAAATTACAATCCCATTATTCTACTACTGTGACGATGTTTGGATGCTTGTGACTCAATCACGCATAAACGGCTGAAAAGATTTGGATGAAATTTGGCATGCAGATAGAATATGTTCTGGATTAAAACATAGATACTTTTGCTATAAATAAATAAAACGAAATAAATTATTCTGATTCCAAAGACCCAAATTAGAGCCGCTAGACTTTTTATTATGGAAAACAGCATATGCTCACGACTATATTCCCCGAGGAGTCAGAGATATTCTGAAATCTCAAAACCTCAGAATCTCAGAATCTCGTGGATTTTCTGAGATTTCAGAATATCTCTGATTTCAAAACAGACGACACAAATAATACAGGGTTTAAAAATAAATGTGTGCAGAGTAGCAGTTGACGTTTTCTTTGAAACAATTTCAAAAGAACCACCCTCTAGACTCTAGAGGGTCTTTACACCCTGTATGACCATGACCTCTACTTTACCAGTCCGGCGTGGTAACCAATAATTTCAACCTACTATTTTTTGCGTCCACTTTTAGTCTGGTCAACAATCAGTCAATAATGCAAGTTGCCGAAATAATGGTGTTGGCAATAGTTTTTGTTCGGTTACTACATAATTATCATTATATTAGTTAGACACATTTGTATGTCAAAAGTATAGAATGGAAACTTTAATGCTTTTCAATTTTAAACATGGAAACCTGTTTTGTAAATTTTATGTTTTACAATTTTGTAGTCATTTTACAAATCTACAGGTGATGCACAATGACGTCACTACTAGTGCCACTCAAACTTTTCCTGTACCGTTGTTTTGTTTGTTTAAAGACTTAATATTATAATCTAGAAGTGATGATAATGTTTGTTTGTAGAGCATGACGCAAAAACAAAACGACCGATTATAAAACTGCATACAGGGTGCAAAATTAAATACGTTGCATATAGAACAGGATGCTTCAACACTGAACAACTTACACAGCATAAAAAAGGCTGTTCCATAGAAAATCGGAATACTCTACTAGAAGTACTCTGCCAAACTTTATAGAACAGCAGATTTTAGTTTCGTGATTTCAAAGTTTGTCCCATAGTTGTTCAGTTTGATGGTCTGAAGCACCCTATAAACGCATTCCTGCCCTGCCTACCTATGTAACGCATTTAAGGTTACACCCTGCATATTTTTTCTCTCTACGATGACGGGAGCCGGTGCGGATGCAGTCTCGGTAAAAATCTTGTAGTAATATAACTGTGTTTATTATTTGCAGGAGTCCCTAGGCGGCGGAGTGTACGGGTCGGCGGGCGCGTCTGCGGAGGGAGGGGAGAGGCGAGAGGGGGGCAAGCGGGGGCGCAGGCCCGGCCGCAAGGCGCAGCTCGACAAGCAGGACATGAAGGCCAAACTGGGTACGTTAACATCAGCCTGCATCCGTCCATGCTGGGTACAGGCCTACTGGCTACAGAGGAGTGTACGCGTCTGCGGAAGGAGAGGGGCAAGCGGGGGCGTAGGCCCGGCCGCAAGGCGCAGCTCGACAAGCAGGACGTGAAGCCCAAACTAGGTACGTTGTCATCAGACTGCATACGTCAATGCCGGGCACATACCCTACTGGCTACAGAGGATTGTACGGGTCGGCGCGTGCATCTGCAAGAGAGGGCTAGCGGGGGCGCAGAGGCTTTTGCCCTGCAGTGGGATAAATTCAACTTTTACAACACATCGGCTATCCCCCCCTCCCCTTTTATGTGTTGAATTCACTCTCGGTGTCTGAACACTAGCAATTAGTTACCATAGACGAATATTACGGCCTGGGCACTGTTTTAAAGACCGTAAAACGCGTAATGGCGCCGCAGTGCAGAAATTTGTTATATGACATTCGCAGACACATACATTGTTATGATCCCATAAGAAATCTAGGCTTTTGTTATGGAAACCATACAACAACTTCATAAACATGTAACATCCATGACCGAACTAGTAGTAAGTATAAGAGATAAGTGTACTTTTTGCAACCATCAGCAGCAAGGCTGATTCAGTGCTTATGGGGTGTAGAGCATCTTTGTGATGGGGATGGACCAGGGGGGTTATTGTGTAACTATACCCGATTCAATCGGTATCAAATCGACACGGTGTTTTAGCAGTTCTTGGCGATTTTGCTTCATAATATTTAGTTAATTTATCTCGGATAATGAACACGATGATCACAAAAACAAAATATTATTTAAAAATTGGCTAGGACAGTCATAAAACGTTATCGATTTCGTAAACGATATAATCGGAAGCTTACACAATAGCCCTACTGGTCTGCCTGCATAACGTCAGTCGGTTTAGGAGTTACAGACGTTTAAAGGTCAGTAAAAATTTATCAGTAATCAGCCTTGCTGCTGATGGTTGCAAAAAGTACACTTATCTCTTATAACACAGTATTCGAATTCAGGACCTCTTCGCCAGTCCGACGTGGTACCTAACCATTAAACCAACTTGGTCGTCAAATTATGGGAAACATTTGAATTTTGCAGAGCGGAGTAGGCAGTCGGCGCGTGAGTGCCGCGCCCGCAAAAAGCTTCGCTACCAATATTTGGAAGAACTGGTAGCGGACAGGGAGCGAGCTGTGCTATCGCTGAGGAAAGAGCTTGAAAAGGTAAGATTTCACGGTCCTATACCACACCTTGTACACTGTCAGCTGATAGCTGTTATTTCATGCAAATGGTAATTGCGCGAGCGACACAGGATTCCGCATTTTCTTAAGAGGTAACCACGCAGGGAGTGTCCGTACTGTATGTAGTACTATATACTCTTTCTTATACTGTGCCTATACATTGACATACCATAATGAATGCCGGGTCTAAGACAAAATTCGTGAAAAACGTGTCCGAGACTAACCCATAGAAACCTAAGTACCTACGTGTGAACTGTGAAAATGCTGAAATTCTTTTTCATTTTGCGTGCGATTCCATTGAGGCACGGCATTATACCGTTCTAAAACTTTCAGACGTAGTTCAGACCATCAAACTGAACAACTTTTACTACGGAAGCAAGCCTAAATTCATAAAAAAAATCTTCTGTCTCATACATTTAAGTGGAGAATGCGTTGCAGTTTAGTATGCTTCCATAGTAAAAGTTGGTCAGTTCAGAGTCAGACTACTTTGTGGAACACAAATAAAATAACTTCTTGTGACGTCACGTTCCCACATTTCCTGGGCGGCCGAATCTCGCGTCGCGAATCTATTTTTCTAAGTTCAATATCTCTGGCTCGATCGGCAACGATCGCGACACAATGGGAACCCCATGTTGGAAGTCGGGGCCGGGGCAGACCAAGAAAAAGATGTCGCGACGACCTGGATGCCCACGTAGCAGAATGGCAACTGATGGCACGTGGATAGAGAAGGCTGGAATAGTTTGGGGGAGACCTTTGCCTAACAATGGGACGAAATAGGTTAATAAATAAAAAATCTCTGAAACTATTTGACGTATATTTTTTTCACTGATTAATTTTTAGGGAAAATCAAAATGTGCGAATATTCTTTATTAGGTATCGTGACTTGTGAGAATCATCCTTTCTAAACCCTGAAATTCGAATAGGGTTCAAATTCTTATAAAATAGTTTCTCATCAAGTTAACGACCCTTAATATGCTACTTTTCTCTTTCTAGTACTACAAATGGAACCTTGAGCTAGACCAGGGCCGCATGCCCGAAGGTCTAGACACTACCCTTCAAGAGTTAGGAGTCATCAAGCAGGAGGAAATAAAATTCTAAACTCATCTTTCTTTTCTTTTCTAAGTCCGACACTGGAATCATCATGGAAGAATTTAATTACTATTTAAAAAAAATCTTTATTTTTACAATGGCTTAAAACTTTGAAAAATAATGTAAACAAAAAATATCACGTTTTTATCTATAAAAAGATTTCTATATATTTTTATAAAGATATAGCCATATCTCATTCCAGTAGACCTTTCGTAATATTTAAACAAAAACTGAAATAAACATGAAAATTCCATCTAAAATAGCAAAACACATTTTCCGGATGAAATAAATAATTGACAAAACTAGTATAGAGAACATTATATTTTATTGCTATTTATTAAGATAGTCCTATTGAAATGGGATATAAAATGAGTATATTTTTTTGAATTATAACCTAACCTAAGAACTATTTTCGTATAATAATATTTTTTAATGCCAAGCACTATACTGTGTGAATGTTTTAAAATGTATCTTATTTGCATTTAATGTGATGTCTTCAAATATTATTTTTAAGTAAAATATCGTGTATCGTGCTTTAAAATACGCAAAAGTTTATTTAATATATAATTTGTGTTTTAAAATTTTTAAACTTCGCTTCTTTCTTTATCGATTGGTGATGAGTTTGTTAGGTGTCAACTAAGATTAATATTTTTAAATGTATTTATAGTCTTTTAATATTGCCTGGATTTTAAATGTTTAATAAATATAATATGCAATATCAGATATTATTGATTTTAAAAAGTCAATAGCCAATAGTAAATTGTTTCTCAACGTTTTCGACGCACTAGAAAATAAAAACAAAATGATTTATCCTTACGATCCCGATAGCAATATTGGGCTCTTTATTTTTGGTTTCATTCATTAAATTAAGAAAAATTCAAAACCTGTCCCTAACGACTAAAGATATTTTTTAGTAAACAATTGTTTAATGTGGCATAATGTTCAGTTTAATTTTGATTTAATTATGCAAAAACTATTTTCTTTATTTTAGGTTCGTTTATTTTTATTATCGCCTGCTTCCTCCTCGGTTTTCGTTTTTTGCAACCCATTTGGGTATCGGGACCGATAAGGTTGAAAAACAACCAAACAGAAATGAATTTTAACCACTATAATGGCAAATATTTTCGAAACGTAAGGATTTTACAACAACAATAGTAGTGTAAAATATTTTGACAACCATGCTTAAATACTTTGTAAATAAACTATTACTATAAACTTTGCTTACATCTAATTTTAAAAATATTAACCATATCGTAGCTATCGAAGATGGCTTTACTCGTCAATGGAGTGATAAATAATAAAAAAAACATAGAGTTTAATAGATTAGCTTGATGCAATTTGAATGTTAGGATTTTATGGTCTATATTTTCTGTGATTTTGTTCCGTGTTTTATAGATTATTGATAAGAATGATGGGTAATTTTATAGGGAACTCGGCTTTGTTAACTAATTGATTTAAAAACTATTGTTACGATAAACAAATATTTTGATTATCCTACTATAGGTAGTATTCTGTAAAGCTGTTTAAACTTTCCCGGTATTTTATTTTGCTTTTCATTATAAAACTGAAGGATGTGTTTTATTGCGTATATATGCAGATACGGATGTATATTTATATCTGCATGCGGCTAAAATTACTCATCATTCTTTATTTTCGCAGAGCAAAATCTTATCGGTCTGTTCTAGACATTTTATATAATTTATAGTCCAGTACTTCATCCACATGACCTAGCTGCCTGTATCAATGTCATAAATGATCTAACATACCTATAATTTGCTCCAAATAAAAAGTCCCACCAATATTGCAACATACACCTGAATTACTTAGATGTTAAGGGTGAATTGTCACAAACTATACCATGCCCCATAAAAATTAAGTGCTTGTAATATGAACATAAAATGTCATGAAATACTGCTAGAATAAACTGAAAGTTGAGTGTTATTTACGCAAAAATTTAAACCTTGATTCAAAAAGTAATAAATTACGTTTTATTTGGTTTAACAGTTCGCTGACGACGACATAGAAAGTGTTTTGTCATCTTTATTAAATAGGTGAAGAAAATAGCAGTCAATAAATAGGAGTAGAATACCTAAAAACTTAGAAATGCGAATTTTATGTTTCTGATTTTTTTTATTGGTATCTTTAACTTTGTATGGACCGTGATACTAACGTTTCACCCTTAAGAGCTCTTAGGGGGACTTTCTATGTGGGTTGAAATATAGCGGTACCACAGCTTCACTTTACAAACTAGATTGGTTTTTGCTATCAAAATTATATGATATTCTATCAAACATACGTTATACTTACTCGTACTGAGTTTCAATTTTATCCCAATAACGTATAAACATGTACCTAGCTTAATACTACGATTTAATACTAATGTCATCTGTATTAGAGTCACTTAGCTCTTGTAACGTATCTAAATAATAGGATATCATTTTCAACAAAATAATCGCAAGAGTCGAGCATGAAGCGGCTTACGAGGCATGTATGCGATTGGGCTACTGTGGATGAATTACTGAAAACTGTCTTTAAAATTCATCATTTTTTTTAAATCTACTTTCATTTTATGTCAAGTTTTAGTTGGTAAATAATGTTGAAAATTATAACAGTAGTCGTCGTTTATGTTTGTTGACAGTTACTTTAGGTTCTTTTATAAAGTTTATTAATAAATTGTAAATTGTTGTAACAAAAGGTTGGCCAAATACGATGTAGGGTTGATTATAACCATTGTAGGTAGATTTTAAGTAATTATCAGATAATTTTTGTTTCACTGAAGGAAGTTTCAGAAAGCTAAACAATTTTAATTTGATGATATCAATATAAAAGAAAATTAGGTTAGTTTATATATATGATTTGCTACTTCCTGCGTTCAATTATTAGTTTCATAGGTTTTTTTTTACTAATTTCAATGTGGCTAAATAGTCAAATTATTTACTTTTGCTTGTTATAGTTATTTAGATTGTTATTATTAACGAATTTGTTGATTTGAAATATCTTTGTCGGCAATCCGCCTTTGCTTATTTTAAAGATTGAATAAAATTCAATAGTTTTGTTCGTTTTTATTATGTAATCAATATGTAATACAACAAAATTGGGTTATTAAAATGTTTACGTTTCAATTTTTTAAGTATAATTATCATGTATATTAGTAGGTATAATATTGATTTTAAACTATCCGTTAATATAAGACGTAATAAGATTACCTGTTTTTTAATATTAAGAAAATTTTTAAATTTTATAAGTTAATTAGGGATTACTAGAAAGTAAAAACTTAGTGGGGATTAATGTTTTTTTATGTAACTCAAAATAATACATTAATCTGTACACTGTCTTTTTGTTGTATTATGTAATATGAAACAATACAATTTAAAGTAGTTACCAACGTTATCTGTAAATTAAAAAAATAATCAAATTACAAAGAACTTTTTTACAATCTTGCATATTTTAATAGATTGATCGCCTTTCGATTAGATCCCGAAGGACATTATAAACCTTTGCTTCTGAGCCTGCGGAAATATTTTTCATAATATTTGAGGAGCATAAAGTACAATTTGCATCAATACTTAGCAGAAATAGTGTCCTAAAAGAGACAAAGTTTTAACCCATATCAAACCTGCTAAAATTATTATGTGTTTTATGCTTATGCAATTTTTATCGGATATCGTTGGTGCCCACTTAATTATAATTCAAAAATACTTCATACAACCTTATGTAAATCCACCTCACATAGGATAAAACGAATAATTATTTTATTTAGTACTTAAGGAGCACATCCGGGTGAAAAAGTAGATAAGGTAAATAATATTTATTAGGGTACTTAAATGTAGATATAGTTTTATATAATTATGTAGAGTTAACTATTTGATGGTTTACTAAGAAAATGAGTTATCTGCAGGTTTTACGCGAATAGAATCAAATAGACAATAATTATTTTTAACCTTGTTCGTAAATTAACCCACAGACTAAGTGGTCTTTGCATTAACCCCATAACTTTTCATACAGTTGATCACATGAAGATCTGGTTATCACAGTTACACTCTTGATATATTTGCTATTAATTTCTAAGTAAGAAATGGATGAAAACCGAAAGAAAAGAAAAACCATTCCGTTTTAAAAGTAGTAGAGGACCTAAGGTTATTTTAATTCTAACAAATGAATTATCAAACATTACTGGCGAGTGCTGGAGACTATGTACACACGGCGATAGATCAACCTACCCACAGTTGAACTCTGTGTCCATGAACACAGAGTTCAACTTTAGGAAACAAAATTACAACAAAAATAAATTCAATATAAAATGATTACATAAAATTGGCTACATGCCTCTTCCAAAAAGAAAGCTTGGGGTAGGACTGGGGACTTTGGTTAGGTGCATCTGTCGCCTTGTGTACATAGAATCTCCTTTAACATAAAAGGTTTTACTTATTCTTCCTAATCTTATTTAGAATATCTTTCTTAAGGAATATCGTATATTTGTATATATCTATTGCCAGAATATATTTAGTCATAATTTCTTTAAATATAAACACATAAAATTGTCGGTATGAAGATCTTGCCTTACCACATTCCGAATAAAATACTTCTGTGCTAAAATCTTCATCTAATTCTTCAATAACACCTGAGAAGATAGTAATATAAGTTATCCGCAGTGTGTTTTGTTCAGAAGTGGAAACTAAATGGCGTAAAAGCGATTATATAATGTGCCATCTCATCTATCTATTTATATAAATATATGCCCATAATAAATGTCGTCATAGTTTTTTGATTAAACACCTTTATACATTTCCTTTTTTTCTTTAGCTGGACCACAGAATAAATACTAGTAAAGCTGCACTATCCATTATATCGTTTTATATAGGTTATGTAATTATTATATCTATTTAATATTAGGTTATACTTCCTAATAATAATAAATTTAACTACTTAATGATTCCACATCAAGTGTGATGGTATTCGATCAAATCCCAGTGATAGTTAAGGAAAAAACCACATTGAGGTAAATATGTCAAAGGTTAAGTACCTTTTCTGTTTTGCCAATCACGTCAGAAATCTGGTGTGCAAAAAAAAAAAAATTCTCCCGTTCCCGTTTTCACAGTTTTAGTCCAACGAACGCCGCTCTTATGGCCTTTTAAAATAATTGTTTGTCGTACATAACAATATTCTTTTCACAGCTTTATTCCAACGTCGCTGATAAAGCCGTTTTATAATTAATTTATGTCGTACTTTATGTACGATCTATCTTACTTTTGCGGGTTAGAGATGATGTGGTAGGGATAGAGGAAAATAGTTCTTATTGATTTCAAATATTTAATTATTTCACTTTAAGAAAACTGCTAAGTAATTTTATTCAAAATAAAAATCATTGATAAATTGCATAAATAACTTTTGACAATTTACTGTTCTAATGTGGTGTAAATAGTCATAAGCAAATAATATACAAATAATATACAAATACAAAACTAACTAACAGTATAAAACTAACAAATAAACATTGTTTAGGTATATTTGATAATTAGGGTTATGTACATATTCAATTTATTTAATAATTTACACCATGACGATTATTCAATACGAATAACAAATAGACAGTAAAAAAAAAAATATTTTTCCAAATTTTAAACTATTCCGATCATAGATTGTACAAAGCCTACTTAGGCACTGTATTCTCAGTAGATTGTGTAGACTTTACATTTTGTTTTCATTTTAAGATTTTAAACATGATCTATATTACATAAAATATAATCAGGCTTAAATAATTAATAAGAATAATAAACGTAGGTATACGCGATCCAAGCAGCAGCATTAATGGTAATTATTTTAAAATAATAACTAAAAATATACTTGTACATTTATTCGGAAATATAAGTAAATACATTTTATTTATAATCTACTGCAGCTGCAGGGCACATTTAATCGTCATCAATCTAGCAACTTGATGATTTTTATTCAAGCATCGAATAATATTAATTATAAGACTAAGCTTGAAGCTATTTAGAATCTTAGTTTAGAATGGGTTTGTTTTTTATGTTAATTTAATTTGGTTCTTGGTAAATTTTTTGGGTGTTTGGTTTTAATTCTTTGAATTATTTTATTTGAATTCCTGGAACCAAGATATCCTATCCTTATGGGTTTCGCGATAACAAATATTAAAAAGCTGTTATGTAAATATCTAAAATTGTTCCATTACCTACTACACGTTAGATACTTACATAAATATTGTTTTCCGATAATTTACGAAAATACATGGTGTTTCATAAGTAACAATAAATTTTTAAAACTCATAAGGGGGTGGTGTAGACCATCAAACTGAACAACTTTCACTATGGGACCAACATCGAAATCGCAAAAAAAAATATTTTATATCCCATACATATTTTAGCTCTAGTCGATTTGTAGAGTATAGAACATAAATTGTTTTTTTCGCGATTTCGATATTGGTCCCATAGTGAAAGTTGTTCAGTTTGATGGTCTACACCACCCCCTTAAATGTTTATTTGTAGTTTTGTAACACCTTGTATACAGTATTTTACAAATGCTATGCTAACCTTACCAAACCTAACATTCGTCTGCATAATATGGTTTTGATGAGATGCTGCATAGCAGTATTAGTTTTTTGTTAACATCAAGGTGACAGAATAAAAACAAGATTCAAAACAACCTTGCCATGTTATAGAAAGAATCTGTACTAATACGAGATAGCAAGCTGGCAACCAGTTATTTTTTGGACAAGCTTTACAAACAACCATTCTATTCTCTAGTTGTGATAGAGATTTCCAGTTCAAGTATTAGCTTAAAAAAATATGAAACCAATCAGAGGGTTCTCGAGATTAAAAAACTCAAATAAAATCAAAAACATGTTCTATGCCAAAATATTTTACAATTGGTAACTCTTGTTTAAACATTGAATTATTATTTAATGCATACTAGAACTAACACTACAAAGAAACGTCGTCTCCACATGAGGGTATGGCGAGCGCAGGCGGGTGAAAAAGATAGTTTAATAGCTAAGAAAGTGTGGTCGCCACAAAGATCGGGACAGCATTGTGATGTCCATTGATGTTTCTAGTACGTAGTACATAATAATTAAATGGGCTTAATCATGGGCGTAGCAAAGATTTTTCCCTAGGGTGGGCCAGGCCCAGGCGAGGTTGATGTAATAACCTAGAGCGAGCGAAGCGAGCTCGAGATTTCACTGAATTCTGGAGCGAAGCTAAAGTGAGCTCGAGATTTTAATGCAATGCATCTAGGTCTTTGTGATACAATCATAGCCAGGAGCGAGCGAAGCGAGCTCGACATTTCACTGAATTCTGGAGCAAGCGAAGTGAGCTCGAGATTTTACTGCAATATAGTGAGATCAGTGTAATACGATTTAAATCCTGGAGCGAGCGAAGCGAGCTCGAGTTTTTTACGACCTAAAAGCTGGAACGAGCAAAGAAAACAAAAAATTTAACTACTCTATAAATAGATACGAGCCAAAACCTAGAGCGAGCGAAGCGAGCTCGACATTTCACCCAATTCTGTAGCGAGTGAAGTTAGCTCAAGATTTTACTGCAATATAGTGAGATCAGTGTAATACGATTTAAATCCTGGAGCGAGCGAAGCGAGCTCGAGTTTTTTTATGACCTAAAAGCTCGAACGAGCAAAGAAAACTAAAAATTTAACTACTCTATAAAAAGATACGAGCCAAAACCTAGAGCGAGTGAAGCGAGCTCGACATGTCACCCAATTCTGGAGCGAGCGAAGTGAGCCCACCCGGGCCCCCCCCCCCCCCCCTTGCTACGCCTATGGCTTAACACTTTAACTGCTGACGACCTACCTGGTAGGTCAGCGACCTATGGGCCGCAGTGCTCATGACTCACACCTTGAGTCAGAATCGTATAGCATTCCACAGTGTTAGCACTGCGCGAATGTCATTGTTTTGAGCTTAGCAGCGAAAGTGTTAATACGGTCGCACGCCAATGTAAAATTAAATGTGTTTTCGCGCATATTATTGTAAAAGCCAAACTAAAGCTCTGTAAAAGCAGAAATAGCCGTATAGGCATGTTTTATTTTACAGTTGATTTTAAATATAATTCAATACACATGTATTAATTTTTATATTAAGCTTAACTGATGCACGCCGGAAAATATTTAGCTTTTTTGTTAACAGCGTAAGTAGAAATAAGAGACAGTGGAGACAGTATAATAATGGATAGAGATAACATTATTAAATAAAGTAATATAAACAAAATAAGGCATTAACGTTTCGGTGTTTTAATAACAGTTTAAAAATTATTACTATGGTGGTTAGGTACCTTTAAAATCTTATTTGTCATCGATTAAAAAACTAAAATTCAAATGTTAAACGGATAGGTTATTGTTAGAAAATACACTCTATGTAAAGAATATTAAAAAATTCTATGAATATTACCTACAATATATTGAGAAATGTGTTAAAATACAAATATAGTAACTAAAAATAACAGAAGATCTCTGACTACCCCCTCGGGGAATATAGTCGTGAGCATATGCTTATGCTAAAATAACAGATAAATAATAAATCTCTATGTACTTATTCATTCTTTTCGGATTGATCGGCAACTGTTTTAAAATTTAGTTTGTTCGAAAATATTAGGTCTTCGGACCAAATGTCTTTATTTAATCAAATGTAAATTTTTGTTATGTACCTGATTAAATGTCAAGATTGGATATTTTGTTTGACTATTAAAAAAAAAACAATTAATATTAATCAGCAAATTAATTTCTATACTTTCACTTTCTGAAAAATGTTGTGATGTCGATGGGAATCTATTGTTTTTTTTTATTTCTGATTAATTTCAGCCACAAAACCTAGTCACTAAGTAACATTGCTTGCGTGATCCAAAATAAGTACCTCATTCATTGATATGATTATTTTATTTATTGCAATTATATAGATGTACGAATCTATGAAAAAGCTTTTTCTGTATTCGTGAGATGTTAGAACTGTCGTCATCACTACGCAGAGTGAAATCAAATTTTAATAGTAATAGTTCGTTGGAAAAAGTAGAAAATGTGCTCGAATAGGTGTTACCTATCGAATTTTCTGTATCATTTGCTAATTTTATATTAGACTACACTGTGAAAGCCTTTTATGTTTATATAAAATAGAAATATAAATTTAGCTTTATACTTATATGAATAGATTATTACGGCATGGCCTTTTACGATTAATTAATCGTTTTGTTTGATGAATCGAATTTAACTGAGTAATTTAGCACTTGTGTTTTTTAATCAAATTTAAGTAATTGTATTTCATTTTCTATTAAACATTAAGGGTGACTTTGCACCAAGAAGTAGATGAAGCTTAGAAGGATTAAGTGAAAACGCGCCTGCTCGTAGGTACTGAAGCCAAATACTTTTTGGTGCAAGCCACCTAAGTACTAACTATACTTTGTCTGTAAAATATTGTTAAGTTAAATAAAAACTTAAATTTTTCTAAGATATTAAGGTTTTTGTTTAATGTCTTCTGTATTTTATAGTTTGTGCCATCGATGCATTCATTTCATTGTTAAAAGAAATTTGTGTTTTTTTTTGCAATAAACTTGCTACAGCAATATCTGTTTTATTTTAATGAGTTAAGAATACCTACCTAACTGTTCCTTTAAGGAAATAAGGTGTGTAGTGTAGGCAAGTTACCTACATAAAAAAGGTTAAACCGACGCTTATTTATGCAAAAACAGCCTTTTCCAAAACGTTGGCACTTGGCAAAGTAAAGGTTAAGTTTGGGTTTAGTCAAGTAACGGAGCGTTTGAAGCGGCCAGGCCGTGCGTGTGACCAAACGATTTTCGACACCAAATCCTTCTATACCTATGGGACATCAAAGGTTCTCAATTTACTTAGCAATCGAGCTAAAGAGGCAATGGACTGGAGTAAAATAGCCTCAATATTAATAAAGTTAAATATTTGAATATAGGTAGATCCGTTTTATTATGTCCTAAAAACGAAGCTGTATGTGGTTATTATACGGGGCGGCGAAGTCATTTTATATGTAGGTAAGTACCTATAGTGGCGGATTTGCCCTAAGCCCAGTAGGCCCGAGCCTAGGGCGGCCAGATATTAGGGGCACAGCCAATCGTGACAAAAATTCACTGAAAGACAAGAAACAACACTCTAAGTAACTAAAAGTCCTAAAGGGTAGCGCATATATTATTGAAATTTCTGAATCGTTTTCGATAAAAGTTGGCCATGAAGTAAATTCATTATGTACCTAGTCTTCAAAGTGTTACAAAAATACAAATAAACCTTTAAGGGGGTGGTGTAGACCATCAAACTAAACAACTTTCACTATGGAACCAATATCGAAACCGCGAAAAAAAAATGATGTTCCATACTCTACAAATCAACTAGAGCTAAAATATGTATGAGATATCAAATATTTTTTTTTGCGATTTCGATGTTGGTCCCATAGAGAAAGTTGTTCAGTTTGATGGTCTACACAACCCCCTTAAGAGTTTTAAATATTTATTGTTACTTATGAAACACCCTGTATATTCTATATGGTGGGTGCTGAGAAAGGGGCGGCTGGTACTTACCTACTACGTGGCCTGGGGCCTAGGTTGGCCAAGACTGCAAATCCGCCACTGGGTACCCATATTTTGACGAGTTGTCGCCGTAGCTGCACGTCGTGAATTTGTTGGAGCAAAGTTTCTGTCCATCCCGAATGGGAAGACGGTCGTGAATTTATTTACGTAAAATAATAAGCTATACTTAGGTAGGTAGGTATCTATTAAAAAAAGCTCCAAACCGAATTGAATTGTTAAATTTCACACGTCCTAATTCGTACTGTAGGTACACACGGCGACACATCAAGCTATACAAAGCCAACACAAGCTGGCCGCACGTAGGTTGAACAACGTATAACGTCGCGCGGCCAGCTTATTTTGGTTCTGTATAGCTTAATGTGTCGCCAAGTGTATACGGGGGTACTAAAACTCGAACTAGCTATTCGTTATAAAATGTATGTAACACCATCTAAGTAAGTAAGTAGGTATACAAACCAATAATTTTTTGGTGACGAATTTGATGTTTGGAATACAAAAATTTCTGCCCGGTCACTCCGCCTCGATCATGCCTAAAACAATATTATTTTCTCAGACTAGAAATGATTTTTCGATCCATTTACTTTCTATCAAACATTTAGAAATGGTATTATAGTCCAATCATTTTAGGGTTTAACCCTAACAATAATTAATATATCGCTGAAACTTTGCAGTGTGATAAAGTAAAGTACCTAAGTATACAGATTACGGTTGACAAATAATCTAGGACCGGAAAAAATGTAACCTAGGTTATTTTTCAACCGTAATCTGTATACTTTACTTTATCACACTGCAAAGTTTCAGCGATAGATGAATTTTTGTTACGGTGTCCATACAAGGAAACTCTAAAATGACTGGACTATTATGAGGGAAAGTGTAACTGAGCAAACTAAGTAGCCATCGCGGCCGGAGCGACGTGGGATGTGGCGTTTATTCTTATGTTCTTGTTTACAAAGTGATGCCAAGTTCCTTAGATTATTGGGTTTTTTCCAAAGGTGATAGTCAGGGTTTTTTTCCAAAGGTGATATCTATTCTCAGCCAATCTTAGCTCAATCAAACTGACAAGTGTTATATCAGTCGTAGTGCCTTTCCACATTTCTCTGTCGCCGGGTATCAGCCCTATCACAATCCGGGCTGTGAATGTATGGTCCTATAGGGTAAATTCTAAGGGGTAAATTGCACTAGTTCGAGTAAAAACTGACATTATTACATTACTTTCATAACACTGAACTTAGTTAAAATAAGAGAGACGAACACCATAAAATAATTAGCTACCTTAAAGTTGTTTTTCGGTGAAAGAAAACATCGTGATGAAATGCTTCATGCTTCAATTTTAAGACGCTCTTATCCCGTCGAGGCCGTTTGAACACGAAAGAAAGTGTTTTAAACTGTGTTTTAAAGTCTGAAATTAAATTATGTTTTATTTAAGGATCGGG
Source organism: Agonopterix heracliana (assembly GCA_963693445.1). Lineage (NCBI taxonomy): Eukaryota > Metazoa > Arthropoda > Insecta > Lepidoptera > Depressariidae > Agonopterix > Agonopterix heracliana. The sequence goes on from OY856321.1 coordinate 7,774,308, forward strand.
CGGATGGGCGACTGTTCTCAATTACACGATTAGATTAAGTTTACTCGATAGAAACAAATCCCAAAGTTACCCCTTTTTGTTATGTTTTTTCAATACTGTGATTAAACTGCTGATATTTAACGTTTTAGTCTTGTACTTAACTAAATACATTAAATATTTCTAGTGAACTCGGAGAAGTTTTAGCTTAGAAACTCCCATGAGCAAAGATATTGACGAAAAACACGTTTTTTTGCGATCCTGCGTTCAATTGGAGCGGGATGGCTAATTGTAAACTTATGCTTGCAAGAAAGAGACGTTTGCACTGGGATATCCTAGCCTTAAGGCATGCATTGTACCACCGTCTCCATTTTAAGTGGGAGCCACTACCCATCACACTGGACAGTTTCAGTACTAAGTACCTACTAGTGAAACGTGGATGTTCTGGGAGTTCAGAATATTTGGACTACCCCCTCGGGGAATATAGTCATGAGCATATTATCCTATCCCATGTAGCGTTTGCGCATGGGCATTTTCTCAGAACCCTCCGATTCATGGGTCCCCTTATTTCCTACTCCTGTTCTGTTCTATTGCGTGTTGTTTACAACCCTCTGTCTTAGTCACATTGATCTCAAAGGGCACAGGGCCCCAAATTAGTCTAAGACAGCTCAGATGCTATGCTATATTTATATGCGGCATGAAACATTTAAGTAACTAGTTACCCATGTTTTGCGATTGTACCTATAGAAAATAACCTGAGATACAAAATAATAAAGAATGCAAATGAGATTACCCAGATCCGCCCATTTACAGACAATCTTGCTTACAAGGCAGTCGATATCAGAAAGAGATTAAACCAGACCAGAATACACTTTCAGGGCAAAAGAGTCGCACACCGTCGTGCATTTTAATAGGGTTCTGTTCAAGTGAAAATAGTAGTCACATAACTAAACTTGGATTGAGATAAGATTGTTTGTAACTAGTTTGCTAAGTACCTTCTTTGGCTTAATAAGGTCGGTACAGTAAGCTCATAAAAGACTAAGGGTTATTTAGTAAATTGGTAGGTACCATAGGTCTAGAGTACCTACCTACCTACCCAAGAATGTAGACAGTGCTGAACTGGACACATTTTTAATATAAGTTACCCGCAAGAGTTTAGGGGAGGCCATTATCCAGACTTATAATGGGGAATAGCATGCATGCATATGCTCACGACTATATTCCCCGAGGGGGTAGTCAGAGATATTCTGAAACCTCAGAACATCCACGTTTTACCAGTAGTACCGAAACTCTGTCCAGTGTGACGGGGGGTGAGCCCGTCGCCACTTATAATGGACAGTGGGTACAATCTACCAACAAATAATTATTTGTTCGTAGGGTACAATAGTTACATGCCTCGAAAATGAAGCATGCAGGTTTCCTCACGATGTTTTCCTTTGCTCTACACCCGAATTCTATATGGGATAGAGTTGACAATCGGGGTGGGAGGAACGGCGATGTATTGAATCTAGATATAACTAGGATGGGTGTACCAGTCCCAAACCAGTGGTTGACCTATAACAAAATGTTAAAAAAATATGATTAGTAGGTGGAAAGCAATGGAGACGGAAAGATCTTTATAGCAGGTAGGTATCTCATTTCCTTTTAGTTTTCAACGTCGGTTTAGGTAATTTACTTAGCTTGAATTACATCATTCTTCCCTCTTTGACAAAAAAACTGATTAATATGTAAATGAGGGAACCGCCTGTTGAAATCTGAACCTTGACAATTACCTGGAAATTGCTCTAGAGGTAAAAGGAAGTCATAATATTGTTATGTAGGTAGATAGGTAAGTACCTATAGTTTTATTAAAAAGGGATGTAGAATGTGTGTTGTTTTAAAGAAGGATGGAGAAGAGAGAACATGTAGAATGTGTTTTGTTTATTTTAAAGAAGGATGGAGAGGCGAGAACCGTACCTATGAGTGCTATCTGGAGTGTATTATTTAAATTTCACACTTACATACCGACATATGCTCACGCCTATGTCCCATAGGGGTAGGCAGAGAGAGTAGATCGCCACATACTATGATTCTAACGTACCTATACATTTCTCGCCTCCTCAACAAAAATAACGAACCTAAACGAATAAAGTTGTAGGTAAGTAGTAGCCGTTGATGTCGTCCGTATCTAATTCGTATACACGAATAATGCATGTATTTAATTTCAATACACCCATCTTCGTAGTATCTATAGTAGTTAGGATGTGTGAAATTCTTAAATAGCACTCCTTAGCGCATGTGAACGACGATAGAGGCTGATGATGTAGACGCGAGAAGAAGTTTCACCAGTTAAATTAAAAAGATTCGAGAATTATTTAATGCGTTTAAGACAGATCGGGGAGTTTGCCCATTCTACCTACTGGAATATAATACAGATTTTAGTTTACACTGTATTGTATTCCAGTATATAAATTACAATTGAATGAATAGTGTTTTAAGACTCAGAATCAGCCCCTCAAACTGACCAAACTTTCACTTTGGTCTTACCGGAGGGCGTTCTAAAGTTTGCAACCCAACTGTGAACTGAAAAGTTGTTCCTGCAGGTTTACGTTAGCGTATTTTCTTTGCTACAGGGTAAAAGCCTGCTCTCACCGAAGTGGTGTGGGCCATATATTCCACCGATTGTACGTAGAAGCATTATTATTCCTATGATTTCACCACGCTGGCTGGGCTGGCCCAGTACAGTGCGGGTTAATGAAAACAAGTTGTTGACTTGTTGGTCAAATTGCTGTCAAAATATTATTCAAGACCCCTCAATATGTAGCCCTTACCCAGGGCTGCCTTTTCCTGCCCGCTGCAGAGGCTGCCACCGTGCCTGCTGTAAGAGAGGTGGCAGGGCTTGTCTCTGATTTTAAAGTTTTGCGGTCTTTCGATAATCTTTAACCTACCTTTATGTACTTAAATCACGATTCTACGTTACGTTTTTTTCGCCATTTCAACGTAGATTCCATAGTGAGACTTGTTCAGCACGATGGTCTGGATCTGAAGCACCCCCAGAACATTAAGATTACACCTGTTGTATAATGTTCAAGTATATCCTTGACCTGGGCCCTATTCAACAAACGTTACAATTGTTATTTACAATTACAATTCTGGGTACATTGCTGAGAATGTTAGGCATATGTTACCTACTGCAAGTTTAGCCTCATAAGTAACCAGCAATGTACCCAGAATTGTAATTGTAAATTATAATTGTAACGTTTGTTGAATAGGGCCCTGATCGGGTGACACTTTTTGAACAAGGAAGTACTTTAGATTTCGACCCTCGTACCCTCAAGTTTCGTACATGCAGGACACGTATCCGGGTATCCGGTTTCCTGTTCGATGGTGGAAACGTAGACGCACAAACAGGGCCGTAGCTAGGACTGGATTGAAGGTAGGGCATAGGAGGTTTAAGGTAGGGCGGAAGCAAAGAGCAGTTTTTTTGGATGAGATGAGAAAAGAACATAACTACCAAGTCTCAAAACGATGGTGATACTGAGATCCATTAGCCTACCTATCCTCCCCTTCGACACCACTCAAAGGCTGGAGCGAGCGAAGCGAGCTCGAAATTTCACACTCAAAACGGTGTTGGCATGCGTTCCATTAGTCTACCTACACTCGTAATATCATGGGCTGGAGCGAGCGAAGCGAGCTCGAAATTTCACACTCAAAAACACATACGGTGCTGGTATGCGTTCCATTAGTCTACCTACGCTCGTAATATTATAGGCTGGAGCGAGCGCAGCGAGCTCGAAATTTCACACTCCAAAACTCAAAACTGTGTTGGTATGAGTTCCATTAGCCTAACTACGCTCATAATATCATAGGCTGGAGCTAGCGAAGCGAGCTCGAAATTTCACACTCCAAAACTCAAAACGGTGTTGGTATGAGTTCCATTAGCCTAACTACGCTCATAATATCATAGGCTTGAGCGAGCGAAGAGAGCTCGAAATTTCACGGTCCAATACTCAAAACGGTGTTGGCATTTGTGTTCCATTAGCCTACCTACGCTCATAATAATCATAGGCTGGAGCGAGCGAAGCGAGCTTAAAATTTCACACTCCAGGACTTAAAACGGTGTTGGTAACTCATATGGCACAATACCATAGGCTGGAGCGAGCGAAGCGAGCTCGAAATTTCACACACCAAGTCTAAAAACAGTGTCAGTCCGAGTTCACTTAAAAAAACAATTTAAAGGCTGGAGCGAGCGAAGCGAGCCCGAAATTTCACAGCACTGGAACTTTGTTGTGACCAGAATTCTGTCAGTTCTGTAAGGGAGCAAATGCCCTACTTGCCCATATAGTAAAGACGTTGCCCATGTAGGAAAGAAGTAATGGTTGGGTGATTTTTAAGGTAGGGCATTGGTATTTTAAGGTAGGGCATTGCCCCACGATGCCCCCCCCTAGCTACGGCCCTGCGCACAAATAACTTGGTTTTGAGTTTGGCACTCAAGAACTTTGTAAATCTTTGAAATGTTGGATTTTGCTTCAGTAAAAAAGCGGCCAAGTGCGAGTCGGAGTCCCACACGGTGGGTTCCGTACCACTATACAATATTAGGTAGGTACCAAAAAAAATGTATTCTTCAGGATCCTCAGCGTAAGCCCGACACACACTTGACCGGGTTTTATTATGTGTTATTTTACCTTAGAGTGTGCACTATAATCACACCAAGTTTGACGCTTGTAAGTATTACATTACCGTTTTTATGATAAAGCAAAAACAAAAATCCTTGAAAAAACACGTTTTTGTATGGAGACTCCACTTAATTTGGTACCTACTTTTAGTGTTTTTAGGGTTCCGTACCCAAAGGGTGAAAACGGGACTCTATTCAAAAGCCTACGTTGTCCATCCGTCCATCCGTCCGTCCGTCCGCCCGTCTGTCCTGCCTATATTTAGTGCTGTAACTTTTGAACCCTAATAGCTAGATCCGGAACTTTTTTATCTACGAACCCTAAAAATCTGAAAATAAGAATGTAGCTCAACCTTTGACGTGCAGATTATTAAGATTTTTCAAGTCTTCGTTTGGGTGCCAATTTAGAATCTTATATGTTAACTAACTAAGAATGAACATAGCCATCAAATCGATAGGTAACAAACCAAAAAATATGAACCACTTTTCTTTTTAACTTCCGTTCAGAAACTTTTCCTATTCTTCATTTCTCTGTGGAATTACTTACATTACAAGTCACGTCCCATTTAAAGTAACCTAATGTTAAGTCACTGAAAGGGTAAGGCTATTATAAGAAAGTTCCTGTGTAGGGTTAAATGTAACCCAGCCTATACTTACATCAAGTCGTGTAGCTAACAGCAAGTAGAGAAAATCGAATGAATGACATGAATAGAATATTTTATTGCTTTTATTAAAGGATATTTTAATATTTACAACAGGGTCTTAATTTGCTGATACTTTTTAAGGGGATGATCAGACCATCAAACCCTATTCTACTCGTCAAACTGAACAACTTTTACTGTGGAGCCAACATCAAAATCGGGAAAAAAAAAACAGCAGATTTTTTGCGATTTCGATGTTTATACAAATATGTGATTTTTGGTCTATAGGCATTTTGACATCATTTTAAACTTCTCGAAAAGTAGGGTTGGCAACCCTAATCACAAATCGCTCTTTATATCACATTCACACAAGATAAATACTAAGAAGTACCTACGTATGATTCCTAAGTCCCCCTTTTCGTTAAATATTAATATCCTAATCTTCGTAATGAAATGTCTGGCTGAAACAAGATAAATGATAAAACGGGCCAAGTGCGAGTTTTACTCGTGTACGGAGGTTTCCGCATCACCATACAATATTTAATAAAAAAATAGTTGGGGTTTTTCCGGGAACCTCAACGTAAGCCCGACTCACACTTGACTGGTTTTTATTATTTGTTGTTTTATCTTAGAGTACTTACTTACTTACCTATGCACTATAGATAGGTCACAACAAGCGTGATGTTTGTATGTTATTTTACCTTTTTTTTACGATACAGCAAAAACAGAAAACTTAGAAAAAACAAGGTAGGTAGGACAGACAGACAGACAAACAGAAATGTTGGCACCCTTGGGTACGGAACCCCAAAAAAGGTGGGGGCCCACTGGCCCAGACAGATAATTTAGGTTGATTTGATCGTCTTATTATTAATTTGCATTTTGCTTGATGTTGTTCTTAGGCTCGGGTGGTGTGGACAAAGGCTCATTATCTCTCACCTTAAAATAACCTTTTCACCTCACAAGCTCGGAAAGATTCTATTTATCGTTCGAAATCTGAGTGCAAAAGTGTATTTTATCCGCTAGCGTGGAAAGAGTTTTTGAAATTCGAATTTGTCTATTCATATTTTTGTATACCGCCAATGCACTGAAAATGCTTAATAACTATTTCATGACACTGGCCAGCACGAAAATAAAAACTTTTTGAAATGTTCTTTTTAGCAATTCACTTTTTTTCCTCGCTGTTGTGAGGTGAAAAATTGTGTGTTTCGCTCGGCTGCAAAGTTATTCTGCGTCTCGTACCTTTGAAACCTTCGCTAAACGCTCAGGATTCTATTATTTGAACCACTCGCTTCGCTCGTGGTTCAATCCTAGCATCCTTCGCTTGCTCAGGTTTCAATAAAAGTACTCGCGCCAAAAAACAACTTTGCAGCCTAGCATAACAAATAACTATTCAGATCCCATCCTAGGCCTCCTTCGGTTTTCAGGTAACTTGTTGCGTTCATTTATTGAAGCGAAGTTAACTTAATGTCGTGAACGATGAATAAACCTTGTTACTAAATAAATCTTTTCCGCGAAGTACCCCGGGAAATTTCATTTAGGATGTTCAAGGGGAAAAGCGGGGTCTTTACATTTTTCTTTGATATTGACAATATTTTCTTTAGTTAGTATACAGAGTGTAGTTACTTAAGGGGTGCTGCCTCCTTGGTCTAATGGTTAGAGCATTGGGCTCTTGACAAGGAGGTCGTGGGTTCGATTCCCACGGGGGGCACCTAGTGAAATGTCACTTTGTGCGTTTTTCCCCATAGTTGGTTAGGACATTGCAGGCTGAGTCACCTGATTGTCTGAAAAGAAAGATGATTCCGTGCTTCGGATGGCACGTTAAGCTGTTGGTCCCGGCTACTATCACTGGTGGTAGTAGTCGTTACATAAAAACCACGTCAGAGGCCGTAAGGCGGTTTGAATAAACTCTGACACCAGGGCTTTGCAGCCCACTCGATAAGAAGAAGGGGTGCTTTAGGTCATCAAACTGAACAACTTATACTATGGGATCAACTTTGAAATCGCTAAAGAAAAATCTACTGTTTAATACATTTCGGGCGAGAGCTATATCCATTTTCTATCGAACAGTTGATTTTTATTCGCGATTGTCGTTCAGTTTGATGATCTGAAGCACCCCCTAAAGTAAGTAACACATTTTTTACACCCTGTGTTTATACAGGGTGTGCCCTGTCTATATACAGGGTGTAAATGCAATGGTAGGACAGAGAACGAGTAAGTAAAGTAGGTATAGGTGTGTAAGTACACAGGAAACTTCATTCAATCCCATATCACTACGCATCAAAGAATAAGTAAAATTCGAATATTTTCTTTCTCAGAGCACGCGAGTGATTTACAATTTCTTATTCAAATGCCACTCACGTCACGAGCGTTCCTCACAGGTTCATCTATGTAGATATTCCGCTAACGAACACGATGTAAGGCTGTACCTATTCATACGTTTTTGACACATTTTATTCCGATGAACGTAGTCTTCATGTAAGCTATCTGCTCTGCTGTTCACTGAAGTTCAAGCTTCGGAACCGTTCAGATTTCCTAGTTTTTTCAATAATTCGTTCATATGTATAAAGAGCTCGGTGGCGCGTTACGGAGAGGTATGGACTCTCAATCATGAGGTCTGGGTTCGAATCCGCACGGACAACATGCCACGAACCAATGAGTTTTTCTAGTAAATGTACGTACCGACTGCTGTCAAACGGTGAAGGAAAACATCGTGAGGAAACCTGCATAATTATGCAGAAAAAGCAGACGGACAAAATTTCTACCTAAAAACCATTTCGTAATCTTTTTTTTGTAAATATCTTCAATGTACAGACACACTTCAGTTACAGTTTTATAATAGTTTAGATTAGATTACTACAATTGACGAAGCTGATTGAAGTCTACTTGTATGTTATGGACCTCCAAAGGCACCGATTCCCGTAATAAACGAAAAAACTAAACTACTTGTCATAATACTACATTAGTGGTATAGGAAAGCACAAATTGCCAACTTGAAAGCCCTGCGAGGCCTGATAAGCCGGAATCCGGATACAATAAATCTATCCACTAGCGAGTTTGTCAAGTTGGAAGGGTCGAGAATTCCATGGCTTTGATTCTTAGAAATTCTTTGAAACTTCAGAAGTGGTTTTCTATTTTTTTTTTACTCTAGCACTTGCTGCACCCACAACTTTGTAGGTAAGCGCAGACCACTGAAAACGTACAGGAGGGCGATCGCGCTAATTTATAACATCCAAGTTCAATCCTAATCCAATTTCAGTTCTAATCACATTGCAATCCAATTACTATTCAACTATGCTGAATTCCGCTCTGCTCTATGTCGTCGGTCCAATCGTAAACTAGCCAATCTGAAAATTCCTAGCTGTTGGGGAGACTCAATTAAAATTTTGGGGAGATTAAATTAATTAAGTACTGTAAAGCAAGTTTTTCACGTAGATATTCAAAAAAATCGGTGTATTGGTCCTAGATAATTGTCTTTCTGGTCACACTTTAAAAACAACTGATATACTTGCTTAGTTGTCTAATGTGTAATGACTATCTCACGTAGATAGGCGAAAAGAATAATAGCAATATCTTCTCAATTATTGAGGTTACACATACGATACTTTGCCACCACTTGAATCGAAATGAAACATAAATTTTGATATAGTAAAGTCGAAAATGCCAAAATGACAGATTGGCTAGTTTACTATTGGACCGACGATGTGACTGACAAGTAACAACCTTTAACGTTTGAGTGATCTGTGAAAACGGCTGTAACGGCTGTCAAATGAATAGCGCAATACATAAGGCGAAGTATTTTTTTTCGCTTACGCTGATAGACGTAACATCAGTGTAACCGCGTATGAGCCAGCGATAGTCATAAAATCCTATACAATTTGTATGAAAATAGATGTCTGACTCCGGAGTCAGACAGCCGTCGTAGACCAAAAAAGTGGCTACGTCGATAAGGACAGCAATAAGTAGCGATCTCCTTTTTCTGAACTAGAGCGAATTTGCTTGCATCTCTTACTGATATGACAAGACACGTGCTTTCTTCTAGTTCCTTCTCATGATGCCGTGCCATATTTAAAAAAAAAAACAGAAATGAGTGAGTACTCTCGCGCTGATGGGATCCTTGCCACCACACAATATTATTTAACCAAAAAAAAATAGTTTTTATCAAGCACGTAACCAGACTTTTGTTTCGGGGGGGACATTTAATTATCGGGGGGGGGGGGGGGGGACAATGAAAATGTAGGTGCTGTAATCACTTTTCCATACAAATATTCAGATTTCGAGGGGGGATAAATCCCACCTATCCCCCCCCTGGATACGTGCCTGGTTTTTATCAAGCCCTATTCACATTTGACCGGTTTTCACTATTATCTCGTCAACTTTAGAGGTAGATCCAAAAAATGTATAAAATTAGTTTGTTCTGTTTTTTACATTTTGTACTAACATAATCGGTCGGAATAAAAAGAAAGCGTCAATTCTCGTCCCGCTGCGCTAAACGAAGTTGCCGCTTTCCACCTCCGTCGAGGAGAAAAATAGTAGGTATACTAACCTCGGGCAGTACATAAGAAAGCCTCAGATTAGGTATGTTTACATGAGATCTGAGACCTTTCTTACTTTCCTGCCCTCGGTGTGTAATCTACTAAATAACAATTTTTGTATAAATTAAATATTTTGGACATTTTGTCACACAAATTATCTAGTCACATTTAAAGTACCTATCAGAATGCCTAGCCTAGACTACCGGTACCAGTGCCTTATTAAGGGGCTAACTGCCGGTTTTGGGTAACTTTGTAACCTTATTCATTAACTATGGCACTTTTTGAGCTAAAAAATAAACTGAACCATCTACAGGATATGAGAAGTGATGTGGTTTTTCTAGAAATGGATTTTAATGAATAAAACTGAAGAAAAGGGACTCTAAAGTCACCCCTGTTTTTCCATTTTACTCTTACATTTTGAATCGGAAGAAAAAGAAAATTTATAATATTGTTCACAATACAATTTAGAATGATGCGGTTTTCTTACTTTTTAGAAATTAATAAAAAATCATCTAATTTTTCAAAGAAAACAGCTAAATTCTGACCGGAGCCACGAGCTCGTTCGCATCGATTAGTATGAAGAGTCGTGGTCCAGGGCAGATACGCCTTAACCATAGATACTAAGTAGGCAACTGCCTATGGGCCCAGCGTCGCCACTCGGGCCCCGCGGCTCGGAAGAAAAATAAGTGAAAACTCAAAAGATTTAGGCCCGTCCCAGACTTGAAAGGAATTATGAAAAATTAGCGAAGCGAGCTGGGGAATTCACTGCAATCATTGCAGTTAAATCTCGAGCTCGCTTCGGTCGTTCAAGTATTTAGATCGCATTACGCAACGACTAATATTAAAAACTCGAGCTCGCTTCGATGGCTCCACATTTTAGTGTTTTTATTATGTTGTTTGGTTCGTGGTTATTTTACTGCGACCATAGTAAAAAAATCATTGCTACACCCTTGGAGATAGGGGCCCCGGGACTTGCATAGCCTAGGGGCCTGTGCATGGCTTAATCCGGCCCTGACCGGAACTACCTACTACTGGCATTTCAACCGGCTTACTATTATAATTCAGAAGATACAGCCCTATAAAGGTACGACAGACGGACAGGCAGCGTAGGCTTAGTAATGGGTCACGTCGGCGTCGGCTTGGGTACGGAATTGTCAAAAGCTGTGGTGTTTGATGACAACGAATTTGTACGGCTTACATAGAAAGACCACTGGAGTCCACGTTTGTTCATTCGCGCAGTGTTCGCGCGGTTCGCGTTCATTATTGCCACGAGGTAGGTACCGCCATCTATTTCCTCAAATGTGTTTTTAGGTCACAAATAATCCTTGAGATTGGAATAGATATACCTACATCTATAGGTACACATGGCGACACATCAAGCAACGCAAAAACAATATAAGCTGGCCGCGCGACGTTTTACATTACTACATACGCGCGGCCAGCTTATTTAGGTTTTGTGTAGCTTGATGTGTCGCCGTGTGTTACTCCTACAAGCACCTTCATATTGGCAGAATTGAAGTGCTTAATATAAGTAACCGGCCATATTTAAAGTCGATAAATGTGTGAATACATAACTTTTTTTACGAGCTCCAGTGAAAATCAAAATGACTTTTATTTCAGGTAAGTACTTCATTTCAAATAAGGACGACAAGATTTTCCGATTCCTATACTTATAGGAGCTTTCTGGCCAATTCTGATTTGAAAATTTTATTTATTTATTAGAACGATACTATCCGACATATCTTAGACGTTACTAAACTGTTCTAAGAATGTGAGAGGAAGTGTTTCAAATCTCTGTTTCTGTAATTCAAAATTTAGTTTATAATTCGTTGCTATTTGGAATGGAGTATAGATTCTTGTATGTGACCCTGGCAACACCAACTTTACTAATAACGTGCTGAACTAAATACCTACTCAAGTCTAAACAAATAGTAATAAAGTTGCGCTAGATTTCTGTTTTATTACAGTACCTACTAGGTACTACGGCTGAAACCGAGGTACGAACGTTCGAAGTAATTTGTTTCACTCATATCACAGCAACTACTAACAATACAAAAATAAATCTTACCTAATGAAAAAGAGCAAGAACATAATTTAATTTTGATATAGCCTAATCCCACTATATCTGTTTGCCGAGGTGAAGAGCAGGTAAAAATTGAACTTTCACGGCATATTTTTCACGTTTGGACGCAATGAGACTTGGACTATTTGGTACCGTGACCCATATACAAGGTGTTACAAAACTACAAATAAACCTTTAAGGGGGTGGTGTAGACCATCAAACTGAACAACTTTCACTATGGGACCAATATCGAAATCGGGAAAAAAAAAATTTATATTCTATACTCTACAAATCGACTAGAGCTAAAATGGATGTATGTATGGGATATGAAATAATTTTTTTCGCGATTTCGATGTTGGTCCCATAGAGAAAGTTGTTCAGTTTGACGGTCTTAACAACCCCCTTAAGAGTTTCAAAAATTTATTGTTACTTATGAAACACCTTGTATACCTATAGTGGAGTCAAATTAGGGTTTCACCTCGGAACCCATTTACTTTGAGTAAACTTTTATGAAACCTTCTGCATTATGTTAGTTATAATATATACGAAAATGTTTACCCATTTTTTTTTGCCGCTCTTTATTATTCCGAGGGTTCCGTACCCCCAAACTTTACATAGTGTTTTTTAACAAGGACAGTATGGGTAAATCCAAAACCACAGGAGATACAGGGAAACTGTCCTAGGAACCCTTAGGTCTTTTTTTGTGAACACAATTTTGGCATCATCAATTTTTGGTCAAGCGTGAGTTGTCCAAAAATTTGAAAAAAATATACAACTTTTTTTTATAGTGTTCGACTCAGTTTTATGTAGGGAGGGATCATTTCATTGTATGAGAAGTAAAAAATCTGGACAGCACAAGTTGGTCAAATTTGATACACACACTTGACCAATTATTATTATTGATTGTTTTACTTTGAAGTATGTTCTATAATTACACCAAGTTTGGCGCTTGTATGTATAACCGTTTTTGCAAAATGTTAATGCAGAAGGTTTCATAAAAGTTTACTCAAAGTAAATGGGTTCCGAGGTCAAGGCATTTTTAGCCTTTATTTGCCTCCATTACTACCTACCTTCAAAAAACGGACTTCACGAAATCTCGTACGGCGGCGCTCCAAAAAAGATTCGTGTCGGTACCACGGACCTGAAAGAAATACGGACCGAGTATTGCACTAAAAAGATGTGAAGCATGCAAGGTAATACAATCTCGTTTGTTCCACAAGGGACCTACACTCACACAGATGCACTAGCTCTAGGCTCAGGTCCGACAACCCGTCACCTTATGTACCGCGTGACAGCACGCACACAAAAGAAATGGGTGCTTCACTCATGATTAGATGACGCTACGTCTGGTTCTTCTTTTTAGTCTGTGGTCGGTACCATGTCAAATTTCTGACAAAATATACCGATGAACCATAGGCGAAGTATTTTTCGCTTACGCTGATAGACGTAACATCAGTGTAACCGCGTATGAGACAGCGATAGTCATAAAATCCTATACAATTTGTATGAAAATAGATGTCTGACTCCGGAGTCAGACAGCCGTTGTAGAACAAAAAAGTGGCTACGTCGATAAGGACAGCAATAAGTAGCGATCTCCTTTTTTAACTAGAGCTAATTTGATATGTGCATCTCTTACTGAGTGATATGACAAGACACGTGCTTTCTTCTAGTTCCTTCTCTTTCTACGCGATGAACTTAAATGCGTTACATATTGTGGTGTATGTGTTTCAGACTAACAAACTGACCAACTTTTACTATGGGACCTACTTTGAAATCGCGAAAAAATATAAAATGATTTTGGTCGAGTACAGTCTGTCTATAAAGTCTTGGCAAAAAATGAGGGCGCTGTCTCCACGCAAGAACGTCAAAATCAAGCATAACCTGGCAACACCACCATACTAAAATGATTAGTTCCTCAAACATTCATGCCACGACTTTATAGACAGACTATACCTACCTACCTATTGGTACTCGTATTTTCTACGGAACAGCAGTTTACACACTTAGTTGGATGGTCTGAAGCACACCTCTAAGATACCCTGTATTTCAAAGTTGCTCAATTACTCGCGTAGATATTTGAACGTTTGACAGCTCAATCTATCTCGGTATAGCAGGTTAAGGCCAGGTTATCCAAGTGCAAGCGTCTCTTTCTTGCAAGCATAAGTTTGCAATTAGCCATCTCGCTCCAATTGAAAGCAGGATCGCAAAAAAACGTGTTTTTCATCAATATATTTGCTCATGGGTGTTTCTAAGCTCAAAATTATACGGAGTTCACTAGAAATATTTAATGTATTTAGTTAAGTAGAAGAATAAAAAGTTAAATAACAGCAGTTTAATCTTAGTATTGAAAAACATTACAAAAAGGGGTAACTTTCTGATTTTTTTCTATCTATTAAACTTAATCTAATCGTGTAATTGAGCACGGTCGCCTATCAGCCAGATCCTTAAATAAGACATAATTGGTTTTCAGACTTTAAAACACAGTTCAAAACACTTTCGTTCGTGTTCAAAAAACGGCCTCGATCGGTTATCCGTCCGGTCCGGCAGCGTCTTAAGTTTGTTGCTTAAAATTAAGATAAATTTAACATCAAATGAAATAGCTATCAAAGTTTGATGTTTTGTAAAGCCAGTTCAGTTTAATTATATCTCTGTTTTATTGACTTTAGAGATCTTGAATGTCGTTTTAGGCAAGGTTCTCTTCTGACAGTAATAATATGCTCGTAGTAACTTAATAACGATCAAGTCGTTATTAGATACTTAATTTGAGTTCACAAATATCGAATCTAGCTAACACTTAGTAGGCACTAAGAATTACCTTATTTGTTTATTCTGATATTTTAATAGTAAGTACCTAATCTTATTAGGTAATAAATGACACGCCCTGGCTTAATTCGCTTCGCTACCTAAATAGTAAATACTCAATACTTTATTTCATTCCAGAGTACGTAAATAAGCATAAAACAAAGTATCTAGTTTCTGCTTCTGTCTGTCTGGTTGTTAGTTCCTTTGAACGCAATATCGATCAGACTATACCATCACACAAAATTAATCTGTGACCACACCAACAAACATCAATTTATTAGTGTTCCGTACCGTAATTGGCAAGACGGAACACTTATGGAATCAGCTCTGTGTCTGTCCGTTCGTCCATCCGTTCGTCCGTCTGTCGCAGGCATTTTTCTCAGAGACCGTAGGTATGACATAGGAAACTGAAACTTGGCACCGATTTTATATTAAAAAAGTCAAAAAGGCTTGATTTTGAATAAGTAAGTACTAATGGTACTATAGTCATAAAATGTCATAATATCTCCTAACTCTTAATCCTAATGCGCAGGGGTACTGCTTATCTAAACCGTGATACTTGAGAAACTACTGACTTTGAATTTACAATGTGGGTAGGTATTAGGCAAATACATTTACATTAAATGTCGGGTTCAAAATCCTAAGCCCTGATGCTGAAAGGGTTGGTACTGCTCATTTAAACTGTTTGGTTTGAGGATCTGCTGATTTTAAATCAGTATTGTGTGGATATCAAGCTAAGATTTTGCCATTGAACTGCGAGTTCTAACTCGTCAGTCAAAAATTAGAGGATGTCGACGCCTTATAACGCCCCGACGGCCGGACAGCACAGTCTGTAGTGAACCTGCCTACTGTGCCGGGGGTCGCGGGTTCGAATCCCGTAAGGGACAAATATTTGTATGGTGAATATGAATATTTGTACCCGAGTCATGGATGTTTGTATCTATATATGTATTCTATATCGTTGTCTAGTTATCATAATACAAGTCCAGGCTAGATTCTGGAACTTTAAAAGTGACTAGATAATTTGTGTAACAATGTCCAAGATATTTATTTATATATTTATAACTTTATATGACCGAGATGAACACTCTAGGTACTCAAGACTTGGCTTAAAATGAGATCTCATTTATCTTACACTCAGTTGCAGAAACGCTCATTAAAGTTGCTTTTACTACGTCTCAACAAGAAAAAAAGTTACTTCAATAAGCGTTTCAACTGAAAGTTAGCTACTTTGTTTTTGGTGGCTCCTTATATTACTCAATAGCCTTTACTAACGACAACCACACGGCAACAGCCTATCCAAGCAGCCCTCCGATATTAGGCCGAGCGTGAACTCCACACGTTGGAACCCAATAATTATTGTCAGGGCCGTCTTTACCCGGGGGTGCAAGGGATGCGTGGCACCCGGCCGCAGGGACCTAGACGGGGGGCGCAAGCCGATTGCCTTATTCACAAAGCGTAATCTGCTAGTTTTGAAAATTAAACAGTTATTATACCTATACAAATATAGGCTCCAATATTAGTCCCAAATGCGGCTCATGTTCTAACGTTTTTTACGATCGTGTGGCTAAAAATGGCACATAAATTTTGTCTATTTTTTGTTGGGACGAGGGCGCAGGCTGATTTTGCACCCCGGCGCCCAAAATAGACGGCCCTGTATATTGTTATCCAGTTCAGTCCAGTGTAAGAATATAATCTTGACATCTCGGGTCACTAGGGCATTTATTTTATTAGAATAGGTAGGGTATACTTATATCTTCTGAGAATATAATATTAAGGTACGCAGCGAAGACCAAATAAAATCTTTGATTAAGTATGTAAGAAAAGTATTTATTTAAATAAGTATAGTAGGCTAAGTAATATTGTAAGGAACAGTATCATGAACCTTTAAACCACATACTCTACCCATCAAACTGAACAACTTTTACTATAGGAGCAAACTTGTTAGCGAAAAAAAACGGTTGTTACATACTAAACTACAAAGTCAAACAAAGCCTACTCGACTAAAATGTATGAGACAGTAGATTTTTTTTTGCTCTGACAGGTTTGCTCCCATAGTAAAAGTTGTTCAGTTTGATGGGTAGAGGATGCGGTTTATTATAGGTTAATGATACTTTTCCTTACACCTTGTATAATTTTTTACTATACAGGATCCAACTTAATATGCTGATACTTTTTTAAGGGGATGATCAGACCGTTAAACTGAAAAACTTTCTCTATGGGACCAACATCGAAATCCCGAAAATAAAATCAGCCGGCCCATATAATATGGGTACAAAACTGCAAACCTACTCGAGCCAAATGTATGGGACAGTAGATTTTTTTTGTCCCATAGAGAAAGTTGTTCAGTTTGATGGTCTGATCATCCCCTAAAAAAGTGATACAGGGTGTTTCATAAGTAAGAATAAATTTTTTAAACTCTTAAGGGGGTTGTTTAGACCGTCAAACTGAACAACTTTCTCTATGGGACCAACATCGAGATCGCGAAAAAAAAATTTTGATATCCCATACATATTTTAGCTCTAGTCAATTTGTAGAGTATATGGAACATCAATTTTTTTTTTCGCGATTTCGATATTGGTCCCATAGTGAAACTTGTTCAGTTTGATGGTCTACACCGCCCTCTTAAAGGTTTATTTGTAGTTTTGTAACACCTTGTATACTTACTACTTTATATCTCTTTTTCTCGAGATTGGTGATATTCTTTTTTTGTTCACTCTATACTTAGATTATCGTCATCATCAGCCTATAAACATCCCACTGCAGGGAACAGGCCTCCCCCTTAGGTAGAGTGAATGGGCGTCAGTCCACCGCGCGTGCCCAATGCGGATTAGCAGACTTCACATACGCAACGGAATTTCTTCTTCAGCATATAATTATGCAAGTTTCCTCACGATGTTTTCCTTCACCGTTTGAGAGCAGTCAATATTACGTACATCATCATCACAGCATACGTCGCACTGCAGGGCACAGGCCTACTCTCAGGTAGAGTGTATGGGCGTCAGTTCACCACGCGACAATGTGGATTGGCAGATTTCATTAAGTACATAAGTTTTAGAAAAACTTATTAGTACATGGCAGTGGGAGGACATTCGCCTTTTGGCAGGTATCTTCAATGTAGTTTGCATAGAAAGTGCAGCCATCTAGTATTACGTTCTGCAAACTACAAAAAAAGAAAAGATTTTATGGTCTATGTCAATGTCAAATTGCCAAATTCACAAGATGGCTGCCTATTTGTGTAATGTGCGTGTTGTTCGTAGTTTTCGTTCAATTTCGTGCCGATTTAGTAATGTTCTGGAGTTTCTGTTGTTCTCTAACCAATATACAGATTACAGAAATAGTAGGGAGACTGAAATTTAACTGGATCGGTGCGGCATTGAACGAAAACTAGCATTCAAAACAATAATATATATCCGTATGAGTAGATATATAAGTAGGTATGTATAGTATATGTTTAATAACAGAACGGGATCATAGATTGAGTTAGGTAGCTTTCAATTTGACATAAATTAAATTAAAATTAAAAAATTATTTATTGCCTTTCTCTTATAGTTATTACTACTTATTACATACAAGGTAAGTACATAAACAGACAAACAAGCAAAATTGTACATACAAAAAGAAATAAAAGAAAATGCTTTGAGATCAAAAAGGCAAAAGGTGAGTGGCGTCAGCTGTGCTGTTCCGAAACCGTAGGCTCGGGCAGCGCTGTTTTTCAGCCACATAAGGTGGATGAATAATGTTGCCACGAGTGGGTTCTCTTTTCTATTTCTTATTCTTTTTCTTTTTCTTTTCTTTCCGTGCGGATTCGAACCCGGACCCTCAAGACTGTACCGCTCCGTAACGCGTCACCGACGCTCCTCTCTACATACATAGCAAAAATAAGTGCCCCAAACTTCGCCTGATGAGTTGGGAACTTCGTTTAAAATGCTTTTGGCGTGTAAATTGAGAAATATTCTTGTTATGCAAAGTTAATAAATTAATAACATCCTAAACTCATAATGTTATATTAATATGCGGCAACGGATTGTTGTAACAAGTTTTGATTGATTGTTTGTTACGGAACTTTTCAAAACAAACCCTTTAGCGTGTAGTGGCCTAATTTAAGAAGTTTGTGTAGGTACCATAGAGAAATTTACACGTTCCTAGGGTAGGTAAGGTAGGTACCTAACCTAATGGTAGTACATTATCTAAATATACAGGGTCCAACCACGGACTTGAAAGAAATACGGACCGAATATTGCACTAAAAAGATGTGAAGCATGCAAGGTAATACAATCTCGTTTGTTATACAAGGGACACACTCACACAGATGCACTAGCTCTAGGCGCAGGTGCTACAACCCATCACCTTATGTACCGCGTGACAGTGGCGGATACAGGGGGGGGGGGGGCCAGGGGGCCATGGCCCCCCCCCCCCACGAACCTCTGAATTTTGAGGCCGAGTAAAGAAATGAGCTCTCTTAATTTCTTTTAATCTTAATACGTGGCCCGAGTTGGCCGATGGGCCCCCCCCAACATGAAATCCTGGATCCGCCCCTGCCGCGTGACAGCACGCACACAAATGAAATGGGTGCGTCACTCTTGATTAGACGAGATTACGTCTGGCTGTGGGTCCAACTTAATATGCTGACACTTTTTAAGGGTGATGATCAGACCATCAAATTGAACAAATTGAAAAACTGCACACCTACTCGAGCCAAATGTATGGGACAGCAGATTTTTTTTACGCGATTTCGATGTTGGTCCCATACAGAAATAAATATGAGTAAAAACGTGATTCAGGTTTTTTCAGAATTCAACCCCTCAAATGGGGTGACAAAGTCTGAAAAACAAGATGGGTATCGTTTGTATGGTTTATCGGGTCGCTGATTACGAAAACAATAATGATTTTAAAATCCAAGTTGGTGGACACGAAATACCATCATCCCCTGTTGGGGTGCGATGGGTTGAATTGTCTAAATGGGGAGTAGGGGGTGTTCTTTCAGAAGTCACAAAAACAAGTCAGTGCCACAAAAAGAAACTCATAAACAAGTCCACACGTACGAAGTCGCGGGCAACAGCCAGTACATATATTATGATAAATTTTTATATCAATGCGAATACTTCAGCATGTATTCTAGGTAGGTACTCATCAAACTTCGAAAACGCGAAAAAAATACAGCTGTTCCATACAAAACTCCAACCTATTCGACTCAAATGTATGGGACAGCCTTAGAAAAAGTATATGTCTAGAATGAGCCTCACACTTGTTCCGTATAAAACAAAAGGGGCTAACTTTCTTAGGTTGGTGTGCGTGAGGCGCCATACTAATTATGTATGTGTGCGTGTATATGTATAGGGTTTTGAAACCAGTACTGGTTCCTATTTTTTTCGACGCTTTCGTAGCTTTGACTGTCTATCTTGATAATCTAAGGGGACAGCCGTTTTTTTCGCGATTTCGATGTTGGCTCCATAGTAAAAGTTGTTCAGTTTGATGAGTAGAATACATGCTGAACTGAAGTTATCCGCAGTGATATAAATTGCGGCGATGCTTGGGCGCTGATGCGTCGTTATACTACAAAAACCCGCTGCTGCGGCGATGCTGCAGTGCTGATGTGTCGTTCTTCATAGAGAAACCCGCTGCTGCGTCGTTATACATACAAAAATCTGCTGTTGCGGCGATGCTGCATCGCTAATGTGTCGTTATACATAAATAGAAATCCGCTGTTACGGCGATGCTGCAGCGCTGATGTGTCGTTCTACATACATTAACCCACTGCTGCGTCGTTATACATACAAAAATCTGCTGTTACGGCGATGCTGCAGCGCTGAGTCGTTCTACAAAAATCTGCTGTTACGGCGATGCTGCAGTGCTGATGTGTCGTTCTACATACAGAAACCCGCTGCTGCGTCGTTATATATACAAAAATCTGCTGTTGCGGCGATGCTGCAGCGCTGATGTGTCGTTCTACATATTGAAATCCGCTGTTACGGCGATGCTGCAGCGCTGATGTGTCGTTCTACATACAAAAATCTGCTGTTACGGCGATGCTGCAGCGCTGATGTGTCATTCTACATACAGAAACCCGCTGCTGCGTCGTTATACATACAAAAATCTGCTGTTGCGGCGATGCTGCAGCGCTGATGTGTCGTTCTACATACAGAAATCCGCTGTTACGGCGATGCTGCAGCGCTGATGTGTCGTTCTACATACAAAAATCTGCTGTTACGGCGATGCTGCAGCGCTGATGTGTCGTTCTACATACAGAAATCCGCTGTTACGGCGATGCTGCAAAGCTGATGTATCGTTCTACATACAAAAATCTGCTGTTACGGCGATGCTGCATGCTGAAGCTTTCTGGTCGTGTGGCAGGGGTCATAATATTGTGTAATATAGTGGTTGAATTTTGATAATTAAATTGGCCCTTTGTTGGGCTGCAAAGCAAATTACATCATTTTACTTTACTTTCTGTAGACTTTCTAAAAACAATTTTATTTTAGAGCAATTTAGTGTCGTTGAATTTTTACTTTGTGGAGTAATTTTATTATCGTTTTTGTCTATAGGTGGGTTGTTTAGGAACGAAAACAAAGAAATTTTATATTTAACCTTGTTTGGTTTTTTGTTATTTTAATTGGAAACAACAAAAGCCAGTTTGTTTGTTTCTAATTAAAAATAACAAAGTGGCTTTTGTTGTACCTACCTATAGAGTTTTTAAATAGGAAGATAAATTCAATTATTTAATAACTTTGTATTCGTTTAATAGGAGCGCAGCGAAGGTCTTATAAAATCTTTGTGGTAAACATTTTAGTAAAATATATTGAAGAGTTTTCACTTGGAAATTTTAAGGCTAATTTGAATTACAGAAACAGCAATTTGAGACACTTGCTCTCGCTTATTCTTCGAACAGCTTTACTATTGTCAATAAATAGGTAATAAGTAAATTTAAATACTTATATAGTTCTACATACCAAGATACCGTCGGATAATACGTCTTTCTAATAAATACATTATTATTTACTTATCTTGTAGGAATCGGAAAATGTTTTCGTCGTTATATGAAATGAAGTATAATGATTATCCTATTCGCCGCCACTAACGACACATATTATTTGGGGTAGGTATACGAGCCATTGACGGCTATAGCCGACACCAACTCTATAGAGACAATAAGTCACGGTGGCTGCTCTGTCATTTTTTTTTGGTTTCTATTGTGGCTGCAAATAGGTTAATAGAGTAATTCTCCCATGCTTGAATTTTTTGTGTCCACGCTGAGAATCCTAGTGTAACGTGAACTTATGCATACTTACATATCATTTATTTTTATAGTAAAGGGCTATGTTTGTGTACTTCGTTTTGTATGGAGCGCTTTGTCACAATAGATAGGATTGGTATAAAATTCAAACAATTATTAGTTACGATGAAGTAACCAATTTAATTGAAAATACTTACAAAATTATGATAAATCAACACAGCTGATACGTAACAGTTCTTTTTGAATACTTTAAGTGTCTACAACACACATTATACTCAAATATTTATCAGATAGTAGGTGTACAATATTATAAAGATGTTTGCATAAGTTTATAATTTTAAAAAATTTCCTATTCTGTGAAGGTTTTCGCCTCAAGATATTATGTGCGTATGGATTGAGGAGCCACATTTGCTATTGAAAAAATAATTCTATGGCCATTTTGTAGGAAATTTGTAGATTTTGTAGGCCCAATCCTGGAATTTGTAGGAAAAGAATAGAGAAGTTACATGAACATAAAGGTGGCTCCTCAATCCATAACGTCAGGATTGAGGAGCCACCCTGTATCTCTGAAAGTACGTGATGAATCTTTGTGAAAATTTTGTAGGATTTAGTAGGAGTTGGAAAAAGATCAGCTCTCTACGACCAAAACTGAAAAAGCTACAATACTTTGATTGTGGCTCCTCAATCCATACGCACATAAGATATTTTTCAGCAGGAATTTTCATATTTTATACTATGTTTATGTTATCTAATACAGGTACTAATTATCTAGTATATTACTTACTACTTAAGTACTTTATTATAAAACCAAAATTTTGATTAAAAAAACGTGTTTAGGTACCTACAGTATTATTTATATTTTATTTTAGCCTCTGGTGGTTACTAAAATTTTTCTTTCATATCATTGAACCTCTGATACAAGATAGGTAGGTATTCGATATGATCTACTTAATGATTTTCCTAGGGTTCCGCAAATTTTCAAAAGTATCGATACCTACTCGATACCAAGTATCGAATAAAAAGTATCGATACCGATAAAAGTATCGACTCGAAAGTATCGATACTACTTGGTATCGAGTAATATTTTTTTAAATATTTGAAATCTCAAGAAAATACACAATTTCCTTCAAAATTAAATTACAAAGTATAGGAACTAACAACTAATTACTTACCCCCAATTACGAGATTCCTAAAACTTGATAAATGCTAGTATTGCTACTAAATGTAATTTACCTGGTCATAGTCACACATGCATTATTCAAACTTTATTAGGGTTTTCCCCCGAATTCCTGACTCCATCGAGAGAGACGACGCTATGAATCCGAAAAGGAAGTACTATCTACTGACTTTTATCTGACAGTTTAGTGAGGAGACAAAAGTATCGAGTAACTCAGAAAGTATCGATACTTAGTAAAATACTCTAATAAAAGTATCGAGTACAAAAATACTAGGTATCGAACTAAAAGTATCGATACTACTCAGGTATCGATACTTTTTGCGGATCCCTAGATTTTCCTTGAAAGTTCTCGCCGAGAATTCTAGTGCCGTAGAAGAGAGTGTAGTGCCTGCTTAAGAAGAAGAATTACTTAAGTACCTACCTATATGGTTTTTTTTATCGGGCCTACTCATTCCCACCAATGTAAACCAGCACTGGTAGCATGCCACCGTGATACTATCACACGCTATCACACCTTCGCTCTCTTTCTACTGGCGTGCCAACGAACAAGATAAAAGACGTGATACAGCCGTATCACGTGTTGCATGCTACCAGTGCAGCACTCGTAGCATGTCACACGTGATACGGCTTTATCACGCCTTTTATCTCGTTCGTTCACGTGCAAATAGAAAGAGAGCGAAGGTGTGATAGCGCTTTATCACAGTGTCATGCTACCTATGCAGTATAGGTAGCATGGCACCGTGATATAGCGTTCTTTTATCTTCACGTATTTGAGAGCGAACGAACGAGATAAAAGACGTGATATAGCCGTTTCACGTGTAACATGCTACGGCTTCAGGATCAGTGGTGATCACTAACACCAATGAAGTCCAGCGAGTGTGAGTTGATTCTAATCTTAATTCAAGCCACTGTAAATTTTTAGCATCTTTAGCATTTCGTAATTTAATGATGAGAAAAGTTAGCTTTTTGCCCACAAATACACTGCAAAAGAAACTTTATCTTCTATTTTATGGCTCATAAATTTTGAGAAATAAAAAGAAGGCGTGTAACTATTTTTTAAAAGCAACTGCTTCGTTTCTCAAGGGAGTTTTTGAGCTTCGAATTTAAGAAACGACATTAAGAAAATGCTATTAAAATGCTGTGAGCGGGCTTTGCGGGTTTTATTTTACGTTCGCCCTGAGATTCGTGGGGAAATAAAATAGCATGTTCTCTGATATGCACGTTGAGTCGCGTATGTTCACCTTAAGAGCTGGTTTAGACCATCAAACTGAACTACTTTCACTATGGAGTCAACATAATGAAAAAATAAAAATATTCTGCTGTTTCTTACAAAACTGCAGTAACTCTACCTACTCGGCTCAAATGTATGGAACAACACATTTTCCAAGTCTCCATAGAGGTAGTTGGCCGGCCTCGACCTGCCAAAAGTGTAACTAAATGAGATATTTTACACGTTGTATTTTGGCGGAGAGATACATATTGATCTATCATACATGATGATGAAATTATATACTCGTAGTAATAGGATGCAATCCAGTATGAATTCTAGGTACCTACCTACAATGAACACATTTCTTCAAGGGTTACAAAATAGTGCAAAGTGTTAGGGTACACAGTTGTAGTATTACTTTAATGGGTGATTGTCATTGTACTTACTCAAGATACTGAACAACTTTCCCAAAGGAACATAAGCCATTGTTGAAAGTAACCAGTGTCCCCCTGCTACGGCATCACATGTCCCAAATTACGAGTTCCGTTTTTGTAATTGTTTACTAACTATAGTTTCATAAGTCTTATTCTTTGTTGTCTCAAATAAAGTTTTTTTTTTATAAGGGAAATTCGCATTTTTTTTTTCTACTTTTCATACAAAAGTTCGATCAGCTAATTGCTTTTAGTACGGAAAGTCCAAATTTTTATAATAGGTTTCTTCGGGAAGGTGTTCAGTATTATGGATTGTTATACCCAAATACTCTGTATATACTCGTAAATAAGGGAATTTTTTATTTCTAGGCAGTCGCCCCTCTCTGCTCCCCCTTGGCAACTGCCTTGAGGCCTAGTGTGGATTTATAAAATGTAAGTTAGGTACTTGTAGAGTATCTTCAACAGGTATCTCGACTTGTCTAAATGAATACTGATTTGTATCTAACGATATTGAATTGAACCCTTGTTCACCAAAACAATTGAGAATATCGATTCGGTATTGCCACTGCTTTCAATTCGACTAATTTCCCGAAGGGGCACATTGAGATATTCGAAATAGATATAATATAGCTTATTCATACTATATCCATTTCACTAGCAGTGAAAGATAGTGAGCCGCTTGACATTACCGCATAATGAGATGACTTAAACTAACGTTCCTTTTGTTTTATTGTGGAATTGGAAACGTGTTGCAGTAATTAGCACATTAGTAAATACCCCACAGATACAAAGTTTCGACACAATTTGATTTACCATTCCCGACCCGTGGTTTTTATTATGAGCATGGCACCTACTCGTACACCCAGGTGGACCCCGGGTCTGCGTAGTATCCGTTGTCCACCCAGGTGGGTGGACCCCGGGTCAGTATAAGCGGCCATAGTCCACCCAGGTGAACTTGTCAGGTGGACCACGGGTAAAGAGCGTTGTTGTGGACAAATTGGACGAGTGCTTTACGTGATCATTTTCTACGCTCCTGCACTTCTGGCATGATTTCTGTATTTCGCGTCGCGTCTTCGCTGCATACCAACCTGTTCCTGCGCTTTTCGGAGAGCGCAAGCCGCGCTTGCCGCGACTTTTAGTATGGAAAAAAGCCGAGTCTCGCGCGAGTAGAGAAATAATGCTAGATGGTCTGGCCCCAGAGTGACAAAGCTTTTAGGAGCAAAATGATCACGTGATGCGCTCGCCCATTGTCTCCCATCCCATAGACTGTCAACTAGCGTGATTGTTCCAATCTTTTTCTCTGTGGGGTATTTATACTCATGTGGTAATTAGGTAGATCGATACATACAAAACAAGAAAGTCACTAAGATGTCACTATGTAGGATCATTTAACCAAATATTATGCGTCACGTGATTCATGGAGTGCCTGATGAGTGATGAGTGATGACTGACAGTGTGCGGTTATAACTTATAAGTATGAGGTCTAAAGAAATTAGCTGAAACAATGAGCGTTTTTCTTTTTGTTTTCTAGGGGATCGATAGATGGCGCTACGGTCTGTGCGAAGAAATGTCAACATTTCAAAAAGTGTTTCTTTAAAACAGTAAAGAGTGAAAAGATGATCAAGAAGATGCCAACGCATCTTTTAATGACATATTTCATTATTTACTAATCATTTTAATCGAAAATTCTAAACTTTTACGCCTGACATGGCTGAATGGGCTCAATCCCTTGGCATTAAAAAAAAGGCAGGCACAGACTTGACCAGATTTTGACAGGATCTCGCTTACGGCTCTATGGGGCGATAAACATGTCATCTGTCGAGTTTTTTTAGGAACCAACTAAATTTAAAAAAGAAAAGAATAACGCTCATTGTAAAAAAATCAAATAAAAAAATAAATAAAGGAAAGACCTAAGGCAGGCTTAAGTGGATGATAAGACCATCAAACTGAACAACTTTCTCTAAGGGACCAATATCTAAATCGTGAAAAAAAATCTGCGCTGTCCCATTTATAAAATCTCCTCATAATATCTCAAATAAGATCATCCCCTTAAAATAGTTTCAGCTAATTTCATTAGACCTTAGGTACTAGGTATACAGACGTCTAGACTAAATAATTTCACCTTGTTTATAACTAGTCTCATCTTGAGGAATGTCACGCTTTGTGCTTGATTCAGATTGAAACAATTTGCTCGTAGGTACACACGGCGACATATCAACCTACGCGTAGTTGAACTCTATATTTATGGACATAGAGCTCAACTATGCGTAAGTTGTCTGTCGCCGTGTGTACATTATGAAACTGTTAGGAATTATTCAAGAACTATGTTTGTGTCATCGGTCTACCTGGGAGAAATCTCTTGAGATAGGCTCGCCCTTTGTACTTGTATATTGATGATGTTTTCATTTGTATTTCCGTGTGTTAATAATAAATGTAAAATAAAGGCCTCCGCTCATTGCAGCGATTTTATAGAGCGATAATATCGCTGCGATTTTCCGATAATTGTTTCCAGTACATTTTGTATGGGGACGCGCGCGATCCTACACACTGCCGCGATATTATCGAGCGATAATATCGCTGCGATTTTGCGATAATTGTTCTCAGTACATTTTGTATGGGGACGCGCTCGATCCCACACACTGCCGCGATATTATCGCAACTCTTTCGACTATATTCAGTGGTGGGGCGCATGCGTGACGCGAATCGCGGAATCGCTGGAGTGTGTAAGGTGTGGCGATATCGCTGTCGATAATATCGCTCGATAAAATCGCTCGATAATATCGCTGCAATGTGCGGAGGCCTTAAATAAGTTGTTAATTTTCTTCACTGAAAAGGTATGCCTTTTCTGAAGGACAAATAAATATAATGATAATTCTTAACTCTGTACGTTTTTCTAACGTTAACGTAATTCTGTACGTAACCATCGTGAGGAAACCTGCATGCTTCAATTTCGAGGCATGTATTGTACCCACTGTCCATTATAAGTGGCAACGGGCTCACCCCCGTCACACTGGACAGAGTTTCGGTACTACTGATGAAACGTGGATGTTCTGAGGTTTCAGAATATCTCGGACTACCCCCTCAGGGAATATAGTCGTGAGCATATGCTAATTCTGTAAAAGTGAAATCGTTATAAAAAAAAACCAAGAAACAAGAACAATTTTAACAAAAGAATTAATACCGACTTCAAAAGCCGATGACTTTTACCTACGTTATTTTTTTATCTAAGTCACTCTTCGAATGTGGAGAATATTATTTCATGTTATATTTTTTTATTACAGTTACCTAAGATATTCATTTAAACCTGGAGTGCGATTTATGAAACTCACACGTTGAACTCAGCAGTAGAAAATGTCAAAATTACTATGGTGATACGCATCTTTCATATCTCCATAGTAATTTTGACATTTTCAACTGCTGATCTCAACAAATGAGTTTCAAAAATTGCACTCCTCCTGAAGTGTTTGATTTGTAATGAAATTTCAAGTTTTTTTGATATCATTGTCATTATCAATTTCTTTTTTTATATTGGAATAGAATGTAAATACGTGGCAGTGGGCAACTATCATCATCATCAGCCTATATTATACGTCCCACTGCAGGGCACAGGCCTACCCTCTAGGGGAGTCCACCACGCGTGCCCAATGCGGATTGGTAGACTTCACACATGCATCAGAATTTCTTCTTCTGCATATGCAGGTTTCCTCACGATGTTTTCCTTCACCGTTTGAGAGCAGTTGGTAATACGTACATAAGTTAGAAAAACTCATTGGTACGTGGCATGTTGTCTGAGCGGATTTGAAATCGGACCTCATGATTGAGAGTCCATACCTCTCCGCAACGCGCCACCGAGCAACTATAGTAGAGCAACTATAATAGAATTTAAATTAAGGTTCTAAGGCCCACTTGCGCCAACCACGGGTTAGCAATTAACTCCGGATAAAATGGCTCTTTCAGTTGTTTTTCTATACAAAAAATCATGGGTTACCAACTTAACCTGGAGTTTAGTGCTAACCCAGGTTGGCGCAAGTGGGGCTTAGAACTTTGTTTTGTTAGTCAAGCAATCCTTTTACAGTTGGTAATTAGTTGAGTGACAAACAGAAAATGTAACTTTATAACGACATTTTAAATGGAACATCCTTTCTTCTCTTTTTCGAACGCTAAGTAGATTAGGTAATTAATCTTAAGTCTAATAAGTACCTTTTTAAAAGAATACCGTCTACGTACCAACCTGACTATCCTATACAATGTATATGATAGTTCCGTACCTTACCTACCTCTAATATAATCTTTTATAAAAAATATGTAGGCGAGGTCAGGTGGGGTAAGACAAACATACTTTATTTTATACCCCATAACTCGGGGTAAGACACTTTTACTAGCACTTTAAATATCTTACATAGGTATAGGAGTTTTATGGGGACAGTTAAAAAGAAACAATTTGTTTAATGCAATATGATTCTGATTTAGTTCATGTTTTTGATCAAACCATAGAGTTTGAGTCAGTATTTTACTAGTTATGTTAGTGTGTTTGCCTTACCCCGGTGTTTGTCTTACCCCACCTTAAGTATAGGTACCCACTACCCACTTATATACAATTGTAGTCATCAAGTTTAATTTTATAAATAAAAATTTGGTGGGAAGAATTTATTCAAGAACTTAAAAGATATTTACAACGGTATAGATAACACTTATGGATAAAAATTATATAGATATGGTTAATAATGACTAAAATAATACAAAACACAAAAATTACAGATAATACACACACTCTAGAGTGTCGCCGCAAGACATGGTGCCCAAATTGCCCAACAGGCTGGCAGCATTCCCCCCTCTGGATGGTGAGGCTGATTCTTTGAGCCAGGAAGCTTCCAGCTCTGCGGTCACCGGAGGTCTCATTGAGGCGCCCCGATAGGTCTGCGATGAACGCCATAACGCGATAAAAATTAGGTTTCCAGTATATTATTTCCAACCAAAAAAAATATATACTTAGTTATGTTTAAATGAATTACTTACAAATTAAAGTTACAGAATATTCGAAACCATTTTCGTTCAACGGATAAATATTAATCTATTTATTTGTTCTTTTGTTTAGATTTTTACAATATTACCCAGATATTTCTTTGGTTCAGAAGGGGAACGTTTTGTGGACAGATTTATAGTTCTTTGTAGTCATGGTGGTCCTGTGGCGAGTAACCTTGCCTGCCGTGCAGGAGGCGATGGTTCGATCCCCGTCCAAACCGACTCGTACCAATGAGTTTTTCGGAATTTATGTACGATTTGTAACACCTCTGGCTTTTCGGTGAAGGATAACATCGTGAGGAAACCTGCATGCTTCAATTTCGAGGCATGTATTGTACCCACTGTCCATCTCACTGTCTGGGCTCACCCCCCGTCACACTGGACAGAGTTTCGGTACTACTGGTGAAACGTGGATGTTCTGAGATTTCAGAATATCTCTGACTACCCCCTCGGGGAATATAGTCGTGAGCATATGCTATGCTTTATAGTTTTTAGGAGTTTAGGTTTTTGCAGGTGCCATGAAAGTAAAAATAAGTACAAATTTTCACCATAATATTATGAAAGAAATGTTCAGCATTGACTCCTGGTCAGAAAGTTAGTAAGAAGTTGAGGGAGATCTCCTACGGAACCACTGATTAATTTTACGGTACCCTATGGAATAGGCTCGCTTCAACCAGTTCTTAAATTAAATAAAAAGTTACTGACAATTTGAAGACAGCAACAAGTGTTTGAATTATTATAAGTACAAAGAAAAACTTGAATCTAGAAGTAAACAAAGAAAACGAAAGAAAACAAAGTTAATTTCAATTAAGTATAGTTTCCAGACAGTTGGTACTTATTTAAGTATTTCTGAATTTGCACAAACAAACTAGATGTAGGGTGATGAAATGTAATTTTATGTTTTTGCTCTACAATCGAATTTTTATGTAGCATAATCATTAGTCGTTTCAGCAATTCGCTTAATACATTAATCGCCTCGATTTCGGCATTAGCTGGAAAGCAAGTTATAATGCAGCAAAATCTCGCTCCTGGCTATGATTGTATCACCAGAACCTATAGACACATATATTGCAGTAAAATATCATGTTCACTTTGCTTCAGTGCAATCTCGAGCTCGCTTCGATCGCTCTAGGTTTTGGAACGTATTTTTACTATTAGAACGTAACCGATATTTTCATAGTGTATTAGAATCTCGAGCTTGTTTTGCTCGTTCAAGATTTTAGGTCGTAAAAAACTCGCTCCAGATTTATAATTTCATTGCAACAACCTATCGTGGGCCTGGTCCCCTCTGGGAAAAATCATTGCTACGCTTATGATTTTAATTGAATCTGCGCTAAACGGTAATGTTTGAAATAACGCGATCGGCCTAGATTTTCTCCATACATTGGCAAACGGGTGTAAGATTTATAAAATAACTAGATTTTCTCCATACATTGGCAAACGGGTGTAAGATTTATAAAATAATGCCCGCGACTCCGTCTGCGTGGATCTTAAAAAAGTATCCTATGTGTTAATCCAGAACATATTCTATCTGTGTGCCAAATTTGATCCAAATCCGTTCAGCCGTTTTTGCGTGATTGCGTCACAAACATCGAAACATCTAAACATCGTCACAAACTTTCGCATTTATAATATTAGTGAGATGAGTTTAGATGTAAATATAATTAAGTAGTAAGAACCATAATCCACATATCTAGGTACTATACAAATATTGTTTACCTATTTTAAAACAGGAATTAATCGAACATCAAGAAGACAATTGTCAAATGATTAGTAATCCCAATTTCCTTCGTATTGCCTGTTCAAACAAGACCGTGTATTGACAGGTCCCGTTTATTTGTTCCATATAATAACTACCTTATGCATGAGTAGGCAGAGCTTAACTTTGATTTATATATAAATGGTGTTGACTTATTGAATGAGGGCTCACTATACACGGTGTAACAGAATACCCTAGTAATATTTAAAGGGGCAGTACCTACTCGACTCAAATGTATGGGACAAAAGATTTTTAGGTGTATCCTATTTAGATAATCATTTATTTTAGCTAAATATTATTAGAAACATTCTGTCAGTACATAATTCGTGTTTTTTGCGTAGATTCACATTGTTTGAAAAATGTACAATACCTATATTTTTTTTCGTCTCGCTAGCTGGTTGTCATACATTATATTTTTACAGTTATACACTACGCCTTAAACTATTAATTACACTCTAACAAGGTAAAAACTGTCAGATGTATAACACACCCAATATAAAAGCGATAACTGAAAAAATACATTTAAAAATAAATAGGTACAGCCAACAAAAGAACCTCTTTTTTTGAAGTCTGTTAAAAATTGAAACAACTTTTTGGGACTCGAAAATGTTTGCTCAACATAATATAAGTACTTTTTTTTACAGTGAATTCGTATAAATAAGTATATCAATTCGAGGTAGAATTAGAGTTACAACTTTATTAATTATGCACATTATTTACAAAAACCATTTATTTAACACTTACTTTATTGTAAACACGGAAATACAGATGAATACAGCATAATAGACAAGTACAAAGGGCGAGCTTATCTCTGAAGAGATTTATTCCAGCAGACCCATAATAAAGAGAAAGATTACAAAGTAAGGCAGGCAAGGTATACACAATTCAAAGAAATAAACCAACAACCAAACAACACAATCTGAACAATAACTTGTTATTTGATAAACTACAAAATAATATAACCAAGACCTCGAAAATAGTTCGATTTGAAATTACATAATGCAGTATCACAAAATAATAATATAAACTTAACAAAGTAAACTAACTTAACCCTTTAAACTCCCACGGACACGATATAATTGAAACACCCGTTATTTATATCTATCGTTATCTTAAAGTCGGGTTGCGAGCGGTTAACTTACTTAATTACTAGTTAAATACAAATTCTAAGAAGATTTATCTAGGAATGTCAGCTGGGTTAATAAGAAAACAGTCCAACATTTAATCGTTTCGTTGTGTCTTCCTTCCCTTGAAAATTAATTTATGAAACAGCGTACTACGTTCATACACTTTTCAACTGTCTTTTTGACATACTTTACGACTGGTACTTTCATAAAATTTTAGACTTAATTTACACAGTTTTAGACTGTAATTGTCATACAGTTTTCAGTTGTAAATTTCCTAAATTTTTAGACTGACCTTTAAATCCTACGTATGAAGAACTTATAATCTCAAATTCTCTACATACATCTTTCAATACAATACCATCTATGTGGCGAAATTAACACAAACGTTTATAATTATAGGAAAATCGCCATTTAATTGGCATCCCCATTCTCCAAATGTACTTTAACGTCGTTATAATAATACAGAACATTTTCTTCTCCAACATTCTTCACCTCTTCTTCGACGCAGAATGGCGAAGGATCTTCCTTCACAAAGTCGACTTTACTAATGAAAGTTATTCTGGAATCTCGCTTTTGTTGCATAGATTTGCCGTTGAACGAGGTTACGTCTCGACTCTCTCGACAACTGGTGAGATCGAAGTTGGTAGCGCGTGAGTCCCGTCGGCCTATTTCCCGGCAAAGCAATGTCTCTTGGAATGCGATTCGATACCTGTGAAAGATAACACAAAGATAATTAATCGTTAGGTACCTATAGAATAACGATACAGACCAAAACTATCACCAATTTGGTCTCCAGAAAAGCGAAATTGGCTTCGAGGCGGACCTAAAAGAAGGTTGCTGGACGAAATCGATGGCTTCTTAAAGAACTAGCCTATCAAAGCGCAGAACCGGGACGAATGGAGTGAAAGGGTGGGACCCAATTGCCTAACGTTGGGACAGCAATGACTGATATAATAATGTAATAATGAAAATAAATTAATATACTCATACTCTTCCACAAAAACCAACCGAGACCATATAACTATAGGGACCACCCTCGCGTTAGCATTCCTCTCTGCCAAGTTACACGATCAATTGATCATGTGCAAATTACATAAAAATTTTATACTTTATCTTATCACTAAAATAAGCATAGACATATTACTCTAGCGATAGACCAGCTCGTTCAAACAAAGAACATGTCACACAAAACAACACAAAATGACACATTGCGGTCTGTCATTGCCATAGTGACGAAGTGAACTCGGGAACATCAATCAGGTGCGTACACCTCATTCAAGTGGAACATGTTGCTTCTATGCAAGGGCAAGTCTATTGCTAGAGTTTAAGTCTATGAAAATAAGCCTATAATTGCGGCACAATAATTGTAAAACTAGTCTCTTTCGGGGTTTACACGAGACTTTTTAATCATAATTCGTATACTTATCTAAAGTATTGGAATAAAATCCTAAGTGGCGGATTTCATGCTACATCGTCCCCGCAAAAATTGTCAGAAAATTTTGTTGGTAGAATTTAATGCGTAACTCGTCCATATAGTTATGGTCTAAGATCAACTGTAATGTAAACCAATATGGGAGAATATTTTTTTTCACTGCAAAGTTAAGTTTGTCCCAAATAATTACGTTTGTAGGGTACGGAACCCTCTCGGTGCGAGTCTGCCGGCTTTTTTTTCAATAAAGGGTTTATAGTATAAGAGATAAGTGTACTTTTTGCAATTCATGTCAGTTTTTGTACTGTTCACATAACTACAGCGCATACTACAATAATATCATACGATCAGCCTTGCAGCTATTCGTTAATTTTTTCTGACCTTTAGAATTCAGTAACTCCTAAACCGACTGAAGTTATATAGGCAGACTTGGTCCATCCCCATCACAGAGATGCTCTACACCCCATAAACACTGAATCAGCCTTGCTGCTGATGGTTGCAAAAAGTACACTTATCTCTTATAACAATAGGGTCCTTCTTAATATGCTGACACTTTTTTAATGGGATGATCACACCGTCAAACTGAGCAACTTTCTCTACGGCACCGACATCGAAATCGTGAAAAAAGGACCCTGTATACAAAAGAAGTTCAATACAGTGATATTTATTTTCAATGACACCTTTGTTCCTGCCCTTTGACCGTAATACTGAGAAAAAAAGCTTTCCCGCAATACATTCATGAGATACCTTTGATATACGTGACACCGAGGGTTAGTGGAACAAATATCTATGTACCTTAGTAGTAGGGTTGCCAACCGGCCCGCGAGAGGCGGGACGTCCCGTTTCTAGAGCCTTAAAGGATGCGTCCCGCGAAAGATGTGCGCGGGACGCAAATTGTCCCGTTTTATGGAATGGAATGAATCACTTACTAAACTCTTTAAGAGACATCTACAACAGTAAAATCTCGAGTTGCTTTGCTCGTTCCAGCGTTTGTCGTAAAAAATTCGAGCTGGCTGGCTCCGCTCGCTCCAGGTTTTACGTTATAGGTACTGACCTACCTTTTTTGAGTACATTTATTTGTAAGCCAAGAGGCCGTCCGGTAAAATACATCAAATAAAAAGCTAAATAATTTCTAATTGTTTTCTCGCTGGGTGGGTCCCGCTTTTTTTTGCCGCGTCCCGCATTTTGATTGCAAATGTCCCGCTAATCCGTGCACTATAGTTGGCAACCCTACTTGGTAGCGTGTAGCGTGGATGAACAAAATTTGAATAAAGACGTACAAGCTCAAAATATGTGCCTCATACCTAGGTAAGTAATTTATTTCGTTGAACTAGTTTTGGATTGCGTATTCGTAATTTTTTTTGTCTTTCATATAACGAGAAGATAGCTTCTAAAAACCGGCCAAGTGCGTGTCGGGCCACGCGCAGGGTAGGGTTCCGTAGTTGCCCGGCACAATATACGAACTTAGAAGGGAGCTTTTTGTTTTATACTATTATGGTTTAACGGCCAATAAAGTCTAAAAAGTACATTTTATAAGTTGGTCGACTATTACTCATTACCTAACTTGTAAAGCTTACTTAGCGGTGATAGTTTTCCTTTTAAGCAGAAACATATGCTCACGACTATATTCCCCAAGGGGGTAGTCAGAGATATTCTGAAACCTCAGAACATCCACGATTCACCAGTAGTACCGAAACTCTGTCCAGTGTGACGGGGGGTGAGCCCGTCGCCACTAATAATGGACATTGGGTACAATGGGTCCGTAACGGAAGTCCGAATTATACATATATCCGAATGCATGAAGTCCGAAAGTTTTTTTGTCCGACCCACCATTATCCGACAAGACGTAGCATCGAATTTACATGCTTCGAAATTGAAGCATGCAGGTTTCCTCACGATGTAGTAGTAGTTTTCCTTGCTTACTGCTACGAATTTTTTCATATATCCAGAAGCAACCGTTTAGCTGGCAGGCCCCTCTGCTAACTTGACTCTAGGCACACTTTGTTAACTTTGAAGCTTCGCTTTCGCTAACAGATCCCTAAATCGAAAAATGGTTTTCCCACACCCATAAAAGACCTATCCAACGATACTGACACCATGGGAAAGTCGAGAAAAAAAATTCATCCCCGCTTCACGTGGCTTAAAAAAATATTTTAAATTCAAAATTTTATTTCACCATACTTTGTCGGCGTCATTAAAATGTATACCCATGCCAAATTACAGCTTTCTAGTACTAAGCGTCTCTGAGCTAAGCCGCGGACGGACGGACGGACTTGGCGAAACTATATGGGTTCCTTGTTGACTTCGGAACCCTAAAAACCAGCAAAATATTGCCCGGCCCAGCGACCTGTGTTTACCTAGTGGGAGCGTCTTAAAAAAATAGGTAGGGACAAGGGAGTGGTGTGGTGTAACTCTAGAATAAGCAGAAAACAGTTAGTCGCGGGTAATAGCTAGTAAATTAATAATAAATACACTATCTGATTAAAGGCCTCCGCACATTGCAGCGATATTATCGAGCGATTTTATCGAGCGATGCCACACTGAATGTAGTAGAAAGAGATTGCGTCAGGTTACGATAATATCGCGGCAGTGTGTGGGATCGAGCGCGTCCCCATACAAAATGTACTGAGAACAATTATCGCAAAATCGCAGCGATATTATCGCTCGATAATATCGCTGCAATGAGCGGAGGCCTTTATAATATTAATGTTGATTTTGGAGTTGTAGTTCATCATTGGAGGGGTTTTGGACGTTTAACCCCCCACGCTCGTCCAGTGCGGGTTGGAGGGTGAACAGTAGACCTGCTGACTAGGCCTTTGATAGTTTCTTGAAAAACTGGCCTAACGAAGCGCAAAACCGGGACGCATGGAGAGAACTAGACCTGTGTCGATCGCGATTGATCGAATCGTTTTGATTCGATCGCAACCTGTAAAGGAGTCATCGAATCACGGGTCTTTAAAAGATTCGATCATTTAACCCGATTACAAAGCAAACCAAATTGCACTTTATTCTTATATTGTTACCGTACCTAACTAATTGCTTGCTTACAAATTGATCGAGTCTTCGTTGTCAATTGAATAAGACGTAACAAACAAAACGTGTCTATCTCTTTCGTTTACTTACAAACCGCGTTCGTTCGCTCGCACTCTTTCTCGTGAGTGAAATAAACCGGGTTGTTTGCGTCGTGACCCGCGGCTCGCGACCTGTCGATCGGGTGTTTTTTGAATTTTTCCAATTAGTTGCACCCGTGACGCGCGTTTAAGATCGACGTGCTTTATTCAGGTTCAATTAGTATATCAATAACCTGCTCAGCATAGCATTCGTCATTCTGTCAGTCGTACAAATGAACTGTGACCCAAATGATCGAAAAGATCGAGTCATTTTAACCCGATCACTATACAAGTGGGTCATGATCGACCCGGGTTACGAAAAATGATCGATTGACACAGGTCTAGAGAGAACGGAGGGAGGCCTTTGCCCAACAATGGGACATTGACGGCTGATATAATAATTTTAAATGTTGATTTGTTTGTTTGGAGCAGAGTATTAGAATAACCTTGAGCCTTTTAAATGAAATGAATTCGTAGCCGACACTGAACAAGTTTAATTTTCGGAGCAAATCGTCGGAGAAATCACGAAATCTTTATTGACAGTTTTTTTTTGACGAAATTGAGATTTTTATCTCTAGGAATTACGTAAATTCGAGTCGGTAATGAATCGTCTGTTGACTTTTGTGTGAATATTGCTAGAGGTAATTGGAAAAGTTGGAAACTAGAAGTAGAATTTCTAGCACAAATAACTACAGCGATGTCACCATTGTGACCTTCCAGAGACGGCGCTAGACCAAACCATAGTATAATAAAAACTACTAGTGGTGAAACTCAGCTGTAGCGGTGCAACATGCTCGCGCGGTGTGCGAGGAACGACGCATCGGCACTGAATTCGCAAAGTCGGTACTGCGCGAATCAAGAAATGATACGCAGACTTACGGGAGTAAGTCATACTGGGTGTTAGGGTAAATAGTTGCATTATTTTAAGGGGTGCACCTACGATACTGAACAACTTTCCCCCAGAAACCTTAGGAAATCCGAAAAAAAGATGTCGGTCTTTCCATACAAAATGCAATCAGCTGATCGAACGTTTGTATGAAAAGTAGACAAGAGTTTTTCTCGAATTTCTTAGGGAATGTTGTCCCTAGTTTTTTTCTCTATCACCCTATATACTAATTAGAAACTACTTTAATGTTTACGAAACATCGGACGCTGGCTCAGATTAATAGGCAAAGGTGCAAAGTGCGTCGTGTGCATCAGAAGTTCTTTAGTGATCTAATTTACGTGAACTGGATGTCGGATGCTGGGTCAGCATACATAACTAGCGCAGACGAGTCGGTACTGGCACGCCGCGCTCAATTGACCTGTCGCGACCGCTGAGCTTCATTACTAGTAGTTTTTATTACACTGTGACCAAACGTAGGCGTCGGCGACATTAGGCTAAGTTTGTTACTAACGACATTGTGATCCTAGTTGGTATAAAGTTTTCTATTCTAT
The DNA here is from genome assembly GCA_963693445.1 of Agonopterix heracliana. Taxonomy (NCBI): domain Eukaryota; kingdom Metazoa; phylum Arthropoda; class Insecta; order Lepidoptera; family Depressariidae; genus Agonopterix; species Agonopterix heracliana. The sequence continues at coordinate 7,812,908 of OY856321.1, forward strand.
TCTATTAGTTTTGCGAGGCCCGTTCTGTATTCCACAAATAATCCTTTTTTAGGGTTCCGTAACGAAACGAAACGAAACAAACAGATACCTTATAGGATCACTTTGTTGTCCTTCTGTCTGTCTGTCCGTCCGTGATGTCCAACTTTCTGTTTTTTTACAAGGTCTGCAATATTACGTCAAAATAAAAAACAGTTGTTTACGTCGCCGCTGTAGCACATATTACTACGAAAAAGTGTCTATCGTATTTGAACAGAAATTGTTTACGATTTCTGACACTTCCTTTTTACTACGATACTTCAAAGAATAAGTAAAAATTCAGATCAAAGGAGAACATGGTACAAAGAGGACTATACTACGAATTTCGTAGCCTCTCAGACTGCTACGTCGTAGTACACTACTACGAAAAATCAATGTTACAAAAAATGACTGAAATGAGAACAAAGTAAAATACGATAGGTATTGAAGTCTTAAAAATGTTATTGGTTAGTAGTAACATTGTTTCTGCCTACCCGGAATCCGTTTCGTTTTGAATATGGTATCCTTTTAGTTTAAAATATTGAAATAGTTTATAAGAAAGCGTTCCGAATAGCATATGCTCTCGACTATATTCCCCGAGGGGGTAGTCAGAGATATTCTGAAACCTCGGAACATCTACGTTTCACTAGAACCGGAACTCTATCCAGTGTGACGGGGAGTGAGCTCGTCGCCACTTGTAATGGACATTGGGTACAATCATGCCTCGATATACAAGGTGTTTTATAAGTAAAAATAAATATTTAAAACACTTAACGTTGTTCAGACCGTCAAACTGAACAACTTTCTCTATGGGACCAACATCAAATCGCGAAAAAAAAATCTTATATCCCATACATATTTTAGCTCTAGTCGATTCGTAGAGTATGGAACATCTTTTTTTTTTTCGCGATTTCGATATTGGTCCCATAGTGAAAGTTGTTCAGTTTGATGGTCTAAATCACCCCCTTAAATGTTTATTTGTAACACCTTGTAGAAGCTTCCGAGTCAAAAAGTTACGGACAATTTTATGTCACAAATTGTGATACTCGCAAACTCACTCATAGCACAGAGTCACACAGAGTACTATATTATAGCGGTAGTCAAAAAAAATTCCTGCAAATGGTATTAAAAGCATGAAAATCGGAACGATTGAATTAGGCCATTTGAATTAATTTGAGCCGTAGCACCAATAAAAAATTAAGGAGAAGAGTAATGAAGTCATCTTTTTTTTTTGAATGGGCAAAAAAAAATTTTGTTCTGAAACCTATCGTGTGTGGAATGAAATGAAATGGTTTTCTGCGCCGGTTCCAGAAATATATAACATCATTACATTTCAGGCACTTGTTTTAAATTAAAATAATTTTCAAAATATATCAAGTTTGGGCTCCTCCAGATGCGATACCGTTGTATCTTTATTTGTAAATATACCTCAAGGTACTTCAATCACATAAAAAAACCAATGCCAACTTAAATTTGCAGTTGGAGCATCGACTGTGATTTAAACCGATGATTTAAGGCAGAATATTTTTTCCACATTCATAATTAAGTTTGTACGGAAACCTTAACAGAAGCAGAAGTTTATTCCGAGAGCGCAAATGCGTGCTGCATACAAAGGAAGTCTGGTGATATTTTCAATACTATTCAATTAAAGTCAATGACATTTTTCAGAAACAATATTGAAACTAATCTCTATGTTTGTATGAAGTCAGATTTTCGTTAAAATATACAGTTTTAGTGCTACGATTAATTTAATATTTTCTTTTAGGCACTGTAAACATTTTAACGAAAATTTGACTTCATGCAAACATAGAGATTAGTTTCTAGATTATTTCTGAAAAATTTCATCGACCTTAATTGGTTAGTATTGAAAATATCACTAGACTTCGTTTGTATGGAGCGAGCTTATGAGCGTGAACGTTTATGAAATTTCTGACACACAATTTGAGCGAGTCGAAGTCGACCTAAGTGGTGGAAATATCAAGGAAACAACTAATAATATCAGTGTCGTTACTGCCTGGGTTACCGTATTGAGCACGTGTTTAGGCCAAACTATTACTTTGACTGGAACAGCGCCGGTCAGCAATATAGGTATGTGTTCAGCTTAAACAGTCCTCTCAAATGGCCTCTAGAGAATCGTGTACAGTCGCCTCCAGCGCAAAGTACTCGTACATACATTACGATCAAACTAACCCACAACACAAGAACTATGTAACTAACACCATATTCTAGCAAATAATAGTACATTATGATACAAGTGAGCAAAGTTGGTCATTACAGCCGAGGCGGGATTGCAACACGAGCCGCAGGCGAGTGTTGTACATTCTAGCGTGGCTGTAATGACCAATTCTCACGCGTTTTATACGACGTTTTTCAACATACTTGCGAGGAAAAAGTACTAAAATTTCGTAAAATACAACAATTTCAGACAAATGTTTGAGGAAAATGGCCATAGAAAAAATTATACTTGAAAATGGAGCTGGACTTTTTTTTAAATATAAAGATGCGATGACTGTAGTCGCCATTCAACCAACGACATTTTGTTGTAAACAACTTGATATGAAAAACGTTACAAACTTAATATTAATGTATGTATAACACAAATTTAAGTATTTACTACAGTTAATATGAACTCGTATGATTACATAAGTCATCATCATCATTTTCAGCCTGTATCCACCCACTGCAGAGCATAAGCCTCCTCCATATTTTGCCATTCTTCTCGGTCCTGTGCCAGTCGCATCCTGGTCTTGCCTATACTTTTCCAGATGTCGTCAACCTACCTGGCTGCCGGACGACCCACTTCTCTTTTGCCTAATCTCGGCCATAATTCTGTTAAGGCTTTACTAAACCTGCCATCATTTCGTCTAGCTACGTGTCCTGCCCACCGCCACTATTCGGTCCCCGACGTCCTGTACCTTAGTTCGACGTCGGATCTCGACGTTTGTGACGTGGTCAAGAAGGGTGATGCCTAGCATGGCGCGCTCCATGGCTCTATGTGCAACTTTGATTTTGTGTACCGTTTCCTTAGTGAGCGTCCATGTTTCGGCACCATATGTCATGGTGGGCAAGACACATTGATTAAAAAGCTTGGTTTTCAAGCATTGTGGCATTTTTGTGTCTCGGAGCACGTCGTCCAGCTTACCGAAAGCGGCCTACCCCAATTGCACACGTCTTGAGACCTCTTTTATTTGGCATTCTTTACCAAAGGAAAAACACTGTCCAAGATTTACATAACGATCGACTACCTCTAAAGTCTCATTACCCACAATAATGGGGTCTGAGTCTTACATAAGTCAGGAATAAATAAATTATCTTGGACTCATCTACAGGGTACCTAAGTGTAGACAGTTACATTACTTTTAAAGGGCCATTGTACTCATGATACTGAAAAACTTTCCCCATACAAACATCCATGACTCGGGTACAAATCTATATATACATATAATAAAGTTCTAAACTTGGCGATGATGTACATTGAAGATATTTGCAAAAAAATTAATTGGGGGTGTTTGGGATACGTAATGGAATACATTAAGACCATTTTTAGAATTTTTGTCTGTTTGTCTGTTTGTCTGTTTGTCTGTTTGTCTGTTTGTTTGTTCGCGCATCACGTAAAATCTACTCAACCGATTTGGATGGGGTTTTCACTTAAGTATAGGGCATGGTTTGGTTTAAAATATAGGCCATGTTTCATCGCAATCGGTTCATTCAATCAAAAGTTACGCATAACTTAAAAAGTACTTAACCGATTTTAATGGGGGTTTCAGAAAAAGATAGGGCTTAGTTTGGATTAACGTGTAGGCTTTATTTCATCGCAATCGGTTAATTCAATCAAAAGTTATGAATATTTAAAGTCAGTGGTCTGCGTGTATGGATGGAGTAGCGGGTGCCGCAATCAAGCGTAACGCAGAACGGATTTGGACGAAATTTGGCACACAGATAAAATATGTTCTGGACTAGCACATAGGATAATTTTTATACCGGTAATGGGTTCCTGTGGGATAATTTTCAATGATTACCATTTCGACATATGCATTTGGGTATGCAAATATGGTAAATAGTAATTGCTTTTTTCAACGCTTTCTTCAGAAAGCTCAGTAGCGTATTTGGTGAATGGTCAGACTTTCAAATACGAGTCGATGGTTCGAGTCTTGGTGCAGAACTTTTTGTGTTTTTATTTTTTTTCTCATCATAATCATGAAAATATCACATTTCATCAGCAAGAGCATAAGAGAATCTGAAGTTTAGATTATATATAAGCTTTATTTCATCGGAATCGGTTTACAAAATTAAAAGTTATAAGTATTTAAAAATTTACTCAAAGTGGTTGAGTAATACAAATTACACAAATCTAATTGTACTTATCATACTTATGTGCCTATTCTGTGTATATGTATTTCAAAAGACCGACGGTAAGAGGCCGGACGGCCTATAGCTTTGGTCTCCTGGCAGAAAGACAAGTGCCTCCTGTGGCTACATGCAAGTAAGCACCTTCGCAGCCAGACCTCAGTCGCACGTCACGGACACCTGGAGCAGCCGCTGAGCAAGCTCCCACTAAGAAGAGAGTCTGGTACTCAGCCTTGGAGCGTCAAATCTCTGTTTCTTCAAGATCACAGGGGCATGGGGAGCCGAAGCTAAAAGCGTCATTGCTGAAATTGCGCGTCGACTTTGCGAGAGGAAATGTGCTCCCGCTCTGGGTCGTTCCGGCCGGGCTGGTCATAATGTCTGCCGAAGAACTGACGACCAAAAATTTAGACCATTAACCGGTTAGGTGTGAGACGCCATCCGGCGCTGTATCGACGACCTAACGGCCTGGAGTCGGTACAGGGCGAACTGTAGCGCAAAAAGCGATTTTTAATCCGCCTACGCGACGGACACAACACTCAGTGTAGTATTGAAAAATCGCTTTTCGCGCCGCAGTTCGCCCTGTCCCATGGCCATTGGTCAGGCCATAAGGCAGTTAGCGTGGAGTAGTATATACCAAGGGTGAGAGCAGGCGACCGCGGGACGACCCACACACAAGTGGCGGCGCACCGTCGACGCTGAGCTACGAGCAGCCGGGTTGAGTTGGCGCGACATTGAACACCAGGCGCAGGACAGGGAGAGGTGGCGGCGTCTCACGATGGCCCTCTGTACCATCGGGGTACCATAGGAGAACAACAACAACAACACTATATACCATGGTAGTGTGGAGTACTATGTACCGTGGTAGCTCGGAGCGACTGGACGAGGAAGGCCGAGGATAGTATTCTGACGCGCCTTGGGAGAGTCCTATGCTCAGCAGTGAACAATGACAGGTTGATGATAATGATACTTGCATCTGTTTTTGTAAAACATGCAGTTACAGTATCCTTTTTTATGTAGGTACCTACACTACCTAATTACATATAGATACATACAAAAACTCACGACCATATATTTCCCTTCTCAGGGGGGTTAGAAACAATGCAATAACTGAGAATACTGTCTGGTAACTTAAGTGCCTACATAATAGTACCGGAAATACTTTTTTGTTAACAGTTAACATGAAAAAAAAAACATTGGATTCCAACTCTTCAGTGTTGATGCTGCAGGGGTTCTGACTGTCTAAGCCATGAGACTTGAAGATTTGCGAATTAGATTATTAGGATCAAGCAGAGACCTCTTCATGGCTACCTACTCCGTAGGGTATTGTTAACATAAACTAAGAATGAGTTACTGTGTAGGGGTGTGTGTCTGTGCTTTAAGAAATCTATCAAGTAATTTAGATGTAGTTTTGAGAAATGTATGGAGATTCTACTTTATGTTTTAATTAGATGGCAATGATTATTATGCGATAATATTTTCTTTATTTCTTTCTTTACTTTTTTTTAAATTGTATTTGTCTTTCTTTGCATTTCTTACTATTTTTTTCATTCTCTTAATATTTTTAAGAACTTTTCTGCGCGTACGAAGTCGCGGGCACAGCTAGTATTAAATATGAATAAGAATTCACCATACAAATATTTTCCTTTTGTAGGATTTGAACCCGCGACCCTCGGATCTGTAGGCAGGTTCACTACCAAACTGCGCTATCGGACCGTCATATTATCTTAGCAGAGGACAGGCGTAGGCGTGAGAATAATTATGTATGTATGTAGTTATGTATACTTTATAAAACATCATCTTTAGACTTATATGAAAAGTCTGGATGGTAAAAAAAACTAAATTCTATCCCCTTGAATCATTTAACCGAACGGTTACAATATTTAAGTAAGTATGCATGAAAATGACGACCCGGTTGGTGTAATGGTTACCACGCCGGACTGCCAAACCAGGGTCCTGGGTTCGAATCCCGGTTCGGTCATGGATGTTATATGTTCGTGCCGTTGTTGTATGGTTTCCATAATAAAAGCCTTTAGTGCTTAGTTTGGATCATTACAATGTATGTGCCTGTGAGCGTTATTTATTTATTTATTTATTTAAATGACGGTGACTGTACCTAGGCTACATACTGCGTGTATGTAGCTAAAAGCTGGCTATTAGAGACTCAATGTCGTTAGGTAGGATACCCAGTATCAAAGGAGCTAGCGAAACGTCCGATGTTACATTAATCAGGTTCCCTACAGTAGTGGTAGTACACTTTCGTAGGCCGGATTCGACCAAACTTAGATTTATAGAAGAGTAACTATACAAGGAACAATTTTAGTCTTGGTGTTTACTCCGAAATAACTTAATTTGTCTTCTGCCATACTAAGTGTACTAAAAAAAGGAATGTATAATCCACCTAAAGTTAGAGGTCGTTGTATCCGTACTTATTGCAATGCGAGGGTTATACAGTTTTAATTTGTTGTTTCGCTTACTATGGTAGACAAAAAGTCAGCGAATGAGATAGTGCTATGGATTTGGAGATATCCAATTTACTTACAATTTTAACTTCTTGGATGGGCACACATGTGCCCCGCTATAGGTAGCGATTTCCTATTTTAACTTGAGTAAATTATATGTTTATGCACTGTGCAGGTATGCATCTTTTATTGACGTATCCAGACTTTTGTTTCGGGGGTGGACATTTAATATTTTATAAAATATTATTACCTAACTATATATTTTAGGTTAAGTTAGTTATAAGTCATTTATTTTTACTTATTTTTAATGTACCTATTATAGTTACCTTTATTTGTAAACTATAACCATTTCGTTACAAAAATCTTTGGTTTTGGTCTCACTTTTTGATTCACTGTTGCACTAAAGCAAATAATAATTATAAGCTCTCCCTTTGTACCAGTCTTTTCTTTTGTATTTAGTAATGAACCGTGTGTAAAATAATTCAATTTATTTAACAACGACACATTATGAGGGTTCACTGAACGGCGTGGGCATAGACCTGAGGCGTGGTGTACAGTTAGCCTAGTCATTTTACGGGTTTGAGCCGGGACTAATAAAGAATTGATTTTTTTTCGGTATATCATTTAAGTGCCAATTTGAGCAGTTAGTTAGTTATTTTGTTATGTTTTTTCAATACTATGATTAAACTGCTGATATTTAACTTTTTATTCTTGTACTTAACTAAATACATTAAATATTTCTAGTGAACTCCGTAGAATTTTGAGCTTAGAAACACCCATGAGCAAAGATATTGATGAAAAACACGTTTTTTTGCGATCCTGTTTTCAATTGGAGCGGGATGGCTAATTGCAAACTTATGCTTGCAAGAAAGAGACGCTTACACTTGGATAACCTGGCCTGTAAATTAAAACACTTCTGGGAAGTACAATTTGGATTTCTATGTTGCGTAGTGTTTTTTTTTTTTAATTATTTTTAAGATAGGTACCTATAGTCCGTTCGCGTTAAGAAAATAGTGATTTCAGTTTTAAAATTTATTGTTGAACGAGTCACGCAAAATACACAACCGTTTTGTTCACAGTGACCAGTTCACAGTGACCAGTTGAAATCTGACCTTCGAACAAAACGGTTGTGTATTTGGCGTGACTCGTTCAACAATAAATTTTAAAACTGAAATCACTATTTTCTTAACGCGAACGGACTATAGTCTTTTAGTCACTAAATGGTATCTACCGGTTACAGATTAAAAGTACCATTCTTAATTGCTCCCTTCTAACAAAACTCCGTAAAATGACTGGGCTAAGAAATACAAGGCAACGTTGCGTTTTCCAAGTTTGGGCAACCATAAATTATGGGTTATCAATTACTATTAGGAGCGTCTCGGTGGCGCGTTGCGGAGAGCTATGGAATCTCAATCTTGAGGTCCGGGCTCGAATCCGCACGGACGGACCATGTACCAATGAGTCAAAAAATCCAAGTTTTTTACCGAACTTGGCCCTTTTTTACACGTTTCTGTTTTTATTGGTATTTTTTAACATGAATTCCCCGACGCAGAGGCTTCAAATACCAGTCTCGGTTGACTTCACAGCTAGCATTTCACTTGTAGGTAAATGTCCTAACAAGGGTTGTAGCTAGGGCTGCCATCACCCGAATTCCGACTTCGAATAAATAGCACACAAGCGATTTTTAGAACGATAAAATACATAACGCTGCTGCGATAATCAAAGCCGCGACATCGCCACGTTATAGTCGCGATATTTCTGAGATGAATTAGGGTCAATTCGCTTTTGCTCGCAGCGGCAATCTTAGTGAATAAAGGTCAAATTTATTTGGAGCGATACTGCAGTACAGTGCGTAGCCGCCGCGACAGGCGAATAAATTTAACCTTTATTCGCTAGTGATAAGATTGCCGATGCGAGCAAATGCGCTTCACTGCTCTTTTGGTGGGAATCGACCCTTAGTGTCGCGGCGGAATCGCGGTGTTAACGCTCACTCAGTAATAATCGTGGCGATCCAGTTCCGACGTCGCGGCGCCGGCGGTAAAATTGCGACATTGCCTACGCTGAAAAATAGCTTGTGCGATAGATCTCTTACCGTCACAGACTACCCCCAATAGATACCGCATGATGAAAATTTCGTAAAGTCCCGACTCCCGAAGTCACAATTTTTGGCGGTAGGTGCGGGTAGCGGGGCACGAAATAATGCAACTTGATTGACCATTTCAAGGTCGCACTATTTCGATCTCGCTCTATCCCTTATATCAGTGCAAAATCATAGATGTGTGGTGAGCGTCGGCGGCCCTGTATGCGGTATCTATTGGGGGTGATCTGTGCTTACCTTGGAATCAAATTTCTCTGGACATCCTAGATTTTTTTTAATTTCGGTCACAAAACTATACATACGGACGTATCAAAAACGTGAGGAACTCTGGACAGATGGCAGCCCTAGTTGTCTGTCGCTCACTCTATCCATACACTATTCAAGCTACCTACCGACTCGGAGACGGTCACGTGAACGGAATAATTTCTTAAACACGAACTTTTTTTTTTCTTTCTTCTTCATACCAATCTGTTAAAAAACGGTTGTTTTCGCTGACAAAAGTACCTACTTATATATTTTATCATTTATTTTTATTTTTTAGGGAGTTAGTTTTCGTTCAAAGGCTATCTTTTACTCTGTGCTGTTATAGTAGATTACACACCGAGGGCAGGAAAGTAAGAAAGGCCTCAGATCTCATGCAATCGTTTCAAACAAACATGTGATCTGAGGCTTTCTATTTACTGCCCGTGGCTAGTATACTAATTTTCTCCTCGACGGAGGTGAAAAGTGGCATCTTCGTTTAGCGCAGCGGGACGAGAATTGACGCTTTCCGGTCCGGAAGGGAGAAAAACCTATTATCTTGGGAATTTGTTATTGTCATTGTCATTATGTTTTCAGGTCACCTGTTGTGGTCAAATCAAAATGTCACTATGGAACCAGCTCTACTTTCATAATGTTTGAACAGAAACCGTGTAGTAAAATGTTTATAGACCCACAACTGTTGATCTGAGTTGTTCGTGTTGTTCGAGTGTTTTATGTTGTCCGAGTTGACCGAGTTGTTCATGTTGTTCGAGTTGGCCAAGTTGACCAAGTTGTTCATGTTACCGCATACATATCCTCAACTGCATATGCATACGTGCCTAAAACACACATAAATTAAGTACCTATAAAGTGTATTTGATTGATTGTATAAAAATAACAATAGATGCGTGGAAGCGAATGTGATGAGAGGAAGTTGTTTGGAATTAATATTGTGTAGAATCGCGAGTAGGTAGAAACGAGTTTGTGTCAAATTGAAGACTGCGTGGAATAGAGAATATGTTCAATGTCAGTTGTGTGGAATCCATATTGTGTAGAATCTCGAATAGGCGGAAAAGTGTATGGCAAGAACGGCTGCTGATTTGACTCTCAAAAATCGCTCTCCTTGAGCATGATTTTTAAAAGTCAAATCAGCAGTAGAAAGATGCATATCTCCATAGTAATTTTGACATTTTCTACTGCTGAATTCAGCAAATGAGATTCAAAAATCGCAATCCAGTTTCCATCACAAATAATTTTAGGTGTTAAAAGCATTCCTGATACCTACCGCAAAAGACAAATCTAGACAGACAATTATCCAGCTGTTTAGATTGAATTTATGTCAACTAAGATGTTAACTATCACCCAAGAAGCTTAACATCTAGTTTTTGGGTTCCGTAGTCAACAAGGAACATTTATAGTTTCGCCATGTCCATCCGTCTGCCCGCGGCTTAGCTCAGAGAAGCTGTATTAAAAGCTGTAATTTGACATGGGCACCCTCGGTCTCGTTGGTGAACCTCGTAGGTGAATGCGCGCACACAAACGCGCTGCGCATGTAGTGATGCGCCGCTTTTGCGAGCTTGTACGAAGCTGTCACTCTGTACAATATAATCCTCTGTGACATGGGTATACATATTAATCACGCCGACAAAGTAGTTAAATAAAATTTCGAAAAATATTTTTTTATTGTACCTACCTCCCGAGCTACGCAAAAAGTGGGGATGAAACTTTTTTTTTCTCTTCTATTCAATGTTGGGGGGTATTGTTGGATAGGTCTTTTAAAAATATTGCGGAAGTGGTAGAACCATTTTTCGATTTAGGGATCCGTTGCTTTAATATTAAGCTTTAAAGTTCACATTTTTGTTAGAGTCAAGTGTCAGCCCATACCAGCTAAACGGTTGTTTCTGGATATGTAAAAATTTTACAGCAGTAGTGTATGTATATAACGAAGTTAAAAGGAACACTATCACCGTTATGTAGGCTTTAAAACTTAACGAGTAATAGCAGACCAAATTATAAAATATACTTTTTAGACTTTTTTAGCCGTTAAACCGTAGTATAAAACAAAAAGTCCCCTTCTAAGTCCGCATATTGAGACGGGCAACTACGGAACACTACCCTGCGCGTGGCCCGACATGCACTTGACCGGTTTTTTTTATTATTATCTTGCTGTCACCCAATTGCACCCAAGCAAGTAATAATAAGGCTGTCCACTGAAGCGGAGCGCGACTGAGGATTACATAAAATCTCGGAGCGAAGGATTTTGTGTAATCGCATTGGTTAATAGGTATTTCTGTAGGTATGGAGAAAATGTTGAAAAATTCTAAAAACAGTCTGCTGTCCCCTTAGATTATCAAGATAGACAGTCAAAGCTACGAAAGCGTCGAAAAAAATAGGAACCAGTACTGGTTCCAAAACCCTATACATATACACGCAGACATACATAATTTGTATGGCGCCTCACGCACACCAACCTAAGAAAGTTAGCCCCTTTTGTTTTATACGGAACAAGTGTGAGGCTCATTCTAGACATATTATACTTTTTCTAAGGCTGTCCCATATAGGTAATTGAGTCGAGTGGGGTAATTACTGCAGCTTTGTATGAAACAGTAGATTTTTTTTTCTCGATGTTTGGCTCCATAGTCTCCATACTGAGAGATTTCCAGTTTGACGTTCTAACTAAACTACCTCTTAAAATATCACTAGGCTGTTTTGTTAACGTTTAAGCTACTGTAAGCCCTTTGTAATATGTAATACCTACTCATATTAAATTGTTTGACTCAATATTGTGCGCCATATTGAGGGGAAAATAAAAACGAAAACCTATGAAATTAAGAGGTTACTTTTAGGGATTGCAATCCGGTTTTTCGGATCTGGTAATCCGGCGGATCCGGCACCATTTAAGGTCTACCGGATCCGGCACCAGCTAGCCGGATCCGGTGTGGATCCGGCAAATGTTTTGAAAATCGCATAAAACCGCATTTATTATAAAAATTCTCGCGGTGGTGGTCGCTTACGACGTTACTTAGTCACCTGCTACGACAATGCGCACCTACACGCATAATTACAATAGAAATTTGTAAATTTTTGAGACATTGTAAACTTTTCCAAAATAAATGCGCAATGTTTATTAAAAATTTTCAGCACCAAATTATTCTTCTTTTAAAAATTTAATTCATGTATTCAAAACATTATCTAAATAATGAAAAGATTTTTTTTTTCGCTTTATTAATACGATAGAAACTATCATTTCGTATCAATAATATATTTTTTTCACAGTTGCTAGACACCTCTATTATTTTACAAGTTGATTTTAAAATAAAAATGCAAATTATTATGGATATTACCAATCCGGTCGGATCCGGCGGATCCGGACGGATCGGTGAAAATCCGGTCGAATCCGGCTGGATTGAAAATTGCACCGGATTGCAATCCCTAGCTTACTTTGTCATTATGTTTTGAATGAAATCACCTTGCAAATTTGCTGTAAGTATAATCCATGTTATTTTAGTTGCAGAAACGCTCATTAAAGCGAATCCTCCATTAAATCTCTTGCTAGCTTTTACTACGTGAACAAGACAAAAAGTTACAGCATGAGATATAAAATTCAAATCGAAGATTTTGATTTACCTAAATTATGCAACCCGTTAAGAGGATAGACCAGTACAGTTTTCTCCATACAAACGTATTCCCCTGTTTTCTCCCTGGATATTAACACTAGAGCCAAGATTTTTTTACCATACAATCTATGTCATCTCTGGCATGTCCCTATGTTTTGCTTTTTTGCATAAATTAATTACTGTATGAACAAGGGACCTTCGAAAATTACCAATTTTACAGCCCGTTTTCAGACATCCAGCAATCAAATTTGACGAAAATAAACAAAACAACCAAAATAAGAATCATTAAAATCAATTCACAATTGGCGGGTAATCGCGTAACAAACATACAAAAAAAAAAAAAAACATACGGGTCGAATTGAGAACCTCCTCCTTTTGTTGAAGTCGGAAAAAAAGCAAAACGTACAGACATTGCCAAAGTCTTTCTCATATTATTATTGAAAGAATTATTAAAATCAGTTTAGTTTTGGATGAGAAAAGAGGGGAATACGAAATGCTGTTTTCGTCGATTTTATGTAGATAAAATCGGTCCTAGCTGCAGTTGTCTCTTTCGCACTCTAGTCGGTGGGGTGTATGGGTGGGGTGGATAGGACAAATATGTATACGGTTGGAAAACTGACCTATTCTCCAAATTAGCATTTCAGCCCGTCTATCCTCTTAATTGAAGGGTTTTTGTACTAAAATACTGTACACTGAAATCGGTCCCAATAACACACTGTGCATCCGTCGAACAATACATTTAATTATCACCTTTGTTTCGTTGACATAAACCCATTCAAGACCATTTTATCACCTGAAATTAATGTCAGAGACCTGTTGTAAAAGTCTAGCTTACAAACAAATGGACAACATTATTTAGAACATACTATTTTTACACTTTTAAATTTCTCGGTTGGGCTCTCGCTGAAATTACCTATTTACCTTTGTTTTTATTACAGTGTCTGGCAGGATCATTCAAAATATGTTTATTTAGTAGAAACAGCTACATATTACTACCACATTAGATATTTATTCAATGTAGCGTAGGTAATAATAGGTATCCAAATGACAAACAGGCTACATCTGGTTTATTGTTTGTGAAAAAGAAATACTACTCAACTTCAGTAATTAGTTCTTACTCTTTTAAAGAGTAAACATTCTTTTGACCATTGACCGCACTCACATTGCCACTAATGCACACTAGTATAATGCCACATTAGTTGGCCGACATAGTATACATACAACGAGTACGCACTCTATAGAGCGGTGATGTTGAACAGATGTTCATTGATGTTCGACTTAGAGAGACACGCTGACCTGCCACTCATGACATTGTACAGTACAGGGGTGACTGTCGCTGACACGTAGTACAGAGCGCTGGTGATGTTGAACAGATGTTCGACTTAGAGAGACACGCTGACCTGCCACTCATGACATTGTATAGTACAGGGGTGACTGTCGCTGACACGTAGTACAGAGCGCTGGTGATGTTGAACAGATGTTCGTTGATGTTCGACTTAGAGAGACGCACTCACCTGCCACTCATGACATTGTACAGTATAGGGTTGACAGTCGCCGACACGTAATACAGAGCACCGGCGATGTTGAACAGATGTTCGTAGATGTTCGACTTAGAGAGACGCACTCACCTGCCACTCATGACATTGTACAATATAGGGTTGACAGTCGCCGACACGTAGTACAGAGCGCCGGCGATGTTGAACAGATGTTCGTTGATGATGTGGAACTTTGGGTGGCTGTCCCCGTAGATATAGAATAGTCGCTGTACGTGGAACGGAGTCCAGCACACGAAGAATGCTATCACCACGGCCGCTGTGGAAGAAAAACGGAAATAAGTTGTAGCCTGTACGATCCCATTGTAGGGCAAAGGCCTTCTCTTACGAGAAAAACGTGTCTCCTGTCAACGCCCGAGAGGAGTAATTATTGTTTATTTCTCCATAGAAGATTTTTCTGCCATTTCTTGCGGGGGGGGGGGGGGGCGTCGGGGCCGTCGCGGGGGTGGAACTTTGGCAGAGGGGGAAGTATGCGTATGCGTAGGTACTCCCCTCCGTCAGGAGCGCGCGTTGATTTATGGCGATAGTGTAGGCAGATTCGTTTGCTTATTTGTTTGTCATATCAACCTTTAACAGATTATTTTCAACCAGTATTGGTCTGGAACTTTAGTAGATATGCAAATAATCGATAGTATGAAGACGGATTGAAGTTTTAACACGAAAACGAAAGGAATTCTATCCGGGCGAAATTGCGGCTAAAATCTAGTTTTAACATAAAGTTCGAAAGATGATTTGATAAAGTTATAATTGCACAATATAATCAAAACATAATCAAAACAGACTGACAAACCAGTGAGCGACTTCTCATCTCCCAAAGTACTGAATAACTTTGATTAGGTATTGTAAAAGTTATGAATTTCTGGATCTGGATGATATGAACCAATTTCTAAATAGAGGATCTTCTCAAAGATTTGAAACGTTAGATAATCCCAGTAGTACGATACTAGTGACGTGTGTGTGAAAACCGTCCACAATAAAAGAGTGAGCTCACTGTTCTGCTGTGGGTGTAATTCGTCTACCAATTTAGTTAGATCCATTATTGTTCTGCGTACAACTCCTCGGATCACCAAGGTCTCTTCCAGAAGTCTTCGGCAGCATCAACAAGCTAGTGGGCTTCCCGGAGGGGAGGAGATGGGATGGCAGGAGTAAACATTTCCAGCTCACGCAAAATAGGCGCTTAACTCCGAGTTGCGGAAAACAAGCCCGCTCAACCAATGCCACATTTGGTAATGCCTGCTCTCCTTCATACTACGGGTACCCGCTGCCTACAACAGGTCATCGGTCCACCTTGTGCCACACTGCGCTTTCCGTACGCGATCGCCACTCGAGAATTCTCCAACCGGACCTTAAATCGTCGCGTCGGACTCGCGGATCCTATCCTATCCTCCTCAATTCTCCAGGATCCGTCCAGAGGCGGATGTCTATCGGCTGAGATGATGATGAAGATTATTGTAGCTTTTGATTAATATCCTTTGGCGGTCTTAGCTGAACAAGTCAAAAGTATGGACCTATTAAACATAGGGCCTACCTAACCACAGTGTAAAAAGAGTACCGACGGATACTCCCTGCCCCCACCAATGTTGACGTCACCTATCTCGGTGGTTTAATAGGTAGACAGAAAGCAGTACCTAGTGTAGTCCACTCTCACTCGGTTACCACATAGGTACATGTGGTAACCTCGTCTTGTCAGTGCGAGATCGATTGTATACAGTGTCCAGGGTGTCTCTATATTTAATATTTGATACCTACCGTACGGTATTTCAAGATTCGATTCTTTATTAAATAAAACATAATTGACTCACGAAATTCTGGTTGCATGATTCTTCAGATTAAATATGAAAAATAAATCTTATTTTGGGTGTAGCATTCTCGTCTAGACTATAAACCATTTAGACAATTTTAGTACGTCAACCCATTCCCACTTAATTTCTTAATAAGCTCACCCTCTAACAAGATTCCCAAAACATTCACAACAAAAGACACGATACGGTTCTAAGTATCTGTCAGATATTTTTTTTTCTATAAGTCGCTAAGACCTTATAGCCCGACCAGAAAAATAAAAAACCTCGCCATGTTGCGGAAAATCATTAGAACTAATTTTTATACCTGGAACACTGACATAAAAGGTTATAGTCGATTGCAGCGCGCCCAAAACAGGTTTTTTATATTTCTGGTCAGGCTTTAATTTTAACATTTACCACATGAAAGATCGACCGAAGAAAAGATGGATTGAAAAATCCGCTGTTTCATACAAAACTGCAAACCAAAAATGGGTCATATGATTTTATTACCACGGTTTCGATGTTGGTGCAACGGAGAAAGTTGTTTAGTTTGATGGTCTGATCATCTTATCAAAACATCTTCAGCATATTAAAAAAATTGTAAGGCCGACTTAATATAAGAAATATCGAAGATGAGTGGAAGCAATAAATTGGCAGTTTTTTCCGTCAACTGTCGCTCGAGGGAAGGCAAAATAAATAATTTCCTTTTTCAGCTCTCTTTTATCAACTTTTCCAATTAGAAAGCGATCAGATATTGGAAAAACAAACACGCTCATATGTGTACAGTCAGCTAGGATTCGAATTTAATCGACACTGGATTAAATTTAGAATGGTTTTTTAAATGTATTAAATGGGTTTGCGCCATAAAGTTATACCTTATAGGAATAGAGTCAGTGACATGAGTTGTCAAATGACACCGTTTTTGGATGTTTTTTGGAGACTATTCGCAGGCAAAATTTCTAATACTGTCTATAATTCTGAGTCTAACGTAAAATCGTGGATAAATTAATGAAGTAGTGTCAGTATATTTCACAAAATTATCTACGATTTCACTTTAGATTCCCAATTATTCACGAAAATTGTAAAAATTGATTAGTGACTAAAAAACGGTTCTATTGATTCGCGTCACGCATCTCTTTCTATTATACAGTGGTGCCGCTAGGTATATCTCGCTCTTTCAGCTGTATGTTCCTCTATGGTTTGTGCAGTGTGGGTAGGCCTCCACAATGTGGACCGACGACCTGGTGAAGGCGGCGGGAACCCGTTAGCGCAGGACCGGTCATAGTGGCGATCCTTGGGGGAGGCCCTATGTCCAGCAGTGGACATCTATCGGCTGATATGATGAAATAGGTTTGCGTTTATCCTTTAGGTTCGGAATCTACCAAAGCGGAGCGGAGATGTGTAGAATCAACCAATAGCTTTATCCCGTCGAAGAAAATTTAGAAAATAAATTGGTTAATTTTACACAGCTCTGCTTTGGTGGATTCCGAGTATCGGATCCTTCCTAATATGCTGACACTTCTTAAGGGGATGATCAGACCGTCAAACAGAACTACTTTCTCTATGGGACCAACGTGGAAAAACCATAACCTGCTGTTCCATACAAAACTGCAAACCTACTCGATCCAAATGTATGGGACAGTTCAGTTTTTGTTGTTCAGTTGGATGGCCTGGTCATCCATTTAAAAAACTGTCAGCATATTAAGAGCGTGTCAGCTTATACGGGGTCAAAGTATAAGGACAGAACTTGAACCCGCAACCGGCCAATCCGAGGATGTCCTTTCAATCATTTGAGCAACCGGTACTATACCGATAGATCCAAAAATCTTTAGTCTCTTGCGTCTTTAAGAGACGTGACTTTTCATTTCATCTCGCTTTATGTCGGCATGAATAGCCTTTTTATTTGCCTTGTAAAAATGTAGAGAGAAATAACGAAAAAATAAGATAGGCAATATTTACCGACGACTTTTTTCTCAGCCTTATTCAATCCGAACAATTCTGAAATTACTAAATCGCTTTGACACAAGACTGAAAGCGTGTACAACAGATTTAGTCCGGAGATTTGCGTCGACATAAAGTCATTTTCAATTTACGTCGTTTGATATTGTGCTAAATAAGAAATTAAATATATTTCTTTTTTCTATGCTTGTTTTTAAGAGAACTAAGCCCTGAAATGTTACCTACTTTACTGAGTTCCTTAACTTACCATACTCACTTAAGGTCAGGGGTGCGATTTTTGAATGTCATCAGTGAGCTTAAACGGTTTTTAAATCTCATACAAAGACGTTGCTCATATATCTTTCTACTGCTTATTTGACTTTAAAAAATCGCACTCCTGAATTACGATTTTAGGAAGTCAATTCAGCAGTAGAAAGATGCGTATCTCCATTGTAATTTTGACATTTTCAACTGCTGAGCTCACCGAATGAGATTCAAAAATCGCACTCCAGGAGTGCAATTCGCTAAAGTTACATCCTTCTTCGATCGATCGATTGTCGAAGATTTCGTTTGACTCAACGCATACCGAATTGACAGCAACCGATGTTTGCGCTTAGTGAATTGCACTTCAGAAACATTATCTAACTAAACATATCTTTTTAAACAATGCAGTTGCAGCTATTTTTAGTATCTTGAAGGTTTCACGATGAAATTAAGTGTCAACTGGTCCTGAAGCTGTTATCCCGTCGAGGCCGTTTTTTGAACACGAACGAAAGTGTTTTAAACTGTGTTTTAAAGTCTGAAATTAAATTATGTCTTATTTAAGGATCGGGCGGATGGGCGACTGTTCTCAATTACACGGTTAGATTAAGTTTACTAGATTGAAAAACATCCCAAAGTTACCCCTTTTTGTTATGTTTTTTCAATACTATGATTAAACTGCTGATATTTAACTTTTTATTCTTGTACTTAACTAAATACATTAAATATTTCTAGTGAACTCAGAAGAATTTTTAGCTTAGAAACTCCCATGAGCAAAAATATTGAAGAAAAACACGTTTTTTTGCGATCCTGCTTTCAATTGGAGCGGAATGGCTAATTGTAAACTTATGCTTGCAAGAAAGAGACGCTTGCACTGGGATAACCTAGCCTTAAGGGGATACTTCAGACCATCAAACTGAATAACTTGAACCAAAAAAGAAAACGACATTGGCGACCTATACCTAAACTGACAACTACCTTCCGCGAGGCCAGAAACATTACCAGTGATCTTTTTGCACGGTTGTCTTGCTTGGTGTTCGCATTTAGCATTTATTATGCTTGCTGTTCATTTCCTCCCGTGGGTGTCGTAAAAGGCGACTTAGGGATCTACCGGAGGACGGGCAGCAGTATCCTCCGAGTACAAACATTCAATCCGATGCGATCGCCAAGCCGCCTGCCAAGCGTGGCGATTATGGCAAATCCCCCCATTTTTGGCTGATATGATGATGATGATGATGCTTGCTGTTGGTTCGAATCGAGACAGAACTAAATATAAATGGCAATTTAACTTATATTATAACAATTCTTCAAATTTTGATATCTATCATCTCAATGCGATACAAAAAACAAACTAGGTAGCATGCCACCGTGATACAGCGCTATCACACCTTCGCTTTCTTTCTATTTGCGCGCGAACGAAAGAGATAAAAGACGCGTGTAGCATGCTACGGCTTCTGGAGTGAAGAGGATTAATCGATATAATATGTATAATGAGGCCCAATTTTATAACATTTCGTAATATCATTCTGTAATATTAAATTTTATGGCACGGACCTGAAAAAAGACGGATGTAATGTGACACTAAAAAGATGTGAAGCATGCAAGGTCGTACATTTTCGTTTGTTCTACAAGGGACCTAAACTCACACAGATGTACACATGGGCGTACCCAGCTTTTGGTCTTGGGGGGGGCAAGTCGGGGCGAGCTCCAGTTTTTGACGACCTAAAATCTGGAACGAGCAAAGCAAACTCGAGAATTTACTTCACCATAAAAACATATAGGAACCAAAACCTAGAGCGAGCGAAGCGAGCTCGAAATTTCACTGAATTCTGGAGTGTGCGAAGCTAAGTGAGCTCGAGATTTTACTGCAATGCATCTAGGTCTTTGTGGTACAATCGTAGCCAGGAGCGAGCGAAGCGAGCTCGACAATTCACCAAATTCTGGAGCGAGCAAAGTGAGCTCGAGATTTTACTGCAATGTGTCTAGCCAGAAGCGAGCTCGAGATTTTAAGGCAATATAGTGAGATCAGTGTAATAAGTTTTAAATACTGGAGCGAGCGAAGCGAGCTCGAAATTTTACTGCAATATAGTGAGATCAGTGAAACAAGTTTTAAATCCTGGAGCGAGCGAAGCGAGCTCGAGTTTTTTACGACCTAAAAGCTCGAACGAGCAAAGCAAACTCGAGAATTTACTTCACCATAAAAACATATAGGATCCAAAACCTAGAGCGAGCGAAGCGAGTTCGAAATTTTGCTGAATTCTAGAGCGAGCGAAGCTAAGTGAGCTCGAGATTTTACTGCAATGCATTGCAGCCTCCTGGCTACGCTGGCTGCTGCGAGCGAAGCGAGCTCGACAATTCAACGAATTCTGGAGTGTCTAGCCAAAAGTGAGCGAAGCGAGCTCAAGATTTTACTGCAATATAGTGAGATCAGTATTATAAGTTTTAAATCCTGGAGCGAGCGAAGCGAGCTCGAGTTTTTTACGACCTAAAAGCAAGCTCAAGATTTAACTACACTATGAAAAGATATACGACAAGAATTTGGCCGACATAACAGTGCCATAATGAACAGAAATCAGAGCGAGCGAAGCGAGCTCGAAATTTTTCAGTGACATGACGTCGCTTTGACCAGAATTCTCACGTACGGAAGGCAGGTTAGGCCGATTCCAGGGGGGGGCAGCGGCCCCCCCCCTGCCCCCCCCTGGGTACGCCCATGGATGTACAAGCTCTAGGCGCAGATCCTACAACCCGCCACCATTCGTCGTCAGCGCGCACACAAATATAGGGTCTTTCTTAATATGCTGACACTTTTTTAAGGGGATGATCAGACCATCAAACTGAACAACTTTCTCTATGGCACCAACATCGAAATCGCGAAAAAAAAATCAGCTTTCCCATACAAAACTGCAAACCTACTCGAGCCAAATGTATGGGACAGCTGTTTTTTTTTTCGAGATTTCGATGTTGGTGCCATAGAGAAAGTTGTTCAGTTTGATGGTCTGATCATCCCCTTAAAAAAGTGTCAGCATATTAAGTTGGACCCTGTATAAATGGGTGCTTCACTCGTGATTAGACGAGTTTACGTCCGTCTTTTTTTCAAGTCCGTGGGTAGGTGGCTCAAGACTGGAATGCATGGAGGATGAAAGGGGAGGGATGCCTTTGCCCAACAGTGGGATCGAAAAAGTTAAGAAAAAAGGTTATTATGTGCCTTTAAATAATAATTGTTGTTGTGGTTTTTTTGAACGAATAGGTTCCTTTTAAATTTTGCGTAGGTACCTACATACACTTATTGTTAACATGTTATAAAACGAATTAACTTTTGATGGCAATGTTGGTATAGTTACACAAATATATAGGTACCTATCTTAAGCGATGAGGTCGTTAAAAGTATCCCTTTGAACAAAAAGCATTTGTACCCAAATGGCTTACAACCACTTTCTTTATCTTTTCCTTACATAAAAGACCTTTTCGCTCCATAAACTAAAAGTTGACGTTAAAGGTTATGCGAATATTCTGATAAAGAATAACTACACTACTATAAAACTTTAACAGAAGTGTCTTCATATTGAAGAACATTTACGAAAAAGTTACTATATTGTGGTTTAGGTGTCCCTGACTCCAAATCACAGATTTTTTTATTTATTGTCGGTTTGTTTGTTCGAGCATCACACAGAAAATACTGGACCGATTTTGATGAAACTATTTGTGTTAGAAGGCTTATGATTAGATATAAAAACTCGTATACAAGGTGTTACAAAAATACAAATAAACCTTTATAGGGGTGGTATAGACCATCAAACTGAACAACTTTCACTATGGGACCAATATCGATATCGCGAAAAAAAGAAATTGATGTTCCATTCCATACTCTACAAATCGACATAGAGCTAAAATATGTATGGGATATAAATTTTTTTTTGCGATTTCGATGTTGGTCCCATAGAGAAAGTTGTTCAGTTTGACGGTCTAAACAACCCCCTTAAGATTTTTAAATATTTATTGTTACTTATGAAATACCCTGTATAATTAATCCCGCTAAGATGAGGGGAACCGGTGCTGACGAAGTCGCGGACAAAAGCTCGTTAAATTATACAGGGTGTACAATTAAATGCTTTACATTCATAAAGGGATAAATTTTTGCATAAAATTTTTAAGAAAATATAGTATGTATCCAAATAGTTTTAGGTCATAGTATAGTGTTGCCATGTAAAGCGACAGTGGCACCCTCAATTAATTTCTACTCTTTCTGGCCAAGCTTGTACTCAGGGGTAAAACAGGTACAAATAAGAATAACATAAGTTAGCAATTAGGACATTAGGCTTTCGGTATATTTTTTGTAATAAAAAGACTGCTAGTTTTAAAGTCCTCTTTTTACTAATTAGTACGGTACGTCACATCGGAATTGTAAGAAATTTTAAAGATAAAAAGAAAAAAGCTTTCTTATTTCTTTTTAATTATCTACCTACAACTCACTCAGCGAATAATATACCTTTCCAGACCGACTGACAGTTCTGTAATAAATTATTTGAGTAGCAACGGACACCTGCGACATCTCTAGCTCGTTCCAAAGACTAAGCCCCGTGAATCAAGCTATTATTAACCTTACAGCTATGTTTTAAGACATTTGTCCGAGGACCTGTTTGGTTACAAATACAATCTTACACCATTACGGCTATTTCCAGTGTCGTCGTGAATAAAACACAATCATCAACGAAAAACAATTCTTAATTTACTTTCATATGTACAGTCAGCAGCAAAAAGATGTATGCACTTTTACTACGTCGTAGTATAAAGATGTATACACTTTAGTACTACGCGTAGTACTAAAGTGTATACATCTTATTAGATCTGAGATTATCTTAAAGATGTATACACTTTAATATTGTACAGAGCAACAGCTTCATAGGAGCTTCGATTACATTAGCCTATTTTTGTAGGGTTGTCTAAAGGAAATAAATTTAATTGAAGTATGAAGGATAATGTTTTATAATATGTAGGTATATTGTTTTTCTTTTTTGTTGTTGTTGTTTGTTGTGCTATTTATTATTTGTTATTTAGTTGAATAAAATGAGTTAAAATTAAAAAAACGTTGCCGCCCGATTCTCCGCTTTACGCGGGTGACTCAGAAATTGACTTTACCTGTCACGATCTTTGGGGTAGGTATATGAAGAAGGAGATGTTTTTGTTTGTGTTCCTCCTCGTATTATTAAAGCACACAGTGCAATTATTAACCATTTCGTTTAATATTATTAAACTACTTTTAAACATGCTCGAGTAAAATGAACGATAATAATATCTCACACTTTAAATTCACATGACATGACGTTCTACAATGACAGTGACGATCAAAGAACACATATAATACAGAAAATAATCCATAGACATTTTAATATTAACAGAGGTCAGTGGCTCCAATCTCTTTCCGAAAGGAAGAATGGACAATATCTCACACCTTAAATTCACACCCTCGTTACGCCGTAACCACCCGAAGCATAGCCAAAGTGTCCCCTCGGCCTCGTTCGTGAGCCCCGTAGGTGAACGCGCACACAATCATACTGCGCATGTAGTGATGCGCCGCTTTTGCGAGGTTGTTTGAAGCTGTAACTCTGTACAATATAATATAATCCTCTGTGCTTTAGTACTACGACGTAGTAAAAGTGTATTATCTTTTTGCTGCTGACTGTACTTCAATGTCACTAGGTAGATATCTCATATTTTTAATACTAAATGCTGGGTGATTTTTTCAGGGGTGGTTCAGAACCATCAGACTGAACAACTTTTACTAAAGGACGAAATAGCAAAAAAAAGGTGCCATTCCATACTAATCTGCACATATATTATGTTGGAATTTGGAACAAGACGCATAGTGCGTACGTACGGCAATCTCGGATCAAGTTGGTCGAACGCCAGTACTGTCTGTTCATTTTGTGGTCGTACACATGGCGACACATCAAGCTATACAAAACCAAAATAAGCTGGCCGCGCGTAGGTCGAGTAATGTATAACGTCGCGCGGCCAGCTTATGTTGGTTTTGTATAGCTTGATGTGTCGCCGTGTGTACTACGTACCTACTCGCCAATGTCTGCGTGCACCTGTATCACAATATAATCCTCTGTGCCTGTATGGTTCGTTGTATGGAGCCGGATTTTTGGTCCTTCCATTTTGTACCGACAGGCTGACAGTATAATCTTATGTAGGTTTAATATACCTATAGAAATGTAATTTAAATAAGTTAAACTTCAAAGAGAATATATAAAACGAATTAGTCACAGACTTAGGTATTATAGTAGGTTTAAGTACTTAAATAAATTTGAACATTTTTATTTATTTCAAGCTTAGCTTCTTTTGCTTAAATTAACTAAGTAGGTACACCTATTCATTTTAAGTATATTATATTACTATAATATAAAAGGAAAATCTATTCGTTCAATGCCTCATCAGCTCATTAAAAGTCGGGCTAATTTATTAATAGATCTAAAGCGTTTTCAAATTAAGTATTAGTAGTTAGTAAGTACTTATAGTATAGGCTATACAAGGTGTTACAAAAATACAAATAAACCTTTAAGGGGTGGTGTAGACCATCAAACTGAACAACTTTCACTATGGGACCAATATCGAAATCGCGAAAAAAAAAAATGATGTTCCATACTCTACAAATCGACTAAAAATATGTATGGGATTCAAATTTTTTTTTTCGCGATTTCGATGTTGGTCCAATAGAGAAACTTGTTCAGTTTGACGGTCTAAACAACCCCCTTAAGAGTTTTAAAAATGTATTCTTACTTATGAAACACCCTGTATAGGAGCTTGATCGAGACTCACCTAACATCCTAATGATTGCCTTCCTCGACTTGGCTTGCCTCGTCTCTCCATGCACGTGACCATTCAGTAGCCCCATCTTTGTCTTCTCCATCACTCTGGTTGATCTAGAAAGAGAAAAAAAACATTACCTACACGATATACAAAATTTATGGTAGGTAATGTACGAATGCGGTGAAGATTCTACGGGTTAGTAAGGACGGACCACGGTCCAACTATTTTTAGATATGATCTTGTAATTATACAGGGTGTAAATTTAAATGTACTATTATATGAGCCCCCTGGTGCTTCATATCATCATACTGGCCAACTTTCAACATCAAAATTTCAAAAAATATCTGCTGTTTCATACATTTGGGTCGAATAACCATATAGACGTTTATTATAGGAAAAAAGGCTTAGCGGTCGCGGTGGGTTTACGCTTGCGTGGTGAGTGTGTGGGGGACGGGGCACCGGCAAAGACGGTACCGCGCGCAGGTAAGTCGGTACGGGGGCTGAATCACTACTTTTATTACACTATGATCATACTATTTCTTACTGCCTAGTGCCTTGCCACGGGAAAGGGCCACGGATTATATAAGAGTCTACGACGGATGACAAACTATCGAAGAACGCTCGCTCCAAGCACGACTGACACGCACACATTGACTCTCTGTACGTGAATGTCACGCACACATGGACTCTGGCGCAAGGGATGTCAGTAGTGCGTTCCGATTCCGAACGAACGAATGTTGAGCTCGACCGAGAAAGAAATCGTGGTAGCTACGACCGACGCGACTACGATCGGGTCCCGGGGGTCGTTGGCCGCGGCGCGGCTGACGGCAAAGAGATCAGCCGTGCCGGCGGGCGGTACGTCTTCTATCTATGCTACACTAATGTGTTTACATTTTGGTTCATCTAAGTCATTAGAATAATTCCAAAGAATTATAAATACATAAAATTCGGGCCATACAACCGATTGCGATGCAGTATTTTTTAACAATATTATAATATTACTATATGATGAATATTATGATATTACTTTATACATACAACGATGTATGGGATAGTAATTTAATTTTCGAAACGAAAAAAAAAGTATCAAGGTCGTTCGGTGAGATGCAATGAGCCCGTGACACTCGACTGAATTAGGCCGCGACGTCGCGGCGCGACCGCGTAGGTACATTTTTATACCTACAGTGCGGAGTGAGACAGGCCTGAGGGCGAACTGCGGCGCGAAAAGCGATTTTCAATACAGTGCCTACGCGCCGCTGCTTGCTTGCGTAATAGTAGGGACACAGCGCTCAGTGTATTGGAAAAACGCTTTGCGCTCTGCATTTCGCCCTTTCCCGTGGCTAAGCGGTTAAATGTTTTATTAAATATAACCAAATTTTAATGATTACCGAACTAGGTTTTATTTGTAGAACATAATCAAACATTTGGTTATAAATAGCCAATTGTTTAGCTATTTTAACCAAATGTTTGATTATGTTTTACAAAACAGTTCGGAAATCACTAATCACTAAAGATTGGTTATATTTAACAATACCTTTTTTCCAGTTTACGATGTGACTAATCACCATGCTTTACACAAAATATACGCCTTGGTGTGAAGTGCTCCTAAGGCTTTCAGAAACTTTTTTATTGGAACAGAGAAAATTACTAATCTATCTATCTATAACGTCACGCCTCTTTCCCAATGGGGTAGGCAGAGACCAGAGCGCGCCATCTACTACGATCCTTACATACATCTTTTGCCTCATTCACATCCATACATCTCTTCATACTTGCCCGTCGGTTTCGAGTACTCCACACCTCCCCTTTTTGTAGGACGCAACTGATTTGATCAGAATACGTCCTACGAGGGCGCCCTCTGCCGACACATCCACTCATTTTAGCTCCATATATCTCTTTCGCACATCTGCTATCACTCATCCTCTCCCACAACATCTTCTTTCAATTACTAATATGTATGTGAATTTATTGATTTACAAACTTTGCGTATGGAAAGTTTGTATAGTTCAAGTACTTATACGCCCTTTGTGACAGAGTCCAATGCCCTAACCACCGCTCTGGTTGACAAGAATTAAATTAAATCTGATCAGGTTTACACAAAAGACTTGTGAATTGGGAGCTATCACTTTGCAATAAGGCTCTAAATACTTTAGAAACATAATACTTTGAATACCCTGAATGCTATTAGTAAACCGACGATTTCAATGGGTTATCAGATTAATTGCAAAACATCAAATTAAATGTTTTAGATGACTTTAAAGGAATTTCAATGGATGGTGCAGACAACCAAATTGAATAACTTCTATGATAGAAGAAATAATGTAAAAAACTGGCCAAATGAGAGTTCGACTCGCGCAAGGAGGGTTCTGTACCAACACACAATATTATTACCTCACAAAATTGTTGAGATTTATATACAGGGTGTTTCATAAGTAACAATAAATATTTAAAACTCTTAAGTGGGTTGTTTAGACCGTCAAACTGAACAACTTTCTCTATGGGACCAACATCGAAATCGCAAAAAAAAATTTTTGATATCCCATACATATTTTAGCTCTAGTCGATTTGTAGAGTATGGAACATCATTTTTTTTCGCTATTTCGATATTGGTCCCATAGTGAAAGTTGTTCAGTTTGTTGGTCTACACCACCCCCTTAAAGGTTTATTTGTATTTTTGTAACACCTTGTATTAAAAATAGTGGTGTATAGGTAGGTATTAGGCTAGCCTCGTAAGAAATTTTAAAGCGCAGACATTACTGGTCATGGTCACTTACTCTTTTTATAATATCACGTACATAATTAGGATTGCAACCGATTCTAAAACGACATACATATAACTATATTCCCCGAGGGGTAGTCAGAGATATTCTGAAACCTCAGAACATCCACGGTTCACCAGTAGTACCGAAACTCTGTCCAGTGTGACAGGGGGTGAGCCCGTCGCCACTTATAATGAACAGTGGGTACAATACATGCCTCGAAATTGAAGCATGCAGGTTTCCTCACGATGTTTTCCTTCACCAAAGCCAGTGGTGTAACAAATCGTACATAAATTCCGAAAAGCTCATTGGTACGAGTCGGCCTGGACGGGGATCGAACCATCACCTCCTGCACGGCAGGCAAGGTTATTCGCCACTGGACCACCACGGCTTAATTCTAAAACGACGTTCACAGATAAAGACCTAGGTTTCCGAAATGGATATAGTAAAAGTAAGTAAAATGCTAGTAAAACGCAAGCAAAAGAACAACTGAACCAGTAAATCAAAATTAAACAAACATAAATCACCGTTAGGTCACCGTTTTGCGTGACATTACAATTATAAGGGATGAGATAGGTACATGTACATATAAGTAGTTTTGTTAGCAAAACATTGTTATTTATCATCACAAGTTTCATTATAATAATAATATGTAATAATGATGTGAATTATTAATTATGTGCTCAACGAGCGTCACAACGAATTGAGAACCTCCTCCTTTTTTTGAAGTCGGTTAAAAAAATTCACAGATCTCGTGTCTATCACGACCTTCTTGGACATTGAAAATTAATTTTATGAATTACTTAAACAAAACAAAATGTACTCATCGTCGATTGCGTGATGCAACAAATATTGATTTTTAGGGTTCCGAAGTCAACAAGGAACCCTTATAGTTTCGCCATGTCCGTCCGTCCGTCCGTCCGTCCGTCCGTCTGTCCGCGGCTTAGCTCAGAGACGCTTAGTACTAGAAAGCTGTAATTTGGCATGAGTACACATATTAATCAAGCCAAGAAAGTGGTAAAATAAAATTTTGAAAAATATTTTTTTTTAGGGTACCTCCCCTACCCGTGAAGTGGGGATGCAAGTCTTTTAAAAATACGGTGGGTGTGGGAAAACCATTTTTCGATTTAGGCATCCGTTAGCGAAATATTAAGCTTTAAGTAGAAAATTTTTGTTAGAGTCGTGTGTGTCCCCCCCCCCCCCACCCTCTGCCAGCTAAACGGTTGTTTCTGGATATGTGAAAAAATTCATGGCAGTAGTGTATATAATGAAATTAAAAGGAAAACTATCACCGCTAAGAAAGCTTTACAAGTTAACGAGTAATAGTCGACCAACTTAAAAAATGCACTTTTTAGACTTTATTAGCCGTCAAACCGTAGTATAAAACAAAAAGCCCCGTTCTAAGTTCGTATATTGTGACGGGCAACTACGGAACCCTACCCTGCGCGTGGCCCGACACGCACTTGGCCAGTTTTTTAAATTATTTTATTTGTAACTGTGACACGTGTGACAGACTGTACCACCCTTTTCACAGTTATTCTTTTGTAATATTGTTCGTAATGAACAATAAAGTCCCATCTTTTTCATGTTCTTAAATTACTTTAACAAAAGTCCCATCTTTTTCATGTTCTTAAATTACTTTAACTACTGTTTTTTTTAAATTAATATTGTAATAATAATAAGTGAACTTACCCAACAGAAAATCCCACAGAGCGACATGGCCTCAGGCCAAGCTCTTCAATAAAGATTTAAAAAAAAAAAAAACATACCTACTTACTTTTACTTTATTGATTTATGACTTCTATCCTTTCGGGACCTTAACAATTATCATGCAATATATTCACAGAGAAACAACGGTCTTTACGCCACTGTCATTGCCTTTAACATTAGTTTGGCTTGTATTTGTACAAATAACATAATTTACAGTCACATTTAGCTACAATTTTTTTTATTGCAGATACATTTACTCGAAGGTAATTTCTTCTCCATATTAAGGATCTATTCAAGTTTCTATTCTTTACACTAAATTATCTTGTAATACTAAATGAATATCTAGGTATATACAGCGCAGCCGCAGATGTGAACTGTAAATCACGCTACTTTCATTTTCCATGCCAACTGAATACTTATGTCATAAAATAAGCTGTAGCGGAGCTACGAGAGCTGACTAAGCAACAATGCCGAACACATCGATCGAGTCGATGTAAACAGAGATCTATCTAGGTCAGCGCATGCGACCTAGCACGTCACACAGAAGACGGCCAATCACAATATGGATCTGTCCAACGCATCACAGCTCATTACGAATAACAACCAATCACATGGCGAGTCCTGAATCGCACTATCGAAGTTATCAAGAGACTTTGCATATATACAACATCCAACTAAGAACTGTTGGACCGCGGTCCCGGGCATTCCAACTAGCCCGTGGAAGATCTTCCCTTTTCCTCCAAACTGGTGACCACCGACAATTGAGCAATCAACCTTCTGGTACGTAGCAGTCACTGAAGATGGCAGCAACACGGAGCAGCAACGAGGTCCTGAACTAGCCTACAAAGCATAAAGGTCCCGCATCTCCGCAGCAGAGGTTATCGGCCAGCGCAACGGTACAGCAACCATTGGGGTCACACCGTCACACGCCGTACACAAGCCTTCATGAAGAATTGCCATGCCTGGACTGAATGCGTACCAAGCAAGCTGAAGACAAGTTTCGACACTCCGTCTGGAGGGGGAGTACTGTAGCGGAGCTACGAGAGCTGACTAAGCAACAATGCCGAACACATCGATCGAGTCGATGTAAACAGAGATCTATCTAGGTCAGCGCATGCGACCTAGCACGTCACACAGAAGACGGCCAATCACAATATGGATCTGTCCAACGCATCACAGCTCATTACGAATAACAACCAATCACATGGCGAGTCCTGAATCGCACTATCGAAGTTATCAAGAGACTTTGCATATATACAACATCCAACTAAGAACTGTTGGACCGCGGTCCCGGGCATTCCAACTAGCCCGTGGAAGATCTTCCCTTTTCCTCCAAAAAGCCATAAAATTTCGCTTTACTACTTACCAAATCATAAATATTCCCATTTAATTATGGCAACTTAACTTGATCACATTACATGAGGTCTGAGACCTTTCTATACTTTCCTGCCCTCGGTGTGTAATCTACTATTTATGATGGCTCTTTATTATACAATCAATATAATAAATTTTCTCATTTAATTATGTCAATTTAACTTGACTTTTTAAGAAGTCTCGTGATTACTTAATTTGTTTTTAGAATCGTATAACTTACTCAACCTAATTTTATTGCAATAACTCAAGTATAAAGATCGATCTCCATAATTCGACAAAGAGTAGGTAAGGTTTTTTTTCACCCCTCCGGATGGAAAGTGTTAACTTCCGTCCCGCTGCGCTAAACAAAGTTGCCGCTCTCCGCCTCCGTCGAGGAGAAAAAAGTATACCTACTTAAGGGTCGGCACTACCTACGGCCCGTTTGACATATCTGTCAAAAGAAAAAGACCGGTGGCCGACAACACTCAACCCTATCTTATAAGATTAATGAACAAATCAATTTGATAGCTTTTGGTAATACTTTTCTTGCAAAAAACTTGGTCGGCAGCAGCGCGCGGCCGCTTGGCTGGCGTGTTTACTGGTGTGAAGGAAAAAGTGAACCCTACCTGGTGACACAACATTTTACCTCGTTGAATTAAAGGACGTAACTAGTCTGTTGGTCTAGAGTCCAATTAGTAAGGACTAAAAAGTCTGGTCGGCCGACCCTATCCTGGCAGGGTCGTAGGTCCGACCGAATTTAGGGTACCTACTACTCGGAAGGCAGATTTTGAATATGATGTTGAATGTTTGGTTGTGCGTGGCAATCATCCTGCAGCATCTGGATTTGAGAGCCGTAGGTCGAAATTGACATTTACAGCAACAGTACAGTACCGTGATGGACCTATAATGTGACTGATCAAAGATCACCCCTGGTGGTAGGATAGGATGGGTTCTAGCTAATTAGATCACACTATTACTAAGGCTTAAAAAAAACTTAAAATTATTTTAACAGAACAAATTAAAACTTTTAACAGAATAATGAAATTATTATAAGTTTAATATTATTGGTATTAGCAAACTAAGGGTTTGTAATCTTTTATCATCATAATCATCGTCAGATATAATATTTTAAGCACGGAATAAAAGTTAATTTTGCAGTAACTGGAACGATTGCCTTCAAAAACATTTGCGCAAAAGGACATCATCAGTGTGACGACTTTAAGTAGATTTCTTCTTTATTGGTATATTTAGGGCAAAATTGTTTAGTAGATTTTAGTAGAAATTGGGTATTCGAAAATGTTAATGTATTTAAAAATGCAAGGATTCAGGCTAATAAAATCTAAGCTGGCAATACTCTAACTGGCTGAGAAAACGATTGCAGGGTTTGCAAGTTTTCCGGAACTTCTAGTACATCATCATCATAATCATCAGCCTATACAAGGTGTTACAAAAATACAAATAAACATTTAAGGGGGTGGTTAAGACCATCAAACTCAACAACTTTCACTATGGGACCAATATCGAAATCGCGAAAAATATAATTTATGTTCTATACTCTACAAATCGACTCGAGCTAAAAATCTATGGGATATCAGATTTTTTTTTCGCGATTTCGATGTTGGTCCCATAGAGAAAGTTGTTCAGTTTGACGGTCTAAACAACCCCCTTAAGAGTTTTAAAAATTTATTCTTACTTTTGTAACACTCTGTATACGTCCCACTGCAGGGCACAGGGCACCTTCTAGGAGGGTGTTTCGGCGTAAGTCCACCACGCATGCCCAAAGCGGATTGGTAGACTTCACATATACATCAGAATTTCTTCGTCTGCATTATGCAGGTTTCCTCGCGATGTTTTCGTTCACCCTTTGAGAGCAGTCGGTAATACGTACATAAGTTAGAAAAACTCATTGGTTCGTGGCATGTTGTCCGTGCGGATTCGAACGCGGACCTCTTGATTGAGAGTCCATACCTCTCCGCAATGC
Source organism: Agonopterix heracliana (assembly GCA_963693445.1). NCBI lineage: Eukaryota > Metazoa > Arthropoda > Insecta > Lepidoptera > Depressariidae > Agonopterix > Agonopterix heracliana. The sequence continues at coordinate 7,845,830 of OY856321.1, forward strand.
GCCACCGAACTCACTTCTAGTACAGCAAATATTAATCATATCGCCTAATGTTATTTTTTTTTACAAAAGAGGGCTTCTAAACAGAGTTGGAATTTTGGTACCTAGCACTTTTAATATGTCAAAGAGATTACATGTTTATCGACTTCCAATAATGTCGATACACGGGTATATTTTATATCACTGCGGATAACTTCAGCATGTATCGAACTTCAAAATAGCGAAAATAAATCAGCTGTTCCATACATTTGAGTCGAATATGTAGGTACTGCAGTTTTGTATAGGACAGCTGATTTTTTTTTCGCTCTTTTGTAGTTGGCTCCATAGTGAAAGTTGTTCAGTTTGATGAGTAGAATACATGCTGGTGTTATCCGCAGTGATAAAAAATTACCCGTATATGGACACAATCGGAAGTCGATAAACGTGCAATCCCTTTGACATAATTAAAAGTGCTACCAAAATTTCTGACTCTGCTTATGAGACACAGAAAACTGTACTAAATTTAAACTTGCGTAGGGACGACCAAATTTAATATTTATTTGAAAATTGAAGCATCCATGTTACAAAGTGATGAAAACCAATAAAAATTATACAAAAATGCGAAAATAACATGTGTAATGATGAGCGTTTAGATAAAATTGATAATATTTTGTTCAAAAACGTGTTTTATATAAAATTTTAACCATCTGTAACGACATTAATATTATTTGGTAGAATTTAAGTAGAATTTGAAACAGGGCTGGTAGATTATGTTAAATTTCAGCAGTAATTTTCGTCACGCTGAAGGACATTGTGCGACACAAGAACATATAAGTAGGTGTTACTTAGTAGCTAAAGTGGGTACATGAATCCTGAAAGGGCACAGCAATATTAACAAGAAGTAATTTTAAAGAAAAAAATTAGTATAATGTCAATAGTTCTTTTGGTAGTTTTTGGTTCTTTTGGTAGGTTTTGGTAATTTTTGGTAGTTTAGTAATTATTTTTTTGTTGTTTCTGGTTTTTTGGTAGTTTTTGGTTAGTTTGGTAGTTTTTCGTTGTTTCTGGTTATTTTGGTAGATTTTCGTAGTTTTTGGTTATTTTGGTAGATTTTTATACTTTTTGGAAATATTTGATAGAAGAATGAAAACTACCATAAAAACAAAAGAGTTCTTGACGGCTTGGCTACGGGGTGGGTTTGTTGACATAAATAAAATATATGTTTTGCAAAAGAGGTACCTACATTCGAATCGTAAGCGGAATTCAGTCAATAAGGGTGTCATGCCGATCCTTGTTTACCGACTTTAAATTACTCACTGTGACAGCTTCGTATATCCTCGATCTGTGCGAAATCGTGAGACGATACCCCGTAGTATTCCGTAGCAAGAGATTAAATTTAACTCGCAAAAATGAGCTACTGGTACCAAATTACCGACTAGCATCGATGCTAAGGACTACAAAATAAAGTCGAATACTGTTCTTGTGTATAGTAAAATACCAGATGACATTAAAGCCGACAAGAAATTTCTGAAGAAGGTTAAAGAATTATTAATCGAACAGTGTCCCTATGACTTTAATTAGTTTCTTCAGTATAAGTAAACAAACAGGCATCAATCTGAGTAGAAAAAAATGTGTTGCAGACCGATTATTTGTACCTCAATAGGTTATTATAATTTTTAACTAATCACATTTAACTGATTTTATAACATTTAACTAATTTAATTGTAGTAAGTGAAAGGTGGTAGTTAAGTTATTGTCTGGCACCTATTGTTTAAATCTGTTTTTTTCTTAATGTTTATAAATTATATTGTAGTGTGACTAATAGGTACTCTGTACTTACCATCTGTAACTTATGTACCTACCTACAATTTGAGGTAAATAAATAAAATGAAATGAGATGAACCAAAAGTAACAAATTAACCATAAACTACCAAAAAGTACGAAAAATTACCAAAATAACAATAATCTACCAAAAAGTACGCAAATCTACCAAAAAAAACAGAAACTACCAAAATAACCAAAAATTACTACCGAAAAGTACGAAAATCTACCAAAATAACTTTTTGGTTACTTTTGTACGAAAATTTACCAAAAACTACCGAAAGACTCAAAACTACCATAAATTACCAAAATAACCAAAAACTACCAAACAGTGCCCGGAAAGTAACTTTTGTGAAATTCCTTTGTGTTGTCTTGTGTCGCGCAATGTCTTTTCGCGCAAAATTCTGTCGTGCAAATGACTTACAAAGTCAATCGTTTGCGTTACCTACTGCGGTACAGAATTCACTCTTATTCCATTCTTATTTAAAATATATCTGACGATGATGAGGATGATTTCAGATTATCAATCCTTAGTTTGCTAGTAACAATAGTAATAAACTTACAGTAAGTTATTCTGTTATAATAACGAGTAATAGTCGACCAATTTATAAAATGTACTTCTAAGTCCACATACGTGACGGGCAACTACGGAACCCTACACTGCATGTGGCCCGACACCCACTTGCCCGGTTTTTTATAAGTTACTTTGCCTACTTTAGCTAAAAATGGATTTGTTCATTAATCTTCTAAGACAGGGTTGGGTGTTGCCGGTCACCGGTCTATTTGCAATGATTTCGAACGATTGACGGCCCATAGTAATTTGTATGAAGAAAACGTCCAAAAAAATATGTGATTTTTGGTAACAAATTGCAAAAAAACTAGAAGTCGTATCGAAAAACTGATTTGTTTAAAGTGTTCTTTGATGTTTTGCCATTGATTAGAAATATATTTTGTTGTTTTATTTTGTTTCACTAAATCACAGGACTCGGAACGCGGCAGTGCTATTCTGGAGTTTTTCATGAAATTCTCGATTACTTTCTGATGTAACTACACAATTTTACTGAAATTTTTTTTGTTCATCTTGTACTTCATCTTTTGAAGAAGCGATGGTATTAATTTTGTTTCTAAATATAGCTATTTACTATCCTCAAAAGTCGGAACGCCGAACCCTGTTTTGCCCGATTAGGGTAGTGCCGACCCTTAAGAAAACCTCAGATCACATGTTTGTTGACCTCGGCTTCGCCTCGGTCAACAATTACATGAGATCTGAGCCCCTCGTGTCTCACTATTTATGATGGTTCTTTTTTATATAATGGACTTATTTTGCTCTCAGCTGTGCGCAATAAAAAATATAAACATCTTTTTCTAAACTTATTTAAGTAGGAAGGTACCGAAGTTTACGATCCACTTGTGATACAAAGACGGACTGCGGACTAGATTATTGCTATTGTGTGTTTTGTTGTAAGTTGAATCAGCTCAATTTAAAATAAATACCCTACACTTACTTTTTAAACCCGAAGCCGATGATGGCTGGTACAAAATTGGTTTGTGTTTCGTGAAATCGATTACTTATATTATTCCGTGGTGAAAGATCGGTCATTGTTTACAATTTGCAATTTACAAGTTGCTGTCTTAAGAACTTGTGTAAGTAGTTAAATTAAATAAAAAGAATTTTATTTTTTATTTCTGTTAATAATTAACCGCCTGTCTGTTGTTAATTGTTTAGTCTTTCTTCCGCGAATATCCCTCGTACAGTGCAGAATCAGAACATTTTTTTTTAAATTCATTATTTTAATTTTTAAACTTTAAATTTTTTTTTATTCTTATATTTTATTATTCCTTCCAAATAATATACAATTTAGTAATACACGGGTACCATTAATTGTAACAGAAATAAACATTTTAAATAGGTATGGAAATAAAATCACAATTATAAATATATTGGTTACCTATCGTACTTTCGAAAAATAGTTTTCCGAATTTTAGTTCTCCGAAATCGTTATACTTTTTATTGTTTCCCTTTTTTTTTGTTTCCCCGAAATATTATTCGCCATATTTTAAAAAGCCAGATTTTTTATTGTCCTTTTTTCTTTTAACCAATGGATCAAAATTCTGTAACACAGTTTTCCGAAGTAATGTAAGTCAGATAATTTACTTTTTCGAATATTTGTTTTTCCGTACAGTCACATTTCCGCAGAAATATTTAACCTAACCTATCCTAGAATTTCAAAAACACCAGATGGTTTTTTTCAGGCAGGGGGCGTCCACCTCTCGCACCTTCAACATACATTATAAGCAAACAAGCAAGCATGCAGCAAGCAAGCAAACATGCAGCAAGCAAGCAAGCATGCAGCAAGCATTTTGATGCTCCGCTCGCTTCGCTCGCTCCGCTAAGTGTTTTACATGTTCTAACCTAACCTAACCTACAATTTTAAAACCACCAGGTTGTTTTTCTCAGGCAGGGGGCTTACGCCCCCCGCACCCCCCTAGCGGGGGGCGCAGCCCCCCTGCACCCCCCAACATGCATATAAGCAAGCAAGCAACATGCAAGCAAACATGCAGCAAGCATGCAGCATGCATGCAGCAAGCAAGCAAGCATGCAGCAAGCATTTTGATGCTCTGCTCACTTCGCTCGCTCCGCTAAGTGTTTTACATGTTCTAACCTAACCTAAGCAAGCAAGCAGCATGCTAGCAAGCATGTTGGTGCTATAATCCTGGTATCATGTATCTACTAGGTAATTCGGTATGTCAAGTTTTTTTTTTCTTCATTTTTATATTTTTTACGGACAGAAGACATAATTTTAAGATACCTATTTCATTCTTATTGCGATTCATCGAGTTTATCAATATAAATTTAATTTTTAAATTAATTTGATCTGTAATCTCTAAGTGCAAAAATGGTGGAGAGAAAATAATTCGAACTCCATGGAGAAAAACTTCCTACAGCTGTATTTAAAAAAATTAAAACCTGCCTCCTCTTTCTAACTCTATGCTGGAAAAAGATACGGCAACATCAAATGTCAAATTCTGACATTGTGAAAGTATTTTTTTTTCTTAAAGGCCGGTTATTTTAAGATGATTTTATGTTTACCAAGGAGTTCACAGGTATGCCAGTGACGTCACTGCACGGACCGAAAAATGACGTTATTTTATTAAAAATATCTGTAATCCTTTCATTTTAAAATCTCTGACATAGAAAATATGATTATTGAGACAATTATCTCGAAATGGTTTTCGATTCAGCCCTCCAAAAAAAAACTTGACATACCGAATTATTACAGAAAACTTTACTGTGTTGTGTCAGTGTCCTAGTCATACTTTGGAAGAAGTTGCTTCTACATTTTAAAACTTCGAACCCAGAAGACCGTTGTCAAAAGAAAAAAAATGATTATGAAATTCTGATTTTAAATTATCTGGAAAATGATACTTCTGTCAAGTCTTTATAAGGAGTAACAAATGTATGTGTAACAAAATATCTGTCACTAGAAAATTCTATAAACCGTTTTCGAACAACTGAAATTCGGTCAGTGAAATTTCGAAAGTAAGATAGGTTACCAAATATATTACATGAAATTTTAAATCAAAAGTATTATAGTTACTCAAATCAAAATACGAAAATGCCTTTACTCTAATTAACTATCTAAGTCTGTAACACGCCTTAACGCCACGCGCCTTCAGCGCGCCGCGATATCAATAATTTCGCTAAATAAAGGAAAAGCCACAGCCTAGACCGTAAGAGATAGAGAGGTCCGGTTTTTTTCAAAATGTAGCCCAACTCATTACCCCGAGGGGTTTTTTTCATTTTTTCGATATCGCTTTTTGTTATCGAGAAATAGGCGATATAGTGAGACAAGACCCCGAAAAAATGCGAAATTTTTCGACATTTTTACAATTTTCGAAAAAAGTTTTTGACTTTTTCAATTTTTTTTTAAATCATATTATAGTCCTTGTTGAGACACGCCTTTTGAGACTTCAACCATTCACGTGGCCCTAAAACTCACGACACCAGGGCGATATTTCACTTTTTGTGAATCTGGATGCTATACAGAAGCGATCGAAAAAACATTTTCAATGTTAAAATGTAAATGTTCGAATACGCTTTGAATAGTACACCCTAAGTTTATTGTAAATAATTTTCTAGAGTGTCTCTAGTCGGTAGTACAATCAAACTTTAAACACAACAAAATTCAAAGTCCCAGATACAACTTTGCTTTACAAAAGGACATTTCACAACTCCATTTATCAGCCCAGTTCTTAATGTTGAGCTTCAATTAAGGCTTGACATCTGTCTGCCTTCAGGCTTATTATTTCCAGTCTGATGGCAGCCGCAAATAATTTTGTAATAATATCCTTTTCAATGTTAACAAGTTAGGACAACGTTATTTAAAGAATGTAGGGGTGGTCTAGTGGCTAAATAACCTTGCATTCCATACCAGGGGGCCGCGGTTCGATACCTGTCTGGATCAGACTTCCAGTAAAACCATTGGTACATCATCAATCATATATTTTGTATCACCTTTGGTTTCGAAAACCATATTCGAACTTGTCTGACTACCAAAAAGTCAATGGGTAATGAGAATGCTGACGAGCTGGCGAGAGCCGGGTCAGAACGAAAGATGGTTGGCCCAGAACCAAATGTGGGAATCCCGGCATGCAGCATAAGAATGGCCATCAGGGATTGGGCTGATAAAACACACAAACTGGAGTGGTCTGGCCTTGCAGGTCTACAACACTCTAAGAAATTTATCAGCAATGTGACAACTCGTGTTTCAAAGTTCATACTGAACAACAGCAGGAGCAAGGCTCGTGCCACCGTCGGAGCCCTCACTGGGCACTACGCCACAGGCGCGATGATGCACAAAATGAAACTCACCCTAGATCCCAGATGCAGAGCGTGCGGAGAGGATGAAGAGACCATGGAACATATTCTTTGTGACTGTGATGTCTTGGCGGCAAAACGCATGTGCCTCCTCGGAGATGGATACCCAAAACCGGGAGATCTTAGGTTTCTTCCCCTCAATGGTATTGCCTCCTTCATTGACTATGTATTCGAAGGGTGAGGAAAGCAAAAAAAAGTATTGGGGCTAACACAAAAGATCCCACTGGGTCGAAGTGTTGCTGGCTTGCCAGCCCCCACAACAAGATAAGATAAGATACCAAAAAGTCCCATGGCAAAAACGCGTCCCATCCCCTGTATCTTTTGAAACACTGGAGTAACAATCTGAAAATATTCTACAATTAGTACTTTCAATGAAAATTATAACGAACGCTGTAGCGCAGCAGAACCGCTCCGCTGTATCAGAGTCGCGTCGGAAAAATCAAATAAAAGTCTGTAACATTATTTATTTTCTCGGCTTTCGATAGATGGCACTGAACGAAATTAAATCGCGTTATTGACTGTTTTATTTTATTTTTTATAACCTCATGTATTGTCCCACTGGAAGAGTTTAGGGGAGACCTTTGCCCAGCAGTGGGAGTCACCACATCTCTCTGTTCGGTGCTACATCCCGCCACTCATCGCAGTAGGCATCCAGCTCGTCTCGCCACCTTTTCCGGGGTCTGCCTCGACCTCGGCTCCCGTCGTGAGGCACCCATTTCGTAACGATTGCTTTGAAGATTCTTTATTAGGTATCTAATCTAAGCCAATGTCATGATAAGTTTTTCATGATAATGGCTACGGATTATTGGTAAACAAAAAAAAACAAATACCCATAAATAAACATTGTGGTAACGGAACCCTATCAAAGGGCGAGGAGAGGAAAGTTCGACATCCGCAAAAAAGAGAAAATGAGATTAAACTTAAGTAACTCTAAAAGTCTACTTCATGAAGAATGGTACCCATTTTGAATATTTAATTCCATGTTTAACTTGAAATGAAACTACAGTTTGAAAGTTATTAGGGTTCTTTTTATCGTTATCCTTATAGTACTGAGACCAAACGTTACGCAATCATGTTCATTCGTTCTGAACGTTTTTAGATTTTAGTAATCATTTAAAGTGATCATCATCATCACTATACAGGGTGTTTCATAAGTAACAATAATTTTTTAAACTCTTAACGTTTAGACTGTCAAACTGAACAACTTTCTCTAGGGGACCAACATCGAAATCGCGAAAAAAAATATTTTATATGCCATACATATTTTAGCTCTAGTTGATTTCTAGAGTATAGAACATAAATATTTTTTTTCGCGATTTCGATATTGGTCCCATAGTGAAAGTTGTTCAGTTTGATGGTCTACACCACCCCCTTAAAGGTTTATTTGTATTTTTGTAACACCTTGTATAGGGTCTTTCTTAATATACTGACGGTTTTTTAAACGGATGGTCAGACCATCAAACTGAACCACTTTCTATAGGTAAGGGACCAACATTAAATTCGCGAAAAAATACAGCTGTTTCATAGACAAGCAGTGCGATTTTTGTACATCATACGATCAACTCGGCAGTAGAAAGTTGCATACCTACCTAATCTCCATAACTAGGTCGATGTCCATAAGCATTGAATTAGGGTTGATGTCCATAAGTGACTAAATAATTGAGGTCATTTTGCGTTCTGTCTATCAAAATAATGGGTCATTTTGCGTTTAGGTCAGTTTGCGATTAAGTCATTTTGAGAATATGTCATTATGCGTTTAAGAAAATTATTGGTTTTAGGGCATTATGCATCGAGAGCATTTTCTACTGCTGATTTGATCGTATGATGTTCAAAAATCGCACTGATGGTCAATAAAAATATGAAACAGCTGATTTTTTAAATCACTTTCAATGTGGTCTCATAGTAAAAGTGGTTCAGTTCAAAAGTTAATGACATCGATACGATATAAACTTCCGATCGAGTGTTCGGAAAACGATTTATTTTAAAAGGAAGACATTAACATTTTATTTGTTATCGTCTCGATAAAAAAAACGTTTTCGACGTCCAACCAATTAGGTATATAATTGGTCCATGGCGGAGACGAGCCAAGTCATTAGTTTCCATTTAAGTAAAAAGAAGGATACCAATTTCCATCTCATTTTGCCTGGAATGAAAAATGAGTCTCCTTCTATACCTACACTATTATAAATTGTGTCCCTGACTATAAAAAATACTTGTCCTATTTTGATGAATTTCTACTTCTTTTGGCGCGTATGGAAAAATTATGAGAGTAAAATTTTTACGATGCGTGCGCACCATAGACGAAAAATTGTTCGCTTACGCTGGTAGACGTAACATCAGTGTAACCGCGTATGAGACAGCGATAGTCATAAAATCCTATACAATTTGTATGAATAAAGATGTCTGACTCCGGAGTCAGACAGCCGTCGTAGAACAAAAAAGTGGTTACGTCGATAAGGACAGCAATGAGTAGCGATCTCCTTTTTTAACCAGAGCGAATTTGCTATGTGCATCTCTTACTGAGTGAATATGACAAGACACGTGCTTCCTTCTATTACTTTCTCTTTCTACGGTGCGCACACTTATAGCCAAAAAGAGACATCTGACATGCCATGATGAAGTTAGCTGATATATCTCCATGGATACTGTTAGTCTGTCTCTCAAGTATGTAGAACTATACATGGTGTAAGGGACAGCCTAGCAAATACTTAGACCATCAAACTGAACAGCTTTCACTATAAGCCTGCCTCGGGAAACGCAAAAAAAAAATCTGCTCTCCCATACTTTTGAGTCGGGTAGGTACAGTACAGCAGTTTTGTATTGGGACATTTGATTTTTTTTTGCCTTTCCTGAGGTAGGCTCCATAGTGAAAGTTGTTCAGTTTGATGGTCTGAGATCACCGTTTCAGTATTTACTAGGCTGTCACTTACACCCTGTATTACTATTATATTATTCAGTGTCTCAAGTGTAATTTTTTTTTCTTTTTACGGTACGCGCGATACCTTTATACCTACGATACCCATGAAGGTAGCTGATAACTGTCTCTCATGTTTCCGTTCCTCAAAGAGTTGTGGCGGTTGTGGCATACGGGATGAAATCTTTTTTGTTCTGAAAACCATCAAAACTTTGTAGGAGAGACGGTACGCTAAAGATAAAATACCACAGAAACTAGGTACTATGTGGTAGTACTACTATGCTTTTTTATCATCGAAATCATACAAAATTGGCACAAACATACAAGGTGTAAAGGTAAACAGTTGCATTACTTTAAGGAGTGATTGTACCCACACCATGATTCATGATGATGAACCTTTAACCTATCGTATTCCGGGAAATACAGACACAATAAAAATCTAATGTTTTCGTCGCGCGGATCCGCGTTCCGGCAGACTGTAGAAAGTAAAGCCCGACCAGAAAAATAAAAAAACCGCCATGTTGCGGAAAATCATTGGAACTAATATTTGTACTGGGAACAATGACATTAATCGAATTAGCCGAACAATGACATTAGTCGATCGCAGGTTATAGTCGATTGCAGCGCCCCCAAACCAGGTTTTTTATATTTCTGGTCAGGCTTTACTTTGGTATCGCAATAGCTACACGATTTCTATGATATCTATACTCACCGTATATGCAAGCCCATCCTGACATAGAGGCAGAGGATCAGCAGAGCAGGCACGAAGAAGAAGAAGATGCTGCTCAGCTCGAGGAGAGGCGATGGACCCATCAGAGCGCAGAACGCAGACTCCGTGGATACGTTGCCGGAATCTGGAAGATATGTAAGGTTAAAGGCCAAGTCACAAGATGGGTGGATGGGAAAAAGTCACAAGTCAAAAAAAAGTTAGAAGTCACAAGATGAAAAAAAGGATGGGAAACTGCCTCCGTGGTCTAAAGGTAAAGAGCATTGGGCTCTTGACACGGAGGTCGTGGGTTCTATTCCCATGGGGGGCACCTAGTGATATGTCACTTTGTCGTTTTTCCCGTGTTGGTTAGGACATTGCAGGCTGAATCACCTGATTGTCTGAAAAGAAAGATGATTCCGTGCTTTCGCTGCTATCCGACTTTGCACCCTTTGATTACTAAATGACTTCGGGTTTTGACGGGGACTCAGGTCTACTCTGCGCAAACGAAGATTGGCGACCGCAATTTTTTTCATGCTCGTACTGTACGGCCATAGTGTAAAAAAACCAATAATGACGAAACTTTGCGGTCGCGGCGGGTCTACGCCCCCGCGCTGTGTTTGGGGTACGGGCGTACCCTAATAACGCTATTAGGGTGGCAGAGGGGGCCGGGACGCGCTTCTCCCGACCCCTGCAAACCGTGCTCGATTGACCTGGTACCTGCAGCGAACTCCGAGCTTCACCACTATTAGTTTTTATTAAACTATTATGGTACGACGATACCCTTTCAATATAATATTTAAAACCCACTAGGGTCAAGAATGTTCTAATTGCTTAACATAGGCTATGTTAGCTATTTCCAATAACCGTTTGTTTACATTCTCGTACTTATACAGGATGTAAAAAAATCCTAGTAATATTCAAAGGGTTGGTTCAGACCATCAAACTGAACAACATTCACTATGGAGCCAACTTTGAAATCACGAATAAAAAATCTGCTATTACATACAAAACTGCTGTAGGTTAGGTAGGTACCTACCTACTCGACTCAATTGTATGGGACAGCAGTTTTTTTTCCTCCATCGTGAAAGATAGGTATTCAATCACGGACCTGAAAAAAAGACGGACGTAATCTCGTCTAATCACGAGTGAAGCACCCATTTCTTTTGTGTGCGTGCTGTCACGCGGTACATAGTGGTGACGGATGTAGGACCTACGCCTAGAGCTAGTGCATCTGTGTGAGTGTAAATCCCTTGTAGAACAAACGAAAATGTTGGACCTTGCATGCTTCACATCTTTTTAGTGTCACATTACGTCCGTCTTTTTTTCAGGTCCGTGTATTCAATTTGATTATCTAAACCACCCATTCAAATATGACTAGGGCATTTTGTTGCAACCTGTATATTGGACCGAAGAAGAAAGAATTTGGAATAAATATCGGTGCTTTAAATGTATTTCCTAACCTACGGTGCTCAGACCTGGTCTTTGACTGAACATCAAAAATCCGGCCTCAAGATCTGCCAAAGAGCGATGGAGCGCAGTATTTTAGGTGTAAGACTAACCGATCGTGTTAGAAACACTGAACTGCGCTCCAGAACTGGAATAGCGGACGTGGGGCGCAAGACAGCTCAGCTGAAGTGGGACTGGGCCGGACATGTCTGTCGCATGCAGCCCGAAAGATGGGCCAAAATCACCACAGACTGGGTTCCCCAGGATGGTCACCGGCGTCGAGGTAGACCGAGAAAAAGGTGGAGAGATAACATGGATGCCTTCTTGGAGAGTTGGCCAGAAGTTGCACACAACAGAGAGGATTGGAGAGTAAAAGGGGAGGCCTTTGCCCAGCAGTGGGACATTGAAGAGGCTACGTAAAAAAAAAATGTATTTATATGACTGTGAAATTCTGTGATTCAATGATTCAATTCCCTGAACTCGATAGGTGCCTGCTACTTGCAAAATAAAAATGTGTGAATATCCTCGCTGTAAAAATAGCCGACCGGTAAAAAATGTTTAGTAATTTTATTTCACATACTAAAAATGAAATTGGTACCAAAGAAAATGCTGGTACCTTATTTTAGCTGACTAAGGGACCCTACATTATTCGTGGTTCGACAAAGGTTCGACAGAAATTTTTAACTTTTCATTTATTTTGGACAAATATTTTACAGCTGAAAATGTTGGCGTTGCCAGCTTTTATCTTGAGGTATTGTCAAAGCTTTACCTACTTTTTTGTAGAAAAACAATTATGCATATTATAGGTACTAGGAATATTTTAAAGTAGCGGGCAGGCATATACCGTCGGTTGAAGTATAGACATTTGGCTGAGATTTCCAACTTAGTGCGTTCACACACGATGACGCATTGACGCAACGGCAGACGTCAGTACGTCATTTGTGAAGCAGGGAGTTGTAAGAAACCGCACGTAGAAGCACACACGGTGACGCATTGACGCACCGTGAGTGGTTCTATGGACTGACATCTGCCGCTCCGTCAGTGCGTCATCGTGTGTGAACGCACTTATACAAAGGACAGGGTTTTTGTAGGCTACGATGAGACCATAAAACTGAGCGACTAAATCTATGGGATCAAGGTCGAAATAGCAAAAAAATCTGCTGTGCCTATGTTTGAGTCGAGTCGGTTTGCAGTTTTGTATGGCACATCTGATTATTAATTTTTTCGTGATTGCAATGTTGGTAGGCATAAGCATACGCTCACGACTATATTCCTCGAGAGGAGGTAGTCAGAGATATTCTGAAACCGAACATCCACGTTTCACCAGTAGTACCGAAACTCTGTCCTGTGTGACAGGGGGTGAGCCTCGAATTTGAAGCATGCAGGTTTCCTCACGATGTTTTCCTTCACCGAAAAGCCAGTGGTGGTTGGTATGTTGGGTACCTTAGAAAAAGTTGTTCAGTTCGATGATCTGATTAACTCGTTTGTAAAAACGTCATTATATTTAAAAAACCCTGTAAAGGTAGGTAGGTAGGTAGGTATAATAAAATATATACAGTGTTCTTAAATGCTAACACTTTTTTAAGGGAATGATCAGACCGTCAAACTGTTGTTCAATTTCTCTAGGGGACCAACACAGAAATCGCGAAAAAAAAATTGCTGCTGTCCGTGTCCATACAATTGGCTCCAGTATGTTTGCAGTTTTGTATGGATTAGCAGATTTTTATTTAGAGATGTCGATGTTATACAGGGTGTTAGGAAAAGTATCATTAACCTTTAAACCACATAATCTACCCATCAAACCGAACAACTTTTACTATGGGAGCAAACCTATCAGCGCAACAAAAAAGTCTACTTTTACTCTATAATATGTAGGTACTATAATATGTAAGTTTGTTCAAGACAATTGACAGACAAATCTGCCGCGAAATTTACGTTTCTGGTAAATGTTACCGACATCTCAACTTAATCAAGATAAAAAAACAAAACGTAAAAAATGTTCTGCTCCATTTCGCTGACTGGAAATTAAAAGAGTCTCTAACTTATAAATTGAAACTGAAAAAAATGTTAATAATGAACGCAAAAGACAGGACTCATTAAGATACGACAACAAAAGGAAAGACTTGGTTTGTTTTTACTAATTTTGGGTAGGTACAGTTTGACTTAGATACAATCAAAATGGGGAAGATGCGGGATTATGGTGTGAAGACGAAAAATATCCCCAGTGCCAAACAAAGCACGTGATGGCTTAAAAAAATCCATATGGTCAATCATTCCCATAATGATTTTGTTATTCTCCTTCTATGAAATTCGTTGAGGGTTCCAACCAAGACAGATTAGATTAAAGTCATTCCCCGGGCTCGTTGGACTTCATTGTCTAGTGTTTTGCATAAAGATAGGAAGTACCTACTTCTCATTGGTGTTTTGAGTGGTCGCCGCTGTTGATAGTCACAGTGGTGGGAATGTCTGGTGGACCTATGCCCGAATCGAAATCATTGCTATCATTAAAGAGTTCTTTCATCATATTATTATGGTTGTCCTTAATAACATGCCTTCAGTGTAGGATCGCCATTTTGTACGATGGTCACCCTTGAGGTAAAAATATAGCTACAAGATCCAGAGGATTATTCTGTGCGTGATTGGGATGAAACGAAACGAGGTACCCGCAGAATGAGAGTGCTACACTAGAACGATTTATCATCCTTTTCCGATTTTATCTAAGACTCTAACACGAAGTAACTTATTATTAATCTGTGCTAACTATAAGCTTATTATTAAATTAGGTATTCGTTCTGTACAGCTTGTTAACGTGAATGGTTATTAGGATAGAGGATACGATGTTATAATCCTTGTTTGAACATAGAACCCTAAAAAGCCTTGTAATTTAGGAACCTTTTCACACACTCTCTCAAGGTGTCTCTATACAATTTTGAACCTTACGTAAGAATTCCAAAACAAACCACGAGGGATGAGGGATGAGGGATGATGAATCAACTTAGTTCTTTTCTTTGTTCGTTAATTGACAAACTAAGTTTCCACTTTGGTAACTACACTCGATCACAATAAAAACGGGTCACCAACAACATAAACCTTAATATCTCGGGAACTAAGAACGGTAGCTTATTTAAATAAAAAGTATTTTATAGACAATTTAATGATAGGTACTTCTTAAATTAATAAAATTTCAGGTTGCTATAAAGTAATGCCCATAAAAAAGGCTAAGTACCTAAGTAAACCTAAGTAAACGATTTTTTTAAAATGAAATTTTTAGTATTCAACATTTATTATTAATGTGGTATGTAATTTTATCACTCACATACACTAAAATATGGGGAAATCTGTGACAAAAAATGGTAATTTAAAATTTTTGGTCTGCGATAGAATTGACGCATTTTATTTTAATTAAGTCAAACAAATTAAAACTAAAAATGTTATCAATGAATTCAAGAAGTATTAAATAGTCTAATGAAATACTATTAAGTGAATAAGCTATCATTCTTACTTTCCGAGATAGGTCACCAACATGACCCGTTTTTATTGTTGTCGATTGTATATCCTATGTAACCTATACCTATTAATTCTACAAAGTCTACAAAACTCAATATCGTAATTAAAGCTACGTGCACACGTCGTCGTATCTTTTCCCCAATAGGCTATTTAATGTCAAATCAGCAACTCTTTATTGGACGTCAAAACGTGCGCTTTGTAATACAGACTTGTGACGACATCTACATTTAATTACTATTTATAATTTATACTGTTTCTTATTTTAAAGGGTGAAAACGGAACGGAACTATTCATAAGCCTACGATGTCCGTCCGTACGTCCGTCCTTTCGTCTGTCCTACCTCTATAGCGCGGTAGCTTTTGAACAAATGTATTTATACCTAAATATAAATAAATAAATAAGTGTATGTTCATTTTACTTTTCTGTATTGTGTCAGTGTATTTTCTAGTAGTCCGGTGTGTTTTGGTTTGTTCCTTTTCTTTCTTTATTTTTCCGAACGGTCAGCGTCAGGGAAATTTGCGCTTATAAATATTTAGATAGAGGGTCAGGTTTATCTAAAGCTCAACGTAATTATAGGGTCCTTCTTTATATACTGACACTTTTTTAAGGGGATGCTCAGACAGTAGGCCTACCATGAGTTTACACCGTGCTTTACTAATGTAGTTACGTCACCAATTTTACTGCCTCCGTGGCTTAATGGTTAAGAGCATTGACACTGAGGTCGTGGGTTTGTGCATTTTTCCCCAGTTGGTTAGGACATTGCAAGCTGAATCACCTGAATGTCTGAAAAGAAAGATGATTCCGTGCTTCGGACGGCACGTTAAGCCGTTGGTCCCGGATACTATCTCTGGTGGTATCGTTACATAAAAACCACGTCAGAGGCCGTAAGGCGGTTTGAATAAACTCTGACACCAGGGCATGCCCACACGATAAGAAGAGAAGAGCTGTTACATACAAAACTGCAAACCTATACATGATCCAAATGTATGGGACAACTGATTCCTTTTTCGCGATTTCGATGTTGGTCCCATAGAGAAAGTTGTTCAGTTTAATGGTCTGATCATCTCCTTAAAAAAGTGTCAGCATATTACGAAGGACCCTGTACATACGTGTAGTAACAATTTTCTTGAGTAACTAGATAACATCTATCTACACTGTTATTTATTTAGTTACTTAAGAAAAGATTTTACCCAAAAAACACACAGGCTTAGCTATTACTCCACCTACAAGAGCGAAACGTAAATGATGATGAATAAAAGATTATAAGACCTACAAAATTAATGCTTCATTTTACAAATTTTAAGGGGTACCCAATTCATACTTTTCGGAACAATCCATTTGATTTTCTGCCCTTCCTATAAACACAAAAAAATTCTCGAACTGTAAATTATCTAGGGTGGTTTTCCGAAAGTGGACTAAACGTATGTGCTCTTTAACGGAGGATATTCGACAGACATTCATTGAAATAAACAATGTAAAAGAAATCGCCGTATCACTCTTCTTCTATCGAGTCGATGGCAATGTCTATTCTAAACATAGAGGTATTATACGAATAGAGGAACATACAGCTGAGAGAGCGCGAATAGAACCGTTTTCTAGTCATTAATAAATTTTTACAATTCGGTTTCCGTGAATAATTGAGAATCTAAAGTGAAATCGTAGATAATTTTGTGAAATATACTGACACTACTTCATTAATTTATCCACGATTTCACGTTAGACTCAGAATTTATAGACAGTATTCACAGACTTAAAAGAAGAACAGACGGAATGTCATCATGAGTGAAGCACCCATTTCTTTTGTGTGCGTGCTGTCACACGGTACATAAGGTGACGGGTTGTCGGACCTGTGCCTAGAGCTAGTGCATCTGTGTGAGTGTAGGTCCCTTGTAGAACAAACGAGATTGTATTATCTTGCATGCTTCACATCTTTTTAGTGCAATACTCGGTCCGTATTTCTTTCAGGTCCGTGACAGTATTAGAATTTTGCCTGCGAATAGTCTCCTGAAAACATCCAAAAACGGTTTCATTTGACAACTCATGTCACTGCCTCTATTCCCGTAAGGTATAATAACTTTATGATTCTAAATTTTTCCAGCCCAGTATTTTGACACACGGATCGCACTGCTGGCAGAGTCCGTAAGCAAAGGACAGGAAGGACAGCATACGACATGGGCCACGGTCTATGTAGCAACGCCTTGTAGTCTGACCCGTCTATATTGTAACCCCACTTGAACTGGTTATCTTTACTTCGGCCAACTCTACCATACCATATAGGTATATAGGCTGACACTTTTATAAGGGGATGATCAGTCCGTCAAACTAGACAACTTTCTCTATGGGATCAACATCGAAATCGCGAAAAAACCAGCTGTCCCATACATTTGGCTCGAGTAGGTTTGCAGTTTTGTATGGACGAGCAGATTTTTTTTCGCCATTTCGATGTCTGTTTGATGGTCAGGTCATCCCACGACCCTATTTTAGGTTTTCGGGTGGATAAATACCACCTATCTCCCTGGATACGTGCTTGCTTATCTCCCCCAAACGCTACGCGCCATTAGTGAAAACTTGTACCTAGTCCTGCGTGCAGCGACTTTCTGTTTGGGGTAGGTATATAGTCTGGCTCTTGTCCTTTTTATCCCTAAGGACGATAAACTCCTGATCAATCTTAAATTGAAGAAAGAATTTCAGATTGCCCATTTACAAATTCATAATTCAAAAGGGACTCCAGAATCCAATAAAGACCTGATTCCATAAATTTTACTACGAATTTTCATTATCCGATCAACATTTTCCTTAACAGAATCAGAGGTAATCTCAAATAACGAAAGCTTATCGGTTTTCAACACCACGTTTGATATTAAAAACAAGGTTTTGACCACGGACTTGAAAGAAATACGGACCGAATATTGCACTAAAAAAGATGTGAAGCATTCAAGGTAATACAATCTCGTTTGTTCTACAAGGGACCTACACTCACACAGATGCACTAGCTCTAGGCGCAGGTGCTACAACCCGTCACCATTTGTACCGCGTGACAGCAGCCACACAAAAGAAATGGGTGCTTCCCTCATAATAAGACGAGATTACGTCTGTTTCTTCTTTTAAGTCTGTGGTTTTGACAAAGATGATTCTTAAATAATATAGCCTTCACACTGGTGTGACAGAGCAGTGTGAAGGTCAGTCAGCCGTCGTGCTAGTCTAAGAGACTGCTATTCGTAGAAAATAAACTAAGCCCTGAACCAAGTACTGATCGCCACATCGACCTGCGCTGCCCTCCCTCATCCAACGTATTCGATTCGGATTCGCGGTCGCCACTCGAGAAATCTTCGGCCCTATCGGCCATCTCGGTAGGATCGCACACGGAGAAAAATATCTACTAGTTGGTTTATTCTACTATTTGTTGTTATATGTTGATTTTAGTTAAATCTACCAGAGTTCGATTTTTATAGCTACAAATCTAGCAGAACATATTAAGAAGGACATTTCTTTAAGTCTGTTTAAATCTTGGTTGGTCGAATTGTATATATTATTATAAGCCCAGCATATACAGGGTGAAATTGATATCATTAGCATCCTTTTAAACTAAGAGTCTACCCATCAAACTGAACAACTTTTACTATGGGAGCAAACCAATCGGAGCAAAAAAAAAATCTGCTGTCCCATACTAAACTGCACCCGCCGCCGGCCGCTGCCTACACGACTCAAATGTATGGGACAGCAGATTTTTTTTTTGCTCCGATTTGTTTGCTCCCATAGTAAAAGTTGTTCAGTTTGATGGGTTGACTCTAAGTTTAAAAGGATGCTAATGATATAAATTTCACCCTGTATATTCTTTGGCGGATGATTGGAGGATTGGAGAGTAAAAGGGGAGGCCTTTGCCCAGCAGTGGGACATTGAAGAGGCTACGTAAAAAAAAAAAAAAAAAAAAATTCTTTGGCAAGCTAGTAAGTAGCAAAATATTATCTTATTATTACATATAATATGAGTTTACAAATTGTTAGAAAGACGATCGAGTCACGTACTTCAACAATAAATATCTAACACAGCACAAAAAAACTTTCTTTACTTGACATTGTAATAGATGTTATTGATATTATCTCCATTGTGTTTTATTGAGAGAGGCTCACGTAGCACTCAATTCGTAAGGTTTTTTAAGAACTAAAGGTGCTTTTAAAATAAGAGGCTTTTACAGAAGAGACTTGACACAATGATATTTTGATTCCAACTGGTTGACAACAGGGTCGTCTTTGACCGGGGGTGCAAGGGGTATGTGGCAGCTGGCACCCGGGCGCAGGGTCCTATAGGGGGCGGCTCAAGCTGATCGCTTTATACAAATACTATGAGTAATCTGCTAGTTTTAAAAATTACAATACCTATAGAAATATTACATATAATATACTTTATTAATATAATTTCACCCTGTAGATGCGGACGAAGTCGCGGGTAAACTCTACATTATTCATAAAAGTATAATTCATACTAACTTGGCGGATAATCCCTGTAACTGACGTCGGTGTAGACGCCGAACGGAGATGCGCACGCGATGGATATGATCCAGAGGACTAGTATGATGCGGGAGGCCCTGGTCAGCCCCGCCATGGCGTACAGGTGCAGCGGGTGACAGATGGCCAGGTACCTCTCCAGCGAGAACGCTGATATCGTCAACACGGAGACGTATGTCGCCCTGGGGAGGAGAAGATCATCAGCATCCCAGCCTATACTATACATATACACCGTGTTCCTGAGGTTATGCATTAATTTTGGCCTGTTATTGAGATCATTAATTTGATCATATTTCACTATGGGACAAACATTGAAATCGCGAAAAAAAACGTGCATTTTAATTAGGTAGGTACTAATCATGTACTAATATAACTTTAAGGGTGGATTCAGACGATAAAACTAAACAACTTTCCCTATGGAACATGGGTCGAAAAACGAATTTTTTTTGGACCTTCTATACAAAAGTGTGGAAGAGCCGATTGACTTTCTATTTCTATTTTTTCGTATTTCGACTCATGTTCCTTAGAGAAAGTTGTTTACTTTCATTGTCTGGATATACCCATATAATTAAGTTAGTTCCTACCAAATTAAATCCCGAAAAAATCGCGATTTCAATGTTTGTCCCATAGTGAATGATGATCAAATTAATGGTCTCAATAACAAGCCAAAGTTAATGAATAACCTCAGGATTACACGGTGTATACGCACAGATTAATAATAAGTTACTCAGGGAGGGTGTATGGGCGTTAGTCCACCACGCGTGCCCAATGCGGTTTGGTAGACTTCACGTATACGCATCCGAATTTCTTCTTCAGCTTATGTAGGTTTCCTCACTATGTTTTTCTTCATCGTTTGAGAGCAGTCGGTATTACGTAGGTACATAAGGTAAGCAGCGATATCGCAACCTGACAAAATCTCTTTCGACTACATTCAGTGGTGGGCGCATGCGTGACGCGAATCGCGGAACCGCTGCAGTGTGTAAGGTGTCGCGATATCGCTGTCGATAATATCGCTCGATAAAATCGCTCGATAATATCGCTGCAATGTGCGGAGGCCTTTAACCTGCCGCCGTAGTATAATGCTACACGTGATACGGCTTTATCACGCCTTTTATCTCGTTCGTTTACGGCAAATAGAAAGAGAGCGAAGGTGTGATAGCGCTTTATCACGGTGCCATGCTACTTATGCTGGTACCTAACTACCTACTACCTACGCACGTACAGTCAGCATCAAAAGTATCTAGGCATGTTAAGTGTTCATAAATATCAGGACAACTGTACGATAGCAAACCTAATTTCAACTCACAAAGAAATCAAATTAATTTATCTGTCATGTTATTATTTGTTAAGTTAAAAACAAATGGTATCTAGTAGGAAATAGGGTTTATTTTCGTGTAATTGTTCAGATGTTTTTGAACACCGGAGATGCTTAGATACTTTTGATGCTGACTGTACCTAGGCTAGCGTGACACGTTAGCCAACATATTTCAGCATGGAAATACCACAAAACATGGATATTTATGTTCTTATTAGCATTATATTTATTCATGATACCACAAATTATTAGGTATACTGAACTGAAATATTATTTATTTCCTCTATACAGGATGTTGTCACAAAAGTAATAAAATTATGACTAATTAGGCCACGTACAAACTCACCACAATAACAAAATATGACAATTGTGCAGTCTCCATACAAAAAGCGAAATTTTTTACGTATTTCAATGATTTATTAAATGTCTTTGCACAATTAGATCTCAGATCATCAAACTGAATAACTTATAGGGGAGCAACTTTGAAAGCGCGATAAAAAGTTTTACACATTTTAGTCGAGTCACTCGCTGCTATTGAAACTTTCTATGTAACAAGGATTTTTTTTCGCGATTCCATAGTGAAAATTGTTCAATTTAATGGTCTGATCTGAACACCCTTTTAGATTTGTAACGCATTTAATTTTACACCCTGTATAAAGGAAAACTTTTTGGGTATAATGACATCATGACCTGAAGCATTGATTATTCATGTGTATAAATGTGTATTGCAAAATTTTAAAAACTTTAATATCAAGTTGTATTAATTATACAAGAGTAGTGCGGATTTAAACTGACATAATATAAGTAAGTGTATTACCAAAGTATTATTATCTGTATGGTTTGATCACAACATTGCTACAGCTACAAACTATTTTTTTAAGAGTGCAGGTAATAGCAAGGTTTCAAGGTGCAGAGAGAGAATTGCCAAGTATATACGATCCATATGATCGTTAATCGCTGATTTTTAAGGCTTGCCAAAGCATCGCGTCGTAATCGCCGATAAATAGATACCTATTATTAAAACAAAACCTTAATCACCTTGTCTCTTTTTGGTCTCACTTGTTGTGCGTTGTTGACTAAAGATTTTACTCACAAAAACTCTTCTTTGAGTTTTGTGGTTCATTGTAAACCTTTGATAAAGTTATATGTCAAGATTGACAGTCGAAGATACGAAAGCGTCGAAAAAAATTGGAAAAAAAAACCAAAACCATATCACATATTTATCACATAATTATAAATAATTTGTATGGCGCCTCACGCACACCAACCTATGAAACTTGGCCCCTTTTGTTTTATACGGTATAACCGTGAGGCTCATTCTAGACATATATTCTTTTTCTAAGTTGTAAACATAGTTTTTAATATTCGAATATCAAAAAAGTGCATTTCATTTCAAATATAATTATTTAAAAAGGTAAGTTTTGATAAAGAAACGGGCTTATTATTGGTTTCTACTTTGTTTTTTGATTGATTTTGTATCAGCATGCGCCACATGCGTATGACAATTCCTCATAAGTTTGTAATTATTGCTGACCCAGTATTAAACAGTACTAATAAATAATAGATACCCACCTACTTAACTCTGATTATACATTTTTATTTTATTTGCTTTTATCGTATCAGTTATTAAGCATCTTAATCGCCGATTATTGATGAACGTAACCATAATCGGCGTCGTGCCAAATCAATAATCGTACAAGACTAGTGACAATAATACTGTGGCGTGGCACAGAATATACCTATATAAGACTGTGGCCAAGGATGGCCAAGGTGACAAATTAAGTGGGTGGCGATCCTACTTCGGTCATTACGATTAAGACACAAAAGTAACCATATCAAATATGTATAACCACCTCGTATGATAACCACGGGATTCTATTCAGCACGGCTAGCATGCCACCCACCATCAAGCGTTAAAACGAGAAAAACGTCATGCGCATTCTTTCTGGCATACGTAAATAATAAGGATGGATGCACATCTCGATTTTTATAGTTTTCTCGGGGGTGGCATGCGAGGCCTACTGGAGGTGGTGGTCTATTCCACAAACATAGGTAATCCAGAAGTCTGTGATCTATTCCAAGTCTGAACGAGTTTTTGGCGGGATTTGGTAACTGACGTTTGGAGTCCTCATATTTCATCGAATTTTTATTGTTTACTAGCTGTGCCCGCGACTTCGTACGCGCAGAGAAGTTCTTAATAATATAAAGAGAATGAAAAAAATCATAAGAAATGCAAAGAAAGAGAAATAAATAGAAATTTTGAAAAAAAGTCGGCAAATCTAATTCAAAATCGGCAAATCCTCAAGTCTCATGGCTTAGACTGTCAGGACCCCTGCAGCATCAACACTGAAGAGTTGGAACCCAGTTATTTTATTTTAATGTTATTTATTGTTAACAAAAAAGTATTTCCGGTATGTATTATGTAGGTAGGTACGTTACCAGATAGTATTCTCAGTTATTGCTTTGTTTCTGACCCCCCCTGAGAAGGGAAATATGGTCGTGAGTTTATGTATCTATCTATATGTAATTAGGTAGTGTAGGTACATAAAAAAGGATACTGTAACTGCATGTCTTACAAAAACAGTGTCAAATATCATCAACCTGTCATTGTCCACTGTTGAGCATAGGACTCTCCCAAGGCGCGTCACGATACTATCCTCGGCCTTCCTCGTCCAGTCGCTCCGAGCTACCACGGTACATAGTACTCCACACTACCATGGTATATAGTCAACGATATCAATCTAGAGTCTACGTCTATGTATATAGTACTCCACGCCTTACGGACTGGCCAATGGCCATGGGACAGGGCAAACTGCGGCGCGAAAACCGATTTTTCAATACACTGAGTGTTGTGTCCTTCGCGTAGGCGAATTGAAAAATCGATTTTTGCGCTGCAGTTCGCCCTGTCCCGTCGCCAGGCCGTCGATACTGCGCCGGATGCTAGGCCGGATGGCGTCCCACACCTAACCAGTTAGTGGTCTAAATTGTTGGTCGTCAGTTCTTCGGAAGACATTATGACCAGCCCGAAATAGGGCTGCCATCCGTCCGGGTTTCCCCGGATTTGTCCTAGTTTGAAGGGCGTCCGGGCGGAGCCGTCACAAAAGTTTGATTCATCCTCAAAAATAAACTCGATTTCGGCATAAGCATAACAATCGAGTTGTTATGTAGCAAAATCGTGAGTTCGTTTCACTCGCTTCAGCTCTTATTTCATACATAGAAATCCTCGATTTTGGCATGACCTGGAAATGCGCTATAATATTTGGCAAAATCTCGAACTCGCTTCGCTCACTCCTAGTTTTATTCGTACATATTGAATCGATTGAGTCGTATTGCAAAATCTCGATATGTTATGAAAATCTCGAGCTCGCTCCATGTTTTTGAATCAATTTAGTCGTATATTGCAAAATCTCGAGCTCGCTTCGCTTGCTCAATTTTTTTAGACCATGTTACACTCGCTCCAGTCAGGTTTCAGCTCGTATTTCAGCAACCTATTCGTATCGATGTAAATTTAAAAGAAGATTTTAGATTGTGCAGTAACGTCCAAAGCTGAATTTTACTGTCAAAAAAATATAATTTATCGTGGTTGTCCGGGGAAAATTTCAGATTTGACTGAAATGTCCGGGGTTTTTGACGTATTTGTCCGGCAACGGCGATTCGGCAGTGGCAACCCTAGCCCGGAACGACCCAAAGCGGGGTCACATTTCCTCTCCCAAAGTCGACGCGCAATTTCAGCAATGAAGCTTTTAGCTTCGGCTCCCCATGCCCCTGTGGTCTTGGCGGTGACAGGAACTAAGAAATATTGACTCTTCAAAGCTGAGTACCAGACTCTCTTTTTTGTGGCAGTAAGTTCTGCGGCTGCTCCAGGTGTCCGCGACGTGCGACTGAGGTCTGGCGGGGAAGGTGCTTACGCATTTAGTGTGCCACAGGAGGCACTTGCTTTTCTGCCAGGACACCAAAGCTAGGCCGTAGGCCGTTGGTCTTTACATACACAGAATAGGCACATAAAGTATGATAAGTACAATTAGATTTGTGTAATTTGTACACTTGGAGCAGTTGGAGTATACTAACTTTCATTTACTCAACCTCTGTGAGTAAATTTTTAAATATTTATAACTTTTGATTGTGTAAACCGATTCCGATGAAATAAAGCCTATATTATGTTAATCCAAACTTCATCCATAAATCAGATTCTCATATGTATGTACTTGCTGATGAAAATGTGATATTTTCATTAAATAAAAAAAAACAAAAAGTTCTGCACCAAGATTCGAAACCATCAACTCGTGTTTGAAAGTCTGACCATATACCAATTACGCTACTGAGCTTTCTGAAAAAAGTGTTGAAAAAAGCAATTAGTATTTACCATACTGAATCTTCGCAAATGCATAAACGCGCAGACCACCGACTTTAAATACTCATAACTTCTGATTGAATTAACTGATTGCGATGAAATAAAGCCTACACGTTAATCCAAACTAAGCCCTATATTTTTGTGAAAACGCCATCCAAATCGGCTCAGTAGTTTTTATGTTATGCGTGAATTAAATTCAGTAACGCTCGCGACTTTTTCTTTGATTACTCATAACTTTTGATTGAATAAACCGATTGCGATGAAACATAGCCTATATTTTAATCTAAGCCATGCCCTACACTTCCGTGAAAACCCCATCCAAATCGGTTCAGTAGTTTTTAAGTGATGCGCGAACAAACAAACAGACAAACAGACAAACAGACAAACAGACAAAAATTCTAAAAATGGTCTTAATGTATTCCATTACGTATCCTAAACACCCCCAATTATTTTTTTTGTAAATATCTTCAATGTACATCATCGCCAAGTTTAGAATTTTATTATATGTATAGAAGATAGTGAGTTTAAGTTGGTGTTGTTTTTGAGTTGTAAAATTGGTGTTGTTTTGTTTTGAGTAACAAAGTGTCGTGCAAGTGAACAATATATAGTTCAGTGAAATATGATGGTGCATGGGTCGTAAACAGGAAAAGCGTTCCGTGATTTTAGCGCGGCAAAGCGGTCGGTTCACCTCTTTCCTGTGGACTTCTCTGCGTTTCCTGCGTCTTTCAATTGTCTCCAAAAACTCCAAAGAACCATCAAAACGTCGAATACCAACGTTTTAATGTGAAAACAGAAGAAAATTAATAAGAAAATAGGAGTTAGCCTAAAGGTCTTGAAACCGGGCTAGTAAATAAAAAAAAAAAAAAACCAAGTCTGAACATATTTCAAAAATAGAATACGACTTGCTTTTAATACCTACATTTTTATTGTTTCAGATCCTTAGCGAGTCATCATGAAGTGTGTCATGAAATTGGTTTGTTTCCTTGTTCTCGTATGTTTGTTCGTCACCGTGAAGTCAGGTAGAGTTTGGGACCAGCAGATATGGGGTTGGTGCCCATATCCCTTAGTTTATAACACACGGACAGAGGAGTGTGAACATAATGTACAAGAATTTGATGATCTCGATTATTGAAAATGATACAGCCAACATTTTTTGTGTACTTAAATAAAACAATTTACATCTATTGTCAAATACATTTCAATTCCCTATTTTGTTTCTTTTTTCCTTTAAACCAATAAAAAAAATTACGTTGTTTTTTATTTGATCCGCCTAGTATGCATGTGCCTTGGTTGGTGGGAGTCGCTTGGCTAGTCGATTTCCTGAGACGGCCGTATCGGTTGGATGCTGTTTGGCCTATTACCACGAAGTTCCACTAATTTTATTACCTCAAATGTATTTTTGTAGATGTATCAGCTTGCCACAGATGGCATCATCAGTTACCAGATGATCAAAAAGATGCCAACACATCTTTTATTATAATATTTTATTTATTATACGAATCAATCAATCGAAAATTTTAAACTGTTTAAATCTGAAATGGCTGTACGGGTTCTATCCCTTGGCCTTTAAAAAAGAAAAGCAGGAGGGCAAGGGCTTGCTATTATTTTGACATGATCTCGCACCTAAATCTCGCACACTTCTTTATAGAGCCATGAACATGCCATCTAATCTGGTGAGTTTTTTTAAGAAGTAAATTTAAAGGGAAAAGAAAAACGCTCATTCTCCTTTAGTTACGTACTCGCACGGTGTTTCGCATCTACCTTTGTGAGGGGCATGTTAGATTGTCGCTTCATCGAATACTGTTCATCGATGGTAGGCTATATCGATGGTGCGCTAAAATCAAGTCTCAATATTGTGAGGCCACTTGGCACATTGTCAAAATTGCTGGTAAAAGACGAGATCGAATGTAAAATCAATCAAATTGAAATATAGACCTGCGTTGAATCTTGTATTATGTTTCATATACTTATAAGCTTAATGACGTTAATACACGTGATTATGAGGTGGCCTCACATTCAAATTCAGGTTGACTTTAAGTATGCAAAAAACGTATATCAAGGTTTACGATTATTTATATACTTACGCTGGATATCGACACCGATACGCTGAGATGTTACCTTACCTGTGTGTGTTTCAAAAATTCCAAGTAGGTACTTAGGTAGGTACCTACCTAATCTATAAAATTATGTGGCAATACTTATAGGAGAATTTCGCTCTATATATAGAACTAACATAAATAAAAACAATTGTTAGACTTACGCTTCGGATATCAAAGCTCTTAGTTTGCAGAAGACAACCCCTAAACTGTAGGGGTATTGATGCCAGTACACTGTCAGATCATTTGGCAGACCTGGAACAAAAGAACATTATTGTAAACCAGTAACTTCATTTGATTTCACAGCACATTCGATCTTTCTAGAGCTTCTAACTAACCCTTATATAATTCTTATACAAAGACAGACCAATTTTAAGCTTTACAAAAAAAAACGTACAGAACAGACAGATGACAGCAGATTAGGCCGCCGTCCTAAACCAAGGAAATGACAGAGCGACATAGGACAGCATCATTGGACCAATTTATTTAGTCTGTAAATATTGAATTAAGTACTCCTAAAATAAAGAAAATTCGGTAATTTCATTCCTATTCGTAGAAAATTCAACCGCGTATTACGAAAAATTAAGGAACTTATGGGGGTATTTGTCGCGTTAGGGTAGGCTTACGCTACAGGTAGGTAGTTATAAATGAGTCCACAAGGATTACGTAGAAATAACCTTTAATTTGCCAAATATTAAGCCACCTATTTGCACAGAGTCGTTTTCGCCGTAGTCAGATAAGTAGGTAGGTTAGGTCACTGGCCTCGGTGTTCACGGCTGGTGCCGGCGCCGTCGAAGCTTCCTGAATACGCCGGTGGAGCTGTGGGTGCCCACGCAGGTGAGGCCACGTAGGTACGTAGGCTGCGACCGCCGCCGCGCAGCAGTAGGTATGAGTTGAACGGGAACGCGAAGCTCCCCTTAGGTAGGTAGACCGTAGGATAGGTCTGTAGGGTCTAACCCCAACGGTGATTCCCAACGGCGATCACGGAATGTTCTGGAATATTCTTGGTACGGTGCTTAGGTCTCAACCAGGCACAGCCGACGTCGATTTAGAAATCAACGAGCTCAAGCAGAGCGGCCGACCGCGCGGAGACGCTTGAACCGGTTTCCGTATTGTTAGGGGTCCGCGCAGCGCGTAGTATGCAATTGCGCGGCGATTAAAACGTTTTGCGTTTGTCAAGATTTTAAAGGGTTCTTTAGAGAAGAAATATTAGCTATCAGCTTAACGACCTGTGTATTTAGAGGTAGCTAGGAAGTTAATCGTTTTTAATGTAAATAGTTAATCTAGATAGTTAAGTTTATACTTTTAAGTTAATTTTAAGAACTATTTTAGATGGTAACGCTTACAACGTTACATATTACAGAACGACACTCAAACACTCAAGTGGAGATCTCTTCTTGAGTATAGATAGAAAAGAATGCAAATACATACAACGTATACATGCATCCTTGTCTATCTTTACTTAAGAAGAGATCTCCACTTGAGTGTCGTACGTAGGGGTACGTCTCCAAAAACCTGGTCACAGATTAATGTCACTCTGATTTATTTCATTGTTGAACAAATTAAACCTTACTACATAAAATACCTATTATTCAGTTATCAACTCTATACAAATCAAATTATTTCCAGGTTTATTATTGAATTATATTAATATTATTGAAAACAAGTTAGGTACGGTAGGTACCTAATTACATTTGCGAATTAATTTTCAAAACTATTCAAACTCAGTTCGATCGAAATATAGGCCACCGTAGCACGTAGCCAGTAGGTATTGAATGAATATCTTAACTATTATCTTAACAATATTATCTTAACTTTTATAAAAGTTACTTTTATAATAGTTAGGATAATAGTTAAAATTCATTAAAAGTATAAAACCGTAAAATCATCTTAACTATTATATAACTATATAACTATATTATATTATAATAAAACCGTAAAATCATCTTAACTATTATAAAATCGTAAAATCATGAGGAATTAAAAAGTAGCGGTTTACTTCATATAAAATCAAATAACACTCGATAGTGCGATTTAAATGACGTGCAGCGCCATCTATTGACAAAATTGTTCGTTTGTTTGTTTGTTAGCACATCACGCAAAAACTACTGAACCAATTTTGATGAAACTTTTTTTGTTTGATAGCTTATGATCTGACTTAAAATCTGGTATATAATTTGTGCGGACGAAGTCGCAGGTAAACACTAGTGAGGAATAAAAAAGTTCCGGTTCTCTTCATATAAATTCAAATAACATTCGATAGCGCGATTTAAAAACGTGCAGCGCCATCTATTGACAAAATTGTTAGTTTGTTTGTTTGTTCGCGCATCACGCAAAAACTACTAAACCGATTTAGATGAGACTTTTTTTGTTTGATAGCTTATGATCTGACTTAAAATCTGGTATATAATTTGTGCGGACGAAGTCGCGGGAAAACACTAGTATTATATATCCTAACACATGAACGCAAAATGGGAAAACCAATGTTATATCAATAAGGCGTGCGTTCTGCACACGTGTTTGGAGAAAATCCGAACGAAATGTGCCGAACCGTACATAGCACGCCTACGCATATTAAAAATAACATTGAAATTAACTTTTTGGGATTTCAATCCGAAAACTTACACATACCTACTTTCTGTGTACCTAATATATAAAACACGAAATTTCGTTTTGAGTTCTCTACTGCGTCGAAAAAAATTTGTAATCGTTTCGGATCGACGACGTTGATAATGAATCAGTCCGTCTTCTGACTGTCAATCAGTCCTTTTAATGTTAAGTGTAATGTAACATAATAGGAACTTTATTTTCAGCCTGCCCATGCCATTGCGTCACACTAATTTAAAACACATGTGAATAAGAGAACTCCTCGCAGGCGCATGCGCCGAAGCGTCCAACAACCCTTCCCCTGTGTAATTTTTGCGAGGCTAAACCGAGCCGACTGCTAGGCCTGGCGTAGGAGCGAGGCTCGATAGCCATAAACGAAGTATGATCACATATTTTCAAGTCAATGACATTTTTAAACACGATCAAGATACTAATTGCTGTGTCCGTGGTAACAAATCAAAGTTACAGATGGCTCAAAGATTTTCATACAAATCTTATCATTTAAACCATATAATTTTAACGGAAATTCACAGAAATTGGAAGTTAAGCGGAAATTATACAAACCACAGACAAAGAGATTAGTTTCTAGAAAGCTTTATTGTGAAAATAGTATAAAACTTCGTTCGTATGCAGCGCGCGCGCGTTCGAGTGAATACCTACCTACTAAGTATTTAATAAACTTCAGACATTTCGAGGCGCCCTGGTTCGCTTACAAAAAATCTCTTTAATTAGTGACATGTCCCTCAAACTCCTCAAACTCATGCGGTAAAAGTTTGTCTTAGGTAGTTTGAAGTAGTTACTCAGTTGAGATTCTCGATTGATTAAGTAGTTTGGTCGATGAAACCGATGGCCGATGGGGCCGAAAAGATCTCGAGTGGCGACCGCGTACCTACCGGAAAGCGCAGCGTGGGTAGGCCTCCCACAAGACCGACGCCCTGGTGAAGGCAGCGAAAACCCGTTGGATGAGGGCATAGCTACCGCCGTATCTGCCGTATCAATTACGGGCGCCCCCGACGCGTGTAAGCAAAAATTAATAAAAACTTCCCAAATTTCTTCATCGGCTATAAATGTTTTTTTTTTTTTTTATTTATAATTTAATGGCATTTTGCTTGTGCGTAGCATTTCCGCCAGTGTCAAGTGTAATTTATGGGAGTATCTATCCCAATCTCAGGGATTGTTTTTGTTCAAGAACAAGAAGAGATTGAGGATTGCGGAGCCTCGTGGCAGGCAAAAACGCGACGCGCGAAAACCACGCGAGACGTGTGCTCGGGTCAATTCCTGCAACGTGACTCCTATAAATGATTTAATAAATCAGTTTGCCGAAAAAAAAAGACAAGGAGTGTTTAAAATTTTGGAAAAAGTGACGGATAATTATGATGAATAAAATATTTCTTTTAATTTTACGCAAACATTTTTTTTTCTTTTGTGAGAAACCTTTACCCTTCATAAGGG
This sequence comes from Agonopterix heracliana, assembly GCA_963693445.1. Taxonomy (NCBI): domain Eukaryota; kingdom Metazoa; phylum Arthropoda; class Insecta; order Lepidoptera; family Depressariidae; genus Agonopterix; species Agonopterix heracliana. The sequence continues at coordinate 7,877,405 of OY856321.1, forward strand.
CCCCCAAACAATTGTTTATATGGGGTCCCGCCAAGGCACGCTACGCCACTGGATGAGGGCAAACCGAGAACCAGTTGTTGTGGAGATCCTTGGGGTACCTATATAGGCCTATGCCCACCAGTGGACCTTCATCGGCTGAGATGATGACGTTGATTAACTTTCAAAATGTAGGTCCTCTTATTCCCATTCAACTGAACTACTTGATTTATCACCTCAGTTTACGAGCGTCTGACTCAAACTTTGTCAAGTCATCTGCAATATTATGCCCGTCTTACCTAGGTATCTGGGTAGATTAGTAGTGTTTTATTACTCGGGAATTGTTACAGCTAGTCTTTCTTCTCATTATATCGCGCCTGACCTCGAATGAGGGTCTATTGAATACCTCGTAGTTAACGATGAGGCCATCAATCACCCTCGGCCTCGTTTAAAATGGGAAAGTTGCCTATATTCAGTCACTATTAGTACAAAGAGTCACGTTGCGTGGTGTTCGCGCGGTTCGCGTTTCAGCCTGCTACGAGGCTCCACAATCCTTCTCAGTTGTGTTCTTACTCAAAAACAATCCTCGAGATTGGATAGATACTCCCAAACCACTTGACACTGGCGGAAATGCGGTGCTAACGCACAAGCAAGAAGTCAAAAAAATATTAGTACAAAACCATATTAAATTATTGTTAGTTCATATAACATTAAATTACAAATTTTAAAAACCCCCAACGCCAAAAACTAACATTTAAAAAATAATAGGTGACCGCATTATTTTTTACTTTTTAAATGTTCGTTTTTGGCGTTGGGGGTTTTTTAAATTTGTAATTTAATGTTATTTCATAATTTTTAAAGTTACATGAAAACTACTGAACCGATTTTCATGAAACAAAGCTAAGAACACTCTCGCAAAATTTAGTTTTCTACTAAAAAAAACCGCATCGAAATCGGTCCTCCCGTTTGGGAGCTACGATGCCACAGACAGACAGACAGACAGACAGACCGACAAAGGCGTCAAACTTATAACACCCCTCTTTTTGCGTCGGGGGTTAAAAATAAAATCATAGATTACTTATAATATCTAGATGCAGAAGAGTCGTATGTAAATTGTTAGCTTCATTTTTTTAAATCTTAGCTAATTTCATTTCCGAATTGACATGTTTAGGTACTGTTAGCTATACCTACATGGAGCAATCTTTGATCTAGACGGATCTAGTACTTGTTTATTAGTTCTATGAGAGCCTTAGGGAGCGTGTAATTTCTCTGTGATGAGAGCAATACATATTAGGTATGAAGACAAAATTTCCCTCTGATATATATTCGCTTGACTTATGGGCCACTCCCTCTCACCCTTATTCGTGAGAGGAGGCCTTTGCCCTGCAGTGGGATTCTATAGGCTATAACTTACTAACTTACTATGGACACTTTAATCTGGTTTTTATTCTAGACTAGCTGTGCCCGCGACTTCGTACGCGCAGAGAAGTTCTTAATAATATAAAGAGAATGAAAAAAATCATAAGAAATGCAAAGAAAGAGAAATAAATAGAAATTTTGAAAAAAAGTCGGCAAATCTAATTCAAAATCGGCAAATCCTCAAGTCTCATGGCTTAGACTGTCAGGACCCCTGCAGCATCAACACTGAAGAGTTGGAACCCAGTTATTTTATTTTAATGTTATTTATTGTTAACAAAAAAGTATTTCCGGTATGTATTATGTAGGTAGGTACGTTACCAGATAGTATTCTCAGTTATTGCTTTGTTTCTGACCCCCCCTGAGAAGGGAAATATGGTCGTGAGTTTATGTATCTATCTATATGTAATTAGGTAGTGTAGGTACATAAAAAAGGATACTGTAACTGCATGTCTTACAAAAACAGTGTCAAATATCATCAACCTGTCATTGTCCACTGTTGAGCATAGGACTCTCCCAAGGCGCGTCACGATACTATCCTCGGCCTTCCTCGTCCAGTCGCTCCGAGCTACCACGGTACATAGTACTCCACACTACCATGGTATATAGTCAACGATATCAATCTAGAGTCTACGTCTATGTATATAGTACTCCACGCCTTACGGACTGGCCAATGGCCATGGGACAGGGCAAACTGCGGCGCGAAAACCGATTTTTCAATACACTGAGTGTTGTGTCCTTCGCGTAGGCGAATTGAAAAATCGATTTTTGCGCTGCAGTTCGCCCTGTCCCGTCGCCAGGCCGTCGATACAGCGCCGGATGCTAGGCCGGATGGCGTCCCACACCTAACCAGTTAGTGGTCTAAATTGTTGGTCGTCAGTTCTTCGGAAGACATTATGACCAGCCCGAAATAGGGCTGCCATCCGTCCGGGTTTCCCCGGATTTGTCCTAGTTTGAAGGGCGTCCGGGCGGAGCCGTCACAAAAGTTTGATTCATCCTCAAAAATAAACTCGATTTCGGCATAAGCATAACAATCGAGTTGTTATGTAGCAAAATCGTGAGTTCGTTTCACTCGCTTCAGCTCTTATTTCATACATAGAAATCCTCGATTTTGGCATGACCTGGAAATGCGCTATAATATTTGGCAAAATCTCGAACTCGCTTCGCTCACTCCTAGTTTTATTCGTACATATTGAATCGATTGAGTCGTATTGCAAAATCTCGATATGTTATGAAAATCTCGAGCTCGCTCCATGTTTTTGAATCAATTTAGTCGTATATTGCAAAATCTCGAGCTCGCTTCGCTTGCTCAATTTTTTTAGACCATGTTACACTCGCTCCAGTCAGGTTTCAGCTCGTATTTCAGCAACCTATTCGTATCGATGTAAATTTAAAAGAAGATTTTAGATTGTGCAGTAACGTCCAAAGCTGAATTTTACTGTCAAAAAAATATAATTTATCGTGGTTGTCCGGGGAAAATTTCAGATTTGACTGAAATGTCCGGGGTTTTTGACGTATTTGTCCGGCAACGGCGATTCGGCAGTGGCAACCCTAGCCCGGAACGACCCAAAGCGGGGTCACATTTCCTCTCCCAAAGTCGACGCGCAATTTCAGCAATGAAGCTTTTAGCTTCGGCTCCCCATGCCCCTGTGGTCTTGGCGGTGACAGGAACTAAGAAATATTGACTCTTCAAAGCTGAGTACCAGACTCTCTTTTTTGTGGCAGTAAGTTCTGCGGCTGCTCCAGGTGTCCGCGACGTGCGACTGAGGTCTGGCGGGGAAGGTGCTTACGCATTTAGTGTGCCACAGGAGGCACTTGCTTTTCTGCCAGGACACCAAAGCTAGGCCGTAGGCCGTTGGTCTTTACATACACAGAATAGGCACATAAAGTATGATAAGTACAATTAGATTTGTGTAATTTGTACACTTGGAGCAGTTGGAGTATACTAACTTTCATTTACTCAACCTCTGTGAGTAAATTTTTAAATATTTATAACTTTTGATTGTGTAAACCGATTCCGATGAAATAAAGCCTATATTATGTTAATCCAAACTTCATCCATAAATCAGATTCTCATATGTATGTACTTGCTGATGAAAATGTGATATTTTCATTAAATAAAAAAAAACAAAAAGTTCTGCACCAAGATTCGAAACCATCAACTCGTGTTTGAAAGTCTGACCATATACCAATTACGCTACTGAGCTTTCTGAAAAAAGTGTTGAAAAAAGCAATTAGTATTTACCATACTGAATCTTCGCAAATGCATAAACGCGCAGACCACCGACTTTAAATACTCATAACTTCTGATTGAATTAACTGATTGCGATGAAATAAAGCCTACACGTTAATCCAAACTAAGCCCTATATTTTTGTGAAAACGCCATCCAAATCGGCTCAGTAGTTTTTATGTTATGCGTGAATTAAATTCAGTAACGCTCGCGACTTTTTCTTTGATTACTCATAACTTTTGATTGAATAAACCGATTGCGATGAAACATAGCCTATATTTTAATCTAAGCCATGCCCTACACTTCCGTGAAAACCCCATCCAAATCGGTTCAGTAGTTTTTAAGTGATGCGCGAACAAACAAACAGACAAACAGACAAACAGACAAACAGACAAAAATTCTAAAAATGGTCTTAATGTATTCCATTACGTATCCTAAACACCCCCAATTATTTTTTTTGTAAATATCTTCAATGTACATCATCGCCAAGTTTAGAATTTTATTATATGTATAGATAGATATAGATAAAATCCGTTATTTTTAAATGTTTTCATTTTATGGAAAGAAGATAATTAAAAATGTTGATGAACATTGTTAAAACTGTGGTTCGGTTTCATTACGTTAATAATGAAATATAACTTTTATTTTTATTCTTCCAGACAACCTCAGGATAGAGGAAATAAAATTAAGAAAACAGGTAGGTGTTACAAAGAAAAAATCATAGATAGGTATGTAAATAGTAGTCGGTAGTTGTAACAAAGCTTCTGACCACACCGAAGGGGAATTTGGTCGTGAATTTATGTATGTATGCATTAGTATATCTATTAAGTTAAGGGTATATTATTCGGACCGCGCTCAATACAAACGTACTATGGTGATATTTTCAATACTAACCAATTAAAATCAATGAAATTTTGTAGAAACAATCTAGAAACAAATTTCTATGCTTGTATGGAGTCGGATTTTCGTTAAAATGTATAGTTTTCAAGTTACAGTACCTCAAAGATTTCCATACAAATCTTAAATTAATCCTAGCATTGAAACTGTATATTTTAACGAAAATCTGACTCTATAGAAGCATAGAAATTTGTTTCTAGATTGTTTCTGCAAAATTTCATTGACTTTAATTGGTTTGTACCTATTGAAAATATTACCATAGTACGTTTGTATGCAGCGCGCATTTCCGCTCTCGGAATAATATTCTCTTAATGTTCAAATTGTTTATTTCAGGTTTTAGTGTCTGAAGTGCGTAGGTGGCTTTGTAAACTTTCTCTCTTTCAAGGGTCATGTAGGAAGAAATGTCTACAGATAAGCCTATCCTTTGGACTTGTCTACTATGCTGTATTAATCTTTATTTCCCTGTGTACAATAAAGTTTTAAAAGAAAAATAATTTGTAAAGAAATTGTACTTTCTAGTTCGGTTGTTGTTTACATCTCAAGCCGGTCACATTGGAATGGGATATACCTACTTTTTCTATTAAAACTTCTGTACCTACTACAGATGATAACGGTATAAATAAACCCCAGAGATATTAAGTATATGTCAGCTAAAGAACTTTCAGTTGAAGCCACTAAGAAATAAATACCGCGCGAAACTAAGGCTGGCACGAAAAATCTTTTATGTAGAAAAAACTAGGCATAAGTAATTAGGCATTTTGTGGGTAAATGCTTCGATCAAAATAAAATGAATGGATAGGCCTTACGCGAACATTTCAAACCAGAAAAATGAGGCAAAACAAATGACAGGTTTACTTCAAATTTGTATGCAAGTGCCCTAGATTTGACAGATAATGGCGCTAGTTTGTATGTACCAAGTGCACCAGTAGTTTGCTTCAACTTACCGCGCTTTAGGCCTATCCATTAATTGTATTATTTTGATCTAAGGGTAAATGTCACTAAAGAGACAGACACGTAAGCGTAAGCGCTATTACACAGCCCCCCCGCATTTTTCAAGATGTTTGCCTGAAGTAGGTACAAAGACGCAGACACTCGTTTTCGAGGCGGCATGCTAGGCTATGCCCACTGGTGAGACTTTAATTAACCAAACACAAGGATTTGTAGCAGTCGCGTTGCAGGGTCTATTACTGGGCGGTCGTGTGTGTATGGTGCCTGCTCTTTGGCCTGTCATGAGGTGACCATTTTGTGCTGGCTCAAGTTAGAGTTCTCTTCATCTTACATTGTAAGTACATAGTTCAAATAGGTACCTACCAATATAAATATTAATTACTTTCATTAAAAAAATGTACAGTTCCTAAATCTACATATTAAGTATCTTATTATGTCTTATTATCTACAAGTAAATCTAAGAGCTGCTTCCTTGAACTGAGCCTGCGAACAATGGAACAAGTCTATGTCTTTAGCTACTTCATTCAATATGCGTAATGCCGTCGTGGTCGGAGCATGAGTAAGTACATTAGTCCTGCACGAGGGCACTGCGAACAGCTGGTCTTTGGGTCCACGCCGCAACCGTGTGTTCGGTACCAGTAGGATCATGGCTTCTAATACTTTGGGATTATTTAGCTTCCCTCTAAATATCTTGAAAAGATTGGTCACAAGTGCTAAATTCTTGCTTTTAAACTATTGGATTGTGGGTAGGTTTGTGAAGCCGGGAACGCGTGATAAACTAACGCCCATACATGCCTGAGGCTAGGAGCCTGTGCCCTGCAGTGGAACGTACGAGTATAAAGTCTAATGGTGATGATGATCATGACAAACCCGCAATTTAAATTGCCAGCTTTTAGTGTCCGCATTAAATATCGACAGGAAAATGTACGTGGCGTTCCCCAGAGGACGAAAAAAGGATAATATCATCTTTCCACATGCCAATAAGGTTCAGTAATTCACAGAACTCGCCATATACATGGTTGGTGTAAAAAGACCTATCCCGAAAACTTCGTAGCTTAGAAAACACCCCACGCTTCGTCATCAATAAAACAAAAACCAACTTAAATGCCCTCCGCAACACGGAACGCACCCGGCTCAAAGGAATTCATCACACTAGAAGCATTCCCGCGTTGAATGGCTAGAGAAATCCTTTGGACCAGATACGAACCCGAGCGGGGATCGTTCCCGCTCTCAACAAGCCTCCTGCCCAGGTCTCGCACAAAAGCCTTGGCCTCACAACCCAAAACACCAGACGTTTCTACTGCTAACGGCACAAAGATGTAAAGGGACTCTAAGGACCGTTTTCACCACTTCCGGGTAAGTTCTTGTTAGCTTATCCGACAGATATTTTGACATAATTTCATACAAAATAAGCTAACAAGAACTTATTCAGAAGTGGTGAAACAGGCCCTAACTCTGACATATTGATGGGTACCTACTTTCACCCCTTTGGGTTTTCAGGACCCTGTATGATATTAATTTACAAAGTGTTAATGTGTTAATGCAAAACCTTGAAACAATTACTGAATGAAAAGGAAATATCTTATCTACCTAAAAAACGAGTATCTTGAACATTTTCACAAAGATTATTCAATTTCAAGTGAAGTTCCTAACAGAATATATTATGGATTTATGATGATTTCATTAACATAGATAACGAATTCTGTACTTTATGTTAATATGAGTTCCAAAGAGGACTAAAATCACAACTGCTGACAAGTTTCACTCACTACTTTACCTGTAATTATTTTATCTACTTACTCCAAAAAAATCAAGCATCGCATAATTATATAATTTTAATAGCAACACGCATTTATTATGAATATTGATACAATTATACAGAAACCCACGTACCTACTATGACACCAGTGGCGTAACAATAGGGTGGCAGGGCTGGCAAAATGCCACGGGCCCCCGACCCAAGAGGGCCCGGCCCAAGAGGCCGCGAACTCAAAAATATTTTTTTACATTGAAATGGCCATAGGCCTCCTAGTGGGACATTGACATATACAACGTACCTACCTGAACTCAACGTAATTGAGTACCTACGCTGAAAATCTCGAAGTTTATTAAAATTAAACTGAGTACCTACAACGTGACGATTTTTACTGATAGGGCCACATCAAAAGAATATGCCACGGGCCCCAGATGGTATAGTTACGCCACTGTATGCCACTGAGTTATACAGGGTGTAAGGAAATATGGGAGCAAACCAGATGAAAAAAAAACTGCTGTTCCATACTGCAAACTGATTGCAGTTTATGATGTAAGTAAGTAGCATTGCAGTTTTCAGATAGTTGCAACTCAATGCCTACTCGACTCAAACGTATGGAACAGCAGATTTGTTTTGTTCTGTCAGGTTTGCTCCCATAGCTTGCATAGTAAAAGTATTTAAGTTTGATGGGTAGAGTATGTGGTTTAAAGGTTAACTTTTCCTTACACCCTCTATCACAGGGGCGGCCAAGAAGTCTACCGCGGTCGACCAGTCGACCTTTATGGTAGCCCGCGAACTAGCCCGCGAAGGGTGAAATAAATAAAAAAATTGATAAAACTCAATTGAGTCGATTGGTACCTATCAAAAACGACATAATTAAGGGTTGAGACACATTTACCGTGGGCGATTTAGTATGGGAAGCCATTCTCCGTGTCGTCCGTCGCCGCGCTGACGGCGGACGGCTTCCCATTCTTAAGACGCTGTTATCCGGTCGAGGCCGTTTTTTGAACACGAACGAAAGTGTTTTAAAGTCTGAAAACCAATTATGTCTTAATTAAGGATCTGGCTGATAGGCGACCGTTCTCAATTACACGATTAGATTAAGTTTACTAGATAGAAAAAATCCCAAAGTTACCCCTTTTTGTTATGTTTTTTCAATACTATGATTAAACTGCTGATATTTAACTTTTTATTCTTGTACTTAACTAAATACATTAAATATTTCTAGTGAACTCCGTAGAATTTTGAGCTTAGAAACACCCATGAGCAAAGATATTGATGAAAAACACGTTTTTTTGCGATCCTGCTTTCAATTGGAGCGGGATGGCTAATTGCAAACTTATGCTTACAAGAAAGAGACGCTTGCACTTGGATAACCTGGCCTTAAGGGTATGTTACCGTTGGCACGCTCCTTACAAACGTAGTATGGTGACGTTTTCAATACTAACCAATTACAGTCAATGAAATTTTGCAGAAACAATCTAGAAACAAATCTCTATGCTTGTATGGAGTCAGATTTTCGTTAAAATGTATAGTTTTAAAGATACAGTGCCTCAAAGATTTCCATACAAGTCGTAAATTAATCCTAGAAATAAAACTGTATATTTTAACGAAAATCGGTCTCCATGCAAGCATAGAGATTTGTTTCTAGATCGTTCCTGCAAAATTTCATTGACTTTAATTGGTTAGTATTGAAAATATCACCATAGTACGTTTGTATGCAGCGCGCATTTTCGCTCTCGGAATAATATTCTCTTAATCGCAGTCGGTAAATGGGTCTCAACCCTTATCTAATAAGGGGCATTCGGAACGGAGATTTTTGGAAACTGCGAAAATAAGCTTTATATTTTAACAGCGTTGTTTGGTCGGCATGTATTGTACCCACTGTCCATTAAAGTGGCGACGGGCTCACCCCCCCGTCACACTGGACAGAGTTTCGGTACTACTGGTGAAACGTGGATGTTCTGAGATTTCAGAATATCTCTGAGTACCCCCTCGGGGAATATAGTCGTGAGCATATGCTTATGCTTGTTTGGTAAATCGTAAAAATACCTTTAAAAATCGGCATTTTCTACAATGAATGCGATACCTACAAATTAAACATGGATCTCGGTTCACAGATGACAATTTAACAATTCCAAACAACTTACATGTCAATGCAATTTCAGAAACACTGTTTTTGAAAGTTAGACCGTTGAATATCTAGAGTTTATAGGGGTGGCCAAACTTATAAAGTTGGCGGTCTAGCCTACTTGAAAAGTTTGGCCACCTCTGTTAATATTATAAGTTATAACTTCAATGTAAAGCGTGGTGGCTGTTTGCCATAGCCATTCTTGGGACGTAAACTAAAACTTACGTACAAATATTTGTATTTATTACACAAACATTTGCATATTTGAAGGCAGGTTCCAGCATAATCGACCTTTGGGCCTTAAGGGCGTCACAGACGACCGCTATAATATAAAATTACTGTCACAGACAAGCAGAATGTTTTCCTTGTTTGTGCAAACGTGCTTAATGTTGTTCGGTAATGGATATTTGTGGGTGAACTAAAAACACAAACTTGAGCCAACACAAAATAGTGGAGCTTCATTGCAGGCCGGAGAGCAGGACATAACACAACCGCCCAGTAACAGACCTGCAACACGACTCCTACAAAACCCTTGTGTTTGGTCTCAGTTGCACCAGTGGGCCTAGCATGACGTCTCACAGTGGGAGATTGGACTAATCTAGCCGATGAAAAGTCATTACAAACATGTGTGAAATAAAGATATAAAAACTACCACAAATGATACCTCTTTAGTTGATAACGTACTGGCCATATGCATAATTATTTTTTTTAGCGCGCGCTTACAAATTCATGATATTTGACGAGAATAAACTTTTCACGTTGCGAATGTTATTATTTCGTTGAAATTTAAAATTAAGGTGGCTTCAATATTTTTCTAGAAAACAAATTTAATTGATATGGAAATAATATATGCGGGTATGTAGAATAATTTAATATGTTTACTTTATTTGTTAGTTGTAATAATCGGTATTTACAGACTATTCAAAATACAAAGCCATAGTTTTATAAAATTTGCTACGTTTAATGGTCTATAAGTCCCAGGATCGGTCCGGATCAGTCTTGAATTTGTATCTATTTATCAGATACTTTATTCAGGTCTCCAGAAGTATAAATATTAGTTGCCCCAATCTGCCCGATTTATTTAAAAATTGAAAATGATAAATAGATAAAAATAAATGTTTTCTACAATTTCCTCAAGTACATCGAGAGTATTCAAATAAAATTAAAGTAATTTTTTTAATAAACGTATTGCAGTTAATCTTAGTATAAGATTACGCGTACATATATGTAGAATTTATTTTTTTTATAAAAATAAAAAAAAAAATTTTTATTACATATTCATAATTTTTTTTCTTTTAATTTGTCGTAAACATGTGGCCAACTGCTATTCTATACATCGATTCGGGATTTTACGGCATACCCCTAGGACTAATACTTTTCATCGGCCAGATTAGTCAAATCTCCCACTGTGCGTCTGCGAGAAAGATCGAGACGTGTCTGCGTCTTTTTGCCATGGGAACTTTCTCGTATGTCCTGCTTGGATTACTCCAAGCAGGACATACGAGAAAGTTCCCATACGAATAAGCACCTTATTCTTACGAATAAGCATAGCATCATCATCATCATCATCATCATCATCATCATCATCATCATCATCATCATCATCATCATCATCATCATCATCATCATCATCAGAGATATTCTGAAACCTCAGAACATCCACATTTCAGTAACGAAACCACAGCCGAAACTCTATCAAGTTTGACGGGAGTGAGCCCGTCGCCACATGTAATCGACGTGAGTTACAATACCTACATGCCTTGAAAATGAGGCATGCAGGTTGGTTGGAGTTTAATTTAGGTTTTCTTAATTAAGAAATCTTTTAAATATTTTGATGAGGTATACGTACACTGAATGACAAAAGGACTTAAAAGCCATTCAGCTATTTTACTATCTTCTAAATTGCATTTGGAAGGCAATTAAAATTCTCGTTACGTTGACTATGAAACTATGCATTTCAAAATTGTAAGGACATTTTAAAAAGAGAAATACAATGCATAAATTAATTCGCTAAATGAAATAAGTACATACTTACGTAGGTACATAAACTCATGAAACATAATCTATGTACTTAAATTTCATATTATAAAAAGGAAAGATTAGATTTTTTGTTTTTTTTGTTTGTTTGTATTGAAAAGGCTCCGAAACTACTGGACCGATCGATCTGAATAATTCTTTCACCATTAGAATTCAATTCAATTTCAATTCATTTATTTTGCATCAGATCATAGATCCATAGAGGAGTTAGTAACAATGACTTAAGATATACGCTATAGAATAGAATAGAATAGAATAGAATGCTATATTATTAATGTATAAGCCTAAAAATGGCCAAGTGAGTGTCGGGAAGATGCTAAGGCGTAGGCGGTACGAAGTTCGCAGCAGTCATCTAGTTCGTAATATAAGTGTATTAGGGGAGTGAATTTTAGAAATATTTAATACTAGTGTTTTCCCGCGACTTCGTCCGCACAAATTATATACCAGATTTTAAGTCAGATCTTAAGCTATCAATCAAAAAAAGTTTCATATAAATCGGTTCAGTAGTTTTTGCGTGATGCTCGAACAAACAAACAAACAAACACACAAACAAACAGACAAACAGACAGACAAAATTTCTAAAAAAGGTTGATTTCGAGTCAGGGATACCTAAAAACCATATCGTAATCTTTTTTTTTGTAAATATCTTCAATGTACAGACACACTTCAGTTACAGTTTTATAATATTTATTATTGTTGATATGTTTCAGCCCATGCCCCAGTGAAGATCAGTACAGTTCTGGTAAACTTGTAAAATTGCTACATCATTTTCAATCCGCTTCAGTAAGTGCCTTGGCTTAACGAATACCGCCGTTGAATTGCAATATCCGGGAAAAAAATGCTTATCATGGGCATTTCCGAAGCACAGAGGCGTTCGAAATGAAATACAACAAAAAAAGTCACCCATAATACAGGGTGCAAACTTAAAGCGGTACTTCAGACCATCGCGGAAAGAAAATCTGCTGTTCCATAGAAAATGCCAACAGCTACTCGAACAAATATGAAACAGCAGTTTTTTTTTGCGATTTTATGGTTGGTCTTCTAGTAAAAGTTGTTCAGTTCGATGGTCGGAGGCACCCTTTTAACCCTTTGTCTGTGGATGTCACGGATCCGTGACTAAGACAATAACTGGAGTCTGGAATCTCCACTGACGAGAGGTTAAGAATGTAACGCATTAAAGTTTACACCCTGTCACAATAAAAGGTTCAGAAGTGTAAATCCACTATCTTTGCCAACCGTACGTATCGATATCATTATCACTACAATCTTAAGCTACTTACAATTATTGGTTTAATCATGACAGTAGTGATAGCCGACGGCGAGGAGCGATAGGACGTGATGAGCATCCTAAACGAGTTTTATATTACCCTTGTATTGTAGGTACCTACGGACGTCTGAAAATTTACCCCGGGGCTCAAGGGAACGTTTCTTGAAGGCTATTTTAATGTTGAAAATAAGATTGAATCTTTTTCTCAGATAATAATGAAGTTACAACACTTAGGCCCACTTGCGCCAATCACGGGTTAGCAATTAACTCCGGATAAAATGGCTCTTTCAGTTGTTTTTCGATACAAAAAGTCATGGGTTACCAACTTAACCTGGAGTTTATTGCTAACCCAGGTTGGCGCAAGTGGGGCTTATTTGCCTACTATTCCATGTTTTGCCTGCCGCGGAGGAGGCGATGATTCGATCCCCGTGGATACGACTCGTACCAATGAGTTTTTCGGAATTTATGTACGATTTGTAACACCACTGGCTTTTCAGTGAAGGAAAACATCGTCAGGAAACCTGCATGCTGCAATTTCGAGGCATGTATTGTAACCACTGTCCATTATAGTGGCGACGGGCTCACTCCCCGTCACACTGGACAGAGTTTCGATACTACTAGTGAAACGTGGATGTTCTGAGGTTCCAGAATATATATGACTCTCCTCTCGGGGAATATACAGGGTCCTTCTTAATATGCTGACACATTTTTAAGAGAATATTATTCACAGAGCGAAAATGCGCGCTGCATACAAACGTACTATGGTGATATTTTCAATACTAACCAATTAAATTTAATGAAATTTTGCAGAAACAATCTAAAAACAAATCTCTATGCTTCTATGGAGTCAGATTTTCGTTAAAATATACGGTTTCAATGCTAGGATTAATTTAAGATTTGTATGGTATACATTTTACTATACATTTTAACGAAAATTTGACTCCATACAAGCATAGAAATTTGTTTCTAGATTGTTTCTGCAAAATTTCATTGACTTTAATTGGTTAGTATTGAAAATATCAACATAGTACGTTTGTATGGAGCGCGCTCCGAATAATATACCCTTAAGGGCATGATCAGACCGTCAAACTGAACAACTTTCTCTATGGCAACAACATTGAAATCGTCTGCTGCTCCGTCAGTGCGTCATCGTGTGTGACCCCCTAAGCACGATTTTTAACTCAAGCTTTATGAAAGAGTAGGTTTATTAAACTAGGGGTTCGTTAGGACCCGGACTGTATTACATAAACCAAAACTCATACAACTTCTCTTCAAAGCTCGAGATATGAATTAACACACCGTAACTAAAGAAGTCTCTTTAAATAGCCCGTGTAGCCTAGGGTATTAAGTTTTAAATCTGTTTGATTCACGAGACTTTTAAATAGAAATGAACTGTATGCCACTACATCAAACTTCAACAGGATTTAATTTGATAAATAAGTTGTGGTTGTGGCATATTCTATACACCGTGGAATCGGGGTCGTTTTGAAACCGGAACAGGGTGCTTCAGACCGTCAAACTGAACAACTTTTATAAGGGGACCAACTTTGAAGTCAGAACAATCAGAACATACATATATACTCACGCCTGTGTCTCATTGGGGTAGGCAGAGACAATTGATCGCCTTCGGCTACGATCCTGTCACACCTCTTTTGCGTCTTCCTCTAACAGTCGTAAGTCGTTTCATACATGCTCGTCGGTTTCGGGTACTTTATCTAAGCTACCAATTTGGTCTACGTACGTCTATTGCGACCGCTTTCGACTCTTCCATTCACACTAGCTTTATATATTTCATACGTCAGTCTACTATCATATCACTCATCCTTTCCACATGACCAAACCATCTCAGCATCCCTTTTCAATCCTATTGTGAATATAATTATCCTCTTTCAATCCACATCTTTCTCTAATTAATAATGTAACAATGTTACAATGTTACAACTGTATCAATGTTACACTGTTTCGTATTCTGTCATTCAGTCGACAATCAGATCTAGCTATTTCTGATATCAATCAGATACTCGTATTTCTGTCATTTAACAATCAGAAATAGATTCACAATCAACGTTACATAAATGGCACAGCCAAAAGACCTCTCGAGAGCTCTTTTTAGGGTTCCGTACTCAAAGGGTAAAACGGGACCCTATTACTAAGACTCCGCTGTCCGTCCGTCTGTCTGTCTGTCTGTGATAGTTAGACAGTTGAAATGGCATCACAGATGATGTATTTCTTTTGCCGCTGTAACAAGAAATACTAAAAAACAGAATACAATAAACATTTAAGGGGGCTCCCATACAACAAACGTGATATTTTTTGTTCGTTTTATAGATAATGGTACGGAACCCTTGGTGCGCGAGTCCGACTCCCACTTGGCCGGTTTTTGTACTAGATGAGTAAACATACCGAATACGACTATCTTTATGAATCAAATAAACCGTTTAGTGCCACCCAACAACAGGCAATATGTAGTGGACTAACCCCTTGACTTGTGTAGGTAAGTGCGTTCACACACGATGACGCACTGACGGAGCGGCAGACGTCAGTCCATAGTACCCTACGAGCATATACCCCTATAGAGACGAGATGCGAATTTAAAAGAAAACAATTCTGTCAACTAGCTGCGGTGCGGGGGGGACGAAAATGCTCCAAAGTACTACGAAGTCTATTCGAAACAATGGCGGAAAACAAAGGAGTTGCGAAATATATAAGTGACAAGTCACTGATGAGTTGACAGAGTTGGGTCGCCTTATATTACGTCTCTATAGGGGTATGTACTCGTAGATAGTACCACACCCGGTGCGTCAATGCGTCCCCGTGTGTGCTTCTACGTGCGGTTTCATACAACTCCTATCCTTGCTTCACAAATGACGGACTGACGTTTGCTGCTCCGTCAGTGCATCATCGTGTGTGAACGCCACTTATTGTGTCAATTCGGACAACAATTTTCTTGTATTTTATATGAGAGTCTATATAGTATTTATGTCAATCAATGGGCTGTGGGCAAAATACATCCCATTTATTCCTTTGGATGTCGTAGACGACTGAAGGATGGTGTTTTTTCGTTTGTTTACTATGTAGATGGGAAGCTTTATCATCATCATCATCCTAGCCTCCTCTCTAAAGGAAGTTGTTCATGATTCGTAGACAAGCAGAGCGCGTATACCTACTGCATGGAAAGGGATTAGGATATTCTATGACAAAAATATATGACAAATCGTGCCTTTGTTTGACTTAGTTGCAACATTTCAATTCTTAGCGATAAGACAGCCTTATTTTTGGCCTTCGGATTTGATGACAATTATTTAAAAAAAAAATTACAAAATTAAGAAACTCGAATTTTTTCAATATTATTTCTTCTCGCTCTATCGTAAAAATGGCGTCAAACTTGGTGTGATTTTATAACAACCTCGTAACAACCAATAAAAGTGTAGGTTGCTCTCGTATAAAGGGAAAAAACAAAAAAAAATTGCATGTTATTATATCGTGCGGAACCCTCGGTACACGACTAGTCCGACTCGCACATGGCCGGTTTTTTTTTTAATGTAATGAACAAAAAAGTTCGATTCAATTATAATGGCACGCCCAGTGGCGCAACCCTTGATCCCCTGGAAAATTGCTGGAAATACGTTCAATTTGTGTAGGGAATGAAATAATCCATCCATGTTCACATTTGAAACGGTTTTAAAATCTCTTCCGACGGCTGATCCAATAATGTATTCTAGAAACTTTGCAAAAACTCTGTCCATTTCTGGCCCATGACAACAGTTGAATTCCTATAGCCTATTTTTTGTGATGTTGAATTAATGATACTTTCTCATTGTTTCCTCATTTAAAATGCAAATAATTCGAGCAACGCATATTTTATCATCGAAAGCGTCGGTGGCGTGTTGCGGAGAGCATAGAAACCCAATCTTGAGGTCCAGGTTCGAACCCGCCGACGAAATGCCATTTACCATAGAGTTTTCTAACTTATGTACCTACGTAATACCGACTGCTCTCAAACGGTGAAGGAAAATATCGTGAGGAAACCTGCATACGCTGAAGAAGATATTCTGATGCGTATGTGAAGTCTACCAATCCGCATTGGGCACGCTTGGTGGACTAACGCCCATACACCCTCCCTGAGGGTAGGCGCCCTGCAATGGGACAATAAACGCAAAACTAGAAAGTAGTTAGTTTCGAAAGCTGAATCGAATTATCATGGTTTCAACATAATATAATATATATTTTTTTTAATATTAAATAATTTGTATGTAAAATTTAAAATTTACTGAACTCGATACTACTTACTACCAAAACAAGATTCTTTAAAGTATATCCATGAGCACGTTAGCACAGAGATTGTTAGCCTAGAACGATTTAATGGTACGTCTAGAATCTAGACGTTCTAGACGTATTAGCACTTTCATTCATTGAATTTTTGATTGTTGATCATTTGAACTGTTGATATCTTAATCTTAACTATTATAAAACCGTAAAATCGTGAGGAACAAAAAAGTTGCGGTTTACTTCATATAAAAGCGATTTAAATGACGTGCAGCGCCATCTATTGACAAAATTGTTAGTTTGTTTGTTTGTTCGCACATCACGCAAAAACTACTGAACCGATTTTGATGAAACTTTTTTGTTTGATAGCTTTTGATCTGACTTAAAATCTGGTATATAATTTGTGCGGACGAAGTCGCGGGAAAACACTAGTTACTTATGAAGTGTTGAGATTTTGAACCGTTGATTATTTGATTTGCTGACCTTATGGGTTTGATATTTTGAATGTTGATCTTGACTGTTGAACTAGAGTATCAATCCCTTGCTGAAATGATAACAATTATCATTTTTGCCTCAAAACTTAAAATGCGAATAACATAAAATTTTAACCATCAAAATTATGAAATTAATAGAATAGAATAGAAAACTTTATTTTCGACCAACTGGGATCACAATGTTTCGATCTAATTATTTTTTATTATACTTAAATCAGTTGGGGTGTATGAGGTTTTGCGCTTATTCATTAACACGTTGTATAGGCTGTAATGACGATGATGATATTTTGTCGACACAACGAACGTTGTGGAACGTAATGGAGACCTTTTTGAGTTTTTGCCTGTTATTCCTGTTTATCTGTATGTCTGTTTGATTGTGCGCGCATCATTTAAAAACTTCTAAACCGATTTAGATGGGTTTCAACGAAAGCATGGGTCTTAGCTTAGTATGGATTAACATTTGACTTTATTTGGTCGCAATCTCGCAATCGCATGCCTAAATCATTCTAGGTTCATACTCATCAAAGATATGAGTAGGTATTAAAGTCGTCGGTGGTCTGATGCGCGTACGAAGTCGCGGGAGCAGCTAGTCGTTCATAAATTCTGGACAAATATACAAAGGAACTTACTCTTAATTAGGTACATAGTACATACTTAACGTTATCTAATAGTAAAAGAGATAAGTGTACTTTTTGCAACCATCAGTAGCAAGGCTGATTCAGTGTTTATGGGGTGTAGAGCATCTCTGTAATGGGGATGGACCAGGTCTGCCTGCATAACTTCAGTCGGTTTAGGAGTTACAGCCATTTAAAGGTCAGTAAAAAATTAACGATCAGCTGCAAGGCCGATCGTATGATATTATTGTAGTATGCACTGTAGCTATGTGACACAGTGCATAGCTAGTAAATTTTTTGCTGACCTTTAAACGTCTGTAACTCCTAAACCGACTGGTCCATCCCCATCACAGAGATGCTCTAAACCCCATAAACACTGAATCAGCCTTGTTACTGATGGTTGCAAAAAGTACACTTATCTCTTATAACATAAATAGGACCCGTAATATCGGTCGTTGTTTACCGCGTGATCTTTGAACTACAAAAATCACAAACATAGGCGACAAAAACGGTCCCTTTTCCTAGAAAACGTAACGTTTTCACGTAACAGTTAATTATCCCATTTTCAGCCCGCTAACAATCGTTTTATTTTCGGGATATAAGTTGCAAGTACCTATCTGAGGGTCTATCCGGACATTCGAGCTTCGCATTTGCGTGAACATTTTCTTTGTCACCACGTAGCACAGCATCGAATTTTTCCGTCGCTCCATCCTTTTCTGTCACTCAGGAACGTCATTTGTTAGAGCATATAAGATAGACGGAACGCGATCGCACGCGGCGTGCTGTTCCGTGTTGTTCCGTTCCGTCTATCTTATATGCTCTAGCAAATGACGTTCCTGAGTGACAGAAAAGGATGGAGCGACGGAAAAATGCGATGCCGTGCTTCCTGATGTAGATCAACCCTAACTTTATATTAGGCGTTGCGTAGGATTCTTAAGTGTAAATTACCAAATCGTCGAAAAGTGTAATAATAATAAAGTCAAAACCATCAAGCTTTACAGTACGAGAGAATTTCGTTCTGCGTTTAACATCGTAACATACCTACACGTAATGTATTTTAGTCAGTTACGAAATTAAGTTCGCGTAGAGGTGCTACGCTACGGCGTAGGCATACGCTACGAGGCTACGAGTTATCAACATGGTAATTATTTTCTCTGCAATTATTATGTTAAAATCTTTTCTTATTACTTCGAAGTTTATTTTATTCAATTTTAAATTTTTTTGGTTCGTTTTTTGAAACAAAACTCTTCACCAGAAAAAGATGGAAAAGGTTAATCAAGATATTGTAAGATAATCGAGGGCTGCAGCCAATTCACATTCGGTTCAATCGGGGAAAAACAGCTTTTCCATACAAAACTGCAATCCTACACGACCCAAATATACAGGGTGTTAGGATAGACATTTTGCATTACTTTAACGGTTGATTGTACTCATGATACTGGCCAATTTACCCAAAGGAGCAAAGAGAAATTATCAAAAAAAAATAACTTTTCATACAAACGTTCGATCAGTTAATCCAAAGTTATTATTTCTAATATCTGTTTCTTATCGAAAGTTGTTCAGTATCATGGGTTTAATCACCCATTATACTGGGTCCAACTTTATATGCTGACACGTTATTAAGGGGATGATCAGACCATGAAACTGAACAACTTTCTCTATGGAGCCAACAACGAAATTGTGAAAAAAAATCTGCTGTTCTATACTAAACTGCAAACCAACTTGAGCCAAATGTATGGGACAACAGTTTTTTTTTTTCGCGATTTCGATGTTGATCCCTTAGAGAAAGTTGTTAAGTTTGATGGTCCTATCATGCCCTTAAAAAGTGTCAGCATATTAAAAAGGACCCTATATAAGTAATGCATCTAACTATGAATATTTTATGACTTGGGTGCAAAAATATTCATATTCATCATACAAATGTTTGTCCTTTATGGGATTTGCTCCCATAGTAAATGTTGTTTGATTCTTCTTATTGTGTGGGCATGCCCTTGTGTCAGAGTTTATTCAAACCGCCTTATACGGCCGGCCTCTGACGTGTTTTTTTGTATGTTTGAAGGGTAGAATTTATAAGGATGCTATTGATACCAATTTTACCCTGTATATCCACATAGTAACTAAATGGGAGGTAAATAATGATTCCGTCAAAATAAGCTGCCTTCGCAATAACTTACAAAGGGCTTTCAGTTTCTTCCTCTTAATTTATTTCTTTTATAAAATAACTAGCTGGTTCCACGTGTAAAATATTCCCATAGAATAATTTTATGAGCACTTCAAAGTCAAAAGTTGAAAGGATGTTTGGATTCAATGGACGGTGGAGAAAAAATACTTCCATACTTTATTTATTTAAGTACCTACCTAAAAGGCACCTCTAAAAAGTAAGTTAAATAATTTTCTTCAACATATGCTCACGACTGTATCTCCCGAGGGGGTAGTCAGAGAAATTCTGAAACCTCAGAACATCCACGTTTCACTAGTAGTACCGAAACTCTGTCCAGTGTGACGGGGAGTGAGCCCGTCGCCACTTATAATGGACAGCAGCAATACATGCCTATAAATTGAAGCATGCAGGTTTCCACACAATGTTTTCCTTCACCGAAAAACCAGTGGTTCTACAAATAGTACGTAAATTCAGAAAAACTCATTGGTACTAGTTGGCTGGACGGGGGGATCGAACCATCTACGATTTTCCATACTTACATTTACACCCTATTTCACCCCTTAAAGGGGTTTAGGCTCCTGAGATGTACAAGTTAGCTAGGTGGTAAGCGAGGAAAAAATCGTCCAATGAGAGCGCTTCAATTTCCCAATGACGTGATCGAGCGATCGCGCTATTGGCGGATTGTTTCCTTGCTCACCACATCGCTACCTCGCACATCTCTGGTGGAAAAGCAGCCGAAGTTTCGAAAAATCCTTTCTTAGTTCACTTCTGTAGAATATCTTCCGTGGTAGGCTGTGCGTAGTCTGTCAGTCAAGCATGGAACTGTTGAAGATATTCAAGCGGACAAAGTCGCTGACAAAAGCAATTAAAAAGTGTTCCATTTTGCCAATTTCGGTACGAAACACTAACAGAACATTACTTAATAAAAAAAACACTTCAGTTCGTTAGGAGCTGGAAATTTTCTCCGAAACTACCTAGGTACCTATATTAATTAAAAGTAGAAAGTTTTGCACAAGGAGAAGAAACGGTAACGAAATTGCATTGCGATACAAGCGTAAAGCTGTATTGAAATTGAATTCGGTATTCTATTGAGAAAAAGCGCGTGAGATCACGATTAATCACGAATAACCAAATAATGGTTGAGACCCATTTTTGAATGTTTAGTTTGAGACAAGGTTTCTTTTACAGCGTTCTTTTCAGAGTGAAAAGCTAGTCGACGTGGACAGAGTTTCTGCATTCCTAGTGAAAGGAGATATTATTTTATACAGGGTGTTTGGGTAAACAGTTGCATTACTTTAAGGGGTGATTGTACCCATGACACTGAATCACAGTATGAAACAAGTGTGTCTAGATCTAAATCGCCATATTGAATGTCTTGCCATACCATCCGGCCCAGTTCCGGCGGAAATGGCAAGTGTTAATGTTGCCACACCCTCATCCAAAGTGTTCCAGACGTCTTCACCAGGTCATCGATCTACCTTGAGGGTCTTGGACTATTTATTATAAGGACTCGCCTTGCGGTAGCATTTCCCCTCTGCCACGGTATAAGATCAATTGATCATGTGCATTAACATTACATTGTATACCATATCACTAAACGAGACAGCCTATAATTGCGAAACAATAATTTCGAACTTAGAACGTTTGGGGTTCACACTTTACTACTATTCATGATTTTTAACACTCAAAATTAGAATCTAAAGTTATGGGGAATAAAATCCAAAGTTGCGGATTGCATGTTACCTCGCCCCCCGCAAAAAGTGGCAGAAATGTTTGTTAGTAGAATAACACGCGTTACCAGTCCTCATATAAGTAGTCAAAGTTGAGGGTAGGCTGCGCTTTCCGGTACGCAGTCGCCACTTGAGAACTCTTCAGCCCCATCGGCTACCGTTAGTTCTGCGAGTGATGTGCCCCGCCCATTCCTCATTGCCAAAACAGAATACAATCTGAGATTAGTATGTATGGTACTTACTACCTATTAAAATTTATTTTAGGAACAAAGAATCTGTCAAAACAAAATCCTTTTGTTGTCATTATTTATAGTCCCTAAATAAGGGATTTATTATTCTGTTGGTCCAATTTAGGATCCCGTCGGATTTGTAGCTGTTCCACCTCACCTCAACCTTTGGGCTCTATTCGAATACGATTAGAATTCAATTTAGGCCTAAACAAGCACAATCAAAAGCAGCATGTAAATAGGAATGTAAGCTTGTATATAGTACATACAGGGTGTCCCAGAATTGTGATCCCATACACAGGTTCGGAAATAAACTGTTCAAAAGCTACATTGACGACTTTGTAAGGAATATTTTGTTAAATATTTTTCAATATCGTAATAATATACAAGCTGTTACAAAAATACAAATAAACATTTAAGGGGGTGGTTTAGACCATCAAACTGAACAACTTTCACTATGGGACCAATATCGAAATCGCGAAAAAAAAAAGATGTTCCATACTCTACAAATCGACTAGAGCTAAAATATGTATGGGATATCAGATTTTTTTTTTCGCGATTTAGATGTTGGTCCCATAGAGAAAGTTGTTCAGTTTGACGGTCTTAACAACCCCCTTAAGAGTTTTAAATATTTATTTTTACTTATGAAACACCTTGTATAACCAATATAAAGTGAGTATATTGAATGTTCGATCTCGTTTGCGAACTCTAGATAATGCCTAGCTCAAGAAAACGTTTTCATCACTCGAATATTTATGCTCGCTTTAGAACTTCAGTAAAAAATTCTGAGTGCTAAAATTTCATTTGACAATGGCAACTTTGATCATGAAAAATTTACGAAGTTTCCACTATCAGTCGAGTCTTTTGTTCTGGATTCGCCGTTTTTGTTCCATAAATATTTTCATTGTCATCCTATATTAATTTTTTACAATACAGCAAGATTCTTTGGGAGCAAGTAATTTGTCAGTGGTCTTTGTATTTTTTTGTTTTCAATGCCACCAAAGTAAAAATATAAAGGGTGTAAGTGACAGCCTAGCAAATACTGAAAGGGTGAACTCAGACCATCAAACTGAACACCTTTCACTATGGAGCCTACCCAAGGAAACGCAAAAAAAGTTCAGTTTGATGGTCTAAGTTCACCGTTTCAGTATTTGCTAGGCTGTCACTTACACCCTCCGTGGTCTGATGGTTAAGAGCATTGGGCTCTTGACACGGAGGTCGTGGGTTCGATTCCCACGGGGGGCACCTAGTGAAATGTCACATTGTGCGTTTTTCCCCAGTTGGTTAGGACATTGCAGGCTGAGTCACCTGAATGTCTGAAAAGAAAGATGATTCCGTGCTTCGGATGGCACGTTAAGCTGTTGGTCCCGGCTACTATCTCTGGTGGTAGTAGTCGTTACATAAAAACCACGTCAGAGGCCGTAAGGCGGTTTGAATAAACACTGACACCAGGGCTTGCAGCCCACTCGATAAGAAGAAGACTTACACCCTGTATACCTACCTAACATAACTAACGTAGTACTTCCTATCTCTATGAACATAACAGGCATTTTGCTAACCATATTTTCAATTTATTATCTGGACTGCGATTTTTGAATCTCATTCGGTGAGCTCAGCAGTTGAAAATGTCAAAATAACTATGGAGATATGCATCTATCTACTGCTGAGTTGACTTTCAAAAATCATACTACAGGATAGCGATGTTTTAAAGTCAAATCAGCAGTAAAAAGATGCGTATCTCCGTAGTAGTTTTGACATTTTTAGCAGCTGAGCTCACCGAATGAGATTCAAAAATCGCACTCCTGAGCGCTGTACCTAGTCATATGTCCGACAGATAAACGTAAGTACGTCAGCATTAGAGAAATCTAGCCCCTTTGCGCTTTTAAAGATTACGATTAGATAGAGAGGTCAGGTTTCTCTAATGCTGACTGTACCTACTTCAGCTGAAATTTTATGATGATCCGCGCTGCAATCGCGGTAAATATTCGGTGATTGAACCTTAGATTATCAAGATAGACAGTCAAAGCTACGAAAGCGTCGAAAAAAATAGGAACCAGTACTATGGTTCCAAAACCCTATACATATACACGCACACATACATATTTTGTATGGCGCCTCACGCACACCAACCTAAGAAAGTTAGCCCCTTTTGTTTTATACGGAACACGTGTGAGGCTCATTCTAGACATATACTTTTTCTAAGGATTGAACCTTGATTGGACTACGCACGAGACATATTTGGTATTGCGCTAATCGCGGTACTGCTCTTGACAGCCGTTAGAGCCGTTTTGACAGATCGCTCAGACGTTAAGGGCTGTCCGTTCCATAGAGTTTAGCGCGATGAATAGTATAGCTTGGCAAAAAAGTCATGATCGTGGTGACAGGTGGAACTAAAATTTTTGTATGGTGGTGTTGCCAGGTTATGCGTGATTTTGACGTTCTTGCGTGGAGGTAGCGCCCTCATGTTTTATCACGACTTTTTTGCCAAGCTGTAATTCGGTATGTCAAGTTTTTTTTTGGAGGGCTGAATTGAAAACCATTTCGAGATAATTGTCTCAATAATCATATTTTCTATGTCAGAGATTTTAAAATGAAAGGATTACAGATATTTTTAATAAAATAACGTCGTTTTTCGGTCCGTGCAGTGACGTCACTGGCATACCTCTGAACTCCTTGGTTAACATAAAATCAACTTAAAATAACCGGCCATTAAGAAAAAAAAATACTTTAACAATGTCAGAATTTGACATTTGATGTTGCCGTATCTTTTTCCAGCATAGAGTTAGAAAGAGGAGGCAGGTTTTAATTTTTTTAAATACAGCTGTATGTAGTTTTTCTCCATGGAGTTCGAATTATTTTCTCTCCACCATTTTTGCACTTAGAGATTACAGATCAAAATAATTTAAAAATTAAATTTATATTGATAAACTCGATTAATCGCATTAAGAATGAAATAGGTATCTTAAAATTATGTCTTCTGTCCGTAAAAAATATAAAAATGAAGACAAAAAAAAACTTGACATACCGAATTGGATTGCAATGAGATTAGAACTGAAATTGGATAAGAATAGAACTTCGACGTTTTAACTTAGCGCATCCTATGGGCCAGTGTCGTGGTGAAATATGGGCCGTTCACCTTGTATGTGATAGGAAGCATGTGCCATGCAATGGGAAGCTGATGATGATGAAGTATATTATTCTAAAAACCTACCTTTCTTCGTTCACCGTTTCCTCTACCCGAAGGCTGTTCCTCAGAGATAAGAAAGGCCTGCTTCTTAGAGATAAGTCCGCTTTATTTAGTGCCTCTTGTTCGAACTTAATGTATTCGGAATTTCACATAGCAATATGCTCACGACTATATTCCCGGAGGCGGTAGTCAGAGATATTCTGAAACCTCAGAACATCCACGTTTCACCAGTAGTGCCGGAACTCTGTCCAGTGTGACGGGCGGTGAGCCCGTCGCCACCTATAATGGACAGTGGGTACAATACACGCCTCGAAATTGAAGCATGCAGGTTTCGTCACGATGTTTTCCTTCACCGAAAAGCCAGTGGTGTAACAAATCGTACATAAATTCCGATAAACTCATTGGTACGAGTCGGCGTGGACGGGGATCGAACCATCGCCTCCTGCACGGCAGGCAAGGTTACTCGCCACTGGACCACCACGGCTTCGGAATTTCGGATATGTGTAAATCGGACTTGCGTACCGGACCCCTAATTTTACTGCTTATAATGTTGTTATTTTGTGATTTAAATTACTTAGGTTCACCACTTCTGGTGGGTGGGTCTTCAGAAGTGGTGAAACAGGCCCTAAATCGCTTAATTAATGCATTATAAGTACCTAAATACCTATGTCGTTCGTTATTCACCGGGTGTACCTACCTAGGTATTCCTCGAGTATTCAGACATGAGTAAAAAAAACGATAATTTCAAAAGAATTTTTGGACCTTAGTGCGGTTCAGCTATAGATTTTTTTCTATGGGAGGTCCAAAAAATAAACCATCAAATTTTTCTAGTACTTAGGTACTTAAGTAAAAAAAATAGGGGTGGATCATTGAGTAATTATGTATAGAGCAGACAACGCGAACAAAATCTGTGCACCATGATCAGCAGTGCGGGGCGCGTGCTGGGAGCGTCAGGCTGCGACGAGTATTAATCTATGGAGCGCCTGGCACAGGCTAAGTGGGTTAGAGCGCGTGCACCCTAACGCGCGTTACAAAACATTACTTCTCGGCTTAGAAAAAGTATATGTCTAGAATGAGCCTCACTAATATTCCGTATAAAACAAAAGGGGCTAAGTTTCATAGGTTGGTGTGCGTGAGGCGCCCTACAAATAATGTATGTGTGCGTGTATATGTATAGGGTTTAGGAACCAGTAATGGTTCCAATTTTTTTCGACGCTTTCGTATCTTCGACTGTCAATCTTGAGATACTTATACTTTATCAAAGCTTCTCGGTAGCTTCTCTAGTTAACATAGTATATGACTATAGTCATAGTACCTCAATGGGGTGGATATACAGTGCGTAACAAAAGATGGACCCTCAAACATTTGAGTCGGAATAGGTCTTAGATTATCAAGATAGACAGTCAAAGCTACGAAAGCGTCGAAAAAAATAGGAACCAGTACTGGTTCCAAAACCCTATACATATACACGCACACATACATAGTTAGTATGGCGCCTCACGCACACCAACCTAAGAAAGTTAGCCCCTTTTGTTTTATACGGAACACGTGTGAGGCTCATTCTAGACATATACTTTTTCTAAGGAATAGGTATTGGATGGCAGTTTTTATAAGAAACTCTGAGTATTTGTGTATTTGTGTGTTTTTAAATTACTTACCAAATAAAAGCAACAATAAATCGCTGACAGCCAAACTGAATAAATAATAGTTCGTGGCAGTGTGCAAGCCCGGATGTTTAACTATAACGACGCACACACACACGTTCCCAATCACACCTGTCAAAAATATCACCAACAGAACAATACTGATCGGCACTATTTCAGTCAGAGGCAATCTCCTGGAACCCATCATCCACCACAACATTTCATCTTCACTACAATCGAAAATCGACAAGTTATTGCATCGATTATAAAAATCGTCATTCGTCTCATTTTCCCGAAGAAAAACGTCTGCCATCGTCATTAGAAAGTTTAATTAAAAAAAAAAGAAAATAGATTCACATTTGTTGTTTTATTAAATAAAAAAGTAAACTTTATTTGAAATACGAATCTTAGTTTTTCGAAAGAAAATAGATTCACATTTGTTTTTTTAACTAAATAAAAAAGTAAACTTTATTTGAAAATCGAATGTTAGTTTTTCGCGCGTTTCACCGCAGAGCAGTCAGTGCATGTCCGTTCGAGTTAATTTCCCGCGCCAACTGAAAATGAAAACAGGAAAGCGAAAGCGACGCGACCCTACATTATCTAGAACAGACAGCCCACAGAGGAGTACTTGCCTACTTTTATCTGCAGACTGAGAGGTTCTTCAAGTCTTTTGATGGGTGATCTGATTATGATCAGCGAAGAGAATATTACCGAAAGATGATCAGGGTGGTATGTGTTTCATCTTGGGCGCCTCATCATCATCATCACAACCTTCATACGTCCCACTGAGGGCACAGGCCTACCCTCATGCGGATGCGGATTCACACACGCAATGGAATTTCTTCAGCGTATACAGGTTTCCTCACATTTAGTGTGTACAATCAAGGCGGCTTCGCTCAAGCATGTCAGGTATCTAGTCAGAATTAGAGTCCCTTTACATCTTTGTATCGTTAGCAGTGGAAACGTCTGGTGTTTGGGGTTGTGAGACCAAGGCTTTTGTGCGAGAGCTGGGCAGGAGGCTTGTTGACAGTGGGAACGATCCCCGGGTTCGTATCTGGTCCAAAGGATTTCTCTAGCCATTCAACGCGGTAATGCTGCCAGTGTGATGAGTTCCTTTGAGCCGGGTGCGTTCCGTGGTGCGGACTGAGGAGGGCATTTAGGTTGGTTTTAGTTTTATTATTATTAATGACGAAGCGTGAGGTTGATTTTAGTTTGGTAAGTTGACGAAGCATGTTGCGGAGTTTAATTGAAGAAACAGGTAAAGTAGATGACACGATTGTGTCGAGACCTCCGCTTCGAGAAGCGGACCTGTTAGTCATGGATTTCCGCAAAGTAACGCCTGATTCAATAAAATTAACGATAAGTAATTTAAGGTTTTGACGAAGCATGTTGATGATTACCGGTTGTTTTATTATGATTGACGAAGCTTAGTGCTGACTGCTTGTTTTGCGGAGCGAAAGAGCAACTTACACCAACAATTATGGGTAAGTAACTAAGTACATAAGGTTTATCTCTATCGCCGTGTCTAAAAACTCAAGCGCCATTTCATTTACTTAAGTAAATTTTGTTCAAACATACGGCGACACATCAAAACACCAACAGCAACACAAGCTAGCCACGTGGCCCAAGCGGGCGGCAGGCCACGCGTAATATAAGGTAAGATGAATGAATATAACGTTCATTCATAATGTAAATTTATCTTGATGTGTCGACATGTGTACCTATTTATGTGCGGTTTGCGTCGGTCTGAATCAGGCCGAGCCGAGCGCGAGGCCAAAGGCCGTGCTACGCGTAGGAGCGAAGCTCCGAAGCGGCCCCCCTGGAACCTGGTGGACCTGGTCTCCGGGGTCAATCTGCCGCCAAGCGAGCCGCAACAAAACGAGAATTTGAACCAAATTATCATTTGCACAAATTGCGAATTGTACGAATCGCCAATTGAACGAATTGAGAACTTTACAAACTGAGAAATTGTAGTTACCAACTGCTCATGATTCATCACAGCGCCGAAAAATCTTTAAAACTTTGATAGGTATTAAACTATTTGAATCTAATGGAATGGAACATTAAATGTTCATGCATAATTAAACGCATTCGAAGCGAAGACATTTAAATTCCCAGTCATACTCGTAGACGATAAAATTGTGTTATTCATTGAGAATATGGCTCTTTTCTATTAAGTAGGTATGCAGAAGAAAAGTTTAAATTCATTTTAAACTGATGAAACCAAAAAGCGGAGAAGGCCGTACCTATATCAGCATAGCTAGCATGCCGCAGTGATACAGCGCTATCACCAAGCTATCACACCTTAGCTCTCTTTCTATTTGCGTGCGAACGAACGAGATAAAAGACGTGATACAGCCGTATCACGTGCAGCATACTACGGGTGCTGCTGTTTTTACCCGACTGCGACAGAAGGAGGGTTATGTTTTTCGAGCGTATGTATGTATGTATATAAGTATGTATGTATGTATGTATGTATGTATGTATGTATGTATGTATGTATGTATGTATGTTTGTATGTCTATTTCTTTGGCACGCCCTACAGCCTAAACGGCTTGATGGATTTTAACATATCGCACCCCCGGTACAACAACGTTCCAAATGCAAAAACAACAAAAATGACCTAAGTGTGCAAAAAGTTGCGTAATGTACCCCTATACCTGGGGCGAGAATGTTACTTATCTAGTTCCAATAGTTTCCATCAGAAGGCACTAATAACATAGCGGTTTTGGCGGAAATAATGAGTGACCGGGAGCCACAACGTCTTATTGCTCAATTGAGCGCGACTCCCCGCAGAAGCTGCTGTATTATGGAGCTACAACGCCGCTACGGTAATTGTGACACATTTATTATCCAATTCTGAAACAACAACGTTATAAATGTGTGACATTTATAACATTGTTGTGCCAGAATTAATGGATTTTTAAGTAGTTGCATTGAATTGTTATTAAAATGTAACTGCCTTACAAAACATGACAGACAGCTACTAGTTAGTTTGTTAGTTAGATATAGCCTGTAGGATCCCACTGCAGGGCAAAGAGCTCCTCTCACGAATAAGGGTAAGTGGAAGTAGCTCATACTGCACCAAAACTGGCACAATTGTGAAGAAATTCCCATTTAGACTACTTTTACTGTTGATTAACAGATATAATTTTCGTTGTTTATGTTAAAAACACGTATAAATACAAAACGTTAAAAACAAACCATCTTGCCAGTAACCGCCTGGCCACGGGACAGGGCGACCGGCGGCGCGTCTTGCGATTTTAGAATACACTGCGTACGCGCCGCTGCGTGCTTGCGTTATAGTAGGGACGCAACGCTCAGTGTGTTCTAAAATCGCAATTCGCGCCGCCGGTCGCCCTGTCCCGTGGCCAGGCGGTTAAACCTGTTTTTTTAATTCAAAGATCATTGTCACAAATGATATTTTAAAAAATCCTAGTGAATTAATGACACAATTGAGGGTACTCCTGAAAATAAATCACAACAGCATTATTATTACAAATTTTTTTGATAAAAATTGTTTTACATGTTAAACTAAGACCTTAGAAAAAGTATATGTCTAGAATGAGCCTCACTGATTTACCGTATAAAACAAAAGGGGCTAAGTTTCATAGGTTGGTGTGCGTGAGGCGCCATACAAATTCTCTATGTGTGCGTGTATATGTATAGGGTTTAGGAACCAGTCCTGGTTCCAATTTTTTTCGACGCTTTCGTATCTTCGACTGTCAATCTTGACATATACTTTATCAAAGACTAAGACCTACACACTATTATAATCACCTCCTTTTAATTTCTAAATCGGAGCATGTCATCTCTTTTAGAGCCATTAAAACTTTAAACACTTCTCCTGAAAAAGTGGATTTTTGTATTTGGAACGATGTTGTACCGGGGGCGCGATATGAGGTGTCGTTAGATTCGTAAAAATCGTGAGAGTGACATAGGGTACATTATTTTAATATGGCGTATGCGAATTAAAAAAGAGAGGGGGGAGAATCAAATTTTTTTCGTAAAAAAATACAATATGGGTATCAAATCAAAGCTGGTGAAGAGCAGATTCCAATTATATATATAGTATAGTATTTTTATGCAACCATTTTGACACAAGACTAAAAAGTATGAAATAAACTAAATTTTTTAGAAAAACAAAAAACCCGACTGCATAAAAAACTATTAACTGAAAAGATAAAAACAAGCTCCTTAAATCAGCTAAGTATAATAACTTTGCTTGGGCAAATTAATACAATTTGAATGTTATTACTTATTAGGTAGGTATTGCAGGCGGGGACAAACCAATAACCAACAAATAGGTCATTTTTCTTTGTCCCCATTTGCGATAAGGTCAGGTTGGGTAAGTGAAACATACTTTATTTTTTTCTAAGGAAAATCGATTGGCCTGACTAAACTATTAGTCTTATAACAGTGACAATATGTCACTTACGTCATGAAAAGTATTGAGATTTAAAAATTTAATAAACTGTTACCATAGGTGCATTAAAAATAGATAAAAAATCAAAAATAAAGTCCACGGACAGAAACTGTTTCACTTGCCTCTTGCAAGAGGCAAGTGAAACATTCTATGTTTTTTGTTCATAACTAGCAATAAGTGAGCTTTTGATACAAAGGGTAGTATATGCAATAGCGATTCAAGCAATTTTAGTCCTTTCCACGTGGAAATAATGTTTATTTTGGCTTAGAAAAGCAAAAAAAGTAATTTGGGGCAAGTGAAACATATATCAGAAATCAGAGGTTCTCAACATTCTTTTAATTTGAAAACTTGTAGCTGACTATGAATAAAACTATAATAGACCGATAGCGCTAGGTTTTGAGGTTTCAAAAACTCTAAAGTTTTTTGTTTTTTGCATATAGGTTCCGGACCATGTGTAAAACCTAATACATAAGTTTGTGTCATTTTAGGTACTTGCATAGGTAGAAATTTAGGTATTTGTATTTTCGATCAGTATTGGACGAAAAGAAAATTATAGATGAAAAGTTTACTTTCAGGATAATAACGAAGTAGTAACTGATGTACATAGGCATTTTGTGTCATCTCTGTCCACGGAAATCCAAATATTTAACCAGTACCTAACATGTCGCCCAATTAGCTCAAAAAAATATTACAATAGGTTAAATAGGTGTGACGCGTTTTAGAGTACTGATATCTGTTGTTTATAATATTTTGTGTCGAATTCATCCACGAAGTTTACAGATATTTTATTTTTTTATCTCAACACCCTGTAAAATCCACAAAAGAAAATGCAAGTTCTTCGAGTTTACGTGTTTTGATTATTATAGTGTAACAAAACACTATTCATAATTTGTGCTGTTTTTATCCACGAAATCTTATTATTTGAACAAAATACCAGACTTCTTCGCACGAAGGGCGAACGCGGGGAAGAGCGCGGGCGCGGGCGGCGAGCACCGGCCGGCCCGATGCGCGGCGCGTGTTTTCTTCGTACTCGGTGCAAGTTGCGACAAAATAAGTGCGTGCGTTATTATTAATTTAAATTAGATTTGAGATTTGATTGATTTAAAAGTTAGTTATGATTGTGAAGCTATGAAAGACTAAAATGGAGGTTGGATATAGGTACCTAATGTGTTATTATGTGGTCTCATTACATACCTACCTACCTCTCTCTCTCTCTCTCTCTCTCTCTCTCTCTCTCTCTCTCTCTCTCTCTCTCTCTCTCTCTCTCTCTCTCTCTCTCTCGTCTATGTAATCTGAGGACTAGGTACATACATAGCGACAATGCGGCTATCGTCATAGTGGTTGTTATCCGATTAAGCTTGTTTAGGTATTTAAGGACCATAATCCACTTTGTGAATTTTTTTCAGATTTTTCTGATGAATATCCGCCGACTTAGATAAACGTGTAATGTATAATGATACTTTATTCCCAGTCGATAGTAAAAAAATCTGGAATAGTATAAACACTATGTTTATCGCTAAAATATTTTTCATGTTATTAACATAACAACATCAAGCTACGCAAAACCAAAATAGGCTGGCTGCGCGTAGGTAGAGTAATACTATAGGTACAGGGTGTAAGTGACAGCCTAGCAAATACTGAAACGGTGAACTCAGACCATCAAACTGGACAACTTTCACTATGGAGCCTTCCTCAGGAAACTCAGCTGTCCCATACAAAACTGCTGTGGCTACCCGACTAAAAAGAATGGGACAGTAGATTTTTTTCGCGTTTCCTGAGGTAGGCTCCATAGTGAAAGTTGTTCAGTTTTATGGTCGGAGTTCACCGTTTCGGTATTTGCTAGGCTGTCACTTACACCGACCGACGCGAGCTTATGTTTTTTTGCGTAGTTTGATGTCGCCGTGTGTACATTGCGTCTTTATTCCAGGGAACTTTTGTTAAAGTTTATAACAGCAATGATTATTTTTGTACTTATGTTGAAAATAGCATAAGCATAAGAATAATATTCTTATGCTTATGCTATTTTCAACATATAATAATCTATGAATAATATCTATGACTGCTCATTCGGGGAATTTAGTCGTGAGCATAATATGCTCACAGATACAGCAGTGCAGTCATAGATATTCTGAAACCTCAGAACATCCACGTATCACTACAACTTAGTACCTAGTAGTATTTTGGGAATGTTTAACGGTTACCATTATTACAGTTTAATTCTCACAAAATTATCCTCGATGTGCCCACCGCAATGTTTAATATGCTACATATTTAAAATGGTATGCAAATTGCAATTAAAATATAGAAGAGGCATGTGTTATGGTGCAGTGAACTGATAAGTCTGTTTATTGATGATTATGACGACCCGGTTGGTGTAATGGTTACCACGCCAGACTGCCAAACCAGGGTCCTGGGTTCGAATCCCGGTTCGGTCATGGATGTTATATGTTAGTGCCGTTGTTGTATGGTTTCCATAATAAAAGCCTTTAGTGCTACTTTGGGATCATTACAATATTGTATGTGCCTGTGAGCGTTATTTATTTATTATGAAACAAAAAAAACTT
The DNA here is from genome assembly GCA_963693445.1 of Agonopterix heracliana. Classification (NCBI taxonomy): domain Eukaryota; kingdom Metazoa; phylum Arthropoda; class Insecta; order Lepidoptera; family Depressariidae; genus Agonopterix; species Agonopterix heracliana. The sequence continues at coordinate 7,911,373 of OY856321.1, forward strand.
GGTACTCGTAAAATATTCTACAAGGCTTCTTGAAGGCATTGTGTTATACAAGACTAGTATTGAAATATTTATTTCTTCAATGGATATTTCGGTTTTATTCCAGGGAAATTTCATTTCGTTTATGACGTCAATGTGTATTACATAAATTATTTCGGAAAATTTTTTACGGTTATCGCTATTGCAATTTTATTCCATCAAAAACATTCGTAAAGTTTTGATGGACTTTACAAGGCTATTAAAATGATGACGTTTATATCATCAATGGACATTGTGGTTTTATTCTAGGGAACTTTCATTTCAGGTTATTACAGTGATGTATATTGCATGACTTATTTTAGAAATATTTTACTGTTATTACAATTTCATTCCTTCAAAAACATTTTAAAACGTTTAGGCACTGTACTTTACAAGGTTAGTTTTAAAATTTTGATTTCGTCAACGGACATTGCGGTTTTATTACAGGGTTTTACAGCAATGTTTATAACTATGACCGTCTATGATTTGATACCTACTATTCATAGTCAAAATTCATCCTCATTCTTCTTCTGCTTTCCCCACAATAATAAAAAGAAACTTAAAATAAAGATTCGCATAACTCCGACAAAATAAAATCCATTATGAGTTAAGAAAACCACCTGCCTGGGTGGAAGAAAGCCTACAGTTTAAAATAAAGAACTTTAGCAAATTAGATTTCCTGTTTTCTTAGAGAACGCAAGAAATAATCACAATACAAAAAACCCTTTTTTTCCTTAATCATCAGCCTATCATCGTCCACTGCTGATCTCCCAAGGTGCGCCAAAAAAATCTATTCTCGGTTTTTCTCATCCAGTCGCTCCCCACTACCTTTTTAGGTCGTCTGTCCAGCGGGCAGCAGTTTGTCCCACACTACGCTTATACCCCATCGCAGTTCTTTGACAGATATTACCAGCCAACCACTTTAGCTTGCAAATTTTCTGAGCTGATGTGATCTCCTAGAGAAAAACCGAGCGTAGCTCTCTCCATAGCTCGACTTTGAATTGATGAACTAGTCCTATCGTCAGGGCCCACGTTTCCACACCATAGGTCATCATTGGCAGCTTATTGGCAGGATTGAACACTTTCGTTTTGATTCATTGTGGTAGGGCCAAGGAGATTATTATGACGGAGTTTCATGAAAGCAGCCCATTCTAGTTGGATACGGCTAGCGGCCTCCTTGTCGAAGTTGTTTCTACCTAGTCTTATAGTCTGTCCAAGGTAGATAGTCTTGCAACTTCTAACGCCGCCTCACCGAAGTATAGGTATTCCGCCTCTGGTTCGGCAAGATAATTAAACATGAATTTCGTTTTGTGTTCATGCCGTGACTGACCCGTCGGGAAGCGGCATTAAGGTCGCTAAGCATCCCACTGAGGTCCTGCAGCGATTCTACCATGACGATAATGTCAGCGGCAAAACGCAGGTGTGAGAAGTACTCGCCATTCATACATAATATGCCCCGTCCTTTACCTACTTAATCCGTACTTTTCTTTAATGAACTGTAAACCCTGTGCAGAAACATTTCAATTCAAAGCTAGTCATACTTAATAAAAGTCTGCGGGAACTTCGTACTCAGTCAACCGCTGCCGACCGGGTCCGTCCCCGTTGTTCGATATGATCTCACTCAACACGAAGTTCGTACGCGTGCGTGGGCCGTCATGCGCCTTTCATTGTGAAAGAAAACTCGGAGACGATCACTGTCTAGAATTGTGTTCCAAATTATTTTCAGGTTTATCTGGAGTATGTGTAAAGTAATGTGATTGAATTTCCAGGGCCCCCATTTTCCTGGTATCCCTAGAAAGGTTCCCCACATAATTGGTGACACCGACCTGATCAGTCAATAACGGAGGATAACCAGACGCCAGAGCCGCATAGTGCAAATGCGACACCATCAGCAAGGCCGCACTCATCATCGGGGGCCCCCTGCCGAGTTAGCATAAAGGTACCCAAATTCTCCAATTCATCCTGGCCAGGATAACTGAAGAGCGCACCAAGTTCTACCACGTAATATCGCAGCTGGAGAACCAACAGCTAGGCGTTATAATGACGCCACCAGAGACGGACAAATACGGCAAGCTAACTCGGCAACCGGAGCGCAGCCGGCGCCGACTGCAGACTAACTGACTTTCGATACTCGAAAGAACCTGGTTTTAATTCCCGAAGTACCGGTGCTAGGTAGATTAATATACAGAATTTCCGGTATTTTCGGTACTGGGATTTCCCGGAAGCATCAGTGATAACTAGGGAATCCAATCCCGCACTAAAATTGCGATCCCGCATGCCTGCGGGATTGAGGTCAATAATCCCGCGGATCCCGCGGGACTTGCGGGATTGAGTTTTTTTTTACTTTTTTTTATTTTAAGTAGGTAAGTAGTTAAACAAATTAAATTAGGAGAAGTTTTAAATGTAATTATTAAGGGTCCATAGATTCAGACGAATATTTTCTATGAGAAACGCGACAGTGCGTGCGTGTGCCGAATTTTCGATTAAAAGGAAGCAACAAAAGTTACTTTTATACATTTTTTTTAGGATTTCACTAAATAAACTAATGGTGAATATGTGAGTATAAATAGGTACCGAAAATCTGAAGCTATTTTAAGTTCGTCTAAAACGAGAAAAATATTTAAATTACATGAAAAAACGTCATCTTTTTGACGATTTTCTATCAAGTGAAGTAATTCCAATCGTGTAGGCATTCAATTTATGATTTTACTATATAAACTATCCAAGAATACTGAGGTATGACTTGTTTCGGTAAATTGTGTAAATCTAGTCGAAAAATAAAAAAAAAAATGCCTCCAAGGTATTTCGTTCTACTATTGGGCCTTCATTACTATTTATCAATTGAATAAATTTTAATGTAAAATCAGCTTATCTTTTCTGACAATACTTTCAAAGAAATGATAGGTAATACTTGAATTAACATTGTTCCGAATTCCGATACAGGATTCACACAACACAAAATAGAAATTTTAGGTAGCTGAAAATCTGAAAACTAATTTTTTTCCATTCAAATTCTATAGAAAAGTTGTTAAATAACTTATTTATGAGGCTGTTGTGCTGGGGTTCTTATAAAGTAGAACGACGTCTGAGCCCATTTTTAGGGTTTCGTGGTCAAACAAGGAACTCTTATACTTTCGTCAATTCTATCTGTCTGTACGTCTGTCTGTCTGTATCCCCCTCAATTGTCCTCAAAAACTCGCTCATTTTTGCATTTATTGATATTGACTCGAAATTTGCCATGAAGGCAGATAACAGTAACCCAAAAACAGAAATGAGGTAGTTAAGAAGAAACACATTTTCTTCGACCCATCAATCCCAATACAACGAAAAGAGGGTTGAAAAAAAAAGTTTTTTTTTGTATGTCGTTGGATAGGTCTTGTCAAATGGCACAAAACTCTAATAAAAACTAAATCGTTGTAATGCTTCTGTCTCGCAATATCTGCGCTCAAAATCAAAATTGTCTCTTAGGTAAGATAAGAATTAATAGATAAATACTTTTCTTCTTATTATAATCATGCAATGGCTACAAAATCCTATCATGGGCGAGTCCGACACGCTCTTGGCCGGTTTTTCTTAAAAAAAATGCAATCCCGCAAACGTGCGGGATCCCGCATGAGTAATCCCGCATTTGTGATCCCGCAAAAAAGGTGCGGGATCCCGCAAATGCGGGATCCCGCGTTTGCGGGATTGGATTCCCTAGTGATAACAGTAGCTCATTGCTGTTAAGTTTGACTGTCTTATACAAAAACATTGGCTTGTCATGTCATTGGGACAGGCATATAAATTATATTAATTTTACTTAGATAGGTACTATAAGTAGACTCTTAATCTTCTTACCGTCAATCTTTGGGTTTAATCATAAATAAATTATTATTTTATATAATTTTAAGACGTTTTAAAAGTGAATTGAGTCAACAAGTCAACATTACAAAAAAACGTTACAAAAAACTTGTACCTATACAGTAAAATACAGTAATATAAGTTGTATGCTACTATTGCTGAAACAAACTTTTAAAAATGTTCCGGGAATAAAACCGCAATGGCATGGCGCGCTTTCCGAAATAGTTATAGCGGTAGTCAAAAATTCCTGCAAATGGTGTTAAAAGCATGAAAATCAGAACGATTGATCTTTAGGCCATATAAATCATTTGACCCGTAGCACCAAAAAAAAAATTAAGAAGGAGAGGAGTTATGACGTCATCTTTTTTTTGCCTGGGAAAAAGTTTTTTTTTGTTCGGAAACCTATCGTGTGTGGTATCAAATGAAAGGGCTTTCTGCGCCAATTCTAAAAATATATCACATCATTACATTTCAGTCACGTGTTTTAAATTAAAATAAAAATCATTTTCAAAACACCCCAAGTTCCTCCTCCAAATACGATACGGATGATTTTTTTTTTGTAAAATATACCTCAAAAATGATAACTGAAATCCTCATATCTAACACTAAGAAAGCAATTTTGAAAATATTTACATTTAGTCGAATAACATTTCCTCAGCCTGATCTTGTATCTGAAGAGGAGTTATAAGAGGAGTTAGTTCCTGAAATGTTATGATGGAATATATTTCTAGAACCTGCGCAGAAAGCCCTTTCATTTGCACACGATAGGGTTCAGAACAAAAAAAAATTGTTTATACAAAAAATAGATGACATCAAAACTCCTCTCCTTTTTTTTGGTGCTTCATGTCAAATTGATTTATTTGTACTTAAGATCAATCGTTCCGATTTTCATGCTTTTTTCATGCTTTTAACACCCTTTGCAGCATATTACTGAATTTCGCGGTATACCGCTAAGACTTAAGCTCGCCACGCTACGCCACTTAATGATACAGCAATGTTGTTTTTAATTATTTCTTTCAGATTCGTTTTATGGTTGATTGGGTAAAAAATAACACATCTTTTGGCATATAAATTTGAACTACTTTGATACTATTGAGTGATTTTACGTGTTTTTTTTGGCAAAACAGAATTTGTCAATTGCTGTTTTATTCCACTAAGCCTTCGCTAGGTACCTATCAGAAACTACTCCGTCAGACTGGTCAAGTGATCACCCTCACCGCACATAACAAAAATATCGAGTAATTGTATTTACTTCGTGTATATTTTGTTTTGCTGACTGTAAACTAGGTGTAGGTACCTACTCGAAGCGGGGCGCGCGCGGGACATCGAGAAGCGGTATAGCGAAAAAGCCGCTAGTACCTAAGATAAGTAGATGCCAATATTAGTTCAAATTCGAAGCGCCAATCTAAAATAATATTGACCACATTGACCTTTGATATTCGTATATATTATTTTTATCTATAGTTGGGTTAGGTATGACATTTTGTCATTACTTTAGCGGATATAAGAGTCAATCAATACTCAATATAATACGTAGGTAGTCTATATAGGTAATTTGAGGTAATTTGTTTAAAAACGCTTCGCATCGAAGAAATCGTAACGTAACGAACAAACACTGTGCGTGCTTATGCCCCCCGCCTGCCGCCTCCGCCTGCCCGCGTCCGCCCGCTTCGACCGCAAGATTCTTTTTGTGTTATATTCATTTAATAAAATATAAATATCGTGCATGAAAATGACACAAATTTACAATGTAAATTTTTCATGCATATAAGATATTGAATATGTGAACTCTAATAATTGTAATATTTTTTTGAAGCGATTATAGCTTGAAAACACGAAATAATTAAAAATCTTAAAATTGCGTGCACTAATTTGGCACAAATTTGTTAAATAGGCATATCTAAGTGATCTGAGAAAGGAAATAGCTATTTCACTAATTTGGATTTTTTTTTGGCTCTGTTTTTACATGATGACCGGGGGGCAGTTTGCACTGGACGAAGATGACACAAACTGGGTTTGCACACTCCGCAGGCTACCCTAGATATGATACCATAATTATTTTAAACTTTAAATCAATTTTGCCAGTTTTGATTTGAATAAAAAGAATCAACCACAAATCATCAAATTACTGAAAATGCAAGTGACAGATGTGACACAAAACTTGATAATAAGCTTCATATGTACAACTGTATCCACAGGCAAGAAATAAGCAACTTTAGAATTATTGAAACTTATGACATCAAAATAAGCCAGCGCTATCGGACTAATAAGCAATTTCTTAGAAAAAGTATCAATTTAATAAATTGGAATCATAACAAAACAATGAATGTTATCCGTTTCCGTATAAGTAAAGACTCATAGATTTTTATAGAAATTCCGCAGCTGTCAAATTAAAATTTCGATCTTCCGTTACATGAAAAGGTTGCGGTTTCAAATTTCAAGGCCCTCCCATAAATAGTGTTTCACTTCAAAAACACTCAATGAGCAAATCAAGTTTCTAAAAATTTTAGGTTATTAAAAAGGTTTAGAACCTCTGATCTGAGGTAAGTGAAACATACGTTTCACTTACCCCATACTGCACTGTTTCTCTTGCCCCAGTACGTAATTTTAAAGTTACGTTTCTCATCATCAAATTATGACGAAACCTGTTACATTTACGTAAAATAAATATTCGTAGGGGGAAGACAAATTTATATTATATGTAACTTTCATTTTACAAAGACAATACGTCGGTTTTTAAAAGAATTATGAATATTTTCCGTTACTCACTCGCACTCGCAAATATTGTTTTTTACAGACTGATATTTTGCAATGCTTTATCTCTTCACTCAAGCATAGTAGCGACATCTCTGTTTTATACCCGGAACTATAATAACAAAAACACCTTACCGACACCTACAAAACTAAGTAAAAGCTCTAATTATTGAAGATATTTGAATGTGTCCCACTTGCCCCGGTGTTTCACTTACCCAAACTGACCTTACCTACTTAATAAGGAATAACATTCAAATTATATTAATTTGCCCAAGCAAAGTTATTATAGCTGATGGAGCTTGTTTTTATCTTTTCCGTTAATAGTTTTTTATATAGAGTAGGCATTGACATGAAATACTAGAGGTCAATGAGAGTAGGTACTAAATAAATAAAAAATGAGCAAAGTTCCCGTCCAGAACCTAGAAATTGTTAACAAACAAAAATTTACTACCTATAGACATTGAGTAATTATGTATAGAGCAGACAACGCGAACAAAATCTGTGCACCATGATCAGCAGTGTGGGGCGCGTGCTTGGAGCGTCTGGCTGCGACGAGCGCCTGGCACAGGCTAAGTGGGTTAGAGCGCGTGCACCCTAACGCGTGTTACAAAACATTACTTCTCGGTAGCTTCTCTAGTTAACATAGTACCTCAATGCCTATAGATAGAGTATGTAACGTACTTTTCTTGAGTTTGTTTTCCACTTTTAAATCCATTACAAATAATTCCAAGGACTATATTGCTGCTGCTGCTTGTCTAGTAATTCTAGTATGATTTTTCTACTTGCGCTCGACTCGGGATTTTTCACTACTACCCAGTGTAATGTAATGTAATCTAAAAACATTTTAAATGAAAATTGGGCCCAAAGGTCATTGTAGCTAGGCCATAAATTTAATTACAAATTTAAAGGAGCTGAGCAGTAATGTTGGGTTTACATGCACGCCGTGCAGCCCGGCAAGCTTTGGCAATTCGTTGTACAGTCAGCAGCAAAGAGATGTATGCACTTTTACTACGTCGTAGTATAAAGATGTATCCACTTTAGTACTACGCGTAGTACTAAAGTGTATACATCTTTTGTATGAGGAGGGATACATCTTTTTACTGCTAACTGTACATAGACTCGTCTGTAAAGTGATTGTTACTATTTAACTTTATAGAAGCCTCAATGTACAGCGAATTACCTAAGCTTGCCGGGCTGCGCGGCACGCGTATGAACGCACCTTTAAATTCTTTAAAATAATAATTTTTGTCTATGACTCTCAGTGTGACCATTTTTAGCAGGATCCTGCGATTTCAGTAGGATTGGGCCTCCAAATTAGGGCTTAGCAGATTTTGTCGCAGGATTGAAAAATTTTGCATTTTTTAGTAGGATCGCCTAAAACCTTAGCAAGAATTTAGCATGATTCAGCATTTACACAGTAAACTGGGTTATTTACATTAAAAACGCATAAAAATATTTAGGTAAAGCCCGACCAGAAAAATAAAAAACCTCTCCATGTTGCGGAAAATCATTGGAACTAATATTTGTAGTTGAAACACTGACATTAAAGGTTAAAGTCGATTGCAGCGCCTCCAAACCAGGTTTTTTATATTTCTGGTCAGGCTTTAAGTACCTACGATTTTCAACAAATATTTATCAAGCTTAGGCAATTCGCTGTACATCGACTCGTTTGTAAAGTGATTAATACTACTTAACTTTATAGATGCCTCAATGGACAGCGAATTGCCTAAGCTTGCCTAAGCTTGCCTAAGCTTACGTGGCACGCGTATGAACGCACCTTTAGAACTTTTTTTTTGTGCACCTGTCAACGTTATAATTTTTTTGCATGATGGTACCTAGCATTGGAAGTGCAGGCAGAGTGTAAGAAACTGATTGGTGAAAATTGAAACCACGGTCACCGAGGAATTGTAAGTGGTCCATGACACGGATTTATACACAGACTGAAGTAGGTATAGATAGCTTGGCAAAAAAATCATGATCGTGGTGACAGGTGGAACTAAAATTTTAGTATGGTGGTGTTGCCAGGTTATGCGTGATTTTGACGTTCTTGCGTGGAGCCAGGGCCCTCATTTTTTATCAGGACTTTTTGCCAAGCTGTACCTGTCTATTACAATACCTAAAGTCTGTGAATTAGTATTATTTTTCATTGATAATGATGGTAATCTTTGATATATGCGAAATAATTAAAAATAAATATAATTTATCAACGTAGTCTTTACTTCATTTGCATACAAATACGATTTAACTTTTAGCATGATTTTAGCATTTTTATAAAAATGTTTAGCAGGATTTAGCTGTTTTTGGCCAATAGCCTAGCAAGATCTTAAATTTAAAAATGGTCACACTGCTTGACATTTTGTTTGACGTTTACAAAAACGTCGACGGGCAAGCTTCGCTCGTATTTATTTTCCATCGAAACAAAACTAATTAAAATGCTAGCTTCATAGTTTGTTCACAAAGCTGTAAGTGCTAGTGTGCTGTGTTAGCCCATTGTTCCCAAAACAATTGTCTAAAATGACGGACGATATTGGTGACTTAGCCCTGACCACCGAAGCGGACTCATCCCAAACTCACGGACACGAAGGTAAATAAACAAGTTGTAGCTTCAATAACTCTTGTAAAACATTATTGAGACTGTCCCGAAGGAGTAGGAATAAAGATACATACGCGAAAGCTGAAATACTATATTATTTTTACGCACAAAATACCCGTGTAAAGTTATACTAAAAACTTTAATTTTGAACTAGTTTATGTAGCTACAATTTGTTTTTATCAAGCACAAATTGTCCCTGAAGTGAGCAGTGATATTTAAAGAAGTATCAGTGAACATTTTTAGGCTCCAGTCTTGCTGCTCTGATCAGATTAGAGAGCCTTGTAAACTTGTCCATTTCCCGCTTCTTTTTTCTTTGAATCAACACAGTTGAGAGAGTATGAATGTCCATTTGCCTTCCAGGCCCAGTACAATGCTCCTCCTCTTTGTAGTTAGTGCTTAAAGGAAGTTGAGTTGATGAAAGTGAAGGAATCGTAGAAGTTTGCGATTAGCTGTATGGAGATGCCACCTAGTTTAAGACGCTATAGGCCCAAGTATGCCCCAGTTTGAAGCGTTATGTCCCTGTGTCCCAGTCAGCAAGACATTAGTGTGTTCACACACGATGATGCATCGGCAGACGTCAGTCCGTCATTTGTGAAGCAAGGAGTTGTATGAAACTACACGTAGAAGCACACATGGTGACGCACTGACACACCGAGTGTGGTTCTATGGACTGACATCTGCCCGCTCCGTCAGTGCGTCGTTGTGTGTGAACGCACAATGTCCTGGTTTTTTAATTATGATGTGCTCGCTTTTAGATTGTCCATTGTGGACTAACAATCCAATCAACTGTTCAAGAGAATCAGTAACCTATACTTCATCATCGTATTTATGCCATGCTCATGTTACATGGAGTGTACCCCTCTCTGCTGCCTCGCATGTCGTGAATGAGCACTGTTCCTTGATGTTTCAATGGTATCCAAAATAAGCATTATGAACACTAGGGTTTTTTTCCCGGGCTCCCGGGACCGGGAATTCCCGGGAATTCTGGCTTTTCCTTACCCGGGAAAAATATTGCTGAATTCTCGGGATCCCGGGAATTCTTTAAAATTGAAAATGTTCAGTGATAAGACCTTAAATAACATGCAGTTTAGATTCAGTGACTTTAGATCTTCTTCACAAAGCCCTATTTATCAGTCAATCATACTTTTTCACTGCTTTTTATACTGCGGGAAGATTCTTTACCAAAGCAAATAATAGGCTCAAAGCTACTTCAACTGCCTTTTTGGATGCATGAAAAAGATTTGAATTAGGTTTTTATTATTCATGTTTTATTTGTGTCCTGTGCCCTGCAGTGGGGTTGTAGTGGGTCCTATAGGTCCATGATAATGATGATGATATTAATTCTTTTTTTGTTCTGGTGAAACGTGGATGTTCTGAGGTTTCAGAATATCTCTGACTACACCCTCGGGGAATATAGTCATGAGCATATGCTTATGCTTTTGTTATTGTTTTTAATAGTTTTCAACTTCAAGTGCTTTATTATTTAGTTTTAAAGATGTCAAAAATATTGAAGTAGGTAGGTAATTAATACCTACTGTTTTAAGAGATACGCGGATGTTATTTAAACGAAAATTAAATGTAAACTAGATAGATCAACAATTTATAAATAAAAAAAACATAAAGCAAACCATTTTTAACTGGTTCTTAACGTGTTTTTAGTATATTTGAGTTCCCGATATTTCGGCAGTGTGACGACTGCCATAATCACGAGATGACTAGAAATTCGCAGACAGTTATTGTTCATAAATACTGCTGAAATAGCGAACTCAAATATTCAAAATACCAGATAAGAAACCGTTAAATTTTTTTAATTTATTTAAACTTCCTTTTACCGTTAGTACCTAGTACCTTAGTGGCGCCCTCATCACAATGTTTAGACCTATTAATGTAGGTATTTTATAAAATTGCTTTTAAATAACTTTAAAGTAACAACAAGCTAATATTAAAATTGAAAAATTATCGTTTTGATTCTTCAGATGGATACAAAATTTAGAAGTTGGCTTTTTACTTAGTTTTCCTGGCTATAAAAGTAAAATCAAAGAAAAAAAAACAAGTTCTCTCGTAAAATACTAAGGTTTTTCCAATATTTCGAAGATTCCCGGGTACCCGGGAATTCCCGGGAATAAAGAAAAATCATTCCCGATTCCCGGGAACCCAAAAAGTCAGGGAAATCGAAAACCCTAATGAACACCACAGTTTTCTTGGTGGAGTATTTGCCACATCTCGTTGCTAGTGCCTTGAGTTCCTGATACAACATGAGATAAACCTTTTTAAAAAAATAATTTCAATCATATATTTCCAGCGTCTTCAAGTGCGACCACAGATGACACAGCGTCCAGCAGTGCGGCCACCCCGGCCGGCAGCGAGGGCCAGGCGTCGAGGCAGTCCAACCTTCAGCGGATACAGCAGCGCAAGCAGCAGGTCTACAACTGGCCTCACAACAAGAAGCTTCTCAAGTTGGCCATCTACTCTGCTTGTCAGGTTAGTATGAACACAGATGACACAGCGTCCAGCAGTGTGGCCACGCCGGCCGGCAGCGAGGGCCAGGCGTTGAGGCAGTCCAACGTCCAGCATACAGCAGCGCAAGCAAAAGGTCTACAACTGGCCTCACAACAAGAAGCTTCTCAAGTTGGCCATCTACTCCGCTTGTCAGGTATTTTTGTAATGGAAAATAGAGTTATGTCAGTCAGTCTTTTAACATATTCGCTGCTGACAATACTCATAGGTTCACAATAATGTGGCTGGCTTGCTCAAGAATGGGTTTAGCACACTGTCGAGTGTCTTATTTTGAGATAAGCAATTAATGTGTTAAATTAAATAAAATCATTGCCTTAACACACTAATTGGTGCCACCCTGTTGAAAACATGTCAGTATATTTGATCAGAAATGTGAAATAAGGTGTCATGGATTTACTCTTGCTTCTGGTCAGAAAGTTTACATTAAAAATAGGTTTGACCATCATAGGTTGATTACACGTAACAATGCCATTGGCAGAGTGCTCGGCCGAGCGAAGTGTAGAGAGAGTTGCTAGAGAGTTGTAAAAGCTTGTGTACTAAGCTGAGTGCCCAACTCCGGGACGCTTCATTGTTTTACCCCCACAGTGACTTGCTGTCCCGCTCAGCACGTATGAACACACACTCGGCCTATTTATTTTTCTCATTATCTTGTCCCCTTCAGTGTATTGCATACATATGCATATGCTCACGACTGTATTCCCCGAGGGGGTAGTCAGAGATATTCTGAAACCTCAGAACATCCACGTTTCACCAGTAGTACCGAAACTCAGTCCAGTGTGACGGGGCGTGAGCCCGTCGCCACTTATAATGGACAGTAGATACAATACATGCCTCGATGATGCCTCGAAATTGAAGCTTGCTGGTTTCCTCACGATGTTTTCCTTCACCGAAAAGCCAGTGGTATTACAAATCGTACATAAATTCCGAAATACTCATTGGTACGAGTCGGTCTGGACGGGGATCGAACCTTCGCCTCCTTGGCAGGCAAGGTTACTCGCCACTCAGATTAACCTTAGATTGTCTTAATAAACTGGTACTAGTGGTACTTTCTGAACAAAAAAGATGTTCTTTGCAACAAACACAGACCCCCGACTGTACGTGCAACGGATGGAAGACTCCGGTGCCGCAGCAGGCAGTCAAGGGCAATGCACGAGCCGACACCCAGCCTCTAGCCAGCTTCAATGACCCGTGTCGCAACTGCAATCATATTCTAGGTAAGACTATACTAACTTTGTTTTGTTATGTACAATCAAAAGAATATGTCAAGCTCTCTATTGTATTCAGTAGGTACATGTAAGTTTCTGTTCTCGCTGTTCTCTTATTTGTAAAAGATTGGAAAATTGTAACAAATAATGGAAATTAAAATTGTAACTAGAAATCATTAAAATTTTATAAAACTTTAACTTGAAAATATTAGAAAATTGCAATGACAGATTTAACGCATACTGACCTATGTGTTATTAGTGCATAGTCAAGGGCTAAAACTGTTTGTGTTTGTTTATAATTGTTTTGTCTATGTAATATCGCGGACTTTCCGCCTGACCACCACTAGGCTCATATTGATGAATAGACCAATGAATGAATAGTTTCCAAACAATAAATTAGGCGCCAAATTATGCGAAAAAAAATTTAAGTGATCAGGCAGAAAAGTCTAAATTGGTGTGTAATAAAATAAAAGCTTTAATTAATAGTTCCATTTCATTTCAATGTACTGTCTACTGGAATAACTTAAATTGAATTTATAATTATTTGAATAATTTACAGAAAAGCATGTAACGCAACTACAAGGTCTGCTAGTGCCGGAAGTGAACAGATTGCTCGGCGCTGTTGTGGACGTGGAGAACATTTTCATGTCCATGCACAGGGAGGACGACCATGATACCAAGAGAGTCTACTATTATCTGTTTAAAGTAAGTACGATGTGTCAACAAATGGACAAAAAGAAATCAACCATATAATAATTTTTAAAGGCTAATTAAAAATGCATTATCGGACGAGACTAATGGTGAAAGGTAATTTAAAAAAAAACTGTACCTTGAGAAAACTGTACTCGGGAATGTTTTTTGAAAAAAATAATTATCTCAAGCCACCTTCCAATTAGAGCTCCGTTGTAGGCCAGGGAGCGGGCAACCGACACGCGACTCCATTAGGCTCATACATGATGTTGATGATGACCGTATCTATGTAATTTTGACCAGCATAGCTGGCATATGGTACCATACGGTACCCCTCCGTTAAACCGACAAAACGGAAACATACTTGCTCATTTTCATTTCATGATCAAAACAACAAAGACAGAGACACATTTCGGTATAATTCTCATTTTCTGTATCAAAAAAATTACGATTTGCCCCAGCTTCTCCGCAAATGCATCCTAACCCGTACAAACCCGCGCATCGAGGGCCCGCTAGGCCAGCCTCCGTTCGAGCGGCCCTCCATCGCCAAGGCCATCACCAACTTCGTGCTGTACAAGTTCAACACGCTGCCGCAGCGCGAGTGGCAGACGATGTACGACCTCGCCAAGATGTTCCTGCATTGCTTCAATCATTGGAACTTTGAAGCGCCTAGTGTTAGGAAGTTGGTGAGTGATTTTCAAAACTTAAATACATGTATTGTGATTCCAGAATACGTTACTTTACATATCGAACAGGGTGCTTCAGACCATCATTCCGATCGTACTATATTCGTATATTATTTTCGTGCTTTTCCTTACAATGTTTTCTGACCTGATATTTTCTTACAGCAAGTGTCAAACCCGGAGGATATATCAGCTTATCAAATAAACTACACAAGGTAAGTCTTAATCTATTATATCAGTAGTTTTATTTTGTATTTCACACTTCCTAATGCATGCATCAATCCGATACATTTATGCCAATTGGAGTTTTGGCGGGATTTGGTAGCTGACGTTTGGGAGTCCTCATATTTCATCGAATTTTTATTGTTTATAGTGAGTTTTGGTTCGTAAAATTGGTGTTGTTTTGCGTAACAAAGTGTCGTGCAAGTGAACAATATATAGTTCAGTGAAATCTGATGGTACATGGGTCTGAAACAGGAAAAGCGTTCCGTGATTTTAGCGCGGCAAAGCAGTCGGTTCACCTCTTTTCTGTGGACTTCTCTGCATTTCCTGCGTCTTTCGATTGTCTCCAAAAACTCCAAAGAACCGTCAAAACGTGGAACACCGACGTTTTAATGTGAAAACAGAAGAATATATATAATATATAATGGAAAATAAAATAAGATATAGCCAAAAGGTCTTGTAACCAGGCTAGTAAAAAACGGTGGGTAATAAATTATAAAAAAAATATATGCCAATTCCGACTGCTCTCAAACGGTGAAGGAAAACATCGTCAGAAGACATTCCGATGCGTATGTGAAGTCTATTAATCCGCATTGGGCACGCGTGGTGGACTAACGCTCATACACCCTCAAGGGGTAGGGCCTGTGCCCTGCATTGGGATGAATTAGGCTGTGTTGATGATTATGATGCCAATTCCGTACACAAATCAAAATGTGTGAAATGCAAAAATAGGGCCCATGTTCCTTTTATTAATCATTATAATTCAACTATAATCACTCTACCTAGATGGCTGGTATTCTGCCACGTGCCGGCGTTCTGCGATTCCCTCCCGCACTATGAAACATCGCTGGTATTCGGGCGCACGCTGCTCCGCGCAGTGTTCAAGTCCGTGTGCAGGCAGCTCATGGACAAGTGCCACTCCGAGCGGGACCGCATGCCGCCTGAGAAGCGGGTATGTTCTGTAATGATTGTCTCTCCCGCACTACGAGACGTCGCTGGTGTTCGGGCGCACGCTGCTCCGCGCAGTGTTCAAGTCCGTGTGCAGACAGCTCTTGGACAAGTGCCACTCCGAGCGGGACCGCATGCCGCCTGAGAAGCGGGTATGTTCTGTTATGATTGTCTCTCCCGCACTACGAGACGTCGCTGGTGTTCGGGCGCACGCTGCTCCGCGCAGTGTTCAAGTCCGTGTGCAGGCAGCTCATGGACAAGTGCCACTCCGAGCGGGACCGCATGCCGCCTGAGAAGCGGGTATGTTCTGTAATGATTGTCTCTCCCGCACTACGAGACGTCGCTGGTGTTCGGGCGCACGCTGCTCCGCGCAGTGTTCAAGTCCGTGTGCAGGCAGCTCATGGACAAGTGCCACTCTGAGCGGGACCGCATGCCGCCTGAGAAGCGGGTATGACATTTTATTACGGAAATTAGCAAGCTAAAGTGGCAATGGGCTGGTTATATCTGGCGAAGAACTGACAACCGATGGGGAGCTGGACGGGGAGGGGGAGTGGAGACCACGAACTGGCGGGCGTAGTGCGCTGGCCGACTGCCCGCTGGATCGACGACCAAAAAAAGGTAGTGGGGAGCGACTGGATGAGGAAGGCCGAGTATAGAGTTTTGAGAGGCATATGTTCAGGAGTAGACGATGTTAGGCTGATTATGATTACGATGATTGCCGTGCCCATGAGTGTCGTGTCGTCACACCCCTTTTTTTTTCTCATCTGATTTGCCACTTACTTGACAAATCAGACTCGAAAATAATAAATAACTAATTAAACTTCTACGCAAATGTACGTTTTTGATTCCTATAGATCTCATCGCGATGGATTCGTTATCAGAATTCGTGATTATAAAGCAGAGCTTTGCTTGCTGATTTATGCGGCAGTAGGCAATGGTGCTCCTACAAAGCATGTACCATTATAAACTATTTGTTGCAGGTGTTAGTCCTCACGCACTTCCCCCGGTTCCTGGCGTTACTGGAGGAGGAGATATTCAGCGCCAGCTCTCCGATCTGGGACCCCGACTACAAGCAGGTCCCGCCCAACCACCTGCAGGCCATCTTGGACAATAAATCCAGTATGTTTTGCATCTATGTTCGTTACATGGTTTGAGGTAAAATCACAGTGTTTGTCGGAATTCATATTTTAACCTGTTCATTGCCTCGTCAATACAAAAGTTTTCACACCCCATGTCTGTTTACACATTGCTCATGAAAATGTATAAGCATTTTGGTTATAAGGGCAATATTATTAATATTTATTTACATGGTGTACACAGTTGCATTACTTAAAACAACAACAACTTTCCCAAGGAACCTACAGGAAGTTTAATTGACAAAAAAAATGTTTACTTGTCATGCAACTTAAAATGATCGAACGATTGTATGAAAAGAGATTTTTTTGTTACTGATTTCCCTTACGTTCCTTGAGCAAAGTTGTTCAGTATCATGAATGAAATGAATCATAATGAACTCTATAAAGAAATGAAACTGTCGTCACTAATACCCTGTATATTGTATCATACTAAAATTGTATAGTGTGTGGATCATGGAGGGGAGAAAAGAGCGGAGGTGTCGCAAAGCAATGTTTCTATCGATGTAAAGTGTCGCCAAAATGCAGGGACGGGGTACAAGACGGGTGCGCAGGTTTCAGCAAAAAGAATGGCGGTCCAATTCGAACTGAGTATCAAAGGCCTCATAATATTGGTGACAGACCTAATTGCCTTGCGACACCTCCGCTTCTTTCTGTGCTCCGTGGTTTGGATCCTATCCTATCTTAGCCTCGCTAAAAGTAAGATTGTTGCCCGCAGCGGGTCGCCGCGGTGAGTTCGAACGTGTGACCCCGACGGGGGACAGCAAGGATGGGTTCACCACCGTCTCCTTATCATCAGGTATATTGTATTAACTGTCCATCGCTTACCTAATACCTAACATTTAACGTCCATATACATCTCATGCCATCTTAACATTATCATTGCATGCTGTTTTGTGAATGCCCTAAACATTAAAAATTTCGCTCTAAGACCTAAAGACGTTTAAAGCAAGGAAAAATAAATGTCAATGAACGTAATTTCAAACTAAAATCAAAAGGGGAAGCGGTAACCGTTATCAATGACGTCGGAAAACTCAAAAGAGCAAAGAGCCAGCTATTAGCTATTACATAACCAAAACCATTCACCAAATTGTATAATTGTAATATTATATTATATTATAACACTTTATTGCACACAAAGACATATAATATTTGTTTTAATTTTAAATTTTTATTGATTTTAATTTTTTTTATTATTTTACTACTTGTTTAAATTTTGTTTTTTATTTTTATAATGTTGTACGCCCATGTGGCAGTACATAGCCGAACTTTTTTATTTTCTATGTACAACATCTACTAGTATAATTTACCTATGATCCACAATAAATACATTTCTATTTCTATAACTTTGATTCGTTTCTCCAGTGGGCTTCCAATGAGTATATCCATCTGCCTTGCTCAAAACACAGAATGATACTTTAACCATAAACAACTCTACTATTCTATACAGGTTCCATAAAACAAGAGCTAAAGAGAAGCGGGGAATCTCTACCAGTAGGCGCTGCCAAACGTCGGCGGGTCGTCGACGAAGCGGGAGAGGACGTCAGTGAACGTACGGTCGCCGACATAGTAGCGACCATCAACGACCCAAACTACATGTGTGGCCCTGACGTGAGTCTGTACTGAACAAACTAAATATAACAATTGTGCACGAGACGGGGAAGAAATCTACACGGAAGAAACAGAAAACACGGCGACACATCAAAGCTACACAAAACCAAAATAAGCTGGCCGCGCCTAGGTCAAGTAACTTATAACGTAGCACTGCCAGCTTTTGTAGGTTTAGTATAGCTTGATGTGTCGCTCTGTGAACCATGGCTAAAATTGTTTAAATCAAACGTCTGTGTGCTTATCGAATCGTAGAAGAACGAACGAAACGTAGATAAAAATAGATATTATGCTAACATTATTGTGGCGATCCTTGAGGGAGACCTTTGCCAAGCAAAGCAATTGCCAGATTAGAACCTAAATATTATGAAAAACAGCTTTAATATCATGTACCTATTGTATAAAGATTTCTTTAGTGTTTACTATAAGCACAGATTATATAATACTATACAGTACAGATGCCCAACGTCAAACAATGGAACGCGACTGCCGTAACGCGGGCAGTCTTCGGGCAAAGTAAATTGCTTGATTTTCCGAGGCTCATGAGATTTTTTTGTAGTCAGATCATGTATTTTTAGTAACAATTTACACTTTTACGTAAACATTAATTACAAATCGATACCATAACGCCATATATTGCCATTTTTTAACAAAAATTTCATTTGTATGGGATAGGACACCATGCTATAAGAAACGTAAGAAACACATTAAAAAATATCAATAATTAAGAAATTCTATCAAAGGCATTATCTTTTATTTTCATTGAATGGCTTAAAATAATAATTATGTTTTCAGGCGTTATTCCAAACGCAAGCGCCGCGTGATGAGGCGGCCAAGTTGGAAGAGCAACGCAAACTGATCGAGTTCCACGTCATCGGCAACTCTTTAACCGGGCCGGTTAATAAACAGACAATGCTTTGGCTTATTGGTTAGTATTGCCTTATCTATTAAAGCTACATTATGTTCATTAATAAAGCAAATTTTTAGAAATCCTCTACTTTGAACCGCTGAGTTTTTATTAGAAAAAATTTCAACAATTGGTAACGTAGCTTGCTATATACTCTCCTTGGCGTCATCTATCTAACCTATTGCTGCCATTGTTTGAACAACCATGAACAGGGTGCCTACTTTGTAGAAAGTCTTGGAATCAGAGTCAAAGTCAAAGTCAATATAATTTATTCAATATAGGAGCTTGAAGCACACTTATTAAAGGTCAAATCTTTTTTAAGCTACCACCGCGTCGGAACGTGTTGTCGCTGTAGAGAAGATGCGGCCAGAAACTCTACAACATAACACGACTTAAAACTATTACAATATAAATTCTTCAGAAGCAGGCACTCCGGATATTGAGGAGGTCCCTGAAAAGTCTGGGATATCTTGCAAATAACCTAGAAAGTTTGGGTATAATTCGATATTTTCCAATGATCGTAAGACACAATATTTAAGATTTGTGAGAAATTGTGCCACGCGGCGTAAAGCTCTTCATTTAAGGGTATATTTTCGTTTGTGACGTCATCACTTGCTGTCAATTTTCAATAAAAAATGTTGATAATGTTTTGTAAGTTTTCCGTGACCTTTTGTTTGAGCTCCCACCATCGATAAGAAAAGTGTTAAGTATTTTTTGTGAAGAATACCTAGTTAGTAGGTAGTTTTTTTTTCACACAATAAGAAATTCATTACTTAACTAAAACATTTTAAATTAACCAAAGTGGGAAGTTTCGGTTAATTTAAAGTGTAACCTACATACATAGGGTGAACTGTTCATCAATGAACCAGGTAAATTTTGGAGGGCTGTAACTTTTTACTTTTTCGTCCTTTCCGGTTATGTATTTCATTAATAGTTCAGGAATTAACCAAATTAACCAAAGTGGGAAGTTTCGGTTAATTTAAAGTGTAACCTACATACATACCTACCACTTTTTTCAAACTAAATACGATCATCACTGTGGGCAAAAAAATTGTGTATAGAGATACAAAAATTATGATTTCACAATATGTAGAGTAACGGAATATGCCTACATAACTAATTAAATTTATTAAACACTTATTTTTTTAAATATTTTTATAGTTTCAAAATTACACATGTGATATTTTTTACTAACCGACAAGGAGGAGATTCTATGATATATATACCGCCGGTATTCTAATATTTTGAACATACTGAAAAAAAAAATCACCGACATTTTCGTCAGTTCGGTATGTCAAGTTTTTTTTTGGGAGGACAAAATGGAAAACCATTTCGAGATAATTGTCTCAATAACAATATTTTATATGTCAGAATATTTAAAATGAAAGGATTAATCCTTTACTAAATATAAACTTTAAATAACTGGTCATTCAGAAAAAATATGTTCAATGTGTCAGAATTTGACATTTCATGTTGCCGTTTCTGTTTCCAACATGGAGTAAGAAATTACTCCATGTTGGAAACAGAAACGGCAACATGAAATGTCAAATTCTGACACATTGAACATATTTTTTCTTTCTTCGAAAGAGAAGGCAGGTAATTTTAATTTTTTTAATTAAATTTTTAAACAACAAAATTAACAACGTGGAGTTCGAATAGGTAATTTTTTCGAGCCCACTTTTGCCATTTACAGATAAACTTCATGAATTGAAAAAAAAAAAAGTTTCTTATAATGATATCTTCTATCCGTAAAAAATATAAAATAAAGACAAAAAAATGCTTGACATACCGAATAATTGTGTGAATAATATAGTAGATTACACACCGAGGGCAGGAAAGTAAGAAAGGTCTCAGATGTCATTTGATTGCTGACCGAGGTGAAGCCGAGGTCAACAAACATGTGATCTGAGGCTTTCTTATTTACTGCCCGAGGTTAGTTTACTATTTTTCTCCTCGACGGAGGTGGAAAGCGGCAACTTCGTTTAGCGCAGCGGGAAGAAAATTTACGCTTTTCGTCCGGAGGGGAGAAAACAACATTTTCTATGTTAGAGATTTTAAAATGAAAGGATTACGGATATTTAAAAAAAAATATAAGGTCGTTTTCGACCAGCAGTGCGATTTTTGAATCTCATTCGGTGAGCTCAGCAGTTGAAAATGTCAAAATTACTATGGAGATTTGCATCTTCTTACTGCTGATGCGACTTTCAAAAATCATACTTCAGCAGTGCTATTTTTGAAAGTCAAATCAGCAGTAGGAAGATGCATATCTCCATAGTAATCTCCATAGTAATTTTGACATTTTCAACTGCTGAGCTCAGCGAATGAGATTCAAAAATCGCACTCCAGGGCCCTATTCAATAAACGCGACAATTACAGGTGAAAGGCGACAGGCGAAAATTCGACAATTATTTACAGTTCAATAAAAATGTACATTGACAAAATTGTCAAGAGCATTGAGTTCTGCTTACGTAGGTCGTGGGTTCGATTCCCACGGGGGACACCTAGTGACATGTCACTTTGTGCATTTTTCCCCAGTTTGTTAGGATATTACATGCTGAATCACATGATTCCATGCTTCGGATGGCACGTTAGGCCGTTGATCCCGGCTACTATCTTTGGTTAGGTACATAAAAACCACGTCAGAGACCCGTAAGGCGGTCTGAAAAAAACTCTGATACCAGGGCTTGCTGCCCACACGATAAGAAGAAGTGTTTAATAAAACAAATACTTACGTCAAGTTTTTCAGGACAAATTGTCATTATGTCTATTCTATTTTTGGGTCATTGTCATATAAGGGGTGCAAAGAAAGGAATGTGAAAAGATGTTAATTTTTACCACTTTTTCATTATTAACCGAAGTAAAATAGTAAATATAACATAAATAAATTAAAAATTTAGGTCGTTTTTCTTCCTTTATCAAATAATTACCAAAAAACGTTTTTTTCTGACCACCGAAAAGGTGCAGATGACCACCAAGAAGACATCAATTGCGCTTTATTCATAAAATAAAACAAAATTCAACATACATTAATCTCAATTAAAATTTCTCTGTTGTTACATTTTATTATACTTTGTCAGATATAGGGAATTGTTACGAATTTTTACCATAAAAATATAGTAAAATATGGACCACCAAAACGACATCTTTTCGGTTCTCGTTTTTTTCATTTGACAATATGAGTATCTTCCGTGGTTTCAGTTAACGTTTCTTGATAATTTTCATCCGGTTTATTAATCTTTCATTCTCTTCTATTTATGCTAACTTAATTTTGATTCTAACTCCATTAATAATAAATAAACCTTTCTGTTTTCAAATTCCCTTTCAAAGCTCTTAAAGTGTGTCTCGAAGCAGATGAAGGAGGAGGATTTAGGGGAAGATTATGCCTATATCCATCATTATCATCAGTTTTCGTAAATTTCACGGCAGAGGGTTCAGGGCCTATCCTTAGGAAGGGTGTATGGGATTGTTCGCCAGTTCTATTTACCACATGCTGATTGGTAGAATCCAATCAGAATTTCATCTCAACCTTCAACTCTGCAACCTGCATCCTCACAATTTTGTACTTCACCGGTTGAGATATGTGTGTGAAACAATTGAAGAAGCCGGAGAAGTTGGTGGACTTCTACTACGACCTTATTTTTTTGACTAATGCGTTTCGACTTTTTTAGTATCTCTCGTCCCTGCTTCTTCTCTAAGTTTCGGTTGTTTATTAGGCATCCTCTCATAAATAAGGGTGGCAGCGAGTGGACCATATACCACCTAAGCGGGCTCAGTTCATATTGGTGGAGAAAAGTTAAAATAACGTTGTTCCTGAAGTCGATTTGTTGGTCAGTGGTCACCAATGACCACCAAAAAGATGACCACCGAACGGAAATTTCACATTCAAATTCAGCTATCCTGAAACTATAGCGGGCTGGCTAGCCAAATATGATGCGTTTGTAAACTAGACATTAGTATGTACTGCGCTATAACGAAAATTTCACTTATTCAATAATACTTACAAATTTAATGTAGTAACCGGAAAGACGCTATGAAGTTTGACAAAAAAGTATTTTTGGGTAAACGAAAAAGATTTTCCTCTTTTTTGATGAAATGTGGATCAGGGATGCATCAAGGGATATTGATGACTTTCCTTAGAAAGGAACTATTTGTTTTTGGGAACGTTTAAGCATAAAAATGTTGAAATGTTTGGATAAAAATATGGACCACCGAAAAGACATACAACTTGTGTAACATGTGACAATCGTATTTAAATAAAAAACCGACCCACTTTTAGGATTCATATCAATAGCACATGATTTTTGAGGATTGAGAGAACTAATTAAGCTGAACAGGGCGAACATTAAGTGCAGTTTACATTTACTTTTTGCATTGCAAACTTGCATACATCTGTTTTGAACGGACCACCGAAACGGACTTTTGAGTATAAAAAACAGCAAAAATTCAGTTTATCGAATTAATTCATTAAAAAGATTTTCTTGGGTAAAAAGTATAATATAATTGTTGATTCTTTTTGCAAAAAGAAATTAAATTAAAGCATTATTTAAGAATTTACGTGTCTTGAACAATTTTTTGTCACTATATGACAATGACCCTTTTATTAAATGGCGTTTCCTTGTTAGATTTCGCCAGTGTCAAGTGTTGAAGATATATTTATTAGATATTGTACGGTAATAGGATATGGCGATCTCAAAACTCCGTTTTTAAACACACACTAGAAACCACCATAAAACGGCGGAGCCACTTGGGCAATCAAATCGCAAGCCGACGACACGTCTACTTGTTACCTCCTTAGCCACGCGACTCCTCTGTCACATGTCACCTGTCAGGAGAAAAATTATTGAACAGAAATATGTCAAATTGTCGCTACAATCCGACAAATTTCTTTTCTCAAACATGCTTGGAAATTTGAGCATTATGTTGACAACCTTCTTTGAAATAAATCGATATTGCTGTACTGCGAGCGGTGGCCGGCAATATTTGTATGAAAATCTATATCTGTCGTAGTTTAGCGGCCAAATAAATTACATAGTAAACTTATATTATGTCGTGTAATTTAAAAATGGAACGATCTTTTACTCCGAAACATGGCAACCAAGGAGGTAACTTATCAAAGGTTTGGTTTAAATTTTGAACTGGCTTGCAAATAAAAAGCTTTATAATGAAAAAAAAACGAATGGACACTTTAACCACAGATAAGTTATAAGTTACTAGCTTTATCGCAGGAAAAATTATTGTTGTTCGTCATTGATTTTGAAAAGTTGATTAATTTTCATTTCCGCGCATTCATAATTCATAATATTTATTGCATAATCATAATAATAACATAATAGCATTGTTTGAGAAAAGCACTATACAAGCCTTGGCCACAACTAGGCATTGATGGACTTACGTATGTGTGCCTTGGCTTCGCCTCGGCCCACATTTACACGTTCGTCCATCGATGCGTCTTTTGCTGGCCACTGCAGTAATGTACTATAATTTTCCACCATGACATTTTGACGAAATTATCAGATTTTCCACCTGTAATTGTCACGCTTATTGTCACGTTTATTAAACCGGGCCCTGTAAACTCCTCGGTAAATTTGAAAAGTACATAAAATAACTGGCCGATAAGAAAAACAAATTTATAATGTCAGAATTTGACATTTTATGTTGCCGTTTCTGT
This sequence comes from Agonopterix heracliana, assembly GCA_963693445.1. Classification (NCBI taxonomy): domain Eukaryota; kingdom Metazoa; phylum Arthropoda; class Insecta; order Lepidoptera; family Depressariidae; genus Agonopterix; species Agonopterix heracliana. Next base: position 7,936,156 of record OY856321.1, read on the forward strand.
TTCCAGCATCGAAGTAGAAAAAGAAGGAAGGTTTCTTTTTTAGATTAGCAAAGTTTTTTCTACATGAGTTCGAATGATTTTCTTGTGACCACTTTTGCATTTAGAGATTACCGTTCAAATTCATTTAAAAATGTATTTGTATTGATAAACTAGCTAGCTTTTACGGTTCGCTTTCATTGCAACAAACTATCTTTCATAAAAAATACTTATTTTATAACTATCTCCCATAATCTGTATATTCTTCTGTCTAGCCCCACACCAAGAAATGGTGGTTGGGCAAAAAATCTCGAGAGAAATATATCTCAAGACAATAATTATATTACTACTATTGTATTGTATGGTATAGTCAAAGTGAATTTACGCTATGGTATGGTGCTAAGGGACCCTCCGTACGTGAGTCCGACTCACATTTGGCCGGTTTTCTTTAAATATAGTAGTTTACTTAACAAAATTTTAAAAATATTGCTTTTATGACTAGTGGAGAAAAATTTGCGGTGGAATTTAAATATTCCCATTGTTTTGGCAGACGTGCCTAAACCACTGAACCGATTTTGATGGTTGAGATGTCATTCGACTGCAATTTAAGTCTGTAATTGAGTCATAATTGCAAACATGACGTGGATGTACATTGAAGATATTTATAAAAATGTTAATTGGCGGTGTTTGGAATAGTACTACGTAATGGAATACATTGAGACCATTTTTAGAATTTTTGTCTGTTTGTTTGTGCACACGTTATTTTAAAACTACTGAACAGATTTGGATTTCACGAAAGCATAGGGCTTAGTTTGGATTGGCATCAAACTAGTACCTACCTAAGTAATAAAATCTTTTCTGTTCAATTATTCATTGAAATTGGTAGGAAGCAAGTTTTTAGTTGTTTTGATATTATTTTGCAGTGATTTAATTTCAGAAGTAAATAAAAATTGCATGATTTTCTTATCAAGAATTTTATACTACGTAGGTAATTTAATCTTCTTGCTTAGAATTTATTTGAAACTGTGCGCGACTGTATTGGTAATTGTATATTGAAAAGCCGACCAAAGAGAATGGTCATAGATTTGGTATACGCTACTTAGACGACACTGACATAATTGAAGTCATTTCAATTTGATTGAACAATATGACAAAATTATCCTAGAATTCGTTAAATTTTTTTGGAATACAACATAATTTTAGCTTTAGAAAAATACAAATGATGAATTATTCCATTCAATTACCTTTGTGTTTAAGTCATCCACAGACGGATCGAGAAAAAAATTGTCGCAAATTATTTTTAAAACATTTGACGCGGACGTGCTCCAGTAACGGCATTTCGCCGTACAATGAAAAAAGTCAGAAACAAGGATAATTTTGCAGTTGTCACAGGATGTCAAAAGCTTGAATTTGTTCGCCATTTTGTATGGTAATCACAATATTTGATTTTAAATAATATGTTTTCAAAAATATTAGTGTTTCAGACTGGTATTTCAAAAAATCGATTCATTATGTTTTTTAAATTTATATAAACTTTCTTTTTACGTAAACTGTAAATTCAACCATGTAACGTAACCCTTCTAAAAATGTTCCTAAAGTAACCCCATTTTTAGCAATATTTCGACGAACAGTGGCCGGATTTTATGCGATTACTAAAATAAATTATATGAAACATACAAAAAAACGATTCATTACATTTTTAAGTAAAGGCAGTTCTTTCATAATAAATATAAAACACTGGATATGCAATAGCATATCACTGAAAACAATGTTCTTAAAAGTAGGGGTTTTAGAAAATATACCCTTAAGGTGCAAAAACTTTTAACTTTTTATTATGTTCTAACTGAAATGTGTTTTCAGGTCTTCACAACGTATTTTCACACCAGCTGCCAGAAATGACAAAGGAGTACATTTCACAATTGGTTTTTGACCCGTAAGTATTACAACCTTTATCAATTGCATGTGTACGATACCCAGGTAACTAAATAATTACGTTTGTTTCACAGAAAACACAAGACATTAGCTCTAATCAAAGAGGGGAGGCCAATTGGTGGCATCTGCTTTAGAACTTTCCATTCTCAGGTAATTTTTTAATGCATTATACTATACTTTTCATAATATTTTGTACATTTAATTTGTATTAGGAATATGGAAATGTCACAATAGATTGGCGAATTGGAGTATTCGCAAGACAAGACAAGAGCGTAGCTCTTAAATAAGATGATGAAGAGTGTGAACCAGGGTCCAGCGTTCGAATCCCGATTCGGTCGTGGAAGTTATATACAAGGTGTTACAAAAATACAAATAAACCTTTAAGGGGTGGTTTAGACCATCAAACTGAACAACTTTCACTATGGGACCAATATCGAAATCGCGAAAAAAAAATTTGATGTTCTATACTCTACAAATCGACTAGAGCTAAAATATGTATGGGATTTCAAAAATTTTTTTTCGCGATTTCGATGTTGGTCCCATAGAGAAAGTTGTTCAGTTTGACGGTCTAAACAACCCCCTAAAGAGTTTTAAATATTTATTGTTCTTATGAAACACCCTGTATTTGTGCCGTCGTTGTATGGTTTCCATAATAAAAAGCCTAGTAGCTGATGTAGTAGGGATTACTACAATATGAGCCTGTGAGCATTATTTATTTTAAGATAAAAAGTGTGTATTTATTTTTCCAAAAAAAAAGGCCCAAACGTCCATTGAAATCACTTTGAATATGTAATTATTGGAGCGTTGATTGTGTATCATGTTTTAATTCTTAATCGAAGGATTACCGTCACCTTATTTGCGCCTGTTTTCTCTGTTTCAAGTGTTATAATGTTTTGGTGTGCAATAAAGTATACTTGATTGATTGATTAATGTTATTGTGCAGGGTTTCAGCGAGATAGTGTTCTGCGCGGTGACGTCGAACGAGCAGGTGAAGGGCTACGGCACGCATCTCATGAACCACCTGAAGGACTACCACATCAGGAACAATATACTACACTTCCTCACGTTCGCTGACGAATTCGCTATAGGTAGGTATATCCACGTAATATTTAGTACTCCTTTGCCCAGTTGGAACCCGTTCTGTTTTCGGGATGAAAATGTGTTATGGAAACGAACGGCTTCTCGCTAAAAGCAACAAAATAAATCTTATCAATATATTATAGAAGTGATTTAAAAAGATGGTTTGTGTCAATGATTTGAATTATAATTATCCATTGTCCATTATAACCACAGAGCACTATAATCAATTATACTTTATTTTACACCAAAAAAACAATAATACAGAGAGTAAACAAACAGGAAATACAGAAGGTACAAAAATATGCGGTCTTATCGCTAAAAAGCGATTTTTTTCCAGACAACCTTACAAACTTACAAAATTACTTAAAAACTAAACAATACTCTCTTAAGCAAAGTTCAAAGGTCCACTTCTTTCTTTTTACCCGACTTAACTGCGACAGAAGGAGGGTTATGTTTTTTTTTTTTGAGAACTTCAACCAAACCATCAACCTTCTTCTTATTCCATCAATCGAAAAAAAGTCAGTCGAAAAAAAAAATCTTCAATTCAAATTAATAAGGGATACAGTACTATTTATCTCACTCAACACTCAAAGCAAAACCAATACTGTTATCGTAACATCGATTTTCTTGCGGTTGTACTAAACCTACTGAATGACTAAAATTGCAAAAAGGTCTCACACCCTCAACATTTAACAGGGTACTTCAAGAAGCAGGGCTTCAGCAAGGACATCAAGCTGCCCCGCGCCATGTACCAGGGCTACATAAAGGACTACGAGGGCGCCACGCTGATGCACTGCGAGCTCAACCCGCGCATCGTGTACACACAGTTCACCGGCGTCATTCGCAAACAGAAGGAGGTAAGTACAGGGTACTTCAGCAAGGACATCAAGCTCATGGCAAACAGAAAAAAAGTCAACCGAGTTTTTTGGTTATTTAACCTGGCCGGGACCGAATTATATGTTTAGAAAGTGGTTTTCAAGTAATATGATAACTAAATTGATACGCTATTGTTTCAGATTGTAAAGAAATTAATTGATATGCGACAAAAAGAAGTTAGAAAAATTCATCCTGGACTGACGTGCTTCAAAGAAGGGGTGTGTATTCTGTAGTGCTTTTTATGAAATCTTACACGTTCTAATCCGCACACGAAAGTGATACCAAACTCTAATGGAATTTATCTCCTTTTTAGTATGAATTAGGATGCGTGACATTAAAAATAGCGTTCCTGCTTCTCCAGTATAATTTCTCGACCTCCACGCGACACGCCTTCGCTGCATACAAAAAAGTTCTTCCCGCACTTTTCAGAGAGAAGTAGTACGGAAAAAAATCAGTCGCGCCCAAGTAGAGATATCATACTAGACAGGCTCCTCTAAAAAGATAATAAATAAATTATATTTTTGGTGTTGCTATTCTCTACTATACCGTCATTCCACTGTTTGCCCCGGTGCTAAAACTAAAGTGATATGTAATGTCGTGCAGGTGCGCAACATCCCTGTGGAGTGTATCCCGGGGCTGCGCGACACCGGGTGGCGAGGAGCGCGCGCCCAGCACGACGCCGAGCCCGAGCCGGACCTCGCCGTGCTGAGGAACGTGCTGCACGCGGTCTGTTGTACACTTTGCTATACGTCACGCTCTGGCTTACTTCACTGTAGGTGCGCAACATCCCGGGGCTCCAGAGACCGGGTGGAGACATGCGGTCAGTGCGGTTGCTAATTTCCAAGCTATGCCAAACCGATCATCAATTCGAACATTTTTAATAAAGAGTGCAACAACTAAACTGGAGACCTCGAACCGGAAAACTGCTGACGACCGATCTTGATACGGTCGCTGCAAACCGCATAAAAAACTGGGAGGACTATGTTTAGAAATAAACAGATTAAATAAATAAACAATGCATTACGTGATGTTGAAGTTTAATTTGATTTAAACTTTTTTTCGTGACTTCAGAAGACGTTACGTTTAAAAAAAAACACGCATTGATTGAGATTATTATTTTCAGGTGAAGAATCACGCAGCGGCTTGGCCTTTCCTCAAACCGGTTGACAAGACCGAAGTGCCTGATTACTACGATCACATCAAGTATCCCATGGGTAAGCTACTTTCTTTTTCAGTTTATGGCACTATCTGTGACCAATCTAAACCACAGCACATAGATTAGTATCTAGCTAGATTGTGTTTATAATAATTTGATTTACTTTATTTAATTGCTTAGTATTGAAAATAGGATCTAACTTCGTTGGTATGCAGCGCGTGCGGGTCTGTTTTCAGCAAAACTCAAGAGCACCGCTGCGTGTTACGCTGAAGTTAGTAAAAACTAAAATGCGTACACACCTGTTCCCGCTTAACGTAGCGGACGACCTTATACGCCCTGATCACGCTTATTCACGTCATTTGATTAGACTGAACATTTTATTCTTACTGCAAATTCTCATTCAAATTAATTCGATTCATATCTCTGATTTGTATATGAACAAATTCTAAGCAACTAATTTTTGTTGATGTTCAATGATGATGAGGATGGTTTATTCTGTTTCAGACCTTCGTACGATGGGTGAGCGTTTAAAATCGCGGTACTACGTCTCTAAACGTTTATTCATAGCAGACATGACCAGAATGTTCACCAACTGTCGACTTTACAACTCTCCTGAAACTGATTATTATAGGTAAGTTGTTTTTTATGGTTTTTAGGTATCCCTGACTCGAAATCAACCTTTTTTAGAAATTTTGTCAGTCTGTTGATCTGTTTATTTGTTCGCGCATCACGCAAAAACTACTGAACCGATTTTGATGAAACTTTTTTGTTTGACAGCTTATGATCTGACTTAAAATCTGGTATATAATTTGTGCGGACGAAGTCGCGGGTAACCACTAGTTATTAATATTTCAGATGCGCCAACACCCTAGAGAAGTACTTCCACTCGAAGATGAAAGAGGTGGGCCTGTGGGACAAATGATCTGAGTTCAACTTCGACGCCTTCTTCGTGCGGGAGATCGCCGCCGCGGTGGCACAGCCCGGCCCCAGCGAGCTTGTGTTAAGCTAAGTTACCTCACACTGCCGCAGTGCTGCCACTGAATAAATATCCTAACAGAAAAACGGCTTCATTCAAGCTCGCGGCGGATATCTGCACCACGAGTTTTTAATTACTTACCTTAGAAAAAGTATATGTCTAGAATGAGCCTCACACTTGTTCCGTATAAAACAAAAGGGGCTAACTTTCTTAGGTTGGTGTGCGTGAGGCGCCATACAAAATATGTATGTGTGCGTGTATATGTATAGGGTTTTGGAACCAGTACTGGTTCCTATTTTTTTCGACGCTTTCGTAGCTTTGACTGTCTATCTTGATAATCTAAGTTACTTACATAACTTTAACGGTGTATTCAAACACTGAATCTAAACAACTTTCCCTAATGAACATGGGTTGAAAAAAAATGAGAAAAGTTTTTGGACCTCCCATAGGAAATCGATGGGCCGATCCGCACTTTTGTATGGAAGCTCAATTTTTTCTGGTTTTTCGACCCATGTTCTTTAGAGAAAGTTGGTATGATTCATGGTCTGAATACAGGGTGCATTTTTTTTATTTAAAGTTATGTTAGTAATTAAAAACTAGTGGTAGAGGTAACTGGTGGTATATGTAGGATATCTTTTCGGTAGTGCTGGCTTCATTAACACATAATGTGACCTCTGAGGGTCCGATCCGAAACCGAGAAAACACGGATCGTCGGAAAAAGTGTTAATTTTGACAGTCGCATCCATGATTCTGTCTCGGAGTGCTATTTTTGAATCACGAAATTCTATATCATGACATGACAGAATGAATACACTCTTCATACCGTTTAGGTCATTTTCTATTGCTGATTTCAACTTGTGACTTCAAAAATCGCACTGTCCAATGTAATGTCCATACACACATGTCCATGTCCATGTTACATTTGTCCATTCATTAATAAATATGTCTATGTGATAAATGTCCATACATTTCTTGATTGTCCGTGATTTCTCGGATTCGGATGTGCGTTAGCGCTCCTACGCATATTATGTGCGTTTTTCAAACAACGTATTCACGTTTTATTCTGTATTTTGTTGAAATATCAATTTCGTTGATATATATTTATATGTTAAGATTCTATGGCATAAGAGGTCAATGATTTTCATCAATCTTTGTCGTTATTTATTATTTTAATTGTATGTGGAACTACCAAAACTTTTGAATGAACTATTACATTTTAAACGATTTTTATATCGTCGTTGTTGTATATTCGTTTTCAAACGGTGCCCAAAAATATAGCATGTTTGTACAAAAAATATCGATCATTTCCTTGATCATCACGATAGCTATTAAATAGAGAATTAAGTGATAAAAAGAATTGATTGATTACCTTAGATGGAACCCAGAAAGGAAGATGCGGGACTCGCTTATGAGTCTAAAACGACCTATAGTGTAGTTGACAAACCTGCCTCTGGCCTTACCTTATTCCAATCACGCCTATACATTGCGCATTTGCATTGTACTGTTGGTCTTCAAAAAATAAATAAAATGCAGGGTGACTCTTCAAACCTTTCCGGGAAAAATTAAAAATATATCGCCGTCTGACAGTTTTCGAGATTTTGTTTTTCTGAGTAATTTATTTTTTATTTAGTGACTACTTTGCATATTTTTTCATGGCGATGCTTTCAAAATAAAACCAATAGCGACATACCTTTACAGAAAACATGTTTCCTTTTTTTTTCGAATTTATACGTTTTATTTTCTCCTGAACCAATATAAACTAACCAATGGGTTTCGAGACACCCTGTATAGTTCAAATAACACATTTTTCGTTCACGCATGATATGAATATGCTGCGTCTTCTTCTTTTTGGTTTTGTCTAAGTAGGTTATCTTGATCATGTTTAAGGTACGTTTATTGTTTTACCTCTAAGGGTCTTCAATATGATTGTCTTGCTTCATTGATACGAACTGTAAGCAATTGATTTTGTGCTGTATTTATATGGATGTAGTGTCGTTTTAAGATAAATTAGTATGTAATTAATTCATTAGTGAATTCTCACTGGTCTTTTATGTAAATGTTGTTAGGAATTCAAAGCTCAAGAATGAATGAATCACTGAAAAATAATGTATCGAATAAGTCATATGTAACCTAAGACAGTGGGTACAATACATGCCTCGAAATTGAAGCATGCAGGTTCCAACTGAAGTACAATGGCTTATTATGCGAGTTTTAATGAGATAAAATAGAATTTTATTGCAAAACCATGAGACTAAAAGTCGTTTGTATCAGAATTTTACTATTTCTTAGTTTAATTAACTCTATTTCTCCTCCAAAATAGTTGAAAAACGTATTTAAGCCTTAGACGACGTTCTTTTTGAGCGCTTGAGAATGCGATTTATTTTACACGTGAAAATGGACTACACTAAGGGCCTGTTTCACCACTTCTGAATAAGTTCTTGTTAGCTTATCCGACAGATATTTTGACATAATTTCATACAAAATATGACAAACTATCTGTCGGATAAGCTAACAAGAACTTACCCAGAAGTGGTGGAACAGGCCCTTAATGTCACCTCATAAAAAGAATGTCGGGAAATCGCCACGTTCTCGATCGTTCAGAAAGAATATAAGATTGTGTCTCTGTATTTAACCTTAAATGAACATTATTTCCTCAACTAAGAATCATTGAAGAATGCATATGTCATCAATATTCCGAGATTGGAGGATATGTCCAGGAAAATGCTTCGTAATTATATTAACACTGGCCATACAGCAGGATAGGATAGGGTCTCGTTATTTACGTTCGTTATTACGTTCGTTTGTGGTAGGCTTTTGTAGTGAATGTTAGAATAGAATGTACTGAATCTAGTGAATAAGGTTGAATGTATACTTGAATGTGATATTTAAAGATATTCTCGATGTTAGCTGTTTGGGAACTCCTTAGGTAATTGTATATAAGTTCCGTATTTCATATGTATTTAAGATACGTGATCATGAACTATTTTGTGTTTTAAAGTAAATAAATGAATTTACTTATTAAAAATGACTTTTATAATTTATATTTCCAATAATAGTAGATTACACACCGAGGGCAGGAAGGTGGAAAGGTCTCAGATCTCATGTAATTGTTGACCGAGGCGAAACAGAGGTCAACAAACATGTGATCTGAGGCTTTCTTATTTACTGTCCGAGGTTAGTATACTATTTTTCTCCTCGAAGGAGGTGGAAACCGACAATTTCGTTTAGCTCAGCGGGACGGAAATTGACGTTTTCCGTCCGGAGGGGAGTAAAACTATATTCCCTCAAGCCTGGAGCCTCGTATCCACACTAGGCAACAATTGACGCGCAACACGTGACGCTCAACATGTTTGGCAATAGGTGGAAATACCTCGGAGGCATCTTTTATTTTTCATTTTACGACTAGATTTATACCATTTACCGAAACTAAAGTCATACCTAAGTATTTTTGGATATTTCATCTAGTGCAATCATCAACTGAATACACGATTGGAATTACTTCACTCGATAGAAAATCGTCACAAAGATGACGTATTTTCATGCATTTTTATACATTTTTCTCGGTTTAGAAGAACTTAAAATAGTTTCCGATTGTTGGTATTTATACTCACATATTCACCATTAGTTTAACTAGTGCAATCATAAATAAAATCTAGAAAAAGTACTTTGGTTAGTTGTTTTTAATCGAAAATACGGCTCACGCACACACTTTTCGGAGCGCTCGGCAATCGCGTTTCTCATAGAAAATATTCGTCAGGACCTATGGTCCCTTAAACAACGCGCTTCTGTTTCTTTCGTTTCGTTTTCTTTCAACGTTTTGCAACGTTGCCAAACATGTTGAGCGTCACGTTTTGCGCGTCAATTGTTGCCTAGTGGATACGATGCTTTAGGCTGGATTTAGTGTAATTGGTTAATCCTCTGTCAGCGCTGACCGTCGGTCGTGCACTAAATCCAGCCTTAGAATGGTAACCACGCCGGACTGATAAATTAGTGCTCAAATAGTACTGGTCTTAGATGATATGTTGTGTCGGTGCTCTACGAGTAGCACGTTTGAGATCTATTCTAATTTTAAAATTGTTGAGTCTGTGGTTGAGTGACATTTAGAGCTGTATCACACAAGCGTTTAAGCGTAGGCCTTTGTGAGCGTTTAAGCGTAGGCGTTTGTGAGAATCGATATGGCCTCTACACAACCATTTATGATTTCAATCAGTATCGTGGCGATAATTATTGGTCGACGCCTGTGCTTAAAAATCGCGGCGCTTTAATTCCGATGTCGTTACGGTGCAGCTGCCACATCGCCTTCGCTCAAAAATCGCTAGTGTGATAGGTCTCTAAGCTTGAAATCAGTACGCTCTGCTAAAAAACCAGTGTGTAAGGAATTTGTGAAACTAAACCACAAAAGAAACAAAAATGTCAATACTGTATTGGTTTTTATTTCAACACTTGATGTACTCTGGAGTACGATACGAACATTTCAAGAGATGGGAATGTAAATATTTTACACAATTAACTGTAGGTAGTTTATAAAGTACTTAACAGTCTCCTTGTTAATATAAAATTCCAGCGGATCACCCTAATAAGTACCTTAAAGTGTACTGCATAAAGTTGTAACTTAAATGCTCACCTAGGGTCTTCACGTATCTATCAACGCCGAATCGAAATAAACTGTTTTGTTACTACAGCCTACCTGTCTATACAGGGTGTAGCAAAACAGACCATTAAACAGAACGAATTTCATTATGGGACCACATTTGTTGACAGTTTTTTTTGTGCGATTCCGCGTCAATAGATTTGTGGACACCCTTATTAAACTTAAACATAACATAATTTTCGTTTCTTAAAAAATAAAGTTTGAACGAATTAAAGTGGCTTTTAAAAACAATCTAGACAATACTTTGGTTTGATTAAGGTGAACGGTCACACGCGGTGCTCTATACAAACGGAAACCTACTAAATTGAAGCAGTCCTATTGATTTTATCTACTAATGCACTCATATAGGGCTGAAATTCGTGAAATTTCTTCCCAGTTATTGTTGGTAAGTACGTTTTATTTCATATTATATTCATTTATAATAAGCTAGATTTCATGTTGAATCTCCTAAATAAAAATAAAATAAACTAATATATCACTATTCAAACGGGTACATTCAAGTTTGTATAAAGCACGAAGCGAAACGATGCCCCCTTAAAAGTAAACAGTTTTAACAATTGAATTTAAAAGCGATTTAATTTGAAATCAAGTTCAGACTAGATATTATTAACTACCATTTTCTCTGAGCCACGAAATTAGTGTTTTAGGTACATCTATTGTACAACCGCTTTTACCCAGCCTTAGATAATATACAACTGGCAATATATGGTTGTTATGGCCCCCTTTTATTTAAAAATATATATAACTTGTTAGTAATTAGAACAATCGAGTGTTTATTAAGCAACAATTGTCATGCAAACGTGAAAGTAGGAGCTCTCTCTCTCAAAAGAGACGAAAAGATGACACGAAGTCATTTTTATTGCTAAAAGTATAATTTTCTACAACTTAGCTTTTGTATCGTGTTGTTACTTTATATAAGTGTCTGGTAAATAATTTCATTCATTTACACGAGTGTTTCAACTCTGCAAGACAGATTGGTAAAAATATGACCGAATTTCACACCGAAAACGCATTTATTTGCAGTCTATACGGAATGCAATATGCCTCATCATCTTTGTCTATTTATGCACTACGATTTAAAGATAGGCATACTGTAAATGAATCGCTTAGCGGGCTGCATTTGAGATTTTGGTATGGAGTACGCCCTACGAATAAGAGAATAAATATGGAAGAGTAACTCCAAACAAAATCGAAATCATTTTTGGCACCCCATGAAAAATGACATTTTGTATGAGTTTTGGCGGCGAGTTACACAATTTTTTTGGTGCCACTTTTTGAGCTTCATTTATACTTCTATACATTCTCTTATTCGTAGAGTACGCCTTATCCAGCGTATCGCATAGCAAATGTTGCCTAAACCACACGATTAAGAAAACTTAGTAAATTCTAAACAGAACTAAAAGTGACAACACATAGTATGTACATGAACATAAAACTATGCTATTTATTGACACTTTTTTACACGTGTTCAACAGACGTCCAGAAACTATATAAAATTCTAATATGAAAGAGGCCGAGATTTTTGTTTAGAAATTGTTCAATGATCAGCCATACGAAAGTAGACTAATTTAACATTCAACTGTCACCCTTATGGCATTGTATAAAGGAATTACCTTAGAGCAAGTTTGGAGCGTAAAACAACGTGGAGTTTATAATTATCATGATGATGTTTTAGTAGTAAACAATTTTGAACCTTCTTGCATTGGTCATACGAATGTGAACTGTGGTTGTTCGGTTGTATAAAAACGTTTTACGATATTGTGTTTTGCGTTTTCATAAAACGCAGTCTTCTTTCAACTTTCATCAATACTTTCATAGTAAATTGAAAACATAAAATCGTGAAGCAAACCAACAAAGAACATAGCAACCTATTGTAAAGTTAGTTTTACACGATGGACGGATAACGTGAATTATAATAGTATTAAGTTTATTTAACATTCACAGATGTTTTATACAAGTGAAGGGCCACCACAACCGTCTGATTTATATATATGTATTTATATAAACACTTTGAAAAACACTAACATATGGATATAACATACGGGCTATTACTTAAGGGTGGGGGGGGGGGGGGGGGGGGGGGGGTTAGTTATAGGAGAAATTCGACTTTGTTTTGGTCGATTTTTGTTAGGTATCTATCAATGTAAATGTAATGTTTGGGAGTGTACTCTTTTCGTTGTCCCTTTCCATCCTGCATGACGATTAAGATAAGAAAGAGATAACATTATGCTTTTCGTGCACACAATTTAATTCTTTCTATGTACACAACGTGCACTCCCCATACAAAATTCCATTAGTTATTTACAGCCTGTTTTAAGTATTAGTTTAAGAATTAATTGTTTCAAAGAGTTAAAATAAAAGTTACGTACTTATGAGATCAACAACCAATTAAATTTAATTTTTTAAGTACAATTGTTTCACTTTTTGAAAGTAAAATGGCATTTTGTAGGTACATTAGGGTTAAGAACACTATTTCGCTGACTAGGCGGAGTCGCGGTATTTAACTAACTTCAATAAAAAACTACAATATCCTTAAACATATAAAAATATCACTTTTCATCCACCACTATGTTCACTGGAAATCCATCTGATATGGTACATATTTTTTTAAACATTTTGAGTATTTTTTTATGATTATTATTTTTTTGAACACATCACTGTCTCAGTTTCCGCACTATCTCAACTTCCAAATTCAAATGGACCAATCGCGTTGGTTGCGCTCTGATTGGTTGGTCATTGGCCAATGAGGTAGCACGTCGCATTCAGTCATAAAGGCCCGTGTACTCTAGTTTTGGCACGGCGGCGGCGGCGGGATGCCATAGTTAGCTAATTCCCCTCGATCCTAGGGGTTTGGGGATGAACTGACTGAGGCTGTGTCCTGCCGCGAGCTCTCAGCTCTTGGCCCTCCAGAAGGCGTGGATGCGCTGGACCTGAAAATAAAAAGTATGTAATGTAACGTAGGTTGTGATTTGAATCTTATTTACTACAAAATCTAAGATTGAAAAATTAAGTCTCTGACCGAACTTGAACCCGCAACCTGCCAAACCGGGGCTGTGCTTTCGTCCAAATTAAGCTACCGACAAGTGGTACTGGTGATACCTGCCGGGTCGCACGCGCATAGCGAGGGCACCAGCTCGTCGGTATGTTAGTAACAGAGCGTCAGTAACAAGGAGCTATGTACCTGGACACGTGGTGCTGGTGACACCACGAGCATAGCGAGGGCACCAGCTCGTCGGTATGTTAGTAACAGAGCGTCAGTAACAAGGAGCTATGTACCTGGACACATGGTGCTGGTGACACCTGCCGGCGTCAGACCGCTGCTCGGCCGGGTTGCACGAGCGTAGCGAGGGCACCAGCTCGTCGGTATGTTAGTAACAGAGCGTCAGTAACAAGGAGCTATGTACCTGGACACGTGGTGCTGGTGACACCACGAGCATAGCGAGGGCACCAGCTCGTCGGTATGTTAGTAACAGAGCGTCAGTAACAAGGAGCTATGTACCTGGACACATGGTGCTGGTGACACCTGCCGGCGTCAGACCGCTGCTCGGCCGGGTTGCACGAGCGTAGCGAGGGCACCAGCTCGTCGGTATGTTAGTAACAGAGCGTCAGTAACAAGGAGCTATGTACCTAGACACGTGGTGCTGGTGACACCTGCCGGCGTCAGACCGCTGCGCGGCCGGGTCGCACGAGCGTAGCGAGGGCACCAGCTCGTTGGTATGTTAGTAACAGAGCGTCAGTAACACGGGGCTATGTACCTGGACACATGGTGCTGGTGACACCTGCCGGCGTCAGACCGCTGCGCGGCCGGGTCGCACGAGCGTAGCGAGGGCACCAGCTCGTCGGTATGTTAGTAACAGAGCGTCAGTAACAAGGAGCTATGTACCTGGACACATGGTGCTGGTGACACCTGCCGGCGTCAGACCGCTGCGCGGCCGGGTCGCACGAGCGTAGCGAGGGCACCAGCTCGTCGGGTGAGGACGCGCGGCTGCTGCGTTCACTACCCGCCTCCTCGTAGGAGTTGTCACTTGTCAGCTGCAATATGATTGACTGAATAAAATACATTTTTCACCGCACAAGCTCGGAAAGATTCTGTTTATCATTCGAAATCTGAGTGCAAAAGTGCATTTTATCCGCTAGCGTGCAAAGAGTTTTTAAAATTCGAATCCATTCGAGTCCAGATAAAAAGATAGTAAAACCATACGTGCGAGAAAGACAAAAAGATTATGTTGCTAACATAACGAACTATGCATATATTCGTGCATATTATTGTCTTCTCTTTTTCGCGTATAAGTTTGTCCTTCACTATAATTTATTTGAGTGTCAACAAAGAGATTGTAACTAAATATAATCCCTTTGAGTAGCAATATCTCTTGTCTTCTCTTTTTCACGTATAGATTTGTCCTTATTTGCATTTGCATATAATTATTTTTCCAGTGTGGGATAAAAACATCATTTAAAATAATACTTATTTAAAATTTATTTTAATAATTAATTCATCTTGTTTACCTGTGAGAAGTTATTCCTTTACATTTCCTTACATTTCCTGAATTATTTGCGCAGTGTCTCAGTACACACTACACACCAGGACATTTTTTATGCTGATCAATTGGTTTTCAATCAAACTGCTACACGTGACCGCAGTGAGACAGTGACTAAATGCAAGAGTAATATAGCCGCAATAGAATGGGACAACGTCATAAAGCGCGATGTTCGCTCTATACATCTAAACTCAGTGCTTGCACCTAACATTTTCCTCGCTGTAGTGAGGTGAAAAGTTGTGTGTTTCGCTCGGCTGCAAAATTATTCCGCGTCTCGTACCTTTGAAACCTTCGCTACGCTCCGGATTCTATATTTGAACCACTCGCTTCGCTCGTGGTTCAATCCTAGAATCCTTCGCTTGCTCAGGTTTCAATATAAGTACTCGCGGCAAAAAACAACTTTGCAGCCTAGCATAACAAATAACTATTTATTTTTATCTATTCACTAATAAGAAACATTTGAAAAAATTACGATTCAGAATCGGAAGCGTTAATTGCGATTGTATGGATTTCTATGCAACCGCGTACATTGGATCGGCAAATCCGAGATGGGCGTCGACATTTTGATCAAGATCTGCCGATGGCATCATCCGCAGTCTTCTCCTTTCGTGTCACCATGAGGTATGTCGAATGTCAATCATCATCCGCAGTGAACAAAGAGAAAATGCCGCAGCGAATTCGATCCAGTGGACTCGTACCTTAAGAATACCGTTTTTTCTTTTAGAAGTTAAGAACAAAAATGTTGTATACAATGTTCTTGGTTCGGAACCATAAAATTTCTTAAGGAAACTACCATGGATTTTTGAAGAGTTGCTTGTTTGAATCCCGGGTCTAAACCACAGAATAACACTAGTACTACCCGTATGTTTACTAACGCAACTCAAGAACCTGTATTTTTATATCTCAGATAAAAGCGTGTAGTAGTCATTACATAAAACCACGTAAGAGGCCGTAAGGCGGTATAAGAAAACTGACACCTTAGTGCCCACACGATAAGAAGACAGATTATTATTTAAAAGTGCAGTATTTAACACATACCAGTGTGAGTGGATTCCTGTTACGCGCGGGACTGAGCGCGCGACTCCTCGCCTCCTCCACGTCCAGCTGGAGTATGCTCTCCTGACTCCCAGTGAACTGCAATTACAATTTGTTACATGTTATATTGTAGCTATCTATAGTCATAACTTGAAGACAAACAAAGCTATAATTTAGCTTTATTGTCTTGTGCAAAGATTTTTTTGGTGGGTCGTACCAGAAAAATCTTTGGTCTTGTTTTAGCGTCCGGAATTTGATGTTATTACTTATCAGTTTTAGTCAGACTAGGGGTCGAATCTACCAATGAAGGTCGAATTCAGTAACTAGCTGGTGGCATGGTATGGGCACACCCTAGGCACTTCATATAAACGTGCACGCCCTGACAAGAGGTAAGCGCGAACGTGCATTGCTGCATTGCCTGCGAAAAAGGCGGGCCTCCCGTCTTCCACGAGTTGGTGAGGTAAAAATTGGTGGGTGGGTGTGTCCGCTCACTGTATGTACCATAGTCTTTTTATACTTCGGTATGGGTGCAAGGGTTTTTTTATTTTTTTATTTATTTTATTTATGGGTGCAAGCTTCGATCAAAATAAAATGAATGGATAGGCCCCGTAGAGAGTAGTATATTCCTTGGATAGGCCTTAAGCGAACATTTCAAACCAGAAAAATGAGGCAAAACAAATGAAATTTTTACTTGTCACTTGTATGAAAGTGCCCTAGATTTGACAGATAATGGCGCTAGTTTGTATGTACCAAGTGCACCAGTAGTTTGCTTCAACTTACCGCGCTTTAGGCCTATCCATTCATTTTATTTTGATCGAAGGGTGCAAGGGTGTGGGCGGAATGCTATGATGTGTCTGGCCAGAAGAACGGATACCACCAACGAACCAAGACGGGTGTCGAGAGGCGACTAATCCATTCAGGCATCGCCAATATCTATCGCTCCGTCGATAGCGGCGCGTCCGGTATACGGATGGGGACAGAGAAGCCCATCCGCTGTCATTCCGTAGACTTTCACGACGGCGGCGCACCGGTCTATGTACGTCATATTAAATGAAAGAATTAATGCTCACCACAAAACCGTAATATTTGAGTATGTCCATCTTGCACATGGGACACGTGCGGTGTTCCAGTAGCCACGGATCTATGCAGTTCTTGTGGAACTCGTGTCTGCAATCAAAACCCACTCATATTACTTACTTATTTATTACAAATATCAGCCACTGCGTATGACACGAAGTCCATCACGCATGCCCAATGCGGTCTGGTGGACTACACTTATACGCAGAATTTCGTCTTCAGCGTATGCAGGTTTCCTTACGATGTTTTCCTTCACCGTTTGAGAGCAGTTGATGTTACGTAACTACATAAATAAGAAAAACTCATTGGTATTTGGCGTGTCGTCCATGCGGATTTGAACCCGGACCTTTATGATTGAGTGTTTATACTCTCAGATAAATTAACAGGAATGGATTGGAAATGATCTCTCATTTCTACGCAAAAAAGTCTGTCAATTTTGCGGGGGTGAGGGGGGAGGTTTATATACTGGCGCGGGACGCGCGTCAACTATTTTTATATGACGGGTATGCTCACTGAGCATGCGTCTTTGGCAGAAGGGTACGCGCGTAATATCGCATCCATTCCTGTTAATTTATCTGAGGTTTATACTTGTCCGCAACGCTCAACCGACGCTCTCATTACATATTATACACCTATCGACGTTTTCAAGCAAGTTTCTTACTGTTTCTTCTTTGCTAAAGCTATACCATTCTAAGCGGTCAGTTTTAGTATAGTTCATTTTTTGTCTCTTTGGAGCATTGATTTTCATTATATGGATAGACAAACTTCTATGCAAATAGTGCTGAAATTGAATTTTGTTATCATGAATCCCAGTTAGGGCGAAATGGGCATAGACATATTAGGACATTGCCCTGCGTCAGCAATATTACAGTATAGTAATAGTATAGGTAACGCTTACCTACAAGGAAGAGATCTAAGCGTTTCTGATACTTTGTAAGGCTCTATACAGATGGCGCAACATTCCCCATCTCCTTGCACCTCCTGGAATAAGACATACATGAATGAGCGTTTTTTCTGTGGTTTTACAGGGGATCTATAGATGGTTTCAAAATGTGTTTCTTTCAAATAATAAAGAGGGAAAAGATGATCAACAAGATGCCAATGCATCTTTTTAATGGAATATTTCATTAGTTAGGTAAGTACGTGCAATTTTTATCCAAACGAAACAATTTACGTCTGACATAATTATATGGACTCGATCCCTTGGTCCATCCCAATTAAATTTTTATTTAAGAAATATAAGCACAACCCTGTGGGCCAATTTCTAATTTAAACTGTTTAAATGTAACATTACTAACATAAATATTCGAATAAATGTAATAATCACTTACTCTATCTTCAGTCTTTAAACTCTTAACAGGTATTTTTGAAAGTGCTTTCTTAGCAGCACAGCACAACCGCTTCTGTGGACCAAAGAAAAAACGTATTAATATCACAACTTTCTTGATTTAAATAAATAATAACGCTCATATCATCCTTGCAATAACCCACCAAGGATATTACAAAGGTTTGCCAGAGAGCAATAAAACGTAGTATATTTTACCCCTTTATAATATTAATATAGATTGATAAGAGTCAAGTAGTCCAATAGTATAAATAAATAAATATAAGATAACTAACCGAGAGGCGGTCCTGGTCCTGGTCCTGGGTATGTATGGACCGAAACCTCTGTATGTAGTAGAAGACCAACGCCAGAGATATCACCATCAGTACGATGAACAATATTGTGTAAATAAATAAATATAAGATAACTAACCGAGAGGCGGTCCTTGGCGTGTATGTACCGAAACCTCTGTATGTAGTAGAAGACCAGCCACGCCAGAGATATCACCATCAGCACGATGAACGATATCGACACGAAGAGCACCGACGTCCTGCAAGTGTAAACAAACAAATTACTTAACATTATTTAGACCCTAATGTATGGGAAAGCTGTTTTTTTTTTGCCATTTCGATGTGTTGGTCTCATGGACGAAGTTGTTCAGTTTGATTGTCTGATCACGTTGTTGAGCGCCGTCGGGTCACAATAACAATAGATCTTCAATTGTTTGTCGAAAATTTTGCAGTCGAAGACTTAAAAACCATCAGTATATTAAGTTGGACCCTGTATAATATAACGTTCTACTGCGAGGCACAGGTCTACCCTCAAGGAGAGTGTATGGGCCTTATTCCACCACGCGTGCTTGACGTGGGTTGGAACATCATTTAAACACCACCAAAATAACACAGATTATTTCGGCTATTGCAACGTCAGGTACGCAGGATATTTTGAAGTGCATTTAAGTGTACGATATAAACACAGATGCACTTCTCTCGTCCTTACCCTCCTATGTCTGATGGATCGATACGATCAGAGGTGGGGTCAGATGCAGTGGCTATAACCGGCAGTTTGCATCACCTTTACTTGACCTATTCTTTCACCATAAATAAAGATACCTACATAACAACCACGATCATAAACTAAGAAGAAAATTGAGTTATATATGGCAACAATGAAAGCAAATGTTTGTAAACTCATTCGCTCCAATGAGTAAGATCATAGTGAGACACCGTCACATAATTTATTTAATGTAATGTTCCCATGAGTCAGGCACCTAAGTACTTGCGTTATCTGATGGCTTTTGTCCAAATATCTATGTTATTAATCATCATTGGTTCATTACTTTCTAAGAGACTGGCAGAGCGAGAACTGAAAGTTTGTAATCGTTCACCAAATGTACACACGGCGATACATCAAGCCACGCAAAACAAACCAAAATAAGCTGGCCGCGCATAGGTAGAGTACCTAATGTATAACGTCGCGCGCGCGGCCAGCTTATATTGGTTTTGCGTAGCTAGATGTGTCGCCGTTTGTACAGTCCGTGAGCTCTTAATAACTGGATTCAGTTGTCGGGTAAAATCGTTTACATTCGTACAATTAATTTATCGAGGAATTTTCATTGAAAATCGATGAAAAATTATACCTAGCTGTAATCAAATATTCGGATTGTAGGGCGGGGTAAATCCCACCTATTCCCCTGGATACGTGCTTGCCCGTTGTAAATGATCAGACCAGACCCTTTAGGCCTAATGGATACGTGACCAAAGTAACGTAACGCCTTCATCTAAGTCTAGCTAACTACTGCATAGTTGCATAGTAATGAATTGAGAAAAGGGCCCAGGGTTTCATGTCAAGGCCACGGAAAGTGCATAGATACATTTATAATCAATGCATTTTGACCTAAAACAACTCTTAAGTCCACTAGAACTTGCATAGAACTCATGAGACGCAGACAAACATTACTGCATGTGTTTGCTTTTATACAGGGTGTAAAATTTATTGTGTTACATATCGAACAGGATGCTTCAGAAATGGTCTGAAGCATCCTGTTCGATATGTAAAACTAAACAACTTTTACTATGTGACCAACTGTGAAATCGCGAAGAAAAAAACTGCTGTTTCATACATTTTGGTCGAGTAGCTATTGTCATTTTCTATTGAACAGCTGATTCCTTTTTCGTAATTTCGATGTTGGCTCCATATAGAAAGTTGTTCAGTTTGATGGTCTGAACAATCCTGTTCGATATACTGTAACACAATTAATTGTACACCCTGTATAAAAGTTATACTAACTTGTTAATATTGCTGTTCATGTTTGTGAAGGTGCGTCCCCTCATGATGCCGACGTACACCTTGGTTCCGTTGTCTATCAGTCTGGTGATCTCATCCCCCTTCCACTTGTACGTGAACACGGCGCTTATGTTGCCTGCAAAGAGGAAAGATAGCGGCTGTTAGTATGTACGCGTAAACGATCGACCGCGTGATAGGGGTGGTCAAAAACTCTCGATCCAACTGCCAATCACAGTTGTACACAAGATGCTCTTAACTTGTCGTTTATCCAAATATTGCCTTGTCCAAGCATTGATAATTTATCAGTTGATTTCGACTGAGACGTGTGCTTATTTCCATAAGGGTATCTAAATTTTATGAGTGTAGGTATGCCAACGATATCAATGCACATGTCTATGAGGTATGCACTAACCAGAGAGAGTCGATGGCGCGTTGCGGAGAGGTATGGATACTCAATCTTGAGGTCCGGGTTCGAATCCACACGGACAACATGCCATGTACGAATGAGTTTGTACTTAAGTACGTAATACCGACTGCTCTCAAAATGGGGAAAGAAAACATCGTGAGGAAACCTGCATTCGCTGAAGAAGAAATTTCAATGCGTATGTGAAGTCTACCAATTCGCATTGGGCACACGTGGTACGTGGACTAACGCCCATACACCCCCTCTGAGGGTAGGCCTGTGCCATGCAGTGGCACGTATACATATTATAGGCTGCCACAAGTTTACTATTAACTGGGCTATAGTGAATCACAATCAACATACAAGTCAGAGGTATAAAATGTTATCATAAAACTAACAAAGTTTGTAGTGGTTACATAACTACGAATTAATTGCTCTCTGATAAACTGATAATATTAGGTGTTATGTTGACTCAAATATTTCTTGTTTACTAATTCATTTTATTTAATTAGGATCTCAGAATTATTTAACAATTTTGATTATATTTCCGGCATCTTTGTGTAAATATAGAGATTGGTGTATGTAGTTACTTATTCATATACAACTATTCATAGGTACCTTGGTATATTTATACCGTACGTACCTATACGTAT
This sequence comes from Agonopterix heracliana, assembly GCA_963693445.1. Taxonomy (NCBI): domain Eukaryota; kingdom Metazoa; phylum Arthropoda; class Insecta; order Lepidoptera; family Depressariidae; genus Agonopterix; species Agonopterix heracliana. Next base: position 7,958,119 of record OY856321.1, read on the forward strand.
ACAGGGTGTTTCATAAGTAACAATAAATATTTAAAACCAACTTTCTCTATGGGACCAACATCGAAATCGCGAAAAAAAAAATTGATATCCCGAAAATCCAGAAAGTCCTAAACCACAACCAGAAAGTCCTAAAAACCATATACACCACAAATTTTTAGTAACAAATCTTTAAGGGTGTATTCAGATCGTGAATCTGAACAACTTTCCCTAAGGAACATGGGTCGAAAAACGAGATAAAATTATGGACACCCATAGAAAATCGATCGGCCGATCCGCACTTTTGTATGGGAGGTCCAATAAATTTTATCGTTTTTCGACCCATTTAGTAAAGTTGTCGCACGGTCTGAATACACCATGTTACTATTTAAAAACTATTTATTGGTGTAGATAGATAAAGTCAATTCGTTTTCCAAAAATACCGCATAGGTAGGAGTATATCTTTCAGTGGTCAGCGCGTACAAAGTCGCGGACACAGCTAGTGCCAACATAAGTATTATCTATGTCCTATTTTAGTCTAAGTACATAACCGCCCAGTCTCCACGTGTTTTCACATCCAACGTCAGACCCTACAATAGGGTTATACGCTATATCGAATTACCACAGCACTGAAACCCGACCGTGGTGATCGCATTATCGCAGTGTATGTCAGTGTCACGGATCACGCCCTTAGCCGTAAGCTTGAACAACGTGAATGGACACGGGGGATGAGGAAACGTGACCTTTTCGCTGTTGCACCGTGCGAACTTTTGCTTGAAAGATTTTTATCTTCGTACAGTTTCAAGGTTGATGATTTCAGTTTTTGACTGAGGTTGAGCTGAAGCAAAGTTCGAGGAAAAGACTGAGAATACGAGTTGGTACTCTTAGTACTTCATTGCCTCCGTGGTCTAATGGTTAAGAGCATTGGGCTCTTGAACCGGAGGTCGTGGGATGGGTTCGATTCCCAAGGGAGTGATATGACCTAGTGATATGTCACATTGTGCGTTTTCCCCCAGTTGGTTAGGACATTGGATGCTGAATCACCTGATTGTCTTGAAAGAAAGATGATTACGTGCTTCTGATGGCACGTTAAGCTTGGTCTCGGGTACTATATCTGGTGGTGGTAGTCGTTACATAAAAAACCACGTCTGAGGCCGTAAGGGGTTTGAAAAACTCTGACACAAGGGCTTGCAGCCCATACGATAAGAAGAAGAAGCACTTCACTCTCGCAAGAACTTCTCGGCAAAACTCAAATGAAAATTACTACGGCTCCCGACGCGACGCCGCCGCGCGAACAAAATGAATGGCATCCACACTCGGCTCGTCGAGAACAGCAGACGAGAAATCGTATGTTCTCGGCGAGGTTTGAGTCGAACCATATCGAACTCCCCTATGTCAAAATCCATACATTTTCAACCCTACATACTTAAGGGGATATAATTCGGAGCGCGCTCCATACAAACGTACTATGGTGATATTTTCAATACTAACCAATTAAAGGCAATGAAATTTTGCAGAAACAATCTAGAAACTAATTTCTATGCTTGTATGGAGTCAGATTTTCGTTAAAATGTATAGTTTTAAAGTTGAAGTGCCTCAAAGATTTCCATACAAAACTTAAATTAATCATAGCAGTGAAACTGTATATTTTAACGAAAATCTGACTCCATACAAGCATAGAGATTGTTTCTAGATTGTTTCTGCAAAATTTCATTGACTTAAATTGGTTAGTATTAAAAATATCACCATAGTACGTTTGTATGCACCTTCGTCTTTTAGTTTTATCTAAGATCGTACACATTATCTTTGTCGATTTTCACACCAACTAGTAAAACAATGAAAATGGTTTCCTAGGAAACGTGGAAAGTAATAGTTTCCATAATAAAATTGTCTGAGCAATCATTTGGTTAACGAAGTTTTTTATGGGGTTCAAAGTTAATTAACGGCTGACAACTATCTTTAAAACGTTGAAGAAGCGAGAAGACTACATAGGAAATACCAAATACAATGTTTATTTTATGAATACCAGTATGAATTCTTATTCTTTATTTTGTTATGTGAGAAGTGATAGCACACGAACTCTAAATTTGCTATACAGAGTGTAAGGTAAAGTATCATTAACCTTTAAACCACATACTCTTCCCATTATACATTTGAGTCGTGTAAATACGATTTAGGACAGCACAATAGGTTCACGATTATTTTAATGTATAAATAGGTAGTAATAGATAGTAGTAGTTAGACCAATATTAATTTAATTGATACCAAGTAGCACAGAAATTCTACAGTAGGTACTACCTACTAAGGTACCTACTATTAAAAACAATTGAACCTACTATAACAATTTAATATACCTAACTACATCAATATTATGTATGATCAAGATTATACAACGTGAAGCGAATACAGTATTACGCTATAGAGGAAGTTAAGGCAACATAGTTTAATCGCATATTTGCATACTTCGTTGAACTGCAGACAAGCATGTTAATGAACTGGTATTCATAAAAATATCATTAATATTAAATATCAAGGAAAACATGAGAAAACTTGACCTATTATTAAAAAAATTATCGGTCGTTATTTTTAAAGAAACTAGTTTTTTTATTTTAATTTAGATCATTTAAGCATAGCATAGCATAATGCTCTCGACTATATTCCTCCAGGGGGTAGTCAGAGATATTCTGAAACCTCAGAACATCCACTTTTCACCAGTAGTACCGAAACTCTGTCAGTGTGACGGGGGGTGAACCCGTCGCCACTTATAAAGGACAGTGGGTACAATACATCCCTCGAAATTGAAGCATGCAGGTCCCTCACGATGTTTTCCTTCACCGAAAAGCCAATGATGTTACAAATCGTACATAAATTCCGAAAAACTCATTGGTACGACTATCGGTAGTATTGGTATCATTATAATACTTTTAAAGGAAGAGTCTACCCATCAAACTGAACAACTTTTACTATGGCAGCAAAACGACCTGAGCAAAAAAAAATCTGATCTTGCATACATTTAAGTCGAGTAAGCATTGCAGTTTAGTAGCGGGGATCGGTGAGAACAGAGGATGTAGGATGCACTAAGATTTTTTTTTTCGAAACTCAACTCCTAAAGGGGTGTTGAAGTACGAAATCTTCGTGGACGAAATCGCAGACTAAAGCTAGTATAATATTAGATAGGTATAAACACTGTGATCCTTTTGCTTGTATCTCTCTCAATATGGCGAGACTTGGCAGTTTCAAGGCTAACACCTCGCGCCCACGTTCCATATTATATTAACCCTTATTGACAATTGATCTGAGTGTAATTGAAGTTTATTATTGTTTGGCAAATATGCTTATTTAATTACGTATTAAGATGTAGGAATTTATTACGTTCTTTAATAAATACATGGGATTATAAACAGCCCAAATGGCACCAGAAGCTGTATAGCAGCAGGCTAGATGTACACGTGTGAACTATAAGCTGCACAAGTAAGCTGTATAACTTCTGTAGAGCATGCTCTACAGAAGATATACAGCTAATTTGGGCACAAATTATACAGCTTTAAGTTCACAAGCCTGCACAATAGCGGCATAGTAGAGTTATATCAGCAATACAAATGGTAACCGTGGTGTTAAAGCTGAATAAGAGCAACTTAATGGATGCCATGTGATTATTTATACAGGCTGCAGCATTACAGGAGGTAACATGTGATCTACAATACAGCTTTAATATTTAGAAGTGGACACTATAAAACAGAAATAATTACACATGTTCTCCAAATTATAGCTATTTCATAAATCTATCGTATTAAGTCGTATTTTCTAAAGATTGTGTTGATAGTGATCCGAAAAACATAAAGTGATTTTATAATCGGTAAGTGGTGATTTTACTATTTGATTGTGTGAAAGTTAATGGTAATGCAATTTTACTGTCAAAGTATGTACATTTATAGTGTTAAAATTTTCACGCGCCCCAGAAATAATGCAGTTTTAACAGAAAATTACAAAACAAATAACTAGTGACGATGAAAGTATGTTCATATTTTTGGTTTTATGTCACATAAAATTATACTACAGTTACTTATTTCTACGTGAATTTTGAAAAAAAGTATTAAAAATCCTTTTTACAGTGTATAAATCAAAGTAAATTTGTAGTTTAGCGGATTATATTTTAGGTTATACCAGTTCAAAATGGTGGCGATTTCATACAGCCTTGTGAACCACTTTAACTCCATATTGATGCTGTTAGCTGTATAGAGGTTCACATGTGCACCATTGTACAGATCATGTCTGCTTAACGTCGATTGTGTGAACTCATATTCAGTCCTAAGCTGTTATCTTGATCTTTAATTGGTCACATCATCACTTAAGCCGTTTAAAAGAACTAAAATTGGTACGCTATATTGCTACATATTTCTTATAGTTTATCTACAATTTTTAGGGATCCGCAACCAAAATTTTTAACTTGGTAGATAATAAATATGTATGTGCCAGTAATAGTACATATTCTTTGGTAACGTGCCGCAGAGCGCACCACATAAATATTACAGTAAAAATTAAATTCGTTAATATAATAGGTGCCAATTCATTTAGGGGTTTAGGACTAATATTATTTTGCACAGCCCATTTTCTTATTTTTGCACGGAAGACCAAACGTTTATAACAATAACTGTTATACATTTCAGGTTCACTCTCATCGGAACTGCAATTATCACATTCGACACCGCTCAATTGCGCATTATAATTATCGTCAAGGTTTTCAAAAACTATCCTCGTGTCCGGAAGCGTCGCTACTTAAATTTACTGTCACACTTGTAACAGCTGTAGGTACTAATGTCCGTTTTTGAAGTCGTAGCCTCTGATTGTTGTTTAATGTCTTGTATTGTACGTTTGATTGTATTACTTGTTGTCAGCATCTAACTATCAATTCGTCTTTTGAAATCCGACTGTTGTTTAGCTGTAAGTTCTCCAATAAGGAAATAAATAAATAAAATAAATAAAAATTAAATTATATATTATATAATATTCTTATAAGATTTTCCTTGCGACTCCACCAGTTCTTTCTTTCTGTTTCCATGATTATCTAATAATTTTATTAAATTTTGCTGTACGGGTCCACTCGATTTTTAATTATAATCCTCTAAACTAGAACGTGCCACAAAAGTTCACGCGTGCTTAATTATTCAGCATGAACCGTTTAATTGGTGATTCATGAATACCATTAAACAGCAGTAGGAGTTTCTATAGATCTATAATGGTTCACGTGATACACTGTTAGTGTCCATGTGATCTATTAAAATGCTATTATGCAGTTTATAAAAGAAGCTGATTAGAATACCGAAAGTGTTAAATTATGCTGCGCAAAGCATTATAACACAACAGGCGTGTACAACATTAAAACTTTCGACTGCATAAAAGTTCACCTTAACTCTCTTAAAATGCAGCAATATAACACAGTAATTGTGGTCCCTTATGCAGCAATTAACATATTTCGCCCCCACTATACAGCTCTTATACAGATAGTAAAATTAAAGCTGACTAAGAACGTATTCTACAGTTCCTATAACACCGAAAGCTGTACAAAAGGTATTCTGTGGACTATTATACATACATTATACAGCTTTAAGTAGTTTTAGTGACCAACAGCTGTACAAAAGGTAATTTTTACACTCTTATACATACATTATACAGCTTTAAGTGATTTTAGTAGCTAAAAGTTCAAGTGTGAACTGTAATCACTGTATATTACCGCTTTAAACTCACATCTACACTAGATGTGAACTACTATAGAGCCCTGCGTGCCACTTGGGAGGGAACCTTACTTATAAAAACTTCATTATTACCAATGTATAGAGCTTAGAAATATGAAATGTGTGTGTACGCACATCAGAAGTTATACTTATTTGGCGTAATTTACGCATTCAAACTTTATACTGAGTCTAATACAGGGTGAAATTTATATCACTAGCATCCTTTTAAACTAAGAGTCTACCCATTAAACTGAACAACTTTTGAGCTTAACTTAACTTACTATGAGAGCAAACCTGCAAACCAAATACTATGACATCCCTCGTGCGTAGGATAAGCGCCAGCGCCAACAGCATCTTGACCATGGTTGCTGGCAGGTTTGATTGTCAGTAAGTGAACCATTGTTGTATGGTTCACGTGCTGACAAACAAACAATTATAATTAAGTAATATGTTGTTATGTATAATCTAACAATAGGCTAAGTCTGTTACTAACAAAACTGTGATCTCGTTGGTTGAAAATAAAGTTTTCGATTCTATTCTATACAAATGAAAATAGTTAATTTAATTAACTGTTGTCTCTAGTCTCTACTCTGCAGGTGGTGCATCTCCGGTACACTCGTGTGTTAATTAGAGTGACATTTAATTTGTTCCAAACAGATGCTTTCTTCTAAAGCAAGACGCTTGGATTGTACTTATACATTATAGTTATGTCTACAATAATAGTTTTAGGTAAGTAGGTACCTAACCCTGATTTTTTCTGTCTGTTTTTTAACTTTAGAGTGTAGTAGTAGATTCTGATGAAACTTTTTTGTTTGAAAGCCTGTGAATAGACTTAAAATCTGTTATATGATACCTAAGTATATAATTTGTGAGAACGAAGTCGCGGGTACAATCTAAGTAGTATAAAAATAAGGTTATACCTAAACCACTCTTAGAAGTGGCCAACAAACAAAGAACCTTTTCAATACTGCGACTTAAGTGAATATACAACCATATTGCAGCATTTTTTTGCACACATGCATGACGTAGGTACTTGTTTATGAGCATACGTTAACATACGGTGCTACGTAAATATGGTAAAGGTACATAACATATTAATATTTATTACAAGGAGTGAAGTGCAAGTAAGTATTAGTATAAAAGAGCCTCTTTTGTTTTAAATTTTTGATCTCGGATTCGATTTCAGAGCATAACGTAGGTTAAGAAGAAGAAAATATAGATTTTTATGTAAAACAATGACACTAAATGGGTACATACTGTAATTTAGTAGGGCTATATGCGTTACATATTGAACAGTGTGCGTCAGACCATCAAACTGAACAACTTTCTCTATGGGACCAATATCGAAATCGCGAAAAAAAATCTGCGGTCCCATACATTTAGGTCGAGTAGTTTGTATGGATGGAACAGCTGATTTTTTTATCGCGATTTAGATATTGGTCCCGTAGAGAAAGTTGTTCAGTTTGATGGTCTGGGTCATCCCCTTAAAAAAGTTTCACCTAATTTTATTAGACCTTATATTCTACTAGATCAAAATGTATAAAACAGCAGATTAGTTTTTGCTATTTCAAAGTATAGTAAGTAGGTAAGTTCCTAAAAGTTGTTTAGTTTGAATGGTTCGAAACACCCTGTTTTATATGTAATGCCTTTAAAGTTATAACTTGCTGTTTGATATAGGATCTATGTACATTTGACAGTTCTAAATTAGGACTCCTAAGCTTCTTTATTTCACCAAGTAAAATGATGGCATTTATCCATCATTATATCTCCAATAACACTCTGTTTCAGCTTGCTGTAGTAACGCACTCATCCAAATCGCAAACCTCCATGATTGTATGTCCTTCTATAAATATTAAAAACCAGTCTTTGTAATATTTACTTGTATGTTTGTACTCTCTTTTACCGACCATGTTTACCTTGGATGAAGCGGATGAGAAAAATATTTATATCTTACATGATATATGATAATAATAATTAATCATAATTTGTTTGAACGTATATTGTTCCACGGAGAGCAGAAATATTGTAATAAAAATATCATTAGTACTTCTGTTTACCGATGATACATATACAGGTTGTAAAAAAGTGACACATACTCTTCCCATCGAACTGAACAACTTTTACTATGGGAGCAAACCTGTCAGAACAAAAAAACTGTTGTTGCATACTATACTGCATTGCCTATACACGACTCAAATGCATGAAAGTGCAGATTTTTTTTTTGTTCTGACAGGTTTGCTCCCATAGTAAAAGTTGGGTAGATTCTTTGTTTAAAAGGATGTTATAGTGGATTACACACCGAGGACAGGAAAGTAAGAAAGGTCTCAGATCTCATGTACTTAATTGTTGACCGAGGCGAAGCCGAGGTTAACAAACATGTGATCTGAGGCTTTCTTATTTACTGTCTGAGGTTAGTATACTATTTTTCTCCTCGACTGAGGTGGAAAGCGGCAACTTCGTTTAGCGCAGCGGGACGACAATTGAAGCTTTCCGTCTGGAGGGGAGAAAATGATATTAATTTCACCCTGTATAGTTACATACCCAAAGAAAAAGGTCAGATGCAACTTATTTTGGGTTTTAGATGTTGCGATTTTACCGAAGGATGACTGACATGTGTATTACCTTATATTAGCATTTTATTTTTAAAAAAAGAGCCGTGAACACAGATCGGTCGGTGTAGACAATGTTTGTAAGAGAAGATGCATTTTTTTTTGCGAATTTCCCTTGTGTTCCTTAGGTAAGGTGGTTCAATATAACGAGAAGAGATTCATGAGTACAGCCCTTGTAATGCAATTGTCCTCACATATTCGGTATAATGGTTTAAAAAAAAACATAACCAACATTTTAAAGCAAGTTCACCACAAACAAATGCGAGAGCCAGACTAGCCAAATGAAACTAGTCTTACGTACTTAGGAGTACTACTGAGTGAAAGAAATTATCTAATCATATTTGTCCTGTTAATAGGACACTTTTCTGTAAATAAGTGTCCTATTTGTGACTCAATGATATCATTTAAATCGAGTTTCAAGTTTATCGCCGTCTATTTGAAATTCAATGAAGTATCAAAACGTCTTTTATACAGGCTGTAACAAAACACCCTGGTAATACGTAACGGAGTTCTTCAGACCATCAAACTGAACAACTATCACTATGGAGCCAATATCGAAACCGCAAAAAAAAAATAGCTGTCCCATACAAAACTGCAGTAGTTAGGTAAATTGACTCGACTCAAAAACAGCTGATTTTTTTCTCACGATTTCAATGTTGGCTTTATAGTGAAAGTTGTTCAGTTTGATGGTCTGAAGAACCCCCTTATGTATTTCTAGGGTCTTTTGTTACACCTGTATTAAAATCGTCCCAAAAATTTAGGATTTGAGAAAAACATAATTGTAATGCCTGTAATATTACAGGCATTACAATTATGTTTTTCTTTACAGTGTCTTAAACATTTTTTTTTTAACTGAAAATCATTATGTTGCTAAGTGTCAGTTGCAGAAACGCTCATTAAAGTTAATCCTCCATTAAATCTCTTGCTACTTGCTAGCTTTTACTAGTTTTACTACGCCAACAACACAAAAAGTGACAGCAAGAGATTTAATGGAGTATTAACTTTAATGAGCGTTTCTGCAACTGAGTGTTAGAGTAATAAGAAAATGTTAATACTTACGTCCATTGTCCGTAGAAAGCTTCATCTTTTCGAGTATAGTGGTATCTCTATCATTGTAGATGAGTACCGCAGAAGCATTTGCTCGCCACGCATTCTGCACCTGCAATTAAATATACTGTTAATATAAGCCATTTGCTGCATACAGGGTGTTAGGGTAAACAGTTGCATTACTTTAAGGGGTGATTTTACTTAACCCATGATACTGAACAACATCCCCTAAGAAACCGATAGGAAATTAGCAAAATTAAATTTTTCACTTTCCGTACTAAATGCCGAACGTTTGTATGAAAAGAAGATTTTTTTTTGCGAATTTCTCTTTGTTCCTTTGGGAGAGTTGTTCAGTATCATGGGTACAATCAAACCCTAACACCATGTATAAGATCTTTACACACCTCTCTCACTTCATTCAATGAATACATCTTCTAATTTTTTAGGATTCTTTACCTCAAAACAAAAAAACGGAACCCTTAATTACATGATAAAAATTATCTAGCGATATTACGACCATTCAGTTTCACCCTTATCATATCTCCAACTAAATAAATTACACACAGTCCTACATCAATATCGTGACCTAATATGAAATAGTTATCAAACGATCAATCTTCAGTATCGTAACTAGAAAGACAGATGTGACCAATAATCCACCGTGCCCTAAATCACTTTATCCATATATTTTTTGGCCGTCACTTTCACATTTTGGACCAAAATCATGGATTAGAATCATAAAGGATGCCACTCCTCCTTACAAGCGTTGATACAAGAAAATTGGCCATGACGGTAGGTAATATTCAACCTTCTTTCGTACGACTCCGTCGTCGTTATTTCCAATTTTAGGTGTGTCCCTTTCTAACGGAACAAAAATTAAATAAAAACTCTTTTTTTTATTTTTGACGTTGGATTAGAAAGGGACAAAGCTGGGACAAAGTTAACGTTACTAAAAACAACTACGGAGAAGAACGATCATTACCGACCACCAAGGAGTATATTGTCATGTTTCACATCTTGTTATAGGCAGTCTGCACTCCATTCGAATCTTCTTGAACAAAATGGATCTTTTCGTCACGTTAGGCGGACATAAAGTTTATAGGTAGGTAGGTGTAAGTGACAGCCAGCAAATACAAGGAGAAGTATCATTAACCTTTAAATCACATATTCTACCCATCAAACTGAACAACTTTTAGTATGGGAGCAAACCGATCGGAGCAAAAAACAAATCAGCTGTTGCATACATTAGAGTAGAGTAACTATGTGGTTTAAAGGTTAATGATACTTTTCCTTACACCCCTTCGATCAACAATATACAACTAGATAACGGGTCGCATACAAAATCAAAGAGAAATTCTGTCCTCGTGAATATACAACATTTTTTGTTAACGAACCGAGAAAACAGTCCGAATACATTATAATTTCGACCTCAAAGCAACCATAATTCCTAGTAATTTAAAAAAGGAACACTGCGTCATTGCGAGACGTGCTTACGTTGTTCGAACGCAACTAATTCAAAATAAGACCTCACTCCAATAGTGAGGCGTTATTTGCCGGGACATGTTTTGAGCGCTGACGCGTTATCTAGTTGGATATTGTTGATCGAAGTTACACCCAGTATTATTACAATCTTGGTAAACATAAGCCTAAGCATATGTATAGTCAGAGATATTCCGAAATAATGATGATGCTGTAATAGATATAAGAGAAAGGCAATAAATATTATTCAATATTTATTTATAGGGCCATTCAATCACCACCTTAGATCAGCACAGACATATTACTATTACGTGTAATCTTTTCCTAAATATATAGGTTTTGTGGTTTTCGGTCAAAATTGCCCTAATTTAGAGTAAGTAGTATACTTCTATTAACTCTCACATAATATTATGTATGTTAGATAACAGAATGTAATACAGACAATGTAATGATAAAGCTAGTAATAGAGGTTATCAGGAAATATCTCAATAATCTATTTATTAGTATGGAGGATTATCATTTATAGAGCATTCGATATTGTAGTTTATGATTATGGCTATTATTGTCACTGGTATACTGATAACTTTATCATTTCGATGGATGTAAGTTTATTTTAGGGCCACCGATATCTAGAAAAAGGTTACGGTACATCCAAGTCACAGAAAAGATGTATTAGATACTACATACAGAATAGACACTCCCTGCCTCTTACTAACTTCAGAACCTCTTCAATTCGAAGGAAGTTAAGGCCCAATGGTAGCACGAAATACCTTGGAGGCGTCTTTTATTTTTCATTTTACGACTAGATTTACACCATTTACCGAAATTAAAGTCATACCTCAGATTTTTGGATAGTTTATCTAGTGAAATCATAGACTGAATACACGATTGGAATTACTTCACTCGATAGAAAATCGTCACAAAGATGACGTATTTTCATGCATTTTTAAAACATTTTTCTCGTTTTAGAAGAACTTAAAACAGTTTCCGATTGTTGGTATTTATACTCACATATTCACCATTCGTTTATCTAGTGAAATCATAAAAAATATATATATAAAGAGCTTTTGTTCATTCTTTTTAATCGAAAATACGGCACACACACGCACTTTTCGGAGGGCTGGGCAATCGCGTTTCTCATGGAAAATCTTGGTCGGAACCCATGGCCCCTTAAGTTTAGTTAATATAAGACGGGGTTAAGATAACATACCTTGATCTCAAAGTTGCAGCTTCCCCGCCTGATGACGGCGACCCAAGGTTCGTCAGGGAAGGGCTCGTTGGGGGCCGCGGCGTTGAGAAGAGGCCACGTGCACCCCGTGTGGTCCCTCTCGCCCCCCAGCCCCTTGGCCCTGATGTGGACGGCAACGCCACGGGACGACCCGATGTAACCCTCGCCGTATTTGCCTGACTGTGGAGAAAGGTTTAGTTTAGTCATTTGTTAATCGAGTAAAGATACGTGCCTTACTTGAGGCACTCCGTTCCCCCAGATGTTAGTTGTAGAGACTTTCGTAGATCCTTATATATTGATTTTATTGTTTGCTGGAATATGGTGAATTCAAATCAAAGTAGTTTAAAAGTAAATAAGTACACCACTTCTTAATTGGATAAATAAATATTTTTTGTTACGTTCGCGTTTAAAAAAACTGTTTTACTTATATGAAGATCCATAATAAAAATTAAGAGTTAAAGGACATCCATACAGGTACATTTTTGGTTCAAATGTGAAAGTGCCGGCCGAAAAATAATGTTTATTCTGTTAGATCTTGTTCTAAGCATTTATAGCACCAAAGAGTTGGGCCATTTCACATTTGGACCAGTCTATCGCAACTGCATACGGGTCAAAAAATATATGGGATGGAGCAGAACTTCAATGGGCGTCTCTATTCGTCTCTTTTCTTGACGCTCTCTTTCATGAAATGTCACATGACATTTTTTCTTTCGAAATTATTTAAAATGTTTGTTGCGTGCGTGTTTATTATTTTTCGAGTAAATAAATAAACCTGAATAGAAAATTGGAAAAACAATTTAATCAAGTATTATTTCGGTAGAATTATAACAATTTAAAAACTTAAAATGAAGTAAGTGGGTATAGGAAAGATTCGAAATAGGCAATTCTACATAGCATGTTTTCCACTAGATGATGCTTGGTAAGCATGTTTTTATCCTATTTATCAGCCCTGGTTCATATTTAGGCAAAAATACGTTTTTCATTCTCAAACCAAGCAGGATTTTTTTTTGTTATTTTGTTTTCAAGGTTGGCAGCCTTGGTAAACATGTTGCTCTATGTTGGCTATTTAATGGTAGCTTCAAATTGACGTTTTGTAGGATTATTTTGCTCCAAGGAGTCCCGTCTCTTAAAACGTAGTGTTTATATTCTCTTTGATTTGGACCAAAAAGTATGACGTCTTTTACGGACTTTAAGCGCCGATTTATTCGTCTAAATTGCCGCTTTCGATATGAAAATTCAAGCAATATCCTAATACGACAATCAATCAGTAGGTAGGTACCTACCGAAAACACGCGATAAAAATAATTTCCTACGCTTGATGATAGAAACCAAACGTTAATCAACTTGTTTACTACATAAGGTCCGTTGACTTTGAGACCCGAATTCCTTTATTGGATATCTATAAATTACAACATTGTCTATTTGAACGCCACGACCAAAAAGTGACACACTTATTCCATGTCGCTTTTTGAGGGAAACACGGTATGTGTTTAAATTAAAAATAAGCAGATAATATGTTACTAGCGCACGCAAAGTGAAGACTCGGAAACGGACAAATTCAGACGTCTTTCAATAGTCTGCGTCATATTATAAGAGATAAGTATACTTTTTGCAACCATCAGCAGCAAGGCTGATTCAGTGTTTATGGGGTGAAGAACATCTCTGTGATGGGGATGGACCAGGTATGCCTGCATAACGTCAGTCGGTTTAGGAGTTACAGACATTTGAAGGTCAGTAAAAACAAACGATCAGCTGCAAGGCTGGTCTTATGATATTATTGCAGTATGCACTGTAGCTATGTGAACAGTACAAAAACTGACATGGTTCATCAGTTGGTTTAGGAGTTACCAGTGCCCTGCAGTGGGACGTATATAGGCTGATGATGATGATGATATTACGATGTTGACGACAACAGTGCAGTAGATGGAGTAAGTACGTACCTAACCTGGAGTAGTAAGTAAGTAATTTGACCAGTGGCGGATTTACCAGCGGGCTAGTAGGCTTGGTCGTGGGGCGGCAGATTTTAAGGGCGGCTTTGTTGATTGAAAAGATTTCTGATGTCTTGCAGAGAGAACAGTGCTACATGTTTCGACGCGGTGGTGTATAGCTTCAAGAAAAAATTGACGTTTACCAAGTGGGCTTTAATTGAATACATTATTTTGAGTTTGAGAGGCTTCGATCAACAATATACAACTAGATAACGGGTCGCATACAAAATCAAAGAAAAATTCTGTCCTCGTGAATATACAACATATTTTGTTAACGAACCGAGAAAACAGTCCGAATACATAATAATTTTGACCTCAAAGCAACCATAATTCCTAGTAATTTTTGAAGGAACACTGCGGCATTGCGAGACGTGCTTACGTTGGCTTCGTTCGAACGCAACTAATTCAGAATAAGACCTCACTCCAATAGTGAGGCGTTATTTGCCGGGACATGTTTTGAGCGCTGACGCGTTATCTAGTTGGATATTGTTGATCGAAGTTGAGAGGTCTACAAGACATTTTTCCGATGACGTGTAAAAACTTTGAAGTCGTGAAAAAGAAGTCAAGAAGCTATTGACATTTTCTATGGCAAAGCAATTTCTTTTTTCGCGATTTCGATATTGGCTCCATACTAAAAGTTGTCAAGTTTGTTGGTCTGAAGCATCCTGTTTCGGCTTCATAACGATCCCGATTCCACGCGTGTAGGGTGATGACGGTCTGATCAGATCATCCACTAAAAAGGTCAGCATATTAAGAGACCAATGACTTAGGCACATTTATTTCAAATACTATAGGTACGAATATAAACCTACTCAAAAGATGATTAACTTACAAAAACAACATTATAATGATTAATCTAATAAAGATACGTACTTATAGTATGACGTATTTACTAGATATCAGAGAGGCCATCGAACTGCATGACCGCTGCGGATCAGCTGATTGGATGCATCGATGATGCGCAAACGCATGTGTAGGTACTATTGTTAATGGCACTGTTAATTTGAACCCTAGGCTCTAGGACCCTAGGTACGTAACTCTATAATGAAGGTGGAACGTCACAGATCGATCTTCATACAAAAATACATTTTTATTTCACAACGAGCCCGCGAGTTCGTCCGCGCCCTTTAGACGCTCTTATCCCGTCGAGGCCGTTTTTTGAACACGAACGAAAGTGTTTTAAACTGTGTTTTAAAGTCTGAAATTAAATTATGTCTTATTTAAGGATCGGGCGGATGGGCGACTGTTCTCAATTACACGATTAGATTATGTTTACTCGATATAAAAAAATCCCAAAGTTACCCCTTTTTGTTATGTTTTTTCAATACTATGATTAAACTGCTGATATTTAACGTTTTATTCTTGTACTTAACTAAATACATTAAATATTTCTAGTGAACTCAGGAGAAGTTTTAGCTTAGAAACTCCCATGAGCAAAGATATTGACGAAAAACACGTTTTTTTGCGATCCTGCTTTCAATTGGAGCGGGATGGCTAATTGTAAACTTATGCTTGCAAGAAAGAGACGCTTGCACTGGGATATCCCAGCCTTTAGGAGTCGATTTAAGAAAAATCCTTTCTTAGGGCACCTTTGCATCCTATACCAAATATAAAATCTATAAAAAAACGTGATGATCTTGCCTGTCGTGCAGGAGGCGATGGTTCATAGACATATTACTCTAGCGAGTTTAAGTCTATGCGATGGTTCGATACCCGTCCAGGAGTGCGATTTTTGAATCTCATTCGGTGAGCTCAGCATTTGAAAATGTCAAAATTACTATGGACATACGCATCTTTCTACTGCTGATTTGACTTTCAAAAATCGCACACCTGAAGTATGATTTTTGAAAGTAAAATCTGCTATAGAAAGATGCATATCTCCATAGTAATTTTGACATTTTCAACTGCTGAGCTCAGCGAATGAGATTCAATTTGTAACACCACTGATTTTTCGGTAACGGAAAACATCGTGAGGAAAACTGCGTTCGAGGCATGTATTGTACCCACACTGTCCATTATAAGTGGCGACGAGATCACCCCCCCCCCCCCCCCCCCCCTTCCCCCCAATCACACTGGACAGAGTTTCGGTTCTACGGCTACGGGAAAGTCTGACCATTCTTTAAAATGGTAGCAATTGTATGTTTTTCTTACTCTCTGCAAGTACAATTGGGTAGGCAGTTCGGAACAGGAGATAAACAAAGCCCCTTTTGCATAATTATTTGAATGTTTTATTTATGAAAACGTCCAGCAGATGTCACTTGCGCTCAGCTCAGACGTCGATTGTTGAATAAACATTAGTGGCCCAAGGTCCTAAAGATTTTTAATATTCTCCTGACGATCTCCTTTGTAGGTATATATGTATATTTATTTTTGACTTTTTTAAGCTATGCATGCCCGAATCTATACACACTAGGAAGAAGTATCAGAACTGGAATACTTTTTTTTAAGACGAAACATTTGCATCGGTTTTCTCTTTTTTACGTTAAAAAAATGCCATATGAATAAAGGGTTGGATAGACTTTTGTCTATGTCACCTTTCGTGCCAATGAGACCGATTATCTATAGAAACTTGATATAATTATGAATATACGAACTAGAGTTGTTCATGTCACTTCAATTACTCCTATCGATAACATATCGATAAAAATCTAAATCAAAGTTTAAACGTAAAAGTGAAGAAAAGAGAAACTAATATAATAAATTATGAAAAATCTAAACTATTACAAAACTGTAACTGAAATGTGTCTGTCTGTACATTTAAGATATCAACCTTTTTTAGAAATATTGTCCGTCTGTTTGATTGTGTGTTTGTTTGTTCGCGCATCACGCACGGTTCAGTAAGAACCGATTTTGATGAAACTTTTTTTGTTTGATAGCTTATGATCGGACTTAAAATCTGATATATAATTTGTGCGGACTAATTCGCGGGTAAACACTAGTGTTTGTTTATATAAAATTTGTTGCCATACTCAAGCAGTTTATGTCAAAAATGTGACAGTTACGAAGAAAATAGCACATAAAGAGTAGAGATTAAACTATCGTTTAATCTCTACTCTTTATGGGCTGACTTTATGTATAAATAAAAAAGGCACCATTTAACTTTTTATTTTATTTACTGATGAAACCAGCAGCTATGCAGGAATGGCATAAGGCATAAAGGAAAGGAAAAGTATCATTAACCTTTAAACTAGGTACAACCATAAACCATAATCAGGCTGTTCCATACTAAACTACAATACCTACCCGACTCAAATTTATGAGACAGCTTATTTTTTGTTGTTCTAACAGTATGTTCCCATACAAAAATTGTTCAGTTTGATGGGTAGAGTATGTAGTTTAAAGGTTAATGATGCTTTCCTTACACCCTATATAGACTTAGTATTTATTTGGTATTAATCTCAACTTAATGTCTTCCTGAACACTCTCCTTGGATGTTGACGGCTCAACCAATTCCGGTCTGGAAGGTCTGGAATGCCTTGGAACCGTCCGTCTGCAATATAATAGTATTAAATTAATGTAATGACAAAGATGTAACAATTTTGTATAACTAGGTCTACCAGAATCTCATGGCATAAAAAAGTAAAAAAAATATATTTATTCCACATGGTACCTAATGCCAAACTGTCGTCTGTCTAGTCTAAGTAGGCCCTTCACAAACTGCGACTTTTTGCAGCGATAATTATAAATGCGCGGTTATTCATCGTGTCTGTAGCGATGCGATGGCGTTTGTATCGAATCAAACGCGCGTGTGCATTGCGACAAAGATTGGCAACGAATGACTGATCAAATATTACGAATGTTTTCAGTCGAGGCTGTATTGTGGCTGTATCGCGTTTGCATCGATGCTGCATCGCGACTGAATCGATGCAGAAGCGCTGCAAAAAGTCGCAGTGTGAAAAGGGCCGTAATCCAATTACCCCAGCGTTGCTTACTCTAAAATTGTATTTCCTTATTTGCCATCAGATTTTGGTACACCGTGTGCAATTGTCGATAATTAAGTCGTCGTCGTGGGTCAACACTATTGGCATAAAGTAGAGTACATAAACTGTCAGTGCAAACGAATTTATGATTTTAGTTTATAATTTCGGTAAATAAAACAGGTTGAAATGATACTCCACATTAGGTAACACATTCACAATGAAAAAAGCTTTACTCTGAATGAATTATTTCATTCATTACCTAGGTCAACACCTTAAAAACAGTAGTCGATTACTTACCGGTGGAAAGATATCCTCTGATTATCTTCTTTTAAAACTCCCATTCTGCTAGTGCATCCAGTGACCACACATGCCATTGTGCGTATATAACACGCACTCAATATTTATTTTCGAAATTAATGCCAAACTCGTATATAATTTCACACAAAATAACACAACCACGTTGGTATCACGCTGGATATCACGGTGACTCAGAAACTTACACTTTGACGTTGAGGACGGTGACATTTATCTATGTTTGTCTTTTTTTTTCAAAGGTAACTATACCATAACCAAGAATGAGAAAAATGAGGCCATAGTTATTTCGTTTTAAAAAAAAGGGGTCCATTCTTGATACAACGTCCCTGTATACACATCTATGTATACAGGGTGTTAGGTTAGGGTAAACAGTTGCAAGTGTACCCACGATACTGAACAACTTTCCCTAAGAAACCTATAGGAAATTCGAAAATTTCATTTTTTTTTGTTTTTCCATATTAAATGCAATCACCTGATCGAATGTTTGCATGAAAAGTTGAATTTTTTTTGCATATTTCCATTTATGTAAGTTATACGTCATATAAATAATCAAAGGTGAGCGGAAGAGCCAGGAAAGGGTGTAGACAACTCAGCGTGAAAAGTCCTTCTCCTACAACAAACACTGCCATACAAAAGTGCGGATCAGCCTATGGGAGGTCCGAAAAAATTCACATTTTTCTATTATCTGAATACATCCCAAAATGTTTCTAGTAAATAAATCATCATTATTCTTACTCAGTCGGCGCAATATGTCATCCTCTTCCATTCATCTCTCTTAATAGATTAATGCTGATGGTTTTTTAAAGCCTGACCAGGAATATAAAAAACCTGGTTTGGGGGCGCTGCAGTCGACTGTATTTGTAATTTGTAATACCACTGGCTTTTCGGTGAAGGAAAACATCGTGAGGAAACCTGCATGCTTCAATTTCGAGGCATGTATTGTACCTACTGTCCATTATAAGTGGCGACGGGCTCACTCCCCATCACACTGGACAGAGTTTCGGTACTACCGGTGAAACGTGGATATTCTGAGGTTTCAGAATATCTCTGACTACCCCTCGGGGAATATAGTCGTGAGCATATGCCTATGCCTATGCAGTCGACTGTCACCTTTAATAACTGAGGCCATGTCCACAACATGGCGAGGTTTTTTATATTTCTGGTCGGGCTTTAAAGGCCTCCGCTCATTGCAGCGATTTTATCGAGCGATAATATCGCTGCGATTTTGCGATAATTGTTTCCAGTACATTTTGTATGGGGACGCGCGCGATCCTACACACTGCCGCGATATTATCAAGCGATAATATCGCTGCGATTTTGCGATAATTGTTCTCAGTACATTTTGTATGGGGACGCGCTCGATCCCACACACTGCCGCGATATTATCGCAACTCTTTCGACTACATTCAGTGGTGGGGCGCATGCGTGACGCGAATCGCAGAATCGCTGCAGTGTGTAAGGTGTCGCGATATCGCTGTCGATAATATCGCTCGATAAAATCGCTCGATAATATCGCTGCAATGTGCGGAGGCCTTTAGAGGATGATCAGACCATAAACTTGAACAACTTTCTCTATGGGACCAACATCGATCTCCCCCATGTTTCTAGTAAATAAATAATATTTTATACATGTTTTATTTTCAAGTCTATCTATATTATCATGCGCGTGCGTTGAACTCTTTTGTATGGAAACATGTTATAAACTTATAAATAACAAATTTTGCATTTGTTTATTCTAATAGGACGGTGGAACCCAGAACGATTGATTTCGGCCACTGTCAAAACTGTGGTGGAACGAATTTTAAACTGAAAATATTTTGGTGCAAGAGAAGTCCGCATGATCTACTATAGTTGACAACGAGTCAAATTAGCAACTCTTTATTGACGTCAAAACGCGCGCTTTGTATCAAAAGTTTGTACTAAATAATGCACAATGACGTCATCAACATTTTATGTAGGTATGTATCTAAGCTATTATAAGTACTTATAACATAACATAACATAAATATTCTTTATTTGCACACCAAAAACATACAGCAACAAAAACATAATTAAAAGAACGTAAGGGTACAAATGGCGGTCTTATCACTTATATTTTTTTAAATAAGTGTTTCTGTACTCTGTACCTAACATTTACAAGAAAAAGATTGCGATATGGTTTTTAGGTATCCCTGACTCCAAATCAACCATTTTGACTAAGGGCCCTTAAATATTTTTTTATCGCATGTTAAAGTTGCCATGCCAGTCTCGTTCGCACCGTGATTGTAATGCCAATCAAATTGGCGGCAAAACGTGGCTTCCGCTTCCTTCTTTGTAATGCATACAAGGTGTTAATAAAAAAATATAGATGTAAATCATTTCCCATTTCATTTCATTTTCATTTATTGCCATAAATTGTATGAAGTACATTATATATTAGATGGTAACATGAATTGGTTTAATAGTCCAGTACAATTTTACTCATATGAGTGTAGCAATCTATTTTATACACTAGGATAATCTAAAGCTTGCATTTTTAAACATTAAACAAAATTTTAAATTTCCCCGAATCGATAATTAAAAAACATTATGACAAATTAGGTACAGTCAGCTTCAAAGAAATCTGCGCTAAGTTGTTAGATTAGATCTCTTTGATGCGGACCCGGATTGCGGATTAACTAACTTTATAAAAACCGTAACCTCGAATCATCTCGATTTTATTGTCGGAAAACATTTTTCTTACTGAATAAAATAAAATATTACCGACCTACCTATTGATTTTTTTTTTCAGTTATGGATAATTTCCTTTTTTCAGGTAAGTACCTATAACATTCATTTATAAACACATTGTATTACGTAAACAAAGTAAATAAGATTAAAGATTAAACTGATATGCAAATCTGTATTGCATAGATAAATGCTGTAATTGTATATAGGCTTTTGAACCCGGTCTAGTCTAGACCTTGAAAACATTGTTCATGCCGACACTACTAACAAAGAACTAAGGAGTTAAACTTGCTTTAAATACACTAAGGGATCGCCATACTTTACGTATTGCCTGTTATACCTCCTGCCATTGACTTGACATTTCACTTTACTACTGTAGTTTAGACGCTTATTATTTTGTTCTCCGTGGTGGTATGGTCCGTGGATACTCCACTGCGAATGTCGGAGGAAAACTTCTTTATTACACTAGAACTAACAGACAATAATGTTAACTCAGGCTCTATACTCGGATTTTCGATATACATATACATCGTGACCGCTTTTGTCCTTCGAAACTTCATTGGAATAGAGTTGAAAATGAAAACGTTCACGAAATATCTAAAATAGAAAGTCCGAGTAGACTCCCAAGCATAAAGTGCCTGCCGTTGTGTGAACAAATAAAGATTATCGTATCTCTCGTCGATGCTTGCTATAAGAGTGAAGAGGTCATACGGTCAAAACAAAAAAGAAAAAAAATCTAAATAATAAATAAACATTAACTAAATTATAAAACTCATTTTGCGTCGCGCGTCAGCCAGGGTTTAAAAAGTAAAGTAGTAAGCCATGAGCAATGAAATGAAGACTAATAAAGATTAATGGATGGAAATTATACACGAGCCGACCCGAAGACCCGAAGATGAAAATGTACATATAATATAGCGCTCTTTTAAAATTGTCTTATGACCGGATTGATCCGATGATCGAATTGGTTATTGTTATAATAAAACATCCTGTGATTTATCGAATTAAACAACTTTCACTATACAGGGTGCTTCTTAATATGCTTACACTTTTTTAAGGGGATGATCAGACTGTCAAACTGAACAACTTTCTCCATGGCACCGACATCGAAATTGCGAAATAAAAATCAGCCGTTCCATACAAAGCTGCAAACCTGCTTGAGCCAAAAGTAAACCTCGGTCAAACGTTAACTTGCATATTGGACAAAGTAGTCCAATGGATGAACGATCACAACCTTGAAATTAATTTCTCTAAAACGAAACTGATGGTCTTTCACCCCTACCAAAAAGCACATTTAAACATAAATATGTTGTACAACAACACTAGATTAGAATTAGTCAATGAATTCTCACTCCTCTGGCTAAACATTGATTCCAATGTAAATTGGAAGTCTCACATTCAAAAAGTTAGAACAAAGTTATCACGATTTACGTACGCACTAAAAGAGATCAAGAAAACTACTGACCTTCAAACTGCGCTCACAACCTATTATGCATTTGCATTCGCATGGTTGAGTTACGGTGTCGTCGTATGGGGGAGCAGTCCAGCAGCAACTGACCTCCTTATCTTACAAAAGAAACTTGTTCGAATCTTAGTCAACATTAAAAAAACCGACAGCTGCTTGCCTCACTTTAAGGACCTAAAGATTCTGACGTTACCTTCAATCTATATCCTTGAAATCTGTAAATTCGTAAGAAATCATCCTGATTATTATGAAAATCGTGAAAACCGACCGAGACTTCGCCCCAGACCCAATTATTTATTACTGCCGCCGTCAAATCTAAACCTACGTTCAAATAGCCCTTTCTCAATGTCCGTTAAAATATATAATAAAATACCTGAAGGACTAAAAGATGAAAAAAATAACAACGTCTTTAAAAATAAGTTAAAAGAAATCTTGGTGGATAAAGCCTATTATTCCATATCTGATTATTTTAATGATAACGAACTATAGTGACAATTAATTCTTTGCCTACATATTATATACATAATAAACACAGGAACGTAACCCCTTTCGAGGTGATCAGAAACATTGCTACAATTATTTTCTTACTTTTAATTATTCCAATCCAATATTGATCTACATTATTATTATTATCCAATCGAATAAAACTGTGATGTGCCTTATTGTATGTTTCTAATTTAAAATTGCTTTTGTGTTAATATTTGAATTATTTGTTAATTGTTATTTATCTTATTGCATGACATCAGAATGTACCTTAATGTAAAATAATCCGTTTTTATGTTGGAATTGAATGATTTCTTATTTCGTTAGTTACTATTGTACTGAACATCTCTCTCAAGCATTGCTGTGCCCAACCGGGTTCACATGTATTACCTACTTTCTATTTTAATGTTACACCTTTCATTACTATGTATACATGTGATATGCAATGAATAAATGAATTATGAATTATAAATGAATTATGAAAGTATGGGACAGAAAGCGGATTTTTTTTTCGCGATTTCGATGTTGGTCCCATTTAGAAAGTTGTTCAGTTTGATGGTCTGCTCATCCCCTTAAAAAAGTGTCAGCATATTAAGAAGGACCCTGTATAAAGGTACAGTGTGGTACAGTTATAAGTGTAACAGTATTTTCCCGTATTATTAACTAATTTTACCCGTAATTAAGAGTCTTTGTTTGATAGTTCATGGATGACTAACTTGCTTTGTGAACTAATTAACTAGAAAATAAGACCTTATGCCCACTGAGCGAATGGTGCATCGAGTCGCAGTGAATAAATGTTTTATTGCTTTAGTCATTGCTCGGAGGTTTTTATTCTATTTCGTCCCAATGTTGGGCAAAGGTGACCCCATGATTTTCCAGTCTTCTATATGTCGTGCCATAATATGCTATTCCGCGTAATGTGTCCAGATCGTCACAAAATCTATTTTTTGGACTGCCCTTATAGGCCTTAATATGAAGGTTCAAGTCATTATCACCTTTATTACAAAAGTATAAGAGTGTCAAGGGAACATCTCACATAGAGTGGACATGATGTTATAATATGACTACATATGAACGCCTGGCTTGATACATTTTTAAATCTACTTATGTATACGAGGTGTAAAAAAACACTCTAATAATATTTAAAGTCAAACTGAATAGCTTTGAAGCCAAAATCGAGAAAACATTAAAAACCACTGTTTCGTACTGGACTCAAATGTTATACAGGGTGTTTCATAAGTAACAATAAATTTTTAAAACTAATAAGGGGGTTGTTTAGACCGTCAAACTGAACAACTTTCTCTATGGGACCAACATCGAAATCGCGAAAAAAATAATTTTAAATCCCATACATATTTTAGCTCTAGTCGATTTGTAGAGTATAGAACATAATTGTTTTTTTCGCGATTTCGATATTGGTCCCATAGTGAAAGTTGTTCAGTTCGATGGTCTACACCACCCCCTTAAATGTTTATTTGTAGTTTTGTAACACCTTGTATATTACGAGTATGAATGATACTCGTATGTATTAAAACTGAACAACTTTCTCTATGGGACTAATATCGAAAAAGCGAAAAAAAAACGTCAGAATGTTAGGAATGACCCTATATGTATACCTATCTATTTTAATATACCTAAATTATACTTTTATTTATAACTTTAAGTTTGTACCTACCTTGGGATATTATCATCTGAAGCTGAACAAAAAATGTTATCTAAGCTTCTAAAACCTTCTGACGCATAACAGGGCTCTTATCATTTGGACGGATGACGCTTACTTATGACGCTTATGTCGCAATTTTTATCACATCCTTCCGTGTTTAAAACCTAGTAGGTACCTACTATAATGAGTGATGAAATGCAACGTAACCTCTAGTACAGTCAGCAGCAATAAGTTATATACACTTTAATATTACGACGTAGAACAAAAGTGTATATAACTTATTGCTGCTGAGTGTACATGGGCATGAGGAGTAGCAAGTGCCGAAACATTTACCCTCCTTCTTGAAGTCGGGTAAAAATAGCCTAACTTGTTTCACAGGGTAAACTTAAATGCGTTTCTTAAGGGTCGGCACTACCTACGGCCCGTTTGACATATCTGTCAAAAGAAAAAGACCGGTGGCCGACAACACTCAACCCTATCTTATAAGATTAATGAACAAATAAATTTTATAGCTAAATTTGGCAATAAGTTACTTGCAAAAAACTTGGTCGGCCGCGGCGCAGCTTGGCTGGCATGGCACGTTTACTGGTGTGAAGGAAAAAGTGAACCCTGGTGACACAACATTTTACCTCGTTGAAGTCTGTTGGTATAGAGGCCAATTAGTAAGGCCTAAAAAGTCTGGTAGGCCGCACCCTATCCTGGCAGGTTTATAGGTCCGACCGAATTTAGGGTACCTACTACCTGGAAGGCAGATTTTACCTCATTAAATTGATGTTGAATATTTGGTCGTACGTGGCAATACTCCTGCACCTGCAGCATCTGGATTTGAGGGCCGTAGGTCGAAATTGACATTTACAGTAACAGTATAGTACCGTGATGGACCCAAAATGTGACTGATCAAAGATCACCCCTGGTGGGTCCCAACCATATATACAGTATTACTAAGGCTTAAAAAAACTTAAAATTATTATAACAGAGCAAACTAAAACTTATAACAGAATAATTTTATTATTATAAGGCCGGATTCGACCAAACTTAGATTTATAGAACAGTAACCTATACAAGGAGCAATTTTACTTTTGTTGTTTACACACCCCGTACTAAAAGAACGAATGTATAATTCACCTAAGGAAAGAGGTCGTTGTATCCGTACTTATTGTAATGTGAGGTTATACAGTTTTAATTTGTTAGGTTTCTTTTTATTATAATTTTTTTAATTATGTGACATTGACATTTCATTTAGATTAGGGTTGGCAAAACGCAAAATCAGTTTACTCTATAGTAACAAAGCGACTTAATCTAAGAATTAAATTTACTCGTGTTTGGTCGAATTGGGCCTAAGTTTAATATTATTGGTATAAGCAAACTAAGGGTTTGTAATCTTTTATCATCATCATCATCGTCAGATATGTTTTAGCACGGAATAAAAGTTAATTTTGCAGCAGTAACTGGAGCCTTCAAAAACATTTGTGCAAAAGGACATCAGTGTGACCACTTTTAGTAGATTTCTACTTTATTGGTGGATTTAGGGCAAAGAGAACGATAATTTAGTAGTGGGAAATTCTTTAGCAGAATAGAAATTCGGTATTCGAAAATTTTATCATAAATGCAAGGATTCAGTCTAAAAAAAATCTAAGTGGGCAATACAAATGGCTGTAAAACAATTAAACAAAAAAAAAACCATCCATTGCAGGGTTTGGAAGTTTTCCGGAACTACTAGTAAAGCTTTAATGACTGGTTCACTTTTAGACGGATTTAAATTCTAGAGGCATTTTGGGTAACACTTAGCCAAATGTGTTTTTTTTACTAATTCGGACCTGCTGAACACGAATTTCGATGTTGGAACTCCCGATTTTGCGAGTTCAAGGAAGGAGGGCTCTAAAGGTGACTTTTTCAGTTTTTTACGTTTTATCGAAAAGTTTTGTAAAGACAAATTAAATCGGATAAAATTTTCTACATAACACGTTCTTTGCACTTTTGTCATAGGACTTTAACCTTTGAATCCATGTTACAAATTTGAATCGATGAAAACCAATAAAAATTATACAAAAATTCGGAAATAACATGATGAGCGTTCAATAAAATTTATAATAAATGTTGTTCAACATACATACATACATATACATATTCTCACGCCTGTCTCCCACTGGGGTAGGCAGAAACAACGGAACGCCACCTGCTACGATCCTGACAAACCTCCCTAGCTTCCTCCACATTCATTAGTCCCTTCATGCATGCTCGTCGGTTTCGGGTAGATCTGACCTGGCCCTTCTTAAGCACGTCGCCAATTTGGTCCGAATATGTACGTCTAGGCCGTCCCCTTCCAACATTTCCACTTACGCTTGCCTTATAGGTTGCACTCGTCAATCTGCACTCATCCATTCTTTCCATATGACCAAACCATCGCAACATACCTTTCTCTATCTTTGTCACTACATCCTCTTTCAGACCACAACGTTCTCTGATTAAACTATTTTTCAATTTGTCAGTTACACCACACATATGAAATTTTTGAAGATTTCTGAAGAAGGTATAATTAATCGAAAGGTGTTTTAATAACATTAAACTGATTTTATGCGACATTTAATTTGATTGTAGTAGTGAAAGGTGATAGTATGTAATTGTCTGGCACCTATTGTTTAAATCTGTTTTTTTTTCTTTATGTTTATAAATTATATTGTAGTGTGACTAATACTCTGTACTTACCATCTGAAACTTATGTAAGTAACTACCTACAATTTAAAGTAAATAAATGAAATGAAATGAACCAAAAAAAAAAGTACCGAAATAACCATAAACTACCAAAAAGTACGAAAAAGTACCAATATAACCATAAACTACCAAAAATACGAAAAATTACCGAAATAACAATAATCTACCAAAAAGTACGAAAATCTACTAATATAACCAAAAACTATGAAAATTACCAAAAATTACTGAACGAACCAAAAACTACCATTAATTACCAAAACTACCATAATAACCAAAAACTACCAAACTGTGCTCGGAAAGTAACTTCTGTGAAATTCCTTTGTGTTGTCTTGTGTGTCGCGCAAAATTCTGTCGTGCAAATGTCTTTTGAAGGCAATCGTTTGAGTTACTGCTACGGCACAGAATTCACTCTTATTCCATACTTATGTACAGGTTGAAATCCGATCGATTTGCGCCCATATTAAAAGTTGTTCAGTTTGATGGGTAGACTCTTAGTTTAAAAGGATGCTAATGATATCAAATTCACCCTGTATAACATATCTGACGATGATGATAATGATAACAGATTATCAATCGTAAGTTTGCTAGTACCTACCAATAATAATAAACTTATAATTATTCTGTTATAATAATGGGGACAAAAATTTACGAGTAATAGTCGACCAATTTATAAAATGTACTTCTAAGTCCACATATCGTGACGGGCAACTACGGAACCTTACACTGCGTGTGGCCCGACACCCACTTGCCCGGTTTTTTATAAGTAATAATGGGTACAAAATGTCTGTTCATTAATCTTCTAAGACAGTGTTGGGTGTTGCCGGTCACCGGTCTATTCGCAATGATTTCGAACGATTGACGGCCCATAGTAATTTGTATGAAGAAAACGTCCAAAAAAATATGTGATTTTTGGTAACAAATTGCAAAAAAACTAGAAGTCATATCGAAAAACTGATTTGTTTAAAGTGTTCTTTGATGCTTTGCCATTGATTTGAAATATATTTTGTTGTTTTATTTTGTTTAACTAAATCACAGGACTCGGAACGCGGCAGTGCTATTCTAGAGTTTTTCATGAAATTCTCGATTACTTTCTGATGTAACTATAAAATTTTACTGAAATTTTTTTTGTTCATCTTGTACTTCATCTTTTAAAGAAGCGATGGTATTAATTTTGTTTCGAAATATAGCTATTTACTATCCTCAAAAGTCGGAACGCCGGACCCTGTTTGGCCCGATCAGGGTAGTGCCGACCCTTAAGGGGGTGCTTCAGACTATTAAACTGAACAATACTTTCATTCGGTGACCAACACTGAAGTCGCGAAGAAAAACATTTGCTGTTCCATAGAAAACGTCAACGGTGACTCAACACAAACTAGTACAAAACACCCTGTAGGTAAATAAAATCACGTCCTTATTCCATTTCGGAGTGGATAGAAACTTTGCTCTAACTCTCACGAACTGCCGGCGTCCTTTTAATTTAAGGGTCCAAAATGCAAGCATGGTTATAGGTTTGGTAGTTCGGTAGGGTGTTTAAACGCTGAAATTTATAGGGCACTAAACAACAAACGTATACCTAATAGTAAACAGGTTAACCCACATTCACAAGTGAATGGCACACCGCCAGATACGAATCGATTCGATAAGGCCAATGCACCAGCACCGGCTTGTTTTTAAATAAAATATGTCTTAAACACGTAAAAAACCATTTAGAAGGGAATGACCATGCCTTTATTCTGCTAACGAGCAATTTTCTTTGAACGAATTACCATCATAATCGTCTACTAGTCCACTACTGGGCGATGGAGTCGTTGATACGTCATAAATCTTCGTATGATTTTACTCTTTCGTATATTGGAAACCCGAGTGATTTCAAAACGTTTTAAAACGATGCCTTTATTTATCTGTACATGTTTGATTTTAAATGTTATATTATAATAATAATAATAAAAACGTTTATTATTCTCTCCACAAAGTAGTTAACATTAAACTAAACTTATTAGTAAGCACATAATCTGGGTACGTTGTATAAACAGAAAAATATCAACTAGGTTCGTGGAGACTGGTGCTCGTACAACGGTACAGAGTTAATTCTCCGCACTTGTGTTACAGGTCACCAGGCATCCACCGCCCGGGCGCCGCGTTGTAAAATAATAATTAACTGTTATCGTTTATAAGGCTAGGTGTTGACTGTTGTTGCTTACAAACTTAATGATAAGGAGAACATTTAGTCGTTTCTTAGAAGCTAGAAATAGGGGTGTGTGTGTGGGGGTGTGTTTGTGTGTGGTGGGGTGTGTGGGGGTGTGTGTGTGGATGTGGGGTGTGTGTGAATGTGATATTTTATTGTAAAGACTTGCTATGATTGCCCCATGAAAGCACGCCGTTGGCTGAATAGCGATTGCAGTTAGATGAAGGATGAAGGTAAGTGAATGCTTTTGCTCATTCTTAGACAGTCACCTTGTCTCGTACTATCGATTATTGTCAAAGCCGTAAAATTATAATCTTCCTAACAACTTCTTATTATTTGTGAACAGCCAATGGAAAGAAAACAAGGCAAAGCACAGACGTTAACAACTTAATTCATCATATATATCCAATGAAGAAGAACCAGAGAAGAAGAGAAAAAGGCAAATTAATCAGTTGATTCAATCTGTAGGTGGAGTCGATCATAGAATGACCGGACACCATACTACAGATAAACCACTTTATCAAAGATGCTGCCGTGGGTAAGGGTGAAGAAGGCTGTCGGTAATATTGTGAACTTGAGTCGAATTTTTACTAGCCACAATCAGTAAAATCATAATAATCCTGGAAAGATTCAAGATCAACACCCTCGCTCGGCTACTAATGGCTACTACTATTGATATTATGCGACGCAGATATGACGGGCGGGCAGCCCTCTTGCCTGACCCGGAACCACTGAGATAGAATAACAAAAATAGTTCCATGTATCTTTAGCTGGACTCTGATTAAAATTCACAAAAAAGTGATAATTTGGGTGAGGTATCTACCGCTACGTAACTAATTCTTAAGATGGAATGAGACGGCACTTTAACAATCATCCTCCAATCATCAGACCTATCTCTTTCTTTTAGATGAATTAACCGATAAACAAATAAAACAATGGCCTCTGTACGTTTATGAGGTAACAGCGGAATAACGTAGAGTCATTGTCATCGGAAAGGATAACAAAACAATACAAATTGTGCGCGCGCACAATAGCATGCGCTTGCGACACGTAGGTACACCTAAATGGAACAAACATGGTGATAAGCCGGGTATAAATAAACGTGTATCTGGCAATATAATATACCTACTTTATACATACATAAACCACTCCCTTTCGAGTGGTCAGAAACATTGCCGTACCTGAGGTACTAAATGACGTGTAAAGTTATTACTACTAAATTACTACTTAACTACTAAACACCTACTTAACTACTAAATTTAATTCTAGAAGGATCCTAAATATGTAGTTCCTACGGAAACTTTCCCTTCAGGGCGAACTCGTACTATTTTTCTTTTTGTTGATCAGAAAATTTAAATAAGCCAGAAGCTGTGAACACAGAACTTTTTTATTGCCACCCACGTCTCAAAATTCGTATATACATTTATATAAATTATCTTGGACACTGTCACATAGATAATCCAGTCCTATATTTTAAAGTACAGATGACTAGACAATTTTTGCTTGACTTTTACCTCTTTAGCCTAAATTCACGTAGTATTTCCGAAACTGTCAATGCCGAAATTCGGACGATTTTATGAATGAAACCACAAAATATAACATGAATGGGGTCCGAATTCATGTTATTTATATCTGGTCTAACAACATCTCAGCAATGCAAAGAATGTTGAATTTTAATATACAACCCAGGCCATAAGAGCAAGAACCTATAAGTGCAATCCAAAATCAACAGCAGCTTGAAGATGCTGTCGAAATAACAGTCAAGATTGGATCGATGTTTGTATAAGACGTTACGATTGAACAATCGGTATATAAAACATACTCCGGCCTTGTTAGTTTCAACACTAGACGATCAATCGAGACATAAGATGTGTAACGTGGTTAGCAGAACCGCAGAGAACTATTTGCGGTCTTTGCTTTAGTACTTTATTTACATACTTAGAAGAGTCTGACTTGTGGATTAAATTAGGTCTCAATTTACTGGTCAGGGACTCGAATATGTCAAACAGAGTTCTGTGGTAACATCTAAAGTCTCAGATGAAAAAAGACTCGAATCGAATCGCGTAACCATATATAGTTTTCTATGTCTAGCCTGACAGAAGTTCTTTCCCCGATTATATGAAAAGGGGCTTAGGAAGATTGTAGTTAAGCTTCAAAGAATGTGCTAAAGAAAGACATGGCATCATTCAAAATCTAGCAAAGGAATTGAGAGCTACTAGATATTTTATGAGTCGAGAACATAGTTTTCAATAATATTTAAGCCCTGTCAAGACAAGAAACGCGCGAAGAATCCCTGAATTTCCCAATAAAATTCAGCAGTATTTGACTCTCTGACAATGACTACGATCAAGCTAAACTGTTCTGGATAGTACCTACCACTCTATCCACAGGAAAGTCAACCAGAAAGCCTGTTCTTTTATTCTACCAACCCACGTTCAGTAAGCCAGGTCAGATAGCAGCTTTTGAGCGGAAGAGTGTATGCAAATCATAAAAATCTCTGGCCGTAAAGCAAGCCAAAAGACACAGAGACAAACAGGCACCTGCAACAGCCGACAAACAGCACAAATGCCGCAAATGCGGCAGGCCTTGCCGCTCCTGAATTGGCTTATACAGCCCCGAACGTCGGTGTCTGTTCAAACAGACACTGTTCTGTTTGAAACATCAACATACATACATATACTCACGCCACTATCCCACAGGGGTAGGCAGAGACTATATACGGCTCGCCATACACTACGATTCTGACATAGGTACTTCTTTCGCCTTCACTTTCATACATCTCTTCATGCACTTCCGGCAGTTGATGGTGCTACGCACTTTCGTGGTAAGTTCTCCTCGGACGCCCTCTCTCGACTGTTCCACTTTATACATTGGATCGATAAATCTCCCTAGTGAGTCTACTCTCATTCATCCTTTGTACGTGACCTTTCCTGGTTGACCAAACCTTTCCTGGTTAGCACATCATCCTTCAACTTACACCGAAACTTGAATACCTAGATGGGCCCAAGATGACGTCACGATAACAATAAAGGTAGACCTAGCCCTCTGTCTCAGAAATTATGATCATACGATATAATGATGATGAGTGCCTAGCTATACTTATATACTTACCACGAAAGGTTCAGCGAAATTAGAGCTAAATCGTGTACTAAACGCCTTTCACTAAAGGACGATTTTGTAATGAGTCGTGACCCAGATACTAAGCCAGTTTTGATGTGGTGCCCTTTACTGGGCTTGTGGTGCGGCGCGGGCGCATGATTGTAACATATGGTTATTGGAGATCGTTTCGAAATGTAAAGCTTTTAGATCCGTTTGATAGACGTGTTTTGAAATTATAAATGGTACTCTGGAAGATTTTGTTGACTGCTTATTAATAAAAATAGATGTAACTCATTAGGTCATGTATTATTTGATATGATTGATAAACATAAACTATAACTATCTTCATTAAATCAGATTCTCACACTCGGAAATATCAATTTTTACTATTAGCTAGGAAAAGTAATTGGAAATGTGTTGAAAATCCATTATTTTCGACTTTTGTTTTCTGCGTTAATTTTAAAACAATCTCTTATTCTCAAGTTCCACGATCTGACCATTTTCCTACAAAAAATATCACAAAGAACAATTTTCACAAGAATAAATGTACGATAAAAACAGAACTTCTCATAATACAAAAAAAAGTAAGTTATAGCCTGTAGAATCCCACTGCAGGGCAAAGGCCTCCTCTCACGAATAAAATCAAACATGCACAGATAAATAAAGGCATCGTTTCAAAACGTTTTGAAATCACTCGGGTTTCCAATATACGAAAGAGTAAAATCATACGAAGATATGTATGCTACATTGAGATAGATTTACTCCCCGAAAGATTTCAACACATTTTGAAACGAACCCTAAATGAAAATTGAAATCTTACCTCCGACGTCTCCGTATACACCTCCCTGTGTTCATCTTCATATGTTATATTGATATTAGCGACGGTATACGTGTCACTGATAAACCTCTCGTCACCAGGGCCGTATCTCACTGACTCTATCTCACTACCAGGCGCATGGCATCTCACTAAAGACACCAAACAACCTAAAGTAGCTACACTACACCACAAATCTTCAACGCGCATTTTTCCGAACGAAAAATTCACATCAACACACTACACAATGTAGCACTGTTTTCGAACACTGTTGGGTAAAGCAGTCGAATTGTTTCTAAACATTAACGCTATCGTTATCGACACAACTTCGCTCGAATAGCTTACAACGCGAACTAACGTTATCTTCTCCCTATCGTTTAAAAAGAAATGGATTTAATATCGTTATCACGACTTTAACTGTCTTCCTTTAGGAACTACTTGAAAGTTCTAGAATTATGTTGGTGCGAATTCGTCACGAAGTTGACGCTGACATAGTTTTTCTCGTTATTGTCTCGAAGTCGACGGCTGCTCCATAACCGGCAAGGAACTTCACTGCCGCGGGCAACTGGAACAATAGAATTGTGACGTAAGATTATAATTGTCACCTATAGACATATTTAATTGTTACAAGACACTTTGTTGGTCGGTAGGTTAGGTACTTGAATAGCGTTGTAATTATATTTCATTGGCAAGAAATGAAAGATGATATCTATATATGATTGGTTAATGATTCTGCGCGTGTTAGCAAAGACAGATCGTAAATTGCTTTAAATACACCTGAAATACATGTTTAAGGTTATGTTATGTACCCAAACGGGACCCTATTACTAAACCTACGCTGTCCGTCCGCATCAAAATCGGCCAAGTGTGTTTCGCTTTCGCGCGTTAGAATCCCGGAGAATATTGTATGGTTGTACGGAACCCGCCGTGCGAGAGTCCGACACGCACTTGGCCTTTTTTTTCTAGTTTTTTTCGGTCTATCTCAATATGCTTTTTGAAGGGATGATCAGACCGTCAAACTTAACAACTTTCTCTATCTATGGCACCAATCAGCTGTTCCATACAGGAGTGCGATTTTTGAATCTCATTCGGTGAGCTCAGCAGTTGAAAATGTCAAAATAACTATGAAGATATGCATCTTTCTACTGCTGAGTTGAATTTCAAAAATCATACTACAGAAGAGCGATTTTTTAAAGTCAAATCAGCAGTAAAAAGATGCGTATCTCCGTAGTAATTTTGACATTTACAACAGCTGAGCTCACCGAATGAGATTCAAAAATCGCACTCATGAACTGCAAACCTACTTGAGCCAAATGTTTTTTTTTTATTTCGATGTTGGTCCCACAGAGAAAGTTGTTCAGTTTGATGGTCTGATCACCCCCTTAAAAACGTGTCAGCAAATTAAGGACCCTGTACCTATAGGTAGTTCTACCCAATACCCAATACGTCAACATACCATATCAACGAATACATTAAACAGCCAACATCAATCATTATTAAACCGATAAAAAGTAAAAATTTTACAAAAAAGTGTGCCAAATAATAAAAGATATCTAAAATAGATAACAGCATGTTAATCTCTTCGCCTTAGTCACTATACTAAATGTCTCGTAGGTATATAAATATTGTACCCAAACAAATATAACGGTCATCGACTTTTAAGGTTATTGACCACAAATAATAAGCATAAAAGAAGTTTTAATCAAATTGCGGAACAATATTTAATTAATTTTAAAACGCGTAAACGATAAGAAAAGCTGCGTCAGATCGTATATTCGTATTCCACTACAAATAAAATGCATTTTTATTTGCGTCACTATGAGGTGCTGAAGCATGATCTGCTTGGCGGTCATCTCGTTCGGGTGTTGTTGGACTTGAAGTGCCTCATGGCTCCGCAATTTTGTGTTTTATGAAACAACTCTTTGAGATTACGATACCTACTCCCAAAAGCGACGTCGTCGTCGTCGTATGCTAACATAAGCAACCGACCATTAGATAAATAAAACTGGTCAAGTGCGA
The DNA here is from genome assembly GCA_963693445.1 of Agonopterix heracliana. Taxonomy (NCBI): domain Eukaryota; kingdom Metazoa; phylum Arthropoda; class Insecta; order Lepidoptera; family Depressariidae; genus Agonopterix; species Agonopterix heracliana. The sequence continues at coordinate 7,993,559 of OY856321.1, forward strand.
GACGTGCTATTCGCGCACCGAAGGTTCTGTCACCACCAAGAAGTTTGGAATCCTCTATAGTGGAGCACAGACTGCCTAACAAGAGGGAAAACATGATAATACTCCTTGATGGTCGGTAATGATCGTTCTTCTCCGTAGTGGTTTTTAGTGACGTTAACTTTGTCCCTTTCTAATGTATGTCTAGGCATGACGTCACTCAATTGTCGTTCATGTAATTGTGACATCATTGGCATAGAAATGGACGCACGTAAAATTGGAAATATAGACGACGAAGACGAACGTCAAATTTTCTTGTATCAATGCTTGTAAGGAGGAGTGCTATCCTTTATGATTTAGATCCATGGTCACCACACAACATACAGCTTGTCCAAAAAGAGTAGAAAACGGTGACAGGTGGAACTAAAATTTGAGTATGGTGGTGTTGCTAGGTTATGCGTGATTTTGACGTTCTTGCGTGGAGGCAGCGCCTCCATATACAAGGTGTTTCATAAGTAACAATAAATTTTTAAAACTCTTAAGGGTGTTGTTTAGACCGTCAAACTGAACAACTTTCTCTACGGGACCAACATCGAAATCGCGAAAAAAAAAATTTCGTATCCCATACATATTTTAGCTCTAGTCGATTTGTAGAGTATAGAACATAATTTTTTTTTTCGCGATTTCGATATTGGTCCCATAGTGAAAGTTGTTCAGTTTGATGGACTACACCACCCCCTTAAAGGTTTATTTGTATTTTTGTAACACCTTGTATAGCGGGCATATTCTTTAAAATTGTATTGTATTATGGTTCAAAAGTTACAGCCCTAAATAGGTAGGACGAACGGACGGGCAAAGTTTCCATCCTTTGGTTACGGAACCCTAAAAAACTATTTTATAGGTGGGTACAATCATAAGACCTGGATATTCTTTTGAATTTAATACCTAGGTACTGTTTATATAGGTAGTAATAATGTAGGTATATACTACGATGTTGATAAGAATTTATGAAGGCAAAGACCCGTAGGTATAATGTTGACCGATTACTTAAAGATTTGTTGAATTGGTTTATGATAAAGATAAATATTTTGGCAAAGGCGCTGTGACTTTTAATATATTATTATTTTCAGCAGCCTAAGGGCACAGGCCTCCTTTAAAGTACTTATGAGTGAGGACGCTTATGCGTATAAGTGAGAACCCTTTTACGTGTAAGTAAGATTTCTTTTACTTTTAAGTTAGAGCTCTTTCACGTTTAAGTGATAGCCCTTATGCTATGCATATAATTGAGAGCCCTTATGCGTAATCGTGAGAACATTTTAACGTATAAGTGAGAGCCCTTTAACGCATAGGTGAGAGCCCCTTTACGCATAAATGACTGAAACTGCTTTTACGCGATTCTCTTATACCCCAATTCCTCCCGTGGTTGTCGTTCTTGGTTTAACTTTGATCTAAGGTTCTAGGTACCGTCACCGTTCGACCGTAACTTATACGTAAAAGAGTTCTTACTTATAATTATAAGTATCTCTTTTACTTAAAAGAACTCTTTTACGTATAAGTTACGGTCGGATCTTGAGCTATCAAGTGTTGTAAGATGGCTAGACTTTCACCCACAACACTCTGATAAGAAACCATATATCACTTACTCGCCGCGTACCTAGAACCTTAGATCAAAGTTAAACCAAAAACGACAACCACGGGAGGAATTGGGGTATAAGAGAATCGCGTAAAAGCAGTTTCAGGAAATGGTTAATGAAATTGTAATAAACTGCCAAGTGTAGCTGTAACAAGATGGCGGAAATTGGGACGCCGTAAAATTCACACCGTAAAATAAAAATGTTCGTCCATTTCCGAATCGACTGAGTGAAGTACACGTGAAACGAACGATGAAATATACTTTTTTTTTAAATCTGACAAAAATAACGCGAGTTTTACAAAAATTGGAATAAGACTTTTTTCGCTGAATAGCTATTTGTTCCAGGAATCTGAAGTTTGTGAAAGGAAAAAAAGCAAATCATGCTTATTATGGCTACGGTATATTTTAGCACCGCTTTTTTATACTAGTAGACGGGGTGTAAACTTAAACCCGCTTAAAATCTGCTGTTTCATACATTTTGGTCGAGTGGCTATTGACATTTTCTGTTTTATTTCGATGTTGGCTCCATAGTGAAAGTTGTTCGGTTTGATAGTCTGAAGCTTATAGATTAAAGTAAAATTATAGATAGGCATAAAGCGCGTTAAGTTGAAGCACACAACTAGGGCAACTGATCCATACAAACTAGGGCAATTGTCTGACATCTCGGTAAAAATTTGAAGTATCCCATTCATTTGTTTTGGTTCATTTTTCTGGTTTGAAATGTTCGCATAAGGCCTATCCATTAATTTTACTTTGATCTAAGGTCTGAAGCAATCTTTTCGATGTGTAACGCATTTAATTTCACACCGTGTATGTATAGAAGTCTTTTATTAGATAAAAACGCATAAAATAAAACAGTTAAAAGCATTTTGTAAGTACGCTATTATTCGTACCTAATCAAGTTTAAATTATTGTCTTCTATTCATACCCTGCCATTATAATGGTTATAAATAATTTTACACGTGCATCTGGTTATGTAAATTTTACATAATATTTATAGTATCTTATGAGAATTACACCACGATTCATTAAACGTCTTAATACCTAGGAAATAACAACCAATTTCCCATTCCTGGTTATTAGAACGATTACGAAATTAATTCACAAGCAATGTCATCTATAACTTCCTTAAATTAAAATTAAATGTTCTAAAACGTAATAATTATGTTAGGAGATAATTTTTATCTTATTGCGTATTTGTTTTGGGTTGAATTTCGAGTGTTATGTCATTCTGCGCCTTGGAGATCTCGTAGTTTACAGTTTATGATACGGCTTCAGTTCATTTCCTTTATCATCTGGCTGAATTTCAACAACCTTATTTTTATTATATTAAGGTTTATTTTTTTCGCCTCATTTAGCAAAGTATTAAAGGTTTGTAATAAACTGCCAAGTGTAGCTGTAACAAGATGGCGGAAATTGGGACGCCGTAAAATTCACACAGTAAAATAAAATAACACCTTCATCATCACCATCAGCCTATAAAAATTACGTCCTACTGCACGGCAAATTGCTTCAACCACAAATAAGCCAGATTTGCCTTTGAACTGAATCTTTACACCTCGATTCCAGCCAGAATTATTATTGTTCTTGCACGGTTCCTTGGCAAAAGCATAACAGGTTAAACACGGGTGATTTAGGGTTAGAAGACACAGACCTAGGATATTTCTTTTTCCTACTTCTCCTATCTTCTTTGATTAATTAATTGCGGGTCCAAAGACAGATAGAGTCATCCCCCGAGCTCTCTGGACCTCATTGTCTAGTGTTGTGGTCGAATGGTCGCCGCTGTTGATCCTGGTTTACAGGAGTTTCAGTGGTGGGGTTATGCCCGAAAAAAAAATGATTCCGTCAAGCGGAGTCAAGCGAGAAAAATTGAGCAATTCGACTGGAAGAGTTTACACATCTCCACTCCGCTCCTCTTCAGTGGAAACGGAAACGCACCCTTGATCATATAGAAATAGTCTATATTATAGACTAGACTCTATAACAGCGGTTCCCAAATTCTTTTGACTACGGAACCCTTTTTGGTTCAAACGTTTTTGGGCAGAACCCTAGCTCAGGTAAGAAGTAAACTAACTGTAACATTGTTTTTTTACGTGAAATCACACCATAATAAGGCTTTTTGGCTTTATTCGCGTTTTGTATGTATATATACTTAAGTACCCATGTGATAAATGAAATCTTTTCATGGTTTCCCTTGAAATAACATTGAAGTCAGGTTTTATGTCTGACAATTGGATGCGGAGGTCTGGTGCAGCATTCAGCCTACTCCTAAACTTATTTTACGTGTAAAAAAACATATAAATCTTGAATTTTCGCGGAACCCCTGCGAGCCTCTTACGGAACCCCTGGGTTCCGCGGAACACCATTCGGAAACCGCTGCTCTATAACATCCAAGAGTCTTGGATTTAATGAATATACGCACAACTAAGTCAGCAATTGACACAGTTACTGAACGACCGTAAACCTTATCAAGTTACGATCGTAATCTAAGGACTTAACACTTTAACTGTTAATTTAGAGCTAATATTTGGTTTTATAGCAGTAATCATGTTTGGAGTGTAAAAAAATTTAGCACAAGGCGGGCGACTATAGTCCCAATTTAGAACCAATGTAAAAAGCCAAATAGCTGTTGGGCATAGAACCTACCCCGAAACATCCATCGATTTCTCTAACTATTTATAACAATGCCTATTGCCTATCTTGAAAGAAAATGACATCAAGTGTGCAGCAAGCAGATGATCTATTAAACGCTTTATAAATCAGGGGTGGTTCAGACAATCAAACTGAACAATTTTTACCATGGGAGCAAAATAGTGAATAATTTTAAAGTGACTAAAAATCACTTAGTATTAAAATGGCTTTTGCAGTTAGATAAGTTTGTGTTAATAGTCTGGTTCACTTTTCTCAAAAAGGGCCATTTTAATCAGTCTAGCGGCATTTTGGGAAACATTTTGCCAAATGTGTTTTTTTTACTAATTCGGACCTGCTGAACACTAATTTCGATGTTGGCACTCCTGAATTTGCGAGCTCGAGGTAGGGGGAGGCTCCAAAGGCGACTTTTGTCAGTTTTACGCGTATTTCTCGGAATGTATAAGTTTTATCGAAAAGTTTTGTGTGGACTAATTAAATCTGATAAAATTTTCTATGAAACAAGTTCTGTGCACTTTTGTCATAGGACTTAACCTTTGAGGGCTACAGGGCCGAGAAAGTAAGAGCAAATAAAAAATTAGGCAATTTGTATGGTGACCCTCATGAATGTTGAAAATAAAAACAAAATGATTTCATATTCGTAATCAGCGACCTCTAAAACCCCCGGATATAAATTTTTAGTTGGTTCGGTGAACCTTTAAAAGCTGCTTTGGCGTTTGAAATTTCTATGACAGGTATCTTGGATTTCGCAATTCTGTTTTTTTTTTTACCGCCAACCAAATCTGACCAGGGTCTACTATGACATTGTTCAAGGTCCATATCCCTATCTGTCATAGTTTCCGCTGGCCGTTGACCTCATCCGTCAGGAGTCGACCTTCCGAGGAAGTCAAAGTTTTCCCTGTATCACCAAAGCATTCATATTATGATCCCCAAATTTCATCCTTATACCTTAAGGGGTACCCGGAGATCACATCAAAAGTCACATTTGAAGCCTCCCCCTTCCTCGAGCTCGCAAATTCGGGAGTGCCAACATCGAAATTCGTGTTCAGCAGGTCCGAATTAGTAAAAAAAACACATTTGGCAAAATGTTACCCAAAATGCCGCTAGAATTGAAATCCGTCGAAAAGTGAACCAGACTATAAGTACACTTTTATATTTTGGTTTTTCTCGATTGAAAATACTTAAATTTTGTAATAAGGCACAAAAAGCAAAGGAAAGTGAAGGAGGTCAGTTCAATCCATTTAGCGGAAAAAAATAGAACAAACATTATTATAAATAAAAGATTTCATTGTTGTCACTACTTGTCACAACATTGGTTGTTCGAATCGTTTTCTTTATCACCTTCGTTTGTGAAAAACAAGAATTATACTTAGTTAACATCATTATTATATGGATGGAAACCATGCCAAAGTTATTTGCATAGATGTTTGTATGTCGAGACATTTGTCATGTGTGAACGAACTTTAACGCGGCTGCTGTATGGTTTTACGATTTTTGTAACCTATAACCGTTATTTTAATGCCATTTTTATGTGTCGTATAATATCTGGGCCTATAGACAAAGTAACATTTCTATTGGCGTAAACGCTAGTAGAAATGACAGAATGTATGGATTTGACATTGACGATCGAAACATTTGCTTTCGTCACCATACGTCATTTTTATGTTTTCTACTGTTGTTAACGCTAATCGAAAGATACTTTGTCTATAGGCCCTGGTACTCCATTAATTATGTTGTTAAAAGAAAGAAAAGTTAAAAAATCACTATACAGGGTGTAATGTAGACAGATGTATTGTTAAAAGTGATACTGAGCAACTTTCGACAGTGAAAAATTTACAAAAATTTAGCGAATATGGAGCAAACTAATCACCAAATGGCACAAGAGAAGGTCAAAGAAAGAGATGTAGACCACTGAGACGAGGGGATGACGACATAAGTCAGGTTGCCAGAAACACATGGCACAGAGTTGCTGGCGACAGACAAGAATGGAGAAGGTTAAAGAAGGCCTTTGCCGATTGGCAAACCGATCTACAAAAAAAACGAGCAAAGCACAACTATACTAGAATAAAACAAAAACAGATGTCTGAATGTTATAAAAAAACAATCTCCTGAAAGTAAATTAAAATTTTGAACGAGCGACAATCTTTTAGGTACTTATATGAAAAGATGCGTACAATAACTTCCTATAACCTTTATTTAAAATTTACCTTTACGTTAATAACAAAAAAAATACATCTAATAAATACCAAATGAAACAAACATCAAACTGCCCTCCATAACACGAAGACCCATTTCCCCACGAGGTCAATTTGAATAGAAAATAATGACAGGACAAAGTGTTTTGAGGCCTTTTAGCCGAGCAAGGTCCCCAAACGACCGTGACTGTGCTTGTCCTTCAGACTGGAATCGACCTGGGGTTGCTAATAGTGATGGCTGTTGTACTTATTAGTTATCGATTGTTGCCCTTAAAACTGCACTGGGACTGCTGTATCATAATATCGTAGGCAGGTATTGAAAGTTTAGAGCGCTGTTTTTAAAGCAATATTTCTAACTACAGTCTTTCTTATAATGGACGCCAAACATCTTGAGCTCAAGTTGTTTACTGTAATATGCTGATGATTTTTTAAGGGGATGATCAAGCCATAAAATTAAACAACTTTCTCCATGGGACATTGAAATCTTGGAACAGCTGATTTTTTTTGCTGATTAAACGTTGTGGTCCAAAACCATATTATGAAGAAAGATCGTATGTACTGAGATACAAATGTGAATTTGTAGAATATATTCATATGTGCATTAAAGGTACATTCACAAAATTTCAATATTCAGTAAGGACCTTACAATATTTAAGTTAAGAAAATACTGTCGAAAATCCATCGATCTTCTTTTTAGGTAAGTAAACTAGTAACTTTTACGTACTTATTTTGTTTAGATTTTATAAAATATCGATTGGAATTCACACTTAGTTATTAATTACCTAATCTAAAGGATCTTTGTCGATTTGTTTTTTGTTCTTTGTTACGTCTAGACTCTATTTTAATTAAATCTGACCGAAAGTAGGTAGTTAGGCATAGGTTTTTTTGTACGACGTAAGTAAATACCCCACAGAGAGAAAGCTTCGACACAATCGCGCTAGTGGACAATCTATAGAAGACGTTGGGCGACAGCGTCTCGTTATCATTTTGGACGCACCTAAAAGCTTTCTGTGGGGCCAAGAGGGCACAAAATGATCACGTGATGCACCCGCCCAATGTTTCCCATTGGTTGTTAATGTTGTTATGTATGTCCACTAACGCGATTGTATCAAAGGTTTCTCTCTGTGCGTTATTTACTCATGTGGTCTGTAGTCTGAAAAAGACATTGACTATGTTCTTATTTATTCTACGCGCGTGAAGCCACGGACAAAAGCTAGGAGAACAATTACGTTTTATAGATTGAAAAACATCCTATTGATAAATATTGTTTTTCAATCTATAAATAAATAAGTCAGTGTCCTGAGAAGGTTAATTAATATTGACTACGGAAAAAAGATTCTGGAAATGCGAATGACATTTACTTTGCGTGTTTATATCATCGTCTTCGATCTATGTATAATAGGTACCTAATACACCTATAGATTTTTTTGTTTTTAATGAATTGATCAATATCAAAGTCATTTCAATAGACGATTGCCATAGGATAGGGCCCATGCTGACACGAAAGAAGAAGAAGAATGACTTCATGAGTATGACCCTTTTTTATCCAAGACTTTACATTTTTTAGGTACCTATAGTACCTATAGGTACTGGTACCCTCGGCCTCAAAAAGATGTAATCACTGGTAGGACAATGACACGGAACGAACAAACATATCAAGACATACCTTCCTACCTAAACTTCATTTGCACTCCAAAAACAGACCAAAAGTGTTATTACTCAGGCACAACATGTTTTTGAGGCCGTCTGAAGATAGTTACTACAACTATAATCGAATACATCAAAATAATAGTAGGTATTGTATAATATGATGATGATGTCCTCCTTGGCGTATCCGTCAACGGCGACACCCTAGGCTTCACCTAGTAGAGTGGGCTCGGATGTGACTAGCACGCAAAACAGTAAAGTTCTCCGCTGTCATTATACGTGTAGTTATAGCTTGGCTTTGGCCGGGTCTTTCTTATTTGGCGCTTAACGTCAAGATCTGCAAGACGCGTTTCATCAAACTCCTCAGTTCGCTTTTTTACAGTGAGGCGCCATTCCGGTCTCATTAGCGCACGCTGCTCCCAGTCCTTGATCGGTACATTGCATGCAGTTAGGTGCCGTTTCAGAACATCTTTGTAACGCAGGTACTGACCACCTGACTTTCGTTTTCCATCCCGAAGCTCCGAGTAAAATACTGCTTTAGGAAGTCTAGCATCATCCATACGTACTATATTGTATAATATAAGTACTGCATAGTACCGCCGCGATCAACGAATCGTGTTAAAAATTACATTGATTTTATTTTTCAAGATTTGTCGCTGCAATTTTAGACTGGCGATAATGAGGATTCTGGAAGACACAACAGCTCTTCAGAATCTCCTTAAACAATCAAATCTATGATCCGTGACCGAATGTTATAAGTACAATAAGAATAACCTGGAAATATCGATAAAGATTTTAAAAATCTCATCACTAATGCCAAGGGGCAAACATAGCAGGGGAAATATCGCGTGACTCGTTCATCATGAACTTCGGCGTCCACTATGACTGGCAACAATAACAAAGTCTCACGAAATGAGCCGTTGTCATCCTTGAGAATAAACCCATAAGAGCTATATCACAGGGCTTGTTGGCACGGAAGTAGTTTGAAGGCTGCAGTAAACTTGCACCCTAATGATAACGTGGCATTGACAGCGGCATTGGTGTGGGTGTACGATCAATGTGAAGTTGAAGGTTTAGGGGACCATGGCTTTCTGTGGCGTTTTATTTTTGGATGTATTCATGCAGCTAAGCTCCGGTCTAGCTATTACTTAAGAGAATTTTATTCCGAGAGCGAAAATGCACGCTGCATACAAACGTACTATGGTGATATTTTCAATACTAACCAATTAAAGTCAATGAAATTTTGCAGGAACGATCTAGAAACAAATATCTATGCTTGTATGGAGTCAGATTTTCATTAAAATATACAGTTTTAATTCTTGGATTAATTTAAGATTTATATGGAAACCTTTTAGGCACTGTAACTTTAAAACTATACATTTTAACGAAAATCTGACTTTATACAAGCATACAGATTTGTTTCTAGATTGTTTCTGCAAAATTTTATTGACTTTAATTGGTTAGTATTGAAAATATCACCATAGTACGTTTGTATGGAGCGAGCCAACGGTAATATACCCTTAAACGTTTATCAATAAAATTCGGGCTGTTTTGTTTGGGTCATCCAGGGATACCTTAAGACGTAATAGTAGGTGGAAATACCTCGGACGCATCTTTTATTTTTCATTTTACGACTAGATTTATACCATTTACCGAAACTAAAGTCATACCTCAGTATTTTTGGATATTTCATCTAGTGCAATCATCAACTGACTACACGATTGGAATTACTTCACTCGATAGAAAATCGTCACAAAGATGACGTATTATCATGCATTTTGAAACATTTTTCTTGGTTTAGAAGAACTTAAAATAGTTTCCGATTGTTGGTATTTATACTCACATATTCACCATTAGTTTAACTAGTGCAATCATAAATAAAATCTAGAAAAAGTACTTTGGTTAGTTGTTTTTAATCGAAAATACGGCTCACGCACACACTTTTCGGAGCGCTCGGCAATCGCGTTTCTCATAGAAAATATTCATCAGGACCTATGGCCCCGTAAGGTCTGGGTTACACCTCAGGTTTTTTTCTATACCTACTAAAAATAATGGTTTACACACTAATTATCCTGCAGTTAATTGCTAACCTATATAGGTTGACGCAAGTAGGCCTAGGTCTCACAGTGTTGGGTTTCCCGTAAAATTTAAAAGTCATTCAGATTTAACACCTAAATAGCATCATCATTTTATAACAAAATGTGTCTTTCCTTCAAACAAAAAGCTTCAATGGTCCAAGGATCCATCCCATATAATGTGCAAATCTATCTGCCATGTACAGCCTAAATTCCACACACTAAAGATTTTAAGTATTTCATTTAATTTAAAACCATCATTCATGATTCCGTTGCGGAGAGGTATGGACTCTCAATCATGAGGTCCTGGTTCGAATCCGCACGGACAACATACCACGTACCAATGAGTTTTATAACTATAGTACGTAATACCGACTACTCTCAAACGGTGAAGAAAAACATCGTGAGGAAACCTGCATATTATGCAGAAGAAGAAATTCTAATGCATATGTGAACTCTACCAAGTACCAATCCGCATTGAGCACGCGTGGTGGACTAACGCCCAATCACCCTCCTAGAGGGTAGGCCTGTACCCTGCAGTGGGACGTATCTAGGCTGATGATGATGATTCATGCATTTTTTTTTTCATTACTTAGTTACATAAGTATATTTTTTTTTATTTAACCTAGAAGATATTTGAAATATTGCCGTAATCAAAATTTGGCCACTAAACATTCAAAGCCTGTGACAAACGGATGGATGGACAAATTATATAGTTCATATTCTTGCTCAAAAGATTGCTTGCTCATAATTATATTAATATACAACAAACAAATAATAATAGACTTGAGGCAACCAGCTCATTCTTAAAGAAAAAAAAAAGAAAAACGCATTGCAAATAACTAACATCTATGGATGGGAAATGGAATCTAACATTTCCCATCATTTCTACCATCAATCAGCCAGAACGGGATCATTTCCTGATGCTGTGTTTTTTGTCCCATCCAATCAGAACACTAAATGGAGCGGATCACTCTTTTTGTCTTGTGAATTGACCACTTTTTTTTACCTCCGGACGAGTTCCGTATAAAAAAAATGTTTACACTTGGCTAGGTTTTTTGTTGTTATGCGGATTGGTCTGCAATATTAATGAACGTTCGTGATACGTACCTATATATCGATCGGTAGGACTCATATACTCGTATGTAGGTACTATGTACAATACATGTACTAGACTAGCACAAATGGATGACATGACGTCATTCTATCCTGAAACTTAAACTCCTCTCTCTTCAATAAGTTTTTATTTATATTTATTTGCTTACAGGAAGATTTACAGATCAAATAGTATCTTTAGTTAAACATATCAGTTTACAAATTCTATTAACAAATCATCACATGCAGTTGCTGCAAAAACTGCACGCTTTGTAGCAAAAATGCTGACTACCCCAACATTGATTATGTGCGATGTCGGTTACAGTAACTATTAAGTAAAGATTTACTAGTTTACAAGAAATAATCTCGAAGGTACCTACTATAAGCAAAATGCGTGATTTCGTAATGATTGATGTATACCTAACACAGGTAACCACCCATTGTAATTATCTATGACATAACGAAGTTTTTTAAACTATTGACGAGACCAGGGGAAATACTAATTGTTTCAAGAACCGCACGACCGCTCTTATATAACCAGCTGCATAGGTACGTGAATTAATTATAGAAATAATCATTGTGATGGAACGTAGGTATATCAGACATTAAGGAGAACAGGGCGCCCAAAACAGTGAAAGGAGAACAGGGCGCTGAAAACAGTGAGAGGAGAACAGGGCGCCCAAAACAGTGAGAGGAGAACAGGGCGCCAAAACAGTGAGAGGATCAGGGCGCCAAAAAAAACTGAGAAAAGAACAGGGCTCCCAAAACAGTGAAGAACAGTAGTTCGTCTTCTAGCGGGCATTCCCTCAAATTTGGCAGACTGGCACCAGTGTTTCTTTTGGACTCCGTTATTAAGGAGATACTTTAATAAACATCAGACAAATTTTGCAGCAATACACAAAACGCATTGCAGCTGTGTGTGAAGTCGATATTTGCTTTGGAGAGTTTAGAGTATCATCCACGAACTCGTCGCGACGGGGTCGAAGACGAGTGCAAATAAAAGATGAAAATAACAATAGATTCGATACAGTCTTCTTTAAACTCAACAACAAAGCGAAGCCCCAACTGGCAAAATTTACTCTTATAAATATCCCAAGAGCATATTTTTTTCAGTCTTATATAACACTTACAGCCTGCTATAAGTGTGGAATTGGGCGCACTTTATAAGTCTATTCACCCTTTGTGTTGCCTTATAATGGTCTTGTGAAGTGTATTTTCAATCTTACAAAACTCTTAAGGATGCTTTTATAATTACAAACAAACTTACAAGTGACTTACAATGGCATGCTTTAAGGGCAATTGCCCTTACAGTCCTCTTACTAGTGCTGCTCTAAGTGTAATATCGCTTGTAGTCCTCTTTGTGATCCCCTAGTAAGAGTGTAATCACAATTCGCCGAAGAGGTCTAGTCGCGTGTGTTCTGAAATGTTTTTTGGATTATAATTATTAAGACGCATCAAAAACGTAAGTAATATTTCACTTTCCTATGAAACGTAGTGTGTCTATATTTGCATAATTGTTTATTAGAGTATATATGCGACTGCGGTTGCGAAGTAGATTTTCTCGATTATTTTTAAATTTAAATAATAATATTATCGAAGGGCCTTTTCAAAAACGTGTCTTAAATATTAAAAATTATTTTATTTATTTGTGAAATACATCAAAATGTGGCCATTACCACCAATTATGATTTATAAGTGATTTATCAGAACTAAATAAGAGCAGTACTCTTATTTAAGGCTTTTATCGCACTTGTGAAGTCAAAATAAACCAAATCATTTGGCTACACGGCCATATTGCAGATACGTATATTTCTTCGGAACGCTCCACTTCTCTTAAACCGCTTCCATTTGAGTAAATCCATCCTTAATAATTCTATTTTCCGCCATCTTGGCCAAACAACTGACACAAGCAGAAAAAGCACTTTTAAGACTCTTTGAACGTGCTACTAGTCTTTAATATGTCTTAGGTAAGATGAATCACACTTATTAGTACTGGTCTTACAACAGGTTTATGAAATGCCCTAATAAGTCATTCACTCTTAATAAATACTTAGTAAAGTATCTTCTAAGATCGAGTGCTCTTGCAAAATGCTTGTATAAGTTTAATAAAGAATCAAGGGCAATAAGGCTTATAAAATGCGCTTATAATACCACTACTCTTATAAATGTCTTATTACGTTTTCTTATATACGTCTGTAAGAATGTGTTACAAGTATGAAATCACATCATCATCATCAATCACACAAGCAGAAATAATTAGAATAACCGTCAATAGAGATCAGTCACTTTTAAGACTCTTTGAACGTGCTACTAGTCTTTAATATGTCTTAGGTAAGATGAATCACACTTATAAGTACTGGTTTTACAACAGGTTTATGAAATGCCCTAGTAAGTCATTCATTCTTAATAAATACTTAGTAAAGTAACTTCTAAGATCGAGTGCTCTTGCAAAATGCTTGTATAAGTGTTAATAAAGAATCAAGGGCAATAAGGCTTATAAAATGCGCTTATAATACCACTACTCGTATAAATGTCTTATTACGTTTTCTTATATACGTCTGTAAGAATGTGTTACAAGTATGAAATCTCTTATAGCCTAAATAGACTTATAACATGCCATTATAAGGGTTTCACTCTTAATCAGAACACATATAACCCTTATATAAGACTATAGATCTTATAAGCTTTTGTTTGTAAGAGTATTTTGCTAGTTGGGAAGCCTTGAAGGTGAAACCTTTTAAAGGTGAGAACATTTGCATTGATGCTGTGTTGCCAGTTTAGCTAGAATAGGCGTGAATTACCGGTTTAAAATAAGGAACCGGTACCTACAATTTTAATTTTGTTTTATTTATTTTACATAAGTTGGCAACACTTACTTATCACTTATCAGTGGGACTGTAAGTAGGTATAGTCAGTTAATTATTTTACGCTTCTAATTGTTGGTTCAGTAATTAAATGTTAATGATACGCAGGGATTTATTAATTAGCTACTTATTGTTAATAATTTGTGCAGTTTCAAAGGGTGTTTAATAAGGCCACTGTCAAAAATGATCACACCTATTTTGAAATGTATTTTATACGTTGGCATGGTTGTTATGTTAATGGTGGCTAGCGTTGTATGGAATTTATTATGTTGGTATGCAAACTTTTTAGAGTCAACAAAAACTTTATTGATACCTACTGACTGAAATTGCACAAAAAAATACTAGAAATCGCCATAAAAAAATATAATTTCTTTTTCATAGCACTTAATGGCTTCATGACCAATTTTTTGACAGTAGCCGGCCAGTGTTAACTTTCACATGTTACTAAAACTCTTTGGTTAATTTTCTAAATACAAGCACAGATTGAGTAAAAGTATAGTTTTACGATTTACGTGTAAAGATAAATTTACACGTTAACCAAGGTTCAGCAAGTTAATTGTCCTATTGTACTACCTACCTATAAAATATATCAGCAGAACTTACAAAGGTGTGTGTCGATATAGGAAATTACAAATTCAAGGATACGTAATTTATTTAGTAATAGGTTGTTTATGTGAAGTTAGGAAATAATCATTGTGTATAATACCTACTATAATTAAGACATTATCATCTGTTTGTTGGGTAGTTTAGGCATAGCAATATCAAGTGAACTCGTGAAATTAGGTAAGTACCTACTATTTTTGCATTTTATTATTTGGAATGTCGGCCTTTGCTATTTGAATATACCTCTACCTACATATAGGCCGCATCATCGGGAATCTCAAACATTATCTTCTTCAAATCAAATTAAAGATTGAAAAATCACGCTCTTCCAAACCGGGGAAACGTGCGCGCGATTTTTCGTTCTCTGGTCAGTGGGCTCGGTGGTGTAATTGGTTAGCACGTTTCCCCGGTTTGGAAGAGCGTGGGTTCAAGTCCCGCCCGGGACAAATTTTTCAATCTTTAATTTGACCTACAGTTAGTCTAAAATAATTATTAAATGTTTCTGTCATCGATTCTGAATTCTATACCTACTTAGGATCTTTTTTTCAGCACAGAAAAGAATCAATCTCAAGGTTTTTAGGTCTTTAACTCATTTTTACATTAATAAGTTTATTTTATTAAAAATAGCTCTTTGATCAGGATTATCAAGATTTTTTGTTTAGTTTTCACTATCAGTGTTAACTAAAATCACAAGACATCTACGATATCAAGTTGAATCCACGTACAAACATTATAATTTTAAAGGCAAATACAAAATTTACTAAGTACAATAGATTAGAATCTTAACAAATGCGGTAAAGAATATACTGTATTGCGGAAAAACATTATTTAATAAACAAAGTAAGCCGGGCTAGTAATTAAATACGCGACCAATTGAAATTGTGAATTTGCTAAGGTAGGTAGGCAATCATTATTCTAATATGTATTTATCGTCATAATATTGGTTTGGTTTTGTACAAACATAGGTACGTAAAATCAACAGGATCTAAATAAAATTTAGGCCTGGAGTGCGATTTTTGAAATTCATACGTTGAACTGTGCAGTTGAAAATGACAAAATTTACTATGGAGATATGCATCTTTCTACTGATGATTGACTTTCAAAAATGGCACACCTAGATTGTGACAAAAACTTTTCTAAAACTACCAATTTTCTTTTTAAGCGTACAGTTTTAGTTATTCAAGCTTAGTTATAAGCTTTAGTTATATTAGCAAGTAGGTACTTAGGTACCTACTTGCTTTACTGCTATATAAATCATTCAAAATAAATATAGTCATCATCACAGCCTATATACGAATTTTATATGCGATTTTGAAAGTAACACGTGAAATTGATCGAATGATAAATAATTTCCATAGTAATTTTGATAATTATTTTCTACTGCTGATTTGAACGTGTGACTTTCAAAAATCCCTTTTGGATGATGTCTCCAGGATTTCTAGGCATGCAGTTAGATTTATTAGAAAACCCGTGGTGGTCCAGTGGCGAGTAACCTTGCCTGCCGTGCAGGAGGCGATGGTTCGATCCCCGTCCAGGCCGACTCGTACCAATGAGTTTTTCGGAATTTATGTACGATTTGTTACACCACTGGCTTTTCGGTGAAGGAAAACATCGTGAGGAAACCTGCATGCTTCAATTTCGAGGCGTGTATTGTACCCACTGTCCATTATAAGTGGCGACGGGCTCACCCCCCGTCACACTGGACAGTGTTTCGGTACTTCTGGTGAAACGTGGATGTTCTGAGGTTTCAGAATATCTCTGACTACCCCCTCGGGGAATATAGTCGTGAGCATATGCTATGCTATGCAGTTAGATTACCCTTAGCACAGCGAAGGGTTCAGGATGCTATATCGTGTCTAAAATTGGAAATAAAAATATCTAGGAACATAATACTAAGTACAAACCGTTAGCTCATTTATCATGTAGGTAATTCAATACACTATTGTCCCATTATACCTCCTCTATGTCTGTTAGTGTCATATCATTACAATGCCTACTTTCATTGTATAAATAACAAGTGAAACCTCACACTTCTATTTTGCTTTCTTCGCAAATTGTGACGGTTGTGATATTTAATACTCGCTTGATAGGGGTTGCTATGACACAATGTGGGAGATTACGATGCATTTGTGTTTCCTCTCCTTACACAATGGTGAAATTGAAATCATTGGCAATTCTTTTAACGGTTAACTATAAGAACTATCAAACTGAACAACTTGTACCTACTCCGAGTGAACCTGAAATTGATGAAGTAAAATCTGCTGTCTAATACATTTGAGTCGAGGAGGCATTGCAATTTAGTATGGAACAGGTGATTCTTTTCTTGGGATTTCAAGTTTGCTCCCCTAGTAAAAGTTGTTTAGTTTGATGTTTAGATTCTTAGTTTAAAAAATTCCTATGTTTTCAATGTCACCCTGTAGATATAGTATTTTTATGGAAGTCTTGACAAGGGGAGACTTAAGACGTTTCTAAACCAAATTGTGGACGTTGTTAGAAAATTCCAGCACTAAATTAGCCGAAACCCCTTTCGCCAAAAGCTCTCTGGAGTGGCATGACTACATGAAGTGCTATTTTTGAATTCCACAGATCCTAATTCGTATACTTACAAAAGTTGCATAAACAGTTCGGAATTTAATCTTTATGCTTTAGTCGCAAACAATTTTGGTTTTTATGAAATTCAAAAATACCACAACTGTACGTCTCGCATAACCCCCGAGAAAACAATAAAACCGAGGTGTGTGAGCTTTGTTATTTGAGGCATGCAAAAAACATGACCTTTTTTTCGTTTTGTCGCTTTATCGTGGGTGGCATGCATGCTAGCCATGTTAGAAGAGTAATCATTATGCACCTCGTGCGACACCCACTCTTACTTGAAAGAATCTAGTGGTCTATATTACTTCTAAGCCGGGAACCACAAAGTTCTATTTTGAGCACGATAGCATCAGTACCTAAGAGTAGGAATATGGTGGATTTAGCTGTTCCCATCATTGAATTGCAACACGAGGTATCGTTAGTATTATAAAACATGTTGGAAATCATGCAACAGATGTTGTTTACTCAACTTCAAACTACCTACAATGTTACAAATGAGTTTACCGTATCCATGCGAATGTGGAATGATTAACATGCATTTAGCCGACGTTGGAACAAAACATGGTGAATCACACGAGGTCAGAAACAGGACCCCTTTAATTAAATGTGCATTGTTAATGTAGGAACGGTTAGTCAGCAACAAAATCGACTATATACTTCTTATATTTTAAATTAGAATTGGTTTAATCATTGTTGAAGTTTTATAATTATTTATTATGTTATGATACATGTGATCTAAGTTGGTCACTAAATTCGATGCTGGATTGCATGCAGCCCGTGCAGAAGGCGAAGGCATAATGGAGCCGATACTATAATGATCAATGCTCACGCGTTTCATAAAAAGTTTTTCAACACACTTGCGAGGAATATGATACTTAGGTAGGAATCAGGTCATGTAGCTCCTGAACACATTCTCCGAAGTGTATCTGATAAAAAACCGACAGACAAGCGACCAATCGCCGTTGTTCCACGCCATGTAACTTAGCCTCAACGAGTGCATCATCGTCGATGAGATTAACGTACAATTTTTCAAGACAAACAAGTTTTGTAAATTATGTCCGCTTTTTAAGAAAAACTAGTGGTACCGCTGCAGAGGTAACTCCCTGGCGGTACCACATCGACATCATTTTTGGGGCGAAAAACCGCAACGTTATTTTTATTTACGTTATTTTTTAACGTACAATTACGTACCTACCTACCTACCTATAGCTTGTACCATTTTTTCATATAGGTAAGACACCTGTTTGGTGTGGTGCTACCGCGACGGAGCAACACACTCTTTTGGCTATGTTTTCTAAACTCGTTTGTCATTCTATCCTGAATGATTTGATAATGCATAACGCGGTTAAAAGATAGTGAGTAGGTAAGGTACTTACCAACCTATAGTTGTACCATTATTTCTGACAACCCTAACAAGGATTGCGGTCGTATTTAAATTAGACATATACCTTCGTAAGTACCTTTGTAATAGAAAGAAATTCTAAAGAGGGTTTTTAAATCAATAAGTAATCGTATTTTGTACACAGGTACGTACGTAAGTATTATCTCTTTCTAATTGAATTGAACCTTAAAAGTAAATCTTTCTGTAAATATAGCTATCAGACATAATAAGCGGTTAAGTTATCGTTGAGAAATCTCGACAAACTATGTTCGCATAAGATCTGCATACAAATTGATACCTACATGTTCTAAAATTATTAATAACCAACTAGGTAGTTTAACATTATTCATAATTTATGATTGTATTTAATGATAATGCAAATGTTATGTTCTTATTACCATAATTTAAGATTAAATCTAGCTTTTTCCCCAATCATATATAAAAGACAATGTAATAATCGAATATAATTAATATCCTACTGAGTGGAACATCGAAAATGTTGTTATATTATCGAGGTAAGTACCTATAAGTTTAATTGTTTTATAATGGTCTAACCATTGCAATTATAACCATTGCAAAAATTGCACAAGAAAGACAAAAAAAACTATTTAGTAAGTAAGTATTTTTAAAACCTTATTCGCACAGCCGAATTACGAGCAGTTGGTACAATTTCTCGGCCTGACCATTGTCAATTAACTTGCGTACACCCATAAAATATTGTTTCGCGAACTATATTCCATCCTTTCGTAAATGTAGATTACATTATCTGTGTTCTATATTACATTTAAAATGATGTATACAGGCGACGCGAACAAAATCTGTGCCCACTATCAGCAGTGCGGGACGCGCACAATGGGAACGTCACGTTCCAGCAAGCGCCTGGCTCGGGCTAAGTAAACATACGCCATTTGGCCTGTTCGAGTGTCACAATCAAGTCTCGGCGCCACCTCTAATACCTCAATGTCTCTGGCATAGGGTTGAAACGTGGATTAACCTATCTATACAATGTATTTTATGACAAAACGATTGACAGCCGGCGCTTCGTTCACTTCCTTAACCGGCCGACTCCAAGGATCTTCCTGTACTTAAAGCCACCATTATAGTTCCATATGATTATGTATTACGTCACTCATAACATAACGAAAAGGGTTTATTACAATGTTAATTGTATGTTTATTAAGCGTTATAAAACGTTATCTCTTTTATTCTTTGGTGTAAATTGTAATAAGAATAAAAACATTTTGTTTAGGAAACGTAAAATGTAGGTACTTAATTAATGTTAAATACTTACTTTATATACTTATCTAAAATTAGTTAAGTACTTAACTTAGTAACTATACCGAGTAGACACTCGTATCGTATACAATGTAGATAGACATTGGTTACAGCACTTACAGCACTGAAAGCATAACAAAGCCGATAAACAATAGTCACGCCTTGCGAACTAGGTAGGTAAATCAATTTAATTCAAATGTGAATGAAACATAAACGCTAATGTTTATTCGTTGAAAACAAAGACTAAGTATGCAATATACTTATGTATATGCCCATTGTTTTATACCTGACTAAATACCGATCCACCTACTTTTACATTCACCCGACCACTTGAGTAAATAAATACCCCACAGACACAAAGCTTCATACAATAACGCTACGATAGGCGTTTTTTGCTTTAAATTAATTTTTTGTAAGTAAAAATAACAAGAGATAACACAGACACCATTGTAAACCATCGGAGGTTTATCCGGAAGTACACAAAAAGTAGTTACATCAATAAGAGGACAATTAGATTAGGTAGGTACCTTAATCTTATACGTCATTATCATCAATAGAAATATACACAAAGAAAATTATTAAAAAACAGAAAAATCTGATATGGGTAAGTAAGTACCTATATATCCGATTTATCTATTTTTTTAATACTTACTCCTCTTTTTTGTCAAATGCATTTAAGCATAACACTAGCCACATTATAAGAATCAAGCAAGTATTTTTTTTATTCTGGACTTGATCACATCAAATTAGTGACACAATGAAAGTGCGATGCACGTGGTGCGTGACATCCATACAAGCTGAAGTAAGAATTAGGAGTTGGACAATGCATGCCACTTACATTATAAAAGAACAATAGGTGCCTCAACTGACTGGTAGGTATCCGGATGATAAATTTTCTTATTTATATGCGGATGCATTGCACTTTATGAGGTTACATCCAATGGCCTTAAAGGATCGTCTGCACAAGGGTCACGACGAGTAGGTACAACACTCGTTTCTCGACTCGTTTGCCATGGAGAGAGTTGGCATTTTGTGAGATATGATGCCCGGAACTTCATGTGGAAGATTGTATGCCTACCTACTCAGTCAATATTTTATTTCATACCACAATATTCTCACCGGACGATTTATTTGAGAGCAGTCGACGCTGAAATGCTAGTAGGTACTAGGTATATATGTCGGTATATTAGATTCTTCGTATCATTCATCATCATCTCGGCCGATTGAAATAAGCATCCCCCAAGGATCGCCACAATGACCGGTCCTGCGCTGCCCTCATCCCACGGGCTCCCGCCGCTTTCACCAGGTCGTCGGTCCACTTTGTGGGGCGATTAAAAATTGATATTAAAAATGAGCTCAGTGCCTAAAATGAAAGATGGTGCAATCACGCATGCGCTTTTCGGTACGCAGCACCACTCAAGAACTCTTTGGTTTATCAATTCTTATGGCTATCTCGTCGGCTACTGAATCTCTTCGTTTCTTCGATCGATCGATTCGATCTAGAATGATAACTCCGAGCATAGCCCATTCCCTTTTATCCGTATTCTATCATGGAATGGTCCCAATAAACACGCTCCCTTGAGATATAAATAAAAAATTATCTACCTACCTGTGAAATAATAACAGCAGTAGGTTGTATGTAACAAAAGCATAAATCCTCGGTTTCCATTTCATGTTGCAATGTCATTAAGGTGTCCTTGAAAACATTAAAAATGAAAAGAGCTTAATGTATGCGGAAGTAAAATAAAGGCAAAGCACGCAACGCAAGCCTGTTACACCTTGACCGAATTGTGCATTTGTTTACTTTCACCGTCTGCCATTAATTATTTTAAGGTTAGAGGTTTTAAAAAGCTGTCTGTTATCTACCTCGAGAACTAATTTCTCATCGTAGAGTCAACCAACGTAGGAAGTATCGAATGCGTCATACCAGATGATTGTTTGAAATCAAATCAAATCAAAGGTTGTTAATATTACTTACAGAGAAAATTATTTTTTGCAATAATTACCTACTTCCTTTCTAATTGTTTTACCTAATTATTTTAGGTAAGTACGTTAAAGTAAATAAATGTTTGATTCCAATTACGAACGGCGGCCTTTCTAAGCAGATTATGTTTTAGTCAAAGGCTGGTTAGATGAATAATTTATCTGAGAAATGAGGAAGCTTACTGGTAGCTTAGATCAAAATAAAATCAAAATAAAATGAATGGATAGGCCATACGCGAACATTTCAAACCAGAAAAATGAGGCAAAACAAATGAAAGGTTTACTTTAATTAGTATGCAAGTGCCCTAGATTTGACAGATAATGGCGCTAGTTTGTATGTACCAAGTGCACCAGTAGTTTGCTTCAACTTACCGCGCTTTAGGCCTATCCATTAATTTTATTTTGATCTAAGACTGGTAGGTACCTAGTAGGTATTAAAAATTTGTAGTTTCTTCGTTTTTCTCACGATTCCATTGATTATAAATATCATAATAAAAGAATAGAGTCACGTTGTTGATCTGCTATTGGGCGGTCGCGTCGCCTGTCGATCGTTGGTTGCCCCCTCCCAGGTCTACAACGGGGCTCCAGTGGTGGCTCAAGATAGTGTTCTTTTCGAAAAACAATCCTTGAAGTCACCAAATCCATAAATTACCGTACAACGTCAAGCACTTTTGCTACATAAACTAGACATTGGCAAAATCATCAAATACCCAAGATGGCAGCCATTTTTTTTTAAAAATAGAATAGAATAAAAGAATGATCACTAAGGTCACGCCAATCTTTGATTTACAAAGTATTTTTTCTCCCTTTGAGATTTCGGAATCACGTGCTTCCCTGTAATATTTTTATCCACAAGAAATGGCATTGCATTTTGTTAGCACCAATGTCAAATTATTTTTAGAAATTACTCGATTCAGCCGGGCTAGCGGCAAAGGGTATTTAGCTACTAATGTGCTAGTGGGGTACTTCCTTGCTGACTGGCTAATCTTACCAAAACAGCATGCACAGCATGAGTGATTGTCATGCGATATAGATCTTTCCGACACGATAGAAGCCGGATCAGCTTGAAGTGCGATTGTCGAATGTCGTGGCTACCGATCTAAGTACACAAAATATCTAGTATAGTACCTATTCAGACTGCTCATTAAATAGGGTAACTTTAATGAAGATCTTTGAAGGGGATTCTTTCAGTTATTTCTACGCTGTTAATCAATTTAAGAATTTTTCCCTAGAAGCATCAAAATTTTAGGCTTTATTAGTAAGCTTTGAAGAAATAAGGTTAATGAAGAGCAATTTAGGGCGGAGCTTTGTTCTACTTCGGTAATACAGCCTATTACTTATTGAGGAAACCAGGTCAGACAGGAATTACCTTTAGTTAGGGCTTTGATGATATTCCAAAGCTACTAACTACATTTCAATAATTTTAAAAGGTACCTATCTAGCTAGGGCGTACACACGACACATCAAGCTATACAAAACCGAAACAAGCTGGTCTCGCGTATGTAGAATAACGTACTATGGTGTCGTAGGGTCCGCTTATATTTGTTTTCTGTAGCTTGTGAACCTAATCAAGTAGGTACCTTTTTAAAAAAGTTTCAATGTTTGGCACAGAGGTACCTAGGTTTAAAACTTGAAAACTGTGATGATGATGAACCTTTTTTTTCAGAGGCATTATCGGTCCAAGAGAATTGAAAGAACTAGGCGTGCGCCGCAGCTTCTTATTAATTAACTATTACCGACATATAATTGATAATTTGACTAGTTACCGGAAGTCCGGAACTAAGGAAATGAACAGTGCAATAAGGCAGGAGCGTTTTAATATTAATAGAACTGACCCTGTCCAAGTTCATAGTATCGAACGCCACGAGGTCATGTGAGGTCGGTTTCGATAACATAGATCACGTAGCAACTATTGTTACATAACGTAAATGCAGGATATTATGTAATGGTATTATAGTTGGTATAGTATAGAAGCACGTATACTCGTATATAGGTATGGTAGTGTTAAATGATATTGTTGTACGCATTGTCACGATTTCTGCTAGTGTTTTAGCCTATTGTGAAAGTATTGATTACAGATGTCGTCATGTGTTTGAATCGATGAAATGTGGTTTGAGCAATGAGCTTGTAAGAGACATATCTGCGCGCCTTATAGAGTCCACTGGCAATAAGAGGGCTGGCAGTTACCTTCGTCAGCGCATAAGCTTAGCGATTCAGAGGGGGAATGCTGCCAGCGTTCTAGGGACCGTCCCACAGGGAGAAGCTTTGGAGGAGGTTTATAGATTTTAGGTATAGGATATGACGAAACTTGTTGCAGATATACGGATATTTATTGTCGTTTGAGCAATTAGAGCTGGCATTATGGTAATATTTCGGCGCCACTGAATCCTGAGGTCGATGTTTCTAACAATAAAATAGATAATCTTTTTTATGTGTACCTACCTACCTCACGTATTTTCGGCGCCTCGTAGTCGTGGACTCGTGGCCTTATAGCGGTCGATATAATTACGGCACTACAAGAAGGAAGAATAAACAGTTTGTAAAAATAAAAAAAGGCCAACTGAAGAAATTTTTGGTACAAGCATTTCCAAAAACACTTATTATCTGATAGTTATTAGTAGATTACACACCGTGGTCAGGAAAGTAAGAAAGGTCTCAGATCTCATGTTCAACAAACATTTGTGATCTGAGGCTTTCTTATTTACTGCTCGAGATGGACAGCGGCAACTTTGTTTAGCGCAGCGGGACGCAAAATTGACGCTTTCCGTCCGGAGAGGAGAAATATAGTAATTGACTATCATTATTCGAGTTGTATGTAATACTTACCTACTAAGTACCTAGGTAAGTACCTATACAAAAATCGGAAAGTGATAATGTGACAAAAATCGAATCAAAAATCTGCTAATGATGATGATGATGACTATGTTGATACCAACTCAATACAATTAACAATATAAGAACAGTGTCAGTGACATCGAAACACTTTACGAAAATAAAATCAATTAATTTACTCAGCTCGTTCTCTCATGCCAGGCGAGATGTAAACAAAGTTTGAAGCCAAATCGTTAGGAATTTTGGCATAAAAATTGGTAGCTCTATGGTCATTTTATAGAAACTTTACACGTAAAAGTCGTAAAACGCTTCGTCATTTATAATAGGGCTGTCCAAAAACTTAACATAACCATAAGGTTAACGTCATCAAATTTTAAAATATCTATTCGTAAAACAATGAATAACCGGAGGGGGATTCTTGAACATTTTGTTATTCAAGCGCTCTTGCGCAGGCCCCCCACCCCCTCGGCGTTTTTCCAGATGTTTGTTGGGTACTGTACGAGTGTACGACAATCAATTTATGATTAACTATATTCTAAGAAAAAAATTGAGAAAGAAACGGTAAACAGGTAAGGAAAAGATGGAGCCGTTCGACATGAGCTAGATGAAGAAAGCATTTATGTAATTAAATTGAATTAACATTCATTAATAAAAACTCGGTATTTTCCCCATTGACAGAAAAAGAGCAGGAACTATTATCTACATATTTAACAGTTTCTGCTTTCCGAGTATGTTCAGTATTTTCCCACAAATCAGAAACCACGATTGACGCCCCTAGCTTTGTTTTAAAACGAAAATAAAGTGTGACGTGTAATTTGGCAACGCTATGCTTTAAAATTAATACTTTTATGTTAATTCTGACAGAATTACACCTTCAACGAAGTGGACATGATACGACTGTAGTAGTTATGCCTAATTGTGTATTATACAAAAATTAAGAACGTATAAAGAACCTTAGGTACAAAGCCCAAAAGGTAGAAACTGGAATACTCCTCACATAGTTCCTAGTAGGTAAAAGAACATAGGTAGGTATAGTTTGTCCTTTAAACTGTAGGCTACATCTAACCTATGAGCTACATGACAGAGAACCAATATCATAATGAATCAATAAAAAGATCATTAAAAGATATCAGTTGAGGTGATATTCTACGTACGTATACTATGTTATTATGACAATTATTAACTCCCTTGCCTGTAAGTGGATACCATTCATTCAACATGATTTATAATCTGTCTTACACACCGAGGACAGGAAAGAAAGAAAGGTCACAGATCTCATGTAATTGTTGAAAGGAATGCTGCCCTTTGCTGATAAGAAGAAGATAATCAAAACCACAGTCCAAAATCGGCAATGCACTAGTTTAGCTACCGATGCCAACGTTTGAATGTAGACCATTGACCTACAGGGAGAATAACACGAATATAATCCTAATTCGTACGGCATTTGAGTTCGAAATTAATCGCCGAAAATGTGGAGAGCCAGACTGAAATTCTGACGCTTTTGTGTTGCATCACCGTGTAGCTGGTGTATTGAAATTCAAGGTAATATTGATAATAACTGGCTCAGACTATAGTTGATTGTAAACAATCGTTTTACTTGTTATAGGATCAACATTTTAATTAATTCAATTAAAGAAGAATCTAGTATTTCCATTTACCTAACCTAACTCAATGGCGAAGTAGACAAATACTTTTCTGTACTTAAGTAGCTGCCTCCGTGGTCTAAAGGTTAAGAGCATTGGACTCTTTACACGGAGGTCGTGGGGTTTGATTCCCTCGGGGGTCACCTAGTTATATGTCACTTTGTGCGTTTTTACCCAGTTGGTTAGGAAATTGCAGGCTGAATCATCTGATTGTCTGAAAAGAAAGATGATTCCGTGCTTCGGATGGCACGTTAAGCCGTTGGTCCCGGCTACTGTCTGGTGGTAATAGTCTTTACATAAAAACGACGTCAGAGGCCGTTAGGCGGTTTGAATAAACTCTGACTGACATCAGCTGATGGCTGCCCTAAGGCTTGCCCACACGATAAGAAGAAGAGAAGAAGAGTTAGGTAGGTAGGTAAGATACTTTTCCGATAGGTCTGTCCTAGGCTGTAATTAAAACCGCTGGACGGTTGGGTTCCGCGAATGTACCTATTGTACCCACTTTAATTGTTTATATAGTTAGCGTTTAGTGTTATGATTGTTAATTGTTTGTAAATGTTATCAAGAGCTCATTGCATGCCGACAAACTGTTATGCAGTTTGGCATATGATGTATTGTGTAATGTACTGTGTTTTTTGAGAAAATAAATAATAATAATAATAAAACACTGAAATTAAACCACAAAGTCCACAAACCACACTTGGTGTAACAACTAACAAAACACAAAAAGCTAAAGTTGTTCAGTGTGAATTGTGTGACTGTGTGATGGTCTAACTAACCCACTTCTATATAAACATTACTAGGGTATTTTATTACACCCTGTTGAAAATGTATCTGTATAAAAAAGCGCATTCGATAAAATTCACAAAACAACTGAAAATAATCGATAATTGACGTGTATCGTGGTGTTTGAGTTTAAGTATTATTGAATGATTGATTTGTAGATGGATAAACACAGATCAATCTCAATTAATTTTAAGTTCATAAAATTCAATTGAATCATAAGGTCAGTAGACAAAATCACGCGCTAACTATCACGTGACGATTATCAGAGAAACACAATAGAGTAATTAAATAACAATTAAATATTTTATATTATGTAATTCTTATTGGAAGGCTCTTTGAATTGTAAGGCGAGATTAAAGACGTTTTTTTTAAAAGTTTGAGTTATTCTATGTGTAAATTGGGTCGAAAATGATGGATTTTGATAAACGGGACTTCGAACAATTTTTTTCTGAATCCGAGCCAAGTAAGACTGTCAATGAAATAAGTTTAGACACGAGATAAACTTCCGATTTGTTTACCATGACACCCGGCAATGGGAGACGGAAGTAGCATTCAAGTTCGAAGTAGATAGATTAGAGATAGATGCATGATTATAATAATTAGTATTCATACCTATGTAGGTATACAAGTTTTGTGGCATTGCAATTTATATGTATTTTTAATACGCATACATAAGGTAAGTACTTACTACTTTAGTATGGTAACCTATCTTACTTTCGAAATTTCACTGACCGAATTTTAGTTGTTCGAAAACGGTTTATAGAATTTTCTAGTGACAGATATTTTGTTACACATACATTTGTTACTCCTTATAAAGACTTGACAGAAGTATCATTTTCCAGAAAATTTAAAATCAGAATTTCATAATCATTTTTTTTCTTTTGACAACGGTCTTCTGGGTTCGAAGTTTTAAAATGTAGAAGCAACTTCTTCCAAAGTATGACTAGGACACTGACACAACACAGTAAAGTTTTCTGTAATAATTATCTAGTACATGATACCAGGATTATAGCACCAACATGCTTGCTTGTTGCTTGCTTGTATGCATGTTAGGGGGGCCGGTGCGGGGGGGAAGCCCCCTGCCTGAGAAAAACAAACCGGTTGTTTTAAAAATGTAGGTTAGGTTAGGTTAGAACATGTAAAACACTTAGCGGAGCGAGCGAAGCGAGCAGAGCATCAAAATGCTTGCTGCATGCTTGCTTGCTTGCTGCATGCATGCTGCATGCTTGCTGCATGTTTGCTTGCATGTTGCTTGCTTGCTTGTATGCATGTTGGGGGTGCAGGGGGGCTGCGCCCCCCGCTAGGGGGGTGCGGGGGGCGCAAGCCCCCTGCCTGAGAAAAACAACCTGGTGGTTTTAAAATTGTAGGTTAGGTTAGGTTAGAACATGTAAAACACTTAGCGGAGCGAGCGAAGCGAGCGGAGCATCAAAATGCTTGCTGCATGCTTGCTTGCTTGCTGCATGTTTGCTTGCTTGCTGCATGCTTGCTTGCTTGCTGCATGTTTGCTTGCTTGCTGCATGCTTGCTTGCTTGCTGCATGCTTGCATGCTTGCTTGTTTGCTTAGGTATATGTATGTTGAAGGTGCGGGAGGTGGACGCCTCCTGCCTGAAAAAACCATCTGGTGTTTTTACAATTCTAGGATAGGTTAGGTTAAATATTTCTGCGGAAATGTGACTGTACGGAAAAACCAATATTCGAAAAAGTAAATTATCTGACTTACTGTTCAAACCATAATTGAACATAAATCAGTTTATGGTAATAAACTTAGAATATAATGGCAACATTCTTGAGATGGCAATACAATTATTATGTTGGGCAACCCTGTGCCCCGATTTGCCGCTTCTCTCTTCCATTCTGACCAAGCACTTTGTGCTCTGTACAAAATTATTTCTTTTTATCAATAAATAGTATAACTATTTCAAGTTCTTGTTTTTCTTTGACTAACAAAGTGGTCCTTCGGAAAAAGGCCTGTAGATTCAGTGCATTTCAGCTTTTAAAAGGATTTCGTCAATCTCGTACCGTGTGCGAGCGGCAGCTCTATCAATAAATAGTATAACTATTTCAAGTTCTTGTTTTTCTTTGACTAACACTTACATTACTTCGGAAAACTGTGTTACAGAATTTTGATCCATTGGTTAAAAGAAAAAAAGGACAATAAAAACTCTGGCTTTTTAAAATATGGCGAATAATATTTCGGGGAAACATAAAAAAAGGGAATCAATAAAAAGTATAACGATTTCGGAGAACTAAAATTCGGAAAACTATTTTTCGAAAGTACGATAGGTAACCCTTTAGTATATCTAACTACATAATATAGATAAACTTCTAAAAATCTTATCACGAAAAGTAAAAGCAAAGTAACATGACAATCAGATAAGTACACACACATACAGAAACTCAGGACTGCACCTAATCAAATTCGAGGTTGTCAGGAATTTAGCCGAAGGAAACAAGGAAGTGATTGGATAATTGTTGGATAAGTAAAAAATGTTTTTCATAAATTAATTTCCAAGATTTGTGTAATTTATTAAGTTTTCTTTGAACCCTTGTCTGTTATACACCAAGTAGACTTACAGAGGTGTGAAGCTAAATAGTAGCGAGTATAATAAAAATTATTATAAAACTGATGTAACGGTGTTAATCTAACGGTAGTAAAACCAAAAACCTTGCTTTCCCTAAATAGGAAACTAATTTATGTAGCCTTTGATTAGTGCGTTCTACGTACAAGATTGCAATCTACCTTCATGCTTATATCTACCTACCGACTAAAAAGTAAAGTGACAATATTTCACCACGGGGGTCTGATATTTATATCAGCTTGGAGTTACTTTATGCCCACATGGTAACAATTAAACACGATGTTTATTTCAACCGCTCCCGCCGCGGTAAAGGTTCAAAATAAAACACATGCAACAAATGCGGGCACCAAATTAACTTGTTATGTTTATGCAAATGCACGATCGCTGGCTTTACAAAGTCTAAATAAGCAACCAGTTTTAGAAGGAGTTTGTAAATTCAAGTTTAAATAAGATTCTGCTGGTTAATTTAAGTTTCACATGTGTTAGAAGCTTAGAAGTTTCCTTTACACTAGGCCCTAGTGACTAGGGCGTTAACCTAGTTGCTATAAGGTTTTACCTTCCTGATCCCATTGTAAGTCTTTTATTAATTACCTCTTGTTCCTACAATTTCCTTGTTAAGTGCTTATAAATAAAAAAAACATGCGATGTTGCTTTTCCGCGTATGTGTGCTGGATGCATTAGAGTTTCCTTGTTGTCTTTGTAGAAGGATCTGTTTGATTTCATACGTGCAAAGCCAACTGCGCATACGCCATCGATTAGCACCTCAAGTTCTTTCAACGCCTACTTCTCAAACCATAACAAAAGTAGTTGACGAGGTCGTCCAGCTTCCGGTCGGCCATATTAGTTTATTTATATCGGTGTTCATCGCAGGAAGTTCAAACAAAACGAGTTTCTTAATGTTGTGCCATGCGCGACCAAACGGAAACTTTTCCCTGTGGCCACACTTCCTTTAATCGTTAGTCTATTTAATTCTTAACGGTAACCTCAGCTTGGAAAATGAATGAACTATTCGTGGAGTCACGTCGCAAGTTTGGTCACGAGCGGTGTTCGCGCGGTTTGCCTTGCCACGAGGCTCCGCCATCTCTTTATCAAATGTGTTTTTTGTTTAAAATACAATCCTTGAGATTGGGATAGATACTCTCACAAACTACTTGGCATTGGCAGAAATGCAGGTCTAGACACAAACAATACGCGATTAATTCATAAATAAAAAGTATTCTTGTCTATACAGTTACAGATTATTCAATAATTACTAACTTTACAGTTATCTATTGGTACTTTAGATTGAGATCAATTTCGAATAATAATGACAGTATCGATTAAACACGAGGATTTAAGTTAATAGGTTGATTAAACGTATACCTACCTTCAATAACTAGGTACTTTCCTAATTGATTTCTTATCTTAGAAATACTAAGAAAAACTCTAAAAAATCACGTCAGACCACCGTAATGAAGGAGACAACATTCAGACAACTTGTTGGAAAAGGTTTTTTTAAATATACTTACATCATTTATTTATTAGGTACCAGGTCTTTACAAAGATTGTAAACAGCCAGCCACCCACATTATTTTCTGCCGGTTTCATTTTCATAACATCTTTTATTTTAACGAATTTTGGAGCATTCTATATTTAGATCAATCGTGGGTCATTCACCCGGTCGGGTTCGCTAAAATCATTGACCTGATACATACAAGATAAAGCTAAAAACTGGGTTTAGGACGGAACGCTTTTATTGGTGTATTATCGTATGCCACTCGACTGAATTCGTATTTCGTTCTCAGGAAGTAAATTTTGGAATAATTCCAGAAGAACGTGGAAACTGGCACAGAGATAAGTAAATAATTTTGCTAGCGACTGCTATACTTTAGACATACCTTCACGTAAAGCCATAAGTAGGTACCTACATCTTTCTCTTGATGTTCTGATACAAAGACTCAAAAGAGACAAAGATATTGGAATCCCAAGTCATTGATAGAAAGAATCAAACCAGAGCTTACAAAAATCGGGTAAGCTGTATCAGAGACACAGCCGCAGTGGAGTACGTGAAACGTCTTGTACCTAGTGATGGCTCTATCCTCTTCTAAATCATCATCATCATCATCATCACAGCCTATATACGTCCCACTGCAGGGCACAAGCCTACTCTCAGTGAGGGTGTATGGGCGTTAGTTTACCACGCGTGCCCAATGCGGATTGGTAGACTTCACATACGCATCGGAATTTCTTCTTCAGCGTATGCAGGTTTCCTCACTATGTTTTCCTTCACCGTGCAGTCAGTATTACGTAGGTACATAAGTTCGAAAAACTCATTGGTACATGGCATGTTTTTCGTGCGGATTCAAACCCGGACCTCAATATTGAGTTTCCATAGGTCAACGCAACGCGCCACTAACGCTCTTTTTCATCTAAATAACGGTAATAAAATAATGCCAGTAGGCGGTATTCTTCTAAAGGCGATCTTATCATAACATATTTTGTTACATATTATGGTTTTTGCAAGTGACCCACTACTGACCGAAATGAAAGACCAAAACTGTTCGATGAAAGAAGTCAGAAAGAAGCTGAAGTATGATTAATCCAATTTGAAGACAAAGAAAAGGTAAAGTTAACGTAAGTTTCATGACTCTGAATATGGGAAAATGTCAGGCGTTCACCTTTTCAGTGGTCTACTATTTTTACAAAGTTTTTTTTATTTATAAGAATGCTGACTAAATATTGTTCTTTAACTGACTACAACTTATTACATTATTCTCTAGCGAAGAATTAAGTCTTGGCTGTTTATTTATAGGTATCTCAGTGCATGCACATACATAACGCAAACAATACTTATTCGTAGTGTAGGCACATCACATAATTAAATCAGAGCATATGGAATCCTCACGAATGCAGACTCACATGTACCTATAGTGTTAGGTCTATAACTACCTCAATCTCATTATAAGACGTAGGTGTTGGTAATCTCTTGGCTTTTTTACAAATATTACGGCACTGTTTGTTATATTTGACATTGTGATTTGCATTAAATAACCGCTGCAAGACATACATCGTTATTTAAAGGGTATATATGTTTTTCTGTAGTTCTATGTAGCTTGGGTGATTCATCAATTTCCTGTCACCAAGACTGAGGCAGTGAGAAGTAACTACCTACGTGCCTACTGTGCACCCTGCACCGTATTAAATTACAGTAAATAACGTACCTACCTACATGCGTCAAGTCAGCATCGCCACTTTTCACAACGGAAGACTCCTATCATGATGTGTCATGGTCATATTCCAAAAATAAAGTCACAGAAAAAAAAACTTTCACCGATTAAAAGTTATGGTCCTCCTTACTTTCGCTGAACTTTCTGTAAATTAAAACTTATTTTGGATACTTTAAATAAAACATCGTGTCGGAACAGACCTGAGGTAGGTTTAATGGCCTAATCTAAAACCTATCGTCTTATAACCTGGGTACACAGTTCGCTAGTACAGGAGCCAGGGCTAAATCAATGATGAACCATGGTCTTTTTTCAATAAAATTCTATTCTATAACGGGTCGAAGCGAAGACTATCATAAAATTATTATATCTACCTAAGTAGGTATGTCAATTATTTCTTACGCGTATGTGAAGCATATCAATCCGCATTGGGCACGTGTGGACCGTGGTGGACTGATGCCCATACACCCCTGAGGGGAGGGCCTGTGTGTGCCCTGCAGTGGGACGTATCTAGGCTGATGATGATGATGTCTTATAATATAATGGTTTATTCCTATAATTTTCGATTCGTATAGGTACCAGAGCCGAAAGCAAAACATAGGAGAGAACATAACTACTTACACGGTTGCGGAATTTATACTGCGCAAATAGTTCTAGGTCGATGTGCGCAAACGATGATTATTATAGTCATGACTACCCATCATTAAAGACATTTGTTTAATTACCCACACGACAACATTATCACACGGAACAAGGTATCTTATGATTTTCCTTGTTATTAACTAAATTAGTAACTGCTGCGGTTCAAACTGATATAATGTAGGACCTACTTACTTACCTTATATAAACAATGTTATAATAAGGACGAAAAAAGCAAAATTACCGAATACTACAATACCTATAGGTAAAATTAAAATATCGTACCTACATATAAGTATAAACATATTACTAAAATAATACCTACAACTGAAAGTTAATAAATCCTGTTAAGTACGTTTTTTTAATGGTATGCATAGCATGGCATAGCATATGCTCACGACTATATTCCCCGAGGGGTAGTCAGAGTTATTCTTAATGTTATGCATTTTCATTTTTCAGTATCTTGTTTCAATAACTGCTAACACATGGTTGGAAATTGGAATCAATCCCCGAATTAGGTTGTTTAAAAAAAATCGTTTTCATTTTGGATTTGCTTCATTCTTTGAATGCTTCCTTTGAAGTGTATATCATGCACCTTGTATTCCATAATAAAGAGACCACTGATTCACACGCGCATGATTCACCAAAGAAGGCGACTGCAAACATGGCTGCCGGATTGCACTCCATATCGGCTATCTACGTGACGAGGAGCACGTTAATTTTTTATTTCAATCACGTTATCTTGAGGTCTTGACTGAACCGCTAGCTACTCTAACTACGCATAGAATTGCACTGACTACTCGTAGTCGATGGTGTCCATTTTGTGAAAGAAAAGAAGTTTGGAATTATTAAAGAACTAAGAGAAGAGGTAATGTCAGAGCTATGTCGAGCTGGCAACTTTCATAGTCGGACCACCGGAAACCACGGAAACTAGTTTTTACGAATCTTATGGATTTTAATACCTACTATTCTAAATAGATCTTGGTAAGTACTTAAACAAATGAACAAGCACGTATCCAGACTTTGGGTTCGGGGGCACATTTAATTTTGGGGGGATTTTCATTGAAAAACAATGAAAAATGTATACCTACCTAGTTGTAATCACTGTTCCATCACGGTGTTCCATACAAATATTCGGATTTCAGGGGAGGGGGGATAATACCCACCTATCCTGGATACGTGCTTGCAAATGAAAGTATAAGTAGGTACACGGGCATTTTGAGTAATGTAAACAACATTTTTAACCACAACACTAACCTGAACACATAGACCGGTTCCAATATTTGGTTGGCAGCTGGCGGTATTTAAATATAATAGTTCTGGTATCTACTTTATTATTGTGACTGGCCTGTTCGTATGTAGAACAACGTACTTTGAGTTATCGTGAACCCAAGCTTTCTTTGAACGATACATTAGTGATAAGAAGTGTATATTTTTACCAGACTGTATGAATTTTGGGTGATCGATCATATCATCATAAACTGGTATAGTACCTCCTAGCAAGAAGGGCTTCAATACCGGTGTTTTTGGGAACCAGTAACATTGGCCTACAGTCTAATGGGCGGCATACATATTGGCAAAAACCTAGAATGCGCAAAACAAAATTTTGTAGGCGATAGCGCTTGCGCACACCTCTCACCCCAGCTCCATTGGTCAACTTGTTTGCCGGTTGCCGGGTACAATACCAGAAAGCACCAGACCAGACGTAGTAACCTGTACTTATTACTTTCTATTCAGTATCGGTATTATACCGGTACCAAAAGAAAATTTTCTTTAGTAGGAGTGAGTTTTCATACGCAGCGGGTAGGTACCTGAATTGGGTACCGGTACGTGTTAGGCAAAGTACCGTCACCCGTCTGGAACCGGTAACCAGGTACCGAAATGGCAAGAACCGCTAAGTACCGGTACAGAACCTGTACTTTTGGTACCGATTCCAAGCCCTGCTAGCAAGCGTTGAAGCGGTTCATTTTTTTTAGGATATTTCAGGTTTCACGACGATTATGACGCGTCATGTGGTGATAGGTAGAATAGGCTACTGGTTTGCCGTTGGCCCACTAAAACAGGGTACCTATATAGATATGCTAAGCATAAGCGTAGTTAGGGCATGGGTGGATACTGAATGCAGCTTGCGGTGGCTGATAGGTGCGGGAGCCCCAAGGAAAATTCTATACTACTAAACTAACTAATAAGTAGGTAAGGTTCCAATATGAATCCTAAATGCTGCTTTGTTATTTACCTATTAGCTACAACAACATGTACAACCAATAACAACTCGTTGTTTGCTTTTAAAATTACGCGCTAATTTGCAATATGACAGTTAGTTATGGTTAAGATGAAATTACACGGAATAATTAATTAATTACAAATAAAACACAAAAAATTACCTAACCTTAGTTTAGCTTGTTTGGGAGAAACACCTTTTTAGAAATATTTTTGTACCTTTCTCATTTCTTGTCTGTGTAAAATTATGTAGGTCTATCTGATTGATTTAGTTATAAAGCTAATAAAAACAATAGTTTGATTGTTTTATTAGTGTGAATGCTAGCAACATACCTGACTATCTATCTCTGATCTGAACCAACAACCAATTTACTGTTTCTAGGCCAGAGAAAATAAAACGCGAGATAAAACCTATCGTAAAATACTTACTTACCTACTTTATGAGTATGGGCAGACTAGTAGGTATAAAGAAGGCAATGCTCATATTAGGTATATCTTTATTATTTTGTGTCGAGTTTTATATTTTTCCGAATCGGTAACAAATTCTAATAGTAGTTACCTACCGGAATGTTGGTGATATGAAAATCATACTTTAGATTATAATTTAACACGTATGAGTTCGATGGAAACTGATTTCCCGAGTTTCGGTCATGTAAGATCTCGAACATAGAGAAGTTCAGGTACCTACAGGACCCAAGATATCAAACGCAAAGATTGCATGATCTCCATGTTTTCCTGCTCCTACTTTTCTTTGATTAAATTCGTTGTGGGTTAGATACCTATATTACGGTTTACAGTAATCCCCAGGGCTTCAGAACTTAATTGTTTGGCATTGTGAAATACGCCGATTTTAATCCTGGTTCCTGGTTGTACAACAATAGGTAGGCAGATGCCCGTAAAAAAGATCATGATTGTAAGCATTATATTCGACGCATCATTTTTTTTAATTCCCAATAGAGGTAGGTACCTAGTGACCTTATCAAAGTAATTGTATAAGAAGGTACGTGGGCAATACAAAAAATTAATTGAATCGCTCGTCGAGAAAATGCGGAAGTGTAGTGGAAGCTAGAAACTGTAGAAATCACGTGACTTGGTAATACGAGTATAACCTAAAACTACCTAATTAATAGGATGATTAATGACTCTTATCGAATCAGCAAACGAGTTTTCATGCAATTTATAGTGCATTGGGGTAATTGCGAACCTGGGTATATTCCGAAAGTTTATTAAAACTACCTGACTTTAGACGCCATTTTTATCGGCTTTGACGCTCAAGCCGCCGTTCGTCGCTGCTAGCGTAAGTGTCAGAGCAACGTGCCGTCTCGACAGAAAATTCAGGTAGTTTTAATAAACTTTCGGAATATACCCAGGTTCGCAATTACCCCAATGCACTATATAAATTTTACCGTAAAAAATTTCATTACCTATCGCGAACGTATCGAATCAAAAACAATGAGGGTACAAATAGCTTTATTAATTAAAGTGATCGAAGAGGGGTCTATGTTCAGCAGATGCGTAAAAGAGGTAACGTTTGTGCCTTCATATTCACTTTTGTTGAATGGAATGCTTCTTAAAATTTTCGGATAGGTATCTGAATCTGTGTTTCTAATTGGGCGCCAATCTGCAGGTTCTCAAGGAATTCTTGGTTAGCTGGAATATTAGTCTAATAAGAGTTTTAGTTAGTTAGGATTTAGGAAGTAGATAATATTATAGAGGCGTTAGGAAATAATTAAGGTAGGTAGCTATTTATATAGATGATAATTTTGACCGATATATTAGATAGGCAACAGGTAGGTGTAGGTACATGTAAAAACATTGAAATGTAATGTCTAATACGTACCTTGGTAGGTTACCTACCAAGCTACGCCTATTTTATAGATAAATGCTACGATAGTATACTGTACCTAATTAGGTACCATACCTATTATAATTATGACAATAAATCGCATCGCAATCATTACGGATGCTATAGAAGCTAGCCACAAACAATAATTGCTTCACATTTACATAAATTCTACATAAAAATACAGGTTTACAATAATACATTCGTTACGTACGTAGATAGATACAAAGAACAGAAAGCAAAGTCAAAATGTTGTCTCTTGTATGTACGATATTGCTACCGCTATTGAGACGATATGGAGTATGGAAAAGCTGTTTTAAACTACTGTCATTAAAACAAGAATCTAATTTAAAAAACGTACTTACAATATGAAGCATACTATGCAGGAACAGCTGTTAGAAATTTCCTTCTCCGTTAAATGTATCGGAATCTATTCGACCGAAGCAACACAGACAGAACGAAAACACAACACTGTTGTTTGTTTAGTCTATTTTCTATAAATATTCACGCCTTTCTATATAAAATTTTCATTAATGTAATGTTTTCATACACTGTGAATTTAAAATAAACGTGAAATACTCAAGTTTCTTTTGTAACAATACAAAATAACGTATAAGAACTGCGAACGCACAGAAGTCACGGCGGCAACGCAACATACGTCTCGCTCGCTATTGTTCTCAAAACTGTTTGAAAATTTTATCGAATCGAATGAATGAACGAACAACGTGATTGAACGATATGAATGAAACCAAGCCATATGAATGAAAGTTTTCATAACCGCTCACTGGTTCACTAGTTCAAGAAACAACTGACTCTTTTTAAAGACTTGAACAAGAACAGGACAGAGCTATAATTTTGATTGATTGGAAAATGTTGCCTTGTTTAAAATTTAAACTCCCAATTTTTCAAACGGCAGAAGATCAAAAAATTATCAAATCCATTAAAAAAGAAAAAGTAGTTCCAGATGGCTCGAGAGATGGCGTTGGTTGATGAGCAACCTTGCAGATAATTTGTGTTTGTAAAAAATGTTAAAATATACTTAGGCCGAGATTCAGAGACGATTTGTAAGTCATAGTTCGAACTCCCGTATGTCAAAATCCATACATTTCTACCCTACTTAGCTCGAGCTAAGCCAAAAAAAATCGTCTCTGAATCTCGGCCTCAGTCCACGGTTGCACCTGACCTAGTGACATGCATTCTTTTGCCAAATTATTAGTCTAAATTTCCGTCTCGCCTCCCTCTCGCGTGAACACCATCTATCTCGGTTGGTTGGAACTACGCTTTACTAGCTGTCAGAAAACTCCTAGTCCTCATTAATATTTTTTCCGCTGACACCTGCGGTCACGTCGACTCAGTATGAGATTTTAGTTTTATATTTTAGTATTATGAGCGTTTTTCTTTTCTTTTTTAAATTTAGTTCCTAATAACTCGACAGATATCATGTTTATTGCTCCATAGAGCCGTTCGCGAGATCTTGTCAAGACAAGACTGTATCTGCCTGTGCCTTTTTTTGGAACGTCAAGGAATCGAGCCCATACGTCACGCGTAAAAGTTTCAAATTTTCGTTTAATATGAAAAAGAAAAGAAAAATGCTCATTAGTCCCGGTCAAACCGTAAATGACTGAGCTTAAATCTTGAATGAAAAAAATCTAGGTATGAGTAGTCCTACTTGCAGGATAGTGTGTGGGTGGGCTCGTTAGTCTCGTCTCGTAGGACGAGATTCAGAGACGATTTGTACCTAATTCATAGTTCGAACTCTCGTACCTATGTCAAAATTAATACATTTCTACCCTACTTAGCTCGAACTAAGACCAAAAAAATCGTCTCTGAATCTCGGCCGTAGTGATTTCATTCTCTTTGGTTAGTCATACATGTAGGACTACTGAGAATGGCTACTTTATCTTAATTATTATAAAACTTTAAAAATCGTGAGGAACAAAAAAGTGGCGGTTCACTTCATATAAACTCAAATAACACGCGATAGCGCGATTTAAATGACGTGTAGCGCCATCTATTGACAAGTTTGTTTGTTTGTTCGCGCATCACGCAAAAACTACTCAGCCGATTTTGATGATTTTTTTTGTTTGATAGCTTATGATCTGACTTAAAATCTGGTATATAATTTGTGCGGACGAAGTCGCGGGAAAACACTAGTTATAAATATTTTTATTTTGCTTTAGTGTTGCTAGTTTTCTAGTTAAAATGTTACGAAAAACTTTTAAATCGGTACTGCCACGACATAATTATAATGTTAGCAGTCTTCATCTCATCGAATTATCCATTTAGAATCTACTCTAAATCTAATCTAAATCTGGGACACCGTTTTTATGAGGGTAATGAATGAACGATTCTGGCAACATTTTTCATCCGTCCATTTTAATTTGACAAGCTCAAAAAGTGAGTAAAACGACGACGGAAAAGAAAAAAGGAAATTCTTTTGTCGGTTAGGATATTTCTTGTCGGCGGATAATGTGAGTGGATCACGTTGAATGTTTTCGACATTTCATTTCAGTTATTTTCTTCTGCCGACATTAGAAAGGACAGCTGTATAACGGTAAGTTTCATGACATTTGACTCATATTTGTTTGGGAAAGTAACCGTTGGGCGAAACCACTGCAGATGTGGTCCAATTTCACATCTCAATTTATAATAGGCACGGCTATAAATGAACCGGCATGCAATTTACTATTTGTTCCGCAATATTGCAGGTAGCCATTTCTCCATTCTGCTGTCGATTTTTACCTTTACATTGCTGTATTTCTAAGTTTCTATTGTATTTTATCTTCTCGGCAACGTTTAAAACTCCTACGCCGTAAAGAAAGTAGGTATTGACATTTCTAAACAAGGCTAAAGGTACCTAGATTTATTCTATTGCTTCCAAACAAAGCATGTACTTATGGATAAAAATTTAAATGTGTCATATTATTTCAGCATGTACCCACAATACATTTTGTGTGCTATATTGATTGTATTTTACAATAACTCAAATTCCTTGACTTTGCTAGGGAAACTGCATTTATTAGTCAAAGGTCAGATGCAGCATTAAACTGTAATTTAATTCAGGGTCGACTGGAGTCCTTTTTAGGCAAAGAAGTGTAAAGTAAACCTACCGAGCTAGAACAACATTTTTATGCACTTTACATTACGTACACAAAGTGTAAACTTAAATACTATAAGGGCTGCTTCAGAGCATCAAACTGAACAACTTTCGCAATGGGACCGACATTGAAATCTTGGAAAAAAATAATCTGCTGTTTCTCATACATTTTGATTGAGTAGACATTTTGTTTTTTAAATTATAGACGGGTTTGCTCTTGACCTCAATCTAGTCCTCAGGACAAAGATGGGGTCGAAGATGTAGCGAGCTTACCCAGAAGGGCTAATTTTCTATGGAACAGCTGATTTCCTTTTTGCAGCATAAGCATATGCTCGTGACTATATTCCCTGACTGGGGAGTTTCCTATTTGCAATGTCAAAATTAGCTCAAAAGTGAATTTTCAGTTTGTTGGTCTGAAGTACCCTGTTCCGGCTTCAAAAAGACTCCGACTGTATATTTAGGGCATGTATATAGTTTGTCTAAAACATAAGAACATGATTGTTAGATTAAAATTAAATGTAACAAATTTCAGGATTTAGATAAATTAAGTATACAGTAGCGATTGTCGTGTTATGCTGTAGAGTTTCTGGCCGCATCTTCTCTACAGCGACAACATGGTCCGACGCGGTGGTAGCTTAAAAAAGAATTGACATTTAATAAGTGTGCTTCAGGCTCCTATATTGAATAAATGATTATGAATTTTTGAATTGAATTCAGTATGGCAGCTTGCTTGGGGCAGTTTGCTTTCTTGGCTTGGCTCGTGCGCTGTAGACAGTAGAAACCGAACAATCTAAACTTTGCTTAGGGACCTGTGAATGCATGGTCTGGTTGGGTTATAGACTAGATCTGGGCCTGTTTCTTGTTTGACCAATTGTTTTACATGTTTCATAATATGAAAGATACCGCGCTCAAGAACCAAATCCTTCTATCTTCAAAAATTTAGATTTTAATGTTTGAACGCAGTTAGAAGCAAAAGATAAAATAGACACTGGCGTCAAATTTCAAAATCATTATATTTGTTAAGTTTAAATTTTTAACCCTAATACCTTGTAGTATGAAACGTTTTTTGCGCCTCCTATAAAGTTGGATTTTTGTAAATTCCTGTCTTGCTCGCACTCACTCATATCGCACATGGTTAACTCTTGTTTTCAATTATTCCCATTTGTATGAAGTGACAGCTATCAGCTGACAGTGTCCAAGGTGTGGTACTTTGTGTGGACCAAGTGTCCTACTTTGTGTGCATTTTGGGCCCATCCATTCATTTTACTTTGATTGAAGGTCCTGGGAAACAAAGCTATTTAGGGTTGAGACACATTTACTAATGGCGAGCCCATACTGAATGACATTTTTGTACGAGCCCGCCGTCGGGCCCCATTGTTAAATGTGTCTCAACCCTTAATCGATGATCTAAGCAGTAGCATACGCTAGAAACTTGATTTAAACCAATGCAAATTTTTCATTTCTACAGTCCAAACAACACATACATGAAATTTTGAATATAAATTGACAAAATGGAAGACGAGAATGAATACAAGAAATTACCAACCGAAGACAAATGTATACACAAGTTGTGGAAGGCCAGAGTCGCGGGATACGAAGAGGCGATCAAACTGTTCAACCAGATCGATGATGAGAAATCTCCGGAGTGGAACAAATATTTGGGGCTGATCAAGAAATTTGTCACCGATAGTAATGCTGTCGCTCAAGAAAGAGGTATGTTTCTATTTTAATACAAATTTATCCAGACACATACCACTAAACAAGTTTGAATCTCATCATCTCAGCCTATAAACGTCTACTGCTGGACATAGGCCTCCACCAAGGATCGCTACAATGACCGGTCCTGCATTACCCTCATCCAATGGGTTTCTACTGCCATCACCAGATCCACATTGTGGCCTACTTTACTTTATTGAAAAGACAAATTCACCAAACTGTGAGACTTGAGGAGTCGAGGACGATTAGCACTTGTTGGTTTAATGTGTCTGGTACAAGAGGCACTGATGGGATAACTAGTGTTGAACAGGCTCAAATGTTGGAACGTTCCACATATTTGCCTCACCACCAGTGTCAAAGGCTGTAAGCTTTTTCGCCTTTGTGAACTAATATGTCTCAATAAATAGTAAAATACACCTATTATGCTTATTTATCCAAAAAAGGGTACGATATTTACACTTACTGCTCTCAAAGGCTCTCTGAAAGAAAACATTGTGAAGAAACCTGCATAATTATGCTGAAGAAGAAATTACAATGCGTATGTAGTATACCAAACCGCATTGGGCACGCGAGGTGGACTAAAGCACATACACCCTCCCAAAGGGTAGGATGATGATGTATGATGG
Source organism: Agonopterix heracliana (assembly GCA_963693445.1). NCBI lineage: Eukaryota > Metazoa > Arthropoda > Insecta > Lepidoptera > Depressariidae > Agonopterix > Agonopterix heracliana. Next base: position 8,036,711 of record OY856321.1, read on the forward strand.
GGCTAAAATGTACAAGTTGTTCAAAAGTCCCTAAATAAAACTAGATAAAAAAAAATCTAGTAATGTTATAGTAAGATTAGGAACAACTGATTTGCTCCTTTCATTGTAAATTTCTTATTTTCATTTAATTTCATTCATTTTGTTTCTTTACTGTTTATTTTGAATTAATCCACTATGATCACCTAGGTGATATCACCCAGGTGATATTTTTGTCGTCCTAAATCACCTAAAGCCTGATCACCTAGGTGTTCAAGTTCTACATTGTATTCAATGATGAGGGTGGCATATTCAAATCATTAAAGAAAAAAAAAACATTATATTAGACTAATAACTACCATACTAAAACTATTTACGAAGTTAGTGTGCAACTTCTAAAATGTGTTAACAACAGACATACTTTTTTTACGAATTTTTTCTACCGTGAAAAACTTGCAATAGTATTTTAATGAGTATTATTATGTTAATTAAATTTACCTTACTTGTTTTTTTTGTAGCATTCTTGTTTTTTTTCTACAATTCGTCTTCAAAATGTTATATGTAGACAGGACAATTAGTTCATAGCAAATTACAAAAAAATACTTACTTATATTCAATTGTAATGTCTCCAGACTTGATAAATTACTTCCTAAAGCAGTTATTGGGGCAGTCTAAGTATTAATAGGCTTAACATTTATTGTTCTTAAAATAGGTATGGTGCCAATGCACTCTGAAGCAATACTGTCCTTGTTTTGGTTTGTTAAATAGATTTCTGTTTTAGTCAAGATAAAATGTAGCAGTTAAACATAACACTCATTTATTTATTTAGATACAGTTCACTAACTTTAGCCTTGTTGCATGTTTCCCATTTAGAATTCGTTTTGTTTTCAAGTTATAAAGTAGCCTACAAATTCTTTTTTTTTTTTTTTTTTTTTTATTTTATTGACAAAACCAACAGCTTTACAAAAAATATAAACAGGGGTAATATTAACACTTCTTAAGCTAATAATAGGTTTCGCTAGTTTAAGTAATTGACTTGTCTAATTTATCGTAAGCTAGTTTAAAATCAAGATTTATGAAAGTTTACAGTTTAAAGTTATAAAAAGTTTTAACAGACATTGTTTTTAATAGGTAGGATATATATACGAGTAGGCATCTTTTTTTTTTTTTTTTTTTTTTTTTTAATAATATTGTTATAATATTACGTTATAATGTTTTTACACTTAAATAATAAATATATAAATAAATGAGTGTATGTACGGTATTGTGTGTTTGTGTATGTATGGAGTGTGTGTGTATGATTTTTACTATAATTTTAACAAAAACATTCATCATGTGGTTTGCATTTGATCGAGAAGTTTAGTACTTATTTTATTCTTGTATTCGTTTTTCTTCAAACAAAAAGGGTCAAACTCAGAAAACATGCTGTTGTATGCACCGCAAATACGAATTAAAGGACGGTTTTGGGCATAGTTAGTGCGACTCGCACTTATAGCGAAAAGTTTAGTATGTCTATTCCGACGAGTTTCTTTCTCTAGTTGTTTGTCTTTGATGGAAGAATACATTTATGGCTAAAGAATTTAACACATTGAATGCCATCTACTGAGATACCTTATAAGATTTGTATGACACACTTTCAGGAAAGTATTAGGTTTGACACCGGAAGATGAGCCACAATTTTAATCTTGTTACAACAACAGCTTGCCCAGGATTTCCCAGTAGTAGGATGAAAGAGGCTACTAAAAAAACTACTTACGACAAAGTAACTTTTTTTGGTAGAAAAGGCTTTCCTTTAGGTTAAAATTTTGGCATTCAATACGGTTGAGTCACAGTATCACTTTCCTACTATGTCTCAATAGCTGCCATCCATTCTCTGATAAGGGTGGAACAAGATCAAGAAGATCTTTCTCACACTACAGAACCTCTCTGACAAATCTTATTATAAAGCTTTTCCATAAGCTAGACCTGATGAAAGAAACAGGCAAATAAGCTTAGAGTTAGACACATTTAATATTTACGATGGTTGCAGAGTTGTCAATTTCATACAAAAGTTTGTCGTAGAGCACTCGTAGGCAGTATTAATAAAAGAAATGTTTATACATAGAAAAATAGCCTAGAAAATCTAGATTGCGCGTATCAAATAACATTACAATTTATAATATAATTACGATAATTACGTAGATATAGGCTAAGGAAATTTTGTATGAATAGTTTCAAAGCTTGATATCTTCGTAATAATATTATAAATTGTAAATATTATTTGATACGCGCAATCTAGATTATCTAAGAAATTTTTCCATAATTATATAAAACATTACTTTTATTAATACCGTCTACGAGTGTTCTACGACAAAGTTTTGTATGGACGGAAACCACCTTAACATTAACGATCTCATTACATTAAAATCACGTGAATGTTGGTAACACAAAATGTTTAGGCTAGACACTAAGAAAGTGACCTATTGTAATCCAATACAGTGATTGATTACAGTCTTGTTTCTATACTATACTGCAGGGGTTTCATTCACATGTACATACACACGTTCCAAGTTGTATCGTTGTATGGCATCTGCGCCATGTGTCTGGACTTCTGTTATAGTTAATCTAATATAGTGGCTGAGCCAGCGTGGGCTGATGTTATTAGCGAATCTTGACTAGGGATCATATTAAATTAAAACTTAGGTTTTGATTTCGGGTTTCACGTTTTAAGTCTTCCTTTATGTCGATGTATAATTATGTAAGTAAGATATAGCCTGTAGAATCCCACTGCAGGGCAAAGGCCTCCTCTCACGAATAAGGGTGAGAGGGAGTGGGCCATACTCCACCACGCGGGCCCAGTGCGTGTTGGTGGAGGCAAGTTAGTGGTCACCTTGCTGTCAGAGAATTTTCAAGCCGCCAATAGGCATCTGACTTGGCTTAACGAATAGTTACAACGCCATCTGACGGAACTATCCGAGACCAACTGCTTAACGTGCCTTCCGAAGCATTATGTAATTATCTTTTTTCAAAAGCCATATTAAACGCTACCTGCCAGATATAGTATATCATTTTATTTAAGAGCTACGCTCTTGTCGGTAGAATATTCGCCAAATCAATCTCTTTTCCACCAGTTCCTTGAGTTCCTTATACGACACGACATCAACCTTTTCTTTCACTTCTCTCTCTGCCTCTCTTCCCCTCTATTTTTCCTTCTAAAGTTTTAAAGAAGTTGTCGTGTCGTATAAAGATATAGGCATGAAAATAGTATTAGGATATTATTGGCATAAAGAATGGTTAAACTTCCTTTCATAAACATGACGTTGCAATATGCACCTTGAATGAGATGCACTGAACCTTAACAAACAAAACAGGATGGAAGATAAGATTTATTATTATTACTTCTACGGGCTTTGGGAGCCCGAGAAAGTATTGAAGCTATTCCAATTTAATCATCGAGACACTGCGGTATTTGGGACAAGAAGAGACGTAAATTCCCAAAAGCTGCCAATCAGATACCCCTCGGTTATTTTAGATCTATGAGTAACTATAACTATTGCGTACCAATGTCCAGGTTTGGAAGCAGCCCTCGTGTTTGTGGAGAACTGCGGCCATGCCGGCAAGACGACCGGCGAGGTGATGTCCGGCATCGTCGCCAAGTGCATCGCCGCGCCCAAGACCAAGACGAAAGACATCGCTTTACAGGTAAACTGATTACTTGTTATACTGTGCAATTTAGCCGGGTTTTGATCTCTGAATCATTATAGTTAGAGTCGAAAATTGAAAGAGACGAATCCGATTTAACCCTAGCTCCCATACCAATAATCTGTGTGGCGTACGCGGATTGATATTTGGTTATATTTTATTACTTCATTGTGTAAATGAACATAAAACATACTTTAGTTACTTGATGAATGCACTAAGATTGGTATCAGATATAGATACATATTTTATTGGAGTCATTGTTTATACTGGCAAGTGACAATATAATTTTATTGACAATGATAATGTTCTGATCAAAAAAGGACATTCTAGTAATAGATTCTCATCTTGGGCGAATGCATGTGAAGCTATTCGTCCCAGAATAGATTTTGTCACTAGATAGAGTAGAATACCAACTTACTGCCTCTAGACTACATTAGTGAAAAAAGGTCTTTGTTTGCCCTACACTGAAATCCTTCGAGCTATAAATTAATAAATTCTAAATGAAGAAGAGATGTTTAAAGGGTGTTTGCATGTCTATTATAACGTTCGCTCAATACAGTATGACTCGTTAATCAACCGAATTTAGTATTTGGGCGTAAAGAGTTCCATCAAAAGCCTGTTCGGGTTAGACTATAGTTAGATAGTCACGTAAAGAAACGCACAGCACTAGAAGTGATTGCCCTGCCCTGGCATCAATCGTTTGATAACGCACGTCGACCATCAACTTTGATTAGGTCAATGTCTTTGCCGAACGTTGGTTCCGATCGATTTTCTATCTTATCTCTTACTATTAGACTTTCTTTCTGACGATTGCTTCTCAGGTAAATGAGTTGGATCCTATTTTAAAATGTCAGCGTTTTGGTAGCTATTTTGTATACATGACTGTACCAAAGAATACTATTGAACTGTAAGCTAGTCATATAGTATAGGGTATATTCTGATGATTTTTAAAGGGATGATCAGACCATCAAACTGGCCTGGATACTTTTTATACGGGGCCAACATCGAAATCGCAAAAAAAAATACTGTTCCACTGCAAACCTTTTGGAAGGAAATGTATAGGACAGATGATTTTTTTTCGCTATTTCAGTAATGGTCCCATACGGGAAGTTGTTCAGTTTTATGTTCTGGTCATCCCCTTAAAAATAACCCTAAAGATACAAAAGAATTACTCAGAATCGCAAATATTTGCTCATTGGGGAATCGAATCCGCGACCTTCGGCTTCTTAAGCAGGCTTAATACCAGTTAGGTTACCGCTCTGACAATTCCTTCACATGATTCAAATAAAATGAAAACAGTCTGTTTTCCCATTCGAAATTAACAATTCACTCATCACTTCTATCCACAGATAACCCTAATGTACATAGAAATAGAGAAACACGAGATCGTAGAAGAAGAGCTTATAAAGGGAATGGAGCAGAAGAATCCTAAAGTGGTGGCGGCCTGCGTCGCCGCGCTGAATACCGCCCTCAAACAGTTTGGTAACAAAGTGATCGCCATCAAGCCCATGGTGAAAAAGATATCCGTACTACTGTCGGATAGGGACAAGGGAGTCAGGGACGAGATGAAGGCGCTGGTCGTTGAGATGCACAGGTTAGTTTTGATTTTTTTTAGCATCATCTCAAAAGACACCCGCTGCTGGAATTAGGCTTCTCTCCATGGATCGCCTATGTCCAGTAGATGTCTTGGCAACTAAACGCATTGTGCCCCCTGGGAGATGGATATATGGATATTACAGGTTTCTTCCCCTGAACAGTATTGCCAGATCATTTACCACGTTTTTAAAGGGTGAAGAAAATAAATATGTAGGGGTCCACGCAAAAGATCCCTTTGTGTCGATGTGTTGCTGGTTTGCCATCTGACTGGGTATGTAGTTGTTTTTACTTCACGTGAGTACTTACATAATTTATTCTATAACATCACTTGCAATTAATTTTTTGCAAACACTTTCAATTTATAGACACGCAAAGTTTACATTTAATTAATTTTTCAAGTCGATAAGACATCCCACCTGTGTAAAAACATCGATCTAAAATAAAGAAATAATTACCAGTCCAATATGTTATAAGAGAAGTGTACTTTTTGCAACCATCAGCAGCAAGGCTGATTCAGTGTTTATGGGGTTTAGAGCATCTCTGTGATGAAGATGGACCAGGTCTGCCTGTATAACGTCAGTCGGTTTAGGAGTTACAGACTTTTAAAGGTCTGAAAAAAATTAACGATCAGCTGCAAGGCTGATCGTATGATATTATTGTAGTATGCACTGTAGCTATGTGAACAGTACAAAAACTGACATAAACTGCCAGTCGGTTTAGGAGATACAGCCGTTCAAAGGCCGTCCTTTGAACGGCTTTAACTCCTAAACCAACTAATGAACCAAGTCAGTTTTTGTACTGTTCACATAGCTACAGTGCATTCTACAATAGTATCATACGATCTGCCTTGCAGCTGATCGTTAATTTTTTTCAGACCTTTAAAAGTCTGTAACTCCTAAACCGACTGACGTTATACAGGCAGACCTGTATATCCATCCTGTATGTCCATCTCCATCACAGAGGTGCTCTACCTACACCCCATAAACACTGAATCAACCTTGCTGCTGATGGTTGCAAAAAGTACACTTATCTCTTATACTAATAGTGAAGGTATGCCTTTCCCAAGCATATTGTTCCTTCTTTTATAATTATGCAGTATAACTAGTTCCAATTGTTAAATTAAAAATTTTCACAGTTACTGCGTAAAGTGCATTTTGTACACAACAAAATGATTCTTGTTTGAATAATAGTAGTCTTTATTCAATATCGAATGCCATTGCATTTAGCACTGTATCCCTACATCACACTTGTAGGCCCTGATAGGTTAAATAAATTAAAGTATTGATGCTAAGATATCTAGGTGTTGAATAGTTTTACCTTAGTGAGTAGCTTAAGTCTGTACTCCACAATCTGTAGAACATTGTTAGTAAATCAATCAATCTGAATTAACATCCAAATGTTCACCTTACAAAGATAGTATCAACTCTAGCGTCAGATCAAGGATCATACAATTTCGGTCGGATCAAGACAAAAGGTTTGTATAAAGGACGAGTTTGTATGAAGAGACTTATGGATGTTGAGGACACGGACTTGAAAAAAAGACGGACGTAATCTCGTCTAATCACGAGTGAAGCACCAATTTCTTTTGAGTGCGTGCTGTCACGCGGTACATAATGGTGACGAGTTGTAGGACCTGCGCCTAGAGCTAGTGTATCTGTGGGAGTGTAGGTCCCTTGTAGAACAAACGAAAATGTAGGACCTTGCATGCTTCACATCTTTTTAGTGTCACATTACGTCCGTCTTTTTTTCAGGTCCGTGGTTGAGGAGGCGAGATATGTGTCAGAATAGTAGCATGTAGCGATCTGTTGTGTCTGCCTACCCCAGTAGTGGGACATAGGCGTAAACATATGTTTTTATGTCAAGACAAAAGGACTATTGAATTGAGAATGCTCTGACAGCAAGTTTCATGAACGCGAACGCCCTGCAATCTTTCATTAATTCCCAGAGCCTGATGGATATGGCCCATTCCATATCACCTTTCAAGTGGAATTTATAGCTTGGCAAAAAAGTCATGATCGTGGTGACAGGTGGAACTAAAATTTTAGTATGGTGGTGTTGCCAGGTTATGCGTGATTTTGACGTTCTTGCGTGGAGGCAGCACCCTCATTTTTTATCACGACTTTTTTGCCAAGCTGTACACTGGTCGATTTTCGCCGTGCGGCTAACTGCGATTTGAAGTACATTACTGCGTGAGCGTGTTATGTTACATGTTTATGTCAAACTAACCAGTCGATGTACTTCTAACCATGTAAATCCCACTTTATTGGACAGAGGAGGCCAGTGGTCCACAGTGGGATGTAAACAAACCGGTGATAATGATGAACGAGTTATTGTTACATTCTTCAGTTTTCACTAACCAATCATTCGATTGACCAGATGGATCGGCCCAGCAATAGAGCCGCACATAGCATCGCTGCAAGCAGTAGTGCAACAGGAACTGAGGGAGGCTTTCAGCAGTAGCGGCAGTGCCCAACCGATGAGGTACCTTCGCTCGCAGCAGAACCGTGTTAGAGATACGCCCGCCGCTGACTGTGCCGACGGTAAGACCTTATTTTTTTGTTTAATTTGTTAATACTACAAAAGAGAAATGTTTTTATTTGTACTTGTTAGACAGGGTGTTTCATAAGTAACAATACATTTTTAAAACTCTTAAGGGGGTTGTTTAGACCGTCAAACTGAACAACTTTCTCTATGGGACCAACATCGAAATCGCGAAAAAAATAATTTCATATCCCATACATATTTTAGCTCTAGTCGATTTGTAGAGTATAGAATAGAACATAATTTTTTTTTTCACGATTTCGATATTGGTCCCATAGTGAAAGTTGTTCAGTTTGATGGTCTACACCACCCCCTTAAAGGTTAATTTGTATTTTTGTAACACCTTGTATATATGTTTTATTTTATCAAATTATACAGGGTCAAATTGATATCATCAGCATGGGAGCAAACCGATCGGAGTAAAAAAAATTTGCTGTTGCATCATACATTAGAGTCGAGAAGGCATTGCAGTTTAGTATGGAACGAAAAAATAAGCTATTTTTTTCGCTCCGATCGTTTGCTCCCATAGTAAAAGTTAGTTAGCTTAGGGCCTGTTTCACCACTTATGGGTAAGTTCTTGTTAGCTTATCAGACAGATAGTTTGACATATTTTGTATGAAATTATGTCAAAATATCTGTCGGATAAGCTAACAAGAACTTATTCAGAAGTGGTAAAACAGGCCCTTAGACTCTTAGTTTAAATTAAAAGGATGCTAATAATATCAATTTCACCCTGTAGAAGTAATAGCGTTTGAGCTTAATCCTCGTCTCAGTAAATTCGTATAATCCTCAAGACACATGCACATGACGCGCAGTATGTTTATTATCAACACATAGTTGCAATGCTCTTTTAATTTGGCATCTTGCCACTTGCAATACCAATTCAGAAATAATTTCCCCAAGTTCAAAAGATTTCTAGATACTATTTTCGACTGTGAAACCAAATATTAGGATTAATTTCCTTTGAAGATGCATAATTGTATCTTACATTTAGTTTTTAGAATATAATGAAAAATAAGTAGCCAAATGATATTTGTTCAAATCAGTCTTTTACGTTTTACACAAAGACTTCATTCTATCCTTCTTCAGTCGATGTCTTGCAAGAAGTTTGGAATCCTCTATACAAGGGAAATTGATATCATTAGCATCCTTTTAAACTAAGAGTCTACCCATCAAACTGAACAAATTTTATTATGGGAGCAAAACAATCGGAGCAAAAAAAAAATCTGCTGTGAGACAAAGACATTGCGTGAATGTGTGGCACGCGCCAGCTTTAGTTAACCGACATGTAACAGCACTTTAGCAGCGTTTCCGACTTAGGGTTACGACAAGCTGATCGACGGCTCGTCCTTTCAAAAAGCATGTATGGGAAGCCGTATATACGCATCCTTTCGCATCGACGAAGTGGTGACACATACTAATCTTGCTTTTTATATGGACAAAACTCTAAAATGAAAGGAAATATCGTTATGATTTTTGGTCTGCTCTTTCCAGGTGCAGTAGAAGACGATGACGCGGAAACAGGTGGTGGAGACTCAGGGGACATGGATCCCTTCGACCTCCTGGATCCGGTGGAGATACTCTCCAAACTGCCCAAGGACTTCTACGACAAGCTGGAGGCGAAGAAGTGGCAAGAGCGCAAGGAAGCCCTCGATGCCCTGGAGGCGCTGCTTAAGACTGCACCGAGGTTGGAACCCGGGGATTATGCTGATTTAGTACGCGCTTTGAAGAAGGTATGTTTTAATTCTTGAACTGCCGTAGATCTACGAGACAAACAATTAATTTTCTATTGTGTTTGCAGTCGGGACTATTCTCGAATATTAATAGATTGGAAATTTTGGAGATATTTGTATCAATACGACATCTGGATAATGTATAGACAGATCCCGAACCGGATTCATGTCATTATTCCTCGAGGCGCTTATCTCCTGCGAGTTTTGGACTAGCGTATCAGATGTACTGTCGTTATGTAAGGAAAATGAGAAGATAGTTATGCTTGGGGATTTAAACAGTTGGGTCGGAGTGCAACGTGATGGGTATGAAAGGGTGCTAGGGAAGTTCGGTGATGAACGTGTGAACGAGAATGGCGTCAGCCTACTCGATATTTGTTTGGAGAGGTATCTTTTTGTGACGAATACGTTTTTTCGTCATAAGAAAATCCACATGTATACATGGCAGAGGCAAGAACAAAGAAGTATGATAGATTTGGTTATAATGGATGAAAGACTGAAAAACCACGTTGTAGATACAAGAGTATATCGTGGAGTCAATGTAGGGACCGATCATTATTTGGTAATTTGCCGGATACATGGTCTGTTCAAGCAGTGGCGTCATCGAACTAAAGTGTCTACAACGGAGTTAGAGAGAATAAAAGTAGAAAAATTACATGAAACGGATGTTAAAAGCGACTATAAGACAAAACTGAGGAGTAAATTTAACCCTACCATAGACGAAGAATGTGAGTATAATATAGAAAGTATGTGGGAGGTATTTAAACAAGGATTAGTGGAGACGGCGAGTGCAGTATGTGGCGTGATTAAGAGAAAGAATGGAATAATAGTAAAAGATAATTGGTGGGACAATGAAGTGAGAGTATTGGTTAATTTGAAAAAGAAAGCGTGGCAAGATCTTTTAGCAGTAAATTCTAATAAGAGAGTACAAGGTGCAGAGGATGAAGATGTAGCGAATGTGAAATTCAAGTATGATGCAGCTAAAAAGGCTGTAAAAGAATGCGTGTATAGAAAGAAAGAGGAGGTTAAAGCAAAAAGTGACACGAGATTCTCTGACCATTTTCGAAGAAATATCAAACTCTTCTGGAAAATGGTTAAATTAACTCGTGGAAAGGGAGATAGGTCTAAACTTGACAAAATCAGAGGTAGTGATGGATGCATGTTAACTGAAGAGGGAAGAATATTGGATTGTTGGAAGGCATACTTTGAAAGTCTATTTGAATGTGAAGAAGCAGCAACACCAAATTTAGAAGTGTCGCCCACGAATGTGGACACAGGGCTGCGTTCAGAACCTTTGGGTGCGGTTGTTCTTCTCGCTCGCTTTTATGGGTAGAACGCTTTTCACCGAGCCTCTGAACGGCGTTAGGGCGAAAAGTTGCACTCGGAGTGCACTCTGGGCGCACTCTGGGCGTAGGTTCTGAACGCACCCCAGAGTGTGAGGATGTATTGAGTGTGGAAGAGATAATGAAAGCAATGAAAAGTATGAAAGTAGGTAAGGCTGCAGGGTATGATAGGGTATCGGTAGAGATGCTGAGAAATGGTGGTGGGGTAGTCATAGACATGCTTTACCTTTTGTTTAATAAGTGCTGGAGATCCGGTCAGGTCCCAAAGGACTGGTGTAAGGCTGTAATTGTTCCGCTCTATAAAGGAAAAGGGTCACAGCAGGAATGCAAAAATTACCGTGGCATTAGCCTTCTCAGTGTGGTTGGTAAGTTGTATGCGAAAGTGTTAATTGATAGAGTGGTGAATGAGACTGAACGAAAGATATGGGATGCTCAAGCAGGTTTTAGAAAGGGAATGGGATGCACGGACCAGGTTTTTTCACTACGGTCCATAAGCGAAAAGTTTTTGGCTCAAAACCAAAAGATCTTTTGCGCTTTTGTGGATCTAGAAAAAGCCTACGACAGAGTGGTGAGGAATGAACTTTGGTCCACACTGCGCATGTATGGAGTGAATAGTAGTTTGATACAGGCGCTGAAATCTCTTTATGAGAATTCAAGTGCTTGTGTCAGGATTAACGGGGCATACACTGACTGGTTCGGTATCTCTCGTGGTGTCCGACAGGGATGTGTAGCGTCCCCGTGGCTATTTAATTTATTCATGGACAGTTGTTTAGTAGAGCTGAAAGAGAGTGAATGTGGATTAAGAATGAATGAGTTGCTGGTCAAATGTCTGTTGTACGCCGACGATCAAGTTCTACTTGCATCGTCGGCGAATGACTTGCAAGCGATGGTGACATGCATGAATGAGTCTTTTAACACTTTCGCTGCTAAGCTCAAAATCATGATCCTCGCGCAGTGCTAAAACTGACGCCCCTCGTAGGTCGCGCGCACAGTCATAACGTAAAATGACCAAAGCGGCTCACCTCGTGGGTCGGCCCGCACAGGCGTAAGGTTTGGGTGACTCGCGCTGTAGGTCATCAGCACAGGCGAAACTTGACCCCCCTCGTAGGTCATGAGCACAGTCGTAACGGTGAAACGATAAACTTGCTCGTCTAGTGGGTCACCCGCGCAGGCGTAAGGTTATCGGTGACTCGCGCGGTAGGTCATGAGCACTGTCGAAATGCAATTGAACCGGCTCGCTACGTGGGTTCTTCAGCACTTCGGCCCATTTGTCGCCGACCTACGACGTAGGTCGTCAGCAGTGAAAGTGTTAAAAAGAAAGGAATGAAAGTGAATGTAAGTAAAACAAAAGTTATGGTTCTAGAGAGGAATGATGATGATGAACGTACTGTATGCAGTATTAAGATAGGTGATGAAAAATTGGAACAGGTGAATGAGTTTGGTACTTGGGATGCATGTTTACCAGAGACGGTAAGTGTGAGGGTGATATTGAGAGAAGAGTGAAAGCAGGAAAATAGGGTAAATGGAGCTCTGCATTCTTTTGTGAAAAGTCAACACGTGTCCAAAAAGGCACGGATGGCCGTTCATAACGGAGTGTTAGTCCCAACATTGATGTATGGAAGTGAATCTTGGGTATGGCAGAAGACGCACGAAAGTAGGATTAACGCTGTGGAAATGCGCTCATTAAGAAGTATGTGTGGTGTAACTGTAATGGACAAATTGAAAAATAGTTTAATCAGAGAACGTTGTGGTCTGAAAGAGGATGTAGTGACAAAGATAGAGAAAGGTATGTTGAGATGGTTTGGTCATATGGAAAGAATGGATGAGTGCAGATTAACGAGTGCAACCTATAAGGCAAGCGTAAGTGGAAATGTTGGAAGGGGACGGCCTAGACGTACATATTCGGACCAAATTGGCGACGTGCTTAAAAGGGCCAGGTCAGATCTACCCGAAACCGACGAGCATGCATGAAAGGACTAATGAATGTGGAGGAAGCTAGGGAGGTTTGTCAGGATCGTAGCAAGTGGCGTTCCGTTGTTTCTGCCTACCCCAGTGGGAGACAGGCGTGAGAATATGTATGTATGTATGTATGTATGTATGTATGTTATTTTTTTTATTTTATTTTATTAGAAAAATCTACAGCCTATTACAAACATTCTATAAGATATGTAATATAAACAAATATAACACAGGCCAATTACAGATTTTTCTTAAGATACGTGTATAATGAACAGAAACGTTGTTTTCTGTGAACATACAACCCGGTGTTACATAATACCTAGTGTGCAAAGTTACAAATGATACAAACGGACCAAGTTATATCGTGTAGGTAGCGAAAAATAAAAATGATTTTAAGTACAAAGTTTAGGTACCCATTACAAATGTTCCACTCATCGGAACATAGTCCGATAAAAGTATAAGGCGAGCAATAAAATAAAAATAAAATAAAATAAAAAAATAAAAATTGTTTATTTCAGGCACAGAAACCAATACAGGCGACCCATACATTTCATTGCAGTGCAAATCGTTAAATAAATAATTAAGTAGGTACAATAGACTTATATTAACATAGTTCTATGTTAATTCTATTCAATGGTTATATACATCAATTTGAGACCTGCTATGGTACATAAGCAGCATAGCCTGTCTCAAACTGATATACATGTCTATACACAATTTGTATAATTGAGTTTGTCGAGGAGTACAGCCGTTTATGAAAGGAGGATCTTATCCTTTTTAATAATACGTTAATGTCCGCGACCCCATTCTCAGCGAACATGCCAGACGCACTACACCGCCATGATAGACCGAGCATAGCTCTGAGGGAGTTGTTGTACTGTACACGAAGGGTACTGAAGGTTCCCCTCGTGTAGGTACTCCACAGCTGGCTGGTGTAGAACGCCTGGCAGTACGCCTTGAATAGGGTCACCTTTACTTGAGTGGAGCAGTGTGTAAACCGCCTCGCCAACATGTTGCTTCTGATGACTAGGGCACGCCGCTGCCTTTCCAAGTCATCGTCATCTTTGAGGTTACTCGTTAGAATGTGACCTAAATATTTAAATTTATCGACTACTGCTAGCTTGCTACCACAGAGTTTAAGCGGTACGGTACTTATAGGTCCGTTCCCGGATTTAAAAATCATAACTTCGGTTTTCTTAACGTTGTAAGTTAGGCCGTGTACACACGCATATTTTTCGCATATTGACAGGAGTTTTTGGAGACCTGAGATAGAGGGACTCAGCAGCACCATGTCGTCCGCGTAGCTCAAGTTATTGACGCACTCGCCACCCACGTGGCATCCGACCCTGGTGCTGCTGAGCTCCTTGATCAGTTCGTCCATGTAAAGGTTGAACAGGACTGGTGACGTAAGTCCACCCTGTCTTACGCCGCAATTAAGCGTGTATGTGTGTGAAAGCGAAGTTCCCCACCTAACCTGATTTGCCTGGTTATCATACCAATATTTTAGTAGATCAACAACTTTCTGCGGAACCTTCGTTTTTAGACTAAGTTTACTCCACAACAAGTTGTAGTCTATAGTGTCAAACGCGCGACTTAGGTCTAAAAAACATGCGTATACTGTTGTGTTTTTTGACACATAATATTGAACTGCGTTTTTCAGACTAAAGATTGCCATGTCAGTAGAATGACATTTACGAAAGCCAAACTGAGCGGAATGCAAAGGAATATTGTCTTCGTCTAGGTGTTCATTTAAAATTCTTTCAAATATTTTTGAAATTATTGTTGCCAACGATATAGGCCTATAGTTAGACATACTAGAAGCATCACCAGTCCTATTCTTTATGATCGGAACTACAATCGTTTTCATAAGTTCACCGGGTAAGTAACCATGATCTATACATGAGTTGAAAAGAAGAGTACATTTCTCATAGAGTAAACGGCTGCCATACAATATGTGTTCAACACTGAGGCCGTCGTGGCCGGGAGACTTGCCGCGCTTCATGCTCTTTACACACTTGAACAGCTGATCCGCGGTCACGTGCAGGTGCAGTGCGCCGGCGGAGGGGGGGTGCGCGGCGGGGGCGGCGGCGGCTGCTTCTCCCGGCCGCGGCGGCTCCACACTCGTCTTATCACTACCGCTAGGCTTATCTAGCCGATTTACAGATTTAAATTGACTGGAAAACATGTTAGCAATATCGAAATGATTCTGACTACCGTTTATTGATACAGGTATTTTTGTTTTATAGTTAAGTTTGTTAGTCTCTTTCCAGAAATTAGTAAAATCCTTTCGATATCTGTACATAGCTATTATATTCATTTTAATCTTATTCTCATTGGATTGACACCATTTAAGTTTATTTTTGAAGTCTTTTCTTGTTTTACACATTTCATCAAACAATGTACCCTGCGAGGGGCTACCATATAGGAGCCAGGTCTGGTAGGCCTGCCTAGCAGCTACATGGCAGTCCCTTACATGGTAATTCCAGCCTGTAACATACCTTTTACATTTCTTATCCTTACCCACATAGGACCGAATGGCGGCCTTGGTTATACATTCAATCATCTGAGTATACAGCTGATCTATTGCTTCTTTATGATCAGAGTTTGTGCAGTCACCTTGTGAACATGATAACATGGGCCATGTGTGTGATCTGATATATTTATCACATAGCTCAGCGTAACGACGTATCTGGTCTGATGATCTATTGCCCCATATTATCCTGTTCACACTTTGTTCACTCGGATTTACAATTTTCGGCATAACTACATCTATATAAAAGTCAAGAACAAAAGGAAAGTGATCGGAACCGTAAACATCATTCAAAACGCGAGCACCCGTAAACATGCGACACGCTGCTTGTGTTACGACACAATGGTCTATCCAGCTAGTCGTATGATGTGCGTCACTGCGATACGTATATGTATTAGAAGCCGCTCCTAAGATAGAAATGTCAACACATACCCAGTCCTGGTCCTCACAGTATGCAGTTAGCTCCCGTCCAAATATATGATGCGCTTTCAAAATATCAGCGTTAAAGTCACCCACACATATCACATTTTCTTCACTATTGCTTTCAATCACCGCACTAATGATAGCTAGGCACTCAGTAAACAGTGGTACGTTATCTTCACAGCTAGTAGGCATGTATACTGTCATGAGAATGAAGCTCCGGTCGGTCGCTAGTTGCACGCGCACGGCAGCCACGCGAGTCGACCCCGTGTCGATCGGCGTTACGCAAGGAAACAACGATGTCCTCCACATCACGGCGACTCCTCCATAAGGGCGGCCCTTCAACACGCCCACAGACGTATCTACTGCGGATACACCGTGGTAACTGAAGTCAGGATGAATATTCTGTAGAAAATCCACATCGTCAGGAATAAGCCAGTGTTCTTGTAGAACAACTATGTCATTTGTTTTACATAAGTCACGGACTTGAAGTATATTTCGTTTTATGCCTTTACAATTGAAGGAGGCTAGGGTTGATTTCCTCATTTCGCGCTATTGTTCTTAGCGGGGGATGCCGTTGACGTTGATTGACGTTTGTTTTTATAACGTCTGTACACAACCCCTTTAGGCCAAAATTCTGAGCTCAAAAATCGATTTGTCTGAGCCTGGTCAATCGTTACTCTAAATGACGAAAAATCTGTCTTTTTGTAGGAAGTCAGTTTTTCAACTTTCAGTGCAGCTTGGCCACTTTCCTGTATAAATTCTTGAATGTCTTTTTCAGACGTGTCCGGTTGGAATCTAGATGCGTAGATATAGGAAAATCTAGGCACTACTTTGATTTTGTTCGACGTGAGTGTAGCTTTGCCTTGTTTATTGTAATTTTTCCTCCTTTTTATTTCCCTGTATTTAGTCTTCCTGTACACAACAGTTTTGAAACTTTCGTCAAGGATTGTATCGTTAAATGTATTCTGGTCAAATTTTCTTATTGGACTACTAGTTGCGCGCGTTTTTCTTTTATTTTCAGGGCCGAATCGGGTAGGCGGCCTAAGCGGCGCCTGCGTCACACTGGGGGAGTGCGTCGGTTGCTTCGGCGGCGGCGGCGGTTGCGGCGCTGGCGGAGTTGACGCAGCGGTGTGGGGACCGCGCACAGTGGCGCCACCGGCTTGACGCGGCCGCGGCCGCTCAACTCGCCGAGCCGGTGGTGGCGCCGCGGTCGCCGCAGCGATGACCGTTAGGGACTCACTGACACTACCCTCTTCTTGGTTTCTCAATCTTGAACTGCCTTCATGCAAAAAATCTCTTTTCCTGCTGCAATTTTTGGATTTGTTCGCAGCAGCACTTGTATTAAGAGGTCGTCGTTGCTGTAATGAGTTCGTTTGGATGTTAAGAACTTCCTCTTGAAGGTTTGCTATTTCCGCCGTCTTCACGTAGTCGCACTGAATTTTCAGAACGTCCTGTTTGAGGGCAATTATGTCTTTCAATAGCGTTACAGCGTCGATATGGTCGAAAGTGACTGGAGGCAGGCGATGCAGATCTTTCGCGACGAACACGGGCAGCAGGGTCGAGTCGGTTTCTTTGATGACGTTGATGATGTCTTGCAGGATTCTTTTCTTTTTTCCCTCACCTTTTCTCAAATTACGCAAAAGTGAAGCTTGAACGATAATGTCCCTGGCTACATCCACGTCTTTTTCCAGAAAGTTAAGTTCACATATTTGTAATAAACTTTGTTCGTCCATAACCTCCGATTTACACTGCACAAAGCACAACAATTCATTTATTATCAGATTGCTCTGATTCGTCATATTGGCACATTTAAATCCAACGCAATTAACATTTAAACATTTAAAATCGTATACGTAAGGATGCACTGATGCGTTAGTGCAATTCACGTTTTCGACCACACGCGACGGTGGCGCGCGCGGACATTACAGTTACGTAGGTATGTAGAAATGTATCTTCCTTTCAATAATCTTTTCCCCTGGATGAGTACGTATGATCACGTTATACGGCTCATCTGTAAAATATTATAACTTTTTAGCGTTTTCCTATACTAACCTCTAAAATATATTAACAAGGGTCTCATTTTTCTGAAAAGTCTGAATCTCTGGGCAGATGGACACAATATTAGCACAGTGATTAAAATGATAATGCCCCAAGTGATAAGCTATGAGGTGTCTATTAATTAGTTTAACATTTGTGCTGCAGGTGATATCAAAAGACTCGAACGTGATGCTGGTGGCGCTGGGCGGGCGGCTGCTCGGCCAGTTGGCGACCGGCCTACGCAACAAGTTCCAGCCGTACGCCTGCGCGTGCGTCCAGGCCATACTCGAGAAGTTCAAGGAGAGGAAGACCAACGTCGTGACGGTGCTGAGGGAAGCTATCGACGCCATTTATCCTTGTGTGAGTTGATTATATTAATTTCTTTAGATTTGTCAGAGTGTTGGCCGAGAGAAAGGAAGCGAATGTGGGTAGTCCGCCGTAACGATGGGTTGACGATATAATGAGAGTCGTCGGAGCTACGTGGATACGAGACGCTCAGGAAAGAAGAGGGTGGCATAAATAAATTGATACCCAGCATTGGGTGGATTCAGACTGTGGATGATGATGATAGGTGGTTCCAATCTACATCCTGTCATTGGGGGACTAAATCTCCGCCCCACCCTGCCCCCCTCCAACCCAGCATCCGTTTACTGTAAAGTAAAGTTTAGCCCGGCAACCAGCGCCAGCATCCAAATCGGCAAACTGCGCCTGCATTGGAACCTAAGATTACTAGCTGTTGCCTTCGACTTAGTCTGCTTTGACTCTTAAGAAGTATCCTATGTATTGACCTAGACTAGAGCATGTTCTAGTTGTGTGCCAAATTTTATTTCATTTCGTTCAGCCGTTTATGAGTTATGGGCCACAAACATTGTCACAAACTTTCATATTAAAAATGTTAGCAGGATAGGATGAAAAGAAATAGCGGAAGTCAAATCACTCTCGGCCTCACATCTATACAGGGTGAAATTAATATCATTAGCTTAAAAGGTTCTACTTTAAAAGGATGCTAATGATATCAATTTCACCCTGTATAATTGCGAAGGTTTTTCCAGTTCTTTGTTTTTCTATCGATTCTCTTATTAATTTTTCATAAAAAACTTCTCATCTCCTACAGACAAACCTGGAAGCGATAATGGAAGACATGCTGGCCGCCTTCGACAACAAGAACCCGTCAATAAAGGCGGAGTCTTCGTTGTTCCTCGCGCGCGCTTTGTGCCACACCCAGCCCGCGGCGTTCAACAAGAAGCTGATCAAGGCGTACGTGGCGGGCCTGCTGAAACTGATCGAGAGCGCCGGCAAGTGTCTCAAATTACTACTGTACTAGCTAACGTCAATAAAGGCGGAGTCTTCGTTGTTCCTCGCCTCGCTGTGCCACACCCAGCCCGCGGCGTTCAACGAGAAGCTGATCAAGACATACGTGGCGGTCCTGCTGAAGATCATCGAGAGTGCCGGCAAGTCCCTCATATTACTAGCACCTACTAGCCAACGTTAATAAAGGCGGAGTCTTCGTTGTTCCTCGCTCGTGCGTTGTGTCACACCCAGCCCGCGGCGGCAAGTCTCTTATGTCGAAAATATCATACATATTAGCAAAAACATTAATTTGGGAATTAGGATAAGATATTAAGAAATAATATACTCACACAAGAATGTTTGTCTGTAAGGGTCAGCGCACACCTAGCAGGGAACTGTTGGAGCAGTTTTCATGAATCAGGCGATTATGAACTCAATTGCAATTGAAATAGAGTTAAAATAGCGTGCATAATTCCTTGTGACGGTTGGCGATATTTCTTGCACGCTATTCAAATCTATTTCTATTATTGAGTTCATAATCAATTGATTAATTCAGTTCACCGCTAGGTGTGGGCTGACGCTAAGTGTGTGTAAACACATCGCTTCAATAATATAATAATGTAAAGCCTGACCAGGAAAATAAAAAACCTGGATTGGGGGCGCTGCAATCGACCAAGTCACCAAAAAACCTCGCCATGTTGCGGAAAATCATTGGAACTAATCTTTGTACTTGGAACTTAGTGTTCGAGGCGAGGCGATGGCGAGGTTTTTTATATTTCTGGTCAGGCTTTACCTATTCACTTAAAAAAATGGTTAAGTTATACTTTCACGCAATCAGAAACTCTATGCACTTGCTTCATATTCCTTGCCATCAAAACATTGATATAACGCTGTTATCATTCTAGACCCGTCAGTGCGAGACGCGGCTGCCGAAGCGCTCGGCACGGCGACCAAGCTAGTCGGCGAGAAGAACATCGCGCCACACATCGGCAAGCTGGACAACCTGAAGGAGCAGAAGATCAAGGAGTTCGCTGATAAGGTACACATTGATGTATGTTCTCTTTATGTCTATTCGTAGCGGCAGATGTAGCTTCAGATGTCATCTATAGGTAGTATTCATACTTTTATGTAGATACATCAGATTTTTTTTGATAATGCAAAAAAAAATACGTTAAAACTATTCTGATTCTCATTCTCATCTAGATCAAAAATTTTACATTTCTTACCTTTATACAGGGTGTAACAAAAGTAAAAACAAACATTTCAAACGTGAAGAGAATCTCTTGTTTTGAAGAGATTTGGAAGTAGGAATGGGCTGGTCATATCTGCCAAAGAACTGACAACCGATGCACGATGGGGTGTCAGAGTTCTAGATTGGAGACCACGAACTGGTAGGTGTAGTGTGGGACGCCCTGCTGCCCACTGGACAGACGACCTAAAAAAGGTGGCGAGAAGCGACTGTATGAGGAAGGCCGAGGACAGAGTCTTGTGGCGCTCCTTGGGAGAGACCTATGTTCAGCAGTGGACGATAATAGGCTGATGATGATGATGATGAGTAAAGGCAATTGTGCTCAAAATGTATTAGGATTGTTAAAAAAAAATCCCTTTTAACTTGCAGGCCGTGATCCAAGTGAAAGTGGCTGCTCCGAAGAAGGAAACTAAGTCGAAAACCGCCCCGCCCTCTGCCAAGGGTGACACTAAGCCGGCAGCCGGCTCTGCACAGCCGAAACCTGTCAAACGTCCCGCCGCCGGTAATGTTGATTTATTTCTTATTTGATTACTACAGTGTGTAGGGGACACCCTTCTACAGACTGAAACTGTGAACTCAGACCATCAAACTGAACAACTTTCACTATGGAGTCTACATCAGGAAACGCCAAAAATTCTCAGCTGTTTCATATACAAAACTGCTTTACCTACCAGACTCAAATGTATGGGACAGCGGATTTTTTCGCTTTTCCTGATGTAGGCTCCATAGTGAAAGTTGTTCAGTTTGATGAAAGCAGACGCCTCAAGGAACCCGTATGGGAAATTTGGTTGCAAAGATTAAACAAACAAATGCTCGCTTTTTTTGGGCAGATTCTGAAAATCAACACTTTGGAGATCTCTCGTGTGCGGAGAGAAGATCGCAGTGGTTAGGACATAGAAGTGAAAGGTTTTGAGTATCGGTGTACTGATTTATTTAGGCTTTTGCCCCTTGTTATATACAAATCAGCGGTTCCCTAATGGCTAAACCGCCGAGTAAATGTACATGTGGGTATCCCCACAAGCACAATAAATGTTCAATTCATCAGATCATATTTCAACTTGTAAAATTCTAGGACCGATCAAGAAGCCAGCAGCCGCCAAGAAGCCAGCAGCGCGAGGCCAGCCCAGCCCGCCGCGTGAACAAGAGTTGTCGCAGGAAGAAGTGGACGCCAAGGCTGAGATGTTGTTCGCCGCCGACGTTCTTATCGGTAAATAATATATAAAAGACTAGAATATAATGTCGTACAAGGCGACTTTGGTATAAGGTTCGTTGATTGCAAGCAGAGTCCACCATAAATTATCTCTTGACTTTTCTTACTAATCCATGCTTTTTCTATCGCTGTCTTCCGTTCGCAACGCTCCCGCTATCTTAATTCTGGTTCCAAAACAGATTAGAATAATTTCCCGGGCTCGCTGGATTTCATTGTCTGATCGTGTGAGTGGTCGCCGCTATTGATACGAAAAGAAGAAGTGGTGGCCACTGTTGATCCTGGTTTACAGAAGTTGAACCGTTGAGAATGTGGTATGGATATAAAAAAGCGGAAAATGCAGTTATGCCAACGACACAGGCACAACATTTAAACAGAAATTTTGCAGCTGCCTTGCAGTTTAAATGCAGTCTGTTTGTATTCTTATAAAAAGCTTGTTACGGGCTTAGATCAAAATAAAATTAATGGATAGGCCTAAAGCGCGGTAAGTTGAAGCAAACTGCTGCATTTCCATTTCTTACGAAAAAGTCTACCAAGTGAAATTGAAGAAGTTGAAGATGTCATGTACGTACATTATTAATTTGAACTGGCAGTAGTTTGTAAATTTTGTAATTGTAGCAAACATTCTGACCACCCTGCGAGGAGTTTTAGTCATGAGTTTATGTATGTATGAACACTTGATATGTTTCGACAGGTCTAAGCGACGGTAACTGGAAGACACGCCTCTCATCGGTGCAGAGCGTCCACTCTTCCATCCAGGGGCTGACGGCCGCCGACGCGCCGTCGCAGGTGCTGCTGCGGGTGCTGCAGAGGAAGCCGGGCCTCAAGGACACCAACGTGCAGGTGCTGAAGGCCAGGCTCGAGGCCTGCAAGCACGTAACCGAGAACTTCCCCGTGTCCACGTGAGTATGCTTTATTATTTATATTGTAGAGTAGATGGCATCTTATTTAGTTTTAAATCAGTGAAGAGATTTGTTGTTATATGGTCTCTTAGGTCCGAATTAAATAGTACTCTGTTATTTATTATGCATGCTATTTATTACGCATAAGCATATGCTCACGACTATATTCTCCGAGGAGGTAGTCAGAGATATTCTGGAACCTCAGATCATCCAAGTTTCACCAGTAGTACCGAAACTCTGTCCAGTGTGACGAGGGGTGAGCTCGGCGCCATTTATAATGAGCAGTGGTTACAATACATGTCTCGAAATTGAAGCATGCAGGTTTCCTTACGATGTTTTCCTTCACCGAAAAGAATTCTGAATTTTGTGTGTAGGATCGCGCGCGTCCCCATACAAAATGTACTAGAAATAATATCCCAAAATCGCAGCGATAATATCGCTGCAATGTGCGGAGGCCTTCATGCTACGGTCTCGGGCGCATTTAGTTTATGTTGGCGTAAAATTAAGCAACGTCAGATTAGGTCAGTATTTGGATGGGTAACCGTTTACGTGGTATTGTTCATGCTTTGTGTATGCGTGCTTCCGTCAGTGTAGCTTTTGTTAAGCCAGGTCAGAGATAAACAGGGTGTAACAAAACACTTAAATCCGCTTTTTACGAATTCAGGTTTGCTTCCGTTAGTACAAGTTGTTCAGTTTGATGGTCTGAACCACCCCTGAAAGTTTCGGAACGGTAAAATAAAACAACCGGTATATTCTTAAATCATCGTCCCACAGGATAGCAGCAGACTTCATACTACAAGACGTGGTAACGAAACTCGGTGAGGCTTCCTGCTCGTCCATATCGGCCGACTGCCTCACCCTGCTGGCCGAGGCGTGCGGCCTCGAACACGTTCTGAACGAGGCGCTCACGTTCGCCATGGACTCGCAGAAGAACCCCAAAGTGCAGTCCGAGCTGTTCATTTGGATGGCTAACGCTATCAAGGAGTTCGGGTTTACGTGAGTATTTGAAATTATACTATAGGATAACAGCAAACTTCATCCTACAAGACGTAGCAGGCTTCCGACACACTGCCGTAGCAATCGAGATAAGTACTTACACTTTGGCGCATCGTAAGCGATGCGCTTGTATGAATAATGCTACTCAATCGAGACGGCAACGCTGTATACGTCGCGCGCTGTACGAAGTAAGAACAACGCTGAGTCAAGCCATAGTGTAATTAAACTAGTGGTTAACGCTCGGAGGTCGCACGTGCGTGGGGCGCGGAAGGAGCGTGTCCCAGTAAGTGCCGGTACCGACTTACCTGCGCGCGCGGTACTGACTTTGCCAATGCCCCGTCCCCCGCACACCGCGCGAGCATAGACCCGCCGTTCCGCTGAGCGCATCCACTATTATTATGATTACGCTATGGTCAAGCGTCATTAGATACATTTTCGCGCGTTCTGTCTGGCAGTAGGTAATTAAAGCGTGAGAGTTTATCGTTTTCTAAGGAGGTGATGTATCTAGTAATCTGTGAACGTAGTAACCAAACTCGGCGAGGCTTCCTGCTCGTCCATATCGGCCGACTGCCTCACCCTGCTGGCCGAGGCGTGCGGCCTCGAACACGTTCTGAACGAGGCGCTCACGTTCGCCATGGACTCGCAGAAGAACCCCAAAGTGCAGTCCGAGCTGTTCATTTGGATGGCTAACGCTATCAAGGAGTTCGGGTTTACGTGAGTATTTGAAATTATACTATAGGATAGCAGCAGACTTCATCCTACAAGACGTAGCAGGCTTCCGACACACGGCCGTAGCAATCGAGATAAGTACTTACACTTTGGCGCATCGTAAGCGATGCGCTTGTATGACTAATGGTACTCAATCGAGACGGCAACGCTGTATACGTCGCGCGCTGTACGAAGTAAGAATAACGCTGAGTCAAGCCATAGAGTAATTAAACTAGTGGTTACGCTCGGAGGTCGCACGTGCGTGGGGCGCGGGAGGAGCGTGTCCCAGTACGTGCCGGTACCGACTTTGCCAATGCCCCGTCCCCCGCACACCGCGCGAGCATATTCCCGCCGTTCCTCTGAGCGCACCCACTATTATTATGATTACGCTATGGTCAAGCGTCATTAGATACATTTTCGCGCGTTCTGTCTGGCAGTAGGTAATTAAAGCGTGAGAGTTTATCGTTTTCTAAGGAGGTGATGTATCTAGTAATCTGTGGACGTAGTAACGATCCTCGGCGAGGCTTCCTGCTCGTCCATATCGGCCGACTGCCTCACCCTGCTGGCCGAGGCGTGCGGCCTCGAACACGTTCTGAACGAGGCGCTCACGTTCGCCATGGAATCGCAGAAGAACCCCAAAGTACAGTCCGAGCTGTTCATTTGGATGGCTAACGCTATCAAGGAGTTTGGGTTTACGTGAGTATTTTGGTTTGATGGAAATTGTATGTTTTATTGACCTCGAAATAATGAATTAAGGGCAGGACGCATAAGGATAATGTCTACTACTACCATAGACATCTTATATACAAACTAGACTCACAATCAACGTTCGAAAAATGGCACAACCAAAAGAGCTCAGATGAGCTCTTTTTTTGTACTAGCTGACAGTTAACAAGCGAAATACGACTATGTTTATGAATCAAGTAAAACGTATTAGTGACAACCAGCAGCATGTATACTTAATTTGAGCGGGTTTTTCGTCAATGTGGACAAACATTTGCTAAGATTTTATATGACACTGTGGGTCTAGTATAAGAGGTCAATGACTACTACATATGGGGTCGATCCTTATATTTCCATGTTGGTCCATAGATATAGTTGTTCAGTTTGATAGTCTGATCATCTCAGACCTTTCAGTCCAAAACTTTCAGACCCTGTATTCCTCGAGTGGTCGGAGATATTCTAAAAACTCAGAACATTCAAGTTTCACTAGTAGTACCGAAACCTCTATCCAGTGTGACGGGTATTAAGACCATCGCCACTTATAATGGACAGTGGATACAATACATGCGTCGAAATTTCGGTGACGAGTGCCAATTTCCTCGCTACCGAACTATAGTTAAATTTCACCTCACAGATTAACTATCAGATAGTATAGGTTTCGACAAGTTTAAATCTTTTGGCAGATCTTTGACGCTATTCGTCCCTATCGCGAGCGTTTCAAAACAAGATTTTCAATCGGTAAATAAGAAAGAGTCGGTGCTAGGCGAGTCGCTTTACAATTTAGCTCAACTGCAACTTAAAACAAATTTACTTTCTTGCAAAGATAATGTTATTATTTTATTCTTCCTTTCACAGTACAAACATAAAGTCAATAATCACGCACTCAAAGAAAGCGCTGTCAGCCACCAACCCGAACGTGAGAACAGCGACCGTCAACTTCCTCGGCATACTGTCCCTCTACGTGGGACCCTCCCTCATAAGCCACTTCGACAGCGAGAAGCCTGCCACCAAACAGCTGATCAGCTTGGAGCTAGACAAACATGCCAACAGCAGTCCCCCCACACCGACCAGGCAGATAAACTCTGTCACTAAGGTCAGTATACTCTGTAATTATCTCTTAATCCTAGTGGATGGCTTTTTAGGACCAGACACGCTTAAATACATACACAGTTTCGCTTAAATACGTGTTATCAAATCTAGAGATAAGACACCTTCTGTCTCGCTGCTATGCTATGATAGAACAGGTCGACTTGGAAAAGATAGGGTCCAACTTTCAACCGTCCGATGACAAGTGTAGTAGTCCAAAACAAAATAAACCAACTAGAGAGCCTAATAGAGCCTATAAGTACGTCAACGTTATTTTGCGCGTTTACTCGCTCTATTTTGCGCCGAGTGAAAAAGCGAACAACATTGGGATGGAATTATTTGGAAAACGAAAGTCTGCAGGAATTCAATTTGTTTTTTTGTTGTTATCGATTGAACGTGTTGCATAGATATAAATTTGTATTATTTAGCCCCACTTGCGCCAACCTGGGTTAGCAATAAACTCTAGGTTAAGTTGGTAACCCATGATTTTTTGTATAGGAAAACAACTGAAAGAGCTATTTTATCCGGAGTTAATTGCTAACCCGTGGTTGGCGCAAGTGGGGCTTAATACTTTTATTAACTTGATGTAATTTCCACAGTCTGCAAGCAAAGCGTCAGTGGGCGACGACTTGGACGAACCGCTCGAAGACGCGGCGGACGACGAGCCTGCTGCCGTGGAGGACAACAGAGCACGCACCGACATAGCACCTCTGATCACCGACGCGCTGGTCGCCGAGATGAACGACAAGAACTGGAAGGTAACGTACAACATACTCCTATAAATAGAAATACACTAGACGACCGCGGCCAACTTTGTATCGCCTTAGAATCTTCCCGACACACACTTTTTTTAGCCTATTTTCGTCACGGATTGTGTAGCATTCTAATGGTGAAAGAAGTTATTCAGATCGGCCCAGTATTTCCGGAGCCTATTCAATACACAAAAACAAAAAATCAAATCTTTCTTCTTTATAATATTAGTATAGATTATTTGTAGTCATTTGCTAAGTTAAAGGCCTGTTGGAACTTGACAATGACAACATGTTCAGATTGAAAGTCAACCTCGAGGCTGGCTTTCCACCAGAGAATCCACCATAAAAAATCCACCAATAGGATAGCTTCAATTTCCTTATGAAGCCATCAAGCTATTGGGGGATTTTTTTCTTCGCCCGCAGACTCGCTACCTCGCACAAGTGGTATTATAGTGCATTTGAAATGTAATATTAATTTTATGAAATAAATGAATATGAAAGCCATTGTTATCGGGCCTGCGTGGTAGTATGGCTAGATTCCTCTCGCTCTCTTATTAAAAGTATAGGTTTTATACGTATCTTTCTCCCGGATGTATGATATATTGGTCCTTCGTAATATGCTGCCCTCAAATCAAACCTTACAAAACCGTCAGTAAATTAAGTTGGACCCTGTATGTTTAAAATTCCTTTCATAACTGTTCAGCATTTTAAGCGTGAACGATTTTGTAGATCAACAAATAAATACACATACTTTTCACTTTTTTTTTTTTTTATAGTAGATTAAGATTACACACGGAGGGCAGGAAAGTAAGAAAGGCCTCAGATCTTATGTGACTGTTGACTAAGGCGAAGCCGAGGTCAACAAACATGTGATCTGAGGCTTTCTTATTTACTACCCGAGGTTAGTATACTATTTTTCTCTTCGACGGAGGTGCAAAGAGACAACTTCGTTTAGCGCAGCGGGACGAAAATTGACGCTTTCCATCCGGAGGGAAAAAAGAAACATTAGTATCTTGTACAACACGAAAATGTCTAATAAGTTTCAATGCTTTTATCTTTCAACAGGTGCGCAACGAAGCGCTAGACAAAGTAAAAGCGTTGATAACCAACTCGTCGCCGATCAAGTCGTCACTGGGAGAGTTGCCGGCCGCCCTGGCGTGCAGACTCGTCGACTCTAACTCCAAACTAGCACAGAGCGCGCTTGGCATCTGCGAGCAGTTGGCTGTGGCCATGGGACCCAAGTGTAAACACCATGCTAGGACTTTCTATCCGGCTTTCTTTCAAGGTTAGTTGTATAACATTGAATTGAGGAGCTGGATATCTTGGTTAAAAATACTAGCGTATTTAAAAACTACTAAAACTAGCCCATGGAGATTTTCAGCGAGACACCAAAATGTGTACAAAATTACAGTACAATTCGGGTTACCATTATACAAGTAGCTTGTCACCACAAAACTACGTGAATGCTGGCTTAGAATAGACTACCTGAGAACACTAAGGGATATGATTTCTTTTGTTATCGTGTGACATTTTTGTTAAATACGGACCTTCATACAACATCACGCTGTTAAATTAATTGTAGCCGGAATTATCGAAAATATTATTCCTCGGGTATGCTTGTTTCCTCACGATGTTTTTTCTTCACACATAATATTCCGTAATATTGATACAGGCCAGAAGTCGAATCGCCGCCTCGATTGAGTCGCAAGTCTACCATATAGGTTATCACCGCTCTGACCATACCTTGAGTGTTGGTGTCGGTTCTTAATAGCCTTCACCGAGTCACGTTGCAGGGTTTGCCTCGAACACTTGTCTCTCGCGTGGTGTTCGCGCGGTTCGCGTCTCAGCCTGCCACGAGGCTCCAAAATCCTTCTCAGTTGTTCTTACTCAAAAACAATCCTCGAGATTGGATAGACACTCCCTCAAACTACTTGACACTGGCGAAATCTAACAAGGAAACGCCATTAAATAAAAATAGAAATAGCCTTCACTACTGATGCAGTAACATGTCTTGTCGGCAGCTCTCGGCGACAGTAAGCAGTGGATCCGTGCGGCGGCGGTGACCTGCGTGGAGACGTGGTGCCGCCACGCGGGCGCGGCCGCCCCCTTCGAGGGGGAGATGGTGTTCGACGCGCTGAAGGCTGGGTCTCCAGTCTTACGCGCCTGCCTGCTGCAGTGGCTGGCCGATCATCTGCCCAACGGTAAGACGAGTTCATTAAGAAGTAGAGGACTTTTCAACGTCTTCTGAGCTTTGGATGTCTTCAACAAAACAATAAAAATAAATTTAGTGTAATTACTAAATAGCCTTGTAAAATAAAACCGCCTATCACCCGATACCATAGGAATTCCAAAAAAGAATGAGCCATCCACACTCCATTACGTGCAGCTTGACCTTTGCCCTGTCAATGATTGTTCAGGGTTTGAATTCCATTTTTGTCTATTTATTCTTCGTGCTTTATCGTATAACAAGCTTGGCTTTCGACCTCCCGAATTTTATTTTGTTTTGCTAGTTAGATTTTGCACATTTACTTATTAACATAACGGCTGCCATTAAACTTTAATTCTAAGGAAATGATATGTGAAGAATACACATGATTATTTAGATAGGACATATAAATAATTTCACAACACATCTCCATAATGATGTATAATAAATCTCCCTCCAGTGCCATTGAAGTCGTTCCCGCGCGAGGAGCTGTCTGTGTGCGTGCCGACGCTGTTCGGGTGCCTGGAGGACCGCGCCGCCGACGTGCGTAAGGCCGCCGCCGACTGCGTCTACCCCTTCATGCTGCACCTCGGCTACGAGGCCATGCACAAGCAGCAGGACAAACTTAAGGTTCGTGCAATGATGAAGAGGTCAATGGGTTCGTGTCTGTCCCCCACTACATTCTCGCCGAGAAGGGCCAAGAACGAGAATGTGGATGCCCTTCATTGTTCTTGCGGCTTCGTGAGGCGTAGTCATTTTCCTTGGAAGTTCTTGCAGATAATTCTCGCCGAGAAGTTCTCGCGAGAGTGCAGTGCCTGCTTTACTATCGAAACTACTAGCTTTTTCCCTACGACTTTGTACGCGTAGATTTTTTTTAAGCTTTGAACCATATTTGACCATATTTTGTGTAAATATGACCTCAATTGGTATACAAACGAAACAACGATTATACAGGATGTCCCAAAACTTAATATCAAGCTGGAAACAGGTCAGTTTATATCTGTTCAGGAAAACGAAATCGACGTTTGTTCGTTTTCGAGATTTTGTAAAATTTTTTTACCAATGTGTGAATCGCCACTCGGCGCCGAATTTACAAATTAGCATTATTTTTCATAGCATATTTTTTATGCAATCCTGAATATTCCCGCTATTGGGCACAATTTCAAATAGAAGCATTACCGGCATACTTTTTTAATCGTTATCATTTGTCAGACTTGCGCTAACTTTTTTTTCTCTGGCAACTTTGTATACAGACTGAAAAAAAAGAACGGCGCTAACGTGGCAAGTTATTTCAAAAGATGACCTAATTAAATATTTTTCTTACAGCCTGGTTCGAAATCGGTAGTGCAAGGGGCGTTAGACAAAGCAAGACCTCTCCTGCCGGTGCAACCTCTGCCAAGTAAAGGCAAGAAGGAAGAGTCGCGTGGAGTTAAATCTGCGGGGGCATCGAAGAAGGAAGCCGAGAAGAAAGCTGTTCCTGTTAAGGGCAAGGTTAGTTATTCGTTGTGGACTAGAAAGATAACTTCTTCTTTAGAGGTGTTAGAATTCCCAGGATTTTGCTTGCTTGGGAGACAGTGGTTAGAAGGACGGATCAGTCTTAAACAATTAAATTGCGGTATTCATTTTGTATGCATTCATTATCTGCTCCAAGAAAAATGCTAATTTTCATACAAATACTATTTTAAATAACAGAACGAACAGTAACGGTATCGAAATATAGATGACGTTAAATAAAAAGAGCACACAATCTCATGTACAGTTTGCACAAAGTGTGCATGTGCAGACGCCATTTCGGAAATCAAAAAGGTTCTATAGAGTGCCGGACCTGTGCTAACATTAAAAATGCCTCCTAAAACCATTCTCTATTCAAAAAAGTTCTCTATCACCAGGCACCAGCAAAACCGACCTCAGCAGCAAACCGCGGCAAGAAAGACGACGAGGACTGCTCCCCGCTGTTACCCAACAACAACCTGAAAAACCAGCGCATCATCGACGACCAGAAGCTGAAGGTGCTCAAGTGGAACTTCACCGTGCCCAGGGAGGAGTTCTTCGAGCTTCTGAAGGAGCAGATGACGGGCGCCGGGCTGAACAAACAGCTCATTGCTAACATGTTCCATAGCGATTTTAGGTAAGTAAAAGGCTTCTTAACGGTGTACAGCCAACCAATTCGAAATTTACGCCACTTTAGAATACCTTAAACTTACTGCAAATAATTTGCTTGAAATAGACTTTGAACGCACGTCGGTGTTGGTCGGAACCTGTCCAAGTGGGCTTTCATCGATGGATATCGGATCTCAGGTGTGAATGTGGTATTGCTGCTCAGACTTCCTGCCGGAATACCTGCATGATTCCACTACATGCGCGCGACGCGGCTTTGCTGCATAGAAAATTACCCCTTCCTGCGCTTCAGTTTCTTTTCCCGGAGTCTTAGGCAGAGTTCTCCACTTTGGGCAGTCTTGCCATATCGACACCCTATTTGAAGATGAAACCTTGTTATTCGGACGTTTGCCAAATGTTAGACATTTCGAAATTTAGTTACGAATTTTAACTATCGCCCGCAAAATACGTCCACTTGATTACACTTTAGAAAATATATTGTTATAAACTATCCCCTAATGACATCAGAGTTTTAATTTCCCCAAACCCTTCACAGATACCATCTAAAGGCGATAGAATCTCTGTCAGACGACCTCCACGAGAACGGCAACGCGTTGATGTGCAACCTGGACCTGGTGCTCAAGTGGCTGACGCTGCGCTTCTTCGACACGAACCCGTCGGTGATCCTCAAGGGCCTGGAGTACTTGACGGTCGTGTTCCAGTATCTGATGGACAATGACTACACTATGGCCGAGTACGAGGCTAACTGCTTCATACCTTACTTGGTACAGAAGGTTCGTGTCATCTATACTTATAAAACAGTTCCTTGACTGACAGACAACGCACAGCCTAAACTGCTCAAGAAACTTTAAATTTTCAATGTACAGGGTAAATTTGATATCATTGGCATCCTTTTAAACTAAGAGTACCCATCAAAATGACTTTTACTATGGGAGCAAACCGCTCGTAGCAAAAAAAATCTGCTGTTCCATACTTAAGCCCACTCGACTCAAATGTATGAGATAATAGTAAAAGTTGTTCAGTTTGATGGGTAGACTCATAGTTTAAAGGGATGCTATAGTATTAGGTACACACCGAGGACAGGAAAGTAAGAAAGGTCTCAGATCTCATGTAATTCTCATGTAACGGCGAAGCCAAGGTCAACAAACATGTGATCTGAGGCTTTCTTATTTACTGTCTGAGGTTAGTATACTATTATGACGTGTCAATTGAGGAGAGGTGGTTAGCCTTTTAATCCCTTAGTCACAGAGGATTATATTGTACAGAGTAACAGCTTCATACAAGCTCGCAAAAGCGGCGCATCACTACATGCGCAGCGCGTTTGTGTGCGCGTTCACCTACGGGGCTCACCAACGAGGCCGAGGGGACACTTTGGCTATGCATCGGGTGGTTACGGCGTAACGAGGGTGTGAATTTAATGTGTGCGACAACGTCAATTCTTCCTTTTGGAAAGGCAAAGAGATTGGAGACACTGACCTCTATGGATTATTTTCTAGTAGAATGAATTCTTTTTTAGTAGAATGTCATCTAAGAATGTCATGTGAATTTAATGTGAGAGATATATCGTAAGTCGTTTAATATTATTAATCAAAAATATCGAAATGGTTAATTATTGCACTGTGTGCTTTAATAATACGAGGAGGCACACAGACATCTCCTTCTTCATATACCCCAAAGATCGTGAGAGGTAAGTACATACAGTTTTTGAGTCACCCGCGTAAAGCGGCGGAAGCGGGCAGCAACGTTTCTTAGTAATTAATTACACAGAACTCATAAAGAAAATTGCCGTATATATTGGAAAGTGCTGC
This sequence comes from Agonopterix heracliana, assembly GCA_963693445.1. Taxonomy (NCBI): domain Eukaryota; kingdom Metazoa; phylum Arthropoda; class Insecta; order Lepidoptera; family Depressariidae; genus Agonopterix; species Agonopterix heracliana. The sequence continues at coordinate 8,069,572 of OY856321.1, forward strand.
CGTATACTGTGTTTTTGTCCCCTAAATTGCCGTATATTACGGTAATTGCCGTATAAAGAACAACACTGATGAGAAAGAAGAATAATATTTTTCTCATAGGGGATTTTCTGACAACTAATAAAATGACGAAAATGGCTCGAAAACTTTTTTATAATGATTATGAAAGCTAAAAGATTGTCGCATTTTTGAGACGGACTAAGAAATCATAAAGTCACCTGTTTAGTGATGATCATGCCATTGAATATGTATAATGTTGAAATAATAGGTAAAGCCTGACCAGGAAAATAAAAAACCTCGCTATGTTGCGGAAAATCATTGGAGCTAATTTTTGTACTTGGAACACTAACATTAAAGGTGACAGTCGATTGCAGCGCCCCCAATCCAGGTTTTTTATTTTCCTGGCCAGGCTTTACCTAATGTTATTGTTAACTAAAAAAATAAAATGAAATCAAAAGCTTTTGTGGGATTTAAACATACAATTGGTTTTTGAAGTTCGTTAATTTTTTTTTACGTAACCTAACCTAACATTAATCTTTTTCAGACGAAATGAGTGGCTCAAGACTGTATGTCGGGAAGATTTAATTACCAAACTTGACGATGATAGAAAAAGACCAAATTACAAAATTTGTGAAGAACATTTCGAGACAACATGCATTACTTTTTCGAAAACTGGAAATGTAAAATATTTATCTGTCTACGCGTTCCCAACATTAAATCTACCCACGATGATGAATATCGGTGCCAGTACAAGTCAAAGCCAAAATGAATTATGGCATCATGATCAGAGTATTCAAAATATATCAGTAGCTAACGAACCAGTATGTTCTAACACACTGGAAAAAGAAATATCAATGTTATCCGATACTATATCCCTCTCAGTAGCTAACGAACCAGTATGTTCTAACACACCGAAAAAAGAATTATCAATGTTATCCGATACCATATCCCGCTCAGTAGCTAACGAACCAGTATGTTCTAACACACGGGAAAAAGAAATCTCAAGTTTATCCGATACCACATCCTGCAGCGTACAAACAGATGATGTTCCAAATACCGAAATAATCAACAGGATCGGTTGTGATAGTAGACAGTCGCAAACCGCTCTCAGTCTTTCGGCGAATTCTCCAAGAAAAAGAAAATTACGCCAACAACTTAAAGAAAGTAAAAGAGCTAAACCAGATTTAAACAAAGTTACAAAAACCGATTTTTTAAAGTTGTGTGACAAGTTTATGAGTAAAAGCATGTCCCAACTTATAAAATGGCAAATAAATTTAATACGTGGAAGTAGTGGAAATCGACACAGCGATGCCTTTAAATTTTTTGCACTTAGTCTCCATTATTCAGGACCTGCTGCTTATAGATTCCTAAGAAATACGTTTTGTTTACCTTCCTTGACTACTTTGCGAAATTTAGTTATGCCAATAGGTACCAAAATTGATGAAAGAATACTCACTGCTTTAAAAACCAAGGTAAATAGAATGGTACCGCAAGAAAAAATTTGCAGTGTGAGTGTGGACTGTATGTCCCTAAAAGAAAATATCTGTTACGATATTCGAAACGATCGTATAATAGGTTTTCATGAAATAAACGGCCAACAGAAACCATTTTTTGCAAAATATGTGATCGTTATAATGATTCGTGGAATAATTGTTGGATGGAAGCAACCAGTTGCATATTCATTTCTTGCGCAATGTAAAAATTATCCAGATGTGTCTAGCTGGATTGACGAAATCATTTCATTGTTGATTGAAATTGGTCTTGATGTTCGTGCTTTCATATCCGACTTAGGTTCCGATTTTGTAAGTGCTTCGAAATCACGTGCAGTAAATGTTGACAAAACATATTTTGAGGTAGACGGCCATAAAATCTATTATGTGTTTGACGTTCCACACCTGACTAAATGTGTTAGGAACAATCTAAAAACATGTGATTTCATATATGATGGACACAAAGTTGCAAAATGGTCTGATATCAGAGATATGTATAACCATGACAAAAAAAATGTACTTAGATTAGCCCACAAATTGACAGACATTCATATGAATCCTAACAACTTCTTAAAGATGCGTGTGAAGTTAGCTGTACAGGTACTCAGTCACACTGTTTCTGCGGCGATAAAAACCTACATAGATTTAAAATTAATGGATCCATCAGCGAGAGACACAGCTGAATTTGTAGACAAAATCAACAAATTGTTTGACATACTGAATTCTAGTACTTTGCGGTCTCCTAATAAATTCAAAAGAGCTTACTGTGGCGAAGCGTTTCAAATCCAATTTTTACAAGAAATGTTAGATTTTTTCAAAAATTTGAATTTACGGAAGATAGGTACAAAGGCTGATGTAACCAAAACCATGAATTTCATTAGGGGATTTCAAATTTCTATAAAATCGTTAATGAATCTTTTTGAAGATTTGCAATCAATTGGAGTAAAGTTCATACTGACGAGACGTATCAATCAAGACGCTCTAGAAATTTTTTTCGGAAAAGTAAGACAGGCAGGTGGGAGTTGTCAAGAACCTACTTGCTATCAACTTGCCAATGCCTTCAAAAAATTGTTTGTATGCAGTATTTTAAAGACAACAGATGGTACAAATTGCCAGGAAGATTTTGATAGCTTGCTCATGAAATACGAGGACTGTCAACCATTTTCTGAAGCTTCACAAGCTACGACTGAAATCACCTCGATTGCAGTTGGAACAAGTGATTATCAATTTAAATTACCTGTACAAAATGCTATAGTTTACGTATCAGGATATTTGTACAAAAAATGTATTGAACGACACAAATGTGAGAAAATGATGACATATGTAAATAGATCTGAGCAACCAATAAATATGACCAATGATTCTTTATTTAGTCATTACAAAGACTATAATGACGCCCATGTCCAGTCAGGATTTCTTATAATACCTCCAGACAACTTTGTGGCATTTATTGGTATGTTAGAAAGGAAATTCTGTCAATATTTTGATTTGGAACAAAATGGTACAAATATTGGCAATGGTATACTGAAATTAATTGAACATTGTACATTCGAAATGCCATGTTATTGCTTTCCAATCAATTATTTGAAAAAACTGTATATAAGACTACGAATTTATCACACAATCAAACAAAATAACAGAAATCTAAAAAATAAAAATTTTAGGAAAAAACTTTTTAGAGTTTGCCATTTATAATTTTTTTTAAACAAGTTGGTACAAGGTGTAACAAAACACACTTATAATATTCAAATTAGGTAGTAGTTTAGTTAGACCATCAAACTGAACCACTTACACTTTGCATTGGGGACAAGGAAAAAATTAATAAGGTAGGAAAAAAATCTGCTGTCACAATTATTTTAGTCTAGACAGCATCTAAATGAAACAGCAGATTTTTGTATTTTTATCTACGTTGGCTTCGTAGTGAAAGTTATTCAGTTTGGTGGTCTATACCACCCCTTTGAATATCACTAGGGTGTTTTGATACACATGTGTACTGTGTAAAATGTAAATTGTAAAATGTAGTTGTATTGTACTGTCTTAATTTGTAAAATTACGGATTTCATGTGAATTAAATCTTTGTTATTATTATATCATAATCCTTCGTCCATTGTTATTTAAAAAGTACTATATTTTTAGTTATTTGTATTTTGTTATTGGGGCACAGAGCCGACCTCAATCATATTTTTTATAATATCATAATTAGACTTACAACATTATAAAAATACCTAAGTAGGTATGTCACATTGTAGTCATTGCGGATTTTCAATTGTATGGGTCATTTCATGATTGGTTTGTTTTATAATGTTCGTAGTTTTACTATCGTTAAAAGTAGCCACTTTTGGCGGTTTTAACAATAGTAACTATAAACATAAAACATAGTCCATAATGTTCCGATAAATAATAATGACCACAATGTAACATTAAAAATTTTTTGAAATGTATATCATTGCTAGTAAATAAAAAAATGTGATTCAGGGCAGCACTGGAGGTTCAGTACACTCTTAAGGGGGTTGCCGAGGGCAAGACACTAAACTAGATGGCGCTCGGGAGCATTATTCATGATTTTATCACATTTTATTTTATATCTCGTAATTGTGATGATTTCAATTAAAATTTTCAATTATGCGCGCACTTGTGTTTATGTTTTACTGATCTAGCTACAAGTTATAGTAGGTAATTTTATTGTTCATACGAATTTGTTATACATTTTAATTTTGATCAATTTCATACAAAACTTTGACGTATAACATTCGTAGACGGTATTAACAAAAGTAATATTTTATGTATGGAAAAATAGTTTAGAAAATCTAGATTGCGCATCTCAAATAACATTTGCAATTTATAACATAATTACGAAGGTATAAAATAAAATGTGATAAAATCATGAATAATGCTCCCGAGCGCCATCTAGTTTAGTGTCTTGCCCTCGGCAACCCCCTTAACAGCAAGGTCGTTCACCATCATTCTTCAATGCCTATCGAGATATTGTGAACGAATTTTCGTGTTTAGTTTGCTGTCAGAAAATCCCCTATTGATTTTTCTTTTTTATTTTGAACTTCACGCATAATTGTTCTCGTAGGATTATTTAAATAGATCCTGATTTTTTGTATAAAATTATGCGTTAAATAAAGAAATAGTGCCGTATAAAATACTTTGAATTTTTGGGTTATCTTATTCCTGACATCTTTTTAATTTAAGGTAAGTTTGACTCATTTTAAAAATATGTAGGTACCTACTTTGAACCTGAAATAAAAAAAAATAGCTAGGTGTAGGTACATAACAATTTAGGTAGGTAATAAACATAAAGACAATACAATTACCTATTTAAATATTTTCATGCATTTCACACAACAAACAACAACAACAAAACAGAAAAATAATAGGTACACATATTGTAAAGCATTATCCTTCATACTCCAATTAAATTTATTTCCTTTTAGACAGCCCTACAAGAATAGGCTAATAAAATTGACGCTCCTTAGTAGCTGTTACTCTGTACAATCCTCTGTGCCTTAGTCGCCTCTTGGGGAGGTAAATGTTTATGACAAATGTTAAATAGTTTTACAAATTAGATGTACTTATTGTAATTTCTTAAAATTTCACTTTACATTACAGAATCTCGCTTGTCAACCTCCCGTTACGATGTACCTCTAATGATAATGATTAAATATTCGTTCGCAGGTTGGGGACCCTAAAGACACGGTCCGTAATGGTGTCAAGGCTTTGTTCAAGCAGATCTGCGTTGTGTACTCTGTTATCAAGTTATTCGGCTATCTCATGGAAGGATTGAAGTCTAAGAATGCGAGACAGCGCACGGGTAAGATTCATATCTGTTATGCTTGCTTATCGTGTCGACTTCAAATTCTGAACAAAGTCGCGAAATAGTACCTTGCCAGAATTGAGCAACCAATACTGCACCGTCGCTAGCGGTCATGAGCTCCTCCTGGCAGGTGTTAGGGCACGATGTGAGATGGGCCATCGTTTGTGGGGTTCCACACAAGCAACTCACTTTTTCGCATCCGAGAATCCCCACCTGACCATGTGGTCCTTACTGCGACCGACCTGGGTTCTATTGTTCATTTAATCAATGTGTAGGCTTTAAACGATGTAAAGTCGATTGGTTTCATACGCAAAAAGATAGGATACGATGTAGGTATGCCTCCCAGCTTGAAATTTGACTATATTTAATTAAATAAATGTATCGTTTATTTGTAGTAATTGCATAAGACCTGCATGCAGGTTGAATATATTAACCGCTGCTTGACTTGTTTTATTAATTGAATGATGTTTTTATCTTTTATCTAATCAACCAATCCTCCCCTCAAACAGAATGTCTAGAATGCATCGGTCACCTGATAGAGATGTACGGGTCGACGGTGATGTCCCCGACAGGTGCGGTGGCTCTCAAGGAGCTCGCGCGGCACATCGGCGACCGCGACAACGCGGTCAGGTCCGCCGCGCTCAACTGCATCGCCAGCGCCTACTTCCTAGAGGGAGAGAAGGTCTACAAGATGATCGGACAGGTGAGAATAAATTGAATCTTTTTCGTTGACGACTGGAGGTAGGTCGATAGTGTGTTCGTGAAATGGTCTCTTCTATTTGTCTCGCTTTAACATACGTCTTACGTAAGTATGTTTTTCTGGAAAACGCACATTGGTGGTGATTTGAAACGCACGTTAAATAGGTGCCTTGAGAATTTTGTATCAACAACTGAATTGAACAGTTTCCTTCGCGCGTTCACAACCTATCTCTCTTTCTCTCTGGACTCATTTGAGCGATAGGGAAGACACGATATAGCCTTGTCCTGTGTCCTAAGGACCATACCATACCATGTTCAGGCGAATAAACATTTCATGTCATTACCATTATTTTAAACAGCTTTATTTTTTCCCAGATATCCGACAAAGACCTGTCTCTATTGGAGGAGCGTATAAAGCGCGCCAGTAAGACCCGCAGCGCTGAGGCGCGTCGCTCCATGATCGTGCCTCTGTCTGCCTCCGGACGTCCCATACAGCAGCACGCCGAGGTACTGTTGTTTACTTTGTCACTTTATACTCCACAAGAATCTATCTGAGACTGTGACACGCCTTTGGTCGCATCGCCGACAGAAATTGACGATTTTGCGGAATTCTTTGAATATTACATTCATTGCGAGTCAGAGTAAAGTCGTCTTCTTCTCTAGTGTTGTGAGTGGACGCCCCTGTTGATCCGGGTTTACAGGAATTACAGTGGTGGGAATTTGTGGTAGGCGTAGGCATAGCTGGGCAATAACTCGTTAATCCGTTAATCGTTAATTAACGAAATTAACATTTTGATTAACGGATTAACTTTTAAAAATGTTAACGGACACGTTAACTTCCGTTAATATGCAGAAGTCCGTTAATCGTTAATCCGATGCCTACTATTTACCGCACGGCATGGCAGTTGGCACCGCGGCGCGGCGCGAAAAACAGGTTCTAAAGTATGAAAGGACAAGTGCCGGGCGGCGCGTGGCAGCGAGTGAATTTCACCCAAAGTTCCGGTTGATATGGCTGGAAACGTATGACAGCAGTAGAGTGAATGCAGAAAAAAAGTGCATGGAAAAAAGGTAGAAGATGCCTTACGACAAGAAGCAGCGGAAAATACGAAGGACAGAGATAGTTTTAATGCAATTTTACACATATTAACGGATTAACAATTAACGTTAACTTGCGTTAATTCTTCCGAAATGTAACGCTTGAACTTTTAACGAAGCTAACTTTTTTGTAGCGGATTAACGATTAACGAAGTTAACTATTTGATTAACGGTGCCCAGCTATGGGTGTAGGAGATTAACATGTTTATGGTTACTTTTAATATTGGTTTTTAAATATTTTTAAATTCAGATTAGACAAGAACTTATCTAGTCTTATCGTATTTATCTACTTTACTCACTAGCTGATAACAAGGTTCGATAATTATCAGAAGGAAACAAACCAACACTCAAACAACATTCATTGTCGTCTGGCGCGAAAAATGAGAGTAATTATTGAAATAGCGTTTATATTTTTTGGTGCATATTGCCGGGGAATTTCTACATTAGAGAACTTAGATTGAGATACATAGTTTGAGTTCAAACTTTCGTATGTCAAAATCCATATTATTATCGACCCTACTTACGACTAAAGTTATGCTCAAAAAACGTCTCTGAATCTTGGACTGGACTTTCAGGAAAAGGGGACCTAATAGAATGACAAGACATAATGAACCTTACCGGTTGTGTTTTGGGAGTGTTGTTTATAAATATATTGTTTGTCAGGAGGTTGAGCCGCCGCGGCGCGTCATCTCCGTGGACACGACTCCCGTGGCAGAGTACGAGGACGATGAAGAAGAGGAAGAAGAACTACCTCCACCGTTACCTAACCCGTGAGTATCCACCTCTCCTTCATTTACGAACGTAATTTACTTATCTTTTAACTTACTTTGACAGCCATCTCTAAGCTAAAGCTGTACAAACTTAAACCCGATTTATTATCTATTTTGACAATTGATAAACAAAAAAAAACATGGTTACAAAAGTGTATTCTTTTAACCCGTCCCATGTCTGAGGGTCCGACGTCGGACCCAAAAAATTGTCATACGTAGAGTGTCTGTGGGTCCTACGTCGGACCCGTAAGCATAGTGCCGCCATTGGTTGGGCGGTTGTGCAGGCGCGTTTCGTTCTACCTCACGTTTTATATTTTTTATAGACTTGGGATACTAGTGGGGTGTCACTTTATTTTTTGGAGTGTGGGTTGGCAAAAACGAAACGCAATAAAAAATAAAGCGCAGTTTCGGTCCGCGCCGGCATGGCCGCGAGTTCATGTTTTGTTATTGTGTTATTGTGTCGTAGTTCTATTTTAGAAACAAAGTATTGTTACTGTAAAGTGATAAAATAAAAGCTTATTATATTATCGTGTAGTTAGTGTGATCTGTGAAGTGCAAACAGTGAAAAAAATTAATGTGATTGTGAATTTCGTTCGAAGTTATGACAAAAAACTTGAAATCAAAATTGATAATTATATTTGAATATCAGGTACGTAATTTAGCTCTCATATAACATCACATCACTGTGGCAAATATTGTGAGCTTTCCATTGAAATTTTTTTATACCATAGGGTCACACATAACCTCCACAAATAATTATTTTCTAAAGGTAGTCGAAAATAAAACAAATGACGTAATATTCCCAGACATTTGGGGCACTTTTTTTGCGCGGGAGGTCGACACGGGATGGGTTAAGACGATAAACAGATAATAAAATCGTTATTAATTGTTAAATTGTTAATAGGGGATCGGACAACTAGTCAAATTAGCAACTCTTAATCTAATGTCAAAATGTGCGCTTTGTATGAAAAATGTACTAGCTGTATAGCTACAGCTAGCTGGGGTATCTCCACAAGTGACGTCATCAACATTTACTTTTATACTTCATCCTATTATTTAAAATAGTATTCAAGCTAAAGAATTACAAAAAATAAGAATTAAACGTTTGTTTTACTAAGAAGATAAAACTAAAATATATTTGATGCAGTCCAATCCCCTATTCAAGAAGCAACAATAAATTATTTCGCTTATTTGTTTTAGTACTTTATAGCGCTATAAATTATGAGATGGCTTCGTTGTAATTGTTTGAACACGCCTTTCGCATTATACTCATGGTAGATGTTATTAGTCTGTCTAAATTAACCTGTGTCCAGTGCTCGTTGATTCGTAGCCTTATGTATACAGAGTGAAATTGATATCGTTAGCATCCTTTTAAACCCATTGAAGAGTCTTCCCATCATGTGTGAATCATACTTAATACGGGGAATAATAAGTTGCACTTGTTTCAGCGTGCCACCCGAGCCCAAAGTGATCTCGGGTCCATTCGGACTGGATCCTAAGCTGATAGCGGAGCTAGACGCAGCGGTGCCGGTGCTACACAGACCCTCGCTGCCGGAGCTGGACCTCAAGTTCCTCGACGAGCCCATCCCTGCGTCCGGGGTGCCTCACGGGCCCCGGGCCAGGCCTCTTGCCTCACAACCCGTCAGGGCCAGGTAAGGTTATGTCTTGTATTTATGTAGTTAAAACGATGTATAATAACAAAACTGTAAACTTAGTGTGTCTTCACATCGAAAATATTGGCAAAAGGAAATTAATTGGGACCGCACTTTCTTTTTTTTTTTTAATTATTTTCAATTAGGTGTATGTTTGTCTGTTTGGGCACATGATGCGTGCACAAGTTATTGCACTACGTTGCACGCCAAAAATAATCTACTTCTATTTGTCGATTAATTTCGCGCCTGACGCATGACCGACGCTATCCATTTTTGGTTAGTAGACTGCCCGGCATTCAAATAAACGTGATAACGTATGTTGCAGCATCGTGCCGATGTCCCCGCCGCGCCACATGGCGCCGCACCCGCACTCTGTGTCCGGCACGCCCTCGCAGCCAGCCGTCGACGACTCGCAGCTAGCAGACATCATACATTCCATCGCCAGTCCTGATCTCAACGTGAGTCTACTACTTTGCTACGCTTTGTATGAACAATTTACTAAAAATACATCATTCATCTTCAACTTATTTTAGTTTGGTATTGAAAATAGTATTTAATCATGCTAAAGAATTACTCAAAATGTGAGTTTAACACATTTTAATACCAAGTCCACTTTTGCGTTGGGAACGCGTGGTGGACTAACGCAGATACACACTTCCTTAGGGTAGCCCTGTGCCTATTTAAACTTATGCAGTTATCATTCTCTTGCCCTTATCCCATTACTTGAGATCGGAGCATTTTTTTTTCTCCATTCGCTTAGCCGTCATTTCAATATTCCTTTCTTACACATCATCTTTCACACTAATCCATCCATCTTTTCTTCCCCTTAGGCATGAGATTTAAAACTAAGTACCTACTTTTATCTTTTTCTCCCCTCCGAACAGAAAGCGTCAATTAACGTCCCGCTCGCTGCGCTAAACGAAATTGCCGCTTTCCACCTCCGTCGAGGAGAATAATAGTATACTAACCTCGGGTAGTAAATAAGAAAGCCTCAGATCTCATTTAATTGTTGACCGAGGCGAAGCGACAAGGCTCGCCTTCGCCTCGGTCAACAATTACATGATATCTGAGACCTTTCCTACTTTCCTGCCCTCTGTGTGTAATCTACTATTCCTTTACACTTCCTATCAGTCTTGTAACTATAAAGTTAATGTTATGTATATTTCTCTCTATCAGGCGGCCATGCGAGCCCTGTCGCACATCTCCGGCATCCTCGCGTCGGGACGGGGCTCTGGCCTGGTCGCGCACGAGCAGCGCCTCGTGGCAGCCATCGCCGCGCAAGTGAGGCACCTGCGCGGGGGCAACAGCGACCCCAGGGACTCGCTGCCGGCCTACAAGTACCTCGCCGGGGCGCTCAATGCGGTGAATATACTGTTCAATAACTAAATCTGCACTATTATTATAAAGAGGTTTTGTATTTTTGATGTAGGAGGAACCGAAAACATCCGAAACTACTCATCTGATTTCAAAAAAAATTTCATCAAATAATTTTAATGATCCAGTCCAGCGTGGTAACCATTACAACATGCCTGGTCGCCAACTAATTCGTATTTGCCAGATGTTTATCCTAAGCCACATCCCCAGTACTCCATGAAACGGTTTCACAATGTTTGAATCGTAATGTCGCTTAAAAATTCGTTTGCTCGCGTAGCTCGCTCTAGCTAATTATGATCAGAAGGCCTAACTTATTCGTGAGCTGATTTCTATTAGACCATTGACAGAGGGAGATTTGTGACTATTACAAAGTGACGATTCACTTTTGCAGGCTTAAATAAAATAAAAGGAGTTTCTCAATTTGTCGGTATGTTAGTTTTCGTTTCTTTAATGTTTCTTACACGATAACTTCAGCATTTACCGATTTGAATGGTAATGTTTTTGTTCTGAATGAGGTTATGTGACGTGCTGTTTTTCACTAACGCTCGCTCTAATGAACGTGTAATGTTTTATTTTTTTTTTTATTTTTTTTTTTATTTTATTCATTTTAGGAAAACTTACGGACTAATTACAGGATAGGGTATCAACATAACCAAAACAAAATTGCCAACTAAAAGTTTCCACAGATAAATATCATTCGTTTTACATAATTGTGTGAAAATACAAATTTTAAATTTTGAATCATTAAAAAATTATCAAAACTTACATTACAAAAAGCTTCAAGCTTGCTGGTACTTCAAACCATCCACAGAGGATAAAAAAATAAGACTAAATAAAGAATTTATATTAACTAAAAGTAAAGAGATGCTGAGTGAGCCGCTAACTCATTAACCTAGGTAGGTATTTTTCAGTAAGAACTCGTTTAACTGAGGTCGTGCTTGTGCAAAACAAATCAAAGTTTAAGTCAACCGAGACACTATTAAAGCTATTAGCGCTGCGCAGTAAGAATGCATTTTGTCTGTAGTTCGTTTTTGCATGGGGAACATGTAGAACGGGACGTTGCCGAAGGCCTAACTGATTGGTACGAAGATATATTTTAGAGACTAAATCGGAGCTGTCAATGGATCCATTAATAATATTAATCAAGTAGCAAATATCGCTAATATTGCGTCGGTGTTCAAGGGGAAGAAAGTGGTAGCGCTTGCATCGATGATGATAGTCGTCTGACCATTGCCGTGCCTTATAATCTAGAAAACGTAAGAATCTTTTCTGAATTCCTGAATTTTTTGTCATCAGTTCTACGAGACGGGTGGTTGTGGCGCGCATGTAGGGGAGCAGGCGTTAAGCTCGCTGCTGGGGGAGCTGCTGCGCGTGCTGGGGGCTGGAGCGGGGGCGGGGGCCGGCGCGGGGGCGGCGGGCGATGCGGAGCGCCTCGCGCGCGTGCTCAACAACGTGTGCGTGCGCGTGCTGGAGCACTCCCAGCGCACCGTGCTGCTGTGGTGAGTACTACACTAAGCGACGCGGAGCGGCTCGCGCGCGTGCTCAACAACGTGTGCGTGCGCGTGCTGGAGCACTCCCAGCGCACCGTGCTGCTGTGGTGAGTACTACACTAAGCGACGCGGAGCGCCTCGCGCGCGTGCTCAACAACGTGTGCGTGCGCGTGCTGGAGCACTCCCAGCGCACCGTGCTGCTGTGGTGAGTACTACACTAAGCGACGCGGAGCGGCTCGCGCGCGTGCTCAACAACGTGTGCGTGCGCGTGCTGGAGCACTCCCAGCGCACCGTGCTGCTGTGGTGAGTACTACACTAAGCGACGCGGAGCGGCTCGCGCGCGTGCTCAACAACGTGTGCGTGCGCGTGCTGGAGCACTCCCAGCGCACCGTGCTGCTGTGGTGAGTACTAGACCATAGCTAAAGTGATCGCTCGGCGATCGCGACAGGCCAATCGTGCGCGGGCGGCGAGTGGAGCGTGTCCCAGTACCAATTTACTTGTGCGCTGTACCAATACAGCCGGTGCCTCACCCCTCCGCACCCGCCGCGTCCACTAACCACCCACTTTATTGTATTTACGCTACGACTAGACTTTGCTTGCGCCAACAAGTTTTTAGGCTTAAACGTATTTAGTGATAGTTCTGTCACTCACAATTCTCATACAAATGACAGTGACAGCATCATATTTAAACATGTTTAAGCCTAAATACTTTTAGGTGCAAGCCAGCCTAAGGGTGGCTTGCACCAAAAAGCATTTAGGCTTAAACATGTTTAAAAATGATGCTGTCACTGTCATTTGTATCAGTGGTGTGAGAGATAGAGCTTTCATTAAATACGTTTCAGCCTAAATACTTTTAAGTCAGGCTAAGTGAAGGTGAAGACGACGCTAGAAGCCGTAGCATGATGCGCGTTATAAGGCTATATTACGCCTTTTATCTCCTTCCTTCCAACCAATAGATTTTCTATTGTGTCTGGAATTGCTGCAGTTTAGTTGTACACTAAGTCCAACTTGTAAAAGTTGGATTACGGTTATTGTCATTCTAACATGTCCTTGTTCTATTTGCCTCCACACACTCTGCAACAAAAGTCATTAAACTCTTCAAATTGCAAACAAAATCGAGTAATAAGTTTAAGAATACATCCGCCAAATTTATGCGATGAAAATTACGAGTGCGTATACCGTCAACGTAAAATACGCACACATACCGGCGACACACAAGCCGGTGCCATTTTTTCAATTAACCGCCGAAATTACGCCGTGTAATTTCATACCAAAGAGTATAGTAATTATACCAAAAGGAAAAGAGAACCTACTCGCGCGGTTTCTGGTGACCCAAATTGAAATCATCTATCCTTATCACAAATTACCCCTTCAGTTGATTGGTTGGTAGATAACCAATGGACGGTTGACTGATTACTATACATATACGTAGGTATAGGTAGGTATATATGCCTAATATTACTTTATTTCAATGGATATAGGTACTGCCTCGGTTTTGAAATGTCTCTTTAAAGTACAACAGGTATCCTTTAAAGTCACATTTCGAAACGAGAAGCAGACACAGAACTCATTCTTTGAAGAATCACAAATAACAAAACACAATCATTCCACACGCAACACGCAGCTCCGCCATCTTGATACAATGAGAGTTGCCAGTAGCTAGGACCAAATTTACTATGCTGTTGTATAAATTACCCTTAGATGCTTTATAAAAAATATTTGAAAGTGTGCAAATACTTTTATTTCAATAACAACAGTTGCGCTGAATATATTATAGTGTAATTTCATAAATATACTGTCATAGCGTATAAGGGACGGTCCTTTTTAATTTCAAATAATTTGTGTTTTTGTTTATTTTAATATTAATCTCTCTACTCATGTTTATTACTATAACAACTGACAAATATACAATAAATAACAACATATTAAAGGAAGAAACTACTACTACTACTAGTAGAGTACTAAACTACTACTAGAGGAAATTTACCCCAAAAAAGTAGAATACCCATACTTGCACTTTAACGACATCTACTGTGTTGAAGAAGAACCTGGTTGTCAGTTTTAAGTCCGGAAAATGTAAAAGATGGCGTCGTTTTCTACGTAAATTTGACAGATAAGGCCACTGTCCCACCACTGTTTCATACACTAACATCCACCAGTTTATAACCATTATAAAACTTGTTTCCGCAGCTCAATAGTATCTCTGCTCCACGAATCGATCGGTGTCTCCGACCCAGCCTACCCTCGCTACCAGGACCTGCTGCTCAAGTGCTTCTGGAAGACGTTGAAGATGATCGCCGCCTGGGACGTCAACTCGGTCGACTACGACGCCGTGCTTTATAAGATACACCTCTTTTATAAAGCATACCCGAATAGCTACTGGAAAAAGAACCCTGATATTAGTGATACGCCTTATAGGTGAGTTCTTTTTATCGTGTGGGCAAGCCCTGGTGTCAGAGTTTTTTCAGACTGCCTTACGGCTTCTGACGTGGTTTTTATGTAACGACTACTACCACCACCAGAGATAGTAGCCGGGACCAACGGCTTAATGTGCCGAAGAACGGAATTATCTTTCTTTTCAGACAATCGGGTAATTCAGCCTGCAATGTCCTAACCAACTGAAGAAAAACGCACAAAGTGACTAATCACTGGGTGTTTCCCTGTAGGAATCGAACCCACGACCTCCGTGTCAAGAGCCCAATGCTCTTGACCATTAGACCACATCCGCATTAAAAATTATGATATACTTAGATCCCCGGGATTACAGTCGTGAGTTTGTGTTATTTAAAAAATACGGCTCTCAACGCGTCGGCGTAGTATGCGATAGTTCACATAAATTGTTTAGAAGTGATTTGGCCAAAGAGTTCTCGAGTGGCGACCGCATACCGGAAAGCGCAGCGTGGGTAGGCCTCACAATGTGGACCGACGACCTGGTGAAGGCGGTGGGAACCTGTTGCATGAGGGACAGCGTTGGACCGGTCGTGGCGATCCTCTGGGGAGGCCTATGTCCAGCAGTGGACGTCCATCGGCTGTTATGATGATGATTTGGACAGATTTTTGTGCTGCGACCCATAGTAATTCGCTTACCTTAAATGTGCGCTTTAAACTATTGCAGAACAGTAAAGACGCTGGTGCACACGCTGGTCAAGATGAAGGGGGCGTCCATCACGAACCACCTCACGCAGATACCCGACGTCAACGAGTCAGACCTCTACCCGTACTTGTTGAAAGTACTCAAGGTAAATAAAAATCTACAAACTTGTAAAAACACATCAGGAAAGAAACTCAAAACAACAAAAACCGAACTGAACTATTTCACTCTGATAACTGTTACATATAAGAGAACAGGAGTGCGATTTTTGAATCTCATTCGGTGAGCTCAGCAGTTGAAAATGTCAAAATAACTATGGAGATATGCATCTTTCTACTGCTGATTTGACTCTCAAAAATCATACTTCAGGAGTGAGATTTTTTGAAGTCAAATCAGCAGTAGAAAGATGCGTATCTCCATAGTAATTAAGACATTTTCAACTGCTGAGCTCACCGAATGAGATTCAAAAATCGCACTCCTGTCCATAAAACATTTTATAGCGAGAAAGCTAATATGAAGCCACGGGTGATACCGATTAGGCGGCAATATGGCATATTGCCGATAATACGGGTTATTACTGCACCGCACGTTTGACCTCGAGTTTCACCACTAATCTGCTGTTTACATTTGAGTCGAGTCGCTATTGACGTTTTCTTTGCAACTCATTAGTTTTTTAGCAATTTCCCTGTTGGTCCTATACTGAAAGTTGTTCAGTTTGATGAACTGAAACACCCCATCAAGAATGTAACGCATTACACCTTGTATTATTGCAAATCTTTTCCCCTCATATTCCCAACATCTCGGAGATTGTTAGTTTCCGATTTGAATTGTGTTCTATCCAGTTTATTTTTATACTCTGTTGTTTATTCCAGCAATTGAAACTAGACGACAAGAAAGAAAACACGTCGGACGCGATAAACGGCGGCAATGTTCTCGCGTCGGTGACTCCCAACAACGCGGCGTTGAACGCTGGACGGTTACCGCGCGGAGTTCACGAGGAGCTGGCGATCATACTGAAGCGCATCGGCAGTAAGGAGCACAACAGAGACGCGCTCTCACAGCTATACGACTTGAGGGTAAGCGTTGATGGATAAGTGTAGTGAAATGTCTGCGAAACGTACGGCGCCGAACGTTCCGTTGAATACGCGTCTACTAGGAAAAATGGCGCGTACTGGTGTGTCGCCGGTGTAAAGAAATATTTCACGCATATTCAACCGAACGTTCGTCGCCGTACGTTCCGCAGATGTGTCGTAACACTAATGGGCAAGGATAACTCCCACTATCACTCAAACTTATCGACATTTGTATCCTGCCTATTCATTTATACGGCGTTCATACGTTGTCACATTGCCAGAAGTCCTAACTCCAGGCTTGTGAAAGGGCAGATAACTTTTTTTCCTGCTTATACAAATAAGCCTAATCTTAACTATTATAAAACTGTAACTGAAGTGTGTCTGTACATTGAAGATATTTACAAAAAAAAGATTACGATATGGTTTTTAGTTATCCCTGACTCGAAATCAACCTTTTTTAGAAATTTTGTCTGTCTGTTTGTCAGTTTGTTTGTTTGTTTGTTCGCGCATCACGCAAAAACTACTGAACCGATTTTGATGAAACTTTTTTTGTTTGATAGCTTATGATCTGACTTAAAATCTGGTATATAATTTGTGCGGACGAAGTCGCGGGTAAACACTAGTAAATAATAAACCTTTTAACAATACCACCTTTCTAGACTTATTGATCAGAAATTATGAACGTGCATGTATTGCTGTGCACATATGGCACGCAGCATATTATTTAGGGGTCAAAACGATCGATTATTTTGCAAACTTGCCTTTGATCGATCGATATGTTTTCAAAGTGTTTAGTTCTTCAGTATTTAGTTGCCAATTTTAGATGGATCATACGCAGAACGCCAAAAACGCAGATAAAAAATAGACTCTTCAAGCATCACAGTAGCCCGTCATGATTATTGCGTAACGATGTTTATAAACGTGTAAAATGTTTCAGGAGCGTCACCTGGAGGTGGATATCTGGACGTTCATGCAGGGCTCGTCGTTCTACTTCCGCAACTACGTGGAGCGCGGCCTGCGCGAGGTCGCGGAGCAGAGGAAGCTCGCCACCGTGCCCATGTTCAAACACGACTACAAGACAGACAATATTGGTAAGCGACACGTGGACATCTGCACGTGCATGCACGTTCTACTTGCGCAGCTACGTGGAGCGCGGCCTGCGCGAGGTCGCGGAGCAAAGGAAGCTCGCCACCGTGCCCATGTTCAAACACGACTACAAGACAGACAATATTGGTAAGCGACACTTGGACATCTGCACGTGCATGCACGTTCTACTTGCGCAGCTACGTGGAGCGCGGCCTGCGCGAGGTTGCGGAGCAGAGGAAGCTCGCCACCGTGCCCATGTTCAAACACGACTACAAGACAGACAATATTGGTAAGCGACACGTGGACATCTGCACGTGCATGCACGTTCTACTTGCGCAGCTACGTGGAGCGCGGCCTGCGCGAGGTCGCGGAGCAGAGGAAGCTCGCCACCGTGCCCATGTTCAAACACGACTACAAGACAGACAATATTGGTAAGCGACACTTGGACATCTGCACGTGCATGCACGTTCTACTTCCGCAACTACGTGGAGCGCGGCCTGCGCGAGGTTGCGGAGCAGAGGAAGCTCGCCACCGTGCCCATGTTCAAACACGACTACAAGACAGACAATATTGGTAAGCGACACGTGGACATCTGCACGTGCATGCACGTTCTACTTGCGCAGCTACGTGGAGCGCGGCCTGCGCGAGGTCGCGGAGCAGAGGAAGCTCGCCACCGTGCCCATGTTCAAACACGACTACAAGACAGTCAATATTGGTAAGCGATACGTGGACATCTGCACGTGCATGCACGTTCCACTTCCGCAGCTAGAGAGCGGTGATAGCTAGACTAAATTCTAAGGAATTTATTTTGTATTTGTCATTATCACTAGCTTGACAGTGAAGGAAAACATCGAATCGTGAGGAATCCAGCATATCCGATATTGAAAAGAAAATACCATAAGTTCAGAGGTAATATGGGCGAGCTTGGGAACTCACAATAGACCAGCGAGTGGTCGCAGTGTAATAAGTCTCGACTTGAAATAGCCCTCCCAATTAATATAATAATAAATACCATTACAAACAGTGTGACACGTGTCATTTAATTACACTCCATCTCGTTGTTAATGGCTAGTCTTTCGCCATCTAAAACTGCAATAGAAATCTTATTTCTTAACAGTCTCATGATGAAATAACTATTCTTATCTGAATCCGCAGGGTAGTAATGTTAAATATTGTGTTACAGATATAAGCAATGAGAACGACGAGAAATCGCACGTTATTTTCCTCGAACGACTACGAGCTTTACAGGTGAGCATCAAGGCCATTTATATAATTGATACCATAGACTTAAACTCTAGCGATAGACTTGCCCTTTCATAGAAGCAACATGTTCCACTTGAATGAGGTGTACGCACCTGATTGATGTTCCCGAGTTCACTTCGTCACTATGGCAATGACAGACCGCAATGTGTCATTTTGTGTTGTTTTGTGTGACATGTTGTTTGTTTGAACGAGCTTGTCTATCGCTAGAGTAATATGTCTATGATTGACACTGTATTTAATAGCAAAAACAATAGGTAGTGTGGACACGCCGTGTCCTAAAACATAATGTTTCTAATTTTCTTTGTGTTATCAACAGGCGAAGGCGGGCTTGAAGTCAGAATCCTCCCCTTCGTCGCAGCCCCGCACTCCTATAGGCGACAACCGCGCCCTCGCCGACTCCATCAACGAGAACACACTGCCGCGAACACACAGCCTCGACCCACAGTTGGAGGTACGTTTACATCTAAACTATTATAAAACTGTAACTGAAGTGTGTCTGTACATTGAAGATATTTACAAAAAAGATTACGATATGGTTTTTAGGTATCCCTGACTCGAAATCAACCTTTTTTAGAAATTTTGTCTGTCTGTTTGTTTGTTTGTTCGCGCATCACGCAAAAACCACTGAACCGATTTTGATGTATCTTTTTTTGTTTGATAGCTTATGATCTGACTTAAAATCTGGTATATAATTTGTGCGGACGAAGTCGCGGGAAAACACTAATTCACTATATTAATACAGGCTGTAAGGGACAGCCTACGACGTGTCAGGAAGTCCCGGGAGCTGTTGTAAACCATTAAAAGTAGGAAAGTCGCCTACCTTGGTCATATATTGAGGAATGAGCGATACCAACTGCTTCAGACCATTATAATGGGCAAAGTAGAGAGCAAAAGAAGCGTCGGTAGGCCACGAATGTCATGGCTCGCGAACCTAAAGGAGTGGACAGACATCGCCAGCGTCGAACAGCTGTTTTGTTTGGCGAGCTGTATACACAATAAGAACCCTGATCCTATTTGCAGTATACTGAAGCATGTTAAATCGTAACTTTTTCTTACAGCTGCACACTACCCAGCACTCGTCACAAAAGAACGAAGCGGCAGTCGACGCCCTACGACTCAAGCTACAACAGATCAAGAGCTCCTCCAAGAGATAAGGCCGTCCCCCTCGCACCCACACTCGGATTCGGTAGCTCTCTCTCTCACTCGCACACTCGTGTGACCGCTCGAGTCTTTTTAGAAGAGTTTAATTTTAATTCTTTGGTTGTAATCGCGCTCTTCTAGAAGTTTAATCTCATTGTCACATCAATCTCATTAGTTTTTAAAATTGTCTGTACGGTGTATGTTGATTGTAAATGTACAGTTGAATTTCAAACTTGGGCACACCCCGGGCCCGCCATAAAATGATCTCACGATTACTACTACATGGGCAAGATGGCGTACGCACACTTGCCTCCACCGCCTGTCTGAACTCTTGAGAGTAGCTCCTTGCAAATATCTCCCTAAAGTGCTGGCCAGTGAGGTGCGACATCTGAAGTTAGTGAGCGCATGGCCTGGCCATTCTGTATGTACTTATTATAATTTCTGTAACTTAGGGTAGACTAGACAAGGGTTGATGCGGTATTTATAAGACGTTAGTACGATGTGGGTACATGTTTATTCCACATACTTCAGCCTGAATTGGATCGATTAGAGTCAGAATTAAATTAAGAACGGCAGCATGCCAAAATCATGGACTAATAATTCTTGAGTTGCTACCTCGTACTTTAGGACACTGCCCCCATTATACTAGATGTAATTAACGATTTTGTAAAAGAGTCTTAAATTCTATAGCATTGATAATTTTTATACGCCAAATTGCTTCAGGAAAACATCGTGAGGAAACCTGCATGCTTCAATTTCGAGGCATGTACTCGTATTGTACCCACTGTCCATTATAAGTGGCGACGGGCTCACCTCCCGTCACACTGGACAGTTTCTTTACTACTGGTGAAACGTGGATGTTCTGAGGTTTTCAGAATATCTCTGACTACCCCCTCGGGGAGTATAGTCGTGAGCATATGCTATGCTATGCTATGCAAATTGCTTCAGCCAATAACTTGCTATGGAACTCTGTTTCCAGGATTAGACGTATTTTATCAGAAATAACTAATTTTATGGGTCAGCGGAAGCTCTATTAATTGGGAGCTGAGTGCCGCTAAAGCTCGCTCTCATATACCTACTCACGCCATTGTCCTACGGGGGTAAGGGCTGTCTCTGTCGCTGTAGCGATATAACTAAAACTATTGAAAGCGTCTACAAGCTATAGGTTTTTAAACCATCTCTAGTCTAATATAGCAATATTCGTTATGAGTTCAAAATCATACCAATTTTACTAACGACTTCGATGTGTAAGATCTTACAGACCGTTCAACAACGGGTCAACTTGGACTAATCTGGTCAAGCACTAAGGGTCACACCTTATTGCTTAATGCTTCACGACGCCTTGTCGTGAAAAGTTCCGGTGCAATCGTGTTCTGTTTAGACTTTGATTTTTGAACGAAACGAACGCCCTTCGCTCCTCGATGAAAGCAAAGAAACGGCACTGTGTAAATAGCTTCGAAAATATTATTTATATCCAAAATAGTATCAGTGTTGAGACACATTGACCGGCGGCGAACGACGGCAGGTCCATACAAAAGCACGTTTAGTATGGGACACCGTCCTTATCGTGATTTTTTTTTCTTCGTATGGGCTGTTGTTCGCCGTCGGCCAATGGGTCTCAACTTTAAAAGTGGGGTATCCATGGAGCCTAGGAAAATTAGGAATTTAGGACATTTCATACGATCAGGATTTTGTCGCGGCTGGATGGAAGGACGAAATTAGTCCGGTGATGGCGCCGCGCCATAGACATGTGGCTGGGCTCTAAGAATAATAGCAATAACTTTGAAATTTAACTGTACATTTATAATGTCGAAAATATCGAAGAATAACTAATACACTGGGGTGCGTTCAGAACCTACGCACAGAGTGCGCCCAGAGTGCACTCCAAGTGCAACTTTTCGCCCTAACGCCGTTCCGAGGCTCGGTGAAAATCGTTCTACCCATAAGAGCGAGCGAGAAGAACAACCGCACCCAAAGGTTCTGAACGCAGCCCTGTGAAACTTCGCGTGTCGTTGGTTATTAACAATGATCGGAATAGGCGGTGCAATTTAGGGTAAAGGCGCAAATATTTGTGTGATGAATATGAATATTTGTATTCAATTCATATGGGTGTTTGTATCTATAAAGGGCGTGCAGCATACAATTTTACACCCTGTATAGGTACAAAGACCCATGAATTTAATACAAATAGTCATATTCCTCACACAATATTTGCGCCTTTACCCTAAATTGCACCGCCTATCTACTGGTTATTAATTTATTATTACAGATCGCGGCACGAATCTTGACCGCTGGGGGAAGATAGTAGGGATTTTCGCGCAGGTTGATGACGTAAAAGGTGACTAATAGACCAAAGGCGTTTGCGCGTCGCACACCTCCCGCTTCCCCCCGCCGAATAGACCACAATTTTATTCCTTCGCATTAAAGGTCATTGCTCATGTTTCGTTGCGCGATCTATAACGACATGGTAGGCTTATATTCAACGCATCTGGCGCGGGAGTTCTACATAGTGTGTTAGTTATTCTAACGCTGCTAATCAGTAATCACTTATGTATCGTATAGTATGAAACAGTAACGGTTAGCGTCCAAACTAGTTCCCTTACTAGCACGTTGAAACAATACGGCTTTATATCTTACAGGGTATGCTTTATTACTGCTAGTAGGGGATTCGTAATCTTACAGAGTTTCTTAAGACTTGATGTTATTTCAAATTGGCCGAGATTAATAATGTGTTGGCAGTGTAATTTGATACAAATGCAATAGAAAAGTTTGTATAAAATTGCTTGTTTTTGTATGGAATCTGAAAGAAATAAAAACAGTTGTGTTACGTGTCAAATGAACGCTGATATTATTGATAAAGAAGAGAGAAATCGCATGACGACTATTTAGTTCCAGAATTAGAGTTACCAGAAAAATATAAAACGAATCAAATTAAATTTGACTTTATCTTCAAGTCTTATGACTGAATCTTTATAAAATTTTCAAATAGTTACCTTTTTGAATGAAATAATTTATGTGCGGAACTACGCGTGTCAGGGGCTCGCGGGCTATACCTACCTACATGCGAAATCTATTCAGGCGAAGCTGGGGTCTCTCTTCTGGAAGAAAAAACAAAATATGATCGAATATCAGGTTGGTTCGTTGTGGTGTTAACTGTTATCACATAGAACATAAATCAAGTTTTCTGAAACAGTGTAAAAGTTACGTTTTAAAAATTGAGAGAGTTGTCTGTGTGAACATAGAAAGTAGAAACTTTAAATAGTTGGATGTGTGGTGTAATTAATTTATAATTCTCCTGCTAATTAACAATAAATTAATTGTTATCTTTGCATCTTAAATAACTGACTGAAAACTACCGTTGAAAATATTTTGTATCAAACAGATGCAAATTAAAAAAAAAATATTTTCTGATGTAAATTGATTACACCTTACATCAGCCTTGCCATTGTTTGGATGTTGTTATAAAAGTAGTTGAAACGTAGACGTTTTAACGGAAATTAGAGATCTTCGCAGTGTTTTTAAATATTCGAAACGTTTGACTCACGCCCCCGAGGTTGTCTAAAATCTAGCTTTAATTGGGGAAGGCTTTAGCCGAAACCATAGCGAAATGATAATATAGTAGGTTACTCAGCGGTCAGCGGTAGCGACAGGTGTACGGGGGAGCACTGCATGTTGTGGCTGCGATTGCCTTCAATGCCTGTTCCCGCGTTCCCCACACAATGTGCTCGATTGATCTGTCGCGACCGTTGATCTGCCCCACTATATTATTATTTCTCTATGCTTATGCATAGGACAAATCTAGCCTTCAAAAACAAATAGGCAGACCCCTGACTACCCTCATTTTGCACTAGATAGCACATTGTCTCGATAGTAATGACTTGTTTCTGATAATAAGCAGTCCTGCCCCATCATTATAAACACACTCAGTCCAATTTTAAACGTTAATTATAATTTATTGTAAACAATGTAATATTGTATCTTTTTATAGCAATACTAAAATGTAAAACTTTAATAATTGTAACCAAAAATATTTAAAAATTTCAGTGATTGCTTTAACAATAATGAGACTAATTGATACGTTTGTATTTCTGTATCTTATAGCCAATAGGAACAATAATCGATGTTTAAAATAACTACAATAAAGTCAGTTATCGATAAAATAAATAGAGTGACCTGTAGTGAGAAGAGTTCTAGTTTTTGTATGTATAAATGAATAATTAATGTAGTTTTCGATAAATTTGAAGACTATGATTGATGTAATATTCATTAGAAAACGAACCGTGTTATCTATGTATGTAGGTTGAATTTTCAATTGAGATTTGTGTTGATTTGAGTGAGTTTAAGACTGTTCGAGATTGCGCCTTTTTAAAGCAATACTCATTAATTGATTTTATTGATTTATTATGTTTGATGAGGATTTGGATTTTGTGATCACTTGGCTAGTTAGTAGAAAGTGTCTTACTCAAATAAATCTATAAAATATTACGTTAAATAATTATACAGGATGTAAGGAAAAGTATCATTAACCTTTAAGGTGTTTTCCGTCCATACAAAACTTTGTCGTAGAACACTCGTAGACGGTATTAATAAAAGAAATGTTTTATATATGGAAAAATAGCTTAGAAAATCTAGTTTGCGCGTATTAAATAATATTTACAATTTATAATATAATTACGAAGATATCAAGCTTTTTCATACAAAATTACAAATTAAATATATAAAACATTACTTTTATTAACACCGTCTACGAATGTTCTACGACAATGTTTTGTATGAAATTGACAGCTCTCCAACCTTTTACTATGGGAGCAAACCTGTCAGAACAAAACAAAAATCTGCTGTTCCATACGTTTAGGTCGAGTAGATACTTATTGTAGTTTACATTATTTTATTATTGGAACACCAGTTTTTTTTTGTTCTGACAGGTTTGCTTCCATAGTAAAAGTTTTTCAGTTTGAAGGGTAAAGTATGTGATTTAAAAGTTTAATGATACTTTTCCTTACATAATAATTTATAGATTTATCCAATAGTCTCGCCTAAAGAACACGTATCTACTTCCTAGCCAATACCTTATTTAATCCGTCATCCAGTAGGTTTGTTAGAAAACTTAATTGAGCTGAGATGAGGCCGTATTATTATTACATTTCATGCCATATTGTAACCACATTACATTACAAAAAAACACAAAAAAATGCAATTCAAACATTCCTTTCAGTATTGGTTTCTGACGTACAAATTTTTCGTCCATTTATTCGTATTATTTATCTTTCATCAATTAACAATCGCGTTTTGACATTTTTAATAATCACTTCAAATAATAATTTTAAATATTTTGAGCGTTAAGTTTAACACTCAAAGTTAACTGATGAAATTACATTATTAGATCATTTTAGTGCTATTAAAATTATAATCATAGACAATAGAATAATAGCGTAATATAAAGCCTGACCTGGAGTGCGATTTTTGAATCTCATTCGGTGAGCTCAGCAGTCGTAAATGTCAAAATTTCTACGGAGATACGCATCTTTCTACTGCTGATTTGACTTTCAAAAATCGCACTCCTGAAGTATGATTTTTTAAAGGCAAATCAGCAGTAGAAAGATGCGTATCGCCATAGTAAAGCCTGACCAGAAATAAAAAAAACCTGGATTGGGGGCGCTGCAATCAACTATAACCTTTATTTTATGGCACAATACAAGAAGGGTCGTTAAAGACAGCGATTAAGAAAAAACGTAAATGGTTTATTTTGCAGACCAGTGTCACATAGCGTTAAACATGATTGTTATGTTCCCCTAGTTCACAGGTACAATGGATTAAAGTCTATTGTCAAATTGTCCCCTGTCCATAATGCTACTAAAGTAATGTCTATGGTTCTAATAATAATACTTTTGTCTGCATAACAAAAAAATTATGAAAATGTTTTTGTTGTCAATATACTTCATCATTGTTTTTATACACAGTAAGCACGAAACGATGGCCTATAATACATTAGTTGTAATTATGATGTTTGGAGAAACAATTAAAAAAAAAGGTTTAGCGTTTAACTGAGTATACTCTGAAATGGAATCAGAGAACAAAAATTTCAAACAAAAGAGCCTCTTTTGTTTGAAATTTTTTGATCTCTGATTCCATTTCAGAGTATAGGTGCATGTGGTAGCGCAGTGGTGCGAGACGGTGTTATAAAGTAGGCGCACTTTCGCGCTATAGATCGACAGTCTAGTCGTTGGACGCGGTATTTCATACCCTCCCGCACCGCTCCGCGACCGCAGGCAGGCACCTCCTCGATAACGCTGAACCTTTAGCCTTTTCTTCTCCATTCGCTACAACGTACTTCGTGATATAATGTTACAATTGCATGACAATTTTTATGTTTTTTTTGTTCAAATATCGACATTATGACAATTTGTTACCTATACATATTCCAGTCTTTTTTTTTCAATTATTTTTGTTAGGTTAAATTTCTATTATTCTCTCTAGTTAATATTTTTGCTTTTTACGAATGTCGACTTGATTATAATTATGAGCATTTATTTATTTGTATGTAAATTAATGTAATAAAATCATGATGTAATTGATAATAAAGTTCATAAAACACCGTAACATATTTTTTGTATTTTATAGTCGTAACTTCGAAAGGGTCAAGTCAAGACCCATTAAAGGTGAGCGTAGACTGGGCCGCACTCGCCGCATATGAAGTTCTATGCAACCTCGCACACCTATCCGCGCGAAGTCAGCCGTAGTACCTGAAGCGGCCGATCGAACTCCCCGCCGTAGCTGATGACGTCAACCGCGCCGGTTCGCCCTCATCGGACGGCTGAAAAATTGCGCTGTTTTCTCGTGGACCCACTAATTAGCCCCACTGGTGGGTCCACGAGGGAGACTTATTTCTCGTAGACCAACTGACTGATGCGGATACAATTCACATAGATAGGGCATTGAATCACTTTAATTTTTTCGAATAACAATGATCCAACCAACTACGATCGCCAACCCGCCTGCCAAGCGTGGCGATTATGGCAAAACCCCCCAACATGGACGGCCGTTATTGTAGCGGTCATTGGGGGAGGCCTGCCGAGTTTATGTCCAGCAGTGGACATCCATCGGCTGAGATGATGATGATGAACGGGATTCGAACCCGCGACCCTTGGCACAGCGGGCAGGTTCACTACCGACTGAGCCATCGAGCTGTCTATGAACTGAATGAAATGGAAATATTCTTTTAAACCTTTTTTTTTTATTATTATTTTCTTTTATTTATTTTCTTTCTTTCTTTTTTTATTCTTTTTGTTTCTTTTAATTTTTTTTATTTTCTTTGTCTTTTTTGTTAGGAAGAATGACTTATATTTATTATGCTAAGTCCTACATAATTAAAGTGATTCAATGCCCTATGTGAATTGTACCCTATTGTAATACAGAAGTCTGTGATTGTACCCGCATCAGTCAGTGGGTCTACGAGAAATAAGTATCCCTGTCGTGGACCCACCAGTGGCCAGTGCAGGGCCGTAGCTAGGACTGGATTCAAGGTAGGGCATAGGAGGTTTAAGGTAGGGCGGAAGCAAAGAGCAGTTTTTTTGGATGAGATGAGAAAAAAACATACCAATAAGTCTCAAAACGATGGTGATACTGAGTTCCATTAGCCTACCTATCCCCCTCAACACCACTCAAAGGCTGGAGCGAGCGAAGCGAGCTCGAAATTTCACACTCCAAGACTCAAAACGGTGTTGGTATGCGTTCCATTAGTCTACCTACGCTCGTAATATCATAGGCTGGAGCGAGCGAAGCGAGCTCGAAATTTCACACTCAAAAACTCAAAACTATTTTGGTATGCGTTCTATTAGTCTACCTACGCTCGTAATATCATAGGCTGGAGCGAGCGAAGCGAGCTCGAAATTTCACACTCAAAAACTCAAAACGGTGTTGGTATGCGTTCCATTAGTCTACCTACGCTCGTAATATCATAGGCTGGAGCGAGCGAAGCGAGCTCGAAATTTCACACTCAAAAACTCAAAACGGCGTTGGTATGCGTTCCATTAGTCTACCTACGTCCGTAATATCATAGGCTTGGAGCGAGCGAAGCGAGCTCGCAATTTCACACTCCAAGGCTCAAAACGGTGTTGGTATGAGTTCTATTAGCCTAACTACGCTCATAATATTATAGGCTGGAGCGAGCGAAGCGAGCTCGAAATTTCACACTCCTAAACTCAAAACGGTGTTGGTATGAGTTCCATTAGCCTAAACTACGCTCATAATATGATAAGCTGGAGCGAGCGAAGCGATCTCGAAATTTCACAGTCCAAGACTCAAAACGGTGTTGACATTTGTGTTCCATTAGCCTACCTACGCTCATAATAATCATAGGCTGGAGCGAGTGAAGCGAGCTTAAAATTTCACACTCCAAGACTTAAAACGGTGTTGGTAACTCATACGGCATTCCGAAGCGGTGGTAGCTTAAAAAGAATTGACGTTTAATATGTGTGCTTCAGGCTCCTATATTGAATAATTTATTTTGATTTGATTTGCACAATATCATAGGTTGGAGCGAGCTCAACATTTCAAACTCCAAGGCTCAAAACGGTGATGGTATGAGTTCCATTAACCTACCCACGCTCATAATATCATAGGCTGGAGCGAGCGAAGCGAGCTCGAAATTTCACACACCAAGTCTAAAAACAGTGTCAGTCCGAGTTCACTTAAAAAAACAATTTAAAGGCTGGAGCGAGCGAAGCGAGCCCGAAATTTCACAGCAATGGAACTTTGTTGTGACCAGAATTCTGACAGTTTTGTAAGGGAATTTGCCCTACTTGCCCATATAGTAAAGACGTTGCCCATGTAGGAAAGAAGTAATGGTTGGGTGATTTTTAAGGTAGGGCATTGGAATTTTAAGGTAGGGCATTGCCCCACGATGCCCCCCCCCCCCCCCGCCCCCCTAGCTACGGCCCTGGGCCAGTGGGGCAAAAAAGTTAGTGGGTCCACGAGAAAACAGCGAAAAATCGTACTATACTCTGAAATCGAAATTTTGTTTGAAATTTTTGATCTCGGATTCCAATTCTGAGTAGTATAGATTTGAGCGCTTACGCTAATCATAGACAATACCAAAGAGAATATAATACTACGTTTTAAGAGACGGGACTCCTTGGAGCAAAATAATCCTACAAAACGTCAATTTGAAGCTACCATGAAATAGCCAACATAGAGCAACATGTCTACCACGGCTGCCAACCTTGAAAACAAAATAACAAAAAAAAATCCTGCTTAGTTTGAGAATGAAAACACTTTTTAAACTTAAATATGAACTAAATATGAATCGGGGCTGATAAATAGGATAAAAACATGCTTACCAAGCTTCATCTAGCGGAAAACTTGCTATGTAGAATCGTTTTATACCGTCTTTGCTTTCCGCTCTTTGATTGCATATTTCGCATCTTTTCTATACCTACTTCCTTCATTTTAAGTTTTTACACTGTTATAATGCTACCGAAATAATACTAAATTAAATTGTGTCCAATTTTCTATTCAGGTTTATTTATTTACTCGAAAAATAATAAACACGCACGCAACAAACATTTTAAATAATTTCGAAGGAAAAAATGTCATGTGACATTTCATGAAAGAGAGCGTCAAGAAAAGAGACGAATAGAGACGCCCATTGAAGTTCTGCTGCATCCCATATATTTTTTGACCCGTATGCAGTTATGCCACCTTCCTACGCTAATCTTATCCGATTTCTAGATGATTTTATTTTATAGGAATTCTTCTTGTCCAAATTGCAGGACAAGGACAGTGAAATATTAATTAACTACATAGGCGAAGTATTTTTTGCTTACGCTGGTAGACGGAACATCAGTGCAACCGCGTATGAGACAGCGATGGTCATAAAATCCTAAACAATTTGTATGAAAATAGATGTGACTCCGGAGTCAGACAGCCGTCGTAGAACAAAAAAGTGGTTACGTCGATAAGGACGGCAATTAGTAGCGATCTCCTTTTTTAACTAGAGCGAATTTGCTATGTGCATCTCTTACTGAGTGAATATGACAAGACACGTGCTTCCTTCTAGTTCCTTCTCTTTCTACGATTTACTACGTCAAATAACAACCTACTTGGATTCTTTACACCACACCATCAAACTTCTTGCACCAAACAGTGTGGAGTGGTTTAAATCCAAGGTTGTTATATTGACGTAGTAAATCGGTATTG
This sequence comes from Agonopterix heracliana, assembly GCA_963693445.1. Classification (NCBI taxonomy): domain Eukaryota; kingdom Metazoa; phylum Arthropoda; class Insecta; order Lepidoptera; family Depressariidae; genus Agonopterix; species Agonopterix heracliana. Next base: position 8,099,809 of record OY856321.1, read on the forward strand.
ATGATAAAATGTAAAGGTGCGTTCATACGCGTGCGGAGCAGCCCGGCAAGCTTAGGCTCGCTGTACATTGAGGCTTCTATAAAGTTAAGTTACAATCACTTTACAGACGTGTCGATGTACAGCGAATTTCCTTAGGGTTGAACTACACATGGCTGCACGCGATCGCACTTTTCCTTCGCTCCATCCTTTTCTGTCACTTAGGAACGTCATTTGCTAGAGCATATAAGATAGACGGAACGCGATCGCGTGCGACGTGCGGCCATGTCTAGTTCAACCCTAAGCTTGCCGGGCGGTACGGCGTGCATGTAAACCCAGTATAAAAGATACAATGTCCAGAATAGCTAGCATGCCGCAGTGATACAGCGCTATCACACCTTAGCTCTCTTTCTATTTGCGTGCGAACGAACGAGATAAAAGACGTGATACAGCCGTATCACGTGTAGCATACTACGAGTGCTGCATAGTTAGCATGCCGCAGTGATACAGCGCTATCACACCTTAGCTCTCTTTCTATTTGCGTGCGAACGAACGAGATAAAAGACGTGATACAGCCGTATCACGTATAGCATACTACGAGTGCTATATGTTCCATTGCATAGGCACAGGTTATCTGAAGAACAGAAAGTGGAAAAACCAATAAATAATTTATTTTTTTAGAAAAAATTTAGAAGAAACGAACATGCCCCAAAAAATATTTTTGACAGGTGGATCGTGGATCGTAGTCGTAGAAAGAGAAGGCACTAGAAGGAAGCACGTGTCTTGTCATATCACTCAGTAAGAGATGCACATAGCATTAAATTCGCTCTAGTTAAAAAAGGAGACCGCTACTTATTGCTGTCCTTATCGACGTATCCACTTTTTTGTACTTCGGCCATCTGACTCCAAAATGTCACTTCATATAAATTTTATGGGACAACCACCTGACTCCGAGATGTCACTTCATACAATTCGCTATCTCATACCCGGTTACACTGATATTCGGTCTACTAGCGTAAGCGAAAAAAATTTCGTCTATGATCGTAGTACAATATGATAGTTTGTGTGGATCATGGATCTAGAATCATAAAGGATCCCACTCTTCCTTAGAAGCATTGATACAAAAAAATTGACGTTCGACTCCGTCGTCGATATTTCCAATTTTACGTGTGTCCCTTTCTATCCAATGACGTCACAACGAAAATTGAATGACGTCAATTTTTGACGTTGGATTAGAAAGGGACAGAGCTGGGACAAAGCAAGAAAAATTTTTGGGACAAAGTTCGTAAAAGTAGCGTGTAATTTCTCTATGGTAAAAACCGTCACTAAAAAAAAACTACGGAGAAGAACGATCCTTACCGACCACAAAGGAGTATTATCATGTTTTACGTCTTGTTATTGTTAGGCCATAGGCCAAGTATTTCGCTTACGCTGATAGACAGAACATCAGTGTAACCGCGTATGAGACAGCGATAATTTCATCCAGTGATACCATAGGAAATCGAACTCCCATAAAAATGGGTAAATGAACTATGATATTTTATGTACACACGGCATGTGTGTACACAAGTGCGATTTTTGAATCTCATTCGGCGAGCTCAGCAGTTGAAAATGTCAAAATTACTTTGGAGATATGCATCTTTCTACTGCTGATTTGACTTTCAAAAATCATTAATCATACTACAAGAGAGCGATTTTTGAAAGTCAAATCCACAGTATAAAGATGCATATCTCCATAGTAATTATGACATTTTCAACTGCTGAATTCACCGAATGAGATTCCCGCGCCGCTCGTAGGGTGAATACTTACAGTCCTTTGAGTCTAGTACGATTTCACTACGTGTGCGCACCGCGCCTTCGGCTGCTTAGAAAATAACCAGGACCTCTAGAAAAAGTACTTTCGATTAGCATTAACGACAGTAGAAAAAATAATAAACGTATGGACTTGACGTATGGTGGAGAAAGAAAACGTCAAAATGTTTCGATCGCCAATGTCAAATACATGCATTCTGTCATTTCTACTAGTGTCTACGCCAATAGAAATGTTACCTTGTCTATAGCCCCTGTAGTGCGATTTTTGAAAGACACCCGTAACCCGTTGTAATCAGCAGTAGAAAATGTTAAAATTACTATGGAGATTATGCGTCTTTCTACTGCTGATTTGAACGTGTGACTTTCAAAATTCGCACTGCTGTTCTCGCGCTTTTCAGAGCGTCGCGCTTGCTGCGACAAGAACTTAGTATGGAAAAAATAGAGTCGGCACGCTAGTAGAGAAATAATACTAGACGGGCTGGTACCCATTGAACATAATCCGCTTCCGTGGAACTGCCTCCGTGGTCTAATAGTTAAGAGCATTGGGCTCTTGACACGGAGGTTGTGGGTTCGATTCCCACGGGGGGCACCTAGTGAATAACACTTTGTGCGTTTTTCCCCAGTTGGTTAGGACATTGCAGGCTGAGTCACCCGATTCTCTGAAAAGAAAGATGATTCCGTGCTTCGGATGGCACGTTAAACTGTTGATACCGGCTAGTATCTCTGGTGGTAGTAGTCGTTACATAAAAACCACGTCAGAGGCCGTAAGGCGGTTTGAATAAACTCTGACACCATGGCTTGCAGCCCACTCGATAAGAAGTAGAAGAACATAATAATAAAACATTATGCAATTATCAATTTATTGTTACCTGTTGTGTCATTATAATAACGAGAATACATTCTAATAAAGTGATTATTTGTATCAAATCATAAATTATGTTGTTAACTTATAGAACATTATCACATTTTAATGTAAGATTATGATACACACCTTTTCTGGTAAGCTATATTGGCTCATATTCTGTACTATAATTTGTAAGACCTTGCTAAAACCTACAGTTAATTCCAATTAAGACACTTTGGCCGAGATTCAGAGACGATTTGTAAGTCATAGTTCGAACTCCCGTATGTCAAAATCCATACATTTCGACCCTACTTAGCTCGAACTTAAGCAGCAATTACATTGAACAATTTGCAGGGAGCCAACATTTAGTGTAGGGTAGGTAACCTAGTTTAAGGTGTACAGAATCAAATGAGATCGAAACCCGAACCTGATTTTTATAAGGCTAAGCCCCACTTGCGCCAACCACGGGTTAGCAATTAACTCCGGATAAAATAGCTCTTTCAGTTGTTTTTCTATACAAAAACTCATGGGTTACCAACTTAACCTAGAGTTTATTGCTAACCTAGGTTGGCGCAAGTTAGGTAGGTAAACTGGTTTTCGCTTCTTGTATGAAAACAATCATCTTAAAAACATTACTAGAACTAAAAAAAGAAAGCAAATGCTAAATAACATTATTTAATAAAGAATCTAACCAGCTTTACCGACATTGCCCAATTAGGACAATTCCTTAGGGCCTGTTTCACCACTTCTGGGTAAGTTCTTGTTAGCTTATCCGACAAATATTTTGACATATTATTTTGTATAAAATTATGTCAAAATGTCTGTCGGATAAGCTAACAAGAACTTATTCAGAAGTGGTGAAACAGGCCCTTAGTCTTCCAGTTTACAAATAATAAATGACCTATACTCTTTCGTACCTAAACTAGATATACCTACTTTGACTATTATAATTATCTACTTGTGTACTATCTACCGACATATTGAATTTACCTTTATATACCGTGTTGGAGTGTCACTGTGTCCATATCTCTTATACGTATATTTTCAATAAATAGATGTTCTTCAAATACGCGAATTTATAGTAGGTGACCAATTGAGTCTGCCAGTTGCGGAGACCCATATATTTTTAAAATATTCGTCGCTTGGAATCCTGAAGAAAAAATACGTCGCTTAAAAACGCAAAAAAGCTACAACTCCCTACCTATACGAAAAAGTTGGTAAAGTAGTTTTTACGTGATGCTCGAACAAACAAACAAAACGAATAGACAAACAGACATAAATAAAACCTCACTAACTATTCTTTATGATCCAACCTTATACTATTTATATAGGGACCGCCTCGCCTTAGTATTTCCCCTCTGCCAACGTGCCAGATCAAACAATCTTACGCATTTCCATACAATTTTATACCTTATCTATCACTAAACAGCTTATAATTGCGGAACGATAATTTCGAAACTATCGCGTTCGGGGTTCACACGACACAGTTTTTCATGAATTTTAACATTCAAAATTAAAATCTAAAGTAATGGAATAAAGTCCAAAGTTGCGGATTTCATGCTGCCTCAAAAATACATACCTCATGCTACCAAAAAGTGGCAGATAAGTTTGTTAGTAGAATAAATAAATACTCTAAGGGCCTGTTTCACCAATTCTGAATAAGTTCATGTTAGCTTATCCGACAGATATTTAGACATAATTTCATACAAAATATGTCAAACTATCTGTCGGATAAGCTAACAAGAACTTACCCAGAAGTGGTGAAACAGGCCCTAAGGATCCAACTCACGTCAACGATATCTATCATGGTATGTTTTACAGGTTAACCTAACTAAAGCTGCTGGCACGTTCACAGACACATACAAATGAGTTCGATGAGACATTCTGCGTGCAGTGAGACAAAGGCATTGCGTAAATGTGTGGCACGCGCCAGCTTTAGTTAACCGACCTCTATTTTTAATGCTATTTTTTGTTGGAGCTTCTAACCCTGAGGCAATGACAGCTATCCATGGTATGGTATGCTTAACTACGTTTAACTAGCGGTTACAAAACTTCCTCATGAAACCTCTTCCGGCTTACCTTGGCACAGCCCTTGGTGTACCTTATTTTCAAGGTGGAAACAGGGTAATTTTAATTTGACATCTGACCACCCTTATTGAGATTACAAATCACAAAATGGAGTTTTTTGGCGGGCTTTGGTAGCTGACGTTTGGAGTCCTCATATTTCATCGAATTTTTATTGTTTATAGTGAGTTTTGGTTCGTAAAATTGGTGTTGTTTTGCGTAACAACGTGTCGTGCAAGTGAACAATATGCGGTTCAGTGAAATATGATGGTGCATGGGTTGTAAACAGGAAAAGTGTTCCGTGATTTTAGCGCGGCAAAGCGGTCGGTTCACCTCTTTCCTGTGGACTTCTCTGCTTTTCCTGCGTCTATCGATTGCCTCCAAAAACTCCAAAGAACCATCAAAACGTCGAACACCAACGTTTTAATGTGAAAACAGAAGAACATTAAAAATAAAATAAGATTTAGCCAAAAGGTCTAGTAACCAGGCTAGTAAATATATTTAAAAAAAAAAAAAAAACAAATCACAAAATTTAGCTTTAACTTTTAAATTATTGTCTTTAACTAACACTTGCCCGATGAATGAAACTATTAAAATGCGTTTTATTATTAATGTTTCCTGCAATAAAACATGAATTAATGTTAACATACCGGTGGAATGAAATATTTACTTTGCAACGTTCAGTGCGGCTCTTGCATCCTAAAACGCTGCACGCTACCATCTTGTTAACTTAAAGTCACCCACTCGCAACAAATTACAATGAATTAAATTATTACGAAATAACTATTCATCGAAATATAGAGCAACAAACATTTTTATGAAATTCTTGTTGACTGACTCCGGAGTCAGACCATAGAGGCTAGAGCAAAAATATGGCTACGTCAATAAGGACAGCAATAAGGTAGCGATCTCCTTTTTTAACTAGAGTGAATTTGTATTATGCATCCCTCATTGAGTGAATGAGACAAAACACGTTCTTCGTTCTATTACTTGCTCTTTCTACGTGTTAGGCAGTCTGCACTCCACTATAATAGAGGATTCCAAACTTCTTGGTGTGGATCGAAAACAAGGAGGACTTTTCTGACAGCTATTCAAACGTAGTTCATCGTACCGGCGATAGATGGCGTTGACCAGAGAGGGGTCTGAAGACGAAAAATGTTGGCTAAAAAGTAAACAAAAATGCATATTACTGAGTCAGACACACGCATCCGTTGACGAAATGTATGCTCATATTTTGCTGCTTACTTAATGAGGAGTTTTCTGACAGCTACTCAAACGTAATGTAAACGAATTAGTATAATAAATGTGCCTTTAATCGAGAACAATATAGTAAAAGTGAGAAATAAAGTAAGGCGCGACCGTTCGATTCGGATTGATATCCCCGCGTAAAATTTCCTTAAACATTGCAATGTGTGCACCACCCTTGTATTTCAATGTGTTAGGTTTAAGGGTTTAAGTTACGATAAACGATAAACTGCTAAAGACTACGGATTCCTGTCAATATTGAAAACTTATTGAAGACATCGGAAAATAGAAACTTGATCTCGGAAATGACACAAGGAAATGACGAAAAACACAGAAATGACATTATTACGGAAAAACGAAAATTATCTTGAAATATGAAGACTTGGAAAATTTTTAATTTTAACACTGATCAGGCCGTAGAAAGATCTATGGATCAGGCACATAGTGCCTTTTATAATGAATTTATAAAAAAAGACAGTCAGACTTGGCTGCATGGGCTATGTTCCCTTTTCCTTTCCGCAAGGATAAATATATCAACAACAACAACAACCCTGTAAAATTCGTTGTCTATGCTTTAAAACCAACCAATGAGGGCGCATGGAATTGATGGAAATGGAATGAAAGTCCGCCACATGTCCGCCATATCTAATACATCTTCTTTCTAATAGTGACGTTCGTATTATTTTGTATTAGAATAGCACTGTTGTGTAGATATTTGTTGTTTAATTTAATTATTATTTAGTTTAACTAGCACACGGTGAGTAACTTGTGTAAATAACATTTGACATCTTGATAGTTTTTTATTTAGAACTTGTTTCACCGCGACGTGCTTTACGTATTGTCAAAATGGAAAAATCCCAGTTTTCTAGACTCTAAACGCATAACTCATGCATTAATTATAAATAAAACTCAATTGCACTGCCGGTGGCGTACTTTGCAACGTTTTTTCGGAGATCTTTTTCGAGCAATCTGTTTATTTTGTCGGCGCTGGTACCTTCATGGTGTGCTCGTAATTCGCAGGATCTGGACGGTGCACACACCATGGAGTCCCCGAGAAAATTTAACGACTGCTATTTTTACTACTACTCCACATGCACTAAGGTAAGACAGTGTTTTGTCAATTTCTTTTATTACTCAACATTGAAGGGTATGTATAGAAACAGTGAGATTATTATGTGTTTTTTTATCTGCAATAAATAATACAACAATCAGTTTTTTATTGCCTGTACTACGTGTAACTAAAATATATACTTTTTTGAGGTTAAACAGTTCAATATTAACATTTTCCTATATCTTCTTTCGTTGTTCGATATACCAATGAATTTTTTGTTCTATTCAGGGAGACAATTGTGTGTTTCGTCATGAACCATCAGCCCTCGGCTGCGAGACAATGTGCTCGGCCTGGCAGCAGGGCAAGTGCCTCGATAAACGCTGCAAACTACGCCACATGGAGCTAAGGGTATGTTGATAATAATATTTGAAACTAACAAGGCTTTTTCATGGTACTTATTGTAAACATTATTCCCTGTTTATTCCCTTAACACTTTAACTAATGACGAACTACGTCGTAGATCAGAGACAAATGGGCCTCAGTGACCCCTGGACCGCCCCTGGAACAGCCCCAACGACTCAAACTTTGAGTCAGAATTGTATAGCATTCCACAGTATTAGCACTGCGCTAGTATCATTGTTTTGAGCTTAGCAGTGAAAGTGTTAAATTTGGCATCGTAATGTGATCCACCAGCTTTAACCGCTTGCATCCGGGCTTTAAGAAATCAATTGATTAAACAATGGATATTGGACAATATCGTGACCTCGGGAGCTGAAGGCTTTCATTCGCTGCTAGTCTCAAAATATGAATCTCAACTGTATGCTAACACTGCCGGAATGAGATCTTAAGTGGGTTCGTGCACTGCATGCCACATTATTGTGATCCTGCAAGGTATGTCGTCAGCAGTGAATGTTTTAAATTTCCATCCAATTTCAGATATTGTTGGTATTAAGGTTTTCGAATTCCGGGTAAATCCTGGGTGTCCGGGAATTTTCAACATATTGAATTGAATTGGCCGTCTAATGCAATAACCATGACCAGATTCTATAATTTTTCACACCTGTTGAAGAATCCAGGGAACCCTGGAATTCAAAAACCATAGTTGGTTCATAGGTTGGTTCATGCATTTATACTTACTTCACATTGTTAACAAAGTATTTTATGATATCAATGAGCAATTTACTTAAAAAAAAGTTTTCAATAATTCTGACTCTATAAAGCATATTTTAAATTTAAGTGTGCTTTGTTGCAATGTAACAAGAATGTACCTTGCATTGCATTATTTGCATTTGTAAATGTGGTTCTTTACGTGACTTCCCTAGAAGGAGGGTAACTTTTTTTATGATTATTCTTCTATTCATATAGGGTCCTTCTCAATATGCTGATACTTTTTTAAGGGGATTATTAAACCGTCAAACTGAACAACTCTCTATGGCACCAAAATCGAAATCACGTAAAATCTGCTTTTCCATACAAAACTGAAAACATACTTGAGCCAAAGTTTAATGTATGGGACAGCAGATTTTTATTTCGTGATTTCGATGTTGGTCCGATAGAGAAAGTTGTTCAGTTTGATGGTCTGATCATCCTCTTAAAAAGTGTCAGCAGACGGACCCTGTATGTCTGGTATTCTGGTAATGCCCTTAATTATCCAATTTGCTTATCATTTTATGACTAATGTCTGACTTAAAAGGTCAGATTAATTCCCCTTTCGGAGTTTCCCCGAAATTGGAATAAAACAAAACAACTTTTAAACACTAACAACTGATAACATTCATAAGTTATGAATATGATATTTACTACCTAGTATTTATTGAGTGTGTACATAATAATGGATTATGTTTATTTGAATTCCTTTAGTGGTAACAATAATAATAATGTTTCTTATCACTCCTGATAATTTCTGTTGTGAGTATATACATATCTAATCTAACGAAGATATTTCCAAAAAAAAGATTACGTTATGTTTTTTAGGTATCCCTGACTCGAAATCAACCTTTTTTAGAAATTTTGTCTGTCTGTTTGTTTGTGTGTTTGTTTGTTCGCGCATCACGCAAAAACTACTGAACCGATTTTGATGAAACTTTTTTTGTTTGATAGCTTATGATCTGACTTAAAATCTGGTATATAATTTGTGCGGACGAAGTCGCGGGTAAACACTAGTTGTAAATAAAAGTGACAGTTTGTCAAATAATGTTGTAGAACAAAAAATATTTATGTACATCAAATATGTGAGGTATTTTTATGACTAGTCGATGGGAGTATTGTAACCTCAAGTACTATTTTATGTACAAAACAGATTTGAGCTTATACAAAATTGTGAAGCCATATGCAAGCTGAAGAGAACCCGTGCGTGACCATCCATTAACAGACTTGCAACGCATCTTGAGGCTCCCTTAATGCACCCAATCCAACATCTTACCTAACAGTATACATAAATGATTATGAAAACTAACACTTTGACACATATAGTACATTACACACCGAGGACAGGAAAGTAAGAAAGATCTCAGATCTCATGTAATTGTTGACCGAGGGGAAGCCGAGGTCAACAAACATGTGATCTGAGGCTTTCTTATTTATTGTCCGAGGTTAGTATACTATTTTTCTCCTCAACGGAGGTGGAAAGCGACAACTTCGTTTAGCGCAGCGGGACGACAATCGACGCTTTCCGTCCGGAGGGGAGAAAAAATAATTAACATAAGCATATGCTCACGACTATATTCCCCGAGGGGGTAGTCAGAGATATTCTGAAACCTCAGAACATCCACGTTTCACCAGTAGTACCGAAACTCTGTCCAGTGTGACGGGGGGTGAGCCCGTCGCCACTTATAATGGACAGTGGGTACAATACACGCCTCGAAATTGAAGCATGCAGGTTTCCTAACGATGTTTTCCTTCACCGAAAAGCCAGTGGTGTAACAAATCGTACATAAATTCCGAAAAACTCATTGGTACGAGTCGGCTTTGACGGGGATCGAACCATCGCCTTCTGCACGGCAGGCAAGGTTACTCGCCACTGGACCACCACGGCTCTTTAACGTACTTGTACATAAACTTATAACCATATTACCTTTTAAGGGTGATCAGAAGTTTATCTATTCTAGTTTTGATCCAAATGCCATGTATACATTTTTAAATTGGCATCAGTAGCAAGCAAGGTCACGTTTAGCATTTATTTAGCATTTTATGATGGAATGACGATTTGAATTTAATTAGTTGTAAATCATTAAGTTAATAATTATTATTATTTATTAATAGGCAAAGAAGATAACCCAGTTTAATAAAAATTATGCAGTGAATGGACTGTTTTTTGATTACATGTCAAAATGTAATTAACATAGGGTTTTAGGCTTAGATCAAAATAAAATTAATGGATAGGCCTAAAGCACCGTAAGTTGAAGCACACTACTGGTGCACTTGGTACATACAAACTAGCGCCGTTATCTGTCAAATCTAGGGCACTTGCATACAAATTTGAAGCTAACCATTCATTTGTTTTGCCTAATTTTTCTGGTTTGAAATGTTCGCGTAAGGCCTATCCATTCATTTTATTTTGATCTAAGGTTTTAGGCATGTTATCTTTTATGTCACTAATGTTTAAATATGGTTGATTGAGCATTGGCTACGACAACAACAATGACATTTATTTTTAACCTTATGTAAACCATTTTGATGTTTCTAAGATTGAGTACAGTTTTTTTTATCACAAATAAAAAAACTGATACTCTATTTATGCTGCAAAATGGCAGATTAGGCTGAGGTAGGATTGTAGTTATGCTAAAACAGCAAAGTCTCAGCTTGACATAGGCCTTGCCCGAAAGCAAGGTGTTGATTTTGCACTCCACCATGCTAACGCGCTGTATTTTGGACTTGGAAAGATTTTGGATGTTGCCGAACTAGTGATCAAAATTTTTCTAGGCAGTCGGGAAGGTTAATAGATACTGATATCTCCACGTGTAACCAACTGTCGCACGCATCGTCCATATTTTCTGAAGCAGATTTTACCTGAGGTTTTCGATGCTTACACCCGTATTCTTAGTTGTTTCCTTGAGGCTTCCTCACTCGAGTCGAGGACGTTTTTGACATTTTTGTCATACAAATTATGTCAAAAACATCCTCCACCCGAGAGAGGAAATGTCACGAAAGCAACTAAGAATACGGGTGTTAGTGTCTCTTAAGGGGCCATAGGTCCGGACGAATATTTTCTATGAGAAACGCGATTGCCGAGCGCTCCGAAAAGTGTGTGCGTGAGCCGTATTTTCGATTAAAAACAACTAACCAAAGTACTTTTTCTAGATTTTATTTATGATTGCACTAGTTAAACTAATGGTGAATATGTGAGTATAAATACCAACAATCGGAAACTATTTTAAGTTCTTCTAAACCGAGAAATTTTTTAAAAAATGCTTGACGTATTTACGTCATCTTTGTGACGATTTTCTATCGAGTGAAGTAATTCCAATCGTGTATTAAGTTGATGATTGCACTAGATGAACTATCCAAAAATACTGAGGTATGACTTTAGTTTCGGTAAATGGTATAAATCTAGTCGTAAAATGAAAAATAAAAGATGCCTCCGAGGTATTTCCATCTACTATTACGTCTTAAATGGTCATCTATCTAAAAAAGCACCTGGCTTAATGTTACAATACTATCCTTTTTTGTTATTCAACTCTTTTTTCGAAAGTTAAAAGCTCATTGGAATTCTGTGAAAAATATTACGAAGACGAAAAACTACGAATTGTGCAGAAATTGTCAAATAACAATTAAACCCTAATGATTCCGAAGCTTAAACTTTAATGCGCAGCACTTTAACATGGCGTAGAAACATAACGGCGTATGTACAACTAGTAAAATTGGAATGTCAATGTAATAATGTTTACAGAAAAACCGCAAGCAGATCCCGTGTTACTGGGAGACCCAGCCGGGCGGGTGCCGCAAGAAGCACTGCCCGTTCATGCACAAGAACCCGGACGCGCGCACCGACGGAATCGCGCCGAGCCAGCCCGGCCCGCCCATGCCTGTTAGTACCCACCCCACCCTCATTATTATCAACACATTACTACAATCAAATTAAAGGTTGAAAAATTATGTCTCAGGCTGGGACTTGAAATCGCGGGAAACCGCTTGAAACTTCCGATCCAGGGAATTGCTTTTTCCAATTTAGCTACTGTGCCCACTACGCCAGAGAACGATATTTGTCAACCTATTCGTCTTTAAGGGACGCAACGCCATGTACTGGAGTTTGATTACTACAATATGAAAATATAACAACACGCTATCATAATGCTTAAATATGGGTAACATAAAAAAATAAATTAAGCTTAGCATCTTCGTGCCGTTGCTGGTAACAGGTCCAATACACGCCACCGCTAACAGAGAGCGCGTAGAGAGCGAAGCTCGGTCTCCCAGATACTGTAAAGTAATACTTGTAATGTTGTAGGTGCAGCAGGTGCAGAATAGCGTGCCGGAGGCGATCCCCAGCGAGCAGCAGCCGATGCCGGCCGGAGTGCCGCCGTCCGTCCCCGCGCCCGCCTCCGTGCCGCTGCTGTGGCAACAACCGCGCCAGGGTATGTTCCCTTTCATTTCTCTTGTATAAGCATTATTATTTGAGGGAGCAAGCCGTAGCTTATAACACTGCGATCCTTTTTCTGATCGACAAGATACATTCTTAGTCAGTGCGGATGCTGTAAGAACCATGCATTCTGCTCGTCAAACTGAACATCTTTCACTATTTCACTTTCACTTTTTACACCTCCGGTCGTATGGTGTTTTCTTTTCGCCGAGCCAGTAATAATGATACAAAAATTCCGTTGAACTTAGTGGTACAGGCCGGTAATCGAACCGCTGCCTGAGTTGCAAGGTCTCTTCCGTATAGGCTTTCACTATTGTATCATCATGAGCCTCTATTGATATCACTACACGGGCACAGGCCTACCCGCATGATGTTTGGTTGGAAGTTAGTCCATGCGTGCCCAATGCGGATTGATGCACTTCTACGATGGTTTTCCTTACGATGTTTTTGTTTTCATTCATCAATTGAATTGATGAGAGATACATAGAGTGCGGTTTCGAACCAGAATCCTCATGATTGAAAGCTCACGCCTCACCACAACGCGCTACCGACATTCTTCGAAAGAATAATTGATTAATTCAGAATAAATATAATGAATTGTTTTTGTTCAGTTGTCCTAGACTCCGCCATACTTGGCGTGCTGCCCTCCACGGAGCTGCTGGGCGGCAGACGCGTGCTGCCGCCGCACGCGCACGCACACGCGCACGCGCACCCGCACGAGCCCGCGCCCAACCCCTACGCGCCGCTGCCCGTCGACCCCCTCGTCGTCAACTTCGAGGAAGGTATGAGGCTCTACTGAAACTACTATTAAGCCCAAAGCTCACGGTTTGGGAAGTCGTAACGTACGCCGGTCTGTGCTTCGGGTGACATTTTGTTTGCTTCGAGATTTATTACGGTCGTAGGGTTTGGTTGGACTCAAATCTTTTATTGGTTGATTTATTTCCGTTTGAGTATTGAAAAAAGATTATTGGCGAAGCATTGGAAAGTACGACTTCTGAAATCGTTAGATTGGGGCTTAAGGCTCGATTCGCTGTCAAAACGTTTTGAAACCCATCGAAAATTTATGAATATTTAGTAATAATCGCGTTGTATATTCTCGTTTTGAACACTGCAATAATTTAGTTTTGTTAATTTTCGATGGGTTTTTATAAAATGATCAGCGGATCTTAGAGGCCTATTAACATTAAAATGCAATGTATGAATGCATTAGTTTTCAATGTGAACCGGTTTTGCATAACATATTATAAGTAAATGCAAAAAACTAAATACTTAATAAGTGTATTAATTAGCTCTAATAAAGGAAGCTTAAAGATTCTAAGAGTCGAGCTTTGTGAGCATAATGTACACAAAAAGATTACGTTGATTTTAATTCATAATTGAAAACTGCATTCTAAACCAAAGGGTCACTGTGCATAGTATTAAGATTAAACGATGTTTACAACATTTCGAACGCTCATATTGATTTACTCTTACAAACACGCTCTAGAAAGGGTTATTGTTCGTTGCGGGAGATTGAATGTAGGTAGCACGGTAGAGATGTTACGTTGGACAACGAGCGAACGTAGGCGAACGATAGGCATCGATTGGCAATCGCTAAACGCCGACAAATACTATCTGGTAGCTGTTCTATCGTGAAAATAAAGTGGAATTATCGCGTTATTTGTAGTATTGGTTGATTTACGGTTACGTTTGACGCTGTTCCGACGACGGTTGTTTGAAGTTTGATAGCGAACGAATGCGCTCGCTTGCCTTCCTCGAGTCGTCACCATCGTTCGCCTTCGCACGCTACGTCTGTACCCGGAATAACATTTTAGAACTCGATATTGGAAGTTCTATGGTCAGTCATGAAAAAAAATAAACGTTTTTATGTATTTTGGTGCGTGCTACCTTGGTTCAAGAGCTATATTGGCACATGGTCTATGATGAAGAAATGTGAAGAAGGAGCAATTTATGGAATAGACAAGACTAGTTAACTGATTTCTTCTGACTAATTTTTTGTTTTGCTTACGTGCCAATACGAGGTGTAACCGAATGACTCATATGTGTTAGATTAGTTAAAAAAAACTATTTATTTTATCACATGTTATTATTATTAAGAATGTTTTTATTTAATTTTTAGTCCGTTCGCAGACTGGGTCTACTTATTTTTACTATGACGGGTTGCAACTTAGGCTTTTATTATTTCTTTTAATAAAAAAAAAACTTAATTTTGTAGAAAGAAAATATATTATGATTTAGTTTTCCCAGTTTGTGACACGACGGACGCGCCTGTTTACTGAAGATAAAGTAGTTTTTTTTTCAATAGTCAATTACATAGTGTTTATAGAAAATAATGTTAGTTTGGATTCAGTTTTGGGATTTTCGTGATTTTTATTAAAACTAAAGTCGATCGCAAGCGACGATGTTTTCGTTTTAAATGAAACTGGATCCAAAATATTTATATTTACAAGTGTTTTTATTTAGAATATTGTTTTGTTGCCAGAAGAGGCGGCGTTTTGGTTCATTCTAACGTTCATAGACAATGTTAGCTTTTCTTAACACCATAGACACGGATTAGTTAAAGATGAAAGTATTCAAAACCTTTCAATGAAATAATTTGGCACACTATTCGACTTTAAAAGGTATGAAAAAGTGGTCGTTATTTTTAAATTAGAGATATAACCTCTTTCATATCTTAGCTAATTAGATTCATAATAAATATCTTTCGCTTTTTCATTTATAAAAAAATGTATGTCGTAACTAAATTACAGTTACATTTAGAATAACATTACAACGGTGTAAAGTTGTGAACGCATCGTTAGTTGTTATTCAAAATGTAACTTTAATATGTTTTTAAATAGATGTTGATATAATCTTTGTCTATGATAGAAAAGTACATAATAAATAGGTTTAAAATAACGTATAAAAATACAAATAAAAATATATATACACGAATATTGTAACTCATTAAATATAGGTGATGAAAAAAAAAAGATGAAAAAAAAAAGCTTTATGCCTTTAAATTGTTTGTATGTTTATAGACTAAGAGATAGCTTAGCGCCGTAAAATTTAATAAATATAGAGATATCAATATCATACTTCTCCTTTTTGTTCGATCGATTACATTTTGTTTTTTGTTATGTAGTTTGAAAAATGGTCGAAGTACTGAAAAAAAAAATTATCTCTTCTTTTTGCAACGGTTTCGGACTGTGTGGCGCCGCCTGGCGGCTGTAGGCTTCAGGGGCGACTCTGTACCCAAAAGTATTAACCACTTTTGTTGTAAACATTAAATTGTATGGCGATGTCTCTTAGTCTATTAGGATGTAGGATGTTTCGGGGCTTAGGCAGTTTATAAAGGTACCCACTGCTAGTGCCCCCACATACTTTATATTCGCACCGTGAGAGTTAGATAGAGCTAATAAAATGAAAAAAAAAATGTATCTAGGTATACGGGTAGAAAACACAGTTTTTTAGTTCTGACTGACGTTTTTTTTATTGATAAACCCACCCCATATATGGATTTCGAGCTACGTGACTGTGTTTTCTATATGAAAAAAAAAATAAAGAAATTTTTCGTGCTTAAGATCGTATTACCGAAGTTTAGAAGAGTTAAAAATGATAAGCTAACAAGAATAACAAAAAAAATCTACATGTAATGCTTAGCGGTTTTTGGTATTATCGATAAGGCTTCCGACTACCGTAATAATAATAATACTTTGGTATCGTTATGTAGCCAAACAGTGGGCCTAGAATGCCAACCCAGAGGAACCGACAAAAATCGAGACGTGTCTTCGTCTTAGTTACATTGGGTATGCAAAAGCGAGCGCGCATATGACGGTTTTGTCGCTTTGTCGTGCGAGGCATACTAGCCCTACGGATTAGATACAATTATTTGTCATGTACTGTCTGGGAAGGAAATTGATTTTTTTATATTTTTGCACTGAAAGTAAAGTTCCTATATTTATTACAAAAAAAATCTGCAAAACGTATGAACAGGACGACATAAACTCTTTAAATTAAAATTATTTGTCTATGGTCCATGGTACGCCTAGTCATTATTTATGTATAAACTAATTATCAATATTTAAACAAAAATGTCTCCAATGGTGGGGTTAGAGTAAGATTGGGAGGATATCCTTGACGTTTTCCCATCGCGATAGCGACAAACTGAAAAATAAAAGTTTAGATTTGTCGTTTCGTACGCCAAAAGTTGAGTAGTGGACGAGTCTTATTTAAATGATATTTTGCTCATTATTTTATACATTATTTATTTTCTGATCCTTTTAAAGAAAAATAAAAAAAAATATTATTAGTAAAGTTCAAAATTTGTTGTTAATTTAAGAGGAGAGTAACTGAAAAGATTATTAAATAATGTAGTACAAAACTTGGTTGCTTATTAACGGCGCAGCTATTTTTGTTGTAATTGTAGGCCTTGCGCACGGCCTGCTAAAAAGAAAGATCGTGATGCGCCCGTGACGTACACACGGCGACAAATCAAGCTATTCAATACCAACATAAGCTGGCCACGCGACATTATACGTTATTCAACCCGTGGCCCGCTTATGTTGGTTTTGTATAGCTTGATGTGTCGCCGTGTGTACGCCAGTGAGTGCGCTAGACGGCTTTCTCGCCGCCTTAACGCGGGCCATATGCTAGCCTTACTGTATTAATTTATTAATTATATAAAAATGTATTGGTTTCGCTCGTAACTTAGTAACTTATGTACTTTATCTAGGATCTTTTTACAGCCTACCACAGACTATTTATTTATCCTTAGGTTAATATAAATTGTTGGAATGTTAATGTTTTTTGTTAGACAATTTTAGTTATGCGACAGATGTATTAGAGCTCGCGCAAAAGTCGATTAGAAATTGAAAGTGTTAGAATTAGTAACCGAAGTGTTAACCGATTTATTGAATGTTGGTTTTGATGGTATTTTAATTTATTGAAAGTAAAGTTTTTAGTTGACGTTCAAATAAATCGGTTACTAGATAAAAAGTGGCGTGAGGAAGGTTTTTTAAGGTTTGTAATCGTGTGTGGGAATGAGATATAATACAAGTGTCCGGGGGAATCGTATTCACGAGAAGTTTGGGTATATTAGTAGCCATCCGGGTACCTAACACTGCCAACATAGGTTGAAAAAAAAATATTACAGGAAATGTTACATTTTGAAGAGAATTGATTTCCTGGAGAGCAGTTGAATGTTTACTTTTATACCCTCTCTAATATGTTTCTCCAATATCTTGTGATAAAAAAACACTTTTATACTTATATTTGTATTCCATGACATTATATATGGTTTACTGTTGAAAATAAGGAGTGGAATTTGAGGAGTGCCGTAAAATATAGCTGTAATCTAACTTTTATGTGGTACTAGCACGGCACATGCCTTTAACGTAGGTATCGATAAACGATTCTAGAACGGTTCGTGAGTGGCCGTGCTAGGGCCTTCGGTTTCTTGTTTGCATTAAAACGGGGTTGTTGTTATGTTAATCTTAGTCTTACGTTATATAAGAATTTCAAAATATGTTTAATATTAGTAACGCGTGTGTTTAAGACCTTTCATTTAAGCTAATACCTTTCAAACTGATATAGGAACTCGTATCGGAACAGAATTATAACTTTGGCTTTGTTTAATCAAATTGTGTTTAATATACCAACGAGTAAATAAAAATGTTTCGTAAATATGATTTTTGTAATTATTTTTGATCACCCCGAGTCGCTTTCAGGTCGACAAGACAAGAACACACCGCAAGTAAATCGTGACGGGTCGTTTCAAAATTAATTACGAAAATCATACGATTGAGTTCGGGTTCGACTAAGCGGTTACTTCGTGTGTTCTTGCAGAGTCGGACAATGAAAGCGCTCCTTCCACCACACCTACTAAAACCGTCACGCCGGACGAGGAGTCCCAGGAGCTCCTGCTCCTTGAGCGCATCCAGGCGGAGGCCGCCGCCTTCTACAGCTACGACAACATACCACAGGAAGCTTCCAAAGAACGCAAAATCGTCAGAACAAACCTCTCCACCAAATACGATAGACTGTCCTTAGACGAATTAGCAGGTAAGAAACAAGCCACGGAAGAAAGGAGAAACTCTTTAGACTTCAAAGTCCTATCTCTTGACGAAATTCGAGCAAGAAAGAAAACGGACTCAACAGTACAAGCAGCGTCTATAACGTTAAATTTGAGTAGAAAAAGAAAAATATCCACTCATGAAACTCTCACAACCACTGGCAATAAATTAATTAAGGTTGTAAGAAGCAATTCTTTAGTTTATAAGAAGGTTGATAAAAATGCACCGGCGGCTACAAATCAAGCTAAAGTAGATAAAAAACAAATAGAAAATGAAAATGTTGAATGTAGAAAGCGTACACTATCTGAAAGGAGCGATGTTCTAGAAGTGCACGAAGACGAATTAGTAGACAACTGTTATGAATTCAAAAGAATAAAGTTAATTGAAAAAACATCTAAACCGAAATTGATTAGAAATAGGCATTTAGGTAGAAATAAAAATAGTAATGAAAGTGATGCAAAAGAAGATGAATCAATAAGCAATAAAACTGACAACGATTCAGACTCGGAAGTACAAATAGTTAGTGTAGAAATAGCTGATGTTAATACTAATATAGATTGTTTATCAGATAGCGAAGTTATAGAGGTGTCGTCGAAACTAGATGACCCTATCGATATTGTGGATTTGAGTGACGACGAAGATGAATGTGTCTCGATATATCAAGGTACAGAACTCGATTTAGGTGTCAACGTGCCTGATGTTGTAGCTAGTTGTCATAAAAAAATTGATACCTCGGAAAAAGATATATTGAACGATATTGATGCAATTCTAGATGACGACTTATGAGAACACTATTTAGTTAACTCTTATGGTTATGATGCGACGTACAAATTTTCCTTTTGGAATACCTTTTACATAACAAAAGTAAATTTTAAAAGTCATTAATTATAAGTTTGATAATATGTTGAAATAAAACTTAAGTTTGATGAAAATGTTGTGTTAAGTTTCTTTTAGAGTTGTAACGAATGTGAAGGCTTGTTGATGAAAGCAAATGCGTTATTGTTTTGCCATTTTATTTGAAGTGTATTTTCGAAAACAAAGAAACGTACAAAAAAAGGGTTCTCTAACAAAACTTTCATGAAAGGGTATTTAAAAAAATGATGTTTTAATTTAGTCTTTCGTTAGAAAGTCACAAGATGACACCATTGAGTTATGATTATGAGGTAGTTGTTTCTGACATCATGACACATCATCATCAGCCTACATAGGTACTTCCCACTGTAGGGCACAGATACCCTACATGAAGGGTGTATGGGCGTTAAGTCCACCACGCGTGCCTAAGGCGGATTGAACTACGTATCAGAATTTCTTCTACAGCGTATGTAGGTTTCCTCACAATGTTTTCATTCACCTTTTGAGAGCAGTCTGTTAGAAAAACTCATTGGTACGAGTAGGTAAATCATGTCGAGTGAAGTTACGATTTTTGCATGCGAAATTTCGTTACAACCCTAATTTTATATTGATTTTTTAAGTGTTAGCGTCTGTTGTAATTCTAGACATTTACTAATGAGAGCTTTAAATACAAATTGAAATTATTACAATAATTTTGCAATATTTTGTTGTTTCTCTGAGTTTATTGGGCATGGGTATAATTCGACCATTTCCACATGCTTCTACTGGTATGGGGAGTACATACCATATTACGTGATTAAATATCTCTACAGATTGGAAGCTTCATACAAGCGGCCGCAGTCTGTACGAACAGATGCACACATACCCCGGCTGAGTGTTTGTACGTATATCGCAACGGGCGCTATGTGTAAGTGCACCGACAGCGGTGTTTGAAGCTTCGATCTGTAGGGCTATTTAGGCTGCTTTTCCACCAGATGTGCGAGGTACCGAGGCGGTAAGCGAGGAAAAAATCGGCCAATAAGAGTGATTCAATTTCCCAATGACGCGATGGCGCGAGCGCGCTATTGGCGGATTGTTTCCTCGCTCACCGCCTCGCTACCTCACACATCTCTGGCGGAAACGCAGCCTTAATCATGTGCTCCTATGAATCTCCTCTTATAGACCTCTCATTTGCTAAAATGACCGCGTTGTGGACTTTCCCTTATAGAGGGATTAGCCACAATCACCACGTGGCAGGCTGATAAGCGAAGCCATAGATGGAAGACAGTCGACAGAAGATGAGCAACCGATACCCTAAATATCAATTGTTTCTGCAGTTTAGGGTTGAACCTCATTTAATAGCACCGCATCGCATTTTTCCGTCGCTCCATCCTTTTCTGTCACTCAGGAACGTCATTTGCTAGAGCATAATAAGATAGACGGAACGTGACCGCGCGCATATATCTATTCTGTGCCCAAGGGTAGTGATGGGGTGGGAACACACTGGGTGTAATGAAACATTCTGTCTTTTGATCCAAAAATGTATTATAATAATATTATGCTGTTATTAAAACGCCTCGCGGACATCACACAGTTATTCACAATTTTGTTATGTACTAACTATACATTTAAAAACTAATAATAATAAATTCGAAATTAACATCCCAACAGAGATTTTAAGATGCACAGCACAAAGATGTTAAGTTCCTAACAGTCAATGATATTCTACAAAAGAAACATAGTTGGAGATTTTATAGTAAAGCCTGACCAGGAATATAAAAAACCAGGTTTGGGGGCGCTGCAATCGACTGTCACCTTTTAATGTTAGTGTTCCAAGTACAAAAATTAGTTCCAATGATTTTCCGCAACATGGCGAGGTTTTTTATACTTCTGGTCGGGCTTTACTTAGGTATTCGCTTCATGGTAAGAAATTGGTCTAAAATGTGTGTGGGTAAATACTCTTGTGTTACGTCCCTTTCCAACAGGTAAATCTTTAAATTTGTTAGAAAGGAACGCAAAGTCGGTGTTTTGCACCACTAGTTTTTAACGAATAACTGAATTTTAAGGGTGTAGACAATGAAATTAAACATTCCCTGAGGAACAAGAGTCGAAAATGAAAATAAAAAAATGTTGGACCTCCCATAGAAAATATTATATGGGCTGATCCGCACTTTTGTATGAGAGGTCCACAAATTTTTCTCGTTTTTCGACCTGTGTTTCTTAGTGAAAGTTGTTAAGTTCAACTATCTGAATACACCCTTAAAAATTGTAAAACCCTTAAAGGCCTCCACTCATTGCAGAGATAATATCGAGTTTGCGATAATTGTTCTCAGTACATTTTGTATGGGGACGCGCGCGATCCTACACACTGCCGCGATATTATCGAGCGATAATTTCGCTGCGATGTTGCGATAATTGTTCTCAGTACATTTTGTATGGGGACGCGCTCGATCCCACACACTGCCGCGATATTATCGCAACCTGACGCAATCTCTTTCTACTACATTCAGTGAAGGGCGCATGCGTGACGCGAATCGCGGAATCGCTGCAGTGTGTAAGGTGTCGCGATATCGCTGTCGATAATATCGCTCGATAATATTGCTGCAATGTGCGGAAGCCTTAAATAGTAGGCAGGTAATTAAAAACATGTGGTGTATATTCTACTTCAATAGCAAGTCTAAAAATGTAAACAAACCATAACCGGTTTATTTTATTGAGTTGTTTATTCAACTTTGTGAAGAAATTTTATAGCTTTCGCATTTGTCGTATTGTGATATTATAGACTTTTCTATCGTAATGTAGGCTTCCTAATGAAGGTACTTCAGAGCATCATCGATTTAAAATTCTTGATAACATTTTACCTCAAGGAGATTTATTAAGTCGCAGCAGAGTTTCACAATTAACATCAAAGAAATTATTTACATCTTAGGTCTAAAAAGCCCTGTCTTTTGTATAAAAACTAAGTCTAAAAGATTTGAGTGTTGATCTATTAAAATTTTGACTTCTAGAGCTTTTCTAATGTCATTTTGTATGGACTGTGACTCATTCCATACACTAACCATTTCTTTTCTTACAAAGTGAATTTAGGATACCTACGTTCATGGCGATCATTTAATTTAAGCATCCTTCCCGTACATTATTAGGTGTAAGAAAAGCCCTATGGACAGATTTTCGACAGTGTTAAGACGATTGTAACAATTGATATTGAATTAATTTTGAGTTCTTACATTTGTTCTTAGATTTAAAACATTAATTTACATTTACAACAAATATACAGAGCGAGCGGTTTACTTTCTAACCAGTAACCACTTATATAATGTGTTCCAATAGGACTGTCTTAAAAACTAACCTACAAATAAAAAACATTGTTGAAAAATGATTTCCGATACTAATTATTTGTGCTTTAGTCAATAGAAAATACAATTAAAAATGTTTGAACGAATCTAAATTTTGAACTATTAATTTCAAATGGTTGATTTAGAAAGCACAACAGTCGGGGTTTACGGGGTATTCTAAGCTCAAAACAATGACATTCGCGCAGTGCTAACACTGTGGAATGCTATACGATTCTGACTCAAGGTGTGAGTCATGAGCACTGCGGGCCATATGTCGCTGACCTACCAGGTAGGTCGTCAGCAGTTAAAGTGTTAAAGGTTATCAGTGTCTACGCTTAACACAGATGCACTCTGTCGTCCTTACCTTCTGATGGAACGCTACGATCAGGGTTGGACGTAGGACGCATTGACTCAACTGATGGCATCAGATATGTTAATGATGTGTTGTCTCTTATGTTGACAATAATCACTGACATATACTCTAGCGATAGACAGGCCCTGTCATAGAAGCAACATGTTCCACTTGAATGAGGTGGGCGCACCGCATTGATGTTCCCGAGTTGACTTCGTCACTATGGCAATGACAGATCGCAATGTGTCATTCTGTGTTGTTTTGTGTGACATGTTGTTTGTTTGAACGAGCTTGTCTATCGCTAGAGTATATGTCAGTGACAATAACCTGGCTATGTACCACACCGGCCTTGGTAGGTGCTATTCGAAGCTGGACGACAGGGAAGTTACTCTTTTTTATACTTTGGCACTTCTTAAAACAGTCCTTTTGTAATACAATACAGGGTGTAACCTTAAATGCATTAGGTACATTTTTTAGGGGGTGCTTCGGACCATAAAACTTAACAAGTTTAAAATCGCGAAAAAAATCAGCTTTTTCATACATTTGGGTTGAATAGCCGTTGACGTTTCCAACGGAACAGCTGATTTTTTTTTCGCAAAATCTTATTTGGTTTTGTAGTTAAAGTTTGATTGTCTGAAGCACCCAATTTATTTAATTTTACACCCTGTAAAAGTACCTATCTATTTTTACGACAAAAAAATAAAACAATTTTACACTTACACCAAAAATATTAAATTATTTCATTCAAATTTTTACACGAAATTATTTAAGATACGGCATTAAATGTGCATCGAACATTGAGCTATGAGACTGGTAGAAAATCTAAAAGTTTTGAATGAAATATTCTAATTTACATAAATACAATTTGAGCCTTATTTTTGTGCTCATAGAGTCCTGTTTTGTGGCCACTACTGGATATGTTTATTCTTTATACCATTTTGTTACCTATAATAAGGTTTGATAAATAAGAACGGGACGTGTGATACTGCGAAATATATATTCCATTAGAAATGACAAAATGAAACCTCGAAATAAAACACTAGGAAAAAATGTTAGATTACACACCGAGGACAGGAAAGTAAGAAAGGTCTCAGATCTCATGCCGAGGTCAACAAACATGTGATCTGAGGTTTTCTTATTTACTGTCCGAGGTTAGTATACAATTTTTCTCCTCGACGGAGGTGGAAAGCGACAACTTCGTCAGCGGGACGAAAATTGACGCTTTCCGTCCGGAGGGGAGAAAAGAATTTATTTTGTAAACTATTTTAAAATTGTACGGTATAAATATTTAATTTATGAATTAATGTTATGGTCAAGATGTAAACACCAACTGTGTGTACATCTTGAGTCATTTCTAATTGAATAAAAGTGTAAATGGTATTTGCTAAATTCGCTTTGAAACTAAAAGAGAATAAGACATTCTTACTGCACGTATGTCTGCAAAACTGAGTCCAATGGACATACTTTGTGAGTCGCAGGACATCAGCATAATTCTGGCCGGGCAATAGGGTGGAGTGGCGTGGCGGTGGACGAACGGCGTCAAATGAAATTAGTTTCATGGCGCGGCTAGTTCCACCGTTCCACCAGGGTCACTAGAGGCGCGACCAAGTACTGTTGGCTGTCCTGGCCGGGCACTATAGGGTGGCGTGGCGTGACGGTGGAGGAACGGCGTCAAATGTAATTAGTTTCACGGCGCGGCTAGTTCACCAGGGTCACTGGAGGCGCGACCAGTACTACTGGCTGTCCTGGCCGGGCACTAGGGTGGCGTGGCGTGACGGTGGAGGAACGGCGTCAAATGTAATTAGTTTCACGGCGCGGCTAGTTCCACCAGGGTCACTGGAGGCGCGACCAGTACTGCTGGCTATCCTGGCCGGGCACTAGGGTGGCGTGGCGTGACGGTGGAGGAACGGCGTCAAATGTAATTAGTTTCACGTCCTGGCTAGTTCCACCAGGGTCCCTGGAGGCGCGACCAGTCTACTGGCTGTCCTGGCTGGGCTCTAGGGTGACGTGGCATGACGGTGGAGGAACGGCGTCAAATGTAATTAGTTTCACGGCGCGGCTAGTTCCACCAGGGTCACTGGAGGCGCGACCAGTACTGCTGGCTGTCCTGGCCGGGGACAGCGAGTGGAACCGACACACCAGCGCCTAGCAGACCGCCCAGTTCTGCAAATGTGAGGAAATTATACTAACATTAGTCACAGATTATTAGTTACGTGACGTTCACTACCTTAGAAAACGATAAATTCTCACGCTTTAATTATCTAATGCCAGATTGCCAGACGGTACGTGCAAAAATGTACCTATTGAAGCTTACTACAGCGTACGTACAGCGTACGACGTTGTAGTCTGGAGCGAGTGGCAGAAATCAAGCAAGAGCATCTATTACGATGCGCTGAAGTGTAGGTACATACGGCCAAGTGACGGAGGCCTGCTTTAGTAATCAAACTGCATTTAGTAAGTGAGTAGGTACAGTCAGCATCAAAAGTATCTAGGCATGTTAAGTGTTCATAAATATCTGGACAACTTTACGATAGCAAACCTTATTTCAACTCACAAAGAAATCAAATTAATTTATCTGTCATGTTATTATTTGTTAAGATAAAAACAAATGGTATCTAGTAGGAAATAGGGTTTATTTTCGTGTAATTGTTCAGATGTTTTTGAACACCGGAGATGCTTAGATACTTTTGATGCTGACTGTACCAGAGTAGTCCGCCACTGCTTATCATTTAAGAGTGAAAGGCCACACCGCCAGCTGGTCCATATTTGTGGAGGCAAGCTGCCAGAGTACCTTCCACTGTGGACCATCTCACATGTCCGACTGATCGGCATACCTACGTCTACTCACTGAAGTATGTCATAGGTAGTCATGAAAGTCATGAAGCGAGGTATCGAATTAGGTTGTAAAATGATGATGATGATGTTTCTTCAGGCTGGAGTGATGCCTGCCACTAGCCGTTGAAGTTACGTATTTGTGTGGCCGTTACAATATGAATGCGAAAAGGACAAGTGCGAAGTGTATGAAATGATGAATGCGTGCGGAAATCTGTAGCCTCTGCCTCATCCTGTAGGATAACGTGATATGGAGGTGCTACTTGGGAATGTTCCTCCATTGAAAAGGGAAGATCTTCCACCAGGCTTAGTGTGAAGCCTGGGGACCGGCCGTGGTCCAACAGTTCTTAGTTGGACCTTGTATATATAGGGTCCTTCTTAATATGCTGACACTTTTCTAAGGGGATGATCAGACCATCAAACTGAACAACTTTCTCTATGGCACCAACATCGAAATCGCGAAAAAAAAATCTGCCGCTCCATACAAAACTGTAAACCTACTCGAGCCAAATGTATGGGTCAGCTGATTTTTTTTTTGCGATTCCGATGTTGGTCCCATAGAGAAAGTTGTTTAACTTGATGGTCTGATCATCCTTTTAAAAAAGTGTCAGCATATTAAGTTGGACCCTGTATATCGAATCTCTGTGATTATTTCTCTTGCGCGATTTATGTCTCGCATTCGATTGTGAACCTTATTTGTAGTAGGTTACGAGTTACGTATTTACGATGAACGTTGTCTTGCTCCATACAAAGGTATGGAGCATATTTCTGAGCGCACGGTATCGCCATCTGTTAGCTTCTTTGCTATAACTTATGGGTGTTGACATCTATGGCAAGTCCCCACAGTGATAGGTCTTATCATCAATATTTAAGGTTTTGACGAAGCATGTTGCTGATTACCGGCTGTATTATGTTATGCTTGACGAAGCTTGTGCTGACTGCTTATTTTGTGTAGACATAAAAAAGTAACGTACCAGGTGGTGGGGACGCGGGCTCGTGCTGGTAGCCGTGGTGGTTGACGTAGGGGTGGGGGTGCTGTCGGTAGCCCAGCTCGTAGCGCGGGTAGCCCAGGAAGCCTCCCTTGCAGAGGTCCGTGTCCGCACCCTCGCACACCGGCGTTTCCGGCACCATGCCGCCTCCGTACCCCATCGGGGTTAGCGGGCTGGAAGGAAAGAGGATATATTATTATACTGTTTAAGAATGAAATGTGTTACCATTTAAAAATATGATTTTGTTCTGTAAAGGGACAAAATAGTACGCCGCTTTTTTAATGAAAAGGATGTCGGATCGTCGTGTGGTCGAAGACGATGTCTTGGCTGGATTGCATCAAAACTATTTAGGTTTCCGGTTTATAATAAAGTAGGTAGGTACTCTTTGTATTTATTCTTCATTCCAAATAAGGACGACGAGATTTTCCGATTCCTATATAGTTTTCTGGCCAATTCTGATCTTCTGCAAATATAATTTATTTAGCACAAAGATGTACTATCCGACATATCTTGGACGTTACTATAAGGCTGTTCTAAGTATAAGTGAGAGTAAGTGTTTCAAATCTCTGTTTCTGCAATTGAAAATCGTCTTAATTTTTCGCCGCTATTTGGAATGCAGTATAGGCTTAAATTATGATGCTGTCATATCATCAGTATGAGCAGTGTGAGGGACAGAGGGATCGATCGCTTAGTGGTCTAACATTGTTTTTGGTCGTTACCTACAAATGTAGTGGAGATTCCTTTTACTAGAATTATACTTCAAGAAATAGTCTAACGCAGACTTTTTTCGTTCCAATTTGCAATAGATTATGCAGTGCACTATTAGTGCACTGCCTATACTTTTTGTCCCTCGGGATCATTACGTTCCGTGTTCCTCTTCCGTTGAATTGTTTTTCAGGGGTGTTGCATGCTTCAATCATGGGTTATGGGTTTAATTGACTTATTCTAGAACTATACTAGAAAAACCCATAAGCTTAGAACTAAACTCACCTGTAAGTGTCGACGTTGAGCGGCGGCTGGTACGGCTGGTGCGCGACGTGGGGCGGGGCGGGCGCGGGCGCGGGGGGCGCGGGCGGCGCGTACGCACACTCGGGGCTGCGCCGCTGGTTGCGGATCTTCTCCTCGCGCCGCCACTTCGCGCGACGATTCGAGAACCACACCTTAACGTCGGGTTAGGTTAACACAACGGGAGCTACGTACTACAACTTAATAGAACTAGGTTCCCGTTGAATGTGAGGATTGGAATGTAAGCAATGACATTTACAATAAAAGGAAATGGGGATCTATTTGGATATGACCAAACTCTGGACACTCGCAGTAAAATGTATGGAAAAGTCGGAAATCTAAACTCCTACTTGCGCTCGCGGCATGGCACATCGATAAACTTATTTATCACGCCTGCTATCTCGTTTATTCGCGCGCAAAAAGAAATAGAGCTATGGTGCTATAGCGCTATATTGCCCCACCATGCCGCAAGTGCTGGAGATGTTAAATGGTTGTATATTAAAACATGCGGTCTAATTAATATAGCTGACTGATCTGATGATGATGATGATGAGATTCATCGTTGATTCCTACTTCTGTCTATGCAGCTGATTTAGAGGTGCAGGAACAGGAAGTGGCCATTCCGAAGGTAGGTAGGATTTTGTACTATATCCTGAAGCCCAAGCACGATGCACGCGACAAGGCCGACAAGGTTCTGTCGCGCTTGTATCTCGGTTAATGTGCTAAAATGTGTCCGGGGCGCGACAGCACTGTGTCGCGGTAAATTTCGATATTGTATGAAATGAGTCTTTTATTAAGAGTTTTTTTCAGTTCTGTGGCATCCGAATATTTAAGATTTTTTTTCAATCAATTAAACCAAAATTAAAAAAGTGCTAATCCAATTTACTACAAAAGCCTAAAGACTATTTTTATGAAACACTTTCATAGGACAAATGGCTGTTTTTAGGGTACTTACAGTATTTTCTTTCTTTTGAAACGTTTAGACCAATAACTTATAAGAGTACCTTTACGGCTTTTTTAGTAAATTGGAGTAGCACTTTTTCATTTTGGGATTTTGTTATTGATATTTCTTTGATATTGATACCACTGAACGGTAAAAGGACTTTGCTATGTTTTGTGTGGATCACGGTCAGAGATAAACTTATTATTATTACGATTAGTCTGCTCACCTGTATTCTGGCCTCAGGTAGACCTATCTTAGCAGCTAGCCGCTCCCTGGCAAACACGTCGGGGTAGTGGGTTCTCTCGAACTCTGCAAGTCAATATTATTCCGTTTTAGTGTTTGTTGCATTAAAAAGGTATTTCAATCATTGATGACGATGAAGATTTAATAAAACACATATTTATTTCAAATGCCAGGACTAACAGTGGACTTATGATGGAGACGGGATGAAGTTCTGAAATACGTAAAAACTATATGATGGTCGACATTGCCCAAAGAAATTGCTAAACTAAAGTGGCAATGGGCGGGACAAATTGCTCGCAGAACCGATGGCCGATGGGGCCGAAGAGTTCTTGAGTTGCGACCGCGTACCGGAAAGCGCAGTGTGAGGTGGACCGACGACATGTTGAAGGCGTCGGGAACACGTTGGATGAGAGCAGCGCAGGACCGGTCGGTGCGGCGATTCTTGGAGGGGGCCTATGTCCAGCAGCGGACGTCTATCGGCTGATATGATGGTAACAATCAAATGAATGCGATACCTCGCTCCAAGCTGTCGATCTGTTCGTTAGTGAAGCTGGTGCGGTTGCGCTGTAGCTTGCGCTTGAGTCTGAGCCGCACCGCTTGAGCTCTGTTATGTAACAATCAACTATACCTCGCTCCAAGCTGTCGATCTGTTCGTTAGTGAAGCTGGTGCGGTTGCGCTGCAGCTTGCGCTTGAGTCTGAGCCGCGCCGCTTGAGCTCTGTTATGTAACAATCAACTATACCTCGCTCCAAGCTGTCGATCTGTTCTTTAGTGAAGCTGGTGCGGTTGCGCTACAGCTTGCGCTCTTGAGTCTGAGCCGCGCCGCTTGAGCTCTGTTACGTAACAATCAACTATACCTCGCTCCAAGCTGTCGATCTGTTCGTTAGTGAAGCTGGTGCGGTTGCGCTGCAGCTTGCGCTTGAGTCTGAGCCGCGCCGCTTGAGCTCTGTTATGTAACAATCAACTATACCTCGCTCCAAGCTGTCGATCTGTTTGTTAGTGAAGCTGGTGCGGTTGTGCTGCAGCTTGCGCTTGAGTCTGAGCCGCGCCGCTTGAGCTCTGTTATGTAACAATTAACTATACCTCGCTCCAAGCTGTCGATCTGTTCGTTAGTGAAGCTGGTGCGGTTGCGCTGCAGCTTGCGCTTGAGTCTGAGCCGCGCCGCGTCATCGTCGGCGCCGCTTGAGCCCGCGTTTGAGTTGTCGCCGGACCCCGTCTCATCGGAGTGCAGACCTTCCAGGCCTTCTAGTGCATCTTCACCTGCGGGATAGAAATATACTGTGTTACAGTTAATGCTGAACAGTGCAGTTCTCATGGCAGAAATCAAAATGTCCTAAGAATTGATGGAACTGTTGTACCAATTATTGCACTACCTAGGTACTGTTATGAGAGTAATAAGGAAATAAGTGTAAGAATGTATGATTTTTTTTTTAGAGGAGGACAGAGTCCATGAACATCTTTGCAAAAATGATTTTCATAAATAAAATAATCGTTAGTAGTTAGTGAAACCGTGAAACAAACGAAGGTTATTAAATTATTTTCCCGTCTTATTAGGCTGGCTTGCACCAAAAAGTATTGAGGGTTAAACATGTTTAAATATGATGCTGTCACTGTCATTTGTATGAGCACTTTGAAAGACAGAACAAATAGGTACGTTTAAGTCTAAATACTTGTTGGTGCAAGCCGGGCTCAACTCAAAAACATGTTTTACATTGTCTGTTGTAGGATAGGTATTATGTGTTATTATTTCACTGATTGTTACCTGTTTTGTGTGCCAAATAATGAAATAAAAATGGAAAATTGCGTTTCTATTAACATTATTAGGTCTTGTCAACATCATACAATAATTAACAAAAAAATACTTAATTAACTTGAATTCCCTATTAATAATCGTAGCTAGTATATGAATCCTAAACTCGGTCCAATAAACAAAGTGGAACGGTCCCCAACAAAGTTGGTAACCGCCAAATGCGCATAAAGTAACAATTAATTTCGCCAACAATTCACGATAGGAGAATTTATTCGAGTTGCTGGAGATTTTCATCTCCCATTCACTTAGTTTCTGTCTCATCCGTTAAGAGTTTGTGGTTTGTTCAGTTATGAAGATATGTTAAAGTTAATGTTAGACTGTTAGTTTAAAGTAATGCGTAACGTTAGTTGTTAAGTTTGTGAGTAACGTGTTTAGTTCCCGCCTAAGAAGAACTGATAACTGATATGAGCCCAATGTACTAATCAAGAAGTACTTACGTTACACTATCCTACTAATGCTATAAATGAAAAAGTTTGGATGTTAAGGCCCAATAATAATACCTTGGAGCCATCTTTAATTTTTCTTTTTCGGCTAGACTTGTACAATTTACCGAAATCAAAGTCATACCTCAGTATTCTTGGATAGTTTTTCTATAGTGAAATTTTCATGTATTTAAAAAAAAAAACTCGTTTTAGAAGAACTTAAAATAATTTCCGATTTTTGCTATTTACACCCACTTAGTTTATCTAGTGAAATCATAAAAAAATCTATAAAAAAGGAGTTTTGGTAATTATTTTTACACGCACACACGCACGCACTTTTCGGAGGGCTGGGCAATCGCGTTTCTCATATAAAATATTCGTCTGGACCTGGATGTTGGTGACTCAAGCATAAATGGCTAAACGGATATAGATGTTTGGCACACTGATAGAATATGTTCTGGTTTAACACAGGATATATCTTAAAATTAATGCAGACGAAGTCGCTGGCAAAAGCTAGTGGTTACATATATAGGTACTTACAGCAAACTTTTTTTTTTTTTTTTTTTTTATTATTGATGGGTTTGCTCTTGACCCCAATCTAGTCCTCAGGACAAAGATGGGGCCGAAGATGTAGCGAGCTTACCCAGAAGTGCACTGGCACTCCTGCACACAGCAAACTTCATTGAAGTTTAAGCTTTTGAAACATTTGGGCACAGAGGATTATATTGTACAGAGTTACAGCTTCAAACAACCTCGCAAAAGCGGCGCATCACTACATGCGCAGTATGATTGTGTGCGCGTTCACCTACGGGGCTCACGAACGAGGCCGAGGGGACACTTTGGCTATGCTTCGAGTGGTTACGGCGTAACGAGGGTGTGAATTTAAGGTGTGAGATATTGTCCATTCTTCCTTTCGGAAAGAGATTGGAGCCACTGACCTCTGTTAATATTAATATGTCTATGGATTATTTTCTGTTTGATCGTCACTGTCATTGTAGAACGTCATGTCATGTGAATTTAAAGTGTGAGATATTATTATCGTTCATTTTACTCGAGCATGTAGTTTAATAATACTAAACGAAATGGTTAATAATTGCACTGTGTGCTTTAATAATACGAGGAAGAACACAAACAAAAACATCTCCTTCTTCATATACCTACCCCAAAGATCGTGACAGGTAAGTCAATTTCTGAGTCACCCGCGTAAAGCGGCGGATCGGGCGGCAACGTTTTTTTAATTTTAACTCATTTTATTCAACTAAATAACAAATAATAAATAACACAACAAACAACAACAACAAAAAAGAAAAACAATATACCTACATATTATAAAACATTATGCTTCATACTTCAATTAAATTTATTTCCTTTTAGACAGCCCTACAAGAATAGGCTAATGTAATCGAAGCTCCTATGAAGCTGTTGCTCTGTATAATCCTCTGTGATTTGGGTGTTATGTTAATAATAAAACTTTCAAAACATTTTCCCCAGGACTTACGGTTTTTCCACACAGAGGTAGGCAGATACAATGGATCTCAATTTTGGGCGGTCCTGACATACTTCTCTCGTCTCATTTAGACTCGTACACTTGTCATATAGGGTCCTTCTGTCCTTCTGTTATGCTGACACGTTATTAAGGGGATGGTCAGACCCAAAAAAAACTCTGCTGTCCAATACATTTGGCTCGAGTAAGTTTGCAGTTTTGAATGGAACAGCAGATTTTATTTTCGTGATTTCGATGTTGGTCCCATAGGAAAAGTTGTTCAGTTTGACGGTCTGATCATCCCCATAAAAATGTGTCAGCATATTAAGAAAGACCCTGTAAATACAGGTCGGTTTCGGTCACTCGTCATTCATAATGACTTCCCCATTTTAAAAATGGATCCGTCGCATAATGCTACATTCGCTAAATGACATTTTATGAAAAATGTCTATTACTGGTTCAATTAATGAGATATAGCAGATATTTCTATTAGGAGTGGTCTTGTTTTTGCGGCAGTTCCGGCTGTAATCCGTTAAGGCATCGCGGGATGCGTCTAGGCGGTTATTGTACTACGACCGCAGCTGGTTGAGACTGGAGCAATTTCATTATCTAGTCAAAATACTCGAATTTAATGCAAGTATACATAAACTAAATAGTTAAACTGCGTGAAAGAAATGCAAGAAAGATTATAGTAGGATTTTTTTATTTTGAATACTTATTGGACTTTACCCCCGAAATTATGACGTTGACGATGTTATACGAGTGTAATAACTACTGGTATGAAGTCACGTTGCAGGGTTTGCCCCGAACACTCGTTTTCGCGTGGTGTTCGCGCGGTTCGTGTTTCAGCCTGCCACGAGGCTCCAAAATCCATCTCAGTTGTGTTCTTACTCAAAAACTATCCTTGAGATTGGATAGATACTATCAAACCACTCGACATTGGCGGAAATGCGGTGCTAACGCACAAGCAAGAAGTCCATTAATTATAAATAATTAAAAAAAACTACTGGTATCATCATCATCATAGGCCTTAACATCTGTGGCAGATACTACTGGCATAGGATATTTACAGTTATTATTCAGTCCCATGTAATTCAAAAGACCACATCAGGAAATAGTTACCCCACAGAGAGAAAGATTTGTCTGTGTGGAGCCAGGAGCACACAAAATGATCACGTGACGCGCTCACCCTATGTGTGCCATATATTGTCAACTAGAGCGAACTGTGTCGAAGCTTTCTAGGTAGGGTTTTTACTCATGTGAAAATACCACGTTAAAGAGCCAAAACTGACGAGAATGTATGCCAAAATGTAAATATGCAATTAAGAGAAAGCAAGAGATAGTATGTAAGGACTGCCGAAGCCCAAAGTGGATATCTAAGTCTCTGCCTACCCCTCTGGAGAGAGGGTGTGATGTATGTGCGTAACGATAAAAACTTTATCGAAATCCGTCTATCCTTTATCAGCGTCACAATATCAAAGTTAGATGCTAGGTCTAATACGAGTATAACCATGCTCCTAAAGTTACGCAATACGATAAACTTCAAACAACTGGATCTAACTCCCTAGACGGAAACGTGTACCTAGAATACCTAAGCTAAACTATCACAAAATCAGAGAATAAATTATATTCAAGTGTCAAGATTCCGCGGTCGTCTCCACCGGGATGTTACTAGGGGGGGCTGCGGCCCCCCTCTCCGGGGGGAATAGAGGGGAGCAGGGGGGCATAACGCGGGCGTTCATGTAGAAAGTGACGATAACGCGGCCCGGCCTACTACGTAACCCTGCGGAGTTTGATAGTCTTATCTCGCGCTTAAAAATGTATGGCCAATAATGGAGTAGCGCTTTTGACAACGGCCACTTTAGTTCGGCAAGGTTATTATTACGTTTAAGGTGGGTTGTGATAAGGGAATATAAATTTTGCAGTAAAAGTTCAGAGTTTTGGGGTTTTAGGTTATGATGGATGTGATTTTCATTTCTCATTGTTTTATTATATTAAAAAGTAACTAATTTTATAAGCTACCTTTACAAACTAATCTTCTAATTTTCGTAATGTAAAAAAATAAAGTTTAATAGACACCGTTGTCGTAGCCGCTCGTAGCATGTCGCGCTACGAACGTAGAATGCAACATTGTTGTTAATGCTACGTCGTAGCATATTCCTAAAGATTATTTCAATAAAATCATCGGCGCTACGTAACAATTAACATATTATAAACCCATGGTTGCAGTAAATGATTTGTATTTGTTTCATCGTCATTCCAGCCTAATAACATTATCTGTACAAAACTAACGATTTTGTGCAGCTGGGTAATGTCTCTGTCAGGTCTGTCAGGTTTTGTCTCTTGTTTAATTAAAGTTTATTGCATCTTCTCTACAGCGACAACACGTTCCGACGCGGTGGTAGCTTTAAAAAAGATTTGACGTTTAATAAGTGTGCTTCAAGTTCCTAACTCCTATATTGAATAAATAATTTATTGACTTTGAATTTGAATCCGCCGCACATAATAATGAATGAATGAGTAAATTTATTTTTAAAAATAAGTAGGTACATTTAAATGTAATTACATCAGCCGCTAGTCGGTAGCTAATCTGCCTGCTGATCTGAGGGTTAGAAATAGTTCGAATCCTGCAAATGGCAATATTTGTATAATGAAATTGATGAATACGAATACTTATACAAGGTGTTACGAAAATACAAATAAACCTTTAAGGGGGTGGTGTAGACCATCAAACTGAACAACTTTCACTATGGGACCAATATCGAAATCGCGAAAAAATATATTTATGTTCTATACTCTACAAATCGACTAGAGCTAAAATATGTATGGGATATAAAATTATTTTTTTCGCGATTTCGATGTTGGTCCCATAGAGAAAGTTGTTCAGTTTGACGGTCTAAACATACCCCTTAAGAGATTGTTACTTATGAAACACCCTGTATACCCGACTCATATATGTTTGTTTCTATAACGTATTGTATATCGTTGTACTTAGATTCTATGGGACTAGGTTATCTGTGTGACAAACGTCCAAGACATTTATTTGTTGAAGTTATACTTCTTTTGGCGGATCAGGTCGGTTACGTCCTTTTCCTCGAACGTCCACTTTAGACCCGAAGGCGCCTTAGGAAAAATCTGAGTGTATTTTCAGCATGCGACATAAGTTGTGCAACATCGACTGTAGAGAAAAAGTTAAAAAAAAAACACTTGAGCCCAGTAGATAAAAAGCTACAGCAGTTTTGTAGACAAAACAGTTGCAGTTGTTGTTGTTGCAGTTGCAGTTGTTGTTGTTGGCAGTTTTGTTGTTTTGTTTTGTTTTGTTTTGTTGTGTTGTTGTTTTGTTTTGTTTTGTTGTTTGTGTTTTGCTGTTTTGTATAAGACAGTAGATTTTTAAAATTGTTTCTCGATGTTGACTTCATAGTGAAAGTTATTCAGTTGGGTGGTCTCAACCACCCCTTTAAATATTACTAGGGTGTTACACCCTGATGAATCTTTGTTTTTGTAATCAAGATCTTGTATCTATATAAGTGGTGTCGGGCTCACTCACACAACTGGACTCAGTTTGGGCATTACTAGTGAAATGTGTGGTATACTCAGAATCTATCTTATCTCTGGCTCCCATTGGGTAATTCATATTTATTTGTTTATTTTATAATATGATACAACAATAATTTAGGGACCAAAACAACGAAAATGCATCTAAGCGAACGCAGTTACGTGCTATGTCAGGGACGGGTGGAAACTGGAGTGTTTTTACAGCGAGCCCCGGACCCGTGGCAGTATTATAAAGAGTTTACTTTTACACTACGCTGCAGCCACCTGATTTCATAAATAGATAACGTGGAATCGATGGTGTTATGACGTATCTTGACGATGGCCTAAAATGCTGACCTGTATATTGGAAATTACTAATTAAATCCTATTTCAATATAATTTCGAGCTGTTATAGGGATACAAAAATCTACACTATTATAAAACTGTAAGAGTCTGTGTTTGTTCGAGCATCAAGCAAAAACTACTGGACCAATTGTGATGATACTTTTTGTGTTTAAAAGCATGGGCGTACCCAGCTTTTGGTCTTGGGGGGGGGGGGCAAGTCTGGGCGAGCTCCAGTTTTTGACGACCTAAAATCTGGAACGAGCAAAGCAAACTCGAGAATTTACTTCACCATAAAAACATATAGGAACTAAAACCTAGAGCGAGCGAAGCGAGCTCGAAATTTCACTGAATTCTGGAGTGTGCGAAGCTAAGTGAGCTCGAGATTTTACTGCAATGCATCTAGGTCTTTGTGGTACAATCGTAGCCAGGAGCGAGCGAAGCGAGCTCAACAATTCACCAAATTCTGGAGCGAGCAAAGTGAGCTCGAGATTTTACTGCAATGTGTCTAGCCAGAAGCGAGCTCGAGATTTTAAGGCAATATAGTGAGATCAGTGTAATAAGTTTTAAATACTGTAGCGAGCGAAGCGAGCTCGAAATTTTACTGCAATATAGTGAGATCAGTGAAATAAGTTTTAAATCCTGGAGCGAGCGAAGCGAGCTCGAGTTTTTTACGACCTAAAAGCTCGAACGAGCAAAGCAAACTCGAGAATTTACTTCACCGTAAAAACATATAGGATCCAAAACCTAGAGCGAGCGAAGCGAGTTCGAAATTTCGCTAAATTCTAGAGCGAGCGAAGCTAAGTAAGCTCGAGATTTTACTGCACTGTCTTTGTGATACAATACAGCTAGGAGCGAGCGAAGCGAGCTCGACAATTTAACGAATTCTGGAGTGTCTAGTCAAAAGCGAGCGAAGCGAGCTCGAGATTTTACTGCAATATAGTGAGATCAGTATTATAAGTTTTAAATCCTGGAGCGAGCGAAGTGAGCTCGAGTTTTTTACGACCTAAAAGCAAGCTCAAGATTTAACTACACTATGAAAAGATATACGATCCAAAACCTAGATCGAGCGAAGCGAGTTTTCACCCAATTATGGAGCGAGCAAAGTGAGCGATGAGATCT
The DNA here is from genome assembly GCA_963693445.1 of Agonopterix heracliana. Lineage (NCBI taxonomy): Eukaryota > Metazoa > Arthropoda > Insecta > Lepidoptera > Depressariidae > Agonopterix > Agonopterix heracliana. The sequence goes on from OY856321.1 coordinate 8,137,674, forward strand.
CAAAATTTCTCATCACAGACTACCATGTCTATAGCAAGCAATGCTGCTATAGTAGAATAGAAAAAAGAGAGAGCGAAATGAGTTCGAAATTTATGTATAAAACAACGTAACTGGACCAGAATTTGGCCGACATAACAGTGCCATAATGAACAGAAATCAGAGCGAGCGAAGCGAGCTCGAAATTTTTCAGTGACATGACGTCGCTTTGACCAGAATTCTCACGTACGGAAGGCAGGTTAGGCCGATTCCAGGGGGGGACAGCTGCCCCCCCCTGCCCCCCCTGGGTACGCCCATGTTTAAAAGCATTATGATTAGACTTAAAAACTGGTATAAGTATAACATTTATCTCGCTACGATGACGGGAACCCAGCGGATGAATTAACGGGAAAACTGTTACCTACTTTTCAATTATTTGTAATTCCAGATAAAATAACAAAACTACTTTTGAAATAGGTACAGGTAGGCCTCAGGCTTGGTGTATCGTACGGTAACCTCTCATAAGTTAAAGTACCAGAATTATGTAGTAACTATTAAAATAATACGTCAATTATCTATCTATGGTGCCTATCTTTTTTGTGATGAATAAAGTTAAATAACTAAAAGAAATTCTGAATAGTACCTACTATCGAAAATTTAACGAGTTTCCAAATTCATACAGGCCTACATTTGTCAAGCTTGAAGCCCTCTACTCGTGCCCTACGTGCCCAGATGGTATACAAGAAACAAGACAGATATCTACGAAAAATCTTAGTCGATGCCTATACCCCAGCAGCCTAAACAAACTCACAAAATAAGCTTTCACAGCTGTCAAAAACTCACTAGGTCCTAGACATAAAGTCCAAAATTCCTATGATAATTTATGTTGTCGCCGGTAGAATGTCATTTGATTTTCATGGACGAAAGAGAATGTAGTTGGGGACGTGGCTGAGGGGGTGGCAAGAGGACGTCTCGTGCGTCGGCTTGCGATTTTGACAGCCACGTGGCTCCGCCGTTTTATGGCGGTTTCTAGTGTGTTTTTTGTTTAAAAACGGGGCTTTGAGATCGCCATATCCTATTGTACCGTACAATATCTAATGAGTATATCCTCAACACTTGACACTGGCGAAATCTAACAAGGAAACGCCATTAATTAAGAATAGAATAGAATAGAATGTAGTTGGTTCTAAAAGGACGCCACTTTATATGCGATCTTTAGACAAATAGGGGGCTGCACTTTACTAGGGGCGGAAAATTCTGGAAAAATATAGATTGATTGAGCTCTGTATCTAACCAAATTCGTAGAGCAGAGAAAAGTGAGCTCGATTTGCTCGCTCTAAGTTTCTGTTTTAATTACTGTGCCTACACAAAATCCTAAAGTGTTCTGACCACTCACAGCTAAGGCGTGGTGCTAAAAATTTCGAGCTTGCTTCGGTCGATCCAAATTAACTTAGGCATATTTTGCACATGTGTAAAAAGCTCTGGCTCTATCCGATTCGTATTGAGGAGAAAAGTCGAGCTTGTTTCGCTTGCTCTAAGTTTCTATTTTTGCATCCAAAAGATGTCTGACCACAACTCGAATCGGTGTGCATAAAAATGTTGAGCTCGCTTCGCTCGTTCCATTATTTTTTGTGTAAGTAAAATAAGAGGACAAAACGGACATGAATATTTTGTTTTTATTGGATATACCAACTTATTTATGAACTATTTTGTATTTTGTATTCGTGTTGTTTGTTCCTCTAAAGCTCCCTCCCTAACGACCACGTCACAGCTCCGCGCGGCGTGGCACGGCAGTATCAGAAGGCCATCTGTCAGAGAGAACATTAATGTTTCATGAAGGCGCGTTACGTTACGCGACGGCGACACGTTACGCACTGATTTGTATCAGATAATAGACATGTCATTGCTTACTGTCTGTCTCTTGCTTGTGCGGCTGTGGTAGTGGCGAAATAAAAATGATATTAGTTATAAAAACTTCTCTATGCTGTTATGCCGGCTTATTATAGTGGTCTTATCATAGAAGTATTATACTAGGAATAGAGGAACTTACAGGTGAGAGAGCGAGATGTACCTAGCGGCACCACTGTATAATAGAAAGAGATACCTACATGACGCGAGGCAATAGAACCGTTGCCTAGTCACTAATCAATTTTTACAATTCGGTTTCCGTGAATAATTGGGAATCTAAAGTGAAATCGTAGATAATTTTGTGAAATGTACTGACACTACTTCATTAATTTATCCACGATTTCACGTTAGACTCAGAATTATAGACAGTATTCGAATTTTTACCTGTGAATAGAAAAAAAACAGCCGTTCCATACAAAACTGCAAACCTACTCGAGCTGTATGGGTCAGCTGATTTATTCTTCGCGATTTCGATGTTGGTAATCTTAGTGAAAGACGTTCAGTTTCATGGTCTGATCATCCATCCCTTTAAAAAACCTTCAGCATATACAGGGTGTTTCATAAGTAACAATAAATTTTTAAAACTCATAAGGGGGTTGTTTAGACCGTCAAACTGAACAACTTTCTCTATGGGACCAACATCGAAATCAGGAAAAAAAGAATTTTAAATCCCATACATATTTTAGCTCTAGTCAATTTGTAGAGTATAGAACATAATTTTTTTTTTCGTGATTTCGATTTTGGTTCCATAGTGAAAGTTGTTCAGTTTGATGGTCTACACCACCCCCTTTAATGTTTATTTGTAGTTTTGTAACACCTTGTACAGAAGGACCCTACATACATAAATACATACACACATTTATAAAGTCACAACCGTATTCTTTTTTGGGGTGGTCAGAATCATTCTTCTTCAGTTTGCACAGCCTTTCAGGATGGAATGATGTGTGTCAAGCGGTGATTGGTTTCTGACCAACAACAATTTCGAAAAAATGCTTAGAACATGCTTAGAGTGATATTCTTTAATCACTCCTTACGACACATACGGATTTATACTGGGTGATAATAACTGCCTTAGAAAAAGTATATGTCTAGAATGAGCCTCACTTATATCCGGTATATAACAAAAGGGGCTAAGTTTCATAGGTTGGTGTGCGTGAGGCGCCCTACAAATTATGTATGTGTGCGTGTGTAAATGTATAGGGTTTAGGCACCAGTACTGGTTCCAATTTTTTTCGACGCTTTCGTATCTTCGACTGTCAATCTTGACATATACTTTATCAAAGGTAGCTTTAGATGCTATTATTCGCATGATAGAAAAAGTTAAGGGAAAAGTGGTTCAGCTTTTCCCAAGAAACTTGTAAGAAATTAGCAAAAAGATAATTATGACTTGCTATATTAAACGCAATCAACGGATCGAACGTTTGGAATGAAAAGTAAAAAGTTTTTCTCCCCTCCGGACGGAAAGCGTCGCAATTGTCGTCCCGCTGCGCTAAACGAAGTTGTCGCTTTCCACCTCCGTCGAGGAGAAAAATAGTATACTAACATTGGACAGTAAATAAGAAAGCCTCAGATCACATGTTTGTTCATCAATTACATGAGATCTGAGACCTTTCTCACTTTCCTGTCCTCGGTGTGTAATCTACTATTTTTGTGAATTTCGCTTAGGTTCCTTAGAGAAAGCCCTGTATACTAAAAAACCTCAAAATGAAGGAAAACACAAATTCTCACCCTATTTTAAGCAGTAAACAGACAAGATGACAGTCAAATCAAACCGCAGTGCAGTGCCTTATCTCAGAAATATTTATGTTGTCAGTGTGACGTATATTTCATTCCGAGAGGCCCCCGAACCTCCTCCCTACGCAGAAATGTTTTTACGCAGTAATGTCACTGTTGGTGAAAAGACTTCTTCTTGCTATATACTTTTCTACCTAGTAGTTTTATTATGGACTAGTGTTTACCCGCGACTTCGTCCGCACAAATTATACAAGGTGTTACAAAAATACAAATAAACCTTTAAGGGGGTGGTGTAGACCATCAAACTGAACAACTTTCACTATGGGACCAATATCGAAAACGCGAAAAAAAAAATTGATGCTCCATACTCTACAAATCGACTAGAGCTAAAATATGTATGGGATATCAATTTTTTTTTTCGCGATTTCGATGTTGGTCCCATAGAGAAAGTTGTTCAGTTTGACGGTCTAAACAACCCCCTTAAGAGTTTTAAAAATTTATTCTTACTTATGAAACACCTTGTATACCAGATTCTAAGTCAAATCATAAGCTATCCAACAAAAAAAGTTTCATCAAAATCGGTTCAGTAGTTTTTGCGTGATGCGCCAACAAACAAACAAACAAACAAACGGACAAACAGACAGACAAAATTTCTAAAAAAGGTTGATTTCGAGTCAGGGATACCTAAAAACCATATCGTAATCTTTTTTTTGTAAATATCTTCAATGTACAGACACACTTCAGTTACAGTTTTATAATAGTTTAGATTAGATTAGATAAGAGTTATGTAAGAAACCACCCCGAGTGACGTAATCTTGAGTTCGTTTAGCCGCACCCTGTGCAGTCGACCTCGGTATGACCATTGCTGACCGGCGAATCATACCACTAGGTAGGTAGGTACTATATGATTGAGATAATGCAGCTCATGCTGACATGGAAGGAGAAGAAGATAGTCCCTTTGGGGTGGACAGATATCTTACTACATTTGAGTGTAGGCAAGTATTTTATGTTTTAAAATTAGCCACAACAATGAGAGTGATATAAGTAATTATGATCAGAAGTGCGATTTTTGAATCTCATTCGGTGAGCTCAGCTGTTGAAAATGTCTAAATTACTATGGAGATAAGCATCTTTCTACTGCGGATTTGACTCTCAAAAATCGCTCTCCTGTAGTCTAATTTTTGGAAGTCAAATCACCGGTAGAAAGATGCATATAATATCTCCAGAGTAATTTTGACATTTGCTACTGCTGAGTTCGACGTTTGACATTCAAAAATCGCACTCCAGGAGTGCGATTTATGAAAGTTAAATCTGCAGTAGAAAGATGCATATTTTCATAGTAATATTGACATTTTCAACTGCTGAGTTCAACGTATGAGTTTAAAAAATCGCACTCCAGGCTTAGACGATTTAAATAGGGACTCGCCTCGCGTTAGCATTTCCCCTCTGCCGACGTACAAGATCAAGAAATCTTATCCATTTACATGCAATTTTATACCGTATCATTAAACGCGATAGCCTATAATTGCTGAACAATAACATCAAACTTACACGTTTGGGGTACACAAGACTCTCGTTTCATGATTTTTTACATTCAAAGTTTAGTCCAAGAATATACCTAGTCCAAAGGTGCGGATTTCATGCTACCTCGCCCCACGCAAAAAGTGACAGAAAGTTTGTTAGCAGAATTACACGCGTAACTTGTCCATAAGTATATAAATAGTCTAAGACTCCAGGTAATCAAAGACAATATTATAATTTTTTCAGCTTAATTTAATAACAAACACTTTAAAATTTATTCATCCAGGTTACGTATGAATCATGAAAATTATTATGATAAATCGGTAGTCCGGTCACGCGTCGGCCATTTTGTCGGAAAATGGCGGGAAAGGGCGCGTCGCTTCGCCGCGCACAGGTGTTTAGCTACCGATACGAAAATCAACGGTGCATTGCATACTGATTTAATGTTTCGAATTGGTTTTGAATTTCGAATATAATCTTTTTAGTGTTTTTTTAGAATGTAAATTTTTTTTCACCTCACAAGCTCGGAAAGATTCTGTTTATCATTCGAAATCTGAGTGCAAAAGTGCATTTTATGTGGATAGCGGTAGTGGTAGCGTGGAATGAGTTTTTGAAATTCGAATCTGTCAATTCAATATTTTTCTAACCGCCAATCCACTGAAAATGCTTAATAACTATTTCATGTCACTGGCCAGCACGAAAAAAAAAACCTTGTAAATGTTTTTTTAGCAATTCACTTTTTTTCCTCGCTGTTGTGAGGTGAAAAGTTGTGTGTTTCGCTCGGCTGCAAAGTTATTCTGCGTCTCGTACCTTTGAAACCTTCGCTGAGCTCAGGATTCTATTATTTGAACCATTCGCTTCGCTCGTGGTTCAATCCTAGACTCCTTCGCTTGCTCAGGTTTCAATACAAGTACTCGCGCCAAAAAACAACTTTGCAGCCTAGCATAACAAATAACTATTTTGTGCGGCCGAGGCGTCAAAGCACACGCCTACATACACTATGGCACAGAATAGGTAATGGTACTTATATAGTTCTGGTCGACAGGACACACGCTTGGTCTTGACCTTTGCTGCGTACATTGACGCTTTTTTATTTAGAAAATTCAGCCCACATCAACCCCACTGCTCAGCATAGGCCTCCCTTTTATTGCGCCAATCTAGACAGGCCTGTGCTAATCTGATCCAATGCGTACCCGTTACTCTCACAATGTCATCAGACCAATGTGCTGGTAGTCTGCCCACTGACCTCCATCGCTCCCTTGGCCACCTCTCTAATGCCTTGGTCCACCGGCCGTCTTCCCGTCTAGCCAAGTGTCCTGCCCATTTCAACATCAAATTAAGCACGTCTTCAACCTTGGTTTTCGGTTTTTTGGTCTACTAGTGATACATATGCTAAAACTAGGTACCTAACTTCTATAATTGTAGCGACACAATTGTATTTAGTAATCTGTTAATTCTGCAATTTTGCATTAAATCTTACGGAGCGACTGCTGGAATATTCGCCAGTTGTTCCGTACAATAATATAGTACAGATAAGTGCACTTAAATAAATATGTAAATCTAGAACTCATTTCTATCATCCCACTGCATCAACATCCGTCACCCCCACAATAATAAATAGGAGATTCTAACTGGGCAATATTAATTTTAAATAACATTTAGTTAATGTTCCACTATAGTGGATTCTTTTCTGTTCTAGGTAATAGGAAGGTTTTGTAGTGAGTAGGTGGTACTAAAAAGAAAAAAGGCAAAATTATTGATATTAACTAGTTATTAAACCGTCCGACTTGCCTAAGGTTCATGCACTAAGGGCCTGTTTCACAACTTCTGGGTAAGTTCTTGTTAGCTTATCCGACAGATACTTTGACATATTTTGTATGAAATGATGTCAAAATATCTGTCGGATAAGCTAACAAGAACTTATTCAGAAGTGGTGAAACAGGCCCTAAGAGTTAGGTATTATCTTGCCTCTACATTACAAGTATTTGACCTTCTATAACGACATGAGACTGATTCCTCCCTTAACTTGGGCTAAATAATATCTACCGCTTAATTCCTATCAAAGTATACCCAGTATCCCGACATCAAACCAAAAATGTACCGCATCTATACAAGTATAGCTACATAACAGAACAGGCAATATTCACATATGTCATATTGATATAATTATATGTTGTTTATGCGGCGTGTGGGTGGGGCATTGGGGCGGAACTAACGCGGGAGGGGGGCCCCGCCCACGCCGCGCCGCCGGCGCTTTTTATTTATTTTTTTCCATATCGAATTGTTTTGCGGTGGGATATCGAAAATTATTGCGTTGTGCGGTTTTGTGCTGAGGTTGCGACTGTCAACTGTTTGTGTGGTTAGGTTAGGTAGATTGTGAGTATGTGACCTTAGGACTGACGGAAATCGATAGGGTCCTTCTTAATATGCTGTTACTTTTTTAAGGGGATAATCAGACCCTCAAACTGAACAACTTTCTCAATGGGAACAACATCGAAATAGCGAAAAAAAACAGCAATTACGAACAAAACTGCAAACCTACTAGAGCCAAATTTATGGGACAGTTGTATTTTTTCGCGATTTCGATGTTTGTCCCAGAAAGTGTTCAGTTTGGTCCCCATCTCACATCGTGCCCTGCGTGCCCTAACTACAGGTGTTAGGGCAGGAGAAGCTCATGACCGCTAGCGACGGTGCAGTATCGGTTGCCCACTTCTGGCAAGGTACTATTTAGCGACTTTGTTCAAAATTTGAAGTCGACACGATAAGAAGAAGAAGGAGATAGCTTGCATCCTGAAGACTGTGACAGGCAAAAAAATTATTTGCAGACGAAATCCGGTTTACCGTTAAATAAAGATAAAGCACATTTCACAAGTAGTGTCTAAATTCGGAGGTAATTTAATTTAAAATTAACAACGATATCAATGTACAGTCATGTCTATGAAAATTAAGTAATAGATGAATGGAGAATGGATTTTTTGCTGTCAAAGAAGATTCGTAGTAAATTGTTTTGAACCCAAGTTTCCACTTGATATTTCAATTATATTTTTACTTCCGATTTTGAGACCCAAATCGATCTCTGAATAGTAAATAAAATTTGTAGCAAGTACTTACAATATAGTAGGATAGTAATCCTACCATAAATTCCCTACAATAAATACACTACAATACAATAAAAATAAAAGGAACTCTAAAACAATAAGAAACGCGATAATAACTCTTTAAAATCATTAACTTTAACTTCATAAAACCAACGAGTCACATCTACCTAACTCCACAACTAAACCATGCATGGATACCTCCCAAAACTCTCATACAAGCATATATCTTCAATTAACAGCTATAATTACATGTAAACTGTACTGGAGGGATGTCCCGAAACCCTTTGCGAAGCGTTTTCATGTTTTATAATCCTGTTTCATGCGTTATTGGCTTGCTAAACCCTTTGTGGAGGTCGTACGCTCGAATACAGCGCGCCGTTTGAATTTGTTGCTAAATATTGTAGCTGTTAATGTGGTGGAGATAAAAGACAGTGATTAGTGTGAGTATACCTATTAGCGTTCGGTAGAATTTGATGTAATATGTAAATTAGATTAAGATTTTTGTTTTGCTTTGGTAAACTTTGAACAATTAAGAAAATGTGACATTCAAAATTGTTGATTTTATTTTACCTCTGCTTCACCTCGGTCAACAATTACATGAGATCCTTTCTTACTTTACTGCCCTCGGTGTGTAATCTACTATAAAAGCGAGAGCTTAGATATTTGTTATACCGTTGGATAGATTTTGATTTTGTTGGCTAAATAGTGGATGGATTTCGAGACGGAGATTGTTTATAGACCATTGAATAAGTGTACTCGAAGTCACAGACAAAATTTAGTTTCATATGTAGGGTTTTCCTTAATATTTAATTCCAATTTAATTTAGTTCCATTCCATCTTGAAACTTAAATGGATAAATGTAAGCAGGTGCTTACATTGCAACTACATTCTTAAACAGAAAGTTGGCAGTGGTAGCAATGTTTCTCACCCCAAAAGGGATTACGGTCGTGAGTTTATGTGCTAATTTTCACAAGCCTCACACGAAACATGAATTAAAAAAAAACACACGAACACGCAATTTAAAATAAAACGCTGCACCCTTGTCAGTCGAACGTACAACTCTAGAAAGGGTAACACATAATGAAGGCGGATTTAATTGCTATTTTGCTCGCATATATGCGCCGCAGGTTCGGTCGGAGGGTCCCGGGCCTTTTATCCTGGGTTTAGCTCGCATCCGGCTCGGTTGTGCGGGCATTAATACGTTTCGTTTTACCTACACTGAGGTTTAACGCTCAGGCTCGTCGGATCCGTTTCGGAGTTTAAAATTATGTTACGTTGGGTAATATTGGTTAGTGTTAAAATATAGGTATACAAAGGTTTAATTGATAGAGCTGTTTAGGGATCGTACCCAAAGGGTGAAAACGAGATACTATTACTAAGCCTACGTTGTTCGTCCTTCCGTCCGTCCGTCTGTCTGTCTATTATTTATTTATTTATTTTTATTTATTTATTTCCTTTTTGGAGAACTTACAGCTAAACAACAGTCGGATTTCAAAAGACAAATTGATAGTCAGATGCTGACAACAAGTTCCCTATGTCTGTAATAACTTTTTATGGCTGTAACTTTTGAACTGTAATAGCTAGACAGATGAAATTTTCACAGAATGTGCTTTATTATGGCGCATTTGATAACAAATAATGAAAATGTCAAGAAGTTAAAAATTAAATGGGGTCCTCATACCGCTGGGTGAATACAATAACGGCACAAGTCAAAATTTGGCAAATTCGAGTTAGATGCGGATTCATGCTCTGCGCCAACTGTTCTATTTATGCAATAATGACTTAACTTGCTACTTCACAGGGTTTCCCGATAGATGGCACTAGTGTCACTTAAATTTGTTCGCTCGTAGTACATTCGACGCAACTTTAAACGCAATTTTCTCGAAATCGTTTTTTTTTAATTGTGCCGTTATTGTATTCACCCAGCGAACAAGAAACTAGTTTTTACAACGTTTTTCTCTTCTAGCTCTATCATAAAAACAGTAATACATACAAACGTCAAACTAGGTGTGATTATAGAGCAAACTCTACAGTATAACACCAAATAACAAAAACTGGCCAAGTGTGAGTCGGTCTCCCGCTAAAGGTACAGGAGATTTTTTTTGTATTTTAATATGTTGTGTCGTTATATGGTACAGAACCCTGGGTGCGCGAGTAGCCCGACTCGCACTTGACCGATTTTATTTGTCACAGTTGTGGATCCCTTTCCATATGGTTCAGAATCGGTTCCGGATTACTGACCGCAATTTCAGGGATGTTTCAAATAATCAAACTGAACCACTTTGCAGAAGTTGTGGCGACGGGCGCACTACTCCCGCGGGGAATATAGTCGTGAATATAGATGCTATGTTATAATGAAGATGTACTTAATCAACTTCTATCTTAGATAGATAGATAAATAATTTATTTGCATTTTTTTTTATTTTTTCTTACGCTCAAGGAGAGGTTACTCCACCACACGTGCCCAATGATGATGACGATATGCGGTTTGATGGATTTCACATACGCATCAGAATTATTCTTCAGCTTTGCAGGTTTCCTCAGGACGATTTTCTTCACCGTTTAAAAGCATTTGGTACTTCTTACATAAGTTCGAAAAGGTAATTGGTATAATACGGCAAGTCGTGCATGTGGATTCGAACCAAGATCTTCATGTTTGAGTTTTCATACTTCTTCGTGAAGTGTCTACCGAAGATGTACAAATACAGGGTCGTTCTTAATATGCTGACCTGTTTTTAAGGAGATGATCAGACGGTCAAATTGAACAACATTTTCTATGGGACCAAGGTCGAAATCGCGTAAAAAAATCGGCTATCCTATACATTTGGGTCGGGAAGGATTGCAGTTTTAGCAGATTTTTTTCGTGATTTCGATCTCGGTCTTATAGACAAAGTTGTTCAGTTTGACGGTCTGATCATCCCTCTAAAAAACGTCAGTCACCCTGCAGATTTTAAACAATTTCAATGCCGAAATCGATCAAACCAAACTAGCATGTAACAAGTACATAAGGCTAGGTGTATTTATACAAATGTTCACCAGTTTCCTATATGCGGCGGCACGCCGGCGTGTTCAAAGCGCGACGGCGCGGCTCAGCCCTTTGATCTGCCGCTCATATGGCTAGCTATACTGTACCTAAACGTTGAAAGCCCTTCTATTTTGGTAGACCATCTTAGAGTTAAAATATGGGGTTTAAATGAAAATACATATTTATTTACGTGGTGAAGTAGGCACCTAATATATGTAATAAGTATTGGAGGATTTTGGTCATGTGATGATATTTTTGTTGATACAATTAATAAGACAGATTATAATGGCGTATACATGGTGTAAACTTAACCTTATGCTTTGGTGCAGATCTGAACAAAGAACAATGCATTTTCTATTGTGCCTAAAATTCCAGCATGCGAGGGGTTAAATGCGTTTCATCATTCCTTCAGACCTACAAACTTAACAACATTCACTATGGGGCAAACTGCGAAATCGCGAAAAAAAAAACAGCTGTTCCATACATTTTGGTCGAGTATATTGATATGTTCTATGGAACAACTGTTTTTTTTTTTAGATTTTGATGTTGGATCCATAGTTTAAATTGGTCAGTTTGTATGGCAACCTGTTCGATACGTGCATTGAATTGAATGTGTCAAAAAAAAACGGCTGTTCCATACTAAACTGTAGTGCCTACACGACTCACATGTATGCAATAGCAGATTTTTTTTGCTCCGATCGGTTTGCTCCCATAGTAAAAGTTGTTCAGTTTGATGGGTAGACTCTTAGTTTAATAGGATGCTAATGATATCAATTTCACCCTGTATAATTTACAATTTGAAGGGACATGTACCTTTCCTTTTACACAGTAGGATACATTGTACAAGTACCCACTGTGTTGTGATTGGTAACACTCGCCATATTTCAATTAGCATGCTATGCTAATTTACAACATGAAGTGGCTCGTACCTTTCCTTTTGGAGTAGGATACATTGTACAAGTACCCACTGTGTTGTGATTGGTAACACTCGCCATATTTCCTGGCTGTCTCGGCGCTACCCGGGCTGGCAAACAAGTCGATATGTAAATCAGTCGATATCCGCATCTGTAACGTGTTTTGGCACGTCCTCGCTTGGTGCCTACTCGTATGTTATGTTATGATAGTTATCATAGAAGTTACCGTGGTGGTAAGTTCTATACAACGTGTACTTTTTTGAGAATAAATTTCTTTAAACCTAACGTGTTGATAAATAATAGCAAAATTTTAAGGCTACAGAATCGGTAAACTAAACATCTATTAGCTTTTTATGTTTTTTAACTCTCCACAAAAGTTTTGCCTTTTCATTTAGATTCAAAAAAAGGTTGTGCTAATACAAAATACAAATATACACGATATGAATTTGTATAAAAGATTAAAACTGTTTTTTTTCCTTAAGTAAGTATTTAAAAAGCTTTCATTTTCTAACGTTACAGTCTGTATCTGCACGACATAATGCAATTAGGTGTATAAATTGTATCCAAATGGGTTGAATTTCCAGTCATCAGTTTAACGAAATCTATTTTTTTGACCTAACAATATAGTAGCATTATTGAAAAACTGTTGTAAGTACCCATTGATGTCTTTTATATGGTTTGTACTTGTCGATAGTGTACTATAGTGTAATCGCGATTTCTTTTTTATAAATATTGTTAATTTATACCCATGGATTTAGAATGATTACCTATGCCACCTTCCTGTTAATTTAATACCTATGTCAAAATTATTTATTTTCACTTTTCAGAATTTATTTTATATAGGTAAAGATACAAACATCCATGACTCGGGTACAAATATTCATATTCGTCATACAAATATTTGTCCCTTACGGGATTCGAACCCGCGACCCTCGACACAGCAGGCAGGTTCACTACAGACTGTGCTGTCGGGCCGTCAAAGGCCGAATACTAGCCCTAAGACAATCCACAAAAACAATGACCCTAACAAATGTCCTTCCATTCCCACAACGACACCGCAAAATGTCTAAGACAATAACTTTACGAGTCCAATAAATAAATATTCAACACCATACATCTCACTAATTTAGTACTGAATCCCGTAATATCCCGGGACCCCGGGAATAAATATCCCGGACGACATTTTTCTCCGCGTTATCTTGAGACACCAGACGGGTTTTTTTCTTTGTCTTGCACGTGAATTGTGTGTGAAGGCATCTCTTTCGCAGAGCATTTATCACTGAACCTTTTATTCAGTTGGTTTTATTTAGTTTTGGTGTATTTATTCGGTTACGTACTTTGACCTTGTCTGAACTTTGTAAGGGATGTTCAGGAGTTGAGTTTTGACCTTGATTGACAGTTTTGTCAATGTGATTGTCCTAAGGATTATGTATACAGAGTGTAAGGAAAAGTATCATCAACCTTTAAACGACATACTCTATACCCATCGAACTGAACAAATTTTACTATAGGGGCAAAACCATGGTCGGACCATCTTTAACGGAACATCTTTATCTTTAGTGAACTAACATAGTTGTAAGACAATTGTTACTAACACAATATGGATCAATAATCTGAAATAAATACCGAATTTTTAATTTTAATTTAATTTAAGAACATTTTCTATTTCATCATAATAACGACAAAAAAACAATATCCCATTTATTAGGATTGCCACTTTGTATGGAATACCAAATTTTTTTTCCCGCTTTCATTGTTTTTCCATTGAGACAATTATTTAGTTTGATGGTCAGATCCACCCCTTAAAAAACGTTAGTAGTGTATCACTCCTTCCGACAAGTGTTTTTGAAATATTTCATTACAATCATACGGAAATTCGTATTAAAAAAAATTCAAAAAATAACAGCAACAAGACTATACCACAGATTCAATCAGTGCGTCGTAAATAAAGCTACCCCTGTTATTAGGGGACCAGGGGATGTGAAAATAAAATCAGTTACACTGCTTATCGTGTGTAGGACCCTTAACTAAGTGCTTACGATATACTACCCTTGTTTGATTATTCATTTGTAGCGTTTAGGAGAATAAATATTGGGAAAATAAAAACAGTTGTTCTGGCTTGTTATCTTCCTTGAAATTGTTTGAGAATTAAGTAAGTACTTTAGACAGTATAGAATAGTTGTGAACAATAGATAAGAGCCTACCTATAGCGATATTACTTTAAAGGGTGATTATAATGAAAAACTTTCCCCGAATAAGATATAGGAAATCAGCATTTGGACTTAATACTCAATGCAATAAGCTGATCGAACGTTTATATAAAAAGTTTTTTCACCTCACAAGCTCGGAAAGATTCTGTTTATCATTCGAAATCTGAGTGCAAAAGTGCATTTTATCCGCTAGCGTGGAAAGAGTTTTTGAAATTCGAATCTGTCAATTCAATGTTTTTCTATACCGCCACTCCACTAAAAATGCTTAATAACTATTTCATGTCACTGGCCAGCACGAAAAAAAACGTTTTAAAATGTTCTTTTTAGCAATTCACTTTTTTTTTGTGAGGTGAAAAGTTGTGTTTCGCTCGGCTGCAAAGTTATTCTGCGTCTCGTACCTTTGAAACCTTCGCCGAGCTCAGGATTCTACTATTTGAACCACGAGCGAAGCGAGACCTACTCTGTATACCGAATTTTGTTTTGAAAAAAAAAGACATGTAAGTATGTAAGTAACCGAAATTTTGCAAATAAAGTTTTAATGCTATAGAATTAAAAAAAAAATCATAATAATTTTAGCCAGAATTTAGCAATATTAAACCATTTTCTACCCAGCCAACTACCAATAAGCTCCAAATCCCACAAGATACAATAACAAAGCACCCAGCATTACCACTGTGTTTGCTAATGTCAAAACAGCAGTTATAGCTCGCAGGCATACTTTGTTATAGTAGCTGATTCGGACGGCTACGAAATACGCTGCTGAATGGATGGCGCGGACCTTTGTCTGTGTGCTTTGGTTATAAACACTAAATTACGACTGCATTCCCTTTAGGAACGGTCAGGAACCTTGCTACAAGTCTATTAGCTACCTTTTTAGTGCAAATGGAGCATGGCACACTTTTAGAGTAAAATTTAAAATAATTTCAGCATAAGCATATGCTCACGACTATATTCCCCTAGGGGGTAGTCAGAGACATTCTGAAACCTCAGAACATCCACGTTTCACCAGTAGTACCGAAACTCTGTCCAGTGTGCCGGGGGGTGAGCCCGTCGCCACTTATAATGGACAGTGGGTACAATACATGCCTCGAAATTGAAGCATGCAGGTTTCCTCACGATGTTTTCCTTCACCGAAAAGCCAGTGGTGTTACAAATCGTACATAAATTCCGAAAACTCATTGGTACGAGTCGGCCTTGACGGGGATCGAACCAACACCTCGGCAGGCAAGGTCACTCGCCACTGGACCACCACGACTAAAATAATTTGAATCTTAAACATTGCGTAAGTCGGGAGACTTTGGGTAGAGCACCTCATTTCTTTCCTAGGATGTCGAGAGACGCTAATAAGGGTACGGCGTTTTGAACGGAAACCCCCTGTAACCATAATTCTAATATCCTTAGCTCTGCGGTGAACTTTGCTACAATGTGTATGGTTTAAAATGTGGTTGATAGTTGTAGCAATGATTCTGGCCACCCCGAAAGGGTTCGAGATCATGAGTTTATGGAAGTATATTGTACTTTTGTATTTAAAGATAAAATGCTGTTCCATACAAAACTGCAATCCTACTCGAGGCAAATTTATGGGAAAGCTGATTTTTTTTCGCGATTTTGATCTTGGTCTCTTAGAGAAATTTGTTCCGTTTGATGGTCTGATCATCCCCTTAAAAAGTGTCAGCATATTAAGAAGGACCCCGTATAGCACACTACAATAGAGAACAAATGAGTGGTCAATATTTTGAAATGTGGATAGGTTTCATCACAACTTATTAGCAGGTAATCTGTAATTCCTACTTAAAACAGACGCGTCGTAACGAATAATCGGCTAATATGTCGTATGAGTCGGTCGAGCGAGAGAGAGCTATCGCCTTACGGATTCGTTGTCGCTTTCACGCTCGTCTCCTACTGGGTAAAGCGTGATACGTATGAAGATTGAGATAATGCTTACCGAGTAATTTATTTTTTTGTTCGATGGGTGTTCTTTTAACAAGACCACCCTGGTTCTCGTCTTGTCATGCGATGTGACTAAGGTATATGTAAAAAAAGAAGGTATTTATGGGAGACAGGCTGGCCAAATAAAAACATATCTTTTTGAAACCAGTTACGAAACTTAGTTATGTACTCGGAGCATCACATGAAAGTTACAGATCCTAATTCGTATGTCAAAATAATAGTAGAGTTTAGCATCATTTTCGTATAGGAATTAGGATGTGGGGTGTCTTTCAAAAATAACACTCCAGGAAGCTTAAATACCATGAATAAATGTATGAGAACAAGTTTTATTGGAGAGCCTACAAATAAATTAAATATTGGTGATCTGGTTTTTTAAATGTTTTAATTGATTTAGTTGTAAGATTTTGGCTCTTCATAATTATAAACAAGATATGGAATGTTATACATGTCGTTTATGTTTACAAAAAAAGTTCATCCTTCCTAAGAAAAGCCCACAGTTGGCTCCCTTTGAATATATTGTTTTTCTCAAAAAATTTACCCATTTTGATATTCTCCGACCGATAATAGGATTCGAAATTAAAAATTCCATAACTCCTTTCAATTTTGCAGTTATGTACCCTGCAGGGAACTACCAGAAAAATCTCAAAGCCACCTAATTGGATACATAGTACAGACCGCTACAAAGGGGATGTTTGAGATAAAAATGAAAATTAAATCTTCCAACCGGATGAGCAGAGTAATGTTTTTGACGGTAGAGGCGGGTATACGGATACCAGCCCCCCCTCCCGGACCCCCTGTGGGGGGAGCAAGGGGGGAGCCGCAAATCGACTATCAAAATGGTGAAAAAAGTTTGTTGTTACCAGACTGTGTGACCGGCCGCGGCAGTGGCAGACTGTCTGGTCGTTTTAACTTGTTTTTTTTTTAATTAGCGAGTCTGTGGTCAGGGTTTGTGTAATTTGCGTATAGATTGCGTTTGTAGCTTGGCTGGTTTATGTTAGACACTGTGTTAGTATAGTTACTAAGCATGCAAGGTAGTACTTGCAAATGAGTTCCGATTTGAGCTGCATAATTTTTTTGGTTCGAAAGTCGCATTTTGTGCGCAAAGTAGCACTAATTATCTAGGTTAGATTTGCAAGGTAGTTTTTTACAGCCGTGTATGCAGGGTGTAAGGAAAGGTATCATAAACCTTTAAACCACATACTCTACCCATCAAACTGAACAACTTTTACTATGGGAGCAAACCTGTCAGAACGAAAAAAAAAATCTGCTGTCCGATACTAAACTGCAATTACCTACTCGATGCAACGTATGGAACAGCACATTTTTTTTTCGTTCTGACAGGTTTGCTCCTATCGTAAAAGTTGTTCAGTTTGAAGGGTAGAGTATGTGGTTTAAAGGTTTATGATACTTTTCCTTACACCCTGTATAAAGCTTCGATCAAAATAAAATTAATGGATAGGCCTAAAGCGCGGTCAGTTGAAGCAAACTACTGGTCCATACAAACTAGCGCCATTATCTGTCAAATCTAGGGCACTTGCATACAAATTTGAAGTAAACCTTTCAATTGTTTTGCCTCATTTTTCTGGTTTGAAATGTTCGCGTAAGGCCTATCCATTCATTTTATTTTGATCTAAGGTATAAAGCAAGGTTCCTTTTTGTTTATGTTTACGTCTATATTTATGTGTAATCGCAAAATTATGAAAAAGCTTAGTATTGCATTCTTTTAATGCTGCTTCTTTGTTTTACAGATAACCACAGATGATGAAGACATGACAAATATTGGGGTCAAAAACATTTAGGTAACCATTTAAATCTAAATGAAAATGTTTATCACAAGTAAGTATCAGTAAAATAGGCTAAAAACTTCAAAATCCAAAATAAACCCCGAACCCGCTAGTCAAACCCCATCCCAATAATCGCCAAGATGCTTCAAAGCATTCCCCACAGACTAAAAAGAAGAACCAGACGTAACGTCATCTAATCATGAGTGAAGCACCCATTTCTTTTGTGTGCGTGCTGTCACGCGGTACATAAGGTGACGGGTTGTCGGACCTGCGCCTAGAGCTAGTGCATCTGTGTGAGTGTAGGTCCCTTGTAGAACAAACGAGATTGTATTACCTTGCATGCTTCACATCTTTTTAGTGCAATACTCGGTCCGTATTTCTTTCAGGTCCGTGGCATTCCCTTATTTTATCTAGTCTCCATTTGTTGGTGACTTATAGGATTAAGAAACACTCACCTTTCTTCATGCCCATGTCGCCGTTACAGCCGATCGCTTGGGGCCCCGGACTCAGACTATGCAGCTGATACGGAGGGGTCCTCGTGTCGATCTGCGTGGGCCACGGCGCGCGAGGCCACGCCGGTGCGGACCCAGGGGCCCCCAGCAGCCGCAGTCTCTCGTAGACTGGGGCAGAACAGTCTGAAGAAGGTTGGCTGTTGGATTTTTCTTTCTGGGCAGCCAGGTTTCGAAGGACGCGGTTTATTGATGATACCTGGGGGGTGAGAATTTGAAATTAAAATTAAACCTTGCGATTTGTGAAAGGGAAGCTCTTTGCGCACACGCGGCATACTCGCTTCGAGCACGTTGACGTACTGACAGCCATTGGCAGCAAACTAAGATAGGGACTATGGTTTATACTTTTATACAGTATGTAACAAAACACCCTATTCATACTTAAGGGTGTGCTTCAGACCATCAAACTGAACAACTTTCACTATGGAGCCAAGTTTGAAATCGAAATCAGCTGTCCAATACATTTTAGTCGAGTCGGTACAGCAGTTTTGTATGGGACAGCTGATTTTTTTCGCTATTTCGAAGTTGGCTCCATAGTGAAAGTTGTTCTGCTTCATGGGCTGAAGCACCCCCTTAAGTATTATTAGGGTGTATAGGGTTTCTTCTTATTATTATGACGGTTTTTTTTAACAGATGACCAGACCATGAAACTAAACAACGTTCTGTTTGAGACCTCAACGATATGGAAAAAAAAAAACTTCTTTTCCATGCTAGACTGCAAACCATCTCGATCCAATGTAGTATGGGCCGGATGATTATTTTTTGCCCCGCCCCGAATATAAAGTTTTTCAGTTTGCTGGTATTAAGAAGGACCATGTATAGGTAATCTGTGAAATACGTTCGCAAATAGTATCAAAACATTTGCGATTACAATATCTTGGTTAGATGTCTTTGATTGGGCAAAATAATGATGAGAACTAATTTTTCGTTTATTTCGCAACTATGACGAGGCTACTTTGCTAAAAACAACCTAGTCTAGTATGCACACACACATGCACATTGCACACACCGAGCTCGTTGCTAAAAAAAGAACCTAGTCTAGTATGCACACACACATGCACACAGCGAGCTCGTTGCACCAGGAGCACATTTAAAAACTTAATCGCTAAACTCTGACCACCCCGAAATAAGAATACGGTTAGGAATACTTCCAAAAGTTATAAGTTTATGGTTGTACAATATTAATTAACGACCGCATATACAAGGTGTTACAAAACTGCAAATAAACATTTAAGGGGGTGGTTCAGACCGTCAAAATTGAACAACTTTCTCTACTGGATCAATATCGAAATCTTAAAAAAAATATATGTTCTATACTCTACAAATCGACTCTAGCGAAAATATGTATGGGATATCAGTTTTTTTTTTTCGCGATTTCGATTTTGGTCCCATAGAGAAAGTTGTTCAGTTTGACGGTCTAAACAACCCCCTTAAGAGTTTTAAAAATTTATTTTTACTTATGTAACACCCTGTATTTGGGAGTGCTATAATCTTTAAATATTACTCAACAATACAACATTTTTGTAAAAAATATAAAAATGAAACAAAACAAAAAAGTCCCATATCTCTTGACGTTTGTTTCGGGGCACGATGCGTATGATAAAGGTCCATGAGCCAGGATCTGTCTGGTGACGAGTCGGAATCAGATGGGCGTGTAACGTCGTAGAAGTTGGATATCGTGTTATTTTACTTACTAATGATATATGGGAACAAGGTTTTAATAATGTTTTATAGATAATTGGAAGCGTAGTGTATCCGCTATAAAATTCGTGATTTTATCAAAATACTTACAGTAAGTCTGAAGTACTTAATAGGTATTGTGATATCATTTTGAAAAAAAAAATGTTATAGGGCGTTTATGTCACGTTTATGTACACGCTTTCAAAAACCACTTTGAATTACTTTTTTGGTGTGCAAATAAAGTATTTCATATAAATGCTAATTTATGTTGAGTAGAGATTCATAAAGAAGAGAATAAAGTACCTGAGTACTTTTATATTATGATTGATTGGCTGATTGATTCATTCGATGTATTTTATGCTACAAATGGGCAGGGAAATAAAAGCATACTCTCAGTAATTAAACAAATGTATTTTTTTAACACCCATGAGAAGATCCAGAGAGGAGATTCATATCTTGTGCAATACGATTACTTATGTGACAAAATCGATCATAATCAGCCCGCCCATAGCGATCTGCTATCCCGAAAAATCAAACTTGTCCAGGTCCAGTGCACCAACTGTCACCCAGCCGGTGACGTTGAACGGACGTAGAGCGTAACTTAGACGTAGGGCAGGAAGGCAAGACGATAGAATGTAACCCGATACGCGGCCGCGCGGTGGTCTCGTACGAACGGTGACTGGCAGCTGACTCGATGCCCGATGGACCGAGAAAGCGTGCCACGTTCGAAAAACGAACGTGATTTTTTTTTCGTTTGTTTTTTTCTAGATTCTTTAGACAAAGGTTTTAATAGATGACAGTCTTGGATTTTAATTTACTTGATGTCATTAAAATTTCTGGTGGTTTGGAAAATATTTAAAGAATATCACAATTTCTTTTTCAGTGCTAGTTTGGGATCATTACAATGTATGTGCCTGTGAGCGTTATTTATTTATTTTTATTTTATTTATTTTATTTCTAAGCGTCGATTCGAACAGTGCTATTCAGACTATAGGTAAATAAAACACCAATGATCTAATATTAGCTCGAGCTTTTGTGTGCATAACTTGCAGAAAATTGTCGTACTTAGGTACCTATTCTGCTTTCTCACTACAATTTGGTGTTCTAATCACCATAATGATATTGAGTTTAAGAAAATACCTAGGGGAGGTAGGAAAATATTCATAATTATGTAGGTAGGTAAGTATTCAAAAACGAAACAAATTGTTTTTTTTTTCAAATGATCGAAAGATTTGTTCGAATAGAAAATTATAACAAGCAACAATTAAAAGTCAGAAAACATCTAACGACATTCAATTTATAGAAAAATTTCTATAAAAGGGTTGACTTTCCAAAGTTTCGTTGCAAATGAAATGGAAATATTTAACAAGATGCTTTGCAAAACGTCCGAGACGATTCAATGAGTCGTATTTGCGCTTTCTTAAAAATTTATTAATTAACTAATTGTTATTAGCAATTGCTTCGATTTTCCCGTTCTTTGTATTCTAAACAAACAATTATAACGATCAATTATTCAAAGCCTACCGCTTACACAGGCACAAAATAATGTTCAAAAGACTGGCCATGTGTGAAAACCGTATATGCACTGGCCGTTTAAAAAAAAATTCCACGCAAAGTACAGACGTGTAAACAGTCCTTTAATTCGAATCACACACATCGATTGACTAGTTTCCACGATTGTTTGACAACTAAAACTTCAATTAGTAAATAACCCTTGTAAAATTGTGTTTATGTGTTTACGAATTAGTGTTCTTGAAAGGAGTGCATTTAGACAATGTCCGGTTAACAATGGTCGATTTTTTTCATGCGATTGGATTTAAATGCTTTTTTATGGTTTTCACGGTGGATTTGATGTCGTTAAGTACGGTAGCAAAGTATTTTCAAAAACTTTTGGGAATCTTCTTTTTTAAGTTTTTTTTACTGGGTATGAAAGGGTTAATTTAATACCTGTTTGATGTTTTTTAATTTATGGATTAAAGAAATAATTGGAACAGGTAGATAATGTTAGTTAAAAATCTGCAATACCTATAATCCCGATGGAGCTGCGAAGATAGGTGCAAGATTTATTTTCTGCAGAGTCACGAGCACCTATCTGGATATTTTATACAGAGTCAGGTTATCTAGAAACTTTAGATATCTGCATGTTCTTTAAAAAAATCGTTGTTTATAGTTTTGTAGTTGTTTTCATGGTGTCCTACCAAAATTTCTAAATAAATATGATACTTATTTGTGTACAAAAAATGATGGATTAATACTGAGGATCTCTACTGTCTTCCTCCGAAAGTTGTTTAAATCCTTTTTTGACTAAAGATTTATCCTCCAATTGGCCTTATGTCTTTTACATTCTATCTCATTTCTTAGCAGCACTTTTTCCTCTGTCCAGATAAAAGCGGCAATATCGACCACATACTTTTCATGCAGTCCATTGTATTTAGTACCTTGATATCTACATAGCAAAACCTTCACACTATATACAGAATATTAAACTGTTAACATGTTTTTCTAGATTGAAATAATCCGTTTAACCGCCAATCAAACTTCGAATGAAGCCGGAGCGTTATTCGCATCGCATTCTGAATACGAAATAAATTACATTAAAACGTTCCATACCTACCTACACAGTACCAAGCGTCAAGCGGCACCGTAAAAAGTATGAAAGGTGCCCCCTAAATACCGAGTGAGGTGAAGCGAGAAAATTATCTTATATTTGCTCAGACGCCGTGAACGCAGGGCGAGAATACTTTTCAATAAGCTTAGGAGAGCGATTTTTTTTTTATTTTGCAAGATTGGTACTGCGCGGAACGAAACGCGTAAATAGAGGGTGACATTTGTCGATCGATTTCTTTGATTTCCGTGTAGATTATTATTATATTTACTAACATTTTAAAGTGGATTTGATGCGTTGGGGAGTAATAAAATACCTATCAATATTGTGGGTCTTTACGGCCTATTGTACTTTTTATATTATTCAGCAGTTCACTAAAATAATAATGTGTAAGTATGTCATACCTAGTAGAGTAGAAGACTAGAGTCCTAAATGTAGTGTTTTATTTGTAATTGGGATTGGTGTTTTATTTTGTTAAGATCGATTATAGTTAATCTATTTACACAAATGACTCAAACTGAAGTAAATATATATTTCATCGGATTGTAGGTAGGTACTAGTTTTCCACATATTTATT
Organism: Agonopterix heracliana; assembly: GCA_963693445.1. Lineage (NCBI taxonomy): Eukaryota > Metazoa > Arthropoda > Insecta > Lepidoptera > Depressariidae > Agonopterix > Agonopterix heracliana. The sequence continues at coordinate 8,161,165 of OY856321.1, forward strand.
TAAAAAAGCCAAATTCGGCGTTTCTCTGAGAGATCACATCAGAAATAAAGTGATACGTGAGAGAACTAAAGTGGTTGACATAGCTCAGAAAATTAGCAAACTGAAGTGGCAATGGGCTGGTCATATCTGCCGAAGAACTGACAACCGATGGGGTGTCGGAGTTCTAGAGTGGAGACCGTGAACTGGTAGTCGTAGTGTGGGACGCCCTGCTGCCCGCTGGACAGACGACCTAAAAAAAAGTAGTGGGGAGCGACTGGATGAGGAAGGCCGAGGACAGAGTTTTGTGGTGCGCCTTGGGAGAGGCCTTTGTCCAGCAGTGGACGATGATGGTGATGATGAATCTTCAGAACAGCATAATAATAATTATGTATCTAAGTACATACAGGGTGAAATTGATATCATTAGCATCCTTTTAAACTAAGAGTCTACCCATCAAACTGAACAACTTTCACTATTGGAGCAAACCAATACACCAATCGGAGCAAAAAAAAATATCTTCTGTCTCATACATTTGAGTCGTGTAGGCAGCGGCGGCGGGTGCAGTTTAGTATGGGACAACGGATTTTTTTTGCTCCGATTGGTTTCCCATAGTAAAAGTTGTTCAGTTTGATGGGTAGACTCTTAGTTTAAAAGGATGCTAATGATATCAATTTCACCCTGTATGAAACGGTTCCGTGACTGACTGAATGACTGACTGACTGGCTGACAGAAAACGCACAGCATAAACCAATGAGGATAAACATGAGAATATAATATTCTACAGACTATGCAAAGGTGCACTAAGAAAGGATTTTTTGAAAATCAAGAGTTGGTGAATATTTCCGAATACCAAACGGACGAAATAGCAGGAAAAAGCAGTGATAGATAAAACATAATGTTTCTCACTATCAAATCCAACGCTCGTTTACTTCACTCGCAATTTTAATGCGCACCGAATAAAAAAGCAGTGCATTACCTCGTAGCATTGTTAAGTACGGAGGGGTGCCGACAAAAGGCAACCTGCTGGGCCCATTGTGCGACCCAGTCGGCACTTTGCGAGTCAATATTTTGGGTGACTTTTCTTTTCTGTCTTAGCTTTTTGCTGATGCAGCGAACAAAATGTGCGCACCTTTTCGCGCAATACGTTGTATGCATTTTATTAATTATTCTTTTGTTTTTGCACTTTTTGTGTTTGTTTATTTGCCTTTGATTGAAGTGAAATTTCGTTTTGTTTGATATTGGATGTTTTAGAGTGCATTGGCAAATACCTTATGCCACCTTGGAAGCTAAATAATGAAAAGAAAAAACAAGACAAAATGTTTGAACATTACTTAACAAAACATTTAATTTAAAAATGTTTTGGTACTTATAAAAAAATAATTTGCCAAAGCTTGCAGATTTTATTTTCCACAGAATCAAAGAAAAGAACGAAATGTTTTTCAAAAGTAAGGAAATAAAACGAACAAAGGAAGCAAAGGATACGGAAGCTTCGTACAAAAGAAAAATAAAGGCGACCACACACCTCCCATCACCACATTCACGCCTCCTTTAAAAAAAAAACATTCCCGCCCAAACGTCAAATGACAGCAAAAGTTAATTCGACGTATTCCCACGATTCGAAATTTAAATTTAATTGTCCGACTATTGTTGGCAATCAAAGAAATGGGTCAATAATAAGGAGCTCTTCCATTGTTTGTTTGAGATTTTATAGGCATTCTGTCAATACGGTTCGAGCTTTGCCGCTCCGGGGGGCGGTGTGTTGTACCTTATTCGTTAACTTAAGGTGGGACTCGATTTGTATTGAATCGTTTGAGAGTGAAATGATATGCAGCGATTTATTAGGTGCGTTCTCATAGGGAAGAATGCGTTGAAAGGTGGGCTCGGTTTAATGAAGTATTGGGGCAATAAATATACTCGGATATCAAATAAGACGTTAAAAGGAATATTGGTAGATTGTTAGGGACAATTTTGGGGTTGATATCGCATTTTGCGAAACTAACAATTTGATTTGAATTTCTTGTTTTTAGTTCAGGTGTCAATAAGAAGTCGTCAAATAAAATAGGTACCTACCTACTTTCAAGCTTTCATTTTAGGAAATAGAAATAGAAAATAGAAATCGATTTATTATGCGCATAATGTCAAGAAGTTGTTCACAAATATTATAACAGTTCAATATGCTCTGCCTTTAAAGGCGTATAATAAAATTCATAGGTAATTGAAATGTCAAACAAACTATCAGGTACTCAAATAAATTAAAATATTATAAAGACAATTTAAACCTGAGATAAATCAAACAGTCATTAGATAAAAACAATAAAATTAAAGGTAAAGGGGAAGTAGGTAGGTACTATTATCTTTTCTGTGTCATAGGATAAATACACATGAAAGATCAGTCGAGTAGAAATGCTATACTTAATCTAGAATCAAACATTTTAACGGGTTCTTACCGCGTTTTGGTATGTTTGAGTTGAACAATTACATGAGATCTGAGACCTTTCTTACTTTCCTGTCCTTGGTGTGTAATCTACTATTAATTCTAGATTAAAATAATGACCGCGTAACTCTCAAAAAAGTATTAAATCAACTAGGATAAAAATATGTACATAGCAATCTCTAGCTTACAGAGAAGAAAAAGTTTTACTTACTTAAAAAATGTTTCCTATTATGATTTTTTTCAAAGGATAATGTTAAAAATAAGCCGGAAGTCGTTGGTCAAGTGAACTAAAATATCCCTTCTCTCCGGCGAGCCGAACAAATCGTCTTGTTATATTCGTAAATAATAAATAAGTGCGACTTTCCCGCCTTATTCCGACTGAGTCGGCGGCAGGACGCGATTTTCCGCTAGATGTGACGGACAGGGACGTACTCAGGTTGGTTTTTATTTGCGCCCCCTAAGCGTGTGCTCATTAGCCAGTGGCCTAAAGAAGAGTTTACAATTCTTTTTCCGAATTGAAAAACAATTGCAACCTCGCAAATCTCTAGTGTATAAACTGTACTCTGCCATCATCATCAGTCTCTACCATAACAACTGTTGAGACACAACAGGTCTACTCTTATGATCACTGCGTATGGCCTTTCATAATACCAGTTGAACCTTTAATTGGTTTTTGATGAGATTTTGTGTTTTATAGTAAAAGTTCAATTCTAAGAGCGTACATAACATAGTTATCCTAACAGTTAATTAAGACCTCCTAGAGGAGTCGATATAGTGTCTAGATAAACCTAAATTGGTTTTTACTTCACGTAATGTTTTTTTTTTAATGAAACTAAATGCATTTTAAACACATAAAATTGGTCCAATAAAAGTTCCCAATGTGGATTAGTAGCCTTCACACACGCATCCGAATTTCTTCTTGAGCATGTAGGTTTCCTCACTTTGTTTTCCTTTACCTGTTTGCTGTAATCAACTAGCGTTCTTAAACTATTTCATGCGCCTTCAACTAATTCCGACCCTGTACTGCCAGAATAATAAAATCCCGACAAAAATATTTCGGACAGAACGGGCTGGCGTAAAATTGATTATTGATTTATTTTTATATCTGTATATTTATTACATTTTCTTTGGAGGGGTTGTCTTCGCCCATCTTGCATGGATGGAAGAGGAAGTGTGACAAAATGATTGTTAGGGTCATAAAACTGTGGATAAAGCGTGCGGAATGATGTTATAATTGTATTTATTGATAAAGCATCAATGTCATTGTTATCCTGATACCTTCCCAAGTATCAGACAAACTTGTTCAGTAGCTGTGCAGCTTGTTTGCTACTACAATTTGAATACTTTGCTGTCACTTCATACAAATGGGAAAAACGGACAAAAGACGTAGGTAATCATGTTGCGATACTGCGAGTTTTAGTAAGAAAGGAATACACTATGCAAATGTAGGATGAAAATTTGTTAGTTTTAACAAAGGTTCTGGCCTCACGGGAATTATAAGTAAGTCGTGAATTTATGTATCTTTGTTGTTTACACATTTGAAAAAAAAACAGCTGATTTTATTACGATTTTAGATTCGCTCCCATCGTAAACGTTGTTCAGTTTGATACCTAGGTAGTCATGACAATTATCAAAAGTTCAATTTCAAATAAGTAAAGTAAATTTCCTCATGTAAGAAGTATATTTTAAATATCAAAATACTTACCCAAAAAAAAAAAAAAAAATTTTACTTTCTGGCCCTTATCTTTCCAATTGCCCGAATGCAAAATAGATATCGCAGTATTTCCCTGAAATATTTTTATATTGAGAAATAAACGAAATCAAAGAAAGGTACTCGTAAGTATTGAATGCTGTATTACAAAACCCATTGTAAAATAGGTGTTCATTGTTTACACAAAATCGTGAAATATCGAACAATAATGAAGTAAAACATCCGAAGGGTCAATATAATTAAATATCCACATCTTTGAGACCCAACCAAATGGCAAAAGTCAATTGTGTTTACTTTGTGAACCAGTCTTTATAATGATTTTGATTTTAATAGCAATAATAGTCGTTATTATTATTAAAATAATATAATAGTACGCGATTACAGCACGGGGATGAACGCTCGAGTGAATCAGAATGACAACTTCTCAACGGCTTTTTATTTTATTTCTTTTTTTCTGTTTCGAACGTTCGTTACTGTTTTGTGTTAAAAGATTTACGGTTTGATGCGCACAGCGGTAAAAGTGGTTTTTAATTAAGAGTTCTAGGATTTGATAATGGAACGTTCTTTGCTACTGGCAAGTTTTAAAAAACAAATTATTGTCTATGAGATGTTGGAAACTTCGAAATTTAAAAGAATTTAAAATGATTGATTATAAACATGTTACAGCCATGTTGTGCTACTGGTGGTGGTGTTGGTTGTAATACTTCCAGTAGAACGTCCCCTTAAGACGTAACAGATTGAAAATTTCGTTCTCTGGGTAGTGGGCTCGGTGGTGTAATTGGTTAGCACGTTTCCCCGGTTTGGAAGAGCGTGGGTTCAAGTCCCGCCCGAGACAAATTTTTCAATCTTTAATTTGAATTTAAAATTATTTTAATTTTTTATTTTCAACAAAACAGATACAATAGTATAATCTAGATATAGACACCGAACGAAAACCGCGTACAATTTATCTGCCGCCGCTTATTCGCGATAACATAATACTAGGTATACTCCATTCCAAATGGCGCGCAAGTTTACCACTTGCCATTTGTATTTCAAATGATCAATCGTAATAAAACAAATTTAAACACCATAACCCCACTGAAACACGACGCCGCTGACAAAATCACTATAATTACACACAACTGACACTGCAATCTGTAATCACCAAATTAAATCTCGCATCGATTTCGCAAAAAAACCTCATAAATATTCAGTAGTACCGCCGCGATAGTTGTACAGTATTATTACATTTAAACACCCTCTTACAACAAAAACTCGACAAGGACGTCGTTTAAATACACAAAAGACAGAATCGCCGCATAAAATTATAATAAATATCTGATCGGAGCGGGAACGAAATATAATATTCTCGGGTTGGAGAGAGACGGGGACAGCGGTCATCCCTCGAGTGGTTTATGCAGTGTTACCACAGTAAATCGTAAAGGTGACAATACATTGACGATGTCATTTGGAGGGGCTATTAGATGTTCTTCACGTGGGGGGTAATAAGTCATAATTCATGTGTTGAGGAGGGTAGGTAATGACAGGATTCTGATTTAGATCGAAACCTATTATTATCGGATGGATGGTTTCTGTCAACGAGGATGTTTAGGGGAGCAATGTCAGATGTGACTGCGAAATTGTTGCGATTTTTAAAACTACTATTTGAGAATAAGTAGTGTGATTTTTTTGTATGAATGTGGAGAGTGTTTTGCCACTTTTGTAGGTAGGTAGGTACAGTAATATTTTTATCAAAAAATTACAAGGAGGAACAAGTAGAAACTTTAAACTCGTCAAATTAGCAACTTTTAAATGAACCGCGCTTAGTATTTAAAAAAATTTTACTAATAATAACAAGTGACGTCATCAATATTTAATAACTTTTTGTATTTCATCCTGTTATTAAACATAGTATTCAAGTTAGGTACCGACTAACTGAAAAATGCGAGTTTAACGTTATTTTCAAACATTTTTTTTACAGAGATGATATTTTATGCATTCTGCTACCCCATTGACAGAACTTCTATTTCAGGAAAACTAAATCTAACAGAATTCGGTTTAAGGCAAATACGAATTATGCCATAGTCTACTAAAATGAATAGTTACTTACGTAGGTAAAGTATATTGCAATATTTCAGAAAAAGATTCTAAGTATAGGTAGGTACTTAAGTAATAAAAAAAATTGAAACGTAGGTATAAAAAATTAAGTAAGTAATGATTTATTGTTTTAAAAACTAAACTTTAATTTTGAAACCTTTTAAACTTTTTCGTAGTAATTTGCTACGCCGTAGACACACCGTCGTAGCTAGCTAGAGTCTTCATCTAACTGTAGCCGTTTTTGTCTTTCAAAGCTTCAAACATTTCTATACTATCATCCATTTCCCTCGATCTATGTCTAAGTTATTTACAAATACAGCACACATTCACCCACATGTTAATCCCAGGCCCGCCTGGCACGCCAGTGATTGGCTAATGAATGGTCTGTGAGCCCTGGCATGCCAATGTACGATCCTAAACGCCAATTAGCGGCAACTATCCAATATCGGACAATGCTTTGTGATACTAAATCAGCTTTTCGCGGTTTAGAGGTTTGCGATATTAGTTACGTGGCGGCTAAAGGGTTAAATTGACGTTTGAGTCGATCTTTGGTTGTAATTGAGTTTGTAGATTGCGTTTTCTGTAATTAACTAGGCTATCATTTGAGCTACACATTTATAATGCCTACCTAGGCATGCATGCATATGCTCACGACTGTATTCCCCGAGGTGGTAGTCAGATATTCTGTAACCACAGAACATCCACGTTACATTACTAGTACCGAAACTATGTCCAGTGCGTACCTATGACATGTATACATTTTTTAATCACTTTTTAGCTTCATGATGATGATGACCCATACTGACGGTTTTTTAAGGGGATGATCAGACTATCAAATTGAACAACTTTCTCTGCTATGGGACCAATGTCAAAATCTAGAAAGAAACATGCTGTATGTTTTTTTCGAGGATTTTGACATATTGGTCCCATAGCAGAGAAAGTTGATTCATACAAAACTGCAATCCTACTTACTCGACCTAAATGTTAGGGACAGCAGATGTTTTTTTTAGATCTTATAGAGAAAGCGTTTAGTTTGATGATCTAAGTTTGATATTGATGATTATGATTACCTATGTTGATATTATGATGTTTGATATTTCGACATCGCGAAAAAAAAATTCTGCTGCCCCATACTACGATACTCTGCCCATACTTTTAGCTAGAGTAGATGTGAGTGCATGAAATGTACGAGTACTTTTTTACTTTTCAGTTTAGTTTGGAACAGCTGAACTTACAGTATTTCGGTACTTTCAATTGACCATTCTTTCAAATATTGCTGTGCCCTGACAGGTTTTAAAATTTAATGTAATACCGTATGCTGTACATGAATGCAAATAAAAACTATGAATCGATAAATGAATATATAAATGATTTTTATTTACAATATCGTTGTTGGTAACCATAGAGAAACTTGTTCAGTTTAAAGGTCTGAGCATCCCTTTATTTTTATTTTTATTATTTATTATTATTACAAAATTATTATTAAAAAACGGTCATATGAAGGACCCTTTTCATAAAACATATTTTTTAAATTATTTTTCTGTAGGTACTCTTTCTCTTCTTTTTAGTGAGAGAAGGCTATTTCCAAACCCAACTTATTCACACTTTACTAGTGTAAAACGTTGCATAATTATGCAAAATGCAACTGGTGAATAAAAGAAGAATGCGTAACGTAATCATAACATATGTCGATGTTATAACGCGTTGCTGCCGGTGCCGGTGCGTGCTTGGCTGGGGTAGCACCAAGGGTAGCACCCCATCGACGCTAAATGAGATTTTAGTTAAACGACGCTTGTTTAGCCGGCGATACAAATAAAAAATAAACTTTTATAGATCTCTGAAAATGTCATAAAATAAAATTACTCTCTTCTCCTTTATTTAGTACAAATTTTACCGGTGACTTCGTCCGCTACCGCGTCATTGTAAAATATGTTAGAGTCTCTATGTCTTTTAAGCTTTTAAACACAAAAAGTATCATCAAAATCGATCCAGTAGTTTTTGCATGATACTCGAACAAACACAGAATTTTACAGTTTTTTAATAGTGTAGCTTTGATTAAATTTTAAATTAGAATAGCGAAAGATAGACGACTAGCCTATAGCGCATGGAAAGCATACATTGAGCCCCCGTCGCCTAATTTGCTTAGTTGCAATACGAGCGGCATTGTGTGATTGAGACACGTTTTTGATTTTAGGCGGAAGGTACCAGGAACAGGTAAGGACCGTTGACGTTTCTGCATTATAATGGGTCTGCTTTTCAAGACCTACATTGTACTTACGAGTTAAAAGTAATGCCGTGTGATTTGTTTTTTTCTCTATGAATGATTCGTACAACGAGTACAAGCACACGAAGGCATTGTGGCACCATTATTCCGCCTAAAAATTTCCGCTATTTTAATTTAATCAAAGTAAAAAAAGTAACTGTTAAAAAACAGCGACAAAACGACAAAACCCTCATGCGCGCACTTTCGCATACGCAAAGTAACAAAGACCTGGAGTGCGATTTTTGAACATGTGATTTCCCAACGAGCGGTAGAAAGTTATACCTGTCTCACGTAGCACATCAAAACTTGACATTTGCAAGATGAGACAGGTATAACTTTCTACCGCTCGTTGGGAAATCACATGTTCAAAAATCGCACTCCGAGTCACGTCTAGATTTTTGACATTTTCTCGGGGATGGGATGTTATTATAGTAGACCAACTGTATATTATGTAACCAGATACAACTGCATTCTTCAGAGATAAGCTCGCCCTTTGTACATGTTTTCTAAACTTTGTATATTTTTATGTCTTTGTGTGCAATAAAGTGTTATAATTAATAATTAACTGTACTCGTATACCGGTAAGTGTAAGTTTATTACAATCCAAAACGCTGTCGTTAGCACACCTAAAAAATTACTCCCTCTGCGCATCAAAGTAAAGAAAATGTCTAAGTAAATCTAAAACCATAACTTAGTTAAACGTAACTTTGTACAAGTGAAAACAAATTAAATTCCCTTAAAGAGGCCACTGTTATCAAAGAAGGCCTAAACGTCTGATTATGAGTGCCGCCTAGCAAGCTCGTTTGATCTCCAGCCGAGTGTGAGAGCCTTAAGAATGCCTTGTGGATCCCCACCCCCTACTGTCTAAACTTACAATTTAAATATGTTTAGTGAATTACTGGCCCAGGATTAGGTAAATTGATTTTTATGATTATGGTATCGTGTGACTCTTAATTTATTTATTTTATTTTTTTACCACCAGTTTTTAATGAAAAATGTAAAAATTTGTTAAAAAATAAGAGATACTTACGTATTTTTTCCATTTAATTTTTAACTGATATTTCTATTTTTAATTTACTTTGTGAATTTTCTGAAAAACGTAGGCTTAATGGCCAAGTTACCTTGGCCTCAATGACATTATAGTACATTATGGTACAAGTGTGTAATGTTGGTGATTACCGCTGAGGCGCTATTGAGACCCGAGCCGTAGGCAAGGGTCTTAAGAGAGCCGAGTGCGGTAATCATCAATACACACGTGTATCATACGACGTTTTTCAACACACTTGTGAATTAAAAATACTAAAATAGATACCTATTTGTCCTTGGAGTTTTCAGGTAGGTAGTAAACTTTCCATAACGTTAAGGGCTTCACATCTTAATATATCGTACAACATAAATCGTTTTCTTCATAACTAGTACTTGTAGGCATTTTAATTAATAAATAACTATAAGTAATTAATTTTAACAGTGAAAACGAGTTGTGAAAAAAAATCGCAATGGCGGGAAAAAATAATAAGTTTTCCTATGCGCACGTGTTAGCAAATATATTAAAGAATATGAATATATTGTTAGGTAGTAGAACAATCCCTACTAGAATATTAGTACTGGCAACACTGACTAACAACCATCTGTTGTTGGTAGTAATTATTTAGTGATTCATTGTTTTGAATATTGCTTAAATTCCATACTAATTATTCATAATATTGCTTACAATAATTGTTTGCTGATAATAGTTATTTACAACCTATTAATCATGTGAATATTTGAAGCAATGCAATTCCCTGATTGTTCCGCCAATAACAGAATTGATGTTGGCGGGAAAACAGGTATATAAAATGGGTGTCGAGTCATTATCTGGGATTCATTCCTGCCGTTACGCTGCCCAAGTAAGTGTTAAACTAATTACTGTAAACTTAATTTATGTGAACTGTTATTATAATCTTTAAAATGATTTTGTTTGTATGTGTCTAGTTTCTCATTTCTTCTTTGTGGTTTTATTAACGAAACAGTGTTAAATATCGAGTCAAAGTAATGAAATATAATGGTTATACTAATTATCACCTTTTATTTAATATCATTCAGAATACCCCCCTATATTCTATCATCAGAAGTGGAATCGTATTCCTTCGCCGCATAGTTACTTTACTAATATATATTTTTTTTTTCCATGGCACGATCACCGCGGAACTGCTGTGGTTTGCAAACGAAAAAAATCCATCCACGATGTCCTGGAGAGGTGCCTGGAGACAGACCCAGAACCTGGTCAGACTGAACCGATCACGAAGAGAATCCCACCCAGAGAAATCCACCTGCCTGCCCAGAGAACACCTACCCACCCGCAGGAAAGAAAGAAAAAAATTTACGGGAAACAAAGACTGAAGCTCCAAATATTTAGCGAGGTAATGGCCAAGGCCGTATTAATTTCTTATTAAATATCGCTGTGTTTGCTTGTTTCTAAAATTGTACCTACGTAAATAATGAGGTAATAATCAAAACAAAAGTTTATAAATCTGAAAAACAGACGATACTTATTGTTCTAGTCATTCGCAAATCATGTTTCAACAAATAACAAGTGATTTAATGTTGGTCGATGCTAGATTTTTTTTTCTTTGGTACCAATGTACCCCATATAGGTTTTTTTTTTGTTATTCGGTGCTAAGAAATACGGCTTAGGCGGCACCTTGTCCGCGGACAAGTGGTACGAGTCTTCTAGGTTTGATAGGTAGGTAGGTCTAGGTACCAGTCTCCCCATCCACACTACTAGTCGGCTGGTATAATTTGTACAATTATTACTCTAACTAAAAGAATAATTTTAATTGTTTGAGCACCGAAAGCATAATACAATTACTTAGTTCATGTATGTGTATATGTGTGTGTGTGTGTTAGTGGCGACGGGCTCACCCCCGTCACACTGGACAGAGTTTCGGTACTACTGGTGAAAAGTGGATGTTCTGAGGTTTCAGAATATCTCTGACTACCCTCACGGGGAATATAGTCGTGAGCATATGCTATGCTAGTTCATTCGTTGCTACAAAGCTCTTCAATAATATAGATCTGAGACAATAAAAATAGTTCCTTCCACTGGACGGTCGTTTTCTCTCGATTTTGTGTTGCAGAACAACAAATTTTCTATAGGTACTACCATTTCTACCTAGCGGTAGATGGATTGAGGTAACTGACTAAACGATGAATTGACTTTAAATTGTGTTTTTCTGTTTTTTAGTGTGCAGTTAAAGAATTATTATTAACTTTGAAAAAAAAAATGTTTTAGTATACTGCTTAGTCCAGTCATTTTACGCTTCATACGCTTTTAAAGCTAGTATGGTGAGATAGAAATAATTTTTAATAGGTAGCCGTTATTTTTTTTTTCATATTAAGATTACAGTTCCTAGTTATCATTGAATGAATGAATGAAATATTCTTTTATTTACACCAAAATACAAATACAGCATAGAAAAAGAACCAAAGAAACGATAATGGTACAAATAAGGCGGTCTTAGTTATCATTTAGAAATAGAATCCAACTAAAATATTCGAATTAATGACTGAAATAATAAATCAACTGTTAGTTATTTATAATTCGTTAATTAGCTATGAAGGTAGGTATTTAATTCGATAAAATGAAGGTACAAACATTTTTTTTTATATCTTTTTTTATATCTGCTTATTGGAAGTTATTAATTGAATAGAACTGACGAATTAACTTCAGAATTTCAGATATACTAAATTTTAGTACTAAAAATAGAAAATTCAAAATACTACGTTAGATTCATGGCATAAAATCATTTACGCAAACGATGTATAAAAAAAATATAAATATATATTTTATTTTCTAATTATTGTTATTATTACTGGTTAATGTTATTCGAACGAACGTTAACTTTACTGGACTATGCTGTGTAGCAGGTTGCGATTTTCACAATTTAGAATGTAGAGTCAATGTAGAGTCAATGTAGAGTCAATGTAGAGTCAATGTAGAGTCAATGTAGAGTCAATGTAGAGTCAATGTAGAGTCAATGTAGAGTCAATGTAGAGTCAATGTAGAGTCAATGTAGAGTCAATGTAGAGTCAATGTAGAGTCAATGTAGAGTCAATGTAGAGTCAATGTAGAGTCAATGTAGAGTCAATGTAGAGTCAATGTAGAGTCAATGTAGAGTCAATGTAGAGTCAATGTAGAGTCAATGTAGAGTCAATGTAGAGTCAATGTAGAGTCAATGTAGAGTCAATGTAGAGTCAATGTAGAGTCAATGTAGCGTCAATGTAGCGTCAATGTAGCGTCAATGTAGCGTCAGAGTAGCGTCAGAGTAGCGTCAGAGTAGCGTCAGAGTAGCGTCAGAGTAGCGTCAGAGTAGCGTCAGAGTAGCGTCAGAGTAGCGTCAGAGTAGCGTCAGAGTAGCGTCAGAGTAGCGTCAGAGTAGCGTCAGAGTAGCGTCAGAGTAGCGTCAGAGTAGCGTCAGAGTAGCGTCAGAGTTACGCCAGAGTAGCGTCAGAGTAGAACCAGAGGTGAGTAAAAGTTATTTAACTTTGATTGTAAAGAACTGATGAAGTGTCATGTTGTGAATTTACGTAAAACAATTTTTAATTCAATCAAAATTGCGTATTTAATGACTTGTTGATTGCAATGTTAATGAAATTCTTACCTTTTTTTTTCTTTTTTTGTTGGCATCGATCGGCATAATTAAATACGATTAAAATAAAATAAGATAAGATAAGATAATATCTTTAGAGTGAATATAATTTTTTTTTGAATTATTATGTTATTCTTATATACCTATCTACTTTATTCTTATAAGAACATTCAATTAAATTTTTCATTCACTTTAAAGATAACTAATTAAGTAAGTACCTACACATTGTTAAGCCCACTTGTATTCAAAAATATGCTAAAACGTTTTCTTAAATCTATAGATTTCATGTGAGATTTTATGTGAGTTTTGTACTTTGGGACGAAGTAAGAACGACTGCTAGACTGGTCGTTGGTATGGTATGATGTTGATGTATGACGATGAAAGGTATGATGAACTTTTCATCATCAACGAAATGAGTGTGAATATGGAAATAATGAAATGAAATAAGTTTATTTGCGTTGAAAAATATACATATTATGATGTATGAAACAAAGTTATGTAAAAAAGATGGTAATCAATGATGAAATTGATGAATTAAAGTGATGCAATGTGAACGAAAATGAAAAGACAACTGTTAAAAACTTTTTCAGGAAAACGATTTAGATTTATTGATGTTTTTCTTTTTTTTTAAATAATGATCACAATTTGTTTTAAATTCGGATTGCCTTTATAACCAAAGGTACTATCGCTAGACGTCAGTTTAATCTTCGCGGTCACGGTCACTAATACCATATTATGAAGATTCTATATTTCGACCCCTCTGGCCTCAATTGTCGTAAACGCCAAAAATGTCTTTTTACAGGGGAATATACCGATCGATAGAGCGAAAAAAAATAAACAAAACTGCATTATTAACTAATTTTGGCCAAAAATGGCGTTTACGACAATTGAGGCCAGAGGGGTCGATTTGTTGATGATAAATAATTACTGCATTTTCAATAATATTTGGAATAGTTTTAAATCATTGTGATCGTTATTCCATTAAAAGTATTGAGATGTACTTCGGGGACGAAGTACTTGTCAGTATGGCCGAGCAGTTTGGATAAATAAATCCTGTTTATATCCTAATGATCATTGCTTATATTAGTTAGTTACATTTTAAGAGATTTCATGCTAAAAAAAAACCATTTTTTTGTTATTACATTATAAATCAGTATGGCCGAGCAGATTGAAAATAATTGACATTAAATTATGTTCACTTCAAAGTTTTCTAAATCTGAAAAGATTATGTGGTAGTTTAATCTAGGTTTATGTGTCAAATTAGTTTTATATAATTAGTAGTAATTAGAAATTTGTATTTAGTCCGGTAGTGATAAAATATCTGTGCTAATATTATTCCTGAGAATTGTAAAAGTTCATTAATTATTTCTATTTGAAGCAATTTTATTTAGCAAATAACAATAATTTTGAAATTTTAGTGTACCTACATGAAAACGTATAAGTAACATGTTTATAATAAATAATAGAGATGGAAAAATGGATCAATTAATAACTTGATGTTTTGATTTAGATTATAACTTTTTTGATAATGACTCTTGGTTTAATACCTACTGACATTTTTAAGTGTATCCGTCTATGACCAACGTGACAATGACTTATACCCCTTTATAGCCTAAACTGACTCTAGGGGATTCCTATTCAATACTAACTTCACTATTTCCAATTGCTACATCAATTCTAATTTAATTTAATGTGATCCATAATTCCATGAAATTGTGTTCTATGTAGAAGAGGTTTTTGGTACTTCGAGGAGCGAAGTACTATCAGAATGGCCGTGTTAGCAAATATATTAAAGAATATGAATATATTGTTAGGTAGTAGAACAATCCCTACTAGAATATTAGTACTGGCAACACTGACTAACAACCATCTGTTGTTGGTAGTAATTATTTAGTGATTCATTGTTTTGAATATTGCTTAAATTCCATACTAATTATTCATAATATTGCTTACAATAATTGTTTGCTGATAATAGTTATTTACAACCTATTAATCATGTGAATATTTGAAGCAATGCAATTCCCTGATTGTTCCGCCAATAACAGAATTGATGTTGGCGGGAAAACAGGTATATAAAATGGGTGTCGAGTCATTATCTGGGATTCATTCCTGCCGTTACGCTGCCCAAGTAAGTGTTAAACTAATTACTGTAAACTTAATTTATGTGAACTGTTATTATAATCTTTAAAATGATTTTGTTTGTATGTGTCTAGTTTCTCATTTCTTCTTTGTGGTTTTATTAACGAAACAGTGTTAAATATCGAGTCAAAGTAATGAAATATAATGGTTATACTAATTATCACCTTTTATTTAATATCATTCAGAATACCCCCCTATATTCTATCACACGCATCTAGCAATGGCGATCGTCCATATACTAAAAGAATGAGTTTTCTTTTTTTTTGGCTTTTCGTGGATAGCGTTTTAGCCACGTACAAAATGGGGAATTTAAAGTTTTCTTTATTACAGAGAAAACAAAAGTTATATTTGAGTGAAAGTTTTATTTGAGTATTAAAAACGTACAAGTTGAAATTATCTATTTAAATACGAAGTTGCATGAAATGAGGAAGCAATAGGTACATTATTTTATTTCTATTGAACACGATCTTTTTTGTATCGAAACTTTTTTAAGAACAAAGCAACTCAACCAATTAAAAAAAAACCTATAACTCACTAGTGAATAATAGTAATGTAAAAGTCACAGTTTGATTATAGGTGTCATTATGTGCCTTATTGCGGTGAAATTAGAGCCACTTTATGAGCAAGTGTGTTGAAAAAAATAAAAACTGTCAAATACAATAGAAAAGCCAAGCAGGCAAAGGAATAAAATCTCATTCAACCTATATTATATTTTTCAGTATTTTTCAAATAACCCGAGAAATAATGGATAGAAAAATCGTATAATTTTGATATAAGCTTTGAATCACGACATAATCTCTAAATGGTTTTCTTATTTTGGTACCTTTCTTAAAATGAAATGTGGTCAATTCTTCAATTATTTTCTTATGTTATTGCTTGTCGGTTCCCACTGCAGGGCAAAGGCGTCCTCGCATTAATAATGGTGAAGGGGAGTCCATCACCGATACGATTATTAACGTATCCACTATGCATCGATTGTCGCGTAATGCTCAACATGCTCGGCAACTTTGTAAAACAACGCGCAACGCTTTGATAAAGTTATATGTCAAGATTGACAGTCGAAGATACGAAAGCGTCGAAAAAAATTGGAACCAGTACTGGCTCCTAAACCCTATACATATACACGCTCACATACATAATTTGTATGGCGCCTCACGCACACCACCCTGGCCCCTTTTGTTTTATACGGTAAAACAGTGAGGCTCATTCTAGACATATACTTTTTCTAAGGCGCAACGTTGCTTATTACAAAGTTTCTTCTTTTTGCAAAAGAAGCAAGGTCGCGCGTTGTTTTGCAACGTTGCCGAACATATTGAGCGTCACGTGTTGCGCGTCAATTTTTGTTAATCATCAATACCAATTATAAACATTGATAATGCAATATGTTATCATTAACAAGTGCCCTGGTTCAGTTTCGCCAACTTATTTAAAATAATGATTGCAATTAAAAGCTAAAAAGCTAAAGAGATTGGTGGTGCGTTGCGGAAAGGTATGGACTCTCAATCATGAGGTCCGGGTTCGAATCCGCACGGACAAAAATGCCATGTACCAATGAGTTTTTCTAACTAATGTACGTATTGGTATTACCGACTGCTCTCAAACGGTGAAGGAAAACATCGTGAGGAAACCTGCATATGCAGAAGAAAAAATTCGGATTCATATGTGAAGGTTACCAATCCGCATTGGGCACGCGTGGTGGACTAACGCCCAAACACCCTCCTAGAGGGTAGGATTGTGCCCTGCAGTGGGACGTATATAGGCTGATGATGATGATGATGATGAAATGCTTGCAATAAACATTAAAATAAGCAACAAAACCGACCAATATGTTATTGTACAGGGGAACAAGTTGTTTGTTTGTAATCCCCGTCGTATCTTGTCTCGTATCTGATGGTATCGGTATTTAATATTGCTACGGATAGAGGGTTGGCGAGGTACGGTTAGCAGGACAAACGTTATTAAGTTGTTACATGAAGCTAATATTATTGCCAGTTCCATGAGATGCATTTTTGAATACCGCGCAAAATAAGTCGATATACGAAAATATCATTAACTCAACATTTTTGATATTTTCGTTAGGTACCTAAACGAAGTAGAAAATGTGGAACAAAAAAATAGTAAAAATCCGTTTAGAAATAATTATTCGGAGTTGTTACTGTTATATATGATGATATATATAGAATAGTTTATACAAGGAGCTAGAGGTTGACATATATTTCGACAAGTTGAGGAAGTTTAAGGGCAAGGTTCGCCAGGCCTTGTTTCGGGGAAATGAATTGTAGCAATAACTGTATTTCAATAATAATTATTCGCTTTTAATTTTGAATTTTGATCTATTATGAATTTGTTTAATGTATTCATATAGTAGGTACTTATCACTTATCTGTTAAATAATTGTTAATTTTAATAATTTTATGATGTACTATTATGACTGTATAGATTGTCAATTGTACATAATATGTACATAAATTGTAGTTATTATAGGTTGATGTCCTTTTAAATTGTCAACATTGATTGTGTTTCAAGCTAATAATGCATGCATGATTATAAATTCTATAAAAATTGTCCAATTGAATGCCGTGGTTACTTATAAGTGAGGTTGCACCTGCCTATTGTAATAGCTTTAGAACTGTGATTGTATCTGTGTTAACTTTGTTAGTAATCCTAAATCTGAATAAATAAAATAAATAAATGATATTTTATAAAACTTGGTTTATAAAGTAAACAATATTGATTTATCTTATCCTGTTTGTAACTTTAATATCTATTCTTTTCCTGCGTTTTTTGTTTTGTTTCGTATTTTTGAGACAAATAGGAGCCGAATATTATCATACTACAAGCTTCCAAAAGAGAACTTCCAACCAATTCTACCACAACTTCAATGATGTTTGGCAAAATCCAAAGATAATTGAAAATATATAAATTAATGGTTGAAGAGTTTCAATGTAAAGATCTTTAAACAAATAGGTAGACAAATAACCAAACTTTTTTAATTATACCTAATAATTAATAGTATGAATATGCTGTCCGTACATTGAATCAGCGCTGAGCATCGTTTCAGTGATGTAGCCGTGGGATTTAACACTAATATACGCAGTCTGTTACGTTATAGGTATACATACATACACACATAAATACACAATCTCTGCAAAATAGAACTAGATACGAGTTGTACTATATCGTAGGTACGTGTTCGTGTACTATAACGTAAATAGATTTAATTTTAAAAAATGGTATTGATTAAGATATTTAAACTTTAAATCAAACCTTTTAATTGATGGTTTATGTTGCCAAAGAGACTACATACATACATACATATTCTCACGCCTGTCTCCCACTGGGGTAGGCAGAGACAACGGAACGCCACTTGCTACGATCCTGACAAATCTCCCTAGCTTCTTCCACATTCATTAGTCCTTTCATGCATGCTCGTCGGTTTCGGGTAGATCAGACCTGGCCCTTTTTAAGCACGTCGCCAATTTGGTCCATATATAATTCCGGTTTTGTTCGTATGACTAACATGCTAATAAATCCAAAGTACCTATTCTTGACTTTGAGCTATCTACCTTTTCTTTAAACATAAAAAGCTATTTTGTTTCTAAGAAAAGTACTTACTTTAGTCATAAAAATCTTAGCAAAAAAGTAAGTTTCATACAAATTGTCAATTAAATTGAATTGTCGCATTCGATACGCTACGGTTGTTTTACGAAATTAAACAAGAAATCGTTTTTGTTGTAACACCCATCTACTTTAAAACTTTTCAAATATCGAAAATGCCAAATAACAATATTGAAAAATAATAATAACGTAATAATATAAAAATTGCATATCCCGGCTTAAAGAGCACGTGGCGAGATACTTATCTCGCTTGGATTCTCACCCTCTCGCACCGTGCAGTTTTATTTTTGTTGACGGTACTTTGGAAGAGGGAAAAATAGGTCGGTCGGGCCCTTGGATCTAAGGGTTATATCCCAACAAGAGCTGGCAACAATATGGGCTAGGATATGGCCAGCACCATCATTACTACAGGATTTCATTGGGTTTTGTCCCTCCACTCTTTCCCAGCAAAAGGAAGCATGATGTTAGGAATATACATGGTCCTTCTTAATACGCTGACAATTTTTAAGGGGCTGATCAAACCGTCAAACTGAACAACTTTCTCTATTGGACCAACATCGAAATCGCGAAAAAAATATCAGCTGTCCCATACATTTGGCTCGAGTAGGTTTGCAGTTTTTTATTGGACATTAGATTTTTTTTTGGCGATTTCGGTATTGGTCCCATAAAGTGTTCAGTTTGACGGTCTGGGACGATCCCCTTAAAAAAGTGTCAGCATAATTAAGAAGGACCCTGTATAATGTGGAAATCAACATTTTTTATTCGAAAAATATCACAAACAAAGCTTACGGATGTTATATTTTGATTCTACCACAGCGTTGGAAGGTGTTACGATGTAGATGGGAATGGCCAAAAACTCTACATAATATTATGGTTTTAGCTTTGTATTTTGTTTCTCGATACGAGATTTTTTTTAATGTTTAGAGTAACAAAAACAAATCATCTTAAAACGCAAATATACTTACGTTAGTAACTGTTGAATGGATTTTTAACTTTAATCTAAACTATTATAAAACTGTAACTGAAGTGTGTCTGTACATTGAAGATATTTACAAAAAAAGATTACGATATGGTTTTTGGGTATCCCTGACTCGAAATCAACCTTTTTTAGAAATTTTTTCTCTCTGTTTGTTTGTGTGTTTGTTTGTTTTTTTGTTTGTGCGCGCAACACGCAAAAACTACTGAACCGATTTTGATGAAACTTTTTTTGTTTGATAGCTTATGATCTGACTTAAAATCTGGTATATAACTTGTGCGGACGAAGTCGCGGGTAAACACTAGTTTTATATAAAGTCTATTTATTAACATATAACTAAAACATTTTCTATGGAAACTCAGTTCTCTCATCGGTTCGGTTTGATCAGCCTTAAAATATTGTGCACTGTTTTAATTAAAAGAAAAGACTAAGGGATGGTTGTTCGAATTTAAAATTTTATCACAACTAATTTAACCAAAATTGTGTTATGAGTATGTTTGTTAATTGATAGGTATTCAAACATTACATAATGATCGTGACTTTTTTTATACGGGGTGTAACAAAACAAGACCATCAAACTAAATAACTGTCAGTATAAAGCCAACATCGACAAAAATTTTAAAACAATCTGCTATTTCATTCAAAAAATTTAAAACAATCTGCTATTTCATTCAAAAAATTGCACAGTAGATTTTTTTTTCGACGTTGTCTCCATAGTAAAACTTGTTCAGTTTGATAGTCTTAACTATTCCTTGAAACACTACTAGGGTGTTTAGTTACACCTTGTATAACTATCAATGACAGTATAAACCTAATATTAAAGCCAATACAATCACACATAGGTACCTACTCCATCTCACCCCCGTTCCCTCAACGAGTTAATTACAAGGTTTAGATCCAATAAGTGGTCCCCTTGTGCCCCGCCTCCCCTACGACACGTGGGCAATATGCTTTACATTTCATTACAATGCCATTATGACAAGGTTTAGCTTTTTGGATTAAAAAAAAAACTTTTTTTTTAATACTTCTAAAAAACTTTTTTTTAACTGTTTTATAAATGGGTTTTTTAAATGGAACTGTTAATTAAGGGTAAGGTTCAAATGTAAAAGACATTGCCCACGTGACGAACTGTGTTCGTTTTAAATAGCGCACGAGTATAATCAAAGAACGAATACGAAGAGTATGATAGCTAAAATTATACACAAAACAGGAGGAATATGATACTTCCCTTAGATTATCAAGATAGACAGTCAAAGCTACGAAAGCGTCGAAAAAAATAGGAACCAGTACTGGTTCCAAAACCCTATACATATACACGCACACATACATAATTTGTATGGCGCCTCACGCACACCAACCTAAGAAAGTTAGCCCCTTTGCCCCCTTTTGTTTTATACGGAACAAGTGTGAGGCTCATTCTAGACATATACTTTTTCTAAGTAAGATAGAAATACTTATTATCCTTTTCTGCAGTGGGATTTCTTATAAAATTCAAATTTACTAGTTTTGTATGCGGAACGGGATTGGGCAATGTCTTTTATTTCATTTTATATATCTTAACTATTATAAAACCGTAAAATCATGAGGAATAAAAAAGTAGCGGTTCTCTTCATATAAATTCAAATAACATTCGATAGCGCGATTTAAAAACGTGCAGCGCCATCTATTGACAAAATTGTTAGTTTGTTTGTTTGTTCACGCATCACGCAAAAACTACTTAACCGATTTTGATGAAACTTTTTTTGTTTGATAGCTTATGATCTGACGTAAAATCTGGTATATAATTTGTGCGGACGAAGTCGCGGGAAAACACTAGTTATAAATAAAAGTAATTAAAGGAATACGGATTCGCAGCAGTTTCCTGACATACAATTGAAATCTTTTATCCTGTGGCGATTGATGTGACTAAAAGATACAGTTTCTTTCTCAGTGGTTTATTGTGGGCCAAATGTTAGCCCTTAACCTGCCCCTAACAATAATTAATGTAAAAGTTGTTCAGTGTGATGGTCTGTACCACTACGTTTCTGACCCGTTACACGTTATAAATACATAACGCATTTAATTTTACATCCTGTATAAATTCTCGGCGGTTTTATACTCAGACTGTACTACCACAGTGTATGAAAAAAAAACAGTAGCTACACATCCCCGAAGGCATATTTGCAAGTGACACCAACTCCAATTGACAGACAAGACAATCATATTACTGTATATTTATTTGTTCTTCCGATTACACTCAACATCAATGTAAGCCTTAAATCCTTGGAATTGTGGTATTAATTTCCCTCCAACACTTCTTACTTTTAAGTTACTTCCATAGCTTTGGTTTCCATTGAAAAACCTTACCTCAATACATTTGAATACAATTCATTTTTCTTTGTCAACTCTATGACTTTTATAAACTTTTACGAAATCACAAAAATAGGTCTTAACGCCTATGCTATAAAATACAATTTTGAGTGGTAAATGTTTCGTAGGGTGGATGCGACTATCACCGACCACATGCATGTCACGTGCGAGCCACGCGCCATCTCCGATAATCTTCTTTACCGGACTCCTTTGTTACAATTTGTTGCAGCGATATATTCTGACGGCCCCCGTGAGATCGGAGTCTCAGATATGATCCGTAATGATATTTTAAATCAGTGTTTGAAACGAGCTATTTATGGAATTTGTTATTGCCTCTCATAGCTACTATTATCGCGTTGGTTATTTTGCTAAACGTGTTTAGTGTAAAGTGTAAATAATATACTTATTAGATTTTTGACTTGTCATCAAATAAATAAGTTAATAAATTCAGTTTCCAAATGTGAAACATTCCTCAGTTTCTAAGCAGACAGATTCTAGATGATAGCAATCAGAAGGCATAAGCATTTGTAAGAGCTAACTCAGCCTAATGAGTCCATTTGCTACTCAAAAGAGTGTTATTTTTCATTCTGTGCTAAAAGTACCTATGTGTATAGACCCGGAGGTTTGTTTGACCTATAAAGACTTCTAAATTTAGGTTCTTTTTAGTCAGAAACTGTTTTCAGATTTCATTAAATATCTTATTTAAAATTACGGAAAATTGAATACTAATAAAATGAAACTAACAAATGAACTGCCTCGCTCTCTAACAAGCTTGAAATTCAACTTTAAATCGACATTTACACGCTATCAATCACCATATTAAATTGTCACAAAAA
This sequence comes from Agonopterix heracliana, assembly GCA_963693445.1. Taxonomy (NCBI): domain Eukaryota; kingdom Metazoa; phylum Arthropoda; class Insecta; order Lepidoptera; family Depressariidae; genus Agonopterix; species Agonopterix heracliana. The sequence continues at coordinate 8,184,177 of OY856321.1, forward strand.
ATTGCAACGCTACTGACGTTAAAGTGACAAGAAAATATCGGGATACAATGAAATAAAGTTGTCATCCCCAGCCAAAGGGTCGGGGAGCGTGCTAAATGCATTAATTTGGCCTGGATTTAGTGGCACGGAAGTGATTTGCTACGGGAACGCATGTTACTCCGCGATATGACCCTATGACAACAATTGACCCTCTTACCACACATTTTTTCTTGATAATATAAAATTGGGCTTTGTTAGTTCACAGTTAGAGATGAAGTTGGTTTAGTTATAGTTGAAGTATGAATAGTTAGTAGGGTTTAGTATCGTTAGTTTTAAGGGGTAGTTACTGCAAACGTTTAACATTTTTTCAGTGTCGTTTATTAGAAGTACTTAACTTTGTTTGATTTTTTAAATGAAATAATACTAAATTGTCAATGATATCCACCATCGTCACACAGATAATCTGTTCTGTGTTGTTAGTACCAAATGAAGTACCAGAACCTAGCCCGGACTTGTATTAATAAATATAATGAATAGACAACCATATACAAAGGCATGCATGCGTAAAAAGGCAGCTTGGCAAATACTGAAACGGTAAATTCTGACCATCAAACTGAACAACTTCAACTATGGAGCCGACCCTCAGGAAACGTTAAAAAAATCAGCTGATCCATACAAAACAGATGTACCTACTCGACTCTTTTTATGAAACAGCAGATTTTTTTCACGTTTCCTGAGAGTGGCTCCACATGAACTTTGTCCAGTTTAATAGTCATTTCGCCGTTTCCACCCTTTATACGGTCCTTCTTAATACATGGACACTTTTTAAGGGGGAGGGGGGTGGGGGGTTCAATACTAAACTGCAATGCCTACTCAAATAAAATGTATGAGACAGCAGATTTCTTTTTGTTCTGATAGGTTTGATCCCATAGTAAAAGTTGTTAAGTTTGATGGGCTCTACCCATGGGGTTTAAAGGTAATGATACTTTTTCCTTACACCCTGTATAGTACCATACTATTTCTTGCACTGTGGTACCTATTACTCTACTTCTCTGCCTCTAAACAGGGTGTTTCATAAGTAACAATAAATTTTTAAAACTCATAAAGGGGTTGTTTAGACCGTCAAACTGAACAACTTTCTCTATGGGACCAACATCGAAATCACGAAAAAAATAATTTTATATCCCATACATATTTTAGCTCTAGTCGATTTGTAGAGTATAGAACATAATATTTTTTTTTCGTGATTTCGAGATGGGTCCCATAGTAAAAGTTGTTCAGTTTGATGGTCTACACCACCCCCTTAAATGTTTATTTGTAGTTTTGTAACACCTTGTATAATACGTCATCTTACTTACACAAAAGCATAAGTATTTTCTCTTGTCATTTACCATGCCCTCAATCGAACAACGCATTTTAATACACATTTACCTACAATAAAATGCATATTACCATATTGATTTTACCGTCATTTTCAATATTCTCTCCCCTATGCCTTAACGAAATCAGACGAGTGTTTCCCGTAAACACATAGCTCTTAACGTTAATATATTCAACCTTCAAGCACCACGCAATATACCCACGTACCTTAACAATATACTCGATAAATACGACGACGTCAAAATGTTCATAAAATACGCTTACATACATGGTGTTAGGGTAAACAGTTGCAGCACTTTAAGGGGTGATTGTACCCATGATACTGGAAAAATTTCCCTAAGAAACCATAAGAAAATTCGACAAAAAAATACGACTTCTCATAAACGTTCGATCAGTAGGTATGGAAAGTCCAATTTTTTTTTGCGAATTTCGGTTTCTTAGCGAAAGTTATTCAGCATTGAGGCATATATTTACCCTAACAACCTGTATACAGGTTGTAACAAAAAATCATCATGTAGTCCAATCATTTTAAGGTTTTTCCGGTCCTAGAAAACCGGTCCGGACCGGAAAAATTAAAACCTAGATTATTTGTCAACCGTTATCTGTATACTTTACTTTATCACACTGCAAAGTTTCAGCGATAGATGAATTATTGTTAGGGTGTCCATACAAGGAAACTCTAAAATGATTGGACTAATGAACCACTTTCACTACAGACAGATTCATGGTAGAAAAAAAAATCTGCCGTCTATTTACCCTAACATCCTGTATAAAAAGGGTGTAAAAAAACATCATTATGAACAACTTTCGCTACAAGTCTCAAAGCGGTATGCGCGCGAGAAGGTCGTCTGACGTCCAACCTGCGTGAATAGATAATTCTACGTACCTATACTTACGACGGGCCGGCGGTCGCCCATTGTGCGAGCTGCCCGGCTCTTATCAGTTCTACGATCAAGTTGGACCGCTTTATGCGGCAGTGAAACAGCAACATGAGTAAGTCCGATATGGAGGTGGAGAGAAAGGCAGTAAGAGCACCTACACCCGTGCCTTCAGGATCGATGAGAGTGTCACGCCCACTGGATGCTGGGGTGAAGCTGACATTAAGTGGAGACTCAGCGGATGAGGAGGTGGCAATGGCGATGGCTACAAAGACGGAAGAAAAGGAAATGGAAATAGAGACGGAGTGGAATAGGCGGGCTAGCAGTAAAAGGGAACGAGAGGAAGAAACAGATGGTGATGATGGGTTTGAAAAGGTAATGAGTAAGAAAGATAGGAAACTACTTAAGATGCAAGAAGTACAAGAGATCTACATTCATGGCAAGAATCTTATCCCTAAACAGTTTGCGTTGGCGAGATTGTTCAAAGAAGTGGGCATAGAAGGGGTAAACAGAATTAAGTACCTAAACCCATATAAGATTAGAGTCGAGGCGAGGGACGAGGTAGTTGCAGGTCATATAATGTTTTGCAAGCGATTTCTGGACATGGGATGGCGTTTTCAGCGTGCGGACGAAGTTAATGTATCTTATGGAGTTATAAAAGGGGTGGATGCAGAGTTGACGGATGAACAAATCTTGGACAGTATTACATGTCAGGAACCTGCCGTTTTAGTGGCGGCTAAGAGGCTGCAGAGACGAGACTTTGATGGAAAATGGGTGCCGTGTGATGTAGCCAGACTAGCTTTCAGGGGTACGGTGGTGCCGGCCTACGTGCGCGTGGATCAGCATTTGAGTATAATAGTGGAGCCATATGTATTGCCAGTGACACAATGCTCGCGCTGTTGGAGTTTGGGTCACTCATCCCGATGGTGCTCGGCGAAGTATATAGTTTGCCCAAAATGTAGTGGTCCCCACGAAAACTGTGAGACTAAGATATTTAAATGCGCTAACTGTAAACAGAATCATATGGCCCTTGAAAAACAGAAGTGTCCAGTTTACTTAAAAGAAAAAAGAGTGCGTGAAATAATGTCTGAGTTCAGATGTCCATACAAACAAGCCCTGGCTATGTTCGTAGAGTCTTCCTCTCCGATCAATTTCGAAGAAGGGATAGAGTTTTTGGCACCGAAAAAACCCGTGACAATATTTTCCCGGAATAAAGAAAATGAAGAGGAAGCTGGCAGTAAAAGAAAAGAGGAAAATAATACTGTATTTGACCAGGAGAAGAGACAAGAAAAGAAACAGAGAAAGAAAAAGGTTCGTTCAAATAAAAAGGATAACAAAGAGCAGTGCTGGTGGTCGAGTTTATCAGAAGCGGAGTCGAGCTCAGAGTCAGCCGCGACGGAGCAGAGGAAGCACAGGCGCAGAGAAAAGTCGAGGCGACACGAGCGAGAGGTCACATTCACGGAGCTGCTAGGTCAGCTCAAAGAAGTCATTTTCACAAGAGGTATGAGTTTCCAGGAAAAAATGAGTGCAGTTATCAAGGCATGTGTGGAGTGGGTAGTTTTGGTAGTTGTTGAGAATGTGTCAGAGTGGCCGATTTTGAAGACAATGTGGGAATTTATTAATTTTAATGGATCGGTCGCGTAATAGATTTAAAATAGCCCAATGGAACGCGCAGAGCATACGTCCTAAGTTAGTAACCTTTGAAAATTGGTTAATACAAGAAAAGATCCATATTGCGGCCCTAAGTGAAACATGGCTCGCGCCCGACAAATTTATGAATTTATCTAACTATAAGGTGTATCGTAAGGACCGCGGTGATTCATATGGGGGGGTTGCGTTAGTAGTGCATAAGTCCATCCAGTCACATATTGGTAATATAATTGATATCGGGACGGGTATTGAAGTTTTGCACATCAAAGTTTTAAATTGTAGTTTTATTGAAAATGTTTGCGCTGTTTACTGTCCAAAGTCTGTCGTTACGTGTAGGCAAGACTGGCATCATTTGTTTTCAATGAACGATAAGAAAACTGTTATTTTAGGCGATTTTAACGCTCATCATTATATTTGGTCAGTAAAAACAGATACCAGGGGGCGGCAAGTATTTGATGCGATGGAGGATAGTTTTTTTAGTATATTAAATGATGGTAGACCAACCCTTGTTAGGATGGTGAGTGGAAGGTTGCAGCAGACGGCTCCAGACGTATCACTAGTGTCGTCGGATATCGCTGTCAACTTTAAGTGGGATGTGACTAATGAGACCCTAGGGAGTGATCACAGATTAATTGTTCTATCAGCAGTATTAGATAATTATAAACCGCCGGTGGTAAAAAGAAACTTCAAGAATGCTGACTGGACCGCGTTTTCCGAGCTACTAGATAAAATGTATAGCGATTTTCAAATGTTAGAGGATTTACAGGCATCGTATGATATGTTCGCCGAATATCTAAACATGGCCGCTGACCTGCACATTCCACTCATCAAATTGAATCAAAATCCATCCAGCTCGTTTACCCCTAAGCCGTATTGGTGTCCTGCGTTGTCGGAGGTAGTGGCTGAGCGCAGGCGTGCGTTAGTTAGGATGCGACGAAATCCCATTCCGAGTAATCTTGATAGTTTAAAAGAAAAGATAAGTTTAGCGCAGAACCGCATACGTAAGGCCAGTAGTGAAGCTCGACAAAAATACTGGACGTCGATAGACCAGTCGGTTTCATTGAGCGAGTTGTGGGGTAGGATGAGATGGATCAAAGGGTGCAGGGGGCCGAGGAACGATGTACCGGAACATTTAGCTAGAGAGTTACTCCAGAGTCTAACACCGGATTTCGTAGCGCCGCAAAAACCGGTGTTTTCAAGTAATAGGTCAGTTTTGAATGTACCTATCACGATGTCCGAATTAGAGCAATGCCTTAGACAAAAAAAGAACACGTCACCGGGGTGTGATGCGATTCCATATTGCATGATTAGACGCCTGCCAAATAATGGCAAGAAGGTATTGCTTAGTCTATATAACCGGTTTTATAATGAAGGTTTTGTTCCTAAGCAATGGAGGGAAATACTCATTGTACCTATACCGAAAGCCGGTAGGGATCCTAGCTCAATATCATCACTACGGCCTATATCAATGATGTCTTGTTTATGTAAGGTGTTTCATAGCATTCTCAATAAAAGATTGGAATGGTTTTGCGAAAGAAACAATCTTTTTTCTAAAAGTACCACAGGCTTCCGTAAAGTTCATTCTACATTTGATAATCTTGCCAGTCTTGTCACAAGGATTCAGATAGGTTTTTCTAAAAAAGAAACCACCGTAGGATGTTTCATTGATATCGATAGCGCGTATAATAATGTGGATATTGTGGCGCTGCTCGATATAATAGATAAGCTAGGAGTGGGTTATATGATTTGTACCTACCTATGGAACTTCTTGAGAGATAGACACCTTAAAATACGAATAAATGAAGAGAGCCTCGTTCGCTCCACTGGGCGCGGATTGGCGCAAGGGGATCCGAACTCACCACTACTTTTTAATTTAGCGACATTGTACGTTTCTAAGCAGATAGATAATGTGTTTGTTTCTCAATATGCGGACGATTTTGTTTTGTATTCGGTTTGCACGAAATTAGAAGATGCAAGAAGTAGATTACAATTAGCTCTAAATGTATTTCAAACTGTGATTTCAAACTTAGGTTTACAAATTTCGTCAGATAAAAGTAAGGTCTGTATATTTAAAAGAGGATTTAGAAAAGAATATAATATAGATCTTAGATTAGATAATAGGATTTTGCAGACGGTGGACAATGTAAAATATTTAGGTATGTGGCTGGATGGTCAGTTACGGTGGTCTAAACATATAAATGAGATTCGAGAAAAAGCATCTAAGTATATGAATATTCTTAAAATATTAACTGGGCCCGGGTGGGGGGTACACCCGTCCCACTTAAGACGTTTGTATATTGCTATTGTAAGGAGCAGGTTAGATTATGCTAGTTTTTTATATGATTGTAGTTGTAAAACTCATCTGAATAAATTAGATATTGTACAGAACCAATGTATGCGAATTACTGGCGGGTTTATTAAATCGACGGCTATTCACGTAATGGAATGTGAGCTGAGTTTACCCCCCCTCAGCGTGCGAAGACAATTTTTGGCGGGAAAGTATTGGCTTAGGTGCAGATCTATTGCGAGCAGCGAGATCAATAGCTTAGTAGATAAGTTAGCAGTTCAAAGCCAGAATACCTACTGGAGAAATAAAAAGAAACCGCTCTTAGTTCGCGTACATGAGTTATTAAAAGATAAGCCTATTTTTGTTAGTAAACAATTAGAAATGTTTTCTCTTGACACTTGGGTAGGTAAGATGAATCTCGGGGCAACAATTCATCCTAGTATTGAAGGAGTGACTGGACCAAAAAGAGCGTATAAGTCAACAGAGCTAGGCCGGTCATGTAGTCAGTTCATACAAGATGAGTACGCAAATTTCTATAAGCTATTTACCGACGGTTCCAAAGAGGAGAATGGAGTTGGTGCGGCCTTCTATGACAGCCAGAATGACAACCATATTAGGATCAGAATAACAGAGAACATTTCTATAATGCGAGCGGAAATGATCGCCATTGCGGAGGCGCTGTCCTATTCCGTGGATATCCCGTGTGATAATGTTGTCATTCTGTCTGACTCGAAGAGTGCATTGCAACATGTTGCTCGGTGCGCCTCGTCAATTCGAGGACTCCCGATAGCATACACAATCATGCAAACTATGTGTGAACTGGCTGCACGAAAGAAGAAAGTTGTGCTTCAGTGGATACCATCCCATGCCGGCATACCAGGGAACGAAGTGGTAGATAAATTAGCAAGAACTGCTGTTTCAGAAGGAGTAGAAATGTTTTGTTTACCATATTGGTCGGAAGCATTAGGTTATGTAAGAGACTGGTGCAGGGAAGAGTGGAAGGAACATTTTGATGTAAGATCTTTGAGCAAGGGTATATGGTACAGGACAATACAACCTGGTCTGTCTCGCGGCCCTTGGTTTGCCGGCGCGGGGTTGAGTCGAGAAGATATTGTCACAGCTCATAGGCTTCGATCCGGACATATTCCGCTGAATAGCTTTGGTTTTCTTATGAGAAAAACAGAGTCAGCTAAGTGCACAGAATGTGACAAACTTGAAGATGTCTATCATGTGATGGCGGAGTGTGTGCGGATCGAAGCAGACAGATGCCAATTTTTTTTAAAATTTCCGAATTATACACAAAATAATGTAGGTGTATACAATAGTATCCTAGCCTTGCCTACCTCGGAGGAGGCTACTTCTTTATATAAGTTAGTTTGTAAGTGTATTAAGCGAAGAGTGTAATAGTATAGAACGATGGGGGTGGCATGGTCACTGTGTGACAAAACCCTCTTTACAATAATTATCAATAAAGATTTAAAAAAAAAAAAAAAAAAATAAAAAAAAAAAAAAAAAAAAAAAAAAAAAAACTTTCGCTAGGTACAGACAGAGTAAGGGTCAAAAAAAATAACTGCTCTCCCATATATTTGAGTCGAGTACCTATAGGCACTGCTGTTTTGTATTAAACAACAGTTTTTCTTCGCGATTTGTAAGTTGGCTCAACTTGGCTCCATAGTGAAAGTTGTTCAGTTGGATGGCTACCCCATTAGATATTACTAAGGGTGTTTTGTTACACTCCGTATATCTACAAGGTGTTACAAAATTACAAATAAGCATTTAAGGGGGTGGTTTAAACCATCAAACTCAACAACTTTTACTATGGGACCAATATCGAAATCGCGAAAAAAAAAAATGTTTATAAAATCCACTCGAGCTAAAATATGTACCTATGGGAAATCAGATTTTTTTTTCGCGATTTCGATGTTGGTCCCATAGAGAAAGTTGTTCAGTTTGACGGTCTAAAAAAACCCCTTAAGAGTTTAAAAAATTTATTCTTACTTATGTAACACCCTGTATAGGGACACGTCATGATGTTAAAATAAATAAGTACGTTAGATGATTGGTTATTCGATTGGATAAGGAATCACGCAAAAGTAGCAGTAGCAAGGTTACTAGCAACCCCGAAAGGATCATGGTCTTGATTTTATGTGTTTATTACTGCTATTGATTGTAGCAAAAAGCGGCATTTTGACTTAATGCGTTCACACACGATGACGCACTGACGGAGCGGCAGATGTCAGTCCATAGACCTACACCCGGTGCGTCAATGCGTCACCGTGTGTGGTTCTACGTGCGGTTTCATACAACTCCTTGCTTCACAAATGACGGACTGACGTTTCCTGCTCCGGCAGTGCGTCATCGTGTGTGAACGCACTTAGTTACGTAAAATAGAAGAATCAGTTGTCCCATACATTTGGGGAGTAAGATTACAATTTTGAATGAAACAGCTGAATTGTTATTGCAATTTGGTCCTAAAGAAAAATATGTTCAGTTTAATGATCTGATCATGCCCTTAAAACCGTCAGGATATCAAAAACCCCATATAGAATCTATACCTAACGAATATTACTTATCGATACTAAAATTTAATCACCCTCAAAATATGAACGTATTTTTAACATCCTGTATACTCGATAAATTCGAACACATCAAACGTTTATGTACTTATCTATAGGTATCTATATAACCACCCTTCAAGGTACCCCAAGATGATAACTTAAAGACTTTATCCCCTGTACAGGAATTTTTACGGCAACAAAGGCCTTCATATTTTCTTTATTCATGCCGTGTCAAAATCGCCCGCTTCCCCCCTTTTGTAAACGAAAAAAGAGATAGCTCGCTAACTCTTTCGCTCTCATTAAAACGGTCATATCTCCGTCTCGTTTAATACTTTTCCCTCTGTTTCGGTTTTTATGTTTTTCTCGATATTCTTGGTAGACTAAAGTACCGTTTCTTTTTTTTTTAAGAAACCGTCAGAGACAGGGTGATGGCGCGAAATTCTTAATTAATTTATGTTAAGTATTTGCAAGGGAGATTTTGCGAAAGGGTGTTTAAGAATTCTGTCGTAAAATGGAGACGTCGTTTGGTAAAATCTCAGTGTTATTACTGTATCTTTTTCGCTACGTTAACTTTTAGTGCTATTTCATTAACACCTTTTTTTGTAGTCTTTTTATGGTTTCGAAAGAGATCCTGCATAAAGTTGCCGAAATGTGAGTTGGTGAGACGAAATTCTGTTTTGTGAAAGGTAACTTGAGTATACAGGCTCGGACCTGAAAAAAAACCGGACGTAATCTCGTCTTATCACGAGTGAAGCACCCATTTATTTGTGTGTGCGTGCTGATGCACTGTCGCTCGGTACAAAATGGTGGCTGGTTGTAGGACCTAAGTCTATAGAACTGTGACTGAACATCTGTGTGAGTGTAGGTCCCTTGTAGAACAAACGAATATGTAGGACCTTGCATGCTTCACGTCTTTTTCAAATTACGTCCGCCTTTTATTCAAGTCCGTGTATACAGGGTATAAACTTAAATTAGTTACATATTTTAGGGGGCGTTTCAGACCATCAAACTGAACAACTTTCACTATGGGACTTGCTGTTCCATAGAAATCGTCAATGGGGACTCGATCCAAACAGTAAATAAGTAATAGTAATAATTATTTGCCAATCAAAGTTACATTACTCATGATCATTGCACCAGGCAACGCGGTATCGCCGTATCGCGGGAGGCAAATGTAAATAGGTAAATGTTTATCTCATAGTGAAAGTGGTTCAGTTTGATGATCTGAAGTACTAAGACGCTGTTATCCCGTTGGGGCCGTTTTTTGAACACGAACGAAAGTGTTTTAAACTGTGTTTTAAAGTCTGAAATTAAATTATGTCTTATTTAAGGATCGGGCGGATGGGCGACTGTTCTCAATTACACGATTAGATTGAGTTTACTAGATAGAAAAACATCCTAAAGTTACCCCTTTTTGTTATGTTTTTTCAATACTATGATTAAACTGCTGATATTTAACTTTTTATTCTTTACTTAACTAAGTACATTAAATATTTCTAGTGAACTCAGAAGAATTTTTAGCTTAGAAACTCCCATGAGCAAAGATATTGACGAAAAACACGTTTTTTTGCGATCCTGCTTTCAATTGGAGCGGGATGGCTAATTGTAAACTTATGCTTGCAAGAAAGAGACGCTTGCACTGGGATAACCTAGCCAATGGTTATTAAAATTGCAGCATAGTTTTATTTCAACGCGAGTTTACGGACAACCCTCTTACTACCTTCTAGTTGTACATTATACTAAAAAGGCCGCTGTACACATTGGGCCACGGTCGTGGGCCAACTAGTTGGGCCATCGTGTAGAGGCCTAGTTGGCGGTAAGTTGGTAGTTGGCGCGAACATTTGCCGGCCATCCGAATGTTGTCGGTTTTTCGTGTACACATCAAAGGATGTTGGCGCGCTCTTGGAACAGCGTTCACACGTTGGCGTCTGATTCAGTTTGTTGCTATTCGTCAGCAAAGACAGTAGTGTTGCGCGTGAGTTAAATTTACGTTTCCGAGTTAGGTACGATGTCGTGGAAAAGCAATGAGATTTTATAATTTAGGTATAGTAATGTAAAAGTACCTAAATATTTATTTTAAATTTAGGTTTGCAGGGTTATCATTAATAATATTCGTTTAAATTCAAAATAATCCATTCATAACAAGGTCAAGTTTATAAAAAGCTAGGTCAGGTAAATATCATGAATTGAATTGTTTACTAAACGAAAACCAATTACAAAATGAGTCATAGATACCCTAGGAATTCGTTCATGCTGCAGAAAAATCTTTTTTAAGTTAGGTACTTTAAAAATGTTCTGATAAAGTTGAGGGAAACTGGAAGCAGATTGAAAAATTTTTACCGAAATGAACCAAAAATGAGTCGATAAATATCAAACGCCGGTACGTCCCACCTCTGGGACGTCCCATTAAACTTAATAAAAATAAATTGTATTAAGTTTGAATGGACTGTCAGAGTAGATACGTCCCTTCAAACTCAATAAAAATTTAAGTTCGTTGATTTTGAAGGGACGTATCTATTCAAATAGATCCCTAAAAACATAATAAAAATTATTTTTATTGTGTTTTATGAGACTTCCATGAGGTGGGACATACCGGCGTTTGATATTTATCGACTCAAATATGGAATCCAAAGCATTCAAATTGCCGCGTCTGCAAGAGATTCCACGTCCATCTTTATTAAAGAGCCAATGCAGAATGATCGGTACACCAATGTGTAAACAGCGACCATTTGAAATTCGTTAGTTGGCCCAACTAGTTGGCCCAATGCCGTGGCCCAATGTGTACAGGGGCCTTTAGGTAGCGTCGCGTTGTAGGTGTGATATTGGGTGGTCGTGTGACGGGCCCTGGCCTACAACGGAGCTCCAATGGTGGCTTAGGATAGTGTTTTTTTTTTAAACTTTAGCACATACCTATTAGTCAAGCACTTTTGATTCAACACTAAGACGGACGCCATATTTAAAAAAAATGAATGGTATAGGGTATAGGTAACGTACATAAGGATTAAATATTGTAATCGTCATTATTATAAAAGCAACCTATATCTAAGGAAGTACTCGTATTGACTAAAGGATGTCCCAAAGGGAGCGAAACCGTATTCAAAAAGGGAAAAAAATTGAAGAAAAAACCGTTATAACGTCATATTGTTTTGCCACGAAACGGGAGGGGGAGAAAAAAGGGGAGTCCTGTATAGTGCTGGGGAAAGATAAGGCGTTATAGCATCCTGTATATAGAGTCACTATAGATATGGCTGGCCCATTGTATTTTACATCTCCCTTTTGTGTTTTCCATACTTTCCGAAGGCGTTTCGCTGAATCGTGCCTATAATTTTGGTAGTAAAATATTTCTTGAATATTGAGGTGAATATTTTTATGAATTTTGTTCCAAATAGCTAAATTTAGGACAGGACAGTTTTAAAATAAACGTAATGTTACCAATACATCGTAATAAAATAATGAAGAATAATGAACAAAGTTGAGCAAAGAAAAATAGACTCTTTCAGTTTGTTCTTTAGATTATCCTACTGGAAATTCATCATCATCATCAACACAGCTTATATACGTCTCACTGCAGGGCACAGGCCTACCCTCACGTAGGGTGTTTGGGCGTTAGTCCACCACGCTCGCCTAATGCGTATTGGTAGACATCACATACGCATCGAAATTTCTTCTTCAGCGTATGTACTGGACATTAGTTCAATTCAATTATAATTGAGGTGTATTTTTTAACTCTTTCAATTTTAAACAGAACCGGAAACCTTTATATGTTATTTTAAGGACATAAGATTCCTTGCTACAACATCAAAATAAAAATTGTTTCTTCTCAGAGAACATTAACAAAGTTCTTATTACACCCTTAACCAGTCCTGGTCAAAAACGGCCATAAACCATAATCGTCATAAAATCCAAACTGGTCAAATGCGATAGCAATTACTTCCACTGACTATCAATTAATAACTAGGTTGTCATAGGTACAGTCAAGAGCACATCAATCTTGACAGTCGAAGTGCGATATTGTTTCTTATACGAACGCCATAAGAACAGTACGAAGTCCAAGGTGTCTAGCTTGACGTGCTCTTGACTGTACGTATAGTACTCATATAAGAAGAGATTAGGATACTAACGTTTAGGTTGGCCGGGATTCACAAAGAGAGCTTCCCAGAGTGACGACTGTAACTGATGCTTCTAACACTGATTCTGTCATCACTTCACCACCATGACACGCCATCGCCACCGACTCAACAGAAGCTTGACAGGTGAAGGTGATCAGGAAAAGGTTTGTGAACAATCTCCTTTCTAAATAGCGTTTTTAGGGTTCCGTACCCAAAGGGTGAAAACGGGACCCTATTACTAAGCCTACGTTGTCCGTCCGTCCGTCCGTCCTACTTATTTAGGGCTGTAACTTTTGAACCGTAATAGCTAGATAGTTGAAATTTTCACAGAATATATGCGTTATTACGGCGCATTTGTCAAATTATAAAAATTACAAAAATTAAGGGGGGTCCTCATACAAGAAACTAGTTTTTATCAACGTTTTTTCTTCCTGCTCTATCGTAAAAACGGTAATACATACAAGCGTCAAACTTGGTGTGATTATAGTGCAAACTCTACCGTATAACAACAAATAATAAAAACCGGGCAAGTGTAAGTCGCTCGCTAAAGGTCCCGGAGGAAACAAAACCCTGGTTACGGAACGGTGGTACGGAACCCTGGGTGCGCGAGTAGCCCGACACGCACTTGACCCTTAAAAATGTGTTCACCCTTAGAAAATAATAATATAACTTACACTAGGAATGTTGTCCGACGAGCAAACCCCTTCGCTCAGCAGACGATCCCTGATCTCCCAGGCGAAGATCGAGGGGCATTCCCTCTTGTACTGCGCGATCTTGGAGACCACCTCCGCTGTGGCGACTCTTGGCTTGGAGCCGCCGATTGCCCGAGGCCTGATTGATCCGGTCTCGTAGTACCTGAAGAGTTAGATATGGTGAGAATCTGGGTAATTGTTTAGTCTTATATCCATATACAGGCTGTAAAGAAAAGTCTCATAAACAACTTTTACTATAGGAGCAAACCTGTCGGAACAAAAATATAAAAATCTATACTTAAGGTGGTTTCCGTCCATACAAAACGTTGTCGTATAACACTCGTAGACGGTATTAATAAAAGTAATGTTTTATGTATGGAAAAATAGCTTAGAAAATCTAGTTTCCGCGAATCAAATAATATTTACAATTTATAACATTATTACGAAGATATCACGCTTTGAAATTATTCATACAAAATTTCAAACCCTTATATCTTCGTAATTATATTACAAATTGTAAATATTATTTGATTCGCGGAAACTAGATTTTCTAAGCTATTTTTCCATATATAAAACATTACTTTTATTAACACCGTCTACGAGTGTTATACGACAACGTTTTGTATGAAATTGACAGTTCTCCAACCACCTTAACTGTAATGCCTAGTCAATGTATGAGACACGACAGCAGATTTTGTTTGTTTTGACAGGTTTGCTCCAAGTAGTTCAGTTTGATGGGTAGAGTATGGGGTTTAAGGTTAAATGATACTTTTCCTTTCACTCTGTATAGGCTCACGACCGTAATGCATTCGGGAAGGATCACAAACCTTGCTAATACCATCTTAAGCCTGGAGTTTTCGCAGGGTTTGGTTATTCGATTTATTAAGAGTTTCTTGATTAATTCACATACCCACAGCAAAAACACCACGAAAGAAACATTATCCTCGTTCAGCAAAGAACGAGACTAAAATTGTGGTTTCAGACGGGGAACCAAACGGTCTTGTTGCCTTCAAGTTGGATACTTTCTCGTCTTTAACCCATGCCTGGTATTAATAGAAAAGTTGGAAGAATTTTCAGAAGCACGCATTGCTGACGAGTATATTCCCCGAGGGGGCTGCAAGGGATACTCTAACCATACCAACTTTAAAAATCCACATTCCACAGCTAGTCTAGAAAGCTCTGTCCGGTATGACAGAAAGTAAAGCCGTCAATAGTTTTAATAGACAAGACAGTGGTCAGAAAACAGGCCTACAAGTTGAAGCTTTCTTCAGAATGTTTTCCTCCCCCCAAAGGTCTTCAATGTTACAAATCGTACAGAAATTCTGAAATGCTTAAATACGTATGAGTAAATCTAAACTATTATAAAACTGTAACTGAAGTGTGTCTGTGCATTGAAGATATTTACAAAAAAAAGATTATAATACGATATGGTTTTTAGGTATCCCTGACTCGCATTCAATCTTTTTTAGAAATTTTGTCTGTCTGTTTGTTTGTGTGTTTCTTTGTTTGTGTGTTTGTTTATTTGTTTGTTTGTTCGCGCATCACGCAAAAACTACTGAACCGATTTTGATGAAACTTTTTTTGTTTGATAGCTTATGATCTGACTTAACATCTGGTATATAATTTGTGCGGACGAAGTCGCGGGTAAACACTAGTTAGAATATACCTAGCTACTTCAACTGACTTGTACTTGGAACAAAAAACCTCAACGAGCGCATCGCAAGCAAACTGTCATAGTATGGCGTATCAGAAGACCTCGTAAGGGGGTGGCCAGCGGTGTCGGGTGTCGCCGTCCTCGCCTCGAAGTATCAGGTTCGATACCCGGTAACATTTTGTGTTTTTATTCGCTATAGTCACCAGATGTTGTTTTAATTTATTTACTTTTTATAAGATGTTAGTTATACAGGGGCCTTCTTAATATTATGCTGACACTTTTTAAGAGGATGATCAAACCGTCAAATTGAACAACTTTCTCTATGGCACCAACACCAAAATCGCGAAGAAAAAATATGCTGTTCCATATAAATCTGCAAACCAACTTGAGACAAATGTAAGGAACAGCTGTTTTTTTTTAATATTTCGATGTTGGTCCCAGAGATTTCTGATCAAGGAATATACTACTCTCTACCGAGAGGTTCTGATCATCAACTTAAAAAAGTGTCACCATCCCATACACATAAACACACACACACACACATAAATAAATCGGCATACAGCACATAGGTGGGTAAAAGGCTGGTGATTCCAATCTTCGTCGATTGTAAAATAATATCGATAAACTATGTAAGTAGTCATACAACATGTAATAAAGCTGGTGGTGATCCTAAATTAATGAAAAATAAAATAAAAAGGTATACAATGTATTAACAAATAAGCGCAAAACCTAAAAACAATGTAAATTTGTACTAAAAGACATCGTAAGCTATAGTAAATGTATGGCTAAACATAAGTAGAACGTAGGTACATTTACGAGAAGTGCAGCTAAGTGGAAAGATTACACGTGTTAATATGTACTAACTTAACTGCTAGTCTATCTATCTGAGTCTAGACTGTACACCTAGCTTAGAAGTGAACTCGGTTAAAAATAAGACAGTGTAAAATTATTGGCGAAATGTAGAGTTACTTTCATAGTGTTCGTTGGAGAAGGTATTGTCATATTAATCAAGTTATTGAACACTAGACAGGAGTCTGAAAACTTTTAGTGTACACACGGCGACACATCAAGCTATACAAAACCAAAATAAGCTGGCCTCGCGTTGGTAGAATAACGTATAGTGTCGCGGGGCCAGCTCATGTTTGTTTTGTTATCTCCATATCGTGGTACTTTAGGAGATTAAACCTTTTTTGTCAATCTAATATTCGTCAAATTGGGAAAGTTTAATTCGTGCTAATGATTTTGAAAAAAAAACGACTGGTGCGATGCAATGAGTACCTACATGTAATTTACAGCTTCCATACAAACATTTTCTAATGCAAAAGCGTTTGAAAACAAGGTTGGTTGCTAAAAAGCAACCTCTTTTTTCCAACGTCGATTTGGACATATCGACTCTTGGAAAATAATTAGTTTTTTTATGCTTCATACAAAAACGAATATAATATCATAGTTCTCCTAATTAGTGTTGACATGTAGGTATAACGTAGGTCCCCCGCCCCCAAAACGTAAAATTTAATACCAAACCGCAAAGCTACTAATAGGAATCGATTGACATTCAATGCTTTTCGACACAAATAGGAACCTTCTCAAATTACATGTGTCACCTACAACCTTAGACGTCACCTTGTCTGTCAGTTACCAATTAAACTAAAACCTAAGTCGTTCGACAGTTTAGAATATTAAGAGGCCCATTCAAATTGGTCAATTTAGGGCTGCCAAGCGTCCAGTTATCACATATCCGGCTTTAGCCTCAGGTGAGGGTGTGAATTGGAATTATAGATTTACCCCAATATCCGTGAACCGGGTTGTGGTCAAGGAAATGTTTGTGGCTGGTATCTTCACGGTCTAACTTTTTTAACACAAAGAATTGATAAGTGCATTGGGTGGGTACACATAAGGGATTCTAGGTATGTATAATTTACCTATGCACTCGAACGTTTATAAAGTTATTTAAGAACCTATCGAATTTATGTTTTTACAATTCGTAGACGGAAAGACTTGACAGGCGGTTCATTACCTCGGCTTAAGGGGGTTGCAGAGACGTTCACAGGCAACTAGATGGCGCTCGGGAGCATCATTCCTGATTTTATCACATTTTATTTTATATCTTCGTAATTATGTTATAAATTGCAAATGTTATTTGAGATTGGTAATCTTGATTTTCTTAACTATTTTTCCATATATGAAATATTACTTTTGTTAATAACGTCTACGAATGTTATACGTCAAAGTTTTGTATGAAATTGATTAAAATTAAAATGTATATCAAATTCGTATGAACAATAAAATTACTATAACTTGTAGCTAGATCAGTAAAACATAAACACAAGTGCCCGCATAATTGAAAATTTTGATTGAAATCATCACAATTAGGTACGAGATATCAAATAAAATGTGATAAAATCAGGAATAATGCTCCCGAGCGCCATCTAGTGTAGTGCAACTCCCTCTGCAACCCCCTTAAGTACGAGTCTATAACTATATAAAAAAGCGAAAATTTAAATAATAAAAATCGAACCAATGCTTACCTTGATTAATAAAATAGCCACAATAGACAAGCAAACAAAATATTCAGAACAAAATACACAGATCTTTAAAAAAAACAGTTATTGAAGAAAGAGTTGCCATTACTTACCATTACAACAATCTATGAGGAAGGACTTGAACTTAGACAACAATCAATCAAAATTACATGTTTCAACGCTCTCAAAACGGAGTCCGGATTAAATGATTGTAGATAGGTAACCCTGGGCAGGTAATACCTACCCTGCGGTTTACAACTATGAGGTGCGGCAGACAGCTATGATCCTGTGGTCTCGACCAGTTACACCGAGGATTGGTTACCGGCTGCATTTTTGGGATAGTTTCGTATAAGGTTGCCATAGTTGGATGGAGCTTTGACAACTGATTGCGGTTTGGTTACTTTTGATTTGATTTAAACTGAATATTTGAGTAATTAGGGTTGTTATTTGATTGACTGGTTTCATTGAAGATGGAATGGTCTTTCCAAGCGTCTTGCATACTCTTAAGTACGCAGAATAATACCACAAAGTACTATAATATAATACGCTTATTTAAGTACCAGGTACCTTATCGTATTTTTTCATCGCTAACTTCATAAGCAGTTTCGCAAGTTCAGGTATAAAGTTGTCTAGCTTGCACTATTTGGAACGCGGTCTTTGTTAGTTAAATGTTTATAAGTATTTATTTCACATTATCCAACACTGGAATTCAGTTACCAACATGCAACATGCCACCGAATAGATATAGTTCACAAACGAGAAGTCTAGTGAGACTTCTTGTATTTTTGCGACTCAGCCTTTAGGCGCATCTGGCATGTATAGGCCAGGGGTTTGTCATTCTTTAAAGCCCATGTTGACCCTAAGCAACATTAAAAATAGTATCTCAGAAACGCAGCCGTAAAAAACCTGCATTACAGTCCTCGACTCCAGCACTCGTAGCATGTTACACGTGATACGCCTGTATCAATCACGTCTTACAACTCGTTCGTTCGTGAGCAAATAGAAAGACAGCAAGGTTGTGATAGCGCTTTATCACGGTGTCATGCTACATAGCCTGAACGTAGCTTTGCATTTGTGTAAGTACTTCACAGATATACTTTTTCCTAGTTCACAGATAGCCAGGAAGTGACATTCGGCTTGAGGTACGGCTCATTTCTCGCATACTACTTTTGGCAATCACTCACACAAATGCAAAGCTACGCTTAGGCCTCGAGGACTGTATCCTGCTCCACAATCATCTGTCCTTTGGAGGTAAGCAGTATTCACTTCTATTCCCTTTTGTAATTAAAGCATGCACGTATAAAGATATCATCATTAAGCACACAAACAACAAACCTGTAGTATCAATCTTGGAGACAAAGCTTTTACCGACACACCATCTGACCTGATCTGACAAACACCACTGACTCCAGCTAGTCAAAGCCACATGCACATCGATGTCCTCAATAAGCACATAATCAACTGACCTGCCTAGTATCTTGGAGACGCGAGACCTACAGTATCCTGTCTTACAACCATCTGCCTGGAGGAGACAGTCAGTATTCACCCTGACTCCAGCGCGCACTAGTCTCATCAATAAGCACATAATCAACTGACCTGCCTAGTATCTTGGAGACGCAGCCGTTGGAGACCTGCAGTATCCTGCTGATGTCGCAAGGCCTGGCCCCCGAGTGCGCCAGCTCGACGATCTTCTGCCGCGTGGAGTCCGGCAGCGGTCTGCCTCCTACAAACACGCCGCCGAGCTGGTTAACACCGCTGTGACCTGCCGCACCATAAGTCTGCTTACTCCAATTAATCACGTTTCACGTATGATGCAACAGGTGCGTGACTTTTAGTTTTTAGATGGGTGTCAGCATTGGCTAGACATTGTGCCATGTCGTATCAAGTTACTTGGGAGTTTACTTGTAAATGGTTGTCAAGTTAATACGACATAGCACGGGTTTGGGACTAAATTAAAGTATTGCTGATTGTACCTACATTGTCATTAGTTATCGGGTGTATTATGTTTTTTTACAAATGGCTCTTATGTATCTAGATGTACGTGGTACTTCCTAGTTTTATGCTAGTTCTAATTTTGGTATAATATACAAGCTCTTATATAAATTTCAATTAATATTATAAACATATATCTTGCTTGAGGATACTAAGCTTCATTGTTGAATCAAGCCGTAGAGAGCTGGTATCAATCTATCGAATCGAATCCGTGAAAAACGATTTGGAATTTCTAATAGAAGTTAGTTTCCTTAGACCAATGAAATGAGGGAACGCTTTGTTGCTAATGTTACAAGAATTAAAGTCTTCGATGCGATAGTTTGTGCTCTACTTCTTAATTGATTTTGGGTCATGTTTAAAAAGTTACAATGGCAAGAAATGTTAAAGTTGAACATCTCCAAGTGAAGTGTTTAGCTAGGCTCACGGTTGAATCTATTCTTGGATCTGGAGCATTACTACGAAGGTAGCTTATCTAGATATTATGAAAAATCTATTTTCGTTAAAAAGTATTCTATATACGATGTTATTGCACTCTTGAGACTCAATAATATTCGACATTATCTCTATCCTATCAATTTTTGTTAATGCCGTGTATAATCGTGGCATTTGAAACTGGACTTCTGAATCCACTTTCAGAACAAAGCAAAACCTTCTCTTTAAACGTTACTGTTAACATTATTATTGAAAAGACATTGCCCAATCCCGTATCGCATACAAAACTGGTAAATTTGAATTTTATAGGAAATACCACTGCAGAAAAAGATAATTTTCATTTCATCGGGAAGTATGATATTCCTCCTGTTTTGTGTATAATTTTATTATGATATAATTTACTCTTTGTATTTGTTCTTTAATTTTACTCATTCGTCAGTTGCGCAACGATTTGAAACGAATACAGTTCGTCATGTGGGCATTGTCTTTTACATTTAGGGCCTGTTTCACCACTTCTGAATAAGTTCTTGTTAGCTTATCCGACAGATATTTTGACATAATTTCATACAAAATATGTCAAACTATCTGTCGGATAAGCTAACAAGAACTTACCCAGAAGTGGTGAAACAGGCCCTTAGTCACTCAAAATATAAACTACAATTGTAACCTTTATACAACCTTTTAAAACACTAGTAATAAACATGGTAATCACCATTACCTTTACCTTTGTGCGCCAGGTCATCCATGCGGTCCAGCAGGTTGGTGTCAGGCGGCCACGGGCTGATTGGCGCTAGCTGCTGCGCAGGCAGCATCGTGTAAACGCCGTAGTCTTCTATTGTGGCGCCTGCGGTTAGTTCGGCATTAGTGAGAGTAAGAATGGCATTTATGATAGTTAGATCGGTATTAGTGAGAGTTAGAGTGGCATTATTTTATGATAGTTAGATAGGCATTAGTGAGAGTAAGACGTGCATTTATGGTTAGATCGGCATGTGTGAGAGTAAGACTGACATTTATGATAGTTAGATCGACATTAGTGAGAGTAAGATTTGCATTTATGACAGTTAGTTCGGCATTAGTGAGAGCAAGACTGGCATTTATGGTTAGATCGGCATAAGTGAGAGTAAGACTGGCATTTATGACAGTTAGATCAGCATTAGTGCGAGTAAGACTGGCATTTATGGTTAGATCGGCATTAGTGAGAGTAAAAGTGGCATTTGTGGTTGTAAGATCGGCATTATTGAGAGTATGGGTGGGATTTGTGATAGTTAGGTCGGCATTAGTGAGAGTAAGAGTGGCACTTGTGATAGATACATCGGCAATAATGAGAGTACGGGGGGCATTTGTGATAGTTAGATCGGCATTTATTTCGTGAGAGTACCGGTGCCATTATGATACTTAGATCGGTATTAGTGAGAGTAAGATTGGCATTTATGATAGTTAGATCGGTATTAGTGAGAGTAAGAATGGCATTTATGATAGTTAGATCGGTATTAGTGAGAGTAAGATTGGCATTTATGGTTAGATCGGCATGTGTGAGAGTAAGACTGGCATTTATGATAGTTAGATCAGCATTAGTGAGAGTAAAGGTGGCATTTGTGATTTTAAGATCGGTATTATTAAGAGTATGGGTGGGATTTGTGATAGTTAGGTCGGTATTAGTGAGAGTAAGGGCCTGTTTCACCACTTCTGAATAAGTTCTTGCTAGCTTATCCGACAGATAGTTTGACGTATTTTGTATGAAAATATGTTAAAATATCTGTCGGATAAGCTAACAAGAACTTACTCGTTAGTGGTGAAACAGGCCCTAAGAGTGGCGTTTGTGATAGTTAGATCGGCATTTATTTCGTGAGAGTACCGGTGCCATTATGATACTTAGATCAGTATTAGTGAGAGTACGGGTGGCACCTTTGTTACACTATACCGTGGTACTGTTACGGGTATAAATATAGTAATTAAAGTTTGGTATAATGCGGCCTACTAGGGCAAACTTATTTCGTGGCGCCTGTGATGATTTCGGCGTTAGAGAGATGAGTGGCAGACTGACAGTTAGTTCTGTATTCGTGAGAGCAGCATGTGTAGTTAATTATGACTATGTGGCATTAGGAGGTGGTAATTAAAAATCGAAGGTATGTAAGACTGGCCTCAGGAAGTTGGCCCTGATTGGCGTGGGCTGATGTGCTAACAGCATCGTGGCAGCAGCAGCAAGTGGTGAACAAAAGTTCCAACCGTACTATTTTTTATAATTTGTGAGTGCTATTTTTTATAAAATAATTCTAGTGGCGTTAGTGATTAGTATGGTGACGTGATTATTTTTAACACATAATTTTTATAGATATTGGCATATATGAAAAGACGAGTATGTATAAAAGTGTCATGCATGAGAATGGCATTTACAAGAGTGGCATATTTTGAGAGTTAATGTACTCGGTAGCGGATAATGTACGATTGGTATATGAGAAGGTGTCATATGTGAAGAACGTATATACGATACGGGGGTAACAGTCTTGATTTTTCATACGTAATAGTGAATCTGAGTAAATTCTGGTATTCAGTTTATTGCTGTTACTAGGTCTGTTTATAACTACGAGTATAAATGTAAAAATGTTGTTTACCTTCCGCCAAGAATTAAATTGCATCGATGCGTTCACCCGACAATCTCGATAACACCAATGTAAACTAAAACACCTTGTGCTATAAAATGCATAATCATGAAAATGGTACATTTTCTGTTTAAAAACGAGTGTCAAATACTATTGTTTTTCGTTTTATTTCCTACGGGATCGTTTGTTTCTGGGAAATTTAATTCTACGACAAAGTCAAATAAAGTTACATTATCAGAGGATGTTATTTTGGAATTGTATAAGAAGTATAAAGAAGCAGTCATCAATGGTAAGTGCGTTCACACACGATGACGCATTGACGCAGCGGCAGACGTCAATCCGTCATTTGTGAAGCAAGGCGTTGTATGAAACCGCACGTAGAAGCACACACGGTGACGATGTGGTTCTATGGACTGACATCTGCCGCTCCGTCAGTGCGTCATCGTGTGTGAACGCTCTTAGTAAGATAGAGCCTGTAGAATCGTACAAGAATAAGTTTATAGTTCATACAGGGTCCTTCTTAATATGCTGACAGTTTTTAAGGGGATACTCAGACTATCAAACTGATAAACTTTCTCTATGGGACCAAAAAATGAATCGCGAAAAAAAAAATCTGCTGTTTTATACATTTAGCTCGAGTAAGCTTTGCAGTTTTGTATGGAATAGCTGATTTTTACGCGATTTCGATGTTAGTGCCACAGAATAAGTTGTTCAGTTTGATGGTCTCGTCATACTCTTACATTTACAGGGTGGAAATTTAAATGCGTTACATATTAATATTATAAAGGTTTTAGACCATGAAACTGAACAACTTTCACTATGGGACCAACATTGAAATCGCAAGATTTCTATAGAACATCTGATTTTATTTTTCACGATTTCAATGTTGGACCCATAGTGAATGTTGTTCAGTTTTTACCTACCCCCAAAAGTACCTATGTATCATGTAGAGCAAAGTTTTCTTATTCCACCAAAGAGAATACCATTATGAATTTTAATTGTATGTAGTGTATTGTAATTTTATGAATGTATTGTACAGTCCTATTGAGGTGTCTTGATATTACTCTTAATGAGCTGAGCTGAGACCTGCCGTGGTATGTGGTGATGTACAGTTCATCCGTTCATCATCATATAAGCCGATAGACGTCCACTGCTGGACATAGCCCTCCGCCAAGGATCGCCACAACGACCGGCCCTGTGCTGCCCTCATTCGACGGGTTCCCGCCGCCTTCAGCAGGTCGTCGGTCCACCTTGTAGGGGGCGTATACTCATACGCTACTGCATAAGTATTCTACGCATATGCTCATGACTATTTTCCCCGAGGGGGTAATCAGAGATATTCTGAAAACTCAGAACATCCACCACACCCATCTAGTATTATATCAGTTAATTAAAGGAAAGCGTAGTGTTTCTAAAGAAGTAGCACGACTTAAAAATGTACATAATACGAGTAGTTATTATGACCTTTTAGTCAAATGGTAAGTAAATAGATCTGAAAAATATCAGGAGATATACTGTGTCATGCTACGCATACCTATGACTAAGTTTGAATTTAATATCTATATGCATATGCTATGCTATGCTGTCACAACGTGGTTGAATAATTAGAATAACAGACTGTTGGTATTTGATGGTTCACCTAACTCTTCTTTTTTATAATGTGGGCTTTCTTATAATGTGTAGTTGTAGCAATGCTTACACTTAGAGATTTATGTTTCAGGATGGAGTGAAGTGTCAAATGGTAAGAGGTGGTCACTAGTTTTTCACCCACATAAACACACGTTTTTTCCAAACTGCCCCAGAAGGAAGGTTATATTTTTACAGTAACCTTTTAGTTCTTCTTCTTTCTATTGTCACATTATTCGTATGATAACATTTTACTCTTAACGATATTGTTTTATGGCAGTTTTATCTTAATTCTAGCAACACAACCTGAATCTCAGCGACGTCTGTTCAAGAAGAACAGGGAATACAAAATAAACGTAAAGAGATTAAACGCAGTGAACGGAAACAAAAGACATAATCTTCTGATTAAAGAAATATTAAGAAATGGCGATCCCTTGATTTACGTAAACAACCCTCTGGAATCAAAACTACCCCACCCCTTTATAACGTTAGAAGAATTTAAGAAAACTCTGAGTGAAAGGGATGGGCGTCAAAAAGAACATTTCACAAAACTTAGATCAAGTACTCTAGGAAAACTTTTCTTTCGCACATTCTCAATAAGGACAACTAGAAACAGTGTTTCGTTAAAACTAAAATTGAAGACATCTATAACAATTAGTAGAAGAGGAAATAAATCAAGTAAAGCAACGAAAACGAATCTAAGAAAAATAAAATCAGTGAAACTAACAACTAAATTCAAATCTTCTTTACAAGTATTGAAAAGAATAAAAGTATCAACAGTAACTGTCGAAAAATCTAAAGATACTACAGTAAAACCAAAACTAATAAATAAAAATGAAGCAAATGATGAAAAATTTACCGCAAAACAAGTTACAGAATCGCCAGCCGAATCTACTATTGGTTCTACTTCAGAAACAACTACGGTACCTACTTCAGAATCAACCATTGAACCATCTACAGAATCGATTGCGGAGTCTACTTCAGAAGGACCGACTACAGAAGTAACTACAGAATATATTGCGAAGTCTTCGTCAGTAGAACCGACTACAGAAGTAAACACAGAATCGATTGCGGAATCTACTTCAGAAGGACCGACTACAGAAGAAACTACTTCAAAAAGAACAAGAATTACATTGGGCGTAAGTTAAACACTACCTAATACTTTACTACCTACTAGAATGAATCAAGCATTCTGTAGCATGATTTTTTATAATAGGACACACAATTTTCTGGGATAGCGTCATCATATTATCGTAAAAATAATAAAAAATAAAGTTTTATTTATGATAATCGTAACAAAAGCACTTAAAATTATTGCAGACGACGATACGATCATGGTCAAGCTTTCGTGTTTATACAAATGGACCAGGCAACCAACTAACCGAGGACCTTTTTAACTTAACTTTGACAATATTTCTCCATTTAAAAAGTAACAAAACACGCAATTTTGTTAAATTAGGGCCAAGATTTGACTGACAAACGGAGCAGGTTCTCAAGTCGACGCGTTTATTTTATTAAGAAGGATCAAAAACACTTTCTTGTGCTTTTTATTCAATCTTAGAGTAGTTTTTGGGTACAACATTCAAATGCTGCTTCAATAGCCAAGATTAGTCGATACAGGGTCAAAAGGATCACTGACAAAACCTGGATGCATTCGGCATAGGAGCAGAAAGTATGGCATAATGGGATGAAGACCTATAAAGACTTAAATACCCTTTAATGTATGGAAGGGTTTAACGATGATTTATGGCGATGAAAAGGTACTGCAAAATCAAGAAATTGAATGTGAATTTCATAGGGCTGTACGGAACGTCTACAATGTGTCTTTAAATCAGGAAAGCTTAGGTCTTTCCAAGCTGTATTTTGGTCTACCTTTATTCTGGTGCAATAAAGGTAAGTTAGTTCTTTGTCCGTTATGCCCGTCGGTAGGATTAAATATGAATTTTATCTAACTACAATTCAATCCAGAAACAGAGACCTTAGGCCGAGGTCAGAAACCTATTAAGGCAGCATGAAAATTCTCTGTCAGCAAGTTGACCACTAACTAGCCTCCACGGTGTGGCCCGAGTGGTGGAGTGTGGCCCATTCCCTCGCATCTTTATTCGTGAGACGAGGCCTTTGCCCTGCAGTGGTATCCTACAGGCTATAAATAACTTACTATAGAAATTGTGTGTTCTAGTGTATTGGTCTGATAAAATGTTGTTTGTTCCTGGTGTCCTAGTGTACTTTATGTATGATTTTAGTACTGGAACGATAGATGGAACGAGAACTTACTAGCCCATGTCATTTTGTTTAGTGTCCGTACCGAAATGGCAAAACGCAACACTTATGGAATCACCTCGGTGTCTGTCCGTCCGTCCGTCTGTCACAGGCATTTTGAATAAGTAAGGTGTACGCTTTGGATCCTTCTCTTCATGAGACTTTGGTCTTTTTATAGATATATTGAGCGTGGGAATGTTAATGCACCTATGTTTTTGTTATGTGTGACTACTTGATCAACATAATATGTTTTTGCAGAAGCCCGCTGTTTGGATGGGAAGCAAGAAATAAGTAAATCAAAATCTAATAAGATAAAATTCATCAACAATAAGTTTCATTTAGTTAAATAAATTTTAGCGTTGGTTAGAGCGAAGTGTAAAATAAAGTTGGACTTGTAATGTATTTTATTTATATAAGTACATCAAAAGTATAAGTTTCTTGAAGTTATTTGACTACAATGGGCTTTTTATGAACCTTGTAGTCTCTTTAACTTTGTTCAAAGTAGATTCATGGTATAGATAAGTTGTAAAGTTTCTTTGTTGTCATGTAAATTTAAAAAAAAAAACTGTAGAGTTTAAATTAAATAAACTGTTTCAAAAATGGTTTCTTTACCTTAACTTATTTCCAGAAAAAACTAAATCCAAGTTATTGCATTAGCAATAACTGAAACTATCTTCAACTGGCCGTGTATAACATCACTTTAACAATTTTAATTCTTTTTTTAAAAGTTCACTATTTTCCGGCTGTATGTCCGCGATCCTTTGCGTGTCCGAAAACACGCAATCGTTTCCCGCCAAACGAAACGTCAAACTGTCAAACGCGGGAACATTGCGCTCTGAATAAAGGCGCCACTTCACTGATTACAAAACACAATCTCACGTGGCACTGTACTGCCCGTATAAACCTTTATAACTATAAAAGGGCTCCGAGATAGCTCTATTCCACTATAGCTAAACCAGACAAGGACGGCGATACTGCAGAGTGTCAACTCCCATTGTAAGCCGCTTACTGCATTTAGGACTGCTCATTTGTGCGAGAGAGACACGTAGCTTTTTATCCGTTGTTTTAACCATGCCCCGCCCATTTCTCGCTTTAACCCCCCCGGTGGTGGGGTGAACTTGGGCAGTTTTAAATTATCTATTATAATAAAATTATTTCGTGAAATAAGGGGTTGGTTTGGTAATGATGTGTTTAATTTATGTCGATGTCGTTATCGTCAAGTGAATGGCGATACAATATTAACTGTTGTAGAAAGATTTATTTAAATTTTATAGGAACAATGAATGAGTATTAAGTACAGTCAACTTAACTAAAGTAACGGTTACGACATGACAATCAAATTGAGGATTAAGGTAATACATCACGGGTTTTCTATAAAATCATAATAGTAAAATTTGATAAGTATAAAACAAAATTAGTTTGAAAGCAAATGCAAAGGCATTTTATATTTAATAAACTGTAAAAATATTTAGTTCATATTATTTTGTTTATTCCTGTTTGTCGCTCAGAAATAAATTTATGGATTTCCGTGTGTAAAACAAAGAGCGTAAATTCAATAAATTAGATAAAACAATAAACTAAAAATTTTTGTTTATTGTTTTATCTAATTTTACTGAAATTATTATCATTTTTGAAGATACTTTTAAGATATTTAGAGAACTTCGTAAACTCACGATATATTACAGTACTCTGTGCTCACTACCATTTCTGGGATCCTTGCTATAACTACCAAATATCTTTTAAAAAGCTTACTGAAATAGTTCTAAAACATTAAAATATCTTACCTCTTCTACTATTATAAAACTGTAACAGAACACAGAAGTGTGTACAATGAAGATATTTACGAAAAAAAGTTACGATAGGTATGGTTTTTATTTTAGATGTCCCTGACTGCAAACCACATATTTTGTCTGTCTATTTGTTCGTGCAAAACGAGAAAATTACTGGACCGCTTTAGATGAAACTTTTTGTGTTTGAAAGCAGACTTAAATATCTGGTATATTTATTTATTTAATTTTATTTATTTCCTTTTTGGAGAACTTACAGCTAAATAACAGTTAGATTTCAACAAAGACAAATTGATGGTCGGATGCTGACAACAAGTTCCCACATATATATAAAAATCAAGGGTCCCAAAAAATTTATTATTATAGGCCATCAAAAAAGTTACGTGCTAGAATATTTTAAATATCATTTGCGGACAAAGTCGCGGTCAAAATGTAAAACCTTAATCTTAGGTATAAGAATGAGTACTTACCTACTAGATCGTAGTGATGTGAGTTGAGTGAGACGGGTCACATGAATTTTATTAGGACGGCGTTAAAAGGAAGTTTAAGGCCAGGTTATCCAAGTGCAAGCGTCTCTTTCTTGCAAGCATAAGTTTGCAATTAGCCATCCCGCTCCAATTGAAAGCAGGATCGCAAAAAACGTGTTTTTCATCATTATCTTTGCTCATGGGTGTTTCTAAGCTCAAAATTCTACGGAGTTCACTAGAAATATTTAATGTATTTAGTTAAGTACAAGAATAACAAGTTAAATATCAGCAGTTTAATCATAGTATTGAAAAAACATAACAAAAAGGGGTAACTTTGGGATTTTTTTCTATCCATTAAACTTAATCTAATCGTGTAATTGAGAACGGTCGCCTATCAGCCAGATCCTTAAATAAGACATAATTGGTTTCAGACTTTAAAACACAGTTTAAAACACTTTCGTTCGTGTTCAAAAAACGACCTCGACCGGATAACATCGTCTTAAATACTGTTTTGACACAAGTCGTCTCTAATATGGGTAGATGAATGTATTAAACACATTGAAATGCGTGCCTTATTTGAAACCGTTCTTCAATATGATCTCCTGAACGCAAATCGATGAGATGACAAGCGTTCAGTCTGTGGGGGTAGAAATAGTAACGTCATAAAATTGGCCATACAAAGAGAACTCTTTATATAAGTACTCACAACAAATTATTAATCAGAAATCTTATTTAAAAAATATGAGACATAAGTAGAGTACGTCCATCTTTTTTTTTTCATTTGAATATCAGTAAAATATCTTGGGGCATTTTTAGACTTGGTGTTGTAAATGGGTAAGCTTCAAAAAAGTTATTTTCGGAAATAAAAAGTTCTACAGCAGCTATAGTCCTAATAGTTGAATCTACAGGTGAAATTGATATCATTAGCATCCTTTTAAACTAAGAGTCTACCCATCAAACTGAATAACTTTTTTATTAAGGGAGTAAACCGATCGGAGCAAAAAGAAAAATCTTCTGTTCCATATTAAACTGCAATGCCTTCTCGAATCAAATGATGGAACAGCTGATTTTGTTTTTGCTCCGATCGGTTTGCTCCCATAGTAAAAGTTGTTTAGTTTGATGGGAGACTGTTCGTTTAAAGGATGCAACAATTTCATCCTGTAGATTCGACTATTATGAGCAAAGAGAAATTACACACTCCTCTAGGATTAGGAGTTGAGAAGCAAATAATAGTCCTAGCTGCTGTAGAGCTTTTTATTTCCAGAGACACGCTAATGCAACCCTTTAATAACCTTCCCATCTCTTTTCCGCCTGAACATAAAGGCTACCTCGCGATTTTCTATCTCACCCGTCAAATTATTTTAATAAAATTAGGTGCTGCTCACGAAATAAGGCACTTGTTGTGTTCTTGATAGAGTTTAGTTTCATTTGAACTGGTAAATATTCTGTCAACATTTTGCGGTCGAGTTTGGTTTATCTCCCCCGCAGAAAAGTAACGTTCATTTTTCATAAGAAGTCCGCTAATATAACTCTTATGCCGGCATCATAAGTGTCAAATTAGGTTGATTGGTGGGATATCGCACACGGAGCGTCCAGTAGTTAGTCATACAAACATTATCTGTGACCAATGGGACGTATACGCGAGCGAACCTTTTTCAGCCAATCAATGGAAACAGGGCTTTATGTTTCGCGCGCTTCCAAATTTAAATTAACTTTTTTAAAATTGAAAACTGTAGTTACTTTTTTGGTAAGTAATTAAAATGTTTTATTACGTAAATGCTTGAGGTAAATGCCTAAATGGAAATGAAAAATACACTAAATTATATGTGCAACTGTAATTAAGTAAAAACAGTAAATAGCAAAATAAAAAGCAAACAATAATACAGCAAAAGCGATCTTCAGATCGCACGAAAATGAGAAACATATTTCAATATGTTTCTCATTTTCGTTATAGAGCAAACACGAAACCGCGAAAAAAAATCTGCTGTCCCATAGAAAATAATGTTGACTTTGACTTTGAGATTTATCTAAATAAGAGCCTTTCTATAGCTGCAGTCTCAAAAGATAGGTGGTAATTGTAGAAACCTTTCTGATAACCCCGCAATTCGTTTTGTAGTTATAAACTAACAGATTTACAGCTTTTTGAACATATTCAGTTCAGTTCTATTAGCTACCACAAAAACGTTGCTCTTCCTGCCCAGCGCAGTGTGTGCACATCAATGGGACGAGTGAGTGCGCGCACAAGTGTGGTGGCGCCTTTACATTAGTCATGCTATAGGTTATGGACTCGCGGAATGTGTTGGAATCTATTTTATTCTTGTCTAGTTTATTCTTGGAAAATGGCTGAAACGGAATCTACGTGTTGACAAATTAACGCAAAATCTGAAAATAGATGACTGATACTGGAAATTCATATCTTATAACCATCTTAAAACCAATAAAAAATGCTTTTAGTCGAAACGAAATTATAATCGAATAGAAAACAAAAAAGTTATAAGCTATTGAAAAACTTGTTCATACTCTTCTATATCTTTCATGCAAAACAGATGTTTGTATGAGACACTTATGTTATTATTTGTATTAAAATACGAGGTTATGACGTCACTTCTTTTATATCTGGCTCTCGCTTTAACCGTAAATTTTCAACACTTAGTTTCTGTTATTTTTAAAGATATTAAAAAATGAATTTCACTTTAGTGTTTAAGATATCAAGCTTTTTTAAAAAAGAAAGTAAAAAATTGTCATCCCGAATTGTCCGTACCTACGAGTATATGAATTTATAAAGGAAGTTGTACTTGTACCTCCTGGTTTTACCATGAAATTCGGTAACTTTGTAACCATTTTATTCACTAACTAGGGCACTTTTTGAGCTGAAAAATAAACTGAACCATCTACACGATGAGAAGTGGTGTAGTTTTTCTACTCTATCGATTGAAACCGAAGAAAAGGGAATCTAAAGTCACCCCTTTTTTTTCAATTGTAACCAGTTTACTCTTACATTTTTAATCGTAAGAAAATGAAAATTTACAATATCGTTCACAACACAGTAGAATGATGTGGTTTTCTTGCTATTTCGAAATTAATAGAAAATATTTGGGGGCCCTACCCTACCCCCTCGGGGAATATAGTCGTGAGCATATGCAGATGTTTTTCAGAGATGTTCTGACACCTCAGAACATTCCACGTTTCACTAGTACCGAAACTCTGTCGGTGTGACGGGGAGTGAGCCCGTTGCCACTTATAATGGACAGTGGGTATATTATACATGCCTCGAAATTGAAGCATTGGTACGAGTCGGCCTGGACGAGGATCAAAACATCAATTCCTGCACGGCAGGCAAGGTTACTCGCCACTGGACCACCACGTCACGAAACAGCAGAAGGAGTCGCGTGCCACTCCCGAGAAAACTTGACTTGTATTTTACGTATGCCAAAAAGCTGTATTTCTCCTTTTTCTCTTTGTCGTAGGTGGCATGCTAGATGTGCAGATAATATTTTAAATTTATTTCTCGATTTTGGAAGTGAAAGTTGCTGAGTTTAGACTCTAAACAAACCACCAATTTAAATATTTCTAGAATGCTTTGTTACACCCTATAGATACTGTGATATTTAATTTAACGGGCTATATCCTCAGCACATAGTCAAAGACACAGCCCTCTTTTAAACTCTGTCGGATAACATGTAAAGCCAAATTCACGAACAGCGTACTCTATGCTAGTTGGGCCAATTACACCCCAAACCGTAACATTAGTAGAACAAAGAGTCTCTCACGAAGTGCGTAAACCTATTATAACGCTCAACTGATCGACTGTGACAGACTGGGGACCCTAATGAGGGATACGGGGTACAGATGCGCTCCGGAGATATGAATAAATTGTGTTTTGGTATACGGATTATCTTTATTTTTGAGCTGTGAACAGGTGTTTAGGTTTATAGTTCATCCTTTGATAACAAATAATCAATACTTAATTAATAACTAAATAGTCATATCTGCCGAAGAACTGAAATGACAACCGATGGGGTGTCAGAGTTCTAGAGTGGAGACCGCGAACTGGTAGGCGTAGTGTGGGACGCCCTGCTGCCCGCTGGACAGAAGACCTAAAAAAAGTAGCGGGGAGCGACTGGATGAGGAAGGCCGAGGACAGAGTTTTGTGGCGCGCCTTGGAGGAGGATGGTTCAGCAGTGGACGATGATAGGCTAATAATGAACTAAATAGGTATAGCTTATCGTCCAAGATACAGAAGTGTCCCAAAACGAAAGTCTTTCACCAGTGTGTACTGCCAGTGATGAAGATTACGAACCTAATCGTGGTCGCTCACTCAAGGCCTCATACAAAGGCTGAAAGTCACCCAAAGGGATGTTTGTTGCTCAGAGTTTCCCTGCGTGATCGAATGAGAAATGAGTAGATTCGCAGAAGAACTAGAGTAGCAAACAAAGCTCGCAATAGGCGAGGCAGCTCGATATCAGAACCGATGGCCGATGTAGCCGAAGAGTTCTCGAGTGGCGACGAAAATCAATTAGAAATGAAGAGATTCGCAGAAGAAGTAGAGAAGCCGACAAAGCCCGCAATGGGCTGTGGTCGAAGAGTACTCGAGTGGCGACAGCATACTGGAAAGCGCAGTGTCCTCCTTATCCCACAAGGTGGACCGATGACCTGGTGAAGACGGCGGAAACCTTTCGGATGAAGGCAGCACAGGACCTGTCGTGTGGCGATCGTTGGGGAAGGCTTTTGTCCAGCAGAAGACCTCTTTCGGCTGAGATGATGATAGTGATGATGGTAACGAGGTAACGATGGTAACCACGAGGTAATTAAAATCCAACCGACACGTTGAAAGGACGCACTCATCGAAAGATTGACGCAATTCAAATGTGGTGCTGACGCAGAATGTTCCCAATATCCTGGACTGAACGCCGCACTGAGTCCATCCTTGACGACTTGAACATCAAGACGAAGTCTCTGCCATCCTTTGGACCGAAGCGGTCAAAGATATGGCCGGAGCAACTTAACACTACAGGCGGTTTCGTAGACGCTCGTCAACTCAATAATTTGTCAAATTAGAGATTAGTCAAAACCTTTATAAAATTGTCAAATAGTTGATTTGTCAAATTTTTAACTCGTTAAGGGTATATTTTCGTTTGTGACGTCATCACTTGCTGTCAATTTTCAATAAAAAATGTTGATAATGTTTTGTAAGTTTTCCGTGACCTTTTGTTTGAGCTCCCACCATCGATAAGAAAAGTGTTAAGTATTTTTTGTGAAGAATACCTAGTTAGTAAAAACATTTTAAATTAACCAAAGTGGGAAGTTTCGGTTAATTTAAAGTGTAACCTACATACATACCACTTTTTTCAAACTAAATACGATCATCACTGTGGGCAAAAAAATTGTGTATAGAGATACAAAAATTATGATTTCACAATATGTAGAGTAACGGAATATGCCTACATAACTAATTAAATTTATTAAACACTTATTTTTTTAAATATTTTTATAGTTTCAAAATTACACATGTGATATTTTTTACTAACCGACAAGGACGAGATTCTACGATATATATACCGCCGGTATTCTAATTTTGAACATACTGAAAAAAAAAAATCACCGACATTTTCGTCAATTCGGTATGTCAAGTTTTTTTTTGGGAGGACAAAATGGAAAACCATTTCGAGATAATTGTCTCAATAACAATATTTTATATGTCAGAATATTTAAAATGAAAGGATTAAACTAAATATCAACTTAAAATAACTGGTCATTCAGAAAAAATATGTTCAATGTGTCAGAATTTGACATTTCATGTTGCCGTTTCTGTTTCCAACATGGAGTAAGAAAGAGAAGGCAGGTAATTTTTATTTTTTAAATTAAATTTTTAAACAACAAAATTAACAACGTGGAGTTCGAATAATTTTTTCGAGCCAACTTTTGCCATTTACAGATAAACTTCATGAATTGAAAAATAAAAATGTTTCTTATAATGACATCTTCTATCCGTAAAAAATATAAAATAAAGACAAAAAAATGCTTGACATACCGAATAATTGTGTGAATAATATAGTAGATTACACACCGAGGGCAGGAAAGTAAGAAAGGTCTCAGATGTCATTTGATTGCTGACCGAGGTGAAGCCGAGGTCAACAAACATGTGATCTGAGGCTTTCTTATTTACTGCCCGAGGTTAGTTTACTATTTTTCTCCTCGACGGAGGTGGAAAGCGGCAACTTCGTTTAGCGCAGCGGGAAGAAAATTTACGCTTTTCGTCCGGAGGGGAGAAAACAACATTTTCTATGTTAGAGATTTTATTAAAATGAAAGGATTACGGATATTTTAACAAAATATAAGGTCGTTTTCGACCAGGAGTGCGATTTTTGAATCTCATTCGGTGAGCTCAGCAGTTGAAAATGTCAAAATTACTATGGAGATTTGCATCTTCCTACTGCTGATGCGACTTTCAAAAATCATACTTCAGCAGTGCTATTTTTGAAAGTCAAATCAGCAGTAGGAAGATGCATATCTCCATAGTAATGTTGACATTTTCAACTGCTGAGCTCAGCGAATGAGATTCAAAAATCGCACTCCAGGGCCCTATTCAATAAACGCGACAATTACAGGTGAAAGGCGACAGGCGAAAATTCGACAATTATTTACTGTTCAATAAAAATGTACATTGACAAAATTTTCAAGAGCATTGAGTTCTGCTTACGTAGGTCGTGGGTTCGATTCCCACGGGGGACACCTAGTGACATGTCACTTTGTGCATTTTTCCCCAGTTTGTTAGGATATTACAGGCTGAATCACATGATTCCATGCTTCGGATGGCACGTTAGGCCGTTGATCCCGGCTACTATCTTTGGTTAGGTACATAAAAACCACGTCAGAGGCCCGTAAGGCGGTCTGAAAAAAACTCTGATACCAGGGCTTGCTGCCCACACGATAAGAAGAAGTGTTTAATAAAACAAATACTTATGTCAAGTTTTTCAGGACAAATTGTCATTATGTCTATTCTATTTTTATTAAATGGCGTTTCCTTGTTAGATTTCGCCAGTGTCAAGTGTTGAAGATATATTTATTAGATATTGTACGGTAATAGGATATGGCGATCTCAAAACCCCGTTTTTAAACAAAAACACACACTTGAAACCACCATAAAACGGCGGAGCCACTTGGGCAATCAAATCACAAGCCGACGACACGTCTACTTGTTACCTCCTTAGCCACGCGACTCCTCTGTCACATGTCACCTGTCAGGAGAAAAATTATTGAACAGAAATATGTCAAATTGTCGCTACAATCCGACAAATTTCTTTTCTCAAACATGCTTGGAAATTTGAGCATTATGTTGACAACCTTCTTTGAAATAAATCGAAATTTCTGTACTATGCGAGCAGTGGCCGGCAATAGTTATATGAAAATCTATATCTGTCGTAGTTTAGCGGCCAAATAAATTACATAGTAAACTTATATTATGTCGTGTAATTTAAAAATGGAACGATCTTTTACTCCGAAACATGGCAACCAAGGAGGTAACTTATCAAAGGTTTGGTTTAAATTTTGAACTGGCTTGCAAATAAAAAGCTTTATAATGAAAAAAAACGAATGGACACTTTAACCACAGATAAGTTATAAGTTACTAGCTTTATCGCAGGAAAAATTATTGTTGTTCGTCATTGATTTTGAAAAGTTGATTAATTTTCATTTCCGCGCATTCATAATTATTATTATTTATTGCATAATCATAACCTTCGCCTCGGCCCACATTTACACGTTCGTCCATCGATGCGTCTTTTGCTGGCCACTGCAGTAATGTACTATAATTTTCCACCATGAAATTTTGACGAAATTATCAGATTTTCCACCTGTAATAATTGTCACGCTTATTGTCACGTTTATTAAACCGGGCCCTGTAAACTCCTCGGTAAATTTGAAAAGTACATAAAATAACTGGCCGATAAGAAAAACAAAATTATAATGTCAGAATTTGACATTTTATGTTG
The DNA here is from genome assembly GCA_963693445.1 of Agonopterix heracliana. Classification (NCBI taxonomy): domain Eukaryota; kingdom Metazoa; phylum Arthropoda; class Insecta; order Lepidoptera; family Depressariidae; genus Agonopterix; species Agonopterix heracliana. The sequence goes on from OY856321.1 coordinate 8,221,040, forward strand.
CCGTTTCTGTTTCCAGCATCGAAGTAGAAAAAGAAGGAAGGTGTCTTTTTTAGATTAGCAAAGTTTTTTCTACATGAGTTCGAATGATTTTCTTGTGACCACTTTTGCATTTAGAGATTACCGTTCAAATTCCTTTTAAAAATGTATTTGTATTGATAAACTAGCTAGCTTTTACGGTTCGCTTTCATTGCAACAAACTATCTTTCATAAAAAATTCTTATTTTATAACTATCTCCCATAATCTGTATATTCTTCTGTCTAGCCCCACACCAAGAAATGGTGGTTGGGCAAAAAATCTCGAGAGAAATAATCTCAAGATAATAATTATATTACTACTATTGTATTGTATGGTATAGTCAAAGTGAATTTACGCTATGGTATGGTGCTAAGGGACCCTCCGTACGTGAGTCCGACTCACATTTGGCCTGTTTTCTTTAAATATAGTAGTTTACTTAACAAAATTTTAAAAATATTGCTTTTATGACTAGTGGAGAAAAATTAGCCGTGGAATTTAAATATTCCCATTGTTTTGGCAGACGTGCCTAAACCACTGAACCGATTTTGATGGTTGAGATGTCATTCGACTGCAATTTAAGTCTGTGATTGAGTCATAATTGCAAACATGACGTGGATGTACATTGAAGATATTTATAAAAATGTTAATTGGCGGTGTTTGGAATAGGTACCTACGTAATGGAATACATTGAGACCATTTTTAGAATTTTTGTCTGTTTGTTTGTGCACACGTTATTTTAAAACTACTGAACAGATTTGGATTTCACGAAAGCATAGGGCTTAGTTTGGATTGGCATCAAACTAGTACCTACCTAAGTAATAAAATCTTTTCTGTTCAATTATTCATTGAAATTGGTAGGAAGCAAGTTTTTAGTTGTTTTGATATTAAGTATTTGCAGTGATTTAATTTCAGAAGTAAATAAAAATTGCATGATTTTCTTATCAAGAATTTTATACTACGTAGGTAATTTAATCTTCTTGCTTAGAATTTATTTGAAACTGTGCGCGACTGTATTGGTAATTGTATATTGAAAAGCCGACCAAAGAGAATGGTCATAGATTTGGTATACGCTACTTAGACGACACTGACATAATTGAAGTCATTTCAATTTGATTGAACAATATGACAAAAATTATCCTAGAATTCGTTAAATTTTTTTGGAATACAACATAATTTTAGCTTTAGAAAAATACAAATAATGAATTATTCCATTCAATTACCTTTGAGTTTCAGTCATCCACAGACGGATCGAGAAAAAAATTGTCGCAAATTATTTTTAAAACATTTGACGCGGACGTGCTCCAGTAACGGCATTTCGCCGTACAATGAAAAAAATCAGAAACAAGGATAATTTTGCAGTTGTCATAGGATGTCAAAAGCTTGAATTTGTTCGCCATTTTGTATGGTAATCACAATATTTGATTTTAAATAATATGTTTTCAAAAATATTAGTGTTTCAGACTGGTATTTCAAAAAATCGATTCATTATGTTTTTTAAATTTATATAAACTTTCTTTTTACGTAAACTGTAAATTCAACCGTGTAACGTAACCCTTCTAAAAATGTTCCTGAAGTAACCCCATTTTTAGCAATATTTCGACGAACAGTGTGCGGATTTTATACGATTACTAAAATAAATTATATGAAACATACAAAAAAACGATTCATTACATTTTTAAGTAAAGGCAGTTCTTTCATAATAAATATAAAACTCTGGATATGCAATAGCATATCACTGAAAACAATGTTCCTAAAAGTAGGGGTTTTAGAAAATATACCCTTAAATCCTGTCCTTACTGTACAAAAACACGAACGTGTGCGATTTGACGAGCGTCTGCGAAATCTTTTTTTTTACAATAGTTTAGACATAACAAAATAATGATGGCCTCGTTGATGTCTTTTGTAGTGAAAAACTTCAACAGCAAAAGAAAGATAGTCAAGTTAATATTTTTTTTTTAAACAGCCGATTTTTTTCTTGATGCTGGCTCCATAGTGTATGTTTCATAGTTTGTTGGTCTAATTTAAACCACCTCTTTAAATATTATTAGGGCCGATTGAAACGGGTAGTTACATAATAAGACCATATTGGCACTGGGCCACTGGCTGACATTATTATACATTCACGCTAGTCACTAACTCACACGCCCCTTACGATGGTGATGAGTTTCAATTTCTACTAACTAGAAAATAGATTTTTCGCGTCGCGTTTTTGTCTGCCACGAGGCTCTGCAATTATCAATCTCTTCTTGTTCTTGAACAAAAACAATCCCTGAGATTGGGATGGATACTCCCATAAACAAACTTGACACTGGCGGAAATGCGGTGCTACGCACAAGCAAAAAAGCCATTAATTATAAAAAAAAAAAAAAATAGTATGAGCCTTATATGACCATTTAGTCCCACGGGGAAGAAACAAAGATGTGCTCTCTCCTGGTGGTTACTGGGTTTCACAAGAGGGTTCACTTTATTGCTGCTGCCATCTGTTTCTCTGATACGGTAACTAATATATCCTCGACCCCCTCACAGATGGCGCTCCAAACGCCTTATTTTATATACTAACAGACAAAGTAATCCATTCACCCCACGAAAGATGGCATCACATTAGAACATTTTATGCGCCACCCAACTTAGAAAGAATCTTCTTGCTTTAGTTCAATAACCCTCCACCAGATGGCGCCGTAAACAAGTCAAAACTTGTTTAGGATTCCATGTTTCTTATGATTCCAGTAGTGTGTAGGTATTTTATAAGAAACTAGCTGACCAGCAGATGTGTCCTGCCTGTCTAAAAACTTAAAATAAGGCCAAATCTTCCAGTTCGTTTTCAATGCACACTAACGAACAGATATATTGTCAATCATGGACTTATTACTACGAGCACAGAGTACTATAATTATACTACTACGAGTAAGATATGCTAAAAGTGTGCATTGCTACAAATCTTAATCTCAGTGTGTCAGAGTCGTAGCGTGTGGCGGTCCGTGGTCACTGCCTACCCCCATGGGGATTTGGCGTGAGCTTATGTATGTATGCAGAAGAAGTTGCGGGCAACAGCTACTAGAATAATTTGATACAGTCGTTTTTCTTAGTAAAAACAGCCTCCAGGCAAATTAGCTGGCCGTCGTTAGTAAAGAACTAATTAATGGCCAACCTACTTAAGTAATGCACACATCACTAATAGTTCAAAGATAGCAGCGGGGGTGAACTTTATTAAACTTATTTGCATACACTACTTGTTTACACGTCAATTTGTCCATTAGTCCACTACACTATCTAGGTACTACTATAAACTAAACCCAAGAATCGTTCTAGACTAAACCGAAAAAAAAAATCTGAAATTTATAAATTTCGAAGCTACCGTTTTTTTCATAGTGTCATGAGTGGTCATGTTCTTCACCCTTATTCAATATCCATACATACGTAATAGTAAGACTGTCTAAAGTTGCCTAAAACTATTAAAAACTGCCGTAAAGCCTGACCAGAAATATAAAAATCCTCGCCATGTTGCGGAAAATTATTGGAACTAATTTTTGTACTTACTTGGAACACTGTCGATTGCAGCCCCCCAATCCAGGTTTTTTATATTTCTGGTCAGGTTTTACAAAGCTATGAGTTTACACTGTAGTAAACTACAGTAAAACTACTATAGTAAACCACAGTTTTTGTATTGAATTTCGTACAGCGCTCCTAGTGGTTATGTTAAGAACTAATTCTGCCATACAAAATTGGTGCCGCAACTACAATAGTTACGTACAGTGAAAACTCATGGTCTCATAGTCATACAATTTTGATTGATCAAGTTTGGTATGGCAAGTTTACCTGTCTTTTAAAAATATCAGAATTTTTTTTTTATGACGGGTTGTGATCTGTAAGACTTGGGTTTTTATATTAGCAATTTAGTACCTTACAACAATTTCTAAACGGCAATCGGTAAACTTTTTGGTAATTAAAAAGTCCCCCGGCTACCGTTCCCACCTCGTACAGGGTCCCACTAGTACAGTAGGTGAACTAGGGTTAGAGTTAAGATTCAGTAGTACTTAGGTAGTAATTAGAAGCAGTAGGATTGTGTGTGATGTGAAAGTAGTAATAGTTAGTGCTTAGCTAGGGAAACATAAGACATGAGGGCAACACATTCATGCCGGTGTTCTGAACCGTTGATGAAACCCCATATGGACAGGTTCTCTTCACTAAGCCACCCTGAGTGTAGGTACCAACTAGTCAAAATATAAATCTTCGTTATCCATTCTATTTCCACAAAAAGATAAACATAATGTATGTCAATGTTTATAAACTGAGTCAACCACATTGGCACTAGCGTTTTGTATAATAAAAATAGTGTGAAATTGAAATCGTTTCGAATAAAATTATTCCTAGCATTGTAAAAAAAATATGTATGATTAGGATTACATTAAAGAAATCATGAGTTTACACAGAATGTAAATTTTAATGCGATGCCTATGCAGCTAACGTCGAAATTGCCTGAAATCGCGAAAAAAAAAAACAACTGTTCCATAATGTACCTACCTAACATTTGGGTCGAGCAGCCATTATTGTATGGAAATACAAAATTGTTATCGCAATTTTAATATTGGTCCCGGAGTAAAACTTGTTCAGTTTGATGGTCTGTATAAACGACTTTTTGCTTCTTAACTTTTTTAACTCAAAAGCTCATTATGATAAAAATATATAAAGGATGAATGAGAAGTAAGTATAATTCAGTTCCCCAGTGCCAAGATTTCTAACACGCACTATACCAACACTTATTATGATCACGTACCGCATCGGGCACTCACTCTCAATTTGTGAAACGTGACCTCAAATATGTCTATCTATCTCTATCTTATCTAAATAATTTACTTATTTTTAACCTCCCACTCTAATGTAAAAGTGTGATAATACAGGGTAAAATGTATATCACTATTTAACTATAACTTCAGCATGTATTCTACTCATCAAACTGAACAACTTTCACTATGGAGCCAACTTCATAAAATCAGCAAACCGATCGGAACAAAAAAATATCCTGCTGTTCCATACTAAACTGCAATGCTATACCATACCGCACTCGACTCAAATGTATGCAGCAACAGCAGATTTTTTTTTGCTCCGATCGTTTTGCTTCCATAGTAAAGGTTGTTCAGTTAGATGTGTAAACTGTTAGTTTATAAAAGGATTCTAATGATATCAATTTCACCCATGTTTAGTAAGCATAGGGAAAATTCTTTTTTCGGGGCTCGATTAACAAAAATTTTCAAATGGAGAAGTAACTTAGTTCTGCACGCATATGCTCACGACTATATTCCCTGAGGGGGTAGACAGAGATATTCTGAAACCTCAGAACATCCACGTTTCACCAGTAGTACCGAAACTGTGTCCAGAGGGGTGAGCCCGTCGCCACACTTATAATGGACAGTGGGTACAATACATGGCTCGAAATTGAAGCATGCAGGTTTCCTCACGATGTTTTCCTTCACCGAAAAGCCAGTGGTGTAACAAACCGTACATAAATTCATAATAGTACTTAGTTCTGTAGTTTGTTAAAGCATAGACAAATATGTAGACAAAAGCCTTCTCTCATCTTTAAAGAGACTCAAAAGTAAGGAGTGATTATATCTACTCTAGACTCAGTGTGGATTAGCAGATACAAGATAGTAGCCAAATTACTTTTACACTATTTTCAAGTAGACTCAACAGACTCCTGAATTATGAGACAATCATGAATATTCTCATCTAGCGACTTTATCCGATATCAAATCAAGTACGAAACGAAGTACCTATTCCAATGAAGAAAATTACAAGGAAAACGTAATTTCACGTTTTTCTAAAAAGAACTTTATCCTAATCAATTTGTTAACAAAAATTAAATCTAATCACCCGAACCTAAAGTTTTGAGAGTCGTGCTTCGAATTCTTTATTAACCTCAAGTGATCTCTTTGGAATAACTTTAAACAATCTAAAACAATTAAGATCTTGTTCTATGGAAATCTATTAAGGTAGGAATATCTTCGAAGATTAAGTGCTTTTCAGTTTCCAGGAGAAACTTTTACGCTACTTCAAAAAAGGAAGGGGTTTATACATACATTTTCTGTTTTCTATTAAGGCGGTACGTATTTATCGGGAAATTTAAGTTTTTTTTAAAGGGGCCACTTTTGGTGGTTTTAATGTTAGTAACTACAAACTTAAAATTAACCTAATAGCCCGTATTATGTTACGATAAATTGGAAATCAGCAATGACTACAGTCTCTCTCAGTCTTTATCTTTGATTACCACCTCGGGGAATATAGTCGTGAGCATATGATGATGATGACATACTTAGTTTATTTTATTTTACAATAATAAATTAGGTAAATAAGTAGGGATAAAAAAGAATAAATAGTAGATTACACCAGGAAAGTAAGAAAGGTCTCAGAGAAGCCGAGGTCAACAAACATGTGATCTTAGTACTGTAGCCGGGGGACTTTCTAATTACCAAAAACCGTACCGATTGCCGTTGTGATATTGTCGTAAATCATGCAATAATGCAATTTTTGTAACACAACATGTGATCTGAGGCTTTCTTATTTACTGTCCGAGGTTAGTATACTATTTTTCTCCTCGACCGAGGTGGAAAGCGGCAACTTCGTTTAGCGCTCAGCGGGACGAAAATTGACGCTTTCCGGCCGGAGGGGAGAAAATGAACTAACTAAAATAAAACTAGATTGATAAAATGTTTACTATAAGTTAAATGTATTAAATATAAAGGCACTAAACGACATGTATTTATATGCTGTTGCCCTATACTCTTCATAAAGTTAATTGGCCCGGTTGCACTTACTCTTGATTAGTTTAGTTTAAAAATAAGGAAATCGTATTTGATCTATAGAATTCTCTTTGATAAAGTATATGTCAAGATTGACAGTCGCAGATACGAAAGCGTCGAAAAAAATTGGAACCAGTACTGGTTCCTAAACCCTATACTCTATATTATCCAGATACCCTACAAGGATGAGAATAAAGAATAATCTAAGTATATTTCATATTTATGTAGAAAAGTGTAATGAATTAGGAAAAAAAAAGAATTTCATTACTACCTACGCGTACGCTTACCTTAAAACCACACATCAAACCAAAAGTTAATTACAACGTTGTATCTTATAAATTATGGTAAGAAAAACCGCAATTTGTTGTGTCTTGATTTTACCTAATTTAGATACTTAACTAGATTACTAATCAGGTGCATATTTTAAATAATAAAATTATGTACCGTTGAAATACATACAAGAAGTAATTTTTGAAGCTCTAAACTTAAGTGCATCGTGAATGGCATTGATATTTTAATATGAGTTTAATTATTATCAAAAGTGTATGATAAACGTGTATTCTCCATAATTTGTTGTTTAAACGTGTATTCTCCATAACTAAAACATAATTTAATGTAATCGTCGTTTAACTGTTTCGTGAAACCGGCCACTACGCCTAAAAGCTTCGATACAGGAAATAGGAGCTAATTCACTTTCAGCAGAGATTCTACCTCATCTATTTATAATTCACGAGAATCCTTTGACAGACTAGCTGACTGCTATGGCGAATTGGTGACACAGTGGCACAAAATATGGTTTTTATTGTATGTTATCCATATTGAAAGCGTCAAACAATTTAAAGATCATCTATAAATTAATATTGTTTTCTTCCCTCCGGAAGGAAAGCGTCAATTCTCGTCCCTCTGCGCTAAACGAAGTTGTCGCTTTCCACCTATGTCGAGAAGAGTTTTGTTTTCTCCCCTCCAGACGGAAAGCGCCAATTGTCTTCTCGGTGCGCTAAACGAAGTTGCCGCTTTCCACCTCGGTCGAGGAGAAAAATAGTACTTACTAACCTCGGGCAGTAAATAAGAAAGCCACAGATCACATGTTTGTTGACCTCAGCTCCGCCTCGGCCCGTTATGTTACGATAATTACATGAGATCTGAGACCTTTCTACTTTCCTGCCCTCGGTGTGTAATCTAATATAACATAATTTAGACTCTAAATTATGTTAGGGCAGGAAAGTAGATTTTAGACTCTACTCTCATCTCAACTCACAACTCTCACAAAGGTTTAGAAAACCATTATATCCTATCCTATTGTGTTACATTTGCTTAATAACCTTTGTGAAGAGAGAAAATAAATATTTTCTCATTTTCATTTTTCATTTAGCGTGGGCACGGAATTATAAGAGGTGGGTAGGACAAGGTTGACCGACGACCTGGTGAAGGCGGAGGGAACCTGTTGGATGAGGGCAGCGCAGGACCGGTCTTTGTGGCGATCCTTGGGGGAGGCCTATGTCCAGCAGTGGACGTCCATCGGCTGGGACGAGGGGCAACTTTTACTATGGGAGCAAAAAAAAAAACAGCTGTCCCATACGCAGTGGTCTACACGCAGAATGTTCAATACGTAAAACGTTCAAAACGCAAAATGTGTGTTTTTCTTCAATTTACGAAATCAGAATGTTCAATACGTAGAATGTTCAGTACGTAGAATGTTCAGTACGTAGAATGTGGGACAGTAGACTTTTTTTTTTGCTCTGATCGTTTTGTTCCCATAGTAAAAGTTGTTCGGTTTGATGGGTAAAGTTTGTGGTTTAAAGGTTAATGATACTTTTCCTAACACTCCTTATATTAATCGCTTAAGATACGCCTTATTTGTACGTACACACGCGTACACGGCGACACATCAAGCTATACAAAACCAACATAAGCTGGCCGCGCGACGTTATACGTTACTCGACACACGCGCGGCCAGCTTATGTTGATTTTGTATAGCTTGATGTGTCGCCGTGAGTACAATTAATTCTTTATCTTTATTAAAATGCACGAGTATTTTGTTTTGGTTTGCAATTAAGTATAATTGAGTTAGATTGGATTGAATTATAGCTTGACTATCTCACGCACTCAGTAGCTGTTGAATAAAGTGCTAATTGTATAAGCTTACTCATTCACTACTTTTATTTGTAACCTTTAATTAGTGCAATTCGCAAACGATGTCACACAAACCTACTAAATTACCAACTTCGATAACATCGTTGTCGTCAGTTTTTGAGCGCTCAGTTGCAGAAACGCTCATTAAAGTTATTTATGTTTATCCTCCATTAAATATCTTGCTAGCTTTTACTACGTCAACAATACAAAAATACCCTGCTGTCACTTTTGGTATTGTTGACGTAGATATTTATTAAATGACGTGTTTAATGGAGAATTAACTTTAATGAGCGTTTCTGCAACTGAGTGCTAAGGTCCTAAATAAGGTCCTTCTTAATATGCTGATACTTTTTTAAGGGGATGATCAGACCATCAATCAAACTGAACAGCTTTCTCTATGGGACCTACATCGAAATCACGAAAAAAAAATCTGGTGTGCTATAATACAAAACTGCAGACCTACTCGAGCCAAATGTATGGGACAGCTGTTTTTTTTTTTCGTGATTTAGATGTTGGTCCCATAGAGGAAGTTGTTCAGTTTGATGGTCTGATCATCTCCTTATAAAAGTGTCAGCATAGTATTAAGTTGGACCTGTATACCCCAGGTGGTTTTTACCATATCAGTGGCTTTGGAGTGGCAACCTTTAGGGGACTCTGGTCGTCCTAGTCAACTAAGCGATCAATTCATGGAGACATCGTACGTCCATAAATTCATGACCATAATCCCTTTCGGGGTGGTCAGAAACATTGCTACAACTACCAACATTATTGCAGGCAGTTGTAGCGAGGCTCGCGTTTAGCAAATTTAAAGTTTCAAGATGGAATGACGAGTAAAGTGGTGATAGGTGGTGGTGGTGGGTGGTGGCTTGTGGTGGCAGCCTTTCACCCACAAGTATACTGCGTATCCCTTAGTCGCCTCGTACGAGACGACACCCACTGGAAGAAATGGGATGTTCCATTCTAAGCTGGAACCACACGGCGTGGAGACGATGAGTTAAACTCAAAAGTCAAAGAATGTATTATAACATTTTCACTGGTTTTGGGCAGACTGGTACGGAGAAGTCTGGCGTTAACTCCAAACGTTATCACGACAACTTGACCCCGAAAACTCGACCCTGACAACTCGCTCGACCCCGTCAACTCGACCCTGGCAACGCGTTCGACCCTGACCACTCGACTCCGACAACCACAGGAAGTAATGTGATGGTCCATTCTAAGCCGGAGTCACACAATGTGGAGACGATCAGTTCAATTCAAACAGAAGTCAAAGAGTGTATTAAAATATTCTCACTGGTCTTGGACGGACTGGTATGGAGAAGTCTAGCATCAAAACCAAACGGTATCATGACAAATCGACCCCGACAATTCAACCCTGACAACTCGCTCGACCCCGAAAACTTGACCCCGACAGCTCGACCCCGTCAATTCCACCCCGACAACTACTTCTAATTCTTCTGGTGTGGAATTGTCACGTCTTCTTCAAATCATCAATCTAAAGTATCTTGCCACCTCTGTCGCACTGGCTTATGCGCTCATTGGGTCGACAACTTGATCCCGCCAACTCGTTCCCGCTCTCCCGACTCTGACCGCTCAACCCCGACAACTCAACCCTAAAATAAATGGTGTGTTCAAACCGTATCAAAAATCCGAGACGTTACAGGCGGTCTGCATATTATCGTTATCTTCATTTACTAATTTATGAATGAAAACGATCAAGACATTTTCCTACGTCGTAACTCTCGGTACTCCCTCTATTTTTTATTTTGGAATGTATAATTATTATGTATAATTTGTGTATGTAGGTATTAATCCCGCTATTTGTTAGACGGCCATTGATCGGGTGAAAAAAGTTGATAATTATTTTCATAATAATAAATCGTGAAATACTTGGCCTATGTAGTTAATAGAAAAATAGTATAAAGTGTCAAATTTAATATGATGACAGTTTTTTAAGAGGATGATCAGACCAACAAACTGAACAACTTTCTCTATGAGACCAACATCGTAAGCGAGCCCATCGCCTCTTAATAATAAATATACCTATATACCTACCTAATAGCAAATTGGCCACAGATTATCAAAACCCACGACACAGTTTGTCGGGACGGGGGGTGGGGGGTTAGATGTAAATGAATTACCTTTTAACACAGCAGAGTATCGGACGTGATTCCTCTGCCAGGCTGATCTGTGCTGCTCAAACTGGGAGCCGTTCGGAGTTAGCAAAATGTCGCTCCATACTAAACGAATTTTAAAACGAAATTTTTAAACACGATCTATCTATCCTAGACTCTGTGCCTGTGGTTTGACGGATTATAGTTTCAAAGTTACAGTCTCAAAGATTTCCATACCACTAATCTTTGAATCCAAGCATTGAAAATTGTATCATATTTTAATGGAAATCTTAAAAACAGGAGGACAGTGAGAGGAAACTTAAAAAAAAGCACAGAATCGTGTTTAATAATTTTTTTTTGTAGTTTGAATTTTGTTAGTATTTAAAATAGGATCTAACTTCTTTTTTATGCAGTATTGATTTCAGATTATTCATTACATACAGCTAAAGGGGGTGACGATATCTGGGGTTTTATTGTGTAAATACCCTATTCAATCGATATCATTTTGATAGACTGTGTTTTTTGACAGTTTTTAGCTATTCTTTGTCTAGTGCAGTCGTAATTGAATTAAATTGTATTGAATTGAAGTGAAATAAATTGAATGGATTATAATGGTAATGTAATGTATGTGGAAACACTTTATTTTCTTTTAGATTAAGCATGTACATACAAAATTATGAGTCTATGTTACTAGAAATGGCGTAGGTTTGGTAACCACTGCAGCGGAGGGCGTCCCGCCCTATATAAACTACGATACAGCCTGTGGAGCTTCATTCCATGCGAGCAACAGGTGAAGAACAGTTGGTAAGTCAACAATAAACTCACTTCATTTTTTTTATAAATTGAAATAAAAAAGCTTTTTAACTTTCAAATCTTGTATCAAGTAGTGTTTTGTTTAAAAGTGACTAAAAACACTGGTTTTTAAACCAGAACTGTTTAATCAAGAATGTATTTAAGTAATTAATTAAATTTAAATAATTATCTAGTCAAGCTTTAAAGAAAAAGTAATGTTAAAAAGTGTAATTTTTAGATTGAATGAAAATCACAATTGAATTAAGACAAACCATTTTTAAACATTTAATTAAAGTGTCATACCGGTAGTAATTATAGTAATTAGTAGTCTGTGGTACTACATATCATATCTTTAAATAGTTCTTCATCCAATTGTTAGGCCAATGATAAGGCCGCCTTTTATAATCTTCTCATTCCTATTGTAAATTGTATTTGTCTATTTTTGGTGTGCAAATAAATAATAATCATAAATGTTTGTAAAAAATATTTCAAACTATTTAAAAATTCCAATAAAAAGTTTTTAAAGCAGCGTAAACATAGCAAGAGCGTATCGAATAAGTACGTCAAAATTATTGACGTTTTTTTTATTTTTATTTGAAACTTGTTTTGTGTAAAAAATTTGTGTTGACAACTTCGTATGGCCATTTATGAATATTAGAAGCGATGCTCAAATGAAAAGAAAAACCAACTTTAAGATAGTAAACTCATGCTTATCCTAACAAAAATAAAAGACAATATTATAGTAGGTATCGTGTAATATAAATAAGTGCTTTGAAAATAAATTATTTTGGGATGTTGTAATTTCGAACATATCATTGGCTACTTTCTCCCTTTCGGGATTGTCGCTCAGTTGGAGAAACGCTCATTAGAGTTAATCCTCCATTAAATCTCTTCCTGTCACTTTTTGTCTCGTTGATGTGGAAAAAGCTAGCAAGAAATTTAATGGAGAATTAACTCTAATGAGTGTTTCTGCAACGCGGGTGTCAGTTATTTTAACTATTTTTCAGTGTTAAAAAAAACCTCTTTAGGTGTTTTGGGGTCAAAGTCAAAGTCAAAGTCAATATAATTTATTCAATATAGGAGCTTGAAGCACACTTATTAAACGTCAAATCTTTTTTAAGCTACCACCGCGTCGGAACGTGTTGTCGCTGTAGAGAAGATGCGGCCAGAAACTCTACAACATAACACTACTTAAAACTATTACAATATAAATTCTTAAGCTACTGTTATGTATACAATAATACATAGTCTATCTAATAAAATAGTTGATACTTCACAGTAATGTAAATAAACTATAAGTTAGTGACCTCAGACCCAAGCATTTTGATCATTTAAATAATCATCCAGTTTATAATACGCTTTCTTACAGATAACATTTTTGATCTTAGTTTTAAACATGTTTTCGGAAAGATTCAAAATGGTCTCGGGGATTTTATTATAACAACGTATACAGTGACCCATGAAAGACGTGTTGACCCTACTAAGCCGAAAGTGCGGAGATATCAGTTTATTTTTGTTTCGAGTGTTGTAATTATGGACATCACAATTTTTTGGAAACAAAGACAAATTTTTTCTTACATATAAAATGTTTTCATAAATAAACTGTCCATAAACTGTTAAAATATTAATTTCCTTAAAAAGGTCGCGAAGCGAATCACGACAGCGCAAACCATATATTGCTCGAATTGCCCGTTTCTGTAGGATAAAGATTGTCTCAATGTCTGCAGCACGACCCCACAATAAAATACCATAGGACATGATACTATGAAAGTAACTGAAATATACGAGTCTGGCAGTTTTAATATCAGTTAGTTGTTTAATTTTTCTGACTGCATATGCTGCAGAACTTAGCCTACCAGCCAGAGTTTCAATGTGGGAACCCCATTGCAGCCTAGAGTCAATCGTTATTCCCAAAAACACTGTATTATCAACCAAATCTAGACTATTCCTGTTTAAAATTACTTGATTATCTACAATTGGTACGTTCGGCAAAACAAATTTTATACATTTCGTTTTTTTTGCATTAAGTGCGAGATTATTTGCGTTAAACCAGTTCAAAACTTGTTGAAGGGTATCATTTACGTCGTCAAGTTCTTGGTCCTTCCTATTTACTTTAAAAATCAGAGAAGTATCGTCAGCAAATAATACTATGTTCGACAAGTTTTGTACCATATGTGGCAAATCATTTATGTAGACCAAAAAAAGGAACGGGCCCAAGATTGAACCCTGTGGCACGCCTGTTTGCACATGTGATCCAGATGATTTAGATCCATTCACTAGCACTTTTTGGACTCTGTTTTTTAAGTAGGAGTCCATCAAATCAAGAGCTCTACCACTAATTCCGTAATGTTTTAGTTTTAACAGCAAAGTTTTATGATCAACGCAATCAAATGCTTTGGAAAGATCGCAAAAGACGCCTATCGCATTTTGGTGCTCCTCCCAAGCGTTGAATATGTGCTGAATCAGAGTAACACCTGCGTCTGTAGTCGAGCGTCCTTTGGTAAACCCGAATTGCTGATCATGCAGCAGTTTATTTAGATTGAAATGAGACAGCATTTGATTGAGAATGTTCTAGATATATTTTTTAAATAATTATTCTATAACTAAACCAAATTCTATTATTCTATAAAAACAAACATGAATTTACAAAATTAAGATAAGTAATTAATACAAGGGTGGTTTATACAGGGTGTAAGGAAAAGTATCATTAACCTTTAAAGTTTAAACCACATAGATACCTTTACCTACCCATCGAACTGAACAACATTTACTTTGGGATCAAATCTGTCAGCGCAAAAAAAAATGCTTTTTCATACTAAACTGCAGACTAAAATATCCTAAAACTAAAATAGGGACGGAATAACCTCTTGTGTCCTATATTTAATATTATTTTATTTCTGACTGACACGATTTATGAAAATATATTTTCTGACTTTGCATTAACATTTTATTTAAATCTCCAACTACTGCAGCGACTATACAAAATGAGAATGACGTGCTTAGTTTACGTGCCCGCTTTGAGCGAGGATCTTCTCTAAGAAGATTGACTATGTGCCACATGAGAGCTTATCAACGCCAACAACGGAGTTGACGCAGTCGCCGTGGCCGAAATCGGTTCGGAGCAACACACACATCTCTACAACATTGCCTTTAATTTCGTAATGTTCTTAGGTAAAATTGTCAGGGTACTGTATTCGACTGAAAGGGTTAAAAGGGACGGAATGACATCCCAGTGTAGTTCACTGGTGCCTGGTTCGTTAACAAGGCTTTTAGTTGCATGCATGCCACGCATGTAGCGTTTGCATATTATCAGTAAATACGGTTTGTATTGTATAACCTGGTTTCCGGCTTAGATAGTTCCGTAGTCAAACAAGGTTACCCTTATAGTTTCGTCCATTCTGTAGGTATGGTCCGCCTCAATTATTCTCTCATTTGTGCAAAAGATAGAAAAGAACAAAAAATGTTTTGACCCCCAAGAAAATTAAAAGAGGATTGAAAAAAAACAACAGTTGTCATAGGTATTATTGGCATACTCGTAACAAGGAAGAAAACGCGAAAATTAAAAGAGATTCTGCCATAAGCTATTGTAATTAAGTTTATGGATTCTGCAGCGCAAACAGCAATAGATTTTTTTATCAAATTTCTCTTCTGTATTAAAGTGTGTGCAGAAATCTAGAATCGTTTTAGGCAGAAATAGTTAAGCAGCCACTATACAATAGCTAGTTGGCGACTCAACGGATATATGATTTATTACACATATGCCCACGACTATATTCCCCGAGGGGGGTAGTCAGAGATATTCTGAAACCTCAGAACATCCACGTTTCACCAGTAGTACCGAAACTCTGTCCAGTGTGACGGGGAGTGAGCCCGTCGCCACTTATAACGGACAGTGGGTACAATACACGCCTCGAAATTGAAGCATGCAGGTTTCCTCACGATGTTTTCCTTCACCGAACGAATAATATGTATGATTTATTAACTGTGCTTTTGTGGGCTTTTTGGTTAAATTTTTAGAGATGGCTAGTTTACACTCATTAAGATGATAGGCGGGCTGAAATGCTAATTCGGAGAATAGGTCACTTTTACGACTGTATACGTATTTATCAGATCCGCCCCATCCATACACCCCGCCGACTAGAGATTCCCCTGTTTTCTCCTCCAAAACTAAACCGATTTTAATAATTCTTTCAAGAATAATATAAGAAAGACTTTGGCTATGTCCGTCGTTTTTCTTTTTTTGTTTATATTCGTCAAATTTGTTTACTGGATGTATGGGTCATTTTCGAAGGTTCTTACAGTAATTAATTAATGCAAAAAAGCAAATCACAGGGACATGGCAGAGGTGACATAGATTGTGTGGTAAAAAAATATTTGTTCTAGTGTTATTATCCAGGGAGAAAACAGGGGAATACGTATTTATGGAGAAAACTGTACTCGTCTATCCTCTTAAAGAACCCTGTTTAGTTGCTTCGTATGCTACCAACTGGGAGACATTGATTATAGCATACATGTATTAAAAGTCGGAATTATAGCGACAAAGAGCGTGACTCAAATAAGACTGGATTAAAAAAATTACATACGGAACCCTTAAGCTTCTCCCACTGTTACGCATTTCTATCTTAATATTTTAAACTTCATAAGATCTAAGCTAAGGTCTACATTTTAAATTACTTTGGATTATTACGATTATTTCAAGAAATATTACTCGGCGGTGTGTTTTTAAGGCTGTTTAAGGCTGCACCGAGCCTATTGTGCTGCCCCCAATCGTATTTTTTTTATTTCTTAACAATTAAACAATATTTCCAAAAAACAAGAATGTCATATTGTAGTCATTGCTGATTTTCAATTTATCGGGTCACTGCGCATTTGTTTTTATAATGTTCGTAGTTATTATCGTTAAAACCGCCAAAAGTGGCCACTTTTGGCGGTTTTAACGATAATAGCTACAGGCATAAAACATAATAATCCGTAATGTTTCGATAAATTGAAAGTCAATCAGGACTACAATGTGACATTCTTGTTTTTTGGAAATATTGTTTAATTGTATAGAAATAAAAAAAATACTATTGAGGGCAGCACAATAGGCTCGGTAGGCTCTTAAGGTGGTTGCAGAGGTGTCAATTTTATGCAAAAGTTTAACGCGTAATAAACTTAGACGGCATTAATATAAGTAATAATTAATATTTATGGAAAAATTGTTTGGGGAATCTAGATGCCGCGTATCAAATAAAATATGCAATTATTATATAATTACGAAGATACAAAGCTTTGAAATTTTGTATGAAAAATTTTGTGTTACTTACACGTGTTAATCGAGTAGAATCCCCGTTTTGTATGGGACAATTGGGACAGCAGATTTTTTCCCCCGATTTCGATGTTGGTCCCATAGAGAAAGTTGTTAAGTATCATTGTCTGATCATCCTCTTAAAAAACTGTCAGCATATAAAGGCTGGTGATCCCTGAACATCAATCATCATCAGTCATCACGGGTCGAAGATGAGGGAACAAGCTACTAAGTTAGGTATAAGATATGAAAGGTTACATAGTACATTCCCTTTGAAGCGGGCCGTCTCGCGAGAGTGAGACTGATGCGATGACAGCCTGACGTGGAATCCTCAAGTTTTCACTTACTAATTCATAAACAGACATCAAGCCGTGTTCGCGTTTTGTTCTTTTGAAAAATGTCTTTTTTAAATTCCTCTGTTTTATCAGAAATTTTATAAAAAGTGTGTCTGTGTACCTTGACGATATTTAAAAAACTTACGATACTTAATGGTTTTAGGTGTCCCTGGAGTGCGATTTTTGAATCTCATTCGGTGAGCTCAGCTGTTAAAAATGTCAAAATTACTACGGAGATACGCATCTTTTAACTGCTGATTTGACTTTCAAAAATCGCTCACCTGTAGTATGATTTTTGAAAGTAAACTCAGCAGTAGAAAGATGCACATCTCCATAGTTATTTTGACATTTTCAACTGCTGAGCTCACCGAATGAGATTCAAAAATCGCACTCCTGATTTAACAAATTTTTTTTTTGACAAATTTACGGACTTTTTGTCCGTCTGTTTGTTTGTTTGTTCACGCATCACCCGAAAACTACTGAATACGTTACAGGGTCGAGCAGCTATTGACATAATTTTCTTTGGAACAACCCATTCTTTTTTCACGATTTCGGTAGTAGCCACTAGTAAAAGTTGCTCAGGAGTGAGATTTTTGAATCTCATTCGGTGAGCTCAGCTGTTGAAAATGTCAAAATAACTATGGAGATACGCATCTTTTTGCTGCTGATTTGACTTTCAAAAATCGCACTCCAGTTTGATGGTTGGATTGGAGGCATCCAGATATTACGCATTTAAGTAAACTGCATATTAGCGAAAACTATTCGTTTAGGTCCCGTGATAGAATAGGTAATTTAATAATCTTGTTTAATTTAATCAATATCAACATGTTTTTGGTCTTGGCTTAATTTTTTCATACCTAAGTAAGGTCAGGTAGCAAACCCTAGCTTGGCCACGATGAAGCAAAACATTGGTAACTTGGTGAATTGGTAACATGCTATAGACCTTATTAGCAAAATAAGGGAAAGTTCACAGTTCACAGACGGTATTAATACGCCTATGGGAAAAGTTACGCTATCGTAGATAAGAAATTGTGTGTTTTGAATATTTAGGTAACCCTGATTTTAACAATACAACTTTGTAACATTTCTACCTACTGAATGTTATCAAATCTGATTGCAAATGTTAGATTTGTTTGTGGATAGCAGTATCCTAATTTTCATAAAATTTCTGAATAATTAATACTAGATTACACACCGAGGGCAGGAAAGTAAGAAATGTCTCAGATCTCATGCAATTGTTGGCCAAAGCCTAGCCTAGGTCAACAAACATGTGATCTGAGGCTTTTTTATTTACTGCCCGAGGTTAGTAGGTGTACTATTTTTCTCCTCGACGGAGGTGGAAAGCGGCAACTTCGTTTAGCGCAGCGGGACGAATAGTCCAATCATTTTAGAGTTTCCTTGTATGGACACCCTAACAATAATTCATCTATCGCTGAAACTTTGCAGTGTGATAAAGTACAGTATACAGATTACGGTTGACAAATAATCTAGGACCGAAAAAAAAAACCTAGATAATTTTTCAACCGTAATCTGTATACTTTACTTTATCACACTGCAAAGTTTCAGCGATAGATTAATTATTGAGGGTCAAACCCTAAAATGATTGGGCTAGAAGGCACTGACGGAGCGGCAGATGTCAGTCCATAGAACCACACCCGGTGCGTCAATGCCTCACCGTGTGTGCTTCTACGTGCGGTTTTATACAACTCCTTGCTTCTCAAATGACGGACTGACGTCTGCCGCTGCGTCAATGCGTCATCGTGTGTGAACCCACTAAATCACTGATTTGAATTATTTTTCCCTCAGGAACCATGCAGTCAGCCGCAAGAATTGCCGTTTCAGTATTTTTGCTAACATCCGCCCTCGGAAGTGCTTACCGTGACCGTGAGTAAACAAATACATTTTATATTTTATTTTCCAATGTAAAGCCACGGACTTGAATAAAAGACGGACGTAATCTCGTCTAATCACGAGTGAAGCACCTATTTCTTTTGTGTGCGTACTGTCACGCGGTACATAATGGTGAAGGGTGTCGGACCTGCGCCTAGAGCTAGTGCATCTGTGTGAGTGTAGGTCCCTTGTAGAACAAACTAAAATGTAGGACCTTGCATGCTTCACATCTTTTTAGTGTCACATTACGTCCGTCTTTTTTTCAGGTCCGTGTGTAAAACTCGAAGAAATAAGATTTTATAGACGACTTGTTACCCGGGCGTTTCGAAAACAAGACAACACAAAGAGCTGTTACGTTTTGATTGTGTTAATAATTTGTAAAGCTTCTATGATAAAATTGTAAGTAGGTGATTATATTATTATTACGCATAACTTTATTTAATACTAGAGTTTACTCGAGACTTCGACCGCACAAATAACACAGGGTCCGTCTTAGTTCGCTGACAGTTTTTTAAGGGTATGACCAGACACTCAAACTGAACAACTTTTTTTATGGGACAAACATCAAATCGCGAGAAAAAATCTGCTGCTGGCTCGAGTGTTTGCAGTTTTGTATGGCACCGCTAATTTTTTTTGCGAAAACTTTCAGTATATTAAGAATAGATAGGTACATACAGCTTTAAATTAATAACAGTGTATTCGCAAACAAATTCTTTGTTGGTTTTTAGGGTTCTGTACCCAAAGGGTGAAAACGGGACCCTATTCATAAGCCTACGCTGTCCGTCCGTTCGTCCGTCTGTCTGTCTGTCTGTCCTACCTATGGATGTAGCTTTTGAACCGTAATAGCAAGACTGTTGAAATTTTCACAGAATGTGCGTTATTATACCGGATTTACTAAAAAAAACGGTCAAGAGAGAGTCGGGCTACTGGCGCACAAAACCACCACAAAACCATTCTCCGGGACCAAGACCGACTCACACTTGGCCGGTCGTTGTTGTTATACTGTAGAGTTTGTTCTATAATCACACCAAGTTTGACGCTTGTATGTATTACCATTTGTATTACAACAAAGAGAGAAGAAAAAACGTCGATAAAAACTAGTTTCTTGTTGAAAACCCCCCTTAATT
This sequence comes from Agonopterix heracliana, assembly GCA_963693445.1. Classification (NCBI taxonomy): domain Eukaryota; kingdom Metazoa; phylum Arthropoda; class Insecta; order Lepidoptera; family Depressariidae; genus Agonopterix; species Agonopterix heracliana. The sequence goes on from OY856321.1 coordinate 8,241,528, forward strand.
TTTAACTTTTTGTAATTTTTGTTATTTGTTAACAAATCCTCCGTAATAACGTATATTCTGTGAAAATTTCAACTATCTGGCTATTGCGGTTCAAAAGTTACAGCCCTAAATGCGAAGGACGGGCGGACGTTTTATAATAGTTAGACGGATAACTTCAGCAACAACTTTTACTATGGAAGCCAACATCGAAGCAGTCCCATAAATTTGAGTCGAATAGCTGGTACAGTTTTGTATGGGACAGCAGATTTTTTTTTTTCGCAATTTCGTATTTAGCTCCATAGTGAAAGTCGTTCAGTTTGACAAGTAGAATACATGCTGAAGTTATCCGCTCATCATCATCATATCGTATGGCATTTTTGTCTTCCTGCTTGGATCCGAGGGGGGGGGGGTTAAATTTCGAGGTCGAGGTGTTTCAGCCAGTCTTCCGCTGCCGGGGTTAGCCTGTGGAGTTCTTCGATTCCACCGGGGAAACGGCGCAGAGTGCACTCGTTTACCACATGGGAGAGGGTCTGGTCAGGTACCCCGCAGTCGCAGGTTGGAGACTCCCTCAAACCCCACTTGTGGAGGTGATAGTTAGTCCTTCCGTGGTTGGTTCTGAACCGGTTAAGCTTAACCCAGGTCTTACGGTCCTTTTCAAAGCCAGCCGGTTTGACAGTCGGGTCTCGCACGAGGCTTGCATGCGGATGGTCAAAAAGGCCCCAATCTGCCCGCCATGCGCTATTTACATCGTACTGGGACTGAATTCGGTCGTCGGTCCAGATAGGTGATCTGGATGGAAGACGGTATGTAGGAATCGAGTCCAGCGTTTTCCTGATAGGCATGGGGGCCGCATAATTCAGTTATCCGCTGTGATATAAAATTTACCCTGTATATAAAAACGGTAAACCAAACAAGCGTCAAACTTGGTGTGATTATAGAGCAAACTCTACAGTATAACAACAAATAATAAATACCGGCCAAGTGTGAGTCGGTCTCGCGCTAAAGTTCCCGGAGAAAAAATACTTTTTTAGAATTTAAGACGCTCTTATCCCGTCGAGGCCGTTTTTTGAACACGATTGAAAGTGTTTTAAACTGTGTTTTAAAGTCTGAAATTAAATTATGTCTTATTTAAGGATCGGGCGGATGGGCGACTGTTCTCAATTACACGATTAGATTAAGTTTACTCGATAGAAAAAAATCCCAAAGTTACCCCTTTTTGTTATGTTTTTTCAATACTATGATTAAACTGCTGATATTTAACTTTTTATTCTTGTACTTAACTAAATACATTAAATATTTCTAGTGAACTCAGGAGAAGTTTTAGCTTAGAAACTCCCATGAGCAAAGATATTGACGAAAAACACGTTTTTTTGCGATCCTGCTTACAATTGGAGCGGGATGGCTAATTGTAAACTTATGCTTGCAAGAAAGAGACGCTTGCAGTGGGATAACCTAGCCTTAAGTTTATGTGTTGTGTGGTGGTGTGGTACGGAACCCTCGGTGCGCGAGTAGCCCGACTCACACTTGACTGGTTTTATATTTAATTTAATTCCCATGTCGATTTCTCACAAACGATTTATTATATTGTGAATGAATGAATGAAAATTATAATATCGTATAGTGGGTATGATACTTAAATATCTTGGATATTGTCACACAAATTATCTTGTCACATTTAAAGTACCAGAATCTAGCCAGGAGTGCGATTTTTGAATCTCATTCGGTGAGCTCAGCAGTTGTAAATGTCAAAATTACTATGGAGATATGCATCTTTCTACTGCTGATTTGAATCTCAAAAATCATGCTGCAAGAGTGCTATTTTTGAAAGTCAAATCAGCAGTACAAAGATGCGTATCTCCATAGTAATTTTGACATTTACAACTGCTGAGCTCACCGAATGAGATTCAAAAATCGCACTCCAGGAGTGCGATTTTTGAAAATGTCTAAATTACTATGGAGATACGCATCTTTTTACTGCGGATTTGACTCTCAAAAATCGCTCTCCTGTAGTATGATTTTTGAGAGTCAAATCCGCAGTAGAAAGATGCGCATCTCCATAGTAATTTTGACATTTTCAACTGCTGAGCTCACCGAATGAGATTCAAAAATGGCACTCCTGGACTTGTATTATGATGACTAGACAACGATATAGAATACATAATAATATGTAGATACAAACATCCATGACTCGGTTACAAATATTCATATTCATCATACAAATATTTGTCCCTTACGGGATTCGAATCCGCGACCCTTGGCACAGCAGGCAGGTTCACTACAGACTGTGCTATCTGGTCGTATGTTATTGGTGTGTGAGCAAGTAGTCCCTCGGGTTCCACCCAAACTGACTTTAATATTTGGAGTAGTTACTGGTAAATTAAACTTTAATTATCTCTCATCCTCACCTCAACTATCCATTAATAATTCATTTATTTAATCGGGATTTAGGTAGGTAGTTAATAATTTCTAAGATCCACATCTATCGAACTTAAGTAGATAAGTACCTAATAAGAATTTAAATATTTCACAACAATAACTTTAAGATGGGTAGTTAGCTATGTAGATACTTATTTGTTTCAAGAATAGCCCGCGACTTCGTCCGCATGAATTATATACCAGGTTTTAAGTCAGATCATAAGCTATCAAATAAAAAGTTTCATCAAAATCGGTGCAGTAGTTTTTGCGTGATGCGCGAACAAACAAACAAACAGACAGGCAAAATTTCATAATAAGGTTGATTTCGAGTCAGGATACCTAAAAATGGTTTTTAGGTAACAAAGGGGTAGGGGGTAGTCAGAGATTCTGAAACCACGGAAGATCCACGTTTCACCAGTAGTACCGAAACTCTGTCCAGTGGGGGTGAGCCCGTCGCCACTTATAATGGACAGTGGGTACAATACATGCCTTGAAATTGAAGCATGCAGGTTTCCTCACGTTGTATTAACAACTCACATATAAAACCTTCATTCTCTTCCCTTAGTTGGTTTCGGTGCAATCTTCCATTCATCCATACTTCCATACTATTATTATAAAAGCGTAAGTTTCTGTCTCTTACGTTTTCCTTAGAGATAGCTTGAACTCTATGGAAGAACAGGTATAAAAATCCCACCCAGATAAAGTCGGGGGAAACAACGATCTCTCATACAGCTGCCATATAATAATTTATATGAGCACTTTCTTACACAATCTTTCTCACAATCCATCCATCTTTTCTTCGGCCTTCCTCTCCTACCGCAGATGTCGCGTAATATGACACTCATCTCTCCACATTACAAATGTCCATACCAAGATTATCCATTTCCCTTAACTTTTGTCACAGGTGCTACTTAAAATTTCCTCTGATAGAACTAACTTTGTTAGCTCAGCGACCCAGAGTGAATTTTAGCCTCTAAAACTAAAAAGTACCATCTTTTCCCGATCTTTCGCGACCTCTCGCCAGTACCTGGCTTCAAGCTCATGTTGGTCAGCCTTTACTATGTCGCTTACTATATTTCTTAGATTAATATGTAAGTACCTATATTGGTTACTATATTTCTTAATACCTAGGGGGACCCACTGGACGTCCGCCATTAGACTGAAAAAAATTTGTTTACTTCAACCAAGATCTTGTTTATGATAATCATGCATCATGAATCGATATGAGCCTGTCAACATCATGACTTCTGTGACTAAGAGAACTTTGTTAAACGAATTCGGCTTGCTGTTACAACTACCATCTTTTGTTTTTAGTAAACAATAATAACGTCATTTCAATTATTTTGGCGCTGACTAAGGGCCTGTTTCACCAATTCTGAATAAGTTCTTGTTAGCTTATCCGACAGATATTTTGACATAATTTCATACAAAATATCTCAAACTATCTGTCGGATAAGCTAACAAGAACTTACGCAGAAGTGGTGAAACAGGCCCTAAGAGAAAATACTTCGTAGTTGGAGCGCATTTTTTTCAGTGTAGGTCGGGTCGACCCAGATGTTACGCTTTTCTGACATGACCCATTCTTTGCGTTAGCGTACATTTTCTATGCCCATTCTATCTAAGTGGCCAAGCCAAAGGAGCTGAGGCGGTGTTCCTGATGAAATCTGTGAATTTTGTGAGAAAAACTGTTATTGATGCGATGAACAATTTATGTTGGGGTGATTAAAAACTGACATCACACGAATTAACGTTCCAAAACAATAAGTATACCTATACAGGGTCCTTCTTAATTTGCTGACACTTTTTGTAATGATCAGACCATCAAAATGAACAAATTTCTCTATGGGACCAACTTCGATCAACAATATCCAACTAGATAACGCGTCAGCGCTCAAAACATGTCCCGGAAAATAACGCCTCACTATTGGAGTGAGGTCTTATTTTGAATTAGTTGCGTTCGAACAAAGCCAACGTAAGCACGTATATTCACGAGGACAGAATTTCTCTTTGATTTTGTATGCGACCCGTTATCTAGTTGTATATTGTTGATCGAAGGGGACCAACATCGAAATCGCGAAAAAAAATCTGCTGTCCCATACATTTGGCTCGAGTAGGTTTGCCATTTTGTATGGAAGAGCAGATTTTTTTTTCGCTATTTCGATGTTGCTGCCATAGAGAAAGTTGTTCAGTTTGACGATCTGATCATCCTCTTAAAAAAGTGTCAGCATATTAAGTTGGACCCTATACAAGGTGTTACAAAAATACAAATAAACATTTAAGGGGGTGGTTTAGACCATCAAACTCAACAACTTTCACTATGGGACCAATATCGAAATCGCGAAAAAAAAATAAAAATTTGTCTATACTCTACAAATCGACTCAAATCCAAAATATGTATGGGATAACAGTTTTTTTTTTGCGATTTCGATGTTGGTCCCATAGAGAAAGTTGTTCAGTTTAACGGTCTAAACCGCCCCTTAGGAGTTTTAAAAATTTATTCTTACTTATGTAACACCCTGTGTATTCAAAAGCAAATCACTTAAGGCTCTTAGGTACTTCCTACTATTTAACGGTTCACTTACCCTTAACTGCTAAGATGCTAAAGAGTTGCAGTTGGTTAATATTTGATAAGACGGGAAATTAAATTGTGTATTAAGGTTAAGGTGAAACATCACACCGCTTCGAACTTCGGCACTAATCCTAGTTTGTTCCATTTTCATGCCTCAACCCATGTATTTTGGTATTTTACGTATCTCAAAAAAATATTGAGTAACGACTTTTTCTTAAATACCTAAGCGCAGTTTCGATATTACTGGTGAAACGTGGATGTTCTGAGGTTTCAGAATGTCTCTGACTACCCCCTCGGGGAATATAGTCGTCCTAAGCGCTCTTACAGACGAGCGACACTTTGCGGTCGCAGAGGGTCGTCGCGCGCCCGTAAAGTCTATGAGCGCGACCATTTGCGACCCACGGCGGCGAACGCAAAGTGTCGCTCGTCTGTAAGAGCCCTTAGCCAAGCTGCGGCTAGTCAAAAATGTATGTTTTGCTGGAATCGCTAAATAGCAACAAAATATTATATCGAATGCATCGAGTTGAGCAAGAGTTAGATTTCTAAGGTCATTTCGCTTCGCAAGTGCTTGCTTTTGTTCAGAATGCAGACGCGCGTTTCATCAAAAGCGAAGTGAGACGAATTTCTGATACTAGGTTCGGATTTGAGTGTAGAATCGTCATACAGGTTGTGAAATTGACAATAATACCGGACGGAGGTTATACCTATATTTATTTATTTATTTTATTCATTTATTCAATATAAATTTAAGTGCATAAAATATAGGCACAAAAACAATGAATAAATTAAGTAAAAACCCTATGAACAAAACACCTCATTTAAGGCTAGGATATCCCAGTGGAAGCGTCTCTTTCTTGCAAGCATAAGTTTACAATTAGCCATCCCGCTCCAATTGAAAGCAGGATCGCAAAAAAACGTGTTTTTCGTCAATATCTTTGCTCATGGGAGTTTCTAAGCTAAAACTTCTCCTGAGTTCACTAGAAATATTTAATGTATTTAGTTAAGTACAAGAATAAAACGTTAAATATCAGCAGTTTAATCATAGTATTGAAAAAACATAACAAAAAGGGGTAACTTTGGGATTTTTTTCTATCTAGTAAACTTAATCTAATCGTGTAATTGAGAACAGTCGCCCATCCGCCCGATCCTTAAATAAGACATAATTTAATTTCAGACTTTAAAACACAGTTTAAAACACTTTCGTTCGTGTTCAAAAAACGGCCTTGACGGGATAAGAGCGTCTTAAGGCCTCGCCTTGGGGCGCCGTACCCAGGAGGCTGGCAGCAGGTCCCCCTCTGGATTGCTAGGCTTATCCGCCGGAGGAAGGTGCCAACTCTCCTGTCGCCTGTGCAATAATATAATTATTGTATAATTGTATGTGTGTGTATAATTATTACGAACCGTGTCCGTCCACCATAAACAGTTAAGAGTAGAGTCTCAAATATAATAAGGTCTAAACTGCTAACCTTTGTTATAATCCTACTAAATGTAAATGAGACGAGACGAGAACTGTTTAAGACATAGGAGGTATTATTAATCTTTCTTATACTTTCTTCTTCGTATCTTGTGGGCAAGCCCTACCCTGGTGTCAGAGTTTATTCAAACCGCCTTATGGCCTCTAATAAGCCATTTTCATGCCAGACCCACCCTATCTACCATCCTCTATTATAGCCGACTACATCGTCACGGGTTCAAGTCCCTCCCTATACAAAAATGTTTGCAATCTTTAATTTGATTGTTTTAGTATCTATAATAAGCAATAGATTTAGCAAATCTACGATATGTTATTATTAAATACAAGTTGTTTTGTTTTAGTTAAAAACTGTGGTAAATAGGTAATTTGAAAAGGCGTTCATACTTAGGTTTTAGAATTTTAAATAAAACATTTATCTTAAAGCAAGCTATTATTATTTCAATTATTGTACACAATACGCACGTAAAAACAAACGTTTCTATTAGGCATTGATAAAAAAAACGAAATCTTAAAATTCTGAAACCTCTCAAGATTGTTCTAATAACAGACTTCTGAAAAATAAATTTCGTAACAATAGATAAACGATGTAAATCTATAACAATAACACGTGAAGCGGTAAAAGTATGGAAACAAAAACAAAGGGTAGAACGTTGGATTGAAATCGATGGGAAGTTCGTGGAAGCACGGAAGGCATCGAATGGAGGCATTTATCAGTCAATTTGTGTGATCCTTTCTGACGACGGGTTTTTTTATAGACTTATTCCATCGAGTATCGTCTAAAATACATTGCCAGGTTTCAAAAGAAACTTAGGCCACCAGTGTCCAGTGTACACATAACCAAACTATATTGGAAATAATAGTATGAAATGCCAATTATTAAAATTGCAAAGGAAAAGGGTTATAGAAAGTTCGTGGTTTGCAATTCTACTATGCAAAATTAGATATATTTTATGCGTAGTTTTACCTGTTTTCGTGATCCGTAATATAATAAATATAGTTTATAATTTCATTATGATCCCGGGATCGGTTGGGAGTAGGCTTTTTATACATAGAGAAAGAAAGAAATCATACAAAAACAATGTCTTTATCTTCGATAACAAAACAATTGCGAATTTCTAGTAATTCATAAATAGTGCGAGAAATTATGAATGAATATTTTATCAATTCTTACTAAATCTAATTTGATGTCAACTTCTCTGGGTCTAAATCCGGCGTGCCTTTTTGTACTATCAGTACAAAATAAGAATATGCACCAGCTTTTAAGACCGTAGGCTATTTCATTTCATCTGGTTACGTATTTTCTGTGTTATGGCGTAGGTAGGTATGCTGTGATACCTAGGTATAATAGGCATCCAGTGCTGGCACATATCGCTCCGCCGCATCTCAGACGGACACGGGCGGCTTCTGTTGAATGGGCAAAGGCACAAAACTATCTACAGCCATACCAGATGCCTATTATCTCGTCTGCCATCCCGCAAACCTATCTGGTCAGATGAGGAAGCCACGTCGCCTTTCGATGTCAGCCCCCGATGGCACGCCGCACAGTGGTCTTTGGGAGGAAAAAAGTAAAAAAAATAAGTAGTTCTCTGAATTGAAATTTATGTTTGATCTTATAAAAGACACCTAGCCAAACGTATTACCACATGAATAAAACACACAACTATTTGTTGTAACTGAGTAACTTGTACATAAAGTAACACTAAACCAAACAAGTATTTTTAAACGAATTTTTGTGTACTATTTCGAACATGGCATAGTTCAAACTCGTGAAGCTTTGGATTTATTTCGACATTTATTACGAAAGGTTGTACCTTTGTCTATATAAAACCAATATTGTTACATAATTAAATTCTGCTTAAATATTAAAATTCGTTGTTTTATATTTTGTTGTTTTTATTTCACTTTTTCTGTCATTCTTGATCCATAAGTTTTTATCGCCGAGCTGCGCCAGGCTGATTTATACATAGGATTATAGGGAAAACCCTCACAAAGAATTGAGAACCAAATTCAGCTGCCCCCATCTGACCCCTGGTTTTTAAACTGACCTTAACTAACCTAGAGTAAGTTTAGCAAAAGATCATTAGTTGAAAATGAGCTATGAAATCATTATTTATAGTGACAATAGTTATCTTAATTCGTTAGAAATAATGTATTTCGTCGTTCCATAATATTTAAAAAAAAAAAAAAAAATTATTTCTTATGCCATGTTTTCAACTTTGACTGCATATATCTAGAGATACAAGCATTATAACGACTAAGTTTGTATCTGTAGTTTGTACCATTTCACAAGACCTACCCAACGACACCCCACTCGATTCATTAGAAAAAAAAAAAAATTCAACCTACTTTTCTTTGTAATTAAAAAAAATTTTTTTTTCTTACCTGCCATATTTTTGTGTATGGGTTATTGTTATCTGTCTACATGTCATATTACGATTCAATAGGTGCAAAAATGAGTGAGTAATTGAGGTGGGGCATACAGACAGACAGATAGACAGACAGGATAGATGAAAGTATAAGGTTCCTTGTTTGACTACGGAACCCTAAAAGTAAATAATTGAAAAAAATCGTTAGAAAAATTATAGCACAAATTTTATTCCACTGAAACCTTTTTTTTACTCAAAGGTTTTAGTGGAATAGGTTTAGAAGTATACATTTTACCAATAAACCAAAAGAATAATCAACAATATACACGAAATGTATGAAAAAATCAACCCAAGGTTACATTTCGAGTCATTAAACAATATTTTCCGCGCGTCCATACAAAGCTTCCCACTGTGCGCCGCGTGGCAATCTGAAATGCAGTCAGGCACAGACTTGGTCTCCGATCCTACAAAGCAGCTTCCTGGTTTCCAACTAGACCGAAAATCGTGGGCTAGCTTGAACAGAATTAGAACAGGTGTAGCCCGGTGTAACTTCCACCTCCACAAGTGGGGCATAAAAAGCTCACCCGAGTGCGACTGTGGGGCTCCGGAGCAGACTATCGAGCACATAGTTAACGAGTGCCTTGGCAGAAGATTTGACCGAGGAACCCGGGAACTAAACGAACCAACCCCGAGAGCCAAACTATGGCTTAAAACTTAAATTTTTTATCTCCGCAGGAATAGAAAGCCATACGAATATAATAGGCATCAAACATTTATGTTGACGATGTCTGAAAGAATTAATTATCTCTCACAATACCGTGTCTGTGTTGGTGCCTGATGATAATAGTATTGTGTGTGTAGTAACAGTAAATTAAAATTCGTGAGATAATAACAATAAATATAATGTGGACATTATAATTTATCACACAGACTATCTAGCCCCAAATCCGTGTGACAATGAGTTGCTAACTATTAAACGAAATATACTACATTTTATAATAAAACCGGACTTATTTTTGGATAGGTTTATGTTAAATGAGGACAAATATTCTTGTATTGTTTGTTTTGATGCCGTTATCTCAATGGTTCTAATAATTATAATGAACAAATAAAAGACTCATGATTCCGAAAAGACATTTTGCTTCAAAACATTTTTTTAACCAAAATCCTACTATGTTTTATTTAAATTGTTAGCATAATACCTACTTTCTTAGTCCAGACTAGATTCTGAAACTTTCATTTCATTGGGACTGGTAGATTCTGGAACATACCCATAGGTAATCTGTGTAACAAATCAACCACAAGCTGTCTCCTCCATCTCGGCCGTACATCCTGTGCAGTCCATAATCCTCACTTATTTCAGATAACGGCGCAAAGCTGCGCAGGGATGGAATCCTGAACCTGTACCCGTTCCCCAGGGTCGGCAGAGCCTCACACAGGACCTGGCAGGTCCCTCTCAACGACTTATTTATAGGTAAGACACTTCAGGCACTTTAGTTCATCACCATTTGACTTAAATAACAACACAGAGGGCCTAGCATGATGTGCGCGACAATGTTATCCCGCGCCTTTTCTCTCACTCTGTTAGGCGCTAAGTGAAAGAGAAATAAGGTGCGACTTTCCTATGTCTAGCCCATAAGTAATAATTTCTTTATTACCTATGCATTAATAATAATCATCATAATCGTTGTCTTTCGCTGAACATAGGCTTATCCCAAGCATAAATAGAATAGAATAGAATAGAATAGAATTAACGAATTAAAGAACGTAATATAGTATATTATGTTTATGATCCCAAGGCCAGCCTCTAGTATGATTTCGCGACGCGCTTTCGCTGCATAGCCTGCTAGCATACTGAGGACATAGGAATATAGCTATCTCTTCAGCCTCTGGTTCCGTCCAGTCCGCTGGATTGAGTTTCTCCTCTAGAAAACCAAGAGCACAACGAATTATTTTGTTCACATAACCTGGGGATTTGAACTCCTATCGACACCTTGCATTCAAACGTCTCAAGTGCCACCCTTTTTACCAGAATACGAGCCATCAGAAAAGCGACAACTCTACGCTTTTCCAAGAGTGGGCCGCGGAGACTCATCTCTCCTCCGACCTGAGACGCACTCCGTCCAGCTCCAAGCATCTCCCATCCAACGCTCCGAGAGCCCCGGCATGTGGTTCGGACCCAGGCTCGGCAGGGCATTAAGGACTGAGGATGATGGTATGGTATTTTCTTAAAGCACAGTTTAGTCTCCATCCAGAGCCTCTGTAGTCCATCCTGTTAAAAGCTTCTCCCAACCAACGATCCGGGAGCTGCTTGTGCTTTGGAATGGGACGAAGCTTTCGACCAAGACTCGACAGGGCCTTAAGGACTGAGGATGATGGTACGGTATTTACTTAAAGATCATTCTAGTCTCCTACCAGAGCCTCTACACTTCGTCCGGCTCAAAGCTTCTCCCATCCAATGCTCAGAGAACTGCATACGGTTTGGACCAATACTCGACAGGGCCTTATAGGGACTGAGGATGATGGTACGGTAATTATTTAAAGAAAAAACAGTATATTCTTTGACCTGAGCCACTGCAGTCTATCATCCAGCTAAAATCTTCACCCATCAAAACTGCCGGGAAAATAAGAAACTTTGAACTCAAGGATGTCAAATTAGTAAGGCAGATTTGTTTTCTCACTTTCGAGTTCAAGTTCGTCTTTCGAGTTTGTGATGTACAGAATAGCAAAGCAGCTAGACAATTCATTTGATAGGCGTAAGATTGTCAGGTTTATCTTGAAACCAGTTACTTACCTATATTTATGTGAAGAAAAAATCGTTCTCCGGTAATGGTACTAGCACATTATAAGAAAGAGTATCTTACTACATACTGTACGGACTCTCCTTACGCCCCACCATTTTTAACCTCACCCCCTCGTGGCAAACGGGTGGCAGAAAGCAGTATTCAATTTCCTCCTCTCACTCAGTAGGATCGCATATGCTGTATAACTGACAGCTAAGTGTACACTTGTACAGGGTGTGGTACTCGTTTGGCGGAATACAAAAGGCAAACATAATATTAGATACTTTCATGGACATGCTAATCAACAGTATGCCATAATTAGACTTGTAATCAAGTAAGGTCCTTCAGAGGACCGCTATCAACTTTCCACACACAATCGCCACGTCCGAAGGCTTTTGTGTGGCTTCTGGAGATTTTCTTCCAATTACTTCACGATTAATTCCTAACCAATTATCATTATTTTAGCTATATACCCTAGTTGGTAGAGTAATTGACACTTCAGTCTCTTTTCTACATCTATTGTTACCGATTCTAATAATATTCGTCTTCATTTTACATTTCCCTGTTTCTTATTCTCTTTCTTTTGTCAGATATCACAATCCAGAACGAGAACAGCGAACGAAGTGAACCAGAGCAAATGGAAACAGATCACATCGAACGAAAGAAGCGTCAAACGAAACTGTTGTAATCATAACAATGTGCATTCTAGCTGCAATACCATTTCTATAACGCAACGACTGAAGAATTATAAATGTTAATTTCGTCCTAGACTTAACTTTACCTCATAGTATTTGCTACTTAAGACCTCTCTACCGTTTATTTAGTAATTCGAAATTGTTATTATGCCCAAAGTATTAAATACTTATAAATAAGAAGTAATTTGTCACATTATTTAAAACATTGTACGAGAACAATTTACTATAAGTATTTAAGTAGAAGGGCCTTTTCACTCTGGCGACTTTCTAGCGACAACGTTAGCGTAGAACACGATTTGATATCCGCTAGTGTGACAGGGCCTAAAACTCTAGTTTTAAGAATAAAATGAATGCCAAAGTTATTTCGAGGGCTGGGTGGATTTCAAAATGTTCTAAAATCTTGTTGTTTCATTGAAATCCAAAAGATAATTTTGGCCAAATTAATAATTATATTTATTAGATTAAAATAAAGAACAGATGTTTATATACACATAGAGTTTATTGAAATAAAAACGTCACTTATAATAATGCCTTCGGTTTCTTATTTAATAAACTCAAACCGAGAGTCTCTTTACCTCGATAAGTCAAGATACAATACATCCTATGCAAAAAAAGAAATGGAATTACCTGCAACAAATATAGAGACATTCCTTCTCAAAGTATATGCTCAATACACTACTTAAGAGGATATAATAGAAAGATTTGTTTCTAGATTGTTTCTGCAAAATTTCATTGACTTTAATTGTTTAGTATTGAAAATATCACAATAGTACGTTTGTATGGAGCGCGATCCGACAAAAGTATTACACGTGCCAACTAAAGAGTAGAAACTATCCCTACTGTTGGTACCTACTGCTTGATTAGTGTATTGTGATATCAGATTTCTGCTTTTCAATCAATATCCTGTTTTTTCCAAACATATGAAAGTCTTCTGGGAAAATAAGACAGAAATAAAAGTACGAAACCAAATATTAGGCTTTCCTTCGATATTTTAGAACCCAGTAAGTATAATTTTTAAGATTCTACGAATCTTAGCTTTTTCCGTTTTCCTGTATTTTAAGGACGAGCTTATTAGTGAACTGTGAAAAGGATTCTTCTAGGAAACCAGCTAAGGCGGAATAAAATATTGATATATTATAGTATAGGTATTATTAGCCTTAATGGAGCGTGTTATTAATTTATCTGTGGTATTACCAAGATATAGGTACTTACTTGATATCCATGAAAACAATAATCAACAGTTACCCACTATGGTTTTTTACTACAACATTTTATAACTTCAATTCCATTTAGACCTGCAAACTAATAAGATATAAAACCAGTTTTTCTATGCACCCAACCCTATGTTCCACTGCTAGAGAAAGGGGTCCGACTTAGAATACCTGCCCCAAGCAAGCCTATACCAAAAACGAAAAAAATTTGAATGCAAAATTGTTTTTCTTCTTTCAAAATTGAAATTCTTCAATTTCTTAGAAAATTAGCAAGCTAAAGGGACAATGGGCTGGTCATATCTGTAAAAGAACTGACAACCAAAGTGGAGTCCAAAAACTGGCAGGCATAGTGTGGGACGCCCTGCGGAGCTGGACCGACGACTTAAAAAAGGTAGCGGGAAGCGACTGGATGAGGAAGGACGAGGTTCGAGTTTTTTATCGCGCCAGTGGACGGTGATAGGCTGATGATGACGATGATAGATTCTAATATTAACTTGCCTGCACCTATTCACACTACGCTATCTTTACTATACTACCCTTTTCGTACCCTACTCTACCCTATTCGGCAGAAAATCAACGCCTTGCTTACCAAGTAAGGCACTACGTTGAGTCGTGACTCGTGTCCTTTTTACCATCGAGGCACACACCGCTACCACCTACTATTTCTTTTTCTGTACTCTGTTTGTTTCGTGTGTGCCTTTAATGGTGAATAATTTTTTTCTTTCTTTCTTTCTTTCTTTCTATTCATATGAGGTCTATGCTCTGCAACAGGTTGTAAATGGCTGCTGATGATGGGGTCACTATAGCGCTGAGAAATAAGTCTACTTAATCCAGTCATTCCTATGTTCTACGAAAAGTATGATTAGAACAACATTCACAATTCTAAATAAAAGTTGTTGATTAAACAGTGTATTAAAATAAAAACAGAAAAATGGTGTCACGGGATAATGGTAGATTATCCCACCGGGGGCAGTGTCTGGCAAATTAAATAAGTATTGCCCACCTACAATTAAATAAGTGTTGCCAATTTAAAACAATTCGCCCCAGACCTGACGTTTGGACAATACCAGTAAAATATGGATAGTTAGGATCATAAGTTAGGTAAAATTAGGTCCTATACAGTACACAACTACCTACCTGTGTCCAGATTTAGCTTATAATTTCTAAGTAGAGCATTACATGTGAATGTAATACGGAACAGAATAATTAATATACAGGGTGTTACATAAGTAAAAATAAATATTTATAACTCTTAAGGGGGTTGCTTAGACCGTAAAACTGAAAAACTTTCTCTATGGGACCAACATCAAAATCGCGAAAAAAAATATCTAATATCCCATAAATATTTTAGCTCGAGTCGATTTGTAGAGTATGGAACATCATTTTTTTTTTCGCGATTACTATATTGGTCCCATAGTGAAAGTTCAGTTTGATGGTCTAAACCACCCCCTTAAATTTTTATTTGTATTTTTGTAACACCTTGCATAGGGTGTTAGGGTAAATAGCAGTGTTGTGAATGTTCGCCGCTATTGATCCTCTCCTAGATCCTCTCCCTGTACCCGGACATTTTTGATTTTCATCTCGCGACCGTTTCAGTCCGAACTTCTTTGTAATAGAGATGCCAAAAAAATGTTCATGCGATTGCGAAGTTAGAATGTCTGGGTACAGGCCCAGGTTTACAGGAGTTACAGCGGTGGGAGTGTGGGGTGGGCGAATGCCCGAAAAAAAAAAACAAAGAAAGACATGGTTCGCCGATAGCACTTTAAGCTGTCGTACTAAAAACTTAATCTAAATCTGTTTGGTCGTTTTTTCGTCATTTGTACACAAATAAACGACAACCGACGAACAGGGGCAGTGTCCAGTTGCATTAAACACAAATGAACTAAGTATAAGGTAAACAGTCGTGTGCGAGGGCCGCACTCAGGGCTTTTGTACCTGCCACCTGCCCGGTTGTTGAGGTTAATGCGAATTAACCGGCGCTCTAGTTTGATGTCCAGTTTATTGGGTTACCTGTGCTGTGGCACGTGTCAATATTTACCCTATTCTTGTCATTAGGCTGCAGTTTTATTCAAGTTTACATATTAATAGAATAGGATAGAAAAACGTTATTATAATTAAAACTAACAATCTTCTTCTTCTTATCGAGTGGGCAAGCCCTGATTGCAGAGTTTATTCAAACCGCCTTACGGCCTCTGACGTAGTTTTTATGTTACGACTACTATCAGAGATAGTAGCCGGGACCAATGGCTTAACGTGCCATCCGATGCACGGAATCATCTTTCTTTTTCAGACAATCAGTTGGATTCAGCGTGCAATGCCCTAACCAACTGGGGAAAAGCGCAGAAAGTAACATCACTAGATGTCCCCCGTGGGAATCGAACCTACGATCTCCGTGTCAAGAGCCCAATGCTCTGAACCATTAGACCATGGACAATATTAAAACTACCTACAGGCAGATGAAATTAACAACAGTTCAATCAGTCAAAAAGCCTTCCCCGTTCCCCGTCTCACGTTTCCGCGTTGGATGACGATGGACAACCTCTGCATCAAGTATTACCTGGAGCGAGTCGTTCTCCTGGGGTCGACGACCAAGCTTTTTGACGAAGCTCAAAGCTTCCGACCGCCACCAGCCCGTTGGTCTCAAAGGCCAGTGGCACGAAATAATAATGTGGCACCAAAGACGAGTAAATGTCCCGCTTTTGGTCAGCCGCTACTTCGGCGGCGGCCCTTGCAGATCTAACCGTGCTGATGAGATACAAGGCAGCGAGAGTGCTGACGCACGTGGCGTCCCATACCAGGCACTTTCATCTCACTGCAATTATAACAAACAAAACTAAAAATGTTTTCTTCAATCGTTTGAGCTATTTCGCATGACACATGCTGACAAAACTTATCATACCCAATTATAAGGTGCGTTTCCACTGAAGCGGAGAGGGGCGAAGATATGTCAAATCAACCATTAGAATCGCTCGATTCCGTCAAGCTGAGTCCGCTGCTCCGCTCCGCTCTGCTTCAGTGGAAACGCACCCCTAATATCGATTCTGGAACTTTTGTCCGACAAACAGTTGACCGACATTAGGTACTTTGGGCCAACATAACGTTTGACCGACATTACTTTGGGCCGACATAACGTTTGACCGACATTACTTTGGGCCGACATAACGTTTGACCGACACAACTTTTGAACGAAATTACGCTCGACGAATATTTAAGAATTGAAGTTTCCCAACATTGGAATAGGTTTCTTTTAATTTATTGAAAAACGATTTCTATTACAGAATTAGCGAACAAAATACAATATAGCTGACATCATCAGGAACAGCGCAGTCGCTATGGCAGGGTCGACCCTCTCCCCGCTGTTGCAGTTGTCGCCGAAGCACTGGCAGACTGTTTCCAGGTGGTCACTGTTGTCAGCCCTGTAGCACTCCTTTTCATGACGCACCCAGCCGCAGCCTCGCGTCACACGGAGTTCGGAGTCTTTGTGTGAATGGAAAACTGAAAAACAATAAGGCCGTTATGCAACTTTCAGATTCGTTACTTTGGATATGCTATCTCAACTAAACAGTCCTCGTTCTATTTCTACTGGTTCTTTGTTCTGTGGTCTTCCACAGAACTGTAATTTCTATATTCGTAGCGTTGAACCAAGGCCGGCTCCTAGACATTCCATCCTAGCCTGGCGGAACACTTTCTCCAGATAAAAAAACCGGCTAAGTTTTTGCGTTCACACACGATGACGCATTGACGCAGCGGCAGACGTCAGTCCGTCATTTGTGAAGCAAGGAGTTGTATGAAACCGCACGTAGAAGCACACACGGTGACGCATTGACGAACCGGGTGTGGTTCTATGGACTGACATCTGCCGCTCCGTCAGTGCGTCATTGTGTGTGAACGCACTTTGTGTCGGGCCACGTGAAGTGTAGAGTTCCGATGTTGCCCGCGTCACAAATATACCTATGCGGACTTAGAAGTACATTTTATAAGTTGATCGAGAATTTAAAAAAAAAAAAGTTGTAAAGCTAACTTAGCTGTGATAAAAACTCAGTTTTCAAGATTTTATTTTACCACTTTGTCGGCGTGATTAATAATACCCATGCCAAATTACAGCTTTCTAGTTATAAGAGTTGGTCCCGGATACTATCTCTGGTGGTAGGTAGTAGTCGTTACATAAAAACCACGTCAGAGGCTACGGCCTCTGAGGCGGTCTGAAAAACCACACACCACCCACAAAACACAAAACTGCAGTACATATTTGACTCAAATGTATGGGAAAGCTGATTTTTTTTTCGCTATTTCAAAGTTGGCTCTGTAGTGAAAGAGATAAGTAGAATGCATGCTAAAGTTATCCGCTGTGATATAATATTTACCCGTGTATCGACACAATCGAAAGTCGATAAAAGTGCAATCCCTTTGACATATTAAAGGTTCACTTCCGATCCCAGCGGCCGATGCGTGCGACTGATGCGTGGTTCTGTCATATATGCCATACGTTTTCATAGTAAGCTCGCGGCCGACGGCCGATAGTTATTATGAAAACATGACAGAACCACGCGTCAGTCGCATCGGCCGCTGGGATCGGAAGTGAACCTTATAAGTGCTACCAAAATTCTGGACTCTGGTAATGAATGACCCAACTTACTGGTCTGTACAATCTTTCTGCAGAAGAAGTTGACGGCGACCGGGCTTGGTATGGCGGTCTCACAGTTGACTATGGGGATGAGGCGGGATATCGTTTCTTCGTTGAGCTGCTTGAGGTCAAGGCACGCAGAGTTGTTGGCGCTGTTGCAGTAGTAGCAGTAGATGCATTGTGCTGGAATTTTGACAAAGGCAAATCTCATCTCATCTCACTCATATAGGGTTACTTCGGATGATCAGACCATCAAACTGAACAACCTTCTCTATGGCATCAACATCGAAATCGCGATAAAAAAATCAGCCCTTCCATACAAAACTGCAAACCTACTCCAGCCAAATGTATGGGACATGGCACAGCTATTTTTTTTTTTGCGATTTCGATGTTGGTAGCATAGAGAAAGTTGTTCAGTTTGATGGTCTGATCATATCCTTAAAAAAGTGTCAGCATTATTATTAAGTTTTACCCTGTATTATAGTTAAATGTGAAAGGACAGAGACCAAGGGGACGTCCGAAGACTAGATGGATGAATAAAGTTCGTAGTGATATGACCGACTGCAATGTGTCCGAAGATGACGTCAGAAATAGGGCAAGGTGGAGAGAACAGACGCGGAAGGCTGGTCCCACCACTATATGGGATTAAAAGCCAGGAAGAGAGAGAGTTTTCCTTCACCGGCACCGTTTGAGTGCAGTCGATATTACGTACACACGGCTATTGCGTAAGCTGGCCAGCTTTACGTTGGTTTTTTATAGCTTGATCGCCGTGTGTATATAAGTTAGACAAAATCATTGTTACATGGCATGTGGTCCGTACGGATTCGAACCCGGACCTCAAGAGCGTTCACACACGATGACGCACTGACGGAGCAGCAAACGTCAGCCCGTCATTTGTGAAGCAAGGAGTTGTATGAAACCGCACGTAGAAGCACACACGGTGACGCATTGACGCACCGGGTGTGGTTCTATCTGCCGCTCCGTCAGTGCGTCATCGTGTGTGAACGCCCTTTCACTTTATCGATGTAACTGTTTGTAAAAATTGGGGAACTATTTATCATAAAGTAATTAGGTTAGTGTTACGAACTGATACTTACATTTATATACTAAAGATAAGAAGACAATAAGGATGCACAATATTTTGTTGGTCGGCGCCATGGTCTGAAACAATTTAAATTGCTACATAAATCTAATCATCATCATCATCATCATAACCTTATCGGCCACAGCGACTGTTTACTCACAGCTGAAACTTTCATGGGCTAATGGTAAGCATGTGCATGTGCATGTGCTGAGTGAGTGCGAGCGAGATAGGAATAGGTACGCTATTGCCTACATTTCTTAGCGATTTTGCAGTTCAGATTGGGCAGTTCTACAATAGATTTATGATAATCTCCGAAACAAAGTGTTACTTAGATACTTAAAATTTTTCTAGTACAGTCAGTCGTAATAGGACGACCCTGTTGGTGTGGTGGTTACTACGCCGGACTGCCAATCCAGGGTCCTGGGTTCGAATCCCGGTTCGGTCATGAATGTTATTAGGGTCCTTCTTAATATGCTGAAACTTTTTTTAGGCGATGATCATACTGAACAACTTTCTCTATGGCACCAACATCGAGATCGCGAAAAAAAATCTGATGCTCCATACAAAACTGCAAACCTACTCGAGCAAAATGTATGGGACAGCTGTTTTTTTTTTCGCGATTTCGACGTTGGTCCCATAGAGAAAGTTGTTCAGTTTGATGGTCTGATCATCCCCTTAAAAAATTGTCAGGATATTAAGTTGGACCATGTATGTGTGTGCCGTTGTTGTATGGTACCTATACCATAACAAAAAGCCTGAGGCTTACTTGGGATCATTACAATGTATGTGCCTGTGAGCGTTATTATTTTATTTTTATTAATACGTTATCTTTCTATCTTGTAAACGATATTAATTATAATGTGAAAATAGCCTTACAGGATTCGTAGCCAGGACCTTTGTTTTAGCAAACCAAGACAGGTCTATATCCAATAAAAAACTAAAAACGTTAAGTTAAATGTTAATGTAAGTTACTTAACTGCCTTCAAACGGTTTAACGCTATTGTAAAGAGTTAAAATTATGAATAAAGAAAAGCTTTTATGAACTTCCGACTATGAACAGAAAACGAGGGCAAGATTCACTTAAAAAATAACTCAAATTAATGATTTTTTTAACAAATCTAAACAAATTAGGGTTTGTTAGTTTTGTAAATATATTTTATGTTCCAATACTTCCCTACTTGTTCCGATATTTTAGATTTAGTATAGTCAATAAGCCGTTTCACCTCGGAACCCATTTACCTACTTTGAGTAAACTTTTATGAAACATATTATTACATTTGACCAACTTATGCTATCCAGATTTTTTACTTCCGATACAATGAAATAATTCGTACATAAAACTGAGTCGATCAGCATAAAAAAAAGTTGTAAATTTTTGTCATATTTTGGTCAAATCACGCTTGACCAAAAATTGATTATGCCAAAATTGTGTTCACAAAAGAAGACTTAAGAGTTCCTAAGAAAGTTTCTCTGTATCTCCTGTGGTTTTGGGTTTCCTCATACTGACCTCTTTAAAAAACACTATGTAATGTTTGGTGGTACGGAACCCTCGGAATAATAGAGAGCGGCAAAAAAAAAAATTGGTAAACTTTTTATTATATAATGTAACTAACATAATGCAGAAGGTTTCATAAAAGTTTACTCAAAGTAAATGGGTTCCGAGGTCAAGGCATTTTTAGCGTTCAAGACTCAGTGGTAGAGATAAGTACCTATGCTAAAATGCTGTGAGCATTGCTACAACTACATGTTGTAGCTATGTTTCTGACCACCCCGAAAGGGATTACGGTTGTAAGTTTATGTATACAAGGTGTTACTAAAATACAAATACATTGAAGGGTATGGTTTAGTCAGACCATCAAACTGAACAACTTTCACTATGGGACCAACATCGAAAACGCAAAAAAAAACGGATGTTCCATACTAAACTACAAATCTACTCGAGCTAAAATGTATTTCCATTTTTTTTTCGAGATTTTGATGTTGGTCCCGTAGTGAAAGTTGTTCAGTTTGATGGTCTGATCATCCCTAACGTCAGGATATTAATTTGGACCCATGTCAAGATAGACAAGTGGAAGCAACGAACACATCGAAAAAAATTGCAACCTTCTTCTTCTTATCGAGTGGGCTGCAAGTGGGTTTTTATGTACTACCACCAGTGATAGTAGCCGGGACCAACAGCTTAACGTGCCATCCGAAGCACGGAATCATCTTTCTTTTTAGACAATCAGGTGACTCAGCCTGCAATGTCCTAACCAACTGGGGAAAAACGCACAAAGTGTCATTTCACTAGGTGCCCCCCCAACCTGCAACCCGAAGCCGTAGCATGCTACCATGTATCACGTCTTTTATCTCGTTCGTTCGCGCGAAAATATAAAGAGAAAGAAGGTGTGATAGCGCTGTATCACGGTGGCATTCTATACCCATGCAGGTAAGGCCGCTAAACCCTATCCATATACACGCACACAGAGATATGTTGTATGACGCCTGACGCACACCAACATAACAAAGTTGGCCCTTTTTTTAAGCACTTTAGAAGCGTGAGGTTCTATCTTGATATATCCACCACACAGACACAATATTTTTTAACCATTGTTTTGTCTATTGTTATCGCTGACGGGTTGGGTTACGGGTTACAATAACAATAGATTTTCCATTGTTTGTCGGTCATTTGGCAGTCAAAGACTTAAGCCTGTCTGTGATCGCCTGCAAAATTACGCCGAATATCCTCACCTTATTTTGCTGGTGAATTTCTTTAAGACGTAACCCTTAGCGTGTTCCACTCTTACTTGGCAGGTTTTGTGACCAAATTTTTAAACTTGTTTCATAAATCGCACTCGAGATACTATCAATGTTAAAGGTTATCCTACTGATAAGAGAACAAACAAAAATTAGTGATTTCACTTAAATTAAAATAAAACAACCGCTCTTATTCTGTGTGTAAAAGCTACTGAACTGTACGTGTGCGATAATATTGTTGTCTGTTGTAACGGTTCTCAAACTGTCATATTTTTACGTTTATGCGACCACATTTTGTACCTCGGTAAGGGCGTCGCCAGCCCACTGGCTGCTGCTAGCGGCATAAGAGTGCTTTCTTTGCTAGTGGCAAGACGATAGAATATACTGGTGCAATATTTATTCTAGGTAGGTGCTAATAAACACATTTTGTAAAGGTTTAATAGTGAAATTGCCCCCGTTAGATTCGCCGGCAAGTTGCCGACATAGCGCCCGAAGATGCAAATTATATGGAAAGATTGTGGTTGTGTCGGCGGCTGTCAGCGACTTGTGTGATGGATGTGTCTGTGTGGGTTCAATGTATAGACACCTTTTCCTATAGTCTTACAAATAATGTACCAGAATTATGTGTATATGCTTAGAGTGGTATGCTTAGACGCAGAATAAGAAAGAGTACCTAGGTATGCCGTTTTCAGTTTGAGAACCAAAGTCCCAAAGCATGCTTAATAAATAATGTAACTATACTGCGACTTCATATTCTTGGTCTTCTGTTGTTGAGTAAAAGATTTTCGGTGTTGAATCAAAAAGTCATTGTCATACAAACTGGATAAGTAAGTTTCTTTTATTTATAGGTAGGTACTTAGTAACTGTCTGCACAAACAGTTTGCAGTTTTTGCGTTAATTGTAAAAGGACAATTCTTAGCAGTGAAGTAAATCCAAGATTATTTTCAAGACTTGTTAATAAAAGACAGATTTGCATAAACATTGCTCTCCGAGCTAAAATAGCATAAATTCCTTGTTTACGGAAAATGTAAATCTCTAACAAAACAATAGTAATGAAAGTTGTGAAAATACAACAAAGAAAAATAAATAAAAAAATCCGTCAGCCGGTAGTGTTGGCCACATTGCAAAAAAAAATCTACTCTTGGATATAAATCTTCAAACCTTCTCAGCAGATTTTCTATTCACGAGTTCGAATAGAGAAACATGTTTAGTTTGATGGTATTAGTGCAAGCGCGCCCAAACGCACTGCATACAAACGAAGTCTGATCCTATTTCTATACAGGCATGTATGAATATCTGTAATATCTAGTGCTTTGCCCACTTGTATTCTATATCTACAGCTGATTGTACCTTCCCAAGTAGCACATAAGCTCTACAGTACTGTAGCTGTATAGAGGCCACCTCTATACACTACTATAAAGCCACTACAGAGCTTGTGTCTTACTTGCTTACTGTAAACCTACTCGTTCCAAATGTACAAGATAGCTGTTTTTTTTCGCAATTTCTTTGTTACTGTATAAGCATTTGTTTTTTGCGACTTTTCAATACAATTTGTAAAACATTATTAATATTTAACGGACATGGATACGTGCGTTCTCTAGAGATATCGTTAATAATTTAATCTCTACGCTAGCTACGCTAGTTTTTGCAGCTCAGCGCTACACGAAGCAGTTAATTATGAAGGCGCCCTAACCTAAAAAAAATAAAATAAGTTATAGCCTGTAGAATCCCACTGCAGGGCAAAGGCCTCCTCTCACGAATAAGGGTGAGAGGGAGTGGGCCATACTCCACCACGCGGGCCCAGTGCGTGTTGGTGGAGGCAAGTTAGTGGTCACCTTGCTGTCAGAGAATTTTCAAGCCGCCAATGGGCCTCTGACCTGGCTTAACGAATAGTTACAACGCCATCTGACGGAACTATCCGAGACCAACTGCTTAACGTGCCTTCCGAAGCACGGAAACGCTCGAGATGAAATACCACTAAACGGTCACCCATCCAAAGACTGACCGGACCTGACGTTGCTTAACTTCGGTGATCGTTAACCTAACCAAAGTATATTGTCCTCATCATCATCATCATCTAAGCCGATGGACGTCCACTGCTGGTCATAGGTCTCCCTCAAGGTTCAGCACAATCCGGTCCTGTTCCAACGGGTTCCTGCCGCCTTCACCAGGTCGTCGGTCCACCTTGTGAGAGGCCTACACATGCTGCGCTTTCCGGAACGCGGTCGCCACTCGAGAACTCTTCGGCCCCATTGGTTCAGCGAGCAGTGTGTCTCGCCCATTGCCACTTTAGTTTAGCAATTCTTTGGGCTATGTTCTTCTATAGGGTTGAACTACACATGGCCGCACGCGATCGCACTTTTCCGTCGCTCCATCCTTTTCTGTCACTCAGGAACGTCATTTGCTAGAGCATATAAGATAGACGGAAGTATCATAAAACAATACAAATAGATCCACTTGGTTAATGAACTTATCTCTTGTCAATGACCTCTGACATGCGTACGATTTCCTAAACTATGTTATTATGTCATTTGATAAATAACGTTCTAAATTCAAAGATAAAATGAAAAGAAAATATTGTTACTTGCCAATGACAAATGTCATTGTTACTGGCCATCAAAATAAAAAACAAAATAAAAAAATACCTACCTTTGTCCCGCTGCGCTAAACGAAATTGCCGCTTTCCACCTCGGTCGGGGAGTGAAATAGTATACTAACCTCGGGCAGTAATTAAGAAAGCGTCAGATTACATGAGATCCGAGACCTTTCTTACTTTCCTGCTCTCGGTGTGTCATCTACTATAGTTGTATAGTACTAAACTCGGGCAGTAAATAAGAAAGCCTCAGATCACATGTTTGTTTGATTACATGAGATCCGAGACCTTTCTTACTTTCCTGCTCTCGGTGTGTCATCTACTATAGTTGTATAGTACTAAACTCGGGCAGTAAATAAGAAAGCCTCAGATCACATGTTTGTTTGATTACATGAGATCTGAGACCTTTCTTACATTCCTGCCCTGTGTAATCTACTATAATATTGTTACATTATGTTAACAATGTTACTTTTATAATTGTTATACAAACAACAACTTCACAGCTCATTATATTTTATCAAAATAAGTTTCAGGATGGAATGACGTGTGAATTGGTGAGAGGTGTCTAGTCTTAGCCTTTCGCTCACATCGTTCTGTTTTTTAATCTACAGGGTCCTTCCTAATTTGCTGACACTTTTTTAAGGGGATGTTCAGACCATCAAACTGACCAACTTTCTCTATGGGACCAACACCCAAATCGCGAAAAAAAAATCTGCTGTCCTATACATTTGGCTCAAGTAGGTTTGCAGTTTTGTATGGAACAGAAGATTTTTTTTCGCGACTTCGATGTTAGTCCCATAGAGAAAGTTGTTCAGTTTGATGGTCTGATCATCCCCTTAAAAAAGTGTCAGCATATTAAGTTGGACCCTGTATATTTTACTTTAAAAATACATACCTAAGGTTTTTCTTGAAGTGTGTAGGTACGCAGTGTGTAAATGCATTACTTTACTAATGAGTCTCTTGACATGCGATCCTGAATTACGTATATGGCTTCAAGGATTTTACAGCGAGGAGCAAAATAATAGACTTGATACTTGCACCTGTTTATAAAGTAGTTTATAAATAATACCTCTAATACATCTAACCTAGAAGCATTTTCCGTTGGCTGTCATTGGCCAATAGTTGGGAATCTTTTGGAATACTTATACGAAATGTATGTGGCCCAACCAAATGCTATCAAAATGTTATATCTACATTCTAATGATACATGTCTACATAGCCCTTTGTCTACTAATATTTGGACTAGTAACACATGTAATTCAACTAACAAACATTTCTGCCACTTTTTGCGGGGGGCGAGGTAACATGAAATCCGCAAATTTGGATTTTATTCACCATAACTTTAGAATTTAATTTTGAATTTTATAAATTATGAAAAGTAGTCACGTGTCAACCTCAGACGTTCTAAGTTCGAAGTTATTGTTTCGCAATTATAGGCCGTCTCGTTTAGTGATAAGGTATGTATTATACCATTTAATGTAAATAGCACATGACCAATTGTTCTTATACCGTGGCAGAGGGGAAATGCTACCGCAAGGCGAGTCCTTATAATAAATAGTCAAAGACATAGCCCGACCACCAGTGGCTATACAATATCATTATCAGAAAAACGACGTGCTCACGTGCCCGCTATGTGGGAGGATCTTCTCTATGAAGATTGGCTATGTGCCACATGAGAGCCCACCGACGATAAAAACGGAGTTGAAGCAGTCGCCGTGGCCAAAATCGGTCAGGAGCAATACTATCATACTTTTCAGTACCTAAGGTATCCTAGATTCTGTTGAAAGGGGTTTTAGGTTCCTTCATGGTTTACTTTTTTATACCTTCCCTTGTAAGTGTACTGTTATGGGGCATTATTAATAATGCCCGGGCATTATTAAAAATGACTAGCTATATCGGGCAAAGTGATTAATTACTATCTAAACTTCATTATTTATCATATTGCCCGGTGATTATTATATTGCTACGTGACAAATGGGCAATTTGATAGTAAAGCTAAGTTTGAGGCGGTGTGCTAATTAATCCAAATAATGAGTCAGATTTTTAAAATTGTTTAACATTTAGCTTATTTTAAGTTAAATGAATGCCATTATGAAAAAAAATTAATTAAATACAGGGTCCAACTTAATATGCTGACACTTTTTAAGGGGATGATTAAACCATCAAACTGAACAACTGTTTGTATTACTCTGCCCAAATTATATGTTTTGTATGCTAATTCATCCAAATAATGAGATATTAATACTGCAGTAATAAAAATAATAATAATTAAATATGTTTATATTACTCTGCCCAAAAGGTGATGGACATTATGTATAATGCCCCAGTCAATTTTATCATTTTTATAATTATTATCAAATTGCCCTCTCATATTGGGCATTTTTCATATTGCCCGGTCATTATGAAAAATGCCCGATTTATCACTTGGTCCATAACATATATCTACTATCGTAATACATTGTAGAAAAAAGTTTTCCATTATTTCAAAGAACAAAAAATCAACAAAGGTAAAGCAAAGCCATCAATCGTACCTAAATCAAAATATGCAGAAAGTTAAGTTGGAATTGGAAGTGCAAAGTTTCTATCGCCAAAGGCGTTCGACAGTCATTGTTATTTCTATTTCCAAGTCTTATAATAAGTAAAGAAAACATCGCGTGATGTTCACGTATGTTGTACTCCAAAAGGATTGTTAAAAAATGTAAATAATTACCGAATTCTCAACTATACAGGGTCCTTCTTAATATGCTGACACTTTTTTAAGGGGATGATCCGACCGTCAAACTGAACAACTTTCTCTATGGGACCAATATCGAAATCGCGAAAGAAAAATCTGCTGACCCATACAAAACTGCAAACCTGCTCGAGCCAAATGTATGGGACAGCAGATTTTATCTTCGCGATTTCGATGGTGGTCCCATAGAGAAAGTTGTTCAGTTTGATGGTCTGATCATCCTCTTAAAAAAGTGTCAGTATATTAAGTTGGACCCTATATACTAGGTACTACAGTTTTACACACCGAGAGCAGGAAAGTAAGAAAGGTCTCAGATCTCATGTAATCTGAGGCTTTTTATTTACTGCCCGAGGTTAGTATACTATTTTTCTCCTCGACGGAGGTGGAAACCGGCAACTTTGCTTGGCGCAGAGCCGGACGAAAATTGACGTTTTCCGTCCGGAGGGGAGAAAAAGATATAAAACATTAGATAATGAATGCCTACAATGATACAACACACACGGCGACACATCAAGCTATAGAAAACCAAAATAAGCCGGCCTTGCATAGGTAGAATAACGTATAGTGTCGTGGGGCCAGCTTATGTTTGTTTTGTGTAGCTCGATGTGTCGCCGTGTGTCTCAAAAATGTCCGCAATGAAACGAATGATGAATCTTCTACAGTCTTCTTTTATCGAGTCGATGGCAATTTCATTCCAAATTTTAGCAGTCAATTATTTTGGGACTCGGATTGCACTACCGGCGGCGGTCTTCTGCAGTGAAAGACATGTTTGTTTCATTGGATACCGTTTTATTTCGAAACATAGTCTTCTTGATAGGTACTCTTGTCTTGGGGAACTAGTCTGATTTTCTTTTAGTCTCGAGTTGGATATTTCACGGAGTACATTTTTTAGTTATTTGGGGATTTTATCCAGAACGTTTAAGTCCCTAATTCAAGGTATTACCAGGTAATTAAAATTAACATATTTTGTTGTTGGGAAGGTATTTGTTTACATCTAAAGACATTTCTTTTGTAATATAATATAGCCCCCTACTACGCAGGTAGGTAGCTGTATCGGCTGAAAGTATATGGTACCTAGTTACCTAGATATCTTTTGATGTTAGACAATTTTTAGAGTAGGTGTTACAATCTTTGAGAACATTAGAAGATGAGAGCCCTAAATAATACAAGTATATTCAGAAAACATTATACTTCAGGGGGCTTCAGACCATCAAACTGAACAACTTTCACTATGGGACCAATATTGAATTCGCCAAAAAGAAATAAGTTGTTCCATACATTTTGATTTGGGTCGAGTCCCCATTGACGTTTTCTATGGAACAGTTGATTTATGGAGATGGCTCAAGGTGGATAGTGGGAGGCCTTCGGCCCGGCCTGGCCTTTGCCCAGTGAAGTGGAATAAAATAGGCTAAGAAACATTAGAAGAAATACACATTTTCAAGTTCGAACTAACCACGTGTTAAAACTGGCAATTAATTTTATGGCACCCTAACTGTCAATAAATTAATCGGTTGTTTAAATAACAGCAATACAGTTAAGTGCATCGAGTAAAACCTAATGGTACTGCAAACCTAATATATTGTGCTATCCAAAATACGAAATACCACAAGCTCAGCGAATTTAAACCTTATTATGTAGGCATAAGGGTCTAGTAAGAGGACTTCTTATGTAGAATGAGCTATAAAAGACCCTAGACTGATATCGCTTCACGGGTTTCCATAACCTTTTTAAATATCAAATTTCCGCTCCCTAAAGAGGTAATGAAACCTTTGCTATATTATATCGTATTGATATGATGTTAGAAAGACTTACAAGTAGAGAAATGAGTTTGAAATGTTTTGTTATTTTTCATGGTGATCGGATTCTTTCTCGATAATGGGTCATATAGAATCTTCAGTCGGGCAAAGTGACGAGCATTTTATAATTTAAAAAAATACCATAGGCGTAGGCACATGCTCAAGACGGTGTTCCCCGAGGGGATAGCCAGAGACATATAAAAAACCAAAGACAACAAACCAAACTAACCAAACCAACTAAAAACAAATACGAGTCTAAAAACATAGGTAGGCTGACAGTAAACTATTTTATCTGGAAAACCTACCAAATTTATATTCTACAATTTCTATAAGTATTGTTCGCCGACTAATAGTCCAGTCATTTTAGAGTTTCCTTGTATGTACATCCCAACAATAATTCATCTATCGCTGAAACTTTGCAGTGTGATAAAGTAAAGTATACAGATTACGGTTGACAAATAAACACAGTAATTTTTTTAAGAATCGAATAAATTAATTGTTGTGTAATATTAGTAATTTAATCACCTGCCTTAGGATGAATAATCATGGCAAAATTTATCGATATTTTTTATACACTGTCGCATCACTAGTGTACACGCTCGGAGTAGTGCGACCTTGAAATGGCCAATCATGTTGCATTTGTTTCGTGCCCCGCTACCCGCACCTACCACCAAAAATGGTGACTTCGGGCCTGTACAAAATTGTCATCATGCGGTATCTATTGGGGGTAATCTGTGCAAATAATCTAACACCGGAAAAAATGAAACCTACTACTACTAATTAAATTTTACCTAGATTATTTGTCAACCGTGATCTGTATACTTTACTTTATCACTCTGCAAAGTTTCAGCGATAGATGAATTATTGTTAGGGTCAAACCCTAAAATGATTGGACTATAATTATTTAAGTTTAGCCTGCAAATGAAGCATCATTTCGTTACTTATAAAAGTTACGACCAAGATTTATATTGCTTTGCATGTCATCAACGAATTTGGCAACTGCTGTCTGAATGTGAAACTCGTAGGCTAATGACATGACAATTTTAAAGAGAATTTGCCTTAGCAATGATATCGAAACGAGTAACTTTACGAATTATATAAGAAAACACAAAATGTCTCTTAAATCCTGACTTCTTGGTATGTGAAAGGCATAGGAATTTCTTCAGCGTATGCAGGTTTTTTTACGAAGTTTTCTTTCATCGTTACAGAGTATAGTCTATATTACGTACATACGTTAGAAAAACTAATTGGTACAAGGTATCTTATATACTAAAAAAACAAACAAAAAACCACTAGAAGTTTGTCGAATTAACTTTCATATAGAGAGTCGATTTTGTAATGCATCGTCCAATTGATTGAGTCTGACAATTAACGCTAAGTGAAGTTAACACGCATTGACGACATTAAAGCTCCATGTCGTGGTAAAAACACAACAGAAGCTAGAGCCACATGGCTACAATGACCAAATTATACGAGTATCGAAGTAACAGAATTAATCAGACCCCAAAAACTGCCGTGAAAGAAAACACATCAAATAAACAGTATCTACGGAATTACTATTTGAAAGACTTCAAGTACATAAGCCCAGATATTCTGAACGTGAAAGAAAAGAAGAAGAATTCTGCTAAACAATCAGGTGTTAAAGGAAAATTGAGTTGTCATTTGTTATTGAAAATTTGGTTGAAGCAACTCATGGATGGATTGAAGCAATTTCTTTATGAAGGTTCTCTACATGGAGTCAAGTAAGTTGGGCATTTGAAGCTTTCATATGCACCGTTGCTTCTAAAACCCGGCACAAGACTGACACAAAATATCCATCGTTTAATATTGAAGGATTCTTCTTTTTACCTCTTCTTGGCATCCCAATCATAGTTGAACATTTCTTCAGATACATCTTCGAGCCAACCTTCAGTCGTAAGGAGCGTGCTACCTGGATCGTGATCGTCGTCGTCAGCATTGCGATATGCACCGGGGTCATCATCCAGCTCTTCAGCAAGTCTAGATCTTCGCCTTACGTGAACGTGTTAGATTCCTTACCAACTCCAGTCTGGGCTGTGCCGTTCCCAAGTTTGGTGTTATGCCCACATTTGCACGTTCAACTATCGTATGCTAATGTGACTGAGCTGGATAAGTAAGTGCTAATGTTCTCTTTGTCTGAAAATAAAACTTGAGTTGTTTTGTTCTGTGCGCTCCGTCTGATGTGGCTATTGATCTCAGAATTTGCTGGAGGCAGACAATACCTATGCCAGTTTCCTGCTAGAGACTTTGTCAAAGTTGCACAATAATTGTGATATGATTATTTTATTCTATAAGTAGTAACTTTTGAAATGAGTTTTCTGATTGTAGTTTACACAAATTTTTTGCATCTCGGATATGTCCACAAATGTTCGGAGACAACATTGCAATGGAGAAAAGATTGAACGCTGATGAAAATAGAATGTTACAAGACTTTATTGTCAAGGTAAGACAAACAGTTACTCTCATTTCACATTTTCGTCAGTATTGTCGTTTCATTACTAGGTACTTGCTAGCCCATGCCAATTTTGTCAAAAGTGCATTATGTGTACATTTTGTTTTACACCTGTCGACCTGTACCTAGCTCGGCTCTCCCCATTTGAGATAATGAGCGTTTAATTATTATATTTTATTCGTAAGTAAACTGTGCGAATTGGTAGATTTCACATACCTACTCGTAGGTTCGCAAAATTACTGCTTCAGCGTAGCGTATGGAGGTTTTTATTAGTTGAGGACATACCCATTACCCATACACCCTCTTTGAGGATAGGCATGTACCCTAAAGTGTGGGACGTATATACGAGTAGTTGTTGATGATGATGAAATAAAATGTAACATTTTCTAGATTCTCCAATCTGTAATTTCTGAAATGCATCATCAAAACAAACATTATTTTTAGGGATCTCCAAAATGTACGGACATAGTGAAGACCTGTAACTGGCGTGGAACAAATACACAGACTAAGTGGATGACCACGGAATGCTGCCAAAACTATTTCAAGCCTATCTTAACCAATTACGGCCTGTGTTTCACTTTCAACGGTCTACCTTTGAACGGATTGTAAGAATCGATGCCAGCTTTCACTAAATTTTAGTTATAGCACTTACAGTTATAGCACAGCATAAATATGTAAG
The DNA here is from genome assembly GCA_963693445.1 of Agonopterix heracliana. Lineage (NCBI taxonomy): Eukaryota > Metazoa > Arthropoda > Insecta > Lepidoptera > Depressariidae > Agonopterix > Agonopterix heracliana. The sequence continues at coordinate 8,273,733 of OY856321.1, forward strand.
AACTAATATAGTTATGCTGTGGTTATAGTTTTAGCAACACACAGCGTAGCATTATTTCACATACATATAAATTGTGCTTTTCTATTTCCTTTTGAACATAAACCACGGAGGTTTATGATATGCCTCTTCGTTAAGGGGATCCAGAAATGGAATTCCATCTTCAATTTCAATCCAAAATTAGAACAGTTCTTAACAAGAAGTGGTCAAATCCAGAAATGGTTCTATTTAGAAGAAGGCCTTTTAAGACGTGAACACCGGCCGCCTGAACGATCTTGTCACCTCCGTGAACTCCAATTAGGCATTATCATTATCTTCTCGAATTGTTTTTCACTACTTCTTTGTTTCCTGAGTCTGACACATGAAGATATCCAGTGCTCTACGAATCAACTGTATCTAGGTACAGTTTTCTTTGGCCTTGTAAATATTTTGTTTCAGAACAAACGTGACCATACCCTGGCAGAAGACCTTCAGCCAGTACGTTGCTCCAGGATCTCTTCAATGGGGCCTGGACACTGGATATCCTAAAGTATTCCCACCGGATCCTACTATGCTGCCTTTCAGGGTTATGGCTTCTGGCGAAGCTAATGGTTTAGGAGTGGAACTGTATTTGAACAACAGTGAGCATCAATTTGCTTGCGATGGCAGTAATTTAGGGTTTAATGTGAGTCCTACATAGTTTAAAATAGTAAGTAACCTATGGCCAGACCCGGAAGATGTGGCAAAGCGGGGAATTAGCTGTAAAGGTTACTACACTCAGTTCTCATACCGGATGATATTTTTACTGTGTCGAAATTTTCAGGGGTACAACTTTGTAAACCTGAAATCACAAAAAAGAAATCAGCTGTCTCATACCTGCATACTAAACCATACCAAACTAAACTGCAATCAGTTTAGTATGGAACAGTAGCTGGCTTTTCTTGCGATATCAGGTTTCATAGTAAAATGTTTGATAGTCTGAACCACCCTTTAAAATTGGTGGTGGAGGCAGCTGCCTAGGTTGTTGATCTTTTTAGAACATTTAAAGTCCCTACAACAGGCAACATAATAATACGAACGTTGATTCTTTAGGTACCTACATGATTTGAAATAAGATAAAACTCTTACTAAGATTTCCTAAGCTCCTAGTTTTTATGTTCAGCTCTAGCGAGATAACCAGACATTGTTCTATGAGGTCCTTTTGTGATCATGAATTATGATCTTTTTAGCTAAGTTTAGTGGTATTATTAGCTTAAGAAGTGTTAATATTTACCCCTGTTTATATTTTTTGTAAAGCTGTTGGTTTTGTCAATAAAATAAAAATATACTTATCTAACTAGCAATCTCTGAATCCCAAACATTCCTTTGCAGCTCCTAATAAGTTCGCCAACAGACCACGTCTACACCAGCACAGTTCTCCGCATCCCGATGGACAGAATGACCGCCATAGAAGTCTACCCGCTGACGTACAAAACTGATAACCCTTTGCGACATCTGTCGCCTGAACGACGACAGTGTTTCTTCCAGGACGAGAGGAAGCTGGTCTACTACGAATTTTATACCGACAGCAATTGTAAACATGATCTATTGATAAGAGAAGCAGTGAGGTTGTGTAACTGTGTGCTTTTTAATTGGCCAAGTAAGTAGGAATTTTAATTTTAAATACACATCGCCACACACTACGATCCTGATATACTTCTCTCGCCTCATCCACTTTCATACATCATACACGTTCGTCGGTTGAGGGTACTGCGCACTTGTCCTTTTCGGAGAAGACCATTTATTTGGTCATGGTAAGTTCTCCTCGGACGCCCTCTCTCGTGATATGTTCCGCTCACATTGTATCGATAAATCCCCTAATGAGTCTACTCTCATTCATCCTCTGTACGTGACAGAACCATCTAAGCATATACTCTTTCAATCCTTGTTACACCATCATATCGATTTTTTTATTGATTGTGACTATTGAGGTGACTAAAGTCAAAGTCAAATTTTATCATTATATGGGGAATATAAGTTGTACCTATAGCCACTCTACTAGCTACTAAGTTATAGATTTTTGTCCTGCAATTTTACTTGTGATTGTTTTTCAGGAAAGAACCTCTGGGAGCCAGTTTGTTCCACAACAACTGACTTTGAATGTATTGATGAGGTTAAAGGTAGGTTTAATAAAAGACCCATTCATCATTATAGGGCCCAAACTCTTACAACATCTGACTTTCCAATGCCAATAGTAAAAGTATTTCCATCTGGTCTTTTTTTCGTAATTTTCTTACTGTAAATAAGCTAGAGATACAGGATTCCACTGCAAGGCAAATGCCTCCTCTTACAGATAAGAGAGAGAAAGAGAAAGGGGCACTATAGGTACTCCACTATGTGGTTCTATTGCTGATTTGTGGGAGTTGAAAACTGAAAATTTTCAATACGGTATAGCATAAGCATAAACATAAGCATATGCTCACGACTATATTGCCCGAGGGGGTAGTCAGAGATATTCTGAAACCTCAGAACATCCACGTTTCACCAGTAGAACCCAAACTCTGTCCAGTGTGACGGGGGGTGAGCCCGTCGCCACTGATAATGGACAGTGGGTACAATACACGCCTCGAAATTGAAGCATGCAGGTTTCCTCACGATGTTTTCCTTCACCGAAAAGCCAGTGGTGTTACAAATCGTGCATAAATTCCGAAAAACTCATTGGTACGAGTCGGCTTGGACGGGGATCGAACCATCGCCTCCTGCACGGCAGGCAAGGTTACTCGCCACTGGACCACCACGGCTTTACGGACTCAATACGGTATAATACCTATTTAATCATATCTGGCCCTCTCGGGGAATATAATCGTAAGCATATTCTTCTCATTCTGCTCCAATGAATTGCTAAATTAAAGTGGCAAAGGGCGGGACACATTGCTCGCAGAACCTAAAACCGATGGGGCCGAAGAGTTCTCAAGAGGCGACCGCCTAACAGAAGGAGTAGCGCAGCTATAGGCCCCACAAGGTGCACCGACGACCTGGTGAAGGCGGCAGGAACCCGTTGGTTGAGGGCAGCGGCGATCCTTGAGGGAGGCCTATGTCCAGCAGTGGACGTCTATTGGCTATTACTTTGGTTGTAAGGGCTTGGTCAGTGACCAATAGCTACTGCGACCTTTATAGATCTATTGTAGCTGCGTCTATCGGCTATGATGATGACCAAATAAATGCATTACAATTTCCTCACCAGCCAAGGTGGAAGAGCAACTGATGTACGCCTACTACGAAGACAGTGAGGAGCAGCGGGGTCCTCGGCAGACGTCCACGCTGCTGTCCTGCCACCCCTCCTGCAACGATGTCCTGTACTCCAGCCAAGTGTTCTACTCAGACCTGGTCAGAGACCCTGGAGAATCGCCTGAGTGGGGACAGCCTAATGTGTATGTTGAGAAAACCATTTTTAATGTTCCGTAGGTACCTACGCAAAAGGTGTCAACGGGACCCTATTTATAAGCCGATACGCTGATCCGTCTGTCCTACCTATAAATAAATAGGCCTGTATCTGTTGAACTGTCTGTCCAACGGTACTTCTGTCCAGACAACCTTATTATACGGTTGTTTGGACAGAATATGCGTTATTATGGCGTATTTGCTAACATAATATATAAATACATACAAGCGTCAAACTTGGTGTGCTTGTAGTACTCTGAGGAAAACCGGACAAAATATTTGTCGGACTTGCGCCAAGGAACCCGCAGAATTTTATTTTTTTTAATATTGCATGGTGGTACGGAACCCTCCGTGCGCGAACCCGACTCACACTTAGCCGGTTTTTTTATTTACGGTTCCATACTTACAAAGTAGGGGAAAACTGTTTTAATTTCTTTAAGGTTGAAAGTCCTGGTTTGTCATAAACTCTAAGTGTGATCTAATCACCGTACCTACTTATCCGACAAGTTCCGTGTAGGTAGCCCTGACTCCTCGTTAGCTAATGTCCATTACCTCAGACATTTGACACTAATGAGATTATCTTTACAATGTCTCAGACCACTTCCTTTGCACGTAACAATAGATATCATTGACAACATCCTAGATGCTCCAGCTACAGGTGACCTGCATAAGACTGACAATATTCCGATAGTATCGTAGCTTCTTCAGTGATGCTAACATCACAGACTATGCTAACAAACTATCCCAATCTATTTTTATCCCAATTCCCTCAGCGGCTAACCGCTAAGATAGGATTTCCCAAAAAAATTGGGATGAAGCCATTGACTTACCTACCAACTACTGGACTTAGGGTCCGCGCTCAAAAGTGTCCGAACCAAAACCTATAAAGATAATCAATTACGTGACAGTCTTTGTTTGAGGCGTTCCTTGCTCCAATAGAGGGGTGGGATGAAAAAGAATTTCAGCTTTTTCAATGTTTTTAGTTGGTTACAATTTACTACACGTACTTACTTAGGTTTGTGTAATTTAATCTAAGGCACTTTTTTTTTCGATAATTTTGTACTAGACCCGGCGCCGGCGTCCATAGTACCTACGTCACACGTCAATGGATGCTGGATAGATACTAACTCGTTTGTATAGAATCGATAATCGATAACCGCAAATGCATACAATTGCAGATTAGACTTAAGAATTTCTTCTTCAGCGTTTGGAGGATATAGTCGACTAATGTCTGGTTGGTGGTGGTTGGTTTTCCTTCGCTGAAGAGTTCGAAGTTTTCCAAATCTTAAACGATAGATGGGATCGATGCGATCTGGACTGCAGAGGGTGCAAGTGCATGGCAGGGATAAACCACTCCCAGTAGCATAGCAAGGGGGGGAGGGGGGGGGGGGGGGCAGATGCCCAGGCGGCACTTTACAAGGGGCGGGCATTGAGCCGCTTCTGTTTTAATTACTGTGACCACAAAGTTTCTATTTTTGCACAGATAAACCAAAAGATGTTTGACAACAACCCAAATCGATGTACGAAAAAATTTCGAGCTTGCTTCGCTCCATTACTTTTTGTGTAGGTAAGATAAGGGGGCGGCAAAATCGATCTGTGCCCCGGGCGGCAGAAACCCACGCAACGCCACTGACCATCTCCTCCCTTTTTATATTGAGCGTTGCATGTTTGTCTGCAGAGGAGAAATAACTCGGATCAACGTGCACTTCTACGACGACATGTTCTTGGGGCAACATCGACACGCGCAGTACGACGACTATTACTTCGTTGGTAAGTTTTAAAGTAACTCAGATAGTAAGAGTACGCTAACAGCAGTTTAAAAATCATTGGATACTAATATACTTCATCATCATCATCCTCATCAGCCTATATACGTCCAACTGCAGGGCACAGGCCTACCATCAGGGAGAGTGTATGGGCATCACTCCACCACGCGTGCCCAATGCGTATCCGTGGATTACTACCTACGTAGGTTCCCTCACGATGTTTTTGAGAGCAGCCGAATTATAGCATCGAATTAAAAGCAGGATACCTTAAATAGTTACTACCTACATGGGTCAGTTTTTCCTTAAAATGTTGGTACAGTTTCTGAGCCAAGTCAAAGTCTACCTATAAGGTAGAGTCAGTGTGGTATCTACCTACCTACTACTACGGACAAAGTGGATGTTTTACGACATTATTCCCGAAGAGGTAGATAAGTCTGAGATATTCTGAAAACTCAAAACATCCACTTTGTCCATAGTAGTAGGTAGGTAGGTACCGCATATAGGTATCCTCCATCTCGCTCGCACTCACTCAATGCAAATGCTTACCTACCTATTCTTGTCGCAGTTTTCCCCATTTGTGTGAAGTGGCAGCGAAGTGTATAGGTCGTGGCCATGTTAAGCTGAATAACGGGTGTCACTATGTTTCCAGGTGCCATCGGAGGTCTCTTGAGTCTCTTCCTCGGCTTCAGCATCATCAGCGTAGCAGAAATCGTCTATTTCGTAATACTAAAACCAGTTCACGCTGTTCTAAAGGAAGTCTTTTGTGGACTTCACTAAGCAATGAACCAACGTTGTTAGACATGTTGTTTAATTTTTAAAATGATAAATACGAGTATTGTTCCGTTCCGTATTCAATTGTAATAAGACCGCGTACCGGAAAGCTCAGCAAAGGTATGATTTTATTATATTTGTCTGTTTTGATGTGCAAATAAAGAAATAGAAAAGTATTATTTATTTAATGTTAATAATTACATTATTATGTTATAGTAGATCACACACACACCGAGGACAGGAAAATAAGAACGGTTCGCCTCGGTCAACAAACATGTGATCTGAGGCTTTCTTATTTACTGTCCGAGGTTAGTACCTATACTATTTTTCTTCTCGACGGAGGTGGAAAGCGACAACTTCTATTAGCTCAGCGGGACGAGAATTGACGCTTTCCGTCCGGAGGGAAGAAAATATGTTTATTTTCCTATGTATTAAAACAAATAGTTAAGTTAGTAACTACACACGGCGTCAGCTCAGGCTACCCTGTTTGGACTTTGAACTATTAGAAGTTGAACGCTGCGAATGGTGCGAGAGGGTGCGGTATGTTGTTGTTGTTTCGTCTCACGGCACGCTGCGCCCGCGCTGGCAGCCGCGTCTATGCAGTTGCAGGCTCTCTACCGCACTATTTTGTGTTTTGTACGTAGTGTAGTTATGGGTATATAGGGTGCGTAACCTGATGTGTCGCCGTGTGTACATAAATAGGACGTTTCAATTTAATGCAAAATTTTTACATATTGTTGATGTTTATGAAAGATAAGTAGGTACCTCAATAAAAAGTTATTTAAAATCTCTTATTACTGTGAACAATTAGTTATTATGTACCAGCGACCACTCGGCTGTGTGGTCGCTGTTATATGTACCACCAATACAACTTTGGACTTTTTATGGTTTAGGTATACCACTTGGCAGTAGTACTAATATTGACGAAACATTGTACCTACCTACCTAACTACCAATTTCTGTAATAAAATACATGTTTGTTGTTATTCGACAATACCTTTTTCCAGCTTCCTGGGTCTTACGAGTATAATTTTACTATGACCACTAATGACCTTACGATTAACTGGAACACTTTTTTAATCACCAATCAATCTCTTTGTCAAGTCTTTGTCTATCAACGACACGTGGCGTCATAAAAACAACCATTTTCCATCTCGTTGACAATAATTGTCAGTACATTGTCATAACAAGTCATAACACCAGTAGTTACCAGAACATAACCTGAGCAATAAATAGCTTTTTCTATCAATATACCTTTTACCTTAACTGTTAGCAATGTCTTCTAATTTCCTCGGATGCCACGGTGACCTCGAAGATCTGAAGGTGCTACATGACAAGCTTAATGCGAAGGTTTTGGAGCAGGTCAATAACACGCAGGAATTGGTGATGATCAACAATTTCGTTAAGGAATCCAATGAGTTTCAATTCAAAAAGTGTCTGGAGGAGAGGTGATTTTCCTTTTAATACCCTTTCTTGAATACTTAGTTAGCACCTATCTCAGTTCGTATCAATGATAGTGGTACTACTTATCTTGTAAAGGTGACCTACCTACCACTTTGCAATACATGTATAATAACTAACTAGTAACTACCTACCGGTGGTTAGCAAGTAGAATATCATCTCGGACTATGATAGGACTACTGTAAGATTATAGAGGAGCACTTTATTCTTAATACTTATAATGGGTAAGGTAAAACTTCCCAAAAGTCCACACAAGTCCCACTGAAGACTGAATCGCTAAACGGAAAACCACCGTGTCGTGCCCAGCACACTACATTTCATACCAGGCCAGTTACTGCAAAATTAGGTACTCCATACATTTCGGATAAAGATCGCCCATCAAGAATATTTTCTTAAAAAACAGATGGCCTATCAATCTTCATCACCTCTTTCCAAATCCAGAATAGCAGACATAGATTCCTGGCGTTGGGTCCTGGAAGACCTGTCGAAACGCCTGGACGAAGCCATCAGTACTCTCCGATACGAGCACAAAGCTATACGTGTGGTATTGCAGAGGATCCAGGACGAGCTGAATGGAAACTCTAAGGAAGGAGCACGACCTGGCGCTTTGTGTCCCATGACTGATGCCGTTGAGGATGCTATCAAACAGGTGACTGAGTTTTACATGCTCACACAGGTGGTAAAAGAAACAATAAAACAGCTGATGAGATTAAGTACTCCTACAATAAACAGATAGGTACCTGGTACAGGTTTAGGAGCAGATAATAGGTAGGTACAAAATGCAACTGGTATTCGAAATGTGTCTCTCTCTCTGGATGTAGACCTCAGATTATGTAGGGTAGACACAATAAACTAGATCCTTATGGCCTTGTATTGTATGAATAAGTAATCCAGTTTTTTTAGACAACTTCGTCTTACCTATACCTGCTGATTCGCGAATATTTGTATTTTTTCTTATCATATTTAGCAATACCTACAGGGTGTAAGGAGAAGTATAATTATTACTGTATATCCGACTGAACAACTTTTACTATGGAAGCAAATATGTCAGAACAAAAAAAAACTGCTGTCTTTCGATTTTTAGTCGATTAGGCATATTGCCGTTTAGTATGAATGAGCTTATTTTTCTTGTGCTGACTGGTTTGCTTCCATACTAAAAGTTGTTCAGTTTGATGAGTAGAGTATGTGGTTTGAGGGCTAATTCTTTTCTAGGAATACAATTTTCTTTGTGAACAGAAGAAAAGATTCGAGAAGATGATACCTGAGCTGGAGAAACAGAGTGCCGGTATAGAGAAGACCAAGAGCAGAATAGAAAGGGACGTTTTGAACAAACAAGAGGCCATTCAGAGAGAAGAATCATGTGCTAGCATCAACTATAATTCTTTTACTAAAGTGAAAGGAAACATGAAAAAGAAGAAAAAAAGGTTACCTAACCAAAACGCAACCTTAAAAGATTTTGTAAATTGTTAATTGTTAACCAAGACTTTTAAAATTGCGATTTGAGATCTCGTATTTAATTTCAACGCCAAGGGGTAATCCTCCGGCTTGGGGAAAAAATTGCGAAAATCCACCATAATAATAGCCGATGCAATAAATGGATGTTATGTTTTTCCAGATGTTCTCCACTCGCTCGTTGGGAGAAACGATGTGAATGTCTGAAGTTGGCAGGTCTCAGAGGTCTCAGCGATGCCATCATTATTCGTCTGCAGGTTAGCACCAATTTGATGTTATACAAACTTCCACGAATCCTTTTTTTGTACCCAAGTACCTATCCAGAGTTAACAATATTTTTGAAAGGATGGCCAAATATCAGGAAAGAATTGAGATCCATAATTACCTACTGATGAAAATGCTGTAATTACTCGAAACATTCCGTCGATTTTTAGATACGAGGAGCAAGAGTTTATCTGTCGATAACAGCGCAAGCTTACGCTAGCAAGGTGGATTCAGCAATCAGAAGACGACATCATGCAAATACAGCTATGCTTCAAGAACTGGACTGGCAGAAGCGAGAGGTAATAATTATTTATCACATCCAAGACTTCTTATTCTAATAAGATCAAATATGCACCGGAAAGGAAGGAATCAAACCGTTTAGGGATTTACACCTTCCGTCACTTGTAGTTGTAGTAATCTTTTCTATGAGAGACACAATCATAGCATACATAAGCATATGCTCACGACTATATAACCTCAGAACAGAACATCCATTATTGATTATAAACATGTTACAGCCATGTTGTGCTAGTTCTCTGGGCAGTGGGCTCGGTGGTGTAATTGGTTAGCACGTTTCCCCGGTTTGGAAGAGTGCGGGTTCAAGTCCCGCCCGAGGCAAATTTGTCAATCTTTAATTTGACTCGGAACATCCACCTCTACGGGAGACACAATGTAGTCAATAATTGTCATTTCACAGACGTTGCGTGACCTAAAAGCCTTAGACGAAGAACTAATGACGACAGAACAAAGCCTTCTAGATAATATGGAACAGGAAAAAGTGGTAGAAGCAAGGCTTGAAGATCGAACACATCGACCGGCCAGCGAGCAGATCAGGGACAATGTGGACAGGAAGCTGAGGGATGAGCTCGCCAGGCTCAGGCACTTTGCCAAGAACTTGAGGAGCAATATAGTTAGAATTAAGTAGGTATTTCATTACAGCACATGATCATAAATCTTAACGATTGGGTTTTGAATGGGGTTTAAAAGAACGCAATAAGGGCTTCCAAGGGGCTGCCTGCTATTTAAATGAAGCTAGGTACCGACAGGAAAGGTGGCACCTATGTGCATGTGACAGACAATGTTCTTGAAGAAAATTAATTTTAAATTACCTCACGATTCATCTATTACGTGCCCGACGACACATCTGCCGAATTTACGCCACACAAATTACGCGTGCAATGCTTTTCCCAATCCGCATACCTACCGGCAAACCTATAGTTAGCGCGTAAATTCGGCATTCTTATAACCACCATAGTTAGGTAGGCGCCAAATAAATGCGAAATAAAATTTTTAGATAGGTACTTTTCACCAGTAGGTGGTACCTACCAATAATATTGAATTCTTTGAACCAGCTGAAATTCACACGTCCTAACCACAGGTCCTAACTGACGACAATGTCACAATACCTAGTAAGCCCAAAAATTTATTTCTCTTCCAGTTCACTGAAAAACACCCTAGCGGATACTTCGGTACAAATAGATTGTTTTATAGAAGACCTTTCCCAAATCGTTCGACTGGATGAAGACAGAATTCGTTCAAGACTCGGAGAAGAGTTCGAGGACAGCATACCTGCCGCACCAACCACGTCAAGCTTGCATTTACTTTGTAGCGGAGGTCCTGACATTACTTTAAGAACTATAAAGGAAGAAGAAGAGGAGGACGATTATCCCATATTCGAAGAAAGACGTGAATGACCCAGAGTTTTTAATGTACTCTGGACTTTGAATTCTACCTGCACCTACAAAATATCATAGGAATATTGAGTTGATACGTTTGGTACATACCTACATAAGTACCTTAGATAATACTTGTTTTCTCAATTATGAGAATTAGAAACGAAGAAACATTATTCTAGTAAACAGAGTAAACTAAACCTGACAAATGTTCTTCCATAATATTCTACGTCAAACTTCTTGACGCAAAATGGTTGAAAATGGTTTGAAACTACGTATGAAATTAAAAATGTTTGATTATAGTAGATTACACACCGAGGACAGGAAAGTAAGAAATGTCTCAGATCTCATGTAATTGCGACAACAAACATGTGATCTGAGGCTTTCTTATTTACTGTCCGAGGTTAGTATACTATTTCTCTCCTCGACAAAGGTGGAAAGCGGCAACTTCGTTTAGCGCAGCGGGCCGACAATTGACGCTTTCCGTCCGGAGGGGAGAAAAGTACCTATTGGTTTATGATATTATTTTCTTATACGAAAAACACTTAATTATCGCACTCAAATACAGGCATGTTCAAGCAACGAAATTTCTATTAAAACAACATGCCTTGTTCACATTATTTTAATTTGCCGTAACATGTTTTACATGTTACCTTATAAAATTATTAATGTATTTGCGAGGATTGCGTATATTTTACGCAAGTAGTTATATGATAGAACGGTCTTACAAGTGTTATGACGTCGCATTGTAGGTAGGTATATTTATTAGAACTAAAAATAACAAAATAAACATGTATTTTGAAATTTATTTGATAACGAAACTAAAATAATAATAAACCATAAAATATATAACAAATTGAGTACCTATCAGAAATCAATAATAATAAACTAATGAAGCATGTTATTACCCTCTTTCTGGGGTTTCCGGATAATTAAGACCATTTGCTACTTGAACTTCACAAAATAATGACTTAGAATGAGTGATATATAATATTTGAAAACAAAAATAGATACTACATACTAAAATAATTTTAGTAGTTGGCTTTTAGTAAAATATGTATTGTATAATCTGTGGTATTGTTCACATTTTATATGTCTTATATTTGTTTATAATTATAGTATACATATTAAAATTGGTATATCGTTTTCATTAAAGTACCTAGAACAGAATTGAGAGATCTTCGAACAAATACTTCAGAATTCATATTACTAAAATGATTTTGAACATAAGAGCTGGTGATTATAATAAAAAAATCATTATTTTAGGAATTTAACATACTTCTTCGTATGGAATCATCATGTCTTTCTCCATGTTACATGATACTACATACAATATTATACTATGCCTAAGAGACAACAAGGTTGATAAATAAAAGCAGCATCAGAATCTGTAGTCCAATATTATCCATTCAATATCAGGGGGGTTATTGTGTAACTATACCCGATTCAATTCGGTATCAAATCGGCACGGTGTTTTAGCAGTTCTTGGCGATTTTGCTTCTTAATATTTAGTTAATTTATCTCAGATAATGAACACGATGATTACAGAAACAAAATATTATTTAAAAATTGGCTAGGACAGTCATAAAACGTTATCGATTTCGTAAACGATATAATCGGAAGCTTACACAATATACCTACAGATCAATATGGTTTAATAACTGTTTTAGGTGATTCTTAATTTCTGAAGGGACATTGCTGCGTTAGGCGGAATTCTGATCGCATGAAAGTTTCTATTCAAAATCGTGAGATAGACAATTTACATCACGAAGCACTGTTCTTTGATTTTCCAGAAAGAGACGCGAGCCAGGCGCGCGCTCAACGCTTAAGGGCTGTTGATACACATTTACCGACGGCGACCGACGGCGCTGCGGCGGTACCATACAAAAATGTCATTGAGTATGGGCCCGCCGTCGGTCGCCGTCGGTAAATGTGTCTCAACACAGCATACGCTTTTACAATCAATACCAACACTGTATGAAATTGCCATCTAATTACTAAGAATCACTACAAACTGTCAAAATGTCTATCAATTTATTATTAAATAATTACATTTTATATTATATTTAATAATTTATATTGAACAATAATCTGCACACTACAGCCCGTCAAATGGTCTAGCATAGCAGTGTTGGGTACCAAGCTCTGTCACATTTTAATTCTGTTTTGAGATAAGAGACAGAAGTTCGACGGAGCCATCTCACGTGCATCATGCTAGACTCTCAGGTGGCGATATGTTGTCTCTGCCTGCCCTAATGTGAGACAAGCATTTTGTATAATATATGTATGCGTGTATGTCAGTACTTTAACAGTTTTATCTACCGATCAACTGGACATTAAGGGCCTGTTTCAATACATCTGAATAAGTGTTTTATCTGACAGATCATTTAACATATCTTTCATACAAAATATGACAAACAATCTGTCAGATAAGCTATTAATAATGTATCAGTAGTAGTGAAATAGGCCATAAGTGTCTTAAATATAATTAATAGACATGCAACAAAGATAATTTTTAAATCTTAACATTTGCTTTAACATTCCATATTTTTATTATGAGCAGAGGTCGGAATTTGCCAATAATTCCAGGACCTCATTTATGTGATGTGATTCGAATCGGATTGGATCGGATCTTTAAACAGTGGGAGAGGGCTACAAATAACAATGAATTCATTATTATAATATTAGAACTTCTTGCAAAATACAAATAAATGAAAATTAAAGAGAGCCCCATGTCACTTAAATGCAGACCTAGAATGACCGGCAGATTCCAACCTCTGATTATGAGACAATATTATTAAACATGTGAGATTGCTATTTGTGTTGAAGCATTATTTCATTAACATAAGTTTAAATATTGAACAAAGGGGCAGATTGAGGGGTCTGGGTGGCACTTTCACCTTCAAATTGTGTTGTCTGCAGTCAAGGCCAAGTCAAGAGGTTACCTGACATTGTACCTTTGTTGACTCAGGGAATGAGCCATTGTTCTAACTAAATTATAGGACAGTTTGCTACTATAAGGCTCAATTAACACTAAAATAGCAGCATCCGGCAGTTTCACAGGAAAATGCATGGTAGCTAGATGGCTAGCGGCGCCGCGGGGTCGTCTCCGCTTTTCCATTAAGTTTTTTGAGCTGCTCATACTAAACTAAGTATGTATTTTAGCAAAGCAGTGGAAGTTTAAAATGATGCACATCTGAAACTGCACTGCCGGCTGCTGACATTTTCATCTGTATTGAGCCTAAATGTGTCAACACACCAAAAGTGTCACAGACATTCTAAGAATAAGAGGGAAGGGTAAATCAGGATGTAGCATGTCACCCTCAATAGTCTGTCTACCCCAATAAGCACAAAAAGGAATTAAAATGATGATAATGAAATAATGCAAAACTTAATAACTAACAACTAAAACATAACACAGAAATTTTTGATAAAACCTAAACTACATAACGAAAATGTTTTTCACAAAATTTTAACTAATTAAGTTATTTAAATGTGATTCACTATTAATGTGGTCCTCGATGCTTTGTGCATTACAAATCACTTCTAGTTGGCATTTGTTACAATACGCATTATTCTCATACTCGTTTGACAGATAACTCTCAATGACGACTTCTTGGTCATCAATAAGGTCTTCGATTTCAGCGAACCAGTCTATATGATGCTCATCCTCATCTATATGCTCCAAGATACTTTCTACCGTATTCTCAATGTACGAATCACATATTTTGCACCAGACCTCGTCATCATTATCGACGGGGAATATTCCGTTAAGCGGTTTCAGTTTAGCACAAACATTAGCTCTATGGTTAAAGCTATTTACGTGTTCCTCTAATATTTGCAGTACGCAATCTATATTACTGTTGCAAACCTCACAGAGAACATTGTCTTTTTCTGAAGCTAGGTAAGGCTCTAGGCTTATGAACTCACCGTCTACCAGATCTTCGATGGCGGTCATCCAGTTTGCGTGGTCTTCGGCATCTATATGCTTCGATACAGACTCGTCTTCGGCCAAGGTGTGTTTGCAAGGCTTACAGTACAAAACCTCGTTGTTAAAGCTAATCCCGTTCTCAGTCATCAGTTCTATGTTCTCCTTGTGCTTCGTGCCATTTGTGTGCTGCTCGATACATTTGTTAGCCTTCGGAATGTAGACTCCACAAAAAACGCAGCGAACTCGGGTCTTGGAGCTGACGTCGGTTACGATACCGTATAACAAGCTTGTTTTCATTATTTTCTGTTGTAGGTGTACGTTAAAGAAAAAGTTGTAGCAAAATTTATTACGCCGGTAACGTAATTTCTTTTAAAAACTTGAAATTTCGTAGTTTTTTGCAAACGAATTTATTTTTATGATTTGCTTGCTGTTTGACAGTTATGATAAAATTGAATGATTTTTTTTTTTTTTTTAAAGTTTATCCTTTCGGATAGGCTATGGGAACTAGCCCTTACTGCCTGGTCATTAGTGTCTTTTTTCTTTGTACTTAAACCTAAACTAACCTAACCTTAATACCTAACTCTTGAAATGCGAGGGTGGTACACACATTCCAATGGTCAGGGGAGTTTCACGCGAGAATCAATCCGAATCAAACGGGAGCGCCTTCTTTATTTCTCACTCTTACTATATTGCTCTCCATTAATGGCACATTATCAAACTAATTCCACCACATTAACACAATAATAGCCACGAAAAACGAATTTAGAAAATTAAGAAACAAAGCCCGTCTGTTTCTTCACAATTCCCGTGCAAAACTCTCCTGATGACGATGGGATGATAGATGAACGATGAGGATGAAATTTTGGTCGATTTTGTAAGCACGCGCGTTGCCGCCAAAATCACCAGTACGATTTAACTTGCACCAAAACTTTTGTTCTTTCTTCGTATGTATTTGAGATTCCTGTTATGTTGGTCGATTTACGCAACTTTTTGGCACACAATCCGCACGAAATTATGTCACAAATATCACTAAAACCAATTTTTCACGAATATCAAATACAACTTTGACCGAACAAATTTAATGGCGGGAAGCCAATCTAAAATTGAATGAATGAAATGAATGAAATTGAAATGAAATTTATCGAGTCCATAACATAAGGTAAAGCTAGGGTAAAGCAAAGGTAAAGTAACCAAATCTATGAGGAAAAGGTCAAAAATTTTGTATTTGGTAAAGGTGGAATATTATTTTGGTTTTACCAAGTAAGTTGCCTACGCTCTGCTGGATGCAAGATGCATTGCAATATCGAAGCTAATAGGTACGATCGTGCCAATGAGAGATTTTCAAAAAGCCATTAAAAAAGAAAAAGTAGCCAGCCCGGCAAGCTGCTGCCGCTGTACATTGAGGCTTCTATAAAGATAAGTAGTAACAATCACTTTACAGACGAGTCGATGTTCAGCGAATTGCCTAAGCTTGCCGGGCTGCACGGCGTGCATGTAAACCCAGCATAAGGTGTTTGTTGGTTTTTAATATAAAATACATTTTGATACTTTGAAGTCTAAGGGTTGAACTACACATGGCCGCACGCGATCGCATTTTTCCGTCGCTCCATCCTTTTCTGTCACTCAGGAACGTCATTTGCTAGAGCATATAAGATAGACGGAACGCGATTCACTTTTCATTGTTTTTCAATGAATACCCCCCCTCCCCCCTCCCGAACCAAAAGTCTGGATACGTGCGTACGTAGGTAACTATATAGTACGAGGTAAACAAAAAATATTTAAGTAAATTATTATTATTATTATCTTTAACTAACAACAAATAATTAAATGAATAATCAATCATTTGTTTAATTTATCTACCCGTTAGTAAGACTATTATTTTTGCGCTACTATTTTGCGTCACTACTGCGTCATTTGCGCCGAAATCCGTTGCCCCACCCGTTTAATACCCTTACTTAGTGTATTAAAATTTTTGATAACCAAAGTCAGCTCACAATAGAACACCTATTTTTACCCTATTGCGCCAGAAGGATGGTTACGTTCAAAAATACTACTCTTGTCATCGTCTGATAGACGACATCTTGTTCAAAATACCGTTTTAGAAATAAAATGTATTTTATAGACGTAGACGAAGAAGTATTTACAACTTTGTACCTGAAAAATAAGGTACATGTTCCATTGATATGTATTACGTGAAAATATATCAGAAAGAAGACTAGTGATTTCAATCTCTTTGCAAAATTTTAAAAAGTATATGTCAATTCGCACAAAAATTTGCGAAGATTTTGTATGAGACTGTGAGTCTATAGTATTTCTGGTCAATGTTTTTCCCTATCCATTTCACCAACGATTTATTTTCCCAAATTTTCCCCAAAGACCATATTTTTCCCGAAAATCGCGGACAAAATCCCTAATCTGGGCTGCCACCCGATCTAAAAATGAAACTTAAGGCATTGAGGTACAATGTTAACTAGAGAAGCTACCGAGAAGTAATGTTTTGTAGCACGCGTTAGGGTGCACGCGCTCTAACTCACTTAGCCTGTGCCAGGCGCTCGGCGCCCAGCACGCGCCCCACACTGCTGATCATGGTGCACAGATTTTGTTCGCGATGTCTACTCTATACATAATTACTCAATGACTTAAGGTGAGTTTTTGGCGGGATTTGATAGCTGACGTTTGGAGTCCTCATATTTCATCGAATTTTTATTGTTTATAGTGAGTTTTGGTTCGTAAAATTGGTGTTGTTTTGCGTAACAAAGTGTCGTGCAAGTGAACAATATTCAGTTCAGTGAAATATGCAGTGTATGCAGGAAAAGCGTTCCGTGATTAATCACGGAAATCGCTAAAGCGTGCAAAGCGGTCGGTTCGCCTCTTTCCTGTGGACTTCTCTGCGTTTCCTGCGTCTTTCGATTGTCTCCAAAAACTCCAAAGAAGCGTCAAAACATCGAACACCAACGTTTTAACGTGAAAACAGAAGATAAATTGAAATAAAATAAGATTTAGCTAAAGGTCTTGTAACCAGGCTATTAAATATATTAAAAAAAAAAAAAAAAAAAAAACTTAAGGTGCTATTACACTTGGCTAAATTTAGATTCTAACAAGAGGGACAGAGCTATAGGTTGGAACGGGATGTTGGAAGTACCTCCTTTTTTAACCTATAGCCCTCTTGTTAGAATCTAAATTTAGCCAAGTGTAATAACACCTTTACCGGGTGAAAACGGCATGTGTACGACGATGCATTTTGTGTGAAAACGGCAAAAATTTTGTATACTAGCTAGATTGCGCACTACGGTGCTGGCAACGAGACAAGTGAGATTACCGAAACCCTCGTGTGTCCCTTTCTAACTAGGGTGTCCATTCATTCTCAGATTTGACGGGATACCTAATATGCCTTTTCTTACCATCTTGTTGAGGGTTTAATATTATCTTTTTATCCTGGAAAATGTTTTTGGGGTTAAACTCAGAATAAAAAAAATATAAAAGTACCTAACTAGAGCTTACTACCCGCGACTTCTTCCGCACAAATTATATAAGGTGTAAGGAAGGGTATAATTGGTTTAAACCATATACCTACTCTACCCATCAAACAGAACAACTTTTACTATGGGAGCAAACGAACAAACCAGTCAGAACAAAAAAATATGTCAGCTGTCCTATACCAAACAGCAATACCTACTCGATTCAAACGTATGGGACTTAGATTATCAAGATAGACAGTCAAAGCTACGAAAGCGTCGAAAAAAATAGGAACCAGTACTGGTTCCAAAACCCTATACATATACACGCACACATACATGATTAGTATGGCGCCTCACGCACACCAACCTAAGAAAGTTAGCCCCTTTTGTTTTATACGGAACAAGTGTGAGGCTCATTCTAGACATTTACTTTTTCTAAGGTATGGGACTCGTTTCGATTCGACGTTTGCTCCCATAGTAAAAGTTTCATGGGTAGAGTTGTGGTTTAAAGGTGAATGATACTTTTTCTTACACCCTGTAGGAATACCAGATTTTAAGTCAATCATAAGCTATCAAAGAAAAAAGTTTCATTAAAATCGGTTCAGTAGTTTTTGCATGATGCTGTTACAAACAAACAGACGGACAAAAATTCTAAAAAAGGTTGATTTGGAGTCAGGGATACCTAAAAACCATATCGTTATTTTTTTCATGTAAATATCTTCAATACGTACAGACACTTCTGTAAGGTAGGTACGGTTTTATAATAGTTCAGATTTTAATTTAAATAGGTATGCTGTTCCAACCATCGATCAAAGTAAAATTAATGGATAGGCCCTTACGCGAACATTTCAAACCAGAAAAATATATATGTACCGAGATGACAGACAAGTGTGCCAGATTGTATGAACCACATGCACCTGCATGGGTAGCATGACACCGTGATAGGGCGCTATCACGCCTTCGCTCTCTTTCTATTTTCACGTGAACGAACGAGATAAAAGGCGTGATGGAGCCGTATCACGTGTGACATGCTACGAGTGCTTTAGTGTACTTCAACTTAACGCGCTTTGGGCCTATCCATTAATTTTACTTTGATCCAAGGTTCCAACCTGTGAAATTGTTTTATTCTAAGATCACGACGCTAACAAAGTCAGGGGCACAGCTAGTAAAGGTAATAAAACATCTCGTCTACCAATGATAATTCATTTTGCGTTTATACATCGGTCATGCATAGGTCGCTAGAATGGCCAATTGGTCACCCTAGTTAAGAAAAGTTTTCCGAACAATAAAATAGCTAACCTGTGGAAAGAAAAGCCACAGCCGGGGTAGTATTCATTTTTGCATCCAACTACACAGCAAAAGTTCACCATTTCGACAACACAATTTTATTACAACAATTTTGAATTTGTAATTTTATGACTTTTGACATTATGACCGCCATATTTTTTCATAAGGCCAAAGAGTTGCCAGTAAAAAGTTTTCAAATTTTACCTTATTTGTTTTGTAATAAACTGAATAATCATAGTGTAAAACTATCAACAATTATCAATACTTGTTTTCAGTTTTTGTACAAAATAATTAAAATTATACATTTTCAAAAACAAAAATATTTTTTAATTTACATCTTTTGTATTTACAGTAAATTCTAAAGTGGTAGTTTAATAAGTTGGCAACATGTTAGAAAGGGACACATGAGGGTTTCGGTTATCTCACAGTGGCTTGGTTGTCAGCTAACAACAACATTGAAGGAAAATAATTCTTGTTGCATAGAATTAGCGTTTATTTTGCATTCTCGAAGAAATTCGAGTCTTCTATCCACCTATGGAATATATAATATTCTTGGAAAACGGCAAGACGGCAACGGCATGTGTATATATAGCTCTTGGCCTTATAGTCAAAACTGTCAATCTGTCAATGTCAAGTCAAGTCAATTTGTCAAATCGTCATATTAAAATGCAATTGCAATGGTCTTAAATTTTTAAATACCTCGTATTTTTCCCTTGAATTTAGTTTTTAACAATAAATAATAAATTGCAAGGAAAAAAGATTAATTCACGATGTCGCGTGATTCAGAAGAAGAAGCTGATATCATAGAAAATGTAGCGGAGGTTATTGATAGACTGGCGGTACGGGTATTCTGTTCTTTATCCATAATTTCAAGTGGTTTTCTAGTTAGTTTTATTGTCATAGGCTTAGTAAAAGTTAGCAGAAGCGACAGCCGACACACGTAGAGGTCCCTCGCATCTAAATGGTTCTTGTAACGTACAAAAGGGGCCTGCTATCGAAAAAAAACCCACACTATGCTCGCCTCACCAGGAGGTCCATTGAAGAAGGGGTCCAGTGAAATTCAACTTGATCACATCAGATTTATGTCCTCTCCCATTTATCTATTATAAACTTACTATAAAGTAAAAATCGTGGAATGTAGTTAACAGGACACTGGACAAATAAATTGCTAAGAATGTTGATGCCGTATCAACACTATATTTAAAGACATTGCAGAGTTGTTATGTAGGGGAGTTTGTTTTGTATATTGCATTTTGAAAACATAATATTATCTTTTTTTGTGAAACTTCTTTCATTTCGGACAGTAGGGCTACTGACCATAATGAAAGAAGTTTGTCGCTTTTTATTTGAGAAGTATAGCATCTACTGGCATTATTTTATTACCATAATGTAGGATATAATTCATTACGCGGTACAAGACGTTTTACATACTTCCACTGCGGCAGCATCTCTGATACAGCCATCCCCATTTTTAAGTTTTATGTTTATTGTTTGGCTCTGTTTTCAATTTAGTATATTTCTATTGCAGAAAGAGTTGGAAGAGCTATACAAATTCAGAGATTTGTTTTTTGAGAACCATCCAATAGAACTGGCAACTGAGAAAAACAAGTTGGTTGATGAAAAGAAAGATGCTTTGGTTGAAAAATTTGAGGGCATCGATGGTGAGAATATACCTTACAATCTTTGACTATTTATTATAAGGACTCGCCTTGCGGTAGCATTTCCCCTCTGCCACGGCATAAGATCAATTGATCATGTGCATTTACATAAAATTTTTTACCATATCACTAAATGAGACAGCCTATAATTGTGAAACAATAACTTAGAACGTTTGGGGTTCACACGAGACAACTTTTCATGATTTTTAACATTCAAAATCAGAATCTAAAGTTATGAGGAATAAAATCCAAAGTTGCGAATTGCATGTTACCTCGCCCCCCGAAAAAAGTGGCAGAAATGTTTGTTAGTGGAATTACACGCGTTACCAGTCCTCATATAAGTAGTCAAAGCTTACAATTATGTATTTTATATTTTTTGTAACTACATAATTTTTTAAAATGAACAAGTTACTTTTTTTAAGAAAGACTATCAAATTATTAGAGATGTAAACATCATTTGGAAATTGTGCTAATAAGATGTTCAGATTTGAAGTTAAAAATTGTTCTTTATAATATTTTTTAAATTAATGGCCTTTTCTTAGGTCTAAACTGCATATATGCAAGTGCGGAGTGGTTTTTGGAGCTATCGTAATCTCTACGATTGTTTAATGAACAAATACACATTTGATATGAAATAGCAGAGCCTTAACGCATTCACTGCCTCACCCGTAAGCCTAAATAACCCAGGTGCCACTTCAAAACATAGAAAGCTGTGTGCCCCGAACATTTATAGTTGTTCAAAAAAATGGTATGCTTAGTGCCCTTGAACACTTATGCTGGTCCATATAATTCTTACGCTGGGTGCCTCTCGACACGCAGGATTGTCCGGTTTATTCCACTTAGTACCAACGAGTTAGTATGTTAGAGTGTCTTTTGTGGGACAAACCTCAGTGCTAATAGGAATTGCTCATAAAAAATGGACACGCAGAGTGGTCAGAGGCACTGGCAGTAAGATAGGTGTTACCCATTGTTCCACTATATGTGTCGGGGGCATCCGATAAAAGATAAAGAAACCACTAGAGTTGACGGTGGCAGTGAATGTGTTAACTCAACTGTCTCTACTCAACAACGTGAACTATCTCAACATATCATCATCATATTATTTAAGGCTCATATTAATAAACGAAACTCCAACGCTGGCGGCGTCTTAAGATGACATTTTTGTATGTATTTGACATTACAAACCTATCAGAGTTGAGCTTTGTTTATTAATACGCCCCTAAGAGTTGTGATCTTGTCAGTTGAATATTTGCTAATACATTTTTTTTACACCAGTGACCCACTCAATGTAACTTGTATGAATTATTGAGAATTAATATATAAATGCATGTTGTAACTATTCGTTAAGCCAAGTCAGAGGCCTATTGGCGGCTTGAAAATTCTCTGACAGCAAGGTGACCACTAACTTGCCTCCACCAACACGCACTGGGCCCGCGTGGTGGAGTATGGCCCACTCCCTCTCACCCTTATTCGTGAGAGGAGGCCTTTGCCCTGCAGTGGGATTCTAGAGGCTTACAACACTTAGAACTTACTTACTATGCATGCATGCAATGAAACTATGTTATTTCAGTGGACACTCAAATCCCGACCTCTCAACGTGCCCAGTTTCTCTATCTAAAAGGCCGTTGCTACAACATAAGTCCTGACTATGACTCCCGAGCGACCCAATGTCTCAGCAAAGCAGTAAAATTGAACCCGCACCTTGTTGATGCATGGAACGAACTCGGAGAATGTTACTGGAAGAATATGAATGTTAGAGACGCTAAGGCCAGCTTTGAGGGGGCTCTTAATCATGTTAGTTGAAACTATTTTATTTAACTGCCTACTTGTTTTAAGATTTTCAATACAGAGTTTTTTATTGAAGTTACTAGCTGCAACTATACAGGGTGTTTCATAAGTAACAATAAATATTTAAAACTCTTAAGGGGGTTGTTTAGACAGTCAAACTGAACAACTTTCTCTATGGGACCAACATCAAAATCGCGAAAAAAAAAATGTAATATCCTATACATATTTTAGCTCTAGTCGATTTGTAGAGAATGGAACATCAATTTTTTTTCCGCGATTTCGATATTGGTACCATAGTGAAAGTTGTTCAGTTTGATGGTCTACACCAACCCCTTAAAGGTTTATTTATATTTTTGGAACACCTTGTATAAATGCAGACTACTTACCTACCCATCTTCTGTTGCCAATTGTTCTATTAAACTATAGTTGATCAGATGAAATTTTTTAGTGATAAGACCGTCTTATTAGTCCCTGTCTTTCTTTTTATTTAAGTGGAACTGTTCTATTATGTTCTATAATCTTAAAATGTTTGTCCTATCGCATTGTTTACATAGCAAATGTGCTTGATTTTCGGTTTTTGTTCAAAACTACACTTGACCACTATAAAATAACGGAGGTTCATGACAGGCCAGAGAGCAGGCAACCAACATGTAACCTGCAATGCAACCACCTATATGTGAACAACGCGTAAATTTTTGCAGGAAAGAAACCGCCTATCCCTTCGTTGCTTATCAATAATCCTCAGACAAGAAAGCGGAGCCCGGTCTCGTTCTGAAGCCACTCCTGCCATACTCAAGAGTGTAGAACTAGCCAAGGAAGCAGTAGCTCAGGACATTAAGGACGGAGTGTCATGGACAGTTCTAGGTAAGCAACATAAATTGTAATATGCTGATCATGTCCCAGTGGTGGACAGACTATACTACACCCTCAGGGATATACAGAGGGTGAAATCTTTTTCTCATTTGAGAAAATATACTTAATAAAGAAATCCAAAAATAACTGACCAGACCAGTCTAACGATCAGCACTTGCCGGATTTCTCCTTTCTACCAGTATCCATCAAGGTGGACCAACAACCTGGTGAAGGCGGTGGAAACCCGTTGGATGAAGGCAGCGCAGGACCGGTCGTTGTGGCGATCCTTGAGGGAGGGCTATGTCCAGCAGTGGATCTGTTTGCTGAGATAATTATGATGGATGATGAATGACATAAATGAGAAAGAATAAATAAATTAATCATGGACGTCATGTCTGTTCTGTGTTTGTATTTAGTAATTATAATACTAATAAAAACGGATATTTTATTATATTCCAGGTAATGCCTACTTGTGTCAATTCTTCATGGTGGCTCAAGACGCGGCGACGTTGAAATTATGCATGAGTGCTTATAAACAGGCATGGATGGATCCTGTAGCGAAAGGACAACCCGATTTGTATTATAATAGAGGAATCGTAAGTATGGTTTTTATAACAATCTGTCTTGATAAAATGTGTTCTGAGAAAAATTTGCATTGTATATTTGTGTACTTATTTATGTATGTACCATACTAATCTGTATATACCAAAGTTGGTTTGGGAAATTATTCTCTGATAAAAGACAATAAATGTAAAAATTTTAACTTTGAAAGATGAAAGTCCTTGACGAGTGTGTACTGCCAGTGATGACTGAAAAGGCTGAAAATCACTCAAATGGCTATAGAGAGGGCTATGGCGGGAGTTTCCCTGCGGAATCGAATCAGAAATGAAGAGATCCGCAGGAAAAGCAGTATCTGACATAGCCCAAAGAATTGCTAAACTAAGGGCGCAATGGGTGGGGCACATTACTCGAAGAACAGATGGTCGATGGGGCCGAAGAGTTATCGAGTGGCGACCGCGACCTGATGAAGGTGGCGAAAACCCGTTGGATGAGGGCAGCGCAGGACCGGTCGTTGTGCGATCCTTGGAGAAGGCCTATGTCCAGTAGTGGACGTGTATCGGTTGAAATGATGATGACACATCAATCAATCAATACCTATCTGCAGTGGCGCTGTATGGTATTGGTGGTTGCTTCCCCTTATCCATGAGAGTACTATAGCATTGATGACAATAAAACTCAAATCTTTACCAAACATTTGCAGGCCCTGAAATACGAAGAAACGTACGAGGAAGCCCTAGAGAGCTTCACGTACGCGTGCCGGCTGGACCCGCCGTGGGAGCCCCCGAGACTAGAGTTGAACAAGTTGGCCCAGTACCTGGCTGCCACCAATGACCTGGTCAAGACTAGGGGAAAGATCAAACCTAAGAAATTGGCCCAAATGGTGCAGGTTCGTAAATTTTTTTATTGGGTTCTATGTTTTTTTTTATCTTTCATTTATAATTAATGGACTTCTTGCTTGTGCGTTAGCACCGCATTTCCGCCAATGTCAAGTGGTTTGAGGGAGTGTCTGTCTATCCAATTCGAGGATTGTTTTTGAGTAAGAACAACTGAGACGGATTTTGGAGCAGGCTGAAACGCGAACCGCGCGAACACCACGAGAAACAAGTGTTCGGGGCAAACCCTGCAACGTGACTCTCTGGGGTTCTATGTTTATAGAAGTATACAAATTGTTTTAGACAGTCCAGGTATAAAATAAACCTAGTTATAAGCCATTGAATTATATTTGTTGTCGTAAGTAATTGTTGTAAGTACACATTTTTTCAAACTGCAGATTCTGGACTCAAACATCAAGGACTACGCTGAGTTCACTAATTAGTTATAGACAGTTACTTTTAATTGGAAGAAATGAAATTACGTTTTTAATAAGGGGTTTTCGCCTGTAAAAAGTTGTTTTTGCTTATCCACTTCAAGCCACCATCAGTCACCTAGCCTCTGGTAGTGACCAGAGCCCCATTTGAGAGCTACATGATCATTATAATCTACAATGACAATTCAGGGAACGTTCCTGAGAATGTTAGGACACATGTTACCTACTGCAATGTTTGGCGCTATTAAATAAATAACCAGCAATGTACCCTGAGTAAATTGTCATTGTAAATTGTGTTAACACGTTTTATTAAAAATTGGGCCCAGAGTAGCCTAATTTCTCTTTAACTTTATTTATAAGCGCCGGGAATCTACAAATATTTAAAAGAGGAATAATATTCAAGTCAAGGATAAGGAGCTGGAGGGATTGTGCGAGCGCAATTTTAGTACTGATGGGAAGAAAATTCCGCAGTCTTGAGAGAACTGTATTTTCCCGCTTTAATAAGTAAATTTTTTAAAACCCACAGTCAACAGATGACAAAATGCTCGGCGTATACGGTCCAGGCACGCTACACACGATCGGATCGCGTCGCGACGTGTCTCTGTTGCGCGTGCGACTAGACACGCTGCAAGAGGGACACAACGAGGGTCTGCTCGTGTTGGGGCGCGTCGTAGGCTCCATACACAACGAGAGCTCCGTGCCATTGTGAGTACACTACATTGTAAACTACATTTTAAACAAGACACGCTGCAGGAGGGACACAACGAGGGTCTGCTGGTGTTGGGGCGCGTCGTAGGCTCCATACACAACGAGAGCTCCGTGCCATTGTGAGTACACTACATTGTAAACTACATTGTATATTAGACACGCTGCAAGAGGGACACAACGAGGGTCTGCTGGTGTTGGGGCGCGTCGTAGGCTCCATACACAACGAGAGTTCAGTGCCATTGTGAGTACACTACATTGTAAACTAGACACGTTGCAGGAGGGACACAACGAGGGTCTGCTCGTGTTGGGGCGCGTCGTAGGCTCCATTCACAACGAGAGTTCCGTGCCATTGTGAGTACACTACATTGTAAACTAGACACGTTGCAGGAGGGACACAACGAGGGTCTGCTCGTGTTGGGGCGCGTCGTAGGCTCCATACACAACGAGAGCTCCGTGCCATTGTAAGTACACTACATTGTAATTTGTAAACTACAAACACGGCTTTATACAAAACGAAAACCTTTGTAAGTACACTATTTTATGAACTAAAATGTAGGGTACATTACATCCAACGATCTTCATGAAGTGTTAGTGTAGTGACACATCTGCGGAACGTACGGCGCCGAACGTTCGGTTGAATAAACGTGCAATGCTTATCCCTATACCGGCGACACACTAGTATGCGCCATTTTTCCCAGTAGACGCGTATTCAACCGAACGTTCCGCAGGTGTGTCGCTACACTTGCAGCAGCAGCCTAACTACCTGCCCCACACTAATGTTGACTTCATCCCCTCTCGGTTGTACAGGAGGACGACAGTAAGCAGTAGTGTATTCCTCTCTCACTCATACATGTGCTTCCCTCTTGTCAGTGCGAGTAGCTTTGCAGCTAGGCAGCTTGTGTGAAGTGACATGGATGTGCTTATAGTACATGCTCGCATGTATTTGGCCAGTACTGCAATTTCGATTTACCTCGAAGAAGGTTGTCAAAATAATGCTCACATTTCCAAGCATGTCTGAGAAAAAACTAATTTCATACGTGTTTCCACTTGCAGCACATTCGCGATAGTGGACTCCAGCATGGAGTGCATGTGTGTGACGGTGTACAACTGGGCGGACGGCCGCGGCGCCATCATAGGGGACTGCATCGCCATACCCGAGCCCTTCGTGCGCACGATCAGACAGGAGCCGCCGGCGCATGTGGTATGTTATACTCTTATTTAGCTGAAACCAATGACCATGAAGAACTTCGTGGATGGCTGAAAGGGTAAGCGATTTCTGTTAGGATCGTTACAGGCGTTATATCAATTAAAGTTATAATCCTTAATATGTTTGTGGGGACTTGGCACAGATGTCAACAGCAACAAGTTATAGCAACGAAGCAAACAGATGGCGATACCGTCGCCCTCGGAAATATGCTCCATACACAAAGACCTAACCTAACCTAACTCGTAACCTACTACATATAAGGTTCACAATCGAATGCAAGACATGAATCGCGCAAGAGAAATAATCACAGAGATTCGATACCTATATACATATACAAGGTTCAACAAAGAACTTTTGGACCACGGCCGGTCCCCAGGCTTCACACTAAACTGGGTGAAAGATCTTCCCTTTTTAATGGAGGAAAATTTCCAGTAGCACCTCCACATGAAGATGGATTTTAAGGGGTTGATTAAGACCATGGAACTAAAAAAACGTTCTATACGGGACCAGCATCAAAATCGAGAAAAGCAAATCTGCTGTTTCATACAAGAGCTGTAGACAACCCCCGTAACTTTGTAACATTCGATACCCTGACTAGGCTAAGTTCTCCAAGTAATTGTTTAAAAAACAAAAAATTTAAACCTACTAAGACCTAAATGGGACAGCCAATTATTTTCGCAATTTCGTTTTTGATCCCGTAGAGAATGTTGTCTTGATAGTCTAAACATACCATATGCTCACGACTATATTCCCCGAGGGGGTAGTCAGAGATATTCTGAAACCTCAGAACATCCACGTTTCACCAGTAGTACCGAAACTCTGTCCAGTGTGACGGGGGGTGAGCCCGTCGCCACTTATAATGGGCAGTGGGTACAATACACGCCTCGAAATTGAAGCATGCAGGTTTCCTCACGATGTTGTCCTTCACCGAAAAGCCAGTGGTGTAACAAATCGTACATAAATTCCGAAAAACTCATTGGTACGACTCGGCTTGGACGGGGATCGAACCATCGCCTTCTGCACAGCAGGCAAGGTTACTCGCCACTGGACCACCACCCTCTTAAAAATACCGTCAGCATATTAATACTTTCGCTGCTGACGTTGTATGTCATAGGTACAAATGGGCCACAGTGCTAAAGAACCCACGTAACGAGTCAGTTTTATTACATTGCGGCTGTGCTTATGACTTACCGCGCGAGTCACCGACAACTTTAAGGCTGGGCGGGTGACCCACGAGACGAGGCACGTTTATCGTCTCAACGTTACGACTGTGCGCATGACCTACGAGGGGGGTCAAGCAAGTTCTATTGCATTTCGCCTGTGCTCATGACCTACAGCGTGAGTCACCTTACGCCTGTGCGGGTGACCCACGAGGTGAGCTGCATTGGTCGTTTTCACGTTACGACTGTGCGCACGACCTCTCAATCTTCAATCTTAGCACAGCGTGGGGATCATGGTTTTGAGCTTAACAGCGAAAGTAATAAGGACCCTAAATAAATAAATAAATAAATAACGCTCACAGGCACATACATTGTAATGATCCCAAACTAAGCACTAAAGGCTTTTATTATGGAAACCATACAACAACGGCACGAACAAATAACATCCATGACCGAACCGGGATTCGAACCCAGGACCCTGGTTTGGTAGTCCGGCGTGGTAACCATTACACCAACCGGGTCGTCAAATAATAATAATAATAATTAATCTCTCCATCTCTTCCAGACGTACGACTATAAATCGATCCGCGTGAACAACCCGATGCTTCTGCTAATAAACGGGAAGCGAGTAGGCCGCAACCAGTTCGCATGCACCCGCGTCACCAGCACCTACGAGATCCACTGAAGGTAATACGATACAGTGCTGCTACAGAAATAAGTACGCGTGGATTATGTGTGACTCTTTTAGATTCAGGTTTTACGTACACTTATATTAAAATTCAATCAAAACCAGCAGAATGATTTCTACTCTATTTTGAATGAAATGAATGAATGAATGAAATTTATTGTGTATGGATTCGGGTACAAGCTTTAGCAGATGAATAGTGTCACTGAAGCCTTTGCAGGCATTTACACAAAGACTTAAAATCTAAATTAATTATGTCAAAATTTTTGCAGTTTTAGTAACAAATTCAATATGTGATAGCCATTGAAACAATAAAATCATAATTTACAATAATTTTAATGATAACGTTTATAATTGTGTAAACGAAACAACAACAAAGTTATACCATTTGGCTATTCACACCTAGAAATTCTTCTACTTTGTTTTCTTACACACATACGCCATGCCATAATCTCACACCTTTTCCCCATTGGGGTAGGCAGAGACTATGGATCTCCACTTTGGGCACCTCTCTTGCTTCCTATAGGCCCATACATCTTGTCATACATTGCCGTAGATTTCGGCTTGTAACATTCTTTTGTTTTTAATTTACATACCTAAAGCCACAGACTTAAAAGAAGAACCAGACGTAACCTCGTCTAATCATGAGTGAAGCACCCATTTCTTTTGTGTGCGTGCTGTCACGCGGTACATAATGGTGACGGGTTGTAGCACCTGCGCCTCGAGCTAGTGCATCTGTGCGAGTGTAGGTCCCTTGTAGAACAAACGAGATTGTATTACCTTGCATGCTTCACATCTTTTTAGTGCAATATCCGGTCCGTATTTCTTTCAAGTCCGTGCCTAAAGCACAGTATACTCGTAAGGAAGAGTATCTAGGACTGCATACAGTACAGACACGACCTGTCCCCCACCAATTTCAACCTTAACCCCAGGAAGGAAAGAAGTGTAGCGCAAAATTTAGGTAATTGTTTATCGCTCGAACTTTTATAAAATGTTCCCTATTTGTATGAAATGGCATTAAGTGTCCAAAGTGTGCCTAAAGTATGCTTCTAAAATGAGTCTACACAAGTATTCAGTGTCGTTTTATATTTGTAGAAGCACTGTATGAAAACTAGGTTAGGTATTTTTAATCAATTTTGTATTTTTAATCGGATATTTTTGGCATTACATATGCAGGGTGACTTCAAGAGATTCAATATACATCAAGCAAGGTGGCAAAATGAATTATAAATTAATAACACATTGTTACTCATAAAAATAAATAAATTTAGGCGTCACCTCATAATACATGTATAAAATAAAAGTAATGATAATAGTGAAAACAAAAACAATTCGACAAAAAATACAAATTTATTACAATAAAAGGTTTTCTAACTTCTGTAGCAGTAAGTACTGCTTAAGTAGTAACAGTATCATTTACTGCTTTCACATGTTTAACAGATGTTACAAAATATTTAATGGTCATATGTGAATGAAGTGCAATCGTCATGCAAATGTCTTGTAAGTCACCCTGTATAATTATACTTCCTAAGAGAGTAAATAGAGACGACAAAACAATACTAACAATATTAATACTAGATTATCATCTTATTGTGTCGTCTCTATCTGTCTGATAGGAGAAATTAAAGCCAAGTTTTGAGTATGCTTATTTCTGACAAG
This sequence comes from Agonopterix heracliana, assembly GCA_963693445.1. Classification (NCBI taxonomy): domain Eukaryota; kingdom Metazoa; phylum Arthropoda; class Insecta; order Lepidoptera; family Depressariidae; genus Agonopterix; species Agonopterix heracliana. The sequence goes on from OY856321.1 coordinate 8,304,776, forward strand.
TTTCGAAAGAGATGTCATAATATGGTGCGCAAGAATGCTAGCGAGCTTCTGAATGAGGGCTGCTATTAGGTCAGTAGGTGGCGCCACTGGGTAGCGTAAGGCCTGGCTCGCACCTGGAGTGCGATTTTTGAATCTCATTCGGTGAGCTCAGCTGTTGAAAATGTCAAAATTACTATGGACATACGTATCTTTCTACTGCGGATTTGACTCTCAAAACTCTCTCTCCTGCGTCCGCGGCATGGTACATCGATAAACGTTTTATCGCGCCTGCTAACTCGTTCGTTCACGCGCAAAAAGAAAGGGAGCTAGGGCGCGATAGCGCTTTATCGCGCGATCATGCCGCGGGCGCTGTAGTATGATTTTTGAGAGTCAAATCCGCAGTAGAAAGATGCGTATGTCTATAGCAATTTTGACGCACTCCTGGGCCCTGTTTTAATTGACAATCACAATTCAGCGTACGATGCGTTCGGTCAGGGAAAACTCTTAAATAGGGCCCTGGCGAAGCGCAACGTAAATAATTTTTCACTGCCAAACCATTGTCGACTTTGCTAGCATTGAAATAACATCAAAACCAACAAGTCGTCCCCGAGAGCATCTAAGCGACTTTAGGCGAAAGGTGTGTAATTGATTTTCGATGTTATTTCAACGCCAGCAAAGTCTATAATGGTTTGGCAGTGAAAAATGATCAGCGCTGCGCTTGCCAGGTATAAACCAGCCTTTTACTATTAAAACGTAAAGAAGCGACACTTACTAATTTATATCTTTTAAGAGGATTTACGTCGCTCAGTGGCGCCCTCATCACAAAATGTAAGATTTCTCAACCAAGTAAAGATAAAATGAAAAAGTTTTCTACTAACTTTTTAGCTGAGCCTAAAAGCTATTTTTATACAAGCTTAGGAATAATGTTAGTTAAGGGGGTTGCAGAGGGCAAGACACTAAACTAGATGGCGCAAGGGAGCATTATTCCTGATTTTATCACATTTTATTTTATATCTCGTAATGGTGATGATATTGAATCAAAATTTTCAATTACGCGCGCACTTGTGTTTATGTTGCACTGATCTAGCTACAAGTTAAAGTAATTTTATTATTCATACGCATTTGTTTTACATTTTAAGATTGATCAATTTCATACAAATCTTTGACGTAGAACATTCGTAGACGGTATTAACAAAAGTAATATTTTATATGTGGAAAAATAGTATAGAGAATCTAGATTGCGCGTCTCAAATAACATATTTTATATGTGGAAAAATAGTATAGAGAATCTAGATTGCGCGTCTCAAATAACATTTGCAAATTACGAAGATATAAAATAAAATGTGACAAAATCATGAATAGTGCTCCCTAGCGCCATCTAGTTGCCTGTGGACGTCTTCTGCAACCCCCTTAAGTACTTTTCATTTTAGTTTTTCTTTGAGAAATCCTAAATTTTGTCACCTCCTGAGTGGCGTAAGGCCTCGTTCAAGGAGACGCCAGCCAGGGCTGCCAGAAACACAAACATACGGCGATGTATAGAGCGTTCACGGAGAAGCGTTTTTACAAGCGTCAAATGGTTATAGATTTATTAACGCGCCACGCGACGCCCCGCCTGTCGCCCCGCGTCTCCCTGAACTGTGTACGCTATTTTCTAAACCTTTCGTATTAGTGGCGCCATCTCGTCGATAGCAGTTCTCAGTAGTTAATACTGAATTTAATATATCGTTAATTATAATTCGACTGACAATTTAATATGTAAAAATGTATGAACGAAGATAGAAAAAAGGAATCATGTTTCTAGAGAGTCTAACGGGAAATCAGAGGTTTTATTTAATGGGAGTGAGCGTTTCATACTAAGAAACAGATCAATTGTTTTTTATTTTCGTGCTGGATTCCTTTCAAAAAATATTATCGAACGATAATATCGCTGCGATTTTGCGATAATTGTTCTCAGTACATTTTGTATGGGGACGCGCTCGATCCTACACACTGCCGCGATATTATCGCAACCTGACGCAATCTCTTTCTACTACATTCAGTGAAGGGCACATGCGTGACGCGAAACGCGGAATCGCTTGTAAGGTGTCGCGATATCGCTGTCGATAATATCGCTCGATAATATCGCTGCTATGTGCGGAAGCCTTCAAATGTGTAAGAAGTCGTCCTAGCCCTGGAATAAGTGCTACATTCCTGGGCGGATCGGGCTTTGCTCGGCTTCTTCCAAGTTAGTCTAGATAGGTTTTATCCCAGAGAAAATCCGTTCTCACTAAAACAGGTCATCCAAATCGTTAGAGCTGTTTACGAGAAACCGCTGCTATGCTATATTATACAGGGAGTAAACTTAAATACGTGCATACTTGAGGGACTGCTTCAGACCATCAAACTGAACAACTTTCACTATGGGACCAAAATTGAAATCGCGAAAACAAATCAGCTGTTCCATACCAAAAGTTGTTCAGTTTCGATGGTCTGAAGCATCCGGTTCGATATGTAACGCATTTAATTTTACACCATGTATACAAGATTAGCTCAAATAAAATAAAAATAGATAATTATTAACATTTCAAACTATTTTCTTAATATGAAGCACTCGCTCGCTATACAGCTGTTAATTTGAAACGTGTTCAAATTGTATGGATTTGATAAGATCATCAAACTGAACAAAAGCCAATGTCTAAAAATGGCACCTTTTTTCCTTTTCGCCTCTTTTTAGCGTTGCCATCAATTAAACTTGAATGTAGTTCAGAATAAAGTTACAAACAAAACTTTATGACAAGTATATCTCTAAACTCAGCCCGAACGGAGATATAAAGGCTTGAAGTACACGTAATGAATATATTTTTCAACTTGGGGATATTCATAGAAAAACATTGAAAAAGTAAGTGCTGTAATCACTTTTCCATACAAATATTCGGATTTCGTGGAGGGGGGGATAAATCCCACCTATCCCCTGGATACGTGCCTGTACATGTAAAAACAAGATTTGTTTGTTACTTTATTCTGAACTAAAATATTTCTTAAAAACAAGTTTGGTCATGACCGCGCTAAAAACAACGTCGAAAAATAAGGCGCCAACCTTCCATACAAAACCCGCAATGTCTTTTCACCATAGGCCCAGCACCGAAATTGTGATACATTTAGGTCGATTAGCAATGAAGTTTTCTATGGAACAACTGATCAAATCGACAGCTAGTATATAAATAATTTAATCTCCTTGATCGTGTCGTGTGTGTTTTATACAGGGTATTCGTTTAGACAGTTGCATCACTATAAAGGGTGATTGTACACACGGCGACAGGTCCGGTTACCCTGTTTGGACTTTGAACTATTAGAAGTTGAACGCTGCGAATCGTGCGAGAGGGTGCGGTATGTTGTTGTTGTTTCGTCTCACGGCACGCTGCGCCCGCGGCGGCAGCCGCGTCTATGCAGGCCTCCAGGCTCTCTACCGCACTATTTTGTGTTTTGTACGTAGTGTAGTTATGGGTATATAGAGTGCGTAACATGATGTGTCGCCGTTTGTACACATGATACTGAACAACTGTCCTCAAAGAAACGACGGGAAATTCCCAAACAACAATTTTCTACTTTTCATAAAAAATTATTTCTTTTTGCTAATTTCCTATAAGTTTCTTGGGGAAAGTTGTTCAATATCATGAGTAAAATCACCCTTAACAGTAATGCAACTGTCTACAATTACTCCCTGTATGTTGTAATACTCATTAATATTAATAACGTTATAAAGATCTATAATTGAATGGTTGTACTATTATGTTTTTAAAAGCTGCGGGAAAACTATTGTATTTAACATTGATTCGATGTATTATATTTATTAAATTTATATTGTAAATAACATTGGCGAATAAAATCGAAAATAAAACAAAAGTTACGTATAAAACATAGTTTTATTTTAAAAATACTGGTTTTTTAAAGATGAACAAAAACATTTATCAAAATTAAAAAACTTTGAACTTACATCTAAGAACCCGTATTAACAGGCTACTCTTAATAACCTTTTACGAATTTTAACTTAAATTTTCGATCGACTTTTCAAAGAGCCTTAGAAACTAAGTAAGTAGATACACGGATGGCGAGGCACGGATCTATCACAAGGTACTATCATATCATCATCTCAGCCGATGGACGTCCACTGCTGGACATGTGCCTCCCCCAAGGATCGCCACAACGACCGGTCCTGCGCTGCCCTCATCCAACGGGTTCCTGCCGCCTTCACCAGGTCGTCGGCCCACCCCCCCACGCTGCGCTTTCCGTAACGCGGTCGCCACTCTTCTCTCTTCGGCAATTCGGTATGTCAAGTTTATTTTTGTCTTTGTTTTATATTTTTTACGGATAGAAGAGATCATTTTTAGTAGATTACACACCGAGGACAGGAAAGTAAGAAAGGTCTCAGCTCTCAGATCTCATGTAATTGTTGTAACATGTGATCTGAGGCTTTCTTATTTACTGTCCGAGGTTAGTATACTATTTTTCTCCTCGACGGAGGTGGAAAGCGAAAACTTCGTTTAGCGCAGCGGGACGATAATTGACGCTTTCCGTCCGGAGGGGAGAAAAAGAAACAAATTTCATTTATTTTGCTATTCATAGAGTTTATCAATAAAATATTTATTCTCTAAATGGAAAAGTGGTCGCGAAAATCATTCGAACTGTATGGAGAAAAAACTTCGCTTAATTAAAAAAATAAAAATTGTCTGCCTTCTCTTTCTAACTCTATGCTGAAAACAGAAACACAACATCAAATGTCAAATTCGGACATTTTTGATTTTAAGTGTATATATGTTTACAGACGTCCCGAGAGTGACGAGTGAGAGAGAGAGAGTTTACGAGAGTGACGTCACTCGTCGGACTGAAAAACGACGTTATTTTATTAAAAATATCTGTAATCCTTTCATTTTAAAATCTCTGACATAAAAAATATTGTTATTAAGACGCTGTTATTCGGTCGAGGCCGTTTTTTGAACACGAACGAAAGTATTTTAAACTGTGTTTTAAAGTCTGAAAACCAATTATGTCTTATTTAAGGATCTGGCTGATAGGCGAAATAACACGATTAAATTAATTTTAATAGATAGAAAAATATCCCAAAGTTACCCCTTTTTGTTATGTTTTTTCATTACTATGATTAAACTGCTGATATTTAACTTTTTATTCTTGTACTTAATACATTAAATATTTCTAGTGAATTCCGTAGAATGTTGAGCTTAGAAACACCCATGAGCAAAGATATTTATGAAAAACACGTTTTTTTGCGATCCTGCTTTCAATTGGAGCGGGATGGCTAATTGCAAACTTATTGCAAGAAAGAGACGCTTGCACTGGGATAACCTGGCCTTAAGACAAATATCTCGAAATGGTTTTCGATTCAGCCCTCCAAAAAAAAACTTGACATACCGATTTGTGACATGACAATGGGCGGGGCACATTGCTGAAGTTCTCGAAGGTACTATCAAGTACTATACTATGCAATTTTTTCGATCCGTGCTGCAACGTATACCTAATCACAAAACTTTACTAACATTTAAACTTAAAAGTTTTAGAAAATTACTAAAATGTAGGTAATAATTTTTTTATATTATGATGATGCTTCGGAAGGCAATAGAATAGTTCCGTCAGATGGCAGTGTATCTATTTGTAAGACAGGTCAAAGACCTTTAAAGGCGGCTTAAAAAATTCTCTGATAGCAAGTTGACCACTAACTTGCCTCCACCAATCCGCACTGGGCCCGCGTAGTGGAGTATGGCCCACTACCTCTTACCCTTATTCTTAAGAGGAGGCCTTTGCCCTGCAGTGGGTTCCTACAGGCTATAACCTACTTTCTATTTTCTATTTCCTTGCCATATCAAACCCGGAATCAGCCCAGACAGTTTTTTACAACCAAACCCTTACCTACGCGTTAACTTCCCACAATTTCATATCATTTTCAACTATTTCACTGTATTTCTCAGCTTTATGTCTGTCCTTGAACAGTGGCCTAAGAGTTTTGAGGTTAAGGCCTAACAAAGCCCCGTCGTCCAACAAATCCTTTAGTTTAAAAGCTAGTCTAGAGTTGTAATAAAGGCGAAGTAAACTGGGTCTTGAGTAGAGGTATTGACCATCTCTTAGATTCCGTCGTGCCCAATTTTCCACCGTTTTGTTGCCGCTTGCTATCTGTAAATAGATAAGAATGAAAATGATTGCTATTTAACTTAGGATAAAGTCAAGAATGTCATGAAGATGTCTTTGCACCAGCAGTGGTAAGGTGTAGAGGCTGATGATGATGATTTAGGAGTACAGGATGGAAACTTAAATGTGTTATATATTTCAAGGGATTCTTTTGACCATCAACCTGAACAACTTTCACTATGGGCTCTGAACTGGCTCAACACGTATCACCATGGGATAAACATTGAAATCGGGAAGAAAAAGCTACTATTACATATGGCTCACATAGACATTTCAGGGTCTGAAGCACCTCCTTTTTAAAGATACACATAGATTAATGTTTCGCTGGGCTCCAAACAAAATCTTTGATACCTAACTACTACAAAACAGATAAATTTAAAAACAGAACAGCAAAGCAACAACTACGATATAACATTTTTGATTTTGAAAATGTTGTATACGATTGAGCGCAGCACTGGAGGCTCGATAACCTCTTGATATGCCTACGGTTTTCAGTCGGATGATCAGGCCATTAAACTAAACGACGAGTGAATGGCGCCTTAACAGACTTGCGCCTGTGCCACTTCGACCATCGCTGATCTTTTGTAAACGCCCTTTCTACAGTTCCCTATTAATCCCTACAGCAGTTAGAAATCGCAGCAGTTTTTTAACAGGGAGGTTTTGTATCTCATCTGGAGTCAGTACCTGTCTGCCAAGATGAATACTTCGTTTGTGCATTAGTGGACCACAATCGCAGATAATGTGCAGGGGAGTTTCCATCTCCTCCCGGCAGAATCTGGAGTCGCTTAGTTTCTCTATGGTAGGTTTGCAGTTCATCATCCTATTAAAATCGTCAGCATATTAACCCTGTATAGACAACAAATTGTAAAGGATTACATACCCTTATGTCTCCAACCTGCTTTAGGAAGTAAGAAGAGAAGTAGAAGCGAAGATTATCAAACGTCCCTCGGTGGCTGTTTCGCGATCTTATATAGGAGCTTAGTGCGCTATACCCAGCTCTCTTGTATTTGAACACCTGCAATGCCATTGTAAAATGTGTCTTAAGAAATAGTAGATTACGCACGAAGGGCAGGAAAGTAAGAAAGATCTCAGATCTCATGTAATTTTTCAACAAACATGTGATCTGAGGGCCTACCATGAGTTTACCCTGTACTTTACTACTGTAGTTACGTTGCCAATTCCTATGACAGAAAACTCATGGTAGACCCTCTGAGGCTTTCTTATTTACTGCCCGAGGTTAGTATATTATTTTTCTTCTCGACAGAGGTGGAAAGCGGCAACTTCGTTTAGCGCAGCGGGACGAAAATTGACGCTTTCCGTCCGGAGGGGAGAAAAAGTCTTAAAGTATTCGAGTCAGGAGGCAGGAAATGTCGGGAAAAAGAGAAGTTGAGCAATGTAACTGATAAGAGGTGCGATTTTTGAAACTGAACTTTATATCTTTTGGATACTGTTTAAATTCTCATAACGGATACTTGTGGCGTCTTTGAAAGCCTTGACTAGTTAAATATTCAACCTTATGTTTACTAGTTTAAAATGTAAAATTAATTGCCGTGCAATCGATCTAAATCAATCGACCAATAGAAGTTAGTTGTGTTTGCCGCGCATCCATAGAACATCTTGATTAAATCGCGAGGTTAAACATTTTTTTTATAAACGTGGTAAAGCCCGACCAGAATAATAAAACTCCTCGCCATGTTGCGGAAGATAATTGGAACTAATTTTTGTACTGGCAATAATTATTGTCATAGGTCATAGTCGATTGCAGCGCCCCCAAAAATTGTGTTTTATTTTTATGATCAGGTTTCAATTCTTGTACTGTTTTCATCATCATAATAATTTCAGCCGACAAACGTCCACTGCTGGACATAGGCTTTCCCCCAAGGATCGCCACAACGACCGGTCCTGCGCTGCCCTCACCCAACTAGTTCCCGCTGTCTTCACCTGGTCGTCGGTCCACCTTGTGGGGGCCTTCCCACGCTGCCCCTTGCGGTACGCGGTCGCCAACTCTTCGGCCTCATCGACCATCGAGTCTGCGACAAGTTCCCCGACCATTGTCACTTATATAAGTTTAGTAATTCTTTGGGCTACGTCGGCTACCCTGGTTCTGCGAGTCTGGTCTGGTCTGGTCTGTTAGTATCTATATTTCTGATTCAATCTTGCAGGGAAACTCCGGGTATAGCCCTCTTCATTGCCCTTTGGGTGACTTTAGGCCTTAAGGCAAAGATCACGTGTCAGCTCCGTTTACTGTGTACTGTTTTATTAATATGTAAATTACCTGGTAAATAAAATTGCCAGTCGCATAAGAGTCAATGTAGTGCGTTCCGTAGCTTTTCATAAATTTTCTTACTTCGCTTGCATCGCTTATATTCAGCTTATCTATAGCTCGCCTAACATAATCCTTGACCGTGACATCTGTCAGATTGTCCAGTTTGACAGATTTGCCCATTTTGGTCATTTTGACTAGGACATAGCAGCAGTTGTCCGGCCTTGAGTCGTATTCTATGCCGAATGTACGCATTATTTCGTCCGGTATCCAATCACCCATGAAAGCTTTCCATGATTTGTCTGTTCTGGAAATAGGTAATAATTAATATTAGTAATGTCTTGTTCATTGTTAAGACTTGTGGTTCTTCGCTTATATTCTAAGCCACCACTTGTTACCACTTGCTTGTACCTAACTAATGTGTATGTTAACCAACTTTTTTTCTCTATTCATGAACGTCAAAATCATACCATAACTTGGCTATACTGTCCAAAATTTCCATCTGTCACCGTTTTCTACAATTTTCTGCCCACTTCGCCTTTGACTCGGCCCACAAACTATTATAACTTGGTCAAGCTGCACACAAATCAAATCTGCCAAGTCAAGTCTGCTCACCCTTTTTTTGATTTACTTACCCTTCTATCAGAAAATTCTGAAAGTACGTGGTCAGCAGATCCTCAAATGTTTCGCACAGCTGTATATTCAGGTTCATATCCATGGAGCGTCCATTCTGCTCCTTGCTGGTCACGTTGACGAAGACCCTGAGGTTCTTCTCTCTGAACGGCTCTATGATCTGGTTCTCATCTTCGTAGTCGGCTGATACTACTTGGGTTACTTGTGATAGGTCGCCGTAGCTAAGGAAAAAGGATTTTTTAGTGTCGGAATGGTCAGTAACAGAGATCGAATTTATTATTTTACATGTATGCCATGTTAGCTTAATCAGATTAAAGATTGAAAAAGTCGGGCGGCGAGCGGGATTCGAACCCACGACCTGCCTATCCGGGGCATGCTCTACTCCAACAGAGCTGTCGTCGCCCCGCAAGCCACGACGAATGATATAGATTGAAAATTTCGTCGTGGCTCTCATCGCCCCGCAGGGCGATGACAGCTCTGTTGGAGTAGAGCATGCCCCGGATAGGCAGGTCGTGGGTTCGAATCCCGCTCGCCGCCCGACTTTTTCAATCTTTAATTTGATTAAGTAACAGAGATAGTCTAATATTACAAGATCCAATTACCAATTTTCTACACCTATAATGTTTAGCCCAATGATACCTACTTACCGTACGTTACGTAGTTAACGTAGTTTAAAGAACCTAAAAAATTGTCCAAGTGCGAATCGGGCTACTCGCGCACCGAGGGACCCGTACCGGCACAAAATACAGTGTCCTTCTTAATATGCTGACACTTTTTAAGGGGATGATCACACCATCAAACGGAACAACTTTCTCTATAGGACCAACATCGAAATGCAAAAAATATATAATCAGCTGTCCCATACATTTGGCTCGAGTAGGTTTGCAGTTTTATATGGAACAGCTGATTTTTTTTTCGCCGTCCGATGTTGGTCCCATAGAGAAAGTTGATCAGGAGAGCGATTTTTGAATCTCATTCGGTGAGCTCAGCAGTTGAAAATGTCAAAATTACTATGGAGATACGCATCTTTCTACTGCTGATTTAACTTAAAAAAATCCCACTCTTGAACTATGATTTTTGAGAAATAAATCCGCAGTAGAAAGATGCGTAAGTCCATAATAATTTTGACATTTATATCAGCTGAGCTCACCGAATGAGATTCAAAAATCGCACTCCAGTTTGACGGTCTGGTCATCCCTTTAAAAAAGTATCAGCATAGACCCTAATATAAAAATTAACAGATTTCTCTATCAATTATTTCTAGAGTCAAGTACTTACCTATTTGAAAAATATACTATAAGTATCACTGATATTTAATTAATCAACTTTCATCATCATCTCCGGCTAAGAAATGACCATAATGCCGCACAATTTCGGATAAGTCCAAAATGCATTAATTTAAAAAAGAATAAAATAAAATTAAAAAAAACGCAAGATCGTTTATTTTAATTAAAAGTTAGTGATATATTTTTTTAAATGGTTGTCCATTTATTGATTATCGGCATGTCAAGTAGGTGTAACAGAGATAATCTAATATTACAAGATCCTATTACAAATTTTCAACAGCCATGTGTTTAGCCAATGTGACTTACCAACATATTCCAGTGGAATTGTGGTAGAGTAAAGAACCTAATAAAAAATAGGGTTATTCACTGACCTTAGGCCTGTTGCAAGTTCTTTGCAATCGATTGCAGAAATGTTCATAGTTTATTTTACGAACTGAGGTGAACGGGTATCCCTTCCACAAAAGGAGACTGGCGTAATTAATATACAGGTACCCTATGTTTATCTGAATATTTTGTTGTGTAAACCCTAGGTACCTAAGTACCTAACCTATTATTATGAGCAACATTAAATACTTAACTAAAAATTTAATTGATAATAAACACTCAAACTACTTACATTAAAATCACAAATGTACTACTTGCTATTTGCATCATATAATTGACGAAAGTTCACATATAAAATAATAATATTCGACAGAATTTTGTTATGTTTTTAAGACAGTCACATTGGAATATAATAAAAAATTATACTAATCTACTACAGCAACGGAAGGTGTTATTGCTATGAAAGGAAACGAAGTAGTAAACATTTCAGACACTTAATTGACTTCCTATTACGTACAAGTATTATCATTTTATCAGTGGACAATGTGTTCAGATTGTACTGAATCCATAATTAAGCATATTATGTTTAACTATAGGTATCTGCTATATAATAATAAGCCCTCTATGATAGTTATTTATTTATATACCTAACTACCTGCGATGGCAAAGCATTAATTTATTTTCGTATCGTCGTACGTATCGAAAGACAAAATTGCCGTCGTAAAAGGGTACCCGTTAATTAAGAGGGTACCAAGCCTCCAATGCTGCCCTCAAGCGTATTTTTTTAAAATATATAAACAATTAGTAGGTATACCTACTTACAACATATCCAAAAAACATATTGTAGTCATTGTTGTTTTTCAATTTATCGAAACATTACCTACGGATGACTATGTTTTGAGTTTGCAGTTATTAACTACAAAAAATATAAAAACATATCCGTAATGACCCGGTAAGTAGACAATTAGCAATAACTACAATGTGACATTCTTATTTTATCGAAAAGTTGTTAAAAATTATGATTGAGGGTAGCACCAAACGCTCGGAGCCCTCTTAAAAATGTGGAGTACAACTAGCGCTTCTGTTGTCCGTAAAAGGAACTAAAATTACAGTCAACTAGTTTGATTAAATTTTGACGCATCTTCGCCAAACTATCATCAAAGTTAATGTCCGAACTTTAATTTTAAACAGATAATAAAACTTACTTCGCAAAAACATCGATAGAATGTCCTATGTGCAGGTTGAATCCCAAATCGCCTTCGCCACTCTCACAGAAACCACTGAACAACAACACTATTAAAAAAAATAAAAGCATATTTTTTTAAATAAAATGATAACGCGTTTAAAACATTAAGTTATCCGCGCGAAGCGAGCGTTTATACTGACATTTTTTCACATTTTGCTAATGTTAAAGAGTAAACATTGAATGAACTTGACCTGGGAGATTAGTTCACTATAATGAAACTATACTAGTCTTGCTATCTGACTTTGTAGCTTCTTTTTATTATAAACACTCGCTAGTGTAGATTTTGTATGTTTTCGGGATGAAAATGCGTATTATCCTTTCTCATACTTAGTACCTACCTACATACTTACCAACCTGACAAACACCGAATTCGGTTCAGTATTTGGAGTAGTATGGCCCACTCGCTATCACTATTATTCGTAACTTTGCCCTGGAAAGCGATTCTTGAATCTCATTCGGTGAGCTCAGCAGTTAAAAATGTCAAAATAACTATGGAGATATGCATCTTTCTACTGCTGATTTGACTTCCAAAAATCATAATTCATTAGTGCGATTTTTTAAAGTCAAATAAGCAGTAGAAAGATGGATGAGAACGCTTTTGTATGAGATTTAAAAACCGTTCAAGCTCACCGATGACATTAAAAATCGCACCCCTGGAGTGCGATTTTTGAAAGTCAAATCAGCTGTAGAAAGCTGCTTGTCTCTCTCAATAGTAATTATGCAATTTTCTACTGGTTTGGAAACTCTAGTGCATGAATGAAAATGCAAATTTAAAAAAATTATTTATTTTTGTTCTAAAAATTACTGTGTCCATTATAAATTATAAACCTAATAACTAAATTCTTCCTTATTTCCAGGATCTAAGGTGTCAATTTGTCTGTCTAGTTAAGAATTTTACTATGTGCCGCATAGAATTGAGATTTATGGGTCACAAAACTAGGTGATAATGTATCTAATAGTTAATTTATCTTGATACTTAGTATTCATAGAAATTATTGAAGTAGAACTATTTTCTCGCTGCGGGAAAATCCAGCCTATCCTATGCGACCTTTTATGTAGGTACTTATACAGGGTGTAAGGAAAAGTATCATTAACCTTTAAACAGCATACTCTACCCATCGAACTGAAAAACTTTTACTATGGGATCAAATCTGTCAGAACGAAAAACAAATCTGCTGTCCCATACTAAACTGCAATACCTACTCGATGCAAACGTATGGGACAGCAATTTTTTTTGTTCTGAGTCTGACGGTTAACGATACTTTCCTTACACCCTGTAGATATTAAATATCATGTATACAGGTTGTTAGGGTAAGCGCGTGACTACCCTATACTAAACAACTTTCCTTAAGAAACCTAGAGGATTAATTCGAAAAAAATTCAACTGTTCATACAAACGTTCGATCAGCTGATTGCATTTAACACGTCTCTTAAAGACGAAATCTTAACTATTATAAAACCGTAAATTCATAAGGAATAAAAAAGTAGCGGTTCACTTCATATAAAGTCAAATAACACTCGATAGCGCGATTTAAATGACATGTAGCACCATCTATTGACAAAATTGACAGTTTGTTTGTTTGTTCGCGCATCACGCAAAAACTACTGAACCGATTTTGATGAAACTTTTTTTTATTGATAGCTTATAAAAACTTGACTTAAAATCTGATATATAATTTGTGCGTACGAAGTCGCGGGAAAACACTAGTAGTTTAATAAGTTCTCTGGCGTAGTGTCTCAGTAGCTTAATTGGAAAAGCAATTCCCCGGTTTGGAAGATTGTGGGTTCAAGTCCCGCCTGAGACTTATTTTTTCTATCTTTAATTTGATGATTCAATTTAGTATGGAAACTCCACCTTCTTTTCGAATTACATATAAGTTTCAAAGGAAAGGTTGGGCAGTACGAGTATCATGGTTACAACACCCCTTAAAGTAATGCAACTGTTTACCCTAACACCGTGTATAAAGGTAATCGACCAGAATATTTTTGATCTGAATGTATCTTATTTGTCCATAATGTGTGTTTGTTTGTAGTCTGTTATATAAAAGTCTTCCCCTCTATACTATTTAATTGTAATTTGTCTGAAAGGTGACTTACACTAAAAGGAAGGACATAGGGTACTTTTTATCCCTAGGTACTAGAGTAAGGGTACTTTTTATACCCATGAAATAAACTCACAAGCTGTGACAAAGCTAGTTTCTAAATAAAAAATACTACGCACTTAGAATACTCGTAAGTATTATGTTTTATCGTAGGTATCCTTGTAAATGATTGATCAATCAAAAAGTGTCCAATAGAAATCAAGGTCCGCTCGAATCTTGCGCTCCATTCGGACGGACACGTTTATCGATAACCTTACGACCTGTGTGTGAATTACCCCTTATCTTTCGTTTTAAAACGTGGTTTTACAATAGTTTATTAGGCTGTTTGAAAACTAGTCAAATCAGCAACTCCTTATCGGACGTCAAAACGCGCGTTTTGCGTAAAAATTTCATAGAAATATTAAGCACTATCCTTATCCTTAGATAAGAAAAAAAATTACTAAATACCTACTCTCTTGTTACGTTATCTACGTTTTTCTACGTCAGTTACATTACTTTTAGTCGATTAAAAGTTTTATAGTATTAAAGCTAAAAAATAACTGAAAATGTGAGTTTCTTAGCGTTAACTTTCAAACGTTCATTTTACGGAGACGAAAAAAGTAAAAAATAATAATAAGTAGGTGTACTTACTTAACTACCTATAATTTAATGAACCTTGTCATATTACCCTATGGCACGAGATAAAGGTAGATATTATAACAGCTATGTATCTAAGTAGTTCTCAGATCTAGTTAGTCATTTTATTGCTCAGAATTGTTTTTAGTATTATTTGTCATTTGACAGGAATTTATTCCTAATTCATATCTTAGTAAATTTTGTCATATTAATGTGTTCATTGGTCGTGTATATTCTACTCCGATTGGTAAGGCTTAATGTGTAAACAAATAGGTATATGCATATTTATGGGTAAGCGTGTCTTTTCTCATTTTATCGTGCGTGGCGTGCTAGTGCTAGCCTCTATAGATCTCTCAACATGACTTTTCTTTATTTTATATTTATTCCATGGTATCAATAACCAGTATCGATACATTAATATTCAATAGTATTTTGTTTACATATTCGGACTTTTCTTATCGGAATATGATAATATATACTTATTTACCTAGACCAAACCTACACGACATAGCAATATAATTGTTATACCTTACAATGCTTCTACTGCATATTTAAGGTCTTATTATATGCGAATGTTAAAATTTGTTCAACGTTTGCATGTAGTTATTGAATTAGTAATTTAATCACATATGCACACATAGGTGTACTTAAAGTTGAAACATTATAATTTAGTAAAGTATGATAGATACCTAGGGACTCTTGCTTTGTTCTGTGTGTTGCCCATGAATTTATTAGAAATAATGGATTAACTTACGTTTTAATTTAAAGCCTGACCAGAAATATAAAATACCTGGTTTGGGGGCGCTGCGCTGCAATCGACTATAACCTTTAATGTCAGTATTCTAAGTACAAAAATTAGTTCCATTGATTTTCCGCGACATGGCGAGGTTTTTATTTTTCTGGGTGGGTGATTCTGGGAAAGAGACACTGTTCTCTGCTTTGTTCATTAGTTCTCTATCTATGTTCTGACACCGAACTTTAGGTGTTATCCTGAAGAAATACGGTATAGTTTTCTTTGACATCAATCTATCAGCACTTTTCCTCCGGTCTTTCTTTTAGGGTGTAAACTTAAATACATACTTACTAGTTAAACTTTTTTTTTCGCGTTTCAAAAGGTCCCATAGTGAAAGTTCTGAATGAAACGCCCACTTCAGTACGTAACTAAGTACCTTTCTACTTATTTAAGTTTACATCCTGTTTAATAAAGTAAGAGCACAAGTTTTTGGGAAGGTGAATGACATTATGACTACCTACCTAATAATCAGAGGAGTTTAGGTTCACTGATAAAATGCCTAGTCTTTGATTCAGACAATGACCCATTTTAGGAGATAACGCATTTTAGTTATATTCGTTCGCAGCTAGAAGATAAAGCTATGATCCTCTCTTGAAAAATATTGGACTAAATAAAATTAGGCAGATTTCAGTCATAAAAACAGAATTTTATTAATTTTTTCGCTTAGGATTTAGTGTTTCAATAACAAAATGTGTTTTTTTTTAATAACAAAAGAATTTATTTACTTAATTTTTATATATATTTCTGTCACTGTCTTTGCCTTTTGTGCAGGGTGAAAATTTAATGCGTAATATATCGAACACGGTGCTTCGCCATCAAACCTAACAACTTTCACTAAGGGATCAACATTAAAATCAGGGGGGAAAATCGGATATTTGTTACATTTTGGTCGAGTAGCTAAATAATATATATAATAGTATGGAACAGCCTATTTTTTTCGCGATTTCGAAGCTGGCTTCATAGTAAAAGTTGTTCAGTTTGATGGTCTGAAGCACCCTGTTCGATATGGAATGCATTTAATTTTACATTAAACACATTTTATCAGTAAAAATATTTTTACAAAAATATTTACATCAATTTATTTAATAAGTATTTCTAAATAAAAATATGTAAATGCATTGTCTATGTTGATCCAGCATTGCGTTGTACGTAAAGAACCTAAAATATTGCACAAAGTAGTCAAATAATTATTTTATTATGTTTAACAAAACAAAATTGAATAGTCTATCAAAGTTCCAAAGGAATGCCGCTAGATGGCGTTGTTGACAACAAAAATGTGGAACCAGAATCTAATTATTTACTTACTTTAAATTCTTTTTATTGTAAAGTTAAGGCACTTATGAAAAAATATTTACAAAAATATATTTTTTATTTATTTTATATCTAAGTATAGAAAATATAAGTAGTTTGTATTCACTGTATTCGCTTATTCTGTATGATCACATTTTGTTCTTATATTAATATAATATTATTGTGTCGATAAATTTTTCTTTACATTACGGTATTTCAAATTGGAAGTAGTTAGGTACGATGACAAAATACAAGAGACTTGTCTGGAAAATGCAGTATGGTGTTACGTTAATTAGATCTTTTAGGTACACCTAGATTTTTCCAAAGATCTCATCTTTCAACAATTACAGTCAAGACCTATTTTATTTAGTAAAATTAATAAGGCAAGTGATACCTAATTTTTAAGTCAGTTACAAAAGAAAAACGCTAAAATATATTTTATACAAAATCTATAGATGTACTTACCTATTTTTTTTTTATTGAATACTTATGTAAGTATTTGTTTAAAAGCTTCATATTGGTACTTATCATTTTGTATGGAGCAGACATGACATTTCGCCTAAAGAACTCATTGATATCCGCAAAGGAAATAAGAAAAATATTTAATGCCTGTTTTACCACTTCTTAAGGGGGCACCGAGCCTCCGGCGCTGCCGAAAATCGTATTTTTGTTAATTTCTTAATAATTATACATTTCCAAAAAACACGAATTTCAGATTGCAGTCATTCTTGTTTTATTTGTATTTATGAAAACAATACGGATGACTATGTTTTATAGCTTTAAGCGGTTCTTGTTATAAGAACTCATTAAGAAGTGGTGAAACAGGCCAAGTGTAAATCACTCGCCAAACTAAATTCTACTAAGTATAGAAAGTTCAATAGATAATTTGGTAAATTTAAATTTCGTCGTTTGCATATATAACCAATTCGATTGTAAAGAGTCTACAAGTAATTTTCTAAAATGCATCTATTTTATTTATAAATCAACAACAATTCCTACATTACAACTTTCAAACATCAAAATTGAAGCCTTTGATATTTCCTTGACACGGCCAAGGCATCAAATAATCGATTATAAACTTTACATGAAATAAAGTCAAGATTCTCTCAAATCTGCACCACAGAACAATTCAAACTAATCAATCAGAAATTAACTAAAAACTTGTTTAAATCACATATTACTCTCCCACAATTTCAAATAATTGTCTATCACTTCTTCGAACCACTTTTTCTTCTTCGCGTCTTTGAACGCAGGCGATAATGTCTTTAATTCTAATTGTAATAAGGCTTCATTTCCTAATAAGGTGTCAAGGCTTCTTAGTAAAGCCGGCTCCCCATGTAGTTTTAGTAGACTTGGGTATGAAAATATGTAGTAATGAATGCGTAGGCGCTTCATCGCCCAACTTTCAACAGTTTTGTTACCACTGGCCACCTGGAAAAGACATTATTTTTAAAATTACAATCGCATATATTTACATAGTCATACTACTGATTCTCAAAAATATAGTTACTTACTTACTAGGGTTTGTTATCCATTGACAAGAACATTAAAAACCCTTGAACCTCCAGTGCTGCCTGTGTGATTGATTGATTTGATTTGAATTATAAAACATTTTCAAAAACAAAGAATGTCACATTGTTGATTTTCAACTTATCGAAACATTTCGAACGTTTTACGCTTGTATTTATCATCGTTAAACCACCAAAAGTGGCAAGTTTTGGGGGCTTTAAAGATAGTAACTACAAACGTTATAAAAACAAATACATAATGATCCGATAAATTGAAAAACAGCAGTGACTACAATGTGACATTCTTGTTTTTTTGGAAATGTTGTATAATTGTTTAGAAATAAAAAAACCGATTGTGGGCAGCATTGGAGGCTCGATGCCCCTTAACGTTTGCAAGTGTCTTTAATTTTAAAAGAAGTGAAATTAGTTCCGATTTTACCCCAATATTGCGAGTGGCGAGGTTTTTATTGCTCTAGTCTGGCTTTTATTATGAAATTATAATAGCATTAAAATGCTTTTGAAAATAAGAATGTGAAATGAAAAGTGGTTAAGCATGAAGTGATGAATAATTTAATGAATGAAACGAAAAATTACTACCATATTTTACCATTCCAAAAAAAAGTGCTTATACACGTGTAGATTTAAATTCGTTACTTAAATATTAAAGAGTTGGCAGACAGCATTCACTAAGGTCAAATATATAATATATTTAGGTCGAATTTTTTTTGCTGTGTTCCAGTGAAAGTTGTTCTTTTTGATGATCTGAAGCACTCCCTAAACCTAAAGCATATATGTGTTAAGTTTACCAGTATAGAGGAACTTTTAAGTTTTTGTCTCAATAAGTAATATTCGATAGTAGCGCCATGGTAAATAATGGTAGTAATCTTTTCAAATGAAATACCTTTATTTGGCCTATGTGTTTAGCATGCCATGGTGAAAAGTAACCCTCCAGTTCCTTGGCAGTTATATCAGCTACACCTTTGCTTTTTAACCTCTCTTTTATCGTTGAGTATGATGTTCGAGAGAACACAAATACCTGTGTGTGAGAGCATAGACAAGATTCACGATTGTTATTGGATTTACTTCATAGAGTTATTTTAATAATAATAGATAAGTTTACAGTACAATTTTATCAAGTCAGAAGTACAATTATGAACCTTATTACAATAAGCTAAGACTTCTGAGTAGTGTATACTAATTAATCTATTCGAATTTCGGCTGTAAAATCAAATGAAAGTCCTTTTCTTGCACTTGATACTTTGTGTTGATTGAAAGAGACATTCGACCATTTCACTAGACTTTTTTCTCAAAAGGTACTTTATCTATTAATTTTAATGCGTACTTTCTAGCTCGGTTTGATAATTTCGATGACAGGAACGATCATGGTCGGATTTAAAAACTTCTTTTCATTGGTAAATTTTATGCTCTTATCAAGCATTTTCTCAATCATATTTTTTTTTAGAAACTAAAAATGTTATGAACCCGGAATGCTAATTGAGTTAAATGTTGATTTTTTATTTCATAATCAAATGGAAATGGCAATGATAATGAATGATCATAAAAGAATTTCAGTCTGAAAAGAAGTTCTTGATGATGATGAAATGCATTTAATGATGGTGATGATGGAAGGTTTAAGCATTTATGTATTGATGACCTGTTTCTGAAATTAATTGAAAAGAAATTGGGTATCTGACAGTCAGCATTTAAGAAGGACCCTATATCTACAGGGTGTAACTAAACACCCTAGTAATACTTAAGTGGGTGTTTCAGACCATCAAACTGAACAACTTTCACTATGATACCATATGACCAAGAGACAACTTCGAAATTGAGAAAAAAAAATTGCTGTCTCATACATTTTAGTCGAGTCAGTACTGCCGTTTCGTATGGAATATCTGATTAATTTTACGCGATTTCGAAATTGGTTCCATAGTGAAAGTTTGATGGGCTGAAGACATTGACTTACACTCTAGCGATAGACAGGCCCTTTCATAGAAGCAACATGTTCCACTTGAATGCGGTGGGCGCACCGCATTGATGTTCCCGTCCCGAGTTCACTTCGTGACTATGGCAATGACAGACCGCAATGTGTCATTTTGTGTTTCATGTTGTTTGTTTGAACGAGCTTATCTAGCGCTAGAGGATATGTCAGTGGCTGAAGCACTCCCTTAAGTATTACTAGGGTGTTTTGTTTGGTAAAAACAGGTTTCGAAACAGGCCAAATAATCATCACAATCCAAACCTTGACCGCTCCTATGTGCTCGGCGAAGAAAGGCGAGAAGAAGTTGGTCATCTCAGCCGGCGGTATGTCTGAGACGCCCTTCGACTTGACTCTTTCCTTGATCCGAGAGTACACGCCGCGGGAGAACACGAATACCTGGGCGAGACTAGTGTTAGATGCGGATAATACGTACACTCAAGACCATAGTCCCTTTTGAGATGGTCAGATGCTTTGCTGTAGATACACACGGCGACACATTAAGCTACGCAAAACCAATGTAAGCTGGCCGCGCGACGTTATACATTACTCTACCTACGCGCAGCCGGCTCTTTTGGTTTTGCGTAGCTTGATGTTACACATCACACACACAATTTGATGCACGGCACCGCCGGCGCGGGTGCAGCGTGCCGTGAGACGAAACAACAACTTCTAATAGTTCGAAGTCCAAACAGGGTAACCTGACCTGTCGCCGTGTGTCCATAGGTACTCTAACTACCATACCAACTGCCCAGTAGGCCTGTGCCCTGCAGTAGGACGTATATACCGGGAGTAAGGAATAGTATAATTAACCTTTAAATCACATACTCTACCCATCAAACTGAACAACTCATTACTATAGGAGCAAACCTGTCAACCCAAAAAAATATCAGCTGTCCCATACGTTTAAATCGAGTAGGTAGAATTGCAGTTTAGTATGGGACAGCTAATTAACCGACAATGTTATATATTATGTTATAAATTGAAAGGTAAGTATGAATACCTATTTCTGACTAACCTAGTTCATTCATAAAGCTTTATTTTTCTAGATAAGAAGTCGAAACGATGGTGGGAAAAAAGAAAAGTTTTGATCTGATACTGTTAATTATCGCAATGTTTTGTAAACCTACCTCTAGGCCTAGGGCTGTCAGTATTATTTTTCTATAAAAATATGAATTCTGATAAACATTCAACTAATTTTATGTAAGCTTTTTACCTATCTAGCTTTTTTCCCGATGGTACCTTACATTATTGGGTTTGTCATTTATTGTACCTAAGTAGTTAGTAGAAATTTATAAAATGCATTAGAAAATTTTAAAGTAGCTCGAAGTGTTTGGTAGCCTATACAGGGTGTTAGAGTAAACAGTTGCATTACTTTAAGGAGTGACTGGACCCATGATACTGAAAAATTTCCCCTAAGAAACCAATAGGAAATTCGCAAAAAAAAATTTGGATTTCCTATACTAAATGCAATCTGATGAACGAACGTTTGTATAAAAAGTCGAAAAAAAAATGCTAATTTCCTTTAGGTTTTTTAGGGAAAGTTGTTCAGTATCATGGGTACAATCACCCCTTAAAGTAGTGCAACTGTTTACCCGAACAACCTGTATAACCTGTTACCAATAGCAAGAATGTTCACCTGGCAACCCTAGCAGGCTAACACTAAACAAGATGACGCGAGGGCCGCGCCCCTGTTCTGCGCACGTTGGAAGGCGTGTGTCATACAATTGAGTTAGCAAATATACATTGAGGTAATATGTTAACTAGAGAAGCTACCGAGAAGTAATGTTTTGTAACACGAGTTAGGGTGCACGCGCTCTAACCCACTGAGCCTGTGCCAGGCGCTCGTCGCAGCCTGACGCTCCCAGCACGCGCCCCACACTGCTGATCATGGTGCACAGATTTTGTTCGCGTTGTCTGCTCTATACATAATTACTCAATGACGGGAGTAGTGTATTTTACTGTCGTACGTAAGACCCGCATAGCTGATCCAGGTGTTAGGATCGCCAAACTGAAGTGGGACTGGGCAGGACATATTTGTCGCATGCATACAGAGCGGTGGGGGGAGCCCGACGATGGAAGCCGGGGGCGGGGCAGACCAAGGAAGAGATGACGATCTGGATGCCCACGAAGCAGAATGACAAATGATGGCATGGGATAGGGGAAGCTGGAAAAGTTCGGGAGACACCTTAGCCAAACAATGTGACGAAAAAGGTTAAAAAAATCAAGTTTACGCATTCATAATCAGCCTATATCATCATTCATAATCAGTCTAAATCGCGAAAAAAAAATACGGGTCCCATACGGGCCGCGCAGTTTTGTATGGGATGGGACAGCTGATTTTTTTCCGCGATTCGATGTTGGTCCCATAGAGAAAGTTGTTCAGTTTGACTCCCCTTTTAAAATGATTTCACCTAATTTTGTTAGACCTTATATAGTTAGGGTCCAACTTAATATGCTGACACTTTTTTAAGAGGATGTTCAGGAACATCAAAATCGCGAAAAACTGCTAACCTACGCGACCCTAATGTATGGGACGGCAGATTTTTTTTTCGCGATTTCGATATTGGTCTCATAGAGAAAGCTGTTCAGTTTGATGGTCTGATCATCCCCTTAAAAAAGTGTCAGCATATTAAGAAGAACCAGGGTCCTTCTTCATATAGGTACGTCCTTAAAAGAAAAATTAACTTACCACTAAACTGAAGAACCAACTCTTCATAGAGTCAGTTACAGTTTCCTTACTAATCACTCGCTAAACAAATCCAATGACCACTTAGTACAGACTGTTAAAGCTAAAAAGATAAAAGGTTGCTCACCTGATAAAGCGAGTTACCAGTTATATAGGAGGCTATGTAATGTGAGCCATATTTCCTAATAAAGTCAGCTATAGACACTGTATCTCCGATACCAGAGTCTTTTATGGCGTCGAACACAACGTCTTCTACTGCTATGTTTGGTGGCAGATCGCTCAGTTTGGCTGTCTCCCGGAATCTGGAATTTTGAAAATATCTTATTTAAAACAAGATTTTGTATGCGACTTCTTCTACAACTGCACCCGTCATCTAAGCGAGATAAAATATAGTAGGTACTTACTATATTATTGATTATAAACATGTTACAGCCATGTTGTGCTTTTTCGAATAAAATTAAAGATTGAAAAATTTGTCTCGGGCGGGACTTGAACCCGCACTCTTCCAAAACGTGCTAACCAATTACACCACCGAGCGCGAGCCCACTGCCCAGAGAACCTCAACCTCAACCTTAAGTTGTAATGCTTGACTTGCAAGTTGGTTCGTTGTAATACTTCCAGTAGATGGCGCGCACGTCCCCTTAAGACGTAACAGATTGAAAATTTCGTTCTCTGGACAGTGGGCTCGGTGGTGTAATTGGTTAGCGCGTTTCCCCGGTTTGGAAGAGTGCTGGTTCAGGTACTTACTAGTTTTACGAATCAGACTGGTAAGTGTTTCGGTACTACTAGTGAAACGTGGATGTTCTGAACTTTCAGTATATCTCTGACTACCCCCTCGGGGAATATCGTCGTGATCTAAACTATGCAGTTTAATTAAGTCTTATCATAGGCACTTAAACATAAAAAGTTTCATCAAAATCGGTCCAGTTGTTTTTGCGTGATGTTCTAAGAAATAAACATACCTACACACAAACAGATAATATGCAAAATATAAAAAGAATTTACGCCTGCCACATACATATGGAATTCCGTACCAGAATAGGATTTCTTATGGTTTTCCCCTCTCCAGAATTCAGGACCGAATTTTAAATTCCGTCCGTAATGATTCCGCATGTATGTGGTAGGCCTTAGAGTCATGGACAGCCTCCCGGTGACCGTAACGCGAAGAGCTCAAAGCATGGATGGTGGCGCGTCGGTAGTCGTGGCGCGAATAAAGGCTTCCGCACATTGCAGCGATATTATCGAGCGATATTATCGACAGCGATATCGCGACACCTTACACACTGCAGCGATTCCGCGATTCGCGTCACGCATGCGCCCTTCACTGAATGTAGTAGAAAGAGATTGCGTCAGGTTGCGATAATATCGCGGCAGTGTGTGGGATCGAGCGCGCCCCCATACAAAATGTACTGAGAACAATTATAGCAAAATCGCTGCGATAATATCGCTGCAATGAGCGGAGGCCTTTAAAGCGGCGCTTGTCAAAACGGTGCCCGTAGCCCGCAACATAAAACATTCCTCACCTAAACACCATATCGTAATTCGTAACAATTCGATGCATATTTCGGGCACCACTTGTCACGAAGAAACTGCATTACCTACCAGTTGAAATTGTAAAACTGGTGTAGGTATTCAGAATAAAATACAAAGAGCATTAAACTGTATTGACTAGGACATAAGTATGAAAACAACCTGGAGACTCTGACGAGGACGTAGCAGTGGTCGCCGCTGATGAACGAGGAGTTGATGCCGAGGTTCCTGGCCATTATGTCGGTGGGCCAGCCGGCAGTGAACGCGCGCCATGGCCGCTCCAACCTGAAGATGTTGAGAAACGGGAATGATTCATACGGTTAAATGGTCCAATTGCAATGTACTTAATAATGAATCTACATCGAAATGTTGACACATGTTTATACAGGCTGTACAATTAAATGCGATACATATTAAGAGGATAGGTGTAGGCACGGACCTGAAAGAAATACGGACCGAGTATTGCACTAAAAAGATGTGAAGCATGCAAGGTAATACAATCTCGTTTGTTCTACAAGAGACCTACACTCACACAGATGCACTAGCTCTAGGCGCAGGTTCGACAACCCGTCACCTTATATGTAGTTACCACGTGACAGCACGCACACAAAAGAAATGGGTGCTTCACTCATGATTAGATGACATTCCGTCTGTTCTTCTTTTAAGTCTGTGGGCGTTGGCGGGCTGAAATGCTAATTTGGAGAATAGGTCACTTTTCCGACTGTATACGTATTTCATCAAATCCGCCATACACCCCGCCGACTAGAGTGCGAAAGAGACAACTGCAGCTCAGACCGATTTTATATTACAAAAAATCGACGAAATCAGCATTTCGTATTCCCCTGTTTTCTCCTCCAAAACGAAATCGATTTTAATAATTCTTTCAAAAATAATATGAGAAAGACTTTGGCTATGTCCGTACGTTTTGCTTTTTACAAGCTTTTCTTTTGTTTATATTCGTCAAATTTGTTGACTGGATGCCTGAAAACGGGCGGTAAAATGGGTAATTTTCGAAGGTTCCTAGTTCTTACATTAATGCAAAATAGCAAAACATATGGACATGGCAGAGGTGACATAGATTGTATGGTGAAAAAATATTTGCTCAAGTGTTATTATTATCCAGGGAGAAAACAACTCGTCTATCCTCTTAAACATGGTGCTTTAGATTAAGGGCCTGTTTCACCACTTATGAGTAAGTTCTTGTTAGCTTATCCGACAGATATTTTGACATATTTTCATACAAAATACCACAAACTATCTGTCGGATAAGCTAGCAAGAACTTACTCAAAAGTGGTGAAACAGCCCTTAGACAATCAAACTAAACAACTTTCAGTACACGAATCAAATATTTCTTTGATTGCAAAAAATAATCAGCTGTCCCATACATATGGGTTGAGCAGCGATTGACGTTTTCTATAGAACAGCAGATTTTTTTTCGTGATTTCATAGGGTCTCATAGTGCAACATGTTCAGATATGGCCTGAAGCACCCTGTTTAATATGTAATGCATTTAAATTTACACTCTGTATATCCTCTAGAGTCCAATTTATTAGGCACGTCATATTACTGGTGTGTCACTAGTAGGTATATAGGGAAAAGCATTGCACGCGTATTTTACGTCGCGTAAATTCGGTTGATGTGTCATCCCATCCGTCATTCGTCCAAGCATCCATCACACTATAGTAGATTACACACCAAGGACAGAAAAGTAAGAAAGGTCTCAGATCTCATGAAATTACATTTCTTATTTACTGTCCGAGGTTAGTATACTATTTTTCTCCTCGACAGAGGTGGAAAGCGGCAACTTCGTATAGCGCAGCGGGACGACAATTGACGCTTTCCGTCCGGAGGGGAGAAAAAGAACATTGTTTCAAAACGAGAACATTTTTGGACCTTCCACACAAAAGTCCGGATCAGCCGTTCGCTTTCCTATTTTCCTCAGGAAAAGTTTTTTAATTTCATTATCTAAATACAAACTTAAAATGTTGTTGGAAATTAAAAACATGTGGTGTACATTGTACAATCATCTCATTACTCCAGTAAAGTTACGGGTCGCTTTTATGGCGAATGTAAATAATTTATAATAGCCGGTTTTTTTCTTTCATATTTTAGATTATAATTCTAGTTATCATTTAGATTGAAAATCCTCCTAAAAATTTTATTAAATAATGAAGCAAAGTAAAAAAAATAATGTAAAATTGGAAAAAAATAGTATACTTATCCAATTTTTTTATGCCATTTGTTAAATTCATTTTTATTCTTTTATATTACAAGTAAATCCAACGAAAAATCACCCCGGAACCATCGTTTTTAAATATGTTGAAATTACGATATAAACAATTTTAGTACAAAATTTACACAGTGTATGTAAACTCATAACCTAAAACAAACAATAAAAATGAAAAAAGAAAGAAATCTGACACTATAAATAAAAAAAATTACTATTTAGTACTAAAAACTAAAATACGAAATTTAGTGGGATTCGTTAATAAAGTATCTTAATATCATTTGTATAAACGATCTAGCCAAAAAAATTGCTTATTATAAATTATTTCCTTTCGACCCGTATTTTTACTGGACTATCATACTAAAAAGATGAAAGACAAAACCAGCAAAACAAACTCACCTCTCAAAACTAAAATCCCTAAAGTAAGCCTGCAGTAATTGCTTCAGGTTATCGCAGAATTCCATGTGGAAGTCTCCGTCGAAGAGTGTCTTCGCATGCCTTGGCTTGGGGGCGATGGAGAAGCGCTCCACGTCCCTGAACACGCTGACGGTGGGCTCCCTGAACACCCAGCCCTCGGTGTCGTTGCGCGGCACGACCCGCATGCAGATGCTGAGGTAGCCATATCTGAAGATGGAGAGAGTTCAGGAAATGAGTATGGTTTATTAAGGAGTTGAAGAAAAGGACATTCGTATGATACCTACTCCTACTTGCTAGCTCATGCCCATTTTTTCAAGTGTCGGTGGCGCGTTGCGGAGAGTTATGGAAACTTAATCTTGACTTAATCTTGAGGTCCGGGTTCGAATCCGCACGGAAGACATGCGTACCTACCTAACTATCAGTTTTTCTAAATTATGTAGGTACGTATTATACCGAACGAACCCTGTATACGCTGAAGTAGAAATTCCGATGCGTACCTATGTGAAGTCTACCAATCCGCATTGGGCACTCGTGGTGGACTAACGCCCAATACCCTGATGGTAGGCAGTAGGCCTGTGCCCTGCAGTGGGACATATATAGGCTGATGATGATTAACCTTTCCTATACCTGAGCCTAAAGGAGGATATGCTTGTTAAATTATTAAGATCTAAATACCTTGTGCTAATGAGAAATTGTAATATATGTGTAATGTTTTTGATCATGGTCGTAAGTTTATGTAAAGTTTATTTCTTTCTAGTTATAGTTTATAGTTAGTTATAATAGTACTCAATAAGCCAAAAAAGTTTAGTCAATTGGTCCGGCAAGATGAAGCAGGTCAATAACTAGGACAAAATATAATATGTCTTGGTTTTCAAATGATTTATAAATTTGTGTACGATACCTATGTACATAAGAGTGATTTATTGAAGTTGGGTAGGAACACAGAAACCTACCAACCTATCAATTAACTACATCGATAGACTGTTTTAACTGTTTTGTTCTCACGTGTCTGCAACGTGTGAACCGAACAGGAAATCATAGCACCTACGTGAATAAATATTAGTTGGGTTACCTCATAAATATGTTAATTGCCTTGCCCACGCCGAGCTCGGAGTCTAGTGTGGTGGCAGCGTGGCACAGTGCTACCGCCAGCAGCAGCACTGTCTGCACCCGCATCACACCGACACTGACAACCTGCAGACAAAAAAAACAAAATGAAAATAAGAAACAAAAAGGGATCTCCACGGCGGGGAATCGAACCCCGGTCTCCCGCGTGACAGGCGGGGATACTGACCACTATACTACCGAGGACCGTGACTACATTGGCGAAATAGTGCTATAGCTACCAGGGACTCGTCTGTCAAAACTGGCAAAATGCCATTTGGGATATCATTGTCACAGTCATTGTAACGATAAAATGCATTGCTGACGCTGCGCTGGGTTGCATAAGATGTACTTACTTTGATATTGTAGGTAAGTAGGTACACTAATAAAAAGAAAAGCGACAAAATAATCAACATTAAAAATATGCAAGTACTTAAATAAAATTCTGCGCAGTGTCCGGTTTTTTATTGACTTGCACAAAGACTCAAAAACGTTTTTTTTTTAATCTACTTTACGTGCGTGCTCCCAAAACAGATGCGGTACGAACCCTGACAGGTGCGGTAGGCCAGAAAAAAATACAAAACAAAAAGTTATTGTCAGAAGTGGGATTCGAACCCACGCCCTCAGAGAGGACCAGAACAGCTCATACCTGTCACACAGGCAAGGGGAAACCTTGAGTCTGGCGCCTTAGACCGCTCGGCCATCCTGACTGATGAGTCGAGTGGCGAAATAGGCGTTCACGTTCTACAGAGCTGTTTCTCCCAAATTTCGATAGATGGCGCTGCGTTGACCAAACAGACATATTTTAGGTTTGTTCCAAGAAAGCGTTTATAAAGCTCAAGTTAGGTATTTATAAATTATTGTTAGTGACCAATTAGTAGATTATTTTGATGATTTTAATGGTAGGTAGGTACCTACCTATTTACATGAGAGACACTCACACTCAGTTGCAGAAACGCCCATTAGAGTTAATCCTCCATTAAATCTCTTGCTAGCTTTTACTACGTCAACAAGACAAAAAGTGACAGCAAGAGATTTAATCGAGGATTAGCGTTTTTGCAACTGAGCGTGAGAGTGGGACGTCCAAAATGTATTCAACCGTGAAAACTGTCCTACAATTCGATTACTTAATAATCAATCAAGCTAATTCTGAGTTCACGTTCCAAAACGGTTGTCCACAAGTATTTTGGAGCGTAAAAATGGGACCTACTGCTTGGCTGAGTCAGTTTATGCCTACTTAGCGATAATGTCTTCATAGTTCGTGATTATGGGTCTTGTTTATGAGTAAAACACATTTTCTGTAAATTACTGTTTGTGTCGTTGCTAGCCTTCGGTGACACAGCTTTATTACAATTCTTATATTTGCTAGATAAGATAAGATATGATAAAATATTATTTATTTGCATACCAAAATATACACAAAACAACAACAATATACATGAACAAGAAGGGTACAAAAGGCGGCCTTATCACTAAAAGTTATATCTTCCAGACAACCAGTGGATGGAAGAAGTCTTACATGAGATAAATGCTATGGCGGTGTACTAGTCGAAACATAATATTATAATTTACACAAAGTGCCCATACATATATAATTAAGTACATAAATAGATTTGAGATAAAGAAAAACGAGCCTCATTAGAACTGTTTTAAGTACAAATAGTTTTAAAAATGGTCTAAGACGTTCAATAGGTAGGTAACTATGTGATTAGATCATATATAGTTAGTACTTTTTTATTATTTTTTAAATTCAACGGAGTGTTGTGGAAGATATTAGGGGAGACATTTGCCCACAATATGCCCAGCAGTGGGATGAAACAGGTTAACTTATTTTTAATTCCGCTCATCTCATCCCATGAACAAGAGTAGGATCAATCAGTCAAAGATTTTTTCTAAATCGGCTGTCTCATCTGGACTTTTACAATTTGACTGACGGTGTTTTTTAGATTGCTCTAGAGATGATTTGTGGCTAGATAGATTATTGTATGTGTATATGGCTGCATAAAGAGATGAACACGTGAAACGGAACTCACCCGACTAAAATGCACTGCAACTGTCGATTCCAGGACAGAAACCAATAGGACGTCAAAAGATTAGATGGATGAACACAGTTCGCAGTGATATGATCGAGTGAAGGCGACTTCCGTCAGTACTAGAACAAGGTGGAGAGAACAAACGCGGAAGTCTGACTCCACCACCATAATAATGGGATTAACAAGCCAGAAATAGAGAAGGATGGGTGCATGACGCGAGGACGACCAAAGAAAATAAATAGATGGATTGTATGAAAGATGACATGCCTAAAAAAGGAGTGAGCGCAGAACTGACGGCGAAGATATGAACAGAGAAAGACGAAATATTGCAATGACCTGAAGAAATCGGAAAGGAAAGGGCATGAAGATGATGGTGATGAGATATTTGTACAAAACAGCTATAGATTGCATTTACCTCATCGAATGCTCATTAAGAATAAAAACTAGATGTCAGCAGGTCATCTAGTCATCTTATAACTAACTATCACCTTGAAATAAATTCTCGAATACGACCTTAACAGAGCTATTACAAAAGTGATTATCTTTATTGGGGTCAAATGATCAGATCTGGTGATTAATAACAATCAAATATTCAATAATTTCAATAATCACAAGGTACTTAATTAAATGTAATTAGAATCGAGTAATATTGAAAGAAAAGGGCTGCAGTGCGATTTTTGAAAATCATACGAGCGGTTCGGCAGTAGAAAACGTCAGATTTACTATGGAGTATGGAGATTTCGCATCTTTCTACTGCCGAACCGCTCGTATGATTTTCAAAAATCGCACTGCTGGTTGTAGATGTTATTTTAATAAGAAAGGCTGCTTACAGAAAATAAAACGATAATAATGGTCATTTTTAAGGCCTCCTTTCTTCCACTTGCTATGCCCTAGTTACAATTACATCATTGAATGATAATTTTTCGTCACGAGTCCATAATGATCATTTACCATATTATTTAATGATTCAGGTACCTATCTATGGTTTTGTTTAGGGAGATGAAGCGAGCTACATACGTAGAAAACGGTTCAAAATCTTTTTCAGTTATGAAAAAATATTCTGATTGTGATCTCGAATAAGAATCAGCAAACTTCAAGTCATTAATCGTAGATATACTTAGAACAGTTAAAAATCTTGGACTGAGCCTTGAACATAGTCACACAGATTATCTTGGCCCATTAAAAGTACCAGAATCTTCCTCGGACTTGTATTATGATGACTAGACAACGAAATAGAATACATTTTATGTAGATATCTTTGCGATTTGTGTCGTGTAGCTGATTTGGTTACATAATAGTAGGATAACTATCAATTACTACAAGCTAAATTAGCCAAACCAGCTTGGACCAGTTTAATTAAGTAACTTTTTACTAAAACCTCGTTTGATATGATATCAAGCTAAACAGCATTATGATTTATGTTGATTTGTAAATGCATGACACAAATGTTTTTTAAATTGTTTTCAAAGGTACAAATTAAATATGAAGGGAAGATATGGAAAGAACTAAATTTTCAAAAACTGTTCAGTTATACAAAGCAACAAAACACTCAGGTAATATTTAAAGGGGTATTTCAAAACATTAACTGAACAACTTTTAGTTAGGGGATACAGCCGAAATATACAATTATATTGTCCCATACTTTTGAGTCGAATACGATCCGTAGAAAACCTAAATAATTCTTACTGCAAGTTTTGTATGAAACAGCTATATTTTTTTTATTTTTTCTCGATTTTAGCTCCATATTGAAAGTTGTTCAGTTTAATGGTCTAAACCTCCCCTTTAAATACTACCAGGGTGTTTTGTTACACTCTGTAGAGTGATTACACATTTTTCAAGCTTTTCTGTTATCATCACCAGTTTTTCTTTAATTTTCTTTAAATTGTCCTGTGTGTTTATGGATTCTTCAAGTTCCTGTAAATTTACAGTCACTCACAGGTACTTAACAAGCCCTTGACACAGTTTCTCGTTAAACAGGTGAATTACACCAATTGTCCAGCAAATTGCATTAACCTGCAATTTGCTCAAGATGCCATGCTGGGATTCGTGCGCGGGTCATAATTTGTTATTTACGATCTAAAGTAAGAATATTGAATCTTAAAATTGTAATAAAACTTGTTTTAGCACGCGATTTAATTAGGACAAGTCATCGTACTTTTAAGAGAGTCGTGTAGTAGTCATGGAGACTCTGAACTGAATAGGATTCTTCAAGGATGATAGACTGTAGTAGCCATTTGTCTTCCTCATTTCATAATCTGTTCATCGCATCATATTATCCTTTGACATTTTTATTTTTATGTAATGTACTTCCTTACTTGTAATTATGAATTTGATAATATGAAATAAATGATTATATTCTATTCTATTCTATTCGCAGAAGTGCAAGTTTCCTTGCTATATTTTCCTTCACGACTTAAGAGAGAACAGTCATTAGGAACCAAAATAATTATTGATACTACGTATGACATACAGGGTGTTATGGTAAACAGTTGCATTACTTTAAGGGGTGATTGTACCCATGATACTGGACAACGTTCCCTAAGAAATGAATAGGAAAATATAAAAATAACGCACTCTCACCATAATCTAAGAACAGCTTTTTGTAACGTCCAAGATAAATAGGAATCGTAACAGCTTTTCGTCCTTATATGGAATGAAGTAGGTATACCTACATACGAAAATTGAATTCTTGGGCTGAATTCTTTCGGTTAACAACTACTTTTGTAAACTATTACTAACTAAATAGATAACAACTTGTTAACATCAATCAACGTGAATGAACTAAGCAATCTAGCACTTAAATGTCTAAATGATCGACAATCAAAACTCGTTTAGTCATTTAGGCTACCTAGTTTAGTCTAGGTCCTAGGTCTAGAAGTGACCTGGCCTTGCCCCATACGGCTCGTTCGCGACTGTCAATGCAGATTGAGTTATATCTAGGTCTTGATGTACAGTAGGTACAGCAGTTTTAAGTCATTATGGTTCAAATGTACAGCCTGTACAATTCAGCTTACAAAACGATTAAACGCGAATATGTAAAACTATTTCCACACGGCATGTATGTACCTACTATCGCGGACTTTTCCGCCTGACCACAACAAAGCTCATTTTTGCTTGCATACTCAAAAATAAAAGCGCTGTCTAGCCCGACCCTATTGAATGAATGAATAGTTTTCAAACAATAAATTTTGCGCGAAATTATGCGAAAAAAATATTAAGTGGTCAGCCGGAAAAGTCCGCGATAGTACCTGTGCCAGCGACTTCGTACGCGCAGACCATCGAAATAGTATTTAAAAGAGAAAGAAAAAAGAATAAGAAATAAAAAGAAAGAAATAAAGCAAGAAACATAAAAAATTATATTGCCATCAAATTAAAACCTAAAGTAGCATCCTTTTAAACTAAGAGTATACCCATCAAACTGAACAACTTTGACTATGAGCAAATCGATCGGATCAAACAAATTCAGCTGTTCTATACGAAACTGTATTGATACTGTTCTGTTCTGTTCTGATTACTTAATCAGAATCGACGAAAAAAAAAAATTATATTATGAGTCTTGTTAGTTACTTGAAATAAATATAGGTATGATTGATTGATTGATTGATATACTTACACCTACTAAACTATAATGAGCTTATATACAGCTCAATTTAAAAATAACCGATCAAGACCTCCTCTCCAGCTTCTTCAAGATAATAAAAAGCTGAATCAAACAGCAACCAAACAATTTTAGTGCCGTATTTAATTAGTCTTATTAAAAGCTAAGCACACTCAAGAATGCACTTGATCAGACATGTTGCAAGCGCAAGCGCATCAAATCAGGAATACATTACTGGGAACGATTAAAGATGATTGCAACGCATAAACAATTAGCTTAGAGTGCCATTCTAAAGGCTAAGATTAACCCTTCTTAAGATAGAGAGGTATTGCAAAGAGGATAAAATTGCCAACAATACCTAAGTATAATCAGGGCCCATCTTAATATGCAGAGTTTTTTTTAAGGGGATGGTCAGACTCAGACCTTCAAACTGAACAACTTTCTCAATGACACCAACATCGAAATCGCGGAATAAAAATCCGCTGTTCCATACGAAACTGCAAACCTGCTTGAGCCAAATGTATGGGTCCCATAGAGAAAGTTGTTCAGTTTGATGGTCTGATCATCCCCTTAAAATAGTTTCAGCAAATTTTTTTAGACCTATTATACAGGATACATCTTAAAATACTGACGGTTTTAAGAGGATGACCAGATCAAACTGAAAAAAATTTCTCTATGACAACAACATCGATATCGCGAAAAAAATAACATACTTACTTACCTATTAACCTACCTACATTTGGGTCGAGTAGGATTGCAGTTTTGTATGGAACAACTGGTTCTTTTTTTCACGATTTTGACATTGGTTCCATAGATAATGTTTTTTCATTTTGATGGTTTGACCCTACACGGTGAAATTGATATCATTCGCATCATTAAACTAAGAGTTTACCTATCAGCCTGAACAACTTTTACAATCGTAGCAAAAAAAAATTCGCTGTTCCATAATAAAGTGCAATGTCTAATCGACTCAACTGTATGAAACAGTAGATATTTTTTTCTTACAATCGGTTTGCTCCCATAGTAAAACTTGTTCAGTTTGATGGGTAAGGATGCCAGTGATTTCAATTACACCCTGTATAAAAAAATTATGATATGTTATCGATTCTGTACAAACGATTTTCAGGTTTTGGGTTAATTATAGATCTGTGGTTAATTTTATTAACACCTTGTACGTATGTCAATGACTACATCTACAACCAAATCAAGTAGCATCCCTGAATGCATTTGTGTATATTTGCATTCCTGTACAACTCTATTTATAGGGCTACGACAACAAACGGCCACTCGCGCGCAGCTGCTCGTACAGACAGCAAAACAAACATATTTTATGTTAGATTTGTTTTGACTTACGCTGGAATTGCGTTTGCGCTTTCCCATTAATGATTTGGCTAGTAGCACAGTTAATTATGCAGTTTACAAGCCAAGCTGTTATAAGAATAACATAAAATAGTAGAAAGTTTAAAAATTACAATTAAGTTGTGCTGGTTGATGGGTTGATGGGACAGAATAGTGGAGAAATCAGAGGTAAGCGTGTTCTACTCTTGGACTTTACATCACTTACCATAAGGCCAAAACTAAACAAAATCGGTGTGCTTTTCACCCAGTATCTAATCATCATTAAGTAAGTAACTTATTTTAAATCATAGGTAACTTCAATACTAGGGTATTAGTAGTATAGCACACCGATTTTGTTTAGTTTTGGCCTTATGGTAAGTGATGTAAAGTCCAAGAGTAGAACACGCTTACCTCTGATTTCTCCACTATTCTGTCCCATCAACCCATCAACCAGCACAACTTAATTGTAATTTTTAATATTCTTGAAATAATAAAATATATGTAATTTTCAACTTTTATGTTGTTATTAAATTTTTATTCAACATTGTCTATTTTATTGTACAATTTGCTGATCATAATATGATGCCAGACATGATCGTCAACATCATAAAGTGTTTCTTTTCTAATGTTTCTACTAACGCTACTTCAAGCATTAGCGGATTTAACGGATTAACACTTACATCCTAATTGGGTCTCTTGAAAACACTTCTATCTTCAAAGAGGTTAAGAATAACTGAGTTTGTACATACGTACTATATACTAGCTTTAAAAATTAAAAATAATTGTTGTATGAATTTAGATCTACAGAGTGTTAGGGTAAACAGTTGGATTACTTTAAGGGCGCTTGTACCCCATGATACAAAACAAAACAAAAAATGACTTTTCTTACAAACGATCGACCGGCAGATTTTTTGTTAATGTCCTATAAGTTTCTTAGGAAAACTTGTTCAGTATCATGGGTACAGTCACCCCTTAAAGAAATGCAACTGTTTGCCAAAACACCCTGTAGTTTTGTCTCTATGACCTGTGCTAGGGCTCCCACATGGATTATAATTGGATTCATTGAATCAATCTGCTTCCGACGTTACAGCACAAAAAACTTGTTTCTCAGCCTTAGACTATTGATATTATCTAAACCAGTATTCTATATCAGGGAAAATATAGAAACGTAACAGCCTATATCGTTGGAAGTTATGGAAATCTTGCATGCGTTTGACAGAAATTGATGCGATTCGCATGCAGATTAATTCTATGGTCGTGCGTTTTGCTATGCTTCTCAAATAAATAGTGGAATTTACGACTATTGTTTCTATTTGGCATGGATAACAAACTTTGTTTCTTATCGGGGAGACAAAAGGTAATATTGACAACCTTTAATACACCTACAAGGTGGTTACAAATGAACGCACAAAGCTAAAACGTTTCTTCTAAGAACAAAAACGGAACAAACTTCTTGCACTTAGTAAAAATAATAGACTTCTATTGTGGTGCCATCTGCTATCGGAGGTTGGTTATCATTAGTGCTATTTGGACCCAGAAGCATGTGCCTGGAGACTGCAGTCCTGAACAGTGAGGTGGTTTTGATATAGAAATATTCACAACGGTTCTCATACCAGGAAGTCCTTCTACCAGGCGGCAATCGTTTCCCTAAAATGTTCCCCTGTATTAGAATAATCTGGAGAAGTTGGTATTTTTCTACTGTGAACTGTAAAAACTGAGGTAGGTAAGTATAAAAAATGGCATACTTAACTTAATACATAATAATAAGTAATGCGTATTGATTCTTTAAGGTTTAACAGGTTTTGCGTTCAATTGTAATGTAACTTTTTTTATCTATAAATCGTAATTTATTTAATTATCTGACTAATGCATAGCATTCAGTTCCATATTTCCAACATATTTTCTTTGTTCACGATATCTTCGTCTTCAAATTCTTCACAAAAAGTTGTATGGAAACAAAACAACGTAAACCATTTATCTTCGAAACAATGTCAATGTCACGGTTGTAGATATAGCCGAGCAGTTTGCATAACTTATGGATTTGTTCGTAGCTATGTACTGTACACAGGGTTTTTGAAATCAATTCCAAGTTTTATGTCATTTACGTCCTACGAAAGACGAGAGAAATAAAAACGAATGCCTCTGGAGTGTTCACATTTATGTATTTTCGTTCATGAACTCACACCAGAGTGGTTGGAGTTGGTATAACTGACAAAGTTAAAAAGGTATCTTTGCAACTTGTACGAGTGGTTTGGTCATGCTAGATAATTATGCTATTATAGAACGTCTGACTGTAATGTAACTCGCTGAGATTGAACTAATATCTATGAGGTAATCTATTTTTTTTCTTCGTTCTAGTAGGTAGTGACGATCGTGAGTTGAGTGATGATGAGTTACCTAGCGTAGCTATGCAATATCTATGTATCGAATACATTCGTCAAAATAAATGGCAGTGTGTTACATTTGGTTCCATTACAACAAGTAGTTCGTAGTTTCGTAAGGAAGGGAAAGAAGCATTGAATGAACAAGTTGTCATTATAATTATAAATGCTTATTCGATACTTAACTACGTTGGTAAATTCGGTTTAACTATCTATCCATAGCGATGATGTACATACGGCGGCACATCAAGCAATGCAAGACAAAAATAAGCTGGCCGCGCTTAGTAAGAGTAATGTATGACGTCACCCGGTCTGCTTATATTGGTTTTGCCTAGCTTGATGTGTCGCCGTGTGTACATTAAAGATATATCAGGAAAAAAAAATTGGGAGGATGTGGATAATGGAATAAATTAAGACAATTTTTATTAGAATTTTTGTCAGTTTGTTTGGGCATGCATCACTAAAAATCGACTGAACCGATTTGGATGGGGTTTTTAACAAAGCATAGGGGTTAGTTTGAATTAACATAAAAGCTTTATTTCCACGCAATTGGTTCATTCAATCAAATAAGAAATCGCCGGCGCCGCTTGTTTTGAAAAAATAAATAAGGTATGTTACCTATTATAGCTACCTATTCACCGGAGCAAGCAAGAAAGAAAATTAAATGCAATATAATAATTTTATCACTGTATTTTCTATCCCTAATCCAAACTATCATTCCAATCCAAAATTAAATTAAATTTTCTACCAGACAACAAAAGTGCAGACGGAACAAATTACCTTTATACCAAACCAACCCACTTAGTATCAGAAATCTTAAAAAATCAAACAAAAACTTGCAGATTGCTATTGCAGATAAGCACGAAGGATAAACAAGGCGCGTGCGCACCGTGAGTCACTGTTTCCTGTCAAAATGTTAACCGGAGGCTTGCCAGAGGTTAACGCCTCTCTGAGCCTTCGTTAACTGCATGAGTTTCCGAACTAAAGGATATAAATAGATAGCAATGACATTTAAACGAAGAGTCTATCCATCAATCTGAACAACGTTTATAATGGGAGGGAACAAACCGATCGGAATTTAAAAAAAAATTGCTCTTCCATACTAAATTGCAATGCCTGCTCCACTCAAATGTATGCAACAGCAGATTTTTTTTCTGCTCCGATCGGTTTGCTCCCATAGTAAAAGTTGTT
The DNA here is from genome assembly GCA_963693445.1 of Agonopterix heracliana. Taxonomy (NCBI): domain Eukaryota; kingdom Metazoa; phylum Arthropoda; class Insecta; order Lepidoptera; family Depressariidae; genus Agonopterix; species Agonopterix heracliana. Next base: position 8,343,479 of record OY856321.1, read on the forward strand.
CAGTTTGATGGGTATATAATATAGACTCATAATTTAAAAGGATGCTAATGATATCGAGTCGAGGCTGAGAATCCTGAGGAGCTCCAGTGAGTCTCATGTGATTCTTCTTGTGTCATTTGAAATTAGGGCATATTTCAGGTTATAATAAAATACTATTTCCTATGCTTTCTTTTTTCTAGGGATTCAGGATGCTTTAAATATGTAAACCGGCGCAGCATGTAGCAGCCTACGAACGATGGTTAAATCGTTCTATCTAATAGTTTAACCACAGACCACCACATCCATTTAATTTGTAATCTCAAGTAAAACTAAACCATGTTATCAAACCAGGAAGCTCTAAGTTCTCGTGGGAACTATAAGTTAACGCAAATATTGTGTAAATGTTTAAAGAAATGAGAGAAATGCACTCGCGATAGGACCGAGGCCGACGCGACGCGGGAACTGCGGTCCCATGTGATGAAATATGAGCAGTTTGTTTTCAATCTTCAAGTTATACAGACTGGGTAGCGTGTTTCTGTGACATAATTGGAAACTGCTAGCTACTAGCATAGACTAAGAAACCTTAAGCTTGGTCTAGCATAGCATAGCATATTATGCTCACTACTATATTCCCCGAGGAGGCGGTCAGAGATATTCTGAAAACTCAGTACATCCACGTTTCATCAGTAGTACCGAAACTCTGTCCAGTGTGACGGGGGTGAGCCCGTCGCCGCTTAAAATGGACAGTGGGTACAATACATGCCTCGAAATTGAAGCATGCAGGTTTCCTCACGATGCTACTAAATAAGCTAGTAGCAACCCATACCAAAAGAGATGTTTCTACGAGAATTACATGTATCTTGCAATTAGTAACTAAGATTGTTTAAACAATAATAATTACTCATTCTACAATTTGACATTTGACTTCCAAACTATAAGCTAAATAGATAGCACACTCACTAGTACCGAATACACTATTCAAGCAGTAACATAATGCACGTAGCAACCTGGCAACCTATACAAGGTGTTACAAAAATACAAATAAACATTTAAGGGGGTGGTTTAGACCATCAAACTGAACAACTTTCACTATGGGACCAATATCGAAATCGCGAAAAAAAAATGTGTGTTGTACACTCTACAAATCGACTCGAGCTAAAATATGTATGGGATATCAGATTTATTTTTTCGCGATTTCGATGTTGGTCCCACAGAGAAAGTTGTTCAGTTTGACGGTCTAAACAACCCCCTTAAGAGTTTTAAAAATGTATTCTTACTTATGAAACACCTTGTATATGTGTAGGTATATGGGAATGGAAAACATACTAATCGCTCTCCTGCTAAGTGACGTAACTAAGAGGTCGTAAATTTTAAAGGTTGGAAATATTGGTTGAACATAAATTAAGGAGTTTTATTTTGTAGCATTGTTAAAAATTAAATACATGGTCAGTTGGTGAGAAAAATGATAAAGAAACGGTAAACATTTTATTTACTGAACGTGTACACCCAGGAAAGTCATCAGCTTGGGAGTTGGAACGTTGCTGGAGATGCGGTGTGCGGAAAGCTGGAATCAGCGAGGATTAAGTGTCGGTACTGTTCGGTTAGTGCACTGAGCTAACAATAACAATTAGGACATTCAACTGGAACACTACTTCTGACCCAAACTTACTATATTATGTATATCTCAAAACAATACCATTATCTGAAATGTTTTATTATAATATACTATATATTTAATTCTCCAGAAATTGTGTATAACTGTTTTCTTGATAGTCAAGCGAATCCACAAATCGATAATACTATCTATATCAGTACCTACCTACAGTACCTATAGTTTTCATTGATGAGGATATAATATTTACAGGGTCACTGTTAAGGGGATGATCAGACCGTCAAACTGAACAACTTTCTCCGTTGAACTTCCAACGGAGAAACCGTTGGACTAACATCTAAATCGCGAAAAAAAATCAGCTGTCCCATACATTTGGCTCGAGTAGGTTTGCAATTTTGTATGGAACAGCTGATTTATTCGCGATTTCGATGTTGGTGACATAGAGAAAGTTGTTCAGTTTGAGGGTCTGACTATCCCCTTAAAAAGTGTCAGCACATTAAGATGGAAGTGTTTACCGCGTCTAAACAATTCTGGTAATTTTGGCGTTTATTAGTTTCATAAATCAAAATATTACCTTAAACTGTAAGTATCAAGTAGGTATAGGTATTTTCTTTTTAATAACATTTACCTATATTCTAAAAACTAATTTTAAGCTATATATCCACATACTTTATGTTAAATGTCAATATACGAGACCCGTACATCAGACCCGTGTCGGAAGTCGGAACTAGGTATCTTCATATGGTAGAAAACTGCTATTAGTTATACTGACCCCAATAAAACCTCCACATTCCCCCAACATGGCATTGCACGCAATTCAATATTCTTAACTTGAAGTCAACGCCCCACCCAAACAATAGCTTGATCGCCAATATCCTGTCCAATGCCCATTCATAGTCTGCTATTACTTTACGCTACCTACGTCAAAGCTAAATAGAATTGTCACAGCAGCCCACAACTTCGCACAAGTAAAATTCCGTAGATTTTCTCGAAATAATATAATACAGGGTGTTAGGGTAAGCAGTTGCATTATTTTAAGGGATTATTGTACCCATTATACTGAACAAATTTCCCGTAGAAACCTATAGGAAATTCGCAAAACAAAATTACTTTAACTTTCTATACTAAATGCAATCAGCTAATCGAAAAGTAGAAATTTTTTCTCTCGAATTTCCTAAAGTTTTCTAAGGGAAAGTTGTTCAGTATCATGGGTAGAATCACCCCTTAAAACCCTGTATATCTCCAGTGTATAGAATTTGATTCGTTTTCATAATGAAGTACTAAAGTAGGTACCTAAAAGCGTCTCATTCTCATAAAGACGTTTGATACGGAATGACCAACATCATTTTGTCAAAATTTATTGAAGAGGGCTCGATATAAGTATGTATTTTCCCAATAAAGATATAAATAAGTATAGCATTTTAGCATTTTCTTTCGGGCTAGTCATACAATCTGTTCGGTTCGGGCTACTTCTAGACATTTCGACTTTGTTATATTATTATTGCTGTGGAATCCTATTGATCGCTAAAAAACATAACATCCTTCGTGCACACTGCACACTGCATTCCATAACCCAGATATTAAAGCCCAAGCTGTTGCATAATAGAATACTCCTCCAAAATGCAGTAGGTACCTAGGCACTGACATTACGTGTACAGAAATGACAAGGTCATAAATAAACTGGCACTGGTAATGACTTCCATTCGTCACGGAATTGTCGGTCGTGATGACGTCACAAGACACGTAATGAGGAAGAGCTGCTATTACTTATCATTACTTGAAGTACATAATGCTTTTTTTTAATTTTCGTTTGTCATCCAATAAGAGATTCACGTTTCAAATGTGTGTTTAATTGACACACCAGAAATTCGTTTTATACAGGGTGAAATTGATATCATTGCATACCTACTTTTAAACTCTACCCATCAAACTGAACAACTTTTACAATGGGAGCAAACCTACGAATAAGAATAACTACAGAAGAGTACTCTAAACAAAACCGAAATAATTTTTGACACCCAACGAAAAATGACATGTTGTATGAGTTTTGGCGGCTAGGTACAGTTTTTAAAGAACAAATTTAGAACGCGGTACACTTTTTTTGGTGCCAGTTTTTGAGCTTCATTTACACTTCTATACATTCTTATTCGTAGGAGCAAACCGATCGGAGAAAAATTTTTTTTTAGTTTGAAGGGTACCTATACCTATTCATAATAGTTTAAAAGGATGCTGATGATATCAATTTCACCCTGAAGCTAATTATGAATGCTCTTATTAAATTATTATATAAATAAAATATTGAACGCGTAAACCTCTATAAGACAATCGTCTGGATCATAAAAAAATTAATTCGTTTAGAAGTAAAATAGAACGCGTAGATTTTTGAAAAAGACTTACTTAGTTTACTTTAAACGATATTGATTTGATTATCGATGATAATTGTCGATTCTTTTCTGTAAATAGCAACTAAATCCATGTTTCAAAGCTCATCATTTGCTTCATTTTAAGTAAATCATCTACTATCTACTACATAGGACATCTCTATATCTACTAATAAAGTATCTACTACTGGAATCCAAATATTCCTAGCCTACCTACCTACATAGGACCCGAAACAAACGTTACATGGATGCATGTTGAGTACACCGTACACCGGAATGACAAGGTCATTAATAATGACACGCTGGTAAACTGGTAATGACGTTTATTCGTCATGCCATTGACGGTTATGGATGTTCACAATTCTTGTTTCGTCATCGTTATGTGCAAGACTTTGTATTTCTTTTTAATTTGAGCTATTTATTGCCAGCAGTTCTAATTCGCTGATTGCCAGTTGAATGTGAAGGTTAAAGAAACCTGAAATTGATGAGTTGTTTGTGAACTTGATATTTTAGAAAAACCGATCAAGAGCGCGGACATGATAGGGTTCCGTAGCCATTGTAAATTGACTGCTTTAATATTTTTCTGACCTAGGTTAGGTGAGGTAACAAAGAGCTACATTTGTTGAATATTTTCCTTTTCACTGTATTTTTTTTAACATGAACTTTTTTTTACTATTTCAGACACAGTATTTTAAAAGTTATCACATTTTTGTTTTTGGATTATTATTGTATAGAATGCACGAATGTATAAGGGTTCATTGTTTGACTAAGGAACCATAAAAATAAAGAAGACAGGTTGTAGAATGGGACAGGTAAATAATTTTTTATTTTTCCCTGTTATTTTATCAATTCTGCAATTTTAGGTAGGTATACTTACACCACTAATTTTTAATTAGAAACGAAACTTTAAGGGTGTATTCAGACCGGGAATCTGAACAATTCTCCCTAAGGAACATGGGTCGAAAAACGATCAAATTTTTTGGACCTCCATATAAAAGTGCGGATCGACCGATCGAGTTTTTATGGTATATTACTTAGGTCCAAAAAAAAAACCTGTTTTTCGACCTATGTTCCTTAGGGTAAGTTGTTCAAATTCACGGTATCTATTCATCTATCTATACACCCTTCAAGTCTCGTTACTAATTAAAAACTAGTGGTGTATAACTTAGGTACCTAACTACCTATTATTAGTGGATAAACCCAGTAAATTTAAATTCAAATTGGTGTCATAAATCTGTCCGAAATAATCGGCAAAAAATAAAATAATGGACCTGATCCATGGAAAATTGCTATACTTAAGTTTTAGTTTTTTTTCTTAACCTTTAGTTTAGTAAATAAACAATAGTCAAGGTTGAACAATTTGTGTCAAGAACGAGATTTAATTGAATTAATTTTCCTTGTAAATTATGGATTATTGCCATGCTATCATTATTATCGACCTACCGTATGAAGAAGAAATTCTGAACTGATGCGTATATGAAGTCTCCCATCCTCTGATATCTCTCACCACTTGACTACGTCATTAATGCTAAATTTGATCATTGCTACAACGATATTCTTACAACACCGAAAAAGAATACGGTCGTGAGTTTATGTATTTATGTGTAATGGTTAATAAGATAATCCTATTAACAATTCAATTAGGTCAATTGTACCCGAGTATAGTAATTAAGTAGGAACTTACATGATTACATGATGATTAAAAAGTTTTTTTTTCAAAATTATAACCTAATTTTAACAAAATGTACGCTTAAATAAAAGATTTCTTTTTTCATTTTTGTGAAGCCATTTTCTTAATTATCAAAAAAAATCTATTTATACTTAAACCGAATATTCATTTTATGTTAAGTAGGTACCTATAAATAGTTTACAAAGATCGTTTTTCTGTTATTCTTTTCAAAGAAATAAAAAAAGGTTAATTAAAGTACTTGAGAATTATTTTAATATATTCCTAGTAATTTGATTCGTGACAAGAATTAATTATAAAAAAGATAATCTGATATAAAATTTAAATGACACATCTTGCATGATTAAATATTGGCATTACCTAATTAGGTATTTAGGAGATTTAGTTTTACTTTCAGGTATTCTATACTCAGTCAGATATTTCTGAGAGACTCGAACGATCGTTAACTCGATTTAATCACACCTGGTGGATACCCCATATTAAACCCTCCACCTTTTACCTTGTATCTTGTAGGACGAATACTAGGTCGATGATGATGATGATTTATTTAATACCATAACTTTCGAAAGCCTAGAGATAGGCCCTTAATAGGTAATTGAGTAAGTATTATATTAGGTATCAACTTACCTACCGACCTGCTCATGCGGTCGTGTTTTTAGTTGAGTTTCCATACATCTAAGTTAATGAGTGCATGTTCCATTGTATTTAAGAATGAACTACCCATTAAATACTAATAAATTAACCGCAATCTGATCACATAATGAACATCACAACAAAGACGACCTTTACATTTCGTGCTCGACTGTACATGCGCGAGCGCATATTCCCAAACTAATTTTTGCTCTTCTTGTAACCTTTAAGCCGTTGTTTTAAAGGTTAAATTCCTATGTTTTAGTGGTAAATGATGGTTTGTTAAAATCAAATTGCATGCCAGTCTGTTCATGACATTTGTGTTGTTACCTATGATTAGATATTTTAGCACGACGATGGTATTTTATCTGGATAATCATTAGTTTACGCTATAATTTTATCAATCTAGTTTACTATGTTGTGTATATTACTATGCCTAGTAATCGTTACGTGAGAAAATTGAGCAGGACTCGTTGCTTGTAAAAGAGTTCATAATTGAGAACTAAATTCAGAAGTCTGTAAGTTTTATAGTACCCAATAACTATAATAGTCAAAATTGTGTATAAAAATAATTAATTGAGAACTAAATTCAGAAGTCTGTAAGTTTTATAGTACCCAATAACTATAATAGTCAAAATTGTGTATAAAAATAATTAAAAACTCGTTTTCCTGAATGATAATAAAATGCTGCGGGTTTTTAAACTTTAAAAGAAGAAATAAGGTTGAAGCTGCCAATCACTATACAAAAAGCGAATACGTTATTGCAGTTCTCTAAACCTTAACATTCATGGTTCATCCATGGTCTCTGCCTACCCACTGGGTAAGAGGAGTGACGATATAGATATTTGTCTATAACGTCACACTTAAGTCTAATAGTAGATACTTATCATTATTATATCATAGCAGGTAGAAACATTATTAATGTATTTCAATGATTTATTACACACCACACGTGTTCTGTGCGGGTTTACCTGTTACTGGTGTAATCGTGATCAGAGGCAAACTATCCAATAGGTACTATCACAAATATTACGATGCGTCAATCAATGCGCTAAGGGCAAAGAAAATATAAGGTATTCTATCTAACCCAGAGAGCCTCATCACATCAGATTTGAATAGACAGCACATGAAATTAGACCACATTAAAGTCGTAATGTACATTTGTGATGATGTCACAATATCAGACTAAAAAATTGCTTAGTTATCCTAACCTCTAACTCTAAGACATTTATTGACCTTGATTTTTTTAAACTAAAACTAAATAAGACTATCGGAACTCAATCGTGGAAATACTGCACGAGCTAAAGAATCTTCAACTATAAGAATGTTTTTTTATATCTCATCATAATACTTCCTCAATTCTACATGTTAATTAACTCACTGTTTTTTTCTCACTGAATTTGAGGGAATACTCAGAGTCGTAGCGTGTGGCGGTCCGTGGTCTCTGCCTACCCCCATGGGATGATGGCGTGAGCTTATGTATGTATGTATGTATAAATAAATCGTCAAAGGATTGACGCATTCGAAATGTGGTGCTGGCGCGGAATGCTCCGAATATCCTCGCCGCACAAATGAGTCCATCCTCGATGAATTGAACATTAAGGCGAGGCTCTCCACCATATGTATGCAACAAATCTTTCTTTGGGCATACAGTCAGGAGATCAGATAGTTTGGAAAAACCGATCACCGGCCGTATGGAGGGAAAGAGAGTTACAGGACGCATGCCTACGAGATGAACTGATGCGGTAAAAGAAATTACCGACATAACACTACAGGGCCAGCATACACTGGGTCCAAGATCGAGCGACCTGGAGAGCTGTGGCGACACAAGCGGCCCACGATGGTCACGTCCCTCAGCCATGAGGTTACGACTAAGAAGAAGGAGAAATAACGCAACAGTGCAAGCTAAAAGTGCAGTATCTAGGAGTAAAGCTCCATCTTATCGCGATACCAGGACAGTTTGCCTTCACCAGTGTTCGTAGAACTTATCGTAAGATAAACACAAAAATGCCTAGTTGGGTTATGTTGCCGTTCAAGGAATAGACCACCCCATTACTACGACTACGTGAGTGTCGTAGGCAATAGACAGCTATTGCCACAGTAAAAGAAAGAGTAACTATGTTCTACCAACCTACAGTACCTTCCTACCTTCGTACAGACGTCCCACTGCAGGGTACAGGCCTACCCTCAGGGAGGGTGAATGGACATCAGTCCACCACACGTACTCAGTACAGATTGGTGGCCACTTACGCATAACATTCCTTCAGCGTATGCAGTATGTCGTCTTTCTTTTTTTCTTAACACGCATTTTAAGCAAATAAGCGCAAGGAAGTAAGGAAGGTTGTAAGAAGGCTCTACATGCCGGCTAAGTACAAATAATTGCTTTGTTTGGTTATGTAAATAGCAAATACGTAAGTACACAACGCGACTGTCATTTGTTTTCTTACAAATCAGCTGTTTTGACAAGGTCGATTGGCTTTTGTGTTTTAGGTGCAAGGTTACGTGGATCGATGAGGTTAACACAAAAATATATAAATGCAGAATTTGCAAGGAAGATAGAAAAAAATTGCATTGGTGGTAAAAAAGTTTTTTACAAATAATTATGTTTACCAGAAAACTTTTATAGAGCAAGGAAGATGTAAAAGACGAAATTGGAATGAATATTAAGTAGGTATAGTTTACGTTTCAGTTGAACCTGCCGACATTGTATCAAAAACAATCATCTATAATGCTTAACTAGCATTTTAATATTTTTAGTTCAATTTTAAGATGAAAGTATTGTCTGGATCGGCCAAAGTCTAGGTCTCTGCTGTCCCTCCCGGGTAAACGGCGTGAGTTAGTCTATACTAATATTATAAAGAGGACAGATTTGATTTTTTGTTTCGTTTGTTTCTGAATAATTCTTTCACCATAGAATGCTACTTTATCAGTGATTAACATAGGCTATAAAAAACGGCCAAGTGTGTGTCGGGAAGATTCCAAGGCGGTACGAAGTTCGCCGCAGTCCTCTAGTGTGCTTTTTTACCTACTGATGAAAGAAGCAGGCGTTACTGAATTGTCGAATTCGTAGCGAAAATTCTCGGTCAACGCGCATGAATACAATGACGTTATGCACGAACACGTGGTTGTTGGACCGAATGATACTTGGACCGTATGATACTTGGACCGAATGATACTTGGAAAGAATGATACTTGGACTAAATTTCACTTGGACGGAATGATACTTGGACGAAATTGCACTTGGACAGAATGCAAGTTTCATTGTTTTTCACGGTTGGACGCAATGAGACTTGGACTATTTGGCACCGTGACCGGCTAATGAATTAGGTACGTATACAGGGTGTAAACTTCACTTAATGGTGTGCTTTAGAGTTAAGATCATGCTAACATTAAAATCGTAGATGAGGCTGACATTGAAATCGCAAAAATACAATCTGCTGTTCCATATATTTGCGTAGAGTACCTAGTCATTGACATTTTCTATGGGTCAACCAATTTAGTTTTTGCGATTTCGATGCTGGTATCATAATGAAAGTTGATGGTCTGAACTATTCTGAACATTTACACCCTGTAAACAATAATAAGTTACTACACGCTTTTTAAGTTTGTGTGTATAATAATGAAAATTGCGCGATTGTTTGTTAGAGCCTTAAATAAGAACAAGAACACCTGGGTAAGTAATAGTGAACTATCGATTGATAGAGTTCGAACTATTGTAGTAAATAATGCGCTCGGCTTAACATTGCCCAATGTGATAGTGAAAGGACTTGCTGTAATCGATCCCGTTGGAATGCCGTCCAAGTTACGGGTTTCAGCGACTTGTTTTGTAAGAGAAGTTGTGTTTATAGAAAGTGTAAGACGATGTGTGATTTTTTAAACTTGCTAACTTGCTTACTAAATCCAAAAATCCTTCTATAATTTAGGTGGTGATTAGGTAAATAGTAATTAATGACAAATTAAAATCTCAGGCCTGAGAGTTTTGAGAGTAAAATTATTTATTTATTTAACACTTTATTGCACACATAATATTACAGAAAAAAAACAATATAAAGTATACATGTACAAAGTATGTATGTATGTTTTTAACGATTGGCAAAAAACTCCGAAATGTAAGAAATTACGACACGCAGGTACTTTTTAAAGTCCATAGGTAAGGTAGGTAATACCTATGACTACCGTAAGGTAATAACTTAGCTTAAATAAAAATTTGAAAATATATTTTCATTTTGAAACGATTTCCAAACGGAACCACTACTAAAATAGACAGCGTAATTTTTTTTTTTGCAAACAACATTAATTTAATTAACAATGAAATCTTCATTTGTACAATGAATTGAATGACGAAAACACACGTCGAGTTTCTCAGTTGATATTGCTTTTATGCAGCTTGTGTTAGGTATTAATGTTATACAATTCTTTTGTTATTCATCATCAAAATTTTGCAACGCGGCCTCTTCTAAATTTGACCTCAGAATGTTGCAATATTTGCAATGCAAGCCGCAGCGGGATCGTGGGTAAATACTTATTATAATTTTCTGCTCTATAATGAAGTAAAACTCATAGTTTTTGTCATCTGTGACCTGACATTGTAGACAATAGGAAATTAGTGCAATTGCGTGAGAAGTCTCGGGAGTTATGGTTGAGGGAATGATGCCTTTAGTACCTATGTGAACAGTTTTATGTGACGATGTTCTATTGTTGTAGAGATGTGGTTTATAATGTTTTACTAGGTGTAAATACATTATGAATAAGTAGTCTGTATGGGAAGCGAGACTATCGTAACGGCAACAGTAAAATTTACAAGCATTATATGAAAAACTTGTAACTTTTGAGCTACTGGAGAGTCTCCTGGTTTACGTCAAATCAAAGATTGCCCCATCTATTGAAAATATCATAAAATTTCACTCATCTTCATATGTCCTACTACCAAAGACTTATAATAAAGTATACAGGGTGTTTCATAAGTAACAATAAATATTTCAAACTCTTAAGGGGGTTGTTTAGACCGTCAAACTGAACAACTTTCTCTAAGGGACCAACATCGAAATCGCGATTTTTTTTTTTTGAAATTTCATACATATTTTAGCTCTAGTCGATTTGTAGAGTATAGAACATCCAAATATTTTTTCGCGATTTCGATATTGGTCCCATAGTGAAAGTTGTTCAGTTTGATGGTCTAAACCACCCCCTTAAAGGTTTATTTGTATTTTTGTAACACCGTCTAGGGTTACTCTCAGCAATGCAGATTGGTAGACTTAAATTCACATAGGTAGCTAAGCATCGGAATTTCTTCTTCATTCAGGTTTTCTTACACGATGTTTTCCTTCACTGTTTGAGAGCAGTCGGTATAATGTACCAGTATCGATATTTATTTATAAGCATGTATTTTGTTTGAATTATCATTATATCGCGTTAATTATCAATTATCATAGCATAGATTTGAGTTAAATCACATATTATTTAATAGTTACGTTAAATGTCAAACTACATTGATAGAGGTACCTATCTATTAGCTAATAGTTTCATATAGGTAGGTATATTATGCTGATGAAGTGCATTGTTTTGTTTTCTGCTCATGTAGCTACAAGTAGTTACGAGTAAGTCACGTTTCAACTATTCAAGGCGAAGGTTTACAAAACAAGGACATTTTGCCGATGACATTAGGTATTCATTTATTGTAAAAAAAGGACAGAACCGATCAACCCCCGTGTTTGTAAATTTTGTTTAAATTTGCATCTTCCCATAGCTTTAGTAAGGCTAAATTCTCCCCCAGCCACAAATTATTCAATAGTTTCTACCGTAACCCAAGACGTAGAGAAACATTAACCTGTGCCCAAGCTATTCCACTTAATAGTATATTATATTATAGGTATCTGTACCCATACCATGCATTTTTACTCACAGATTTCCACAATTAATCAATTATAATTAATCTATTACAATTAATTATAAAAATTTTTACTCTAGTCTTTTGACTAGTACCATAGACATATTACTCTAGCGATAGACAAGCTCGTTCAAACAAACAACATGTCACACAAACCAACACAAAATGACACATTGCGGTCTGTCATTGCCATAGTGACAAAGTGAACTCGGGAACATCAATCAGGTGCGTACACCTCATTCAAGTGGAACATGTTGCTTCTATGGAAGGGCAAGTCTATCGCTAGAGTTTAAGTCTATGACTAGTACCTACCTATTGACGTGATCGATAAAATAAAAGTGTTAGTGTAAAGTAGGTACCTACTGGGGTTTTTTAATTTTGCAAAGTTTTCTCGGCATTCTAATTTTGTTATGATAAAATTCCTTCTTATTAATTAAGCGTGTCCTCAGTTCGACCCAAGTTTGACCTTGTTCTCAGAATATGTTGTCAGGTCTTCTATCACCTACAGTTAAAAGAAAAATAATGTGAACTTGCAATGCTTGTTTGTCATCTTATTTCATTTTGAGATAGTTTGCTATTGTTACCTACATAAGTATGTTTTGTTCATGACCGTAGGTACCAGATTTTTTTAGGTGTGATCTTTTCGACTTAGACAAATCTGATAAAATGAATAGGGCTGACTCTCTGTCTTTAAAAAAAACAATTCTAAATTATAAGTATTATAGGTATTATAGGTATTCACATTTAATCTGATGAACTTTATTTATTAGCATTTTGACTTTATCGCCTATTCTTAATACCTACCGAAACAGCAGTTTAAGAATTTGTCTTAGTTCACATTATTGCAGACGAAAATTTATTGCAGAAATTTTCATGGCAAATTCTTTTCAATTTAAATAAAAACAGAGATGATGTAGTGGCAACACAGCCGTATCAAATGTCAAACCTTATTGCTTCATTGAATTTTAACGTTTATTTAACAAATGGATTGATTAGTATTCTACCGTGATCAGCGGGACACTGCAATCTATTTTAAAATGTAAGTAGTTACATCATTTACTTTAATGGTTGAATTAAGGCGCGAAGAAATACCCTTTTTTTGATTTTAACTATTATTTCAGAGTGCCTGAGTGGAAGTCTCTGTAGTGGAAATCTACAATGAGTAGATATGTCTTTAGTCTTTATCATCACCCGTGCTTTCCATTCAAATCTAATTTAAATGCCCGTCGAATCGTTTGATCAAGTTTTTAGTTCACGCCGTAACTTCCGCATCCGTATTATAGAAGGTATATATTTTAGGACAATGTTTATTTTTAATGTTACTCTACGTTAGACGAGTTTGTTGGCTAATGTAAAACGTAACTTGGGCTACCTTTCTATTTCAATAACGCTGTTCATAGTGCCTATACAAGTTTATTATGACTATAACAATGATCTCATTTAAAGACTTTACACTGCTTCATATACATTAGCGTCACTACCTGTCTCACTCACATTTCATGAATGACTCTCCGTCTCACTCGGTCTTAGGCAAGCTTTGAACGCACTAGAATAATTTTTAGTAGGTAAAGAAAATTTTTTCGAGACTGGGTTTCTTGAAGGAATTTTTTTTCCCCGTAATCAAAGAAATAATGTAGCAAGTATTATACCATTTTAGAATCCTTATTAAATGCGTCAACTTTTAGTGCTACTTGCCAACCTGGCGTAGTACTTTTTTTTTCAGTACGGTCCGTTAAAGTTTGACGAAATATTAATTGTCTATTCATTGTACGGCATAATGTGACACTTTCTTCCAAGCTGGAGCAGTTGACTTAGAATTCTAAGTAATAGGTTAGATTAGCACTATTCGGGATTACATAAAAAAAAAAATTGAAAAAAAGTTAAGATTTGTAGCAACAGGAACTAAAAAACCATCACAGGGTGTACATTTTCTCGAAAAAAAAAGAAATGCCTATAATTAAAAAAATTCAAGACTTCGATTTATTTTTTTATTTTTCTAGTAACTATTATGATTTGGACTATCACCCGATTCCGGCTTGACGTCGACTTACGGGACAACCTGTATATGTTTGATATAGTATCATATTGCTGACTGTGCCTGTATCAATTACAAAGAAGATTATACACTCCATTGCCATGAGAATAAGGGGCAAAGAATTTTGTGAAGTTATAAAGGATCTGGGACAAGTTGTGTCACTTATAAAGTGACATAAAAACAGATTGTGAAACGATTATTGGTAAGCATTGGTTTCACATCATTGTAAACAAGGTTTCTGTAATCATTTGAAGCAGAAGATATTCCTATACAAAATCGGATGATTTTTTAGTTTCATCCAACACTTCAAAGACGACAAAAATAGATACATTAAAAAAAAACAAAATTTATTTATTCTAAAAAGAGATTCGATGCATAGAAAAAATAAGAAACTTGTTTAAAAATAGTTTGTCTGGCCATTTCATTCATTGAGGAAGTTTGTTGCAACGTTTTAAAAATAGTTTTAAGAAAACAATGAATACCTTTTCTTCGTTATGGTACTGAATTAAAATCAAAGTTAGGTACATGCCTTACAGCCGTAAGATCTTCAAATAATAAAACATGATAGTCCCCTTTTTTAACATTTAGGTATGACGGAATATCTGTTACCATACAATGTACATAACATTATTATATTCACGATCACTGTACCAAGAGGTAGCTGTTGAGTGTTGTCCCTTTTTACGTAAGTAGAGTAGGTACTTTCTTTTACCTTGAAAGTTAATTACTCTGTCTTTAATTAATTATAATTTTTGTTGCTTATGCTAATCAGGGATGATTAACACAGTTGGTTACTTGGTTACTGCCAGTGACTTTGAACGCTTAATATGTATGCATGACAGAGATAGTTATGCAGATATGCATTTCATAACAAATTACATTTTGTCCTCTTTACGAGGGAGGCTCATGCACTTCTGTAGAGGACAGATTTTGGTAGTTTTTAGCAGTAATTTTGGTAGATTCTCTGATAAAAAAGTGGTCACCCTGTGGACTTATTACGTCTTATTCTAAACAAACTAATATAATTATTAAAAGCAGCAATAATTAAATGATAGTCAATTTCGTTTGGACCATGTTATTTATGACCAAAAAAAAATTACTTTTCATAATTTGCCGAAAACCAACGCGGTAAAAAGTAATTCTGTTATCAACTCTGTCATTTATTATACCTTAGGTATTGTACTCAGCAGACTCATGCTTCGCACAGTTCACAACAAACGTTGGACATTTAAGACATTGACCGAGTTCTTACATAACTACGTTACACGCAATCGTGCAGTGAACTGAATTAACACTTTGTTTTTTACTGTTTGACACAACTTTAAAAGCGACTACATTTTAGTCATTTAAATCACCATAAAAGTTGTATTATGCATTTGTTGATGTCAATTCCTTCACTCAAAGACATTTATGCCCAGAGGTCTAAAGGCCTTATCGAGCGATAATATCGCTGCCATTTTGCGATAATTGTTTCCAGTACATTTTGTATGGGGACGCGCGCGATCCTACACACTGCCGCGATATTATCGAGCGATAATATCGCTGCGATTTTGCGATAATTGTTCTCAGTACATTTTGTATGGGGACGCGCTCGATCCCACACACTGCCGCGATATTATCGCAACTCTTTCGACTGGACGTGGTGGGGCGCATGCGTGACGCGAATCGCGGAATCGCTGCAGTGTGTAAGGTGTCGCGATATCGCTGTCGATAATATCGCTCGATAAAATCGCTCGATAATATCGCTGCAATGTGCGGAGGCCTTTATTATGTACTTTTCTCCCCTCCGGACGGAAAGAGCCAATTTTTCGATATATAAAACATTACTTTTTAACCGACTTCAACAAAAGGAGGAGGTTCTCAATTCGACCCGTATGTTTTTTTTTTTTTTGTATTATTAATATCTACGCGTGTTCTGCGTCAAAGTTTTGTATGAAATTGACTACTCTGTAACCACGTTAAGAAGTATTTAGTTAATTAATTTCAGACAGTTGAAATGGTAATCACAGAAACAATTACTTAGAAATAACCCAATATAACTAGTCCTTACGTACGTTACCGATCTTGTAAACGATATAATCAGAAAACTTACACAATAGCCCTAATAACTATTAAGTAATCTGTGTTACAGGTTTTGCGTTGCATTGGACTCTGTAACCTACCTACCTTAGTGGGAGTCTACGCATAAGGGCGAAAGTCCAGCCAAAGTCCCAATACATACTATTTTTATTTACATAGAGTTCATTATCAATTGATTAATGAAAACTGCTCGAGGATTTTCCGCTAGATGTGCGCTGACCCTAAGTCGCCACCCAATTACCTAGAAACATACCTACCTTTAATTATAAAATATATAACCTATAGGAGAAAAATCACAGACCGACCTATACCGAAAAATATAATTTTTTCCCTTTACACTTAGTTCTGTACGGAACACTATTGGTAAGTGCATTTAGTGGTAAGTATTTATTTGTATTTATTTTTGTTTAAAACCTACACGCGAACATCTTAAATCAATAACGCTCAAAACATGACTTTAATAATTAACACAAAAAATGCTGACGTCCAATCCATCTGATGTACGCACGATGAACGTGATCTTACGAGACTAAAAACGTGACCGTATATTTATGTGGTCAGGGACCCGGAACTGGTCAAGATCGACTCACGCGCATAATGGTTCTACCATGGTGGATTTGTTTATGAGAGAACAATCAACAATTCATGATTTTTATCTTAAACTGTGTCAACTATATGATTACTCGATGGCTTATCGCGCATTGTTCTCGAGTTTTGATGGAAATCAGTACAGAAAATTATATTCTGCCACCTTTACAAGGTTAAAGTTTTGCATGGATAAGAAGATGAAGAACGGATTTCAAGGAAATATTACTTTTATGTCTGAGAAATTGACTCTTGTCTTGATGGTGTGAACAAAGAAAATGGACATGCGCCGCCTAATCTTTCCTAGTTTTCGTATCAATGGTTCTTCAGTGGTATTTTAATATTTTACTGGCCAGGTATCTGGCGAGCTTGATAGCCTCTCGTGCAGGTGTTCCTGCAAAAGGGGCATTCTAGAAGATCCATCTACTGGATAAGGTTCGCCCCAATCACACAGGCCAGGCCAGGCCAGGCCAGGCCAGTTTGTTTTGCATTTTAGCCTGCAACGGTTGAGCCGAGTGCAAAGCGGATTTAAGGATTTCCACACTGGCCATTGCAGATTGTGCGCGGGAGTAGTTGTTCTTGTGGGGTAATGAACTCAACGTGGAGGTATCCTTCTTTTTAGGATTTTAGGGTCTCAATAGGTAAGCCACTAATGGTCGCAAATCACTCCACTACGATTTCAAGTCAAACTAAATGCTAATGAATCGATAGATCTATTAAGAAACTACTTTATTATCCTATATGCCTATCCTATGCCTATCTTTATCTTCAGTCAACTAATAAAAGTAATAAAACCCAAAACATTTCGCATAAGTTTATGAAAATGCAATTAAATTCAGCAAGCCAAAAACGTTATTCATTTCATCATTTGGACTAAATATTTTATAGTTGGTTCATTACAGATTTTTATCAGTATTTCAAACTCAACTTAATAAAAGACTTTATTACAGTTAATTAAGAAAATGGTTTATAAAATGTTTTTATGCAGCTTGGACAAAGGCCTGTGACAACCTCCTAGCCTCATCATCGTCAGCTTGTAGGGGTACAGGCCTACGTCACAGTATAAGTAAGAATATGCTAATACATACAGTACGGAACGGACAACGCCCCACAGTTTTTTTTACCTCCGCCCCTCGTCAAATACCCTACGATTTGGTGAACTTACGCAACATAATTTTTGCAGGTTTCCTCACGATGATGGTTTTCCTTCACCGTAGCTTAGACCTCATTTCTGAATTCAGAATTCAGATAATCTTTTCTTCTTTTTTTGTAAAAAATTTAATGACCCGAATTATTCTTATCGAGTGTTAAATAATTTCAAAAATTGTGTATATATTCTCGATCGTCAAAGTTAGGCATTAAATAGATTATTATATTTCAATTTAAAATAACTAATTGATCACTAACTTAAAACAAAAAACGATTATGATAAAAACCAAAGATTTTATTTGGTCTTCACTGCGCACCAAAAAAAATGTTTGATAAAAACTTTAATTGGTTTTAAATTGTACAAAACACTATGTATAAGGTATACTCAGTAGAGGCATCGATTGCAAATCATTTTTAGTAGGTATGTTCTTTCCATAGGATACATACAGAAATAAATTCACGACCATAATATCATTTGGGGAGCTACAACTACCAGCTATCTTTATAAGATTGCAGTTGTAGTAATATTGATAATTTCTGGATGGTTATATGATGGTTCAAGTTATGCACAATTACTGCTGCCGCTGTCCTTGTCATTAGTATGTGCAGTGTGAGAGACAGAGCGATCACTAAATACTTTGAAACCTAAATTGTTTTTGGTGTAAGCTATACAGGGTGTTTCATAAGTAAGAATAAATTTTTAAAAATCTTAAGGGGGTTGTTTAGACCGTCAAGCTGAACAACTTTCTCTATGGGACCAACATTGAAATCGCGAAAAAAAAAATTTGATATCCCATACATATTTTAGCTCTAGTCGATTTGTAGAGTATGGAACATAAATTAATTTTTTCGCGATTTTGATATTGGTCCCATAGTGAAAGTTGTTCAGTTTGATGGTCTACACCACCCCCTTAAAGGTTTATTTGTATTTTTGTAACACCTTGTATACAGGGTGATTTTTTTAAACACTATCAATATTTTCCCGGGCAATAATCGCAAAAAAAATCAGCTGTTCCATATTAAACTGAAACAAGTGACTGTTGATTTTTTACGATTTTATGACCACTTTTATGGGTAAAAGATGTTCAGTTTGATGGTCTGAACTACCAGAAAATTTGGAAACTGATTACAAAATAACCTATAGTAGTTGCACCATATCTCAGGGAAGAAATGGGGTGGTTCATTGTAAGTCGACGATACTAGGGCGGGTGAGCGTAATACACCCACAGGCATTTCTATCTGTTATTTCCCTGTTCTGTGTTGTCACCCATGCCCTTGTACCCTTGTTATCAATGAACGATCCTAACCGACGGCCCACATTCCATAACTAGAGCTACCTACTAAACTTGACACGTTAACGTTAGCACAGGTGGCTAACGTAACAAATCACGTTACGTTACGGTGGCAAGGACGCCACCTTTCACTGTGGAGCAGACGTACGGACAGACTAAAACAAAGTGCTGCAAGGTCATTGAGGTTCTGATATAGTATTCTAGAACTTATATAGTCTTGTGTGTGTAAATTTTGCATATCAGTTAGCTTAATCTGTGTACCTAAAGCTTGCTTGCTGCTTAAGCGGCAGGCACCACTAAAGAGTATTCTTCAGTTTGTTGTAGATTTTGTTTGTAATAAAGAGTTAGGATTCAAGCTTTGTAGGTCTTGTAGGTATTTGATGGTCGCGTGTCGGTTGCCTTGCCCCTTCCCGTACTTCAACGAAGCTCCAATTGTATTATTGATTGTGTATTTTCCAAAAAGCAACCCTTAAAGACATCAAATAATTATAGACTAGAAGTTTTATTACAAGGTGATTACATAAATGCGTGGGGGTGCTTCAGAGTTAAGACCATTAAACCGTTTTTTACCATGAATGAAACCAATAATAAAGTTTCAACTCAAAAAAACTATGCCAGCTTCCTGGGGATAGTAGATTTTTTTCGCGATTCGAATGTTTGTTGGTCCAAAGAGTTTCTTGTCTTCACTACGCCACCCGAACGGTGGTAATACTTTAAGGCCTCCGCACATTGCAGCGATATTATTGAGCGATTTTATCGACCGATATTATCGACTGCGATATCGCGATACCTTACACACTGCAGCGATTCCGCGATTCGCGTCACGCATGCGCCCTTCATGTAGTTGAAAGAGATTGCGTCAGGTTGCGATAATATCGCGGCAGTGTGTGGGATCGAGCGCGTCCCCATACAAAATGTACTGGAAACAATTATCGCAAAATTATCGCTGCAATGTGCGGAAGCCTTTAATCATAAAGTAAACATGCATTAAAATAGTCTCACAAAACAATTTTCACAGTTTATTTATTTGTAGGTGTGTACCTACTGCTACCAAGACAATTTACATTCTTTTTAAATGTTTTACATACCAACTATAGTAAGAACGAGGATTTCCCATACTAATTTCCTTAAAATAAATAACTATAACTGGTTTAATGTTTTTAATTTATGTACCTATCTACTAGGTAGGTACTACTTGAAACTGGTTTTTAATATCGACATCGCAATTATTTAAAAATGTAATTTTTATAAATATTCCAGTTCAACCCAATATACTTTCTGTGTGGTTTACACTCTTGTATTTATTATCTTCTTGGGTATCTTTTTTATACAGACAGGGTGAAATTGATATCATTAGCATCCTTTTAAACTAAGAGTCTACCCATCAAACTGAACAACTTTTAAAATAAAAATAAAATAAAAAATAAAAAGAACTTTATTCATCCACACATTTTGCAGTTGCTTTCATAATTTAAATATAAATATGTATTACATAAAGAGTGTGCAGATGAAAAGGAAAGAACCTCAGCATAGTTGCTGTTAATTATGGTTTTCCCTTTTTTACAATCGCTCCGCTGGATAACAATATTTACTATGGGAACAACCCGAAAGAGGAGCAAAAATCTGCTGTTGCCCTTAAGACCTAGCAACCCATAGGACAGGGAATCCTAGTTTGGGAGCTAGGCACTGTTTCTCAACTTGTAATTGAAGATGCAAATAAGTAAAGTTATTTTTTTATTTTTTTTATTTGTTGCATACATTTGAGTCTAATAGGTAATTGCAGTTTAGTATGGAACATCAGATTTTTTTTGTTCATTCGATTTGCTCGCCCATAGTAGGTAATAGTTGTTCAGTTTGATGGTTAGACTAAACGATATTGAATATCAATTTCACCATGTAAAGTGTTTCATACATACTACACCAAGCACACTAATCTCAAGTACTGCTATAGACCTGTCAATAATATAATTCAACGCGTTAATTTAATATTCTCTAAAAAAAAATACTAACCGTAAAGAACAACTAAAAATTTAGTTTTATTGAGAATGAAATTATAATAATTCCAATTTTCATGTTCATTTACCTAAGTACCTATTTCATAATTATTTTCCAACTAGTTTTTTTAACCGAATACCTATTACCTTACGAATTCATTCGCTAGGGCACAGTAGAGTATCAATCAATTTCATGAATTTATGATGAAACCTCATGTACTTGATTACTAAGTACGTAACAAAAATTATACTATCGGTAGGTACCTACGGATAATTTTACAGACATTTTGTTTGACTGAAAACGAAAATTTACATCAGACCTTTTATGAACAGTCTAATTTCGTAACGAGACTACGACATTATTACAACCGAATAATAATCAACGAAGTCTGCGCAACACGTTCGGAATTTAAATAATATTCTCCTTTAATATTTCGTCACGGAAAAAAGTAAAAAAAAAAAAAACAACATTTAAACGGCCTGTCACAATCGTGATTAGTATTCAACTCTGCACAGGATTCTCACGTCACTCGTTTTACCTGTTAGTTGCTAGGGGTTTAAACGACTGTTTAACCTTAAACGAAGGTTGTTAACTCTACCCGGAATTTCGCTAACAGTCTGAAAGTGACCTTTTACTGTCACTTCACTAAAGGAATTATTTAATAGTTGAGTACTTTTTTAATAGACTGATGCATCAGCAAAAAAAGTATCATTAACCTTTAAACCACATATTCTTCCCATCAAACTGAACAACTTTTACTATGGGAAAACGATCAGAGAAAAAAAAAACCGCTGTCCCATACGATTGCAGTTTAGTATGGGACAGCTGACTATTTTTTTGCTCTGATCGTTTTGCTACTATAGTAAAAGTTGTTCAGTTTGATGGGTAGAGTTTGTGGTTTAAAGGTTAATGATACTTTTCCTAACACTCTGTATAATCCATCCATCCATCCATCGTATTAGTATGTACTAACTAAGTTATAGCATGTACTAGTATATACTAATAAGGTCCTTCTTAATATGCTGACACTTTTTAAAAGGGGATGATCTAAACGTTAAACCACAAAGGTCAAACTGAACAACTTTCACTATGGCACCAACATCGAAATCGCATTAAAAATCTGCAAACCCACATGAGCCAAATGTATGGGACAGCTTATTTTTTTCGCGATTCGATGTTGGTCCCATAGAGAGAGTTGTTCAGATTGAAGGTCTGATCATCCCCTTAATATAAAAAAGTGTCAGCATATTAAGAAGACCCTGTATTAGAGAATCGAAAATAGGCCCCTAAAGGGGTTTCCCAAACTCTATGCGAACAAAGTCGCGAACAAAAAGCTAGTAAAGACATAAAAACAAAATAACAAACACGGTTTATATTAAAATATACAAAGTTCATGCAAGGATGAACCTCGAAGATGAACGTTGCGAAATAAAATGACTGACCTTTGGGATTTCATTTAAAATGCATTATGGGTCTTCACATGATTGGAATTCACGCAAGGAAATATGCAGTTCTGAACTCTATTATCATAGTCTTAAGGACATCAGTTTGAAGAAAATTGTGTGTATAATTTATGAGATTATGAGTTATAAAAAGATGGAAAATCCATCCTCGACTGCCCGAGTGCGGTCAATAGCCACTGTTATTAATTCTTTTTTGTATGTTTCTAATGTACATAGTGGAATTGGGGTGGTTTTAAAGGGTAACAGGGTGCTACAGAGTTCAGACCATCAAACTGAACAACTTTTACTATGAGACCAACGATAAAATCGCTAAAAAAACAGCTGTCTCATACATTTTAGTCGAGTCGGTCGGTACCTAGGTCACAGAGTAGGTTTTTTTTTTCAGGATTTCTATGTTGGCTCCACAGTGAGAGCTGTTCAGTTTTATAGTCAGAGTGTTTTGTTACACCCTGTATACAGGGTAAATTTTATATCACTGCGGATAACTTCAGCATGTATTCTACTCATCAAACTGAACAACTTTCACTATGGAGCCAACTTCCAAATCGCGAAAAAAAAATCTGCTGTCCCATACATTTGAGTCGAATAGAAACTGCAGTTTTGTATGGGAAAGCTGATTTTTTTTCGCGATTTCGAAGATGGCTCCATAGTGAAAGTTGTTCAGTTTGATAAGTAGAATACCTACATGCTGAAGTTATCCGCAGTGATATACAATTTATCCTGTATAAAAACATAACCCTCCTTCTGGCGCAGTCGGGTAAAAAGTTGGAAAATTCATGTAATCTGTGCGGTCAACGTTTTCTATCCGATCGAAGCAACAAAAAAATCAGCTGTTCCATACTAAACTGCATTGCCGAACGACTCAAATGTATGCAACAGCAGATTTTTTTTGCTCCGATCGGTTTGCTCCCATAGTAAAACTTGTTTAGTTTGATGGGTCTCTTAGTTTAAAACGATGCTAATGATATCAATTTCACCCTGTACAATAAATTAAAGGCCTCCGCACATTGCAGCGATATTATCGACAGCGATATCGCGACACCTTACACACTGCAGCGATTCCGCGATTCGCGTCACGCATGCGCCCCACCACTGAATGTAGTCGAAAGAAATGCGATAATATCGCGGCAGTGTGTGGGATCGAGCGCGTCCCCATACAAAATGTACTGAGAACAATTATCGCAAAATCGCAGCGATATTATCGCTCGATAATATCGCGGCAGTGTGTAGGATCGCGCGCGTCCCCATACAAAATGTACTGGAAAGAATTATCGCAAAATCGCAGCGATATTATCGCTCGATAAAATCGCTGCAATGAGCGAAGGCCTTAAATCCTTGTAGATTTATTATACCTCCAGGGTAAAATTGATGTCATTATCAGTTACAAAAATACAAATAAACATTTAAGGGCCGGTTTAGGTTTAAACTTTAGACCATCAAACAGAACAACTTTCACTATGGGACCAATATCGAAATCGCGATAAAAAAATCTGAGGTTCCATACTAAACTACAAATCTACTCGAGCTAAATGTATGGGATAGTTGATTTTTTTCGCGATTTCGATGTTGGTCCCATAGTGAAAGTTGTTCTGTTTGATGGTCTAACACCCCTTTTAAATGATTTGAATGTTTGTTTTTACTTTTGTAACACCCTGTAGATAAATAAAGAACGAATAAAAAAATTTTATTTCATAAAACGACTTGTTAGAGGTATAAAACTTGCGAAAAATTTCATAATTCTACAATCAGGCTGTATTAAGTTGTGACATTTATTGTATTCCTACGTGATACCTACATACCTACATAGGTACTTTTGATATTAATTCACGTGACTTAGGTCAACAAACATGTGATCTGATACTTTATTTAGTTTCACAAGTGCCCGATGTTTGTTCAAAAACGTTGAAACAGCATAGCATAGCATATGCTCACAACTATATTCTCCGAGGGGGTAGTCAGAGATATTCTGAAACCTCAGAATATCCACGTTTCACCAGTAGTACCGGAACTCTGTCCAGTGTGACGGGGGGTGAGCCCGTCGCCACTTATAATGGACAGTGGGTACAATATGCCTCGAAATTGAAGCATGCAGATTTCCTCACGATGTTTTCCTTCACCGAAAAGCCAGTGGTGTTACAAATCGTACATAAATTCCGAAAAACTCATTGGTACGAGTCGGCTCATTGAAACGTTGAAACACACTCGAGAAATCATGTTCAATTCACGCTATTGTTTCATTTTACATATCAAGCCAGCTTTTCAGTGAATTACATGTAATGCATGGACAGGGAAAGTGTTAATACATAATATTGTATAAAATATACATTTTAAGGTCAGGTAATTCCCTTAAAAAACTGTCAGCATATTAAGGTGGTTGCAGAGTTGTCAATTTTGTACAAAACTTTGTCGTAGAACACTCGTAGACGATATTAATTAAAGTAACGTTTTATATATGGAAAAATAGCTTAGAAAATCTAGATTGCGCGTATCACATTATATTTACAATATATAATATTATAGGTATAGTTACGAAGATATCAAGCTTTGAAATTATTCATACAAAATTTCAAAGCCTTATATCTTCGTAATTATATTATAAATTGTAAATGTTATTTGATATGCGCAATCTAGATTTTCTTAGCTATTTTTCCATATATTATTGATTATAAACATATATTAAACAGTACTTTTATTAACACCGTCTATGAGTGTTCTACGACGAAGTTTTGTATGAAATTGACAACTCTGCAACCACCTTAAGAGGGATCTTTTCTCCAGACAATCATAGCGTGCTTAGTTACTCTTAAGTCTGTTCCAGACGCTTCGAGACTTAACTGGTAAGCAAAGCATCACCAATTGACCTCGTACCGTTCAGAATCCGTCTCAATTGGTCCTTCCCGTCCCGACCACGTAATATTGGCTGTTGATCTTTTAACCCACATCGTACGTGACAGGCATGATTGATTTTTATTTGCATTTGCATGCAGTTTGCAGATTGGTTGATGGGTTTAATGTCATTCAGTGATAGTGGTAATCTAACGGTTTTTAGGGTTCCGTACCCGAAGGGTAAAAACGGGACCGTATTCGTAAGCCTATGCTGTCCGTCCGTCTGTCCGTCTGTCTGGTCTGAATATACTCTACCCAAGGTTTATGATACTTTTCCTTACACCCTGTATAATTTCTTTTTAAATTTACAATTACAGCTTTTTCACAGCTCAGAGAGCAGCTACAGCTAATGCATCGATATGCTTCCATTTCGGCTTTAAAAGCGTATGTCCTTTGACGGGTTAAAAAAGTTAAATAACTAATCTAATTACTATTGAGTAGAGGCGGTTATTTACAAATACAAGATAAAGAAGTCGAAAGACGGATTCAAAATGCCTGGAAGAGCTACTGGTCCATGAAAGAGCTTAAAAGGGTGACCTTCCTCTGACACTCAAGCGAAAACTCGTCAACATGTGCATCTTGCCCATCTTAACTTACGGTACTCAGACTTGGTCTTTGACCGAACATCAGAAATCCAGTCTCAAGATTTGCCAACGAGCTATGGAGCGCAGCATTTTAGGTGTAAAATTAACCGATCGGGTGCGAAACACAGATCTGCGCTCCAAAACTGATATAGCGGACGTAGGCCTGAAAACATCTCTGCTGAAGTGGGATTGGGCAGGACATATCTGCCGAATGCACCCGGAGAGGTGGACCAAGATGGCCACAGAATGGGTTCCACAAGACGGTTGCCGACGTCGAGGAAGACCCAAGAGAAGATGAAGTGACGACTTGAATACCTTCCTGAACAGTTGGCCCGATTTCGCGTTGCAAAGGGAGGTTTGGAGGAAAAGAGGGAAGGCCTTTGCCCAGCAGTGGGACACAAAATAGGCTATATAAAAAAAGAGGGTTATTAAAAAGTTTGTGGCGAAACGAAACTGGACATACTATAGCGAAAAGGATAAAAGAAAACAAAAACGTTTTTTAACGTCTATCTAATCTATCGGAAGTTATAACAATGCACTGATAATTTACATTGTTAATTTTACATGGCTTCTATTTTAGCACGAAACGACAAAGGTTTTGTCGTGACGTTTACGCCATTTGTCAATAAAATGTCGTGGGTCGAGGGCACGAAATCCCTTTCGATTTGACATCGATTCCTTTCAACCGTTAAGCCTATCATTTTGTTATAGAAACACTTAGGTATAGTATAAGATCCCATTGCAAGAAAACAGGTGACATTTTAATAAAGGAATACTAACTACTACATTGTGGGTAGCGTTGGAATATGACACCGTGCGACCAGTATTGCGCCAATGAAAAAGGTTCTGACTCAGCACTTATGCTGAAGCAACAACTGCAGCGCTGTTAATTCTGAATTTCTAAACATACAATGTCAGTTGTCCGCAATGGTCCGTCATGAAACTCGTAGAAGTGGCGTACTAGCATAGATCAAAGTAAAATTAATGGATAGGCCTAAAGCGTGGTAAGTTGAATCACAC
Organism: Agonopterix heracliana; assembly: GCA_963693445.1. Taxonomy (NCBI): domain Eukaryota; kingdom Metazoa; phylum Arthropoda; class Insecta; order Lepidoptera; family Depressariidae; genus Agonopterix; species Agonopterix heracliana. Next base: position 8,370,743 of record OY856321.1, read on the forward strand.
TACTAGGGCACATGGTCCATACAAACTAGCGCCGTTATCTGTCAAATCTGGGGCAGTTGCATACAAATTTTATTTGTTTTGCCTCATTTTTCTGGTTTGAAATGTTCGCGTAAGGCCTATCCATTAATTATACTTTGATCTAAGGTTACTAGCGATGACCCAGAATAAACCTCCGTCTCTCAAACTACACAAATCCTGGAATCGCGGTAAGGTACCATTCCCTTTATAATGTCGATTATGTTAGCAATAACAACATGATAACAGTAAGTATTATTCCCCCAGTGATATCTCCGTTTAAATTCGTACTTTACTTAGAAATAATTGTTAGTAATTGCAATTATACACAAACAAGATATCAAGAACAAATTGATGACTATACTTAGTAGGTATAGTAAAGTACCTAATTATTTAATTTCCTGTCTACTTACGCTGTAGGTATTTCCGTGTGTACAATAAAGTGTTAATGTTAATAAATGAATACAAATTTAGTCGACTATAATGTCTTAAATGAATACCTAATGGCAAGGTATAAAAATGTCTCCTGGTATAAAAATGACGAAAATGAAAATTGGCATTCCTGTAACTTCAGAAAAATTAAGTTTTTTGTCTATAGCTTGACCGCACAGCTAGCATGCCAGCCACGAAAAAGCGTTTAAACGAGAAAAACGTCATGCGCGCTCTTTCTGGCATACGTAAAATAATAAGGACGGAGGCACATCTCGATTTTTATCGTTTTCTCGTGGGTGGCATGCTAGCTGTGAAAAAACCTGGTTTGGGGGCGCTGCAATCGAATATAACCTTTAATGTCAGTGTTCCAAGTACAAAAACTAGTTCCAATGATTTTCCGCAACATGGCGAGGTTTTTTATTTTTCTGGTCGGGCTTTACCTAACATTTCTTAGCTAAGATGTAGATGACCTTGCAGGTAACATGTCTACCTATAGATATTGAGGATTGTAACATAAATTTGTAAAACATGGAAAACAAGCGCATAATTTATGTTTTGCCGTGTTAAATATTTAAAAAAGATAGTAAACAAAAATATTGCTTTAGCCCATGTCTTCACCCGTGCGTGATTCATTTTCATTTCGTATATTTAAAAAAAACGTGTTATTTTATATTTTTTATAGATAAATGCGAAAATTACATTAATTAAGGGGGTTGCAGAGACGTTCACAGGCAACTAGATAGCGCTCGGGCGTTTTAATCAATTTCATACAAAACTTTGACGTATAACATTCGTAGACGGTATTAACAAAAGTAATATTTTATATATGGAAAAATAGTTAAGAAAATCAAGATTTCGCATCTCAAATAACATTTGCAATTTATAACATAATTACGAAGATATAAAATAAAATGTGATAAAATCAGGAATGATGCTCCCGAGCGCCATCTAGTGTAGTGCAACTCCCTCTGCAACCCCCTTAAGTATAAACACGTTTTTCCCCGTACAAATTAGAATAGGTAGGTAGATAGGTATAGGTAGTTAAGTAAAATAAAATAAAATGATAAAACTTCTTACTAAACTTTTAAATTATTTCGGCACTTTACTTATAGAAGCGAAGAAGTAGATATTTAACAGGCAACTTCATTCACTCTGGGATTTATATTAGCTATATTACATGTAAGTATCATAATTTTATTGGTGTTGTTGTCGGGAAATCCCGAAGATGTTTTCACTTACAATTCCTATTATTGGTGTATAACTAATATTTATTTTCCAAGTAGATACCCAGGTTCTTAATGTTTTACTTCAAGTTTTAAAGGAAAACCCAAGATTTAACTTGGTTCTTCGTAAAAATAGTACCGTCCTACAATAATGGCTACTCCACCCATATGTGTGGAACAGCCACGGAACAGCGAAATTTTTCGATTATTCCCGTCCAGTAACACCCCTTACTGTCACACTGTTACTGGTTGGGAAAAATATTCGTCATCGAGTAACAGTGTGGCTGGTTGGGATCATTTATTCCCGTCCAGTAACACCCCTACTGTCACACTGTTACTGGTTGGGAAAAATATGTGTCATCGAGCAACAGTGTTGCTGGTTGGGATAAATTAATCCACATCGGGTAACACTGTTACTCGATGAACCATTTTATTACCATCCAGAAACACTAGCTCTTTGTAATGTAATATAGGTATAGGTAATACTTAATTTTGTCTACTGTGTTACTGGTTGGGATGAAATAAGTTATATAGAATCTATGCCATTTATGACTCTTAAGGGCCTGTTTCACCACTTTTGGATAAGTTCTTGTTAGCTTATCCGACAGCTCATTTTACACATTTTGTATGAAGAATAATATGTCAAATGAGCTGTCGGATAAGCTAACAAGAACTTATTCGGAAGTGGTGAAACAGGCCCTAAGTCTGAAGTGATAAATTTTCATTCATAATACGTTCTAAATATTGATATCATAATAGGATAAGATTGAAATAAAATACATATCATAAGTATTAGAGTATACAAATATAATTTTTATTCAAAAAATCTGTCAGTGTTATACCTACTATCAGCGATTTTTATCTATCACAATCTCACTAATATTATAAATGCGAAAGTTTGTGACGATGTTTGGATGTTTGTATGTTTGTGAGTTTGTGAGTTTGTTTGTTTGTGGCGCAATCACGCATAAACGGCCGAACGGATTTGGTTGAAATTTGGCATGCAGATAGAATGTGATCTTGATTAACACATAGGATAATTTTTATCCCAGTATTGGGTTCCTGTGGGATAAGTGGGGATAATTTACAATGATTTATCACGCTGACTTGTGCTGACAAATGTATTTGGGATGTGTTTTGTTTTTTCTAGTGGTAAATAGTAGTCACTTTTTTCGTCGCTTCTCTTAAAAGCCGTGTAGCGCATTCGGTAAATGGTTAGATTTTCACATAGTAATGAGGTGAAGGTTCGAGGTTCGATTCTTGGTCGAGATGAAACTTTACTTTTCATAACATTACCTACAACTACATCAATTTTCCATTTTTTTTTTGCTTACTTCTATTAAAACAAGATGTTATCCACAAAAAAAGGTGAATATTAAAAACCAAAATAGGAAACCAATCTAAGTGATCGTTAAACCAACTACTTTTACAGATAACTGCAGAACCCTGTCAAATATCAATGGCGGTAAACTGGACAGATCTTCTTATCGTTTGGGCAGCAAACGAAACTGTAACGAAACTGTATTATTTATGTGTGTGTTACTTGTGCAAATAAATGATTTATCTATCTATCTATCTATCAAACCCTGGTGTCCGAGTTTATTCAAACGGCCTTACGGCCTATGACGTGGTTTTTATGTAACGACTAGTACCAGCAGAGATAGTAGCCGGGACCAACGGCTTAACGTTCCATCCGAAGCACAGAATCATCTTTCTTTTCAGACAATCAGGCGATTCAGCCTGCAATGTCCTAGCCAACTGGGGGAAACTGCACAAAGTGACATATCACTAGGTGTCCCCGCCGTGGGAATCGAACCCACCACCCCGGATGGACGGAGCAACTGGACGGATGCCCAGGATACTCTTTGGATCGTGACGCGTTTCCGCTGACTGAGGTGCGTGTCAGCCTTCTGGTCACCTGTAGCATCGACTATTGTGAAATCTATTTTCTTTAATAAATAGCTTCCAACTTCCGGGCGTCTGGACCCCAGACTCATGGCACTCTTGGTCACTACATCACAAGGATCTGCCTAAGACCTATACCCCACCTACCTTTTGAAGAGCAATTTCCCTCTCTGAGCAGGAATATACCAAGTACATGTACGCGTCTGTAAATTTACTTTTGTAATTCCTTTCGGGGTGGTCAGGAACATTGCTAAAGTACCAAAGCGTAATTCTGAAGTTTCAGCGAAAGGTAGGTAATAGCGATAATAGTATTTTCCTGATACCTACTTGATATAAGTAGTAGCTGGCATAGTAGAATCGACTCTCTCAAACTATAACTTTGTCTATAAAAAGACGTTTCAGAAACTCGGCATCAGATATTCGATTTTATACTTTGTAGGTGAATAGTAAATACAATAAAAAATAATCTTTCTAAAGCTTACCTATTATAATTTTAAATTAAATTATAGTGTCGTCTTCTTTTGAATAGATGGCGTTATTAGTTTTAAAATTAAACTATAGTACCGTTTTCTTTTAAGTAGATGGCGTTAACTGTATTTTTAAAGCAAGTTTGCAACATGAATTTATTCCAACGCGTCGTCATAATGAACTAAAAAAATGGATGCTACTATCACAGCAACATAGTTGTAATTCGTAGATCTTAGTTTAGGTATATTGGTTGTTTGAGTCCAATCTGAGCCAACGTTACTATAACATTAAAGATGTACAGATAAGAAAGCCTCCTCGGCTTCGCCTTGGTCAACAATTACATGAGATCTTACTTACTTACTTTCTTACTTTCCTGCCCTCGATGTGTCATCGACTATTACTACTTCGGTCTATAAAATATCTAAAAATTGGTAAGATTGTGATGGTCCATCATGGTCCATCATATACATAGCACAACAGATAATGAACATAACCGTTAAAAAAGGTTAGAGATATAAAGAGCTTAAAAATACTTTCTTCTTCTTATCGTGTCGACTTCAAATTTTGAACAAAGTCGCTAAATAGTGCCTTGCCAGAAGTGGGCAACCGATACTGCACCGTTGACAGCGGTCATGAGCTCATCCTGCACGCTCGGTGTTAGGGCACGCAGGGCACGATGTGAGATGGGCCATCGTTTGTGGAGCTCCACATAAGCAACTCTCATTTTGCGCATTCGAGAATCCCCACCTGACCATGTTGTCCTTACTGCGACCGACCTGGGTTCGAAGTCGGTTTAACGACTTCCAGGTCGCCCAAGGCAAGTCATGACAAGGCGGCTCTCAGACGGCGGCACAAATGGAGTTGGGAGGGACACTTTTTTTCGCCAAAGATTACAAATATCAATGACGCTCCTCGCTCGCTCCACCTCGCTTGCGCTGGGTCAGTATTCAGTGGGTCGACACACTTCATAAAGCTGCGTCTGCTTGCCAGCCTTTGCGGCGCAGGAATGAAGCCGTGCATAGGATGTCGTGTGTCGTCCACCATTTTGGCTCTTTCTGAGGAACCTCCCTATGCCAGCCAGTGGATAGAGCAACTGTATACCGGAGTCGGTTTAAAGCAACCAGTTATAATCCGGCACGTTTCATTTAGTGCCGTATCCACCACCTAATACACCAGAAAATACTTAAACAGCAAGCTAGACTATAATAGCTAGAATATATTCGATCCAGCTCTTGCCTCCACCGATCTGCACTTGCTCGCGTGATGGAGTATCCTCTATCTTCTCACGCTTATTCGTGAATGAAGGTCTGTGATCAGGAGTGAGTCGTAAGATGATGATTATGCTGCTCGACATAGGTTTAAAAAATTTACGATTAATAGTAGAGTTTAAGTGATGGATAAGTAAAATACCTACATACATAGGTACTTACTGATGTTGATTTTACTTCTCTCTATGAAAGTTTATGACCTTTTAGACGAGCCACGACAAACAATCACATGTCCACGCAGACGAAGTCGCGGGCAACAGCTAGTAATCAATAAACTATTATCACAATAATTATATTTGTAGTATAATCAGCCTTTTTATCTATCACAATAATCAACATTTTATAAGGTCTAACAAAATTAGCTGAAACTATTTTAAGGGGAGTATCAGACCATCAAACTCGACAACTTTCTCTATGGGACCAATATCAAAATCGCGAAAAAAAAATCTACTGTCCCATACATTCGGGTCGAGTTAGTTTGACATTTTTGTTAGACCTTATATAAATGTTGATTATTGTGATAGATAAAAAGGCTGATTATACTACAAATATAATTATTGTGATAATAGTTTGTTGATTATTGTGATAGATAAAAATCGCTGATAGTATAACACTGACAGATTTTTTGAATAAAAATTATATTCGTATACTCTAATACTTATGATATGTATTTTATTTCAATCTTATCCTATTATGATATCAATATTTAGAACGTATTATGAATGAAAATTTATCACTTCAGACTTAGGGCCTGTTTCACCACTTCCGAATAAGTTCTTGTTAGCTTATCCGACAGCTCATTTGACATATTATTCTTCATACAAAATGTGTAAAATGAGCTGTCGGATAAGCTAACAAGAACTTATCCAAAAGTGGTGAAACAGGCCCTTAAGAGTCATAAATGGCATAGATTCTATATAACTTATTTCATCCCAACCAGTAACACAGTAGACAAAATTAAGTATTACCTATACCTATATTACATTACAAAGAGCTAGTGTTTCTGGATGGTAATAAAATGGTTCATCGAGTAACAGTGTTACCCGATGTGGATTAATTTATCCCAACCAGCAACACTGTTGCTCGATGACACATATTTTTCCCAACCAGTAACAGTGTGACAGTAGGGGTGTTACTGGACGGGAATAAATTATCCCAACCAGCCACACTGTTACTCGATGACGAATATTTTTCCCAACCAGTAACAGTGTGACAGTAAGGGGTGTTACTGGACGGGAATAATCGAAATTTTTTTGCGATGTCAATGTTGGTCCCACAGTAAAAGTTGTTCAGTTTGATGGTCTTCAATATAAGTAATTAAGTAAGCATATAACTATTCTTATGGTAAAACTACATATATGACTAATTATTATAAGAAACTACTTTGAATTTAATAATGATATTATTATGACAAGTTTTGTTGAATTTCTTTCCTCAAGTTCTTCACTTCAAGTATTTTATTACAAACTAGTGTTTACCCGCGACTTCGTCCGCACAAATTATATACCAGATTTTAAGTCAGATCATAAGCTGTCAAACAAAAAAGTTTCATCAAAATCGAAATCAACAACAACCAAAACAACAAAAGAGGCTCTTTTGTTCGAAATTTTTGATCTCGGATTCCATTTCAGAGTAAGAGATGTAGGTACTCTTCTGGATGCTATTATGACAAATTGGCAAATGTTTATCGTTTGGAAATGTGGTAATAAATGACAAGAACTAAGTACCTAGTGTGGAAGTTTAGGCAAACTATTAAAACAGGTTTTACTAGAAATAAAGGTTAACTCTGTAAGTCCAATTAGGATCTCATTAGCTAATGTCTATTTGTTGTGGAAGAGGCAAAAGAAGTGTTTTAGGATCGTAGCAGATGGCGATCAATTGTCCCTGTCTACCCCAATGATATACTTACTTACAGGCGTGAGTGTACTTAATAATCTAAAAGTTATATGTCAAGATTGACAGTCGAAGAAACGAAAGCGTCGAAAAAAAATTGAAACCAGTACTGGCTCCTAAACCCTATACATATACACGCGCACATACATAATTTGTATGGCGCCTCACGCACACCAACCAATGAAACTTGGCCCCTTTTGTTTTAAGCGGTAAAACAGTGGAACTTATAATAATTAGTCATATATGTAGTTTTACCATAAGAATAGTTATATGCTTACTTAATTACTTATATTGAAGACCATCAAACTGAACAACTTTTACTGTGGGACCAACATTGACATCGCAAAAAAATTTCGCTGTTCCGTGGCTGTTCCACACATATGGGTGGAGTAGCCATTATTGTAGGACGGTACTATTTTTACGAAGAACCAAGTTAAATCTTGGGTTTTCCTTTAAAACTTGAAGTAAAACATTAAGAACCTGGGTATCTACTTGGAAAATAAATATTAGTTATACACCAATAATAGGAATTGTAAGTGAAAACATCTTCGGGATTTCCCGACAACAACACCAATAAAATTATGATACTTACATGTAATATAGCTAATATAAATCCCAGAGTGAATGAAGTTGCCTGTTAAATATCTACTTCTTCGCTTCTATAAGTAAAGTGCCGAAATAATTTAAAAGTTTAGTAAGAAGTTTTATCATTTTATTTTATTTTACTTAACTACCTATACCTATCTACCTACCTATTCTAATTTGTACGGGGAAAAACGTTTTTATACTTAATTAATGTAATTTTCGCATATACCTATCTATAAAATAAATATAAAAGAACACGATATTTATTATCCCATAAACGAAATGAATCACGCACGGGTGAAGACATGGGCTAAAGCGATATTTTTGTTTACTATCTTTTTTAAATATTTAACACGGCAAAACATAAATCATGCGCTTGTTTTCCATGTTTTACAAATTTATGTTATAATCCTCAACATTCCTATCTATAGGTAGACATGTTACCTGCAAGGTCATCTACATCTTAGCTTAGAAATGTTAAGTAAAGCCCGACCAGAAAAATAAAAAACCTACTTTTTCTATGTCTAAACTATTATAAAAGTGTAACATAAAGCGTGTCTGTACATTGATGATATTATCAGCAAACGAAATTACGATATGGTTTTTAGGAGTCCCTGACTCCAAATAAACCTCTTTAGAATTTTTGTTGGTCCGTTTGTTTGCTAGTTTGTTCGAGCATCACGCGAAAACTACTGAACCGATTTCGAAGAAACATTTTTGTTTGAAAGCTTATGATGATGTGACTTAAAATCTGGAACCTTAACGGACGAAGTCGCGTGTAAACTCTAGTAATAAATACATATCCAGGACAGTTTATTATTATCTAACTTAGTCATATTTAAAGGAGGTACCAAAATCTAGCCTAGACTTTATTAAGATGACTAGACATAAGTACATAGTATGACAACGATGTAGAGTAGGTATATGTATGTAGTATGTAAAACATTTCGTAAAACTCATTTTAATAAGAAAATTAATGAGTTTAGAGTGTATACTCATTAAGTACTTTAATATTTATAAGAAGTGTTTTTGTTATTACAAAAACAGGATTTTGCTCGAATAAGCAAATCCGGTTCGAAGGATCACAGGCAAATCGAGATCGAGAGAGTAACAGCAAAATGTGATTAGTTTGATCTGCAAGCAGTTTGTTGGTTATTCCGTGATTAAGAAGTGAAGTGAAGTGAAGTGAAAAACTAAATGATTTAACCAACCACCAGAACCAATGCCTCAGTTGTACGGGAAGGCACAGCGTGGGTAGGCCCCCCACAAGGTGGACCGACGACTGGTGAAGGCGGCGGGAACCAGTTGGATTGGATGAGGGCAGCGCAGGACCGGTCGGTCGTTGCGGTGATACTTTGGGGAGGCCTGATGTCCAGCAGTGGACTTCCATCAGCTGTGATTATGCTAATCGTTGTTAAAGATGTGAAACAATGTAGGTAGGAGTAGGTATGACACAAGATTCGGTTATTGAAATTGTAAATTATTACTGGCTGGTTGACACCCAAGGCGAATCGAATGCCGAAAAATGTTGCAAAATGAGAATGAAGTTAAATAAACTGTTTTGCAAGGATGCCTGATCAATCCGTAAAAGGTTTGAGATCAATGAATTCTTCCACGGTCATTTTTCGCGCGAAATTGAGTGTTTTTTTTTAATTTATGTTTAATGTGGCTCGAAGGTCCAACAATTCCGTTTTTAATTTTAATCAATCAATCAATTAAAGATCGATTCACGATTTATAATCATTTACTGTTTTATGTGGTGTAGGTACATAGGTACCTAGATCTTATACAGGTAGATCGATCTTTTTTAACTATAAATTAAATCTTCATCGTCAAGTGATTCCTTTTTTTTCATGTTGTTATCTATCCTACTTACTTATAAAAAAGTTTCGTGACTGACCGACAGACAGACAAAGCACAGCCTAAAACCCTGAAGACATTAAATTTCGAAAATATATATTCTACAGAGGATGTTGGAGTGCACTAAGAAAGGATTTTTCGAAAATTGACCCAGGGCCGTAGCTAGGACTGGATTCAAGGTAGGGCATAGGAGGTTTAAGGTAGGGCGGAAGCAAAGAGCAGTTTTTTTGGATGAGATGAGAAAAAAACATACCAAGTCTCAAAAAGAGTTGAGTTGAGTTCCATTAGCCTACCTATCCCCTTCAACACCACTCAAAGGCTGAAGCGAGCGAAGCGAGCTCGAAATTTCACACTCCAAGACTCAAAACGGTGTTGGTATGCGTTCCATTAGTCTACCTACGCTCGTAATATCATAGGCTGGAGCGAGCGAAGCGAGCTCGAAATTTCACACTCAAAAACTCAAAACTATTTTGGTATGCGTTCTATTAGTCTACCTACGCTCGTAATATCATAGGCTGGAGCGAGCGAAGCGAGCTCGAAATTTCACACTCAAAAACTCAAAACTATTTTGGTATGCGTTCCATTAGTCTACCTACGCTCGTAATATCATAGGCTTGGAGCGAGCGAAGCGAGCTCGAAATTTCACACTCCAAGGCTCAAAACGGTGTTGGTATGAGTTCTATTAGCCTAACTACGCTCATAATATTATAGGCTGGAGCGAGCGAAGCGAGCTCGAAATTTCACACTCCTAAACTCAAAACGGTGTTGGTATGAGTTCCATTAGCCTAAACTACGCTCATAATATGATAAGCTGGAGCGAGCGAAGGGATTCGAAATTTCACAGTCCAAGACTCAAAACGGTGTTGACATTTGTGTTCCATTAGCCTACCTACGCTCATAATAATCATAGGCTGGAGCGAGTGAAGCGAGCTTAAAATTTCACACTCCAAGACTTAAAACGGTGTTGGTAACTCATACGGCATTCCGAAGCGGTGGTAGCTTAAAAAGAATTGACGTTTAATATGTGTGCTTCAGGCTCCTATATTGAATAAATTATTTTGATTTGATTTGCACAATATCATAGGCTGGAGCGAGCTCAACATTTCAAACTCCAAGGCTCAAAACGGTGATGGTATGAGTTCCATTAACCTACCCACGCTCATAATATCATAGGCTGGAGCGAGCGAAGCGAGCTCGAAATTTCACACACCAAGTCTAAAAACAGTGTCAGTCCGAGTTCACTTAAAAAAACAATTTAAAGGCTGGAGCGAGCGAAGCGAGCCCGAAATTTCACAGCAATGGAACTTTGTTGTGACCAGAATTCTGACAGTTTTGTAAGGGAATTTGCCCTACTTGCCCATATAGTAAAGACGTTGCCCATGTAGGAAAGAAGTAATGGTTGGGTGATTTTTAAGGTAGGGCATTGGAATTTTAAGGTAGGGCATTGCCCCACGATGCCCCCCCCTAGCTACGGCCCTGAATTGACCCCTAAGGGGTACATAGGTAATCCACGCGGATTAAGTCGCAGGCAAAAGTTCGTCGATTATAAAATCTTAGGCACCAATTTGAACATTTTATACTTAATAGTTACTAGTAAAGCACTTACCAACAGTTAAATCCCATCAAAGTCCAAAAATATGTTTTCCTAGAAGCATGGACGCCAATGATAACATCCTTCTATAACTACCACATCGATTTCGTACTCATTCACAAACAATAGAACACCGTGATATTCCGCGAACCCAAAGGAAAATATAAAAAAAAACAACTTGAAAATCTAGAAGAACGCACTCTAAAACTGGGTTAACAAAAAAACTGTTCACTTATTTGTTTTCAATGAGATTGTCATTGAAGAAATTAAGTTTTGTTTTTCTTTTAACTCGACGGGATCGTGAGGTATTTTTAGAGCAGCTTACAGCAGACCAACTGCATGCCCTGACGGTCACTGACTGACTGTTCAAGTTTTGTTTTGTTCTAAGTTGACTCGAACATAAGTGAATAATAATTGTCAAGTCAATCGTTCAACAGTCCTTTACTGACAACTACATTGTTATATATTTTTCCAGCGTTATTGTGCTAACTTAAAACATTTGGTTTCAAAACAGATGTTAATTTAAATATAAAAAGTTACCTATAAGTTTTCAAATTAAATTTAATTTCGCTTACACTGCCATCTAGCGCTAACGTTCAGATTTACAAACAGTGCTATGAAACTACGTTCCAAACTTTAAATGTGTTCCAGCCCCGTTAAAACAGTTCACTGTTTAGTTAGCTATCGGCCTAATAGATGGCGCTGCAAGTTTTATAAAACGCCATCTAAAAAGATAGCGATTTACTTCAACACTCTGTGCTTCAACTTTACCTCTATGGCTTCAACATACATTACAAAGCTGTACATGTAGCTAAGTAAATAGTATAAATATAAACCAGCAGATGTCGTAGCTCCCCCAAATGTACATGTAAACTGAGCTGAGCGTGGCGATGTTTAGATTTCGTTTAGGTTTCGTTATAAATCGCAGAGTACTTATTTACTAACGGTTATTTTCAGTGAACTAATATGCTAATAGAATAGGCTTGAACTATGCTCAGAACTCTTTAATTAACGTTAAATACACAGTCCAATACATGCCAAAGTCGTCGATATTGTTACTTATAGACTAAAAAATTACCTACTACATTGAATTCAATACTAAGAGATCAATGACCTACTAGCATAAAAAATAACAAAATTTTCCAAAAATTATAGTGCCCAAAACTTAACCACCCAATGGGCTAAAAGTTCTTCTGCCTTTATTACTCAGAGGGCTACCGCTACCTGTTGCTGCGCTTCCACCGATGATCCTAAAACCTGGCACCTCTTCCTCTTTGAGTACGACTTTTGACAGCTGCTTAATAAGACTGTTCAATGTATACTTCGCATTGTTTTTCCGTGTTTTTTCTTTGGTGTCAAAAGAATTTGCTTCAGAAGCTCTATCCGTTTCCTTTTCAGATACTTCGATACTTGTAGTGAGAGAAGGAGCTTCATTCTCTTTTTCATTAGCCTGTACTCTTTCATCTTCAGTCTGTAGAATGCTTTCTTCCTTATAAGACTCCTGAGAATTTGTACCTTGACCTTCATCTACTCCTATATTGCCGCTTTTCTGTGACTGCTCTAGTAATTCATTTGCCTTCTGAATGAGCTCTTCCATTTCCATCGTCATAAAATTTTCTTTGTGGTTTTCGTCGTTGGTAGATAATTGTTGGTCAATAGAAGGACCATAACAGTTAGGTTTATTGCAATTATAGTTTTGATTTCCCCTAGGAAGGAGAACGTGTTTCAATGGAGCTATTCCCAGTATCTTTGGTGGATTTATGAAAGAGATCAAAACGGATTCTAAATATGGCACCTTAGTCTTTAAATTCGCTGTGTTACCTGAGATGTGATCGTATCTGACTGAACTGCCGAATAAGATTGGTGTCAGTTGTATATTATTCAAATTTATTTTAACTCCGTCACCATCTGTTAAGTAGCCCTCACTGGTTATATGCATACCGTTCTCTGAAAATATTTTCTCAAAAAGAGTTTTTAGTGTCGCAAATGATCCAGAATGTAGAAGTCCATGTTGGACATATTCCATTTTCTGACCAACCCACATTTCAAACGTAATGTAGCCATCGTTATCTGGTTTATTCTCTTTATATTGTTCTTCATTAGAATATTGTGCATCAGGTATATCATGCGGTTCTCCAGACCGATTTTCGTCTGGTACTGGTACATTATTATCTTTATTGGTGTCGGGTACATTATTTTCATCATCATGTGGTTCCCCAGATCGATTCTCGTCTGATACTGGTACATAATTATCGTCATCAGTGTCGGGTACAGATTTCACATCGTATTGTTCACTATTCTGGCTTTCTTCGGATTGGTTTTCACTTTCCTCGTCTATTTTATCGTGTCTTTTTACTTCAATAACATTAGGATTGTCTTCGATGATATCGATAACTTTAAAATTTGTCACCTGTGTTATGCTATCATTTTGTTCATATACTAGGTCTGGTATAAGGGATTGTTTTGCAGCATTTGGTGTATACATGCTAACTTCTTGGGTAACTGTGTCTTTGTAGAAGAAAACAACAAGCCTGACGAGATCATGCCCTTCTGTGTAAAGCTGGTGAGGTACATATTTGTTTATAGACTGCTTTTCGAAACAGAAACAATCGGTGTCTGGTTTTGGACTGTAGTTTTTTCTGTTCTTGTGATATTTAATAAAGAGCCGGGTGTTGGTTTTGCGTGCCTGAGCTTCAAACATTGTGCTGAAAAATGCATAAAAATAATTGATGTTATACTTCAAACTTACAAAGTCTTCACCACAGTATAAGAAAGAGTATTTAGTTCAACGTCTACACAAAAATATCTTGTCACTTAATCCCATTCATAAGCTCAAGTTTATTAAAACAATATGCTTTTTTACTGTACCTACCTATAATCTAATCAAATCAAATATACTTTATTTTACACCAAAATACAAACAGTAAAATAGTAGATTTATGTATCAACAACGGCCATATTTTACATCAGAAAAGTTAATATACGTAATCCCACGACTATAATCCCTTTAGGGTAATCAGAAACCTTCCTACAGCTCCAATTATCCTCTTGAAGGTTTCAGGATAGATTAACGGCTCGACAGTACAGTCTGTAGTGAACCTGCCTGCTGTGCCGAGGGTCGCGGGTTCGAATCCCGTAAGGGCCAAATATTTGTATGATGAATATGTATATTTGTACCCGAGTCATGGATGTTTGTATCTATATATTATGTATACTATATCGTTGTCTAGTTATCATCATACAAGTCCAGGCTAGATTCTGGAACTTTAAATGTGACTAGATAATTTGTGTGACAATGACCAAGAAGAAAAAAAAAAGACGCGATTGCTGAAGCTGGAACCACATACTTAGCTAAATGAAAGTATAAATATATGTACCTAGCTTTGAAAATGTACATACCTGATGAAAGCGCAGTACACGCCGAGCCATACCAGGGAGAAATTCTAAAAGAAATTAATAAATAACAAATAAGTACAGTTAAACTAGCGGCGCTCGCGACTTCGTACTGAAACTGTCAGAACTCTACAACATCCCGGGATCAAAACTCTCCATACTAATCGATGCGAACGAGCGTGTGGTGGCTCCGGTCAGAATTTAGCCGTTTTCTTTGAAAAATTACATGATTTTTTATTAATTTCGAAAAAGTAAGAAAACCACATCATTCTAAATTGTGTTGTGAACAATATTGTAAATTTTCATTTTATTCCGATTTAAAATGTAAGAATACAACTGAAAAAAATGTGGCGCGCCTTGGGAGAGGCCTATGTTCAGCAGTGGACGATGATAGGCTGATGATGATGATGATGAACTGAAAAAAAAGGGGTGACTTTAGGTTCCCTTTTCTTCGGTTTTATTAAGTAAAATCGATTATTAGAAATAATTTTATTTTAATAAGTACTGTAAGAAAATAATTGAAAGACTTAAAATTAACTCTATTTTTAGAAAAACCACATCACTTCTCATATCGTGTATTTAGTTCAGTTTATTTTTAGCTCAAAAAGTGTTATAGTTAATTAATAAAATGGTTACAAAGTTACACAATTTCATAGTAAAACTAGGAGGTAGCCCCTTAATAACTATTTAAAAAAATAAGTTCTTAAGCTAAAGTTACGGTATACCTACGGTTATATCTTCAGGGTTTTATTATTAACTAAACATAGTATTCATAACTTACCATTTTACTGTAATTTAATAACGATAAGATCTCCCAGTTAAACGCTGAAACATTATGCCTGTATTCACACTATTTATACTAAAGAATTAGTAATGAAAATAATTAGTGCGCTAACAGCTAATTCTTGATTATCCAATTTACTATGAAAAATCGGAGTTACTGCCTCTATGTTTTGGAAATAATTAACTTAATGCATGTTGCTAATTTCCATTATTCTTTTAACAAACGAACGAACGATTTAGGTTCTGTTCCGGTCATTAGAACAATTATTAGAAAGAAAATAATTTAAAATACTAGTGTTTTGGGCACTAATTGGCTGTTAGAATATAAGTAACTAGCTTTTGCCCGCGACTTCGTCCGCGTATAATTAGAATATCGAAAAATACTTTAGTGCGTTACTTCCCCGTGGTACACTGAAAAAAATGTTACCTATGTTAAAATAACCAAACTTTAGTGATTACCAAACTGTTATAATAGCTAAACAATCGTCTAAATTAACCAAATGTTTGATTATGTGCTACAAAACAGTTCGGTAATCACTAATCATAATAAGGTTGTATGGAAGAAATAGCTTTTTAGCGATAAGACCGCCTTATTTGTACCATAATCAGTTTATTTCCTTTTGTGGATTGTAATCTATTTTTGGTGTAAATAAAGAATATTTCATTCATAATCACTAAAGTTGGTTATATTTAACAAAACATTTTTTTCAGTGACCAGGGGCTGTTTTGGATGCACTTCTATAGTGTAGGTATAGGTATGGGATAGTGGCCGGGTGGTGTCCCATTACCATTTAGATCAAATTGTTTGACAGAGGAAAGATTTGATTTTTGTTTTTTTGTTTGTTTGTATTGAATTGGCTCCAAAACTACTGGACCGATCTGAATCATTCTTTCACTTTAGAATGCTACATTATCCGTGAACATAGGCTTAAAAACGGCCAAGTGTGTGCGGGAAGATTCTAAGGCGGTACGAAGTTCGCCGCGGTCGCAGTCGCAGTAGTGCATAGTTCACCTTCGGTTTTTATTTCATCGCAATGGGTTCAATCAATCAAGATTTTCGCCACAGCGCACAGTGGTCCCGTTTTAAAAAAATATGGACATCGGTGCTAGAGTCACAACATATTTTTTTTATGGTGAACAATGTGAAGACAAAAAAAATTATTATCCTACCACGTCTATAACTTAGTGAAAAAATAAATTCATTTTTTTTTGTATGGGAGAAATCACATTATTGCTTATTTCTCAAAAACCTTTAAAAATGGCAAGATGGCAATCACATATGTTACAAAAGAAGTGATCCTGAGTGTTTCACTGATAGACACTTTTAACTTATCCTTGCGTACTTTGGAGAAAAATGCATCTAAAAATTTTTGATTTTTTATTCATAATTATTGCTCAATATGAGAAGAACCTTGACAATATATATAAAAAATGGTTTTCAGCTAAAAATAGAAACACGCGCAGCATATTATTGTTACGAGCAACGGGTTCCGGGATTGGAGTGAAACGCCAAGTCCAAATTTACAGAGTTTATTAGGTTTATCTTACACACGGTCCTCCTCGCGAGGTTCTACTCATATTGAGCAATAATTTGGAATAAAAAAAATCACAAATTTTTAGATGCGTTTTTCTCCAAAGTACGCAGAGATAAGTTAAAAGTGTCTATGAGTGAAACACTCAGGATCACTTCTTTTGTAACATATGTGATTGCCATCTTGCCATTTTTAAAGGTTTTTGAGAAATAAGCAATAATGTGATTTCTCCCATACAAAAAAAAAATAATTTTTTTTTTCACTAATTTATAGACGTGGTAGGATAATAATTTTTTTTTTCTTCACATTGTTCACCATAAAAAAAATATGTTGTGACTCTAGCACCGATGTCCATATTTTTTTAAAACGGGACCACTGTGCAGCGCAGCGTGTGTCGCTAAAGCGTCATTTGAAACTAGGTGCCACCGGACCCATGATATGAGTATTTATTTCTACAGGGGCCCGGGTGGTACTAAAACTTTTGGCTTATATAATTAATTAGTCTATGCCTCTGTGGTATAGATAGATTCTGTCACTGTCACTAAAAAACGAAAAGTTCGAATGAAAATCGCTAATCGTGAAAATAGTATTAAAAAAAACTTATTCAAAATGAATTCTTCGAAACTCTTGATGCCGAATTCAAGAGCGAAACTCTCCGCAATTTTAAACATCTATCAGGAAAGAAGTTACGCTTCACCAAGTGACACTCCAGGGTCTGGAATTGGAAAGGGTGGGGGAGGGGGGTCCGCGAAGCAGCCTGGAGCAGGACTGGGGAAGCACGGAGCAGTTCGTGAAGACGGGTACTTCTACAATAAGGATAGAGAGCAGATGGAGAAAATAAAGCAAAAATTGAAAGATCATCTCCAGAAAGAGAAGACTCGACGACCAGATCAGTGATGGATGATGCCTTTTTAATTTGTGTGCGTGAATTTTGGATCAATGTGCTTGGTTAATAAATAATAAAAATTACCTAGATTTTTGTTTAAGCTTTCAGTACCTACTTAAAAATTGTACAAATAACACATAGGTAATCCTGTATTGTACTTGTTATAGCAGAACAAAATATCAAATAACAGTTCAGGACATGGTTCAGGAGTGGTATGCAGCATGTGACAGCATTTGGTATTCGATAGAGAATACCAAATGCTGCCAGAACTGTGTCCCTCATAGATAAATAAATAAAATAAATTTAAAGTGAGAGTAAAAAGTGAACTTGAAATAAAAACTGAAAAGAAGAAACAAGTTCAGTCCCTTTCGGCCCATAAGGACCACTTTAGTCTAGAATTCTGTTATAAAGGGAATAATGGGTCCCACCCTACGAGCATGTCCCACCCGTTCATTACATGTAAGTATCACCAGAATTCTAGACTAATGAACTTGTTTTTTTCTTTTCAGTTTATATTTCAAGTTCCCTTTTTACGCAGACGGGTTTTTTATTTCTTAAATTTATATTTTTATTTTACACTTTTTAGTTTTTACAGCTTTTAATCGTATAATAGATCCTAAATAGTAATTGGGCAATTTCGTAAAAAAATATCCCGGTTACAAAACAACGGAGTACAATAAAAATCATAACTTTATTATAATTGTAACAATGTAGAATGATTCGCACTTATTTGAAATGCATAATAACAGTTCATTTTATTTTGATCGAAGAATAACAGTTGCAAATTAGATAAAAAATGATTATTTTCGAAGAAAATGAGATTATTTTGGGACAAAAGATTATTGTGGTTCAAGCACAGACTTAAAACAAGTCCGTGGGTTCAGGCTTCCATTTTGTAACTTTTTTGGAACGAAACTTATACATACTGATACAGTTTATTCTTAAGTACTAAATGGTGTATTTTTTCTTTAAAAATAACAATCAGTCAACCTTAACAAGGCATCAATTACTTGTAATAAACTAAAATATATCAATTTTGTAACTTTGTAAATAAGGTCGGTCATAGGGACATTACCATAGGTAATAGGGGGTTCAAAACTAACTTTCGTCTTATTTTTTAATTTATTTATAATAATTGACCTATACAGGGTGATTACATAAGTAAAAAATAAATATTTAAACCGTTGTTTAGACCGTCAAACTGAACAACTTTCTCTATGGGACCAACATCGAAATCGCAAAAAAATATATCTGATATCCCATACATATTTTAGCTCGAGTCTATTTGTAGAGTATGATGTATGGAACATCAAATTTTTTTTCGCTATTTTTTTTCGAGATATTGGTCCCATAGTAAAAGTTGTTCAGTTTGATCACGTTTGATGGTCTAAACCACCCCCTTAAATGTTTATTTGTATTATTGTAACACCTAGTAATAACCTGCTAATTTTACAGATTATTAATTAAATACTATTTAAATAATCAAAACCTTCATTCAAAACGGTCTTTGGTTTCAGTATAAATTGAGTGTAAACTGATAGGACAGGGCAAAATGTGTGCGGATTATATTTATTAGAAAAAAACGCCCAATTAGAAATGAAAAATGATAAGAGAAACACGGACCTGAAAGAAATACGGACCGAGTATTGCACTAAAAAGATGTGAAGCATGCAAGGTAATACAATCTCGTTTGTTCTACAAGGGAATCGATCGATTTTGATCGAAGCCTACACTCACACAGATTCACTAGCTCTAGGCGCAGCGCAGGTCCGACAACCCGTCACCTTATGTACCGCGTGACAGCACGCACAAAAGAAATGGGTGCTTCACTCATGATTAGATGACATTACGTCAGGTTCTTCTTAGAGAAACCTAAAGATTATTTTCAAATTCCTATTCAATGGAGATTGATAGGTACTCTAGTTCAACAGTCATATATTATGAAAAACATTTAAAAGGCTTAGGCGCAAAATGACGACTTCTAAAAATGTCAACCGTTCGCAAAAGGTCCACTTCGTACAATGTCTATTTCGCAAAACGTCGTTTTCTCAGAATGTCGCTTTCGCAAAACGTCGCTATCTCAGAATGTCGCTTTCGCCAAAATAACGTCGCTTTCTCAGAATGTCGCGTTCGCAAAACGTCGCTTTCGCAAAATGTCGCTTTCGCAAAACGTAGCTTTCTCAGAATGTCGCTTTCGCAAAAACTCGCGAGTAAACACTCGACTCAACTGTATGGAACAGCTGTTGTTCTGATCGTTTTCATAGTAAAAGTTGTTCAGTTTGATGAATAGACTCATCGTTTAAAAGGATGCCAAGGATATCAATTTCACTCTGTAGGTATACTGGGGTGATTTTGTAAAGACTTTCCAAATTTTTAGGGGTGGTTCAGACAATCAAATTTAACAACTTTAACTATAGGAGCAAACCAGAATTGCATAAAAAAATCAGGTATTTTATACTTAAAAAACTGCTGATTCTAGTAGGTCGAATCAAATGTGAAACAGCTAAGATTTTTGCGATTTCAGCTTTGCCCCAGTACTAAAAGTTGTTCTCTTTGATAGTCCGAAGTTCCGAACCATCCGTAAAGGGAATGATTCATTTAAAAAATCACGCACTTTTGCATGGGAAATCCAACAATTTTTTTCGTTTTTCGACCCATTTCCTTGGGGAAAGTTTTTTTAATTTACGGTCTGAATACCGTTATAGTTTCGTTAAAAAAATTGTGGTAAATATTTTTTTCGTAATTTTAGAGTTGTTTTCAGTTGAATAAGTTGCTTTCTTAGTTTGAAAGAATGCCAATGATATCAATTTCACCCTTTATAACCCTTCGATACCCACTGTTCTGTGTACCCTTCGATTTTACAGTATTTAATGTGAATTTGAAACATTTAATCAAACGTAATAAATATTCATTTATTAATAGTAGGATAAAAAGTATTGCGATAAAAAAAATAGACTAAGAAATATTTATTTTTTTAATTTCTTGCATTGCTGTTGCAAAAAAAATACTGGAATATGAAAGCGACATTTAGCGAAAGCAGCGTTTTGCGTAAGCGACGTTCTGAGAAAGCGCCATTTCGCGAAAGCGACATTCTGAGAAAGCGACGTATTGCGAAAGCGACATTGTGAGAAAGCAACGTTTTGCGAAAGCGACATGCTGAGAAAGCGACGTTTTGTGAAATAGACTTTAATAGACATTGTACGAAGTGGACCTTTTGCAAACGGTTGACATTTTGCGAAGTCGTCATTTTGCACCTTACATGAGATTTCTGAACGACATACACTCAAGTGGAGATCTCTTCTTGAGTATAGAAATTAATGATATTTGGACGATTATTTAATATTCATTAGGTAATTAAATTTTAACCAGTAGATACTTCATATTTGAATAACTTTAAAAAACTATGTTTTTGTTGATTGTACTCACCATTATAAGAATCACCGTAAAATGACGCGATGTAACGAGACTCACTGTTGGGAGACTCGACGTACGGAGACGATCGACGTAAAGGGAATGATTCGCAAATACATACAACGTATGTCTATCTTTTCTCTCCACTTGAGTGTCGTTTTCTAATACCCATCAGACCTTTCTTTCTTTCCTGCCCTCGGTGTGTAATCTACTATTTATATTAAACAGAAAAAGTAGACCTTTTGATTTATTTTAAGTAATAAATGATGAGATAACATTCAATATCACTGACAAATTAAAAAAAAAAACGAAATGGGAAATAAAATTTTATTTATTACAGCAACAAGATGGGCGGCGCTTGGGTCGTCTGCAGCGGGGCTTGCGGCGGCGGCAACTGCGATGGCGTATGCGCCGGCGGCAACTGCGACGTCGTTTGCGCCGGCGGCAACTGCGACGGCGTTTGCGCGGGCTGCAACTGCGACGGCGTTTGCGCCGGCTGCAACTGCGACGGCGTTTGCGCCGGCGTCCGCAGCAGCCTGCTTTGCGGAGTACGCTAGCTAAGTAACGTTCCCCACGGCGCTCCAGAAACCCCAATGCGGCACTCTTCTTTAGAGTGTCTTCAGCCATGCCGGTTAATACATTCAGTCTCCAAACTTCTCCAAATTGATCTTGTAGGTATTGAGCGACATCCGCCGCAGATGCACCGTCCTTTTCGCTAAATTTGTAAAACGTGTTCATCACCAGTTTGGCAGTGTTGTCCTCTTGCCTTTGCTGCAATTGCTGCATATCGTCGAGCGACATTGTTGCCGAATTTTCTTTAAGTCGTGAAATACTAAAATTTATAGAAAAAAATACCAAATAAGAAATAAGTCACCAAAATTTCTGAACAATTGATTTTTTCCAAAAAGTGAGTGCCTTTTGTTTTTACCTATTACTTTTTATCATTTTTTGGCGTTGATCACCAAGGAGAATAAAAATACCAAAGCAAAGAGATAGAATAGTCACATAATATATCGTTCGTGCCCAAGTAGCAAAATCTTAGATATATAGTCCAATCATTTTAGGGGTTGACTCTAACAATAATAAATTCATCTATCGCTGAAACTTTGCAGTGTGATAAAGTAAAGTATACAGATTACGGTTGACAAATAATCTATGTTTAATTTTTCCGGTCCTAGATTATTTGTCAACCGTAATCTGTATAAGTACTTTACTTTATCACACTGCAAAGTTTCAGCGATAGATGAAATTATTGTTAGGGTGTCCATACAAGGAAACTAAAATGACTGGACTAATATCTCTCATTCAATAACCAAATTCTCGGTCATTGTCTTGGGTATTTTATTGGGTCCATAAATCGTCCCTCAAGATATCTTGTAGATACACTAGAAGGTATAAAAGTACGCATATGGAATGGAGTACTGAATGAGTTGAGAATAGATAGACTTCATACTATTTTACAGATAAACTAAGATAAACTTCAGTACGACTTAAGGAATGTTTTTGACTTTAAGGTTTCTTGTAGATAAACTAAAGTCAAAATTTTGGTATATAAGATATATTATCTACAATACGGTACTATGTTTGAAATTTCGCAAAACAACTGTAAAGAATAAATCAAGGTTTTATAAAACCTTACTTCATACTTCAATTTTCTTTACGTGGAGATACAATTTAGATAAATTATTATTATGGTGGTAACATTTTCACAAAAAAATTTCACAAGGCACCCCGCCACATGATACGAGTAGTTTGTGTTCGCCGCGTCCCCCATCGTCGGTAGTTCTCTTATGAGCTTGTGGTCGGTATGATAACAGGGCAAGAATATTAGAATGAAATGGATCCCAATCTCATTTCTTGTTTCAATGCTTGTAAGGAGGAGTGGCATCCTTTATGATCCATTCTATGGATCCATCTAGAAGCAAGCACGTGTCTTGTCATATCACTCAGTAAGAGATGCACATAGCAAATTCGCTCTAGTTAAAAAAGGAGATCGCTACTTATTGCTGTCTTATCGACGTAGCCACTTTTTTGTTCTACGACGGCTGTCTGACTCCGGAGTCAGCCATTTATTTTCATACAAATTGTATAGGATTTTATGACTATCGCTGTCTCATACGCGGTTACACTGATGTTCCGTCTATCAGCGTAAGCAAAAAATACTTCGCCTATGGATCCATGTAACAGGGGAAGAAGACAAGAAGACCAAATGAAGAAGGTAATAAAATTACTAAAACTCTTTGGAACACTGCAAACGTCAAAATAAAAAAACCTTCAGTGACGAAATTAAAATTACTTTGCAATTTTTCCATTAATAATTGCGAACTAAATAACTCGAAAATGAAAACAGACATCTCGTTGCCTTCAGCTGATATTTATCCAGAGAAAAATCTGTGAATTCATAATGAACAAACTATTTCAAATCATACCTATTATGGTAAAGTTTATCAACAAGTCATCACTGAATCCATTAGTGATCCAAAAAGCGTCATACGTTCAGGACCAGAGAGGATGTATGGTGATAATTAGGGGGCATCTAGTGCCTTTAGGTCTGATAAGGGGCTATGCTGACGATAAGACAATACCTTTGAAGGAGCAAGGTCCAGATAGTAAAATACCAGGGTGTGTTAGTGGTCACGACGATACAGAACCGTTCACGAAGAAAATCAAGAAAGAAGATGAATCGAAGGAAAAGGAAGAAAAATACAAATCCAAAGATGATAAGTTTGATTAACGGGTTCAAACCTAGCTCACTGGTCATAGCACAGTTGCCCTAACTTTCATCTTATTTTTTTACAATTAAAAATAAGGAAGATAAAAATTTAAACTAACAAATAACTAGTAATCAAAGGTATTTTACATTTGAATTGTTTGTTTTATCGCTTGGTGATTCTCAAAATTGTGGTGTGAAATGCTCCGCATTTAAGATAGTCTAAACTTTTTGTATTCAAGTAATCACAGAGTAGGTACTTTTTATCAAGCAATAAACTGGTAAATTAACTGTAATTTGTTTTTTAATCTAAAAATAAAGTTAGTCAGAGTCCCAACCTAATTATAAGATAATATAACTAATAGCATTATTTATCGTATGGCTGATTCTATTACAATCAAAAATTACACTAATAGCATTGAGTTCTCGACACGGCGATCGTGGGTTCGATTCCCATGGGGGACACCTAGTGCAATGCTTGCCTTCATTTAGGTCGTCGCGTGGTTTGCGGAGGACGGGCTTAGATACCCTAATTGAATAAGCTTTTTGGGTATGCACACAGGCAAAAGGGGGCCGGGATACGCTCTATGTCCTGCCCTGAGGGCATGGCCTGTCGCGACCTCTGAGTTTCACCACTATTCGTTTTTATTACACTTTTGTTTCCCGGTGTAGAAAGAGAATTTCCTTCTTCATTCTGTCTAATCGATGAGTTTAATTCGTCATCGTGGTAAAGATTTGCCTATTAGCATTCGAATGGAAGCTTACTGGTTGTACACACGGCGACACATAAAGCTACGCAAAACAAACATAAGCTGGCCGCGCAACGTGATACATTACTCTACCTTCGCGCGGCCAGCTTATTTTGGAGTTGCGTAGCTTGATGTGTCGTCGTGTGTACAGGGTGCGCCAGGATAAATCGGAGTCTCAGTGGTCACAGTAGTCTCAGAACGTCTCTCATACCCCTGGGTACCCCGGAGATGGAAGGGAAGAGCCTCCCCAAGTGACAAAACCTGAGTACCTACGTCTGGCGCGCCCTGGCAGTTCTCGATACGACACTTGCTGACAGGCTGACTAACTAATCTTTCCCTGCATGATTGATTGTCATGCGATATAGCTCATGCTGGGCATAGAAAACTCTCCGAGTCAGAATTTCCTAAGTTCTCAAACAAAACACGCATAAGGCCCGAAATCCACCAAAGCGAAGCGGAGCTGTATAAAATCAAAAAATCTTGCTCAATTTTCCTCTTTGCTTTTGGTTGATTTTACAAAAATCTCCGCTCCGTTTTGGTGGAGATTCCGGGTCTTACATTTTAAAAGACATCAACTATAATTATCTTGTCATCTGTTGTCAGTGGAGTATTTGCCAAGCCTGTTCCTTCTCCGCTAGTTCGTATTCATTCATCACAGATACGTCCCACTGCAGGGCACAGGCCTACCCTCTAGGAGGGTGTATGGGCGTTAGTCCACCACGCGTGCCTAATGCGGATTGGTAGACTTCAAATAAGGTATTGGAATCTCATCTCTCAGCATATGCAGGTTTCCTCACGATGTTTTCCTTCACCGTTTGAGAGCAGTCGGATTTACCTACAACTTTGGTACTTGGCATGTCATCCGTGCGGATTCGATCCTGGACCTCTAGATTGAGTTTCCATAGCTCTCTACAACGCGCCACCGACGCTCTGTAGTTCGTATTATTATCTAATTATCCCGTTATAGTTTTTTCCAGTAATGTCTTTCTTTTGACATTAAAATATTAAAAAAATTATAAGCATCTCATAATCACGCAGAACGTATGTATGTAAGGTATGGTCAGTGTAATATAAAGGTAGACAGTGAGATTATCTTCACGGAGATTGGCCCCTCGCTGTGCCCGTCACGTCTCACGTGCAGCTCCCGTATGCGTGCGCGCAAGTAGGTACAGTCTGCAACAACATTAACTTCGATTAAATCTGTAAGGATGTGAAAAAAATGTTAAAAGTATCTTTGTATAGGTAAAACTTTAAGGGTGTACAATTAAATGTGTTACATAGGTACTTATCGAACAGGGTGTTTCAGACCATCAAACTGAACAACATTATAGTATGAAGCCTACGTAGAAAATCTGATGTTCCATAGAAAATGTCAATAGCTTAGCTACTCGACCAAAATGTAGCAGATTTTTTTCGCGATTTCAGAGTTGGTCCCATAGGAAAAGTTATTACATCCTGCATATAAGTTTAAATGATCCCAATATCATAAAATGTATAGTAGAGTAAATGTTTTTTTTTTAATACTGGGTTTAAGTTTTTGAAAAGAGCCTACAAATTTTTAGAGGTGGTTCAGACCATCAAACTGAACAACTTTTACGGCGTTGCAGTTTAGTATGGAACAGCTGTTTTTATTGTTATATTTTGAACAACTATTACTTACTAGTAAAAATTATAGTTGTTCAGTTTGATGATCTGAACCCTACGAATAAGAATGACTATAGAAGAGTAACTCTAAACAAAATCCACATAATTTTTGGCACCAAATGAAAAATGACATGTTGTATGAGTAGTACAATAGCAAGGTACAATTTTTAAAGAACTTTAGAACACGGTACTTACTGTTTTTTATGGTGGCACTTTTTGAGCTTGATTTACATTTCTATACATTCTTATTCGTAGTCTGAACCACCCCTAAAAATTTTCGAATTATTTCAATAACACCCTGTAGGGATTCACAAAAAGTAAATACATTTATTTACCTACTCGACATGTAAAAATAGATGAATGACGGCCTCATTGAAATAATTTAGGTTATTCTGTAGGTATACCAATTATTACTAGTGTTAACCAAATGTAAGTAGTAAAGTAAGTACCTACCTACCATTAGGAAACTACATTCTTAAAAAAATAACGTTATTCATATATTATCGACTTATGTATAAGTAGATGTCTTAAACTAGTCTTAAATCAATATTGTTGTTTATTTCAAGTAATTTATATAGCTCATTGAAATGAAGATTTTTCTGCTCTCAGTACCATGTTATGTTATGGTAGTGACAGTGAGGTCCCAGGTTCAAGTCCGCTGTCAGGAGCCCGACTCAATCACTCGGGAACCTTCGAAGAAAATATACAGTACCATCGGCCATGGGGGCCCAGGAGTTAAAGATGCCGAGGTGTCTAACCTATGTTTACTTACCAATTTTAATAATAATTTTAATAAGGACGAGCGGGTAAAACCCGCGAAACGGAATATTATAGATGTAACAAAACCCCATAGTAATACCCACTTAAGGGGGGGCTTCAGACCATCAAACTGAACAGCTTTCTCTATGGGACCAACTTAGAAATAGCAAAAAAAAAATTGGGTCAAGTAGGTTTGCAGTTTTATATGGAACAGCTGATTTTGTTCGCATAGAGAAAGGTTGAGTTTGAAAGTCTCTTCATACCCTTAACCCGTCAAGTACCGCGGTCGCGATATCGCCCGATATCAATTTGTTAAAATCATGAATATCTATAATGATATGATAGCCTCCGATATGAGATGGTATCACAAGAAGAAGAATAAGCTGGAGTCCAATTAAAACCATAGACGTACACGGCCGTTTATTTGCACAGGATCATACGCACAAGAGATAAAAAAAGTATTTTCTCCCCTCCGGATGGAAAGCGTCAATTGTCGTCCCGCTGCGCTAAACGAAGTTGTCGCTTTCCACCTCGGTCGAGGATAAAAATAGTATACTAACCTCGGACAGTAAATAAGAAAGCCTCAGATCACATGTTTGTTACATTACATGAGATCTGAGACCTTTCTTACTTTCCTGTCCTCGGTGTGTAATCTACTATTATGACCACACGTTAGAAGTGAAAATTTCCGACTGGAGTATTATGGAGTATACTGGTTTAGTTTCGTTCGCTGTTCAGAAAAAGTGCACCCCATGATCTTTTAACTTCAAAA
The DNA here is from genome assembly GCA_963693445.1 of Agonopterix heracliana. Classification (NCBI taxonomy): domain Eukaryota; kingdom Metazoa; phylum Arthropoda; class Insecta; order Lepidoptera; family Depressariidae; genus Agonopterix; species Agonopterix heracliana. Next base: position 8,398,622 of record OY856321.1, read on the forward strand.
ATGTCCAAAGCGCTGTCGCACCCAATGAGCTGTAGGTACATCTCTTGTGATCAGATTACAGGCTGTAAGGAAAAGTATCATTAACCTTTAAACCACATACTCTACCCATCAAACTGAACAACTTTTAATATGGGAGCAAATCTGTCAGAACGAAAAAAATCTGCTGTCCCATACTAAACTTCAATAGGTACCTACTCGATGCAAACGTATGGGACAGCAGATTTTTTATTTTGTTCTGACAGGTTTGCTCCCAATGTAAAAGTGGTTCAGTTGTATGGGAAGAGTGTGTGGTTTAAAAGTTAATGATACTTCTTTTCCTAATTTTCCTTACATCTTGTATACCTACCAATTCAACAAAAAGGTAAATTCAATCGAGAACCGCAAGTACCGTTTCAGGATTCGATTCCCAGTTGCGTAACATCTCCAGGAATCCTCAGCTTGTCGTAGGTAATTGTCATTTCATTATAGAAATATGCGAGAAGGTTGTCCGGGAGGTATCCCGAGCAAGTTTTTAGGTGGTAACGAAATTACTGATAATCGAAGCTTTCGATTCGTGATCGATGTTCGTGGACGTATCGATTTGTTTTTGTTTTGTGTCTAGAGGTGCTTGTTGACAGATGTTTGTCTGGTCGGAAAGATATTCGGTGGCTGAAACCTTGTGGTTTTTTAAGGGTAACATTTTCGAGGGAAGCCTGTTTAATGTTGACTTGCCGTAGTAATAATTAAACCAATTACTGTTATAGTACGCCCCGGTATGGCCCTATTGTATTTGGAATTATAAACACATAACCTGTAAAATCATGAATATCTAAACACATAAAAGACATTTCATATAAATAAAACCGGTCAAGTGCGAGTCGGGTTACTCGCACACAGAGGGTTCCGTACCACACCACCGCATAACATATTAACTTAGAAAAAAGTTTTGTTTTCTCCGGTACCTTTAGCGCGACACCGACTCACACTTAGCCGGTTTTCACTATTTGTTGTTATACTTTAGGGCTTTAGGGTAGAGTTTGTCAAATTAAGATAATTTGCTTTGCCTTGGCTTGGCCGCCATCCTGATCCCAATATACCATGTAGAGCCAATGCATATAAGTCAGTATTACATCTTGGTCCTTATTTTGTCACTTGGATAGGCTCTACATAGCGACCCTTCCGGCCTCAAAGGTCGTAAACGCCAGTTTTGGCAAAAAAAGGTTAAAAATGCAGTTTTGTTAAAATGTTCGTTTTCTTTTTTGGCGTTTACGACAATTGAGGCCACAGGGGTCGATAGGATACTCAGCCCCCAGCCCCCTTTACGTCAGGGTACTCTACCCTCTCAGGGAATATAGTCGTGAGCATATGCTATGCTTGGTAACCTTAGATAGGTTTTGCTCAGAGGCATAAGGCGTTAAACGACGGCACATTTGGGATATTTTATTACTTACTAACCTGGTCACTGTCAAGGTGTCAGGACACCAATTTGGCCTCCAAATAAGGCAGTTTGTGGGCTTGCAACCATCCTTTAAGGCAAAGGAAGGAACTGTTCATGGTATTCAGACCGACAGTAGGCTATAAAAATGAGCAATAAAGATCCTTTTATAGGTACCAAAATGTTTAGCGGATCTTGGTCAAAATAACAAAATACCTGAATGTTCTAAACATTGAACAAAATCAACAGAAGCATCTTCAACTTCAGTCAAATCAAAAAGCGATTCGATATTGAAAAAAAAGAGAATGGAACTTGACCGCTATCTGCGCCCGCGCATCAAAAGCACCGCCTACTTTGAAGAGCCGTCTTAGTGCGCTACCGAATAACATTGCACACTATAGAGTATTCATTACAAGATTTTCAATTGATAATTAAGCTTATGTTACAATGAAACTTTCTTCTGATGTAAAGATATTTTTTACATCGTTTTTGTGATTGTTAGAATTATGTTTTGTTTGATGTTTGGTAACGATTCGTTACGTTAATTTTGCTGACAGAAGTAACTGTATCCTCAATTAATATTTCTCTATTAAGTATTTTTCCTAAAAATATACAAATACTTATAGAAGAGTTCGGGATAAAATACTGAAGAATGAATTATGCACTAACTATGAATTTTTTCAGATAAGTACCTTTCAGATAGGAATGGTTTCGTACAAATAAGAAAAAAAATCCTTGATCCTAACTGGTTACGAGGAAAAGCTGTTCCATTTGATGAGTGAAAATAAACTGTTACATAACAAGATGGTTCGATCGATCGGTGATCGGAACTTCCGCTTCTAACCATACCACCACCATCCACCACCCACCATCTATCCATCCATGATACCATCTTTTTATCTATTACTCATGGATTAACGCCTGATTAAATAAATGGAAATCAAACTTCTTCTGTTCTGGTCTTTTGACATTAATTCTAAAAGTTGGTATTACTGACATATACTCTAGCGATAGACAGGCCCTTTCATAGAAGCAACATGTTCCACTTGAATGCAGTGCCCGCATACCTGATTGATGTTCCCGAGTTCACTTCGTCACTATGGCAATGACAAACCGCAATGTGTAATTTTGTGTGACATGTTGTTTGTTTGAGCGAGCTTGTCTATCGCTAGATTATATGTCAGTGTTTGGTATTAAATAAAGTTTTTAAAAACAAACATAGGTAATTACAAGACTATCGACTCGACCACATATTTTTGATTTGTTCAATAACATTACCAACACGCCGCATCAAAAGCAAGCCGATGGATATCACTAATACAATACACAATCCAAGACAACACAGTCCTATATAAAAACCTTTACCTATTAAGGATAAGAAGCTGGCGAGAGCCGACAAACGGGTGCCGAATTGCCGATGCCACAATACTATTGCAGATACAGTGGGGATTATCCATCAAAGTACCGAACTGCCGAATCGAAACCTCCCAAGTTGAGAATACTTCGGGATTGTTGGCACGTAGGTTAAATGCAGTGTTTGTTTTTCGATATAAGGAAATACATGTAAAATTCTCCAAAAATCATTTTAATTTCCGATTAAAACTTTGCATCTAAAATTCATGAAAGCTTAGGGATATAGGTGTTATCTCGTCGAGTGGCGAGTTGCCACTCCTGCTAATCGATATGAGGCATTTCAGCCAAACATATTGGCGAGTCTTCCACCACATCAAATATAGGTACAGTGGAACATTGCACGGTTTAAAAACCACTAGTAATAAGTGTAGGTACCTAATAAAATACCTATATCTAAGACGGCTTCCTCAACTCATAGGAGTTAGGCTATTGCATGGGTATAAATTGGTAGAGAAGACTGGCTGTTTGTTTGTTTCTGGTTGTATTATTGGTTTAAGTTTCAAACGATAAGATGGAAGTATTATTATATGAAGTACATATGTCTTATGGATATAGGTAAGTACCTACTTAGTAAAAATTAATATTATCTAGCTAGTTATGTTGTAGAACTACATTAGTAACTAGAGACATAACATATTATTATGAATAGATAATACAAGGTGTTACAAAAGTACAAATAAACATTTAAGGGGGTTGTTTGGACCATCAAACTGAACAACTTTCACTATGGGACCAATATCGAAATCGCGAAAAAAAATATTTATTTTCTATACTCTACAAATCGACTCGATCTAAAATATGTATGGGATATCAATTTTTTTTCGCAATTTCGATCTTGGTCCCGTAGAGAAAGTTGTTCAGTTTGACGGTCTAAACAACCCCCTATAAGGTCTATAAGAGTTTTAAAAATTTATTCTTACTTATGTAACACCCTGTATAGTATTATATGTATATTCTTATAGATATAGATAGGTACTCACATAATTGTATACAAGTTCCTAATACTAAATTACAACTGAAAGATAACAAAACATTTCCTACGTAATGCCACACTATCAAGGCAATACAGCATAAAATCTCAAACACATTGTTCCCAAACATTCAGCTGCCCTGACGCACACGCACCTACTTTGACCAAACATCGATTCGATTCGATTCAAAACCATCGAACTAAACTAAATCTCGAGTACGAACGCCTACGATTAAAAACCTAAACACTTCTTCCAAATTCAAACGCACCAATGGTCACTTCATATCGGCGCCATTTTTTTCTGACCATGGAGTAATTTTTTTTTTTCGGCCAAAGTATGTCGTCGTCGGCAGCCTTGTACTTAAGGGGGATTTAAATATACATTGTTGCGTGTAATGGATATGCACTAGAGCATAAATGGGGTTGTTTATTTGCAATGCCGACACCTCAAAGCTTCTTTGTTGATGAAGAGTTCTTTTCTGCTACGTTTAGATAATGTGTTGACCACCGACTGTAGAAATCGAGTGCCGCTGTAGAGTCCCATCATAGAATGGAGTCCCATTTATAAACATTTACTTCAGCCTATCTCTGGTGGTAGTAGTCGTTACATAAAAACCACGTCAGAGGCCGTAAGGCGGTTTGAATAAACTCTGACACCAGGGCGTAACCCACCACCACACGATAAGAAGAAGACGTTCTAGAGCCTTGAACACTATATGGACATTGATCTATAGATCTCATATCTCTATATGTATATAGGGTAATTTTTAATAGGCTGACACTTTTTAAGGGGATGATCAGACCATCAAAATGTACAACTTTCTCTATGGGACAAATATTGAAATCGCGAAAAAAATATCAGCTGTCCCATAAGCTCAAGTAGATTTGCAGTTTTGTATGGATATTTTGTTCGCGATTTCGATGTTGGTGCCATAGAGAAAGTTTTTCAGTTTGACGGTCTGATCATCCCCTTACAAAAGAGTCAGCATATCAAGAAGGATACCTATAAAAAAATTTAATCATTGAATAAATTATGGGATTATTACGAATTAACCCATAATTAAGGGCAAACAATAGAAAATCTCCTATGCGAATAAGCTCTAAGTTCTAGTAATGTGACAAAACTTTTCACTTTTGTATAACACCTTTCTATAGGGTTCTTCCGTGGATTTAAAACCAACAATACCTATGCCAGCTTCCTGGGTTCTTCTTAATAATATACTGACAGTTTAAAGCTCAGGCCACACAGAGGCGGTCCTGCGGGAAAGCGGGCCGGTGGCGTTTCTGCGGGAAGCGAAAGCGTTCCGGGGCCTGCCACACAGGGTTCGCGCGGTGCGGTGGCGGCGCGGAGGCGGCCGGTGTGACATCAAAAGCGGCCATCCATAAAATACAAAATGACAGCGCGGTAAATACCGCCTCCGGACCGCGACGCGCCGCCACCGCTCTGTGTGACACCTCGCATTGACTACAATGGAATACAGCGGCCGCCGCCGCTTCCGCGACGCCCCCGGCACGCCACCGCGCCGCCTCCGGCCCGCGTCGCCGCCGCCTGGTTGTCATAGCGTTCTGACCGGTACAGCGCCGCGCCGCACCGCTACCGGCCCGGATTTCTGTGTGGCAGGGTCCATATAAAGTCGTACATTACAAAAAATCCCGCCTCCGGACCGCCTCCGGAGGCGGCTGTGTTTGAATTGAGCTTAAACTATCAAACTGAACAACTTTATCTATCAGACGAAAGTCGAAATCGAGTAAAACTGCAATCGTACTAATGTATATGGGACAGCATACTTTTTTCTTCATCCACTGAGATACTTAAATGGTGGATCACAGTGAACTTCAGCGTGATATTCAATCCACTTGTGGATCGAGACAGTGGATCCTACTGGACAGAGGGATGATTTCTACCTTGGTCCCAGAGAGAAAGTTGTTCAGTTTGACTATCTGATCATTCTCTTAAATAACAGTTAGCATATTAAGTTGGACCTTGTATATTAGGTACATTCACCATGGACTTTTCGGCAGGTTAGACTTGATAGATTCCAAATAACCACCAGCGTTGTGTTATTTTTACTTAACGTATCTAAGAAGCATCTACATTTCGCACTTCGCTGCCTTTTGACATGTTTCTACTTCTAAATTAAGCAAACCTAAAACGCCACTTCCAACGAAAGCTAGATCTAGTCCCTCTGACGTCGTTATAAAGTTCAAAATGATACTATCTGATATAAATAATCAAAGTTTTCAAGTATCTAGGGTCAATGGACACAGTTTTTCATCAGTGGTTCAATGCTTTAATCTTATGAATAGGTTGTGCTACTGTTTGATTTGCTACTTGAATTTTGATTTGATTTATTGATTAAAATTTATTCGAAGCTTGATTGAAGTCATAGGCCAATCGATGTAACAGTTTTTGGAACTACCTATTATCAATCTAACTAATCTGATTCGAAACCGATTAATAAAATAAGCAAATCTATAATTATTGTTGTATTTTTTCAACATAGGCACTTAAAAACGATATGAGATAGAAAGTTGTTCAGTTTGATGGTCTGATCATTTAAAAACCGTCAGCATATTAAGAACGACCCTGTATAAACGTATAAACGAAATCTCTTTTGGGGGTAGCCAGAAACTTTCTTAGAACTATACTAACTATGGTGCATAATTTTGTTTGGGAAATACATAGACTTAAACTCTAGCGATAGACTTGCCCTTTCATAGAAGCAACATGTTCCACTTGAATGAGGTGTACTGTACGCACCTGATTGATGTTCCCGACTTCACTTCGTCACTATGGCAATGACAGACCGCAATGTGTTATTTTGTGTGACATGTTGTTTGTTTGAACGAGCTTGTCTATCGCTAGAGTAATATGTCTATGGTTTGGGATAGTGATTAAATTTTTAAGAGATCAAGGAAACTCCCTGCTTGGTTTAATCGCTACACTATAAAAATAGTAATATATAATTCATACGTAAGCAGTGGTGTCATCCTCTCTCACTCGCACTTACTTAAATAATGCTAAACTCTTCTTGTCAGTGTGAGCCCGTTTGTTTCAAGTATTCAGGGTGTGCCTATAACGTTAGTATTAGAATAATACATGAAACAACTTATAACATTATCTCTAACATACAAACATACATAAACTCACGACCATAATCCTTTTCAGGGTGGTCAGAAGCTTTGCTACAACTACCAACAAAATTGTTAATCATAGAAGGCTCATTTTTAGCACCTTGAAGGTTTCACGATGGAATGACGTGTCAAGTGGTGATAGGGGACAGCATTTCGCCCACATATACAATGCTTATGAAAGCTTCTAGCGTCGCTTAGCTTCGTACAACACGTTTGTAGGAACAAAATATAGCGTAGTTCATTCTAAGCCGAAACCTTTCCGGCCGGCTTTCTCTAAAAATAAATGCAAAAATTAAATTTACCTATAACATTAAAGACAGCAGTCGTTGACCCCTCTAATCTTGATTCATGTACCCAAAGTATAATAAACAACGTGGATCATCAATCAGTTCGTCCGTTTGTTGCAACTTACAATGAAGTTGTAATGACTACTGTATTAAGGTAGAGAAGGTATTTGGAATGAAGGTATAAGTGACGACTAACTACGATAACTACAGCTCGTAAAGCGACTGTGGTGACTACAACTACTATGGTGATTATAGCGACTACAGCGAAGTGAACAAGAGGGTAATGTGTAGTACGAATGTACAGCTTGGCAAAAAAAGTTGTGATAAAAAATGAGGGCGCTGCCTCCACGCAAGAACGTCAAAATCACGCACAACCTGGCAATGCCACCATACTTAAGTGTTAGTTCCACCTGTCACCACGATGATGACTTTTTTCCCAAGCTTCTGAAAGTATTGTTACCACCCACAGCATAAACCCAGATAATGTTATAGAATACATGATGTCATCGTGGCGGTAACCATAAACTTAGTAATAAGTACAGAATAAGAAAGAGTATATCGTATGACATAGTAATAGTATGTTAAGTTTGTGGCAGTGACTAATGTTCATATTGGGCACGCATGGTGGATTAAATCTAAAGTGTCCTTAAGGCCATACATTAAAAGGCAGTGATCATGGCTCATGAAGCAGGGACGATGTAATGATAAAGATGATGATGAGGATTTGACTTAACTTTCAAGTACACAGAAATTGCAACACCAAAATCTTGCCACATTCTCATGTTTCCTACATCTAAATCCTAAATTGTAAAGGCAACAAGTTGGTTATGAGTGTAGAATTAATTAAATTACAATTTGACCTCTGCTACCGATCCGCGGGGGACACGAGATGAGTTGGTCGTTTTGTGTGGCCACACCAATCTACTGGTCACATGGATCGACTATTATCTGGAATGGAAATTTATGAAATATAGTTAAGAGCGATAGGGCCAAAGAGTTCTGAAGACGACTGCGTATCGGAAAGCCCATCGTCTCCTACTAGGTGGAGCGACTACCTGGTGAAAACGGCGGGAACCCGTTGGATGAGGACAGCGCAGGACTGGTCGTTGTGGCAATCCTTGGGGGAGGTATATGTACAGTGGTGGACGTCTATCGGCTGAAATTAAGTTGATGATGAGTTAAGATCGGCAGAAAGCGTATACAAAGCTCATTTTGAAGACGTTCTTACCTCATAGCTATAGACTTGGATGACAACTTGCCCTCTAAAATTGTGGTCCGAAGGGTAATTCTCCTCTTTGAGAAATTTTAGGGTACCTAGATAAACCGAGGACGAAATAATGGCTCTGTGGTCAAGTCACTACTTATGTCTAGTTCAGAAATTTTTGAAATGACCTTTTCAAGATTATCTGAGAGGCAGAAGATACTATAAATTCGTTAATTCCAAAAAAAAATTGAACACCTTCGTCTAGGTATTTAGTGTTACAAATTACTTACCTCTTTTTTTTTTTATACTATATGTATAAATATTCGACGTTACATCCAGTGGTACATATATAAAATCACCTGCCAATCACGAGGTGTCGATAGATCATTCATACAGTGACAGAAGATGTATGAAACGGACGTTGAACCCGGCACCCGGCATACGGCAGTCCATATAATTCTTTTCATTCAATCCTCTCAATTTGGTTTTATTTGTTTTTTGAGTAATATGTTAGAAATATTTTATGGCGTTTCATGGTACTTAAGTACTTACAATTCGAACGGCCTTGGCTTGTTTTCTTTGGTATTCGGGGGTTTGAAGAATAGAGGTTCGGGATACACGAGTCGTCTTTTACAGCTCAGTGGTCACAATCACATAATTTAAGGTTTCGTCACGTACCTAATCAAGCAAACCTGATATAAAAATGTTCAATAGGTACCAACAAAAGCCTAAAAGCTATTTCATATGCATCGATTTCGATTTGCAGCTATTTCATATTTCATAACTAACGATATAAAATCATCATTTATAAATGATGTTTAGTACATCATCTACCTAGAAGAAATAAGGCCTATGATGATGTTGATGAGGTAGATACATGAGGTAGATGATGATGCGATTATTTTCATGAAAGATTGGTTGGTGTCGAAGAAAATATAAATAGACTGATCGAACAAAAGTCGTCAAGTAGGTATTCAATTAGGCTTGTTAGATAAGTAAGTTACCTACCTAATTTTACGTTTTAGGTATATTAGCTTAAAGTAGTTAGTACCTTTACAGTTCTAAACAACAGCTAAAAAGTAAAAAAGTGCTCTAAAGTAGGTAAGAGGTTTAGTTAACTTTAAGCAAAATATTCCCAGAACTTTTTCTTTCACTTTTCAAGTTTTTATCAAAAACAACAAACAAGTTACTTTTAGATCCCGAAAACGGATTATCATAATGTCATTTCTTTGTTAACTTGCAAAACTAACCGTTAGACAAAGTTATTTTTGCTTCTCATTCTGATAACTTTTGCAAGAACTTTTAATGTACTGCGACCGCAAATAAAATGTTGTTTTTTTAATGAAACAGAAAGAATTTGGTACCTATATCATTGTGTATTTCAAAAATTAACGTTTGCCCAATAAATTTTGACAAAGGCAAGTTAATATGCCGTGGTTTTGACCGCTACTGGGCGGTCGTCGGCAAAAAAATTATTTTGATGTTTCGACATTTTGACGTTTGGTAGCATTTCAATTTTGGAGCGAAAGGAGAAAGTTATTTTGGATATTTCGGGCCTTCCTTGGATTATAGGTGGTTCGTTCTCTGACGTAGGTAGTAGGCTTGGTAGTTTAATTGGACGAAAGCAAATACCCTGTTTGGAAAGTGGCGGGTTCTAGTCCCGTCCGACACTTAATTTTTCAATCATTAATTTGATTCGTTATCGGTGAAAATCTTACAGAGAAACATAATGCCATTATGTTTCTTTTTATATATTAGATCCAAAGATGTGGTGTTCGTAGTCTTTATTCTAATTTTATTATTGGATCATTAATATTAATTGTGCATATTTGAAACTTTAGGTACTGTTTTCTTGTACAGGTACAAGAAAACAGTACCTAAAGTTTCAAATACATACTACCAGAGGTTTCATCTGAAAATCAACAACCTGCTTTCGGGCAAGGTCTATGTTGAGATGGGACCTATGTGCTGCTGTAGCATACAATAAATTACATGTTTGTTCTGTTGATGTTTCCTGGTTTTGTTATTTTGTAAACTTGTGTACTGTATTATTTATGTGTGTGTTACTTGTGCAAATACATATATACATATTTTAGCTCTAGTCGATTTGTAGCGTATAGAACATCATTTTTTTTTTTTGCGATTTCGATATTGGTCCCATAGTGAAAGTTGTTCAGTTTGATGGTCTACACCGCCCCCTTTAAGGGGGGGTTTATTTGTATTTTTGTAACACCTTGTATACTTATAAACTAACATAAACGTAAGTTTCAATTTTAAAATACTATCAACTTTACTATAATCTAGGGAAAGATAAAAAATATCCTTAAAGCATAAACATGTTGTTATAACAATAGTGCAAAATGTTTTTGTGCTTCCATACATCATGGTTACAAAATAGTATCTTCATTAAAACGTTCGACTCTACATGGGGCCCATGAAATCGATTATGAATTTGTCAAAACACAAACATTTATGGACATTGATTGGCAGAGACGTGGGTTGAAATTTTAAAAGGATTTCATTAAAAATAATGTTATTATGGGTGTAGTCATGGAGTGGTGGAAGATGTCTTGACTGTATTTCCCCACATACCTAATTAAATAGCAATGTAGACTGCTGCTGTTTTGAAAAATGTTTTAGCAGAATAAGTCTAAGGGTGTTGAACGCTCCAACCGTAGAAAGAGAAGGAACTAGAAGGAAGCACGTGTCTTGTCATATTAAGTAAGAGATGCACATAGCAAATTCGCTCTAGTTAAAAAAGGAGATAGCTACTTATTGCTGTTCTTATCGACGTAGCCACTTTTTTGTTCTACGACGGCTGTCTGACTCCGGAGTTAGAAATCTATTTTCATACAAATTTTATAGGATTTTATGACTATCGCTGTCTCATACGCGGTAACACTGATGTTCCGTCTATCAGCGTAAGCGAAAAATACTTCGCCTATGGCTACGTCTCTCACAATGCTCATTATTATGACAGTGGCAACATCATATTTAATTTCAACGTATCAATACGTAATGTTGTTCTGTTATCGATTCAGAATAAATGTTTTTATGTTTTTTTTATCATATCGTCATCAATGTCTTCTGAATAGTCGTACGATTTTTGAAGGGGATGACCAGACCATCAAACAGAACAACTTAAAAAAATGCGTTTCCATACAAAACTGGAAACGCACTTGATCTAAATGTAATGGACATCTAACTTTTGTTCGCGATTTCGATGTTGGACCCATAGAGAAAGTGGATTAGTTTGATAGTCTGATCAACCGCTTCAAAATATCGTCGGCATATCAAGAAAGACCCTATACAGGGTAAAATATCATTGGCACCCTTTTAAACTATGTCTACCCATAAAACTGAACAACTTTTACTATGGGGCAAACCGACGCACAGGTCTACGTCGTCCTCGTTGCTATACGGTTGGTTTGCTCCCAAAGAAAAAGATGTTCAGTTTAATGGGTAGACTCTTAGTTTAAAAGGATGCCAACGATATCAATTTCACCCTGTATAATGTAGGTATTACGAGCATACTCAAGAGAGAAGCCACTGCCTTTCTTTAGCTACACTGCTGGCCCAAGAGCAGTGATATCTCTGGACTTCACTCAGTAGCTAGTCGCCTCTAGTAGGTAGGTACGTGGTATATCGTAGCTCAATGGTCTTCCAGGTACTTTTCGTGTAATTTGCGACTGGTTGGGTTTTGAAAACGCTATGTATTTTTTTAACACCTTGTATAACGAGTATAGTTTACAGCTGGATAGTGATGTCAGTCGAACGATTGAGCAAATAGGTCGGAGTCGGTCGGGCGGCACGCTCGGGCGACTCGCCTCATCGTCGGTGCGCTCGCGCAGACTTGAGGTGACAATGTCTTTATTTACTGCGCTTCTTAAACTTTTAGTTGAAGAATGTTCAATGTTCATTATTCTCATATATTAATAATGAGCTGGCAGTCAGCTTTGATACGACCATTTCTGACTGGTTTATCTTTCTTCTATATCTACAGCATTAGTGATGGCCATGCGATTTAACACATGCTGACACGAATAAGAATAATGAGCTTTTTGTACAAAATGGTTGAGAAGTTTTAAATTCAGTACCAGTCACGTATCTAAATCCAAATTCAGCAGGTTATATATTTACACCTGCCTGTGCCCTGAAATGTTATCGACATACAGAACGAAAGCTATTCAGAAAACTATAGTCCATTTTCACACGTAGTAAAAATCGCATATCCTTAGTTGCGTGAGCTTCAGCCTGATTTATTTCAAAGAGCACGCTAGTGATTGCGTTTTAATTTATTTAATTTAATTTATACACAAATACAAAACTGATTATAATCCAACCAGCCAATCAACTCAAAAACAGAACACTTTTCAATCCATTAATTTCAAAAGTCCCGAAACGATTCGGGGCGAGTGAATCGATTACGCGATAACGACTATTATTCGATTACAGGACGGTCGGCGCTGGCCCGACACCTCGGCGTGATCTCCGATCCATCATCTTCTTCGATGGTTCGCATTGTTTCTCAAACTTTTGTGGTTTTATAGAAGAAAGTGGTGAGAGTTTATTAATTTTGTAGAAAGTAAAAAAGGTGTAGGTAGGTATAAGTGTAACAAAACATAAGAATACCTTAACCCCCCGTACGGGAAACATCCTGACACTCTGGGACTGTCCCATCTCCAGAGATCATCTACGGAAGCAGGTGCAGCGGTGGCTATTGCTGCAAAGTTCAAAAGATGCAAATATGCACTCCTCGGTCAGAATTTCATATTTTCTCTTTTGGAGTAGAGACCACGGGCACCAGCATGGGTAGCATGCCATCGTGATACAGCGCTATCACACCTTCGCTCTCTTTCTATTTGCGCGCGAACAAACGAGACAAAAGGCGTAATACAGCCGTATCACGTGTAGCAAGCTACGAGTGCTGAGATCCAGACGCCAGAAAGCTATTTAACGAAATAGTTTCCAGGCTGAACGACGCTACAGGTGACACGAAGGCTGACGCATACTACAGCGCATCGCCATCCAAAGAGGCAACGCCGCCAGCTTTCTTGGCACACTTCCCCACGTCAGCAGTTTTGAAGGAGTGTTCTACCTGTATAGATGAATCTACGATAGGCGCTCCATCTGCATGCTGACTGGCTCATTTACCTTTTTCCTAATTTCTTTTTGTTTTTTTCTTGTTTTTGTTTTTACTCTTTATTTTATCTTTTTCTTGTGATTGTGTTGAATTTTATGTTACTAATTGCAGAATAAGTAATCAAGTAAAAAAACAACTATGAGGTTGAATTAATATTTTCGAAGCAAGCAGTACGCACGTCTTTTCTTTGTCAGCAGGCTGAGAGGTAGTGCACTAAGAAGTGGAACGTCCTGCAACTGTGTCGGTTAAATATAGCCTTTGGACAAATTACCGACCTATCCGACCTTAGGTCTTATCATCGCTTACCATCTCTACTAGCAACAGAAACACCCCTTTTACATCACCTTTCTCCGCTTTATAATACGAGGACCTACCACCTTTACGTCACCAACAATATCCTAAGCTGAGATTCATGTTGCCTGGTAGACAGAATGGGTATTAAGAGGCGTTTAAGATGCGTGCAGTGAAGATAGTTGCTTCTTTCGACACCCGTTTAGATTTGTGCTATGCTTAGCTGGACACATCGAAAAAAAAATCGAGTAATCTAAATTCGAAGTTTGAGAAACACAGAGACTGCGGGCGGTCGCGCGACATCTCGTCGCAGTTAATTATCGATACACGACAATTATTCCGAATAATTAGGTCGACCCCACTCAAGCACTGGCTCACGATATACCAAAATGTAGCACATAGAGCCTACGTATGCAGAATAAAATAAGCAAAAAAAAAATAGTGAGAAAGTGAAACGATTGAAACTCGGGTAGTAACTTATTATCATCGACTTTGTTTGTGCATTATTTTCAAACTGTAAAATCAACGGGATTGATTCTACTTTTCCCGGGGATCTTCTTTAGAACCCTTTCACTATTCTAAAACTATAGGTTGTATACCTACAATACAACATGAAAAATCTTCAAGTAGCCGCTAATGTGAATGAAAAGGCGAAATCGCGATCATGCTGGCTGGTAGAAATTATTGGGGGATGTTGGTTGAAATGATAGTTTCAAATTAAAAAATCGTCAACCATAATTTATAATGAGTAAATTTTGTCGACCCATCCCTTATCTTAGAATCTTTACTTTTTATAGGAACTCCGAAACCAGATTTAGATTTCCGTTCCTCTTTCAACACTGTTGTAACTTTTAACCTTATGCACAAGACAATAAGGATTTCAATCTCGTTTGAAGTGAAATAAGTGTTTTTTTAATAAGTTTGTATAGTTGTCGGTGATCGGCCGACATTTTGACAATTTTGTACTCTGGAAAGTGTCAGCTCTTTTTGAAGACCACCGGGCCATGTCTCGCGTCATGAGATAGATATGAAGATAAAGATAGTTTAAATTACAATTAGTGAGAAAATATTTTGAGCCCTCCACTATAAAAAAGTATCATAATGGCAATTTGTTGTCTTTGTCACATAATCTGTCGCAAAATAAATTAAACAAAGCGTGAATGAAAGCAAAAAGTCTAAGTTTAACTAAGTAAGTATAGGACTATCGCGAAATAAAATTGCTTTTTCATACATTTTTGTTGAGTGGCTAAGTAGCTTATTACATTTTCTATGGAACAGGAGATTATTTTTTCGCGATTTCAAAGTTGGTTCCATAATATTGTAAAAGTTGTTCAGTTTGGTGGTCTGAAGCATCCTCTTAAGCAGGTATATGCATTTAATTTTACATCCTGAATAGCCTTAAATATTTTGGAAATTAAACCTGAAAATTTGAAGTAAACTTGTATAAATTTTAATTAAAAAAAAATTATAAACTCACATTATTAGGTAAGTATTTCTAACAAAAAATAGACCTATTGAATTTTTCACCAAGACAGCTCGGTAAACATTTATAATTTTGTAACAAACTAACGCCTACGTTAAAAAACCTAATCTAACAAAGGGGCAAAGCGATGCCGACTCGGTTAAGAAGCTTTAAAAAATAATAATCCGGCCGAAAGTATCAAATAATAAACTTGGTAGCAAGTGAATTTTAGGGATCGAGTTACGTTGTTCGGCGCGGTAAAAAAAATTAAAATTCTTTTTTTTAAATAAAGGTTCGTGTGTTCGAAATTCAAACATGACGGGCAACGTCAGCGGCCAGCTCAAAAACGTTCGGATATACTGTTTTACCCATAGAGAAATTACACGCTCCCCTTGGTAGAGATGGTGTAACAAAGTGTGCACTGTAGCCACCAATTGTGCACTAGTTTGTACTGCGACCATAGAGAAATGACACGCTCCCCTAAGCTTTTTGTCTCCCCTCGCCCGTCCCTCACCCCCTTTGTCGGCGACATAATTTTCTATAGAAACAAGCCGATATGCCATCTCCTCTTACTCCATGGTTTTACCACATCAACATTTTCTTAAAAATATTACAATACGTACTTACGTTATTTGTAACTATACCTACATTAAAATGATTGAATTTTCAATTCTGACATAGAGTCGAAGAAAAATATGGGAGTCGCGTGGCTGTAGACGTGTCGTCGGCTTGCAATTTTGACAGCCACGTGGCTCCGCCGTTTTATGGCGGTTTCGAGTGTGTGTTCCATCCAATAGTCCATATTCGTACCTATATTATGTATTCGTCTGTGTGTGTTCCTATATTGTGTATGTTATTATGTATTGTCTTAGGCAAAAAACGAATTCTATTCTATTCTATTAGTTATTTATGTGTTTTCTTCATCCCGGCAATCACGGTATGATTTGTTTCGTGACGTCATTAAACCTCACAGATTAACGAAATCATAAAAAGCTTCCACTTAATTATGCATTCATCGCGTCCGATGCACGAAATGAAATGAAATACCCCACAGCAGGTCAGCGAGATAACAAACGATTAAAAACTTATAATCAAATGCTCTTTAAAATACCTTATTCGATATAGAACCTTTTTAGTTTGAAATTTAAAACTAAAGTTTAAAAACACTGGCCGTTAGATTGAGATTGAGATACAGAAATAAAAATAAAAGGCGGGATGTTTGAATAAAGAACGCGTCACGTCAAGTGAAACGTCAAATTGTGACAGTTTCCGCGCGGGCGAGCAGTATCATATCCAACCAATATCCAACATACTTAAGAATACTGATAAAGATCTTTGCTAACTATTGGTATCGTGAAAAGTAAACCTTATTGTCGTGCAATAACGCTGAGGCACTTACTTCTTAATTTAGCCATTAGCAAACTTATGTTTGTATAAAGAGTGCGGGATCATTGGACCCGCCTTCTCGGAAGTCTCATCAGTAATCTTGGTAATTAATGTTTGTTTTTCAGTTAATTTGCGTCATTAAAAACAATTACACGCAAGTTTTAACAATTTGGAAGCTCTGCGTTTCTTAATTTTTTGTGGTGTTAATGAAATACCATAAAATCAAATAACTTGATACCTATTCGTGGTGGACTGACGCCCATACGCCCTGCCTGAGGGTGGGCCTGTGCCCTGCAGTGGGACGAATTCAGGGTACATTTTATATCACTGCGAATAACTTCAGCATGTATTCTACGTTACTTATCAAACTGAACAACTTTTACTATGGAGCCAACATCGAAATCGCGAAAAAAACCATATATTATATAGTGTATGTGTATACTTTCACTATGGAGCCAATACTGAAGTCGTCGTGAAGACGTTTTCCGCGATTTCGACGTTTACTTACCAACGCTCACCATTAGATCAAAATAAAATTAATGGATAGGCCTTACGCGAACATTTCAAACCAGAAAAATGATGCAAAACAAATGAAAGGTTTACTTCAAATTTGTATGCAAGTGCCCTTGATTTGACAGATAATGGCGCTAGTTTGTATGGACCAAGTGCACCAGTAGTGTGCTTCAACTTACCACGCTTTAGGCCTATCCATTAGTTTATTTTAATCAAAGATCGAGAGAAAATTCAGACAGTCTGCTGTTTCATTCAAACCTATTGACAGGCTGATACCTAATTTTTTTGTGAATTGTGAAAGTTGTTCAGCTTGATGGTCTAAAGTTTAGACTCTAAACCACCCCTTTAAATATTAATAGGTGTTACATACATATAACTGATATCTCCAAATTATTGAAAACCGCATTGAATGTTCAGTTCAGTGGCTCTCTAATTTCAGGCACTAGCATAACATTTTAGTCGGGCAAAATGGGACATCACATCACCCTTAGGGTTGAACTACACATGGCCGCACGCGATCGCATTTTTCCGTCGCTCCATCCTTTTCTGTCACTCAGGAACGTCATTTGCTAGAGCATATAAGATAGACGGAACGCGATCGCACGCGGCGTGCTGTTCCGTGCTGTTCCGTTCCGTCTATCTTATATGCTCTAGCAAATGACGTTCCTGAGTGACAGAAAAGGTGGAGCGACGGAAAAATGCGATCGCGTGCGGCCATGTGTAGTTCAACCCTTATCCTGTTCCTTCTACGAAGAACCAATTATTCAGCAATAAAATAACAACGACCACCATATTTGTCTACGTAAATATATTAAATGCTGCCATTATAAAATATTAGCGATTTATAATGCACGACTAGACAAGGACATGAGACAGACATCTTTGCTTTATTGTGGGACAGACAGACGGTCGGACAATATGGCGGAAAGGACAAATTAAGTTTTCAATATAATTATTCACGGATTGATGAATTTTTGACGATTGCTGTGGGAAAATACAGTGTGCTAGTTTTTATGGGGAAGGACATTGACGTAGAATACTATGGACGATGGGTCTAGTACAAAATTCTCGAAAAAAGTGTCCGAGACTAACCTACACAAACCTAAGTACTAATCATTGAAAATGCTGAAATTCTTTTTCTTTTTGCTTGCGTAGTTTTTACCCGCGCGCGCTCGCGTGCGCGTCTTCGACCGTTCAAACAAAGACTGTCGCGTAATTAAGTATCTTTATACGTTTTAAGTCTCTTTTGGTTCGGACACTTTTCAGCGCGGACCCTTCGTCCAGTAGAAGCCAATGGGGAAGGGTATTAGATATAGCAAATAAGGTCTAATAAGGACTGTCGTAGAGAATCTCTCGTCCCCTCAAAATTTAAAATCGAAGTTATTTAGCTTTTATAACAAGGTATGAAAGTTATTAGTTTCAGAACAATGTGGATTGCTGAGTCATCCCGTGAAATGGATTTTTCAATCTAATACCTATAAGTATTATCGAAATAATAATATAAGGTCTAACAAAATTAGCGGAAACTGTTTTAAGGGGATGATCAGACCATCAAACTGCACATCTTTCGGGACCATTGTTAAAATCGCGAAAGATAAATGTTCCCTGGCTGTTCAATACCAAACAAACCCGAATTTAAAGAACAGCTGATTTCTTTTTTCGATGTTGTCGATGTTGATCCTCCTCATCCCCTTAACACCGTCAGCATTATTAAGAAGTACCCTATGTAGGTAATACAAAATTATAGCTATTATATGTATTAGGTATAGCATAAGTACTCCGTGGCTCTAGCATTATGAAACACGACAAAGCACTATCGCGATTTTGCTCTCCCTCGCGTTACGTATAAGAATTGCCGGCTTTACCGACATAATATAACACAGTATAAAAAACAAAAAGCACCAAAACTTGTTAATACAGGAGAAAGGGAAACAGACCGCCTTCCCACACCCGCGCCGTCTGTTTAAATTGAAAATATGGAATAACTTTGTAAACATCTAAGACGATTCTACTTGGACTCTCTAGTCTTGATATTGTTTCAATTTTATTTATACTACACTCTATAACAAGAGCGTCAAAAGGGAAAGGGAAAGGTATACAGTAACTGCCTACTGCCTTCATCATCATGCCAGCCGATAAACGTCCACTGCTGGACATAGGCCTCCCCAAAGGATCGCCACAACGATCGGTGCGCTGCCCTCATCTAACGGGTTCTCGCCGCGCCGCCTTCACCAGGTCGTCCTCTTTGTGGGGGGCTTTATCCATGCTGCGCTTTCCAGTACACGGTTCATTATCTCAGCCGATGGACAGCCGCTGCTGGACATAGGCCAAGGATCGCCACAACGACCGCTCCTGCGCTGCCCTTATCCAACGGATTCCCGCCGCCTTCACCAGGTCGTCGGTCCACCTTATGGTGACGAGTGACGGTGACCGAGTGTGACAGGTAGTGAGCCCTTACCACAGTCAGTACCTACCCTTGTGGAAAGTAAAATGTAATTAAAGCAGGTATTGCAGGCGGGGACAAACCAAGGAAGATACCTAGATATGTTTTATTAGGGTCACTGCCGTTTGAACGACAGTTGTTTAGCAATTTTTAAAAAAATACACAACGTTCTAAAAATGAGTCGTTTCACAAATCATCATTTAGTAGGAATAGGTTTCACAAACCATTTATTTAATTTTGTGATCAGTTGTAAAATTGTCACATTGCAACATTTCATTCTCAAGACACTTCGATACGAAACTGTGTTATTTAAACATTCATCTTTTGTTAGAAACTCGTTTTATATTTTATTGTTTGATCAGCAAATTACTAAATATAACAACGTTTTACAAATATCGATGATCACATTATTTCATTTCAAAAAACAGTACCAGAGCACCCCTCTTCCACGCAGTCTTGTCTGTACATGCATGTGCATGCTTGCTTGCATGTTGCATGCTTGCTTGCATGTTGCATGCTTGCTTGCTTGCTGCATGCCTGTGTGTATGCTTGCTTGCATCTTTGCATGTGTGCTTGCTTGCTTGTTTGCTTGTCTGCATGTTAGGGGGTGCAGGGGGGCTGCGACCCCCGCTCGGGGGGTGCGGGGGGCGGAAGCCCCCTGCCTGAGAAAAACATATTGGAGCTTGTAGAATTCTAGGTTAGGTTATGTTAGAACATGTATAACACTTAGCGGAGCGAGCGAAGCGAGCGGAGAATCAACATGCTTGCTTGCATGTGCATGCCTGCTTGCATGCTGCATGCTTGCTTGCTTGCTGCATGCTTGTGTGTCTGCATGCTTGTGTGCATGCTTGCTTGCATCATTGCTTGAGTGCATGCTTATTTGCTTGTTGCTTAGGGGGCAGAACGGTAACATCAAAACTGTAGGTTAATGGTTAGACTAGGTTAGGTTAGTTAGTATGTCATGCTGCATTTTTGCGTATATGTATGCTTGGTTTAGCGTGCATGTATGTTTTATGCATGAAGCACCATGAAAGACGGGTGTTACACGCTCATTCTCGCGTCAGTCTGGTCCATCAATCTAGTCACGTCAGACCTAGAACGATCGTCAGACTGACGAACATTATTAAAATATTTGAAATTAAAGTTGAAAATGAAGTTGCAGGAAGTTTAGTAGATGAATTTAAAAAATGGCAAATAACGTTTTGTGATATAAAAAATGATTTATCGTTGGTTGCTAAATAATTCATTTGGTAAATAAGATTGTTGTCGCATAACTGATGTTGAAATGTTGTTTTAACTATAAACATAATATAATTCAATGCATTTGCTAAATGACTACTTTCGATAAGTAAATATGTGTATGAACACCTTTGTTAAATCACTAGTTTGTGAAATGAAACATTGTTAAACGTTGCTTGAGAAGTGATATTTTGCTTATTGATTGTGTGTTAAACATTAGTGAACCGTTTTATAATTCTTCTTTGTCCCTGTTTGCGATACATACCTAATAACATTTAATTATATTTGCTCGAACCAAGTTGTTATAGCTGATTAGTGGTTACGGAGCTTGTTTTTCTCTTTTCAGTTAAAAGTTTGTGGGAGTATCTATCCCAAGCTCTGGAATTGTTTTTGATCAATAACGAGAAGAGATTGCGGAGCTTCGTGGCAAACGTGAACCGCGCGCGAACACCATGCGCTAGACAAGTGCTCGTGTCAGAACTTGCAACGTGATTCCCTTCCTTCTAGTTTCTTCAAAGTATCAACCAACCTTCATCCTCTTACACACCAGAAGCCCAATGCGCTGATGCGTACTAACAAAATTACGGCGGTTGGTGAAGTGAACTATGAAAATAGGATTTCTTTACCCCCTCTACCCTCTCCCACCTCAGCATTACCCCAGGTAACGGGGTAGGATTATGGAGATTATCAACAATTGATATCCAAGACAGATGGGTACAGTAATTATGTTTTTATGTAAGGAAATAATAATGTTATGAGTACATTATTATATTTTATTTAATTGTTAAAAATCAATTTATCACTCTTAGGGCCTGTTCTGGGTAAGTTCTTGTTACCTTATCCGACAAATAGTTTGACATATTTTGTATGAGTTTATGTCAAAATATCTGTCGGATAAGCTAACAAGAACTTAGTCAGAAGTGGTGAAACAGGCCCTTAATAAAACTGTAAAAGAGTAAGTTGTAAGATCATTATCATCATGTGATGATTATCATGTGATGATCAGTCTACACAGGGTGAAAATGATATCATTAGCATCCTTTTAAACTAAGAGTCTATCCATCAAACTGAACAACTTTTGCTATCGGAGCAACGGGGCAAAAAAAAATCTGCTGTTCCATACTAAACTGCAATTTCTACTCGACTCAAATGTGTGCTACAGCTGATTTTTTTGCTCCGATCGGTTTGCCATTATAGTAAAAGTTGTTCAGTTTGATGGGTAGAATCTTCGTTTAAAAGGATGCTAATGATATCAATTTCACTCTGTATACATAACTCTTACATACACATACACATACTCTAAGTTCGCACTGCAGGGCACATGCCTAAGCCTACCCTCAGGGAGGGTGAATAGGCGTTAGTCCACCACGCGTGCCCAATGCGGCTTGGTAGACTTCTCATACGCATCGGAATTTCTTCTTCAGCGTATAATTAGTTTCCTCACGATGTTTTCCTTCACCGAATACCTACTATGTATCCAATACTAAACCTCTTGATCATAGATTTACACTATTTGTCTCTTTTGTTTCCATAAGGTTTCACAACTGGCTATCTCGCTCTCGATTTCTTGGCTCCATCTTTCAGCGTAAGCGAAAATTTAAATCTATGCTCTTGATACAGTTTTCATTGTGCAAAAATCGGATCCAGGGCTAATTGCTTATGTTCTATATAATTAAAATTAAATGTTTGAATGTTTGTCCTCTATGCGTTCCTAAACAGTTCCTCCGATTGCGATGAAACACGCCGGGGACAATTTATTAAAACAAATAACGGCCAAGTGTGTGTCGGGTTAAAAAGGGCATTGCAACACATGCCGGGCACAGCTAGTCGTAGATAAACGTGGTGGATATGGTTACAAACATTTTGACGCGGAGAAAATCGTATGGAAAAGCCTACGCTATAAGAAATTTTCTCACAAAATAGGTAATAGTTTTTCACTAACACAAAACTAAACAAAGTATGTTTACACTTCAAACACTTGTTCGTATCAAACAATAGCAGAAGATTAAAAAGCGGGTTTCGTTGCGCAAACGCACCTAATCTTCGTGCCACATAGTAAATCCCGCGGATCAAGTAATTTTCGTCTTTATTTCGTTAAAATAAGAGTTTTTAAATTGATTTTGTTGCGTTGAACAAGACGTTAATCGTAAAGAAACGCCGCTCAAACGCACCGGAGGTTTTCAAAGAGACCGACAAAGAGTTTTTAACCTTTGATAGACTACAAACACGTAATAATGCTTTGTTATTGATAGTTTGCGGCCAATTTTAGTAACTGAGCTTACGTTTTTTGAAAAAAGAAATTAAAAAAAATGGATTAGGTGTTTAGCAGGACAAAATGTAAACACAAGATACAAATAAGTAGGTACATAAGGTTCATGTAGTGTAGGTATTAACATATTAAAGAAGAAACTTATAGTGGAATAAAATATAAGTTACTTAAAGCCCGACCAGAAATATAAAAAACCGCGCCATGTTGCGGAAAATCATTGGAACTAATTTTTCTACTTGGAAGTCTTGGAACACTAACATTAAAGGTGACAGTCTATTGCAGCGCCCCCAAACCAGGTTTTTTATATTCCTGGTCAGGCTTTACCTATGTAAACCACCCCGAAAAGGATTACGGTCGTGAGTTTATCTACTTATTGATAAAAGTAAGGGAAAGTTATATAGGTAGGTGTTTTCCTTTACGCCGACATAAAACTTGAAATAGGTGCCCACTCGAATTTTTCAGTTTTTCACCGGGGATAAAGAACAGCGCCATCTATGGTAGGGTAGTTAAACGTTAACGTTTTCACTTTCCCTCGTTTTATACTCCCTCTTTTACTCACCCTCCTTTTGTCCCTCTGAGATTCGCATGGCACTCTTACTTACACAGATCAAATTCATAGATGTCGCTAGTATTTACAAAGGAACTTTTAGCAAAACTTAAAATGTTAGTCAAATACCCGTACTCGTGCCCTCTTATTTGGCCCCTTTTTATTATTATGGATTTTTACCCTAAATCACAGATTATCTAGTAGCTTTCCTATAGGTTTCTT
The DNA here is from genome assembly GCA_963693445.1 of Agonopterix heracliana. NCBI lineage: Eukaryota > Metazoa > Arthropoda > Insecta > Lepidoptera > Depressariidae > Agonopterix > Agonopterix heracliana. The sequence continues at coordinate 8,422,560 of OY856321.1, forward strand.
AGGGAAAGTTGTTAAGTATCATGGGTACAATCACCCCTTAAAGTAATGTAACTATTTACCCTAAGCATATGCTCACGACTGTATTCCCGGAGGGGGTAGTCAGAGATATTCTGAAACCTCAGAACATCCACGTTTCACCAGTAGTACCGAAACTCTGTCCAGTGTGACGGGGGGTGAGCCCGTCGCCACTTATAATGGACAGTGGGTACAATACATGCCTCGAAATTGAAGCATGCAGGTTTCCTCACGATGTTTTCCTTCACCGAAAAGCCAATGGTGTTACAAATCGTACATCAATTCCGAAAAACTCATTGGTACGAATCGGCGTGGACGGGGATCGAACCATCGCCTCCTGCACGGCAGGCATGATTACTCGTCACTGGACCTCCACGGCTTTTAATACTAACACCCTGTATAATAACTCTGACTACGACCTCTGGGATATAATCGAGAGCATAAATTATGCTTGTTATGCAATCATCAACAGACGAAGGAAGACCATTGCTGGACATGGTCTCATTTACAAAGAGAGGATACACCTTTTGTAATACTACAGCAAAGCATATGCTCACGACTATATTCCCCGAGTGGGTAGTCAGAGATATTCTGAAACCTCAGAACATCCACGTTTCACCAGGAAAACTACATTCATTAAATAATAGGTAGATGACTCGATTGTGTCAAGACCCTCCGCTTCTAAGTACCTAGTAGACAAAGTTGCATGTAGTACGTTATGCAATACAACCTGCCCACCAAATAATTTCTTCTCTACAAGGAGGAGTAACAACTCTGTTTCGAACGTTTGCTTCTTGGTGGAGCGAAACACGTGTCATTTTTGTCTTGTGGTCAACCACCTTCGACAACGGCAGTCTGGTTTCGCACATTTGCTACTAGAGACTATCGCCGGCCGTCCCGATTACGGCAATACTGTGAGCCCTAGGACTAAGTAGAGCAGCTGTCTTGAGCAGGAGCAGGGTTTCTTCCAAATAAAAGATTTCTTCAGTTGATTTCACTATTTCTTCCTGGTATTGTCTTGAGAGGACTTGTTGTGACTGATTGCCAACCGATTGATTCGGTTTCCTTAACTACCTCAAGGCAATACCGTAAAGACGACCGTGTTTTTATTTCCAAAAATTTCCTTAAACATAACAAATTTTCACTATGAACTATGTACATTTCACACTATATCTAAAAAACTACTTATCCTATACACAAGCGATTTATAACACAGAAAGAACTAATGAGTCCCCGTATTTTGGTATATCACTGACTATTCTATCTTGGATATCCAGGCCGCTACGACAGAGTGAAGTGGCAAATACTTAGATTTTTGCCCAACTATTTTAGTCTATTCTATATATTTCTATTTCTAGGTCTTCTATCTATGACCTAGTGTTCTGTCGTAGTGTACCTGGATAACCTCGACCTGGTATATGTATTTCTATGTATCTATTGTTCTATTTAATACCAAAATACGAGGATGCAATACAAGGAGGTAAGTGAATTATATAAAAAGTGTCCTATTTACTAAATAACACGAAACAGATATTTTTTATGATTGATTATAGTGTGGGTCATTGACTGCTATGTACTGAAACTATTGGATATGACCCACCTATCACCATCTCTGGGAAAAACATAGGTAAAAACCCAAAATCAAACTCGCTAATTAAAAACAAAACTAATACAAAAACTTATCCTAGCTTATCCTAACGACTAACTAAATGAACTTTTATTATAAAAACACTTAAACTAGACCTACGACTATAAAACGACAAATAAATAAAAACGATCTCTACAAACTATCAAAACTACGTGCTAACATGATCAAAACAATATAAAACTATAACTAAACTATACTATACGAGTTCTACCCAACGTGATCAGTGCATTCTGTACAGTAAATACTAGAAAATTACTAAAAAGAAACCTAAAATCTAGACCAAAATTTGCACTGATTACGTTGGGTATCTCTCTTCGCGGGGTTGAACTCTATCCGCGTCGGCGAAAAGCTGCGTCGTAACTGGCGGGCGGTGCGAAGCGGGCGCTGAGATGTTCGATGTCGCGAACATATTCTCCCGCCGCAGCTCTCGCAGCTGGAACTCTTCGTGTGAGCGGCAGTAGGCAGTCCCGCAGATCATCAGGGCGACTCGATGGCAGTGGGCAGGATCACCAGCTTCTTGGTGGGTCGCCGCAGGACTCCCTTGTTGGTGCGCACGTCGACCGCTCGTACCTCGCCGTCGGGGCCGGGGAAGGTGGCGATAACGACGCCTCGCGGCCAGATGTTGCGAGGCAGGGTCCCGTCTGCTATGAGGACCAGATCGCCCAGCTGGATGGCGCCACCCGTGGCGCGGGGCTCCCGCCGGTGTTGCAGCTCGGGGAGGTACTCGCGCACCCAGCGCGCCCAGAAGTGGTCGGCCAGCCGTTGACTGACCCGCCACTCTCTGCGCCCGCTGATGTCGTCGTCGGTGAACGTCCCGGGCTGTGGGACGCGTGATGGCCCGCCCAGGAGGAAGTGGTTGGGTGTGAGCGCTTCCTCGTCGTCCGGGGCCGTTGACAGGTGTGTGAGGGGGCGGCTGTTCACCGTATGCTCCGCCTCGACGAGCAGGGTAGCGAGCACCTCTTCTTTCGGCGCACGCTCGTTCAGTGTGGTGTATAGTGCGGTCTTGATGCTCCGCACCATACGCTCCCATGCGCCCCCCATGAATGGGGCGCTCGGCGGTATGAAGCGCCACCGGATGGCGCGTAGCGATGCTTCTTCTTGCGTCGCCCCGTCGATCGCACGGCGTAGCTCGATGTCGGCGCCGCGCAGGTTGGTATGTCGAATCGTTGTCTTCACTTTTCCTAGTTCGCTTGCCGGCCGCAGTTGGCGGCACGCGAAGCGTCTCGAACTGTTGAACTCGCGCGGTCGCTCGTGGCAGTCGATTGATGTCGGAGAGCCGTGTGACGTCGGGTAGGTTTTCAGTGAGGCGCGTCGTTGGCCTCGGTACATGTAGGCGTTCACTATGATCGACGTCACCTGGCTCACTATCTTCGCTCTTCAATGGCCACTCGCTTTCCAATAGATGTAGGAAAGGCGGCCCGATGTTCGGCGCTCGCGTCGCGTTGGTAGCGACGTCTTTAACTGTATGTTCGCAGTGGCGGAGGTCACTATCAGACGGCGTGAAGTCGTCACGTCGCCGCTGAAGTTCTATCTCGACACCTCCCGCCGGTTGTCCCTTAGTCGTGTCGAAGCGGCGGAGGTCAGTGGAGTCGCTATCGGGCGGCGTGAAGTCGTCACGGCGCCTCTGGAGTTCGGTCTCGATGCTCTCGTTGCCTCCTCCCGCTGGTAATCGCTTATTCGTCTCGTTCAAGTGCGATAGCGCACGCTTCTCACAAACGTCGTAGCTTCTTCGTGGCTCGTCGCACAGTGGGTCGGGTGAAGTTTCTTCTATTGTCTCATCTATGGAGTGGAGCCGAGGCGCTGACAAGTAGCTGATGCGGTGTAGAACCTTCTCTCGTGGTCGATGTCTCACGCCGTGGAGGACCCAACCCAGGTCGGTCAGGGAGGCGACGGGTTGGTCGTTCGTACCACGTCGCACGGCGTGGGACAACAACAGCTGCCAGTTGTCCTGTCCGATGAGCACCGTCGGCTTGCCTTCATAAGTGACTTCTGCTGCTATGTCCTTCAGATGATCGAGGCCGGAGATGAGCTCCGGCGGGACCCGCTGTGGCGATATGTGAAGCTTGTCCATTGTGCGTGCGGTTATCTCGAATTCTTCTATACTGTATTTTCCACCGATTTTCAAATGCACACGCGTCGACTCACTTGCGTCGATCCGCGCGCCCGCCACGCCCTCTATCGAGAACGGCGATGCCGTTCCTTTTGCACCAACCTTTTCTGCTATCTCCCTTTCCACTATGGTGCAGGTAGAGCCGTCGTCCAGTAGTGCATAGGTCTCAACTTGAGCACTAGGACCGCTGACTATTACTGGGACGATTTTCAGTAGCGCTGTGTTTGTTCTATTTCGCGCCGACGATACTGTTTCTTCTTGCTCTTGTTCAGGTGGCGGCTTCGGCTGAGGTGGACTATGTAGCAGCGGGTGGTGACTATACTGACACCCACCAATTTCACACCAGCGTGTCTTGCAGTTATGTTGACCGCGTCGAACACGAAGACATTTGAAACACAGCCGTTTCTCTCTTGCTATGTCCCAGCGCGCCGACACATCTTCTCTCTTGAACGAATCACAATTGTTTACCTTGTGATCGCCCTTACAGACTGGGCATGACTCGGGCTTCGGCTGCTGTCCCTCGGCGTGGTAGGTGTGCACTGGCCCTCTGTTTGTTTGCTCCCGCCGGTCGAACTGTGGCACGTGTTCGAGGGGAGCAAAGTTACCGCACCGTTCGGCGGTATGGTCCAAAAACTTAGTCAATGTGACCAGGTCTGGCTGGTAGGCAGGCTGCTCCGGAGCGAAGTCGTAGTAGCGGAAGCGTAGCGTAGGCGGGAACTTTTCTATTACGGCGCGCACTATCTCGGGGTTGTATAGATAGTGCGATCGTCCCAGCGCTTTGATCGTCGCGGTGATGTTGGCCACACGCGACGCGAACACACAGACGTCTTTGGGATTTTCTGTGAGGCGCGGCAGCTCCCGTAGCTTCTTCATTTCTGCCATGACGAGCGCGTCGGGTCGTCCAAATCTTGCCTGAAGAAGCTGCATTACCTCGATCGTCGTCGTGTGTCCCACGAATAAGCAGTGGGCGGCGTCCCGCGCCGGCCCGCGTAGGCACCTCCGCAGTCTTGCTATGGTTTCTTGTTCCGTCAGCTGTGACATTGACTCGTCTACTGCTATCTTGAATGGCAGCCACTCCGCTGACTGGCCGCTGAAGAAGGGTAGGTCAGGAACCCTTGCTGCTATTGCGGGCTGCGCCGCCGACCGTGCGGCGAGAGTGATTGCACTGGCGAGCTCGTGCATCGCCAACTCGTTCGGCTTGCTGTCTTGTCGCGTAGGCGTCTGGTGCTGCGCGGCAAGGTGATGTGGATCTTTGGCGACGTCCCCACCGAGGGGCCTCTGCGCCGTGTCCCATCTTCTATCTTCTATGTTCTTGCGAATTTCCTGCAGCGTAGGCGGCTGGTGCGGCGCTGCAGGGTGATGTGGATCTACGGCGACGTCCCCACCAGGAGGCCTCTGCGCCGCGTCCACTCTGCTATCTTCTATATATTTTCTTATTTCGTGCAGCGTAAGCGACTGGCGTGGCGCTGCAGAGTGATGTGGATCTTCGGCGACGTCCCCACCAGGAGGCCTCTGCGCCGCGTCCCATCTTCTATCTTCTATTTGTTGACGAATTTCCTGTAGCGTAGGCGGCTGGTGCGGCGCTACAGGCTGGCGTGGCTCCCTGGTGATATGGTCCCAGGGGTCCTGTGCCAGGGCCGCTCTTCTATCTATAATCAGTCTTGGTTCCTGTCGTGGCGGCGGCTCCAGCAACGCGGCAGGTTGGCGGTGGTCCCCGGTGAGGTCTTCACAGCAGGGCCTCGTCTCCGTGATCCTCGTCGGGTTTCTATTGATGGGGCCTCGTGCATCGGCATCCACGCGGCACCCGGGCTCGTCGACACACGGCGGTGGTGGCGGCGGCACGGCGTGTAGTGGTACCGATCTATGTTCTGGCACGTTGGGAGGCTCCGTCGTGAGGGCGAGAGTGCTTCTGTCCACCCATTCCGACGTTCTTTCTTCACGGATCGTTCCTTCTATAGAGTCCTCTTCATCGGAAGTTTCTTCTTCAAGGGCGCTGACCTTGGCCTTGGCTAGCTTGACTTGAGCTTGCAGGAGCTCAAGCCTGGCCTCTGTCAGCTCTCGATGTCTTCTGCTGGATGCCTTGGATGCTCTGGATCCTCTGGATCCCCTGGATCCCCTCGATCCCAGGGTCTTCTCAGGTTCGATGGTCTTCGCAGCGTCGGCCGACGTGGCTGATGTGTCTGGGGCCGTGGTGGCAGTACGCGACTCCGTGGCTGTCGCGGACGACGCCGTGGGCTCGGAGTCAGACGCGAGGCCCGACGCGGACACACCGGGACGCGACGCGGACTCCTCTTCAGGCGGAGGTACGACCCGACGCGGCGCGGACTTCATGCTTCTTGTGACCGGCATCTTCTATACAGCAGCTCTTCCAGGTCTTCACCCAGGTCTCATAGTATGCTCAGGACAGTATCCGGCTCGAAGGACCATAAAATGTGGTCAACCACCTTCGACAACGGCAGTCTGGTTTCGCACATTTGCTACTAGAGACTATCGCCGGCCGTCCCGATTACGGCAATACTGTGAGCCCTAGGACTAAGTAGAGCAGCTGTCTTGAGCAGGAGCAGGGTTTCTTCCAAATAAAAGATTTCTTCAGTTGATTTCACTATTTCTTCCTGGTATTGTCTTGAGAGGACTTGTTGTGACTGATTGCCAACCGATTGATTCGGTTTCCTTAACTACCTCAAGGCAATACCGTAAAGACGACCGTGTTTTTATTTCCAAAAATTTCCTTAAACATAACAAATTTTCACTATGAACTATGTACATTTCACACTATATCTAAAAAACTACTTATCCTATACACAAGCGATTTATAACACAGAAAGAACTAATGAGTCCCCGTATTTTGGTATATCACTGACTATTCTATCTTGGATATCCAGGCCGCTACGACAGAGTGAAGTGGCAAATACTTAGATTTTTGCCAAACTATTTTAGTCTATTCTATATATTTCTATTTCTAGGTCTTCTATCTATGACCTAGTGTTCTGTCGTAGTGTACCTGGATAACCTCGACCTGGTATATGTATTTCTATGTATCTATTGTTCTATTTAATACCAAAATACGAGGATGCAATACAAGGAGGTAAGTGAATTATATAAAAAGTGTCCTATTTACTAAATAACACGAAACAGATATTTTTTATGATTGATTATAGTGTGGGTCATTGACTGCTATGTACTGAAACTATTGGATATGACCCACCTATCACCATCTCTGGGAAAAACATAGGTAAAAACCCAAAATCAAACTCGCTAATTAAAAACAAAACTAATACAAAAACTTATCCTAGCTTATCCTAACGACTAACTAAATGAACTTTTATTATAAAAACACTTAAACTAGACCTACGACTATAAAACGACAAATAAATAAAAACGATCTCTACAAACTATCAAAACTACGTGCTAACATGATCAAAACAATATAAAACTATAACTAAACTATACTATACGAGTTCTACCCAACGTGATCAGTGCATTCTGTACAGTAAATACTAGAAAATTACTAAAAAGAAACCTAAAATCTAGACCAAAATTTGCACTGATTACGTTGGGTATCTCTCTTCGCGGGGTTGAACTCTATCCGCGTCGGCGAAAAGCTGCGTCGTAACTGGCGGGCGGTGCGAAGCGGGCGCTGAGATGTTCGATGTCGCGAACATGTCTCCTACAAGGTACTTATAGAAGCGGAGCTGGAGGTGTCGACGCAATCGTGTCTACCTATTAGTTATGGATTTCCACAAAGTAACACCTGATTCAATTAATTACTACACTCATCATCAGAGCTTTTGTCCACCCACTGCAGGTTATAAGCCTCCTCCCCATTGTGCCTCTCTTTACTTTCATGTGTCAGTAGCATCCAAGTCTTTCCAGTTACCTTTGCAGTATCATCACCTCGTGTGGAGTCCGGCTTAGAATAGCACCAACCCAGTGAGGTATGTCGTAAGAGGAGACTAATTCCCTTAGGCATCATGCACATCCTTGAAGCCCAAACCATGTGGCTGCTGGTGCATCTGACCCCACCTCTGATCGTATCGGTCTCCCGTTCCATCAGACATAGGAGGGTAAGAACGAGAGAGTGCATCTCTGTGTAGCGCGTACACATAGGGCCTGTTTCAAGTGTTTTACCACTTCCGAATAAGTTCTTGTTAGCTTAACCGACAGCTCATTTGACATATTCTTCATGCAAAATATGTCAAATCGGATAAGCTAACCAGAATTTATCGAAAAGTGGTGAAACAGGACCTTATATACTTTAAAATATACTATATACTATAAATATTTGCAGTTCGACTAGGAATCCATCATCATCATCAGCCCACCAGGCTGCTGGGTGAGCCACTCCTCTCTTGCCTGATCTCGGCCACACTAAGACTATACAGGGTGTTAGGAAAAGTATCATTAACCTTTAAACTACATACTCTACCCATCAAACTCAACAACTTTTACTATGGGAGCAAACATGTCAGAACAAAAAAAAAACTGCTGTTCCTTACGTTTGAGTCGAGTAGGCATTGCAGTTTAGAATATGGAACAGCAGATCTTTGGTTGCGCTGACAGGTTTGCTCCCATAGTAAAAGTTGTTCAGTTTGATGGGTATAAGTTGTGGCTAAGGTGTACGCATATCTATCAGAGGCGAAAGAGCCGAAGGAGGCGAACGAATCAAATTTTAGAATTGGTTGTATGAAATTCTATGACACCTCGCACACTTATCCGCGGCGAATCGGACGAATCGTCAGAAGAATTAAAAGGAAATTCGTTTCGTTTCGATATGCGAACACCCTTAAAGTTTAATAATACTTTTTCTTACACCCTGTATTATTACAATACTTATCTATTGGTAGGTAAGTAGCTAGGTAGGGTAAGGTATATTTAAGAATAAACATTACCGCTTTAAAAAAAAAAATCTGTCACCGATTCTTTATTTAACCGAAAAGTAAATGGCACCACTAAACTAAGGCTCACAACAACCATTCGATCATTAAGCGTCAATTATAGCAAAGGACAGAAACAAATAGAAAATAAAACGATATACAACAATAGCCCTTATGGGTTACCGCGGGGGACGCACCCCTATCTAAAAATAGTGCTGGGACAGCTCATGACTCGATGGGTGGGATATATCGATATAATGGGAGTGAAGGCGGTTGTGACCTCTATGATCAGTTGACTGGAAAGATTTTTTTCTCTGTGTGTGTAGTGTGTGCCTTTGATATTTATTTATATTCAATATGTAAGATTGAAAGTAATAAATAACAGGTGGATAAAATAGTAGATTACACACCGAGGACAGTAGGGTAAGAAAGGTCTCAGACCTCATCAACCTCGTCGACAAACATGTGGTCTGAGGCTTTGTTATTTACTGTCCGAGGTTATTATACTATTTTTCTCCTCGACTGAGGTGGAAAGCGGCAACTTCGTTTAACGCAGCGGGACGACAATTGACGCTTTCCGTCCGGAGGGGAGAAAATACTATAACTCTCTAAATACGATCATACAGACATGCCAATTTTTATTTAGTTTGAAATACAAAATAAAATCCTTAAATTCTTTATACTCTAGTCTAGACGATTTGGTCAAACATATTCCATCACGCTGGTTCAATGCTGATTGGTAGACTTCACAAATACGCATCCGATTTTTTTCTTCGGCGTTAGGTATGCAAGTTTCTTCACAATGTTTTATTCACTATTCGAGTTGCTTGACTTTCCATACAAAGTGGGCCTCGCGCATGGTACACTTTGCATAGAAACAATTTTTTTTGACTTATACCAAATTATTTTCAACCACTCATAGTAATAATATTCGTTATACCTATACTCCATTTCAAATAGCAACGACTTTTAAGGCTATTTTGAATTAGGTACAGAAACAGTGATTTGAAACACTTCCTCTCACTTAGGCTTAGAACAGCTTTAGTAACGTCCAGTCCAAGATATGTCGGATAGTATATCTTTCAGATAAACAAATTATGTTTGCAAATCAGAATTGGCCAGAAAGCTATATAGGAATAGAAAAATCTTGTCGTCCTTATTTGAAATGAAGTATAAGTAGATCGATTCCTGGAAGATAAGATGTTCTGAGCCTGGTTGTTAATTCAATTCCACATCTATTCAAATACCGCAAGAGTATATTACAATAAAGTAGGTACACATTATTTACGTAGTATTTCTTTATACATGTAGCAATAAGATCCATAATTGCCTGTACTCGTTTTGTCGATTATCGACATCAGCCCCTCACTACCCACGCGGCAGCAGCGGGCGCGGCGGGTCGATCTGATCCCCGATACAATTACACTGTGTAGACTCGTTACTGCACAATCTTCCCAACACTCCTCCGCGTTTGTACCCCTAAACACTCCAATATACACCCTAAATATCGTAACCCAAAGTCTAATTTACTTCAACAAAAACACCCCCAAACTTTCACCTCTTTCAATAGGAGTTTAAACCTAAATACCTTGCGTAGGAAAGCTTTCACTTTTCAGGAATTATTTTAGGGTTAGAACCGAGGGAAAATCAACTCAGTTTCTTTGGTGTTAAGGTGAATATTTGTGTGGTTTTGTTGGGTTTTTCGGAAGGCAGCAGGCTTAAAACTCTCGAAACCAATTCTCGAGGACTCTGAAGGTTTAAAGCCTCCAAACAATGGATGGAACAATTCGATATTTAGCCGATTATAAACGTTGGTTTTAATGCTCTTAGCGAGGTGTGATTTTTGTCTCGATCCTCTAAGTCTAAGTAAATATTTCAACTTGATAAAATTTACTTAAATTGATGATATAATCCGGAATCACAGGCGGAACCAACCAGACCAATAGGTCTAAACTTTGTTGACACGTCATACCTACAGAGACCTACATAAATATTCTTATAATTAACAAACTCACGATAACAAATAAAAGTAAATAAAAATGTGGTTGTGGTTTATCAGATTTCCGTTGAAATTATACAGTTTCACTGCTAGGATAAACCTTTGAGTCTACTTAAACCACATTTTCATTGATTTTCTTTCTATTTGGTTGCATCTTGTATCTTCCCCCTGCATTTTTACTATTAAAAAAAAACAAAATGAACAAAAATATTAGGTATCATACCGTACCTACTTATCACCCACAGAAACCGTCACGTATCGGTGCGCTTGCGCCGCGCAGTGTGCGTCGAGCCGTGTGACGCTGTAATTGGGTGTGTGTCGTGTGCGTTCACCCTTAGACAACTATGCACAATACTTCAGTGCGGTCATCGATCAATTTGTTGATAAATATGGGTAACAATAAATTTGAGGTTAAGCAAACATACTATTATTCTCTGACTATAAAGTCGTGATAAGAATTTTTGAGGAACTAATCATTTTAGTATGGTGGTGTTGCCAGGTTATGCTTGATTTTAACGTTCTTGCGTGGAGACAGCGCCCTCATTTCTTATCAAGACTTTATAGACAGACTGTTCTAGAGTTTACTCGCGACTTCGTCCGCACAAATTAATACCAGATTTTAAGTCAAATCAATAAGATATCAAACAAAAAAATTGTCATCAAAATTGATTTATTTGTTTTTGCATCATACTCGCACAAACAGAGAAACATAGAGACAATAAAATAAACAAAAATTTGTGGAATCAGGGACACCTAAAACCATATCGTAACTTTTTTAAATACCTTTAATGTAGGTACTTATATACAGACTTATTTCTATTACAGTTTTATAATAGTTAAGATGTGGAAGAGTTTAGTTTAGGATGGACCTTTGCCCATCAGTGGGATGAAGAAGGATATTAAAAATAAAAATAAATCTAATGAATCGTAACAAAGGATTTTGGGGTTAAAATTACCTTCCTGGCTTTGATAAAGTATATGTCAAAATTGACAGTCGAAGATACGAATGCGTCGAAAAAAATTGGAACCAGTACTGGTTCCTAAACCCTATACATATACACGCACACATACATAATTTGTAGGGCGCCTCACGCACACCAACCTATGAAACTTAGCCCCTTTTGTTTTATACGGGATAGTGAGGCTCATTCTAGACATATACTTTTTCTAAGCTTCCTGGTTTGGTAATTTTTTGTTGCTGATAAACTCTTCTTTATTTTTTTGAAGAGACACAACATTGCTTAAAGTTATATAACAGAGTGTTATAGTTTTGTATCAATCACTAAATATCGAATATAGATTATAGGTATGAGGAATAAAAATAAATTGAGTAGGTACATAAGATAAAAATAAGTTTTATAAAATAGTTCGAAACATTATTTTAAATCCTATCAAGTAATTACAAAAAAAATTCACTATTAAAAAGAAAAAAAGACTTTATAACAAAAGAATATATCCGAACACAATATTCGATTTTCAAACGCCTAGCGTCGGGAAAATGCCGACGGGAGGTTGCCGACGGCGCGCGAAACGCCGTTTCCCCCCTCTACCAATAGGAGAGAAGAACACGCCCCAACGAGAGCGGGACGAAGCCATGCGGGAAAACCGGTCGCAAGAACGAGATAGCAAACGTGCGTGTGCTTACATGAACGGGGGAAATATGATGCATCTTTGTTGTTTCAGTATCGGTTTCTGTTCGATTATTTATGTATTTCTGTTTTTTTTTCTCTGCGAAAGTTAAGTAGTGCATTAAATAGAATTAGGTAGGTACCTACTTGTTCTGACATTTTTGTTTTGAATTATTTTTGCAAGAATAAGAAATACTTAAGTAATATTTTTTATTAATAATTGTAGTGGTAAGTTAATGATTAAGTTATTATTCGTAATTCTTAGGTAAAACACGTTATCTAAGGTCTATAAATCGAAGAAAGTCAACAAGTATTTAGTAAAGCCTTTATTTCAATTCAAGGTGACTTTATTAGTGTTGTGTGAGAGAGTTAAATTTTGTTAATGTGTGCGTGGTTTCCACAGAGGGGAAAGCGCGCCTGTACACTGAACAACCAACGTTATATTTTGAAAATGGAATGCCTTACAACTTTTTTCGAATATTCAAATGGCATGTTCATTTTGTAGAAAAGAATTTGAAAAAGAATTTTAAGCTTTGCAATTCTGGATTCAAATATCCTTTTTTGACTTGAAATAAGGGAAATTGAACTTTGTGTTTACGAAACAAAGCTGACACTCGTAACCACAGAAATAAATAAAGATTTTGACTTATTTCTGTGTTCGTAACTTTGTTCTATTCCGTTAGCTATGGCTTGAGATGTAAACACACCTCTAAGCGAAAACATAGGTAACCTACATTTCAAGTAAATTTGCATTTATGAGTAGTTATTTTATGGAGTTGAGTGTTTGATTTAGACGGAAATGGTTAGCGTTTCTTTCCAATAGAGTCTTACCAGCTCTACAATAATCAAACGAATTTTGCAGCTCTACAATACAAACATTGGAACTGTTTTATTAAAGAAAATTATTTTTGACCATCAAATATTCATCTGAATTAGGTATCTAATGCATTTATAAGTTTACACCATGTATAATTTTCCAAGTAGTAACAAATATTATTTTTGTGTTTTTTTACATTTATGTATTAAAACATGTATATTCATAACTTTCTTGCGGGCATCCCCTTCACAATTATTACAGATGCAACCAGATTATGTATTCAGAGTTTATTTATGAATTCATTGCTATAGACAGAGGGTACATCTCATTAAAAAGTGAAATTATTAATTCCATTGTTTTTGTGTCGAAGCCATTATGTTAGGGGGTAACTTAAGGGGTCTTTAAGGTTAAAAAAACGTTTTTAGTAATGTTCCTACTTAATATAACAATGTTCGCAGAAATTTAGTTCATTTGAATTAAGAACTTTAAAACTAACTATTTAGGGTTCCACAGTTAAACAAGGAACCCACATACTTAAAAACCTGTCAAATAAACGGTATCTTCTCCTGCCGCTAGATGGCGTTGAGCGAAATTAAAGCGCGCTATTGATTGGTTTCATGCTTTCTTTAGGTAATTTAGACTACCTCACAATCTGGATCTGGTTTGCTGGTGTCCGAATCAGTATAAAATGGCCAAACCCTATCATAGGTGAGACCGACAGCGACACGCTAGTGACCGGTTTTTTGAAATCATTGTATGAAATATTTACTTATTACTTATTCAACTCATAATATAATATTAATTTTTTATTAGTTTAATCGAAAAATGGGAAACTAATTAAATTTAATAGAGATCATTACAATTGATTAGAAAATATCTTTATCAACTTTGAATTTAACTTCCATGCATTCACTATCTAATCTAAAATAGAAAACATTTTTTTGACTTAAAAAACGAAATAAGCCTTTACAAAACTGCAGTAACCCAGAAACCGCACAAAAAGCGAGGCGGTTTGCGGAAGACGCCGCACGTCAAATTGGCTGCATCTCGCTCTAATCTGTAACCTATCGGTGAAAAGAATGCTCGTCCTTTTTAATGCTAAACGTGGTTCAAGTTAGGAGTGAGAGCGGGATAATTTTCCTTACTATTGTTCCAAAGTATTGTAAATAGGTGTAAAGTTATAGGTAGCCCTTAGGATTCTACTGCAAGACAAAAGCCTACTTTCATCAAGGAAGGTGATATTTATAATTACGTTGTTCACAGATGTGTTATATAGGTATTATTGCCTATGTACCCATTTGCTCAGTTGTATTATTGTAATAAATGCATTTTATTTGCAATTACTTTTTTTTCTAATATTAAATAGTTTGATTTGTGCAAATAAAACATATTTATAACCATTTAGTAAAAGATTTCGCAAAACCTGTACGATCACATGCCATGAAGATTTATCGAGAAATAAAAGAGGTTGAACATTACACCGCTGCCACCCCTATCTTGCTCCAAGCTCCAAATCTATCGGCATGCACAAAGCATTCGTTACTTAAAGCCGAGCACGATATGTTGTGAGTTGCCACTGATGCGTGTAAGGCGATGCAGCTGTGCCAGCCCTATTGAAGGGCTTGGTTTTTGCGAATCTAGATAATGTTTGATGCTGTTCTGGTGTGGTACAGAGAAAAGTGTCGAAATTAAAATTTTCTCCTTCTTGTGCTATCTGCATCTTATGAGTACTAGGTACAGTATTTATGTCTTAAAAGTTGTAGAAGGGGAATAGAACTTTAACGAATCGATTGTACACATTTTTAGTACGACTGTTTGAGCCACGTGTATAGGTATGTTGTTCGTAAAAGAAACTGAATATTTTCATACAAACAGTTAACTGTTTTGATTAATTTGATAAATTGAGACTACCTACCTACGCTAGAAAACTCGATACTTCTTCTTCTTATCGTGTCAACTTCAAATACGATACTTAAGAGTCAGTTTGTACTATAGATGTGTTTTTCAGAAAAAACTCTAGGTGGGTACGTTATCTTTTAGTTGGGAAACTTTTTTTGACCATAATAATTAAAGATTTCTTGAATATTAACGTCTATTCTAATATCAATTTAATAAAAAGAATATAGAGCTCTTGAATATTTTCGCACAATAGCTCAGCCATCGGTCTAAACGCAATATTACAAAAACGCTACAAGAACAATCCCTTACAAATGCGAAAGTACAAAATAAAGTTATCGATGCGTATATTAAGGATCAGACTCCATTCACTCAAGGCATGAGTGCAAATACAAAAAAAATGTAAAGAAAATACTATGGCTCCGCGTATCTAGATGTCCCGCTGCGGTGCTCGACATTGTTCTTAGACAAACACTTTCTTTACACAACAAAAAAACCATTATTTATTTTTTACTAAATCACCCGTGACCTATTGTGAACCAACGATTTTTGATGGTTGACTTAATATGAGTTAAAATTTTTAAATTAGCGATAAAAGCATTGTTACCTTTTGTATTAAAACGTACAAACTTCCTAATCTATTTGAAAAATGCCATTTACGTCCCAAAAACAAAAGTTTTTGACTCGCATTCACATGGGGGTGATAAAAAAATGACGACTCAATCAGTACTCCATAACCGACTAACCAGGCGAATCGAATACCATGACATGGTATCACAGAATCTCACAATAACTAAGTAAGAGCGTGAAATTAGGCCGATACAAATTAGGGCTAACTCATTCTTTGCATGAGCTGGCGTGACGGACGCCGCGTGTCCGCCATTGTTGAGACTCGGCGTGCGAAAGCGATTTTGTTGATTTTAGGACATTGCTCGTTTTGGCGGGCGGCCGTCGTGATTATGACGTTGTAGGTTTAATTGTGTGTGACGCAACGTTTCTTTGATATTGAAATAATGCGTTGTATTATGTTCATTTCTACCGGATTTTTGATAAAGTACTTTTTTGTTCCTAAATCAATAGCAAATGCAGTCAAGTTAATCTATGCTTGATGACAGTGATTGCACTAATAAGATTAAAACTTCACAGATTGTTAAATTGCTCGCATATAGTCGAACACCAAAAATGGTGCCCACCGAAACCACCTGATCTGATGTGTAGAGGCTTGTAGAGCAAGAAATAATAATTCGTCATTCGTCAAACTGAACGAGTAGTAGAATGTTTAATGAATTGGAAAAAAATTGCTTGGATTTTATTATGAAAGAGCCTTTGACAACTAAATGGCAGTAAACTACAGACTTTTCTCAAAATTACCTATACCTATAATTATCTATAGGTACCTAAGTATACTATGTAAACTATAACTAGATCCCTATCTACCAAAATGTAAGAGCTTTCTGCTTATCCGTCAAACCTTTTATATCAGACATTACAATATGTTATAGTCTAAGAGAGGACTGCCCAAACTCTACCTAATGCAAACTCTGACTCTTATCTTTTTCAATGTTAAGTTTGATAATATAAATTATATCTTAAGGTGATGTGATATATTTTTGGTGCAGATTATGTGATTGCGTTTGATATTGTGTTGAAATTTAAATAAGGTTGGAAATATACAAGATTTTATCCATTCTCAAGATAATCAGAACATTTTCGACAATAGATACATGGGTAGATCAACTATTTTTTGTCCTCACAGTACTGTTTAAAAAAACGTTTTTATTCCTTTTTTCTTGACATTCATTAATTTTGAAAGATGGATATTGTATCTAATGATATGATTCTTCTACACACATGCACATTGCACCATTTGTGTTGAACTGCTAGAAGTTTTTAGCGGTTGTCCGATAGACCAAAAAGCGTGGGGACAACGAAATAAAGCGTCCATCGGACAACCGCCAAAATTCAAGTAAAATTCAAGTAATTTTGCAAAACCGTGTATGCATTTAATAAATGCAATCCTTAGTTATTCAACAAACATTAATTTTTGGGGCAAGCAAAACCTGAGCTTGAGATTGAGCCTGAACATTGACAAAATTTTATGCAGATGACTGGGACTAGGTATGGACAAAAAATAGTTGATCTACACACAATATGTATACAAGTGACAAATACTGTTGAGAGTTTCATTGTGTGTTTTGAGATTTCATGATATTGCATGAGTGTCCTATAAGTAATTGATTGAATGTCCTGGCTTGTGAAAAAATATAAATTTTTGACTTAACTCAATAGTCAATCAGTCTTATAGATTAATTATAAATATAATTATTATGTTTATATTTTTTTCTACAATTAGGTAAAGTTTTAGCACAGCCAGCTCTTATACTATGAAGTCATGAACATAAACTTTTCATACGAGGTTTGCAATAAAACGTGTTATGTGCAGTTTACGATCTACGCCTCAGTAACTTGTATTGCTTATTGCAATGGTAATAAGGTTGATATTCCTCAATTAAGATAAAATGCTTAGGAAATAGTCTAGTTAGGGCAGGGAGCTTAGATTTTGTTTTATTCTAAATATAAGGTTGGCAATATTATTAAGAAAACTAACGTTGGTCATGTCTGGTTTTCGTCGCTAGCATTAGACGGTAAATGAAGTAGGTATGCAATTTTTTGCTCATCCATCGTAATAATAAAACAAAAGACGAGAAATAACATACTTATTAGGAAAATCAAGATTCCGCAATAAAATAGGAAAAACAGCAGTAAAATAATGCATGATCTTGCATATAAAAATTATATGGAGTTATTTCATTTTATGACTTCAGATTTATGAATTTATGGAATAAAAGAGTCTAGATGGGTGAGTGTACAGAAAATGTATAAAGTTTTAAAACAGTTTCAGTTAGCAATGGACATTTAATCTATTAATTATAGTAATGATCCAAGATTAATCTATGCTAAAGCCAATGACATCTATGTTAGATTTTTTTTTTTTTATATTTTTATAAAATCAGGTTTTAGAGATTTTTCCGATTCAGAACAACAGCAATTTATAGAAATATAAGACAAAACTGTCCTAAAATGTACGTAAACAAAATCCAAAATTAAATTATTAAATATCTTTACAAATTAAATAACTACTTAAACAAAACTGTAAAACACATTCTGAAACAATTATCTATCTCGCTCTAAGTAAACTACGTATAGGTATGACAAAACAAGTACCTATTATAAATATAAGTCATGTTTTGAGGTTAGATTTTAAGAGAATCTAATTGAAAAAGGATAATGTCACATCAACACTTGTACACATAAAGGTTTGAGAATGATAATATGACTGATCTGCTAGTCAACATCAATCTAAGAATCAGTCCAAAATGACACCTATAAGTAAGTAATGAAACATTTGATATCAAAACATAACCCCAAAACTAAAATACTCCGAAAAAAACCACTTCATAACACACCTAACTTACAAAGCACTAAACTTTCCAACCAAACCAATCATCATTACCAATAAAACTGTAGTATTAAAAATACAATCCATTCCTTAGAAGACAATGCCATACCACACTCTTTTACCGACTGCCGCGTCCGATGTGGGCGTATAGCGGTGTGCGTGTGTGGGTAGGGGTGAATGCGGCTGTGTGCCACCCCAGGCCGGGAGCCCAGGCCCCGCCCTCGCTGCTCACACGGCTGAGTTGAAATCAGATGGCTCGGGCAGTCGCCACCGAGCCGTGTCATCGTGAAACGGTTCGCAGCTTCCAAACGTGCTCTCAATACTTAGGGCATTCGATGATTTCGCGCTACACTGCCCATTGCGTTTAGATACTTGACAAATTATAACAATTTTTTTCCATAAGTTGTTCGTTAATTTTGCCGGACTGTGTAATTTTGTTTAGTGTTGTGTTGACTTTTTGTGAGTTTATTTTTTTGCCGGCGCCTGATTCGTTTAGGTAGGTGGTTTGTGTTTAACTATAGATTGTATACTAGGACAATAGTTTCAAAGTATGTTTGTTGTGATATAGGCTAGGTACCTACATTCCACAAACTAAGCTGAATTTGCAATGTTTATACTTGAAAAACCTTGCCCACTCTATGAATATTTCCCCAGCATTTATTTAGGATTTTTAACCGACTTCAACAAAAGGAGGAGGTTCTCAATTCGACCCGTATGTTTTTTTTTTTTTTTTTTGTAGTATTGAAATTTTAACAATACCTACAAATAGAAATATAACCAAGCTTTACTTAAGCACAAAATTACAGTAAACCTGTCAATACATATTGACACACCTACAATACTGCTACGGCGTAGCACAGTGGCTACGATTTTCACAAAATATTATTTTGTTGATATGACATTTACAAATAATGTTATACTTAATCAATAGCTGTAAAATATCTATAGAAATTTATATGTTTAAACGTTAAATTAAAATACATATTCATAGATTCTGCCTAATTTTAATACTTAATAGTACTTATATTATCTACAAAAATAAACTTTTGACTTATTGTTTCAACAAAACTTGAAATTTTTAAATGTCATAAATTGTAATTCAACTAAAACGATGTAACTCAAACAATCTTAAATATGAAAACCGTATCAGAAACGTTTTTTTCAAGAATTAAACGATAAGAGAAATTCAAAACTACCTGTGCCATAGAAGACCCAATTTCGCCCCATTTGTAACATGATATTTTTGTTTGACTAAAGCATCCTGGTTTTTTTTTCAAATTGAAATCGAATCATTAAATTTAATATCTATTGTTAAAGATAATTCGTAATAGTAAACATTTGGTCTCATTGTAAATTTTTTACCAAGGAATTTGATACGTTTTAAAGGCCGTCTGTTGAATTTTTGCAAGACAAAATTTGCAAAATTTGGGTTACAATATTTTTGATGATTGGCTGTAAATAGAATAAAAACTTCATAATTATATGAATGCATCGGATGTCTTCAATAATTGGTATATGATAGGAAAACTAAAGGTGGCGAAAAGCTATAAAATAGGTATTTAAGAAATATGTCAGATTTTTTTTTAAATCTTTATCTTCGAACATTATTAATCCTTATGATAAAGAAACATGTCATAACGAATATTTTTGGTATCACAATTATTTTATCTTATAAATAAAATAGCCAAATCGTAACAGAATACTATATCTCTTCAAAATTTCACTTTGATCTTGCCGAGTAGCAAAGAATACACCGAGCCGGCCTATTGTCAAAACCGTGCATGTCCAAAACTCGTAATTTCGTTAAATAGAGATCTCGAGGCTCATTGTTAAGAGCAAATAATTTTTGCGGTAAGCGATACTTGGAGTACAATAAGTGACAGTGATGTGGGATCGGCCAATTTTGTACAAAGATGTTAGCAAGTTTTTTGTAGTTTGACGAAGTAGATATTTTGGACTTAGTCTAGTTTGACGAACTTAGCTATGCGATTAATCAATAAATTATGATAAAATGCATCACACTCTTTAAAATACTAATTTAAATGTGAGGTATTTTTGTAAAACTCAGGGAAGTTTTACTATACCTAGTAGTTTAAATGTATCATTTAATAACAAATAAAAAAAAACATGAATAGATAGGCAATCGATATGTACCAACCGTTTCCCTCAGCCTTGAAAAATGTTATCTACAATTCTACAGTTTAAAAATTACAGTTTTATCTTCTAATAGTATATTTCTTTAAACACATTTTTTCTAAAAAGACTGACATAATTCTAACAACATAAAATTAATGAAAAATCGACAAACAGCGCCATAAAGTCTACAAGGCTCCAGTCAAAAATCAATAAATCGAATCCCTCGCGACAAAACGTGCCGACAAAGTTGCAAAAGTACTTCTTTTCATACTTCTATTATTTATACTTGAAAAGCCAATGTTCGAGTGTTGACACCCCTATTATGTAACATCTCCCAGGGGTGCCTCTCGCTACACTTTGACAATTTTTTTCGAACTATTAATGACATATTTTTTGACAAAGAGAGACTTAACCATTGACAGTTTTGTTAGAATTCTCACATGATGTCATTACACGGTGCTGAATGCAATTTTGCTACTACGCTTCTTCGAGTTACCGCGGTAAACGTTAATAATTATAATTATGTTAATACATTTTATTGTTCAGGATAATAAAGTTTTTTTTCGTTTTGTAGAATACGTTTTTTGGCTTAGACCCTGTAAGACACATTTTTGAATTTTTAATGTTTTGTAAGTAATCCTGAATGCCGTGAATATTCTACAAAAATCCATGATTAAGAAAATGATTGTTATAAAATAATTATGAATAAAACATGAAACAATGTCGTAAAACTATTTTGTTTTGTTTATAAAAAAAGAACTTAAATCTAAAATTATTATTAAATATCAAAAATACAACTTAGACTTAGTTCACAAAAACAAGACATTAAAACGCTAAATAATCTTCTTATAACTCGATTTTCGACTCCCAGTGTTACGATACCTAAGTCTTATTAGCCAAAAATAAAATAAAAAACAAAAATTAAAAAATAATATAATCTGAGGCAGGCTCAAAATAACACCTCTTCGGTCTCAATAGCCTACCCTTCCGACGATGGGGCTTAATAAGGATTAAGATAGAGCCTTTTTTAAAGTAAAAAGCTTTCGATGTATCTCGCATTATGTTTTATTTTAAACGAAGCTTGATTTAAATATGCCGATGACATTTCAAAGAGTTTAATGTGCTACTAATAAAAACTGTTAACTTTTCGGCTTGTCTAGACGGTCTACGTTTTTATAGAGTTGAGATTAATGTTTCGGATGAAATAATAAATGTCTGAATTAAAAGCATAGTCTTAAATAAGTCTATTTAACATGCAAATAAATAATTAACTCAAAAAAATAAAGTTTACCCTCTTTCCATCTTGAATATACATTCGTGGTCTTGATTAATTTTTATATGTATGAATTTGACTGACTGAGAAAAGGAATAAATCTTAAATCCGTCAAAACCGTGATTTTATTTAGAATACTTTTTAGGGAGCTATTCCATCAGGATAATTCTACAAAAATGGCTTTGAAATGTGTAGAAAATTTAAACAAAAAATAAAAATATCTTTTGAGTTAAGCTCGCCTTTTTGCATCATTACATATTGACATTTTTGTATAATTAGGTATGTTGTTTTTGAATACAATAAAGGTACTAAGAAAGAAAGCAAAAAAGAAACTCAATTCTTCAACAGTATTCCGAACTATGCTAATGTTATGTGAAAAACATTTCGACCGAAAAAAGTCTACTGCTTGTATAAGCTCAGAGCTCTTATTGATTTGTGTTGGAATAAAAAATACCAATAAATACATTTTATGGTATTGATTGATCGGCAAATAAAATCAGGATTACAGAGAAACATGGTACAATTTTACTTCTAAATAAAGCACTCATCTATCCAATAAATCCGAGATTAGCAAGCAAGAAGCTTAAATTGTATGTGTACTATACTAGCGAGTAAGTAAATATTACAAAATGTAAGTACTCGTACTATCTAGTCGATAATAAATATTGCCCTATTCAGGGTCAAATTGAAATCATTGGCACCCTTTTAAACTTTAACTTTAAAAGAACCATTTTTTAGAAATAAATGATGATATTAGGTGAGACAAAATATTTTTTTTAAATCTTATTTCCGAAGTTATAGACCACTGTGCAAGTAGCGCTAGCATGACAACTGAAGGTGAAGATGCCTTCTAGTGTGCCACAATGGTAGCAGATTGATTTATCGTGCCGACACAACGTGCGTGCCATAACCTACTGTATCTATCTGATGTTTGTACCGATAGCAAGTTCAAGTTGAAGATTATTTTAGTGGGCAATTTGGTAACATTGTAATTATAATTGCGAAATTGTATAAATGATTGGTGACGCTGTGGAAATTAATACTTATGTTATCACTTATCACTATCTATGGCAGAAACCGTCGTATGATTTAAAAACGGGATATTTTTTGATGAGCAAGTTTATAAAGAATACCTAATAGATATGTTATTTCAAGTTTTCAACACTGGATTTTCTGTAAAGGAAAAACATCGTGAGGAAATATTATGTATGATTTAATTTCGATGCATGTATGGTTGGTACCCACTGTCCATTATAAGTGGCGACGGACTCACCACCCGTCACATTATTTAGTAAGACTTTTGATACTAGTTAAAAGTGGATGTTCTGAGTTTTCAGAATATCTCTAACTACATCGCGGAATATAGTCGTGAGCATATGCTTCTGCTGGATCAACACCGCTCACATACATAATAACATTTTAAAAAATGTAGTCTTTTATATGGCTCCCAAATTGTGTACCTAACAAGTTTAAAAAACAACAGAAAAGTATCATTCAACAATTTAGCACAACAAAGAAATATCAGTTATAAAACCAATTTAGAAATCCAGAACATGCGGCCGACTAAAAATTGATTTGCTGTCTGTATTAAATGTTCTAAATCTGTTTTAAATCAATGTAACAAATCGTTCGGCGTGGCTTTGTGCCGACCGTACAAACGAGCGTGATGTGATGTGCACCTAGAGAAAGTTATTTATTTCTCTTCTGACAGTACTTCGAGGACTACTGACTTGAACTCTGAGACCTGTAGGCCTAGCATGCCACCCCCGAGAAAACGACAAAATTCGAGATGTGTCTCCATCCTTGTAATTTTACGTATGCCAGAAAGAGCGCACATGACGTTTTTCTCGTTAAAACGCTTTGTCGTGGGTGGCATGCTAGCCGTGCAGGATATACAAAGTATTTATAAAGAAAAAGAATGACAAAATTGAAAAAAAATCTGTGAACACAATAGAAATTTAAAAATTGTTACAGGTATTTTAAAATAAAACAATGTTACCTGCTGGTATTAGTATCATAATATAATGTGGTCCAACTGGCTCGCTTTGTAGGTAATTGATCTACATAACATAATGAATCCTCCACTTGCTGGATTAGCCAATATTTGGCTGAAAGAATACAGTCAAATAAAGTTATTGATAGGCCAGATAGTATATGAGTTTTATTAGTTTTACGAAGACACTAATCAACAATTTGTAAAACTCATCTACCTATCTATATCTTCTATAAGATGTAATACAATTATTAATCGGGGGCGTTTAGGATGCGTAATGGAATGTATTGATTGATACGATTTTTTGGAATATTTGTCTGTGTTTATCCACGCATCACATAAAAACTACTGAACTGATTTGCAGCATATGGCTTAGTTTGATTAAACATTTATTCCAAAATCGGTTCAATATTTAAAGTCTGTGGCCTGCGCGTGCAATGTCACGCGCGCCATTAGTTATACCTTACACTTTCGCTGCTAAGCTCAAAACAATGACATTCGCGCAGTGCTAACACTGTGGAATGCTATACGATTCTGACTCAAGGTGTGAGTCATGAGCACTGCGGCCCATATGTCACTGACCTACCAGGTAGGTCGTCAGCAGTTAAAGTGTGCTCATCATTAATAAACGAAAATATTTATCAAAATTTTGGAAAAGTTTGCATTTACCTACTTTAGGCTAATAACTTAAAAATCTCCCTCTAAAACTTCTTCACTACGTAAACTTCTGAGTTTTAGAATTACAAAAGAGTGCATCTTCTTTAATGCAAGTTTTCTGATTCTCAAGCAGCGGTTTTCTGAAAACTTAGAGACTAACTTCTGGGAAATGTAGCGTAACACTTAGATAGCAGAATACTTTTGCAGTTAACTCCCCTCAAATTACTTTAACTCTATAGCACTATACTGAACGCACCGAGCGCTAGTTCAGTATTTTCACATTGCATCGAATGCGCTATTCTAATAATAAAGGCCTCCGCACATTGCAGCGATATTATCGAGCGATATTATCGACAGCGATATCGCAACACCTTACACACTGCAGCGATTCCGCGATTCGCGTCACGCATGCGCCCCACCACTGAATGTAGTCGAAAGAGTTGCGATAATATCGCGGCAGTGTGTGGGATCGAGCGCGTCCCCATACAAAATGTACGGAGAACAATTATCGCAAAATCGCAGCAATATTATCGCTCGATAATATCGCGGCAGTGTGTAGGATCGCGCGCGTCCCAATACAAAATGTACTGGAAACAATTATCGCAAAATCGCAGCGATATTATCGCTCGATAAAAACGCTGCAATGAGCGGAGGCCTTAAGTATTATAATATAATATGGTATCCTCTAATTTACTCTATTTGAATGAACCCTCCTAAAATAAACAACTACAAAAATTGCATTATCCAACACAAAACCAAAAAACATCACACGAATACGATGACACTTCAAAATTCAAAGAACCCACTAAACATTCGTACCCTATTACTTTTGACGTCATATCACTGTTAATTATGTACATAGACTATACGAGTACAGACTGAAAGCCGGGCTTGTATTTTTTTAATGTAGTAAAAAGGAAGAGCTCGGCTTTGACGTTTGAAAGTTACGCGTAAGAGCACTCAGTGAAATAGGTATGATGTTTTGTGACGTTTTTGTACGCACGTGCCGTCGGAATAGAGGACTATGGCATGGATTTTTAAATGAAAACGTCACAAAATACCCTTTTAGAGACATGAGGGTATTTGATTTTCGGTGAATGTAAATTGTACGTTCTATACCAAAAATCCCGTTGGACCTGAAATAGAAATAGCTGCCAATATTTTAAATTGAGATTCGAATCGAAAACTATAAAACATGAAAGTAGTTATACATTTTGTACCGCTAATAAAAAGCATGTACAGGTTGATGAATAAATCTGCAGCAAATTGTTTGTGAAAAAGCAAAAATTCCGCATCTAAACAGAATCCCGTGGAATTTGATTACAAAATCTATTCGCTACTAAAGAGCGAGGCATTAGGCACCTGCGACTCTCTCGAATCAAAGCGGATCTAATGAGGTGTGCAAAGAGGAACTCACCAGACATCCGATCCGATCCGAGTCGAGCTCTATGGAAATACGGACCACAGAGAATGTAATGTAAACTGTTTTCAAGATTAGGAATTCTATTTTTGAATTTGTTTGAAGTTTGAATATAAATTCTAGCAAGTATTTTATAGTTTTTTGCTCTAGTTTACTAATATAATTGGTTCTTTGTCGGAAATCGTCATCATCAGCCTCTATTATACGTGCCACTTTAAGGCACGGACCTCCTCTTATGAATAAGCGTGAGATGGAGTGAAACATACCCTCACAATACCACGATGTTTTTCATGTAAGCATAAAAGTTCACAACTTTTTTATTAGCAAGTCGCATATCATTGAAGTGTGAATAAAAATATATGACTTATTATAGGGAAAAAACGATGATTCGCTATCAGTCTAGTAAACTTATGTGGTTCATAAAAGTTCATTAATACGTTAACATTAAATTTTACCTATCTACAAGGTGTTTCATAAGTAAGAATAAATTTTTGAAACTCTTAAGGGGGTTGTTAAGACTGTCAAACTGAACAACTTTCTCTATGGGACCAACATCGAAATCGCGAAAAAAATTATTTCATATCCCATACATATTTTAGCTCTAGTCGATTTGTAGAGTATAAAACATAATTATTTTTTTTTCGCGATTTCGATATTGGTCCCATAGTGAAAGTTGTTAAGTTTGATGGTCTACACCACCCCCTTAAAGGTTTATTGTATTTTTGTAACACCTTGTATACTAACAAAAACTTATAGAAAACTATAAAAAACAAAATCAACACAAATTCTTTACCCAACTTCAGAACTAGGAATACTTCAAAAGAGTACTTAGGAATAAGAAACTTATCGACAGACTAACATTATCTCAGGCTAAGCTTGAATATAAAATGGTTGCCGACTTTACAGAGCGTACACTACTCTTAGCATCAGTGTTGCCATGTTAGCGCTTACGGCGTTAGATTAAGCGCTTTTCCAGACTTACTCAGAAGAATAAACCGGGTTTGTTTTACTTAAAATCTATGTATTGTCCCAGGTGTAAATAAAGCCACTTCCTACTTCTGGGTGTCGTACATCTTACTGCAATCGTCGGGCTGTTGTTCATTTGTAGGTAGGCCAATGTATGGCAGTGGATTTTATACAGGTTCTAATAATGATGTTTTTTTTTTTATTTATTATTAATGGACTTCTTGCTTGTGCGTTAGCACCGCATTTCCGCCAATGTCAAGTGATTTGAGGGAGTGTCTATCCAATCTCGAGGATTGTTTTTGAGTAAGAACAACTGAGAAGGATTTTGGAGCCTCGTGGCAGGCTACTTTGTCTACATGCATCGTCTCAATACCGGATTACCATTTTTTTTCATTTAATAAATGCTTCCACTACAAAATCTCACGCATAATCTATCTATAGGCTGTAATTAAATGAATCGACAAACAAATAATTAGGGGTGGTTCAAACCATTACAATGAATAACTTTTACTATGCATGCAGTTTTCTTTTTGTTCTTTCAGGTTTTCTCCCACATAGAAAAAGTGGTTCAGTTTCATTGTCTGAACCACCTCTAAAAATTGGTCTAATCATTCCAACCCTGTAAACGTTTTAATGATTAAATTATCGGTAGATTTTGTAGGAAAGCTTCGATAAATCTTACCAGCTAGCGAAAACAGGCGCTTTTTCATTGACTTTATCTCCAAAAGTCAGCATAACCCTGGCAACACTGCACAGCATACCGCTGAGCCTTTGACGTACTCAGACGGCCACTTACATTGAAAAAACTGTGTTTTTTTAACATCAGCTCCACGTTTACGTACTTTCCCCCGATATTTGTTAAGTAGATGTGTTCCTGCGAATGTTTTTACGATGTCTGCAAAGTTATAAATGAGATTCTTTTGGAATTAAGCAGTTCAATTTTCATAAAAAATGCGGAGGTTTTATTTTGAAGTTGTATTTTTGTTATTACTGAAACATCGTTTGTTATTGTTAACTGACGGCAAACTTAAGACTTAAAAACATCATTGGGGCAGGTAGAAATTGATATAAATACTCTAATAGATATTTTGGTAGGTACCGTACTATAACATACAGGGCGTAAGCATAAGCATATTATGCTCACGACTATATTCCCCGATTGTTCTGAAACCTCAGAACATCCACGTTTCACCAGTAGTACCGAAACTCTGTCCAGTGTGACGGGGGGTGAGCCCGTCGCCTCTTATAAGGACGGTGGGTACAATACATGCCTCGAAATTGAAGCATGCAGGTTTCCTCACGATGTTTTCCTTCACCGAAAAGCCAGTGGTGTTACAAATCGTACATAAATTCCGAAAAACCCATCGGTACGAGTCGGCCTGGACGGGGATCGAACCATCGCCTCCTGCACGGCAGGCAAGGTTACTCGCCACTGGACCAGCACGGCTTCGTATTCAATAAATATTTCAATATTTTATCGTTATGAAAATAACTGCTAAATCCTTACTAACTGTTAAATCACACTACACAAATTACATCAAACGCAACGCAAAAAACACATTTAAGCCCAATCTAAGATCTCAAACGTCTATAGCAAGCTAATTATACTAATTAAAACCAACTTTTTGTTCGTACCACAAGAAACGTGATACGTTTCGAAGTGTGGTACTGATAAACAAGCATAAAGGGACCGGTGATCGTGCGCATTGATAAGAAAGACGTTTGATTGGCCGTGATGTATCATATAGACCAAGATCCGACCGTAAATTTATGCATCTATTTGTTTGGTTAACGAAATGTGATTTAAGTGAACGTTTATACGGGGGTTTATACAACGCTGCCGGGTTGCCTAGCAAAATCTTGCCGCAAGTACCTTTACCATGATGTTTTATGGTACAATTTTTTACACCAATCTATTTGGGAAGTAAATGAGGTGCCATCTGTACATCTACCATGAGTTGCTATCGAAAAATGACATTACAATACCAGAGTCGATAGCGTATAAACGAGCATCGAATGGTATTCGACTAAACTCGCACCATGAGTTACATAAACATTTTCTATACTCGCTAGTGTTAGCTCGATTGTTTATGTTTAGTCTAGCTCGATTGTTTAAGTTATCGTGTCGTCGTGTTGGTATACACGTAGTTACGTGTCAACTTCACAACTAATGAAGCTGTTTCTTTCTAACTATACTCAAAAGACAGAGTATGATAGATATTCCCAATTAAAAGCGTCATAGGACCTTCATAGAGATCGTCGCATTAGTCGCATAGTGATTGTTTAATTTATATTGGTTTTATTTTGTCAATGTGACGTTGTATTGTGCTGTGAATAGTGATTGTGTTTGTTACCTACGAAGTTTTTAAAGAGTTTAAACGAAAATAAAATTAGAACCAGTGTATCACAATTCCAGTTACTAGTGGAGTATACGGAAATCGAAAGGCATGTACAAAAATAAATCTAAGTAGGTAAACAAAAAGGAAGTTATTTTACAATAGGTATAAGGGTTGTAAACTTAAATGCTTTTTCAACATTACTTTACATTTGACATTATTTTACATCAAACGAACAACTTTTACTACGGGACCAACTTTGAAATAGCAAAAAATTAGCTGTTTCATACATTTCCGTCATTAAAGGTGGTACTCCAACTTACTTCAAAGACTACTTACTACAAAAGATAATTTTATAGGCTTTTTCTGGATCTGAACAACACATTTGAAAAAAGAAGAAAAAATCACTTAACATTTATTTCAAACTTTAGAACCTATAAAAAGTGTTGACTTTGAATTATTGTAAGCCAGTTTTTATGGCGAAATATTTCGTTTCTAGGGGTTTGGCGGAATAGTAGATGAATGCAGTTTAGAGTGGTTATTCGTTAAGACGTTATTTTGACAAATAATACTCTAAATTAATCAACTTATTGTCAATCGACAAACTTTCACTATGCATTCACGCTTGATTATGCTAGTGAATGACTTCACCACTATCGTAACGGTATTTCTCGACAACGTATGTCAAATTTATGACTCATGGTACCGAATTTCTATAGTAACTGCCGCAAAACGTCAATCGCTAGCGATATGATTTCGATAGGTTTTTTACCAGACTGACTCATACTACCGATTTTAGTTCTTTCAGTGACCGCTAGGAGGCGCTGTTCAATTTGCCATAGAAATCTGTTTCACCCTCGCTAGCGAGTTCACTCACTGTAAACTCATGGTAAAGCTACTGAAGGAGACCAAGTTCGCAAACAAATAGGTGCATAATTTTGCGGTCGGATCATAGTATAATATTTGTTATTGTGGAGAGTGGTGCTACCTTGGTGGTTTCACTGGGAAATAGTTTTGTGCAGGAAAAAGTAGGTACCTCTCTACCTAAGGAAACGCAATTTCCTTTTTTAGAGGAAATTGGATTGGATCGAAACTGGGGAAAAAATAAAGATATGATGGTTCATTTTCAACTGAGGCAGCTTGAAATTACTCAGATGTCAATTACAACTAATTTGTCTTTACCAATCCGCATTGGGACCGTGTGGTAGAGCGGGGCCATTTCTAATACCTATGGCCCGCTCCCTTTCACATTTATCCATGAAAGAAGGCCTGGAGTGCGATTTTTGAATGTCAAAAATACTATGGAGATATGCATCTTTTTACTGCTGATTTGACTTTCAGAAATCATACTACAGGAGAGCGATTTTTGAAAGTCAAATCAGCAGTAAAAATCCAATCCAAAAAAAGATGCATACCTCCATAGTTATTTTGACATTTTCAACTACTGAGCTCA
The DNA here is from genome assembly GCA_963693445.1 of Agonopterix heracliana. NCBI lineage: Eukaryota > Metazoa > Arthropoda > Insecta > Lepidoptera > Depressariidae > Agonopterix > Agonopterix heracliana. The sequence goes on from OY856321.1 coordinate 8,453,241, forward strand.
CCGAATGAGATTCAAAAATCGCACTCCTGGACATTTTGCTTTTAGGTCATTCCGGTACCAACCGCTATCTACAGGGTGAAATTGATATCATTAGCATCCTTTTAAACTAATCTACCCATCAAACTGAACAACCTTTACTATGGGAGCGTACGAATCGGAGCAACAAAAAAATCAGCTGTCCCATACATTTGCTCGGGGTTCACACTAGAGCGATCTTAGATCGAATTTATACAATAGACTCTTGAAAAGGAAAACGAAAATACTTTTCCTTGATGAGTAATTAACTACCCCTCTAATTACACTTAGGGCTTAATTTTACAACTTTATACCGAGTCTATAAAAGTTAAAGCTTAAAGTTAATGTTGAAAGTATCTATAAAACAAAAAAAACGAGTTTCTTGATACTATTGTACAAAGCGTTTTCTAATCAAATGCGATATTTGAAAAAAAAAACATAATTATCAAATTCCCACAATGCTCAATGAACCTTGTGTTAAAATGTCTAATACTTTTAAGAAAACTAGTTTAAAACAAAGGGTCCTTCTTAATATTCTGACACTTTGGTGGTTGGAGAGCTGTCAATTTCATAAAAAACTTTGTTGTATAACACTCGTAGACGGTGTTAATAAAAGTAATGTTTTATATATGGAAAAATAGCTTAGAAAATCTAGTTTCCGCATATCAAATAATATTTACAATTTGTAATATAATTACGAAGATATAAGGGTTTGAAATTTTGTATGAATAATTTCAAAGCGTGATATCTTCGTAATACAACGTGTTAATGAATTAACGCAAAACTAGAAAGTAGTTTGTTTAGAATCGAGAGCAGAATCGAATTATCATGGTTTCAACATAGGTATTTTTTTTTTCAAAATATTAATTAACGTAAAAGTAAGTAAGTAAGTTATAGCGTATAGAATCCCACTGCAGGGCAAAGGCCTCCTCCTTAAAGAACGTGTTTTTTAAATTTTCAATTTACTGAACCCGATCTCAAACCGTGTGGTCCTGACTTAGAAAAGATCATCCCATTTCTTCCCGTGGGTGGGAGTCGTAAGTGTTGACTAAGGGGTGAGGTTTGGAACTAACAAATACAGCATAAATACTTAGACGGAACAGTTCTAACAGAATATAGATTTTTTTGTTGGCTAGTTAGTAGGTACTTTTACATTTGGACCAAAAATATAAACCTGGATGACATCCTTTGGCTAGAGATCCAAACATAGCACTTTATAACATCCCTCGGGTTACGCAAGGGTTGAAAGAATCAGACTTTTTCACCTTCAGAGCGGTCGAGTTTTCATCATACACTACTTTTCTGAACACGCGCCGATACTTTAGTGTCGTTTTTATTAGTCAAACTCCACTTGGCTTTGACTTGTCAAAGAGACTTCAATTTAGTCGGGCCCTCAGACTGAGGCCTTTAGCCCATTGTACCTCAGTTTCGGAGGGGAAATATCAAAGTGAAATCATTCGATTGGGACTTGAAAAGATCAAATACATGTCCCTATACTCCACAGTCCCTTGATAGAGTTCTTGTGCATACGTAATAAGTATGAGAATGGCTTGATTTGTCAGACGACGGGGAACGAAATATAGTACCAGCTAGGTGACTTTTGTAATACGATTGCTGGATTCGCTTATAGGTAATGTTATCGGAAATGTATGTACAAGATTTCTAGAGGTATTTTATTTTAGAGATTGCTCTTTTCAGAATAGTTTCTTTATCGATTTTAGTTTTCTTTTATCTCTACATATATTTTGATGTAATAACCTGCAGGAAACCTTCAAAATTCACTCAGTTTTATCCATAGCATACGCATTTAGTTACTTATTTTATTGTTTATTTATGTTAACTCTTTATTGTACTGGATAAATTGTAAGCATGATTCTTAGATGAATTCCACATTAATTCCTTTTCAAAGTTGGTAAATGTTGTTTAGTTTTCCACCCCACTAAGACCAGTTGTTTTAATATTTAAAAAATTACAAGTGATTTTGAATGATTTTGTTTTATCAGTGGTATACTTACCTATAATATTTCAAAGCAGTTCTCCAATGACAGGTTATCATCATTCTGTAACCCTCCACTACCGGGTAAAGGCCTTCTCCCATGATACTACCTTTCCCGATCTTGTGCCAATCGCTTCAAGGTCTTACTATCGCTCCTTTTGATGTCGTCAATATCAACCCACCTGGCTGATGACCTATTCTTCTGTACTATAAAGAACATTATTGCCAATAGATAAAAGTTCAAAGTCGTAAAACCTTCTATCGACTGCCACAATCGTATTCCAAGTGTTCTTCCACATGACCTAATCACTGCCGACAAAACATTTCAGTATCAATAAAAAAAGAAACAAATGGTCAGACAGACTGACTACCGTTCGGTTACCGACATGTTGGGTGGTACCGCCTCAAACCATCATTCCATCTTACTTCATTATGATATAGTAGATCCAGCACCGATCATTATCGCATCACGAACGCCGCAACTATTTGTACTATGCAACAATAGATGGCGCTTTACAACTAACACAGAATTCAGCAGCATCATGTACCAATTAGTTACAACTATTCTCATCTCTCTCTGCTACGTTTTTTGTGTACTTGTAAGAGTGAGATGGACGTACTCGAAGCTTCAAAGGAGCGTAATGATGAACCTTGATTGTAATTGATGATGCGTTTGTCTATGCCGCTCATATTCGGGTCAATAAAAATTTCTTTAATCGTGAATTTCTTTCTTTGCAGGTCACGTTATGGCGGTTTTTTAGATGCTCACGCGCCGCTGCTAATTCCGTCAAAGATTAGATTAGATTAGGTAGATTGGTCGTGTAGGTATAAATAAAAGTGACTCGGTTAGGAAGGGGTTTAGGGGTGGTAGGGTAAGTCTGCGGGGTGGCGCTTCACGGGGGGTGGGGGCGGCCGGGACCGGCGCCCGCGCACGCCGCCACCACGCTGGTCGGCGGGCTGGTCGCGCCGCCGCGGGAACCCACCACGGCGGCAGAGGCCTTCTGGAAAATGCCGCACAAAGGTATGTCGAATCTTGACTTATTGCTTAGTTTGTCACTTATGTCACAATTACCACTCGAGAGCAATCGTTGATTGTTTTTTCGAAAAGGTTTTGGCAATATCAATATTGCCATACAAAAGACATCAACGACTGTGTTTTTCAAAGATCACTGGTTCGATTCCAGCTTTGGGCTCATTTCAATGTACCTATTTAGGTATCTACCTGTATTTGTGTTAAAGAACTTTCTTAGAAAACAAATGAATACAAACATACATAAACTCACGACGGGAATACCTTGAATGGTCAGAAACTATGCCACAACCACCAACTTTAGGTTAAGAAGGAGTTGTAGCAATGGTCACATTTACCAATTTAAATTTATATTTACATACGCATAAGCATATGCTCACGACTATATTCAACCTGGGGTAGTCAGAGATATTCAAGAAAGTAAAAACAGCCAGCTAAATATTTGGATAAAGCTGGAGGTTTTGGATTTAATTATGTTTAAATCATTGACCTTTTATGTTTGAAGTATAAATATTACTAATCGTGCACGATTTTATACACCCTATACAAAAATTAATGAAAGGGGAAGCATATAACTAAGAGCGATTCTTTCTACAACTACAAGTACAAAACTTAGTTGGTAATTGTAGCAAAGTTTATAACCACCTCGAAAGAGATTATGGTCGTGAGTTTATGTTATATAGGGTCCTTCTTAATATGCTGACATTTTTTAAGGGGATGATCAGACCATCAAACTGAACAACTTTCTCTATGGGACCAACATCGAAATGTGGTCTGATCATCCCCTTAAAAAAGTGTCAGCATATTTAGTTGGACCCTGTAAATCATGTAATAAATACTAGGTTTTTTCGCACCGCTTATGCAACTCTTTACAATAGTAATCGAGACCTCTAAGGGGTATGGCTGGATCCCCAGGTTGAGAAGCGATGATCTAAAGATATCTTATGAATGTTAGTATGTAAGTAAATGACTAACAAGGTGGCAAGTTGCCTTGTTTACAACTTTAGTGATACAACTGTACAAGTTTACAACAGAAGCCGAGTTCAAGAGTTTCGCCGCCTTCCTAACTAACAGTCTTGGGATTTGGTTTTGTGCTGTGTTACTATGAAATCTGTTGTTTTCACACTTTCGAGTTTGAGGTGATCATTAATTCGTGGTAGACAAACGCTTATACATCCTTAGGGCGCGTTCATTTGACACGAATTTCCTCGTTCGGCCGCCGAAAGAAAGTTTTCGCGTCGTGTGTCATCGGCCTAACCATGGCATGCCTTTGGCCCAGCAGTGGGGAAGCAGTGAAGGCCGATGATTTAAATTTGTATGATTTTCTGGAAAAAATAATCATACACTGCATGCATTGCATTATTTTTCTTATTGATTAATATTAATGTTGTATATTAAAGACTATAAACATGAGTATGATAACACTCATATAATTTAGAATTCACAAATCAAATTCAAAGAAAGTGGTGTTAAACAAAACTTTTAGCCGATATTGTATTTCTGTCGAATTATTCTTAGCGTATGATAGCTCTCAGGCTGGACACCTTATCCCATAGTCGCCTCGTACGATACCTACGCTACGCTACGGTATAAATAGAAATCCTTCCTACAATTATTTCTACATACACAATTTCTCACCATAACATAACCATACTACATAAGCTAAGCTCCTCATTGCTATCTCCGTAGTGAGACTTAGTGTACCTAAATCGTGTAAAATATTGTTTCTCTTAAGATCGTGTAAAACAGGAATACGAAACATAAATTATTTTATAAAATTTGTATTTATTTAAAAAACCTTTTTCCTCTTCGAGTCGCAATCGAGAACTGATAGTAACACAGCGGCCGTTCATAGAGCGACTCATAGAACTTGGAATGAGCGTGGTTCCACTGTAACCGGCAACTTGAAAGTTTCAGACTTGGACACTGACTGAACTCCCATCCAACTCTGCGTCGGCTTGTTGTGCCGATATTTAATTAGTACCGAGTTACAATAGATATGTTTTCTTAGAAAATAATAAAACCGGTCAAGTGCGAGTCGGGCTAGTCGCGCACAGAGTGTTCTGTACCACGCCACCACACAACACATCAACAATTGGAAAGCTGGACAGGGAAATCTTTTGAATAGATAGTTATTCCGAGAGCGAAAATGCGCGCTGCATACAAACGTACTATGGTGATATTTTCAATACTAACCAATTAAAGTCAATGAAATTTTGCAGAAACAATCTAGAAACAAATCTCTATGCTTCTATAGAGTCAGATTTTCGTTAAAACATACAGTTTCAATGCTAGGATTAATTTAAGATTTGTATGGAAATCTTTGAGGCACTGTAACATGAAAACTATACATTTTAACGAAAATCTGACTCCATACAAGCATAGAAATTTGTTTCTAGATTGTTTCTGCAAAATTTCATGGACTTTAATTGGTTAGTATTGAAAATATCACCATAGTACGTTTGTATGGAATATACCCTTAACAACATGTTTGATGGGGTTACATCTACGAATAAGAATACTATAGAAGAGTAACTCTGTAACTTTAATTAAACCACTGATATACAGGGTGTAATAAAACACCCTAGTTAAACTTAATGGGGTGATATCTCAGACCATCAAACTGAACAACTTTCGGTATGGAGCCAACTTCGAAATCGCGAAAAAAAAATCTGCAGTACCCACATATTTTAATCGAGTCGGTACAGCAGTTTTGTATTGGACAGCTTTTTTTTTCGGGAATGTGAAGTAGGCTCCATAGTGAAAGTTGTTCAGTTTCATGAACTTGAAGCACCTCCTTATTACTAGGGTGTTTTGTTACACCCTGTACTCGTTATCGAGTACTCGAGTTATCTATTAACTCATAATCTAAAATTTTATAAATAAACAAATCACGCTCACAGGCACTTAGATTGTAATGATCCCAAGTATGCCCCAGGCTTTTTTGTTATGGGAACCATACAACAACGGCACACACAACACAACATCCATGACCGAACCGGGATTCGAACCCAGGACCCTGGTTTGGCAGTCCGGCGTGGTAACCATCTCACCAACCGGGTCGTCGTAATCTAGCCTAATTTTAGACATTCGTATATAAATAAGCATAAAAGTAATTCAACAAATTAATCTCTGTCTACTGGTCTAAATCAATATTACTACAATAGTAGTGGAGTCTGCGACGCTAACTTTTCAAGTTAACAAGTCGTTAAAGTTTGGTGACCTTTTGAAGCCAGCTCAGCAAGTAAACTAGTTTCATGTGTGTGCTTTTAAGTTTGGTTTGTATGACATTTTTTCGAGATTTTAAAGGTTTTAAGAAAGTGTTAATGTCTAGTGTCGATATTTTTATTTTTTGTTGATTTTGCGGTAGGGTCTTCAACTCTGCCATAAATGATCTCTGGAGTTGGCTCTCTAATAGCCATGCTTTTTCTTACTGCTGTCTCCCGTTTGCAATGGAGGGAAGTCGGATATTTCTTTTTCCTACTCCTCCTATCTTCTTTGATTAATTCATTGCGGGTTCCAAGACAGATTAGAGTCATCCCTTGGGCTCGCTGGACTTCATTGTCTAGTGTTGTGAATGGTCGCCGCTGTTGATCTTGGTTCACAGGAGTTACAGCGGTGGGAATGTGTGTTGGGCATATGCCCGTTAAATAAATAGTTTGACTAGTCTCAAAATGCCTTATTCCCAAAATGTTTAGTCGTCCAGTGTGAGTTTTTTCTATTCTTCTTCTTTTTTCGTGTCAGCAAGAGACATCGCATGATAATCACACATTGCTGTAGTAAAAAGATTATCCAGTAAGCAATGTTCGTATTAAGGCTGACTAGGCTTTTTATACTCAAAGAGTTTCCAGAACAGAAAACCTTGCATGAAGCAAATTTTAGTAAATGCTTGATTCTCATGATCGTACCAGGTCAATCGATGACTTCTACTTACCCAAATGGGACCTATGTTTGAGTATGAAAGGACGAGTTCATCTGTGTTTATCATATCTATACATTTTTTTACACTTAAAACGGCCTGTATACATCTTTTCGTTGCTTACAGTCAGCAACGAAAAGGTGTATACACTTTATTCCACGTCGTAGTACTAAAGTGTAGGTATACATAATTTTCGTTGCTAAATGTAATTGACTGCTATTAAAAATAGCTAGGTATTGAATATCAGATAATTATATCATCAAAGAAAATGTGTTTAATGTTAGTTAAACATAATATACCGCCCTTTGTAGGTACCCTTCTCATTCTTGTTTTAAATTGTATTTTTTCTAATCTTGGTGTGCAAATAAAGAATATTTATCTTATCTTATCTTATCTTATATCTCTAAACGATGATGGAGAAACGTACGACAATTATCTTGTTTTCTATGCATTTTCAGTCTTTAATATTAATCTTGTGATGTAGGTACTTAATGTATCAAAACCTTTGTATTTTACAAGACAAAGTAAATTTAACGCACTATCTCGCCAACTAAACTCTGAGTTCACTTTAGTACATAACACAAAATATAATTATGCTCCCAACTCCCAAGCCAAGCCAAGCAAACGGGGCATGCGACAATCTTGTCACATTAACCGTCAGATAAAGACAAATAGACCGGAAAAACAGCTGTATGAGAGAGATAAACTGCGTTTTCTTTGTTACTGCTATGAATGGGAATTTTAATGATTTAGTGGAGACTTTGGTTTGATGGTTGGATGTCAGTGCTACGAATTTGGATATGATTTCGAAGATAGTTTTGAGTTTGTTGTTATTACGCATTGCGTTATTTACAATGGAAGGATCACACTCATATCAAATGTGTGTTTTTTAGTGGTTTTTTATATTACGAAGCCTTCTTTTCTGTTTATGAAAGTACTTATCATTTTAATTCGTAATCTGAATTGTTTTGACAAGTTCTGTAAACAAGGTGCGACATCAAGCTACGCAAAACAAACATAAGCTGGCCGCGCGGCGTTATACATTACTCTACCTACGCGCGGCCAGCTTATTTTGGTTTTGCATAGCTTGGTGTGTCTCAGTGTAGTACACTCTTAAAAAGATAGTAGTAGTAGTCGACCTATAAGCATATACGTTCTAACTTGATATCCTCATGGTAGGGATGTATATTCATTTGATATGGACGTTGATCCACCACGCGTGCCCAATACAAAGTGGCGGACTTTCAAAACAAAGAATGTCTGCTTCAGACTATTTTGTTAATGATGTTTTCCGTCTCTGAAAAGCCAGTGATGATAAAAAATTTACATTATATAAGTTTCTAAGAACTCTTTGGTACGACCTGGAATCGATCTGCCGCTCATTGTACTCGTGTAGCGGCATTTTTTTTTCTATTTCTATATAATATATTCTAGCCAGTTAGCCACAACACGACCACTAACAAATAAGTATGCTTTTCAACTTTGCTTTCGATAAAAAATAAAAACAATTGAGACTCAAATTAAAACCTCTTTATTCTAGAATTAAACACGAAAGCACCATACGCTACAAAGTCATAAATGTAGGTATAGTACAGATATATATATGTAGGTTTAAAAAAAATGAATAAAATTAATCTTCATTATGACTAAGATCTTATCTTATTCATCATTCAGAAACGTTTCAAGCAGCCAGCCGGCTCCGTCCGAGAATTAAAAAAAAAGACAAAAGAATCAAGCGCCGAGCCTTTTTGGCGACCGCGACGTTTTCTGACGGGTGTTTAATTATGTGATAAAAGGGTTTAATTTTTGTGTTTTTCTACTGAATCCATATGATTCGGGGTCACTAGTGAAGTTGGAGAAGTATGAATTAAGATAATTTTAGTACTAACGTTTAAAGCCCGAAAATGAATAAAACAGTTTTATTCTTATTTTTTTCTCAGAATTTACTAGACTTTAATAAACACAAAAACACAGATTAAATATGTTTTGTTCATTACTGAAACAATTCACGTTCGTTCAGGACCACTTTCTCTTCCTCGTCATCGGCCCATACCAATACGTCCCATTGCAGGGCACAGGCCTACCCTTCCATGCCCAATGGTCTTTTTCGATGAAGTAGTTCTTCCTCATCCTTTCCTACAGCATTTGAGAGCAGTCGGTATTGCATGCCGTGTGGATTCGAATCCGACCCTCACGATTGAGTGTCCGATCTTAGCGACGTGCCATCGGCACTCTCGGATCTTGCTTTTCAGGAACAATAAATTGGTATGACACATCGAGCTAATAGAATACATTATCTAAGTAGATAATAAATTAAAGAGATGATAAAACTCAAAATAAAACGAATAAATAGATACAGTTAAAAACCGGATTAAGAACCGTTAAGTTTTTAGCTCTAATGCTAAAAATCCTTTCAAATGGGATGTGGAACAACTTAAAAATCATCCCTCGAAATCCTTTGTATCACAACAAAAATATACTTATGTACTTACTTAAAATGTTCAAAAAGTGTCGTCATTGTTTTATCTTTCTTTCTTTTCGGTTTTAAAGATACAGCTATACTTATTATATAAGTATTTAGATAATCTTTTAGTAACGTTGATCCATGATTCTTTTAACAAACAAACAAAAATTTATAAAAAATAATATCACGTAGGTTGACTTTTTGGCGTAACTTTTTGACTCTACCACCGTGTCAGAAGCTACATAGGCTGCTAATAAAACTAACTAAATCACCATCTTATATTGTACAAATTGCTAAATCTTATCATCGAACGAATTGAGCATTTGTACAAATCGAGAAATTATACTTACTGCTGGTATTTTTGACGGATTGTACAAATTTGCTACATCATGTCATCAAAATTAGTACGAACTGAGTATTTGTACGAACTGAGAAATTGTACGAACTGCTCGTAATTCTACCTAATAGGTACAACTAAAAAATAAATACCAACATCGAACTAACGTAGCATTGTCTTAATGCTATTTATTTTTAAGAATAAACAATTAAACTTATAGACAAACAATTTCGACAAAATAGAAAAACAATTACCTACGTTTGCAAAAACGCTACCATTGTCGACCAGCGCTTTCCTTCAAAATAAGAAGGTTTTCATGATTCAAACCTACAAAGATTCAATTGTTTTTACGAATTTGATATGCTGAACTGATACCAGAAAAGCTCAAAACTACAGATGTCGCAAACCTTTTCAAAATTAACCATAAAAAAAAGTAAATTTAAGTGTGTAGTGTAGGTACAAAAACGAATATAATATATTTGTCAATGACTTTTTTTCACACAGCACATCCACTAAAAGGGGCGTGGTTGACGATATTTGCCATAAATTATGTCAGAGCGGAACAAGCGAGTCCGAACGATCCATAACGGATGAATGGATCTATAAAAATTGTTTATTAAAAAAAAGGCAAAAAACGATTTAGATGTTTTGTATATTTTTTTCGAACTTATTTTAAAGAAACGAAAAGTACCTTGGTAGTGCTAATTTGAAATACAACTAATTGATATCAAAACTAAATCTTAAATTAAAATGAAGAATCTAAAATTTATTGAATCCAGATGTTCTAAACATATGGCTCTAGTTAAAATCCTTAATATCATTTAATAAAACAAGAAATGAAATTTTAATAAAATATAAGCAGCTTTATGTTTCAACCGGCTCACCTAAACAGGATTCGACGCATCCAAAATGGCGTTTACTGTCACAATTAAATCTCCCCTATAGATTTAAGCAATTCAAAAACAGATACAAAATAATAATAAGAAGAGTATTTGAGTGGGGGTTGTCTGTCTACCAGGTGTGCTGTCAAATGCAGGGTAACGACCCTTATGTAAAGTGCTAAGTATATAATATTTAGAAGTGTTTGATTAATGTTTAGTGTGACGTTTTTATTTGCCTCTTTTTACTTTTAAGCGAGCGTTGGAAATATGAAAAAAAAGCAAAGGAAGACTAACCGTTGACCTTGACGTATTAATTTGAGAATCAAGAATGGAAAACGTATTTTTTCAGGAAACTAACAAAAACGTCTTTTTTCTATGATCAAATAATGCACTGGGACATACAATTCATGAACATGCTACTTGATGACATTAAAACCAAATGCATTCTTAAGTAATATCTTCATATGTTAAGTATATTTACCATTACCAAGTACAATTTAAAAAAGGATAAATAAAAATTTGTTTAATGAAATAAATGAATTTTAATATGAAACGCAGGGAAGAAAGTTTCGATTTAATTCCATCGTTTTTAACCAGAGTTAAACATAACTGCAATATTTTAGTTACTCCATAAATGATTACTATTTATTAAAAGATGTAATCAGTTACCATGTAGGTAAAACTATTAACACGTATATTTTACTCAAACTTTCAACGTTTTTAAGGATTACAGATTTTTCTATAGTGGAACTCGGTTCAATTTGTAAAATAAAAACATATATCTGCGAGTCAGTAGATACATATACTGAACGCACTACAATTAAGCAAACACAACGGTTCGCACTAAAACTATAATAAAAACAAAAAATAACTACAACTACACGCGAAATTTATAGCGTCGCACCCATAAAAAAGGGGATTAAAAATAAATCGCTCGAATAAATTGCACCTCTGAAATTAAAACACTCCCTCACACGACACGAGTACTTGTGTTAGTGTGGTGTTGGTCCAAGTGATAAGCGATTAGAAGGGTGAAAACATAAATGTACGCATGCATTTTACGTAGTATTATGTACGCAGGCATCTACGACGGAAGAAAAAACGTTGAAGTGATAAACAGAAAATTTAAGAAACTAACATTCATTTGTCCAAATCAAACCAAGTCCCTTAAAACCATAAAAAATATTTAAAAGAATATGTTATATTTGTTTTTGGAAGTGCCTACACCGTCGCCAGTGACCGTGTACTAAAAATAAATAGCCTACCACTATTATAGTGGTAAATTAAGAAATAATACTATTCTGCCGCTATAGGTAGAACGTGAAATGATAGTATAATGGTAATGGTCAGCATAGCGTTGCGTTACCTTAAAATAAAATTAAGAAACAAATTGTGTCATTTCCGTTAAAAAAAAATTATGATTTGAAAAACGACATGAACTACATTACAACCCGTTCATTGAAATTGATTGCTCTTCTAGACCTAAAACGAGGTTTAACAGTCACAGAGGTACAATCACTTCCGTGACTGTGACTGAAACATTCAGCTTATCATTCAGTTAATCGGCTCCCGCTTCAGCTACTACCTGAAGTCCATAATATAAGCCCTAAATCCGCGGGGTGTGCGGGTCTAGCATAGCGATTGTCCATTGTTCTTTTAACAGCCGCTCGCTTGTTAGCGCTTGGCCGACCGTCGATGACGCCCGAAGGTGAACGCCAAGAGGTGTTTGTTAATAACGAGTTATGGCGCGAAAATACGTCACCTCTAATTGGTGTGAATTAATTTCCAGTGCAATGAACCCAAGACAATCAAAACGGATTTAAAAATCGATCCTAGGGTTGATTATTTCTGAAATAAGATAGATAAAAATATTGCAACAATCATTATCTTGATAATTATATCAGCCGATAGACGTCCACTGCTGGACATAGACTCCCCTAAGGATCGCCACAAAATGATCCTGTGTTGCCCTCATCCAACTGGTTCCGCCACAACAATACGTTTTTTAAAATTAAATCAAATAATAATGAACAAGAAGTTACATTCTGAAAATACGCCAATTTAGTAAGACAACGGAATATCGTAAAAATAAAAGAATTTCGCACATTTGGAATTCGATTCACGCGCTGCCAAAATTATACTCGTAGGCGACCGCAGAAAAAAAAGGGCCAAAACAATGAACTTTTTCTCATCCCCCACCCTTTAAGGCCCTAATCAATGCCCTGCCCTAAATTCGCCCACAAATTGCATCCAATTGTTCACTTTTTACCGCGAGGCGTGTTTGTAAGGGGTGTGTAAAAAAGGAATTATCTGGGAGAACGACGGTTGAGCGCATCTGATCTAATGCATCCATTGAGGAGTATTGGCGTGAAAACATCGCAGAGGATGGATTGTAATTGGGACATTGGGTGGAGGCTGTCAGCTGGTTGGGACATGCTGTATAATTGAGTCAGATCTGTAGTAGGTTCTTCTCTTCATTGTTTTGGTAGACGAAAAATTAACCACCACTTAAAACCTCATATCAAACCTCAAAACATGCTAAAACTGAACCGCCTGAAAAAGTAGCTCAAAGTTTCTAACCACCCTGAAAGGGGATATGGTCGTGAATTTATTTATGTTTTTAGTGTAATAGAGATTAGTACCAATGAGTTATTCGGAATTTTTGTAGTACTTACGATACCACTGACTTTTCAGTGAAAGAAAACATCGTGAGGAAATCTGCATCCTTCAATTTCGAGGCATGTACTCATATTGTAGTCACTGTCCGTAATAAGTGAAGACAGGCTCGCCAAACTGGACAAAGTTTCGGTACTATTAGTGAAACGTAGGATACCTATTCTAAGTATTCAGAATATATTTGTCTACCTCCTCGGGAAATACAGTTGTGAGCATATGGATGGATGGACGCGTTAGGGAAATTAAATACGTCTAAAATCTAAGCTATGCGGTTCGTTTCGGCACAGATTATATAATACTATACAGTACAGATGCCCAACGTCAAACAATGGAACGCTACTGCCGTAACGCGGGCAGTCTTCGGGCAAAGTAAATTGCTTGATTTTCCGAGGCTAATCATATTTTTTTTGTAGTCAGATCATGTATTTTTAGTAACAATTTACACTTTTACGTAAACATTAATTACAAATCGATACCATAACGCCATATATTGCCATTTTTAAACTAAAATTTCATTTGTATGGGATATAGGACACCATGGTTTCGGTAAACATTGTTTCTTTAAAAAGGTTTGTTTTTTATCCAAACCCATAGACGGTCCTCTTGTGGACTTTTAACAATATCATGAAGGAGATTAGATAAAATTTGCGGTTTTACGTCCTGCACCGCGAAACCCTTTTTGCTTGCGAATAATCCTAATTTTTTTATAATCTCAAAGAGGATTATTTTTTTAAACGGGTTATGTTTTTTACCACTTTTGTGTTTAAAGATGTGTCTAGGTAGATACGAATAGGTACTTTGTCGTAAGACGAAGATGTTATTTGAAAGGAACCCGTGCCTTTTCAAAAGAGTATTTGATTGCAATTCAAAATTTTGGGATCCACTTGAGTCGAAGTCTTGAAAGGTTTGCCAATCTTGATGATATTCGACTACGAATAGACAGATGTAATGGCAGATGTCTACTAAATATTTAAACTTTGTAAGAAATAAAAATTCTGGGGCAATTAACATCTAAACTCTGTGTCTAAATAGTAGTTAGTCCTGTTTGTAGTAATGTGACTCAGGAAAATCATTCACCCTTAGGTACAAACAGTATCCAACTTAATATGCTGACAGTTTGAGATTAAGAAGGCCTCTATAATACAATTTATACGTCATAGTCATCATCATCATCAGCCTGGTAAGCCCCACTGCTGGGTTTTCTATAGGCCTCTTCATTTTCACGGTTTTTAAAATGAAACGGCATTATTATTATAGTAAGCATTACTATCAAAGTCAAAGTCAAAGTCAATATAATTTATTCAATATAGGAGCTTGAAGCACACTTATTAAACGTCAAATCTTTTTTAAGCTACCACCGCGTCGGAACGTGTTGTCGCTGTAGAGAAGATGCGGCCAGAAACTCTACAACATAACACGACTTAAAACTATTACAATATAAATTCTTAAGCTACTGTTATGTATACAATAATACATAGTCTATCTAATAAAATAGTTGATACTTTATAGTAATGTAAATAAACTATAAGTTAGTGACCTCAGACCCAAGCATTTTGATCATTTAAATAATCATCCAGTTTATAATACGCTTTCTTACAGATAACATTTTTGATCTTAGTTTTAAACATGTTTTCGGAAAGATTCAAAATGGTCTCGGGGATTTTATTATAACAACGTATACAGTGACTATATGTGTAATATTTATATTTTAGATTAGGTACCTAGGTATATGGTTAAAATAAATAATAAACCTATAGGTGATACGTTCTACACAAAAACAGCATCAGGGTCGAAATTTAACCAATAACATGTAGGATATTTCCAAAGTATTTGTTTTCTCTTGTGACATTTTCAGTTCACCTCCCGAACAGAACCAAGCTATCTCGCTAAACTTTTCATAGATTACCATCTCTTTGTCGCAGACGAGCTTATGCACAGCGCGGCGATGGGGGGCGGAGGCCTGTTCGGGTGCTCCTCCGCCGGCCACAGCGGCATCAACCAGCTGGGCGGGGTCTACGTCAACGGCCGACCGCTGCCGGACTCCACGCGGCAGAAGATCGTCGAGCTGGCGCACTCGGGGGCCAGGCCTTGCGACATCAGCAGGATACTGCAGGTCTCCAACGGCTGCGTCTCCAAGATACTAGGCAGGTCAGTTGATTATGTGCTTATTGATGAGACTAGAGCGCGCTGGAGTCAGTGTGAATACTGACTGTCTCCTCCAGGCAGATGGTTGTAAGACGGATACTGTAGGTCTCCAACGGCTGCGTCTCCAAGATACTAGGCAGGTCAGTTGATTATGTGCTTATTGATGAGACTATTGGAGTCAGGGTGAATACTGACTGTCTCCTCCAGGCAGATGGTTGTAGTAGGTCTCCAATGGTGATCTAATGGTCTCCTATGGTCAAGATCTAGACTTAACATACTTACTTGCAGGTTGACGACACAAGCAAACATTTTAAAATAGCTAATTTTAAAAGAGTATCCAATTCTGAAAATGCCTTCTTCTAAAATGGATTAATGCCAGTATAAATGGATATTTGTTGCCGCATTCACTGTGATGACGATATGTAGAATGTGCAATGAAATTTAGATTTTGTGTGAGAAATTGAAATTCTAAACGATACTTAATTTATGTAAGTACAAATAATTTATTTCATTAAATACTTCACAATACCAAATCTTAAATCCGAGAACCTAAATCTTTAACAATTAAAAGGAGAACAGCAGAAATAAACGAATTACCAATTCAACACAAAACCTTTTGTCGTCAACAATCGATTATTCTTAAATATAACAAGATGGGGTCAAATTCTAGCGCCACGCGTTACACAAATTGATGAAATTCCCATAATACCGCCCAAGGAACCGCACAATGGCGCCAACAATGTCTCGGACAAAATTAAAGAATATTTTCAATGACTTAATCAATACAATAGTTTGCATTCCCATAGTGCATTGTTTTTAGTGAATGGTTGACGCGCGGCGGGGCAGCTAGGTGGGAATCGACATCGGGTGCCTGCCGTGGTGCTATGGGGTGCCAACTCTCTTTACACATAAAGTCCTGCGAATCACGCTATTTTCATACATATCACACATACATAAGAGTCTTGTCAGGGGATGCCTTGTACGGAATAATACTAATTCTGGCAGAAATTTATTGTTTGATTGCGATTTTATCACGGAGATCAAGGAGGATTGCAGCCCTCTCCCTGTTTAATTCAAGTGCATTGAAATGCTATGAGTGTTCGATTGTTTTTTGGCTGTTTGGGAAATAAATTGTTTTGGCGGATTACGTTTCAAATGTGTTTTTTTCAATAGAAATCAATAAATATAAACACAACTGTTTAGAACAGCAATATAATTATTAGATGACCAAAAAACATCCAAAGTACCTATCCTACTTACCTAGATATGTTATTGAATTTTGATACAATGGAAACATGCATTTTCGTATTTAATAAACGCATCTAAGCTGGTAGTAGGTACCTACACTGATATTTTTTCAGAATATTGAGTTAATCTTGCTTTTGAATTAGGCAGTAAAACACTGAGAACAAACGAGTCAAAAGTCAATGAGAACAAAAATGTCAAAAGTCAATTTCGAACAATACAAAAAAGTTAAAGACGTCAATCAAAGGAACTAGAGCTGTTTTAATACAGGGTGTACCTTTCAGGGTTGTCCCACGACCGCCCCTAAATAAAAATGAAAATAAAACATTATTTTCTAGTAATTGGCACCCCTGCCGGTTGACTGCTTGACGCCGCTTCAAGAGATCTTATAGGAAAGTACATTTTGTTAGGGGAGTGCTGTATTTGTATTGCTTGGGTACATGTTATTATTTTGTAATATTTTGCTTGTTAACAAATTGGGGAAACAAGTTGATTTTGTTTCAAGTGCTTGTTTTTAAGAAAACACAGATGTAGGTAGGAATTGGAAACTGTGACGGGGATAAACTTTATATAAAAACCTCACACGAAAGTTATTTATCAAGTGTGTTTTAAATGGATTTAGTGCCAAATATTTTAATAAGTAGAGTCATCTTGCAGTAAGTTGATGTCCAAGCCAAACTGACTTATAATGTGAACCAAAACGAATTTTAGGAACATCATATAGGTATGTACGATTTTGACACCACTCGTAGTGAGGAAGCCTATTATTATTATTTGTAGGTGTTGGACCTTGACAGGCTCACTGAGCCTGTGCCACGTAGACTATCGCTGGTCCTTTGTGAACGCCCTTTCTAAAGTTCCTTACCAATCCCCACTGCGGCCAGAAATCGCAGTAGATTCTTGATCGGGACAGTTTGCATCTAATCTGGTGTCAGAACCTGCCTACCTAGATGAGTACCTACTGCGTTTGTATACATCAGGGGGCCACAGTCACATAGGAGGTGCATAGGAGTTACCATCTCCTCCTCGCAGAATCTGCGAAGAGGAAGCCTATATGCGCTGAACAAGAAATTATGATGCGTATGTAAAGTCCACCAAATCCTGATTATGAACGTGTAGTGGAAAACCGTCGACAGATAATATGTCCCCAACAGTGGGGAAGTATACAGAGGTTGATCATGACTCTTATTTTATTCACTTGAATTCGAAATGGTGACTCTCGTTACAGGTTTACCGACAATATTATGAAAGAAAAAACAAAAATTGAAGAAAAATTAAGCGAGAAAAGGCCCCAGAAAACTTTCAAGTTTAATTCCGAATAAGTATATGCTAAACTAAGAACCTAATAAGGTGCTGAAACAAAATTTCGCTTCGCTGCCACATGACGGCAGCAAATGCTACACGACGATTCTTTCCCACACACCCCTGGACATTCTTATCGTGCCAATTAAAAGAGTAAAAGGGTTCCTTAGGGCTTATAGAAAGGGCAAGCGTGGCAGGACTCCTAATTACGAAGAACTCCCGCTGTTACTTGGGTTCTTGATATTAACTGTTTTGGGGAAAATCGTGGGTTGGTATAAGTGTTTAGGTTTGTTGATCATAATTTTGAGTTTGAGTTCTAAAATTAACTTTCCCCTTCATGAACTTATAAGTCCAAAAGTTATGAGTTGTTCAGTTTGGCGGTCTTATCATCCCCTTAAAAAAGTGTCAGCATTTAAGAAGGACCCTATTACAGGGTGTTAGGAAAAGTATCATTAACATTTAAACCACATACTATACCCATCAAAATGAACAACTTTTACTATGGGAGCAAACCTGTCAGAGCAAAAAAGAAGTCTGCTGTCCCATTCTAAACTGCAATGCTTACTCAACTCAAATGTATGAGACAGCAGATTTTTTTTTTGTTCTGACAAGATATATCCATAGTAAAAGTTGTTCAGATTGATGGGCAGAGTTGGTATGTGGTTTAAAGGTTAATGATACTTTTCTTTACACCTTGTATATGTATACAATACTGGATTACATTTAGTTAGGTACTATTAGACCCACAGTGTCAGTGTGATCTTCAGTTTTGTTACGTTTAGATCGAATAACTTGAAAACAAGTTTCTAGGACAGTATTGTGTAGGTATTGCTCCTGACCAATTTCGGCCACGGCGATTGCTTCAACTCCGTGTTGGCATTGATGAGCTCTTTGTCACCTTATTTACGAATATCACCTTTTTATAATATTTATACCTTTTTAGTTAACATAAAAATAAAGTTGATATTTTTTTTTTATTCATTTTTTATTTATATGGGGGCTTTTAACCATGAGGTTATGTCAGCCCAAGTTGATATTGTGTCCAAAAATAGTCCTTAAAATCTAGAGGACTCACCGAAACACGTCAAAAACAATCTCGCTAACTCACTTACATTTATATAACCACTTCAAAAACAATCTCTGATAAGTATCCCATTCGATTTAGCCCCCGGTAAGATGTCCTATCTACCCCTTACCCCCTGTAGTTTAAACGTTTTGCATTCCATTGACTGTTGAATACGATTGTTATTCCTATAAAAGTGAGGAGAACAAGTAATGTAGACGAAAAGGTAGATTAATCACTAACTCGGTTGGTAGCGATTGATTTCGATCAATTTATTACTGTTTGGCGCTATAATTGGTCGGCGAGGCTGGGCGACCATTTGTTTGCTTGCCGATGCAATTTGCGGAGTTAAATCTCGCTACACGATAAAAGTAGCTCAAATATGGGTACAAATATTCTAGTTATCGTATCGAATGTGTCAAATAAGAGAATAGCGTTGATTTTTCTTTTCTTTTTCTAAATGATAGCTACAATTTCCTAAGATTTTCCTAGCTACTTTTCCGAAGGGTAGGTAGCGGAGTCTACTTTCCTTGTTTTTTTCCTTCACTGCGCTCTATCCTGAACATCGTCGATGGAGAGCTCGTAACTGTCCATATCCTTTTTAACATAATCAGACCATCTGCGTCTTGGCCTGCCTAGGCCACGTTGACCAGTTAGTAGTGCTAGCAAGCCACGAACGACAAAGCAACAAAACGACAAAACTGTCATACGTGTGCTAGCTTTTGCATACGCAAAGTAACAAAGACAGAAGCCCGTCTCGAATTTTGTCATTTTATCTAGAGTTGCATGCTAGCAGGCTCCTGGTAGAGTAAAGTCCATAACATTTATGTTTTTTTTATTTATTTATATTGGGGCTTTTAACACTGAGGTTATGTCAGCCAAACATTTATGTTATCATGTATGTTATAGCTAAAGGAAAATTAAATGTTTTTGCAAACTTCATTAGATTACATGCTTTTCTAACGTTTAGCCTAAAGTTCGTCGACCTCCTGAACCTCTAAATAAACTGGCACTCAATTAAAAGCTAGTCAACATCCCTCTAACAATACGCCCTTGGTGGATCTGCTTGCGCCCCTTGGCCCCGCGCCCCGGGCGTATCCGATTATAGGCTTCTTTTACATGTTTGGGTGGGTATGAAACTGCAATAGATTAATTATAAATAGGTTTTGGTGGTATTGGTGATTTTGCCATAGCCACGTTATTAATACATAGATAAATAGATTCTAGAACGTTCCACTCACGTGTTGTTAAAAATATGCAAAGTCTTAGCGGTTTAAATGATAAGAGATAAAAATGTTAATCTTTCAACTTTTTACTTTACACTAAATAGAAGAAGATTTTAATTTAAAGGGGGGGAAATATAAGATTCTGTTTTTTTTTTTAATTTAGAATTCGGGAGCGCTCTACAGAAAGAAATAGGTCGGTTAGCGATACGCCCGAGGCGAACTCTTTACGCCCTCAGCGATAATAGCCCAGCGAATGACTCTCAACAATGGATAAGTAAACAACAATCGACAGATGACACAATTTCTATTGCATACTATTTGTTTTGGGGTCGAAAATTGACATCGTGTTTTTGCACAGTGGTTGTAACGGTTGTTTTTTGTGGACATAAAATAGGTGAACTGTCTGTCAAATTCATTGTTTAGACAAAGTATTAATAAAATGTTTGGTTAAATAGTACTCTGACAAATCAGTTACATAACATTGCTGCCCGTAGAGTAGTGTAGTGTTGGTCGTCAAATTACTTTATTTTATTTATCATTGTAAAAGTGTAACTGTTCTAGATTGACATAGCCTCGGTCATTGATAGACAAGCCTCAGCCTTGTAAATGTAAAGTGTAGTAAAATTACAAAATTTATCCACGTCAATAAATATTATATATCTGAAAAACAAAGAAAATTACGCATATCGCTTTTATTAGAAACAATTGCCATACAAAAATGTAAAGCCTTAGCTCAATATCATTAGAACAGTAAAATAAATAGTTATCTGCAGAATGTATCAACATTGACATAGTATCGACAGTCGAATAGCTCCCGTAACTGTCGAAGTATCGACACATGTCGATCTCACAACAATAGGATATCTTTAGGTACATCCTGTATCAATACCAACATACAAACATAGCTCTCTAATCTTCACAATAGTCTTTATTTTGTTTGAGTTAAAGTACAATTTCGGGCAGAAAGAAGGTTAAAGAATGGTAACATAAACGTTTGGTTTGTAAATGTATTTGTATAGGTACTTGAAGTTAAGGGGATAGATGCTGAGATTATATTTTGTAATTGTATTTTAATGCCGTTTAAGTAGTTAGGGAAGTTGATGAATGAAATCGTTTTCTTTTTAAATGTAACGTTTTAGATAGGATTATTTTAGATTTTTTTGCCACTTAACTGTACGAACCAAAGCTTTTAATATTAATTTTTTTTAAAGAAATAAACGATTTTGTGTAATTTCTGGTAAATAAATAACTGTTCACTTTTGTCTATTATGTAAAATTGACTGTTTATTTTTTATTTTATTTTAATTTTAAATTCGATATGTTACAAAATGTACCTACACATTTATTTTATTACCAACATTATTACATTTATTTTTTATTTTATTAATAAGTGGCAACGGGCCCACTACCCATCAAACTGGACAGAGTTTCAGTACCCGAGTTTTCAGATTAACTCATGAAATTCGCCGTGATGCTAATTTTATTTTGTTGCATCTCACATTATTTCGGAAATAAGATTTCGTTGATCAATCCATGAGAGTAAATCCAAAACAATTTCTCTGTCATGCCTTAACGCCATCCCAAATACGCACTAACCATTTTCCCCAATCCAAACTAAGTTCAGATTTGCACACAGATATTACGAGACCGGGTCTATCAAGCCTCGAGCCATCGGAGGGTCCAAGCCCCGGGTGGCCACCACGCCTGTTGTCTCCAAGATCGCGGATTACAAGCGGGAGTGCCCAAGCATCTTCGCCTGGGAGATCCGGGATCGTCTACTGAGTGAAAACGTGTGCAATAACGATAATATACCCAGTGTGAGTATTGTGGTTTTTCTTTATTATGATTATGCTTTCATCGTAGCGCAATGTTAATTGAATTTGGTTTAAATTTTGTACGTGTAACCTTTAAGATAAAGGAGACTAAAGCTTGTGTTAAGCACCAATTTTTTCAAGTAATTTGTTCTGCAATTACTTACATAGTAGGTACTTAATTTTTATTACAAAATAATCTACCGTACCTAGCTTTAGTAATTTTCATCAGAAGGGGCTTCGGTGTACTACGCTATGCATTGGTGTACACCTGAAGTATTAGTACTTATAAAAAGTATGATACTAAATACAGTACAAACATTCCCTGTCTCTTAATTTCTTACCTCACTTACCAGTTACCACAGTAGACTTTAAAGTATTTTTTTTTAATAATGGTCCTCTCTCACTCGCACTCACTCAGTCCCATACATAGCATACCTCTTTTTATCAGTTTTTTGCATTTATATAAAGAGACAGCGAAATGTTCGAGGTGTTCCTGAAGCTCAGCTGTCTCATGTACTTATTTATGCATGTAAAAACCAGAGGATTAAAGCTTAATGATAGCCATACTTGCAGCCCCTAGCATATACCTAATATACTTTGTCATAATTATTACAGATGCTTTAAAATGTACTAAAAACGCCAACGTCACTCAAATGAAGTACATTTTAAATAGCACTATTCAAATCTCAGCAGACGTCAAAACACTTCCAAACATATCAAAGAATTTTAATTAAAATCCCAAACATATGTCCCTTGCTATTGTGACACCCTCAAAATAAGCCGGACAAAATCTCATGACAATTCTACTCTGTTAGATAATCCAATTTTGCTAATATCAAAAATTTTATGGCACAAACCATACGTTTCGGACCATTGTCCAAACCTCTTTTGAGTATGGACCGTGGACTGTATTCTGCAGAAATTATTGATGACGGCTTTGAAATCGAAAGGTCGGTATGTTAGATGCCGTTTTATTTGGTTTTTGTTATGTCCATACAAATGGTCTATTATTGAGTTAGGAGAGTTCATAAATCTTCGTTTTCTGTAGGATTATTTGTATTGCTAATAAATGCTGTCGTGCTGTCTATGAAGTTGAAATATTTAATACGGTGATAAATTTTAATTTGATTACTAGTTTAATACACTGCCTTGATACGGTAAAAGGCGGGTATGTGCTATATATCTACAGTCTCATAGAACATAGCCGATTAACATAGCAAACAATGTTGGTCTGACTAAGTTATCTAGTTTTTAACCTCGCCTCGTAGAGTCTAACGACTTAGTTTGTAAAATGGTTAGTACTTTAGACGCCACCATGCTAAACCAAAACTAAGAAAAAATGAATCTAAAAAAGGTAAGTAATTATATAAGGTAAAGGTAATAATAAAAAGGTACCTTTTTAGTCAAAAACATTTTGTAATATTATTATAATATAGGGCCCTTCTTAATATGCTAACATTTTTTTAAAGGGTTGATCAGACCGTCGCGTCAAACTGAACACTTTTCTCTACGGCACCAATATCGAAATAGCAAAGAACAAATCGGCTGTTCCATACAAGGCTGCAAACCTACTTGAGCCAAATGTATGGGACAGCTGTTTTTTTTTCGCGATTTCGATGTTTGTCCCAAATAGAAAGTTCAGTTATGTCAGTTTGACTTTCTGATCACCCACTTCAAAAAAGTGTCAACATATTAAGGATTATTATACAGGGTGAAATTGATATCACAAGCATCCTTTTCAACTAGGAGTCTACCCATCAAACTGAACAACTTTTAGTATGGGAGCAAAAAAAAAATCTGATGTTCCATACTAAACTCTTAGTTTAAAAGGATGCTAATGATATTACCCTGTATTGTTGGTAAATTGTAGGCTTGAAGAACAAACCTAAATAAAGAAAATAACATAACCCTCCCTCTGGGACAATCGGGTAATAAATAGAGGCCTAAATGGTTTATGTGAAATTGGCTCTGAAATATAGACCCATAAAATGGATATGGCATAAAAGTAGGGTACCTAGGTAACTACATAAAACTGTAATTGCTACACGACATCGATCTTGTAAAACAACCACAACCACTCAGCTAGAAAAAAAAACTATCCCTATGAAAAATATCGCGTACAAGATATTAAATAAAGCTGTGTTCAAACTGACACCGCTGGTAATTGAACCAGACTGCACAACGACATCTGCCCAGCCAATGAACGCAAAAAATATCAAAGCAAAAATGTTAAAATTCTCCATTCATCGAACCAATTTTTCTGTTAATAATGTCACAACTCACGAAATTGTGTTTTTGTAATTCTGCTTACGCATCGAATAATGTAAACACTTGGTGACACAATGTGTTTGGCATGAAAAACTATTTTTTTGTCGTTCTTGAGTGTGAGGATTGTTGGTTTTGTCGTCAATTTACAATTTGTTACAACTGCGTAGGTAGATTACTTATAGACGTCGTAACGTAAACGTATTTCTACCTACTCTTACTTTTGTTTAGCCTTATTTAAATAACTTCTGAAATAGACATAAAAGAGAACATTATCAAATATTCAGCTAAACATTAAACTACAATTCACTTTAATCATCCCACTGAATAATTCACGGTAAAACGTAAGACAAAAGATACAAACTGTCAAAATCAGACACAAAAAGGGGAATGAACCTCGAAAGAATAAAAAACTCGACGGCATCGCATTGGATAAAATACCTATAACTAATCATAGCCTACCGCTAGGTAGGTACATCCACCCTCCGTGTAACAAGAGGACACAAAATCGAAATACCGAAAGCCCCTAGAAGATTCGGCGCCAAAGGGGCTATTTTTATGACTGTCGTACCTACGCACGCGGCCCACTGGGCAAATAGGTGAGCGGTACGAGGGATGCATTTACACATGTGCCAGAGTGAGATGGTTATATTTTGTGCGTCACGTAGCCTAGTCATAACGGTCGAATGGGCGTGATGTTTCTTACCAACTGAAAGCGGACAAAAATACATGGAACAATCGATTTTTGCTCAGA
This sequence comes from Agonopterix heracliana, assembly GCA_963693445.1. NCBI lineage: Eukaryota > Metazoa > Arthropoda > Insecta > Lepidoptera > Depressariidae > Agonopterix > Agonopterix heracliana. The sequence continues at coordinate 8,478,373 of OY856321.1, forward strand.
AGTAAAAGGGCGTAAGTGTATCACCGTGGGCAGAACTGCTTATGTGGTTGTACCCAAGGTCTCTTAGAGATAGTCTCGCTTGACAATTTTACTGTCATTAGTTTTATCCTTTTTCGATTTAAAAATTGACATGCTATTTGTATAAACCATTTTTTAACCACAGAAGTTTTATGAAAGGTTCACTAATAAAATGTCTTTTTTACGCGAATACTGTACACGAATTTATCAAACTAACTTAAGCTGCATGGTCATCAAGTTACATTCGAAGTTATTCAAATTAGTTCCATAACCAAAATGCTTAAAAGTATTTCAAATTTCCTATAAAGTTTAAGATTTATCTCTACGCTCGCTCCACCAAAAGAACGCGAAACTTACGTCATTTTTCTTCCCGCATGTATTACTATAATATTCCTCGTTTACGCGTGAATGCACAGAATATTTGCTGTCGCTTTCGCACCCGTAGGGGGCCCGTAAAGATCTGCATGAGTCGTATTTCCCTCCTTGTCCAGGGGATTAACATCAACTGCTTATGATGGCATAGGAATTGACAGTTAAGTCCAGAGATATTTATGGAAATGTAGAGGAATATGTTAAAGTGCCCTCACCTATATGATAAGCTGTATGCTACACATTGTGCTCATCGAGAAGGGTGTGTCTGATAAATAAATTTTGTGTTTAAACTATGTATCTATCTTAGACAGAAAATGAAAAACTTACGTTGTAAATGTAGTCTGTAAGTATAGTATACAATTAATTTTTGAGAGTTCTGAGTTGCCATGCCATTATCATAAAATATCATTTAAAAAAAACTGGCTTTTCAGAAACGACACCATATTTTATTTAAACATGAAAATCTGCCCAAGAATTGATGAGTGTCACACACAGTGGTAAGGGTATTCAATATTATGCTAAACATTTCTAGCTCCTTGTCTCGGCCCAGGGCCCAGTCTCATCAAGTTTTCTTATCTTAAAAAGCGAAACAAGAAAATCGCCGAACGGTTACAAACTCAATCACCGTTAAATACGATTTGGTGACAGCTAATTTAAATTTAGAATTCATGAGTTCGATCGAGCGAGCGGAGCGTGCACACTGGGCCAACAAGAAACCTGACACCGCCAAAACGCTACCGATAAGCATTTCGGAGGCTTCGTACACGTAACGCGTATTATGTAGCCATATGTAGCGAGGTTTCGTTTTCGTTTACATCGGACTACACGCAAAACGTTCGTAATTGGAGATCCTTTTACACCGCACAGTGGGCCGTAGTTGGGGCTAAAACGTTGTTTCAATATTGGTTATTGACGAATTGTAGCGGTGAAAAATGTTATACGCTATTTTTCTATTGTTAGAACAGATGAAAAGATAGGTTGAAATAGGAGTAAATACGAAACAGTTCTATATCCCCGCTACGCAGAGTTACTCTCTCGAAAAGTGACTAAATTAAACTTTTTTTGCAGGTAAATACGAAAGATACAAAACGATTTCAATTAGTTCACTCTAAGTTTAACTACGTAGTTGCACCGATTTACTTGTTAGTAATAGTAATGTACTAACATCAATATAAGAAACATGTTGTTTTAAAATATTCCATGAAGCATACGAGTATATAGCCTGTAGAAATAGCATATGACACCGCTGGGCAATGGATATGATAAGCACATAGTTGGTTCTTGTTCATGCGAATTGTTGAAGGCATTCTAAACTAAATTTAAAATGTTAAATAACACTTGGAATGATTATACTGCTTCGAATTCTTTCAAGATTGCCTTTTTTATAGATTTTTTCCTAAAGCAAATTGAAAAAAAAAAAGAACAGAACATTAAAAAATTATCATCAAAGACATAATACGATAACCTTACAAAACTTCGAACAAATAACCACTCAAACCTAAATCACCGACAACAATTTAACAGTCATAATGAACTCAGTAAAAGCTCCATGAGGGAACTATCCAATCTCAGTTCCCTAAGAGAATAGCAAAAAAGCCCCCTTAACCAAAACCCTGACCCCATCGCGAAACCGCTTTTCACCGGGGAATCAAACCCGGGTCTCCGCGGGTTAAGCGTGTACGTTAAAATGTTTATAGATAATACCCAATGGAGGTAATAGTAATTCTGAGGGGGTCGAATAGACCCCTTAGTCATATTGACGGAATTTGTATTCATTCTAATGGCTTTTGTCCGGATATCTTATAGGTATCGGTTTGATGTTGAAAGGGCATGGAAAAGTGTATAGAATTTGCTATAGCAGGGGATTTTCATTCAAGCCTCTTAATAGTAATTTGTTACGATGTTTTTTTGGCCTAGACGTATTAGGATAATGACTACTGTGCAATTGGTAATCTTATTTAGACTTTTTAGTTCCGTCATTCCCCGTTTTTAGGGTTCCGTACCCAGAGGGCGAAAACGGGACCCTATTACTGGCCCACGTTGTCCATCCGTCCGTTCGTCCGTCTGTCTGTCTGTCCTACCTATATAGGGCTGTAACTTTTCAACCGTAATAGCTAGACAATTGTCATTTTCACAGAATGTACGTTATATAGATCTACTAGCAAATAATAAAAATATGAAAAAATTAAAAATTAAGGGGGGTCCTCATACAAGAAACTAGTTTTTATCAACGTTTTTTTTTATCTCGCTCTATCGTAAAAACGGTAATACATACAAGCGTCAAACTTGTTGTGATTATAGAGCAAATCGGTCGCGCGCTAAAGGTCCAGGAGAAAAAACAACATTTTTGTATGATTTATATTGTGCGGTGGTGTGGTACGGAACCCTCGGTGTACCGACACACCGACTCGCACTTGACCGGATTTATTTTTATGTTTTGTATCCCACTGCAGTGGCCCTAGAATGCCTCTCATAAAAAGAAAAAATTTAGATCTGTCTTTGTTCCTTTACTCATGCCAAAATGAGCACACAGGATGGTTTTCTCGTTTTGGTCGCTTTTTCGTGCGTATCATGATAGCCCTACTTGGCCTTCTCTACTCTCCAATCCTTCCCATGCTATGCAAACTTGGACCAACCGTTCAGGAAGTTTTCAAAGTCATCGCTCTATCTTCCTTTAGTCAACCGTCTTGTGAAACCCATTCTATAGCAATCTAACACTCAGTTGCAGAAACGCTCATTAAAGTTAATCTTCCATTAAATCTCTTGCTGTCATTTTTGTCTTGTTTACGTAGTAAAAGCTAGCAAGAGATTTAATGGATTAACTTTAATGAGCGTTTCTATAGTCCACCTTTCTGGATGCATACGGTAGGTTATATCCCGCACAATCCCATTTCAGCTGAGCTGTTTTTAGGTCTACATTCACGAAACCAGTTGTGGAGTGCAGATCTGTGTTTCGAACCTGATCGGTAAATTGTATACCTTAGGGTACGACTCATTAATCAACGGCGATCGACGGATTGTCCATACAAAAAGCAAAATTAGTATGGGACGCCGTACGGATCTTTTCGCATCAACACGTGGCGAACTGCGTCCCATACGAATCGTGCTATTTGGTTGTACAAACCGTCGATCGCCGTCGATCAATGTGTCGTAACCCTAAAATGCTTTCAAAAGTGATTTCAAATTTGCAACGACATTAAGTAGAGTCAGCACACAAAATCCAATCGATTTTGTTATCTAACGTTGGTAACCATTTTTTATACCTAGTCGTAAACATAAAAAAAGTTGGCCGTCACGGGACGCCCGGCAGAGATGAAACTTCTACCTGCGAGGATCATTAAATAAAGTCTTCTTTGAGATGGTCTTTATTTAAGTCTTCTTATCTCCCGAAAACTAAATCACAGCTGTCAATACGGCACTCCTGATTTATATTTCGAACTTCCATCACACGAAAAGGTCGAGGATCTGAATTTTAAAGCCCTCCCATAAAAAGCTTCAATGAAAAAATCTTTTTTCTAGCAAAATTAACTCCAATAAAAACCGTCATCGGTAAACGCAACAAATTCGATTAACCGCGTAAACGTCGGTTTTGCTCTACACCATTTTTTCGGACCACCAACGAGTGGATCTCTAACACTATCGGTCGCTAGATGATCTATCGGCGTGTCGGAGAGCAGTGAGGTGCGCGCGAGCATCCCACGTGACACCTGTCAACTGTCACGGTGACGCGGGAACGCCCGCGCGTAGGAAATGATCTATGATCGTGTATGGTCGCGAAACTTGATATGTTGAGCATTTAATTAGAGGTTATAGGTGAATGATTTGATTCTTATCTTTCGCCTGTGATAGTACCATATAAAGCGATACACCATTCTGAAATTTCGCGGCCGTACTTTTACACCTGCCATACTTTTTTAATTACCCGCCGAAATAACGTCGCTGGGCATCTGATTGGGCAGAACGCTGCGCTGTTAGAAACAGAATTCGTGTTTCAAATGTTCCTCTCCTATTGGTCGATTTATGTTCGAATTTCTAAATGATTTTTTTAATTTAGAATACCTACAGGTTTCTTGTTTTGTTTTTTATAATGCCTATAGAAGGACTTGTTAGCACTACCTAATTTGGTTAAGTCAATCAGCAATTAGATGATTAGGGTAATCAAAAAAGTCTAGTGAACTTTTCGGAGCTGTTTAGACTAAAACTGGTTCTTTTATCTCGTTATTATAAATAGATAGGCAGCGAAGAACAGTACTTCTGCTGCGTAACTTGAGCATACATTTATATTCATTGCTTCTTTTCTTCCTTGATTTTCTCTGGCATGGACTTTTGCTTTCAGGGGAGTTGCTACAACTAAAAAACATAGTTAGCGTTAATTTAATTTAGGTACTTTTTTAAGATTAAAGGATAGTACGTATAACAGTAGATTATCTAACGAAATTTCGATTGAGTGCCACATACTTACTTGATACTTAAACATGACCTCAACTTTGTAATAAAAAAAACAGTTGATTATTATTTATTAGAAATCCTTATGCCCAGCCGGTTGGACTTATTAATAAAGACATGAATCTACATACTTAACTAATGGGTTTGTCGTAACCGCCACCCCGCCGCCTGGTGTGGGATGATGGCGTCCGCAGTTAGAAGCAATAACAAGTGAATGTCCCTCATTCTTCAGTAAACTACCAAGTTCATTCTCTAGTATATTATATTATACTCTTATTCCAAGAGTATGATACATATTATTTTAAGTTTGAGTTCAAAATTTCTTATGGCAAAATCCATACGTTTTCAACCATAATCAGACTCAACTGACGCTCAAAAGAAGTACTTGAATCTCGATTTTAGTCGCTTCATACGATACTCAGGAGTCTTCGTAGACTGTTGCTTAATAAAAGTCATCCATAACCATCTTCAAAAAGCTTAAGTAAGTCCATTCACTAATCATGTTAAATAAAATCCTTCCAATCGTATTAATTCATTAACATAACCGATAACTACCTCCATCTCAATCCCGTAACTTTTAAAAAACAACAGCAAAGAAAAAGAACGAAAGTGAATTTTTCTCCAATATCATTTTACATCCCCGTTGTCTCGCAACATTCGAGGTAAGATTCGAGTCGAAGAACGACGCACAACCTGTCACGAAGTTGAAATGGTGTCAGATATATCGGGTTTCAAGACATGCCAACTACGGTAGTTGAGATTTTAGGCTTCACTTAACGCATTATTAATATTCAATTATAATAATTAAGGTTTTTTGGGGTGTCAGGATTACGTTTTTGTTAATACGGTTTAAGTTCTTAAACAATTTTTGGTGTATATAAATAGGATACCTTTTATATAGCATGTTTTAAGTAAATAAATACGTTTCTGAGACGTGGTTTTCATTTAATCTGAAGAAACACATTATTCTAAAAATCTTAACTATTTACTTTATTAAAAACACTGTAAAACCAGTTAAGGTTTAACTTAAGTTTTTAAGTGGATGTTCTGAGGTTTCAGAATATCTCTGACTACCCCCTCGGGGAATATAGTCGTGAGCATATGCTATGCTATGAAGTTTGTAGATTTGTCTAGGTAAGGTCGTTTTCCCCGCAAAACAATACAGGAGGGCTACTATTTTGTCTTAGAAAAAGTATATGTCAAGAATGAGCCTCACGGTTATACCGTATAAAACAAAAGGGGACAAGTTTCATAGGTTGGTGTGCGTGAGGCGCCATACAAATTATATATATATATGTGTGTATATGTATAGGGTTTTGGGGCCAGTACTGGTTCCAATTTTTTTCGACGCTTTCGTATCTTCGACTGTCAATCTTGACATATAGGTAACTTCAAAGTATTTTGTATGTCAGACTTCCTAATTCATACACAAAAGTGACATAAACAGTATGGAGTTTAAGCATTATTCGATAATGATTTCGAAAGTGATATATTCAAAAATAACACTTCAGGAATACGAATCGTAGGAATTAAACGAAAAAAAAATTTTTTTAGTCAGAAATAACGTGGGCAACTACAAATTTTAAAAACAGAAGCTTTCACGAATCTGTCTGTATTCCCTCTAAAATAAAATTTTAAAAATCTAGTTTAAAGCCCCCAACACACGCACCCATTCTCCCCGCTTCTAAAATTGACGAAAGTTTTAGACCCTTCACACACATCGCTGATCACTAATTCGAATGCCTCGATACGAAAAGGTTGTAAGTATATCACAAAGATAACACGAATGTTTCCATTAAGTATAGAAACAGTATAAAAATGTTTTGTTTAGTTTTTTTTTTTCGGCCCAATTAAACCAGCTATTTTAAACATTCCTAAGCAAAAAACGGGTATCTAAATGAAGCTGATTATTGAAACAAATTTTATAAATGATACATTTTCTATAAAACAGCAGATGTTTTCAATCATCCGTAAAATGCGGGGACACTCTGTGGCATTTTTTCTCTATTTAAATAAATAAAGACATCTGTACTAATAAAATGAATACGTTTAGATAATCTTAAAAAGTTGTAATTATTTCTTTCACTGCGCGCTAAAAACAAAATTAAAAAAATGTGTGGTACCTACCTCGAAATACCTATTTATTTAATTTTTGCTTTACAAATTAACGTAAATATGTTATTGACTATTGAAATTCAGAATGAAAGAAAAACGTTAAATAAAAATGAAAAACATACCTTCACATTTAAAAAAATATGCATGGCAAACAAAAAAGAATAGGTAATCCTTTTAAATTCTAATAGGACCGTGTAGACTGCTCTTTAATCTTTTCGCTCTATCTGATTGGGCAGAACGCTGTCAGAAACAGAATTCGTGTTTTAAATGTACCTCTCCTATTGGTCGGTTTTACGTTCTAAATGGTTTTTGAATTTAGAATAAACTGTTTTTTATGACTGGTATGGTTAGCACTAAATTGGTTTAGTCAATCAGCCATTAGAGTAATCAAAAACTAGTTAATTTAAGTCTTGAAAGTCTAGTGACCTTTTCAGAGCTGTTTAGACTAAATCTGGTTCTGTTATCTCGTTATTTAGATCTTAATTTTAAATCCACGTTAAAAAATCGATAAATTATTTTTAGATTCGAAATAACTATATTTTTCTTTGTTAGAACTTTTTGTTACTACGAATACTTTTGTCATCTTATTTACACCTACATCTTTTAGCACTAACATTTCACCAAAGGTTTATATAACTCCGACCCTTATTTCGTCGTCACAGATGTTATATTCTATTGTAGAATTTGAGCAGGTATTTCTGCAGACCGTACATTATCTTCCATTAGCGAAACAAGGGATTAAATCCGTAGCGTTACACGACTCTGAAACTCTGAATGTTTCTGTTTTATTACTAAGTGAAACTAAATGTTCAGGTGTTTGTATGGATTTTAATATTATACTAGTGTTTTCCCGCGACTTCATCCGCACAAATTATATACCAGATTTTAAGTCAGATCATAAGCTATCAAACAAAAAAAGTTTCATCAAAATCGGTTCAGTAGTTTTTGCGTGATGCGCGAACAAACAAACAAACAAACTAAATTGTCAATAGATGGCGCTGCACGTCATTTAAATCGCGCTTTCGAGTGTTATTTGAGTTTATATGAAGTGAACCGCTACTTTTTTATTCCTCACAATTTTTACGGTTTTATAATAGTTAAGATTGCTTACTTTGTTTTTGTTGTGGTACCTGCTTAGAACAGTCCACCTCATTTTTTCCCGTGGGTGTCGTAAGAAGCGACTAAGGGATAAAGTTACTTATGTGAAGTTTTTGCTTTGGCTAAAGTTTAGAGAGATAACATTTCACCACTTCACTTCATTTTACGACTTCACTCTTGGAAAGATAGTTGGTAACAAAGTTTCTTATCATCCCGTAAGGGATTGTAGTCGTGGGTTTATGTATATATCTATGTATTTTTTCTTTCTAAAAACGTTACCTTTGTAAAATATGTGAACATTTGTTATATTAACACCAATATTGAAAAATTATCAAGTAAGTAGTGTAAATATACCTACCTATATACAAAAAGCGGACTAATCGATGCAGAGATTTCTTGGAGTAGAATCTCAACCTCGAGTTCACAAAATATTAAATGATATTAATTTTTCTAATTGGAAAAATATCACTTTATTTTTGTCCAGTTGGACATTTTAGTTATTAAAAGTACCTCTATTTTATGGGGTTAACATCCAGCTTCCGTTCATAAGAGACTGCAAACCCTCAAGCATGATTTCTCTACTTACGCCCGACTCGGCCTTTTTCCATACTACCTACTCGTCGCGACAAACGGGACTGAAAAGCACGTAAGGGTTAATTTTCTATGCAGCAAAGGCGCATCGAGCGCGAATAGAGAAGTCATACTAGGGCTGCAGTAATACTTTGGGTACTAAGATCTAAGACGTAGAGGTGGAAAGCCCTTGGATGCACTTTTATCTAAATGTGATGAGTTAAAAAAGAATAAGTACCTAATAGTGTAGGTAACTATTATTAAATATTCTTATGTGAGGTGTTTAAATATTATTCTAATAGTCTCTTGTCGCTGGAGTTTTCGCCAATCCTGTCTCTTCTCCGAAAGTGCCTTGAAGAGTAGCTAAATCCTAATACACGTAGTTAACCAAAATCTCCCTCGAATTAAAATAGCTAAATACATAAAGCAAATCGTTATATTCCTAAAATGATTCTTAAGATAACTTAAACCTCTATTACCTAACCTCAAACGCGAAAAGCCTACAATTTCCAAACAAAGTATTCAACCGCGGTTTTTCATCCCCAGATCGTTCCCCCACTCCTCCAGGAAAAATACATTTTCCCCGTTGCCAATGGCAACAAGAAAACAGATAGATATTATATCTAGGGACGCGCACATAACTATAACAATAGATAGGTACCTACGTGTTAAAATGGGCATATATACATATATTTGTGTGAGTCAGGTTTTTACGCATGCGTGCTTTTTCGGCGAAAGTAGATAGATATTGGGGTTTTTAGGGCCAGAAGAGGGAAGGGTGGAGGAAGGGGGTGCCCTAATCTGTGTCCCTTTGAGGCCCCGATTGGAATTTAGTAATCATATTAGATTTTAAATTACACGTGTTTGTCAGAAAGGGTGGGGGTTAGCAATTTGTTTCCTATTAGATAGTTATTTACACATTGATAGGGGATGCTCTATTTACAAAATATGTAGGTACCTAAACGTCTTTGAAATTGAAGATGCTGATGAGAAATTACATGGCGTATTACGCGTGTAAATGAATCTTATTAGAATCCTTTTTTAGCATGGCATATGCTCACGACTGTATTCTTATTCTAATCAGATTTTATTCTAAATATAAATACTATATTGTACGATGATGATGAAAACCATACTTACAATAGCCAGATTCCACTGTAGGTGCCCTAATTAGTTTTTTCCTATTTAATAATTTACGAACTCCACGGAAATGTTTCCAATTCTAAACTTTTATGATAATTCGAGCACCGCTTCTATTACCCTTAAATTGAACTATAAATATGTTAGCCAAAAAGTTAAAAAGTGCTATCGCCAACCCTAAAATTGCTACTAAAAAGTTATATAGAAAGTATGAGAAAAATATAATAAGTGCCTGCCTCAATTATTTGTTAGTTGTAGTATTAAATAGACAAAAAAAATTAGCATTTTAAAAATACTTAAGTACCACAATGAGTATTTTACTGGCTATTAATATTAATTTAGTTATTTTATTAATATAACCCATAAAATACACAATATCTGTTTACCGAGGAGGTAGGAGACAAAATATTAACTTTACTGTAGTTGGATTATTACAGTCGCATAGTTAACCCTAACTCAAACACAAGACATCTACCTGTAAACTGGGCAAACATTCCAGGAATCAAGCGTGAGATAAGTTAACTCTGATAAAGTCCTCAAAATAAGTTCCTCACTGACATATTATGAAGGAAAGGAACATGTCAATGCAATTGCAAATTGATGAAGGCAATTTGGTGGTCAACTTGCTGATAGAGAATTTTCAAGCCGCCCTAAATACTTGGACTAAACTGCAATTGGACGGAATGATACTTGGACCAAATCGCACTTGGACAGAATGCAAGTTTAATTGTTTTTCACGGTTGGACGAAATAAGACTTGGACTACTTGGTACAGTGACCTAATAGTGGTCCATCTAACCTGGCTTAATGGATAGTTAAACCCGCCATGTGACGGAACTATCTGGGACTAATCGCTTAACGTGCCTCCCGAAACATGGAGACGCTCGAGATGAAATACCACTTAAAGCAACGTCAGGTCCGGTCAGTCTTTGGATGGGAGACCGAACCTGACATTGCTTAACTTTGGTGATCGTCTCCAATACCGAGTTCCACTACGCTAACAAGCGCCATGTATGTATACACATATTATAATTATAAATATATGTGTGATTTCCACTCCCGTTCCATTTTATGGAACAAAATCTTACATTAAAATATAATAGCTAAACACATGGACTCGTGACTCCCTTTGGGTATGGTCAGATACTTTGTCGCAACTCACCAACCACACGTTCTAAAGCGTATAGTTTTAGCTAGGTACACTATTATCATATTCAAGGTTTCAGCATACATGACGTATCAAATGGTGACAGTTCTTTTGTCTACAAAAACAGCAACAGTAACATGTTGACAGTAGATTCATAGAAATCCCATGAAAATAAAAATGGAATTGTATATAAAAGGAATGGTATCCTATTGAGCCGCAAATCCAACGGCGATCCAAATCATGAGACACCATAAATGACCTTTAATTTTCTACCACCAGGTGTCATCAATAAACCGAGTACTAAGAAACCTAGCATCGCAGAAGGAACAAGCAGCGTCAGCGCAGAACGACAGCGTCTACGAAAAGTTAAGGATGTTCAACGGGCAAGCAGCCACGGGGTGGTGGTACCCAGGTCTACCGACTGCACCGGCCGCTCCTGCGATACCCCCTCCATTACCGCCCCAGCTAAATAGGCCGAGTAGTGAAGAGCATAAAAGAGGTTTGTAGTTACTTTAGGTACCTTGTTTATAATTGGTTCGGTTGGCCTACCAGGGTCAGGGTCGTTTCGCCGTCACTGGTGTGGTGTGGCCGTCACCCATAGTCCGAATAAATAAGCAATAATCGCCCTGAGCTATGCTGTATTTGTCAGATTCAAAAATTACTGTTTACGATCTTAAATGTGGTGTTGTGCCACTTCCTCTACAGACTACCCATTTCGTATCCTGGCCATAATACTTGCACATAAACAGAGTTTATGAATCCTGCCGCTAGAATATTATTAGTGTGGCAAATTATCTTATCAAGCGGAATCTGTATCCTGCTTATCATAATCTACCTATGGTGCCCAAACCTGGTCTCTTACATAGTCTCAAAAGTCCAAAAGCAAGGTTTGTCAGACAACGATAACGATGGAGCGCCAGAATTTTTGATATTTAAAAAGACCAGATCGTGTCAGGAATACTACACTGCGCTCTAAAACACAAATCTCCAACGTCAGGGAGAAAACAGATATAATAGACTAAAGTGCGAGTAGGCCAGCCTTGTCTGTCGAATGGTCAGGAGAGGTGGACAAAAATTGTTATGCCCTGGATTCCAGAAAATGGTCGTTGACGTCGAAATCGTCCTAGGAAGAGGTGTTGGGATGATTTGTATGCTTTCGATTACAAGTGGCCAGAGCGTGTTAGAATATGAAAGGTATGTAAACGTATCGTGGTGTTCAGAATCTTTTATATTTTCTACAATAACAGACTTTTTAAGAACACCTTTTAGCATATTTTCGAATTGAACGTTGGAACGACCGACGTGATCAACGAACTGTATAATCTCTTGGTCTTGTCCTTGCATGACCTCAATCTTTTACCAATAGCTAACTAAGAGTAAGTAGTGTCTTTACGTAAAACAGGAATTAGAATCCAATATACTATACTACGGCTATGTTACATGATGCCAGTAGAATGTTCTTTTTCCATTTCGCTTTGACACCGAACTCTGACTTATGCCTTTGAGAATCAAAGAGGAAAAATGTAGGGTTGTGTACGATGGACTTTGTAGTGGACGCGATAATGTTCTGTTGATTCTTTTTGTCTTAATTACGGTAACATTTTGAGCAATCTTATCAAATGACTTTTTTGACTAGAAAGAGTACTTAATAAGTAAGTATCTAGAAAAAATAATGGTACTTAACAGTTTGTAAGTATACACTTATACAGTGTAGATAGTTTCATTAAGGGTGAGTGTACCAACTCATTTTTCAGTATCAACTGAACAACTTTCCCCAAGGAATCTAAAGGGAACGAGCAAAAAAGATTGGGCCTTGCCATACTTAACGCAATCAGCTGATTGATAGTTTAAATGGAAAGATAAAGTTTACTTTTGTGAATTTCCCTTATGTTCCTTGGGGCAAATTGTTAAGTATCATGAGTACAATCATCCTGTATAGTCATCCTGTATAGTAATGCGATTGTCTACACTTATACTTACATCCTGTAAAATTAGAACATTTACAGACAAATCAAGTGACGTTATTATTTGAGAGATTTCGCTTCATGTTTTTTTCCTATTAACTTTTATTTCCAAAAATCTATCGAGCTAAAATATTCAAACTCAACTTAACATCCAGAATAAGTTCAGAAATCGTACAGCAGAAGTTCGATGCGTAAACGGTAACCCTATTTTCCCCCCTTCTCAAAGAGGGGTAGGTAGGAGGGGGATGACGCGTTGTTACCAAGTTTCTTACAAAACACCTCCAGACTCGGTTGTTGCGGGTGTGCCAGATTATATGCCTCCTTTGTGCCTTCATTCCTAGAATATGTTTACCAAATTGGTTTAGCTGTTGTGTGTATTAGAAAAATCTGGTTTTTAAGAGTTGTTGTGGTAAAGTAGTAAAAATGAATAATGCGGTATTTTGAAGGCTTTCCACTTTTTTATTACTTATTGTTAAGTAATTTTATGATTAAAAAAAATTTACAGCATTACCCTTTACTTTCTGCCCAAATTTTCTCTTATTTACGAATCAGTGGTAGATTCTCAATATACCAGAGTAGTAGGTATACGAAGGGAGAGTATAAATCTAAAGAGTTTTTTCCCTACAAATACGAATCATTATCATTATATAGGTACGTTTAATTTTATTAGTAACAGCCCTAAGCGACTATAAGGCTTTATTTATACATATTACCCTCACGAGTGCCGCAGTACAATATAGTTGATCCGTATTATCTTTAACATACTTATTTATGCCAAAAGTACATACCTAGGTATCCCCCGCTCCCCGCGACCTCTACATTCGCCTAGCTAGCCTAATCTTCTAGCTAAATCTTTCGTGAAACTGGGCTCTAGAATGCTATAAATTTAACGTCCTTACCAATTGTGGCGACGGGTGTAATGTGGAAATATGAGCAGAAGAGTTATAGTAGGTCTTGTTGGATATGGTTGATTTTATTCTCTTACCCTTTACTGAACATTTGAGCGATAAATGGTGAACCTAATTTATAGATATTACGAGGTACCTGATGTAAATGCAAATTCAATATTGTTTTCACGGGGCTAAGCTATGAAGAACTTATAGAAGTAAAATTGCGTTTTTTATGCATCGGTTTCATATAAAAGTACGAGTATTTCTTTACATATTTATACCACTTTGCATCTATCTTCCTGCATGGCTAGCATGGCAGCGTCATAAAGCGCTATCACGCCATCGCTCTCTTTCTATTTGCGCGCAAACGAACGAGATAAAAGGTGTGATATAGCCGTATCACGTGCAACATGCTACGCCTTCTGGAATGGCCAGAAACGCTACTACAGCTACCTAAAACATGTTAACGTTTTAGCTAATTCCAGATTTCTATAACGGTGTGATATTTAAAACTATTTTCTCCAAAAAAAAGTATATATAAGTAAGGAAACATGCTTATGTCTACACGAAGGTAAGGTTCAAAATTTCTACTCTACGGATGTGACTAAACAACCTTTGTTAAGTCAGTCAAGTAAAAGTTGCTCTTTCCAGAAATTAACCTAAGACCGGACGGCCATAAGTCAACTGACAAAATTAACCCTTCAAAGTTAGGTTGTTTACTACAGTACAGAAGGTGAAGAATTATTAAGTATACAAAGATACGCTCACGACCGAATTCCCTTTCGGGTAGTCAGAAACTTCCAACTATCAACTACTTTTTGAGGTATATGATGGCCTGGTTAACTTTTAGCCTATTCGAATTTCAGGATGGAGAGATTTGTTGTGTTGATTTGTAAAAAATTTAACGAAAGATACCTTTTTTTCCTTGAGTGGATTCTTACGAAAAAAAATCAGAAGTCCCATAGAAAACTGCAAATCGAACTCTACCCGAATGAATGGGATAGCTGATGGTATAGTTTTCGCGATTACGATATTGGTCCCATACAGAATGTTGCTCAGTTTGATGGTTAACTATTACAGCTCACTGCTAATACCCACTTTCTTTAGAAATTGTAGGATTTCTTCAGCACTGAAAAGTTTTTGTTCACTCGAAGATCAGAGTGCTCCCCCAAATATAAAATGTATCTCTAGTACATAGGTAATATACATAGAAAGCCTTGTATAATCAGACCTGTACATGTCCTTCATTGCAAAAAGAAACAAAATTCGTTGGCCCTGTGACGTATAAACATGTTAAGAGCGTGCTCTTCTGTGCCTCGCCACGTAGACGACTTTCGCACTCTTCGCGCCATGTTGTTTAGCAAAACGTGACCAGAATCTTTGGACTTTCAACTCCTGTCGACATTTTTTTAACACGTTCGTGGGCAGTGCAAATCCTGAAATGTCACTGGAAATTCCCATACAAATTCACACGACTGTCTAAACCGCACTGACAATACTCAGCCTAAATGACATCGAAGATTGTGACAGTACGGTTATAGCCATAGAGCGGTAATGGCCGTACTGCCACTGCTATTACTGAATAGTATTAACATCAGTGACAGTACGGTTATTGCAGTAGTACGGTAATGGCCGTACTGCCACTGCTATACTGAATAATATTAACATCAGTGACAGTACGGTTATAGCTGTACGGTATTGGCCGTAATGTCACTGATTTCAATGCATTTACATTAATGTTAGTGACAGTACGGTTGTAGCATAATTAACAAATTACCAAAAGTATCACTATAACAGTATTAGTCTCTAAATAAATCTCTAAATCTATTCAATAAAAGACGTTTAATTATAGTTATTTTCATTGAAAATAAGGACGGTAAAATTATCACGAACTTAAGTATTTTGAGTTTAATGAGTTTACCTTAGATAAATACCTAACCTAGTGAAACGTGGATGTTCTGAGGTTTCAGAATATCTCTGATAATACCCCGGGGAATATAGTCATGAGCATATGCTACGCTAGGCTATGCCTTAGATAGGTGATTGGTCTTCGCAGCGAAATCATCATCCATCATAAAATGGATCTTCTTCAGGACTTCAGCACTAGATCATCTGGACACTGGCGTGATGCTTGTCTTCTCTTTTCGCAATCGAGGCATTTAAAGAGAAAAAATAACATTGAGCACAAGCACAACATAAACCATAATACCATTCTTCCTATGGGTGTCGTACGAGATAGGGATAGATACGAAAGATGAGGTTTCTTATGCGTGATCGAAGAAATTGATTATACCTAATATGTAGGTATTGTATGAATAACCCATTATTCAAAAAATTATCACAACGATTTTTGTTTTAATATCTTACCAAATTTTACTTTGCGATACAAAATAGTTAGGTTGGTACGATATTGCGTTATCATATCAGGTACATATTTTTGTCACAAAAATTTTTGTTACTGCAATTTACTACGTTTTATTACGTTGTCTATGCAAATTTATGAATATAATATGTGTATTATCAATTAAGATTATCACAGGTCACTTTTACTGCGAAAGTAATCCGCATAAACAAGCGCACACGCTCCCTGCGACGATATGCCGTTCATACAAACACGACGGTCAAAACCGTACTGTCAGTGTGTGCACTATTGATTTTGCGAGTGTGAGGCCCCAAAAAAAAGGTTTCTACAACGCTTAATTTTGGCAGTAGTGCAGTGGAATGCCTACACAGAATGGCAGTAGGCGTGGTTTACCCGGTAATCGTATGAAAAACAGTCTGTTATGACCGTAGTGTTGTTTAATGGAGCTTGAATACGAACGGTTTATACCGTACTGTCAATTTTCACAATCCATTTTTACGGTAATAGCCGTCACTGCCCACGAACGTGTTAACCATTTGAGTGGTCGTTTATACTTTTCATGTAGTTATTTTTTTCTTCTAAGTCTGTTTTAGGTTGTCTAAGCTATGACACGATTTAAATGTAAGTGAGTAAGTATGCTGATGTACAAATAATTTTAGAACGCACTGCTAATGTAGAGTCAACTCAAAGTTTGTAAGACTATCATTTTTGGGATAGTTCTCTTTAAAGACAAGATTCAAAATTTAATTTTTTTTTACTAAAATAATATCACACAGATGGATTTCTTACGTCATTTTTTGACTCTACCAACGCGTCGTCGGTTGGAAGATATTCCGTTCTAGAGCGGATGCGGCCAGAAACTCTACAACATACATATTTTAAACAATACAAAACATACAAAGTAACTAAAAAAATAAATGCAAGCCCAGTAATTTTTGACATTCATACAAACAATCAAGCAAAGACCTGAAATATCCAAAACCAACTCTCATGGAAAATTAAATTTTGCTGCCTCAAAACTGTAGAATACTTATACATCTGACAAGTCACACTTTAACTACTTACGTTAAATATTTGTCGTCTAAACGATTTAACTTCAAAACATTTCAAAAAGAGTAATTTTCTACAAAAAAAAACACCCTTTCCTGTATTTTATTCTGTAGACAGTACGCCAGCCGGCTTAATTAACTTTGGACGAAGCATTCAGTTTCATAAATTCGATTCCCGACGACGACCTAGGTATACTTAGGTACTTAAATTTCATAGTGAACTTTGTTGTCTCTTTCCTTTTCAGCGAACATTTAGTAAAGCATTTCAATCGTAAACCACGATTTCTCTCGCTAATTTAAATGTATATTAAGTTTTTGCTTCCGTGGAATTAGCATAAGTACTATTTGTACTACCGGAATTAGTTTTGTTTGCAGAACAGAAGAAGCCAGTTTTAAGTTGTGGAACAATTTAAGACTTCTGCTAAACGCAACTATATTTTTTTGCCAATAATAAGATACTTTGTTTTGGTTAATTGATAGGTTTCTCTTGACGAGAGACGTCACGGAAATTATCTTAACTAGAAAAGAAAATCTTCAATTTTAATGAATTCAATCTTAATTCTGGCAGATTTAACTGAAATCTAATTACATCAACAAATTTTCTAGTAAAGTCAACTAAAATAAAAGGGTTGAAACATAATTTTTTTGTTGCATTGAAATCAGCGGTAGAAAATGACCTAATCAGTAAGAAGTTTTTGTGTAGGTATTCATTTTGTAATGATTTTGAATCAAATTATTCAAAAAAAGAACATCAGGTCTATGAGCTTGCTTGGAACGAACAATAAATAAATAAATTTTTCACCTCACAAGCTCGGAAAGATTCTGTTTATCGTTCGAAATCTGAGTGCAAAAGTGTATTTTATCCGCTAGCGTGCAAAGAGTTTTTGAAATTCGAATTTGTCTATTCAATATTTTTGTATACCGCCAATGCACTGAAAATGCTTAATAACTATTTCATGACACTGGCCAGCACGAAAATAAAAACTTTTTGAAATGTTCTTTTTAGCAATTCACTTTTTTTCCTCGCTGTTGTGAGGTGAAAAATGTTGTGTTTCGCTCGGCTGCAAAGTTATTCTGCGTCTCGTACCTTTGAAACCTTTGCTAAGCGCTCAGGATTCTATTATTTGAACCACTCGCTTCGCTCGTGGTTCAATCCTAGAATCCTTCGCTTGCTCAGGTTTCAATAAAAGTACTCGCGCCAAAAAGCAACTTTGCAGCCTAGCATAACAAATAACTATTTACAGTCGAAAAAAAAGTATTGGCAGAGGCGAGAGATGTGTGTCAAAATCGTAGTATGTAGAGATCGAATGTCTCTGCCTACCCCAGTGGGATATAGGCGTGAGTATGTAAAAAGAATCATTAGGACCGTAACAAACTGGTGTATGCAATGCATGGGATGTCGTCATTTAGGTTTTTTCCTCTCTGTATAATATTTTTCACTCCAATCCACTGCTCTACACATTTTTTTAAATATTCAACGAAGTGTTCTGTTCATGCATCGATGACTACGGCCAATGTTTTGGAACTACACAAAAATGAAAAAACAATGACAGACAAAAAATTTTGAATAAAGCGGTAACAGATAATGGTAATAAAATAACAGAAGACGAATGTGTTTTTGTATCAATTACTATTTTACCTAAGGATAAAGAAAAACGCAAACAATGCAAAAAACTACAACAAACTACAAAATTATATTACAGTTTTTGATAGTTACGCGGTTATTAATAACCCTCCAACTATATTAACCCTCTCTTTTTTGATTCGCAGACGCCATTTAAATATTATACCCGATGTCACTCCCACAATTAAGACAAATCTAACGATACCCCATATCTCAGAATCCATCAACCCGTTTAGGCAGTATGGCGATCCAAAGAGTTCGACATACAAACAGAGTAATAATTAACATACCTACTATAATTACGCGCATACATCATATATTACCCTTCTTTTGACGTAGTCGGGTAAAAAAACGCGACTCTCACAGCGCCGCTGTAGAACTCTAACATCTAAATACCATAAGATACACGCTGAGTAATGGCATTATAGTAATGGCATAGCAGACCATTCGGCAATTTAAAACAAATCACTTAATAACATCTACATAACCAAGTAATCTGGATAGTGGACACAAAATCACGCAATATTAGCACAGTGGGACACAAAACAAATAATAGCTCAAATTGTTTGTGCACACTGGTTTAGGATATAACGCAGTAGTGGCTGCAGTCCACCGATGGCAGTCCATTTAATGGTTGGATGTAATGAGACGCTAACAAATTAAACGAATGAACTTCGTATTGGAATTTAAAGGGTTAAAGAAAACTTGCGTTAACCTGGGTTAGCAATCAACTCTTGGCTAAATAGCTATCTGAGTTTTTTTCTATACTAAGGGCCTATTTCACCAATTATGAGACTGTATCACATAATTTCATACAAAATACGTCAAACTATCCGTCGGATAAGCTAGCAAGAACTTACTCAGAATTGTTGAAACAGGCCCTAAATATCGTGGATTATCAACTTAACCTGGAGTTAATTGCTAACCGAGGTTGACGCTTAAAGTAAATCTTTCTACAACCTAAAAAGATTATGTAGCTGTGTTTTTGACCACCTCGAGAAGGAAGGGTCGTGAGTTTATTCAAGGATGTGTAGTCGGTAATGCGAAGCGAAATAATTAACAAAAGGCTTTTAAACTTTGATAACAAGTCGAAAGCCGCATTGGGCGCGTGGTAGAGCAGCTAAGGCAGCCCCGCACACTCTCGTTTATTACTGCGAGCATATAGGTACCTCTACACTACAAAGAGACATGCAAAGGCTGATGATGATTAAAGCTTTTAAAAAAGAAAGAACGTAAATACATTCTAACGTAGCATCATTAATCGAATGACTGTTTTCCATATTATCGGCTTAAAATAGAACGCGAAATTGATCCCGACGAAACAGAAAGTTTATTTCTTGTGTTTCACATCAATGGTCTTAAATCGACAAGAGAAAGGTTCTTTCGTCGTTTACTTAAATTGAGGGCAGAAAATAAAAATGGCGACTTCTCTTAAAATCCGTCCGTTTCAACAACAAATTACAATTCTATCGACACTGCGCGCACAGGTATCGAACCGGGGAGCAAATATTTACCTTACCGGCGAATCAGTGATGCGATGCGGTCAACGTTAAATCATTCGTGTTTGTAATCTAACTTCTGCCGCGGATTCACTCGGTAGGTAGTAGGTACTAAACATAAACTATTAGTATTAACTTCTTCTATCGAGTCACTGGCATTTTTTTGCCACACGGATAGCCCCAGAGGCGTACATAAGCTCAGCTCGCGTGCAATTGGTGTCCGGGTAGGAAAGGGAAGATAAAAGATTAGTACAGGAGTGCGATTTTTGAAACTCATTAGGTGAGCTCAGCAGTTGAAAATTTCAAAATTACTTTGGAGATATACATCTTTCTACTGCTGATTTGACTCTCAAAAATCATACTTCGGGAGTGTGATTTTTGAAAGTCAAATCAGTAGTAGAAAGGTGCGTATCTCCATAGTAATTTCGACATTTTCAACTGCTGAGCTCACCGAATGAGATTCAAAAATTGCACTCCAGATTAGTACCTATCGTATGTCACAACATCAAACAAAAAAAATTTCATGTGAAATACATCAAAAGATGGCTTATTCCTTCAAGCGTCGAGCAAGTTTGATGCTGGAACAGACGATTGACGTATTCGCGATTTCAATGGTGGCTCCATAAAAGTTGTTTAGTTTGATGGTCTAAAGCAAGGACATTAATGTTACTGGTCTGCCTAACATAAATCTATGTTACGCATTTAAGTTTACACCATGTATAATACGTAGTTAGTAGACACAGATTATGATTAATTGAATGTGCTCAAAGAAAAGTTTGAGAAGATAATCAATGTCATCGTTTCAGCACACTTTTATTGAGAAAAATGAGTAACAAATTGAGATAAGGCAGTCGACAGCATAATGATAAAAAAAATATTTTTTTATCTCCTGTGCTATAGAATTGTAATGGAACTAAATTTTAAGCTAAATGTGTTGTTGCGTGTACAATGATATGGTAACCAGTGGTCGGCGTAAATTATTATTTATTTCGGTGTACCTACCTAAATAAGAAGTGTTTTTCACAGAAATTCATTCCGATGAGTGCACTAAAATTTCAATCTTAAAAACGATATTTGGGATAAACTCATATTTTCCCGAATTTTGCTAAATCAGCTTGAATTTCAAATCGAATTCGATCAAAAATTTGCAAACGTTTAAAAGTAGAACTTTAGGCATTTTAAAGCTCTTTAACAGACCAGGTGTCACCACCATTTAAAACTTCTTTATAACTAAACCACTATCATTTACAGTATAACTTTCATTCGTACAATCTCGAGCACTCTTCGCTAACTGCAGCTTCCAGCGTAATATTCAATGAAACAATACCAATTTAATTGTAAATGTCAAGTGGCATCGTTCAGAGTACCATTGACTCTAAAATCAAAAGTACGCTTGATGTGTGAAACACGTGTCACAGTTTTAGATACAATGTGATACTTACTAAATGATACTTGATGGTTACTTAGACATGATCGTTTACTGAACATTTTTTTGACAGTAATATACTTCATGCTACTGTCTAGGACGATAAATTGCTCTATATCGCCTCCAAAAAAGTATCACAATATCGCAATAGTAATATGGATATATGCCACATATACATTGGATAACTGGCACAATTCCAGAAAACTTCATCGTACACCGTAGATTTTTGTTAGTAGGTAAATATTTATACATTTTATGTGTTAAGTTCTTTAATAACGTCTTCTAAAGATATCAATGTAATTATTTATTTATTTTATGTATTTAATTTGATATATTTCAGGGTCACTTTAGGAAACAATTTAGAATAACAGTTTTTCTTGACATACTCATCACAACTTTGGTTTCAAGTTATACAGTATACAATCATATTCCTTGATTATTCATTTTATACATTTTATATTCTGCATTAATAATTCTCGTCAATGTCTCGTCGTCTCACGTCTACCTACGTAGGCACGTAGGTAGTAAACAGGGTCCTTCTTATTATGCTGACACTTTTTTAAGGGGATGATCAGACCATCAAACTGAACAACTTTCTCTATGGCACCAACATCGAAATCGCGAAAAAAATATCTGCCGCTCCATACAAAACTGTAAATCTACTCTAGCCAAATGTATGGGACAGCTGATTTTTTTTTCGCGTTTTCGATGTTGGTCCCATAGAGAAAGTTGTTCAGTTTGATGGTTTGGTCATCCCCTTAAAAAAGTGTCAGCATATTAAGTTTCATCCTGTATACATGTCCCATCTTACAAATAAGGGTGAAGGAAAGCCAGTCATAGTGCAACTGGAGAGCCCAGTGCTGATTGATGTAACTAATTAGTAGTTTCTTCCAATGGCCTTTACCAAACTAAACATATTCTTGGAGAGCATACTTCATTCCATTTACGAATAGAAAGATATTACGATCCCTAGTTAGCTAATTGACCTATTTTCATTTGCAATCAAATCACAATTGATTTTTCAGAAGAAAATAGGTACATTATCTTGGACATTATTGAAACTGTTTTAAGAATAGATGATATTGTGTTTCAAAACTCGTGAGTTTGTGATTCAAAATTGCCTAAAACTTCTTTTGTTTTTTGGCACAGAGAATAGGTAGCTACATATTCTCTTACATTATCTAATTAATTTAAACAAATTGCCTCCCATTTATGACTCAGACAACAGTTAAGAGAATATTATTCCGAGAGCGAAAATGCGCGTTGCATACATACGTACTATGGTGATATTTTCAATACTAACCAATTAAAGTCAATGAAATTTTGCAGAAACAATCTAGAAACAAATTTCTATGCTTCTATAGAGTCAGATTTTCGTTAAAATATACAGATTCAATGCTAGGATTAATTTAAGATTTGTATGGAAATCTTTGAGGCACTGTAACTTGAAAACTATACATTTTAACGAAAATGACTGACTCCATACAAGCATAGAAATTTGTTTCTAGATTGTTTCTGCAAAATTGCATTGACTTTAATTGGTTAGTATTGAAAATATCACCATAGTACGTTTGTATGGAGCGCGCTCCGAATAATATACCCTTAAGTTCCGTCAAACAACCCCTCCAAAATGACAATCATTAGTATCAATTGCACTCGAAGTCACAATAATAAAAACTAAACCTTATCTACCCCAGTACTAAGTAATTTGGATGACCCCACTACATTAAGTGAATGGTTAACAACAACCATTTTAATGCGACCCTTAGCTCTCCCTAGACGCCCATAAATGTATTAAAATACAGATGTATTGAGGTCAGTCAGAGGTCTTGTTTAAATGGCGAATCTTTGTTAATAACAATGTCTTTATTAGGGCGGGATAAAAGTGTTCGTATGAGCGGTTAATTTTGTAAGTTATTGGGCTTTATCTTTGAAGATGTAAGGGTTGTTTTGTGTTTTACTTTCTCTAATAAGTTTTCATGATAATTATCAATCAACATTATAATACATTATGATTTGTGAAAACTAGAAAATTTCTAATAACATCAATGTGTTACTTCGATTATACAGGGTGTAAAATCAAATGCGTCTGCATATCAAAGAGGCTATACTAGGCGAATACTTAGTTTATCTTTGGGCTCATACCTACAGGTTGTACAATTAAATGCATTACATAATTAAACAGGTCAATTCAGACCATCAAACTGAACAACTTTCACTACGGAGCTAACATCGAAATCTCGAAAAAAAACAGCTATTCCATAGGAAATGTCAATGGCTACTCGACCCAAATGTACGGAAAATCTGATATTTTTTTTGGGATTTCGATGTTGGCGCTATAGTGGAAGTTGTTCAGTTTGAAGGTCTGAAGTACCCTGTTCTATACACCACTAGTTTTTAATTAGTAATGAAACTTTAACGATGTATTCAGACCGTGAATCTGAACAACTTTCTGAAAGGAACATGGGTCGAAAACCGAGAATTTTGTTTGGACCTCCCATAGAAAATCAATCCGCCGATCCGCACTTTTGCATAGGTACAAAAATTTTTCTCGTTTTTCGGCCCAAGTTCCTTAGGGAATGTTGTTCAGATTCACGGTCTGAATACATCCTTAAAGTTTCGTTACTAATTAAAAACTATTGGTGTATAGAACAGGGTACTTCAGACCTTCAAACTGAACAACTTCCACTATAGCGCCAACATCGAAATCCCGAAAAAAAATTCAGATTTTCCGAACATTTGGGTCGAGTAGCCATTGACATTTCCTATGGAATAGCTGTTTTTTTTTCGCGATTTCGATGTTAGCTCCGTAGTGAAAGTTGTTCAGTTTGATGGTCTGAAGTGACCTGTAATACTCACTTCAGTAAGACGTCTAAGAAATCAAAGATAGCATAGCATAGCATATGCTCACGACTATATTCCCCGAGGGGGTAGTCAGAGATATTCTGAAGCCTCAGAACATCCACGTTTCACCAGTAGTACCGAAACTACGAGTACGAAGAAATCAAAGATATACTAAGTATTCATACTGGCATTACTTTCAAGTTCATCATCATCTTCATGATAGTCCACAGTCATGAATCCCTCTTTCAAACGAAATTTAAAAGGTTTTTCTAAGTAGATTTTTCGGATAAGATTACTTTGCACCAGTGTCTAATTTCGACAGAAACTACAGCTAAAACTCCACCAAAAATAAACGTTGAAACCTCCCCTTTAAGTCCTACCGGTAGTATTTATAGTACCTACTCTGTGGTCCTACTGATTGGACCTAAAGAAAACACTACACTAAACTATGTATCGGAATGTAAAATATACCGCGGATTCTAAATTCCGATAGACACAGTGAGCATTTATTTGTGGAAGCGTTACGAATTAGGCGGATCGCGCCTTGTCCTGCCACAGAGGCCGTGTTCTTAGCTGCATGCTACAAATTACAGGCGATAGCGATTGGAAACAGGTAGTAGATTATCTAGATAAAATATGTGGTGGTTTTCACGGGACGCCCGGCAGATATGCAACTACAAAATTGATGGTTATTGAAAATAAAGAAAACCTGGGGCATGACGTCATAAGAGAGCGTCATACCATTTCCCGCCACGGCGGCATGGCATACGAGTCGGTCTTACCCCCAAGGCGCGCCAATAGATGTTTCACATCAATAATCTAGTCTGTTTTATTAAAACAGATATTGATATCAGACTTAAATATATACAAAAGTTCTATTCACGGAATAGAAACTCAAAGAATACTATCTGTAGCCCACTTAAATGCTTTTGGTATTCCATGGCAAACAGTTACAAAAAACCTTTGACCTAAAAAAGAGTCATTGTGACATTATTCCTCTGGAAGCTTTTGGATAGAATTTGTTTCTTCATTTGAAAGGCACTTGAAGCAGATGGTTCTGATTAATTCTTTCATATGGTATAAGTCAAGTTAATTTAAAAGAATACTACCGTACTCCAGGCAACTAACTAGCTACACCATGACGCACTAGGCCAACGCAGCGTGGTTAAGGACCTAAATGTGACCCAATTCATATCACCTACATTGAGGGGTGTTTGCTCTTCAACGGAATCCTACAAGTTTATTGAAGGTCAAGTCAACCCTCTCGCCTCTCGTGCCTCAAGCCCCTCGTGTTGAGTGACAGTATCGATCTCCACATAATCGCGCGCCGGCAATCGCCCCCCACCTACGAGCTACGGCCGCGTTCGCCCCGATAACTTCAATTCCGCTTTATCTCCCCAAGTCCCGACTTTCTTCGGCCCCTTTGTGCTTATTTTCTCCAATTTTTTTTCACCGCCCCCACTTTTATTTCGTTCCTTTTCTTATTTTCTTACTACTATTATTTTCTCTTATGTATTTTTCGTGTTTCATCCCGCCCTCGGTAGGACCAAGTTTTTTTCTTCAATCATTTGTAGGTCGTTATTGGGTAGAATTGTTGGTAAGTGCCGTCTCGAGGATCGATTTTTTAATGAATTCTTCCTTTTATATTCTGACTGAGATGTTAACAAATAATGAAAAAATGAGAATTTTTATAACGGGAAGATTTTCCTTCTTGGTATTGACTAAGCTTTCTTCTCTAATTTAATTTCGTCAATGAGTTATGGTCTTATTTTGGGACTTTAAGGAAAACCACCATGCTATTAATAAATACGAAAGGGCTTTTGTCAATCTGTTTGTTTCACGTCTAAACTATGGTACCGAATATATTCAAATGTGATC
Organism: Agonopterix heracliana; assembly: GCA_963693445.1. Taxonomy (NCBI): domain Eukaryota; kingdom Metazoa; phylum Arthropoda; class Insecta; order Lepidoptera; family Depressariidae; genus Agonopterix; species Agonopterix heracliana. The sequence continues at coordinate 8,504,814 of OY856321.1, forward strand.
CGGTAAAGAGGTAGCCTGTAGCTTGTAGAAGGTATGATAATTTAGGATACTTTTTAATTTATTAAACATGGATGAAGCCAAAGACAAAGGTTAGTTTTATTCGACGAATGTAAGCTTTCAATGCTTATAGCCCTTTTTCTCTCTGAGACCTCCAAACGTTGATCATAGAATGTAACTCATAAAACAAATGTCTCATTTGTGAACAAGGTCTCATTAGAAAACGTCACGTGCTTAGGAAGTGTACACATCGCACGTCGCGGCATGCCGAGCGATCAATCAAAATTGTCAACCGATTGGAAAGTCCGCCATGTTTCGCTGAGCGAATGTCGCGCATCAATCATGTTTTGAGTGAAACGGAACGTTGAGATCGGGTGTGGCGTTGAGTGTTCTATATTTTTAAGGTATTGATTTTGTATCGATATATTTCACATGTTTGGTGACACACGTTTAAGCTATATGCTTAGGCCGAGATTCAGAGACGATTTTTTTAGTCTTAGTTTGAGCTAAGTAGGGTCGAAATGTATGGATTTTGACATACGGGAGTTCGAACTATGACGTACAAATCGTCTCTGACTCTCAGCTTTAGTATGTTTTGGCTGAAAAGCTAGCCTCCTCTACTTTCCACGTCGTTCCATTCTGATATTCTGAACCTCTAAATATGCTAAAATGGAGCTTTTTCGCATGCTTAAAAAGGTTGTACTAAAGTTTGTAAATCTGACCAACCAGAAAGAAAATATAAGACGACGAGTGACTTTAAAGTATGCGATGATGCGAAAATCTGTGTTGCCATGTTTTCACTTTTGTTTTGAGACCCTCTTTATTATATACAAGGGGTTAACTTCGAATGTCGATAGAGAGATAAGTTTAACCAGTACCATGTTGATTTCTATGGCTCCATTACAGATATTAAGCACATGCCCACAAAGTAACATCAGAAAAATGTGACAGATTGCGTAACAGTCTTTCTATTCAGCGAAATCAGCAACCCGTGTACCCATTACTGACTCTGGAATCGAACCCTGGCTCAAGTGGCCCGACCATAAAGCAAATTAATCAATTAGCCGGGGGCATGTCGACAACATTACGAGCAACGTTTAATTTTGGTATCACCCTAACTTGGAGGGCTATACACATCCTGTGTAACATGGTCTATAGAACCAAACTAAGTGTTTAACAACAGAGGTCCCGTTAAACGGTTGCCTGGGTAATTTTTGTCTGTAATTCTGGGGGTAATTTTGTGCAATTCTGCTGACGCATTTGCTTGATAGTTTGTCGAGAGCAGTTTTTGTGTTGATAGTTTATGATGAAGAGCTCTCCAGTGCACTTTCGTTAACAATATAACATCTTGCTTTTAAATTTAGACTTTGAAAACTTAATAATAGATCGTAATCAGATTAAATATGAATTTGCAAGTTTGGCGCCCAACGTGGGGCCTGTTGTTGGCTGTAAAGTTTAATGCTCTATAATGTTAAAATAATCTCAAACTGATTTTAGACATGTTATATAACACTTCGTATTTTTTCTGGATTTGGCTATTTTTTTGCTATATCTTTCTGCGGCCATAACACCATAAAAAGTGATGTTAGAGTCACACAAAATTTATTAAATGATGATTAAATTAGGATTACAGTTTCTTAAAGTATTAAAAGACTTTACCAATCACAGAGTCTTATAAGGTTTTAATCAAAATAATAACAATTAATGTTTCTTACAGCAGATCCCCTTCAATCAGAAGCGGGATCGGACGGGAACAGCGAGCACGCATCGTCGGGAGACGAAGACTCTCAGATGCGGCTACGATTGAAGAGAAAACTCCAAAGAAACAGGACCTCCTTTACCAATGACCAAATAGATAGTCTCGAAAAAGGTAACATAATTATCTCTGTTATTTATTTATCTTAAAGTTTATTTTATCATTACGTAGCCCTTTTAGAAAAGGTCAATATTATTTTAAACAAGTTATTTTAAGGAATTTCCTAAAAGAAGGAATTCAAAAGTAGAAATTTGTAATAATAATCTTTCAGAGTGTTAATGATAAAATATTTAATTTAGGTACTCAATTATTAATTTTTCACAAAGAAATTCGCCTGAGCCTATACAGTTATATTTTTTCCAACAAAATCTCAGTTTACGTCCAAAAGTAAACCACGTCAATACTCCACTATAAGAGGTCCCAAGGGTCTTCATAAACCTATTTCCGAATGTCCCTTTCATCTTATTTATTGTTTGCAATAACAACAGCACAGTTATTAGTAAATAAAAAAATATTGTCCCCCGATATTTGTCCAGCTCTCGTGCCGTGGCAGTGAGACCAATTATTGATGTTGAGCGTGTTAATACTAGTTTTTATTATTTGTTTGTTTATTCTGCTGTTGTGTGTTTATTGCTTTAGTACCTGATTGTGATGTTTTAATTTGGTACTTTGACTTTTGTACTTAAATTTCTTTATTAGTAACTACTAATCAGTCAGTAAACGGGGCAATCTTTTAATGTCTAGTTTAATTTTGCGATAGAGTGAGAAATCATATAGTATACGAAAACTAAGTATCTTTTAAAAGTTTCTTATTCAGACTGAAAATTTCATTTACACTCAGTTAACCGTTTCGCAGATTTTTTTTTATTGGTAAAAAATATAAATAAAACAAAATACAAAAAGACAGAGAATGTATATTTATAAAAAGAAGAAAAATGATTGTGTAATTTGTCTTGATTCTATTCAATTGAAGATTCAATCCGTTATTCAGAAGCGACCAAGAATTCTGAGCACCTCAAATAAAATTGAGGAAGCGGGAGCTTCAAAATTCGAACGTGTCCGATTCGAAAATTTAATTTAGAAACGTCTGTCCACAGAGTTCGAGAGAACGCACTACCCGGACGTGTTCGCGAGAGAGAGACTGGCCGAAAAGATTGGATTGCCTGAGGCACGTATCCAGGTAAAATAAACTCCAGTTTACACCGCAGTAAGGTGGCTGTATCGATCAATGTCGTTGCCTCATTTAACCATTTAACTCCGAGGTATTCGTCTAAATCTAACGTCACTTTGCTTTTTTTTCACAAACCTACTAACTAGTTTTATGAATAACCCAAAACCATTCTGATTTGAATCTGTAAAGACAAGGGCTTTTAATAAAAGCGTTCCATGAATGCGTTCATAAGGGCCTGTTTACATTGACTGTTTGCATAGGCCGGGCCGCATGTAGATGCGTCTTTAGCAAACAAGCTAAAAAAACAAGGGCCATAATAACCCCGGCAGGCGGCGTCGGCGTGCAAATAGCCTATATGCGTATTACATAGCTTATGTAAATATATTGGAATATTGCGGGTACAATATGTTAAACAATGTTTTTGTTGTTTGAGTTTTTCGTCGGCCATGTTTATTTTTATATAAATTTACGTTCGGTTTTATGTAATAAGTTTAATTACGGTTAGTTTCACGATAGTTATACCCTAAAATAAATAAAATTATATAAATGACAGGGATTTTTTCGGCACAGTACCTACCTACTTATTATTACCTACTCTGGAAATGTGAACATGTTTTTACAACATCAAATTTTCACTTAGCACGTCACTATTCCCAGTGTTGCCAACACTTTAAAAGGTCATTTATCACAGTTAAGCCAAAGTTGGCGCAAGTTTTATAATGGCTTAATGCATTTTACTGCAACCTTTTAAAGCACTTAGCATAGATTTTGAGAAATTGAATTACTGTGATGTTTTGTTTAATGAAATGGCGTTAAAATCCAGTTCCTTTAGTACCTAACCTACCTATAAATCATTAGAAGTACAACCGACTGTTACCTCCAATACCTACCTATAGGTTGTTCTAGCTTATTCATCGAATTATACCTACAAATTTCTAGGCAAAGGCTTCCCGTCTCTTTCTAGAATCCATAGCACACTGGTGCGTGCTGACTGGTGCAAAAGTTAGCTACTCGTACATAATAATAATTATTTATTATATATGTTCTTAGTTTCATGCATGCTTCTAAACTGTGTATGTGCCCACATGTTTTGCATAGAGAAAAAGTATTACTTAACGCAATAAAAATCTAAAAAAATAATCGTGTAGGCTATAAGTATTAGGGAAGCAGTCGCTAGAGTACGTGACGTCTTGTACTGAGTAATGTCTTCTATCCTCTAAATAATGGTTTTCAAATAATGCCGATAGGTGCTATACTTCCAAAGTAATAAGCGATCTTGTCATATGGTATCTTTACATAATAATATTATGGTTTTTGCAAGTTACGTCAAAATATTATCTTATCCGAATAAAAACACAACACTAGGGTCATATTATTACCCATTCTGTGACTAGGTCCAAAATATCGAAAAAAAAAACGAAACTTCTCAAACAGTAATTTTCTCCTTCCATTGAAAGTTTCCGTACAGGAGTTTTCTTGTTTGACGTGAAAAAAAAGAAGATGGCGGCCACGTCGGCGTCGGCGTTGTTTTCAGCGACAGAGCGGGGTTAAGCTCTAACATTAACCTCTCGTCGGTCGTTAGTTAACATTCGTTGTACGTACGTTGCAACGTGAACTGAACGCCACTACGGTCACTGAGTACTTTTAGGTTAGGGTTGACTGTTGACATAATTTTGTTTGAGATGTTGAGCAAAAGCGTTGTTTGAAGTTAGTAAAAATTAAAATTTTTGTGTACTAAAGCTGATGTAGACTTCATTACGCAGTCTAAAGCGCGCTCCATATTCTCGACAAAACTACACGAGACATAGCGAATATGAGAGTGTGGAGGCCCTATTCGTCAAGTCTCGCCTATGTCTTTTGGCGAGACCCGAAACAAAACCTCTCGACGATAATATAACGTAAAGCGAGTAAGAACAACAAATAGGCATTGTATAATTAAAAATGTCCGATTCATATTTCTAACAAATTACTTAGTAAAAACTAAAATATTATCAGAGGTAGAATCAAAACGAAATCTGTTTAAAATCTTAGTTAAATTAATCTTAGAGATCATCATTTAGTAAACTGCAACAATAAAATTCCTAAAACAAACAGAAGGTACCTAGGCAGAGTAGTAGGTATTACCTCTCAACAAAATCTCAACGAGTTCTGACGTGTACCGCAGTATAATAATTTAAATAGGTACTTATTACCCAAAAAATTAAATATCCCAATAATAGCCCAGCCCCAGCATAGCCCTTTAATTTATAGCCCATTTTATCTTTTAACTGAATTTCATCACATCCACGATAACAACATTTTATCCGTGAGAGAAAAGAGGATACCGTACAAATCTTAGATGAAAATAAAATTAATGGATAGGCCTAAAGCGCGGTAAGTTGAAGCACACTACTGGTGCACTTGGTCCATACAAACTAGCGCCGTTATCTGACAAATCTAGGGCACTTGCATACAAATTTGAAGTAAACCATTCATTTGTTTTGCCTCATTTTTCTGGTTTGAAATGTTCTCGTAAGGCCTATCCATTAATTTTATTTTGATCTAAGGTACAAATAGGTAAATGCCACGGATAAAATTTGCGTGCTAACCAAAAAACGTATCAATCGACAACCTTGGGCCATCCACAATTAATTACAAGCTGCATTAGACTGTGACACTGGCTCCTAAAGCTCAATTTGGTTCGTGCGAGCTGAAGGCTTCGCAGGAGTTGCGTGAACATCGTTTTGTATTCGGGGGAGGGCGACACCACGTGTTGCCCCGGTGTTCAGGGGTTCAGGGGTTCAAGGCTGTGAACTGTGTTGTATACGCTTTAGTAATCTTCGTTTTGAAGAGCTATCGAATTAAATTAGAAGAGATTGTACTTAGATGGGTTTTGAGTTTGGGCATTGCTAATGAAATTTGGATATACTGGTACCTATTTAAGATATCTCAGACTACCTCGATTCTAATAGTGAGAATATGCAAATGAGATTATAAATCTGAGGACAAATCGGCCTTTTTTCCAACCGATTCCAAGATGAAAGGTTAGGAAGTTTCGGATCAATATACTCATAGTTGAACTCTATTTTCATAGAAATAGAGTTCAACATTGGTTAGGTTCATCTGTCGCCGTGTATGCGAAATATCCCAAATTATCTGAGTCTTCAGTGACGTTATCTAATATTGATAAAGAATAAAGATACAACATATATGTAGTAAGATGAGTTTTTCCTATTGATCCCACACAATCAAACCTTTTCTAAGATTCGATCTTGTTACCATCGAATTTTTGCTGGCAGGTTCAGAACAATCTGGGCTATGGGATAAAACACTGAAGTTTATAAAAATTAATTATTTAGAAAATAACCAAAAGCAGATTTCACTTTTCCAATTTTCCCATGGATCATGGCCACCCCAGCTCTAGGGGTGAGGGGTGAGGTATCGATCCTACAGCCTACAGGAAGCGGGGGCACGTTCCGGTAGAGGGGAGTGTTTTGAAAAATTGGCACCCACAACACAAAAACACGTTTTACCCCAAAAAATCGTGCGAAATTAAACTTTATGCTTTCAATAATAAAGTCGTTAAAGAGGCTAGTGGAATAAATGGAATGATTTTGTGGTGTTAGAATGGCCCTCGGATTTTATGTGTATTTTCCTGTTTTATTTCTTCTGGAAAATAGATGATGGTATTTAGGTACCTACGCTATATTTTTATGGTAAATGGTCTACTATTCATTCGGAAACTATACAAAAAAACCAACCTTCTTTTATTGAAGTTTAAATAATATAAAAACGATCCTACTGCAAAAACATAAGAAAAAAAAACAAAGAAAAATGTTACTTTTTTAACGGAAATCATATTTTCAGTCATCAAACTGTACGTAGCGTAGGTACCTACTATGTTTTTTTTCATTAAACTACCAAAGGAAAAAAAATTCTGAAAATTTTCATGGAATATTACTTAGAAAAAGTATATGTCTAGAATGAGCCTCACACTTGTTCCGTATAAAACAAAAGGGGCTAACTTTCTTAGGTTGGTGTGCGTGAGGCGCCATACAAAATATGTATGTGTGCGTGTATATGTATAGGGTTTTGGAACCAGTACTGGTTCCTATTTTTTTCGACGCTTTCGTAGCTTTGACTGTCTATCTTGATAATCTAAGGAATATTAGTACCTAGTAGTAAGTAATTTATTTTCGTTTGAATCCTACTAAATAAAACACTTTTGACGCATTAAGTAATACAATTTGCTAAGAATAAAATTAAATATAACAGAAGAGTAAAAGCCAAAGCTGCACGTTAACAAATTTCTGAGCACCCCGTAAGGGAATACGGCCGTGAGCCCGTGTATTCTAGGTAAAAAACTAACTTTAACTAGATTTAAATATGAATAACTCTAGGCACAGTAATATACCCCAGTTTGTAATGAGAAAACTTTATAATGAGGTTAAACTTTTAACTGCACTACAAATTAACAAAATACGAGGTAACAAACAATAATTTTAAATGCATGCATCATACGACCGTATTAGAGCCAAAAACAATTACGGGCCGCAGCGAGTCTGCGGAAAATAACGGAATTATAGCAAATTCCATTTGGTAAGAACCCTCCTGAAACGTTATTTCGACTGAACTATGAGGGTAGGAGCGCAATTTATAAAAGGCGTACGGGAAATGACGGGAGAGGCGGGAAAAGGGCCTGTCATCGCTGTCACGGAGTATCTATAGACAGTATGGGAAGAAATGAGAAACGTCATAATATTTTACTGTAGCATTTTGATAATATTGGGGGAGATGGGTTCGATTTATTGTAGGATAGTTTGGGAATACTTACGATTTAATTAATTGATGGCGTAATAAGCAACGTCAGGTCCGGTCAGTCTTTGGATGGGTGACCGTTTAGTGGTATTTCATCTCGAGCGTTTCCGTGCTTCGGAAGGCACGTTAAGCAGTTGGTCTCGGATAGTTCCGTCAGGTGGCGTTGTAACTATTCGTTAAGCCAAGTCAGAGGCCTATTGGCGGCTTGAAAATTCTCTGACAGCAAGGTGACCACTAACTTGCCTCCACCAACACGCACTGGGCCGGCGTGGTGGAGTATGGCCCACTCCCTCTCACCCTTACTCGTGAGAGGAGGCCTTTGCCCTGCAGTGGGATTCTACAGGCTATAACTTATTTATTTTAATTAATTGATGCTATTTTGTTAGTAAGGTTTGGATATCGACTTGGGCAACCTATGTTTAATAGAGTGAAAAGTCGGTACATGATTTGGTAATTTTATAAATTGGATTACAAATTGAATAAGTTAAGTGCCCTGCATAGAAAGCAGTAGCAAAGTTATAGCCGAAACCAAAGATGTAAAGTTGTAGATTTAAATACAGAATGTAAGGAAAATTATCATTAACCTTTACACCACATACTCTACCCATCAAACTGAACAACTTTTACTATGGGAGCAAACCTGTCAGAACATAAAAATATAATATCAGGAGTCACTTAAGTTTGAATCGAGTAGGTAGGTATTGCAGTTTAGTATGGGACAGCTGATATTTTTTTGTTCTGACAGGTTTGCCCCCATAGTAAAAGTTGCTCAGTTTGATGGGTAGAGTATGTGGTTTAATGGTTAATGATACTTTTCCTTACACCTGTATAATGTAGGCATGGCGAAGGTATCAAGCCCGCCCTCCCATAAGAAGTTTCACTTAAAAAAAACGAAGTAAGTACCAAGGTATCTAGTATACCAGAATAGGTAGGCCTGTTCTTATTTTAATAATAAGTAGGTAGGTATATAAAACCTTTGCGTAAAAGTAGTATGTATTGGGTACAAGGGGCCCTTCCTTTTTGCGAGGGTTCGGATAAAATATTGTCGGTAACATTTTGCCGATTTTGTCGGAGGCCGAAGCAATAATATTATGACATATTGCCTCTTGGGCGAACTCTTTGAACGCCCTGCTTTTTTCGGTGTTATTTTCTTATAAGAAAACGTTGTGTAACCATGTACTTGTATGAGTGACAAAGTAAGATTAGTTTGGGTTAGTTTTCTTCGAAAAAAAAGAAGTAATAAGCTTCGATCAAAATAAAATGAATGGATTTTATTTTGATCGAAGGTAATAAGAGGTAGTTAGGCAGGTTTACTATAGGCATAATAGTAAGCAGAATAGTACTACATAACTGAAGTATTATAGTAGAACTTGAAAGTAAATAAGTATAGTAGGTAGATTACCCACACACCGAGGACAGCAAAGTAAGAAAGGTCTCAGATCTCACCGAGGTTAGTGTACTATTTTTCTCCTCGACGGAGGTGGAAAGCGACAACTTCATTTAGCGCAGCGGGACGAAAATTGACGCTTTCCGTCCGGAGTCGAGAAAAATACTTAACAACCTTATCTTTTAAATTCTTCTTCCCGTTTTAAAAAATAATAATAAAGAAAACTGTTAAAACATCGTTATATTTACAGTAAATATGAATCAGTTTAATTAAAATACGGTAACATTATTTACCAACGTGAATCCGCCCTATCTGAAAGCGCGGGAAAGCTTTGGGCGCCATATTGTCGTCGCCATGACTGTCGGCGGCGGAAGTGACGCGCACGTGAGGGCTACTTCCGGAGAAGCGTTCCGTTTCACGCAGTTCAATGTCATATTGTTGTGTCCACTTGAATTATTTTAATGTTGCCAACTTTTGTTTCGAAGACTTGAATGTTTATTCTGGTGTGAGTTGAGATGTTTGAATTTCTAAGCTTGTTTTCGGCACGGAGTTTAGGTAGGCATCTTTAAGATTCTTTGTTTTAATTATATTGTAACAATATCTTTGGAACGAATCGTTTACACGAAAACTTTTAGAAATAAAACTTATGAATAATCTAAGTATTTTTAATTAAGTAAAATCTATTAGTTAGACTATAGGTATAGTTCTACTTAAAATGACTGTGTGCACATTTGATACAAAATGGCGATGCCATCGCGGCTTATACTTATACGTACACATGCCATAATAGTTAAAAGCAACGTAGTTAGGTATTATATTAGATGTAGTGAGAACAATTGATTTTCGTGCATTTTAAAATCTTAATTTATTTGATAACTTAATTTAAACTAAGTACCTACACTGACATATACTCTAGTGATAGACAGGCCCTTTCAAAGAAGCAACATGTTCCATTTGAATGAGGTGGGCGCACCGCATTGATGTTCCCGAGTTCACTTCGTCACTATGGCAATGACAGATCACAATGTGTTGTTTTGTGTGACATGTTGTTTGTTTGAACGAGCTTGTCTATCGCTAGAGTATTATGTCAGTGGGTAAGTAGGTATAATTAAATCAATGCACAGTAGTTAAGGCTGCACCGAGCCTATTGTGCTGCCACCAATCGTATTTTGTTTATTTCTTAACAATTAAAAAATATTTCCAAAAACCACGAATGTCACATTGTAGTCCTGATTGGTTTTCAGTTTATCGAAACATTACGGAATAACTAACTACTTATTATGTTTTATGCTTCTAGCTATTATCGTTAAAACCGCCAAAACTACAAGCATTATAAAAACAAATCAGCAGTGACCCGTTAAATTGAAAATAAGCAAGGACTACAATGTGACATTCGTGTTTTTTAGAAATATTGTTTAATTTTTAAGAAATAAACAAAATACGATTGGCGGCAGCACAATAGGCTCGGTAGGCTCTTAACCTTAGTAGGGATATTTAAAACACATACCTAGGTAAGTAATTATATTAGTAGAGTATTGCGTGTTTTCCTCCCCACTACCCTTGAGGCCCTCCATTAATTACTATTAACTTTATTAAAAGCAGTAATTACCCGCGGGTGGGTTGATGACATGAAATCGTAGTTTATTAAAATTATTACCAGTGCCTACGTTATCTGGTTAACGTAGAGCTGGAGTGCGATTTTTGAATCTCATTCGGTGAGCTCAGCTGTTGAAAATGTCAAAATTACTACGGAGATATGCATCTTTCTATTGCTGATTTGACTTTCAAAAATCATACTTCAGGAGTGCGATTTTTGAAAGTAAAATCGGCAGCAGAAAGATGCGTATCTCCATAGTAATTTTGACATTTTCAACTGCTGAGCTCACCGAATGAGATTCAAAAATCGCACTCCTGTTAGTAATGACTACGTAGTTTACTTTTGTTTTAATTAAATACTTACTGAGATATGTTTGGGTAATATTATAAAATAAGGTATACCACCTATAGGTAGTCGTTTTTGGTGCACCATGGGTATAGTTGGCATTGGTTTTTTAAGTACAAATATTGGTTAAAAGATTACAAAATATGTTAAATAAATAAATAACGCTCACTAGACACATCCGTCCTATTCCCATAGAACGGATTATTTCGGGACGATTAAGACTGCTATTTATTTCTAAGTGTATCTACTTAGTAGGTAACTTAAACCTCTATGAAAGAACTTTTTGCCTTCATGTAAATAATAATAAATAACTGGAGAACTATTTTTGAATTTCACACATTCCAATTCGTTTACAAAAGTACCATAAACTTTAAGGAATGTATGCATGGATATAGGTATTAATTAACAAATTAGGTGTGTGAAATCAAAAATGCTTAGCACTTCTGAGCCATCAAAGCGCAGAGAGAAGAATGGGAAGCCTTTGTCAAACATTGGGAAAGCAACGTCTGAGATACCTAATTCAACACATTATCGACCTCATAACTACCTACCTACCTAATTAATAAGTCGTTAAAAACCATACTAAACACTTAAGTTTTCACTTATTTTTGTCGCATAAAACTAAAGAATCTTCCACTAACAGGTTTGGTTTTCGAATCGGCGAGCGAAATGGCGTCGAGAAGAAAAGCTTCGAAGCCAGCGCCGGGACGCCCCCGCCCCGTCACCCCCCGCCCCTCCGGCGCCCCGGCTGCCCCTGAATGGAGGGTTCAACTCCATGTATAGTCCCATACCTCAACCTATTGCTACCATGGGAGATTCCTATAGGTGAGTGTTTGGAGATTTTAAGAGGATATTCAAGGAAAAAATTCTGTGACCCTCTTATTTTTACTATAATTCTTGTCGATTTAACCAAAATATAGGGGTACTTACTTACTTAGAACAACAAACAAACAGTTGTCACAGATTAGGTATTCTTTTTAGTAGACTTAGGTAAGTAACTAGAAAATTTGTTGTTCTAAGTGTATTTTTGTTATATCGACCAATCGAGCGTTGTCACGTTATTTTTGGATGATAGCTAATCATAAATTTTATTTTTCTCTCACCAAAGGCATTGATTGAACCTCAGATTTTTCAAGGACTAAGTAAAGTAGGTAGCCTACTAGTTAGAAAAATCATAAGATTTGTATCGCTTGTATTTGAAACTTGTAACTGTATTTGAAGACTTGTTTTTGAGACTAAGTACATGTTATTTACTTAAGTACCTAAAATAAAATCCTTAAAATCTACTTTCTAAACTCTACAAAAAAAGCTTAAAGGTACAGGTAGCGCCATCTATCATCGAGTGGCGAAACTTATTAAATTGCGCGCGAAATCGAGCGGCAAAGGTCGCGCCTCCTTGCGTTTTCCCGCCATTGCACCGAGACGTTTTGAACTCCGAAGTTCAGCGCCGAAGGTCGCCCGCCTTTCCACTTGGATTGATTTTTAATAGTTAACTACGAGCTTTAGTCTTTGTCATAGAGCAAATTAACTTAGTGAGACGAGAAGTTAGTGTCCCCTTTAGTTCAGTCTACGGAATAAATTTGCAAGACCTTTTTTTTGTTAACACTTTTGCTTCCTAACTTTTTAAAGTGGAGCGCTTATTGTGGTCTTGTGTTCTGTTTAAATGTTTCAATCAAAGTTGATACCATTGAACTATTATGTACTACATACTAGAACATGCTAGTGCTCCACATGAGGGTACGACCAACGCAGGTGGATGAGCGATAGCGATATGATAGTGATTTACTAAGAATGTGTAGCGATATCGCCACAAAGAATGGAAGAACATGCAGTATTATTTCTAGTTGGTATGTAGTACACAACAAGTAGTTAATAAATGATCTCAGTGGACTATTGCTGTATTTACCTAGACATACAAAAAACTAAAGTTGCATAAATTTACAAAAAATGTAAGTCGTAAATTCAAACAAGTTATTAGGTAAATTCATTGTAGACCATAATTTAAATTTAAATAGGAAATTAATTAAGTTAAATCACGGGTTAATCCTGTGTTTTACACTCTCAAGAATACCTACTTATTGTTATTGAGAATATGAGAATTAAACAAGTAAAATGAATGAAAGCGATACCTTAAGGCTGCACCGAGCCTATTGTGCTGCCCCCAATCGTATTTTTTTATTCCTTAACAATTAAACAATATTTCCAAAAAACAAGAATGTCACATTGTAGTCCTGATTGGTTTTCAGTTTATCGAAACAATGCGGAATATTATGTTTTATGCTTGTAGCTATTATCGTTAAAACCGCCAAAAGTGGCCACTTTTTTGGAAATATTGTTTAATTGTTAAGAAATAAAAAAAAAACGATTAGGGGCAGCACAATAGGCTCGGTAGGCTCTTAAGAACAAGTATCTTTAAAACTATGTCATCCACGTAAAAGTCTCTTTATACATCTTTTTTTTCGATACAAAACATTGCAACGATATTGACAGTGCAATTGTTTCCGACAGTTCGATGTCGGGCGGACTATCGTCGTCGTGTCTGCAGCAGCGGGACGGCGGGTACCCGTACATGTTCGGTGATGTGCTGGGAAGCGGGGGCTACTCACGAGCACCAGCAGCGCATCAGCAGCATCCTGCGTATTCCCAACCTCAAACTGCTGCTAGTACTGGTGAGTTTAATTTTTACAACTTTCTTAATCAACTTTCATCGTCATCTCCGGTCAAGGTAACAATGGCCATAATGCCCAATTTCAGTTTTTTTTTTCAATTTATTGTTATTACTCTGAATAGCTGTAAAGGACTATAATGGACAACATTTAAATTTAGGAATAGTACCAAAATTCGAAAACCATTTGGAGATTATGTCGTACAAAGCCTTTATAAATAACAGATTTTTCTCGATGAAAAATACTGAAAAATGTGTTTGACAAAGGCATGGGCTGCATTTTCTTTGCTTGAATCTGAATCTAATCATGGTTTGACATTTCTTTACATATCACTGTTTTTTTTCATAAACTTTAATTATCTCCGGCCAAGGTAACAATGGCCATAATGCCGCCCAATTTCAGAAAAATGTATAAGCATTAAAAAATTAAATAACAAATGAAATTAAAAAACACGTGTTTGCGTAAAATATTTTTAATTTATTCAATGAAAATTTGTGATTATAAAAATAAATGTTGGCCATCCACTTCATAGGTAATGTTATGATTGAATTTGTAGGTATTGGGTCTGTAACAGTTTCAAACAGCACGGGCTTCAATTACTAGTGTTTCAAAGACATGCAATACTTAGTAAAAAAATTTGAATTCGAAGCAAAATATAAAAATAGCTTTATAAAAATTTACCAAATCAAGATGAGAGGCCTTGGAAAATATTTACCAACTTCGTAATAAAATGTAAAAAACGCTGACTCAAGAGCAAGGGGCGTCTGGCTCACAAGACCGCGACATGACGGGGAAAACAAAAAATAAAAGGAAAAGAGGGAAAAATAGAAGTTCATGCCCCGATTGGATTTGCCGTTGTCTGTTCCTTACAAATGGCTTTCAAATTGATTTTGAATATCGAACGCTTTTGTTAACAAAATAGCGAGGAATGTAGTCTGTTTAATTTCCGTATACCTAAACGTAAACACAGTTTGAAATTTAATTTCAGATGGAACAAAAGGTCAGGGAAATGCTAAACGTTTTCATTTCGGCTCTACAAAAAAATGCCTAAACATAAAATTTTAGATTTATTATTCAGGAAAAGAACAAACCGTGAGGCGCTGGCGTTCCCATTGTTTTAAAAAGCCGTAACTTTTCCATTTGATATTATATATCATGCGGCGGACATTTTTAGCCGTAGGTGGCGGAAAGCGGTATGAATTATTGTTGTTTGGGGCGTTTCGCGGCATTGTTCGACTGCCGAGTTTCCAGAGCCAGCCGCGAACAAAAGAGTTTTTCACAATTCAAAATGCACGCTCTCGTTTCATTTACTCTTTTGCGCTCTTTCGACGGGTGCATTTCCAGCTTCGTGCGGTATTAAATAATGCGGATTTGTTCTACTTTTCTTTTTTTGGCGCCCATTTTTCTGCGATTCCAAAGTAGGTAGGTAGATTTGGTTTTTTGCTGTAGATTATGTTTTCATTCAAAAATATTTTCTCTCTGTAAAAACGTTGTTTTAATATCTCTTAATTGAAACAAATGTACGAAATTAAAATTAAAATTTTTAAACCCTGTTGAACGTTAAATTATACGTTTATTTAAAGTGTTTGGAGATAAAGGGCCAGAATATGAAAGTAAATTAATTTTGAGTCCCCTTCCTATGTGAAATTAAACTGATAAAAATATTATAATTCGTCTTAAAACTGCTAAATAAATAAAACCGACAACAGCAACAAATTGTCGATGCCCAGCCACCATAAACAAGCGTTCATAGACACAAACCATTGACTAAACGAGTCTCACAGGAGAACTGTTTAGAGCCGATAATAACGCGTAATGAATGTAAACGGGTATCGTACCCCCGACGCGACGGTGGTGGAACGGAAAACTGTTATCGCCACGATGCACGCGGTGGTTAGGGGGTGCGGCGTAGCTCGTGTAGGTGTCTACATAGTTTGTGAATTTATGAGGTTATTGAATAGGAAAATGTATTGTATTTAGACTAGTTAGTGTAGTCACTGGCAAAATATAATCTAAAAAAAATGTTGATAACAATAGCGTCAAGAATAGCGAAACAAAGGACTCTCCGTTTGAAATTAATTTTGTTTTACCTAAGTATTTAATTTTGTTATTTTTATAAACTTCCGAAGTTTATAATTCGAAAGGTCTGTCTGCTAAAATTTAAAATTCAACACTTTAAAATAAAACAGGTAAGGCAAAATTACAAAAACTTATGCAGCACCCTAACCTAACAAAACACAACATCGTGTTAAAAAAAACTGGCTTTAAATATATTTTATGCTTTACAGTATAATAAATTTACACGGTACTAGACCCATATCAGCAAAGTTGTGTTTTCAGCTACATAATCTAAGCCTAAACATATAATAAATAAAGACTAAAATAACATGAAATTCATAATCACACTGTACATTATCCCTATACATGACTATTACATAAGAGGGTGGTTTCATAGGCGTAGCTTCGTGACTAGCGGTACCTAATCGAACCGAGCATACCGTGCCAGATAACGCGATTGTGTGTAATAGACGGAATGCAATCGGAATTAGACATATGCCTGTGCAATACTGATACATGATGTTAATAGCTTTCACTGTTAGCATGTGCTCGAATTTGGAGATTAATTGGCAGTTACGTATGTACCTATTTGTGAATGGCTTCTAAAAACTTAATACATCATCGTCATGTCGAAAATAATCAACCAGTTCGCAATTACCCCAAAGTATTCGCACTTACCTCAATGTTTAATACGAGTAACTGCATTTGCTGTGTCATTGTGCTATAGCTGGGTAAATGAGCATTATACAAGCGAACATATTAAATCTGGAGTGCGATTTTTGAATCTCATTCGGTGAGCTCAGCAGTTAAAAAAAGTCAAAATTACTATGGAGATACGCATCTTTCTACAACATCGAACGATTCGATGTTTTTTTTTTTCGATTTTACTCTCAAAAATCTTGCTTCAGGAGTGCTATTTTTGAAAGTCAAATCAGCAGCAGAAAGATGCGTATCTCCATAGTAATATAGACATTTTCAACTGCTGAGCTCACCGAATGAGATTAAAAAATCGCACTCCTGTTCATAACTGTTCATAAATTACCCCAAAATATTCGCAATTTCCCCAAACGGTAGGTATTCGTAATGTTTTGAGCTTTTAAAAATTGAATATATACCTACTGTGAATAGCTGGGATATAAATTAAAATGACTATAGGTGTACTACAAACGGAAATTAATAGGTAATTAAGCTGTTAATTAAACCCCAATGTATTCGCAATTATCTACCAAAATAGGTGTCCGTGATAAAAAATATGTACATTGGTGTACGTACCTACATAATAACTAGTGTAGTGTGCTAGTAGTAATCTAGTGCCAACTACGTACAAGTTTGGATTGATTTCTTACTAGGTAAAAATGCTTAAAACTCATACTCAATGTGTCTAAGAATTAGGATTATTAGGTCAACAAAAAAAAATTGCATTATCAAGGACTTTTAAAAGTAGAAATTTAATTACAAGCCCATTCGACAATGCGGATAGGTAATAATCCGTAGCAAACGCTCAAAGCCAGACAGCCTTTTATTTACCCCGTCCTTTCTTTGTATCGTAGGTGTAATATCGGCGGGAGTGAGCGTGCCAGTGCAAATACCGTCGCAGGGGCCAGACCTCGCGTCGAACTACTGGGGGCGGCTTCAGTGATCTCAGCTATTCGGGTTCCCGCATCGACTGCTCTCGATGCCCGAGAACCCGACCAACGTACCGGAGTCGCCATCTAGCGGCGAGATAGCGCACAACTACGCCGACTCCCACCTGTCCATGAATGCGGCACTGAACATGACTGCTGGACACGACACAAACGTTTTACCTTCAGAAATACAAGAACAAAATAATCCGGTATCGTAAGTGATTTTGAGACTGTTTAAATTAAAAAATTTCACAAGTTACTTTCACAAAATGTAATGTTCAAGTGGTTATCCTTTCTTCTGTATTTTAATGGTGCGTTATCATTATTTTTGTACAATAGACGTCGATTCGTATAAATAAAAAGTTCTTAAAGGTAAGAAGCAACTGATGATGTTCAAACCTAGTGGTAAGAGAAAATTATGACCATTCATTATGAATTTTGCCAAGATAACTGCCAAAATTATTTCCAAATTATGTTTATAGCCTCATTGATGAATTACTGTATATTTTAACACGTGGCACATTTCATGGTAAATGGTCAAATTGAAATTAGTAAGCTAGAAAAACTGAATAAACTGTACATATAGATTAGCGCCATCTATCGTCGAGTAGAGGAAGCTTCCGATGACGGAACGACAGTAAAAATAAAAATGTAAATTGTTTGTGCCAACGTTTGTAATAATTGAGTGCGAGCCCTTTGCTAGCACAACCCTTTTATTTCTTTGATGTATTCTATAGGGGTGAGAAATATTAATGCTGCAGAGCAAAACGTGGCAATGAGCTTCGTTACAGCGATTTGTTTTCACACCCCTGCCTCAACAAATTGTCATACAAACTAATCATGTTTGTATTCGTGTATAATAAAGTTACACTAATAGATGTTGTATGTAACGTAACGTGTTGATTGCAATTCTCACTAAGCACACAAATCGAAACGAATTAATTTATGTTATTATTTATTTACTAGTAATAGTTAAGGAGATCAATATTGCTGTGATTAAAATGTAGTATAGATTATTTTTACCATGAAAATTTGCGAAGTTAAAAGATTCTGGGGAAATTACAAAATTAGCATGTACAAAAACTGTATACATACAACATTGAAATGATTACTTCTGTGAAGATTTTGTTTAAAATAAAAATACCTATGCTGTAACTGAGCATGTTATTTCATTTTACATTCGGGTCGATGTAAAATACGATTAGGGTTGCCATTTTCGAAAACTTAATATTGTTGGCAAGCCAGATAGAAAAGGATTCATACCAGATTCCAACTAGATTTTTTAAAGGTGTCGCAACGTAATGCATACTACCTAGTTACTTACCTACTACAATTTTTAATCAATTTATAAGTAAGTAAGTACCTAGTTAGTTAGTATGAAAATACTTAGTTATCTTTTATAAAACAAATTAATATTGTTATATTTTTTTGTTGCTTCCCTACGCAAGTAGGTACCTATTTCAAATTCAAAAATCTATAATTTGATTAGGTAGGTACTTACTTATATTATCTTTTAAAACGTTGTGTATAAACTCTAGGTCATTTCCGGAAAAACTCAAACGAATGGCAGCCCTAATTCAAATACTAATATATTTTCAGTAATGAAATGCAATACGGATGTGGTATAGGAGAAGATTGTATTAAATGTAATTAAGGTCGAGGTTTAAGTGTAAAATAAATTATTACTCGATTATAAGTGCATATAGATGAGGAGATTACAGTGAAATTTATTAATAAATATCGCATTAACCATTATCTTTTTCGTTTCACTAATTAACCACCTTAAACATTTTTAAAGTATTTTTTGCTGCTGTGATAATGGAAAAATATGTGGGTAAGTGCATTTTTCAAAAATATTGCATGACATTGACACTATAGCGCCTTTATAGGGTTCTAAGGTCTAAATTGTTAGTGTTCTAAGTAAGTAATACATAAAAATATAATGAAGGAATATCTTTGACAAGCGCATGCTACTCTTTTCTAGAGTAACTACGGAGTTAATTATAAAATTGCAGGTCTAATCATATTTGAGTAGTAAAATATAATGAATCCTCTTAATGGAATCTATCACCAATCATCAATGTTGATTTAATTTTTATTCTAGTTAATTTGTAAGTAGCTACATTACAATATACATTTTATATATAAGTACGGTACAATAAATTCATCAACATTATTGTTTTTTGGTCTGCATAATATTAAACATTAGTTACCTATATTGACTTGTAGGTGTACGTCCTAAATATAAAAGCGATATTGAAACATTAACTAAAACGAACTCATGATCATTTAAAATGACGAATGTGTCCACTCAAGTGTATCTAATAAGCCAACAATGGCCTAATAAAGTGCTGCATTCAATATTATTATTAATACCAAATCGGTCACGGCAGATGGCGCGAAAATCGCTCGAAACGCAACCCTATTGCGTAAGTGTTGCCACCCCAAAAATATTTTTCGACAGGAAATTATGCCGTTAACTATATTTGGGCGGTACATTTTAATTTTGTGTGGAGAGTCTTTATTTATATCTACGAACACAAATGTATATTTCGCTACAGATACAAAGTCAGGCCATTCAAGCTATTTTCAACTTTATGGCGTTAGTGCAAGAGTTGTGGAAAGGGGCATGTGGACATAATGATTTGTAGCTACCCCTAGGTTTTGACGGGAGGGTTGGATGACAATGGGATGGGATTAAACGTGTTGTAGGCATTATACTTATCTAAGCTTCGTCGGGGTGTAGCCAGTCATACAGGGTGTGGAAGATGACTAACTCATATTCGTTCTGACCGTAGAAATTGTATGGTGTAGTCTAGAATCTAGATTCAAACAATAATAGCGAAAACGAGGCTAGCTTGTTCGCTAATTGCATGGAATGAAAATTTATGTTGTTTTTCGTCCGTCTATGGTTCTGACTAACTTTTTTTAATACTGTGATTTTCCCAACTGGCAAAATTTACTCTTATAAATATCCCAAGAGCATATTTTTTTCAGTCTTATATAACACTTACAGCCTGCTATAAGTGTGGAATTGGGCGCACTTTATAAGTCTATTCACCCTTTGTGTTGCCTTATAATGGTCTTGTGAAGTGTATTTTCAATCTTACAAAACTCTTAAGGATGCTTTTATAATTATAAACAAACTTACAAGTGACTTACAATGGCATGCTTTAAGGGCAATTGCCCTTACAGTCCTCTTACTAGTGCTGCTCTAAGTGTAATATCGCTTGTAGTCCTCTTTGTGATCCCCTAGTAAGAGTGTAATAACAATTCGCCGAAGAGGTCTAGTCGCGTGTGTTCTGAAATGTTTTTTGGATTATAATTATTAAGACGCATCAAAAACGTAAGTAATATTTTATAATTTATTTCACTTTCCTATGAAACGTAGTGTGTCTATATTTGCATAATTGTTTATTAGAGTATATATGCGACTGCGGTTGCGAAGTAGATTTTCTCGATTATTTTTAAATTAAAATAATAATATTATCGAAGGGCCTTTTCAAAAACGTGTCTTAAATATTAAAAATTATTTTATTTATTTGTGAAATACATCAAAATGTGGCCATTACCACCAATTATGATTTATAAGTGATTTATCAGAACTAAATAAGAGCAGTACTCTTATTTAAGGCTTTTATCGCACTTGTGAAGTCAAAATAAACCAAATCATTTGGCTACACGGCCATATTGCAGATACGTATATTTCTTCGGAACGCTCCACTTCTCTTAAACCGCTTCCATTTGAGTAAATCCATCCTTAATAAAAAACAGTTATTTAAGCAAGCTAAATAGGACATCTATTTTCCGCCATCTTGGCCAAACAACTGACACAAGCAGAAAAAGCACTTTTAAGACTCTTTGAACGTGCTACTAGTCTTTAATATGTCTTAGGTAAGATGAATCACACTTATAAGTACTGGTCTTACAACAGGTTTATGAAATGCCCTAATAAGTCATTCACTCTTAATAAATACTTAGTAAAGTATCTTCTAAGATCGAGTGCTCTTGCAAAATGCTTGTATAAGTGTTAATAAAGAATCAAGGGCAATAAGGCTTATAAAATGCGCTTATAATACCACTACTCTTATAAATGTCTTATTACGTTTTCTTATATACGTCTGTAAGAATGTGTTACAAGTATGAAATCACAAATCATCATCATCAATCACAAAAGCAGAAATAGAATAACCGTCAATAGAGATCAGTCACTTTTAAGACTCTTTGAACGTGCTACTAGTCTTTAATATGTCTTAGGTAAGATGAATCACACTTATAAGTAATGGTTTTACAACAGGTTTATGAAATGCCCTAGTAAGTCATTCATTCTTAATAAATACTTAGTAAAGTAACTTCTAAGGTCGAGTGCTCTTGCAAAATGCTTGTATAAGTGTTAATAAAGAATCAAGGGCAATAAGGCTTATAAAATGCGCTTATAATACCACTACTCTTATAAATGTCTTATTACGTTTTCTTATATACGTCTGTAAGAATGTGTTACAAGTATGAAATCTCTTATAGCCTAAATAGACTTATAACATGCCATTATAAGGGTTTCACTCTTAATCAGAACACATATAACCCTTATATAAGACTATAGATCTTATAAGCTTTTGTTTGTAAGAGTATTTTGCTAGTTGGGTTGAAAACACTTTCGTTCAGGGGTGGTTAAGAATAAACCTAAAATCGCAAAAACAAACAGCTGTTCCATATTAAACTGCAATGCCTAGTTTCTCGACTCCAATTTATAAAACAGCAGATATTTTTATTGCCATTTCAGATTTGCTCTCATAAGAAAAGTTGTTCCGTTTGATGGTTTGAACCACCCCTGAAAATTTAGAAAAAGTTTAAAAATCTATATTACATTTTTAAAGACATTAAACTAATTGTTAAGGATAAAATGTATTAAAATTAAAATGGTAAATGAAGTTAGCTAATACAAAAACGATTTCAAAATTACGTAGGTGAATGCCGTAAAAATCCCAAAGATGTTATAAATTCTAGGAAAAATATATTCCAAACAGTAACAATTCCATTCTCAGTTCAATTTTAAGCATCCTGTACAATCCATATAAAGGAATTCTATCAAAAACAAGCCACGACGGTGTCTCCCCCTGCCGCCATTCGGAGTAAACAACAATCGTACAGATTATCAACGCTTATAATTGGTTTAGATTTTGTCTGTATGTCTGTCCCCTGCAATCAATTGATTATAGGGGAAGGACATCTGCGTTTGATTTGAATGCTTAATCTTTAGCAGTGTGTTTATGGTAATTAAATACATGTTTAACATCGTTCCTATCAGCTTACGATTTCCTTCTGTACTCGTCATCATCAGCCTACTGTTGTCCACTGCTGAACTCAGGCCTCTCCTAAGGCTCTATCGATGCACCACTAAGCTGTATCGATTGTGTAACTCAAAATATTCTGAAAGTGGTCGTGTTTATAACTGCTTGGAGTGCTGCTCTCAATCGTCTTTTTTTATATCTATACAAAAAACAAGATTGTGACATTTTAGTCATTGTTGGTTTTCAATTTATCAAAACACTACCCGCGACTTCGTCCGCACAAATTATTTACCATATTTTAAGTCAGATCATAACCTATTAAACAAAAAAAGTTTCATCAAAATCGGTTCAGTAGTTTTTGCGTGATGCGCGAACAAACAAACAAACAGACAGACAAACTTTCTAAAAAAGGTTGATTTCGAGTCAGGGATAGGTACCTAAAACCCATATCGTAATATTTTTTTTTGTAAATATCATCAATGTACAGACACACTTCAGTTACAGTTTTATAATAGTTTAGATAACGGATTACTATGGTTTATTTGTTTTGAAAAAATTATTGTAGTTATAGAAATTGAAATCAAATGAAAAACGATTGAGGGCAGCACTGGAGGCTCCTTTCAGGTCGAAGAAAGACAAATACATTTAAAAATAATAATATTTTATTAAATTCAAAATAGAGTAGCACTATTTAATTTTAGACATCACAATTAGCAGTCTTACAAAACGTTATGATATTTGGTATCGTAATAAACAATTTTTAATCGTCGATCTCGAGATACGAATAATTTCTTTATTCGTAGATCTCGATATTAAAAAGCGTACAATTTAAAAGTGTTTTAGCAAATAACAATAGAGATCATCTTGAATTGACGAGATATTATAGATTAAAACACATGGAAAAAACTTTACTTTTTAACTTTACAGAAAAATCCTCTTAAAGAGTTAAAAAATAAGAGAGAGAGAGAGAGTTATAAATAATAATATGTTTCTTAAACCAAGCTAGATTATTCAATTTCTTTCTTCGTACTACAGAGCTCTATAACTTCATACAAAGAGTCTAAAAGATTACGTTTAGTTAACAAAAATAGAGATCATAATGAATTGACGATATATTAAAGATCGACATATAAAATAGCCTCTTATATAGTTAAATAAATAACAATATGTTTCTTAAACAAAGCTAGATTATCCCATTTCTGTCTTCGTACCACAGAGTACTATAACATCATACAAAGAGACTAAATGATTCCGATTATTCTGCAAAGTTAGAGGTCTAGCGGCTAGCCAGCCATCTATATCACCCTAACAAGTATTTTAATCATAAATACGTGTAAAGTATTATGCATTGTACTTAATTTTTATGAAAACAACATTACTTACTGGTATAATATTATTGATGTTGGAATAAATACATTTTTCAACATACTTGCAAACTTTACTTACTGGTGAAATATTATTGGTGTTAGAATAAATACGTTTTTCATCCCATCTATTCAAAAAGTGTCACTTTAGTCCTCTTTAAGTGCGCCTAAAGTTGCACTTTTTGTTAAGAGACTTTTACAGCGGGCAATGATGAGTTTTGAATTTGGAACATGTATTTTTGCTACATAGGTCCGCGACCAAAGAGACCGAACGCAAATATTAAACTAGAAGCGCCTTTTATTTATTTTCCTCATAGAGGGGGATGAAAAGTAGAGTGTATCACTCGGCCGCAAAATTATTTTTTCCTCGGGCGGCATACTTTGAATCCCTCGCTGCGCTCAGGATTCTACTTTAGAATCCCTCGCTGCGCTCGGGATTCTACTCAAGAATCCTTCGCTATGCTCTGGATTCAAAATAGCGCCCTCGCCTTAAAAATATTATTTTACGCCCTTGTGATACAATCTACTATTTCAACACACTTGCTCGTAAATTGGCTCTTATTGCACCGTTTTTAGGTTTATAATGTAGCTTATTAAAACACGCGTGCTTTTTACTTTACGGCACTTGTCCTTTTTACTTTATAGTTTATTATGTCAGATTAAACTGTGAGTGTATCATTTTAATAATTGTAGTACCTAATTGAAGAATATTTCAATAATTTAAATTTATTGTCAAAACGAAATTACGATTTTTTTTATTTTTTTTCCATTGCAAGTGTGTTGAAAAACGTCGTAGGAAACGCGTGAGCATTGGTCATTACTCATTATACACTCTAGGCTCCAATACGCCCCCGCCTACGGCTCGGGCTGCAATCCAGCCTCGAGTGTAGTGACCAATTTATAGTTAACTTGTATCACAATTTATAATGGATTACTAGGATGTAACTAGGATAGAAAATTTTACCACAAAAACGGAATGAGCCAAAATGAAAGACTACGCCATATGGTAGCCTATTTTCGAGCATTTTATGAACAACACATACATATTTTGTTGTTCACTAATATGAGACAGGTGTGAGTATATCTATGTTTATATTTTTAATACAAACTAGTAAATCACATTTTGACTACCGTAAGTTTTTAAGCACAAATTAAAAGATAATAAAATAAAATAAACCTTTACGTCTTTAACATTGGTTATAAAGTATTTTTGTGCGATACTAGTGACTGACAAAACAAATGAAACTGTTTAAGTACTATTATAAAACTTAAACAATTATTTCTTCTACATGTAGGTATATCATTGAAAAACTAAACAGCAACTAAGTAGAATAAGATTTATTTTGCTACAAATAATGACAATAACCCTATATGTTCCTATACAAAATTGGGTTACTTTATGTTATGAACCGGAAAATAGTATTATTTCAAACATTCTGTCACTGTACTACAGCCCTGCTGCTGGTACGAACCGTACGTACGAATTATTTTCGAAAGCGTTTTTTTACATGATTAGGCTATCGTTTTTAGCTATTAAAATTTACTCGCGTTTGGTCGAATCGGGCCTTAAAGGGATAAATATTAAGAATAGGGAATAATAAGACATTACTTAAAGTATTAAAGTCGTAAAGTATTATTCAATAGGCCATTTAGCCATAAATTTTTTATTGTTGTATCTATTCAAATCTCCACGGAGATCGAAAGTTTTTCTCCATTAGACCATTTAGAAATCACAGATAAAAATATTTTAGAAATTTAATTTACCTATACCTGCTGATAAATGTCGATTACTAGCAAAAAAAAGGAAATTAAGTCTTATAATGATTTCTACTATCCGTAAAAACAAAAAATCTTGGCACACCATAAGATGTTTTTATATGTAGATGCGTTGCCCGCGCTCCAAAATGGCAACAAAAAAGCAAGGTAATTGCCCGGCTTTCACATAGTCACGCCCTGTCTAGTGTACGGGCTACACGTCACTATATCGTGCCATTTTAAAGTGCAGTGATGTTAGCGTATTACGCGTCTATCTGTAAAACGTCATTGGACACACCTACCGAATTATCGCTAGATCGACCAACGGCGTACCTGGGCCCGAAGCATGCTTTCTAACCTTCGTTGTCTAATAAGGGCGATCTGTCGGTGTACTCTGACTCGTGCGTAGATGGCGCGGTGGGTTGATAGCCCGCTCCAGAACCAATGGTACCGTATCTGTAACGTAATAATTATAATTAATATCTTGGACATCGTTGCAATGATTAGGGAAACAGTCCCAATTGAAGTACCAGAATTAATCGGCTGTAGTCTAGTATTATTTATTATGTATGGCTTTCTATAGGGTCCTTCTTGATATGCTGACACTTTTTTAAGAGGATGAACAGACCATCAAACTGAACAACTTTCTCTATTGCACCAACATTGAAATCGCAAAAAAAATCGATTCATGGTCTGATCATCAATTAAGTTGGACTCTGTACATACATATTCTCACGCCTGTCTCCCACTGGGGTAGGCAGAAACAACGGAACGCGCCACTTGCTACGATCCTGACAAACCTCCCTAGCTTCCTCCACATTCATTAGTCCTTTCATGCATGCTCGTCGGTTTCGGGTAGATCTGACCTGGCCCTTCTTAAGCACGTCGCCAATTTGTGCAATAATTTTTAGAATCAGTTATAAATGTAGATCCAGATAATAGCTACCTACGTAACAAATACCTATGTAACAAATAAATTTTCCCTGCCTCTTTACAATACGGAGACAATGACGAAAGAAGAGTCCGAAGAATAAATAAGTTTTCTTTAAAAAAAAAAGTTTCTTTTTATACAGGGTGAAATTTATATCCTTAGCATCCTTTTAAACTAAGAGTGTACCCATGAAACTGAACAGCTTTTACTATTTGAGCAAACCGATCGGAGTAAAAATAAATCCGCTTTTCCACTACTAAACTGCAATGCATTTTCGATTGAAATGACGTATGCAACAGCAGATTTTTTTATTGCTCCGATCGGTTTGCACCCATATAAAAGTTGTTCAGTTGTTTGATGGGTACTCTTCGTTTAAAAGGATGCTAATGATATCAATTTCACCCTGTATACAGGTAAGTAATTAAAAATACTAAAGAAAACTACAACATGCTATATAAAACCAAAACATGCTTGTTCAAACCAAATCCTGGTTCCCTGGTTAACCCTGGTTCATTGATACCTAACTATCATATCAACATAGGCTTCGAACGGGCCATGCTAAACGAGGCTATATTAGGGGATGGAGTGAATTAGAATAAGCAGCATACCGTGAAACATATAGTGTCCGAATGTCCACCCCTCTTGTACTCATCATAATACAATAATTTAAAAGTATTTGTATTTCTTATCTGTTATAATTTATGCACAAGCGACATTTAGGTAATAAATGAATGAAATATTCTTTATTTACACCAAAAATAGATTACAATGCACAAAAGGAAATAAACTGTTTATGTATGGTACAAATAGGCGGTCTTATCGCTAAAAAGCGATTTCTTCCAGACAACCTTAGGGTAGAGGAAACAGTATGTACAGTCAAGAGCACGTCAAGCCAGACACCTTGGACTTCGTACTGTTCTTATGGCGTTCGTATTAAGAAGCAATATCGCACTTCGATTGTCAAGGTTGATGAGCTCTTGACTGTACCTATACCTAAATGTCGCTTGTACAATACACTAAACAGGGTCGATGACCGCTTGCGGCCGGGCGGGCGCCGGGCGATAAATGTAAGTAAACAATTAAGCGTTTGAGTTGTATTTGAAAATCTCGTTTCAGCAATCTATACTGCTTTTCACACATTGAAAACTGCTGAAAAAGCAGAAAGCAATTCAAACCACGACTCATAAAATAATTAAACCCTAACGCAAAAAGAGGGGTATCAAGTTAGAGAACTAAAACTTTAAACCCATCACACATGTATGTTAGTTTGTTGTTCGACCAAACAATGTGACTAACGTCGAGGTCTGCCATCGGTATGTTTTGGCTATATGTTGTTGACTGTTCGCGGCGAAACGGGAAGGCCCATGAGGATAGGTGACTCCTGCGAGCTGCGCTTGCGGCGCGGGCTGGGCTGTACGGATGCGTAAAGCTCAAAGATGCTGGCATAAGAATATAACTAATCTATTAAAATATTATAAAACTGTAACAGAAGTGTCTGTACATTACCGACATTTACAATAAAAAGATATGGTTTTTAAGTATTCCTGACTCCAAATCATCCTGTTTAAGAATTTGTATCCGACTGTTTGTCGGTTCGAGCATCACGGAAGAACTACAGAACCGATTTTGATGAATTTTTTGTTGTTTGATAGCTTATGATTTGACTTAAAATCTGGTGTGTAATTTGTGTGGACGAAGTCGCGGGTAAACTCTAGTCAATCATAAACTGTTGGACGAGTGTGTGATTCAACTCCTAGCCGCAACAACCATCTTTCTAAAACTACTTCAACTAACTAACGGAGCTACGTGTGTGGGTTAAAATTTGTAAAATACTAGTTAGTGTACTGTGGTGCAGGTCTAGGAATTAAAAAAAAGATTAAGACTAGTCTTACCATCTACCTTCGACCGAGTCAGAAATAAAGTCATTAACTCCAGAACCCTAAGTGACAGACACACAGACTGCCAATCTAAAGCGGGATTGGGCTGGATATGACCAGAGCCGTGCGAAGATAAAACTGCGCCAGGGGCGAAGTCTGATTTTGGCGCCCACCCTTATCTATCTATACAAGGTGATTTTTCAGTCTCTTTGCAACTGCCTAGTCTAACTGTTAAGGCCATTGCTCATACGAATCAGGCAGATAGATACGCCTGTATTCTTATAAGTATAATAACTCTTGTTTTCTTTTTTTAACTCTCTGTTTGTGAATTTTGGGTTTCCGGATCTATAGTTAGCAGCCTCACCAACTCATTCGAAGATTTTGACTAAGCAACGATTTAGTACCTCATCATCAGCCTATAAATGTCCCACTGCAGGGCGGGCACAGGCCTACCCTCTAGGAGGATGTTTGGGTTACTTCTGATATTTGGGTAACTTACTCGGTATCGGTAGCATTACTAACAGTCGCACTGAGAAATACTGTTTATATTAAAACTTTAAGGGTGTATTCAGACAATGAAACTAAACAACTTTCTCTAAGGAACATGAGTCGAAAAACGAAAAAATTTTTAGACCTCTCATAGAAAATCGATCGGCTATTCCGCACTTTGGTATGCAAGGTCTAAAAAAAATCTTGTTTTTCGACCCATGTTTCTTAGGGAAAGTTGTTTAGTTTTATTGTTTGGTTTTAAAAAGGAGAGGAATTACGACGATTTTTTTTTGGAAGGAAAATTTTTATTGTTTGTTCTGAAACCTATCGTGTGTGGTATCAAATGAAAGGGCTTTTTGAGCTGATTCTAAAATTATTTCACCTCATTACATTTCAGTCATGAGTTATAAATTAAAATAAGAATCATTTTCAAAACATAACAGGTTTGGGCTCCTATAAATACGATACGGTTGAATTTTTTTTTAAAATATACCTCAAATGATACCTGATATCCTCATATATAACCCTAAGAAAGCTATTTTAAAACTATTTGCATTTAGTATTTTATTTTTCATTATTACAAAGTGTGCTCTATCAATTTTTATTTATAAAGAAAGCTTAAAATGCAAGGGCAATTGCTCTAATAGAAGGTCCAACCTCCAACTCCGATCTTGTATCTGAAGAAGAGTTAGTCGCCATTACGTCATAACTCATTTCCTTTTTATTAAGGGGCCATAGGTCCCGACGAATATTTTCTATGAGAAACGCGATTGCCGAGCGCTCCGAAAAATGTTTAAAAATGCATGAAAATACGTCATCTTTGTGACGATTTTCTATCGAGTGAAGTAGTTCCAATCGTGTATTCAGTTGATGATTTCACTAGATGAACTATCCAAAAATACTGAGGTATGACTTTAGTTTCGGTAAATGGTATAAATCTAGTCGTCAAATGAAAAATAAAAGATGCCTCCGAGGTATTTCCACCTACTATTACGTCTTAATTGTTTTTTTGGTGCTACGAGTCAAATTGATTCATATGGCCTAAAGATCATCGTTCCGATTGTCATAATTTTTACACCATTTGCAGGTTTTTTTTGGCTACCGCTATAACTATAGCTTATTACTTAATAAAGCCTGTTTTCTGGTGAAGGAAAACATCATGAGGAAACCTGCGTACGCTGAAGAAGAAATTCCAAGGCGTATGTGAAGTCTTGCCCAGCAGTGGGACATTGAAGAAACTACGTAAAAAAAAAAAATGTGAAGTCTACCAAACAGCATTGGGCACGCGTGGTGGACTAACCCACCCTAAGGGTAGGACTGTGCTGTGCCCTGCAGTGGGACGTATGATGAATAATTATGGTACGGTATTTTAGGGAAAATAAGTCGTTCTGTTCCACCATGTTACTACCTAACCGTTGGCACGCTCCATACAAACGAACGGTTATATTTTCAATACTAATCAATTAAAGTCAATTAAATAAGTGACGGTAGCAATTCGGTAGACCATTATGATACCTAAATACATTCAAGATGGGATTTCTTTTGAATTTGAAAGCAAAATGAAAAATCGCGCGACGCATAGTGTACCTACTTCGCGCTCGCGGGGAATGCCGTAAGATCAGTAGTAAAATTCACCATGATCAATAAACATAAAAAACACAAGATCGTCTTTTGCTTCTTCAATATTATACACTACCACTACTAAATTAAGATAGGAACGTGGTAGTTGCTCACCGATATGGATGCGTATACTGGTAACTTTGGATTTTTGGACAGTACACAGTGCACTAACTACAATAATAATTTTCAAAAAATAAAACCGCTAGCAAATGAAGACCGTCTGATTTATAAAGCACTGCAGTGTAATATGGTATGGTATGGCACCGTGTCGCGCCGTACCTAATGACGAATGACATGACAGACAAAAGAAATAAATGTTTACTTCTTGCTGACAAATTCAACATCTGGAAGTCGTTCCGTGTGAAGTCGGTAATAAATGGCTATGAAATATTCGTCACTTCTATTCTATTGTACCTACGCGCCGGCGCCGACCCTCTATCAAGTGGTCAGTGCGTACCATGTGTTTCGGAGAGTCGTTAAAAATGTTATGGTAGATAGATAGAGATTTAGATAAATTCTTTATTTATTGGTGTGTAGGTAGTTAGTAGGTAATACTATTTAGCGTAGTTCCTGGTATTCGGACCCTGAAATATTTAACCCGAACACGTTTAAAATATATACCTATACTTCATCATGATATTGGCGCCCCCCTGGTTATGGCGCCCGGGGCGGGTGCCCCCTTCGCCCCCCCCTTCGCACGGCTCTGTATGACATGTCTGCCGCATGCCAGATACTGTATGGGCCAGAACAACCACCAACTGGTCCCCAACGAAACTAAATCAGCCTCGAGGCAGACCTAGACGAAGCTGGCGGGTCGAAATTGATGGTTTCCCTAAGAACTGGCCTAGAACAGATAGGTACTCTTGGAGAGAACGGACGGCGCCTTTGCCGAATAGTGAGACATCAGTGGCTGATAATAAGATAAATAAGTCTTACCTTCTAGTCCTCGGAGTGGTGGTATGAAACTCTGGCATCCTTTGACTGATGCTCCTCGGTGGAGGCGGAAACGGAGGCTTTCCTCTGCTCTGGTAATGTTGGAAGAGAAACCCACTTGTTGCCAATAACACCCATATCAGTGTTGCTATTATGTCTGTAATTTAAAAAATAACATTAACTAGGTTTTTGTCGCGACTTCGTCTTGACTTCCCGTCATCGTGGCGAGATACAAATTTTTAAGACTAATCAGCTTTCAAACACAGAAAATCAGTTAGTTTATGCGTGATTCCTGTGATTCTGCAGTGGGACGTATACAGGGTGTGACATTAAATACGTTACATACTTAGAGGGTGCTTCAGACCATCAAACTGAACACCTTTCACTGTGGGACCAACAAAGAAATCGCGATAAAAATCAGCTGTTCCATAGAAAACATAATTGGCGACTCGAGCCAAATGTATGAAACAGTGTCGATTTCTTTTTCACGATTTCAATGTCAGTTAAATAGTGAAAGTTTTTCAGTTTTATGGTCTGAAGACCCCCTTAAGTATTTTAACGTTTTTAATTTTACACCCTGTATAAGGCTGGTGATGATGATGATGATGCAGCATTTGAGACCACTCCGAAAGGGAATACAAATGTTTTTAGGTTTTCTAAAAGAAGAAAAAAAATTGTCTCACCTCTCCATTGAAAAGGTGGTGCAAGAACAGCAAAATTGAACTGATCAACTATAGCCCTTCGCAATGTGTTGATGATAATGTATTTCAAATTGGACCCTATGTAGTGGTCCAAAGAGAACACAGCTGCGTACGCGCCGAGCACAGCACAACAAAGTATATTTGACAGGAACGTAGTTGAAATCATTACTAGGACTGCGAGTAACATTATTGTAATGAAAAACGTCCAAAAACTAGTGTCTGACATTATTAAAGGATGGCCACCTGAAAGAAAATGTAAACGTTAAATAACTTTTAAGCTAAAAATCTGTGTAGGATGTAACAAAACACCCTAGTAATATTGAAAGGGGTGGTTTAGACCTTCGATCAAAATAAAATTAATGCATAGGCCTAAAGCGCGGTAAGTTGAAGCAAACTATTGGTGCACTTGGTCCATACAAACTAGCGCCATTATCTGTCAAATCTAGGGCACTTGCACACACATTTGAAGTAAACCTTTCATTTGTTTTGCCTCATTTTTCTGGTTTGATATGTTCGCGCAAGGCCTATCCATTCATTTTATTTTGATCTAAGGTTTAGACCGGTCATCAAACCGAACATCATTCACTATGGACCCAAATCTGCTTTTTTAAACAAAACTGCAGTACCGACTCGACTCAACTCAAACGATGATAGCGGATTTTTTAAATTTTTATGTCGATGTTGGCTCTATAGTGAACGTTGTTCAGTTTGGTGGTCTAAACCACCCTTTTAAATATTGCTAGGATGTTGTGTTGCACCCTGTATATAAGTTGGAGAAAGATAGTCTGATAAAAGCCCCAAAACCCAAAAGCACTCTGATTTGTGTCCTAATTATTTTAACATTTTTAGTAATAAAACTTTTAGCCTTAATTTTTATTTTCTAGTTTTTAGTTTTATTTTTGGTAGGCTAGGTTTTGGCACTACCCCTGCAGCATCAGGATTGACGAGCTGGAACTTGGATTTTAGTGGCAAATTATCTGATTGATATTCCACATTAGGTTCCACAACGCCTTCGATCAACAATATACAACTAGATAACGGGTCGCATACAAAATCAAAGAGAAATTCTGTCCTCGTGAATATAGAACATTTTTTGTTAACGAACCGAGAAAACAGTCCGAATACATTATAATTTCGACCTCAAAGCAACCATAATTCCTAGTAATTTAAAAAAGGAACACTGCGGCATTGCGAGACGTGCTTACGTTGGCTTTGTTCGAACGCAACTAATCCAAAATAAGACCTCACTCCAATAGTGAGGCGTTATTTCCCGGTACATTTTTTGAGCGCTGACGCGTTATCTAGTTGGATATTGTTGATCGAAGCACAACGCTAATTTAAAATCAGCAGATCCTTAAATCTCACGATTTTGATAGGCTGTACCCCTTCAGCAACAGGATTCGAGGATCGAAGGTGGAAATTATAGTAACGACTCGATTAAAAAGAAGTAGTTAAAAAAGCTGTAGCAAGATTTGAAACAAACAAATAAAACAGTTTAAAAATGTTGAGTTGTCCCATTAATGTTTTTTTTTTTCACTCTAATAATTTGATGGTAATAATAAATAATTTAAAATGATTAATTTTTAACACAGATAAATACATCGTTAATTTGAGATCACCGTAGCTACCTAACCTAATATAATTTAGATCATCGCTAAGGACTTTCTCTTGTTTTCTTACCAGGTATTCGATAATAAATGATTGCAGAAAACATGAAGCCGAGGAATAGTGTGGGTAAGGTCACAGCCAACACTGGGATACCGTAAAACCACCAGAATAGCAACCATATAGCACCAAACAACACTCCTGATAGCAGAGAAGCACCCAGTAGAGCTAAAACAAGACAAACATAGGTATTTATGTGTAGGAACTTGTTTCTACATCTGACTATCAAACGTCTAGTTATAAAACAAATTGTTGGAGTCACGCTGCAGGTTTTGCCGCGAGTAGTTATCTTTCGTGTGGTGCTCGCGCGGTTCGCGTTTGACCTGCCACGAGGCTCCGCAATCTCTCTCAACTGGACACACAACGGAAAACACTACTTGACACTGACGGAAGTAAAGTGCTAACGCAAAAGCAAGAGTCCAATAATTTAATATTAAACAAAATAATTATTAGCTGTAAATACTCCAACAATAATAATGAAATAATTCATTCAATTAAAACCTCTTAAATACATATTGGTGGAGGCAAGTTGTCAACTTTTTGCCTGAGTATTTTCAAGCAGAATCAATCCGCACTGGGCCTGCGTGTTGAATTATGGCCCACTCCCTCTCACCCTGGAAGCATCCCTGTATTGGGAGATTCTACAGGCTATAAGTTACCTAGCGTTAGGAAGGTACATAATTAGGTAAGTTACCTACATAGCTATACATATTATTGATATTAGTTATTTCATTACTCAAGACTGAACTTTGTAAGAATAAAGATGGTAGTTGTGCAATTAGACCTTAGGCCCTTTAGTTTGGTTGGTAAATCAATAAAAATAAAGAACATATCTACATACATACAAAAAATAAACTCCCGAACGTAATCCCTTTTGGGGTGGTCAGAAACATTACTACAACTTACAACTTTCTGTCCAAAATTTAGTAGTAGCAATAGATAAGAACATAATCAAATTAATTGGCCTAAAGCTAACTACGAGTATATTTGTAAGTTACTTGTCTTAGGGCCTGTTTCACCACTTCTGGGTAAGTTCTTGTTAGCATATCCGTCAGATAGTTTGACATATTTTGTATGAAATTATGTCAAAATATCTGCCGGATAAGCTAACAAGAACTAATTCAGAAGTGGTGAAACAGGCCCTTAGAGTTCAAATAAAATTAATAAATAGGTACAAAATCAGACGAAATGCTTCATTTACCTGGTCGATCCAAATCTGCATTTAACGAGATAATAATATAAGTAAGTACTACTCCAGTAAAACTTCCCACTAGGAACATTTCAGTCTTGAAAAATCGATGACCAAAGAAGCAAGTGAACAGTCCAATGAAAAGAAGTGAAGCGCATAGCATCTGGGACATGAAATCATCTGCAAATTGTAAGTAATAAGAAATTCACGATATTGTATTTGTTGAAAAGTTAGCAAAGAGTGTTGCATTAATCTTTACAGGGTTCTTCTTAATATGATGTCATGAGCAATACATGCATAAACCACGGACTTCAAAAAAATAGTCCGTGGCATAAACACACAATATAATTATCTGTCGTAAAGCTCTAGGGCATAAACACACAATATAAAACTGTTGTAAAGCTCTACAAAATATAAAAAAAAATGCTTTAGCTTAAGAAGCAAGAACATTAAAAACTTCTTACCAATCAACTCGCATCCATAATCGTCAATTGGGTTACAAGCATAGGTATGTGTTGGCACATATACAGAGTAATATATCCTCGATTTGTATGAAGTTCTAGCCACTGCAACGTAAATAGACCCCGTACGGGGGTACGCGCTGAGCATCCTTTTACAAGACCCATAATAATTGGTCATTGGTATCTAGAAAGGAGAAAATGTGTAAGATAGTGACCAAATTTTACCTCTCTTCGTTCCCCTTACTCCAAAGCAGTCTGTGAAGAACTAAATTAGCGTTGTTGCAGTTCTAATAAAGAACTTGTTCTATTTTCACTATTAATGACGCTGATTACGCCGACGAGGGCATTGCAGTGCACACCACTACATAGGACTCAACATTTCGTAGAATGCCAGGTTTGTAACAGGATTGAGTATTACCGTTTTAGGGTTGAACTACACATGGCCGCACGCGATCGCCCTTTTCCGTCGCTCCGTCCTTTTCTGTCACTCAGGAACGTCATTTGCTAGAGCATATATAAGATAGACGGAACGCGATCGCCTGCGGTGTGCGATCGCACGCGATCGCGAAATGCTCTAGCAAATGACGTTCCTGAGTGACAGAAAAGGATGGAGCGAGGGAAAAGTACGATCGCGTGCGGCTATGTGTAGTTCAACCCTTAAGCAAAAAAAGGTACCTAAAAGGTAAAAAAAAGTATTTTGTATGGGGAACCTACGTATTATTTTATTTTATTTGTTGTCAAAACCGGTACAATAAACTTGTAGGTATTCCGTGTAAATGTCAACCGTCTACCTATTACGGGTCAAAAGAGGAGACAGACTGACGGCTAATAGGTTTCCATTAGCAATCTATGGGTATGGAACCCTAAAAATGGATTAGGCGCATAACAATCTGTATAAATAAATAGATTACCTCTTCACCATATTCTTGGATCTTATCCAAAGTCATCATGTTCCTTATCCCATTAAAATATTCATCTACATCAAAATTTTCCTCTCTTAAGTAAATCCTATAGAACGTCAAATTTGCTGCATAAACAGGTCCCGTGCATTTATCATTGGGGCCTTTAGGAAAGGCAGCATCCACAATAATATAGTTTTTATTATATATCGCATACATGAAAGGAGAAACTTGCAGTGGAAGATCTAGGTTGCAACCACCTGGTATGGGATCTGAAATAAAATGATCAATGTAGAACCAAAAACTGAAATGATGGCGCGTTGCAGAGAGGTATAGACACTTAATCATGAGGGTCCAGGTTCGAATCTGCACGGATGACATGCCTGATGCCATTTACCCTTCTTCTTCTTCTTAATGTTGTGCCATCTCCTATCGGAGGTTGGCTATCATTAGGGCTATTCGGGTCCTAGAGACTGCAGCCCTGAACAGTGAGGTGGTGTTCATGTCGAACCTCAACATAGGTTTTTAAGACGTCCTTTTTCCACCAGGCATTCGTCTTCCCAAAATTTTCCCCTGCAGTATAATCTGGAGAACTTTTACCGTTAGGTATCTAAATTACCTAAGAAGTTACCAATGAGTTTATTTTAATTTACCTATAATACCTACTGACTGCTCTCAAACTGTAAAGGACAACATGAGGAGGAAACCTGCATACGCTGAAGTTATGATGTGGACGTGAAGTTTAACACAATGAGCATTGATAGACGTCACATGATATGTTAGAGGGAATCGGGCCCAGGGTTCGAAGTGATAATTATCATTGATAAATTATAAAATTGATTGGAAACACAAAAAGCTTGCGCTAGCAATGTCACGCCATGTATTTCCGATCATAGTTCGCGAAAAAAGAAGCTCACAAACATGAAATCATTTTTCTCACTATTTTCTGTTGTTTTTCTCAATTATTTGTTTTTCACTGTGATAAGAAACTATAATTTCAAAGACAAGGTGCTGTTTGGTCTGGATAAATGTGTATTAAACATGTAATTAAAATTTTAAAGCAAAAACAGCTATTTTAGAACTTTTTGTTAGAAATTCTCCTCCCGAAACTAAGAATCAGCTTGGATAATTATCGGATAATTATCCGTTAATTATCATGATAATTATCTTGATAATTTCGAACCATACCCATACACATACATAGGTATATCCTTGTGTCAGTACCTACCTACTTCTTGATTCATTTTTTTTAACCTGTTTTGTCCCAAGGCCAAGGTCTCCCCTAAACTATTCCACATCTCTCTGTTCCCCGCCACTCTTTGCAGAAGTAGTATTATTTATTTATTTTATTTTAACACTTTATTGTACACACTGAAATACAGATGAATACAAGTACAAAGGGCATGCTTATCTCTGAAGAGATTTCTTCCAGCAGACCCATGATATAGAGAATGTTTACAAGTAGGTAGCTACAAAATTACGCACTTTGTTGGCTTGCAATGGGAATATTTCAGGACAGTTATAATTAAATCTGGAACCAGTTTCCTTATTAATTCTAAACATTGCAATGGGAATATTTCAGGACAGTTATACTAGGTAATTAAATCTGGAACCAGTTTCCTTATTAATTCTAAAAAAGTGAGGAAAACTGAACTAAAATTTGTAATAAACTTGATGCAAGTGACACAATTAACCACATTAGGAGGTAAAATATATGAAAATTCATACCTATTCGCCTATATCCATGTATGGAGATATACAATTTGAGATCCATCTCATTTTCATTCAAAATATAAAATGTATCCGATATCTTCGCATCTTCAACTAAACTATAAAGACCAACATTAGTTCCTGTTATGTATGATCTAGGTACTTTAGTATTGTTGTACAATGTGATATTGTAATTGTGGCTGTGTGCTTGAATAATTACGAATGTTACATTCTTATTGATATTTTCAAAGTTTACTTGAAGCGTTGAATTTCCTTTGATGGTGTAAAAATCACCATAGAGTTCTTTATTCATTGTTGTTAGAGTTTTATTTAACGGTATTGTGATGTTTGCATCTGAAAAAAATTTTATTGTTTGTAACATTATAACTAGTAGAAATAACCAGATTTTTATAGAACTTTACTGCAGCCGCCAGCAAAAGAGGCATTGGTGGACGAACATGTAAATGTGGGCCAAGGCAAAGCCGAGGCACACATATTAAGTCCATCAATACCTAGTTGTGGTCCAGGGTTGTATAGTACTTTTCTCAAATAATGCACAGAAATCAAAAATACAATTACTTTTCAAAATCAACGACGAACAACAATAATTTTTTCCACATTAAATAAAAGTTAAAACCTTTGATAAGTTTACTATGTGGACTTGCGTGGCTAGAGGTCTACCGAGAGGACATCTGTGTCGGCTCGTGATTGTTCTGGCCTTGCGAGTCAGCCATTTTTTGTGAACTCTTTTGTGTTTTTAACCTTAAAACAATCACTTGAGACTCTAAACTACTTACATTGGCAAAACTGCCACTCTAGATTTAATTAAAACTACTGATCATTTTCTTACGTATAATATTAATATAACGAGACGTTAGCTGAATTGTGATAACACATCGGATGCCTGCCTACCCCAGGGACATAGGCGTGAGCATATGAGCATATGTACATCGGATGCCATTAAACAAACATTTTATTGAATTGAATTGAGTTTACTATGTAATTTATTTGGACGCTGAACCACAACTAATATGGATTTTCATACAACTTTTGCCAGCCGCTGCTCACATGTATTTGGCCAGTAGGTACAGCCACAGCATAAATATATTATGCTGCGGCCAATATATTCATGCTGGGGTGCGTTCAGAACCTACGCCCAGAGTGCGCCCAGAGTGCACTCCGAGTACAACTTTTCGCCCTAACGCCGTTCAGAGGCTCGGTGAAAAGCGTTCTACCCATAAGAGCGAGCGAGAAGAACAACCGCACCCAAAGGTTCTGAACGTGTAGCCCTGTGGTACAGCAAATTCGATTTATCTCGAAGAAGGTTGTCAAAATATTGCTAAAATTTCCAAGCATGTTTGAGAAAAAGCAAGTTTTTATTGTTATTATTACGATAGCTAAGTGTACTTACTTTGCGAATTTACTATTGGGGAACAACTAACTAATAAAACAAAATACAATAAATAGCACGGGGATGTGTAGATCATTTCGATAAGTTACGAATAACAACATACAAATAAAACATTTGGTTATCTTCCAAATTCACAACTCAAATCAGCTGTTAATTTTGACAGGATCAAAATCAATAGCACTGATTTTCTTTGTTTTTATCCACACATTATTTAGTTGCAAGAAGATAACTTTGAAATAACACAGGTTCACTTTGATAATTAAACAAGAACACGGTCGGTACACTGAACTAATTACGATAAACAAATGAAAATAAACTGAAAATAAAAAACATGTTGACACTTCGCTCGCTCATATGTTGAACGAAAATGAACGACGTGAACGAACGACTATTGATAAATGACATGACAGCAGTGTTGCCAGATTTTTTAAAGCAGTATCTGTACCGAAGATTTAAAAAATCTGTATGAAATCTGTATAAGTAAATTAAAGAAAATCTGTAAAAAATCTGTATTTGGCATTGGTATTCTCAAGTATTCTGTATAATTTTATCTGTAGTTAACTACCTAGGTGCTTTAATTGTTACATTTAGAGCTGAATAAATAAATGTTATGAATATTTATAAATATCTTTATTCATTTTTGATAATAAGTCATGATCAATATCTATGTCATAGCATAGCTTATTGTTGAGTAATTGCTTAGTTGTGCAGCAATTTTTGCCAAAATGCTCTGAAAAACTACAATTTGAGGTAATTCTGTATGAAAAAAATTGGAATGTTGAAAAATCTGTATAAATTTCACTCTCAATATTTTATCGGTATGTCATGTTGGAAATCTGTATGGATACCGCGAAATCTGTATATCTGGCAACACTGCATGACAGTGAACTGAGCGAATGAAATGAACGTGTGAACGATTAGAGCGAGAGAAAGAAATAGCAGATACAAATTGTGTGTCCGAAATCGAAAACATACGAAAACACTTTGAATTTTCTTTACGGGTAAACTAACTACCATTTTTTTTGCATAGAAATTATTAGGTACTGCAAGAATTCTGTACCAAATGTTTTATTTATGTTGTAAAATAATAATAATTTACAGAAAAAAGTTAAAATCAAAAAGACAGCATGTTAGCAAGGTTCCTTCAAATTCATTCAATCCCGCTCACTCGATCGATTCTCTTGCCGGCCGCTAGAGCGCGCACTTGGCGCATTCAAGACGGCCACACGTCAAATTCATAAAATATGGCGGCGCGATCAATGAAGTTGTAATGTGTGTGAAGTGTACAAATTGTAAAATATTGAAATGTTAGATATTTGTGTTGTTTCTGAGTGTAGAGTTATAATTTAATGGGCCATGGGAAGAGGCCAGGAGTTGTTGGACGCGGCCCGTGAAGGCGACAAGCGGACTGTCGAGAAAATAATCGGGCAAATAACAAAAAGGAGTGGTCCGTTTACAAGGTAGGTCTTATTCGTGTTTTGCGAAATACTACGCTGAATAAAACAACATTCCTTTCATGAAATCCTGTCCTTTCGCCTGTACCTACACGCGGTCACTATTAGCTTTGAAACACAAATATTTTGAGGTGTTATCGTATCAACAATCGACTATTGTTATAGTTTTTATAATGTTTACACGCTTATCACTTTTATCTTGTCTTTATTAAGTTTGAATGATCAGTGTTGTCCTTATCGATACACAAGTTAGTTGCACGATGTTTGATAGTCTATTGAAATACTTCATTATCTTTTGCTAATGCTTTCGTGCCGTGGTCAAGTCGGCTTCTGGGAATTACCAATTAAAAGGCAAGGACAAACAAGGTCTACTCTCTCGGCATGTTACAGTAAATAAAGAAGTATCTAAATCTCAAACTAGGTATTTGTAAGTATGTGGTACCACATCATAGGTATGGAAAACTTGTAGTGTTATTATGATGAACAGAATATGCTGGGAATAAAAAAGGTTACAATTACCCATAGTACCTAATAAAAACCCATACCAACCTGCTAAAGTTGGCCTACTCTGTATATTCACGTGGGGCGATTCCGTCAGCGGGGTAATTATGTCAAATGGCTATATCTTTTGTTCTATAAGTTCCTATTCAGTAGCAATGACTGTTGCTGGTAGGTATTCATCGAAGAAATACACTTTGCTCAACCTACTGGATAAGAGCTTTTAGAAAAAAAGTTATAGCCATTTGACGTAATTACCCCGCTGACGGAATTGGCTTACTCGACTATACAATTATACAGGATGTAAGGAAAAGTATCATTAACCTGTAAACCACATACTCTACCCATAAAACTGAACAACTTTTACTATGAGAGCAAACCGATCGGAGCAAAATAAATCTGCTGTTGCATACATTTTGAGTCGAGTATGTATTGGAGTTTAGTATGGGACAGCAGATAATTTTTTTTTTTCTGGGCAAAGGCCATCCCTCTTCTCCTCCGATCCTCCCTATGCAATGCAATCAAGAATGCAAAAATATTTATTGATATACTGGTTAGTAATTTCTGATTACCGTGAAACGATTCTTTGAAAAAACCAAGATACCTGGGTTCAAATAATGGTTTCATCATGAATGTAACAACATTGTAACAAGTTTAAATTCCAACTTTAAATGGAAGGACTAGATTCTAGATAGTACATTAGAGACCTGGTTACAGTATGCGGCAAACATCTTGACCAATAAAATAAAGGTACAAATTCGTAGCCGACCGAATGCAGCATCAGCGGACGACGTGAGGGGATATTAGCATGAATGGTGTCATTGGCTTACCAACTACTAGACGTAGGGTCCGCACTCAGAAGTGTTAGAACCAAAAGAGCACCAAAACGTAAAAAGAGAACCAATTACGCGACAGTCTTTGTTTGATCGGCCGACGACGCGCACGCGCGGGCGCGCGCCTCGAGCAGTGCCCTGATGGGGGAGTGGGATGGAAAAGAATTTCAATTTCAATGTTTTTAGTCTGTTTACATTGTACATACTTAGGTTTGTGTAGTTTAGTCTCTGACACTTTTTTAGAAAATTTTGTACTAGACCCGGCGTCCATAGTATTCTAAGTCAATGCCTAAAAACATTGTACTAGTGGTTTGGGTGTTCGTAAGCATTGCTATTCCGCAGTCCTATAGGAAAATTTCTCACATTACATTTATTACATGTTTTACTTTTTATCTGTAAGTTCAAATTCCAATGACACAATTTTATAAGTAGTTTTTATAATGTAGATGACCCTTTCAATCATCATTGATTATAAACGGGTTACCTACGTAACATCTAAACATGTTTGGACGAAACATGTTTCACCGAACACCTTTGATCTAATGCACTATTCAACGAAGTAATGTTTCATCTATGTAACGTTTACGCTATAGCACGTTTCATCTAATGTAACGTTTCATCTAATTTTCAATTTCTAGTTGTTTTGGATGGTAGGGGGGGTGGGGGGGGTGGGGGATGTAAGCAGGTACGTGTGTATGTATATTATGTATGTATGTATATGTGTATGTATGTATGTATTTGCGTATGTGTGTACCTAACGTACGTAGGTGGGCAGGTGGTAGGTAGATAGGTAGATACGTATGTATGTATGTATGTATGTAGGTAGGTATGTATGTAGGTATACTGTATTTGTGTATGTTTGTATTTATGTATGTATTTGCGTATGTGCGTACGTACGTAGGTAGGCAGGTGGTTGGTAGATAGGTATGTGTGTATCTATGTATGTATGTATGTTTGTATGTATGTATGTGTGTAAGCAATTATTAAGTAAGTAACAAAATAAATTATTTGTTGTTGTAAAATGCTATTTTTATACAATACTTTTATTGATTTCTTGATTTAGAAATGTTAAATTTGGTGATAAGGGCGCCATTGAACGGGGCGTTTAACATCAGTACAATCAGTACAATAATATAAGTATACTAACTTCTTTGATTCTAATTAAAATAATGTATTTTCTGTTGTGGGACCACACTTTTTTTTCATTTTATGTTATTTTGGTTAATTTTGCGAAGTTACAATATTTGTTAAGTACAATCAGTACAAAAGGTACTTTATACCTTTATGATTCCAATAATAAACAAAAAATGTTTATAATATTAGGCTTCCTATTTTTTTAGTATTAAGCTTATGACAATACTTTTTTATTTTTATTACAAATTTTGTTGTTCTGTTCTCGTAGATACCTACTTACCTATATACGTACATACGTACATACGTACATACTTACATACGTAAATACGAACATACGTACATACGTACATACGTACATACGCACATACGCACATACGCACATACGTACATACGCACATACGCACATACGTACATACATATATACGTGCATACGTACATACGTACAGACGTACATACGTACA
This sequence comes from Agonopterix heracliana, assembly GCA_963693445.1. Taxonomy (NCBI): domain Eukaryota; kingdom Metazoa; phylum Arthropoda; class Insecta; order Lepidoptera; family Depressariidae; genus Agonopterix; species Agonopterix heracliana. Next base: position 8,548,886 of record OY856321.1, read on the forward strand.
TACGTACCTGCCTACCTACGTATGTACGCACGTATGCAAATACATACATACACATATACATACATACATACATACATTACATGCATATATACATACATATATACATACATACATACATACATACATACATACATACATACGTACCTACCTATCTACCTACCACCTGCCCACCTACGTACGTAGGTACGCACATACGCAAATACATACATACATACACATATACCCATCCACACCCACACTACCCGATGTACCCACACTAACAAACTGTACAATATTCTTAAATATGTAAGGTGTAAATTTAAAACATATTGTATGTGTATATTGTTAAATAAATTTATTTATCATTTTTTCATTTTTTTTCATACATACATACATAATATACATACACACGTACCTGCTTACATCCCCCACCCCCCCCACCCCCCCCTACCATCCAAAACAACTAGAAATTGAAAATTAGATGAAACGTTACATTAGATGAAACGTGCTATAGCGTAAACGTTACATAGATGAAACATTACTTCGTTGAATAGTGCATTAGATCAAAGGTGTTCGGTGAAACATGTTTCGTCCAAACATGTTTAGATGTTACGTAGGTAACCCATTATAAACATGTTACAGCCATGTTGTGCTATTTCAAATCAAATCAAAGCTTGAAAAATTAAGCCTCGCACGGGACTTGAACTTGTGATGTTGTTGATGTCCCTTCAGACGGAATAGGTTGAAATATTTCATTCTCTGATTTAGTAGGCACGGTAGCCTAATTTGATAAAAGCAAACGATTGATTTAGCAGATTGCAGTTCAAGTTAATAGTAAATTTTTGTAGATGACACTGTTATCAAATGTTTACAAAAAACCTTTTGTAAAACATTTCAACCTGCTCTCATGATGAAAGGGCTTTTTTAAGGAACTTCTAGACTCTTTTTTCAATGTTGAAGAATCAATACCGACATCACTGTCTTACTAGGATCACAGAAGTTAAGCAACATCCGGTCCGGTCAGTCTTTGGATGGGTGACCGTTTAGTGGTATTTCATGTTGGGCTTCTCCGGCTTCGGAAGGTACGTTAAGCTGTCGGTCCAGGTTAGGTCCGAGGCCTATTGGCGCCTTGTAAATTCTCTGACAGCAAGTTGACCACTAAGTTGCCTCTACTAATCCTCACTGGGCCTATGTGGTAGAGTATGGCCCACTCCCTCTCACCTATATTCGTGAGAGGAGGCCTTTGCCCTGCAGTGGGGTCCTAGAGGCTTTATTTGTATTTGTGTAACCTTTACCTATTTTTTCAATTAATCATACTAATATGTACATTGTACAATGGCTTTGACGACTACCTACCTACATACTAGATAATTATGAGAACTAGGCATTGAATACCTATTATGAATAAAATTGTCATTGGTAATTATTACTCGGTAATGTACCTAACTAACTGCTGTTGCATTACGCTGTTTCATTCAATTAATGACATATTCAATGAGTTTTTTATTTCATGTACCTATGTTGTAGATATTTTCAAAGTAAGTTTTGCAGTGCTAGCCGGGTCTATATGTACTGAAATCAATGTAACATCTTTTAATACCAATGGTTGCAATAAATGATTTGTATTGTATTGTATACTATCCAATGCAAGGCAAAGGAAAGGGCCTCCTTACAAGCTTTTTTTTAGTATAGAGTAGGCCGAATACCTATAACCATGTCCCAAAATGTGGGCATATCATCATCAGCCTTTATGTTTGTATACTCACACAACAGAGCACTGGCTTAAATTGTACCCAAGTGAGAACTGAATTTGACTGCAAACAAACTGCACTAGTTTGGCAGATAAATATACTGTAATAAAACTGTATTTTGGTACATAAATTAAAATAAAAAATGCAGGTTGGTCGTTCACAAAAAGGGTCTCGGTGGCACGTTGTGGAGCGGTATCGACACGCAAATTGAGTGTCCAGGTTCGAATCTGTATAAACTGTACATACCATGAACCAATGAGTTTTTCCAACTTATGTATGTAATACCGACTAAGCTGTTCTTAATGTTCTTAAACAGTGTCGGGAAATATCATAATAAATAATTCTCATGTGAACCTAAATGTCTACCAATCCACATTGGGCATCTATGGTCGAGTCTGGTGGACTAATGATGATGATGACAGCCAACCTCCGAAAGGAGATGGCACTACAAGAAGAAGAAGGTGGACTAATGCCCATAAACCCTCCTTGAGAATAGGCCTCCCGTGCCCTGCAGTGGGACATACATATAGGCTGATGATAGTGAGGGTTGATGGAGGCAAATTAGTGGTCAACCTGCCCCAATAGTTACATAAGTAAGTGTTATATTGGAAATAATTCATATTTATGCCGAAGATAAGTATTGCTATAAAAGTTGCAAGCGAAAAGTGACCCCTTGTCACATAACAATTATATCCTTTTTATAAAAAGTAAAGAAATTGGGAACAAAGTATTTTTTGTCGTGGACTGGCCTGTGTGCTTGACTGACTTTGGGATTGCCTTATCTTTCACTCAATCTTCGTTAGGAATAATGTATACAGTCAGGTAAATGCGGTAAATGGGAAAAGGTAGGTAATCTATAAGATCTTGTACATTCTGTGCTATAGATAAGAAATGCACTCAATGTTTTTTTTAGTCTAAATCTTACAGCTTTTTATATTGCGTTTTTTATTCAACTTGATGTAAATATGGACAGGATATTCGATGACCACTGAGACCAAGATACGAAGTGAACCTTCAATTTTAAAGTTGTTAACTGATTGCTCTCTCTGATGTTATTGGACACTTTATAAGCCGAGTCTGATCACCCTGACTGGTCGGATAAGTTGATAACATTCGTGTTATGATGTGACATTAATGTAATGCTGATCAATACTTGAGATTGAATTCGTTGTTACTTCTTTTAACTTAATTAGCTTTCGAGCTGTTAAATTTCTAATAAATGTTATTATTTTCACACGTAATAGCGCGTGCGAATGAAGTCTTTTTTTATTATAGCAACTAAATTAAATTTCTTTTCTATCACTCAACAGTCTTCGATTTTATCTACCTATAACTGATATCTAAGAATATTACATTATGTCAGGTAAGTGGTGAGGGTGCAGGCCTAAATTGAGGATCCTACAGGGAGTCTGATTATATAAGTATGTTTTTCCCAACTTTACTTAGATTCTTTATTGTACACAAAAACAGAACATAAGAAGATTATTATAATATTTCGTGATGTCAAAGGCGAGCTTAAACAGTTCATAAAGAGTTTCTTACAGAAAACCTCGGTTCTGTCATGGATGTTATGTTTGTGCCGTTTTCTATGGTGTTCATAAAAAAAAACCTAGTCGTGTAGATTTAGAATCATTACAGTGTATGTGACATGATGGACGGGATGAGGAATGAGTATATTAGAGGAAGTTTGAAAGTAGCACCTCTGACGGAAAAATTGCAGGGTGTCGTGATATGGGCATGTGATACAGAGAGACGAGAGTCATGTTACGAAACGAGTCTCAAGTATGAATGTGGATGGGTGCGGTGGGAGAGGAGGCCGATGAAAAGATGAATGGATTGTGTGAAGGATGATATGTGTAAGAAAGGAGTGAGTTCTGAAATGACGGCTAAGAGAGACGAATGGAAGAGGATGACATACCTATTGCGCCGACCCCAAATGAAGTGCACAAAAATATAAATCTTTACTTATCCTTATCGTCTATCAGATATAGGTACCTAAGTACATAGAGTATTCGTAACAGCACGAATACCACTATATCACATCGCGGCAACATCATCTTAAAAGGCATCAAGCAGTTATCTATTTAAGGAAGTAGGATAACCCATTATAAAGAGAAGTGTTTGGCGGCTCGCCAGACGCCAATCGATGGTAAGGAACGTTGAACTTTTGTCTGTCCGTCTGTAGCTACCTGCTTACCTAGATATTGATGCATATTGCATTTGTATGCATTGAGCGTATGACCACATGCATAACAAGGCTCGAGGCACGGTTCCGAATCGTGTCTGGACTTTAACTGAATATTTACTGAGAATTATAAATAACTGGCTTTTATTCGCGTCTACGAGCGAAGTTGAAGGAAGATTGGGAAAATGTAATGTTTATGTTTATATCGCCGTGTTTTGTTTATAAGGAAATGCTTGGGACGACATACATTTGGAATTTTTTGGGAGAAATGTTTGGATTCTTCCTGTTCTGCTCATATAATCAATCTGATTAATCTGATTATGTTGATTTAGACGCTTGAATACCAGGAAATTATTTAATAATGTTAAAAAACCGAGGTAGATACTCTATGGAATCACGAACTAAGTAGAGTAGATATTAATAATATTGAAGTAATAAGTATATTTCGATATTTTTAAATTTTTTATTCAAAAGGTATCGGTAAACCGTTGCTGTAAATCATCTCATTAATAAAACTGTCAGCATATTTAGTTGGACCCAGTATAATATATAGGCTGATGATGATGATGCATGGTATCTAGAAAGTTTACAAGAAACGAGTTCTAATTTAATGAAGTTAAGACTAAATATTTGGTTCAACCATCACTTAAGATAAATTGATCCATTTGAATCGAGAAAGCAAATTGATCAGATTATTGTCTTATCAATCTGGTCCAATTATTCGCATTTGTAATCGATTGTTTTAAATTGATTTGGCGCCGGCGCCAGCGTTTTATCTTAACAATGTTAAAGAGGTTACTAATACTTGATACATCTCATACTCAAACTGTTACCAAATACCGTACAATAATTAGCAAATACGCGTGTTAACAAAATGAATATTCATTAGGTTAAGGCGGAAATGAGTGCGATTAAGGAAGCACCGACTTACTAGCATTCTTTGTTTGTTTCTTTGCGATTAACTAATCGGGAAAACCGAGGTTTATGTAAGGTCAGTGCACTCAAGATCAATACGATTAACTAATACTACACAAAAAAGTATGCCATGATCGGAATATTCACAATTTTAAATAACAGTGTAGTAAGCAGTACTTCACGCCTGCACAGCTTCTTACTCTCTACAAAGCCCAAGTGCGATTGTGCATGGAGTACTGCAGCCACCTCTGGGACGGCTCTGCGAAATACCAACTGGACGCACTGGACTCGGTTGAGCGTCGATCCAAAAGACTCATCGACGATGACACACTCGTCGAGGCTAAGCTTAATAGCCTGGAACACCGGCGATAGGTCGCTTGTCTGTCGGTGTTTTATCGGATACATTTCGGCGAATGTGCTCAGGAGCTACATGACCTGATTCCACTATCCCCCTTCCACCAACGTACGACAAGACGTAGTGCGAGACTGCATCCATACGTGGTAGATATTCCAACAATCCGTACAAAAAGGTTCGCATCCTCTTTTATAATGAGAACCGGCAAGGTTTGGAACTCTCCCTGCGTCTGTCTTTCCAAGCGAATACAATCAGGACATTTTTAAAAGAAGAATTAATAGGCTTTTTCTGTGTGAGTGCGTTACATCCTCGGCTTCATCTTCACTTTCCATCAAGTGAGCTGAAGCCAAGCGCAAGCCCATTTTGAAAAAAAAAAACTATGAAGCTACGATATCATTATGTTTGGTATTTCATGATCACCGTCATGTATACGTCCCACTGCAGGCACTGCTGCACGTGCCTCCTGTCCTCAGGGAGCTTGTATGGACGTCAGTTCACCACGCGTGCTCAATGCGATTTGGAAGACTTCACACACGCATCAGTATTTCTTCTTCATCGTAGGCATCTTCACGATGTTTTCCTGCACCTTTTGAGAGCAGTCTGTACCCATTATTTACGTACATAAGTTAGAAAAACTCCTTGGTTCATGGCATGTAACTTAGGTAAAGCCTGACCAGAAATATAAAAAAACCTGCTTTGGGGGCGCTGCAATCAACTATAACCTTTAATATCAGTGTTCCAAGTTCACATATTAGTTCCAATGATTTTCCGCAACATGGCGAGGTTTTTATTTTTCTGGTCGGGCTTTAAAACGGTTTTCGTTTATTACTATCGTGACGAGACTTACGTTAGTTGATGTGTGTTATGTATGTACTAACTTGCGGTAGAAAGTGAAGATTGATCTATATTTTATAACAACTATTTTTCAAACGGTGAACACTTACATTCCACTGGGCACTGGCAATATCGATTAGGTACTGATTTATTATAAGATCATAATGAAGGAGCGATCTTGTTTTTAACCGACTTCAACAAAAGGAGGAGGTTCTCAATTCGACCCGTATGTTTTTTTTTGTATGTTTGTTACGCGATTGCACCGCCAATTGTGAATTGATTTTGATGATTCTTATTTTGTTTGGTAGGTCATAATTCCGAGGTGGTCCCACGAAATTGATTCAGCGCTTGTTGAAAAAATCGTACACAGATCACGGACTTGAAAAAAATACGGACGTAATGTCTAGAAATACTAGAATGACTAGAAAGATGTGAAGTATAAACGCGTAGAGATATTAGCGATAGTCATAAAATCCTATACAATTTGTATGAAGCTAGATGTCAGACAGCCGTCGTCAAACAAAAAAGTGGTTACGTCGATAAGGACAGCAATAAGTAGCGATCTCCTTTTTTAACTAGAGCGAATTTGCTATGTGCATCTCTTACTGAGTGAGTATGACACGACACGTGCTTCTTTCTAGTACTTACCTTCTCTTTCTACGACGCAAACACAATATAATACATGGGTGTGTCATAGTGGTAAAATATTAAGTATAATTACCAATAAAATGTACATTCGAGTTGGCACCATCGACTAGCAATTAACGAATGGCTCAAAAGGACAAGTATCCAGGCCGTTAAAGATATTACTAACAACAACAACCAACGGTTCTTGACAATCATATTTGGTGACTAATTATTGGTAATTATAATCGTAGTGAGATATAAGTTATGTTAATATTATGTGTTTGAATTATAATTAATATCCATAATGATTTAGATACTATTTATTGTGTATATTCGATTGTTCATCTCATACGTTTTGTCGTTGGAAGTGTTTGGTTTTGCCGCCATTGACAGTGGGATTATAAAAGACGTGTCTGGTCATTAGAGATGATGATTCCTTTACTACTTGTCCGGCTAGGACGTTACGCTGCCCAAAGTTAAGTATAACTTGTGTGTTACTGTAATTACTGTTCATTTAAATTGTGTTTTGTGTAAGTGTCGAGACAATGTAATAAAAGATAATAAGTAGACTGATTCTCATGTTTTATTATGAATAATCACAGTTACCCACTTATCCTATCACATCAGAAGTGGAATCGTACTCTGCCGCCATATACTAATATACTTTTTTTTTCTTTCATGGGACGATCACCGAGGCCCACCTGCTGTCTGCAAACGAAAATTCATCCGAGACGGCGGTGGCTCCAGGGCCTGGAGACTGGGAAGGGTCTACCACCCGCCCGCCCAGGTTCTAAGGGTTCTCCCGCCCGCCCGCCCAGGTTCTACCGCCCGCCCGCCCTGGGTATGACGCCCGCCTGCCCGCCAAGGGGCAAGGTGATTCTGCCCGCTCGTCCAGGGGATCTCGCCCGATTAGTCTAGAGGATCCAGCCCGTCCACCCAAAGAAAAAGAAAAACAAGAAAAATGTGTAGCAAGGTAACGGCCAAGGCCGAATTAGTTTTTATTCGAATATCGTTGAATTATGTCAGTACTTTGTTTTTCAAATTGTGAATAGTGGTTATAATCAAATAATGATTAGTCAGTCTGACCGAGCGGTTAAAAAATCGGTTTTCAAATCTGTTTTTATTTTATCATCGATTTGACATGTTTATGAATCGTTAAGACAAGCATACCTACTGTCTTATGGTTCCCGTCGATCATGGATCATGTTTAAACTAATAAAACAAGTGATTTGCGATTGGTTTTTATCCTACAATTTTTTTTTTAAGAATAGCTATGTAGGTACATTGACAAAAAAAAAAAAATTCCTTATATGAATTACAATTTTTGCATTAAGATTCTGAGTACAGAATCACCACCACCAGTATGGTGAGAATAACTTTTATAAAATTCAAAAGGAATTTGGTGATTGTAGATCTAATAACGAGAGCGTGTCGCGTGTCGTGCGTGTGCGCGTGTGTCGGTAGCGCGTTACGAAGACGTATGAAAACTGAATCTGCATCCTGGTTCGAATCCGCACGGATGATATACCATTCATATACCAATGAGTTTTTCTGCTGTCGACGTACAGCTCTCAAACAGTGATGGAAAACATTGTAAGGAAACCTGCTTAGCTAGCATGTTGCACGTGATACGGCTATGTCGCGCCTTAGGTGTGATAGCGCTGACGGTGGCATGCTACGGCGGCTGCATTCACTGAAAAAGAAATTCCGATGCGTATCGTATATGACGACGATATGTGATGGCATACTAACGCATATACACCCTCCATAATGGTGTAGGCCTGTCCCCTACAGTGGGACGTGGCTAAGAATATAGTGAAGTGGATTTGGCTAAGAATATAGTGAAGTGGATATGCTGGTCTATCGATTCATTTTGTTTTCTTATGTCCCGAAGGGATATTAAATGTAAAAAATAAGTACTTAATTAACGACTTACTGAAATTTTCGTAATTTATGTTACGTTATTGTGTACAATGTACACTGATAAGAATGCTATGCTGTCCACAGTAATGAGTAGTGTCAATACAATAAAATTATGTTTTGTCGCTACGTCAGGTCTAGCATGTCGCCCCCGAAAAAAAAAAAATATATATGTATATAAAATTGAGGTGTGCCTTCTTTCTTTTCGAGATCTTTGTTATTCGTGATGCAAAAAAAAACGCGTATGAAGTTTCTCGTGTTGTCGCTTTGTCGTTCGTGGCATGCTAGCCCTACTGCAAACTTAATCAAGGCTTCTGTCTCCACGTCCAAACTACTCTTATATAATATGGAGTTAATAATTTTCATTTGTTCGAGCACAGAAAGCATATACAAAAATAATATTCAATCCGCTCTGGTTGGTCACATTTGTTTGGTGTTGTCCGATGTTGCGATGAGAGAATAAGGGTAGCAGTTACAGTAGTACTAGCTAGCTACTAATTAAATTCGCTGATCCTGTACGATACATTGTAAAGTTGTTTGTATTATTAATTTAAAAAAAAGGTATGTTGCTTATAATTTTATTAGTCTATATTTAGCGAAAAGTTATGATTTTCACAAATACCTAGGACCTCAATGATTTGATATGGATGGATGGAGTTGTTTCTAAATAATCGTCCGATTTGCCTTACAGCGGTCTGATGTTCTCAATGTGCCCAACCCGACAAATGTGCCCAACAAGGAAAATGTGCCCAAATTGACACATATGCCCAAGTTATAAAATGTGCCCAAGTGGTAAAGCGTGCCCAAGTTGTAAAATGTGCCCAACTTGAAAAGTGCCCAACTTGTAAAGTGCCCATCTTGTAAAATGTGTCCAATTTGGCATATGTGCCCAAGTTGACAAATGTGCCCAAGTTGTCTAATGTGCCCAAGTTGTCAAATGTGCCCAAGTTGTCAAATGTGCCCAAGTTGTCAAATGTGCCCAAGTTGTCAAATGTGCCCAAGTTGTCAAATGTGCCCAAGTTGTCTAATGTGCCCAAGTTGTCTAATGTGCCCAAGTTGTCTAATGTGCCCAAGTTATCAAATTTTCCTTAGTTGTAAGTGACTGACTACTTGATCCCTGACTGGGCAATAAGATTTGTTTGGAATAATTATTTTTCTCCCCTCCGGACGGAAAGCGTAAATTTTCATCCCGCTGCGCTAAATGAAGTTGCCGCTTTCCACCTCCGTCGAGGAGAGAAATAGTATACTAACCTCGGACGGTAAGTGAGTGGGCATCGGATCACATGTACTTAATACTCGGCTTCGTCTCGGTCAACAATTACATGAGATCTGGGACATTTCTTACTTTCCTGTCCTCGGTGTGTAATATACTGTTATCAGTATGGCGGGAAAATAAAGTGCACTTTGTATTTTTTGTGAAAATGTGAAATTCACAATTTTCTTACTATGAAATTACAAAATATTTGTAAATATTATGCAATATTATATAATTTTTTTTTTAATTTTACTTGATTTAGTTTATGTAAAAATCTAGTATGTTTTGCCAACTGATTTTTTAAGAAATTATTTCGGATATTTTTGGGGTCATTATTTTACATGGTGTACTTTTTTTTTGGGTAAACTCACGGACTACCGTACCGTTTGAGGTAATCAAAATCCTTGTTACAACGATCAGCATAGTTCATTTTTAACTTGTTTTTTAAGATTTAGGATGATACTTTATACTATGCTGTGTCAAGTGATAACAGTGACCACCATATATCATTCCGCCCACAAAAACACAGCATAAGAAATATTATTATCCCTTAACAGAAATGTGAAAAAGATGTTAATAAATTATAGGAGTGTAGCCAAAAGGAAAAATCTGAATAGCAAGGCTTGTGACTAGTATTTGTTGTTTAGTATCAATCAATGTTTGCTCTATTCAAAATTGGTTAACTTTATTCAAGTATTACACCCTATACATATTGTTTGTGTGAGATCATTAATTTTATTTCTTACTAGATAGATAGGTCTAAAATGCCTAATTATAGTGAAATAAAAATTATACTATTTTGTTCTGCACTGTTCCTAAAGTTTTTACGAAATACTGAGTGTAAAAAAAAAAAACTAACTTAGTTATACATAAATATTTGCTTTTCTGAATTGATATTTTGACATAATACAAATGCTGTTGCTGATATAATAGTAAGTACTCACTGTATGTTAGTTAGTTGGAATTATTGAATGTTATATTTCTGTGAATGTCGTAAATACTTCGAGACGAAGTATAGTCAGTCTGGCCGTGGTAAAGTAGAAATAATGATGTTGATTTAAGATGGTTTGTTTCATTGTCCTTTATGTTTCTTTTGAATAATGATCACAATTTACTTTAAATTCGAATTGCCTTAAGAACCGCTGGCATTGTTACTTGGCGTCGGTTTGGTCTTCACGATCAGCGGGTGATGGAATCGACGTGGCGAGGTATTCAATGTGCTTTTCATAGGCTGCTGGCGTTGTTGCTTGGCGTCGGTTTGGTCTTCACGGTCAGCAGGTGATGGAATCGACGTGGCGAGGTATACAATGTGCTTTTCATAGACTGCTGGTGTTGTGGCTTGGCGTCGGTTTGGTCTTCACGGTCAGCAGGTGATGGAACCGGCGTGGCGAGGTGCACAATGCAGACCGCTGCTGGCATTGTTGCTTGACGTTAGCTTGGTCTTCATGAACAGCGGGTGATGGAGCTAACGTGACGAGGCACACAATGTGTAGATTTTATGTTTGTTGGTGATCAATAACGTCCACTTAGGTATTTGGAAATGTGAATATTTGTGATCGTTATTCGACTGGAATGTTTTAAGATTGTAGGTACTTCGGGGACGAAGTACTTGTCAGTATGGCCGTGTCATAGTGGTAAAATATTAAGTATAATTACCAATAAAATGTACATTCGAGTTGGCACCATCGACTAGCAATTAACGAATGGCTCAAAAGGACAAGTATCCAGGCCGTTAAAGATATTACTAACAACAACAACCAACGGTTCTTGACAATCATATTTGGTGACTAATTATTGGTAATTATAATCGTAGTGAGATATAAGTTATGTTAATATTATGTGTTTGAATTATAATTAATATCCATAATGATTTAGATACTATTTATTGTGTATATTCGATTGTTCATCTCATACGTTTTGTCGTTGGAAGTGTTTGGTTTTGCCGCCATTGACAGTGGGATTATAAAAGACGTGTCTGGTCATTAGAGATGATGATTCCTTTACTACTTGTCCGGCTAGGACGTTACGCTGCCCAAAGTTAAGTATAACTTGTGTGTTACTGTAATTACTGTTCATTTAAATTGTGTTTTGTGTAAGTGTCGAGACAATGTAATAAAAGATAATAAGTAGACTGATTCTCATGTTTTATTATGAATAATCACAGTTACCCACTTATCCTATCACAGGTGCTTCACTTATATAATAAAAGGATATTACGTCCGTCTTTTTTTCAGGTCCGTGGCACAGATGACGTTTTTGTTTGTCGATTCTCTTCAGGAGTGCGATTTTTAAACATCACACGTTCAAGTCAGCGGTAGAAAATGTCAGAATTACTATGGAGATTATGCATATTTCGTCTTTCTACTGTTAATTCGAACGTGTGATGTTCAAAAATCGCACTCCAGCAATGTTTTGATGGGGACTGTCAAACTATGTTTTTTTTTACTGTCATAACCAAGAATCTTTATATGCCTATATATTTAAAACTTCTTGGTCATACTGTTGTGTTTAAACGTATAATAACTTTATGGTTTAAACTTCATGGATATAGGTACCGAAACACATAGATTTAATTGATCATGGCGGTCGGAAATGTTCGTCGTTTTAAGGGTTCCGTAGTCAAACAAGGAACCCTTATACTTTCGTCCATTCTGTCTGTCTGTCTGTATGCCCCGCCTCAATAACTCGCTCATTTTTGCATCTATTGAATCGAAATATGGCATAAAGACAGATAACAGTAACCCAGAAACATAAATGTTGTACGAAACATGGGTTGGATTTTTTTAAATCAAGTGAAGTGTAGAGCGTACACCGTATCCTTTACATTGAAGTACTTATAACTGCTTAGTCGAACTAATGTATTTCACCTAGATTTCAACACTGAAAAGTTTGAAATAAAAATTTTTTAACAAAAAATTTAAACCGACTTCAAAACTAAAAAGGTAAAAATAACAATATTGCAGTCGTTGACTTTTGCATTCGAATCTATAAGAACATTAATTTGTTTTATTGGAGTCGGTTTCAAGCCAAGCCAAGCCAAAAAATTACTGCAAGCCCAGTTGCGAATCGTACTGGCTTGACACCGAGTCCGATAAGACAAATTAATGTTCTTATAGATTCGAATGCAAAAGTCAACGACTGCAATATTGTTATTTTTACCTTTTTAGTTTTGAAGTCGGTTTTAATTTTTTGTTAAAATTTTTGCTTATCGAATTGTCAGTGGTTGGAAACATTATTTGATATTTTAAGGTGTTAAAGATTTAAAATATAATATTAGAACAGTTATTGTTTCACTCTATTCTATACAGATTTTTAAAATGTGGCTCCATCGTAATATCGCCCATGTCCATTAAAATTGCTTGACGTTATTTAGTAATAGATAAATAATTGTTCCCCACTGTGCCCTCTGCTAATCAGAGTGACACGTGGGAAACGCCCATCCCCCCGTGTTATCCCGTCGCCTTCATTAGGTCGTCGGTCAACCTACCCACTCGTGAACTCTTCGGCCCTATCGGCCAATCGGTTCTGCGAGCAATTCGCCCCGCTCATTTCTACTTTAGTTTAGCTATTATGCTTGCTTTCTTTGAGCTATGTCGGGTACCTACTCAGTTCTTCTGCGAATCTCTTCATTTCGGATTCGTTCTCGCAGGGAAACTCCGAGCATAGCACTCCATTGCTTCAATCTTCAATCAAATCTCTGCCACATCGCAAGATTAACAATTTCAAATCAATTAACCCAATCCAGCCTACACAAACTCGAAAAGGAGCAACGTAAACAAATGGCTGTAATACTTTCACAGTACTAGCTTAATAAGAGTTCTAATTAGTCGGCCTCAAACCCCGAATAACTGCAGAACAGTTAGTTGAAAAAAAAATACCGCAATAAAAAAAGTTCTAAGTGAAGCGACCTGTTGCGGTTCTATGATTCATCGGAACAAGTCTCGGTCTCTGTTAGTCATTTGCGTCCGTTGGACCGCACGGTTCGTCTTGTCAATATTTGAACCGATGTTTGTTGAAAACGTTTCACTGATAACGTTAAACGAGCCTAAATAGGTTTTTAACGGCTACGTATAGTGTAAACGACAATTTGGAGTGATTTTAGTTAAGAGAAATGTAGTCGACATTAATTCCCGAGTTGTGAGGTTTGAGTGAAAATGAAGTTCAGGATATCGTATTTTTACGAGGACAACATGTTTAGGAAGCTGAGGAGGAGATTGAGGTTGGTTTTATCGGTATCATCTAAACTAAAGGCAAAATATAAGATAACAATGGTTTTTTATCCTAAAATTAGTTAAAACATGAAGTCCAGCCAATAACACTCAGTTGCAGAAAAGCTCATTAGAGTTAATCCTCCATTAAATCTCTTGCTAGCTTTTACTACGTCAAAAAGACAAAAAGTGACAACAAGAGATTTAATGGAGGATGAACCCTAATGAGCATTTCTGCAACTGAGCGTTAAGGGTATATTTTCTAAAACCCCTACTTTTAGGAACATTGTTTTCAGTGATATGCTATTGCATATCCAGTGTTTTATATTTATTATGAAAGAACTGCCTTTACTTAAAAATGTAATGAATCGTTTTTTTGTATGTTTCATATAATTTATTTTAGTAATCGCATAAAATCCGGACACTGTTCGTCGAAATATTGCTAAAAATGGGGTTACTTTAGGAACATTTTTAGAAGGGTTACGTTACACGGTTGAATTTACAGTTTACGTAAAAAGAAATTTTATATAAATTTAAAAAACATAATGAATCGTTTTTTTTAAATACTAGTCTGAAACACTAATATTTTTGAAAACATATTATTTAAAATCAAATATTGTGATTACCATACAAAATGGCGAACAAATTCAATCTTTTGACATCCTGTGACAACTGCAAAACTATCCTTGTTTCTGATTTTTTTCATTGTACGGCGAAATGCCGTTACTGGAGCACGTCCGCGTCAAATGTTTTGAAAATAATTTGCGACAATTTTTTTCTCGATCCGTCTGTGGATGACTGAAACACAAAGGTAATTGAATGGAATAATTCATTATCTGTGTTTTTCTAAAGCTAAAATTATGTTATATTAAAAAAAAAATTAACGAATTCTAGGATAATATTTGTCATATTGTTTAATCAAATTGAAATGACTTCAATTATGTCAGTAGAGTATACCAAATCTATTACCATTCTCTTTGGTCGGCTTTTCAATATACAATTGCCAATACAGTCGCGCACAGTTTCAAATAAATTCTAAGCAAGAAGATTAAATTACCTACGTAGTATAAAATTCTTGATAAGAAAATCATGAAATTTTTATTTACTTCTGAAATTAAATCACTGCAAATAATATCAAAACAACTAAAAACTTACTTCCTACCAATTTCAATGAATAATTGAATATAAAATATTTATTTAATAGCGGCGTTCGCGAATGGAGCGCGCTCCATACAAACGTACTATGGTGATATTTTCAATACTAACCAATTAAAGTCAATGAATTTTTGCAGAAACAATCTAGAAACGAATCTCTATGCTTGTAATTGGTTAGTATTGAAATTATCGCCATAGTACGTTTGTATGGAGCGCGCTCCAAATTATATCCCCTTTAATACTCACAACTTTTGATTGAACAATATAGCCTGAATTTTAATCCAAACTGAGCCCTATGCTTTCGTGAAATCCAAATCTGTTCAGTAGTTTTAAAATAACGTGTGCACAAACAAACAGACAAAAATTCTAAAAATGGTCTCAATGTATTCCATTACGTACCTATCCCAAACGCCCCCAATTAACATTTTTATAAATATACTAGTGTTTTCCCGCGACTTCGTCCGCACAAATTATATACCAGATTTTAAGTCAGATCATAAGCTATCAAACAAAAAAAGTTTCATCAAAATCGGTTCAGTAGTTTTTGCGTGATGCGCGAACAAACAAACAAACTAACAATTTTGTCAATAGATGGCGCTGCACGTTTTTAAATCGCGCTATCGAATGTTATTTGAATTTATATGAAGAGAACCGCTACTTATTTATTCCTCATGAGTTTACGGTTTTATAATAGTTAAGATTCAATGTACATCTACGCCATGTTTGCAATTATGACCCAATCACCGACTTAAATTGCTTTCGAATGACATCAAAACAATGGGAATATTGAAATGAAATTCCACGGCAAATTTTTCTCCACTAGTCTTAATAGTACCTACCTACATTACTGCAGCGGCCAGCAAAAGAGGCATTGATGGACGAACGTGTAAATGTGGGCCGAGGCGAAGCCGAGGCACACATACGTAAGTTCATCAATGCCTAGTTGTGGCCAAGGCTTGTATAGTGCTTTTCTCAAATAATGCGTGGAAATTAAAATCAATCAACTTTTCAAAATCAATGACGAACAAAAATATTTTTTTCCTTCGTTGAAGCTAGTAACTTATTATTAATCTGTGGTTAAAGTGTCCATTCGGTTTTTTTTCAATATAAAGCTGTCTATTTGCAAACCAGTTCGAAATTTAAATAAAACCTTTGATAAGTTACCTACCTCCTTGGTTGCCATGTTTCGGAGTAAAAGATTGTTCCATTTTTAAATAACACGACAGAATATGAGTTTACTATGTAATTTATTTGGCCGCTAAACCACGACAGATATGGATTTTCATACTGTTCGCTTAGTACTGCAATTTCGATTTATCTCGAAGAAGGTTGTCAAAATAATGCTCAAATTTCCAAGCATGTTTGAGAAAAAGCTATATTTCTACAATTTTATTTAGTAAAAACTACTAAAGCATATAATTATATATTTAATGAAAACCGGCCAAATGTGAGTCGGACTCACGCACGGAGCCTTACGAAGCGTCCCTTAGCACCATACAATAGCGTAAATTCACTTTGACCAAACCGGCCAAGAGCGAGTCGGACGTCTCGAACGCTCTGTTTTTATTGACTTTGAGCATGCTCTGAGCGCATATAATAATATGCTTATGTCTTGAGATATATTTCTCTCGAGATTTTTTCGCAACCCCCATTTCGTAGTAGCTATACAGAATAATATAGGTACAGTACAGATTATAGGAGATAGTTAAAAGTATATTAATGAACGATAGTTTGTTGCAATGAAAGCTGTATCTTTTGAGCCGTAAAAGCTAGCTAGTTTATCAATACAAATACATTTTTTAAATGATTTTGATCTGTAACCTCTAAATGCAAAAGTGGTCACAAGAAAATCATTCGAACTCCATGTAGAAAAACCTTAGCTTATCTAAAAAAGACACCTTCCTTCTTTTTATACCGGAAAACCCTATGCTGGAAACAGAAACAGCAACATAAAATGTCAAATGCCGACTGACTGAAAAAAAAAATTCTTTTTATTTTATGTTGATTTCATGTTTACCGAGGAGTTTGCAGCCCCTCTAGCATGCCAACGCCGAGAAAACGACAAAAATCGAGACGTGCCTCCATCTTTATTATTTTACGTACGCCAAAAAGAGCGCGCATGACGTTTTTCTCGTTTAAACGCTTTGTCGTGGGTGGCATGCTAGCCGTGCTGGGCCCTGTTTAATAAACGTGACAATTACAGATGACAATCGTCAAAATATCATGGTGGAAAATTAAAAAAAAATTACATGTTATTTCTTAAAAACAATTTGACCTATTATTTCTGTTCAATACACGTCTTTTTCTCCTGACGGGTGACATTGTGACAATTTGTCCTGAAAAACTTGACATATTTGTTTTATTAAACACCTTCTTCTTATGGTGTGGGCAGCAAGCCCCTGGTATCAGAGTTTTTTTTCAGACCGCCTTATGGGCGTGGTTTTTATGTAACGACTACTACCACCAAAGATAGTAACCGGGACAAACGACTTAATATGCCATCCGAAGCATGGAATCATCTTTCTTTGCAGATGACAATCGTCAAAGGTGATTTAGCCTGTAATATCCTAACCAACTGGGGAAAAACTCACAAAGTGACATGTCATTAGGTGTCCCCCGTGCGAATCCAACCCACGGCCTACGTGAGCAGAAGCCCAGGGCCCTGTTCAATAAGCGTGACAAGTCGACTTGTTTGTCAATTAAGTCTGCTCGTCGACATAATTGACGCATTGTCGCGACAAGTGCTGTTCAATAAAGGCGACAAATAAGTCAGACAGCGACATAATTGTCATGGTAAAATTGTCACACTTGTCGACCGTGTTTAATAAAACTTGATAATCGTCAGTCTCAAAAATAAGTAGTTGACATATTTTTCGTGGTGGGGATCGACAAATTTGTCGTGGTGATTGACAATTTTACTGACAATTTTTGACATTAATTATCTCGATGATTATTAAAGAGTGCAAGGATAGCATTAAAAATAAATAATGGAGTACATTATGATGTTTCCAATGGATTAAAATTACTTATTAGCGTTACATTATTCTTGAGATAAAAAATCAGTCAAAACAATTTTATTCAACTTCGAACCTATCTAACTAAAATTCGTATCTTTTTAGAAAAACAACTCACTGTAAGAAAACACTGTGTTTGGTCTCACTTATCATCACTCAACGAGAACTTTTTAGTATCACTGTCTTGGAAACTGGATATTTAGTTAAAAAAATACTTTATAATCAAAAACATTTTAAGTAAGACGCATTTATTTCTATTTTTTTTATTATTGTATTAAAAACTTGCAATTAATGTATTTTGGTTATAAAATCGTGGGTGCTTCCACTCCAATAATAGTTATGATTCACTAAGTAAAACAGACTTGCAAGCACAAAGGCAAGCACACGATTTTCATAACCAAAAGAAATAACATTGTTTTACTTAACATATTAAATTCTTAAAACTTTTGACATAGACCATATTCTCCTGTCGCGATTTTATGACAATTCTACAAATTTGTCAACACTAGTCGCGACCATTTATTGTTCAATAAAACAAACATGTCAAGTTTTTCACGACAAATTGTCACATGTCGCCTGTCAGGAGAAAATGTTTATTGAACAGAAATATGTCAAATTGACGCAACAATCCGTCAAATTTGTCAATTTTGTCAATGTAAATTTTTATTGAACAGTAAATTGTCGAATTGTCGCCTGTCACCTGTCATTGTCGCGTTTTTTTAATAGGGTCCTGCTATTTTTTAAACTCATTAGCTGAGCTAGTCAGCAATTGAAAATGTCAAAATTACTATGGAGATATGTATCTTCCTACTGCTGATTTGACTTTCAAAAATCGCACTCCTAAAGTATAATTTTTGAAAGTCAAATTGAAAGTAAAATCAGCAGTAGAAAGATGCATATCTCCATAGTAATTTTGACATTTTCAACTGCTGAGCTCACCGAATGAGATTCAAAAATCGCACTCCAGGAGAGCGATTTTTGAATCTCATTTGCTGAATTCAGCAGTTGAAAATGCCATAATTACTATGAAGATATGCATCTTTCTACTGCTGATTTGCCTTTAAAAAATCATACTTTAGGAGTGCGATATTTGAAAGTCTAATCAGCAGTAGAAAGATGCGTATATCCTTAGTAAATTTGACATTTTCAACTGCTGAGCTCAGCTAATGAGTTTCAAAAATCGCACTCCTGGTCGAAAACGACCTTAGGTACCTAGTTTAAAAAAATATCCGTAATTCTTTCATTTTAAAATCTCTAACATAGAAAATATTGTTATTCAGACAATTCGGTCCTTATGTCAAGATTTTTTTTGTCTTTATTTTTATTTTTACGGATAGAAGATATTATTAGAAACGAATTAAATTTGTTTGCAATTCATGGAGTTTATCAACACAAATTTAATTTTTACTTTATTCTGTAAATGGCAAACGTGGGCGCGAAAAAATCATTCGAACTCCACATTATTCACGTTGTTGTTTAACAACTTAATTTAAAAATAAATATTACCCGCCTTCTCTTTCTAACTCCATGTTGGAAACAGAAACGGCAACATGAAATGTCAAATTCTGACACATTGAATATATTTTTTCTGAATGGCCAGTTATTTTAAGTTGATATTTAGTTTACCAAGGAGTTTACAGGTCCAACGTCTTCGTTGTACCGAAAAACGACGCTATTTTTATTAAAAATATCTGTGAGTAATCCTTTCATTTTAAATTCTCTGACAAATAAAATATTGTTTATGAGACAATTGTCTCGAAATGGTTTTCGATTCAGCCCTCCAAAACAAACTTAACATACCTAGTATACCGAATTGACGAAAATGTCGGTAAATTTTGTTTTCATTATGTTCAAAATTAGAAAATATCACATGTGTAATTTTGAAACTCTCGAAATATTTAAAAACAATCTGTAGGTACTTATAAAATAAATTGAAGGCATATTCCGTTACTCTACATATTGTGAAAGCATAATTTTTGTATCTCTATAGTAAATTTTTTTGCCCTCAGTGATGATCGTATTTAGTTTGAAAAAAGTGGTATGCATGTAGGTTTCACTTTAAATTTACCGAAACTTCCCACTTTGGTTAATTTAAAATGTTTTAGTTATGTAATGAATTTCATATTGTGTGAAAAAAAATTATTACCTACTAACTAGGTATTCTTCACTCAACCAAATTTCAAAAAATACTTAACACTTTTCTTATCGATGGTGGGAGCTCAAACAAAAGGTCACGGAAAACTTACAAAACATTATCAACATTTTTTATTGAAAATTGACAGCAAGTGATGACGTCACAAACGAAAATATACCCTTAAGAGAATATTATTCCGAGAGCGAAAATGCGCGCTGCATACAAACGTACTATGGTGATATTTTCAATAGTAACCAATTAAAGTCAATAAAATTTTGCAGAAACAATCTAGAAACAAATCTCTATGCTTCTATAGAGTCCGATTTTCGTTGAAATATACAGTTTCAATGCTAGGATTAATTTAAGATTTGTATGGAAATCTTTGAGGCACTTGAAAACTATACATTTTGACGAAAATCTGACTCCATACAAGCATAGAAATTTGTTTCTAGATTGTTTCTGCAAAATTTCATTGACATAAATTGGTTAGTATTGAAAATATCACCACAGTACGTTTGTATGGAGCGCGCTCCGAATAATATACCCTTAATCTATTTGCTGGACTTAAACGAATCTTTGGATCTTTTAACGGATTTTGGGATAAAAAACGCGTATGTTTCTGAATTGATTTGTAATTAAATTCTTCCTTTTCGGTTATTCATTCATAATTATCGAGAAAAACATTCTTACACTTATTTCCCTTTCATGTCATATTACCATGTATGTACATTAACACCGTGTGTTTTCCGGGACCATGAAATAGGGTCATCACTAATCCTGGGCCTTGCTTGTATGAGTCACTTGGACTTATATCAAGGAATGGGCAGCGGTTCACAGGTACCACTTAATCCGCCTGACAAACGTGGCTATTATTCCCCAGTTTATCAAAGGATTAGTCCAGCAGTGGACTTCTTCTGGCTACTGAACACAATAGAAAGAAGTAAATGGAAAAAAAAATCATTGGCATAATGTAGCTGCTCTTTACGCCCTTTTCCAAATATCGTATTTGGCCATTTTACCATAGACTTCACATGAAAGAAGTCTAAAATAATACGTACCACGTTAGGCATAAAAATAATTATACTTGTTTCCATAATCAAATCAATACTAAGGTCGATTGAAATAGAAATGGTTTCCAATGATTCGGCCTTATCACAATGCTGTTTTTACACTAGGTACATTAATTATTACACATATAGCCGTTTGTTAAATGTTTAATCACTGTAACCGCCTATTTATTTTACGTAATTTGATCGTTTCTAAGTGATTGATTTGTGGTTGCAATGTATCATCATAATTATCGATGTTTACCAGAACGTTGACCATAAATTATTAGAACTTTGTAGAAAAAAAAATCTGTTGTGTATTGATTATTTTGATTAGTACTTAAATATTGTAAATTGAACTCCTGCAATTTCTGCATCACAACTTATAGTAGATTACACACCGAGGACAGGAAAGTAAGAAAGGTCTCAGATCTCATGTAATTGTTGACCGAGGCGAAGCCGAGACACAGTAGCCTCGGACAGTACAGAGGTTAGTATACTATTTTTCTCCTCGACCGAGGTGGAAAGCGGCAACTTCGGGACGACAATTGACGCTTTCCGTCCGTAGGGGAGAAAATTACTCTTTTTTACCCTTCTGTGGTTTTGCTAGTTTTATTTTTCTCTTCACTTGTTATTGAGTTTTTATTCTGAACAGTTCCTCTAATTCCTAGACAGGGTCTGCTGAAATAACAGAGCCTTCCGCCATTCTTCTTTTCTAGCTTTTCTAAGTGCTTAGGGTTTTTGGAATATTTTTGCCGTTATATAATATAGGGTTTTAGTGAGGGTAGACGGTTGCATTACTTTAATGGGTGATTGTGGTGATTGTACCAATGATATTGAACAACTTTCCTAAAGGAACATAACGGAAATTCCAAAAAATACGACTTTTCAAAGACTTTCGATCAGCTGATTGCATTTAGTAGTATGGAAAGTTCAACATTTTTTTATGCGATTTGCCTATTGATTTCTTAGGGAAGCTTGTTCAGTATCATGGGTACAATCACCCCTTAAGGGTCGGCACTACCTACGGCCCGTTTGACATATCTGTCAAAATAAAAAGACCGGTGGCCGACAACACTGAACCCTATCTTATAAGATTAATGAACAAATCAATTTGATAGCTTTTGGTAATAAATTTCTTGCAAAAAACTTGGTCGGCTGCAGCGCGCGGCGCAGCTTGGCTGGCATGTTTACTGTTGTGAAGGAAAAAGTGAACCCTACCTGGTGACACAACATTTTACCTCGTTGAATTAAAGGACGTAACTAGTCTGTTGGTCTAGAGTCCAATTAGTAAGGACTAAAAAGTCTGGTCGGCCGACCCTATCCTGGCAGGTTCGTAGGTCCGACCGAATTTAGGGTACCTACTACTCGGAAGGCAGATTTTACCACATTAAATTAATGTTGAATGTTTGGTTGTGCGTGGCAATAATCCTGCAGCATCTGGATTTGAGAGCCGTAGGTCGAAATTGACATTTACAGCAACAGTACAGTACCGTGATGGACCTATAATGTGAGTGATCAAAGATCACCCCTAGTGGTAGAATAGGATGGGTTCCAACTAATTAGATCACAGTATTACTAAGGCTTAAAAAAACTAAAAATTATTATAACAGAACAAATTAAAACTTTTAACAGAATAATTAAATTATGATAAGTTTAATATTATTTGTATTAGCAAACTAAGGGTTTGTAATCTTTTATCATCATAATCATCGTCAGATATAATAAAAAGTTAATTTTGAAGTAACTGGAACGATTGCCTTCAAAAACATTTGCGCAAAAGGACATCAGTGTGACGACTTTTAGTCGATTTCTTCTTTATTGGTAGATTTAGGGCAAAATTGTTTAGTAGAAATTGGGTATTCGAAAACGTTAATGTATTTAAAAATGCAAGGATTCAGGCTAATAAAATCTAAGCTGGCAATACAAATGGCTGAGAAAACGATTGCAGGGTTTGCAAGTTTTCTGGAACTTCTAGTACCTACATCATCATCATAATCATCAGCCTATACAAGGTGTTACAAAAATACAAATAAACATTTAAGAGAGTGGTTTAGACCATCAAACTCAACAACTTTCACTATGGGACAATGGGAAATCGCGAAAAAAAAATGTATGTTCTATACTCTACAAATCGACTCGAGCTAAAAATGTATGGGATATCAGATTTTTTTTTTTTTGCGATTTCGATGTTGGTCCCATAGAGAAAGTTGTTCAGTTTGACGGTCTAAACAACCCCCTTAAGAGTTTTAAAAATTTATTCTTACTTATGTAACACCCTGTATACGTCCCACTGCAGGGCACAGGCCTACCAAGGGTGTTTGGGCGTAAGTCCACCACGCATGCCCAATGCGGATTGGTAGACTTCACATATACATCAGAATTTCTTCGTCTACATATTATGCATGTTTCCTCACGATGTTTTCGTTCACCATTTGAGAGCAGTCGGTAATACGTACATAAGTTAGAAAAACTAATTAGTACGTGGCATGTTGTCCGTGCGGATTCGAACGCGGACCTCTTGATTGAGAATCCATACCTCTCCGCAACGCGCCACCGAACTCACTTCTAGTACAGCAAATATTAATCAAATCGCCTAATGTTGTTTTTTTTACAAAAGAGGGCTTCTGAACAGAGTTGGAATTTTGGTACCTAGCACTTTTAATATGTCCAAGAGATTGCATGTTTATCGACTTCTAATAATGTAGATATACGGGTATATTTTATATCACTGCGTATAACTTCAGCATGTATCGAACTTCAAAATAGCGAAAATAAATCAGCTGTCCCATACATTTGAGTCGAATATGTAGGTACTGCAGTTTTGTATAGGACAGCAGATTTTTTTTTCGCTCTTTTGAAGTCGGCTCCATAGTGAAAGTTGTTCAGTTTGATGAGTAGAATACATGCTGGAGTTATCCGCAGTGATAAAAAATTACCCGTATATCGACACAATCGGAAGTCGATAAACGTGCAATCCCTTTGACATAGGTATTAAAAGTGATACCAAAATTTCTGATTCTGCTTATGAGACACAGAAAACTGTACTAAATTTAAACTTGCATAGGGACGACCAAATTTAATATTTATTTGAAAATTGAAGCATCCATGTTACAAAGTGATGAAAACCAATAAACATTATACAAAAATGCGAAAATAACAAGTGTAATGATGAGCGTTTAGATAAAATTGATAATATTTTGTTCAAAAACGTGTTTTATATTAAATTTTAACCATCTGTAACGACATAAATATTATTTGGTAGAATTTAAGTAGAATTTGAAACAGGGCTGGTAGATTTTGGTAGATTTCAGCAGTAATTTTGGTCACGCTGAAGGACATTGTGCGACAGAAGAACATATAGGTGTTACTTAGTAGTTAAAGTGGGTACATGAATCCTGAAAGGGCACAGCAATATTAACAAGAAGTTATTTTAAAGATAAAAAAAAAATTAGTACAATGTCAAGTTTTTTTTTTTTTTTTTTTTCATCTTAAAAACAATACATGGGTAACATCGGTGTTCTGGCACTTAAACCTGCGAGTGGTTTACATTGTGCCTAGCCTGACATAGATTATACATTAAAGTTACTGGCTTAATGCTTTATAAAAAAAACTACATACTTACTAAATATTAACCAGTGTAATGTGCACGGCCGTCTTAATAGCATCATACAATAATATGTAGATAGGTAGGTAGGTAGTCTCGAGTAAAGATTATAAAACAGTAAGTACCTAATCCTGCTATGTATCGGAGACGGGCCGGGCAGACAACACGAGCCATCACAAGAAAAAAAAAAAACCTGTTGTGCAGTGCGACTGGGTAGAACATTATACGGGATGTTATTTTTCATCGTGCGACTGTTTGTCATTATTTTTATATATTTTTGTAATGCTATGTAAAAATTGTGTGTGTCCAAAAGTTTTTCTTGTATCTATGGGTAATGTATTTAGGAGATTGGGTAGTTCTTTAGGTTTTTTTGGTAGTTTTTGGTAGAGTTTAGTAATTATTTTTTGTTGTTTCTGGTTTTTTGGTAGTTTTTGGTTAGTTTGGTAGTTTTTCGTTGTTTCTGGTTATTTTGGTATATTTTCGTAGTTTTTGGTTATTTTGGTAGATTTTTATACTTTTTGGTAATATTTGATAGAAGAATGAAAATTACCAAAAACTACCATAAAAACAAAAGAGTTCTTGACGGCTTGGCTACGGGTGGGTTTGTTGACATAAATAAAATATTTGTTTTGCAAAAGAGGTACATTCGAATCGTAAGCGGAATTCAGTCAGTAAGGGTGTCATGCCGATCCTTGTTTACCGACTTTAAATTACTCACTGTGACAGCTTCGTATATCCTCGATCTGTGCAAAATCGTGAGACGATACCCCGTAGTATTCCGTAGCAAGAGATTAAATTTAACTCGCAAAAATGAGCTACTGGTTCCAAATTACCGACTAGCATCGATGCAAAGGACTACAAAATAAAATCGAATACTGTTCTTGTGTATGGTAAAATACCAGATGACATTAAAGCCGACAAGAAATTTCTGAAGAAGGTTAAAGAATTATTAATCGAACAGTGTCCCTATGACTTTAATTAGTTTCTTCAGTATAAGTAAACAAACAGGCATCAATCTGAGTAGAAAAAAATGTGTTGCAGACCGATTATTTGTACCTCAATAGGTTATTATAATTTTTTACTAATCACATTGAACTGATTTTATAACATTTAACTAATTTAATTGTAGTAGTGAAAGGTGGTAGTTAAGTTATTGTCTGGCACCTATTGTTTAAATCTGTTTTTTTCTTAATGTTTATCAATTATATTGTAGTGTGACTAATAGGTACTCTGTACTTACTTACCATCTGTAACTTATGTACCTACCTACAATTTAAGGTAAATAAATGAAATGAGATGAACCAAAAAGTACCAAATTAACCATAAATCACCAAAAAGTACGAAAAATTACCAAAATAACAATAATGTACCAAAAAGTACGAAAATCTACCAAAATAACTTTTTTGTTACTTTTGTACGAAAATTTACCAAAAACTGCCATAAATTACCAAAATAACCAAAAACTACCAAACAGTGCCCGGAAAGTAACTTTTGTGAAATTCCTTTGTGTTTTCTTGTGTCGCGCAATGTCGTGCAAATGACTTTTGACGTTAGCTACAACGGTACAGAGTTCACTCTGATGATGATGATTTCAGATTATCAATCCTTAGTTTGCTAGTAACAATAGTAATAAACTTACAGTTATTCTATTATAATAAAGGGGACAAAAATTAACGAGTAATAGTCGACCAATTTATAAAATGCACTTCTAAGTCCACATATCGTGACGGGCAACTACGGAACCCTACACTGCATGTGGCCCGACACCCACTTGCCCGGTTTTTTATAAGTTACTTTGCCTACTTTAGCTAAAAATTGATTTGTTCATTAATCTTCTAAGACAGGGTTGGGTGTTGCCGGTCACCGGTCTATTCGCAATGATTTCGAACGATTGACGGCCCATAGTAATTTGTATGAAGAAAACGTCCAAAAAAATATGTGATTTTTGGTAACAAATTGCAAAAAAACTAGAAGTCGTATCGAAAAACTGATTTGTTTAAAGTGTTTTTTGATGTTTTGCCATTGATTAGAAATATATTTTGTTGTTTTATTTTGTTTCACTAAATCACAGGACTCGGAACGCGGCAGTGCTATTCTAGAGTTTTTCATGAAATTCTCGATTACTTTCTGATGTAACTACACAATTTTACTGAAATTTTTTTTGTTCATCTTGTACTTCATCTTTTAGAGAAGCGATGGTATTAATTTTGTTTCTAAATATAGCTATTTACTATCCTCAAAAGTCGGAACGCCGAACCCTGTTTGGCCCGATTAGGGTAGTGCCGACCCTTAAGAGAAGTTTATTCCGAGAGCGTAAATGCGCGCTGCATACAAATCGAGTCTGATGATATTTTCTATACTATCCAATTAAAGTCAATGACATTATTCATAAACAATCTAGAAACTAATCTCTATGTTCCTATGAAGTCGGATTTTCGTTAAATTATACAGTTTTAATGCTAGGATTAATTTAAGATTTGTATGGAAATATTTGAGGCACTGTAAGTTTAAAACTATACATTTTAACAAAAATCTGACTTCATACAAACATAGAGATTAGTTTCTAGATTCTTTCTGAAAAATTTCATTGACTTTAATTGGTTAGTATTGAAAATATCACCAGACTAGGTTTGTATGGAGCGCGCCAACGGTAATATACCCTTAAAGTAATGCAACTGTTTACCCTAACACGCTGTATTTACTACTTTATAGATGTTTGCTTTATTACTCATTTACATACATGATTTCCATATAAGGATAGGTTAAATATGAACATACATTTCCAATAGTATGATCTAGTTTTTTAACAGGATAATCCAAATGAAATCCACACATTTGGTTATAATGAATAATGTTCGCCTCTCCGGCAATCATTGTTGACCTCAGAGCATAGAATATTTCGTTCCACAGATAGATCTGAATAATAACATAACATAAATATTCTTTATTTTTAATAATATTTGTGTTTTACGAAAAAAAAAACTTAATTTAGGAGCAGGTAATTTAATTCCAATGCCCCAGACATATATTAGGAAAACCCACTGACTCGCTGTAGTTTAAAGGATTTTGGCAGTGATGACCGACATTATATTAAGATGATCTCCACCCAAATGTCCAAATTGTTGTGTTCAAGAGAGGTGTAAAAACTTTAAAATGCAATCTTACCGTTTACTGTGATTTGGAAATGTCTACTCTCTCTTCGCAATTCGACTGTTGGACTTCATAAAGATATTCTAGTATTCTTCTTCTTATCGTGTGGGCAAGCCCTGGTGTCCAGAGTTTTTCAGACCGCCTTACGGCCTCTGACGTGGTTTTTATGCAACGTCTACTACCAGAGATAGTAGCCAGGACCAACGGCTTAACGTGTCATCCGAAGCACGGAAACATCTTTCTTTTTCAGACAATCCGGTGATCTAGACTAACCAACTGGGGGAAAACGCACAAAGTGACATCACTAGGTGTTCTCCGTGGGACACAAACCCACGAGGCCACGACCTCCGTGTCAAGGGCCCAGGCCCAATGCTCTTGACCATTAGACCACGGAGTCATTCTAGTAAGAAGCAAGCGATATTCTTTTCGCTGCTCTGCGATTTAGCCCAATAACCCGCCTTTGTGGCGTATAATAATGGATGTTGATAAAACATTGAGAGTAGAGACCATTAATTGAAGACATGTATTGTTGGCTATTTGAAAAGGAAAGTTATTTCAACAAGAATTGGGTTGCTTTTGCCGTATTGTGCTGCTAGTGTGCTGACGAATTGGCTTCATCTGCATTCTTTTTCTTTTCGTTCTACATTCATACATGTGTAATATGATACTGGTTTTTTGTCTTCGGAGAATACATGAAATCAATCGTTTTATACAACCTGGAAAGAATGAATGAATAGGTACCTTCTGGGTAAACTTGTTCCTCTTTCGGACTCGTCATCGCTTATCTTATCATCTGGTAAAACCAAATGGCCAAAACCAGACCATACATAAAAAAAATAGAAATGTATTGGTAGCTAAGCTAGGGTAGGTATATCTTATCTCAATGTTATAGAATGTTTATAATGTTTGATTAAAGTATATTTGATTAATTGGTTATTCTGATTCTGAACTCTACATGCAATTATCTTATAAATCGAAATGTCAACTCTCTTCCATTGAAGTGTCGAGGTTCCGTCCGACAGTAAAGGAGTAAATTGGCAGCCGACCGCATGCAGCAGCAGCATACGACGTGTCGGATCCGACACGTCGGAGCGACGCGTCGCTCCGACACGTCGGAGCGGTATGAATTCGAACCCGACCGCACGCAGCAGCAGCATACAGCAGCTGCAAACAGTGTTGCCGACTTAGGGTATTTTTTGGGGTAAAGTGACACATTAAATTACGACCGTGCTCGCCTTTGGGATACTCAGAATCCTTGTTAAAAACATCAGTGATCTTAGTAGCCTGGTTCCTTTTCACCTTTTTAGGGTTCCGTGCCCAAAGAGTGAAAACGGAAACTTTGTCCGTTCGTCCTACCTATTTAGGGCTGTAATTTTTGAACCGTAATAGCTAGAAATAATAAAAACGACAACATGTATCAAATTAAGGGGGATCCTCATACAAAAAACATTTTTTTTTTTTAAGTTTTTAGGGTTCCGTAGTCTTAGTTACTTTACTTCTAAAATGCTGGAGTACAAAAATCTTAAAATGTTATAAGTAGTGTATTACATACCGAAGGCAGAAAAGATATTTATTTAGAAAATAGCTGTTTATAAGATCTTCGATCAATTTAATTAATTGAAAATAGGATAAACTTTGTTTGTATGCAGCGCGCTCGTGCGCGCCGTCAGGAATATAATCTTAAACTCAAAAATAGCTGTTTATAAGATCTTCGATCAATTTAATTCATTGAAATTAGGATGAAACTTCGTTTGTATGCAGCGCGCTCGGGCGCGCTGGCAGGAATATAACCTTAAACTCAAAAATAGCTGTTTATAAGATCTTCGATCAATTTAATTCATTGAAATTAGGATGAAACTTCGTTTGCATGTATCGCGCTCGTGCGCGCTGGCAGGAATATCATCTTAAACTCAAAAATAGCTGTTTATAAGGTCTTCGATCAATTTAATGCGAAACTATCGTGTTCATACAGGGTCAAACTTAATATGCTGAAACTTTTTTAAGGGGATGATCAGACCATCAAACTGAACAACTTTCTCTATGAGACCAACATAGAAATCGCGAAAAAAAAAACAGCTGTCCCATACATTTGGCTCGAGTAGGTTTACATTTTTGTATGGGACAGCTGTTTTTTTTCTCGCGATTTCGATGTTAGTGCCATAGAGAAAGTTGTTCAGTTTGATGGTCTGATCATTCCCTTAAAAAAGTGTTACCATATTAAGAAGGACCCTATATAATATTGGAACACTGTTTTACCCAATACCGAACGCCGTATGATGTACCTAGGTATCGTCGGAATTTAACGGAAAATGTGGTTGAAAATAGTGATTTCATTAAATTAAATATTATAGTGGAATTTGTATGAATTATCGTGCTTTACCCGACTTTTAATTTCTATCGCATGCCACAAAATAAATTCGTGAATTTAGGATAATTATCGCATGCCTGGCAGCACTCGACGACACTACTGGTGTGCGGTCGAGGCTCGACCGCATACAGCATGTCGCATGCTTCGTGTCGGATGCTTCGAAGGGTATTTCATAGAACTACATACAAACCAGTAGTGTCGGAGCGACACGTCGTATGCTGCTGCTGTATGCGGTCGGCTGTTAACCGGCACCTTAATCATCAAGATATAATTATACATCGAAAATAGAAAGTCAGACTAAGGTGTCTGTACTTACTTGAGGTCGTAACTCGTAATATTATGCGGGTTCAGTTCGGACTACTATTTTTTTGGCCATTGTGGGATGCTCATGTCCAGGAGTGAACATCAGTGACGGTGACTTGATGACAGTCAAAATTACTGTCTACGAAGGAATATGCTGTAATATCTAATTATCTATGTTCAAAGCTTAGAAAAAGTATATGTCTAGAATGAGCGTCACTGTTTTACTCTATAAAACAAAAGGGGCCAAGTTTTATAGGTTGGTGTGCGTGAGGCGCCATACAAATTATGGATGTGTGGGTGTATATGTATAAGGTTTAGGAGCCAGTACTGGTTCCAATTTTTTTCGACGCTTTCGTATCTTCGACTGTCAATCTTGACATATAACTTTATCAAAGGTTCAAAGATTTGCAGTACTTGCAGGAAACTTACTTAGACTATGTAATATGCAGATTGATTGGCAATGTTATCTCTTGGTCCACTTCTTGCTAATCTTATCGATTTTTGCTATCTTATCTTCCATACTACGTTTGAAATTAAAACGTTTAGCCTCACACTCTGATTAGTTCTTTCAATCAAATATGTTGTAATAAGTCTAAATGTTTTCGTGGTTTTGTGATTCATCGTAGTTTAACCGTAGATTCGTTTTGTGTAGTTCGTTGTATGTCACGATTTCAGACAGTGTTTGGTATTAAATGTAATTTGTTTAGCAATTTTTTATTAAAAGCTCAGCGGCCGAAAGGCGGTCTTGCCCACACGATAAGAAGAAGAATTAAAAGCGATATTTTTAATAACAATGTTTAAAAGAAAAGTGATGTGTTGCGGTGATGAATTTTCTTACATGGCGGATTTAGTGAAGTTTAGTTTACGAAGAAACTTTGTGAAAACGAAGAAACTAAAGGAAAAATTGTTTAATGTTGATAGGTGAGATAAAGTTATGAATCATTTTATTGGTCAAGCTATCATGAAACAATTTAAATCGGTATACGTGTATTATTTTGACTGTGCAAAGAATAGGTATACAATGTGACTTTCTATGTGTGTTATTGAGATGACGTATGATGATGTTCGAAAAATTACAGTCCTTCAAGGAAAATAATGGGCATCGGATATAATCGTAAAAGCAGCTCTATATCATTATACAATACTGCCTAGTTCCGGTCGGTCATCTTCGGGAACACGAAGTCATAGATTAGTATGTATATTGCACGAAGTTAGTCGATGCCCATTATTTTCCTTGAAGTACTGTACTGGTAGTAAAGTACTGTACTACCAATCAATCAAAATTATGATTAAAATTGTAAGGTTTTTTATTCATTTTCATAAGGTTTTATTGATGCCTTGCGTTTGCCACACTGGCAGCAACTGTTGAAGGACGAGGCATATGAATACTTAGATACTAATAGATTATTTATATGGACAACGTTTTTGGTGAAATGGGGCATCCACTCTTGGACTGTAGGTAGAGTCGAACAGACGCTACGATTGTTAAATAAGTTGTGAATATCAGTTGGCTAATTTGGCTAATGTTGGATAGTATAAATAAATAACTAATGAGGACAGCCGATTTTTGATTTAGCGATTTCGATGTTTTAGATCCTTAAGATTTTCTGTTTTATAGTCTGATCATATCCCCCTTAAAAAACCGTCACGATATTATCACTTTCGCTGCTAAGCTCAAAACAATGCTAACACTGTGGAATGCTATACGATTCTGACTCAAGGTGTGAGTCGTGCGCACTGCTGACCTACCACGTAGGTCGTCAGCAGTTAAAGTGTTAAGGTGCTTTGCGTCCATACAAAACTTTGTCGTAGAACACTCGTAGACGGTATTAATATAAGTAATGTTTTATATAGGGTCCTTCTTAATATGCTGACACTTTTTTAAGAGGATGATCAGACCATCAAATTGAACAGCTTTCTGTATGGGACCAACATCGAAACCGCGAATAAAAAATCAGCTGTCCCATACATTTGGCTCGAGTCGGTTTGCAGTTTAGTATGGGACAGCAGATTTTTTTTTCTCGATTTCGAATTTGGTCCCATAGAGAAAGTTGTTCAGTTTGATGGTCTGATCATCCCCTTAAAAAAGTGTCAGCATATTAAGTTGGACCCTGTATATGGAAATATTTACAATTTATAATATAATTACGAAGATATCAAGCTTTGAAATTATTCATACAAAATTTCAAAGCCTTATATCTTCGTAATTTATATTTGATATTGTAAATGTTATTTGGAACGCGCAATCTAGATTTTCTAAGCTATTTTTCCATAAATAAAATATTACTTTTATTCTACTTTATTAATACCGTCTATTGTATGAAATTGACAACTCTGCAACCACCTTGAGAGATGTATTAATGTTCTGCATACATTTTCGCTATTTGCTAAAATGTCATAAACTTAGTTATTAAAAGGTTATTTTTTCTGGGAATTCCCTCCAACCATAAAACCGTACCTTTGCGGTCTGTTTCAATTCCACGTAACTTCCGGTTTGCGGAATTCATCGCCCACTGTCCGTTTATTACCATTTTTATTATTATCGTTGAAATTGCAATTTTCACCTTATACACTTAGCAATATGGTGACAAATAGAATGATTATATTTATCAATAGGGTTTGTCATCGACCTTGAAAGCTTGTTTTGAAGTCTGTAACGATATTCCTCGATTGTTGAGATAGCTTACTACCAGGAAACTTCTAATGGGCCCTTGCATTCTATTGCAGATTAAACTTTTATGTACCTAGTTATTTCGGTACATTAGAATCAGACCATCTAGTATAAAGTTGTAAGATGGGTATAACTTTTTAAAATCTACTTAGCAATTTCATTTTGTCAAGTCTATGGTATGTCATTGAGTTTGCTATCGTGAAGAGATTTACAACCTTTGAGGCTTGCTGATTGCGCAAACCATTTTAGACCTTACGGCCTCCGACGTGGTTTTTATGCAACGACTACTATCACCAGAGATAGTAGCCGGGACCAACGGCTTAACGTGCCATCCGAAGCACGGAATCATCTATCTTTTCAGACAATCAGGTGATTCAGCCTGCAATGTCCCCTAACCATCTAGGGAAAAACGCTTAAAGTGACATCACTAGGTGTCCGTGGTGACCGTGGGAATCGAACCCACGACCTACGTGTCAAGAGCCCAATGCTCTTGACCATTAGACACTGGAGGCAGTACAGAATTTTATACTTGATTCAGTGTAAGGACAGTGTTTGTGTTTAGTAGGTATGTTGATTAGCCTTGAAAATCAAATAAATAAACAAAACATTTCAATATATAGGTAATTTTCTTAAGTTTTATGTAATCATAATCATCCATAGCTAATACTTACCTGTCCTTGTAGAAGATACATCTACTATAGAAATGTATGCATCTACTATTATCTGTGCTATTATCAAATTCGTTCCTAGATTTGTTGACATTGTTGACACATATGACTTGTCCGCACGTAACAGTTGTTTTAACAAAACAACGTGAATTAAACTTTAAATCGTAGCGAACAGACTTTATATTTGATGAATGCTAATTCACAACTCATCTTGCAAGTTCATTGACTGTACAAGTGTCAAGGCCGGTGTGGGAAAGGTTTACAGTATCTACATTTACAGTTTCCTGGTTTTGTTTAAGACTTAAATTGTATTTAGCTTAAGACTTATTTTTAAACACGAGATAACAAATATATACCTTCTTGAATTTAACTCCGAATGTGTGTGGTTTTGGTTTGTTATTACCATTAACTATCAACAAAGAAGAAATTAGATGTTTATTGTGTTATTGCTCCTAACATTGCAAATTATTCGTTAGTTTTGTTCCGTCTGTCAGTTCTCCAATGCTAGTCGCTTATTCTAAACGACATTTTCACCGCACCTTCCATCGGCAGTCGTGGCCGAGCGGTTAAGGCGTCTGACTAGAAA
Source organism: Agonopterix heracliana (assembly GCA_963693445.1). Lineage (NCBI taxonomy): Eukaryota > Metazoa > Arthropoda > Insecta > Lepidoptera > Depressariidae > Agonopterix > Agonopterix heracliana. Next base: position 8,583,617 of record OY856321.1, read on the forward strand.
TCAGATTCCCTCTGGGAGCGTAGGTTCGAATCCTACCGACTGCGAATTATTTTTGTAATTTTTTGCTAAATTACTTTTTCTTTTTTGTTACAGTTTAAGACGTGGCGCTGGCGTCAACGTTCAAGATGACAACGGCTACACACCACTTCATCATGCCTGTTTGCGTGGTCACAAGTAAGCTTTATATGGATAAGCAAAAGAAACCTTTACTGTAAGGTACTATGGATGATATTTCTGTAAAGATTTTCGTTATATCAATTAACGACAATTTCAAATAAAGCTTTCTTTTTAGCAGGTGGGAATTAAATTGTGTGTCCATTTTATACGTCATAATCGACCTTTTAATATGCATGTAAGTAACTAACGTACCTATAATGGGTATTGAATAGGTGTTGATCTTTGAGTGTCCAATGTGACAACTAAGGGATGGGAGGGCGGGTTTCAGGATGGATTGACTCAAGTGGGGACAAGTGGGTGGCTAGTCATTCGTCTGTATGGTATAATGGCCGGCAGTCATCTGGAACATGGCCTAGACTACTCGGAAACAAATTTATAGGCGAAAGCCCCCCCTCTCATTAGGAAACCTTATCCCTTAGTCGCCTCGTACGACACCCACGTGAAGAAATTTCTTCCATTCTGAGTTGCATAAGATATTCGGAATATTAACGTAAATTGTTATTCACACAGAGAGATAGTCCAGCTCCTACTATCGGTGGAGGCCTCACCATGTATAGTGGACAAGAAGGGGGCCACCCCCCTCCACCTGGCCGCGTTCAAAGGTGACGTCGACGTTGTCAACATGCTCCTCAACCATAAGAATCCTTCCGTCAAAATCGATCAGCTCGTAAGTTTGAAGACGATTGTTAATATTTTTCTAAATATGTATAGGATCCAACTTAATATGCTGACACTTTTTTAAGAGCATGATCAGACCATTTAACTGAACAACTTTATCTATGGGACCAACATCGAAATCGCGAAAAAAATATCAGAACTTCCATACAAAACTGCAAACCTACTCGAGCCAAATGTATGGGACAGACAGAGCAGATTTTTTTTTGCTATTTGATGTTGGTCCCATAGGACCCTATATAAATTTTCTAAGGTAGACTCTTAGTTTAAAAGGATGCTAATAACATAAACACCCATACATATAGTTGTGTAATTTTAGTTAATTACTGCAATAATTATTTTATTTAACAGTGATTTTGTTTTTCCTTCCATAATTGATGGTTTTCCTTCTAAACAACGTCGTTGCGGTAACCGATACCGTGATTTGACGTCACAGAATCAGTGCTATTTATAAATTTATATCCCAATAAAGATTCGAAAATGGCAGAACATTGACATGATTTATGCATTATTCGTATACGAATTAGAATGAGGAAATTCAAATATAGCAGCATCACCTCAGGCATCGACCTTTGTATATACGTTTTGGTTAAAGCCCTCAAGTTTTAGGGTAGGTATCTAGAAATATTGTATATTCATCATCAGCCCGGTAAATCCCACGGCTGTGTATCATTAGCCTATATACGTCCCACTGCAGGGCAAAGGCCTACCCTCAAGGAGGGTGTAAGGCGTGCTCAATGCGGATGGTAGACTTCACATACCTACGCATCGGAATTTCTTCTTCAGCGAATGCAGGTTTCCTAACGATGTTTTCATTCACCGTGGCCGGCTGTGTATAGGCACAGTATAAGAAACAGGATCTAACCATATACAGTACGGAAACTCCCTGCCTGCCACCAATTCCTTACCTCACCCCCTCTGGCAGGATAGTGGCATTAAATGTAAGCAAATGCGTATTCCTTTCTCGCTCGCATTCACTCAGTACCTATCGCACATGCTTATCTTCTTTTGAATTTATCCCATTTGTATGCAATGACAGCTATGTGTCCAAGGTGTGGTATAGGCTGCCAATTAGAATAGTCCCTCGCTAGTCTCATCCACTGTTTGCCGGCAACTGCCTGGTGACCGTCTCACTCTCCCACGGCTGCCATTCCGTCAATTCTGACGGATGATTCGCTGTGAAATTACCAATCCCTGTCTTATGGCCTACTTCGCATGGCAACACCCACTTATTGCTGTACCTAAGACAAGAACTGTATCCATGTCACATACACCACTATACGAGTCCTTGAAGCCGGATGATATTTAGGCTCAGTATCAGCTAGCAGCTCCGTGGTGCATATTTCCCCCATTGCTCTTAATTAATTCTTTCGTCCATCAGCCATCATTCCTTCCGTTCCATTCCGTTGAACGGAAGCCAGCCTTTATTTGGGGACGTCGCTATCTTCCATTTATCTCTTTCACGCGTCATTTCAGTGCTCTCTTCTTTATTTTTCTCTCTTCATCTTTGTATACGTCTTCATCTGCACACATGGGTCTCTTTTGATTATAATTAGGGCCGTATGGCACCGTTGGTTTGCCAGATTCACCAACTCCACTCGTGATCTCTGGCTCTCGGGTTACTTCTTCGGCACACTAATTATTATTCTGTTCTGTTCAGACGTCAGATCAAGAGACAGCGGTGCTAATAGCGGCGAGATACGGCTACGTGTTGGTCGTGGAGAGTTTGCTGGTTTACGGAGCTGACGTCACCATCAGGAACATTAAGGATGAAAGCGCATTGGACCTCGCCGCGTATTATGGCAGGTTAGTTTTGTTATCTTTTATTATTACTTAGTATGTAGGTACACTTCACTTCAAGTGTCTTATAAATGTCGGAGGTGATCTGTCGCTGATGCGTGCTTCATCTCGATTGTCTCTTGGTAAGGAGTCCATGGGGGCGGGTACTCGGCAACAAGGAGATAACTAAGTTAATGTCTACTATTGCACTTGTTGATAGGGTTGATTTGCAAAATAGGTACGTGAACTGACAGGTTCTATATGCAGGAGAGCGTCCTTGGTTAGCATTGCCGGCCACACTCTACTCCCAAGCACCCCGACTCTGCCCACGTGACATATGACTCGAGCCCATCGGATCGGATCGGACCCATCATCAACTTGAAAAAACCGTCGGCATAGAAGGAATAATCTTAAACATAAACGTTAAAGCAACATTTAAAATTCAGTCGCAAGCTAAGTTCCAGTTAGCAAAGCCAGCGCCCATCCTTTTAAAGTAGAAACTACTGAAGTGCCGACCTCATTTGAGAAAACTTCGGGTAGTCTTCTAAATCATAAGTTACGCCATAACCCGCCAAGTTTACGGCTTTACATTCCTTCCTGACTTGCGCAAGTTTTGCGTGGACTTGTGGGGGCCAATTATGTGTTAGTCTTACACGTTAGGCGAATATCTTTTGAATAATTTTATCGTTTTTAAAAGCGTAAGTGTGCAGTTAAGTCGAAGTTTGAAATTTTGAGTGAATAGTGAATGACAAATCATAGAAAGCGATTTTGAAAACAATCCAAAACAAACCCTGACAAGTGACAACACTTTAGATACTGTGTACTTTTGATAACACTGTAGTTTCGATCTGATCAATCCGGTCAAATTAAAATTGTTTAATTGAAAAATAATTATGACCCCATGATAATTTAGTCTCTAAGCGCTAATCGTTAAAAAACCACAAACCCACTTTTTGACGTCATATTTCGTCTTTGTATCTATCACCGCGTTCTAACATTTGTTATCGCTGAAGAGAAGAGGCGATCAGAAACACCTGTTGTAAATTATTACAAAGACAACACTTCAACTATTTTTATATCTTTTTAATAACACATTGATGATATTTAATAAAAAAAAAATGATTGAGGCTAGTATCTCTGAAAATCTAAGTTCAACAAGGAATAAAAATTATTTCAGATTTTGATCTGTTATCGATTCTAATCAACAGTTTGGAAAGAGCCTCCCTGAATGACGAAACGAAATGAGTTCGTCCGGCGCATCCTGGGCTGGGCATTCAGCATCGATACGGACATTGCTAACCGGCTAATCTTTCCACTACAACATGAGTGATTATCATGCGAGTATACTCATAGCGGAAGGAAGAGCTGAGCACGATAGGGCGTGGTTTGCTTCCTTGGCTGAAAAGCGGGAAAGGAAGGAGGCATGATCGACTTGCGAACCCAACTGACACAGCAAACTTTAATTTTACTTGCCGGACATGTGGCCGTACCTGTCGCTCTCGTATCGGGCTTTCTAGTCACGAGCGTAAGTGCTGCCAAAACGCTGCTTAAGGGTATATTATTCGGAGCGAGCTCCATACAAACGTACTATGGTGATATTTTCAATACTAACCAATTAAAGTCAATGAAATTTTGCAGAAACAATCTAGAAACAAATTTCTATGCTTGTATGGAGTCAGATTTTCGTTAAAATGTATAGTTTTCAAGTTACAGTGCCTCAAAGATTTCCATACAAATCTTAAATTAATTCTAGCATTGAAACTGTATATTTTAACGAAAATCTGACTCTATAGAAGCATAGAAATTTGTTTCGAGATTGTTTCTGCAAAATTTCATTGACTTTAATTGGTTAGTATTGAAAATATCACCATAGTACGTTTGTATGCAGCGCGAATTTTCGCTCTCGGAATAATATTCTCTTAAATCATCTTTTGTAGATGGAAAGGCCAATGATGATACTCTACTGACACGAAAGAAGAAGAATTCCTATTAGATGTACAGTTTTGTTAATTCCTCATATCGAAATACCAAGATTTTGCATAGATGACGCTAAGTGTACACCTGCCTTTTACACGTTTGAAGCACACTAGAAATTAGTTAATGACGTTATTAACTTCATGTTCCAGTCGAACTTATAAAGTTTGCTTTGAAAGTTACCGCGGTCGCGGCAACCACAAATTAGCTTTATCTACTTTGAGTAGTTTGTTTGGAAGATGTTACGTTGTGACGTAAAATGTGGCTGAGTAAATCTGAGCGGCTATGTTATTGCTATTTTAAATTAGTAGGCATTTGAATAGAATGGATCTGTAGGTAACTTTGAATTCCTATTTGTACGACGCAAAGTGCTAAGTTAGAGATTATGGTAATGCAACAATATAGGGTTGGAGAAAAAGAGGGTAGCGTACCTAATTATCGAGAAAAATCTTGATCGTATACGAGATGAAATTGAAATCATTGGCATCTTTTTAAACAAAGAGTACTCATCAAACTTAAAAACTTTTATTATGGCAGCAAACAGATCATAGCAAAACCAAAATCAGCTGTTCCATACTAAAGTGCAATGCCTACTCGACTCATCAGATGTATTAACAGATTTTTTTTTATGGTGTGCTGTGGTCACTAAAATTAAATTGTTTATTGACAGATTGGAGACGGTGCAACTCTTGCTTCAAATGAGGCCTCAACTTGTGGACCCGTACAAGAGTCCAATATGCAGAGGCAGATCGTTCTCCTCCACCCCCCTCCACATGGCCGCCAAGAACGGACACAAGTAAGTTGTTTATTTATTTGTGGTTCCACGCTTTTAATAGACCACCCTATTTCTCCCAGAGCGTGTCGTAGGAGGCAACAATGGGATAAGGTGGTGGTGGTGGTGGTTGTTTTTTTTTTAAATATAATTAATGGACTTCTTGCTAACTAAGCCGGACATCACGAGGCACAATAGGATTTATAATCTTCGAGACTACAGTTTTCGTATTCAAATCACCTAAACAACAAACTATACATTTATTCGTCGACATTAATCTATGGTAATGAAAGGCGTATTACACTGGCGACAATCGCTTCATATTCATATTCATTCGTTCGTTATAACGCTTCGATTGGCGTCATGCCTGCGAATTTGCTTTGCGATGGACTGCAAATCTGTAAAGATTTGATTGTGTCGATGGATGCGGGGATTGTGATTGAAAACATATTTCTATTTTAACTTTGAGGATATACAAGGTGTATCATAACATCCTAGACATCTTTAGAACTTTAAATGGTTGGTTTAGTTAGACCATCAAACTGAACTAATTTTACTAGGGAGACAACGTCGGATAAAATCGGTTGTCCTATTTGAGTAAAGTATAGGTTGGGTACTGCAGTTTAGTATGAAACAACAGATTTTTTTTATGTTAGCTCCATAGTTCAGTTTCATAGTATTTTCCACCTCTTGAAATATATCGTGGGTGTTTCGTTATACCTTGTATTGTACACCCTCAAAGTATACAGAGTCCTTCTTAATATGCTGGCAGTTTTTTAGGGGGATGACCATTGTTATGGCCGTCAAGTATACAAGGTGTTACAAAACTACAAATAAACATTTAAGGGGGTGGTGTAGACCATCAAACTGAACAACTTTCACTATGGGACCAATACCAAAATCGCGAAAAAAAAAATTTATGTTCTATACTCTACAAATCGACTAGAGCTAAAATATGTATGGGATTTAAAATTATTTTTTTCGCGATTTCGATGTTGGTCCCATAGAGAAAGTTGTTCAGTTTGACGGTCTAAACAACCCCCTTATGAGTTTTAAAAATTTATTGTTACTTATGAAACACCCTGTATAGGGTCCTTCTTAATATGCTGACACCTTTTTAAGGGGATGATCAGACCGTCAAACTGAACAACTTTCTCTATGGCACCAACGTCGAAATCGCGAAAAAAATATAATCTGTTCCATACAAAACTGCAAACCTACTCGAGCCAAATGTATGGGACAGCTGATATTTTTTTTGTGATTTCGATGTTGGTCCCATAGAGAAAGTTGTTCAGTTTGATGGTCTGGTCATCCCATTAAAAAAGTGTCAGCATATTAAGTTGGACCCTGTATATCATCGGTTTTAGTCTTCATTATGTTTCAGACGTTTCAAGACTAATTTCTTAGGACTAAAAGGAAAAATACTTCGACATGATGCCTTTAAATAATATGGAAATCAGGAAAATATATATTTGGCAGAGAAATGAATTAGCGTCATTACCCGACTGCGACAGAAGGAGGGTTATTTTGCTTTATTACATTATTGAGTTATATGACAGTAAAGTACCGCATCCGGAACATGTAATATTCCCTACGGTATTCCTCCATCGTGTCAATTTTACGCGTGTGCGAGTGAAGGGTTAAATTGGCAACACGTGGCGTTTGAAGCCCGCCTTCTGCTTTTGTGCAACAAGTCACTGGAGGTAACAGGTTATTGCATTTTATTCCTTCCTCGTTCACCAAGGTGGAAAGTTGTTGAAGTGATAGCAATTGTGGTTTCCTTCCCGATCACAAATCATCACACAATCTGGTAGGTTACCGTTTATACTTATGGAAAAAAGAATCATGATATAATTATGATCATAAACTATTCTTTTTTGTATTTTGGATTCGATTTGTTGAGCCTGACATTCAACTTTTAACATGTTTCTGCCAATGATTTGTTACAAACGATTCAAGTTTTTATTTTTGTGCAATAATCGATGATTTTTTATAAAAGCTAATCTGATATATCGGTACAGAAGTATTATATAACAATTTAGTTTTGTTCCATTAGACAAGACTTATCCAACAACACACAATTTTTTTTTCATACCTTTTTGTTGTTTATTTAGTTTCTTCATGACTACCTCATTTCTGTTTTTGGGTTACTGTTATCCGTCGTCATGCAGAATTTCGATTCAAGGTGCTAAAATGAGCGAGTAATCGAGGTGGGATCCTTGTTTGGCTACGGAACCCTAAAAACCGAACTAGTGTGAGTCGGTTTTGCGCTAAGGGTGGGTCCAGGAAAAAACAAATTTTTTGGTACCTATGTTAATATACAAGGTGTTACAAAAGTACAAATAAACCTTTAAGGGGGTGGTGTAGACCATCAAACTGAACAACTATCACTATGGGGCCAATATCTAAATCGCGAAAAAAAAATTTGATGTTCCATACTCTACAAATCGACTAGAGATAAAATATGTATGGGATTTCAATATTTTTTTTTCGTGATTTCGATGTTGGTCCCATAGAGAAAGTTGTTCAGTTTGACGGTCTAAACAACCCCCTTAAGAGTTTTAAAATTTTATTCTTACTTATGAAACACCCTGTATAGGGTCCAACTTAATATGCTGACACTTTTTTAAGAGGATGATCAGACCGTCAAACTGAACAACTTTCTCTATGGGACCAACATCGAAATCGAGAAAAAAAAAATCAGTTCTTCCATACAAAACTGCAAACCTACACGAGCCAAATGTATGGGACAGCAGATTTTTTTTTTTTTTTGCGATTTCGATGTTGGTCCCATAGAGAAAGGTGTTCAGTTTGATGGTCTGAACATCCCCTTAAAAAATTGTCAGCATATTAAGAAGGACTCTGTATTTTGTGGGTGGAATGGAACCTGTCAGACTCGTACTTGGCCGGTTTGTTTATTTTAATATTAATACATACTAAGGCTTGTATAATTGACTATCCCGCCTTAAGTTTATGACTCACACCCTTCACAATCTTGTTGCGATGTCATTATAATATTGAGCAAATTGAGGTTTGTTAGAATACCAGATTTGCCCTATTGTTGTTCATTTAGCTTGTAGAAATTGGTAGCTTCCTCATGCATGATGACATAGCCTCAAATATTTTAATTTATAATGTTAAGAGAAGGAAATTTATCAAAATTATCAACATAATATTGAGGTTTTTCCCCTGTGCTTTAAAATAAGCAACTGTGTATAAATGAAAAGGAAATGACAAAGTATTCGACGGTTCATCATTATACGACTATAAACGTCCCACTGCAGGCCACAAGCCAACCCTCGAGGGTGTGGCCTATGCTGATTGATCATTTTTCATTCATTCATTCATTCATTTTCGCGATATTGTCTTTGGTTCCGTAGAGAAAGATGTTCAGTTTGATGTTCTGATCATTCTCTTAAAGAATCTGCATATTAAGTTGGACCCTGTACGGTGCATTATAGCATATCATTGCACAGTAGGTATATGCTCACGACTATATTCCCCGAGGGGGTAGTCATAGATATTCTGAAAACTTAGAACATACACGTTTCACTAGTATCAAATTAAACAAAAACCATAGATTTAATTAAGGATTCAGTGGGGTTTAAATGTTTTCGTATGGAGACTGCTGGTTTCACTATCCTCATATTGTTTCTGCCGTCTAGAAACAATGTTAAGCCGTCGGGTGTTATCACTTATCAGTTATGCACAAAAAGGCATTGATGTCGATTGGCGATTGGATTCGTTAGTCAGACTTGTTCATGAATATGAATGAATGCATGAATTGGTCAGTGAAAATCCTGCATGAGTCACAATCACAGTCACTAGCAATAATTTTTTTTTTATATTTTAGTCTAGGAACTTATAGCTTAAAATAACTATACCTACGTAGTAAATATACTCTGACTATACTATTGCTTCTAAAGGTAGAATTTGGAGTTATTTATTTTTAGTTATTGAATCGCTTTGGTTATTGTTACACATAACGACATAACGACCAGTAAATCACTTTCAGACAACAAAAAATACCGTTAGTTAGTCACTATCAAAAATTATTAACTGGTCGTTCAATTTCAGTTTATTTAATTGTTTTTGACTAATTTTAGTCATAAGAATAAAAAATATTGATAAAACAATTTTTTTGAACCAAATTTTTTCTTACTTAACTACTAACTTTGGAAGCCGATTCTAGCGTAAAATGGCCTATTGAGGACCACTTTTTGTTTCTAATTGCGTAAGTTGAATAATCACTGAAGTTTTCAAAATTAGTTTGAACCTATGGAACATCCATTTTGTATCTTTAAGAGAATTTAGAAAATTTTGCTTCCTCCAACTCAAACCTAAAATTTTCACTTTCGATTCGGTAACTTGTATGGGTGTTGTGTTGCTGATTATTTTAAGTATGGACGATAATTTTGAGAGGATCATTTTGCAAAAACAAAATGTAATAAATTCTTACTATGGAAAAAGTTATGACAGTTTTAAGCCGCTCAGGTAGAAAATTCTCAAATATTCATTCAAAAAATCATAACTTCGAAACTACAAACAATCGCGGAACATACATGGGGGTATTTTAGGATACACCTAGGTATGAGGAATGTAAAAAAAAATTTGGACGTTTGGACCACCCTGTATAATTTGTGCGGACGAAGTCGCGGGTAAACACTAGTATTATAATAAACGTTCTGCTTTTTGTAAGTGGGTAAAATACGTATTACTCACAGTCAAACGACGAATTTTACATGTGATTAGTTCTTATCGCATTTGTTTTTTTGTGTTATTAGCAGTGTGGTTTAACACGTGATGCTACTCTGAAATAGATAAAATAGTTAAAGCAATAGTTTTTAAATTGAACCGTTTATTCAGTTGTTTGTCTGTCGTTGGTATTCCTGGTTTCGCTAAGTTATATTATAACGTCTAAAATATGGAGATCGTGAAAGAATCGCCTCAAAATTATGGAATTTAAAGCGGCCTTCATTAAAGTCCCAGATGCCTCTCTTAAAGATTTCCTATACTATAGTATACTACAGAATCTTCACAACGTGCACAAAGTCTACTATGGTCTGCTAAGATCTAAAACCTCTTCTCTTCAACAGGAGCGTGGTATCAGTATTAATAGCAGCGGGTGTGGACCCCAACGTCCGAACCTACAGCGGTACACCCCTCCACGAAGCTGCCTGCTTCGGCAAAGCATCTGAAGTTCGCATTCTCCTTGCAAACGGTGCTGACCTGAGAGCTGTTGATCGGAGAGGGAAGACTGTATACGATCTGCTATCCGAGTATTCTGAAGAAGCTACGAGGAGAGTCAGGAAGGTTATTAGAGGTATGTTAGAAAAATTCGTAAATTTTATTACAACAGTCGGTTTTTCACTTAGAGAGATGGCTGTATTATCTTGTTTCAAAGCTTTTGTCGCAGCTACGGTGCTGGTCAGACAGAAAGGTTCATTCGATATGTAGTGTAGTCTTCTGCAGTCTGCTGCTTCATGTCAAGCGTTTTTATTATTATCGATTCTATCATTTGCGGATATGATTATCAGTCAGTGTACATTTTTATTCGATGATTTGATTATCGGTAATCGGCGATTTATTTATAAATCGTTACTTATAGATAGATGCATTTTATACGGGACGAGTTACTTTAACACTTTCGCTGCTAAGCTTAATACAATGACATTCGCGCAGTGCTAACACTGTGGAATTCTATACGATTCTGACTCAAGGTGTGAGTCATGAGCACTGCGGCCCATATGTCGCTGACCTACCAGGTAGGTCGTCAGCAGTTAAAGTGTTAAGGGACAGTAAATAATAAAGAATAAACAATGTTCCCCTGCTTTGCGTTTCCATATATTTTTTCAAGGATTTTAGAACAATGATTGGCCTAAAGACCATGTCTACATCAGGAGTCGCGTTGCAAGTCTGTTACTGGGCAGTCACGTGTGATGACGTGTGTCAGGTGCCTGCTCTCCGGCTTGCGTAGAAAGAGAAGGCACTAGAAAGAAGCACGTGTCTTGTCATATTCACTCAGTAACAGATGCACATAGCAAATTCGCTCTAGTTAAAAAAGGAGATCGCTACCTTATTGCTGTCCTTATCGACGTAACCACTTTTTTGTACTACGGCCACCTGACTCCAAGTTGTCACTTCATATAAATTGTATAGGATTTTACCTGACTCCAAGTTGTCACTTCATATAAATTCGCTATCTCATACCCTGTTACACTGATATTCGGTCTACCAGCGTAAGCGAAAAATTCTTCGTCTATGCCGGCTTGCCATGAGGCTCTACCATTTTGTGGTGGCTCAAGTAAAGTGTGTGTTCTTGTCCATGAAACAATCCATGAGAAAACCAGCATATTTGTATTGGAGATTAGCAAAATAATCGACACCACAATGAAGATACAATTTTTAGATTCGAATTTAGAAATCGAAACTAAAAAGAATTATTTTGTTTCTTGCATAATTGCCTTTTTATTGTATAAGGATACCTGTCGAACGTGATTGTTGAACTTGTCTTGACTCTCTTGGCATTCTAAAATATAAACCTACAATATTACGTAACATTTTTATTGAACATTTTCCTTGTATTGAGAAGTGATACGAAACTATTCTTAGCTCAGTTTTAGCTGTACTCTTTCACATTATGCACGTTTCTAAATTCGTTCTGTAGATTACGTGTTTGTTTACTCACTGATATGATATAATTATCAAGGAACAGTTCTACAATTTAGTTGGTGTTTTTAACAGATTATGAGAATATGTCACGAGTGAGAGCCACGTATGAAAGTGAAGAAGAAGAATTGCCGCCTTTCCCAACTGTCCCGGACTACAGTCCAACGTATCTTGCTGGAATGTAAGTTTTTTTTATCTACATACTTCAATTAGGATCCAATTCTATCGTGAATAAGGCCGAGATTCAGAGACGATTTTTTTAGTCTTAGTTTGAGCTAAGCAGGGTCGAAATGTATGGATTTTGACATACGGGAGTTCGAACTATGACTTACAAATCGTCTCTGAATCTCCGCCTAAGTGTAAATTGAATCAGAAAAGTTTAGTCTTAGAAATAAGATGACATTTACAAAATTGTTATTATTTCTTGGGTTTCTCCAGGCTTGGGTTTTGGACTTTGAAAACCCATAAATTTAAACTATGTTCTCTAAATGCTATTTAAAGTTGATTTTAGGAGTCGGCGCTTGTTAAACCTGATATGTAAATGTGATTAAAAACCAAAATGTTCACAGTATTTTTTTTTCGTGTAAGCTTATTGATTGAATCATTTAACTATCGGGTTTTCCAGGTCTGACTTTTAATTTTGAAATGATTGTGTTAAGCTCTATCATTTACTATTTCTCTTTATCAGTCCTATATAATTTATTGGTTGAGGTTGTGGGCATGGGGTGCCTTGTGAAACAAATGTTTGTTCTGTTTTTATTTCTTTTAACACACTCTTTTTTTTTTGCGACACATTTTTAACATCACTAAATAATATTATTTACGAATTTTTACAGTACCCAAAACACTTTAAAAAAAACTGGCCCATAATGGGCATGGGATAGATTAAGAATAATTTACCAACGCAATTTAAAAACTTTCCTACATTTTTAACATGAATAAATAGCGCTCTTCAAAAAGCGCTAAATGTGTACAAGTTTTTACAGTACCAAAACACATTAAAAAAATGTTTTCCCATAATGAGAGCTTGCATAAAACCATCCCTTTGAGTTATTTAAAAATCGTCAGTTGTATTGTACAGGCTCGCTTAGCTGCGGTTTTACTAAACGTCCGTGTCACCACTCACCAAGAGGGGGAGCGGTAAAGGAATCTCTCTCTGTAATTACTCAAAGATGCCTAGAAGAGGCTCTAAACATTCGGTTTTAATTGGAGAGGGACATCTCAATTACGACACACGTCGTGTCTCTCATAATGCCTTTGAACTCTGATTGCTATCTTGGAAGCTCTTTTCGTGTTTCGTTATTGGAGTTTACTCAGAATTTTAAAGAAAAATAGCAGGTAATTCGAAAACCTGTCTCCAAGATTCAGGATAGTTGTAATTGTAAATTGTAAGTAATAAAGTACTAGAAAAGGATTTAATTTTAAAGTCATGGATCTTGATAAAAAAAGTTGGATGCATTACGAATCTTACTATAAATACAACTTGAAACGGCGCGGCGTTTCGTTTGTTCTCTATAAAATATTCTTTAACAAAAACGATGCAAAACAAATATCGTCAATGCAGGCGTCTCATTAAAATCTTCCGGGCCTTTGAGTTTGTCTAGAAACGGTCAGGTGAGAGGCTTTCCGTAGAAAAAGACTTGCCGACATCCTTTGATGGCAAGTGAAGAAATTTTACCGAGATAGCAGCCAAATAAGTATCATAAGTTTATACATTTTGAAATGTGTTGAACACTTACAAATTAAAACAAATTCTTTACAGGGTTGATAAAAATACTAGCCATGCATTTACACCGCTTGCTTATACTAATAATAGTTATGATGCTTTCTTATCTGACTTGGATATCATAAATACTAATTTGAAACCAGGTGTCGCTAATACTCAATCTCCGCCGAAAATCAAAATTTCGCCACCAACAAAGTTTCAAATGATAACACAAAAGCTCGATAAGGCTCTAACTCTTACAGCTTTATCTCCTACTTCTCACGTTACTAATTGTTACAAAAATAACCTTAAACTTTGTAGTACTACTGAGAACAATAACTATGCGAATGCAATTAGTTCTCCGAACATTTTCCCACAGAAATATTCTGCAAATGATGAAGTAGATGGGAATAAAAATATAATACCTGTAGATGAGAAAGTTGCACCTGCGCATGCAGTTCATTTTACGTATGAAAATCTTTCTTCCAAGTCTGTCCCAAATATGTCTCATTTTAGTGATTCTGGCCACAAAGATGGAAACAAACCCATTACAACTCCAAACTTTTTAAACGACTTAAAAAATGAACTACGAAAACGATCAAATACATCAGTTAATGTGAAATATACTGACTCAAATGAAACGGAATTGGAATCACATAGCGAATACTCTAAAATATTGCCGGATAAAAGCTTATTAATTGGTCCTAATGTGGATTCCATGGACGTTTCGCTACAAACTAAGAATGCATCAGGTAATGTGAAATATACTGATTCAAATGAATCAGAATTGGAATCACATAGAGAATACTCTAAAATATTCCCGGATAAAAGCTTAGTAATTGGTCCTAATGTGGATTCCATGGACGTTTCGCCACAAGCTAAGTGTGAAACCGAGTACATTTCAATGACAGGTTTTAACACCAAAGTTGAAGAAAATTGTTCTGATAATTTGCCAGATGACTTAAAAGTTAAGTTGGCTGTTGTTGAGCCGGACAAAGAAATGTATTTGCCTATGTTTTTCACAAAAACGACAGTAAGAAAAAGCAAGTCTACTTCTGATTTTGATTCGTGTGTTGTATCGAAACCACCATCCCAAGGAATTAATGCGAGTATGTCGAGTTGTCCGATTAACTCTTATAAAAAACATTGTTCTAAATCTAGCATGGAAAGCTGTCATATGCGAGGCGATGCAACGTCGGGATGTATTTTTAGCCCATCTGAAAATGAATATATTTACAATTTTAATCCAGATAATTCACACGTTAATAACATTTTCATTAAAACTAACGAAAAAGTTGAACCATTACCATGTTTCTGTGACAAAAATAAATCAAAAGAAAAGAAAATACACAGGAATGAAGACGTGTACTATAGTTGCGAAAATCTAGACAGTACTCCAGAAGATGCCAAAAACAAAATTGTTTCTCTTGACCAGGAGACTGACAACAATTTAGTTCTTCATCGTTTTGACAATCAAACTGAATCCGCAGATTCCGATTCTAAAGCCGAAAACAATCAGTGTCTTCTTAATAAGAAGCTCCGCCAACTAAAACTACTTTTCACTGAGTGGTAGATAATTTGATAATATTAATTTTTTTATTATAGCTTTGCTTTGGTGGTGGTAGGGCGTAGATTTCATTACTAACATTAATATAAATTAACATGATTTATCAATTGTTTTTATTATTTTATGATTTTATTCTATTTTTTGTTGCTTTATGTGTTTTACAGGAAAGCCCCAGAGACCCAGAAAAATACTAACAATAACGATAGCCCATTATCCCCATCTTCATCGTCTTTAACAAAGAATCATCCTCAGAGTTTTGTCAAAAAACTTGCTTCCAAATGCTTGGGCCTCAAAGCGAAGTTCAATTCAGCTCCTAATATATCTAACAGTTCAGGGTTAGAGTCGGCGGTTGACAAATCTAAAAATGCGGACCATAAAAGTACAAATACATTGCTTATAGGAAATAGTACATTTTTCAAAAGACTGTCGAAAAAGGAGGAATCTGGTGAAATTATTTGTAACGATGAATTTGACACAATATCCTTAGACAGATTAGGCACGTTAAATAGAGATTCCGTTGTGAACAGGAGCAATAGAAGTTGTCCTGGTTTTAAAACGTCTTTGCCTAATATATCTGAGAATAATGAAATAAGCGATTCCGATGAAGAATCGATCGCACAATCTGTTGTTATAACAGAATTGGACTGTGATAGAAATAGTGATAGTACTACTAATATAACACAGGCTGTTAATCACAATGCAATGCTTAACGTTTTTGAACCAAGAGAGAAAATTGATAGAACTTCACTCGCATCCAACGTTTCCAGTGATTCAGCAAATTTAGTGAACGAATGTTACGAATCATATGAATTTTCTATTGAAACGGATTCTAATAAATTAAACAATAACTCAATTCCTAAACCACCTCCAAGGCCAACTATGATTGTGTCTAATATTAAAAGTACGATTTACGAAAACGTTGTAGTGGAAAACAACATTAAGCCAACTCCGGCTACAAGAATTCATATACCTCCAAAAATACCACACAATGAAGCAGAAGACAACATTATTTATGAAAATATTTCGTTGATCCAAGAAAGATTGAAAATGAATGAAAATATTTCTTCGGTTCAAGTAAAAACAAAACCAGCACCGCCGAAGAGAAGTTTTATTCCAACACAAGTAAACACTCTAAGTTCCGATAAACTCTCATCTCCCAGTATTAGTAGAACATCCACTTTATCGTCCGATTCTACTTTATCGTCCGATGATAGTTCTATGATAGACGAATCTAATTTGGAAGATATACTATTGTCAGAAAAGTCTAAGTCATTTCGACACGGCAAACAATCTATAAGCGTGTGTGGTAGTATAAATAAATCGGACTTTCATAGATCTTATTCAAATGCGTCCGATTCCTCATATATGACAGAAGCTAGTGCCATAGAAAATGTTGATTGTAGTCAAGATGCCAATGACAAATCAATTTATTTATCGATGACCGGGACATTACCTAATAAGAAACCTGAACGTAGTATCAAGAAAAAAGTATTATTTAGACATAAAACGTTCACAAACATCGAGGCTGATAGAAATTCTACTAATGTGAAAGATTTACCTAAATGGGGTAACGAATTTCTAAAAGAAACTTTAGCCAACTATCATATCAGGGGCACTGGGCATTGCATTTACAGCGCTCCTACGGTCCAAGAATTTATATACATCTTTAACCGTGATACTTTATACAAAGATGTAGAACCTTTCACAAAAGTTCCTAACAATAAAAGAGAGAGCTATTTTGAGACAGCTATATGCTTTTGTAAACCCAGACCTCCAAAACATCACAACAGTGCTGAAGATTTAGTAGAAATTAAACCTCAAGATGATGAGAGTGCAGTAACTATAGACATGGATGTATTCAAAAACAGACATGAAATAGTATCCACATCCTTCCGATGTTTTTGTGATTCAGAAGATTGCAAGTTACACGACAAACGTCGCGAATCACTAAATAATTTCGTCGTGAAGTTTTCAATGATAAAAAAGAGCATATCGACACCAGATATCACACTAGACTATTCTCCTCTTTCGACAGTACAGAAACGTGGCTTAAACATAATAAAATCGGTCCCATCTCTTGAAGACCCTTATGCCGTAGTTAGAGTAGAGGATATAATTAATCGAAATAAAGCCATCGAAAAAGATCAAAACGCGGAGGTTGGTCCAAGTACTCCTATTTACACAACTATGATGTCACAATCGTCTACATTATCATCGTCTTCTGCTCGTCCTTACTCTATAAAGGATATAGCCGAAGTAATTTCATTAAACGATTCAACATCGACCGACGCTAGCCTTACATGTGCTTCTGGTTTAATGCTAAGAAAATCGAACTCTTCGGAACACTCCGGTCATTGCTCGTTGCAGTCTTGTGATTCTAACGTGACTATAAAATCTGACGCGTCATTCGTGACGTGTTTCGAAGATTCTGATGAAGACTCAGACGGGACCTTGCATTCAGACGGGGATAGCTCAGATGCGGAAACTATAAAATCCGATGTGAGCACATCTAAACGACCGTGGGTACACAGTGACTCTTTCAGATTCGGAAGTAAAGATTCCAAGTCTGAAATAGGTGTGATAGTTGAAGAGGATTTCAAGGAATCTGATTCAAAATTTGAAAGTGGTATTAGTGTGGGTGGGTCGTCGAGTAGCTCGTCTGGGTGTGAGGATGACAGCGGTGTTCCGAGGGTCGATGATGTGTCGCTTGGTACGGCTTCGCTTGAGCGGGGTGCGATCGGGGGTGTTCGCAGCGGGTCGGGGCGCCGGCGCTGGGACGAGGCGGAGGGGACCAGCGAGGGCGATGCGCTCAGCATCTCCAGCGCTGCCTCCAGCTGTGCGCCGTTACATCTGGCGCACCATCACGATTACAGTAAGGTTTCGGTAAGTCACTTACTAACCTGTCATTTTTATATCTGATGTCCTATCTGATGGGCTAAGCCTTAGCCGCTTTGGCCTTTCCCGTACATTGTGAAACAATTCATAAATAAGCAGCACACATACAGGGTCTAAGGGACATCCCTCCGCAAACTGAAACGGTGAACTCAGACCATCAAACTAAACAACTTTCACTTTGGAGCCTACCTCAGGAAACGTGGAAAAAATCAACTGTTTCATACAAAACGCGACTCAAATGTATGAGACTGCTGATTGTTTTCACGTTTCCTGAGAAGGCTCCATAATGAAAGTTATTCAGTTTGTTGTTCTGAGTTCACCGTGCCAGTTTGCGGAGGGCTATCCCTTCCACTCTGTACAATCAGTATGGTCTGCAGCTGATCGATCCTTCAAATGTCCAAAGCTAATTTGTCCTGTGTACTGTAGTGTTTAATTTTTAACGTCTCAGTCCAAAAACAAGTTGCATTATGGTTTTGTCGTGCTATTAAAACCCATAGTTTTTAATTGCTCGTGAGAAACACTCTTAATTAAAGCCAATTAGAATCACTATAAATTAACATTGCATTGCGACACTTCATGGGAAGAAAAAGTCCATTCTTGTGTGAAAAATAAACGATATTATTATTTTACAATTTCGACAGTTTGGTTCCACTTACTAAAACGCATTATAATAATAATAAATAAATATCTTGGACAGTGTCACACAAATTATCTAGTCACATTTAAAGTTCCAGAATCTAGCCTGGACTTGTATTATGATAACTAGACAACGATATAGAATACATATATAGATACAAACATCCATGACTCGGGTAAAAATATTTATATTCGTCATACAAATATTTGTCCCTTACGGGATTCGAACCTGCGACCCCCGGCACAGCAGGCAGGTTCACTACAGACTGTGCTGTCGGGCCGTCAAATAATCGTCAAAAAGTCGTCATTATAATATGTATACCTGTGACCTAATGAAGTTTTCCATCAAATCGTTCCCACCTTATGACCTGTTGCCGACCTGTCAACCGTCACGCCACGTCACGGTTCGCTACTTCATTTAAACCAAATTAACTTTTGTCACGTAAAACGTGAAAATCGTGTTAATTTGTTGATAGCATTAAAACACGCACGTTTGTTGGTTTTGAATGAGATAATTATGTTTTAAAAATTACGTTAACTATTTTACTCTCTAATCCAGCAAATAGTAGTCAGAGATATTCTGGGCACTCATAACATCTACGTTTCACTAGTAGTACTATACTAGTAACCAAGAAGTTTGGAATCCTCTATAGTGGAGCACAGACTGCCTAACAAGAGGGAAAACATGATAATACTCCTTGATGGTCGTTAATGATCGTTCTTCTCCGTAGTGGTTTTTAGTGACGTTAACTTTGTCCCTTTCTAATGTATGTCTAGGCATGACGTCACTCAATTGTCGTTCATGTAATTGTGACGTCATTGGAATAGAAAGGGAGACGCACGTAAAATTGGAAATATCGACGACGGAGACGAACGTCAAATCAATGCTTGTAAGGAGGAGTGCTATCCTTTATGATTTAGATCCATGCTAGTAACTCTGTCCAGTGTGACAGGGTGTGAGCCCGTCGCCACTTATAGTAGACAGTGGGTAACAATACAGGCCTCGAAATTGAAGCATGCCGCTTTCTTTACGATGTTTTCCTTTTCCGAAAAGCCAGTGCTGGTAGAAATTGATAAACGCTATAGGTTAGGTGTACTAAAAAATTAGCTCTGCCCTGATTACGACTTTGTGTAAGTGATTGTTTTTGCGAACATTATGTTTTGCGATATGATATTCAGCGACGGAGCGTCTCAGAATACATAAAAGCTTAATCGACTTGTCTTTTTTTTTTTTTTTTATTCATTTTTAATTATATGGGGGCTTTTAACCATGAGGTTATGTCAGCCCCATCGTGCCTTAACTTTAGAACTTTACAAAACAAAACAATGAAAACCTAAAAGAAATAAATCTAAACGCTACTACTAGAGTATTTTAACGAAAGATCGAAAGAGAAAGGGATCTGGTACAAAACCATGCAGAGTGAACCTCCTCGTATACCCTGGTTCAGTGGCATCTGTATTAGTAGGAAGTTAGTTAAAGTGGCTTTTAGGTTGAGATCCGGTCACATTCCACTCAATAAATTCGCATTTTTAATGAAAAAGGCACCCTCACCTAATTGCGAGGTGTGTGGTACAGTAGAAGATGTCCAGCATGTACTAGTGGAATGTGCCCGGAACCAATCGCAGAGGCTGTTACTGTATGATAGCTTGAAACTAAACCTTATGGATGTAGGCTCTTTTGTCACCATTTTGGCCGCCCCTACGTCGGGAGAGGCTAAAATGGTGTATATTTTTATTTAATCGACTTGTCTTGTAAACATTAAATATGTTAACGGACATAAAAGAACAGAAAACGGTTGACGTATGACAAAAAAAATAAAAACCTCGTGAGAAAAGTAATGAAGATTATCATTGTACGGAGTCTGGCCATCTGGTTGGATATTTTTGTTCGTATTTGTCACATTGTTTTGTTCATGATGGTGTTTCTTTGACTTTGTTTTTCACTTTCCGCTCCATTTATTCCAATTTGTTCGTACTTTAAGTTTGTCTGTTTAATCGAAGTATAGTAGATTACACACCGAGGGCAGGAAAGTAAGAAAGGTCTCGGATCTCATCTGAGGCTTTCTTATTTACTGCCCGAGGTTGGTATACTATTTTTCTCCTCGATGGAGGTGGAAAGCGGCAACGTCGTTTAGCGCAGCGGGACGTAAATTGACGCTTTCCGTCCGGAGGGAGAAAAGTAATTTAAATTGATGGGTGTTGTAATAAGACGCAAGGAAGTTATATCAGCCCGTCGCTTGCCGCGACAAGTAGTATGGAAAAAGCCGAGTCGCGTGTGAGTAGAGAAATCATACTAGACGCGCAGGAGCCGGGTCCTTATCAGTAAGGCTAGCATAGCAGCGCGACATAGCAAAGTTGCACCTCGCGCCTTATCTCTCTTTAGTCTTTACACATGGTGACATGGCGCGTAACAGAACGATAGAAAGGCGTTCTATAACGTTATCGCGTGCATCATGCTAGTCCCCTGATTTTAATTAATTATATCTGCTTACCTGAATGGCACATGGAGATTTGTATGTATGTATGACTTTATGCTAGGCATAAATAATAAGTTGTTTGTGTTAGATATTTTTATTACATCTACCAGACGGTCGTAAACTCGTTAGATCGAATGATGGGAATTTATTTATCAGTATATGAGTAGCGTACATTATTAATTTTCACACTCATCGTAAAACAACTTTAGAATCCTTACGAAAAAAAACATATTTTGAATCTTATAACCATGTCATAACGACCATGTTGTGTGAACGAAGTATGATAAGCTAAGTCGCGTTGGTGCAAAGAAATTAGGCGGTCAGTCGCTTCATCGCGCTAGATCGACGCAAGCGTTCGCTCCGTCGGTCGCCGTCGGTTGTGATCGGTCTTAAGTTCGTGTTGTGATCGATTTGTGATAGTGACAAATTGATGTGTTTTGTTTAGTGAGTGTTTGTGTTGTGATGTGACGAGGACAGTGTTGTGAACTTTATGTAAGTTTCTAAGCCTTATTAAGGGTGAAATTGATGTCATTAGCATCCTTTTAAACTAAGAGTCTACCCTTTAAACTGAACAGCTTTTACTATGGGAGCAAAACGATCGGAGCAAAAAGAAAATCTGCTGCTCTATACTAAACTGCAATGCGTACTCGACTCAAATGTATGCAACAGCTGATTTTTTTCGCTTTGATCGGTTTGCTCCCATAGTAAAAGTTGTTCAGATTGATGGGTACATTCTTATTAGTTTAATAGGATGCTAATGATATCAATTTCACTCTGTAGATTAAAAACTTCTTTAGTCGTTTGGAATTTCTATTGGTGCCTTATCAAAGTTCCGTTATCTAAAAACTGGTACTAAAAGAGCGAGCATATTATCTCCATAATTATGGAATGGTTTCTCTGTCCGTTTATATCTCCAGCATGTCTGTACGGATTTTGATGCGGTTTTCACCGTTACTCAGTGGATGTCCTCAAAAAGGTTTTCATTCTAATAGTTAAACGCTTTTATAATGACAGATTGATAATCTGATAATGTTAAAAGTTGACACTCTTTCGTATATTCTTTAGCTTTATATCTTTGTACATTTGTTTTCGTTTCTTGACTCGGGCATTACTTAAGAATTTGATAACATCCTGGCTAAGTGATAACTGATAACAATTGAGTAATACTGCATTAGTCTAGACTTTTTCAAGGCGATTATATCTATCTATAACGTCGCGCCTCTTTCCCATGTGGGGTAGGCAGAGACCAAGGTGCGCCATCTACTACGATCCTTGCATACCTCTTTTGCCTCATTAACATCCATACTGATTTGAGCGACTATGATTATATACCGACTATTATCGACTACTATCAAAGCAAACTTAGCAAGATTAGCTTTTAATATAACTTAGGGTTCAAGTCGAAATAATGTATATACTAATTTATGTGTAGGACATTAGCCCACAATATTAAGATGCTCTTCGTGGAATAGCTTATGCTCAAACTCAGGTTATTATAAATATCTAAACTATTATAAAACTGTAACTCAAGTGTGTCTGTACATTGAAGATATTTACAAAAAAAAGATTACGATATGGTTTTTAGGTATCCCTGACTCGAAATCAATCTTTTTTAGAAATTTTGTCTGTCTGTTTGTCTGTTTGTTTGTGAGTTTGTTTGTTTGTTTGTTCGCACATCACGCAAAAACTACTGAACCGATTTTGATGAAACTTTTTTTGTTAGATAGCTTATGATCTGACTTAAAATCTGGTATATAATTTGTGCGGACGACGTCGCGGGAAAACACTAGTTATATAAGGTCTAACAAAATTAGCTGAAACTATTTTAAGTGCATGATCAGACCATCAAACTGAACAACTTTCTCTATGGGACCAATATCAAAATCGCGAAAAAAAAATCTGCTGTTCCATACAAACCTCCTCGACCGAAATGTATGGGACTGCAGGTTTTTTTTTCGCGATTTCGGTATTGGTTCGGTAGAGAAAGTGGTTCAGTTTGATGGTCTGATCATCCCCTTAAAATAGTTTCACCTGATTTTGTTAGATCTTATATTATAAAAATATAATAAACCTGCACATGCTGAAAAAGACATTCTGGTGCGTACGTGTAGTCCACCAATCCGCATTGAACACGCATGGTGGACTGATACCCATACGTCTTGAGGGTAGGTATTGCCCTGCAGTGGGACGTAAATATGATGATAACAACGGTCATCGATCAACTGTCATATAACGGTTAAAGAAAACATCGTGAGGAAACCTACATACGCAGAAGAAGAAATTCTGATGCGTATGTGAAGTCTACCAATCCACATTGGGTACGCGTGGTGGGCCCAATCACCGAGGGTAGGTACCCTCCTAGAGGGTAGGCCTGTGCCCAGCAGTGGGACGTATATACAGGGTGTTTCATAAGTAAGAAATTAATCTCTTAAGGGGGTTGTTTAGACCGTCAAACTGAACAACTTTCTCTATGGGACCAACATCGAAATCGCGAAAAAATATATTTGATATCCCATACATATTTTAGCTCTAGTCGATTTGTAGAGTATAGAACATCATTTTTTTTTTCGCGATTTCGATATTGGTCCCATAGTGAAAGTTGTTCAGTTTGATGGTCTACACCACCCCCTTAAAGGTTTATTTGTATTTTTGTAACACCTTGTATAGGCTGAGGATGTTGATGACAACAACACCCGCAGGAAATATTGTGGTTCCCAGTAGATATCTTTTTACGTTTTAGTCATTCCTAAAAAAAAAAGTTTATGTCATAGAGAGACTCACGGGATGGGTGTGTCGAGGGCATGCTACAGTGTTACCAGAAATATAAAATTACGTGTCAAGGGCTCAATAACCTAATTTTGATGTTTCGTAAGCTCGTACCATGTGCTTGGAATAAATTATCAAAGAATGTTTGGTAGAGAATTGAAAGAAAGAAAAGTGGAAAGAATTGTGTATAACCTGTTGGTAATCCTAATAAACAAATTGAATTGAAATTGAATAGAGTGAACTGGGTATAGTTTGAATAACAATTTTCGTTTTTGTCTTTTTTCGGCTAGTAGGCTGAAATAAAGTTCTTATTTTGTTATTTTCCTTTTAGCGTCAGTCTGTAGTTTTTCTTTACTATGTTTTATAAATTAACACAAAATTCGTTTTTTTTTTCTTTTTGATGATTGATGAAATGATGAATGTTGACACAACATCTTTATTAAAACACTAGAGTGTACCCGCGACTTCGTCCGCCCAAATTATATACCAGATTTTAAGTCAAATCATAAGCTATCAAACAAAAAAGTTTCATCAAAATCGGTTCAAGAGTTTTCGCGTGATGCACAAACAAACAAACAAATGAACAGACTCAAAAAATCCAAAATTTTGTGATTTGGAATCAAGGACACCAAAAATCCATATCGTTATATTTTTCTTGTAATATCTTATATGTACAGAGACAGACATATTATTTCTCTCACATTTTTATAATAGTTTAGATAAATTGTTTTTCAAACTCCAAAAGTTATTAAAATGAAAAAGGACGGTAACAATTTGTTCGGAAATTTTTGTTACTTTAATTTTGGCTGGAAAAATGGTTATTTAAAAAAATAGTTAGTATTTCTCCCCTCCGGACGGAAAGCGTCAATTTTCGTCCCGCTGCGCTAATCGAAGTTGTCGCTTTCCACCTCCGTCGAGGAGAAAAATAGTATACTAACCTCGGACAGTAAATAAGAAAGCCTCAGAATCACATGTTTGTGAAATTACATGAGATCTGAGACCTTTCTTACTTTCCTGCCCTCGGTGATCTACTATATCTATCTCCACCTCTATTGAGCTTATTTTATTTTTGAAAATACCTAACCATGATTTCATAGTAATTTATATCCTGTTGTAGTCTTTGACGTAGTAGAATATTCGGAATGAACGTAAATAGGTCTCGATGAACTGGCGTTTGGCAAAAAGCCCAGTGTGAATAGTACACGAAAATACTTACGATAGTTTAACTACGACGCTATTAGGGAAGCGTTTACGGCTTATTCTCGGTACTAATTGTTTCCTATTGTTTTATATTTTCTATGTTTAGGTCGGGCGTTGGTCTAGATGAGACTAACTAATCAACATTAGTTAGTAAATTCCTACCTGCCAATTTGGACAGAATTTGAGCCCTGCTAGAGAAATATGGATATTATGATTGCAGAATACAATATTCGGAATTCAGAATTCCAAAGAATTTTGAAACATAAACGCGTTACACACTAATAGGGGGCTCTTCAGACCATCAAACTGAACCACTATCACAATGGGACCAAAATGGAAATCGCAGAAAAAAAATGTTCCAAAGAAATTTTTTATAGTTACCTACTTAGATCAAAATAAAATTAATGGATAGGCCATACGCGAACATTTCAAACTAGAAAAATGAGGCAAAACAAATGAAAGGTTTACTTCAAATTTGTATGCAAGTGACCTAGATTTGACAGATAATGGCGCTAGTTTGTATGGACCAAGTGCACCAGTAGTTTGCTTCAACTTACCGCGCTTTACGCCTATCCATTAATTTTATTTTGATCTAAGGTTACCTACTCGACTAAAATGTATCGAACAAGTGTTTTTTTCGCGATTTCAGTGTTGGTCCCTAAGTGAAAGTTGTTCAGTTTGATGGTTTGAAACACGCACTTAAGTATAACTCATTTAAGCCTATTAAAACTTATTTACGTTTAAACCTTTTATAGGTATTTAGATTATAATCAGACTACCCCCTCGAGGAATACAGTCGTAGGCATATGCTTATGCAAATATTCCTTTGTCATACCCGTTTCAATAGGTTTTGTTTGGTGTGTATGTATCAGCCAGCCATCCATCACAGCCCTTGATCAGTCCGTCTTCGGACATAGGCCTCCTCCTTATTTCTCCATGACGTTCTGTCAGTCTCCCTCTGCATCCAGTTGGGACCCGCGTGTCTTCTAATGTTTTTATGTATTTATTGATTTTTAATTAGGAAACGGTCTCAGTTGCTTCGAAGAAATTGCATTTTCTGATCAAGCCACCAATCTTATACTATTTTGCTGCCCTATATTTCGGAGATATGCGTTTTTTGTACGCAAATAACGAATATCGAATTTATTTAATGATGTAGGAGATGTATGATTATTGCATCATATCAACATATGGCCGGTAAAACAGATGCGGTTAATGTTATAAGTTTGTTTGTTCTACGGATTAGTTAAAATATGTGGGTCAGCAGGTCCCGTTGAAAATTGTAGAGCTAATATTAGTTTTGAAAGTAGAGTAAATTATCTACCTTGCCGGTGTTGTGAAATGTTTGGAAACGTTTTGGCAGGTGCTTCCGCTTATTAACTTTATGTATTTTTATGAATTTATGTTCACATTGTTACTTCGTCTATTTCAAGAAATTTATTGAAAGGTGCCACCATTTTTAAACCCTTAAGTTCATCTTATTTACTTTTTTAATGATTTTGTGAGCAAATCCTATAAATATTACAAATGAGAAATTGTCTATGTCTGTGTATTACGTTTCACTGCCAAACGGATAAACCGGTTTGGATGAAGTTTTGTATATAGAGATAGCTTGTACCCCGAGGAAGAACATAACCATACAAATTCAATGCAGATGCAGTCGCGTGTAGCCAGCAAATAACATTCATGTTATGGCACTATACGTACCTACCAACAGCGTGCAATAAATTCTAACTTGTACATAGACCCGTATTGTATTATCAACGTTATACAAAAGATACGTGTATCAGTATACAAAGCGCTTCTTAAATTCAATAAATCCAATCGGTCACGGCCAATAGACTTCCGTCATTCCTCATTTGAAAAAATGAATGGCAGTTCACTCTCGTTGGCGCCATATTAATGTCTACCCCATGTAAAATGTCCTGTAAATAATGCAATTTTTGACTTTATGTCCTTCCTATAAGAGCTTAAAAAGGGGACTTGTTAGAGGCATTATAGTACGTCTTTCAGTGAGTAGCGTGACGGATGCGCTTGCGCATCTGATTTATATCTAGCCCTTTGATGTACTTTGTTGTCAAATATACGTTTGTTTTCTGGTTAATGTGTCTGTGAAATTGGTTCGTTAGATGCTCTGTGAAACATAGTTGTTTATTTATGGTTTTGGATTTTAATTAAAAATGGAGGAGGAACGATACAGGACTAAAAATCAGTTGCAGAAACGAAAAAATAGTTCCTCCATTAAATCTCTTGCTGTCACTTTTTGTCTTGTTGACGTATGAAAAGCTAGCAAGAGATTTAATGGAGGATTAGTATAGTATAGCCATAGAGAAATTACACGCTCCTCTCCATGAGTATAGCCCATCTATTTGGCCTCCGTAAAGTAATTTCTGCAGATCACAGGCACATTTTGTAGAAATACAGTGTTTGTTGCGTTAAAGGGTGATTGTACATTATGATACTGAACAACTTTCGCCAAGAAACCTTTAGGAATTTAGCAAAGTAAAATTTGAATCAGCTATCAGTTGATCGATTGTTTGTATGAAAAGTTGAGATTTTGTTTGCGAATTTCCCTTCGGTTCCTTGGGGAAAGTTGTTCAGTATCATGAGTACAATAACCCTTCAAAACAATGCATCTGTCTACACTTACACCGTGTAATGAACCAGGCTTTTTCCTTCAAGATTTATTTTCTAATGTTTTGATACGTTTTAGCGCAAAGTTCTAGGGTTTAATTCCGTATCGAAGATAGTAATGGCGTAAATAGTGAAGCGAAATAGTCTATGAATAATCCACTGAGCTATAAATGTTTGATAGACTTAGTAGTAAGCGAAAGCGGTTTTGCATTTTACAGTAACACCCTTGGCATTTAAATGTAAGAGCTAATCATGAGAATATAATGCTAATATATACGTAACCATCACTTCACTACATATTGCAATTTAAAGTCGCGTTTGCCTGTTGTCCTATCTGTCCGTAAAGGCTAATCTCAGAAACTGCTGTAGGGATTTTGATATGGTTTTCACTAATAAACAGATTGATTCACGAGGAAGATTTGTGTACCCGTGCGAAGCCGGGGCGGGTCGCTAGCTTTATCTATACAGGACGTAACAAAACGCCCTAGCAATACTTAAGGGGGTGCTTCAACCATGAAACTGTATAACTTTCGCAATGGAGCAAACTTCGAAATCGCGAAAAAAAATCATCTGTCCCATACATTTTAGTAGATTCTGTACAGCAGTTTTGTATGGGACAGGTGATTTTTTTCTCGCGATATCGATGTTTGTCGATCGATCTTTGTGGTGGTCATTATTATGTTTTTGTGTGTTTTCGTGTGTAGTCACACAAATTCAGATAAATTAGCCTTATCCCTTCCTCTCACCCTTATCCGTAAGAGGATACTTTTGCCCTGCAGTGGGATCCTACAGGCTTCAGCTTTTTTTCCTACTCCTTAGCCTTTTGTAAGCCAAGAACTACGCTATCTAAATTATCTTTCTGCAAGAATAGATTCTTACTAAAACAATTTAGCGTTCTCCTACATCTTTTGACTTAAACCGCATCTATGTTAATAGCATGAAAATAGGGCAGTACCTACGAATGAGAAATACGTTTAGAGGTAAACATTCTTGTTTTATTGACTACATGCTTTCATTACAAGTTTTATTCTACTATTCAAACTATCTGCAATGGGTTTCAGTAGGTATGTGTGATAGAAATGAAATGAAACTGGCTCTGTAATATATTTTTATACAAGACAAGATTTTACCCGCGTCTTTGTCCGCACCAGCTCTCGTCATCGTAGAAAAGGTTATAACACCAACCAACCAACCACCAACCTGGTAATACTTGCCAGTTTTTATGTCTAAACATAAACTTTTAAACACAAAAAGTATCATCAAAATCGATCCAGTAGTTTTTTCGTGATGATCGAACAAACAAACAGCCAAAAAATTCAAAAATCTGCGATTTTGACCTTCAGTTTTTCGGTCTAATCATAAGCTGTAGACACAAAAAGTTTCATGAAAATCAATCCTGTAGTTTTAGCAACTTTAACAAACAGATGGACAAAAAAAAAATCGTTTTTACAATGTATAGACACACTTCTGTTACAGTTTTATAATAGTTTAAAAGATTGCTATATTGATAGCTATATAAGAGGCGATGAGAACAGACAATAGATGATGAAAACAAAAAATATTAAGTTTTACTGGGTTGATGATGATGCATTTTTTGAATGATTAATTTTTTGGTGAACCTTTAAATACCTATATAATCTTTTAATTTGGCTAGGTGATAGAAATGCTCTCCTGAAGAAAGCCGCCAATTTTGAACCGTTTCCATATTAGACGACAGGCTTAGATTAGAGCGGACTTAAAACCATTCAAGTTGAAACGATCTGTTCTTGATTTCTTGGCTTATTTTCTCATTTATGCCATCATTAACTAGAAACAAGCTTCAAAACCAATAAATCTTAGCAATTAACTCTCTACTTAGCGATTTGTAATGTTCACTAGCGCATGAAATAGTTCTTTTTCAAACATTGTACCGTGTTTCAATTTCCGATTGCGGTAATTTGTAGCAAAGCTGGTATTTAATTTCAAGGGTAGACGTAGACACACATAGTTGTCTAGCGTTACAAAAGATCTCAACTCAAGTATATGTTCATTCTATTTGTTTATTTTTACCGCGTGGGCTCCACCACCCCATTACTTTCTGTGGGTGTCATATGAAGTACGGGAGGTTTCATAAGCACTGTTTTCGTGTCTGAAAGGCTAACCTTTACCACTTGACACACGTCATTCCATCTTGAAACTTTCGATATGCTAAAGGTGAGCCTTGCTGTAATGTAACTACACGCTTAAAGCTTCGGTACACAGAGGCGGTTCGGCGGGAAAGCGGTCCGGGGGCGGACCTGCGGGAAGCTAATATCTCCGAACCCGCGCTTATTTCTCTGTGGAAAACCAACTCGGTCATGACCACCACACCACACACTAAAAAACACACAAAAATCTTCGCGGGTTCAGAGATATTAGCTTCCCTCAGGTCCGCCCCTGGACCGCTTTCCCGCAGTACCGCCTGTGTGTGAACGAAGCTTAAAACCTTAAAAAGATAGTTGGCAGTTGTTGCAAATACGTTGACCACCGCGAAAGGGATTAGTGTCGTGATCTGCGGCTTTTCGCGATACTAAAATTTTTTGCTCCTGGCATTTTGCGTACTTATCTGGGTTTATTTGCGTGTCAGTTTTTTCTGTAATTTTTCGTTCCTGTCATTTTGCGTGTCTGACCTTTTATGTATCTGACGTAGGTAATAAAAAAAAATTTGCATTTTGCGTATCTGTCATTTTCCGTAGGTATCTGATATTATGTGTGCAAACCGTGAGTTTGATTGTAAAGTATTTATTTTAACAGAATATTTTTACAGAGTAGAAAATTGAGTTTATCTCTAAAGATATGTTTTCGTGTCCTTGATCTATTTTATACAATATTAATTTATATTTGAAGCTATCTGTGCCAATAATCACTTTATCTTGTATCATAGCGTTGCCGTTGAATAGCTTTTGTGAAGAAAATTGTCCGTCTAGTGACCGGCTGCAACCAATTCACTCATCCGCAGCTCTGGATTGGATTACTGATCCACTTGGGCCTTCCCATTTGGTTCATGCAACGGGAGATTATTATACTGGATACGTTTTCCTTCTCGACATTTATTAGTTCACGGATTTTAATAACATAAACGTTTAATGATACCTATATCCCTATGGAACTTTGAAAAAAATGTATGGTAGTATACTTTTAGTTCCAAACACACAAAAAATTTCATGAAAATCGGAAATGAAACAAACAGATAAACAGACAAAACAAAAAAATCTGTCATTTGATATACAAACTTCTGTTCGGTACAGTCTACGAACAAATAATTTATTTAGGTACAGGTAGGGTTCAGTTTTACAATAGTGTACGTAAAGTGTAGATTTATCATCTGCGTGTATAGGTACTTTAGATAATTGCGATTATTTAAACTTTCCAGTTTCAATTTCTGACTTGAATATATTTCTGATGATCTAGTTTCCAAAAAAAAATTTTTCTTTCGACTCATTTTATACAAGGTGTTACAAAACTACAAATAAACATTTAAGGGGGTGGTGTAGACCATCAAACTGAACAACTTTCACTATGGGACTAACATCGAAATCGCGAAAAAAAAAAATTATGTTCTATACTCTACAAATCTACTACAGCTAAAATATGTATGGCATTTAAAATTATTTTTTTCGCGATTTCGATGTTGGTCCCATAGAGATAGTTGTTCAGTTAGGTGGTCTAAACAACCCCCTTATGAGTTTCAAAAATTTATTGTTACTTATGAAACACCTTGTATAAGTATTCAAAAGATAGGTTAAACCGTTATATTTTGTCATTTTGCATACCATTTCCAGTTTCACTTTCAGACTAGAATTTATTTCTAATGATCTTGTATTACAAAAATTAACAGTTTTTCTTTCGGCTCATATTTTATATCCTGCTATTATACCGATATATTTTAACATTTTGTATACTGTTAATATATCTTCAGGAATCGCTCAGAACTGTCTCTTGGACCCCTATTTTAATGCGATCGTCCGTCGTAGCCATTCAAATTCCCTATTACTCAATTGTGAGCGCTTATCACGGACACGATGACAATAAGATGAGCTAAATATAGATATCTATTTGGAAGCTAGATTAATCTTTTCTTAAACGTTCACAAGTGGTCTCATTTGTTTCGTCTATTGTCTGGTTACGTCCTTTAATTCGCTTAGATCTTTGTATCTATCTGCCTAAATTAGATGTAGGTACCAACTGTTCCAAATTTATTTCGCTGATTCTATTTTCATCGCTTGTAATTTTCAAGCTGTAGAAATAAGTTTAATAATTGAAAATACGTTTTTTTCTGGATTGTTTGAATATCAATCAATCAATCAATTATACTTTATTTTACACAAACAAAACATAATATATACAGAGAGAAAACAAACAGGAAATACAGAAGGTACAAAAAATAGGCGGTCTTGTCGCTAAGAAGCGCTTTCTTCCAGACAACCTTCGACCTTTCCTTTCTTGAATATATAGGGTCCAACTTAATATGCTGACACTTTTTTAAGAGGATGATCAGACCGTCAAACTGAACATCTTTCTCTATGAGACCAACATCCAAATCGCGAAAAAAAAATCAGCTCTTCCATACAAAACTGCAAACCTACTCGAGCCAAATGTATGGGACAGCAAATATTTTTTTCGCGATTTTGATGTTGGTCCCATAGAGAAAGTTGTTCAGTTTGTTGGTCTGAACATCTCCTTAAAAAAGTGTCAGCATATTAAGAAGGACCCTGTAGTTGTGTGTATGAAATGAAAACATGAATGAAGGGTCAAAATGAAGGACGTATGAATAAGCTACGTGTTACAAATTAAATATTGATTTCGAGATTGTATTTATCGAATCAAATCAAATCAACAATTTGTATTCAAAATAATATCACATAGATAACTTTCTGACGTCATTTTTGATTCTACCACCGCTTCGGAATGTGTTCCGTTGTAGAGAAGATGCGGCCAGAAACTCTACAACACACTTCTTTTAAACAAAACAAAATATACAAAGGACAAATATTGAATTACATAGTGTAAAATTGTCAAGACCAGACATTTGTCATAATTCTGTGCATGGATTTACCTATACCTACCTAAGTCGTTCATTTTGTACATTTCGCTCTATAATTGGCGATTTACTAATAGTGGGTAGTAGGTATTTAATTACATGTAAAACATTGTAGAAACTAACCGATATTCCATCCTGAAACGTAAATTGCTAAATGTGAACATTGCTACAACTACATTCTTCACAAAGTTGGTATTTGTAGCAATGTTTCTGACCACACCGAAAGGGATTACGGTCGTGAGTTTGTTTGTATGTAGAAACTATGTTTTAGCGAGTGGAACCAACACTGATGAATGATTGATATGTCATCCACATCATGACATCAATCATCAAAATGTAGACACTTTGTTTTCCATTATAATTATATTCGGAGCAAGTATTATACTTATTGTTTAGATTTTTAAAATGTTTGTTTCTTCCACAGCCCACTCCCCCCAAGAAACCTCCTCGGAGGAATCTATCAGTGTCTCCCACACATGCCAACTCTCCTTCGTCGGGGTACAGCTATGAGCTGAGACCCCATGCGAGGAGTCAAGACGACTTAGATGATATTCAGGTAAACAACCTTCAGCTTATACAGAGTGAAATTTAAACTAAGAGTCTACCCATCAAACTGAACAACTTTTACTATGGGAGCAAACCGATCGGAGCAAAAGAAAAATCCGCTGTTCCCATGCTGTTCCATTCTAAACTGCAATGCCTACTCGACGCAAATGTATGAAACGGCTGATTATTTTTTTGCTCCGATTGGTTTGCTCCCATAGAAAAAGTTGTTCAGTTCGATGGGTAGACTCTTAGTTTTATAGGATGCTAATGATATCAATTTCACCCTGTAGATAAAAAATGTACTAAGCTAAGGTATACAATACTCGTCTAACATCTTGGCTCTGAAGGATCTATTCTTATTATTTTCGTTAGAAGTTTGGTGTCACTGGCCCTTTCTACAATGACAGTGAAGCTAATGTTTTGCTGTGTTTGGTACAAATTTGATAAAACAAACAAAAAAATTAGGAACAAGTTTTCTTACGATGTTTTTGACCTGAAAAAACTCTTTGGTTGATCACCACTATCACTGCAAGATACGATTATGGTGAGGTTGTCTACCTCATATTTCATATTTTGAATCAGAATTGCTTTTTAGCGTAAGCAGGTTTCCTCAAGATCTTTTCCTTCACCGTTTTCGACCGGATACATAAAAAAACTAATATACTTGTTTGAACCATTTCGCCAAACAGGTACTTTTGCTGAATCCTACAAAACCAACACGACTATCTCCTTGTTGCAGGGTGCTAAACACTACCTCAAACACGGTCGATCTGTCGACCAATACGTTGACGGTAAACTGTCCTACTCAGAATACGAGGAAAACCACAACTCCCCCAGAATAGCCCCCGTACCTAACCCGCGGCCCAGCCTCAAGAATAGATCCCAACCCGTAGCAATAACGGCTATGTACGAAAATGTCGCCATAAAGGAACAAAATCCAAGGCGAAAACTCAGAAGAAATATCACATCGCAATACGAGAATTTCGAACCTAGAATGGAGAACAGAGTTCGGAAATACTCCAATCAGGAGCGGTCTTCTCTAGAAAGTCTGTTAGACGACCAATCGATGAATAGTCCGAGTGATTGTGAAAGGTACGAGGGGCAAAGAGTTGTTCCTCTGTCTCCGACGCATTATAAACAGCCTCCAACGCCTGATCACCCGCCACCGACTGCCAAGCAGGCGGAGAACAGCATACATGAGACGATCAGGCCTCTGAGTCAGGTTAGTAAGCCTGATTGAAGCATTTATTTAGTTAGATGGCATCTTGGTTGACTTTGACTATACAGTGTAGACAATACGCGTTACTACTTTAAAGGGTGATTGTTCTCATGATACTGAAGTTTCCCAAGAAATTTTAGTTAAAAATTTTGACTTGAAATACTCAATGTCGTCGAACGAAAAATTTTTTATGTGATTTTTTTAAATTTTCCCTATTATTATAAGAGATAAGTGTACTTTTTGCAACCATCAGCAGCAAGGCTGATTCAGTGTTTATGTGGTGTAGAGCATCTCTGTGATGGGGATGGACCAGGTCTGCCTGCATAACTTCAGTCGGTTTAGGAGTTACAGACGTTTAAAGGTCTGGAAAAAAATTACGAACAGCTGCAGGGCTGATCGTATGATATTATTGTAGTATGCACTGTAGCCATGTGAACACTACAAAAACTGACATGGTTCATCAGTCGGTTTCGGAGTTACTGACGTTCAAAGGTCTGACCTTTGAACGGCTGTATCTCCTAAACCGACTGGCAGTTCATGTCAGTTTTTGTACTTTTCGCATAGCTACAGTGCATACTACAATAATATCATACGATCAGCCTTGCTGTGGATCGTAATTTTTTTCCAGACCTTTAAACGTCTGTAACTCCTAAACCGACTGAAGTTATGCAGGCAGACCTGGTCCATCCCCATCACACAGATGCTCTACACCACATAAACACTGAATCGGCCTTGCTGCTGATGGTTGCAAAAAGTACACTTATCTCTTAGTCTATATGTTCCTTTGTAAACATAGGGAAAATTGTTTTGTATCATGAGTACAATAACCTCTTAGAAATGCAACTTTCTACACTTACACCCTGTACTTGTCTCTCAGAATACAGAATAAACCAGAAACCGTAAACGCGCTTGAAAGTGAGGCACTCACAACAACTCCAAATTGGAGTGGCTCGATATCTAGTCAGTCAGTCGATGGCCGACGCGCGCATCGGTAATTACTGAATAAAATCCTAATTAAATAGATAAATTAATCCTATCTATTAAATAGATTAGGATTTTTTTTGAGTAATTAATTAATGTGTGAAGAGTGGGCGTGGCGGTGTTGTGACATTGTTTTGGACACAGCGCACTGCGTACAAATGTAATCGAACACTCCTTCTGGTTTATTCTGTATTGTGTGTGAGACTTGTCTATAAGTTATAACTGATAATGATAACCTATAGTCTGCAACTGTTGCATATTATTTTTAATCAATTAGATTAAAATAAAAACAAAACAACAACCAATGCCATTTTACATGTTTTTTTAAGTTTGTTTATGTTGCACTGCAACTGCACTTTAAAACTGAATCCTCAACAGAAAACGTCACAAATGCACAATTCGATTATGAAGTTGAGATAAATCCTATTTGTATGTTCATGTAATAAGTGTTTACGTAATGCATGTTAGTAAATAATAACCAATTAAGATACGTACATTTATTGAAGGTAGCTAAATAATTGCCAACTCTGTTGATATAAGTGGGTTAGACTTCGGGGCGTTTGAACGCCATAATTTATCTGGCCGAAACCTTTCGTCTTGTTTATTCTTATGGCCTTCAAACGCCATGTATGCCTCTTCTTGAAAGTCCAGCATAGGTAGCACGACACCGTGATAAAGCGCTATCACACCTTCGCTCTCTTTCTATTTGCAAGTGAACGAACGAGATAAAAGACGTGATACAGCCGTATCACGTGTCGCATGCTACCAGTGCAGGAGCTTTATAATACCTAGAGCTTTAAAATTGTATGCCATTATAAACAAAATGAAAATGTTCGGCCACTTAAATTATGTCGTTCTAACGCCCGCCCTGAAGATTGACACAAGTGTATGGTGAAAATAATTGTTTATCTACTTTCTTTGCTGATAACTCAATGATAATTTTCATTATATTATATCGTTATAGTTCGTATCACCCGGTAAACATGCATGAGCACGATTTAATTATTGCCTTCATTTTTTATTTTTTATTTAAAAGAATGTGTTTCTATTATTTTTTCAAATATTTCAGCTTATAATGGAGGTTGTAGAAGAAATAAGAATTAGGAAAAAATCGCAGGGTGACATTAAGAATAGTTGATAGATTAAACATAGTTTTTTACACGTGAAGAAATTATCTTATTTTAACACCCCCTAGTCTATAGTTTTTGCTACTGGTGCTTATCATAGTTGTTCTGAAATATATATAGTTTGTGTTGTCTGTAAATTTAACATTTTATTTTGTATTTGCTAAAAGTATTCCTTAAGGTGCTATAAATAAGAATGTCCCTATTTCAGAATTTAACGAATTAAATATTGACACTAAATATTTTAATAAGATAAGAAATAAGATTTGTTGAATCGATTATAGAATAATTTTCTGTTATCTTTCCGTCATTCTTGTTTTGTTCCAAATGCATTTTTCGCATTTTTTTACTTTGATTTACTATAAGGATTAGTTTTAAAGTTATTTTCATTAATCACTTTTACCAACATGACAGTATATTGTTGAAATAAAATAATTAAGATTAACTACTTACTTACAATTTAGAGATAATAAATAAACACGAATTGGAAGATTAAGTAACGCTTTGTAATTGTGGGAAAAAGACAGGTAGTGAAAAATTATTAGACTGACGAAAATTCCTAAATACTTTTTCCAAAAGATTTTTTGCTACATTTTATTAGCAAGTTTTATTGTAATTTTTCATGTATTATTTTAGTTTTATTAAGTTTCCATAGTAATAAATTATTTTATCTTGATTTTTCATTGTTTTATTTTATTATTATTTTATTTTGCTTTCAGTGTTATGCACAATTTGTTTACACTTTGATTTAAAAAAAAAAGGACCAGTATATGCCAGCTTCTGTTAATAATATATACAATTCATAATAAGCTATTTAAATAGGTTTTCAATGAGGCTCCCGAGGCTCCCGGTGGAGGAGAAGCCTCAGAGCCAGCAGGATCAGAAAGTGAAGAAGAAATTACGGGAGATGAGATAGTGAAAGCGTTAAAGACTATGAAACTGGGTAAAGCTGCAGGGTATGACAGAGTAAGCGTCGAAATGCTGAGAAGTGGCAAGAGTGTAGTAGCAAGTTTGCTGTGGAAACTTTTTAATATTTGCTGGAGGGACGGCCGAGTACCAGATGACTGGTGCAAAGCCGTCATCGTCCCACTTTATAAAGGCAAAGGTTCACAGCAAGAGTGCAAAAACTACCGCGGCATCAGCCTTCTCAGTGTTGTTGGCAAACTGTTTGCGAAAGTGGTGATTGAAAGAGTGATGAATGAAACAGATGAAAAATTGTGGGATGTACAAGCCGGATTCGAGGGCGTCCGAGGAGAACTTACCACGACCAAATAAATGGTCTTCTCCGAAAAGGACAAGTGCGTAGCACCCTCAACCGACGGAAGTGCATGAAGAGATGTATGAATGTGGATGAGGCGAGAGAAGTGTGTCAGAATCGTAGTGTGTGGCGAGCCGTAGTCTCTGCCTACCCCAGTGGGATAGTGGCGTGAGTATATGTATGTATGTATGTTTCAATGAGCCTTGCACACAATGTTTGGAGATGAACTAGCGAACATTTTAAGATTTTTAAGCTAAGTATTTATTTGCAATATTTTGACCAAATTATTAAGTAAATAAGTACATCAGATTATTTTTACAAACAAGTGTATTGTTCGTACTGAAATTTTGGCTAGTTCATCCCTGGACAAACTATGTACGTATTCAAGTTACTACATAGTACATAATTAGCTACTCTTGGAGGTTTCATCGTGATTCGTTGTAACAACGAATCACTGCGAACAAATACAATATACCCTACTACAGCCAGCTCTGGTGATGCAATAGCTGGGTTCCAAAACCTTTAGGGCTACGGAACACTCTTAGCCCTTTTAGCTTATGGAAACATAAATACACTTTCAGTCACTGTCATGGCAGAACATGAGCATGACGATATGTGTTAGAAAATACTCGTTGTGACGTGGTGGTGTAGTGCCTAGTTTGGTACCCCTGGCCTTCCGTCAAGGTCAGCGTCCTTGGTCGGTGGTTCGATCCTAGCCTGGATGAATCTCATACCACTGAGTTTTACTGGTTTTTCGGTGAAGGAAAACATTAGGAGAAAACCCACATGGCATAATTTCGTATTGTTTTTTTTCTTATTGCTGTCTCCCGTTTGCAATGGAGGGAAGTCGGATATTTCTTTTTCCTACTCCTCCTATCTTCTTTGATTAATTCATTGCGGGTTCCAAGACAGATTAGAGTCACCCTCGGGCTCGCTGGACTTCGTTGTCTAGTGTTGTGAATGGTCGCCGCTGTTGATCCTGGTTTACAGGATTACAGTGGAGGGAATGTGTGGTGGGCATATGACAAAAAAAAACGCTTTTGTTTTTTTTGCTATTTCATGGTTGGTCTTATAGTAACTAATAGTTGTTCAGTTTGATTGTCTGAAGCACCTAAAGTATGTAACCACTCTAAAGTATGTAAACCATTTAGTTTATACCCTGTATTAACCAACCCGGCCAAGTGTGTAGTGTAGTGAAAGGAATGACAATAAATCAAAGGTAATGCAATTTGTAATAAGAGTAAAAAACCCTTGCGGGAAAGCTCATGCGGTTCATTTGGTCGATGAGTGCGTCCAAATGAACCAAGAAAATTAACCGCTCGCTGATAATAAAATTAATGTAACTTATTCGTGGAACCCAGCTCACTTTTCCACGGAACCCACTTTAGGAATCGCTTAGTTATAGGGCACTGTAAGTTCTCGGAGGCTGTGAGTTTGCAGTGAGACTCATTTGGAGACAACTAATATGATACCTACCTGTTATATACAGGGTGTCCCAAAACTCCAATGTCAAGCTGAAAAGAGGAAATGTAAGGTGAGTTTATAACTATTCAGGGAAAAATAAAAAAGAAATTAAGTTAGAGAGATTTTGAAATTTTGCCTTTTTTAGCATTGGATAAATCACCTCCCTGCGCTCAACTTTTAGATGTAGTAGGTAACTAAAAATTTTTAATTTTTCATAAAGGCGTTGCACGTTCATTAATTTTAGTATGGAATTATTATTTTGAAATCGGGTTGTTCTACGAAAAAAAAAAATTATATTACTGCTTATTGAAAAGTAGAAGTGCCAAGTGCGATACAATTTTGAAAACTTGATTAAAGTGTCAAACTTTTGAAATAACTTGCCAGTTTTGAATTAGGTCCACTAAAAAGGTTATTCTGGATTGCATTGCGTAACAAGTATTTTTATGAAAAAATTTACAAATTTGTAGTTACTACATTTAAAAGTTGAGCGCAGGGTGGCGATTTTTCCCATGTTAAAAAAATGACAAATCTCGAAAACTATCAAACTTGTTTTTTTTTAATATTTTTCCCTGTAACAGTTACGAGCTCACCTATCTTCTGTTTTCGGCTTGATGTTGAGTTTTGGGACACTCTGTATAAGAATCATCTACGCTACGTAACTAGCAAAGACCTAAAAAGTCGTTGTTGATATTATTCGATCGATGATGTAGGTACGCATCTTATCAAGTAACTTGTATCGATAAAGAAAAAGTATCACGACCTAGTTACTAATGTTTACTATCGAATATCGATTCAAAGTATCTCTATTGTATTAGAGCGCCTGCTATATTAAATGAAGCAAAGTTATAGACGGTACTTCAGGTGAGTAAGATGAACCCAAGGCGCTTTGAACGCGTGAGACCGAGGTACGTAGGCACTTATGTTATTTATGCTCACGTATAGGTTGACTTACCGGGGGAAAAGACTGAATTTTTCAGAATTTTATGTATATCGTCGTTGCGACTCCTATCACTTTTTTCGAAATTTCGCTTTTTATGTTAATGCATAATTTATGAACTCCCATGTCAAAATAACAACAATTTCACGGCTATTCTACAGTTTTGGCAATTTAAAATCTCATTTTCCCAACACTTTTATGAACTCCCATGTCAAAATAACAACAATTTCACGGCTATTCTACAGTTTTGGCAATTTAAAATCTCATTTTCCCAACACTTCTACATTTTGCACATAGGAGATCAAGTCGCAACAACGATATTCATAATATCCACATTTCATTAGTTGCGACCAAACTGTCCCACGTGGGAAACAGGTAGTGAACCTATCGATCGCGTCATCGTCGCCAGAAAAGTAAGTATTTATAACTATTAATAATCTGTGCATTAAAACTTAACGCCCTCAAGGAGGGGTGCCTTGAGGGCCTGGGACGTATATAAGCTGATGATGATGATGATCGAGCCACCGGCCACACCCACCGGTGGATGTCACGGTATCGGGCACTGATGTAGCGAGTGGTGGCCACCACTGGCCTCACGTGTGTAGTAAATGTCGTTGTGTGCGGCAAAGTCCCTACAAAATGTTTGAAAAAGGGTTGTGAACTGCTTGTCGTTAGTGGCTCGTTTCCGACGAGCCTAAAAGTGGGTAACTATGAATAATATGAAGGTTGAGTAGTACTCTATCTATTCTTAAATTTTGAATCTCAGACTTGGTCCCGCAATCTTAACCCATATGCACGTCGGTCGCCTGCGCCTTTAGACATGACTGACGTGTCGCGTATGCGCGCGTTGCAGGGCTACCATCGAAATCGAGAAAAAATATCTGCTGTTTCATAGAAAACGTCCATGGTACACGAACACGACCTACTTAAATGTTTAGCAGATTTTTTTTCGTATTTTCAATTTTGGGTCCAGTTTGATCCCTGTGCAATATGTAACGCATTTCATTTTACATCTGTATAAGTTACTCTTATGTATAGATAGACATACGTATCGTAGGTAAACGTCGCGCAATCGTTCTCACGACTTATGTTATGCTTACGATTTTTAAGGGGATGATCTGACCATCATGTTAAACAACTTTATGATATCACATCAAAATCGGGGGAATAAATCTGCTGTTCCAGATACAAAACACAAAACTGCAAGCTTATTCGACCCAAATGTAGTAGTATAACTATTCTTAGTAGTATTTAAATAGTTATTAATTATTCTTATGGTTAGACCCATAGAGAAAGTTCTTTAATTATTAGTTAACTAGTTAGATGGCCTGAAAAAAGACCATAAAAATTGTTAGCATATTAAGAAGGACCCTGTATCGTCAAGCCGAAAACAAGATAGACCAGTTTATAACTATTCAGAAAAGTAAGACAAAAATTGTAAGATTGGTTTTTTCACAATTTTTTTTTTTTTTAATATTTTTCCTTGAACACAGTTTCTCCCGTTTTCTGCGTGACGTTGAGTTTTGGGACACCCTGTATAACCACACCTACCTACTTACATATAACCGGGTACCTGATTGAATGCACGCACTAGCGTTTCTTTGATCTAAAAATCGACCTCCAACTTCAGGCGTCCCTTTTCCAACAGGAATACAAACGACGCTCAGTCCTCCGCGACAGCCAGACAGAGACAGAAATGTGTCTACTCCGGGCCGCGTCAGCAGCATCAGTCGCCAGTGGCGCCACAGACCGAAGCGGCAACACCGACAACTGCGTAGAGGAGTACGTCTGCGATGTGCCATTTGCTGGTAAGTGGTAGTTTTAAGCTGGATTTAAAGTACCTTTATGGCATTGGTGGGGTACATTGCTCGCAGAACCGATGGGGCCGAAGAGTTATCTCAGGAGGCCTATGTCCAGCAGTGGATGTCCATCGGCTGAGATGATGATGATAAGTACCTATAGGAAGGGAGTCGCGTTGCAAGTTTTGACGCGAGCGGTTGTCTTTCGCTTGGTGTTAGCGCGGTTTGCTGTTTCGCTTGCCACGAGGCTCTGCAATTTCTTCTGTGTTTTTGAACAAAAACAATCCTTGAGATTGGGATAGATACTCCCACAAACTACTTGACACTGGCGGAAATCTGGTGCTAACGCACAGGCAAGTTAATTAAAAGGTTAAAGTCAGGACAAGTCTGATTCAAGGCTTATATCTAGGGTCTGAATGAAAGGCTAAAGCTTCACTGAACTTTGTAGGTACAGCTCTCTATAAAATAAGGTATAAGATCTGCCAAACAAGTTATCTACTTATCCGAATCCTTCGAAAAGTTCCGCTTACCCACTATACGTTTAGACTTGATTCTAAATGTCGACAGTAGTTTCTACTACTTAGTTTCCGAGTACAGTGACTGCCATTTCCAACCGACAGTAAAGTTTTCGAAAATAATAAACGAAGTGGCGGTATTTTTGAAGCGCCAATCAGTAGTTTCCCTATTTTGTGTTTGCATTGTAAATATAGCAACACCGCACGCGCCAGCGGGTTGCCAGACGGTAAACAAAAATGTTAACCATTTCTCTACTAAAAATTCGGTAGCGAAATGCGCCAATATTTGGTAAGTGACGGAAACTTTATATTTCAATCTCGTTACCTAATTTTATTTTAAATTGGGTTTATTTTAATAGTATCATCTAAGCAGTACCTATTTTATTTAATTATGTGAATAAACTTACGACCATAATGCATTTTGGGGTATTCAGAAACTTTGCTACAACTGCAAACTATCTTGTAAGAGTGCAGTCGTAGAAAGTCTCATCTTTAGCATATTGAAGGTATCAGTATGGAATGAGGATATGAAGGAAATATAACACACACCTATACATAATTATGTTATGTGGTTCATTAGAATTATAAGTGATTATGTTTACTTAGGTTAGGTACCTATCT
The DNA here is from genome assembly GCA_963693445.1 of Agonopterix heracliana. Taxonomy (NCBI): domain Eukaryota; kingdom Metazoa; phylum Arthropoda; class Insecta; order Lepidoptera; family Depressariidae; genus Agonopterix; species Agonopterix heracliana. The sequence continues at coordinate 8,627,066 of OY856321.1, forward strand.
AACTACGTAGATTAAGTACAAATTATTTCGGGAAAATATTACGTGTTCTTTTAAAAAAGGCGCTACTTTGTAAAACAACGTAGTTCCCCGAATATGTTAAAACTCTATGTCTCTATAGTACTAAATCGAATTAAGGTAGGTTAGTAATTTATTTATAATCGACAGTATAGGTAGACAGTATGTTATGGTCGACTCCCTTTTATCTTCTTTGGTGAGAGGAGGCCTTTGCCCTGCAGTGGAATCCAACATGCTATAAATTATGTTGTACCTACCAAAGGTTCTGGCTTTTTATACCTTGTATTATTATAGTAGTAGTATTTAATTTAGTAATTTAAAATCAAAGCTCTACCTAGCTTCAACAAATCAACTTCATTACCATCGGAATGCATTCACAAAGTAGGTCTTTAACTCGCTACGCATGAAGGCAATTACTTTTTTATGAATCAATCAATCTCTATCAACATCTACCGCTATTAGCAATAAGTACTTACTCTCGTGTAATAAGTACTTACACACGCGCTGTTGCGAAGGGATATTAAATTCTTGAAGGCAGAGCCGGATTCATACAGGCGAAATACGCCTCTGGGGCCCCCCGCAATATCCAGTCAAATGACCCTGCGAACCACGTACCCAATAGTTGAGGTAAGGGCACTATTTAATCCGACTTACATGCACTGAGTCATTATCATAATTATTTCAGTCAAAAGACATTCGTTGCTGTACAAAGGCCTTCCCCGTTGTTTTTCTAATAACGGATTTTATGCATCTTGAATTCGTTAGCTCTCCGCGATCTTCATAAGACTCTGCACTGGGGTTGGTTTGGAAAAATTATGTAAGTAGAACCGAACCGAACCTTTTGTGTACTGAATTAGGTTTTTAGACACTTGGGTCTCTTTTTTTCTTTCGATACAATATATTATGTCTATGCAGGATAAAAATAAACACAGTTTCTTATAGGGATGGACTAACTTACTCGACCCAAATTTATGAGACAGCTGATCTTTTTCGCCATTTCGATGTTGGTACCATAGATAAAGTTGTTCAATTTGATGGTCTGATCATGCCCTTAAAACACTGTGAGTACTTATATTAAAAAGGACCCTGTACACCTTCGCTTTTTAAAATCTAGGAAATTTAGGACCCTTTTGATTTGGCCCCTTGCTTCTTGCCTCCTGATGGCCATCAGGTTCAGAATCCGGCACTGCTTGAAGGTATACACAACAAAACACGTGAATACTTACACATCTTCTTGTTCCCATTTTAGTTTATGCTAAAATCGTTTTCTCCCTAAATGTGCAACTTTGGAAAGTAACTTTTGCCCGGTGCGTCAGTGGAAAGCTTGCAGAGCGAAGCATTTGCTGTATTAGTACCTACGTAAATTAATGTTTTTTTTTCAAAGTTACTCACTTGCTTGTCTAAATTTTATGATAATTATAGCCTGTGAACTTTTGGCACTAAGCTTCAAAATAATTCTTAACATCTATAAATAAAGATAGGTACCTTACCTACTACCTAACAAAGATCTCATTATAAAATAAGACATAGATGAGATTATTCGCCTCGAGACATCCACAGGGTTGGTGCTATCTCTTCTCTTCCGGGCATCGTAACATCATATGTTGGCCATATTGCAGTGTGGATACTAGTCACTGCATCCTACTCCTTCCGTGATCGGAAGTGGGTTTCCATTCCATCAGATTCAGAAGGGTAAGGAATGCATTGCATTGCTCGCAAAACATATGACCGATGGGCCCTCCGAATGGGGAGTTCTCGAGTGACGAATGCATACTGGAGGCGCAGCGTTGGTAGGCCCCGAAACGGTGGAGCGACGACCTAGTGAAGGTAGCGGGCCCGTTGGATGAGGGCAGCGCAGCACCGGTCCTTGTGGCGATCCTTGAGGGAGGCCTATAATCAGCAGTGGACGTCTATCGGCTGAGATGGTGATGATGATTCCCTAGATAGACTGCTTTTGAAATAGGCAGTCACCCGAATTCGAATCGAGAAAACAAAATAAATATGAATTTACAACGTGTTCATAAAAAGTCAGTTTGTAGACTGTCAAATTGTTTCGTTGATTCTAGCACCGTAATTACAAGAAATGCTGATTGCCTCACGCATAACAGTAAAACAGAAATTAAGGGCTCGACCTTTCGAGTCTATTACAAATTTTCAATCAAATGCGTGTGAAAGGCGCGCTCTTTTATAGGCTAGAGCTCAAAAGCCTATTGCCTTGTTTCTGTTATGTGATACATGAAAAACGTGACGTATTTATAAAACAAAATGTTTGTGGAAAATGCTTAAATTAACTTTCGACCGATCGGATCGATACAACGGCAACTTTGTTAAATTTAAAACGTGACGTTAGTACTTTTGTGAACGAAATTGTTTTGAAATTAACCTTTTTATTTTTCACGTCAGATCTAATTGGATTACAATTTTTGCGATATCGTAATTCAAGCCTACATTACTTTGTTGACATTTTGTTTTGATGAACATGCCGATTTAGATAATTCGGTCAAGGTAATAAAAATTAAATAAAACAATGATTATTTTACCTACACTTTTACAATCAAGGTGATGGATCACCGACAATGAAGTATTTACTAGTATACTAGTATTACAAATCGTGCTTTAGGTACTTACTAGAGCTAGAGACTGGAATCCTATAAAGAGTGTAAGGAAAAGTATCATTAACCTTTAAACCACATACTCTACCCATCAAACTGAACAACTGTTGCTACGGGAGCAAACATAAAAAAAAAAACTCTTTTTTTTTGGTAGAGTAAGTAGGTATGTGGTTTAATTTTACTTACACCTTGTATACGGAGTAAAGAATACCTATCTCTATTTTGTACAGTCCTGAGGTGCTGACATAATATTTACTTTTCGGTATTCAAATACCTTGGTTTGGGCTATTTTTGATTGACCTGGATTTTCAAATCGCCTAGTTACGCTAGGTCAGCGTTTACCAACATTTCTATCCACACTTGCCTTATACCTAAATCTCTTTTGTAAATCGCTATCGACGCATACCTACTCTCAATATGTGCAAACATCAAAAATAATCCTTTTTCCACTTTGATTTCCATATCTTCACAACATAGCGTCCCACTAAAGGCCGGAAACAATGAATGAAGATTCTAGGCTTTCTTCATAAATGCTCGTAATTCTTACTTAAGGTTCATGCAGTATTAAAAAAATCCAGGTCACACCTTGACAATTTAGTCAGCAACTGACATTTGGACACGAAGTCAGTGTACTACAATTAAAGTTACTATTATTTACGCCTCGTAATAATGAGATAGACGTGATTAGCGCGTTATAAACATAATAGAGCCATAAAATGACGCCTGACCTTATTAAATTGCCGTGCAAGATTTAAAATTTTGAAAGTGAACTGTTTGATTGTAGATAGGGTTCAGTTCAACTTGTTGGCTGTCATGTTTGTCAGCCTGCTAGCTCCATTGTTGAACATAATTATGAAGCCTTTTCCAAGAACCTGTCATCAGACTTCCTCATCCAGCCGCTACCCATAGGCTGTCTTAGACTGCAGCATGTATGTATTTTTAATTGATAAATTCAATTAATGGAGCTAGCAGTTATTCATTTTGTTCCGGCTTGACAAAGTGAAAATGAATCGGTCAGGAATCGCTGAAATAGTTTCTTCTAAGACAATAAACTCGAAAAGAAGAAACTGCGGTTAACAACGTTTCCTTATTTTCCGGTGATTTCGTATTTTAAGACATTCTAATCTACAAATTTTACAATAGATGTTTATCTTTGATCTATTCCACGTCCATTGAGAGCTGAGCGTATATAAGCCTCCTTCCTATTAGTGTGTCATTTATTGACATGCTGGTGGTCTTTCCATTGTCTTTCGCCTGTCCCGGAGTCCCCACTCTGTAGTGGCTTTGGTCCACCAGCCGTCAATGAAGAAATTACCAAATTATATCATTAACTGACCTCATTATAAAGAATCATCGCCAAGCGCCATCTTAGCGGTCCCTAACACGAAAAGGTGTAAGTACAACCTTCCAATTTGAATGTACTTAGTAGTTTTTATGACGATCTCTCGTGTTGTGTGCTATTAAAAGCCTCAGGTTATTTATTCCATGGTTGATTCCTGTTTTTACGCCTCTAGTCGTGACCGAAACGGCGTGTCGTAATTATACGGCTACTTTGTTGCTATACAAAATGTTTGGAGCTACTTGATTAGTAAAAAGAAAGTTTTGTATAGTCCGAATAAATCTTTGAGATTGTTACAAGGTAATTTTATGAAAAACCTTAAGTTAGGACAATTTACAATTTACAAATTAATTTACAAGGCAAGTGTGAATAGAATGGTTGGAAGGGGTCGCCCTAGGCGCACGTACGCTGACCAAATCGGATGCGTATTGAAGAAGGGTCAAATAAAATGTACCCGGAACCGACGAGCTTGTATGAAGAGACTTATGAATGTTGAGGAGGCGAAAGATGTGTGTAGCATGTGGCGATCTGTTGTCTCTGCCTACCCCAGTAGTGGAACTTAGGTGTGAGAATATGTATGTATGTATGTACCTACCTTAAGTTAGTTGGTACAGGTTATAATTTAAATTCAAATTGATGTAGTTATTGTAGTACACTGTGTTGATGATATTGAAAATAGCTTTCCTTCGACTGTGATTCCAAAAAATTTCAATATCTAGAAGCAATTTGAAATCGAATGCATGTAGGTACGATTTTTCCGAACAATATGAACCAATCATAATAACCGTTGAAGAACTGACTGGCAGCCAGACCGCAGCTCGGAAGCCGCAGAATTCTTCATAGTTCAGACTAGCGATTTTACCTGACTTCGCTGATCTACTCAATCTACCAAAAACTGTGTTCATAATCCGCATTTTGTTATAAAAGTAAACTCAAAAGTCTGATTCTATTAAAGTCGATTTGAACATTCTGGACAAATTTTCTCTTCTTTGGACACGGTATGGGTGACAAGCTATAGGTGACAAGTCGTCTCTTGTCTTGATATGAATGGTCACTTTCCCTAATACGTTACTTTCCAAAACTAGTCAGTTTCAGAACAAACACGTATACTTATATTCAAATCTTCATAGGTATCTTCTTCCTTCGATCAAAGTAAAATGAACTTTAACCCATCATTATCATCATCATCGATCAATCATCATCAAACTGTGTCCAACCACAGTGTATGTCTACTTCCCATTATGCCATCCGCAGTTTTTCCAGCGCACTCTGTGATGTCATGTCACAATTATACACAATTATACCTCCCGAGAAAGATTTCCTATCAAAAATAAGAAACTGCAACGAAATACATTCAATAATTCTTGAGATTAGCCTTTACCAACAAACACTGAGACAGTCAGGCGCCTTCCAAGGTTACCTACCTTACCTATGAGCTATGTAGAGCTAAATAAAACTTGATTTGTTCATGTTAAACTGCGTTAGTGCTCAAACCGCAAATGCTTAGATATCTTATTACAATATAACATGTTGTAGCGAGTAACAATTGATATTTTGCTGAAAATCTAGTTCCACTCGTATAAATACAGTTGGAATATTTATTTTAGTTTTTTTATCTGTGTTATTAAATTTTTACCCGCAACTTCGTCTGCATGCATAGCATAGCATATGCTCACGAGTCACGACTATATTCCCCGAGGGGATAGTCAGAGATATTCTGAAACCTCAGAACGTCCACATCAATCTCAGAACTTCGTCTGCCGTGGCTTTAAAAAGTATCCTTAAGTTAATTCAGAACTTCTATCGTCCGTGTGCTAAAAAATCTAAACATCCAAAGCCGTTCAGCCGTTTTTATGCGTGATTGACACTCAGTTGCAGAAACGCTCATTGAAGTCACTTTTTGTCTTGTTGCCGTAGTAAAAGCTAGCATGAGCGTTTTTGCAACTGAGTGTTAGTCACAAACATCCAAATATTATAGCCACCTTCTTTCGTGTCAGCAAGAGCCATATCGTATGACAAAATGACAATCACTCGTATCGTAGTATTATAGTAGTATCTCTAGAATTTAATTTGTTTGTGAAGTTTGAAGGGAAGAAGAAGCCCAATACTGAATTATCTATAATAATGTAAAATTACGAAAGAACCAAAATTTTTACTTACGAAATATTAATTATACTTGTAGAGAAAGTTGCAGGATAATTCGTGGTTTGGTAAAGGTAAATAAAATTGTATGTCTACTAATAATCATTCATACAACCATGTTGAATTGATTATAATTAAATTTTCATCTTTACCTAAATTCCTACAGCCTCATCATCCTGGGTCGACAATTCTCCTGGAACGAATATATACGAGTCGATTTCTATGGGGATGATCTGACAATCATACCGAACAACTTTCTCTATAGCACCAATATCGAAATCGCCAAATTAAAATTAGCTGTTCCATAGAAAACTGCAATCCTACTCGACCCAAATGAATGGGACAGCTCATAATTTTTTCGCTATTTCGATGTTGGTCCCATTGAGAAAGTTGTTCAGTTTAATGGTCTGAGCGTCCCCTTAAAATATCGTCAGCATATTAAGAAGGATATGTATATAAAACTAAATAAACTTTTGATGCATTCATCATTGTTTTTTTTTTTTTAAGTTAAACTGATTCTTTATTTAATAATTAATTCCTTAATTTCTACACAAAACAAGCAGTCGGCACAAGCTTCGTCAATCTTACTATAAAAAAACAGCCGGTAATCAGCAACATGCTTCGTCAAAACCTTAAATAAACAGTTAGAGTTCCGCAACATGCTTCGTCAACTTACCAAACTATAATCCACCCCACGCTTCGACATCAATAAAACAAAAACCAACTTAAATGCCCTCCGCAACACGGAACGCACCCGGCTCAAAGGAATTCATCACACTAGCAGCATTCCCGCGTTGGATGGCTAGAGAAATCCTTTGGACCAGATACGAACCCGAGCGGGGATCGCTCCCGCTCTCAACAAGCCTCCTGCCCAGCTCTCGCACAAAAGCCTTGGCCTCACACCCCCAAACACCAGACGTTTCCACTGCCAACGGCACAAAGATGTAAAGGGACTCTAACTCTGAGTACCTGACATGCTTGAGCGAAGCCGCCTTTTCAGCCGCTGACCCAGCCTCGCGCATTGTACCCGCTATATGTGATGCCGCGTAAGTACTCACGCACGTAGCGTCCCATAAAAGACAACGGCCTCTCTGCCACGGTATCAGAGTGAGCCCATCAGGCCTCTTCCCGTCCGTGCGGCTTAAACCAGGCGGCTCCAGCACACATGGAACATTGGCGGCAACAAGGGACCTACGAACAACGTCATTAAGCGCATGGTGGCGCGGCAACCTTCCGACGCAACTTCCACAGCTCAGAGCGTGGTGACCATTCGCCCCCACCAACGCACCACAAACACAACGATGTGGAACGCATTGTTTTTTGTATCCTAACCTCCCGTTGTGTGCTAATCCAACTAAGTAATTGTTTGTTTACACAATGGACAAAAGTAAATTAGCTTCAACCGCTGTTTGTTTAGTGTAATTGTTCAATTATTCCAATTGTATTGTAAAAGCCTATGCTTGGAGTTCGCGCACTGAAACTTTGCACGTGGATAAAATAATATAATGATGATTATATACAAGGTGAAATTTATATCATAAGCATCCTTTTAAACTAAGAGTCTACCCATCAAACTGAACAACTTTTACTGTGTGTGCAAAAAAATCGGAGCAAAGAAAAAATCTGCCGTCCCATACTACCTAAACTGCACCCGCCCCGCCGCCGCTGCCTACATGACTCAAATGTATGGAACAGCAGATTTTTTTTTGCTCCGATTGGTTTGGTCCCATAGTGAAAGTTGTTCAGTTTGATGGATAGACTCTTAGTTTAAAAGGATGCTAATGATATCAATTTCACCCTGTAGTGAACAAGTCAACCGGAGTAGGTACCTGACACAATATGATAAAATATTTTTTTTTTCCTTAGCCTGTTTCATCCCACTGCTGGGCAAAGGCCTCCCCCCTTATCCTCCACGCATCCCTGTCCTGAGCCAGTTCCACCCACTTTTCGTCGAAGGCATCCAGGTCGTCTCTCCATCTCTTTCGGGGTCGACCCTGACGGCGACGTCCATTCTCTGGGATCCAAGGTGTTAAGATAAATAATTTTTAGTAAGAGATCCAAGGTGGTAAGATAAATAATTTTTAGTAAAACAAAAACTGGACGGTGAAGGAAAACATCGTGAGGAAACCGGCATGCTTCAATTTCGAGGCATGTATTGTACCTACTGTCCATTATAAGTGGCGACGGGCTCACCCCCCGTCACACTGGACAGAGTTTCGGTACTACTGGTGAAACGTGGATGTTCTGAGGTTACAGAATATCTCAGACTACCCCCTCGGGGAATATAGTCGTGAGCATATGCTATGCTATGCTTAGTTATATTTTCTGCAAAGTTATCTTGCGTGGACTCTAGTTTCGCCGACACAGCGCGCAATATCCTCGTAATGGCGCAAAAAGTGCAATGCAACCATGCGCAGGCGCCGACCCGCCGACCGCCATCTTTTATTCCTTTTTATTTTTTCCCTCTTTCATTTGTCTCAGTGCGTTTAACGTTTATGTCCTCAAGAATATATTGTTATGCGAATTTTAACTTGAAGTTTTCACGGTTAATTTCTCTTGCTTTAAAGGTTAACAGATGTATCAAGTTACCATTGGTATTTAAGGATTATTTAATTATTTTTTTTGTTTAAAAATTACGGCCTGAAAGTGTAATTGTGCAACCCACAAACACCACAAACAATTCAGTCACACAATAATCCTTAATCAAAACTGAATTTAATTTTAAGAACACCTATGCTAAACGCGATAGAAGACAGATTTAAGAACAATAGGGACAGTATTATACGTAATATTAAAAAGCTGGCTAATGACACGTTGTGAAGAATCCTGCATACGCTGAAGAAGGAATACCGATGCGTATGTGAAGTCTACCAATCCACGTTTGGCATGCGTGGTGGAAAGACGCCCATAATCCCTCGCCGAGGGTAGGCCTGTGCTCTGCAGTGGGATATACAAGGTGTTACAAAAGTACAAATAAACATTTAAGGGGGTTGTTTAGACCATCAAACTGAACAACTTTCAGTATGGGACCAATATCGAAATCGCGAAAAAAAAAATTATGTTCTATACAAATCGGCTCGAGCTAAAATATGTATGGGATTTCAGTTTTTTATTTTTGCGATTTCGATGTTGGTCCCATAGAGAAAGTTGTTCAGTTTGACGGTCTAAGCAACCCCCTTAAGAGTTTTAAAAATTTATTCTTACTTATGTAACACCCTGTATTATAAGATGATGATGATGATTAGAGAGCTTCTTAAATTTTTTTGCTTCTCCGCTATTGTCTCAAATCTAAGAAATCTCTGTAAATGTTGAATGTTCACTATTTACTGAAGTAATTCTATGTGCAACAACAATCCTACCAATCGTAAGTAATTCCCAGCCCTGTCTTCTATCATTATTAACCACCCAGTGCGTTTAGGTGGGCGGCATTTATGTACGCACACCTTTTATAGCTCCCTACTATGCTTTATTTGTACTCACACGTGAATAGGTTCACTGTAAACAAACTTAGGATTTATCCTTAGACATCTTGTAGACAAAGTAGACTTGTTACAAAAGCAAGCTTATCACTTCAAATATGTATTCCTGAAGCCGTAGCATGATGCGCGTGATAAGGTTTAGGTATATTACGCCTTTTATCAGGTTCGTTCGCGCGCAAATAGAAAAGGCCTGTCATACTACGGCTGCAGAAGCCGTAAAATGTTGCGCGTGATACGGCTTTATTACGTCTTTTTTATCTCGTTCGTTCACACGATAATAGAAAGAGAGCCAAGGCGCGACAGCACTATATCACGCTGCCATACTGCGGCTGCAGCATAACATTACATAGGTACCATAAATATCATCACAAATGCATGCATATCAAAATTGATAGTTGTACCAAAGTTTCTAGCCAACCCAAAATGATTACTGAGTCGTGCAACATCATGCCAATTCATAAAGGGTTTACTTACTTATGACTTTTTAATTTCCTGAAATAATAATTGAGTTGCACGAGTGTTCTAGATTTGCGTACGAGCAACATACAATAGTACTGTAGCCGGGGACTTTTTAATTACCAAAAAGATTACAGAATTTTTTTTTAGAAAAAAATAATTAAAAAAAAAATTCTAAAATTTTTAAATTTCGATGTTACCGTTTTTTTTTCTATACTGTCATGTTCTTCATCTCAGTTCGATACCCATACGTAATAGAAAGACTGTCTGTCTAAAGTTGCCATACAAAGCTATAAGACCTTATGAAAAAGTCAACTTTGATTAGTCTTATAGCTTTGTATGGCAACTTTAGATTGTCTTATTATTACGTATAGGTATTGAACTAATGTGAAGAACATGACAGCATAGTAAAAAAACGGTAACCTCGAAATGTGAAAATTTCAATTTAAAAAAAAATCTACGGCGGGTTGTGATCTGTAAGACAGGTTTTTATATTATTATGCGTATGGGAAGTCTACCAATACGCATTGGGCACGCGTGGTGGACTAACCCCATACACGCTCCCTGAGGGTAGGCCTGTGCCCTGTAGTGGGACGTATGGGTATAGGCTACTACTGATGACGAAAACAAAAACTTAATTAAAATATGGCTTGGTCCTTCGACAACAAAAACGCGACATAATATGGAATGAAGTGTCAAATGGTGTTATGTTTTATTATTCATTACCTTACAACAATTTCTAAACGGCAATCGGTAATCTTTTTGGTAATTAAGAAGTCCCCGGCTACAAAAATTGTTGAAAAAATACTAAAAGCCCACATTCATAGGATGAAAGAACTCTTTCACACTGAGTATCAAAGCTTTAATAAGATAAATGCAAAGGTGGAAAGGGCGTCGGTGTTGCGTTTCGTAGAGGTATGGAAACTCAACCTTGAAGTACGGGTTCGAATCCGCACGGGCAACATGCCATGTACAAATTCTTAATATCAATCAATCAATCAAACCTGCATACGCTGTAGAATTACCTAATTCTGATCCGGTGTGTAGTCCACCACACCAATCCGCATTGGGCACGCGTGGTGGACCAACGCATGGGGCGTGGGCATGTGCCCAGCAGTGGGACGTATATAGGCTGATGATGATGATGAAAGGTGGAACCTCTATTTAAAGAAAAAAGTAGGCTGGCACTTTATTGTAATCATATCCAAATAAAGTCTGTTCCAGTTTGGCAAAACTTACTAGTAAGTAATCAAAATTCTTTGTATTTGTTTGTTTAATTATTTTTCTTTCTTTATTTATTTCTGTTTGAAAAAGTAGGTATACAGACTAGTCAAATCATTGTGGTTTACCTGTCGTGTTTTACCTTGATTGCCTCTGCGGCTCCTCTGTAATGGAAATGGTTAACAAATTACAGTTTTGGTCGGTTTATTTACAGTTTGTGGCATTAATTTGTTTTACTTTGTGAGAGTTTTGTACATTGGATTACAGGGGAATATTTGTTCTAACAATTTTTGTGAAGCGCGGCCATAATGTTGACAATGGACATTTAAATTAATTTTGTCAAGCATGAATAATAGGGAAAAGACAAAAAAAAAATTATAATAAGTATAAATCTTGGGTTCTTAGTCGTTGTTTTTCCTTAATAATCCTATTTCATTTATATTTTTATAAAAGTACCAAATAAATAAATAATAAATTTATTGTATCTAGTAAAGCTTCTTGTCTAATCGCAGTTTTAAAACCAATTGTCAAACATCAAACACAAACAGATAAGATCGACGATGGAATAACATTCACATGACTTTAAACAATCTAATTAAATAAACTAACATTATAAACAACATGACGAGAAGCCGAAAACAAAACACAAAGGAAACTGACATGACCTAGCTCAAGTACCTATCCCTTCACACGTTAAAAGTCTCATGAATCAAGCAACTTTTATATTTATATCGTAGCCATAAGTGTTCTGACATGGAAGTTAGTAAAAAGACCTCCAACTCAGCGATTGTCGCCTCGATGTCGCGTCCGTGCCGTCACAATACCAAGAAACATTTGCATTTATTCATCCTTAAAATGTCCCTTAAGGTAATAGCTCCAAGGTTTAACAATTGTTCGAGGATATGTATACTGTATGTTGGTGTCTGTATCCTTTCTGTCTGGACAGTGCGACTCCCGCCACGGTTGCAGACGATGTATAATTCGATGTTTATCAGAATATGATTACAGAAATTAACGGAGCCACTTTGGATACAGGATATAATTGAGCGTACAGAGAGATTAATGAAAATGTCTGACCTAAATACGAGTAAAACAGTACTCAAATTACCACGTATATTGTTTCTAACTACGCAGTTGGATAGATTTTTATCTCTTCATTACTTCATGTCCATGACCAAGATCAAACCATTGTATGAAGTTTATTCGTTTCTTACTTACAGTTAGGCAAAGGTCTGACCTAACCTCTCCTCCGATCATATATTTACGATGTTTAACATATAGGATTCCGTGATAGGATTCAAATAACATAAACATATAAGCCGAGCGCAAAACAACGCTTTTATTTTGGCGTTTATCGCTATCTAATAAAATCCGTCAAAAGCTACATTGGCAATTGTAACTGAGTAAAACCAAGTCGTTCTTTATTTCCATAAGCTTAAATTGCTTTAATTATAATTTCGACGTCTAAACCATTTCAATAAACTCTGTCTTTACTAATCCACATAATTATTATTAATAGGTACCTACCCATTTTCTCATCAAACAAAAAGTTAACAACAGAACTATAATACCCTTTATCAGGATAACAAAGCTACAAACGATGACGCTGCGCAGGCGCCGCTGCGTCGTTCCGACGTCATTCCGACGCCAGTTAATTTATAGGTCATTTCGTTCCAAGAATTCCCTTTACCAACTCTTAAAACCTCCTTCATAACAATGAAATCGGCTTGATTCGCCTGACTTCGTACTAAGAACTAACCGTAGACCGCTTCCTCTGAAAGAGCACGTGTTTTCCTGAACTCCTGAGTCACAGCCTCGTTTAATTCCAGGCTAATCTAGTACCTAAATCAATGGTGCCAAATCTAGACACAATAATTGTTTCTACCGTCCTTTCACGGTTCATGACGTTGGTAGAATACTGATGATGTTAGTGTAAGGTCTTTAACGGTAGTTTTGTCTGGATTTTCCGACTTTTGTTCCTGGTTTCTGCTTAGTCCAACTCTATGTGGTCTCTGTTTTTAATACTTCCTTTATCCTCAGTATCGGCCTATATTTATGCGTCTCACTGCTGATCATAGGGTTCAGACAGAGCGAGCTATTCACCACCACCCGAGTCCATTGCAGATAGGGTTGATGTTATTGGTAAACTTGCTGTCAGAGCCTCAACACGCCTATGCTCTGCATGACGTTCGACCACCACTTTTGTCACAACTCTCTAACGGTGGTTGATTATATGACACCAATGAGTCGCCTATGACCAGCCATGTGACATCACCTAGGTCAAAACTATTTATCTTCCTTCTCGTATTTTTTTCTTTCACAATATCAACAAGTTGTACAACTCTACATGAATGCCACATAACGCATCAATGAATGAAGGCAAATACCACTCTCGTAACAGATAACATGTGTTTCTTGTTTAGTATTTTTGTAGACAGGAGTAAGTGGCGTTTTGAATCAATTTAAACAATATTCCAAGTTTAACTCATGCTCTTAACGAAAAGATACTTTTCATTTTCCGTATGGTTAAAAATAAGCAACCACATTGTCAACCTAAGTAATAGTTATGCTGTTCTTCCTCTGTCGAGTTATTTATCATTCTATATTTTTCCAGTCCAGCATTTTGTCACACGCACAGCACTACCGGGAGCGTCCATAACATTATTTTCGTGATAGTTTCCAGATAGGAAGGGCTCAGCTTGAGGACCTATACCACATTCACACCTAAAGTTTGATCTGTCGATGAACCTATCATGGACAAGTTCTTTGCTTTACCCAACTTAATTCGGGAGTCTGTTTACATACCTCAGAATTGACCTTGGCAACGCATGTCCTAGAATTGAGTAGGTAGAAGATGTCATTCTAGACCTTAGTTAATTTCATCTACATATCGATATGCACTTATATTTGTATCGACTCAGCACTTTATGGTATAAAGATATCAGCTAGCGAAAGTCGCAGAATTATTACAAAGTTTTTCTCCATAACCTCCAGGCGTGTAACTTCTCTATCTAGCCTACAGCCCATTTATAATGACCTGAACACGTGACCTAAACATCAGACAGTTTTGACACGTTTGGCATGTAATCGATCGTCCTTCCTGCGCGGGAGTGGGCGAAGTACGTTGACACCGGCCCACTGTTCCGTGTTATTGATCCAAATCGATCCAGCAACAACGATCCATGAATTTAGATCGACGTATTTGGTACACATTCGTTTTTATGATCGGGAGGAAATTGGTTAGTGCTTTTACAGTTGTTCATGTAGCTTGAACGAATAAGGTAGAAACTGTCTTCCTTGCCCTTAAATACAGGGAGAGCCCTCTGCAGATTTAAACTGTGAACTCAGACTATCAAGCTTAACTACTTTCATTATAGAGCTTATCACAGGAAACACTAAAAAAAATCTGCTGTTTAATTGTATTAAACTGCTGTACCTACCCGACTCAAATGTATGGGACAGCTGATTTTTTTCGCGTTTCCTGAGGTAGGCTCCATACTGAAACTTGTTCTGTTTGATGGTCTAAGTTTGAGTTCACCGTTTCAGTTTGCAGAGGACTGTCCCTTACACCCTGTACCTATAGGTTTTTCCTTATGTTTTTTTAGAGCAACCTTTAACATTCACAAAAGTATACTGTTCTGTCCAATTGACAATAGAAGCCCTTGGCCCTACAGAATTGTTACCTGCCCTACCGTATTACCTAAAAATACATCAGTTTCACGGTGTATAAACACGGCATTACCCAGTCGACTTCAAAAGCCTCCAACATCGAAAGAACTCCAAGCTGTGAATTTATTTTAAACTCGACCGGGTAATACGTGCGCTGGCGCATGGTTTGGTGATTCCTTCTGTCAGTTGCTCTCGCGCATCGATCGATCGTTGCCGTATGTTTCTCTTCGCAGTTTTTCTATTGATCGTTTTAAATAGATCCCTTTTTGTGATTCTGTGAAGCCAGTTTCTGGAGAAGTGCATTCGATTTAGTGGTCAGTTTTATATGTTTAAGTGTTTCTTTATATATACCTATATTATTTGAAGATTTTTCTTTATCTAGTCAGTAGCCGCTTTAAAAATTTAATTTACTATCGTTCAAGATAAAAGTGATAGTGGTTTGAGTAATAGTCATATTGCAATGTGTGTTCTTATTAAAATTACTAAATAGCATATTTTATATCAATGATTAATAATCTTTTGCAATCGAATCATGTTGCGATTTTAGATGAGATTCGTAAACAACATGAATCATATTCCGAAAATTACACGTAGGTACTCTAACAAATGTGTCATTGGATGGTGCTAAATGTCTAACAATGATAGCATTGTCAACATCATTATCGTATATTAGACCAATAACGTGACATTTACGTAACACACAATTATTTACTCAATTGATAGTTTAAATTACTTTTATCATTAATAGTTTGTTTAAGTGTGTGGGAAATGTAACTAAACATTAGAACTGAGGAAACTTTACCAATAGGTTTAAAGATAGCAATTATTTATTACTTAACTTTTACTTAAGTGTTACTTAGTGTATACATTTCTCATTGCATCACAAACATTATTTACCTATATTTTATTGCTTATGGTTATCTTATAATTCTCAATGCTAGCAAAATATGACTATATTTCATTCTTATTATGTAAATCGTATAAGTCGCGAAGATATCAAATCTACATAATCTTGCTTTATAGGTTTTAGATGAGATCCCAGTTTGGTAAGACGCAAGACTTTGTTTACTACGTCTTATGTCTATATCCATGTCTTTGTAACTACGACAATATTACCTTTCGAGTTCGTCAGAAACTTTACTACAACTAATAATCCCTTGAATTTTTTGATCTTTTGAAGTGTTTGACGATTTTTTGAAGCGTCTATCGTGGCAATGTTCACCTGTAGCCAAATGGCCATCATTATCATAAATATAATAAGCGCCTATACAGGGTGTAAACTTAAGGCCCGGTTATTCGTGTGCAAGCGTCTCTTTCTTACAAGCATAAGTTTGCAATTAGCCATCCCGCTTCAATTGGAGGCAGGTCCGCAAAAAAACGTATTTTTCATCAATATTAACATATTTTCTCTCTGGTAGTGGGGGAAAAACTAGCCTGAGAATAATTTAGACAATGTCATTTCCTATTTTTCAGTGTATTTTTTTATTTGTAGTATTAATAATCTTTAAGTAAAACTTGAAAAATAGTAATAAAATACCTATCTTTGCATGCTTTTATGATCGAGAAAAGTCTAACTATCGTGTTTTGAGCCACAGAATAATCTAGAACAGTTCATGAACAACAACATATATTTTTTTCTGGATTTTCTGGACAACGACTATTTCATGCCTTAAAACTCTACAAAAAACAGGCGATTTGGAAGATCCTGCCCTGAATGCTAACATTGAGGGGGTGCTTCACGCCATCGGAACTGAACAACTTTCACTATGGGACTAATCTTAAAATCGCAAACATTTTTGGCCCGATATTAAAAGTTGTCCTGTTTGATGGTCTGGGGCACCACCTAAAGAATGTTAAGCATTTATGATTTCACTCTCTATACATAATTATATACTAACTGACGTCCCACTTTATGCCATAGGCTTATTATATGGCTATATTTAAATTTAGTCCTGTTCTAAAGCTTTTTGTTTAGAAACCTACATGTTTCTTCAAAGCTTCTGCAATTTGTTTATTTATTATAATGATCAAGAATTGTAAACTTATGCATATAAGTAAATACAACTCTATCTATCGTTATCTGTTTAGCAATTATGTAACTTTACATTCCTTACTATCAAGTTTAGAAGTTCTGTTTGGAATCTTTCCTATGAATCACTATTGATTTTCGTTGATGTTTTTCTAAGCATCCGAGTGTTTGGGTAACTAACATTTACTTAACCTGAAGTGGGCATGGTCTCTATCATAAGGTCACGATCGTCTCATTGGTATTTTCGTTTAGAATTACGTATTAAATAGTAGGTTTAGTTTGTTTACTTTAAAAAAGTCCTGCTTCAACTGAGAATGGTTTGGTGTCGTTTAAAACCATGTTTAGGGCATTGATATCTAATATACAGGGTCCTTCTTAATATGCTGACACTTTTTGAAGGGGATGATCAGACCATCATACTGAACAATTTTCTCTATGGCACCAACATCGAAATCGCGAAGAAAAACTCCGCTGTCTCATAAACTTGGCTCGAATAGGTTTGCAGTTTTGTATGGAACAGCTGATTTTTGTGCCATAGAGAAAGTTGTTCAGTATGACGGTCTGATCATCCCCTTTAAAAAAGGACCCTGTATAACTGAACTAGATTCACAATCAACGAACGTTTAAAAAATGGCAAATCCAACAGAGCTCCTAAGAGCTCTTTTTTGTACTAGCTAACAGTGAATTCTGTATTTCATTGTTGTATTAGAATAATGTTCTGGTAAGTACCCGTTTCTATTGCTTCATGCTATTTGTATTTATGTTCTCAAACAGCTAAAATAATAATAAACAACCTGTAATAGGATGATGATATTATGCTAACACAATAAAATACAAAAATCCCCAGGGTTGGACGACCTCAGAACTGGTCCGTTGTGGCTAACGACCACATTGCGCTTGAAATATTGTTGGGGTCTTGTACTGTGCAACCCTAGACATTTATAAGTATAGGTATCATATAATAAACCAATACGTATACCTAATCTTTATTGCAACCAAATGTTGGTACCTACTAGGTACTTCAATTATTTTACCTATATCATCATTTCCAATGTCTTTTAAAACTTTATTATTTTTCGTAAGACCTTGTTATAGGAAACTTTAAAATCAGCAACTGTTTGCTGCATTTAGATTTAACCTCGCTATTCATTATCATGACAATGCATTGTAGTTAACGTGTTATGGAAATCAACTACATACGGGGAATTTTCATAAATAAATACTGCAATATCAGCACGCCATGTTTTGTATTCAAGTCATTATAAATCATTGTGTCATAGTTTTTACTCTTGGTCTAATCGTCATGTGATTATAGCGATTGCATTCGTTTTATTATCCTTTCACGCTTCTTGTCATTGCGATCCAGATACTCGTCTAGTTTTATGTACAATATACCTCCCAAGTAAGACAGGCTCTACAGCACAACCTGTAATCAGCTAATGTAGAGCGTATGTGCTACTCGGCTCCTTTAAATTTTACATACAACTGACATAACTGAGATGACTCCAAAGGTGCTTGGTCTGCGACTTCATTCGTATTTTTTTTAATATAAAAGATGGGTTAACTCTTGGCCTCAATCTAGTCCTCACGTCAAAGATGGGGGTCTAAGATGTAGAGAGCTTACCCAGAAGAAGCCTATTTACTGTACTTTAAAGGAATTCGGGTTGTATGGTCAAATAAATCTGGTTTATTGGATTATGTATGACCTAACGAACATCCCAACATTTTAACATCAAAGCTTTCATAATATCAATAAGGACGCTCTTGAAGAATGACCTATAAATTTCAGGATTAGGTAAAACTCATAATTTTCAAATAACTTATCTCCATAATTTTATCGAAAATTGAAAAGAATCTTCGATTCTCATGATATAGATCCCTTGGTTATCAAAATTTAAGTTTCCTGCGCTGAAGTGTTTGCAGCCCACGGGAAGAGCCGGATGAAAACGATTAATTTCGAGACGCTCAGTTCCGTTGGGGAAGCAAAAAATTCCGTTAGCGAAGGATATGCTTTCAATTTGGGGCATTTCTACTTTATTTCGTCTAAAGAAGTTTAGACTATACAATAATAAACATGGCAAATCTACTGACAAAATTACGCTTTGAGATATTACTGTGACGGCGTCGGTGATAGAAATAATGATGCCAACGACGATAAGATGCAGAGATCCGTTTGATTTCACTGATATTTAATATTTGTATCCAAACTTTAAAAAAGAATTCTCTTTCTGGGTTTTAGATGATCATGTAACAGCAAAGTTTAATTTTCGCATAAGTGGCATAGGTCTTCTTCCATCAAGTCCATGGAATTTCATTGAATTTGACTTGCCTCTATTCTATAGCAAGACATTACCCACATTGCCGTTCCTAACGTAATTGAATTATAAAGCTTTAAACAGAAACAAGACAAATTATAAAATCTTCGTTTCCGGTGGAGTTAAACAAATTACTCGGCTTATAAAAGGCTCTGATTGCTTTTCAATCAACCAGAATCTTTAATCACTGCGACAAAAATGGTCAGAGAGACTTGGTTAATTAAATCATTTATGACTTTTTCTTGTAATTACTACGACTTGCTGTTTATGGCGCTGGTGAATTTCGTTGATGGATGATGTGTAAACATTCAGGTTTACGATGGGTTTACGTGTGAAAATGTACCCAAAATCATTTATTTAATTTTGAGTAGGTACATTTTGTAAAGAACAATAAACCTATGTACATAGGTTTATTGACAGTCAACTTCAGACAAACCGGACCCCTCTGTCTTGGATCTTTATAAGCGCAAGGGGTTTATTATTTATCTGATGCAGACCGTACTGATTTATCTTGAAAATTATTTATATTTTTTGTATCTTTTCACATACTTTTGTAACTGCAATTATGGATTTGGTAACTGAAATTATGGATTTGGATTATGAAATATAAATGACTGTTATAAATAGTAAGACTAAATTATAGTCATCTGCGTCGGAATTCAGACTTGAGACCTCATGATCGCAATCTATCCACAAATATTTTTCAAATCGTAGGTGCTAACGATGCGATGTTAAAAACTATTCTGTTAAATTATTCTGGGCAGTTCCATTCCAACTACTCATAGACAATACGTCGACGAATGGGCAAGATAATCGAAACGAGTTACAAAAACAATGACAGTGACAATGGTTCAGCCAACTAATGGTACAACTGACTGCAAGATAAGGTTGGAGATAAAAGTGACCACATGTGGCATAATGTGGGTGTGGATTAACGAATAGATACTGGAAGGAATGTTAAAGTGAGAGTGTTATGTTATATATGGTTTTT
Source organism: Agonopterix heracliana (assembly GCA_963693445.1). Lineage (NCBI taxonomy): Eukaryota > Metazoa > Arthropoda > Insecta > Lepidoptera > Depressariidae > Agonopterix > Agonopterix heracliana. Next base: position 8,647,334 of record OY856321.1, read on the forward strand.
CTACCTATATGACATACTTATTAGTTTTGTAGGTAATATATAGATACAAATTTAAAACAACCAACGTGAAAGTAATCGTAATTCTTTCTAAAGTGTCTTGGAGTACTTTTTTGTTATAAAATCATAAGATGTCTTTTGGAGTTTGATCCTCAATAACAAAGCCTTATCTTTATTCACTCTGTTGTTTGCTATTCTAATTTCATTATTACTATGGTTCTTTTCACATCTAGGTACATCTCATGCTAACTTTCTTGTTATAAAATTCTCATCTAAAGGAACAAACAATAAACAATGTGAGCATAAAACTGTGTTACCCATACTTAACCGACTTTCCAAAGGTTGCACCATGTTTGCTTTGCTACCTAGGTAGAGGATGGAGCAATCTTTATCAGGGTTTCGCCAGCGGTTGTCGAGTGCCGACAATACGCAGGTAGTTGGCAAACAAACCGAGAGGATGTGCGCCTCATTTGTGCTAAAAACACGGGAAATGTAGTTTAGAAGATACGTGGGAACTATGAAATTGATAGCCACTGACAGTACTTTTAGCTACTTTAATTCATGCTATAGGAATTGGAATACAATGTAGATATGTTTTATATTTTCTCCATTAGTAGCATTATGATAATATTTGAAAATACATAATTTACAAAAAAACTTCACATCGTACAACGATAGCTTGAAATTTTGCAGTTACTAACCGTATTTCAACAAATCAGCAAACATCGAACTTTCAGTTGAACTGATATAGGTACAACAAATTGTAACATTAAATATAAGTATTAAGGTTTGATTTTCATCATCAGCACAAAATGCTATCTTCGGTAGCTTAAGCATTTTTTAAATTCAGTTTCTATTAATTTAATTCAGACAATGTCTACTCATTCAGACACACAAATTACCAACAACTTTCCTGAGTTGCGCATTTGTCCCCATTCAAATTCCCACAAATTTTCGCAACCGTCAGTCAATACGTCACGATTCGTTGAATTCATAATAATAAAGTGCACGACGACAGTAGCACGAATCCCGCCTATTCCATTGTTATCTATGATGATTCAACTCGTCAATGCATCGCCAGTTTTAGCTGACCTCCCCTGCATGTCTTCAATATCTCATCGTGTGAATTACAGGGGAGTTGTAATAGAATCAGATGGGTCATTTTATATTGGTCTTTGTGACCTCCAGTTGGGCCCTGCTCGTCGCATCAAGTGATATCATCAACATACAGGTCGAGACCTTCAGTTGTAATCCAGATCTGTCATGGGAGATTTTATGGTGTAGAATGTGATCGTGAAATTTAATTTGTAACGGTTGTTGTACTCAATTTAGGTAACCATACTCTTATTGTTATTAATTTTACGGTGCTTGTTTTGAAGGTTGTTCTAAATTCGTTTCACAGTATAAAATGATTCTTATCTTTACATTATGTATGTCTGATTCATCATAACAATGTTTTTTATTAATCACTAGTGTTTTCCCGCGACTTCGTCCGCACAAATTATATACCAGATTTTAAGTCAGATCATAAGCTATCAAACAAAAAAAGTTTCATCAAAATCGGTTCAGTAGTTTTTGCGTGATGCGAACAAACAAACAAACAAACAAATAAATAAACAAACACACAAAATTTCTAAAAAAGGTTGATTTCGAGTCAGGGATACCTAAAAACCATATCGTAATCTTTTTTTTGTAAATATCTTCAATGTACAGACACACTTCAGTTACAGTTTTATAATAGTTTAGATAAAAATTATATGTTTGAGAAAAACTAAAAATTGTCCTCTCCAATCTAGACCCAAAGTCTATGAGTTGCCTATGTGTTGTTAAATACATGACTAATAGTCTTTACCAGATGAATGCCTGTTAGGACGATTTATCTTCCCCGGGCAAAACCTAGCAATTACTAGGTAGGTACCCGTATCTCTTCAACAAGATAGTTGCTCTTTTAAAGCATTTTAGTTTCTCGCAATTACTTTATAAGCGCCATTAAACCTTAAATAGATATCATTTGTCTCGTCGTTTTGTCGAGCATTTACTCCATCCGACCATACTTGTCAAAGACCATCAGACAATATGTTTTGAGCTTTATTGCTATTGTTGTATGGTTTGTTATACTCTGCAGTTTTATGTCTATTATCATTGTTAATTTCAGCAATGTAATCCTCTTGACAATTGCTTGATTACAACAATTAATAGCAATTGAGCAGAATTCGTTCGACTTCCTACCTTTATAATATTCCGACTGAACAGATGGTTGGTTCAGTTGGTTGTTGTTTGAAGTAGCTATTAATTTTACAAGTTAATACTAACGTCTAAATAGGTATAGGGTCCTCTTAATATGCTGATGTTTTTTAAGGAAATGATCAGACCATCAAACTAAACAACTTTCTCTATGGGACTAACACTTAAATCGCGAAAAAAAACAGTAGTCTGATACAACTTGTGTCGAATAGGTTTACAGTTTTGTATGGAACAGCAGATTTTTTTTGCAGTTTCGACTTTCAGAGAAGATTTTTCTGTTTGATGGTCTGATTACTCTTTAATTTAGAAAAATTATTTGGAATACAATATTTTTAAAGGGAAAATCTGTCATATAAGCAAATACTTTAGATTTATCTTTAAATTGCACTTCTTGTATAATATTTTTGATGACTCTGAAATAAATTAGATCCGTCCGTAGTCAGAATAAATCTACCAACGTATTCAACTATTTCACAAACTTTTTTTAAATATTACTCATCACATCATTGTAAACCATCCAGGTACTTAATTTAAAATACTTTTTCCTGTTTGTGTAAATTTAGGTAAGTAGGTCTGTAATTTAAATTCACAACCCATTTTCTTTCTACACCAACAGGAAGCTCTATATTCAACACTTCTATAGTTTGTTCCACATAACGAAGTCCCGTGAATCGAACCAATTTCAAACTTATGTCAAGAAGATAAAGAGTTATTTTAGAAGACTTTTTATATGTAGTGAAAATGTAATGTTAAACTCATTAGCACTCACTAGCGATCACGTTTGCACACCAAATTAGTTGCGAAATTGAATTCTAAAGCCAAGGACGAAGGACAAATAGAAATTATTTGTAACGCTTAATTGATTATAGTAATGTTTAGCAATAGCTATTAGTCCTGAAATGTCGAAGGAGAAATGAACATGTGCTACTGGGTAACACATTTGACTAAAGGTTTAACGTTTGATAAGATAGTCATGGAATCTAGAAGAAAAATAATAACCTACCTAGAGAAATATCCTAATAAAATGTATAGTGTCTTAGTTAATGATATATTTGAATTTATTTATTTAGACAAAAAAGTGAAGGACAAACTTTTGTGAGCAGTTTATCGAAGAAAGCGTCCTTGCTTGACACAACAACAAAGCTCTAGCTAGATCATAAGTAAAAAGCTGGTGTACTTCCAAACAAAAACAACACAAAACAAGAACTTTAACCTATTATGGAAATTTATTTGCATTATAATCAAATATTTGCAGTAAACTTTACTTTAGGACTTAGCTTTAGGATTACGTTTTTGTTTAACGTCAAGTTTGTTACATTTCGACTTTACACTTTACACACTTTTTTAGCATTCAGATTTATTCACGACTTCAGAAACTTAAGCTATCAAATCACAAGAAACAATCGTATACTAAAAAGTTCTTTCAGTTGCAAGAGCATTATCCACAATTTGAAGAACGTGCAGTCGGTTATTATGCAAATGCTCAGTAGGAACGTTTGTATGTATGTATGTTATCTGTGACGCAATGTCTTGTACGTGACGGCATGTATGCGTGCGCGCAACCATATAGCAACTACTCTGGCTATTAGGGCCGTAATAGAGAAAATATATATTGATCAATTTAGATGACGTGTACGCGACGTGACATCAATTTACTAAAATCCTCTTCAACAATTCACTTTGATTAAACCTTTCTAAAACAAAAAACAGTTTTAATCGAGCTTCAAAAAAAGAAGACAACAAAAGAAACGGGTATGCTCTCGCGCACCGTTATCCGTTATCCTTTTTAATTAGCTTTCGGCATGAGAGGACCTTAGCGGGTCGAATCTTGCGCTTGCGCACGACTTCTTATTAGCATCTCTTCGTTGCATATGCACATTATATGTAACGCCTTACATAACTGTATTGCATGCATATTGCACAGGGCTTTCAGTATGTGTATAATTTATATTGAAATTTATTTTTGGCTGTACGAGTATAGGAAGATTTTGAAGACCCAAATGTCTCAATTTTCTCAGACACGTATCATATTAAGTATACATGAGGTTTCGCGATGGAATGACGTGTGGAGTGGTGAAAGGTGACTTATCTTCATCAACAAAAAGTCCAAAACCCTGTGAAACTTTATCGCTTCGAAATCTCGATACACATGAGAAGATAGCAATATGGTGTGGTTTATTTTAAGATTAAACCACACAGCATTCTTTAAGTAATAAATTTATAAAATATTACCTACCATGTAATCATGATTAAATAATGAGCCCTGAAGTGCGATTTTTGAACATCATACGAGCGACTCGGCAGTAGAAAGTATCAAAATTACTATGGAGATTATGCATCTTTCTACTGCCGAATCGCTCGTATGATGTCAAAAAATCGCAATACTGAGCTACGCTCTATGGAGTATATAATATTCTTGGCTACGCTGTAATTATCATTTCGGAAGAAAAGAAAAGACTGTAGAAGCAAATCAATGTTTATGAACAGTACATAATTTCTTATTTTTAATTTTAACAGTATGTTGTTAACATGAAATTGTGCATGAAATTGGTTTATTTACGCTTGAATTCTAGTATATCTACCTAATGGGATCTATGATAAAGTCAAAGTCAATATAATTTATTCAATATAGGAGCTTGAAGCACACTTATTAAACGTCAAATCTTTTTTAAGCTACCACCGCGTCGGAACGTGTTGTCGCTGTAGAGAAGATGCGGCCAGAAACTCTACAACATAACACGACTTAAAACTATTACAATATTATAAATTCTTAAGCTACGGATATTTACAATGATACATTTAACATTCACAAAAAAATCTAAACAATGTAATCTAAAGTAACGGTAGACAATAAAATCGTAGGAAGGCCCAGCGTGAATTCGAATTGGACCACCAACGGTTAGACATAATTTCCAAAATATCTATACCACAGGTGTAACAAGTTAAGTGGCCCTTAAAAGCCACGTATGTTGACAATACGCCCACCGAAGTAACATACAGAATAGAGAGTGAAAAGTTACGTTTATTTACTATACCTACTGTTAAATTATAGTCCCTTTCGAACTAACGGATAAAACATGTCGGCAGACAGAGAATTCATTTGTTTTGGAAAGCTGTAGATTTGTTGTGCTACCTATCTGAAATCCTAAGGGTCTGTTTCATTACTTCTGAATAAGTTCAATTCAATTTTTTTTTTTGTTTATGGCGTCCGGTGTGTTATCACAATTCCGCCAAAGTCCCGTTATGTGGAGAGTACACGTAGGAAAATGATCAGTAGAATTAATTTATAAAACGATCGTTGCTGCGATGATCAGTACTTGTAGAGCCGAATAAGTTCTTGTTAGCTTATCCGACAGATATTTTGACATAATTTCATACAAAATATGTCAAACTATCTTTCGAATAAGCTAAAAAGAACTTACCCAGAAGTGGTGAAACAAGGCCCTAAATATGCTATTTTACATTACAACAACACTCTTCAAAATGTAGTTAGTACCTACTGTTAGCGGAAAAGTGGTTTCTGGCGGACTCCTCTGCGTGCTCTATGGATCGCCCTCCTGCACTCTGAAGTTGACAAGACATACGTCACTTCCTCCCCGCTCCCCGCGCGACGCGCATACGCAAATCTGTACCGCTCCGATAGTTTTGTATAATTATTGAGGAAAAGTATATTAAAATGTATCTAAACTGTCCAGAGAGTTTCCCTTCTATTAGTTCAGAAGCGGAATCGTACTCACAGCCCGCGTAAAAGTATAATATTCAGTTGAAACCAAGGTTGGATCGAATCGAAAACCAACCACGTGCTATTGTGATTGAACTTATCCTATTTTGTGAAATGCATGTGAAAAGTGACTAATTATGTCGGGATATGTGTTAGCTGCTGTTTACTAAGCTTTACTATGTCTAAATGTAATTTGAGGCGTATGGACGCAATTTACTAACAAGAAAACGAAAAGATGGCGTGCGTCTTGCTTGACCTCTCGTGACCCTTGCTTGATTTACATGAAAAAAACGTGTTGTGGTGCTTTTGGTAACTGGATACGCCTGAAACTGCCTGAATAATGCTGCTTGGTTTGATATACTAACAATTATATAATTCGCAACTAATCTGGGTGAGTTTGTTCCTGTTATATTGCCTACTAACAAATTTTGCCGAAAGATCGTGGAACAGAGCCGATCAATCTTATTTGTGCGTGAATTATGATACATTAAATACCAGCTACGTCGAAAAGCATGCTGAACTATCATTGACCGACTCATATCTATGATTTTCGAAAGATGAAATAATAACAAACTCTAATTATAAATTGAACCTTATTGCTTTCGGAATAGAGGTCACATGTTGTACATACCACCGATAATTGCAAATTAATTGATTTGGATAGCATCGTCACGTTACATCGTGGTGGTTCTGTGCTTTGGAAATGTTTAGGTATTTGTTCTGGTTAAAATAAACCGGCTTTTGCAATAAATAACAAAGCTTGAAATGCTATGATTTCAGATTACTTACCTACTTTATTACGGTTAAATCTAAATGAAGCAGTTTGACATGTGTGTCACAGTTTTATCAAAGAGGTAATAATCTTAATATTGCAAACTCCGGAGAGTCACAAACAAACCAAATCTAATAGCTTAGCTTAGTTATTAAAAGTTGTGTGCTCTTCAGGTTCAACTTAACACAAACACAGGTAACATAATAATGATTGTTTTTAGTATAAATTATGTTAAATAAAATAAATATTGAATATTATGCTGACATGTTGCCTTTTCTGGTTGAGTATAGTTTCTTTTGATGTGCGCTGCAGTGGATTTTCAGTAATTTGCATTTTATGAAGATTAATTTGAAATGATTGACTATTGAATAAGCAAATAGTATTTTAACATTTGTAATTAAAAGAATTAATTGTGGGGCGTCCATTGTGATCATAACAGAACTTTCATTGATTCACATTGAATGACTAATTAACAGAGACAGTTGTTGTGTGTCTGATAGTCAACATGACGTTGCTTCTTTAAAACATCTAAATGGAGAATTTCGTACAATAAGATATTACATTACAATAATAGTACTCATATAAGATTAGTTTGAGATGTATGACGAACATGGATTATGATGTGTCATAAGTATGTGTGTATAATGATTTGTCAACCATTATGCAGGCATAGTATGTTTCATTGATCAACTAATTAACTTAACATGCACTGGTTTATTATCGAATGTAGTTTGATGGTCCCTACCCGATAAAGGATTGAAAGGAATAAAAGAAAAGGGCAACGCTGCGTTATATGGTTTAAGTTCACATAACTTCATAATACGAATAATATGATCAAAGTGGCTATTTATTGATGTTATCATTATATTATTATGTATCTCTAAATTGATCTAGGGGTCCGACAGACCAATGTTTGGTAGTGGTCTGAAAATGAAAGACAATTATGGTTTATGACTGCCGCTGTTGTTGTGAAGGTACTTATGTAATCATGAATATGATATATCTGTTTTAATCTGTTGGTTCTTTTAAAAGCACACTGAGCATAAAATAAACATGTAAGGAACCAGTGATACCTGAAGTTCGACACCTTATTCTACATCACATTCACTCAGACTCCTTCGTACCTGTCACACACTGTATATGATTACACTACAATCCCATTCATAAATCTTTTACACCTTTTTGAATCTGCAACGTGAGTGATCCCTATGCGAGAGGATGTCAGTGCCCTGCCCAGTGGGAATGTGTATGGGTTTTCATGAAATAAAAATATATAATTATCCTTACTATCATCACACTATCTCCGTTTTGAAAGAATGTGAAAGTGTTACAAATGCAACAGTGTTTGATAATCGGTAAAGTAAGTAAGACATTAATTCTCTTCAACCTTCAAAACATGGAAATGATGGAAGCCAACACCGGAGGACCTTGTATTGTCCCAGTTTGGATATCTAGGGTCTAGAGTGAACATCATCTTTTACATCATCATGCCTGTGGGGCCTAACACATGCATGTCTCAGGGCCCTAACCCATGACTTTGGGGCCTTAACCCTAGCCTTTGGGGAATGACACTTTGACATCAGGGGTGCTCACCTTAGGGGCCCTAACTCGTGACTTGGGTGCCCTAACCGATGACTTGGGCACTGATGCTATAGTGTTGGTTAATACACAATTACTTAAAATTACGCTTAAATGTAAACCCAGATACCCATATTGTTGATGTTGAGATGGAATTATAATTGACATGTTGTTTCGTGAAACTTTTATAAACAAGCTAATGTGCATATTTCTTTTCATGATCAACCATGCTGTATGAGATGACCTATGTGGCGAGAATGTCAGCCTGTGTGCTATAACAAATGATGTCTGTGGGAATAGAGGAATTACTATCCAAGACCAGTGAAATGTGACCAGCAGAAGAAAATGCCTGTGTGACTGCCACCTTGCCTTCAGTGCTTCTACATTATGAATACCTACTTGCCTTTGGGGCTTATATAAACATTATTATTATGCCACCTTGCCTTCAGGGCTTCTACATTATGAAACCTTGCCTTCAGGGCTTCTACGTTATGAATACCTACTTGCCTTTGGGGCTTATACAAACATTATTATTATGCCACCTTGCCATTAGGGCTTCTACATTATGAATACCTACTTGCCTTTGGGGCTTATATAAACATTATTATTATGCCACCTTGCCTTCAGGGCTTCTACATTATGAATATCTACTTGCCTTTGGGGCTTATCTAAACAATATTATTATTATGCCACCTTATCTTCGGAGCTTATCCATTATGAATATTTGCCTTAGGGGCTATACACTGTGCCTTCTTTATGAAAACTTACCTATATTATATAATTATTTACACAATATATTATTACAAATATACTTACACAATACCTACACAAATATTATTATGAATCGTTGCATTTTAGCTCACTGGTTGTTAACTGCTTTCTGAACTTACATGTTGTGGATCAATGCCTTTGGGGCGTATAATTATTGACCAACGCCTGAGGGGCCTCTGTGAAAACTGTTGTTTATTGTATATAAATCTTGACTTGAGTACTGTTGAAACACTTGTTGGAGCCATGCCTTCGGGGCGTATATTATTGGCCGATGCCTGAGGGGCTTCTATGATACTAATTGTTGTTGTTGAATTGAATATTATTGATACAAGTGTTGGATTCATGCCTTCGGGGCGTATATTATTGGCCGATGCCTGAGGGGCTACTGAGATACTAATCGTTGTTTGTTGTCTATGATTTGGGTAGTATTGAAACACTTGTTGGATCCATGCCTGAGGGGCTTATATTATGGCCAATGCCTGCGGGGCTTTTGTGATACTTACTGGTTGTGGGTTGTTGTTCTATGAGTCTTGAGGATTATTGATACACATGTTGGATCAACACCTTCGGGGCATATATTAATGGCCAATGCCTGTGGGGCTTTTGCGATACCTATTGATTGTTGCTGTCTATGAGGTTTGATCATTATTGATAAATGTGCAATTGCAGTTGTGCATACATTGTAACTGAATATTACATGCGAAAAATAAAAATTGCTGATTATTTAATTGCCTAAAGGGCTTACATACATGATGATAATCCTACGCCTACGGGGCCTACGAACTTGTATAATACCTACTGTTAGTTACCCGAAATGTTACTGTTGGATTAATTGATAATAAACTACAGAACTTACAACAGATTGATTATTGCCTACATGGCTTACATAATGACTACACACTACCTGAGGACTGAAAGACTTACTTCTAGAACATGTTGAGTATATCTACCTGCTGTAAATTATTTTGAATAGTATATATCCAACTCACTTATTGCGTCCGATATAATGCGATTATTATTTGGATTGAGATTTTGCGTATAACGCGTAAATTGTATGCTGCGTATTTTGAACATGGTGCGTAATTGAACCTTTGCGTAAATTGAGCGAGACGCGTTTGAGCATTTGGTGTATTAAGTAAGACGCGTTTGAAAATTCGTTGCGTTGAGCAAGATGCCGTTGAAATTATGCGTCGTATTCGAATGACCAATCACCAAGTTTTGACCTACGAATGACATGACTGTTAAAAGTATTAAAGAACTGCCTTCGGGGCTTGGAGATAATTAACAATTGTTTACAGATTCCATACAAGAGACTTATAAACTTACAACATGATTGTTATAACTGGACAAAAAGATATTACTGAACATAAGAGTAAGATTAAGAGGTTCCAAAATACAGTTTGGACGGTCTTAACCCCTCAAGATTGTTGATAGTATTCCAGTCAAATATCTACCATTAAAGCTACTTTTGAAACTTTGCCTTGCAGTAAATTTTGGTACCTACTATTTGGAATCACCTTCACAGTAAAGTTTGTCCTGATATAACAATCAGCGTAAATTTCTGGATTTATGCCTTGCTTTAACCTTTTGACCGCCGACTCACATCGGTGGATACCTGTCTTTGGTACTATTGGCGGTGAAAGGGTTAAAGGGGTTTCCAGAGCCTCCAGATGTTTCTACGTTCAGCTGAAGAGAAGTGATCGTCCAGATACTCCTACGAGGACGCAGGAGAAGTCAGGAAGGCCGAACTGTTAGCGGAAAAGTGGTTTCTGGCGGACTCCTCTGCGTGCTCTATGGATCGCCCTCCTGCACTCTGAAGTTGACAAGACATACGTCACTTCCTCCCCGCTCCCCGCGCGACGCGCATACGCAAATCTGTACCGCTCCGATAGTTTTGTATAATTATTGAGGAAAAGTATATTAAAATGTATCTAAACTGTCCAGAGAGTTTCCCTTCTATTAGTACCTAATATAAAATTTGTTTTAATCCTATGCATTACGGTTTATGGACTTCTACCCTAAAACTATAACATAGTAGGTACTTTAGTAATAGAAATGAGTAGATGAAGCTATTTTTAAAGTTAAAACTAAAACTACATACAATTACTTCGATTTCTGTGTAGAGTTCATAATTTTAAATTGTATCGATATTCAAACTATTTTATTTCCAAGGACGAAAATTAAATTACAACATCGTTAAAACGACTCTACATATTTATTTATGATATTTAAAAAAACATGACAGATTTATACTACTGTAAACAAAAGTTTTTATGTGTACAAAAAAAAGGTTCCGAACCTACCACGTGTCCGAGAATCCCAGACAATTTAATGTTTTGTCTAATGTCTGTTTTCAATAACATATGTTTTTTGTATTGGCCATATTTCTTTTCTTGATAACTTGTTGACATTTGTTTTCTGCACTATTTGTTAAATTTGAAAGAGAATCCGGTTCGAAGGACCATCAAGAATTTTTTGTAAGAAAACATTGTTATTATTAGGTATAGCTACTACCTCAATAATTTTAACGAGTCTGTTTAAAATTACATTGTAACTGACACCGTCCTTACTGTTTCACCAAGCTCATTTTCTTCACCATATTTAGACAAACACCACCAAAATCAAGACCTCTCTTCTCCTTAAAATAATTCTTACAACGGGATCGTTTACCACTGGTCTTGTCATAACACCTAGTGTGGCAGGATTTAGAAAACTAATTTGTCTCGTCTGTCAACGGGATAAGGTATATTTAGTGCCCCTTGCTGTTTCGAAGGGGCTATTTCGTCGATTCTTTATTTGTGTCTAATTTATTATGGGCTGTTTCGTTTCTAACTCTGACATTGCAAAGTTTATCTTTCTCTGTGCGATTTTATCATAAACTGGACAGAAAGAAAAGTCGAAAGCCTAAAACGTCGCCCTATGGTACATATGATTAACCTTTTTGAAATTGGCAAACAAGAAGATGTTAGCGTCTTTAGATTATTTCAAACTACTTGCGGATCAAGTTAACTGTTACGTATTTACAGATGCATTCGTCGAATCGTTAAAATAAAATTTATCGATAGTTTTGTTAATAAATTGGTCTGGTCTGGTTAATCTTGAAACGCCCACCCGATCCTTGATTGGAAGACAAGGTGAGGATAAATTGTATAGATACAATAACATTTAATTGAAAACCCAAGTCAGGCGCGTCTAAACATCCGTTACAATGAAAACCATTTTAGATTTTATAGTCAAACAAACTACTGTTAAAAACCATTTTGTGGCTTACGGCTCAGCAATCAGTGCCAGATGTTTCAGTTAAAAAACATTCGTTCTTTAAATTCGATCGTTGACGGACGAATCAACTACGACCTTGAACGTGACAAAACGACAGGATTCGAAATTTAAAAATAAATTCGAATTTAGATTTCCAGTTCCCGTGGCGTCTCTAACGGCCAGTTTAAATTTAGAACATGTTCTATTCTCGAACCGTGAACTCCCGGCCGATGGCTTTCATATTGTTTTTGCCAGCCAGTTATGCTTTGGTGCTCATTTATTTATGGGTCCATTTGAAAACTGTTTTCATTTCCATGCCTTTGCTTATTGCTTTGTTAGATTTTATGAGATGTTTATAATTTACTTGAAAACGTAATTGCTACTTTGAAATGGCATTTCGCATATCGTTCAAAACATACGTTAGTTCTGTGTCAACAAAATGGTCACACACATCTTTTGAAAGAAATCCTTAGAGGTACACTATCTTGTAGGATCGCATCCAGTTAAATGGGATACTAGTACTAGTGTCTGTTCAGGGTGTAAACTTAAATGCGTCAAATACTTTAGGGGGTGCTTCAGTCAGATTCAGACCATCAAACCTTCCGCTATGGAACCAACATAGAAATCGAGAAAAAAAGTTTCAATGTTGATCTTGATTCCATTGTGAAAGTTGTTTAGTTTGATGGGATGATCATCCTATGGAGGTGCTACTTGGGAATGTTCCTCCATTGAAAAGGGAAGATCTTCCACCAGGCTTAGTGTGAAGCCTGGGGACCGGCCGTGGTCCAGGGCTTCACACTAAGCCTGGTGGAAGATCTTCCCTTTTCAATGGAGGAACATTCCCAAGTACCACCTCCATATTGGTGACCCTCGACAAAGAACATCGCAACCTGAACACCGCAGAGCAGCATCAACACAGAGCAGCATCCAAGCTTCAACCAACCCTTCACACCCCTCGACCAGGTCAAACAAGCAGCAGTCACACGCCGTCAACCCGAAGCCGCACCAGGTCCATCGCAGCTGTCTTCACACCGCTTCCTGGGCCTGCAGCTTCCTCAACGACAGTCAGCGTCTGCATAGAAGGATCTCCCGCAGCCCACGTGTCTGAGCTCACCTCCACGTGGCAGTTCTGCTCGCCTTCTCCACGCCTGTCACTCACCCGCATCACATCAGGACTAGTCTCCCTGACAGATGCACACACTCGCAGCACATCGCTCGTCAGACTCACTTGACTGGAGCCCTGCACCTACACGGATACAGACTGCAAACTTCGAACAACTCAACGACCTCCGGTCTGAGGGGGGAGTACTGTGGGGACTTGCCATAGATGTCAACACCCACAAGTTATAGCAAAGAAGCTAACAGATGGCGCTACCGTCGCTCTCAGAAATATGCTCCATACTAAGACAACGTTCACCGTAAAATACGTAACTCGTAACCTACTACAAATAAGGTTCACAATCGAATGCGAGACATAAATCGCGCAAGAGAAATAATCACAGAGATTCGATATATATACAAGGTCCAACTAAGAACTGTTGGACCACGGCCGGTCCCCAGGCTTCACACTAAGCCTGGTGGAAGATCTTCCCTTTTCAATGGAGGAACATTCCCAAGTAGCACCTCCATAATCCCATCAAACTAAAACTAAACTTTTTCTTAATATCGAAACGAAAAGCTGAAAAACTAAAATCTGCTGTTAAATACAAAACTGTTAAACCTACTCTACTCAAATATATAGGACCTGGTGTTGTTTGTAGTTCATTATTAAATATTTAAAATGATATTGGCTTCTGCTTGGAATATGCCCGTAGGTTATAATATTATAAGCTATAACCCTCGTTCGTCGAATATTAAAACAAGCAACCGGTATTATTTCTGTAAGCGATATTGTAAAAACAAAGATAGCGACTCCGATTTCATTTTTGACACCTCTAGATGTCTACCATATGTCTAACCATTATCCTGTCCCATTCCTGTCCCATTAACGGATATTTATTTATTTTTATGACCAGTAATATTTTAATTTTATCATCGAATATATTTTTTAATGGCAGCATTGTTACACAAACCACTACAACTTTTATAAAAATATTGTTTTTATGGCACTTAAAATTTGTTTTGTCCTACGTTTCTAATTTTTTATTTTTTGTTTTTCTTCAAGGTTACCAAAATATTACGTTTCCACAGCGTTCAAAAATGAGTGCAAGTGAAGTTTGAAAAGTGACAATTAATTCTTATACTGAGAAGTGTTTTAACATTGGATCCGTTGAGTGTGTAACCGGCTTTACAATTCCGGACTACGCACCTGTTGAGGGCCAAATGGGTATGTTTATGTTTTTCAATTGTTTTTTTTATTTTCTTAAAATAGTACCTAAATAGTAGGAGGACTGTAGAGCAAAAGTAGAGCTAGCAACTAGTCCTACTTTGGCTCTATATCTATTTACACAATAAAAAATCAGCTGCTGACATTTGAGTCGAGTAGGCAATGCAGTTTAGTATGGAACAGCTGTTTTTTTTTTGCTTCGATCAGTTTGCTGCCATAGTAAAAGTTGTTCAGTTTGATGGGTAGACTCTTAGTTTAAAAGGTGCTAATGATATCAATTTCACCCTGTATCTCAAAATACACTCCAGTTTCTTGTCTATAAATTGAGGCAGGCAACTAATACATAGTTAATTATCAGTGGCCAGAGTCAGTGTTAAAAGTTGTCCGAAATATCGGATAAAATAATTATAACGTAATTTCAAACTGTTTTATTCACATCCCGTATGTTATATATGGTTATAGTAACTGAATAGATTACTCGTAGTTTTACAACAATGGCAATGAACTGAATCAAAATATAATTAAGTAAAAGAAATCTCTCCACAGGACGTTCACAAAAAATTCTGAATAGCCACTAAATTAAAGTTAAATCTCATACAAAATCGGGAGCAGAATATAAAAGCCATTTGTGCTAAGATACATCATACCCAAAGGTGTAAAATTGTGTACCCATTGTTCGAAACTCTTCATCTTTAACCGTCTTAACTCTTCGTAATAAAGTTCAAAATTTATCAAAAGTTCCTTATAATAATCCCCTCAAGAACCCTTGTCGTGTCAAGATACACCAATTTAAACTTTAATCCTGTTTCATTAAGTTTATTTTTATCAACCGGTTCGAATTTTGAGTTGTCTCTTCCGATGGTCATCTGTTTTTCGTATCATATCTTCTTTCGTTTGATTTTGTGCTTTATTGGTATATGTTATAGTTGTTTTTGGTATGAAATTGCGTATACAGGAGCCTGTTATATCGCCTTTGTTATCAACGAACGTGAGTTGAATTGAGTTTACTTTTTATCCGTAACTTTCTTATGACGTGTTTTTTATAGCGCTTCGTTCATGAGATAGTTATAATAAGACCCTTTCAAGTGTTATATGCCATTGTATCCCAAAATAATTGTTTGGATTTTTATCAACTTTGTAAACATTTTATCAAGATTTAACTTTTGATAGACTGTAAAATTCGTGACCAAAAATAAAGAGTTTGCTGTCTCATGGAGTCTTAAAACAATTTTTAATCGGTTTGTTGCAAAACCTAAATACTTATATTTGATATTAATTTAGAAGGTTAAGAAAATGTTTGGTTTATTTGGTCAAGTAAACAAAATAAATATATAAGGGTCCAACTTAATATTCTGACAGTTTCTTAACAGGTCCCAGACAGAAATGTGGGAAGTTTTTCAGTTTGATTGTCTGATTGATCATCCCCTTATAAAATTAATTAAGAACAATGACCCTATCCTATATATGACACATTTTAAGGGGATGATCAGACCGTCAATCTAAACAATTTTCTCTATGGGGCCAACATCGAAATCGCGAAAAAAATAGTTTTTAAAGCAATTTTGTATGGAACAACAGATATTTTTTTCCCGCTTTCGATCTGAATTACTTTCTCTGTGTGACCAGGTAAATCGCGAAAAAAAATCGTTTGTTCTACACAAAACTTCAATCCTATGTAACCCAAACGTATGCAAAGATTTGACATTATTATTGTATATAATACAACTTTTTTCTTTCCTCTTACCTTTTCCCACCACCCATTAACCATTGAACTAATGGACAGGTACATCCGTTCGATGCACAAACCGGAAAGAGCTGCTTCCTCACACTTCCGGGCCATTCTATCACTATGTAGGGCTATTGAGAACTTTATGACCTTTTGTTAAAGGCTATTAATCATTAAAGTTTTATTGCTGTATGGTAATGATTCTGTGACATATCGCTTATGCTTTATAGGCTTAGATAAAAGTGCAGGGAAAGCTTTTACAATAGTAGACCTTATTGTAAAGTACAAATAGCTCATAATTTTGTAAGTACCACCTATTCTAGTACTGTGGTCTATGACCTGACTTTAGTCGGTCTCACAAAAAGATCAATCACGTTTCGGAAGAAAACACTTGTGCCCTGCAATGGGACATATTAATATGATCCATGGGCCATGTGGTTCCGGCTTCGCATAGACCAAACTTCTTGAGCACGTCCTTGGCTGCGCAGAATAAAATTTGTACGTGAAACCGCTACTGCGCATACCCCTCACCCCCGCTCTTTTTCAAGATGTTTACCGGGTACTGTAAGATTTGTAAGGGATAATTTAAGAAGGGAAATATAAAAGGCTACCCTCCTTAAAAATGCGAATAGTGAAATGAAATTTAAGTACTCAAAAAAACCATAAAACTGATTGTTAGTTGTAAGGTCGTAAGTTTTTGTATGTGTACATTGTCTTACCAAAGGTAAAAACATAGTACCTTACATGAGTACCATAGACTACTCGTATAATAGAGAAGAGGTACCCTTGCTTTCGCCATAACGGCATAACAACTTTGTTTGTAAAGTTTTTAGTTACGCACGCGTGTTTTTACAAGTATTCTAAGAGTGCACTTGAGTTATTAACACGTTATCTGTGTAAGTAGGTCGTTATAACATGTTAAATGACGTGTTAAAAATATACGTGGGTAAATGTTACGTGCAGATAGATAATAATTAAATTATGACTTTTGTTTGTTATTTTGCGTCACGACGCGTGAGTTCAGTAGGAACTCATAGTAATTCTCCAATTGTTACTCAATATCTGGACTGTCCTAATAATTCAGGCTAATGTGAACGGCATAAATTACTTTGTGTGTAACAGAAACCTGAGATTAAAGGCTCTCTTCGCTCACCCCGCTGTATACAGGGTGTTACATAAGTAAAAATAAATATTAAGAACTCTTAAGGGGGTTGTTCAGACCGTCAAACTGAACAACTTTCTCTATGGGACCAACATCGAAATCGCAAAAAAAAAAATCTGAAATCCCATACATATTTTAGCTCTAGTCGATTTGTAGAGTATGGAACATCTTTTTTTTTCGCGATTTCGATATTGGTCCCATAGTGAAAGTTGTTCAGTTTGATGGTCTAAACCACCCTCTTAAAGGTTTATTTGTATTTTTGTAACACCTTGTATACCAATTATACGCAAAACGAATATCTGTATCGAGCTACTGTATTGTACAATCTTAAATACCTTCTTTGATTTGGATCCATTTTGTTTATCTTTGGCACAGTATAAGAAGGGTTAGAAGGTTACTTTAGACTGAGTCTTTACTTCACAATATACTTACTTTCTTCTTATCATTTATTGTTACTTTAGCCTACCTTTGAAGCGCTCGTTGGCGTAGTGGAGTTCGGTATTGGAAAAGATCACCGAAGTTAAGCAACGTCAGGTCCGGTCAGTCATTGGATGGGTGACCGTTTAGTGGTATTTCATCTCGAGCGTTTTCCGTGCTTCGGAAGGCACGTTAAGCAGTTGGTCTCGGATAGTTCCGTCAGATGGCGTGGTAACTATTCGTTAAGCCAGGTCAGAGGCCTATTGGCGGCTTGAAAATTCTATGACAGCAAGTTGTGTTGTTGTTAGTGGTCTAACATTGCCTCCACCAACCCACACTGGGCCGGCGTGGTGGAGTATGGCCCAATCCTTCTCAACCTTATTCGTGAGAGGAGACCTTTGCCCTGCAGTGGGATTCTACAGGCTATAACTTAGCCTACCTTTTAATAGGTAGCTATCATTTTATAAGTTTTGCAAGCTTTTTATCAAATTTAAATTAACATTAGCGGATTCCTGTAATTGGTCTATTCTATGTTCTTAGTCTGCATTTGTAATTTGACTATTGGTTTCCCGAATAAAAATTTATTTAAATTAAAAAAAAATCTATCTGAAATAGAATATCCTTTTGATACCTTCTGAAGTTAGGTCAACAATTGATTTGTCTGAAATAAATGGTAATTAGATTGTATATTAGTATAGTATCTTAACGTATCTTTGAATAGAGACCAAATTGGAGACGTCGTTAGAAAATGCCAAGTCGAAAGTAGCCGTAATATGTTTGTCTCTCTCCACCGTTTCGTATTTTCGGTAAGTATTTTGGAATAATATAGGTGCCTTTTACTGTACTAAGAGGTCTATAAGCTACGATAAGGTCCTTAATCAATTCTTATCATAAAGAGGAACTCAAACCTTCAAGAGTACTTACCTGAGTCCAAGCATATTGAAAAACAAACTCTATTATGTAGATCACTTTGTAAGCGAACAATAAAAACCTCTCAAACAACTGTAGGTACATAATACCCTTTAAGAGCATAACAATAGAGCCTATTTCGCAACCAGATCGACGATAACGTCGGAACCTTTTTTTTAACACTTTCTACAAAAACCACTATTAGGGTTAAGCAAAGCGTTTTTGTAATAACAGGTTTTTGTACATTTCTTTTGTGTATAAAATATAAAGGTTTTTATGTCGGCAACCAATAGATTTATTAGTTTCTCTCGTCTTATGTTTTTTCTTGGTTCTTGGTTGTAATATTGTATGGTTGCAAAAGCATAGTTGTTTTTGAATATTTTTGAAAACAATGGTTTTATAATGTTACGTCTTCAGCGGTTCGGTGTAGGTTGGCTGTCAGTCAGGCAGACAGACAATTTTATAAGCATGGATACAATAGGTAAAAATATTTTTTTTGTATCCAAAGAATTTAATGAAAAAAAAATATAGGTACTTAGTTAAATTTGTATATAGGTAGGTACATACTTAAATAAGAAACTTTTATAACAATCCGTCCGTCGACCGTAGAAATATTTTGGTTTGATAAAATTATAAAATTTTCAATTAAAAACTTTTCTCCCCTCCGGACGGAAAGCGTCAATTGTCGTCCCTCTGCGCTAAACGAAGTTGCCGCTTTCCATCTCTGTCGAGGAGAAAAATACTATACTAACCTGGGACAGTAAATAAGAAAGCCTCAGACCACATGTTTGTTGACCTCGGCTTCGCCTCTGTCACCAATTACATGAGATCTGAGACCTTTCTTACTTTCCTGTCCTCGGTGTGTAATCTACTATATAACATTCCATCCAAATCTTAACTCCAATTAGGCAGGTAAACTTATCAATTTTTTTTTCTGAATATTTCATTTCTGTTACAAACTGCTTTCCATTTTTGAACAGAGTAATCACTATTTCATCATAAACCTCACACATATTTAATTTGGCCTAATTTATGAATCTATAAATAAAGTGTATGAAATAAATAAATACCTAATAAGAAAACAAGCAATACAAGCGAATATGGCTAGTGCAAGGTCGGCAGGTGCAAGTAGGGTCAGTGCAACGACTCTTTTGTGCGTTTCCATTGTTTTATTGTGTATAGTGCGACATAAAAGAGTAGAAAACGGTGACAGCAGGAACTAAATATTTTAGATCAAATTGTTGGTCGGTGTTGCCAGCTTATGCGTGATTTTGACGTTCTTGCGTGGAGGCAGCGCCCTCATTTGTTTTCTACTCTTTTATGTCGCACTGTACCTTCTGTTCTTGTTGTTTTATCAATACGAGTATTCTACGAGTAGTCTGCCCTGCTTAAAAAAATGTCCCATACATTTTAGTCGGGGAGGTATAGCAGGTTTTGTATGGGACAGCTAATTTATTTTGGCGTTTCCTGAGGTAGGCTCCATAGTGAAAATTATTCAGTTTGATAGTCTGAGTTCACCGTTTTAGTATTTGCTAGGCTGTCACTGTAGATATACAGGGTGAAATTGATATCATTAGCATCCTTTTAAACTAAGAGTCTACCCATCCAAATGAACAACTTTTACTATGGGAGCAAACCGATCGGGGCAAAAATTGTGCCATAGATACCTACAGTTGTTCAGTTTGACGGTCTGATCATACCCTTAAAAAAGTGTCAGCATATTAGGAAGGACCCTGCATAAAATTCTCGTTCGCGGTGTTTGTAACAAAATTCTTCCGAAACGGCTTGACCGATTCTTATGAAATTTTGTGTGTATATTCGGTAGGTCAGCACGTCTTATTTTCATGACGTAAACTTTGTAGGGTAGGTGTAGGGTAAGAAAATGGCAGGCATACGTCTGCTGGGTCAGCTAGTATATAGACTATACAATTTTCTTACGTACTTATCCGTCGTACTCTGCATCTCTGCATCAAATATAATTACATCAAAGACTTATCGTGTCTAAAAATGGAACTGCACACATGCAATGTCATTGAACTCTCTTTGTCCACCTATTATGGTAACCATAAATTTATTGCCGAGTATTCCATATTCTTCTTTATTTTATTATTATTTTTCTTGCCAGTTTAAACAAAACTAACCAACGCTTTTTGCCTGCCATTGATTTTAAATTACTGTTTATGTTTTGCCTAAGGCCAAATAGTAGTTAGGTATTTAAAGTAAAAAATATAAGATAAAAACGAATGCTAATCAAGCATAGAAACCTTGAAGAAATTAATGATAGTCTTGAAATGAACTAGACGGTAATAGATTACTACAAAAACTACTATAATTGGTTATTATTACATTGAAATAAACCGACAATCTTGTCTAATCAAATTATAATAAGGCTGGTTGTTCATAAATTCGACGCCCTTTCAATAAAAAGTTAATGATAATTGCTATCAACGCTTTTTTCTTCCAAAATCATTCTCTGTGACCACATGCCCAGCGATTAATAGATGTAGTTTAGAGCTTGATAAATTATCATATCTTGACCTCCTGCACCACAGGGCTCGCGCCACATGGCGACACATCAAGCTACGCAAAACCAACATAAGCTGGCCGCGAGACGTTATACGTTTACTCTACTACGCGCGGCCAGCTTATTTTGGTTTTGCGTAGCTTGATGTTTCGCCGTGTGTACGCATATTTGTAACAGAAGGCCCTGCAGTAGGTCATAATATATGCGATGAGATACATGGTACAAAATATTCACCAAGACGGCAACCCCCACTGGGCCAGATCGCTACCTTATTGGTGCTCTATCGACGAAACCATGTTTTTGTTCTTGGCTGGGCACATTTGTGCTGAAATTGTATGTAAATTGTATATCTTCAACTCTGTATTGCTACTATCTCAAACTCTATTACGTTGACGTTCTGTCTACTGGCGGAAGCGAAACTTCTTAGTCAATGTCTTAAAATGATGCTGTTATGTTATTAGTATGAGCAGTGCGAGAGAAAGAGCGCCTAAACACTTGTTGGTGCAAGCCAGGCTTAGTCCTTTTTTTTATCTTCTTTTCGGTATTGCATAATACGGTACTGAAACTGAAATGTTCATTCATAATCGTTATCATATCAAACTATATCACTCCAACCAAACGTTAAATTCCTTAGTTGCTCTTGTATGAAATATTTAACATATTTTTTCCGCATGTGAGTAACAGAATGACTCACACATGTGAAGGCACACGTGAGATGAATCACTAGGAAACACCGGTGATTTGGTTAGTTTTATCACTTTATGAGTTAAGTAGTTTTTGTAGACTGCCTGGTTTTAGACAAGATTTCTAGTGATTTTGGTCAACGATGAAACGGTCCGATCGTAATAGTTTATGTGTTGGTTGTCTTTCGCGTGGTGTTTGCGCGGTTCGTGTTTCCGCTTGCCACGAGGCTCTGCTGTTTCTGATCAAAAACAGTCCCTAAAATTGGGTTAGATACTCCCACAACCTACTTGATACTGGAGGACATGCAGTGCTAGCGCACAAGCAAATGTCCATTAAATTATTTAAAAAAAAGTCGTGTATCGATACCTGAAAAATAAGCATAAGTACACATAATTTTTTTTTTTTTATGTCCAGCAGTGGACGATGATAGGCTGATGATGATGACACATTTATTTCCAAAAACGCAAAAAAAACAAGTGAATTTTAAAAACCTAATGTTTCCTGTGATGGTTTTACGTAGATGTAGATAAGTACTTACCTATAACAAAATATGAAAAATTATGGGTAACAAACATTTTTTGCCCGAAATGCGGACTTTGTTCCTACGTCCACTTACTTTTAAAATGGAACCAAAGATGCAAACATGTGCAACACATGCAACGTGTTCTTGTCGATAGGTAGCCGTTGATGACAGCTCATCATCTTATCATTGTTATCAGCACTGTCGTCACGATCACAAGACCTCGAATTCTAGAGACCTGTGACGAATGCATTCGTCACAGTGCATTTGTACTTGCATTTTTACTCACGACGTAATTTTAAGAAACACATCGTTTTCCTTAAAATGTTTATGATTTCATCCACCCAGAAGTGTAAATGAAGGTTGCAGATGCATTGTAATCAAATTTATTTTTGTGCATAATGATTAAATGTAAACAAAGACGGGACAATAATAACTCGTGATTTTTATACTTAATTAATGTTTCAAGAACTGTACAACTTCCTTCTTTTAAAGGTGTCAATTGACAAACAATGCAATTTTTCAAATACGTACCTACACAATAATTTAGGGTTGTGATAAACATAACCTAATTTAGGGTTGTGTTTATGTTCATGAAAATCGTATTTTTAGAATTGTTAACTTATATTTTTTCAAAATATCGGGACAATGTTTTGTCGCGCGCATCATACTAGGCCATGAAGCTGGTTTCCCTTACACATGCTAAGCTCTTGGAGATTATTGAGATTTATTCGCATATCTTCAATGGTTATGAAATGATAAAATCCGAATGATATACATTAGGAACTTCATCTATTATTGCTCTGGGTCGTAGATTGATAACCTAACAAATAGGCTAATTGTTTGCTTGTGTTTGATAAATTTATGATATCTGAGAAATTAAGTTTATACAAATAATTCATATAATATCCTTGACATTTGGAGCACAATAAATTTATAATTATTGATTCGAGTCCCTTACATTTATTAGTTATTTTATTACCTTAGTTGGGGTTATGTCAGCCCATAGAATTGTCAAAACGAAGTCGAAACAATATCAATAATTGATCTACTCGTATGATTGATCTGAATAGAATAACGAATCATTCTTTTATTTTTCTATCGACAGTTAGTGATAGCTGGAGACTGAACAGACCGAATCATATCGATAGAGTACATTTTATTTGTCATTTAATGGTCGTCAGTTCCTGGCTAAATAATAGTTAAAAAGATTATTACAAGTTGATGTTGCATATTGCACAAAAACTAGGTTTCATAAAATACATGTCCCTAAAATTAGTCAGTCGAAACATGTGTGTTGACGTTTTTAAAAATAAAAATGTTTTAAAACCACACAGGAACTATCAAGTTTCACTATTTCAACCTGATAGCTTAATTTCTATCTAACAATCACAATCTAATTTCAACTTTAGCATCACGTTAGAAGTTTCAAAACGGCCTGGCAAGGAATTGTGGTTAAATTAGTTTATCGTAACAAAATTTGACATTTAGTGAGAAATTCAAAGTGTAGGGTTACTGTGGTTTTTATGAACTTTATCTTTTTAACGACGGTTTTGTAGAAACAGTTTCCTTTGAGGGACTAATGTACACAGGCATTTTGAAGTAAATATTTTTATATTGACGAATTCTAGAGCAACTAACTTCAATTATAGAGCACCTTATGAATTCGAGGATCGCGGATTTTCAATCCCACGTATTTCAATCCATCGCCAATAGTAATTTGTGTGGGAATTGTTAATAAGATATTTATGTTCCTCTGCTTAACTATCTGAAATTATGTCCGCTAAATTAAATTATGTTAGACTATAAAAGGCTGATCCAGAATTTCCCTAAAAATATAATATTTTGTTGAATTTCATTTTTATAATTCGCTGTTGTCGGTGAAGTTTTTACCAATCCAGTCTCTTCCGCCAGTTCCTCGAGTTACTACAACACGACATCAACCTTTTCCTTTTCCATTTTATCACACTTTATCATCTACTATCTTATTCTTGACAAATATTTATTAATGTTGTTCTCAATTACCTATCATTTCATCCAAAGGAAGAGTGAAGCCGCTTTTTAAATCTTTATCAGTTCGTGTGTTCGTATGGGATACGCTGTATTTCTAAGAACACCCTTATCTCAGATCCAAATAATTTTAACCTTGGCCATGGTATGCCACATGCGCAAGATCATACAACCCGAACTTAATCGGTTACATGTGTTTTTGAATTCTGATGCGTATCGTATCGTACTAAATATGATTTTCTTTGTAAGGATTTGGATAAGTTTAATGAAACAGCAGACGTTTTTCATGAATGGTAACTACATACTTAAAAAAAAAGTTTTTATTTAGATTTTTGGCCGATCTCTTTGTATTGATAAATTGATTTATGACTATTTATGATTTATGTCTCTTTTCTCACCTCCGGACGGAAAGCGTCAATTGTCGTCCTTGTCGCTTTCCACCTCCGTCGAGGAGAAAAATAGTATACTAACCTCGGACAGTAAATAAGAAAGCCTCAGATCACATGTTTGTCGACCTCGGCTTCGTCTCGGTCAACAATTACATGCGATCTAAGACTTTTCTTACTTTCCTGTCCTCGGTGTGTAATCTACTATTTCAACCCTGTGATTGTTCTGAAAATGATGATATGACAAAAAGGGTTCAGGTACTTAATTTTGTTGCTGACTAAAATATTTAAATACTATATTTACCCACATACTTCTTTCAAGTCCGTGATTTTACCTTTATAAAACTATAATTTGAACATATCTACTTATATGACTGTAATTAAGACCAAAATTTCTTTAACATTTATACAGACTAAGACTTTGAGAAATCTGTGACCATTAAACTAGCAGATACAAAAATTGTAGTAAGAGTGTTAGAACCTGCGATATTACCAAGTCAAATTAAATACAACTCAAATGCTGTTGATTAATGACTATCATAACTTTATCTGGTATTTTGATATGTAAATCCGTTGGACCAGTTATTCGACTCAGCAGGTCTTTCATACACATCTTTGATTCTAGTACCTATTTGACTATCGGTTTCAGACTTTATTATTATTAGAGATAAGGTATATTTTATGACTATACCAGTTAATATCTCATACATAATTTAGAATTTATTATAAAAGAGGACAACTTATATTAATGTCTGGAGCTAGAGAAACCAAATACGAGTTTAAATAAAGGTGTTGCTTTAAAGAATTTGATCAAAAATTTAAAGGTGTCAAATCAAAGTTTATCATATAACACACACGACACTCCTAATTTTATCGAAACGTAAAGTAAACTACAACATTAGCTGAAGCTGCTAAAAATTTGATAAAAACTGTTTCAAGTCCTATTCATAATGCGATAAAGTTCTCTTTATTAAAAACCATTTAAAACCTGTCTGAAAAAACGTTATTGTAAAAGAAACAAAAAATCGGCTCCAAAAAAATTAGTCTGTGTACACGCTGGGTTCATACCGTCCGTCGTCCCGTATGCCGTGAATCGTTCTTCAAAGATTGTTCTTGACAACTGTCCTACAATTGTCTTCATGAATAAATTGATGCAGATTAATAAAGTGGCCGATAAGTGACGTCGTATTCGTACCCACGATCGGTTTGCTTATCAATATTGCAAGTCGCTTCGACAGTTTCCCGTGAGCGGCTGATCGCACTAGTACAGCCTAAGTTATCAGCATCAATAAAATATTCAAAAGCATTTTCATGTTAAATACATTAGTCAGTGATCAGTGTCACGTTTAATTGTTAAATTACAACACCAACCGGTTGTGAAGTGAATTATGGATGCGGTGTGAAATATTATTTTTGTAGGTTATTCCGATAATAATTGAGTTTCTTTAAATAAATCTGACTAATGTAGAGATGACGGCGGAGGACTCGGTTGGAATATTTAATGATTGCCACACTGATGGGAAACTGTGAGTAGTAATGGTTTTCTAGCTTCTAAAGGTTTTTCGATTACTTTTAACGTAAATGTTTGTATTAGTCACACGACTTTATTGTTGTTATTGTGCAATCTATTTTGCTCTAGAACGATTATTTTCATTTTCATTATTTCCCATACCAACCATTGTATATTAAAATGCTTTATTTTATGAGTGTCATTCAGAACTACATGAATGTAGTCTTAAATTAAGGCCGTACTGAACTTGTTTAAACACGCAATTTTTACAGACAAAGAAAGCAATTGCAATATTAACAGGACAATAGAAATTAATTCCAAAGTACGTAACTATAAGGTACCTTCCACAGACTTTAGTCTTAGTCTGTGGTACCTACTTTTTGTTTCGTGTCTATTTTGTATCAGGTACACAATTATTAATTATAATGATATTATAAATTGGAAATATTTGATAGGTGACGTATATTTCTTACTCTCAGTGTTGCCAACACTGCATTTGGAAAGGGAGCTAGTTGGTTATGAAAAAAGAGCTAAAAAAGAGCTAATTATTTCAGTTAAAAAGAGCTAAATAAAAAAAAACGTTTTTTTCGTTTACTCGATGTCATTTTTTGGAATATTACACTTTTCTACATGAATATGATGTAAGCCTTTCTGCAGCTAGTCAAAAAATCAACACATAAACACGAAGGAAACAAAATTGGTTGGGGAAAATTCCGGTATCCTGCAATCCAAATCATAGACTCAGGCCGAGATTCAGAGACGATTTGTAAGTCATAGTTCGAACTCCCGTATGTCCAAATCCATACATTTCTACCCACTTAGCTCGAACTAAGACTAAAAAAATCGTCTCTGAATCTCGGCCTAAAGAGTAATTTCGTCTATGTGTGTGTTTATTCTTCCGAATTCGTTCAAAAATTCGGATACACTGTGATGTGTATCGTACACATCTAAAAATTTGTAAGGAAAACTGAACAAATAATATTTTTTTTAATGTAATGGAATAGAGCTAGAATTTACAAATTTTAGAGCTAAGGAGCTAAAAATGATTTTTTGGAGCTGATTAGTTGAAAATGGAGCTAAATTTAGCTCTAAAAGAGCTGATTTGGCAACACTGCTTACTCCGCTCCATGAACTTGAACCGTCTGAGAAATTTGGCATCGATATAGTTAATGAGTAATGACCTAGCGATATAGGTAACTTAAAAATTGCAGATCTACAAGAACTACATAAGAATCAGTAAAAACTCAGAATCAGTCAAAACTCAGGAATCTCATTGATCTTTTAACGTTTGTCAAGTCAGTTTAACTTACCGTACTAGTTTAGTCGTAAAAGATTCAAAACAGTAAAGTCAGTCTTCTATTTTTATGTTCCAACCATAAACGTTACGTCTAAACTGAAAAGCTGTTTATTTTATTTATCATTATAATCTTAACTGGACTTTCTTTCGTGTGTTTTGTATTTAAGTAGCGTTTAAGTTATTTGTTTATTTTGGGTTTGACTATGGTTTCCCACGCTACGTGCAGAGAAGCTTCATTCAAAATGTATGGTTCATTCACCGGCCTAATCTATCTCATTCTTAAATGAATGGCACCATTTGTTTTGTTATTAAACCAATTTTTGTTTTTATTTAAAATCTCTGATTGAGATTAGGATATGACAGAGCTAGCATGACTTTTTTAAGCTCTGTAAGGGCATACACAAATCAATCCATAACATTTTAACGTATGTTTTTCTACTTCCTATACATGCTTAGCAGTTTCATTGAACGGTAGTTATGTTTATTTCAAGTAATAGATTTGGGGAAATCCCTTTTGTTTACAAATTATAATAGCTAGATCCTACGACATTATATAGGTATATAAAGTAGGAGCGCAACAAATATTGACTTATAAGTTATGTATCTGAGTATATTTTACTGTTTTACGGAGTAACGTAATACCACAATATTATCAATATTTGAAAGCAATAATATAGTCTTAGAATTAAAAACTTGTAAATTAACACATCAATGTATGTATCTTGAGATATTTCTATTTCATATTTTCGTTTTTGCAGTAGGTACTCTACGCATGTATTTATTCCTACCGCTTTCTCTCTCTCCAGTCTTTAGACATTCTTTCCTTATTACAGTGACTTTTAAAATTGATTACTCAATTAATATTATCAAAGCTAGTTATCGTGCGCCCGCGCCGGTAACTTAACGTTAACAATCCACGATGTCTCAAAGGGTCACAATGGACTATTGTTTTCGCTACCATTGTCTGGAGCGGCTTATGTCACTTAAATTGTCGTTTCATTTACGGTTACATGATTTTTGAAAAGTTGAAGTCAAGCAAATCTCTTTAGTTTTTTTGTTTACATTCAAAATCCTCTTAATTTAGGGCTTGATTGAGTGAAATGTCTGCGACGTTTGTACATATACTTCATTCCAAATAAGGACGACGAGATTTTCTGATTCCTATTTAGCTTTCTGGCCAATTCTGATAAGCTGATATTATTTATTTATCATAAATATGTACTATCCGACATATCTTGGACGTTACTAAAGCTGTACAATGTAAGAATAAGTGAGAGTTAAGTGTTTCAAATCTCTGTTTTTGTTATTAAAAATAGCCTTACATTTTCGTTGCTATTTGGAATGGAGTATAAGTGTCTTCGTATGATAATGTTTTTCTTATGTAACTTTAGTTTAATACTTTCCTGTAATTAATCATCAATTACTGTAATCGAATATGCAATTAAACCAACTGCTTGATCGTTTATTACAGTCATTTATTATACAGTAAATTGTTATTCTTTTCACTGACACAATACAACAATTAATAAGTAGTCCACCAGTAAGTAGGTACTTTGTCAAATAAAGGTCTGTACTGATTGATAGTTTACACAAAACGACAATTAAGTTGTTATTGTACTGTCACCGGTCATAACATAACTTATGATTATGATAGTGTAGGTACTCCAAATATAATGTATGCGCATAATTGCGTTGACATAAATACGATTATTGTACTTATAATAGCAGTAGCACCAATAAAGGGTGACTAGTTTAGATTTGTAGTATATAGTATTGAATGTTGTTCGGCCATATAGCTTCCTTTATTCTTGTTGATGTCATCTTTTTTTGTTTGAACAACCGATTTATTATAAATTACAAATTCCTTGATAGATTTCAATTTAGAGTAAAATCTGTCTGTATGTACTAGGTACCTGCAATCAAATTGTTGAAATGTAGAGGTAACAAAAAAGTTTCCAAATAGCATGCTTCCTACAACGTCGATAGGTATGTAATTTTAAGAGTCTATCCAATCTTATGTACGTACCCAGTCAACTGGTTCGAGGTCAACTGAACCATAGTCATACATTAGTCTATAGAATCGTGCAGTAAGATGCACAAATTGACCTGAATTGTTTGGAATGCGAATGCATCTACAACTTTAGTACATCTGATTTCATAGATCTTTCCAATTTACATTCATTCAGACAAATGATTAGATTCTGTGCCGTTAAAGTAGGTAGTTTATGTTTGTTCCTAATTATCGAATGTAGTCAGGTTGATTGCGATTTTACTTCAATTTATTTACAATTAGGACAAGAGCAATTAAATAACATTTAATGGAGAATAGTGAACAATTTAATAGATGAAATGTTGTTAAACTGTTGTTGTTTGTAATTGTAGACCGATATTTTGAGATATTTTGTATGAAATTATGTCAAAATATCTGTCGGATAAGCTAACAAGAACTTACTCAGAAGTGGTGAAACAGGCCCTTAGAAATTGAATTGAAATTAAAAATTACTCGGTTGTAGGAATGCATTTAAAGTTTTTGTTGTATTGAGAAACTACACTTTATTTTTATTATACCGAAGGTACTGTTAATTTATCTTTTTGGTCGCATTATAAAGATTTAAAATCAAGGTGATTTACATCTTCAAGTTAAACTTACAATTGAATTTGTTTTCACTTAAAACGTTTCGTATTATTTTGGTTTGTTTAATATAACATCTATAATAGTCAAGATATGAAAAACGATTCGAATGTCCGATACCGATGATACTTCAAGGCTGAAGATAGGCTTGTATAGATAGAAACCGGTATGTTTTGATAACTCTAACTGCTACTGAAACCTTGGCATCATTGGAATGGAACGATCGAACGTTTCTAAAATATTTATTTCAATTTTCTTTTGAGGCATCAATTTATTGTGATGATTTGAGATGTACTTGGGTGCTCTAGTTTTTTCTTCTCTAGTTCGTACGATCCAAATCTTTGCTACCTATATTTCTAGTACAAATCAGAGGCCTACTATTATACTTCAAAATTTTATCTAGATCTGCAAATCTGACGGTGGTTTACTTGTGGTTGTGTATGGAATGTTGCACTGGTTACTTACACTTAACTTTTAACTAATTAACTTACAAAAGTTGATACGATGATGATGAAATACCTGTCAGCCATTTGTATTGCGTCGTTGGTTTGTAGTTTTATCTTAGAGCAAAATTAAAGGGAAACTGCATCTATCAACGAACCTTCTGCAATCTTATATTTCGTGTCTCACAGAAAATCCATTTCCTTCCGGACTATATGCTGACACTTTTTTAAGGGGATGTTCAGACCATCAAATTGAACATCTTTCTCTATGGGACCAACATCAAAATCGCGAAAAAGAAATCTGCTGTCCCATTACATTTGGGTCGAGTAGGTTTGCAGTTTTGTATGGAACAGGTGATTTTTTTTTCGCGATTTTGATGTTTGTCCCATAGAGAAAGTTGTTCAGTTGGATGGTCCGTTTTGAAGTAGGAAATGTACAAAAAAAAAATTTTTCCAATATTCTCAGAAGAAGAGTACAAGGTGTTACAAAAATAAAAATAAACATTTCAAGGGGTGTTTTAGACCATCAAACTGAACGAATTTCACTACGAGACCAAAAAAAAAATTGATGTTCTATACTCTACAAATCGACTCTAGCTAAAATATGTATGGGATATCTGAAATTTTTTTTCGCGATTTCGATGTTGGTCCCATATCGAAAGTTGTTCAGTTGGATGGTCGGATCGTCCCCTTAAAAAAGTGTCAGCATATTAAGAAGGACCCTATATAAATTCTGAGCCATTTTCTACAAACTTTTTAAACACGTTTGTACAATCAAAACTAACAATACTTTCTCCATTGTCCACAGGCCTCTTCAAAGGCTCAACCACGACGCTCGACGGCATAGGTCTGCGGCCGATGCCAGCCGAAAGACCGAAGACACTGCGCAAGCTCAAGTCAGTTTACGACGCCTCCCCGACTGATCCCCCCGTCACGACCCTGAGCAGCAATGGAGCAACGGAGCGGAGTGTCAACGGAGTCGAGGAGGAAGTCAGGAGGAGGAGCAATACAACCAGCTCGACCCAGAGCGGGGACAAGTCGCTGTCGATACTCAGTCCTTTTGATGAACAGGTAAGAAACGTTTCCCTGGACATTTTAGTGAATCTGCCTGCAGCAGTATAAATAAATAATTAAAAAATAATACACACAACTCGCAATTATAATCCCCTTCGGGGTGGTTAGAAACATCGTACACCTTTAGCAACTCTTTTTGATGCACAGAAAGTAATTTAGGAAATTAAATTCATCAAGAGAAAGATGTGGTCTGAAAGAAGATGTAGTGACAAGGATTGAAAAAGGAATGTTGAGGTGGTTTGGCCATGTGGAAAGAATGAGCCAAAGTAGGCTGACGTATGAAATCTACAAGGAAAGTGTGAATGGAATGGTTGAAAGGGGTCGCCCTAGGCGCACGTACGCTGACCAAATAGGATGCGTACTGAAGAAGGGCCAAATAAAATGTACCCGGAACCGACGAGCATGTATGAAGAGACTTATGAATGTGGAGGAGGCGAAAGATGTGTGTCAGAATCGTAGCATGTGGCAATCTATTGTCTCTGCCTACCCCAGTAGTGGGACATAGGCGTGAGCATATGTATGTATGTATGTATGTAAATTCATATATTTTGTGTTAGTTTCTTTAGCGATGTTACTGGTGATCACTGGCTGGCCTTTCTCTGATTAAAACATTGCAATTGTCATTACGATACTTACGGAAAGATCATAGATCTAAAAAGGAAAAACGATGGACAGAAATTAATAATACATAGGTAGTGCTATAATTTAATTTGAATGCTATAATTTGACTAATAACAATTTCTTTAATTGATGTTTGAGGAAATGATATAAGGAAATTCCTATGTGTCATGCATGAGTTTTATCTTTTACGTTGTTTGCGTTCAGTTTTCCTTTACCGAGAACGGGCAGGGAATGACCTCTGTGTAATCGGTTACAATCGCATGATAATTGCGATAGTGGTTGATTTACCTACACTTTCATTAATAAATTAGCCGTTTTATTATTTATAAACAAAACGTTCTACTTATCACATACAACAATAACGTTTTTTTCTTTTTTTGAACAATATATTTAAGTCGTTTAAGATTTCTTCCTGTATATGCTGACATAAGTGATAGTGATAGAAATAGGCAATAAAATTTGACTTATAGTCCCATTTGCGAATACATATTACTAGAGAAGCATGCATACATAAACTCACGACCATAAACCCTTACGGGGTGGTCCATAATCATTGCTATAACTACCAGATGGCAAGGCTCACTTTAAACATATTTAAAGGTTTTTATTAAATTATTACAGCCGAACCATTCTTATTAAACTAAAATCTGCAAAGCAGATATACTTCAGGGATTCTTTGTTGCTAGTTGCAGCTGTAAAACAACGATTACTGAATTTGCTACCCTCCTCCAATAATAGTACGTTTGAATTTAGAAATTTAGAAACCCTGTTATTTACATTCACTCATTTATTACAAAAAGAAATATTATTTTATATTTTTGAAGTAGGTACATATTTTTTAATCTCTTTCTCCTTCGTTCGTTGTGTTATGGTTGCAGAGAAGATTCGTATACTCAACAACCACATTGTTTATTAAATTACGCTTTTTTCACCTGCTATCACATGTTATAGATATCGCTTATTTATAACCACTAGTAATGTATTGTTCACCTTGCAACTAATGAAATGTGCTAATTACGTGTTGAAATATCGATAGACACAAGTTGTATTTATCGATATTCCTTTGTCGTTAATTAGCGTAATGCCATACATAACATAATTTGCAAGGTCTAACTGAACGAATGCAAAGAAAAAAAGACAGCTAAATGCAAAGGAAAGAAGTAGTGAATGTTACACACATATTGATTAGGAATTCAATGGATCCAAGGGCATTTTATACCCTGACACAAAAAGTGTAATCGCTTTACAAGATAATGATGGAAATTAGCGTCCCTATTTGCTAAGGCTTCAGTCTTAACTTGCGTGTGGAAGAAATAAGTTAAATAATTGAGTAAAGATGTTGATTTTTGTGATATTGTAGGTATGGTATGCAAAATTGTCAAAGTCGTATTTAGCATCTAAATGTGACCCTCAGATGTCTGTGACTTTGAATAGTTTGAAATTTTTCAAACGTATACCTAAAGATGTCTGCTATTTCTTTGCGTGTCAAGGTGATGTAATATTTATTAATAAAATTCACTTTGCCGCAACTTCTCACTTTTAAAACCACTTAATTATTACTTTTAGTAAAGTTTCTGATCACACCACCACTGACAGGAAAAACGGTCGTAAGTTTAATAAAGTACCTAAATATGTGTGTCTAAATCGACTTAGAGATTTTGACAATCGAATTCAGTCTAATTTTCAAGTCCAATAGAAGGTTGATTAAAATTAAACTAACCAAATTTCAGATTTCGTTCATTGTTTCTTCAGATGGCATAACTTGAAAAGGAACTTATTAAGAGAGGCACACACGATTAGATTATAGGGAATTGTATCAAAAGGAGAATGCGAGCGCTAGAGTAAACTTTATTCACAAAACACCACCATAACAAAGATGCGGGTGTGTTGCATCTGTCGCCTTTTTATGGTCTTTGATAAAAATAATGTCATATAAATGCAATATTATGCAGGTAGGCAGGTGTTTCCAAACAGTGCCGGTGTCGAGGCAGATGTTTTGTAAACTTTGTCGTTCTGGTTCTTGTTTTAATGGAGTCTTTTAAATTTCGCACGGAAAAGTAATTTGTTCCACTTTATAATAGACTGTTTGAGATTCGGCTTGATGACTCAAAGAATTTGCTAGTGGGGAAGAGAGATAGGCGATGGTCTAAACATTATTATGTATGAGTAAAGGATAATCAGAATATCAGTGTAATTACTAATTTTGGAGGTGAAGGCATGAGCAGTGAAGAAATAGCTTCATTGTCTCAAGATGGTGATGACTTAAGGGGGTTGCAGAGGGAGTTGCACTACACTAGATGGCGCTCGGGAGCATTATTCCTGATTTTATCACATTTTATTTTATATCTCGTAATTGTGATGATTTCAATCAAAATTTTCAATTATGCGGGCACTTGTGTTTATGTTTTACTGATCTAGCTACAAGTTATAGTAATTTTATTGTTCATACGAATTTGATATACATTTTAATTTTAATCAATTTCATACAAAACTTTGACGTATAACATTCGTAGACGGTATTAACAAAAGTAATATTTTATATATGGAAACATAGTTAAGAAAATCAAGATTACGCATCTCAAATAACATTTGCAATTTATAACATAATTACGAAGATATAAAATAAAATGTGATAAAATCAGGAATGATGCTCCCGAGAGCCATCTAGTGTAGTGCAACTCCCTCTGCAACCCCCTTAAAGATAAAATCCTTTTCGTTGCTTCATTATTATTATTTTAGTAGATATGTGCAGTTGAAGTTTCCGATCTGATCACCCTAAAAAGGATTACGGTTTTGAGTTTATGTACTGCTGTATGATTACGCCATTTACTTTTTGAACGGATGTCAAGTATACCTATTTAGTTACTAGTTCTTGGAGAATTAATAATTTCTGGTACGAGTACAAGCATAAAAGTACCTAATTTAACCATGTAAAGCGATTAGTTCCCGTCAAATCTAAGTTATAGCTTTTTATGAAGTTATGCTCAATAACAATGGAAAGCGAAGTCATCGAATTACTTAAGATTATTACTGACAGCATAGGTACTTAATACATCAAAATTATGTTCCCGTCCTTATGAGTATAGTATGTAAATCCTCTGTTCTTTCTCAACAGGAGGAGTGGGCCAAAATCTCCGAGATCATGGCGTCGTTTGGCAGCAAGCTCGTCAGGGAATCCGTCTTCGTTTCTGAACTTGAGCAGGAATTCACATCGAGGCTGGGCCTCAGTTGTTCAGAGTCCAGCCTGAGTCCATCTGTGGCCACGACCCTTGGCCTGTGGTTGTCTGGAATTGGACTTCATGATTACGAACCCTTATTCCTGGAAAGTGGATACGATGATATCGATTTTGTTGTGAGTAAAGATATTTTGAATTGATCTAAGAATTTAGATTTTAGTCAATTGAATGGAGTTTACCTGTGTCTCAATATTTTGTATATTTCAAACTACCTAAACACATCATGATTACAAAATATAATTATAAGGTTTCATAATCCACTTAAATAATATTAATACTTTGTTACAGAATGGGATACTAGACGAAAACGACTTACGAGAAATGGGAATAGAAGAGAACGATAGACAAAAAATACTAGAATCAGCGAAACAATTACCTCTTAAAATAGCAGAAATAAGCAATAACTATAACAATAATAATATAAGTAAAAACCAAAACGAATCTGTAGAAGAATGGCTAAGAATTATTAATTTAGAACTATATAGTGATACGTTTAGAAAACATTTGTATGTAGATATGGATAGGGTCAGAAGAATTTGGGAGGTAGAATTGACTGCAGTACTAGAAATACAGAAGGCTGGACATAGAAAAAGAATTCTGGCTTCGGTTTCTGGAGAACAGAATGGTCCTGCTAACCACATGGAAGTTATTAATGCTGATCTCAGTAATTTGGTAAGTGAAACGCCTTTAGGCTCAATTATTTAGTCTAGTATACACATATAGCGATAATTCCATGACCCATTTAAATAATTCTTCTAACATTTGAAAGATAATTTCTTCCCAGTTAATGCTCCATACTCCAAAGATTTAGAATTGTTGAATATATATAGATAGGTTCAAAACCGAATACTTGCAACAGCTCTATTATATAAAATGTTCAGGTGTACCCTAAGGCAAGTACCTGGGTAATAGTTTATTCTGTCGTTACATATTCTGTTCATGAATGGATCAAAGGAATTACACATCATCGCGGTAGCATGAACATTCTATGAATATTAAACATAGTTAGCAAACGTAAGAGTTATGTAAGGCAGTGGGATTTATTAAAATGCGTAGGTAATAACGTTTCCTTAAATTAGATAGAAGGTTTAATATTAATTTATACGCTTAGAAATAACTAAAATTCGCGCCGAAATATTAAAATATATTTATATTTTTACAAATCTAAAGAAGATTGAAAGTACTATTATCGAAGCAATAAATCGAGCAATCCATTGAATCAGAAAGCTTTTTAAAAAGGATATCCTTAACTAAAGTGTCGAGTGGATCACTATAGTTAAGAAGGGAGTTGCTATGATACACATGTCGAAGCTATGCGTGGTATGCAAAGAGAGGAAAAGGGCAATGACGACAGTTAATACAGTGTTTAGAGCAATTGACGGAACTAGATAATTTTGTACTAGATATTATAGTGCAGTTTATGAATAAGGTAATAAGGTTACACATCCTGGTGTATTATATTTATGCACCATTGCACCAAATCAAAGTGATAAATAAAGTTGAAAATGCAATTTATAATCCAATGACTATCGATTCAATGTTCAAAATCAAAAGTATCGCAATTTATGGACCCTGCTTCTTTATGTTTTACTGTTCGTGCCTTATTCCAAATAATCATTTGTTTCTTTCCATATCTCATGATCACGGCTTTGTGATAAGTTTCATAAATAACAAATTGTGTAAGATTTATAAATAAGTACTCGAAAAGTTTCATTTTAATTTTTTTTGTAAGATAATCAGTAGTGGAGTAGGTATTTAATCTGAAATAAACAACCAAATAATTTGAAAATGCCATCTCTTTTACAAAGTACATATCTCGCTACTCAATATCCTTAAATTCAATTGAACAAAGCTATTGCACTCAAATGTCCAGGTGCATAATGTTACAGTTTATTGTACAATACGAGCATTGAATTAATTTCAAAGAGGATGTCCCTTCGCCATAACTGCCTTAACGATGTGAATATATTGTCAGTTTAATTTAATATCAAGTGTAATAAAACGTTTGTATACCCTTAAGGTTCATTGAGTATCTTTATGGCGTACTGTTTTCAATTCTTTGGATTATAATATTCATATCACACCATCACCTCATTAGCTTTTGTTCGTCCCCATTGCTGGGAACATGCCTTATTCATATCTATTTGTTTAAAAGTAGGTAAGTATGTATATAACATTGTTTCATTGAATATTTTATTAAATTTATGTTATTTTGATTTTTGAGATACAAATATCAAAGATTTAAACTAACTAATAGAGTATACCAAACCAACGAGTCATTTAAACAATGTTTTCAAAACCAATCTCCCTGATGTGATATTTGTGCGGAAAAATACTGGGATAGAAAAATATATTAAAGTCCGACCAGAAATATAAAAAACCTCGCCGCGTTGCGAAAAATCATTGGAACTAATGTTTGTACTTGGAACACTGACTTTAAAGGTTATAGTCGATTGCAGCGCCCCCAAACCAGGTTTTTAATATTTCTGGTCAGGCTTTAATTGCAAGTTATTGACTTGACAGAAGGAGAAGAATATAATTTTGCATAGAGGAAGCTTATAGTATTGGAAGGGACATTGGTCAGGTGTATGTCTCTAAACAGAATAGTTTTAAATGAAGTCAGTTAGATCTTTAAAAATAGACTCTAACTCTATTGACCAATAAATATAACACAATAAATGAGAAATTGAAGTTACAAAAAAGTTATTACTTACAAAGGTTTATAAATCCAGCTTTGCATGTTCAAAGTATCATGTAGTTTAAATCCATTTTTTATCCATTTGGTTACAATAAAGTCCGTTTTACGATAATCTTTGGCCACTGCGTAAGTAATTGTAACTTTTATGGTCACCTCAGCTTTAGGGTCAAAAGTGAAATAAAAACGTCTATCTTGGACTATTTATATTGTAACCTTTACTTTTGTCGCTTTTTACCTCGTAATTTTACATGATTTGTTGTTTTACGTACGACTCGACATATTATAGTTGTTCTATATTTACAATCTTGTTGATAAAAAAAACCGATAACGTCGATTAATTTTAGCATTGGTATTGAAAATATTGCTGTAATAAAATTGTTGACATTATTACTTTCGTGTGTTAAAGTTAAAAACATATAAAGTGGCCTTTAAATACCTATCTTATATTAATTAAAAACTTATCAGGTCCTTCGTAAAATGTGACAAGATTAAAATGGCTAATCCCTGTTAAATTGCTCATCTTGGCTTAATTACCATCACGCACGTGTCGCGGGGGGTAGCCAGGCAACACCCTACCGTCTGCAGGTGTCATAATATCTGGTTAAATTGAGGCATTGGCAAAAGAGCAGTTTGATGTGATAATAACGAGATTGATCTCGCCTTTGAAGTTAAACTGGATATTCTTTTTTTGACTTGCATTGTAACCCTTTTTTATGAAAAAAACTGATTTTAGTAAAGAAAAACATTTGCCAAAAAATCTCTACTTAGTGAAAACTTACGAAGTTACGAAAAGATAATGAAGTCCTTTTAATAATAGAGGAAGAACCATTTCCTAATTTTTACGCATATTTAGAGATAAAATGATTAAATTATAATAGTTAGGGCCTGTTTCACCTCTTCTGGGTAAGTTCTTGTTAGCTTATCCGACAGATAGTTTGACATGTTTTGTATGAAATTATGTCAAAATATCTGTCGGATAAGCTAACAAGAACTTATTCAGAAGTGGTGAAAAAGGCCCTTAATCTCGCAACTACTGCACACTTTTGTCAATTGAACATACAAATTTAACTACAAATATAAACAGGTGATAAACGATCGATCGTCGGTATCAATTATATATATAATATTAGTACTTTTTACTTAAACTTTACAGTGTGATAATACGTTTTATACACAAACATAATACAACACAGAACAAACTTAACTGAAACTGAAACTTTACTATATTCAGAACTTTTTCATATTGCCCCAAACTTGTTGATGTCACTTTAATTGTTGCCTAAAAATAAGATGATTCTAAACAATACATAGAATCTAGAATCTTAGAATTATGTATCTATTATGATTCTAAGCAAAATTTAACTACAACAAGCTCTGTCTGCATAATATGTATATCAATGTTTACATACGAGTATACCGAGTATACATTTAGTTCAATAGAAAATTCGTAACATGCCAATGTCTCTGTTATAATTATAGATCGACTTTGATGTGGTAATGGAACTAATCGATGAGGGTCATTTATCTGCGAACTCAAGAGACATGTGTGTGTAGTTTCAATAAATCAACACGATGATTGTACAATATTATATTAATTAGGACCATCTTTTGTCCACTTCATTCGCGTAGGTAAACTTTGTTTAAATCTTTGTTTAGTCGTCAGACGGACGTAGGTCCCACTGTAAGATATAGACATCCTCTTACAAATAAGCTAGAGTGGCTTCAGCATGGGGAATTAATGTCCTGAACTAATCTGTATTTATACAAAGTATTATCTAAACCCATTTAGGCATCTTATCGTTATGGAATAACAGAAGTATGTTCATACAAACCAACACGTTTCTAAATTGTTAGAAAGTTGAGCATTCAAAAAAGACCCTTTTTCATGAATGTACCTACTATTTACTTCTTAAAAACCAAGAATACCCAAGAGAAAATCTCAAGCATTTCGAAACCACACACAAGCCTATCTACACATAATAATAGGTAGGTAGGTAATTGCGGCTGAATGCAAGCCTTTTTTTTAATTTCACACATCGCCACATCCGTATAGGTAATTAGTGCTCAATCCGACGTCTATTCAATGGACTCCATTCATGGCAGAGTGAGGTACTCGCTACCCGTGCTCCTGTGGTTGGCTTCAAGCGAAAACCACTAAAATACTTGTGCGTTGCCCGAACTATGAGATTTTATTTTTTAAATTCGTCGCCGAAAAAGGGGTTCATAAAGAAATGAAATGTTTTTTCTGCGAGTAACGGAACTGTTAAGTGAAATACATAATGGAAAATCGTCGGAAAATTAAGGCATCATGGCACAGAATAGGTAATAGTATACAGGGTCCAACTTAATAAATGCTGACACTTTTATAAGGGGATGATCAGACCATCAAACTGAACAACTTTCTCTATGGGACCAAAAACGAAATCGCGAAAAAAAAATCTGTGGCTCGAGTAGGTTTGCAGTTTTGTATGGAGGGGCTGATTTTTTTTTCGCGATTTCGATGTAGGTCCCATAGAGAAAGTTGTTCAGTTTGATGGTCTGAACATCCCCTTAAAAAGTGTCAGCATATTAAGAAGGACCCTATATAGTCATGGGTCTTAGAAGAGAACTTGACATAGCATTATGAATGACCTGAAAATCTTTTGAAGCGCATGAGCTAGGAATTACCACTGCAGAAACTTTCTAATTCCTTTCAGTGTTTCTTGATTTAAATTTACTTGTATATCCTATTGTAGAACTCGCATTGATTTCAGAAAAATCAATAAATGTCAACCCACCTCAATACACTTTTGACTACTTTAACGTCAATTATCGATTCAAATACCGAAACATCAATTAACAAACCCCTTCTGATTATGTACTTTTGATCTCATATGGGTACCAGTAAAAACTAGTAGTGACAACTCGTAGTTGGCTGCCACTAAAGCCACTAGGGCTGCCAACTTGCCATATCTCCCTCCGCCATTCATGCTCATTCCATCGGAACATCATTCCATTCATCAAAAACTGAATACACCTCTTTCCTATTTTTATGTCAAATGACACTCGTCAAATTAGATGGTTCACACTGACTATTATTTCTCTTTTGTGTCTTTGACTAAAGTGCGTTAATTAAAATTTTACGCTTCTCTATTTTACGTTTTGTTTTTGCATTGCATGATTACTTTTGTTTTACACCTCTGAGGTGTGAATCGCAGTCGAGTGTCATTTTTCGTTCGGTCGTTTTTTCTCTTTTTTTGTTGAACTGCGATAGCGACCCCTTTTCGATTTAATTAGCGTATGTTTTGTAAAGGAGTGTTTGTTTTCGATGAGAAACAAATATTTTTGTATGTACACTTTATTCCTTTGTAGAGTTGTTAATAAATTGCTGCTGCCTTTTGAATCAGTATTTGTTAGTAAAAAAGCAATTTGCAGAACAATTAACAAACATAAATTGTGTTTACAAACAAAAATATTTATTGATTGTGTATTCTAAGTTCGTTTATTATAATAGAAAGAAGTATAAGTATTATAATTACTCTGTTTAGTTCTCCAAGATAGTTCAACAGATATCATCATTTCGTCATTCATTCGTCATCGTATATTATTTCGTCATCATCAATATACATAGTATAAA
Source organism: Agonopterix heracliana (assembly GCA_963693445.1). Lineage (NCBI taxonomy): Eukaryota > Metazoa > Arthropoda > Insecta > Lepidoptera > Depressariidae > Agonopterix > Agonopterix heracliana. The sequence continues at coordinate 8,689,466 of OY856321.1, forward strand.
ACAAAGTCGCTTCCCGCTGTCTGTCTGTCCCTATGTATGCTTAGATCTTTAAAACTACGCAACGGATTTTGGTGCGGATTTTTTAAATAGATAGAGTGATTCAAGAGGAAGGTTTATATGTGCATTACTATACCCGTGCGAAGCCGGGGCGGGTCGCTAGTAAAAAATAAAAGAATAAGATAACTAACAAAACATTTTTCTTTCTAGAAAACCAACATCAAACAGCTAAAAGAAGAAATCAAAGAAAAATTACCGCCGTCAGAAAACCTGAAACCAGTTCCGCCTCCCGTTGTCCCGACACTAGCGCCACCTGGTGGTGAGACCTTGAAGAGGAGTAAGAAGAACCGGCCAGCTCCTCAACCGCCTAGACCCTCGGACCTGGAGATCAGGGCTCCTTCTGAACTGCTCGTCGGAGTTCCAGGAGCATTGAAGACTCAGTGGAAACATCAACCTTTTGTACTAGTTACTGGTGCTGTCACTTATGTAGCTAATGTAAGTAGTTAAGTTTAAATTAGGTCAATAGAAGCATGCAGCAATAGTTACTATATAATTATGGTTTGAATGTCTTCATTTTAAAACATTCCATTTTATATACCAAATATCTTTTATATTATAATCATCATCATCATCATCATCATCATCATCGTCGTCGTCGTCATACATAGCTGACCTTAGCATCTGTTACAGATGATTTAAGCAGTATTTTTGGAGAAGCTCTTTTTCTTATGGCTGTACAAGTCCAAATTGGATTTAGTGAAAGAAAAACATCTTAACATCATCATCTACTAATAGACAATTTATGTATTTTCATTAAAAATCATTAATACTTAATTTAAAGTTGGTACTTACCGGTTTTTCATTCATTACAATCGAAATGTGTTTGACAGTTTTATGTGGTTCTGAATTGATATTGTACATGGAAATTGATCCCGCTCGCCTTTCATTTTTGTCCCTCGTTGACCTCATTGCTTGAAATTGCCGATCAATTATAAATAATTATAATTGCCACGAACATAAGTAATATCCTATTTCTATAATGCTGAGCTAGCTAAAAGTAAAGACATTACGTACTACAAACTTTGTTTAAGTCTGGAAATAGCTCTAATTACGAATATCATTGTCAATACAGTACCTAGGATCAACGGTGGTGAAAGAGCTAAGAGGTACAGAGTCAACTAAGAAGTCGATACAGAAGCTGAAGAAGACTACCAAAGAACCCAGGGATTCCCCCGACATCATTCTCTCCATCAGTTATAGAGGGGTCAAGTTCCTTAACACTATTACAAGGGTGAGTTTCGGCTTTATTAATATTAGATTTAAGTTCACATTAACAAGAAGCTTAAGTACTATCGCATATGAAATCTTGGCAAATTTTCGTCCGAATTGACACAATGATCCAGACAAATCAAGTACTTACCTAAACATGCAGTTGGGTGGCACTAATTTATGTTGTAGTTGATTAAAAAACTTATTGGTATGTTTACTGTCAGATATAATATGGCTAAAGAGCTCTTTAGGAGCTCTTTTGGCTCTGTCATTTTTGGAGCATTGATTGTGTATATCTAGTTCAATAGCTATGGATGCAACTTAACATTAATTGACGACCCGGTTGGTGTAATGGTTACCACGCCGGACTGCCAAACCAGGGTCCTGGGTCCGAATCCCGGTTCGGTCATGGATGTTATATGTTCGTGCCGTTGTTGTATGGTTTCCATAATAAAAGCCTTTAGTGTTAGTTTGGGATCATTACAATGTATGTGCCTGTGAGCGTTATTTATTTATTTATTTATATTTAAGTAAAAACCATAAAAAACAAACGAAAAACATCACAATAATTATGTTTATAACAGTTATATTGTTAATAATTCAAATTTCTAGTAACTTAGTTCCTTTGTATGTGTAGGTACTTAGTACAAAAATGGTTTCAACTTTACAACATAATTTGAATTTTTCTTAAAAATACTATAAAAGTAACAAACTATCTCCCCATTTTTTCAAAAAAATATTTCTTGTAACAAATTAGTTATTCTTTGTAAACCCTTCAAGCGAGGCAAGGGTAAACATCCCCGGGAGACACCCTAATCAGAAGGGCTTCTAAACAAACCCCTGACTTCGTTCGCTTGACTTTTAATTATGGATCACTCTTCACACTCCATCGGATCACTGACCAATCTTGCCTTTGTTTCTTGAAAAAAAAAGGATTGTTTTTTCTTTTCTTTTTGTTCGATAAATTTTATGTTAGAAGTCTTCATGGTTAGTTAAGTGGGATAATTAGTGTTTTTTTCGGTGTTTTGCTTGTTAAGCAAAGCTAAAAAAAAAATTGAATTTGTTTTGTTTCCAAATTTTGGAAAATTGTTTATAAGGTTTTTTTCTCGTAAAAAAAACGAACCTTTCTTTATATCTTCAGCCTTTTGTTCTTTTTTCGCGGCCTAGCTTTTTCATATTTATGTTGAATATTTATGAGCTGTTTTCATCAGTAGGTAATTCGAATTATATCATCAATCTTATCCTTCAGGAGCTGATCTGTGAGCACGAGATCCGCAACATCCACTGCGCATGCCAAGACGCCGATGACCTCACCCATTTCGCCTACATCACAAAGGATCACACCACCAAGAGCCATTATTGTCACGTCTTTCGAGTTGCTACAATGGTAAGAACACTGTTTCATCGTTTTTAGTTATTTTGTAGCAAAAAAATCGAATTCTGTTAAATTCATCCGGTTTTTGTAATCTTCCAAAAATCTAACTAAATTAAAAATATGAATGAGAATTCATATTTAATTTAATTATATTTGGTAGTGTCAATTTTTAATTTAATTTTTTATTAATTTACTTATTTCTAGACGAGGCAAATGCCTCTATACTTATACATTATCTTCCACTGCTGGACATAAAGATCGCCATAACGACCGGTCCTGTGCTATCCTCATACTTATACATAATGGCTCTAAATTACCTTTTCATATTTCAGGACCAAGCAACCGAAGTAATCCTGACCCTGGGCGAAGCTTTCGAGGTGGCCTATCAAATGGCACTTCGAGAACAATCAAACAGAACCAGAGTGACCCAATCTCTAGCTAAAACCCCTACTCATGACCCTATGACCACAACCAACAAGGAGAAGCCCAATGTAAATCACGGGAGATCACATTCCATAACAGAGATAAAGTTAAACGGTCATCAGTTGAAGATTGCTCCCATTCCAGCTTCGTTGTCCAATGAAGACTTTCAGAGAAATTCAGATGGATCGAAAAGTCCAAGAACCCCGTTGTTGAAAGCACCTATAGCGTCTACAGAAGAGTTGTGAATAAATTACGTTTAAGCTTGAAAAGTTATGTTTTATTAAGGTTGTTTTAAATGAATGTACTAAGGCTTGGCTTTTGGATTGGTGGAATTGTCTTCCCATGTGGAAAATTAAAACTTCCAATCATTTTATGAAAAAAATGAAATTTTGCTCGAATGTTTTACGGTATGAATTGTATTTATCTATGAAATTGTATTCAAAAATGAAATTAGGTCTCGGTATTTGAACGTTACAATGTTTAAAGGACCAGTTAATAAAATACCATAATATTAAACTAATACTGGTCTATCGTAATTTTAGATTAAACTATTGTATTTCAATTTTGATGCTGCTTTTATGAACCATAAACCTAATTTATAATATTGTATGATATTAGTTATATAAAAAATTTTACTATTGAATAGTAGAATTCTAGGGGCTGTTATATTTATAGTAGGTTTTAATAATTGTATATTTTTGTTTTTCTTATTATTAAAACGTGTTATCTGGATTATCACTATCGAACTCAGAGCAGCTGTTTCTCTAACTGATATTAAAAAATTGAAGTCACATTGCAGTAAACTTAAGGCATTTATCGAATTCAAGTATAAAATTTCGGAAATAATAAATGTTTCAGAGGCTTTATTTAATTTTACGCAATTTGGACGTCACATTGATCTTGTAGGCCTAAAGTATAATCTCGATCTTAGTATAAATTAAGTATAATTTATACGTTACCAAGTTATTTCGGTGTCGTATTATATGAATGTTGTAAATACTATTAGTTTTAAGCGAGTGCATAGTCGTTTATGATTATAGGGTTGTTGTTCACACATCTTATGACGAGAAAGCGATTTCGCCTAACATATAGTACATAAAACATATCAAACAGATGTTAAAAGTTATAAAATTCTGTATGAAATACTTCGACCACTTTGACTAAACTTTCGACAATTGCAACTTCATGTCCTGTGAGGGGTCTATAGTTTTAGTGGTCAGAACGTGTTTTTAATTCGAAAGGTGAGCTTCCGATGTTAATTTTGCTAGTAGTTTATATTGTGTCGAGTTAAAAGTTCGTTGTCGTACAATAATTGTGTCTCAAAATGACAAAAAAAAAATGTTTTTTGAAAATTGTTTAACGTTTTCTTCAATTATTGCAACTGTTTGCTCAAGCCTTTGGCGATTTTTGCAATTTAATGCATCATCAGTTTGAAACAAATTGTTTGTAAAAATGTTACATATTATTGGCCTTGCGTTTAATCGTTTTTTGTATGACGATGCTTTAAAGTCTGAAATATAATTTTTGAGATTTGTGTAATCTACTAAAGTATGTGATATGGAAAGTAAAAGTATTTAAATGATTTTCTTTTCTTTCATTTATCAATCTTTAACCTTTTTGCTTTTATATTACTAAGTTATATTTATATGTATATTTGGCACAGCTTTTTATAAAATGTTATACTGTTGAATCGAGTTATACTATTGTCATAATATTAGAATATATATTGATGTTTGATTTAATAATGTAGATTATATTATTATTATATTATAATATAATATAACACATTATATAATAGCTATATGAATTGTGCCAAAACGCAATATTACAGGTATAAATGCGCCAATTTACAAACCCCAGTTTTGCAGATATCCAAATCAATTTATGCTCATATAAACACCAATAATATTAATTTTAGATTGATTTATTTCTTTTAATGAATTTAAAATAAAAAACATGGTCGGTTTCTACAAAATCTCTACATATACTGACGCAGTTTTTGAAAGAGTGAGAAGGATCACAAGACAATGCCTAAAAAGTAAATCTTTAGAACCGTTCCTACTCATTGAATCTAAAAAACATAGTGCGCTGGTATGTGGATAATGATTAAGAGATAAGGGTTACCTGAATATTGGTCAAAATACAATACGTAAAATAATTTAATTACGTATAATTTTTTAATAACGTGAAAATGTTATGTTAATACAGACATTTAATTTCTAAAAACTGACACTTTTAACAAAATTGTAATCTGCTTACTACTTTATTTAATTCAAATAAAACTATTCTATGAATAATATGTATGTATACAGTATACCAAAGATACTTAGATTATCTATTTAGTAGACCATACTATAGAAGTAGTTACTATTCAAATAACATCACTGTTTAAAAAACCACAGCTTAAAAAATTGTTATATTAGAAATATGAAAATTATGTCAAATAACTATATTAAAATATTAATAGAATACTAAATGAAGAAATAAAATAATCACTGCCGCTAAAACGAAGTTTTTCATTCATAGTAAATGAATTCGCATTTTCTTATAGACATAAAAATATATTGTATAATGCTTCTACTTTTGTAACACAGTTTTGTCTTTCTTTGTACAAATAATTACTTTTATTACTATCTTAATTATTTAAATTAATATGCTTTATATCCTATTATATTATGTATGCTTTTAATGTGTTTACATTATTTAACTACAAGAAGTTATGGGTTCACAAAGCTTTTCTTTTAACATCAGAGCATTGTAAATACCTACCTATTACTACATTACCTATATTCAAAATTCAATAAACTGTGAATTATGTCAATCGTGTTATTTATTGTTTATCATTATCACAATCAGCATGTATGTCTGCCACTGCATGTCTTATTTCACCACATAGGCTAAGTGGCAATTGATGGATGCAAGTTAGAGGTCAACATGATATCAAAGTTTTACAAAACTGGTTCGAAGAAGCCTTTGACTTAATAACGAACCACCTAACGGCGATGTCTGGAACTTAGTTCCTCCCGAAGCACGGAAGCATCACGGAAGTCAAGATTATGAAGTAGGTACTATTTAAAATGCAGGCATACAAAGTCCACGTCATTTGGGAGCTCACAAATGATTAATAATAAATAGAAAGCATTTTTGGAAAAGATGGATTTCTAGTCATATAAACTGTGCAACAATATTTATTACTTATACAGGTAAATAGGGGTAAAATTTATATCATTAGCATCCTTTTAAACTAAGAGTCTACCCATAAAACTGAACAACTTTCACTATGGGGGCAAACCGAGTGGAGCAAAAAAAAATACATCTGAGTCCAGTAGGCATTTCAGTTTAGTATGGAACAGCAGATTTTTTTTACTCCGATCGGTTTGCTCCCATAGTAAAAGTTATACAGTTTGATGGGTAGGTAGACTCTTAGTTTAAAGGATGCTAATTATATCAATTTCACCCTGTGTACCTAACCAGCTGGAGATGTTTATTAAACCACACTTAATAAAATCACAATTGCCTGTAAACCTATGAGTGAACCGCAGGCAGTTAGGCAAGTTGCTACAAAAATAAATAATTCACTTCCAAGCGAATTTACTCTGTAATAAATATCCTACACCGAAGCTCAATAAAAAAGCTCCTAATTATTTGTGCACCATTAGCTTAGCCGAAAAAAGGTTAAAATTTAAGCGAAATTTATTAATCTGACCTCTGCGCGGTCGATTAGACACAATGGATGGATGTAACAGGGCTGATCCAGGTTCGTAGTCCGGGCTAGCCACTTTTACGAAGGCGATATATTAAAACAAAGACTTTTAGTGCACTTTGCTTACTCTGCTAATCTGAGGAATCGTTAGGACTTAGATGTTTTAAACAAAAATAAGTATTTAGGTGAGTATCACATAATTATTAAGACATTCTCATATTTAAAAAACACCAAGTAAATAAGATGTAGGTACATCTGGGGACATGGTAGTGCCCGCCAAGACGAGACAAACAAGCAGCGCGCCGTACTTTTTTTTCGAAGCGATTTGGCATATTTTTGAGCGCTTATAACTTCAGTCTGATTTAGAACTAATCTGAATGACAAAATATAGACTAGAATGTAATACTGACTTATAGGCATTGGCTTTACATGGGATGAGGATGGCGGCCGAGCCGAGGTTGTGAGTCTTGGATACTTTTTTACGAGAAATGTTTTTGATGGTTTACATTATCTGCCCAAAATCCATTGTTTTCAAGTGACACCTGGCGGTTCCAGAAGCAGTAGAAGAAGCGTACGAGGTGTGCTAGAATCGTAGCTGCTGGCTGGTGGTGTTGTTTGCCTACAATCCTATAGGAGACAGGCGTGAGTACCTATATGTGATGTTCTTGTTAGGTATTATTTAGCTTTAAAAAAAGATAGGTTAAGACGTAGGTATAGATCCTCCTATCACTAAATAGGGTGAGACATGTATTGTAGAATAAAACGTATCTACAAATATTTGCGTTGACTCCACAATCAGGCGCTTGAAGTTAAAACATTGTTTTAAAAAATTCCTTACCGAAAATAACAGAAAGTTGGTGCGTAAATATAAAATATCAAATACAGAACGCTAAACGTATGACATCTAGGTACCCTCCATTATCGTATCTCTATAAGGTGTACTTCTAATAACTTGACAACCGTAGCACCTTTTTTGGTTTTTAACCGTCCGTCATTGTTTTTAATGGAAGTTTAAAATGTTCATGCAAACTATTAATAGCTATGTCATAAATTCGTATTCGAAAAAGCTATAAACTGTGAAATGCCGGACATAAAGCCTCTCCCGATTTTCAATATTTATCTAACTGTGACCTGATATATTGTTCTTTTATAAGAACAACCCTTGAAGTCACCAAAATATCAATATAACCGTACAACGTCAAGCACTTTTGCTATAAAAACTCGACATTGGCAAAATCATCACATACCCAAGATGGCAGCCATTTTTTAAAATATAGAATAGTGACCTGATTTATGTTTTAAATAAAAATAAATGCGATCGGATACGCAGAGCCATAGGTACACTGTATGCCTGTATGGCATACAGGCATGTCGGAATCGGCCAAGACAGGGTTCCGTAGCCATTATACTTGTGTAGGAAAACTATAAATGATTTTTATATCTTAAGGACATTTGACCGCGCTAACGATGCGCGTTTTTAATTTGGGCCACTACCCTCCAGTTAACAGGTAAGAAACTCAATTTTTAGCATTTATGTTTAGAGAATATTATTCCGAGAGCGAAAATGCGCGCTGCATACAAACGTACTATGGTGATATTTTCAATACTAACCAATTAAAGTCAATGAAATTTTGCAGAAATAATCTAGAAACAAATTTCTATGCTTCTATAGAGTCCGATTTTCGTTAAAATATACAGTTTCAATGCTAGGATTAATTTAAGATTTGTATGGAAATCTTTGATGCACTGTAACTTGAAAACTATACATATTAACGAAAATCTGACTTCATACAAGCATAGAAATTTGTTTCTAGATTGTTTCTGCAAAATTTCACTGACTTTAATTGCTTAGTATTGAAAATATCACCATTAGTACGTTTGTATGGAGCGCGCTCCGAATAATATACCCTTAATACCTATGGGTTTTTTCCGACAATGTTTGCGCTACAGCATTTGTTATCATTTTCATTTAAAATATTATAGAAAAGTGTCAGATATATTACATAAGTATTTTAAAAGTTGGTTAGAGGCCTTTTAAAAAGTAGGTACACCGATTCAACATGTGCAAAAATGAACGAGTAGGTAATTGTGGCGGTTCAATACAGACAGACAGAATGGACGAAAGTATAAGGGTTCCTTGTTTGACTACGGAATTCTAAAAACGCTTTCTTTAGAGCTGAGCGTCCATCAAGTTTAACTACTTACCTACCTACCTAATGAGGCAAAAGATGGATGTTGCATAATCACGTCCGTGCTTCAGATAGCGAGATTTACAGAGGGTTTCTTATTTAGTATGGCAGCACTGACTAGGGTAAGTTAATGCTTTAAACACAACTTCCAAGGAAGAAAGAAATTAGAACAGAAATAATATTTTTGTATGAAGTTGGACATTACTAAAGCTGTTCTAAGAAAAAGTGAGAGTAAGTTTTTCAAATCTCTGTTTCTGTAATTCAAATTACCTTAAAATTTCGTTGCTATTTGGAATGGAATTAGATACTTATAGAAGAATCGAGTTATTTTAAGTGGATTTCGAAATTGTTTTTTAATTAGATTTTGCCTCCCAACTTCATTGAAGTGTTAAAAATATGAATAAATTGGTAACCCCAATGTTGTTTATTACCTAAACTGTTTTGGAAAAATATCGAATACAACTCGGACGGACCCCCTAATCACTTTAAAAATCTACTTGTCAGGAGAGGCACTCACTAACAAATGTTTCTTTTTGTAGTTGCCAGCATTATTTATTACCTACTGTTTCCATTACTGTTTGTTTTAGCTCTGGTGTGGATTTTACTTAATCAGTGCATTGATATTACAAGACCTACTACGATTATCAATGTACCTGCTCCTATTAAAAAAAAAATCGATGCACCATCTTTTTCTAGGTAAGGAAAAATACAACCAAAAATTGTTTTTCTCATATACAGGGTTATACAATAAAACTATAGCCTTTTGCTTAAGTTCTCCAAGATACATTAAAATGTATCACCTCAAATAGATTTTAAATAATCTCAGTGCATCGTCGCTGCAATATTTCCGAGTGGTCGCGCGGCAAATTTCTCATCAGCTCCGATCGGTACTCCAATCACTAGTGGGGTGCAACCTTTTCAAAGATTGACTCATTTGAATCCATTCAAAACTCAATAAACTTACCATCACTTGCCGATTTACTAAAGATAACGTGCAGAGTTCGAGGCAGTAACCAAAGTAGATAAACACGCATCACAAAAGTTACTAGAATGAATGTTGAAGTCAATTATACCTACTGCGGAGGTTACTTAAGACTCACATAAATTGTATTGTACTTCAAATATGTAGACCTTAAAATTTCAGGGTACCTATAACTTTTATAATGGGATCAAAAACAAAATTGCTAAAATTATTGATGTTCCAATGGAAGTTATCTATGTTCCTTGGAATCATCCAAGGAAAAAAGAACCCTACTTATTGTGTTAATCCACAATACATTCTGTATTCTAAATTTAACCCAAATTAGTTCAACCGTTTACACGTGATTCAGTCACAAACATCCAAACGTTTATGACTCACCAACCGGACTAACATGACTCGCGATTCGCTATGACTCAATCTTTGACTCACATCACCCATCCCTAGTGATCAGTGAGACGTGTGATCACTCGGTCGTGTGATCAGCAGATGATCAGGAAAGTAGGCAAGCTGAGTGCAGCGTAATTGCATGCTGCAAATGGGTTTCTGAGATACGTTGCGTCGAATATTGTGCAATAAGTTTAGTTTGACAAAATCCAAGGCTTCTACGGAAACCGGGTAATCTTTTGTAAGTTAGGATATCGATTGTTATATTTTATTGCAACAATTTGAGCAGCGCTTCTATTGTTCGTAAACGTAAATAAAAGTTTTCAAATGTAATCAGATTATTATTGGAAAACAAAAAAAAAACAAAGAATAAATAGAAAAAATCTGAAGTGTATTATAAAATAAAAATATTGCACTATAATCACACACCCTTTTGTATCTGAATGACCTATATGACAAATCCCTAAAAACGTCCTAAAAGCAAAACGTCATATTATCAAATTGGCCTGAGGGCAAAATTAACCTATCCCTCGGGGAATATAGTCGTGACCATATACCGTAGTACCGAAACTCTGAACAGTGTGACGGGGAGTGAGCCCGTCGCCACTAAATCTAATAATGTTTATCGAAATTTCTGACCACCCCGAAAATGACTATTATGGTCGTTACTATATCCCCACGTCCGTCAATTTCCAACATCGTATATACGTAATAGTATACATATGTATACGTAAATATAAAGATTACCTTCAAGTTCCGCAGTAAAGTGAGCCGTAGTGTTTAGAGGCACTTTGACTTGGCACTAATTAAGTGCGCACGCTCGCTCACGGTGCGTAATTAGCACTTAATTACATACCTCTACCTACTGAGAATATGAGTAATATGTGCTACGCGGATGATTTTTTGATTTTGGTATTTTGTTGGGAGATTCTAGCTCGTTTTGGGTGGTAAAAATTAAGGTCTGGGAGTTTTCAGAAAGTGGTGGTGGTGAAAGTGGTCAGAAGTTTTTGGATAGGTAACTGCAAATAAACCTTGTAGAAGAAATTTTCAAAATTTCAGTGAGAACCGCATCAAAATCCGATGCGTGGTTTAGGAGGAGTTAGTGGATATACAGACAGACAGACGACGCGGTAAGTGACTTTATTTCATACTTTGTGGAGATGTTATCGCGGCACACACGTTCCACCAGTGCCGATTTATATTTTGTATTCAATGTGTCATGTGTCACGAGGTGTCAGTGTCAGTAACCTTTTTAAAATTAGATACTTTTGGAAACTAAAATATGTTTCTCCAAGAACGTTGAAATTGTTCACCCTACATCATGTATACATACGTCACGTATTGGGGTCGCCATTACTGTAATTAAGTTTATTGCAAACCCCGTGGGGTGTGAGGCGGGGGGAGGGCACTCTTTGACTTTCAACCTGGCAAATTGCGTTACATATTTCATTTTAAGTTGTGTCAAAATGTTTATAAATTATGATGGAGTGTAGTTGTAGCAAAGTTCATGACCACCATAAAAGGGAATACAGTCCTAAGCTTATATATTTACAATCTATAATGTAATGTATGGTTTTGGAAATTTCTATTGCAGGTAGTGGCGATGACCAACCAACGGCGAAAATAGATGGTGTTTTATTGAACTTGTCTATAACTTAATAATTAGGTATAGCCTACCAATTTGAAATGTGGGCCACCCTAGAACTTTGTCACGATCACATGTTATTAAGCTTCTGTCAAACAAAACTGCAAATCTAGCTGCAAATAGTTTGATTTGACTAGGTTAAATACGGTGGGGCCACCACATTTTTGGGGTCACCGCGTTTTTTAAGGTTGTCTGGAAGAAATCGCTTTTTAGCGATAAGACCGCCTCATTTGTACCATAATCTGTTTACTTTCCTGTGCAATTTTATGTTTGGTGTAAATAAAGTATATTTCATTCATTCATTCATTTTTCAAACTGTTTGACTATAAGTACAGGGTGAAATTGATATCATTAGCATCTTTTTAAACTAAGAGTCTACACATCAAATTGAACAAATTTTACTATTGGAGCAAACAAATCGGAGCAAAAAAAAAATCTGCTGTCTCATACTAAACTGCACGCGCCGCCGCTGCCTACTCGACTCAAATGTATGGGACAGCAGATTTTTTTTTGCTCCGATTTCTTTGCTCCCATAGCAAAAGTTGTTCAGTTTGATGGGTAGACTCTTAGTTTAAAAGGATGCTAATGATATCAATTTCACCCTGTATACATCAACCAGTCGGTATAAAAACAGACCAATAAAAATATATGCTTACTTATTATGCACAAAATTAAAAGAAAAAAAAGAGAAAATACAAGAGGTACAAACTAAGTAACTACCTAGTACATTTACGTATTTTTTTCACTTTGTGGTTTTGTTTTTGATGTTAAACAACACCACAGTTTAAGAAAGATAAAACAAATTTGGTAGTTATTATTGATTATAAACATGTTAATGTTGTGCTATTACGAATCAAATTAAAGATTGAAAAATGTGTCTCGGGCGGGACTTGAACCCACGCTCTTCCAAACCGGGGAAACGAGCTAACCAATTACACCACCGAGCCCACTACTCAGAGAACGAAATTTTCAATCTGTTACGTCTTAAGGGGACGTGCGCACCATCTACTGGAAGTATTACAACCAACCAACTTGCAAGTCAAGATTTACAACTTGAATTGAATTGACTTGAATTTCGCACGTAATTGGTTAGCACGTTTCCCCGGTTTGGAAGAGCGTGGGTTCAAGTCCCGCCCGAGACAAATTTTTCAATCTTTAATTTAAATTTGGTAGTTGTATCAAAGTTTGTGACTATTCCAAAAAGGCATACGACTGGGAGGTTATGTCCGTAAAATTTAATAAACGATCCATAATCCCCTCTCCATTGTGCTTTATACAATAGACAGGCAGGCATGATGTGACGTAATCAGTTACATATTGTATACTATGTAGTACATGTATACTATACAGATAGTATGGGTATATAAGAATCAGGCTTCGCGTCCAATGCCGCGTGACAACCGCACGTAGTCTCTCCTTTTATTTTGCACAAAGAATTGTAGGGAATGGATAGGAATCATTAAAATGAAATGTACATCATAATTAATAAACTACTCAAATTCTTGTTACGATTAATGATTTCACATACGTCAAACACCTACAGACAGACGCGACAAATTTTCATAAGGTTAAAAAATACTTGGTATAGAAATAATTAAATTTTTCTTATCTGTGTTATGACTATTTCCCTATTACATGATGTTTTGACATAAGAATAGATAACAAACTATTATTAACTATTCTTATGGTTTTGATTCCATTTTGTTTTGAAGTACTCGATACTTTAGAAAACTCCTACTTCTCGAGTAAGCATATATAATATACTAATGTTATAAAGGAGTAAAGTTCGATTGGCCAGGGGTAAATGATGGAACTACTAAACAGACACTAAAAACTCTTTCACTAACATAGCTATAGTTCAGTAAAATTTAATTATGCCTTTGTTCATCGTAGCTGAAATGCCCAAAAGCCCCCGGAAAGCGCAGCGTGGGTAGGTGGACCGACGACCTGGTGAAGGCGGCGGAACCCGTTGGTTGAGGGCAGCGCAGGGCCGGTCATTGTGGCGATCTGCGGGAGAGGCATATGTCCGGCAGTGGACGTCCATCAGCTGATATGATGATGACGAATGCCTAAAAGCTTGAATGAATGCCTAAGAATCCATTCCAAACTAAATATAGGATTTAATTCAGATGCTTATCTAGTAGCTCTTATCTTTGTTAAAACGTGGTCTAGCGACTCGACTGAATACAGACTAAGGTGATCTCAGATCTTATTGCGGAGATCTTATAGATCGACGACGAGCTAACAATTTTTACCTTTAAAATAGTAACATTCTCAGTTCGTAAAAACATAAATGATAGAGGGCTTCGTTTTTTGTAAAATACAGTACCCGGGCGACTAAGCTTTTCTCGGTATCTTAGGAGTTTGAGAAAATAAATTTTTAAACAAGAACAGTTTTTTTTAAATTGCAATAGGCTGAAATATACATGTACAATCAGTTAAAGTTCATCAGTCACGACCAGTGAACGCGTCACGACTAAATTTATTCCCCGGAAGGGTAGTCAGCGTTATAAACATAACATCAGAATTTCCACATTTTACAAGTACCTAATGCTCTGACTCGGTTCTGCATATCAGGCAGTTATTACTTATATGCTATGCTATTCTACAGGTTGAAATTGATATGTATGAATGAAGCATGTATGAAGAGACTTATGAATGTTGAGGAGGCGAAAGATGTGTGTCAGAATCGTAGCATGTGGCGATCTATTGTCTCTGCCTACCCCAGTAGTGGGACATAGGCGTGAGCATATGTATGTATGTATGTATGTATGAAATTGATATCATTGCTTATACTCAAAGTCTACCCATCAAACTAAACATCACTATGGGAGCAAACCGATTGTAGCAAAAAATCTGCTGTTGCATAAATTTGAGTCGAGTAGGCATTGCAGTTTAGTAAGGAACACCTGATTTTTTTTTGCTATGATCGGTTTAATGGGTAGGCTCTTAGTTTAAAAGGATACCAATAATATCAATTCCACCCGTCATAATGTGCTGTACTGCTTAGAAACTAAGATTAGTGGCATTCCACCACGGCCTTATCATCACATACTATTAGCAGACTTCACATATTATTACATCACATACTATTAACTGCCCCCGTGGTCTAATGGTTAAGAGCATTGGGCTCTTGACACGCAGGCCGTAAGTTCGATTCCCACGGGGGGCACCTAGTGAAATGTCACTTTGTGCGTTTTTCCCCAGTTGGTTAGGACATTGCAGGCTGAGTCACCTGATTGTCTGAAAAGAAAGATGACGTTAAGCTGTTGGTCCCGGCTACTAACCTGGTGGTAGTAGTCGTTACATAAACACCACGTTAGAGGCCGTAAGGCGGTTTGAATAAACTCTGACACCAGGGCTTGCAGCCCACTCGATAAGAAGAAGAAGCAGACTGATGCCAAAGACCCAATAAAAAAGCTTATAAACAAGCTTTATTCCCAAACTGGAAACAAGCTGAAATTTCCCATATTTCCCGTGTTATTTATCTAAAAACCCTGCGGTACCCGCGGCAGGGGCTCGGGTTAACGCGGCTTGCCTCACAATGCCGCCCGGCTATTGTGCCCAGATTAAATTATATTTCTAAGCGAATAATATCTGATCCTGTCGCGAAGGAAATTGTTTCTTTCACCGGGTATACTAGGGACTTCGGAGATGTTAAAACATAACGATATTTGTCTAGTCTTCTATGTACTTTCCAATAATGTATGTTTTCAATCACGCAGGCAGTCGAAATATACTGGATGTCTTTACATCCGTATTTATATAATATTTAAGTGCGTTCACAGAAAGATCAATGTCATCGTGATGACGCACTGACGGAGCGGCAGATATCAGTCCATAGAACCCATAGGCGAAGTATTTTTCGCTTACGCTGATAGACGGAACATCAGTTTAACCGCGTATGAGACAGCGATAGTCATAAATTCCTATACAATTTGTATGAAAATAGATGTCTGACTCCGGAGTTGGACAGCCGTCGTAGAACAAAAAAGTGGCTACGTCGATAAGGACAGCAATAAGTAGCGATCTCCTTTTTTAACTAGAGTGAATTTGATATGTGCATCTCTTACTGAGTGATATGACAAGACACGTGCTTCCTTCTAGTTCCTTCTCTTTCTACGTTAGAACCACACCCGATGCGTCAATGCTTCTACTTGCGGTTTCATACAACTCCTTGCTTCACAAATGACGGACTGACGCTGCGTCAATGCGTCATCGTGTGTGAACGCACTAAGTCGAATAGGTTTAGCAGTTTTGTATGGAAGGTAGTTCTTTTATATAAGGTATTAAAAAAAATTACATTCATACCGCGGTTTTACACGACTGCGTACGCCAGGAGTTATTGGTGTAAATTTTAAAATCTCAATACGATTCCAAATATTACAGGTTACTAAAACTGTTCTAGCCATATTTCCCCAGTTTTGCAGGTTGTGGGTTCAAGTCAAGTTCGTTTGATACAGAACGTTTTCAAAATAATTTATTGTGATTTCAGTGACCATCTTTCTGTGACACATCCTATAACAACGCAAAAATCGAAGGAATCTGTGAGATTTGTAAGTCTAAAATCATTTATAAACGTTTTAACATACCGAAATGTAAGTACCATTTTATTGATAAAAGACTAAAGTTCAAATTGTCAGTAGTTATCGTGAAGGAGCTGTTTAAGAAGAAATGAGGTTCAGAATTCGTGTGGATGGTTGATTTGCTTTGAATTCCCTTCACGGAGCTCCGACTATCTGATTCTATATGGAATTATTATCGTCTTTTTCTTACATGACGAGGGAAAAGAAAATAAAGGTATTCGAGTAGAGTTTTAAGATGGTTTTACGATGTTCTATAAAGTAGAGATAGGTATTTGGTAAGTGAATATGTGTCGAATGGTAATGTAATTTTCTTTGGGTGAATAGACTAACTGAATGACTTATGAAAGAAAGCCATTCCCGTAGATCTGGCTTAAGAAAAAAAAAAAAAACGAAATACCTATACAAAAATGTCTTTAAAAATCGAAGACATAATACATTATTCACGAAAACTATACTTAATGGGCAGAACAGACTGTCAGGCAGGGGTACACCGATGAACAAAGAAAATCAGGATACAAACACTTAAAAGTTAAGCACAACAACACACAGGAGCTAAATAAAAATAGCTGACCGGATTCGAACCAGCGACCAGCCTCTACTGGACTCAAAGTTGCCCAGTTTCAGCTACTGCATAGCACGTTCATTATCATCAACCTTTATACGTCCCACAGTAGGGCATGTGAATCCTCTCATGAATATGAATGAGAGAGAGCGGGCCATACTCCACCGTGCGGGCTCAACGCAGTACGCATCCTTTAACCTATTCCACCTTTAAAAGATGTAGTACCATCTACTGACACAATTTTACTTTATACGGAACACATAGCTGACAAACTTGGCAAGTTAGGGGTAGGTAGGGCGGTATATAAATGAAATGGCAAACGTGTGGGGCGAAGGCTGTTTCCTCCGCGGCCGGAAGTCGTCACGTCCTCGCTGCGTCCCGCATCGCTGCACTCATACGATTTGATTTTATATCTTTTTGGAGTTGGTATTACCACAAGTGTGTTTTTGGATGCTTATAATTTAAGTCCTGGATAGAAGCTTATTGGCTTAGTACAGTTACGGTATGAGAAACGATAACCAAAGTTTAGCAATAGGACTGGCCGGTCTTTGGATGGGTGAACGTGAAGAGGTATTTCATCCGGAGCGTCTCCATGCTTCGGAATTCACGCTGAGCAGTTGGTCGCGGATAGTTCCATCAGATGGCGGTGGGAGTTGCTCTGTGGCTCTGCTATTGGGTGGTCGTGTCGGTTGCCCCATCCCCGGTCCACAGTGGAACTCCAGTGGTGGCTCAGGATATTGTTCTTTTATAGGAACAACCCTTGAAGTCACAAAAATATCAATATAACCGTACAACGTCAAGCACTTTTGCTATAAAAACTCGACATTGGCAAAATCATCACATACCCAAGATGGCAGCCATTTTTTAAAATATAGAATAGAACAGATGGCGGTGTAACTTTTTGTTGAGCTGTGTCAGCCTGTCAGGGTGGCTTGTAAATTCTTTGACAGCAAGTTGCTTCCACCATTACTCATGCCTCTCAGCATTATTCGTGCTTTTGCCAAGTAGGATCCTACATGCATTAACTTACTTATAATTTGGGTTCTTCCAAACCTCTTCCGCCTTCTCCTTATACCGTACAGTAGCTCGTGGTGTTCATTTGTCTCTACCTACCTGGCAAAAGCAGGCCCAGTGGAAGACTGCGTGAGAATTATGCATTTGTGTCATAATTTGGGGACTCTCGAGTTCTAGACTGGAGATCACAAACTGAAGAGGTAGTGTGGGTCGCCGTCCGGTCTGCAACGACGACCGGAACATATTCCGTCAGGGTGAGGTAAACTTTATAAAAATCCGTTCAGCTGTACGTGAATGGCAGACAATTATAAACATCCAAACATTTACATTTATAAAATTGTAGGATATGCGAATTCTAGGTTGATCTTATGTGTGGTTGCGTACATATGAACCAAAATAAGTGCCTCATAAGTCATGCGCTTGCTTGATTTCTGCCGTTCCCTCCGGATGCTGTACGAAAAAATAACAACGCTGTTCAATAACAAGCTTCACTATGTACATTTTACCAGTACTATCTGGCAGTATTTAATTAAATCGTGATAATTTATCGTTTTCATTTAAGTAACTTGTAATCTAGGGCTATTATCAGCTCTATAAAGATAATAAAGTGTGGTACAAACTCGAGAGGATCAAATGCGTGTCAGTGTGGATCAGTTCTTACTCTTTGTCACACCTTGTAGGCTTTGCGGTCGCGGGCGACGATAATATTTTATATTCTCTCTTTTTTATTTAGGTATACACGATTTTAGGAGTGAAAGAAAGGAAAATGTTTTATTTAAAAATAAAAAAATACGAGAATTGTTTTAAAAAAAAGTATTAAGTACGGATATTCTTTAGTAACATTAAACAGAAATATATGTATGAAAATACGATGAAATTAAACAGGGTCCTTCCGGTTTTTAAAGGGTATAAGACTACTTGAAACTGTACAACTTTCTATATATAAAGTTCCCATATAGGAAAATTCCCATATTCAAAATTGCGAAAAAAAACAGATGTCCTATACAGTTGAGTCGGATTGCAGTTTTGTATGGAATCGCTGACTTTTGATTCGCGATTTCGATGTTGGTCCCATAGAGAAGTTGTTCAGTTTAATGATTTGACCATAACCTAAAAAAACCATCAGCTTATTAATAAGAAACCTATATAATTCCAATTCTTGCACTAGACATAACTACAAAAAACATAATAACAAAACAAAGCTAACACAATCAATTAATCAAATCGTACCCCTATAAGTTAGTCCTGAAAATCCTTTAACAAATCTTATAATGCGATCAGCGCCGCGGTGCGCGTACGCAGCGGGGCGTGAGAGCGCCGTCGACTCGCGAAGGCGGCTCCGTCAACCGAGAAATGCCGAATACATAAGTCGAGACGTAGCTCGTAGCCGCGTAGCGACGTAGCGACGTAGCGTCACTTTTGAGGAATTGGATTAGGGGAATTTATTTCATAGATTATTTTGAAGGTATTTCTTGATTTGTTTATTGGTATTTGATTGTATGGTTGTCATGATTTTAAGTTTAATTTAGAAGGAACACATCGTGAGGAAGCCTGTACACCTTGCATAAGTACACGATAACAAAAAGAAAAAATACCATAGGTACGGAGGAATGTGTAAAAATAAAAGTGAGCGTCAGTGTTACTTATATAACACCGCGACTATTGCGAAAAAATCTGCTGCAAACAGGTTTGCTGCCATAGTAAAAGTTGTCCAGTTTGATGGGTAGAGTATGTGGTTTAAACGTTAATGATAGTTTTCCTTACATCCTGTATAAAAATTAATTATTCGAATATTAAATTATCTGTTTCGATGCTATGATGATAATCCCGTCACTAAAACAAAACAATTAAATTTTGAACTCATCTTCCACCCAACTCAAAACTCTCAAGTTTCTGAATTCGAAAATCGGAATAAATCGCATTTGCTCCGCTGTATAGCCCTCCTAATTATTAATGGCGAAATATGCAAAGTTTATTGTCTCTTATTTTGTTGATTTAACTCTCGGTATAGGTCGCAAGGTAATAGTTGGCTACTGGGGTTTCATGGCGTTTAATCGTAAACTGTTAAAATAACTTCGTGTCTGTACCAAATAAATAGGCATGAGTGTTAGTCAAATATGAAATAAGTACTTTAGCATTTAAATGTTTATTCAAAATCAACAGATTCTTAAGTTTTTCGGATTTGGTAGGCAGGACGCCAGCAGCATCAGAATTCGAGGATCGAAGGATGAAATTATCACAATGTTGAGGTACTAAATTTGTGTGCAAATTTTCATATACTAATCGATTTTGAGGTGGGGCGCAATTAAAAGGAGGCTGGGCATAGCCAGCCAGCAGTGGGTTGGTGTGATTTGTGGTTGATTGAAGCAGAAGTAGTTTAAATAGCTGTCGCAAGATCTGATACAAACAGGTAAACAAACAAATTAATGTATGGAGTAAAATAAAACAGTTTAAAAATAGCTTTAATTTATAAGTATCTATCTACCTACATCTTAATAGGTACACAAAATAATAAATACATAAAAGGAGAAAATTATGTTCCATCCAGTCTTTATCACATATTATGGAGAACAAGTATTTGAATTCATCATACTATTAATGTTTTTCCCTTTCGAAATTTGTAACCATAGTAGATGTACAAGTCAAATAAAGATAAATCAATTTTTTTTGCCAGTTCTCTCTGCGCACACTATACAACTCTTCGTTTTAATTCTACCACTGCTGGTGAGATAATTAGAATTTCAGATTGAGATTTTCATATTCGTTGTAATGTGTTTTAAGGTTTTCTGGCGAAATGGGAAAATTTATAATAGAATTATGGTTATATTTGAACTTGGCTGTTCAAATTAGAAGTGGTGGCATCTGAAGTCAAATTTAAATTATGAAAATTATGACAGTAGATATCGTTTTGATTTTTAATGACCCATAACCTTATTTTTTAAAGGCAGGAGATTTTACTTGTATTAAAAAATTTTGGCAAGGTTAAAATTTGACACTAATAACATCATAGTTATAATCAGTTTAACATGAAAAAGAAATGAATTTAAATCGACGTCATTTACGTCTTCAAAACTGTAGAATCGAAAGGTTTGGTTGTTTGATGATCCTTCTAATGTATAAATAACTAGTGTTTTCCCGCGACTTCGTCCGCACAAATTATATATACCAGATTTTAAGTCAGATCATAAGCTATCAAACAAAAAAAGTTTCATCAAAATCGGTTCAGTAGTTTTTGCGTGATGTGCGAACAAACAAACACACTAACAATTTTGTCAATAGATGGCGCTGCACTTTTTTAAATCGCGCTATCGATATGTTATTTGACTTTATATTATGAAGTGAACCGCTACTTTTTTATTCCTCATGATTTTACAGTTTTATAATAGTTAAGATAAATAAATAAATAACGCTCACAGGCACATCACATACAGTGTAATGATCTGAAACTAGCACTAAAGGCTTTTTATTATGGAAACCATGCAACAACGGCACGAATATATAACATCCATGACCGAACCGGGTTTCGAACCCAGGACCCTGGTTTGGCAGTCCGGCGAGGTAACCATTACACCAACCGGGTCGTCGTCTGTAGGAGTCTGGCAGTTTAAATGGTTCTTCTTTTTCGGTATTTTTTATTAAAAACGGGATTAATTATTAATCCCCAATTAAGTAACGCGATGACATAATAAATTGTCGAATTGAAGTCAATAGATTAATAAACATTTCAAATTAAATGCTAAACGAAATCCAAATTAATTTACCTCCAAATTGAAAAACGACTATACGCATAATCTACAATCAATTATTAACCGACAACACAGAGACAATAGAATCAATATCCATGATAGCTTGATGGTGGTGATTTACCAATTTTTTTAGCCGATGCCTGTTGGTGATGGACGTTGATTAATGTGTGTCTGTCTGTCTCGACGGATTAAAAAAACTTTGTGTTTCAGTGATGCCAACATGGATCAGGGGAATGAATTGAGTAGATTAGTTTTTCGTAAACAATTTAGTTTAACCTTTAAATTAAAGTAAACCTGAAACATTTTAAGATAAACAAAGGGCCTTTGCCCAGCAGGGGGGTGAAAAAGAAACGAAATATTTACTACGTTGTTTTATTTTAGTGTTGCAATTTTATACAAAAATTGGATTTTTAAACGTGAAAGACTGTTTGTTGTTCCGTTGTTGCCATTTGGCTATGGACCCCTAAAAATTTCATTAGAAAACCTGGCATAACATCAAAAACTAAAACTTTATTTCTCGGTAAAAAGGCTACCACTAAACACTAAGAATTTGCACCTAACAAGTCAACAAGAAACTACCTTAATATTCCCTTTTTTTAACGACTATTAAATAGGTTATAAATTTTCCTAACAATTTTCACTGAAATGCCTAGGTCCTTTAAAAATTATACAATCTGTGGCAAAATATAGTAGAAGCTCCATTCCTCCTCTGTTCAAGCGACATTTGATTTCGGTGACATCTGGCGGAAATAATGGATTTTTTCAGTTAGCTGAAGGTGAAAATTTAATCTATGATGATAAGTGACGACCAGAAAAAAACGATTGAACGGGTTTCCTTTACACGAGTTTGTGGGAACTAAAGCTATATCAGTCAAATATGACGACGCATATTCGTTAATCCGGGTTAGAAGCTTAGTTAGAAGTACATTTTTTAAACTTGGCCAGCTGTTTTATGCCTAGCACTGAAATTCTGTCAGTATCATGTAGTTTGTGAGAGTATTTATATCGCAATATCAATCATTGTTTTATGATAAAACACATTCGAGAAAAGATGGCGGAACCTCGTGGCAGGTGAACCGCGCGAACACCGCAAGAACAACCGCTCGTGACCAACCTCATGACCATACCTGCAACGTGATTCTTGGAAATTTCAACACCTTCTTTATTAGTGTTGTTTGACCTGCTCCGCTGTAGGATCCGCTGTAACTTTTGTTTTAACATGAAAATAAACTCTTAATTCTTCTCATCGAGTGGGCTGCAAAGCCCTGGTGTCAGAGTTTATTCAAACCGCCTTACGGCCTCTGACGTGGTTTTTATGTAACGACCACTGCCACCAGTTATAGTAGCCGGGACCAACAGCTTAATGTGCCATCCGAAGCACGGAATCATCTTTCTTTTCAGACAATCAGGTGACTCAGCCTGCAATGTCCTAACCAACTGGGGAAAAACGCACAAAGTGACATTTCACTAGGTGCCCCCCGTGGGAATCGAACCCACGACCTCCGTGTCAAGAGCCCAATGCTCTAACCATTAGACCACGGAGGCAGTTAAAACTAACTCTTAATTAAAAACTACTTATTAAGTATACAAGGTGTTTCATAAGTAACAATAAATTTTTGAAACTCTTAAGGGGGTTGTTAAGACCGTCAAACTGAACAAATTTCTCTATGGGACCAACATCGAAATCGCATGCATGCATGCATAGCATAGCATATGCTCACGACTATATTCCCCGAGGGGGTAGTCAGAGATATTCTGAAACCTCAGAACATCGAAATCGCGAAAAAAATAATTTCATATCCCATACATATTTTAGCTCTAGTCGATTTGTAGAGTATAGAACATAAATTTTTTTTCCCGATTTCGATATTGGTCCCATAGTGAAAGTTGTTCAGTGTGATGGTCTACACCACCCCCTTAAAGGTTTATTTGTAGTTTTGTAACACCTTGTATAAAAACAGCAGACAAATAGGTACTTCGAATAATATTTTTGGAGACTAATTAATTCACGAAAAACCTACCTACCTAGGACTGCCAGTCTGTTGATAAAGTAACATTTTCCTGGCAGAATCGTCGTCACATCGACGGGATGTATTCGGTGCATTTGATTCGAAAAAAGAAGGAAATAATGTACTTACCAGAAATTATTTATCATCTTACTTTTTCTCTTATTTGAAGTCATCGCAATATTATGTTATCTTCTTTCATTTACATCACTTCAAAAAGAGTATACTAGAAGAGAGAATACTTATTCTATATTTAGATTGTCAGACGGGAATATACTGAATAAGTGAATATGTATTCATGAATCATTATAAGCATAACATTTATTTTAATTTACAGACTAATGAACCTTCTATGTAATGAATAAACTAAACAATTTTAAGTCAAAACTAATAACTACTAACATTATTCTTACTTGTAAAAGACATAAGAGTACAAGACAGTAGGAAGCGAAGGAGACAAACTTTAGCCATTGCAATCTCGTTTGCGTGCTATTTTGACTTGCATACATCATTGTTATGTGGCTCTCCTCCCTGTGAACTGCCAAGAGGCTAGACGAAGGAATTCGGCTCTTATTCTGTAACCTACACGATATTTTAAGAGTAAAGTGTCTACAGACGATAGATTTAGATTTTTTTAAAATGAAATTGGTGCCTGTTTCATAAATATGACACATATCGTTTAACTCCTCGAGAAACCAGCAATGTAAGTACCTTGTATTGTCACTGAAAATTTATATTATGTTTATGAAATAGGCCCGTGGATAAAATAAAAAAATAAAATAAAAATTAATGCAGTATAAATAATAATATGGAATAAATTCAGTCAAAACTGGTTTAAACTAGACAACATAATATCACGTGTTAACTTCAGATGTGTGAGTGATTCAGTTAAAACTTATCTCTATCAGGTTACGCAGGTAACGCAAAAACGACATTATTGGGCTTGGTTAAAAGTTATATTCCAGAACTGACCCAGAGCAAACCAATTTCATGCCGACTGGTCCGATTATAAAGACCGATTGTCCGTATTTCTCCTAGAATGTTTTCCGAAACCGCGAAGCCGAATGTATTTCTATACCTAATTTCATCATCCAGCCAGAGTACTTCTATTTTGTAATTTCATGTAAGTGATTAGTATTATAAGGCAGGTATACAGCAGAAGGTTGGATGTAGGTATGTAATGTTTTGTTTTCGGGTTTTTATCGATACGATTGGTGTAATAGTGCTAATGGAATGTGTCAAGTTTGGTACAATTCGAGTGACTTTAGAATAGCACCCATGAAACTCTCGCACGGCAAAGTTTTCACCCTGCGTCGGTTCGCTCGACGCCCGTCGCTTCCGTCTCGCTCTTTACTGTAAGGTCTAACGGCGCAAGTATTCACTAACTGCTGTTTTACTGCTTCTTATTTTTCTCTTTATAGTATCACCATACTCGGAATTTAACCGATAGACAACATTAAGGAACTCTGATTCTACAATAACTGCTGAAGAAATCATATCAGGTCATTTTGATACGCTCTAGAAACGTATTATACAAAGCAGATGCCTAAATTTTAATTGTTTTATTAAGAAAGAGGATAAGGAAACATTGATAAAAGGAATCATTTTTGCATGTTTTAAATTTCTGAAATCATTCTGAATTCATATAGACAGAAAAGGATAGACGATTTGTCTCTTGGGAATTGGATAGAATAACATAATTATTATCACATACTATGGGTTAGATCCAAAAAATTATTAAGAGTACCTAAAACTAATAAAGTAATACTGAATACAAAATTCCTTACTGAAAGTTAATTTCATACACGTGCCCCACAACAGCGCAAACAGATTTCACTACAAACTATGCTGTCCACAACCACGCTTACAAAGATGATTGTAGTTGTAGCAAAGGCTCTGGCCACCCCAAAAGGATCATGTTCGTAAGTTTATGTATTCTGCCGTCAACAGTCATGTTCTTAGACACCACAGCATCCCCAAAACCATGTTGACAAGACTAACTAGGCGTATTTCCAAAACCGACACCTTCACGGCTGCGTAACTTCAAACTCTGGCGCACTCACTGACGCAAGAACACGAGCTTCAGGCTCCACTGCAAGTTTCAGCTCCACTGAAAATTAGGACGCCCTATATAAAGGGACGGTAAAGAAAATGGAATTCAGTTCAGTTTTGTATGTTGATGTCTGATGTTTGAAAAGGTGTGCTTGAAAATGTGTATGAGTTCGAACCAGTGCTGTTTCTTAGTCGTGTCATATTAAAAACAATCGTCTGGATAACGGGGACAAACGGTCTAGGACGCATGCGTGAGTTTTGCATCTTGTGTGTTACAAGAAATATTGTATTATAATCAACGATATTAATGTACCTACTATTTATAATCTGGCCAATTTCGATATTCAATGTTACGGTAGGATGTCTTATTCCTCTTTCATTACCATTTCATACCATCTAATCTTTACAGATCTTGTGTATATTTTTTTCCGCTAACAACAAGACTCGTTGTTTCCTTTTAGAAACTGAAAGGAAAGTACTCGTACTAGTATGATATTGTATCGCTACTATTTTCATTTGTAAAGCACTGAAATCAGACATCCCAATTTTGTTTGCATGTTGACAAAACTATAGGTTTTCACAAAGATTTTCAGTTTGATAGTCTAAACCACTCCCTTAATGTTTATTTGTATTTTTGTGACACCTTGTATAAGTAAACTCACAACCATAATCCGAATCAGGGTAGCTTACGAAGAGCATACAGAAGGGTGAGATTTTTTCCATTTTCGGCCCAGGTCTGAGTGAGGTGATATTTCCAACTAGTTTAATCACAATTTTAATTATGCATCTTCAACAATAGAGGTACAAAAATCCATTTTAAATGTGGAATAAAGTATTCCAATTTCATCAGCCAACTTACTGCAAAATGAAACCCACCTAGACCCCTGTAGGTAATAAAACGGGCATACAAAAGATATTACATAGATAGGAGCAGTGCGTAGGACAGGCTATTCATCTCGCTAGAGTCACGTAGGATAATGTATATTCTAATATATTTGCTCGGAGCGACTTTTCGTGCCCACCGGCCCGTTAGGTCTGCGGCCGGGAAGCGCTGTAGGGACGGTGGAGTAATCATTTTTGGGAGTTATCGATGTTTTTATATTTATTGTAATAATTGCAAAATACCCAAGTCTTTTCATCTTATAACTTAAACTCGGTTAAAAATGATCCATGTTTTCCATTTTGATAAAGTTATATGTCAAGATTGACAGTCGAAGATACGAAAGCGTCGAAAAAAATTGGAACCAGTACTGGCTCCTAAACCCTATACATATACACGCACACATACATCATTTGTATGGCGCCTCACGCACACCAACCTATGAAACTTGGCCCCTTTTGTTTTATACGGTAAAACAGTGAGGCTCATTCTAGACATAATCTTTTTCTAAGGTTTTACATTGTTATACTTATTCAAGGGTGTGCAGCAAAACACAGATTCCGGTGTGACGGTGCGTGTGGTTTTCATTGACTTGAGTTCATATTATGTATGTAAATGAGAAAGTGCGTTTGTCTGTCTGTCTGTTACGTCTGCATGGCTTGACTACAAGAGCAATTTCGTTTTAATTCGTTCGAAAGTGACTACGGTACATTACCGGAACCTGATGTAATGATTCTGACAACGCAAAAAAGGAATACGATACGGTCATAAGCAGTGATCGGAATGTCGGGGCATTTTTTGAGCATACAAGTTTGGATACGCCTGAATTTCCCGGAAGTATCCGGATTTAATAAATATGGATACAAATTTCACGGGATTTATTGGGATTACCTATTTAGATGTCAAGAGACGTTTTTTTAAATCAAGAGTATTAGCAGCGCATACTAGAGGCCGCGACTTTGAAACACGCCGCCTGGTACTTTTGACATGTACCGCGCTTAGGTAAATATGTTGACCGTTATTAAACTATGATATTAAGTAACTAGATTAGTGGTCAGGGCACCAAAGCGTTGCCACTTCGAAGATGTCTGCAGGCTTCTTTGACGTTTATCTATAGTGAGCGGACATATCCGTGACGTATAAATTAAGCTACCAAAATGGGGAAATGCGCCGTAAAAGTTTGTAAATCAAAATCGTATTTACTTGCAACACTGATGGCAAAAACAATGCGTAAAAAATTTATTTAGTTTTTTAATTTTATTTTGACAAAATATAGTAAACTTAATTGTGAAAAGTAACACCACTTCCTTTATTATTCTTTTCCGACTGTGATTTACAAATTTTTACGGCGCATTTCCCCATTTTGGTAGCTTAATTTATACGTCACGGATATGTCCGCTCACTATAGATAAACGCCTGAACTGAAGTCAAAGAAGCCTGCAGACATCTTCGAAGTGGCAACGCTTTGGTGCCCTAACTTCTAATCTAGTTACTTAATATCATTGTTTAATAACGGTCAACATATTTACCTAAGCGCGGTACATGTCAAAAGTACCAGGCGGCGTGTTTCAAAGGCGCGCCCTCTAGTATGCGCTGCTAATACTCTTGATTTAATAAAAACGTCTCTTGACATCTAAATAGGTAATCCCAGTAAATCCTGTTAAATTTTATCCAAATTTATTAAATCCGGATATTTCCGGGAAATTCAGGCGTATCCATACTTGTATGCTCAAAAAATGCCCCGACATTCCGATCACTGGTCATAAGTATATTGTATACATAACGTTGAATTACTTTAATATGTGATTGTACTCAAGATACCTATCCTAAAAAAAACTTTTCATATAAACTTTCGATTAGTATTGCATTTAGTATGGAAAGACCAAAAATGTGTTCGCGAGTTTTCGATAAGTTTCTTAAAGTAATACAACTGTTTACCTTACGCCCTGTAATATTGATTCCTATAAACACGAGAAAAACAAGTTAAACAAAGGCTCTATAAATATTTATGTTTATGTTAGATAAGTGCGTTCACACACGATGATGCATTGACGTAGCGGCAGACGTCAGTCCGTCATTTGTGAAGCAAGGAGTTGTATGAAACCGCACGTAAAACGACACACGGTGACGTATTGACACACCGGGTGTGGTTCTATCAAGAAGTTTGGAATCCTCTATAGTGGAGCACAGACTGCCTAATAAGAGGGAAAACATGATAATACTCCATGATGGTCGGTAATGATCGTTCTTCTCCGTAGTGGTTTTTAGTGACGTTAACTTTGTCCCTTTCTAATGTATGTCTAGGCATGACGTCACTCAATTGTCGTTCATATAATTGTGACGTTATTGGAATAGAAAGGGACGCACGTAAAATTGGAAATATCGACGACGGAGACGAACGTAAAATTTTCTTGTATCAATGCTTGTAAGGAGGAGTGCTATCCTTTATGATTTAGATCCATGGGTTCTATGGACTGACATCTGCCGCTCCGTCAGTGCGCGTCATCGTGTGTGAATGCACTAAGTTGATGTATTATGGAAAACATAAATTAATCGATAGCAGATAATTCACAAAATAACAACACTACTGACCCCGTATTTACTCTGCACCTCGCCAGTTCATCTTCATTTTTTATCTCTTTCACCGGGAAAAGGCAAAAAAATAGGAAACCGTTCTAGTAATGAGCATAAAAAAACCTAAATGAAAGATATTTTTTCCCCATTCGGAATGTTGCTTTTACATTTCCGAACTTTACTTTATAATAAGTAGGGACGAGTTCGTATTATTATGAGAGCCGTTTTTGGTTTCTCGTCGTATAGCCGGCTGCAGCTTTATGTGTCTATAGGGTGAAATTGATATAATTAGCATCCTGTTAAACTAAGAGTCTATCCATCAAACTGAGCAATTTTTACTATGGGAGTTTATAAATAGGTGTAAAAAATTATCTGCTGCTCCATACTAAACTGCAATGATAACTCGAATCAAATGTATGCAACAGGAGATTTCTTTTTGCGTCGTTCAGCCTGCTCCCATAGTAAAAGTTGTTTCAGTTTAAGGCCTGTCACATACATACGGAATTGCGATTCGGAATTCCGAATGCAAACAGGTTTTTTGTATATGTGTGAAATAACGCACATCACACATTATATCACACATATACAAAAAACCTGTTTTCATTCGGAATTCCGTTTGACGATTCCGCATGTATGTGATGAGATGAGCCCAATGGATAGAATATTATTCCAAAAGGATGCTATAATGATATCAATTTAACCTTGATAGAAGCATTCAGTATAGTTCTCACTAAATACCCGTTCATTTCTTAAAACTGCAGTTGACCACACGATCGATGCAAGTAAGGGGTAAGGTTTCTTAAATACAATGCAGAAACGCTCATTAAAATTAATCTTACATTAAATCTCTTGCAGTCACATTTTGTCTTGTCGACGTAGTAAAAGCTAGCAAGAGATTTGATGGAGGATTAACTCTAATGCGTGTTTCTACAACTGAGTTTAACAAAACCTATTGCTACTTGACATGGATTTCTATCATGAAGCAGTAAATTAGGTAGTTGGAACAGTGTTTTTGACCACCCCGAAAAAGAATGGTCGTGCGTTTATGTATAGATTTAAGTACCTATACGTTAACAAATTCACAGAATATCAGTGGAGCGTTTTATCATAAATACCTATGTGAAGTGTTCACACTGCTTAATAATTGTAGGTATCGGGTCTGCAGATAATATTTTGTACACCACAAAATTTTGTAAAAACCACAAAGCCGTATTAAAATTTACCCAATCCTTAAACCCCATAACATCTCCGACAATAAGGCATCTACAGACATAATTCAATCGAAACCATGATGAAAACCCCAATATAAGACAATTCTATTC
This sequence comes from Agonopterix heracliana, assembly GCA_963693445.1. NCBI lineage: Eukaryota > Metazoa > Arthropoda > Insecta > Lepidoptera > Depressariidae > Agonopterix > Agonopterix heracliana. The sequence continues at coordinate 8,720,175 of OY856321.1, forward strand.
TGACCACAGACTACGTTATTATGTAGACTGCCATTACAGCAACAATGTAATATAAAAAGTACATACTGTTTACATTAGATGATGGGTTTGTTCTACACAACAACTGAACTACTTGATTTTAACCATGCAATGCGTATACAGGGTGTAAGCGATAGCCCTGCAGACTGAAACGATGCATTCAGACCATCAAACTGAACAACTTTCACTATGCAGCCTACCTTAGGAAACGCGAAAAAAATCTGCTGTTTTGTACAAAACTGCTACGAATCTGGAATACGAAGAGTTAGGAATACGACGAATCCGGAACAAATCATACTTGCCGAACTCAAATGTATAGGACATCAATTTTTTTTTCTTGTGGTTGCGTAGGCCCCATAATGAAAATTGGTCCGTTTGATGATCTGAGTTCACTGTTTTAGTCTGTGGAAGGCTGTCCATTACACCCTGTATATAATAAGTCGCTATTTAGCAACACATGAGAATATGTGACTTCTCATGTTTCACATGAGATTTAGCTTATTCACATGATAAGTCTATAAGCTAGTTTGTCCATGGTTTAGACCCTTAACGTAAATTGGTGTTCCCTTTAACGAAATACCTTGTAAATTGGAGAATAAGGGATAAGGGAAGGGACTGCCCTTAATTTGATATAAATCGACGTGAAGTATAAAAATAAGGGGGTACCATTACCGTATCTTATACTTCATACTGTATATTTTGTTCTTTTGTGTAAAATACATAAATAACTAATTGGTATGTTTGAGAGTATGCCTTGAATTTTACTGTTTCATTTTATAGGTAGAATTCAGAACACTTTGTGTGCTAATTATAAATTTGTAATTTCATATAAGTATACGTATATTAACATTGTTGTTATAATAATAACAATCATTTATATTAATGTCATTTTCTGTTGTTATCTAGTTTATATACTTAGTAAAAAATTGTAGCTTGGTTTTGGGAACTAATTAGGTACATCATAATTATGTAAGTAGGTATATATAATTATGTAACTGTAAATCACTGTAATCTCTTTTTTAATTACAAGTTTTAGTTATAAAACTACAAAAATATTTGGCACATTATAATATTAATTTATGTTTCTCATGGCTTCGATTTACGGCTATTTTACAGTAAACCACGTGGTGGTGGTCTGTAAAAACTGTGACACCGGGCTTGCCCACACGATAAGAAGAAGTAAAATATTAAATTTAATTTAAGCAGAATGCTTACCGTTACTTAAACTATTTATCTTTAAAGGACCAACATTTGTGTAAAATTGTAAACAAAATAGCAAATGAAAGGAAAGCTTCAAATCTGCAAAAAAAGATGTGTAAAATGAGTTTGATTCCGACTATCAAACTGAAAAACTTTCACATTCAAATCGTCAAAATAGTTGACGGCATACAACAGTTTTCAAAAGGGATCTTTTAAAACCAAGAACACTATTATTCACATTTTGTTTTCTTTCTGGACATGACGCCCTAGTAGATCATTTAAGAAAACAGGCATCAATTTTTTGTCATACATTGATCATAACATAAATATAACCTAGTTATTATTGTAACAATATCCGCCATGAACCCGTGTAAGGGCCTACCTACGAAATATTCGCTACAACAGTATATTTGAGAATTAATTAAACGTTCCAACGGGGCGTGACGATACAGGGCCATGTACAGGCACTGGCACAGACATACCGACACGCGTGACGTCACACGACTCTAACATATTAAATTATTTAGGGATGCCAGCTGAAAGGCTGTAGGAGCGTGACTTAATGTGGGTTTAATGTGTTGATGCCTTTATTTTGTACGATTTATTTGAATGGTTAACGAGATGTGAAGAAATCAGTAAATTTTCGTAATTGACAAGATTGTTTTTATTTGTCTTCCGAAATTCTTGATGGTCGGTAAATGTGTTCATTTTTGGATCATGCAATTCTTGCTACCGGGAAAAGCTGATGGTACCTATTACTACCGAAGAACCGGCTAAAAATTCATAGCAACATTTGTCTTTTTAAACTATTCGAAAATAAATTAAAAGTAAGAAAGATGAGGCGGCGACCTGGATGCCGAAGAAGTAGATTGGGAAATGATGGCACGGGATAGAAAAGACCGGAAGAGTTTGGTAGAGACATTTGCCCAAACAATGGGATGAAATAAGCAAAAAAGTTTAAAGTAACTTCACAATAAATTAGAAATACATAATCCAAAAATATTTGACAGATAGTCCCAAACGTTTAAATCCAAAGTGATTATTGATCCTTTTCTAAAATGCATTTCAATTTTCAACATAAATACGAGACATACATAGGGGACTTACCGGAGGTAACAAACATCTCAAAGTGAAAAGCAGGAATGCGGAGCGGAGTTCGAAGTCCTTGAAATCAGAAGACTGGCTCTTAATTCACGATCTTCTATATCTATACAAACTAAAACGTCACCAAAAACGCATGCTAAAACAAGTAAACTATAACGTTAAGGTACTGTAAGAAATATAAGATAATATTGCAAATGTAGACGGAAAACTTTAGATGGGAAAATTGGGAAACAACAAAAATAACAGCTTTTAAAACGTTCTCTAATAATTAAATAGCTGCTTAAATTATACCAGATTAATTTACAACAATACGCAAATAAATAATTACGCAGCTAATAAATTAACCATCTATCTACTCACATCAGTTATATTTAATCTTAACTAATAAACTAGGTATCTATTAAAAAAATTTTTCAGAAGTATGTCTGTACATCGAAGATATTTAAAAAAAAAAATATTACGATATGGTTTGTAGGTGTCCCTGACTCCAAATTAACCGACTTTTTACCTGTTTTAACGGACCGTCTTTTTGACTGTCTGTTTGTTTGTTTGTAAAAGCATCACGCATAAATTTTGATAGATGACACTTTTTTGTTTGATAGCTTATGATTTGACTTACAATCTGGTATGTAATTTGTGCGGACAAATTCGCGGGTTAACTCTATTACAATATAAAAGTACATAACATTAAGCATCAATATAGCACTATGTCCGACACGCAGTTTACAGCGGGCGGGGCGGGGCGGGCAGGCAAATCGTTCGCTGCAGGCAACGACAAGACATTTGCCAGCCAATGATTTATGGTGCCCTGTTATCGACACGCCACAGCCTACCCTTCTGTCGACATCGGCACAAAAAGGCGTGGAGTCGACATGATAGTGTGAGACTTAAAAATATTTGCATTGGTTACTTTTACAGTAAAATTATATAAAGTAAGTTACAGCCAATAGAAGCCACCGAAAAGCAAAGGTCACCTCTTACGAATAAAAGTACAAGAGAGTAGGCTCTATTGCATACAAAGGCCAAGTGCGGGTTGGTGAAGACAAGATAGTGGTCAAATTGTTTCAACAAGTATTTTTGTCGTAGCTTCATGAAGACCAACACCGATTGGCACCTCGCTGGAATCAACTGCTTAACGTGCCTAAGAAATTATGGAGACTCTCATGATGAAATATCGTATAAAACAGTCACACATCCAAAGACTGACCTTAAGATGCGTTGCACAACTACCTACTCCACAAACGCCTCAATCAAAATACAATGTTCAATTAAAACAGTAGAATTTTTATTCAGGGTTTTAAGAAAAGGGTACCTGTAAAATGGTAGTGGTGCAATATTTTTTCACTCCTCATTTTATACGCCCACAGAAAGCTACGCTACATTAAGGGCCTGTTTCACCACTTCTGAATAAGTTCTTGTTAGCTTATCTGACAGATATGTTGACGTAATTTCATACAAAATATGTCAAACTATCTGTCGGATAAGCTAACAAGAACTTACTCAGAAGTGGTGAAACACGCCCTAAATAAATCAAAATCAAATCGGTCCCCAATTAACCCACTACTGGGCAGAGGCCTCTATTTCATTGCACCATTCCTCACGATCCAGGCCTCTTTTTCATTGCACCATTCCTCACGATCCTGTGCTAATCTGATCCAATGCGACCCGTCACTCTCACAATGTCATCAGACCAACGTACTGGTGGTCTGCCTACTGACCTCCGTTCCTCTCTTGGCCACCACTCTGATATTATTTATTGTTTAGGTATCTAAAAGGACGTTGTAAAATATTTTTAAACCAATCGACTCCACACCATCCCAATCTCGTGCCTAAATCGCATATCCACTAGTGCGTAAGCCTCCCTCTCCCCCACCCGTGCCTCACCCGCGATTTTTTGTAAGATTTTCCGCGCGGCTGCGCCCGCGCCGCGCTGCGACTGATTAATCGACTATTGATTGGAACCGACGGATGGGGTACGGGGCTAGTTTTGAAAATTCGGGTTCGGTTTTTCTTAGGGAATTTAATTTTATTGGATTTGGGCAGATGTTGGGCGATCCGCGGCAAAACGTTATTTTTCGTAAAGTCGAGATGGACGATACGGAATAATTAAAAACTGCAGATATTGTTCAAAGAAATGTCGAAAACTACTTTTTGCACACCTTCAATTCTAACCAAATAAAGGTGAACGCATATTTTAACAACGGCGAACGAGCCAAAGGAGGCGAAAGAATCTAATTTTATAATTTTTTGTATGAAATTCTATGACACCTCGCCATAGGCGAAGTATTTTTTGCTTTCTTTCTACGCACCTCGCACACTCCGCGGCGAATCGGAAAATCCGTTTCGTTCGCCTCCTTCGGCTCCATCGCCGCGGATAAATATGCTTCTACCCTAACAGCCACACATCATCCAAGCTTCTTGTAACCAATTATCGAAATCAATGCTCTGCCCTAAAAAGTTTGTTGAGTGAAAAAGAAAAACTTGGAATAGTCTTAATTTGCATTTAGATATGTTGATGATAAAACGTCTTTTAGTTAGTTCAATTATAATAGGTAAATAATGTACGACTTTGACAAGATAAGTGTATGTATTCAATTCTTTATTTTTATTTACTTTGAAAGACCAACAGCTGTTGACACATTACAAGTATGGATAGCTTACAGAAAGCCAATTGTAGGTTTTCACAGACACAATGTTACCTATACTCCATTCCATATAGCAACGAAAATTTAAGGCCATTTTTAATTACAGAAACAGAGATTTGAAACAATTATTCTCACTTATTCTTAGAACAGCTTTAGTAACGTCCAAGATATGTCGGATTGTACTTCTTTCTGCCCCTCTAGCATGCCACCGCCGAGAAAACGACAAAAATCGAGACGTGCCTCCATCTTTATTATTTTACGTACGCCAAAAAGAGCGCGCATGACGTTTTTCTCGTTTAAACGCTTTGTCGTGGGTGGCATGCTAGCCGTGCTGGTAAATAAATTATATTTGCTTATCATAATTGGCCAGAAATCTAAATAGGAATCGGAAAATCTCGTCGTCCTTATTTGGAATGAAGTATAGGTACTATTAAAATATTTAGCGGTAATGCTAATAAAGAAGAATCGAGTTACACGCGTAGAACCAAGAAAGTAAAGAATATGTGCTACATTTCGTAGCGCTTTGTAGCTTAGATTATACAGCGTAGTCCAAACAAACTTACCGACTTTTAAAAGAACATCGTCTGTTTCTTTACTATTTTGATACAAGAGATTGCTGCAAATAAAGTTCTAAAATCAAACGATTAAATTCCCGGGGTGCGTTCGAAAACCAAGTCCAGTGATGCGTGAACAAGTCATGACATCCGCACACGTCCGCGTCAAACGCAACGTATGCGTGTTCCGAACGCATCTCTCTCAAATCGAGCCAAATTCACATTCTGTTAATTAGGGGTTACTTTGGACTCAATTGAGGGGTCATTTGGTAAATGATAATGTTTAGATTTGTTTGTGATAGTTTGAAAATTTAACCAAGTGTAAAATGTATAAATGGGTAAAATGTGAATTGCTGATTGAAAATCATGGTGTGCTAATTAATTTTGAACCAATTAAGTCAACTTAAATAAATAGCCAGAAAGGCTTAGACTGGACCACCCTTCTGCCCGTGGGTGTCGTTTGAGGCGACTAAGGCATTGCAGGTTTCTTATGCATTGTTTATGTTGGCAAAAGGCTAGCCACCTTTCAACACATGACACGTCATTCCATCCTGAAATTTAATTTGCTAAACGTGAGCATTATTACAACTACATTCGTAAACATAAAGTTGGTAGTTGCAGCAATGTTCCTGACCATCCCGAATTACGGTCGTGAGTTTATGTATGTATCATCATCATCATCAGCCTATCATCGTCCACTGCTGAACATAGGCCTCTCCCAAGGCGCGCCACAAAACTCTGTCCTCGGCCTTGCTCATCCAGTCGCTCCCCGCTACTTTTTTTAGGTCGTCTGTCCAGCGGGCAGCAGGGCGTCCCACACTACGCCTACCAGTTCGCGGTCTCCACTCTAGAACTCTGACACCCCATCGGTTGCAGTCTTGTATGTGCATGTTAAATAAACAGAAATAAGTATTCAACGCTTGATTCGAATTATTCCAAGGTTGGCAAACTTATTTGAAGATAGAATGTTACCACTATGTAAGAGCAACGAAATGTAATATCTCTGTTTCATGTAATACAAACTTAGATATACCTACCTATATCTAAACAAATACTCGGATATTAGGAACGTGTGGATACAACCACAAACCGCCAATTTGACTTGCAAGTGTGATCAAAGATGGCTTCACAATTTACGAGTACCTGGTCTGTGTTAATATTTACTAGCATCCCTGTACATAGCGGGTTATTGCTATTCATAATTATATGAATCTGTACCTCCTGGCCTAATGTTAACTATTAATACACGATGTATTAGTTAACGTTAGGCAAGTGAGCCTAAAATGATAATGAATGATGTAATGCATAATTATTTATATTTCTTTATTTGAATCTGGCAACAGTATATTGTAACATAATCACGAGTTCTAGAGTGGAGACCCCGAACTGGTGGGCATAGTGTGGGACGCCCTGCTGCCCGCTGGACAGACGACCTAAAAAAAGTAGCGGGGAGCGACTGGATGAGGAAGGCCGAGGACAGAGTTTTGTGGCGCGTCTTGGGAGAGGCATATGTTCAGCAGTGGACGATGATGGGCTGATGATGATGATCACGGGCCCATATAATGCCATAATTATGTGAAGATCGCTTATCCATTTTCGACACGCGTGGTGGACTAACGTCCACAGACTATAACCACGATATGAGTTTCCCTAGTCCTCAGGATGCTGGTGATGATGATGATAATAAAGACTCCGTTTATCGTTTATGGGCAAAAATAACATAATTTTCCATCCTAATTGATTAAAAACACTTGTTACTTAAAATGGGTGGAAAAAGTTAACGAGCGACATACCTGTACGCAAATATTAACTGAACCGTAATTAATGATGAACCTTCAGAAGTTCAGAGTATTAATAGTAGGTACCTACCTACCCACCAACTCGTGTAGTGATGTGGTAAAACTATACTCTACGTTCATTTCAACTAAATTATTATGAAGTTATGATCATTAGATATACAAACATAAGTAATCATTTGAGCGGGTGTATAATTTCTAAAATAATTGTCTTCATTAAGTATACATTTAAAATGCATTTACATATTTAATATAAAGTGATTTAGAAAATTAAACAATCAGATTTTAACTATGGAGCGAACATTTACCTAAAATAAAAATCGGATGTTCCATACATTTTGATCGAGCATTGACTTTTTTATGGAACAAAACAATTTTTCCGTTAATTCGGTGTTGGCAGTAAAAGTTATTTAGTTTGATGGCCAGAAGCTCCCTCTAAAATATGAAATATTGAAGCATAGCATTTTTAATTTAAGACCTTATGTACCATGAAATGAAACTATAAAACTTATTCAAGTTTAAACGTTGTATAAATCGCAGAATTCGAATTAATGTGTGAAAAGTGTGGTGAAAAGTAATAATCTTATTGAGACTAATTTTGTGTTTTGTGTGTTTCAAGTTGACATAATTTAAATTGTAGTTTTTTATCTCATAAAATGCAAAATATTTTGCGTTCGTTTGTCAAGAGTCAAGATATCAAACTGCATAGGTAGCATGACACCGTGATATAGCGCTATCACACCTTCGCTCTCTTTCTATTGGCGCGCGAACGAACGAGATAAAAAACGTGATACAGCCGTATCACGTGTAGCATGCTACCAGTGCTGGTGTCACATGCAACAGCTTATATGAAGTGCTCTAATTCAAGTGATCTTTAAAATTTGTGCTCTTCATGGAACACCTGGTATTTATTCGATGGGCACAATATTGAATGCCATAGAGAAGTATTATGCTAATATGATAGAATGCAGTTGTATGCACTCGTATGAGTTTCTATCAGTGGAGTTGGCTGCAGTCCAAATAATTTCAGTTTTCACGCTCCAATCCGCTTTGCCCTCCGCGTTCAATGTACTGCTGAATTAAATGGAAAACATTATTACGACTTAATTGAAAACTTTAAGAACAGACCTTATTAATAATTGACACGTTTTGTTTAAAAAACCAACCAATAAATACAAACAAACTTGATAACTTACACCAATTAATTATTCTCTAACAATATCGACGTTTTTGAAGTTTTGGAAATAGCAAAACTGTAGTACAATGATCATCAATGAATGAAAAGTTGCAACGGATAAAAAGGCCTAAGAAGATCACAATTTGCGCAATCTATTGTTTATCTTAAAAATATTGTTTCGATACTTTTCCGCAATAAATCATTGCTTATTTAGCTATGGATTATTAAGAGTTCAAATATTAACAAAACAGAGAGAATATTTTGAACAGAATTCAATAAACTCCCATTGAGTTCTTGCTGTTTAATTAATACCGAAAATTTCCACTAAAAACCTGAAATATCTTAAAATCTCCATATTACGTTAAAACAAACAGTAAAATATTTTTACTATTCAAAAAACGGCTCGTGGAAAAACTACGAATATATAAATTTTCAACCCCCATAGCGAGCCGTGGTCGCGCGAGCGTGAAAATCATGCTTCTATGCGGACCCCTGCAAACGTGGGCCTAATATACTCTGTTCCCGAATACCTATGAAGTAACGGTAGTATGCTAGGTACAGTCGAATATGAGTCCATTTATGTTAGACGTTCGATTAAAATGATAATTGTGTTGGTTACCACTGTTTTTGTTGCAGTTCCGGATAAACCTCCGATGGTTTTTGGAAGTTCAATTGTTTCAAATCTTTTGTAATTTTTCTTTCAATAAATAAATAATTTAAAAAAAAATTGCTACGTTGATAATCTTTTTTCCAGGTGAATCTATCGTAAAACATAGACGAGAATGTGGATTCTGTTAGGATGTACAGGAAGCCTGCCACAACCACTTATCAACTTTCAAGGGTTCCACTTAGCATTCTTCTTGAACTATAACGATTCGATGGCATGAGATTCTATAGTTTTCCAGCCCAGTATTTTGTCACACGGACTTTACCGGTAGCGTGCACAATCTCCGTTCGCGTGCAAGTATCCAGGTAAGAAGGATAGGATATACTATGGTTCATAGTCTGAGGAGCAACATTGATTTCATACCTGAGGTCCGACCTGTCGATTATGATGGGTGATGGGATTTCATGTAGATTTCGATTACGGCGACTGCTAATCTTTAAAGAAAAACAGTCAGGGACGCAGGATATTTTGAAGTGCTAACTGTACGCGTTAAACATACGAGTAGATGCACTCTCCAGTCCTTACCCTCTTTTGTCTGTCGGAATGGATGACCGATACGATCAGAAGTGGGATCAGATGCAGTGGCTATAACCGACAGCCACACGGTTTGGGGGTCAAAGATGTGTAAGGCGCCTAAAGGAATTAGTTGCATCTTACGACTCCTGACTGGGTTGGTAATAATTGAAGCCGGATAACACACGTCAATTTATAACCCCACTTAACATTTGTTTCAAAGTTCTATTTCCATTTGAACAATTCAAGTTTTATCACAGTCTTCATATCCATCTGTACTTAGGTAGAGCATTACCTTACTGCCCGATTCCCTCGATATCCTTTAAATTCCCCTCTAAACCTATCGGACAGGCATTCAAATCGCTGCCTATACTTGTGCGTACTTCCAACGTCTGCCTGTATGGTGCAGTGCATCGACGTGCATTGGCTCCCGAATGAATAGCTGCATCTGGCTGTGTAGACCTGCGATCTGATAGATAGGGATATTTCGTATTTTTTTTCATTTTCAAATGCCTTTCTCATATTCGTTAAACCTCAGTACAGTGGCAGGTATATACAGGCTAATTTCATTATTTTTTTTCTAATTAGTTTTTGTCCGTAAGATGTTTTCGGGAAAACGTGCCGAATAGACATACTGTGAATTATTAGATTTATTGTATTTGTGCGAACTTGTGTAAATTTGATCTGCTGTCATCATCAGCTTCTTGAAGACTAACAGTCAATAGAAAGTGAAAGCAAAATTGATAAAAAAAAGTATCATAATTATTCATTGGTTTTAGTACTGGCTCCGCTGCAGGACTTGAATTTACTAATGAATATATTATGCAAAAACAAATCTTAATAGCCTATTCTAATCCATTTATTATTCTTTCAATCAGTATTTCGATGACATATACAATCGATTAAATAGCTGTATATGAAATACGGCAACGATCAACGATAATCGATGAAATGAGGCTCGGACATAGTTTATTTATGGCTCGGAGTTTAAATTAAATTTGACAAACCAGCAAGGAACCCATCATAAAAATGTTAGTAAAGGCTGACCAGAAATATAAAAAGCCTGGTTTGGGGGCGCTGCAATCGACTATGACCTTTTATGTCAGTGTTCATAGTACAAATATTAGTTCGAATGATTTTCCGCAACATGGCAAGGTTTTTAATTTTCCTGGTCGGGCTTTAATCAGCTCTGGCACAGCCTTCGTCTACAATAAATCCGTTGACCGCGGGACACGTGTAACGTGGTGCAATGCTTCCACAAGAGGCCTGGATATCTATTCACTTTAGTATTGGGGCTTCTGAAACACTTTAATTTGAACATGTCTCTAAAGTTTAAATAATTTTAAATAGCGGTGTGCTGTCATAATCATTTATTTATTCGTTGAAAATAGGTGTTATAAAAATTTATTTGATTTATCAAACCTTACATTCTATTAGCTTATACCATAAGAATTGATAACAATAGCACACTATAATCAACTATTATTATGCTTACACTAGGTGTAACAAACAATATAAGTTTCAAGTTTTCTGTTGTTATAGGGTTAATATTATTATGATATGGACCTTTCGTAGAGTTAGGTTATGGTAGTACCATAGATACTCTTTCCTATACTGCGGTTAGGTAATGCCCAATTTTACTCTATATACATCCTCAAAAAAGGCGATACTTAATTATAAATGAGGAGTGTAATTTTTTTTTTGGAAAAAACAATAACGAAAATTTGGCTTCAAGTGTTGTTCATTCGTTATTCCGTAAAACAATCCATCAACAATTGAAAAATTATTAAAACCGAAAGCTCAACCAGACGTAAACTTCTAGCCAGAAACCAAGTTCAACCCTTGACTAAATGCACTATAACATAATCAATGCTAATCCCATACAAAATGCATGAGCCTCTTTAATTGCCTATTCTCCAGTCCATGCAAATTATACATTCACGCCCCGAGCAGACCGCGGTCAGCATAACTAGTGTACCTTGATACAAAGCAAACATTAGCCCAGCCATGCATTATTGTCAAGCTTGCTACTGCATTGCCCACCTTATATTTTTGCATTACAACACAAAATCAACTCTATTTGATTCAAGCTACAGTTGACATTCCAATGGTGAAAGGAGTGGATATATTGTGTTAGCACACTAGATGATTTTGTACATGCACCGAGTTGGCAAGTCGAGTGCGCGTCGGTGGATAGAGGCTCTGACAAAGATTGGAAGCAGTCATGGTTGGCTTTATTAATAACTGCACGTTTTCCGGTCGTGTGGTCCGCGGGCTACATACGTTGACGATGTAGAGTGCATTGTTTTCTTATTGTCAAGTATTTAAAAATATAATAATGCAACATCTGGTTTAAAGCAGGCACTACACTCTCGCGAGTAGGTACCTACTTCTCGACACGAACTTCCAAGGAGAATTACTGCGGTTCACGATACCGCGAGAATAATGGGCATCCAGCCATCCAAACTCTGGTTCTCGGCCTTTCTCGTCTATTCTCGGAGAACCTGCTAAAAATGGTTGACTGAACAGCTAATGTTTTTCATTAATTTAAAGTTTATGAAGAACTTCATGAGATAAATTACTTTTTCCGGTGTTCAAATCGGGTAGGTTAGTCATGCTAACCCGAAAAGAAAAAAATATCGTTCATTTTTGGGAAATAAAATTGAGTAATAAATAACACAATTTTATTTCAAAATCTACATGGTGAAATTGATATCATTAGCATCCTTTTAGTCTACCTATCAAACTGAACAACTTTTACTATGGGAGAAAACCGATCGGAACAAAAAGTCTCCGTTTACAAGGATGCTAATTTCACCCTGTATAGACAAAATTATGACCCATTCAGATGATAATAATATGTTTACTCTAGCGACTTGCAATTTGATATTTTATAATTTAAAATTGATTCACCAACTTTAGAACTAACGTAGCTGCTGTGTTCTGGTTCAAACTTTTCGACCACACAAACTTCACATTTTAGTTAATCAAATCGATCTAAAACTAGTCATTAGCAATTTAACAAGCTGCTGCCTGTAGCCCGGTCATCATTTTCTAATCGCTGGCTGCATTACACGGTAGCTAAGCACGCTGCGGCTCAGGCAATATCGCAGGTGATCACTCAGCCTGTCAATTTTACACTTTACGCCTGCTAGGCCTAGTGGCTAACGGCCCTTTGAAAGGCCGTTGACTTTCAGCTGTTTTGTTTAGTAATAAGTATGGCTATGGGTTTTACATTTTGTTATAATATTAGGAATTAAGTTAGCAGGATCGTATAAGGACTTAGATTGTAATGCACAATAGCAGTCTCAGTCTTGGTTTGTCAAATGCGATCTTATTTCTTCATGTTGGATTGATTTATAGGGTCAGTACTTACTTTACTTGAGGTGGGTTTCCGGTTTTTGTACGTCTAAGCTAAATGTAGAACTTACCTAAATAAAAACGTAAGTACACAAAAAAAAAGTTTTGATGTTATGCAACCTAAGTTTTGTGTACCAATTAGGTATGGTACATAAAAAGCAACTCTATCAATGTTATGAAACACCCCGAAATGAAAAATCATTTTTTTTATATTAGATTTTAAATACTTATACGAAATCCAGAATCCTTTAGCACTGCAAGCAATGACATTTATTTGTTATCATCACCATCGTCCTACTATTAGTCTTATTACACATCCCACTGCAGGGCACAGGCATTCAGGGATGAAATAAAAACATTAGTTCACTACGCGTGCCCAATGCGTATTGGTATACGCATCAAAGTTATATGATAAATATAAACATTCATTTATGCGTGTTTTGTTATAAAATCGTAATAAATAAAGTTTCAAGTATTATTCCATATTATTACATAAATATAGTTGAACAACACATTAACTGGAGATCACTTAATTACCAGGATGGCATAAACCCAGCAGACAACTCATGTAATCTCTCAATCAACGTACACAATCTTACGCACACGGCACTATCACGTTGGCATAAATCCAATCAACGGGTCGAAGAGCCCTGCGATGTTTATGCCATGCCTGCCTGTGTATGCTGTACTGGCATGTGCCGAATGCATTGATGCAAGCGTGGCGTCAGGGGTGCCTGTAGCCCCGGATTCATATTATTTTGAAGCGAACAAAGATAAATATCTTTTCCACAAAAACGGGAAAGTTTCCCTGAGTCTCTGTGGAGTCTGGGGCTGACAACAGGTTTGATGCCCATGGTCAGTATGGAAATCAATGGGACATCAAGGGCATATTTCGACGTGACGCGACGCAAGGTATTCGTGGTGTAATATGATTCCATCTAATTTTATTATCATCATCTCAGCCTATCGTCATCTGCTTTACTTATAGGCCTCAATCAAGGATCGCCACAACAACCAGTCCTACACTGACCTCATTCAACGGGTTCTCGCCACCTTCACCAGGGCCCTATTCAACAAACGTTGCAATTGTAATTTACAATTACAATTCTGGGTACATTGCTGGTTACTTATGACGCTAAACTTGCAGTAGGTAACATATGCCTAACATTCTCAGCAATGTACCCAGAATTGTAATTGTAAATTACAATTGTAACGGTTGTTGAATAGGGCCCTGGTTGTCGGTTTACCTTGGCCTACCCACCCTGCGTCTTTTGTACATGGTACTCGAGAACTTTTCAGCCCCACCGGACATCCTGTTTTGCGAGCAATGTCTGTATAATTACTGTATGAAATCACGCAAGACCATTCCGGCGCTACGCAGCTTTATGCGCATAAAACGTCAAGTGAGGAAGGTTTTAAGTGAAGCCGCGTATACGCTGCATCGCTGATGGACATACCTTAGCAATTCCATAATGACTAAATATCCTAGCTTATTCTTCAAAGAAACAAAACTTACTGATGCTTATGTGCTTTCAAAATTCGACCAACATAAGTGGAAATGGACAGATCATATGGCACAAAGGACTTACTCATGACATTTGGAGCAAAATTGTAGCAGAATGGTACCCTAGGCACGTCAAACGGTACAGGGGCAGACCACACAAAAGAATAAAAGACGGGTTAAAGCTTACAGCGGGTTCTAACTGGAGAAGAGTTGCAAGAGATAGAAAACAGAGGAAGATGTTAGATAAGGCCTTTGCCGAGAGGCACACTGAACAGAGATATATTTTTTCACTACAAAAATATATTACAACGCACGAAAGTTCCAGGCTTATTCATTGATTGATTAGAAGCCATTCAAAAAGCAGCAGGTAATAAACACGAATAACAAATAAAACTGGAGTGGTAGCCCTAGTGGAGTTCGAGGCAGGTACCGTGGCGAAGTCATTAGCAGTAATGGCTGATCCACTCCGCGAGCACAGATTTAGTGCACCATGTACTCGCATCGTTCCCTATAGCAACTGAATTCTACGATATACCTGCAGAGAATTATTGTTGTTACATAACTGGTTCGAGCTTGGTGCAAACTATCATCGCATCAGCAAAAGATCCAAGTGATTTCAAAAGAGGTTGAGTTTTTGAGAGTCTACTTTCGTTTTCAGGGATATACAAATCTGGTATTGGAAAATTGACTTTTTGGAAAACGAAGTTATCTATCTGAAGATTAGTGCTTCGCTATGTTGGTTAAATTGAAATTTCCACAAAAATCTTTTATTCCAAATATAAACAGGGTCCTTTTTATATACTGACACTTTTTAAGGGGATGATCAGACCATCAAACTGAACAACTTTCTCTGTGGGACCAAAATCGAAAAAAGCGAAAACAAAACTGTCCGATACATTTGGCTCAAGTAGGTTTGCAGTTTTGTATGGAACAGTATTTTTTTCGCTTTTTCGATTTTGGTCCCACAGAGAAAGTTGTTCAGTTAGATCATCCCCTTAAAAAGGGTCAGCATATTCGAAACACCTGGTTTTAACGAGGGCCTAAAAACCAAGAATAGCCCAACAATAAAAGTGAAATTTCGTGTTTCTAAGATTTATGGTATTCCCACAGAGTTTTATCAGTGTATTTGGCTTTCATATTTTAGATAGATTTGTATTTCGTCATCATCATTTTCACTCACAAAAAGTCTTCCTGACCCTCATAATGAGCGAAATCGCATTAATCAATGAACTACATCGCTCTATAAAATCTATAATTCGAATTGCCTAATAAGTCCTACTACTCTCCTATTTATTTACTGCTATATTTACCTGGATACACCTAAGCTATATTGGCATTGCACTGCATCAAAATCGCACTCCGGTGCATCCGCCATTACCGGTAATGAGTTCGCATTCAATCTCTGTAGAAATGACTTGTATTTGTATGTACCTACCTAACTATAGTTCAGACAAGTGAGGTATATTCACTGGTGAGGTGAGATATATAACCTGACTAACAAATGAACTTGTAAATGATTTGATTCTTTTTGACATTAGTAAAATGCATCATATTGAAGAAAAAGTTGACAAACTTATTTCTTGATACCTATGTATAAATAAAGAAAGAGTTTAAGTTAAGGTAACAACGCATCAAATACGATTATGTTTTTGACAATTTAAGCATCGCTTCTCTTATCAAAGAAGGCGCAAACAAGATAGGACTGGCATGCTTTGTTATCGGAGGCTAAGTAAGACATACTTTGTGTTCCTGAATCAACACAACAGTAAGTAAGCGTTGTTATTTGTTCCTGTAAGGGAAATTAAAGCAAGCAGTACAGTTTTCCAAAGAAACGTCTCACAAATCTCGCACGTAGCATGGTGACACATTATGTCATGTTATTAAAACACGTATTTAATACTATATAAACTGCACTGCCAATGATAGAGACGGTCATTTCTACAACTACATTGCTGGCGTTACTCATCTCTTCGAGACTCCCTGATCCTGTTGGTCTGCAAAGCACTACCTAACATTTAAATTCACAAATGTTTAAGATTTTTATACAGACAGTCGAAAGTTTTGACATGTTCGACACTTTGGAAGCTACTAGCGTAGCTTATAGCGACACAGGCGACCACAGGTGACGTGTTTTCTTCTTACTGGCTGTCGATAAAACTTTACCACGACTTTTCCGTAGTATAAACTGGAGTTCTCGAATATTTGAAATAGGTACCTAGGTACTTCTTCTATTGAGTCAATGGTATGTTATTCTAAATCTTTCCAGTCCAGTATTTGGCCACACGGTACCTACTTACTTGGGTATTTAACTTTACATCTTATAAAAATGGTGTTAGAAGGTGCTTACGCCGTTCTTGGGAGGTTCTTCAACGTTTAAAATGTTTATGTAGTAAATAATGGTCACTTCGTCATACTTATGTGACGGCCGACAATTTGGTACCTTGTCTTAAAAAAACAATGAAAAATTATAAAAATTTGTAACATTCATAAGCATGAAGTCATAAGTAATTCTGTATTAAAAAAAATATTCTTATAAGAGATGTAAATTTCAAAAATACCTCTTTTGTATCAAAGTTTGAGTCCAAAATGCAACCAAAATATTTTATCTAAAACATTACAATTTAAGAGGGTTGAGATTACCATAAGGACTTCCCTACTATAACCGTGGGGAGGGGGAGAGTTGGGCAACTTGTGCCATAACCGTAATTCAAGTGAGTCGTAAAAACTAAGAAACATTGCAACCGCAAAAGTATTATAATAAGAATTTCTTTATGGTAGGTATTGTTTGAGAGGGGTTTTGAAGAATTTGAGACACATGAAGTGTAGACTATATTGTAATTGAAGAATAAATGGGAGTTAATTCAACTTTACCATTTTAAATGAACTCTTACAATTGCTACAAAAACAGTAATGTTCTTTTTTTACCTAGAGTTCGTTTTTTAATGTTACACATCACAATTCGTATACGTGTAGTAACTTCTTACATAAAAATTCATAGGTTTTTGATTATCATTTTCGTATATGAATTATGTGTGAAATTAAAAAACAGCACTCCTGAAACTTTTTTTTAATTTCACACATACATAATTGTATGAAATTTTTAAAATCTGAACTGTGTTATTATTTACCTTACATAATTTTCTCCATTGTCTAATATTTATCTTTATCTGAGATATAAAAAAAATGAACCGATTTAAATCAATTTCCCAAACTATAAAATTCTGTCCAGTTTCGGCCACCTCCCTAAATAGTTGCGTATTTTCACTTACTTAATCCCCAACCTACGGTACACCCCACACATGCAAATCACCCGGTTTCCTTGCGACCCCAACTTCCCCTTTTACGATCGTTATAAAGAATGTAAAACGAAATCCTTCAACTTATTAGGTCTAAAATTATGACTTTTTTATACTATAAAAAACTACTATGTCCATGGAATATGTGTAGGTATACGGAATGTGCGTATATGGAATTAGCATAAAAAGTGTAAGTACTTAGAAATGTTTTATAAGTACACTAGCGACCCGCCCGGCTACGCACGGGTGCAATGCACATATAAACCTTCCTCTTGAATCACTCTATTAAAAAAAACCGCATCAAAATCCGTTGCGTAGCTTCAAAGATTTAAGCATTCAAAGGGAGATAGGGACAGAGAAAGCGACTTTGTTTTATACTATGTAGTGATGATTATCGAATTTCTTGATGACCAGTGACTTTTAAATGGTGCCGTTTTCGCTTTGTTTTTAGCATATTATTTAAAGTTTCAGCTGAAAAAAACAGTTCAAGTAGCTGTAACATATAAAAATTATTAAAATCAAGTGAACATCGATTTTGAAAAATCATTAATTCACATTTTCTCATCGAAAATAATGCTACTTTCCATAAAGAAGAGAGAACGTGTGCCAATTTTAAAATAATTTCCAACCCTAAAATAAATACATTAAGTTCTCAGTAGACAAAAACTTTTCACATATTTTCACAAAGCTTCACCAATTTGTGACGGCATCCAATAATAAATAACCATCTCATTTACATACGACATTTGCTAGACGTTACTCCTTATATACCATGACATTGTCATCTTACATATCTGGCAACTATCTTTAAGAAAAGCCGCGACTGCCTCCCTCTAATTTTAAACCTCTCCTTTTCTAACTCACTGGAAAATTTATCCAAGCGCGCCGATGGGCGGAGCTTATCTCGCAACCAATTTAGTAAGAACTTCGTTATTTTATAGAATATCTGCTGTTACATCCGTTTTTCGTTGAAATGGAGAGGCGAGGTAGTTCTTTCAAAGGTGGTTGGTCTATATATCGCCTGAGTGCACATTGGCTGATTTAGACCACGCCTCCTTGAAAATGCATTTCCAAGATTGCTATGCAGATGGTTTCCCGAAGTAGGGTTTAAAGTTTGCCCGTGGATTTGGCTAGGATTTGTGAATGCCAGTTTTTAGGGTAATAACAGATGGTGCTATCCACGGTTCTGAATGGACCTTTAGAGATGAGGAATTTTCTTTAAAGTTGGATTTTTGCAAATGATTCTTGGCTTTTCGAGGTCTGCTACCGAGATTTCCGAATTACGTGATATTAATTGGAAAATCTAAAGAGCTCGCTATCACTTCAAACTATTTGGTATAGATCGTCAAGCAAACCTTATGGTTCCAGTCGACCCCATTCTTTCCTTGATTATCTACGACTTAAGGAAATTTTAATTTTTGCAATTTTCTCTTTCTTCATCTTTCATTTAACTATCAAATATTATCATCATCGTCAGCCTATATTCGTCCCACTGAAGGGTATAGGCCTCCCCTCAAGAAGAATGTATGAACATAAGTCCACCACGCGTGCCCAATGCAGATTGGTAGACTTCACATTTGCATAAGAATTTTTTCAAGATTGAACAATAATTTGTCTCGGACGGACTTGAACCCGTAACCTGTCAAACTGGGGCTTTGCTTTCCTCCAATTAAGCTACCAAGCCACAATGTTTCCCTCACGATGTTTTCCTCCACTGTTTGAGAGCAGTCGTATCTACTATGTACACACGGCGACACATCAAGCTACGCAAAACCAAAATAAGCTGGCCGCGCGTACGTAGAGTAATGTATAACGCCGCGCGGTCAGTTTATGTTTGTTTTGCGTAAAAAAATCTATTTGTAGGAACATACAGGATTCGAATCCGGATATGAATGAAATCATGAGGGTTGATCAAGTGTTCATACCTCTCTGCAAAGCGCTACCGAAGCTCTTCGCTCCATCCATATAAACTGTAAAATCTAAGAGTCAATATAAATTAAGAGATATGTAACATCAAATGAGATGTGGTGCCAATTCAGGTTGGCTACCACATTTCTTACCGTGGTTGTCTTTGCGAGGCTTCTAAGGGATTCGGTTTCTCATGTAGGGTTTTTTGTAGGCGAAAGGCTAGCTAAAAGTGAGCCTTGCTAGTTGGATGTTTATCTGACCACCCGAAAGGAATGATGGTCGTGAGTATATTAGTTTATGTATGTATGTAAATTTCATATTGTTATTTAGCAATCGATTCTTGATAAAACTGTTTTAGGTATATGTTTTCATTTCGACGGGTAAGTACCAAATAATGTCATAAACATTTTAGAGTTTTCTACACATAATATTATGGTAATCCGTAATTTAAAATCATTAATAGGTAATGATTTTAAATTACGGATTACCATAATATTATGTGTAGAAAACTCTAAAATGTAACTACAAGTAAGTATGGCATTTTATAAGAAAAGTGCAAAATTAAATAACTAAATTGATAACACTTTTATGTTCCCCTTAAAAGTTGACGAATTGTAGATAGCCATGTTTGGTACTTAACCGTCCCAACTATGTACATAGTGAATGTGCATATTATGCATATTCTTATAATACTTCATATCTAAAGGTATGTAGTTATACAGAGCTAAGTTCATAAGCCGTTGAACAGATGTGCAACCGCACACAACAATGCACTTGATGCGATTTGTGTGCACACTTCGTTACGCACGCCAGTGTGGTGTGGCCCTTATGGACATGCCGCCGTATTGAAATTATGCTTTTAATTATTTTCTATTCATAGAAATATGGTCTTCGCAAAGTATAATTATATTAGTGTTTACATTTTGCAATGTCACCTAAAGTTTGTTCGTCACAGCATGAACAATTGTCATGCAATGTGGCTCATGCTGACCCGAAACAAGAAGATTAAAAGTTGAATTTGAAGATTATAAAGCGATTAGGTACACAACGGTAGAGAAG
Source organism: Agonopterix heracliana (assembly GCA_963693445.1). Lineage (NCBI taxonomy): Eukaryota > Metazoa > Arthropoda > Insecta > Lepidoptera > Depressariidae > Agonopterix > Agonopterix heracliana. Next base: position 8,740,976 of record OY856321.1, read on the forward strand.
AGGACTTTTGAAGCGAAAATAAACCAGCAAGCACCAAGAGAGTAGGTATTACTCGGAGTTCGATAATTACATTCTTAACTAAAGTCTCTAAAACATAGTAATATTCGAACTAATTCTCTTTGGGTGCTGATAAACACGACTTCTATTTAATCCTTTGACTAAATAGTCAAAGATTTAATCGCATTATATTATAAGAGATAAGTGTACTTTTTGCAACCATCAGCAGCAAGGCTGATTCAGTGTTTATGTGGTGTAGAGCATCTCTGTGATGGGGATGGACCAGGTCTGCCTGCATAACTTCAGTCGGTTTAGGAGTTACAGACGTTTAAAGGTCTGGAAAAAAATTACGAACAGCTGCAGGGCTGATCGTATGATATTATTGTAGTATGCACTGTAGTGTAGCCACGTGAACAGTACAAAAACTGACATGGTTCATCAGTCGGTTTTGGAGTTACTGACGTTCAAAGGTCTGACCTTTGAACGGCTGTATCTCCTAAACCGACTGGCAGTTCATGTCAGTTTTTGTACTTTTCGCATAGCTACAGTGCATACTACAATAATATCATACGATCAGCCTTGCTGTGGATCGTAATTTTTTTCCAGACCTTTAAACGTCTGTAACTCCTAAACCGACTGAAGTTATGCAGGCAGACCTGGTCCATCCCCATCACATAGATGCTCTACACCACATAAACACTGAATCAGCCTTGCTGCTGATGGTTGCAAAAAGTACACTTATCTCTTAGTCTATTATTCTCCTCTAGAAACGGCATTGTCCCCTGAATTACTAGGTCAGCCACCATCAATGTGCGTCCAAAAATACTGAGCTAATATTATGTACCTTCGATGTAAGCTACTGTAAATATGACCCAGCATACTTCTAAAATATTTATATTATGACACCAACAAAGTAGTTCTATCGATTTCTGATTTTATAACTCAGTACGTTTAAAAATTTAGTAAAATACAACAAAAAATGTATGCTTGGTCTAACATCGCTTCGCTCCTAGCTAACCTGAGTGAATGAATCTGATGTGGTATGGTGAGAACCACAAGAAGGTTATGGATCCAGTGACCCTTTATCAAAAATTTTGAAACAGTAGCGATTCGGTTCTGGCCGACAACAGAGACCCAACATGCTGGTCGCTTTGCTCCTCGCTAACCTAACGACTGAATCAGATATTGTTGTAAAATCCGTTGCTGACTTGGTAAATTAAATGGTGATGTTTAAATCAATAGAACAAGTAAAAATAATTGTTGTTCTTTACTCGACGCTTTCTTTGAAATATTTAGTTGGCGTTGGAAAAAAGATGAATTAGTTTATTAGAAGCTTTCTTATTTTCCCGTGGTCAACAAAAATTATGTGACTTATAATTTCCCATTCACTTTAAACTAGCAGGGCATTAACTCTTAAAAGCTCGACAGATATTGAGCCTGTCGCTAATTTTCCATGGACAGTGGAATATACGCCTTGAAATTGAAGCATATTGGTTTCCTCGCGACATTCAAAACGAAATAAAAATCATATCAAACATGTTTACTCATAATCATTTCAGTATTATAGCTTATTGACGTCAATTTTTGACTTTACCACAGCGTCGAAAGGCGTGTTACGTTGCGTAGAAGCGGCCAAAAACTATACATTATTAGCATATTTTACACAAAACAAGTGTACGAAATTCGAAGTACAATTATAATTGTAAAGACCAGTCATTTTGGCCATTCAACTCAATTTGCCTAAAAGTCAATTAATGCTGCTATACTAAAAAGATTTCCCAACTTTCCACACATGTCATCTAAAAAAGCCCGAAAGTCTCTAACATTTAATAACTCCACAATAATACACTAATTTCAATAACAATGCCTACCCACAATGGTAGCTAGCGTTATACAATACTCATCGCCCGGCGTTGCTCGCTCCAATGACTTTCAATCCCATCCCGTTTTTACTTCCATTCTGTTTCACAGGTACTTATATTGTAGGAAATGAAAAGATTTCTTGTCCTTTTTTTTCTTGGCGACGGAAACGGAAACCTACAGTTGCAGGAAAATTAATTTTTGGTGGGTTAGATTACATTTCTTTAAAATTTATTGTATTTGTAATTTTACCTACACGCGAAAGGAGCTTATGACGCTGCCGGTGTATTCCGTATTGCAAAATACTGGGCTGGAAAAAGTAGAATGACATGCCATCGACTCGATGGGATAGAAATTCTATTTAGTATAAAATATATAGTGTGTATATTTCTACCTTTAAACCGCATACTCTACCCATCAAAGTGAACAACTTTTACTACGGGAGCAAACCGATCGGAGCAAAAAAATAATCTGCTGTTGCATACATTTGAGTCGAGTAGGTATTGGAGTTTAGTATGGAATAGGTGCTTTTTTTAAGATCTAACAGGTTTGCTCCCATCGTAAAAGTTGTTCAGTTTGATGGGTAGAGTATGTGGTTAAAATGTTAATGATACTTTTCCTTACACCCTGTATAGGAGTGTGGGTCTAGTGGTTAGTAGCCCCAGTGTGTTTGTACCAATGAGCTTTTAAGAACTTTACGAATTGTCAAAGTCTCGGATTTTTATTTGTGAAAGAAAACACGAATGAATATGTGTACTTTACGAACTTGTTTTATGACTACCTTCCTTTAAAAATACAGAAAAACGAAACGAGGTTTGAAAGAATTTATAAATGAAATGTTTTAAATCTCTTATCGATTCTGAAGTCTCTAAGATCTCTATCGCACGTATCTCAACTATCCCTACAGCCCCCTTTAGAACTAAATGCAAAATTTAGAGCATTTTAAATTCGCCACGTGTCGGCACGGAAACGAACCCGTACTAAAGCGTGGACGGACGCAATCTATTACACGCACGTATCGGGCTCGACGATCTGAGTCAAGGGGGTAAATAGTTTGAACTTTAAACTTGGTTGTCATTCATTTTTCATGCAAATAAGTTTCACTAATGTATTGAAGGGTTTTGGTTGGGTGATTTTTGCATATTCCATGTTTTAGATGACATGTTACTTACTCAGTTCTATAGAATTCCTTTACAATTAAATGTTGACACCAACTGACTGACCGCACGATAATTTTGTTCACTTTTGATTCTTCTTGGTTTGTAAGTGGTTCAATAGGTACACGTTTAGATCAAATCGCAGTTCTTCCAATGGTCTAGTACTCGGTCCTAAATGTTATATTTGATTTATGTTATTTAATTCTCAAATTATGTTTATTTATTTGAGATTTGTTAAATTCGTTTCTACCATAATTTTTAGTTCAGAATTATAGCTTGAGTAGGTACATTTAAATCTCAAATGTTCAATCGTATGCAGCGTAAAACAGTTAACTTGGGGTACCTATATTTAAAAGACCCCCTACATTTAGAATGGGACACGTATTGTGATTCAAATCGTAGCGACGCATCCCCGACACCACTGACACTTCGCCATGGGCTAATTTAAATAATAATTGAATATTCTTATTTAGGTAGGTACTTTAAGTTGCTAAGCATAAAACCCATATAATATGCAAGAAGGTAGGCTATATAAAGTAGGTATTTTTCTCCCCTACGGACGCAAAGCGTCAATTTTCGTCCCGCTGCGCTAAATGAAGTTGTCGCTTTCCACCTCCGTCGAGGAGAAAAATAGTACCTGGGTAGATCAACTATTTTTTGTCCTCACGGTACTGTTTAAAAAAACGTTTTTATTCCTTTTTTCTTGACATTCATTAATTTTGAAATATAGATATTGTATCTAATGATATGATTCTTCTACACACATGCACATTGCACCATCTGTGTTGAACTACTAGAAGTTTTTAGCGGTTGTCCGATAGACCAAAAAGCGTGGGGACAACGAAATAAAGCGTCCATCGGACAACCGCCAAAATTCAAGTAAAATTCAAGTAATTTTGCAAAACCGTGTATGTATTTAATAAATGCAATCCTTAGTTATTCAACAAACATTAAATTTTGGGGCAAGCAAAACCAGAGCTTGAGCCTGAGCCTGAACATTGAGAAAATTTTATGCAGATGACTGGGACTAGGTATGGACAAAAAATAGTTGATCTACCCACCTCGGCTTTGCCTTGGTCAACAATTACATGAGATCTGAGCCCTTTCTTACTTTCCTTTCCTCGGTGTGTAATCTAAACTATTATAAAACTGTAACTGAAGTGTGTCTGTACATTGAAGATATTTACAAAAAAAAGATTACGATATGGATTTTAGGTATCCCAGACTCGAAATCAACCTTTTTTAGAAATTTTGTCTGTTGTTTGTCTGTTTGTTTGTGTGTTTGTTTGTTTGTTTGTTTGTTTGTTCGCGCATCACGCAAAAACTACTGAACCGATTTTGATGAAACTTTTTCTGTTTGATAGTTTATGATCTGACTTAAAATCTGGTATATAATTTGTGCGGACGAAGTCGCGGGAAAACACTAGTCTACTATAAAATCGCCATGGTTAAATTCTGGCATCATTACCATAATATGAATAGATACGACTAGAAAGCTTCTTAAAGCGCGCGCAACGGCGCTAGACTCGCGAAATAAGCTGTAATCCATTGTTTTATGGATCAAATTGGCGTGTTGACGAGTCTAGCGGCGGTCTCCGGAACGGCGCCGGCGTCCCGCTTGTATGAAGCTTCCGATCTGTTCGAATATTTAATCATGTGTCATTACCATGGAATCAACAATATAATTTTACTCTACGAATATTTTTATCTAGTCGATACTTATTTTTTGCAAGTTCTCCTATTTCCAAATTCCTTATAGTCAAATAGAATGACACCAAAGGTGAACTAATTAGTCCAATCATTTTAGAGTTTCCTTGTATGGACACCCTAACAATAATTCATCTATCGCTGAAACTTTGCAGTGTGATAAAGTAAAGTATACAGATTACGGTTGACAAATAATCTTCTTCTTCTTCTTCTTGGTCGTAACCTCATGGCTGAGGGACGTGACCATGGTGGGCCGCTTGTGCCACCACAGCTCTCCAGGCCGCTCGATCTTGGGCCCGGTATATGCTGGCCTGTAGTGTTGTATAGGTAATTTCTTTTACTACATCGGTCCATCGCGTAGGCATGCGTCCTCTACCTCTCTTTCCCTCCATACGGCCGGCAAATAATCTAGGACTGGAAAAAATTAAACCTAGATTATTTGTCAACCGTAATCTGTATACTTTATCACACTGCAAAGTTTCAGCGATAGATGAATTATTGTTAGGGTCAAACCCTAAAACGATTGTACTAAATTAGGTACACCTACATTTATTGAAACAAGTTTAAGTTACTTTTCAGTAGCTATAGTAATTGTTTAAATGCATTGTTTGTCAACGTAAAAATAATATTATTGATTACGAGTATAAACATGTTACAGCCATGTTGTGCGTGGGTTCAAGTCCCGCCCGAGACAAATTTTTCAATCTTTAATTTGGTAAAAATAATGTTCATCAATGAGAGAAATCAAACCAGATAATTGTTAGATTTTATCTTTTATACGTTAATAAATGTTCTGCAAACTGAATTTAGAAAAAACTCTTAGACGTAAAAACAAATTACAGTTCATAACGGAATTCAAAAATGCTATTGGTTTTGTTCAAAAACCTTTACAACATAATTTAGAATCGAGGATAAGCTATGACCACTTCAAAATATGATACTTAAATATTTACGACCATTTTATAAACGCTATCATAAAATTGAATGAACAAAACACCCTTTTGTAAAGCATCATGCAATAATGACGCAATTCAAAATATGTATTTTATATCACTATGAATGATATGACATTTTGAAGGCGTTGCGAATTTGTATTATAGGTTTACAACTTTGCATTTGCATCCATAAATACGGTAGTCCACCGTTATGATCACAGCGATAGAGATTAAAATGTATTCTAGTGTGTTTATGGAGAATTTGGGTACGAGCATTATATTTTATTGTGTTTTTAACACCTCTCCCTTGGTGCAGCGTGTGGGGTAAGGGTAGTTTGCACCCTCTCTGATTAGCGTTCTTAATCTATGGGGGATGTTAGGATGAGACTGTGCAAGAAGAAATAAGTTACAAATATCACTTATATCACTATATGCGATATTATTATTTTATGGTATTATGGTCGCCAGTTTATGTATGTGTGTTATTTTGATTATTCATTTCGTTAATTTAACAAAGTCAATGATTAAATACTACTTATAAAAAATCTGATGGTCAAATGTACTATCCGTGTAGTATACAATTTTGATAAACTTACGAAACTAAAAGTTTAACAATCAGCATTTTCACTTGTGTAATTTTCTAATAGGGTGCGTCGGGAATCCATCGCTGATCCTCTTGCCGAGAGTAGCTATAATGATTATGGTAAATAATGCCGAGAGTAGATATAATATTTTGGCAAGAATACCCATCTCCAACTACCTATCTACTAGTAGACTACCTACTTGTAGCTTTTTATAATGATACATAATTTTATAGAAAGGTTTGTTTTTAAACATTTTCAAACGGTTGCTTCGTACACATTGCATAACCCTATCCAGTTATTCAATAATATTTTCGTATGTTTATTTAACATCTTAAACTGTAACTTAATGAACTACCGTGGGGGACATGTAAGCTTGTTTGTCGACTTGTTCATCCTATTGCCTGTTATTGTACAACATAGCTGTATAAACTTATTTTCATAATTTTAAGGGTAAACAGACATGACGTGTTAACTGTTCGATGTTACAATGTGCAAACCAATTTCATTGTCAAAGGTTTCTGCATATACAATTTTTGAATTGGGTATTAAAGACACATTTGTGATTTGTTAGCTGTAGGTACAACATCAGTCCGCTACTAAACTGGACAGAGACTGTGGCACTAGAAGTTAAACTAAATAAATTATGAAATTATGTTTTTTTTTTATCAGAACTAACTCTGATAACCTGCATGACAATTATGCGTAAGACAATACGAAATTATCTCATCTACCATCTAGCTTTTCAGGTATTGAAAGTGACAATTTTAGCATAATAATTTCAGCAACGCATTTATTTTCTTTTTTTCTATAAATGATAAAAATTGTTCATGCATTGTTCAAGCATTTGAAACCTTCTGAAACTGATAGCACTGCAACTGCCAATTCCCGGATGGAACCAGAGGACGTCCGATAACTGATGGATAAACACAGTTCGCAGTGATAGTGAATACCTTATCTGACAGATAGTTTGACATATTTCGTATGAAAGATATAGCAATCGATCTGTCAGATAAGCTATTAAGCTTATCCAGAAGCACAACTAGTTAAACAGGCCCTTTATCGTCATAGCCTATATACTCGTACGTCCCGCTGCAGGGCACGGGCCTACTCTCAGGGAGGGTGTATGGGCATCACTCCACCACGCGTGCCCAATGCGGATTGGTAGATTTGACATACGCATTGGAATTTCTTCTTCAGCGTATGCAGATTTCCGTGAACATCACCTCACGATGTTTTCCTTCACCGTTTGAGAGCAATCGGTATTACGTAGATTAGTTTGAAACACTCATTGGTACATGGCATGTCGTCCGTGCGGATTCGAACCTAGGTCACAAGATTGAGTTTCCATTTCTCTCCACAACGAGCCACCGACCCTCTCTTAAACAGGCTCCTTACTCTTAACTTATTCTTAAAACAGCTTTAGTGACATACTTACAAGATTTATTATTTACTTATTTTCCTTACTCAGAATTGGCCAGAAGGATAATGATCGGAATACCTTTTCATTAAACGAAATTTAATGCGATGGAATTCGCTGACGTTTCGTTAGAATTATAGTTCGTCCATTTTGAAAATATTTTTATAAAATGAAAAATTGTTGATCGCTTTACAAACTCATTGAGGCTGATTTAAGCTTGCGTGTGAATTTCCCATTACCTTATGTACAATAATAGTCAATAGCTATTAACCCATAAACTGCATCCGAACCAAAGTCATTAACCGCAATATTTTGCAAATATCCCTTAAATCGTATTCGGATATATCCGCAACATTAGTCCGAGCGGATGTGGTGCGCGCACGCCGGAAACGGGGCCCATCTATTGTTCTGACGTCACTTCCGTCGTGCAATGGCGCGAGGAGGCTGCGGGAGGTCCTAGAGACAATGAGGTTTGGATAATAACGAGGTACCGATACTGATAGTATTGTGTATTTTTAAACGGCAATGCAAGGAAACAAGTAGTAACCGACAAAAAAAATTACATAAACTCAAGACCATAATTCCATTCGGGGTAATTGGAAGCTTCGCTGCAACTGTCAACTACATTTTTAAGCATTTAGACATAGTAAAGATTTATACTTTTAGGATGTTTAAGGTTTCAGGATGGAATGACGTGTCAAGTAAATTATGATAGGTGACCTTTAGGTGACTAGCCTTTCGTCTAGAAACACAAGTAAAGAAACATTATCCCCTCTTTATCTAGTAGGACACCTGTCAAAATAAGTGGAGTAGGTAATAATTATTTTCTAAGTCGGAACCACCACAATAGGAGCATTACCAAAAAAAGATATGTTTTTTTTATTTACTCTATCATAATCATTAGCTTCATTTGAACATCGTCGCTGTCATTTCAAAAAGTCGTATGTTCGATTCGATTTCGAAAAGGGGCCAAAAGGTCGTATTCTTACAAAAACCTATGATGCAGCTTGAATTTAGTTACAATAACATCATACATAAATAGATACAGGAAAAAGAAATCTAATTCCATAAAAAATTTTTTCCTAGTTCAAAAAGTCACAGAAAACTGAAAACAGTCTGTTTTCACATACGACTTTTTGAAATAACAGCGACGACATACTGTTACAGTACATAATGTACCTTCTGTAGGTACGTTTTGAATATTACGAATAGAGTCTTTAAATATCGTAAGTAGCAACTAATCTCAATCGGCGTCGTTAATAATCTCTGATATCCACACCAAACTATAGTCCGTTCGCGTTAAGAAAATAGTGATTTCAGTTTTAAAATTTATTGTTGAACGAGTCACGCAAAATACACAACCGTTTTGTTCACAGTGACCACTTGACCAGTTCACAGTGACCAGTTGAAATCTGACCTTCGAACAAAATGGTTGTGTATTTTGCGTGACTCGTTCAACAATACATTTTAAAACTGAAATCACTATTTTCTTAACGCGAACGGACTATAGGCACATATTTATTCTTATTTTATTAGGATTTAGAAAATAATTTTATAGGTTTTTTTATTTTTTTATTTTATATGAAACTAACTAGTTATTATAATTAGCCAAGGTGAACATAAAATTAAATTCGACACACATCTTCGCTGATCTTTCAAAACAACCATTAATCCGCACCTATTCAAGGAGACTACAAAGAGGTCTTTCGAATTCGCTATACGCTAACCGAAAAATTCGATTCGACATTCGAATTGTAAAAACCGCGAATTAGCCACGCACCGATCGCGACTTCACCCACGTCCTGACAAGTGCAACAATGACGTCATTAGATAACTTTACAACTTTAATTTTACCATTTATTAAAACTAAAATTTACCCTGACGTCTAGGAAATAAGGTGGAGAATTATTGGAGGAATGGTAGAGATGGAATTTGTGAAGTTTATGCGGTGTATGAATTTAAAAATAATAATACGTCATCGTGAATTCCCTCTGTCTTTTTGATTCGGTGTAGCGTAATGCATTTTGGTCGTATGTTGAATTTGATGGGTAGATACATAGGCTTGCTGCGTTTCCACTGTATCGGCAATTGCCTCAAAATAATATCTTAAATTTCTTCCAGAAATAAAAGTGGGACGGGAAATATTTAGTTTGTTTCCCCGTGGTCCAAGTGGTACCAAAGGCATTTATTTTAGCCTATGGTTCTACCAATCGAACCATTTAATTAAACACATTACCCCTCCTTTGCGTCGCGCAGTCGGGTAAAAAACGTCTTTTGCTACGTGGCATGGCAGAGCAGGCTAATTGAGGAAAGTCAGTGATAGACTTGCATTCAGAGTATTTTTCAAACCATAACAAAAGGCCTTGGGCCTTTGTTTTTGAATAACTGATTTGAAATCGAATGAAACTACCTGTGACTTAGTGAATTCCGTCACTTATATTACAGCGATATTCGTGCAACTCAAAGCTTGGAAGTGCTCCGAATAAAAACCACTAGGTACCCACCACATAAATGGTCACCATTTTTCATCACTGTAGGTCCAATATGCTAGGAGCTACATCTATCTATCAAATAAATGATCGGTCGGTATTCAACAATGGGAACAAAACGCAAACCCAATGGCCACATTCGCGCGTGAATTTAAATCTCGCCTCCGGTGTTAGGAAGCGGTGATTTGTGGTTATTTACCGCGGTTGTTAAGTTTCCATTTTGGATGTCCACTCGTGCGGAATCAGCGACGATTCGAATGCGAATTTCGTTTTTAATTTTACAGAATAGGGCCGTTGGGGGCGCTTTTGGCTTTTGTATCATACGTAGATACAATGGAACGAATTACTCAGTTGATGATTCCGAATTTTTAGCGGAATTAATGTTTTAATATTGTGGGTTTAAATCCATTTTAGCATTAGCTCAATAAGAATGGAATTCACGCTTCGCTGATAGTTAAGCGGATTTGTTTAAATTCTTCCGAGATCCTTTATTTTTCAATGGAATTAAAAATGTCTGTAAACGCGGTTTTCCTAAGGTTGTATTACATCCAGTTCTAATGCTTCATAAGCCTCTAAAGCTTGGTTTGAATCTCTTCACCACCATAACAAGTCCAACTCGATGACCTGCTATCGATACGACAGAAGACGAAGAATGCCATGATATTATGCATCATAGAATTAGTGCCACAACCTCGTAAATGATTATGATTATGATTATGAACATAGCCGAAATACAAGTTATTTCTGACATAATGCACAATATAAGGAAAAAATCTGCTGTTGCATAGAAAACTGTAAAATCTACTTGACACAAAAGTACGAGACCGCAGATTTATTCGCGACTTCGATATTAGTGCAATATTGTTTAGATTTTGGTCATATCCTGAAAATCTTGCGCATTATTTCGGACTATTTTAATGTTCGGCGCCTCCTATAAATTAAATTAAATTAAAAAAGTCATTTATTGCCTCAATTTTTCTTACAGTCTAAGTACACAAAAAAGTATTATTACACAGTTGAGACAAAAGGTCGAGGCTCAGCCTGTACTGGCACGGAGTTGAACCCGCGCAGCGCTGATTTTCATTATTACATTCATTTTCCTATTGGTATTATAATACAATAAGTACATACTTTCACAAATTTTTTACAAGAAAACTGAATTTGATTTAAACTAAGTAGAATAGTCAAGATGCGATTACCATAATCAAATTACAAAAACGATTCGCGCAAAACTCAATCATCAAGTAATCCTAAACTCAATAAGATAATTTCGTTCGCGTAAATATATTTTCGAGAGAGAGAGAAATCTGGTAAATTCAGTGTCGGGTCCAAAAAACCCTTTGTCCAAACATCGCGGCGGGAGCAAACGTCACTGCCAACCGTCCCAACCAGCTCCAACCCCTTCGTCCCCTGACAGCCTCATTGGGAATTCAGTCTGTAGCTTTGCTACGCATACGCACTGCGATGGAAAATCTCTGCGTTTTTAATAACATTTTTTAAAGTGAAATCCAGCTGATGAGCCGACTGAAAATTATGATTTATAATTAGTGTATTTCGATCGCGTTTTAGTCTTTTACAGGTAAAAAATATGTCATAATGTAATAGATTTCAACGCGAGCTAAACATCAGCTGTTGTGTATGAAATATTATTTATTCCCCAAAGAGGAATTTTTTCCTGTTCTTTTTTGCTGTCCTCAATCATATTTTTTTTATTTCTATGCAATTAAACAACATTTCCATAAAACAAGAATGTCACATTATAGTCCTGATTGGCTTTCAATTTATCGAAACATTACGGATTATTATGTTTATATTACAACAAGTCTATCGTATTCAGATGTAAATAAAGTTCCAAATTCAGCACATAACATAGTGTTTTTGGTCACGGATAATTAAATTAAAAGAAAAACACTTTAAAGTCATCCAAGCAAGAGCATTCACACTACCTTTATCGTTTCTCCAGATTAAAATCATTTAACTTTAAGTATGCAGATTGGGTGAAAAACAACTTTTTTACGAATATTAACAAAGCATAAAGTATACGACTATAAGTAGGTATACCATATTCCCATAGATCATAGTTTTTACTTTGATCTAATTATTTTCCTAGCATATTTCATGTCGAAATTCACGCAAATGACAGTGCTGCTGTTTTCAAAATCGGAACGATTATTTTTCCCAGTTAGTAACCAAGTAAAATGTACACAGCGCGCCCCAAGATGCCGGTAGCGACTTTAAATCTAGTAAATTTACTAAATCTAGGCTCGAACTGATTCTATGTTGGTCCCAGACGGCATTGTCATAGACTAGATATAACAGAAATACCAAAACAGACGGCTGAAACGTTTTTATACACATTACTATAACCATTTACAATATTTAGTGGTACAGTCACGTAGTTAATAAAATGTTCAAATGAAAATTAACAACTAAATGATAGAGTAGGTACCTAATTCGTTATAACGTGGTATTTATCGAGTCAAGTTCAGAAACTTATTGAAGAGGTTGGAAAATACTCTGACAGCATGATGACTAACTTGCTTGCAGTGATGATGATAGTGGTATAATAGTCGAATTTTGGAAAATTAGATTTTATTAATTAATATATACACTTTTTGAACTTAGCAATCCTAATGATGTTACCTACCATTTAAGTTATTAAAGAATTGTAGCCAATCTGAGCCTCTTCTCTACCTAGATAGTCTGTGAAAGCCTTTTAGCATTTTACCTGAATATTTGTTCTCTTCCGCGACTAGATAAATTGATTCGCGTATTCGATTTGCGTTTGTTTGATTCGTTCTACATGCAATACCTACAACAGCTATAGAAAAGAACCAATTTGATTTGTCATATTTTCTATGTTGATCTAGTGTTCAATTGGTCTTCCATTGCCAAAGTATGTTTTTTTATGTTTTCTTTGTCATTTAAAAAAAAAATTAACTTTTTATTCTTATTTATTAATAGCAAGTTCGTGAGCTTTTGCACAACTATCTCTCCTTTATCGAGATTTTAAGAAAAACTTATTTTCAATCGGCTGTCTAAAAATCCATATTTATCAATTCATTCATTCATTATTCAGTTCATTATTGAATTATTCATTCATCCATCCATCACAGCCTTTGATCAGGCCGTCTTCGGGCAGGCCTCCTTCATATATCTCCATGACGTTCTGACCCTCACTCACCCTCTGCATCCAGTTGGAACCCGCGTGTCGCCTAATATCATTGACCCATCTTCTGGTCGGCGGTCTCTACCACGCGTGGTTTCTAGTGACCAGTATTCTTTTGGTCCAACGCTCAGAAAGTATATTTTCCAAAAAAAAGTTAAAACATTAAAATTAATTAAATTTATTATCTTATCTAAATTTGTTGTAGACTGTACCAGTTATGAGTGTTTTCGTATCTCGTATGTCACAAAGGTTCGTCCTTTTTAAATGACAAAGAAAATTTTACAAACATGCAGAAGCTTTTTGAATTTTAATTTGTTCTGTTTGCTTTTTGTTTCCACTCGACATTTTCATAGGTTTTTTGCTGAAATGATCATTAACGTATGCGTTCGTTTCTTTTTTTTTGTTTGATTACTTTTGTACATAATGTTCGTTTTTATGATTCGTGAAAAAGAGGACTTTCAGTTTCGGTTAATTAAAATTATTTTGTTTTGAACTTTGTAAAACTTAAACAACATTCGTAGACAATTATGCGTCGAGAGCCATTGAACATTTTATTATGTTTTAGAAATTATATAAAATAATGAAAAATTTTCAAATTTAAAAGATACATAAAATTATGTTATTAGTTATTTTGATGTGTATGACATTTTGATATGAAACTCAAACGAAAACTTGTCCTTACGATATGAAAGGATAAATAACACTCAAAGGCCCACCAGCTATAATCCATGATCGAACTGGGATTCGAACCCAGGACCTCTAGCTTGGCAGTCCGGTGTTGCAACCATTACACTTACCCGGGCTCATAGTTGTTGTTCAAGGTACTATCAAGGTGTTTTGTTATTATCAATTCTACAGAAATGTTTTTCAGGTTTTGTTAACACCTTAGACAGACATGTGTAACTTCTTTTTCATGCGAAATGACACACTTTACTGACAAAAAGACGTAAATAACATTTATTTCCCTCAACATCAAGCAGAAATAATACGTAGAAAGTTAACAAGGAGCCTAAGGGTGGGATAATCAGACGGACGGACAAACGAGATCAAAATAAAAATCAAATTAACTTGACTCTATTGCACTAGCCACCCCCTTATTGCGTTTGGGGCCCGCTGTGCTAATTATAATCTGTATTGAAATATTTATTGTTGGCATTTTTGATGATTATGCATTTTTTCGTGTTATTGAGTTAATTCAATACCAGTCGTATGAATTTTGATAACTAAAGTAAATGTGTAAAATATGTATTACTAAAAATATTTACTTTCAAACTAATACATAGTACTGTACTTACTAATAATAATATCACAGCTAACAATTTTTTTTCAAGTAAAAAAAAACACCTACTTTAATCCAGGCAGAATAGGAAAATTAGCGGAACTAAATTGTGTAGTTCTAAAAGTTTCAGGATTATGTAGGGGTAGGTCCACGTAAAGTCCTCTCAATTTCAGGTGCCGCGGGTTAAAGGTCCCTTTTTGAATTTTTTCGCTCGTAACTCGAAAACGGTGCACCCTAGCGACAATACACCAAGAATTAAACTAAAGCTCATTAAATATCCCACAACTTTGTTCCTATTCATATTGAAATGGCATTTATAAGAATTTCAGGTTTTACAATTGTATATTATTGGTAAATTCATACACACATAACTTAGTATAACGTAGTAAAATTTATTTTCATTTTAAAATATTTAGGGAATTTTCACCACTTCTAGATAAGCTCCCAATAGCTTATCAGACAAATGATTTGACATTATCTTTCATACGAAATATGTGAAATGATCTGACAGATAAGCGATTAAGATCGAATCCAGAAGTGGTGTAACAGGCCCTTAATAGAAATTATGTTTAGTATTACCAGCTTTTAGTTGGGCAATAAAAATCTGTATTGGTGCAAGCTGTACCTACAGGCAAAAAGTTCAATAAATTAAGGGCCTATTTCACCACTTCTGAATAATTTCTTGTTAGCTTTTCCGACAGATATTTTGATATAATTTCATACAAAATAATATGTCAAACTATCTGTCGGATAAGCTAACAAGAACTTACCCAGAAGTGGTGTCTCTCATTCTGACTCGATACATAGTTATTGATAATAACATAGGTATCAACAACATTGGTTATTTAACAAATGTTTATCAGGAATTTATATGATATTTACATGCGATAAAGGAATTATAAAAAAGAGGCCCGCATCCAGCTCTGGTTTGATGAAGGCTGATTGATTCATTATTTGCAACGAAAAAAAAATTATGTTTATACCAAAAAGTGTTAAGTAAGAGATTTAGAATGTTATTTAACATCGCCTCAAGGAAAGCAATAACAATGTCAAGCCAAAAAATGTAATTGAATCCGCGACCACCAACCGCAACTAAATCAAATTACTGAAAACCATTGCAGCCCCATTGAAATATAATGAATTTATATAGAAATTTAGTGGTGAAGCTTTTATTGGAGGACATCGATAAACTGGAATAGACTCTTTTAGTTCTTGATGATTTGAACTTATAAGTCGACCAGAAGACTAACTAAAATATCATGAAAAACAAACATAATTAGTAAATCCTGTTTTCTTCTTATCGAGTGGGCTGCAAAGCCCTGGTGTCAGAGTTTATTCAAACCGCCTTACGGCCTCTGACGTGGTTTTTATGTAACGACTACTACCACCAGTGATAGTAGCCGGGACCAACAGCTTAACGTGCCATCCGAAGCACTGCTGTCATCTTTCTTTTCAGACAATCAGGTGACTCAGCCAGCAATGTCCTAACCAATTGGGGAAAAACGCACAAAGTGACTTTTCACTAGGTGCCCACCGTGGGAATCGAACCCACGACCTCCGTGTCAAGAGCCCAATGCTCTAACCATTAGACCACGGAGGCAATCCTGTTTTAAAATTATGATATTGACTTCTCATGTACCCAATCTTGTGACTTCTGAGATACAGCTTAGGGTCCTTCTTAATTATTAAGAAGAGAAGAGAAGAAGAGAAAGTTAATATACAAGAGAAGTTGATATACTGACGCTTTTTTAAAGGGGATGATCAGATCATCAAATTGGACAACTTTATCTATGGGACCAACATCAAAATACCGAAAAAAAACTGGTGTCCCCATACATTTGGCTCAAGTAGGTTTGCAGTTTTGCAGGAACATCTGTTTTTATTTCGCGATTTCGATGCTGGTGCTATAGAGAAAGTTATTTAGTTTGATTATCTGATCATCCCCTTAAAAAGTGTCAGCATATTAAGAAGGACCCTGTATATGCTGCCTACTGACTGCTTTTGTAAATAAGCAAATTCATCATCATTTTCTACTGGAGAAATTGATCTTGTTCATACACAAGAGACCCATACATACATAAGCTCACGCCATTGTCCCATGGGGGTAGGCAGAGACCACGGACCGCCACACGCTACGACTCTGACACACCTCTTTAGCCTCATTCACATTCATACATCTCTTCATGCACTTCCGTCGATTGAGGGTGCTACGCACTTGTCCTTTTCGGAAAAGGTCATTGATTTGATTATGGTATGTTTTCCTCGGACGGCCTCTCCCAACACTTCCGCTCACCTTTGCTTGATAAATTTCATTCGTTAGTCTTCTTTCATTCATTCATACACAAGAGACCCTGTATCTTAAAATCTATTTTCACTTAAGTCACATCTAGTTCAAATCGTCAAGTGGACACCCCAGGGGGTAGAGGTAGGGGTAGGGGGTAAAGACAATGTCGAACTAGCAGTTGTAATCAGGTTAGCGAACAATTTGCCTCTCTGGCCATGCGTGGTATATGGCAGCGTAATCTGCCCCGAGCTTCTGTCTGTGCGAGGACCATTGATTTTTTTTTCATTTTCTATTTTTGTTAGAGTGAAGTTGTAGTCTTTCGTATATTTTAAAATACTAGTTGCCGTAAGGTACTTTTGTGTAGTTTTGCTCTATTCATAGTATTTTGCGAGTCTTCATTATTTTATAGGTGTACAAGAAATACACAAATAGTAGATTACACACCGAGGGCAGGAAAGTAAGAAAGGTCTCAGATCTGAGGCTTTCTTATTTACTGCCTGAGGATAGTAAACAATTTTTTTCCTCGACGGAGGTGGAAAGCGGCAACTTAGTTTAGCTCAGCGGGACGAAAATTGACGCTTTCGGTCCGGAGCTGGAGGGGAGAAATATTTATTAACGACAATTTAATATAACCTACCACAAACATACTTACTATGTGAGGATTCCGTCTATTACCTCCTTTTCCTTGAATTTCCATCGTTTGAATCTAAACTATTATAAACTGTAACTGAAGTGTGTCTGTACATTGAAGATATTTACAAAAAAAGTTTACGATACTTATGGTTTTTAGATATCCTTCAATCGAAATCAACCTTTTTTAGAAATTATGTCTGTCTGTTTGTCTGTTTGTTTGTGTGTTTGTTTGTTTGTTTGTTCGCGAATCACGCAAAAACTACTGAACCGATTTTGATGAAACTTTTTTTGTTTGATAGTTTATGATCTGACTTAAAATCTGGTATATAATTTGTGCAGACGAAGTCGCGGGAAAACACTAGTTCCTTATATAACTGTTTCCATGCACAATGTATATTTCCTTGTTAATTTCCCTGAACATAAATTTATGTTGATAGGCATCTTCTTCTATCTGTCAAATCGTCGGTTTTTATAATCGTAACATAATCGTAGTCTAGCAACTGCTTTTACGAAGATATCCATTCACCTACTAAGAGATGCTACAAATTTATTTGGTCTTATGTTAAGTTGGTCTTATGAAAAATAAAAAGTATGGTAAAATACCTTTGGCCCCCGACTTCGTCTGTGATGAAAAAGAATTTTTTTATGTGTGCCAAAATTTATCCAAATCTATTCAGCCGTAGGTATATATGCCTGATTCACGAACATCCAAACATCAGCGTCACAAACTTTCACAAACTATAATATATAAGCAGGATAAGATAGGAAGTAAGGTAAATTTATTTGAGAATTAAACATCATTTGCACACTAAAGTATTGTATATCATTTGCCTCAAAATTGATCATGTCCAAAATTGTCAACGTTATATAACAACCATAATTCAAACAAAGAAATTAACTTCACAACCATCCCTCCCAAAAAAGCAATGTCATAGCTCATTAAAGTCCGAAAACTGCAACAAATCCGCTACGATTGAGACGTCCATGCGCACACGCACGGTGACCAATCGCTATAATCCGCTGCGTGCGGCGGTCGCGTGGCGACAGTCGCGCGTCTGCCGTCGACGGGTTGACATCGTTAATTATTGCAAATATGCGAAGCTGAATGAGTTGATTTTCTGTGAAATTGCTCTTACTATTTCTAAGGGCTTCGTTTTTACTGAGCTTTGAAATACAATATTGCTAACAAGCTGTACAGTAAAGAAGGTAACAACTCCTTCTGCACCCAGCAACTTCACATACACACAATCATACACGTCTTTTAATGTTTAAATAAGTGGCGTCGCGAACTTATGTAGACCAATACCAAGACCACTGGTCGCATGGTCATGGCTTTCTATGCAACTATTCATTATAACGCACTCTCTGCTTCGGTCGCCTAGTCCATACATGGGTACAACATCGGGTCTATCTTAATCTTACATAAAAATTTTTACTGGATCGTCTCTGAATTTCTACCAAATCAAAAATTTTTGCACGTTTGATAGCAATTTGTGTAGTTACTCGATCGCTACAATAGACTTAGATATCGCCACTGATTCATTGCCGCTGTTAATCAAAACAGTATTAAGTCAAGTTTAGTGTGGTACCAAATTACGAACATCAACACTGAATCGCAACCAAAACTGAACCTTATGCGCCTAACGTCAATGTTTTAAATTACCCCGATCGGACGATAAGATGACTTTTCTTCTTTCTTACTGATAAGACATATCTTATTGTTTTACTCGTAATTACAATGATGTTACGATGTAACGTTTTTTTTTTTTGGTGTTGAATCTGCACCGTGGCAATCTGTTTTTTAAAACAATAAGCCACTACAATGAGTGAAAATTGTCTTCTATGAGAGCTTCCTTCATTGGTTTGTTCCAATGAGCTCTCCCTTTGTCTTATGGGAATCTGAGGCTCAGTCCCGGAATGTCCCTTTGCTTCCGCCTCACTCTCACATGGCGTAGTCCACACGATGTAAAGTGATACATAATAAAAATTACAAAGCTATTTAGAAACCAAAAGCTTAAAAAACCTAATAGCGCAGAACATTACTTCCTGAATTAGTAATCGTCACATTTCACATATCCATAAAAATTACATTAGTAAAAATACACACAATAGTTTTATTATTCGTATAAAATATTACATTATGTTGACACGCGACTTCTAATGGGTTAATATGTGTATTAAAGGACAAAAGATATAAAAAACTGGGTACAGAGAGTGGGTGACATTGATATCATAATCAAAATATGAAATGATATTTTTGGGGGTGGAAAAGACCCTTGAGAGGGATTAGTTAGTGCCCCATGTTTGTTTGTTTTTAATAATATTTTATGAAATTGATAGTTTATTTTATTGTTTGATTTGTTGATTTTTATTTTATTATCGTAACTATTTAGTAAGTTGGTTAGGACATTGCAGGCTGAGTCACCTGATTGTCTGAAAAGAAAGATGATTCCGTGCTTCGGATGGCACGTTAAGCTGTTGGTCCCGGCTACTATCACTGGTGGTAGTAGTCGTTACATAAAAACCACGTCAGAGGCCGTAAGGCGGTTTGAATAAACTCTGACACCAGGGCTTTGCAGCCCACTCGATAAGAAGAAGTAAGTAGGCGAGTTTTTGCCCGCGATTTCTTCTGGTAGATTACCCCCTTAGGGTATATCAAATGTCTGATCATTTCCTCTTTTATTTAGTATTTACTAAAATGTAACACAATAAAGTAGTTTTTTTTATTTTGTAGACCATTATAGTGTTAATTTACAAAGAGTAGGGTTAAGTGTATAAACTGCATTCGTTTGAGAAAACCATACATCAGAAAGAAAACCTACAAGCTTTCCTCCAACATTTTACAAACAACTTCAAAATAGAAATCAGTAAAATATATCGGTACAATTTTATCGGCAGAATTCTCACTAAGTCGCGTTGACAATAGCCATTGTGCTTACAAGTCTGAACCAGACGCCACTTCTGCGTTCGCACGCCGAAATAAAAATGTCGATAAAAAACGCAACTAAACACGTGCCGACGCATTATTCGATAACCGTCGGGGGCGGTATTAGACCATTGTGGACAACCCTAATTTTAGACTCCCAACATAAAATAAAAATCAACCTTAACACACAGAAATTACGATAGATTCTCGAATGATTGTAAAATAGTTATTATGATTGATAGACGTAGGCGGTGACAATACAATAAGAACTTTATTTCTAAGCGTTTTCTGTTTAAAATGGTGTGCGATGGAAATGTGGGTTTTGCAAAGCAGGGTTGCCTGAAGATTTCTCTATTTATTGGTGGGAAAGGCCGCGTGTCAGATCTAACACCAGTTTTAATATTTTCGGCCGCGTGTCAGCCACGCGTTCGCCTTTGGTAAAAAACTGGACGAACGTAATTCGGGTTTTATTGTCACATTCTTCTTGTTAAATGTTATGGGGTTTTTTAGGGTACAAGGTTTTTATGTGGTACAAAGTCTGGGCTGTAATTAGCTAGTAAATTGACTGGTTTTGAATAGGAATTGGTAAATTTGACAATGATGCTAAATTAAATTGTTCAGAATGAAAAAGGGTTTAGACTTTGTGGTAATGATAATAAGCAGTTTTACTAACCATAGTTAACCAAGGCGATAAATGTAGGTAACTTAGGAAGTCCTAGTTGAAATATTAATATGAGGTATGACGGCTAACTGTGTGTAGTCCTTAGTCCAGAAGTAAGGATTTGATTAATATATAGGGTCCAACTTAATATGCTGACACTTTTTTTAAGGGGATGATCAGACCGTCAAACTGAACAACTTTCTCTATGGCACCAACATCGGAATCGCGAAAAAAAAATCAGCTGTCCCATACATTTGGCTCGAGTAGGTTTGCAGATTTGTATGGAACAGCTGATTTTTTTTTCGCGATTTCGATGTTGGTGCCATAGAGAAAGTTGTCCAGTTTGGCGGTCTGATCATCCCCTTAAAAAAGTGTCAGCATATTAAGAAGGACCCTGTATAAATTTCAACGTTTTTATGAGCCTCAATTTCTTGGTTTTTGTGTTTATTATATACTTGGAGGAAATGTTAATACCTATCTAGATAGATTTGTTGCTATGATAAATCCCTAATTTGAAAATTTTATTCAAATCCTTAGAGCGTTTATAACGCGATTCTGTACAGATATAAGTGGAAACAATATTTTATATTGCTCGTTTATTAATTTAGTAGGTATATTATCATACGTTATAATGTATGTAGTACCCTACGAATAACATTCGTAGGTAGTAACTAAGTACCTATACTATACCTACCTGCTCACCAATTGTAAGTAGGTACTTACGGACTTACCTACCTAACTATATTAATTACCTACAGTGAGCAATGTTTTTTATCCTATTTTGTGTCCCACTGCTGGGCAAAACCCTCCCCTCTTTTCCTCCAATCTTCCCCTGAGCTAAAATAATTTGCAAAATTTCTAAGTTGTGTCTTTTAACGCCATCTTCAGTTAATTTAGTGAAACCAAGTCCTAGCAGCTTTCTTTGAACTTAAGAATTTCTATATGCATTTAAAACGCATTTAACCATTTTTGGTCCTTGTATTTAAATTACGAAAAATTTATAATAACCTAATGCGATATTAACATACCTAGATAATGTTAAGTTTTTTTACTTCTCCAACATTAATATTTTTAAAGCAAAGGAGGACGAAAAAGTTAGACGCGACAGTTATTGAAAAATGCCAATTCCTCTAAAGAAGAATATTTTAAAGAATGCATACAAATCGTAGAAAGAGCAAGTGAAATACTTGGCCTATGATACAAATAAATTTTACTTTAAGCATGAGTTTTGAAACATCTAACGCCATCTATCGTCATTTCGTTGTAGTAACGATGGGGGTGGCACGCACCCAAAGGGCCTATTTCCGTCCACGTGTCGATAACAATGCGATACGATAACGACACAGAGACGATACAATGGCGACGTCATCGCACGTCATAATACCGGATTATTTGCACGGACTACCAGGAAATTGCCTTTTCTCGGTCTCAGATTGTTTAATAAAACAGGAATTATTTTTGTAGGGTTCATAGTTCAAATAGTTGCAATGAAGAGTAGTTTAGATACTACTGTTAACCTAACCTATGGAAGTTATTTTATTAGTACAAAATTTTTTATATTCATAATTGAGTTTCTTTTTAAGTACATACAGGGTCATTCTTAATATGCTGACACTTTTTTAAGGGGATGATCACACCATTAAACTGAACAACTTTCTCTATGGGACCAACATCGAAATCGAGAAAAAAATATAATTTGTCAAATACATTTGGCTCGAGTAGGTTTGCAGTTTTGTATAAAAGAGCTGATATTTTTCAAGATTTCGATGCCATAGAGAAAGTTGTTCAGTTTGACGGTCTGATCATCTCCTTAAAAAAGTGTCAGCATATTAAGAAGGAACCTTTTACTTACAATCTCGTTTATTAATATTATAGGGTGTAAGTGACAGCCTAGCAAATACTGAAACGGTGGACTCAGACCATCAAACTGAACAACTTTCACTATGAAGCCTACCTCAGGAAACGCGAAAAAAAACAGCTGTCCCATACAAAACTGCTGTACCTACCCGACTAAAATGTATGGGACAGCTGATTTTTTTTCGCGTTTCCTGAGGTACGCTCCATAGTGAAAGTCGTTCAGATTGATGGTCTGAATTGAACAGTTTCAGTATTTGCTAGGCTGTCACTTACACTCTGTATAAACCTGATAACACTATAAAGTAATTAAGTTATAGCCTGTAGGATCCTTCGATCAAAATAAAATGAATGGATAGGCCTAAAGCGCGGTAAGTTGAAGCAAACTACTGGTGCACTTGGTACATACAAACTAGCGCCATTATCTGTCAAATCTAGGGCACTTTCATACAAGTGACAAGTAAAAATTTCATTTGTTTTGCCTCATTTTTCTGGTTTGAAATGTTCGCTTAAGGCCTATCCATTCATTTTATTTTGATCGAAGGTAGGATCCCACTGCAGGGCAAAGGCCTCATCTCATGAATATTGGTGCTCATGAGAGGGAGTGGGCCATACTCCACCAAACGGGCCCTGTGCGGATGGGTGGAGGCAAGATAACACCATACGAAGTTTAAATGACTAATATAGCTACATAAGTATATTTTATGTTGAAAGTTAGCGAGAATCTTGAATCGTGGTTTTGCATTTTGCATACAAAGATTTCATGTAACAGTCCATTATAATAAGACTTTGCCTAGTTACATAGACATAGAAATCGATGAAATATTAATGGTCATGTAACACCTAGTAAGTTTATCGATATTAAGTAATGCATGGCACTCAGAGATATATATTTTTTAAATACTATTAAAGGGTCTGTGGGAGGCCTTTGCCTAGTAGTGGGACACTAAAAGGCGACGTAAATAGTTATTTGTTATGCTAGGCTGCAAAGTTGCTTTTTGGCGCGAGTACTTTTATTGAAACCTGAGCAAGCGAAGGATCCTAGGATTGAACCACGAGCGAAGCGAGTGGTTCAAATAATAGAATCATGAGCGCTTAGCGAAGGTTTCAAAGGTACGAGACGCAGAATAACTTTGCAGCCGAGCGAAACACACAATTTTTCACCTCACAACAGCGAGGAAAAAAAGTGAATTGCTAAAAAGAACATTTCAAAAAGTTTTTATTTTCGTGCTGGCCAGTGTCATGAAATTTATGTGGTTTCTGTGGATCGGCGGTATATAAAAATATTGAATAGACAGATTCGAATTTCAAAAACTCTTTCCACGCTAGCGGATAAAATACACTTTTGCACTTAGATTTCGAATGATAAACAGAATCTTTCCGAGCTTGTGAGGTGAAAAAGAAATTACTAACTTAGCTATTTAATAAAGCCCATGTGGGGAACCACATTATTCCTATAGTAAAGTATGAGAGTAAGAACTACGTAGAGTAATTTTTAATAATAGTATATTCAAACAAAATAGGTAACTAAGTTACATAAACAAAAGCCATTTTCGCTTAAAACTAAAAGAATCAGACGACTTCATTATCTTGACGTGCGCGAAACAAAAAATAAATAAAAATAAGAAAAGTAATGAACAAAATGCGAATATTTTTAGTTCTTAGTCCGAATCAGATAGCGGGATACTTTCCTGCAACGTGAAAAGCTAGTGAATTGGTTTATTTTATTTGACACTAAGGCCGGATCCGACCAAACTTAGATTTATAGAAGAGTAACTATACAAGGAACAATTTTACTTTTGATGTTTACACACCCCGTACTAAAACAACGAATGTATAATTCACCTAAAGAAAGAGGTCGTTGTATCTGTACTTATTGCAATGTGAGGTTGCAGTTTTAATTTGTTAGGTTTCCTTTTAATATAATTTTTTTAATTATGTGACATTGACATTTCATTTAGATTAATTATTATTATTAGAGAATTTTTTCCGTGTTCTGTATGTTGATTATGTTATGACACATTTCATTGCTAAAGTGAGTAATTTTAATGTTTAGATTACTATAATAACAAAATATTATAACTATGTTAACATAAGGAAACCTGTAATTGGCTATACTACCTACACAAATTGTTATTTTTATATTACCCACTGTAATGCTGTTGGTTTCGTCAATAAATAAATAAATAAATAAATAAATAGATAAGGGTTAGTAAAACGCAAAATCTGTTGACTTTATAGTAACCGGCGAGTTAATCTAAGAATAAAATTTACTCGCGTTTGGTCGAATCGGGCCTTAAACGATTTTACACTTATGAACCATTTTAGGTACTTTTATTTTACTGTAGCTAAAGAAAAACTAAAACAGTAAATTAAGACCATCATACCA
The DNA here is from genome assembly GCA_963693445.1 of Agonopterix heracliana. Classification (NCBI taxonomy): domain Eukaryota; kingdom Metazoa; phylum Arthropoda; class Insecta; order Lepidoptera; family Depressariidae; genus Agonopterix; species Agonopterix heracliana. The sequence continues at coordinate 8,766,317 of OY856321.1, forward strand.
CAGATTACCAGAGTCCGGAATTTTGGTAGCATGTTTAATATGTCAAAGGGATTGTACAGTCAAGAGCACATCAAGCTTTACACTTTGCACTTTGGACCGGCCGTGTACTGTATGACGCGTTATACAAATCAGAGCTCAGCTTATTCTGGTGATGTCAAGCTCCACTTGCTCTTGACTGTACGTTTATCGACTCCCGATTGTGTCGATATACAGGGTAAATTTTATATCACTGCGGATAACTTCAGCATGTATTTTACGCATTATAAACTGAACAACTTTTACTATGGAGCCAAATTCTAAAAAAAAATCAGCTCTCCCATACAAAACCAGTACCTATAATATTATTCAACTCAAATGTATGGGACAGCTGATTTTTTTTTTCACTATTTCGATGTTGGTTCTTTAATGAAAGTTCTTCAGTTTTATGGGTAGAACACTCGTATATCGACACAATCGGAAGTCTATAAACGTGAAATCCCTTTGACATATTAAAAGTGCTAGGTACCAAAATTCCGGACTCTGCACAAACCATAAAGGTATTATACCAGGAATAGAGGAACTGACAGCTGAGAGAGCGAGATGTACCTAGTGGCACCACTGTATAAAAGAAAGAGATACGTGACGCGTGAGCCGTTTAATAATCTCTTACCAATTTCTACAATTCGGTTTCCGTTAATAATTGCGAATCTAAAGTGAAATCGTCGATAATTTTGTGAAATATACTGATACTACTTCATTAGTTTATCCACGATTTCACGGTAGACTCAGAAATTATAGACAGTATTCGAATTTTTGCCTGCGAATAGTCTCAAGAAAGAAGTCTAGAAAACATCCAAAAACGGTTTCATTTGACAACTCATGTCAGTTGCTCTATTCCTGTAAGGTATAATACCTTTATGGCACAAACACACGGAAAAACTTTCAATGTAGACTCAGCCTCGGGAAACGTGTTAAAAATTAGCTGTTCCATACAAAACAGTTGTTCATACCTTTATGAAACAGCTTGTTATTTCGCGTTTCCTGAGGTTGGCTCCATAGTGAAAGATGCGTCCAGTTTGATGGTCTGAATTCACCGATTTAGAACAACTGTTTTGTCATTATCAATAAACATAATTTTTAATGCTCTGTAATCTTTAGAAATTAACTTACTTCGAATTGACCTATGAATATATCCGAGTCATCAGAATTCGGGGGCTCGGCTATGTTGTCTACTGCTGTGATTTGAGGACCTAGAATCAAATAGCTATAATGGAAACACGGTTCATGTGCGCTCTATTTTTTTTTATGTGTCCGAAGCAATACATTATTATGACTATGACTATGAAGTACATATGATTCTGCAAAAAAAGGAGGTCGAGAAAAAGGGAGACTTAGGGCCTGTTTCACCACTTCTGAGTTAGTTCTTGTTAGCTTATCCGACAGATAGTTTGACGTATTTTGTATGAAAATATGTCAAAATATCTGTCGGATAAGCTAACAAGAACTTACTCATAAGTGGTGAAACAGGCCCTTAAACTTAATTAATGTAGGGGACCACGAAATTCCCCGACTTATCAATGCAAGCACATAAAATAGATCTTTGGATTTCAGAAAAAAACGTTTTAAAAGTTTAGAGTCAAAAAATGTAATTAGTTTACAATATTACCTAACAATATGAAGTCGAATTCCTAATTTCTTAATTCCGAATTGCCAGTGGTCCGGTGGCGAGTAACCTTGCCTGCCGTGCAGTAGGCGATGGTTCAATATCCGTTCAGGCCAACTCGTACCGAGTTTTTCGGAATTTAAGCACGATTTGTAACACCACTGGCTTTTCGGTGAAGGAAAACATCGTAAGGAAACCTGCATGCTTCAATTTCGAGGTATGTATTGTACCCACTTTCCATTACAAGTGGTGACAGGTTCAATCCCCGTCACACTAAACAGAGTTCGGTACTTATAGTGAAACGTGTATGTTCTAACGTTTCATAATATCTCTGACTACCCCCTCGGGGAATAAAGTCGTGCGCATAATGTATGTATAAATGTGCAAGTAACTCACCCATAGGAATGCACTCCATAGGTTCGAATAGATCCATGGGGATGAGATCGAGTGGAGGAGAGAGCGCGGGAGGCGGCAGAGCGCAGGATGAGGTCATCCTACCACCTGGGGAAGTGCGTTCAACAAGAACAGAAAGGTAACCATACTTTTAATATCCATGTCTTGAGATTTAGCAGACATAGTTCATGAAGTTATATGAATTCAAAACGAATAATGACAATTTTCCAAAATTAATGGCCCCCGATTCCATTCCAAAATATCCCGATTCCAGAAAGTACCTATTCCAGAATGACCCTTTCCTAGAAAGCCTCTTTTTCAGAGAGCCCTATTCCCAAAAAGTCAGTTTACCAGAAAGCCCCTTTTCTAGGTGGCAGGCATCTTTCCCAGAATGGCTTTTCTAGAACGTCCATTTTTAGAATGTGAATTATTACAATAGTGTTTAATTTAAAAAAAACTACTTCAGTCTTTAATCAGAGAAATTACCAGAAGCCACTAGTGGCAAAACGATTTTAGCTGGCTCTAACACCAACAGAAAAGAACGGGGTGATTTAAAGAGACAGAAAACATATTATATCATATAGAATCTACCTATGTACAATAGATTATGAGTTCTTTTCTTACCAGGTCTAATATCGTCGTCATAATTGCAGGAGTCGTGGCGGCGCAGCGGCTCCGGGCAGGGGATCACCGGTGGCAGCGGGGGCTGCGGGGGCGGTTGCTTCTCAGTACTGAAGCACGGGTCCAGGTTCACCAATGTTAGACCAGAGATAACAACAGGCCTTGAGTTCTTACCAGCTCTAATATCGTTGCCACAGTTGCAGGAATCGAGGCGGCGCAGCTGCTCCGGGCGGGGGATCACCGGCGGCAGCGGGGGCAGCTGATTCTCAGTACTGCAGCACGGGTCCAGGTTCACCACTGTTAAACCAGAAGCAACAAGTCTTTTATCATAAATATTGCATCATGGCATTGCCAAATATTAGTTTTTGATTTGATCAGCCCGAATAGCCCGAAGTAAAGTAGTCATTTGTCTCTCTAATACACCATGACACACCCCAACTCACACACAGCCAGTGTGACATTTTGCGAATGAGACGTTTTGTGAATGTGACTTATTGTGAAAGTGACATTTTGCTAAAAAAAAACATTATTGTGAATGTGACAATGTGAACCCAACCCCTTTAATCATAGTGATCTCTTGTTTCATCAGATTCAGGATAATCAACATCGTCTCATCTGACAAACGTCCAGTGCTAGACATATGCCTCACCCAAGGATCGCCACAACTTAAATACATACGCCGTGTAAAAGACTGTTATAACAACATTGGCTTCAGTTAAGAGCCATTCAAAAATTATGCAGTCGCTGTAGCCAAAATCATTTATGAACATCTACGTCATTGCTTACCATCAGGAGATAAAGCAGTGTGGTAAGCATGATGAGGCTCCTCGACCACTAAGTGGAGTCTGCCACCAGCTCTGATATGAGGTACCACTGTAGCTATGACAGGCACTCTTATCTGAACAGCGCCACCTAACTCTGGCCCTTGGTCTACGTTCACACCACCGTTCTGCAAAGTAGAAACTGCAATCAAAGTCTGTCAAGTAATTCGCAGTATAAAGCGGTAAGTGTTTCTCGTTTTTCTTCTGATTCACATCGCTATGCGTAATGCCTTCCCTGCTAAGGTGTGCCTGGATTCAAACAACCCGGCAACGCCAGTTAGAACTGGCATCCTCAGTCTACCATAAGGTAAGCTGGATCTAAATTCATCGTCAACTTACTGGAGGTGTATTTTCGTCATTTTTCAAGACGATTTTTCCACCCACTCTTAGATCTTCAGCTGTAGCTGGCACTAACATCTGCAATTTTTTATTACATTTAAATGACTTCATCTTTTTTATTCAGAACTTTTCTTAATCACTATTATTGAGAGACAAATGAATAATGTCACAAAACATCGTTGCAAATGTTGAAGTCTTCAATAGAAGAAGAGATTTTTTGGATAGAATTATAATATGCCATCAAATTGTGTCTTGTCTCTGTAAGTATAAAGATCGCCACCAAGGGACCATAATGTTTATTAGAACTATTGTGTTACAGTATAGAATAACTATGGTCTTTATTATGTACGTAAGTTAAATCCACCTGTTTCCCCCCAGGAAGTGCAGTATCAACCACCTTTACCAAAACAGGAGCTCCATTATCAGGCTTCAATAAGGCAAAAGGTGTCTGCTTGGTAGCCAGAGCAACTCCCATGTGATACGTCTTAATAGGGTCCACGATGACCCCAGAACCCCAAGGTCCATCGTTGGTCCAAAAATCTCCGGGCTCGGGGTAAGGCTTCGGTATCTCCCAGGGTATGGGTTTTGGAGTCCAGTTGGAAGAAGTTGTTACTTCCATAGCTGGGAGGTAAGGACCTACCGAAGATGTTACTTCGCATTGGTCTACGGGTGGCCTGAAAAAAAAGAACGGTGATTTAACTTATTATAAACTATCAGAGTGGTGGCCAAGAGAGGAACGGAGGTAGGCAGACCACCAGTACGTTGATCTGATGACATTGTGAGAGTGACGTTGATGTGGACTGATTTAATTAATTGATTGAAATATCATAGCAAAATAGGTTCGATTTTATACATTTTGTAATACTTATGTATTATTTTGGTAATTGTTTACCTCCATTATGTAATATTATGTTAAGATCATCTTACAACTCAATGATTTTTAAGCATTTGAAGTAGTCAATACTCAATGCAATTTTATGATGATGATCCCTGTCATTTAACTTATAAATATTATAGCAAAATGGGTTCGATTTCAAGGGGAATTGTATAAATATATGTTATACATATTATGTTAATCTTAGAACTCAATCTTTTTAAGCATTAGAAATAAAAATTGTTTACCTTGTGGAATCAGGTTGGGCCTCAGGAGGTGCGGAGCTTGGCAGCCGAGGAGTTGATCTTCGACGTATCGTGTTAGGAAACCCGTCGTCTGAATGAGCCTGTGTCAACATTACAAGGAGTTTACAATGAAAATATATATTTCAAAGCGCTACGATTACTTCGTTGACGTAATTGATCTTTCCAACTTTACATTATTATATGACTTGATGAATGTACAGAATATTACAGGGCGGTGTGTAAACTTAAATGTGCAAAGTACATAAATGTATTGTTCCATACATTCAGTAGATACCCATTCAAATTTTTCTATGGAACAATAAAAAAATTTCGAGTTCAGTTTGATGGTCTGAAGCCCCCTGTATGTAACGCATTTCAATGTCAACACCCCGTATCCAAAGACTTCTCATCATCATCACAGCCGATATACGTCCCACTGCCGGGCACAGGAATACCCTCAGGCATAAGAACAGTTAATCAGGGAGGGTGTATGGGCGTTAGTCCACCACGCGTGCTCAATGCGGATTAGTAGACTTCACATACGCATCGGAATTTCTTGTCCAAAGACTTTAGACTTTGACTTTTAATAGTATTTTCGAAAAAATAATGATAATAATACAGATTGACCCTAGTCGGTTATATTTTATATTATTTTCGATTTGATGGTCTATTCTCTATTCAGTTGCAGAAACGCTCATTAGAGTTAATCCTCCATTTAATCTCTTGGTAGCTTTTACTACATCAACGAGACAAAAAGTGACAGCAAGAAATTTAATGGAGGATCTGCAACTGAGTGTAAAAATATAAAGTTAAATATAAAGATCTCTGTAGATAACAAGTTATAAAATAACCTTATTTTTATGGCAGACGAGGTTGGACTGCTGGTTGAAGCCCTTCAGGCAGATGTTGCAGCGGTACGGCCGCTCGTTGGTGTGAGTGAACAGGTGATTGCGGAGATTGCCTGAAATTGTATGCCAAATTATTATAATGATTTGAGTTCATCGTCGTATTGGGAGGTCCAGCAGTGGCCCAGCAGTGCGATTTTTGAAAATCATACGAGCGGTTCGGCCGTAGAAAGATGCATAATCTCCATAGTAATTCTGACATTTTCTACTGCCGAACCGTTCGTATGATTTTCAAAAATCGCACTGCAGTACAGGCTGATGGCAATGATGATGATTTTATTGTTAACTTCAGAAAAACCGGTTTATGTAAAGGTATCATTGGGGTTTCCTTTCAACGCTATTATGAAACTGTAACATAAGCGTGTGTCTTTAAATTGAAGATATTAAAAAAGGTAACGATTAAATCACCGACATTCGGATTTTTTGTTTGTTTGTTCGAGCATCACGCAAAAACTACTGTACCGATAATGATGAAACTTTTAAAGTGTGAAAGCTTATGATTAAAATTAAAACGGGTATCGCTCAGTTGCATAAACGCTCATTAGAGTTAATCCTCCATTAAATCTCTTGCTAGCTTAAAAGCTAATAAACTACGTCAACAAGACAAAAAGTGACAGACAGAGATTTAATGGAGGATTAGCTCTAATGAGCGTTTCTGCAACTGAGCGTTTAATATCTTATCTCGCTACGATACCGGGAATCGGTACGGACGAAGTCACGGGCAAATTCTAGAGTTACATAAAAGAACCATCGTTAAACTTCATACTTGTGAGTGTTATTCGTTTATTTTATATACCCTTTAGATCTGTGCGAATTAAGGTTGCGATTTGAAGTATAATCAATGCTGCGTAAGCTATTTATTTTTTTAAGTACTATTTACCAGATTATAAGTCAGATCATAAGCTATCAAACAAAAAAAGTTTCATCAAAATCAGTTCAGTAGTTTTTGCGTGATGCGCGAACAAACAAACAAACAATCAATCAAACAAACAAACAGACAGACAAAATATCTAAAAAAGGTTGATTTCGAGTCAGGGATAAATAAAAACCATATCGTAATCTTTTTTTGTAAATATCTTCAATGTACAAACACACTTCAGTTACAGTTTTATAATAGTTTAGAAGTTAAGTTATAATATCAAATAATCCGGTCGAAGTACTTCAAATCAAATGCTTTCGGTTGTTTAATCTAAATGCAGCTAAATGCGGTCTTTCTACCATCAAGTCACGTATCTGTCTGAATACAAGGTGTTTCATAAGTAACAATAAATTTTTAAAACTCATAAGGGGGTTGCTTAGACCGTCAAACTGAACAACTTTCTCTATGGGACCAACATCGAAATCGCGAAAAAAATAATTTCATATCCCATACATATTTTAGCTCTAGTCGATTTGTAGAGTATAGAACATAAATTTTTTTTTGCGCGCTTTCGATATTGGTCCCATAGTGAAAGTTGTTCAGTTTGATGGTCTACACCTTAAAGGTTTATTTGCATTTTTGTAACACCTTGTATAGATGGAACAGGAATAAGAGAGGAAGGAAGGAGAAGGTAACCTTTCTGGTGGAATCCTTTGGGACAGATGTGGCACTTGTAAGGCTTCTGGTCGGAGTGGGTCTTGCGGTGGGAGATCAGGGTTGACACACGGTTGAAAGTCTTATTGCATACCTAGATAAAGCAATGTTTTCATAAATTGTGTTTACAATTTTGAGTTTTATTTCAAGGGAGATTGTCAATGTGGTAATGTGCAAAAATGAAGCCAATTAACAATAGTGAAATAATTACATTTTTTTGTTTCTTCATTCATTTGATACTCTTGAATTATATTAAGACTAAATCGGTCTATCAGACGCTACATTACGGTGTTAAAACGTCTAACCTGAATTTAATTGTCTTTGATTATAATGAACAGTATCTAAACAGGTACACACAACCACACACATACTCACTCCTCACACACGTATAACGTTTGCTGAGAGGATCCATATTCCACAGTGTTACACTATCTCCATTTGTCGTGAAAATCGGGCTTCACTTTGCTTCATGTCAAGCCGGCTTCGGGAAATTGGGTCCCCGGAGCGGGGAAGACAAAGTAACAAACTGTGTCTCTCCCACTCTACCAAGGCCTCTAGTAAAATCCTCCTCCTCGTCTCCCCAAAGAGGTCAATGGGAGAGCCAGTGCCCGGAAGCCATTTTTATGAAGCCTTCGGAAGTTGGCTACCCCAGTGTCTCTCTTGAGGGAACAAAAATATTTTGCTAGTGGCCTTGGCTATGACTAGGCTGGAGACAAAATTGGTCTATACTGCATTCCAAATAGGAAGACCAGATTTTCCGATTCCTATTTGTATTTCTGACCAATTCTGATAAGCAATAGTTATTTGTTATGCTAGGCTGCAAAGTTGTTATTTGGCGCGAGTACTTGTATTGAATCCTGAGCTTATAGCGAAGGTTTCAAAGGTTCCTCACAACAACATATTAAAAAGTTTTTTTTTCGTGCAGGCCAGTGACATGAAATAGTTATTAAGCATTTTCAGTGGATTGGCGGTATAGACAAATATTGAACTGACAGATTCGAATTTCAAAAACTCTCTCCACACTAGCGGATAAAACGCACTTTTGCACTCAGATTTCGAATGATAAACAGAATCTTTCCGAGCTTGTGAGGTGAAAATATAATTTATTTATCAGAAAGATGTAGGTACTATCCGACATATCTTGGACGTTACTAAAGCTGTTCTAAGAATAAGTGAGAGTAAGTGTTTCAAATCTCTGTTTCTTTGCTATTTGTAATGGAGTATAGCTATTTGCGAGCCCAGTAACTGACCGCGCCGCTGTGACACCTCTCCTTATCCTATGCACACACACACCTACAGGGTGAAATTCTAACCATTAGCATCCTTTTAAACTAAGAGTCTACCTATCAAACTGAACAACTTTAACTATAGGAGCAAACCGATTAGAGCAAAAAAATCTGCTGTTGCACATACATTTGAGTCGAGTAGGCATTGCAGTTTAGTATGGAACAAAATATATTTTTTTCTCCGATCGTTTTGCTCCCATAGTAAAAGTTGTTCAGTTGAGATTCTTAGTTTAAAAGGATGCTAATGATATCAATTTTACCCTGTATATGGATGACGACTCGTTATGTACTACCTATGGCAATTGGCAACCATAACCTGTGACTACAAAGTAATCTCACCTCGCAAGCATAAGGCCTCTCAGCAGAATGTATGGCTCGATGCTGGCTCAGGGTGGACAGTTGTCTAAAGCTCTTGCCACACGTGTCGCAGTGGAAGTTCCTCTCGTCTGTGTGCGTGGGCAGGTGACGCATCAGGGTGTACTGGTGCTGGAACTCGCGGCTGCCTGGTGGGGAAATGAAGCTTATTATATCTATAAGGTGGTGAGTGCAAAGTTCTTATCATGTAACAAAACACCCTAGAAATGCTTGAGGGGGTGCTTCAGACTATCAAATTGAAAAACTTTCACTATGGAGCCAACTTCGAAATCGCGAAAAAAAAATAGCTGTCCCATATATTTTAGTCGAGTCGGTACAGCAATGTTGTATGGGACATCTGATTTTTTTTTCGCGCTTTGATGTTGGCTTCATAGTGAAAGTTGTTCAGTTTCATGGTCTGAAACACCGCCTTAAGTATTACTAGGATGTTTTGTTACACCCTGTAGATGTCACAGATTTGATCATTTGTAGAGGTTAAGAGTAAGTATAACATACGAGGGTCATTCAATAAATACTTAGCCTACAAAAAGTGGAATAGTGGCAATTTATTTTTCAACATAGTCTCCTTTTAGTTCGATACACTTAGCCCAGCGATGCTCCAACTTTTTTAACCCGTCCGAAAAATAGTTTTTGTCAAACTCTGCAAAATAGGCCTCCGTGGCGGCGATGACCTCCTCATTTGATCCATATCTATTCCCGGCGAGTGATTTTTTCAGATTAGGAAACAGAAAGAAGTCACAAGGGGCCAAATCTGGAGAATACGGTGGATGGGGCAGCAATTCGTAGCGTAATTCGACCAATTTGGCCATGGCAACGGCAGACGTGTGAAACAGCACTTTTTTCTTCGCCAGATGGGGTCGTTTTTTCTTTAATTCGGCGTCGAATCGGCCCAATAAATCTGCATAGTAAAGCCCTGTAATTGTTTTACCCTTCTCGAGGTAATCGATGTAGATCACACCTTGTGAATCCCAGAAAACGGTGGCCATAACTTTTCCGGCCGATTTTACAGTTTTCGCCTTCTTTGGAGCACGTTCCCCGGTCTGGATCCATTGTTTTGATTGCTCCTTGGTCTCTGGTGTGTACCAGTGGATCCAGGTTTCATCGACGGTCACAAAACGACGCAAAAACTCCGCTGGATTCCGCTTAAACAGCGCCAAACACGTCTCCGATGTGGTCTCACGGTTGCGCTTGTTTTCCGATGTGAGTAAACGCGGCACTCATCGCGCCGACAGCTTTCTCATGCCGAGTTCCTCGTGAAGAATATGTTGCACTGTTCCTTCTGAAATGGCTACAGTCTCAGCTAGCTCCCGAACCTTCAATCGGCGATCTGCCAACAAACTACAGCGCCCTCTGGCGATTTGGCTAGGTACTTATTGAATGCACCTCGTAGCACTACCACAGATATTATAATACAAGAGATTTCGCTAGTCACACATAATCACAATAGAAATGGTAGTGCACTCTACACCGTTTTCCCGGTGGAATTGAAGAACTCCATAGGTTAACCCCGGCAGCAGAAGACTGGCTAAAACACATTGACCTCGTAAACCTCCCGGATCCATACGAAATGATGACAATAGAAATGGTAATACTGCCCAGCATTAAGGTGGAAAGGCAGAGAAATACAGTAACCAATAAATATAATACGTCACTGCATCCCCCAGAAGTTTTTATCTATATTGCTAATAACAAAACTCAAACATGACTTGGTTCCCATATTATTCATCTATGTATCTATTGTTCTAATCAAGAGAAGCTGGCAAATGTGAAGAACATGGCAAAAAAGATCAATTTTTTTTTTCAAAATTACTGAAATGTCTTAGCATCTACGGCAGAGGCCCTATAATATCCAGCACTGCTAATTTTTAGCTATTTTCGGTAGTACTTAATGATGATGATGGTAAAATACTCACAAATCCCACACTCCCACAACTTGACAGTGCGTTCGTGTCTCTTCACATACTTCACGTAGTGGAACCTGGAGCGAGGGTCCGTCTTGTCCACTTTACAGGTACCTTGCTTGTTTTTACCTCGCTCTGTTGGTAAACCTAGAATTAAGGTAATTTGTATTAGAAAGTACACGCTACACGGTTTCAGAATATCTCTGACTACCCCTATGGGGGAATATAGTCGTGAATATACTAAGTATACGCTAAGCATCGGCTAAAGAATAATTAAATGGTATCGGTAAACTAAGGAATGAAAGAGAAGATACCGTGAAATGTGGCGACTTTACCAACGGATGTTGACTTTGCCATCAGTTACGTGCATTCTTAAAATGAGATTAACTTAGTCCAAATTAAACTTTTTAAAAGCTGTGCCACTTTTAATAGAAATTTAAATTAAAAGTTAAATTTGGACTAACTACATTAATCTGGTTTTATGAATGCACGTAGCTGATGGCAAAGTCAACGTCCGTTGGTAAAGTCGCCATATTTCACCGGTACTTAAAATGACGTCGTTGTTTTTTTTCAATTTTGACCTTTGTATGATTAATAAAAAACATTTCAATCAATCACATCTGCCCACAACCCACTGCAGGGCATAGGCCTCCTTTTTATACCTATATAAAACGTTTACCACTTTGCATTTCTGCGAAGCTGACTTTTTCGCGAAGGAAAACATCGTGAGGAAACCTACATGATGGTCCAATTTCGAAAAGAATATTAAAAGTGGAATCGGTTCACTATCTGTCACACTGGGTTGAGTTTGGGCACTGCTAGCGAAATATAGATATACTGAATATGTGATCTAAACTATTATAAAACTGTAACTGAAGTGTGTCTGTACAAAAAGACTATGATAATTATGGTTTTTAGGTATCCCTGACTCGAAATCAACCTTTTTTAGAAATTTTGTCTGTCTGTTTGTCTGTTTGTTTGTTTGTTTGCGCATCACGCAAAAACTACTGAACCGATTATGATGAAACTTTTTTTGTTTGATAGTTTATGATCTGACTTAAAATCTATAATTTGTGCTGACGAAGTCGCGGGTAAACACTAGTTAAATATAGAATTCTTGTAGTATATGAAAGAGTATCTAGTACTACATAAAGTAAGGACTCTCCCTGCCTCCTACTGACTTTTTACACAGAGCTTTTTACCTCACCCCCTCTGGTTAAATCGTTGTTCCTCTTAAGCAAATGCGTATTCCTGTCACGCTCGCACTCATTCAGTATCGCACATGCTTAAAGAAGAGCTTTTCAAATTTTCCCATTTGTATGAAATGACAGCTATCAGCTGACATTGTCCAAGATGTGCTTATACGTGTCTGGTGAGGCAAGCAAGGAGTGTCAGTCCGAAATACTTATTCTTACACTGTGTCTAAGTATAGGTAATAAATAAATTAGCATTATACCAGATCCAGATGTTCCAGAAGACGTTGAAGAAACAAGATGGGGCTCCGCGAAAGGTTTCCTTGCGAACGTCAAACCATTCCTATTGGTTGTCTGAAATACTGCAGTTGAAGTGTCAGCTTCCTGAAAAAAGGCAAATAACCAGTGAAAAGTGAAATGATCAGATAGTCAGTGAAATGATCGACAATTAATTTTCCTGCAGGTAATTTGCCTACTTGGAAGACATTTTTTTCTTCAGAAAAGTAGTTTACAAATTCATAGCATTTGATTATTGTATTTGAATTGATTGTAACCATCATGTCGATTTGCAAAATTTCGCTGTGTTTTGACTGTAATTTAGTTATTATAAAATTTGTACCTACTAGCAGGGCCGGATTAAGCCATGCAGAGGCCCCTAGGCAATGCAAGTCCCGGGGCCCCTATATCCATGGACGTCGCAATGATTTTTTCCTATGGTCGCAGTAAAATAACCACCAATCAAACGACATAATCAAAACACTAAAATGTGGAGCGACCGAAGCGAGTTCAAGGTTTTACTACAATATTATAAAATCGCGTTTCGTAATGCTATCTAAATTCTGGAACAAGCGAAGCGAGCTCGAGATTTTAATGCAATTATTACAGTAAAACCTCCAGCTTGCTTTGCTTTTTATGAAAAATAAGAGACAACTGAATTACAGATCTCTTATTTTTCGTAATTCCTTTTAAGTCTGGGGTGGTCCTAAATCTTTGAGTTTTCACTTATTTTTCTCCCGAGCCGCGGGGCCCAATGGTGGCGCTGGGCCCATAGGCTGGAGCCTACTTTGCCTCTATGGTTAATCCGGCACTGCCTACTAGTGCAGGTAAGGTTACCAATGATGGACTTTCTTAAATTACCTTTGATATTATTATAATTATTGTAACAAATAAAACATACTTTAATAAAATTACAACCTACACATTTTAGTTGTTATAATTTCGTCCTGCTGCGCTAAACGGAGTTGTCGCTTTCCACCTCCATCGAGGAGACAAATAGTATACCTATACTAACCTCGGACAGTAAATAAGAAAGCCTCAGATCACATGTTTGTTACTACTAAGATTATTAACATCAAATAAGTAAGAGCTCAGTGGCGCGTTGCGGAGAGGTATGGCCTCTCAATCATGAGGTCCGGGTTCGAATCCGCACGGACAACATGCCAAGTACCCAATGAGTTTTTCTAACTTATGTAAGTATTACCGACTGCTCTCAAACAAATGGGGAAGGAAAACATCGTGAGGAAACCTGCAAATGCAAAAGAAGAAAATCTGATGCATTTGTGAAGTCTACCAGTCCGCATTGAGCACGCTTGGTGAACTAACGCCCAAACACACTTCTAGAGGGTAGACTTGTGCCCTGCAGTGGGACGCATATGGGCTGATGATGATGATGAAGTAATGCCATACCTTCATTTCACTGCTAAGAGCAGCTTCCAAGTCCTTCCCGAAAGTGGTTTGTCCCGTGGTCCCGAACCCAGGCTCGGAGACCAGGGCGGCGATGTTGCCGTCCTCCTCGGTCCACGCGAACCTGGCCTGTTGCTGCTCCAGACTCTCGGGGAAGAATCCGTCGCGGAATAGAGAACGAGACACGTCCAGCTGGAAATACAATCTGGTTTATTATGATGACCTGAAATCTGAGATATCTTCTTCTTATCGTGTGGGCAAGCCCTGCTCCTGTAACATGACATGACAAACGTGAAAGCGACACAGGTCACTTTTAAACGTCAAATTTAAGTGAGATAACCGCCATCTCACTTAAATTTGACGTTTAGAAGTGACCTGTGTCGCTCTCACCCCTGTCATGTTACAGGAGTGTCAGAGTTTTTTCAGACCGCCTTACAGCCTCGGACGTAGTTTTTATAAAACGACCAATACCACCAGAGATAGTAGCCGGGACCAAAGGCTTAACGTGCCATCCGAACCACGAAATCATCTTTCTTTTCAGACAATCAGGTGATTCAGCCTGAAATGTCGTAACCAACTGGGGAAACCGCACAAAGTGACATATATCACTAGGTTTCCCCCATGGGGAATCGAACCCACGACCTCCGTGTCAAGCTGAATATAGAAACCAAATGAACTAGATGAAGGATTACCAAAATGCATGTTCTTGACAATGTTACGCTATGTTATTCAATATTGTATTTGATTATTATTATTAAATTATTTTACTACTGTTTTGTTTAAAAGACGTGTGTTCTAGAGTTTCTGGCCGAATCCTTTCTACAACGGAACACCTTCCGCAACGGTGGTAGAGCAAAAAAATTACGTCAAAAACTTGTCAAAAAGCTATCAATGAGATATTATTTTGAATCTTTTTCGTTAATTTAATTTAAACTAGTGTTTTCCCGCGACTTCGTCCGCACAAATTATATACCAGATTTTAAGTCAGATCATAAGCTATCAAACAAAAAAAGTTTCATCAAAATCGGTTGAGTAGTTTTTGCGTGATGCGCGAACAAACAAACAAACTAACAATTTTGTCAATAGATGGCGCTGCACGTTTTTAAATCGCGCTATCGAATATTATTTGAATTTATATAAAGAGAAACGCAACTTTTTTATTCCTCATGATTTTACGGTTTTATAATAGTTAAGATAAAACTGGTCAAGTGCGAATTGGGCTATTCGCGCACCGAGGGTTCCGTACCACACCAACACACAACATATTATTAACTTATTGTTTTCTGCGGGACCATTAGCGCGAAACTCGCACTTGGGAGGTTTTTATTATTTTTTGTTTTATTATAGACTTTGCTCAATACCTAATCACACCAAGATTGACGCTTGTAGGTATATATGAGTCTTTTTACGATAGAGCGAGAAGAAAAAAATGTTGATAAAAACTATTTCTTGTAGGAGGACCCCTTAATTTTAAACTTTTTGACATTTTTGAAACGCACATTCTGTGAAAATTTAAATTGTCTAGTTAGTTATTAGGTACGGTTCAAAAGTCACAACCCTAAATGGCTAGGACAGACAGACAGACCCGACAGACGGACGGACGGATGGACGTACGGACGGACGGAAAACGTAGGCTTAGTAACAGTGTCCCGTTTTCACCCTTTGGGTGCGGAACCCTGAAAACTAGTTGAAATGACTGAATTCTTGCTGAATTCGAAAAGTGAAATATTTATTAAACATTGTTCAGTTATAAGTTCTGTTCTACTGATACTTTATGTATAGAGAAACAAAGTAAATGAAAAAATAAAAGAATGACCACAGTTCTGTCTGTGGTTCTGTTTACCACACAAGCGCACCTCGATATCACTTTTGGGAATCGAACCCGCGACGACCGACGTGACGTTGACACGAAAAGTAACTACTTTGCGAACTTTTTGACATTTGACTTACGTTGCACAAAGTTCTGAATTAACAGTACCTATATACGTACTGCAGATCCCTTGAGCGACTAGTAAGAGAGCTAGTTAATTCTACACTTTGATAATTTCTTGGCAAATAATAAAGTACATAAACATACGTCATGTCTTTCCGAGTTTGACAGTAACGGCTCGCTGTGAAATCCCAAATCCTTTTTGTCATATTTGTCACTCAGGCACACTTCACGAATGCTAAAACAATAAAACAACACAGCACATCAGCTTTTGTTAAAATAACAAAATAAAACACAAACGAGAAACATCAAAAATCGACATGGCCGAGTCAATTTTTGTTTTGACAAAGAAACGAAGATCGACCTTATGATTTCATCGCCGGGCCTCATGAAATTGCTATCCGGTATTTCCTCTTTTATTTCCTCATCGGAAAACATCATTTATTTTTACAATATTCAATTTTTTCAAGACAAAATATTCGAGGTTCACGTCAAACAGTCGATTTTTTCACGACGTTTTCGTTTGTTATTTTTGTTTCTATGACGATTTGATTCTTAATTCGAATTTAATTTTTTTTCTAATCTTGATGGCCTAGGTCGACGTTGCTATGTGACCTCTTTTGAACTTTTAAAAAGTTTTTAACAGTGTTTTTTTTTTTATTTTATTTTGTTGGCAGAAATAATCTATTTTTGGCGGTTGAAAAAAGGATAAATTCAGTAAATGCGAATGAAAATCTTCGAGTGAATTTTTGTGGAGAGGATTATTATAAGGTCTAAGTGGTCTGCTCATTTCGTTGTGGAGGCCACTCAGAGTCTTGAAGAACACTCAACAATCTGCAGTGTTTGCGGAAAGAACATTTCTTATGAATAAAAGTATTTTAATATTCTTTCGTTACCTATGTTAGGTATACTTAAGGGGGCACCGAGCCTCCAGTTCTACCTTCAATCGTATTTTTTTAAATCTGAACTATTATAAAACCGTAAAATCATGAGGAATAAAAAAGTAGCGGTTCTCTTCATATAAATTCAAATAACATTCGATAGCGCGATTTAAAAACGTGCAGCGCCATCTATTGACAAAATTGTTAGTTTGTTTGTTTGTTCGCGCATCACGCAAAAACTACTAAACCGATTTTGATGAAACTTTTTTTGTTTGATAGCTTATGATCTGACTTAAAATCGGGTATATAATTTGTGCGGACAAAGTCACGGGAAAACACTAGTTATTTATAAAACATTACGACTTTATATAACGCCGAATCACCGAATGCCGTAGGCACTTTCGGCGGTTTTAAAGAAAGTACCTCCCTAGGCACATACCTAACTAAAAACATGTAGAAAAGCAAGTTTCTATAAATTGAAAATTAGAAATGACTTTCCTTTTTATTTGATTGTATAATTGTTAAGATGCATACTTACCTACTTACATAACTCTCGCCATTTTCCCAGAGGGGTAGGCAGAGGCTGTGGATATCAACTTTGGGCGGTTCTGACTTACCTTTCTTGCTTCCTCTATACCTACTCCATTCCAAATAGCAACTTTTAAGGCTATTTTGCATTACAGAAACAGAGATTTGAAACACTTTCTCTCACGTATTCTAAGAACAGCTTTAGTACCGTTCAAGATTATGTCGGATAGTACATCTTTCTGATAAATAAATTATATTTGCTTATCAGAATTCGCCAGAAAGCTAAATATGAATCGGAAAATCTCGTTGTCCTTATTTGGAACGCAGTATAGGTACATACATACCTACATTATAAATTATTGAATTCAGCACCGGAGGCTCAGTGTCATCTTAAATGAAAATTTCATTTCACTAGAAATAAATAAAAATCATTTATTTCAGGAAACAAAGTCCCATAAAGAAAGTTGATGTAATAGGTAAGTAGAGTAGATATTCAATCTTTGATTAATAGATTTACCTTTTAGTACCAATTTCCACCACATAGCAAAGCAATTATATCATCACGCTCTACCGACAAGGAAACCGACAGCTGGAAGTATGTCTTTGATTGGTGACCGTGTGATTTAATTGAAATACCATCGAAATTTCTCGTTCACCTACCTACCTATAAGATGAAACGTGTCTAGTTAGGTAGCACACACATGACAATCTCTGGCCTTTGTGTGAATGTTCTGTTCTTGTGAAGAGGTTGATCTTCTTCTTCTTTTTATTTAATGGCACTCTGCTTATGTAGCAATTTGGCCAGTGTCGGTAGTCTCAAGTATTGTTTTAACCGAAACACATTAGAGCTATACAAAATGGTTGAGCCACGTGCAACCCTCACACAGGCCAATACGCACGCGTTCGTCCTCCACCAGACTTGCAGCGCGACTCCCGAGTTTGATCTTTCTCTCCTCCGTGGTTCTGAAGCAAGCAGTACCTACTTGCAATTGCGTAATTAAAAAAAATATATATAGGCTCACGACGCCACGAGAACAATGAAGGGCATCCACACTCTCGTTCTCGGTCATTCTCGACTTTTCTCGGCGAGAATGAAGTGCCTGTTTAATTACAGAATGTTATCATATTCTATGAGTGTGAGCTTTGGCACGCCGGACGCCAAACAAACCCTTTTAGTAAATACCTACCCTCATAGGGTCAAAACCATGCTTGATAAGCCTTTTGACCTACCTGCTCGTGTTAATATAAATCGGTGAAGCTGTTGTACCAAGGTATCTAATAATTTACATTACTCAACTTACCTAAATAAGATTTAAAAAAAGATTGCCACAAGCAAATAGAGGTATCTTTGTTAATTTCTGTCAGAACTACTCCAATTCGCCATCTTTTGACAATAAATTGAACTTCTTAGAAAACGGCATGAGATTGAACTACGTTCAGAACCTTTCGTGTCCAAAAGTTAGGTCAGGTTCCCGAGAGTCATTGCCATCTATAATTATTTCATGGAACTAGCAAGTACGTGTAGTACGTAAACTTTTTGTTACATTATTTAAGGTGCGCGCCATCTATGGATTTACAGAAGAACTACAACTTATGCTACTAACAGACTATTCGTAGTTTAGAAACTGGCTTGCTTTTCACAAGTTCGATACAAAATCGCTAGATGGCGCTAAAAATAATGTTGTTATTTCTAAAATTTTGAATAACAATAAGTTTACGGACGCAGTGTAGGTAATGATTTCTTTAAATTAAAAATGTTAAAAAAATAGATTCAAGGTAGATTTTAAACATTATCTTCTGTTCTTAAAACATAGTTTTACGCATAATAAAAATCTTTTATAAGTCAGGGGCATCTCAATGGAGATAAAATCAAAGAATGCCATCAGTTAGGTACGTTTACACAGCCGTGTATATTGCATTCTTATTAAATCCGCGACGGTACTCCATCTTATTCTATGTGACAGGTTAGGCCACTAGATAACGTACAACGTTTGATCTGGCCCTAAGATTGCAATATTGCAGATTCATTCTTTAAACCGCAGTAAAAAATTACTGTTTTATTAATATTAACCTGCTCAGAGCCTTTGAGTTCCATTTCCAGACCTGTGAAGTCCACAAAATCCGCACCTATTGGGCACGCATGGTAGATTAACGCCCTTCCACCATGAGGGTGGTAGCATAAGATGTAAATTGTTGATGTAAATAGATAGATAAGATGTAAATTGCAGCATAAGATGTGCCGAATTTTGCGATTTCGGCACTGGTCCTATAGGGAAAATTGTTCAGTTTTATGGTAATTCCCTTGAAATAGGTTCTGCTAATTTTGTTGGTATAAGTACTAATTTATCGATTTATTGTTATTCAATGTACCTTCACCCCTAGTTTTTAATTACTAAAAACATTTTAATTGTGGATTCAGACAGTGAAACTAAAAAAACCAATCAAACGAAAAAGGGTTTTTGGAACTCCCATAGAAAATAGATCGACTGATCCGAACTTTTGTATGAGAAGTTCAAAAAAATTCTCGTTTTCCGACCCATGCGAAAGTAAACTAACTAAACTAAACAGTTTAGTAAATAAAAATGAATTAGTCATTAAAATAAAAACTATTGGTGTAAAATGGTACAATGGGAAGGGTAATAATGAACTAATTAATAATGGTGGTGGTTCATGGTTCATTCATTTAATTACACATTACAATAAAACCGGTCAAGTGCGAGTCGGGCTACTCACGCACCGAGGGTTCCGTAACGCACTACCGCACAACATATTAACTTTTAAAAAATATATTTATTATATTATATCATTCAAATGTATGTTCTGTTTTGGTGTGCAATAAAGTATAATTGATTGATTGATTGATTCTCCGGGACCTTTAGCGCGAGACCGGATCACATTTGGCTGGTTTTTATTATTTGTTGTATCTGTAGAGCATAGCATGGCATAGCATAGCATATGCTCACGACTATATTCCCCGAGGGGGTAGTCAGAGATATTCTGAAACCTCAGAACATCCACGTTTCACCGAAACTCTGTTCAGTAGTGTGACGGGGAGTGATTATACTGTAGAGTTTGCTCTATAATCACACCAAGTTTGACGCTTGTATGTATTACCGTTTTTACGATAGAGCGAGAAGAAAAAACGTTGATTAAAAGTTACAGTCCTAAATATAAAAAAATAGAACAGACAGACTGTTGGACGGACGGACAACGTAGGCTCCCGTTTTCACCCATTGGGGACGGAACCCTAAAAATTTACTGATAATGGCATGTAATATGCCATACCATATCGTTCTTTATCGAATTTAAATAAGCCCAAGAATGGTAAATCACTTTATATCAATTTAGATTCTTGTGTAAGATTGTCTCTCACGTCACAAGATTTGGAACGATGCTTGACGAATCAGTAACAGTGCAAAACTGATTTCAAGATGGCGGTAGATGACGTCACGCACTTATAATACCTGTGATTGGTTCGCACGTGACATTCGGCCATAAGTGTACACTTGGTGCCAATAATACTTCCACTCAGTTGCAGAAATGCTCATTAAAGTTTATCCTCCGTTAAATTTCTTGCTGGCTTTTACTAAGACAACAAGACAAAAGGTGACACCAAGAGATTTAATGGAGGATTAACTTTAATTAGCGTTTGCGGGTGTAATATTCCTTAATTTTTTACTGGATGAACGCAAAAAATCTAAAATGTCGAATAGTGTACAAAATTTATATAGAAACAATGTTAAAGTAGGTATTTGATGTTGTTACAATCTGGTCGCGATAACTTTTAAAGTTTTGAAAATTAATTTCCATGGGTAGGTATTTAAATAGGTACTTAACTAAGAGAAGAGTTTTTTTGAAATCTGAAAGTTCCTTACAGCCATGTTTTTTTTTGTACTGAAATATCCAATCAATCAATCAATCAATCAATTATACTTTATTTTACACCAAAAAAACATAGCATACAGAGAGTAAACAAACAAGAAATACAGAAGGTACAAAAATAGGCGGTACAAGGTATAAATATATATACAATATTCTTTATATACTTACCTATCTATTCTATGTCTTTTAGTCAGAAAAGAAGAAAAACAGATGTTCCCTAACTCCAGCCTGTCTTAGACCTGATATGTTACTAAAGTACCTAGGTTCTATTTTTTTGAACTAGTTCCGAGAGATTAGTCCTATGGAGATCCTATGGAGATTACATTCACACAATGAGAAAAATAAATATGTGACAACTATAGCAGACTACTACTTCTACTGCTTATTAGCAGACTTTACTAAGATTTTTTAATAAGAATACCTTAGTAGGATATTAGGTAAATATACCTGAATACGATTTTTAACTAAAAAAAAATCTAGTTTGTAAATTCTTCTATTTTCTAAATTTCTAGTTGTCAAAAATAAATAGTTGTCGCAACATAGGTACTGCCTACAAGATATTATTCGCCGTTGATTTTTAATTCAAAATATTAAATTGTGCAGTCATGTTTGCAAGCCAGTGTACAAAGTCACACGCGTATTGTACGGTGTACCATGCCAGGATAGGTACGATACGATACGAGGAACGAGAAAGCGTCACATATTCCATTATAAACGGCTGACAATAATTCTGTATCGCACACAATTTTCTGCATTTGTCTCCACTTGTCGTTGGATAACTTTATGCAATAAACACGCAGTACTACATTACCATATTTTTTTGTCAGGGGGTAATTTACTATGGTGACAAGTACCTTACTTTCGGAGATAATTTAGAATTTAAAGTTGTCTATTTTTAAAGCCATGGTGGTCCAGTAGCGAGTCCTGCAGAACAGGAGGCGATGGTTCGATCACTGTCCAGGCCGACTCGTACCAATGAGTTTTTCGGAATTTATGTCCGATCTGTAACACCACTGGCTTTTCGGTGAAGGAAAACATCGTGAGGAAACCTGCATGCTTCAATTTCGAGGCGTGTATTGTACCCACTGTCCATTATAAGTGGCGACGGGCTCACCCCCCGTCACACTGGACAGAGTTTCGGTACTACTGGTGAAACGTGGATGTTCTGATGTTTCAGAATATCTCTGACTACCCCCTCGGGGAATATAGTCGTGAGCATATGCTTATGCTTATGCTGTAACACCCCTGGCTTTTCGGTGAAGGAAAACATCGTGAGGAAACCTGCATGCTTCAATATCGAGGCATGTATTTGTACACACTGTCCATTATTAAGTGGCTGGCTCACCCCCCGTCATACTGAACAGAGTTTCGGTACTACTAGTGAAACGAGGATGTTCTGAGGTTTCAGAATATCGTTGACTCGGGGAATATAGTCGAGAGCATATTTTTATGGTTATACTATTTTTCTGGGCAGTAGCGTACCCCTTATCTTTTAAACACTTACTGGAGTAATAAAATCTTAAAATATACCTACACGAATGTAGGAAGGTCTTATTAAAGTGTTTTAGTGAGTTTACTTTTATCTTTATGTATACAGGGTGAAATTGATATCATTAGCATCCTTTTAAACTAAGAGTCTACCCATCAAACTGAACAACTTTTACTATGGGGGCAAACCAAACGGAGCAAAAAAAAAAACTGCTGTCCCGACCACAACCCATACTAAACTGCACCCGCCGCTGCCTACACGACTCAAATGTATGGGACATATAAGATAAGATAAGATAAGATAATACTTTATTCATTCAAAACAGTACACAATACATAAGTGAACAAAACAAGAAAGAGTACAATAAAAACATTAAGAAATAATCATTCACAGTATGTACGTATGTATGTATGTATAAGTACGTATAAAGCAAAAATAGTTTATCAATTAGTATACAATGGCTACAGGATCCTGTTATCATGACGTTTCCAATCCGCTCTTGGTTTTACCCACAGAGAACACGCTCCCCTACTGGTTTTAACTACATACTCCCATTTCAGGTAGGTCTCTTTTTCTTGTCGACGTTGGCATTATAGGTATGGCTATTACATACTTAGTTTTATCGACCTAAAACTTAAATTAAGTTACAGGACAAAAGTGCTGGCTCCCTCTTGCATAAACTCTTCCACATATCACCGGCACTGCAATCCGATCTAGTTGAGAAAATTATTGTGATACGATTATCGTTGTCATTCCTTTCCTATTTATTGTTTCTATCTCTCTCACACAATAGTTTGAACACATTATAGCAGGTTGAATTGAACATCATTATAGAAATGGCGACTATCATCTCCATATGATACGTGACGATTTTGTGATATGCGAAGTTATTTGGTGATTATTCTATGGTATTTTGTTTCTAACATTGTACTGAAGCAACTATTTTTCCTAATGGGAAGTAAAGATACTAAAATTCCAATAGTATCTTCAAATAATCAACATACAATCACGACCGTATTAGCTTTCGTCGTCGTCATAAACATCGCTACAACCATAGATGCATCTTTTCAGCACTTTTACAACCCGCAAAAATTTAGGTCTGTCTATAATGCGAAAACACAAAACGCGTAAGTCGTACATTAAGAAGGTAAGGTAAGGTAAGGTAGGTATAAGCTAAGCTATAAAAACTTTATGGGAATATTTAATTTGAATAGATCATCATATCAGCCAATTTTTGAGCTCTGTACAAACATACAAGCACGCGGCAATGACTTCCCGGACTTCTTCTTCTTCTTATCGTGTCGACTTCAAATTTTTAACAAAGTCGCTAAATAGTACCTTGCCAGAAGTGGGCAACCGATACTGCACCGTCAGCTGAATGTACTTCCCGGACTTGTAACTCAAAGCTAACTTTAGCGGGCTATAACCGACTCTGGGGTTCAGAATGTAGGTACCTATACTAAGTATTAAGTTTTGACAGGTGTGTCTATAGTTAATAGCAGTGGTGGGTCCAGAATATATTATTGGGAAGGTCGGTTTCGTAGTTATTTCAGTAAATCAGCCTAAATGTCAGATTCTGTATAGTTCAGTCACTTATGGTTAGGTAGTTTTAATGACATTACCAGTAACACTGAAGCTTTAATTTTGCCCCGCCCCCCGATATGCCACTGGTTTCTTGTCCACAAATAGGTACATTGCAGTAATACGCTATCAATTTAATGATAACCCCGGGAAGAAATTTAAGTAATCCTGGGAACCTAGACAAAGTAGGTACGTTCGATTAGCGTTAACGGCAGTAGAAAGCATAAAAAATGTATAGACTTGACGTATGGTGACGAAAACAAACATCAAATTTATCGATCGCCAATCTCGAATCCACACATTTTGTCCATTTCGTCGACGCCAATAGAATGTCACTTTGTCTAGGGTGGCTGGTGCCAACGGTCTGTTAATTCAAACAACATTCAAATATCAAAGACCAACATTTTTAATTGAAAACAAAACGAAACCGACAAGCATAACCAGGGGTCAAGCAACAAAAAGTTCACAAAAGAGGTCGCCTAGCATAACAACAGTATAATTCTTAAGTTTATTTGTTCTAATCTCACGGAACAAGCGTACAATTACAAATCAGCCTCCCATGGCACAAGTTATTAAACATTACATTCTAAGCTCAAGTTTTACAGACAATTTAGTAGAACAAATTATAACGGTGTGGTTTAATTGATGAGAGGTGAGAGGTATTCAAACAAAAGCCTCTGCACACGAACTCAAAGTCGATTTTCCTGAAACATGTCTTCTGCTGGGTCAAGTTGTTACCACAGAATACGTACTAGTATGTATATAGGTAAGTACTGCATACAGAATGGTCACTTTCTGCCCTCACTAACTTCAGATAGAGCAAAAAGCGGACAGCGCGTGTATCGACGAAGACATCTTGTTTATGTCTTAGCACTGTCCAAGTATCGTAAGTTCTTCGTATGAAGTGGCAGGAGAGTGCCTTATTCACATTCTCGCGCTAATTAATCTACTTCGATGTTCCCAAAAAAATGAGATTTAGAAATTACCAAGCTAAGGAATGAAAATAAAGACACAACTCAATTCTTCTGTAACCTATGCAAAGGCCAAATATAATAATAATATGATGATCACCAGAATCCCCCAAAATAATGCAGGAGATCTGTAAGATAAATAAATTGTTACCCTGATAATGTTACACAACCTGGTTCCCAAGCTAGGACGAATTAAAACTCTTCATCTCTTATTCCCTAATTTTCAAGCCACCGCTTCATCTCGTATCTCCCACCAAATAAAAGGAGACGATGCGCGGGCGCAACTCAGCGGGGCGCGATCTCTGACAGTAACAGACATACGGTTAACCTTTAGATTGAGATGTGAACCGCTGTATAATAGCTCCAACTTGTGTGCATAGTAATAATGTCTAAGTATCTATGTGAAAAACACCTTGTACGTCTATGATAATGTGCTATTCGTCTTGGCAGTTGCGATTTACTGTATAACGTGTTAATAATTTATTTACTTCCACGTAACACTTAAAAACCTTTGGGACGATCTGTAACTGAACAACTTTTGATATGTTTTTGATATTCGCAGTTTTATCTGTCATAATTTGATAAACGCTGCAGTAAATTTTTGAGGAAAATTCTTCGAATTTCTGAGTCATTTTTCCGGTTTTATCATTATCATCAATACTATACCTTTATACGTGTCCAGTACACTCAGGGAGGGTGTATGGGAGTTAGTCCACCAAGTGCTCAATGCGGGTTGGTTGACTTCACATAATACGCATCAGAATTTCTTCTTAATACCTTGTATTTTCAATGAATAGGCCTTCGACTCAAATCTAAGGTCGAGATAGTTGATTTCCGCCACTGCAACTTCTGTAAAATAGGATCGAGAGCGGCAACACAACCCTAGTGAAGTCCAGCCAAACACGGGGTATCACTCTAATTTGCCTTGGGATCCACATCGAATAACGTTAGGAGGAGATGAATGCAAAAGAGACTAGTCCTATGACTTCGTATTCTAGATGACACAATTATGTCCATGTATGTCTGATATGAGCGTTGGACCAGAAGAACACTGGAGTGGAGACACAGAGGATTATATTGTAGTGGAGGCCCAGATAAACCACGCGTGGTTGAGGCCGCCCACCAGAAAGATGTGTTAATGATATTAGGAGACACGCGGGCGAGGAACAGGACGTCATGGAGAAATATGGAGGAAGACTATGTCCGAAGACGGACTGATCTAGGGCTGTGATGGATGGATGGATGGATGTGTGATCCCAAATACCACATCATTCAAAAGTTCCTCATTTCTTAGTACTTATCTGCATCTAGATAAGTACTTATCTGCATCTAGATAAGTACTTATACCAGTTTGTGTAGGACATCACTGAGAATGAGCTGGATGAGTAGGTTAATTATGAAAGAAATATTTAATTTCGCATATAACTGACCTATCTTTTGTCCACAATTAGTAGATAGCAACTAAAGGAAAGTTATGTATGACAATGAAACGAACATTCTCCGTATCAAGATTGTGTGGTCAAAGAAAATTGATCTTAAAAAGGCATGGCCCAAATAATTAGACCAGCCTGACAAATAAATCATCTTTTGTAAAATATTTATGGACGAACGCAATCGGGTGGTCGTTAGGAATCTATCACAGTGCAAGCGATAATTTTATTCCAATTTCTTCCAATTACAAGCTTTTTGCACTACCAGATTACCAGAGTTACAGGAAATAGGTACTAGAGTGTGTCTAGATAGAGTGATTGGAAATCGTAGCAAAGTTTGAATCTACCCTGAACTCAAATATCGGTCGTCAGCAGTTTGTTTATCTAGGTGTACAAACTTTCGCAGACATTTAGCGTAATTATACCTAAATACACAGTTTTTCGTGGAATCGACAATCAAGTTAATCTAGAAAAACATTTTAACACGTTCTTACCGCGTTTTGGTATATTTGAGTCCCCGTAGGAAAGTAGAGTTGGGAAAATAACGTATAAAAGCACGAAAAACCTATATGAAATTAAGAACTTTGAATCAAATTAAAGATTGAAAAATTAAGTCTCGGGCGGGACTTGAACCCGCACTCTTCCAAACTGGGGACTCGCGTTATTGCGTAATCTTTAATTTGATTCGAAATAGCACAACATGGCTGTAACATGACAGGTTTAAAATTAAAAATATCTGAAGAAATTTGATTCCAAATAGCACAACATGACTGTAACATGTTTAAAATTAAAAATATTTGAAGAAGGTTATTATTTATTTCTCGCATATCATTACACATGGTCAACATACCTTATATCGGCAGGTGGTGTTAATTTAAAACCAACAAGATGTACATACATATAAATAATCACTTCATATTATAATTCGTTGGACTAAGGTTATGCCTTCACATTTAGCGTGGCACTGTTAACTGTAAAAATGGTAAATGTTTTATTAAAATTTAAATAGCTTGTTAGCAAGATACGTTTTGTGATAGCTGATAATTTGTGTTTAGAGATTAATTTTGTCAATTTCATGGTTTAATATTCTGTTCTTGTGATGCAATAGGGGCATGTTTAATTTCAGAAGCTTGTTAATATTTTTCGATTACTATTTTGACCTTTGGCTTAATAATATATTGTATCATGTTCACAGAAATTGTTTTTAGCTAGAACTTCATAGCTTCACATTATGAGGTGCAAGTATTGCTAAGATCGATTTACGGAATAGAAATGCAAATGTGCCATGCCATGTAATGCTGTACCAATTGTACCAATGAGTTTTTCTACCTTATGTACGTAATACTGATTGGTCTTAATTATTAAACGTTGATTGTGTGGAAACCTGTATAGTGCATAGGCTGAAGAATAAATTCTGATGCCCCGCGTGTTGGATCCATAGAGGTAGGAATAGAGGAACATACAGCTGAGAGAGCGAGATGTACCTAGCGGCACCACTGTATAATAGAAAGAGATACGTGACGCGAATCAATAGAACCGTTTTTAGTCACCAATCAATTTTTACAATTCGGTTTTCGTGAATAATTGGGAATCTAAAGTGAAATCGTAGATAATTTTGTGAAATATACTGACACTGGACAGAGTTTCGGCACTAAGTACTGGTGAATCGTGGATGTTCTGAGGTTTCAGAATATCTCTGACTACCCCCTTGGGGAATATAGTCGTGAGCATATGCTTATGCTTATGCTTATATACTGACACTACTTCATTATTTTATCCACGATTTTACGTTAGACTCAGAGTTATAGACAGTATTAGAATTTTTGCCTGCAAATAGTCTCCAAAAAACATCCAAAAACTATGTCATTTGACAACTCATGTCACTGACTCTATTCCTGTAAGGTATAATAACTTTATGGTTGGATCAATCATCGTCTTTGAGGATAGGCCTAGACTAAGTATGCCCTGCAGTGGGACGTATATAGGTAGATGATGAATATATAAATATTTATCAAGTATCCAACTCCGCCATACCATTGTAAGGTTACCAAATGTTTGTGGCCAAGCCATCCAACGAATTATCTAAGTACTCAAGGAAATTACGCATTTGAAACCTTCCTTTAAGACTTTAAGTTTAACCCTCAGTTGCAAAAACACTCATTAGAGTTAATCGTCCATTAAATCTCTTTCTGTCACTTTTTGTCTTGTTGACGTAGAAACAGCTAGCAAGAGATTTAAATCTGCTGCCCCCTTGTAGATTTCAGTCAATAAATAAATATCTTGGACATTATCACACAAATTATCTAGTCACATTTAAAGTTTCATAATCTAGAATTTAATGGAGGATTAACTCTAAAGAGTATTTCTGCAACTGAGCGAATGTGAATATAAAATTTAACTCAATACTTGATCGGAATCAGATCATCTGAAACAACTTTTCAACCACTTATGAGAGGTTTTGTATTAATATTTTTAAAACAAACGAATCCGCAATAAGTAACAATGAACTGACAGGCAGAGGGATTTGCGAGGCAGCGCGTGTCGTAAGTTTCTTTCAGCATACAAATTTGCATACAACGCTCTTGTGTGCATAGATATAGGAATATGTAGAATCGGGTTGGTAAAGTAAAGGCATAGAAATGTGGTTTTACCGAAGAATGCTGCGAATTAGTTGGGTTCAACGAGTCACCAATGTGGAAGTTCTACGACGAGTTAGGAAGTCCCAGTAGCTTTTGCAAACCATTTCATTCATTGGGCATAATATCTTGAAGATTGAGCAATACCAACTGCACCCGACCGTAATAATGGGCAAAAGGTGTCGAAATTAAAGTACCTAATCTTTGACGCATTGTCTATTACTACTATTGAGTAAATTGAACCAGATCTCGTCTTGAGTCTTAGTGATTCCTCTACGTAACTCAAAACAAGATCTCTACGTTACCTATGACTTAATGATTTTAAACACTTGAACTTACCCCTTCCGTACGCGTTTTCCATGGACATGTATGAAAGTTTTCGTAAAAATAGCGTGCGTGGCATTTCTAATAGACTTGTAGCTAAAGAAAAGTAGATTTAGGTAGAGTGTGAGCAGACAACAGTGCTGTCGTTATTGTGACTTGTTACCGACTTGTTACTGTTATTTATTAATGCTTAAACAAATATTCTGCTCTGGTGTTCTTTTTAATGTGAGGTCGGGATTAAGGGCCGGTTTGTATATTTTTTTTTTGTTCAAAGTGAGAGGTATGAAAAAGTAAGTGAATTATTTTATTCACAGTAACCTTAGAAAAAGTATATGTCTATAATGAGCCTCACACTTGTTCCGTATAAAACAAAAGGGGCTAACTTTCTTAGGTTAGTGTGCGTGAGGCGCCATACTAATTATGTATGTGTGCGTGTATATGTATAGGGTTTTGGAACCAGTACTGGTTCCTATTTTTTTCGACGCTTTCGTAGCTTTGACTGTCTATCTTGATAATCTAAGACAGTAACATACAGTTACATTACAAAGAGCTATTATAGTCCATACGGAAGAGAGCTAGCGACTCAATCATGAGACGACAGTTCCTGCATCATCAGACTCTCAGACGTTCAAGTACAGAAGCTACTCACTAAACGCTATTAAAAGAGCCCAAACACGGTCTAGTAGCTATGTGCTTTCGCAGAGTTGCCCACGATATTGTTCTGCTGCATCACCAGACCCTAAGACGCTCATATACAGAAGCTACTCATAAGTTTTACGCAATTGGCACACCACTCGGGTCAAGTCACTCGGGGAGGGTATTTCTTTGCACTTCTTTCTTATTGAGTAATTGTCATCCGTTAAAACTCATGCTTGAATAAAACTATATTTATACAGAATGTACCACAACACTCCAGTAATATTTAAAGGGTTGGTTTTGACCATCAAACTGAACTACTTTCACTATGGGCCCATACATTTTAGTCGAGTAACAAGGTACCGACTGCAGTTTTGTGTAAAACCACAGAATAATAACTAGTAACTAGCGTTACAGAAGCTTTACTTCGCAATGGTTTTCAAAGAAATATGTACTCAATCTGATAAACAATATGATTTAATTTAGCTCGCGTTCCAGCCGAGCACGTGTTCATTTACATACCTACCAAATTTTTTTGAGGGAATATGGGCCTTAATACACTGGACTACGGTTCATAATAAGTTATACGTGGTTATACGTATTGAAAGAGTTTATTGCGGCAGCCTACTAGATTGGCCCTTGCGCAATGGCCGCCGCCTGTAGGTACCTACACGCGGAGTGACACAGGCCTGGTAAAACAGGAACAACAATTTTCAAAGTTGGCTTTATATAAATTGTTTAGTTTGATGGTCTAAAGTCTAAACCACCCCTTTGAATATTACTAGGGTGTTTTATTACAACCTGTATAGTAGGTACCTACCTATGATTCCCCATAAACAGTCAACTGGACTGGACAATCCAAGTTAATTTAGAAGTTTCGAATAGCGGCATGTAAGCCAACCTTAAAGAAATTACCTTTAATTCCCGTAAAAGATGCTTAAATATCAATAATCCGACAAAACAAACACAAAATTGTCGGATAAAAGTAAAAGTGGGGCAGCTCCATTTTCGATCAAAACGTGATTTCGACGAATGAAAATCAACGTTATTTATTTAGCAATTCGCATAATTTAATGCGCCTAGGGATGTCTTAAGAATGTTGTTTCGGATCAAGATGGTTAAGGATCCTATTCACAAATTTTGTAAATCGGTTTCGGTTGCATGCTTAAAATAACAATTTAACAATAGGTAGGTACATAACTTAGAAAGAATAAAAATGAGAAAATTGGAAAGAAAAAGCTATTTTACAATGCAATACCGTTGTAGAAAAGATGCTACGTATTTGTTTTCTTACTTATGCCTTCTTACAGAAAATCGTTCTAGGTTTATTCGTAATAGGCGATATATAAACTCGTATTACCTTTATCTGTATTCGGTTTTGAATAATATGTATGAGGGAAATTACATTTTACAAATGGTGCAGTTTAGTTAAGAGAACTTAAGTGATATTTACAACATTATATACAACTTATGGCTAAATATGGCTATGATTAAAAATAAAAACGGATACAAAAAAGCAAAGAAGAACTATACTAGCCACTATATCGAGCACGACTTCCGTTCAAATTACACTAAACAGAAGACGTGCTCGAGGCCGCTGTCCTGCGGGAGTGTGCCCAGGACGCTGGCGGCGTCGGAAAATTAAATTAAATACGGGAAATTATACAGGTTATGTTTTATTAAAACTAACAATCTTAAAACTAAAATCTAAATATGGAGTCAGATTTTCGTTAAAATATACTTTTTCAATGCTAGGATTAATTTAAGATTTGTATTGAAATCTTTGAGGCACTGTAACTTGAAAACTATACATTTAAACGAAAATCTGACTCCATACAAGCATAGAAATTTGTTTCCAGATTGTTTCTGCAAAATTTCATTGACTTAAATTGGTTAGTATTGAAAATATCACCATAGTACGTTTGTATGGAGCGCGCTCCGAATAATATACCCTTAACTTTCGGATATACGCTTATTTCGGTTACGTATACGAAGCTCAATCATCTCTAATTTAATGCTCAAGTGAGTTTATTTGGCAGAAAACGTTGAAACACGTTGTAATTATTGTAAAGTGTCCATAAACGTCTGAAGATGGTGGATGCGAGGCATGCAGTCTGAATTTATTGAACTGTGCTCACGACTTCTGATGAATTTAGTATTCATTGGTATTAAGTTAACTCTGACTCAACTGATTCAACTGACTTTGCTATGAACAGAGTAAAATTGCCATATCGTTGGAAGTACAATTATTTACAGATTTTTATGGCTTATGAATATGAAAGATGGTGGAAAACAGTGGCAGTCTTAAATTACGTAGGTTCTTACATAAAAAACCGATAAAAGTAATGTCAGCTATGGTTCATAGGTATGTAGTAAAAAATGTTCTATATAGGGTCCTTCTTAATATGCTGACACTTTTTTAAGGGGATGCTCAGACCATGAAACTGAACATCTTTCTCTATGGCACCAACATCGAAATCGCGAAAAAAATATCAGCCCCTCCATACAAAACTACAAACCTACTCGAGCCAAATGTATGGGACAGCAGATTTTTTTTCCCGATTTCCATGTTGGTCCCATAGAGAAAGTTGTTCAGTTTGATGGTCTGATCATCCCCTTAAAAAAGTGTCAGCATATTAAGTTGGACCCTGTATACAGTGTAAATTTTATACTACTTCAGCATGTATTCCACTCATCAAACTGAAAAACTTTCACTATGAAGCCAAATACGAAAGCACGGAAAAAAATGCTGTCCCATACAAAACTGCAGTTCCTATTCGACTCAAATGTATGGAACAGCCGAGTTTTTTTTCGCTATTTCGATGTTGGCTTCATAGTGAAAGTTGTTCAGTTTGATGAGTAGAATACATGCTTAATGAAGTTATCCGCAGTGATGTAAAATTTACCCTAGATATGTAGATATTACATTCTCGACAGTATTCTCTTTTTTAGAGTAGACATTCTGCTGCAACCACCTGCTAACTAACAGCTACAGTAAGGTTCACTTTTTGGTTTTACAAGTCAATTGGCTATACTCGTAGTTATAGTTAGTCAATAGCCAGAAAAAATACTGCAAATGAAACCTCATCCCTAAGTCACCTCTTTACACTGACGTAAAATGGCTTACGGCAAGCTTAAGGGGGTTGCAGAGGGAGTTGCACTACACTAGATGGCGCTCGGGAGCATTATTCATGATTTTGTCACATTTTATTTTATATCTTCGTAATTATGTTATAAATTGCAAATGTTATTTGAGACGCGCAAACTAAATTCTCTATACTATTTTTCCACATATAAAATTTTCTACCGTCTACGAATGTTCTTCTACGTCAAAGTTTTGTATGAAATTGATCAATCTCAAAATGTAGAACAAATGCGTATAAACACTAAAATTACTTTAATTTGTAGCTAGATCAGTGCAACATAAACACAAATGCGCGTAATTGAAAATTTGGATTCGATATCATCACCATTACGAGATATAAAATAAAATGTGATAAAATCAGGAATAATGCTCCCGAGCGCCATCTAGTTTAGTTTCTTGCCCTCTGCAACCCCCTTAAGTTTGTTTTTAAATGTCATACTTTGCCGGCTCATTTAATTAACAGTACCTACCCTA
This sequence comes from Agonopterix heracliana, assembly GCA_963693445.1. Taxonomy (NCBI): domain Eukaryota; kingdom Metazoa; phylum Arthropoda; class Insecta; order Lepidoptera; family Depressariidae; genus Agonopterix; species Agonopterix heracliana. Next base: position 8,800,075 of record OY856321.1, read on the forward strand.
ATAGTATTTCTCATGAAATGACCAAAACATTTGTTCGCAGCAATAATAGTGAGGTGAGGACTAAGATTGTAAATAACAAGCTAGTACCGTCCCTTCACATGTTTCGCCTGTAGGCAATTATCTTTACATGGACAAATGACTGTTGAAACATTGGGTGAGCACTTACTATTGTACCTAGGTTTATCTTTAGAACATTTTATGGAACTCCTGAACTATTCATTATTGCTGGGTTGGGATGGGTTTGCTCTTGACCTCAATCTAGTCCTCAGGACAAAGATGGGGTCGAAGATGAAGCGAGCTTACTCAGAATGGCACTGGCACTCCTGCGCACCGAGGGAACGCAGCAAACTGCTTGGCGCCAGACTCCGGCAGGAGGGTGGTCGCGAGCCAGGCGGGTCCTTGCGGAGCCTACCACACCGCTGCTGTGGGGGATCGTTCAGCCGCCACTACAAACTTGGTAGCTTGTGATGCCGTTGCCCGGGGTGGACCGCTAGGAGGTAGATCCCCAACCATCCTTAAATTCATCATGATAGAAGGTGGAGCAAAACTCTAACATAGTGGTGGCAGAGATTAAGCAAAAGAGGAGTGGGTCGTCAGGCAGCTAGGTGCTTGATGACGTCAATAAAAGCCTCAGCTTGAACTGGATACGATTGTCGCAAGAATGCAATCGATGGCAGAATGGGGAAGAGGCCTATAGGCCTTGCAGTGGGTGAATATGAGCTGATGATGATATCATGACCTTCTTCAAAACTAGAAAAACATCATCATCATAAGCCATTAGCAGTACACTGCTGGACATGAGGATTCTACATAAAGATGAGATTTGGCCTAATAACTACGATTAGCAGGCGGATCCGCGATATTCAGGTTAAACCATAGACGAATAATTTTTCGCTTACGCTGGTAGACCGAATATCAGTGTAACCGGGTATGAGATAGCGAATTTATATGAAGTGACAACTTGGAGTCAGGTAAAATCCTATACAATTTATATGAAGTAACAACTTGGAGTCAGGTGGCCGTAGTACAAAAAAGTGGTTACGTCGATAAGGACAGCAATAAGGTAGCGATCTCCTTTTTTAACTAGAGCGAATTTGCTATACGTGCATCTCTTACTGAGTGAATATGACAAGACACGTGCTTCCTTCTAGTGCCTTCTCGTTCTACGGGTTAAACTTACCTTTATAAACTTCTTCGACCATAATACGACTCGTCCTAGAGTGCGGTTGATGCTATTCAAACCTAATACCTTCACGGGCATGTAATATACCTGATTTTGATCAAAATTCCCTTAAATCAAAAATTAACTTCACATAATAACAACTCAATTGACATAGCTGTCAATCAACAAATCAACGCGAGTGCACTTCGGAAATTCTTTGATAGACGACTGATTGTGGCAGCGTAGAGGAAATAAGCTGAATTGGCATTCTCCGGTGCACTTGTTACGTACAATCGCGTTTAGGGGTTGACGGGTTGACGCGCTCGTTATTATAGGGTGTGGTTATGCTGTTAAGCTATTTTGTTGGTTTGGGAAAGTTACTTATGGAGGTGATTATTTTACCATATTAAGATAAATGTATATCATAGTTTAATGTAAATTGAAGAGACGAAAAAAATCAACGTAAAATTTTTAAATAGCGTCGCTTGAGAGTGAAAACCTCGCAATTACGCGCAGAAACACTGTACCTTGAACATTAAACAAACGCTTCATTCATTTTATCAATGCCACAGTAAAATATCATAACATTACTTAGCAATACACCTATCAAGGTATAGACAAGCAGGTACAATAAAATACAACAATAGTGAAATACCGCAATAAATCTAACTAACAAAGTTAACACATGAATAATAAGGACTATAATAAGTTTTTACCATACATAATAGCCTGGGGTTCAGTTAAATCAGCAACCGACGGTTTGCCAATGAGCTAACGGGTTCTATGCTATGCAGTGTTTAGATATACAAGTATACTGGAATGATTTGATGGTTACGTGATTTATATGACTTGATGATCTATGATTATTATGACTTGATAATGAGTATAATTATGAGTAAATCCATATTCAGGAAATAAGTTAAGACTTTATATAATATACTGTATCCCATTATAAAGTGATACTGTCCTACGTAAAATGTGTAGGTACTAAATATATATTAGGCTTTTGTCCGATTGAAAATTCGATAAAATACTTGTCAGTGTTATTAATTAACTGCAAGTCAATCAATGTAATTATGTATGACTGCACGTTCTTTACGAATGAATAGTCTTGTAATGTAGTTATGTTTTGTAGTTCGAAATAATGGATAAACGGCTGACAAAATAAACGGCTAATTTATTTTAGGTTTGTATATTTTTATGGTTTGCTGTTTTGTGGGTGCCAGCTTATGTTGGTTTTATAGATGTGTCACCGTTTTTACAAGCCCGTTGTAAATCGTGTAAAAAGATAAGGTTAATTACACCCAGCAGCATTTTAATGATGTCATAAAGATTGATATGAAAATCGGTCACTGTACCATTAATAACTCATACCTTTAATGCCAATGTAGGTAGTAGGTACCATATATCATGGTACTGCAATCTTTTTGTAATCTGTCTGTCTACAACTTATCAGTAATACTCGCAAGTAGTGTAAACGCAGCACACGCTCCTAAGCCAGTTGATGATGAGGAGAGCTTAACTTATTGTTAAGTAAGCACTGTTGTACATCTGTCCAGGACTAAGCCCAGCAAAGCTGCTTATGTATTGTTGCTTCCCGCATTGTGATTGAGTTGACAACTTACTGGAAACTGAATCGATGTAAATCATGAGATATTGATACTTGCCAATAGGATTTCGTTTGGTAGATTTGTTTAGGGTCTCTGACATATAAATAATAATAATAAATAATAAATATCTTGGACAATGTCACACAAATTATCTAGTCACATTTAAAGTTCCAGAATCTAGCCTGGACTTGTAGTATGATAACTAGACAACGATATAGAATACATATATAGATACAAACATCCAACATATGCAGCAATAGACAGGCCCTTTCATAGAAGCAACATGTTCCACTTGAATTCGGTGGGCGCGCCGCGTTGATGATCCTGAGTTCACTTCGTCACTATGGCAATGACAGACTGTGTCATTTTGTGTTGTTTTGTGTGACATGTTGTTTGTTTGAACGAGCTTGTCTATCGCTTGAGTATAATGTCAGTGTTTAGGGTATTGTTCGTGGTGTCCGATTTAGTGATGGAAAGGTTTAGCATGTTTAGGCAACTTGTTCACTAGATGTTAGTGAGAAAGTGAGGAGACCATTTAAAAATCCACTAATAAACAGGGTGTAAACAAACGCGTTACATACTTTAATCAGCTGTTATTCAGTGTGATAGTCTGAAGCAGCCACCTGATATGTAACGCATTTATAGCAACAAATAACCCTGTTAACAAATTATTATTATTAACTGTGTAAGGAAAATTATTATTAACCTTTCAATCACATACTCTAACCATCAAACTGAACAACTTTTACTAAGAAAGCAAACCTGTCAAAACCAAAAAAACCCTGCTGTTCCATACTAAACTGCAATGCCTAAATACTCGACTCAAATGTATGGAACAGCAGATTTTTGTTTTGTTCCGATCAGTTTTAAAAGTTGTTCAGTTTGATGGGTAGAGTTTATGGTTTAAGGGTATATTATTCGGAGCGTGCTCCATACAAACGTACTATGGTGATATTTTCAAAACTAAACAATTAAAGTCAATGAAATTTTGCATAAACAATCTAGAAACAAATTTCTATGCTTGTATGGAGTCAGATTTTCGTTAAAATGTATAGTTTTCAAGTTACAGTGCCTCAAAGATTTCCATACAAATCTTAAATTAATCCTAGCATTGAAACTGTATATTTTAAAGAAAATCTGACTCTATAGAAGCATAGAAATTTGTTTCTTGATTGTTTCTGCAAAATTTCATTGACTTTAATTGGTTAGTATTGAAAATATCCCCATAGTACGTTTGTATGCAGCGCGCATTTTCGCTCTCGGAATAATATTCTCTTAAAAGTTAAAGATACTTTTCCTTGTATAGCCTTTCTCCCATTGGGGTAGGCAGAGAAAACAGATTTCCACCTGTTACGATCCTGACGGTCCTATCTCTCTTCTTTCACATTAATTCGTCGGTTTCGAAGACATCTCACTTGACCCTTTCAAGTACCTAAAGACGCGGTTATCCGGTCGAGGCCGTTTTTTTAACACGAACGAAAGTGTTTTTAACTGTGTTTTAAAGTCTGAAAACCAATTATGTCTTATTTAAGGATCTGGCTGATAGGCGACCGTGCTCAATTACACGATTAGATTAAGTTTAATAGATAGAAAAAAATCTCAAAGTTACCCCTTTTTGTTATGTTTTTTCAATACTATGATTAAACTGCTGATATTTTTAACTTTTTATTCTTGTACCTAACTAAATACATTAAATATTTCTAGTGACCTCCGTAGAATTTTCAGCTTAGAAACACCCATGAGCAAAGTTATTGATGAAAAACACGTTTTTTTGCGATCCTGCCTTCAATAGGAGTAGGATGGCTAATTGCAAACTTATGCTTGCAAGAAAGAGACGCTTGCACTTGGATAACCTGGCCAAACGTGGACAAAAAGTAATATCCATAGTGTTTTGTCGTTAAATTATCTTGTACTATAGTAAAAATATCTAAGGGCTCTTACAGACCAGCGACACTTTGGCGGTCGCAGAGGGTAGCGCGACGTTAAAGTCAATGAGCGCAACTGTCGCGCAACGTCGCGCGACCCTCTGCGACCGCAAAGTGTCGCTGGTCTGTAAGAGCGCTTAGAGTCACGTTGCAGGTACTGAACCGAGCACATGTCTCGCGTGGTTTTCGCGCGTCGCGTTTTTGCCTGCCACGAGGCTCCGCAATCCTCAATCTCTTCTTGATCTTGATCAAAAACAATTCCTGAGATTGGGATAGATACTCCCATAAACTACTTGACACTGGCGGTGGCGAAAATGCAGTGCTAAATCACATGCAAGAGTCCATTAATTATAAAAAAAAATATCAATCAATCAAATATTATACTTAATTAAAAACTTACTTTAATATCTAAACAAATGTCAAAATATCACAAAGTATTCGGTTCTTATTACCTCCAATATCCGCAAGAGAATTGCCTAAACACGGAATCGAACAGGAAATAGACAATATTTGTTCTGCATCTTTTTCGATTGATATCCAAATTGATTGACAGGATTGTTGGATTGGTGCTCTACGTCTTTAGGAGACGCATTTTAGGGTTCCGTGGTGAAATATGGAATTCTTACACTCTTAGTTTATCCGTTGGTCTGAAATTCATATCCATTTTACTCTGAGGTTGTTCAAAACAACAGCCAATACAGATAAAACTTTTATACCTAGTAGTATACAGGGTGTTAAGAAATGGAAGTGAATTATTTATATTAATGTTTGACTGTCTATGTAAAATTAAACAGTTACATACCTAATATGCACAACATTACACACCGAGGACAGGAAAGTAAGAAAGGTCTCAGATCTCATGTTTTGCAACATGTGATCTGAGGCTTTCTTATTTACTGTCCGAGGTTAGTATACTATTTTTCTCCTCGACAGAGTTGGAAAGCGGCAACTTCGTTTAGCGCAGCGGGACGACAATTGACGCTTTCCGTCCGGAGGGGAGAAAATAACCTTAACACTTCTTTTGCTACCAGCTTAACCAGCATTACCATTTACAATGCTCAAAATAACTAATACTACAATTTAAGCCTCCCCATAACTTATATTCACTCGATCTAATTACCTACAATTTTGTAAAAATGTGTAATCCTACCGTATCAATGCGTTAATGGCCCAATATACCATGTTTCTTCGCGTACCGTCACTTAAGGCACCTGTGCTCGCATAGGCTGCATGCTATTTATCAATGCACCACTATTGATGGTCGAGAGTTGCATTCATAAATATTGCGCGGGAAACAAAAAGAAAATGGCGGAGCGACTGCTCGGCGACAACTAGGAGCAGGGTTGCCAAAAAACTTGTAGGTATTAATTGAAAGAAATAATATTAATTTATTTGAATCTCCAACACATTCATTTTTTTATAATCTAAAGATTACGAGTAGTCAAGTGTTCTAATCTTCGAATTTAATAAAATGGTATGATTGCCCTTTTTAATATGCTGAAACTTTTTTAAGGGGATTATCAGACAGTCAAACTGGGCAACTTTCTCTATGGCACAAAAATATAAATTGCGGAAAAAAAAATCTGTTGTTCCATACAAAACTGCAATCCTACTTGAGCCAAATGTATGGGATTGGTTTTTTTTTTCCCGATTTTGAGAGAAAGTTGTTCACTTTGATGGTCTGATCATCCCCTTGTCCAAAAGTGTCAGCATATTAAAAAGGACCCTGTATAATCCCACAAGGATATTGCTTAAAATTTGGTATAGCATGATCACATGGGAAGAGCTTGACAGATTGATAACCAGCAATGGGCTAACACGCCAATAATAAATTTCAGGCTCGCGATTAGCTCATGAATGTAAGCCATTCCAAATATCTAGATGGTTGTGCTTGACGTAATTGTTACATTTTATTTACGGTTTATTGATATCCAGCCCTGGAGTCTTATTGTGTACCTACCTAGTTCAATCGGCATAGTGTATTTGGTAGTTCTCTTTTTGGCAGATCTAGTTAATTATTTCAGACAATAATTATGATTATCACAAAAACAAGAAAATTACAAAAAAATTGCCTGGTACTGTCACAATAAGTAATCGATTTTGTAAACGTTATGCTGAAAAACTTACATATTTTAATAGGTAGCCCAGTCTTCTTTCGGGTGAAATAATCCGCATAAATATAATGCAACAATGTTCTTTAAAGTGTTAAATTTTGAAAATCAACAAATCACTTTGCACAGCCCTACCTCCTAAGCGGTCAGCAATTAAAACAAGTTTAAAATCTCGTTTAACTGACAAATTGCAATAAATAAGAATACTTAAATCTCTACTGCGCGATTTAGTCACGCTCTTTTCTACTTAAACGTTATCCGTAGCCTTTATTTTCAACTGCATAAAGATCATTCTTGAACGATAAACGTTATAATGTATTATGAGCAAACAAAGTTGTATGAAAAAAATAACATTTTCATAAAGGATAGTCATTTTTTTAGTAATTACTTTTATAATTTTGCTACTTACTCGTAACTCTATTCCTTTACTAGTTTTAATTACTATTTAAATTTTACCCAACTTAAAAAGAGTTCTTCTGTTTTTTACAGAGATCCAGGCAGGAATCGAACCGCCTGCCGACAGCCGTCTTCAGGAGATTTCTTTGCCTTTATGCACCTCTATTTACTAACCAACCAACCCTACAGACGGTGACCTGTCCAAAAACCTTATTCGGACCATTCCAACATGAAAAAAAAAATAGCCAAATCCATTCTCATAAGATGCGCTTACCAACAAACAGCATTAAATTTGAATATACAGGACGTCCCACGGCGATGCCACACGGAGGGAAAGTACCTTAAATATTAAAGATAGGATATTTTACTGAAAAAAGACATCGTTTAATTTTTAATAATAAGAAGAACTGCATTCACAGATTTTTTAAAAATCGCCTACCTCAACCGGTATCGAACCCGCCAAATGTGAAAGTAAAATTACATGTATTTTATAATAGCGTTTGAAAGGGCTACTCATAAGCATTATTTTTTCCTAAATAACCTAGCTTATTAAATGAAACTAAGAATATAAAAAATTAAATTAAATTAAAAAAAAAAAATTAAAAAAAAAATTTAAAATTTAAAATTTTACATTTTATTTAAAAAAAAAATTTTTATCAAATGCTCAAAATGAGATCCGTTCTGTTGTATCTCAAGTGGGTAGGTCTTTGAAATGATAATGTTAATTGTTGGAAGCATGGCCAAGTCAGAGGAAATTTCTCTGAACAAAATTTTAAATAAAATGTAAAATTTTATGATCTTAGTTTCATTTAATAAGCTAGGTTATTTAGGAAAAAATATTGCTTATGAGTAGCCCTTTCAAACGCTATTATAAAATACATGTAATTTTACTTTCACATTTGGCGGGTTCGATACCGGTTGAGGTAGGCGATTTTAAAAAAATCTGTGAATGCAGTTCTACTTATTATTAAAAATTAAACGATGTCTTCTTTCAGTAAAATATCCTATCTTTAATATTTAAGGTACTTTCCCTCCGTGTGGCATCGCCGTGGGACGCACTGTATAAATATGCCCGTTAATATTTTTATCAAAATAATTGATTGATCTGGATACTTGATCATTTTAATTACAAACATTTAAAGTACAAATGAACCAACGTGTGGGAAGTATAACCCAGTGCATCATTTTGGGGAACCGTTTAAATCAATCAAGCTAATTATAAGATCGATGCATTTAATTGCATTCAATGAAGCAATTTGTAAAAGCAGCTTTCGCGACAGTGAAGCCGTTTAAGAATTACTTTAATTTTCACAAGAGACACTTTACAACCTTTGTAATTTGGATACGATCATATTCTGTCGAGCTTAGATCAAAATAAAATGAATGGATAGGCCTAAAGCGCGGTAAGTTGAAGCAAACTACTGGTGCACTTGGTACATACAAACTAGCGCCATTATCTGTCAAATCTAGGGCACTTGCATACAAATTTGAAGTAAACCCTGGAATTGGCTTATACAGCCACGAACGTCGGTGTCTAAACCAAACAGACGCTGATTGAAACATCTATTTAGATGAAATAAGGCCCATGATGATGACAGGATGTCCCATAAATAATGGTCCAACGTTAAGGGGAAGATAGTTTATCTAATTACTTACCTAAAACCAATTTAAATTATATTTAAAAAAACACTGGGGTAGAGACAAATTGATCGCCATCATCAGCTACGATCCTGGCACACCTTTTTTTGCCTCTTCCAGTCTTAGGTCGTTTTATACATGCTCTCCGGTTGTACATAATCAAACATTGACTGCACAAAAAGTCGATCAATTTTTAGTATCAAAACGTCTTTCACATTGTTGCAATCATAATCCTTTTTTATAAATCAACATATTGCTCCTTGAAATTAGGGAATTGAGAAAAACTCGGACCACTATTATCTATCTGACAGGCACATTTTAAAGATTTCAATGCCATCCATCATTCACATCCAGGAAGCTGGAAAAGGTTTTGCTCACATCACTGAACAATTTTCTTTTTATGAAATCGCCTCATTATTCTTCGTGTAGATCTACATTGCGGTAGTTCAAAGGTTAAGCCAGTATAACGCATAACATGCTAAACTTCGATTAGAAGATATTTATTTGTCCTTCGTTCCTCTACCTCTCATAAGCAAGTCCGCAATAAATAACCTAAGTAACAGTAGCATAGCTTATCAAAGACATTATAATACATGGTATCAATGGAACGGAGGCGTTGTACTTTTGTTCTGTTTGCTATCTCCTGCCGATACTGCGTGCCTTCACGCAAAGAGCTCGCTATATGAGTAGGATAAGAGCGTTGGACTGCCTGTTCATATTTGTTTGTTTTTCTAAAGCTTTAAAGGCTGGCTGTTCACTGAAGATGTGCGATGTAGTCAAGTTGTGTGCGAGGAAAAGTAACCAATCAGATCACTCCATTTTTAATATATCAAGCTAATTAGCCAAAAGCTCTCTACGTAGGTGGCCAAAGCCAGTATAATCATTTTCATTATCCATCTTCGCTTATAAATTAAGTAATCACATCTGCATTCAACTTCCCTTCAAAACCTGAAATTTGACCCAAAGTCAATAATCTTCATAACTGCGACTCCAAACAGTAAATGTCCAGTTCGGAACCAGATCATGTCATACAGTATTAAATTATTATTACTCACGACATCATTAAGGCTCTCCCATACACGCCTCATCAATTCAAGTTACATTGTCGGTGAAAAAACCGGACACGCGGAACTGTATCAAACCGTAAATAAATCAAATTGGCCTCGAAAACTCCTTTGTGCTTTCGGCAATTTTCGCCCATTATCTAGGGCTGTCAGACATGCTGTTTATGGGCTGGACAGCGAATACGGGACAGAAGAGTGACCGGGCTAAACGAGCAAGCCAACATTTTCACTACGTTGTATGCACAGTATTCATACTTTGAAGAGAGTGACATTATTCAGTTGAATGAAGATTGCACGTAGCTTTGTTAGGTCGAACGTCACATTTGATAGTCTAGTCTTACTTGAAGGACCAGCATAAAACTGATAAATATCAAATATTATTATTAGTACTTACATAGGTACTAAAAAAGGGATGGATATTTAAACAAGCATTTAATTGTAAAAATTACATGAAATTTTTTTTCTTTCGCGATGATACTCGTAGTTTGTTATAGACAATGAAGAAAAAAAAATCTTTTTAATCTTGCAGCTTTAAAAAAAAACAAAATATCAAAAAGGTTCACATAAAACAGTGTTGCGAAAAATGTACATAGTTAATTACTAATAAATTTTAATTGCAATTACTCAATTACTTTTTTGGTTACGATTATAAATGTATGATTTTAGACGGTAGAGAATAACAATAATAGCCATATTTTACAAAAGTATGTGTATAATTACTTTTAGTCCAACAATGATACAAGACAATCATTTTTACGGGACAAACGGTAACAAAAGCGTTATGCTTTATGCCAACCCTAACATTATCGGGATCTTTCTGCCGCAAAAAGACCAATTTAGGTCGCGTTTTCGACTTTTTTTAACCCTTCAAGTCCCGTAAGTACAAGATCACGAGGGCATGCATATAATTGTTGCATTCATTGTTCTCCGAGATAAACGCGGAACAAGCTTTTGTGTTTAATTAAGAATTTTGCTGGGCGCAAGGGAAATTGGATCGATTTTAATGTTGGTTAAACTTTTTTTGCAGAGCGGTATGTCAGTTCTCTTTATTGAAGTTATTTTGGCGCTTAATTAACTTGAATACTTGTAGTTTTTTGTTTTCGGAAACTCAGAAGGTTGCCCTTATTCTTATCAAAGTAAATGCATTGAAAAATTTACGATACTGTTTATGACTGCGCAGACACAATTTAAAGTTATGTGGGTGATTTTAGCAAGACATCCCACGAGAAAATTGCATAATAGGGGGAGGACAATGACAAGGATAATAATTGATGATGCCATGCTATACGAAAGCTGGCAAGACTTTTCAGAACAAGCGTCGTAAAAATCCCAGCTGTTAATACCTATATGACGCACGTCACTAAAGCTCAACACAGTGACAATTAGAATAATACGTTATACAGGGTGTAAAAAGACATCTCCCAAAAACTCAAAGGGGTGAACCCTATTAGGGGTATTAGATTTGACCACCACCCTCACTATATTATGGGATTGTACAGTAGCGGAGACGAAAGAGGTTTCTGATGATGGTGTATTACAACTACAATTTATAGCCAATCTCAGTGTTTCAGATTTCCAGTACCACCTAGACACAATCCGCACAATACACTAACCAAGCAGTACCTACCGACAACACAAACTAGAAAATTAAAGTTAGATAAATGTAGTACTGAATTACACTAAAGATTGAAAAATGTTGCTTAAAAATTCTGCATACTCATGCATAAACTCACGACTGTCAGAAACATTGCTACACCTACCGAACCACCGAATTTTGTTCAGACTTGAACCCTCAACCTGCCAGTCTAGGCCTATGCTTCCTTCCAACTTAGCTACCGGAACGGAACTTCACCGACATAGGTCCTGCAGTTTTCAATCTCTTGCCTCCATAAGGGACATACTAAATCGATCGAATCAATCACACACACACAAATCCGCTCAAAACAGCTCAAAACATTTCGAATGCATATTAATCAGCGGTAGCAACGGCCAAAGGCATCACTGCTAAGGAAGCAGTAATGCTTATTACAGCGGTTAATGCGCCATATCTGTGATGTCAAAGCGACCTAATAGAATTAATGAAAGAACTGTAGTAACCGGCCTAACCCGAGAAGTCTACGAAACTTCAGTATAGGACGTTGCTGGGACTACGCGGTGTATTGGGTCTGCTTTGTAGGATCTGTTGTAGTGATCATGTTATCGATTGGTTTCGATACTGTTAGATCATAGTACCTATCAGTACCTAGTCCTCCAACCTACACATAAACCTTCATTAAAATTCCCAACAAATCATAGAGCGGGATGTGTTATGACGTAATTGAAGACATGACACCAGCCCAGGGCTAGGCGACAGTTCTAGTGGCTAGTAGCAAGTAGCAAGTTGATAGTTTCTACGGACACAGGACGTTCTATGAATAAATTAGTGCCCACTGGCCGCTTGAAATTACCCATTTTGAATAAAATTACTTATTGTGGTCAGGAGTTGCGAATTGTGGATAGAACGCGATTTCCGACAGCTTAGCTAAAATTGCTACGCACGCTTAGTGGCTTTGCTAGTGCAGAATTCGGTTTAATAAACCATTATTTCCAATAACGCAAGCATTTACAGAGTGAGTAGATCAGTACTGGTTTAAGGTTAAGTTAAGTTATGTTTTGGATTTGCCTCATTCTGGAATTTTTGACAAAACTGTATTCTTATTTTCCTTCCAAATATTGAATCTTTGAATCTTCTTTAGGGACGAACAAACATACACTCAAAAGTCAAAAGTCAAAATTTTTATTCAAAATAATATCACATAGATAACTTTCTGACGTCATTTTTGATTCTACCACCGCTTTGGAAGGTGTTCTGCTGTAGAGAAGATGCGGCCAGAAACTCTACAACACACTTCTTTTAAACAAAACAAAATATACAAAGTACAAATATTGAATTACATAGTGTAACATTGTCAAGACCAGACATTTTGGTCATTCAAATAATCATCGAGTTTATAGTAACCTTTTTTACAGAGGACTTGTTTAACATGGGATTTAAACTTTTTGTCTGGCAAGTTTAGAATATCCTCTGGTATCTTATTATAATAGCGTATACAGTGCCCCATGAAAGATGTGTTGACCTTACTGAGTCGAAAATGTGGGAACACTAATTTATTTTTATTTCTTGTATTGTAATAATGAACGTCACTGTTTTTGGGAAAGAGAGACAAATTTTTGCGAACGTATAAAATATTTTCGTAAATATATCGACTGTAGAAAGGGAATTAAACTGAATTAAATCCCTAATTTAATCCAAACTACATAGCTTACGAGTTTATTTCATTTCATTCAAAAGCTCCATATAGAGTCAAAAAAGCATATAATAATTATGTAGTCTTCTGAATCTGTAACTAACTTAAATATCTTGGACATTGTCACACAGATTATCAAGTTCAATTGAAAGTGCGAGAATCTATTTGGATTATGCAACGATATTGAACACGTGAAATACAAACATCCATAGTCCCATTGAAAGTGCGAGAATCTAGCCCTGATTATGTTGACAAAGATATTGAACACTAATTCAAACATCCATGACCCATTATTAATATCGCGTCGTCTCTCTGACAGCCAACATGTCAATTCGGACATAAATTCGTAAAAAATTGTACGATACATTTAACAGGAGATTATGTGCACTCAACGCAATGTAAGTATTTTGTTTTTATGAGTGATTGAAGCTTACCCTCTACAAAAATTTATTCTTCGCCACTGGTGGTGGTTAGTAAAGAGATAAGTGAAGTAGAAAGTTTGAATTAACTAGAAGATTGTGTGATTCACACGTTGTAGACCACAGACGCCACAATATAGAAATGAGCACTAACAGTATGGGCACTCGCCCGCAATCGAATTAGTCGTACCGCAGATTAGCGATAATGGGTTACAACAAGCCAAATACAAGCTTAAAATACATACATACATACATACATATGCTCACGCCTATGTCCCACTACTGGGGTAGGCAGAGACAATAGATCGCCACATGCTACGATTCTGACACACATCTTTTGCCTCCTCAACATTCATAAGTCTCTTCATACATGCTCGTCGGTTCCGGGTACATTTTATTTGGCCCTTCTTCAGTACGCATCCTATTTGGTCACCGTACGTGCGCCTAGGGCGACCCCTTTCAACCATTCCATTCACACTTTACTTGTAGATTTCATACGTCAGCTTAAAATGTTTTACAATATAAAATGCATTTATGTAGGTATCATTAATTTCTATCATTTCATTACATAGGTAACTAAGATTCTGTTCATCCTGTAAAAATAAGGCTGCAATTTTATGTAAACACGCTTCAAGATATTTCTAGTTTTTAAAGAACAAATAAAATTTTATATAGATCGATACAGCAAACTAATTTAAAATTCAAAATCAACCTACAAGCTCATAACTCAAGCCAGCTAATAACATAATGAGACAACATTACAAATCATTTTTCTATTTACAATAAACAAATTGTTTTCCACCGGTAGCTCAGTAGCGACGCAGCGGTCGCTCGGGGCTGCGTACGCGCAGCGCAATTACCGGGAACGGTCCGAAACAGCCCGAGGGTTACCTGCTTGATAGACGTTAATTGTTCATGAGAGAGTTTAATTATTGAAGGGGTTTTGATAAAGAAATTTTCAATGATATTAATTGGATCGTTAATGCGAATTCGATTTTAAATACCCCTAATTCCCCTAACAAGTGGCGACCGGCTCACACTCCGTCACACTGGACAGAGTTTCGGTACTACAAGTGAAACGTGGACTTTCTGAGCTTTCAGAATGTCTCTGACTACCCCCTCAGGGACTATAGTCGTGAGTATATGCTAAGTTAGTTTTTACGCAGTCATTATAATTTACTACTCAATAATAATACTTGAATCTAAACTCTACAGTGATTATACAATGAGTTAAAAAATAACCTAGTAATATTTAAAAACGGCTGTCCCATACATTTAAGTCGAGTTGGTAAGTCCTGCAGTTTTGTATGAAACAGCAGATATTTTTATTTTTTCTTTATGTTGGCTCTGAAAGTGGTTCAGTTTGATGGTCTAAAGTGCAAACCACCCTTTTAAATATTACTAAGATGTTTTCTTACACCTTTTATATAACAAGGTTCATTAAGTCGGTTGAAACCATTAACTTAAAAGTAAAACGTTAGTACTAATAGAAGGGAAACTCTCTGGTCAGTTTAGATACATTTTAATATACTTTTCCTCAATAATTATACAAAACTATCGGAGCGGTACAGATTTGTGTATGCGCGTCGCGCGGGGAGCGGGGAGGAAGTGACGTATGTCTTGTCAACTTCAGAGTGCAGAAGGGCGATCCATAGAGCACGCAGAGGAGTCCGCCAGAAACCACTTTTCCGCTAACAGTACCTATATTAAAAAGTTACAAATTAGGACTAACACCTACGAAATATTTCATGGCCCCAGATGTAGATAACAAAAATATAAACATTCTTACATAATTTTATACAGAAGATAATGGGGGACAATTTACGTATCTAACAGCTTGAATATAAAAGCGAAACTCGTAAAATGTCGATAAACGCACAGACAAGTGGCGTTCGTTCAAGAATAGGTGAGGTGTAATAGTTGATAGGCCAAGTTTAATTGTATGCCTCGAATATTTAAAGTCTATACCTAAGTTACTGTACCGATTACATTAAATTTTTAGTAGAACAAAATAACAAATTCGTAATTTTTACTGTTCTGGTTCAAACAGTTTTTAATAGTATAATAATATCAGCCGTCTCTGTCCCATTGTTGGGTAAAAACCTCCTTCTGTTCTCTCCATTCATCCCGGTTTCGCGCTTCGATAGGCCAGTTCTTTAAGAACCTATCAATTTTGTCCCGCCACCTTATCAAGGTCTGCCTCGGTTTCGTTTTTTCGGGGACTAGTTGGTTGTAATTTCGGCCCATAGGTCATCTGAAATGCGGCAGACATATCCAGCCCAATCCATTTTAGGTTGGCAGCGGTGATGGCGACTTCTATCAAGTTTGGGTTCTGGACCGAATGATCTCATTTCTGACCCGGTCCGGTCGATCAGTAGCCCTTTGACAAACCTTTAGCCTTGAAGTTAGACAAAGGAATTTATCTTGCCATTATTATCACCTCCAAAAACCAAGTTTGTTGTAGCTCTTGAAAATCTTGTATTTACCATACATTGAAACTTGACTCACTTTTACGTGCATGCTTTTAGCCAGATAAAAATACAATTGAAATAAAATGAAAAAGGTCTGTGTCGCCGACAGAGGGCGGTGTAAAAAACTCATTTTATTTGTCGACAAGACAGTTATACTGTATTCATAGTGGACGATTAAGGCTGAGCTGCACTTTAAGGTACCGCCGGGGCCTATTTATAGTTTTATGTTAGTTGACCAGGAGCTGCGTTGGGTTTTACGTTTTATTTTAGAAAGCGTGTAATTTTAAGGTTAAAAGCTTTATGCTTGAAGTGAAGAAGTTCTGATGCGTATGTGAAGTCCGTAAATTCACATTGGGCACGCGTAAAGGATTTTCACACGGTGACACATCAAGCTATACAAAACCGCGCAAGCTGGCCGCATAAGCTGGCCGCGCGTAGCCCGAGTAACGTATAACGTCGCGCGGCCAGCTTATGTTGGTTTTGTATAGCTTGATGTGTCGCCGTGTGTACGCTCACATACCCTTACCGTAAGTCTATGCCCTACCGTGAGAGACACATCTGGAAGCAAAATGATGATGACGATTGTGGTTCTGGAGATGGAAAAATTTACAAAATTCAAACAGAAGAGACCTATAAGTATTTGGAAATAAAATTGTCATGTGTGTTCTATATTCAGCAGTGGAGTAGCATGGTCTGTAAAAATACTTTATTATACATTTTTTTTTTTATAATTTTATAAACTCAATGATCACTAATGAGTACAATTGCGTCGAGAGTTTGAAGATTTTTCTAGTATTATTCTAATTACACATTCACTTTTATTTGGTCTGAATTCTCTCAACGATAATTTTCAATTTCGATTCCCAGTCCACAAAATGTTTTGTAATCTGGTTGATTATCGACTCATTATAAAATAATTTTCCATTTTGTCCGTCCTTGCCAATGTTCTAGGATTCAAGCACATTCTTTACATTATTTTGTATTACAATAATATTATAAATAACCGTGATATTTAAATGATCAGTGTGTAGGTAACCCATAAATAAATAGAAAATGATAATAATTTGGTGATGACTGTTAATTTTAGATTGTATTGCTATCTATTTTTTATCTAATTATGGATACAACAAAGTACCTACTTGTTTCGTCTCCAAGGCTTGTGCCAATTTTTTTTACGATTGATTTTATGTAGGTTGTATCTGTCAACTGAAGGTGATTTTTGCAAAGTGGTGTGTACTAATACCATGGAAATTTCTTGACTAACACCTTCTTTGGTTTTAATATTGTTTTCGTTAGTCTATGTAGCAATAACGAGAAACAAAAAAAAACTAATTAAAGCCTTTAATGAAATACCGCAGATTCTGTTGACAAAGGGAAACTTAATTTATGCGGCAATGCATCCAAGATCGAATGGGCATTTTTCAAAATGGCATCCGACATCCATCGTTAAGATAAAGTAAAATAAAATACAAAGAAACTCCTTAGATAAAACCAAACAGAATAGTTTACAAATAGTGTAAAAAAAGCACGCCGCTTTCTAAATTTTTTCTTTACGACTTAAATATTATATAGGTATTTAATAATCATAACCATATTCTCACGACACGAATATATTCCCCAAGGGGGTAGTCAGAGATATTATGAAACCTCAGAACAACCACGTTTCACTAGTAGTACCGAAACTCTGTCCAGTGTGGCGGGGAGTGAGCCCGTTGCTTTTTATAATGGACAATGGGTACAATACATGCCTATAAATGATGATATTTAATAATTGTATTTATTAAATGAATTTTTTTACAAAACTAACATTTTAAAAATAAAAGTATCCAAGGTTGTCTGTATGTAATACTCGTGCTATAAAATAAAATAAGGTGCAATGCAGTTTAGGAATTAGGAGTTTAAATTATTAAAGCACCGTTTTAGTTATGCGGGCTTTAAGAGTTTTGTGTACTGAAGACAATCCCACCCATATGAGTCAGTTTTAACATTGCATATACGTAAACGAGATGCCGTTAATCTGTGACCGAGACCTAGCCCAAAACTCAGGAAAGCTAAGGGGTGACCGACAGCGCTCTGCCCTATTGCCCAGCTATGCAATCTGTTTTGTGGATGACAGTGATCAAAGAATAAAGTTCACTGGACTCAATTCAACAAATACTTACGCGGTAAGCGGCATGTTCCTCTTTTGGTTTTATCTAAAAATTTCTCTGTTAATGTTAACTTCACGCTACATGAATTACGTTGGTTTTCAAAAAGGTATTATTGTAAAATATATTTCGCATTTGAATGCATTTACATGGTTAGTTAGTATAAGTGACAAATTGATGATGGCGACTTCCTTACAAACATAATTATAATCTATCTTAGTTTTAAATTACTCAAAATAGGAATACCTATTATATAAGTACCTCAAAAGTACAACCACTTTCGACAACCTGTTTTTTATGATTTTAAAGATTTGTCAAATAACGAATAATTATTTTTGCTTGATTGCAGAAAACAAAGCATCTAGAAATTAAGGAAAAACTGCAGTACAAAAGACATCAACGATACCTTCACAGTCTTTCGTTTGACAAATTTTGTCTGATTGTTACAATTTAACGCTTAAACAGCTGCTGACCCGATTTCAATAAAATTTCACTGACATAAATTATAATAGATTCAAGTAGCTATGAAAAGGTGCATTGGCTACTTTTTCGATTACGAAACGAATTCTAAGCCGTGGCCAAAAGCTAGTCTGAAAATAAAATGTAAAAATTATTAATGTTTCTAAATCGTTAACTAATTATTGATCTTAAATTAAATGTTCATCAACATCAAGATCATCATCATCAGTCTATACAAGGTGTTACAAAAATACAAATAAACATTTAAGGGGGTGGTTTAGACCATCAAACTGAACAACTTTCATTATGGGACCAATATCGAAATCGCGAAAAAAAAAATATGTTCAATACTCTACAAATCGACTAGACTAAAATATGTATGGGATATCCGATTTTTTTTCGCGATTTCAATGTTGGTCCGAAGAGAAAGTTGTTCAGTTTGACGGTCTGAACAACCCCCTTAAGAGTTTTAAATATTTATTTTTACTTATGAAATACCTTGTATAATACCTAAGTCCAATAGGCCAGCTGTCATTGATAAGGCTGAAAAGAAACTGGTCGTACTCCGCTACGCGACTCCAGTCGAGACTAAAATATTCACAAGCTTAATAATCACAAAGTTTTCTCTAACAATCAATAGGCGGGTTTTCAATAAAGCGGGGCCAATAAAACGACAATAGATTACAAAGGGGACAGTGAGGTAGTTGTCCCGTCGATTTATGGCTCGTCACATAGACAATAAATAGTGATTTTCGCGTTTCTCCGCGCGACACGCATAGGGATAGAACGTAACTTGAATGTCGTGGAAATAATCGGGACGCGGGACCAAAGATTCCAAGACCGATTTTCTTTAGTTTTTGACCATCATTATCTTTTTAAAGATATTTATTTTTGGATATTAGAGACTTCTACCAATATTGGTTTTATTACCAATTTATCCGACAAGACAAGACATTTTTGTACAATTTGTATTGTTATCTAACATTATCAAAAATTTTGAAACTCTCAGAATGCTGATTGGCTTACAATAATGGTATCTAGATCTATAGAAAACCTAAGATTGTTTTACGTGAATAGAAAACGCATTCCAAATTTCCAATGTGTCTATGTGTTTTTTGGGCGTTTATAGAGTTGGGATTACTTTTTTTTTTCATTTGTTGTCATCATGGGAACGTTTTTCTTAGGTTATTCGTATATCAACAAAAACATGACTTACTTCTCCACTTCTCCATTCTTGGCAAAGTCAAATTCTTTGAAACTGGACATAAAAACTCAACACTTTACATTCTACCGTCCCTTGTCCCGCAAAGCACGTACACCATTGTACTGCATATAAGGCTGAGAGAAGCATCTTGATATTTTTATACGATACTAGACTCCATTGTGGGCCTAGGAACTGGTAAACCTGGTTAACTGTTATTTGTAGCTAGTACCAGTACTAGCCTCGTCGGAGCTTACGGTTCCGTGTCAGATTCACAATTGAGACCGCGAGAATGTCGATCGGATTAGCCGATACGAGTATGTTAATACTAGGTTCCTTTTTGTGTTACTTTTATATTTTTATTGGAGTGGACTAGTAGTCTGGGTTCAGTAGTTTACCTACCTATAGTATGTATGGTATGTATATATAACAAATAAGTTATCTTTCTATGTTTTTATGTGTATCGATTAAAAAATGCCACCCCTTCAACTCAAACGGTCCAGTTAAGATTAATTAGAATTAATGATAATCTCCGGAATGACGTGATATTGCCGAGGAAATACAACGTATTATGTTAACGTCATGCAATACATTTTTTATGATAAATTTAGCAGCAAGTATTTCAGTTATCTGTAAATGAAACAAAGATTTTTGGAGGTATACTTTCATTAAAGAACACTAAATAATGTACTATAATTACATTACATAACATTTAATGTTCAAGACGGCAAACTCGGTTTGGCTTTTCTCTAAAAAACAGTTTTTGTAGGAGAAAAGCCTTACCCAATGAGCCGACCCGAATAGCTGTGTAGTACGCCTTAAATTTCTGCGCTAGAAAACTCATATATTTAAGCTTTGAAGTACTGTCCCAAGTAATAAATTATACGCCACTTGTGTGGTCAAGTACCAAGAACTACGAATAAGAGAATCTCTTATTCGTAGACCAAGAAGTATTATCCCAAACAATATAATATCTCAAAGGCTTCACGATCCTGCACGTATTTACCTCAAGTCCTTGATTGTTGTCTGATTTACGCCTCTCATTTGCAAGCTATACTAAAACTAGTAAAATAAGGAAGGCTCGACCATTTAATTGTCTAATTGATTGCGGAATTGAAGTATTGAATGGTTGTGTAATGATTCCCTTTATTTAATTGAAACCGGTTTTGTCTTTAGTGCCTTTTATTTTTGCTGTAGAACAAGCAAGCGGATAGATAGCAAAAGAGAAAACCATCTCATTTGCAAAAATTATTTTTTTTGCAGGCTGGGGGTTTATATTTGTATATGGTGGTAGCTTATTATCATACTAAGAAAAACAATCAATACAAACAAAAACAACACAACAAACAAATAAAGAAAACAAAACAAAACGTCTTCGTCTTCCCCACAAGGTAGACTGATGACCTGGTGAAGGTGGTGGGAATACGTTGGATGAAGTCAGCGCACGACCGGTCGTTTTGGCTATCCTTTAGAGAGACCTATGTTCAGCAAAAGACGTCCCAACTTGACTAATTGATACTAAAGAAGCGAAAGAGGTACCGTGTATCAGGATCGAATTAGGAGGTGATCTGTTGTGCCCATGAGAGACCAGCTATAAGTATAGAACAAAACATGATGTTGTTTTTGTGTACAACGAAGAATCTAAGAAAATCCTAACACGACACTCCTATATCTACATTCCAAAGCCTACATACAGTATGTTCAAAGTAGCGGCTCCGGCAGAGAGTCAAACATAATGCAACTTTACTCTGGTGTTAATTCGCTAAGGCCCGCAGTATGACAGGCCGGTAGAGGCGAAACTACAAAAGATATAGCATTCATTGCGTTGGAATTGAGTGGATGTTCCTTGAAAAAGTTTAGATGCAGAAAAGTTACTGTATCAGAAAGAGTATAAGTACCTAAGGATTAAGGATATAAAAAATGTGTGTAACAACCTAAAATTATAAAAAACATGCTGATCTATTGGCCCCACTAGCACCAACCTGGCAATTAACTTTGATATAAATCACCATTTTGGTTTCATTCTAAACTAAATATCTTGGGTTACCAGTTTAGCCCGGAGTTCATTGCTAAATGGGGCTTTTCGTACGTTTTATTTCCTGCTATCTAAACAAGCATCCACGATAAGACAACTTCTCAAAATTTTGTGGCCCGCGAATCCGGTACCCATGCCCTGCCTATGGGAATAGGCAGTAAATGGGAATTTACTGGTATTTTTGGTAACTAACAAATCTATTGAGATAATGCACCTCGACCCATAATTCGAATTTCAGTACGTAACAAGTAAAGTTAGTATTTTAGATTTAGAAAAATCGAGTTATAAGTCAACCATCAGAACAGAAAAGTGTTTCGAATAAAATAGATAGCCCAACAATTATGATGATGATAAGAATAAGATAACCTTGGTTTTAAACAATCTACAAGATCTGTAACAGGAATCTCAAATAAATACCAAAACGTAGCATAAGCTTTGGTTCAACTTGTGTGGTGATTTTGGCGATATCGCGCGTGTTTCCAAGACCTATACTAAAGATATCGTCTGTATGGGCTAGTTCCCTTTGCCTTGAATATAACCTACAAGATGACCTTGTATGTATTGTACCCACTGTCCATTAAAAGTGGCGACGGGCTCACCCCCCGTCACACTGGACAGAGTTGCGGTACTACTGGTGAAACGTGGATGTTCTGAGGTTTCAGAAGATCTCTGACTACCCCCTCGGGGAATTTAGTCGTGAGCATATGCTTATGCTTATGACTGTCAATTAGAACTTTTTCAGTCTTTAGTGAAATTATTTCGAAGATCCTCACAAATCGAACATCAGAAGGACATGCGTGCGACGGGCTATAATAGTCTTGATATTTTCTTTATCTCGGTGGTTCGCAGTGTTCTCCGCTTACTATTACCTGTTTGCGGATTATTCGCAAATATTACGATACTGACCATGTTTCTCGGCTTTCATTAATAATGGTATGGATACACTAACATTTTTGAATCGATTGTTCTTTGAAAATTGAACTAACAACATTCTAGCCATGTTTTGACCGTGAATTTGATATGAATTTCACCGTGATAGATGTCGGTCTCACATTATATCATAATCTGCGAGATTAAATCCCACTTGATACTAAACATTTTTTCGAACTTTATTTTGAGATTCACATTACGATATTTAAAAAAATCATGTCTGCGTTCTTGTAAGATTGATTATGACTGGTACATAGATTAACGATTTGGAATATAGTAGTTAGTACGTAGTAGAGTTAGTACGTAGAGTAGAGTTTTCATATAATCATTAATCTTTAGAGTTTCTGGCCGCATCTTCTCTACAGCGACAACACGTTCCGACGCGGTGGTAGCTTAAAAAAGATTTGACGTTTAATAAGTGTGCTTCAAGCTCCTATATTGAATAAATTATATTGACTTTTTTTTTTTGACTTTTGAATCAAATGTAAACATTTTAGACAAGTATTTTGTGAAAATTACCAAAAAGGTCCCTGCTACACATCTAGTAAAACCACGGGTATAATATTAAAGTTTTCAGGTTTTTCTGAAATTTCGATATACAAGGTGTTACAAAAATACAAATAAACCTTTAAGGGGGTGGTGTAGACCATCAAACTGAACAACTTTCACTATCCAACCAATATTGAAATCGCGAAAAAAAAAAATTATGTTCTATACTCTACAAATGACTAGAGCTAAAATATGTATGGGATATAAAATATATTTTTTTACGATTTCGATGTTGGTCCCATAGAGAAAGTTGTTCAGTTTGACGGTCTAAACAACCCCCTTAAGAGTTTTAAAAATTTATTGTTACTTATGAAACACCCTGTATAGGCGGTACTCAACAAAACATCAGATCCTGAACCTTTCTTCCAATTATGTTTCTCACCTGTGTACACAATCTTTAAGCTTCTACTTTGTCTCAGAATGATCTCAGTACATCTCGACGGAGATACGGTTAAGTGTTCAATTTCATTTGTGTCCTTTATTATCCCTTCAAATGGAACATGCCTTAGTTCTTTGTTTTTTGCCAACAAGAAATCTTATTGTTTTTTATTAATCATAATCTCTTAAGTGGTTTTGTTTGCCTTGTTGTTTATTTTGTTGGTTTTCATTTTTCATAAAATTTTTGGCAATAACCTTCCATCCATGTCAGTTCGTTCCATGGAATAATCTTTTCTATTTTTCTGGGTGGCAAATGCC
The DNA here is from genome assembly GCA_963693445.1 of Agonopterix heracliana. Taxonomy (NCBI): domain Eukaryota; kingdom Metazoa; phylum Arthropoda; class Insecta; order Lepidoptera; family Depressariidae; genus Agonopterix; species Agonopterix heracliana. Next base: position 8,824,175 of record OY856321.1, read on the forward strand.
CTGTAGGAGAAGGACTTAGCAGAAGAACCTGTGTAAATGGTTCGATATGAACACCAACTCATTATACGTTAGGGTTGTAGTCTTCAGGGTCCGAATAGCCTTAATGATAGCCAACCTCCGATTGGAGATGACACCACAAGAAGAAAAAAGACACGATTTGAAGAAGAAGAAGAAGAAAATATTTTTATTTGCATACACAACAAAACACACTGACATAATTATTATAAACAAGATTGCTATATAAAAGTTGGTAGGCTCAATTGTCAAACTTAATTTACTAGGTATTTGCATTCATATGTTCTCGACTATATTCTCCGAGTTGTTAGTTAGAGTTATTATGAACCTCAGAACATCCACGTTTCACTGGTAGTACCGAAACTGACAAGTATCACGGGGAGGTATTTAGGTATTATTTATTATCCTCAAAGAAACACTTCTCTATTTTATTTTGTGATTTCTAGAACTATGGTTAGTCATGTACTACCGTAATAAATGTATAACCCTAGATAAAGTATAATCACGACAAATGAACATCCATATTCCTTCAAAAATCAACGTACAAAATGATCGCGTGAACAAGTAGCTGCATCAATAATGGCAACACCGAGACTTGAGTACTTCAATATGAAATGCAATCAGCTGAAGATAATGGCAAAAGATCGCGGGCGTGATGCATTAATCGGCGTATGTACTGCCGCGGGCAAAGCCAGATAAGAGGGCTAGTAGCGACAGAAAAACAGGAAAGGATAAATGGGTCTGATGATGTGATAAGTGAGAAGGATGGGGCGTTTTCATTTGGGTAATTAATGAGCTGAAAACGGAAATAAAAACGGTCAAGTGCGTGTCGGGCTACTCGTTCACTGAGGGTTCCGCAACACACGTTGTGACACAAAATAAAAACACTTACAAACAAACCAAAATTTAAATACAAGACCAATATAAGCTGGCCGCGCGAAATTATACATTACTCTACCTACGCGCGACCAGCTTATTTTGGTTTTGCGTAGCATGATGTGTCGCCGTGTGTACCTAATGTAGCGATTCCATAAGTACGTTACGTCAACGTTAAATCTAAGATTACTGCGTTACCTATGATAGCAACCCAAAAAGAAACATCAAATGTTACTTTTACACTGTCCTTACACTGAACTAATAAATTTCTAAGCACACATCAATGTAAATGAGTAAATGTCTTAATTATAACAGTGTAATGTGAATTAATCTAGCCAGCAAAATCAGTTCGCTGGCATCTCATCACAGATTTTGATTTAGTATAGCAAAACGACAGTAACCGGAATTGAACAGCTGCGCAAGATCTTATTGATTAGTCAATAATTAAATAGTAATAAGATCGTGAGAGAAATTAAATTAGTAGAAAAAGTTAAACGTGACTTGGGTTTTATAATAAATGTTTTTTTTGGAACGGTTTTTGTACAAAATTGAGGTGATTGAAGTGGTGAAAGGATTTTTCAATATCTGGTTTTGAATATCAGCGTAAGGTTTTTTAGACTGAGCCCATAGACTTAAACTCTAGCGATAGACTTGCCCTTTCATAGAAGCAACATGTTCCACTTGAATGAGGTGTACGCACCTGATTGATGTTCCCGAGTTCACTTCGTCACTATGGCAATGACAGACCGCAATGTGTCATTTTGTGTTGTTTTGTGTGACATGTTGTTTGTTTGAACGAGCTTGTCTATCGCTAGAGTAATATGTCTATGACTAAACCTGTTTGTGAATGTTCTTGAAATTTCTATTTGTCTTCTTTATTAAACGCCGTTAAATTTTTAAAAACCTATAAATAATACAACTGTAAAATAATATCAAAATAGTATTTTTTTATTATGCTTTTTTTTTAACTACTACCGCAACTTTTCTAAGTTCAAAGCAAAGGTATCCCCAAATTCGATTACTTTTAGACTTTAGCCCCCAATCAATATAAAACTGTCCAAGATATACCTACCTTCTTAATATGCTGACGGTTTGGGCTTTGGACGGAAAGGGATGATAAGACCATCAAACTAAACTACTTTCACTATGAGACGACCATAAAAATAGCAGGAGTGCACTTAGCTATTCGATACAAACCAACTCGACCCATGTTATGTATGAAGCAGCTGATTTATTTTTGCAATTTATATAGGATCCTTCTAAATATGCTGACACTTTTTTAAGGGGATGATCAGACCATCATACTGAACATGTTTCTCTATGAGACCAACATCGAAATCGCGAAAAAAAAATCAGCCCCTCCATACAAAACTGCAAACCTACTCGAGCCAAATGTATGGGACAGAAGATTTTTTTTTCGCGATTTTGATGTTGGTCCCATAGAGAAAGTTGTTCAGTTTGATGGTCTGATCATCCCCTTAAAAAAGTGTCAGCATATTAAGTTGGACCCTGTATGCTTCCAACGACGCTTTTAGGGTTCCGTACCCAAATGGAGAAAACGTGACTCTATTACTAAGCCTACATTGTCCGTCTGTCTCCGTCCGTCCTACCTATTTAGGGCTGTAACTTTTGAACCGTAATAGCTAAATAATAAAAAATTCAATAAGTAAAAAATTAAGGGGGGTTGTCAACAAGAAACTAGTTTTTATTTACGTTTTTTCTTCTCGCTCTATTGTAAAAACGGTAATACATACAAGCGTCAAACTTGGTGTGATTATAGAACAAACTCTACAGTATAACAAAGTATAATAAAAACTGGCAAAGTGTGAGTCGGTCTTGCGCTAATGGTCCCGGAGAAAAAGTTTTTTTTGTAAGTTAATATGTTGTGTTGTGTGGTGGTGTGGTACGGAACCCTCGGTGCGCGAGTAGACCGATTCGCACTTGACCGGTTTTTTATTTTGTTTGATAGTCTGATCATCCCCTTAAAAACCGTCATCATAATTAAGAAGTGTCCACTATTTAAAAAAATAACAGAAAATAGAATTGATTGATTGAAAAATTGAAAAATATAATATGTAATATAATATAATATAAATATAAATAAAATATAAAATCTTAACTATTATAAAACCGTAAAATCATGAGGAATAAAAAAATAGCGGTTCACTTCATATAAAGTCAAATAACATAGTATCGATAGCGCGATTTAAAAACGTACAGCGCCATCTATTGACAAAATTGTTAGTTTGTTTGTTTGTTCGCGCATCACGCAAAAACTACTGAACCGATTTTGATGAAACTTTTTTGTTTGATAGTTTATGATCTGACTTAAAATCTGGTATATAATTTGTGCGGACGAAGTCGCGGGAAAACACTAGTGATTAATAAACCTGTGTTCAAAGGAATGCCTTAATATTGGAAAAAATCTGTATTATGTGCATCTACTTTTTAAGTTGAAGTAACTTTTACTAGCGACACACACCATTGGTTAGCCAATATTAAGACCTACAATTGATTGAATATCTCCAACCTGCTTCGATTACCTAGGTCCTAGGTTATATCTGTTTGAATATAAATGTATCAAAATACAAACATTCATAAACTCACGTTCGTATTCTCTTTTAGGAAGGAAAGAAATATTAATAGAAACAACCAGCCACCTTAGTAGATATAAACAAGATTCACAATGAGTTTTTTCAGGAGTAAATTATGGGTGATACTGATAATGTTAATGTTAATTATGTTAATGTTAATGTTAATTATGGTTAATTATGTTAATGTTAATTATGTTAATGTTAATGTTAATGTTAATTATATTATAAAACCGTAAAATCATGAGGAATAAAAAAGGAGCGGTTCACTTCAGATAAAGACAAATAACATATCGATAGCGCGATTTAAAAACGTGCAGCGCCATCTATTGACAAAATTGTGTGTTAGTTTGTTTGTTCGCACATCACGCAAAAACTACTGAACCGATTTTGATGAAATTTTTTTTTGTTTGATAGCTGATGATCTGACTTAAAATCTGGTATATAATTTGTGCGGACGAAGTCGCGGGAAAACACTAGTGTTGATTATTTGCACGTCAAAACACTCCAAAAGAAACCTTATCCCTTAGTTACCTCCTACGACACCCATGGGAATAAATAGGGTAATTCTAAACTATGCTGTTCTGTTTCTATAAAGATTATTCCATCAATTTATGCATCTTTACTATTCTCACGATATTGTAATATTATTCTTCTCACCATAATAACTATAATGAACATTTAAAACAACACAAACATACCTATTATTTCGAACCAGATCATTATACTTTTAATTAGGACTCACGCTGGGCAGCTGATTGAAAAATCTTCGCTCAGTGTTGCTAGCCTTAAATATATTCCCAAAAATGTTTTACGGCTTATTTGTTATTGTCTTATAGCTAATTAATTATGTTTTTATTTTTGACATTAAATTTGTTTGTTTTTCATTTTGTTTCTAACACAGACACTCAAAGCACACAATGTTAACTGTTAAACGAGACATAGGTAAAATTCAGCTAGTTTATTCGATTAGTTTAAGCTATTTGACAGATGTGCAGTTTTATTTATTGTAAGATCTGTGGTTAATTGTACTAATTTTGGCAAATAAATAATTTTCATTTGTTATGAAAAAGGGGTTACTTACAAATTAATATCCTCAATACTTTTTATGATGTTGGTAAATTTGTGGAAATATAGTGTTAAATCAATATTATGTATATTAATTTGATATCTAATGGTATTGTCAATTCTAAGTGTTACCGAAATAACTTACGATCGATGATTGACAAGATAAACTTGATGTCATTTTCTAGGCGAAAGTTTTATAGCTACAAAAATTTTTGAAAATTAACTACCTAAGTACCTCGTTATCAGTCATCTAAGTGCCTTTCTTTCACCAGAACCTCTTTTTTTGACACTAAATCTAAACATCACACATTGATTAAAACCAAGAATGCCATCAGCAAACAAACAAGTTAAAAATAAACCAGAGTTTATAACAAAACAATACATAGAACTAATCACACACACAACTATGCAAAATTCTTGCATACATAAATAAATAAATGAAGACGGCACGGCAGGTGAAGTCACTGATTCCTTGCAGATAATTTGCCTAACTGGTTCTTATTCTGACACATTACTTGACCATGAAAACCTTGAAGTCACTAAAATATCTCTTACACCATCATCCATTGCTGACTTTGATGTACCTCTACATGATACTGCTATAGTAAGATCGCAATGTATTGTTGAAAAGGATAAAGTAACAGTTGAAGTCAAGGTAGAAAATGATGATATACCCTGGTCAGTAGCCTCATCCACACATCCTGCTGATAAGGGAGGTCTTGCGACATTTAATTATTATGATTATGTATATGTTTCAAAGAAAACGTTTTGCTTTTGTTGTCGGGGACATGTTGCTGGAAGTTATTATGTTTTTGTTCTTAAACAACTTGTCAGATTGGCGTTAAGCTTTCTTGATATGGAGATTTTTTTAAGAATCATGTCCAAGTATCTGAGGATGAAATAATAAAATACAATAAAATTGTATGTCGTGTTAAAATTATGATCATTTATAAGTTATATTTATGTTCCCGTCACACTCGATAGAGTTTCGGTACTACTAGTGAAACGTGGATGTTCTGATTTTTCCCACTCCAGGAAAATAGCCGTGAGCATTATGCTTATATGCTTATGCTTATGCGTAGGTACCCCTATTTCTCATTTACCGGAATATTGTTAGTAAACTAAAGTACCTAAATGAAACCAATAACTTTCCCTAAGAAACAAGGGGTCCACGAAAACTAAATTGGACCTTCCATGAAAAAAAGATCGGCTGATCCGAGCTGTTGTATGTAAGGTCCAAAATATTTCCTCCTTTTTGACCTACGAGTATGTTCCTAATTTTCATTATCTAAATACAAATAATATTTTTTGGGATTAGTTTTTTTTTCGACTTTAACAAATACAGCATAGGTAGCGGTTACTGCTTATTACTGCAGACTGCAGGGATCAGGGATGTTAATGACATCGGTATGAATAAGATGGGTTAAGTTCTCATTTCAACCATTAAACTAGGATCAACAGCGGCAACCACTTAAAACCTTAGACACCACGACTGATTAGGTACAGCAAATACTTGATTTCTCCTATAAAATTAAACGTAGAAACAAACAAAGTCCTACCAATTGATAATGAAGAAATTGTAGTTTAAACAAATGTACGATACAGGTAACCAATTAAAGGGTCAAAGAGTTCAAGAAAGCAAATCAAATGGTCGATGAGATTTGGAACGAAAGCGAACCGGTGTGGTCTGGCCGTGGAAATAATTTATTGTTGGTTACTACCTATAATTGGTTCATTAAATTGATATATTTGCATGTTTCTCTGTTTCTAGTACAAATGTTCATTACTTGTATACTTAGTTGAAAAGGAAATTATTTTCTGTTTGTTCGTGCATTCGACATATTGGTAGGTACCATGTTAGAAGAAAATCTATAATGTTACTAAAATTTACCATTAATCACGGACTTGAAAAAAAGGCGGACGTAATGTGACACTAAAAGATGTGAAGCATACAAGGTCCTACATATTCGTTTGTTCCACAAGGGACCTACGCTCACACAGATGCACTAAAGGTCCGCCAACATTTTGTACCGCGCGTCAGCACACACACAAAAATAAAAAATAAATCAGTGCTTTACTCGTGATTAGACGAGATTAAGTCTAGTTTATTTTTCAGGTCCGTGCCATTAGTTAGCCAAAGTTATGAATAAGATTTTGTGAGATAGGGCTAACATTAGGCCTTGTAAAGACTCCGCTGAAGAATGATGCAAACGAAGAGAGCATACGAGTAATTTTAACAACAACTATAATGATTTTCGTCCTGTCTGTATACAGGTGTAACAAAACACCCTATTAATACTTGAAGGGGTGCTTCAGACCATCAAACTGAACAACTTTTACCATGGAATTATGGAGCCAACTTCGAATTTGCGTAAAATAATCAGAAGTTCTATACAAAACTACAGTACCGGAGCGACTAAAATGTATGGGATAGAAGATTTTTTTAGTTTTTCTTAATGTTGTCTCCATGGTGAATGTTGTTTGGTTTGATGGGCTAATATAACTCCACCCCGTTATGTATTACCAAGGTGTTTTGTTACAACCTGTATACTAATTTTACTTCTCAATAGGTATTCTTGTGCTTACACCATTTAAGTTTTGTATAAAAAAATATTACTAATCAAATAAAGAAGAAGAATAAGACATGCGAAGAAAGAAGAAGAAGAATGGAGAAGAAAATTGAAGTACTGTCTATTAAAACTCAAGATTCGAACCATTCATAAGCTTAATCTTTATTTAAAAAAACTTGATTTCGATTTCATTCTGTTTGCAGAACTCCACAGGGTTTTTTTTATCTCAAGATACTGTGAAATAATTGATAGTTTTACGGTTATCTTCAAATAACAACGCAGCTTGAAAAGTTCTGAAGATTGAAGTTTAATTAACAGTACAGTTGGTAAAGAAAGTAGAATTAACATTTCTTGTCTTCATTTCTATGAGAATAAGGATTCAAAAGTATTAATCAACTTTTCTTCCTGACCGTACCATGTTCATCAAGATTTACTTCAGGTCCTGATCTCACATTCTACAGTGGGTTAATTGAAGTACTATACTTTACTCCAGTTTAAAACTGCTTCATTGTACACAAGAATTGTCAAAAAAACCTGCACTCTCTTTATTAAAACCTGTATTTTATCGTTTACGAGGACAATTTAATCCTTGATTGAAAAACAAACGGTACATATTACATTATCTGCCATAAAGGGGGTTGCAAAAAACAATGGCCTTTAGTCAACGGAGGGGCAGCCGGGGCCAGACCAATATTGCTGGACAATGGCCAATTAACGCTGCCCACAATTAAATCAGACGGAGTTGCTATTACAAAGACTCCTTCAGACTGGATTCAAAGAGCTGTTGACACCACCTTTAAAATGAGACCGTTGATGCCTGCCTGTTCTGAAGCAACTTTCTTGTCTCTTCAATATTTATAAGCTGCTTCATACATGTGCTTTGATAACGACTGAAGGGGCCAAAAGACAATTGGCAGTTTTATGTTGTTTGTAAAACATCGATAGCTTAATTTTTTTGATGCTAAACTGTATCCAGAATGCTGATTAAGACCTGGTTTTCTATATTTTGTGCCGCATACAATACAAGTTGCCATGAAGATTATTTGTAGCCCCCTCGTACCGCAGGCCCCGTCAGATCGTTCTATCGCGACTGCCGAGTTTCCTAACTATATAAAAGTATGTTATATCATATAGGATCTCAGAAAGTAGGCCTAACTTCACGACCCTTGATCATGGTTGTGGAGGCAAATTATTGGTCAGCTTGCTGGCCCAGTATCCACATAAGCGGAGCCGAATAGAACTGTCATAATTCACTGTCATAATAGCTTGCTTGCTTGAATTTTTTTATCGGTCAATTTTACACATCTCCGGTCCGATCCACTTTGGTGGTTTCTGGGTCTAATAGGTTTCTGACCTGGGGTAGCACGGAGACGCTTGAGATGAAATACTATTAAACCGATCACCCATCCAAAGACAGACCGGACCTGACGCTCCTTGACTTCGGTGATTATTTCCAATATCAACGCTTAACTAAGCCAATGAGCGCCTCCTAATTAAATAGATACATCTGTGGTGGTAATGATGATGATGCTTCATAGCCGTGTTCGACCACAGCTACTGATTATGGCTGTTGATTTTGAGAGCTTCGCTGATGGAGCCTATCTTCGCTTTAAAAGGTAAAGGTGGGTGGTACGTTTGGTGGTAATAAGCCCTCTCAAACTATCCCATCACTAGCTCGATCCTATCCGCCGCCCACACGTCCGCTGCACGTATTGTTCCGTTCAATCGAGCCAAGTTATTATTGCAGATAATGCTTTATTTATAAACAACGAGTTACACGTGAGAACAATGTACCATGTTAATGAATTTTACCTTATTGTCGGTCCTTGTCGGAGGATAATACGTGGTAGTGGATGCAACAATGTTGAGAACTAGTCCATATGATGCGATTATAAATGGATGCAATATTGATTTTCCTAAAGCTGGACTGAACTGAACATTTTAATACGTTACAGTCAGCATTAGATAAATTTATCCTCACATTCTTATTCAAGAACTTTTCTTTAAACCTAACGACCATTATTCTAGGGTGTTCAAAAACTTTGCTACAGCTCGATCTCAGGTAAAATACTTTGCATAGCATAATATAGTTGTTGTGGCAAGCCATAAGGCTATCATCACCTTAAGTACCAAAGTAGAATTCCTGGATTCGAATCCATGTTCGGTCATGTATATTACATGTTTGTACCTTTGTGGTATGGTTTCCATTTTTTTACCACAAGGCCTTGTAGCTTACCTTTCATGATCACCAGCCGTATAGAAGAAAATAGAGGTAGAAGACATTTGCCTACGAGATGGACCGATGTGGCGAAAGAAATTACCTAGACCACACTATAGGCCAGCTTACGCCGGGCTCGATCGAGCGGCCTGGAGAGCTGCTGTGGTGACATTTGCGGCCTACGATAGTCACTTACCTCAGCCATGCTTAAGAAGAAGAAGCTTACGTTAAGGATCATATAATAATGTATGTGCCTGTGAGCGTTACTTAGGTATGCATCCTCTTGGTTCCTAAATTACCTATCATCTAAAAGTTGTTCTCGAAAGGGTGTTACGAAGTGAGTTACCAATAAGTTACCTCCCCGAGTGACTTACCCCCGATACGTCCGGCGCATCCTGGGCAATCCGAAAACCTTTAAAGCTGGTTGGCTCATCTCTTCGATAAGATCTCTGAATGAAGACTCAATGATATGTCATCGACTCAATAGAAGAAGACGAATCTAAAAGTTCAAAGGCACCATGGCTATAGTTTTTTTCAAAAACTGCTACTTGCTAATGCGTGTATTGCACTTCAGACATGCTAATCGGTTGTGTAACTTCATGGTAGTATCATTTTTTGTAGAAATTGTACTTCGAAAAACTGTTTTTCATTTATTTTTTTTATTCGCATTTTTCATTTCACTGCTGGGAAAAAGCTTCTCCACCACCAGCTTCTCTTCCACTCGTTCCTGTTTTGGGTAACCTCTGGCCATTGGTCGACAAAATTTGTCTAGGTCATCACGCCACCTCTTCCTGGGTCGACCTGGCCGCCGCCGACCGTTTTCGGGGATCCAGGGCATGATGATTTTTGCCCATCTCTCAGGGTGCATCCGACAGACATGACCGGCCCACCCCCATTTAAGTTAGGCGCTTTTCTCTGCGACGTCGGTTATTTGAGTTTTGTAGCGCAACTTGAAGTTTCTGACCCGGTCGGTTCTCGAGAATGCTGCGCTCCATTGCTCTCTGACAAACCTTAAACTTGGACTTTTGTGCCTCAGTAAGTGACCACATTTGAGCTCCAACAAGGTTACTAAAGTTTAAACTGACAATAACATCGCGTGCACTCACATCATCATCATCATCATCATCAGCCTATCATCGTCCACTGCTGGACATAGGCCTCTCCCAAGGCGCGCCACAAAACTCTGTCCACGCACACTTAGAAGCAAAATAAATTCAAGATACGAAATCATAGTTAGCCGCTGAGAAAATTACTCCAATCAAGCCTTAGCCATTTCTAGAAACATCTTCCGATAATCTAACAAAGATCTTCCACAAATGCGGCTTCCGGCGGAAGCGAGATAATATTTAATTGGCGTGAAAACTCAATAATTGGAGATAAAAATCAGCGGGTAGCGGCGGCGGTCTAACCAATTACTGTGCCGGCGGTGTGGCACTACGCATCCGACCGCGGTCGCCACTCGATGGACTCGCCTCTCACTAATAATGACGAGCAGAAATTATCGATGAATTAAGAAGTACAAGAAAGAGTATCAAGTACTACATACAGTATGAACACTTCCTGCCTCCCACCAACTTTTTACCTTTTTAACTTAGTTGTTACCACCTAAGCAAATGCGTATTCTTGTCTCGCTCGCACGCAACAGTATCGCACATGCTTGGTTCTTTTCTTATCTGATCTATTCTTTTAAATATTTTGCTATTTGTATTTGCGAGAAGTGACATACCCATGCTGTACCATGCAAGCTCAGAATAATATGGTTACTTGACGGAATTTGGATAGTATAAAATGGAGTCATGGAACGTTTATGAACGTCAAATATATTTTGGCATTCAGTGAAAAAATTCCTAATTTTTTTTTATACTTACTATCATGCTATGGATGCTACTCTTCTAAAATTTAATATAGACAATTTTCGAAATTATTATCTTGAAACCATATTTATATAATATTTAGCCTTTGCCAACTTAAATCAAAGTAAAATTAATGGTTAGGCCCAAAGCGCGTTAGGTTGAAGCACATATATTTTCTTTGCTACTGGTGCACTTGGTCCATACAAACTGGCACACTTGGTCTCGGTACATAATTATTTGAAGTATGCCTGTCATTTGTTTTGCCTTATTTTTCTGGTTTGAAATGTAAGTTCGCGTAGGCCTTACGCGAATCCATTCTTTTTACTTTGATCAAAGTTTGCCAACATACATTTTTGTAATTTCACTCTTCAAAGTTGAGGAAAACGTACCTAAGCCATCAATTTTTCATTTTCTTAGTGCTACTGAGAATGTCGATCAAACTATCGTTATCACCAAATTATCGATAACTCGCCCATCACCAACACCTCACATGCGGTTTTTCAGCGGGCACGGCGTGCCTCTAACAACTCATTAGTCGGTCCCTGTTCATCGGCTTTTATTTGTGCCAACTGTACTCTGAGGTTAATTGTTTTAATTTGACCTCACAGACTCTACATTTTTAATGGCTTAAATATTAGAACTGTTCATTTTATTACCCGTAATCTAGTCTTTATTAGAGCCGCATAATTTTCATTTACAAATGCTTAGTTAATGAGGTGAAAGTACTTCTTGTTTCGACACTTTTACAGCTTAACTCTACGCTTGCTGTTAAACCTTTTGCGATTTGTCATAGTTTTGTTACTCCTTATAGACGTAGAAAGGTTTACAATACTAGCAGTGCTTGCTAATACAAAATGTGAAATTAAATCCACAAAGTTATTCACTGTAGATTTCAGATAACTTAATTGTGCACAATAACATACATACAAGGTGTAAGGGACATCCCTCCGCAGACTGAAAAGGTGAACTCAGACCATCAAACTGAACAACTTTCACTAAGGAGCCTACATCAGGAAACGCGAAAAAAAGACACCTTTACCATACATTTGAGTCGGATAGGTAGAACTGTTTTGTATGAAACAGCTGAGTTTTGAGTCAATTTCCTGAGGTAAGCACCATAATGAAAAAAAAAAGAGTGGAATGTGAAAAAGATCGTCAATTTATGCAGCTTTTGTGTTGTCACGTACTCAAACTACTGATGAAAATTCAAACACTGCGAAACAGTTAATATACAGAGTGAAATTAATATCTATAGCATCCTTTTAAACCAAGAGTCTGCCCATCAAACTGAACAACTTTTACTATGGGAGCAAACCGATCGGAGCAAAAAAAAAAATCTGCTGTTCCAACTAAACTGCAATGCCTACTCGACTCAAAGGTAAGCAGATTTTATTTTTTTGCTCCGATTTGTTTGCTCCCAGAGTAAAAATTGTTCAGTGTGATGAGTAGACTCTTAGGTTAAAAGGATGCTAATGATATCAATTTCACCCTGTATAGTTTTCAACAATCCTCAAAAGTTTGGAAAAATTCCAAAATTCGATAAATGTTTTAAACCAATTACACGAAAAATTACATGAACGCGCAAAGAAAAGGCGCAAAATTGGTATTTTATCGTTTTTCTGGATCCCTGTGACGTGCTCCGTTCAAATATACAAATATTCGACTTCGTGTATCGATATAATCGCAAGAATACTCCGAATATCGAGCTCGAATCTGCTGTGGTACTGTTGTTTCTCGATTCAAGTTTTTTGTAAGAAATTTCAGTGATTTAAACATTTTTAAATCCTGATTGTTCCGAAGTTCCTTGTGTTTATTGTAATTTTTATTATATTTGAAACAGACAGGAGTTACAAATTAATGTATTAAATTAGGGTACCACTTACTCCAGAAAGAGCCACTTGCAAATGAGGTATAGATAATAATGCTCTAGATTTATTTTGTCAGAAGCAGGCTACTATCATAAACTGGTGATCGCTTATAGACCCCAAAGTGTTTCTAAAGCTAACAGTACAACATGTAAAATACCAGATTAAATAGGTATGATTTGCAGCAAAAATCGGGTATTCTAGCAGACTGCAAAAGTCACTCTGATGATTCCATACGAATTCGGTTAAGAAGACATTATAATAGATCTTACATACGAATAGCCTTAGAATTATTAGCTTTACTTTTTCTACAGCTGTCTCCCGTTTACGATGGAGGAAAGTCAAATATTTGTGTTTTCTATTTATTCTATCATCTTTCATCAAATTCGTTGCGGGTTCCAAGAAGGGTATCAAGTGTCATCAATGAAAAACTAAAGTAAACTGGTACTTTATTGTTTAGTGCAAGGATGACACTGTTGACCCTGGTATACTGGAGTTACAGAAGTGAAAATAAATTAGGGTCTATGACCGTTTAAAAAATTATTATAGGATCGAGAACTCGTAGTATCGTCCAAAACGTCCGCGAACATCCGAAGCTCGCGTGAACGATGCCATCGTCTCAGCCCGGAATCGAATACATTATCTCGAACGAAAGAATCCGCATTCGAATAATTTGTACCAATATTCTTTGGAATTATTCCGCCGTGCGATATGGTAACGCGGGCAATTTCGATGCTAAAAAGTTGCAGCGATAGAACTTCTAGGCAGAATAATAGTTGTCGCATTTGAATAAATACTATTGTATCTGTAAATACTATTCTTCTACTTATTATTGTACGCTGCATAATTTTGTAGCAGAAATGGTAAAGGTTTTTGTAGTACGAACTACAAAATTTGCATTTTCGTATTATTATTATTTTGAATTATTATAGGCTGGTATTTTGACCAAAAGTTACGGCAGATTCATAGTCCACTGCTAGACATAGACCCCAGGGATCGCCACAACGACCGGTCCTGTACTGCCTCCATTCAACGGATTCTCGCCGCCTTCACCAGGTCGACAGTCTACCTTATGGCTGACCTACCCACGCTGCGCTTTCCGGTACGCGGTCTCCACTTTAGAACTCGAAATAAAAAAAAATCTAAATCAAAATTTTTATTCAAAATAATATCACACAATAATATCACAATATCACATATCACATAGATAACTTTCTGACGTCATTTTTGATTCTACCGCCGCTTCGGAAGGTGTTCCGTTGTAGAGATTTATTAGACTTCCCTTAAAATAACCTGCCCATCAATTCATAAATTGCATTAGTCTTTTCGTCACAAACGCCCATATTCAACGTCGAATTAAGGTCTATATAGTTATTCTTACTGTGTATAAATTGTATCTTCATCTTATCGTTTGAGCAGAAAGCCCTGTAGTCAGCCTTTTTTTCAGACCGCCTTACGGCCTCTGACGTCGTTTTTATGTTACGACTACTACCATCAGAGATAGTAGCCGGGACCAACGGGTCTGACGTGCCATCCAAGGCACGAGTCATCTTTCTTTTCAGACAATCAGGTGATTCAGCCTGCACTGTCCTTACCAACTGGGAAAAAACACACTGAAATTTCAGAGTATAGTGATATATCACTAGGTGTCCCCCGTGGGAAACGAACCCACGACCTCCGTGTCAAGAGCCCAATGCTCTTAATCATGAGATTACTGAGGCAGTAGTGTTGATAAATTTTTATAACCCAACTCTCCTTTCAAGCACTACCGACACTACGGCCGCAAAGCCATCGCAGGCATACAGTCACGGACGTCGAAAGCTCAAAAACGGTGTAGTTTGAAATGAACAGCCACGGTTAGCGCTCGTTTATTGGTCTGAACGGGTAGTTCAGACGTCCGACTCCAGGGCACAGGCCTACCCTCTAGAAGGGTGTTTGGGCGTTAGTCCATCACGCGTGCCCAATGCGGTTTGGGGGACTTCTCATACGAGTATGCATCAGAATTTCTTCTTCTGCACGATGTTTTCCTTCACCGTTTGAGAGTAGTCGGTAATACTTACATAAGTTAGAAAAACTCATTGGTACCTACTTGGCATGTTGTCCGTGCGGATTTGAACCCGGACCTCATGATTGAGAGTCTATACGTCTCCGCAACGCGCCACCGAGCTCTCTATACGATTAGCAAATAATAATAAATTTATTGAGTGCTTACTACTTAATCCTTTGAGAGTAAATTGGAAATAGCATTTGAATGTCAAGTCTTTTTTTAGCAACTAAGAATACGAAATTGAACTATTAAACATGAAAAGGATAATAATATCCAAACGCACTAACTTTTCTCCACTGCATTACTACAATCGCATTTCTTTATAATCGTCATTTCAGTATCGATTCACAAAATGGAAACATTCTTAATAAACTGCAAACTTAACTTTACCGTCGACTCTATAACACATTAACCTCTCACCTTGAGAATAAGGTTGAGAATAAGTAGCAAAATTGTTCAAGAAATGCTTATGTTGTCCTACCGTTTCTATTCCATACACTAAGTGCTTTTATTCATCTCAAACTCTTAGTGCTTGCCGATTTCAATATCGATTCTTCGTATCCGTAAGAATCGATTCAAGTTTACGATTATGCATTCGATATTCAATCAAGGAATGGACAAAGGGTACGGCAACGGGTGGCACTGTGTTCTACACCATTTCATTTACTGTTCTTAAAATTGTAGAGCACTAGATTTTCATACGTGTATCGAGAACATAAGTAGTTGTGTTAAGGGATTGTAGTTTAATAAACAGCATATGTAAGTTTGTTAACATTTATAGCGGTGTTTCCATAAAGCATATGTCAAAGAAATCTTTGCATTAGATACGATATAACGTCAATGAAATTGGATTAGAATAGTCTGAATGGACACAATGGACCTTACATTTAATTGCAAATTGCATTATTGTGTATGGAGTTATTTGTGTCGTATTGTTATTAAATCATGCAATTCCATTAGGAATGGGAAAAGGGCATGTACTCTCAGATGTGACAGAGTTAGAAAAAAAAACTGTCGTATACGCCATAAAAAACAATAAAATTAACTTAGTTGATAATATTGGTATTTCGAAAAATTTCGATTGAAAAATCTTCACAAATAAAATCTGACCTTACTTTACCTCGATATACCTACTTGAAATGAAAGGATCAGGTCAGTTACGTCCTTTTCCCCGAACGTCCACTTTAGACCCGAACGTCCCTTTCCTGAAATACTCAAATAATCAACATAACATTTTAAAAGAAAGAAATGTCAATTTGTTTTTGTAATTTTGACTGAAATTACAAAAACAAAATAATCTCTCCAGCATTTAATTGTTTGTAGGTATTGTATATCTTATTATTGTCATATTCATTACATTTAGTATAAATGGTAAAATACTATTGATCGTTGTAAAATATCATCATCATCATTTCAGCCTTTTTTACACGTCCATTGCTGGATATAGGCCTCCCTCGAAAGGGAGGTTTTGCCATAATCGCCACGCTTGGCAGTCGGGTTGGCGATCGCAGTTAGGTGTTAATATACTCGGAAAACGCTGCTGCCCATCCTCCGGTTAATCCCTTTAGTCGCCTTTTACGACACCCACGGGATGGGCTGGGATGGTGCAATATTCTTGGCTGGCACCACACGGTTGTAAAATATGATTTCTGTTAATTACTTTAATTTGAAAATATTTACTAAAAATACTCTACGAAAATAATTTGATACAGTTCCACGGTTTAGAAGTTACCTAACAAGAACGTTAAAGAAACAATTAAGTTTCAAATTGATTGTTCGTGACACCTTTTTCGACAATACGTTCCAAATCTAATCTCTAATCAAATGAATTATCAAATAACGTTACCCATCATTACTTTATCTTAATTCAATCTGAATAAATTAAAAGTACGATATCTCCTTATTGTTTTTTAAATGCTTATTTATAAACATTTCTTCCATGGCCTCCTAAAGTGGGGCAATGAGACAAATGAAATAAATATATACAGTATGTTTCTAGTATTGTATTTGTAGAACTATTGAGCATAAGAGAGGACTTAAATACAGCTACTCTTGACAGTATAAGCACAGAGGATTATATTGTACAGAGTGACAGCTTCAAACAACCTCGCAAAAGCGGCGCATCACTACATGCGCAGTATGATTGTGTGCGCGTTCACCTACGGGGCTCACGAACGAGGCCGAGGGGACACTTTGGCTATGCTTCGGGTGGTTACGGCGTAACGAGGGTGTGAATTTAAGGTGTGAGATATTGTCCATTCTTCCTTTCGGAAAGAGATTGGAGCCACTGACCTCTGTTAATATTAATATGTCTATGGATTATTTTCTGTTTGATTGTCACTGTCATTGTAGAACGTCATGTCATGTGAATTTAAAGTGTGAGATATTATTATCGTTCATTTTACTCGAGCATGTTTAAAAGTAGTTTAATAATATTAAACGAAATGGTTAATAATTGCACTGTGTGCTTTAATAATACGAGGAGGAACACAAACAAAAACATCTCCTTCTTCATATACCTACCCAAAGATCGTGACAGGTAAGTCAATTTCTGAGTCACCCGCGTAAAGCGGCGGATCGGGCGGCAACGTTTTTTTTAATTTTAACTCATTTTATTCAACTAAATAACAAATAATAAATAACACAACAAACAACAACAACAAAAAAGAAAAACAATATACCTACATATTATAAAACATTATCCTTCATACTTCAATTAAATTTATTTCCTTTTAGACAGCCCTACAAGAATAGGCTAATGTAATCGAAGCTCCTATGAAGCTGTTGCTCTGTACAATATAATCCTCTGTGGTATAAGGCTCGCCGAATACCTGCATCGTCAAATATAGAGATATAACAATTGACACAAAAAGATGAAGTGTGTTTCTTCAAAACGTAATTCGGACAACAACTTTGGACGTATAGAGTCATAGTCGTGTTTTCACGGTCTAGCCATGGTGGTATAGTGGCTGGTAATCTATCGTGTAGGTCGAGGGCGGGTTCAAACCCAGTCCCATGCCAATGTTTGTAACACCTCTTCCTTTCTGTTAAGGAGACATTTTTCGTGTAGGTATGGGGATATTCCAGGCTTTTAATTTTACAAACAATGGAAGCATTGTATAGGTCTGAACACAATGTATTTTGGTTTAGCAATACATGTTGATTGCACAAAAATTTCTCTGTGTGTTTTTTTAAGACGGAGCGGTGTCAAAATATGCGGTGTAAAAAAATGTAGTTGTTGAATTTTTGTGCCTACACTATTATCTTTACAAAACATACTGTATGTTAAATAACTTGGTACAATAACACAAAAAAGATTCCTATCAGATCGTGTAATCAAGAATGCAACTTAAATAATAAATAACACTAAATAGATTTTCGAAATGGAAATGTTTGTAACATAATCCTAATGAACTTGGTTTTTATAAATTACTGAATTATACCTAGTTTAAGAAAAGAATAACAATTACGGGACTGATTAGAAAGTAGGTCACAAAAAAGGTTAATGCTAAACACTTAAAATCGATGGGGCGACTAATGGTTAAGGCAATTTTTTTTTAATTTTTTTTTTAATTCAGAGGTAGGATGGGTCAAAAATATGCCTCTACAAATCCGCACTTGGGTTTTGTGGAGGAATATAGCTCGTACCCTGAATGACTAAATGTCTGATGATGATTATGTTGATTCAGACTTAAAGATAGAGAGTAGAAATCGTTATTTGTATAGCAATTTTATGCTTATGCTTCTATTGGTTTTTGGTGAAAGTAGGTGGGTACTTTCATCTCATTAGATGATTAGATGATAATTATTCACCTGTAATTTCATGATGTCAATTAAGTCTAGGGACGGTGCAGAATAAGTATTTCGGGTCCATCTAGATTTAAAAGCCAAAATCAACACGAATTGGGTCTATGGTGCTTGAGCAACTGGATTAGAAAAAGCACTTTACTAAAAAAACTAAACTTAATTATCATTAATACTGCATTATGGACACATAACGTGGGAACAGAGTCAGTATTGGAAAATAATGTGTCAGAGGCATCCGATTTACATACATTATTTAGATAATGCGCTTCTTGTGATAATTTTATTCTAAACGTAACAGAATGTACTCTGACAGTCATTATGTAAAGTAATTTCTTATAATTGAAGGAAACCTGGAGAATAAACTTACCGATATTATGTATTAACTTTGATATGATAGAAGGGGAAAAAACAGAGAAGAGAGGTAGAAAAAGGCCTAGACAGACTTCTATTTATAGCACAGGTGAAGGAAAATAGTCGTTAAGTATCAGTAAGTCAAGGTATTTGCAGATGGCAGACAAGGTTTGATGGTCGATGGGGCTGAAAAGTTCTCTAGTGGCGACTAGGACTGCGTAAAGGAAGGCACAGCGTGTGTAAACCCCCAAAAAGATAGACCGACGACCTGGTGAAGGCGGCGGGATCCTTTTGGATGAGGGCAGTGCAGGACCGGTCGTTGTGGCGATCTTTGAGAGAGGCCTATGTTCAGCAGTGGCCGTCTATCGGTTGATGATGATGAAGATTGGAGAATGCTTCGCCGAGAAGATGCCGATGAGTAGCACCCATAGAGAAATTACACGCTCAGCACCTCTAGACATCTTTAAAATGTTTTTTTTTTATCAAATCAAAGATAACACGTTAAGCAGTTGGTCTCGGATAGTACCGTCAGATGGCGTTGTAACTATTCGTTAAGCCAGGTTAGAGGCCTATTGGCGGCTTGAAAATTGGGTACTTGAAAAAGGTGACCACTAACTTGCCTCCACCAACACGCACTGGGCCCGCGTGGTGGAGTATGGCCCACTCCCTCTCACCCTTATTCGTGAGAGGAGGCCTTTGCCCTGCAGTGGGATTCTACAGGCTATAACTTAACTCTTAACTTACATCAAAGATAAAGGCTAGATGAAACAATATCATTAAAAAAAGACAATTGTTATTATTTATATAATTTTAGTAAATTTTTTTGGTAATACTCGTTCGATCGGTTTAAGATATGTTTAAGTTTATTTATAAATTGTTACGAGCCAAAATGTTGTACTCTGTCTATTAAACAGAACTACAAAATTTGCTTATGTACTACTCTATAGAAGAAGATGCCCGAAACATTTAAAAATAAAATATTCTAACCCACTTCAAGCAGAAGATACCCTTTCAATCTCGTTCAGTGATTGATGACCGAACGACCGAATGGAATCGATTTAGTGAGCAATGGCGTACTTTGCATATGTATTGGCCGCGAAATGAAAAGTCTTTATAACACCATTTTGTTTATTTTCTTCGCACTGTCTGCAAAATGGATAAGTTGATCTAAAATCAGATAACTTTGCTATGAATTTACTGGTAGCCTAGTACCTACTTATAGTACCTAAAGGGTTGTATCAGAAGGAAATATGCATTCTGTATTGTTGTTGTTTTTAGTGGCTTTGGCACAGTGAATAATTATTATGTGCTGAATACAGAATATATCTGATTATTAGGGAGTATCATCATCATCATCAGCCTATACGTCCCACTGCAGACAACCGGCCAACTCTCAAGGGGTTGGGCGTTAGTACCTCCTTGGGTTTGGACGTTAGTCCACCACGCGTGCCCAATGCTGATTGGTAGACTTTACACACGCATCTAAATTTCTTCATCTGCATATGCAGGTTTCCACACGATGTTTTCCATCACCGTTTAAGAGCAGTCGGTAATACGTACATAAGTTAGAAAAACTCATTGATGCGTGGCATGTTGTCCGTGCGGATTCGAACCCGGCCCTCATGATTGAGAGTCCATACCTCTCCGCAACTCTTTTTTCGGGAAACTACGTCATATATTCTCCTCGGCCCTACCACAATGCCTCAAAACGAAGGTGTTCAATCAGTGCGTTCTGCCAGTGATGACCTATGGTGCGGAAACGTGGACCCTGACGATAGGGCTAGTTCATAAATTCAAGGTCGCTCAGCGATCTATGGAGAGAGCTATGCTCGGTGTTTCTCTGAGGGACCACATCAGAATTGAAGTGATTCGTCACAGAACTAAAGTGGCTGACATAGCTCAGAAAATTAGCAAGCTGAAGTGGCAATGGGCTGGTCATATCTGTCGAAGAACTGACAACCGATGGGGTGTCAGAGTTCTAGAGTGGAGACCGCGAACTGATAGGCGTAGTGTGGAACGCCCTGCTGCCCGCTGGACAGACGACCTAAAAAAAGTAGCGGGGAGCGACTGGATGAGGAAGGCCGAGGACAGAGTTTTGTGGCGCGCCTTGGGAGAGGCCTATGTCCAGCAGTGGACGATGATAGGCTGATGATGATGATGATGATGACCTCTCCGCAACTCACCACCGAGCTCTCAGAGATTAGGGAGTACAGATTTCAGTAATCATACAAGATATCTTATACTAGTTGGGTAATGACGAGCCGATTTCCTGAAAATGTCGTATTATAACAGCGATGTACAAAAATTTTAATTGAAAAAAGAATAAGTTGTCGTTCTATGTCAATCCTATTGTGGCACAGTCAAAACTTGTACTTACTACAAAGGTTATAAACATTACAATGACTGATTTGTACCTTTTAAATTGTCTTTTTATTGTAATTTTGGCTTTTGGTACTACGAATAAGAATGTATAGAAGTGTAAATGAAGCTCAAAAAGTGGCACCAAAAAAAGTGTACCGTGTTCTAAATTTGTTCTTTAAAAACTGTACCTAGCCGCCAAAACTCATACAATATGTCATTTTTCATTGCGTGCCAAAAATTATTTCGATTTTGTTTAGAGTTACTCTTCTATAGTTATTCTTATTCGTAGTTTTGGTACAGTAATCCCACTGCAGGGCAAATGCCTCCTCTTACGAAGGACGCTCTCTCCGTTTGGAGTAAATGATATCTATTTCATTCATTCACAATTTGACGTTTTCGAGAAAATGTTGACCGTGTGTCAGTACCAAGAATTTTCGCTTACGCTGTATTAACCGTAACTTAAACCGGTAGTGAATGAAATGGAATTATTTAGTTGTGCAAACGTCAAACGGTAGATTTTAGTAGGTTTCCGTAATATCAGAAGCGCCTAGAGGCAACCAATGATAGCTAATAATCACAATGTTGAATCAAACGTTGGTAATATAGGGGACATACCTATCCTTTTTCTATTTAATACGAAAACGTCGAAGATTGGGTGAAATATAGGGTGCTTCTTAATATACTGTCTGTATTTTACGGGGATTATCAGACCATTAAACTGAACAACTTTCTCGGCGGGAACAACGTTATAATGGCGAAAAAAAACCTGCTCTTCCATACAAAACTACAATCCTACTCTACGCAAATGTATAGGACAGCAGATTTTTTTTTCACGGTTCCAGTATTGGTCACACAGAGAAAGTTGTTCAGTTTGATGGTCTAAAACCCTCAGGAGGAGTAGGCAGAGAATACATCTCGCAACATACTTTATACATCTGTAAATATTATTGACTTGTTAATTAAAAATTATGCACTAATGGCATACTTAGTTGTCTGGTTTGATCAATCTATTACAGGCGATATTCTCCGAAACTTAGACAAGCAGAGACTCTTAATTTACAAAGTACAAATCATGCAGTGAAAAAGTCTCAAAATCTAAATTCTTTATTCTGACGTCTGCATCTGGGCGGTAATTTTTCTTTAAAAACACTAGGTACCTACTAGAAAATATTTTTAAAGCTGAAACTTCTTACTTTTGCATCTTAGATTCCAACGTAAAATAGTTTTAGACGAGTCACGCACGAGCACCGAAATTGTTATCTTTTACAATTTTGATACAGAATATTAAAAAGAAAAGGAACGTCCACACAAAACTTTACTCCCTAACACAATTCCTGCGTAATTCAGTCGCGTACAGACTTGAACATACATATAAACGTACAAACAAACTCACGTATCGAGACAATAGCTATAAAGGTGGACGATCACTGGCAGGATGCCGGCAATCTTCTGTATTATTGAGATTACCTTCGATTGTGGCATTCTGTGTGGTCAGGCCTTTATTTACTTTGTTTTAACTGTATTTTGTGTGGGGAACGTGAATTGATGGATATAATAAGAATATCAACATATTTTTCATTCTTTTATGCTTTTTACTACCGAATTTTCAAATACTCTTAGATTTTACTCTATACGGATGTACAATTTAATGCCTTACACAGGACTGAACAACTTTTATTCTGAGATCAACTTAGAAATCACGATAAAAAATGCTGTTCCATACATTTGAGTCGATTTCATTCGAGATTTACATTTGTGTATTTTTTTTATGGATCGACCAAATAATTCTTGTTGTTGTTCAGTTTGATGGTTTAAGTTGAATTTTGATTTGCATTCAAGTGCCTATCCTATCCTAACCTACAAATTTTAATATACAGGGTGTAAACCTAAATGCGTTACGTACGCACGGCGACAGATCAAGCTACCCATAGTTGGACCTTATGTCCATGAACATAGAGCTCATCTATGGGTAGATTGGTCTGTCGCCGTGTGTACTTCAGGGGGTGCTTCAGACCATCAAACTGGAAAACTTTTACAATTGGATCAAATTTCATATCACTAAAAACAGCTTTACCGTAGAAAATGTCAAAAGCTACTTGACCAAAATGAATGATACAGCAGATTTTTTTTATTTCAAAGTTGGCCCTACAGTAAAAGTAATTTAGTATGTTAGTCTGCAGCACCCCTTAAGTTATGTAACGCATTGAAGTTTAAAGTATGTAACGCACTTTGATTAATATGTTAAGATCACGCTTCTAAAGTACTAAAACAAATGGGCCCACTTTTTTAGATTGGTGTGCGTGAGGCGTCATACAACTTATCTCTGTGTGCGTGTATAGTGACAGGATTTACCAGCCTAGACTTGACAGATTTTTCTACGCGTTCGTAGCTTCGATTTGATTTTGACGAAAGCATTTCAGTTCCACAGTTTTGGTACTAAAACAATTTTAAGTAGCCGAAGCGTGGTGGTCCAGTGGCGAGTAACCTGGCCTGCCTTGCAGGAGGCGATGGTTCGATCCCCTTCCAGGCCGACTCGTACCAATGAGTTTTACGGAGTTTGTAACACCACTGGCTTTTCGGTGATGGAAAACATCGTGAGGCAAGCTGCAAGCTTCAATTTAGAGGCAATGTATTGTACCCACTGTCCATTATAAGTGGCGACGGGCTCAACCCCCGTCACACTGGACAGAGTTTCGGTACTACTGGTGAAACGTGGATGTTCTGAGGTTTCAGAATATCTCTGACTACACACTCGGGGAATATAGTCGTGAGTATATGCTATGCAATTATAAGTACAAATGCTGTGCTACGTAAAATAAAACAAAATAATTTAATCGAAATGGCTAGAAGAACAAAATTATAACCATTAAAACATAACATGAGAGGGTAATCAAAACCAACAAGGAAATAATAAACCTACTATATCCTGAACATGACCAATGAAATGTCAAAGAAAGTTTAAATACAAGAAAACTGGTAGATAATTATGTGATAGGTAGCTAGCTAGCAACATAGGTAGTTGTTTATTGCGGTAACTAGCGTTTCTTAACCACTGCATTGGAATGAAACGAGTCCCAACGACACTTGTCCATTGACAATCTAATTGCGATCGATTATTTCTATAGAGATGTAATTCTGCAAAAGTTTGTTACAATAATTCATCATCATCATCCAAAGCTCGAATTGACCCACTGCTGGTTACAGAGTACCTATTTTTGTTTATGCCTGCCGCCCACCTCGAGCGCTTCGCATCTACCGCAACTATTCATATTATTATATCGTCAATTCTTCAAAAATAATAATCATCATCATCATCAGCCTATCATCGACCACTGCTGAACATAGGCCTCTCCCAAGGCGCGCCACAAAACTCTGTCCTCGGCCTTCCTCATCCAGTCGCGCCCCGCTACTTTTTTTAGGTCGTCCGTCCAGTGGGCAGCAGGGCGTCCCACACTACGCCGAAGCACGTAGAAGCACACACGGTCAGGGATTGACGCACCGTGTGTTTCTACTTGCGGTTTCATACAACTCCTTGCTTCACAAATGACGGACTGACGTCTGCCGCTCCGTCAATGTGTCATCGTGTGGGTTATGTTCAGCTATTATGTTAAAGTAAAATTGGATTGGATTGTAAATTATAGTGAATCCTAAATTCAGCTTGAAAACCTTGCGTTTGTCCCTTAGGTAGGTATAGTGTTTCTGACAACACCGAAAAGGATTATCTGGGCATGACTTTATTATTGTATGTACTGTTCCTCTTAACAGTGTTTTTTTCGAATCGACCAATAAAGCCCTTTTAAGGGAGTATCTGCCCAGTAACTAGCCTAATAGCAGTACGGTCCGATTCATGGGTTTTTTGCTTTTTGTAGCGGATTAAGACATGAGGACTCAAATGCGGTGTAAACAACTCTATACAAATCCTAAAGAGTGTAAGTACAATGTACACGCACGTAGCGGTTATTGTGCGGCGCAGGACAAACTGACGGATAGACAAGACCTGTTGTTACATCATTTATTGAATTCTACACGATTATGAGCTTTCCAACGCTGTACAAAGTGTAGATAATATTTATGTAGACTTCCTTATTTATGACTTGGTAGTGCAGGTGGTCTTTCAGCTTCAAAATTGTTTATATCGTCCGTGTAAAAAAATGTGATAGAGATAGTCAGGTTGAGATTAGATGTAGAGCAAAAAGGGAGAGTGGAGAAGAAGAGAAAACTCAGGCAGAAGGTAAAAGAAGTTATAGAAGTTAAATGTATTTTTAAATCACTTTAAAGATTAAGATACATGAAGACAGAAAACAATGGCAGAAACTAGAAGTAAAAGTGAATGACATGGTTATAGTCAACCTTAAAATGGGGAGAATGAGGAGTAAAAGGAACTTTCAGAAAAGATATCTTTTTAATTATCTTTAAAAAGGGAAGATAAAGTGTTAAACACGTAGGAAGGTACTAAGCCATATTCACGACTCAAATTAAAGATTAAGCTCTATTTGGGAATTGAATCCGCTTACCAATCCGAAGTTGTGCTTTATTCCAATTGAAACAGCAGCACAACATGTTCATAGCCAATAACATTTTATATAGTCGCGATTTTCGTCAAAACTATTTACAGTTTTGGTAAAATGTCAACTCTATTCTATTCTGTTCTAGAATATTAAACTACTCTACAGTAAACAAGTGTCCTATAATTATATCTAATAGCAGGAAGGACAGGCGCAGTAGCTACCGTGCTGCCTTGTCAAACTAAACGTGATTATCTGCCGGTTGTCGTTCCATGATCTATTGTTGCACACCATTGTTTATTGTTGTAATAAATCTATGGCGTCAACTCGTTATTTATTAGTGTATTTATTGTAAGTGGCTTGTTCGTTGGATTTGTTGCTAGGGTGATTTAGATGCGCTATTTAAAGCTAAGTGTTATCCTTGCTCCAGCTACATCCTTAACTAAAAATATAATTCATCCTCACCCATTTATCTCACATAACAGGACGGTCAATGTCCTGTTCATCATCTTTCTTTATCGAGTGGGCTGCAAGCCCTAGTGTCAGAGTTTATTCAAACCGCCTGAGGCCTCTGACGTGGTTTTTATGTAACGACTACTACCACCAGTGATAGTAGCCGGGAACAACAGCTTAACGTGCCATCCGAAGCAAGGAATCATCTTTCTTTTCAGACAATCAGGTGACTCAGTCTGCAATGTCCTATATAACCAACTGGGGAAAAATGCACAAAGTGACATTTCACTAGGTGCCCCCCGTGGTAATCAAACCCACGACCTCCGTGTCAAGAGCCCAATGCTCTTAACCATTAGACCACGGAGGCAGTTCATCATAATATCAGCCGATAGAGGTCTACTGCCTCCATCTAGGATCTCCACAACTACTGGTCCTGCGCTGCCCTCATCCAACGGGTTTCCACCGCCTTCATCAGGTCGTCAGTCCACATTGGGGGGCCTACCCAGCCTGTAGGTGGAAAAATATAGTTGGATTATGATTAATTGATTATGTAGCAAAATTTTCCCGAGTTTTCGATAGAAGGTATTTTCTACTATAATTATTTGAATGTTAATCACAATTTTGCTACGAATAATGCGTTTTGAAAGATGCGGATGATGCAACATGTTGTGTATAAATACCTACGTCTCCGAGACGAGAATCGTAAGTTGCGACAAACGACAACTACCTACCTTTAGACAAATCTCTGATCACGGTGTTAGCCTCTGATCATAGCAGTTTCCCGTTTGTTCCCGTAGGGCCAGAGTTTGTCTGCATTTAGCACACACACTAATATATCCAAAAATATCGCATACCTGACTTCTTTTAATAAAATAAACAGTCACTGTATATCTGATTTATTTATTATTAGTGTTTTTCCGCGACTTCGTCCGCACAAATTACATACCAGATTTTAAGTCAGATCATGAGCTATCAAACAAAAAAAATATCATCAAATCGGTTCAGTTGTTATTGCGTGATGCGCGAACAAACAAACAAACAAACTTGTCATTAGATGGCGCTACACGTAATTTAAATCGCGCTATCGAGTGTTATTTGAGTTTATATGAAATGAACTGCTACTTATTATTCCTCACGATTTTTACGGTTTTATAATATTTAAGATATCACCCAGATTGATGTCCCACTGTTGGGCAAAGGCGTTCCCCCGTTTTCTCCCAGAGTCTTTCTTCTGCGCTTCTGTAGTCGAAATTGGCTTAGAGGTTGGAGAAATCATAAAGTAAATCCGTCTGACATACTTCGAAACCACCTGATAATTTTACTATACACATCCTCTCATTACCATCTACAATACCTACTAATTAAAGACAATCATTGCTTAATTTACAACGTCTTTAATACTAATAGTTTTCCGACAGACCGTTATTCAGTAGTTGGTAAACAGTAGTTGTTATTTATTACAAACTTTATTGCTTTACAGCATCATTGAGGGTATAGTTATTGTTGCCTCTTTAGAAACCTTTCTCTTATTCTCATCCGGTGAAACTGATCCCTGTTTTCTCTTAAATACCGTAACTATTCCCTGTTACATATCCTCTATGTCTCTTAGAGCGCCAATAGCAATGACCCTGAATTTTCTGGAAAATTGTAAAATTATAGCCTCTTGTGAACGCAAAACATGTCTAAATTCGGCATTTTCAGAACCGAGTTTACTATTGTTGAGACTGTAATATAGGGTCCAACATAATATGCAGAGACTTTTTTAAGGGAATGGTCAGACCATTAAACTGAATAACTTTCTCTGTGGGACTAACATCGAAATCGCGAAAAAAAAATCAGCTCATCTATACAAAACTGCAAACCTACTCGAGCCAAATTTATGGGACAGCAGATTTTTTTTTTCGTGATTTCGATGTTGGTCCCATAGAGAAAGTTTATTTTTTATTTTTTTATTTTAATTATGCTTACGATGCGTGTCGTGGATATTTACCTGTACATCCTTTTGGACGAGGCATGTTCCCAATTTTATCATTAATAATTTGTAATTTTGTGTCTGGAATGAATAATTTTATTAGAGAAAGTAGTTCAGTTTGAAGGTCTGAACATCCCCTTAAAACTTGTCAGCATATTAAGAAGGACCCTGTATTTAAGAAGCTAGCATAATCTAGGTGCACTTATAGTATATCATTCTTAACGACTAGATCATTCTTAGGTAGAAAAATGGTCTTATCGTAAATTATGTTTTGCTCTTCTGGATTACCTCTTAACAAAGTCTTGACATGCTTCTGTCTTGGTATCAATCTTTCTGGTCATCATCATCATCCACCTGACCTTAAAAAAATAATTGTCACAATTATTCACTAGTAGGTAGATATGACTATAAATGATGACACTTGAATATATTTGGTCATTAACTGTAGGTTGTTATGTACCTACCGTAAACCGACAAACATGTCTGAAGCGACAAGATGAATGTAGAAAAGATTGTCTGCATTTTGTCTTTATTAATTTAGCTTATTTTCCAACAGAAACCAAGACTATATTTTCAGCGAAAACATTACATATTTCACTACTCTATATCCATCCTTATCTAACTAAGTATTATCCTCTCTGTCAATTCCAGCAAGTTGTAGTAATGGTCAGCCGGTCTCGGTAAACAGTAGCCGTTGTTATTACATACCACATACCTACACAACACGGGTGCGTTGACTCCTTTTAATAGTATATTGCGTACGCGCAGGACTAGGTTTACATGGAGTAGGTGGCGTAGGATAGTTATGAGTTAGTGTTGCTTATCGGTTGTCGTAGGGTCTGTTTATTATTTTTATGGATTCGAGTGGGATTGTTTTGTTTTGTAGGTGTTGGTATTTGATGCTTGAAACCGATCTGCATGAAATATTGTATAGACAACCTCGATTCTTACTGTTGGGCATAACTATTATGTGTGGGTGTCGAAATAAAAATCTTAGGCTGAATTTAGTGCACGACCGACGGTCAGCGCTCAATCAAGGGACGCGATTTAGTGCGGCGCTGGCGAAATGCACGCCGCTACTTGGTTAATCCGCCGTCAGTGCTGACGCTTCGGTCGTGCATTAAATCCAGCCAAGGTTAGGTTACGTTAGGTATATTGATCGCAGGGTTTTTGTCAGTAAAGCCCAGACCTACCTCTCTTCTTCGTCTTCTTCTTAATGTTATAACCAATTCTTCCATTTCAAGTAGTTTGCGGGAGAATCACAGGGATTGTTTTATAATTAAATAAAATGGCAGAGCCTCCTGGCAGGCTCGAACACTGAACGCCTCATAACCACTAGTGAATAAACTTGCTATGCGACTCCCATACTTCTAATCTTTTGTCTTTCAATATTCATCTGTCATAGATACTACAATAATGTTTTAATTTGGTCCTTTATGACACGGACTTGAAAGAAACACGGACCGAACATTGCACTAAAAAGATGTGAAGCATGCAAGGTAATACAATCTCGTTTGTTCTACAAGGGACCTACACTCACACAGATGCACTAGCTCTAGGCGCAGGTGCTACAACCCGTCACCTTATGTACCGCGTGACATCACGCACACAAAAGAAATGGGTGCTTCACTCATGATTAGACGAGATTACGTCTGGTTCTTCTTTTAAGTCTGTGCTTTATGATTGGGCCCACTATTTTTTTTATGTTCTTCTGCTAGATAAAGACTTCTCTTTCTCCGATCTTTTCTGTTGTGAACATATAAAAAAAATATTTAAATTGTATTTATTCAAATGAATAAATACAATTTAAATATTTTTTTTATTTGAATATCAATTCGCAGTTCAGTTCAGGGTTCAAGTCAGCCTGTGATCATCAATATCGCAATGGCATCTACTGCTGACGATATTGGGAATAAAAATTCTTAATTCCTCTTCGTTTTTCGTACAGCACAGTATTAGTAAAATCACTTGGCAATCAGTACTGCTGTAGTGTAAAGATTAGCCAGTCAGCAATGGTTGTATCGAGGCTGACGGCCCAGGGTGCGTCAGACGAACTCAGGTTTAAAATGTTTAACTTTAGTCCAACTCTATATAAACCTAACACGAACAAGGAAAAGATTGGCACATCCCAGCTACCGTTGCCCGGGGCGGCCGTCTTAGGTAATCACACTTATTATGTATGTATTAACTTACGACGTACAACAACTCGATTAGAACATAAGTGGACTGCTATGTGCCTGGTTATAGTGAAACTATGGACAGTTTGCCCTGTTATGTGGACGACTTTTTTAAAACAGTGTCTTTCTGTCGCTAATTTATTTTGAGATTGGAGCTGTGTGGATCTTGGCATAGAATAAACCACATCATATCTTAGCGTGGTTATCGTAACTAAGAAAAAAGTTTCTTTTGAAGATCACCTGTTTTTTTTTATTTAAATTATTTATTTATTTAACTTCAATCTTACAACTGCTATACATAAAATACAAATTCGCCAAACTGCAGAACAGTTTGTTGGCGATACGCTCTTAGCTATGATTACAATAAACAGTTTGTACATGCGAGCGATACACTACACACAGTTTTATTTATTTTTTTCTCCAATATTTTATTGTAACCTCAGTTTAAACTGAAACCTCTAAGCATGCCTACGGTCTCGGCTAGTGAATTTTGTGATTTGCAAGGGATCGATAAGGATCCACACACACTTAGCGACAATCAGTGGGCCCTAGACAAAGTGACATTCTATTGGCGTTGACGCTAGTAGAAAATGACATAACGGATGGATTTGACATTGGCGATCGAAACATTTTGACGTTTGCTTTCGTCACCATACGTCAAGTGCATACAGTTTTATGTTTTCTAATGTCGTTAACACTAATCGAAAGATACTTTGTCTAGGGACCCAGTAGGCTAATCGCTTGTTAAGAAATTCACTAGCCACTGTGACCTAGCATGTGATGTAAAATTTCGGTAAAGAATTCGGTAAAAAAGAACGTTTCAAACAATTCATGTTTGTTTATCTTGATTTGATTTTAACTACAACCACAGCATAAATACAGGGTGAAATCGATATCATTAGCATTCTTTTAAACTATGAGTCTTCTCATCAAACTGAACCACTTTTACTATGGGAGCAAACCAATCGGAGCAAAAAAAAATCTGCTGTCCCATACATTTGAGTCATGTCGGCAGAGGCGGCGGGTGCAGTTTAGTATGGGACAACAGATTTTTTTTGCTCCGATTGGTTTGCTCCCATAGTAAAAGATTTTCAGTTTGATGGGTAGACTCTTAGTTTAAAAGGATGCTAATGATATCGATTTCACCCTGTATATTGGTTTGTTTTACTCCAATTTAATTTATGTTTGGTGTCGATGGCGATAAAAGGAGAATGAGTTAAAAATAAAAAGGAAGATCATGGATTAACAGAAAAATAACCATTGACCAAGAAATGTCACTACTGAGAAAATAACATAGTGATATGTGAAATTTAAAACAGTCCTACTTAGAAAAATAATCACGCAAGAAGATAACTACAAGATTATAATAACTCTTTGAATTTTGATCCAGA
Organism: Agonopterix heracliana; assembly: GCA_963693445.1. Lineage (NCBI taxonomy): Eukaryota > Metazoa > Arthropoda > Insecta > Lepidoptera > Depressariidae > Agonopterix > Agonopterix heracliana. Next base: position 8,856,295 of record OY856321.1, read on the forward strand.
CTACCGACTGCCGTCGTAGGCTCAAATTAAAGCAATCTATTCACAATATCGGGGTAGTTACACGTAATTCAGGTTTCCACCAAGATAATAGTTAAGTGCTCCGTAGAATACTATTATCATCTCACGTATTACGTGTGCCCATAGAGATTGTGGACCTGGTTTTATTTCTATTCATAGTCGTACCCAGGTACCTGTGTGTATAGACTAAAGATTGAATGGATGTATTTGAAGTTTTAGGTGAAGGCCAAACTTTACCTAGCTCTGGCCCAGTCCGTATTGGTGGAGGGAAATGCATGCTTAATTAGTAACAAATACTGCCCTCTAGCAATAGTATCTTAAATTAACAACTTAACGAGCCTTTCGAAGTACTACTAACTGAAATCGAAAAAGAGTTGTTATTTTGAGTCGCTTTTGTTGGCATGAATAATAATTCCAAAAAGTGTTACTAGTAATTTTTGAAGTAATACTTCTAAATGTAGAAGAAACAGTATAAAAACCATAATCGTACATACACATATTCCATGTATGAATGTATTTTCGAGATGGTCAGAATATTCATAACAACTGTTATCTATTCGTACCTACCGTGTTAGGTACTCTATTTGTATGCTACTTGCGGCCATGCAAGATAGATTTTACAAAAAGGGTTTTAGTTAGACACTTCAAGTTATAATAAGTGACTCAAACCTAAAAACCTTTGTGAAATAAACCATTTTCCTTTAGCGCCAACAACAAAAACTTTAATAACAATTTCTTGTAACACAAAAGGAATTTCACAGAGACAGGTTGAGTTAAATATTAGACACTGTCTATATAGAAATTGTTTATGTAAAAGCTTCTAGTTCTAGTAGCTAGCAAAGTAACCAGTACTTTATTATTCATAGAAAAGTTGTTTGTGGATCCCGAAACTAAAGGGCCCCGTGGCCCTTTTCTTATTTTTTTTTATTGATGGATTTCCTCTTGACCTCTATCTAGTTCTCAGGACAAAGATGGGGTCGAAGATGTAGCGAGCTTACCTGGAAGTGCACTGGCAGTCCTGCACACTGAAGGAACGTAGCAAGCTGCTTGGCGCCAGACTTCGGCAGGAGGGTGGTCGCGAGCCAGGCGGCTCCTTGCGGAGCCTATCACGCCGCTGTGGGGGATCGTTCAGCCGTCACCACAAACTTGGTAGCTTGTGATGCCGTTGCTCGGGGTGGACCGCTAAGGAAATAGACTAGATAAGTGTATAGCTGTGCCAGGATTAACATCTCATGCATATCAGCAATCGACGTGACAGAAGAACTGGTGAGCTGGTGCTGGTACTCTTTTTTACCGAAATCTTAAAACCCAACATGATACATTAGATAGAATTTTGGTAATGTACAGTGATATATGGATATTTTGAATATGGTATATTTAGAATATCTCGGGCTCTGCACTTTTCGTTTAAAAAAATTATATTCGTATTGTAGTTGGCTATATGAAGAAAGGAAGCTTAAATGTGAAATTCCTTTTCGTTTTCAGAATATCTCAGACTACCCCCTTGAGGAATATAATCGTGAGCATATGCTATGCTTTTGTCTTTTTTTTATTGTATATACTAATAGTCAGCATTCAGATTTGTTAAGATTGATTCATTATGTTTAGTTGGCTTAATGCGATATCTTATCTTAACTATAATAAAACCGAAAAATATTGAGGAATAAAAAAGTAGCGGTTCACTTCATATAAACTCAAATAACACTCGATAGCGCGATTTAAATGACGTGCAGCGCCATGTATTGACAATTTAGTTTGTTTGTTTGTTTGTTCGCGCATCACGCAAAAACTACTGAACCGATTTTGATGAAACTTTTTTTGTTTGATAGCTTATGATCTGACTTAAAATCTGATATTATAATTTGTGCGGACGAAGTCGCGGGAAAACACTATTTTAAATTTTTGAAATATGTATCGGGTTATTCGTCGGCATAGCGCGATCTCAAGTTCTTTGACATAGTGCAATTAGATGTACCTAGTACCTACATCTGAAAAGTTATAATAGTGGGCATTTTGCAGAAAGTCAGCGTTTATTAGAATGGAAGAAGATGACATATTGTGCCGATTCCAAATAATGGAATACGAGCTGAATTATGTTGATGAAATGGTAAAAAATACAGGAAAATTGTTGAACGTGTCGAAACTAACTTGCCTGGAAAACTATTGGTCTATCCGACTCTGAGTAGAGCTGCATTCAACTTTGCAGATAACATGAGTAGATAAACAATTACAAGCACTACAAGTTGTACCAATCGTATCGAGAAAAGAGATGTCAATCAGTCCGCAAGTCGGATTCTGATTATGTACAGTCTACACAGTTTAGATCTAGAGGTATTATTTTGACAGATATAGGTTAGGCACTAGGTACACACGGCGACACATCAAGCTACTCAAAACCAAAATAAGCTGGCCGCGCGTAGGTCAAGTAACGTATAACGTCGCGCAGCCAATTTATGTTAGCTCGATGTGTCACCGTGTGTACCACTAGGTAGTTACTAGTGGAACGTGGATGTTCTGAATATGGTTTCGGTATTTCTCTGGCTGTCCCCTCGGGGAGTACAGTCGTGAGCATATTATACATGCTGTTTTGAGGGAAAAATGGCTACATACCTAGGTAATAATTAATGAAAAATATTTTTTTTTGGTGGAACAGAACTTTTATGGATTTCTTCAATAATTTTTACTAACTTTACAAAGAATAGCTAAAAGACACAGCCATCTAATGGTACTGTTCGCGACAAAGTGTTAAAGTGCTTTCGGAAGCACAGACTTGATCGACATGAAATACTACTAATCTTATCCTGCCATGCTTAACTGACATGCCATGGTAGTTTACTCAGGCTAAAGACCGCTTTAAAATACTATACTAGTTCACTGACACAGAGCAGATATCCCACAGAGACACAGCTTAATACAAACTCGCGACGCGGTGGCCTGTACATCCCTTCTTGCGCAGCGATGTTTCTACCAAACTGCCACTCATTCTCGTACGTGAACGTTCACGTACGGTACAGTTGCACTCTGCGCATGTAGGGGTGTACTGGCCGCCGCGAGCTTTTATGAAGCTATTTCTCTGTAGGATATCTACACGGTGCCACTTATTTCTGGAATATGGCTCACCTCTCTTTTTGTCCTCATTGTTGAGACGAAGCTCTGCAGTGGGATCTTAGCTGTAAGGTGGAGTCTTGGAATTGCAACTATCTGATAATTGCAACTGTGGAGCGATTGCACTTATAAGAATCACGATTCAGTTCTTCTCTCAATGGACACAATATTTAGCTAATCATCTAGAAGGCAGTGTTGGTATAAAGTTGCAATTACCACATACATAGTTATATTTTTACATTTTTACTACATGTTGAATAAATTGTTAGACAATAACTTTCTGTTCGTATACATTTTCTAATATTTTGATAAACAATAATATTCCTAGAATATCTATTACACAGAATGATGAAAGTTTGCGTAAAACCCTTACCTGTCGGCATTAGTATTAGTGATAACTGGTCCGCAATAAATAAGGCACCTGTTAATAGGTAGTAAATACATTAAAATGTTAACATAGCTCTGGGCTGACTGTACTCAAGATAAGTAATGGAACTCCGTGATTTACTGCACTTATGCGCAATAGGATATGGTCTTTATTAATTTTTATTGGTTTTACGATATGACTGAAGATGGGAAAGTTTTTCTGAACTAAGGATTTCTCATAATTAATCATTTATATCAAAGTGATGATGAAAGTGGACTTTTGTAGCATAGCCTATGCTCATGACTATATTCCCTGAGGGGTTAGTCAGATATATTATGAAACCTCAGAACATTCACGATTCACTAGTAGTACCGAAACTCTGTCCAGTGTGACGGGGAGTGAGCCGGTGGAACAGACGGGTAGGTCGTTGTGTAACGGACAGTATATAGGCACAATACAATGCCTCGAAATTGAAGCATGAAAGTTTGCTCACGATGTTTTCCTTCACCATAAAGCCAGTGGTGTTACAAATCGTAAATTCCAAAAAACTCATTCACGGGGACCAATCGAAACATCGCCTCCTGGAACGGCAGGCAAGGTTACTCGCCACTGGACCACCACGGCTTTTTGTAGTGGACTTTTGTATAAGAAATTAATGTATCAATGAATTGTACATTATTATTTTTTGAAGGGTTTTGGGGCCTTGACAGGCTTGCACCTATTCCACTTCGACCAGCTTGGTTAGCTGTAAGTTCTCCAAAAAGGGAAATAAATATCGCTGGTCCTTTGTAAACGGCTTTTTTACAGTTCCCTACTAATCCCCAATGCAGTCAAAAATCGTAGTAGGTTTTCGGGATGGTTTGTCTTCTTAGATAAGTAAGTACTACGTTTATATATCAGGGGGCCACAGTCACGTAGAAGGTACAGAGGAATCTTCAGATCCTCCTTACAAAATCTGCAGCCGGTTGTATCACCTAATTTCAGTGTGTGCATGTGCTTGGTTAGTTTGCAGTGTCTTGTGAGTGACCTTGCTATTGTACAAATTTGATCCTTGCTGAGAGCAAGGAGACTGTTTGCAAGCTTGCGATTATAGCCTTCGATAAGTGCTTTAGAGTGGCACTTGCCTGGAGTAGTGTTGCCAGGGTTGTACATTGTATTGACATGTAGTCAATGTATGGACGCACTTTTAAAGCCAAGATAGACTACATCAGCCATCTAAGAGCACATCAACGAAGCTCTTCAAAGTCAACAGCCATAATCAGTAGCTGTGGTCGAACACGGGCATAAAGCATGATCATCATCATCATTGTATGTCATAAATTAATAATCAACAACAGTCATTTGTCTGTATTGCACTAATTTTGCGAAATATACAGGGTGTAAACTTAAATGCATTACCCCCTGAAGCACCCCCTTAAGTATGTACCTATCGTCTTTAAGTTTACACTCTTATAAAACAAGCGACAATTTATGATAGATGGCGTGGTTTATAAGGTGGTATTAAGCAAAACCAAGAATTTAATTCAATTAGGTACATCAACACCATTATAACTGTTCTGGTCTGTTTTTAAACAAGTCCAGAATCTGAAACATAAGTAAAATCAAGATATCACATGATTTACGCAACTTCTGGCTCAATAATATAATAAACATGTATTAAAATAAAGACAAAACACGAAACTCGTTGTAAAATCGATATCTCAACCGTAACCAACAATCGCCCAGAAGAATTGTCGCAATTTCCTAGTTTAAGCGCTAGAATAAAATCTAATAAACGCTCTGCTATGCAAATCAATCTATTGCATAAACTCTGCTTTGTCAGCTTATAGACACAATGCAGGAAATAACTGGTTCTAGGGCTGTTACACTTTTCCCAAATACTCAAAATAAAATAAAATAAAAAACACCCACCTACGTAAACATAGAGATCTGAATACCAATATGAGTTAGGAATTGTGAGGTTTACCGATAAAACGAAATTGTTAGTTACTGATTATCATAAAAATATAGATCACTTCATTTCAACAATTGTTATCCTGTTCTGGAACCATGACAATTACAATAGACAGCTAAATGCACCTAGTATGAAAATATCTGTTTATTTGTTTATGCAACAAATTGAATCAAATCTGTGAGCCTCTACATTAATTATGAGCTGCAAAAAAAACAATTATTTAAAATAATAATCTAGACAAATGTTCCAAACAAAAGGGGGTGCAGATTTTTTTACAGTCTGTTCAGTATCCCATTGCTGGGCAAAGACTTCCCTCTCTAACTCCAATCCACTCTGTTTTATGTGCAAACCTTGACCAATTCTCCATCCTTTCCTGGTAGAATTTTTTTGAACGGTAAAGCACTGGCAGTCACAAAAAGGTCAGAAGAAAGTAACATTTCACACGCATTCCATTCCAAAAGTTCACACACGCACAATTCAAAAACAATCTCAATAATTCTTTTAAATTCTCCGAACGAACGAAAGAAATCAGACTTTCGTTGTAAAGATTCACTCATCAAGATACGTTCATAAAGCAACAAATTCTTCATAAGACCTCATAAATCAAGGATCATTAAACGCAAGAAAATCACTGGAGTACCAACCCTGGTTGTAAAGTATGTCAGAATTGAGCCAGATGGAAAGATAGTGAATGATTCTGAGCAAGTAACGCTACCAGGCAATAACTTAGTCTCTATTCTCCTTGGGGCTAAGAAACCATTTCGTGCTGATTCCATTGTAGGCATAAATTCTCCGCTAACTTACTGTGTGAAGGCTGTTACGGTAGCTTTGAAAACAAAAGGTGTAAAAGTACAAGCGGTTGATGATGAATTTTGAGCTTTATGGGGAGAAATTACTAAGGGCGATAGAAATAGAATGGTAATATTAAATGAAAAACAGCTAGATATTGCTGCTGTTGTAGCTAAAATTGAACTTAATGGCATTGAAGATAAAGCTTCCTTTTGAAGTGTGAAAGGATTAATAGGAGAAGACAACTAAACGGAACAGGTTATGGTGTAAGTCGCGATGCCTCTGGCGTCGTCATTTAGTGCAAGTGTAGGGTCTGCAAATTTATGTGGCATTAGTTTTACACTCAAAACGTTGTGCTTTGTTTTGACTTTTCTATTATTATTTATTACGTTCCGGTTGTTGGGCTGCTGCGTTTTAAGTGTTACATATTGGTTCGAACGTAATATTTATTAACGCATTTCTCAAACAACGTGACTTGAACGCCTAGAAGTAGCTTCACTATGAGTTTATGAGTTTTCCAACATTTGTATGTATATGCTCACGACTATATTCCCCAATGGGGTAGTCAGAGATGTTCTGAAAACTCAGAACATCCATCCGTTTTCCAACATTTGTATTCGTCAAAATCAGTTAGTAAGTATTTCGATGACCATAATATCTTATTCCGTTCAAGGATAAATGCATTTCAGATATTGGAGATACTCAGTGACTTATATCAAACTATTATATTTTAAAACTTAATAGAAATGTAATGTCTGTATCACGGACCTGAAAAAAAGACGGACGTAATCTCGTCTAATCACGAGTGAAGCACCTATTTCTTTTGTGTGCGTGCTGTCACGCGGTACATAATGGTGACGGGTGTCGGACCTGCGCCTAGAGCTAGTGCATCTGTGTGAGTGTTTGTCCCTTGTAGAACAAAAGAAAATGTAGAACCTTGCATGCTTCACATATTTTTAGTGTCACATTACGTCCGACTTTTTTCAGGTCCGTGGTCTGTATATCTACAAAAATAATCGAAATAGTGTACGTTTCCGCATAGCATAGCATATGATCACGACTATATTCCCCGAGACCCCCCCAGTCAGAGATATTCTGAAATCTCAGAACAACCACGTTTCACCAGTAGTACCGAAACTCTGTCCAGTGTGACGGGGGGTGAGCCCGTCGCCACTTGTAATGGACAGTGGGTACAATACATGCCTCGAAATTGAAGCATGCAGGTTTCCTCACGATGTTTTCCTTCACCGAAAAGCCAGTGGTGTTACAAATCGTACATAAATTCCGAAAAACTCATTGGTACGAGTCGGCATGGACGGGGATCGAACCATCGCCTCCTGCACGGCAGGCAAGGTTACTCGCCACTGGACCACCACGGCCACTGTGTACGTTTCCGTCCGTACCCAAACAAGGTTTTTCGTAATTTTTGTCTGTCTTAGGATTGGAGCATCACGTGAAAATGATTTTAATACGACAAGAACTAATCGGTTTTGATACGATTGTTATTGTTTCATAACTTTCTAACTTACAATTGCAATACTTTTTTTATCCTAGTAGACATTCTAATGGGATTGTACGGGACGGAACCCATTTATTTCCAGCCCTGGTACGATTTATCATTATCATTAATTTTTTTATTAGTAGGTACCTATTTAAATTTCTGTCACATCTCTCCTAATTTTCATCGATGTTATTTTAAAACCGTTTACCAACATACTTACTCTTTACAAAAATTTACATGTAAATCGTCTCCGTCAGTAAGTGGCATGCGCAAGCGCACAACGGCAGATTTGCGTGTCCGTTCACCTTTATAACCATTGTCTTGAAAATGGTACAGTATGGTCGTTACAGACTAGGCATGTCAATGATTTCGGATATGGATATACCTACAAAGTTTTATAGTTTAGCATAGGTCTGATTATGTATTTTTGATCAAAAGATTCAAAACACACGGCACTGCGTATAGCGACGTCTAGTACCATACAGGGTCCGTCTTAATATGCCGACACTTTTTTAAGGTGATGACCAGACCGTCAAACTAAACAACTTTTTATGTAGCGCCAACATCAAAATCGCGTAAAAAAATCGGCTTTTCCATATAAAACTGCAAACCTACTCGAGCCAAATGTATGGGACAGCAGATTTTGCGCGATTTTTATGTTGGTCCAATAGAGAAAGTTGTTCAGTTTGATGGTCTGATTGATCGAAAACTGGACAACTTTCTGTAGTGGACGAACCCCGAAAACTTAAAAAAAATCTGCTCATGGGAACATTTGGGTCGAGAAGGGTTGCAGTTTTGTATAAATTAAATTGATTTAATCGCCACGCGTTGTTGGTGTTGGTCCCATAAAGAATGTTGTTCAGATCAGGAGAGGTCTGATCATATTTTTAAAAAACCGTCAGCATAATTAAGATATTATTATTATTATATGTCTTACGTTCCGTAATCACGGGCAATTAAGTCCCGGACCTTTGGAAGGCGTGCATGGAGCCGAAGCCAACATGTAGAGGCCCGTTCAAAAGACAAGTTAATCTAAATGTAAGGGATACACATGGCGGATACCATCTCCGAGCGCACAACATGATACACCCGGGGATGGTCCCCGCCAGGTGCAAAGACTATTGGAGTGCGGCTCTATGGCCGCGATGGAAAAATAAGGTCTTGGGCTATAGAGGTGAAAGTTGGTTGGATGGATACTGGGCTATGGGAGGAGACTAACGGACGCCTGCCATGACAACTAGTCTCAAAATTGTAAATAGGGCAGGCGGTGACTCGCCGACTCGTCGAGTGGGCCCCATAAAACGGCCGCACGCACAAAGTGCGACAATGGGGCAACATCCCATTGAGCGGCTAAAGGTTGTCGAGAGGTGCGGCACCGGTTTCACCATCGCGGGGTTTACCCCCGTGAGCGGGTTTCCCCATTATTACGCCATTACGTGCAATAGACTTCCAACCTGGAGCATAGGTTCTGCTCTTGCGATTTCACTCTGGACGGCCAATGAAGGCAAGCCAGAGGTAGGGGGGGTGTGTTACTGTCTGTATGTTTGTGTGTGAGCGCATGTCTGTATGGTCCCCCTGGATAGGGGTCCGCGGTGTCGCCAATCACCGTCAGCTCGCCACAAGCTGCCCCCGCGGGGTTATTGTTATTATTATTATTATTGGGTGAATGGGGTCTTAACAGACTTCCGCCTGTGCCATTAAGATAAGGAGGACCATTACTTCTTATGTCATAATAATAACTAACAGAAGCGTTTTGTTTCAGATTCGAATATGACTCCTGATGTCAAGTCAAAAATGAATGGATGAATGAATGAATGAATGAAACATACTTTATTTACACCAAAAGCAAAATACAATACACAACAAGGCGGTCTTATCGCAAATAAGCCATTTCTTCCAGACAACCTTAGCTTAGCAACCTTAGCTTTCATTTGTGAGGACGAGAAGATGTAAAGAGAAAATCAAAGTACACAACTTCTGAGCAGCAGCAACAGTTTCTATAAGCGACTCAAATACATAACAACGAATACACGAATCATTTGTTTCATCTTCCCTGAAATCATCTCATCATCAGCCTATCAAAGTCCTCTGCAACAAAACGATATCCTCAGCCTTCCTCAGTTTTTTGTAGAATGAAATACAAATGTAGGCAGTCTTTATTTAAACAATCAATTTTTTCAAGACCACAAAATTAACATGTCTAAAAAGATGTTTTCCAATTTTGCAGGTCTTATAATTATAAGTTGTTTAATTTATAAAGTAGCATCGCACCGATTCGCAACATATTAAATATCGGATATCATTTATTCCGGGTACGGACACGTAGCTCTAAAAAATCCTTATTATGGACTTCTTAATTGGCTTTACTGGAATATTTAAATATTTTAAAATGACCTCAGAAGATAAGGTGTAAAATGACTGTCGTTTAAATGGCTTTGTTTAAAGTAATGGCTTGTTATATGGCGCAACCATTTTCGCGATGGATTTTTAAACAGTACATTGACATTGGTTGAATGCTTGTTTTAAATTCTTATCTTTATTTGTGTCTTTTAGATCACGACTCGTGACGAATACCGCCAAAACAATTGACTATACAGGGTGTAACATTAAGTGCGTTACATAACGAACAGTACTTAGCAATTTTAACAATAAAACAACAACGAAATCGCGATTAAAATGTCATATACAAATCCTCAAATTCGGTCATTCATATTTCTATGCATTCGATTTGTTGACTTATTTTGTTGACTTTTGAGAATGTAAACAGAATTTTATCATTATCAGTCGCTAGATGTTCACTGTTGGCCATGGGCATCCATCACAAAGAGCTACTATGCCCTTCTAACCTTATGCCATAATCACCATGCCAGGGCCAGGCTTCCGTACCTACTGGTGATTGTAGCAATAGAAAGATAGTACAAAAGTGGATGCTGCAGCCCATTCCTTGATAAACTCTTAACCGCCTCGTTGGATACCTAAAACTAGAAATGGCACACATTGGTAACTTCATACAAAGGACTCGCAGTGACAAGAAGGGGTAAGCACGTGCAATGCTAAATGACTGATAGTTAATTACACCACTAAGCTGCTTATATACTGCTGATGTTGACTACCTCCCGGACAACCGAGAGGGGGTGAGATCAAATCCGGAAGCAGGGAGTGTCCGGCGTACTTGTATTTAATAAATAGGTATTCATTCTTATGCGATCGGGACCACACGGAAACAATTTTTGATTTTAATTTACGTCCACTTACCACCCGTAAAACTGTAACTACTGGGCCATTCAATTCTCTTTCATTCTCTCAAAAATAACCGTTTAAAAGATTTCCGCCAAATTGTCCGCCATTTAAACACTTAAAAACATCATCGGGTACATTATTCGCAATTATTTGCTGAACCAAACTCGCTACAAGCACCTGTGTTTTAAATCATGCATGCGTACGAGTCCATTACTTTGAAAGAAAGTGCGTAATTTGTAGTTGTTTACCATTGGAACTCGATCGTAAAAATTTTTTTTACGTTACAAATTTATTTCTTGAAATCTTTTGTACTCAGATGTGCACATTTAAGTTTTTTTTTTGAAAACGAACTCACTGATCCTCGAAGATGTCCTGTGAAGGTGGTTATGGGTAGTAATTAAACTCAGCATTGAACGCAGTATTTCAAGGCTATTGATTCTTATAACAACTTAACCAACTTTACCAGAGAAAGAAACTGAATGAACTTTATTGTCACACGGCTCTTCTCTGTGCCTTGTCATAAAATAAATTTTTGTTCTTACTGTCAACCAAATACCTAACAAAATTTTCAAAAACTATTAGTTGTGTGTGTTATGTTAGTTATATGTTATAAGTGGCGACGGGCTCACCCCCCGTCACACTGGACAGTGTTTCGGTACTTCTGGTGAAACGTGGATGTTCTGAGGTTTCAGAATATCTCTGACTACCCCCTCGGGGAATATAGTCGTGAGCATATGCATGCATGCATGCATGCATGCATTAGTTATGTTGATCCAATCGACAACCTTTGTAAAAATAATGTAACAGTGAAAAACATTAATTTTCGTCATATTAAATTTTGTAGATAATATCATCTAAAATCTAAGATCAGTCGAAACATGACTACCACAGTTCTCTCGCACTGTTCTCACTTTCGAGTCACCTTCTTTCAACCAATAGTAGGTACCACCGCAGATAATTTCGGTACAATCGCCGCCGGGACGAGATTCAAAATAACAATAATTTAGCAAATTTATTCAGATGATCGCCCTTTTGTTTCACCGTAATGAGCGGGTACCGTACCCGAATTTAAAATGCCACGCATTAACTTCATAATGTCCACTGTGAAATTTAGTGGTACCATTTATCGGTCGGGTTTGTGAAGTTATCGTATGCCGATTAAGCGAACGATCTCGCCTTAATTTGTGTGTTACTCGATGCGTAATAAAATGTTAATTGCTAATGATATTTTTAAGGTTATTTCACACTTTGGTAGGTATTGAGTACTGTATACGTTCAATTGATAATTTAGTAACTTGATAGAGTTTATATACCTTGACATTGACTATGTATACAGGGTGAAAGGAAAAGTATCATTAACCTTTAAACAACATACGATACCCATCAAACTGAACAACGTTTACTATGGGAGCAATTCTGTCAAAACGAAAAAAAAAACACCTGATGCATACATCATTGTCTCATACAGCAGATGATTTTTTTGCTCTGACAAGTTTGCTCCCAGAGTAAAAGTTGTTCAGTTTGATGGGTAGTACATCCTGTATACAGGGTGTATGGAAAAGTATCATTAACCTTTAAACCCTTACTCTAGCCATCAAACTGAATATAATAACTTTTACTATGGGAGCAAACTTGCCAGAACAAAAAAAAAATCTGCTGTCCCATACGTTTGCATCGAGTAGGTACCTATGGCAGTTTAGTATAGGGAGTCTGTTTTTTTTTTCGTTTCTACAGATTTGCTTCCATAATAAAAGTTGTTCAGTTTGATGGGTAGAGTATGTGGTTTGTGAGTTACATACTAAAAGGGGTGCTTCAAACAATCACACTGAACAACTTTCACTATGTAACGCATTACTATGTAAGTTACCGTTACAGAATAAGTAAAAAAAAAACACCAATTATGCTTTATTGCAAATCAAAATATGAATCAACGAACAAGGTTTTTATTTATGAATATGGCAAGTTCTATTAGTTTTTAAAAACATATCAAGCACTACTTAATTAATATTATATAAAATTGACGCATTCGATACGGCAGTATAGGTACTCATTATCACATAAATTGATCGTATTAAATAATATGTCTATAAGTAACCGAATATTCTTCATGCCTCATTTATATTAGCCAGCTTACAATGCGTTGAACGCATGACAAGCTTTCTAAAAACACTTTTTCATCCCATCTATTCAAAAAGTGTCACTTTAGTCCTCTTTAAGTGCGCCTAAAGTTGCACTTTTTGTTAAGAGACTTTTACAGCGGGCAATGATGAGTTTTGAATTTGGAACATGTATTTTTGCTACATAGGTCCGCGACCAAAGAGACCGAACGCAAATATTAAACTAGAAGCGCCTTTTATTTATTTTCCTCATAGAGGGGGATGAAAAGTAGAGTGTATCACTCGGCCGCAAAATTATTTTTTCCTCGGGCGGCATACTTTGAATCCCTCGCTGCGCTCAGGATTCTACTTTAGAATCCCTCGCTGCGCTCGGGATTCTACTCAAGAATCCTTCGCTATGCTCTGGATTCAAAATAGCGCCCTCGCCTTAAAAATATTATTTTACGCCCTTGTGATACAATCTACTATTATTAACGTAATAAGTATAAAATAACAATAATTACGACTTTACTAATCTTCTAAACGAGAGTAGCTATTAGTGTTTTACGCATAAATTGCAATTACAAAACAATATCGTAAAGAATCGTGTACAATATAATGCCTTTTATTAATATTCTTTATAGTGTAAAGCTTGGTATACATAGGTGAAAATACACCGGATAGGTGCACGCTTTAATGGTAACACACACAACGGTATAGTATAATGCCATACTAAAACCTATCTAACAAATGAAATCTATAAAATTAGCTCATTGCTGAAAATCATTTCAATTACCTATTTATTTAAATTCGCATCATGTCGTATTGAACATTTTAAGATGTAAGAAATAAGTGATATTTACAACAGTTCTGGCAATATTCAACTTATGGCTAAAAATAAATACAAAAATGGCTATGGTTTAAAAACAGACTAGTTAAAATTACACTTATCTACAATTTTAACACGGAAATAGTAGACAAATTAAGGGATACCCTAACCGAAACCACAAAATATGTTTAATTAACTAAAGAATGTAACAGACTATTAAATACAAAGATAATTTAAGTCATAAGTCAAACAAAGCCGTGGTAGTTCAGTGGCGAGTAACCTTGCCTGCCGTGCAGGAGGCGATGGTTCGATCCCCGTCGAGGCCGACTCGTACCAATGAGTTTTCGGAATTTTTGTACGATTTGTAACACCACTGGCTTTTCGGTGAAGGAAAACATTGTGAGGAAACCTGCATGATTCAATTTCGAGGCATGTATTGTACCCACTGTCCATTATAAGTGGCGACGGGCTCACCCTCCGTCACACTGGACAGAGTTTCGGTACTACTGGTGAAACGTGGATGTTCTGAGGTTTCAGAATATCTCTGATTATCCCCTCGGGGAATATAGTCGTGAGCATATGCTTATGCTTATGCTTATAATTTAAGTCATTCTTTATACCATTTATTAAACGAAGAAGTGGAACTAGTATAGATTATATTCTATTCTATTTTTATTTAATGGCGTTTCCTTGTTAGATTTCGCCAGTGTCAAGTTATTTGAGGGAGTGTCTATCCAATCTCGAGGATTGTTTTTAAGTAAGAACAACTGAGAAGGATTTTGGAGCCTCGTGGCAGGCTGAGACGCGAACCGCGCGAACACCATGCGAGAGACAAGTGTTCGAGGCAAACCCTGCAACGTGACTCGAACTAGTAGATACGATACATTCAGTTCAAAATCTTTATTTTCTATCTGTCAGGTCAGCAGTCAGCTAGTATACTATGAGGTACAGCTTCATAATTATAATGCTTCCAGTTCCACTACAACGCCATGAAACTTTCGTCGCAATACCTACGTAACGCTTTGCGTTGCGTTGTATTGTAACCAATGTGTTCTTACCTTACTTTAGTCAGATTCCCATAATAAAATCGAATTATAATGGGCGTGTGGATGCACCGGGCGTAGGGCTAAAACACCAATTATGGTCTTCGGTCGTTTTATGTTATAACGTTTGAAAGACTGAGAATAATGGGTGCATTCATTGAGCAGATGGTTCATGAACTAGAAATCTCTGTACAATGTAAGTAGCATTAGCTTTTACACACAAATATAGCCTGGGTTAAGCTCAAGGTGAATAGAAGTTGACATACAACGGTAACTGTTAATACCTGCCATTATGTTTGGTCCATTTTGATTAGGTTTTCGTATAGGTACACACACATCTAGCAGACATGTGTATGTAACTGGCCTGGGGCGAACGGTTATAACTTGTAACAAATCGCTTCACTTACCTCTTTCATTTGATGTGTAAATAAATCATATTTATGTCATGTTATGTATAAGTAGACTATTGTATCCCCCTACTAATTGTAATCTCTTCTTTAAATAAGAAAACCATAAGTCCAGCTGCAGTGGAGTTCATTTTGCTGATTATTTGTTTTAGAGTTAGATTTTTATAAGCATATGCCTTGCAAATTAAGATAAATTTGCGTGAGCACTAATGTCCATTTTGCGGGCGAGCTTCTTGTTGTATGAAAGTACAATAATAGGAATGAAAAATTTTTTGTTTTTTGTTGGTTTAATGTCCATGACCGGCACTTTTACCCCATTTCTCTCAGCGTACCCATAATCTGAATACAAAAATTTACGATAATGGTATAAATGTCGTTGAGTGCGTAAGCAGGAATCTTATCGTTATAGAATTCATAATGACACGTTAATTCTCATGGTACATTATTCTAATTTATAGAATAATCAGAGAAACTGTCTAAAAATGTGATTTGAATTATATTTTTGTTTGAAATATTTTGTTTAATTGGTTTATTATGCAGATTTTATTTTACGACAAATTAATGCCTAATTATAATTTGTAAAATAGGTTTTTTATTGGCTCTGTATAATACATAAAACATTTTTCAGCCTATAACAGATTCTAATAAAAGTGTCACATAAGATGTTACCTATGCAAACATAGCGTTATACAGGGTGTTACCCTAACACCCAGACAGTTCCATTACTTTAAGGGGCTAGCTGCCGGTTTTGGGTAATTTTGTAACCGTTTTATTCATTAACTATGGCACTTTTTGAGCTGAAATTTAAACTGAACCATCTACAGGATATGAGAAGTGATGTGGTTTTTCTAGAAATTGATTTTAATGAATAAAACCGAAGAAAAGGGACTCTAAAGTCACCCCTTTTTTTCCAGTTGTAACCATTTTACTCTTACATTTTTAATCGGAACAAAATGAAAATTTACCATATTGTTCACAATACAATTTAGAATGATGTGGTTTTTTTACTTTTTCGAAATTAATAAAAAATCATCGAATTTTTCAAAGAAAACAGCAAAATTCTGACCGGAGCCACGCGCTCTTTCTCATCGATTAGTATGGAGTGTGAGTGAGAGGAGAGTGGTCCACGGCTGATACGCCTTAATGGGTGATCGTTCATGATACTGAACCATACCCAAAGTAACATAAAGGGAAATTGACAAAAAAAAAAGATTTTTCATGCAAGCGTTCGATCAGTTCTTTTCTTTTTATTTCTTATGAGTTTGCTCTTGACCTCAATCCAGTCCTTAGGACAAAGATGGGTTTGAAGATGTAGCGAGCTTACCCAGAAAAAGCCTATTCACTCGAACTTTAAAGGAATTCGGGTTGTAAGCACTCGGAAATACTGACGCAGCTAGGACATTCCGCTCCTTGGCTGTGCGCATTATAAAAGAGTAAGAAAGGCGCTAGCTGATTACATGTAATACTGAAAGACCAAAATTTATTTAGCTAACTTACCATTATAGGTTTGAAAGGGAAAGTTTTTTTTTTTATTTATAATTAATGGACTTCTTGCTTGTGCGTTAGCAACGCATTTCCGCCAATGTCAAGTGGTTTGAGGGAGTATCTATCCAATCTCGAGGATTGTTTTTGAGTAAGAACACAGCTGAGATGGATTGCGGAGCCTCGTGGCAGGCTGAAACGCGAACCGCGCGAACAACACGTGAAGTTCGAGTGTTCGGGGCAAACCCTGCAACGTGACTCCTTAAGGAAAGTTGCTCAGTGTCATGGGTGTAATCACTGCTTAA
The DNA here is from genome assembly GCA_963693445.1 of Agonopterix heracliana. NCBI lineage: Eukaryota > Metazoa > Arthropoda > Insecta > Lepidoptera > Depressariidae > Agonopterix > Agonopterix heracliana. Next base: position 8,873,431 of record OY856321.1, read on the forward strand.
AGTAATGCAACCGTAACACCCTACAGATTTTAATAGAAAATCATTAGAGTCATCCTTATTCGTATGGGCAGTTGACAGTGATTATGATAGATCTAATAATTTGACGCTTGACGAGAAAGCTAACATTCCATAGAGGCAGAGGATCGCCTAAAAATACTAGGTTTTGCAGTCTTTAAGATAACGGTAACCCACAGAATTCGTTCGAAGACAGAATTAATAAAAAAGAACTAAATTCACCGTAAGATAATACATTTATAATATTCTCTCGAATTGCGATTCTTCGCGCCTCCCGAGCAGGGCAGGGGCGATCGCCGGCGGCGAGCCGCCACTCTTTATAATTTGATCACATTTGTACCGCGGACAATGCTGGGCCAAAGCAAGGTAAGACGACAGGAGACTAAGGAACGTAGTGGAGTAGTGTTAGGTTTCGTTTTTTTTAAAGTTTAGGTTTAAAAATCTTTTCTGTTACTTTTCCGTTACTTTTGTTGTTTTTTCTTTTTCTCTTGCGTTTTCAGTTGCATTTCTAGCACGGAAAATGTTAGTGCAAAGAAAACCAAGGATGATAAGGAATTTAATGGATGGTTAAATTTATTTGATTTAGAACACATTGTGGTTGGATTTAGAAGATCTAACGAATTAGAAATAACAAGCAGACGACTTTATAACAACAAAGTTTAAAACGAAAAATCTGTGGCTTTTGGCACATGCAAGAAAATTTTCACGAATAATTTTAATTTTTCACAATTATGTTGTCTTTTTTTTCGCGATTTCGATGTTGGTCCCATAGAGAAAGTAGTTCAGTTTGACGGTCTAAACAACCTCCTTAAGAGTTTTAAATATTTATTGTTACTTATGAAACACCCTGTATATGATATGAATTTAATAATAGGAAATGCCGGAAGAATAATGGACACTTTTGGTCCAGGTACGGCCAGAAGCGTCCTTTTAGTTTAATCTTATTTTCCTTATGTTAGTTATTTTGTTATAGTTATATTTTGGTTTTAGGATATTATATTCATTGGCTTTATAATTGTTTTACTAAATAAATAAATTAATACTCAATTTAATAATTAATATCAACAAAATAATACCGACTCCATACATCTCTGAACCCGTTTCACGAAGGCGACTCCTTCAGTGGAGTAGCCCCGGGCTTGCCACAATGGCCGCTACTTTTTCCTCCGCCATAAACATTTGTATTCCGCGCGTGAACACCAACCATTACTGACCAAGCATCTTTGGCCTGAGGTATGTACGGTAAGGTACACATAGTTGATCGAACTTTTATGTGGGTTAATCATTAATTTATGTACAATTTCCATTTTTGTAGTAATTTTCTTGTTGTTTCAGATTCACGAGTGTAATCTGATATACAGGGTCCAACAGTTGATATTTTTTCGCGATTTCGATGTTGGTGCCATAGCGAAAGTTGTTCAGTTTGACAGTCTGATCATTCTCCTAAAAAAGTGTCAGCATATTCAGTTGGACTTGGACCCTATACAGGGTGTTAGGGTAAACAGTTGCATTACTTTAAGGGGTGATTGTACCTATGATACTGAACAACTTTCCCTAAAAGACCTACAGGATATTCGCAAATTTTTTTTTTACTTTTCAGACAAACGTTCGATCAGCTGCTGATTGAAGCCCAAAATTTTTTTTGCGAAATTCTATAGTTTTTTTAAAGAAAGTTGTTCAATATCACAAGTACAATCACCCCTTAAAAGAATGAAACTGTTTACCCTAACACCCTGTACACAGGGTCCTTCATAATTGCTGTAATTTTAGCAAGTTTTCAGAATAGGCATATCAAGTGAAAACATTGTGAAAAAACCAGTATCCATTGTATTACATTACAGATAACTATTAAAGATCTTTGTTACCTAGCACGTTTATTGCGCCTAAGTTTTGGCATCCGCGTATCGAATGCAACCATTTTTCTCAACAATTAAGTCGTTACGTTATGATATATAGGTACCTACAGTCTTCTTATTTCGTGTAAGCATGAGTCAAATCACAATAATATGATAACTACTCATGTAGTAGAAAGATTAGCCAGTCAGCAAGGTAGTTTCGAGACTGACAAACGAACTCGGATTTCATAACTCAGGGAGGATCTTCCTTACACCCTACCCTTATGACAGTAAACTCCAGTTCTAATTATTTTTCAACCACGATAAATGTTCTTTATAAAGCCATAAATAAAAACTATAGCTATCTATTTAAAATAAATTGACTGTATAACATTTACCGTACTATAATAATTATAATATTGTGCTCCAACCTTTATAATCATATAGACTTTTTGTCGGTAGTACAATAGCTCTACTTTTTGCCGATCGTGGTTTAATAAACGATTATGATAGGGACTATTGTTTGAGCAAGTTTTATTAAGAGGATGGATACTGTGAAACTTAACAATGGACTGTTATAAATAAATATGTAGTAAAAATAAGAAAAACTGTTCCAATATAAACTGGTTTTATAAGAAAATATTGAAATCAACTTACTTTTTAAGGCTTAAAACTAGGTAGGTACTATTTTTAGAAATTTTGTGAGTTTTAGGATCTTAGGTACAATTTTTAAGAATACTGGCTTTTCGTAAGAGAAAACGTCGTGAGGAATGAATACATGCTTTAGTTTCTAGGCGTATACATGGGCGTGGTTAGAGGGGGCACCCTTGAAAGACCCGAAAACGTCTTTCATATAAAAACGTATTAATGAATCAATACATTACTCCTATTGATTAAAATTAGGGAATCGAGAAATGGGAAATGAGGCTTGTAGATTCACCCACTTGCAGATTCTGCTGTGAAGCAGAGGAAACGCCCATACACCTCTGCGAATGTGAAGTGCTCATTTACAGCAGGAATCGCCATCCGGTTGGGTACGTGATAACACCTTCTGACATTAGGGACCTCTCCTCCAAAAGCGTATCACGGTTCATGAAGTCCGTGGGTCTAGGAAATGCCCTTTAGGTCAAGGGTGACAACTACAATAGATCTGTCCAGGTCGCGGTAGCTACTGGTCATTGATCCTTGATTGGCCCTTATAACCAAATAATAATATAGAGAATACAGAATAACACGGAACACTTTCGATCTAACAGCGAAATTTTCACTATTGTAACGCATTCCTTCCAATGTTATTAAACAATAATTAAAAAAAAATGCCTTCATTCTACTAAAACTATAGTAGATTACACACCGAGGACAGGAAAGTAAGAAAGGTCTCAGATCTCATGTAATTGTTGACCGAGGCGAAGCCGATGGCAACAAACATGTGATCTGAGGGTTTCTTATTTACTGTCCGAGGTTAGTATACTATTTTTCTCCTCGACAGACGTGGAAAGCGGCAACTTCGTTTAGCGCAGCGGGACGACAATTAACGCTTTCCGTCCGGAGGGGAGAAAATATGACACCAATTGTCGGTTATTGTATTCACAGTGTGCATTTATTGATAATAAAAGTTCGTCGCAGTGCGTATAATAAAGAATTAAATACTGTTCAATTTTACTTTTTCCCATATTTCTCTCAAACCACTTATTAAAAAATTTACTATCAGTCGTTAAAAACGCAGCTATCTAGTTAAATATCTTTTTCAAAAACATAATGAGAACTAAAACTAGTTCATCAACTGATTTATGAAAACATATTAACACATTAATTTACTATGTTAAGTTTAAAATAAAAGATACCAAGAGAAGATTAAATGATCATAACATATTTATTATAACGTTTATTAATGAAATAACTGCTTCTGAATTCCTCTACGTGTTCCCATGTCGTAACGTGTCTTAATGGTGCTTTAAATATTTATATTAACTAGCTTTGCCATTGGATTTGCTTATAATTATTCTTACAACCGTAATACAAATATGCCAGTCTTTCTTACAGATGACCAGACCATCAAACCAAACAACTTGCGACTAAAATCTGCCTTTCCATAAAAATGTTAACCTCAAATGTATGGGACAGCTAGTTATATTTTGGTTTCTCAAAGAAATTTGTTAAGTTTGATATTTTGATCATAATAGCGATAGCAAAGTTGCCTCTAAATATCGAAAAAAAAATTGTGAGTGAAAAATATATTCAGAATTTAAAACTCACAGCAAAAAGGCTTATATTCGAAATCTATGTCACCCTCTTTTTTCTTATGAAGAGATACGATTATAGTTAAGGAAATAATTTTTCTGTTTTGCAGGAATACTTTGTTCCACAAAAAACAAAATGTCAAAAAGAATTTACACCAATGATTCCCATATTGAATGTAAGAAAATTACATAGTAGGTACTAGTGTAAATTTCATCCCCATGAAATCCAATCCCACGTAATCGCCAAAGCTATACAGATGAATGACAAACCGACAGACGAATTAAAAACGTTTTCTAACTATAGCAAGAATTTATTATTCTTGTGTTCTACCTTGAGAAAGTAGCTAACTTAGATTTGATTTATGCACCAATAGTTTTGTTTTTAATGTCCCTATTCAAACTTTATTGCATCCGATTTGTCAACTATCTTTTTAACATTTTCGGTCTTAATAATAATGACATGTGTTTTAAGAATTAATAAATGTGTAAAACGATTATAATATTAAAATGTCAAAGATGGAATGACAAATATTTAATTATATTGTGAGAAAGAAACAGCTAAACATTGACTAGTGTATTTAATAGAATACCTACTCTCTAATGAAAAGGTTTCATGATCACAAAAAGTATAATAAAGTCGACTTGGTACCTACTAGGAAACAACAAATTTCATAAATAATACTGGGTGATTTTTCAGTGGTGGTCCATACCACCAAGCTGAACAACTTGAACTATCGGAGCAAACCTAAAAACCTTAAAAGAAAGCCGTTTCATACATTTAAGATAAGTTAATTCCGAACGCACTAATGCGCGTTGCATACAAACGAAGTCTGGTAATATTTCTAATACTAACCAATTAAAGTCAATGACATTTTGCAGAAACAATCATGAAAAAAATTTCTATGCTTTAACCAGACTTCGTTTGTATGAGGCGCGCCAACGGTAATCATTATAATTATACCCCCCTTAAATCGAGTCATTTTGTGATTTCTTGTTTTCTCCCGTCTAAACAAAATTTCCTTCCATACGATAAATCCAACAAATGTAAAAAAATCGATTTAACCGACATTATTAGAGAGGGGTCATGTGATTAGATACAAAGAGAAGCTGTTATGCTAGAGATATGTGTGATGTCTCACTTTATGTGGGAACTGACCGATTGAGCAGCTCTAATAGAAAAATTAGGGTCAACGTACAGTTAAACGAAAACAATTCAAGGCATAAAACAAAAACATCCTTCAATCCAATCAATCCTTTATATTTTACTGCACTTAAAAAACCAATAGTACTAACTAATTATTATGCAATTCATAATAAAAATCAATTTCTTCCAACAATCATAATCAATTTAATTTATTTTTCGAGATTGAACAATGTTAAAGGAAGTCAGAATGTTTAAAAGGTAATAATAATGTACGGTAAAGCTGACAGTTTGGCCTAATTTAACAGTCAGTCAGAAGTGACCTCTTGAGAAACAAAACAACGTGGCAATCATAAATGATACATTAATATAAAAGTAATAAAGTGTGGGACCATCGTAGTCAGTACCTTAATGAATACCTATATGTAGGAAGTTAAAGGAAATTGACAAATAATAAATAAACTGTTTCACACTACTGTCATAAACAATTATTTGGTGCTCTTTTCGCTAACCTCGAATTGTGTTTTTCTTTTTCACCTCACATCTCATATTATATGAGGACATACATACATTACATGATACAAATACACACACATACTTTACATTAATATTTTATATTAATTTTTATGTTTAAGGTGTGTAAATAACGAGTATTGTACTTAAACTACTATTATACTAATGACGTCATATTTAAAAACAATCTTTCTTCACTGTCAGCCAACCTTTATGCTCCCAAACCGGCTGAGTAACGGCTTGACAATGATGTATTGTATAGTAGAGTCAAAGGTTCGATTCTATTAACATTTTATAATTTGTTTATCCGTTTACTAGTGACTTGAAGCCCGATGTTTGTTAATTGTTGGTTTTGTTTGGCCAATGTATATTTTAACTGGTTTTTGAACGGGTGGTTATTATTTCTTTGAAAGATTCAGCATTTTACATTTTTTATATTGGGAATAAAATCTATTTCTCGAAAATACAAGAACACCAAATGTATTTTATTCTAATACGAAAACAATAAGCAACAAAAATACAAATACAAGAGGCACAATGAGGCACCACAACATAAAATTATGTAATCGGTTTATTTTCCCATTATTTCTACTAGGATTTCCCATTGTTATCATTTTCTAGGATTTACGAAAAGGCTATTTTTATGGCTAAATATTTAAATATTACGATTTCTAAAAACTAAGCTGATAAAATCTTTTAATAAAAATTAGGTCGAAACGAAATAGAGAGTGGGTCTAATTTCGTCAAACGGGCAGAAAGGGTTTTTGTCTGTAGAATCACATACTATTTGACTTTTTCCAACTAGCCTTACGAAACTTCTTTCTTTTTTTATCATGCGTCTCGAAACACATATTACCATTCAGTCAGTAGAACATAGTGTAAATAAATACGTACCCAATCAATTCAAATATTAGTCCAATCATTGGCTGTAACCATCGAAGATATATTGTCCAAAGATTTGACCCAACACAACTTAAACACTACGAAACAATCAATTTGTCAAGTTTCTACGCCTGAACTATTCGTTTAACTTTTTTTTCTATTACTTTTATATCGTGCTTCGGGTTTTGACACGAAAGTACACGAATTTAAACCGTAATGTTTGAGTTATACGTTTGTTTCTTTTTAATGACATGGAAACGTTCCATTTTGGATGTCAATTGTAGAATAATTTGTTGGTTTGATAAAGTATTAGGTACGGCTAAGTTCAAAAGGTGGAATTAATGGTATCGATTCGGTATTGCCACTGTAGAAAACTTGTTTACTTGTAATTTTATTTGCTTAGACTGTTCGTGAGGCAGCTAGTAGGTTGTGAGGTGGGCAGGAACTTTAATTTAAACACAAACTTGGGTTCAAGCTATATTGTTACGCACACACGAAATCAACGGTACAGAGAAAGTGTTGCCAGCTAAAACATACCAAATTTTACTACAAATTAATGTTGGGGATGCCAACATGCTGCGGCCTACAACATTTTTTAATCCGTTAAGTACATACTTAAATCTTGGATTTTAAAGTTAACAGTAAGACAGCACATAAAATAATACACTGTTATCTTTTAAACAGAATCAAGTAAGTATAAGAATACACATTGAAAGGGAGAGGCCCCATGACATAGCATGACACAATTAAACCATAAGACAGCACATAAAATACAATACATTACTGTTAATACATACTTAAATCTTGGATTTTAAAGTTAACAGTAAGACAGCACATAAAATAATATACTGTTATCTTTTAAACAGAATCAAGTAAGTATAAGAATACACATTGAAAGGGAGAGGCCCCATGACATAGCATGACACAATTAAACCATAAGCCAGCACATAAAATACAATACATTACTGTTGTATATATAACAACCATTGACATAGCTTTACTATGTGGCTAATAACAATGTACCCTAATCACTACAGTCTATAGGTAATGCGCATATGCGAGTTACCGATCTGTTGTGTGCCTTACCATTAGCTGGTTGCACCTCTACAGCACGTACAATGTTGTCTGAGCCAGGAAAAACCTTTGTGACTCTTGCCATAGGCCAATACATAGGAGCTACATTATTCTCACGTAAAATTACGAGAGCACCTGTTTCTATATTAGGCAATACATTTCTCCACTTTGGTCTAGATTGCAATATGTTTAAGTAATGCTTACTCCACACTTTCCAAAACGCTTGTTGCATGCTGGTACACATTTTCCAAAACTTAATTCTATTTGTAGGTATTTCAGTTAAGTTTTGTTCTGGAAGTGATGTTAAGGGAGTGCCAATAAGGAAATGACCAGGAGACAGGTAAGTAAAGTCATTTACATCATTTGACATAGGCAATAAAGGTCTACTATTTAACACCGCTTCTATTTGACATAGCACAGTATTTAACTGTTCATAGTTTAACAAGGCCTTTTGTACAACTCGTTTCAAATGATACTTAACACTTTTAACTCCAGCTTCCCAAAGACCACCGAACACAGGCGAGTAGCAAGGTATAAAATGGAAGTTAATACCATTTTTAGAGGCATAGGATTGCACCTGTGCTTGGTGAGATTGAGAGCTCATCAATTTATACATCTCATCTAATTTTCCTCTAGCACATTTAAAAGTTGATGCATTGTCACAATAGACATCAGACGGCAAGCCTCTGCGTGATATGAAACGTTTGAAGCTCGCTAAGAATGTATCTGTTTTGATATCTGATAGTAATTCTAGATGCAGTGCTTTTGTGACAAAGCATACAATCACACAAATATATGCTGAAGATACCATTGATCGTCTCAGAGACGATTGTTTTACAGAAACAGGCCCGGCAAAATCAATCCCAATTTTCTGAAAAACACGAGATACATTTACCCTGTCGTAGGGTAGGGAACCCATTAATTGTTCTGATACATTTTTCTTAAGTTTAAAACAAATGATACACTTGTGTAAAATTTTCTTTACTTCTCTAATTGCATTTACAATCCAGAACCTTTGATTTAAGGAAGACAAAACAATCTTAGGTCCTGCATGCAGGTTTATTATATGAAAGCTTTTTATAACCATTTCAGTTACCCGAGAGCCCCTAGGTAAAATTATTGGGTGTCTTTGAGAGTAAGGTAAATGAGCATTGTGTAACCTACCACCTACCCTGATCAAACCTATGCTGTCGAGAAAAGGATGTAACGCTTTCAAGTTACTTGGCAATGAATTTTTACATTTCAAAGCTTTAATATCATCTGACATATATTTATGCTGTTCATTTTTTATTATTAATGAAAGAGAATTATTTAATTCGTCCGAAGTAATGAAATTGGCTTTTATTTTTCCTATTTTGGTACGTGTATTATTGCAAAATCTCAGAATGTAAGAAAGAACTCTTTGCATTTTGTTTATATCTGAATATTTGTTGAGAAAATCAAGGCACAGAGGCAAACCATTATCTTGACCACTAGAAACCATACAAACCATTTCACTCGGGGTCTCGGAACTCCGACGTAGCTCGGGGAGATCCGCTGGCAAGTCAACTGCATGTAGCGGCGCGGTGTACTCACCTGAGTGAAGGAACGTTGGTGCTCCCCACCAGAGGGCGTGGGCATGCAGCTCATGGGGCATGACTCCTCGGCTGAGACAGTCGGCAGGGTTATCGCTTGTGTGCACATAACTCCAGACAAAATGCTCTGTCAATTGTGAAATTTTCCTTACTCTGTTCGCAACATATGTGTTAAGCTTTGCTGTATTAGTAACAATCCATGCCAAAACGATTTGAGAGTCTGAATAGAGAACCACATCATTTATTTTCAACTTAAGTGAAATGGTATCATGCACTCTTTCCATTAGCTTTGAGAGTAATAAGGCTGCATTGAGCTCTAGCCTTGGCACAGTTAAGCTCTGATTAAGCGGGTTAATTCTTGATTTTGAGCAGAGTAAAGAAACCTTCACATTACCCGCTGAATCAATGACTCTTAAGTATATGCAGCAACCATAAGCTGTTGAACTTGATGCGTCGGCAAAACCTATCAATTGCGATTTGACCTCATGTAAATTTACATAGCGACTAATATTTATAGGCTTCATGGCTTGTAGGCTTTCATAAAACTCATTCCATTCATTCATCAGATCGTTGTTAAGCGCACAATCCCAGTCCATGCGTGCTTCCCATATTTTCTGCATTATTACTTTAGCATTAACAATAAGCGGACCAGCTAGCCCTAAGGGATCATAGAATTTACTTATAAAGCTTAAAATTTCGCGTTTGGTTTTAGGCATTGTGTTGCAAGGTGTACTGGGTGCAGCAAGCGAAAGTGAATCTGTCTTGATATTATAATTAACGCCTAATGTTTTCATATGAACATTGTTTTTCTGCAAGTCAATCTCATCAAAATATTGTTTATCTTTAGGGATAGTATCTAATACTTCTGTTCTATTGGAAGTCCACTTATGAAGTTGAAAGCTGCCGAGTTCCATTAGGCTGCAAAGCTCCTTTTTGGCTTCTAGCAAGGACTCTACAGTGTCACTCGTAGCAAGCACGTCGTCTACATACGTCTGGTACTTTAAAATAAAAGCGGCTTTAGGGAAGTCACTCTCATATCGCTCGGCTAATTCTATTAAACAACGTGTTGCCAAGTAAGATGAACTTTTTAGTCCATATGTTACAGTGTTGAGCTGAATACAATCTATGCTTGCATCGGGAGAGTCTCTCCATAGTATGTTTTGTAGAGATCTGTACTTTGGATCTAAGGAGATGGCTCGGAACATGTGTTTGATATCAGTGACAAAGACACATTCCTCCAGCCGAAATAGTATTAGTATGTCAAATAATTCCTTTTGAACTGTAGGACCATTGAGAAGCAGGTCGTTTAGAGACACCCTTTTATTTGTTTTCATAGAAGCGTCAAACACTGTTCTACATTTAGTTGTTTTTTTATCCATTCGTACAACTGGGTGATGGGGTAAAAAATATGTGGGATCTTTGTTCAAATCATATTGGCTGATATCTATTTTTGAGCCATGACCTAACTCCAGATACTCATGTACAAAGTCCCTATACAGCTCGAACAATACCTTGTCTTTCAGCAATCTACTTTCTAAATTATAAAATCTTTTCAAAGCAAGATATAGAGAATCTCCAAGTGTTTGGTTAATGGAATCGAGTGGTAACTTCAGAGGCAATGCAACTTCAAAAGTGTTGTTTTCTAGTTTAACATTTTCCTGAAATATTTTTTCGCATTCATCATATTCAGAAATGGATTCTTTGAACACCTCAGGCACACCTTCAGCCTTCCAAAATTGTGTTATAGTGTCGTTGAGATCAGATTCACATTTAGTACAAAATAATGATACAACCTGTTGCGAGGGCTGACTGGGTAGCTGACCCGCTACGACATGACCAAACTGAGTGTTGAGGAAGACTGGAGGGTTGGTCAGGTTTATGTTACGTGCTGGCTGTGCTGAGGTTGAGGGCTGCTCGGGGGGTGTAGACTGAACGGTGGCTGGCTCATGTGGCAATAACAGCTGGAAAAAAATATCGGCTCCGATTAAAATGTGTATTTCACTCGGCTGATGAAAATCATAGTCGGCGAGTGTGACATGAGGAGGCAGCACAAAACTTTCCACGTCTACCTTTTGCTGGGGCAGCTTTGGTGTGATTCTGTCTAACACAAAACAAGAGACGTTGATGCTGAATTTACGCACTAGTGAATGAAGTTGAAGCTGCACGCATTGATTTAATGCATTTTTTGAATTTCCAATACCTATAACACCCGACTTCACAGTTTTGGGCTGTAACCGCAATAAATTAACAAGTTCGGCAGTTACAAATGACACCTGAGCTCCACTGTCGAGTAATACCTTTACTATGACTTCTGTACCATTTTGCGCCATCAGCTTTACACGTGCTGTAGGCAGAAGCACTAGGGTAGACTCTGTGTTGGACAGTAGAGTAACTGGAGTTTGGGCTTTATCTTCGTGTAGCAAAGTGTTGTGACCTTGTTTGCAGACGTCACATTTAAAATGATACCTGCATGCCTTGGCATGATTATTTAGGCAGGTTTTGCAAATATTATTGTCTGTAACGAACTGAAGTCGTTCAGATGCTGGCATCAGCTTGAATTTTCCACAAGAAAATAATTTGTGCGGACACTTACATAATAAGCAGGCGGCAGTAGGCATGCTTGTAGATGATGGCTGAGCGGCTGGAGGCTGATCCTTCACAGCAGCGCCACAAGCCATCTTGAGGGGGCTTTTCTCTTGCTGAGGGCGCTCGCTATTTTCTTGAGCTAAAGCGCGTCGCTCTAAAAAATCAATAAGGGAATGTAAAGACGGCTCCTCTCCTACTGTCATCTGGAAGTCTCTTGCGCAGAACAGATCTAGTTTGCGAAGAAGAATACCCAATAGAATTGGATCCCACTTATCTACACAACAATTTAAATTTTTCAAAGCTGCTAATTGTTGCTTTACAGTGGAAATGAACTGTCTGATATTATTAGAGGTTGATTTAATTATCGGTTGGAGATCTAGCAAAGCATTAATGTGTTCTGTTTTAATTTTAAACTCATTATTAAACCTTTTGTCTAATATATTTAGGCTTTCGTCATAGCTCTCGTCTACCAGTGGCAAGTCCTTAATTAAGTCGAGTGGCTCGCCTGTGAGAAAACTTCGGAGGTAATATAGTTTTTGAATCCTCTGTAACGACTTATTGTCGTTTACTAGTGAATCGAATAGGCCCCTAAAGGTTTTATACTCCGAATATTTCCCAGTGAACGGTGGCACTACAATCTCTGGCAATCTGGTTGGGACTTGAGTTACCTTGGACCTCTCGGGACTGGAAATGGTTAAAGCTTCCATTGCAGCCTTTATTTGAGCCAAAGCCTCCATAAACTTATCCTCAGTCTCACACGGTTCCTTGTCATTAGGGTCCAATGCCATAATTTCGTAATTAACATTTTCGTACCTAGCAAAAAGAGAACGGAGCCTCTCTTCTTTGACTGATAGCTGTATTTTGGACAAGGAAGGCGATGAGACGAGCGTAAGCTCATTGTACAATTTTGTGATGGAGCCCTTGACTGAGCCTCTTTGCCTAACTAAGCTTTGAAGATGATCATTACCTTTATCTGTCATCCTTGCAGTTAAACTTATGCACAACACAACTCACACAGTTGACTATAAATATGCTATAAATAGACCACAGTAGGTTTAGCTTAAAATAATTTGGAAGCGCACTGGCACGTAAACTCGGGAGTTGAAGGAAAAAAAGATGGCTGGCAGGCGGCGCGCCGGCGCGGTGGCGTGGCGGCTGGCTTGGCGTGGGTACGATCGGGTCCGCTCGGCGTCGGGCGGTCGACCGACACAGGAAGCGCGTGGCGTTCAGCGAATCACGACGAAGGCGGGAACGAGATGCCGAGTCAGTTGGAGCTTTTCGCACACACGCGAGGACACAGAGTTACTGGATTTTGAAAATTGGCGCGTTTGCAGCAAACATGTAGTAGGTATTGAAATTGACGCACTTTTTTACAGTACAAAATGAACACTTTTTTCTTTCTTCTTTTTTCTTGTAAATTTCGGGCGATCCGGGTACCGGAATCATGTAAACCCGAAAATCGTACAATGCTACGAAATCTTGACGAGCATGTTGTATCAAAATCTATGATGAATGTTGCGTTTGCGTTGCGGCAACAAGATGTCCTGCCCAGCACACAATTGTGCGAAGGACCATGTAGAAAACTTGTTTACTTGTAATTTTATTTGCTTAGACTGTTCGTGAGGCAGCTAGTAGGTTGTGAGGTGGGCAGGAACTTTAATTTAAACACAAACTTGGGTTCAAGCTATATTGTTACGCACACACGAAATCAACGGTACAGAGAAAGTGTTGCCAGCTAAAACATACCAAATTTTACTACAAATTAATGTTGGGGATGCCAACAGCCACGACTTAACTTAACTACATTTATTCCTGTCATTTTCTAACATTCGACTAAGAAAAGAGACAGAAAACCAAGAACTGACTTTAGTGCTGTCAAAGTGACGCTACACGCCCAAAATAAGATGGCATCATAATGCACGCCATCTTATATTTAAGTCGTTTTTGGGCGTGTAGCGTCACTTTGACAGCACTAAAGTCAGTTGTTGGTTTTCTGTCTCTTTTCTTAGTCGAATGTTAGAAAATGACAGGAATAAATTTAGTTAAGTTAAGTCATGGCAATACCGAATCGATACCAATGTTATACTATTTATTTGGCATGGAAAAATTGTTAAATTGACATATTAAAAACTAAATGTATATTTTACTGATCTGATAGTTAAACGTCGTTACTTAACGTCATCGTCGCTTAACTGGTCATAATTGATTTGTCAAAGGTCTATTGTAACCATGCATGGATAAATCAATTTTACCACTAACTTACCTCCTTCGATCTACTCTGGGTCCACTTGGGTGGAGTAATTATACAGAGTGTAAGGAAAAGTATCATTAACCTTTCTACCACATACTCTACCCATCAAACTGAAGATGGCTTGGATTTTGACTTTTACTATGGCAGCGAACCGATCAGAACAAGAAAAAAATCTGCTGTTGTATACGTTTGAGTCGAGTATGAATGAATTGAGTATGGAACAGCAGATTTTTGTTGTTCTGACAGGTTTACTTCCATAGTAAAAGTTGCTTAGTTTGATGGGTAGAGTATGCGGTTTTAAGGTTAATGATACTTTTCCTTACACCCTGTATAAGGAAGTTACCCTATATAATCTTATTCCTTCTTATCTTCGTATTTAATTTTAATGATAGTATTTGCATTGAAGTGGATTTTTACAGGCTTTATTTATAAAAAACTAAAAATAATTAACTTATAAAAGAAATATTATTATGTGTCACATACATGAAAATAATCATCAATAATACTGAAAAATATATTTAAAAAATAATCCACTGTGATAAACTACGCTTTCAACATTCAATCGATTTAAATAAAGACATCACACGGCGGCAAAATCGAAAGAGCGAAAGCGGAACAAAAAATAATCGATCCACTATCGATACGAGATCGAGAGCTTAATCGATTCAGCAAAACAATTTCTTGGGCGACATGCGACTTGTGGTTGCAGATGAGTTTCTCACATTTATAAGTGCTACTATACGTTTTGTATGAAGTTTGTATGTATGAATAGTTATGAGATTTGTATAGGATGTTTTAATTTTAATACGAAAGTACTGTTATAGAAAGTAGGTATTATTTCTCCAGTTTGTTATAAAAAAGTATGTGTGGAAGAGAGGCATAGGAACACCTAGACAGAGTTATTTAGCAAAAGTGAAAGAAAAGGTTGATGTGTCGTTTCACGAACTCAAGGAACTGGTGGAAAAGAGATTGGACCGGCGAATTCTCCACCAACACGAGCGTAGCTCCTAAATAACATAATGATGTTCACTGAAATGACTGCTGATGGGACATGCACGGAAGTAGATGACACAGAGCAAATAAAGAGGATGACACTGATAATGTATGAATTCAGGAACCAATGTTAAAGAGAAGTTTAGCTACGAAGTGACAACGGATGGAGTAAAACATTACCTGAGTGGTATATCTTATATTAAATCTATTGTATTTCTTATATTAAGAAATACAATAGAAGAAAAGCAATAAACAAAGAGTGAGTAATCCAGTAGCCAAGGAGATTGACGTCACAAGATTTTAGATGTCTTTGGCACAGGAATGAAGAAAAATAAAGAACGATACAATGTAGATAAGATAAGGTACATAATGAACATGAGCTGATGGTAATGATGATTATTAAGAAATCAATTTAACATTTCATAACATGTTTTATTCCACATTTCTTAACAAACCGTATTGAACAATTAAAAGCTTACGGCCAATAATCAAGGCAAATAAGACCTGACAATGATAAATACATTAATCGATTAAAAAGTAACAATTAAAATCCACAATAACTCACCGAAAAAATACATTATTGATTAACTAAAAGCGATTAAGCATCACCCTGTAAGGAGGCACGTCATAACACCGCCACCCTGTATAGCTCCCGCGTTTAATTGGCCACCAATATTTATTGTTGAGATGAACATATCACCGTCCCGTTCAGGACATAAGTCAGCTTCTGTACATCGTGATTCTCCATTTTGTATCGGAGTATACGATAAGTGGAACAAGGTCGGCTATAGAGTCGAACTTTATGTCTATTTATTCAACTAATAACAATACAATAGTTTCCAAATTGATTCAAAATAGATAATGGTGTCTTGAGTACATAATATGTACGTATATTTGACGACCCAGTTGGTGTAATAGTTACCATGCCGGAATGCCAAACCAGGGTCCTGGGTTCGAATCCCGGTTCGGTCATGGATGTTATAATGTTCGTGCCGTTGTTGTATGGTTTCCATAATAAAAAAGCCTTTAGTGCTTAGTTTGGGATCATTACAATGTATGTGCCTGTGAGCGTTATTTATTTATTTATATGTACCATCGATTATGTTAGTTCTAATTAGGTATTATATACCTATGTGCCTAATTAGCACTGACAATTTAGTAACTGCGAATTAAAAAACAATTTTGGTTTTTATGGTAAGATCTGTTTTTAATATCATACTTAAATATACGCAAATTAATTTATAAAATTCGCATTATATCGATTTTGTAACTCACTTGACCCAATATTAGAAGCAGTGATCGGAATAGGTGGTGCAATTTAGGGTAAAGGCGCAAATATTTGTGTGATGAATATTTATATTCAATTTATGGGTAGGTATTTGTATCTATACAGGGCGTGCACCCCGTTTAATATACAACGCATACAATTTTATACCCTGTATACATACAAACACCCATGAATTGAATACAAATATTCATATTCATAACACAAATATTTGCGCCATTACCCTACTCCGATCACTGATTATGAGGTAAAATTAAACACGAACAAGAAGAAGTTTTGTTTCTTATGTTTCAAATGCAGTTTTTTAACTTTTAAACAAATAGCAACAAATGTATAAGTTAGATTTAATGCCTTGTGATTTCTCACGCATAATTTTATAGGTACTACCGATAAAGGATCAAAATATTTATAACCTAAATGCTACTCCATCCCAGCACAAAAACAGGAGATAGCAATTTAACGAAGCCGCATCACGGCAACGTCTTCATTAATTCAATAAGAAACAAAAACAAAACGTTACAGAAACGGATTACAATATCAATTTAGGAAAGTGAACCGAGTGATTTATTGTTATGTTTCATGTAAATATTACGGCTGTACTCGTATACGTTTTGTTGATGCTAATTGCTTTCAGTCCTGAGGGATGTAGCTAAATAGATCTCTTTTAAACAGTTGATTGTAATTATGGGTCCTTCTGATAAGCCGACGGGGACTGGGAATTCTTTTAAGGGGATGATCAGACCATCAAAGTACCATCTAACTATCATCAAAATACAATTGGGTCGAGTAATTATATGGAACTTCTGATATTTTTTCCGCGATATCCACGTCGGTCACATTGGAGAAAGTTGATTACTTTGATGGTCCCTTTAAAATCGTTAGCATATTCTGAAGTACCCTATAATAAGACTGCAAATAAAAATATGTGAGTTAATTGCTGATTTGAAGCTAATTTGGTAATTTTACAACAGTCATTTTAGTCATAAAATAATATTATTGAAAAAAAAAATGTGCTGTTCTCGATTTTTATTATTGTAAAATGGGATTCTTTGGTTGAATAGCTTACTGCTACCTAAAAATAATCTGCGCCGATTTCTATCAAACTAAAAAAATGAATGATAAATCTATTTAATAACACAAGATTTAAACTTCACCTCTTTTTGAAAAGCTAGGACTAACGAAACCCAGAAAAGGTTTTCATATAAAAGAAAAGGTAGCATACATTTTGCAATTTTGTACGTTGAAATGATCGCGCAAGCTTAAGCCTCAGTAATACAGTTCATTCCAACTGCTTAAACTATAAATTAGCTCAACACACAATTTATAATCTACCTACTCAATTAAATTTAATAAACACAAAAGTAATTTGTTTTCCTAACGATTAAGCCTTCAATAAACTCTAACGAACATTAATAATCCAACAGATTACTTATTGCCACTGACAATTATCGTACGGTGGTCTTATTTGGAAATCTTACATTTTTCCACGCAGTGTCGCCTTAAGAGAGGCCTCGTGATAAAAACTGGACATGTCTGCCATTCCCTGTAACTATTGTGTAAGAAACTGGTAACGGTAAGATTTGAACTGTTGATATTTTATAAGGACAACAAGGATGGACAGATTGTTATCATTCTGGTTTTTGATTGGAAATTAGTTAAACAGATAGTAAAATCACAATTGAGGTAAGGATATGTTATAAAATGTGTCGTCTATTTCGTTGGATGGATATCATTTTGTGAAGTTTTCTTGCTACTTTTACGAAAATGTTATAGAGTAATCTTGATACTTTAATGATTTAGTTTTTTTTTATAGACTTCTTGCTTGTGCGTTAGCACCGCATTTCCGCCAATGTCAAGTGGTTCGTTTGAGGGAGTATCTATCCAATCTCGAGGATTGTTTTTGAGTAAGAACACAACTGAGATGGATTACGGAGCCTCGTGGCAGGCTAAAACGCGAACCGCGCGAACAACACGCGAAGGACGAGTGTTCGGGGCAAACCCTGCAACGTGACTCAATGATTTAGTTAAGAACACTTTTAGTTCTAAACGTAAAAGATATAAGATGTCAACATCGATAGTGCTGTCAATAGTATCGATATGATTACTTTAAAACGATTAACACTATCGATATATCTTTGATTGATCAATTTGTCTTAGAGTAAAAGCTATCGAAAACGTACTATCGAAAGTTTCACTAATTTTATTATATACAGGGTGTTTCATAAGTAACAATAAATATTTAAAACTCTTATGGGGGGTTGTTTAGACCGTCAAACTGAACAACTTTCTCTATGGGACCAATATCGAAATCGCGAAAAAAAAAATTGATATCCCATACATAGTATTTTATATCTAGTCGATTCGTAGAGTATGGAACATCAATTTTTTTTTCACGATTTCGATATTGGTCCTATAGTGAAAGTTGTTCAGTTTGATGGTCTACACCACCCCCTTAAAGGTTTATTTGTAGTTTTGTAACACCTTGTATATCAATAATAAAGATAATTCTTCGCGGGCAAGATGAATTGAAGTAACTTGTATCACATGTAAGTATTATGTAGACCTTGGTCTTCTGAATCTGATAGAACGGGAAATCGGTAAGATCTAAGAAGTGTTCGGATGCAGTGGCTCAAACCGGTAGCCACAAAATAAAATAAATAAAAATAGAGTTCCATGTAGGCAAAAAAACAAGAGAGTTGCGTTTGCTGAAAATACTTATTGCCTAGATTCAGACCTAATAAAAATGAACCCTGAAACGTGAGTAAAAATGTTTTACATGCATTCTTCATTTCTCACTTGACACGAGAAACAAGTTTTTATGAATTTGTAACTAGAATATAACTAATTAGTGTTGACACGTAGACCCTTTAATATAGTGATTTAAATGATCTCATTAAAATAGCAGTGTATTCGAAAATTGGACCTAACATGCAGAAGTGTCAAATATTTCTATCATTTAAAGTATCTGGTTCGCTCTATTTTTGTCGAGACTTTCTGAATAATTTATAAAATGCGTGCAATTGCTTGTGAAGTAAGCTAATTTAAAGATATGTATAAAAGGGTTTAGCGGAGCGTTGCGGAGAGGTATGGACACCCGATCAGGAAGGACCGAATTCAAATCCAAACGGACAACATTCCTTGAACCAAAGAGTTTTTCTAGCGATACACACTCAAACGGTGAAGAAAAAAAATCATGAGTAAACTGAAGAAGAAATTCCGAAGTATATGGGTACGTGTGGTGGACTAACGCCTTTAAGGTACTCTCTGAGGGTAGTCATGTGCCCTGCAGTGAGACATTTAGGGTCTAAGGAAAAGTATCAGTAACCTTTAAACCAATCAAACTGATCATTTTTTACTATGGGAGAAAACGTGTCAGAACAAAAAAAAACAACTGTTGTCCTAAAACATTTGACTCGGGTAGGTACAGCAGTTTTGTATGAAACAGTAGATTTTTTTTTGCGTTTCCAGAGTTAGGCTCCATAGTGAAAGTTGTTCAGTTTGATCGTCTGAGGTCACCGTTCCATTCTGCGGAGGGCTGTCCCTTACACCCGGTATATGCTCCTTCTTAATATGCTGACTGTTTTTAAGGGGATTGTCAGACCATCAAACTGAACAACTTCCACTACGGGACTAAGGTCGAAATCGTGAAAAACTGCAATCCTGCTTGACCAAAATGTTTGGGACAGCAGGTTTTTTTTTTGTGATTTCGATGTTCGTGCCATAGAAAAAGGTGTTCAGTTCAATGGTCCATCCTTTTAAAAAACCGTCAGCCTATAACGTTGGACCCTGTATATTTTCTTAATAACTTTTGCTGCTTATAAATCCACAATATCGCCATTCACTTATAACTGCTACCGCTTCATAAACTAACAGGCAGCCACTCTGTCATCACATAGATCAGGTAGTCGGTATGCAGGTCGTTGCACTGTCGTATGCGTTTGGCAATACGCGACATTTTACTTTAGACTCGACAGCTGTTTGGATTTACGCTGCTGTAATTGGAGATGGTCTAGAATCTGGATTGTAAATTTGGCGCTTTAGAGACCTAATTGTATCTGTTTAGAATGTGTGAAGGTTTAACACTAGAACTAGTTCATACTCTTTCTTTTAATGTGGTATTTGGTAAGAATACAAGGTGTTACATAAATACAAATAAACCTTTAAGGGGGTGGTATAGACCATCAAACTGAACAACTTTCACTATGGGACCAATATCGAAATCGCGAAAAAAAAATGTATGTTCCATACTCTACAAATCGACTAGAGCTAAAATATGTAGGTATGGGATATGAAATTTATTTTTTTGCTATTTCGATATTGGTCCCATAGTGAAAGTTGTTGAGTTTGATGGTCTAAACCACCCCCTAAAATGTTTTTTTGTATTTTTGTAATACCTTGTATATTTGCTAATGTAACGTCAATGTATCAAATACGTCAATTTTGATATTTAATACGACAGTTTTTGTACTTTTAGTGATATCGTTATCAGAAATTATTAATCAAAATTCTACTGCTATGATGTTTCTAAAATGGTGACCCCAATAAACTTAAACTACAGTTTATTGAAACATTTGTTAATTTATTGTTCTTTGATTTTTTTAAATAGAAGATAACTTACGTACATTGACCTTTTATACTTTATAAGACATCAATGCTTACGTACCTATAAATTACCTACTTTGTTAATTTGGGTGCAACAAAGTGATTTTTTTTTAAACAACAGTATTACAATATAACAGAAATTTAAAATCAACCATCATGATTATGAACCATGATTTAAAATTTACTCATCATCATCAGCCTGCTGAACATAGGCCTCTCCCAAGCCGCGCCACAAATCTCTGTCCTCGGCCTTCCTCATCCAGTCGCAAAATTTACTGCAACTGACTACTTTATTTTCATCAAATTCTTGTTAAAACTTGGTTTACTTAATCTTTTCCCTCTGTTACAAAAACATCAATATCGGAAAGCTATTTTTAAGCTTACCAAAAGTCGGTACATACATTTAATTAAAAATTCTGTTAATTAATCTTCTCGTATTAAACACGAAACAATAGTGATCAGATCCACGCACAATACTTCGCTTAAAAGCTTTCAATCAAGCGGCTTTTTAAAAGAGTTCTTAAAAGAACAATATCTTGGTTCTACTCACGAAAGCAATCAGCCAGCACGACACGGGGATGGGCCTTAAAAGATAAATAAAAGCAACATTTAAAAATAAAGACACTTATAAAAGAAATAAAAGGAAATTATAAAAGGAATAAAAGATAAAATTGCGTAAGAGAGCGGTGTCTTGCGGCAAGATTTGCATTTTCGGCTACCGCTTCTAAAGGTGGGTTCACATCGCGTGTTACGTTTACATGCTGTCATTAAACCTCATTACGATGCGTCGTCGGCTTAACATCAATTTGATGCCGTTTCGTTATTTTGTGTAACATACAATCATTTATGATAATTCTATTAACAACATGTTTTTAGATGGGTTTTAATTACGGACAGTATCATTAGATATTATCTTAATAATGCCCTGCGCTGGCGATTGACAATTATTGTCTTTTTAGTCCATGAAAATAAACGACAGAGGCAAACCCACTTTGCAGAAGTTTTTGTGTAAATTTTTCGCGGAATAAAACCAAACTTGAACCTCGGATTTAAGGGTATATTATTCGGAGCGCGCTCCATACAAACGTACTATGGTGATATTTTCAATACTAACCAATTAAAGTCAATGAAATTTTGCAGAAACAATCTTGAAACAAATTTCTATGCTTGTATGGAGTCCGATTTTCGTTAAAATGTATAGTTTTCAAGTTACAGTGCCTCAAAGATTTCCATACAAATCTTAAATTAATCCTAGCATTGAAACTGTATATTTTAACGAAAATCTGACTCTATAGAAGCATAGAAATTTGTTTCTAGATTGTTTCTGCAAAATGTCATTGACTTTAATTGGTTAGCATTGAAAATATCACCATAGTACGTTTGTATGCAGCGCGCATTTTCGCTCTCGGAATAATATTCTCTTAATTTTTGTCGTCTACGTAGGGCGTCAAATTAAAAATCTGGTACCTACCTAGTATTATTGAGTATGCGATTCATCCATTGCCCTTGATCAGTCCATCTTCGGACATAAGTCTCCTCCATATTTCTCCATGACGTCCTGTCCCTCGCCCTCTGCATCCAGTTGGGATCCACGTATCTCCTAATATCATTTACCCATCTTTCGATTCATATAAACATAATTTTAATGACCACGTAGATTTTCCTATATAAGGAGGCAGGTAGAGACAGGTCGCTTCACGCTTCGATGTTGACCCTCATATTCCATGTTCATTCATAGCTTTTCAATGAACTTCCATGAGTTAATTCCATAATAATACCTTCTGACATAAGTATACACTTACGACCATAACTTCTTTCGGAGTTTTCAGAAACTTTGCTACAACTACCAATAAAATTGGCAAGCGACGAATTTAGCAAGGCTGACTTTTAGCATAGGTACCTACCTATTGAAAGTTTCATGGTGGAATGACGTATTAGTGGTGACAGGGAGTTAGTCTAGCTTTGAATACCAGAGGTTGAGTTTAAAATCTGCTTATACATTAAATGTAATCTAATGTACTGCTAAAATATAAACCTTCCTGGCCAAATTAAACCTGTTTATCCATAATGACTGTGTAGAATCTCCTTGAAACCTGACCAGTTAGTGTGGATTCAGGTTTACAATGTATCGCCACTGCACTGTTATCACTCTAACGACGCAATAAACTTTACAATATTGCTAAAATTACTTACAAACTACGTTATTGATGATAATGTGATAATTATACTTAATAAATTACTTTTTGGATTAAATTAGGAGAACATTGCAGCTCTTCAAAAACTATTCGGAGTAGAATTAAAAGTTTAACATTATTTTTTCGTCCTCCTCGACTAAATATATTTATTTAACACTTTATTGTACACACGGAAATACAGATGAATCTCTGAAGAGATTTCTTCCATGATATAGAAACAATTTACAAAGAAACATACAGACGATAATGATTTTACTTCATTAAGATGATTTGTAATTAGCTTACAGTTATTTAAGGATATTATGTTTAATTCGTAATCAATGCTGTAAATCTTCCTAAGTATAATAAAATAAAATAAATATAAATATTCTTTACTGATTTATGATTTTAACTTTGATGCGAAAAAAGAGCCAAAAAAAAATCCGCTGGAAAAATTTGAAGAAAATGACTAGACAAACTCGACAACGTTTTGAATCATTAACCTCATACTCCTCCATTTATTAATCAACACATTCAAACCACAAACTTACGCAGCTAAACACAGAGCACTCATTCGTCTAACCACTTTTTTCCACTACCGTAACTTCGTATCTCCAGGTAGGAAAGTGTTAAATCGTAGTGATTATTTTGATTGCCTCCGGTGGCCGTCCTCTTAGGAATCTGGTTGGTTTAATTGCATCCAACTGCATCCAACTGCAGATCTGTTAGCGTGATCTGGCTTGACCATTAGTAACTGACTTGGGACTGGGGAGAGCCCTTTGTCTTTGCCTTTAGACATTTTTGTTTCGCTAAAAGGCGTCGCGTGTATAGATTTGTTATTGTCAGTCCGTAATGTAAGCGTGGAGTGTGAACTTCAGATTTTTTTACTTTTTCTTTAATAAATCAAATAGGATGTGTAGAGAGATACAGCTGTGGTTAGTTAACAAAAATATTGTCAACTACTAGTTTTTTATCTCAGGCAGCCTGCCATAAAACGTTTGCAAAAATCTTTATAGGATATACTGTAACCGACCCTAAATTATGGGATATGGAAAGATGTAGGAATTATGATTTCTAAACAGGGGATATTATTTAGCTAGCCTTTCGCCCACAACAAATACTGCATAGAAAATCTTGTCCCTGACTATAATAAAAAATTAATACAAGATTTTTATTACCTGTTTTAGGGGATGATCATACCTTCAAAATGAACAACTTTCTCTATGAGACTTACATCAAATTCACGAAAAACAATCTGCTGTTCCAAACAAAACTGCCAATCTTCTTGACCCAAATGTACGGGAGATTTTTGAGGGTCTGATCATGAATTATGCTTACGTCTATATTCCCCGACGGGGACCCGAAGATATTCTGCAAATTCAGAACTTCAACGTAGGTATCAGCTAGACCTGGTCTGATGATCTCCTTAAAAAAATCCTTCATAATTTATAGTGATGCAACGAATACCACTTTTACGAATACGAATACGAATATTGATTCTACTATTCGGCGAATACGAATACGAATACGAATAGTGAAAAATTATTTAAAAATGTTGAAAATACACTAACTACTAATCATTTTGAATGATTATTTTACTATTAAAAAAAAATCTGGTAAGTTTGGTCATTTAAAAAAATACCGAGAGCGTGTCGGACATGCACTTTTGTCTCATTTTAAAAGACTTATCAAACGACACCTTTATGGGATAGGTAAAAGAAAAGCTTCTTTTTTGACCGCGTTCGCTACACGTAAATTTTTTTTCTTCTTATTTATCACTCATCAGATTTTGGGTTATTATTCAGTGAGTAATAATGTTTTCTCATTTTTGCATCAGTTTGAAAAAAAAAATGCAATTTCTGCAAATGAATCTTAAGAGAATAGTCCTCCTTGCAGAGCGCCAGAACTCGCTACATACAAACGAAGTTAGATGCTATTTTAATACAACCAATTAAAGTTGATGAACTTTTTTAAACGCGATCTCTATATTAATCTATGTGCCCGTGGTTAGTCAGACTTTCGTTAAAATGTACTATACATTTTTAAAGATACAGTTTCTCAAATATTTCCTTACAAATCTTTAATTAATACTAGCATTGAAACTGTATTTTTAACGGAAATCTGTCAAAACACAAGGACAACGATTATTAGTTTCTAGATCGTTTCTAAAATTTTCATTGACTTCAATTGGTTAGTATTGAAAGCTATAAACTATTTTGATTTTATTTGATTGAAAACAAGATCAAACTTCGTTTATATGCAGCGCGCCCGGACGCGCTACATACCTCTTAAAACAGCAACAACATTTGAATTTGCTTTTTGAGGACATAGGATAATTTCAACGGATATTGTTTCCGGAAAAATCTTTTCAGCATAGGAAAATGTATTGTCCTCGTGAGAGAAATTAAGTGGGTTTTGCAAAAATACTTAATTACGAATGTCTTCCTGATATTCGGCGAATACGAATATTCGGTAATAGGCTGCTATTCGGCGAATACGAATATTCGTATTCGTATTCGTTGCATCACTAATAATTTATTAAGAAAGTTCCTATATACAACAATCACTACCGTCTATCCAAAAAAGAACACAATCTTCATCTAGCCCGAAAAAGCCAAAAGAAAAACCCAATAGATATAAAACCTGACAATAATCACCATTTTCCTCCAGTCGTAAATATGTTAACACAAAGAACGTAACGATGTCCCCCGGGAGCCGGATCCGGATAGGGGACCTATGGGAACAGGGGGACAAGGGGACAAATAGAGACAATAGGACGAAATTACAACCGGCCAATTGAGCCGCTTGTAAACTTGATCCCCTATTGTTTCCGCACTTGATACGCTGAGGGGACAAAACAGTTTTGATCGTTTGAAAAAAGTTACAATTATCGATCTATCTATCTACAGGGTGTAACAAAACACCGTAGTAATACTTAAGGGAGTGCTTCAGACCATCAAACTGAACAACTTTCACTATACAGGATGAAATTGATATTATTAGCATCCTTTTAAAGTAAGAGTCTACCCATCAAACTGAACAACTTTTACTATGGGAGCAAACCAATCGGAGCAAAAAAAGATCTGCTGTTCCATTCATTTGAGTCATGTAGGCAGAGACGGCGGGTGCCGTTTAGTATGGGACAGCAGATTTTTTTGATTGCTCCGATCGATTTGCTTCCATAGTAAAAGTTGTTCAGTTTGATGGGTAGACTCTTAGTTTAAAAGGATGCAAATGATATCGATTTCACCCTGTAGAGCCAATATAGAAGTCGCGAAAAAAAAATCTTCTGTCCCATACATTTGAGTAGGTACCCACTGCAGTTTTGTATGAAAAATCAGATTTTATTGTTTTTTCTCGACGTTGGCTCCATAGTGAAAATTGTTCAGTTCGATGGTCTGAAGCACCCCCTTAAGTATTACTAGGGTGTTATGTTACACCCTGTAGACAGTTCGGAAACACTATTGTCAAGTACGTTTATAGTCCAATCATTTTAGCGTTTGACCCTAACAATAATTCGCGCCCTCCAAAACGCAAGCCCATTTACCGTTTCCTTCGTAGCTTTAAAAATATTAATGAATCGGCTCTGCGTCTGGATGCAAGTGGCACCGATTGGGGACCTGTTCTTAGTGCTGACAGTATGGACGCCAAAATATCTTTATTTAACAAAATTTTCCTTAGCTTATTTGATGTCCATGCTCCAATAAAAAAGGTTAAGGTCAAGCATGTGCCGGCTCCGTGGCTTACGGACGAGATCAAGAATATTATGGCGCTGCGGAATAGGGCGAAAAGGAAATACCTGCGTTGTCCTTCTGACACCAATCGCGATCGTTTCAAGATGCTTCGTAACCGTTGTAACCGTATGTGCAGGGATGCCAGGAGACTTCATATCCATAAATCTGTAAGTGTCTCAGACCCTGCACAGGTATGGCGGTTTCTTAAATCCTTAGGCATTGGTAAATCTTCTGATTCTTCCCCCATTTCTCTTGACCTCACTGCTCTTAATAGACATTTCTCTTCACTTCCATTTAACATTGATCCCTCTGTCAAATCAAAAACACTTCTGGAACTTTCCAAACTACCAATGCCTACATGTCCCCCTCTATCTTTTTCTGCAGTAACCGAGCTTGATGTTAGGAAGCATATCCTTTCCATCTCCTCTACCGCCGAGGGTCATGACACGATATCCTCTCGTATGATCTCCCTCATCCTTCCTGAAGTACTTCCAATCCTCACACACATCTTTAATTTCTCCTTGTCCTCCAGTTCCTTTCCCTCGGCATGGAAGCTAGCTCTAGTTGTTCCTCTGCCAAAATCCAGTAACCCTACTTCCTTCTCTCAATTCCGCCCCATCTCTATACTTCCTTTTCTTTCCAAGGTATTAGAGCTTATTGTTCAGAAACAACTGTCTTCCTTCCTCCGATGCAACAAATTATTGAACTCGTTCCAATCTGGTCTCCGCCCAGGGCACAGCACTGTATCTGCACTTGTAAAAGTTTCTGATGACATCCGACTGGCTATGGAGAATAAAATGCTCACTATCCTCATACTTCTCGATTTCAGCAGTGCTTTCAACTCTGTTGACTTCGATGTTCTCTTAGGTATTCTTCAATCTCTCAACATTTCTCCACCAGTTATCTCTTGGTTTCTCTCTTATCTCCGAGGCCGCTCGCAGTGTATCCGCTCTGGCGGGATTTCATCTGATTGGTGCGATCTCACTGCAGGCGTGCCTCAAGGTGGTGTTCTTTCTCCTCTTCTCTTCTCAGTTTTTATTAATCCCATCACTGTCATTATATCATCCAACTATCATTTGTATGCTGATGACCTTCAAATTTACCGGCATTTCAAACCCGATAACATCAGTGACGCTATCGATGCTATAAATGTTGACTTGGAGCGTATCTGTACCTGGGCTCAGTCCAATGGTCTGATGGTTAACCCCTCCAAGTCGCAGTGTTTGGTCATCGGTAGCACAAGGATGCGTAGCCGCGTCGACCTGTCCCTTGTTTCACCTGTTAGTTACAACCATATCACTATTCCCTACAGTAAGTCCGCTAAAAATCTCGGTGTCATGTTCGATTCTAACCTGTCATGGGCGGACCACTTCAACCAGATCAGTAAAAAAGTGCACTACTCCTTCCACTCCCTCAAACGCCTTCAAAATTTTCTTCCCATCAACACCAAAATCCTCTTAGCCCAATCCCTAATCCTCCCTATCATCGACTACGCGGATGTCTGTTGTCTCGATGCCACCGAGGAGTTAAATAACAAGTTGGAAAGACTTCAGAACTTGGGCATACGTTTCATTTTCGGTCTGCGGAAGTATGACCACGTGTCCGAGTTTCGGGCCCAGTTGAAATGGCTCCCCGTACGCGATCGTAGGAATGTCCACATCCTTTGTCTCCTCTACAACATCCTTCACAACCCTTCATATCCTAACTATCTCCGAGAACGTTTCTCCTTCTCCCGCCCTCCTGACAAACCTTGCCGATCCCACGTCCGTACCCAACTTAGTATCCCATCCCACTCCACCGACTTCTACTCCTACTCCTTCACCATCCATGCTGCTCGGTTATGGAACTCACTCCCCGCCGACATTCGCGACTCAAAGTCTATTGCTATATTTAAAAAGAGAACGAAAGAGCACTATCTTTCTCTACCTTAAGTGATATATATATATATATATATATATATATATATATATATATATATAATATTTATTCTGATATATATTGTATTTTGTAGGTTGTATATTGTATAATATATTTATTTATTGTTTGTTTGTACACAATAAGTTTGCCTTGTAATTATTAACTGTCTCTTTTGCGGGTCTGCTGGAAGAAATCTCTTCAGAGATAAGCTCGCCCTTTGTACATGTTTTCTCAACTTTGTATATTTTTATGTTTTTGTGTGCAATAAAGTGTTATAATAATTCATCTATCGCTGAAACTTTGCAGTGTGATAAAGTAAAGTATACAGATTACGGTTGACAAATAATCTAGGTTAAATTTTTTCCGGTCCTAGATTATTTGTCAACCGTAATCTGTATTCTTTACTTTATCACACTGCAAAGTTTCAGCGATAGATGAATTATTGTTAGGGTGTCCATACAAGGAAACTCTAAAATGACTGGACTATTAAGCTATTTCTTCCTTCGATAAGCAACTTCGGTAGAACCAGCACGCAGTAAAATTTTTGTATGAAAAAATTCTCCAAAATTGAAGTTTGTGAGTTTCAAGATACAACAAGTGAGCTTTATTAAAATTATACTTGCTTGACACATAATTTTCATAATGAAAGTCTAAAGAATTGGTACTCAAAGCAAAACATTTTACAACTGAAAACCTGGTTGGTACTTATAACAATGTTTCTGACCACCCTGCAAGACTATACGATCGTGATTCTAAGTATGTTTTAAGTGCAACCTCACTATGATCAAAGCGTTATAGAAACACTGACGGTAGATGCCACGATCCATCATGGCCGTCGTTTCCTTGACACGGCTTTATTGTAACATGCTTATCTATTGCCATTGACTTTCCGCTTGTCATGTGTAAATTGAACAGACTTTGCACTACATTATAATTTCACATAAATTGCCTACTGAAAAAATTGATTTATCATCAAATGTGTGTGGTCCGGGAAATTACACTAAAATGTCTTACAAAATTATCACAATATAACGGGCTATGGAGACCACGAACCAGCAGGTTTAGTTTGGACTCCCTTTGGACAGCTGGACCAATGCCTTAAGACAAGTAGCGGGGAGCGACTGGATGAGGAAGGGAGAGGATAAAGGATGATCCTCCATCTAACAGATTTGAAATAATTACGTGTTATTTGAAATGTCTAGTAGGATGGATATTTTTTACTTTGACGACGTACTTCAAATACGTGGGGTTTAGGTTTTATAATATTATATTGTTTTTTCATATATTTTTTCTTTTTAACTAACACATTTACTTATACTCCGTTCAGGAATTAGAGCGACAAAATGTAAACAAAGAAATGTCACTGTCAAAGTGACATTACGTGGTCAGAAACCTTTGGTACATTTTTTAAGAATAACATTATGTCGGCACGGCATTTAATAAATGGTGTTGACATTAAACATTTACTGTCCATCCATAAGTAATAAAAACAATCGTGACAATTTGAATGAAATTTTTAAATTTTGTTATGTAGCCCGCTACTCTGTCTGTGTGGGCTTTTTGTGCTATACGTAGCATCCACGCATAGCGTACGGACTCAGACGACGGTATTTAACAATCAACAGACGCGTTTACGTTATTGTATGCAAGAAAAATCTTTTTCTTTAAGCACTTTGTTAAAACGAACCAAAGGTCTAAAATATCTGATTGTTGCCAGACCACGAAATAAAATATTTACAGTCACGCTTTCTTTTAATTTAAAATAAATTATAGCTTGCGTATTTTTTAATTATTTTCCATACGAAATTAACATATAATTTGTCGTAATCCTTTGCAAGTAAAATAGATAATTTACTGTTATTCATTACGGAGATAAGTTTTCTACAGTGTCGAGATGGTATTTTCTACACTGGTATCACCGTTGTTTACATTTTGTCGCTCTAATTCCTGAATGGAGTATAGTCTGCAATGACAAGGTTTAGAATATGGCGATCTTAATAATGTTTTCATTTAAGGTAATTTTTATTTTACAGAAAACATTTTTTTTTCTTATATCTCATATAAATAAACCCAATAGTTTTTGCAACTAACACAGGTTACTCTAGGCTTTTTGGGTCCCAATGAACAAATTGATACGTATCCCATGACTGTTGTAAGGTGGGGACGTGGTTCATTGATAATGCCTCATGTATCCCGCCTTGGGAGAGGCCTTTGTACAACTTTCAACGATGACAGACGACAGTAAAAATATGACACAGGAGAAAAAAAGGTTCAAGACCATCCAATCGCACTATATAGGTGCGATACCGCTCGTCAATTTGTTCGCATCAACGCGCCTCTATTTAGGAGCTCGTTTGTTCTGGGCTCTGGGAGATACTCGCTTTTATTCGTCGATGCTCGCTGATGATCCCGCTTCACTTTTGTATTGAAGAAAAATTAATTAAAAATTGAATGGAACATGATAATCAGAGGATGTATGATTTTACAAATATTGTGTCAGTATATCGAGTGACTCATCGGTAGCCTTATTATTAAGGGGCTACCTGCCGGTTTTGGGTAATTTTGTAACCATTTTATTCATTAACTATGGCACTTTTGAGCTGAAATTTAAACTGAACCATCTACAGGATATGAGAAGTGATGTGGTTTTTCTAGAAATCGATTTTAATGAATAAAACCGAAGAAAAGGGACTCTAAAGTCGCCCCTTTTTTTCCAGTTGTAACCATTTTACTCTTACATTTTTAATCGGACCAAAATGAAAATTTACTATATTGTTCACAATACAATTTAGAATGATGTGGTTTTTTTACTTTTTCGAAATTAATAAAAAATCATCGAATTTTTCAAAGAAAACAGCTAAATTCTGACCGGAGCCTGACGCTCTTTCTCATCGATTAGTATGGAGAGTGAGTGAGAGGAGAGTGGTCCACGGCTGATTACGCCTTAAGGCATTCATCGAGTACAAGCATGACAGTATTCTGTGGTAAAAGAAACATGGCGTGGGACACTTTTGAATCTCGTATGATAACAAAGGTCTTTAAAGTGGGATAAATTAAAAGGGTAAAAGAAATTAAAATAAAAGTTGCTCGCCAGGAGAAAAATTGTCGTTTTGTACAGTCAAGAAAATTCACCATCATCATGATCTCAACGGAAAGACGGCGACTGCTGAACTGGACACAGGCCTCCCTCTAGGATCGCCACAACGACCGGTAATACGCTTTCTAATCGTTATAGGTATCGTAATCTTATAACGATATTTTTATAGACTAGTAATACAATACTGATCGGGCCGCATAATTTACTTGGCATTAGAGACTGTTCTAGGCAGTGAGCTTTTAATATCATTGGTTCTAGGATACAGTTAGGCCATCGAAGTAAGAATTGCCAGGGTTTTTGAAAACACGGTATTGGGAAACTCAGGGATTAGTATATGTTTATATTCATCATCATCCCAGCCGATGGACAACCACTGGGCATACATAGGCCTCCCCCAAGGACCGCAACAACGACCAGTCCTGCGCTACCCTCATCCAACGGCTTTCCACCACCTTCACCAGGACTTTGATCCACTTTTTGTGGGGCCTACCCATGGTGCACTTTCCGTTCAAAAACACTATATATGGACCCACATAAGTTTAAAATCAAAAGCTTTTCTTTCTTCCACCTCTTACACCTGTTAAATAAGTTTACTTCAACTCTTAAGAAACAACAATTAAAACAGCAGGATATCTAGTACTTATCTCCCGTCTATAATCCCGGATTATGTCTAGATTCTAGAATCTAGATCCAGTTCTTGTTAAGCCTTCATTTCTAGTTATTACATTTCGTTGTGGTTTTACGATTTAGAAATCTTTGATTTCTGGTTTTTGTGCTATTAGCTATTGAATTAATTGCTTAGATGACAAGTTGTTAAATAAGTCAGACATAAAAGCACAGTTTATAATCTGAATTTATTATTGAAAGTCATCGATTAATTATGCTGGTCCTAATCGATCAAGTATTTGTCCGTTTATATAGTCATTCTTAATATGCTGAAGGTTTCAGGGGGATGATCAGATCATCAAACTGAACCACTTTCTCTATGGGACCGTGGTCGAAATCTTCTTATTCTTCAGAAACTGACGAGCATGCACGAAGACCCCGGATAAATGTAGAGGAAGCGAGAGTTATAATGTCAGGATCGTAGCAAGTGGAATTCAGTTGTCACTGCCTAATGAGAGATTCGACTGGCGTGTATATATGTATGTATGTAAATTTACGTTTTGTTGCTAACAACAAGGGCCACTGAGTTGCCTTCATCGAATCGCACTGGAACTGTGTGAGGTTTAGTATGACCCATTCCTTTAACTTATCATTTTCACTAAGTGTCATAGTCTTAGAGGTCAAAGTTCAATCGTTAATAAAAAATCCTTACCACTCTGTCAACTGGACCAATTTTTCCATTTCGACATACAAAATTACACATACAAATAACAGTAAATGTTAACAACACTATTCAAGAATGCACTTTTTACCTTTTATGAAAAATCTTGTACAGTCGTAACGAACATTCATTAGTAACAAAAAGAATGAACGCTCACACATACCCCCCATACATCCCAATCAACGCCACATCAACGCTAAAAGAAACGTCTCGACAACAAATCAGTGACAGCCCTGCTACACACAGACCTAGTGTTTGAGTAACAGTTTTGTCGAACATTTTACGAAGGCCAGAAATAAAAGCAGGTACTTAATTATAATAGATAAGACATAAGAATTAGCTTACGTTCAGTGTCATTTAGCACATCGATAAATACATTCTCAATAAATTGCTTACAAAATATGGCAACAATCCGGCAACAATAAAATATTTTTAATAATTACAACAGCTCGAACCGTTACCGATTGTCTTCTTCTACTGCTGTCTGGCGAATGGAGAATGACATGGATTCATTTATTGGTGGTTGTATCAACAAGCAAGCAAGGTGGAAACCTTATCCGCAATGATAATGGTATGGATAAAAACACAGCAGAGATTGATCATGTCACATCTAGAACACTTCGCTGTCACTTCATAAAAATGGGCTCGCACTTGCAAGTAGAGATAAGAACTTGCGACACTGAATGAGTAGGTACGAGTGAGATAGGTCTACAACATTGTCTTCCGCGAGAGGGTGAGGTAAAAATTGGTCGGGGGCAAGGAGTGTCCGTACTGTATTAAAATAAACTCATTCTCATACTGTAATTGTGTTAACCGAACGTCAAAGCAGTGTGTCCGCCTCAAAACAACGCGACACCCAATTAAGTGGGGTTGAAGAGCAAATTTTTCACCACACCGCCAACCCTATTTGGTTAACTCCCGTTCGTCAAAGCGTACTCTTAAGTCGTATTCATACAAACGCCGATCAAGAGTGGGATTCTTAACACTCCAGTCGCTTTATAAGGCGCCGCGGCTTAAATTAGTACCAGCAATTGTGCTATACAACGTGTTCGTCGTTAAGCCTTGTTTTCACCACGGCGATTGTCAATCGCATGGATTTATCAGGTTGTTAAGCGTATGTTTAACCATTGGCTTTAATAGTGTTGGGTTAAGAATGTAGTGTTAATGGTTATGGAGTTTGGACGTGTGTGTGCGGTTAGGAGTTCCGTTGTGGATTCGATTGTGGTCAATGAGTGTGCAATTGCGTCTAATTTTTTTTGACTTTCCTATAAGTTTTAGATTATCTATTGAACTATCATTAAGTAGCATTCACATTTATATACAGGGTCCAACTTGATATGCTGACACTTTTTTAAGGGGATGATCAGACCATCAAACTGAACAACTTTGTCTATGGGACCAACATCAAAATCGATAAAAAAAATCAGCTGTCCCATACAAAACTGCAAACCGACTCGAGCCAGATGTATGGGACTGCTGATTTTTTTTTCGCGATTTCGATGTTGGTCATATAGAGAAAGATGTTCAATTTGATGGTCTGATCATCCACTTAAAAAAGGATCAGCATATTAAGAAGGACCCTATATGTATTTACTGTGTGTATGTGATTTGTTCCACCAATAGGTGGAGTATGGCCCACTCCTTCTCACTATTTTTCGTGAGGGGAGGCTTTTGCCCTGCAGTGGGATCCTATCCTACAGTCTATAATTTACTAACCATGTGAGTAATTTTGACTATAATAAATCAGTCTTTTTAAATTAGTTTTAACTGACTCCAAGCATATACTCACAACTAACGTTCCTCGAGGGGTTAGTCAGAGATATTTTGTAAACTCAGACCATAAAAGAGTTATTAAAAGTACCGACATAAATACTACCCCAGAAGTAGTGGTAGTGACTACCCCAAAAAGGAATACGGTTGTAAGTTTATGTATGACTACCCGGTAGTTATTAATAGTAAGTTAGAGCCATAATCGTACTACAAGAGTGAGAAGAAGTCAGGTTGTAGCGTAAATTGAAGCGCCGCCGTAGTTTCTGCCTAACTCCATGAGACAATGACATCAGCAGATATTTTCACGTTTCTTTAAAATTGTAAATTATATTGCTCCAAAGCCGGCCTATCTTTTCACCACCTATTACAATATCACATTTCGGGAGACATTTGCCTCAGGGCCGAGCTCAGAGTAATAGCAGTTGTTGTTAAACTGGTACTAACCTAATTTGACAGTCAGTCTGATGTGCCCTCTTGGGGGGCAAAAATATGAAAATAATAATAATTTACGCGTTATTATCATAAAATTTCATAGATCTGAAAGAAAACTTTTTATATCATACAACAACGTCCTTTTAATTTATCCCCAACTAAATCCCCAATTTATCAACTTATAGGTTCCACTTCACTGGCCTACCACTGTACAATAATCTTAGTAGAACACCTTAATGAGAGAGCTATTATTGTTTCTATTTTTAGAATAGAAAATGACTTTATCTAGATCTGGGATCCAACAGAAGCTTGACAAAGACCTACCCGGGAAAGCATTTCGATTAATAGAAAACTAGTCTATCTGACAAGTTACATGTTGTTCTATCATAGACTATGAAAATGATTGTAGAAGATCCTTAAGACCATGCAATAAAAGTTTTTTTTTTGGTCTACAACATTGAATGATAATCATCAGCCTCTGGCCGGAGGCCGTAAAAAACGGTCTGAAAAAACTCTGACACCACACGATAAGAAGAAGATCAGCCCCTGTCTTTCCCACTAAGGGTGAAGGCGGCAGGAAGTCGTGACGATCCTTGGAGGTCTGCTATGTCCAGCAGTGGACGTCTACCGGCTGGGTTGACGATATTGATGACACACGCTTCAGAATGTCTTCTATTCAGGTTTCTAAACGAAATTTTCCATCACTGTTTGAGAACAGTTGACAGCAGTACACCGGCAATACCTTCTTTTAAGCTACCCGTCTTCTACTAAAAATTTTCAACCTTTTATTCTGATGTGTGTGTTGGGTTATTTTCATCGCATATGCTCATGACTATATTCCTCGAGGGGGTCAGAGATATTCTAGAAATCCATGTTTCACCAGTAGTACCGATACTATGTCCAGTGTTACGGGGAGTAAGCCCGTCGACACGTAATGGACAATATGGGTACAATACATTCCTGGAAATTGAAGCATGCAGGTTGCTTAACGATTTTATCCTTCACCGAAAAGACAATAATGTTAAAAAGGATTAGCACTGGTAGCATGCTACACGTAGTATGGCTGTATCACGTCTTTTATCTGGTTCGTTCGCGAGCAAATAGAAAGAGAGCGAAGGTGTGATAGCGCTTTATCACGGTTTCATGCTACCTATGCTGGTCGGTATTCCGAAAAACTCATTGGTACGAGTTGGCCAGGAGTGCAATTTTTGAACGATCAACTCGGCAGTAGAAAATGTCAAAATTACTATGGAGATTATGCATCTTTCTACTGCCGAGTTGATCGTATGATGTTCAAAAATCGTTCTCCTGGACGGGGATCGAAACACCGCCCACGACAGGCATAGTTACTCGCCACTGAACCACTACGGGCTATTTTTTTCACTTTGTATCTGCTTTGTACGTTAATAGTTTACTGGAAATGTGGCCACTAGTTTATAGATAAGTTAAAAACCTTGACTATTCTATGCTCGAATGGAATTAATAACTTCAGTGGCAGGAATTATTGCTGACACATATGAACGATATATCCTTTTAAACGCTTGTTAGGTTTAATGATCATATCGATATAACGGTGTGGACAGTTACCGGAGAAATGGGTTTTAGACATCGGTTATTTCCTACTTAATACACGCCGCAGAGATCTTTATTACATGTACCTACGTATAAAGTTAAGACGGTGTAGTTAGAGACTTCGCTACAGCTTCCATCTTCTTCTTTCTCGTCAGCTTGAGTTATATTATATCGCATGTCAATCACGCATGCTTCAGTCACTACAGTGTAGTGGATTGATTAGCCAGACAGCAATGGACGTATCAGAGTTGTCTGCCCAAGATGCGCAGAACGAACGAACTCTGGTTTCGTTCGGTGACTTTTCTTGCAGACCGTTTCGTTAACAGGAATAAAGTGTACAATTTTTATTCGATCTCCATTAGTAAAGGAATAAGGAAGAAGATATTTTGTGTGTTTTTTTTTTTTTAGTTTTAAAATTTTATGCGATTATGATATTTCCAACGCTGGGGTTAAATTAATATTGGAACGTTCTTCTAATAATGGTTACAGTCGATGCCATCTTTAGATTTATTTGTTTTACATTGGTTTTTATTTCTTTAACTATAATTATAAGTTTTGAAAATGCTAACTGCTTTGATGGATAAATTGAAAAATGTGTGATTGGAAAATGTCGTGGTCTGACAGAAAATTTAGTGACAAAGGTAGAGAAAGGTATTTTGAGATGTATGGAAAAATTTGATAAGAGCAAATTGACAAGTGAGATTTATAACGCAAGAGTAAGTAGAAATGTTGGAAGAGGTCGGCCTCACCTTACATACACCGACCAAATTGTTGTCGTGCCTAAAAATGCCCAGGAGTGCGATTTTGGAAGTCACACTTTCGAATCAGCAGTAGAAAGATGCATAATTTCTATAGCAATTTTGACACTCTCTACTGCTGATTTGAACGTGTGACTTTCAAAAATACCACTCTCTGACCTGTAATACCTACCTGAAAGTGACTGTAGTGTAGTGTAGTGCATTACAAGACTGATGAATGCGGAGGAAGGGAGAGAAGTCTGTCAGATTGTAGCATTTGGCATTCAGTTGTCTCTGCATACCCAGTGGGAGACACGTGTGAGAAAATGTATGTGAATGTGAAAAAATCTAGGGTTATCTTATATTTCTTGATTGCTCATTCGCATCCAGCATCATAACCAGCGGACACGCATGCGCAAGAGGAAAGCACGTCAGCTAACATGACTGATAGCGTGATAATCCAATAGATATGAATTGATATGACTTCCTTTCAAACAGGTGGTGCTATGGACATATTGCGTCCGACGAAGCTTTCGCATTATAGATGCGGCTCTCAAACTTTAGTACTCGTACCAGTAAATCAGCTATATAAATCGGGCAGCGTGACAATAAGTTACGAAAGACTATCATCAAAATTTGCCACCAATCGTACCTAATACTTCATAGGTTCTCTAAACGCACAGTCTAAACGTAACACTCAGGTCTCAGATAGGTACTCAAAACATTTATCTCGGTCGTATGTGCGCAAAGAAAAAGATTGTTAGTCGCACTGGTATACTAGACTATAAGGGCACCAGGTCTCCTCTCGCCGTGTAGAGAGGCTAAGAGGGAAGTGCGCAGAAAAGCTAAGTTATACCGGCCAAGAAGCTTGGTATGAATTGCCTTAAACATTTAAAATAAAATAAAAATTAAAATGTTTGATTACTTGGTTTTTTCTTCAAAAAGTCTCAGTAAGCAATTGATAGACTATTGTTCACCAATATGCACCACACGCGTACCAAAGCGTACCAAAGATTGAGAATCCCAACATAGAATAGTTTACGAGTGCATGACTCACGATTTCACACAAATAATGTTAGTCACAGAATTACGAGTTGACGTTACTCATTTATTTAATAATGGGAACGTAGAATGAATTTGTCATCTTAAATTTACTTTACGTTTTCAAATAACAATAAAATAACAGTGCTATAAATAAGCTTAGATCAAGAATAGAAAAAAAAACTAGATGCGTAATCAATTCTCTATAAACGGCAGATTCAAAAAGGCCCTCAGACTAGTCAGACTATTATATGAGGGCACTTGATATGCTCTATCTCACTGGGCATAAGGATGTCAATTCAGACCATTTGCTAAGATCAGATGATCTGACATGAGACTGCACAGCATCTAGTTCTTATATTTGATCTATGGCTAGAAGAGATGCCTCTTGATGCTGAAAGGAAGAGAAGATGATAGAATAATAAATATCTCATGAAAATACTGTAAAATGCATCCCAAATTTTTATGAATCTAAAGGTTTTTGTGGTGTCACAAAACACCGTTGTAATATTTAAAGGGTGATTTAGACCATCAATCTGAATAACTTTAACTAAACAACGTCTAAAAATCAGTTAATACCTGCTGTTCCATACATTTGAGTCGAGTAGATACTGAAGTTTTGAATGAAACAGCAGATTTTTTATGTTCACGATGTTTGTCTCCAGAGTGAAAGTTGATCCGTTTGATTGTCTACCAGAAAGAAAATATAGTCTTAACCACCCTTTCAATATCACTAGGATATTTTAGTAATAACAGCATACAGCATATATCTATACTAATCACGACTATATTCCCCGAAGGGGTAGTCAGAGTAACAAATAAATGATACGGAAGTATTTTCGAAACGTTCCACAACAGACCTTTAGAATTTTCGTATCTACAAGTAAAATCGTCAACAACAGAAATGGTCTTACCGTTGCATGTTAAATTCTCGAAATAATAGACGGTGGCATATGTAAATAGTTCAGATCTACATACATCGATCTCTAAGCTGCCCGATACTGGGATAGTGCCACGACGTTGCGCTTTCCCATTTTGTTCGACACACGACACGACATCGTGACGGATGATGTCCTTGTTAGAACTATACAAAAGTGTATGTGTAAGTGTACAAAAGTGTGTACTTTAAAGGAATTCGGGTTGTAAGCGCTCGGAAATACTTAGCCCACCTTGCCTGCCTAATGTGGAGTGATGGAGTACATTATGCTACAGAATTTCTTCTTCCGTATGCAGATTTCCCCATGACGTTTTTCTTCACCGTTTTAGAGCAGTCGGTTTTTAGTTTTGAAACTCTGGTGATTACTTTGATGATTTGTGTGACAATGTCCAAGATATTTTTATAATGTATAAAGGTCGGCAAATAACTTGGCAAAAACATGACTGCGCAGAACAAAATTTGTGGGCGAAAGCGCTACTTTGCACAAGCCCCTTTGATCAAGATGTTTGCCACGTATCGGAGCTTTTGATCGTCCTTCAAAGAATACAAGGAGTACCTACTAAATATATAGTACTATAAAATATACTAACATGCAGCAATATTTTCAGCAATGGACAACCACACTAAAGTCGCCTAGATGTGGGAATGTCCCTTGCAAGATCTTCTCAACTTGTTTCGTATACGGCTCGCCGCCAGCGCACTCAGTTTTTGCTGCGACCCGGTTAATTCAGATTCGCCTTTGTTAGAAGACGTTTCCTAGTTTTTTCAGGTACGAGTATGCCTCATTATAAACCTTTACAATACTGACTAGACAAGACTGCTAGTGAGTTATTGCGTTTGTTATTAGCTCTTTATCTGAGCTTTTCTTCAGCTATATCTTGAGGCAAAATCAAAGCTTCGGCGTTTGTGTTGAATCTTATTCTCGATATAATTAAATAACTGTTTATTTTATTGCATGACCGGTCGTTGGATATTCTGAGGTTTAAGGCTCTATCTCTGTTTCTAATTTTCAGGTTGAGGCGCGCCTTCTAGGCAAAGTGTATTGGATCCTTTTTTATCTGTAAATTATGCTTATTACTTATATTGTTGTGTATGACCTACATTCTAGCAAATAAAAAATCTGAATCTTTCGAATATCTCTGACTATAGACTATGGCTCAGTCATATTTTTTTTTTTTTTTTTATATAGCCTATTTTGTGTCCCACTGCTGGGCAAAGGCCTCCCCTCTTTTCCTCCAATCTTCCCTATGCAACGCGAAATCAGGCCAACCGTTCAGGAAGGTATTCAAGTCGTCGCTCCATCTTCTCTTGGGTCTTCCTCGACGTCGGCAACCGTCCTGTGGAACCCATTCTGTGGCTATCTTGGTCCACCTCTCCGGGTGCATTCGGCAGATATGTCCAGCACAATCCCACTTTAGCAGAGCTGTTTTTTAGGCCTACGTCCGCTATACCAGTTTTGGAGCGCAGATCTGTGTTTCGCACCCGATCGGTTAATTTTACACCTAAAATGCTGCGCTCCATAGCTCGTTGGCAAATCTTGAGACTGGATTTCTGATGTTCGGTCAAAGACCAAGTCTGAGCACCGTAAGTTAAGATGGGCAGGATGCACATATCGACGAGTTTTCGCTTGAGTGTCAGAGGAAGGTCACCCTTCATAAGCTCTTTCATGGACCAGTAGCTCTTCCAGGCATTTTGAATCCGTCTTTCGACTTCTTTATCTTGTCTGTTCTCAAAAGAGACTATCTGGCCCAAGTAGATATATTCGTCGACATACTGTAACACCCGCCCATCTACCTCAACCTTACGTTTTGTGCTGTTGGTCATAACTTGTGTCTTCGACATGTTCATCTTCAACCCAACCTCAAGACTCGCCGCACTAAGTTCTCGTAGCATGATTTCGAGCTCTGCTGATGAAGTGGAGAACAGGACAATATCATCCGCAAACCGAAGGTTCGTAAGTTTTTTATTGCCGATGTCGATTCCCTTGTCTTTCCACGATGAGTTGAGTGTTCTGAACACCTCCTGTAGTGTTGAGGTGAATAATTTAGGGGATAGCGGGTCACCCTGTTTGACGCCTCGATCGATTTTAAATATTGCGCCACTGCTGTGCAATTTTATGTTGGCTGTACTATTATTGTATATTTTCCAGATGAGATTTATGTAAGTGTGTTCTATGTCTTGGTTTTTAAGAGCTTTAAATATAGATGAGTGCGTAATGGCTCAGTCATATGTAGTTATAATATTGTCCTGTGATTAATAATATGCTATGCTATGTATATGCAATTTGTTCGTAGATCGTCATCATATCAGCTGATAGACGTCAACTACTGGACATAGGCCTCCCCCAAGGATTGCACGAACGTTCCTTTTTCTCCTGCAAATCTCTTCATCTCTGATTCATCTCGCAAGGAAACTCCGAGCAGAGCCCTCTCCACTGCCCTTTGGGCGACTTTCAGCTTTTTTATTAGGCCTAGAGTGAGCTACCACGTCTCAGTTCCGTATGTCATTACAGGCAGTAGGTACACACTGGTCAAAGACTTTCGTATTGAGACACTGCAGTATTTGGGATGAGAAGATAAATAAATAAATAAATAAAAATAAAAAATGTACTTTATTGCCACACAAAAATACAGAATAGGTACCAAAAAAAACATTAAACAGTTTAAAACCATATAAAAAAAAAAACATTAAACAGATTTTTTCACAAAATAAAGAAATAAAAAAACACATTGTGGCAATGGGTTAGGACTCAGTGTCCGCTGGCAGGACCTACTAAGATCTGCTCAGCACTGATTTGCAGTCCCAACCTGCTCTTATATCTGCATACATACATCGAGGGTACAGGGTAAGTAGGTACTATACAATTTTGACTTAAATTATACTATATCACATTACATTATCTTCATTACATTCATTAGTATTTAGAATACTATATACTACGTAGCTTCCCGTACGATCCTTGGGGAAGACCTAATTCCATCAAGTCGGGTTTAGGCTGAGATGATGCAATTTGTTGTATGAAGTGTTCCCATTATTTAAGAGACAGCACTTTTTTCCACAAGAATAAAAATGCAATGTCATTAAGGGATATGTTTTATTATTATTACATAGACAGATGGTGTAGGATATGTTTTCTTTTCTATACAGATGAATCGTTTTTATTTAGATTCTTATATTTTTCAACAACGAACAACAGAAATAACCCTTGGAATATCAAGAATTCTACATACTTAAAAATATTCCAAAAATGTTCAGTTGACAGAGCACATGTAAAATACCAACATTTACTAATGAAGTCCAGCCTTATCTCCTATTAAACAATCGTACAAACAAAAAATAAAAATCGTCACGTCAAAAGCCGTTGTATGCGACTTTACGATCCCGACACGATAACGACTGAATAATCGTTTCATTAATAAATTGTTTTCTTTAATAAACGTTAAGAGCGGATTAAAAGGCGAGATGGGATCGGTTTGAAAAAAATGATCATTGCCGACACGACATTTGGTCGGCTTTACGTAAAACAATGTTTGTTGGTTGGAATTTTTAGAGTTGTTCTTACCACTAAAACTGTTACAAATTTTTATTAAGTAATTTTTAATACTTTATTGTAAACACAGACAGATTGATACAAGTAATAGAGAAGAACACGTAGATAAGGCAAGCTTGTCTCTGAAGAAATTCGAAATATCATCGACGAAGCAATCAAAAGAAATACAAATAAAAGTATATTACTAACAGCTGTAGCGCAGTGGTAGACAAACCATTTCAGACGAACACAAGAGTGATTCCCTCCTAATTTTAACATTATGTAGGCCCAAAACATGTCCACCCACTATAGTAAAGTAATTCAGTATTTTATTAGTTAGTTAGTTAGTTAGTTTTTTCATTACAAACAACGTACAACGTAGTGTTAGTTTATTCAAACGACACTTGGCCAGCTTATGCTGGTTGTGTATAACTTGATGTGTAGCCGTGTGTACCTGTTCAATGTCAGAAAAGTTGGACTCATAAAATAGAGTTACCAACCCATTTCGTTTTTACTTAATGTAGCAAACATAATTAAAGTCTGTTAGAACCATAGAGGTATTATACCAGGAATAGAGGAACATACAGCTGAGAGAGCGAGATGTACCTAGCGGCACCACTGTATAATAGAAAGAGATACGTGACGCTAGGCAATAGGGCCGTTTTTTTAGTCTCCAATTAATTTTTACAATTCGGTTTCCGTGAATAATTGCGAATCTAAAGTGAAATCGTAGATAATTTTATGAAATATACTGACACTACTTCATTAATTTATCCACAACTTCACGTTAGACTCAGAATTATAGACAATATTCGAATTTTTGCCTGCGAATAGTCTCCAAAAAACATCCAAAAAAGGTTTCATTTGACAACTCATGTTTGTTGCTCTATTCCTGGTATAATACCTCTATGGTTAGAACAGTCTTGATCAAGTTAGAAATGTATTTAGTAGTAGGTACATAATTTTTTTCCAAAAATACTTTCTGTTTGAGGTGTATTTAACAGCACTTAAAAGATTAACACCGACTATACAGTACAAAGTCGCGAATGCTTCGAATGTTTTAGGTTGAATATTTAACAAAATTAATTACGGTTCTTTACAGTACACACGATAGATTTCTTAAGATATTTAGAAATACGTGTCTTTAATGACCACTTTGAACATCTTAGCCGACGAAATGTCGATAGAAAAACACTTCTTTTTGGTTTTAATAACATAATTAAAGTGAGATAGCGAG
Source organism: Agonopterix heracliana (assembly GCA_963693445.1). NCBI lineage: Eukaryota > Metazoa > Arthropoda > Insecta > Lepidoptera > Depressariidae > Agonopterix > Agonopterix heracliana. Next base: position 8,917,926 of record OY856321.1, read on the forward strand.
ATTCCGTTGACCTTTGTTGAAGTTATTGGTAAGATAGGTGGTAGTTTAATGGTCAGTAACCTTTTTCTAATTTTTTAACTGATTGGTTGTCGGGGTAATTAATATGTCGGTGTAATGTTTTAGCTCTTCTCTCTGGATACAAAATAATCATATATTATACAACGTGTTAATGAATTAACGCAGAATCGAGAGCATAATTGAATTATCATGGTTTCAACAAAGGTAATTTTATAGGTACTTAATTTGTTTCTAAAATTTAAAATTTACTGAACTCAATCTCAACCCACCGCACGGGCACATTCACCTTACTTACTGCTAAAACAAAATTCTTAAAATGTATCCATGAGCACGTTAGCGCTTTCATTCACTGCTGAAAAGATAACCAATCATTTTTGCCTCACAACTCAAAATGCGAATCAACTTTAAATTTTAACTACCAAAATAATGGAATTATTGTTTCAATCAAATTATATTTTTAAATCAGTTGGGGTGTATGAGGTTTTGCACTTATTCTGTATATTAACACGTTGTATATCTACGCTTCATTCATAGTCATTTTTTTCAAAAAAAGTCCCGTCGCTCGTGGCACAATCAATTTGCAGAAAAAGTACCGTATGTGATACCACATACGGTCGTGAATTTATGCTTGCATGTATGTATGTAGTTTACGTGAAGGAGTAGTGAAACTATACAGGGTGTAAACTTAAGCTGCGTGACATAATTAAAGGGGTGATTCAGACAATCAAACTGAACAACTTTAATTATTTACCTAACTAACATTAAAATCGTTAAAAAAACAGTTTTTCCATGTATTTGGGTCGGGTCGCCATTTTCACGTTTTCTATGCAAAAGATGTTGTTTTTTTGCAATTTCCATATTCGTTCCTTAGTGGAAGTAGCACCGTATTAATTATTGTATCGCATTTAATTTCAAATATTATTGATTATAAACATGTTACAGCCATGTTGTGCTATTTCGAATCAATTTAAACATTTAAAATTTCGTTCTCCGAGTAGTGGGCTCGGTAGCAAAACACTCAGTTTGGGAGAGTGCGGGTTCCAGTCCCGCCCGGGACCAATTTTTCAATCTTTAGTTTAACGCATTTAATTTTACACTCTGCATCGAAAATAATCCCGCATTGAATACGATAATGCTAACGCTAGAATAGAAAATTCGTTTAAGAAACAGCTTTATGAATAGAGAACAAAGTGCGTTCTACCCCATCCTAGCCACGCCACGTAATCACAGAAACCTATAACTAGTCATAGAAAGTAATTATTACCTAACACAGAAGCTCGCAATTTCCTCCGTACCTGTTCGTAGGACAAAATAATAAATAATTCCAGTTATATAACAGGTTTCATTAAGACAGCAGTAAATCAGGCTACCTGAGATGCGCCGGCGCAAGACTGCAACATTACGCTGTAACGTCAGCAAAAACAAGGGAAAAGTCTTGTTTTACTTTGTTGATAAACGTCGTTTTTGTTGTCGCCGATATGGATGCGGAAGAGTTTTATGCTGCAACACTTAAACATCAACAAAGTCAACATAATGTATTCATTGTAGGATCTTCAAGTTCACTTATTAAACATAGGTACATTCTTTTTTGAAGATACCACCGCAGGCAACTGAAGATGAAGAAAGGTGATGCCAAAAACACAGATCACAGACCATAGAACACAGTCTGAGCGACACTTGGAACCTTTTTCCTCTCCTGTCAAGTCGTTGGCATTTCATTGAGTTTGACTAGCCATCGGCATCGTGATGAGGATATTTGCAAATTAGCGTTAGAGTCGATTTCCCAGGGTGCGTCCGACAAATCGGAGATTTATTACAATAAGTGATTGCCCAGGATGTGCTGAATGTATCAGACACACAAAATGTTTGTGATTACCTTCGTTCCATCATTCCTCATTAGGTGCATATGTGACTCTAAGTTTTCCCCGCCTGATTCCATCTCACGCTTTAATATTTCTTTCAATTCTACATTTAGAGTTAATACCTACTGAAAACAACAGTAGGTAACAATTTTTATATAGGTACTATGAAATTGTGGTTTTAATGTTGATCCTATTAACGTTTAAAAGTCTGTGAATATCCGACTAAAAGTAAGATACAGGGTTATTGGTACGCTCAGCTGAGCTGTTGATAAGTGGCGCTAGCACAAATGTAATTTTTTTTAATCGACAATTTACAGCATTGCTCAGGCTGCAGCTACTGCTTATAACTGCGGACTATTGAAGGGAAGGCAAGGGTCTACCTAGCCAGTGAATTAACTTAAGCAAGCGACCTAGGGACACACAGAGTGAATATGGACTTTGGCAATAGGTCGTTGCTGGGGCTATTGGATGGGGGGATTGGGTGGCGGGAATTGGTGCAATGATCGGTCACGAGATGGGTGAGACATAAAATGTACCTATGGGTTATTCGTTTCATAATTAATCTTAATACCTACTTAAAATCAATACATTCGCACCCCAGCGCTGACTAGCCAAACCAGTATAATTTCGATGATTAGTTAGTACCATATTTTACAAAATGTTCTCAACACGATAAAAACATTAAATTTTCTGTCTCGATATTGAATTTTCCTATACCTACTTACTTTGAGTAAAGTCTCTCACAGAGGGAATATTTTACAAGAGCTAATTGTGGCATTTAAAAGGAGTTTATAGGAAGTTAGTGGTTGAAGAGCTTTACTAAACAATTTGCGAAGTGTTCAGTTATTCTCAAGGAGAATTAATGTTTATAAGTGTGTTTTTAAAAGTTAAGCTTTGGTTTTGATGCTTTATTCGCTTTTATTTCTTGTTAATTAACTCTTTGAATTTCCTATTAGCGTCTTTCTAGTTTTTTTTATGTGGCAATATCACATAACAACAGAATTAAGAGTTGCTCAAAATTCGGAAATAACGCATTAATCATATTATCTAGATTACAAAAAATGGTAGATTATCAGAGCCGTGGTGGTCCAGTAGCGAGTATCTTTGTCTACAGTGCCGGAGGAAATGGTTCGATCCCCATCCAGGCCGTTTTGTACCAAAGAGTTTTTCCGAATTTATGTAAGTTTTATAAAACTGGCATTTCGGTAAAACATGGTGAGGAAACTTGCATGTTTCAGTTTCAAGCCATGTATTTTGCTCATTGTACATTATAAGTGGCGACGGGCTCACTCCCCATCACACCGGACAGAGATTCGCTAGGTGCTGCTAGTGAAACGTGGATGTTCTGAGTTTCTCAGAACATAATATCTAACTACCCGTCTGGGGATATAGTCGCTTATGCTTAAAAAGGATTCTATTCGATAAATATTTTTATCACTTACTTGCAGAAACGCTCAATAGATTTAATCCTCCATTAAATCTCTTGCTAGCTTTTTCTACGTCAAAAAGACAAAAAGTGACAGCAAGAGATTTAATGGAAGATTAACTCTAATGAGCGTTTCTGCAACTGAGCGTAAGTCTGCCAAAAACATACAAATTGCCAAATGGCAGTAGATAATAATCTCAACTTGAATTCGTAATTTGGCGACCAATTTTGACGTAGGTGGGTCTACCACAAACGGTCGTCGATTAATGAATTTGACATAATACTCTGGTACTTTACTGCCTCAGTCTACCTAATGAATCAGAATTAAGAGTAAGTATATAAGTAAATAGTAGTAGTAAGTAGTGTAGTAGTATAGTAGTGTATATTTTTTTAAGTATATAAGTGTTTAATCATTCTAAAAATACATAGTCCAGTATTTATTTTGCAAACAGTACAAAACGTCTAATCTTTTTAGCTATTTGTGTAGCACAGTGAGTGGAAATGGTTATTAAAAGAATACATCTTCACGGTTTCGCCTCTGGGCACCGGCAGAATAATGGTCGCGGTAGTCGTATTTTAATCTTTTGGATCATGAGCATTTATGCCATGATGCTGTTTTTAAAAATAACTCAGAATACGTTTTAGGTATATCCCATCACCCCTGTCGATTTAGTCATTGATTATCGATGACAGATGAGAGGTATGGATACTTAATCATGAGGATTCGGGTTCGAATCCGCACGGACGACATACCATGTACCAATGAGTTATTCTACCCATTGTACTTACTTGTAATACCGACTTCTCTCAAACGGTGAAGGTAAACGTGAGCAAGCCTGCATACGCTGAAGAAGAAATTCTGATGCGTATGGGAAGTCTACCAATTCCAATTGAGCACGCAGTCCAACCAAGTCCTACCAAATCCATACACACTCCTTGAGGGTAAGCCTGTGCCCTACAGTGGGACGTTTTTGGTCTGATGATGATGATGATTGATTACCGATAATATTTTCAGCTGTACAAATGTTAGACATTTAGGTAATATTCACTATATATCTTACAGTGTTTCAACTTACATGCGTAACATATTTGTGGAAGTCGCGTGGCTAAGGGGGTAACAAGTAGACGTTTCGTCGGCTTGCGATTTTATTGGCCACGTGGCTCCGCCGTTTTATGGCGGTTTCGAGTGTGTGTTTTTGTTTAAAAACGGGGCTTTGAGATCGCCATATCCTATTACCGTACAATATCTAATAAATATATCTTCAACACTTGACACTGGCGAAATCTAACAAGGAAACGCCATTAAATAAAAAAAAATAGAATAGAACATATTTGTGGGGCTTCAAACAATTAAACGGAAAAATTTTAACATCATAATCGAAAATAATTCGAGATTTCGATGTTGGCTCCATATTGAAAGTTGTTTAGTTAGATGGTCTGAAGCACCCCCCACATCTACAATATGCCCCCGTATAAGAGTAATACTTATTAAAGTTTCTATCGAGGTGGTCAGAAAGGATTGATCTGAGTTTTTTTTTAATTTACAATTAATGGCTTTTTGTTTGTGCGTAGCACCGCATTTCCGCCAGTGTCAAGTGTAATTTATGGGAGTATCTATCCCAATCTCAGGGATTGTTTTTGTTCAAGAACAAGAAGAGATTGAGGATTGCGGAGCCTCGTGGCAGGCAAAAACGCGACGCGCGAAAACCACGCGAGACGTGTGCTCGGGTCAATTCCTGCAACGTGACTCATTGATCTGAGTTCTTGACAAAAGTTTCAAATTTTTAAACGTAATATTGTTGCATGGTTCTGTTATCTGTTCTAAACTACTGAAGAAACGCTTTTCAGATTTTGTTGCTGCCCTCAATCGTACCTATTTTTTTTTATTTCTAATATAAACAACATTTCCAAAAAAACAATAATGTCACATTCTAGTCATTGCTGATGTTGAATACTTTGTAACATAAATATTTGCCAAAAAACTTCGTGGTTAGTCTAAACGTATTAAATATACTTGTACACATTTGTTAGAGACAGCGTAACGAAAAACAATAAATAATAATATTAAATAACAAGTGTCCGGGGTCTAAGCGACCTCACATGCCTTGTGTCATATGACCCCAGATAAAGGGTTAATCTAGCTAAGGGGTTGCCTTATAAATCATTCACATTTTAACTTGCCAGGGTTGGTAAAACAAAGGTTTAATTTTGGCATGTTCTAAATAAAGCTTTTTCATTAGTTATTTTTATGATTAGGGAATTATTTAATTACGTTTTGCGACATTTTTTAATGTAAAAGGCATGCTTATGACTCAATCTAAATTTCGAAGAAAAAGCATCCATAGAGCATTGATTATGTTCCCAGTTTCAGTGACAGCTCATTGAAAAAATGTCATTAGTTTGACTGTATAAACCATTTTTGTTTACGTTCAGCAGTGGACATATTATGTAACTTTCTTTGGAAGTTGTGACTTTGGAAAATACAAATTACCATCGTTGCAAATGCCAATTCTAGAGTTTAAACAAGTCGACTATTTAACATAGACATCAACATATTTACATAATTTGAAACTATTACAATTATGTAATTGCAAACAAAAAATACACAGTAAATAATTGCTGTATCAACCCTATAATAGCAGTATAATAACTCATTCAGTTGACACAGATGGCGCTGTTGTACATCAAAATGGCCGCAGATTACTGTCCCACATGATTTATCTACATCAACTATTATGTATGTAAATGTATGGAGTATTATAGATTTTTATCCAACGGTAGTTGTTGCTATACTTTAATTGGTTTTGTTGGTTTGATGGAGCAATTTTATTTCTAGGTGCTATACACAACAAAAATTAATGTAAAGCCTGACCAGGAATATAAAAAACCTGATTTGGGGGCGCTGCAATCGACTGTCACCTTTAATGTTAGTGTTCCAAGTACAAAAATTAGTTCCAATGATTTCCCACAACATGGCGAGGTTTTTTATATTTCTGGTCAGGCTTTAAGTACCTATAGCCTTTAATAGTCGCTTCTTTCCAAGATATTTAATGAAGTGCAAAAATCCAGGGTCTTAGCTGGAGTACGACTGGAAAGTGGAGAAGTGAAGTTTATATAATTTATGTATGTAGTAAATTATTTAAAAATATTTACAACTGGCTTTACCAACTCAAACATAGGTACAGTCAACAGCAAAAGTAAACTTAAGCGAAACTTAAAGTAAAATTGACCTGGAATAATTCCAGAAATATATAGTTATCATGAAAAACCGTTAAATAAACTTCACCTTAGGCTAAGCAATGAGATTACTACATCATCATAGTTGAGATCTGCATCGGACTTCACCTCTGATCGTATCGGTGTCTCTCGTTACATCAGACAAAGGAGGGTAAAGCTAAAGACAAGAGAGTGCATGTCTGTTTAGCGCTTACACTTATGCACTTCCAAAATATCCTGCGTGCCTGACTGCTTTTCTATAAAGATAAGCAGTCGTAGTTGAAATCGACTAGGAATCCATCATCAATTATCATCAATATTACGAGCACGAATATAATTCTTCTTCTTATCGTCTGGGCGAGCCCTGCGTCCGCGGCATGGTACTTCGATAAACGTTTTATCGCGCCTGCTAACTCGTTCGTTCACGCGCAAAAAGAAAGGGAGCTAGGGCGCGATAGCGCTTTATCGCGCGATCATGCCGCGGGCGCTGGTGTCAGAGTTTTTTCAGACTGCCTTACAGCCTCTGACGTGGTTTTTATGTAACGACCAGCAGAGATAGCAGCCGGGACCAACTGCTTAATTTGCCATCCAAAGCACGGAATCATCATTCTTTTCAGACAATCAGGTGATTCAGCCTGCATTGTCCTAACCAACTGGGAGAAACGCACAAAATGATCTATCATATCGTGTCCACGTGGGAATCGAACCCACGACCTCCGTGTAAATAGACCAATGCTCTTAACCATTAGACCATATAGGCAGTTACATCACTGTAATATCAGTGTAATATCAGCGAATAATTTCAAAAGCCACTTTCGTGATCGTAACTTTTGATGTTAACTGTACAGACAGTAATAAAATGATCAAAATGCCATCAAACTACACTCAATGCGCTTCAAATTATTTATTCCGTATGACAAGGGTCTCTGACGCAATAATTCATAAATTGAGCCGATTAATTGATATACGAAGGGTTAAACCCTCTCGAAATGACGTTTGTTTTGACAAATACGCGTCCGGAGAGGGGTTGGAAAAATTGCCTGCTACAATGGCTTGTTTATTGAGGTTGTGTGTGATTTTTAGTGCTATTAAACACATAAAGTCGGCACCTGATTGATGAATCGTTTTTTTATGTGGAACAATTTATTATACCTAAGAACTTTCCTATAATAATGAAGGTGGACACAATTTCAACAGATATTTAAGTTTAATAGGCTAACAAATTACGACGACAGATATTTCAGATTAAAAAGAAAGAGATCTGGTTTAATATCGATGTACAAAAAAAACTGCAAACGTATCTAGACACCATGTTGCCGACCCGCCGACAATGTCGCCGAAAAATGTGGCAGAGCTGAATAATGTCGTCGACATTGTCGGAGACTACATAGGTGCAAGTCGGAAAACTTAGTTGGCGACGCGACAACTTTTTCTAGGTATTTAGTGAATGATGCCTGGAAAATGTTGCGCATTTTCACCGACATTGCCGCCAACCAACAATGCCTTATCTACACCGAACGGCGACTTTTGGTGTATAGCTACCTTAAATTATCCCTGATATCAGTAGTTAGTGCGTTCACACACGATGACGCATTGACGCAGCGGCAGACGTCAATCCGTCATTTGTGAAGCAAGGAGTTGTATGAAACCGCACGTAGAAGCACACACGGTGACGCATGGACGCACCGGGTGTGGTTCTATGGACTGACATCTGCCGCTCCGTCAGTGCGTCATCGTGAGTGAACGCACTTAGGTTAAGGCGTATCTGCCCTGGACCACGACTCTACATACTAATCGATGCGAACGAGCGCGTGGCTCCGGTCAGAATTTAGCTGTTTTCTTTGTAAAATTAGATGATTTTTTATTAATTTCTAAAAAGTAAGAAAACCACATCATTCTAAATTGTATTGTGAACAATATTGTAAATTTTCAGTTTCTTCCGATTCAAAATGTAAGAGTAAAATGGTTACAACTGGAAAAAAAGGGGTGACTTTAGAGTCCCTTTTCTTCGGTTTTATTCATTAAAATCGATTTCTAGAAAAACCATATCACTTCTCATATCCTGTAGATTGTTCATTTTATTTTTCAGCTCAAAAAATGCCATAGTTCATGAATAAAATGGTTACAAAGTTACCCAAAACCGGCAGGTAGTTAATACGCGGGCGAAGATATTTTAGATTTTCATTCGAATTGTCAATTGTTTTAGTCACGTTTTTTTCCTTCACACCTTCAGTAGGCCTACCATGAGTTTTCACTGTACTTTACTACTGTAGTAACGTCACCAATTTTGTATTGAATTTGGTACAGCGCTCCTAGTGGTTACGTTGAGAACTAATTTCTGCCACACGTAACTACAAACAGTAGTAAAGAACGGTGAAAACTCATGGTAGGACTGACTACCTATGTTCTGGTAATTACTAGGAAATACAATTATAAACACAAAACACACAACCACATAAATACATTATGAACGAAAAATAAAACTCGTATGGTAGGTATGTACTACTTACTGTAACATGAAAAGATCACAATCAAAAGTCATCCGCCCTCCAAACACCCCACGTTTTATTGAATAATTAAACAGTACACTTTGTTATAATCAAAATTGAATTAAAACAAGCAAATTAGACATAATGCCCTATCTAATGCTTTTCGAATGGGGTCACAGAATCGCTGTTTAATAATGCATTTCATTAGATTCGTCATATCCTTGCATACGAATATCAACCTTATTTCGTTTTACCTAGAGTTTTATGGAGTAAGGAGACCAAGGCATGGTGTTTTTGAGAGAAAATTTCGTGACAGATGACTCGTATTCCATGTTTTAATTTAATTTTAGGAGATTATGATCTTGGATGTTTGATACGGAAACCAAATTTCCTTGTCTTTCATTATTTTATGTACTTCCACATTAGTAAACTCACGACCGTATCGCCTTTTGGGGTGATCAGAATATTTAGTATAACCAACATTACATTTTTTAAGCGAGCAGTTGCCGTAATATGGCAGTATTATATAGCCTATCATGCCTTACCGCCTGGCCACGGGACAGGGCGACCGGCGGCGCGTCTTGCGATTTTAGAATACACTGCGTACGCGCCGCTGCGTGCTTGCGTTATAGTAGGGACGCAACGCTCAGTGTGTTCTAAAATCGCAATTCGCGCCGCCGGTCGCCCTGTCCCGTGGCCAGGCGGTTAGATCTCTTTCTATTTACGCGCGAGATTCAAAGGAGACATACCTAGCCCTATCCCAAGTATGCTGGCATATTATATATATAGGGGGAACTTGAACCCTTTGAATTTGACGGCCCGACAGCACAGTCTGTAGTGAACCTGCCTGCTGTGCCGGGAGTCGCGGGTTCGAATCCCGTAAGGGACAAATATTTGTATGACGAATATGAATATTTGTACCCGAGTCATGGATGTTTGTATCTATATATGTATTCTATATCGTTGTCTAGTTATCATAATACAAGTCCAGGCAAGATTCTGGAACTTTAAATGTGACTAGATAATTTGTGTGACACTGTCCAAGATATTTAGATATTTATCTGCTAATCCATCCAATATAAATGTCAAGCTTGTTTGTTGGCCAAGGAAGCTGCCAGCTCTATTGTCACCGCTCGTGGACACGCATCGATAGCTCTTTAATAGAGATGGCTTTTTGGCTCCAAAAAATCATCGTTACGAAGCCAGTCTTATAATTACACAGGTTAATATATTTAATGGACAATGAGACAAAAACAGTCACTAACTTGTCAGATTTTAAAACTTTTATTACCTCTACATTCCAAACAGTTTTGTGTCTAATTATCGCGATCGTTTGCATAATGCTATGGGACATACCTCTTACAAAATAAACAACAATTCTAATAACTTCCCTAACACGGCTAGCAAGCTAAGTAATCCATCAAGTAACACAGTAGTGTTTAAAGTCGTTCCTCTGATTAGTACGAACCGTTTTGGCAAGGAATGGCGCTTGCCGATTGCTATTATTTCGCCTTAAACAGAGAGGGCCCGACTGGATGCCTTCCAACTGAATATAACGATATAGCCATTTTAGCAGAGAGTTTGTTGGGTTTAGAATTGGATAGAACTGGCAATAATGAGTTTGAGTTTTTCGTACTTATAATAAAATTGTGAAACTAACTGCTCTCAAGCCGAGAAGGAAAACATCATAAGCAAACTTGCAAACGCTGAAGAAGAAATTCTGATGCGTATGTGAACTCTACAAATCCAAAATGGGCACGCGTGGTGAACTAATGCCTTTTCAAGCTCCCTGAGAGCAGGTCTGCACCCTGCCTTGGAATATTTATTAAGCTGATGATGATCATAGCTTTAGCTGATTAAATTTTAAAGATGACACAAAGCAGAACATACAAAATATTTGTATTGTCCCGATGAAAGAGGTGCTGAATTGAAGATTTTCATTAAACACGTGATGGAATATGGATATAATTTGAATGCCTAGTTTCTGACTGTAATGAAACAAGCATCTCAATTTAAGAGAAAGAATCGCCTGAAAGTTTGTGCGGTGGCCTATATAATCAATTATTGAATCTAGTATAAAATTATGTTCATAACAGTAAAGGTGGTTGCAGAGTTGTCGATTTCATACAAAACTTTGTCGTAGAACATACGAGTGTTCTACGACAAAGTTTTGTATGAAATTGTCAACTCTGCAACCACCTTAACAGGTATCGCTAAAGTGACATGCTTGGGACAAGGACTCCGCATTGGAATGCTGAAAGCTGAAATTTGCCCTTTGCCCCAACGAAACAAGATGATGTCACTCGTACCGGTACTTATGTCTATCCAAAGCAAACTTCGAACCGATGACCTAATTAACCAAGTCTGACTCTATGAACTTTCTCCCTCTCACCTGATTATCAATCAATCGATTGTAAAAGCAAAACATTGCATCAAAGAAATCGGTTCTAAACCTTTCAAATGCTACGTCTCTTACGGAGTTCACAACCAATCAGGAAGCTCTCACATGTCAATCACCAATTACAGCACAGTTTGTCCACAGTCACTTGACGCTGACCAATCGCTCTTCTGAATTTAAAACGAGATTCGGAATTCGAATTGTGGCGCTCCATTCTTTCGCTTTTGGTATCAGTCGTTATAAAGTGAAGATGGTAACTTGTAGTAAGTCACATAATCAGGTTTTTCAAAGTGTATAGCATAGAAAGTTTATGTGAGTTTCTAGAATCCGAGCTAGGCTACAGTTGTTTATAACTGGGAATTCCGTTGTACGTTACGTTCAAATTAATAGTAAATCGAATACGAAAATGTATTGTTCTTGTACTAGGTTCAACCATAATTATTGTGGCATCATATAGTGGTGGTAAGGTAGCATCAATATTGTGTTTTAATATGGAATATCTTTCATATATTGCAGAATTTATTGTTTTTCATATTTTGAGTTGCAAAATTTCCTGAACCGAACAAAATCTGCACTACTTTTCTATAAAGCACAACTTGGAAACTTGAACATGAATGTGAACGGGAAAGTGAGATGTCGTGCTTTGAAAACTTGATCCTTGCAAGTTTGACCCAATTCCAGACACAATAGAAAATACATTGTTCTGCGGTGCAGATCTGCACCAAAGCATACAAGAGCTGCTGCATGCAAGAATTGCTGTTAAAGCTCTTCAAATAAAGATAAAATGTAACAAATAACATAAACTTCAAAATGTGCACCCACAATAAAGGTAAAGGAAACACATAGAAAACCAGTCAAGAGCAATCAGTAAGCACTAAGCCTTTACGCAACCATCCTGCACTTGCTGTACAAGACTTAGATAGACGGCTATGACTAATTAACTTCCTCTAGATTTTAAGAAAGTGAAAACCACCAGTCACTATAGCCACTCCCGTAAGTGTGTGTAACCTGCCTAATAGGTTCAGTATTTCCTACTTTGAATGCTAATCATGTGTATAACTGGGCTAAGCTTCCTTCAAGCGCCTTTTATATGACTATATTAGTTGTTTTTAATGGGATTATTAGCTTAATTTAACAATTCTGATATCAATTTGATAATGTTAGTTCTTTTTGATAATAATTGGCATACCTCTTGGAGTTTTTTTATTTGATGTTTTGGTGTTCAGAAAAATGTTGCTATAATCTTAATCTTTGTTATGGCACCTGATCTTTCTTATGAGATAAAGATCCTAAAAATGTTAACATCGTTTGGTATAATAATATGACAATGATTAATTAGCATATTGGCATTAGACGTTTTTCTTCAGTCATAAAAGTTTTGTAATTTTAATTTGGCATTGTTTTGTTATATACGCATTGACCGTTCTTTTATAAGACATCAATGTTTACAGGATAATAATGACTCGGTACTTTCACACAATAAAGACAGGATAAGCCTTTATTGTGTGAAAGGACCGAGTCTTTATAATTCTCTTCGATAGGTAGATTTCCATATAAGGGACATCATCATCAGCCTATTGTCGTTCACTACTGAACATAAGCATATAAGGGACATCGAATTTATGTATACTGGTTTCATTCGTTTAGGATCCATTTGCAACGTTGTATTTTTGGATATTCTTCACTGTCATAAATTTAGTTCTAAAGAATTTAAAATAGTAGGTACCTACCCACTTAACAAGAATGTGGGTCCAACGTTTTTTATTAAATTCGATTGTAGTAGTCCATATACGGCTTATAAATCGTTTTAATTTTCAATTATCAGTCCAATCTGTTCAGCGTTCAAACTTCTATAACATAACAAAGTTCCGTTTGACCATAGATACTCCACAGGGTTGCCAATAATTACCAACTGCTTATACGATAGTACCAATTTTACTTTACTATCCTCAAACATAACCTACCACCACATTGAAACTTACTCCGTTCATTTTAAAGGTTGTATTAGGTTTAGTGAAGTAGGAAAATAAGTTGGTTATGTTGTAATGAGGATCGGTCCGTCTCATCCATCAGTCGTCGCCAATTACAACCGATCACGCGTTCGTCTAGCAACCCTATTTCGCGTCAAGTTTTTTTGTTGCCAGCGAAAGCCGTCCATGCCATATTGTTAGATCCAGCGGTTGCTTTTTGCTGACCTTTCTTAGATTGTGTACGTTGGGTTTAAATTAAAACGTGATGAGTAGTTATTTTTGAGTAATAAGTAACCCGAGTAGGTACATAAACGTACAATCAAAATCCTGTTTGCAGTAGTCAAAGGCTTTAGGTACTTACTTTAATTTAGCAATATTATGTTACAGTATTATGGAGAGTGAGGCCGAAAGTAGGGTAGGAAAGATTTTTCAAACAATTCTATTCTATTCTATTTTTATTAAATGGCGTTTCCTTGTTAGATTTCGCCAGTGTCAAGTGTTGAAGATATATTTATTAGATACTGTACTGTAATAGGATATGGCGATCTCAAAGCCCCGTTTTTAAACAAAAACACACACTCGAAACCACCATAAAACGGCGGAGCCACGTGGCCAATCAAGTCGCAAGCCGACAACACGTCTACTTGTTACCCCCTTAGCCACGCGACTCCTTTCAAACAATCGCAAATCCACTAGAATTTCCTAACCAAGAGCGGTCAAGAATAAAATATGGATCCTTCAAAGGTCCTTGAAGATTTTGCAATGAATTTGGCACAGTTATGTGCTTGTATTATCGTTTTCAGTTTTGTCGGGAATTTTAAAAACGTTTATTGAAATAATGAATTTACGTACACTATCCCCAACGATGTTTTCTTTCCAAAATGGGGGAAGTATATTAGCAGTGCCTATTCTACATTGTAACTTTATCTCACGTAACAGAAACAGTAACATAAACGACTGACTTTGACCTTGAATAAAACGCCGTTTAAATTTATAAACTCATCGAGTTCGAACTCTAGCAATTATTTTCTACAACCTCACTTCCATGTACATAGTAAATAACATGGCAATTGATATCAATAGTGTAATATATCATGATGAACACTAAAACAATCAAAACTGTCACTTAACAAGATTACGATTGAGATAAAATTCGAAAGACGGTGCATCAGATGGCTTCTGACCCTGAGGATGTGAGGTGTTGAGAGGCGGAGCGGGAGCGGAAAGCTAGGGTTTGCATCGAGTATGGACGCATCAGGGTGGGCGTTAGTACTGTTCAATGCGGATTGATGAACATGCAAGATTTCCCTTTATTGTTTCTAAAAAAATCGTTAAAAGATAAACTAGAATGGTTCTCTTTACAAAAAACAAACGTTTTTCTCTTTTTAGTAGTCTTACAACTTACTTTTTTGCTGTTTATGCTCTATATTAATAACAGATATTTTTGCAGATGTAAGCAACATATATAATATGTAGGTACGTCTAGCGCACCCTGGACGATAACCTCTAATGCTGATATCCCTTCACTACGATGGCACGACGGCAGATAAATCGTACGCGGTTTTCGTTCGCTGTCTATATCTAAGTAGATTAAACTATTGTATCTGTTTTGTTGAAAATAAAAATAAAAAAATAAAAGCGTAAAACTCAATGACACGCTGTCGACTCCACAGAAGAACAGGTAAGTACTTATATTCCAATTCCGCTTTGAATATTAATATAACCTCATCCCATCTCTGCAACGTCGATAAAGAATTATGGGAACCAAAAGTCGGTACTTGTTGACAACGCTTTACATAGAACGCTTATAATTTTTATTTTTTGTCAACCGTGGGAAAATTTGTTTTATTTTAATGACATTCAAATGTTTATCAATGTAGTTAGAAGATTTGAGACGATTTATGTATTCGTAATTTTGCATAACAAATTACTGAGTTATAATGGGTATTTTTATGAAGTTAAAGTTTTCTGATTGGTTCGTAGTGAGTTATCGCAATTTTTTATTTATTTAGTGGGAGTTTTAAGATGAGAAAATTCTTGAGTTTTTTATATTAGGCTTTATTTTAATGGTTTTGGTACGGATGATTATAAAATATTCTGTATACCAAGGTATATCAAGAAGAATTTGTATTTTCATCTTGAATTTTTCAATCCTTTGGAATTTATACAGAAAACTCCAATAGTTTTCAAAACTTTCAAGTAACTGGACAGATCAGGACTCTATGTCAGCATTGCAACCTACATTATAAAAATATGTATTGTCAAATTCCATGCAAAAGTTAACACTCAATACTCTTTCCGGACAAATTAAAGAGTACTAAATCTTTGACCCCCAAATAAATTCTTACAATAAATAAAACACTAATCGTCCCTAAGAGCAGGGCCACCTATTGTCACACAAATATACTCCAAACGATCACCACAAACAATCAGAAGGCATTACTCAAAGAAGGCGATCTGTCAACGGCTTAATGGCACCGAAACAATTTCTCAACAAAAAAGGAGGAAACACACGTCCCTACACGCCACTTCCGTTTCCTTGTGACAACAAAAAAGTAACAAAACCGTCTTAGTTCTCGAAAAGAAAATCTTCAGACTTTTGGCTACTCACCCTAGTTTTTCTCTGACACTAAAATTTCAACGTTGCGTTGAACTGATAAGGTTGGGATTCGATTGATGATTTCTGGGTTTTTAGGGTAAAAGTACCTATTGCGTCGATAAAGGAAACCATTATTTTCGAGGGGTTATACTGAAGGCATTTGTATCGCGAATTTGAAGAAGTTCGACAGTTTGTTTTCGAGTGCATTTCGTCATTAATCAATGTTTTGTTCCCGTTTCTGTGCCGGGTTTTATATTTTGTGTTTTACCTGTTTTCTTCTCTCGTGGGACTTTACTTTGCTTTCTGAAAGTTTTCTTTTGTAATTGATTGTTTTTCAAATCGTTCCAAATTTTGATGTTTCGTCTTCTATTCCATTGAAAACTAAAATATCAAGGTCTTTACCATTTTGACATCTTCAGCTGCTCTGAGAACAGATTAACTTTCTGTAAATTTCTAAATTATGGAAACTGGCAATCTATGAGTAGGACGAATGATGTATACACGGCAACACATGAAGCTACGAAAAACCGAAATAAACTGGCTGTGCGTAGATAGAGCAATGTATAACGTCGCGCGGCCACCTTATGTCTATTTTGCGTAGCTTGATATGTCGCCGACCGCCGTGTCTACGAAAAATATAAGTTTTTATCGATTATCCCACTATTTAGGATCAGCGCATAGGGTGAGGTTGACTTGAATGACCACTGTTTATGTTTGTCAAATAGTAAAAGTTCTTTAGTTCAGTGGTCTAAAGCAACATCCTGAAGTATGTAACGCACTTAAATAGACACCCTGTTTATCAACAGTGTATAAGTAATAAAAACTGCTTTAACTAAGCCTCTTTACTCTGTCTGGCTAATCTTTCCACTACCTACAGCATGAGTGATTGTCATACGACATGGCTTGTGCTGGCACAAAAGAAGAAGAAGAAGACAGCCCTTTATTAATCTTGTGTAGAGTTTATGGCATGTGTCGTTTGAGTTTGACTCGCCATTGTAGTGAAGGAATTAATTGCCAACCAACATTAGATAGAAGTTTGCCGACTGCTAAAATGCTAGTTGGTAATTGCATCAGGTGTTGACCCCTATAAGAGATTATTTTCATAAGTCGTTTGTGTTTATTTCTTATGAAGGTATCAGTATGATTCTTTATTTGCGTTAGTTGTTTGTAAGTTCTATCTTACTTTTCTGCTTTCATCTCAACTTGAAGCAAGTCTTCTAATCGAAAAACTATTTTTAATAAACTACACAACAAACAAGCAGGTAAGAGAAGTTATTACAACCCGGACAGGCTTTGAGCTCGAATCCAACGGGCTGTATTGAGAGATTTTCTATATCCGCCCGCTTTCCTTTATGCTACGTGCAATTTTATCCACCAGTGCCGTTATGAACTTGCAATGTTGGATTTGGGTGGATAAGATATATTGCAACTCTTTAAAATCCACTGCTAGTAGTTCAACTGAATTTCCAAAAGGTAGCCGGCGGGGGCTTTTGCCGAAGTGGGTATTGATCACTTTTTCAAGATGTGATCAGATGTGCGTGTACAAGATACTTTTGTAATCTACTGTAACGGAAGTCGATGAAAGCATGTGACAATAATATATATAGGTGTACATAATCCCATATCGGGATGCAATTGAAGCAAACTTCACTTTTAGCATTTCATGTATCTGAATATAGACTGTCGCTGTCGTGGGAAGTGGTTCAAAAACACAGCAAGATAAATCTCATAATACGTTTGTACGACATCGAAAGGAAGAAATGAGATGGAAGGTATAATTTAAGCCGAAAAAAGTGGTCATGTATTGTGTTTTAATGTTTTATATGTGGGAACTTGTCTTGTTGTCAGCATCTGACCATAAATTTGTTTACGTATTTATAAATCAAACTGTTATTTAGCTCCAAAAAGGAAATAAATAAAGGAAACATCGATATGCCTAGTCTACCCTTCTGTCAAGATTTTCCCACGGTCGTATCCACACTAATCGAATATCTGATCGGACATCATTTTCTTGGCTCCTTTAAGAAAATGCAGCTGACTGGGAGTCTCTCTATACCTTCTATTAATACCGTATTTTTATTAATATCTCAGGTAGTCTGTTTTGGCTCTTTGACGGCATCGGAGGCTGACGAGCTGTTACAGTCTTCAAAGTTAGCTAAACGTCAATACGGGTTGTGTAATTAATTAATTACTAGCTCTAGTTATTTTAGACTTCACTTACAAGGAAAGATAAGTACATGTAGTTAGACAGATAGAATTATTAAGTCTATTAGTAAAGAAATGAAATAGATGTTACGGTGAAGAGTGAAAACCGCGGCGGTTATGGAATTTCAGAATAGAAATTGAAAACAGTTATAATTATTTATTATCGTCATCATTTCAAGAACAAAAAACGTTAATCGGGAACAAAACTACAAATATTGACCATAATTAATTAAAAAATGGGCAACATGCCTTGTCCAAAAGGATGTTCAGTCAAAAATCCACGACAAGCTTCGTCACAAGAAAGTATACATAAAAATCCACAGCATATTTAATCAGCAAAATAATTAAAATAGACACTAAACGGCCCTTTTATCATTAATCGTCCCCCGGTACATAGGATCCCATCACACCAGCAGCGTACCCGCGCTGGGTGGCCAATGAAATCCTCTGTACCAATACGACCCCGAGCAGACATCGTTGCAATTTTCCACCATCCTCCTGCCTAGATCTCAATATCATCATCAACCTATCAGTATCCCATCCCACTAATAGGACACGGGCCTATACTCTACCACGCGTGCCTAATAAAGATCGGTAGACTTCACATGAGGATCAGAATTTCTTCTTCAGCGTAAAAACAATTTCTGGTAGTTGAAAGCTCCAAAGATCTCATTTAAATTTTTTAGGATTGAGATTAAGTGAATCTTTAGTTCATGTTAGTATGTCAAAATATAAACCTTACATAGAATTGAATATAAGTAGGTACATTATAGGATTATCTGTTGCTTTTTTTTAGTCTCTAGCTGGCAGCTCCATTACGCGATCACATTCTATGCCTAGGGGGCGATAAATTGATAAAACTGCGGCGTGCGCGTAATACTACGTCCAATTTAACATGACACTGCTACTTTTTTTCTTATACTATTAAATTGCAATGTATTTTGAAGATTATAAGTTCGAAAGATTGGTTTGGTACCCAACTCGTACAAAAAGGTTCATACTAATAAGAGAATAGGTGTCTTATGTAATAGGTGTCTTGGGCCAACTTCAATCTAGGTAACTACTCAAAATCTGTTCCTACTACTATTGATTTATTGTTATTGTTTTCAAGATAAACTTAAGTCATTTACAAAAGTAGGTAGAAAATAAAACGAAAATGCTTTATTTGCACATTTAAACATACAGAATAAACATGAAACATTTACTTTTGTTATATCGTTTTTAAAATCACCTACGAAAGCTCTTTATGCATCGAGATCGTTATTTCGAAAAAACCCTTATCTACTAAAATAAAACACATTACCATCGAAGCTACACTAAATTAGAAGATGATCATTAAAAGGTGAGTGCACCCCAAATATTTTCGTAACCAAATCTAGTGGAATCGTCACCAAAAAGTATTTTATTTCACCTACAAGAGACAAGGACTACCGCGAGATCGTATCTTCACGCTATGTATTATGGTTGGTTTGTAGACAACGTTGTAATGTGAGACGCTTTATGCTTTAGTATCAGCACACACGGGCTGGTAGTATGACAAACTGCATAAAATCTGATATCTATCTTTCCTTCTCCTCCAATGTCTTCTTTGTTCCAAGCATAGACATCTTAATGGTTCCAAGACAGATTAGACATCTCGCTCGCTTGCTGGACTTCATTGTCTAGCGTTGTGAGTGGTCTCCGCTGTTCATCCTGGTTTACAGGATTTACAGTTTACAGTGTAATGGGCTCAAACAGCATAAGCGTATTTTAGCCTTGATTTAATTTAGGTGGTCAGCACTAATTTTATTGTAGTGCTTTGAAACAAGGAGCACTTTTTTTTAATTACACTTCTTGGTTGGTTATACTGAAACAATACCTATCTGAAAATAAACTCATGGCTTGAAAATTACAAAGTTTAAAACTGAATTCATAAGCATTCCCTCTAGGAAATACGGATTATCCCAGAAGAGATTGTTGGAATAATCTAAAAGGTTCTTCCTCGACTTAAAAAAGCTCGGCTCATCAAACTACAAAACCGTGAGTATCAAAACCATACAACGCGTAACTCCCGGTCAAATGCCTATAAATCGAAGGTTACTCCATATTAATTAGCTCGCGTGAGCCCGTAGCTACTGTACAGGGTGTCGTTAAAGATTTATACGTTTTGTGAAGGATATTTAAATTTTATTTATGAAAAATACCCTCGCTTGTTTTATAGTAGAGATGATGTGCGTGCCTTGCAGTCGCGTGTCTGTAGAAGGACTTATTTCTTACGATTTAATGGAGCTGGATCAAATATCAGTTTTTTTTGTTGAGTTATTGATAATTTGCTCAAAGATCTACGATTGGAGAGTCTCTGTAAGATTCCATCAGGAATGAGATGGTGTCATAACATGTCTTCTTCTTTTGTTTCAGCATGAGGCATATAGCATAACAATCACTCATGCTGTAGTGTAAAGATTAGCCAGTTAGCAATGGTAGTATCGAGGCTGACTGCACAGGGTGCACCAGACAAGCTCACGTTTCATCACTCGGGGAGGTTCTTTCCTTGTACCTACTTGCATCATAACACTAAACATAGCTCTATAAAAATGTTCAAGTTAAAACGTGTCAATTGGCTGTACATAATTATCTACCAAACAATGTACATAATATCTGATTCGAGTTCTACAAGGTGTAATTGAAATGAGTTGAACAATTTGTTATGGGTGGTTTAGACCATCAAACTGAACAACTTTTACTACATTTTGAACAACTTTTGATACATTTTAAGTCGAGTTGGCATTTCAGTTTAAAATGGAACAACTGATTTTTCTTTAGTGATTTAAAAAAAAATATCAATTTACACCACGGTCAGACTGGGAAATATTTCTTACCTAAATGACACATTAATAATATCATAATATAAAAGCCTCGTTTATTCCCTTATTTTACCTATGTGAGAATCTGTCGTTACTACAACGTCTCTTTTCAATAGGTAGGTAAGTAAAATAATTGCATAATAATAATTATGTTGATTTGTCACGAATACCTACACTGCAGTAACGACAGATTCTCACATAAAATATGGGAATAAAATCTATGTGCAAACATCATTGAGTTAGAACACCGGATGACATAAATTTAGTTTTAATGTTAATAACCAGTACAGTTGTTTGCGTAAATATGGAGAATTTCATAATTTCGAAGAATTATGGATGTGTCTCATATAAAATTTTCTAATATTATTTAGACAAAACTTTTAAGTTTTAAAAAGCACTTAATCATTTTAGAAAAATATTATTATTCACAATTAAGCATTATAAATGGTATACTTTGTAAACGTTTTCTTATAGATGATTTCATTAATTCGATATTTTATATCGTGATCGTTTCTATGAAACCTTGTTGGACTAGAGTTGACATTTGAATGAAATCTTTCATGATTATCTAAAATCGTGTAAAGTCTGAGTTAACCCCCTGGATAAGTAAATAAAAAGTAGGAATCATTTAAGCAAGATAGTTAATCCTACCAAAATTTAGATAAAACCACAACTACCTTTATAATACAAATTAAAATCTTGACATGGCGCTGTAGGTACCTATTTGAACACTACTTGCAATTTATTTATCAAAAATTAAACTTTTTGCATACGCTGAAGAAGAAATTATGAAGTCTACCAATCTGCATACTCTCCCTGAGAGGGGTGAGGCCTGTGGCCTGCAGTAAGACGTAGGTATATAGGCTGATGATGATGATTCAACTTTCTACGGAAAATAAAAAGTTTTGGGAAAAAAGACGGATGGGCATTTAGATTGTTCTGTTTTTTAATTTCGTTTTAATTAATGAATTGTCTCTAAAACCCCATTACCTAAACACGACAGTGGGACCCACATAAACTACTGTGCGAACAGTACACTCATCACCATATTTAATTACCATCGCGTGATCTAACCAGCTACTGTTATACCCGCGGGTCACTTTAGATAAACGAGTCTCACTGTACCACCGTCCGTGAGAATACAAGATTGATTTTATTTTAGATTTATTTGCTTGGACTTGTATTATCTGGGATTGTCTAAAAGCTTTTCCAAATGGCCAGACAATATAAACACATTTTTGAAAAATTCGAAATGCATTTTAAACTTATTATAATCTTCTCTAAACGCTCACATACAGGGTCCTTGTTAATGTGCTGACCGTTTTTGAGGAATTCATCAGACCGTCAATCCAAACCACTTTCTACATGGTGCAATTGATCATTAGCATCTTTTTAAACTAAGAGTCTACCCATAAAACTGAACAACTTTTACGATGGGAGCAAACAGATCGGAGCAACAAAAAAATCTGCTGTTGCATACATTTGAGTCTAGTAGGCATTGCAGTTTAGTGTGGAACAGGCACAGCAGATTTTTTTTTGCCCCGATCGGTTTGCTCCTAGGTATAGTAAAAGTGGTTCAGTTTGATGGGTAGACTCTTAGTCCCATACATTTGGGTCGAATTGGTTTGCAATTTTGTATGGAACAGTAGATTTTTTTAAAAGAGGAAGTATTTCAGTTTGACAGTCTGATCAATTGATCACCCCCTTAGAAAGGCAGCATATTAAGATAGAACCTGTATATCACTTAGGGTAGACATATTTTTTCCACATGACACTCCGTCTTGAAACCAAATTATGCTAAAAGGTGGTTTTGCTACTTGTGCAGTAGGAAGCGAAGATCTTTAGTAATTATAGCAAACTTTCTGATCAAAACTCTTCTTCTAGCATTTGAAAACTTCGAACGTTGCGACCAACGATTTATGTCGTCTTTGCTCTTCGTAAAATTTAAATAAAAATTAGCTAAGCATAGGTACTCAAATTTTACTTATACCAATAAGAGCGACAGAGTTAGGTAAGTAAAAGTATTTGCAGATACATTCCAGTAAGTAACAACTATATTTCATTTGGAACAACAGATTATGTTATCATTAAAATGCGATGCCGATTGTCTAATAACACTTACTTTAAACAAACCGTAATAGAGTTCAAAATTGCAATCTTATCCAACCACGTTCGTGCGAAATAGCATCATTATTAAAAAGATAAAGTCGTTCTAAAAGTAGCAAGAATTTACTCTAACACTGTCCCTTTCAATCTTAGATAAAGTCTAGATCAATTTAACTATCTCTTACTGTGAATAATTACCTTCACCGGCCGTTGTTTGAAATAAATGTATATAAATATATGTATATGTAAAGTGTGAAGATATATAACTGTGGAGAGTTTGTGTTTATGTTAATTAGAGTGGCCCATGCCACTGTTCTTGAGGGCCTGTTGCGTTCTGTTTAACTTTAACTTTGACAAAGTCTGATAAAGATTTCTGTCGAAATTTTTAGTACCGTTTGAGTTGGCAGCATTATTATGGTATTTAAAACTATAGGTACACTGTGAAAAAAATTTCCGCTGAGTTCCTGACTTATAAAAAAAAAACAATGTGTGAGATGGATTTTCATAGATACCTATTCGTATTGCATTGCACTCGTATATATTTCATCCTTTAACCTTTAACCAGTGCTTATGGTAAATCTTGCTTAGTTTCAAGACAAAATGTATATACGTAATGACTCTTCCCACCGCGTTATCGTGTATATAGGGTCCTGCTGACACTTCTTTAAGTGGATGTGATCATCCACTTAAAGAAGTGTCAGCAGGACCCTATATACACGATAACGCGGTGGGAAGAGTCATGGTCTGATGACCATCAAACTGAACAACTTTCTCTATGGGACCAACATCAAAATCGCGAAAAAAAAACCGCCGTCCCATACCTTTGGCTCATGTTGGTTTGCAGTATAATATGGAACAGCATTTTAACGAAAATCTGACTCCATACAAGCATAGAAATTTGTTTCTAGATTGTTCCTGCAAAATTGCATTGACTTTAATTGGTTAGTATTGAAAATATTACCATAGAGCGCGCTCCGCATTATATCCCCTTAACTTTCTTTGATCCTCATTGACTTTAACAAGAATGTGCCACCCATTGGATGAGGGCAGCGCATGACCGGTCGCTGTGGCGATACTTGGAGGAGGCCTATCTCCAGCAGTGGACGTCCATCGGAGATGATATGACCTGACTCACATAGTTACCTACTTTGTTACTGACATTATGTACTCAACGTATGCAACTAACAAAATGGGCGTGAAACCTAAAATTACGTCTATAATTAAAGCACGTAGAAGAACAAAATAATTTTTTACAAGACGCAGACGATCGTACGTGCGACAACTGACGAATGAGGCTAGGCGAGAGAGGTGTGTCAGTATTTTAGCAGGTGGAAATTTATCACACCTACCTAAATGGTAGGTGAAAATAATAGTGTACTGGCATAAATGAATGAACTTTTAGACCCTATTTCAAGCAATATAATTATTACACAGGATATTTTTAAGTGTATGAGTATGTGCGAGTCACTTTTTTTAATGTGATGGAATGGGAAACCGCTACGATCAGAGAAAGAGCCACACCGTTCGGGCATCAGATATATTAACTATACCTGATTAGACTTTAGGATATTCGTCCGGGTTTTGGCTGCTCTGAGCTAAAAAAAAACATGTGTAGGTGTTTGGAGTGGAAATAATAGGAGAGATCTCAGATTCAGGAGCGATCAACGCATACGCGAAGGAGATCCGTTCAAGTCGAAGCCAAAAAGATGAATACAACCAGATCAGAGCTCACACGTTTTGTCGTGGACCTTCTGGCATGGAAGAAGAATAACTAAACACACATTTCTGATTTATAACTTTAAGCATCTCGCAAATTTTCAAGTAAAACATAACTCACGACTGTATTGCCTGAGAGTCAGAGACACTCCGAAGTGTCCGAAGTTTCGAGTAAAATTTTTGCGAATTTCCAAATCGTTTTTGTAGGACATGTTTTTTTCGCAAAAAAATTATCTGTAAATCTCTATTTGTGTACATTGAATGCTATTGAACCCACAATTTTGTAATAATTGTCCATTAGCTTAAATGTAACAGACAATTTGGATGAATGCGAATCGCTAATTAGCAAATCGTAACCGTAGTTAGTGCAACTGACTAGTGAACACTGAGGGTAAATCTTCGTCGACCTCTCAAGACTAATGTTCGCGCCGGGGCCTGCTCGCCGCATTGTGCTTTATTTGTATTAGTTAATGTATACATTCTCTAATTACACGCAACGCCTTGCGATTGGACAGGGCTGCCGTTTCGATTTATTGTTTGTTTGTCCGTTAGATGCGAATATTTTACAATTTGTTGTTGTTCATGTGTTTGTTCGCGATACGATTGAGGCAGTCGTTGGGCAATACCAGGATGGGTTTATGGACGAACTGCTACATTGTTGTATCTCAGCTAGAACTTCTCATATGCTTCGAAAATCACGCAAAATACAGACCTTGAAAATCTTAACCAAGCTCTTACTCGTAGGTACAAACTATAATTATAAACTACGTTACTAGACATATGAAATATAATTATGATAGACACATTCATAAACTTAAGACCACAAAAGTGATCACCGCCCGTGATCAGAAACTCTGCTACTTACAACTTTTTAATGGACATCATCATACCGTATGGAATTTTTATTCTCCCTGCTTGGATCTGGGGAGAGAGTTTTTGGTGCTTTTACATTCGGGGTTTTCTTTTTGGTGGTAACAGGCTGGCATGTCGCCCACTGCATAAGATTCCATACCTCACAGTCGCCTTGTACACTCACAGGAAATCTGATGGTCCATTCTAAGCCGGAACAATTTATAACTGTATCTATGACTTGTACAGTTTTTAGTTCCATTCTTTCAACAAAGATGTTCCAAACAAATCTCTGCCAGCCCTACAGAGTTTAACGCCTTGGCGTTAGTCGCAGGGGCCCGTAGGTGTTGTTTTCGTCCCTAATTAGGATTGCTTAGGTGTTGGAATCCCTGTACCCTTTCTATTCTGGAACGTGTACATAAAGTGCCTTTGTTCAATTAACTTTCTTGCCATTTTTGTTACTTTGTTTTGCATTTTGTGAGAGAGTTTTTACGGTAAAGCAGTGTTACTTATACTTAACTAAATAACTTAAACAAAATGAAATTATACTGGTTGTAAAAATATGTTAACAAATGAAGACAACGATAATTATTTTTGGCCTTTTATACACAGCAATATTAGCCGCCTTATTTGTACCATAATTAGTTTATTTCCTTTCGTGCATTGTATTTTATTTTTGGTTTAAATAAAGAATATAATATTCATTCATTCATTTTCATTCATTCATTGATTCAACATATTTTTTTTAAAACCATGTTTACTTTCAAACCTGAATAAACTCGAATATTGCATACCAATTTGTATAAGAAAAAAAGTTTATGAAAGTTACACGTAAACGTTATTCAGTAAAGTTATTGCTGTCCAAACAGTTTTCAACCAGTAGGCAAAAGGCTGTAGCCAATTATTATCACCACTTGATACCTACGTCATTATATTATTAAAACCTAAATGGTGATAACCGCCACAAAAGATGTTTTATGGTCGTGAGTTTATTTATGTGTGTGTTTATTTATAAATGTAGAGTTTATGTGTATGAATGTAAAAATGTTCACATTCTTTACGATAACGATATGATAATGATTCCCAAAATTAAAGTAATAACATTAAAAGTAATTCTTCTATTTTAATTCATATTAAAAAAAAAAAGTGTTTTAAATCATCTAAGTGAAGTGGAATTAAGAAATATGAATTATGAATGAAAATAATTAAGTGTAATTAAATAAAATCCAAGATTGAGGTTATACGAAGCACCAATAAGCTTCAAAGTAGCAACAACAAATTAACTTTAACAATTCCATCACGAATTAGAGCCGTCGCGTGCGCAGAAGAGCGTGACGGAATTTTTTATGTTCTATTGTTTTTCAAATGACGTCTCCCCATTGGCTGTGAAAATCTTGGAGGTGCGATCTTGACTGTGATTGGTTGAGACGAAATGAATGCAAAATAACGATGGTTGCCCGATTGGTGTGACAAGACATATTGTTGAATAAATTAGTTTCGCAACTCTCTGACTGTAATTTTTTATTGGACCTGTTATTTTAATTGTTGTGCTAGTTAGGCATAGTTGGTGACTATACGGTTAATTAAAACTGATTCGAAGCGAATGTAACCTCTATTGTTTAGGTATAGAGTAGATTTAACGTTGCAAGAAAATGATTGGTTGTGTGTTTATGAGAGGTTGACTGTACCATTATTATTCTGAGGTGGATGTACAGTTATTCGAGTATTATCTACGGTCGGGTGTCGTAAATACCGAAGTATAGTACGAATTACTTAAAGCATATTGACCGTTATGCATCATCATTCATCATATTTAGCCATTTCTTTCTCACGGTCACAAATAGTTGATGGTATTTCGTGAAAATATCTGCCTGAAAATCTCTAACAACAATAATACAAACTACCCTCTTCAATCATGCACGGAGATGTTTCAGCATTTGGTATCGCCTTCGTAGGAGTTGCTTTGTGGGTCTGCTATTGGGCGGTCACGTGCGTGTCGGTTGCCCCATCCCCGGCCTACAGTGGAACTCCAGTGGTGGCTCAGGATATTGTTCTTTTAAAAGAACAACCCTTGAAGTCACCAAAATATCATTATAACCGTACAACGTCAAGCACTTTTGCTATAAAAACTCGACATTGGCAAAATTATCATTAACCAAAGATGGCAGCCATATTTTTTAAAAATAGAATAGAATAGAATCGCCTTCGTAGTTTGTAGCAGACGTATTGATTCCGTGGGCGATCACGATGGTTCGGTTCTACTGTTTGTTTTTAAAGACTTTCCAAATTTTCAGGGGTGGTTCAGTCAGACCATTAAACTGAAAATTTTTTACTATGGAAGCAAACAACAAATCGCAAAAAAAAGTCAGCTGTTCCATATTACACTGCAATGCCTACACGTCTCAAATGTCTGAGACATCTGATGATTTTTAATGAATTCGCGTTTGCTCCCATACTAAAAGTGGTTCAGTTTTATGGTTTGAACCACCTTGAATATTTGGAAAGTGTTTAAAAACTACCCGGTATATTTGTTCTTCTTGGTAATCATTATCAGCTACCAGAAGTCCACTGCTGGGCGTGGGCTTTCTTCATCAATATAACGATTAACAAGTGGATTTGCGTATAGTAAAAATATTTGTAGCAACGGGGCTACATAAGTTCTTGTCAGCTTATCTGACAGATAGTTTGACATTATTTTCTATGAAAGATATGTTAAAATATCTGTCAGATAAGCTAACAAGAACTTACTTAGAATTGGTGAAACAGGCCCTTAGTTTCATGGGAGGCTCGCATTAGCCAACCACTTTTATCATCTGGAACCAGCTCATTGCTAATAGCAAAAAAACTTTCCATTCATACTTAAGCACTTAATACAACCAGCACTAACTACAAAATAATAACACGCCAGTTAGTAACCTAACTCATTCGCAAACACACACACAGTCTTGTATCTGTCCGTCTGTTGCTGTCAATATATCATATCTCCCACTAGACATTAGCATTAGTTGCGCGGACGCACCGCGGCCATCTTTTATTTTATGTCTGCCCATGCGCACGTGGGAACCTGCGTGAGGAATTATACCCAATGAATGTATGAGGATTGATTAGAATACTACTGGTTACAGTTAGGCTTTTAAATTATAGTACGGGTGTTAGTTAAGTATGACATATTGGGGATTTGTAGTAGAGCGTCTCTTTTTGAGTTTTGACAAGTTAAAGGATGGTGATGGTTGATGATGATGATATAATGTGATAATCAGCAACGATTAATAGTAGGTATACAGGTAGTAGTGGGTGAGTAGTGTAGTCATTTGCATTGCTTTAGAGGACCAAAGAATAGTAAACAAGACAACTACAATATTTTTTTTATAGATGGCAATATTAAACGTTAATAGCCTACCGAGCCTATTGTGCTGCCCTCAATCGTATTTTTTTTTATTTCTAAACAATTAAACAACATTTCCAAAAAACAAGAATGTCACATTGTAGTCCTGATTGACTTTCAATTTATCAAAACATTAGGGATTATTATGTTTTATGCCTGTAGCTATTATCTTTAAAACCGCAAAAGTGGCCACTTTTGGCGGTTTTAACGATAATAACTACAAACGTTATAAAAACAAATCCGCAATGACCCGATAAATTGAAAATCAGCAATGACTACAATGTGACATTCTTGTTTTTTGGAATTATTGTTTAATTGTGAAGAAATAAAAAAAAATCGATTGGGGGCAGCACAATAGGCTCGGTGCAGCCTTAAGAGAAACCTGCTAAATTGACAGTATAAAGTGCTGTTCTATGGTTCTCATAATGCACAATTGTGGTATTGCCATGTCTGTTAAAAAGAAGAACTACAAATTTATTCTGATATTTCTACTTTTTGACGGTGTCGGTCTCAGTAATCCATGGATGAAAGAATTTTAAAATGATCGTGACAACTCAACCAAAAATGAATCACGTGATATATGGACGCCCTCTTATATCTGCAGCCGACTGTACATATCCTTCTCACCACATATGTATAAAACTAACTGAGAAAGACGTTAAATCCAGAATTGTTAATATGCATAAACTTGATGATTGCAAATGGCTGAACTATGACACGACTGGTAGCTTAATGACAACTTAACAAGCGAATTGAGCGATTCAAGAAACCTTTATAATTTAACATACAACCATGTATCATTCCATAACTCAAAGTCTCATAAATCAAGCCATTTTCTTTACTTGTCCTATCGCCCTAAGAGTTTAGTTCGGTTAGTTCTTGCTTGTAATGAAGCGTGGAACGTATTTATTTTGCAGCCTTAAGGCAGAAACACTCTGCTTTTGGTCATGGACATGTGATTTTGCATAAAATTAGAGAGTGGTCTTGTATTGGATCGAATATGTGCCTGTTTTGAGGAATAGAAGTTATGAACCTCCTTCATCCTTCTTCCTATCTTATTGTTTTGCTATTGAATGGTTACTAGCAATACTTAAGGGGTGCTTTAGACCATCAAACTGAAAAACTTTCACAATGGTGCAAACATTGAAATCGCCAAAAAAAATAGCTGTCCAATTTTGAATATTTTTTTCGCAATTTAGAAGTTAGGTTTAAAGAATTTAAAGATGGCTCTATAGAGTGAAAGTTGTTCAGTTTCATGGGCTGAAGCACCCCCTTAAGTATTACCTACTAGGGTGTTATGTTACACCCTGTACTCACCATAAAGCCTTCACATTGTATTACAGAATGCTACTGCCTCTTCGCTGCGTCTTGAACATATTTATTCCCTGATTATATTTAGCTAATCCTACAC
This sequence comes from Agonopterix heracliana, assembly GCA_963693445.1. NCBI lineage: Eukaryota > Metazoa > Arthropoda > Insecta > Lepidoptera > Depressariidae > Agonopterix > Agonopterix heracliana. Next base: position 8,948,419 of record OY856321.1, read on the forward strand.
CTGTATCATTTGCTGTCCACAATAGTGTCAATTATATGCAGTGAAGCCATGATACATTTTGTACCTACGGGTTGTAATAACGCACGTTTACACGAGGCTTTTTAACTTCAACACCAGAATGTTCCTAATAATAACCTGGAAAAAAAATTCACAGATTTCGTGCCTCACACGTCTAATCAAAACATACAACGAATAGTGAAAATAACTTCATAGCCGCAGTAAATTCTAATATAACAGTTGTGTTAATTACAGAATGCTGCGTTGAAATATTAAACTTATAGGCACGTAGCTCGAGAGGATCTGATAAAAGTTAAAATTGAATTGTCAATAATTACGAGGCTGCGGGTCAGGACAGTGTTGGCCTTTGATTTTGCTATTATAGGGGGAGTACTTTCTTAGGTGTGGCAAACTATATATAAATTAACTTTTGAAAGAGTACATTCACTATCTATAGGGCCCTTCTTAATATGCCGACTCTTTTTTCAGGGGACGATCAGACCGTCAAACTGAAAAGCTTTCTGTATGACACCAGCATCAAAAACGCCAAAAAAAATCAGCTGTTCCATACAAAACTGCAAATCAACTCGAGCCAAATGTATGTGATACCGTTTTCTTTTTCGCGATATTTATGTTGGTCCCATAGAGAAAGCAGTTTGATGGTGTGATCATCCTCTTAAAAAACTATCATCATATTAATTTATACCCCGTATATACCTTTTAAAGAAGACTAGTGTCCCAGGGGGTGGCTAGTGGCTACTAGTAACTAGAGTATTTCTGGAGGCCTTCCTAGTTACCCATTCGTTCGTTGATGGATTTTCATATTGTTTCATTTGACAAAACAGTAGTACGATTTTCTAAAACACCATCATATAATTTACGATCACGATATTGGGCACAATTAAACGCCTGCATTCCAGATCATCCAAAGGGTGCATTTTAAAACTTTGCGAACAATTTAAACTCAACAATACCTTATGAAGAAAGGAAACCATTCCTTGTGTCTTGAAACGGCTATTATGCGAGCAACATATCTTCAACCATTCTCTAATAAACGGGTACATCCTTATTTCTTATCACAAAACGTTCATAATTAATAACACCTTACCATTATTGTACGGCAAAAGCTATTAGTTGGAATTTATACCGAGAGAAATTGCCAAAGAACAACGTTTATGGTCTATGGACCATAGTCTGCAATAGGGATGTTGTGAGACTCCGTAAACGATATCCGAAATATGGTTTCGACTACTAGTTCCATCTTATAGATACATTTATATGACAATTAGCACTAAGTTTCTATATCAATAAGATTAATTGGAGAACATCTGCAACACCGAAATCGAGCATAGTCATAATTTGAAAATTTTATATTTGGCATTGAAAATGGCAACAAAGTTATCAGATATAAATCGTCTTAAATCAATTGTCAATTAACCAGAGATAGAGTCAATGCGACGGCAATATTATCATAGTTTAAGGTAAAGCTACAAAATGTTGTTCTATTTATTTAGTAGATTTTGTTATACATAGCAACGTACAATCTCTTTTAAGTTAATTTCACAGGGCATCGTGTCTTTCGAGTAAACATATGCAAATAATGGAATTTCTTATTTCAAATAGTTTTCCACAATATTCTTATCCCAAACTCTATGTCAATGTTCAGTCAAACTCATAATCCAGTATATTAAATATCAATATCCGTATCCGAATCATCGTACCCAAAGCATCCCTAGTCTATACTCTATGGTTGCGTGCTAATAACTTTATGAAGCAATTATTTCGCCGGCAACTCAGTTTTAACGGTGAATTTGGATCTTCAATTATTATTATTGTAATGCTTTATGACGTTGATGGGCCTCGTGTGTGTAGTTTCATTCTGTTATATAACCACCTAAACAGTGGTTATTCTTCGTTTCTGGATGAAATTTTATTGTGATGAGTTTTGAATATGTTGACAATTATGTGAACGTTAAACCACTTGCGGCTTTTACTAGAGGGGCGGGCACAGACTATGGATCAAAAATTATTGTGAACGTAAAAAAAGTAAGTCATAGCCTGTAGAATCCCACTGCAGGGCAAAGGCCTCCTCTCACGAATAAGGGTGAGAGGGAATGGGCCATACTCCACCACGCCGGCCCAGTGCGGGTTGGTGGAGGCAAGTTAGTGGTCAACTTGCTGTCAGAGAATTTTCAAGCCGCCAATTGGTCTCTGACCTGGCTTAACGAATAGTTACAACGCCATCTGACGGAACTATCCGAGACCAACTGCTTAACGTGCCTTCCGAAGCACGGAAACGCTAGAGAAGAAATACCACTAAACGGTCACCCATCCAAAGACTGACCGGACCTGACGTTGCTTAACTTCGGTGATCGTTTCCAATACCGAAGCTCCACTACGCCAACGAGCGCGTCCGTTGTGAACGTAACTGAAATAAAAAGACAATAAAATAAAAACTTAAGAAATGACTAAGTATTAAAATAATCGTAGTCATTGATCGACATAATTAAAACACCGAAAATCGGTCAGAATGTTTGTTTACAGAATCTTGAAATTTCTCAGTCGAAATTCATCCATCCAATTCTTCATTTGATATTTCGGACAATTAAATTTTTATCGAAATCAATCATCTCTTAAGTCTTCAACGCGATATTGTACGATATCCATTGTTTAATCAATTGTTGTCTTAAAGCCGGAATGCAAGCGGTTAAATATCATCCTGAACCCATTGTGATATAATACTAAAACAGATTCCTTGGCACAATTACAACCTCAAAACGATATAGTTGATAGTTGCAGCAAAAGTAACCATCCGAAAGGGAATACGGTTATGTTCAGATATCGTGGTATAGCTAAAACAATTTATAGTTTACAATTTACAGCTAAAACAGTATACTACGCATTTCAATATCATTCATCAAGCACACGTCCGACTACCATCGATAATAGAATAAAATCGAAGCTATCAAGCTGTCTCGAGCTATGCTGCGATTAGCACGATCTACGTGAGGGAAAGGCGCACACGCATCTTCACAACGATGTAATTTGTTCGTTTGGATTTGGAATTGATTATGAGTTTTATGGTAGGTACGTTTCGATGTTGATTATTTTGAAGATGTAGAAGCTTGTGTGTTGTACTAGTCAGTACTTATACAATACTTATTTTAAATGTAGGTCTGTACGTACCAACTGAAACCTTCAAAATTCTAAAAGCGAGTAGCAATGTTTTTGACCACCCCAAATGGGATTAATGTGACGCGAAGAATTTTAAACTGAAGTTTCAGTAGTTTCTGAAACTAACTTATACCTAATCTGAAGTCAAAAAAAGTACCTACTTGGAAATAGTCAATCAAATAAAATAATGTAAAGGAATTATGATAAAACTAACAAAGAACTGCATTGTACTTTTTACTGGCTATATGATCTGATGTGTTTTGTATAATTATTTGGTATCTCATCATTTGTTTAGGTACTGATACCTATAAGGTGTTTGTTTCTCAGCCTAATCAATGCGGTATTCCATAAAATAACACAATTTTAAAACACTAAATATTACAAAAATATTACCTACGTTAATTGTTTACCCTAATTAGTGTCTTATAGTTTCCGTAGATTAAAAATGTACTGCTTCAGCATCAGCAGCATATAATTATGCTCACGACTATATTCCCCGAGGGGGTAGTCAGAGATATTCTGAAACCTCAGAACATCCACGTTTCACCAGTCGTACCGAAACTCTGTCCAATGTGAAAGGGGGTGAGCCCGTTGCCACTTATAATGGACAGTGGGTACAATACATGCCTCGAAATTGAAGCATGCAGGTTTCCTCACGATGTTTTCCTTCACCGAAAAGCCAGTGGTGTTACAAATCGTACATAAATTCCGAAAAACTCATTGGTAAGAGTAGGCCTGGACGGGGATCGAACCATCGCCTCCTGCACGGCAGGCAAGGTTACCCGCCACTGGACCACCACGGCTTTACTGCTTCAGTCCAGACCTATTTGTCTCTTAAATCTTAATACATAGGCAAAGCATGAGCCATGTCAAGAAAGCGTTGACATAACGAGTTGCTTTAAAATATATAAACCCTTAGGGTACACTAATACCCTGAACGATTAAGAAACCAGAACCTAGTTCTAAAATTGAAATATCTGCAACATTAAAAGAAGCAACCGGGTACGTACCTACATACGTCTAAATCCGACTATGCATGAAACAAGGCCTTAGGATGCTTTCACACTTATGGTTTTGAAATTAGAAAGACTCCCACAAAAATGTTAGAGTAAAAATAATATTTGGCACGTAAAAAATGTGTACGTGAAACTTTTGTGATCTAGCCCGAAGGATTATAAATAACTTGCATGAATGAGAGATAGGTAAACTAAAAGTTTAGTTTGAACATTAATGGACTGTTAGAAAAAAATAGAGCATTTATTTTTGCAGACAAAAACATTTCAATTTTTACATGTTTGTAATCCTATAGATTTTTCTTTATAAGGTATTTTTTATGCTTATGTTCTTCACCATCAACTTTTCTATGACCAACTATAGGGCACAGGCCTTCTCTCACAAATGAAGGTTGAGGCAGAACATACATATTATGAATTCTTCAATCACCTTTAAGCCCTCATCTCCATAACGAGGCCATTTTTGACATTATGATGCCCTCAATACCTTAGTTTGAGAATCCAGAATCCAAATAATTATGTTTTATTTTAGTCGCGATTTTGGAAAAAAATATCGGCATTTGGGACTATGCCAGCCCCCTTATAAAAATTATCGTGTACCTACAAATTGGAAACTAAGACATTTTCTTTGCAGGTTAAGTCTGACACTCTTGCGTCTATAGTCCTAAAACATTTTGGATGTTATTTTAAGGCGATCATCTTTGCGTCACGTATTTTCTAATAGTAACAGAAGTGTACAAGTAGCTTTAACATCCCACCAGCAGTCAAGAGCGTGAGTGATGGACAGCATTACCACCGCATCCGACTCGCATGGACGTTGTAATTATTTTATTTACGATACAAATAGTTTCCTTTATGAGCGTGACATTGTAGGTAAGTTGTGGAAGGAAAGTGCAATGATTGCTGTTTGATTGCTGTTTAAGAGGATAGTTTGATGGATTTATTTAATCTGTGTGGAGTTGTTTTTAGCGTGATTGATGATGGAAAAGCTTAAACAGTTGAATAAGCCTTTCAATCCTATCTATACGATTTACGATACATTACTGTAGAAATAAGTTTGGCTAGACGGGAAGACGGCCGGTGAACCAAGGCAATATCAGAGTGGTAGCCAAGAGAGAGACGGAGGTCAGTAGGCAGACCACCAGCACTTTGGTCTGATGACATTGTAAGAGTGACGGGTTCGCATTGTATCAGATTAGCGCAGGACCGTGAAGAATGGCGCAAAATGGAGGCCTATGCCCAGCAGCGGGTTGATGTGGGCTGATTTGATTGATTGAAAGTAGAAATACTCGATTTAAGAATAAACCTCAATAAATCAATACAGTAGCTCAAACAGGGTACATGGGATCAGAGATTATAGACTTTGGAAGCGTTTAGATGAGTGAAAGATTCAACTCCAGGATGAAACGATCATTAACGTGGAACCTTTTATTCTAGCCTCGACTAAACTTAAAACCAATTACCTAATCTGTAAATTTTCAGCTTCATCCCTTTTTTAAGCATGGTACAATTTTACATCATTTCAAATGTTACTATGGGCCATCAAAAACAGCAAAAGGAAATGTGGAATACATTTCCTTCATTTAAATCACTTTGTACATAAAATGTAAGACAAAAAGTATATTCTTAAACGCATGACTAACCTTTTGATTTCGTAAAGTCGAGATAAACACCTGGATCTACCTATTGTAAACATGCAATAAATAAATTATTTTGCTTCCCCAAACAATATGCACTAGGTCTACATACTCCTTATGTGTGGGAGGAAGCTTTCAACCTGCTAACGTAACGATTATATACCTACTAATAATATAGACTAATTTATGTGGCTGAAAAACAGCGCTGCCCGAGCCTACGGTTTCGGAACAGCATAGCTGACGTCACTTACCTTTTGCCTACTATGGTCTCAAAGCATTTTCTTTTTGTATTCAAATTTTGTTTGCTTGTTTGTTTATGAAACGATGTAAGTGCACAATGATTGTTATTGTTAATACTGTAAAGAACTGTGATGTAGAATATAATAGAAAGGCAAAAAAAAAAAAAAAAAAAAAATATATTATCAGCATCATCTCAGCCTATGGACGTCCACTGCTGGACGTAGACCTCCCGCAAGGATCGCCACAACGACCGGTGGTCCTGCGCTGCCCTCTGCTGCGCTTTCCGGTACGTGGTCACCACTCGAGAACTCTTCAGCCACGTTGGCCATCGGTTCTGCGAGCGATGTGTCCCGCCCATTGCCACTTTAATTTAGCAATTCTTTGGGTTATGTCGGTTTTTCTGCGGATCTCTTCATTTCAGTTCGATCTCGCAAGGAAACTCAGAGCATAGCTCTTTGGCTTAGATTATCAAGATAGACAGTCAAAGCTACGAAAGCGTCGAAAAAATAGGAACCAGTACTGGTTCCAAAACCCTATACATATACACGCACACATACATATTTTGTATGGCGCCTCACGCACACCAACCTAAGAAAGTTAGCCCCTTTTGTTTTATACGGAACAAGTGTGAGGCTCATTCTAGACATATACTTTTTCTAAGCTCTTTGGGTAGAATAGCCTTTTTATGAGGCCTGAGGCTAAAGATATTACAAGATATTTTTTTAAGGTTCATAATCTCATTGGCCCAACATTTTTATAATAAAGCCTATTCTCAGCGATGTGACACAAGATGACGATGAACCGTAACATACATTATAATCGCATGTTAAAGAACAATTCAGAAAAAAACATTGTAGCGATGTTATTATCAAACTACTGGCCAGTAAAATGCAAGTAACAATGAATGAAGTCCGCGCGGGCGTCGTCGCTCCGGGCAACGCGGCGCGGGCGCACCTGTATCTGAGTGCACGCGATCTTAGGATGTGCTCCTTGTTTTCAAATTCCGATGTTATTATTGCAAGAGGAAAAAGTTGTTTTCTTGTTTTTAGGGTTCCTTAGTCAAACAAGGAACCCTTATCATCATCAGCATAGCTAGCATCACGACTATATTCCCCGAGGGGGGTAGTCAGAGATGTTCTGATCATCATCAGCCTGTAAAGAATGTAAGTGACAGCCTAGCAAATACTAAAACGATGAATACAGACTATCAAACTGAACAAGTTTGACTTTGAAGCCATCAGGAAACGCGAAAAAGATCAGCTGCTCCATACAAAACAGCTGTATCTACCTACTAGACTCAAATGTATGAAAAAGCTGTTTTTTTCACGTTTCCTGGGGGTGGCTCCATCGTAAACGTTGTTCAGTTTGATGATCTGATTTCACCGATTCAGTATTTTTAGGCTGTCACTTACACCCTATGTATACGTCCCACTGTAAGGCAACAGGCCTTCGGAGAGTGTGTAAGGGCGTAAGTCCACCACTCGTGTCCAATGCGGATTGGTAGACTTCACAATACGCATCGGAATTTTTTCTTCATGTGTATGTAGGTTTCCTTACGATGTTTTCCTTCACCGTCTAAGAGCGGTCGGTGGGAAGTCAGTATGCCTTGCTCCAATAATTCATTAATTTTGCACCCACGATACAATGAATCGAAATTTGGCATGAAGAAGTCGCACTATTGATTGCTTTTGATGATTCCTTAAGTCATCTAAGCAGTCAGGATACGCTGTTCATAATTATGACTAAGGAACCCTATCATGGGCGAGTTGGACACACTCTTGTCCGATTTTTGATGTGGAAATGGTAAAGGGGAAATATAGAGGTGGCTAAGTGAAGACGGTGGCAAATTAGGAGAACAATGTCCTAGATGATAGATACATCTTTTTAGCTTTAGGATGATCCAACAAAGGACTGTTCTCGAAGCAAATGTTCAGTTTTCAAGAATATTTAGTGAACACAGCTTTATGTTCGGTGTACGTCGCCTGTGATTACCTGCGAACGGCCTCCGTTTAAGCGATTCCTTTTTTAAAACTCGACGTTCCTGTTTCAAGAACCAGCGCCATTATTCCCGCGTCTTCCTCATTTTGAATTTGGAACGGACAATGGCAATCGCTTTTCTCGAGTTCTTTTGTTTTTTTTTCAGCCAGCCACCAAATTAGGCCAGTTAAGTCATGCAAGCGGTTTGTCACTGAGTCACTGAAGACCAGTAGTGAGTTTCAAACCTCTTTTGTCGAAGCCTCTTTGTGGTTTCCGAATTCGGGTGGAAGATGTTCGTTACGTCGTTTCGATTTTTTTCTTAATTTTGTTGTCGGTGGCAAATTGGGAAAATTGTGGGGAAGGGGACGATTGTTAATTTCTGCGGCCACTTTGTTCGAGTAAGAGTCCTTCTTAAATTGATAAGCACTTATCTTATTTGTCTGACGGTACCAAAGAGGTTGTAAATTAAATAGATTATACGCTCCGAGAAAATAAAAATTGTAACTGGTTTTTTGAATTGTCTCTCCTTGTTTCCTTAGAGATTGCGTTTTGACATTTCTTAAAGTAAGTTTTACAATGTTGCAGACATTGTACGGCTGGACACGGCCTTGCATAGCTTTTCATAATGTACTTAAGTATTTAACTTAAAGATGAGGTATTAAAATTCCAAACAAATTATCTTATACGCTTATCTTTATTTATATCTTTCTTAAGGCAAATTAGATATCCTATTCTTTTCGAAAACATTTTCAACAGAAGCATTTAAATTTTATTTTTGTGCAAACTAAAGCTATTACTGATTGAAGCCCACATCCACTGATAAGAATCTCTCCGGCGATTTTTCATAAACAATAGCCATTTTAATATCGCAAAAAGTAAAAGACTATAGGCTATTGATAATACAAAAAATGCAATAATAAATTACCGGGCGGTGGGTAATAAACCGCGATTTGCTTCGGGCGACTCAGAGAGCTACCAGTACCTTGATACAAAGAGAAAAAGAAATAAAAAAAGTTAAAAATAATACGCTTAATATCAAAGAAGGTGTACTTCGTTAATGCATTCGGTGCCTTAAGGCTGGCGCGTCAGTCGAACATTGTTTTCTGGAATGCGATTTTAAAAAGTTAGCGTTCTTTTTTTTCGTGAAATTTAAATTTTGATTTCGGCGAATTTGCTCGCGAAGTGTTCGGTTTGCATTCAAATGACATAATTAGAAGGTTTTTATGATTAGGGTTGGTGTATTTACAACTTTTTTTATCAGTTTTCAATGTTTTGATCCTAGAGAAGTACATAATGTGATTTAATCTAAAAGTGTCACCTCTTTGATTTTGGAAACTGACCTAACTAGCCTTTATTACAAAACTCTGAAATCAAATAAAGCAAATTAAAACTCATTTGCATTTTACTCATATTCATTTTGATTTCCTTGGTTCTTGGCTGAAACATCTTCTGTTAAACAGTAGATAAAGTAAGTAGGTACTCTGCTAATAAAAAGAGATATAACTTTTTACTTGAATCAGGAAGCTGGAAAAGGTATTCTTGATTCTAAATCTATGGCTTGAACGTTACATATCTAATTCATATTAGGAACAAGGAGATCACAGTTTCAGTAAGGTCCTACAATAGGTACCTATAGCTAGGTATATAAGTACACAAAATAACTCTCCACCTGCTAAGAAATTTTTTTATTAAATAATTCATTCATCATAAAAACAATACATGGGTAACATCGACGTTCTGGCACTTAAACCTGCGAGGGGTTTACATTTACATTGTGCCTAGCCTGACATAGATTATACATTAAAGTTACTGGCTAAAAGCTTTATAAAACAACTAATAATAATAACTAACTACTAGTAATAATTGAACTATTGATACAATACCTTTTACCCTATAGTACGCAGTAATAGTATCTATTCTGTAGCTCGGTAGACAATGAATACCTAGATATAAGATTCAAGGGCTCGCAGAATAACGGTTTCACCATCATAATTGCGACATTTCCCACAAAGGTCGAGGCGACAATTAGTCGCTTGTGGCAAGGCGCGACGGTCGCGGGGTCGCGGCGGGCGGCGACTATTTGTCGCGGGTAACGAGCAACAATGCGCGTTTCGGTCGCGCGCCCCCCGCCGGCAGGCATTTGTCGGCGCCTGCGCCGGCTTCTATGATGCTTGGTGCACACTGAGAGAAGAAAAAGATGTAAAATTTGCGGTTAACAAAGGACCGAAGGATGGCATAATGTGAAGGCCACTTAGGGTGAGATTGAGAGACGTTTTTTAAGTTTAAGTTTGAACTCCTGTACGTCAAAAACCATAATATTTTTTACCCTCTTTAGACTAAGCTCAAGACAGTCTCTAATTTTATACTTTAGCTCCAGTATACAGACAATTATTTGAGTATATTATCATGCAGAGAATAGTCATAAGCTCATTGATTTGATTATGATTATGATTGATGATCTTTTCATTATTGTTATAGGCGAAACAAAAACATATTATGACTTTAAAGCTGCAAATTTAATGTACCTACTCGAATCAAAACCAAATAAAAACGTTTTTCCGATGTCGATAACTGCAAATCTGTTGCTGTAAATTTTGAAGTCTATAAAAAGATCAAACTTTTATACATATCGGCAGCGGCAGCGACTATTTTCCAATTTTGTATGAAAATCAAACTTTGTTGTCGATGCTTTTTCAGGTTTTATTTATACTATTCAAAAGGTGTAGTTATAAATAGGTACCTATGTCATTTACATAAAATTTTAACAAAATGCAAAGAAAGGAGGGAGAGCCATAGGTAATTGAGTACCTAAAGAAAAATCAAATCGTATGTAGGTAAGTACTTAGTAATTTCATGATTTGTGGGTAAATTACAATGGTTTTGGTCACAGAATTATTTCTCAGTGCGCCACAGACCTAAGTAAGGAACCACGTAGAGTCGTTACGCCTAACTAAGCTACAAACTATCGGTTATCCATAACACTTATTGTGTATTCTTTTGACAAATGCGCGTGAGCATCGCTCGTTAATATGCCGTGCTGGTTACACGCTGATTATTTGTCTTTACGATTTATTGTTTTAATTTTCAGTTCTTTTTGCTTTTCGACCATGTGATTTGATTTGAGAAATAGTGTTTTATTGAAATTTGTCCGTAAGTAAGTATTAAATATTATTTGAAAAACCAAATACTGCTGGTAAAATACTTTTCAAATATTTTACTCTGACATGACTTTGACGACCCGGTTGGTGTAATGGTTACCACGCCGGACTGCCAAACCAGGGTCCTGGGTTCGAATCCCGGTTCGGTCATGGATGTTATATGTTCGTGCCGTTGTTGTATGGTTTCCATAATAAAAGCCTTTAGTGCTAGTTTGGGATCATTACAATGTATGTGCCTGTGAGCGTTATTTATTTATTTACATGTCAAATCATAACTTTCAGAGTCCATATTTGATATTGGTTTTTTAAAGGAATGATCAGACAGTCCAACTAAACAACTGAGACGTACGACTTGGATGGAAATTGCGAAAAAAATCAGCCGTTCCATACAAAACTGCTCTGGCTACTCAAATCAAACGTATGGGACAACATATTTTTTCGCGATTTCTATGCTAGCTCAGAGTTATCTAGAGTAATAGTCTGATGGTCTCCTTAAAAACCCGTCAGCATATTAAGAGGGACTATCGTGACTCTATGTATGTTATTTCTTAAACCAGCTTCGTAAAGACCACTCCCCAATCCCCATGACAATAGAATTTCGCCAGAGCAATAGCATCTTGCGTCACATTACCATACGATCCGCATTGCAATCACGTGCGATCGTCAGCTAACCGATCGGCCGATCAAGGCATTGTGCCGATGAATAGAACGTCCACCTCTATTGTAAGTTAATGTACACAACGTTGAGATGTAACACCTACTGTCCTTTAGGACAGAAAGTGCTTGTTTACTTCTTTTGTAATGCTTGGTCGTAGAAACTGGGCTGAAATTGCGGTAAACATTCGGCGATTGAACCGTGATTGGACTACGCACGAAACATAACTATTGACACATTTGGTATTGCGCTAATCGTGGAACTGCTCTTGACAGCCGTTAGAGCCGTTTTGACCGATCGCTCAGAAGTTAAGGTTGTCAGTTACATAGAGTTTAACGCGACGAGAAATGAGCAAAGTTGAATAGTAATTGGATTGCAATGTGATTAGAACTGAAATTGGATGAGAATAGAACTTCGACGTTTTAACTTAGCGTAATCGGGCTCCTATTCTACAACGATGTTCGTTACAATGTGCTACAACTTACTACAGTTGTTGGAATCGACTCTTTTTTAGATATTATACAGGAACGGTGAACTTTCACTCTCTCTCTTCCTAACTTGTAAAACCCTTATGGTGGTAGAGTCAGCCTTCCGAGTCTGTTTTCTCCACCTTGCCCTATTACTGACGTCATCTACGGAGATAATTGCATTGAACTATGTTCACCCATCCAGCCTTCAGTCGTCCCCTTGTTTGTGATAATTGCAGTGCAATATTTACTAAACTGGATAACTTTCTCTAGATGGAGACAAAATTCGAAATCGTGAAAAGGAATCTCCTGTTCTGTTCAAAATTGCAGTCCCTCCTCCCAATTCAAATGTATGATTTCCTAAAGTTGGCTCCGTGAAAGTTGTTCAGTTTCAAGGTCTGAACAACGAAAAGAAGAATAAGTAGCAGTACTATAGGATAGCAACATTGACCATCATCAACCGAAGACCATGTTCTATAACCATGGAGACTGTGTGTCCATTCTCGCCTTGCCAGAATGGTGATGCAGCATCAACAGGAAGCCTGAGCCTTTGTTCTCGGTTCAAAATGATAAAAACGTCAAGAATCCCGCCGCCGGTATTGTTTGCAACCGGTTTTTTTATTTTATTGTTTGTTTATTGTTGCGTGCGGTGGGCTCAAGTATGAAGTTATAAAGGGAATTATAGTTTTATTTGTTTTTGGTAGTAATTGAGACAATAGTAAGATGGTATCTGTTCTGGTTTGTGGATTTAAAACAAAGTATGTTTTAAGGGCAGAACTTCCTATGAAATCGAAATTCGCATACCACGTTGGAATATTAAGGCTAGGTTATCCCATTGCAAGCGTCTCTTTCTTGCAAGCATAAGTTTACAATTAGCCATCCCGCTCCAATTGAAAGCAGGATCGCAAAAAAAACGTGTTTTTCGTCAATATCTTTGCTCATGGGAGTTTCTAAGCTAAATATTCTTCAGAGTTCACTAGAAATATTTAATGTATTTAGTTAAGTACAAGAATAAAAAGTTAAATATCAGCAGTTTAATCATAGTATTGAAAAAACATAACAAAAAGGGTTAACTTTGGGATGTTTTTCTATCTAGTAAACTTAATCTAATCGTGTAATTGAGAACAGTCGCCCATCCGCCTGATCCTTAAATAAGACATAATTTAATTTCAGACTTTAAAACACCGTTTAAAACACTTTCGTTCGTGTTCAAAAAACGGCCTCGACGGGATAACAGCGTCTTAAAACCCTAATGATATGTCAGATAGATAGATAAACAATTTCTATGCAAAAGTAACACGCACATAATATTTCGGTTCACACCAAGTTTACAAAATAATAATACAACGCAACCTCAATAGAACAACATACTGTTAGCATCTAAATTTAGATTAAAACAACAACACAAGATGAAGGAGTTCAAGGTAGGTGAGGAGATAACAAACAAATTGTTAAAAACACAGTATAATAATAATAATCATCATCACCATAACAGCCCATATATCTCCCACTGCAGCGCACAGGCCTACCATCAAGAGTGTATGCGCGTTAATACGCACCACGGATTGGTGGACTTCACATATCTACGCATAGGAATTTCTTCTTCAGCGCACGCAGGTTTCCTTACGATGTTTTCCTTCACCGTTTGAGAGCAGTCGTGTACATGTACATAAATTAGAAATCTCATTGGTACATGGCATGTCGTCTGCGGATTCGGACCTGGACCTCTAGAATGAGTTTCCATAGCTCTCCGTAACACACCACCGACTCGTCGACCGAGTGTAAGGAAAAGTATCATTATTCTTTAAACCGCATACTCAACCCATCAAACTGAACAACTTTTACTATGGAAGCAAACCGATTAGAGCAAAAAACAAATTGGTTGTCCCATACGTTTCAATCGAGTAGGTATTGCAGTTTATTATGGGACAACTGAATTTTGTTTTGTTCTGACAGGTTTGCTCTACGAATAACATTCTTATTCGTAGTATTTGCTCCCATAGTAAATATTTTTCAGTTTGATGGGTAGAGTATGCGATTTAAATAATGATACTTTTCCTTACAGCCTGTATAATAATAAGACGATATTATCGTCCTATAACATCTAACGATAATTAATAATAGCGTTGCTACAGCTAAAAGGGTATCATGATGTAATTACTGTAAAACTTTATGATATAACTTGTGACATAAGCGATAAACAAATATGATTTTATTGTAGCTAAAATTGACGTAACTTTTTACCATATGAATATTATTATCTATTTATATGTTTTTACAGCCTATGTCCAGCAGTGGACGTCCATCGGCTGAGATGATGATGATGATGATATGTTTTTACATGAATGCCAGAAGAGGGATGCAAGAAGAAAGCCTCCCGGTATGACAAACTGAATCAAACATATTTATGTCCGGAGCATATGGACAATCAGCAAGCATCTAAGGCTGATTAGAAATCTAGTCTAACTTTATCGACTCGATAGAACAAGATAACAATTCCATCAGACATATCATTTTTAGATTTGCCAAAAAATGATACGACAAATGACAGCTAATTTCTAATAATTTCACAAATGCTTTACTATCCTAGTGAAATATAAAACACAATGGCATAGTATAGCACCTGAAGCGAGGCTGCGGCTGCATCGCTGATTGCCGCATTGTGCCGCTCACAATAACTCGATTAGAGCACCGGACGGTCGCCGGACATTGGCTACCGTTTGGACAAATGTGGATAAGACATGGGTATTTCTTTAATATCTGGTGTGTAATTTATTTACAATGGGCGACATATTTTGCCTTGCAATAAGTTGGTAAGACAAGCATTATTGCAAATATCGAATAAATCAAGTCTTCCGTATACATATTGAAAGATGTACTGATATCAAATAACTAACTAACGAGGAAAGTTAGCTATAGGCTTGTAAAATAGCAACTACAATTATCGAAAATTGTATGCCACTAAAGGATAGATATTACGAAATTCAAACTCTGTGCAGGAGGATATGCTTTAGAGAATAAATACAAATTCATTGACAAGTCACAACAAGGTTTCCACTGTAAGTGGTACATTCTCATTAACTGTACGAATTGAAAACCTTGTGGAACCTATTCTATGGTGATTCTAACCCATTTCTCCGAATATCGGAGATAGTCGAGACATCTATTTTATAACCCATTGTTGACAACGTTATGGAACCTATATTCTGTGTTGATTCTGACCCATCTCTCCGAATGCAGAAGATACTAGATAGATGACGGCCCGACAGCACAGTCTGTAGTGAACCTGCCTGCTGTGCCGGGGGTCGCGGGTTCGAATCCCGTAAGGGACAAATATTTGTATGGCGAATATGAATATTTGTACCCGAGTCATGGATGTTTGTATCTATATATGTATTCTATATGGTTGTCTAGTTATCAAAATACAAGTCCAGGCTAGATTCTGGAACTTTAAATGTGACTAGATAATTTGTGTGACACTGTCCAAGATATTTATTTATTTATTTATTAAATATTTGTTAACCCGTCCGTACCTGCCATATCTTTCTTTATGTTTGATTCTAAAGTAATTATTTGTATACATAAACTCTCGATCACAATCCTTTTTGGGGTGGCCAGAAAGTTTGCAACTACTATATTTTAAAGCGTGCAGTTGTAGCTAGGCTCACTTTTAACAAATTCGAAGTTTCAACAAGAAGCGCGATGTGTCAAAATGTTTAGTGTTTTAAAAAATTATGGAGTATCCATACAAAACCAACGTCAAACCACTCCCCAATTAGGTGACTACGGAGCTACCATGGCACAAAGGCAAAGATAATGGTCAGTTAACTTAGTTCCGAAGATAGTTCACTTAGAGCCAACTTAACTTTATCAAGTTGCAATTAAGTTCGCCCGCTTAATTGAATATTCTCACGGTCCATATCACAATTACGACCTCGTGAACTGGACGATATCGATCGGGTGGGACTTTCATTAGTACGAAATAGGGACGGCATAGAGTTATAATATCCATATACGGAACTTTCTGAAATCTGACAGGCTATGTTTTGAAATTATTAAAGTTTCTGATGTTTTTTTAGATGCAGCTTTTGCCAATTTGAAGAATAACCCTGAATTCATAAATCACTTTTACTGTTTTGCATGAGAATGCGTCAAAGATTCGACTTTTTATAAATTGAAATCTAAGTATCCATGCAAATCTAAGTATAAATAGTCAGTAAATGATTGATGATTAATATTTCTCATTCTAATTATGGCTCTACTTAACTTTGAAATTCTATCATAAACTCTATATACTAACTTTGAAATTTATGTTGATTCTACTGGATGCTAGTGGAAAGGTTAGGTAGAGAAAATGTTGTAAGGTATTGAAGTTATGATATATGCGAGAAGATAACAGATTGTTAAGTAGATTATAATATGGGTTAAGTGGAAGGGTCAGATTTCATCTAAGCTTCTTCGATATTTTATATTTTCTCGTCGAGGACCTACATGTATTTAATATTTAAAAAAATTAAGGGTATTGTATTGTATTCAGAGAATGAAACGATACAACGAAAAATATTTTTGGACCTCCCATAGAAAATCAATCAACAGATCAGTACTTTTGTAAAAGAGTCAAAAAAGTGTTTGGTAATAAAAATTTATATTTATTGAGTTGATTAAGACGATGATTAGACCATTAAACTGAATTAACTTATTCCAAGGCACCAACATCAAATCACGAAAAAAAAAATTGGGTACTGCTGGATTCTAGTTTTTTTCGCGATTTCTAATTTGAATACAATTTAAAAGTATAATTTTGGTATAATTAGATTATTTTGAATATTTGTTGACTTCCTTCGAATGTTTCCGTTGAGGACGCGCTTGAAAATCTATTTACTGATAATTTCAAACGTACCTATATAGAATCACACTTCATGATTTGAATGAATAATAAAATAAAATACCTACCTAAACCTTACATTTATATCCAGTTCGCTCCATAGATGGGGAGACTAAACAAATTTTACAGAAATAAATAACACTACAAAATGAATAATGTATGATTTTTGCGTTATCTATATTTAAACATCTTAAATAAACCAATACTAGTTTCCTTAACAGTGAATCTTCTAAACCGCAAAATATAAACTTCAAGTCATTTTATGACCTTCGAAGGTCGTAACATGGAAATCTGAAATCTTAATCTCAAAACTTTATAGGGCACCATTAAAATAGTTGTGTACAGTTATAAATTTAAAATAATTTTATCATGTCATCGGGCGGCGATAAAATTTTAAATTGTTGAAAGTTTTCATTATTTATTAGGAATAATAATGACAGATCGAATCTTTACCTGATTCGGCGAGATTTAACAAGTAATAATTCAGGTGATCTATAGCTATAGTAATTCATCATCATTGTGCTGACACAATGATGGGGTTTTATGTTACACCCTGTATGTAGCTGACTACATACAGGGTGTAACATAAAACCCTATCATTACTTAAAGGGGTGCTTCAGAATGGACTGAAGCAAAACTGAACAACCTTGGAGCTAACTTCGAAATCTTGAAAAAAATCTGCTGTCCTGTCTTTGAGATGAGTCGGTGCTACAGTTTTGTATGAAACAGTATTTTTTCGCGATTTCAAAGGCTCAGTATTAAGATTTGTTCTGTCTGATTGTCTGCAAAACCCCTTTAAATATAACTAGGGTGTTTTATTACACCCTGTATAGTTACGCATAGCAAGAGGCTGAGCATAGCTATCGAAGAACTGGCATGACAACTGATGAGTCTAGAATGAAGACCACGAACTGGCAGGTGTAGTGTGGGACGCCCTCCACACTCCGGCTCCTGGACAGACACTCTGAGAAATATAGTGGGGAACGACTGGATGAGGAAGGCTGAGGATAGAATTATAAATGTGGAGCATCTTGGGAGACGCCTGTTCAGCAGGGATAATTATTGACATTAAAAACTACACGATAATTACAAGATTACGTGGTTGAATTATGAATAATGCACACGGGGACGTTCCTATACACGATGTAAGGAAAAGTATCATTAACTTTAAACCACATACTCTACCCATCAAACTGAACAACGTTACTATGGGAGCAAACCTGTCAGAACGAAAAAAACTCCTGTCTCTCTTTAGTCAAGTAGGCATTTCAGTTTAATATGGAACAGCTGCTTTTTATTTTGCGCTGACAGGTATAGTAAAAGTTGGTCAGTTTGATGGGTAGAGTATGTGGTTTAAAGGTTAATGATTTTTTTCTTACACCCTGTATAATACAGGCACCTGTCCATTATAAGTGGCGACGGGCGCACCCCCTGTCACACTGGACAGAGTTTCGGTACTACTGGTGAAACGTGGATGTTCTGAGGTTTCAGAATATCTCTGACTACCCCCTCGGGGAATATAGTCGTGAGCATATGCCTATGCTTGTATAATACGCTGATGATGATGATTTAAAGGTACGATTGGAAATGCTTCTAAATGAAGATCAAAAAGTCACACGTTATGGGCGAATATAGTTATGAAAATAAACTGCTTATAATTTCAAACCGACAGAAAAATATCTCCTACGCCATCGTGAGGAAACCTGCATGCTTCAATTTTGAGGCATGTATTGTACCTACTGTCCATTATAAATAGCGACGGGCTCACCCCCCGTCACACTGGACAGAGTTTCGGTACTACTGGTGAACTGAGGTTTCAGAATGTCTCTGACTGCCCCCTCGGGGAATATAGTCGTGAGCATATGCTATGCTATGCATGTGAAGTCTACTAATCCGCATTGGTCACGTATGGTGGACTCACTCCCATACATATATCCTCCCTGAGGGTAGACCTGTGCCGTGTAGTGCAACTCATAGAGGCAGATGATGGTGGAGACATGTTTAAACATTGAAATTTTTTCAAATGTCAACATCATTACGTGTAGATGAGTAGTAAAGTTGTGACATTTCGACTTTCGAAAGCAGAATCACAATTATAACATTTAAAAAAAATATAGTTCGTTTTATTAGATCTATAGGTAAACCTAGTGAAGGTACACCCTGTATAATACAGGCACCTGTCCATTATAAGTGGCGACGGGCGCACCCCCTGTCACACTGGACAGAGTTTCGGTACTACTGGTGAAACGTGGATGTTCTGAGGTTTCAGAATATCTCTGACTACCCCCTCGGGGAATATAGTCGTGAGCATATGCCTATGCTTGTATAATACACTGATGATGATGATTTAAAGGTACGATTGGAAATGCTTCTAAATGAAGATCAAAAAGTCACACGTTATGGGCGAATATAGTTATGAAAATAAACTGCTTATAATTTCAAACCGACAGAAAAATATCTCCTATGCCCCATGCCCACGCTGAATCCATAGGAAAAGGTAAATATAAACGGTATTTACTAGTAACTTTATGTTCTAAACGGACATTGGAACTCCCAATCTATAGAAGATATTGAAAGAATTTAAATTCACCGACTCATCAAACTATACTAAATGCCGATCTGTCTGTTATTCTGTCATTCTGTTGGCAATATGCAACAAATTGGCACCATTGCCACGTGGAGGCATTTACTGAAAAGCCGCATCGATAAATGATTGGCTCAAATTATGAATTTTAGCGTTTAAAAAGTGTCTCAGCAGACAACAACATTATTATAGGCATAAGCATAAGCATATGCTCACGACTATATTCCCCGAGGGGGTAGTTAGAGATATTCTGAAACCTCAGAACATCCACGTTTCACCAGTACCTATAGAACGGAAACTCTGTCCAGTGTGAAGGGGGGTGAGCCCGTCGACACTTATAATGGACAGTGACCCCACTATACATGCCTCGAAATTGAAGCATGCAGGTTTCCTCACGATGTTTTCCTATACATGCATACACATATTATAGGTATCCTCTAAAATATATTATGAATGAAGAATACTTAATTAAAACACATTTTTTACTTAGTTTTAGTAATATCTAACTTTAAAAAAGTCTGTATTAATGTGCACAAGAAACACGTGAAGATTGTTTGAATTTGGATTACTAATAAATATTAAATCCATGTCTAGAAGACTTGTGGTCCCCCATTCTATTCAACTAGCTGTCACCCGGGACTCCGCCTGCGTGGACCTTAAGGTTTATCCTGTGTTAATTCAGAACATATTAATCTGCGTGCCAAATTTCATCCATATTGTCACGGATGCTGCCAAACGTTAATCGTAAAAAGGCATTCACAAATTCAGAGGGTTTGTCAATTAGCTTTGTAGCTCAGCGGTCGGACGTGCGTTCCCGTAAATTCGAGAAGTCCTGGGTTCGAGCCCTCAATCCGGTGAAAACACTTTTAGATTTTAATATTGTTCGGGAATGTTCTAGAAGAGAGAAGGAGAACGAATATTTAGAAAGAAACAGAAAACAACGAAAAGACAGTCGTTTTTAGGAATGTTCGAGAAAAGAGGAGGAGCTAGAAGTAATTAGAAGCGTTTGGAAGGAAACAAAGGAATAACGAAAAGAAGATCGAAATTCAATTGCCTAGAACATTCTAAGGACTATATAAGCCGTCGAGTTTGCGGCCACAGGGCAGTACTGAGTTTAACAGTGAAAAGTGCGAAACTAAAAGGAAGAAAAGAAATAGTGAAAGTTACTAGTGAGAAGTGAACAGTGAATAGTCAAGTGACAGTGTAGTGCCGTGACTTCGTAGCTGTGACGTGTGTCGTGACGTGTTGTGACGTGTCGTGACGTCATAGAAGTGACGTAGTGGACGGTGCAAAAGTGGTGTGGTTCCCTGTGAAGAGGACCGTGTAAGGGGAATCTCCGCGACGAGGACTCTACGAAGAGGACCCTGCGTGGAGGACCGTGTGTAAGATAAACGCAATAAACTCTGTAAATTTGGACTTGGCGTTTCACTCCAATCCCGGAACCCGTCGCTCGTAACAATATCCATTCATTCGTTTTTGTGTGATTGAGTGATAAACATCCAAACAACCTAATATACAAACTTTTACATTTATAATGTTAGTGAGACGAGGTGAGATTAGCACTGACTTGATACGCAATTGACAGTAAATGTTTACGAGTACACATATTTTGATCAACGCCTTTATTTTCAGTAAATGGAGCGAAAATATTTCATATAACTAGTTTCCTTTCATACTTTTGAGACATTGAAGTTATGCTAAAGAACTCCTATCACTTGTCCCGTATCCACAACTCGTCAGGGCGGCGCGAGCACAAGAAAGGGCCCTTTGCGCGGGCGCGACTACACCTGTTCGTCAGGCCCTTTGCATTCACCGCGAAGATTGTCAAACTTACTCACCGAACTTTGGATGGCGTGGAGAGGAACATCGACATTAATCATGTCGCTGTTTTCGAGACAAGTGGCGTCTTTAAGTGTCGTGTCGGAGGCCAACACGCATCGGGTCGCTGCGCCCAAGAACACAGATATGGCCTGTTGCGGAGATGTTTGAACACTGAATCATGAGAGTCCGAGTTCGAATCCGCAAGGACAATACGTAATATCGACTGCTCTCAAATGGTGAAGGAAAATTCGTGACGAAAGCCTGCATGCATATGCTAAAGTTGAAATTCTGATGAGTATGTGAAGTCTGGTGAAGCCGCTGGTGGTCCAGTGGCGAGTAACCTTGCCTTTCGTGCAGGAGGCTATGGTTCGATCCCCGTCCAAGATGAGTTTTTCGGAATTTATGTACGATTTGTAACACCACTGGCTTTTCGGCATTTTCGGTGAAGGAAAACATCGTGAGGAAACCTGCATGCTTCAATTTTGAGGCATGTATTGTACTTACTGTCCATTATAAATAGCGACGGGCTCACCCCCCGTCACACTGGACAGAGTTTCGGTACTACTGGTGAAGCGTGGATGTTCTGAGGTTTCAGAATGTCTCTGACTGCTGCGCTTTTTTCTTGTAAATGTCAAACATCATTACGTGTAGATGAGTGGTAAAGTGGTGGTGACATTTCGACTTTCGAAAGCAGAATCACAAATAAAACATTTAAAAAAAAAACTAGTTTGTTTTATTAGATCTAGAGGTAACCTTGTGAAGGTAGCAAGTTTCTTACCACCCAGTGAACACTGTCTGCTTAATGTGTTACTGTTTCTTTAGATGAGAGAGAAAACAATATATTATGATAACAGTTCACTATTTTTGGAATAAATCATAGAGACAAGCAACTCCACAGTTTTCTCTATACAAAGTAATCAATTAAAGCATTGCATCGGATCGCGTCTAAAATACATGACAACGATATCTGTCTTCTGACTGATCATCAATTAAGGGGACATGGTGAGCGCGCTTGTCCACACAATCCCATTTTATTCATAGAAAATTTGTTTTTTTGTATAATCTTTGTGTATTTCGAGTTTAGCTTTGTGTACTTGTGAGAAACTTATTTAATTCAACTTATTAAAATCAAATTACCTCTAACGACAAAATAGCCTTGGACAAATTTAAAATTATTGGATGCCTGTCTATACTATATTTATAAACTCTTTCTACTACCTCGGGAAAATATAGTCATAAGCAAATATAAACTCTTTCAACTACCTCTGAAAAATATAGTCACGAGCGAATAGATATTCATAACATGTAAGTAAAACATTTAGGATATAGAACAAAATAAAATTGAAAACAACGAAATAGTGTCAGACTCTTCGGTTTTAAAATGGACTTTCCTTATCCTCCACTGCGATAAAATTAAAAACATGCACTAATTGCTTAAAGTACTTACATTTAAGTAAATTAAGATGACCACCCAACGAACAGTTCAAGATAAGTTTGAAAAAATATATACACTGCATTTTGTAAAGGTCAAAACACAAATGGACAACCGTGGAATAACATTCGATTCGCAATATCAATTACAAATTCATAATGTTATAATCGTAAAATATTACGGTGTATAAAAAATACAATTTGATAATAAAACTTAGGCTTTACACAATATTGTCATCGATAGAATAAAAAGAAATGCAGTAAAAAGTATAAAGGCACAGGAATGTCCTTTATGAAATCCTATACTGGTGTGGTTGATACTCAAAAAATTAAGGGTCCAATTACTGCAGTACGGAGATGGAAATTTTTATCAGTTGAATTTGTTAAATTAGAGTTAATGACGATTTAACACAGCTGGTTTATTTCTTGAGCAAATCTGAAGACAAAGAAGGAATCCTCAACAAAATGAAATATAAATATTATATATACTGTTGTGTCTTCACTTTAAGTTTACTTCTTAAATATTTTAATCCCGTAAGTCAAAATTCGTTCTTCAATAACATTAGTAGTGAAACTTTTATATTCTTCATGAAAAAGAGTCACTATAGCATACCATAATACATACAATTTCTGTCGACAGTTCTGCGTATAGTTTAACCTGAAGATGATGAATATGATGGTTGTAAGAATTAAATAAAATATACATGTACCTATGTTACTGAAAAAATTCCAAGACATGCAAAAAAAAATCAGAAGTTTATTAAAGGCGACAAGAGACTTTGTATGTACCAGTGAAAAAAAAAATCATCTAGGTTCTCAGAAATCTACCACAACATTTATCTATTGTTAAAGATTCACCTCAAAAATATTTTCCTCAAGCACAAAAATACCGTCACTGTTACATGACTCACTGGCCTCTTAACGATAAAAAAGCCGAATCTAATCGTAGCTGTCATCGAAAGTAACAAAAATAACTAAGAATATGAAGCCGAGGCTAATGAGACAAAGGGTTAATGAGGATAACAATGAACGGCACTAAACTATCGGATTTATTAACACTGACGCGACAGGTCGGCCGGTGATCTGATAAAGCGGCAAATGGAGGGTTAAGGCGAAGCTTATAACGGTCCTTTAGTATCGAAATCTAAAGATTATTGTTTATAGCGCGTAAAATAAATAGTACGGTCTTACGATTAAGCATTGTCTTCCCTTTATTCTTAGCAATAGAGGAAATTATAAAACAAGATGTGAATGTGGTGGAATTAGAAAAGAAATATAAGATGATAATTATTATTCTCGTTCTTAACTTGTTGTTTACAAATCTATAAAGTTAAGTTAGAATGAATGAAGAGTTCCTTAAAATTTCATTCCACATCACAGTCCTAATAAGAAAGTTACTATTATTATAGAAAACATAAATTAATTGGTTCATTTGCTTTTTTTTAGGGTCCCGTACCCAAAGGGTGAAAACGGGACCCTATTATTGTTATACTTTAGTTGTTAAGGTCTGTGCTGTATTTCTTATTTTCTCTCTGTTGGTCGTCAAATAGAAAATTGTCTAAATAGTTTTACTAAATTAAAAAAATAAAAGCATTTTTCGTAATGAAAGCTTTCCGTTTGCAAACGTCTAGTCGAACTTTTATCGTCCTAGTATTACCGTGTAAAATAAAATGCAAACAAAATAAAACATTTCATAAACGTCCTTACCCTTAACAAAGCTCTCGGCCACAATGATCAAATTTCGTTTTTATTGTTAATCCTGCCACTAAATGAGCAACCATATGAGAACACTAAACAACTGAACAAAACAAAAAGTACAAAACACAATCAAGATTCCGAGCCCAATCCTCATTCCCGTGGTTTTATTAAAATTAAGGTTTTTGGTGTTGATTTGAAAAGAGCTTGAATACGGGTTTAAATAAGAACATTATTATAATAAGCTCATCGTATAACATGTACTTTTAATGTAATTGAATACAACAAGAACATTTAATAAATGTCTACATTTGAGTTGAAACTTCAATTATGATGGGTACGTTGTTCTAATAATTAGCTTTTTTACGTTCATTGTAGTTTTTAACACTTAGAACTAAGTTGGACCGACCACGAACGAACCACACTAACAAGTTTGGACACTTCTAATGAAATGTGAGTTTTTGTACACTACATTTAGAATTTATCAAAATCGGGGAATGTAGTTGAAAGCATTAACATACTTACATACGATGGTACTATTTCACGATAATTTTTCTAACTAAGGTCTGTATGTGCAAATAGTTCAGTTATGGCAAACATACCTATGACATTATACTAAGAAAATCATATATGTTATGAACTCCCAATAAACGAAGGTGAATAAACGATGGAATGCAAATCTTTACCTTATTTGAAACGCATCAGTTTCACTATAAACAAACTTAAAACTGGACTACCAGAAAAGTTTCCACTACTTATCAATTCATCACTATCGCTATCAAACCAACCGCAATCCGATACTTACGTGCATCGTACGTAATTAAACCATTATCGTTGCGAGAGCCAATCAGACGAAACAAAACACTAAAAAGATCGCGAAAAAAATGTCCTCCAATAAATATCGATCCGATTTAAAATTGATACAAGTTCTTTGCAGCATCCGTTCGTTCATTCATTTGTCAAGCAATCGCGGCCATTAGCCGTAATTACGACCATCTCAGTCAGTTATCAGTTTGTGGGAAAACGACTTAAGAAGGTTACAAGTTTTGGGTGGTAGCGACAAACGAGGTGTCTGCAAAAACTTTTGCAACAAGGTTCTAAGCCTTAGGTTTGATGGTCTGACCTGTCTGTCAGGTCTTATTCCACCAATGGAATAGGATTCTTCAGAAATTTTTAATGTTACGCATTAAATATGCTTATATAGTAGAATCTTAGATAAATGATTGGTCTTCGCTGTTCGGAGCGCAGCGTTTATCTAAGCCTTATTCCATAGGTGGAATAACTGTACAACTTTCAATTATTTCGCGGAAAGCAAACTGCATAGCTGTTCCATAAAAAACGTCAATAGTTATTTGACCGAAATTGATGGAGCAACAGTTATTTTTTAGCGCTTTCAAGATTGGTCCAAAATGTGAAAGTGACAGCAAAAAGAAAATGTGTTAGTCTGTTAGGACTTGCTCATCTAAACATTTATTAGTATTGCATCAAAGCTGTAGGTCCAATCCATTGGTTCTATTTGGGTTCGAAAAATCTGCCTTTTCATACATTTTTATGTAATAAAGCTTACAGCTACAGCTTTCATACCACCAGCTTTCATCCCCGAAGTATGCCCTGCCGGAGTCGTGTTTAGACGCGTAGCAAGGACAATAGCTTAGATTAGACGGAAAATAAGTTTTGGCCGGCACTTTCATATAGGGTCCTTCTTAATATGCTGACACTTTTTTAAAAGGATGATCAGACCGTCAAACTGAACAACTTTCTCTATGGCACCAACATCGAAATCGCGAAAAAAAAACAGCTTTTCTATACAAAACTGCAATCCTACTTGAGCCAAATGTATGGGACGGCAGATTTTTTTTTCGCGATTTCGATGGTGGTCCCATAGAGAAAGTTGTTCAGTTTGATGGTCTGATCATCCTCTTAAAAAAGTGTCAGCATATTAAGTTAAACCCTGTATTTGAACCAAAAATGTAAGTTTTTTTTAAAACCCGCTTTCCTCTATTGACTTGTTAGTGTAGCTAAATCCGCGTAGTTATCGACAGTTGTAACTAAAAACAATGTGTGCGCCGGAGACAAGCTGTCACTGCGCAGATATTGGATTAGAGAATATTGTAAAAACGTGACATTTGATTCCTTTCAGTCTTTTGTCGGCTTCAAGGATTGTGTGTGTTTGTGTGTGGTGATTTGACTGCTGGACTTGAATTGTGCGGAGTAGACTAGTTAGCAATTAAGTATATCATACACTAGAGGACCGCGGTGAACTTCCTACCGCCTTAGAATCTTCCTGACACACACTTGGCTGTTTTTTATAGCCTATGTTAATCACAGATAATGTACCATTCTAATGGTGAAAGAATTATTCAGATCGGTCCAGTAGTTTCGGAGCCTATTCATTACAAACAAACAAACAAACAAACAATCAAATCTTTCTTCTTTATAATATTAGAATAGATAAAGATCGCCATAAATGGAGATTCTGGAGGAGGCATATTATATAATTATGTCCACCAAGGACCACCTGACAAACACATAATACGAAAAAATTTTGCTTATGTAATTTAATTAGCTGTATAGTCTTCGTTGTGTATAGTATAAAAGTAGTCAGAGAAAAAGTATATTTTTATTTTATTATTTTTATAATTTGACAGTACCTATCCATCGTCTATACATCGTTCTGTATACGAGCACAAAGGATAATTCAGATTTATAATGTTTAATCATGCCCTAACCTTCTCAGCAGGTCCTGTCTGTATGTAGCATTATTTAGCAAGCTGTTTCATGCC
This sequence comes from Agonopterix heracliana, assembly GCA_963693445.1. NCBI lineage: Eukaryota > Metazoa > Arthropoda > Insecta > Lepidoptera > Depressariidae > Agonopterix > Agonopterix heracliana. The sequence goes on from OY856321.1 coordinate 8,975,936, forward strand.
CAAGCTGACTGATAGATTGACTGAACAATTTTGGAAACAAGTTCATCATACACCCGGTGATTTGACAATTTACCTATTGTTGTCTCCCTTCATCAATAAGAAAAAGCAGAGTCCTGCTGATGCGATGGTTCTGGCTTCTTCTCCAAAACTGCCGGTACGGCTATCTACTTTCTTCAATTTTGAAAAAATATTGAATACCTTCCTAAACGGTTGGCCCGAGTTCGCGTTGCATGAGGATTGGAGGAGAAGAGGGGAGGTCCAGTAGTAGGACACAAAATAGGCTTTAAAAAATGCCAACAATAAGGCCGTTTGTCTTGAAACCGTCCCCTAAAAGATACACCCTTAAATACCAGCTAAACGTCATCACTCGAAACAAAGACAGTAATGAAAGCGAGCCGGCAAAGGATGCGTAAAGACGTCGGCGTGCGCGCAGGTGAGGTGACGGAACAATGTGATGTTGTTTCACATTAACATTATGTTCACAAGGAGTACGATGTCCGCTATTGTCCACTTATGTTCGGGAATGGGTCGCCGGCGGGTTATATGTTGGTTGTTTTGGGTTGGGAAAAGGAGGCTTATGACTTTAGGTTAGGCTTGCTGGTTGCCTAGGTTACGCTGGACGTTCTGGGAGTATTAACAGCGCTGTAGCTTTTGCTTAAGCATAAATGGTGGTTTAGGTTTAGAAGCTTTCATCGGTGCATTACGGGTCGCACGGTGTCATTATATCAACATCTATACTACCTATCGCATTTTTCCCTTTTATCTATCTATCTACCGGGGGTCTAACAAGTCACCAGGGGTAGCTCTCTTCGTGACTCAGAAATCTTAATTTACATGTGAAATGCTAGCTAGAGAGTCCAGAAGTCTTCATCCTAGCCTTAAATTTCATTCTAGCTGAACCAAGGAAAAGTTATCGCTAAAATTATTTGTAGCCAACCTATAAAACAATAATTGTTAAGTACCCTACATATAACTTACAACTTCTGGAAACGACTGTTTAAGATACACCGAAGATAAATCCTACTCGTCTTGAGTGAGGGATAATAGGACGTCATTATTTCAGCCGATAAACAACCATTGCTGGACATAGGCCTCCCCCAAGGATCGCCACAACGACCGGTACTGCGCTGCCCTCATCCAACGGGTTCCCATTGCCATTACCAGGACATGACAGGACGTGATTATTCGTTTCGTGTTACTACCCAATTCATATTTAATTAATATCTATGTACCAGGATACAATTGCAGAACTCCCATCTCCATGTAAACCATCCCCTACACCTCTCATTGTGGCGGCACTATCCATTGAAAAGGCTACCTATTGTTATTTCACTTTAATATAAAACAATACGAAGCATTTCACATCGGTCTTGATCTTTTATTTGCTCTGCTCGGTCCCTTTGTGTCGTGCCGCTGCCTTTTATCATGGAACGACTCATTAAGGTAGGTGACTTCGTGGCAATGTTCATTGAGCACTGAATTAGGTTATGTGGGTACTTATTCATTGATGCCATTGATAAGTCGTGATGTGTGGTTCTATTTAGAGTTTAAGGTGGTTTTGGAGTGTATTTTGATACTTGAATCACGTTTGTGCATTGAAGAACAAGCTAATTTTGTATATTGGTAAATATTGGACGATTTTCCATAGATATACTTTTAGATTTGAAAACTGGAAATTCAAGGAAGATTGAGAAAGGGTTGGAGAAATATAAGTATCGAATTTACTATCATTATGAACAGAAGACCGCTATCAGAGAAATTAATAAGACTTCGTAAGTTGAAGCAGTTGAAGCAAAGATACCGTATAAAATCCAAAGAATATTGTAAAAGTGGAACAAAATAAATACCGAAACATAATAACAGTTGAGTATGAAACTGGTTGTATCAATAAATAGATTTCTGAGAGAGCGATGGAAGGATAATCGTAAGCGTAACTGGGAATAAAATAAAATTGCATGAAAAACAGTAAATCTTAACTATTATAAAACCGTAAAATCATGAGGAATAAAAAAGTAGCGGTTCATTTCATATAAAGTCAAATAACATATCGATAGCGCGATTTAAAAACGTGCAGCGCCATCTATTGACAAAATTGTTAGTTTGTTTGTTTGTTCGCGCATCACGCAAAAACTACTGAACCGATTTTGATGAAAATTTTTTTGTTTGATAGCTTATGATCTGACTTAAAATCTGGTATATAATTTGTGCGGACGAAGTCGCGGGAAAACACTAGTATAATTATACAATTGTATATTTACAAAAGAGACATATTTTGTATCATTTTAAAAGCTTGTCTTGTTCTATCAATTCCATGACTATTAAGTTAATGGTCATGGAATTGATAGATATCATAAGATAGAAGAAATATTAACTAATACTCGTAAGAAGCAAAGCTCTACCCGCTCGGCAGTTTTTCCACGAACTTATAAAACCTAATGTCTGAATAAAATAAATATTCATATAGTGAGTACATTTCATAATAAATAAAATATAAGGACTGACTATATTAGCTTTTAATCCTCTTTGTCGTCAATAATTTAAGCTAATCTTTGATAACAAAAGTTTTAGGACAGGTTTCGATAACACAATAAAGTAAAATAAATTTTAAGAAACGGCATTATAGTATAACAGTTTTTTTTATTAGCAAAAAAAGGTATCAAACATCAAATTAAGTACCTAATGCAGTTTCTTTTAGATATTTGTCACATCTTTCATGGCCGTAAATGTGAAAATAAAATGAAATCAAGTAAAGGTTTCTTTAAAAAACTAGATACACAATCAATGCTCACCAAACTTTAACAAAAAAAAAACAAATAACAAAAGAATACAAGTCAACCATTTAGCTCACTATAGCACTCAATAAGATGAAGTCATTAAAAGGTCAATGTGAATTCAACAATCATTATTGAATTCGAATCGAATGCTTGAAGTCTTAAATTATAGTATAGTATATAAAAAAATAATCTAGTAGTAGACTATAATGGTAGTACATGTGACAACTATTTAAAAACAGACTTTACCAGATTTTTTTAAAATCCCATATTTGGCTCAAGTAGGTTTGTAGTTTCGTAAGGAACAGTTTTTTTTTCGTGATTTCGATGTTGGTCCCATAGAGGAAGTTGTTCAGTTTGATGGTCTGATCATCCTCTTAAAAAAATTGCAGCATATTAAGAACGACTCTCTATAAGTCAATTTTAGTTAAATCTATCAACATTCGATTGACGACTGCAAATTTTCTAATTCTTTAAAAAAAAAATAGTTGTTACATTTACTACTAAACATTTTTCTCCGTATAAAGATGCCTGGCTACTTTCCTCTATTTGTTACGTTATTTCGTGATTGTTTTTAAAATTTACCAAAGAAATTGTCATCAAAATCTGTTAAAATACGTTTTAGTTATCAAACCTACAGACTTTGAATAGTTTCAAGTCTAACGAAGTTAATAATCGAATCAGACTTTATATTATCGATGCACTCTTGCCTTAATAATACAAAAGTCTGCAAGCCAGGTAGACAGTGGACTTGCAATCAAAAGATAGGATTATAAAAGCTAATACAAAAGTTATCTGGCTAACAAACGTCGCTCAATAAAAAGTGCGATGAACCGACGGTAGTAACCTATATGAAAAATGTGGAGACTTTGAGTTTATGTATATAGAGTTGTTAAAACCACCGCACGTAGACAACGCTTATTAGATGATCTATTAAGAACTAACTAGTAATATCTGGATAGAGTTACAAAAAATCAACATTTGATCAGAAATCTATGGAATAACTTTACCCTTATTTGTGTCTAGAATAAAATGTCTTTGGAATAAACATAAAAAATGTTAAATAGCTTTAGTTTATGGAAATCAGAGACTATGACAAATGAACGAAATAATTAGAACCGAATACACTGGGTACACAGTTCGCTAGTACAGGAGCTAGGGCTAAATCAATGATATAACCATGGTCTTTTTTCAATAAAATTATATTTATTCTATTCTGAATAATGTTTATGTAAATGGTACCTACCCAAAAACAACGAAAGATTGCATCTGTACATTACGTACCGATTTTAAAAACGTGATCCCAGAATCTTCAATCACACCTCCATAGCTCGCTCGTCATTAGACGACCCATTAGGGACTTATTGAAAAAAAAATGGTAGACAGCTTCTACCCAACAGATTATAACTATTTAATACAATTCTTACTTAATAATCTAGCACAATAATTAAATATAAGGGGATTAATCATTACGTAACATCCACTTAAAGATTCAGTAGTAATTCTGTTTCTTTATTTACTTTTAAACTAATTGCTCATACCTATTACTTAAAATCGAAAAGATTACTATTTTTTCTGTTCGCATTTCGAGCCTGATAACATTCCCAAATAGTTGTAAAACCCTACAATTCAGGTGAAATAAAAACTACAAGCAACGCACTTAAACCTGCCTAACACACTATCAAAACCAGCTCTACACAAATCTCAGAGCAATTCTGTGAAGTACGCCGACACCGGTGTGTGGCGATAATACGGGGACAAATACAAATTGATAAACAAAAAGACAAACGTTTAATGGACGTGAATAGTTGCTACGGAGTAAACTGTTTTTAATGCTGAAGAAATCTGATCTCACTGGGAATGTTGAAAGAATACTGCGTTTTTACTTTAAAGTTCTGATCGTGTGCTGTATCGGTGACATGTTTCTTTATTCGTAGGTGACATGTCAACTTTTATTAAAAATTTGTTCACAACTTATTTATACATGAAACATGACAACAAAAACATTTGTTCAACAGGAGAACTAACCTTTGAAGAAATTTCTTCCAACAGACCACATTTTTCACTTTACGTATAAACTTAAATGAGTCACATAGACTTTGTACTTCCATAGATTTGAGTTGAGTACCCATTGTCATTTTCTATTGGTATGGAACATAAAATAACCGATTTTTTTCGCTATTTCAATGTTAGTCCCGTAGTGAAATCTATCCAGTTTGATTGGGTGATGGATGAACCCTCCATCACACAATGATTTATAGTATAGTATTTTGTTTTTGTTTTTTTTTTCATGCTCGTTTTTTGTTTTCTGGTTTTCTAGTAGAAAGACTATTAAAGCGTATCAGCCGTGGACCACTCTCCTCTCACTCACTCTCCATACTAATCGATGAGAAAGAGCGCGAGGCTCCGGTCAGAATTTAGCTGTTTTCTTCGAAAAATTCGATGATTTTTTATTAATTTCGAAAAAGTAAAAAAAACACATCATTCTAAATTGTATTGTGAACAATATAGTAAATTTTCATTTTGTTCCGATTAAAAATGTAAGAGTAAAATGATTACAACTGGAAAAAAAGGGGTGACTTTAGAGTCCCTTTTCTTCGGTTTTATTCATTAAAATCGATTTCTAGAAAAACCACATCACTTCTCATATCCTGTAGATGGTTCAGTTTAAATTTCAGCTCAAAAAGTGCCATAGTTAATGAATAAAATGGTTACAAAATTACCCAAATCCGGCAGGTAGCCCCTTAATGAATGAAATAATCTTCGATCAACAATATCCAACTAGATTACGCGTCAGCGCTCAAAACATGTCCCGGCAAATAACGCCTCACTATTGGAGTGAGGTCTTATTTTGAATTAGTTGCGTTCGAACAAAGCCAACGTAAGCACATCTCGCAATGCCGCAGTGTTCCTTTTTTAAATTACTAGGAATTACGGTTGCTTTGAGGTCGAAATTATAATGTATTCGGACTGTTTTCTCGGTTCGTTAACAAAAAATGTTGTATATTCACGAGGACAGAATTTCTCTTTGATTTTGTATGCGACCCGTTATCTAGTTGTATATTTTTGATCGAAGGAAATAATAGTTTACGTGAGGACAATGATTATGCAGTATATGTGTGTTGAAGAGAATAGATTTGCCTGAATTGTAGTATGATAACATTTTCTTCGCCTACCATAATGAGACATATCCATGAGATTATATAATGTTTGAAGTTAACCTGCGATTGTTCCGGTCTTATTTTGGTTTAAGATTCGCATTGTGAGACCTATTGAAAGCATAAACTACGACATAGTTGAACCTATCTTCACCAATTATTACACAAAATCATCTATCACTAACCTTCGAGAGAACGCAAAGTGGCCCGCACTAAATGGTCGCAGGCGCCATTTTCGAACCATTGTCGGTTATAAAGACGGACGGATCAATGGGCAAGTACTAACTAGCAGAAGCTGTGAAGTTATACAAATGGGTACCGAGACATGGGAATGCAATTCGATGGTTTATAAGATTGTTTTGTACGATGCTATATTATTTCGTTTTTGTGTGGGAAGGCTCTAGAGAAATAGTGTTTTCTATGCAGCGATGTGCAAAAAACGTTTTTTTTTAAACTATTTTGTATCATCAACTCTTTTCCAGTGATCTCCTATAATCAATCATCCCATTTATTATTGTTGGTTGGGATTGCAAGCAAGGTTCGTTATGTAACACTGCAATCATCGCTGGTCTTTTTGTTTGCCCCAACCTCACCCATATTATACGCATAGCTCCGAACTTATGGTATTATCTTTTCATTCTCGGGTATGCAGGTTTCCTCGCTATGTTTTCCTTCACCGCCGAGCTAGTGATAATGATACGCATACGCATAGCCGATTATGACAGAATAACCAGTGCAGTCGTCGTTGCTACTGTCAACTGCTGTAAATTGGAGTCACATACGTTTCTGCCCAATATTGTACATAATATGCTATACATTTGTTTGCATAAACTACAATATTTTTGCATAATAAGGCAAGAATAAATACATTATATTCATATCACGATACCAATAATTTTAACCTTTTCAGTGCTAAGTACCTCTGACTCCGTCTTACTCCTCTCTTCGCCTCTATTTCTTCTTCTACTAAGTATTCATAGTTTTATAGAAATGGTCATATTGTATCATATAGTATCTAGAAAAAATAATAACCAAAAAAGATAGGTACAGGTAGTACAGAACTAGTAGTAAAAATGTCGGAAATTATTATTATAAGAAAATGAGAATATGTTTTGAAAGAAAAGCGGCTACTCTGCAACTGTGACCGCAGATGTTTTATATGATGTTTACACACGGCGACACATCAAGCTACGCAAAACCAAAATAAGCTGGCACCGCGACGTTATTTACGTTGTTCAACCTACGTGCGGTCAGCTAATATTGGTCTTGCGTGCTTGATGTGTCGCCGTGTGTACGCCATTAACAATATCAATGACATTGTAATCATCATCATTATCGGGACAAAGACTTCTCAGGAATAGGAGTAAGTTAAACTTCACCACATGGCTGCATTAAAATATATATGTATGTAGTTCAATTGATTCTCCAACATCGAAAACCGCAAACAAAGCTACAAATACATACGTAATGCATGAAATGATTCGATAGCATTAAAAACGGAATTGTAATTTTGTAGTATCATTCATAATTACACGTTGGAAGTCGGACGCGTGCCTCCAATTATTTTTATAACCTGTAATTACATAGTGGTGTGATAACCAATAATTTACCGTAGTAATTGGAAAAGGTATTTTTATTTTTAAAGAATTGAAATTTTTGTGTACTTTTGTGCAAGATTTTAATTGACAATTAGTTTCAAATATTTTCTGTTCATCGACTAGAACTCAGCCATTTTTGTCTCAATGAAAGTTATAGCTTGTGTGGGCCCCATTGCAGGTTTCAATGTCTTCTTTCGCATATAATACAGGGTGTAAGGATTTTTTTTGTTCTGACTGGTTTGCTCCCATAGTAAAAGTTTGATGGGTAGAGTATGTGGTTAAAGGTTAATTATACTTTTCCTACCCTGTATAGTAAAAGTAACAGATTCTCGAGTTGGTTCAATTCATTTCATTACAAATCAATTTCTGCCAGTCATTCAAAGCAGCTAAATAATTTGGTCTCTGATTTGAGTCATATCTATCGATGTTATTCAGTCCGAAGCATGTAGACGTCGATGAAATACAACAACAGTTTTCCCGTTTGGCGATAATTAGCATCACCACTACAAAATGTAGATTAATTATTAAAAGGGGTGCAAGGAAACCTGAATTCGTCTGGAGCACCCAGGGCAGTCATCCTCGATACGACCATTGATGACTGGCTAATCTTTCCACTTGCTGTAGTGACTACAGCATAAGTAATTGTCGTGCGATATGCCTCATGCTCAGAGTTTCCCTGCGAGACCGAATCAGAAATGAAGAGATCCGCAGAAGAACCAGAGTAATTAGCCCATGACATAGCCCAAAGAATTGATAAACTAAAGTGGCAGTGGGTGGGGCATTATTCGCAGAACCTATGGCTGTGGCGACCGCGTACCGGAAAGCGCAGCGTGGGTGGGAAGTAGTACACGGTGGACCGACGACCTGGTGAAGGCAGCGGAAACCGTTGGATGAGAGCAGCGCAGGACCGATCGTTATGGCGATCCTTGGGGGAGGCCTATGTCCATCATTGGACGTCCAGCGGCTGGGATGATGATGATGATGCCTCATTCTGACATGAATTAAGACGATTTTTAAAGTTTAGTACCTTACATTTTGAGTAGTAATCATGACATCTTCAAAAGTAAACATGCAATACATCACTCACTCCATAAGCATTTAATAACATTAAAAAGATATAATAATTTACCGTAGAAAACGTTATATTATAAAGTTTTTTCAATAAAACATTAAACATTTCTAATGAAGTCATTATCCACCTACATTAGTCACAAGACATTATAAAAGAATTACCATACAAATTGTCAATTAAAGGGGGAGGAGTCAAGCGGTCTACTGACCACGATGACTATCCTACCATGACTTAATGGACAAACAAAATTAGGTGCAAACAGTACAATTTTCAGGTCAATTAACCACAGCACCCCACACATACCAAATTCAGTAACTTTACGCTCTACTGCAGATTTTCTTGCCATTCCTGAACCTTAGTAACATACTTATGGAAGAGGTAATAGAGTTAAAAATTGTTTAGTTCTTAGTAAGTGAGTTGCAAAAGTAAATTTGTAATGATAGTGCGAGATTGCACGACGCACGCGCGAAGGTTTTTTATTGTACAATTATAGGGTTAACAGGGCATGTAATCGTGTGATGATTGTTGTTGATTGGTCGCACAAAAACTCTGGGTGTATACGATAAATTAACTGTTTTTATTTACACTGCGCACGGTCCGTTGCGTTTGTTAATGTAATTATAATAATAGGTACAAGTTTAATTGAGTTTGTATGTAAAAAAATATGTAGTAAGATTTCACAAAATGTTCCTCTTAGCTATATTGTAGTCTATTCGTAATCTAGATTTTTGCCCGCGATTTCGCGTCATCGTAGCAAATTATATTTGTTAACCCCACTTGCGCCAACCTAGGTTAGCATTGACCTCCTATACTAGACCCACAGTGTCATATAAAATCTTAGCAAATATTTGTGCACATTGACGCAAAAAACCGCACAAATTAAGTATGCATGCTGCTGGTTGTCACTAATACGTTGTATTTGATTCATAAACATAGTCGTATTTCGCTTGTTAACGGTCAGCTAGTACAAAAAAGAGCTCATCCGAGCTCTTTTGGTTGTGCCATTTTTCGAACGTTGATTGTGAGTCTTGTTTGTATATAAGATGTCTATGTGGGTTAGCAATAAACTCTAGGTTAAGTTGGTAACCCATGATTTTTTGTATAGAAAAACAACTGAAAGAGCTATTTTATCCGGAGTTAATTGCTAACCCGTGGTTGGCGCAAGTGAGGCTTAGTGTGATGGTTACCACGCCGGACTGTCAAACCAGGGTCCTGGGTTCGAATCCCGGTTCGGCCATGGATGTTATATGTGTGTGCCGTAGTTGTATGGTTCCCATAACAAAAAGCCTGAGGCTTACTTGGGATCCTTTCAATGCATGTGCCTATGAGCGTTATTTATTTATTATTATTATTTATTTTAGTCTGATCATAAGCTTAATACAAGAAGTTTTATCAAAATCGTACCAATAGTTTTTGCGTGATGCTCGAACAAACAAACAAAAAACAGACAGCTTTAAAATCCAAAACTGTGATTTGGACTGCGCTCGTTGGCGTAGTGGAGCTTCGGTATTGGAAACGATCACCGAAGTTAAGCAACGTCAGGTCCGGTCAGTCTTTGGATGGGTGACCGTTTAGTGGTATTTCATCTCGAGCGTTTCCGTGTTTCAGAAGGCACGTTAAGCAGTTGGTCTCGGATAGTTTCGTCAGATGGCGTTGTAACTATTTGTTAAGCCAGGTCAGAGGCGGCTTGAAAATTCTCTGACTGCAAGTTGACCACTACCTTGCCTCCACCAACACGCACTGGGCCCGCGTGGTGGAGTATGGCCCACTCCCTCTCACCCTTATTCGTGAGCGGAGGCCTTTGCCCTGAAGTGGGATTCTATAGGCTATAACACATAAATTAACTTATGCCAAATGTTCAGCATTTAAACCGAATTTCGGCCGAATGCCGAAGTTCGGCTCAAGCTGCCGAAATTCTGTCAAACCGAATGTAAAACAAATTTTGGTCCATCCCTAGTAATTATGTAAAGCAGTACATATTAAAATAATTGCAACAAGCCCTGTGTTAGTACCTATCTATATTGTGACCATACTACCCTATCCTTTCTTCACTTTTCACAAGGCGGCAATATTCAAACGACGCACGACATTTTTCTCCGGCGACATTGAATACGACACGACAATACGTCGGCGACACGTCTCCGACAAGTGGCGTGAACGTCGCTCCTGCCACTTATCCGTTTAATTGGATGTATTCGGACCATTGAGAGGTACATGGTCTATCTAGGTATAGTTAGATTAGCTAGATATACCTAATAATGATATCTAAAGCTATAGTAATAGCACTACAGAAATTACAGTACAATTAGATAAAGGTATTTAATTATATAATTATAGAGACCTTCCTAATATTCTGACTGTTTTATAAGACCATCAAACTAAACAACATTCTTGGTATTGGTATTGGTTGAGCGGGCTCATTTTCCGCAACTCGACGTCTTAGGCGCCTATTTTGCGTGAGGTGAGAATGACTACTCCTGCCATCCTAGCTCCTCCAGGAAGTCCACCAGCTTGTTAATGTTGCCGAAGGCTTCTGGAAGAGACCCCGGAGATCCGAGGTGTTGTGCCCGATAGTGTGCTAGCCCGTTGCATTCTAGCAGCACGTGCGCAGCTGTTTCTTCAACCTCCATGCAGACCCTGCACAGAGGACTGTTAGTAACACCGATATTAAAAAGATGTTTGTTAAAAGGACCGTGACCAGTCAGGGCTCCAGTAACTAGGCGTAGTTGAGCTCTCCTGAGACGCAAGAGGCTCCTGGTGAGGCTTGACCCTTGGTAGAGCGCTCCTCGCCTGTTCGCAGTCTGTTAGTGCAGCCCAGAGTGTGTCCCGTTTTTGACTGGTGCGCTTGCGTAGTTGCGAGCGGATCCAGCCGAAGGGTAGCGGTACAATGGGCTCGGGCCCTATGGCGTCTGTGCTAGACCCTCGTCTTGCCAATTCGTCCGCTGCATCATTGCCACGCGAGTTGCTGTGGCCTTTTATCCATTGCAGGGTGATGTGGTTTCGCTCACATACCTCTGATAGGGCTTTGTGACACTCCAGAGGTCTTCCGAGAAGACGCCAGAACCTGTTCCTGTATCAGTTTTAGAACCGTCAGTGAAGATTCTTAAGTCTCTGGTGTTTAAGCTCTCAAAATCTTCTTCGTACAGTTGAATTTTGTACCCTGTATAGTAAAAGTAACAGATTCTCGAGTTGGTTCAATTCATTTCATTACAAATCAATTTCTGCCAGTCATTCAAAGCAGCTAAATAATTTGGTCTCTGATTTGAGTCATATCTATCGATGTTATTCAGTCCGAAGCATGTAGACGTCGATGAAATACAACAACAGTTTTCCCGTTTGGCGATAATTAGCATCACCACTACAAAATGTAGATTAATTATTAAAAGGGGTGCAAGGAAACCTGAATTCGTCTGGAGCACCCAGGGCAGTCATCCTCGATACGACCATTGATGACTGGCTAATCTTTCCACTTGCTGTAGTGACTACAGCATAAGTAATTGTCGTGCGATATGCCTCATGCTCAGAGTTTCCCTGCGAGACCGAATCAGAAATGAAGAGATCCGCAGAAGAACCAGAGTAATTAGCCCATGACATAGCCCAAAGAATTGATAAACTAAAGTGGCAGTGGGTGGGGCATTATTCGCAGAACCTATGGCTGTGGCGACCGCGTACCGGAAAGCGCAGCGTGGGTGGGAAGTAGTACACGGTGGACCGACGACCTGGTGAAGGCAGCGGAAACCGTTGGATGAGAGCAGCGCAGGACCGATCGTTATGGCGATCCTTGGGGGAGGCCTATGTCCATCATTGGACGTCCAGCGGCTGGGATGATGATGATGATGCCTCATTCTGACATGAATTAAGACGATTTTTAAAGTTTAGTACCTTACATTTTGAGTAGTAATCATGACATCTTCAAAAGTAAACATGCAATACATCACTCACTCCATAAGCATTTAATAACATTAAAAAGATATAATAATTTACCGTAGAAAACGTTATATTATAAAGTTTTTTCAATAAAACATTAAACATTTCTAATGAAGTCATTATCCACCTACATTAGTCACAAGACATTATAAAAGAATTACCATACAAATTGTCAATTAAAGGGGGAGGAGTCAAGCGGTCTACTGACCACGATGACTATCCTACCATGACTTAATGGACAAACAAAATTAGGTGCAAACAGTACAATTTTCAGGTCAATTAACCACAGCACCCCACACATACCAAATTCAGTAACTTTACGCTCTACTGCAGATTTTCTTGCCATTCCTGAACCTTAGTAACATACTTATGGAAGAGGTAATAGAGTTAAAAATTGTTTAGTTCTTAGTAAGTGAGTTGCAAAAGTAAATTTGTAATGATAGTGCGAGATTGCACGACGCACGCGCGAAGGTTTTTTATTGTACAATTATAGGGTTAACAGGGCATGTAATCGTGTGATGATTGTTGTTGATTGGTCGCACAAAAACTCTGGGTGTATACGATAAATTAACTGTTTTTATTTACACTGCGCACGGTCCGTTGCGTTTGTTAATGTAATTATAATAATAGGTACAAGTTTAATTGAGTTTGTATGTAAAAAAATATGTAGTAAGATTTCACAAAATGTTCCTCTTAGCTATATTGTAGTCTATTCGTAATCTAGATTTTTGCCCGCGATTTCGCGTCATCGTAGCAAATTATATTTGTTAACCCCACTTGCGCCAACCTAGGTTAGCATTGACCTCCTATACTAGACCCACAGTGTCATATAAAATCTTAGCAAATATTTGTGCACATTGACGCAAAAAACCGCACAAATTAAGTATGCATGCTGCTGGTTGTCACTAATACGTTGTATTTGATTCATAAACATAGTCGTATTTCGCTTGTTAACGGTCAGCTAGTACAAAAAAGAGCTCATCCGAGCTCTTTTGGTTGTGCCATTTTTCGAACGTTGATTGTGAGTCTTGTTTGTATATAAGATGTCTATGTGGGTTAGCAATAAACTCTAGGTTAAGTTGGTAACCCATGATTTTTTGTATAGAAAAACAACTGAAAGAGCTATTTTATCCGGAGTTAATTGCTAACCCGTGGTTGGCGCAAGTGAGGCTTAGTGTGATGGTTACCACGCCGGACTGTCAAACCAGGGTCCTGGGTTCGAATCCCGGTTCGGCCATGGATGTTATATGTGTGTGCCGTAGTTGTATGGTTCCCATAACAAAAAGCCTGAGGCTTACTTGGGATCCTTTCAATGCATGTGCCTATGAGCGTTATTTATTTATTATTATTATTTATTTTAGTCTGATCATAAGCTTAATACAAGAAGTTTTATCAAAATCGTACCAATAGTTTTTGCGTGATGCTCGAACAAACAAACAAAAAACAGACAGCTTTAAAATCCAAAACTGTGATTTGGAGACCAGTACACCTAAATACCATGTACTCCATGTAGTAACCTTTTTTTGTAAATATATTCAATGTAGACAAGACACACTTCAGTTATAGTTTTATAATAGTGTAGAACAAACTTTGAATACGCTGATTAACATTTTTACTTTGATGATGATGATTATTAAGACTATTTTATTTTACTGTTTCGTCTGAAGCGCTCGTTGGCGTAGTGGAGCTTCGGTATTGGAAACGATCACCGAAGTTAAGCAACGTCAGGTCCGGTCAGTCTTTGGATGGGTGACCGTTTAGTGGTATTTCATCTCGAGCGTTTCCGTGTTTCAGAAGGCACGTTAAGCAGTTGGTCTCGGATAGTTTCGTCAGATGGCGTTGTAACTATTTGTTAAGCCAGGTCAGAGGCGGCTTGAAAATTCTCTGACTGCAAGTTGACCACTACCTTGCCTCCACCAACACGCACTGGGCCCGCGTGGTGGAGTATGGCCCACTCCCTCTCACCCTTATTCGTGAGCGGAGGCCTTTGCCCTGAAGTGGGATTCTATAGGCTATAACACATAAATTAACTTATGCCAAATGTTCAGCATTTAAACCGAATTTCGGCCGAATGCCGAAGTTCGGCTCAAGCTGCCGAAATTCTGTCAAACCGAATGTAAAACAAATTTTGGTCCATCCCTAGTAATTATGTAAAGCAGTACATATTAAAATAATTGCAACAAGCCCTGTGTTAGTACCTATCTATATTGTGACCATACTACCCTATCCTTTCTTCACTTTTCACAAGGCGGCAATATTCAAACGACGCACGACATTTTTCTCCGGCGACATTGAATACGACACGACAATACGTCGGCGACACGTCTCCGACAAGTGGCGTGAACGTCGCTCCTGCCACTTATCCGTTTAATTGGATGTATTCGGACCATTGAGAGGTACATGGTCTATCTAGGTATAGTTAGATTAGCTAGATATACCTAATAATGATATCTAAAGCTATAGTAATAGCACTACAGAAATTACAGTACAATTAGATAAAGGTATTTAATTATATAATTATAGAGACCTTCCTAATATTCTGACTGTTTTATAAGACCATCAAACTAAACAACATTCTTGGTATTGGTATTGGTTGAGCGGGCTCATTTTCCGCAACTCGACGTCTTAGGCGCCTATTTTGCGTGAGGTGAGAATGACTACTCCTGCCATCCTAGCTCCTCCAGGAAGTCCACCAGCTTGTTAATGTTGCCGAAGGCTTCTGGAAGAGACCCCGGAGATCCGAGGTGTTGTGCCCGATAGTGTGCTAGCCCGTTGCATTCTAGCAGCACGTGCGCAGCTGTTTCTTCAACCTCCATGCAGACCCTGCACAGAGGACTGTTAGTAACACCGATATTAAAAAGATGTTTGTTAAAAGGACCGTGACCAGTCAGGGCTCCAGTAACTAGGCGTAGTTGAGCTCTCCTGAGACGCAAGAGGCTCCTGGTGAGGCTTGACCCTTGGTAGAGCGCTCCTCGCCTGTTCGCAGTCTGTTAGTGCAGCCCAGAGTGTGTCCCGTTTTTGACTGGTGCGCTTGCGTAGTTGCGAGCGGATCCAGCCGAAGGGTAGCGGTACAATGGGCTCGGGCCCTATGGCGTCTGTGCTAGACCCTCGTCTTGCCAATTCGTCCGCTGCATCATTGCCACGCGAGTTGCTGTGGCCTTTTATCCATTGCAGGGTGATGTGGTTTCGCTCACATACCTCTGATAGGGCTTTGTGACACTCCAGAACTATGCTTGATGTGATAACATTGCTCTGAAGCGCCATTAGTGTGGACATGCTATCCGATAGAATTCTGATTGAGTGACAGGTCATCGCTCTGTCCGTGATCGCTCTGGCTGCTAGGGTGATGCCCATGCATTCAGCCTGGAACACCGTATTGTGTGTTCCTAGGGGTGAAGATATCTTGATATGCAGGTCTTCCGAGAAGACGCCAGAACCTGTTCCTGTATCAGTTTTAGAACCGTCAGTGAAGATTCTTAAGTCTCTGGTGTTTAAGCTCTCAAAATCTTCTTCGTACAGTTGAATTTTGTATTTTTTGTCGAATACGTACTGAGCCGGTATCCTGTCATTTATAGCCGAGCAGAGGGGGTTAGCACACCGGTGTTATTCCAGAGGTTAAGTGTGCTCAATCGGATCGCGGAGCTAGCTGCCTCTTGTTGTATGAATAGCTGTAAAGGTGGGAGATCAAGCATTCACATTCTCTATACTGCCGTGCTAAGCCAAAAAGGCACATATGCCCGTTTTAGAGATTTCGAGAAAAACGTCCAAACCGCTCGGGATAGTTATTATAATTTTAACTTGAAATTTCTCATGAAATCCAAATTAAAAAAAAATACAGATTTTGGTCATTTTCGGACATAGGCCCTTTTGGCTTAGCACGTCAGTATAGTCTATGGGATAATGGGACCATCATCGAAATCACAAAAAACAAACAGCTTTTCTAATAAAACTGCAAACTTAGATAGGTGCTTGACCAAAATGTAGGAGCCAGCAAATTTTTTTTTGCCCATTTCGATATTGGGTTCCATAGAGAAAGTGGTTCAGTTTGATTATCTGATCACACCCTTAAAAACAACCCTGTAAATATATAATGCCTTAAACGTCGACAAAAAGACATGAATTCATGTCAACCCCTTTCGAGGTGTTCTGAAACATGGAAAACAAACCAAGAATACGTTTTGAAGCTACATAACTAGTAGCATGGTTCGATTTTTAGCATTTTGATCGGCGAGAAAATTTTATTATTTTACTAGTGTTTTCCCGCAACTTCGTCCGCACAAATTATATACCAGATTTTAAGTCAGATCATAAGCTATCAATCAAAAAAAGTTTCATCAAAATCGGTTCTGTAGTTTTTGCGTGATGCGCGAACAAACAAACAAACAAAAAAACACACAAACAAACAGACAAACAGACAGACAAAATTTCTAAAAAAGGTTGATTTCGAGTTAGGGATACGTAAAAACCATATCGTAATCTTTTTTTTGTAAATATCTTCAATGTACAGACACACTTCAGTTACAGTTTTATAATAGTTTAGATTATTAACTAGATGATTAGTGTTTGTTTTATTTGATTATATTGAAAATGCTATAGTAGACTGTAATACTTGAACTACAGCTATAAATTAGTTGTAGATCGTAATTTTATTATGAGAATTTTAGAATGCATTTTCAGCAATAAAATTAATAAGCCTCAATTTTTTATATCATTAAAACGAGAATGCAGCTAATTATCAAACACTAATCTCCAACTTTATATCGCCACTGTTTGTCAACTTTTAAAACCTTCTGCACTGGCCATAAAAGTCTCTCGACACAATAAAAAGCAAATTAATTTCGTATTTCAAAATTGGAACTTAAAAGCGATTCGTTGTTCCACAATTTGAATTTAGAACTCAAGTGACGCTATAAAATCGTATGTTTTTTGACTTTCACCGTCAGTTCGATCTCGTCTTCCCACGATGTTAGATGTATAGTAGGCAACAATTAGACAATTGTCGACTTTTTTAACGATCAGCCATAAAATCTGGTTTCAGGTTCTCATTAACCGCATTCTTCTGATACTTCCGCTTTTATAGTTTTACTAATCAACGCTTCGAGATTAATTCGGTCCAGTATAAGAGCGTCGGTTGTGTTAAGATTAATTTTATTGGTCCACCTTCGGACAATTGGTCGTATAGATAATTGAGTTTTGGACGGCTTTTTTCTTAGTTTCTCTGTTTACTGTTAGGCCACTTATTTTTTGGTAACTTATCTGTGGTCCCGCGAGTTGTAACGGATTGAAATTATCTAATTTAGATTAATGGAATGGAACTCGCCGTTGAAACTATAAACTGAATTGAAACAATAAACTTTCGAAATCGTTGGGTCATCGATAACCAATGTTGGTATAATTAGTTGAACTATCTTTCGTTATTAAGGTGCTAAATATAAATGATAGTATACAAGGTGTTTCATAAGTAACAATAAATTTTTGAAACTCTTAAGGGGGTTGTTAAGACCGTCAAACTGAACAACTTTCTCTATGGGACCAACATCGATATCGCGAAAAAAATAATTTCATATCTCATACATATTTTAGCTCTAGTCGATTTGTAGAGTATAGAACATAACAATTTTTTTTCCCGATTTCGACATTGGTCCCATAGTGAAAGTTGTTCAGTTTGATGGTCTACACCAAAGGTTTATTTGTAGTTTTGTAACACCTTGTATATCCCAACTTCGGATTCTATCTAACTATTGATGAAATTAAGTCAGAATATTAAAACATTGTTATGATCGTTCATGGCAGTTGTAATACTTGCTCTATTCTATTCTAATCTTAATATTTTTTCGGGAAATAGTCGCTGATAGTGTTGCACAGAAAATGCCAGATTCATTCTTGCCTTGAAGTTGTATGTTATGGATGAAGTGGGAATCAGAGGAATACTTTTGGATTTATTTCCGTCCGAACTGAATGTTCGGGATCCCTACCGCGAACCTGACTCACACTTGACCGGGTTTTATTATTAGTTGTTTTACTTTGTCTCACAGAGTCTCACACTCTTTACGCATCTTCTCTACAGCGACAACACGTTCCGACGCGGTGGTAGCTTAAAAAAGAATTGACGTTTAATAAGTGTGCTTCAGGCTCCTATATTGAATAAATGATTTTGAATTGAATTGAATTGTAATCTGCACTATAATCACACCAACTTTGACGCTTTTAATTACCGTTTTTATAGTAGAGCTAAAGCCAAAAGCGAAATAAACACGATTCTTGTTTGGGGACAAGAATGTATTGGAAATGATCACCCGGGTTAGTCTTTGGATGGGTGACCGTTTAGTGATATTTCGTATCGAGCGACCCCGTGTTTTGAAAGGCATGATAAGCAACTGGTCCTGGACAGTTCCGTCAGATGGCGGTGTAAACTATTCATTAAGCCAAGTCAGAGGCCTATTGAGGCGGCTTGAAAATTCTCTGACAGCAAGTTGACTAATATTATGCCTCCACCAATCCACACTGGGCCCGCGTGGTGGAGTATGGCCCACTCCCTCGCACTATTATTCGTGAGAGGAGGCCTCTGCCCTGCAGTGTGATCTTGGAGACTTAGGCTTATTCGCATCAGAACACGACTCTCCATACTAATCGATCTGAACGAGTGCGTGGCTTCGGTCAGAATTTAGCCGTTTTCTTTGAAAAATGAGATGATTTTTTATGATTTAAAAAAAATATTAGTAAACCGTATCATTCTATGTTGTAGTCTGAAGTATATTGGAAACATTCATTTACTTCCGATCAACAATGTAAGAGTAAAATGGTTACAACTGGAAAAAAGGGGCAACTTTATTCTTCAGTTTTATTAAATAAAATAGCCGAGACAAACCAAATCACTTCTCATATTGTCCTGTAGAATGTTCAGTTTTGATTTGTGCTTTAAAGTGCCATGCAATAGTTAATGTATAAAACGGTTACAAAGTTACCCAGTTTTACGGTAAAATCGGGCGGCATAGAGCTAACTTACCTACTTTAATTAGTGTGAAAAAAATACATATTAATAACGATTAGTATTGATTAGTTTGATTAAGATTCTCTAAGTATAGAAAGACCACTTTTTTATTGCGTCTTATTTTAATCTTCACAAAGCTCATAATTGTCCAGAATCTGTTGCATACGACGCTGGCCAGTCAAACGACATTTTTGCACTTAACGTGCAAAATAAAGATTTTTTTTAAACATTTAATTTTTATAGTAGTAAATTATCGTGAGTTGTATTAATTAATATACGTTTTTATGGCGCCGTCGCTTCTGTATTTTTCTGTTTGTTCGTAATTTGCAATTCAATTTTTATTTTTATTTTAATTCATTGTTTCGATATAGATCTTTATTGTAAGAACTGCATTTTGAAATGAGATAAACAATAACGCGGTTCATTTTTGCGTTTAACAGTAATTATGTCATCAGCATAATACGGGGTGTAAATTTAAATGCGTAACATACTTTAGGGGGTAATAACTTTCACGGTGGAACCAACTTTGAAATCGCGAAAAAAAATCTGCTCTTCCATAGGAGTTGATAAATGTTAATAATATGCACCCATTGTTTCGGCTTCAAAACGACCCCTATTCTATAATTATCGAGATATACAGGGTCCTTCTTAATATTCTGACACTAATTTAAGGGAATGATCAGACCATCAGACTGAACAACTTTCTCTATGGGACCATCATCGAAATCACAAAAAAACCATACATTTGGCTCGAGTAGGTTTATAGTTTTGTATGGAACAGCAGATTTTTATTTCTCGATTTCGATGTTGGTGCTATAATACAGAAAGTTGTTCAAAACAACGGTCTGATCATCCCCTTAAATTAGTGTCAGCATAATTAAAAAGGACCCTAGACAGGGTGTAAGGAAAAGTAGCATTAACCTTTAAACCACAGACTCTACCCATCAAACTGAACAACTTTTACTATGGGAGCAAAATTTTATTCTCTGATTAACATTTTTGTTTTGATTATTTTGCTCCCATAGTAGTATTACCTACTATGGCCTCTACTCACATGGTCTTCAGTTGTACGTTGCAGCTTATACACTATACAGGGTGTTAGGAAAAGTATAATTAACCTTTAAACCACATACTCTACCCATAAAACTGAACAACTTTTACTATGGGAGCAAAATTTTATTCTCTGATTAAAGATGAAGCTGATGATGATGTGCTGTAATGTAAAAACAGTTCAATGACTTCGAATAGTTCCAAGATCAACGAACTTTTGTTAGAACAAGACACCCCAAAACCACGAGAAAAAAAATATTAAAAGAAACCGGTAGGTGGTCCACTAAGTATTTGTTAATAATTGACACATTCATGAAATACAACCGTGTTTAATTACACAGAGAGTGTAATTTCTTATAATTGTGCTTTGTATTGATTTATGCGTGCGCGCAGGTTCGGTGGGTGGACCGGAGCAATTTTATTGTTTCGATTTTTCTGTATCGATTAACGGTAGTAGGTGCTATCGATTTTGTATTCGGATTTAAAATTGATAGGTTTCGAAATTGAATATTTATAATTTTAATGTTTGTGTATTTTGGAATGATAAATAGAAATCCCAGATAAAAGCACTTACAATTTAAGATTTATTTGGTGCAAGCCACCCATAATATTAAAAAAAAAGAAAAAACTAAGCGCTAAGTAATAATGTAGATTTACACTGAAAACATCACAAATGAGGATTAAAGAGAGTAAGTTATTATAAGTCATAAAGGTATTATACCTTACAGGAATTGAGCAACAAACATGAGTTGTCAAATGAAACCGTTTTTGGATGTTTTTTGAAGACTATTCCCAGGCAAAATTTCGAATATTGTCTATAATTCTGAGTCTAACGTGAAATTGTGGATAAATTAATGAAACAGTTTCATAAAATTATCCACGATTTCACTTTAGATTCTCAATTACTCACGGAAACCGAATTGTAAAAATTAATTAGTGACTAAAAAACGGTTCTATTGCCTCGCGTCACGTATCTCTTTCTATTATACAGTGGTGCCGTTAGGTACATCTCGCTCACTCAGCTGTTTGTTCCTCTATTCCTGGTATAATACCTTTATGTTATAAGTTTACAATTATTGGTTTTAGGGCATTGTGCGTCGAAATCACAAGTTATTTACGCTGTAGAGCGTAGACCACAGTGCGAATTGATTTTGCAAGTAATTGGTAAAACAGAGTTGCGTTGTAGGGTCGGTTGCCGGTTCAAGACATTGGTAAAATCATCAACACTATGATGAACCCCACAATTTTAAAAATATAATTTTCATCAACATCACAGCCTATATTTATATATCCCACTGCAGCTAAAATATAATAGAATGTTCTAAATAAGGTAATACCTATTATTTAATCCAACGAAACATGGAAACATATTTTAATTTAAAAATACATGTTTGGTCTGTCCCATGGTACAAAAGGTACAAAAAAACCCATGATACTGAACAACGTTAGCTAAGAAACCTATAGGAAATTCTAGTCAAAAAAAAATTGTAACGTTTGATCAGCTGATTGTATTTAGTATCGAAAGTCCAACATATTTTTTTTTTCAATTCCTATTGGTATCTTAGGGAAAGTTGTTAAGGGTTCCATCACCCCTTTAAGTAATGATTTACTGCAACTGTTTTTTAGCAGTAGATAGGTATACTTAATATACCAAGATTCGATATCATTATCACCATAATACAAGTCTAGACTAGATTAAAATTTTAATTGAGACTAGATTATTTGTGTCGCTGTGGCCAGGAAGTAATTATCATTAATGCTGACGACTCCAATGGGGATTTTCGGAAAGGAAAATAAAAAGAAAAAATAGTTTAAAACGTCTCGATAGATGGCGTTGATAAGATAAATGTGTAACGTTGCTCAGAATTAAATACAAATAAAATAGTAAAGTATTTTTTTATTTAAATACCGAAGAAGGTAAAACATAATATACTTCGTCAACGGATGCCTCACACTCAGTGACAAGCATGTTTTAACATTGAAAGTGTTTTTTTTTTGTCGCTTCGGTATAGGCTCAATTTTCAGCGAAAGTGCGACATCGCCTGGTGTCGTGGGTTTTGGGACTACGTGTGGCTGATTGATAAAAAAAAAATCATATTTCGTAATAACGTAAAAATAAAAAATCCTTAGAGATATGACTTTGGGCTATATTTAAAAAATATTGGAGGTAACGGCGACACATCAAGCTACGCAAAACAAACATAAGCTGGCCGCGCGACGTTATACATTACTCTACCTACGCGCGGCCAGCTTATTTTGGTTTTGCGTAGCTTGATGTGTCGCCGTGTGTATGTATTGTTGAAGGGTTATTCAGAACTTGTATGCGGAGAAAAAAAAATCATTTGGCAGATTCTTTTTCAATGTACCCGGAGGTCGTGGAATTTAATTTACTATCTTCGGACCCATGTCACGTCAACGCCATCTATCGAGGCATGTTGATCTTCGTGTAAACGAGAGCTAGCTAGGTATCAGTAAATCTCACGCTGTTTTATTAAAATAGCAATTACTCATGAATAAGGGTGAAATGATGCGCCTGCGTGTTGTCATATCCAACACGCATTTAAGAAAACAAAATTATAAATGCACGGATCCAGGATACAATAAACTAAAGCATTGCCAGTTTTAAAAAGTTTTGCTAATTCGTTTTTTATCTGCGGCCATTAATTTCATGCATGCCATTTTAATTCATTGACTGAGGTTCGGGAATGCGAAACATGTCCGGTGGGTATCTAATTCCAAATTCTAGATTCGGAATTTATTGCCGGGTTTTCAGGGTTAATTGGTACATTATTCTGTTTCTATTAAAATTATAGTAGGTATTCGCTATCTTTTGTTGTAAAACTACCTATAATTTTGAAGGAAGTAAGAATCAGCAGCAACGTTTGCATTTTGAATTTTATTAAAAAAAAAAACGTTTATCAGCATAAAAGTCTAACATTACAGCCAAATTCAATAGCTATATTTATTAGATATAAAAAAAAAAAATAGTTATATAAAAATTAATTAACATATACTTTTTTACAATAAAACATAGACGCTTTACAAACAATTTTTAAAACATATAATTTCTACAATACAAGAAAAAGAGTTTTAATTTACGAACGTACGAATAGTACCTAATTACCTCTTGTTATTGCAGTTTACAAATTTTATATTTCTGCTAGAAAAATGCGCGCGTGTGTTTTTATTGGTGTTTATTGAATAATAAAATAAAATTATATATGCTGATTAGAATAACATAAAAGCATAATCCATAAATGTTTATCGTAACTATTACCTATCTACTTGTGTATGTTAAAGAGTATTGCTTGTTAAATATTTTCTAGTTTCGTTTTCTATACAGCTATCATACATTTTCAAAATTTATTAAATTGACATCCAAATTGTCATTTTAACTTTGATCACATCTTCTTTCGTGTCAGCGCGATCACATTAATTTGCATTTACATAATTTACAAAAGAAATTGTTTGCTGCATTTTCATTTTTAAAGTTAGGAATAATAGAGTAAAATATAATTACTTGTTTTTTTTAAAGAAGTGTGTATCAAAAGTAAAAAAATGGTTTGGATAACCTGAAAGTATTTCCAATCGAATATAATATAAGGTCTAACAAAATTAGCTGAAACTATTTTAAGGGGCGTATCAGACCATCAAACTGAACAACTTTCTCTATGAGACCAATATCGAAATCGCGAATAGTGAAAGTTGTTCAGTTTGATAGTCTATACCACCCCCTTAAAGGTTTATTTGTATTTTTGTAACACCCTGTATACAGAGGGTCTTCATCCAAATCCGTCTTATTTACCTACTACAAATTTTTATTATCAGCCTTTACATCCTAATGTATGGCACAGGGCACGGGAAGGGTGTATACTGTATAGGCGTTAGTCCACCACGCGTACCCAATGCGGATTGGTAGAATTCAAATACGAATTCAAATTTCTTCTTCAGTATATTATGCAAGTTTCCTCATAATGTTGAGCCGTCGGTATTACGTACATTTTTTTTTTTTTACTAGCCTATTTCATCCCACTGCTGGGCAAAGGCCTCCCCTCCAATCTTCCAACCATCTCTGTCCTGGGCATGCTCTGGCCACGCGTCATCGAAAGCATCCAGATCGTCCCGCCACCTCTTCCTAGGACGACCTGGACGCCGATGACCGTTTTCTGGGATCCAGGGCGTTACAATTCTTGCCCACCTTTCCTGATGCATCCGACAGACATGGCCGGCCCAATCCCACTACATAAGTTAGAAAAACTTAAATGATACGAGTATGTCGTGCGGATTTGAACCCGAACTCTCATGATTTAGTGTCCATATCTCTCCACAACAAGCCACCGACGCTCTCACTACAAACCTTAAGATCGATAACAATTAGACAGGTGCCTACAACAAGCCTTTACTGTTTATACAATCAGCAAAAACCTGAACTCCACTTAATTTGTACAATCATAGAGTTTACTATTGTTCAAGTGCTACATACAATCAGAAAAAATCTAAACGCTACCTTATTAGTATACAAATAGAGTTTAATCTTTTTAGACTGAAACCTAAGAAAAATGGGTTTTGCTTACATGCATAAACATTTTAATTTTTAGACAGGTGGTATCGTCTACGGTATTTAAATGCATGGTCTGCAAAAAAGCAACTTAATTATTCTAAGCAAAAGTCCTTTTTAAACAACAAATTCAATATAATCTATTAAATTTATCTGCAATAAGTTAATAAGGTTTTATAGCTCATGATTAATCAAGTACAGGTTCTAAAAAGTTTACTTAGTATAGTCTAAGATAGCTTAGTATTAATTTTAGGATACCGTTCAAGTAGATATGGTTTCTAGTATCTTTATATGTTGTTGTCGGTACAAACAACATTACAAAGTGTATGTCAACAATACAGGAAAGGAGTGGCAAGGAGTCAACAGCCGGTGTCATCCATTCAGGGAGCGCCAAGTTTTTACCACGATCCGGCTCGAAGGACCAACGCATTGTATTACAAATTGTAATATTCTCCTTAAAGGGTACCTACGTTTGTTTATGGAATAATTAGGTATCGTTATCCGTTATTTCTTACTTGTAGGAAAAAGTTACAGCTTTAATAGGTAAGTAATACGATTATGCAATACTCGTCTGGAGTTTATAGTGCTATTTTACAAGAAAGTCTGGTTTGGAACGGAAAATAAGTTCATAATAGGACTTTCTATGGAGCTTGAACATGGGAAATGCAATTGCTAGTTTATTTAAACCATACGCAGAGTTATGTAATGTGTTAATAGATACTTAACGTATTACGCTATTAGCTTTTTCATGTTTATCAAATCAATAATAATAACTGAACTTGGTTTGTCTATGATAGCATTTACATAATGCTTTTAGACATCGACCTTGATTAGTGCATCCAATCACATTTAAATAAAATTGTCTCGTGTCTCTACTTTTTGTCCCCATGCATGCCTTGCAAACGTCCGGGCACGGCCTGTGAAAATATACCTACTGAGATACATAATTAATTTATTTGACATTTTTTTTTTTTTTTATAACGCTCACAGGCACATACGAGAATGATCCCTAACTAAGCACTAAAGGCTTTTATTATGGAAACCATACAACAACGGCACGAACATATAACATCCATGACCGAACCGGGATTCGAACCCAGGACCCTGGTTTGGCAGTCCGGCGTGGTAACCATTACACCAACCGGGTCGGTCGGGTCGTCACATTATTGCATAGGTAGATTATTTAGTCCGATATTGAAAATACTAGACTAGAACTTATATTTTGATGACATCACAACGATAAAGAATATTAATTAACATAGAAACGAACATCCACGACGGGTACAAATATTTGCCCTTGCGGGATTCGAACCCATAGGTCAGCAGGTACTTTCACTATCGAATGAGCCATCGGTCCTGACTAAAATAGAATAGAATTTGGTTGCATATTTCTGTATTTTCTACTAAGAGGAAAAATCACTCAATTTCCTCTTCATAGGGTTGTTGACTTGTGAGATATCTTCGCTTAGCGTAAACTAAATTGTATTTGAATGAATATGCATAAATTCACGACCATAATTCACGTTCGGGTGGTCAGAAACATTGCCGCAACGAGTCCCTAACTCTCTTAATTTGGAGTCGTATAGTCTTTGTAGTTTAATGAATATACATCAATCTGTGTAGGTTAATGAATAACAATATACATCAGTCTATTATGGTTTTAAAATGATAAAACTAGCGGTACCCATACAAAAAACATTACTTGGCAGACTTTCAAAAATCGTACTAGGTACTGTACGAGTTTCCCCGCGTAGCGCAATGAATGCGTCATAACAATGGACTTAATTACTACTATGCTCAAGTTGACATAAAATTTACGTACTAGATACGATAAAGTTACCACAATAAACTCGTGCTTCTCTTATAGATCTCTCCGTAATTTTAAAATAAATTATATGATTTTAAATAACAAAAATCCAGTTGCAAACACTAAAGTTTTAAGTAAAACACGGTAACACAAACCAAGTTTGTTAAATTACGCCATCATGCATCATAGAAGAATGCAATTTGAAAAAAAGATTAAACCACAAGTAATTTGCCTTATTAGAAAAGCTTAATAACTACCAACATCCTATGTTTTCAATACTAAAGTACCGCATAATCTCTACTGAGACGACGTTTTCACCGTAATTGACGTTTTTATTCAACCACCGATCATTGTCCGGTGCCATTAAAAGCAGTCAAGAATTAAAAAAAAAATCACACACCTATTAAACTGATTAGATTCCTATATGTAATTTATTGTCAAGCCAGTCTCTGGTCCAAGCACAATGCCCGCTAGAGTAGAGCAGAAACAAGTTTAGAATGAGATGGGTATAGTGGGCCTTGCAAGGTGATTTCAGTTGCGTAGACGCAAGCTTATGGTCAGGTTGTTCACGCACACACGCGCGCGTTATCGCGCGTTTACGAAACGCGATGACGGGAAAATGACGTTCGTGCGAAATCTACCGGTGATGATTTTCCGGCGTTACGGACTTTTGGAAGTGTATGAACTGGAAAGTTTGTAATCGAGTGCAATAAGTTTTATACTAAGAATCATAGACATAATTGCCATACATAAATTAGTGTAGTGAGTAAACAAAACACAAACGAAACTAAAGCTTTACTTTTTGAGATTCTAGTTAGACGGTTAATATTTATTTTGTGGATATAAGTGAATTGTTGTGTAAACAAACAACTGCATATAAACTTAGTGACTTGTGAATGAATGTACTTACTTTATCTATGAAGTGAAAAGTTTTCTTGCTTTGGACTTTAAGGTAGGTCCTTTTAAGACTTTATTACTTCAACTAGGCTATTGTAGTTGGCAAAAAGAAACAATAATATAATATTAAATGAAGAATTTACTCTATGATATCATCGTCTTATTTAAGAGCTGCTCTTATCGGTGGAGTATTTGCCAATGCAGTCTCTTTTCCACCAGTTCCTTAAGTTCCTTTTTGATCAGGTAAAATTTATTAGTTAAGTTCCTAAGTTCGTAGGTTAGGTATAGTTTAACAATAATTCATAAGTGGTTTCTTAAATTATGATGAATGGTTTGGCCGTTTCTTCTGCTCTAAGAAAAAGCTTCTTAGCTATAAGACCGCCTTATTTTGTGCCTCTTGTTTTTTTTTCTGTATTTTACTGTTTGTATTTTGTTGTTAAAAAAGTATATTTGATTGATTGATGAATGAAAAGAATGTACAATATCAAAGCAATTCATCTTTTATCCGACCACTCATGCTAAATAAAACGGACGCCAAAATCAATGACAAAATTATCAAATTTTCGCATTCTACATGTTAGTATGTATGTATATATATATAGTATCCTCATGCATCATTTCTATTCATTTAAGTGATGATTAAATCACACTGGATTTTGGGCACGAATCCTGCACTGATCATTTTTCCTTTTATTGTGTTTGTACTATTATTGTAACCATATGAGAATAAGGAAATTTGACAGCTGATGCTTCACAGATATACCTTCCATAAATCTGTTGGTACAAATAGTTGTCCAGGATAAATTTTAAAATGATAAGCAAATGTTTAAAATGACTTAAAGTCAAAAACTGTTATACCTACTTACAGTTTTTTACTTCCCGAGACCCCCTAACACTTATAGATAGAACCTTTTCAACATAACTTTTAAGTATACAGTTAGAGCAAGTTAACTTCTAGTATATTTCGATTCTTGAATAAAATAACATGCTAAGTGCATGCATGAAGTGAAATAAGTACTTTGCCCAAAAAACAATGCAGAAGAAATTGTAATGCGCGTGATACTCGTATATCCATTCAGCCACTACCAAGATCCTAAATAGATTATTTCTATAATTATAACAGTAACACTACTAAAGTTAATAACCTTACCATTACACCCTTACATTACATTACCACATCAATAAACAAATGTACGTATAATAGAAGGCTTTTGTTACAACCTGTCTTCAGTCCGTCGACGCGTGTCGTATTCCGTAACCATGGCAACTGAACCAGAAATGCATTTCCAATGAGAATATAGATATTCATAACAATCTGGAGAAATGTGACTTACAAAAATACAGGGTGAAATTGATATCATTAGCATCCTTTTAAACTAAGAGTCTACCCATCAAAACTGATCAACTTTTACTATAGGAGGAAATCGATCGGAGCAACGACAAAATCAGCTGTTGCATGAATTTGAGTCGAGTAGGCATTGCACTTTAGAATGCACATGGAACAAATGATTTTTTTTTACCTCCGATCGGTTTGCTCCCATAGTAAAAGTTGTTCAGTGTGATGGGTAGACTCTTAGTTTAAAAAGGATGCAGTACGCTCATAGTTTAAGAATGATATCAATTTCACCCTGTATAATGAATAATGATACTTTTATTTTATCATCGGAGAAGGAAAACATCGTGAGGAAACCTGCATGCTTCAGTTTCGAGGCATGTTTTGTACCCACTGTCCATTATAAGTGGCGACGGGCTCACCCCCGTCTCACTGGACAGAGTTTTGGTACTACTGGTGAAACGTTGATGTTCTGAGGTTTCAGAATATCTCTGACTCCGACAATGTTCAAGATATTTTTTACCTTTTGATAGCACTACATTTCTGCCAATATGGAGTGGGTTATAGAAGTAGCGTAATCTCAAGGACTATTTCATGTACAAAGGCTCATCATCATCAGCCTATCATCGTCCACTGCTGAACATAGGCCTCTCCCAAGGCGCGCCACAAAACTCACAAAGGCTCATGGAAAGCCAAAAAGAACTCTACTCTCGTCAATTGTTGTTTAAAAGTGGTGCCAGGCTCACTACATGTCATAATGGGCAAAGTGGGCACTGTTAGTGATTATTGTTCACGCAAATTCACATGTTTTTACTATTTATAATGCGAATAAAATTGTAGTGAGGGCGTAGGTTTTAGTTTCATTGTCATCTGAACTAGGTAGAGCAGATATAAGTAGTTAGTATAATGTTTTAATAATTATTATCATAATAATTATTATAATAATGAAAAACGGTTTTATATTTATGCTACTAATTGCATATTAAAGTCATCATTGGAAATCGATATTGTCTATTACGTAAAGGAAAAAATAAAATAAAATCATCCACAAATAAAACTAGAACAAAATAAAAAAACAAATCTCTTAAAAATTTGAAACAAAAGAACACAACCCGATTTTAAAAAGTATTAAATATGAAATAGTTAACCCGTTGAAGTCTTTCTTACGCAAGTTATCCAGCCGTCGGAAAGCCGTATGTGGTGGCGCTTGGTAGCAAAATCGCAAGACAGTTGCTAAGAATAAAATTAGAGATCCGGCCGGTCGTACCTTTGCGGTCTTTTGCCTTTGTTGTTTTTTAATGCAGATGTGTAATTATCTGCGCAACATTTCTTTTAATTTTTAGAGTGTTGCAGGGAGGAAAATATCTAGTTGTATAAAAGCAGTAAAAATGACAACTATTTATTTTAGCAGACTTTATAAGAAGTTGTCATGAGTAGCTTTAGAATTATATTTATAAAACCAAATTTATAGTAAAATCTACAATTTTCTAGTAAAGTCTGCTAAAATAAATAATTGTCAGATATATATACTAAATATTTTTCTCCGTGTGCTCGAGGATTCAATCATATTAGATTATGAACAACTAGATGACCGCGGCGTACTTCGTACCGCCTTAGAATCTTTCCGACACACACTTAGCCATTTTTTTAGCCTATGTTCATCACGGACAATAGTGTAAGAATTATTCAGATCGGTCAAGTAGGTAGTTTCGGAGCCTATTCAATACTAAACAAACAAAAAAACAAACAAATAATCAAATCTTTCCTCTTTACAATATTAGTAGGTACATATAACAAAGGGCAGATATAAGTAATTTTTATAATGTAAGTTTTATTACATTTAAACCATGCTATTCAGATTATAAATAAGTAAATTAATAAAGCAAGAAGATTCTCTCATAATGAAAATCTCTACCAAATTATGTAAGCTGCTTAGTAGGTACTCGAATAAAGTCGTGTAAACTTTAAAAGAAAACAAAAGTTTGAAACTACATAATACAGTATGTACAATTTATCCTTCAGACCATCAAACTGAACAACTTTTAATATGGAG
Organism: Agonopterix heracliana; assembly: GCA_963693445.1. NCBI lineage: Eukaryota > Metazoa > Arthropoda > Insecta > Lepidoptera > Depressariidae > Agonopterix > Agonopterix heracliana. Next base: position 9,007,151 of record OY856321.1, read on the forward strand.
TCAACATCGAAATAGTGAAAACTAAATTATTTGATGGAAACCGTCAATGGCTAATCGACCCACCTGTATGAAACAGCTGTTTTTTTTGCGTCTTTATTATTAGCACCATATTGAACGTTGTTCAGTTTGATAGACTAGAGCACCCCCTTCGGTATGTAACGCATTTAAGTTTACATCCTGAATAATATGTATCTCATTTCATTATTTTTGTTTAGGCGGAAAACAAGAGAGCATCACCTTCGACAAATTAAAAACTTAAATTTAAAAAAAGAAGCAACCAGATCCAGAGCTAATACAAATAATTAAAACAACTGATTCAAAAATAGAACGATTCAATTTAAAAAAGAGCACGTAATCGGAACGTTATCGAGTTTTCAATTTAGCGGCTTGATTATCGAAAGGTAAAAAGCGTTGATGCACCTTCCGTGCAAAATGGAACGCATGGGGGCGGCACGCAAGGCATTGTTTATTTTTTATTTTTAAATTAACACAAAGAGTTGTTATAATTGCATTGTTATTAATTTTCTAAGTAATACTGGTGGAACGAACTTAGGTAACTGCGTTATTTTTAATGAGATTTTTACTTTGATTGTTATTTTAGTTTATAATCCTTTTTTAAACTCGTTCAGTTCAACTTCCATTAGCAGTGGTCTTTAGACCGCCTTCCTACTTAAGTTTGATTACAAAGCTTTTTAGGGTTCCGTAACCAAGGGATGGAAACGGGACCCTATTAATAAGCCGCTACGTTGTTCGTAAGTCCTTTCATCCGGCAGTCTGTCTGTCTGTCCTACATATTTAGGGCTGTAATTTTTGAACTGTAATGGCAAGACAGTTGAAATTTTCACAGAATGTGCGTTATTACGGCGCATTTGCTAACAAATAATAAAAATGTCAAAAAGTTAAACATTAAAGGGTGTTTTAAACAAGAAACTAATATTTATCAACGTTTTTTTCTTCTCGCTCTATTCTATAGTAAAAACGGTAATACATACTATCGTCAAACTTCGTGTGACTATAGAACAAACTCTACCGTATAACATAAATAATAAATACCGGCCAAGTGTAAGTCGGTCTCGCGCCAAAGGTCCCGGAGAAAACTAAACTATTTTGTAATTTAATAATTACGTTGTGTTTTTTTTTTTTTTTTTTGTATGTTTTGTGGTGGTGTGGTGCCGAACCCTCGGTGCGCTAGTGCCCGACTCGCACTTGACCGATTTTATTACCTTTTCTGTGTACCTTTACAGCTTAGCTATTCGCATACTTTGACGAAATAATAAGCTCTCGGCCTTAAATTATCAAGATAGACAGTCAAAGCTACGAAAGCGTCGAAAAAAATAGGAACCAGTACTGGTTCCAAAACCCTATACATATAAACGCACACATACATAATTAGTATGGCGCCTCACGCACACCAACCTAAGAAAGTTAGCCCCTTTTGTTTTATACGGAACAAGTGTGAGGCTCATTCTAGACATATACTTTTTCTAAGCTCTCGGCAATATTTTCCAAACCACAGATATTCATATTTTGAATAGCCACATTTCATAATCAGTGCCTAAACTTTGTCCAGTGGTTCTAATGAGATATATAAGTCCGTATAAAGCAGTTGGTACTTAACAATACCATTGGGAATTTATGTCTTGAATTGAAATAACTATGTAAAAATTCTTAATAAGCTCCGTATTCTTATTAATTTACACTTGTTTGCTATTTCCTTTGCCTTATTTTTTATTTGCCGTTTGCGGTTGCGCGAACTATATTTTTCTTTCTATTTTTTACCTACCTTACACTTGTATCTCCTACATGTTTGTACCTTTAATGCATGTTATTAGGTTTGTAGGTTCTGAGACATGGATAGGAGATTGTTATTTTCCTTGCATGAGTTTGATCTCATGTTTTTACTGCATCTGAAGTTTGACATCGCATTTTGCAACTTTGTAACGAAGTGTTTTGGTTTCTCACTTAAAGCAAATATTTTGCATAACAAGAAAATAATAATCTAGTACCTAACTAGGCTATTGGACAAAATTTAAATTATTGAAAGGCATAATATATTCTTATACCTACTTGTATCTCCATACGCTCGCGCCATAAGCTGCGATTTGGATGACATTGTATTTACTCAATGTTTTACTTTTCAAGTTAATCTAGATAGGTTTCATCCCTGAGAAAATCTGTTTTCACACAAAAATACATTATTTTCTACAAATTTTAATTTGGAAGATATTTTTTAACAGTGGTAAAACCTATATAGATTAACTTAGAAAATGCCGAGAAAAGCTAGGACCGCGCAGGTACTTAATTACTAACTAATTCTTAAATATTACTTATTAACAGTAATATTTTCTCAATACGGATATTTGATAAAACATAAATTCTTGATAGGTACCTTATTAGTCAAATACAATACCTCTGCTAACGTCGTTGACTTTAATATTCATATTATATAATTTATAATGTACGATTATTCAATAAAGAATGTTTAAAAACCAATCTAAATACTGTCAGGACAATATTCTCATACAAAAACTTTCACCAATCTTTTATTCATACTTACTCGTTTCAATATTCTAATCGGTTTGTTATTAATGTTATTAGACTATACGTACGTTTATACAGGGTGTTTGATACCACTAGTGAGAAATGACCATTTCATATAGGTTTTTAATACAATATAGAGATTCTGTATAGTACAATAATATTTGATTAATAGTATTTGAAAAGAAATCTTCGGTTTAATGTTTGCTTTTATCAATGAATCAATAGTCGTTTTCTAGAAGTGTCTACAGATAAAGTAACGTGTCTATAGTTTAAAGTATCTTATATAGTAAAATAGGTATCCTATTTCATATTATAGGGTAATTTATTCGGTGTTTAATACCTTATACAAGGTGTTACAAAACTACAAATAAACCTTTAAGGGGGTGGTTTTTCAGTTTGATGGTCTAATCAAACTGAAAAACTTTCACTATGGGACCAATATCGAAATCGCGAAAAAAAAAATTTATGTTCTATACTCTACAAATCGACTAGAGCTAAAATATGTATGGGATTTAAAATTATTTTTTTCTCAGTTTCGATGTTGGTCCCATAGAGAAAGTTGTTCAGTTTGACGGTCTAAACAACCCCCTTAAGAGTTTTAAAAATGTATTGTTACTTAACTGTTTAAATTATCTGTAACACCGAATAAAGATGCTAAGATGTTATGCTATGGTTTTTTCCTGTTGTAAGTTTTATTTTATCTTATTGAAAATGTTTACAATGAACTACACTAATGGATTCTAGCATTTTCCTTCGCTGATTATGAAAATATTTCTATAAAGACAATCAACTCTGACGTGCGCTATACTAGTGTCTTTCTTTATTATGCTAATAGTTTTTAAGGGGACGATTAGACCATCAAACTGATCATTTTTCTTTATGAGACTAACATCAGTTAGATGGTCTCATCATCCGATTAAAAATCCGCCAGCGCATTAAGAAGCTATATCAGCAATCATTCTCTTTCCCGTTTTCCATAATTATGGGGTCGACAAAACTAGCTAACTATAACTTAAGAAAGACACTATATATACAGCTTATTTTTAATGTTGTTTTTTGTCCACGCCAAGCTTAATAATTTATGGTCACAAATCAAAACACCCTGTATTGTTAATACAAACCTTTCACCCAATGTTTCTTGTTTATTTCCTTAGAAAAGCCTTTACTCTAAGTTTATAGTGTTGTCTACAACGACCTAGCAACTCATTATCTTTTTGCTATCCTAGACTCAGTTATGTCATTACTAGCCTGCTATACTGTTACTATTCTTTTCTATTATACTAAGTTTCTTATAGGATAGTAATTGTAAAGACGCCATCAAAGGAGACGGACATGCGGTATTAATTTTATTTTTAATAATGTTTTTTTTTCTTTTTTTTTACCTCGTTAAGTGCATTTTAAATTTCTGTACGAGCTCATCCTCTTTGGACGTTAATCTATAACATTATATTGTAATTTACTTTACACAAGTTTAATGATGAAAGAAACGTTTTTCTTCTAAATTTTATGTCATAATCTAACTCTATTATCTCTGCTAATAAAATGGCGATGTAATTATAACATAGTTAGGACGTTAATTTATGAAGTTATTAAAAATGTAATGCTTCTGCGTTGTTATGAAAAGCTCTACGAGTTTTGTCGTGCTATAAATAACCTTTTTAATCATTACATCTCTCATTCATGTTAATCGACTTTTTAAGATTGCGTTTTCATCCTCGGAGGAGTGACAATGGATGCCAACTGTACAAAATCACAATGATATACTGCAGTGACCATTTTATTAAGCTGTATTCTAATAACAGACTGCATAACGAAATGTAAAATAAAAAAAAAATATTATAACTATTGAAAGAAAAATTATTAAAGATTTGTAAAGTACCTACTTCCAATATCGGAGGTTTATCAAGATCTTTTATGTTTTTACGAAACATTTAACGTATTTTACGAAATTGGTATTTACAAAATGTTAATAATAATTATGTGATTTAATGTGACGTTCATTTGTTTTGTTGTATCTGTTTAAAAAATAAATAACAAAATCATATTAAATTTTCATAAAAAAACACCGGTCTTTCAAATAAAACATTTTCCTGTTTAATTTTACAAATTCCACTCGTTTTATTTTCACATAATATTATTGAAAACTAAAATTAATTAAAAACAACAGTATTAGAGATTTTGTATTAATTACAGATAATATATCGTAACTCATGTAGAAAATACTTTCTAGATTTATGACTTTATTGTAGTCATAAATGTGATCGTAAAATATTGGATTGCGCCCGCGCCGCCTCAAGTCCTGACATCCATCGGGTAAGGCGACCCAACAGCTTTAGACTGGACATAAATTGTTTTAAACTTAACGATATGCAAAGGAATACTGGACAGGTAAAAAATTAAGTTACATACACTCAGTTGCAGAAACTCCCATTAAAGTTAATCTTCCATTAAATCTCTTGCTTCACTTTTTGTCTTGTTGACGTAGTAAAAGCTAGCAAGAGATTTAATGGAGGATTAACTGTAATGAGCGATTCTGAAACTGAGTTAACACTCAGACAAAAGGTTCATTAGAAGTTAACACTAAAATTCAAAACGTTGTTTCCTATCTTCAAATAAAATGGGATTAAAAATTAATTAAAAACTGAAAACGGCCTATCTTCTTCCATCTTCAAATACAGGGTGAAATCGATATCATTAGCATCCTTTTAAAGTAAGAGTCTACCCATCAAACCGAACAACTTATACTATGGGAGCTAACAGATCGAAACAAAAAAATCTGCTGTTTGTAGGCGCTGCAGTTTAGTTTTGAACAGAAGATGTTTTTTGCTCCTATCAGTTTTGCTCCCATAGTCAACGTTGTTCATTTTGATGGGTGAACTCTTAGTAATGATATCAATTTCACCCAAGAAAATATTTTTCGGATATCGACCCCTAAAGGGTTACCTACAAAACGGGGATTTGAAGTTTTTCGAAACACACGCGGACGAGGTCGCGTGTAAAAGCTAGAATTATTATACACATATAAGTAAGTGATTGTCTGGATTGTAAATTTATCAATCTTCAGTTTTGTAACATCTGTAAAAATGTGATTAAATGAAAAATGTATAATTATAGAACTGTAAACAAAACTTATAATAATTACAAGTCTTACACCCGTATTCCATGTTGTTTTCTGTACATTTCCTTAGTGGAGGACGTTTTTGGCATAATTTGTATGACAAAAATATCCTCGACTCGAGCGAGGAAGTCTCAAGAAAATAACTAAGAATACGGGTGTTTCGTAATAAAACTCGAAAGAAAATTATAAAACTGGCTAAGTTTTTTTTAAATTACAGTTCAGCAAATACATAGGTACATCTTCCGTAAGTAACAAACAAATAAAATATATAACTTGTATGTACTGAAACATCTTTGCAACAAAATAATGTAACCGTTATTGTTCCTACGCAACTTTACAATCGATCTAAGGCAGGCTGTGGAGTTCCAGTTTTTATAGCCGCTACCTTTGAAGAAATCCCCTCACACGAGTCATATTCTAACGTAATAAGAATGAAATTGGCCTGGTGCGCGGGACAACTTATGCTTCCACCTAACTTTAGATCGTCTATGCAGCACCTTATAAGGTGCGTCCACATAGGATTTCTTGCAAAACCCTACCTGATTGTCGACTGACGTTAGAGTTGGATGAGGTTTTTAATTTAAAACTAGAAACGTTGCTAAATACACCGACAAAAAGAAAGATAAGTACAGTCTTCAACAGTTATTCTATGGATATTCACCCACTGGTAGAGTCATCGCCATTTTCCCTTCCTTTCCACTTCTAACTAACGGGCTTGCACTGACAAGAATGGTAAGCACATGCGATACTGAATGAGTTAGAATGAGACAGGACTACACCACTGCCTACTATCGTTTCGCCTTCCTCCCGCTCTCCACGAGGGGTTGAGTAAAAAATTGTGTTTAGGGAGCGATACTGTATGTAGAAGTAGAACTATACTCTTACGGTACTAGAGTACCGTAGTATTTCTTATATAATGTAGTATCGGCGCAAAAATTATGACTTCTCTTTTCATTCATCTTAGTCTCACGTTATCTAGTTTGCCGAAATACCTGGCCAGTAAAATACAGTAACACTGTCATTAAACTATTAACAAAAACAAAAAAGGCACTTCTCTACACACGTGTAATCTTTCATACAATCCATCCATCTCGTTCTTAGTCTTCCTCTCCTTTCGCAGCCATCCATATAATGGCTAAGAAAAAGAAGAAAGAAAAAAGAAACACTTTCCCTCTGTAGGTAGAGTAAATTGAAATGTATGTAAAATAAAATGTATTCGTGTTATTTGAGGTACTTACAATTTACATTTTTGTGATGACATAATTTTAATAGTGCAATATTCAAAGCAATATTTACTTAGTATTTATGTCACCGGACTAAGTTGAATTGTTCTAACTGCCTAAATCAAAACGTATTTAACTTACCAAGTCCTAGTTCAGTTAAGTCGCCATATTAATATCACTTGAGAACCAATTAAAATACTAAATCATAATAATATCTAGGAATTTCTTCTAAAAAATTATCGATAATTGGGTCAACGTTTCGTACCAACTTTTAACAAACACCAAACATAATAAAATAGCCCTTTTCAAAGCGTGTCTGGTTATTTAATACCGCATCAAACTATTTTATCGTCGCAGACGCACATCCGCGGTCAACTAATGGGCTTATTAGAATCACTATTACGTTTCTGAAGTGTGTGAGGGAAACTTAGACTCTCTATAGTTTTGTAACACCTTGCCGGTGCACTGAGTAAGGATCTGTTTAAACTGGCTGGGAATAGTAGACACAATATAATTTTGTGTTGCTTGAATTCTATTAAACACTATTTATGTTATTCATATACAGCATGAAGGATGTACAGACATAAGTATTATAAATAGAACACGAAGTATGTATAATTATGTGTAGTTATAGTAATAAAAAAATAAAAATAAAAAATAGTTTAAAAAAGGGCCTGGCCTGTGCCTTGCAGTGGAATCTACATACTGATAATGTGAAAATAAAGAATCATAGATTCATAATACTTCTAGATAACGGTTTAAGAATCACCTAATGCAACACAAAAAGGGCCAGGAAGATTAAAATGTGTGCAAACATGATAGCTTATACGTAATACAGCAATTGAATAAATTGGAAATTGAATCCCAAAAATTTTCTTTTTTTATCATGAAAGTGAATTGTAAATTTTTCACTATGAAACAGAATATACAACAGTGTGAAAGTGACTTAAAATAAATGTTATAGTGAACACAGTAAATCTGGTTTTCCTCAATTTAAGTCGCATTCCTAGACGGTCTATTGTTCTACAATATTATAAAGATGTTTATGTAACATATTCCACGAAATCTTAGTCATAGGAATTCCATCTTACAAATTTGTATTATTTTCCGTTTAATACAAGTCTTTAAAGATTAAATGCTTTCGGACTTAAGTCTTACGTAACTACAATTTTCTTAGAAATTGTTTTTGACACAATCGAAACAATTTAAGTAAATATTTCATCGTAGGCAAACGATGATATACAGAGTCCTTCTTAATATGCTGACGCTTTTTTAAGAAGATGATCAGACCATCAAACTGAACAACTTTCTCTATGGCAACAACATCGAAATCGCGAAAAAAAAATCTTCTGCTCCATACAAAACTGAAAACCTACTCGAGCCAAATGTATGGGACAGCTGATTGCGATTTCGATGTTGGTCCTATAGAGAAAGTTGTTCAGTTTGATGGCCTGTACATCACCTTAAAAAAGTGTCCGCATATTAAGTTGGACCCTGTATAACGTAACTTTGACCGAAAAATAAGCAATAGGTATTTTATTATTTTATTGCTAACTTTTATTGCGCGCTATACATATAACCAGCGTTACTTTTACTTTGTATTGTCAAATGTAGAGTATGTATACTGTGCATAGATATAAGTGTCTAAGGAAGGAGTATTAGGAAAACATCGTGAGGAAACCTGCATGCTTCAATTTCTATAAATGTATTGTACCCACTGTCAATTATAAGCGGCGAAGGGCTCACTCCCCGTCACACTGGACAGAGTTTCGGTACTACTAGTGAAACGTGGATGTTCTGTGGTTTCAGTATATCTCTGACTACAGCCTCGGGGAATATAGTTGTGAGCATAATATGTATCTTGATGCCTGTTTAAATGATTTTAATGGCACTTTTAATTAACATAACACGGTCGGTAAATGGTAACTCCCAAACTTTTCTCTATTTTTATTTTGAATTAAATGAGAATCTGCTGTTTCATTTACTTGTGTCATAGAAAATATACTTGCTTGTGTCGAGTAGGTACTAGGTACTGCAGTTTTGTATGGAACAGTAGTTTTTCTTTTTCGCGATTTCAAATTTGACTCCATAGTGAATGTTGTTCAGTTTGACAAATAACACTGAAAAAAAATGTACACTGACTGCAAATTTTAATTCAATTTTGTTTCTTCGTTGTCATTGGCATCATAATTATGCGTGGGATCTATACCAACGTGATCAAAATTGACCAATTGATAAAAATTGGTTCAGAGCTTAAACCGTAAAAACTAAATAAACCGACAGACATACATACATACTTTTTGCTTTTATAGTACCTACCTATTAATATATTAATACACTACCAGCTTTTATTTATGTAGTCATTTGATACTATTTTTGATACTGGGTTTATTATACGTATCTACTTGATGTTATTGATGTTGTAAATTATAGGATTAAAATCCACTGATGTTAATGAAACATTTGATTCAACTCCAAGCAAGTTATGCAATAAAACAGGATACTATTATAGGCTTCAGTACAAGAATTCTTGAAAAAAATAATTGTATAGACCATTTTGAGCATTTTCTTGCATTTTTTTTTTTTTTTTTTTTTTTTTTTTTTTTTTTTTTCTTAAATCATAATATTTATTTACAAAGAATTAAATACTAATTAATAATAAAATGTAACAGAATAGATTATTATATACAATTAGATAAAAAACAATTTATAATATAATATGGAAGAAATGAAGACAACAAGAATATAGAAATAAAAACCAACTTAAAGATAAAAAAGGCCGTCAGGTGCATCTCCGCGAGACATGGTACCAAGCATGCTGGCAGCGTTCCCTCTTTGGATGGTCAAGCTAATGCGTTGGCCAAGGAAGCTGCCAGCTCTACGATCACCGGTTGTTTCGCGGAGACGCATCGACAGCTCTTTAATAGCCTTATGGATAACAACTTTTGCCAACTTAATTTATTCTTATATTAATAACTTCAAAGATACAATAGAATGATAAATGAAAACCATAATTGCGTTAAAACATTTCCATACGATTTTCATTATTGTATTCTTTAAGATCGTGACCGCATCTGCAGTAATACGCATTTTATATAAGTATTTATAACTTCGCAAAGACGTCCGTAGTAATTCATAATGGACTATTGTATGGATAACAATGAGGAAAATACTTTGTTATATCTATAATACATTAGTGTCTGTGTAATTGTTGTTGTTTGTGCCGGATAGGTGTAATATGGATATATAATTTATACAGGCCCATATTAGTAATAGAAAAATGAAACATGTGTAACGATCATCTCATCATTAGCCTATCGGTTGTTTAAGAGTAACTAAGTTAATGATATTGATGTATAAAGCACACTATTTTGTTGCAAAAACATAATACAGTTGATTACAAAACTATTTACAGTGTTTTCATTAAAAATCCATTGATTTTATTTTAGTGGGGGACAACAATAACATATTTTCCCGATGGCCCCCAGTGGCGGACGCGGGGGGACAGCAATCATTTTTTACCCGTTGTCCCCCACTGGGGCCGAGACCGTGGGGGATACCGGGAATAACCCATAAATATTACAGCATCTAAGTTTTTAAAAACATAAAATTGAATAAAAATCCATGAAATTAAATTTTCTCCTTAAATAATTTCTGAATATGCAAAAAGCTAGAGTTCGAAACATGTTTAAAAAGTTAAGCTTTAATAATATTAAAAACAGATGTTAAAACAGGTGTCTATTATCGAGGATTACGAAAAATTATGGAAATCTTAACCTGCGAATATTAAATCCTAATAAATCAGAATTATTTATATACTTACTTATAATTCTAAAATAATACCATTATTAACCTAACCAGCTGGTTGAGAATAGGCAAAATTAGTAAATACTGCCATAAAACTGAATTTAATCCAACTTAATTGGCATATTAGAGAAACTATAGCTACAACACAACATGGGAAATGAGAATAAACTACTACAATTTCTAAACAGGGTGTAAACATTTCATTACTATAAAGGGTGTACTGAAAAACTTTCCCCCAGTGGCCTAGGGAAAAACAGCAAAAACAAAATTTCAACTTTTCAAACAAACGTTTGATCAGCTGATTGCATTGATAATGGCAAGACAAACGGTCATGAACTCATGAATTAATGATACTAAAAATCTTGGGGAAAGTTGTTCAGTACGAGTAGGTACAAACACCCTTTTTATGCGATGTAAATCGGAGGAGGTTTTCAAATCGACGCGTACATATATTATATATTTTTTTATGTATGACCACGTATCACTTTTTACAGAGTAGTCCGATTTTGATAATTCTCTGTTTTTTTACTCTACTCTACAGGCTGTTAGTGTAGTGTAGACTTACACCCAAAGCTGTGACTAAAGATTGTTTCTAGATTTAGAGTGACTTGCGCCAAAAAGTATTTAGCTATAAACATATTTAAATATGACACTGTCGCTGTCATTAGTATATGCAGTGAGACACCAAGCTTCACTAAATATTTTCAACCCTAAATCCTTTTTACCCGACTGCGCAACACAAAGGAGGATATTGTGTTTATTAGTCCACCCTATTTAGTAACATGAAAAAGAAGCTAAAATAAAAGTTGAAACAAAAATTATAGATATTGTGATAAGTAACCTTTAAAGTATAAACAAGAATAGACCACGAAGTACGCTCGTTCATCTCATCACTGACATACTGACTGACATTATATTTATACGCAGTAGGGTGTCTGAACAACAATTAATATTACGATGGTGTAAGTATAATACTATACTTTTGTTTGTATAATAAAATAATACAGGGTGTAAATTTAAATAATACATATTAAAGGTGGTGCTCAGACCATCAAACTGAACAACTTTCACTATGTAGCCAACATTGAAAAAAAATCACCTATTTCATACATTTGGATCGAGTCTCTATTAGGACTTTTTCTATGGAACAATAACTATTTTTTTCGTGATTTCTACTTTGGCTCCATAATTACAGTTGTCCAGTTTGATGGTCTGAAGTACTCTCATTAATGTGTAACCCATTAAATTTTACACCGTGTATGATGGATGAGGCATGACGTATAGTGTTTGTTATGGAATAGTCATATACATATACTCACGACCATATTCCCTATCGGAGTGGTCAGACGCATTGCTACAACTATATACCAGGCTGTCTCACATGCAGTTGTTATAAACCTCACTTTTAGAGTTTCAAGATGAAATGACGTATCAAGATGTAATAAGTAGTTAGCCATTTGCCCACACTGCACAAGAAACCCTTATCCCTTAGTCACGGTCATACGAAATGGGTCGGTCCATTCTAAGCTAACCGGCTGGATGGCGTGGTACAGTCAAGACCTTAGATAATTTTTTGACTGCAATTTAAAACTGACATATTATTACACCGTTTTCAAAAAATTACGTGAATTCGAACCAAATGTTAAAATATACAGGGTCCTTCTTAACATACTGACAGTTTTTGAAGGGGATGACCAGACCATCAAACTGAACAACTTTCTTTACGGGACCAACATCAAAATCGCGAAAAAACAATCAGCTGTCCCATACATTTGTCTCGAGTATGTTTGCTGTTTTGGATGGAACAGTTTTTTTCGCCTTTTAGATGTTGGTGCCATTGTGAAAGTTGTTCAGTTTGACGGTCTGATCATCCACTTAAAAAAGCATCAGCGTAAGAAGGACCCTATATGCAGAGTACCGAATGGAACATTATTTTCGTTCGTAAAGATATTTTTAATTATACATCGTAGAGTCGTAGATTACCATTTACCCAAATCTCACTTTACAATCTCGATCAATCGAGAACCAACAGTAACCACTCACATCACGACATAGAGGATGAGACGACAGGTGCGAGCATTATGATGATTGAGCCATTGTTTCCCACGACCCTTACTTGCGCTTGCGCATGCGATTGTTAGAGAGCTTTGTTTCTTACGTCATAGATAGATAGGATACAAGTACGTTCACAGATAGATTATATATGTTATCTTAGAAGGAACAAGGTTTGTTTTGCAATGTTTTTGTGGGTGAACGGCTTGCCACTTATAATAATTTAACACGTTTTTCTAACCCGGTACCTACCTGTCAGCCTATAAACGTCCCACTACAAGGCACAGGCCTAAGGAGGGTGTATGAGAATTAGGCCACCTTGCGTGCCCAATGCGGATTGGTAGACTTCACAAACGCATCAAAATTTCTTCTTCAGCGTATACAGATTTCCTCGCGATGTTTTCCTTCACCGTTTGAGAATAGTCGGTATTATGTAGGTACATTACATAAGTTAGAAAATCTCATTGATACAGTCAAGAGCACGTCAAGCTAGACACCTTGGATTTCGTACTGTTCTTATGGCGTTCGAATAAAGAAACAATATCGCACTTCGATTGTCAAGGTTGATGTGCTCTTGACTGTACATGGCATGTCTTCCATGTGGATTCGGACCCAAGGGATTAAGTGTCCATACCTCTCCGCATCGTGACACCTATGCTCTCCATACCCTTTAAAACCATGACATAATAAAGCTAAAATAAATCTGGTTACAAAGTCATAATGTAAAATAATAGTCAGAAAATCTAGGAAGAGATCAACACAGATACAAACATAGCCGCAAATAAAACTGATATTAAAACCCCTTGACATTCAAAATATATGTCGTAAATTAAATTAAACAAATACACATAAACTAATATTCAGTTTTTTCCACCTCTCGAATCTTCTGCATAAGATGGATGGCATGTCAAATGCTTTTAATTGTCATAATTAATTGGTCCAAAGCTGACTAAACTTATGAATTACAAACGAATTTCAACATTATGACGTATGAAATAAGATTTTGATTAATGACAAATGTGAAGCACTTTTTTCGAGGTTCGCTTTTAATATTGATTTAACAAGCTAATTTTATCTTTATATCTTTTACAATAGGGTTTTGTTGAAGTTTGAAAAGAGAAGCTTTGTGAAAAACCCGCTCGTTCCAATACCTGTTATGAGTAGATAATTTTGTCGTCTTTTGTTTTAAATTTATCATAGACACCTTCTTTGTAAAAGGCGCGACGAGATTATGGAAACAATAAATTATACAACTTATCTTAAAATACCCTTATGTCAACATTGTCTCTTCTGGGACTACATATTCTATTTCGGAATGTCATTTCAAGGAAAGATTATTTTACTAAACTTTCAGTTTATCAGAACTAAAGATTAGCAGTTCTTTTAACTACTTTAGCTTATGACTTTGCAAACTTAGGTGGAAATACAAACATGTTTCAAAATTTTGATAAATGTGATGTGAAAGTTACAATATTTCTATGTTCGTTTATATCTTAGGTATTATATTGGCTTGCAAGAAATTCATACATAACTAATATACACGTTTTGTTACTATTACTTTCAAAGTTTAACTCTTACAATAAAAACTGCATTTATTTTCTAAACGACTCATATTAAAATTAGACCTATTAAAAATACTATAACATAGAACAATTTGGTATCATAAATGTAATAAAATAGATACGTCCATTCTCTATTCGTTAGTGATTGTTTCGGCCCGAGTGGGCAGTAAGCAATAGGGATGTTACGAATATGAAATGTCGGATACTATTTCGGATACGAGTAGAAGTTAATACCTACAAGAACTTGCAATATAATAATTGTGTTTGTAACCTATAAAGGAATTGATAAATGTGAGCACTGCTATCAACTTTAACTACATTTTAAACTGAAAGTTACTAGTTGTAGGTAGCAATGTAACCACCCCGAAAGGGATTACGGTCATGAGTTTATGTATGTATGTAGGTACGTTGAATTGAAACCTACAGTCCGCAAGTATTAAAAATAACCTACACTCTCATAAATATTTTCTAAAAGGTATACTTATTAGATTGAATGACACGAACGAAACCGTGCATTAAGCTGAAAATTTAGCTCTATTATCCATTTATAGATAAAACTCAGATAACAAAATTATAACTGGCAGCAATCAGTTAAAAAATACTTCTAAAATATCCATCACCTCAATAACGTTTCTTGTTTCAGTTACAGCTAATAAAAACACTGTTTTCGAATCTTAAAGATCGGATATTTCATAAATTCGGTTACAAATAAAGTAACATCCTTTACCAACACTAGAAAACGCTTTTTACCAAATTTAACGACGCTCAAAATGGTGAAGCTATTACAAAGAGCAATAAACAGTCAGTTTCATTACAATAAGGTTTTAAATTCGCCTACGATTTGTCGAATGCCTTGTTAAATGGCTTGGTAGTAGGATTTTTGGAAGCTTGACGAATTTTGTTATAATTTTTATATTTCACCTTGAGTCGAAATTAGTTTATAGAGTATTTTGAATCCGTGCACATTTTTAGGTAATATTGTCTGGTGAAAGCGTTACAAGTTTTAAATACCGAATTGAGTACTCTTTTTTTTTATAGAAGGGCAATTTGTTGTTAATTTTTTATTTTTGAAATAGAAATAGATCATTTTCCAAAATACTTTGTGAAAACGCGTGCAAAAGTTTGTTCGTCGATAAAACCTTATTAAAGTTTATATAGTTAACTTATTTTCTACTTATACTTATTGTCATAATTCAAAGATAAATGTTTGAGTAACTGTATTTAGTAGAGTTGACTTGAATGTGAGCTATCTGTATTTTGTTTTATTTCAATTTCAGGGGTACCTGATTATATAGAAAGTGCCTAGCCAGGCATTCTATCAAGTTGAATGGAAGCAAAGCCAAGGCGAGGCAAATCAAACAGGCACTGCCGTACTTTTTCTCGAATGCCTTCGGTGTATTTTTGAATGCGTAATAACATGCATATAACCATGACAAATAATTATTTATTTATTTTTTAAGTCATACACAACAGAATACATTCATTAAAGTGCTAAATTACATGGCTAATATAAAAAATAGTAACTAGAATGAATCTCAAAGCGTGTATACACAGCTTATTAAACGCTTACAAAATTAAAAAAAAATACATTTGGTCAAAGATTAAGATCGGTCAAGGTAATTTAGACAATACACGGTACACCCACATTGAAAACTGCAAGACGAACATTATCCATCAGTTTTTCATTCATTACAAATAAAGTGACAAAACTAATGCAGCTTTTATCGTGTGGGACGACACTTGTCTTAATCTCGACTGTCAAAATGTCATCCGACACTCCGCTCATTGTCTTAAGAAAGCTGTTCAAATACCAAGATTGTAGATGATATTGTTACTTTTGATTTTTATTAGCCATAAAAAGCTCCACCTGACTCTTCCTACAAACAGCTCCAAATAGCTTATTCGGCTCATTTATAGCTTTATTTGAGTTGTAAACTTTTAGAAAACTTGCAAAGTGTTGATATATTAAATTGACAGTCGAAACTATTAATTAGAACGGCAATTTTTATGTCCAGTAGTTTGCGGTGTCATAAACAAAAACTATAATTTTGCATGAGATTTTGACCGTTATTTCGACACGGTTTGGAGAATTTGGTTTTTAAATCAGTATCGTTTGATTTTTTAAATCAACGTAATAAAAACATTTACAGTACGAAAGTTTACCTACATGTCATACTATTATTATTCGTGGGTAAATTAGCACTTGTTTTCACAAAAAAAGGTAAAACTTGATTTAAATATTTTAATGGCTATTTATAGTTTCTAACGTATATAATATTCGTAAATCATTTATTTGGTACCTACATAAATTTTATTGCTGACAGCTAAGTTTCCATAGATGCCATATTTATGCTGTAATGCCATCGAGGCTGTATGTATTCGTAACTCCATTTTGTTACTGTAAATGTTATAACTATGCGGTAGTAAAAAGTCACTATTAATCAAATGAAAGTCTTTGTTCACTCATGGCTATTTTTAGTAAAATGGTTTAATTTAGTACTGCCACAAGTTAACATTTTTATTTAAGGTAGGTACTAGTAACATCACTGGCCTAATATGCCTTATACCTTCTTTGCTTATCAGTACCAGCATGTGTTGTGTGCTATGCATATTTCAGATGTTAATTAAATCGGTTTAGCTATTTCACATGCAATTTAACATTGTTAACTACCAGTTTGTAACCCGATCTTGGTATCATCATTATCATCATCAGCCTGTTATATGTCCCACTGCAGGGCACAAGCAGGCCACCACGCGTAACCAATGCGGTTTGGAAGACTTTACACACGCATCAGAATTACTTCTTCAACGTAGGTATGCAGATTTCCTCACGATAATGCTTTCTTTCACCGTTTGTAAGCAGCCGGTATTACGTACATACGGCGACAGATCAAACTACCCATAGTTGAACTCTATGATCATGGACATAAGGTCCAACTATGGGTAGGTTGATCTGTCGCCGTGCGTATATAAGTTAGAAAAACTTGATATAATAAGATTTACCGTTTAGGTTTTGAAGTTACAGCCCTGGCACTGATTAGATTTTCAATACATTCTCACGGCTGTGTCCCATTGGGGTAGGCAGAGACAATTGATTGACATCGGCTACGATCCTGACATATCTCTTTTGTTTTTGTATAATACTAATTTAAACGAAAACTATTTCATTTTACGTTGACTTTACTAATATTCATTGTAAATTAAAAATGAGTTGACGCGTCTATCAAAACTACTTAAATCAGCTACCTACTTAAGAACGTCAACCTTCAATCGAACACAATCGAAATCCATATTAAAGGCTGTATTCTAAGTGGTAAAAAAAACCTCTTTAACAACGACAACTGTCAAATGACAGGCGTGGGCGCTAAAGGGACGCCGCCGTTTGTACTTATTCTTTTTATTTGCCGCTGCTGCGTGCGTAAAGACAGTATTTTCAAAGCATAGAATAGGGAGCGCAAAGATAGCTTGCTTCTTACAAAAGGTTTTAAATAATGAACACAATAACAGAACAACCTGTAACATCAGTAAGAAAACGATTAAGCCCATAAATACTTAATTAAAATATAAAATTTATGGGAAGTAATACCCATTTTTTTTAAATAAAAGTTTTATTATTATAATAATCTCGTACCGATTATAGCATTATGCTCACGACTATATTCCCCGAGGGGGTAGCCAGAGATATTCTGAAACCTCAGAACATCCACGTTTCACCACTAGCACAGAGGATTATCCACTAGTACCGAAACTCTGTCCAGTGTGATGGGGGGTGGGTTTTAAACGTGCGATTTTCAAGATTTACTTTTACGACAACTGATAACAAAATACTAAGGTTTTTTGGCTCTGAAAATATTGCAAAATTGGACTACAACTACTACGTCGGCTGTTGTAAAAAGGGCAAACATTTTAAATGGCATATTCATTGTTTTATTTTGGAACAGCCGACGTATGTAGGTATTCTTTAATAGCAAACAAAATAAAATTATTGGTGTAATAAAATAATGAAATAAATTAGATAACTAAAAAAAACCAGACGAACAATATTCTTTTCGTTCAAATTGACATTTTTAGGTAAGATAACGCGACAAAGCCTATAGTCCACTTCAGATACGAAAGCACTTTTGATTCTGCCATATTTGAAGCGTTCATTGTATATCTAGCTTTTTAAATTCTAAGATACAACGTTATAAAAAACTTAATTCTCACGTCCACTGCGGAAATGGAATCCAAATTCACATTTCGACCAATCACCTTTTGATGTTGGACCACAATATCCTTCATTGATTGAATTAATAAATTACAATTTATATCTAACTATGCACTTTAAAAGACAAATGGATATCCAAAATAACTTTAAAATGCGTATTTTATTTCCAAATAGTGTTAATTACGAAGATTCGTATGGAAATGTATCGATTCTAAAGCGCTTTGTATAAAATTGTGAGAACTGCCCATTTGATTCCAGATGCATAAAATATGGTTCGGTCTTCTTTGTAACATTGATTGGAATGAATAAGATTAAGTATTTCGATGGACGGTTCATGAATGAAATAAGTTCAGCAGCTATTTGAGATGTTTGAGATGATGTAATCGAATGAATGAAATCAGATAGCTTGACACAACTGTGATGGGCTAAATAGGAACCATCTTTTAAGAATACCTAACTACCTACAGTTGTAATTTTTATCTTTTAGAATACTCATTTAAGGTTTTGAGTTCCATAATTTTATGTCATACATACTCGTACATGAATGCATATAAAATGAGATTAGGTACAGCAGCATTTTTCTCAATCCGTAATTTTACTAGAGTAAATTGGCTTATTCTCACTCAGAGAAGCCTATTAATTAATAAATAGTCCTACTAACCTAATAACACGCATAAAGAAACCCCAGTCCTAATATAGAAACATTAGTAGAACAATTGACACGAAAAGAAGAAGAACAAAATAGTCTCGAGCATATTATATGCTGCTGCGCTAATTCTCCTTTACTACATTTTATTAGAATGTAACAAAAGATGACATGCTTCTCATGAAGCAAAATAGACCCAAATATAGTCCACCCAAAGTGAAGACAGTCTCTGCCAAGTACACAGGGAAAAAGGCGTCTATTTATACCAGGTAAAACTTTCTTCGTCTGAAAAATTTTCCAGTGCCTATTCAAAATGTTAGTTTTTTTATCTCCGCATTGTTAATGATTAATTTGTTGCCTATAAAATATTTATTATTATTTTTTTAATTTGCGAAATATTTATTATGTATCTAATCCATCCATATCATGTAGCATCAGGAACATCATAAGAATGATCCTAACAACCGGATATTGATAAATAGAAATATTGATGTTGGACACGACTCCGTTAAATTGCATCATTGCAAACAAGGAGATTGCTAGTACATTTCATTTCCTTAACAAAAGGATTTGTTATTTGTATAGACTGATTGGTGATCGAACGTCGAATAATAAAATGATTTAACAAAAATTATTAAAGCAATAATTACTGTTACAGTTTTAAATGTTTGATATTATTATGTAGAACAAATTATAAGGAATGAATGGTTTTACTGGTACTCGTCATATATTTATTGAATAAAAATGAGAAAATTACAATAATAAACGCAAAATGAAATGCTTACCGACATAATGATTAATATAGGTACTAGTAATAAATTAAAATAAGTATTACAATCACAATAAATACATAATGATTATCTTAATAATCAAAGTCTTTAAACGGAAACTTTTTTTATCAAAATTGAACCAAATTGTTTATAATTATAACCTGAAAACATCATACAAATTATAATAATATGTACCTGCAGGTTGAAGGTTTCAAGTCCCGTCGAATCATGAATTCTACAATTTTTAATTTGATTTGGTCATTTGGTTCTCAAAATACAAATTAATAATTAACATCAAAAATAACAAATATTTAAGAGAACAAATTAAACCACTCGCTATTCAATTACCCTAATCTAACCGTAGAAAACAACTACGAAAATTCGAACCTAACCGCGAAACCGTTCTCAAAATTATCTCACTGCAGTCCACTCCACATGAGAAGCACCTTGACAGCTATGTATTACGTACTAAATTAGCTTAAAACGCGAAACTTCAAATGTGGAACAAACTACCTCAATCAAATGAACGAATGAAGGTAAACGCAGGGAATGAAGAACGAATGATATCTAATGCGCTCACTGATGAACAAGGAAGCGAGATTGGCAAATTGCTTGACCATTTACAATAGTAATGGTCGGTAGCCAGCTGTTCATAAACAAGGCAATTTCTACCATTTTGCATGTTTTCTGAAATTGTTTTTCTAGTTGGCGGTTGTGAATGTTGTGATACGGGATGAGAGTTTTGATAGATGTGCTATGTGTGTTTCGCCAGATTGCCATTCTACTATATTATGTTAAGATCTTCCGTCAAATTTTGTGTCTCTTCAAACTTCCACACTAAAATTCTTTAAATTTTAATCATCAGGAACTACCACCCAAAACATGGAATGTGAATCACTAAAATATAAATTAATATAAAAATGTGTATGTTCACTTTACACTTTGACACCATGACAATTGCAATATTAACAATACAAATTATTTGTGTATATAATCATTATTAACAAAAAGAATTTAATTAAGAATAAAATGAATGAATTAAATGTTTCTCATGTTATGGTTATGGCGCATGGATAAAGAATGGGATCGATCAACATTTAAAAAAAGTTGGTTGTCACGGGACGCTCGGCAGATGTGAAACTTCTCCCAATTTTTTCGAACTTCCACCACACAAAAAGGTTGCAGATCAGAATTCAAAGCCCTCCCATAAGAAGTTTCACTTCAAAACATATGTTTTGTTCAGACTTCTCAAATAGTCGATTCAAGAAAGAATCCCTACCTTCCTATTCTATTCTTTGTTTCAGTAACTCACACTTTGCGCAAATAGATAGTTTATTCATAAATTATTCTTTTTCAAAAAGAGGTCAATGTTTGAAACAAAATTGACATTTCTCTCTCTCCTCCTTCTACTTAAAATTTATGTCAATTTTCAGTTTAATTTGAAGTTCAAAAGAAAAAATATGATAAACAGACACACTATTGCATAAATTTTATTATTATTAGTGTGGATAAAAAGCGAACATCAAACGTTGAATATAACAGCACAGAAAACACGGAACTTAATAATACGAAGACCATTGATGTCTTAATCTAAACCTAGCTATTGTACTTTACAACACAAGTAAACTATAATATAGGCACAACACAAAAGGCTCAGACAATCACTCTAAAGTTATTGCCACATCCATTGAGGATACTAAACACAAACATGACGCTGTAAATGAAGATTCAGTTATAAACTCAAATGTAACCTTACCGCATAACATTACTCCTTGCGGTACACCCACCAACAAAACCAGACCTCTCATACCAACAACAAAGTTCCTTGATGAGATGTCAAGCTTCACTGGGCAGGAAAGTGCGCTCACCAAATAAACCAGACCTCTTGTAAAAACTATGAAAGTTTAACAAAGAGGTAACTTTATACTGGTCGTTAAATCTACCACATAATAATGACCTATATCAATCTTCTACATTGTTGGGCTTAGAGGTCAGGCTAGACTGGCATTAAAGTTTTAGTAGGTAATTGTAACTGTAGCTTTAATGGTTTCAGTATTTAGATTTGCTTGATGAAAATGTCTTTATTAAAATGTGAGAAAGTACATTGTACATTGTACAACTTTAATACCTACTATTCGGTGATTGGAACTTAATTGTAAAATAGCTTTATAATCGTGCATATAGAACGATCTTTGATCGAAGTACTTATCTCATGCGTGATTTGTTAATTTTTTTGTTTGTTTGTTTAGAGTGGTAAAGCCTAGCCAGCCTAGCCAAATTAGCCGTTAGCCAGTACAATGTCTCTTGTTTTTTGTTTAAATTATTATTACCTATGGATTTTTAGGAAAAACCACAAAAATGTACAGTAAATTATTGAGAATATTGTTTAGTTTTTTTTCCAATGTCAATCAAGCACTCAACTAAGATTCAATGTGTTTTTACACTTTCAAAATAAGATTGAAGTATTCTAATTTTAGGTACAAATGAAAAAAAAAGTAGGTAACTTAGGTACAAATATAACGATTTTAAACGATTAACAATTTTAAATTACTTAATTCATTTTTTTTACAATTTCAATCATTTTCATAAATAAATAAATCTTGAATTTTAAACAGCTTTGTTCCTGAACCCGTACGTACACCAGCAAGCTTTCTCTTCATCACTTTTTATTCGTTTGTAGGATTCAAATGTCATCTCATACTGCACTTAGAAAAATACAAAGAATTTACTTGATGCAACATATTATTGTTGTCGAGAATTAAAGAAGAATTCTTATAAAGTTACTTAGCTTTAAACGCCTCCATAAAACTACGATGGTGAGAAAGCAACTATTTTCTTTACATTTAAAAAGCATTAAACCAAAAGCAGTTTAAATATTTCAAATTATAATCATTAGCGTTAAGTTAAATACACATTACACACTCTCTACAAAAAAAAATTAAAGAGTCAAAGTACATTCCAAAGATGCTCATCCTACACGTTGTGAGAAAAATCCAAAAACAAAAATGTCAAACAGCGATTTAATTTATTCAAATTAGAAATCGAACCGCGACCGAAATCGTTGACAAAATGACTTTATCCAAAGCCAGGCATTGTTGAAAAGCAATACGACTATTGTGAAACCGACCATATTTCACTCATTTATTATCGTGTCACAGCTTAAAAATTGAATAGAATATGTATAAAATTCGGTTTTTAGTCGATTTAAAACTGCGACTTACAATTTATTTTACATATTCAACGTTTACTATTGTTGTTCATTTTGTCCGGTTTTCGCGAATTGTGGGAACCAAATTTTTTTCTTTATGTTTTGACAAGTCCGTTAGAAGATCAAAATGATTTATTGCTGATTAAAAAACGTCCTTCTAAAGACCGGTCCTCTCCGGATATGAGCATTCACACCTGAGCATTCGAAATAGAGGTATGGAGGTGCTACTTGGGAATGTTACTCCATTGAAAAGGGAAGATCTTCCACCAGGCTTAGTGTGAAGCCTGAGGACCGGCCGTGGTCCAACAGTTCTTAGTTGGACCTTGTATATATATCGAATCTCTGTGATTATTATCTCGCATTCGATTGTGAACCTTATTTGTAGTAGGTTACGAGTTACGTATTTACGGTGAACGTTGTCTTTGTATGGAGCATATTTCTAAGCGCGACGGTATCGCCATCTGTTAGCTTCTTTGCTATAACTTGTGGGTGTTGAAATCTAAGGCAAGTCCCCACAGAGGCTTAGAGTTTACAAAAAGAGCATAGCCTATCTATGCAAGATTATCATCGAGCATTCGAAAGCGAGCAGAATAAAGATACAAATATGTCAAATAACATGACCCTTGTCGATACAAGTGCAAAGGTGCTCATAACGCTCAGCCAGCATTACCACGTTGGATGGAAAATCTGGAAATCTTTTTGTTCTCAGTCAATGGTCAGCAATTTAACCTTCTGTCCATTATTGTCGAATTTTGCATTCAATTGTGAACACTTTTGTATATTCTGTTTATCTACTCGCTTCAAATGCAGGTGAGAACATTCCTTTACGAAAAACTGTGTCTAATACCTCATTAATATCTCTAAATCTGGTACTAATGTGCTTTGAATGTTTCCTACAACAAGATAATCCGATAGTTATGACGATGATAAAATTTTAGTTAGCTCTGGAATTCGTCTTCCTGAGCCAGCTGTTTCAACTACTTAACTTTTAGTTGTAAACTTTATGACAAGATTACCTTTTGTATAAATCATATAAAAGTAATACTTACAAGTTTATTATATTATAAGCATAATTTCATTTCAAATATTCCCCATATTTAACAACGCGGTATCGCATTTAGTCGGTCTGTACTAATTTTCTTTTATGTCAACGGTATAAAGATTAAAATGTTGTGTCGTACACACCACCACTTTTAGTGAACGTGTACAGACATCGGCCAGTGCGAACTTTATGCCTTCGAGATTAAGTATAGAAATTATTTGAAAACGCCATCATTGGAAATATTTAAAACACAAAAACTACACTTATCGAAAATAACCATTCCTTTTTAAATATTTGATGAATAGTCAACACGCTTCATAAAGACAAAGATAAAAATCTAACAGATCTTAGTTCAAAGGGCATTGTTTAACATACAAAAAAATAATGTCATCAACAATATCTTAGATAAAAATCGGACACTCAAGAAAGACGAATGGGTTTTTATTCGAGTACAACGCTGTATCGATTTCTACGTGTATCGATTCAAAGATCGATGTTTAAGACTTTTTAATTGACAAGGGAATCTTTAAATTATCCATGTTTTAATAAAGCTTCTTGTTAAATGACACTTTGTTGGTAGTAAAATTTATAGGTTCCAGTTTTGGAAAAAATATATTCTTGGTTATTGTACATTTTAAAGGT
Organism: Agonopterix heracliana; assembly: GCA_963693445.1. Lineage (NCBI taxonomy): Eukaryota > Metazoa > Arthropoda > Insecta > Lepidoptera > Depressariidae > Agonopterix > Agonopterix heracliana. The sequence goes on from OY856321.1 coordinate 9,031,969, forward strand.
ACACTCGATCAAGGTACTGTCGATGGGAATTGAAGATACGAAGCTAGATAATAAAGATCAACAATCATGAGACACAGCAAAGGTTAAAAGTATAAATTCGCTATCGCATCCAATGCGTCTATTTGAACGGGTGACTAAATTCATGAACGGATACAATAGTATAATAGTTAATTGTTTTGATTACTAGTATTACTACTAAACGATAGAAAAATTCAGACGTGACTAAATATTTATACGATATTACATGTGCAAGTTTTCAATGTAACAAAAGCGAAAAATAATTGTCTCTTGAATTAAAAACTATAAAATGCTTCAAAAAATTAACGCAAAACATAAGACTGTTCATATTTATAATGAATAAATATTATCGCATTCTCCTGCTGTAGACGTAACCACTACTTTAATGCTACTTTCAATATCAAAACCGATTTTATGTACCTAATCTTCTATCACTCAACTAGAAAACACATTTCTAAATAGTTTCTTATGTCACACATTCCTACCATATTATTCGCTAATCCCTCATGCTTCTGTATGCCATTGTCAGTAATCGGATAACCACCTGTCCAATATCGGTCATAATTATATTTCAGTATAGCGAATGCGCTATTGTCAAAGTCTTCATATGGATTAAATAAAGAATTCGTTGGTCAATATTCAGTTTCTTTTTTTTTTCTATCGTGTAATTTGTTTAGTTATCTTTTAGCAAATTGTCTTTAGTTATCTTGTAGCAACCTGTCACTAACATTATTGACTTTCAAATGTGTAAAAATTTTGAACTTTCCGTTCTTAAATGATTTTAATGTATTTTCCATTGTCATCAGTAATTTTTTTTTCTGCTTTTGAGTGATATTTGCATCTATTTGTATTTCTTTCAAAACATATTTGACCTAGCCATGATTTCTCTAGTACCTATATAAATTATTGATATCTTTTTGTAAAATAGTAATTTTTTCACAAAACTCACAATATTTCTAACATCTCAAATTTTTTTTTTATGTTCAATGACTTCTTTACAAAATGTGCCAAAGAATAAATAATAGTCTAATACGCATATGTCTAATAATAGTAAATACTTGCGTATAGCATTCGTTCTGAGCCTTGTTAGATAGTTGTCGGTCAGAACAGTAAGTTTTAAAGACAGACAGCAACTCGGATTAAGAGGATTAGTATCAATCATATCACAAATTGGTTGTTACATCATCGCTACTAACGTGAAGGATTAAAGTCTTGTTTTGAAAAAAAAACCAGACGCTTTCTTTCGATTGTTAATTGGCGCACTTGTATACCATTCTAATGGAGTTAAGGTGTTCGATAATTGTTAATACTTTGCGTGTAGAATAGTTGAACTGTTTGGGAGAAATGCTAAAGCTAACTCCGCCTAGGTTTTATATTTTGTACATGGCCACAGACACCTACAATAAAAAAATAAGACAATGAAATAACTCAAATAAAGAAAAGGAAATTAAAAAATATGTCAATAATGAACGTAAACTTGATTAGATATGAAAAAAATCATTCATTCAAATATTTTACACAAAAATCTTAGCCACAAAGATACAGAAAAAAAAACTAGAGGTACAATAAAGCGGTCTTATTGGTGAGAAGCTACTTCTTTCAGAAGTCCTCAGGGTAGAGGAAACAGTGAAAGAAGTTACTAATAAACAAAAAGTTGTTGTGCAAGAAGAGGAAAGGGTATTTCAACTAGATACGCGCTATTTAAAAGAAGCTAACAAAACATTAACAAGTAATCTATTTTAATACTATAATAGGCGATTACACAAAACCGAATGTAAGTAAAATCGAATCAGAACAAAAAACATATATCTTTTTGACCACCAACGCAGAACATGCCTACTCTATTAAACATTCAGACAGTTCTCAAATTTATGGCTACCATTCGTATTGTTTCAATTAGAAGTACCGAATTAAATGTATTCTAGTGACGCCCAAATTGCTATATCGTCGTGTAATTTAGAATAGCTTTCTATTGTATAGGTCATTATTTATTATAAAATATCAATAACCTCTGTTATAATCCCTAAAGCGATGGTCTTATACCGTTTTGAGGCACGCCTATATTGTGTTACGGAGTCCATTATTTTAGTTTTCGATTTGATTCTAGATTCAATGGCGAAATCGATGGTGATGTGAAAATTATCATACACAGGATACGAGTTCAATATAACTTTCTCTATTAATACCGTTATTAAGTGTAGGTAAAGATGAATATTTTATGGTTATGGTACGTATTACGAGAGTCTTTATTACGTGAACAATAAAGCTTAAGATAGCCTTAGTAATCTATGTAAGAGTATAGTTGTACCCGTTATTTGAATGGACATCTGCCATTCATTGAGAAAAAGGAGTACTTAATGGCTTTGCTGAGTAAATTGCTTTGAAAATTGTTTTCCTTCAAGAAATGGTTTTTGTCTTGATAAACAATCATGTACGACTTGAACTATTCGTCCAAGTATTTTATTTGTGAAACGATTAGATTACGCAACATTCTATCTACTAGTTCTGTTTCTGATTTCAAATAGATCTATTTTCCCAACACTGTTTTTCCATGGAACGAACGTTAAAATTAGGTCAAACAAAATGTTTTGAAACTTGGTGGGACTTGTACGCTTTATAATAAAATATTTAAGGTCCTGTATGGTAAATCCTTTTCACTCCATGACCCAATATCTTGACTTCCAAGAAGAAGAAGAAAGCACTAATACTCTCTAACAGCTTTCAGCGTTCAGCTTCAAGCCATAAGCTGTCTGATATTCATGGGGATCTTTCTGGACTTCAACGTACACACTTACCTACTAAAATAAATGTATTTTTGTTGTCATGCCAAGTAATTTGTAATGTGCAACATTTGTTGCCGGGAACTTCTCGTATAACAGTGAATATGGATGGAACACCTCAGTGACTTGTAGGTGAAATATTACGTAATTAATACACCTATAGTATCAGATCAAAAACCAGCTTTCACGACTATCATCGCCTCACCTCCAGCTGGATATTATAATCATATAGGTACATAATTACTTTCATAATATCCGCTACCTATGAAGTTATTTTGTCGATACACTCGGCTATTTGCAAAATTACAGCTTTTACGATATTAGTGATTAGAAATAACTGTTTTGATACATTAGCAAAACGCCTCTGGGAACTATTTTGTTGAAAGTATTTAAATAACTGAGATTATGTATATTGGAGATTTAGTATAATAATAGTGGTTGATTGACAGTTCTTGTGGCGTAGGTAAAACTATAAAATTAAGTCTTATTTTATTACTTTTGCTTTAAAATTTATGGTTTATAGTTTTTTTTAGTGTTATAAAGTTGTTATCAAACTCGATTTTGATTAATGAGTGTTTTGTTGTCTATAATCCATTTAAGTTTGGTGACATTTTAGTGGGTTTTATTTTCTAGATGCCCAAAAAAATTGCTATCCGCGTTTTTCCAATATTGCTTGGACTTTGTTTGAAAATATTCGCAGTTTTTAAAAGTAAAAGTCTAGTTAATTTTTCGCAGGTTTTTTTTTATTTGAAACTTGAATTTGCCAAAAGTTTAAACAAACAAAAGTCAACGCAGAAAAGTTCCTGATCTGATCACCCACAAAAATCTCAACCTAAACTTGAGCGGTATTACTTATATAAAATTTTCGTACCAAACCAAGTATCAAAGCCTCTCTACTTCATTGCATATTCATCTCAAAATTAATCTTAAAAAAACCACCACTATCTTAACACAGCATTTCGATTTAATATCAAACTATTATCTATATCTATTACAATTTTATCTTTAACTTCTAAAACACCACCACCTTATTGTCTTCGAAATAAAGATTAAATTGTCCATCTCATTAACAAGTGTAAAGTTGTAGCTCATTAGCTATCGTCAAACCGCGAGTGGACAGATTGGGCAATGCGACACCTCCGATAGAAAGTCTCCAACTAGCGGGCATCACAATGAGTGGAAACTTACGCATACCGCGGATTCAATTGAATCATTCTACCATTAATTATGTTGCTGTTGAAGCGTCAGCAAAAAAAGATACAGAGATGACTTGATTTACGAAATTGGAACCAAACAGAAATATCGGGATGTCTTTGTATATCGTACAGTAAAAAAATATTTCAGTCGATGGCAAGTCATCGAGTTTGACTTATCTTCTCGACTTGAATTCAGCCATCAACATGGCCAATCGCAGGAAAGAAAAATAAGTTCGGCCAAGGTCGACTACTAGGCCTCGCATGCCACCCCCGAGAAAACAATAAAAACCGAGTTGTGCCTCTATCTTTGTTATTTTACGTATGCCAAAAAGAGCGCACATAAAGTTTTTCTCGTTTTGTTGCTTTGTCGGTGGCATGCTAGCTTTGTAGGTTCGGTTCTACAGAGTGTTTTCTGTGTCACACTGTGACTGATGGACGGACGCATCAGTTAAAACTGTGTTAAAACAAGGACATACTCTTACTCAAATATATCTTGTTTGTTCTCGATGTTGCTTTTATAGAGATAGTCGTTTTAGAATGTCGAATATCTTGACATAATATAAAATGTTCAGGTAATTTTGATCAACCTTGATGACAAAAAACACGGGACCATACTTACTTTTGTTTTAAATAATTAAATCAACTTTTTTGACAACCCTACGCCCCGTTACCATTGTCGCTCTACGTGAGTGATTTTTAATTTAATTGTAATACCTGATTTTGCTCAACTAAGCGTAAGAAGCAGTTTGGTCGGACAGATGTCAATCTGGACGACTATTTTTATTCTTTTTATATTTTTTTACAAACAGTATGAATGGCTTGGAACTCGGTCGTGTTTTTGTCTTCTTATTGTCATATGTAATGAATTAACGATAGGTTTGGGAAGATATCGGCATGTGAAATCATTGGTCGTTGTTTTTGGCTTTGTTTTTTTAAGGTGTTGTAATGTAGATCAATGAATTTAATAATAAGAAAGTATATAATTATGTTAGATAAGATTGAGAACGTCTCGGTGGCGCGTTGCGGAGAGCTATGTAAACTTAATTTTGTGGTCCGAGTTCGAATCCGCACGGACCACATGCCATGTACTTACCAATGAGTTTTTCTAACTTATGGTACTCGGTATGTTACTCGGTATTACGTAAATACCGACTGCTCTCAAACGGTGAAGGAAAACATCGTGAGGAAAACTGCAAACGCTGAAGAAGAAATTTCGATGCGTAGGTATGTGAAGTCTACCAATCTGCATATCGGGCACGCGTGGTGGACTAACGCCCATAAACCCTCCCTGAGGGTAGGCCTGTGCTCTGCAGTGGGACGTAGTATAGGCTGTGATGATGATGATGTTGGTTTTTAAGTTGAATAAATAATTTGGGATTAAAAACTATTTATCAGAAAGATATAAATTTATTATTTTAAATTTTATCATTCGAGTGAGTGCTTAAAATCTAATTTGACTCGACTGCACCAAAAGGAGGTTAATGCTTTTTCTTGTTCTGATATTTCGGAACCGTAAATTTATGTTGTTATCTGGAACAACTTATACCTAGTTTAGGTATCACCTGCCAAATGTCCTGTGATAATTTATGATTACGAGTGATAAATTTTCGCACGGATGAAGTCGTGGGCAAAAGTGAGTTATTTATAATTGTTTTGTTTCTTTTCAGGTATGAAACTTTCCAGTTGCGCAAGATTCTACTTAGAAATAATTTCCCATCGATTGTGAGCCGATGTGTGTGGAAATTATTCCCGTCTTCTCAGTAAGTAGCTGTCCACTTTCTCTGGGCCTCGTTTGGATCAGTCGAGTAAACTTGATTTGCTAGTCAAAACGATTACCGTGGAAAAGTATGTTCACTTTAATATGGGTTCATTAATTACCATCAAAATAAACCGCTGGAAGGCGCGTTAAATTCATAATTTGTACTACGTATTTGTTAAAGGTACTTTATTTCAAATAAGGACGACAAGAGTTTCCGATTCCTATATAGCTTTCTGACCAATTCTTATATGCAAATGTAGTTTATTTATCAGAAAGGTATACTATCCGATCCAACATATTACGTTTAAACGCTTGTGATTTTGTCAATTTCACAGCTATTATATCATTGTCGAGGTTTTAGATAGGAAGGTGTACCTACTTAACAATTTTACAAAACAACTATTAAAATAAAACAATTAAACATAACAGTTAACGCATATGAAGTAAAAACCCAATAAAACCTCTTAAAACATAAATATCATGAATTAAATGCCAACGCCGTCATTTTATTGTCTAACCTAGCTAGCAGTCACCTAAACTACCACTTACTGTTACTAGGTCCAGTTAGACTACAAAAGGGCTACTCCATTTATCCGCTCGATCGACGCATACGCAGTACGCACCCTTGACTATTATGGCGTCCTGTAGAACCAAGAAGGTTTTGGTCCGGCGAAATAGACAAGATTGTTTTTAGCGTTATGGTTTACAGCACGCTATCTTAATACAATCTATCTTATATAGCTATCTTATTCAATATTGACGGTTGTTAAAGATAAGACTATAAACTGAACAACTTTCTGGGACCAACATCGAAATCGCGAAAAAAACACATGGGTTTGGGTCAATGACGTTATGGTTTGGGTTGAGTAATATTGCAGTTTGTATAGAACAGCTGATATTTTTCCCGCGATTCCGACCACAGAGAAAGTTGTTCAGTTTAATGGTCCGATCATTATCATCAGCCTATCATCGTCCACTGCTGAACATAGGCCTCTCCCAAGGCGCGCCACAAAACTCTGTCCTTGGCCTTCCTCATCCAGTCGCTCCAGCCGTCGTCTGTCCAGCGGGCAGCAGGGCGTACCACACTACGCCTACCAGTTCGCGGTCTCCACTCTAGAACTCTGACACCCCATCGGTTGTCAGTTCTTCGGCAGATATGACCAGGCCACTGCCACTTCAGCTTGCTAATTTTCTGAGCTATGTCAGCCACTTTAGTTCTGTGACGAATCACTTCATTTCTGATGTGATCTCTCAGAGAAACACCGAGCATAGCTCTCTCCATAGCTCGCTGAGCGACCTTGAATTTATGAACTAGCCCTATCGTCAGGGTCCACGTTTCCGCACCATAGGTCATCACTGGCAGAACGCACTGATTGAACACCTTCGTTTTGAGGCATTATGGTAGGGCCGAGGAGAATATATGACGTAGTTTCCCGAAAATGGTCTGATCATCCCCTTAAAATCGTCAGCGTTTTAAGATGGAACATATATTTTAGCTTGGATTGTTTAGCATTTATAAGTGTTGATTTACAAGATGAGAATAGGTATACTAGCCCTTTCATCTTTTTACTTTGCATTATATGCCGTACACGCAGAAACACCTATGAAGGGCAAATAACTTTACACTAACAATCGATTGACTTAATTAAACAGGGTGATATCAATATCATTAGCATCCTTTTAAACTAAGAGTCTACCCATCAAACTGAACAACTTTTACTATGTGAGCAACACCGATCGGAGCAAAAAAAAATCTGCTGTTCCATACTAAACTGCAGTGCATACTCGTCTCAAATATATGCAACAGCTGTTTTTTGCAATATGCAACAGCTCCGATCGATTTTCTTCCGTATTAAAAGTTGTGTTTAATGGGTCTTGGTTAAAAAGGATGCTAATGATATCAATTTCACCCTGTATAGGCCTACAGGGCTACTTGGCTCATTCAGCATCTCTGCTAAAGTATACGCGTCTCCATCATACACCCAGTAGACCTTCTGCATTATATTTTTAACCTAAACTGCCACTTACAGTAACTAGACCCACTGCGCAGTGCGCGGCGCGGCGGCGGCGGCGGCGCGAGCGCAATAATCGACGACATCCGAGTTACGCTTGCGCAAAGCCTACCAACTTCCTTTGTGATTATGAAACTAAATGTTTTCTAACAAACCTGTTGCCTGGAATCTTTTAGATACGTTTTCCGTGAGGTATTTTGTCGGCTATTTCGTTATATTGTAATTAAACTTATTAAGAAACGACTATTTATTAAGAAGCTGCATACATTCATAAATTCACGACGGTGCTGTCATCGTGTGTTTTTTTTTATTTTTTTATAATACAATTAAACGACATTTCCATAAAACAAGAATTCACATTGTGGTTCTGATTGGCTTTCAATTTATCGAAACATTACGGATTATTATGTTTTATTCTTGTAGCTATTATCGTTAAAACAACAAAGTAGCCACTTTTGGCGGTTTTAAAGATAAAAACTACAGTCATTATAAAAACAAATCTGCAGTGACCCGATAAATTGAAAATCAGCATTGACCGATAAATTGAAAATCAGCATTGACTACAATGTGACATTCGTGCTTCTTCTTCTTGTTTTTTGGAAATAACAACCATCGACCCCATCTTTGTCCTCAGGACAAGATTGAGGTCAAGAGCAAACCCATTTTTAAATAAAAAAAAAAAAAAAAAAAAAATAATAATTTTTAATTGTTGAGAAATAAAAAAAAGACGATTAGGGGCAGCACAATAGGCTCGGTGCAGCCGGTTAATATGCCGGCGGATTTTTAAGAGGACGAACTGAAAAACATTCTCTATAGGAACAACATCAAAATCGAGAAAAAAATCTGCTGTCCCATACATTTGTGTCGCGCAGTTTTGTATGGAACAGTAGATTTTTTATTCGTGGTTTCGACGCTTGTCCCATTAAGGAAGTTGTCGAGTTTGATGGTCTGATCATCCCCCCCCCCCCCCAAAACCGTCAGCATTTAAAGAAGGATATAGGTCCCTATAAAAAGACAGGACTCCCACAAACTACTTGACATTGGCAGTGGCACTAGCTAAATGCAAGCAAAACGCCATTAATTTATGAATAAAAAAAGTTTATAACGACAAATACTCAAGTCACTGGTTAATACATAAGATAAGTAAACTTAACTTTATAGCTAAAAACCGTTAGCCAGGAAGGCTTGTCCACGCTAAAATATTTCCAAGTTTGCATAACATGATACTCACAACAATGGGTTTTATTTATCAGCTGACCCCAACACCTAGGGACCCTAGGATACCTAATAACAATAACTAACTGTCTAGATACAACTTGAAAGGCTTATTATAACTCGTGTTTCGTCTTGACTTCCTTATTAAATAAAATATAGTTAAAATTTATTGCAACTACTAGCTTTTGTTAACGATTTGGCTCAGATTGTTTTGTTAAGACCTGTTTTGGTATAAAGTCTATGAATGCTGTATCTAATTATGAAGTCATCTTTTCTAATTATGAAACTTTTGCCCGCGTTTCCATACGTGTGTATTTTGGAATACTTCAACATCCCGTTGTACCCCTTTAAGGATTGTATTTTGAAATATCCTTTCTTACTACACCCCTAAATGCTTCGTAAAATATGTATTCCAAATGTCATGTTTTTATTTTTAGTGGTTTAAAGGCTGTGAGTAAGTCACTGCTTACTGGACTGTTTTATATGTATTGATATAAATACATATTTTTACCCGACTGCGACAGAAGGAGGGTTATGTTTTTCGAGCGTATGTATGTATGTATGTATGTATGTTTGTATGTCTATTTCTTTGTCACGCCCTACAGCTTAAACGGCTGGATGGATTTTAACGTATGAGGTATCATTAGATTCGTAAAAATCGTGAGAGTGACATAGGGTACATTATTTTAATATGACGTCTGCTAATTAAAAAAGAGAGGGGGGAGAATAATTTTTTTTTCGTAAAAAAATACAATATGGGTATCAAATGAAAGCTGGTGAAGAGCAGATTCCAAATATATATATATTGTAGTACTTTTATGCTACCATTTTGACACAAGACTAAAAAGTATGAAATAAACTAAATTATTAAGATAAACAAAAAACCCGACTGCATAAAAAACTGAAAAGATAAAAACAAGCTCCCTTTGTTAGAGCAAATTAATACAATTTGAATGTTATTACTTATTAGGTAGGTATTGCAGGCCAAACCATAACCAATCATACGTAATTTTTCTTTGTCCCCGTTTGCGATACCTACCTAATAAGTAATAACATTCAAATTGTATTAATTTGCTCTAACAAAGGGAGCTTGTTTTTATCTTTTCAGTTTTTTATGCAGTCGGGTTTTTTGTTTATTTTCACTTATGACTAATGAATTGATTAAATTGAATACAAGTTTACGTAAAGTTTTTAGTTATACATTTAGGAATGAAAAAGTTACCAGTTTTATATGTATAGAATTTTAATTTGCGTAAAAATAAATCAGAGTCGATTCAGTTGTGTAATTTGATGAACATCTTTAACCTTAGGCTAGGTACAATAACGACAGAAAACTTTAAACCACAAACAACTTAGTCACTAGTTCTCAGAAATCGTACGTATATTTTTCCTACAAAAAACCCAAACTGTGTTCTCTGATCATTGACCCTATAAACTATGATCTATTGTTAGAAAAAAATAAAAAATAGTCAGAAAGCCATAAACAAAATTTAACGTTGGTAAGGTTACTTCCAAATCAACAGTAACCAATACGAATCGATTTGGGATAAAATACTCTATGGCCTTCCATTGTTGTGGGCTTCGTATGTGAGGTAAGGCTGTGAGCACACTATGACTGAGAGAACGGGAAAAATGTAGAGGCTTATCGTGGTAATTTTTAGTGATTATTTTACAAGTTATTTAATTAATATTGGAATAATGAAAAATTGCGTCTAAAAACCTGATAAACGAAGAAAGAGGTCACCTATTTTTGTTTAAAAATTATTCGTAAAAATAGGTAATATAATTTAATAAAATAAATTATTTTTGTAGTTAGACTTTATTTGTGCTACCTATATTATGAGCTTTTTTCATAAAACTACATGTATGTTGTAACTTGCAGTTAACGTGTTTTATTTAAATTAGTTTGTAATTTATTTTATTTGGGGAATTTACACTTATAAAACAAGTAATTGTCTAATTCAGTCAGCTTTTGGCTAATTACAATCTTTCACACATATTTTTTTATTATTATTTGTAAAGCTAATTAAATACAAAAAATTCTCAGATTAGACAACTTTAGTGTTTATTGAGGCTTTTCCTGGTACTACGTTTAACAACAAGTTAAATAATATTTACGTCCAAAAACGCAGATGTGTTCACACCACAATAGGTACATCCAATTGTGATGTATTCATATTTATGCGGCAAAGCTTTAACGGGCGATCGAGTGAGTTAAGTATAGGCTGTAACAAATTCCAAATTAATAACATTCCTCTAGGCACCGCCGCTTCTTAGTATACAGGATGATGTTAAAACGTTAAAAAGTGTAATGACAGAGTTTATGATACAATTATGTATTATAATTTAGTGTTGTAACTATAGTTGTAGAATGTAATGTTGGTATTAATATTTACGATTCAGGTGTATTTTATAGTAAAAATATACATGTTTTTTTAAAAGATACGTAAAAGCAGTTTGATAGAGTAAGGTGATTGTTGGTGAAGTGTTCGAATTCGAATTGTTTAATATAATAATTTTTGTCATATTGGTTAATTCCACTTTCACGCCTCCAACCAATTTCAATGTCCATCCAATAACAATATTTTTGAAAACGTAAGTACTAAACTAGGTACTTAACGTTAAATCAACACTCAAAATGTGTTTTTTTTTTCAAATATGCAAAACATGGATCTACAAGTTTTCATTCAAACAGTCAATTAAAGGGTTTTAATTTTTAACTACCTACATAGGTATGTTGTTTAAAGTTACGGTAATTTGGAATGGAAAATTACAATTATCCATCAAAAACATAAACAAGGCTATTGTAAATTGTAATCTTAAATACTAATTTGTAATAAGAATACAAAATAAGTGTTACATCCGATAACGCTACATTACATTTCGAACTAAGTACAAATTACTAAATATATTGTGTAAAGTTAAAAACAAAACCCGTCAAAAGACATATTAATTATAAAAAGAAAAGAAAAAATGTTCTAGGCAACACCATGTATCGGCACACCTGTTCCACCGGCTGATATAAATAACCCAATCGAGGTGAAATTCGTTTTGTCCACCAGACTAGAAAGTACTATCCATACGTGCGCATCTGTGTTCACACGTGACCATAACAAGATACATACTACTGTCACTTTTATGGAGTGGTCAGAATTTTTGCTATAACTGCTATTGTGTAAACTTTTCCCCCTGCCTTGGAGTGCTATTTTTGAATGTCACACCTTCTAATTCGTATACGTAATGGTCAAAATATGTATGGAGTTTATGTGTATACTTTCACGTTATAGACCTGAAATATCCATACATTTTGATTGTATTCAATTAGCCGCGGCGCGGGCTCCTAGAATACCATACCACAGAGTATATATACTACAGCATACTCAGGACCATATCTCTTGTTTCTTTCTTTTTTCCTATTTAATTCTTTTTCTCTATTCTAACTTCTAATCATTGTTTCTTTTATTCTCATTTAACTTAGACTTAATTTCATTGTTTAATAGATTAGTTATAATATTGTGTAAGTTGTAAAGAACAGACTACTGAAAAAAAAAATTTTTGATTATAGAATTATATCTAGAGCAGCGCAGGTCCGGTCGTTATGGCGATCCTTGGGGGAGGCTTATGCTCCTTGGGGGAGCAGTGGACGTCCATTGGCTGAGATGATGATAGAATTTAGGAAACTTATCTATTATTTCATCCAAGAAACATTAAATGCGCCAAAATCATTATTCTGTTTGGTGTTTTATATAATAACTTATGAAGAACGGAGCATTTTAAAAGATAATGGTGCTACTTACAAATGGTTCTTAGACTATATTTCCTAAAAAGTCACGCACGTCCATAAACTTTAGAGAAGGTTTGGCCTTTCCAAGCGGTGATCGCCGCTTGGAAAGGTATACAACCAATACCATGCGTGCCCAATACGCACTGATTAATCGATAATACATATTGGTAGCTAATCTCATTCGATTTACGATTCCTACGATTCGATTCGGTCATCGATTTCTGAAATACGATTTTGTGTTTTGAATTGAAATTTTTATTTAGATACAGCAGTTCGTTGGAATTGCTGTTATGATCGTAGGTGAAGATTTATTGAACTGATTTAAATTGTTGTTTTCAATTGCTTTGGAAGAAATTTTGTTAGTAGAGAGAAGCAAAGTTATTTAACAATATAACACAAACTATTTTATTGTATTTTTTTAAAACAGAATTTAGTCAGACCAGAATATTTTAGCATCAAATAATAAATATGCGCTTTGGGCCTATCTATTCATTTTATACTGATCGAAGGTTAGGTCTACTAAATTATGTAAATGTTTATCTACAAAATTGTAGTAAAATAATCTTTTTAAACTAAAAGTCAAATCAAACTGAAGAACCTTTACTCTTGTAGCAAACCGATTAGAGCAAATAAAAATCAGCTGTTGTATACATTTGAGTCGAGTAGGCATTGCAATTGAGTATGGAACAGCGGATTTTTTTGGTCCCATAGTAAACGATATTCAGTTTTTATATGACTCTTAGTTTAAGAGGATGCTAATGATATCAATTTCACCCGTTTAAGTAAACGGTACAATCGGTAGAATAACGATGTAATAGCATAATACATCATAAATTCATAACCAAGATATAAATATTTGACCCTAGCGAGATTCGAACCCGTGACCCTCGGCTTCACATACAGGTTTACTAACAACTAGGCCACTGAGCCGACAATGTTTGCACAATTGTTTACACCCAATATTTATTACAACGATCTATTTTACAGACAATACTCTACATTTTAAACTATAGGTATAACATTTCAACTGCATTGTTCTAAGACAAGATAAATCTAACGTTAAGGGGGTCAGACAACCGGACAAACGTCACAGATCACCATCTCATCTCATAATCTCATCTATATATCTCATTCCTACCTAACATGTCTCGCGAATCAAGCCATTATCATACTTACTCTGTTGACATAAGAGGTAAACCATGGGACTTTTGGTTTATAACAATGGGAGCACCTGCATTTGGCTACTAGTATTAGATGAGGGCTGTCACTTTTGTTGTAATAAGTAATTTGTATGAAGTCTTTGTTGAGTTGATTTCTAACGACGCAAATGTCTTGTAAAAGCTGTAAAGTATATGGACACTAATGTGCTATGCCGTACTAAGGTCTAAGATATCTGTAAGAGAATCTTTGAGCTCAAATGGAAATTTGCAGAACACCATGGCAAGGCGAGGTGACGACAGATGGAGCAAAGCATTGTCCAATTGGTGGCTGATGAAAGGGAAGCGAAGTGTGGATAGTCTGGCGGTACGTTTTGGTTGACGATATAAAGAGAGTCGCGGGAACTACGTGGATTCAATATGCTCAGGACCCATAGGGGTGTAGTAGGCTCCGCAAGGAGCCGCCTGGCTCGCGACCACCCTCCTGCCAGAGTCTGGCGCCAAGCAGCTTGCTGCGTTCCGTCAGTGTGCAGCAGTGCCAGTGCCCTTCTGGGTAAGCTCGCTACATCTTCGACCCCATCTTCGTCCTGAGGTCTAGATTGAGGTCAAGAGCAAAGCCATCTATAATAAAAAAAAAATAGATTATCAAGGAATTTTCAGCTTCGCGTCATTATCTCTTTCGGATCGTAATGGAAAAATGTTAAAAGAACATTAGTTTTTGTAAATACGTTTTTGAAAAGAGAATACTACATGACTCGTCAAATTTTGATACGATGTAATACATTTCAATTATTAACAATAGAAAAAATAAACCAAAAGAGTACCAACATTTCGGCAAAACAAACTAACGCACCGGTCAGTGTCTCAATCTTGTCTCTCAACCACTTATCATAAATCTCAATCAAGATAAACGACATTTAGGATTTTAATGGGCCTTTCGATTTATTAATGCCCCATTCAACAGCCGAGGAATGTTAACGCTACGTACTAGGGTTGTACTGTGCATGCCTTTGTTATCTGGTGACTCTTAATTGGTCATGTAAGCCTGGTAAGTGATAGTTAATGATAAGTGATAGTTGACCCGGTGCGGTAAGGTTTGCGTGATTGCTTACCATGTGTTGAATGTAGGTTCGACTTCTATTTAGCATTTGTATTCTAGCATGATGATTATAAGGTTTGGTTTTGTTACCTGAAAGGGGTTTAGATGATCAGACCATGAAATAGAACAACTTTCTCCATGGCACCAATACCGAAATGCCGAAAAAAATTGCTGTCTCATACATTTTGGGTCGTGTAAGATTACAGTTTTGTATTCAACAGCTGATTTCTTTTTCGCGATTTCAGTGTTGGTCCCATTGGTTTTTTCAAAGTTGTACAGTTTGATTGTCTAATCATCCTCTTAAAAAAACGTCAGCATATTACGAAGGACCCTATATCAAACAAACAAGCAAGCAAGCATAAGCAAGATGATCAACAAGGGTCAAGAAACAAACCATTGATCATCATCATCCACAGCCTGAATCCACCCACTGCTGGATATAGCCCTCCATTTATTCATGCTTCCTTCCTCTGTCTTGAGTATCTAGCATCCACGAAGCTCCCTCTCTTTATAATATCGTCAACCTATCGTGCTTCCCACATTTTGCTTCCCTTCCCTCGGCCACCACTCAGACAATACTTTGCTCCATCTGCCGTAATCTCGCCTTGCCACGTGTCCTGCTCATTTCCAATTTAAACTCCATGATACAATTGTCAAACAACAATGTCTTCATATATCACTGCTTCTAAAGTGTTATAGCTATTGCGAAGAGCTGGCCAGAAACTCTACGACAACACATCTTCTAAAGATGTATTATAACATAACTTAGGAACTATAGTTACACGTTGATCATCCTTTACCGGTTGAATCAAGTTCACCTGAACCTAAAACCTTCGTCATCACGGATCTGCCCCCCTGCCCCCCATAAAGACCAGTGACGCAACCATTGTGAACTCAGAGCAAATAATCTCCGCAAACACTCATCCACTTCAACTGTCAGCTTCTATTGTGTTTGTACAGACTAGGTGCTTGAAGAAATACTGTACGAATATTGAATAGCACGGTGATTTGGATGAGGTATTCCCAGAGATTGTTATAACAGGATTTTTTTTCAACCGGAAGAGTCTTCTTGTAAGATCTTATAATGATCTTTTTATAGAGTAGTCACAGTAACTTCTGATCAGGCAGCAACAACTGCTAGCTTCAAGAGACTATTAGATGATAGTTAAGCCATCGAACAAAGAACTGCCAGGGCTTTTGAGAACGCAGTAGTGGGAGACTCTGGAATTGGTGTAATGGAACAGAAAATTAAAGAATTAATATCTGTAAGCATCATCATCTCAGCCGATGGACGTCCAGAACTGGACATAGCCTCCAGATAAAGACCAGTCCTGCGCTGCCCTCATCCAACGGTACCACCTTTATCAGGTCGTCGGTCAACCGCTGCACAATATAATTATGTAAACAATTTAATATCGATATGTTTATTATCGTCGATCAGACACAAAATTTTTCTTTGTGGAGATTTCTAGGAATTAAAAAAAAAGTATTAGAATTTTCATAAATGTAAGTGTAATTTTGTATTAGGTCATTATGTGATCAGGGATTTTACTGTCTTAATAATATTATGTTCGAAATTGCAAAGCCTTTGTTTGACCATTCGGTCCAAAATATTAATAACATTTTATTCGTTAAATTTCTCAAGCAAAATTAATTGTCCAGCAGCCATTCCTCGCCACCAACAACTATTCATGCCATATCCGCGTAATTTTGCGCAATACCTCACACAATTCGACTCTGAGTATCTGAGTCAATATATTCTTGCTTGACACACACTTGTAAGCTTTTGTCTGCCCACTCCTGCTGGACAAAGGCGTGATGTCATAGCATGTACCGCATGTATGCTAGTACTAAATTTGTTTTGATTTAGAGAAACTGAATGAGACATAAATTTGTTTTATGTGACTAGGTTGAATTGTAGAATTAGTTATTCAGAAGGAAATGTATAAATCATGTCTAAAAGACGTAAATTTAAAGTTATATAATTTAAAATTAATAGATAATCCCTATTCCTCTCGTTGCATTGAATTTATAGTGGGTCATGTTTGTTGCCCATCCGTAGTCCATATCTCACTTTAAGGGAAGTACCTAAGTTTTCAGTGTCGTAATATCAATACATGTATGTACCTAGATAAACTCACGCCTAATTCCTAGAAAGGTAGGCAGGAACTATGGATCTACACTTTGGGCGGTCCTGTTAATTTCCTCTTTTTTGCTTCTGCTAGATCTAACATCTTGTCATACATTCATGTAAATTTCGCCTTCTAACCTTGCATTTTCCAATGATGTCTCCAATTTAGTTCAGGTACGTCCTCATAGGTCTGCGTCTGCTATTGTTTTCTTCTCCGGTTGTCTTATTATATTTATTTCGAGTCTTCTTTTATTGATTCACTCAATGTTATTTGCGCAATCTCAAATGAAACTTCGAGAACTATTTTACGTATGTATATAACTGAAAGTTTACATGCAGTGTACATTTTTGTAGCGTGCATTATCACGCAACGCTAGAATGCTAATGGTTTCTATGAAATAGTGTTCCTATCTTGTCTCTTCCATTGCTCTAGCATCAGCGACACATCGCCAAGTGTTCGTGTGTCGTAAAACCAATGTTTAGCGTGGACCGGTCAGTTCTAAGGCTTTGCTTCGAGCTGGCATATATTTGACTTCTTCGCCTGTTATTTTTTTTACTTTAGCAGTAATTTTTGGTGAAATCAGTGGCAGTTGTTTTGATAACGGTTAACCCTAATCAAAATTTGCAGAAGTTTTTGATAAGGTTATGATCAGAATGTCAATTTCAACAAATTAATCTAAGAGACCAATGTCGAAACCGTACAAAATTGTAAACTTACTCCACTGTATGGGACAGCTGTTTTTTTTTTGCTGATTTAGATGTTACATACAAGTTATTCAGTTTGATAGTTTGAGCATACCCTTACAATAGTTTCAGCGAATTTGGTTAGACCTTAATATAAATCTATGTAATACAAGTGTATATATTGAGATATATAGAGCATAAACACTATATGTACTATTTTCTTATATCTAAGTCGGTTTTCGAAAGATTGTTCAGAAAGACCAAATTACGAAATACTTACCTACTACTCGAACTATGAACAAGTATAGGAACAGTTCAAGGAACGTTTAGTTCAGTCCTAAAAGTTACCTACTTGTTTTAACACTAATATGATATGAAGGATGATACGTTATTTGTTAAGATTACGTACCTACGTATGGACACTTTCTGATTCCTACCAAAATAGTGACATCACCCCCTCTCGATAGTAAGGTAGGAGGCAAACAGTTCCTAAGCAGTAGTGTACGAAGCAGCGGTTAGAGGACATAGTCCTCTCTGTGATATGTGTGCTCACCTTTTCTTGTCAGTGTGAGTCCGTTTGTATGAAGCATGCAGTCAATTAATATTTGAATACTTACTAAACTTTTAGAGAAAAACGACAAATTTTCATAACTGTAAAAAGTAAATTTAACGGATTCTTTGGTCAAGTCATCTCTATAAGCTTCTACTTTCTATGGAGCAAACTATTTACGACGGCTAAGTGAAATATTTAATGTCTTACACAATGAGAGGTGTAAACTATACTTATCTATAATCTAGTTTAGTTTCTTTAGAATTGACACCTACACGCATTTACTAGTTTGTTTATATGGGTCGATTATTATTATTATTGGTAATATTGTAAGTTACTTGAATTTTAATAAAGTTATTTGTGTTTTATTTTAGGGCATAAATCGTGGTAGTCTTGTTGTTATCACCTCTGTTAGGTAGGTACCTAAGAGAGAATGACGTTTCGTTTAGTAACCTCTCATTTAGGGAATGACGGTTAGGTCTTAGCCTAAACAAAACAGCTCATGCCTGGTTTTTAGGATCTTATGTACGACTAGTGTTTTCCCGCGACATCGTCCGCACAAATTATATACCAGATTTTAAGTCAGATCATAAGCTATCATACAAAAAAAGTTTCATCAAAATCGGTTCAGTATTTTTTGCGTGATGCGCGAACAAACAAACAAACAAACAAACACACAAACAAACAGACAGACAAAATTTCTAAAAAAGGTTGATTTCGAGTCAGGGATACCTAAAAACCATATCGTAATCTTTTTTTTGTAAATATCTTCAATGTACAGACACACTTCAGTTACAGTTTTATAATAGTTTAGATTCGTAACACTAATGGATCTTCGCTAAAGTAAAACATCAAACCTGCGTAACGCTGAAGAGAAAATTATGATGCTCTGAAGTCAGACAATCTGAATTAGGTACGCGTGATGGTTTAAAGTCTATTTTCTATACACTCTTGCCATGATGGTAGGCCCCATTAATGGGGCAAAAGCATAATAGGTGAACTGGCGATGATGATGAGGGCAAATAATAATAAATAAATATAATAAATATCTTGGACATTGTCACACAAATTATCTAGTCACATTTAAAGTTCCAGCATCTAGCCTGGACTTGTATTATGATAACTAGACAACGATATAGAATACATATATAGATACAAACATCCATGACTCGGGCACAAATATTCATATTCATCATAAAAATATTTTTGCCTTACGGGATTCGAACCCGCGACCCACAGCAGACAGGCACTTCACTACAGACTGTGCTGTCGGGCCGTCTAATAAATAATATTAGCATAGTCACGTTACTAAATATCTTGTTTAATAATCGCGTTTTAGGAGATTATGAGTGTAGGAGATTCACACGTACATGGTTTAAACATATTCTAAGCTAGGGGATGCTTCAGCTCTTAAACAAATGTGACAGCTGATTTTCTTTTCTCGATTTCAATGTTCTGCCGTGCTAATTAAGAGTGCAGTAAGGTGGTTCGCCATCATTTCGAGAAAATCGCGCCTAAAGTTTTTATTTTTTATTTTTATGTTTTTCAATCCTTCTTATGATTTTTTCATATTTGTTTTATTTTTACTGTATAGGAAAAAATGAATTGTTAAAACTGAGCTGACCTTCATTAGCACAGCTGCAATGTAGCGTTTTAAATCGCGAAAAAAGCATTTTTGCTTAGTACGCTCTTTAGCGTCTCTACCAGGCGTTCCTAATTAAAAGTGCAGTAAGGCTTGTAACTGCACTTAACGTTTGTAAGATCATATTTAACGAATGCACTGGGTACTTATTATAAATGCAGTAACTCAAATGTAATTTTTTGTATTAGGTATATTGGTAAAATCGTGGTACCAAGTGCTAATTGTTAGTGCAGTGGGGATACTTGTTACATTTATTGTAAGGATTACGATAAGTACTAGTAATTAAGAAGACTAAATGAAAAGTAAGTAGTATCATACTGCAATTTAAAATTTCTCTTCCAATCGCGTTGCTAACAAACAATGCAGCAATCAATTTTACTGCACTTTTTCTTAGTGTGCTCTATAAAGAACCCAATTCACTGATGCTAATTAATAAAGCAGCAAATTACCATACTGCATTACTTATTAGTCTGAATTGACAGAAGCCTTTGAAAATTAGGTAATGTTAAGTGCAGCGGCTATGCTTACTGCACTTATTGTTAGTAATTTACGTGTCTGGTGAAAACCTTACTGCACTCTTCATAAAGAAACTGTCGGTTCTAAACATGCTAGCTAAATGGGGATCAAATCATCATATAGAGCTTATTTTCACGATCTCGAATCTGTATTTAACTCATTTTTTGAAAAAACCTTACTTACTGCACTCTTTGTTAGCACGGCAGTGTTGGTCCCATACGTTTTTCAGTTTGATGGCTTTAAACATCCTCTAATGTATGTAAAGCACTTCAATTATCCACTGTAAAACAGAAATTATTGTCTTGTTCTTAAGAGCCTAAGCACACAAGGCGTATTTTAAACGCGCAGACGACGCGAAGATGACGCTTTGTATCCTACGAGCTTCAAACTAGATTCAAACGCAACCTCAGAACACAGAAAATCTGTTACTGTGATCTGAGAACGTAACCTTGTAACCTAAGCACACGGGACGATCCTGAAACGCGCGTCGTCTGCGCGTTTAAAATACGCCGTGTGCTTAGGCCCCAAAGGTTATCATAGAAGTGTGTCTGCCTCTTTATTTATAGATTTTGTTCAGACTTTTAATTATTGATTGCTATCATGTTTACGACCGTAACAGTTCAAATCAAACTAAAACATATCAAATAAAAGTGTGCCCGTCAAAGAAAAATTCACCGACGATAAACGATTTACATGCCATGAAAAATTTCAAAATATAGCAATAAAACTCGGACAAACTAATAAAAAAGTGGTCAATTTTACAAACCTACAAACGAAATGTGGTAATTTCCGATCAAAGTGCGCATCACACTAATGATAGTTTATAGCGTAACTGTACGCGTGCGCTTGCGCAGGGCTGTTCCTATCTGAACCTAAAATAAAATTTTAAAACGTTTTCGTCTACGAATACAGTGTGTAACACAATATCCTCGAAATATTTAAAGGAGTAGAGTAGTTTAGGTACCCGAGGGATTCTCTTCATTTGGACTATCGCTAGAGAATTTTCAAATAGGTACTCAAAATTCCAGTTTTGAGCGCAGTTTTTCGTTAAAGTATATCTAATTAAAGAAATAGAATTTAGTGTCAAGACCGACATCCAAATACAATTTATTATAAATCTTCTATCTTCTAGTAATATTTAGAGGGGTAGTTCAGACCATTAAACTGAACTTCACTATAGAGCCAACTTCGAAAACGCGCAAAAATTAAATCTGACGTTTTTTTTTATTACTATAAATGGGTTTGCTCTTGTTTCACCTAAAGCTTCAGTTCTGATTTTTATACTTTTCTCAATGTTGGTTCCATAGTAAAAGTAGTTCAGTTTCATCTCCTGAACCACACCTAAAAATATAGCTAAAGATTTTGTTATCAACCAGTATGTGTAAAAAATTGTTGCTGGTCTTGAACGGAGTAATCCGCTCAGAGCAAGTGCTACATGAAGCGCCTTTCGTAACAACCACCAATTATAACCTGGGAGCGATTCGTAATTATTTTCATGCCCGATTTAGTCCTCATACCCATCGTGCTACGTCAAAAGGCCGTCTAACTCAATGTCAGGTTTTGACGTATGTGGCAATTTACGGTAATCCGGAAAATTTTAAATTTCCGGCAATTTCGAGACCGCTAATGATGTGAATAGCGAAAAATCGGTGAATCAGCTATAAAATAGTCTTGTAAAACTAAAAACTAATTAAAAAACAAACTGAGGTAAACGTTTGTTCTTCTAATTGCAGCTATTAAAGCAAATTCTGATTGATGTATCATAATTATTTATCAAATATATCAACGAGAGCAGTACAAGGTGCTTTAAAATAACACTGGTATATATTAATATCGTTGAAAATAACGCTATAAAACCTAAATTATCGAAAAGTTTTTGATAATCATTGTAAGTAACTAACTATTAATTAAACGTTAAGTTTTATGTTAGAAAGGAAATTCTTATACCCGAGCTACATAGCTACCGGAATCTCATCTCTTTCCCACTGAAAAACTGCAGAACATTCTACTAAATCTTGTCGTGTCAGTACACGCAATGGAGACAATCTCTCGGATGTCTCGTGATTACAGCTGGAAAGGAGCGGTATTTTTCATTATACTTTATAAAGGGACCGGTCCGGTTGGTCTATTGCCACCTATTGCGTAGATCCTGTGACTCCGTCTAAGATTAGTCGTCGGAAAATGAAGCTTGGATGTTTTGTTTTATGCTTGATTGTACTGGGTTTTTTACTGCATTTTTTAGAAGTTTGAGCGTAATAATATTGGCAATAAAAGTGTTCAAATTTCAGCCGTTAGTAGAGAGAGATGTAATGCTTCTTATTGCCTGTTTAGTTATAAAATAGTATGGCAGCAAGTTAACTGCTTTCCTCCACCAGACAGCTCTGGGCTCACGCATAAGCATAAGCATATGCTCACGACTGTATTCCTCAAGGGGGTAGTCAGAGATATTCTGAAACCTCAGAAGACGCGGACTCTCGCGGTGGAATATAATGAGGTCCATCTTCCTTTTTTTATTGAGAAACAGGTGCCCAGCACTGGGATATCTGCTGCGTATAGTATAGTCTAGCTAGTGTAGTCATAACGCATGCGTGGTCTTCATCCAGTGTAAGTCTGAACGCAATTTAGTGGTCAACTTGATGTCAGAGAACTTTCAAGCCTGAACGTTATAGACAAGGATATTCAACAATTCAGATACTTCATTGATTCACTTGATACGTTTTTGTAAAGACAATAAGTTGTGAGAAAGCTCTAAAAAAAAGGAATTTGTATGCATTTTCTTCTTAATAAAATAAAACAAACTCTAGTCTTTGTCGACCCCACTGGAAAAGAGGCTTAACGTTATAGATATACAAATTATATTTACATCTAAAACTGATTTATATCTTAAACTGTAAACCTCTAAAGTCTTAAATTAAAAACTGCAAAAAAATTAAGGGGAAAATGTCAAAGAAAACCTAGGTGCGTTTACTCGGCACTCACGCGCATCGGCCGCAGTTGTTCGATTCGGATTAGCGAATGAGTTTACCGGCTATTAGTGTGTGATTTATGATGTGAGTCGCGAAGCGAACGGGCCCCGATGGACCGGGACGGCGCTGCGTGAGACCTAGGGATGACCCATGTCGATACGCAATATCGATAAAATATAAGAATTTAAAAATGGTTTGAGGTAGGGAAAGCTTATGTTCTTATTATAGATTCTATGCAGGTATTGACGTTTAAAACTTTTTAACCTGCTCTTACCACTAGGCAAAGGTATTCCCTAAACTGTTTAATGTCTCTTTGTCCCTTGCAAAATTCAGTGATTCATCTGTGGTTTTGCAATATTCATTGGCTCATCCTGTGGAAGATAAAAATGCCATCAATAATGGTTATTCAGTCATCATCATCACCTCAGCCGATGGACGTCTACTGCTGGACATAGGCCTCCCCCAAGGATCGCCAAAACAATAACGCCTTCACCAGGTCATCGTTCTACCTTTTGGGGGGCCTACCCAAGCCCACACCCACTTATCAGAGTAATGAACTAAAATTACATGTTACCAAAAGATCAAATAAAGTTTTGTGTAATGCGGTAGATGTTCTTTTCAAGAAAAAGTACTATTTTAAAATTACACTCTCCCACTTTTCGAGATGGCCAAATAACTTTTCTGCAATTACATTTCTAAGCGTGGAATTTCAATAGAATCACTTTTTACGAATTCCAGGTTTCATCATGGATTTTTCTCAAATATATTCATAGTATCGATAGAAGCGGCACATCACTATAACCAGCAGGCCGACCGGTACAGGTGCGTTAGGTTCTCACCGCTCTCGCTACGTGTGTGCACCGACACACACACGACGATTTGTCCGTAGATAACAATCTGAGGATAGCCACTTTATTTGTCGCTTAGCACCGATATTAAAAGTAGAGAAATTCGGTTGTTAGCTTTTGTTTATTGAATATTAGCGTGAGAATTTTTTGTGGTGACGTTTTTATTTTGAATAATATAGAAAATTTATTGCTAGTGCTGATTTCATATACCTCAGGTATTTTTGACATCATCGACGAAAACTATGATGAACATCGACTTGATCCATATCTGATTTGATATACCTAAGTAATTTTTGACATCATCGACGAAAACTATGATGAACATCGACTTGATCCATATCTGATTTGATATACCTAAGTAATTTTTGACATCATCGACGAAAACTATGATGAACATCGACTTGATCCATATTTCGACCATGAAAATTTTATGTATACTATTTATAGGTACTATTAGGTCACAGCTAATTCAAGTGACCTTAATACAGATAATAATTACATCTCTTTACATGTTGTAAACATACACTGATAAGGCCGAACAACTGTTGACAGTATAATCATCATCATCATCAACAGCCTATCTATCCACTTCAGGGCACAGGCCTACCCTCAGGGAATGTGTAAGGGCGTCAGTCCAACACTCTTCGACACGACTTCACATATGCATCGGAATTTCTTCTTTAGCGTATGCAGTTTTCCTCACAATGTTTTAAAAAATCGTGAATATATGTATAAAGACGGTTTATTAGTTTCTATAATTAAATTATTATTTAAAAGAATAAAAAGAAATGGTAAGAATGTTACTTAAAAACCAGTAACAAATGAACTATATTTACTTTAAAACAACGAAACTCTTAAAACTATTAATCGACGTTTTCAATCATGCATCTCTATCGGGTCACTAATGACTCAGCTGTCAAACGTCTAGAAAGCACTATTAGCTAGAATGATTCAATTAAAATGAGTTATCGATTAACGATATTACGTTCCACTTGTTTTAAGTATCCCTCTAAGTTGATTAGAACATGTCTCTTATCACTTCACTTTTCTATTACAAATTTTTTAACACTTTTGTACAGCAGACCGTTAAGAAATAAATGTAAGATAACTGAGTTCAAAGGATGAGCTTCTTTGAAGAGGTTTCTTCCTCAGAAAGTTTACAGAGTGAGTCAAGCATATTAAAAACTGTTGTAATAATAAACATTAACTATAGCTATTACACATTTCAATCAATCACATACACCTACATTTCATTTCAATGCAATCACTAAGTAAGGCCCGTATTACAGAACTAAACTCAAGTCATGATCTCTACTTAAAACTAGTTTTATGCCTAGTCTTGATTGTAGAACGTTGCTTGATTCGAGATTAAATAATCAATACTAATTACATGCCAACTTTTTTGTGAACTAATCTTACCTATTACAAATATTTTTGAGACTTACACTCAGTTGCATGAACCATTAAATCTCTTGCTGTTCCTTTTTGTCTTGTTGACTTAGTAAAAGGTAGCAAGAGCTTTAATGGTCGATTAACCCTAATGAGCGTTTCTGCAATTGAAAGTATGTCTCATTTAGGATACAATAACTTTAAATAATAAATACAAATTACAAGCAAAATTTTTAATTAATATCTCATACAAAGGTGCACAGAAATTATTAAGTTTATTCAAAAGATCAAGACACTACAAAACTAAATCAGCTTCTTAATCTTTCGATTATTGAAAACTAAAAAAAATCGTATCTGCATAAAACAGAAGTGATCGTAAACATGCAATGCAGCATTTGCATTAAGCCGTACGAGTTTTAATGATCAAACAGAAATACGAAGCGATATCTTAAGATATGTCTTAAGATGTTATCACGTAGCTGAGAGCAGGCTATAACAAAGCAAACATAGCAGATGACCAGTCTCTATGCGATGACTATTCATAGTCTGGGTCATAAACTACTTGTTTATTGTTAAAGTCCTTTCTAAATAAGAAGTATCCTCACGAAACTCCTAATACAACGTTATAAGGAAGAAAATAGTATAATGTGCGGGACATTGTTTGTAGAGCGAACTATAGGTCAGAACTTGATTTATATTGGCAATAGATTTTAATCATCGTCTAGTACAGTACCGTGCGAAAACATTTTACTGTTATGAAGTTAGAGTGCTACTTTGTACAAGGCAATTTTTAGACCTATCGGATTGAAAATTTCGGAGTTGATTCAAATCGAAATATTAAAAGCGCCCAAAAATATTGTTTACTTACCTTTACAAAAAAACAGTTCATTTAGCAGATTCATTTTCAATGTAGGTACCTGAAGGTCGTGGAAGACACGAGATCTGTGAATTCTTTCCGAATTCTAATTATGTTCTTAATTTACCTAATAAGAAAAGTGGTTCAGTTTGTTCATTAGAAGAGTTATTTATACTTGCCGTACGGCATCGTAACTTTTAAAACATGTATTCCATGTTTCAGGTTACATTTTGGTCTTTCAAGTTTGCCACTAATTTCTTACGAATTCAATATCAACTACCCATTTTTCAAGAGCTTTATTATAAAAACCACATCATTTCTCTCTATATTTATAGGCAAGCTATTATTAACTGTATAAAATACAACGTCCACCTCCGTTCAAACTCCATAAAAATTAGCTCCCATAAAATCAAGACAAGACTATAGATCAGACCGTGTAAAAAATTATGTAGAAAGTAGTATGACAACGCGCACACATGACCAGCGCTTGCGCAGTGCTTGTTGATTAGGTGGCTCTGTGAACTGCGCGAGTGTGCGAGCCTTATAGAGATGCTGGAAGCGGCATATAAAATGTAGAAATTGACGGGGAGTGAAAATGTGAAACATCTACGGACGAATGAAATTAGTAAGATCAAGAACATATTTTGCCGGATTTGAACCCGTGACCCTCGTCTCCTCTAACCCCCCCCCCCCCCTTGAGCTTATAACGGTGTAGAAAGAGGGGTCAGGTTTCTCTGATGCTGACTAAATGAAACTTTATTCAGGGTGTAAAATTAATACGTGACATAATATAGAACAGGGTTTCAGACCATCAAACTGATCAACTTTGCGACCAGAGCCAACATCGATATCGCGAAAAAACACCGCAGCTCCATCGAAAATGTCCAAAGGTATTGGACCTAAATGTATTTCATATGTAACGTATTTAAGTTTACACCCTGTATATTAAATAGATAGGTATATAATCAAAATATTAATAGTTTCTGAAATTCGATGTTAAGTCATAAAAACGTTGAATTTAGGACACTATTCGAGTTAATCCTTTACAATTTTCATAAAATAAACTCTTTTATAGCAAACTAGACCAACTGCTATAATTACGTTAAATTTAATGACATGTTTTCTCCTAATGAGTAGAACAAAACCGGTAAAACGATGACTTTTATTATCAAGTACGTAACATACTCGTCATAAACTATCACGAAACTCGTCAACGATTCGATTGAGAAATAAAAAGACACCGTAGTAGTCATTCGTATTGAAATAAGCTCGGATAATGCTAGTTAGTGGATTTTGTTACCCTATAAGCAATCTTATTATGTAAATTTTCATACTTAATTCTACATTCTTTTCATAGTTTTAAAAACAAAAATGTTAAGAACTTAATGACACTTGATCTGTCTTGGATGTCATTGGGTTTACAAATTAATGGTTAACTACACAAAAGTTTGTCTTTCACTCTGAAGAAGTAAATTATATTTATATTCGAATGAGGTATACTAATAGAATTCTCTTGCAGAACTAAAGCTATACTTACTTGGGCCTTTTTCTTAATATGAAGACTGTTTTTTAAAGGGATGATCAGACTATCAACCAGCATCGAATCTGGCTTGGGATAGACAATAAAGACCCTATTTCTTCCCTGTCATACGAAAAGAGGAGGTAAAAAAAATAAATAAATAAATAACGCTCACAGGCAGGCGTCAGGCTGTTATGGGAACCACACAACAACGGCACATACATATAACATCCATGACCGAACCGGGATTCGAACCCAGGACCCTGGTTTGGCAGTCCGGCGTGGTAACCATCATACCAACCGAGTCGTCAAAGGTCGGGTGGTCGGTCAGGTCGCATAATAATTTGGCAAAAAAATATGCTTCAAGATAATTTTGCCATAAATTTTAAATCCTCGCAAAAAGCCGTGGTGGTCCAGTAGCAAGTAACCATGCCTGCCGTGCAGGAGGCGGTGGTTTGATGTCCTTCCTGACCAACTCTTACCAATGCTGAGTTTTCCTGAATTTATGTACGATTTGTAACACCACTAGCTTTTCGGAGTAAACCTGCATGCTTAAATTTAGAGACATATTTGTGTTGTAACCATAGTCCTTTATAAGTGGCGACAGGCTCAATGTCCGTCACACTGGACAATTTCAGTACTACTAGTGGATCTGAACTGAACCGATCGATGCAAAAAAAAACAGTTGTACTAAACCGCAGCTGCGGTGCCTACTCGACTCATATGTAGGTATGCCACAGCAGATTTTTTTTTATCCGATCTGTTTGCTCCCATAGTAAAAGCAGTGTTGCCACCTTCAATTTGGACAAGTCACTAGAAGTACCATCGAATTTCTATGATTATCTAGATTATGAGAAATAAGGATATTAAAAATTCTTTAGAATTCCCTAGATCCTATTCAGTCGTAATTCTCAATCGTTTCCTATTCCTTCCGATATTTTGGGCCGTAACCCTTCTTTTTCAAAGACATATCCATACTAAAGCTTTACGTATTCACACACAACGACATTAAATTACAAAAAAAAATTTATCACAGCGAATTAATAGGAATGAACTACGGAAGAAAATCTAAAAAAAAAAAACTCATGGTTATTGCAGGGGAATTCCTGGGTCTTTGATAAACTATCTATGGCGGACAGGGATATCAAATTACTAATTCTGTAAGTAAGAGTATTTATACCGGTATTTTACGGAAAACTTCATTGATGTTTTATATGGCTTCTTGCATCTTGAGAAAGTCGCTAGAAATCACCAAATCTGTATCTAGTCACTTAGCAAATGCAAAAATCTTTGAGCTATTGCAGAATTCCCTAAATCTAGCGACAAATTCCCCAAGGTGGCAACACTGAGTAAAAGTTGTTCAGTTTGATGGGTAGACTCTTAGTTTAAAAGGATGCTAATAACAATTTCACCCTGTAGTCATTAGCAACAATAATGTATATGTACCGTTTTTGTTTAAACATTGTTTTCTTTTTCCAGGTAATAACTGAGACACTTCCAGTCTTTCCCTACATCTACAACTGCCCCTATAAGTTGCCTATATCTCCTTTTACTGTTACCTTGTAAACAGATATAGTAGAGATTAAGGATGAAACCTGTAAGTATGGTTTACATTGTAATAGTTAGCTTACTATGTATGATTTTGTCGTTACATCCCTGAGATTTTGCTTCACAATTTATATTGTATGAGGAGGAATCTTGTGTTTTTGTAGCACTTTAGCAATACAGTAGCAATTTTATGGAATTATGAGGTATTATAATTTTTTTGCATTGAACCGTATCCAACGATCATTGTAAGTAGCTAGAGCTAGAGCTTGTGAGTAGCTATATCTACCTTCTTCTTATGTCATTAGGTATGTTATGTATGCATGTATTACGATTTGACTTTGCACAATCCGTAGCAGTCTGCAAGACTCTTGTTTAAGTTTCTTATCATCGATTGATATACGTCTCTATGACTGTAGTTTTGAGTAATTCTTAAGTCAATATTGACTTTATCCGATCATACAAAACCGTCAAAAACACACGTCGATTTGAGACTGATTAGAGTAGAACTTACACAATAGCACCCCTGGATTCGTTAGCTGTCAAAATCATAGTGCCATAAAAAAAATTGTATCCTAATATCCATAAATGGACCTACTTAAAATTTCATCTGAGCTTTAATATATTTAGGTACTCTGTTCCTTAATTAATAAGAGAAATTGATAGCTTCACATATAAATCGTCACTAGTCAAGAAAAATCTATATAACTTATACAGTATAATAACTTCTATACTACATGGTTTATGAGGCCGATTTTTTGAAAACGTAATAACCAGATTCTCCAGCAACGAAATGGGTTCACTATAGCAACTATAGTGTATGTAGTTCTGGGTAATTTGTCTATGAACTTTTGGCCATGTCCACAGATTATATAATACTATACAGTACAGATGCCCAACGTCCAACAATGAAACGAGACTGCTGTAATTCGGGCAGTCTTCGGGCAAAGTAAATTGCTTGATTTTCCGAGGCTCATGAGATTTTTTTGTAGTCAGATCATGTACTAAAAGTACAAGTGGGTAGATCAACTATTTTTTGTCCTTACAGTACTGTATAAAAAAAAGTTTTTATTCCTTTTTTCTTGACATTCATTAATTTTGAAAGATGGATATTGTATCTAATGATATGATTCTTCTACACACATGCACATTGCACCATTTGTGTTGAACTACTAGAAGTTTTTAGCGGTTGTCCGATAGACCAAAAAGCGTTGGGACAACGAAATAAAGCGTCCATCGGACAACCGCCAAAATTCAAGTAAAATTCAAGTAATTTTGCAAAACCGTGTATGCATTTAATAAATGCAATCCTTAGTTATTCAACAAACATTAATTTTTGGGGCAAGCAAAACCTGAGCTTGAGCCTGAGCCTGAAAATTGCAAAAATTTTATGCAGATGACTGGGACTAGGTATGGACAAAAAATAGTTGATCTACCCAAGTAACAATTTACACGTTTACGTAAACATTAATTACAAATCGATACCATAACGCCATATATTGCAATTTTTAAACTAAAATTTCGTTTGTATGGGATGGGACACCATGGCCATGTCCTTTGTCTTCATCATGTCGCTGTCACAAAATAGCAAGAGTTTAATAAAAACTAACGAACGAAAGAAGTCAAATTTTACTAATCATGTAGATGAAATGCAAACATGGCCTTTTTATTGGTAGTACGGTAAATTGGTAAGCACAAATTCCGGGCCCTAAAAAAGTGACCTATGCTACTAAAGCGCATAAAACAAAACCTAACACTTCAGTGGTCATAAACACAAATTTCATTTATATTGTTTTAACCTATCGACCGAACATATTTCACTTGCTTAATGATCATTTTGGATCACCATTAAAATGGCGTATAAAATTAGCTATTAGCTGCCGTGTTCATTTTATTTTTCTCTTACTGTTAAAGTTTTGGACACACATCACACTTGGATCCCTGGATGGATAATGATGGATGATGGATGGATCCTTGGATGTGTCAAAAATTAAATTCGTTTCTTATTTCGCCATCATCATAGCAATATAATAATCTATTATCTGGTCTAGATGATACTGGAGTTAACCCAACCTCTTAACCCAAGATACCATCGTACTGTGCTATATTTTTCTTAATTTTGTTGTCATGTTTTCTTGTTGTTTTAGATAACTAAGCTAATTCTTCATTGTATACAATATTGGGTCAATGTTTAGGCTTAAGTTGGTTCTCAAAAAGTTATTTTATCACTTCAAACACTACACTCTAGCGATAGACAGGCCCTTTCATAGAAGCAACATGCGGTGCCCGCGCCTGATTGATGTTCCCGAGTTCACTTCGCCACTATGGCAATGACAGACCGCTATGTGTAATTTTGTGTTGTTTTGTGTGACATGTTGTTTGTTTGAACGAGCTTGTCTATCGCTAGAGTATATGCCAGTGTCCTGGGCCGTCCTTTTCAGATTCTTTCAGCTCATATTTTTGGTTACAACTTTGTTTTCTCCCGAGTAATGTTTTTTTTTTATGTTAACTTGTAAAACTGCCCTCAGAGTTAGTAAACTTCAGTGTATCACCAGCTTTACGTTTTATGTCAAAGTATCCAATAGTTAGGTGTGGCTGACACTTAATTTTAGTGTAAAAGTCATTGTGTTTTAAAATTTGAATACATAAATAACTTCTTATCAATTTAAATGATTCTGAGTCTTCTGAGTGGACGTTGAACTTTCTTATTTAGTCATTTGTATTTAAAATTCGCAATAAAATGCATTTAACATTTGTAGGTAATATGGATCGTATAACGGTGTTGAAATATTTATTAAAATAATTGAGTCATCGAACATAGAGAATCATAGGTTTGAAACATACCTGCATTATGTTGCTATGCATACGCTGCCAACGCCTCAATTTGTATCTTTAGAAATACTACTCGAGATCCTTAGTTTAATAATTTATATCGTAAAATGTGATAAAGAAGTGTTGTTATGTTTTCTGGATGCATCTTTCAAGTGATAACACGTTAAGTAGACACCATGTTCCTAAAGGGTTCCGACGCAGTGGTAGCTTCAAAAAAAGATTTCACATTTAATTAAACACTCTCTATGGAACTAGCTAAAACAACAGTTGAGATAGTTCCAATTGCAAACAACCTTCTGCATCACGAAGAGTAAAGGGTGAAATTGATGTCATTAGTATCTTTTTAAACTAAGAGCGTATCCATCATACTGAACAACTTTTACTATTGGAGCAAACCGATCGGAACAAAAAAAATGTAGCTGTTCCGTACTAAACTGCAGTGTCTACTCGACTCAAATGTATGCAACTACAGATTTTTTGTTGCTCTGATCGGTTTGTTTCCATAGTGAAAGTTGTTCAGTTCAATGGGTAGACTCTTAGTTTAAAAGGATGCTAATTATATCAATTTAACCCTGCATAAAATAATTGTTGTTGTTTTCTACCGCTTTAATATAATGCCATTACTTACTATCCTACTTACAGAGGCCTATTGGCGGCTTGAAAATTCTCTGACAGCAAGGTGACCACTAACTTGCCTCCACCAACACGCACTGGGCCCGCGTGGTGGAGTATGGCCCACTCCCTCTCTTCCTTATTCGTGAGAGGAGGCCTTTGCCCTGCAGTGGGATTCCACAGGCTATAACTTACTAACTTACTTACTTACTATCCTAACCTAACCTAACCTTATGTATTCCAATGGCTAAACAAAACGACGCCAACTAAAACCCACTATCTCACAAACATGACATGAGAAACCATTACAATTACATCCAATAAGTCCGAGTTTACTGTCTATCTGTCATCGATATAAAACTGCTGACCTTAAGCCACGATTGTTTCAAATGATTGATGTAGTTACCTACTGAGATGCTGTCAGGTTGACGTGAGGAGTAAGTTATGAACTTATGGGTTAACAACGGTTTTATATCCTACGTACAGTCACCGTGACGTTCGATTTCACAGGGAAATTCCGTGTATCACTCTCTCAATTGCGTTTTTCCCCACTTTTTTGTCACTTTGTGCGTTTTTCCCCAGTTGGTTAGGACCTTGCAGGCTGAGTCACCTGATTGTCTGAAAAGAAAGATGATTCCGTGCTTCGGATGGCACGTTAAGCTGTTGGTCCCGGCTACTATCTCTGGTGGTAGTAGTCGTTACATAAAAACTACGTCAGAGGCCGTAAGGCGGTTTGAATAAACTCTGACACCAGGGCTTGCAGCCCACTCGATAAGAAGAAGAATTGCGTTTTAAGACTTTTAAGTGAGTTTGGGCCTTTTTATCTTATCACAAACGTTTGATCAACCCGATTGCATTTAGTGTGGAAAGTGCAAAATTTCCTTTAAGTTTCTTAGGGAAAGTTGATCAGTATCATTGGTACAACCCTTAAAGTAACGCAACTGTTTACCCTAACACCAATCAATCATAGTGGGTCTCATCATCAGCCTATATACGTCCCACTGCAGGGCACAGGCCTACCCTCTAGGAGGGTGTTTGGGCGTTAGTCCACCACGCGTGCCCAATGCGGATTGGTAGACTTCACATTTGCATCAGAATTTCTTCTTCTGCATATGCAGGTTTCCTCACGATGTTTTCCTTCACCGTTTGAGAGCTGTCGGTAATACGTACATAAGTTAGAAAAACTCATTGGTGCGTGGCATGTTGTCCGTGCAGATTCGAACCCGGACTTCTTGATTGAGAGTCCTTACCGCTCCACAACGCGCCACCGAGCTCACTTTACTCACATAGTAGGTTATTGGACCTTTTTAAATATACATGTTTGGTAAATTATTTTCATTAGGTACCTAATAGAGTTTTTCCGCTACTTCGTTCGCAAGGGTTCCCGGCATATACCAGATTTTAAGTCTAATCATAAGCTTTCAAAAGCAAAAAGTTTCATCAAAATCGTTCGAGTTATTTTCGCGTGTCGCGCGAACAAACAAATAATCAGACATACATTAACTTTCATGAGAGTTTCTGCAACTGAGTGTAACTGAGATATTCTAAAAACAATTCAGTTTTTTTTTATTGTGACAAAAAGATTCCATTTGTGCCTTGTAGTGTGTGTATAGCCCCAAACACACACATAGTCTTAAGTTAGATATAAAGCATTATCTTTGTACTCTAGGGAGCATTAAACGTCCAAACATCAAACGTATCTTTCATTTATCTTAACACACAACACCGCAGCTTATTTGAACCAAACACCAAAAATAAGCATATCAATGTTATGAAATCTCTGTTTGTTCTCTAGCTAAAGCTAAACTATTGGAAACTACCATCACACAACAATAGCTTTCACTTGCAAATTATATTATTACCCCACTCATTAACATTTTAATTATGTTCTTTGTCCTTTGGTGGTCTATTTACCCGACTGCGCGACGCAAAGGAAGGGTAATTTATATAGTACTAGATTCACACGACATGTTTTATGGTTTTTGTCCTATATTTGTCTTTCTCAGTTCGTTTATACGTTTAGGTAGGTACCGTAAATAGTATATCATCACGTCAAGCAGATTATTAGAGTCTTCTTCTTATCGAGTGGGCTGCAAAGCCCTGGTGTCAGAGTTTATTCAAACCGCCTTACGGCCTCTGACGTGGTTTTTATGTGACGATTAGAGTATAACTATCATATCGAATGCAACTATTTAGTTAAAATAATCTCTTTTTAAAAAGACATGGTGGTCCAGTGGCGAGTAACCTTGCCTGCCGCGCAGGGGGTGACGATAGTTCGATCCCCGTCCAGGCCGACTCGTACCAAATGAGTTTTTCGGAATTTCAGTATGTATGATTTGTAACACCACTGGCTTTTCAGTGAAGGAAAACATAGTGAGGAAAACTTCATCATCATCATCAGCCTATCATCGTCCACTGCTGAACATAGGCCTCTCCCAAGGCGCGCCACAAAACTATGTCCTTGGCCTTCCTCATCCAGTCGCTCACCGCTTCATGAATGAGGAAAACTTCATGAACCTCCATTTCGAGGCATGTATTGTACCCACTGTTGTGTACCCATTACAAGTGGCGACGAACGCGGATGTTCTGAGGTTTCAGAATATTTCTGACTACCCCCTCGGGGAATATAGTCGTGAGCATGCTCATGCTTATATCATTTTAATTAAGGCTTCTAACAGACTACACGTTCTTTTTGAGTGATTGAGAACGTAAAGTTTTCTAGACCTAACGGTCTAGAAACGGACGCAAATGTCAATCGCATGACCGCATCTCTACACGAGCAATTAACAGGCGTTTGTATCGATCGATTGTAGCGATACACACGCACGTTTCGATGCAGACGCGCGTGTGCATTGCGACAATGGCTGTCGAGGAATGACTGACCTTTATTACGAACGTTTTACGTCGTGGCTGTATCGCGTTTGCATTGATGCTGTATCGCGTTTGCATCGATGCTGCATCGCTGTCTTGTTGGTTACCCTAAAATTGTATCACATCTCCAACCTTAGAGCCCAGACTCCATCTACCAATTTTAAATCTGTCAAATGCTATAAGTATTGTTGTCTTCTAACTTCACAGTCAAATAGTTTTGGGCATTCGACACTCTGCGTTTGAAACTAGAGTTTCAAAAATACCCAAGAACATTGTATTTTGGAAATACCTAAGTACCTTAGTACGTTTTTAGATTCTGGATTTCCCAGAGGAGAATCACAAAAAAATCCACAACAATAGAACATAGGTACATCGTTCATTGACCTTCCAAATCAAAGTACCATTAACGATAAAAAGTTAACATAAACTCCCGATCTATTGTCGATGGATTAAAAAGTAAAAAATGTCGGGTTTTCATTCCGAGGCTGCTAATGACAATATTATTATAAGTCCGACACGTTGTTGCTAAATAATACATTATTACTGACAATAGTTTCTCGTTTTGTTATTATTCAATGGCGTTGATGTCTTAAAACGTACTAAGCAATCATTTATAGTACAGCTTGTAGGGTCTACAGAAAACTTCTAACGTAATAAAAATTATATTCTAAAATTATGAGATAAGGTTTTCCTTAAACTTATCCTTCGAAACTATATCCATAAGATATACAGGATGAAATTTATAATATCATAAGCATCCTTTTAAGCTAAGAGTCTACCCATCAGACTAAATAACTTTTACTATGGGAGCAAACCGATGATCGGAGCAAAACAAAAATCAGCTGTCCCATACTAATAAGGCGATTTGAAAAATTCGGACCGCGGGCTTGCTGCCCACACGATAAGAAGAAGCTTACTCATGAACTTTTAATCGCAAGCAGTTTTATCATAATCGGTCCAGTAGTTTTTGCGTAATGCTTGAACAAACAAACAGACAGAAAATCATTAAATATCATCAATGTACAGAGACACTTCTGTTACAGTTGATGCTTAATAGTTTAGATTTGATAATGAATAAAAAATCCTCGTTTCAGCATATTATTATCATAAAATCTCTTTGGATGTTGAAATAGTCCTACAGACTTAAAACATTCCATAATATGACGATTTGCACGTAATCTCGTGCTTGCCTCACAGGTGTGTCCAAAATTGACAAACAGATTTTTAATGCAAATTTCGAAATTGCCATTATTCACAAATATTACGATTGGTAAATCCAAAAATCACCTTTCTCTTCCAATTATTCATAAAATATTATAAATGAAAGTCATCAATCTGGTCATGTATGTGGTATCTCATATACATATAACTAGGCTACTTGAATAAATTATAAAACTAGATATACATAATATTTAGTGTTCATTACAGTTCTAATTTATAGTTTAGCAACGACCGCCTGCGGCTCTGCTCGAGTTTTGAACAGTTTATTAGACTAACAAATTAAATTAAAAGAAATAATATAACATTTTATATGTAAATGAAAAAAGTCATTATAATCATAATGACAAGCTATAATAAGTCAATGCTGTAATCTTACAACATCTTCTTTGCAGATATAAATCGAATTCTGGCAGATTAAGGGTTGAACTACACATGGCCGCACGCGATCGCATTTTCCTTCCCTTCCCTTTTCTGTCACTCAGGAACGTCATTTGCTAGAGCATATAACATAGCCGGAACGCGATCGCCTGCGGCGTGCGATCGCACGCGATCGCATTCCGTCTATCTTATATGCTCTAGCAAATGAAGTTCCTGAGTGAAAGAAAAGGATGGAGCGACGGAAAAATTCGATCGCGTGCGGCCATGTGTAGTTCAACCCTTAACTAAAATCGACTTATACAGGGTGTAAGGAAAAGTATCATTGCCTTAAGCCACATACCCCTTTTACTATGGGAGCAATAAAATATGCTGTTCCATACCAAACTATTGCAGTTTAGTATGATACAACAGATTTCTTTTTTTGTTTTGACAGTTCTGTACATGGTTTTATTAAGTCTAATGATACTTTTCCTTACATTCTGTATAACAAGTCCGCCTTTGCTCCTGAACAATTAAAATAAAGTCCAAAAACAGAAATAAATATATTTCTTTTCAAAATTATAGTACCTACCTTTGAATTAAGGGATTTTTCTAACTTGAATTTTATTATTTGGGGTGACACATATTCAAAGAAAAGCATTTATTTACTGACGCTACATCCAAGTCGGCAAGTGCACAATCAACAAATCAGAATACAATCCGACAATTAGATTATCAAGGTACAAATTGCTTCGTCATCACGACTCTATTGTTGATGCGAGCGAGCAGTAATAAAATTTTTCTTTTGTGAATCGGTAGCTCCACTGTTTTGATGACCGTACACCGTTGTTACGATAGACATGGAAAACGGCTTAGTCATTGTAAAGGTCTGTTTTTTATGTTTATTCGTTTGTATGGAAACGGAAAATTTTGTTATTGTAATTTGTATTGTAGGTATTTAATTTTTGTATGTTACATACTGTAAAATTATATTGTAATTGAAAGGCCATCTTTTTATAAACTCCACCCAAATACATAAGGTGTACATCCATGATCTCTGTCATTCAGACCATAGTTCAGAGTAAGTAGTAAAAATGTTACATAAATCACGCAAAACATGAAAACTGGTCGTCAAGAATCTATACTGAAACACAATTTTGACATAATTCTTCGAAACCCGAGGAAACCTGCATGCTTCAATTTCGAGGCATGTATTGTACCCACTGTCCATTATAAGTGACGACGGGCTCACCCCCCGTCACACTAGACAGACTTACGGTACTACTGGTGAAACGTGGATGTTCTGAGGTTTCAGAATATCTCGAGGGGGTACCTCGGGGAATATAGTCGTGAGCATTATCCTTATGCATATTCGAAAAAAAAACGAAAGTATTTTCAATGTACAGTACACGTACATGTTTAGATAACAATATTGCTATGAGTAATAATAAGTTATGTAACCTAATCATAAAAACCATTAGAAAGTGTAAAAAAAAGTGTTGAAGAAAGTATTAAAAACCAATATTAAAAAACAATAACATCTTATTACAAAGCAGACCCTCAAGCGACAATAAATTTTGCATTTTAAACTTACATAACACTAATAGGTGTAAAAGCGCAAGGGATTCGAACCCGCCATGACCCCAACGGGTCACGTACCATAATTGATTTACGCTGCGCCGGACTATGCATTAACATAAGATAAAGATTAACCTTTGACATGCGTTTTAAATTTTCACATCACCATTCTAACTAGGCACCTTAAGAGTTTAGAGGATGTTTAAGATAAACAAAAAGTGGTTGGAATAATCAGGGTCTCGATATAGATACATTTTGCATAATTCTAGTTGGATAAGATCGGTTCCCGGATTAGAATTGACCACACCTTCAATTTCTTCCCATAGATGTCATACAACTACAAACATACAAAAAAAAAACAACAACAAAAACATACGGGTTGAATTGAAAACCTCCTCCTTTTCTTTGTTGAAGTCGGTTAAAATAAAACAAAAATCGTCGCGATTTCGTTTTGCAAGCCATCTAAAAAGAACACTGCATCCAAAAACATAAGAATACGCCAAAAAAATACGTTCGTAGTTTTAGTCTGTGATAAGAAATGACTGTACGGACTGATGTGTCCGAGTAAGTAAATTGTAATAACACAAAGAAGTGCAAGGAAAGATCGGCCCCGAGTGACGAGACCTGAGTTCGTCTAGCTTAATCTCTTGATACGACCTTTGCTGATCAGCTATACAGCATAAGATATTATCATGCGATATAACTAATGCAGACACAAAAGAAGAAAGAAAAGAAGGATATCACAAGGTTGCAATCATTTGATAGTCAAATGCAAGACCATCCGATCCACTAATTTGTCATTTTCATGAAATAAAATGTTCTTCTTCTAATGTTGAAAACTGCAAATATTCCTGGGCAAAGTCAACATGGAAAAAAAATTAACGGAAAACTTATGAAGTAGGTAATGAGAAATATTAAAGCTAAGTAATTGGTTGGCAGTATGTTTCGAAATAAAGTCACCAACAGATTCTAAAATACCAAAATGGAGACAACAATTTGCAAATCTCATTAAAAACTAAAAACCTAATTCAATTTTCAAATTCTCACGCAATAAAAATTCAAACTCAAAACAACGTGAAGATATACTCAAATGTCCGAAGCATCTAGGTGTCAAGTTATACTGGTCTGACCGTCTTAACTTGAACTTTTTGTAAGCAGACAATGCTTTTTGACCTCAACTTTAAAATGGATGTTGAGTGCATGTTGACTTATTGTTGTTTATTTTCTTTGTACATGTGTGGGTTAAGTTTGTTCACTCATTGTGTTATTAACATACTTTCTGATTTCATTATGGATATTGCCATTTTAAATTTGCATCGATTAAATTTCGTTGTCTATAAGGAATTGTAATTTTGCTGTTGTGAAAGTCGTTTTAGAAGATTAACGTGTTTTGTTTTTTGGTATTTATCGAGTGAGTATATTGAAAAGTTGAGTAGATTGAGTTCAGAGGCTTAAGCAAGCCTGGATTAGGTAGATTGCGGAAATCCTGCTTAGGAAATGTTTTTTTAAATCTTTTAGTTTTTGGTTAAAAAAACTGGTGAGATTACTTTGTGCAATGCACTAATCGCGCGTGGTGGAGTATGGCCCGCTCTTAATGTCGCCGTCGCAACGCGCCAGTTAGAATGCATGTGCCCTGCATTGGCACATAATTAGCCGATGAAGATGATGATGAGCAATTTTCTAATGAAGAAAGAGAAACGAATAAACTATACAATTCCAATAATATTTTGAGACATCGCAACTAGGTATTTCATAAACATTAACAATAATAGTAACGTATAGTATTCCTTGACAATTATGAAACGTGCTATTCTATAGAAAATACCTCAATCGAAACCCATTGAATATAGAAGAAAACCTTCTTATTCGAAGACAATGCAACAAACGCTTTAGCACTGTACAAACAAACTTAATACGTGATGTAACATACGAGAAGACAATTTTCCACAAAACCCGCTAAATTCCTTTAATTGTGAAAGTTTCTTAAACAAAAGAACGC
Organism: Agonopterix heracliana; assembly: GCA_963693445.1. Taxonomy (NCBI): domain Eukaryota; kingdom Metazoa; phylum Arthropoda; class Insecta; order Lepidoptera; family Depressariidae; genus Agonopterix; species Agonopterix heracliana. The sequence continues at coordinate 9,073,105 of OY856321.1, forward strand.
TAACTTCACAATAGGCATAATTCGTCTTAAATAAGATGCCTCTAAAGCTGAGCAATTCTCATTCTTATGTGATAATCACAGGAGTTTTGACATGGGACATTCTAATTTGAAGTCAATAGTACAGCACAAGTAAGGTAAGCGACACTAAGGTGGTCCTAACAATAGTGGACCACCACCGATCGCACGGACACACACAGAGTTTTCTTGTTTGATTAGCGTCCACAGTTGTTGTTTACCCTAAGAACAAGCAATGCATATTCATATAGGCTCGGATTTCAAAAGAAACAGATGAGGTGATTATGCGACTTGTATTGAATATTATGGTTACTGATATTTACATAAAACATGCAAATTCATAAAATGTTACAATACTTAATTAAAACAAAAATGATAAAAATAATGTAAATTATTAACATTATCTGACAGATCTCAATTTATTGATTGTTTAGAAAATATATACAAAATGTGCAAGTTTTGTAAGGAAAGTATTATCTCATAGACGAAAATACAAAATGTTGTAGTTTGATACAATAGTAGGTAACATCGACCTTCAATCGAACTTTATTGTTATAAAGTAATTAAGAAATCTTAACAGCAAAAAAACTTGTACAACTTTCTATAAAATTTCAAAAATTACCTATTTTGAATTTACATGTAGGTATTTGTTAAAAACGCAAGCTTAATTGCTGTAATTCTATCACAAGTTCTGAAGCGGGCAATGTCATTGATTGACGATGACGTTATTGTGGTTTACGTTGAATTTTTTTGTTTGCGGTTTTATTCACAAATCAAATCATTATGTTTCTAGTTGCCTCCTTCAATTATAAATACATTTTCTATACAACACAATTACTTAAGTACACTTTTAGTTTCTTCTAGTAATTTTAAGATTTGCATTGTCATTTGTGTCTACATTTTTTTCCATAAGTCACCGTGTACCACTGCTTTATTGATCTTTGCTTCTCACATCACCGTTAACAATTGTTTGTCTGTGTGTTCACTTTGTTTCGTAATTGAGACCGATATTCAAGTGTTCTTACTATTGTCAAGTATGATTTGCTGACGTGTTGGTACTTACTTAAAAGTACTTGCGTAAGTGGTTGTTCCTTTCTCTTCACTTTGTGTTACTAGAAATGTTTGTCTGAACAGCAATCTGTATGCATCATAGGTATATACAGGGTCCAACTTAATATGCTGACACTTTTTTAAGGGGATGATCAGACCATAATACTTTACAACTTTCTCTATGGGACCAACATCGCAATCGTGAAAAAAAATCAACTGTCCCATACATTTGGCTCAAGTAGGATCACAGTTTTGTATTTAACAGCAGATTTTTTTTCGCGATTTCGATGTTGGTGCCATAGAGAAAGTTGTTAAGTTTGACGGTCTGATCATTCTCTTAAAAAAGTGTCAGCATATTAAGAAGGACCCTATATATACACGACGATATTTTCTTTCGGGTGGTTTAGAAACGTTACTTAGAACTAGCAACTATGTTTATGATAACAATAAGATTAATGGTCTCATTTATCCTTTTTTTTTCCACAAAAACAAAAGACAAATATAATCCACAACAGGCAGGATACGAAAATCCCTAAAAGACAACCGTTTATATTATACCTATGATGAATTAAGTATACCTATTATGAATGAATAATTTGACCAACAAATGTAAAACAAGTTTTCCACAAAATGGAATATGTTATTTGAATCGTTAAGTATAGCATAGCATATGCTCACGACTATATTCCCCGAGGGGGTAGGCAGAGATATCTCTTAAAAACTCGGAATATCCACGTTTCACTAGAGGAGCAAAGTAATTGGCTGAAACTTTCTTATCTATAATCAACCTAACACCAAAACCAATTCATCACAATCAAAATTGCGAAGCGGATGTCTATTATTCATAACCTCTCGACATGTGAACTATGTATGTAATTCAGATTTCAACACAACGGACATCAGATGTAAACATTCACCTAACTAAAATTACACTTTCTTCTACCAGATAATTCTTCTTTCCATAAAACTTACAACAGAAACTTGGCAATCTTCTTTCGTCGGTTTTGCTCTCTTCTTTCATGTGTAATGAAGCCATTATAGTGATGTTTAGAAAAGAAGTTATAGTCTGTAGCTTCCCACTGCAGGGCAAAGGCGCTCTCACAAATAATTATGAGAAGGAGCGGGCCACGCGTGGGCTCAGTGCTGATGGAGGCCAGTTAAGAGGTCAACTTGATGTCTGAGAATTTCAAACTTTGCGAACCGAATAGTTACATAGCCATCTTTCTGTGAACTATACTATAGTGTCTTTATTTCATTTATTTGAATTTAAAATAATAAGTCATAAATTTTTTTATTGAAATAAATAATAATCAAACAAAAGTGGCGCAAGTTGGAATTTGATACAAAACTTTTTTGCAATATAGTTACTTGTTTATATTCCACTTTTGGGTCATTGTTATTGGAATCTAAAATACCTAACCTTACTTAACAATGTGAAATCGTGATTTTTGCTACAAAGGTCAAATGTACTTGTCATGTTTAGACTGACGTAATTTTGCTTTAGAGTAGGTACCTATTTATTTTTTGATTCTATATTTTTACAAACTTGACTTAACAATGCCACAGTATGGTCAACTTTGATATTAGGTAGTACCATCATTGATTTTTCAAGAACACTTGACATACTTAAAAATCATTTTGTGTTTACCCAAATCTTTAAAATTTTATGCAATCTTCTTCTTATCGTGTGGGCATCAAGCTCTGGTGTCAGAATAAATTCAAACCACCTTACGGCCTCTGACGTGGTTCTTTATGTAACTACTTCTACCACCAGAGATAGTATCTGGGACCAATGAGTAAACGTGTCATCCGAAGCACGGAATCATCTTAATTTTTCAGACAACCAGGTGATTCTGCCTGCAATGTCCTAACCAACTAGGGAAAAACACACAAAGTAACATATCACTAGGTGCCCACGTGGGAATCGAACCCACGACGTCCGTGTCAAGAGCCCAATGTTCTTAACCATTAGACCACGGAGGCATTTTATATGCAATGATTTTGTATTGCCTTTCATGTATTTATTTATGGTTTTAACCACCGTGTGCTTTCGGCTTAGAATAGACCACATATCTCCCCGTGAGTCTCGTACAAGGTGACTTAGGGATCTGGGTGTTTTATGCAGTCTATTTGGTGAAAGGCTAGCCACAAGTCACCACTTTACATGTCAAATATCTTGAAACCTTTAATTTATTATGCTAAATGTGAACATTGTTATAGTAAGTTTGTAGCAATGTTTCTGACCCCGAAAGGGATTTTGGTATTTTTTGGAGTTAACGTAATTTTTATTTATTTTGGTAATAAAACAACCTGCGCACTTGTTTATCTTCACGTATTCCACTGTTTGTTCCCTGGATAATGACACAACAGCAAAAAAAAAATCTTTCATACAATCTATGTTACCTCTGATGTCCCTATGCTTTGATTGTTTACTTACTTACTTACTTACTTTGCCAGCTCAGGGACCCGATGTGGGTCTTGGCCTCCAACAACAGAACACGCCATGCGCCATGCCATCACACGCTTTTGATTTTTTGCTTAAATTAGTTACTGCAAGAACTAGGGTCCTTCGAAAATGCTCAATTTTACTGCCCGGTTTCTGGAATCCACCAAAAAAAATTGACGTAAGTATACAACGTGTTAATGAATAAGCGCAAAACCTCATACACCCCAACTGATTTATAACAAAATAATTAGATATAAAGAATAATTTCATTATTTTGATAGTTAAAATTTAAAGTTATTCGCATTTTAAGTTTTGAGGCAAATATGATTTGTTATCATTTCAGCAATGAACGAAAGCGCTAGCATGCTCATAGATACATTTTAAGACTACTTTCTAGTTTTGCGTTAATTCATTAACACGTTTTATAAACAAAAAAAGCAAAACATACAACATATCCAAAGTCGTTCTCATATTATTTTAGAAAGAATGATTTAAATCGGTTTAGTTTTGGAGAAGGAGACAGGCGAATACGAAATGCTGATTTCATCCATTTTATGTAGATACAATCAGTCCGAGCTGCAGTTGTCTCTTTTGCGAACGTGTGAACCGAAACCCATTTAAATCACCCAACAAACATTGAATCATTTAAAAAAGCCAATTGATGATAAAGTCCATCGACGTTAGATTAATATCGATACGCTGACACTGCGCAAGCGCATGTTGAATAGAAACATCAGCTGTCAATCAACCGATGAAGAATTAACTCACGCCTGATTGCAATGCGGACGGCACCGGAAAATCTATTTAGTTCTTGCGAGATTAATTTGTTGGGAATTCTAATGGGGCATATTCGTGAATAATGACTTTGTATATCTTAAACTCACGACCTAATCCTTTTCCGGGTACCAAGAACCTTAGCTACAACTGCTTTATTTTCAAAAACACCTCCTATCCATATTCTAAACCTGAACCAACTTTTGTTTAGGATTTTAGGACGAAAATCAATTGATGATAAGAGGCTGGCAAAAGCTATTACTAATATGGTTGACTGGGCTGCAAGCATGGCTTGTATGTAACACTGCGACCATTGCTGGTCTATTGTGTTCGCCCCAATCTCACCCTAATATTTGTATACATACCTCCGAACTTATGGTATTTTCTTTTCATTCTCGGGTATGCAGGTTTCCTCGCGATGTTTTCCTTCACCGCCGAACTTACATAAATTCCATAAAACTTAGTGTTGTAATTGAGTTGCTAGCTTTCTTTCGTCGCCCTTATTGGCAAAGGCAAATCCTTTGGGCTACAAAAATGCTGCACGGATTCAAATCTATGATTCATATCTGTCATGAAGAGAAGATCTGTTATTGAGAGGTGACTTTAGCAACCTAAGTATTGGTAATACGTTTTCGTTCTTTTTTCCGATTATTCTTTCTTTCTGACCACATCATCTTCTCTAATCAAACAACTTTGTAGCAAAACAAGAAACAGCGATCAGGTATGAAATTGATCGTCAATAAAATATCATAATTATTTCATCGATAACAATCTCATGTAAAAACTTAATATGAGATCCTGATCGACCTTTAGATGTGAAACACTAAAATGTAAAAGTAAAACAAGATACGTCTGCTTGTCAGTATTAAAATTACGATCATTCCACTAACACTAGCTAGACCAATAAATAAACTAATCATAACAATCAATTAAGAAGATTGCGATAGATTGGATTGGTACACTTTCCGTTTTGGTGTAGACTTAAGAATTTTTGGTAGGCGGCAAAATATACGTAAACATTTAAAAAAGTTTCCATACATAAATAATTACATTCTTAATATGCTGAAGGTTTTTAAAGGAATGATCAGACCATCATAACCAATGGTCAAACAGAGCAACTTTCTCTATGAGACCAAATTCAAAACCGCGAACTAATAATCAGCTGATTTGGGTTGAGTAAGGTTGCAGTTTTGTATGCAACAGCTGAATTTTTCGCGATTTCGACAATGGTCCCGTATAATATAAAGTTGATCAGTTTGATCACAGACCAAGTTTGATAGTCTGATCATCTCTCCTTAAACCCTATATACCTACTTAAGGCGTATCAGCCGTGGACCACTCTCCTCTCACTCACACTCCATACTAATCGATGAGAAAGAGCGCGTGGCTCCGGTCAGAATTTTGCTGTTTTCTTTGAAAAATTCGATGATTTTTTATTAATTTCGAAAAAGTAAAAAAACCACATCATTCTAAATTGTATTGTGAACAATATAGTAAATATTCATTTTGTTCCGATTAAAAATGTAAGAGTAAAATGGTTACAACTGGAAAAAAGGGGTGACTTTAGAGTCCCTTTTCTTCGGTTTTATTCATTAAAATCGATTTCTAGAAAAACCACATCACTTCTCATATCCTGTAGATGGTTCAGTTTAAATTTCAGCTCAAAAAGTGCCATAGTTAATGAATAAAATGGTTACAAAATTACCCAAAACCGGCAGGTAGCCCCTTAAGCATATCTGTTATAGAAGGGGTAGTAATAAAAGCTCCGATAATAAATTTAAAAATGTCCTTACTAAAAATATAATATTTACTGCCCGAAATACTAAATCTCCGACTACTTCTGTCCGACTAAAAATGACGAAACGACCGAATGATATACTTAAATCTCAGAAAAAATCTTATGACTATTAATTGCTGTAATACTTTTTTACCATATAAAATTATGTTCTACTGATAACAATGCTTTGTAATTATTACCTTTACTTGCCAACTAGAAATTCATCAATTACATTTAATTTTTCATAAACTCTGTGCTATTTTTACTACAATGTTATACTTAAATTTCTATTGTTGGCGCTTGTCCAGAAAGTTATTAAAAATACAAAAATGTACTTACTATAATCATGAATTCTAGTTACTACTAATCTAATCTATCTAACCTAACCTAACCTATAACTTTTAAAAAAAAATCTCAACTTTAAAAAAAAAAAGTTTTTTTTTTTTTTTTTTCCTTAACCAAACCTAACCTAACCTAACCTAACCTAAGTTTTTTTTTTGTAAACATTTTTTTTAGTCTACTATTTAAAACAGTAGCGATTCGGTTCTGCCACTCGCCGGCCGCTGCCGCGGCACGCTCGCTGCGCTCGCTCGGCTCGTGGGGCTGGTCGCAAGAAACCTAACCCGCTCGTCGCTTCGCTCCTCGCTAACCCAACCGAATGCATTTTGCTCAAACGCCGTTCGCGCGGTCCGACCAGTTTCGGTATTTTCATCAATGTTGAGAGTTAAAAAATATATTTGGTAACCAACACTAGAAAATTAAATAACTCATAAAATTCGTAAAAGAATGATTATTTTGACATGACCTCTGTTGTCAGTAACCCAGTAATCTCGTCGGAGGTTCAGTATTTTATTCAGAAGTTTAGTTTTGTTATTCAAAGTTTAATATATTTATAAGTAGAAATGTAATTTGATTGTGTTCATAGGTGTCAGCAAAATTTAGGTATTTTATTCGGTATGCTTTGAATTTTTTTGTCGGTATATTATTATAACGCTGGTAAATTAGAATAAAAGTCGGACAGAGATAGCTGGAGATTTATTTATTTGTCGGAACCAATATTATTTCCCTTATAGAAGTAAGCCGAGACTAGAGATTGCCTGTTACTATAATTTATATGTCTAGTGTTTCACCAAATGTTCAACAACGAAAATATTGACAACTAATTTGTCTGGAGGAGGACAAGTTGACTACTAACTTGAGTGGAAGCATTAAGGCCTATCTTATCCTTGTTCATGCTACTGATGGGTACAGACTTCCACCCACCGTTTGGCTTCGTATGACCCTGGGACACAAATGTGACATGGGACATACACTTTATTGAAAATACCCCAGAATCCTCGGGGAATTTAATCGTAAGCACAAGTACAAACATCGATTCGTAAAAAAGTTACCTCTACAGCATTCCTAACTCTACGTATCGAAAAAAAACCAGTTATCTAAGAGCCTTAGTTACTCGCAACTCTCGATTGTTTAACGCTTTCGCAACTGATCCACAGAGGAGCGTCTACTTTCATGATCTAACGAGTGGGCGATTTTATTGCGAATCTAGAATACAGGATGTTTCTCTGACGTCCATCACCATGACACAACATTCGAGTTTAAAAAAAAAAACTTTATAATCATCCGCAGTTTCAATCGTCCATACTGGACATGGACTAGGGATATTCTCATGGTAAAGTTATGGTGGTTGTGTGATCTTCATCACGCCTGCTCCATGTGGATTGGTGGACATCACAATGTGCCTGTGGGGACTTGCCATTAATGTCAACACTCACAAGTTATAACATAGAAGCTAACAGATGGCGATACCGTCGCTCTCAGAAATATGCTCCATACAAAGACAACGTTCACCGTAAATACGTAACTCGTAACCTACTACAAATAAGGTTCACAATCGAATGCGAGACATAAATCGCGCAAGATAAATAATCACAGAGATTCGATATATATACAAGGTCCAACTAAGAACTGTTGGACCACGGCCGGTCCCCAGGCTTCACACTAAGCCTGGTGGAAGATCTTCCCTTTTCAATGGAGGAACATTCCCAAGTAGCACCTCCATATGCCTTTGAAGATTCTACGCACAGGCGGTTTGGTGCTTTGACCTTTAAAAATTTAGCATTGGTACAACACGGTTAATATATGTTAGTTACGTAGTGACGTTTCTGAAATTATGACTGTAAGGGGATCACACGCGATGACGCATTTACGGAGCGGCAGAAGTCAGTCCGTCATATGTGATGTAAGAAACAGCACGTAGAAGCACACACGGTGCGTCAATCCATCACCGTGTGTGCTTCTACATGCGGTTTCATACAACTCCTTGCTTCACAAATGACGAACTGACGTCTGCCGCTTCGTCAATGCGTCATCGTGTGTTAACGCACTTTGTTTAAGAGAATATTATTCCGAGAGCGAAAATGCGCGCTGCATACAAACGTACTATGGTGATATTTTCAATACTAATAAATTAAAGTCAATGAAATTTTGCAGAAACAATCTATAAACAAGTTTCTATGCTTCTATAGAGTCAGATTTTCGTTAAAATATACAGTTTCAATGCTAGGATTATTTTAAGATTTGTATGGAAATCTTTGAGGCACTGTAACTTGAAAACTATACATTTTAACGAAAATCTGATTCCACACAAGCATAGAAATTTGTTTCTAGATTGTTTCTGCAACATTTCATTGACTTTAATTGGTTAGTATTGAAAATATCACCATAGTACGTTTGTATGGAGCGCGCTCCGAATAATATACCCTTAAATTACAAGTCAACTGTAATTCAGTAGCCCGGTATTATACTCTTAATTTCCTCTAATTTAGTGATTCTGTTTTTAACTTAGGTACCTAGGTAGTAAGTTCATCTATAGACAATAGTTTTAGGTTGATATGTATTGAACTTTTCAAAACAATGCTATCAAATATTATTGATTATAAACATGTTACAGCCATGTTGTGCCATTTCTCTCTCTGGGTTGTGAGCTCGGTGGTGTAATTGGTTAGCACGTTTCCCCAGTTTGGAAGAGCGTGGGTTCAAGTCCCGCCCGAGACAAATTTTTCAATCTTTAATTTGAATGCTATCAAAGCTTCAGAGCAAGAACAAAGTGGCGAATGTTGATTTAATATTTCGCAAACAATGATTTCGCCTTGACATCATCCTGTATCGAGTCTTGTTGCAAGACAAGTTGCTCCAGATCATTTAAAATATTATTTAATGTGGGAAATCTGTAGCAGTAGCTATTCCAATTGGGAAACACAATTAAAACAACCGTTATTAATCACTTTAATGGTAATTTAACTAATTCAATAAAAACGTTTAGTTTATGTTTAAGAACTGAACAAGATAGAGTTGATATTGTTTAGATAGGTTCAGTATAATCTTTGTTGAAAAATAAATTAATAAAAAGTTTTAAAATTGTTATAGTCATTATAAGCGAGGTTTTAATATGTAATCCAAACTAACGACCAACATTTTTTTTAAACGCTCACAGGCACATACAACAACCAATACAACAACGGCACACACATATAACATCCATGACCGAACCGGGATTCAAACCCAGGACCCAGGCTGTCCGGCGTGGTAACCATCACACCAATCGGGTCGTCAATTTAGGGTGCTCCAGTTAAAACTTCCGAATGTAGGATAGAAAAACGTGTGAAATGATGATACGAGTACATTGGCTTACTGTCCGTTAATTTAAAAAAACACACATATAATAACATATTAGAAAAATTACTATAACTAGGAAATATGTACAGCTTTTGTATTTATACTCGTTTAAGTTGTGGACTCACCACAAAAAGCAAGCAATATTTGAATAGGGCTAGACTAGGCCTTTCGAGCACGCGGGACCCTAAAATTTGATATAAAAAGTTTTACTCATATTTTGACAAGTAAAAAGCCGCAATAAGCCTAAGGCAATGTTGAATCGAATTATACGGTAATATTCATGGTGTGAATGTGTTTAATCGATTAACCATTAATGTAGTGAAAATTGTTTATCGATACGACCACACACGGTGTCTTTTTAGCATCTCTAAATTGAATTTTCATAGATATGCTTTGAAGATGCCGAAATTGAACTAGTTTAATTCGAACATGCGTTTAGGTAGGTGTTGGAGTAATTTTAAACTGTTGTTGCCACGCCGTTCTTCTCAACTGGTTCTTCGGTAGGTACCTATGAAAGTACCATAAAGAAGCAAATTATAATAGATGATCGTCTAATTTTGTGAAATTGATGCAAGTTTAAAGTTCGCCACACTCATAATATTGTCAATTGTCAGAACTTTGATATCGTAACTAAATATGCCGACAATTTTTAAGGGTATGAACAGACAATCAAACTAAAAAAAAAATATCTGCGGGAGATCATGGCAATATCGAAAAGAAGAAAATTTAAAAATAGCTGTCCTATACATTTAGGTGGAGTAGGTTTGCCGTTTTGTATGGAACTACAGTGGATATATTTTCGCGATTTCGATGTTGGTCCCATAGAGAAAGATGTTCAGTTTAATGGTCTGATCATCCCTTTACAAAACCATCAGCATTATTAAGAAAATTAAGTTGGGCTCTGCATAATTCCTAGCAAAGGGTTACATTCATATTTATAATTCTTAAACACCACTTTGTCTTTAATACTACTTTCATTTGTCTTTGCAGGCCAACAAAAAACAAATTTTAATTTATTCCCAAGTATCGAATACAATCGATCAGTGCGGCGCCTCCATAGCGTAGTATGATCGATGCGTTGTCGCCTCGAACTCGATTTGACGGCTACATATAATTAATCGATTCGATCGAGACACTGGCCGGCTGTGACGTCATCGTTTGCTCGTTTCTCCCGTTCCTTTTTTTATTAAATACCGCTATGTATGATGAAGATGACTTGGAAGGTAGGTATTCTATTTTTAAACGGTAGGCTTTGCCTTCATTTCAGTCGCTTTAGCAATTTGTATATTGTTTTAGTTCTGAGAGTTACCATCTTCTACAAATTAAAAATGTACCTACACTTAAGTATGACTGAAGTATAGAAGATTACTAGTAATGTTATATTCCCGAAGAAATTATCTAAATATAGTTCTTAATTTCAGAATATCGATCCACATTTCCCTAGCAGTGCAAATCTAAATCTGACGGGTGTAAAAAATGGAACAATAAAATTATATTACCAAATTAAAACACTAATTTGGTTAAAACAAAATTAAATGAATCCACGTGTATACTAGTTTTCCAACCACTCTTCTTTTTTATCGAGAGTGCCTTCTTAGTTCGGAATGCACGTTAATCAGTTAGTCCCGGATAGTTAGTAGATGACGTATGACGGTGTAACTATAACTGCAAAATTAAAGAATTTTGCTTATTTTATTACCATACGTACTATAAATAATGGAATTTAGCTAGAAGAATGATAAAGAACTTGTATTAGGTAGCTATTAATATAAGTTAATTACGGTTACTTAATAAGTAACATCATATCACTATAAAATAACCAATAATTTTGTTGACCTCATAACTAAACAGATTTCACACATAAAACATCACAAAAACTTTCTAAACATTTTCACACCGTCTTCACACCTGTATCTAAGCACAAACATAACTTATAACAACAATATAATATTAAATTCGATCGCTACGCCAACAGATGTAGTACATAAATCAATTTTTCGCAACAATACGTTCGCCCACAAACCAAAACAACTTAACCACCAGTTTTCAATCACTAAAACGCCAACTTTAACTTCAAACCATTAGAGTTTAGGATCGTTTGTGTGAAATAATATAGTTGTGACGTTAGTGTGCTATGTATTTATAACAATGTACACTTGCGTCCACTTGCAAGGCTCGAATGCTTGCGCCAGATCTGACCTGGTCGCACAGAGGCTGCTAATGCGTTATTGTGTTTGATATTTATTTGATATCTTAAAGCTGTTTATCTTATCTAATGTTTTGGTTATTAGAAGGGCCTAAGGTGGCAAATTCACTAGCGATTGGTAGCGGCGACTTTTAGAAAATGCAGTCATAACTCATAAGCATCGTAATGAAGTCGACAGGTTTTCATTGTCCCATCAGCATTGTGTGGAATGTAATGTAATTGTATTGGATAGCTGTTAGTGATATAATCAGAAAAGCTAATGTTTCCTACATTTTTACCTCATATACCGCCTATTTTTGTACCTTCTGTATTTTCTGTTGGTTTACTCTCTGTATACTATGTTTTTTGGTGTAAAATAAAGTATAATTTTTTGATTGATTAGCTATTCTCATGATATCACAAGTATAGAAAAGTCTCCAGCTGCATAACGTTAGGTAGTTTTCTTAGTATGGATCTTAGGAGGCTGAATATGAATTGATACTGTATCATTATTTACTAATCTACCATAATCATTTTGCTAATATCCCGTCCTACTTACAGGTCTCAAGAATAAAGAGGGCAATAAATTAACAGCAATTATTTTTAATATTCGTCAGGCTTCTAACAAATAATTATTAACATTGAAGAAGGATGCCACTTTGACAGGTATTTAAAATTACTTACGTATTGCAATTGGAATTCACCATACTTCTTGCTTTAAACTTCACAAGCGCAAATTTCACATCAAAACCTATTTTTACCTAGCTTAATTATAATTCTAGAAAATTAAATACCTTCTAGATAGGCGTGGTAATCGATTAGCAGCCATAACGAGGTTTCCATTTGTCAATTAACCTTAATAATCCCATGATATATCGTACGTTTAGCCGGAGACAATTAAATAAAGATTATGTTAATCTCCTTGATTTCTATTTGCTACAATGTTACTTTATTCGCTACTTTTGAAAGCCTTGACATATAAAGGAAAGCGTAAGATTAATTTACTTTGTTTTGATAGTGCAATTGCTAAGTAAATGCTCTATAATTTTTTTTTTAATCCAGTGTTCTGACTATGAAAAACCGACTGAAAGTATACCAATGTTGGTAGTTTTTAATGCTATAATTTAAATATAAATAAAGGTTTAGAGTTCAGAGTTTGTACCGTGACTCTTGGTTTACCTATTTGGACACCAGTCTTTCTGTACCTTTTATAAGTTACCTACATTATTTTCTGTGGAGAGGAATAAATTATTTTTTAAATTTAGTTTCGAATCTATTCTGTTTATTAAGCATTCCAAGAAAAAAAAATTTTGTTAGTAACTTCTTCTCACCAAACTGAAAATAATTTCAAAAAGTCAACTCCATGCATTTCAAAGTTCCACTCGGTTCCTGATAAAAAGGTTGACAAAGGATATTGTATGGAGAGTCTCTATTGTTGTTTGTTTTTAGCGGACCACAACGCAACGCGGTGACATGTTGTTGACTCGCGACGACTTTGCGTTAAATGTTGCTCTACTTGATTTTTCCCATGATTATGGAAATGGATTAAAATGTGTATGAGCTGTGTCTACCTCGCTTTAGAATAGAGCAAAGGGGTTTGAATTTTTAAGTTATACCTACTTTTTTTGGCACGGTAGGAAAAATAGATCAGTACAGAGTATATTTTCAGCGTGTGACAAAAGTTGCCGCGTGACGCGTGACGTCATGAAGTTATAGTTTTTAGTGTTCTGTGCCAGTGTTTATCGGTCCGCATCAAGTTTGATTATTTTTTATGGTTCTATAACTAATGAGAACATAATCATAGAGAGTTACCAGTGAACGGTTTATACCTATTTGACTCAGTTTGAATGCGTAAATTCACGCACAATTTTTACGTGCGTACACACAGCGACACAAACACTTTATTTCATATTTGCGTGGCATAGAATATGCTCACGAATATATTCCCCAAGTGGGTAGTCAGAGGATCAGGGGGTTTTTCATAATTGTTGTCGCTTAACTTCACTTTCTAAACAATGTTTTAGTTTCGTTATGTTAATTTAATCTGTTAACGTAATAAATAAGTATAACAATAATTAAATTGTGTAATATAATTAAGTCTCTTGTGTAGAGTGTGTACCTGCCTCCCTAATATGTCTTAAGTAAAATATTTGTCTAACTATTTTTACTTACTTACTTACTAATTAAATATTTGACATAAGCCCCCGCGGTATGGTTACCCCTCGGAGAATGTAGTCATGAGCTTATTTTTCCCCGTGCAATATACTTATGCTTATGTTTCTTCCCGTGGGTATCATAAGAGGTGACTAAGGGATCGTTCTTATGCAGTATTTCTGCGGGCGACAGGCTATCACCATTTGATTTGGCTTTAAACCATCGTGAGACCTAAAATATATAAAAAGTGAGCCATGCTACAACTAAAAATATAGTTGGTACTTATAGCAAAGTTTCTGACCACGCCAAAAGGGATTACTGTCGTGATTTTATGAAATTAACATTTTATTGTAAATATACTTATCTAAAAGGAAAGTAGAGCACATTACCATACTCTGCCACTATAGAGAACAATAGCAACTTTAGTGGGCAACGACTTGAGATTGCATTTTGAAATATTCACAAATCCATTCCGCGCCCGTCTGTCTGCCATAACTATGTTAGCACTTTCTACTCACAAAATAACCCTTATTACCTACGAAATAAGAGACAATTTAGAGGCGTATGAATTGGTATTTTTGAAGTATTAACAACTGCATTAAAAATGTATTTATGCATAGTTATCGTGACCTCCAGTTGACACAGAGCAGTGACCTGAGAATTGATTTTTTCGGTATTTCCGTGAGTTTGTTAGTAAATGTGTTATTTTTAGTAAATTGTTGAGTATGTTTTTGTTTTATGTGGTAAGTAATAAAAGTAGTGTTATTAATAAACGATAAATAAAGAGCTGCAAATTTAAACGTATTAAATTAATATAAATTTGTTTTTAGAGATTTGTACTTTGTACCTATCTCGTTAAACTGTTTTGTTTGTGTAGACATTTGGCTAGAGTAGGTTTGCAGTTTTGTATAGAGCAGCGGTTTTTTTTTTGCGATTTCGATATTGGTCCCATAGATAAAGTTGTTCAGTTTGACGGTATGATCATCCCCATAAAAAAAGTGTCAGAATTTATTAAGAAGGAACCATTTAAAATGTGTTTTAAGTTTTATACAAGCGTCTCGAAAGTTTTTACTTTGTTGTTATATTTATTTAAGCATACAAATTATGAATGTATGATGTATTGTAGTTTATATTGCAGGGCAATTACGATGAAGAACGTTTTTTAAATTAATGTTAACCCTGCAATGTCAAAAAAAATTTATTGTAACACTTTAGATCATATTTTCTTTTCAAAGTTGCCCATCTTTCAAGGACAAGTTTAATATACAGCCTTGAACTCATTCCTGACATTTCTCTGACCTTGGTTTCTGGGCCGACCAGTGCAATAAATTTACGCTTAAATTTTCTAAACAAGTATATCGTATTCCCCTCAAGCATAGCGGTTATGTTAATTTAATTTTGCGAGTGAGATCTATGTCGTATTGGTAATTTGTATGAATTAAAATTTAAAAATATTACAAATTTTTAATCCATGTTTTTATTATTATTATAGCTAGGTAGGTTTATTTTGGTGCAGTTAGTTCCGAAGAGTAAATTATAATACGTGGGCAGGGTCCTGAATTTTCTAGAATATTAATAATATACAGGGTCTAAGGGATAGCCCTCCGTAGACTGAAACGGTGAACTCAGCTCATCTAACTGAACAACTTTCAGTATGGAGCCTAGCTCAGGAAACGCGAAAAAAAATCAGCTGTTTCATCCAAATCTGCTGTACCTACCCGACTCAATTATATGGGACAGCTGATTATTTTTGGGCGTTTCTCGACGTAGACTCCATTGTGGAAGTTGTTCAGTTTGACGGTCTGAGTTCACGGTTTCAGTATGTGGAGGGCTGTCTCTTACACCCTGTACATTACTTAAGTTATTTATCTATGTTGTAAATATTCCTAGATTGTTTAATTATAAACATAAGCTAGCGTTATGCGTATTTAAAGTGCGCATGTCTCACAAAAGTAGTGAAACGTGGATGTTCTTAGTTTTCAGAATATCTTTGACTACCCTCTCGGGGAATATAGCCGTGAGCATATACTTATGGTAATTTCTCACACAAAAGAGAAAGAGAAAACTTAAACGAAACGTAATGTACCTACTATTTTTTTATTGTATTGGTGTTGTGTGTAGATTTATGTATAATGCAATACATTGTTTGATTTTACTTCTTTCAACGGTTTTAACACACTGCATGACTAAATGCTCCGGACAACCTACAAACCAGGACAAGTCATAAAGTGCGTAAAATGCACTTATGACGTTCTTTTATTAGCTGATAGTAAAAAGTGAGGAATGCAAAAGATAGGCGAAATGAACATAAAGGATTTGATTAACATTTTTTTTAAATTTATATTGGGGCTTTTAACATTGAGGTGATTTGATGAAATAATTGGAGAGATGTGCACACTACGTGATATGATGGTCGGTTCAAAGCTTGCTATGATGTCTAAGTGGAAATAAAATGGAAAATGTAGCTCTATCGAGTGCACCGTTAGATCCATAATTGAATGGAGATCATTGATGTCGTACACATGCAATAAATACTGTGATAAATGATAAAGTTTAAGTATAGATCAGTAATTACTTATAATTTTATAGAAAGGAGCGCAGTAAAAAAGAAAAACTTAATTTTAATGACTTGATAAAGTTACGCATAAATTTACAATCTTTTACAGGCTTCATATATGCCTCCATAGTTTTTTTATCCGTTCTGTAATTTTTATGGCGTATTTAAATAGAATATGTATTTTATGGTTTACTATTTTAACGATATTACTAAGTAATTAAGTTACGAACACACACGGTTAACATCGCTTAAGTTAAAGCAATTATAATAAATCTTTCTTATAAATTTTGAAACAGTAACGACATTAGCTACTTCATAACATAAAATATCATACTTGTTTTCTTCTGCAACTAGTATTTAATAAATCAAATTAATAAGAAACGAAATTTAGATTTTTCGTAATATTAATTTCATCTAAATTTTCGTCATCAACAATCAAAATAACAGTTACAGTTAAAAAATTCCGACAAAAACGATTAATAACTCGTTTATTTCCATATCGAATTTCATATGGCGTTGGCCACCATACTTCAAATCGGCTATAACCATTAGTTAAAACAATTTGTATGGTAAACATTGTATACGAACTAGCCCTAGAGAGAAAATTATTTAATTAGAGACCCCCTATTGATGATATTGATTATTCATTTGATACTCCATGCTTAGTAGTCGAAACATAGTAGCCAATGTAACTTGACCTTACTATGCTAAACTGCTAAAGGTTAGATTTGAAGGATGCTGTGTATCAATGTAAGCTGGTCGTAAAAGTATATTTTCAAAAGTCCATCAGGAATTGTAATGTAGTGTAATTTGTCGTGTTTCTCACGTTAAACTTTGTGTCAACGGGTGGTATATAAGTTTGGAAATGTAAAGACTTTGAATTGTCGTTTAATTTGAGATAGAAAATAATCTTCTACGCTGATTGTGTGATGGCTTTATATGTTTTCTTTACTAATTAAATACAATAGTTTTTGGTTACGATCAGTTTTAAATTGCTGTCTGGTATGTGGCATGTGCTCCATGGAGACAAAAAGACAGTGAAACTTGATTTCGATTTGTTTAAATACAGGTAATTAAACAGTCAAAAGTCATTTAAAAATAAAATGAATTACCTATATTCTAGAAGTTATGAGGGTTTCACTGTATTTTTGTCTTTATGGAGCGTGTTAGCGTGTATTCCAACAAGCGCATGCTGTCTAGTATATTTAATGACATACTCGAATATCTCTTATTAGAGTTTTTAATGATTATTTAATCCTCATCTGCCATGGCCCTGACTTATCATTCTTACCACTTCAGTTCAGGGTGGATATTTGTCCAATTCATCTGGACGCAATTCTTTGTGTGAATGGATCACCCCATTTAACAGAAATTACATTTATTAAGTTTAACAACTGGCGATAAATAAGATTATCTTTTCAGATAAATGGTAAAAAATAACTTTCAGATAAATTAGACAAATATCCACCCTTCAACATTTATATTACTCGCATTAAAATTAAGTAATCTTCACGTAAATTTTATTTGCATAGTATTGTCATCTTACAAGGAATACATGAGAGTGCTCAGATCAGCTCTTTAATTAATTATAATAACCAAAGAATTTACTATAATTAGGGCCTGTTTCACCACTTCTGAGTAAGTCCTTGTTAGCTTATCCGACAGATATTTTGACATAATTTCATACAAATTATGTCAAACTATCTGTCGGATAAGCTAACAAGAACTTACTCAGAAGTGGTGAAACAGGCCCTTAGTGTAATAGAATAATATTGTATGTGAACGAAAAGTCGGTCCTAGGCACAATACATGAAAATGCAAAAGAGGCAGCAAAACAAAATGTTATAAAACGTATAAGTTATTTACGAAGTAGATACCTGCTTAGCTGCGTCAGGAGACAATTTGTTCCTTTCCCTTTCATTTCAGAAAATAATAGCTTTCCAAAATGACCGGATACGGGTGCGACGCCATTAACCGGAAGGGCGTCCAGACAGGAAATAGATTTTTGAAAGTTTCCATCAATGGAAAAAGTGAATCGTTTTGTAAAACCAATGCATGCGTTTTTTACGCATGCACGGGAAAAACACATATAACTTATTTAACAGCAGATTTTGAAAAATAAAACTTGGTTATGTTATGATACTGAAATAAAAGGACGCAAACGTCGGTTCGAAAATATGCAAGTATAATATATTTGAACCGTCTTTGTTGGTAGGTAGGTAATTACATTCACATTCGATATTATAATCCTGATTATCGAATGATCATCAAATATTCCTGTAAATCAAAGAAATGTTACCAAATTCGTTGACATTAATAGCTAACATTCATTGCAAAATTTAAAAAAACGACAAGTGCATAAGCAGATCTCGCGATAAAAAAAAACAATAAAATAAAAATGGTATAAGTGGTACATTTAACGGATGCAATTGGAAGTAATGTTGTTGTCATTTGAGGTTCACTTCGATCTTAACAAGAGGTCACGCGAATCAAGACATTTCCATTCTTACTCATTTGAGAGAAGAGCTATATCTCGGTGCTTCTTAAATGAAAAAAACTGTAGTACAATCGCTTTGTTGTGCGCCGCCGCAGCCTAAATACGTATCGTTTTTTTATCTCTTTATATTATAAGAGATAAGTGTACTTTTAGCAACCATCAGCAGCAAGGCTGATTCAGTGTTTATGTGGTGTAGAGCATCTCTGTGATGGGGATGGACCAGGTCTGCCTGCATAACTTCAGTCGGTTTAGGAGTTACAGACGTTTAAAGGTCTGGAAAAAATTACGAACAGCTGCAGGGCTGATCGTATGATATTATTGTAGTATGCACTGCAGCCATGTTAACAGTACAAAAACTGACATGGTTCATCAGTCGGTTTCGGAGTTACTGACGTTCAAAGGTCTGACCTTTGAACGGCTGTATCTCCTAAACAGACTGGCAGTTCATGTCAGTTTTTGTACTTTTCGTATACCTACAGTGCATACTACAATAATATCATACGATCAGCCTTGCTGTGGATCGTAATTTTTTTCCAGACCTTTAAACGTCTGTAACTCCTAAACCGACTGAAGTTATGCAGGCAGACCTGGTCCATCCCCATCACAGAGATGCTCTACACCACATAAACACTGAATCAGCCTTGCTGCTGATGGTTGCAAAAAGTACACTTATCTCTTAGTCTATTAACTCTTTTACTTTACAATGCATTGATGATTGCATGTTAAAACCAGTAGCTGTAGTAAGAGTCCTATCTTATCAATTTTATCGTCATAAAGAGATTTCTAAAGAGAATCTTTCATTAGCTTCAAAGAGAGAATAAAATATATCATATCTCTCTTAAAGCTTATGCTGAACTAATTAAGGCCTCCGCACATTGAAGCGAATTAATCGAGCGAGAATTTCGCTGCAATTTTGCGATAATTGTTTCCAGTACATTTTGTATGGGGACGCGCGCGATCCTACACACGATCGAGCTATAATATCGCAGCGATTTTGTTCCGACGCAATCTCTTTAGACCACATTTAGTGGTGGGGCGCATGCGTGACATATCGCTTGATAAAATCGCTCGATAATATCGCTGCAATATGCGGAGGCCTTTACCGAGCCTATTGAGATGCCATCAATCGTTTTTTTTTTATTTCTAAACAATCAAAATACATTTCCAAAAAACTAGAATGTCACATTGTAAGTAGTCATTGCTGATTTTCCATTTATCGGGTCACGGCGGATTTGTTTTTAAAATATTTGTATTTATTATCTTTGAAACCGCCAAACTATTGGCTAGGTGAAAACATCGTGAGGATGGTGCAGCACATGCAGGTTGCATACGCTACAGAACATTCTGATGTCTACCAATCCGCATTGGGTGTGCGTGGTGGACTAACGCCCAATACGGGGAGTTGATGGGAGGTCTGTACCCTGCAGAGGGACGTATATAGGCTAATGATGATGAATATAATAAAAGTTTTGTAAAATGGTCCTGACATTTTACTAAATATTTCTGACAAAGATTAAAATATAATTTCACGGCAGAATTAAAAAAAATGCATTCTTCGCACTGAAATATAGCATCATTGTTGCGTATTCGGTCAACAATTTTTAATGCTGTAAGTAACAAATTACTTTATTTTATATAAGGTAGTGCCAGAAATTTCATTTTATTACACCTACAAGTATGTAGGTTAGTGGTGTGGTGTTCAATTCTTGCTGGAGGCGGTGGTATTTGTGAAATAACAATAATACTTATAAGGAAACAAATTCTAGGTACCACACGTTGAGAGATATAAAAGAAAGTATTATATTCGTGAACATTTTTAGAGTTTCTAACAATTAGATACTACAAATTGTTGATGAATATTTGGTAAATTTAAATATAAATCGTTTGCCTGAAAGTATTATTTGTACCACATACCCCGTTTTGATGTGATCTATTAGGTATATAGGGTGTACATTTAAATGCGTTACATATTAAAATAAGTACTTTAACCATCAAACTGAACTACTTTCTAGAGCCAACATCGAAATCGCAAAGATAAAACTGTCTTACATTTTGGTCAAGTAGAGCCGCGAGTATGGAGTTTTCTTCGTTATTTTGGTGTTGGGTCCTTAGATCAAAATAAGGTTGGGTCCATAATGAAATTTGTTCAGTTTGATGGCTTGAAACATCTTGGATATGTTTTTTTTTTTTACGTAGCCTGTTTAATATCCCACTGCTGGGCAAATGCCTCCCGTTTTATTCTCCAGTCCTCTCTGTTGTGTGCAACTTCTGGTCAACTCTCCAATAAGGCATCCATGTTATCTCTTCACCTTTTTCTCGGTCTACCTCGACGCCGGTGACCATCCTGGGGAACCCAGTCTGTGGTAATTTTGGCCCATCTTTCGGAATACATGCGACAGACATGTCTTGGATATGTAACGTATTTAATTTTACACCCTGTATTGCTACAACTATCACATAATTATGCTGAGTATTATGTTTATTTCAAACTCGAAATCAACTATCAAACACTTTTTCAAATGCGGCATTTCCCCCCAAAAAAAAATCTTCTTGAGGTAAACTCCGCAGTTTTAAAGTTATTCAATGGCATGCAACTGATGTTGATTGTGTTCTATTTTGAATCTTAAAATAAAAGAAATTAGTATCGTAACTGTATGCAAACTTCGTGAAGTATTGCGAACTTGCGAAGCATTCCTGAAATAACTCTTTTAATTTTGCAATTCGAGAAATTCGAATGCATTTAACGTAACAAAGTCTAAATTGCTGTTGTCTATGTTAAAACAATACAGAAATTGTAAAGATGCATACACACAGCCCAATTGTGGCTTAATGACTGGGGCTATAAGCGTTAATCGTTGAAACGTTGATCGGTATGATTCACAAGCGAAAGCGAGAGCGGTTTGTGGAAACAATTGAAAATTGTCTTTATTCACTCTCTGTAATCTCTGTATACTAATGTTTATATTGCAAAATAAAGTATAATAATTGTACATACCTCTCCTTTACTGAAGATTTGCAGTCAGGAGCCCGATTGCGCTAAGTTAAAACATCGAAGTTCTATTCTTATCCAATTTCAGTTCTAATCACATTGCAATCAAATTCAACTGTGCTAAATTCCGCATTGCGATCTGTCAAAACGGCCCTAACGGCTGTCAAGAGCAGTACCGCGATCAGGCCTATCTCACTCCACGCTCAGGTACGCTTGATACCCTTTGACTACTTACATTATGAGGACTGGTAACGCGTGTATTTCTACTAACAAACAATTCTGGCACTTTTTGCGGGGGGCGAGGTAACATGCAATCCGCAACTTTGGATTTTATTCCTCATAAGTTTAGATTCTAATTTTCAATGTTAAAAATCATGAAAAGTAGTCTCGTGTGAACCCCAAATGTTCTAAGTTCGAAATTATTGTTTCGCAATTATAGGCTGTGTCATTTAGTGATAAGGTATAAAATTTAATGTAAATGCACATGATCAATTGATCTTATACCTACCGTGGCAGAGGGAAATGCTACCGCGAGGCGAGTCCTTATAATAAATAGTCAAAGTTGATACCCCACCGAGGGGATGAATCGTCGCTCATTGTCATGGCGCATTTTATTGTTCGTTCCTGAAGTGTTATGTTTGAAATTAGTAAAATCGGGTTAACTGAACTATCTATTACAGTAGTAACTATTAAGTAATCTGTGCCGCGATTAGCGCAATACCAATGTTAATACTTATCAAGCGGATTCCCTAAAGCTCGCTCGAAGCTCACAACTTGTACCGTAAAGTTAATCGTTAAAATAAATCTTGGTACGATAATGCCAGACTAACGAGTGACGATACAATGCCGCGACAATCGGCGGCGGGCCCTTTCATCTTGACACTTTGTCTTTTATACTGATGCCGGTGGGTACTGGCCGTTTTGCGTTCCATCTTTTTTAATTTTTGTAATTAATTGTGCGCATTTTTAAATGAACGTGTCTTTGTTGCAATGCAGGTTTATAGCAAAGTTCTAGGTCTGGGAATAAGAAATCAGAATAGTGTATTCAACAAATAACATTATAATATTTTTAACGTCAATTTCTTGTTACTCTACGCTTCATAAATGGTAGAGCATTGGTAGGTTAGGTTGGTAGAGAAAATACGGCCAGAAATTCTACCGCAACACTCCATTCAAACATAAAATTTAGAGTTTTAGTAATTTGCACCCGTTCCTATGATGAGAAAAAATATTAGTTGTTTATTATTTTACTATAAAATAAAATAAATCCAAAATAATAAATAAGTAAATTTACTGTTTTATTATGTGTTCGGTGAGAAAAAAATTTATTCGTTCATTAAATCAAAATATACTTAGATTTTCGCCTCAGTACCTAACCAACCCTGACCGGCATCACTACACGCGTTATAGGTTTATCGAATGCCAGAGTAATCTGCGAATTTCGCCAAAGCGGCGGCTCCTTTGTTCTTCTTTTTTTTAATTTATCTTTTTAAATTATTCTCTCAATCGATTGCAGCATTGAGAAGGCTCGATCAGAATTCACACGGTAAATCTCAAAGAATAACTTTAGAGTGATTGAAGGATGCTATTTTAAGTGCACTTTTCTTGTTATTGGAGATAGTTGTGGATGATAATAATATTTTTTTACCATTTTTTTCTGAGCTTAGAATTATTAGAAGAATTATTGTTCTCAGCTCAGTGAAAATGCTTGAGCTTAGTTCGAAGAATAATTATCATTCTAAGCTCAGAAAAAAAGGTAATTAATTTTTCTACTGTGGCCTGACTAGTTTAAAACTCTGTATTAAAAAATACGTAAATACACAACTAAAACATATTTTTTTTTAATTTCAGGTACTTTTCATCATCATGCATCAAAAGCAATTTGAAAAATTCTTCCCTTCAGTTTTCGAAATGAGTTAGAGAACGGTAGGTTAGGTAATTTATAAAAAAATATGTATCTAAAGCAGCCAGTAAAATGACTGAAAATTGCAGAATAGTAGATTACACACCGAGGACAGGAAAGTAAGAAAGGGCTCAGAGGGCCTACCATGAGTTTTCTCTGTACTTTTCTACTGTAGTTACGTCGCCAATTAGTATGACAGAAATTAGTTCTCAACGTAACCACTAGGAGCGCTGTACGAAATTCAATACAAAATTGGTGACGTAACTACAGTAGTAAAGTACGGTGAAAACTCATGGTAGACCTATGTAATTGTTGA
Source organism: Agonopterix heracliana (assembly GCA_963693445.1). Taxonomy (NCBI): domain Eukaryota; kingdom Metazoa; phylum Arthropoda; class Insecta; order Lepidoptera; family Depressariidae; genus Agonopterix; species Agonopterix heracliana. Next base: position 9,097,446 of record OY856321.1, read on the forward strand.
CCGAGGCGAACTGAGGTCAACAAACATGTGATCTGAGGCTTTCTTATTTACTGTCCGAGGTTAGTATACTATTTTTCTCCTCGACGGATGTGGAAAGCAACAACTTCGTTTAGCGCAGCGGGACGACAATTGACGCTTTCCGTCCGGAGGGGAGAAAAAAATAGAATACCTACATGCTAGGGTATACTTACAGTTGCATTACTTTAAGGGGTGATTGATTATACACCAATGATACTGAACAACTTTTTCAAAAATGTTTGGGCTTTTCATACTAAATTCAGTCAGCTGATCGAACGCTAGCATGAAAAGATTTTTTTTTCGTATTTCCCTTATCATGAGTTCCCTTGTCAGTGTTTCTCTGAGGGATCACATCAGAAATGAATTGATTCGTCACAGAACTAAAGTGGCTGACATAGCTTAGAAAATTAGCAAGCTGAAGTGGCAATGGGCTGGTCATATCTGCCGAAGAACTGACAACCGATGGGGTGTCAGAGTTCTAGAGTGGAGACCGCGAACTGGTAGGCGTAGTGTGGGACGCCCTGCTGCCCGCTGGACAGACGACCTAAAAAAGTAGCGGGGAGCGACTGGATGAGGAAGGCCAAGGACAGAGTTTTGTGGCGCGCCTTGGGAGAGGCCTATGTTCAGCAGTGGACGATGATAGGCTGATGATGAGTTCCCTTGTCACCTATTAAAGTAATGCAACTGTCTTGTTAACACCCCGTACAGCTGATAGAAACCTCACTACAGGAAAAGGCGGACAAAAATTCGTTAAAATATGGCATCAGACATAAAGGCGCCACAATGATTTTGCAACAATTTAACGTTTATTCAGACGATTACTGTTACTTACTGCACTTTTGCACAGAAAGTTAAATTCACACAATTATCACAATTTACTGCTAAACAGTTGATTTTATTAAACTTTATATATTAAACTTTTATCTGGAGATTGTTTCATTAAATTGTACTGTAACGGTTGCATTTATTACTGTCATTTCAATCTTTTATGAAGAAAGTATACAAGTGACGTTTTATTTTTAGTTTTACTGTCATGTAAGTATTTCATGCAAAAATTTGTTGCTTGAGATGACATTTTTGTTAATCTAACAGCAGATTTGTTTTTCTCTAAGATACACAGCTACTGAAAGATGAGTAATGCGCCATCCAAATAATTTCCAAGAAGGCTTAATGCGTACCACCAACCGTACGGACCAACTTCACCAACTACAAAATCCTGAAATATAAATCAACTGTTTTAAATAGACTTCTATCTACGAATAAGAATGTATATAAATGTAAATCAAGCTCAAAAAGTGGCACCAAAAAAACTGTACCGTGTTCTAAATAAGTTTTTTAAAAACTGTTCCTTGCCGCCGAAACTCATACGAATTGTCATTTTTCAATAGGTGCCAAAAATTATGTGGATTTTGTTTGGAGTTACTCTTCTATAGTTATTCTTATTCGTAGACTTTTATCGAGTTGCTATTGTACTGACATTTACAATGGAACAGCTGTTTTTTGTGTGATTTGTATGTTTCGATAGTGAAAGTTGATCAGTTTGATGGTCTAGCTAAATCTCTTGAGCACCACGTTCAATATGTAACGCAATTCATTTAACACCCTGTATATCTTTTCAAACGACCTAGTAAATCGTTGAAGTAGAATCGCTGCTCATACTTTAAGGACGCGTATGCAGAATTCGTAAAAACTGCCTGTTTTCCGGTACATTTTCACGAAAAACCGCATCGTTTTATGAATAGTTATTGATACCTACAGATACATGGAACCTTTATCTATAAATGATCGGAAAAACAATTTAGAGAATAGCCATTTTTAATACTAAAATATCAAATTTCTATACCCTCCTCTCTTGAAATCTTCTAAAATGATGTGTCTTTCGGTACATTTATCTCCAAAACCAAATTATTTTTATGCGAAAAAAAATTACTGTGATATAAAAGACATAGTCAGCTTAAAATGGTCGGGAACAAAAATATGAAATAATTCTAAAAACACTCAGAAAAAAAGAAAATACTTTTAAAGCCAATATGCACAATTTTTGGAAATTTTGCTAATTCACGTAAACCTTGACGTCCTGACATAAAGATTAGTTTACTTTGGCAAGTTCACCGGAATTCTTTTTATATTCACAAGCATTTCACTAAAGGAATCAGTCGGCGTCCACGCGCCCTTGTGGGAACACCTCCATGTCGCTCTACAACAGCTCCTGGCAGTAAAATACATCGCTGTACGGACACACAATTGTATTTGACCATTTCTCTTGATACTTGATTTGGCTATACAAAATAAAATAATTCCACGGTTACAAGACGATACACGACGGTAAAATATTGCTTTTTTTAATATCCCTCAAAGGTAGGCTCGTTAGATCTGTCTCGATTAGTAGGTACTCTCATGCATGTGGTCATAGTCAGTTAAAATAATAGTAATAATATGGAGGATGTAGGCATAGTTTCGATTTTTTTGTTTTAACATAATAATAGTAACTTAGAGTTATTCGTGTTATTTATTACCTATGGTAGAATTGCTTTTTTAGATTGACTTGGTGGGTACGGTACCTATAGACGGAGAGGCCTAAACGGCTTGATGGATTTTGACTTTAGACATGATGAGGTGTGGACTTTGTTTTATTAATGTTAATTAATCAAGGTGGTTTTTGTATGCTTTTTCGCGGTTGACAGCGAAAAATCGACTATTGTCAAACTTGATTTTACCTCTGTACCTATGTACAAATAACTTATTTGGTACCGTGACCGATTGATTGAGCATATTTTTCTCTTTTCATGCAGTCGGGTTTTTTGTTTTTCTTAACTGTATTCTTAAAAAATTTACAATTTAAAAAAAATTACAATAAAGGCATTCAAATTCGATCGCCGCGCGCCGGTACACTCAAAGGTTTAGAGTCAAAACAATGCTCTTTACGATATGCACGTGTTGCCAAGCTACAAACTGTTATCCCATTGTTGGGCGTTTATCACTTGCGAGTCGTGGCTACTTAGATAGCTTTGTTTGAACGTTTTTTTGGAGTGTTGTTTCTTGTGATCCCTAACAACTTAGCTTCTGTTTTATGATATGCCTACCTACATACTTTTTTGTGAATTGGCCGGTGCTTTCCTTTGGATTGACGATTTAGGGCTCGTCCGCACAGCGATTTTTATTCGCGCGAATGATGTGAATGTGATAACATAGGATGACTTCTGACAAGACACTTATGTCAAGACACTAAGTACGAAAATTGTTTGTTTCAGACGTCTTCCTATGCTGTTTACCGCTAAAATGACCTCCCACACCCTACTTTCACATAGGAAGACGCGTGCAACAAGCAATTTTCGTACTTATTGTCTTGACATAAGTTTCCTGTCAGAAGTCATTCTATGTCACATCATTCGCGCGAATAAAAATCGCTATGCGGACGAGCCTTTACAGCTACGAATCAAGGACATTACGTTATCACCACCGTTATTTTTGTAAACTATTGTAATTTCTATTCACACTTGAAGCTCATAGTTCCTACTTAGCTAGGTACCTGTCCAGTGAGTAAGAATTATGACTTTGCTCTATTTACGTTTCGTGGTTTCGTATTGTGTTGTTTAGATTTTGCTCTTACCTACGTCTACAAAAGCAACTTACCAATTTATTTTTATTTTTAGGTAGTTTTCATCTGCGAAATATATACCAGTTTGTCTTATTTTTTGTCTTTTGGACACAAGAAGCTTCATCAAAATCTTTTCTTCAGTTTTTGCGCGATGCCCGATCAAACAGACAGGCATAAATCTATGATTTGGACATGGACACCTAAAAACCAATAGATTGATAGAGATAAAGATTATGTGCTATCGACAAAGTTCACGGTGGACCCCCCTAAGATCTACTTTTGCCTGCATAACCCATTCGATACCTCGCTTATGACACCCAATAGCGTCAGGGTAGCACCATAAAAAAAAACATATTTTCTGTGCTAAGAACCCAATGTCTAGTATTTAGGGTCCCGTTCTACAATGAATCGTTACCAAATAGTAAAAATTCAGGGGGCTTGATTTTTTCAACTTTTTTGTTTTTGCTCTATCGTGAACATGGTGATACAAATAAGCGTCAAACTTGGTGTGATTATAGTGCATACTTTAATGTAAATAAAACAACATATAATCAAAACAAAAGTAAAGTGTGGTGGTATACCGAACCCTCGGTGCGAGAGTCCTACTCGCACTTGTTATATTTTCTGTCGTGTCTTCAAAGCTCGATATGTAGGGAACTAATTATCCTAGTAAAGCAAGTATCCAAGTTGGCCCCACTTTGAGCAGGTAGTCGGCAGGATCGGTTGTTGATTGTTATTGTCTAACCAACTTTCTCTACACTATCTGTTTCACTGATGTTTTTTTGTTTATTAGGTCCTTATTGGTCAACAAAATAAAGGGCGAGACTAACTGTGATGGTAACTTGCAAAGGAAAAATGCTCGAAAAGGTCCACCGTGGTGTACCTTGTTCATGGTACCTACTAAAATAAAAGATTTGAAAGTGAACGTTTTTATATTAATTTAAGTTTAATTTTATTAATTTAAATGATAAATAAATGACTCTGCAAAAATAGAACGAAAAATATTACAAGTATCAATTGGTCTCAGTTTACTCATACTTTTGCCGCTTGGCAGTTATCTCTGTATGCGTGAGCGCTGCGCGTGTAGTAGTACGACCAAAGGCAGGAATTGGAGTGAGGAATTTTGTAAACGCGTCCTTAATCTTAAAATATACGAAATATAGTAGAAATTAAGATTCAAATCATTAGACAAAATTTTACAATAAATGAAGATTGTATTCAAAGTGTATGGTATGTTGATTGCATTTTGATTGCTTGTTAGAACAGTTTTTATTGTTTAATATTTTCTATTAAAGCACAGATATAGTATAGTGTATCTAACGACCAATATCCACGACCTCTTATTCTTTTGTAAGGAATAAGCGTCTAAAGATCAAAGTAAATTGGTCAATCGTGTATGATGGTCATAACATTGTTTTCTTTATGTCTTAAGGCGTATCAGCCGTGGACCACTCTCCTCTCACTCACACTCCATACTAATCGATGAGAAAGAGCGCGTGGCTCCGGTCAGAATTTTGCTGTTTTCTTTGAAAAATTCGATGATTTTTTATTAATTTCGAAAAAGTAAAAAAACCACATCATTCTAAATTGTATTGTGAACAATATAGTAAATTTTCATTTTGTTCCGATTAAAAATGTAAGAGAAAAATGGTTACAACTGGAAAAAAAGGGGTGACTTTAGAGTCCCTTTTCTTCGGTTTTATTCATTAAAATCGATTTCTAGAAAAACCACATCACTTCTCATATCCTGTTGATGGTTCAATTTAAATTTCAGCTCAAAAAGTGCCATAGTTAATGAATAAAATGGTTACAAAATTACCCGAAACCGGCAGGTAGCCCCTTAATAAGATATTTACGATTGGTTAGACCATGTCAGATCGTGTTGATTGTTTTTGAAATGTTGTAAATACCTTTACGATTACATGGTTCTTAGTGATTCAGTAGGTACTAGAACGACTCTTTTAGTATGTAAACTTGTTTGTAAAACCACTGCATATTTGATGAAAAGCAAAGAAAGTAACCGAATAGTGAAATAAAAGTGTAAAAAAGCTAGAGGGCGTATCGAAAGCCGATCTTTAGCCATTTGCTAATTACAAGACCACGTAGGCTTTTGTGGCTATTTTCTGTGCTTTTAGAAAAATTGCTAGTTTTGGCTTCTGGTTCACGGGTAAAACTCTTGAAGAGCATTTCATAATCTACGAACCTACGTTCGAAATGAGAAAACGAATGACTAATGATCGGAATGACTGGGAAAAATATCAAAAGTAGACGGCCCGATAGCACAGTCTGTAGTGAGCCTGCTTGCTGTGCCGAGGGTCGCGGGTTCGAATCCCTTAGGGGCAAATACGAATGAATGAAAATGAAAAAAAAATGAAATGCAAATATTGCGAATTATTTATTTTTTGTGATGCAACTATTTGTATGATGAGTGTATGAATATTTGTACTCGAGTCATGGATGTTTGTACCTATAATGTATTCTATATCGTTGTCCAGTCATCATAATACAAGTCCAGGCCAGATTCTGGTACTTTAAATATGACTGGATAATTTGTGTGACAATGTCCAAGATATTTATTTATTTATTGGAATCTGAGAATGCTGTGTATCTCAGGATCTACTAAGATATTCTAAATATGAGAAGAAATATTAATTGGCAATAAATCTACTACTTAAATAGACCATGAACGCCTTCCAAAGCACGGAGACGCTCGAAATGTAGGTCATAAGAATAATTAAAAAAAAACCAAGCAGATACCTATCCAAAGACTGACAGAACCTGTTGGTGAGTACGCAATACTGAAACTGCACTACGCCAACGAGATAATAAAGCCATTATAAAGAATAAAATGAGTGTAAATGTTCTAAAATGATGTTTCTGATATTTAAATTAGCCTTTAAATTTTAATGCTTTCTAATGAATGATATTATTATTTACCAAACGTTTAAGGAAGATTATAGCTAATCTAGACTTTAGAAGCTACCGTTAGTTCTTAATTATAACTCGTAAATCTAGGTAGTCTTGATTAAAACTTACATTTTGAAAATTTTTAAATTCTTATAATATAATTATGTACCGTTAATCTTTTGATTCGGATTTTTAAGTGTTAATTTGAAGAAGCCAATAAAATGTAAAAGATTATTATATTAATCTTAATCTACTCAATTACAATATATTAAATAAAAATTAATAAAACGAAACATGTTTTGATATCTCGAACTCAGAGAACGGGACTGAATTCAATGTGTAAATAAATGAAAACCTATGAAGCACCTAACCTATCTGTGGCAGTATGTATACACAGAATTTCTTTTTCAGCGTTGCAGTCTTCTTTACGACGTTATCCAACATTCATCCATGGGAGTCGGACGAGGCGACTAAGGGATAAGGGTCGAAAGAATGGCCACCTATCACCACTTTACACGACTTTTGATCTTGAAATTTGCAATATGCTAAAAATGAGCCTTGTTACAACTGCATACTGAAGTAGTTGAAGTAATGTTCTGACCACCCAGACCCAACATATTGTGGTCGCAAGTGTCACAGTCATACGTCATAGTTAAGGGGCTACCTGCAGGTTTTGGGTAACGTTGTGACCATTTTATTTATTAACTATGGCATTTTTTGAGCTGAAAAATAAACTGAACCATCTACACGATATGAGAAGTGATGTGGTTTTTCTAGAATTTTAATGAATAAAACCGAAGAAAAGGGACTCTAAAGTCACCCCTTTTTTTCCAGTTGTAACCATTTTACTCTTACATTCTGAATCGGAAGAAAATGAAAATTTACAATATTGTTCACAATACAATTTAGAATGATGTGGTTTTCTTACTTTTTAGAAATTAATAAAAAATCATCTAATTTTTCAAAGAAAACAGCAAAATTTTGACCGGAGCCACGCGCTCGTTCGCATCCATTAGTATGGAGAGTCGTGGTCCAGGGCAGATACGCCTTAACTGTTCCATTCTTAGTTCCACATTTGTAACAAAGTTTCTGATCACTCTGAATGAGTATACAGAAGTATGATGACCCGTTTGGTGTATTGGTTATCACTCCGAACTGCCAAATCAGAGGTCATGAATTTGAATCCCGATCATACAAAAAGCGTTGTAGTTATGCTCAGTTATGGATCATAACAATTAATGTACCAGTGAAGTCTGACTTTTTTTTATACAAAAACATTGGTAGGTACATACATAACATAAACTCACGACCGACCGTAATCCGTTAGTTCAGTAAGTTCTGTTCTTTCTGTTTTTCATTTTATTAATTACTAGTGTTTTCCCGCGACTTCGTCCACACAAATTATATAGCAGATTTTAAGTCAGATCATAAGCTATCAAACAAAAAAAGTTTCATCAAAATCGGTTCAGTAGTTTTTGCGTGATGCGCGAACAAACAAACAAACTAACAATTTTGTCAATAGATGACGCTGCACGTTTTTAAATCGCGCTATCGAATGTTATTTGAATTTATATGAAGAGAACCGCTACTTTTTTATTCCTCGTGATTTTACGGTTTTATAATAGTTAAGATTAAGATTTTCTACGTTTATTATTTAAGTATCTAAGTATCTATATCTATATCTATGTATCTATAATAATAATAATTATCAACATCATCATCAGCCGGTAGACCCCACTGCTGCGTATAAGCCTTTTCATTTCCACGCCAACTGAAAAGGGTCCCACGCTTACATCCACTGGTTTGCCGGCCACTCTTATCAGCCGACATGTCCATAATATGTTTACTTGTTCCCAAATGTTACTTTGTACGATTTACTGTTCCTTACTGCACTTTTGGACAGAAGAGTTTTAATTCTCACAGTAATCAAAGATAGTGTTTTGTTAAACAGTTGAGTTTTATCGCGAAATCGGCATAAAATAAATAAACGGTTGAATTAATCCTTAAATTTTTTTTTATTTTAATTTATGTTATGCGGTTCCCGGTTACGGATTTTTTTTAAATTAAATTTAACCAAACTTTAGCAAAAAAGTATTGCAACTTTAACAAGATTTTGATTATGTGTTACAAAAGCGTGCTGGGTCTCCCACAAGGGCCAAACCTGCACCACATCCTAGATTAGTTTAGTTTTAAGTCACTTTATTTATATTTTCATTTAATGTCATTATTTTATGGATTTGGTTACAAAATAGTTAATGGTTTGTCAGTATAGGATGTAACTATACCGGGTGTAAGGAAAAGTATCATTAATTTTTAAACCACATATTCTACCCATCAAACTAAACAACTTTGACTATGGGAGCAAACCTGTCAAAACAAAAAAATCTGCTTTTCCAGGATAGGTTTGAGTCGTGTTGCCATAAGAATAGTTAAAACGCTGATTTTATTTTTGCGCTAATAGGTTAGCTCCAATAGTAAAAGTTGTTCAAATTGATGGGTAGAGTACATAGACATATTACTCTAGCGATAGACAAGCTCGTTCAAACAAACAACATGTCACACAAAACAACACAAAATGACACATTGCGGTCTGTCATTGCCATAGTGACGAAGTGAACTCTGGAACATCAATCAGGTGCGGACACCTCATTCAAGTGGAACATGTTGCTTCTATGCAAGGGCAAGTCTATCGCTAGAGTTTAAGTCTATGGTAGAGTACCTATGTGGTTTAAAGGTCAATGATACAGGGTGTAAGGACCCTGTATAAGCGTAGGAAAAGTTCGTAAAACCTACCATTATAACAATAAAAGGCGCTTGGTAATAAATAAAATTAAATAAATAAAACAAAATAGGTAAATCAAAAATTCTCTATTTCAGAGTAATTCTCAATGCAAAATTTTTTCACGCCCCTCAACCGTTACTATGTATTTTAGTAACGTAGATAAAGTTTAAAATTCTGCGCTGCCGGCTTCTGCCACTTTGGTGTGAATTGAGCCTAAGTGTGACCAAAAAGTAGGTAACTAAATGGCCGGTTCTACACGGTATATAAATTTATGAAGTAAAAACACGATTATGCAAATACGTCTCGTTGGTGTTCGACATATTTTTGTGTTTCTCACGAAGGTTGCCTGGCGACGTTTGGTCTGGCCAAAAAACGTTGACCTCAGAGTTGGGGAAATTAGTAAAAGGCATGTTTGATTGTAGTTGTTCTTTGATATAGTACCTTATCTCTTTTTGCCTCGAATGATTACTTAAAAAACTAAGGTGTTCTATTCTAATTCAGAACTAAAAGAGGATCTGAGTACTTTCTTCTAGAAATGCGAAAATCGTCATGTCCAATACTTCGTATTTTGTAAGTTATGTCACAGACAATATACGTTTTTAAAGAGGATGTTAAGACCATCAAACTAAACAACTCTCTTACGTCGTAATCGCGAAACAAAATAAGTTATTCCACACGAAACTGCAAACAAACGGAAATGATGGGACAGCAGATTTTTATAATTTTAGAAATGTGGATTGCACATACATCATGATCACTGTTGAAATAGACTTTGGACATAAAACCTGACTATACTCTATGAGCATCAAAATAAATATAAATATCTTGGACAGCGTCACACAAAATTATCTAGTCACCTTTAAAGTTCCAGAATCTAGCCTGGACTTGTATTATGATGACTAGAAAACGATATAGAATACATAATATATAGATATAGACATCCATGACTCGGGTACAAATATTCGTCATACAAATATTTGTCCCTTACGGGATTCGAACCCCCGGCACAGCAGGCAGGTTCACTACAGACTGTGCTGTCGGGCCGTCAAAAAACACCTATACTGGATAAATACCTACATTGATTGACGTTAACAAGTTATATTATCCTTACCTTATCAAAGTAATAATTATATCTCACAGACTACAGGTTGACACAACAACAAAAAAGAACTGGTAGCATTGAACAGATGTATAATCCAGAAACATTTCATATATTATTATAATAGCATAGTGTTAAATATTTGATTAAACTTGTATTTGGCCTTCGATGACCCCTTTATTAAATGAAATTGGTAGTTATGTGCTTTTATGAATAGAATTAGAGATACCGTTGGTAAAGGATAATCATTTGTCATTATTAATAATGATAATTAGGTTTTTTCGAAATGTTTCATCAAAAACATTATTCCTGTCTTGCAGAAATTTTGCTTGAGTTTACGATGAAAGATTTAGCATGATTCTAAAATTGTTTAAGTATTAAATGTTATTCAGCAAATTCCAAGGCGGTTTGAAAAATCTGACACCAGGGCTTGCTGTCCACTAGATAATAAGAAGATTCAATAAATGATTCCGAATAAGCTATCTCTATACCTACTAACATAATGTATACGAGTAGGTCATCATACACTTTCTACCCCATCTTCCTTAGCTAGTCGTTATACGACGCGTAACTGAATTGTCCACAAAGCAGAAATAACGTAACATGAAAATAAGTTTGAGCCAAAGCAGGCGAAAATAAGCCTGCTGCAGGTAATCGAGATCGGTTTAGTACATAAAGCAAATACTAAGGTTTAATAAAGAAACTCTAATTTTATACCTATATTTTAACTCTATGGTGTATGGTTTCTCTCTCTCGGTGTAATGGGTATGGGCAGCGCTGGACTGGTCGTTTTAGCGATCCTTGAGCGCATATGTCCAGCTGTGGACGTCTTATAGCTAATGATTATAATGACGATTGGTGTAATTATAAGTGTGAAAGAATTGTCACAGGAACTAGAAAGGTTAATAAAAGCAATAAATTGTTTTGACACATTTCATATTTTGACTCTACGCTGAAAAACTCCTTATCAAGTTACAGATAAGAGATCCTTTTACTCTGTCTTTCCCTATCTAATTTATTAATATAATTAAAAACAATAATTTTGAGCTAATTGGCTATCCGTATGTAAATTGCCAATTTAAGGAAATTAATGAAATTTATTACACATAAAACATACTTAGGTTGTTTTATCACAATAATGTCTAGATCCATTGTGACCTAGAAGTCATTGACATTGTTTATAAGAACCGTTTCAGAAAGAATTTAAGGGGCTACCTGCCGGTTTTGGGTAATTTTGTAACCATTTTATTCATTAACTATGGCACTTTTTGAGCTGAAATTTAAACTGAACCATCTACAGGATATGAGAAGTGAAATTTTTCTAGAAATCGATTTTAATGAATAAAACCGAAGAAAAGGGACTCTAAAGTCACCCCTTTTTTTCCAGTTGTAACCATTTTACTCTTACATTTTTAATCGGAACAAAATGAAAATTTACTATATTGTTCACAATACAATTTAGAATGATGTGGTTTTTTTACTTTTTCGAAATTAATAAAAAATCATCGAATTTTTCAAAGAAAACAGCAAAATTCTGACCGGAGCCACGCGCTCTTTCTCATCGATTAGTATGGAGTGTGAGTGAGAGGAGAGTGGTCCACGGCTGACACGCCTTAACTTAAATCTTTATGTAAAACTTCAAACAAACGCTATAGATGTATCCATATAACGTAAGTGGTGTTCATCCCTAGACGTCAATAAAATACCGTTCAGTATATTGTACACTCGTTGAATTATGCCAAATGTATATGCCTATAATATCGCAATAGAGTACAATAAACAGATGCGACATAGTCTAGGATATAATGCTTTGAAACTCTTAGCCCCACTTGCGCCAACCTGGGTTAGCAATAAACTCCAGGTTAAGTTGGTAACCCATGATTTGTTGTGTTGAAAAACAACTGAAAGAGCTATTTTATCCGGAGTTAATTGCTAACCTGTGGTTGACGCAAGTGGGGCTTAGAATACTGCTTGCTTAAAGTAATTTTTTCATTTTTTTACCGAAATAATAAATATTGAACCTACTTTATGTTCTTTTTATTTCTTTTAAGATCAATTTATGTTTATTAATTCCTTTTAAAAAATGACGTGAGCTTATGTATGTATGCATGTATTTATTACTTAATGAATATTACTTGCATAAGGAACTATAATATTATGTACTTATGTATCCACATTTTTCTCATCCACCGTTTTAATGGTTTTTAGTATCTTTTCGATTTGCAAATAAACTTGTCTAAATTTTATGGTACCAAATTAAATAGATACATGCCTATGCTCACGACTATTTTCCTCGAGGAGGTAGTCAGAGTCCGAGAACTCAGAATATCTACGTACACGTAATGAAATAAGTCCTGAAAAATTGTAGAATTTATGATAATTAATAACTAGGTATGACTAAATTACTGGCTTACTTAACTTACATCTAGTAACTTAAATATGAAATAATCTTGACATCGATACGAATTTTGTTGATTTTTTTCTACTGTTTTCTAACAGTCTCTCAGAGACAAATAGGTAAAATATTCTAACAAGATTCTTTCTTCGATTGCTTAGTCTTTGACGAACCACTACTTTCATATTGGTGTTGGGTTTTCTTTGTGAATTATTGTGGGTTCCGTATTGAGACGGACTCACGTCAATACCTTAATGGTGAGCCATGTTTTCACCTGTGGAACTCTAAAAAACAGTAAAAAATTGGGGTTTCGGTGATCGTGAAATAGGATAGCGAGTGAAATACGCGTTCTTTCTTTTTATGGTTATGGTGAGATTCTTTGAAGTTGTACTATTGGAGTCAATTGTTAGATTGTTACATTTTAGCAATTTAATAATGTTTTGCATATGTTTAATGTTTATAATTTTGAAACAACAGTCACATTACAAGAACTGAAAAATATCGACTTCTCTAGATTATTCTGCTGAGGAAAATTTTAGGAACGAATACGAATACCTGGTAAAAGAAGGACTTCCTGGCTTAAGAACCTGTGTAAATGCTTCGATTTGAACACCACCTCACTATTCAGGGTTGCAGTCTCCAATCTCCGACATGGAGATAGCACCTCAATAAGAAGATGTTTCTTAGCGCCTTTTTCTACTACGAGGTAGGTATGCGCATTTGAATTCATCGGTGGAACGTTGTCTAAATTGTATTTACCTTTTTTGTGTATCTTAGGTATTTTACGTCTATCAGAATCAGGAAGCTATATACTATATAATCCATTTCCATTAAAATTGAGCTGTACATGCATGCAATAATTTATTTTAAGAGCAACGCTCTTGTCGGTAGAAGCATAATATAAGTCTTCTCAAACACAGTACTGTGTTAAGATCATTAAGTTATTACCCTAAATGGCTTTCTCTTTCATACTTCAATCTAGATGAGTCGAAAATTCTTGTCGAACCACGGCCTGTATTATTCCAGAACTAATATGCAGGTCTTATACCTTAACGCTATTGTGCTATGGACCATCTTAGGTGGACCATCTTACAGCTTCATTGTCGCCTTTGATTTTGTGTTCCTCATTTCATACATCTGGTAATTACAGACTGTAACTATTCGTCTTTTTATATCCAATGCTATATGAAATAGGTACGTAAATAGTTGAAAAAACCAACATTTCCCAACCCTCAAACTATACGTAACTTTAATGTGAAACAAATTAAAGTTTTACACCGCTACGAGATAAACGGTGCCCAAAAACCAATATCAATTTACAAAATAGTCTAAAAAAGGGTACTCCGGAACATTTCTTAAGAGCTCTCTGAAATTTTCATTCGTATTTATAAACTGAAGGCCAAGTAATCTTGACCTCTCAATAGCTCTAACACAACCTATTTTTGCCTTGTCGTAGTATGTATGAAAGGGGGTGGGCGGGTCAGATTAAATTGGGGGTTATATATCACTTCGTTTGGAAGGGGTTTTCTGGATTTACAACCCTTTGGGTGCAGATTTATGTGGCGTTCGCAGGGTTAACTTAACCCCCCACATGCAGAAAAGATCGTGTTTCTTTATTTAATAAATTGCCACCGAAAATAGATTCATAAAACTTTTTAGTTTTTTTTTTAGTTTAGATCAGATAAAGTGTTAATTTGTGACTAAATTAATATTCAGTGTGACAAAAATGTGTTTTGGACTTGATTTATTTAAATTCGATTCGTTTTGTAAATACAGTTTTCGTTAATTTTGGCATCACACATAATAAATCGTAGAATAAACCGTACAAACTTTAATAAATCTAATCTAAATCTAATCTAAACTATTAATTCTTATTTTTAATTAGTTATAAGTCACTTATATATTTCTTTTTTTTTAAATGTAACCCTAATTTATTTTTTCTGTGTAAATATGTATTTAGTTAAGTACAAGAATAAAAAGTTAAATATCATCTAAACTATTATAAAACTGTGACTGAAGTGTGTCTGTACATTGAAGATATTTACAAGAAAAAGATTACGATATTGTAAAATTTTGTCCGTCTGTTTGTTTGTGTGTTTGTTTATTTATTTGTTCGCGCATCACGCAAAAACGACTGAACCGATTTTGATGAAACTTTTTTTTTTCATAGCTGACTTAAAATCTGGTATATAATTTGTGCTAACGAAGTCGCGGGTAAACACTAGTATAATATAAAGATAAACGAATAGGTATAATGTATACTTAGATACCTATCACTGCTGATACCTCATTCTATATTGAAACTCTAAACACATGCTGAAAGTGGATCTTACCACAGCTACAATGGCACTTTTAAATAAAACCGGTCAAGTGCGAGTCGGGCTACTCGCGCACCGAGGGTTCCGTACCGTACACAACATTATTAACTTACTAGTGTTTTCCCGCGACTTCGTCCGCACAAATTATATACCAGATTTTAAGTCAGATCATAAGCTATCAAACAAAAAAAGTTTCATCAAAATCGGTTCAGTAGTTTTTGCGTGATGCGCGAACAAACAAACAAACTAACAATTTTGACAATAGATGGCGCTGCACGTTTTTAAATCACGCTATCGAATGTTATTTGAATTTATATGAAGAGAACCGCTACTTTTTTATTCCTCATGATTTTACGGTTTTATAATATGTATTTAAGACAACTATAATCACACACCAAGTTTGACGCTTGTATGTATTATCGTTTTTACGATACAGTGAGAAGAAAAAACGTTGATAAAAACTAGTTTCATGTATGAGCCGAGTCCCCTTTTATAACTTTATGATATTTCTATTATTTGTCAGCAAACCCGCTATGATAACGCACATTCTTTGAAAATTTCAACTGTCTAGTTATTACGGTTCAAAAGTAACAGCCCTAAATAGGTAGGACTGACAGACTGACGGACGGAAGGACAGCGTAGGCTTGTGAATAGGGTCCCGCTTTCACTTTTTTCAAGTTGGTAGTAATTTTTTTTTTTTTTTTAATTGTTGACCGAGGTGAAGCCGAGGTCAACAGACATGTGATCTGAGGGCTTTCTTATTAATTATCCGAGGTTAGTATACTATTTTTCTCCTCGACGGAGGTGGAAAGCGACGTCTTCGTTTAGCGTAGCGGGATGAAAATTGACGCTTTCCGTCCGGAGGGGAGAAAAGATATATTTTATCAATTTTGAACACAATTCAGCAGTTTTAAAACGACCATCTTTATAACTAGTATACTGCCGTGCACTAGAACAGACGATATCGGACTCATTACGTCCATACCGTGCGCCGTGCATGTTCCCCGTATCGATGTCAGTTAATTTTCCACCAAGTGTAATTACCGTGTTTTGCTTTGTTTTTGCTACCAACTTTATTTGCATAGAGCAAGGGGAATGGTTGTGCTTCGATCGAATAGAGAAGTATGTAGAGTAGGGTAATAAAAAATTTCAATTGAAAACAAAAGGTAGATTCAAGCATAACAATTTATTAGTAAAAAGCATAAATACCTATACGATCATTGAGTACTGCAACCTATTGATAAATAAGTATACTATAGGTGTTTCTTAGTGCCAAATCTACAAATCCAATTGCGTTGAACGGTCAAGCCGTGAAAGTGGCAAAAATTTACCTAGTTCCCTATTAAAATATTAGGTACTTACTACATTTTAATCTTTTCGATTGCTTTGTAAAGCCTTCCCGCGACAAAGATATCACCTCTTGGTACAGCATTCTATTCTTAAATCCGAATAATTGTTAAAAGATAATATTGCTACAACTGCAAGCTTACGAAATATAGTTGAAACATAGTTGTAGCAAAGTTTCTGAGCACAATGAGCTTATGATCTTTCACCCTCACAGGTTGAATCAAAAATTAAATAAACTTTTATAACAGGATCGACTCCACAACACTCCCCGTTGTGATCTAAACCACCAGAATAAGCTAATAGAGACATTGTTCGGGCCCTCGTTAGCTGGATCAAGATGCGCTCGCGCAGGAGGTCTGGTTCTACTTGCGCGCGCATCTAGTGACTGATCTGTCTAGTACCTATTATGTAGTTTATTGTTTTTATATATTTTTTTATAATTGAAATTTCTCTGACAACTCTTTCAGGAGTTATACGAGTACCATAGTAATTAATTTACTAGAAAAACTATTTTTGTTGACATCTAACAATAATGTTTTAACAGCGGTCAACTAAGACCAGGAGTGCGATTTTTGAAACTCTTCATTTAAACTCAGCAGTAGAAAATGTCAAAATTACTATGAAAATGCATCTTTCTCAAAAATCATCATCTTCAAATCATCTTCAAAAATCGCACTCCAGATACGAAACAGAGTCTTTATAATGTCAGTATAACTAAAATTACATAACACATAATCATACTAATATAATGAACTAGCCTTTACTGACTTCGTTTAAGTGAAATTTTTATGACTTTGCAAAACTTCATCAAAATTGGTGCAAAGATTTAGGCTTAAATATATAACAACCATATACAATTCAGTATTTAAAATATCTTTAATTATTTTAATATAGATTTAATATCGTAAAGTACTGTACTGCAACACCTTACCGCTCAGTGGGAACGACTCCTTACATTTCTATTTCAGGATCAATTTTAAAAACGTCCAGACGTCATCATACAAACATAGAATGACAATAAACACATTGTTGCTTTTCCAAATGTGAGTGACTTGTCTTGTCAAGTTTTTTAAACCAGTTTCCTATGACAAGCATCTGAAAGGATAGTATTTCTATTCTTGTAGATTTAATTATTAGAAAGGAAAAATAAAATTTAGCTAGCATAAAGTGTGGTAGACTACCATTTAAAATTGTTATTGTTGTATATTGTATATTGTTCTCCTTGATGCTAATTAGATTAGTAGGGACTGCGAAAGAAAGATTGTTTTAGTTTTGAAGTTTCCTACTAGAAAACAACGGCGTTCACAACAAACTTCGCCGCATGCACCTACGCGGTTCTCTTACACCTTACCAAATCATATTATTTCTAATCGAAACCTATATGACCATAGCGAGATACCACCAGGACAGAATGATTAGGCTTTTGTCAAAATCATACTACAAGTATGTACTCTCATTTCCCGTAAGTCTCATGAGTGGAGGCTCTTGGACCAAGTTCCATACGCTTTTGCCCACTGTCCTTTAGAATTTATATTTTTATAATGTAATTACCTACAATATTACTAAGTTATACATCTGTATAACTTGCCCGCTGGACAGACGACCTAAAAAAAGTAGCGGGGAGCGACTGGATGAGGAAGGCCAAGGACAGAGTTTTGTGGCGCGCCTTGGGAGAGGCCTATGTTCAGCAGTGGACGATGATAGGCTGATGATGATGATGGCATTTGTATGATTTTTAGGTAAAATTAGTGAATTCGCATAATGTCATCAGTAATCACCAAATATCTCAGAATAATAGAGAAATAAAGTATTTTTGAATGAAGTTTAAACCGAAGTAGTAATATCTTCAGATATTTTAATATCTACGAATCCGACCTACTTTCATCTTAAACGCTCCGGTTCCTCTCAGAGATTTAAATGCAGTCTTTGCATTCGAGGTGCTATGACTCCCTCCATGTTGGTTTATGAAACTATGCTTTTCAGTCAGTTGCAAGAGAATATTCAATATCCCCGGATGAAATAGAAGCCTTTCACGATATGACTATCAATGCAAATTTACTATTTTACATTTGGTTTTCTTTGTACCTATATAGGTACATCTATATTCTATATTCTGAACATGCTGACAGTCAAGGTTTTCAAGGGAACGATCAGTCCATAAAACTAAACATCTTTCTCTATAGTAACTACTTGAAAAAAAATTGCTGTCTCATATTTGGGTCAAGTAGTGTGTGAAACTTTCGATTTTTTTTCACAATTTCGATGTTGGTATCATTAGAAAAACTATGACCGATAACTTTAATTCGATAGCAGGTTTTCTGGTCTTTTGGTTTGGTAGTCTGTGGTTACCATAACATAATACCACCTGTGTTGTAAATTTATAGCTGCCGATTTATATCAAATAGGAAACGAAATGTAAGTTCACTTGAAAAATCTGGGTAAGCTTTGGTTAGTTGCCAAAACTTGCACAAAACACTGTTTGCCTATCAAATCAACTCAAGAAACATCGACAAACCAATCCATTTATCCCGCAAAAATGTTCACCACACAAATAATATCAGTCATAAAAACAAAACATAAAGCTTGTTACACACGAATAAATTACTCAATTAAACCATCTAATTACAACAAAAAGTGCGCATAAAAATGTAACTTCAGAGAGTATGCGATTGAAATATAACTTCGGTCATTAAAAAGAAATGCGACTTCTTAATTGAGCCACAATGACAGGGGAGGAATAAAGAACTCGGATGTACCGAAATAGATGAAATAACAAACAGATGGTAGGATTGTAAAAAAGGTTTCGGATAACGGGTTAAAGGTACTTCCAGATGGAAGAAGGAATCGCGACGTCTTTTTTGTTTAACTGATATTGAAGTAAAACATTTTGATATGAAGATTAAGTAAATACGTACATTTCTTTTGGAAAAATTAGTACAATAAATTATTCATGCCAAAAACTAAATAATTTATAGTTTGCTAATATAATTTTAAATATCAGTGTGTTATGATTTTCATAATGCATGAAAACAGTTCACTAGACACTAGCAATGCCCTCTGTTCTGTGTGACATGCAGTGAGTGACCCTTTCGCTACTTTTGAATGACAGTGGATACTACACACGCCTTGGAATTTAAGCATGCTAGATTTAGGCGGGCAACAAATATTCCTATCAAAAAATAGCCGTTGATAAAGAAATCTGTGTGAAAGGGCACTATCTCTACAACCCACCTTCGTCTTTACTTTGTCAACTACTATTTATTGTTTCAGTAAATGTTTCAGGTTACAAAAAAAACTCCTTTCATAACAGTAGGAAACGGTTAAAATTAACCCCCGAAGTGCCAGCGATTTGTTAATTGTTGGGGACTTTTTGTAGCACTTTTTTTAAAAGGGTTTTTTGTTTATGAATTTTAAATGGCCCCTGAAGACTGGGGGGCGACGCTAATTTGAATTTTACGAACTTTATTTTTACAATCGTAAGGGGTTAATCCTCGTGGGACTGTTAACTTTGAAGTGCTATTTTTCGTATTTTAATTAGAATTGGTTATCTTTAAATAAATATTACTACTATTAGTATTAATTGTTGTGATTACTTCTCAACTATTATAAAACTCAAACATAAGTGTGTTAGTACCTTGAAAAGTATGATGACGGTGTAGTGTCCCAGACTCAGAATCACATGTCACTGTCTATTTGTTTGTTGGAGCAAACCGATTTTGATGAAACTTTTCATGTTTAAAAGATTATGATTAGATTAAAAAACTGTTAACAGGGAGTTAGGGTAAACAGTTGCATTACTTTAAGGGGTGATTGTACCCATGATACTGAACAACTCTCCTTAAGAAACCAATTGGAAATTCGAAAAAAATAAAAATAAAAAAAATACCCCAAAACAACCAAACACCACCCTACTTCCAAATATAAATTTGTTTTGCGAATAAAATTTTGATCTTTTGGGAAAGTTGTTCAGAACTTACTCATTAAAGTAATGCAACTGTATATCTTAATTCTCTGTATAAGTCGCGAGCAAAAGCTAGTACATTATAAACGAAGTACGCGAAGAAACATAACCCGACACAATAATAACGTCAACTAATCCTGAGACTCGTAAAACTGGTGAACAGTCTAGCAACTTTGATTGGATTGCCTCCGTAATCCAGTACAGACATAATACTGGATGACCAGAAGATTAACTGGAAATATTATTATTAGAGGTGTTGTGGTCATTTTACCCGACTGTTGTGTGTAGTTTGGTGTAATTTAGGAAAATTCTATCAATCAATTAGGTACTTTATTTCTAACTCAAAATGACCGTACTTTTTCTGAAATGTCGGATATTTTTTCAGTAGTAAAAAGTAGACGGAAATAGTAACCATATATGCATAGTAGCATTCCAAAATGCGAAAGTGTATCCATCCATCTATTTGTCTGTTTTTACCCAACTGCGACAGAGCGAGGGTAATTTTTTTATGGCTTAACCGATAAATATTTTTTTATGACTCTAGGCATAGGTAGAGATAGCTTAAACCTCATGAAAGTACATAATAGCATAAAATTTTCGTGCTTCATGATTCTAAAGAATTTTTTCTCAGCAATTTCAATAGAATCAGCGATTACAATTTCGGGACAGATAAAAAAAACTCGTCAACCTGCATTTACAATCAGAATTTAATGTATACGTAGAAGAAGTCGAAATCTTTATCATTAACGAAATATGAGAGCAAAAAGCAGAAATAGAAACATTTAGAAATACAAATTTTTCCTTTCCCCCCTTTTTTGCAAACTCATTTGATTAGTCATTTGATTTTAATACTATGCATATTTCAATTGAATGGTCTTCAAGAGTACTAGAATTTGCAGATTTCAATGCAATAATAATTGTCCAAGTAGTTTTAAAGAAATCTAATTCTTGTTCTCTTTGAACATTGACATCATTTATGAACGTTTCACGAGCAAAAAAAATCCTTAGATCTCTCAGAAACACAACTAAACTGTTGTTAAATGCTAATTCAGCAAATTTGATCTGACAAGGATCTTATATCTATTAAATTAAAACATAAAATTCAACGATCGAAGAGATCAAAAGAAATCACGATTCAGGTTCTAATCACAGAAAATATAAATTTATTTTCCTCGGAAACAAAAAATAAAACTAACAATAAATCGTATGGAAACCCGCCTCTTCTTGATATTTTCTCCAGCGAAATGCCAATAAAACTATAAAATTATTGCACGTAGTGTCGTGTAGTTCTGACGCTACGAAATAAACACGCGCTTTTTATATTTTGTGAATTATTTTATTATAATTTTTTGGTACAATCAAATCTTTGTCCGGTTATAGGAGGACGTAGTAATTTTGGTGTTCGTTTATTACTATATTGTTAGATAAGTATACGTTTTAATACTTTAAAGTTTACAATCATAGACGTTAATAATTAAGATTTCACGTTATGACGTTACCCATTCTAGATAATCATAGAGTTCAGTTTCGAAATATTAGGGGCACGATGATTGATTCTTTACTTTAAATTATAATAAAGAAATGCATATTTGAATTCAGTTAAAATACTTACTAATATTGATAATATTTCAATTTGAATTAATAAAGTGCCTTTAGATGATAATGTATGATTCTCAGCAAAAGCTACTTACATTTGAGAAGTAATTTAACGCCTGTAAGTCGTCGTGTATGAGTTTACTAAGTGATTTAATACGTACTGTAGGTTTTAACTGTCTTTCTTTGATCTCATACAAAGTACGCTGTAATTACAGGCTGGAGAAAGCTACCATAAATAACAAAAACAATATTTTGACACTCAAGTATCAAACAAACCGGTCGGAGTTTACAGAATTATGAATTACGACCGTGGCCTGCTCCCATGTGACACATATAAAATTATTTCAACTCTCTAAACTATTTATAATATTATAATAATTTTCTGCCCCAATTATTCCTGTGCTGACACGTTTTATTAGTATATATACGATTGTTATGCTTACGTATGTTAATAAATAATTTTTTTATAATTTTCTTTCCGTGACGATATTATAAACAAAGTTTAGATATGCAACGTTTCATAAATAATGTAATTATTGTCAGTTCACTTGACAAGAACACTCTTGTTTATATAACATTGGTTCGTTGCTTTATTCTGAGCGTGATTTAGGTTTAACTGGAGTTTTTTTCTCGTAAGTTTGAATTTGGTTATGATTTAATGATGTTTCTGACTTTACGCTGATTCCGGTCATATAACTTTCATATTTTTACATAGCTGCCTACCTGTAAAAACAAACATGAATTAATTATAACCACAAATAATCACTAATACCTAATTACATTATTTTTATACAACCATGAACTGTTTTTCAGGACGAGGAAATATGTTGTTAAATAGACGCATGATTTAATTTTATGTTTTATGGAGAAGCACTTCCCTAAATTGAACTAAACATCGTTCTTACAGTAATTTATTTTGAAGAAACGAAATCTAGGTTTAAAAACTTCTGGCACTTTTATCATAGTTACAAATGTTTTTTTTTTATCTGACTACATTTAAATTTAGCGTTCTAGCTAAATATTAATACAAACATGTTCGTAGTAAGTTATATGGAACCTGTTTATAATATAAGAGTAAACATTATATTTATAATAACTTTTCCAGTACAAAAAAGATATATGGATAAATAAGACCATTAGCCGAATGGCTCGGACTTAGCACAAGTATGTGGGGATATAAATAATATGTAAGAAGCAGTATAATAGTTACAATAACTTATTTTCTCAAGACAATATACAGAACCCTGGCATTTTGTCATTCAAAAAGCTGTACTTAAGAGAATTTTATTCCGAGAGCGCAAATTCGCGCTGCATACAAACATACTATGGTGATATTTTCAATATTAAGACGCTGTTATCCCGTCAAGGCCGTTTTTTGGACACGATTTTTGAAAACTATACATTTTAACGAAAATCTGACTCCATACAAGCATAGAAATTTGTTTCTAGATTGTTTCTGCAAAATTTCATTGACTTTAATTGGTAAGTATTGAAAATATCACCATAGTACGTTTGTATGGAGCGCGCCAACGGTAATATACCCTTAAGTATCTCAAAATAGGAATATACCTTCATACACTCTTAATTTGTAACTAAAAGTTTGAATTTGAGGAAATAATTTATTGTTACTATTATACTGCTTCTTACATATTATACATCTTATCTTATCTTAACTATTATAAAACCGTAAAATCATGAGGAATAAAAAAGTAGCAGTTCTCTTCATATAAATTCAAATAACACTCGATAGCGCAATTTAAAAACGTGCAGCGCCATCTATTGACAAAATTGTTAGTTTGTTTGTTTGTTCGCGCATCACGCAAAAACAACTGAACCGATTTTGATGAAACTTTTTTTGTTTGATAGCTTATGATCTGACTTAAAATCTGGTGTATAATTTGTGCGGACGAAGTCGCGGGAAAACACTAGTATTATATAAGTCTGATCCATTCGGCCAATCGTCTTAGTTAACCATATAACTTTTTTTTTCTTCACGGTTCTGTTACAACAATGAGACTATCCGTACAACGATGATTATGTCAGTCATGTTGATGGTGATTTTAGATACATCAGTAAGGAAGGTGACAAAATAAATCCCTTTATCAAAGAACGCAAGAAGAATTAGTTTTATGGCGATAAGAGAAGACTTATTATGGAGTAGGTGGGTGGGCAGAAGTTAATCAAACTTGTTGAGGAAGCGCACTTACATGGCTTACGTATTGTGCCGTTAAGAGTGATTGGTTGGACTAAACCCTCGGTTACACGACTTAAGGATTATATTTTTAACCTATGAAGTACAAGGTATTAACGAAATAAGCGTAAAATCTAAAAAGCAGCTGTTCAGAACTTTATTTAGGATGTAAGTTTTACACATTTATCCCACTTACATAGGTTTTGTACAATAAAATATAATACATTAAAGTTTCGTTTAAAAGAAGTGTGATGTAGAGTTTCTGGTCGCATCTTCTCAACAACGGAACACCTTCCGAAGCGGTGGTAGAATTAAAAATGAAGTCTAAAAGTTATCCGTGATATTATTTTGAATAAAAAATTCTGATTTTGAAAATTTTGATTTTGATTTTAAATAATCACATCATAATTAATCATCATACAAATTTTATAAACGTTTGCACGTTTTTATAAACGACTAACGGATGGATGACGGATTTAGATGATAAGCATATTTAGGCATACAGATACTAGAATAATATTCTGGGTTAACCCATAGGATCGTTTTTTTAAGTCCTACGTCGCGGGAATAAGTAAGAACTGACAAATTTATTTGCTAATTGTGATACTTTGGGCCCAGTATTTTTAGTTTGGCTATCAACACATTATCAACCCTCAGTCCTAACGACCTAAATCTGACTTCAATTTGAAGTACATTAATGATGGTTTATTAATCAAACAAAATCAGGAAATGTATATTATGTCCTGCCTCCGTGATAATATGAACTGCCTCCGTGGTCTAATGGTTAAGAACATTGGGCTCTTGACACGGAGGTCGTGGGTTCGATTCCCACGGGGAGCACCTAGTGAAATGTCACTTTGTGCGTTTTTCCCCTGTTGGTTAGGACATTGCAGGCTGAGTCACCTGATTGTCTGAAAAAGAAAGATGATTTGAATTTGCTTCGGATGGCACGTTAAGCTGTTGGTCCCGGCTACTACCCTAGGGTAGTAGCAACCCACTCGATAAGAAGAATAATATGTCGTTTTAAAATTAATAGAGATAGTCCATGGGTAAAAGCTGTGTATCAAAGATGAACACGTGCGTACTAAAGTATTATATCAGCGACAACATCATCACAGATGCTATGGAACCCAATACTTTCGATACTTTTCGTACTTACCAATGTAAACAGAGCCTAAAGCTAACAGTCGCTCGGAATTAGCACTTTTCTATGGCAATAATACCAGAGTAATCCCGCATTATTACACCCCCGAACGACCCCTGTAAAGACTTGTGACCCCATATTTAGGTGAATCTATATTTTATTTATTACTTCTTTGTAGCACATGCAATATCTATTTTTTCATGAACTATAATATAGGATTTGTTTGTATTGGATTAAGTTAAGTAATGAAGCTGTCATTTCCAGTACAGGAAAAATAAAATAGTTAATTGCAGAATACAATTTACATCTCCTTATACCTAACGTCTAAAACATAGAATTTTAGTCAGGTAGACTAATTGTAAATAAGAAGAAAGAAGAATTTCTCAGTGTTATTTTTCACACAAATTTTTGCCAGTATCCAAAAAAAAATTTGTTCGCCTAAGACAGTAGGGTACAACAAGAATATTTAAATTTTGAAAAGTGACCTCTTTGCTTATTTTAGTGTACACCTGTATTACATATATTATACCTAGGTAGTAATTTTTGGACAAAAAAACAAAACAATTTTCAGGTTCTGCGTTTATTTTTTACAACTTGTACATCTAAAGAAAAACATCATTTGGAATTTTCACGACAACCCTCGCAAAGAAAAAGGGGAGAACCCGTCATAATCCGTAATATTCCGGCTCTCGATCATAACCCAGACCCGAACCACAAAGGTGACGTAATAACGATCGCTAATCCCCCATTGTGGCGCCATCTCTTGACAGATTGTCGGCAACATGAATGGAGATTACGAGGCAAGCCGCTAGGGTTCGCTTTGTTTGGGCTTTTGTAGGGTAGACTATTGTGTTTAGGAATTTGCGGATAATTTGTTTTTTCGGGTTTAGAGTGGAATTGAAAGTTTAATTTAGTTTCTGAGTGTTTACTTGTTAACTTTGTCTTGACAAGTGCATGCAGTAGGTGCTAGGTGGCGATCAGTTGTCTCTGCCTACCCCAGTGCGAGACAGGTGTGAGTATATGATTTTGTATAATCTGTAATTATGATAGAAACTGTCGCTGTTTCTATTTCTATAATTTATTTAATTAGGTACCACGGCTGTTATTCGAACAGTTTGGCAAAATGTTTGTACATTTTAGTTAGGAAGAGTTAGGTTTTCATTGTTTTGTAGAGTTTAAAGCTTAAGACATGTTGGGACTGACATAACCCCAGGGTTAAAAGCCCCCATACACAGAGTACTATAATTACGGCCCCCATATAAATAAAAAAAAAATAGTTTTAATATAAATTGAAATAATATCATAAACAACCACTCAAAACATTAATGGTAAACAAAGTTCAATAAAAATCTTCTAACACCGCAAATAAAAATTCCGAACACATCAACAACTCACACCAATCAATCCAACAGCCCTCAAACGCCTACCCCCCAAAAAAACAATACACACGTAACCCGCCATTTGGAAAACCCATCAATAACCCCCCCTCCCCCCACATTTCCAACAAATTACGCGGGGCGTGTCAACTCTGACGCAATTATTACTGCGATCCATCATCTCCGTTTGACGTATAACACAACTAAATAATTTTCGGGTTAAACATTTAATTCTGTCGGGGATAAAACAACACTACTACGAATGCGGTAGGTATGTTTGTTTGGGGGTTAAGTTTTAGGTTATCGAGGGTTAGCTGTATTCTACGGGTGTTTTGTATATAGAAATAAAATAAGTGTTTTTGCGGATTGTACTTTATGAATTAATGATTTATCCTGTCGTATGCCGGGAAATACAGACACAATAGAAATCAATTGTCTTCGTCGAGCGGATCCGCGAGAGAGAGTTAGTGGAGGATTAACTTTAATAAGCGTTTCTGCAACTGAGTGTAAGAATACATAACGTTAATCAAATCAGCTGCTCCATATAACGATACCCAAAAACGCAATAAAAATGAGCGCTAACAGGAGACTTTTCGCATTTTCTAAATTACAACCTTATCAAAAAGGTTTTCCTATTGCTGATCTTAACCATAATATTCCTGAAAACATTAAACAGCTTTATCTATTGTATTTTTTATCATATTTCATAGACAGTGTGTATGGAAAATTATCATTAACCTTTAAAACACATACTCTACCCATCAAACTGAACAACTTTTACTATGGGTGCAAACTTATCAGAACAAAAAATCTGCTGTTCCGTCGTTTGAGTCGAGTACAACAGTAAAGCTGTTTTTTTTTCGTCTAACAGGTTTGCTCCCATTGTAAAAGTTGTTCAGTTTGATGGGTAGAGTATGTGGTTTAACTCTGTATAGAACACGGTTCGGGACGGTTTCAGTACTACTAGTGAAACGTGGATGTTCTGAGTTTTCGGAATATATCTGACTACCCCCTCGGGGAATATAGTCGTGAGCATATGCCTATCCCTGTACAGAACATAATAGCTAGTATAACCAAGTCATAATGTAAGATGTTTTATGAAGGGCCTGCCAGTAAATCAACTTTAAACTGATTGTGGCAAGAAAACTTTGAATTTCAAATAAGCTAATTATCGTAAAGTAATTTAGGAAGCTAAGTAAACGCCGACAAGGGTTCTTACTAACAAATAAAAAAAACTGTCAACCCGACCGTACTACAACACGACAATTTTCAAATCATCCCAATTCACGCCAAATACTCATAAACGATAATAACAAAGAATATTTACGCTAAAAGAGTATTTTTAGCAAAATCTCAATTCCAATCAAATCTGAAATTCTGCATCAATGTAATCTCGTGAACACAAAACTTCATTTAATAAAATACATTCAAAATGACGTGTCTTAATCGAATCTTGCGTACGCGTCACAGAATTGGTCATATATTTTTAGCAAAGTATCAATTTTTTGTAATATTAGCACCCGTTGATCTGAAAAGTATTTTATGAACTTTTTTCTTTCGCTGTAAAAATGGCAGATAAATTTATTGTTTTACAAAATTTTACGCTTTGCCAATTTCTTAAATTTGAGTTAAGTGTTTATTAAAATATATTTAAGTATCGAAACCTTTTTGAGACGAATCAATGGGCATTGTGGCCACGACATACTTTCTGAAGACACAAGTACGAGTATGTTTATCGTTTAGGTGTCAAGCGATTGGTGCTAAAAAACAGCACAATCTTTTCTTCAATTCAGGGGTGCATCCTTTCCTAATCCTAGATCCTAGATCCTAGATTCCTAATCCTAACCTAACCTTATTCTAAAGCAGGGACCAGAACCAGCCGGCGGGTGTTGCAGTTAGTTAATTTACGTACAAAGTGTTGGTCCGTTTTCAAAATATTCAGTAAGTAGGTACTCGCTGATATCGCTCATATGCTCATATGCTCACTTGTTCGTTCATCTGACAAATGATGACTATTCTAAGCTCGAAAAACGTTAACTCCATATTTTATGAGCTATTTTGTTATTATTAACTCTGACCTTGTTACATACTGATTTGTCCAGCTATCAGTTCGAAATTGCATGTACCCCGTCCACTGAGACATCAACTTGCTCTCACTGACCCCCGCTACCCGATCCGCCGCGATCTCGAGACGTCCTATGCCAAGATACGTAGGTACCCCTCTGGGTGCCCCTAGGTCGGTTGCTTAAGTTCATTAATTTAGTTCGGTATGCCCTTCGTGATCCCTCCAATCGTCCGCAATAAAAAGCGGTAACTGCCCCTTGAGCAACGCTGTATTAGTCATTTAACAAAAAAAACATTAACTTGCTGATCGTTCCAGAGATATTGTTCTGTTGCCTGGTTCTTCTGAGGATCTATCTTCTTCTTCTACGGGTTCCTCTCCATTACTACAGGTTGATAGACATATGGAAAAAGAAATGGAGACAGAAAGTTAATTAGTGATTTTGAAAAGATGATTGATGGAAGAATAATAAGCTGTTTTGTTTTTCGGCTGAGAAATCTCTGTCTTATTTCGAGGCGTAGCGATTTCATCAAAACCATCGCTTGGATTTCCTCCGTGGCAAAAAAACAAATTTAAAATTAGCGTGAACATGTTTATTCGATAATTATTATGGTTTGTCACAAACTTACCAAATATTTTCAAAGATTAGACAGTGACATAAACATTTAATAATTACTTCGTTAATCTCTCTAAACATTTTATTAGTTTCAAGGTACAAATTTACGTGACACAATAAAAAATTGTTGAATCTATTTTTTTGCGCGCACCGTTTAAATTTGAAGTTATGTTGTAAAACAAACTAAAATAGACAGTTATAATAATAGTATAATAAATTACGGTTACATATTATTCAAATAGAATCATTTAAGTGTAAATTATAATAAATTATGTGACGATATTATAAACATTTGGTACGAAGATGAACGTGGCATGCATAGAATGGGACACAAGTGATTTTATGTGTAAAATATACAAAACAAAGATTAAAATTTAGAATGCATTATTATCGTGCCCCTTAAGGTATAGATTTATAGATGATTTTAATTTATATGATGCTTTTTAAACTCTAGTTTTAAAATTGTATTAATTTTTTTTAATTTGGTTCAGTCATGTCTTGCTTGTACTGAATTTTTTAGTGAAATCTGGTTTTAACTGACTTCAAAAAAGGAGGAGGTTATGTATTCAGCTGTATGTATTTTTAATGTATGTTCACCGATATTTTCATTTACGAGTAAACAATTATGCATAAATTCGTTTTACAAGCAAAGACCAAATTATCAAATCGTACATTTTTCATGAAATGTCTTTCATTTCCACGTAATAATGTTCCAATTGATTTCCGAGTAGATCCTAAGAATCTTCCCCTTAACCAAAAAGCTTTAGTGTCACATTATACAAGAGTTATAACTTAACAAACGCCCCAAACATAAAATACTAGAACATTTTTGTGTCTGTCCATCCGTCCACAACGATTGTGAATATATTGGTTTGATTTATTTATTAATTGCTAGTATCGTGGGATTAATTATGTTGTTATTTAATTTAATAACCACTTTTATATTTTGGTATCGACTCAAAATAGTGAATGCCAGTTTTGTTATAGTTCTATTCTGATAACATTTTGATTAACTTCAATCTTGTTTAGATTTTTTAATTTCGTCATTTTTTTTTACCTCAATCTACAAATTACATTTTTGTACTTAAAATGTCATGACTAAATATAAAAGCACCAACTGCATGATTAATATAAAAGTTATCAATCAGATAATCTATCGGAAGGGCCTCCCAAATAATAACCTTTATAAATTAGTTAATGTCGACGACAATGTAACCAGTTTGTTAATATTAGATCCATGAAAAGTTATGAACAGACTTCAAAAAAGAGGAAGTTCTATATTCGTCTGTATGTAATTTTTTTCCTGTAGGGTAGTATGTTCACCGATATCGTTAATTTGTGAACCAATATGACAATTTTTTATCGTAACATAACCAACTGTAACTCGCCACCGATTCCTTTTCAGGGTGATTTACAAACAACAAGAATCTGTATAGGAAGAATATCACATTGTATTAGACAAAAATAACTGTAGAACAAGACATAAGACTTATTTTCTCAAAGACCGCAAAACAACAATGCTCTCCAACAATGTGACTCATTAAATAAATCGTAAATTTCTAAATCCGATCATTTGACATTGTCATCTGTTATTGTTACTCCAAACTTCGTTTCTTGTAAACTATTTACAGTCTTAATGCTTGTTGAATAAAGCACATTACAGTTTGAACTATCTTTATTCTGTACTAACTAGTGATGTGCTAACGTAAACATACAACGGCACGTATTTGAAATGTGTCAAAGTATACTTTAGGTGACACGTCTTGACATTATAATCTCGTAGATTAACGAACCAAAAAGACTTGACGTTTCTTATAAAAGACGGTAAATATCTAAATATGTCATTGTCTAAATACAAAATATTTCTTAGTATTTTATACAAACACGATTATTGATTACACTTAAGCCTTTTAAACTTTCGTATATTTTGATATTGTAATTTCTGTGATCGTAAATCCGAGAAGAATTCGTTAGTCAGCGCTTACAAAAACTGTATCCTCAAAAAACAATAAACTGTATGCGAAAACAATAAATTACAATATTAAAAAGTCACATCAATTCATGTGAAAAAATTCGTATTACTAAAAAGTAATAAACCCATAAGTCATATTAACGAACACCATAAATAAGATTTAAAATAAAGAGCGAACATTTTAAGAACAATGCTGAGAGAAAAAACATTTAGGAAACCATATTATGAGGCAATTTGTCAGTCATTTGGGACACTGAAAATTCCTATTGTCAAAGCTAAGCTCATCTATGAAAATCAACTGTCAACGCTTCCAGCCCATTGTCTACGTGACAACAATGCTTCTTCATTTAATTCACAGACAAAAAGTCGCAACCCAAAACTATTTTATTCTAATTCGAATCCTATAGCAAAGAAAATAAAGTCCGAAATTCCCGTTGGAAATAAGGAGAGTTATTCGGAAAAAATTTGAACACCCATTAAAAACGCTCCGAAATAACCCAAGAATTTTTAAGTGAAGATTGAATTGTTTTCTAGTTTTAAAACAATGGCTCAGATATTTCTGGCTTCGTTAACAAAAGTGACAGGTGCTGATTTGTTAGTGATTCCTTGAATACCAGAATAGAGGCAAACGTCAAAACAATTGGGTTAAATAGAAAGAAATGGCTTTTGTTATTTTATTATGCGAGTCGCTAATTTTCTAACAAATAGCTGGTGTCTATTGTCTGGATACTTTGAATCAATTATTCCTGTTTAATTTACTGCATTTAAATACTGAAAATTGAATATAGCTGTTATTCGGCTATTCAAAAATCATTTCGTTTGTTGACAAGTGTTGATCTAGGTACTTCCCGGTGTTATTCTACGGCTGTATTAAATGTTTAAAATAACATTTCCTAAAATTATTTACGACATAGATGACAATAAAAAAGAAATTCTCGACATCGTTTTGATGCGCTTCAATTACTTATAAAACAATAAACTTAACAAAATAAGCACTCAAGACGTATAATCTCATATTTTATCTTTAGTCATGTGATACAATACGCTCATAATTTGTGCATATTTTCAGTTACTAATATGACATTTTAATATTATTTACGGGCTATGTAATAATAAAAACTTAATTTAGTGCGCCATGTGGTCACGGATTCGGACCAAATTGGCGACGTGCTTAAGAAGGGCCAGGTCAGATCTACCCGAAACCGACGAGCATGCATGAAAGGACTAATGAATGTGGAGGAAGCTAGGGAGGTTTGTCAGGATCGTAGCAAGTGGCGTTCCGTTGTTTCTGCCTACCCCAGTGGGAGACAGGCGTGAGAATATGTATGTATGTATGTATGTGGTCACGCTACACTTGCTCTCGAGACAATAAAAGAAAATGATAATTCTTTTTCTTCAAAGAAAAAACACAAAGACATCTACATCACGCTATCGTTTATAACCGTAAAAATGTCACCGCAATAAAAATATCTTAGTTATTGTTAAAATAAACAATGGGCAAGCGACAATAAAGAGCTGCGGAATAGCCCACAAAACTACATTGTGGCTGACGTGTGAAAATGTAGATTAAATTATTACTGCAGACGTACAAGTAGGTACTAAATAGATTTTGTTGCTTTTTATTATCATTGCTATTGAAATATGATGTCTGAGGTATAAATAGACTAGTAATTTAAAAATGTTGTCTTCTAAAAACATTCATTTTTTTTTACTTTCAATCCTGGGGGTTGGCCATCGACTCTACAATCCCTTCTCTATCCATCGGCAGTCGTAAGAAGTTTTACTCTAGCCACTTTTCAGGATTGTTTAAAAGGTGGAAAGCTATACTATTTATACTAAATACATTATATTATTACAAATATAACATACCTGCACATGTACCACAGATAACTAGTAACTTCGTAACAGATACATCACTAACTTAGAAACCGACAAATTATCACGCTTTAATTCCCTACTGCCAGATGGTATGCGCAAAAATGTACCTAGTGAAGCTTGCTACAGCGTTGTTATTACTTTGAAAACCGCGCCACGTATGGGACGTTGCTGTCCGGCACGAGTGGCAGAAATCAAGCAAGCGCATCGCGTACGTTGAGCCAAAGTTACGTTACTTAAGTTAAGGTACTTATCTCCGCTACTAACGATCGAGTGATGCAGGCCTGCCTGTACGATGCAAGTTCATTCCTAGTTGCAGCAAATTCTCTCACAACCCAAAAAGGGTAGTCTTCATATTCATCCATCATCATCATCATCATCTCAGCCGATGGACGTTCACTGCTGGACATAGGCCTTCCCCAAGGATCGCCATAACGACCGGTCCTGCGCTGCCCTCATCCAACGGTTTCCCGCCACCTTTCATTTCATTCATCCATGGCTGAATATAATTTTCATATTATAAACATCACGTTCGCAAAATTAACGTCGATATTGTAAATGGTCTTACGGCAGTTAAATCAGTATAAAATGGCAATGGAGTATAAATTTCAATTAGGTATCCAATCGAAATACTGCAAAATACAGACTCAAAAAGAAACCTGTACAAAATAGTTACCTATGCTCTTTGTAAAGCGAAAGAGGCGCTCTCTAAACAGAAATAGATGTTCAAAAATATTGAAGAGAGTTGAAAAATAGACGTCAAACAAGCGCGGAATAATGTGATGTGACGACAAACACTTGATATCTGGGCCAACGATACGGCACTTCTATAATTTGTTTCTTAATTTTAACTGTTGCAAAGTCAACTAGGCTTTTAACCCTTGACTCTTGTCTGACACTCTCTTACTAACTGTCTGTAAGTGTCATTTTGTGTGTTTTACGGAACAAGATTATTTTCTCTTCTTTGCCTTTACAATGTTGTGAATTGTTAAATTGTGAGACAAATTTTTGCAAGGTTGTTGTACATTAAATTATATCAATGCAACACGACCATAAGGCCCGGAATTCGAATTGGCTTAATTTTCCCCGCCTGACAGAATTAAGCAATTATATAGTTAGATACGAGTTAAAAGTTAAAAGTTAAAAGCGAAACGCTTTTGTGAATTCCGCGGCCTCAGACCTAATTTAGTTTGTGACAGGTGAGGAGAAAACAGAGGATATTTTTATAAATAAGTCATTTTGTTTGTTAAAATGATGTAGTTATATTAAATACTATAGCGGCGCCGGCGACTTCGTACTTTAAATAGTCATACGTTCTGATTGAATGAATCGATAGCGATGAAATAAAGTCGAAATGTTAATCCAAACTAAGCCCTATATTTATGTGAACCCAATTCAAGTCGGTTCAGTAGTTTTTAGGTGATGCATGCACAAACAAACAGGCAGAAATTCTAAATATGGTATCATTGCATGCCATTACGTATCCGAAACGCCACCAATTAATATTTTTGCAAACATCTGCAATGTACATTCACGCCAATTTTACAATTTTATTATATTTTATTATTCATTTATTAAGATCAGAACATCAAACTGATCTTTCTGTATGGGACAAACATCGAAATCGCGAAAAAAAAAAACAGCTGTCCCATACATTTGGCTTGAGTAGGTTTGCAGTTTTGTATGGAACAGCTGATTTGTTTTTTTGCGTTTTCGATGTTGGTGTCATAGAGAAAGTGGTTCAGTTTAACGGTATGATCATCCCCTATACTAAAAAGGACCTTATATGAATAGATTTCATGTTAATAAAAGTACTAATTTCTCTTCTACAATTAAACGTAAAAACTGTATACTACACCTAACTATACTATTTATTACAACGCCTCCATACTAAAGCATCATACGACAAAAAACCACGAAAGCGCCGCTCCAAAAATAATCTCATCCAAAAATAATCTTTATGACGTTTTCTTTAAAAACGAAACTAATTATAATAATGTAATGGCCGTTTCCTCATAGTAGCTGACATCGCCCACGTGTTAACTATTTGCGTTTACAATTGTCACAAGCGACGTCACTACAGCTGTACTTACAAATGCTAATTGCAATGATAATTTTGTCAATTTGATGTACGGCGTAAGAGATTAGTCCAACTAACATTGTTGGGGTGAAGCCAATATCTGCAAATGGTACTTCGACTTTGTTATATCTACATAACAAAGTCGCTATCCGTGTCGGTCCTCATCATTTCTGTTTCTTCGTTTACTTCTTCTAAACCACACAATGGATTTTTATACGGTTTTCGCTGTCATTTAGAGAATTTCTTCTATAACATTGTGTGTATGTAGTTACATATATTATTACAGATCCCACTCGGCAGAAGTTAAGTCGCTAGTAGGAGATATAAAGATCTATGCTGGAGAAATCGTACTTGATTTCGACATCGCCTACTCCAGCAAATGACAAATTTACACCACGACTAATGCCAACA
The DNA here is from genome assembly GCA_963693445.1 of Agonopterix heracliana. Classification (NCBI taxonomy): domain Eukaryota; kingdom Metazoa; phylum Arthropoda; class Insecta; order Lepidoptera; family Depressariidae; genus Agonopterix; species Agonopterix heracliana. The sequence goes on from OY856321.1 coordinate 9,133,194, forward strand.
CTGACCTACGTAAAACAGTTATAATTAATAGATATATTGAATAACACACTCATCTCTGAGATTTCTAACAACACTCAAAAATAAACGAATGAAAAATGAAAATTATTTCTCAAGATAATCATCATTTAGCCTATATAATAGGTGCGTCCCACTGTAGGACAAAGGCCTACCCCCCTCATGGAGGGTTTCAAGAACAAATGCCTCGTCAAATCTTTCAAAATATCCAGCAGTAGCTACTATTTTCGATATTACAGGATAGGAAGTTATTATAACTTTAACCGTTGATCACAGTTTTGTCCATACTTTGAACTACAAACCTACCTACATGTTTAATTAATAAAATCAGCCTACATTAACCCATCATAAGCATATATACCCTTTTCATTGCACCATATTTCACGTTCCTGTGCTAATCTGATCCAATTCAAATTCGTCACCCTCAAAATGTGGCCAGAGTTCTGATCTGATTAGCTTATTGTTTTTGTCATTTATGGAATGACCAATACAGCATTACTCGAGAACATCAACTGCTTATTACGCTGCGGACAATTGGTGGGACCACAAAGTGTTCACTGACCCTGTGAAAACTTAACCAACCTGCTAAAGGGCACGGGGTACGGGCCTCGGCTTTGGGCCTTGCTGGGACTACGCGGCGGATTGTAGAGTTCCGACCAACGTGCTGATGGTCTGCCTACTGACCTCCGTATCTCCCTTTTGGTTGGCACTTGTAGCAAAGATAGATAATATCTACCCTGAAAGGAGCTATGGACTGCAGTTTATTTACGTATGTATGTATTAATAGCATAATGTCCTCACTTTATACAACATTTTTCAGTTGTTTCAAATTAATTTTTTTCACATAACTTGCACTTTCCCATAAAGCGTCACTAATAGCTGTGGCGGTGCGTGTGCGCACCATCATCCATCAGCCGCGCGTGAGCAGCGACAATCTTGTTTATAGGAATGTTAACCGTGTTTATTTCTACGGCCACCGTGTTAACTACAGGGGCTCCTGAAAAAATTCTCTCTTTTTTTCTTTAAAATAATTAATATTTAAAATGGGCTCGTTTTTCAGTCAAATGAAGCATCCGGGAGTGGAAAAACCTTAATCAACTACTTTCTCTATCCACTTACACACAATCTGATTATAGTAAGTATGAGCAATACCGACCTAAATATTACAAATTCTGGTTTAAACCTCCATGTGTTAGACGTATCGAAACATTTTCTTTTAGATTAATGACTTGACTCAATACAACGTTTACACGGAAGACTAGTCTTTCAACTAGACATTTAATGTCATTGCTTACCTTATGATTATTTTAAATGCATATTTATATTTGCATGTTTTGCTAAACCATTATCTATAGACCTAAGTAGGCAGAGATTAAACTTAAATAATATGTTACTACAGTCCGTTCTCTTTTTTGACGATCATTGACGTTATCCGAACTAGACCTAAATTCTGTACAACATTTTTTTAAGCTGTCTTTTTTAATTACAGGAATTTTTACATCTGACATTTTTACACACTAAAATTGTTTGACACTAATGTTTTTAACACTGAAATTTTTTGATACACCAATATTTTCTGTACACCCTGTGCCTATAGATGCGGAACGGTATCTTGATAAATACAGGGCGTGCCGTGACAAATGGTAACAGAGTGTTTTTATGTATTTTTAGAAATAACACCGCGGTGTGGCCCGCTACGTTACTAATTGGACACACAATACGTCTTCGACTGCATTTTCGTTTACACAATAATAACAGAGTTAATAATGCTAGCGTATTGTGTCCACTACATTGACTATGTAAGTTATGGACGCCGGGTCTATAACAAAATATAGAAAAAAAGTGCCCCAGACTAACCTACATAAACGAAAGTACGTGTTAGGTTAGTACTAAAAACACTAAAACGGATGACATTTTATTTTGGTTGCGTAGTTTTTACAAATTCTTACAGCAACGTGCGCGTAGTCCGTCACTCAAACGAAGACTGACGAGTAATTGTTTTTCTTTGAATGTTTTGTTTCTCTTTTGGTTCGGACACTTTTAAACGCGGACTCTAGTAAGTCAATGGTCTACTGTCAACTACAGCTAACTACATAGCACAGAGTACTAGATTCAAATAAGTCGTCAAATTTTTAGGGGTGGTTCACACCATCAAACTGAATAGCTTTACTATAGGAGCAAACATGAAATTGTAAAAAACATAGCTGTTCATACATTCTGTTTGATGGTCTGAACTACCCTTAAATTTTTTTGACTCATTTCAATGACACCCTATAAAATAGCATGAAGGTACTACACCCCACGTGCATGGTCGATATCTTCTATCTTAACTATTATAAAACCGTAAAATCATGAGGAACAAAAAAGTAGCGGTTTACTTCATATAAAATCAAATAACACTCGATAGCGCTATTTAAATGACGTGCAGCGCCATCTATTGACAAAATTGTTAGTTTGTTTGTTTGTTCGCACATCACGCAAAAACTACTGAACCGATTTTGATGAAACTTTTTTTGTTTGATAGCTTATGATCTGACTTAAAATCTGGTATATAATTTGTGCGGACGAAGTCGCGGGAAAACACTAGTACTATATATTTTAATAAATAATAATAAATTCTTTATTTCATTTCAATTTAGAGGTTCACAAAATGATTGAGTCCCTGACTCCCAAAGTCGGAAAACCGTGTATTGGGAGACAAATACAATCCAATTTCGTTCAGAATGGAGTCAAAAGTTACTATAACCATTTTATGTTATGACTTATGAACTTATGACTTAGGTATGGGTTGAATTTCATTTGAGTTAGTTATTTTTTGTCACGCTAGTTTTCGAACGAAATAGCCATAATGCGATTTCGACTGGTTCTCTTCTCTGCGACTCTACCCTGCAAATCGGATCCAATAGCTGCACCAATAATTATGTAAGTTTCATTCTTCGAAGAGTTTAACTAAATAGAGCAATATAGTGCAGCGGCCACGCTGGGAAAAGTCGTCTCTAAACCAAATCTCGTATGTAAGTTCTGTATATACCTACAACAGGTATGGGTGTGTTCAGGGTACTCTCTGGATCACGAAACTGCTTGTTGTATAATTCTAAAGTGGTGGAGGGGGTAGCAGTGACGTCACAAAGATGGCCGCCGACGGTTTTAGTTTTTCTTCAATTGTAGCGCACCTATGAGGTCAATCCGGTTGTGCAAGGTGTCATTTGAAAGCTTATTCAATTTACTTTAACTATTTCATAGACACCTAACGTGAAAAATTTGTATTTACTGAAATATTTTCAATTTATTGCATTTTTTGTTACCTACCAGCAATCATTCCTCCAGTTTTCTCGGAAACGGGTAACTTTATTGTGATTATAGCCATTACATAAAACATAGATAATTTTAGTAGCTATCTTACAACATCAATTGCATAAAAATACAACTTCAAACGACTGAGCTGTGTCAAATTTTCTGGTGCACTGTAACTATGAGTCCAAGCGTGCGTCGGTGTGCGGGCGGGGTGGACGGACTGCAAATAACATTATGATTTATAGATTATATAAAATTAAGGTTTACATTGTAATATTGATTCGAAAAACATAAATTTTTATATTATTTGCACATGCGTTTACATAAATTGTAGATGTACAGGGTGTAATATTAAATGCGTTACATACTTAAGGGGGTGCTTTAGACCATAAAACTGAACAACTTTTACAATGGGATCAACTTTGAAATCACGAGAAAAATTAGCTGCTGTTTCATAAATTTTGTTCCAGAAGAGATTGACATGTTCTACGGGACATCTGATTTTATTTCGCTATATTTATGTTGGCTCCAAGTTGAAAGTGGTTCAGCCTGATGGTCTGAAGTACCCCATTCGATATAATATGTACCTACTTAACACATTACGTTTTTCACTATATATACAAGAATGAGGCTGCCTTGGAAAAGTAAATAAAAGAATGAGAAATCCAAAACAATTTAGTTAATTGTTATAAAAAACAAGTCTAGAGTGATTCATCATCATCACCAAAATTATACTGATTTAAGCATACCTCCTCACTGATATTTTATGGCAAACACCCTGCATGCATTATTGAATTTTACTAACAAATCTGCATCTCGCACTACGGCAGCCTGTTTTGCATTGGCAAAACATTAATTCCAAATCTTTTACGAAATACATGGTTTTAACGTTGTTACGAGTAGGTATCGGTGACAATTTTTCGTTTTCCAATGTTCAACCATGGTTTGAAGGTGGTGGTAAATTATGAAATGCCACATCTACAGTGGCCCAAACGTACATTTGGTAATTTGCTCTTTTTATATGTTGTTTCAGAGCTTCTTGTGACGGTAGAAGTTTATCCACGTTACCAATATTATAACAGTAAATAGCCATATTAAACTTCTCACCTTTTTGCTTTAGATCTTCTGTTAGGTCAACGACCGTTCCAAATCCTTCCAGAAGATCGTAATTTTCTGTGAAGACTTTCCTTGTGCTTTTCTTCGAAAAACCTCACAATGAGCTTGTGCTATCGCATACTGTAATAGCGTGGAACGTCAATAAACAGTTTATTTCTGGTCCGAGTGCTTGAACAATTGTATTGATTTGGTTTATTTCAAAAGCAAGCAACAAAACTTGAGGGAGACATAGAATTATTAACCGCTGGTGGATTAGAAAATCCACTTACTGTAGCAACAAATAAAAACAGACCTGTCCATCACTTAAATCATAGTATAAGTAAAGTGGATAAACTTCTACCGTCTCAAGAAGCTCTGAAACAACATCTAAAAAGAGCAAATTACCAAATGTACGTTTGGGCTACTACAGATGAGGCATTTCATAATTTACCACCACCTACAACTACAAACCATGGTTGAACATTGGAAAACGAAAAGTTGTCACCGATAACAACATTAAAACCGTACCTACCTATTCCGTGAAGATTTGAAATTAATGTCTTGCCAATGCAAAACAGGCTGCCGTAGTGCGAGATGCAGATTTGTTAGTAAAATTCAAAAATGCATGCAGGGTGTTTGCCATAAAATATCAGTGAGGGTATAATTTTGGTGATGTCGATGAATCACTCTAGACATTGCATGCGTGCAACTAACAATTGTTTTTTTATAACAATAATAAATATTGTTTGGGATTTCTCATTCTTTTATTTACTTTTCCAAGGCAGCCTCATTCTTACATAGTGTAAAATTTTATGCGTTAAGTAGGTACATATTATATCGAATGGGGTACATCAGACCATCAAGCTGAACCACTTTCACCTTGGAGCCAACATAAATATAGCGAATTAAATCAGATGTCCCGTAGAACATGTCTCTTCTGAACCAAAATTTATGAAACAGCAGCTAATTTTTCTCGTGATTTCAAAGTTGATCCCATTGTAAAAGTTGTTCAGTTTTATGGTCTAAAGCACCCCCTTAAGTATGTAACGCATTTAATATTACACCCTGTACATCTACAATTTATGTAAACGCATGTGCAAATAATATAAAAATGTATGTTTTTCGAATCAATATTACAATGTAAACCTTAATTTTATATAATCTATAAATCATAATGTTATTTGCAGTCCGTCCGCCCCGCCGCACACCGACGCACGCTTGGACTCATAGTTACAGTGCACCAGAAAATTTGACACAGCTCAGTCGTTTGAAGTTGTATTTTTATGCAATTTATGTCGTAAGATAGCTAATAAAATTATCTATATTTTATGTAATGACTATAATCACAATAAAGTTACCCGTTTCCGAGAAAACTGGAGGAATGATTGCTGGTCGGTAACAAAAAATGCAATAAATTGAAAATATTTCAGTAAATACAAATTTTTCACGTTAGGTGTCTATGAAATAGTTATAGCAAATTGAATAAGCTTTCAAATGACACCTTGCACAACCGGATTGACCTCATAGGTGCGCTACAATTGAAGAAAAACTAAAACCGTCGGCGGCCATCTTTATGACGTCACTGCTACCCCCTCCACCACTTTAGAATTATACAACAAGCAGTTTCGTGATCCAGAGAGTACCCTGAACACACCCATACCTGTTGTAGGTATATACAGAACTTACATACGAGATTTTTTTTATCTGGTCCTGGCCGCTAGTCTAATATACATTTAATTGAGTCCGGTTTGCAGGGTGGTGTGGTGAATAACCGGACCCGATTTAATAGTAATGCTTAAAAGTGGCCAATACCTGTCACACTAATCAATGTTTCAGAACTTCTAGTGAAATGTTCGATATTCCGAATATATTATACGCATATCTCTGAATCGGAGAATTATAGTCGTGAGATGTCGAGAGAAAATAAGTGCTATTTTTTCATTTCTGAAACTAACTCAATTAAAGTTACTCAATTAAGTTAGTCATTGGAAAAACTGTCTTAATTAAAAAATAAAGCGTAAAGAAAATATACAAGTCACCATTTACTTTGAACCTTTTTTCTCTACCCGTGCTTAGATTAGAACACATCTATAATCCATTTTCAATAGGTACTTTTGTAGGAAGTAGGTACCACAACGTCATAAAAAGTTTTCTGTTTATGAAAATGTAAAGTAGGTAAATACCTATATACCTACATAAGATAAGTTGAAAAATTCATTCAAACAAACAAAGTCCCGAGTTATCTGAAAGCATAAAAAATAATGCGTAGGTTTTTATATTCTCACAATTCCAGCTGCATAAAATACGACTGTTTTGAAATAATAATAAAATAAGAAGAATCCAAGGGATCAGTAGATGAGAGCAGCGCAAGGTTAAGGTAGGCCTATGTCCAGCAGTGGACGTGTATCGGCTGAGAAGATGATGATGATTAGGAAAAAAAGGGTTTCTAAGGCAGTATGAAAGGCTAGACAGCCATCTATCACCACTTGACTCATAATTCCACCCTGAAACTGTATCTGCTAATAAATTGAACTTTTTAACAAAAACATTTTTAAAACACAAACTTTTATTGCATTGTCACGCGATATACATATGCATGCAAAATTTCAGCTCAATCGGAAACCGGAAAGTGGGTCAAATTTAACTTGCGAGATTTCATTACAGACACCGGAACAGGTGAAAGTAAATAAAAGCTAGCAACGTTATAACTGTCCAAGAGTGAGGTGTGTACTCGCACATAGAGGGTTCCAAGTTCCAAACCTAAAATGTTACCGTAATAAGAGATGTGAACAGTGTTACATATCTTTGATTTATATTTGAGTACAAAAACCGCCGTTGTTCGGAAGGTGTAAAGTATTATTAATTAAAAAAAAACTGGCCAAGAGCGAGGTGTGTACTCGCACATAGAGGGTTCCAAACCTAATGTTACCGTAAGAAATGATGAGAACAGTGTTAACGAAAACCGCCGTTGTTGGGAAGGTAGAAAGTGGTATAGCGAGCACAACATTAAAAAAGTGCAACGATATAATAGAGAAATTATGTCATGATAATTTGATAGCTTACAGCCGTTTTAATATTATAATATTAAGTAAGTATTTAAAGTTTTAATGTTTAAAGAACATGATGTACGACCATGCTCAAAGAAGTGGCAAGGGTCTCGCTACATGAACACTTCCATCGGACAAGTTTGAGTACCTACTGCACGAAAAATTTTATGTAATATTTGGAATTCAATATGATTACTAAGAAAATCCCTGAATACCCCAATTAGAGAATAGGTAGGGAGTCTTAATGCAAATGTAGGTAAGACATCAATTTTCTTTGACATATTTATTTTTCAAACGTCTGCGTGGGTCATGAAATTGTTTCCAGTGAAAGAAAGTGGATGGATAATAGCCAAGTATTTTTGTCAACAAATGGGTGGGTACACCTAACACGGTGTACCCACCCACCACAGAGAGTAGTATATTCTTTGCCTAACACCCTCTAATGACTACCACCTGTATTTTAAGTTCACCAAGAAGTTTATGCGTTGCAATCTCATACAATCAAAAATTGTATCATACAATCATTACCAATCTTTTTGAACTATGATTCTAGAACATGGATATAAACAAGAAGATTGGAATGTATGATTTAGATCCATGGATATAAACCATGGATTTAGATCGTAGAATGAGAAGGTATAGAAGGAAGCACGGTGTCTTGTATATTCACTCAAAAAGAGACGCACATAGCACATTCGCTCTAGTTAAAAAAGGAGATCGCTACTTATTACTGTCCTTATCGACGTAACCACTTTTTGTACTACAAAGGCTTTCTGACTCCAGAGTCAGTCATCTAGCTTCATATAAATTGAAAAGTCATTTTCACCGCCTGTACGGAAGTTCGCTCTCCTCTCCAGGTGCTTATAGGCAATGCCATCTTACTGTTCTAGAAGTTAAAATGTATTGTAATGAGGTGGGTTATTGACGAACAGAAGAACTAGGTTTATCATTTTCTCACATTAGTACTAGCACCCGAGTTGGATAGAAATACATTACTCCAGTTTGTCTTCTCGGTATGAAAGCCTAAAACCAAGAATTGTGATAATTCAATCTTCATGCCTACAACACTAAAAGGTGCATAAGCTAGCGTAAGCGAAAGTTCATGATCAAGAAGGTTGTAATGTAAGGCACTGTCTCTAATTTCATTGCATGTTAATGATCAAGAAGCTTGGAAAGCGTTGATTGAGTATTTTATAGATTCGCAGACTGGAATGGTCATACTGGTAAGGGACGGAGATATGAAACAAAATGTATCAAATCTCGTATCTTAGCCCGACTAAGTTGTATGATTTTGATAGCAATTTCAACTTCATCAGCATCAGCATAGCGTATACGCGTGTCTCGTTTTCGCGATTACTATTATTTTAATGCCATTTCGAGTCATTGTATTTCTACGTTGGAAAGGTATTGTCCATGATCAGGAAGGTGGCATTGGTATTGTCTATACACTGGTTTAAATCCATGTCTCACAGCTCACAAGAAGGATCTCTTAATTCTAAAGCATAAAGTCCGCATCAATTTAAGATTGTTTTCTGTTGATTTTTCTCTTATGACATACCTTTAATAGTAGAAAGAGATGGAACTTTAGATATTTTGTTTATGCGGCTGTCCACTTTCCACGTTTTTTGTCACTTTTTGACATGCTAGTGTATGTAAAGTTGTGTAAAGTAGTAACTTTTTGTGGCTTTTGTCCTACCACATGACACAAAACATAAAAAAACAAACTTCAAAAAAAGTGGACCGCCTTGCAACAGTTATCCTCCCTCTATGCAAGTATAACGTAGAAAGAGAAGGAACTAGAAGCAAGCACGTGTCTTGTCATATCACTCAGTAAGAGATGCACATAGCAAATTCGCTCTTGTTAAAAAAGGAGATCGCTACTTATTGCTGTTCTTATCGACGTAGCCATTTTTTTGTTCTACGACGGCTGTCTGACTCCGGAGTCAGACATCTATTTTCATACAAATTGTATAGGATTTTATGACTATCGCTGTCTCATACGCGGTTACACTGATGTTTCGTCTATCAGCGTAAGCGAAAAATACTTCGCCTATGAAGTATAATCTCTTTGATCCATGTCCATGATTCACTACTGACGTATGACTGACGTGTAAAGATTTTATTCCGATTTGTCCTAATCATTATGATGATAAATATTTCATTTGTGAAAATCATTATTTCAATCCATCTTAATAACGTAGCTGTTGATATGGCTTAATATTTTGTTACTTTCCGTAATTCTCTTATATTATGTTAGGATTTTGTCAATAATGAAATACGGTTTACTGTAAAGTCATAAATTTTAAGTTTCCTGCATTGTGAATCGGACCTCACATCCTGTCATGCAAGCAAAGTTCAAATGTTCAAATTACTGTTACCTTTTCGAAAATATTATATACAGTTTATTCCTTTATTTCCAATGAAATAGTAATTTTTCACAAAAATCTTAAGCACCTACCTTTTATGCTATCTCTGTACTCTATCTAGCTGTTTACCAAGTTTCACCGATACCGGTAGGTACACCCGTTCTTGCATGAAACCATACAAATCACAAATCAAAATATCGAAACAATTATTCATTTTGTACTTTTTTTAATGAGTAGGAATAATTGTAGGGTGTTATAGAATAGATTTAGTGGAATTTAACAGATTTACCGTCTTTTAAAAATGTTTTAAGCAAAAAACAGTGACGAAATATGGCTAACAACAAAACTTCACAACGGAGTTGGTAATTCATCGAAAAACTAGCATTTTTGTTATCTTTGTTCATTTTTATGACTTAAACTGGTGTTAATTTATTGGATTTTATTTAAAATGTAATATATAAAGTTTGTGTCTATGCTTATCAACGAAAAACATCAATTGCAACCCTAAGTTTGTTTGTACTGTATTTTTTAAATTTTCTCAAAAACGACTATCAATACAGACACCGCTATAATTTTCCTACAAAATTCAATAGTTCATCGACGTGTAAGAATTATTTCAGATTTTTTGGCTTTATATGTTCGGAGATCAGGGGGGGGGAACCAAAATTTTTCGTGCAGTCGGGCTTATAAATGAATAACTACGCATCACTTAGTAAAACGAACTACCAATACGAAATCTACGTTCAAAGCCCTTTCAAATGATACCAAACTCGGCTAGGTTGGAAAACTTTTTTTTTAAAAGTCATCAGTTTTTGGACCTTAAAAATTTGTAGAAAAATTATTTTCTAAATTTTTAGTCTCGCTTTACGTTTGGGTTAGCATGATTGACCACTATGCCGAATTTCAAGTCGCTAGCTTCTATAGTTGCTGAGAAAAGTGGCTGTGACAGACGGACGGACGGACACGAGAGTGATCTTATAAGGGTTCCGTTTTTCCTCTTTGAGGTTCGGAACCCTAAAAAGCACATTAGAAAGAACTATTAACCTTCATCACAATCACATTGTAATCCTTAAATCTCAAATATTGCAACAATAAAAAATGTATAAAAGAAAAATGTCGTTAGTTTGATCTGGAGACCGTTTATTTTCACAGAAATTGGAAAGCGGTCAAAATTCTGCTTATAATAATTATACGTAGCTGAATTTAATATAGGCAGGGTTACCAGGCGTCTGGTTTTACCCGGACCGGACATGATTTGCTTTTTAGGGTCATGTCCGGCCAAATATTGATATGTCCGGCCTGTCCGGCTTTTGTTAGGCTTTTTGTCTCGTCGCACGAACAGTGAAACAGGCCCTAAATCGTTCAATCGTTATTCTTATTGTCATAGGTACCAAATTATATAGGACTAATTATTGATTGTTGCTAGTTAAACATTGGTTAATTTTGTAATAAAACTGTGATTCATTTGTACTTAATAAACAAATGGAAAACCTATAACAAAGTCCGAGTAGTTATATTATGTCCGGCTTTAAACCTTTTCTGTTTTAGCGAGGTTTGTCCGGCTTTTGGGGCTAAACGCCGCGTCTGAAATAGGACTTGGCAACCCTACATATAGAAAGGGTTATGTCTAGACTCTTATGCCAATATAATAAATGCGAAAATCGTTTGTTTCACGCACGCCTTCATAAGTGAAATGGATTAATGCATTAACTATTATGAAACTAGAACAAATCACATCGTTATATTAAATTTTGGGTTTAAACTGTCTCTTAAATTAATAAAATGCATTAGGAATACGATAATTTTATGTTATAAATCACAACAAATACATATTTTATACTCTATAGTACTATTATTCGAAAAGACATTATTATGTTATGTGACTTGTTGGTCTTGTTAAAATTTGATATTTTCAGAATAAAGTAGTAGCAGTAGTGAAATAAATCTACGAGTATATAGAATTCATACATACCAATCCATGTACGTATGAAGAGTTGAACGACCTTGTAACCTTAGGTCACGGACCTGAAAAAAATACGGACGGAATGTGACACTAAAAAGATGTGAAGCATGCATGGTCCTACATTTTCGTTTGTTCTACAAGGGACCTACATTCACACAGATGCACTAGCTCTAGGCGCAGGTCCGACACCTGTCACCATTATGTACCGCGTGACAGCACGCACACAAAAGAAATGGGTGTTTCACTCGTGATTAGACGAGATTACGTCCGTCTTTTTTTCAGGTCCGTGCCTTAGGTATAACAATTCCAATCGAATCTATACATAACCATATCCCAACATATTTGATCGTCAAAAGAATCTCAACGAAAGGAAAAACCTTGTAAAACTGTAACATAACAAAAAGCTACCAACCTTATTATGGTCTCTCTCCTTTCGTGTCAGCATAAGCTAGGTATATCGCAGGATGTTAAGTATGTAGCTTTGCTTTAGTGTCATTATTTCAAATACTTTTTTCTTGTTTCCGTAAAAAAGCGAGATGCCATTTCATCATCGTTAATCATCTAGACAAATAACTCTTTGTCAAAATAAAAATTTCTAGGTGCTAAACTTTCAACACCTTAATTATTAAAGATTCTGGAAGAAACCGCTTCTTAGCAAAAAAACCGCCTTGTTTTGTGCTTCTTGTTTCTGGTCACGGACCTGAAAAAAGTTAAAGTAAATAAACTACTTACAATATGGGTGGTTCTATTCTTGATGGAATTTTCAACGGCTCTTCGTATTTCGTATATATTTTTTGAATATTATCACTTTATTTCGCAACCAAGCCTGAACACCTAACTTTTTCTATTATGGCACTGAAAATAAGGTCGATTCTAAAACATTTTAATATATAAATCATACTTTGAAGAGCCAATTTCTCAGTCTCCTGACATGTCTCTTGTACAAAACAAAAGCTTTGATGCTTTATAATAACCCAGTTTTAGAAATAAAATATATTTTTGCACTGAAATAGAAATCCTTAATACATGAACTTTTAACGTATTTGTGTAATTTTGTTACCTAGTGTGAAATTTAATTAAAAATACTGCATTATATTTTGTCTCTTTGCTTTTACATCAGTCTCCTGCTACATCAGAACTTTATGAAATTATCAAAGTGTGCGTAATCTAGTTCGTTTGTGTTCTGTTGAAATGAACGATCGAAGTGAAGTTGGCTCATGGTCGTTTGCCTACGTCTCGCTCGCGGATCGTGCAGCCGTTGCGGCGAGTTGTTTCAGTGAGATTGGGTCGCGGTCGGTCAGCTCCTCAGTATCCTGCACGTAAGTATGACAAAAACAGTAATTACCAGCTATTTTCTACCTGTTAAATCTAGTAACATATTGAAGTCCTTGTATAGATTTGCTTTGATTTAATATTGAAATGGTGTATAGACTTTGTTATTAACCAATAACTAAAATATTCTCAGTATCCTGTCCTCAGTTTTCTGTCAATTTGATGGGCAGGAGACTGAGATTGAACCAGGATACTGAGACTTAGTGTTAATTTTGGAAAAGGTTATCTATTTAATACTTAATTTCTTCACTAATTATCGGCTAATTAGCTTCTGTACATGAACATCTGAGGGTCTGATGATGCAGGAGAACAACACCGTGGGGAACTCTGTGAAGGCACACAGCTAGGAGACCGTGTTTGAGCTCTTTTGATAGCTTTTGGTGAGTAGCTTCTGTACATTAACGTCTGAGGGTCTGATGACGCAGAAGAATATCATCGTGGGGAGCTCTGCGAAGACACATAGCTCGTAGACCGTGTTTGGGCTCTTTTGATAGCATTTGGTGAGTAGCTTCTGTACATGAACGTCTGGGGGTCTGGTGACGCAGAAGAATAGCATCGTGGGGAGCTCTGCGAAGTCACATAGCTCGTAGACTGTGTTTGGGCTCTTTTGATAGCATTTGGTGAGTATCTTCTGTACATGAACGTCTGGGGGTCTGGTGATGCAGCAGAAAACATCGTGGGGGGCTCTGCGAAGACACATAGCTCGTAGACCGTGTTTGGGCTCTTTTGATAGCGTTTAATGAGTAGCTTATGTACATGAACGTGTGAGGGTCTGGTGATGCAGCATAAAAACATCGTGGGGAGCTCTGTGAAGGCACATAGCTCGTAGACCGTGTTTGGGCTCTTTTGATAGCATTTGGTGAGTAGCTTCTGCACATGAACGTCTGAGGGTCTGATGACGAAGAAGAATACCATCGTGGGGAACTCTGTGAAGGCACATAGCTAGGAGACCATGTTTGGGCTCTTTTGATAGCATTTAATGAGTAGCTTATGTACATGAACGCGTGAGGGTCTGGTGATGCAGCATAAAAACATCGTGGGGAGCTCTGCGAAAGCACATAGCTAGAAGACCGTGTTTGAGCTCTTTTGATTGCTTTTGGTGAGTAGCTTCTGTACATGAACTGCTGAGAGGGTCTGGTGATGGAGAAGAACAACATCGTCAGAATTTATGTAACATCACTCGTGTACCTACTTACACCCAACTTTATGTGTGATACTGGACATCCTATGTTACCTGTGTAATACCTCTGCCTATTAATACTCAATAATAATTAATAATATTACTTAAAAAACTGTGAAAAGGTTATGGAAGAGTTTCGAGTTTTATGTTTCTGTTTTTATTTTGCTTGAGTTTTGTTCTATTCTATTTCAAATGATTCTTCATTACGTGAAATTGTTAATTATGTAGTATCTAAGTAATTTGATTACAATAAACATTGGTTTTCTATGACTTATTATTTGAAATCTCAGTACCCTGTTCCCAGCATCAGTCTCCTGGACACTAATATTTTAAAAAAGGCAATAATAGTCACATAGTTGGTTTTTTTGACTGGCCCGTTTTAGATCAATATAGAAACAATTTAAGCTATAGTTCAAACTACTTCTTTTGCCTAAAATGCAAATAAAAGTCCGTGCCGGAATCGACATGGTTTTCGTCCTTCTTAAATAGAACCACCCATATATTAAAGGATCATGCCCAAAATTCTATGAAAGTTAGGCTGAACTTGCGTCTAGTCAAATTGTCACCTAAAGATAGGACATGTAATAAGCCTTATTTTAACAAGAAAATAGCTAAATACTTGTTGGGTAATATTTAAAAAATCCTAAGTTAAAAAATAGATAGGTTATTAAAACCCCATTCCCATAGGGCCAAATATACATTTAATGGGATTTTTTTAAATAAATGATGATGAAGCATTGATGACGCATCTTTAGCTTGGTTTCGGACATAATTCTTTGATTGATTGAACTTTCAAGTGACGCAACGATAATTATTGACTTGCCACGACTATGTTTTGCGTTCACACTTAATTAGTATTAAAGCGTTTTATTTAACGTATGTATGATATTATTTTAGTCGAATCAAAGCAAAACCATTCGTCATTTTCCAAAGATATTTTAGACAACATTTCCTGAACTGAACATTACAAATCGTTACAGTGTTTTGCAGCGGAAATTAATTCGTTTTTATATTTGCTTTATAGTTTTGAATGTCATCAACCCGTCAAATACATTATATGAAAAATACAAACAAGAATAGTGGTTATAGTAGTGCATTATGATTGTTTTTCAACAATCATTGTGACATATTAATTGTCTTTCAACTATTATTGATGAGCCCGTTCTCTGGGCAGTGGGCTCGGTGGCGTAATTGGTTAGCGCGTTTCCCCGGTTATTTGATTAATTGTCTTAATCGGATCAGATTTGAAAAACTTTATTCGTATTTTTTCGGTTCGTTGACACTTTTAAAATTTATAGCCCAGGTCATTTCACAAAATTTCGTTAGAACAGTTATCAAAAAATTACTGATTCAATTAAAAATATCTCTAAGGCTTGATAAAAAGGTGTCAAATGTTATCGTACCACCATAAAATGGTAAATAAATTCTGTATTTGTACCTCCGCTCCGCTAGAATTCCACCAATCACAGACTTGTAAAAGAAAACAGTAGCGTTATAGAACTATAAAAATTAAAAAGCTCTCTGTTTTTATACTTTTATAGTCCGTCGACATTGTATCTCATCTCTATGGGTGGGCTTGGTGGTCTATTTTAGTCTATGGCAGACAAAACTAAACTTCTTACCATAAATAACTAGTTTTCGGACAATTAATAATAGAAGCTTTCTTCGTCTATCATTAGAGGGTTTATAATAGTTATTTTAGGCGTTTTATTTTCAAATTGTTTTTGTTTTAGGTGTGAAAATAAAAACACAAAATTAGCTCTAGAATGCTGTTTTCTAACCTAGCCTAGTATAAAAATGTATCGAAATAACAAAATCTGCAAAGAACGGGTTGATTCCGTAAGAAAATATGTATACGGGTGTAACACTTAATGCGTTGTACATTTAAGGAGTTGTTTCATACGACCTAACTGAACAAATTTTATTACGGGGCTAACATAAAAATCGCGAAAAAACAAGGTTTTTCATTCGAATGTTATTCATAAATATCAGTTTTGTTTAAATTGTTTTCGATTTTGGTGTTCATTTTGTCAGATATAAAATTAATTGATGCATCTAGGCATGCTATGATGCTTCAATGTTTCATTCTAGATAGCATAAAGGTAGTTTTAAACGACGACAATTTTCTTCTTTCTGCGGCGCCTAAAAAACACACCGTATAAACCGCAAATTTTTCGACTCGTGGAAATAATTCGTGCTAATCGCTGGCACGGTTTTCTCAAGCAAATCCATACGCATGCAACTAGCAAGTCAAGCATGTCAAGTCAACTAGCATGTCGACTATCAAGATTGGCGCTGAAAATTTGCACCGAGTAAACGACTGACCGCGTGCCGTGCTTTTTTTTGTGTGAAAAAATTGGCGCTTCTAAATTGTCATCTTCTAAATCTGCGTTAACTATGAAGGTTAATCACTTTTTCAGTAAATTTACTTATTGCTCCAAAATGTTATCGATCGGAATACATAATTATGTAAACATCTAGACAGTGGTTAAAAATAAAAAAATAATAGACAAAACGTAGATAAAATAAGCTTGCCCAGTTCTTATTAGCACTTGTTGAGATTCGAAATCAATAGAATGACTTTACGAGCAAAAGCAGGTATAATAAAAGTCAACGAGCCGCATAATTAGTTAGAATGATTTGCAGTACTGTAGCTGTCGAGTTGTTTAAGAAAACATTGTTAATAGGTTTAGTTTGAAAGTTAGCTGAATAATGGAAGGGGTGTTAAACGTTTTTTGTAAGTACAAAAAAGTTTTGTTTTTTGGCATTGAAGACGAACACGAAGACAACACACAAAGAGCTGCTCCGAGTTATGATACCAGGAGTTTGTCTGGCGTACCCTGGACAGTCAACCTCGATACTACTATTGCTGACTGGCTATTATAATCTTTCAACGAGCTTGAATGAGTGATTGTCATGCTTACACAAAATAAGAAGAACAATTTATTATCCCACTACTAGAGCACAGGCTTCAAGAAGCTATGTATGAGTCCAATACTCGAAAATATGATGATACTTACCTAGAATGATTACAAAAAAGGATTTTTTTTTGTTTCAACACCTTTATGACGATTCCAAATCGATTTCGACTACGACAACTGCTAATCTACACAGGGTGTTAGGAAAAGTATCATTAACCTTTAAACTACATACTCTACCTATCAAACTGAACAACTTTTACTATGGGAATAAATACTTTTTCTTACACCTGTATAGAAAAGCAGTCACCTACGCACGACATTTTAAGGGTATATTATTCGGAGCGCGCTCCATACAAACGTACTATGGTGATATTTTCAATACTAACCAATTAAAGTCAATTAAATTTTGCAGAAACAATCTAGAAACAAATTTCTATGCTTGTATGGAGTCAGATTTTCGTTAAAATGTATAGTTTTCAAGTTACAGTGCCTCAAAGATTTCCATACAAATCTTAAATTAATTCTAGCATTGTAACTGTATTTTAACGAAAATCGGACTCCATAGAAGCATAGAGATTTGTTTCTAGATTGTTTTTGCAAAATTTCATTGCCTTTAATTGGTTAGTGTTGAAAATATCACCATAGTACGTATGTATGCAGCGCGCATTTTCGCTCTCGGAATAAAATTCTCTTAAGGGGGTTGCAGAGGGAGTTGCACTACACTAGATGGCGCTCGGGAGCATTATTCCTGATTTTATCACATTTTATTTTATATCTCGTAATTGTGATGATTTCAATCAAAATTTTCAATTATGCGGGCACTTGTGTTTATGTTTTACTGATCTAGCTACAAGTTATAGAAATTTAATTGTTCATACGAATTTGATATACATTTTAATTTTAATCAATTTCATACAAAACTTTGACGTATAACATTCGTAGACGGTATTAACAAAAGTAATATTTTATACATGGAAAAATAGTTAAGAAAATCAAGATTACGCATCTCAAATAACGTTTGCAATTTATAACATAATTACGAAGATATAAAATAAAATGTGATAAAATCAGGAATGATGCTCCCGAGCGTCATCTAGTGTAGTGCAACTCCCTCTGCAACCCCCTTAAAGTGCACGCGCTATAAACACAGATGCACTCTCTCGTCCTTAACCTCCTATGTCTGATGGAACGGAACACCGATACAATCAGATAAGAGGTGGGGTCAGATGCAGTGGCTATAATCGGCAGCCACACGGTTTGTTTAAAGATGTGTGAGACGCCTGAAGGTATTAGTCGCCTCTGGGTTGGTAATCTCATTTTCGGAACATTTATCATTCGTAACTCTCTAAACTCAAAACAGCAGCAAATAGCAAAGAAAACAAGCAAACCGATTGTAATGTTAGCGTGACTTGCCAAAAACTTGGTTCAAGAACAGAATTCTCTTTAAGGTGATTTTTAAAACGTAACCCTTTGAAACAATTAATAATGACAAGTGAATGAGTGTTGCTAAAATTATTGGTTTCTAGTAATTCATTACTCAAAAAAAAGTTCGTCAACGCACAGGATATTTACGTTACGTTGCGTTACGTAGTTACATGACATTTTAGGCTTTCACTTTTGTTAATGAAAGTGTTTTCTACAACATTTAATAAGTTTTAGGGCCTGTTTCACCACTTCTGAGTAAGTTCTTGCTAGCTTATCCGACAGATAGTTTGACGTATTTTGTATGAAAATATGTTAAAATATCTGTCGGATAAGCTAAAAAGAACTTACTCATAAGTAGTGAAACAGGCCTTTACTTGCGTTAAAACAAACAGGAAAGAACCAAAAGGAATTTACATCATAAATGCTAATAAACTTAAAAATGTAGCAAGTAACGAAGCGCCAAGTTGCGCGTGCGACTCTAATAAATCAGACCCAAAACAAGCGCCAAATAATTGTGTATCCCGAGATATTTTATTATAACAATAAAGTACTGGAACGGACGTTTTTAACCGAACATTTTGCTCGTTCGAGACAAAACATCCTTTTGAACTTTTCATTTGCTTTTACTTTTACTCGGAAATGTGGATTGTTTGTGATTCTTGAGTTGACAATTAATTAGTTGGATTTTAAAGAGTTGGTTTGAGTATTTGTGTTTATCCGTTAAGCAGAAAAGTGTTTGTAATAAATTCTTGATTAGTAGTCATTTCTATGAATATACAAATACAAATACACATTTTACAAAAGTTGAAATTATTAATAATAACACTTGTTGACAGGTAAAAATGTTGTTCCATGTTATTCAGTGTTACAATTTACTCATGGTCCTCAAACTAGTAAAGTTTGTAATATTAGGGCCAGATATATACGTTTATTAGGGATTTATTGGTCAATTTAGACATAATTTAAAGTTAAACACATATTTCACAACGATGTACTTAGGTGTGTCGCAAAAAAATTAAAAAAGGGTATAAAAGTAAAAAAAATTCAAAATGCGGTGACTGTAATAACTCCGATTATTAATGATATCCTATGTTGATGGCGGTCGTCCTAAACTTGTCTATCAAATCACATAATAATATCATATTTCATTAACTGTAAACTACGATACATAAGCCTACAACTTAACTAAAAAAACTTAAACGAAAAAGAACGACAAACTCAAAGCATAAAATATTCAGATATCAAGCAAAACCACAAAGTTATTGTTCTATCTTATTTACCATACTCGGTTCAATTAAAGACGACGACGCATTCCGGGTGTCCTGCTGAGATTTACGTCCGTCCGTGCCCGGGACGTCTTTTAAGGGTTAATTAGAGATGCGCTTAGTACGGAGAAATTTATGCGAAACTCCGCGGTGGGGACAATTGATTGCGGAGTCGGGATGTGATGCAATGTTGGCCTGTTTGGCAAATGTTTGGTTACATTGTTTTGACTGTATGAATTTTCGTTCAAGATTTGCAGTTTAAGACCAAATTGGCGAAAATTATAACAACCGCAAAACTATGAAAAGTATCATTAACCGTTACTAACTTTAGCGTTATTAACTTTTACCATGAGTGCAAACCGATCCGAGCAACAAAAAAATCTGCTGTTGCATACATTTGAGTCGTGTAGGCGTTGCAGTTTTGTATGGCAACTGATTTTTTAATGCTCCGATCGGTATGCTCCCATAGTAAAAGTAGTTCAGTTTGATGGGTAGAGAAAGTAGTTTAAAGGTTAATGGTAATTTTCCTTACACCTGTGTAATGATGATGGATTTTTTTCTTGAACTAATGTTGAATGATTCCAAATTTCTTGACGCCTGAGAGTCTGAATCAAATTGGATAGCCAAAAACTAAAAGCTATGGGTAATGTAGAAAGTACATTACCTGTTTGTATCTACTGTGAAAAGTTCTAGATTTTATGGAGCATGGATCTGTTGTTTCATGTGCCATGTCGTTTACTCCTCCATGTTTTATTGTAACTAGTATGTCATCACCGACATCACCGTGCTACTTATAAATCTGACTTTTTTCCCCACCTGTATCAATAAGGCTATTCAGGGTAAATTTGAAATCATTAGCATCCATTTAAACTAAGACTCTACTTGACTCTACTCGAATGTATGAAACGACAGATTTTTTTTTCGATTTTAACTTTGCTCCCATAGTAAAGTGGTTCAGTTTAGGTAAAGTCTTAGTTTAAAGGATGCAAATGACTTCACATTCACTCTGTATAAACCTTCATTAACTTGATGTCTTTTATCATTTCGCAAATATTTGATCAAACATTTATGCGACGTGCGGTCCGATCCGTCAACGTTCGTGGCGTGACCCTAAACTCGGTAATAAAATGGCAATTTAACTAAAACGTCCACTATTATTTATAGTAATTGTAACAGGTCGCAGTCGCATCGCGTCGTGACCGTCTGAAGGCTTAAGAAATGGTCCAAAGACCAGATTTACCGCCTATTTTATTATTTAGTTAAAGTAGAAATTATAATTAGTCTTGCTTTATGAGTTTTATGACGGTTTGTGTGTCTGTTTGTCACATATAATCTGTAGTTCAATCGATATTTTATGTATTAGCTGACCCCTTGTGGCCTTAGAATTATAATTTCTCACGGAGAAGTACATGGAGGGTATTTTATTGATATTCTCACGATGTTTCATTCGCTCTATCGATAAATAACTTACGCCTCTTTAGTTGAATGTCACCTGGGTTATGTTTAGTTATGAAACCGGAAATACTATTTTTTGGTTCGTATTATCATCATCATCATCATCAGCAATAAAAACACTAAAGCCTGAGCCTTCCTCATAAAAAATTACAAAAAATATTTAAAAAAAAACCTTTATTATTACGATTATATGAAAATGGGATTTCAGTAAATTTATTGTTACATAGCTTATTGTTAATAGAAGGAAAACATTACAGTTAACAACAAGAACATTGGGAAAACCCTCAAAGGAAAAGTATTCATAGAGATTTTTGGATGAATTAAACATAGTTGTATACATAGTTGTTATCCAAAGTTGTTGTCTGAAATCGGTACAATGGAAATAAAACTGTATGATTCCAAATCAAATAAAATAAACTTTTACTTTCTCAAGTGTTTGTAAGAATGCTAAAGCTAATTTGATTCAAAAGCCACTTAAATTCAACTAAGTAGCAATGTGAGATAATGTTTCAAAATGGAAAAATGTAAATTTATTCGACCCAAAGGTCCTTGTTATCTCTCGGTGTGGAATGTCTAGTCCAATTTGAGATCCAATGCTTGGATGCTACTTTGGTATCACGTTACAGTACGGGGAGTTGATAAGAAAACTGGGGAATTCGAAGCGTTCTATTCCGTTATAGAAAAATCTTTAAAGTGTCAATGTATTTAAATATTTTAATAATTATAGTAGATTACACACCGAGGACAGGAAAGTAAGACAGGTTGAGACCTTTCTTACTTTCCTGTCCTCGGTGTGTCTCATGTGATCTGAGGCTTTCTTATTTACTGTCCGAGGTTTTAGTATACTATTTTTCTCCTCGACGGAGGTGGAAAGCGACAACTTCGTTTAGCGCAGCGGGACGACAATTGACGCTTTCCGTCCAGAGGGAAGAAAAAGAAATATATGAATGATTTTTGTAGAATAGCTATTGATATTTTCTACAGAACAGCCAATTTATTTTTCGCGGTTTCAAAGTTGGTCACTCAGGAAAAGTTGTTCGGTTTGATCGTCTGAAGCATCCTTTTAAGTATGTAACGCATTTAAGTTTACATCCTGTATTTATAATGTGATTCTTCCGAGATCAGACAGGCAGGACCTATCGATTCCATGCACACGATATCGCGGAAAATACTAGTAGAAAATACTTTTGATAAAAAATATTTTTTAGGTAAGTACTGAATTTTCGAAATATTTTAAATACATCGTTTATTTTGAAAATCGATGTGATTTTCCAACTAAGATTGGTATCGTACCTTCCTTGGCTCGTTCAATTTGAACATGCTACAAAACCAAAGTCAGACTTGTATAAAACTGAATGATTAATGTGTTTTCACATTAGGTCGCGTTACCCGTTGGTTGAGGTCCAACACACTATTCAAACAGTACCGACACAGCCCTCGCAATCGAGTTAATTTCATAAGTTCGATGATAGCGATCACATCAGACACAGATAAGCCTACCAAAACCTTAAACCCCCGGAAGCTATTGAATAATCGTTAACTTATATCGTCTCCAATATTGGGACCCAAGCCAAGACCCACATGGTGAAGGTGAAGGGCGTTAGTCAACCACGCGTACCCGATGAGGCGCAGTTAACTTCAAGGTATTTCATAGTAGAATCTAAGATTTTTGCTGTATACCCCCACAGACTTAAAAGAAGAACCAGACGTAATCCTGTCTAATCATGAGTGAAGCACCCATTTCTTTTGTGTGCGTGCTGTCACCCTAGTGCCTAGAGCTAGTGCATCTGTGTGAGCGTAGGTCCCTTGTAGAACAAACGAGATTGTATTACCTTGCCTGCTTCACATCTTTTTAGTGCAATATTCGGTCCGTATTTCTTTCAAGTCCGTGTATACCCCAGAGACACTTTGTAGCGTGTATTGATGAAAGTTCCAAATTCGAATCAGTAATGCATATTAAATGACGAATTGTCATTATACCTACTGCTTGATTAGTGTATTGAGGAAGAGGGGTGAAATTTGTGGCTAGAAAGCTATTATTTATGTCAATTTTAATATAAAAATTCAAAAGATATTACATTTCACAAAACATGACGAATCATTTGTTAAGTAAAACAAACTAAAACCGTGTAAACTTAAATACGTTACATATTTTCTGGGGTGCTTCAAACCATCAAACTGAACAACTTTAGGTATGGGACCAACATTGAAATCGCAAAAAAAACTGCTGTTTCATTATGGTCGTGGTCGGTCGAGTAGCTGTTGGCATTTTCTATAGAACAGCAGACTTTTTTTTTACGATATCAACGTTTGATGGTCTGAAGTACTCTGTTCGATATGTACCGCATTTAGTTTAACACACTGTATTAAGAATTTTTACCATGAAATATATACGATTTTTAATAGATTTCGCTGGTTTAGTGGCCCTTCTCTTTGATATATCAATCGATTTGAGAAAGTGTAGGCACAATATTCTGTAATAGTCAAGTTTGTTATAAACCTGCATAATTATTTATTATGTTTTCAGAATACTCAGTTAACTGCATTCTAATCGGCACAACGCTCAACATTTTTGGAAGGTGGTCCCACAATTGGTATCGATTCGGTATTGCCACGACTTAACTTAACTAAATTTATTCCTGTCATTTTCTAACATTCGACTAAGAAAAGAGACAGAAAACCAAGAACTTACTTGAGTGCTGTCAAAGTGACGCTACACGCCCAAAATAAGATGGCATCATAATGCACGCCATCTTATTTAAGTCGTTTTTGGGCGTGTAGCGTCACTTTGACAGCACTAAAGTCAGTTGTTGGTTTTCTGTCTCTTTTCTTAGTCGAATGTTAGAAATGACAGGAATAAATTTAGTTAAGTTAAGTCGTGGCAATACCGAATCGATACCATTATGTTCCATCCATATAAAAAAGTAAGTTAAGCCTCTATAATCCCACTGCAGGGCAAAGGCCTCCTCTCACGAATAAGGGTGAGAGGGAGTGGGCTCCACCACGCGGGCCCAATGCGTGTTAGTGGAGGCAAGTTAGTGGTCAACTTGCTGTCAGAGAATTTTCAAGCCGCCTTAATAGGACTCTGAACCTGGCTTAACGAATAGTTACAACGCCATCTGAGGGAACTATCCGAGACCAACTGCTTAACGTGCCTTCCGAAGCACGGAAACGCTCGAGATGAAATACCATCCCTCCATATATTTGACATAAACTGCTTGATCGATTTAGATGAATTCTGAATAAACTGCTGAAATAGCCTAGGCTAAGCGGTTGTTTATCTTTTCATAAAATTTTCAAACGTTTTTACAAAACCCATTATGTAGAATTTTATAGTTTTATTTTAAGAAAAACTTCTATAATGCATTCATAATTTAATATTAATAAATAATAACACTAGATTTAAAATATGAAAGAAGAAATATTCGACGAAAGTCACGTAAAGAAGAAATAATTCAACTGGAAAGATTACAGCTAAGACCAATTTTGACAGTTTGTATGATAAATTATAGTTTATAATTTTTGATGCTATTTTCTAACAGAGCTATTATTTAGCATGTGCTTGTGTAATATATTGTGGAAACTTAAATTACTGTTAGTTACACCTGTCACCCATCAGGATGATGTTAAATAACGTCTTAGCCATCTCTGATCCTGAAAATCGTAGGAGCAGAAAATTATTGTTACTTACTACTAAAGAATTAGACACAATTAAGAGCGTCTATGGGTACTCAATCAGGAGGACCCAGGTTCGAATCCGCACCACATATGAATAAGTTATTCTAACGTATGTACGTTATACAGACTGCTCTCAAAGGGTAAAGGAAAACTTCGTGAAAAAAACCTGCCTATACCGAAGAAGAAATTCTAATGCGTCTGTGAAGTTATCAAAATTTTGCGTGAGTTTTCATATGGGCTTTTTGCTTCTCTAGTCCAACTCAATATGCTGAAACTTTTTTAAGGGGATGATCAAACCATCAAACTGAACAACTTTCTCTATGGGACCAACATCGAAATCGGGAAAAATAATACTGTCTGTCTGTCCCATACATTTGGCTTGAAAAGGTTTGCAGTTTTGGATAATGACTTATAAAGGGTCCTTCCTAATAGGTATGCTGACACTTTTTTAAGGGGATGATCAGACCGCCGCAAAAAAGCCGTGGTGGTCCAGTGGCGAGTAACCTAGCCTGCCGTGCAGGAGGCGATGGTTCGATCCCCGTCCAAGCCGACTCGTGCCAATAAGTTTTTCGGAATTTATGTAGGATTTGTTACACTACTGGCTTTTCGGTGAAGGAAAACATCGTGAGGAAACCTGCATGCTTCAATTTCGAGGCGTGTATTGTACCCACTGTCCATTATAAGTGGCGACGGGCTCATCCCCCGTCACACTAGACAGAGTTTCGGTACTACTGGTGAAACAAACGTGGATGTTCTGAGGTTTCAGAATATCTCTGACTACCCCCTCGGGGAATATAGTCGTGAGTATAAAATTGATCAGACCATCAAACTGAAAAACTCGGCAACTTTCTCTATAGCACTAACATCGATATCGCGAAAAATAAAATGGCTTTTCCAAACAAAAGTGTAAACCTACTCGAGCCAAATGTACCTATGGTACAGCTGATTTTTTTTTCACAATTTCTATGTTTGTCCCATAGAGAAAGTTGTTCAGTTTGATGGTCTGGTCATCCTCTTAAGAATTGTCAGCATATTATTATTAAGAAGGTATCCTACTCCCCTCTACATCTTCTAAAGTACTTTTGATAAAGAGGAATTATTTAAATATACATTTATAACGTTTTTTTAACCTGTGCACAAAGACACAAACTAATGTTCTTTACATACGTTAAACTGGGTGGCGAACCTGTATTAAAAGCCTCCTTTTAGCGAAATAACAACTCACATACAAAGTGCAAATTACTACTTATCCCTGTTTAAAATTTGTCATTTAGGTTAACTTACAACATAATTGAGCATTATTTAAAGCGTTTTGTCCAT
Source organism: Agonopterix heracliana (assembly GCA_963693445.1). Classification (NCBI taxonomy): domain Eukaryota; kingdom Metazoa; phylum Arthropoda; class Insecta; order Lepidoptera; family Depressariidae; genus Agonopterix; species Agonopterix heracliana. The sequence continues at coordinate 9,159,550 of OY856321.1, forward strand.
TTTTAAGTACATTTTAAACAGTAGCTTAAACTGTTTTACACAATCGTGAAAAAACCGCAAATTTAAACAAAACAATACACTAACAACTGTCATAACTGTCACCTTTAAAAAGAAAAACCACCCTCATTAATTTGTCTTTTTTTCAAGATGCATTGTACGGGGTGTCCCATTGGAGTATCGTATAATTACGACTCGACAAAGAGAGGTCGACATCAACTCAAATGTTTAAGTGTCTGTGAAGTCTATACAACACCCACAATGCCTTTGACGTTACTTTGTCTCTCTTCATAATTATGACACCCCCTTATGTATCCCGACAAATTTATTTTTCAGTTCTAAATTCATGTTTCGTACCTTTTTGTTCAGGATTTAAGGTTCACAATCGTTTTTGTAGATTGAAATTTTTTAGAAGGAGGTTTTGTACCTAGGTATCTGGATCATGTACACAAACCAACTTCATCGATTATAGATGGGACATTCAACAAATAAAAAAATAGCCTGGTCAGGTAGGAATGTTATGAATATTATAGTCAGTATTCAGAAATTGTCATTGTAATTTTCTAAACTTAGGTCGGATTCGACCAAACTTTGATTAATATAAGAGTAACTATACAAGGAAAAATTTTACTCTTAGCGTTTATTCCGAAATAACTTCATTCATACTAAAAGAACGAATGTATAATCCACCTAAAGAAAGAAGTCGTTGTATCCGTACTTTTTGCAATGTACCTATATCTACAGTTTTAATTTGTTAGGTTTCTTTTTATTAATTTTTTTTAGTTACGTGACATTGACATTTCCTTAGTCTCATAGATTAGTATTCATAGATTAGTGTTAGTAAAACGCAAAATCTGTTTACTCTAGAGTAACCGGCGACTTAATCTAAGAATAAAATTTACTTGCGTTTGGTTGAATCGGGCCTATTAAATCTCATAAAAAACTAAGGTAAGGCAGCCGTGTTTTATTGTTAGTACCTACTTATTTATACCTATTGGTTCTACAACTAAACCAGAGAATCAGTACCACATAATGCAATTTTATCGATATGACTATAATATTACTATATTTTACACATCCTCATAACCAACAAAACAAACTTTATTTTGAGAGAAAAAATGCAAACGTAATTTATTATACTTTTACTAACTTTTAACGTTTTAATATTTCATACTACAAACACCAATTTTTCTATGAAACTTTATAGCGAATCGAACATCAATAATTCATAAAACAATACTGACCAAAAAGCACAATAAACATAAACAAAGTAAACCCCAAACTAAAAATTTTACGTACAGCTTATTCCAAAAAAAGAAGTCCCCTGAACAAAGTCTTATTACCAAGCTAAAAGTACGAAAATGTATTGGTTTACAGTTCCTTGTATGAGGGACAAACTCTTGTAATAAGAGTAGTACATTCATATTTAATTGGCGCGGCCACTGACTAGTTTATGACCCTCTATGGGGCTTTGGGGGTGATTTTTACATTTTTTTTTCAAATGCCCGATCGGTTCAAGTGGTATTGTGAAGGACAGTGCTGGTGTTTGTTTGGAAATTGTGGATAAGCCTACTCATTTATTTTTAAGAACATTGGACATTACTATGTTCTTGACATAGAATTAGAACTTTTTGTACATTAGGTGTACAAAAAGTTCTAATTCTATGTCAAGAACTCGTAAGCTATGGAGATACAATGTAACAATATACAATTAAGATCTTTTTTAAACCTGTTGTTATGCAATAAATGAAGTTTGACTTTGACTTGTTAATCGTTACACTTTGTTAACAAGTTAGTAGTATAGAAAATTGCTATGAACTTTGCTACAATTATAGCTGTTGTGACAAAGTTTGCTTATTTGATTTCAGGATGAACTGATGCGTCAAATGTCTATATAAAGCTAGGTATGGCGGATCACACACGCTACGCAATCTGCTTCGGTCTGTGGTGCGGCTTTTGTGCAATTTGTGTACAGGGTGTTAGGAAAAGTATCATTAACCTTTAAATCACATAATCTACCCATCAAACCGAACAACTTTGACTATAGGAGCAAACCGATCAGAACAAAAACAAATCACAAAACCGCACACACATGAATAGAGTGTGTGTGATCCCGCGAAGTATATCGCCCACGAAAACATTACCATTGACTTGTTTTGTTCGAGAAACAAGGTGAAGTATCAATCTTGACAATTTTTACAGCACAAGGGAGAAGTAGGGCACCGCATCCATACAATTCCAACCTCCACCACGGAAGGGCGTTGCGGTAGCTGAAAAAAAAATACGCGAAATAATATCGAAGAGCCATAAATGGTTCGCAGTACCTCTATAAAATACAGACAAATACGGCAGATAATCGAAGCGAGTGCTCGAGCGTATTGTGGTGTTTTACGATCATCGTAATATTTTACTACAAGTTTGTTTGGTAAAAGCTTTTTATAGGAAGCTCCTGGTTATTTTTTAGCTCTTTATTTTAGTAGAAATTTCTGTGCTATTGGAATCGGCTATTAGAGTAGTCTAAAGTAGTCTTCCACTCACAAAGTTGAGTATTTTTACTTTACTTTATTTTATTCTAGGTATAGTTAAGTTGTTCCATTAGTAAATAAGGGGGCGTTCATTAATTATATGAGACGTTTTTGGCGAATTTGCGACCCCCCTTTCCCCATTGGTGAGATGTCGTGAGATTTGGACTGTATTCTTAGGGGGGTTATACAGAACGACACTCAAGTGCAGATCTCTTCTTAAGTAAAGATAGACAAGGATGCATGTATACGTTGTATGTATTTGCATCCTTTTCTATCTTACTCAAGAAGAGATCTCCACTTGAGTGTCGTTTTGTAATACCCTCCTTAAAGCTGCAGCCGACTTTACTAACTCACAGTCACTTCAATTGACACTCAGTATTAGTGATTGCACAATGATAGTTATCACTTAATTATAAAAAAAAAAAAATTAGATTGAAAACCTGTCATCGCAACCGTACCCAAAAATAAGATTTAAAACTACAAAACGTAAACAACTCATCAAAAAACCCCTGATAAATAACCTATAATCCTAACATCAGATGAATCTAGTAATCTACGGTGTAAAATACCCTTTCTTGTATCACAAAAAAAGTGTAACTAACAATCGTATCAAATAAATCTACAATACAAAATTCATCGACGCTTCGCTACTACAAACTTTGAATCGATGTGTATCGAAAACAGCATTGTATTGAAAACATTGCGATAAAATTGAAAAGTAAATAACGCAGGGTGTAGTCAGTACAATGGCGGACAAAAGTACAACCGTACTAATCCTTGTATTGTTAACAGAAATCCAATTTAAAATGCCATAGAGAGTGACAAAGCTTGATAGATTGTACCTTAAAATGTATTTGAACTTAACACGCAAGAGAAAAGCAGCTGCCTGATTGTCTGATGGATATCCTATGAGACTCTTGTAAGATACTGATAGGAATTTCAATTTTCAACCTTATGTTGTTATTTTAATATCACAATTAAGTACTTCCATACAAATGTTATTCAGAATTAGTTAAAAAACTATAATTTTCAATTTTAGTTGTTCTTAAAAGGGCTTTTTTAGTTGATAATTAGACAAGCATTACAGAACAAAAACTACTTTGTTATTAATATACCTATACAGAGTGAAGTGAAGTATCATTAACCTTTAAACCACATACTCTATACCCATCAAACTGAGCAACTTTTACTATGGAAGAAAACCGATCAGAATAAAAAAAAATCACCTGTCCCATACTAAACTGCAATACCTACTCGACTCAAATGTATGGGACATTGATTTTTTTTTATTCTGATCGGTTTAATCTCATATAAAAGTTGTTCAGTTTGATGGGTAGAGTATGTGGTTTTTTAAACCACGATTTAATGATACTTTTCCTTACACCCTGTATAATATAATAATTTATTTTTATTTCACTTTTGTCCTGCGAAACAAACTGTTATAGCGTATACATTTTTATAGCATAGCATAGCATAGCATAGCATATGCTCACGACTATATTCCCCGAGGGGGTAGTCAGAGATATTCTGAAACCTCAGAACATCCACGTCCATCCATTTTTATTTCTTACATAAAAGTGTTGCCGTCATTCTGTCACTATCAAGTTTAACCTTAAACCGCCCTTTCTTTCACCATCTTCGTAAACCAAACTGACCTTTCCATGCCAATTACGCATCTAACCCATCAAGAGACTGAATGAACCGTCTTTGTATTTTCAGTTGCATATTCAAACTTGTCTTTTTGCTAAAAGCCGCCTTCCGGTGGACAATTGCCAAGAATCGAGCTAAGGACATCGTTTCTCCCTTTCCAACTGGTTAATTATTGATATTTTTGTCTCGTACTAGTGAAGAGAATTCCCTGAATGAAAGGATCTTTTCATCGTTTTGCGATTCCGTTGGATCTTGAGCCAACTAGTGAGTGAATATAATTTTGTCAGTCCACAGTTTTGTGTGGGGTGGTTTAGGTGTAGTGTCATTTCACGAATCTTTCGAGGGTAACCCTGAATTTTGTTGAAAGGGAACATTGCTACAAAAGCATAAGGTTTGCAGTGGTAGCTAAAGTTTCTGGCCTGTCATAAGTTTATGCATAAGGAAAACATCGTGAGGAAACCTGCAAACGCTAAAGAAATTCTGATGCGTAGTAAAACCTATGTGAAGTCTACCAATCCGCATTGGACACGCGTGGTGGACTATACACCAAAACACGCTCCATGGCTTGAGGATAAGCCTGTATCTTGCAGTGGGACGTAAGAAGGCTGATGATAATGGAACGTCACTAAAGATTTATGATATATATAGTTTTCTCGATCAATTAAAAACAGTCAGCCGTTCCGGTTACTGGTTTATAACTGTCGTCATCATCATACCCACTAGCATTATTATACTATACATATAAGACACCATACAAGCAACAACAGTAAATCACACTGACCCAATGCCTTTTCAATTGTCCCCGTATCTACAAGGTGTTACAAAAATACAAATAAACCTTTATGGAGGTAGTGTGGACCATCAAACTAAACAACTTTTACTATGGGACCAATATCGAAATCGCGAAAAAAAAAAATGATGTTCCATACTCTACAAATCGACTAGATCTAAAATTTGTATGGGATATCTTTTTTTTCGCGATTTCGATGTTGGTCCCATAGAGAAAGTTGTTCAGTTTGACGGTCTAAACAACCCCCTTAAGAGTTTTAAATATTTATTGTTACTTATGAAACACCCTGTATAGTGTGAACCCGCGCGCGCAAAATATGTGCATCAGAAGGCCTAATTTAGAATAACTACGAGTACCTACCTATAGTTACAAAAACGTAAGTCACCTCGATCTCTGGTCATCTCATCACTCATCACTCATCATACAAATGAAAATAGAACATTAGAAAATCATCTGCATGAATCAGAAGACGGATACGTATCCCGTACTTACTATAGCATTGTATCTACATAAAATAATGTTCATTGTCGGTTCGTATTGTTACAAGAATAATACAAGTAAGATTGGTAGGAAATGCCCCCAGATAATCATTGCGCTTCATCTCCGGCCGACTGGGTAGAGATAAGTATGGATAGAGCTGTCAGGACTATTTGCACATGAATCTCACCGTACCCCCATTAATTTTGCGTTTTTTTAAAAGTTTGCTAAATTTTGGGGTGATTGGGGATCTACCTCCTAGCGGTCCACCCCGGGCAACGGCATCACAAGCTACCAAGTTTGTGGTGGCGGCTGAACGATCCCCCACAGCGGTGTGGTAGGCTCCGCAAGGAGCCGCCTGGCTCGCGAACACCCTCCTGCCGGAGTCTGGCGCCAAGCAGCTTGCTGCGTCCCGTCAGTGTGCAGGAGTGCCAGTGCACTTTTGGGTAAGCTCGCTACATCTTCGACCCCATATTTGTCCTGAGATAGAGGTCAAGAGCAAACCCATCAATAATAAAAAAATAAAAAAAAGTACTATTTCTAATTTTCTTATACCTTAGTGATCATTTTTGTTGATTTATTATCCACTCAAAGAGTTGGCAACAACTTTATCTACATGTGTGCGGTTGAGCAAAGTGCAGTTCAAGAATCTGTTTCAGGGTGGAAATAGTCACAAAGGGAAGTTGAAACCGGGAGATCAACTAAAGATCTCCCGGTTTAGGATATCCATATCCGAGGAGGCACGTGTGTTTTGCCACCAAGACATCAAAGTCACAAAGAATTATGTTCCATGGTCTCAGGGGCATAGCAGCTGGGATCCAGGGTGAGTTTCATCTTGTGCATCATTGTGCCTGTGGCGAGGGAAAGTGGAATACCTAAGCTAATTTTTGCAAATCAAATACAGACGCTAAGTAGGTATTCAATGACAATGGGTTCTTTGAATAGACTATAAAAAAACAAATATCTCAATATTTGTTCTGGGGTCAGTTCTGAAAAGTCAAAGCTCTACAGACGGTGGGTAGCCGAGAGATCAACTCACACGCCGAGTATTTCTGGAGCACCATCAATGAAAGTGAGATTCATTCACAGACTCACTGCGTTTTAGCTTTATTACTTACTTTAACGTTCATTTTGTAGGTACGTAGGTGTTTTACCATCGGTGTTAGTTTTACTATCGTCTGTTGCACAGGTATTTGCATTTAGCCTCGTATCCACTACGCAACAATTAACGCGCAATACGTGACGCTCAACATCTTCGGCGACGTTGAAAAACAATGTGCGACGTTGCGTCTTTCAAAGTTTCTTCTTTTTGCAAAAGAAGCAACGTCGCGTGGTGTTTTGCAACGTTGCCGAACATGTTAAGCGTCACGTGTTGCGCGTCAATTGGTGGATACGAGGCTTTAAAGCATCAAAAAATATTTTTAGTGTATGCCGAAGTTACGTGAAGGAAAACATCGTGAGGAAACCTGCATGCTTCAATTTCGAGGCATGTATTGTACCCACTGTCCATTATACCTAAGTGGCGACGGGCTCACCCCCTGTCACACTGGACAGAGTTGCGGTACTACTGGTGAAACGTGGATGTTCTGAGGTTTCAGAATATCTCTGACTACCCCCTCGGGGAATATAGTCGTGAGCATATGCCGAAGTTACGTCAGTTCTGATGGGTTTCGGTGTAGTTAAGATGGTGAGCGATGATAGCCCATACGGAAGAGAGCTTGCGCCTCAATCATGAGGCGGCGGTTCGATTCCTGGCCTGTACCACTAAGTTCCTCGGAAATTATGTACGGTTGTATTTATCATTTACTAGCTCGGCGATGAAGGAAAACATCTTAAGGAAACCTGCATTCCCGAGAATGAAAATAAAATACCACAAGTTCGGAGGTATGCGTAAAATATGGGTGAGCTTGGGGCGAACACAAAGGACCAGCGATGGTCTAAGTGTTACATTAACGATCCTTGCTTGCAATAGCCCAACACAAATAATAATAATAAGATGGTGATCAATCTTCTATTAGAATCTTTTAAACCAGTCAGGACGTAATATAACTTAGCAGAAATAGTATCTAGTACTACATACAGTACGGACACCCCCTGCTCCTCACCGATTTTATACCGATTTTATACTTTGGCTGAATCGAGCAAATGCGAATTCCCATCTCGCTCGCACTTACTCAGGCACATGCTAACTCTTTTTTAAAAATTTTCCCATTTGGTATGAAATGACAGCTATCATCTGATAGTGTCCAAGACATGTGGCTAAGCCTAATAAGTATAGAAGAAAAACTCGAATCACGACCTTCATATCATTATGAGTGGTCACAAACTCTGCTAGAACCACTTTTATTTTAACCCTTGAAATTTCAGATAGATAATATTATCGCATTATTTTTTGGCCCACCACCCATTGTTTGTGCAGTTGTAGCCGTTACAAAAGTCGTGCGAAAATAATTGATTGTTATAACTATCTCTATTTGTCACTTAAAATTAATGTTACACAAACCACAAATAGTAAAAGTGATTGCGAGAAAACAATTCAAAGCATAACAAATACCCACTATGAGAACCATTTCAAGTAGCTGGACTGCAAACAGACACATAAACAATTATAAATTTACTATTAGAGACTATATAGGAAACGGTCCTAACATGGTTTTACGCTAGTTTTACTTCGGACACCATTATTGTCAGGTTCTTAAAAGAAGTCACGTATAACAAGCCATTTTCGACTTTATTAAGTAGACTTAAATTTTTAGTAGAGGACTTCATTCAAAGAAAAACATTTAAACTTGCACGTAAATTTACGTTCACATATTTTGTAATGAAAATGTTTTACTTGAGAACGTTTCACTATCTCATAAGAAGTCTAAGGGTCTGTTTCACCACTTCTTGGTAAGTTCTTGTTAGCTTATCCGACAGATATTTTGACACATCTTTCATACAAAATATGTCAAAATATCTGTTGGATAAGCTAACAAGAACTTACCCAGAAATGGTGAAACAGGCCCTAATAGGTGTATTTATTTTTCACGTAGTGGTAGGTAGTAGGGTTAAGTTACGTAGAAGAAACAAATGAAAACTTATAAGTTTTCATTAAAACATATGGATTAAAAACTATAATTTAGTCACGGATCTGAAAGAAAGACGGACCTTATCTCGTCTAATCACGAGTGAAGCATCCATTTATATTTGTATGCCTGTTGACGAACTGTCGCGCGGTACGTAATGGTGGCGAGTTGTAGGACATGCGCTAGAGTTGGTGCATCTGTGTGAGTGTAGGTCCCTTGTAGAACAAACGAAAATGTAGGACCTTGCTTGCATGCTTCACATCTTTTTAGTGTCGTTTAGTACTGCAATGAATTTTCAACATCAACTAGATACAATTTTAAAATCTCCCCCCATAAGTAAACTCTGGGCTGGATCAATTTTGCTGGTTTTTAGAAGCTATCTTCTCGTTATTTGAAAGGCATACAAATCATTGAAAAATATAGCAATGATCTTCATATCGGCTTTATTTGCTCAAATACATAATTATGAATCCTGTGTTCAAAGGAAAGCCTAAATGTTGGAAAAAATCTGTATTACGTGCATCTACTTTATAAGGTGAAGTCACTTTTAGTTGCGACACACACCGTTGTGTATACAATAAATTTAAAACCGATAATTTTCACTTTTTGAAAAGATAAAAAAATGACAGTAAGGAGTTAATTTGGTGCGAATTCTTATGTTTTTCGAATTTGATTTCCTTGGACTAGAAGGCACCATATTGACATAATGAAGGACAAGCCAGTCAAAAATAGGTATACTTACTAAAAATAACGTAAGGAGGCTCTGAAAGAGTCAAGGTAGTTCAGTGGGAGATAGGTACCTCTAAACCAAATATGAACAGAGTAAGAACAAGCATGCAATTTGTTCAAAATGACTACTAAGTGAGCTGTACTGTACCTGTACCCTTTATTGTGACAGAAGACCTATACCTTGCAGTGGGAAGCATTCCTTCTTATTTATAGGCTATGATCTTAAGAATGACGAAAATTTCTATCATTAAATATCTAAATCATTATAGTATTCAAAAATTAAGTATCGCAATAGTGTAGGAATACCATAAATAGTAAAAGACAGACGATTATATTATCCAACAGTAACATTTGCGCATTCTCACGACAACCATAAAATCTGAAAGCGATCGAACCAAGTCGACACGACAATTGCCGAACATGCTACAACTAATTTTGGTCATGCAATCGTTGATAGACAGGTTGATATTTTATACCTATATCGGTACCTTCCTAATAGGTGAATTGTTGGCATATCTCTTCAATGATAGTTAGGTACAATGGTCTAACGCTCAGTTGCAGAAACGCTCATTAGAGTTAATCCTCCATTAAATTGCTAGCTTTTACTACGTCAACAAGACAAAACGTGACAGCAAGAGATTTAATGGTGGATTAAGTTTAATGAGCCTTTCTGCAATTGAGTGGGAATTAACAAATTACAATCATACTGACTGAAAGATTAACATGCCAAGCGTCAAGTAAGTAGTTTCAAGATGAATATAATGGAAGGACTGTGTGTTTTAGACCTTGTTTTAAGAAGAAAATAAATAAAATATCATATATGTACTCACGACGACAGATAAATCAACCCAAAGTTGAATGTTCATGGACACAAAAGTTCAGCAGTGCGATTTTTGAAAATCATACGAGCGGTTCGGCAGTAGAAAGATGCTTAGTCTCCATAGTAATTCTGACATTTTCTACTGCCGAACCGCTCGTATGATTTTCAAAAATCGCACTGCTGAACTTTTGTGCGACCTCAATATTTCTCAACTCTTTCAGCTTACAATATCCCAAAATTTCCAAGGACCTTGACTTTCCTTTTTAACTATAAATCAAACAAGATCTCATGACTCATCTTCTTCAAAGCATAAACTTCGACCAGCACCTTGTGTCTCGATTCTAGCATACAATACAATGCGTGGGAGAAATACATCTCAATCGGTTGTAGGTCCCTTGTTCTGGCTTGTAACTCGTAAACAACAGTGTGTTGTGAATCGGCTTCAACCTAGGTCCTTTCGATTTACAACTAGCGATTTTGTGCATTGAGTTTGATGTTGTTTAAGCAATACGCATGTTGGTGTTTAATTTAATCTTGTGTTGTTTAGGATTGATCACAAACATGGTGGATTGTTTATCATTTGATCGTTTACATTTTTTGGGTTACACAAGGTGTAACAAAACGCCTCATAGGGTCCTTCTTAATACGCTGACACTTTTGTAAGGGGATAATCAGACCATCAAACTGAACAACTTTCTCTATGGGACCAACATCGAAATCGCGAAAAAAAAAATCAGAAATTTTTTTGCTGTATAGTGAAAGTTGATCAGTTTGATGGTCTAAACCACCCGTTTAAATATTACTAGGGTATTTTGTTACACCTGTGTATGAAGAATCGTATAAAAAGTGTCCATTTTGTAAGAAAGATTTCTATAATAGTTATTTGTGTGCTGATAAATAATTGGTAACTAATAAAAATATTTTCCTTTTCAGGTAAGCTGAAATTCTGAAATCAACATTAATGGACTGAAAAAACCGGTAACTATTGTTAAGTTAGCATACAAGGATAGCTGTGTGATCAATAATCGTTTATTGTTTAATGATGCCAGGTTTGATCATTTTCATTGCTTATACTAGGCCGCTATAGTAATAATTTAAATGGATATTCACTATTCAATGTCTCGTATATTTTACCTATCACCATGCTTGTACAAGCAGGGCCCTTCAATCAAATTGAAATAGATTCATTGTTAGGGGAGCAACAAGTGAACTTGCCTTGTTGAATCGCTACCGGTTTAGTTAGGGTTGTCACTACTTATTTTATATCTGCATACCCAATAAATTCTTAATATACTTACAGGTTAGCCATAAAGAGCTGGAAAAAAATATGGACGATATTTTTTTTGTTAGAATGTCAAAATCACGCATAAACTAGCAAGAACGTTCAAGATTTTTTGCTGAAATGTCGGTCCCGTTGTTACTTGTTTCTACTCATGATGACCAAGCTGTACTTACATAATATATTAACTAAAACTTACACTTATTAAACTGTTAGTCTTTAACAGTTTCCGTTCTCTCTCTAAATTAAAAACTAAATTGACACTTTTAAAAAAGAGGAAGAGAGGTAGAAGAAAACTGAGTAATTTAGCCCACGCCCCACGTCAATCACTTTAGCAAATACCGGAATCGTGTTCATGGAAGACAAAAATGTAATATGCTTCTTTTAACTTTGAACTTAAATGTATCGCCTCACTGCTAATCGCAACATCCGCATTCAAAATGTGGAATGTAAATAATTCTGTAAAAAAATGTGTCAACCCTATCAACAATGCAACCCCTAATAATAGGGGGTGATACGAGCCAACATTTATCTTGTAAAGTGATTCGATGTTAGCCCCACATCAAACCATTCAACAAGTTGTTCACACAACTTTCGACTTTTTGTGGAAAATTCAAAAAGAATACTTTTGGGATTTTGGGACAATCACATATTTTTTTTAGGTATTATGGCACAGTCACAGTATTAAGATATACAGGGGCTTTCTTAGTATTCTTTTGATTCTTAATAAGAATAATATAATATGCTATTGATTCTTAATATGGAATAAAGGTGTCGAGATGATCCGACCATCAAACTGAACAACCTCCTCTATGGGACCAACATGGAAAACGAGGAAAAATGTGAAGGAAAACATCTTGAAAAATCCTGCATACGCTGAAGAAGAAATTCTGATATGCAGTCTTTCAATCCACATTGGGCACGCATGGTGGACTAACACACATATGTCCTGAGGGTTAGCCTGTGCCTTATACTGCTATGTGTATGTACCTATCACCCGAGAAGATCTGAATTTCTGACTATTCACTTATTAAGGGAACATCAGCAAGAGTTCTAACATATGAAACCATTTAAAACCCAGAAATTGCTAATTGTTAATAATTAAACAATGTCCTTAAGACTGTACCGGATATGATTGTGCGCGTGAGTTGATTTGCGCCGGAAATGTGGACGTTTTGCCGCCAAAACATCTGCACTTAGTGGCGGAAAAATATTATTGTTGCGTTCAAAATGGTGGATGTAACGAAAAGGATTTTAGTAAAACAAAGTGAAGACAGCAATTTATTGCATACGATATTTTTGTTTTGATTTTTTTTTCGTTCGGGGTTTTAGAATAAAGTAATAACAAAGTTCCAAGTACACACATAACACCTTACTTTACAGTGTCACTAGATCCGAACCATACATCCGTGCGCACACGCACGCAGTGTCCATTCTTAACAGAGTAACAGTCTCAGAATAGATCACAATAATTCATAACAACCACTGTGCGTGTTCGATACATTTGTGATGACTAAATGACTTGGTTAGTTAAGTTTTAGTAGTTTGTTTACATGTAGCGCCTAATATGGTCAAAGAGCACTGTAATCTGTATGCTAGATGACAATATCAGCGAAATAGGAAAAGTCTTACATTGAAGGTAATCGAAATTAATCTTTGACAGACAATGCACAGCCTAAGGGTTGAACTACACATAGCCGCACGCGATCGCCCTTTTTCGTCGCTCCATCCTTTTCTGTCACTCAGGAACGTCATTTGCGAGAGCATATAAGATAGACGGAACGCCATCGCCTGCCGCGTGCGATCGCACGCGATCGTGTTCCGTCTATCTTATATGCTCTCGCAAATGACGTTCCTGAGTGACAGAAAAGGATGGAGCGACGAAAAAGGGCGATCGCGTGCGGCTATGTGTAGTTCAACCCTAACCCTTGAAAATAGGAATTTTAAATATGGAATAGGTAGGTACATATTCTATAGAGCATAGATGTGCACCACGAAAGGATTTTTCGAAAATCAATCGTTGCAATCGGTGGTGTATGGTTCCACGCGGACGATGTCGCGGGAAAAAGGTAGTCTTAATATAAACATAAAAAACGAAAAGGAACAGCAAAAACAACAAAATATTTACAGTAAACTAAAGTTGATGCATATATCGTGAAATACTGTGATGTGAAAAAAATTACTAAATTGTTTCACATTTTAACGCAAAAATACAATAAAACAATGAGAATAAAGACTAATTAGATTTTCTGTCTTCGAACTTGACAAACTAAGGTATAAAAAAAAGGTACTTAAATAGTGCAAATTTTTTATTTAAGCTTGGTATTGATATGGTATGGTGGTCAATAAAATGAGTTTTCGATTAGCCTCAATGTCACCTGTCACCTTAGAATGAAACTAAAATTGGACACAATCATCCAGAAGATGCCTATTCAGTCCCCGTCATGAACATTTATATTATGTAGTTGTTGACATACTGAAATTTAAAATATTGCACCTACTAACGACAAACGGGATTTGGACCAGTGACTTGACTGACCTCTAGTTTTGGAACTACTAACCAATACAATACATCAACAGTGTACAGACATCAAACAAAGCGTAGTCGATGACGTCGCAGAAATAATAAGCGGAAACGTTGCCAGAACAGTGCGTGCGCGCATAATGCACGGCTTATTATCATCCCACGTAAGAAATCCCCCTGATCAAGTCATTTTCGCCTCTATTCAGAAGCCCTTTAGAGCTTTAACAGGAGACTTTCTATTAAGAAACTAACTGTGAGAGTACTGACTAAATCTACCAGGTGACAGTTTAAGTAGTTTGACTATTACATGGCATTCAAAATGGATTCCAATTGGAACATAATGCTAGTTGGTTAAACATAATATTAGGTGGAACACAAGGTAGAAGTTATACCAGTAGATGGCGTAGATGGCGCAGAAACTTTCACATTCAAAAACTTAATCACTTCCTTCATCAGCCTACCATCGCCCACTGCTGAACATAGGCCTCAGAAATACAGAACATAGGCCTCATAGGCGCGCAACAGAAATTTATCGTCGGTCTTCCATATCCAGTCGCTCCTTGCTACATTTTTAGGTCATCTCACAAGACGGGCCGCAGGGTTTCCCACACTACGCCTGCCAGTTCGTGGTCTCCACTCTAGAACTCTGTACACCCCATCGGTTGTCAGTGCTTTGGCAGATATGACCAGCCTATTGCCACTTCAGCTTGCTAATTTTCTGAGCTATGTCAACTACATTAGATCTTTGACATAGGTATCACCTCATTCATACACACTACGATCTCTCAGAGGAAATGTGTGATGTCTCAGAGAAAAACCGAGGATAGCTCTCTCCATAGCTCGCTGAGGGACTTTGAAGTGATGAACTAATCCTATCGTCAGAGTCCACGTATCCGCACTATAGGTCATTCATACACACTACGATCTCTCAGAGGAAATGTGTGATGTCTCAGAGAAAAACCGAGGATAGCTCTCTCCATAGCTCGCTGAGCGACTTTGAAGTGATGAACTAATCCTATCGTCAGAGTCCACGTATCCGCACTATAGGTCATTCATACACACTACGATCTCTCAGAGGAAATGTGTGATGTCTCAGAGAAAAACCGAGGATAGCTCTCTCCATAGCTCGCTGAGCGACTTTGAAGTGATGAACTAATCCTATCGTCAGAGTCCACGTATCCGCACTATAGGTCATTCATACACACTACGATCTCTCAGAGGAAATGTGTGATGTCTCAGAGAAAAACCGAGGATAGCTCTCTCCATAGCTCGCTGAGCGACTTTGAAGTGATGAACTAAGTCCTATCGTCAAAGTCCACGTATCCGCACTATAGGTCGTCATTGGCGGAAGCACTGATTGAACACTTTCGTTTTGAGGCATTCTGTTAGGGCCGAGGAAAAATTTAACTCACAAACACCAAAAGTTAGTGAAATCTATCGCGTGTAGCAGCTGTTTTGTCCCTAGCCACGCCATTGAGTAAAATCAGAAAATGTCTGTCTTCTTCTTATCGTGTGGGCAAGCCCTGCTGTCTGGCTGAATCACCTGATTGTCTGAAAAGGGAAAATGATTCCGGGCTTCGAATGGCACGTTAAGCCGTTGGTCCCGGCTACTATCTCTGGTGGTAGTAGTCGTTACATAAAAACCACGTCAGAGGCCGTAAGGCGGTTTGAATAGAAAATTTCTGTGATCAGGATTAAAATTTCTTCGCAAATAAAACAATCCAGGAAGAGACGGTGGGTCTTGCAATAAATCAAATCGCCATCCATAACAGAACAAAACCAACAGCTGTTTGTCTGTCAGCTCTCATCGTTAAACAAGATAGTATTGTCTTAGTACTCATGGAGACATGTTCTCGGAAAGAGAGTACAGTAATAAACGCGGATGTCGATGCTTCTGTTTCAAAGGGTTACAATGAAGCTGGATATTGTATTAGTTTCAGTGTTGATGAATATAATATGAAATGAATTCTAACTCGTAACGACAACCGCTACGAATAGACTGCCCAATTTTTGTATCCAGATATATTTTTTGGTGATTTTGTGGGCAAAAGGCCACCCATCATCTCTTTTCTCGTCAGTTCTGTTCATCCTAAAACCTTAAATCTGCCAAAAATGCATTCTGCTTCAAGTGCAGAAATAGGAAATCTTGAAAAGTTTGGTTGTAGAGCTTCTAGACACCCTGAAGGAGAACATCATTGTTATTTTACTCTTAATTTTACTGAATACATTCCTAGTTGCATTAGTTTAAGCACAATAAATGAAGTATATACATCTAGATAAGACATCTAGATTTATCCGTATACTTTATTTGTTGTGCAGAAAATGTAATCACAATACGAGAGGAAAATTATAAAGCCATAAACATTGAGGTACTATGTTAACTAGAGAAGCTACCGAGAAGTAATATTTTGTAACACGCGTTAGGGTGCACGCGCTCTAACTCACTTAGCCTGTGCCAGGCGCTCGTCGCCCAGCACGCGCCCCACACTGCTGATCATGGTGCAAAGATTTTGTTCGCGATGTCTGCTCTATACATAATTACTCAATGGCCATAAATGACTTTATTCAATAACAAGCTATGTTACATACTATACAGGGTCCAACTTAATATGCTGACGGTTTTTCAAGAGGATAATCACACCATCAAACTGAACAACTTTAACTATGGGACCAACATAAAAAACGCGAAAAAAAAACAGCTGTCCCATACAGTCCGGTCGAGTAGGATTGCTGTTCGATCATACCCTTAAATTATATAACATTATTTTGATAAAAAAAATACGCTTTATCTGACTAAGATTAACGTCAGTATTAACTCCTACTTACAGCTAAAAGCTTAAACTAGAAGTCAACAGTTAAACACAGGACTAAGCAACTCGTAAAATGCTTTTAGTGTCATTTTACTGTCAACGAAAAACAACAATGTGTTCTCTAAGAGCATGTTTAATTTAATAATGTCGCATGTCCTACCTTGAACTAAGTCTTGTTTTAGTCTTAGTTTAAGCATTGGGTACAGTACGGAAGCTATGCTATAAAAGAAGTAGGTATAAGGTGGTATAAGTCGAGGAGATGCTTCGCTGAGAAGAGTAAAAGAAATCAGATATCTTCTACGGCTTTAAGTTATTTGTAACTATTAAATAATCCGTGGTTACACTTACTGTTACGTTAAATTTTTTATTAAATGTCACAACAAAAAACAATGCGAAAATTTATTATTTGTTTTTTACCTTTTGGGCTTTGACAATGAATTTTTTTTAATATTGAAAATACTCTCCAACTCCCATTGCATTTAGATAAATGAATCTCAAAAGACTTTACGTGAAGAACTGTCTTCATGAAAACATTTCAAAGGACTAACTTAAACCCGTGAAGTATCAGTACGCAATAACAACGCAAATTATGATCAATTACTCCCCCTTGTACCAAGTTTATTCTCACTTCCTCGTCACATCCTTCTCTGTCCTGTCATCGTCCACTGCTGAACATAGGCCTCTTCTGAGACGCGTCACAAAACTTTATACTCGGCTTTCCTCATCCAGTCGCTCGACGCTACCTTTCTTTGGTAGTTGGTCCAGCGAGCCGCAGGGCATCCTACACTACGCCTGCTAGTCTATGGTCTCCACTTTAGCACTATGACTCCCCATCGGTTGTCAGTTGTCTGTCCTACACGTCCTAATTTTGAGCGTATCTTTCGTTTGCAGCTTTGATCGCTTAGTTTTCACACTACAACAGCCTTTACGTTCGCATCCTTATTTCAAACCAGATTTAGCTCAGACAATTGACTTTGTTGGCCATAAGTCAGACATAAAACGGATGCCGGTGTCAAAGTCAGATCTCATTGTGCGCTTGAAGAAAATTAATTATAATGAAGACGTTGCGGCCAAGGACGGGGCTTAAAAGGACTAAGCCAACATGGCGGGCTTATTGTCAAATAAAGTCTTAATGTGGCTGGACGTGGCCTGGACGGATAGAAGTTTGGTTTAAGATAAAATATAAGTAAATTATGTAGAATCCCACTGCTGGGCAAAGGCTCTCACTAGCCTATAATTTAAGTAAATAAGTAAGTCAATTATAGTCTGTAGAATCCCACTACTGGGCCTAGGCTTCCTCTCACTAAACTATAATTTAAGTAAATAAAGTCATTTGATTTTATAGCCTATAGACAGCAGGGCATAGATTACCTACACAAATTGTTAAGTATAATCCTGCGCGATTGAATTATATAGTTTTGACATTCGAGTTATCAACCGTTATCAAATTTCGACAAAAAGTGTGCAGTCCTCGGTAGTATAGTGGTCAGTATGCCTGTCACGCGGGAGACCGGGGTTCGATTCCCCGCCGTGGAGAACTTTTTTGTCAACATATTTTATTTTTTGCATCTCTTAGTTATTAGTGGAAATAATAAAACTTGTTCTCCGTAAAGTTTCTTCAAGATTGATTTTAATTACATTCACATTTTAGCTCTCACTTAATAAATCATAAATAAGAGGCCTAATTTTCTTTTTTTTCAACTAGTCCATGTAATAATTACATTCAAGCCGCACTAAACTACTAGCGGGGTGGGCAGTAAAGCAAATTATAATAATTTACGACCAATTAGCCACTGAGTTGGGGCACTAAAATGACGTGTATCGTCTTCTAATGGCTTATGTATTTTAGCCACTGTTCATTTATTATTATTGTTGTTTATTATTTATATTTTTAGATGACATCCTTTGAGATGAAGAGCGATTTAATGAGTAGCTGAAAATTTGAATGAACATTAAAATAGCCGTGTGGTTCTCCTCAGGCTTAGAATGTAGCACTTTTCGTATTATGTATTGTATGAGGCGACTAAAGCATAATTTTTCATATGCAATCTCAAACTCCTCTCTCTTTAACCATAAATCATCTCGTTTCAAAATCATGCTACCATACCAAAAATATGGGCGTATTTATGTGGAAAAATCTAGAAAAAACATAACCCTCTTTCTGTTGCAATCGGGTAAAAACTTACAAAACATTACACGGAGCTTCACTAAAGCTGACTACTTAAGTATTGTTAGGTGTTATTTCTAAACTCGTCCACCGCTGCGTGCGCGCATGACATTTGCAATCGTCCGGAACACTTTTGTTTCATTCATAAAGCGAACACGTTTTGTCTTTACGTCTATTGTGTAGTATATGTATAATTTACAGAATATACTTGCAGGTAGATTGGATAAAATATTGGTATAAAACTATTGTTATATAGAAGTGGTATTCTAGCCTGTTAAGGAGACCTAATTACTATTTCAACTAGTTTACCATCAACTTGCCTCTACCAGTAGAAAGTACTCGGCACATATTTTGATATGTGACCCGCCCACTCACACCCTTATTGTGACACTCTCACTTTTATTGATGATGCATGTGCTCTGCAGCATTAGGATCTCAGATCAGGATTCCTGTGATAGGTAGATAAGATAGGATTGAAAAGTGGCCAAAACGTGGCTTCGACTATTTAAATAAAAATTACAGTCAAAATGTTATGATATGAGAGTAGTGCAGTTTTTACTCGATAAAAAGTCTCCTAGTAAACAAAGGCTAAAACATGGTAAACAATTTACGTAGATACAACCCCTAAATCCGTTTAATAAATACGCCAGGTAATTGTCGAATATGTTACATTTGTTTTGTTAAACGTAAGTTTTATCTGTAATTTATCTCTAGCCTGTGTTGGCATTTATTAATAACAATACATTGAGCAGCTGCCAATGATATGCTGGACCAGTGGCCAATCTAATAATATTGTATAACTTTATAACGTCATGTAGACTTGCAATAAACCTGAGAGTAGATTGTTCTTTAACTTACTGTACTAAGCAGTGATTTTCCGATGTACCGGACGTATCGGCGGTTTTTAAGAATCTTCTTTTCGTGAAAAAGATACTGAGAGATTATGTTGACGTCGCGAGATTGCCTAAGTATAAGATGACCTACGTTTTGCAACGTTTTCTAAAATTTTGTACACATGTCCTAAAATTTTAAACTTTCAAAAAGTGAAGTCATTCTTCATGTAGTAAATGGTTAAGTAATGTGTTAACAGTATGTCAAAATAAAGATAAATACAAAAAGCTCTATATTTATATTCAAAAAATAATTTCTACGTAAGATATGTACTATACAGTTTTACTCAGATATACAAGAGTATACCTATATTATTTTATAACTCAGATAAATACATAATTACTTACATACAAACGTACGTACACATTCCTTTATGGAGCTACACAAAGTGTCTCTTAATTTCGCCTTCCCCACAGACAAGCTTTACAAAGTTGTATCTGTTTTGTAGAGACAGCAACAAAAATAAACTTCCTTCCTTAAATATGATCTTAAGCTTCATCCACTGTTTTGACTCTTAGTAAAACGTATAACGTTTAAGAAGTAGGTACTTAATATTTTGAGCACTTTTTTTATTCGCCTTATTTTGTTAATTCTTATGTTTTTGGTGTGTCATTCTTCATCTCTTTGTTCAGAGATGAATAGGTAACGTAGTCAATCATTTTATTTGCAATTGCATGGAATTATTGATTTAATCTTAGGGCGCGTTCATATTTACACGAATACTTTCTTACGGTGAACTTGCTCGGTTGGGTGATTAGAAGAGATTTGAATTTTGTTGCCTAGTAGATGGAGTTTACACTTGCCAATAATAAACACGAGAGTCCAATAGTTTTCAATAACAAAGAAGTCAATTGTTCTGTAAGCAGCAATAAACAATGAAATAAAAAAAGTTGTGTTATTTTTGCTAACGCTACATAAAGAGGGTGGCATACAAAGGCGCGACTGCTCTTTTCCTCCGCTTCTTCTTTCCACTTTTTACTTTTTGGTCCCGCTCCCCTCCCTGTATGACAGTACCCCCCTGTCCTGTCACGCGAATTCACGCGATGGCATTTTGTCGTATTATACGCTTTTCGTAATGAGTTTTGTTTCTATTTCTGTATTTATGTAAACTTTAACTTAAACATGTGGGTATGTAGGGGTTATCAGAAACATGGGTAGAGCAAATGTAGTGATCACCTATTGAATAAACCACTACTGTACAGGTACTGTCTTTAAAAAAAAACATCACAGGCGCTTGTTGGCGTAGTGGAGCTTCGGTATTGGAAAAGATCACCGAAGTTAAGCAACGTCAGGTCCGGTCAGTCTTTGGATGGGTGACCGTTTAGTGGTATTTCATCTCGAGCGTTTCCGTGCTTCAGAAGGCACGTTAAGCAGTTGGCTCGGATAGTTTCGTCAGATGGCGTTGTATCTATTCGTTAAGCCAGGTCTGAGGCCTATTGAGGCGGCTTGAAAATTCTCTGACAGCAAGTTGACCACTATACCTTGCCTCCACCAACATGCACTGGGCCCGCGTGGTGGAGTATGGCCCACTCCCTCTCACCCTTATTCGTGAGCGGATGCTTTTGCCCTGCAGTGGGATTCTATAGGCTATAACTTACTTACTTAACATTAGATATATTTATTTGACACAGTAACAAAGTATCGAAATATAACCCCATAGAGTATCTAAGTATAACCCAAATTTAGCATAATAGTAAGTAGGTAAGTACCTACCTATTTATTTTTCAGTATAGCAGTGCCCGAACTCTATAGTGTGACAGGCAGTGAATCGCCACTTTATTGTTAGAGTTAAAAATGATGTTAAATAGGTTAAAGTCCCAAATGAACGAAGCTAGCGTACCTACATATAATTTGAGCATCGGTTGTGAATGCAAGCGAATAATGAGAAAACAAGCAACTCCCCCTTTATGTTCTAAAGGAGGAAGTTTAATGAAACTGTGGTATGAGTTGTCCCGAGGGAGGCAGTTTTGGGGCAATGTGTTACATCATGCTTTATTATTGTGTTCATTATGGAATCTACTATCTTGGGGATATTTGTTATCATAGAGGCGATCGTTTTGTAAGTTAGCTTCGGTGTTTCGAAACGATTATAGAAGTTTAAACTTTAAACTGAATTCTACAAAAGAAATTCAAATTAAAAAATATCTAGGTTTGAGTGACTTTTAAACGCCTTACCCATATAGCTACGTCAAATATGTTTTGAGACAAAAAAAAAATATTCAAAATTTTTTGTTTATTAAAATTGAAAACCTGTAATCGCTGCAGAGAAGATGCAGTCAGAAATTACAAAGCAAGAACCTTTTCCCTCGGAGCTCTGTATTTTCAAACTAAATGTATCAAAATACAAAACGCTGCGTTGCCAAAGCGACTCTGAAAGCGCTGGAACGACACTAAACCTAATTATTAAAACATTGTGCTAGTACAGAAAATATTCTTACTTAGGACATTGTGATGATTAAAATGTCATCTAGTGAAGTGTAGAGGTACACAGACACATTGTTGATGACAAAAATAGTGATTTTATATCTGAAGAGTTGGGTGTTGTCGAGCCAATTCGTAAAGGAGAAAATTTATAAAATACAAGGTTTTACATAATATATTACTTAGGTCTTACACCTACCATGGAGGACAAAAAGGAGCAGAGGTGACCATTATGTTAGGTTATGACGTCACTGTGTGCGTGGCCTATGATGCTCAGTTCGAAGCGGACCGCCACTCTTTTTGCTGAGAGGGGTTTTGTCAATAAAATACACATAAAACGATGAAGTGCGCTGTTCCTGGATTGGGTTTAAGTGGCGAAACCTGCGCACACGTCTTGTCTCCCATCCGGATTCTTTTTGCGGCACTTACTTCGATAGAAATATTACTTTGCGACACCTCCGCTCTTTTCTGTCCTCCATGGGTCCTCCATACATAAACTCACAACAGTAAACCCTTTCGGGGTGATCTTGCTACAACTCCCAAACTATATTTCAAGCTGCTGTTGTAGCAATATTTATACTCTTAGAATATTTAGTAGCAAATGGCCTAAAACTATCTTGTGTACAGAGTGGTTTAGAAAGGTGTGCTCATAATTAAAAGAGTTCTTCAGACTTTCAAACTGAACAATGTTCATTACGGAGCCAACATACACATGGCGAAAAAAAATTTTGCTGTTTCATACATAACTTCCTATCTATTCACTCGACGCAAAATGTGTTAGGGTAGACTAGTATTGTACTCATTATACTGAACAACTTTCCCGAAGGAACGTATTGCAAAACAAAATTTCGACTTTTCAAACAAACGTTCAAACATCATCCCCTTAAATATGGCCACACCTAGTTTTTATAATAGCCTGTGTACCTAGGTAGGTACTCGAGTTATGTACCTACTTATACAGCCACCACAGATGATTATATAAAAATAGTTACAAGCAGGTAGATGAAGCGTTTTCAAAATAAAATAAGTACCTCCTACACAAAACCTGCTTTATATCCATTCAACAACAAAAACTCCTTTATATAGCCACAAACGACCTATCTATTTCACATAAAGGTAGCTACGTATAGAATAAAGCCAAACAAAATGTCTATAGAAGCAAGACCAAACATTTCCAAGACGTTGGGGGTGTAAGGAGACCAAAAGTATGGGGTAGAGGGAGATACAAACGAAAATATGAAGCTAAGCAATTGAAAGTCAACCTTATTGACTTGGAACAAAGTTGTACCTAACATTCTATTTATCTTGGGTTTTCTGTACAACTGTAACACAATGTCCATTTGAGAAAGACCCATACAGTGTATCAATTTTCCTCCGCTGTAATACTTTGTTCTAAGCAATACGGGAGGGGTGGTGGGTCAAGATCGATTGGTTTAGCGATTGTTTTTAAAACATGTGTGTGTAAGCTCGTTTACTAGAAACGAAGCAATGCTAAAACCACAGAATAAATAATAGCTTTGTAAGACATTTTTCTTGAACAAAGAGGGCGTTTCTTTCTCTCAATGGACTTTAGACAGGTATACATACAAACAGACATACATATCTACATGTTCATGCTTCTGAAGGCACCACGTGATGACTAGATTCTAGACTCTAGAACCTAAGTTACATTAGAGGCTAATTGAGGCCATATCGTAATAATTTGTAAACTACCTTATTTCCATTACTACAGGGTGTAAGGAAAAGTGTTACTGACATTTAAACCACACACTCTAACCATCAAACTGAACAACTTTCACTATGGGAGCAAACCTGTCAGCGCAAAAGTAAAATCAGCTGTTCCATACTAAACTGCAGTGACTACGCGACACAAATGTATGAGACAGCTGATTTTTTTTTGTTTGACAGGTTTGCTCCCATAGTAAAAGTTGTTTAGTTTGATGGGTAGAGTAGGTATGTAGTTTAAAGGTTAATTATACTTTTACTTACACCCTGTATACAGTTACCTATGTTTTCATTTGGAGGTGTCGCCACAAATATCGTTTAGGGTGCCATTTTAGCAATTTTTTTTGCATTTGCATAGGTGGCCAGCTTTTTACCAATAAAAACTCTATGGGAGAAAGCTTTATTCCTTAGCCGCCTCGTACGACCTAGGCACAGAGGATTATATTGTACAGAGTAACAGCTTCATACAAGCTCGCAAAAGCGGCGCATCACTACATGCGCAGCGCGTTTGTGTGCGCGCATTCACCTACGAGGTTCACCAACGAGACCGAGGGTGACTTCGGGCGAAACGAAGGTGTGACTGTGAGGGGTGACACATCGTTGATTTTACCCGCGCGCCCGTCAGCGCTCCGTGTAGTACGCTCGATATTTTTATTTTATTAGTTTATAGATAGTAGAAGTCGAATAAAAAAATGGTAAATTATTTTGCACTGTGTGCATGAACGATTGGAAGAGAAATGTAAACATTTATAAAGAAATACTACACTGAAATAAAACTTGGCATCATTTTAACAATGTTTTCATTATTTTTTATTTTTATTTTAATGAAATACATAGTTTTAATTACAACTAAATATGTCTAAGAACTACGAAACATAAGTAAATTGTTTTAATATTTTCATGCCTAAAATGAATTAATAACAAATAATAACTAACAAAATAATCAAAAACAATTTACAATTGAGTCATAAAACATTTACCTATGCTCCATACTTACTCCAATTAAATTTATTTCCTTTAAGGCAGCCCTACAAGAATAGGCTAATAAAATTGACGCTCCTTAGTAGCTGTTACTCTGTACAATCCTCTGTGACCTAGGCACCTACCCATGAGAAGTAATGGAGTAGGTATTAGTCTATCGCTCAGTTGCAGAAACGCTCATTAGACTTAATACTCCATTAAATCTCTTGCTGTCACTTTTTGACTTGTTAAAGTAGTAAAAGCTGGCAAGAGATTTAATGGAGGATTAACTTTAATGAGCGTTTCTGCAACTGAGTGTTTAACTATCAACTAGAACTTAACGAACTCACTAAGTTAAACAAAACCAGAATCACAATCAAAAGCTTTACAGACAATTTTCTCAGCTCCGCTAAACGCTAGAGTTGGCTCCACGTAAGAATTCTTCTGCAAAAACACATAGCACGTCGAAATAAGAATGAAATTGGCTTGATTTAGGGATCTTTGTACTTTGAACAAACGCTAGAGTTCATTAAGCAAGGAATCGCCGGATGCTGGGAACAGGTGTCGCGCGCTGACCGCCTCGGTACAACGGTAGCTTGGTTATGACTCCCCCCGTACTACGAATACTACGATATCGAAATAAATTTGATTTATAATATTTCTAAGGTCCTTCTTAATATGCTGACACTTTCTTAATGGGACCAACATTGAAATTGCGAAAAAAAATGCTGTTCTATACAACAAAACTGCAAACCTACTCGAAATGTATGGGACAACTGATTTTTATTCGCGATTTCGATGTAGGTTCACATAGATAAAGTTGTTCATTTTGACGGTCTGATCATCCCCTTAAGAAAGTGTCAGCATATGAGGAAATTGAGGTAGGACCCTCGAAAGCACTGTTTAGGGATAAGGGGGTATTTCAAACCATCAAACTGAACAAAATTCGGGACCAATATCGAAATCGCGATTAAAAAAATGGTCATGTAAATAATTTGTTATTACACGATTTTGATGTTGGCTGAATATTGGAAGTTGTTCAGTTTCATGGCCTCAAGCACCCCCTTTTATTTGTAACATATTTAAATAAGCTCCTTAACTAAATAGTCTGTCAAGGAATTAAGTGCCTAACGACTAATATTAAAATTTGATTATTTCGTTTAATTTAATTTTAATTTAATTTAAGAATTAGATATCTACTTTCACTTCACACGAATTAGCAGATCAAAATTTCAAATTTAGAACACGTAACTACACCAATCGGACAATAGAGTTGACGCGGCATTCCAATTCGGTGCGCTATTGTTGAACGGCGCTTTGTGATTGGTCGAGGGGCACAATGGGCCCCGCCCACTACACAATACCCTATTGTCGTTGCCACGTGAGCGAACGCGCCGCCCAGTGATTCAAATTCTTTCTATCATGGAAAATAATATCAAAGTAAAAATGGGAATGGACAAAATTCAATCACCCAGAAAGAACCAATATTTTTTAAAAGCTACCTAAAACACATTAGAACAGAACGTAAAAACTGGAAATAAATTCATAAAAAAAAAATCGGCCCGCACTTAAGTGCCCCAAATGGAAATGGCAGCTACTTATTTTTTTCAGTAAAAGCATCGTTTAAAAAACTAAGTGAAAACGGACATCATTACGACCGAAATACATGGACAGAATGTAGGGAGAGACGGTAGCTACAAATGTAGATTAGTTCTCCTAATGGTTCCATTTACGTAAGTTAATAGCAATATTTTTCACGGCGATTTTGTGTTTGTAAAGTCTGTGAGGGGGATTTTTCATGATCTTACACGTGATCTTAGGTCGTGAGAAATGTTAGCGATGACTATCATTTCAATCTTCTCCATTGCGTAAAGTTTCTCTTAGATTATCTTAATAAGCAGAGGTATTGAATTAGCATCATTAATGTTATCTTTACCATCACTGATGGTTACGCCATTTTCTTAAATAATTACTTTGTACCTACCTGCTTGCATAAGAGTTCATGATACCTATATCTAAAATAGTTCGACAATTTTGAGATACAAATTGAAAACAAAATGAAAATAGAAAATAAAAAAGTTTATTACCAACATGCATAATACAATTAATTGTAAATTTAGGACTAAAAATATATTAAAATCTAAATATGCACATCATTGAAACGGCATCACAAAAAGTTTTAATTTTGTGATTGAAATTTCATCTAAAGTGATATTTTTAAAGATAACAAAAGATATATCTTTAGTACCTACCTACCTATTTATATTATAAAGAAGTAGTCCACAACCATGGGCGCCCAATCTTCAAATAGATATAGATAATTTCTATATTAATTTTATCTCAACATAATATAGGTAGGTAGTAAATAATAGCAGAAGTAGGTAATTATTAATATATGGAGTTTATACGATGAAAGACACACTAATTAATATTACCTAGTTGGTTAGATGTTTGTATAAAGCGTGTAAGTAGAAATACTAAAATTTAATAACAACCCACAAATTATAAAGACGAAACTGTAAGATCAAAGCCTTAAAATTGACAGTGTAAAAGCATGTATAATCAAGAACTTTACACATTGAATAACTGACACGGGTAGAAATACTGGATGTAACTTTATGGGCATATAGTAGTGTGATTCTAATAGGTATTAAATTTATTAACTTTTACCTAAAAATCAACAACATTGGAATCGAAAAAAAAAATTTAATCATCTAAGTAATCGAACCTGTGTAATGTGATTTAATTTAATTATCATATACCTATTTGTAAAGTTCGTCCAATATTTAAAGAGGCAAAGTTTGAGAAGTTTGATGAAAGACAGTTTGTTTCACTACTAACTTAACTAATGCACCACGATACACCACGTAGGTACCTTAATTCTTACTTAGTTATCTAACAATTTCCTATCACATAATGAAGGAAGAGAAATTGGTAATTTTCCGATAATTTGGCAGATATGTAAGGTGTAATTCCCATGATCACAGAAGAAAAATGTTTAATACTGTTTCTGTAATGGATATTGCTAATATTAGGTAGGTATATACCTACCACAACCCACTAACAAATATAATATAGAAAGTAAATATAACTAGGTATAGTATAAATCCCCACCATAAAGAGAAATTTGCTCAAGGGAAGACACATCAAAACCAAGTTTGTGTGTGTTTTCGAGAACATATGAAACAAGGGGAAGGGTGAAGCGAGTTCCGTTATCTTAGGGGGTTACATTAAAGCTTTTAGATATGGCGGAACAATCTTACAGTTTGCAAGTAAATTATTATTAAATGAACTCTCTTGTGCTTCGTTTTATGGGGGTTAATGTACTCGTTATTGAAATGTTGAGGAAAATGAAAGGGTTAGGAAATTAGGTTGAGTAGTAACTACTGTGGTATTGTTGACATAGGTATAAATGAAAAATTATAGAATGTAATGATGGATATCTATGATGTCAATTATATTCCAATAACTTATTTGAAAAAAAAAAGAGTTTTAACAATTAATAAACAAGTTAGTATACCTACCTAAAACAGGTGTTTTTTTAAGCAAAAATACTTTTTCACTTCTGTAGTTACCTACTTATACCTACTTACGGATATCCACACAAAAATACTGAATTTCTTATTTGCGTTTCAAATGATAATTAAAATTATGTAAGCTTTAAAAAACTTTCTACCGTAGTTAAACTGTGGTTATAGGTATTAGAACTGAAACTGTAAGCCTACCATGAGAATAAACTATAGTAAACTACAGTAAAACTACTGTAGTAAACTGCAATTTATGTATTGAATTTCATACAGCGCTCCTAGTGGTTACGTTGAGAACCAATTCTGTCATACTGGTAGGTATATTAAGTATGGTATCAACAAAAAAGGTTGCTATTTTTTTTAATACTGCAAATCTCGGTGAAAATAGCAACATTTTGTCAAAATTATAAAAAATTTGCTGGAACAGTTTAAAACTTCACGGCTTCACCTTAACCGGTGTCAGTTAAGGGCGCGCCTCAGGCTAATTGGCATCACTTAGCGCGTCGGCCTATCTATTTAAAGATCGCCGAACGAACGCTTTGAATCTAATCCGCGCGAGTTCGCGTCGCATTGTGGCATTTCCGCCTCTGGGCTTTCATTCAATGGCAGTTTTTTCGATAGCTACTTAATTAGCTACTGGTTACGTTTGAGATTTGTCCGGTCTTGTCAGTTCTTGCGTTTATTTCAATTGATTCTCTTATCAGTTAATTACATCCTCTCTTCGTATTGGGATTCACGAATCGCTGACCTTTGAAGTCACATGAGTTTAAGTATAAGTAATTTCACACAAATATAAAACCTTGAAATCTAAAATGTCTGTAGTACTATCTAGTAGTGCTCTTGAATTACATGAAAACTCGAATTCAATGTGATTCAAGCTAACTAATTAACAAATTGTCATTTTAACAACAGTAATACACCTTTGTATCTAAACATCTCATATCTTCAATCTCTTTATACCTCCATCTTTTGAAACTAAGAAACTTGTAAAGGAGCCTCATTGCCTATACAAATTCATCCCTCCTTAGTTCAAACAAAACACCAAAAACCAATCAAGTAATTGCTCGAGCCCCAGGCATCGGTTGCGTCGCTTCCTCCGTCGATAATCTTCATTACGGACGACAAAGGGGAGGGCCACCCCCCACGGGGTTAACATTGGCTGAAATTTTACCTGCGGTGGGTGATATTCTTGGCCCATTGAAATCTTGCCACTGAAGATTCAAAACTTTTTCGAAGCTTTCTTCTCTCAAATAAGTTGTCATAATATAGGGAGATGACAATAAAATTACAACGTTTTTGAACCGAATTACAGCATAATCGAAAGAAATTGAGAAAAGGATCCAATAACCGGCACAAGTTTAAACTTTGTAAAAGCCATAGTAAATCAACGACGCTATTCATCTAAACAGGCATCAAACAAAAAGCAATTTCCCTCGAAACCGGGCTAATAAAAGCTAGGAACACCGCTAAGGGGTACCTCATACCCCGAGCCAGATAATACCCCACACAAGGGTGGGGGGTGGTGGTACCCGAGACACACATTCTTCCACGCCTGCGCTACGCTGCGATATGGGTCATATTGTCCTTGGGCTCAAAGGAAGATGTACCCTGGGTAGACACAATTTTCGATCCTGAACAAACCGCTAAAACATGGGTCATTAAAGTTATAGTATATTTTTCTGAGTAAAGGTAAGTAGGTATATCTTACAGAATATGCTTATATTTTTTTGTCCTACAGCAGTAGGACTCCTACTGCTGGGCAAAGGTCTCCCCTAAACTCTACCACATGGCTAATAAAAATTATAAGTTAGAAAACGTTTTATATTACCTAAGGTGGTAATGGGCGTAATTGAAGATTCTCCAAGCGTAAAATACAATATAGGTAGGATTGAAAGAACTAAAAAAGTCGTTCACCCAAATGAACTAACTATACTAAAAGACAACGGCAAATCTAAATAAATAGCTTTTAAATATGATGAAATAAATAAAGATATAAATATTCAAACGTAATTAAGATAATTAAATATTCATTTAGATTATGCAGATAGGATTGAAATAGTAAAATGCCTGTGTGAATGGGCATCTCCGTTCCTTCCAGCTGATCTAAAATTAACATTTATAAATATAGCTTCCAACTTGACATTGGGAAATTGTCATTGCTTAGATACTGAAATCTTAATGTGTTGTTACTCGCTTTCTTAGTTGATTTTAAAAAGTCAATAACAAAAGATGTAACATTTCCTTATTATTATTTTAATGTCAATAGATATGTAAATTAATTTCAATAATAAAGACTGCCATATAAAAACCGTTTGTCATCGGCTTCATATTTCATTTCATGGCAACGAGTTTGGTGGGAAAGTTGGCTGTCGCAACAACAATAGAGCTCGCCAATCGCACAATCGGAGCCCGGCACACAATAGACCGTTTTCCTCTGGCCACGCCTTCACTACACAATGGTACAATAACACGCCCAGATAGAAACGACTACAATCAAAAGAAAATTTTCTCCACAAATGTAACAGCGATTGTATTGACTTTTTAAACGCCCTCATAGATCGAGCGCACACCCACCTGTGTTTCATTGTGGTGTGCGAAATCGTTTCACAATGCTCCGCTATTCACCAGTGTGCGCACACTGTGCACCGGCCGCCGCACTCAAAGACGCTCGCCTGGGCGGGGCCTAGAGAGAGACACAAGCTCGCCTAGCCCGCAAAGAA
The DNA here is from genome assembly GCA_963693445.1 of Agonopterix heracliana. Classification (NCBI taxonomy): domain Eukaryota; kingdom Metazoa; phylum Arthropoda; class Insecta; order Lepidoptera; family Depressariidae; genus Agonopterix; species Agonopterix heracliana. Next base: position 9,190,630 of record OY856321.1, read on the forward strand.
TACGCACGAAAGGGAGCGAGCGTACGGCTCGGTCACGCACACATTGGACGTTAGAAAAGGATGGGTGAACGGCTTTGTATAGATTCCGCGGGTTGAAAGCTGTTATTCCGCATAGACAATTGATTGTAAATGCAGTATTAAATGGAAGACCATCGGTTTTTTTTACAAATGTGTAGGAAAATGGTTGAAGATTATTAATGTGCTGTCGAAATATGGTGTTTGATTCAAGTTGTCGGTGCATAAGGCTTCGAAGGACGGCATTGTTTGCAGGGCACTGACATTAGGTCGGTGCGTCCTTGTCGCACGCGCAGCGGGGGGCGGGGGGCGGTGGTTATTGTAGCGCGCGCGTATTGTCGGTTCGCTTCGATCTGCCAGCATTGTGTGTCGGCGGCGCGCGTACACAAGACGTGCATAACGTTCTAATTTCAAATACTGATTCGCGTTCGATCGCGCAACGGTATTACGAACTATTTTAGCGCGGTCTCCGCAGTACTTTTCGATTTGTGTTTGGAACTATTGTTTAATTTTTGTGTTTTTGTTTGTGTGTTCTTTTTAATTTAAGTTGTGACTGTTTTGAACTTATAAAAACTGGAAATTTGTGACAAATGATGCCAAAGAATCGATGTGATTGGACAATGCGTGTTTAGTTTTGTTATTTTATTTTATTTACATTAATCGTACGTTTTCGTCATAATTAGAGTCTTACTGATGTCCCGAAAGACGGGAGGAACAATGATAATGCACCTGAAGGTAAGATTATTTTATTTATAGGAAATTATTTTATTTAATCTGTTAAAACTCATTTCTTACTGGAATCATTTGAAGAAATATTTAAAATGAAACACCCAAAACAAAATTTGTAATTCTCACATAACTTTATTACCTACATTAATTTTGGCCATGCAATTTAATAGTGGAACCACTGGGCAGTGAAATTTTTTAAATTCAGATTTTTATGATCTTGCTTTTTTATTGTAAGTATTCCTACTTAGGTATTTATTTAATCGTCTACTGTCTATATAATATACCGAATTATACCAGTCCTTTTATAGTTAACTTTTTAATGATTTTGCTTGGCAAATTTACAATACTTAAGTACCTACCTACCTATTCTAAATTTGCCAATTTTATACAATGCACCGTTATATTTAGTTATTATTTTAATCCACAAGTAGGTAGGTACATAGGTACCTATCTATACGAATGTATTTCCTTACAGGACCTACTTTGCTAAAACTATTGACTACCTACTTAGCTACTTTTTCAAGTGAATAGTAGTAGAAAGTTTTTTTTACCTATGCTTATATTCGAAGGAGCCAATTATTGTATTAGTCTCAATGATGAGATTTTACAATAATTTAGAAATTGAACTCTGTTCAAGTAACAACTCGCACAGTCGTTTAACGGTCCATACCACCTGGACAAAATCCCAACATAATTTATTTAACATATTTATTATTAATCGACTTGTGGCGACACAAATCTTGCACGTTGTGAAATAACATCGCAATCCAGCTATTGTAAGAAAACAAGTTTTTAAATAAATCAATGTCATCTCACTCAGATGGATTGTGCGGTTCTTATTATGACATGTCCTAATTTTTTGACAGTTTTTTTAATGAAATTGTATTTTTCTTTTGTATAATAAGGTGGTTACTGGAATTTATTTTCAAAATGCTAGATTTTAATTTGAATAAGTACCTATAACAAAATGTATTGCAAATCAGGATAATAATGTCAACAATTTGCCAATTTTAAGGTCAGCTTATATCCTATGTCCAGTAGGGACGTCTGTTGGCTGAGATGATGGTGATGATGATGACGGTTAGCCGCCTAAGTCAGTTACACCGTGCATGTTTTATATTGTAAATAGATGATACCAAAAACAATACTAAATAGGTTTTCATAGTCTTTTTAGTAGCTAAATGGTGACAAAACAGTAATTGGTCTACATTGTATATCCAGTTAATGTTTAATTTAACAACATTTTCGATTCAGTAGGCTGACGTACAAATTACGACATTTAAATTTTAAAATTAAGTAGGCAGTAAATTAACGTGAATTGACCTGTTGTTAGTGGGATTGTTTGGTTCGTTGTCTGTTTATTACCTTCTAAAATATATTTTAATGGTTCCTGATTTTAGTAATAAAGATTGTCATTTTGGTAACGATGCGTTTTGGATTAGATGTACGCGGAAGTACAGGTTTATCTTATAGGATGCAAATTTAATTTAGTTTATTAACATAGCATATGCATACGACTATATTCGAGGGGGTAGTCAGAGATATTCTGAAAATTCAGAACATCCTCGTTCCACGTTGTTTATTAACATACTTACCTACTTATATCGAAGTGACAGCAGAATTTCCATATTGTTTCATATAGACAGCAAATGTTTTGACGCATTAGATACGATGACGCTATATTTAAAAAATCTGACTTTAGCTGTTCTAACAATGGATAGTGATTTTTGAAGTACCATAACTTAGTTAGTAGGTACTTATCTAACAGAGACAATATAATACTAAAATAAAATAAATCTGCTGTTTCCTGATAAACTGTATAGTACCTACCTAAAGCGACTAGTCTCATGTATGGAAAAGCATATTTTTTAATTTTTATTTCGATGTTGGGTCCTTAATGAAAGTTGTTCAGTTTGATGGTCTAAATAACCTAGTTGTACCTATATCCCTCTTTTGTTACAATATAAAATACACTTTATAATAGATTTTAGCTGTGACCATAGAATAACTAATACTAATTATTCTTATGCCGTGACCGATGGCATTATTACCATGTACCACTAATCAATACCGATCGACCCTTTTTTGTACAGTACCTATAATATTCCGTCCCACTACTGGGTAAATACTCTCTTCATCATGCATCCTTATTCTTGACCAACAATTGGCTTTATCTACTGAATCGCATTCAGGTCGACCCTCCAAATCTTTCTAGGTCGATTTGCCATCTCTAAGATCTATGACGTCACTGAATACCAGCAAAAAAATGTTTCCAACAGTATTTTAATTGGGTTTCTAATGTCAATTTTTATGACGTTTTTCCCGCTATTTCAGCGTTTTCGCTAGTTATTTTAGATGGGGAACCCGCATTTATTAGAGCAAGCAAGGCGTATCACCGCTCGACCGCTGCGGTGACATTCATCAATTATATTACCTAGCTGTTTTACTTTATTTGCTTTCATTAGCTGTGATATTATTAACACTTGCTTCATATCTATTATTGTTCTTCATTTCCGGTCGTTGTTACTTTGTGAGAAGTTTTTTTATAGTATTCTTTGCAACTCATGAATAATGACTGATCCTCGAGAATATAATAGGTATATGCCTGCATCTATTTAAATATTGTTTATAACGTTACTTGTTAGATAGGTATTTATGTAGGTAGGTACCTACGTCTAAAATATTATAAAACAGTAACATAAGTGTGTCGTACATTAAAGATATTTACATGAAAAAGATTACGATATGGTTTTTAAGTGTCCCTTAACTCCAATGTTTTTTTTGTTTTAAGTACATAAACAAACACACCAACCAAATACATCAACCTTTTTAGAATTTCTGTCTGTGTTTGTTTGTTAATAATAGCATCATGCAAAAACTACATAACCGATTTTGATGAATCTTTTTTATTTGATAACTTATAAATTGATTTAAAATCTGGTATATAAATTGTGCGGACGAAGTTGCGGGTAATCTCTAGTCTCGTTAGAATTCTTTCAAAGCAGTTATAGGTTTGATTCCCACTTCTATCTATAGGTACTTTCTTACCTCAACACCATCATGACCAAGCTGGCATCCGTTACCTACTGGCTTTTACGTAAAGTCAGAGACGTCTGACTTCCTCATTTTAACTTCTGAACGATTAGTTATAAAGAGTGTTCCAAAAACTTTGTGGGGTCCAAAAAGTCTTGTTTGGAAAACCTGAAGCACTTTCTTGAATTCTTCTGGCTATGTTTTTTAATTAAAAAATCCGCACGAAATTATGTCACAAATACCACAATAAAACAAATTTTTCACGAATTTCAAATACAACTGAACTGAAACAAAAAATTGCGCCAAGAACACTGTGTTTAAAATTTACACGATACTAGGATACCAGTAGCACCAATTGTTTTTCCTAAATATTATTTTGTTATTAACCATACAGGAAACCGTCTCACGTATTTATATAAAACAGTACCCGCAATGAAAACAGTCGTAAATCCAATCAAATATAAACCTTAGCACACAGACCGGATGCGATGAATATTAAAAAAAAATGGTAACTATTTAACTAAACAAAATACTAAATAGGTAACGTCAAAGTTACGGCACAGTCGTAAATGTATGAAGTTGCGGTTGCGTTTAATAACCGATTTTATTAGATAAAAAAAATCGATAGGATGTGGTTTTGTATAAGATCTCCAAGTTTAAATCAAACACTGTGGTTGGATGTGGCGTTTAAAATCAGTTTACGATTAGTTAATAAAGTAAGTCGTAATGGGTTTTGGAGTGTTCCGTTAGATGGGGCATTGCTAGATATTACCGTGACGACTGTCGTTGGGTTTTGTAGGTTTACGAGGATATTTTACAGTAATTTTGAAATTTTTATAGGTGCTATAATGTAGGTATTAATTTTGTCATGGTTGTTTTATTGTTACTGCATCAAAAGTTGGCTTGGGAAGATGTGCAACGTATCCTTTGAGAGGAAAGACATTGCCTGGCCAGTGTTATGCCAGGAGACAAATAAATCAATAAAAGTTTCAGATGAAGCGTAATCTTACAGATATTGGTTTAAATTTGTATTTAATATGTACTCAGTGCGTCTTAAAACTTTTACCGCATGATTCAGGCCTCTTATATTTGATTTGTTGTTTGTAGCATATCTTCACAGACATTTCAAATTAGATACCTGTCTAACTGATTTAGGTTTTTTAAAATAGATATGTACCTGCATAATTTTTGTTTTGAATAAAGCTATTATGGTTTGACTTTATCGTGAATTAGGGTCTAAAATAAATGTACTAGTAAGAAACTCTTTCAGAATCAAGTCATATCAGGCACATTGCAGAAAAAAATAAAACAAAAACGGTGAGTCCAGAGTTTATAGTATAGGTACTTACGAGATACGTATTATAAAAAGGTAATTGTAACACTATTATTATCCTAGCACTCCCATCCGATTTACAAGACAAAATCTTCTAGATACCCTCCCAAATTAAGTAGGTCGATCACGTAGCACGTTACAATTGTGACATCCAATTCACGCAACTCGGCAGCATTATCGCCACCCTACATTTGCCCTCGGATTTTTTTTTTATTAATTCCCGCCACGTCTCAACGCCGCGGCTCGTCTTTGTTCGTCCCATTGTGAATACCATGTGTAATAGAAATACTGAATAACGTACGTATTCTTATTGAATGGAATTTTCGTATTTTGTCCCGCGCTTTGTCGCGATAGCACCACTGTGCGATGTGTAATTTTAACCTTTGTCGATACAGGTAGGCTGTACGTGGATGATCAAACTAAAATTAGGAACGTGAACTATTCCAACTTAAAACATAGTAATTATTAATTCAAAAGGCTTGAAACATTTGTTTATACCTACATAGGTAAACTCTGTAGTTAAACTTTTAAAACTAATTTATTGTAATAAATGAATATAATTTTATATGTATTATTCTCCTACGCCAAAAAAGCTACTTAAAATAAATCTGAAACAGGTTATTATATTGTTACCTGTATAATTTTCATAATTTAACCTGTATAATAATGTATTCTACAGAGTGTTAAGGTAAACAGTTGCATTACTTTAAGAGGTGATTGTATCCATGATATTTCCCTAAGAAACCTATAAGAAATAAGTAAAAAAAGTTTTGGTCTTTCCATACTAAATGCAATCAGCTGATCATACGTTTTGTATGAAAAGTCTACTTTTTATTTTGCTAATTTCCCTTTTATTCCCTTGGGAAAGTTCTTTAGTATCATAAGTACAATTAATGCTCAGTTTACCCGAAAACCCGTACACAAGGTGTTACAAAAATACAAAAAACATTTAAGGGGTGGTTTTGACCATCAAACTGAACAACAGTCAATACGGGACGAACATTGAAATCGCGAAAAAAATATCTGATGTTCCATACTAAACTACAAATCAACTTGAGCTGATATTGTTTTCGCTATTTCGATGCTGCGTCCCATCGTGAAAGTTGTTCAGTTTGATGGTCTAAATAACCCCCTTAAAAGGTTTAAATGTTTATTTTTACTTTTTTAACACCCAGTATAAAAAAATTTAAACCAATTTTCGTTATTATGTCCTAAATACTTAGATTTCAAGAAGCAGAAACCCTTCGTGTAATCTGGACACAACACCCTTCTTATTCTAAAATCGAATTGTTTTATATTTTATGCTAAATAAACCTTGTTGCGCAGATAACAATAGATTTGCCCTTTAGATTCGAACCCCTTATTACAAATCGTCGATTCTGGAAGAGAGCGCCTTCCGTTTCTTTCATTGAACAATCTTAGAAAAGGACAAAAGTTTATCTTTGGCATAAGCTATATGCGATAAGCGAGGTAACCTACTGGAGCTGGAGAATGATATTTATTTCTGAATACTTTGCATTTATTAGTTAAGATAGTTGTTTCAAACCTATCAATAGCCATACAGCATAAGCATATGCTCACGACTGTATTCCCCGACAGGGTAGTCAGAGTATTCTGAAACCTCAGAACATCTACGTTTCACCAGTAGTACTGAGACTCTATCCTGTGTGACGGTGGGTGAAAACATCGCCACTTATCAATGTCTATAAATACCCTGAAACGAAAATGACATGCCTAAGAAATTAACACTTTTTCGTACCTACTGACCGTGAATTGAATGAAATGTTAGATAACTCTTATTCGGTTTTCAACAGAGGCCGGAGCTGGGCTTGCCGGGGTTGTTCGATTGAGTATCTAGTTTGTGCTCTGCTGCCTACTGCCCCAGCATGTCCCTCCCTGACTTCATGTTGTCTGCCGCTTTAAAATTAGTTTAAAAGTTTCATTGAATAATCGAGGTGTGTAGTGTTAGTGTTTATTACATCAGAAAAAAACTACATTCTCTCTCATAAGTTGAGACTGATAAAAGTAGGCCAAAATTTTCCGCTGTCGCCTATAAGCTTAAACCACCAATTTAAAAACCGATCGACAACACCTCTGTAGGTGTAGGTACAGAGTATACTAGTTCCCCCATTGTTTGTGCAGAACCCTTCTGTGTTAGCACGTGTTTTATTGTGCAATTACATGACAATTATTGAGGGGCCGCGATCTGAATGTTGAGGAAGTGGCCATTGTTGGTTTAGGGAGGAAAGAAAGTATTTTTTTTTATTGTTTAGTCGGTAGGTGTTTCGCATCTACGGTTTATTGATGAACTGAGTAAGTACTTTCATAGATGTAAAGAATTGCTGATTCATTCATCTATTTATTTAAAGACCTTCTGCTGAAGACTGCAAAGCACATATCAGTTGGGCTATTATGTAAGTTTCCGATTATATCGTTAACAAGATATAAGGTTGATATAACCTCAGGGTTAAAAGACCGAATATAAAAAAAAGATGATCTGTAACGTAATATAACTGTAGTTACCTACTAGGAAATTCTTAATTAGGTAATATTTTGTGATCACCATAATTATCCAACGTCTCAGATTAATTAACTAAATATTAAGTAGCTGAATCGCTAAGAACTGTCAAAAAACACAAATTGGATACCGATTGAATCTAGTAGTTACACAGAAGTCTCCGTTCCAGGGTCAAGGGGTCATAATACGACCCCTGAAAAGGACCTCTTTGTTTGGGGTGTTAATATAATACAGGGTCCAACTTAATATGCTGACACTTTTTTAAGGGGATGATCAGAACATCAAATTGAACAACTTTCTCTATGGGACCAACATCGAAAACGCGAAAAAAAAACAGATGTCACATACATTTGGCTCGAGTAGGTTTGCAGTTTTGTATGGAACATATGTTTTTTTTTTCGCGATTTCGATGTTTGTCCCATAGAGAAAGTTGTTTAGTTTGATGGTCTGATCCTCCCCTTAAAAAAGTGTCAGCATATTAAGAAGGACCCTATATAAAACAATTCACATAGGAAGGCTCTTTTTCAACCAAGAAGTTGTTTCTTCATGACCAGGCCATCATCTCTAAGAAGGTTTTCTCTGTAAAATAAATAATCTGGAGCAGTTGATTTTATCCACTACTGATTATTATTAGGTACTTACATATTATGCAATCACATTCTATTACGATATGATATATATGGGAATACATTTCCAACTAAAGTTTCTTCCCAGTTTTAGTTCAACCATCTTTGATATCTTTACTTCAACCAACTATAATAAGCCTATTCTAAATCAATCCCTATACAATACTAGAGCGATATGTCAATCGAGATTTGTTCCGTCAGCCATTTTTCTCGTATACAAACAAACAGATGTCCAGACATGAACATGTTTACTTTCAACTGTCAAGAAGTACCTGCCGTTAATTATGGAGGAAACAACATCTATCTTTGTTTACTCATAGTTTATTGACCGTTATATTTGGGAACTTTGCAACCCAGAAAGTAATTTAAGTCCAAAATATAATTTTCTTTCAAAATTGGATAAATAAATTATTACCTAAGTACAAATATCACGTTTTGTTCCGTATCTTCTTCATGAATAGAAAAAGGAAATTTTTCCTTATACTTCATTATTAATTATTTACCATATCTATTCTTTGTTAGTTGAACCATTTCTTCGTTAAAATGAAACAAGATTGTTGAAGGTTGTTGGTTGGTTGTTGGTTGTTGTTGAATGTTTTCAAATGACAATTTTCTATGATCAAATTTTTCGTGTGGTTTCCATCCAAGACGGATTAGTGTGATCCCTCGGGCTTCCCTCGTCTACTGTTGTGGTCGCCGCTGTTATCCTGGTTTACAGGAATTCCAGCGTTGGGAATGTGTGATGGGCCCATTCCCTTTAAGAAAACGTAATATGTTACAGGAAATTTAATCTCTTTTTCATCGGTCTTTTTAACGACATCGGTGATAAGGAAAAATCACTCTTCATATCAACATCATCATTCATCTTACTCTAAGCTTAGAAATCTTAGTGGTAGAACATGTAGTACCTAAGTAGCACTTTGCTCTCAAACCGCATCAAATTATACGTGCCAGTCCGTCTCAACTGTGGATATCTCGAATAAAGAGTTTCCTGCGACATTCTACTCTTTGTAGGAAATCCCCATTATAATACACCTTTACAATAATACACGTGCTCCGATTTCGTGTTGTTTTGTATGAGAAAGAATTTTATTGAACAACCAGACGCCAAAATAAAACCCTTTTGAGTGTAGATTAATCGTAAAATAAGCTTCTGCCAAATTTCCTATACTTTTCTAGCGTTACAACTACAACATAGTAAAGACGAACAGACATACCGCCACATTTCCGAAATTATAGTAGCCATAGAACAGTACTGTAGAGTTTTGGTAATACTAGTGAAACGACGTTCTGAGTTTTTAGAATTTGTTTGACTCAGGGAATATAGTTTTGAGCATTATGTTATACTAGTAATCGTTAGTTCATGACTAGTTTCCTCGGCAGTAGGTATCAGAGATATTCTACATGTAGTAGGTACCTATTATATTCAGTATATCCTCATTTCTAGTAGTGAACTTGACATTACGCCTAAGGAATATGGATTCCTCTCTTCACGGCGAAAAGTCAGTGGTGTTACAAATCGTACATACGTAACTAAAAACTCATAAATATGAGTCTGATCCTGTTCATACAGTCTCGAATTATGAATATTAGATGATATGGATGGAAGCACAACATTCACAAATAATACAATTAACAGCAGAAACATTCACAAAGTACCTGAAACACGAAAACTCGAAGATTCACTCGAAATTTCAACGGAAGTCCCAAGACAAACCAGTTTGATTATTATTGTAACATTTTTACCATAAAATTAAACTATCGTTTAATATTTATAATAAAAAGAGTTTTATGTGCTTGCGCATCGAACGATAGTAAAATATTCCCAGGATGCAGGAGTAAGCTTTGGAACAATACAATGTTTTCTTTACACCGATTTAACCTCAGTCGTAAAACTTGTTATAGTTTTTATATTATCTTCCATTCATAGTCAAGATATAGGTAGATTATTTACATACGAACGTTTTTATGCGTGTGTGTGGATGTGAATTGTGTGTGTATGAGCTGTGCTTGGTGCGTAATTTTTTTTATCCGTGTTGGTACTTATAAGATTTCAGACCCATGAATTAGAAGAAAGCACAAAACATCTGGGGTTAAAACGCTAAAGACATTGTTATAGGTCAATGTTGGGTAAGAAAATTGAACATTCATTTAGCGAAAAAGGTTGTATTGTCATCATTCGATTTTTTATGCACGGTGATTTGAGATGGTCTCAGCCAGTCGTTATTAAATTTTTAATAGTTTGGTACATACATAATAGATAATATTATATTGATAATATTTGTGTCTAATAAAGTAAATGAAATAAAAGTCAAAAGTATACCTAACTATACAACCTAGTAACCTACGAAGTACAATCGTCATAATAGCAGTACATACAGGGTGTAACAAAACACCCTAGTAATCTTAGGGGGTGTTTCAGACTATCAAACTGAACAACTTTCAATATGGGGCCATTGCGAAATCACGAAATATAAATCAGCTGCTTCATACAAAACTACAGTACCGTCTCGACTCAAATTTAAGGGATGGCTGTTTTTTATTTCACGATTTCGAAATTGGCTCCATAGTGAAAGTTGTTCATTTTGATGGTCTGAAGAACCCCCTTAAGCATTCTAGCATTACTTGTTATGTTACACCCTGTATGTCATTTAGTACAAGCAAGAACATTGCATATCAAGTTACTTATAGCTTCCAAATTGAATCTGCCGGTTCTTGTCCGTCATTTTACGATCAGGTTGACTTATTTACTATCCCCCAAACTAGAAATTACATGGCGTCTCCATTTTACACTCACTCAAGCTATTGTTTCGAATGTCTCTTGACTCTGGTTAACGATCTCGATTATTGACATACTCCTGGGAATGAAGATGTTGAAAGAGCAAATTGTTTACTGTCAAAATAAATAGTTGAAAATAAATCGTGGGTTACCGAGCGTTTTATTTTTGCTGATTTTGACAGGGCAGTTGGGATATAAATTAGATGAAGATTTGTCATTTTTTCTAAGGGAACCTGGGTGGCAATATTTTCATGGATATAATTATGAAAAACGATGTTATATATTTACGAAGACAAATAAAAAATAAAAAATTTAAGAAAAATAGTGTTATAGAAAATACTTTTAACATTGAAACAGTTTATTTACTACGCAGGTTTCTTATACCTACGCTTTCATTTAAAAAAAAAGTCTGGCCAACTTATTTTATTTCTATCATACAAATTGGGTAAATATTCAAGCAGGTAATTGGAATACAGATATTAACACATTTTTATAACATAATAACAAAACTACTTGCTTACATTTAATTTCGATAAAACAATTTTAATCAAATCTCTAAAACAATTACGAATCAAACAAAACAGAATCAATTCTAAATTTAAAATCGGACAAGACAGCAACTTGCACTCAGGCGCACAATGAAAGATAAACCAAACATATGCACTGCATTAACACATCTGGGAGTTTGGTTCGGAAGATAAAAAAAGTATATTATATCGAATTTCTAAACCTCGCTTTGCCATATTTTTTTTTGCAAAATCATGCGGGTGCTTTGTTTAATGATTTTCTGGATTGTTGTTTTCTTTTGTTAAGTGTTGGACCAATTTTGGAGGTATTGAATGTTTAGAAGCTTATAAAATTATAATGGTATGGTACAGATAGGTGATTTGAATCCTTAAATATGAATGGATAATTACTTATTTAGAAAAGTATAGAATTCTAGCGATATTCTCTTCAATATAGATAATGAGAACGCGTAAAATCAATTTCCTGTTTTTGGACTTTTTCGTATTAAATGAATTCAAAAAAGCATGAAACAGTCTCAATGAAAATGTTCGTAATGATTTTATAGGTCTAACAATGAAACCCAAGCTTCAGTATTATAATCTTATCTAAATCAAACCCTAAGTAATTAGAATGCATATTGAATTACGGATGGCGCCTTTCAGACAAACATTACAAAGCCATTTTGTCTCTGGTCAAGTGTTGCCAGACGTCTGCCTGCCATAGACAATAATATCTTTGTAGCAACGAGTGCTTGTATAAAGCGCATTGTGGCCGAATCAATTAGCCCATAATGTAGCCATTGTGAAATACGCGCGTAACATTGTCTTAATGTATCTCTCTGGTATATCGTTAAATAATTTTTATAGTTCTATTTATGGTCGAACAGAATTTATTGGCCAGATATGTTTCAGTAGCGCTACGGTTTAGAATTACTTATTCAGTTGCAGCGACACGATTTATAGGTTTTGTTTCTTGGTCGTTAAATAACGGGTGATAATGGTATTGCTGGATATCTATTTTTAATATTTTAATGAAAATCTCCAGGTAGTGGTTCTAAAAATTCTCAAAATGAATACAAGAACACAAATATAAAATTAAAAACAAGGGGTATTCAAAAATAATGTTGACGACTTACCTGTCGCTCAATTAAGCGTAAAGAAAACAACCTAACATTTATCACCTGTTGATGAACAAGCGACATCCCAAAACCCGGAATGTGATATCATATTCCACTAAAAAATCTAAACTGAGAACATCAAAGAAAAGTGCATTGACACTACCGTAGAAATTAGAATATACCTAAAACACGAAATAAATCCATTATAAGATATGAGAAACTTTGAAGAGGCAGTCATTATTGTGGAGTAACCCAAAACCTACACATGTGTCACATATCGTCCAGGATTGCGATGCCACATGTGAAAATAAAAAAAGACAAAAATCTGTTGTCACTACACCCTAAGGTATGAACAATGCTGCTCATATCTTTAAACCACCAAACGATATTAGACTCTACACCTAAATGAAAAGATTGCAAATCAGATTGAGTCAAAAAGGATGTACGGTCGATTTCATCGAAACACCGAGTCTCAGATGATTTTTTGTGCAACCTTCCGTAACCTTTAGCCTGTGACATGGATTGTAGATTAGGCATATTGTTGACCTTTTTTGCTTCCATTTTAGTTGCACGTGTTTTCTTTTTTCAAATCCCCTCGTTTTGAAGGGCTTTTTGTTTTTGTCGATTGTACAAGATTTGCATGTGTGCGAAGTTTTAATGACATGAGAATCTGAACAGGACATTTACAAACATTTATTTAAGACTTACGTTGGATTTTAAACCTAACAGCAACGTACCAGATGTATTAGATTTATTGATTCGCTAAGATTTTTTGCTGTAAAGCGAACGGAAGTTCTATTCTAATATTGGAGTCGCTCATCCAGCCGTAGAGGCCGTTGACAAAATTAATGTTTTATTATGAAACAATGAACAGAATGGTGTTTCTGATAAATAATGCGTGGCCGCTGAGATGAAAGATGTCCGCAGTCATAATGGCACCCGTTGGAACCGATGAAATATAAAGTCAAACAAGTGGAAAAACTGCTGATTAATGGCCATTGTTTAAAATATCCCAAGTTCAAACTAATAGCGAATCTTAGAAATAATTGCGAACAAATTTAATAACTCTGTATCTAAACTATCTGCCATCGTTTAAGAAACACGTATAACGATATTTATTATTACTACATAAATTACGGCACAAACTGCGCATAAAAGACATGACAGTTTTAACAACACAATAAACTCTACAGTAAGATTCTCTAAATTGAAATTAAGAGTGCCATTACCAAGTTTCCTAATTGGGTGTGAGACGAGGCTTTGGTTTCTAGGAATCTCCATTTCCATACTATTAGAGGTGGAAGCGACTGCCATCACAGATTTATGGGCAAATCTCCGAGATGTGTTACGAATAAAAATAATAGAATTGTCGTGTCTAATAATACAGCGGCCGTTTCCGTTCGCTTTTAGTTTATTTTGGTGGACGTGAATATTATAACTCTCATTCAGATGCGCGAGGTTTTCATACTTTATTGCACGTTTACAACGATTATTGTTAATGGATGATAATGCAGGGTTGTGTTTAATTGGTTTCGCTTTAAGTACTGGTTTTGTCGCTATTAACACCGTTTTATTGATTGTGAATTGTACGTGTTGAGAATTGAATGTTGTAGCGATTCACATACGAGTTTTAAGGTCGTTTTACTTTTTAAGGTGTATTTTATTATGTTTACTTAATGTTGTTTAACCAAACATAACAGATACAACAAAATTGACACTTTTTTGTTTAAACTTACAAGTAATTTGACACTTACGATGCTCTTTAAAAATTAATTTTAATTTACAACTAGGTACTTTTGATTACATGACGAACTCAAGATGTCAAGCTTCTTCTATAGAATAAAGAAATAAAAGACGGGAATTAAACATTTTTTTTCGTGTTTTAATATCTGCAAAAACCTACGTCAATTAAATATCTAGGAGGTACATTATAGGAATATAATACGACATTACATAGATATAACACATACTTACCCATACAATTATATTTCACTATCATTACCAATTTTAACTCCATTTTTTATTAGGTTAGGAAAAAAACTATCGTCAATCACGAAAAGCTTTCAAACGTTTATTAAATAACCCGATTCAAGATTGAGAATCACCTATTCAAAAGGCTTCTTACAGGATAGGTATATTTAGCTATACCCTACAATGTACGAGTACATAGGCTGATGATGATGTTGAGGTTGCGGAATTAAGTAATAAAATCCGTAACTAACCAATTATTTTCGACAGACCCAATACCATACGCAATCATCATATTTCAACTACAATTTAAAATATTTCTATATAAGTACGTCAGAAACAAAAAGAAAAAAAATCATCTTCCAGAACATCTTAATCCGCACAAATGAGCTATTCCCAAACAAAACGAAATCCCTATGACTAATGTTCTTCGTCTCTTTCCCACATACCAGAAGAACAATAACAGAGACCATGATGGATGCTACCGGTGCCCGCTCAAAAGAAAAGAGATCTAATGTAGACGATAATTCATAAAAAAACAATAATAAAGGGTAATTTTGTTCGGGACAACATTGTTCTCGGTTGATTTAGTGGGCACACGTGGACTGTTTTTTAGTATTGTTAAGACGTTTGTAAGTAAATTTGTATTTGTGTGAAGACTGATATTAACTAAAAATCATATCATAAGATTAGGTAAGCTATATATCAATAATAGGTATGTTTCCAAAATATTTAAAATACAGGTTCATTCCTAATAAATCTAATAATGCTGTCAGTTTTCAAAGGGTATGATCAGACCATCAAACTGAACAACTTTCTCTATTGGATCAACATCGAAATCGCGAAAAAAATCAGCTGTTCCATACAGTTGAGTGGAGTAATTGCGACGTCAGTCCGTAGAAGCACACACGGTGCGTCAATCCGTCACCGTGTGTGCTTCTATACGTGCGGTTTCATACAACTCCTTGCTTCACAAATGACGGAGTGACGTCTGCCGCCCCATCAACGCGTCATCGTGTTTGAAAGCGCTTAGATTTCCAGGTTTGTATTGAACTGCTGAATTTTGTCGCGATTTCGATGTCAGTCCCATAGAGAAAGAAGCTATTCAGTTTGATAGTCTGATAATGTCCTTAAAAAATCGTCAACATAGTATGAAAAAAAGCTAGCCACAACTATACGTGATACATAATTCCATCCTGAAACCTTAAAAGAGGTAGGTGTATCAAAATAAGTTACGTCAGGATCATAGCAGATTGCGATCAATTGTCTCCGCCTACCCTATATGGAACACAGGCTGAGCGTGAGTATATATTTATGTCCTTGCTACAACTATATACAATTATACAAGCTTAAATACCCCAGAAAGGGTTTATGGTCGCGAGTTTATGTATAAGTGTATTAACAGACCAAAACTGTTTGTTTTCGTTGCACGTCTAGCCAGATATACTTATAATCCACGAAACTAAAAGAAATTAAACAGTGCACAGCAATAAAAACTTCATCCTTCTTAGAATATAGAACACTTTCGCTAGTACATACTGATGTAGAACGAACCACTCCTGTTTTATTGTTGGAGCCATATTTTATGACTGGATTGTGTACAGATTTAGAATATGTTATGGACCTTTCACGTTAGAGGATGCTGTCGCAGAATGGTTCTATTGTTTCGTGTAAATTATTTTATGTTTGGAAACAAAATTTTGTTATAAAGCGTCTCATTAAAATAACCTAATCAGTTCGTAATGCTTATCTGCTTTTATAGACTTAAATACATCGCGGGATTTTTGTAATACCATACATAATATTTCACTTAAATGCAAATAAAGATTTCCACAGTCAACAGGTAGGCTCGGTACCTACTAGTATCTTGTAGTATGTAGTTGTGTGTACTGTCAACGTGTCAACTTATCGAAAACATCAACATAATTGTTTGCATAAGATTGAGAATAACAAACGCTTGTCAGATAACATGAAGAATTTTCACATATCGTCGTCGTTGCGACTTTCGCTGCTAAGCTCAAAACAGTGACATTCGCGCAGTGCTAACACTGTGGAATGCTATACAATTCAGACTCAAGGTATGAGTCATGCGCACTGTGGCCCATATGTCGCTGACCTACCAGGTAGGTCGTCAGCAGTTAAAGTGTTACACTTGTGCGAACTGTAAAAGTGATGGGAAATTGATAATTTGCCAACTGTTCATGACTACCTACATAAGAAGAGTATTTTTCTAACTGTAGAATAGCCGTGAAATTGTTGTTATTTTGACATGGGAGTTTTAGCATTCTATGGAGGACATCATAAATTATGCATTAACATAAAAAAGTGGGTTTCGAAAAAAGTGTCACTAGGAGATCTTAAAGTCGCAATGACGATATCTTAAACGAGATTAGTATTAAACTCGTTTACTTTTTGAACAAAAGATTAAAATTAATTTTAAAATTCCACTTCTGAAATATCAAGTGGCTCCATCCTATCGACCACTTTTTGCATTATTTAATCACAAATGAAAGTCTATTCCCAGCGGAGCTTCTTAATTGTTATTACATCCTGTAGATTTGTCACAGTATTTTAGTGTTTGAAATCTGAATCGTAGCGGTTTTAAGCGATTAGTATGAAAGTTCCTTTACATTAAAGATGGTCGTGCGCACTCTCCACGCATAGTGTTCAATCATACGACTGTTCTTGCTATCTTTGAGATTAAAATGAAATTTTTATGACTTCAATTTCGTTATGCCTAAATAAAGATCCCGTATAAAAGATGTTATTGATTATTTATGTCTAAGAATGTGTTAACTATGAAATCCGATAATATTCTCGTTCTATATGCAAATATGTATTTATTTTATGAAATTTATCGTGTAATATTTTTATCATCTTATTATGACAGGAGTCCAAACGTTATTAAAAATTTACATTTAAGTTAGACACAGTCATTTGTTTGATTCATATAAAAACTACACTTATAATAATTTTGGTATCGCAGATTAGTTAATAGATCGTTATCTATGCAAACTATGTATTTACATTAATGGTCAGTTTAATATTAGGTGTCATATTTTTATTAAAGAAAAAATCCAAACGATTTCCCACCAACAATTTATTTGACATCCGCATAACTTTATTGTTATAGCACCTCAAGACACGGGACTAACTAAATGTAATGACGATGTAGATTCCATTAACAAAAAAAACCTTAACCGAAAAAAAACTTACACAACAATAACTATTGTGTTACCAGTTGCAATCATTAGTATTGATGACGCAAACATTACAACTCAAAACATCGACATAAAAAAGTATTAAGAGCCAATCAAGTACGTACAGGAGCTCACAATGCTATATCTAATAAAGAATAAGATGTACACAATGAAGTATAACCACGTAATAAAGACTGGAAGAGCAGTCACAAAAGTGGTAAAGAGCTTAATGATTCGGAAGAGTGTTGTTGTGCGGAGCGTGAGCGTGGAGCGAAGCATGAAAATTACAAACGGAGCTCAATCGCGGCCGATCTTTTGTGTAGCACAATGTGAACGGGCACAATGCACGGTCAAGGACTTGATGGTGAAGGACAAAGGGTTGCGAGATGAGCTTTTTGGGATTGCGCATGTGTGTTTTTGAAAAATGTTAGATGTTTTGTTCGTAACGATTTCATAGCAGGTACCCGACTAAGACATTAAAAATCACATTTAACAAAATACTTTGTGATAGTTGCTAGTTTTCACTGATAAAGATACATTTGGATTTCGTGAATATATGTATTTTAAGACACTTATGAAAACGAAGTCATTCCTAATCTAAAGTCCTAAGGGTACGTATAAGCTTGAGCAAAAATCTGTAAACACAATATCTGAGTCACAGCCACACAGTCGTTTAGGGCATTGTACGCAAGTTTAGAAGCATCAAAGTGAGATCAACGTGAATAAAGGCCAAGCTGGACCAAAGCGAAGGGGTAGTACACAATGTCGGCGAGGTCCAAACAAAAACTGACAACACAATACGGAGTGGCCCAACAACAGTGGCCGCTCATAAATCAACCTCCGACAAAAGTAACAATGGTATTGAGGGTACCTTATAAGAGATCTTAGCATTGTGTTTATTCTTTGATGTTCACTAATAAAACCTTTGATTAATATCGTATGGACGGAACCAGTTGGTATGCAAATAGAGGAGGCACAAAGGTTGGATTCCTCAGTAGTCGATCACACGTGCTGGGGTGTGGACAAAGACGCTAATGTTACATCTTCTTCACAATGCTTTTGTTGGTGGTAGACGGTATTCTTACAAGCCGTGGGCAAGTAACGACTTGACCGATTAGATACATATTTTTAGTTCGTTCAGCAAATGGTTTCTTCTTTAACAAGTAAAGGAGATTAGGTTTGACCATCTGAGATTAAACTACTTCAAGCTTGTTGTACATAACATACATCTAAACTATTATAAAACTGTAACTGAAGTGTGTCTGTACATTGAAGATATTTACAAAAATGAGATTACGATATGATTTTAGGTATCCCTGACTCGAAATCAACTTTTTTAGAAATTGTCTGTCTGTTTGTTTGTTTGTTCGCGCATCAGGCAAAAACGAATGAACAGATTTTGATGAAACTTTTTTTGTTTGATAGCTTATGATCTGACTTAAAATCTGGTATATAATTTGTGCGGACAAGTCGCGGGTAAACACTAGTAAATAAATATATCTTTATCTTTGTGTCCATAAGCTCACGTCATTGTCCCAAGAGGGTAGGCAGAGACTAGGCTACGCCACACACCTCTCTTGCTTATTTCAAATACAGAAATTTATTGTATATTTCAAAGTCAAAGATCAACTTATAATGACAATAACACTAGTTTCATTTTATAAATATGCGGGAAAACCTCTGGAATCAGCATTTTTATTTATAGTAGATATCTCGTATGATATGGGTCAGACATTTTGGTCGCTGACCCTTAGATAATCTTGACTTTTTTACGGATCAATTGTTTTATTGTTTCCACTGAGGTCATCTTATCAGTTAGATTGTTGTCGTAAATTTAGGTTAATGGAGCTGATTATGTTCGCTAAATGTTTCATGTAAACAATTATAGTTTTGTATTAATAAACATTTAAAATCTATCTATCTAAAATTACAGTTTTCATGTATAAGAAAGTGTTGTGAGGTGAGATTTAATGTGAATCCAGTTTTAAATCCATTTTGAGATAAAACACCCAAATTTTGTTTGGGTTTACCGATAAAACCTATTGCGTTTTTATGAAATGGTCTATCTATCTCGCTTTAATAATAAATAAATACACCTATACTCTTTTACTTCCATATTTCCGTTCTAAACGCTTTTTTATTATACCTATGTATGGTCTAAATCGAGATGTACCTTGATTCAGACCTAGATTTACATGATACGACAATAACAATTACCAACAAAAATGTTTAGTGTAAGTTTTTATAATAGTATCTTGTTGATAGGTGGAGATTTGTAATTAGCTTACAGTTATTTAATGATATGTTTAATTTGTAATCAATGCTGTAAATCTTCCTAAGAATAACAAAATAAAAATAAGTATATATCATTATCATTGTTTCCCTATTTCTTATAAACGGATGACGGAACGGGTTATCAGAATAAATGTCACTATCACATTCATTTTTGTAGTTCATTGTTTGTGAACTATTCTGCAATTGTTTCGTTTCTGTTTAGTTTGTTGACAATCACTTTTTTTGTTATCTTTAGTTGGAGACTGCAGTACCAATGAATGAATAACGAATTATAATATAATTTTATTGAAAAAAGGAGATTGAAGTTTATAATCATACGTACTATTAAGTTATATGAAAGAGGCTATTACCATAGTAATAATCGATTACTTAGGCCGAATTCGACCAAACTTAGATTTATAGAAGAGTAACAATACAAGGAACAATTTTGCTTTTGGTGTTTACACACCCCGTACTAAAAGAACCAATGTATAATTCACCTAAAGAAAGAGGTCGTTGTATCCGTACTTATTGCAATGTGAGGTTATACAGTTTTAATTTGGTAGGTTTCTTTTTATTATAATTTAATTATTTATGTGAGATTGAAATTTCATTTAGATTAGGGTTGGTAAAACGCAAAATCAGTTTACTCTATAGTAACCGGCGACTTAATCTAAGAATAAAATTTACTCGCGTTTGGTCGAATCGGGCCTTAGACATTAAACTCTAAGTGAGAGCGGTGGTAGCCCCTACAGTAGTAAGTTTGCGACTCAATGACGAGGCGACAGCGGTTTGATTCCAGCAGTGCGATTTTTGAAAATCATACGAGCGGTTCGGCAGTAGAAAATGTCAGAATTACTATGGAGATTATGCATCTTTCTACTGCCGAACCGCTCGTATGATTTTCAAAAATCGCACTCCTGGCCTGTACAACTCAGTTCTACGGAATGTATGTTGTATTTGGCATTATCACTAGTTCGGCGGTGAAGGAAATAAGTACATCGTGAGGAAACCTGCATACCTTAGAACGAAAGAAAAATACCGTAATATCTGAGGTATGTGTAGAAATATGGGCGAGCATGAGGCGAACACTATTGTATTCGATCTACCTACAGGGTGTAATAAAAGATCCTAGTAATACTTAAGGGGCACCCCCTTAAGCCCATCAAACTGAACAAATTTCACCATAGGGTCAACTTCGAAATCGCGAAAAAATCTGTTGATCCATACAAAACTCCATTACCTAACCGTACCGAATCGACTAGAATGTATGCTGATTTTTTATCGCAATTTCGAAGTTTGCTCCGGAGTAAAAGTTGTTCAATTTGATGACCTGAAGCACGTTATACCCTGTATTGATCAGCAAGTGTTACAATAATTATAAGCCTAAGCTGGTGATAAACCTCTCAAATTTTCACTTCATCTTATCACATACAATTCTGAAAAATTTATTTCATTATCTCGACATCACGATTTTCATCGTTTCCGGAGACTAGTAGAATTACTCAGCACCCATTATTAAAATATTATTCTTAAAATAAAACATATTAAAATTCTTGAAATGTTTACGATCTATCTAGATATTTTTTTCAGTAACGTCTGGCAAGTTTTATTGAAAATTAAACAGTCAGACGGACACAAAGCGAAATGGAACAACATCCGTTTCCTATCGCAGTGATTTTTTGTTGTTATTCTTAATACTAGACAACTATATTTTGATGATTTGTACCTGATATATAAACTAGGAGCAATTTTTAGCTTAAAAGTCCATTAAAACCAACTACATCATAATAAAGTTTATAAAGTTATACAGGGTGTTAGTGTAGACAGTGGCATTACTTTAATGGGTGATACTGAACAACTTTTCCTAAGGAACATAAGGAAAATTAGTAAATAAAAATTTCAACTTTTCATACAAACGTTCGATCAACTGTATCATTGCATTTGGTATGGAAAGTCACAATTTTTTTACTAGTTTCTTATAGAAAGTTCTTCAGTATCGAGGGCACAGTCACCCATTAAAGTATTGCAACTGTTTACCCTAACTCTGTAGTTATCTAATCTTCTTATGTTATCGATTCATTAAAAATGGTTTTCGAGCTAGCGTTAGTAATAACGTAAGCCCGTCATATAATGACATTGGTTGGCGTTGCAAAATTTTTTTAACCTAAACATACACATAATATAAATGCGTTTGCATTAACTAAATATTTCAGTAACAATTCTTCAACTTGTCAACGAAAACCAAATTTCCGAATATTTTAAATCAAATTTCATGTTTCATAAAGTGCACATCCTCTATACTTTCAGCAAACTCCCACATGTTTCAAATATTCATACAATGTTGGAGTTTGTTCCAAACACGAAGTCTCCTGAGAGAGTTCTTATGTTCAACGTCATAAGTGTGATATTGTTTTGATCCAGGGGAATTGGGACGTGGTTCGAACCATAGCTGAAATGTCACTACGCTTCGTGTAAGCGATAATTTTATTTCTCTTTGTTTCCTCTTCAGAAGACAGTGCCAACAACTTGGTCTATTTGTATTGAAATAATTCTTGTGTATTGGCTGAAATTTAAATTGTATTATTTTGAGTTATGTCATTTTTAAGAAAGGCTAATTATTCAGGTCAGAATGCGTCGGCACCTTGTCTTGATAGACAGTTAGTTACTTTACTGTAATGATGGTTAGTTTTTGATGGACAATCGTTGACATTACATGTTTCATTTTCAAGACAATTATGTGAGAACGACACTCGCTGACAATTTTTATGACATTATACAGAGTTGTTAGTGCAAGATTAATATTCATATGACCAACCACCATATGAATTTTCGTGGATGCAAAAAAATTCGATGTTTCACCGGAACCATACGGATGTGAAGTTACTATTTCAATAAGAATAATTTTAGTATTTTAATAATAGTAATTTTTAAATAATACTATTGAGGACATCCTCAAAAGATAGTGTGATAGATAAGCTATATACAGATCTGTATACAACAGTATCTTCATCATAAAATGTTTTAAAAAAGGTATTTAAATTTTAAACAAACCCTTCTAAATAAATCTTTCGTTAATAAGGTGACACATAAACAGTGTTTCTTTCTCTTTAATTTGGCATGCGCTTGCGCACGATGCGGCTTGTTGACTCGTAATATTGTCCAATTGTGCTTATCTTGTGATTATCGCCTTTGATGTTATGCACCAACGCCACTTTGGACATGTAATTAGAGCTTTTAAGATATATGAAGATTTTGTTATTATTTTGCTGTTTTGTTTTTTAGGATTCAATGTGTAGAAACAAAGCGTGATTGATAGATGCTAAGGGCCAATAAACTTTTAGTGTTCACTCAAAATATACAGTATCCTTTTAAATATGTTGACACATTTTTAAGAGGATGCTCTGATCATCAAACTGAACAACCTTCTTTATGGTACCAACAATAAATCGCGAAAAAAATCAGCTGTGCCATACATTTGGCTTAAGTAGGTTCGCAGATTTGTATGGAACAGCTGTTTTTGTTGTTGTTCAATTTGACGGTCTGAGCATCACCTTAAAAAAGTGTCAGGATAATAATAAGGAATCTTTCGTTTTTGTAGTAAGTAGTAAAAAAATCATTATCTCCTTTTCGACATTTAACCGTACACGGAGTAAAATATCTATAGTAGTATAATTATGTGCTGACTGTTTATTTTAGCTGTCTACTAGAACATTTTTGTTGTTATGATCTAATTCTGATAGCTCTACTTAAAACGACTTCATTGTCTAGTAGTCTTTCAAAATATATACCTAGTTGTTTTGTGTTGTACATATACTACTAATAATTTTGCAATGAGTACCTAAGTATAACAGTAAATTATGACAATGAAGTAAATATACATATATAGTTAACAAATAAGAACCAGACAATGGTTGACAACTATTGACAATATCATTAATCAATATCAAGTCAATAACATAGATCAAGTACATTTTAACGTACATTGAAACCTATTAATACATCACCGAAAAGAAACCTGTCATATAAATATACCATACATTAAAGAGATTGAAGGAAAAAATGATGGAAATATCATTATTAAGAGTCACACAATAGACTCTCGGCTCTTTGAAGTGACAAGAGAACCTAATCAATGGTTATCGAAGAAATATTTTCTTTTTGATGTTGAAAGAAACGAAGTCGGACAAACATTATAAAGCTCTCTAGATATTAAGTGTGTTGGACACAGGCCATTATATAATAGAGTTCTAATATTAATTCTGTGGACAACTTCTAATGAAAACATTGTTGTAGAGCTGTCTACAGATTTCAGTTCGATCAGATTATTAGTCTTTTGAAGCTAATATTTCGTTTATTTCAAAAGTCGATATAAATAATAATATCAAAATATTTGTATCCAAACAGAACTATAACTTTATCAAAGTGAAAATGTCTAATGATTTTATATTCAATAAAAAATAATTGAAAACAAAGTACAATTTGAAACAATGTCTGGCAGTTAAAGATAAGAAGGGTGTAAACTTAAATGCGGTACATACTTAAGGGGGCACTTCAGACCATGAAACTGAACAACCTTCACTATGAGACTAACATTGGAATCGCAAAAATAACAGTTTCTGATCTTCTTCTTCTTATCGTGTGGGCAAGCCCTAGTGACAGAGTCTATTCAAACCACCTCATGGCCTGTGACGTGGTTTTTATGTAACGACTACTACCACCAGAGATTGTAGCCGGGACCAACGGCTTAACGTACCATCCGAAGCACGGAATCATCTTTCTTTTCAGACAATCAGGTGATTCAGCCTGCAATTTCCTACCTAACCAACTAGGGAAAAACACACAAAGTGACATATCACTAGGTATCAAAAGCCCAATGCTCTTAACCATTAGACCACGGAGGCAGTCAAACGGGATCAAAAGTATGTTTAGCATTTATAAGTTTACTCATATAAACTCACCACTTGTACTCGTGTTAAGTGTGTTCAGATATTTTGATACCATAAATATATTAACCACTAATAAAGAGAGAAAATAAACTCCTTTTCTCGTCCTAAAAGCTTTAGCATTTACATCAATGTAGCCTTTAACAGCTAGAATCCCCAGTCAACATTCAAATATAAAGCCAAATGTAAGCATAATGAAATCTAATTTAGCAACAAGTCACTTGCCACATCAATAAACAATTGTGTAGCCAACAATAAGCTTTCACTAAGCCCATGTTTCAGGCGCAACAAAACACACTACTTTATTGACTTCAATGGGTTCCCTTACATTGTTTGTTGACTGGTTTCCGCACATAGAAGACTAGAGAGTCTGTTTTAACTTATGAAATATCTCAAATATCTACTAGTCTATTTTTATTTTTTTTGTAAAATGCATATATTTTCTTTTCTCTAAAGGAAAAGATCGTGAGAAAACCTGCATATGCAGAAGAAGTTTCTGATGCATATGTGAAACCTACCAATTTGCATTGGGCATGCGTGGTGGGAATAACGCCCAAAAACCCTCCTAGTGGGTAGGCCTGTGCCCTGCAGTGGGACACATATAGGCTGGTGATGATGATACCATTTTGTTTTCGTTAGTTTCGTAAAGTCCTAAATTGTATCGTAGAACATATTTTTAGCAGTTCACAACAAATGACAATCAGTCATCAAACTACAATTACGTATGTCGAAGACCTTAATTCGACTGCAATAACTTTCAGTTACAAGTGAAAGCAAAAATAACAATGCCATTAAATAATAAACTTAAGCTACAGCAAAGTTAGACAAAAGAAACTAATCACACCGTTATTATAGGACTGTAGTTCCAACTACCATCTTGTGTGAACCCAATAAGTGTGAGATGAAGTGGAATAATCGATTCGACAAACAAGAGGGCGCCGGTAATGCGTCTCGATTCATCGACGTACACAATTCGATGGAGACATTCGTATTAGGATCGATTCCGGTGATGTGTTCACTATTGCTGTTATAGTGTTATTTGTAGGCAAGTGCTGTGATTGAAGAAATACATAATACAACCTTTGTACAAAAGATATTGATAACAAGATTGTAAATTTTAATGTAGAACTTTATAAAATTCTCATTATAAAAGTGACATTTCATACTAACTCCTTTGATAAGTAAGATAGACAGTTGAAACTACGAACGCGTCAAAAAAATTATCACCGAACTCTTGGGTGATAAAACATGTCGGTATACACGTACACAGAGATAAGTTGTACGGCGCTTCACACACACCAACCTAAGAAAATTATTTTGTTTTGTACGGTAGAAGCGAGAGGCTCCATCTATACATATAATTTATCTAAGATTAACTCAATCATTAGACTTATTTAAGTATAATAAATGCTGAAAAAATAATTAGAGACTTCAGAAAATGTTACATCTTTGTGGGATAAATTCTGGGGAAACAATTTCAAGTCTTGCGTGTATTTGTTATACCTATACCTAAGAAAAGAAATTGAGTAGTCATAATTCATAAATGAACTTAGGTATAAACGTTATATGAAACGGTTTACAAACGTACCAAATACGACCATGTTCGAACATTTGAGATTAATGGAAATAAAAGTTTTCACACAAACAGTCCAATCAATGAACGCGACAATCGACACTATGTCGCTAGAAAACTTGTAGTGTAGGGACTCAAGTTACTGAAACAATTAAGCGTGAGAATTGCAGAAAGCTAAGATTCGCAAATTGATTAATGACAAAGCAGTTGCTAAGACATACAATTTACAAGAATTACTGTTGTCACAACACCGACAATCTAAACCATCAAATCTCATTTACACAAATACACGAGCGACAGTATTGTGCGACGACCACAAACAAGCGTTTCACAAGCCAATTACCATCATAAAGCCAACCGCAACACTAAGTACTACAAAAACGTTACAAAATTAAGCCGAAATTCTAAGTCGAAACGAGCTGTTAAACGAAATGTTTTAGCGCATTACGCGGCTTTTGACAAATGACCGCAAATTGTGATTGTGACTCCTTGAAAGGGTTAATAATGGCTTAGATGGCGTGGGATTGTGTCGAGACTGAATGTAATTCAGTTAGAAAGCTCGCTCTTGTACGTAGATTGAGCTATTGTGAGTTTGGGTAAACAAGGCGGTTGGATTTGGTGGAATAGATGTGTCAAGTCAAATGTAGTTTGATTGCGAACCCTTGGAAACAATAGAGCATTGATGTTGTTTAATTTACATTCGAAGCCTGGGTAATACTGAAAATGTTCCAAAATCTCGATATGTGGCATTAACCACTATACGAGAAAGCCAAAGCAAAAGTCCAAGTTACAGGCAATTTAATTTTTTCAGTGACAATTGAATGGGAATTTGATAGGGTCCTTCTTAATATGCTGACACTTTTTAAGGGGATGATCAGACCGTCAACCTGAACAACTTTCTCTATGGCACCAACAACGAAATCACGAAAAAAAAATCAGCTCTTCCATACAAAACTGCAAACCTACTCGAGCCAAATGTATGGGACAGCTGATTTTTTTACGCGATTACCGATGCTGGTTCCATAGATATAGTTGATCAGTTTGATGGTCTTTTAAGGAGATGATCTCCTTAAAAAAGTGTCAGCATATTAAGAAGGAACCTGTATGTACTTAATACTCTTAAAACAACTGAATGGTATTATTTATAATTATCGAGTAAAATACGATACTTTGACAAAATAAAAATAAAACATTTTTTCTCAAAAACATATCATTACAGGAAAAATAAAACAGGGCCATATCGGTCAAAAATACAACGTGCAAGCTTCTAGATGAGTTAACCCTAAAGATTCCGCCGTCCCCTTTTATCCCTCAAATGATATTTTATAGGACAAACACCGGGGCAGACCGCGGTGCCCCTGCAAAAATACTATGTGTCTGACATCTAAATTATTCACAAAGGTGTAGTGGCTTTCCCGAGGCGACCTTATGAATAAAATATAAATCATTCGATATTATTCGATGCCAACTTTTGGTGTTTTTCTATGGTAATTTAGTCAACTACAATTTAGTGTTCAAAGTTGATATTTTCGATTGGCTTGATAATAATTTTTTTTTTTGTTATTTCCTCAACATTTATTAGTTTGTTAGTGGATTAAGTTTCGGTAGTTTCATCAATATAAGCGACGATGTCAGTAGTTTCCGCCGTTAATGTAACAATAAGTGACCGGGTACCCAAGGGTCTTGAGTTCTCGTCTCCCTCCATTGTAGAACATTGAAATGTACTTTAGATGTACAAAACAAACGTAAAGATAGTGCTCGTAAAATTTTGCCTTCAAGTTAAATATTAATTGTTTTTAGATAATTTACAAAGTATTCCCCGTTTCCCCGGTTTGGAAGAGTGCGGGTTGAAGTCCCGCCCGAGACAAATTTGTCAATCTTTAATTTGATTCGAAACATCACAATATGGCTGTAACATGTTTAAAATCAATAATACAAAGTATTTGTAGGGAAACGAGGAAAAAATTACTTAAAAAAAAGTGTAGTCAACTAATCGCAAATGTGGCAAAGTCTTGTCGTTCTTTCATTTTTATTATACATCCACGATCATCAGTGTCATTCGCTGCTTGAAACGCATGATAGAAGAAGGCTCATGATGATCATTTTTAGGATTGTTTTTTTTTGGGCATGGGCCCACCACACATTCCCAGTTTCCACCACTAACTCCTGTAAACCAGGATTAACAGCGGGGACCAATCACAACACAAGTAATGAGCCCGGGGGATGACTCTTATCTGTCTTGAAATCCGCAATGAATTGGTTTTGGTCTAAAATTGCTAAACTTATTTACATTTGATGAAACAAAATGTTTTGAAATACTTACATGGTGTGGTTACTTGCAAAACAATGTCCCTAAATATCCAATTCAAACCGACTTCCCTACGTAGATAATGTTACCGAATCGTCGTCCGAAATACCCCTGAGATTTGACAATAATTCTCGATAGCTCCTTCATTCTGCTCCCAATGAATACTGAATTTGAACCCGACTCAGTACATCTTCTTAGACACAACCTATTTCAATTTAGATTATTGCTTCGCTGCTGTTCTTGAATGCAATATCTTAATAGACCTCTGAATCTGCTTCTTTGATTAATTGTCTCGTATTTTGCTTGAGAGGGATTACGGTTTTATATACGATTCGGCATTTTAGAATTCTAATAGCTCAAGCTTTTATATTGACAACGAGATTATAAAAAAGGTCTGATCTAAATGAAGACTTGAAAAAACAAAAATACTTCTGAAGCTAATCTCGTTCATGTGATCTAGAACAATCTAAAATTAAATGAGTTATCGTGAACACAAAAAAGCCTTCATTTATGCAAAGCACTGGTAAATTCGAAGCTCAAAGATGAATAATGAAATTGTACTGTGTATTTAATTCATTGACCTTCCAAAATTAACAGAGATAACAGCTCACAAAGGACCGAATTGAAAGGTGCCCCTTTCACTGATTCGCCACTCTTTAATCTTCCATCGAAACAAAACTTGGGCTCGTAACAGGATTGTCTGCCCGTTCATTTACTTAGCAAATTATTCTTTGTCGAACGGAAGAGATGGCTTTGAATCCATTAATTCCGTGATGGGGTCACAAAGAGGTGGTACGAATTAAAATAATGTATTCTACAACTTCAATGGGGATCCCTCCGTCCGGTGCTCGCTGTTATTACAAGAATAATGTATTTAAATCAGAGTCTGCTTTCAGATGAAGATGTCTCGCTTTGTGAGTCCACCGAATAAGTGATCACGTACGGTGCCATTAGGATGTGTTTTATGTGCAAATTATAGGCTACCATTTTTAAACTCGCTCGGGTTTTGCAGACGTGAACAATTTGAGTTCGTTAGAAAAGTTTTAATACGGGTCTCATTGTGTGCATTCATGTTTATGCTTGCACAATGTTTCGTTCGTAGCATTGACTAAATCGACTTCATTGACTCTATTAATTGCAAATCCTGCTGCAGAGACAACCGTATGTACAAACATCGAATTAATCCCCACCATCAAAAGGGTGAAACTACCCTCTGTTAACAGATAATTTTGAATATGATCACCCCATCGGCGAATATTTCGGAACATTTCGACATATTTATTCTGGTGTTTATTTTGAAGCGTAATATGTCGTGTTCCACTTTGATGTCGTGAAATCGCTTCTGTTCTTTGTCAGTCGCTCAAGGATTTACATCTATTCCGTCTATCGTTTGATTTTGTGTTTTAGTGTGTCCTATTTTTGGTTTATTATCCTTTGTAACTTGATAGGGGTTTATAACTTTTCGTATCTGTGTTGTCTCGTATAGAATTATTGCATATGGTTGGTTGGAGTTTGTTTGGTAGCATGAATGGTTCATTATACGTAGGGATACTTTGGAAGTAGATAATATTTGCGATGTACACCATTGTTTATGATTTGGACAATTGTTTGTGTTACTCTGTCAAAGGATGTGCACTTGTTTGTTTATGACGACGTTCTGAGGGGAATGAAGTTGTTTAAACAATGTGGATTATTGCTTGATGCACATTGGTTTCTATTCTTCATCAATGCTGTTTTTCTCAGAAAGCGATCGACTTGTACAAGGCAAGTGCAAATTTTCATTAAGAATATAATATTTTGAAGGATTAAATGAAATGTTCGAAGATCCTTGAAAGCTTTAAAGCAACTGTATGGAAAATGTTGTAGCATCTTAATTCGAGCTTTGGGTTATTTTTTATGCAATCCGATTATTTTCTATTTTTTCTGCCCTTTTTTTCTTCATTATGACTTGTACGCCTCCCAGTCGTTGTCTACTCAGCTGTTACTGCTGTAAATTGCAATAGTAAATAATGTAAATATGAAGGCTTCAATGTTGCCGTTCAGTTAGATATGGGTATTATTTTATGGAAATCTTGACCTTTTTCTGTGGTAAAACTTATTTAACTCTAAAATATCGTACATAACCGCGATATTTCAAAACATAGCGTCTATTTAAGAGGCAGCAACAATTAAGGTATATACAGGCTAGACTCGTCGGCGATTTTCCGTAAACAAGAGGGCCTGATGAGTGCTCTATTGTACGCGTCCTTAGGTCATTGCGAAACGAAACGCGGAACGAATAGAATGTGAAACTAATAATAATAATGTTTGTTTTTATGTCTGGAATTTTTTCTGATATATATAAGTGATTAGATGCACGTGTAGGCTAGGCTAGGCGCATAGGCTTCCGCACATTGCAGCGATATTATCGAGCGATATTATCGACAGCGATATCGCGACACCTTACACACTGCAGCGATTCCGCGATTCGCGTCACGCATGCGCCCTTCACTGAATGTAGTAGAAAGAGCTTGCGTCAGGTTGCGATAATATCGCGGCAGTGTGTGGGATCGAGCGCATCCCCATACAAAATGTACTGAGAACAATTATCGCAAAATCGCAGCGATATTATCGCTCGATAATATCGCGGCAGTGTGTAGGATCGCGCGCGTCCCCATACAAAATGTACTGAGAACAATTATCGCAAAATCGCAGCGATAATATCGCTCGATAATATCGCTACAATGAGCGGAGGCCTCTATACAAACTTAAGAGCTGTCACACACGATGACGGACTGACGTTTGCCGCTCCGTCAGTGCGTCATCGTGTGTGATCCCACTAAGGCAAATGCAGCGTCGAGTGTACGAGTTTGGATGAGTGACCGCTTTCAAAGGACTATATCATCTCGAGCTACTTTAAATCAAACAATTGTTTCCAGAAGAATGACAGATGACTAAATTGTTGGTACTCTAAGTTAGATTTAGATGCCTTCAATAAAATGTTGATAGCTTGAAAAAATATGCTTGAAAATTATGTTGTTAATGAAATAATGGCTTGGAAAATTAACGACGTGTTAAGCACTAACTTGTTTCCCCCTAGACGTCTGTACTGGTAGAATCTGGCCCGCACCTTTATGCACAGTGACGATAACATCCTAGCCGACGTCGCATCGTATTGTGAATCGTGCAAAATAAAGGTTATAAAGTATAGAATATAGGGTAAAAATTCAAACAATGGATCAAACTACATAAGAGTATTTCAGTCAAGATTTCAGACTGTCACCGTAATTCTAGATTATAGCTAGACAATGAAGCTTACCGGTGATTGATGCATTGTTCCAGTGATATTAACAGTATTGTTTGTGACGAAATAATCATAATGTCGTCTCATTATAGTCTAGGGGTGCTGAGACGAGGTTGGTATGGAGACGGATTTTGTTATAGGAATGGGAGGCGAATTGATACATGATTTTTTTAAGTGAAACTTTGTATGGCTTTGAAATTCTAATCCGCTTTTCGTGTGACGGAAGTTCAAAATTTAAATTACGAGTGCCATATTGACAGCTGCGATTTAGTTTTCGGAAAAAGCGCGCGAAATCGGAAGATAAGATGACTTTATTTAAAGACTATCTCAAAGAAGACTTTATTTAAAGAAAGTTTCACATCTGCCAGGCGTCCTGTGACAGCCAATTTTTTTATTATTTTATACATGTAAATGCAAGCATTAAAATTCGATAAATAGAACATAGAATTTCGACGATCCCGTTGGGTATGTAATTTTACCTGTTTATGAATTTGTAGTACCTACCTACTTAATGAATATGTAGAAAAGCCAACGTCTAACACGCAAAACATCAGACTTTTTGTCACACATTCGAAAAATAAAACATCTAAAATTGCGACCCTAAAAAGACCCGTTTCGTAGAAAGAAAAATTCTCATTCTATATTAGTAAACCATCACGCCCACTTGACTCCCGTTGTCGCTCTCCCGATGGGTAATTTACCCCATTGTCAGTCACAAGAAAATGTTCTGCACAGTTATAAATTATCCTATCACTGGATGGGACACTTTCAGAATTTTCTACTACGATTTTTGTTCACTACGATGCCGACACGAGGATAATTTGGTTTAAACTATTAGTTCCGAGTTCCATACAGTCGCAAAATGTTTCACTTTTGATTACGATCTTGATATTAGTATTATTATTGTTGACTGAGCTATTGCAAAGCTTAATTATGACAAAGTGCGATCATTTCTGGCATATCGTGTTTTCCCAAATCTCACCCATATTTTTACACATAGTTCCGAAGTTATGGTATTTTCTTTTCATTCTCGGGAATTCATGTTTCCTCACGATGTTCACCGCCGAAAAAGTGATAATTACAAATACAACCTTACATAAATTCCGTAAAACTTAGAGGTACAGGCCAGATCCTAGGGTAACCGTTCACAAAATGCAATCTTGCCAATCTTAGTCATCTTTTCCACAAACTCTATTAACACTACAGAATTTTACCACTTTAACATCTCCAAAAAAAGTATGTTTCTCCCCTCCGGACGGAAAGCGTCAATTTTCGTCCCGCTGCGCTAAACGAAGTTCTTCGTCGACGAGAAAAATAGCATACTAAAATCGGGCAGTAAATAAGAAAGCCTCAGATCACATGTTTGTTATTACATGAGATCTGAGACCTTTTTTTACTTTCCTGGCCTCGGTGTGTAATCTACTATAAAGGCTTTTCCAGTAGTATCTACGTCAAAGCCATTATTACACGTCTTGTTAACGTACCCATATTCCTATGAGTTTTCGGGATTAGGGAGTTTTCTTGTAATTCTCTGTCAATAATTCTACCACCCTCCGACTCTCAATAGAGGCCAATTGTGGAAATGCAGTGCTGTTTTGACACACCATTTTCGTGTTTCCCTTTGAGGTTATTGCTTCTAATTTTTACATTTATGTAACTTTTTGGTCGTTACAGTTGTTTTGTGAACATTATGACTTAATGAAATCTCTGAGTACGGTATCGGAACAACTGTCTTTTTTAATCTTCTTTAAGTCTTTTTTTTTGTTTTACGTGTGCAAGAATTTTTCTCACTATAATTAGTGAATCTCACTGAGATTGTATGAAAATTGTCTATGCTCCTCCACTAGGACAAAATGCGGAATTGTGAATAGGTATTACTTAGTCCTTTAGCCTAATTGAGTGGTGCTAATATAAATATGTAAATCAGTTGAAAATAATATTTCACAGCCTAGCCTATCTAACCTAATTTTCTTTTCACAGTCCGTTATAAAAGTGTCTTATTGTGAACAAACTCTATTACAAAATGTAATAATTCACTTACTGATCCACGAGAAAATATTTCTCAAGAAACTTTTTCTTTGCTCTAACGCTTAAGGAAGAGAAATGTTTTTCTCGATTCATTGAATTACAGTCGCCTCACAATATTTCTATTTAATTTTTTTTTATTTTTCATTGTGCTTTCGAACGGCACTCCGCTTTTATTCGCTTATTTGATTTGTTATGCTTTTTATTCCATTTCGCAGTCGGCTGAAAATGTTTATTTACCTTTGAATTCACTTTTTCTTTTAAAATTTCTTGGTACAGCAATATTGTAAATTTTTACACATTTTGGACATGAAATTTGTATTGATACCTTAGTTAGTTAGTTAATACAACCACAAATTATAACAATGACTTTTCGTTCTGCCTTCGTAACGAATTACACAAATGTTTAGCGCTATCGTAAATAAACTGAAAAATTCGACGTATAGTTTCTAAAAATTGCTTATCCACTTGAGTGGTTATCGGAAAATATGTACATTGATACTACACGATGATAACTTGTAATTATGAAATACGAAGCGAATTCAATCACACCTGACATCTCTCCAGGCGACAATTTAATACACTTCTCATCCCACACATGGGCATGACATCAATTCACACATACAAGCATATAGGTATACTTCAGAAGTCCGTTCAGAAACCTTAACAGTTTATCTAAGACGGGTCGTCGGCAATTTCCTTCAACTAATAGATTTGAAGCTAGACATTCGTTTCGTCCTTCGGACTCTGATTAATTTCTAAACGGATGCGCATGTTAATATCTCGTATAAATTAGTCCTTAGCGACATGATGCTGGTTCGGTCAGTTCTGAATGATCTAGAGGAATTCGTTTCCTAGGGATAATCGTCTTGCTTACCTATTTGCATGCCAGTTTGTAACCGTAGTTGACGAGCTGTTACAGCGTTCTGATTTTAAATGACGAAACATTAAGTTTGTGTCAACTCTTCGCGAGTAAGAAGTAAATTGGAAAACTAAGCTGGAAAAATTTAGTATGACATACTGTCATCCATTCGATAGAAGAAGTAAATTCAGCTGTAAGAAGATACACCAATTGGACAAACTAAGTGTAAAGGTATGTAGGTAGTTATACCAGATGATTTTTTTCATCGTTTAGATATTTTCAGCGGTGGTTTTTTAGACCTTAATGGTCTAAATTAACCACCTCTATTCTATTCCATATTTTAAAAATGGCTGCCATCTTGGGTATGTGATGATTTTGCCAATGTCGAGTTTTTATAGCAAAAGTGCTTGACGTTGTACGGTTATATTGATATTTTGGTGACTTCAAGGGTTGTTCTTATAAAAGAACAATATCCTGAGCCACCACTGGAGTTCCACTGTGGACCGGGGATGGGGCAACTGAAGCGCACGTGACCACCCAATAGCAGAGCCAC
Source organism: Agonopterix heracliana (assembly GCA_963693445.1). Taxonomy (NCBI): domain Eukaryota; kingdom Metazoa; phylum Arthropoda; class Insecta; order Lepidoptera; family Depressariidae; genus Agonopterix; species Agonopterix heracliana. Next base: position 9,226,279 of record OY856321.1, read on the forward strand.
AGAGCAACTCATTAACCACCTCACAAAATGAACTAATATCAGCTGACGGCACAAATAAGGCAGGGCAATTTCTTCTAGATAATCATAAGGTATAATTATATTACTTCTAAATACATTAGACTTCAACTTGACATTGCATTAAAATCCAATAATTTTCCATCGAAGGGGTGCGCGTTCCATTTAACAAAAACAATTTGCCCTCAATTTGTTTGCGACATTGTTCTCCACCCCTACATCTCAGGATTGGAATCAGCTGTGCCCCATTGAACCTGTCGTGATGTTTTTATTTTGTTTCTCTTATTTTAAGTTGCTTAAGTTTTTGAATGTTTAAAAAGTTGCAGCAATAAAAAAAAAGTTGCGGAAAATAATTGTTAATTTCGTTTACTTGCAATATTTATAGAGCAATTTGTTAAAGCAATAACAAAAAACGTTGAATAAAGCACGTTTCTTGCATTCCAACCATAATTAAATTGTTTAATTAAATTTAATTGTGGTTTCATTGCAAATAATGATAACAATAAGTTTCATGAAAAAAATGAATTCATCAAAAAACCAGGTATTTTTATTTTTTTGGTTTTCGTGTAAAACATGTATAGTGTGAAAGGTACCGATTAGTTAGAACCGAATATTTCCCGCCAATTTGCCATATTGTTCACGTCACCGCGTGACGTCATTGTGCTTGTAATGGAAAGGAAATTTAATAGTTACGATGACAAACTTAACTTTTCTATTTCTATAGGTCTATTTCCTCTGACATAAGGGTGGAAATTCATTGTTTTGGATACAATTCGAAACTATTAATTCAGAGTTGCAAGTTGTCGACAGAAATGTGTTTAGAGATTTATTATTGTCAAGTGGAAATATTATTGATTTACTGTTTATTCGATTTTAGCTTTAACTGATCGTTGATAAGGGTGGGTTTTCTATTCACTGCGATGCGTTTGTTTTCGCGTCGTGTCAAATGGAAAAACGCCTGCATATGCTCACGATATTCCCCGAGAGGATAGTCAGAGACATTAAAAATAACCATGTTTAGAAGATCCACAATTCACTATCAATTTTCAAACTCTGTTCAGTGTGTTGCTTCTTTTAATGTCATTATTGTGGCGACCGCGATGGCATGAAGACGACGGGCACCATTACACACTCCCAACAAAACATAATAAAATAGAAGCAATAGGTCTCCTAAACAGTGTTGCCAACCGTACGATTTAAATCGTATTCATAGTACTTTTTGACCCTGATAAGATGTACGATCTCATATTGGGAATCGTTCGCAAAACATACGATCTTTTGAAATCATAGAATCTTCACAATAATAAATAATTTCCCATTAAATTCCTATGATTTTCACCTCATTTTTTGTCTCGGGCGCTCTTTAGAAAAACGTATCGCACTATGCTAGCGACATGACGTTTTGCGTGAAATATCACCGCCAACGATATTGATTTTATTTATTTTGAGTGATATTTTGGAAATAAATTGAGTGTGTTTTGGTTGGTTTTGTTCAGTTCGTAGTTGTTTATTGTTGAAATTAGTTGGTTCGTGTGGTTTATGTAATTATGTTTCAAAATCTTAGTTAATCTAGATTACGGTCATGAGTTATCACATATAGTCACAAAATATCATTAGGGAGGTAAGTGCGTCCTCGAGTGAAGAAATCCGAGTTCGTTTGGCACACTCTGGGTACACAGCCTCGACACGCACGTTGCTAAGTGGCAAATCTTTCCAGTACAGCATGACAAATTTTCATGCAATATAGCTGGTGCTAACATGAAAAAAGAAGACTAAAGGCAATATACTAAAGGTCACTAGTTCAATACTAAAATGCAGACAATAATTTCCCCATAGAGGGTAGCAAGGTTCTATCTCAACACAAGTTGCCAGGGCGGCACCTCGGATAAATTAGTTTATCGGTATAGAGAGCTACGAAAGAGACGGCAGTTTGGTGCGGTTCTCTCTATTGTAACACTGAATTTTTTTTTACATTTTCATAATGCATAATTACGATTGGCAATCTCTGTTTAGTATACATTCGTTGCGTATACTACATAAGCCATAATATAAAATAACAATAATACATATTACTTAATCTTCTTGCATAAATTTCCGAATCGAAGTACCGAATCAACATAAATAATCTTCAAAATAATGCCAGATTGTCTTAGTTACTGCAATATAAAAAATACGTATGCATGTTCACATACGTTTTTAAACCTATTTTTATCACATACTTTCATAAACTTCTGAGGATGTGGAAAAAAATCGAAATTGTATTATTATTTTCGTATATTTATCAACATAGTAAATACTTTTATGTATTTCTGTCGAAAACTAAATAGTAAGTACCTAAGTAAATTTTTCACAATTACGAAAACTTCAAGCGGTTTTTACACTTTTCAAAATGCAGGGATATTTCAAATATAGATACAGATACATAAAGTATCTACTTACAATTTTGATGCTTTCTCTATTTTTATTGCGATTGTCACTTCAGTAAACCATCTTCCTTTTGTCTAGTCGAGGGCAACAATTCAATTTTCAGAGTTACTGTGTTAGTGGCACTTGTTATTTTATCGATTTATTATCTGTTTAAATTAAAAGCCAATAAGTACCTAGGTTAAGTGTAAAAAAACGTGTCGACATCGTATCGAACACGATAATGTGTTTTTGGACACCAAATATTTAAACAGTACTTCGTTTCTGCATAATTGAACTAACGGATTTCCTGAAAACTTGTGATCATCAAAATCAATTTTTAAGTTATCGTTAGAGCATGAAGTTGAAACATAAATAAAATCCAAAACATGTTGCATTTAAATTGTTTACTTTTATTTAATTTGCAAAAACGATAGGCTTTAACTTGGCAGACGCTTTGAGAAAAGCTTGATTTAAACAAACAATGTCGATTTTAAACTAGACTATAATTAGGTCTAGCTAGATCCAATGTTTAACGATGGAGTAAACATAATAAGTACTGTAGATTACATTGAATCTAAAGTAATACAAACAAGTAGTTAATTATCTGGAGTTAAAGACAAATATACATCAAAGCAGTGCAAGAAATTCGTTTATTAGCACAACCAATGAAGACATTCCAACATTTGTATACTTAAGTTAATTGTATAAATCACAATTTACACACATACAAAACAAAATAGATTTCACTCAGACACACACAGAAATCACAAATCAAACATTTAACACATAAAGTTTGACTAGTACAATTAGAACTACCAACCCCTTCTAAGTTCTAATCAAAACAGACGATAGACATGATGTTGGGTGAGCGTTTAAAGGTCTGACTAGACTGGTTGATTCATCACATAGACTAGCGGACACCTTAAGTCCAAAGGAGGCAGAAACTGCAATTAGTACAATTAGTAGAGCCCAATTAGGTGCTTTAACGAAGCCAGTTTCGTAACTAGACTGAGAGTTTGGTGACAAATACGACGTTTGACGTCTGACCCGGGATAAGGATCAAGTGAGATACTGTTTGATTATGTTTGAACGAGCTGATGAAGTAATTAAGTCTGCCAATGTACTCAGGATCTTCGATGTCGATGAAAGCCTTAACGTTTCTCTTGGTCTTTTGTTTTTCTCTTCCAGTTCCTACTATTGGTAAAAAAGATCTAAATCTAAATCTAGCCTAAATGTTACCAGAAATGACAACATTCTTTTAGTTTTAAATATTACGATACGATAGGCTCACGAAAGAGATATTTCAGAATTATAAAGTACAGTAAAATTTGTACAAAAAAATCGAGACCAGAAAAACGTTGATTTAATTTTCACCTTTGAGGAATATGAAACGATTTTAATTTTAGCGACATTGATATAATCGTATCTTATAGGTTTAATGACTATTAGACTATGGGTAACCATCGGTATATTGTGTAATAAGATTTCCAGTACGAATGTTCTTTATTAATATTAAACTTTCTTCCACAGAAACATGTCATCTAAACGAAAGTCGCCACCGTCGAAATTGCAAGAAGGTGCAGCCGACACCGATAAGCCAGAGGCAGGCCCAGCCAACCCGGATTTCCCGGAACACCAAGAATCCGATAACGAACATCAGAACTATTACAAATTCTCCCCAAGCTCCTCAACTAGAAGCTCAATCAGCGAAGAAGACCAAACTAATTACGAAGACGAAAGGCCCAGTAAAAAGCAAAGATTCGAATCATTAGAAATGACAAATAACCTTCTAGTCCCATCATCTTTCCTAGGTCTACATCAAGTCAATGACTTGCAATCCCGAAGACGTGGTTCTTCAGAATGCAGTAGTCCAGGACCTGAAGCGAAAGTTTTGGGGCTCTGTAATAATAATAATTCATTGCTGAATCATAATAGTGCGTTATCGTTAGCACCGCCTCACAAGCGGTCGATGGATGACGTGCTAAAGAGATTAACGTCGAAAATGAACAATAGTACTATTAAAGAAGAAGATAGGAAGAGGCCTACTCCGTCGACGACGCCAGTTAAGCAGAACAGGTAACTTACCTATATTTTAAGTTACGTCTTAGGCATTTGTCCTTTTTTGGTAAATTTTAACAATAATTTCACTATCGGAGTCACGTTGCAGGGTTTGCCCCGAACACTTATCTCTCGCGTGGTGTTCACGCGATTTACATTTCAGCCTGCCGCGAGGCTCCAAAATCCTTCTGAGTTGTTCTTACTCAAAAACAATCCTCGAGATTGGATAGACACTCCCTTAAATCACTTGACATTGGCGGAAATGCGGTGCTAACGCACAAGCTAGAAGTCCATTAATTATAAAAAAAAAAAAAAAAAATCACTATCATATAGAAAAGTTATGCTATGCTTAACTGCAGCAGATACAGTATGGGATTCTATATCTTATTGCTATTTAAAAAGTTATTATTATTGAAATTTTTCTCTTAATCAATTAATCAACTAATGTCAATTATAATAAATCTTTAGTCACCTTCCTTTCGCATTATTAGCTTATAATCTAATGTTTTGTCTTTACATGTTTACAAAGATACACGGAAATTCTTATCTTTAGTAGATAATACAATTTATTATTATGAATCTCTGAAGATCAATTCAATGTTACTAATGCCTATAATAAAGTTTTGTATTGCATTGTCAAAGTGCAAGGTTCACATATTCTTGTCAACAAACCGATGAAGTCTACTTAGATATTTTACTAGAAATAATATGATCTATTTCACAAATTAAATCGATTCTACCGGGTACCACTCAAGAGGAAGTGAATTTACTGGCTTTCTGGAAAAATCTACACAGAATGATCAACTATTCGGTCCTAAAACAAAAATGTATGTGTGATTTTTTCGTCTTGACGGCCATAAGTAACATTAGGTCTTGAAATTTGCGTATTCTAGAAATCGAAGTACAGTCAGCAGCAAAAAGATGTATGCACTTTTACTACGTCGTAGTATAAAGATGTATACATACGATGTAGTAAAAGTGTATTCATCTTTTTGCTGCTGACTGTACAGTTAGACCTTATTTTTGTCGAGCAGAATTTTTTAAGAGCCTACTGAGCCTATTGTGCTGCCCTCAGTCGTATTTTTTTTATTTCTTTACAATTAAACAATTTTTTCCAAAAAACAAGAATGTCACATTGTAGTCCTGATTGACTTTCAATTTATCGAAACATTACGGATTATTATTATTATTATGTTTTATGCTTGTAGCTATTATCGTTATATCGCCAAAAGTGGGCACTTTTGGAGGTTTTAACGATAATAACTACAAACATTATAAAAACAAATCCGCAGTGACCCGATAAATTGAAAATCAGCAGTGACTACAATGTGACATTCCTGTTTTTTGGAAATATTGTTTAATTGTTTAGAAATAAAAAAAAATACGATTGGGGGCAGCACAATAGGCTCGGTGCAGCCTTAAGAGAAAATTTCGACAGAAACTCTTATACCTACCAACCGAAACACTGTAGGTTAACTAATGTACTTACACGACTAAAATAAAGCATACTTTACGCGACTTCCAAAGCCGTTCCAACAGAATTTAATTAGCCATAATATGGCTCATTAAAAACAATGTTGGGAGTGTAGACCACCGCAAGATCACTATTAAATGCGTTAATCGCCGGTTTAACTAGACTTTTATAGATATTCGGCGGTGGACACTTGAACCATGTGACGGAAATCGTAAATGGTTATGTTGTACATTCTGGGATATTCAGATTTGAGATGTTATAACTATGTTGATGGCCAGCTTTCTTTTCCGAGTTATATTAGATTACACACCGAGGACAGGAAAGTAAGAAAGGTCTCAGATCTCAGGTAATTGTTGACCGAGGCGAAGCCGAGGGGAGAAAAAATATATTTCTTCTTTTATGCCAAACCAACTGCAAAAACCAATTGTTATTATCATCATACGAGTATTAATGCAGCCTTAAAATATTTGCTGCAATTTTTTTAAATAAAACAATACTTGTTCAATAGGTAATGTTAGTATCAAATCTAAAGACAGACAGAAGAATCATTACTAGTTTCATTTTTAAACCTAAAATTATCGAACCGATTTCGAATCGATATTGTCAGATAAATGTGGTAGTTGGTTTCTGAATCTCATTGATGGCTGTTCTAAATGGATAAACATTAAATTATTTTCCTTGACAATCGATTTGGCTAGTTTTTTTTTAATGTTCGTAATAGTTGGAATAACGTTTTTAGACAGGACTTCGTTCGGGTCAGCTGGTTATTAAATTTCTGACTATAATCACTAAATCCGTTGTATTTTTGGGAACTATCGAAACTCTGGGTAGTCGGTAGTCAAGTGTTTTACACGCATTTAACCCTGCAAAGTGTTATGTGTGACCATAAAATTCTCATCTCCAAGCAGGTGCAGTTTTAAACGTAATTTTAACCATAGCCTGTTAGTTTAATGTATTTTAAACGTTAGTTTTATCAGTAAATCATTAAATTTATGGTTTGTTAATACTTGTTTTAGAAATTGTCTAGTCGTTAAATCGGTTTATAATTATTTTATATTTACCCTAAAACGTTCGTTGCCGTTTTTTTATACAACAATTTAAATTGTTGTATGTTTAACATAACGTAACGTAAATACTCACACTATTATGAAAAAGGGCACTAAAAGTGATTTCTTATATTTATATGCGTTCGGAGTAATAAATATAAGTGGTCAGAAACATTGCTACAACTTTTCGGTTTAAGAATGTAGTTGTAGCAATATTCACATTTAGCGATTTCGAGTTTAAGTGTCAATAACGCAGTGGATATTCTGAATCAACAAACGCTGTCAAAAATTTAAGGGGACACCGAAGCCTATTGTGCTGCCCCCAATCGTATTTTTTTTTTTATAAACAATTAAACAACATTTCCAAAAAAATATAATGTCATATTGTAGTCCTCATTGGCTTTCAATTTATCGACCCTCGATTAATATTAGATTATTAATTAGGTACCCTCTTAAGCAAATAAAGCATACCTAGCACTATAACTAGGTTCGTAGAAAATATTCCTTAATTTTATCTCCAACACTGCCGGGTTTATAGTTAGAACAAAGCTAATGCCCCTCTAAAACAACGGTTTATTTTGTTGTCCGTCCGTCTCTCGTTAGTGTTGGACAATTATGTACAGTAATTTAAAGCGTAAATGTGCTTTTGTAGCGCTTAATTGTCGTTGCACTGTGGCAAATAGCAGTTGAACTGAGAAAGAGTTCTTAGGACTGAATAATGTATAATTAGGTATGGGTTTAACCAAATAATGTTTTTTATGAGAATAAAGATAAGAGATTTTATTTAGTACATTCGTTATTAACAAAAACCAAAAAATATGTTTGATGTTATCAAACCAAACCTTAATTATAAATCAAAGAGAATTGTTGAATCGCGTTGTAGATCTGCTATTGGGTAGTCGCGTCGCTCGTCGATTGTTGGTTGCCCCCTCCCAGGTCTACAACGGGGCTCCAGTGGTGGCTCAAGATAGTGTTCTTTTCGAAAAACAATCCTTGAAGTCACCAAATACATAAATTACCGTACAACGTCAAGCACTTTTGCAACATAAACTAGACATTGGCAAAATCATCAAATACCCAAGATGGCAGCCATTTTTTTTTAAAGTAGAATAGAATAGAAAGAGAATTGTTTCAAGTATTGATATAAGTACAGTAATGATCCAAGAACAATAATGTGAGCCAAGAAAACGTAGTACCTACCTAAAGCATTGCAGTTCTTAGATATAACATTTCATATACCTACTATTTATTATTTCAACCGGAGTTGTCAATTTCATTCAAAACTTTGACGCCTCAGATAAATTAACAGGAATGGAATGGAAATGATCTCTCATTTCTACGCAAAAAAGTCTGTCAATTTTGCGGGTGTGAGGGGAGAGGTTTATATACTGGCGCGGGACGCGCGTCAACTATTTTTATATGACGGGTATGCTCACTGAGCATGCGTCTTTGGCAGAGGGGTACGCGCGCAATATCGCATCCATTCCTGTTAATTTATCTGAGTTTGACGCATAATACGCGTAGCCGGTATAATTAAAAGTAATATTTTTTGTATGGAAAAATAGTTCAGAAAATCCAGATGCCGCGTCACAAATAACATTTGCAACTCATAAATTATACATAATTACGGAGATATAAATACATATATTTGAAATTATCTATGGATAATTTAACTGCAACCACCTTAAGAAGACAAAAACTGATATAAAAATTTTACACTTTGTGATATTTTCGCATAAAGTACTCCGTTATCAGTTTTTAGTAACTACTGGGTTTGGTTTCCAAAAACACAGATTGTATTGTCATTTTCAAGTTCATACAATTCACAAATGAGCGTACCTACCCTAGTATACAGCTATTAGCTTGACAAAGTTTTGTTTTAGTTGATCCTTTATCAGCACATTGGGCCAGTGACACAACATTTGAAATGTGTCTGTCTATCCCCAAGGAACATACAGTCGTGAGCATATGCCAAGACTATGCATAGTTAATGTACACGTGAGAATTTCGTGTTCTCAATTCTTCTAAATTTCAATTTTTTTATCAATTTATTATTTCGTTGATTGGCATTTTATGGCATCAACTCTTTGTTTAAGCCGACATTTAGATCTGCAATTGAAACAACCATCATGGGCAATTTGCGATTTGTAGATCCAAATGATTTTATTATTCCAAATTCATTTCGATAGTCGACGTTGAAACTTGATTTTATTACTTTCTATCGATTGTATTAAATTGCCCTAAAATTATTTTAATGAATATTGAAACATATTGTACCAAATGTACTACCTATTAGCGACGCTAAGTTTCCATAATTTCTGCAACCAATTTAATACGATCTCTTCTACAGTTTTCTCTAGTGTTTTGAATATAGGATTCAGGGGTCTTGATAAAATGGTTGAACTTACAATGAAATTAGATGCAGATAGTGTTAATAATAGAGCAGATAATACTAAAGGTTAAGGCGATGTCATCTTGAACTATGTCAATATTTGTATTTACTTAACCACCGTATCTAAGAGGGGTTTTATCGTTATAATTAATAGCTTTTGTTGATGTTATGATAATTGTTGCGGATGTGATGTTAATGGTTACTATGCGATTATGTGTCTTATTGACTAAGATCAAGATTTTTTTCCTTCAAAAAGACAGATAGACAGGTATCTATGTGACATAAGTTTAAAAAAATAATTAGGTATTATCAAAAATTATCGTATACTTTCTTAAATATTAACCGGCAATGCGAATTATAACTTATTAATGGTGTTCACATTACAGGGATAAATTCAAACTTACCTACGTAATATATTGTCATAAAACCACATAATATTATATAGGTACTAACTATTATTTTTTGTGAATATTGTGGTTACATAAATATCTCAGACCACAAATACATTATTAAAACATATGATTCCTACAACAGCTTATTCGAAGAGAGATTAAGAAAAATATATCTTAATTACAATATCATGTTAAACAAGGCACTAAGCATGTCCAGTAAACGGTCAGTAACACAGCAACAAAACTTAACCCAAAATAATATAAAGACAAATGAACATCCATTGTCCCTCAGGCTGTACTAATTAAACGCTATGTTAATCGCTACAGCTTCAGATTAAGACGTGCTCGCGTAATGTACTACTATCCATCTCCTTTATGATGGTGTTCTGAGACCGACTCCTGGGGTGTGGTGTGAATCATGAGTGACAAGCTTGTTTTTTTCTCCACTAGCGATCTGCCTTGGCTTGGCCCGGGTGGGATCTAAATATAAGCAAATATTACGAAAGAAATTATCTAAATGGCAGTGAAAACCGTATCAAAATCCATTTCGTGGTTTAGAAGAAGTAAGCGAAATAACAGATATGATGAGGACAGACACGGATAGCAACTTTTTATACTATTTTGAGGTATTTCTTCTTAGATTGATGATTTCACATATAGTCGATTTCGACGTCGACTACAGATATTTCTTATTTACAAAAGTTTGGAACGCAAGATATTTTTAATTGCATGACTGTGTGGATATCAGAGATGTTGACGGTGCCTGCCTGTCTGCCTATATTAGTGTCTTACCTGAATGATTATGTTCAGAGATATGAAGAAACATTACAAAAATGTTTTACATAAAATTTTTATCAAATAATATTTCTACGCGTATCGCAATTTGTTGCTTTTATCGTAAACTACATTAGAAAATATGTCTGTAGTCTAAAGACTGCTTTATTGTTTCCCTTTTTAACCGACTTCAACAAAAAAAAAGGAGGACGTTCTCAATTCGAAACGTATGTTTTTTATTTGTTTTGTAATTTCTCCTTTCATCTCTCAAGACATCAAAAGTCATTTGGTATTCCCAGTTGAACATAAACGAAAACCTCTATAATCTTATTCCTTAAACCACAAACCAGAAACAGAACGTTAACAATGAGCTGTGGAGTAATTTGTGCGGTGATATATATTTTGAAAGCACATTGTAAGTGTACCAAATTATAAAAGGTCGGAAACATTAGTTAATGTGAATGTCTTATTTATTATTGTTATGACTGATCACTCACCTCAGGCTTTTGCTTGGAACAATAGCTAACTATTCGTTTTAATGAAAGTCTAAATTAAGGATAATTGAACTGAAATTCGAATGAATCGCGTTGATGATGCAATTTTATTAATAGGAAAAGAAGAAGAGGAAAGGCAATGATAGTTTCGAAAGGTGTAGAGGAAAGTTTACTATTGTACCATCTTTGTATCAAATGCGTTAATTTTTCTATTAAAATCCAAGTGTTGACTCTTGATTGTCCGTAAATTAAATTAGTGAAATACGAAAACTCAATTATCTCGACACAATATTCTATACCAAGGAGATACAATGTTGTACTCTTAGTGCGTTCACACACGATGACGCATTGACGAAGCGGCAGACGGCAGTCCGTCATTTGTGAAGCAAGAAGTTGTATGAAACCGCACGTAGAAGCACACACGGTGACGCATTGACGCACCGCGTATGGTTCTATGGACTGACATCTGCCGCTCCGTCAGTGCGTCATCGTGCTTGAACGCACTAAACTGTTGTAGTTGGCTGTAGTGTAGATAATTGAAATGGAATATAACACTATACATATCATACGAAATTGGTTCATCCTATTCCATCGCACTACTGTACAAAGGCTTCTTTGATTACCCATGCATTACCGTTTTGGTAGTTTGGAATAAAAAATGATGAGTTTCTTCAAATGATGAGAGAATTTTCAAATTTCATTGCTTAATTCAATATTTTATATCGGACAGGACTTGATTGAAGCTACTTTCCGATCCGGGAAATTGCTGTATTGTGCAAGATGACTGTAATATCTTTATACATACTTTTTTAAAGGTGTAGAAAACTGAAACAAAATTTAAGTTAGAGTTTTAGATTATAATAATTATATGATGGTGATGGTGGATAGCTTGATTGTCATCTTCAATTAATCTGCAAAAGAAAACTTATCTTAGAGTCATCTCATAAGATATCCACTGGAGGTAATCATTGGTCTATTCTATAAATTAAACGAAAATAATAGATAACTGTAGTTGTCTTTACTTAGTGCAAAAATATTAGTTTTTATCTTATTTTCCTTATCTGCTTATTATATGCAAAACAAACATAAATAAACCTCCTCATTCATACCTATGCACTCAAGGTAAACCTAATAACTAAATGTGACAATGAGACATGTCATGCGCAGGACAATCGACAAGGCCTTCAAACAATAAGTCTTTGTAAACCACAATAACTCTTTATGGCCAATGACAAAGTGGTATTCTGCAATGATTTGCCCCACACATGGAAACGAAAATAGTGTGTATTGTATTAAATGGAATTGTCTATTTGAAGACGTTTGCGCTTATTGAATAGAATGAGTTGACTGATTGTGTGGAGGTTGAATTGTTTTAATTATAGAATAGTGACTAAATTGAGAATGAGGTACCGACATCTCAAAAAGAGTGTTTGGTAAATAGTGGTCAACTGGTCAACCCTTCGACTATTGGGAGGTTATATCAAGATTGAAGATTCAGAAAATTTGTTTCCTACTAGGATTTCAGAGCGATAATACTAAGTACGGAAGAGAGCTTACGACTTAAACACGAGGCAGAGGTTCGATTCCTGGCCCGTACCACTGAGTTGTATGAAATTAATGTAGGGTCGTATTTGTCATTACCACTAGCTCGATACGGCGAAGGAAGGAACCTGCATACCCGAGAACGATAAGAAAATACCATACTTCCGTACGGGGTATGTGTAAAAATATGGGGAAGCATGGAACAAACACAATAGGGCTCCTATTACGCATAACACCTTAAGCAGTGATATAAGCCTCTGCTTGCTAGCCTTCCCCAAATAATAATACTAATATTCCTCTGTGTCATCCCTAGACTAAAAGTTGGTTTTTATCATTGAGCTATTTTGTACTAAAGCTAACATTGTACTTCCTAACGCGCCGCTCTCCCATATAATTGCGGCGATGTCGCCACACTTCACTCAGAAAATTTCTAGATTGTCTTTTACCTGTCCGTCCGCGCTCCTACTACCCAAATGCGATGCTTGACGTTTGTTTTTCGTGTCACATGTAGTACGAAGTACATAATTAGCTCAATGGTCTTATTTATTGGATACAGTCTGTATAAACTAACTGTATAAAAGGCTAAGAGAGAGTCGGCTATTTACGGAGGAAACAAAGTTATTGATTTTGTTGTCAAAGTATTTTCAAGCCATTTTTTACACAATTATGATTATCCATCCGAGTGAGAATAAAAGTTAGCGTCTAGATAATCTTTAAAATTAGTAGTTAAGTCCTATTGTTATTCTTGACGTGAATTAATGATGAGAATAATCTCAGTACTTAATAATCAAGTAAAGAAATAGGATACGGTCTGTCAAATTATTAGCCGTGCATAATTCGAAGGACTAACCTTTTCTATGATTGATTCATTTTCGTAATGCAATGTTATTATCAAACAAATGTAATAGTTTGATTAATGGTTTCGTTGTGATTAAGTAAATAGCAGTTAATGTGATAATTTAATAGTGTGTTGTACAAAGCTGTGTTCTTAACATTAAACACCTTTTTTATAGTCTGATAAAACATGGAGATGCATAAAATGATACCAATTATTATAATACAAAAACTGATACGGAAAAAACCCCAATGTCCTGGCAAAATCTGCCAACTTTAACTACCAAAAAAAAAGAAAAATAATAATTAATTACCTACGTAATCAAACAAAACAGTATTCATAAGATAATAGAGATGGGCTTGACAGATAAGTAGCATGCATATTTTAGCCTACACTGCAATCTCAACATAATTATTATGTGGCGTTAGAAGTTTTTTTTTCGAAAACGGATTTTCTAAGGGATGAAACCTAACTAGATTAACTTGCAAGATGCTGATAAAGCTCGGTCTGCTCAGGTAGCTAAATCCTAATATATAGGGTGTAAACGTAAAAGCGTTACATACTCAAGGGGGTGCTGCAGACTATCAAACTGAACAACTTTCACTAAGGGACCATACTTGAAATCTCGAAATAAAAACTGCTATTAGTCGCCTTTAGCGTTTCTTATGTTGCTACCGTAGTGAAAGTTGTTCAGTTTGATGGTCTGAAAATGAAAGTATTTAATGCATTTAAGTTAAAACCCTGTATATTTAGTAATCAAAGAAATAGAAACGTGTTTGTAACCGATATAATCTTGCGTTGCGATTGTTACCAATATATTTTTAATACATGTCCCAAATATAAAGTGTAACATTACAGAAACACAGATAGGTAAAGACACAAACAAAATAAAGGAACAGTAATTTTGGGTAGTGCAAAGGTTATCGTTATGTTTGGGCGTCTCTGGGGCCAAGACAAGACCTACTAATGAATTAAATGGAACGATTAATGTATTGTCTTGATTAAACTTTAATTTGATTATAACTTGCACAAATAATCGTATTTATGTCAAAGTTAATCAGTCTAATGGTCAGGTCACCCTTTGAAAAAGTAGTAAAGTTTTTTTTATTTCACCCCACTGCTGGGCAAAGGCCTCCCCTTTAATCCTCCAACTATCACTGTCCTGGGCATGCTCTGGCCGTGCGTCATCGAAAGCGTCCAGATTGTCTCGCCACCTCTTCACGACCTGGACGCCGATGACCATTTTCTGGGATCGTATATATTTTTTTATTTATACATTAATTGACTTTCAGCGTTCATTAGCACTGCATTTCTGCCAGTGTCAAGTAGTTTCTTGGAAAGTATCTATCCCAATCTCAAGGATTGTTTTTTGGGAAAAAACACGTTTGAAAAGAAATGGCGGAGCCATGTGACAAACGCAAACCGCGCGCTCACCAAGCGAATGACAACTCCTCGCAGCAAAACTTGCACCGTTTTTCTAAAAAGTCTTCTTTTTCTATCGTGTCGCTGGCTTGTCATTGATTTTGACTTTCAATAGTGGTTAAAAGATTTTCCAATCAGCGTAAGAGGTTTGCTGATTGCCCTGGGTGAGCCGGTATACGTCACTTTGGCTCTGTTTGTGCTTGTGAGAAGTGTAGTTCAGTATTTTGTTTCCTTCATAGATCTTATAACCACACGAATCAGATATGACGTGAACTGAGCGTAAATTAGCAATGATTCTAAATAACCTATAAATATTCCATTGCAAAGATATCAATTCAATCACTGATTCATAAAAGTACCTAAGTTGATCTAAATATCTTTCAACGTATTTAATCGTTGAATCAAACTGGTGATTAAGTTAAAGTCGTCAACCTGCAGGGTTACTCAACCAGTACAGGCGCCTATAATCGTCCAAGTCCAACAGGCATTTACAAAGCTTTCTTGGCAAAGTTGTTTTTCCGTGCTCTCTCAGATCCTTTCCCGCCAATTATCTTCTAAACTATGCGCGGAGACAGCTACACATTCCAGTTTCTGAACCATTTTGATTGTGTAACGACAAATTAAATCGGAATGATACTATTACATTGCAAAAGAGCTACTTTGTCGCCAACAGTTTCCCGCCTTCATCATTTGAAATTGGAATGCAGCGTTAAGCGCAGCTCGGTGATTGGCTCATACAATATTCAGGGCAGCCAATCGCAGCGCGGCTGTGTCGCCAGTGCATCAAAAATTCCATCTGAATATACCACCAGTGTGGCGAGCACTAAAAATGATAATACCCTAACATGGCCAGCCATACAATTTCAAATGAAGAATTCATGGAACATTCACGTTTACATTTGGGATGTATCTTTATTGATCGGACAGAATTGGACAGGTCCGGTAGATTTTGTTTATTTGTGTAATATTGGGTGCTGTTTACGATCAGATTACACTAAAACATGTTTTGTGTACTTACTTAAGATGAAGAAAACGATATCATTACTTAACAATGAGTATGTAATTACAATTACTGGAGAAAACTGTGTAGTTACCCTTTACAACACAATAACAAGCCCAGTAATTTAAAAAAAAATCACTCACGCTTTACACATTCCGATAAACATCGCGTTTTACTGTTCTACAAAACTGGTATCGGAATATTTCTTTAAGAAAAAAGAAAAAGAAAAAGCGGCAAAACAAAAGGTACCTAACTGTTTTTTTTTACTTTAAAAACTCGCGACACAGGTTCTCTCTGACCTTAACCTGATTTAAAATGCTATCAGTCTACAGCAATGCCTGGAACGGTATATTGGTTATACGTAAGAAGTCCCGCGATTCCAGCTATTTTCGACTTCATGGCATAGACATAAGGTCTAGACATGGAACTTCGTACGGAGAATGTACTGTAAAGTTATAAAAACGCAACGACATGACTGACGACGTCGAGTCGACTGTCTGTAAAATAATAATGAGTGCATTGTTGGCTGTTTGAATAGTGTGGATAAGACTTTACATTTTGGGTCCCGCAATTCTTTCATCTTGAGGCAAAATAAAGGGACTAAAGAGACTTGTCCAATTTTTAACTAAGTGTTAAATAAATATCTTAAGTTAATTGGTATACGACGTCATATTTTTTTTCAAATTGAGGATTAACATGGTCACAGCCATGTTGCGCTTTT
Organism: Agonopterix heracliana; assembly: GCA_963693445.1. NCBI lineage: Eukaryota > Metazoa > Arthropoda > Insecta > Lepidoptera > Depressariidae > Agonopterix > Agonopterix heracliana. Next base: position 9,242,850 of record OY856321.1, read on the forward strand.
TATTATAGTAGTAGATTACACAACGAGGACATAGGAAAGTAAGAAAGGCCTCAGATCTCATGTAATTGTTGACCGAGGCAAGGCGAAGCCGGGGTCAACAAACATATTGTGATCTGAGGCTTTCTTATTTACTGTCCGAGGTTAGTATACTATTTTTCTCCTCGACCGAGGTGGAAAGCGGCAACATCGTTTAGCGCAGCGGGACGAAAATTGACGCTTTCCGTCCGAAGGGGAGAAAAATAAATAAAAGATAGGTTTGTAGATTTTAGGGCTACGTACTGGCTCGGTAGCTTAATTGGAAGAAAGCACAGCCCCAGTTTGGCAGGATGCAGGTCCGTGTCCGAGACTTAAATTTCTCAATATTTAGTTTGAAATCATATTATTTCAAGTAATGGCATTATCCCTAGCTTTAGTAATTCCAAACAGACAATACAATATTTTACCTTAAGGAAATTTCCATATTGTTTTGATTATAAAAGATTAGCAAAGACAATAATTGTTAAAACCCAAAAGAGTACCTACCTAAGTATTTCCTTGAATTTTACCTATTAAGTACCAGATAATAATTCAAACAATTAGTGAAGGACTTGGTTGAGTGAGAATAATACAAAAATAACAAATAATTTTGAATCATAAAATGCACAGTAGGTTTTTTTTTTCACTTCACCTTTGCCAGTCCTCATCGTTTTACAATATTAATTTTATTTTGTAATTCGTATGGCCTTTTCATAACTTTTTGTTAGCTTATCCAACTTATTTTACATATTCTTCATACAAAATATGTCAGATAAGCTAACAAGAACGTATCCAAAAGTGGTGAAACAGCCCCAAGACTTCTAAAAAGGCATATCCATTCTAAGCCAACATACCTGTCGCGAGGGGGCGAACAAGACGGATAACCCTAGCAGTAACCGTTGTCTCGTGTTAAGGGATTTTTTATTGTTGGCCACAAATTGTGTCGGCGTACGGCAATGTGGCAACCCTACCGTTGCATACTTTATGCTGTTCAAATGACGCGTACTGGGACTTGGGGTCCACTACAATGCTCCTATAGTAATAACTATCCATAATAATAGATACCTATTATAAAGTCTCAAGTTTCTCTCTCTGGTTGTATTGTCTTTTTCAACGAGAATTCCATGAAATTTACAGGGTGTAAGGAAAAGTATCATTAAACTTTAAACCACATACTCTACCTTACCACAGAGTACTATATCTACTACTAAACTGCAATACCTACTCTACTCAAACGTATGGAATAGCGAATTAATTTTTGATCTGACAGGTTTGTTCCCATAGTAAATTGTTCCGTTTGATGGGTAGAGAATGTGGTTTGAAGGTTAATTATACTTTTCCTTACATCCCGTATAGAGGGAGCTTGTATTGTAAGGCTTTTTATTTGTTAATGTAGGTAAATACTAAAAGTCTTTATGGTGCTTCAATTTTGAGGCATATATTGTACCTACTGTCCATTACAAGTGGCGACGGGCTCACCCCCCGTCACACTGGACAGAATTTCGGTACTACTGGTGAAACGTGGATGTTCTGCCCCTCGGGGAATATAGTCGTGAGCATATTATATGCTGTCTTTCTGGTCTAGAAGATGGGTATCGAAAGAGGCGATAAATTCCTTCAGACATCGATACATCTCAGATGGAAACTCCTTGTGGCATTCAGACACGCAGCATTTGACACCACAATACAATACAATACTCTTTATTTGCATACCAAAAACATAAAATAACAATATTAAAAGCAAACAAAAAGGATAGAATACAAACATCACCTCTGATCATGTTTCTCAATGCTAATGTTCTAAAAATTTGGTATTATTTCCGTCTGTCACAGGTAATTTACTCCTAAGAAAATTTACGTTCAGTAAAAATTTGGCACAAAGTCAGGAAGCGGTGGCACAATTATACAGGGTGTTAGGGTTGCAGTTACATAACTTTAAGGGGTGATTGTACACACGGCGTCTGCTCAGGCTACCCTGTTTGGACTTTGAACTATTAGAAGTTGAACGCTGCGAATCGTGCGAGAGGGTGCGTTGGTTGTTGTTTCGTCTCACGGCACGCTGCGCTCGCGCCGGCAGCCCCGTCTATGCAGGCTCTCTACCGCACTATTTTGTGTTTTGTACGTAACGTGGTTATGGGTATATAGGGTGCGAAACCAGATGTGTCGCCGTGTATACTCATGATACTAAACAACTTTTCCTAAGAAATCTACAGGAAATTAGCAAAAAATATTTTAGTCTTTTCATACAAACATTCGATCAGCTGATTGAATTTAGTATGGAAAGTCAATTTTTTTCAATTTCCTTTAGGTTTCTTAGGGAAAGTTGTTCACTATAGTGTTCACAATCACCCCTCAAAGTAATACAACTGCTACCCTAACATCCTGTATTATTTGAAACTCCATTGTGAGAATCCGTAACATGACGTAAGTTGCGCTACGTAGAGCAATTTGGCATATGTGCATAGGGCGGTATTGAGCTCAATTTATTTTATTCACCTGTTATGTCTAAATTGATAATAGTCTGTGACTATTTTGATCTTATTTTGATCTTCAATGGAATAGTTTGAAATCCGATTGTAACAGATGGTCATTATTATGTTTATGATATTGCTATTGGTTTGAGAACAAAGTTGCTATTTCGATTCGTTTCATCTACGCTTTTACAATTATTTGTTTCAGTTAATTTAATACTAGTAGCGTAGTTTTATTACGTACACACGCACACACATAAAATCACGACCATATTCCCATGTGGGGTGGTCAGAAACCATGCTATAACTACCAACCATCTTGATTAACCATTTGATGTTTTTGTAAGAAGTCTGTTAGTTAGTACCTTTTTTGGACCACAGTTCTAAAAATTTTGGCATTCGATGCAAACTTTAGTAAATCCTCTAACAATGTGTATATTTTTGAAATTTCTATAAATTGTTATTTGATTTTAAGACAACCCAATATTAATATTTAAATCGTGAGAAGAATAGAAGAAAAGTAGCCTTTGAAAATTAAAAGTCTATTATACCATAAGTAGCTAATTATGAAATACTTAAAAGCCTCCCCTTAATAGAATCTGCATCAAATAGCTGATTAATTAACAATTAATCTCATAGCAATCAATAAAAAATATCTGTTTAAAATCTTACCATTCAAAGGAAGCCATATCGGCAAATAATGCCGAAGCAATTATTTTCTCATTTGCCTTCTTTAAGAAGCATCAAAGGAACGCGAAGAATTTTGATCGAAATCGAAGAGGGCGAAATCAAAGTAAGTAACGTAAAAGAATAAACTTATAAAAAGATATATTTTTCACAATTATGACACCGTCAGATGGGCGTGACAGCATAATAATATTGGAACGCTTGTTTTTGGGAACGACTTTCTTTAAAAAGCTATCGAAGTTGAGAATAATACAGGCCGGTTTTCATGTTTATTTTCCTTATTGACTGCCGGTTCTAAATTTAAAATTTTCAATTAGGATTCAATGTTGTGTTTAAAAAACCGTTATTTTCATTGGTTATTTTGTTTTCCATAAGAGACCGTGTAACAAACTAATTCAAATATCGAACAGTTTATTTTTATCTACACTCCAAAAATATGAAAATATTACATCTACTTTATAAGACAGACCATTGCATTTCTTTTGATGGGTAAGGTTGCAAAATTATTGTAAGTGCAAGGCCGTTTGACACACTATTATAAAATGGAGCTACCCTCAGGAAACGTAAAAAAAAACAGTTTTTTCATACATTTGAGTCAAGTAGGTTTATGTGGTATTTTGTATGGAGCAGCAAATTTTTATTCGCTTTTCCATGGTGAAAGTTGTTCAGTTTGATAGTCTGAATTCACCGTTTCAGTATTTCCTAGGCCACTACACCCTGGTAGGTTCACTTACACCCTGTATATTCCATCCTGAAATCCTAAACATGCTAAAACATGAATCTTTCTACAACTAATTAAAACGTAATTAAAAGTCGTCATAAAATTTCTGACCATTCGTAATGGGAATATGATAGTACCTAAGTTTGCAATAAAAAGCTTTAAGTTTACATAATCATCTCACCCTCACCTATGCATAAACTATCTGAAACAAGGCACAACAGGTGACATAAAAAAACACTATTAAACTTTTTAGAGCACACCGTATAATGTCAGAATTGGAAGCTCCCCTCTGCATCCATTTTAATGACGTCACCCCTGCTTCAGACATAACCCTTGAGAGATTTCATTCCTAGGAATACGTTACCACCTTCCTTTTGTTTTTTGTAACACATTCTAAGTTTGAAATTGACTGGCAGATTAAAAAAAGCTTTTAAACAATTCTAATTTTGAACAAATAGTGCTCCCCAAATGGGTAAATCGAATTGAATCGATGTCTGTCGAAAGATCGAGTGGTATCCGATTGCTCTATTAGTGCCCCCTAGTTGGGGACCCCTCACTAACATAGTTAGGAGTTAATGTATTGTTTTAGTGGACAGGTTAACTTAGTTTTTCTGTTGGCGTTTTTACAAAAAAGATATGTCTGTTAGACTTAAAATTCTTGCTGCATTATTCCACTGGTCCTGTTAAATGAACTTCAAATGCAATGCTACATTGCAAAGATGTTCCTTTGAAAGAAAACTTTACCCCACAAGAGAAGACACAAGTAAAGTAATAAATCATAAGTGGCATTCCCACTGAGCAGGAAAATAAAACAACATCCGAATATCATACGAGTGACAACCGTCGAATTAAAAGATCGATATCACCTTTGTTTTGTGCTTTTTGGAACTGCTCCATTGTATTGCTTTTTTGTCTTTTTAATTCTTCGTTTGCGGAATTGGTGTGCAGTCTTTTACAGCGTACGCTTTTTGAACGAAATATCTGGGATCGAGTTTGATAACGACGTTTTTAGTAGCAATGAAGGTAGCGTGTAATTATTATCAAAAATGTTTGAGATGATTCATTATTTCTTTTCCTATTAACCTGTGAAAATATAATGTTTGTAGTATAGTATAGGATGACATAAGTCGCAAACCTTCATGAACTATTCAGGAACGACAAAATGTAAACAAAAAACGAAGAATTACCTATTTCATGGCATGGTCTTGGCCCAGTTGTGGAATGAAATAGGCTAAAAAACGCCAAATGAACTTAGATTATTTGCATCTTGAAGAAACAGCTGGATGTGACGATAAGAGAAATCAGCTACCTTTTATAATAGTTAGTTGGATTAAAATTAGATTAGTAGTTGCGCTATAATTTAGCGAGCGCAGTGTAAAACTGAACAATATTGCTAAGAAATACTTTCAAAAGCATTGCAGCAAAAAATAGTGATTTTTAATAAGATCTCGTTAATGTTCTTCTGAGTCAGAATGCCTTCAAAACTGGTCAGTAATTATTCAATGCGCTTTCGAAGACCAACAGCTGTCGAAAAAGAGGTCAATTTCTTTTAATTGTGTGTGTGAAAAATAGTTGATTTCTGTTTTTGGAATAATGCCCTAATTGGCTCTTTATTATAATTGAGTTGGTTTTTTTTAATCATAGTTTTTTAACTCGTAATCTGAGGATTTTTAACTCTCCACTACGCAATTAATTTTAAACCTACTTTTATTATCTATTAAACCAATGAGTAAACTCAAAAATATACAGGTTCGTTCTTAACATGCTGACTCTTTTTTAAGGGGATGATCAGACCATCAAACTGAACAACTTTCACTATGAGACCAACTAGAAATCGCGAAAAAAATCTGCTGATTTTCTTCTGAGCTGAGCTTAGGTCTTTCCGCTCTTTTTGAATTTAATATCCGGACGGTTTTTTATGGGGTTGATACAATTCTATCAAACAACCATTTTTTCTATGGGACCGACGTAAAGAATGCGAAAAAAAATCTGCTGCTCCAAGCTCCATCAAACTGAATAACTTTCTTTACGTCTACGGGACAAACACCGAGATCCCGAAAAAAAAATACAGCTGTTCCATACATTTGGGCAGAGGCTGGTTTTTTCTCGATCTCTATGTTGGTACCATAGAAAAATTTATTATTTGATGGTCTGTATCACTTTCGGCTTCAAAACGACCCCGATTCCACGTTGTACACCCTATACATTAAAACACTAGTGAAACATTGTACGTAACATGGAGGCGATGGTGATGGCGTCTTGTGAGACTTTGAGTCGAGGGTACGACATTAATAATTCAGTTCCGTCCTCAGTTGCATTTGTTTGCGGTAGTACCGGAGTGCTACTAAGGAAACTCGATTGGAATTCGCTCTTTTTGATTTTAAATTGACTTCTCACTTTAATCTTTTCTCTAAAACTTCGTCTCTATCACACGACAATTTGTAATTTACAATGACAATTAGAGGTACATAGCTAGCAGATATTCTAACATTCTCAGAAATGTTAGTATCTCAAATTATCATTGTAAATTACAATTGTGAAGTATATTTAAAGGGTATGGTTGTATGTTGTTTTGGTTTCATTTGAGATAATTAGACTCATGTTTAATATGAAAATGTCACGACGTTTTCTGCATTTACCGTAGGGGTAGGATTTCTCCTTATCACCAATACACGTTATTTTTACCCGCGACGGAACGGAGAACGTGTATGCGTTTAGGGTGAGAGGTTGTTTGTTTGTGTGTTTGTTTGTGCAAAACGTATGTTCCCATTTATCTCCAAAACGGCTAAACCGATTTAGGTACGGTTTTCTTTAAAGGGTTTGTGATTAATCAGCGATGGTTCTTAGATGGGTGATACGATGTTAACTCGCCAGGGGGCGCTGCTGTAAACATTTTTAGCCCCGACGGATTTTCAAGGGTTTGGTTTATTATCTTTCGTTACTTACCTATTTCCTTTTAGTCGAGGGATTTGCAAAAATTTTATTTAATCCTTTTCCAATTACAATCCGTCGCGGGTTTTTTCAAAATTTTTAATTTTGCTTTTTTATTTAAAACTTTAAATATGTCAAAGTGAACAATGCTGCAACGCAAACAAAATATTTGTAATTATAATGTTTTGTGTTTTTGACCGTCTTGAAAAGGGGTTACGGTCCTGAGTTTGAATGTTGACAAACTATTTAAATACATTTTAATTTTAATCTTTAAAATGTATGATAACTTGATAAGTATCGTAATTCTGACAGTAATTTATAAAAGCATAAAAGTTGTAATCAAAATAATTACAGCGTAATCATAAAATTGCATATCAGGCGTAAAACTTTCAAAGAAACCTGTTGACTGATTCAATAAGAGCTTTTACTTTAAATAACAGTTTTTGTTGATGGACTTTTTGCTTTTAAAACATGTCTTTGAATACAAAATATACATTTTTAAGATTTCAGGCTCTAGGTTTTATCGACCCCACTTGTTTTTTGTAAAAAAAAGAGGTGCAACTTCTATATGAGTTTAACTTTAAATAACTTACGCATGACAATACACCGATTATTCTAACAATTACACCGTAATGTAGTTTATTTTTTGTTAATGCATTTAAATAATGAATAAAAAAAGCTCTATTTTTATCAACAATTTTACAAAATTATCGATTATGATCATAGACATATTTTTCTAAGTATACGTTTTTTTAACAATTACATAACAAATCATTGTTTACTATTTATTTCCTTTTTATATAACTTACAGCTAAATAAAAATTAGATTAATACATATTATTTATTTATACATTATTTGCCACGTGCGATCAAAACCCTCGGCCTCGGTCCATGGACCCTTGGCCTAACTAACAAAATGAGTTCCAATAGTAACCATAACTTCCACTAGAGTCTACTAAAGTTTCCGTCATGTACAATCTTTGTTTGTTGATATCATACTTGCTACTGCAGCTGGAACAGTTGTTATGAATTATTCAGATACTAGTTAGTTACTAGTAAATGCTGTAATATAGAAAGCACTATTCAGCTATTATTCATGCAAAAATTAGGTCTAATAACTTTGAAATACAAGTCGCGTTAGTATTTGTGTAAGAAGTTGGCTACACAAATATAATGTGTGCTGACATATTGTTTTTAAGTACGAGTATTAATTATCATTATCATCTTCCAGTTATTATAATCGTGATTGCTTTATCATCATCATCACAGCCTATAATATACGTCCCACTGCAGGGCCCAGGCCTACCGCCAGGGAGGGTGTACATTAGGAGGAGGGCGTGATAGCCTACTTGCTTCAAAATCATAAATTTGACTGTTTACACGAGTTCTCCATGCTGGACGGATGGTCGCCTACGTGGGCTCTATGCCACACCTTTTCATTTTGCGCTTTTGGACATCCTTATACCTGAGGATTTGTCCACCATGCTTACACTTAAGCGCTTACGCGAAGGAGGGCATCCTTAAACTCAGAGTAAAAGAAACGCAACACACACAACTCAATGTCCTTTTAGAATAGGTCTAATTTTCAATAAGCATGCTGGTGGACGCTCACTCTCATCTCATCCCCATCAATTATAGGATCCAGCAAGCAATGACTACTTGATATTTACATTTATATTTCTTCACAGCGATCGGCGAGGAGTCCTCGACGCGGCAGCTCTTCAAGCGCTGGCTGGTGAGAGTGTGCTGGAGAAAGAAAGGCAGCTGTCCGAGATGATACTACAGCTACAGATGGTCAGGGAACAGCTGTTGGCTCAGCAGGAGCATGCTAAGGTTAGTGGAGCTGATCAATTATTCATCTAAACACCACTATTTTTAATTACCTACTGTTAAAATTTTAAGGGATCTTTCTATGAAAAATGAAACTATGTAAGGACGTGGGTCGAAAAGAGAAATTTTTTTTGACCTCTTGTAGAAAATTGATCGGCTGATACGCACTTTTCCATGTAAGGTCTAAAATTTTTCCCATTTTTCGACCCATGTTACTGAGGGAAGGTTGTTTAGTTCCATTTTCTAACAATATTTGTATAAAGAGAGCTTCCCTGAATGAGCAATCAGCAATCCTCTAATGTTGGTTTTCAAATCTTTTTAACCTTGCCATCAACTCGATAAAAGATCTCTTATAAGTGATAAGGGATTTTAAACCTAGCTATCCAATCAGTAATGTGGAGTTATAGACAACGGCTTGAAGAAGTGGGATATGTAGCTCAAAGTATTGCAGAACCGATGCCTTATGGAGAGTCAAGGTATTCGAGTTCCAATTTGGAACAAATCGATGAACTGGTGAGCCGCTTGTGTAGGGTGAAAGTCAACAAACGTAAGTCAGGTAGATGCATTCCAGGGTCTTCAGGAACTACCCTAGAAAATGCATAATATTTGCTCTACATAGGCATAAGGCACTTTCTGGGCGAGCGCGCTGTATTTAGGAATTCGGCTTGAATTAAATGAACAATATGCAGCATTTTATACTCGAGCCGCTGCTTAAGCCAATCTTTTATTAAAATATTGGAAAAAAAGGCGATAACGTGCAAAAATATTAATAAATATTCACGTCGATGTCTTTTGTATTCACGGCGATTTCATAAAAAAATATATCATGTATTTAATTTGTACTACAATTATATTTTTTACATTGGTACAAGCATTGATCTAAAGATTTGATCGACGCAAAATAACCCAATCAAACTGGAGTGCAACACTTTGTAGTCAATAGCCTTTATACCTTTATCCCCCGAAGTCCAGACTGGCACTTTGCATGCGGGGTCACGGATTCAAAAGGACAAGGGAAAGCCGGGAAGAGGGAACAATCTCTTCCCTGTTTTGTATATTTAAGGCTGTGAACTTTTGTTGGGACTTTGAATTTTTTATTAGCGTAGCTTTGTGTTAAGGGATGATACCTGAGGTTACTCGTTTTTTTAAATGTAAAATTGAAATGTTAAAGAAAAGAAACTAAACAGGGTGTTAGTGTAAATAGTTGCATTACTTTAAAGAATGAGATGATTCATCATCAAGTCATGATACTAACAACTTTAGGAAATTGTGAAAAAAAGTGTCCATGTCATACTAAATGTCGTGCATTCGATTGAAACTTTTGTAAGAAAAGTTGTTTTTTTGTTGCGAATAGTTGTTCCATATCATAGGTACAATCACCCTTTAAAGTAGGTAAAGCATTTGTATCGTCATCAATCAATAACGGCCATTGACCAGATAGTGCAAGAAAAATGTAATTTTCGTCGAATGTGGGACAATTAAGATTATAAGTATGCAATATTTTACAAAATACTAAAAGAAGGGTTTGTGAGAAAAATGTAAACAAAATTATGATGTATGTATGTAACATTTGTAATATGTACGCACAAGCGTGACTTAAAGAAAACAAACGCCAAGGTTTTTTGTTTACCCTTCCTACAAATTAGGTTAGTTACGGACCAATTCTGTTCCCAAAAGAGTTTGCAGCGGCCGTGTTTTGAAGCCTTCATTGTGCTCATTCTGGTTTCAAATTAGATTAAATTTATAGTCCTTTTCAGAGCTTACAATGGGCGCGTTTATATTTTTAAAGGTACCTAAACATGAACTATGCTAAGATACGGGACAGTAGCTAGGAAGATGATGATGATGGAGAATTAACTAACTAGTACTTACATATAGGGTCCTTCTTAATATGCCAACACTTTTCTAAGGGGACAATCAGACCGTCAAATTGAACAACTTTCTTTATGGGACCAACATCGAATGAGCGAAAAAAAATCTGCTGCCCCAAAAATTTGGCTCGTGTAGGTTTGCAGTTTTATAAGGAACAGCTAATATTTTTTCGCGATTTCGATGTTGGAAGTATTTCAGTTTGACCGTCTGATCATCCCCTTAAAAAAGTGTCAGTATATTAAGAAATACCCTATACAGGTGTAAAGACAAGTATCATTAACCTTAAAACCACAGACTCTTGCCATCAAACTGAACAACTTTTACTATGGGAGAAAACCTGTCAGAGCCAAAAAAATCTGCTGTTCCATACTAAAGTGCAATACCTAAGTACTCTACTTAAACGTTTGGAGCAGCTGATTTTTTTCCCATACTAAAAAAAAAGTATTCTGTTTGATGGGTAGACTATGTGGTTTAAAGGTTAATGATACTTTTCCTTACACCCTGTATATTAACTACTCTGAAATTGTAGTACTAATATTAACGACTACATTATTTCCTAATTATCGTAGGCAGAATTCAATGCCAATTAGTATCTGATAGCAATCAATGCTTTTTAATCTTCGTACAAAAGTTTGCACAATAGATTGGAAATCCTTTCATCTCGAAATAATTTTCATGTTGAATACATTATTGTGCTACATTTTCGATCTACCTCAAAAGTCCCCTGAAACAACTCTTATTTTCAACGTCAAAAGTCTGAAAATGATTTGACTGGCGCTACTTAAATTGTAAGTTATGTTACAATGAATTCTTCGTAAGAGGACCTCGTATGTAACTCTTCGGTGTATGGTAGAAAGTTTGAAAATTGCTTGATACGCAAGACAACGTTTAATGAACTGTGTTGGGGCGCTACCGTTGCAACAAAGACACTCTCATACTAATGAATCAGCGATAAAAACTCGAACAACACTCGATCACATCACATGCCCTCTGTACAGGGTTGTCGACAAGGCTAACAAATAAAAAAAATCGTATTCATTTTTTCTTCAGATTCATAGTTAAACTGTGTACAATTGTGTTTTATAAGAATTTTTGATACTTACGTTTTATTTTATTTATGTCACAAAGTTTTATCTACTTTGAAATGTAAAATTTTCAGATAATGTTTGTTCGTGCTTGAAATTCAGTTTTTCCATCGATTTTTTACAGTTTCAGTCAATATTCTTAATTTTACTGTACGCTATGCCTACGGTGGTGTAACGGTACAAAATTACAATATTTTTTCTTTACACCATACTTTTCGAATACTTCTTGTAGGTACCTACTCCATTCGAAATAGCTATTTTAAATAACGGAAACAGAGATTTCAAACACTTTCTATGACTTGGTCATAAAACAGGTTTACTAACGTCCAATATATGTCGGATAGTATTATCTTTCTGATAAATGATAAGATACCTAAGTATTTTTATTTGCTAAAGAAAGCTAAACAGGAATCGGAAAATCTTAATGTCCTTATATGGAATGAAGTATAGGCAAGTGCCAACCCTACAATTGTTGACGGTATAGATTGAAGAGGCTGCCGTATATGCGCTTCAAATGGGAGCGGCTAATGGCGGCCCAACGTTCTATTCGCATTCGCGCGCTTTTTTCAAATACAGAACGTCCCTTTGTTGACGTTCCGGATCCATTCCGAATAGGTTCGGTGCTCGTTCGATTTTTTTTATTTTTTATAGAGCTTTTGTTGGTTTTGTCTCTGGAAGCCAGACTGTTTTGTTTGGCGTTCGATGAGTTTTTACCTTTGTGGCGGTCGCTTTGGTTCTCATCGTATTATCTGTTATGAAATAGTTCTATTTAGGTGTAGGTACCTACCTAGTTCGTTCAGTCACAGCTGATATTCCTACCATTATAAATATAATTATCAGCCCCGCGATTAATAAATGTTAGTGTACACTGAAACATCGTGAGGAAACCTGCATGCTTCAATTTCGAGGCATGTATTGTACCCACTGTCCATTATAAGTGGCGACGGGCTCACCCCCTGTCACACTGGACAGAGTTTCGGTACTACTGGTGAAACGTGGATGTTCTGAGGTTTCAGAATATCTCTGACTACCTCCTCGGGGAATATAGTCGTGAGCATAATATGCTTAGTGTACACTGAAAAAATGTTTTGTTAGATATACCAAACATTAACGACTACCGAACTGTTTTGTAGCTCGTTATCAAATATAGGTTATAATATAAATAGCTAAAAGATTGGGTATTTATAACCAAATGTTTGATTACGTGCTACAAAACAGTTCGGTAGTCACTATAAAGGTTGGTTGGTATTTAACAAAACATTTTTTTCAGTGCATCTGAGGTTTTTCTCTCATTCTTCACTCAATTGAAAAATAAACGAATATAAGACATTTTCCAGGTAGCATAAATAATAAATCAAATTTTTTGTATATGAGAATGATTAATTATCTCTATTGCTATAAATAAGATCACTTTGTTTGTACAAACTCCAAAAATAAACAAATGTAATCTACGAGAGCACTCATTCGAATTAAATATCCGAACATAAAAAGCTCACCCTGATAACACGACCCCGCATTGTAACCCTCCCCCAGCCAGACAAACGGAAATATGAAAATGAAACGTCGAAACGGAAAAACGCATCAAACGTCCGCACTCGTCGGCTACCGGACAAAAAATGAACACAAAACGCTCGCTTAATTCGCAAAAAGCCCGTTTGATGTCGCTAATTGACAATCAGTCAGGGGACGCGTCTCATTGGTCCGCATCCTCGTTCTGTTTTTAAAAATTAAAAACAAATAAATTACCGGGGTGGCCAGCTTTGTCGCAGAAAAACATATCTGCAGCTAAATGAAGCGCGTATTTACATCAAAATTCGCTTAACGAGATCAAAACGAATGGAATACTTAACCTCCTGTTTTATATTTTCAAACTTGTCATTTTCATTAAATCGTCCGAGCGCTAAAATCATCGTGTCAGTTGAAAAAAATAGTCTGAAATGAGTAAAATATGTATCCAGGGGTTACTGGTGTCAGACCAATTAGTTGGTGAAAGAAAACTAGAGGGACGTCGGACACGTGTGTTGACAAGTTTTTTGATTAAAAAGTTAAAAAGTTACGGTAGGCTACTTCGAAGCATTACTGTCGTAACTATGTTAATGATTATGACACGATGTGTTTTAAAGAGGTGTCAACTCAGAACTCAACTCACTTCACATTTTATTACAGAAAAACTTGTTTAGTATTTTTTACCAAAAGAATTGTAAATAGGTACTCTTAGATTTATTGTCTTTAATGAAATAATAACGTACTGTAGTAAGTACTTATTTTCCTTAGTTTTTAAGAGATCGATCGAAAATCGTTTTGAGCTATGGTTTTGAGGCTCAGTCAAAAGTCAATGAACTTTAGCAAAATTTGTAATGAAATTAATCTCGTACAAATGTATATTTTACTGTAATAGATTTTACGATTAATTTCACTTTACCTAAATAGGTATAACATTATAATAAGTCATATAAGTTGGATGGGGTCAGTGTGCTTGAAGGTCCTATATAGAATCAATAATTTTGAAAGTTACTTCCGTCATCATTTTTACTTTCGATGTTGACTGTACAACGGAAAATTTATCGAGACCGATTTCCATTTGGTCGGCTTTTTCTTCTACTGTATCATTAACCGACCAAATTGTAGCAAACATGCAACATTATAAAAATCATGCGTAAAATACGTCATCCCAATCTAAATTCGACGCCAATAAACATCTTAATTCACACCATAATTTCCTGTTATACCTACACAATATTACACAACCCATTGTTTTCCCAATGATAAAGGCCGAATCAAATTATTGGTCGAATAACGCCACAATTTACCTCCAACCAAATATCAACCTTACGAACGCCATTTATGATAACTTTTGGGTAAAATTCGCACGTATAACTTTCACTAGGGCTGTACAAATCGAGGAGGTAGGGATAACAATTGTCTATTGTTACGCCTATCTCTTTTGCGCATCGTTCGCGGCATCTTTGTTAGAACGGGACGGGTATATATTGCTGTTACGCTCCAGCACAATGATCGGTGGAAATGGGCACGCCTTTGTCGCTCAGATTTTCTTCTATTCGTCGGTTTTGTGGCGTTTTCATTTTTTAATATCTAATGGCAAGCCGCGCATGCCTCGTAAATTCAATAAGGACATTAAAAATAAAATTAAGCTTTAATGCGAATCTGAAAATAAGAATTGCTATTTTTATTTTTACGATCGAGCGTATATAAAACCAGCATAATCGTAAACGGTGGGTCGTTTTAGATTTTCATATCGACTCTTACGATTTTCCTAAACCGGTTTTACGTTTGAGCACCGGCCGGTTGGTTACAGCCGCGTCAAATTTTGCAATAAGGACATTCTTCCATTTATAATACATATTAGATTAGACTGGTTATAGGATTGAGTCATGAATATATCGATAGATATGATTAATGTACTTATTTCATGAATGATCTATAATACGATACCCTAAAACTCTAAGGGCTTTCACCACTGCTGGATAAGTTCTTAATAGCTTATCTGACATATAGTTTGAAATATTTACTACGTAATTGATGTAAGTTATAGCCTGTAGGATACCACTGCAGGGCAAAGACTAATATCTCACGAATAAGGGTGAGAGTCTGAGACTAACTATACGCAATATAATCATTATAAATAGAGAGGTACAGAGCTATTATACATGATATAAACTTAAATGAGTTACAAAGAGTTGCTTCAAACCATCAAACTGAACAACTTTCACTATTGGACCAAAATTGAAATTAAAAAAAAAATCGATTAACGTTTTTTAAGGAACTGCTGATTTCTTTTTCGTGATTTCAATGTTGATCCCGTACTGATAGTTATTCATTTTGATGGTCTGAAGCACCACCTGAAGTATGTAGGTAGGTAATGTCAAATGTGTTTAAGTTTACACCCTGTAGAATTACAATTTAATTGTTTAGTTTAAATTTCCTTAGAATAAAGAGTTTTATAAACAAAATTTAGTTCAATGAGGCGTTCTCATTAAAAAAAATGGTTTAAAGACACTGGAAGGATGACGTTTCGTGCCAATCGTGCCAATTTAGCTGTCAGATCGAAAGTGTTACTGGAGTTGCGTTGTGGGTCTGCTATTGGGCGGTCGCTTGTCGGTTGTCCCATCCCTGGCCATACAGCGGAATTCCAGTGGTGGCTCAGGATATTGTTCTTTTATAAGAACAACCCTTGAAGTCACCAAAATATCAATATAACCGTACAACGTCAAGCACTTTTGCTACAAAAACTCGACATTGGCAAAATCATCTACACCAAGATGGATGCCATAACCTTAAAAATAGAATAGAATAGAAAGTGTTACTTTGGATTCCCTAATTTTAGGAAGCAATTTGTTATTTCGTTCATAGGATTATGAAGGTTATGAAAGACGTTTTGATACTTTGAATTAATCGACTTTTTGTGCAGTTAATGTTCATTTTACATATAACAAACTTCTAGTCTTGGAAAAAGCCCCAATAAAAATGCAACCTCAATTTTTAATCAAATTAGTAAGTCCTTTGGTAAACGAATATCGATATTTTCTCAACACTATCGACATATCCGAAGACTTACAGTAATTTAACTACACCAATCTAATGTTTAGCAACTTGTCTTGAGGTACATTAAAATTCTTGTTAAGATAACTGTGAGTCGTGCTTTTAATTTGTGCACAACGTGTAAGTGGTTTAAATACAAGCTAAATAGGTACCTTAAGCGTCCGTACACGATCAACCATTGAATCAATCTTTTAGTGCTTGATGGAAAGGTTTAAGCTTGTTTGATAGAAGTTTCAAGGTTTGTAATTGTTTATATGTTAATTAGGTAGTTAGAATATAATATTTGATTGCTTCGATACTACTGACTGGTAATCTTTCCACCATAGCATGTGTGATTGTCATGCTATACTCGTATAGCTCATGTAGACAAGTAAGAAGAAGATATTAACAGTTTAAAACATTTAGTTAAAAGCCTTTTTTTTATTTGTATTTTATACATCACTCATTCATTTTATTTCTTTTTTGTTATTATTGCTGTCAATCTGCAAACGAAATTAGTATAACATAAGCATCGTTCCATGATTTCAGTCTAGCAAGCATCATAGTAAAAATTAAGTATTTATTTATTTAACCTGCTCTAAGGAAAAGAAACAGGTTCCGATAGTAGAGGTTTCAGGTATGAGCATTTCAAAGACAAATTGGATAAACCAGGGTCAAACTTCTATATCAATTTGATTACGACTAAATAAAAATGAAATTCAAGAACCATCTGGCAAATAAAATTAGAAGAATAAAATATTGATTTGCCTTAAATCAAGTACCTACCTAATCGAAGTCTACTTACTGTTTTTCCTGGATCAAAAAGTTTCAAGTGTTGGAGCCGTTCGGCTTGATCGTCTACGATGTCCTTAATAGTGATGTATGGTGCAGAGTATGGAAACAAAATAGCGGGGCGCCAATCACTACAAGTGACTGATAGAAGCTGTCGGTGAACTAATCTAGAATCGGGACTAAACATGATTGCTATATGTAGGTACTCACGCAAAAGAAGATGGCTCGTTGAAAACCTAAGGAATTCAGTTTTAAAAAACGTTTTTCTTGGTTTTTTCTGTATGAGAATCACATTTGTTATTTTTTTTAATAATTTTGGAAGCGATAAGATAAGAAGCGGGCCTGTTTCACCACATCCTAATAAATAGCTTATCCAAAAGATCTAATACAAATGAACGATTGGATTCTGATCTATTGATCTGATGCATCTAACATTTATGAGGAAATGGTAAACCAGGTCCTAAGTATTGTAAAGGAGGTATGCCAGGTGGACCTAGGTACCTACCTAAATACGACATTTTGATGCATCAATCATCATTCAAATGGGTTTTTATCACAACGCTAAAAGTAATTATTCATTTTGGGTTCCGGACATTTCGAGCGTAGTTTTAATTTTGGTGAACTGTGCTCATATAATTATTTTAATGAAAATTCTCTAATCTTCAAATTTTTCCAGTTCTGTGTGAAAAATGGGAAACATGATATTTAGCGTTCACGCATTTTTAAGACCATACTTAAATTGCGTCACAAATAATATTAGACTACAAAATTAGCTTCAGTTGATATCGTTACAAAGTGTAAATAATCTTCTTTCCTCTGCCAGAGCAACCCACCTTTGTTGCGTTGGTAGCGACACACTTTAATGGACGTTCTAATCATGAAGTCCCGTCAATCGAGCCATTTCAGCTCTTACTACGTAGGTAATTAAACTCAGTGAGAAGACGTGTTATGGGGCATGAACTATAATGGTTGCATTAATCTATGACCGGCTATCTTGTTGTGTTTATTTCTGTACTTAGCTTTTTATATCTTCATGTAATTCTGTTATAATAGGTACTCTACTCTCTTTGCGTTGAGTTTGATTTGTTATTACTAAATTAACTTATTGTGTGGTGGTACGGAACCCTCGTTAAATGAGTAGTGCGACTCGAACTTGGCTGGTTTTTTATTATTATCTATTCATATCTTTTCAGTCCAAGGAAAATCTTTTTAGTCGCACAAAATGTATCAACTTTAATATGATTTCCTAGTAGTCTATTTTAATAAATAGAAAAAATTGCTTGAATCGTCCTTCGACATTATACCTTAACACAAAAGAGATACTAGGAAAACATAATGTTACCTAACAACTAAAAGAAAATACTTACCAAGAAATTATTCACTTTATTGCCTTTCAAAGTCACCACATTTCATTGGAAAGAGTATTACGGTCAGGAAGAGAAGCCTTTGAGAATATCATATTTCCCTCCTTCTTTGTGGAGAGAAGTGGGGGGTGGAGGGGTCGAGGGGGGGGGGGGGGTTCATAATTAAATAGTGTACGCTTAGTTACTCGGGGAGTCGAGAAAAAGTTTTTGTAAAGGAAATTTTGAATCGACAAGAGTTTCCATTAATAATTTTATTACTTTGTTTAGTTTACTTTTTACTATTTAACAAAGTATACTTTGTTAATTAGTAATAAGAAAATTGTTGACTAAAACCGTTAATAATGTCGGGTTTCTCACTGTTGAGTATTTGGTAGTTGTTGAAATGCTGCTTAATTACTAATTTGGGCTAAAATATTTGTAGAATACTAAATACTAAGCACATAATATGAGTCTAATTGTTTACAGTGTACATTTATTTATGAGAGAAATAAATACATTACAATATAATGTAATATATATATATATATATATATTTTTTTTAAGATAAATAATTTTTTATTTTTCTTTTGTTCTTTGTTTAGGTTACGTGTTATATTATAACTATTATATTCTGTATTTTGTGCACTAAAAATTATGTAAGTATCTTAAAAAAAAAATGTAATAAAATACAATACAACACTTACTTTAGAAATTCTGAAATCTCACAACAACAGCACTCTAAAGTATCTTGGACATAGTTACACAGAAACAGATTAACTAGTCTCAATTCTAAAGTATGTTGTACTAGCAACTAGCCTGGTTTTATATCATGATGACGTCAGAAAGCTATCCATGCGATATTATTTTGAATAAAACATTTTGAGTTTGAGACTACGGTACATATCATATGGATACATATACATCCATGACTCTGGCACGTATATTTAATACTCATACTACGGAATATTTGCCCCTCGCGGGATGCGTAAAAAAGAAAAATAACTTCTAAGCTACAAAAATAAAGGAATACCTAATCAATACATCTCTTTCTTTATTTATAACCCGAAATAAAGCCGACCCTTTCACGTCAAGGGCCCCGCAACAACTGAAAAGTAAATTAACCTTTCTACGGCAAAACTCATTTACCGATACAAAACAACCGTAGCCAATAGAAGCGGTCGAATCGGAAAATACCGGAATGAAAAGAATTTCTGAAACCGGTAAGGAATCACAGCTCTTTGTCAGTTTCATTCAGTGGAGGTACACAAATGGTTTTCTTAGGCTTTCACAGTTTTCTATGGGGGCAATAAAGGTTCTCACGGACACAATGAGCTGGGAAGGCAAGGAGAGTGATGAAAAGTTGGGAATGTGGGCCGCGCTCCCGAGGCTAGGTAGGGATGCGAATTTGTGCTTTGAAGTTATAGATTGGAGGTCGGTTTTTTAAGATTCGTCTATGTTTTTCAATGTAGACTATTTATAACTGTATAAGTTTAGCTTAAGAATTTATATTGTAATAGTTTTTAAAATGCGTGTTATATTGTAGATGTTCTGGCCGCATCTTCTCCACAGCGACAACACGTTCTGACGATCTGTTCGATTTATATCGATATGTAATATGTATTTTAATGTAAATTGGTCGGTCTCCAACCGATACGTTTTTAGGGTTCTGTAACCAACAACATGATGATGATGCAGGCTCTACATATTTAATTTAGCGATGTTCCCATCGGTGATAGGAAAATTAGTTTTTTTTTCAAAAACATTTATATCTACCTAATTTTTTATCGGTTATCGGCAAGTGGATTGGTGGATGACTTTTAATTCATCATTCATCTAAAATTCTTATAACGTTTGCTGATCGTATCGATAGAATATAGAATCGATTTTCCCCGATTATCGATAAACAAGCGCAGCACTAACCCGAGTTCCCGTCACTTTCCAATTATTTTTGCGGGCTTTCTTCGCTACAGTCAGCTCTGAATACCGAACAGAATACCGTCGGGTTTTAAGGAATTACCACCTTTGTCTGCAAGTAAATGAGAGAGCGCTTAGTTTTTCCTTTTCCACCAACTTGTGGTTAATTTATTTAATAAGTTGTTGCTGAATAGAACCTCCGCCGGCAGCGAGAGCTTGAATGAATCAGACCTTCCATTTCTATTCTTATTTTTTTATGCCAAGTCTTCTGTATTTTGATTTTGAATAGCGAATAGCTTTTTGTTCATGTTTTTCTTTTCATGACAATTTCTTGGAAAAAATATAATTTTTCTCATTTTTTGTACCATTCGTTAATTAAAGTTTCCGGCAAATTACTGGTATTATAGTCTTGTTTGTGTTTACAATTATTTTTGAAAAACATCGTAAGTGCTAAATTGCTCACGAATTTTCGTGTTAACGACTTGTTCTGAGCTCAAGAAAGCGCAAACAACTGCTTTATCAAATGTATTGTTATACAACAAATGGTGTAAAAAACGAAACACACGTCTTTGCCATCTGCCACCATTTTTAAAAAGTAAGAAATCTCAGGGGATTAACGAACGTAACTCAAAGAAATAAGTGTCGAAGTTTTTTTCGGCCAGTACAATAAAGTTTGTAAAAGGAATAAAGAATGGAAAACAAAAAGGTATGTTCGAAATTCGAATTCATCAAAATAATGCGCGGAACGTGATCTCGTGCGAAGTCTCGGGATGAGCGTATATTCCGTGATGCGTTCCGAGCATTTGACAAGATGCGCGGGAGTCGTTTTTTCGTTCCGATTCTTTTTTTAAAAGCTTTTTATTAATTGCCTACCCATTGTTGGGTGGTCGACGGAGTCAAGTCTTAAATAATTCCTAAATACCTATACCAACTTGATTCATTGTGTAATATCTAAGTACATAGATTGTTAGTAAAAAGAGATTAACCTAATCTAATCTTATTTTCCTATGAAGGTAGTTGGTTTACCTATTATCATATACCTAGGTTAGGTACCTACCTACTTTTTTATTCTTACTAGTCTTCTCTGAGTATTTGAGAATCCAACATCTACAAAAAAGGAGTGTTTAAAAACCCCTAAAAAATGCCATCCGGATTGTTTTTTAGTGTAAATAAATCAATTTTATTGTACCGTTTGGATTCCGAAAAGATTTATTATCCGATGGTTACTTAATCGAGTCGATTATAAACTCGGCGAAAGTGAATTCCGAACATTTTTTTTTCTTATTATTGAATTTTTGTATTTTGAACATCACTTTTCAAAACAGACGTATAAGTATCCTGTTCATACTATTGTTGCTCGCGACTAAAATAGTTTGTACGAATTTCAGCCTCTATAGGCTATGCTGACACTTTTTTAAGGGGATGATCAGACCGTCAAACTGAAAAACTTTCTCTATGGGACAACATCGAAATCACAAAAAAATTTCTTCTGTTCCATACAAAAATGCAAACCTACTCAAGCCAAATGTATGGGACAGCTGTTTTTTTTTAAATAAATTTAAAAAAAAGGTAGGCGCCTACCTAGGAATATGAATTCAATTACTGGTATTTAGAACCTAGGTATATGGTTTACCTGTGATTTTTACATGTAGAATCGCGCCATGAAATGAAACGTATTTTATGGTGTTACAAAATAATTAAATTTAAGATAATTGCATATAAAAGTAATAAAATGAAAACAAATTAAATCTGTTTATTTTTATGATCATTAAATAATAATAAATTAAAATAAAATTATAAAGTTTTATTGTTTGTTAGAAATAACAACACAATTATATTTTATTTTTACATGAAAATACCACCTTGAAATGTAAAATACATAAATAGAATTGTTTTTTTTTAATGAAATTAATATTTTTGTGTTTTTTTAGAAATAACAACATACCTACCTAATTCATTTTTATATTTTACATGAAAATACTTACATAAAAATGAACCATTTGTTCAGAATCATAATGGACCGGACAAATAAACTTGTCGGACTATTATTGTTGTGATGATCGCGAGGAAACAATAACTTTTTTTTTTTTTTTTTATTTAAATCATAAGCGGTGGCGTGTAAAGCCGACTTCTTTTCTCGTTGTTTGTCGTGACACTCGCAGAATGACTAACTAATATTTAACGAACCAAGTGTCGGCTATCCATTTCATTGGTGCACTTTTTGTGAATTGAACAAAGCGACAGATTTTAAAATTCGTATTTTTCTTTTGTATTGATTTTTTTTTCTTTGGACCTAATAGATATTATTCTGCTTTGCAAAAACAGACAAATTTCCAAAAAGATGTTTTGGAAGAAAACGTATTTAACGATTCTGTGATTTTTTATATTTTTCTTACCCAAAATATAATATATAATATAATAAGCTTGTCTCTTATGAATTAAACAAGGGAGTTATAATTTTGTAGATGCTTCACTTATATCTATCACCAGTGGTGGCCAGTGGTCGCCAATATTCTCACCGCAATAAGACCGATTTATATAATAGATGTCAGGGGTGGCAATCAGTAACAAGCCGTTATACAAACACTATTTTGTATCGCGAATTATTTTGTTTATTAAGGAACAGGCACTCCCAAAATGCGAAATTTATTTTCAAAGTTAAACGTTTATAAATCAAGCTAGGTGTTTTATTCACTGCTCAAATAAACTAAACCCGGTTTTTATAGGAATGAGAAAACACGTTAAATGAACATGATAATTTTTGCTCTATTTTTAGATATAACTTTCATAGTTGAAGTTTAACATATATTTTTTTACTCTGTTAATTAGTTTCTAATCACTCTTTTATAATGAGAACTGGTAAGGTTTGGAACTCTCTCCCTGCGTCTGTTTTCCCAATTACAATACAATCAGGATATTTTTAAGAGTTAATAGGCTTTTTCTGGGTGAGCGCGCTACATCATCGGCTTCATCTACACTTTCCATCAGGTGAGCTGAAGCCAAGCGCAAACCCATTTCGAATAAACCATATAAAAGGTTACTATCGTGTCTTTGTGTGTGTTTGTAGTTTTTAATCTGTAAACTTCATATTTATCAGAAATTTAAGTCGTAATTACAAAATATATCTTTCTCGACGCAGACTTAAAAGAAGAATAGACGGAATGTCATCAAATCGTGAGTGAAGCACACATTTCTTTTGTGTGCGTGCTGTCACGCGGTACATAAGGTTTTGACGGGTTGTCGGACCTGCGCCTAGAGCTAGTGCATCTGTGTGAGTGGAGATTGTATTACCTTGCATGCTTCACATCTTTTTAGTGCAATACTCGGTCCGTATTTCTTTCAGGTCCGTGTTTCTCGAACAGTGTTCGCCTTAACTTGCGTAACATTATAACGATATTTGTCTGTCAACGCACCGTTTATTTCTTTCCAAATTTCACATTCGAATAGGTTTTAATTTAGTTCCCCGGACAGATTTACGGTGCGACTTTGCTATTGTGAACTAAACATTTTATTATATTCCGCTTCTCATTTGTTTTCCGCTGTCTATTTCGGTTTTTGTGTTTACGAAACGTCATTGTCCGTTCCACTTGTTATTTACTTTTTGACAGGAATATTAATTGTTCTAAGGCGCCGACAATTTTAGAGTCCTACCGTTCAGTAGGTCTACCATGAGTTTTCACCGTACTTTACTAGTTTTTACTACTGTAGTAACGTCACCAATTTTGTATTGAATTTCGTACAGCGCTCCTAGTGGTTACGTTGAGAACTAATTTCTGTCATACGTATTGGCGACGTAACTACAGTAGTCAAGTAGAGGGAAAACTCATGGTAGGCCCTCTGGATCACAAATAATCACAATATTAAAGATTTCTCAATAACGAAAACCCAAAATAAAAAAGTGCTACTCCAACTTACTACAAAAGCCTAAAACTATTATTATAGATTACTTTTATAGTCTATTGCCATTTCGTTTTCTATTGAACAGGTGATTTTTTTTCCAATTTTTATTTTGCTTTATTTTGTTCAGTTTTATGGTCTGAACCTGAACCTTGATATGAAACGAATTTAATTTTACACCCTGTATATTCATATTTATGACACGTGTTAAAACTCTACCTTTTCAATCTATATAATGTTTATCCTCCTCTTTATACTAGATATTTAACATTATCTTTTCAAGCTATTTTTCTTTACAGATATTCCTTTACACACTAATTGAATAAATAACATGAAAGAGAAGTATTGAATTACTGATCTTATGTTTCTGTTATCCTAAAACAAGTAAAATAAAAGTCAATCTATTCCATTTTCTTATAAAAACGTTTTCATTGGTCAGACCTTTTAATGTATTTACTTTGATTAAAAGAAAGATAACAGAAAACGTTTTTAAATTAAATTAATCCTAAATAGATAAATAGAACTATTCTTGTTCACAACATACTGTTTTCAGTTACGATAAATTCAGTGCAGTAGTTTAATTAAGGCGTATCAGCCGTGGACCACTCTCCTCTCACTCACACTCCATACTAATCGATGAGAAAGAGCGCGTGGCTCCGGTCAGAATTTTGCTGTTTTCTTTGAAAAATTCGATGATTTTTTATTAATTTCGAAAAAGTAAAAAAACCACATCATTCTAAATTGTATTGTGAACAATATAGTAAATTTTCATTTTGTTCCGATTAAAAATGTAAGAGTAAAATGGTTACAACTGGAAAAAAAGAGGTGACTTTAGAGTCCCTTTTTCTTCGGTTTTATTCATTAAAATCGATTTCTAGAAAAACCACATCACTTCTCATATCCTGTAGATGGTTCAGTTTAAATTTCAGCTCAAAAAGTGCCATAGTTAATGAATAAAATGGTTACAAAATTACCCAAAACCGGCAGGTAGCCCCTTAAACTAGGTTTGTAGTTTACTTCACACACCTTTTCTTCATCACAAAGATCATCATAATAAAGAACTTCAAAGGCTTTCTTTCTTAGTCTTCTTCTTCGAGTTCCCCTCCATGAATGGAGGTTGGAAGTCAGCTCTGCATATATCTGTCCATCTCAGGCAGTGGTCGATTCATAAGACGTCAAAAACAGAGAAATACAAAAAACAGATGAGAATAGGTAGTTTGATAGTAGGTTTGAATTTGAATATTAGATGATGTTAGATGCGACCTTTATACAGGGTGTTTCATAAGTAAAAATAAGTTTTTAAAACTCTTAAGAGGGTTGTTCATACCGTCAAACTGAACAACTTTCTCTATGGGACCAACATCGAAATCGCGAAAAAAAAATATCTTATATCCCATACATAGCTCTCTAGTCGATTTGTAGAGTATGGAACATAATTTTTTTTTTCGCGATTTCGATATTGGTCCCATAGTGAAACTTGTTCAGTGTGATGGTCTAAACCAAATGTTTGTTTAAATGTTAAATGTTTATTTGTAATTTTGTAACACCTTGTAAAGAACAGTTGTTCTTATATTTCCTGCCTATGCTTTAAGCTCTAAGTATCAAATCACAATGAAGAACTCTATGTAGCATACAAATAACATGTTTAGTAGACCTGCCTCTCCAGCGGATCAGCAAAATTGTTTAGGCCCATTACATTACAAAGTATTAACCTGCATGGTTTTTTATTCCCACAACCACACATGCATCAACTCGTTAACACAATAACTAGCGTGTGAGCTTAGTTTTATGGCATTTCATACATTTTATCCCAACTGTCCAGGGTGCGACAACACTCCACTATCACAAGCATTATCTCTCTCACTCGTTAGCAAATCGTTCGGCACTGCCCACGACATTCCAGCCCAGAAACAACGCGGTTCATTAATACAGAATCACTGCTCTATTTCACGGCTCCGTGCTAAGTGTTGAGGTGGTGAGACAATCGATTTCCGGTGTCGACACACCGGCTATAAATGAGGTGACACAATAGAGCGAGGACGACTTGAACGGACAGGTTAGCTTTTTGTAAAATTTTATAAATCGGTAGTAAATGCTGGCATTTACTGCAGAACGAGCAGAAGAAGACCAACTAAGTGAGATATTGTGTGACTGATGTGTACGAGTGACTGTAATATGCAAGAAAGAAATAAGTGTCCACTTATTCATATAGAAGTACGGTCCCCATTTTTGTACTCTTATAATGTTAACCATTTATAATTTCTAATAATATTTCGACGGTCCCTACGTACATATTCCTAAGTGGTAGATACGTGATTTGCCTTTTATTGTTCCATGTCCTTCAGGTCACTCTATACTATCGATTAGTCAAAAAAAAATTTAACATTTTATGCAAATTGAACCTTAAATCCACACACACATTTCCCGTAACTACAAAATTAAGAAAAATTTCCGAAGTAAACTAACATCAGTGGTAGTTCAGTGATTCTACATTGGAACGTAATCCACGCCTGCCGCGTAACTGCTACGCACTATGTTAGTTACGTTGTTTTACGTGGACAACTTTACATGCCTAAGCCAGGCCATGCCATGCAAGTGGTAGATAAGTTTTCTTACGTCGGAAAATAAAAGTACTTTTTATCAATAACTACCATTTAAGGCTTTTTATGTCGGAAATATTTTGTAAATATGATAAGAAAGTTGTATTTATGTTATTAAACTTCTGTAACTTCGTCTGGTTTTGGAAAAAAATATTGATTAGCCAGCCAAATTAACATCTTACAACCATCATGTCAATTCCAAATTGACATATTAGGTGAAAGTTGTTTATGACCAGGAAGCTGGCATACGTTTATGACTGTGCGCGTTTGTCATTATTTATAATAATTATAATGCTTTATGCAGAAAATAGTTTAAAAAATTATGCGATGTAAAGAGGTCTATCAAAACCTCTTTATTTATTTATTTATTTCATTAATTGTACAAATTAAAACCATTTACCATGAGTTAACTAACGTGGCAATGTTTTTTAAGGCAATATGAACTAGAAAATTGGTTACGCCGATCACATGAGCGCTGATGTTTGTCGTGAAAGAGAGTAACAGTAGCTACAAGTAATATATGGGATGTTCAGATGGGAAGATGAATACCCCTCCATAATAGCCCTCTCCATTGCCCTTTGTGTGACTTTCAGGCTTTTTATGAGGCCAGGAGTGAGCTACTACGTCTCAATTTCGTATGTCAAGTACTTAATATTCTATCCTATTCTGTGTCGTCACTGGCAACACACACTGGTCAATGACTTTCGTTTTGAGACACTGCAGTGTTTGGCCGAGAAGATACTACACAGTCCATACGTCCTGAACGATGTCCAGCCCAGTTAGATTCGTCTATTGACCTCTATCTCGAAGTGGGACCATCCTAACTGGATAGTTTGTCCCTGGTTAACATAATCGTAGTAACTTCGAACTCAGAGTCTACGATCTTTACAGGAGTGAGTAGAACATGGACATTTGACATGATCTTCGTCTTGTCCATGGTAATTTTCAAACCAACTCGTTCGAAGGCTCTGCTTAGGTCATCAAGCATTCTACTGAGGTCCTCCATGCTCACCGTCATAATGACTATAATTATCTCACCCTGAGAGACTCAGCCCTTTCCAATCCAAAACCTTGAAAACATCTTCCAGTGCCACGGTGAACAGTTTCAGAGAAATAACGTCTCCATGCCTCACACCTCGCTGCGGTAGGTAGGATAGGTATCTATTCTGGTCATGTAATCGGACTGACATAGTGGCAGTAGCATTTGAGCACTTCCAAGTACCTACCAGTAGTCAACTTTTCATCGCTGGAGAGACTGCAGTACAGCACATGTCCCATTCAAATCAAAAGCAACGAGGCAGAGCGTATGTATGTGGTACGCGGTGCTAAAGTTTGTTCGGAACCCAGGTTACTCGGGAGGTTGGAATTCGTCCAAATGAGCGCGACACGGTTCGTATCAACTCTCGAAAACAGCTTATAGACATGGCTAAGAAGTGAGATGGGCTTATAGTTCTTCAGTAGGGCATTATCGTCCTTTTTAAAGAAGAGAACCATCAAATTTCTGTCCCATGTCTGCTGCGATTTCCCCTCAAGTATGACGAAGTCAAACAGCTTCTGAAGTGCTTAAAGACCGGTGTCAATAGTGACACCCACCACACCAATTATTTGTTTTGAATTAGATTGGTACTCATATCGTATGGTCAACAAGTCGCCTTATAATATTGTCAGTTTATCAAAATAGTAAAGTCTACTACTAGAGCAACCGCCATAGCATTTATCGCTCTATTCCATCAAATGAATTTCTGGAAAAATGGCTTTACGAGATATGGCCGCCTTTGATACCCTTCTCGTCTATGTTGTAAATTGTATTTGTCTGTTTCTGACGAGTAAATATAGAACAATAATTATTTTATGTTATCGATATTGCTAAGTCTCATATTAGTTACTTTGCTATTAACAATATACTAAAACAATATAACAAAACAAACAATATACTACACATACTAAAGTATATGTAATTTTTTAAACCTTCGTACGTCCACGTTTCACTAGAAGTACCGAAACTCTGTCCAGTGTGACAGGTACACACGAGGTATGTGGGGACGGGGTTAAAATTTATTAATAATACTAAAAAAGTTTACTTTTTGTTGTAACAATACACTTCGTCCTTACCTACAAACCCCGTATCTCCATAATGTTTCCCATGTACAATGATCTATGTGACAGTTAAGATTTTGATCGATCTTGAGACTACCGCGTAATAATCAATATGTACCACATACGTTATTTGTAATTGGGGAGTTTCCGATGTAGAACTAAGTAAGTGACTAATAACACACTTCCAATTATTTTTTTGAGTTTTTTCTTTATTTTACATATAGTTTACCGTATATTAAACCTATATTCCAAATTTCGTCACTGTGTTACAAATAGGACGTGAAATACACATGTTTGAAACTTAAAAGTGCTCTCCTGTAAAATTTGACTTTTGCACTTACGGGAATGTACGTAGGGACCGTCGATTTGAACTTGAATAAAGTGAAATTTTACTAATTTATACTTAATTACGAACATATTTCAGGGGTGGTCGGCATCATGGAACCCACTAACTTTATAAATTGAAGATGTTAAATATGTGATACATGTTTTGTCATGCAATTTTGCGTCTTTCGACATTTGTAATAACACGCTTTTCCACAGAAAGTTTAATCAGATCAGATATCAGACTGATCAGATGTTCAATGTGCAACCCCCTTTAAGGTCAGTAGTATAGTGACAGAATAAACACGCTTCGTGAACAGAGGTTACAATGTAAACTGGCCTCTGAGGTGCTTCTTTGATCTCACCGGCGATGCATTAGGGTTGTCAAAAAATCATTGGAAATAGTTTATTTAAACAAAAGCATTACATTTTCATCCTTTACTAGAATTTACATATTATATTTATATGTACTATTGTCTATTTAGGTATAATATATGTAAATTCTAGGTTAAACATTTTTTGGTTATTCTTTTATGGATTTAAAAACACTCCGATACAAAGTTGACCATTAACTTCGTTTCACCAATTTGTAGCTCAAATACATAACGTTTACGTTACGATAGCTCCAAAAAAATTAACGACTTGTTGGTATGTAAGAAAAATAACGCAAATTTTATAAAAATTACTAGTCGAGTAAATTTTTTAATAGGAAGGAGTTCTGTACAGTGGTATGTTATAAAGACTGACGGTAACATTGGATAATAAATAAGTCAATTGGAAACTATGTTTCATAATTCTATTAATGTTTGTAATTGCCTATTTTGCGTAACGATTAAGCATGGTTAATATATTGCTAACCATTTATCCAAAAAGGTATAATTTTATTAGTTTTCAATCGGCAATAAATATGTTTTATGGCGTTTAGGAGCCAAATTGAGTTGATAATTTCGTGATTATTTGGAAATTGGTTGAAACTTGTCAATAATTTCACAGGAATGCGATTTATTTTATTCGATTGGGAAGATTTATTTCACACTTCATAATCCAATTTGAAAATTCAAACAAGAATCCGTTTTTATTCCTATCTTGATAAATCATAACAATTATGAATAAACATTCGATACTTATTTGAATAAATTTCGGCAACGAATATTCAGTCTCAGATAAAAAAAAAATATATGAGATGTGTTGCCAACCCTATACACCACAGAGTATCCCATAGAACAGAGTTTACATTGGCATCATTCAAATGTATGAAGTCGCTATTTACGTTTGACCAGAGCACTCATTACGGATTGTTATTGGAATAATAAAGAGAGAGGGATACATCCGTCTAGCTCAGTTTGAGATCGTAACGTATTTCCGAGTATTCCTCCATTCCTTCCCATTGCGAAAGCGATCGCTTTATTCTCTACGATTCTGCGAACTGACACTTCTGTTGTTGTTTATTAATCTATGTTTATCTGGACTAGTTTTTTGTGAAGTTGATTGGATGTTTAGATTTTTGAAAAGTGGAATTTTTTAGGTTAGGTTATTTAATTTTGATGCCTGTCACAGTTTTATATATAATTTATAATTTTTTTATGATGTGTTTTTGCTAAACTGTTGGTTTACACTCAACTAAAATTTTAATAATTTGCCAGTTCTAAATCGACAGCAACCCTGTCTTTTATTGTAAATAAACAAAATAACGTCATTAATGACGGCCCGACAGCACAGTCTGTAGTGATCCTGCCTGCTGTGCCGGGGGTCGCGGGTTCGAATCCCGTAAGGGACCAATATTTGTATGACGAATGTGAATATTTGTACCCGAGTCATGGATGTTTGTATCTATATATTATGTATTCTATATCGTTGTCTAGTTATCGTAATACAAGTCCAGGCTAGATTCTGGAACTTTAAATGTGACTAGATAATTTGTGTGACACTGTCCAAGATATTTATTATTTATTATTATTATTAATTATGGTATAAAGAGTTAAATTGATATCATTAGCATCCTTTTAAACTAAGAGTCACCAATCAAACTGAACAATTTTTAACATGGAAGCAAATCGACACGAGTAAAAAAAATCTGTTGTTGCATACATTTGAGTCGAGTAGGCATTGCAGTTTAGTATGCAACAGCAGGTTTTTTTTGCTCCGATCGTTTGCTCCCATAGTAAAAGTTGTTCGGTTTGATGGGTAGACTCTTAGTTTAAAAGGATGCTAATGAGATCAATTTCACCCTGTATATATTTTGTATTTAAGGTATATCAAGGTACTTACGTAAACTTTTAGAAGATTTTTTCTTTTAGGTAAATGACGAACAATACGCTATAAGTTCTTACTCAATTTACAGATTCAAGAGAAAGATACTAAGGGCCTGTTTCATCACTTCTGGGTAAGTTCTTGTTAGCTTATCCGACAGATAGTATGACATATTTTGTATGAAATTATGTCAAAATATCTGTCGGATAAGCTAACAAGAACTTATTCAGAAGTGGTGAAACAGGCCCTAAGTATACCTACCTACCTCTCTATACTACAAACTTTTTACTGCCACAGTATATTATTAAAGACACTTCCTCTATTCCGCCTACGCTAGAAAAATACCATTGTAACACGAAAATAAGCAATAAAAATTTTATTATCTGTCAAACGTACACAAGTTTTCCATGTCACCTAAATTGGTGTCACACAAATCTGTCTACAGGCTGTATCATTATTGCTACTCTCGCCTTTTCTCTTGTCAACCCTTACAAGCGATAAATAGTCGAAAATGAAGCGAAAGTCAAGCGTTAATACGTCCACGATGCCATAGTGACTCATTTCTTTTTCACCCGAGAAATTAGAAAAAGGTAATTGGAATTCGTTAATTGAGTGTTAATGTGAATCATTGGCTAGGTATTTCAAGGGTTAAACAATTAAGTAAATAAAGAGATGGCTAGTTGAGTGACAAAGTTCATGTGTATCGCTGAAACCTGGAATTGCCGTCTTACCGTCTTTCGTTTTACCAAGCGATTACAAGTCTACTCTATATTTTCTGGGCAAATATATTTTAATTGAAAAAAATTCTATACTAAAACTGATCAAAATTCTATATAATATAGATATGAGAATCATAGTGAATGCAAAGAAAATGTCGTGACAACTATTAACATTTTTTATTTGTTGTTAAAATATAAGTCAATTTTAAGTAAATCTTCCAGAACTAATTATATTTATAACAACAAAGGAGACTACGCAAATGTGCATGGAAAATGGTCCATGAACCAATAGCAATACAGTTTCGGCATGCTAATATAAACAGTTGTCACTAGATATTTTGCTCCGTGTAATAAATGGTTGGACGTTAAATATATGC
Organism: Agonopterix heracliana; assembly: GCA_963693445.1. Taxonomy (NCBI): domain Eukaryota; kingdom Metazoa; phylum Arthropoda; class Insecta; order Lepidoptera; family Depressariidae; genus Agonopterix; species Agonopterix heracliana. The sequence continues at coordinate 9,275,314 of OY856321.1, forward strand.
AATGTTAATTAATATAAGCTAGTCCTACAACATAATTATTTTTAGACGTGAAAAAACACGAGCTTTTACTCAACGCTCTAGTTTTAAATAATTAAAGAAAAACTAAAAGGACATTCTTCATATTACTATAACTACAATTTTAAAACTAGGAATTTACATAATAATTAAAAAATCTCTTTAGGAAACTGCATTGCATAAGCTTATGCTGGGAAAAAGAAACTTGGCAAAGCTAGCGTCGACAAAGTGCCTTAAATTTTTTAATTGCGTACTGCCTTGATTATTATTCGTCTTTGTGCATTCAGAGGGCAACATATGCAGACTTTGAGTAACATGCGACCAACGTATCCTGCTGTCCAAGTCATAAAGAGAAGCGGGAGTGTTTTCGAGCGCGGTATCAATATGTTTCAAACAATTAAAATGACTCTACTGTGTGTGGAAAAACGTTAAGTTTGGTTTTGGTGCAATATTTATAAGTGCTGCTCAAATTGTCATGTACGAATTCGAATTTGATACAATTTCTGCAGCTAGATTAAATCCTAGCCGAATTCAGTTTCCTGGTGTTCAAAAACTTGTGTACAGTAACTTTTTCGTTGGTTGCTTACTCAACTATTTAAACCAAGAATTTACAAAAAAAATTATTTTAACATTTTTTTTAATTTTATATATTCAGTAAATAAATGTTTTTTTTTTCATCAAAAATTACTTTACAACAAATTAATAACATAAAATTACTTACTAACTACTTATCTTATTCGTAAGTTACCCTTAAAAACATTCGTGGATAATCGCTTTTCATTCTTTCTCCTCATAACTTGGACCATAGCATAAGAATTTAATAGAGTCGCTCTCTAAGCGACACCCTGTATGTAAGCCTAACAAGACTCTTTTGAGTCGTACAATATTGTGAATATTACTCATTAGTGGGCGTTTTATTTTAGTTCAACATTTTTAAAGTTAACTATTATTTTAGGGAAGTCGTGTTGTGCACTTGTTGGGTTCTAATTAAAAGAGTTGTGTTTCGTCTAATATACTCTCCATTGAGTTGAAATGTTCTACGTACTGAAGGTCACTGCACTTCAATATATGTCATTTTCATCATTCACATTTTCATAAATCTCTGTTACCGTCCCAAGCACCCGTCCATGATACTCCTACCTTCATGTGGCGCATAACTTTTTTGTCGTGTCATCTAGAATACGTATTAAATTATGCAATAATGGTCTCCTGTGATTCTTCTTTCATTTCATTGTTAGTGTCATTCACTTGGTGATTCTCAGAGCGAAATGAAAGACTCAACAGAGTGCAAAGAAATCGGTGCATATTCTAGGGCCTCTGGTTTGCTTCACTCTGGTTTTCCCCGCAAGCTCTCTTTTTCTTTTATGTCAGCATGGCTATATCGTATGACAGACAATCACTCATTATCACCATTATCATCATACCTAGACCAGAGGTCATTAAAAAATGCCAGGTTAAAAGTAGCCGAAATCGAAGGGAATGTATGACAAGAGGTATGGATCTAGACTCTAGGTCCATACCTCTTGTCAGATTGTTGTTGGTAGGCAGATACTTTGGGCGGTTCTGATACACCTCTCTTGCTTCCTCCAGAATCTAGAGGAAGCCTTCCCCTCTGGGAAAAAGACGTGAGTTTATAATATGTATGTTTGTAATCGTTCATGCTGTAGTGGAAAGATTAGTCAGTCAGCAAGTGCCGTATCCACTGCCCAGACGAACTTAGGTTTTTTCTATCGGGGAGGCTTTTTCCTTGCATCACGCATTCAATGTCGGGGTATATGCTGAGGAGACTGGGCACGGGTTCACGAGGTGCAACAAGGGTGCAACATAGATTGACTTGGCGTAACAATTACTATAATAGTGTTGCTCTTGGTGTAAGAGTCACCTGAAGTTTAAGAACACACAAGCAAGAGTCTGTTGCAGCTTCCATCAGCCTCAGATGCATGCAAAGTAAATGAGACTTCGGTAAAGGAAGACCGAGACTTAATAGCATGATCATGCTAGATTATCTGGTCACAGTTTTCTGACTGAACGTGCGTTTTTTTATAAAATAGACTTCGGGTAGTAGAATTTTAATCTAAAATAAAAATAATTTTAATTAAATTTTAAACATCGCCAGCATCACTTATCCTGTCATTAAATTCTAAACCGTGTTATTATTTATCTTTTCAGGTAAGAGACATGATCAAAGATCTTCAATGCACGTTTATCGTAAGTAAATCCTTGATTATTAGCAACGGAAGCTTTTTTTTTTTTTAGTTTTTGGTAGTCATTTTTTTCGTTTCTTAATTTTTTCATTCTTTTTGTTCTATATTCTTTTCTGATTCAGTTATTTTTTTTCTTCCTTTATTTCTTTTTACTTCTCTAAAACTAATATTTTTTTCTTAAAAATTGGTCCTGTAGCAAATAACACCAACATCATATTTATATCAAAGACTATGGTATTTGCCGCAGCTTGCTGTAGGAAGCACCTTGACTTGAGGTATCTTTTTATTTTAAAATGACAAATAACTTTCCCTAAGAATTACAGTCAGTACTAATCAGATAAAACAAGGATGAAACCACAAGTAATTAATAACCTAAGTTCCCACATGGACGGAGAAACTTGAGATCACTCGAAACATTTTTACTTTTTAATAGTTGTTGTTAATTGCTCCACTATTACGGGTAGCCATTAGAGTTAAATCCGAATTTATAAGTCCTCTAACAAAACTTTAATGCGTACAAGATAAGTATTAAAATAGCTTGACTTTCAGGACTAATGTCAATTTGTAATGCTTTTATGATTTTCTGAGCTAGACTGTCTTTTAAAAATTAATGTCAGCTGTTTTAGGTAGAAGGTATAAAGTTCATTATTGTTCAGTTATTTTTACTACGGGCTGTGGAATGAGAATCGCAATGTCTGAAGGAAAATTATGGAGAACTGAAGTTTACTATGCGTAGGCAATAGATACTACAAATATGTAAATAGGTACCTATAATTTACCAAAAAATAATTTAATTGTATCCAATGAAATTAGAATAACTGTTTTTTTTTCTTTTTTTCGTGTTTTTCTGTTTGTCGCAGGTAGCGAACCTAAAAGTAATACGTGGTCATTTCGTATAAGATATTGACCGAAAAGTAAGATAACTATCTATTTTATAATTTTTTTGATTAATAGTTTTAAAGTTAAAATTAACAAACATACAAAAGTTTTACGAAAATATTCCAAGGAATTTAAAGTTTAATGAAAGATACCGACCTTAATAACTACGTTTTTTTTTTTTTTTAATTTACAATATCTCAGTAGTAAAGGTCACGACATGTCCTTTAAAAAAACCAATAGAAGCTTGTAGAGGTATCCCATTTCACGCATTCGTTTTCAATAAACACGATTATCATATTAATAAGAAACCTACCGAAATAAAGAGGCGACAGGCCATCCAATGACGAATTTATGAAACAAATAAAACGGACCTACTAGTGACAAAACTATTTTACGCTCAATAAAAAACCAATCGATTTTAAACATTAAGAACAGACAACCAAAGTATTGAATTCTAGTGTCATAAAGTCGTAAAATATTCAAATTGTTGATGAAAAAAATAAATAATGGTAATGGGTAGTTCACACCAAACCGATGTAGAGTCCCACGCTTCGACAACTCTTGACGAGCCATCGCAGGCCACTTCATAATCTAAAACCATACACATCTATTAATTACACTGTTTTAGATATGAAAAATCTTATGTCATAACGTGTTCGGAAGAGAAAATATATTAATATGATTTATAAAGTATTCTGTTCATATTAATGGGCTGGCCCAACGCGTTTTAATTTGAAAATAAGAAGAAAATAGATTATAATTTTATCTGCTGTTGATCGGTAGTATGTAGTTAATAGTCTAAAAAGAATGTTTTGGTGTTACAATCTACGTTAAATAGTTTCTATTTAAGCGGCTTCGTGATTAATTGTCGTATTAGAGTTTATCATTCGACATTCTTTTCTTGAGATTTGGGAAAGCACGAAATTCTTGACGTTAAGTATTGGTGTTGGAAGTTTTGACTTCTTTATCTAATTTATAGACTTTGGACATTGTTTCCAAAGCAAATGCAAAGTTTTTAATTATTATGAAAATATTAAACTTATTGAACTGTGTATGCTATGCTCATGTTACGCATGCTTATGTTGTGCATGCTTATGCTACGCTAAATGCATGTTACAAAAATATGTATCGATAAATCTCTAAATCTCTAAGCCACACTTGCGCTAACCTGGGTTAGCAATAAACTCTAGGTTAAGTTGGTAACCCATGATTTTTTGTATAGAAAAACAAGTGAAAGAGCTATTTTATCCGGAGTTAATTGCTAATCCGTGGTTGGCGCAAGTGGGGCTAACCATACCAATTTTGTCAAAAGTGGCTTCGGTATATACCTATTTTCGATACTCACCTGACGCTATGCTTACCCCATTAATTAATAAGGACTTTATTTTTGTTACTTACACTGGATCTTTGTTGTCTGATAATTAAATATAATATTGAATTGAATTGAATCGAATTAGTTATGATGAATGATGAGCAAAAGTGATACTACCTATGTATTTATGTAAGTATGTAATTTCTGTCTTCAGCGGTTCATCTGTCAGTCAGTAATTCAATCAGTCAGTCACGGTACTGTTTAATAAGTATAGATAAATGACTAAGAGAGACCATACTTCTAACAGTGACCACTTTCCGATGTCCTTTATCATAAATATCTAACAATAATTACAATTCCAAAGAGACATTAAGACGGAAAACATTAACAAACGTCTCTGGAGTCACTTTACATAATCTCAAAACTGAGAGCGTTCGTATTCAAGAGCCTTCCTGCTTACATAAGTATTCAAAGCGTGTCTTTTCAGTTGTCCGTCCGTCTGTCAACAACAATAGAGATGACAAAACAAGCGATATTTTCCCATATGGGCGCACAATGAGGCTTTGTAACATGCGTGTGCGCATCTACACAAGATGGCCGATGCTATTCCGCTTTCAGCATTGTTTTCCTGTTTTAAACTAAAGACTGCCTTTTGTTTGTCTTACCTTGGTTTTTTTATTTCGTTAATTAATACGGATTTGGAAAGGAATACAGAATACCGTTCAAAAAACCTACCTACTAAGTAATAAAGAGTAAAAAAAGCTGTAACGAGCGTAAAAGTTTCCCATGAATAAATCAATGAACAGGTTTATATAAATAAAAATCGATCCGTGCTAAACTAATAGTGGCGTTTAGATATATCGATATATCCTTTCTCATATTAATTAGCCAAATATATCGAAGACAGAATAACTAATTGCGATTTTTAAATATTCTTAAAAATACAGTGACCGTTATATTGACAGCAAACTGAAAAATTATGTCCTAATGTAAATCAGTTAATAAAATCTCTGATTTGCTAAAAAAATATATTAATTATAATGGTAATAGTATCATATAATTTCACCTGTCAATGTTAATGTAAACACGGACAGGTCGTTAAAGCAAAAATGATACAAAAAACCGAAATGGAACATTCAAAGTTACCTAGATAGTTACCCAACGAAAATGGCGTGAGAATTTCGCAAAAATTTGCAAGAGTGTTTTGTTAAAAAAACGTTTAATGATTCCTGCGAGTTAGCAGACGACAATGTACCACGACGGTCGACAAAGGAGTGAGGCGAGCGAGGCATAGACAACGAGAGAGTGCTTTGTCTCTAACCATAGACAAAAGCTCTTTCATTGTCGGAACAATGACGGGTTGTCTTTACCTCATTTATCATACAGCCAGGTTACTTTCATCCAATAATTACAATGTACGGAGGATTCACTATAAGCCTTAGAGGGTTGCATTGTAAGTATTAATTACTTAACTACTCATTATTTTTCATTCTATTGTATAGTACCTACGCACAATTTATTGCGGATGGCTTGAAGTTAGTTGTAGCTTGATAACAAAAATCTTACAATGAGAAACTTGACGATGTTAACGTTTTTGTATCTAAATAAACTGTACCTATACAAGGTGTGTAAAAGTAGACAGTTTCATTACTTTAAAGGGTGATTCTACTCATGATACTGAATAACTTTCCCAAAGGAACCTAAGAGATATTCGCAAATATTTTTTTTTAACTTTTCATACAAAGGTTAAGATCAGCTGATTGCATTTAGTACCTACTCGTACGTGTAAATGTAAAGTCAACATTCTTTTTTGCTAATTTATTTTCTTATAGGTTCTTTGGGGAAAATGTTCAGTATCATTATTAGGTAGATACAATATGCTGAATGAGCTGAAGAATAAATTATGATGCGTATGTGAAATCTACCAAACCGTATTGAGCACGCGTGGTGGACAAACGTCCTCTCTCGCTAAGGCCTGTGCCCTGCAGTGGGTGGGAGATATAATAGGCTGATGATGATGATGAGGTATAACTTCTAGATTAGATCTAGGCTAGATTCTGGTACTTTAAATGTGACTAGATAATTTGTGTGACATTATCCCAGATTATTAAAAAAAAAAAAAAAAAAAAAAACTTCAAACTAAACGCGTTACTGAGTTGATGTAGTACATGTAAGACAAGGAGGCAACGAAACATAAATTAGTAGCAATAAGTAGTATAAGTTACATCTCGTAAAATTCTTTGCCATCCCATTTATCAAGGCTATTTAAAAAAAAAATTACAAGGATCACGTTACATGACTTGAAACTGGACAAAAGCGAGACCTGGCATAATGAGTAGACTTTGATATAATCAGTAACGCATTCTATAAATTCGGAAAGGAATTCTTAACGTACTATCAAAAAGGACAAACAAATACCATTCAAAATGAGCTTTAGGTTAGTAACAGTTGTTAAGAAATACGGTTCTTGAAAAGCCGGTTTAATTCGGGTGCCATATCTTAGAGAAGTTACGATTACGGGCATACATTTAGTGGAGAAACATTAGTGAGATAATAATTCGTAGAATCACGTTACATGTAAAGTAAGAAAGGAGATGAAACTTAAATTGTTAATTAGACAGTCCATTCCGGCTGAAATAAAATACGTTTTGTTATTACAACTTGTTAGTATGAGAACGTTTCTTTATAGTCGATTTACAAGGTTTTTTGTATTAAAGCAGTAATTTAATCGTCAACATTTTATTACTAGCACTACAAGCGATTATGAAACGTAGATTTAGAATTCTCACTTTGTTTTTCATAGAACATCAAAGCAACGTAATGATGAAGGAATACGATTTAACAGTTTACCTACCTACGGAATCCTTTCTGTCTTGGTGGCATAGAGGTACCTACTTTTAAACTAGGTAAGTACCTAACGTTTCAATTTGGGAACTTTTCATCTTTATGGGACGTAGCGTCATCTACTATGGGGTCACTGCAAATTAAGTAAGTAACAAGAACTATTTCGCAAAATACAGATTTTCTGTGGTGAGAGGTTAAACTATATTAGTCTAGGCAAGACAGGGTAACTAGGTACCTTTGTAAATATCTCTCTTACTGGCTGCTTCAGACTATCAAACTGAACAACTTTCACAACAGAGGCAACATCGAAATGGCGAAAAAAAAATCTACTGTTCCATAAAAACTTAAACGGCTACAGCTCCCCACCCAAATGTACCTATAGAAAACCAGATTTTTTTTCTAAACGCAAAAAAAAACAATATAGATACCTACTTACCTAAATTTCAAAAAGTAAAATCTTAGTTAAAAAAAATAAAACACTGCAGTAATTTAAAAAAAAGATAGGCAGATTAAAAATTCGAAAAAAGAATACCGTGCCATAATTGAAAACAAAAGAACGAGCTACACACGCGCTCTTGACTTCTACGGCGGCAACGGCAAAGGCAACGATGTTTTTCAGCCAAAGCTGTAAGCGCTTCAAGCAGCTGAAAGCGGTTTGAGGGACGCAGTATTGCCGTTGTTCGGAAAGTGCACTTGCGCGCTAATTGTTTGCGGAAAGGGTTCGTCGAGTATTGTTGCCGAAGTTTTTTATGGTCAGCAGAAAATGTTTTAAATCATTTTTAATTTTTGAGTGGCTTGTTAGCGATTTTTGCGTTTTGTTATTGCTTGCTTTTATTTTTGTGCTTGAGGGTCAAAATCTTGAAATCGAAATAATTACTTATCATGATCATGATTAGTCAATTTGATTCTATAGGTACTTAACACACTTATACCTACTTCCAATAGTTAAAGTAGGTCTATGAAGGTACGAATTTTCTGAACAACTTTCACTAGGCATGGAGCCAACATAAGGAAAAAAATAAAACATTTGTTTTATGATACTTAAAACTCGACTCCAAATGCTTTTGGAACATCTTGTATAATTTTTTTTACTTTTTCTCCTTAGTGTAATTTGTTCAGTTTGATGGCAAACCACCCCTTTAAATACCTAGTTATTAGGGTGTTATGTGGCACTTTTTCAATGTATTATCCAAAACTATCTGTTTTTCTAAAAATTACATAGCTTGCTAATTTTTAACCCGACGCTACCCTGCTACTTGTGCATTTCACCGCGGCAATTTTTCTCTAATTAAAATTATTCCGATTGTCGTACCGTTTGCGCCGCCTTCGTTTGTTGTGGTCCGCGACGCGTGCCATTTTGAGCCCACTCGTGCTTTTTAGTGCCCGTGTTTACCCTTCGTTTTCGTTTCAGAGCACAACTTTGTGCGGTTAAAATAATGGTTTAAATCAACTTTTATAGCCACTACACTCGTATAGGGAAAAAAGTTGAATCATATCGGTAGAACAACTTTTTATAGAGTTATTACCAATTTTACAAAATCGTTGTCTGAAACTATCAGAGAGAAAATTTTCAATACCTTAGAAATTAAATTACTAAATGCGATTAAAAGTAATAAAATTGTGCTCTGGAACATGTCAAAATGTTTTTTTTTTCGTTGGCCAACTTTGAAGAAAATAAAAATGCCAGCCAGCATTACCTTTCAAGTCTTATCTCCTCAAACTTTCTTCCAACACATTAGCTGACGAAAATTTTTACGCATATTGTACGTGCGTCCGATAGGACACGCGTTCCCGCAAAAAAATCTGTAGAGATAACCATAGACAAATCGTGCCAGGATGACATAGCGTTCCCGCTAATGACGCAAAAATCTCCTATCTTGCGTCATGATGACGTATGAGACAAAAATGCTTGTTTAAAAAAAGGGGGGCATGAAAGCACCCTTTGTGGGCAATCGTGTGGTGATTGGTCTCGTTTTGTTTGATTTTTCTCACAGGGGCCGTTGATGGTTGTTTAATTGGGATTGATGATTGTTCGGCGCGCTTTCGAGTTGTTTTTGTAGGGGCTAACTATCAATTTGCAGGTTGTTCCTTGTTAACGGGTGTAAACTATAAAAACTTTCCCTCGTTCGTGGGCTGTCCGCACGGTTCTTTATTTCGTATCGATTGGACGTTTGTTTTAAAACTTACTTCAATATTGAGACATTTCGCTAAAAAAATTTACTAAACGTCTTCTGTTTATAATGTTTTTTTTTTATAAAAAATCATTTTTATTTATTACTCTGCTACTTATTTATTAAATTAATAAGTTTTATGGTTTTTTACATTGTTGTTCTAAATAAAACGCTAAACGTTCAGTACCTACCATTACTGAAAATCTTCACTAATTGTAAAGTGCTCGAAAGTTTTCACATAATTCCCTGTAACAACGCGTGTCTCATAAGTCGCTCACAATACAGTTTTGCCAAAAAAAAAATATCTGAAAGAAAAGGTTTTTAGCGGTAAAACTACATTATTCGTACTATAATATCTGCAATTTGATGCATATTAGATAAATAATATTAGTAGTATTCATTCCTTTATTTTACCTAAGTCTATAGTTAAATACTCACTATCTAGATCGAAACAATAGATATCAGATACATCACTATTCACGCCCTAATCTACGACACGAATCATAATCCATAAACCCCCATAATAACCTTTGCCACAAAGAAACATCATAAGCCGCTCAAATAATAAATCCGGCCGCACTTTCATAATCACCTCACCTTTCATCCTTTTCTCTCCAGCCTCTATTAACACGGACAGGAACGCGACAAAACATTGTAACACAGTGTTTATTAGTAAGGGGGTTAACTAAATCGAAGGCATCATCAACCGTATTAGCCGATCCCATTAAATAGGCACCCCTAACAGGGGCAAAAGCTAACAGAAGGAACTTCTTTGTTTAACCAGATAAAATCTCTTTGACAATTTGTGCTTATTCAAATAAGGCATCCCTTGATACATAGCTTAATATTTTGTCAAATCATAATAGACGAAGAGATGGTTGGTAAATTTAATAACTTTATTAGTTAAATACTTAATAGTTAGTGTATCATTGCTGACTGGCTAAACTTTCCACACTTTCCACTACAACATGAGTAATTGTCAGGAATGATAAAGAGGATTTTAGTCTTGACGTATGTACGTAATACCTACTTATTATTTAGGTAGGGTATTTCCAAACATGTTTCTGTCTTCAGTGGTGTAAACTGTGCGTTTTCTGTCATTCAGTTAGTCACAGAACGATTAATTTTTATATCAAATAATAATAAGAATCTGGCAGTTTAATATTATAACAACCTAACTTCAAGCTAGTATTGTGAATAGCACTTTATAAAACCAGAGCTTTTATACTCAGAAATAAACATCGAGGTAAATTCACGTCTTTATAGGTATTATAGGCTATTTTCGTTTGAATGTACATATTAGTTTTAAACCCAACATAATAATAAAACAAAATCGTTGTTATATAGTTTTCCTACCAGACTGACATTTTTAAATTATTAAAATCAATACACCTCTTAGAAAATGTTTTAATTGTATTTATTTGCAACAATATTAAATTATGCGATGCTATCTCTTAGACTTAGTCCACAATACTTGTTGGCGAGCATAGAGGTACTTTGTTAAATTTACTGCCTATCTGTACGGTTAAGATGTATTAGGTTTACGCTTGACTGCTTTAATGGATGTCAAAGGTATTTTCTGTTGCTATGTATAGAATTGTGAGTGATAACACTGACATATTCTGTCACTAGAATGTCTTTTATATTTGCCTTTAAATCAAAACTGGATACCGCGAGTTCTTTTGTCAAAAAAAAGGAATAAAATATGTTCATACCCATGGATCTAAATCACTCTAAATCATAAAGGATAGCACTCCTCCTTACAAGCATTGATACAAGAAAATTTGACGTTCGTCTCCGTCGTCGATATTTCCAATTTTGCGTGCGTCCCTTTCTATTCCAATGACGTCACAATTACATGAACGACAATTGAGTGACGTCATGCCTAGACATACATTAGAAAGGGACAAAGTTAACGTCACTAAAAACCACTACGGAGAAGAACGATCATTACCGACCATCAAGGAGTATTATCATGTTTTCCCTCTTGTTAGGCAGTCTGTGCTCCACTATAGAGGATTCCAAACTTCTTGGTTCATACCCTATCAACTTTTTACTTTTCCTCTACAGCGTGAGTGATTTTCATGCGATATATAGAAAATAAGCAGACTAATATTTTACTGTTTTTATAATTGAACTTGGCCAGAGTGGTGATCCTTATTGTCCATACTCCCTCTTAACATTATTTGTAAAAGGAGGACTGCGCTGCACTGGGATCTTACACACTTTTATTTGGACACTTTCTGTGATTTGAACAACTACTTGCATTAAGCAGGCACTATACACTCTCGCGAAAACTTCTCGGCGAGAATCCTCTGGAAGGATTTCCAAGGAAAATTACCAGCTCACGACCAGCCACGAGAACAAAGAACGGCATCCACACTCTTGTTCTCAGCCCTTCGTGTCCGTTCTCAGCGAGAATGTAGTGAGTGTGGAGTATTTCGATTTTAATTTTAAGGCTAGGTTATCCCAGTGCAAGCGTCTCTTTCTTGCAAGCATAAGTTTACAATTAGCCATCCCGCTCCAATTGAAAGCAGGATCGCAAAAAACGTGTTTTTCGTCAATATCTTTGCTCATGGGAGTTTCTAAGCTAAAAATTCTTCTTATTTCACTAGAAATATTTAATGTATTTAGTTAAGTACAAGAATAAAAAGTTAAATATCAGCAGTTTAATCATAGAAAATATAAAAAATTTAAATTGATATTTTATTGAAAAAACATAACAAAAAGGGGTAACTTTGGGATGTTTTTCTATCTAATAAACTAAATCTAATCGTGTAATTGAGAACAGTCGCCCATCCGCCCGATCCTTAAATAAGACGTAATTTAATTTCAGACTTTAAAACACAGTTTAAAACACTTTCGTTCGTGTTCAAAAAACGGCCTCGACGGGATAACAGCGTCTAAAATACACAACACTAAGGCTCAAAATCGACTAGAATATTCAAAAAACATACCTACCAAACCAATCTTTATTGGCCGTAGTGAGACCTTTATCACACACAATTCTTCAGGAACAAACAACCCTCAATAATAATTCAGAAGGCAATACAAATACAAGTTCCTTTCGCAGGGTTTAGATGAAAAACACCGACAAACGACGTACAAAATTAACAAAACAGATTACATTTGGTAGTCTCAAAGCGGTCGGGGCTCGTTGTTTGCATCCGATTCTTTCCATTTGCGTAATCGAGGAACTGGAAAATGTTGCTACTGTAAAACACCTTTATTATTTGAGTGGATAAAGTTTGTTTTTAATTTTATAGTATCTTTTGTTTTTGGCCAGGAATATACAAGGTGTTACAAAAGTACAAATAAACATTTAACGGGGTGTTTTAGACCAACAAACTGAACAACTTTCAATATGGGAGCAATATCGAAATCGCGAAAAAACAATCGGATGTTCCATACTAAAAACTACAAAATCTACTCTAGCTAAATGTATGGGATGGCAGATTTTTTTTTTCGCGATGTCGATGTTGGTCCCATAGTGAAAGTTGTTCAGTTTGATGGTCTAAGCAACCCCATTAAAAGTTTTATTTGTTTATTTTTGCAGGTACACCCTCCCCGAGGGTAGGCCTGTGCTCTGCAGTGGGACGTATACAGGGTGTAAGGAAAATTATCATTAACCTTTAAACCACATACTCTTCCCATCAAACTGAACAACTTATACTAAGGGAGAAAACATGTCAGAGCAATAAAAAAAACTGCTGCTCCATACGTTTGAGTTGACTAGGTATTGCAGTTAAATATGGAACAGCTGACTTTTTTTGCGCTGACAAGTTTGCTCCATGGTGAAATTTATTGAGTTTGATGGGTAGAATATATGGTTTAAAGGTTAATGATACTTTTCCTTACACCCTGATGATGATGATGAACCAATTTTTATGTCGAACGCAATACGAATGTTTTATCGAATAATTTCTCGTAATAAGAATTATTGTAGGTATTTATTGATCTAATTTTGTTTGCAAACTCATTTCTTTGAACGATTAATGTTTCGAATTCAAATAAAACGGCTCCGCATCGAAGTTGTTTCGATTCAAAGGCGTTTGTCAAATTACCTCCCTAATTCTCCCCCTCCTTGTTTGTAAATTTTCAATTCCATCTTTAAAATCGCTACTGTTTGTCTGTTTACATTTCTCCGCTTGTTTAGAATGTTACGCCCATTCGTGATTGGTCTATGATAAGTACCTATTTTATTTAATTAGGATGTGATCGGAACGATTGATATTAAAAATTCAAATAGAAACGCAAATCTTACAAAAGTTTCTATAAAATATTGAATTAGAAACACACGAAGACACATAAAACAAAAAAAAAATGTTTTATGTGTTTTTTTAGGTAGGTATATTTTTAAATATGTTGAACATAATATAGGTTGTTAAGGTAAACAGTCGCATTAATTTAAGGGGGGCGATCCAACCCATGATACTGAACAACATACTAAGAAATCTATTGGCAATTTTGGACTTCCCATACTAAATGCAATCGATCAACGTTTTTATGAAAAGTTGAAATGTTTTGTTGCGAATTTCCGTTTGTTTCCGTTTGTTCTCTAGGAAAGTTATTCTGTGACATGAATGTAGGTAATCACCCATCATTGTGCAAATGTTTACCCTAACACCCTGTATATAAAAAAATGATTTGTTAGGATACAAATTAAAAAAAATCGTTCGTAATCTCATTCCGACCTCTTCTTAAGTCCTGAGGTCTCTTTTCTACATGCTTTCTGATATGACACAATGACGAACTTTTCCATCTGTGCTAAATATCACCCTGTGTAGGTCTTCCCTTACCTATAACTCCCTCTTCTAACGATCTACAAATAATTGTATTTCTTTTAATCAATGTTCAATCTAAACTCAGCTTAACATCTCACCTGTAAATGTAAATTTTCGCGGGGGTTGGCAGATCAATATAAAATGGTGACTTTATTAGCGTTTGTATATAATCGTTGGAGAATCAAAGGCGTTCGTATTTCGTATTGACGTTGATTGTACCGATAAGTAGCTTTGGGAAATTAAGCTGCTATGTTTATTTGTTTCGTGTCAACCAATCGCGTTGATGTCAATTCTGTTAAGTGTTCTCTTTGTGTTTATTTAAGTCTTTAGATTAGAGTAAAGATACATTATTGTAGAAAAAAAACAAAAGAAAAATCAAAAGGTACGCGCTTTCACACACATTGACGGAGCGGCAGACGTCAGTCCGTCGGAAGCTGTATGAACCGCACGTAAAGCCTGACCAGAAATATAAAAAACCTCGCCATGTTGCGGAAAATAATTGGAACTAATTTTTGTACTTAGAACTCTAACATTAAAGGTGACAGTCGATTGCAGCGCTCCCAAACCAGGTTTTTTTATATTCCTGGTCAGGCTTTAGAAGCACACACGGTGCGTCAATCCGCATCGTGTGTGCTTCTACGTTCGGTTTCATACAACTCCTTGCTTCACAAATGACGGACTGACGTCTGTCGCTCCGTCAATGTGTCATCGTGTGTGAAAACGCTTAGAGTTCAAAAACCAATGTGTCTATGGCCAATTGTGTGGTGTGTACTCGCACATAAAGGGTTCCAAACCTAATGTTACCGTAAGAAGAGATGAGAACAGTGTTACGATATTTATTATCTTTTCTGCTTGCACCAGATAAAATAGCGGTCGTACAGAAATTATATCAGTCGGTTATTATAAACTCTGTGTCAAATACTAATTACCTTTTAAAGCGATGCAGTTCTCACACTATTTAGGCCTGTTTCTGAATTAGATCTTGAAAGCTTCTTTGACAGATCGTTTGGCAACTATCTCTCATACAAATTATGTCCAACGAGCCATCAGATAAGCTAACGAGAACTTATCCAAAAGTGGTGAAACAGGCCCTTAGCCTCTATATGGTTTCAGGATAAATTGACATCTCAAATTCTGCCCCAAAAATGGCAAACGAAACTCTCTTAGTCTGTTCATATGAAATTTAAGTCTATGAAACTAAAAACCACACAGCATAGAAATAATATGCAAAGAATAAAAAAGTCAGACAAAAGACTTACCTACGTAATGAAATTAATGAAGACATTTTCATTTCAATCAAATGCTAATGTATCCCCCTATAAAAGCGTTTCTTTTCACAAGGTATCTTTTTCAACGAGAAAAAATTATCAAAAGATTAAAGGGAGCCCCTATTGAGTATTCGCTGACCACTTGCATAAATTATTGTATACGAGATCGTATCAAAGAAACGAAAAAGAGTCCCTTTTGTGCTAAGGAATGGATCGGGGAAATTAATTTAGATATTTTACTCAAACTTTTCACAAGTCCCATTATGAATGTGATTATAAAAAAAGATCGGCCATTCTGTATTGACATTTTTCTCTTTTGATGTCCCCAGGTTGAGATAATGACGTATTTGTATTTGAAATTTTATCTGATCGTTGTTTTATTCGAATATCTTTTTGTACTTTTAAAAACTTAGATTTTCATTTGAGGCTTTTTGTTTCGGTTTCAATAAATTATTCTAACCGTTACAATAACATAAGTAGCCAATTTAAAAATTATTATTTAAACAAGCAGAACCATCGTCAGCTTCTCTGCTCATCACAAGCCTATCTTAATGGTGAGGGTGTGTGTCCACCACGCGTGCCCAATGCAGACTGGTGGACTATACAAATGCATCAGAATTTCTACTTCGGCGTATGCGGCAAATTAACAGATTACCATCCTAATTTTCAGTGTCCAAAACATTTTTAAGAGGTCTGAAATAATATAGATTGAATGTGGTATGATCCTACATACCTATAGGCCTACGAATAAGAATGTATAAAAGTGTAAATGAAGCTCAAAAAGTGGCACCACAAAAAGTGTACCGAGTTCTAAATGTGTTCTTTAAAAACTGTACCTAGCTGACAAAACGCATACAAAATGTAATTTTTCATTTGCTGCCACAAATTATTTCGATTTTGTTTAGAGTTACTCTTCTATAGTTATTCTTATTCGTAGCCTATTGGCTATGTGCGAAGTGGTGATGGGAACTGTCAGCGCCCGGGGTGGCAGAAATGCGTACTTTTGTCGGACAAGTCGTACTGTATAAAATATGCTTGAATCTAAGCAAATCCACACACTAACTCAACACGAAATATCCAAAACTTTAAAGACTATAAACTTAAAATTTGGCATTGGCATCTATAATAGTTGCTCACTAAAAAAGGTTTTTTGAAATTTGTATCTCTAAAGGTGTGACAACTGGGTTAAAAGTTTGTACGGAAATTGGCACTGTAATGAACACGTGGATTCTAGCAAACAGGTATTTTAAAATTTTTATTGTTGATAATGTTAATTGCTAATTTCTTTAGTTTTTACATTATTTTATTATAAAATAACAAACTTTTAACTATTGTTATTTGGTGCAGTTAGAAAAGACAAAAGTTGTTAAAACTGACAATCTTTTGAACTCCGCAGTAAAGATCGTTTTAATATGTTTAAGATTTCAGGATGGAATATACTATCATTATGTATGTGTATAAAAAATCGTTGAAAGTAGACACAATCAACCCGGACTTACTTCTGAAGATACAGACATATTTAGACAGTAATTTATTAAAGGAAATCATTCCACTCATTGATTGATAAATAGTTAACTGGAAAATATAATAGCAACTGTGCAGGGTATTACAAAACAGTTATTTAGTGCACCATTATGTTGGAATATCAATGGAATGGCCACTTGTCAATAGATTTGTATGCAAACCCAGTAGCGCCAGCATAACAAGTATAATTATTTATCATCTTATAAGAACACTGTGGGAACAACAAATTGTTAAAATCTGCATATTAAACTAACGGGAATAGTTGGACAAACACAGGTTGATAATCCCGAGAAAAGTAGTTTATAATTTTTTATTCTTAGTAATAAAGATTTTCTGTCTGCTTTAGGTACCTACATACAAACGGCGACACATCAAGCTACACAAAACCAACACAAGCTGGCCGCGCGGATGTTGCATAGCGTATAACGTCGCGCGGCTAGCCTATTTTGGTTTTGCGCAGCTTGATGTGTCGCCGTGTGTACTTACATAAACCATATTTTTCTATGAACATGAACAAATGAAATCGTATAAAATCAACTTTTTTGTCTGACCATAACGTTGTGTAGTATTGAACGTCCCGAAATGGTCAGTAATTTTCGGTCCGATGACCAATCACAATTGGTCTGTCCCTCTGTCTGTTACAATACTGTATTTCGCATTACATTCCTGTTTTAGTTCATAATTATTGTTTTAGCCTTTGAATACGATATATTGTTGGTCTACACCATATTAACTTTGCTCAATACAGGGTGTTAGGGTAAACAGTTTCAATACTTTAAGGGGTGATTTTACCCATGATACTGAACAACTTTCCCTAAGAAACCTAGGAAATTCGCAAAAAATAATTTTGACTTTTCATTGATTAAGAATATTACAGCGTTTTAATTAAGAACACTCGTGTTATTGATGTAGTATTTTAGAAGTCCATAATGCCCACAAATTCTCAAAGAAAACGATCAAATCGTTTTTGTTGAAAAGAAAACTAGTTTCATAGATCCGGTATTATATCGACACTTCATCATAGTAAAGACTTAACTAAACAAAAGTCAGCGGAAAATTGGAAATGTTCAGTAAATTGAACCTTAAAATTAATACATTTAAGACTGAAGATCAGTCTTCAGTTCGAACCGCTTACATCAAAGGCAGTACAGGATGTGATATTGAAATTCCCGATCTGACTAGTAATAAAGTTACTAAAGCTTTAAAAAGAGATTTCAAAAGAACGTATAAAGAAAGCGAAGATGTTGTTATTAAAATCTGTGCGGACGGAAGAAAGGGGATTTCTTTAAAATGACACCCGCCATTTTGCTCCGATATCTTGTTTTATCAAAGATGGCCGACAAATCTTGGAGTTTATTGAGTTTTAAATTTGGTATCTTAAGACATTGTGATTTTGCATAAAACTTTAGCGATTGTTTTTACCGCAGCATTTATAGCTAATGAGGGTATGACGGCGAAAAGATTTTCATACGATAAGACTACTCATTTGTTTGTTTTATTTAATGCCAATTTAAGTCAAAACATTGTTTTTTAAACTGTCAGATTAAACAATATTGTTTCGGAGAACTAACGAGATCTTAGATCTGACGCCGTCTGGTTTTATGTTAACTGTTTTTCATGTCACACTATAAGTTCATACCTAAGGATTATGTATGTGGTTTGAGGGTACGGAACTCTATGTTATAAACGGTGATGGCAAAAACTAAAAAAAATTGAAAAACTGCGCTCCATTAGCTCCATAAACAGCACGTAGATATTTTACGAAAGCATTAAAACTTCCCAGGTGCGCCACAAGACTATCTTTGGCCTTCCACATTCAGTCGCTATACGCTACCATTTTGTCTGTCCAGCGGGCCGCAGGGCATCCCACACTATGCCTAGAACTCGATAGAGTATACAGAGTTAGAGATAGAGTCAGATAGAGTTTTGTGGAGCGCTTTGGAAGACGACTATGTTTAGCACCTGAAGATGATAGGTTGATGATTACAAATTAGTACCTACTTACTAAAATTAAAACTCGGTTGAGCTGAGCATCATGTACAGTCAAGAGCACGTCAAGCTAGACACCTTGGACTTCGTACTGTTCTTATGGCGTTCGTATTAAGAAACAATATCGCACTTCGATAGTCAAGGTTGATGTGCTCTTGACTGTACCTATCGATGAGCACAAATTTACAATCGTAGAAACATCGAGTAAGAAAATTTTTACATAACTTCAGTGCTTTTGTTGTCCATAACGGAACTCAAAGGTTTTCATAAATAAAATTATTGTTTTCAAGCAATGGATACGTTGACGATAAACTCGTACTCGAATTTATTGCTGTCTGATGAAGGTTTATATAGCCTCTAGATTTAAATAAAATCTTTCAACAAAACATTATTAAATCACCTCTCACGTTGTTGAATAGACAAAAGCTCAGTGTTTAGATAGAAAAGAAGTATTTAGATCCGTCTGTTTAACGTTAAACAGCTTTCTGTGTTTGTTATTTTATTAAGTGCTCGGATCTCTGTACATTTATTGTAATGCCCGGCGTACTCCACAAAGACCACTATGTTTATTTTAAAGGCAAGTGGCCCGGGCATTTTGTGTACATTTACCAACTTTTATTCGTAAACTATTCTTAAACTTTCAGTATTTTCCTCTCGGATTGTATATAAATAAATGTTTACTTTTGACCGTCAGGTAGGTAGGTATATTGTTGATGGGAAAAGGTTAATATCTCTGTGAATAGATGTGTGAGGTGATCTGCGGCGCTGACTGATTAATAATAACTTTGTATTTAAGATAATTTGAGAATGAAATTGTTCTTGAGTGAGGCGTTTACTGCTGAAAATTAAGGGCCTTTTTATATTAGCACTTAATCTTGAATAATTGTTTTACGCCCAACGTCGTGATAATATCAATAACTATTCAAATCAAATATTTGAGTGACTCCAAAGGAAGATCTTCTACCGAATTGGGTGAAATATATGTTTAAAGCAGCCTGTCTCTGTCAAAAGATTTTCTAAATTTCCTAATTGTCTGCTGTAAGAGTCGCGTTGCAAGTCTGTTACTGGGCGGTCGCCTACTCTCCGGCTTACCACGAAGCTTCGTACTAAAACCAGATCCAGATTGAGATCACCATAAATATTTTTTACTGAACAATGTCAAGCATGTCTGTAATTTTTACTGAAAATCGGGAAAATAATGGACTTAAGAGAATTTTATTCCGAGAGCGAAAATGCGCGCTGCATACAAACGTACTATGGTGATATTTTTAATACTAACCAATTAATGTCAATGAAATTTTGCAGAAACAATCTAGAAGCTCTATGCTTGTATGGAGTCAGATTTTCGTTAAAATATACTGTTTCAATGCTAGGATTAATTTAAGATTTGTATGGAAATCTTTGGGGCACTGTAACTTGAAAACTATACATTTCAACGAAAATCTGACTCCATACAAACATAGAAATTTGTTTCTAGATTATTTCTGCAAAATTTCATTGACTTAAATTGTTTAGTATTGAAAATATCACCATAGTACGTTTCTATGGAGCGCTCTCCGAATATGGAGCCACAATTTTAAGACTTGTCTGCTGTCGTTGGAATTCCAAGTGACTAATATACGAATATCTTGTAAAATTCTAAACAAGACAGCAGTATTAATTTGGCATAATAAATCTAAAGCCTCTTACCGCGTGCCGACGACGGATTCTAGTCGAATACGTCAAGACTTGTTCAGATTGACACTCGTCTTTCGACAAGACGTCGTGTGCACTCGGCTTTTTGTCTGATTGTTTATTATAACAATGTAATAGCCGCGATGAGAGACAGGCTTTACTGCTTTTTAGTTTAACTTTAGAGGGTGTAAAATTTTGATAACTGTGAGATATTATTTTGAACGGAATATATGCCTTTGAATTTATATGCATTTATGAAAATTCGGGTAATCTTTTGGCGTACGTAAAATAATAAAGATGGAGGCACGTCTCGCTTTTTGACGTTTTCTCGGCGGTGGCATGGTATACAAGCACGTATCCAGACTTTGGGTTCGGGGGGGGATAATTAATTTCGGGGGGGGATTTTCACTGAAAAACGATGAAAAATTTATAGCTGTAACCACTGTTCCATACAAATATTCGGATTTCGGGGGGGGGGGGGGGGGATAAATCCCACCTATCCCCCCCCCCCTGGATACGTGCTTGATGCTATATCATCTGGATTGACGTCTTATTGTTCTAGAAATATTAAATCGGGTTTTCAGAAGCATTAAGTGACGATTAGCTAACCCAACAACTTAAAAAAATGTTGTGAAGATACATAACCGAATAATTAATCATCGGTAATCTATACTACAGTATAGTAGGTATAAGACAGAGTAACATGTATCTACACACCTACTTAAAAAAATCATATGTATACTTAATGGATAATGTAAAGAAACGTAAGTATTACAACTGTACTTCAACTGAAATATAGATGTTTTAATTCAACCATATCAGAAACTGTAATTGTGGTGTGTAAAAAAGTAATACGTGGAAATCTCAAGCATGAATTTTCCAACGATTTCAGATTAAAATTTAATTTGTGTCGTATTTATTTATTTTTGTGTTAAAATTAATTTTGAAATATAAATAAAACTACTTGGCAATTATAAATAAATAAACAAAATGCTCAGTTAGCTTCTGAAAAATTCCTAGAAATCTCTTCTCTTTTGTATAACAAATCGAAACAGACTTCTTAGTTATTATATAGGTATGAACGTTCTTAATGTGCATAATATTAAAGTTTATGAAATGTTTATCAAAACTAAGATGAAAGGCTATTTGACAAGCTTAAGTATTTACAATATTCTGTAATTTGATTTCTCGGAATATTCCTATTTCTAGGTTTCAAGATTCGCTTATTGTTTGTAATATATATAATCTGTGGTAATATTATGTTCAGTTCAGACATGTTACATTCTTAGATTTTACTAGAAAACATTCTTTAAACAAAATCTTTCATACTTCTTTCAATTTGACAAAATTCTTCAATGTTTAAAAGCCGTGGTGGTCCAGTGGCGAGTAACCTTGCCTGCCGTGCAGGAGGCGATGGTTCGATCTCCGTCCAGGCAAACTCGTACCAATGAGTTTTTCGGAATTTATGTACGATTTGTAACACCACTGGCTTTTCGGTGAAGGAAAACATCGTGAGGAAACCTGCATTCTTCAATTTCGAGGCATGTATTGTACCCAACTGTCCATTATAAGTAGCGACGGGCTCACCCCCTGTCACACTAGATAGAATTTCTGTGCTACTGGTGAAACGTGGATGTTCTGAGGTTTCAGAATATCTCTGGCTACCCCCTCGGGGAATATAGTCGTGAGCATATGCTTATGTTCTTTCATGTTTGACAAAAAAATCTTCTGTAGCTATTTACTGATATCGGTCGACTAAGATTATTTCTACAATTCTGCCTGTCTACTATACAGGGTGTTAGGAAAAGTATAATTAACCTTTATACCATATCAACCCATCAAACTGCACAACTTTTACTATGGGAGCAAACCTGTCAAAACGCAAAAAAAAAAGTCTGTTGTCCCATACTAAACTGCAATACCTACATTACCTTACCTACTCGACGCAAACGTTTAGAAAAGCTGTTTTTTTTGTTCTGATCGTTTTGCTCCCATAGTAAAAGTGGTTCAGTTTGATAGGTAAAGTATGTGATTTAAAGGTTAACGATACTTTTCCTTACACCCTGTATAAGTAGGTAGATATTGTTCTGGTAAAATAAAAAAATAGAATTTTAGTTATAGAGCATTTAATAAAACCAAAAGCTTTTTTTTTTTTAAACGAGCGGTAAATTACTTATCAACACAAATGTAAACTAATTGTAACTGTAAAAAATCCAGACCAAAACATTTTTTACAAAAATTCTACAAAACCATAAAGCAGCATCCATCTTAAGGGTTGCTTGCTCGGTTGCATCCTCGTTACTGCAGACCTCACCCGGATTCACCCGGCTTGTTACCCGGATCCGGATCGCAACTTGCCTTTTTATCCGGATAACTCGCTTGTTACCCCCGGACGGTTAACCTCGAGTCTCCTCCAATTATTTCTAGCTCAAACTGTCTGGAATGGAAACTTTTAATTTTTTGAATGTTTTTTTTTTGTTTAGTTAAGAAATATCAACTTGTCTCTACCAATGCGCACGGCGCACGGCGACTATGTATGCCCCGTCGCACTCTTATTCTAGTCTAAAATGTATTGATTACCACAACAAACTAACTTCAAAATAAGAGTCACGATGCAAGTTCTGACACGAGCACCTGTCTTTCTGTATTCGAGCGGTTCGCGTTTTTGCTTGCCACGAGGCTCCGCAATCTCCTCTTGTTCTTGATCAAAAACAATCCCTGAGATTGGGATAGATACTGCCTCAAATAACTTACTGGCGGAAATGAAGTGCTAACGCACAAACAATAACACTCAGTTGCAGAAACGCTCATTAGAGTAAATCCTCCATTAAATCTCTTGCTAGCTTTTACTACGTCAAATAGACAAAAACTGACAGCAAGAGATTTAATTGAGGATTTACTTTAATGAGCGTTAATGCAAATGAGTGTTAGTCCATTAATTATAAATTAAAAAAAAAAATCATAATAGGCCGCAAATTAAAATTTTCGAAAGTTTTGTGCCATAATAACACAATAATACTTTATTTTCGTACAACCACAATCCCTTTCTCATATTAAAAGAAACACTACATTTCCCCATTTTTCCTTGTACCCATCTCCCAGGAGATTAGGCTTGGCGTCCATTAGCGACAAAGGACAGGTGTTGCTCGAGTGTGCGCTAAGCTTTATTAATCTTTTCTCTTTAGAGAGTGGTAAGATTTCGCACTTTTGTGGATTCTAGCCCCATTGATGTCGATAAAGCTGGAATATTGGGAAGGATATTTTTATCGTGTGTATTTTAAGATAGGTAATTTTAGTGCGAATTTTGTTAAGATTTGGTATCTATTTAAAAATGCATCATCATCAGCCTTTTAATACGTCCTACTGCAGGCACAGGCCTACCCTCAGGGAGAGTCTAATGGCGTTTGTACACAACACGTGCCCAATGAATATTGGTAGACTTCACATAGGTACGAATCGGAATTTCTTCTTCAGCGTATGCGGGTTTCCTCACAATGTTTTCCTTCACCGTTTGAGAGAAGTCGATATTACATACATAAGTTAGAAAAACTCATTGGAAGTCCGTGGGGATATAGAATATCCCTCCCTGATGATAGGACGATTATGATGATCGGTTCGTTTATCATACGTGATATAGAAAAAAAATCATTTATCACTATTTATAATCTTAAAACTACATTTGATCACAATAATAAAACTATTTAATTAAAACTTAAAAAATAATCAAATCCCTGCATTTTAATTAATAAACTGAAGTTCTCGTTTTATAAGCACATTCGCTATTTAATTTCACGGAGGCTGGTTTATTTAAGAATGAGGTAAATTACAGGATTGAATGCAGACCAGAATAATGACGCCTCTTCACAAACTCTATCGCCCACAAAAGGTCATCTTTGCAAAGCAAAAGAATATCGTGGATGCGCCTTAATATTTAAAGTTTTAACTAGCCTTTCACTGCTGACCAGGAAAATAATGTAAACTTTGTGATTCGTGCTACGAAAAATAATCTATACTTCCATCGTTATGTCTAGTTTTATCCACATCGAGCAGTTTTAGATTTATTTGAATAACAAACGGATGATTGTCGTTGTTTGTTTGTCTAGATTGGATAATCTAGTAATAAAAAATAACCGTGCGACTCTTAAATACTGTAAACATCCAGTCATACTAATATCAATATGTATTAAACCTGTGGTCATTTTTAGTGGACACCATAATCATGATTAAATCATTGAATTTGGTGTGTGGATGATGTTTTTACACATGTATAAATCTTAAGGATAAATAATTGTCATATGTATTATTTACGCAAGAATAAAGTACCTTAACCTACGCAATTTCTTGGCAACGTTAACAAGTTTGATTTCAAGTTTATCGCATATAAATACGAATGACGTCTTTTATGCACTGAAGGATTACGTGGGTAATTAATTAAAGCAGTTCTTTCAAACAACCGTTTCCATTTCCCTTCCAAGAATTTAATTCGCAACCTCTTCAAAAATCTCGTGCATCTCAACCATAATA
Source organism: Agonopterix heracliana (assembly GCA_963693445.1). Taxonomy (NCBI): domain Eukaryota; kingdom Metazoa; phylum Arthropoda; class Insecta; order Lepidoptera; family Depressariidae; genus Agonopterix; species Agonopterix heracliana. The sequence goes on from OY856321.1 coordinate 9,300,502, forward strand.
AGCCCTAACGTACCAGAAGGAACATCCATACAAAACCAACCATATTATTTCCGCCGGCTAACGGAAAACAAAAATAAACATAAGAGTAGGCAAGGAATAAAAGAAATGTTGGAGTGGGAAGAGCATCCAGGGAGCCAGAGGCAAGACAGAGAGGTGGGAGGAGGGGGTAAAAAGGGGGGGAATGAGGGAGGGATGTGGGTAGAATCAGGTCCCCTTGGATTTGGGGTCTCTTTTGTTTATAGTCGCGTTATTTACGCTGATATAGTCTGTTAGGTATTTTCTTTTTCACTTCGGAAGTAGGGTTGTTATTGCGGTACGTTGGACATTAAATATTGGGGTTTTGTGTGTTGTAGCGGTTAGGTGTTTTTTTGATAGCTATGATCCTTTTTTGTCGTATGTTATCTGTATGTAATAATGATTTTTTGTTTCATTTTTGAATCGACTTACATACTCCAGAACTCCTTTTCGGGTGGTTAGAAATATCGCTACAATTGCAAACAATATTTTTAGATTTCTTTTCTTAAAATATGAATAAGAAACCCCATCACCATCACTTTGTCGCTTCGTATGTATTACAACCACGGGAAGAAATGATTTGGTCCATTTTAACACAAAAAAAAACAGATAGGTACAAAAGATAGACTGCACGCAACAAGCGAAACAGGCGCGTACAATACAGGGTGTAGCAAACCACCCTAGTAATATTTAATGGGGTGGTTTAGACTATAAAACTGACCAACTGTCACTTTGAAACCAAAACTGTTTTTTTTTAAATCTGTTGTTTCATACAAAACTGCTGTAGCCTACCTGACTACCTACTCGACTCGAATTCATGAGACAGCAACTTTTTTTGTATACTACTACTACTTATCGTGTGGGCAAGCCCTGGTGTCAGAGTTTTTTCAGACCGCCTTACAGCCTCTGACGTGGTTTTTATGTGACGACTACTACCACCAGAAATAGTAGCCGGGACCAACGGCTTAACGTGCCATCCGAAGCACGGAATCCCCGTTGTGGAAGTTGTTCACATTGATGGTCTAATCTAAACCAACCCTATAAATATTACAGGTTGTTTTGCTACAACCTGTAGATTTACGGATATAAAATGTAGTACTGTAACGTTCGACCGACTTGATCCGAGAATGCCGAAAATGCGCGCCTGTGTGTGCATTTCGCACGCATGTTTGTATGAACTGCCTGTACATATCTCTTTTGTGATTCTAAGTCACTACGGCGCCCTTCAGTATCGTTTATAAAAGCCCTGAGCCTACATTATAACGTAATCGATCCACAAGATCTAGATAACAAGAACGTGTTCCTAATAAACTCGTCGAGGTTAGTTGTCAAAGGCCGGATGTCTAAAAATTGCTTTGTTATTAGTTTCATTATAAAAAACAAGTTTAAAGGAACAGCCGCCCTTTAGATGTGGCGTTGGAAGCTTAATTGTTGATTTATTACGTAATCTGTTCGAAAATTGTCTTCTGACGAAACTCAAAGGGAAGTTATTAAAATGAACACATGCATTTGTTTAGGCATCCTATTGTTTACTTAGAATTTAGGGAGCTAATACAATCATTCTATAGAAATACTGGGTGATTTTGATAACACTTTCCAAATTTTCAGGTGTGGTTCAGAGTGGGTTCAGGACATCAAACTGAACAAAAAAATCTGCTGTTTGAAAAAATGTAAGAAACAGCAGAATCTTTTAAAGATTTCAGATTTGCTATCACGGTAAAAGTTGTTCAGTTTGATGGTTTGAACCAGCCCCAAAAATTTGGAAAGTTAAAAAAGCATTTGAGTTTGGGTCATATAAAGCTACGCTTTTTTTGCACGGGCCTATGGTTAAAAGATTATTACCGCTTTATTTTCAAGGATGGAAGTGACCGAAATGATTCCTAAAGAGGGAAAGTTCCTAATAAATAAAATTACAAAAACGAAAAAAATGAAGTAGCCGAAAGAATAATATACCAAAACACAAAGTAGAAGAGTCTCTTAGAAAGACAAAACTTTTAAGTACCCTTGACTTGCGAGCCCTTCCATCAAGTACGCAACCAAATTGTTATCGAGTCGATAGAAAATACTTGTCAGTTATGACTTTTTAGAGTCAAGAATGAACATCCCCTCGATTTTGCGGTTTCTACAAATTAGTTGGTGATTTCCATCGAACGATGCCGACGCACGTGCCTGTTTGATGACTTTTTTTTCATTTCATCTCTTCACACTATGCCTGTGAACTATTTACTTATGTATTATCATACAAATAACATACATACTTAAATTATATATTTATCATTAACTTTAGACCGTATTCGTATTCGTATTCTCTTTCAGGGTAGATAGATAAGTAGGTTGTTGTAAGGTAGGTTGCAAGAACAGCAAGAGTAACTTTTATCATACTTTAGACTATTGACCCGCCCCAGTTTCTGTGGGATCTATAACATAAGTAAATGTGGGAGTTGACGCAAGAAGGGTCCAGTGGTCGGCATTTTAACCCACGTTTTTTATTGTTCCATATGATCATGTGACTGATCTAAGATGCCGAATCTCACCCTAACTGGAAAACCGACAACTGGACCCTTTTTGCGTGGACGCCCTCAAATATATCATGCACATAAACCTTCTGGAAGACATTATCTAAATGACAGTGAAAACTGCATTAAAATCCGTTGGTTGCGTGGCTTAGAAGAAGTAAGCGGAGAAACAGATGATGAGGACAGACGCGGATGGCGACATTGTTTTATGCCTACTATTGAGAAAACTATTTAGAGATGACAAATGAAGTTAAACTGGCAAAAATACTCCAAAAGAAACATTAATCAACTTCATCAGCATATTACGAGGGTTTTTAAGGGGATGATCAGGACATCAAACCTGTGATCAAACTGAACAACTTTCTCTATGGGACTTAAATCTAAATAGCAACAAAAACACGCTGTTTGATGGTCTGATTGTCCCAGTAAAAACTTTTTTTTTTTTTTAAATTAAAAAATGGGTTTGCTCTTGACCTCAATCCAGTCCTGAGGACAGAGATGGGGTCGAAGATGTAGCGAGCTTACCCAGAAGAAGCCTATTCACTCTTACTTTAAAGTTATTCGGGTTGTAAGCGCTCGGAAATACCTACTGACGCAGACAGGGTATTCCACTCCTTGGCTGTGCGCATTATAAAAGAATTAGAAAAGCGCCTAGTGCGGATACGTGGGATATCAACCAAGAAGTGGTGGTATCCTGCGGTGCGTCTGGAAGTCCGAAAGTAGAAAGGGTAAGGTGGGATGAGCTCATGTAGCTCTTGTGCGTGTGTACCGAAGTACAATCTGTCACTGTCAGCATATTAAGAAAGACCCTTTACCCATACGACTCACTGCAAAGCACAGACCCTGAAGAAACTTTATCCGAAATTAATAAGCAGAATTTTTATAACACAATTATTTAGGTAAAACAGTTTTAATTTCATCCTTTTGTAAAATACAACAAACATTAAAAATGTGTATTCCCATTAAATTCGCTCGCAAAACGCATAATCACTGTACCGCTGATGGCAGATAAGATCAGTGCATTGGCCATTAAAAATCGCGATTCATGGTGCATCACAATAACGGCTCGGGCATTGGCACTGTAGCAAGCGGCGCGATAAACGGGTTAGGGACAATAGTTCTATATAATTTTTCAGGGACGATTCAGATAATCAAAATGTACAACTTTTATTATTGGAGCAATCCACCAATAGCTTAGGTAAGTATACTCGCTCAATCGCGTCATAAAAAGTTTAAGCTTTTTTTATCGGTTGATTTTAGACTTCTCCGCTCCACTTTTGTGGATTCCAGGTCTAATGCTCTTCAGGATGCTCAGACAGTTGTAGCAATGCCACATGTGCCAAAGCACCTGTTCTCAGTTTAGGTCGTGCAACAGAATCGAACACATTTCCCAACCTCAAACTTTAACCCAACAAACTGATTATGGTTGCTAACGCAACGTTCCCGAACGCTAATCGCTCCCGCCTATCACCAAACCCAACTAACATGGTGTAGATGGATAAAAACCTGCGATAAAGAGACGGACGGACTCCCGCGGGGAAATCTGGATGCGTATACTTGTTTGACGACATTTTGCTCGATCGATTTGACAGTTTAATTGGAGGTCGTCACAATGTTTGGGGCTATAGTTTTCTGCTGTCGCTTTTTTGCGTAAAATGGAACGTGATTAACATTGGCTTTATTTGACTTGGTAGTACTAAATTAGTTTTTGCCCTTAACTTTGAACGAATTACTTTGTTGTTTTTATGTTTAAATTATTAATTAAGAGACTTGATTGTTTATCAAGCGGCGGGAACCCGTCGGATAAGGGCAGCGCAGGACCGTTCGTTGTGGCGATCCTTGAGGGAGGCCTATGTCCAGCAGTGGACGACTATCGGCTGATATGATAGTGATGATGATGATGATCGTCCACCGCACGCGTGACCAATGCGGATTTGTTTGCTCTCTAGTATAGTAACATGAATGAAACGTATCCATGCGGATTAAGTCACATAGTTCCTGGTAAAAATTATAAATTTATAATTATAATAAAAATCTTAGGGATGTTTTGCCTTTGCAACAAACCATAATATAAAATTAGAACGTAACAATCAAACAACAACTTGCAACACAAAACCTAATCGGCAGATCAATCGGGCGACCGATCGAAATGAAACTCACGGTACAAGTTGCAACTCAGCGTATGTAATAATTAATTCACAACATTATTGTGCAATCTGTTGTCGATATTAAAACGTATTTAAATCTACTAACGGAAAGATATGGAGTTGTTCGATATGAAGAATTCGGCAAATTGGATGACAATAGCGCAGGATCAATTGTATATGGTAAAAAGAATTACCCAGCATAGATAATAAAGCAAGATATCTCAAACGAGAAGAAAAATTATGACTTCGAACAGAAGCTAAACAACAGGACCATTGTATGGATTGCTTGGATGGCAAAAGGAAAAAGATTTACCCAGGTACTTGGTAAGGAAGTAATTGGTGATACAAACGAGAAGAAAGATTATGGCAATGGCATGAAACAAAATCTAAACATCTATGGAGACGTTATAAAGCCAGTTGGCTGAGTATGAAGACACGTTATTGCTAGCTTGTGGTGTGGTTAGGATAGCATCAACCACGATGGGTGTAGGTAGTTAGTGGCGACTCATCGCTTCAGGAGTCGTCAACATATCTGATACACACACACACACCGTGTGACAAAATGTACAGGTTAGAGACACGACATGTGAATAATTTTGCTGAATGTAGTAGTTTTCAAAGGACTGTAGTTACTCTAGTTTTGGGAAAATATAATTACACCGTTAGAAATATTTACTGAACTTTCACTATCATACAATCTTGCATATTAACTCGGATTCATAATTCGGTGAAAAAATATTGACGTACCTACCTAACTTAAATTGATCCATTTATTAGTTAAGTACTTATGTCAAAATTAGTCCTCGAAATATGAATTTGATTTTGTACCAGCTACCAACCAACCACCAAAAAAATCAAAAACCCCAACCAAAGTTAAAAATAATAGAAACTCAACTGCATCCTTGTTCCAGGGTTATGCATTAGCGATTCATTTTGATATGTCATCACACAGCGTCGGTAATGCCCTTTGTGGCAGCCCTGTCGCGCCCTCCAATCGGTTTCCAGTCCTTTTGTACTGCATTATTCAAATTATCAACACTTTTTATCAGTTTTAGTGTTACAACTACTTTATTGCCTGGGGCTTTATTCAATTTAATGATGTTTTTAATGTAGATGTACTTAATTTACTTAATTTTGGGTAGTTATTAAATTATTGTCTAAAAATATTAAAACTTTATGTATAATATGGTTCAAACATAATGTAATTTTATTTGCAACTGCAATATAGGTACCATATAAGCGTGAACAAGTCTGATAGAAACAGATGTACCGATATTCTTACGACGTTTCTTATATTATTAGAAAGGATATTTTTAAAGCAATATGTCTTGGCTCTTACGTTATAATTCTAATACTGAAATCCTAAATTCCTTGACTAGAATAATCTATCTAGAAATGAGAACATGTCGACTCAGTGACAGTAAATATTATGATTTCACCCAAGATCTTGCATCTCTTACGTCAATGTGACGTCTGTTTCATTATAGAGCTTTCCGTGTATTTTCACCTAATCTCAGCTTTTTTAATCCACTTCGATCTTAAAATCTGGGACTGAAAGGTTAAAATCGCCTGTTGGAGGAATACACTATTTTGATATCGGTGCCTCGGCTTTATAAATTATGCCATGGTATGTCCGGTCTTCATCTCTTGATCTCTTTGTCAGTTCCTACTATGACGTGTTCTTAAGTATATTGTTTTTGATGTATGGTTAATAGTAATCCACGCTTTCATCTTAATCTATAGGATTTTATGTTTCTGTTAAGTTGACAAAGTCTTAATTAGGATTTATTAATTCATCTTTTTGAAAGATATTTTGTAATCTTACGAGTTTATTAATTCTTATAAGTACCTATCTAAGGGGATTATTATCTGTTTAGTTCGTGCGTCAAGAACGCAATGACAGATGGTGCTAGTTTTCTTCAGCTATTTATATCGGGCCGCCATCTTTATTGATCGGACATCGGCGCATACGCAAGCGTGACGTCGCCAGATCACGCCCAACTATTTCCATTGGCAAAGCTACCATTGTCACGATCAGTTTAATGATATCACTCTATCTTTCTTGTACCTATGTGTAAATTTTCACTTCAACGTTATTTACGATGAAGCAGCCCACCTGCGCAGGAACAACAATAATTTGTTATACCACAGCTGGCCTCCTCTATCAAAAATCACATTTTTATATCATCTCTAACATTAATAATGCTATCAAAATGCGGTCGAAATGCCAAAACGACGGTCGGCTGTAAAATATAAGCGCCAATTGCTAGGACATATCCGCAGAGCTATTAAATAAAAGTCTTTTTACATTAGATAAATCGCGTACGTTATTCGGGAACATCTGTCCCTTGCCGATTACGCCCATACATTATGCTCAGTTTGTTGTTTTTAATAAAAAGTTTAATCCGTTCGGTTATGACGGCAATTTGTCAAGCCAATGGAAAAACTTGGTCGATTACCAGTGGCGCTCCGCGTATCAATAAGGCCCTATTACCGACCGCTCGGCGTTTTTTTATCGCACGATTATGTCACGTTTATTTATGCATTCGCTTTTGTTTTCCATTAGCGCTTCTCTTTTATCTTCGACGGCCATTTTTCACTCGAAATGTATTTCACTGTCAGAAGCACATTTATGCACATTTGCAAGATACTTTTAAAGATTTGAAATCTCATTTTAATATTTTCATTCGTCCGGAAATATGTCTCGTCGAGTTATTTCGATTTCATCACCTTATAATGTCTTACTCTGTACAACCATTAACAATTCAATACGGGCTAAATGAAGAGCCGATAAAATGTATATTGTGGAATTCGTCACGACTCCCTGGCAATTAATCGGGTTCCTTTTTTTAGGAATTTGCTTTATGGGTGCAGAGATTTACGTTCCGTCCTCCAGCTTGATTTGTGCACACGTTTCAGCTTATTCCTTGTGCTTAATATGACTATATATTTTGAGGAACAAATTTTGCGTGGAAAGAACTCTCGTTAAGACTGATTGTTGAAAGTACCGCAATTTGAGGACCGGTTGTTGTGGGAGCATTCTTTGTGTTTTAAATTCGTTTTACTCTCTTTCTCATTTTACCGTCATTTACTTACGTTTGTTATGTTGTTAAATAGCTCATAATTATTATTTGCGATCGTTCTGCGTGTTCCGACAGCTGAATGAGTTTAAACGTTTAAAGCTATTTAATTTTTCTTTAGTCTTCAACATGATGCTGCGAAATATTGAGTAAAATAATGGTATGGTTAAATATCATGCTAATTGACAATCATCATTCACATTTATTTACTGGAGAATAGACAATTCTACGTGCTACAATATTAACCATAGTATAATTGTCGATAGTAAGGTACTTGGATGATTATGTAGGTAGCTATAATTTATGATAAAACCTCGTAACGCCCAGATGCTTTTTAAAACGTCTTCAGGTCCATTGTGATACTCGCCCAAGATGAAATCCAATTTCATGCAGTAGACGCCCAACCACCTTTTAAAATGCACTCGATTTGAATGTGTCATAAGAAATTAAATAGCTATATAATATAAAATGTGCTATATTATATTATTCTGGGCCGTTACCATGTAAAGACAGGTAAATACCTACGGGCAGTAAGCTAATGTTTGGTCCAAAAGCCTGGGCGTTACGAGGTTGAAATATTCTACATCTTCTTATAATGTTTAACCCTGCCCGCACAATGACTTGACGACGTTACTATATACAATCTTAAACACCATAAAAATCATCACCAGTTCTTGCAGAGTAGTTACGTACACCAACGCATCCTGCTCAATACCCATGTTTAGAATTTTCCTGCACTCTTTACGATACCACAAACTAATATATATCCAACAACCTTCTGTTGCCCCTAGTCTCGGCTAACATTCTATAAACTTAAGATTTTTAACTTTCTTAAGATTATCAAAGAAGGTTAACATCACCATCCTAATGAATCTTATTTCCTCTTGTTACAGAATATAGGGAACGTGACAGCGGAGTTGGAGCTCCAAAGACTTCAGCAGGAACAGCTGCGGCGCCAGGAGATGGTGCGGCGGGGCCACATGTACCCTGGCCCTCCTCTAGCCCTCCTGCCTCTGTTGGAACAGATGAGACCACAACCGCCACCTGCACCTCCGAATGTAAGTTTTACGATCATTATTATCTTTGGTAAAGCCGTGGTGGTCATACACCTTGCATGAGGTAGGCCTGTGCCCTGCAGTGGGATGTATATAGGCTGTGATGATGATGAAAATCTAGTCTAGATAGATACTACTTATTTGAAAGTTGTTATTAATATAAGTAGATATGACCACATATAACTACCAACTACTCATGAGGGTAGGCCCCATGATACGTTAGATCTCTCTAACGTTGTTGGTTGCCGGTTGGTAGGACAAAAGATTATGTTTAATCGTTATGTTAGATTTGGTAAGTACTTGATTCAAGCAAAACGTGTACGAGATGTGCGCCTCGTTGTCATTTAAAAACTAGTTTGATGACCTCAAAATAAAGAAGATGTAATAAACAAATCGATTAAGCAATCTAGTAATATTCATCAATTGAACATTCGACGCTAATATCTATTTAAAAGTTAGCTAACATCCTGTGTCTATCGTTAAATCAACACAAGAAATCCTTTGCGAAGACTCTTAAAGTCTGCGTGGAAAGAGTGAAAATTCCTTGGGTGATGTGACTTTATATTTGGAAAAAAAAACATCAATAATTGACAGAGTTTACGCTATCGAAGGAATGGTGCAACCGAATATAAACATCATTCTACTAAGATAATGTTTTAGAAAACGAAAGTTGTTTTTCTAATTACCAGGGCCGATGTTATGTAAAATGATAATTAGATGTTATTCTTATCGGCTGTCAGCCAGTTTTTTATTGTCAAAGATTTAATTTGATGGATCAATGGTTACGGCAATTTCCGCTCCGTTTTCATCAACTTTTATTTAAAAAATACGAGATTTTTTTAGATTCGCGTTTGGTTTTATTGCTATCTCCGCTTACAACAGTCAAAATACCTTGGTCCGTAACACGTTCTTTGCTTAGGTATATTTTATGTTCCCATCTTCATGATACGAAATATAAACTGTAAAAAGATATACAGATTACACCGTCCATTTGGATGCTCACTAAACATCGGTCAAATTCAGAAGATGGGTATTGATAAAGGCCCTACGCAAAAAGCGAATTGGTAACGGAGAACTAATAAAAACCAAACATTAGGTAGTGTAACATCTCAGCCGATGGAGGTCCACTGCTGGAAATACGTACAGAAAAGAGCTATCTATTTACTGTGACATAGGCCCCCCACAATAATCGCCACAACGACAGGTAGTGTACTGTTAAGTTAACGACAAATGAACATTGTAATAATTACTATACCTACTTTCGACAAAATATAAATGATTGATTGATTGATTGATGAAAACGCAATACCTGAATACCTTTTATTCGAAATTATGAACAAGATTTGATAGAGCAAATTTTGAAAACGATCTTATTATAAAAAAGAGTTTTCGTCATCAAATAAGTCGCGTCAATTTCCTAGTTCGCTAAATATTTCGAATTAAAAAAAAACTACAATAGATAATCAGATTCCATCAGGTCTTGCGTGAATTCGTGAACACATTGATGAACTTATAAAGCAAGTTTATCAAGTCACGCTAGCAAAGTTTAACAAATCTAACATCAAAATCATCTCTTCCAGGTGATTCAGTCATCACCTTGGCCAGCCACAGCTCAACTAGCCCAGCTAACGGCAAGTGCCCGCAGCCCCACCCCTCAAGACCCTGACGCCCCCCTGAACCTCAGCAAGCAACGGTCACCGTCGCCCGCGCAGCAGTCCATCATGCTGCCAAGATTCGTCCCATACCCACCAATAGAAGAGAACGCGCAGTATAGCATGCAGAAAGATGACGATTATAACGCTGCCTGTAATAGTGAGTATTTTTGTGAGTACACTTTTTGGTTTATAGTAGATTACACACCGAGGACAGGAAAGTAAGAAAGGTCTCAGATCTCATATAATTGTTTACCGAGGCGAAGCCGAGGTCAACAAACATGTGATCTGATGCTTTCTTATTTACTGTACGAGGTTAGTATACTATTTTTCTCGTAAACGGAGGTGGAAAGCGACAAATTCGTTTAGCGCAGCGGGACGACAATTGACGCTTTCCGTCCGGAGGGGAGAAAAAGTATTTTGTATGGTTAGATTTGAGGTATTCCAAGCAAAAGGCGATGACTCCATGCCTGCCTAAAATGAGAAGCAAAGGGGTTTTTAGGAACTACGATTTTTACAATTTGGTGTGGGGAAACATCGGGAGAAAATCTGCATAAGGCAAAGAAAAACTCAGACTTGTGAAACCGACCAATGAGAGTTGGGAACTTTAGAGGACTAATGCCCTACCTACAGGCTACACCATAACAATTATAGTAGCCCTGTGCTCTAGTTATATGGAAGAAGGCTAATGGTGAAGTGTGAGCTCGATAAAACTACTCCCATCGACTTTTTCCTTTCCTTTTGCTAGATTTCTTCTTGGGGTTTTCATAGAGAAATCTCTTTCAGTAATAAGCAATGACGTTAAATGGCATAAGAATAATTAATAATGGTAATAAGGCTATAATTTGAATCTTCCTCAAGCTTTTTTTTTTGCAGCCCAAATAACGATAATTTATATAAAGACGTCTGGTTATTTTCAGGATGGGTTAATTGTGTTATGGACCTTTTCAATATTCCAACAAGGTTTTATATTGGAATATGTTTTACTTGTTTTGTAGGTAGGTAGGTATGTTATAGATCAGTTTAATAAATTTTTTATTATTATGCAACAGATGGTAAAAAGAATTTCAATTGAGCCAAGCAATGGTGGTCCAAAAACCCACACACTTTTTGAAAATGACTATAAGAAATCTGACCTCCATCTTTACGATACAGTATCAAATTTTGTTACTTCTCAAGACAAATGATAATGTTTTGTTCAATGTCATTATTAGCTTTGTGAATCAAGCCTTTTAATCCTGTGATGTTGATGATTCATTCCAAACTAAAGGAAAACAATTGAATCCGGTGTCTGACACATTTTCTTTTCAAATAAGAAACCAGCTACGATGAATCATTGATAATGACGTACATTAGCTTCTCACGTACGTAAGAGATCCAAAAATATTAGAACGGCTGTCTAATCAAATCATTTATTACCCTCCAACACCGGGTGAAGACATAACCCTGTCAAATATAAAAGAACAAGGTCTTTCAATTGACTGATTTATTTTGTCGCTTTAACCAAATAAACGTTTGATTAAAATGAATTGAGGTTAAAAAGTCTAGTGTCTTTCACATAATTTGAATGTTAAATATTTTATTTACGACGTTTTGATGTTTATATCTCGCTATCAATTTATATCTTGTTTTATTTTGTAATATTGTATTAATCCAAATTAGTCAAATCTAACAAACAAGTTTAGGTTAATTTATGTAAAGTTAAATAAACGATTTTACGGAGTAAGAAATGTTTATTAACAAATTGTCAAAGTTAACAAACAATTTTGACGTCGAGGTCGACTTTTAGTTTAGTATAGTAACTACATAAACCAAATAAGAAAATGAAATGACTATTTGTAATAGGCGAGGCACTTAAATATGCGAAACTTCGCCTTAATTATTTGCACATTATTACAACAAAGAAATCTGCCATCTGAAAAATTGTGTAAGTATTGTATAAGTAAAGAAAAAGAAAATAAAAATGGCCGAATGGAGAAAACCAAACACAAAAAGAAAGAAGTAAATATTAATATTTTTTTATGACAATAGACTAAGATCAAATACAATAAGACAGTTAAAAGTCAAGAGTCCATAACAAGTATCACAATAATAGTTAAGATTACCTACTTTATATTTAAAAGAATTTACCATAAACTCTGATTAAATAAATAGTACTTTTAGTTAGTTGAATCAAGATCTGCTAAAATGAAGAAATGTTCCGTACCGTAAGCCAAACATCTTGATACTCCACATCTAATTGCTAAATATAATTAATACATCTTGTATGCGGTAAAATGGTGTATTCCAGTAAAATCGAGCTGAATATAGGTCACGTTAATATAATATTTCCAACTGTCTTTACTGCTGGGTTTACGAACAGCGTTGTTAATTATATACACATCATTATAACATCATGACGATTTTAAACAGGTTGACCAATAAGCCAGGTCAGAGGCCTATTGAGGCAGCTTGCAAATACTGTAACAGCAAGTTGACTACCAACTTGCTTTTCTTCACCAGTCCGAATGGGGTTTTGGCGGAGTATGGCCCTTTCACGCTTATATTCGTTTAGATGCGTATGTCCTGCAGTAAGACATAAATATGGGTTGATGATAATAATCAAATAGATAGGTTCATAATCATGATGTGATCATAATGTAGGATCCTATTGCAAAGGCCTCCTTTTGCGAATAAAGGTATCGATTTGCTGTACCTACTTCATGTTGCTAAGAAGTTTTCGGACTAGACTAAACAAATACAATACAACTTGCTTAACATACATTCTGAAGCGAAGAGGCAGCTCAAATAAAATATCACTAAAGCGGTCACTTGTCCAAAGTGGAACCCCTGTTGAAGTTGGCTTTCTTTGTTATCTCCGAAACCACTATTTGCACGAATAAACTCGTAGCCAGGTGTAGGTAACATGAATCAAAATTACATTCTGATTCTGTATTCTTCTGAATTTTCTGATAGTGCAAATCCAGCGTATATCCAAAGTAATCCAGAGGATTTTTTACTCTAAAACCAACGATGGTCATCGGATAACATCAAGAAAATAACCACACAAAATTGAGAGATAGGTAAACTTAAACGTAAGAATTAATTACATCAGATAACGATCTTATGAGGCTCTGTAAATCTTTAGACCAGTTTTCGGATTTATTTTTATTATGTTACCGACATTACGGAGCTTATTTGTTTACGTCTCCACTTTTATTGCATCTCGGGCCGAGTTGATGACATTCTTGGACATTTCTTGACGTTTCGAGACCATTGTCGGTGGCGGGGTTTTTTTTATGTTGTCGGGCAGGTGAGTTCGTTGCGCGATTGTTTTGTTTTGATATACTCGTACAAACGATGGATACATCGAAATTGATATTGTAGTGTAGATCTGTAGCCCTATATCTATTGAAGATGCAAACAGTTGATACAAGCGAGTAGTGGTAATTGTACCTATATCTTACTGCAAGAAGTCCCTATCCTCAACTGGCGGCGTCAACCTGGGTTAGTAATTAACTGCGAGTAAAATAGCTCTTTCAGTTGTTATTCTATTAGAATGAATCATGGGTTACCAACTTAACCTGGAGTTTATTCCTAACCCAAGATGCATTTAGTACCTACATAATGTAACTTAATGAGTTCTTGCAGTAAGCTGACGATATTATTTTTGGTGGTCGTCTGGTCTTTTGACTAGTGGATTTGTCCGTTTGATTTAGCGCCTTTTCTAGATAGGTACCTAACTATTCATAATATATAAACAAAACGTAAGAACTATTTTTATTACCTCTATCTTAGTTATTATCAGTTAAACTTTTATCTTTTCTGTAGCCCAAGATGCTTCATTATAAAACTTGTTGTTTTATTCGTATTAGTTATTACTAAGGTTTGACTTTTTGATGCGATCAAAGTTTCCATATTCATAACTATTATAATTTCAAAATAAGCGATAAGGCTTTTGTAGGTAACTTAATCCGGTTTCGTCAATATACTTACCAGGAACTTACCTAATAATAATAATCTGATGAAAGCTACCTAAACAACCAACGATAATTCGTATAGAAGGAATTGTAAAGCAAACTTGACTGAAACAATAATTTTAATAAGCTATCACAGAACTAATATTCACTCCAATAACATGAATAAGTGGTACTTTAAATAGTTGGCTGAGTCCCAAACCAAAATGGTTACAAAATCTCGACTGTCGTTTCGCTTCCTTTAAAACAAGAGAATTGCATGAAATGCGAAATAGATGGCGCTCAAGACGCAAGCTTCCGCTCGCCCGGTCGTCCCGCCTCTTTGTACATACGCGAACACAAGTGCTGACCAGTGACCACAAATATTACTTGGATAAATCGACTAAATCTATCAACATGATTGGCACTCTCATTAAGTAATAAACTAAGTAATAGACTGTCTACGTATTTTTCTGGGTGAGAGAGTTACATCCTCGGCTTCATTAAAGTACAATTTCCATCAGGTGACTTGAAGCCAAGCATTAACCCATTTTGAAGAAGAAAAGCTTTCATTTTCAAGGAAACTGGTCTTTTCTATCTTAAGTAAAATCCGAAGTTTAATCTTCTCTTATACAAAAGTGTTAAGTTTTTTATGCTAACGTAACTTTCTATCACGAAAGGTCATTAGATATAAGTTATTAAGCCCTAAAACAGTTACAATAAATACCAATTTATCTTGCTACATTTAATTCATCCAGATTATAGGTTACAGTAGGTAATCGCAAAATTTTGAACTTTTATGTCAATCAATATTAATGTTGAATGGTATCATATTCCTAACATAATAATATAATGTAAATATTAATTAATTGACTCTTAATAAATTGGTTGTGAATAAATTCATCATGAAAATAAAATATAGTTTTCTTAAGTTGTTTCTAATTAATCATGATCTATCTTAAAGATAGTGGCAGCGATTGTTTTATCGAGCTAGTAGCTTAGTAGGCAGTAGGTAATATATTACTAATTAAGTTCATAATTATGTAGGTATTGTAGGCAGTAGGTAGTTACCTAGTACCTAACTAGGTATTAATATTAATCTTAATCTAATAATCTAATCTATCTAATATCTAATAACTATTATATAACCGTAAAATCGTGAGGAATAAAAAAGTAGCGGTTCACTTCATATAAAGTCAAATAACATATCGATAGCGCGATTTAAAAACGTGCAGCGCCATCTATTGACAAAATTGTTAGTTTGTTTGTTTGTTCACACATCACGCAAAAACTACTGAACCGATTATGATGAAACTTTTTTTGTTTGATAGCTTACGATCTGACTTAAAATCTGGTATATAATTTGTGCGGACGAAGTCGCGGGAAAACACTAGTATAATTAAATAATAATACCGTGGTATCAGGTCCGGGATGTAAACGAACAATTTAAAATAGGTAACTTATAAACAGCACACGTAAGCGTAACTTACGCTGAAATTTCGCGCACAACTGTCTCAGAGTTGCGTTCCGAAATTGCGTATCGCGCGCGAATCAACGTAGGATGTTATAAATTATCTAACAGCGTGTCAAATTAATTCGAGGAATGCCCCAGCTTCGAATGGTGGATGTTTCCGTACGTGAGCTTATTAATTGTGTGGACACTTGGTCGCGAATCCGTCAAGCAAACTAGCGGATGTGTTGGCTTGACCCATATATTTTTGAAGGGGTGCGTTTTGAAACGTCGCGCGTTACGTAAACGAAGTCACGAGCAGTTTACTTTGAATTTGATCGGTTTTTAAGTATTTGAGTACTCAGATGAATGATTAATTCCTCTACCTACGTACCAGTCTTAGAAAAAGTATATGTCTAGAATGAGCCTCACACTTGTTCCGTATAAAACAAAAGGGGCTAACTTTCTTAGGTTGGTGTGCGTGAGGCGCCATACAAATTATGTATGTGTGCGTGTATATGTATAGGGTTTTGGAACCAGTACTGGTTCCTATTTTTTTCGACGCTTTCGTAGCTTTGACTGTCTATCTTGATAATCTAAGGTACCAGTCTCCATCTTCATTGTACTACGCAG
This sequence comes from Agonopterix heracliana, assembly GCA_963693445.1. Classification (NCBI taxonomy): domain Eukaryota; kingdom Metazoa; phylum Arthropoda; class Insecta; order Lepidoptera; family Depressariidae; genus Agonopterix; species Agonopterix heracliana. The sequence goes on from OY856321.1 coordinate 9,316,985, forward strand.
TACCTATTAAGTGTAGAATATCTATGCCGAGTTAATTATATTTTTTTCCTAGTGAGCGGTGGCGCGTTGCGAAGAGATATGGCAACCCAATCTTAAGGTTCGGGTTCGAACCCGCAAGGACGACATGCTATATACCAATGAGTTTTTCTAACTAATGTAGGTACCTACGTAATACCGACTGCTCTCAAACGGTGAAGGAAAAAATCGTGAGGAAACCTGCATACCCTGAAGAAGAAATTCCGATGCGTATGCTAACGTCAAGTCTACCAATTGGGCACGCGTGGTGGACTAACGCCCATAAACCCTTCCTGAGGGTAGGCCTGTGCCCTGCAGTGGGACGTGTACCTATAGGCTGATGATGATGATTAATTGTTTCCCTAGTAGGTACCTATAGTGCAACATACTGACAACTATTTTGAAATTCCTCAAATAGGAACCTAGTTAACTAATAGGTCCCTAGGTACTGTGAAAAGTGAGAAACATTTCAACGAACACTTTTACTTAAACCACATTCTTTTTAAAACGGATATAGGGATTTAATTATGTATGATGTTTTCTAATGAATTCAACGGCATAAAAATATTTTTTTCCACTAACGCAGTAGGTAGAAGGTAGTCAGCGCAAAGGTGCTATATTTATAAACGACCTTGAAATATAGGTTAAACAAATCTATAGGTACGCTCTGGGTATTAAATTAAGTGATGTAACTATCTTACTTATCTTACTTAGGTACCTACTTAAAATAAAACTAAGACTGAAACCAAATTTATTGGTAAAAGCAACATATTTGTAGGTGGTAATTGAAATCCTGAAAACCATACTACAGACTTGGTCACATTATGAGATGTCAAAAATATCAACTTCTCTAGATTATTTTACAGGGATAAATTTTAGGAAGATGCCTTGTAGAAGTACTTCCTGGCTTAAGGACTAGTATGAATTATTGGCTATGAACTCGACCTCACTGTTCAGGGCTGCAGTGTCCAAAGACCGAATAGCCAACTTCCAATAGGAGAAGGAACCACAAGAAGAATAATGCCATACCACTTACTCATCTACCTTTTTGATTACTTGCGTCTAAGTAGTGATTTAAAACAAACCCGTTAATCCTATCGGAACGTAAACCGAAAACATCCGAATAATGGTCCATTCTTAATCTTTGTTTAACGATTGTTTTACGGCCGGCACTGTGCTAGCTATAATTTATAGCTTAGCTTAGCGCGGCTTCCGATTGAGTTCTCACTTACCTCCGATTGGACAGGGCATTAACATTTCATGAATCTCGAGATATATCAAGAAATATCTTCACGGTACTTAATTTTATGTCCATGCATTCGAAATGTTTTAGGTTATGGTTATGATATTAGCGATGTCTCATTTGAATTTCTATTCTCATGTTAAGATCAGTGGGATTATACATCGAAATTATGATTAAAAACATGCGGTGCCAGTTGTAAATTTTGTTTATTGTTATTTTTAATAGGTAACTTCTACTTCTAACCGTTGTGCTTTGAAGATAAATGCGAAGCGAATTTCTCGAAGACACAATTTAACGGATTTAAGTAGAGAGAGTTAATTGCATAATTTAGTGTATTTAACCTTCGATCAAAATAAAATAAATGGATAGGCCTAAAGCGCGGTAAGTTGAAGCAAACTACTGGTGCACTTGGTACATACAAACTAGCGCCATTATCTGTCAAATCTAGGGCACTTTCATACAAGTGACAAGTAAAAATTTCATTTGTTTTGCCTCATTTTTCTGGTTTGAAATGTTCGCTTAAGGCCTATCCATTCATTTTATTTTGATCGAAGTATTTAACTAGTTTCTACTATACGTTTAAATATTGGTTATTAAATCTATATGTACATGGGTACCTATACCTAATGTCCCTACTAACACCTTAGCTTAACTATGTATCTCTGTCCAAATTTTAATTAAAAAGGTTTGATACTTTAGACGTTATGGCTGATGACTACACAACAGAGACAGTTTCAGATTGTTTATGTTTATAGCGTGAATAATTTTATGAAAGTACTTAACTCATGTTATTTTAGTACCTAGGTAACTACAGTTTCACCTTATACCAAAGTAGGTAATATAAGTCCTTTCTAAGGTCCTTCATATACCGACGAAGCAGCAATAGGACCATAGTGTGTTAAGGCCATTGTTTGGAATCTCTATGCACCTTATAATTGTATGAAAATGAGCTAAATTATAGCTAAAACTACACTTTGACCGATAGCTAGCTACTGCTTCACCCCTGCGCAAACAGCACGATTGACCTGTCGTGTCTGCCAAGTTACACGACTGTAATCAACACAGTAATGGATACAATTAACTGTGGTAACTAAGTAATACCAGTTTGTTTCTGATATCTATGGGTAATTACGGAAAGATAATGCAATCCCACAGGAGCAAGTCCAGCAAATTCAAAGATTTATTTAAAAATCCCATTATGTATCAGTACCTACCATTATTCTTATGATCAGTCATTGTCAATGACCCGCTGTTGGGCAAATGTCTCCCTCCGTTTTCTCCAAGAGTCTCTGTTCTGCACTTCTATGGGTTAGTTCTTAAGAAAGCCATCAATTTCGTCCCACATTCGTCTTGGTCTGTCTCTACGCCAATTTCGTTTCGTTGGGGACCAGTTGGTGGTGGGGTGTTTCTTTGTCAACAATAACTAACAGAATTATTTTTCTTTCTAGCGTCATCGTGGGGTCAATCACCACCTGAAGAATCTGAAAAGGCCAAACTTGTGCGTCAACCGAAACGCGACGAAGCCGGCAAACCCCACATAAAGAGACCAATGAACGCTTTCATGGTTTGGGCTAAGGACGAGCGCCGCAAGATCCTGAAGGCGTGTCCTGACATGCACAACTCTAACATCTCTAAGATCCTTGGAGCAAGGTGGAAATCCATGTCCAATGCTGAGAAGCAACCCTATTACGAAGAACAGTCGCGACTGTCCAAACAGCACATGGAAAAGCATCCCGATTATAGGTCAGTTTTATATCACTATTTAGAACATTTATCTCATAGATTTACAAGCTGAACACAGTGCGTAACATCATAATATTTAGACTTTGTCAAATATAAGCAATTTGCAGCCAATTAGAGAATATCGTCATTAAACTAGAAATTATTGTGTTAAATTATGTTTTAGTTTGCCACAAATTTGAATTCAAGCTCACTCGAGCATTAAAATAGATTGGAATTGTCGTAAGCGCGATACGCATTTAAATCTATTCATTTCAATAAGTAGTTAGTTGTTAGAATAATATTATACATTTTTATAAAACTCAAAAACTACTGGTCTAGAATATTATAAGATTATGGTAGTTACCTACTTCAATTTGTACTAGAAAATCTAATCGAAATTATTCAAAAGCTAACATGCAATTTGGTGGTTTCTATTTCCAGGTACCGGCCAAGACCCAAGAGAACTTGCATAGTCGACGGTAAAAAAATGCGGATATCAGAGTACAAGAATCTGATGCGATCACGACGACAAGAAATGAGGCAGCTTTGGTGCCGAGACGGGGGGAGCGAGCTGGGATTTCTCCCCTCCCTTTCATCCCCGGGACCATCGAACTCATCTCCTCCTCCTAATGGGGGGAACTACATGAATCCCGCGTTTTCGCCCCCGTTATCCCCCGGTGAGGAAGATTGAGGGTCGTCGCGCGGCTGGCCTTACCCGCACGCCGCGCCCCTCTCCCTACCCCCTTCCCACCATCCTTGGTAAGTTCTAGAAGTTTCTAGAGCGCTCTGAAGAAATCAGTTGCAAAGACTTTAGAATAGGGATCGAATTGGAGGTTGAATCTCTTTATTTCCTTCACAATTTAAATTTTGAAGTGGCAGTCAAATTGTTGAACAAGATCGTTCGACTAAACGATTCGTTTGACTTCAATAATGTCTAACTACTAAATCGGTTAGATAGAATAGTGTGATTCTTGTAAAAATATATAATTATATTTCTTTTGCGATGGAATTCGTACGTGTCATAGTGCAACTTAGCAAGATTGGGGACTTTTTTGATTGACTGTAAAGTCTATAACTTAATGTAAATCCTAAAGGTTGTCCATATATATGCCAGTGTAGCAATTGGATCTCTATTTACTATTAATATGAGATTATTCCATTAGTGAATTAAGGAAATCCTAACTCTAATAAAATTGTCTTCTAAAAATAATCCCAGTTTCGTATTTCGGAATATAAAAATGTCGATGTTTTCCGAAAAGTTATTATAAGTAATTTTTGGCACATATAATTAAAACATTTGACAATCTATGTTGCCATGAAAACCAACAAATATATACCTAATTAGAGAAATGTATATAAAAATAGAATATTATTCATTTTTCACTTCAATATTTAAACATAACTGGATCCCAGTTGTTGTATTGTAAATAAATACAATTCCTTTTTGTAGATATACTAAGAAATTAGTTCAACATTTGGCTAAAGGTTATTAGTATTCAGATATTAGTGTTTAGATTTAAATTATGTAACTAATATTTAAGTCCTTTGAATCTTGAATATTGTGTGGCCATGTATAGTAAACGTTAGTATGAAATTCATGTAATTTTGTAGACTCTCTTAGACTTAAGCGACTTAAAATGTATCAAACCAAAAATTTGAAGCGGAATGCTTGAAAATTTATGTGTTTTGAACACAAGAACTGTTTTGTTGAAATCCAGTGAGATCTATTAAAGCATAATGATTGTAATACTCATAGAATTAGTAGAGGTTTGTAATATGACCCTTCGTATTAATTAGCTGATAATATCAAATATTTAACAATAATACCTAAGTATCCGCACAATCAGTGATCAGTTAACTTTTCGTCACAATAATATTGTTACAAAGATATACTTAGTGATATATACCATGTTTTTGCAAAATAAGCTAACAAATACAAAAGATACGAGGTGGTCAATTCACTATCGTCAATTCATTTTTAATTTTATACAAAGCCAGATGTTCTTTCAAAACCCACCGTCACAAAATGTGGGGTTATAATTATTAAAACTGTTATAAAACTTATAAAATAGAAAACAAAATATTCGCTTTATCGAATCGTGCAATTTATATTAGTAGAAAATAGAAATTAAGCTCTGCTATAGTCGGTACAAGCATAATAATTAATATCTACATAAATAATTAGATTTTAGTTGTTAGAAGAAAATGTATAGAATGTTTCATGTAAAATCATAAACGTGGTTGTTTGATTGCGTTGTTGATGGCCATTTTTTTTATTTGTTATTTATTTTTCTAATTATATTTGTTTTGTTTTCTTTTTCCTTCTTTTTTTGTAAGTTGTAATATTGTATGCCAGTAATATTCGACTTGAGATGTAGCATTAGAGTAAAAAGCGTAAATAATGTATGTTTGACAATGTTTATAGGTTTAAGTAGCGTGTACTATTCTTAGTAAATGTGTAAGGTTTAGACAGTGACGTTAAATTATTTATTTTTATGTTGAATTCATGTAAATACGCGATATTTTGATGTAACGTTAGCAATTGTGGTTATTTAATGAACGATACTTAATTCTGTTTATTTTTAAGTATGCAACTTGCATAGATCTCGGTTTCGGTCGACATTTTCATACTGATTATTTATTTTGATCCAGTTTCTTAAACTTTATCTTGCCATTAACAGTTGCTTTATGCAAAGTACTTACATAATCAACAAATATACAAAATCCATAGGATAGTAAAATGTAAAAGTTACATTTGTTCTAAGAATGTTATGAAAAGAAACAAGCATTTTTTGACATTTTCAGTCTTATTTAATGAGTCCTGTGAATGCACTTTACATTTAACATTTCTCCTTTTACAATGTTACACATAATTACTTATGTACTTACAAAAGATACGTTTTTTGTTCTATTATGTTCTTGGATTGAGATTTAATTTGTTAAATTTGTTTACTCGTACCAGCAAGACTTAGCATTCGAAATCATTTCAATGTATAAGTAGATAGAATTTAGGTTTTAATACCTAGTATAAACCAGGTCACATTATTTAAAAATTGTGCCAAAACCCAAAAGTATATTAAAAAGTAATGAAAAATGATTTATTTGTTTCATTCATATCCTTATCAACCATAAATATTAATTTAAAAACAATTTATAGTTCACAAAAGTAGTAAGTAGGTATCCATATTAAGTCTGCTCAGGGTTTGATGTCAAATTTGTATGACTAATCTCATCCTAAACTGAATGGGCAAAATCAGAGCGTGGACTAGTATGAAGGCTTCCGCACATTGCAGCGATATTATCGAGCGATATTATCGACAGCGATATCGCGACACCTTACACACTGCAGCGATTCCGCGATTCGCGTCACGCATGCGCCCTTCACTGAATGTAGTAGAAAGAGATTGCGTCAGGTTGCGATAATATCGCGGCACTGTGTGGGATCGAGCGCGTCCCCATACAAAATGTACTGAGAACAATTATCGCAAAATCGCAGCGATATTATCGCTCGATAATATCGCGGCAGTGTGTAGGATCGCGCGCGTCCCCATACAAAATGTACTGAGAACAATTATCGCAAAATCGCTGCGATAATATCGCTGCAATGAGCGGAGGCCCTTAAGTACTATCGAATGCATCGGTAGGTACTTTTGTGATGGATACGGTCAGCAACGAAGGTTTTTGAAACAAAGGTGATAAATGTAATCCAACTTCCTGTGTCTATCAGCGGGATGGCTTTCTTTTAGCCATCCATATTTGTACGTGTTCAGCTGTTGGTCTTCCAAAAGAAATAAAAAAATAAAAAACTTTCGTTGCTGACTTTACCTAGTAAACAATATTGTGACTTTCGCAATGACATTCTATACACAAGGACTTCGCATCTGTGCGCTATTAAAAGGACAGCTAAGATATGCTTAAGAGGATAGACGGGCTGAAATGCTAATTTGGAGAATAGGTCACTTTTCCAACCGTATACATATTTATCCGATCCGCCCCACCCATACACCCCACCGAATAGAGTGTGAAAGAGACAATTGCAGCTAGGACCGATTTTATCTACATAAAATCGACGAAAACAGCATTTCGTATTCCCCTGTTTTCTCCTCCAAATCTAAACCGATTTTAATAATTCTTTCAAGAATAATATGAGAAAGACTTTGGCTATGTCTGTACGTTTTGCTTTTTTTGTTTATATTCGTCAAATTTGTTTGCTGGATGTCTGAAAACGGGCTGTAAAATTGGTAATTTTCGAAGGTCTCTAGTTCTTACAGTAACTAATAAATGCAAAAAAGCAAAACATAGGGACATGGCAGAGGTGACATAGATTGTATGGTAAAAAAATATTGGCTCTAGTGTTATTATCCAGGGAGAAAACAGGGGAATACGTTTGTATGGAGAAAACTGTTCTGGTCTATCCTCTTAATTGTTTTAAATTACTGTTTTGTGACGGAATATATTTGAAAGGACTGGAATATCAGCGGCAATGTATGACAGCCGAGCATAACTGATGCAAAGGTGACATTAGAGACATTTCCATCTTTTGGTTCCGTTATTTTATAACAAGGTGAGTCCATTGTACTTTCTATATTAGTCTGTAGTTAGCAACCATTCACTGTTTCATTGATTATACACTCTTAAAATACACGAATAGCAGAATAAATTCCAAGCCACACATGCCTGGGTTAGTAGGTAATTAACTCGGGTATTTTTCTATGCTAAAATAAGGATTACCAACTTACCTGGAGTTAATTGCTAACTCACGTTAACGCAAGTCGGGTTAAGTTTCGTTAAATGGATACAATTTTACAAAAATACTTTAATTGTGAAAGCTACCTACTATCTTACATATTTGCAGGTTTAATAGCATATATGCTCACGACTATATTCCCCGAGGGGGTAGTCAGAGATATTCTGAAACCTCAGAACATCCACGTTTCACCAGTAGTACCGAAACTCTGTCCAGTGTGACGGGGGGTGAGCCCGTCGCTACTTATAATTGACAGTGGGTACAGTGGGATTTGCAGGTTTAATGTTTACCTAAATTTGTCGAAATCATTAAGTACATGACAAAATAATCATTATATTATAAAGGTCTTTCTTAATATGCTGACGGTTTTGTAAGGGCATGATCAGACCAGAAAAAAACAAATCAAACGGCCTTACTTTTCACTCGTAAGTACACACGCCGACACATCAAGCTACGCAATGAGATGAGATTTTTTTAAAGTCGTCTAATAGCACAGAGTACTATAATTACTACCGTAACTAATGTGCGATTGAGGGCAGCACTGGAAGGCCCTATAATGTATGCATAGATGAAGTGACATGCTGAATCCCTGATAGGACCGGCGAACCTTGGCCAATCAGCAAGCCCCTAACGCTGATTGGAAAATTTACTACGACTATCAAACTATCAAATCCGAAAAACTGTCTGAAAAACTGTTACAATGAGACCGACTTTGAGATGGCGGAAGAAAAATCTGCCGTTTCATACACTTTGCTCGAGGAGCTATTGAACAGTTTTCTATGGAACAGTTGATGTTCATTCGCGATTTCGCTGTTAGCTCCAAAGTGAACGATATTCAGCTGTTCGATATGTAACCCATTTCATTTTACACGCTGTATATGCCATCGACTCGACAGAATAAAAGTAGAACAATGAATTATAAAGATATTTAACTATGTAAGCCTTCGATCAACAATATACAACTAGATAACGGGTCGCATACAAAATCAAAGAGAAATTCTGTCCTCGTGAATATACAACATTTTTTGTTAACGAACCGAGAAAACAGTCCGAATACATTATAATTTCGACCTCAAAGCAACCATAATAACTAGTAATTTAAAAAAGGAACACTGCGGCATTGCGAGACGTGCTTACGTTGGCTTTGTTCGAACGCAACTAATTCAAAATAAGACCTCACTCCAATAGTGAGGCGTTATTTGCCGGGACATGTTTTGAGCGCTGACGCGTTATCTAGTTGGATATTGTTGATCGAAGATGTAAGCAGCTATATTCGCCAACATGCATTGATATTACTCAACATAAATAAAAACTTTAAAACTTTTTGTGTAAAATAGAATTATTTTATTTAAAAGATCATTTGAAAAACCTAACAAAAAATAAACACATTATGTATTTAAGCTACAAAATACAATAACTTAATTAACTGTTCTATAAACAAGAGTAAGTAAATAAAAACTATAAAGAAAAAAGTTAATAAATTATTTAGACCACAGACAACAATATTTCTCTTAAACTGCGGCCCCTGACCAGAAAAACAAAAATCCTCGCCATATTGTAGTTAATCATTGGAACTAATTTCTTTGCAAGTTGCTAAAGTTAAGGGGCATTTTACCACTCATTACAAAACTGAAGATTTCTCATTCAAGAAAACCTAAAATTAAAAAGTGCGATACTAACTCACTACAAAAGCCTAAAAGCTTTTATCTAGTACTTTTATTATGTTTCAAAGTTCAAACATTCCACTTTTAAGACAATATCTAAAGCCTGACCAGGAATATAAAAACCTGGTTTGGGGGCGCTGCAATCGACTGTCACCTTTAATGTTAGTGTTCCAAGTACAAACATTAGTTCCAATGATTTTCCGCAACATGGAGAGGTTTTTTATGTTTCTGGTCGGGCTTTAATTAAATGATTATTTCATATTTTCTTCAAATTTGTAGTTAGGTACATATAAACCTAAAAAAGAATTGTATAAAAGGTTTTAGGCTTTTGTAATGAGTTTGTATTGCACTTTGTTTTTTAATTTTACATCACAAAATGCCTCTTGTAAGGCAATCATTTTCAGACTAAGTAATTTAGGGTCAGCGCACCCCTAGCGGAGAACTGTTCGAGCAATTTTCATGAATCAATTAATAATGAACTTGATAACTATTGAAATAGATTTGAAAATAGCGTGCAAGAAATATTGCGAACACGTCACAGGGAACAGGGACAGCGTGCAAGAGATCCTTGTCCCTGTGACGTGTTCGCAATATTTCTTGCACGCTATTTTCAACTCTATTTCAATAGCCATCGAGTTCATTATCAATTGATTAATAAAAACTGCTGTAACAGTTCCGCGCTAGGTGTAGTGCGGATGCAAAAACACAAAAACAAATCGTGATGAAACTTATGTAAGTACTTACTAAAAAGCAAAGTACAGATTTATAATGAACAAGAAGGGCACAACTTAACTTTGTTCAAATCTAAACACGCACCGTGAAATGTGTGGCCGCATTTGAACACCCATAAGCCGCCATCTTGGATAAGAACTTTGTTTTGTATTGGTAGTCCACACAGCGTACAATCCGTCACACCATTGTTTTCTGTTAGATTACTTTTAATATCACTAGATTCTTCACTTTGATTTTCGCTGCCAGTATCAGTAATATTTATCGATGATTTGAAACCCCAATGAGTCGATTTAGCTGCTACAGTAATAGGCAGGGCAGTGTTTTTTATTTTACCGTTGAGTGTGCTTCGAAGTAGGCTGTAGATCTGAAAATAGAAGATATTTTAATTAGTATAGGAAAACAAGCGTCGGTGGCGCGTTGCGGAGAGCTATGAAAACTCAATATTGAGGTCCGGGTTCGAATCCGGACGGACCACGTGCCTGGTACATGGCATATGAGTTTTTCTAACTTATGTACGAGTAATACCAACTGCTTCAAACGATGAAGGAAAACATCGTGAGGAAACCTGCATACGCTGAAGAAGAAAATGCCAATCCGCATTGGGCACGCGTGATGGACTAACGCCCATATAGCCTCCCTGAGGGTAGGCCTACGCCCTGCAGTGGGACGTACAGTACTTCAAGGAAAATAATGGACATCGGAAAACATCGGAAATAATCGTAAAAGCAGCTCTATATCGTTATACAATACTGCCTAGTTTCGGTCGGTCATCTTCGGGAACACGAAGTTAGTCGATGCCCATTATTTTCCTTGAAGTACTGTGTATATATATAGGCTGTGATGATGATGATGATAGGAAACCAGGATCATCAACATAGCTCAAGGGGTCACCACACATGTAACTAGAAGAGCTAGAGCGGATAGCCGATAAGAAATAAAGGTTCTGTGGGGTCTATCGCGCCTTTTATTTCGTTCATTCGCGCGCAAAACGAAAGAGAACTAAGGTGTTTCATCAAGATCTGTTCAGTGGTTTACTGGTGAAATGGTAACAAACATACAAATATTAGTGTGATGTGATTACATCGCTATGGCAAAAATATGTAATGTTATAAGGACAGATCATTATAAAATCAAAATGGTATAGTTACCTCAGTCCTTGAATCTTCATATCCATACGAACTATAAAGTGCGTCAGTCAATTGATTCGTGATAGTGACATCGCATTTCTCATACATCGACACCAATAGACAAGTATGGTAAAATTTAGTAGTTAATTCACCAGGGGCAATCAAAATTGCGTGCTTCTCCATCACTTTTATTGCATTCTTCCCGCCTACTGACTTGATTATTAGTGCTCCGATATCGTCCCAACATAACGTGTCTTTAACAGATATGTGATCGAACTTCTTGTTACAATTTAGACACATATTCGCATGCAATGTTGCGTATAATTGTATAGCCCTGTCCCAAATATCCAATGTGAATTGCGGTAGAAAAGAATGTAACAAATTTTCATCCAACATTTGAAATAGTATTCGTAGTATATTTAGCAAGTCTTCATTCTTTCGCAGATAAAGTATTTTGCGCCATAAATAAGGCATTCTTTTACAAATCTCGTAGCATTGGTCCCTTGTCTGATTTGACCATTGCTTTTCTATAAATTCGTCTATTAACTCCTTGAAAGCTGGCGGTTGATTAGTATAAGTATATGGAAGCGGGAAGCCACATTCACAGCCAATATTTGACAGATTTTGAATCCTCATATTCTCGCATATACATGAATCTACGAAATATTTGTATAGCACATCATCCTTTATAATAGAGTCCAAATTATCTTTGCATGGTGAAAGATTTAAGTAACTTAAGAAAATATTGTGCGGCACAAATTTAGATTCTTCTATAGCGCCCACAGATATACAGTATTTCTCTAGTGAGAGCATAAGCTGATAGATCTGGCTAATATCACAGGTAAAGCTTTCTATTACAGAAATTAAATTCGATTTCTCCGTTTCCTTACCAACTAGGCTTAATCTAAAATATTGATACAAAGCTTTACACACTCTATCGTCTTCTAAACTATTATTGTCTACATCTATGGCCTTTTGACTAGATTCTTTGTAGATAATGTCGTTATCTAATAGGTCAGGTGTTGGTTCATTATAGACTTCTTCACGAGATATTTTAGGAAAAATAAATTCTTCTTGTACAAATTGTTTCTCATTTCGTTTAATTTTACCTTCAAAATCTTCCCATTTTTCTTTTAAAATTTTCTTACTCGAGTTCAGTTTATCCGACACTGTAATACTTATGTCTTTCAAAGTTTGTAAAGCTTCTGGAGACATGGTACCAAATATTTCATCATTTTGTTTTGAACTTTCAGAATGGCTATCTAACAGAGACTGCGCTTGAAAAGAATTATCTACAACATAGATACCCGATTTCATTTGAGTGGCTTCATTTGGTTTCAATCCCTCAAATTTATCCAATATACTTTCTATTGATTTTAATAAGCTATCGTTTGTTAATTTATCTTTCAATCCCACCAATATATGTAGTTTAGTAGATAAATTGTTAGAAAGCAAGTACTCACTATACAAGGCACACAATTCAGCGCAAAATACAAACTTTTCATCGATAAAACATCTAACTAAATATTTATCAATTGGCATAAATCTCAAACTGACTACAGTTCCATTTGTAAGCCATAAATATAAATTGTCATGATATACTTTACAATCTGCAATATCTTTGTAAGAATCAAACCAGACTGTGTTATCGACATCTTGGACATCTAAAAAATACAAAGCGTTCTTCTTAAAAGCAAATATTACATTATTCATGTTGTAAATCTTGGAGAAGTTTACAGATTGTTCTTCTCCATCTACTGTTAAATATACCAGAGATAAATTCTCACTAGCATAAGACTCTGATGAAATTACTGTCATAGGTTGTGTTGCTAACACCTGTTTAAACTGGTGAGTTCTTCTAACTGTACCATCTATATTAGCTTCCCATAACCTAGAAGATGGTCTTGCGCAGTAAATTAGAGTATTTTGTAAATCTTCTCCTGTGGCAAATGTTGCATCATCGTCTACTTTGTTGTATTTTTTTACTTCTGTAAAATCTTGTACATTGTTTCGTTCGGCGCCATTATGTTGTGATTTTTCTCGATTTACAAAGCAAGCTCCAAATTCTCCGTCCCTAGTTTTCTGACCAATCTGTCTGTATTGTTCTTGGGACGTATCACAGATGTAGGAACGAGAAAGCGTTGACACTAATAGCATGCAGTCCTTCACATCGAGCTGGCAAATGCGGGAATCTAAATTCATAATTGTTTGCGATGAACTTTGGAACATCGTTTTCGCCTGGAATTTACAGAAAGAAAAATTATTAGTTAATTGTTCCTGAAGAAAAACCCAACAAAAATTACATATGATCGTTTCAGGGTGTTCAGAAACTGACACTAAAGGGAATCATAATACATAAACTAACGGCCATAATTATTTTTGGGGTGGTCAGAAACATTGCCACAGCTACCAGCTGTCTTGCATGCAGATGTAACAAGGCTCACTATTAACATATTGAGGATTGAAGATGAAATGACGTGTAAAGTGGTGATAGGTGGCTAGCCTTTAGCTCACAAATACACTGCTTAAGCGGATAGACCAGTACAGTTTTCTCCATACAAACGTATTCCCCTGTTTTTTTCTCCCTGTATAAATAACACTAGAGCAAATATTTTTTTTACCATACAATCTACTTCACCTCTGCCATGTCCCTATGTTTTGCTTTTTTGCATTAATTAATTGGGTAGATCTTATCTTTCGCCTTATGATACGCATATGTACACCTTTTTAACAACTCTCGGTCATAGATTTTATTTGGCCAGATGAAATGGCAAATTTGTGGAAAATGTAAAACCGAGAATGGCAAATAATCAACTTACGATAAAGCTCTGCAACTGCAACACGGATATTCTACCGACATCGTCGCCAGTGAACAACGCGTTGCTACTCCACACCATGGTAGTCACTTCGTTGCCATGATGCTCCTTAGACTCGACCGAAGAATGACCACCACTGAGAGCCTGGTTGCATTCCGTTACTGTCACCGTGCCTCGCCCATTTGCATATCCTATATGCTTCTCGTCTATAGATATAGCTAGCCTTGTGATCGCACCATCCTGGAAAGACAAGGATTCTTTAAAGCGTAACGCATTTAAGTTTACGCCATGTATATTTCACCACTGAAAATTTCAGAGGTACCATAATGAGATAATTGTAAGTATGTGGAAGAAATTGCGGGAAAAATTTAGGTAGTCATATACCTATTATCTTAAGTAAGTGTTTTTTATTCATCATGATTTCAGTAACATAGTTGTTGAAAACGATATTTTGTGATGTGATTAAAAAATACCTATTGTAGATTTGTCAGCAAATAGTCTATTTAAACAAGGATGAAGGCATTCCTATGTTTTTAATTAAAATCAAGTGTGAAGAAGAAACAAAAATGTTTTGTTTATTCAGCAGTTTGATTGCATGAGCTAATCTCATCTTATTTAAACCTGTTCCTTGTTTTCTTGAAACACTAGACTAGAAGGGAAATAAAATAAGATTTTAGTTCACATCTCAATCTAGTCATTTTATTATTAACTGGCTCCAGACCTTCAGACTTGACTAGTTTAGGAGCCAGTGCCGCAATTGTCAGTTTACAACTTGTAAAACTTCAATAAAGAAATTTTTCATGTTTTTATGTTTTTTTTATTATACAGGGTGAATTTGATATCATTAGCATCCTACCAAACCGATCGGAGCTAAAAAAATCTGCTGTAGCATACATTTGAGTCGAGTACACAGTGTAGTTTAGTATTGAACAGCAGATTTTTTTTTTTGTTCCAATCTGTTTGCTCCCATCGTAAACATTGTTCAGCTTGAGTGTAGACTCTTAGTTTAAAAGGACGCTAATGATATCAATTTCATCCTGCATTGGTAGAATGCTACACGTGATACGGCTGTATCACATCTTTTATCTCGTTCGTTCACGAGCAAATAGAAAGAGAGCGAAGGTTTGATAGCGCTTTATCACATTGTCATGCTACCTATGCTGTACAGGGTGTAAGGAAAAGTATCATTAACCTTTAAACCACATCCTCTACCCATCAAACTGAACAACTTTTACTATGAGAGCAAGAAACCTGTCAGCTCACAAAAAAAATCTGCTGCTCCATATGTATGAGTCGAGTAGGTATTTCAGTTCAGTATGGAACAGCAGGTTTTTTTTGCGCTGATAGGTTTGCTCCCATAGTAAAAGTTGTTCAGTTTGATGGGTAGAGTATGTGGTTTAAAGTTAATGATACTTTTCCTTACACCCTGTATAATAATAATTTAGGGATGAACTACATCACGTAGCGCGCTGTCGCGCGCGATCGCGTTCCGTCTTTCTTATAATATATGCTCTAGCAAATGATGTTCCTGAGTGACAGAAAAGGATGGAGCGACGGAAAAATGCGATGCTGTGCTGTGTGGTGTAGTTCAACCCTTCTTGCCATACCATACAGGGTGTTAAATAAATGCGTTACATATCACAGGGGCTGCTTCAGACCATCAAACTGAATAACTGCTGATTTGATTTGTGATTGAATTGGTTGCTGATCGACCCAAATCTATGAAACAGTGGATATTTATTCCGTGATTTTGATGATGGCTCCATAATGAAAGTTGTTTAGTTTGATGGTCAGAGGCCTATTCTATATGTAACGCATTAAACTTTACACCCTGTATTTTGTTCGAGGAAACATGCTGAGCTGACTGCCAACATTTACTAGTCACAAAGACTTTGAAAGGATTGTTATTTTAGAAATAGGTAGAAAAATCTTACCTTACTAGGTATGAGCTGTACAAACTCACAAGGATTTTTATTGAAGACATAGATGCCGCCGCTTGTCGCTCCGAAGGCAATCAGCGATTTTGACACATCAAAGCATGTATACTGGAAGACGGAAATAAAGAAATAAATGAGATTTATGTGTGTTATTTTCACATAAATATTTAAATTTGAAAAAAAGCGTTCATAAACCACTGACTAGAAATATAAAAAAATTGTCCAAGTGCAAGTCGGGACTCTATACTATCACTACACAAATACCTATTTATGTTATGGGTAACAGATGAAGGCCTATACCCAGCAGTGGGTAGATCAGGTGGATAATAATGTTTTAAAGCCTGACCAGAAATATAAAAAACCTCGCCATGTTGCGGAACATAATTGGAACTAATTTTTGTACTTGGAACACTTTCATTAAAGGTTAATGACGATTGCAGCGTCCCCAAACCAGGTATTTTATATTTTTGGTCAGGCTTTACCAAAAATACTAGTATTCAATGTATATACAAATTGATTGAGTGATAGCAGATGTACGAAAGAGATATATGGAGCTAAAGTGAGTTGAAGTGTCGGCAGAGGGCACCCTCGTAGGACGTATTCTGATCAAATCAGTTGCGTCTTACAAAAAGGAGAGGTTTGTAGTACTCGAAACCGACGGGCATGTATGAATAGATGTATGGAAATGGAAGCGAATGAGGCAAAAGAGGTATGTAAGGATCGTAGTAGATGGCACGCTCTGGTCTCTGCCTACCCCACTGGGAAAGAGGCGTGACGTTATAGATAGATAAATAGATAGAAATTGATTGGGTATTTTGAATTTCTGATCTCATATACTGGAAAGGGACGGAGATATGACAAAAAAGAATTTGTTTGAACGAGCTTGTCTATCGCTAGAATATGTCAGAGCATACATAGAAGGCCTCTATTTTGGCATGAGCTGGATGGAAATGCGCTATAGTGTGGCCAAATCGCGAGCACCGTATGCTCATTCTTTGTTGTGATTGTATTGCTACTGCATAGATGCACTGTAAATAATCTTCGATCGGTCCAGGACTCAGATCATATTGCAGATGCAGATCAGATTGGATTGCAGTACAGCAACAGCCTAAGCTGTATTGGAATTATTGTCGAAATATAATTTTTCGTGGTTGCCTGGGGAAAATTTCAGAATTTAATTAAATGTCCAGGGATGTTGATGTCTTTGCCCGGCGACGCCGATTTTTGTGATGCCAGCACTACTCATATCGCACCCACACCGCCCCTTTTTTCAAGGCATTAAAAGTGGCATAAAATTTGAAGTATTAAACACATAAATAGAGAGCATAAGACGTTTGTTTCTAGAGCTATATTTAGAAAAAGCACAACCAATGCCAGTCACAACCACGGCGTGAACTTTTGATAGAATGCCAAAGAAAAATAAAGAAACACTAACCTTTATACGTTGTACACCTTTAACAGGATAGTTTATAGATTCAGTAATATCTGGCAGTTCTTGTAATATGTACGGAGGCAGTTTGGAGCAAGACATCGTATTAGAAGTTCATTATTTATGTTTATTCACAGAAATCTTCCACTTTTCCTAAGAACAGAAACGGATAGGATAGATCACCGAAAAGGGCGAAAACACGAACAAAATTGAACCGTGAACGAAACAATCTGACATTGACAGTGACACTGACAAGACACCATTGTTGTTGTTGTTTTATTTTTCCTTACGGAAAGGCAAAGGGTACATAGCACATGCAGCCAAGTCTGATTTTGTATTTTCTTGTAAATCCTGACCAGAAATATAAAAAAACTGGATTGGGGGCGCTGCAATCGACATTAACCTTTAATGACAGTGTTCCAAGAACAAAAATTAGTTCCAATAATTTTCCGCAACATGGCGAGGTTTTTTATATTTCTGGTCAGGCTTTAAAATCCATTATAAAAGGCACTATGTGCCTGGTCTGTTTTATGTTTGTTATAAGTTTTCCTGATCCCTTAGATCAAAATAAAATTAACCTGATCCATGCGTCAACCCCTACGAATGTCAACCCCAACTATCGAGCCATTTTTTTTTTTTTTAAGTTTATCCTTTCGGATAGGCTATGGGAACTAGCCCTTACTGCCTGGTCATTAGTGTCTTTTTTTCTTTGTACTTAAACCTAACCTAATAAAAGGCACTATGTGCCTGATCTGTTTTATGTTTATTATAATGTTTCCTTCTTGTCTTCATAATTCAAGTAAATTGTAATTTTTCTGTAGTATTGTCATATTCTGAATTATATCCGAGATCGCGTTTCTAGTGTCCGATGTCTTCAATACATATTTTCCAATATTGTCAAGAATTCGTTTTCCTCAGCAGTTTTTCATTTATCCACTTAAACCTAACCCATTGAAATGCGAGGGTGGTTCACACATTTCAATGTTCAAGGGAGTTTTACGCGAGGATCAATCCGAATCGAACGGTCGCGCCTTATAGCTTGGCAAAAAAGTCATGATCGTGGTGACAGGTGGAACTAAAATTTTAGTATGGTGGTGTTGCCCAGTTATGCGTGATTTTGACGTTCTTGCGTGGAGGCAGCGACCTCATTTTTTATCACGACTTTTTTGCCAAGCTGTACTTTATTTCTCACTTTTATGACAAGACACCGTTTTGTTGTTGTTGTTTCATTTTTCCTTACGGAAAGGCAAAGGGTACATAGCCCATGCAGCCAAGTCTGATTTTGTATTTTCTTGTAAAGCCTGACCAGAAATATAAAAAAACTGGATTGGGGGCGCTGCAATCGACATTAACCTTTAATGACAGTGTTCCAAGAACAAAAATTAGTTCCAATAATTTTCCGCAACATGGCGAGGTTTTTTATATTTCTGGTCAGGCTTTAAAATCCATTATAAAAGGCACTATGTGCCTGGTCTGTTTTATGTTTGTTATAAGTTTTCCTGATCCCTTAGATCAAAATAAAATTAACCTGATCCATGCGTCAACCCCTACGAATGTCAACCCCAACTATCGAGCCATTTTTTTTTTTTTTAAGTTTATCCTTTCGGATAGGCTATGGGAACTAGCCCTTACTGCCTGGTCATTAGTGTCTTTTTTTCTTTGTACTTAAACCTAACCTAACCTAACCTTAGTACCTAACTCTTGAAATGCGAGGGTGGTACACACATTCCAATGGTCAGGGGAGTTTCACGCGAGAATCAATCCGAATCAAACGGGAGCGCCTTCTTTATTTCTCACTCTTACTATATTGCTCTCCATTCATGGCACATTATCAAACTAATGAGCGTTTTTCTTTTTTTTTTTAAATGCCGTTTTCTTATAACTCAATAGATGGCAGTAGTGTCTGTACGACAAACTGTCAAGCAAAAACTTCCTCTGCAATGTCACCTATAGACTTAAAAACGTAGAGATTTCATTCTCTTTGGTTCGGATTTGGAAGACGTCATCAAAAAAATTTTGAAATTATTTTCGATTTCTTTCTTAGCCAAAAATACAGTCCTTTTTTGTTGTTTTTCAGAAAAGCAGTTTGAAGTAAACTAACAAACTCGACAAAGTAAATGCTACGATACGAGTTTGATTGACAATGACATTTGACAGCTCAAGTTTTCTTATTGCCAGTTCAATTTCAGATTTTGCCTTATGATCAAAGATTTTTATATTTATTTTAGTCAAATTGTAGTCTTGTATCACCTTAAAGAGTAAATTAGCATAAGAAATATAGTTAAATATCATAAAAAATATGTTTCATTATGTTCCAAAAGATTTTTTTTTTTTTTTTCACTTCACTTTTACCCTCATTTCGGGGAAAGATAATTTTTCAGTGTTTGACATAGATTCGTATAGACCGTAGCGTCATCTATCGATCTACTATGAAACGAAAAAAAAAACGCTCATTCCACCACATTAACACAATAATAGCCACGAAAAACGAATTTAGAAAATTAAGAAACAAAGCCCGTCTGTTTCTTCACAATTCCTGTGCAAAACTCTCCTGATGACGATGGGATGATAGATGAACGATGAGGATGAAATTTTGGTCGATTTTGTAAGCACGCGCGTTGCCGCCAAAATCACCAGTACGATTTAACTTGCACCAAAACTTTTGTTCTTTCTTCGTATGTATTTGAGATTCCTGTTATGTTGGTCGATTTACGCAACTTTTTGGCACACAATCCGCACGAAATTATGTCACAAATATCACTAAAACCAATTTTTCACGAATATCAAATACAACTTTGACCGAACAAATTTAATGGCGGGAAGCCAATCCTATCGAGCCATTAGGAACAACTTTTTCTTTTTAATGGCTTTCTGAAAATCCATAGGCCAAGTATTTCGCTTACGCTGATAGACGGAACATCAGTGTAACCGCGTATGAGACAGCGATAATTTCATCCAGTGATACCATAGGAAATCAAACTCCCATAAAAATGGGTAAATCACACGGCGTGTGTGTACACACAAGTGCGATTTTTGAATCTCATTTGGTGAGCTCAGCAGTTGAAAATGTCAAAATTACTTTGGAGATATGCATCTTTCTACTGCTGATTTGACTGTCAAAAATCATTAATCATACATAGCGATTTTTGAAAGTAAAATCCACAGTATAAAGATGCACATCTCCATAGTTATTTTGACATTTACAACTGCTGAATTCACCGAATGAGATTCCCGCGCCGCTCGTAGGGTGAATACTTACAGTCCTTTGAGTCTAGTACGATTTCACTACATGTGAGCACCGCGCCTTCAGCTGCTTAGAAAAAACCAGGGCCTCTAGAAAAAGGACTTTCGATTAGCATTAACGACAGTAGAAAAAATAATAAACGTATGGACTTGACGTATGGTGGAGAAAGAAAACGTCAAAATGTTTCGATCGCCAATGTCAAATCCATACATTCTGTCATTTCTACTAGCGTCTACGCCAATAGAAATGTTACCTTGTCTATAGCCCCTGTAGTGCGATTTTTGAAAGACACCCGTAACTCGCTGTAAACAGCAGTAGAAAATGTTAAAATTACTATGGAGATTATGCGATGTTTCTACTGCTGATTTGAACGTGTGACTTTCAAAATTCGCACTGCTGTTCTCGCGCTTTTCAGAGCGTCGCGCTAGCTGCGACAAGTACTTAGTCTGGAAAAAATTGAGTCGGCACGCTAGTAGAGAAATCATACTAGACGGGCTGGTACCCATTGAACATAATCCACCTCCGTGGAACTGCCTCCGTGGTCTAATGGTTAAGAGCATTGGGCTCTTGACACGGAGGTCGTGGGTTCGATTCCCACGGGGGGCACCTAGTGAAATGTCATTTTGTGCGTTTTTCCCCAGTTGGTTAGGACATTGCAGGCTGAGTCACCTGATTGTCTGAAAAGAAAGATGATTCCGTGCTTCGGATGGCACGTTAAATTGTTGGTCCCGGCTACCATCTCTGGTGGTAGTAGTCGTTACATAAAAACCACGTCAGAGGCCGTAAGGCGGTTTGAATAAACTCTGACACCAGGGCTTGCTCTTGCAGCCCACTCGATAAGAAGTAGAAGAACATAATAATAGCACATTATGCAATATGCAATTATCAATTTATTGTTACCTGTTGTGTCATTATAATAACGAGAATACATTTTAATAAAGTTATTTATTTGTATCAAATCATAAATTATGTTGTTAACTTATAGAACATTATCATATTTTAATGTAAGATATGATACACACCTTTTCTGGTAAGCTATAGAGGCTCATATTCTCAGGGCCGGATTTTAAGCCATGCCGAGGCCCCTAGGCAATGCAAGGCCCGGGGCCCCTATCTCCATGGGCGAAGCAACGATTTTTTCCTATGGTCGCAGTAAAATAACCACCAGCCAAACAACACATTAAAAACACTAAAATGTGGAGCGATTGAAGTGAGCTCGAGCTTTTAATATTATAAAGTCGTTGCGCAATGCGATCTAAATCCTGGACTGAGCAAAGCGATCTCGAATTTTTCATCATTGCAACAACCGTCTCAAACCAAGAGCGAGCAAAGCGAGCTCGAGGTTTTACTAGAATATTATAAAGCCACGTTTCGTAATGCGATAAAAATTCTGGAACGAGCAAAGCGAGCACGAGATTTTACTGCAATCAACTGAAATACAGTTGTCTCTTACTTTCATATTTCCTTTGTCTGGGGTGGGCCTAAATATTTGAGTTTTCGCTTATTTTTCTCCCGAGCCGCGGGATCTACTGATGAGATCATTGCATCACCATCTAAAACCAAGAGCCAGCGAAGCGAGCTCAAGATTTTTAACTGTTATATTATAAAATCGTTGCGCAATGTGATCTGAACCTTTGAGCAAGCGAAGCAAGCTCGAGGTTTTAATACCATATCGCACACCTAGATCTAAAGAGGTATTAACTCAAAAAAGTACTTTTTTCAGAAAAGGCGAAAAACTGATTACCGTATCCCTGTGTACTGCAGGAGTTTTTAGTATAGATCCAAGCTTTTTAAATGCGGCTAGAAGAAAGATTTTGTAAATATTTTTAAATCTGTTTTGTTGGTCGTTAGGTTATGAAACAAAGAATTCGATGGTGTGCATAACTCAAAACTTAAGATTTTTGAGTTAGCTCCCTTTAGATCTAGGTGTGCGATATTAGAAAGACGTTGCGTAATGCAATCTTAATCCTGGAACGAGAGAAGCAACTAAAATACAGTTGTCTCTTATTTTTCGTAATTCTTTTTAAGTCTGGGGTGGGCCTAAATCTTTGAGTTTTCATTTATTTTTCTCCCGAGATGCGGGGCCCCTTGGCAGCTGTGGGCCCATAGGCTGCAGCCTACTTTGTCTCTATGGTTAATCCGGCACTGCATATTCTGTACTATAATTGTAAGACCTTGCTAAAACCTACAGTTAAATGTCAAAATCCATACATTTCGACCCTACTTAGTTCGAACTTAAGCATCAATTACATTGAACAATTTGCAGGGAGCCAACATTTAGTGTAGGGTAGGTAACCTAATTTAAGGTGTACAGAATCAAATGAGATCGAAACCCGAACCTGATTTTTAGTAGGCTTAGGTAGGTAAACTGGTTTTCGCTTATTGTATGAAAACAATCATCTCGAAACAATTACTAGAACTAAAAAAAGAAAGCAATGCTACCTAACATTATTTAATAAAGAATCTAACCAGCTTTACCGACATTGCCCAATTAGGGCAATGCCTTAGGGCCTGTTTCACCACTTCTGGGTAAGTTCTTGTTAGCTTAGGTATACGACAGATAGTTTGACATATTTTGTATGAAATAATGTCAAAATATCTGTCGGATAAGCTAGCAAGAACTTATTCAGAAGTGGTGAAACAGGCCCTTAGTCTTCCAGTTTACAAATAATAAATGACCTATACTCTTTCCTAGCTAAACTAGATATACCTACTTTGACTATTATAATTATCTACTTGTGTAGGTACTATCTACCGACATATTGAATTTACCTTTATATACCGTGTTGGAGTGTCACTGTATTCCATTTCTCTTATACGTATATTTTCAATAAACAGATGTTCTTCAAATACGCGAATTTATAGTAGGTGACCAATTGAGTCTGCCAGTTGCGAAGACCCATATATTTTTAAAATATTCGTCGCTTGGAAAACTGAAGAAAAAATACATCACTTAAAAACGCAAAAAAGCTACAACTCCTCACCCTACCTATACGAAAAAATTGGTAAAGTAGTTTTTACGTGATGCTCGAACAAACAAACAAACACACAAACAATCAAACAAATAGACAAACAGACATAAAAAAAACCTCACTAACTATTCTTTATGATCCAACCTTAGACGATTTATATAGGGACCGCCTCGCCTTAGCATTTCCCCTCTGACAACGTGCCAGATCAAACAATCTTACGCATTTAAATACAATTTTATACCTTATCTATCACTAAACAGCCTTTAATTGCGGAACAATAATTTCGAAGCTATCGCGTTTGGGGTTCACACGACACAGTTTTTCATGAATTTTAACATTCAAAATTAAAATCTAAAGTATTGGAATAAAGTCCAAAGTTGCGGATTTCATGCTGCCTCAAACATACATACCTCATGCTACCAAAAAGTGGCAGATAAGTTTGTTAGTAGAATAAATAAATACTCTAAGGGCCTGTTTCACCACTTCTGAATAAGTTCTTGTTAGCGTATCCGACAGATATTTTGACATAATTTCATACAAAATATGTCAAACTATCCGTCGGATAAGCTAACAAGAACTTACCCAGAAGTGGTGAAACAGGCCCTAAGGATTCAACTCACGTCAACGACATCTATGGTATGTTTTACAGGTTAACCTAACTAAAGCTGCTGGCACGTTCACAGACACATACAAATGAGTTTGATGAGACATTCTGCGTGCAGTGAGACAAAGGCATTGCGTAAATGTGTGGCACGCGCCAGCTTTAGTTAACCGACCTCTATTTGTAATGCTGTTTTTTGTTGGAGCTTTTAACCCTGAGGCAATGACAGCTATCCATGGTATGGTATGCTTAACTACGTTTAACTAGCGGTTACAAAATACCTCATGAAACCTCTTCCGGCTTACCCTTGGCACAGCCCTTGGTGTACTTACCTTATTATCAAGGTGGAAACAGGGTAATTTTAATATGACATCTGACCACCCTTATTGAGATTACAAATCACAAAATTTAGCTTTAACTTTTAAATTATTGTCTTTAACACTTGCCCGATGAATGAAACTATTAAAGAGCATTTTTTTTCAAACAGCTACCTTGTGTTTTTGGCATGTCCGGACACTTTAAAAATTCATATCTCAATTAATTACTCAGAAAACATCGTTTTAATGTATTGAGGTGGTGACAAATTTAATATTTTATATAAAATAATTTTTAAAAGTATATTGATTGATAGTAAAATCAATCAGAAAGCTAACTTTTGTCTTGCGGGATACCCACATTTCCTAGCGTCCAGGCAAGAAAATGAAAAAACATTGGTCTTTTTCATGTTATAATATATGTTTTTCTGAATTGGAAACACTTGTTCTAGATCAATATATGCATTAACTTGTATTAAATATCCTTATCAGGCACTGCGTAGTACAAAAAATAAGAAATAAACATGTTTTAATTGTGTCCGAGAAATTTGAAAAAAGGGACATCCCATATTCCGTTACCACGATTTTACCCTGATCCGATTAAAATTTCGAACAAATAAGGTGTTTTTTTACATCAAGCAACATTTAATTTTATATGGAAACCTCAAAACTTGCCCTACATTCTTCAGTTTTGGCAGAAATTGCCAGTAAAGTGAACCGGGCGCGTGGTTTACGTCGGGTCCGTAAATTGTCCCCCAGATACGTTACCAGGACAAATCAAGGTAATTTTCGACTAAGTTGCTACTTTTTTGCTTTGAAATTACATTTTAAATGTTTATTGGTTCATAACCAAGACTCATTGAGCAAAATATAACCTTAATTGATAGCGAAAACATTTAAATTATTTTTTTAAAGATTTTCTAGCGTTAGGACCGTTACTTCCCCTCCGTTGCCATCTTGGCGGTAATGTATTATGGGGACCCCGAAAAGTAACGGAAGATAAGCATAAAGTATTGGGCACAATGAGAACATTACAATAATAATTTTATTAATATATTTTTTTTAATTCAATTTAATTATGAGAGATAATAAGCTACAAACTTGTAAAAATAACTATCGTTATGACAATTTTTATGTTATGTCAAAAGGCACATTAAATATCGACTACGCAAATCAAGATATTCAAGGACTAATGTCAAAAAACAGGTTTTTTGAAAATATCTTCTTTCCTATGCTTTAAATGACATTTAAGGTTAAGTAAAAATTTTAGAGCTTAAAATTGTCTAAAAATGCGATCTTTTGTAATATTTTGTATAACTGACCGTTCTTGAGATAGAGCGCGAAGAGTTGGAAGCGCTTCGTTATTATGTATGATACCTGTATCTTTTGAACCGTAATGGGTAGATGGTTGACATTTTCACTGAATTGATTATATATTTATTATACACAGAAGTTAGTGTAGCAGATCTTTTAATAAATAATAAAAAAAACGAAAGGTTACAATTTATGAGGGGTCACCATACAAGAAACGTGTTTTCTAATCTGTCCCATACATATGGGTTGAGTAGGATTGCTGTTTTGTATGGAACAGTTTATTTTGTTTTTCGCGATTTCGACAGTGGTCCCATAGAGAAAGTTGATTAGTTTGATGGCCTGAACGAGTTTGTTCTTGTATTTTGATTTCGTATTCTTCCCTTTTTCTTTATTATTAATTTGAATTAATTTTTCTTTATTTGATATTTTCGTACCTTTATGCCACCAGCCTTATGATTCCGTTACCGTCTTTTCCGTTACTGTCCGTTTTTGAAACACTATAAATTAGGTGAAAAAGTACATAATTATTCGATTATTCTATTATTTTAGTGAATAATAATATAAAATCAAAAGAGGACTTCCATTTCATATACAAAACTCATAGATATTCCTACCGATCTGATCGTTAAAGAGAAAAATACACTGCCATCTTGACCATGTGGTAACGGATAGTACAAAGAAATGCCTAAAACTAAACAATTGTAATGTTTTCGTTAAAAACGGTGTCGTTTTCCAATACGTCATGTATAAAATATCATACTAAACGGTTTTATATTCTTCTATAATGCTTCTTTTAGGATTTATTGACTAAATTCTATGGTAACGGAAGGGAAAGAAAATCTCCGCCAGGTCTCGTTAAAATCGATCTGTAAGCGAAAATAGCTAATATTTTACCATTTTAGTGCTAATATTAGATACCTAATTATATTACGAAACATATTATAGCTATAAATCATTCATTTAATGATATTTTTTTAAAAGTTAACATTTTGAACAAGGTAGCTGTTTGAAAAAAAATGCTCTAAAATGCGTTTTATTATTAATGTTTCCTGCAATAAAACGTGAATTAATGTTAACATACCCGTGGAATGAAATATTTTCTTTGCAACGTTCAGTGCGGCTCTTGCATCCTAAAACGCTGCACGCTACCATGTTGTGAACTTAAAGTCACCCACTCGCAACAAATTACAATGAATTAAATTATTACGAAATAACTATTCATCGAAATATAGAGCAACAAACATTTTTATGAAATTTTTGTTGTCTGACTCCGTCTGACTCCGATGTCAGACCATAGAGGCTAGAGCAAAAATATGGCTACGTCAATAAGGACAGCAATAAGGTAGCGATCTCCTTTTTTAACTAGAGTGAATTTGTATTATGCATCCCTCAATGAGTAAATGAGACAAAACACGTTCTTCGTTCTATTACTTGCTCTTTCTACGTGAAAATCCCTCATTCTTTTATGGGAAAGGCAATGGGAAACTAGCCTTTACAGCCGTTGTCTTTAATAATTTTTTATGTGGTTCACACATTCCACAGACTTCATATAATTATTATGAAGTCTGTGACACATTCAATGTTCAAGGGAGTTTTATGCGAGGATTAATCCGAATCAAACGTTTCCGAACCATTATCACAATAAAAGCCACACAAAACGAATTCAGAAAATTAAGAAACAAAGCCTATCCTTTTCTAACCGTTTCCCGCGCAAAATTTAAGCGTTTTTTTTAAAGGGGATCGATAGATGGCGCTACGGTCTGTGCGAATAAACGTCAAAATTAAAAAAAGTGTGTCTTTATAATAAAAAGAGGGAAAAGATGATTGTCTGATGTTTCCATCCCTCTCCTTCGTGATCGGAGGGAGAGGGACTTACACAGGGTGAAATTGATATCATTAGCAACGTTTTTATTAACTAAGATTCTACCTTGATTCTACCCATGAAACTGAACAACTTTTACTATGGGAGCAAACCGATCGGAGCAAAAAAAATCCATTAACTGCAATGTCTACTCGACTCAAATGTAGGTAAGGTAAGGTAACCTACGCAACAGCAGATATTTTTTTTGCTCCGATCGGTTGCTCCCATAGTAAAAGTTGTTCATTTTGATGGGTCGACTCTTAGATTAAAAGGATGCTAATGATATCATTTTCACCCTGTATATTATTGGATCAGACAAGACAATCGGATGGAATGTCTGACGTCTATTATAATTGTCAGCCTATGGGGTGATTGTAGGTAGGTACTCATGGGAGTCACGTTGCAGGGTTTGCCTCGAACACTTGTCTCTCGCGTGCTGTTCGCGCGGTTCGCGTCTCAGCCTGCCACGAGGCTCCTAAATCCTTCTCAGTTGTTCTTACTCAAAAACAATCCTCGAGATTGGATAGACACTCCCTCAAATAACTTGACACTGGCGAAATCTAACAAGGAAACGCCATTAAATAAAAAATAAAAATAGAATAGGTACTCATGATATATAGTCGCCCTAGTACCTAGTCCAATCATTTTAGGGTTTGACCCTAACAATAATTCATCTATCGCTGAAACACTGCAAAGTTTCAGCGATAGATGAATTATTGTCCATACAAGAAAACTCTAAAATGATTGGACTATAGGCGCACGTACGCTGACTAAATCAGATGCTTGCGTACTAAAGAAGTGCCAAATAAAATGTACCCGGAACCGACGAGCTTGTGTGAAGAGGCAGGGATGTTGAGGAGGCGAGAGATGTGTGTCAGAATCGTAGCAAGTGGCGATCTGTTGTCTCTGCCTACCCCATTAGTGGGACATAGACGTGAGTAACTATAATGAGCGTTTTTCTTTTTGTTTTCTTGGGGATCGATAGATGGCGCTACGGTCTGTGCGAAGAAACGTCAACATTTCAAAAAGTGTTTCTTTAAAATAATAAAGAGTGAAAAGATGATCAAGAAAATGCCAACGCATCTTTTAATGACATATTTAATTATTTACTAATAATTTTAATCGAAAATTCGAAAGTTTTACGCCTGACATGGCTGTATGGGCTCGATCCCTTGACATTCCAATAAAAAGGCAGGCACAGTCTTGACAAGATTTTGACAGGATCTCGCGTACGGCTCTATGGGCGATAAACATGCCATCTGGCGAGTTTTTTAGGAACTAAACGTAGAAAGAGAATCAACTAGAAAAGGCATTTAAAATAATAATAGTCACGAAAACGAGACAGCCTTATACGCTAATTACACAGAGTGAATGCGACATAATCCATGTCGTTTGTCCCTTTCTGCGTATGCGATATTTTTGTTTGCCACAGTTGAAATTGCATACAAAATCTTGCAACTATGGCAAACAAAGGCACGATTTCTCATACATTTTTGTCATATCTCTGTCCCTTTCGAGTATACGCTGTCAGGAAATCTATAGAATACTCAACCTACGGAACTAAAGGACATGCGGCGATAAATGCCAAATATTGTAGACTTCAAAAAGAAAAATGATAAAGCGGCAACACCAAGGCAATAAAAAAAAAGATCTGACAATTTCACTTGAAATTACCGGTGACCGGTGTTTCCACAATTCAGATATTTTAACTCAGATCAATTAATACTATTTTAATGTGTTTTTTTTACCAAAATAAGCATCATAAAAATTTTTTAAGGGTCCATACATGATAAATGTAATATTACCTACATTATAAAATAATATACAGCTGTATACAACCGTTGGAATTTTTTCTATGGCCGGGGCCGCATCTCCTTTAAAAAAGAAAAGAAAAACGCTCATTATGTAACTATGTCTGATCCAATCAGACAATCGGATATCGGATGGAATGTCTGACGTCTATTGCCAGCCTATATGGGGTGATTGTACTCATGATATTGAACAACTTTCCCCAGAAACCTATAGAAAATTATCAAAAATGTTTTTTGACTTTCCATACCAGCTGATCTAACGTTTGTATGAAAACTCATTTTTTTTTTGACATTTCCTGTGTTTTTCTTAGGGAAAGTTGTTCAGTATCGTGGGTACAATCACCCCCTGTTTACCCTGTAGTTAGGTATTGCAAATGAAAACTAATTTGAAACTGTAAATGCTGTGCCTAAATAAATGCTGAACCTATAAGTTACAGTTGCACAGTTAAAAACAAGATAATTTACAATATTATTAGTTTTATGTTGTATTGTAATAATTATTAATACTTAATATTAATAATTATCCTATATATTATGTAGGTACAAACAGTTGATGCTACCCATACTGGAACTCTATCTCCATGAACATAAAGTTCAACTATTGGGCAGTAGGTAACTAGTCGATCTGAATAAATGGTATTTATTGCAGTGTATTTTTAAATCACATTTACGAAAGTGGTTTTCCTTTTCCTTCTTAATTATTTAATGCACTTATTTTTTATAATATAGCTAGTGTTATTTTAGTTAGTTATATTATTGTGTTACATATTAATCGTTACTTACCATGAATAAATGCTTGTTTTCCTTTTCATGAAGAGATAATAAAAGTTGACCATTATAAATTGTCCTCTTCTATCAAAACCTATTTCTCTTAGTTGGCACGTAAGCTAAAATTCTTGGGCGATGGCCAATGGGTTTGGGAAGTGTGCATGGTAAGGCCTCAGAGCACTGGCGAACTAAAGGGAGGGGGGGGGGGGGGGGGGGGGGTGTGTCTCAAAATTTCGAAAAGAGAAGTCCTTTGTAATCAAATCAAAAATAATATGTTCAGTAAGTAAGCGGTAGTTCGAAGTTGGAGGCCTCACACATAGTTAATGACTTAGTTGCAGAAACGATTATTAAAGTTAATTCTCCATTAAATCACTTGCTGTCACGTTTTAAAAGCTAGCAAAAGATTCAATGGAGGATTAACTTTAATGAGCGTTTCTGCAACTGAGTGAAAGAAAGTTAGAAATAGAATCAACGATATTGAGAATTTTCGGGCTCGCTCAATCTTTTATACTTAATTGTTTTTTGCTCTGAAACTAAGCTTGCTCGCTCCAGTTTTGGTTCCACACACAAATCAACTCTACTACCCAATCATGTTATTATGTGGTTAGCGTAATCATGAGCTCATATTGTAACAACGGTCTCATTGTAATAAAATCTCGATCTTGCTACTCTCGCTACGAGTTTTCGACCTAATCGTATTGCAGTAAAAACTCTAGCTCGCTTCGCTCGGACCTGGGGGGTTATTGTGTAACTATATACCCGATTCAATCGGTATCAAATCGACACGGTGTTTTGGCAGTTCTTGGCGATTTTGCTTCTTAATTTTTAGTTAATTTATCTCAGATAATGAACACGATCACAGAAACAAAATATTATTAAAAAATTGGCTAGTACAGTCATAAAACGTTATCAATTTTGTAAACGATATAATCGGAAGCTTACACAATAGCCCTACTGGTTATGATTGAATCTCAGACGCATTGAATGTAGGTTGTATTGCGGGGTTTGCACTAAGGTTTGCAAAGACCTAATAACATTGTAGTAATATAGCTTTTCTTGTTTGCTCTGCTCGCTCCTGGTTTTAGATTTTATTGCAAAGTCCTAATCTGTACCTAAAACTCCCTAACAAATAATGATTGCTATAATGATGATGAGTATATTAGAGGAAGTCTGAAAGTGACTCCTGTGAATGAAAAGCTGCACGGTAATCGATTATCGTGGTATGGACATGTGATGAGAAGAGCTGAGTGGCATATTATAAGATGAATGTTAAATATGAATGTTGACGGCTGCATGAAGAAAGGACGACCAAAGAAAAGATGGACGGATTGTGTGAAAGAAGACATATTGTGTAAAAAAGAGGTGTGTGCGCTGAAATGACGGAGGAAGAGGACATATTGCACCGACCCCAAATAATGGGATAAGGGCAGGAAGAAAGATATTTTTTTTACGATTATTTTAATAAACCTGCTATAGGTACACACGGCGGCGACACATCAAGCTACCCATAACTAAAATAAGCTGGCCGCGCAACGTTATACGTTATTCACCCTACGCACGACCAGCTTATGTTGGTTTCGTATAGCTTGATGTGTCGCCGTGTGTATACTTCCTATCGGTTCCGCTGCTTGATCTCTTCAGTATCGGGATTATTCGGGATACCGACCTAAACTAAATAGCGCTAGAAAGCCATTAAGTAAATAAAAATTGTCTCTCCTCCGGACGGAAAGCGTAAATTTTCGTCCTGCTGCGCTAAACGAAGTGCTGCTTTCCACCTCCGTCGAGGAGAAAAATAGAATACTAACCTCGGCCGACCTCGAGCAGTAAATAAGAAAACCTCAGATCAGATGTTTATTACATTACATGAGTTCTGAGACACTTCTTACTTTCCCGCCCTCGGTGTGTAATCAACTATAAATAGGTATAATCAGTTTGATGGTTTGAAACACCCCCTTAACTATGTAACGCACCATCAAACTGAACAACTTTCACTATATAGGACCAATATAGAAATTGCGAAACAAAATAATTTCGAAATGCTCTACATTTGGGCCGCATCGCCATTGACGTTTTCTGTGGAACTTTTTTTTCGCGACTTCAATATTGGTTCCGTAGTGAAGTGGTTCAGTTTGTTGGTCTGAAGCACCCACCTTATTACCCCTTTAAGTATGTAACGCATTGAAGTTTACACCCTGATAAACCCTTATCACCCGATCCAGACAGAAGCTTAATTAATAAGTAGGTATATTCAACCCATTGTTTCCTGTTCACGAATATGAGTCAACTTTTCAAAAAACAATGTACTCATGTGGAAGAACAAAGTACATATAGGTTGCGGAAAATTGTTTAGAATTTGATCATGTCTTATTTTATCACACTTATTTACTGCTAAGTTAGCTTTTGTCCGCAAACTTCGATCACGTAAATACGTTTGGTACAATACATACATAGTTAGGTACCTAACGAACTTAAACTCTCAAACCTTATAATAAACGGGATGTTCAGTGAACTGCACTCGTAGTATGCTACACGTGATACGGCTGTATCACGTCTTTTATCTCGTTCGTTCGCACGCAAATAGAAAGAGAGCTAAGGTGTGATACCGCTGTATCACTGCGGCATGCTAGCTATGCTGAGGACCTTTGCCGACACCGACTATATGATTATAAGCGCCTAGCTATACCTACGCATTACAATATTCTGGTGTTAGGGTAAAGAGTTGCTGACTGTTTGTGAGTGAGTTTCAGGATCACATGTCAGTGTTCAGCATTCGTAGTATACTGCACGTGATACGGCTGTATCACGTCTTTTATCTCGTTCGTTCGCACGCAAATAGAAAGAGAGCTAAGGTGTGATAGCGCTGTATCACTGCGGCATGCTAGCTCACGGACCTGAAAGAAATACGGACCGAGTATTGCACTAAAAAGATGTGAAGCATGCAAGGTAATACAATCTCGTTTGTTCTACAAGAGACCTACATTCACACAGATGCACTAGCTCTAGGCGCAGGTCCGACAACCCGTCAACTTATGTACCGCGTGACAGCACGCACACAAAAGAAATGGGTGCTTCACTCATGATTAGATGACATTCCGTCTGGTTCTTCTTTTAAGTCTGTGTGCTAGCTATGCTGGATCGAATAAAGTGTCAAATGATGCTTAGATAAAGTATAGGGGTAGATAGATATTAGGACACCTAGTAATAAAACAAGATAGGTAGGTAGGTACCTACCTAATTATTACTTACTTTTTTAATTGAAAAATTGTTTTGCTTGAAATCAAGGAATTTCAGGAAAAATACAGATTGCATCGCATAAGGACATGCTCACGACTATATTCCCCGATGGGGGTAGTCAGAGATATTATGAAGCCTCCGAATATCAACATTTCACTTGTAGTACAGTCAGCATCAAAAGTATCTAAGCATGTTAAGTGTTCATAAATATCTGAACAACTTTACGATACCAAACCTTATTTCAACTCACAAAGAAATCAAATTAATTTATCTGTCATGTCATTATTTGTTAAGTTGAAAACAAATGGTATCTAGTAGGAAATATGGTTTTCACCTCACAAGCTCGGAAAGGTTCTGTTTATCATTCGAAATCTGAGTGCAAAAGTGCATTTTATCCGCTAGCGTGGAAAGAGTTTTTGAAATTCGAATCTGTCAATTCAATATTTTTATATACCGCCAATCCACTGAAAATGCTTAGCAACTATTTCATGACACTGGCCAGCACAAAAATAAAAACTTTTTGAAATGTTCTTTTTAGCAATTCACTTTTGTTCCTCGCTGTTGTGAGGTGAAAAATTGTGTGTTTCGCTCGGCTGCAAAGTTATTCTGCGACTCGTACCTTTGAAACCTTCGCTGAGCGCTCAGGATTCTAGGATCCTTCGCTTGCTCAGGTTTCAATAAAGGTACTCGCGCCAAAAAGCAACTT
This sequence comes from Agonopterix heracliana, assembly GCA_963693445.1. NCBI lineage: Eukaryota > Metazoa > Arthropoda > Insecta > Lepidoptera > Depressariidae > Agonopterix > Agonopterix heracliana. Next base: position 9,351,242 of record OY856321.1, read on the forward strand.
TGCAGCCTAGCATAACAAATAACTATTTCACCTCACAAGCTCGGAAAGAATTTGTTTATCATTCGAAATCTGAGTGCAAAAGTGCATTTTATCCGCTAGCGTTGAAAGAGTTTTTAAAATTCGAATCTCTATTCAATATTTTTCTATGCCGCCTTATTGTGCTAAAACATCGCTAAAATTTTTTTTTTCTTTCATCCAGCCAGCATTTTCCCTCGTCGTTGTGAGGTGAAAAGTTGTGTGTTGCGCTCGGCAGCAAAGTTATTCTGCGTCTCGTACCTTTGAAACCTTCGTCGCGCTCAGGATTCTATATTTGAACCCACTCGCTTCGCTCGTGGTTCAATCTTAGAATCCTTCGCTTGCTCAGGTTTCAATACAAGTGCTCGCGCCAAACAACAACTTTGCAGCCTAGCATAACAAATAACTATTATTTTCGAATAGATACTTTTGATGCTGACTGTACCTACCGAAACGCTGTCAAGTGTGACGGGGAGTGAGCCGTTATAAATCGTACATAAATTCCGAAAAAAAACTCATTGGTACGAGTCGGCCTGGACAGAAATCAAACCATCGCCTCCAGCTCGGCAAGCAGGGTTACTCACCACTGGACCACCATTACAGGTTGATAGTAGGTATAACCGATTCATAGAGCGGAGAAAAGACAAGCTCGCTTCTCTAAGTCTAAGTTTCTTCTTAATTTCCTAAAGAGTCCTATCCTAAAGAGTTCTGACCACAGACAGCTACGAAATGGTGCTGAAAATGTCGAGGTTAATTCGCTCGATTCAGAGCTTTTACCGTCCTTTAGGTACTTAGGTATATAATAATGTCAAGAGCTCTAGCTCCAACCGATACCTACTCATTGAAGAGAAATGTTGAGGTCGCTTCGCTCGGTCTAAATTTCTAGTTTTGCCTGGTTAAACCAAAAGATGTCTGACCACAACCCGATTACCTAGTTGTGCTAAAAAATTTGGATGTTGCTTCATCGCTTCGTTAGCTCCGTTATCTTTGTGTGGTCTTTTTATAAAGATAAGGGGGCGGGCGACAAAATAGGTCTAATCGATGACAAAAACCCACGCTACTCTATGGATCGGGTTTTTTCCTCATAATTTCCTAATGATAATATTCGTCTTCGTATCGTGTGGGCAAGCCCTGGTGTCAGAGTTGAGACAGCCGTATCTTTGTGCCCCCACAAAGAAGGTCCAGTTTTTTTGGTTTTTTGCTTACATCTCGAAATCTGTATTGCTAGCTGCTTTGGTCTAAGCTTTGGTCCACGGAAGCCATCATAGATTTTTTATTTTTTTACCGCCGACCAAATCTGACTTCGAGATGTAAGCAGAACAACCAAAAAAGGGGCCTTCTTTGTCCTTGTCCAAAGCTTGCCCACAAACAAACATTTGAAGAGGGGTAAATTATTTAGTAAGTACCTACCTACAAAATCTTTTCTTCATGTCATGCAAGTGTACCAGTACCTAGATATACCTACCAAAATAACTATCAATGTCGATACGATAGGTAGGTAGGTACTTATTAATTACAACACAATGTTTATAAAATCAAAATGTCAAAGTTCAGACTTTATCATTTGGGAAGTCCAAGATTCTATAAGAGACCGTTAACATTTTTTGGTTCCATACAGTTTATACTTTTGTGTTTAAGTTCTGTACTACTGGAATCCACTACAGCCGACTAGTATGTAGTAAATTTCGACTTTGTACTTCGAAAATTGTCATGTGTAAGCCAGGGCTAGCCTTTACAAATACGTTAGGTATATAAATAAATTGTCATTAAAGTTAACACACACACACACGGTCTAAACCATGGCCTGCTGCTATCTGTTCTCTTTAGTCCCCAAATTACTCTAATGCAGATTTTTCGACCTTTAAAAACGTTATTTATATTACCTACAATACTACTAAAGTACCTACAATTTCCCCAAAACACTGTGTTAAATCCATTGACCAGAAAGTTAAATCTCAGAATTGAGACTACGTTACCATGATAAACAGGCAATACTTCGTCGTGACGTACCTACTCCTTTTGTTAGTCCGTAGAGAACATAATTAGGCTCTATCATAGTTCTTCTAAATGAGATTTTATGTCTATTATTATACAAACACAGACACACCTAAGAACTTTGTTAATCGTTCTGGCAATTAATTAATGATTACGTTGTCATGTCAATGAGTAGGTATCAGTATCACCCCCATAGACGAATTTTTTTTCGCTTACGCTAGTAGACCGAATATCAGTGTAACCGGGTATGAGATAGCGAATTATATGAAGTGACATCTCGGAGTCAGATGGTCGAAGTACAAAAAAGTGGATCCGTCGATAAGGTCAGCAATAAGTAGCGGTCTCCTTTTTTAACTAGAGCGAATTTGCTATGTGCAATTGTGCATCTCTTACCGACAAGACACGTGTTTCCTTCTAGTGCCTTCTCTTTCTACGATCACCCCCGAAAATAAATGTTACAACTTACCATAAGGAACATGGGTCGAAAAATCATTTTTGAGAACCTCCCATACAAAAGTGCGGATCAGCAGATCGATTTTTCGTAATATCTCGTTTTTCGTCCCAAGTTCCTTAGGCAAAATTATTTAAACTGGAGTCCCATCCGATATTTAATTATTAGTATTTCAAGTTAAATATTTTGTGATGACTTGAGTTAATCATTCTCATTACTCATGAGGCATCATTATAGACACTTATTTTTGATTTAATTTTAATCTTAATATGTAGGTACCTACTCATCGCAATTCTTGCTTGTATAATAAATTATGTTTCACTACAAATGTCTCAAAGATTAAACAAAACAAAAACAGTTTCAAAACAGTTTCTGTTGTCGCGTATTAGATGTGAATTCATGTTCCGAGTTGTGATTATTTAAATGATTAGATATTTAAAAAAAAAACTTTTTATTAAGGACGCCAAAGAGTTGATACGACTTATGAAACTATGGTTAGTAAAAAATTACAAAAACGGAACTCGTAATCCCTCGTATTACCTTTTATTTCAACCTTTACCTACCCTGGTCCTTACTCTCTTTGAATGGAACGGGAAACTGATATGATCAGAAGTGGGATCGGATGCATTGGCTAAGTATAACTGGTAGGTAGCCACATGGGGTCATCAAACATTGTGACGATGCCTGAACGAAATAATCAGTTTGATGGTCTGACTGAGCCAACCCTGAAAATTTCGACACGGAAAATAAATCATCCGGTTTGCGAAGGCATTAAAATTTTCAGTCAGTGCTTTGTTAACAACTGAAGACTTGTGCAATGAAACATATAATTTATCAGTCATAACCTCAAGATAGGGGAGCGTGTCATTTCTCTGTGATATAAATAGTGGTGATACATGAGGATATTTCGCAGTAAATGTTCAGTCGTCAAGACTGACAGACAAAATGAAACTGTGCAAATTATTAACATTTATTGCCTTTTTAGTGCATAAGGCATCATGTCTAAAAGAAGGGAGTCTTACATTCGTTATAGATAACACAAACTCGATGAGAACCGATATAAAGTATGTAAGAGGCGGAGTTGATAAAATCATGGACGTGATCCTTGAGAAAAAATCGAGTCAAATCGAAGATATTATACTGGTTAGATTTAATGACCCTGGTAAGTTAAATTTATAATTTTTTGTTTTATCGTTTCATGTCATTATCACTTTCGTCACGGGATCAAGTTTTGCAAGGTGCAGATTCAAGACTAGTCTAATACTTAATTTTGCAACCTTTAATATTCAAATTAAAGTCTTGTTGGCGCGCTCCGTTATTTTTTCAATATAACAAATTGGTTGGTTGATGGTGGCGACTTTAATTAAAGTCAGTGAAAATTTTCAGACACATTCTAGAAACTAATATATTATAATGTAGGTTGTCAGATTTTCGTTAAAATGTATAGTTTTAAAGTTACAGTGCGTCAAAGATTTCTGCGAATCTTAAATTAATCCTAGCTTTGAAACTGTATATTTTAACAAGAATCGGACAATATACAAGAATAGACATTTGTTTCTAGATTATTTATTCTTCAAAATTTCATTGACTTTAATTGATTAGCATTGAAATTATAACCAGACTTCGTTTGTATGGAGCGCGCCAACGGATGAGATAAGTTGGGAACTGGTTGTCAGCATAATTTATAAATCAAATTGTTATTTATCTTCTCCAAAATAGTAGATTACTCACCGAGGATAGGAAAGTAAGAATTAAAGGTCTCAGATCTCATGTAATGTGATATGAGGCTTTCTTATGTACTGTCCGAGGTTAGTATACTATTTTTCTCCTCGACGGAGGTGGAAAGTGACAACTTCGTTTAGCGCAGAGGGACGAAAATTGACGCTTTCCGTCCGGATGGAAAAAAAGAACTTAAATAAATAAATAAAAATATTATGTGAATACACGAAGATAATGAATTATGTTATTATTACAGATGTTGAAAAATTAATAACTACAAGAGACAGATATGATTTGAAGAATGTTCTAAACAATTTACGAACATGGAGCAATTATAGTGTTAATAGAGAATGTCCCGAGATGGCTTTAACTGGAGTCAAACTTGGACTTGAAAGTAGTAAAGACAACTCACACATGTTCGTGTTTGCGGACTCTAGCCCTAAAGACTTTGAACTTACTAATGAAGTAATTCAACTGGCTCAGGACAAAAGCAGCCAGGTAAGTTGACTAAATTGATACCTCATAGCACGGACCTGAAAAAAAGATGGACGTAATCTCGTCTAATCACGAGTGAAGCACCCATTTATATTTGTGTAAAATTAAAATAAATTTTACTTTGATCGAAGATTTACATAGCTTAGTATTTTGAGTTTGAGTTTGGATTGGGAAAAAATGTGCACATTCCCATTTCAAGGATTTAAATAAAATACTGGTTTTTAATCACTATCAAAATTTTAAGGGTTTATTCAGACAATGAAACTTAAGAATTTTCCTGAGGAAATGGTTCGGAAAACAAACACAATTTTTGCTCCTCCAATACAAAGGTCCGTCAAATAAGAGGTCCAAAGGAGTCACGTTGCAGGAATTGACCCGAGCACACGTCTCGCGTGGTTTTCGCGCGTCGCGTTTTTGCCTGCCACGAGGCTCCGCAATCCTCAATCTCTTCTTGTTCTTGAACAAAAACAATCCCTGAGATTGGGATAGATACTCCCATAAATTACACTTGACACTGGCGGAAATGCGGTGCTACGCACAAGCAAAAAGCCATTAATTATAAATAAAAAAAAAAAAAAAGAGGTCCAAAACCTTTTTTCGTTTTTCGACCAAAGTTCCTTAGGAAACGTTTTTTATTTTCATTGTCTGAATACACGGTAGGTACCTACCCTTCATTTTTTGTTAGGAAGTAATTAAAACCTTGTGATGTTATAACACTTTGTGAACAATTACAGATCGTGTTCATACTTACTGAGGGAAACCATTGTGGAGAGAGATCCGAAATGTTTAATCCATATTATAAAATAGCAAAGGCGACTTTTGGGCAAGTCTTGAGAATTAAGGCAAAGACAGAAATTGGAAAGGTAAGTCCTCTACGATTACACATTGTGGTCAAATTGTTCTCCTATATTTAATACTAGTTGTGGCCGTTGGCCGTTCCCCGTGATTGTTTTTAAAGTATTTGTATAACTTCTACAAACAATTTTCAGGTAATAGATTACATTGCAGAAACCTGTTCCGGGGAAAGGACAGTAGTGGTACAGATAATTATACCAGAACGTGAAAATAGGCGAGTTTCGGTAAGAAGGAGCACAGAAACATGTAATTTTTTATACAGGGTGTAAGCTACACTTACCCAGTTGCCTGTACTCATAACTCATGACGTCATGGTACTAATCAACTTTCCCTACAAAACGTACCTACAGGAAATTAGATAAAATTACCTAAATTAGAGCTTGTCATACTAAATGCAATCAGCTTTTTTTTTGCGAATTGCTTTTAGTTTCTTTGAAGAAAGTTGTTCAGTATCATGAGTAAAATCCCCGTTTAAAATATTGCAAATATGTCAACAATTACTCCATTTGTATACACCACTAGTTATTATAAATACAATACAAGCGTATTAAGACAATGCAACTAAACAACTTTCCCTAAGAAATATGGGACAAAAACGAGAAAATTTGGTGGACCTTCCGTACAAAAGTGCGGATTAAGGGGGTTGCAGAGGGCAAGACACTAAACTAGATGGCGCTCGGGAGCATTATTCCTGATTTTGTCACATTTTATTTTATATCTTCGTAATTATGTTATAAATTGCAAATGTTATTTGAGCAGCGCAATCTAGATTTTCTAAACTATTTTTCCATATATAAAATATTACTTTTGTTAATACCGTCTACGAATGTTCAACGTCAAAGTTTTGTATGAAATTGATCAACATTAAAATGTACATCAAATTCGTATGAACAATAAAATTACTTTAACTTGTAGCTAGATCAGTAAAACATAAACACAAGTGCGCGCTTAATTGCAAATTTTGATTGAAATCATTACAATTACGAGATATAAAATAAAATGTGATAAAATCATGAATAATGCTCCCGAGCGCCATCTAGTTTAGTGTCTTGCCCTCTGCAACCCCCTTAACTAATCCATGGTGTGAACCACAAGGTATAACTTTACTTTATGGTGTGAAATACTCGTAAATAAGGAAATGCCTGAGGCGTTTAGTCCATACCAACGTATTCTAGTGTTTCCTTCCAGGATAATAAACTTTATTATCCTGGCTTGCTCTAGTGAGGGCTAATATTTTATGACTATACAATCTACCTCTGCCATGTCCTTATGTTTTGCTTTTTCCATTAATTAATTACTATAAGAACTAGGAACCTTCTAAGATGACTAAAATTTCCCATTTATACTGCCGCTATCAGACATCCAGCAAATCAATTTTGACGAATATAAAAGTATAAGTAAAACATAAAACATGTCAAACTCTTTCTCATATTATCTATTCTTGAAAAAAGTATTGAAATCGGTTTAATATTGGAGGAGGAAACGGGAATGCGAGATTGTGATTTAATTTTATTTCATTTTATGTAAGTAGATAAACTCAGTCCGAGCAGCAGTTGTCCCTTTCGCAGTGGTAGTTCAGTTGCTCGGAAACAGTGCGACGGCAAATAGTTCTGTTAAAAACTTAAAAACCTAGACTTTAAATGTATTGCAGACCGCGTTTTCTCGTAACTTGTAAGTCGATCTTACACTCAGTTACAGAAACGCTCATTTAAGAATCCTCCATTCCATCTCTTGCTGTCACTTTTTGTCTTGTTGACGTAGTAAAAGCTAGCAAGAGATTTAATGGAGGTTTAACATTAATGAGCGTTTCTGCAACTGAGTGTAAAGTCTACCACTATTAAATTTAAATTTTGTTTTCAGTTCGATATTGATGGCCAAACAGAGTATGTGATAATTTCTGCTTCCGGACAAAATGTAGCATTGGATTGGTCAGAGTTGGTCCGCTACTTTAATGTCGAAGTCAAAAAAATTACTTGGCTTGATCATTTTAAGGTAAGTACTGTAGTGAATCTGATGACAATATACAACAGCGCGGCGTGGCTATCGACACTTTATACTAGACACCTATGTTAATTATTAATGATAATATGTGAATGAGGCCCACGTATACATACGAGTATAAGTAACACAAAAATAAAATGTTTTGTGCATCCCAGCCCGTCTAGATTTCTCGGCTCGGTTCATGACGCAGCAAGCGCGGCTTTTACTCTCTCACAAGCACTGGAAGAGGTAATAGAGAAACGACACTAGAGGGGGCAGGTCAATTCACTGGCCAAATATGTTTAGCAATTTTAAGTCTATGTATCTCCAACACACATGCCATCACATGTCGGTGCAAGGTGTACGAGTGGGCCTTTTCCCTAGCAGCGCTTCCAGCGGTGCTTTGGCAACGCGGCCTAACACGCCCCTTATATCATTGTACACACGACGACACATCAAGCTATACAAAACCAACATAAGCTGCCCACGCGTGGGTAGCATAACGTATAACGTCGCACGACCAGCTTATCTTGGTTGTGTACCATTCCGATTAGTAATATTATTAATAGTTGTGTTCAAAATTAAGAAAGCTCATACTGAACCAGAAAGATACTCAGTGACAGTCTGGGGTAAAATCGAAACCTCTGTCATTACTCATTATCTACGTAAGAACAAGTTTGAAGTTTCCCTACGAATTCTCTTTGACTCTTCCATTCTTTTTTAGGCAGTGAAGATTAAGGCGTTTCCCGAACCAGGAAAATACTCAGTGAAAGTCAGGGGTAAAAGCGAAACCTCTGTCTTTGTCTACGGAAGAACAAATTTCAAGTTTCACTACGGATTCTCTTTGTCACCGGTGCAGTCCTTAGTGGATACCGTGAAAAACCCTACCGCAGGTAAGCTTTATAGTAGATTACACACCGAGGACAGGAAAGTAAGAAAGGTCTCAGATCTCATGTAGGTATTGGTTGACTAAGGCGAAGCCGAGGTCAACAAACATGTGATCTGAGGCTTTCTCATTTACTGCCCGAGGTTAGTATACTATTTTTCTCCTCGACGGAGGTGGAAAGCGGCAACTTTGCTTAGCGCAGCGGGACGACAATTGACGCTTTCCGTCTGGAGGTGATAAAAATAATATTTTATGTCAGACCACATAGTTTATAGAATAAGTGTGTAGGTACAAATTCATTCCTACGTACACAATATTAAAATAGTTGCAAATCTCTATAGGTCAGTTAGTACTCCTGTGATATTCTAATAAGATGACGAACATACCTACAAACTACAAAATGGACAAATGAATGAACTATATAGAAACTAAAATTGACAACATGCATAGCAGAAAATAAACCAAGCTGATACAAGGTTCATAGATGGAATATGCAGTGAAGTCGTTAACCAAAAGGACAAAATAAAATTACTAAGTAGGCCAAATGACTACTAAATAGATTTTAAGCGGTCTGCTGATATTCTTATATAATTCAATGATTGAAATAGAGGAAGCCGATGAAATGTATATGAATATTTAATCTATATGAACACAGTATATGAAGTAAATAATCTACATGAAGTAAGGTTTGAAATATTTTTCTTCTAGGAGAAAAGCATCAGTTGGCAATATCCGTGAATGACCCCGATCAAGCTGTTTTGGTGGACGCTGTAGAATTATTGGACATGAATGAAAACGTTCTTAAGAATTTATCACTACGTAGAGAATCGCCAGATTTTTACACTTCGAAGTTCTTTCTACCTCCCATCTCCACATTCTTGATTGCAGTAAGTGTGATAAGATATTAATAGAAGTTTATTCCGAGAGCGCAAATGCGCGCTGCATACAAACGTCCTATGGTGATATTTTCAATAATAACCAATTAAAGTATTAAAGTTAATTAAATTTTTTCAGAAACAATCTAGAAACGAATCAGAATGAAGTATGTATGTAATGTATGAAGTCAGATTATCGTTAAAATATACAGTTTTAATTCTAGGATTAATTTAAGATTTGTACGGAAATCTTTGAGGCACTGTAACATCTTAACGAAAATCTGACTCCATACAAGCATAGAGTTTTGTTTCTAGATTCTTTCTACAAAATTGAATTGTCTCTAATTGGTTATTATTGAAAATATCACCATAGTACGTTTCTATGGAGCGCGCCAACGGTAATAATTACACCCTTAGGCGGTTCTCCCACTGCCACCGCGCTCCGCGGCGGGGCGCGGGCGGCAGATTTTAACACAGTATGCAAATATGTCAATTTATATAGAAAACACACTGCCGACGCGTCAACGGGCAGATTTTCGCCTCCGCGCTCCGCCCACCGCCGCGGAGCGCGGTGGCAGTGGGAGAACCGCCTATGCTCTCATTATTACTCTCTATCGTTCCCACTGCTGGGGGACAGATCTACCTTCATGGTGAAGATTTATGTCGGGCTAGTCCACCACGCGGACCACACTTGTTTGATTAGTTGATTTCACATATAATATTCACGATAATATTTGTTTTCAACTAAAAAATATAACACGTTGTAAAATTTAATGCGTTACATGTTAAACGGGGGAGTACAAAAACAATCAAACTGAAACTGAACATCTTTCACTATGAAACCAACTATGAAATAGCAAAAAAATATATGCCGTTTTATATATTCAGCAGACGGCAGACGTTATCCTGTCATTTTTCCTGCCCTAAACCTACCCTACACTAACCATACAACTACCCTACACCTACCTTACACCTACCCTACACCAACCATACAACTACCCTACACCTACCTTACACCTACCCTACACCAACCATACGACCAACCTACACCTACCTTACACCTTCCCTACACCAACCATACAACTACACTACTCCTACACACACACACACACTTGGCCGTTTTTTTTGTTTATAAACATAACATAACATAAATATTCTTTATTTGCACACCATAAACATACACCAACAAAACAGAATAAAAAGAAAGTAAGGGTACAAATGGCGGTCTAAACCCAGGCATGTACACAACAACCCACTAAAGTTTCATCGCAATCGGTCCAGCCGTTCTCGAGTAATGTTGTGACCAAGGGAAATGGGGTTTCATTTTTTTTATACAGATGTTACAAAAGTAAAATTAAACATTTAAAACTTTTAAGGGGGTTGTTTAAACCATCAAACTAGAAGACCAACATCGAAATCGCGAAAAAAAAATCAGCTATCCCATACATTTGGCTCGAGTAGATTTGTAGTTTAGTTACGGAACATCCCTTTTTTTTTTGCGATTTCGATTTTGGTCCCATAGTGAAAGTTGTTCAGGAACACCTTGTTACAAAAATACAAATAAACATTTAAGGCTAATTGACCTGACCTGACCTGTTCTGAAGCAACCAGTTCCGGCTTTAAGACGTCCACGATGATGATTCCACGGTGTATTATACTTAAAATGTATAACTATAATTGTATAATTTACAGGTGTTAGGTGAAGGTAAATATACACATAAACCTGTCAGAAGAATTTCTAAAACACCAATAAAACCAAAAATGAGAGATTTTGGTAAGTTTATACCTATACCTTACTTAGTGATTGTGATGTAACTGATGTTATATCAAAAGACGAGCTTGTTGTGAGTAATCAAAATCAAAAGGAAAGAAATAAGATTTAGAGTTGAAATCATCATCATTACGATTAAAAGATTTTCAGCACAAACACTACCTAGTTTTTGTGATAAAATAAGAACGTGGACAAGACTATTGTCAACGACTTTTTTATTGTTTTCTGTAAAATCCTCTTTGTACACGTTTTCTGAATGGAGAACCTCTTAATTATTTACTTTTATATTGTATCATTCGTTAGTAACTCCATCATAATAAAGCATAGATATTTTGGAAAAATACCACCAAACTAATCCACGTCAGAGGACGCAAGGCGGTCTGAAAAAACTCTAACACCAGACTTGCTGCCCACACGATAAGAAGAAGAACTATGTACCTATTACGGTTCAAAAGATACTACTATTTAAAGTTACGGACATACAGACGGACGGCATTAGGCTTAATAATAGAAAATTCGCCGTAAGTAATTCACAGTTTGTCGTTTTAGAACCGATAATAACAGTCGACCATATAAAGGACACTTATGCATACAACAGTATTCTTGGTTTGAATTGCAATGTGAAAGGATACCCGAGACCATACATAACATGGACAGATGAAAACAGCAACATTTTAAGCGATACGGTGAGATTTTTAAAAATAAACTGGGAATAAGACCCATATAATCGAAATATCGATCTGTTCAATAATTTTATAATGTAAAAATTAATTTAAAAACAAGAATAATTAACATAGTTTTTTTATTGGAGTAAATCTAAAATAAAAGCAGCAAGAATAAAAATTTCGAAGTTCTTAAGTACCCTATAAGAAACGTTAACTGCATGCTGTATGTGATGAAGGATGATTTGTTAACGTTATTTTTTCTGATATACCTATGTATATTTCAGACTTTAAAGAAAAACCCTCCATACGACTATAGTTACCACTTAACAGTTGGAAAGTTAAAGAAATCACATAATTATACATGTTATGCCGAAAATAAATTTGGGAAAAGAAGTAAAAAGGTTTTTGTAAACGTTGCGTCACCATTCGTCGTTGCGAAACATCTTGAAGGTAAGCGGCATGTAACTTATTCTTGTATGTTTACTGGTCAACAAGTTTTACTGCCTTTTATGCCATCGACTCAATAGAAGAAGAAGAACAAGTTTGACTTATTATTGTAACTTAATTTTAGTTTTTAATTTTTAACTACAAATGTGCTTATTTTTTTTTAATTAGTTATTATTATGTTATCGTATGCATGTATTTATACTGGGTCCTATTTAATATGTTGACTGTTTTTTTTAAAATGTGATCAGACCAATAAACTTAACAACTTTCTCTAACCCGACCAACATCGAAATCGGAAAAAAAAACAGAGCTGTTTCATACAAAACTGCGAATTTGGTCCCATAGAGAAAGTTGTTCAGTTTGATGGTCTGATCATCAGCTCAAAAAGTGTCAGCCCCTGTATATTTTGAATGTACACACGGCGACAAATCAAGCTTCACAAAACCAAAATAAGCTGGCCAGGCGTAGGTTGAATAACGTATACCGACGCACAGCCAGCTTATGTTAGTCGCCGTTTGTAACTATGTTTATTTGTTTTATGTGTTAATAGAACTTACTATGGTTATGAGAAATATTTGAATGTAAATGTAAATATTTGAAAATATTTATCTGGTCATAAAATTCAGAATGTGCCTTTCGTTTTAACTAATTGTGCATTGTGCACTGACCACATTTGTTTTTATATTCTGCAGATGTTACAAACGTTTCTTACGAAAAGGAAATTGAATTAATTTGCGACATAAAATCTAAATGGCCAATGAAAATTACTTGGTGGAAGGATGGTAAGATAGTAACCTCACATGTATCAAATGATGGAACAAAACTAACGATAAAAAAAGCAAACATAGTCCATCAAGGAACTTACATCTGTGAAGCTAAACTGTTGGAAAATGATCTGTCACTACTATATCAAACAGAGCTAAAGATAAGTGATTTAAGTAAGTACTGTTCAAAAATGTCATGTGATTTATTGATTCGTGTTTAATAAAGAATTTTAGGAGTATTTGTAAATACTTATTTATATGAAATTATTGTTATTTATTAACACAATAAATGCCGGGTCGTCCGGCAGCCAGGTGGGTTGACGACATCTGGAAAAGTACAGGCAAGACCTGGATGCGACTGGGACAGGACCGAGAAGAATGGCAAAATATGGAGGAGGCTTATGGGCCCCTGCAGTGGGTAGATACAGGCTGAAAATGATGATGATTAACACAATGGTAGCCAAGATGCTGGCAGCATTTATATTAGAATAGATATTAGAATAGATGTAGGGATCGTATACATGTACATTAACTTTGTTCAATGTTTCAGTATCACCTCACATAGAAAGACAGACAGCTTTCTTAATAATTAAAAAAAAGGCAGAACCAGTTACGTTGACATGCAAGTAAGATGTTTTTTTTTTCAAACAGTTCTAATAGAAACTACACAGTTACAATCTTACAATAGAACGTTACTAAATTGGTAAAAACAATCTTGGTTAAAGCATTATAGAATCATATTATTCGTTATAGAATTACAAAAGGATTTCCTGCACCTAAACGAGTTTGGAAATTCAAGGAAATTGGTTCCAATAAATGGATTACTATAACAAATTCCGAAGAACGTCTGACGATTGACAGATCCGAACTAAGCAGTGGAGATTACAAGTGTCTTGCCAGAAATGTTATTGGACAGGATGAAATGGATATCCAATTAGTAGTTGAAGGTAAGTGAAAGAAACATAAAGAATGTTATTTAAAAAAAATATATAATTATCTGAATGGTATATATCGAGTATCTATCTATATATTATAGTATATCGAAAATTGTAATACTTGATAATGAATAAATGCAAAACTAGAAAGTACTCGTACTTTGTGTTAAATAAAACACCAAGCTTTCACTATAACGTATATTGATGGACTGCGGTACAAACAGAGTTCAAATCAACCCACACATGATTATCTTAATCTACCTACATAACACCTTCACCCTTAATGTTTACCACCGTACAACTAAGTAATTCTAGATTAATCCGTAATTAACAAAAATAAGAACCAACAATAAAAATGTATCTTAAGAAGATATGACACTCTAATTTTCAATTACCAGTTCCACTGGGTTTGGCTTTACTTAAAATACATAATTAACCTTCTACCCCTTCCCTTATAAACATAACACTCAGTACCTCAGTACTAAAAATAACAAACAACAACAATACTTGTGATTAGTTTTGTGGTTTTCTTTATCATCAACACGATTTCATTAAAATCTATGACTTAGTTAAATATAACTACTTAATAATATAACAACAATAAAAACACAGTAACACACTATTGTTTTGTACCGTAAGTACTCTCTTAACTATTGTCTTATTATAATAATCAACGCTCTATTATTATGACTTAATACAGAATTTTACATAAGTATATAAAAAAAAAGTTTAGTCTATTTCAAAACCAAAACGAACTGGGGGTTTACGTATTCGCATTGGATTACTACGTTCACCGACCGAAAAGCTAGGGTTATCTACAGGCTGTTCGACTCGAACCGATCTCGGAGAACCTATGCCACCGCCTTTACGCGTCGGCCCCGATGATGACGATGCCGCCACGGGCGTCCCCGAGCCCATCGAAAACGGCTCTGGGTCCCCCCCTGCTCTCGACTCGTTGTTTGCGAGTGGCGGGTAAGCCAATATGTGATCCTCAAGGTTACACTCCGTATATCGTTTGATCTGATCAATGTGCCTATGTATCCGTTTGCCATCATTCGTTTCTATTTCATAATCTGTATCACCTAAACGTCGCATCACCCTACCTTTTGCCCATTTATGCTCAGGCCGATATGTGCGATACCAAACGTGGGCATCGTCACTTATCGCCCGCTGCGTCCCCCCCGCTGCCTGCTGCTGGCGGCGCTGAGCGGCGCGCACGTGTCCTGCGCGGTCTGGTTTCACGCAGTCGAGACGCATGCGCAGCGTCCGACCCTGCAGTAGCTGCGCCGGGCACTCCCCTGTAGTGCTGTGCTCTGTATTTCTGTATATGAGTAATGATCTACAAAGGGCCGTATCTACATCTTGTTTTTGTATTTGAGCTTTTTTTATAATTTTCTTACATATTTTCACCGCGCTCTCTGCCGCTCCGTTGGAGGACGGGTGATAAGGTGCCGAAAACATATGATCGACTCCGTTCGAGTGCAAGAAATTTTCAAACTCCTCGCTTGTAAACGGTGGGCCATTGTCGCTCACGACCTGTTTTGGGATACCAAAACGTGACCACATTTCCCTTAACTTACTTACGACGCTGGAAGCCGTAGTCGTCGTCATTTTGGCTATTTCTATCCACTTACTGCATGCATCTACCACGACCAAGTATGTCACTCCTGATATCGGGCCTACAAAATCGATATTTAAACGTGACCACGCCCTGTCGGGCCAGTGCCAGAAACGCGGCGCATGTGCCGCCGGCGCATCTGCAGTCTGTGCACAAACTGTGCATGCGCGACACTTATTTTCCACCGCCTCATCGAGACCCGGCCACCACACATAGCTGCGAGCTATACTTTTAGTACGCACGATTCCCATATGTGAATCGTGTAGCTCCGTGAGAACCTTTCCTCTACAACTATTGGGAACTACCACTCGATGCCCCCACATTATGCAACCTAGTTCTACATATAATTCCGTCTTTCTATTGAAGTACGGTTTTAGTTCTTTAATTTCTACATCGCTGGGCCATCCTTCTTTGATATATCCTAAAACGCGACTGAGTAACGGGTCGCGACGAGTTTCTTTCCTTAGTATATTATTATCTAAGAGCAGTGCTTCTGACGCGAAATGAAGGTAAGTTTGTTCAGGGCCGTTATCCTGTGCCTCGGCACTTTCCTCCCTGTACGTAGCGATCATTCTTGATAATGCATCGGCTGTATTCTTATCTGAACTTACATATTCTATATTAAACCGGTACGCGGACAAAGTGATCGCCCAGCGTTGTAGGCGACTCGCCGTCATACTCGGTATCGCCGTCGACGGGTTAAATATACTCAGTAAAGGTTTATGATCTGTTCTTAATTTGAATTCCCTGCCGAACAAATATTGATGAAACTTTTTCACTGCGTAAACTATAGCCAAAGCCTCCTTATGAATTTGACTGTAGTTTGTTTCTGCCTTGTTGAGGGCCCGCGACGCGTAGGCCACGGGGCGCTCACGCCCGGCGGAGTCGACCTGCGCCAGCACGGCGCCTAGCCCGTGCGCGCTCGCGTCGCACGTCACCACCAGAGGCCGCGACGCGTCGTAGTGCCCCAGCACCGGGGTCTCAGCCAGGAGACGTTTTACTGTTTCGAATGCTAGTGATTCACTTTGACCCCATGACCAATATTTATTTTTCTGTAGTAACGTATTAAGTGGATTTACATAAAAACTTAAATTTTTTACAAACTTCCCGTAAAAATTTACCATGCCCAAAAATGATCGCAATTCCGAAACATTTTTGGGCTCAGCCATGTTTAAAATTGGCTTAATTTTTTCTCTGTCTACCCCCGTACCGTTTCTGTCAATTATGAATCCTAAATATTTTACCTTTTCTGTAAAGAATGTGCATTTTTCACGTTTGATTTTTAATCCTTTACTCTGCACTCTTTCGAGTACTCTGTTCAATGCGAGTAAGTGAGCGTCTACTGTCTTTCCATAAATTAAAATATCATCCAAAAATACTACAACATTTGGAATACCACTCAATAAATTGGTCATGACCCTCTGAAAAATACCTGGACTCGAAGCTAAGCCATAGACGAGTCTATTATACATAAATAGCCCGCGATGAGTATTTATAACCGTGTATCTCTTCGAATCGTCTAGTTCTACCTGATTGTAAGCTTGAGATAAATCTAATTTACTGAAGTACCTACTACCGCTTAAATTGGAAAGTAAATCTTCTATTTTTGGCAACGGATACTTGTCGACCGCTAAAACCCTATTTAATGTAACCTTGAAGTCTGCACATATCCGGATACCCCCGTCCGCTTTACTCACGATTACAAGAGGAGTGGCCCAGTCCGAGCAGTCGACGGGCTCGATGACGCCAGCGGCCAGCATGGCGTCCAGCTCGGCGTCGACGCGCTCGCGCAGCGCGTAAGGCAGTGGCCGCGCGCGACAGAAAACTGGTTCCGCGTCCGCGCGAACCCTCAACGTAGCCTTTCCGTCGGTGAAACGCCCCAGCCCGCCGTCAAACACCTCATTGTATCTGGAAATTACATTGTTTACAAGTTTATCTTTGTCCATTTCCACGCTATCTATTTTATTCAGGGTGAATTTCGGTATCTCAATGTTCAGTTCCGCCAACCACTGTCTACCTAATAAGGTAGTGGTTCCTTTATCTATCACATACAAATCTAAATTCTTTTTTACATTTTTGTATTTAACATTCACTTCTATATAGCCTAGGGGTCTTACTTTAGTGCCATCATAAAATGATATGGTTAATTGACAAGGTAAATGTTTAACTCGATTAAATTCTTTCTCATATACCTCTTTACTGATACATGACAGGGCCGACCCGGTATCGATTTCCATGTTCAACCTACTATCTCCTACAGAAAGTAATAAACTGACCGGTCCGTACTCCTTCAGTGACATCTGCATGACCGGTTGGTCATCGTAGTCCTCGTCCGTCGTCTGCGAGCCGCTGTCCTGGTCGCCTACGTAGTGTTGGTGCGCCACGTGGTGCGGCCCGCGCGCCCTGGCGCCGCCGCCGCCGGCACGCCAGCGAGCTCCGCCGCGGCCCCATGCCCGGCGCGCGCCTGCCGGCCCTGCGCCGCGCGGCGCGCCTCGCCCTGCTCCGTATCCACTGCCCGAGCCAGCCATCAGCTCCGGGCACATACGCTTTAAATGACCACTCCTTGTACAGTGATCACATTCGTACATACGGAAACGGCACTCTTTCCATTGATGTCGTCGATCCCCACATGCGCTGCATGCTCCTCCAACATGCACTTTATGCATGGTTTCCTCCAAATGCTTCATATTATCAATGCTGAGACGTTGACTCGACGAACGTCTAGACCGTGACGTCATGTCCGGGTCACGTGACACTGTCCCGTCTACCGCGTGGCCGGAGCTACCCCACGCCCCGCCTTGTATGCTCATCGAATCCTTTTCCGCTGTTTCGATTGTCTTTGCTAATTTGACTGCTTTTTCTAGATCCATCTTCTCATCTGCCGCAAAAAGCCTTTGACGCATTCCCTCTTTAATCAGGCCGCATACAAACTGATCCCTTAAATTTTCGTTCAAAGTCGCTCCAAAATCACAATATCTTGCCATTTTCTTTAACACTCCTACATATTCTGATATCGTTTGTCCTTCTTGCTGTCGACGTTGCCGAAAATGATATCGTTCTGCTAATACAGATGTATTTTGTACTAAATGTGATTGCATCATCTTTTTGACGTCATCATATTTTAACTCCGATGGCTTCTTTGGACTACTTAGATTCATCATCAGTTCATAGGCCGAATCACCGATCACCGAGATAAGCGTGGGAACTTTAAGATCATCCGTCACTTTATTGACTAGAAAATACATTTCTAGTCGGTCACAATATGAACACCAGTTGCCGTTCACTACGTCAAACTCGCCTAACTTTCCACTAGCCATTTCGATCGTTTCTCTTTTGTTTACTTGACCGATAGTCCGTCCGCCACTTTATTTTAACTACAATCACACTATTACTGAGCGAAATGCGTCGAAAATCCCATCCAGTCGTCACTGTTAAATAAAACACCAAGCTTTCACTATAACGTATATTGATGGACTGCGGTACAAACAGAGTTCAAATCAACCCACACATGATTATCTTAATCTACCTACATAACACTTTGTTTAGAATCGAGAGCAGAATCGAATTATCACGGTTTCAACGTAGGTAATTTTTTTCAAAACATTAAATAATTGGTTTGTAAAAATTACCGAACTCGATCTCAACCCACTGCACGGGCACACGCACCCTATTTAAGAGTAGGTACTACCAAAAAAGATTATTAAAATGTATCCATGAGCACGTTAGCGCTTTCATTAATTCGGTATGTCAAGTTTTTTTTTGGAGGGCTGAATCGAAAACCATTTCGAGATAATTGTCTCACTAATCATATTTTCTATGTCAGAGATTTTAAAATGAAAGGATTACAGATATTTTTAATAAAATAACGTCGTTTTTCGGTCCGTGCAGTGACGTCACTGGCATACCTGTGAACTCCTTGGTAAACATAAAATCAACTTAAAATAACCGGCCATTAAGAAAAAAAAATACTTTTACAATGTCAGAATTTGACATTTGATGTTGCCGTATCTTTTTCCAGCATAGAGTTAGAAAGAGGAGGCAGGTTTTTTTTTTTTTTAATACAGCTTTAGGTAGTTTTTCTCCATGGAGTTCGAATTATTTTCTCTCCACCATTTTTGCACTTAGAGATTACAGATCAAAATAATTTAAAAATTAAATTTATATTGATGAACTCGATGAATAGCAATAAGAATGAAATAGGTGTCTTAAAATTATGTCTTCTATCTGTAAAAAATATAAAAATGAAGACCAAAAAAAACTTGACATCCCGAATTGCTGAAATGATAGCAAATCATTTTTACCTCAAAACTTAAAATGCGAATATAACTTAAAATGTAAATAATGATTGTTTCAATGTATTTTTTTTTCACTAATCTTTCTAATCTTAAAATTATTGGAGAGTATGAGGTTTTCCGCTTATTCATTAACACGTTGTACAGACGGAGCAACCAAAAACCCTCTAACAGTCTCAAAAAAGCACAAACCGTTACATACTCCCCAACTGTGTATGAGGTTTTGCGCTTATTCATTACCAGTACCACGTTGTATTTATTAAATTAATATAATAGGAATAAAGAACATCATTTATGGCTCGATCTACATACATACATACTCACGACCGTAATCTCTTTCTAGACGGTCAGAAACATTGGTACAAATATCAACTTTCTGTTCAATTCAATGGGACTAGATAATCTGTATGCCAATGTTCAATATAATTATATATTATTTTAAGAGTTTAGTAAGCAGGATTTATATATTTCTTTTAAAAGACTGTTATGAATTATGACATATGTAGTACCTACCTAAAATCTGTTTATTTTTGTAAAGTGAAAGCGTTTTTTTTTTATTCATTTTTAGCGTGAAAGTGAAAGCGTTGTTGAAAGTTGTAAATATACCTATAACTTTTCCAATGATATAATTTATATTTAAAAACCTTTTAATTTCTAGCGCCACCGGAAATTTTACCAAGCGAAAGAACAGTTTATGCTATAGAACTAGACTTAGTATTAAGGATACCCTGTAATACCGTTGGGTATCCCAAACCTACCTTGACTTGGAGAGTTAATGGCAGTCTAATTGAAATTGGTGAGCTTTATAATAATTTTAAGTTATAGCAGATTACACACCTAGGGCAAGAAAGTAAGAAAGGTTTCTTATTTACTGTCCGAGGTTAGTATACTATTTTTCTACTCGACGGAGGTGGAAAGTGGCAACTTCGTTTAGCGTAGCGGGACGAAATTGACGCTTTCCGTCCGGAGGGGAGAAAAATGAATATGTTGATGTCAATAAAACAGATAAACCTTTGTTACACATTCTCGCCTTGTATTTTAATTCAAAACATGCTTCGTCAAAGTCAAAGGGAATATCCAAATGATCGAAGAGAGATGGATAAGTTACAAATTAATTATTTAAAATTATATTAATATGTTAATGCAATACATTTTTTGCAGGTGAACGCTACAAATTAGACAAAAAGACTCTAGTAATATTGAATCCAGTGCAAAATGACTCCGGAAATTACACTTGTGAGGTCCAAAATAAATTCGGTTCAGACAGTAAAATAACTGAAGCAATTGTTAAAAGTAAGAAATATTATTTATTTAACAGAAATATACATTCGATTAATTTTAGACTAGCTGGTAGTCATCATCATCAGCCTATATACGTCCCACTACAGGGCACAGGACTACCCTCTAGGAGGGTGTTTGGGCGTTAGTCCACCACGCGTGCCCAATGCGGATTGGTAGACTTCACATATGCATCAGAATTTCTTCTACTGCATATGCAGATTTCCTCACTTTCCTCACTTGAGAGCAGTCGTAATACGTACATAAGTTAGTAAAACTCATTGGTACGTGGCATGTTGTCCGTGCGGATTCGAACCCGGACCTCATGATTGAGAGTCCATACCTCTCCGCAACGCTCAATAGCTGGAAGTGAATGTATATAATGTAATGTATAATTTAAATTGTATTCACAAGTTGTAAATTAAATGTCATTATAGCATTGTGATTCCGGCAATTCCACATATTTCAATGAACTATTTTTGATGCGGTTAGTTTATGGGTTAGATGTTACCTAAATGGTTTATTTTTCAGGTAATGATATATTGTTCATAAATAATCCGAATATCGAAGATACAACAACATCGAATCGTAAGTATCTATTATGAAGGAAATTTGGTATAGTATGATATTGATAAAATATACCGTTGTTTTAAATATCATCACCGCCTATTTACCTCCCACTGTAGGGTACAGGCCTACCCCCTCAGGGAGGGTGTATGGGCGATAGACCACCGCGCGTGCCCAATGCGGATTGGTAGACTTCACATACGCATCGGAATTTCTTTTTCGGCATATGCAGGATTCCTCACGATGTTTTCCTTCACCGTTTGAGAGGAGTCGCTATTAGACCAGGTACATATAGTTAGAATAACTCATTGGTACATAGCATGTGGTCCGTGAGTTCGTGATTGTTCATCTGTGAGTGAGTGATTCGAACCTGGATCAAGTGTCCATAGCTCTCCGAAACGCGCCACCGACGCCCTCAAGTTTTAAATTGGTATTTTTTTAATTTATTAACTAAGATGACCGCGACAAATTTCATACCGCCTTAGAATCTTCCCGACTCACACGTAGCCGTTTTTTTAGTCTATGTTCATCACGAAATCACGAATAATGTAGCATTCTAATGGTGAAAGAATTATTCAGATCGGTCCAGTAGTTTCGGAGCCTATTCAATACAAACAAACAAACAAAAAATCAAATCTTTCCTAAGCTATTTATAATAATTATTATAAGTACCTATAGATCTTCAATAAGTGCTTTCACTATAAGCAGATCATGAGGGTGAAGATGTTTTGTGGAAGTAACCAGTTCCCAGTGGAGGGTATTCCTTTAAGGCCTCCGCACATTGCAGCGATATTATCGAGCGATTTTATCGAGCGATATTATCGACAGCGATATCGCGACACCTTACACACTGCAGAGATACCGCGTTTCGCGTCACGCATGCGCCCCACCACTGAATGTAGTCGAAAGAGTTGCGATAATATCGCGGCAATGTGTGGGATTGAGCGAGTCCCCCCCCCCATATAAAATGTACTGAGAACAAATATCGCAAAATCGCAGCGATATTATCACTCGATAATATCGCGGCAGTGTGTAGGATCGCGCGCGTCCCCATACAAAATGTACTGGAAACAATTATCGCAAAATCGCAGCGATATTATCGCTCGATAAAATCACTGCAATGAGCGGAGGCCTTTATTGTTGCCTTCTAGGAATGTCTAGATCGTGTGTGTTAAGTCGCTTTATACAAATTCTAAAGCAGTTATATACAGAATTTGTATGAAAATGATTGATAGTTTTCTACATCAAACTTCTTTTATTTTAGCAATTCCAGATAAAAATATTCAGAAAAAAGATCAAAATACAAAATATATATTGGAGGGTAGCATCATAAATCTGAACTGTCCACACGCGAAAGATGATGCGGTGAGATGGTACAAGGTACGAGTATGTTGAAAATACTAAACGAAACATAAGTCTACAAGAACCTGATGGCAAATAAGGAAATACAATTTTAGAGTTAGCAAAACTGAGGTCATTGGGGCCCCTTTACAGACCGAGAATTTTCGCAGCGCTTCTGCATCGATTCAGTCGCGATGCAGCATCAAAGCAAACGCTCGATGCAAACTCGATACAGCATCGATGCAAACTCGATAAGTACAGCATTGATTGCAAATGCGATTCAGCCACGACGCAAAACGTTCGTAATATTTGATCAGTCATTCGTCAACAGCCTTTTTCACAATGCACACGCGTGTCTGCGTCGGTATGAACGTGCGTGTGCATCGATACAATCACGCGTTTGAATCGATACAAACGTCGGTTACTGGCTAGTTTAGAGATGCAGTCACACGATCGACAAACGCGCGTTTTACTAGCTGCAAAAAATCGTAGTGTGTAAGGGGCCTACATTGACCAGACAGATGACAGTTTGACATTACCATGTGAAACTTAAAATAAAGAGTTCCTTCCTCTGAGGAAAATCTATACTTTTTTACTTTTTTATGCCATGAAATTCTGCCCAATGCCTGTGCCAGCTTCCTGGATTCTGCCATATAAAGCCTGACCAGGAATATAAAAAACCTGGTTTGGGGGCGCTGCAATCGACTGTCACCTTTAATGTTAGTGTTCCAAGTACAAAAATTAGTTCCAATGATTTTCCACAACAAGGCGAGGTTTTATATATTTCTGGTCGGGCTTTAAATAGATAATAATAGTAAAAATTAATTCTTTTCTATTCATATGCCTATACCTAGTTAATTTTAATGAACTAATTGTCAAAATTTTCTTTAGGATTACCAATATTTAAACATAACTGGATCTCCATTGCCTATAAAAAATGCTACAACTAAAGACGACGGTATCTACATTTGTCGAGTTTGCAACTACAGTGGAACACAGTCGTATAGCTTCAAGATTAACGTCGGTTATGAACCTAGAGGGAACACTGATCCTGTTATAATTAACAAGGATGGAAGTCTAGACCAAACTCTAAGTAAAGCTTTGGAATGCCAATTTGATGTGAAACCAATGACCAATGAAGTAAGTTTAATTGAAGCACCTAATTAGCACAATTTTCTCAACGATAATCGAAAATGTACCATAGGGTTGCATGCCCATATGCCCATATAAAACGTTAAGGGGGTTGCAGAGGGCAAGACACTAAACTAGATGGCGCTCGGGAGCATTATTCATGATTTTATCACATTTTATTTTATTATCTCGTAATTGTGATGATTTCAATCAAAATTTTCAATTAAGCGCGCACTTGTGTTTATGTTTTGCGACGTTGCTTCTTTTAACGTTCTTTCTATTTGCAAAAAAGCAACGTTACGCGCTATTTTACAACGTTGCCGACCATGTTGAGAGTCACGTGTTGCGCGTCATAAGTTGCCTGTGTGTGTATATACGAGGTTTAAGGGTATATTATTCGGAGCGCGCTCCATACAAACTTAGCTACAAACGTACTACGGTGATATTTTCAATACTAACCAATTAAAGTTAAAGCATAGAAATTTGTTTCTAGATTGTTTCTGCAAAATTTCATTGACTTTAATTGGTTAGTATTGAAAATATCACCATAGTACGTTTGTATGGAGCGCGCTCCGAATAATATACCCTTAAACCTCGTATACACTAGGCAACTTATGACGCGCAACACGTGACTCTCAACATGGTCGGCAACGTTGTAAAATAGCGCGTAACGTTGCTTTTTTGCAAATAGAAAGAACGTTGAAAGAAGCAACGTCGCGCGTTGTTTTACAACGTTGCCGAATATGTTGAGTTGAGCGTCACGTGTGCGCGTCAATTGTTGCCTAGTGAATTCGAGGCTTTATGTTTATTGATATACTTAGCTATTGCAACATTGTACTACGATGTCGTTCACAAATATTTTTAATACTTAAACTAGATCGAATGGACATTCAATGGCGAGGAGATCAATGAAAACTCAACGGATTTCAATGGGGAATTAAACTGGGGCGTTTACTCTTGTAGTATCACTAATCCACATGGAACTGCAAAAAGGATTTTCACTGTTATTTCCAATGGTGAGTACCTACCTCCTATACATTAATAAAGTAAAAATATTAATGTGCATTATTTTATGCATGCATTAGATTGATCCATTGACCTGCATCTGTGGTCTATTGGCACAGAATAGGTTATAGTATAGAGTTTTACGTACTAATCGTTAAGAGCATTGGGCTCTTGACACGGAGGCCGTGGGTTCGATTCCTACGGGGGATACCTAGTGATATGTCACCTTGTGCGTTTTTCCCCAGGTGGTTAGGACATTGCAGGCTAAATCACCTGATTGTCTGAAAAGAAAGATGATTCGTGCTTCGGATGGCACGTTAAGCCGTTGGTCTCGGCTAATATCTCTGGTGGTATCGTTAGAGGCCGTAAGGCGGTCTGAAAAAAATTACACAAATTGTTGACCTGTATACTATTATAGGTATAACTATGTCCTACTGCTAGTTGGGCAAAAAAGTAATATATCTTACATAGGGAAACATATATTATAACTATAAATTTTATTTCGCAGACTGTTTAATAAAGAAAAGCAAAATAACTAAAAATGCACCACTTATTCTTACCGAAGATTCAACATGGCCAGATATATATGACAATGAAAACTATTTACGTTTATCCCGCAATAGCAATTCAAAACTGTTCTGTCGCAACCAGGAAGATAGTCATATTCATTTCGAAAGTTTTTCAAATGACAATGAAATCCTCGCAACTTGTGTCGGCGAAGACAAATTCTCAGTAAACGATACAATCGTCAAATTTGAAGATCTACAATGCAACTTACCAATCCGGCATATCATCAATGAAACAGGAGCTACGTGCTTAAATGAAAACACTGAACTTGTCAAAGTCGGTTTCGAAGTCGATCAATTTGTTGAAGTGTACGAAGTATGTGTTGATAAAAATACAATGGCTCCCCTCTATACCCGCTTAGATATGACTCCGCTATTTAATGTAAAAAACGCTCCATTTAAAACTGCAAGAGTAAATGAAATCAACGGAGATGAGTGTGGGGAGAGTTCAAAATGTTGTTTTGGTAAGACGCAACTAGTGAGTGAACGTGATGTCAGGTATGGACCATCCCAAGCAGCGACATTTATTGATATGAATTATGTACCATACTGGCGACCTTGTGATGGGCAGGTTAGTAAAATTTAAATTAATCTTAAGTGTTTATAAGTCAAATTCTAACTTGATGTTAGGTAACTTAAATTATGGTGTAGGTAAATGAAATTGAATGTTTCAGTTGGGCTGGAATGATATTGAAGAAAACATAACAAGGAAACTCGAGAGAATGCTTGGTCAATTCGTTATTTGGTCAGGAGCAAGTAACTATACTACGAAAGGTGATGTTACAATTCCACGATACTTATGGAAGGTAATTCATTAATATTTTATTTAGTCACTAACACAATTATTAGAACGGTTACGATATAATGAACACCACACGTCGTGATGGATATGGAAAAGTACAACGTGTGTACAGATATCTTCTCCCTTGTAATGTCAAACAGTAGCTTTCATTTCCTTGCTAAAGAGTAGTCTCGCTAAAGAATGTTGAGACAAATTGACAGGTTTAGGGATTAATATAATAAAGGGTTCTGGAAAACCGATTATAAAAAACCTGCTACCTAATAGCTTATCATAGAATGGATAAGCTAAACGTCGCAGATTTGATATGTGTGTAAAATTAATGTTATTTTAGAAGAGTATTGAGTAAGATATAGCGGATATCAGCATGAGGAAAAGAAGACAAAAAATACTGTTTTCGTGAAAGATGATAGACTTATGATGTAAGAAAGGAGATAAAACCTTGATAAAACTGATATGACAGCTGATAGTCATGAATAAGAGGAAATAATTATACTCCGATCTCAAATATTATGACAAAGTCTTGTGGATGAAACAGTTATAAATTTTAAGCACTTATCAACGTGTTTCTTAAAATAAATTCCAACATTATTCTGCCTTCAGCAGATTCATACTGAATATTCAAGTTAAGTTCAGGAAACATTTAGGTACCTTTATGTCTTGATTAGGTATTATATTAACGACATTTATTTTACATTTCAGGTGATAAATAATGATTTTAGCGTTGTTTATGTTAATGACCCAAATCCTGCAGTTGAAGATAAACTTTGCGAAGACATCTGTAGTCAATTTGATTTTATTACATCCAGCGAGTCTACTTACTGCTGCCGACTAGAAGAGTTTCAGAAAGCGTTTCATATTCCCAAAAACTTGCTAACATAAGTGCTTTTGTCACATATGAGAAGAGAGTGCTAGGTTAATTTGGAGTAGGTACTTTGTTATTTTCATTGTTTAAGATGTGACTTATTTTAGATGATGCTTTTGATTTTAGTTATTCTTACTTCCTTGTCTTTTGTTTATTGTTCGAGTATATTTCACCACAGAGAATAAATATTTTACTGCTGTTACTGATTGTGTTAGATATATTAAGGATATTATTGATATGACGATAAAAACATAATATTGTACACAGTTAATCAAACTCGATCAAAACATACAAAAATAATATTATTAAATGAAATACTTGTTTTATTATCCTACTTTTACTTGAAACAAATTCTTTCCTCCCACAACCTCTCATCCACATAAATACTTCAAGAAACTTTGTCCCTTAGTTGCCTCGTAGGACACCTACGAGAAGAAATGGGGTGGTCCATTCTAAGCCGTAACCACATAGTTTCATAGACATTCAAAGCTTTACTAATGCGGTCATGCCATACAAAAACACTAAAAATCGTTCTATTAGGCTGCTTTTCCACCAAACATGTGCGAGGTCGCGAGTCAGTGAGCGAGCAAAAAAGCGGTCAATGAGAGTGCTTCAATTTCCCAATGACGTGATCGAGCGAGTTCGCTATTGGTGGATTGTCCTTTGATCCTCGCCCACCGCCTCGCTACCTCGCACATCTTTGGTGGGAACGCAGCCTTAGCTCACTTCACTTATTTCGTTTGAGTTCTTCAAAGGCGCTATTTACTTCAGGTAAAGATATACAAGTGTCTCAAGCCGTTCTTTTTGCCCTGCCTGAAAAGAACATACCGTATCACACACGGTTGAAGCGTGAAATATTGGCTGATACTTTCATAGTGTCAGATTTATTGACGCCACTAATTCGTGAATACCCTACCTACAGGGTGAAATTGATATAATTAGCATACTTTTAAACTTAGAGTCTACCCATCAAACTGAACAACTTTTACTATGGGAGTAAACCGATCGGAGCAACAAAAAAATCAGCTGTCCCATACTAAACTGCAGTGCCTACTCGACTCAAATGTAAGCAACAGCGGATTTTATTTTAGCTCCGATCGGTTTGCTCCCATAGTAAAAGTTGTTCAATTTGATGGGTAGACTCTTAGTTTAAAAGGATGCTAATGATATCAATTTCACCCTGTATAATTGAATCTGATTTTCTCATTATGACTTTATAACGATTATAATCTCTAGTGACTGCCATTCAACTTTGATGAGGATACTAAAGGAAACAAACTTGGTATGTAGCACATTGCCACAGATAATATAGGTAATACTATACTTACTAACATAGCTAAGTAATATCGGGGCTGAGAGCTGATATACAGGGTAAACAGGGTACATTTTAGACAGGGTAGTACGGTACAGGAAAATGTCATTTGAAGACTATCCTTAACTTTTTGAGTCATTTAGACCAGCATTTACAGATATTGAAAAAATTTACAGTCAGCAAGAAAATGGGCAATTTTCACAAAAACTTTTGTTGATGCCAATCTATCCTGTTTCTTATAAGGATCAAAAATTATAATGGACCGACTGAGGTAAGAGTACTGGAAATGTCAGAAATCGCAAAAAAAACTGTTTTCATACATTTCGTAGAAAAATGAGACTCCAACATTCTTACTTTTGTACTAAGCGAGAGTGGCACCCCTGACATGCATCCTATGGCAAGCCTTACAGAAGGACGTAAGGAATCTGTCATTTTTCGTACTGTAATCTTCGTTGGAAGCCGGGGTGGTCCAGTGGCGAGTAACCTTGCCTGCCGTGCAGGAGGCGATGATGGTTCGATCCCCGTCCAGGCCGACTCGTACCAATGAGTTTTTCGGAATTTATGAACGATTTGTAATACTACTGGCTTTTCGGTGAAGGAAAACATCGTGAGGAAACTGGCATGCTTCAATTTCGAGGCATCTATTGTACCCACTGTCCACTATAAGTGGGTGACGGGCTCACCCCCCATCACACTAGACAGAGTTTCGGTACTACTGGTGAAACGTGGATATTCTGAGGTTTCATAATATCTCTGACTGGGGGAATATAGTCGTGAGCATATGCCTATGCCTAATCTTGGTTGGTTTGATAGAGGTTTTTAACCCATAAAAGAAACAGGATCGATATAAAAAAAGTGTTTGTGTAAATTGCCCATTTTCTTGCTCACAGTAAATTTTTTTTATGATCTGTGAATACAGATCTAAAAGTTACAAAATGTTAAGGATAGTCCAAGAACGTATTCGTAGCTACAACCTACCCTACTGCCACGTCCAAAGACATCCACCCTGTAGGTATATCTCGGCTTCGATATTACTCTTCTTCTTCTTATCGTGTGGGCAAACCCTGCTGCACTCGTAGTATGCTACACGTGATACGGCTGTATCACGTCTTTTATCTCGTTCGTTCGCACCCAAATAGAAAGAGAGCTAAGGTGTGATAGCGCTGTATCACTGCGGCATGCTAGCTATACTGGTGTCAGAGTTTACTCAAACCGCCTTACGGCCTCTGACGTGGTTTTTATGTAACGACTTCCTACCACCAGTGATTAGTAGCCGGTACCAACGGCTTAACGTGCCATCCGAAGCGCGGAATCATCTTTCGTTTCAGACAGTCAGGCCTGCAATGTCCTAACCAACTGGGCAAAAACGCACAAAGTGACATATCGCTAGGTGTCCCCGTGGGAATCGAGCCGACGACCTCCGTCTCATGAGCCTAATGCTCTTAACCAGCATTACACCAGTGAGGCAGTATATTACTTAGATCAAATTTTATTAGTTGATACGTGTTTGTTTGAGGTAATGTTACAAAAAAAATATAAAAATTATCGGTGGCCGCTACAAAAATTGACGCTATCGGTCCATAGTTACACAAACCCCTTAGCGGTTTTCCTTTAAAACGAATTTAGCGGTTTTCCTTCAAATAACGAAGCCTGGTTTGCATATCGAGCAAGCAGAGCAGAGAAAGAGAGAGAGAGGGCAGAGTTTCGGTACTACTGGTGAAACGTCGATGTTCAGAGGTGTCAGAATATCGCTGACTGACCCCTCGGGGAATATAGTCGTGAGCATTGTGCTTATGCTATGCATTGCATATCTGGCAGAGAAACCTGGCAGAAGACCATAATGCTCACCACGATCCCGCCTATATCCACCGATGCGGTGTACAGTTCTGTCCACAAGTTCTCTCGTATCAGTACTGTTGTTACAGCCATAAGAAAAAGTGCTTCCTTACGACACTAAAGGGTATAATAAATAATAATAATAATAATACATATCTTGGACAGTGTCACACAAATTATCTAGTCAAATTTAAAGTTCCAGAATCTAGCCTGGACTTGTATTATGATAACTAGACAACGATATTAAAAAACACCAAAAAACTGTTACCATTAGTCGTTCTAAATTCAATATAAAACCCTGGATAACCCCAGGCTTGATAAGATGCATGAAGCACAGAGACAGACTTCATCTCAAATGCAGAAAACAACCCAAAGACTCAACCGAACATATCGTTTACAGAAGATACCGAAACTTCTGTAATAACCTCCTTCGCAAAGTAAAATTCGAATATGAAAACAAAATGTTGACGGAGAGTAAAAAAGAGCCGAAAAAGCTCTGGCAGACGATTAAAAAAGTTTGTGAGCTTTCTACTTCTAAATCGAATGCTTCTTCTGAGCTCTTAACATCAAAATCTACACCCAAAGAATCGATAAACGCTTGTAACCAATATTTCTCAACTATAGGCGCAAATCTTGCAAATAAAATATTGATAAGTACAAACGAAACAGAATCTAATCTAGTTTCTCAAGCAAAATCATCGACTTCCCCTTCCCACTCTTTCTTTATGCACCCCACAGACGAAACCGAAATTATACAATGTATATCTCAATTTAAAAAAGATAGCGCACCGGGCATCGATGGAGTCAAAAGTTTTCTCATAAAGCTTACCAAAGATGTTATTATTAAACCTCTCGTACATATTTGCAATCTGAGCTTACTAAGCGGCTCTTTCCCTGACACCTGGAAAGTGGCATCTGTTACACCAATTCACAAAGCAGGCGACAAGAGTAGCCCGTGCAACTACAGGCCCATTTCCCTGCTCTCCATTTTTTCTAAGCTTCTGGAGAAACTAGTGAACACACGTCTGGTCCAATATTTAGAAGCCAACAACATTCTCTCGCCAACCCAATTCGGGTTCAGGCGAGAAAAATCCACCGAAAATGCGGTAAATTTACTACTCAACTCTATTTCATCTCAATTAGATAGCGGCAAATGTAGCGTGGTGGTTTTTCTTGACCTCGCCAAAGCATTCGACACCGTATCGGTGTCATTTCTTTTGCAAAAACTAGAGAATATCGGCATTCGGGGTGTTGCACTGGACTGGTTTTGTAGTTATCTGAGTGAGAGGAAGTTACTTACTAAAATCTGTGATTCCGTCAGCGATCCTATGCCTATTAAATACGGGGTTCCACAGGGGAGTATTTTGGGCCCGACGCTTTTTTTAATCTACATTAATGACATTGGATCGGTTTTACCTCCATCGATGAAGGCAGAGATAATTTGTTACGCAGATGATACTGCTATTTTATTTAACGGCCCCTCATGGGTCTCCGTTTTCTCTCAAACCATAGACGGCCTCTCAATAATTGCAAAATGGCTTGCTAAAAACCTGCTTACACTAAATACAGCCAAAACCAAATACCTGTGTTTTCACAAAACTTTAGCTTCAAGACCGGACACAGGCATCCCAATTAAAATACATTCCTGTAACCGTCTATCAGACTCATGCACATGCGATATTATTGAAAGAACCGATGCCATCAAATACTTAGGAGTTACCATTGACGAAAAAGTCACTTTTCTCCAGCACATACGCTCCTTAGCAGGTCGGGCTCGCAAAATCATTAATATCATGAGGCTCCTACGAAACAGTGCATCTCTAGAAACCCTAACATTAGTTTACATAGCACTATGCCAATCAGTCCTAAGTTACTGTATAAGCTGCTGGGGAAGCTCTGCAAAATCCCACATAATAGCTGTTGAAAGAGCCCAGCGCTCAATTCTGAAAGTAATGCTAAAGAAGCCTATCCGGTACCCAACCAGTGAATTATATAGGGATTGCCGTGTCCTAACAATACGAAAGCTATTTATTCTCAACGTAACCGTCACTCAACATAAATACATTACTAAGTCTCCGGAGTACAAAAACATGTTAAATCGCAGGGTCTTTAAAGCTAAAACAGTACCAACGAAAACAGCGTTTGCACAAAGGTTCGCTCCATTTCTACATCCATACATTTACAACAAAGTTGTAAAAGAATGCGATGTAAAACACACCGCAGTAAGTACTGCCAAACGCATGATCCGCAATTGGCTTTTAGAACTTGATTACGAGGACACCGAAAGGATATTAAAAATTCCAGCATAAACTGTGGTAAAATACGCAATATTCATATAATATATGTACTTTAAATTAAATTGCACTACACTACACTGCACTACACTACACTACACTACACTACACTACACTACACTACACTACACTACACTACACTACACTACACTACACTACACTACCTCATAAGGTCTTACTGTTGTAAGCTGTTGTAAGAGTCAAATTTTATATTTTAATTAATATCTTATTACTTTTAAATTTCTGATCTAAGTTCAAAACAAGTTACTTCCTTAAGTTAATTGTTTTCTTTTTATTTTGTATAAAATATGCAAAAGGCGTCACTTGACGTTTACCAACCATAGTTAAAACCGCCTACCGGTTCACACGTTGCCAGGCTTGCCTAGTGTGGGACCACTGTCACTCTCAAACTTAACGTACCAACTACTGTCCACTTTGTTCTCCCTTTGTGTATTTACTCTGTACTTTTCATTTGTGCAAATAAAGAAATTTTATTTTTTTTATTTTTTTTATATAGAATACATATTATACAGGGTGTCCCAAAACTCAACGATAATCTGGTACCGGGCGAGAGGTCAAGTTATACCAGTTCTGGGAAAAATAAGAAAAAAAATCCATATCACTTAGTTAAAAAATAACAGACATTTTTTCAAAAAAGTTGAAAATCTCTACCCTTGGTCCTAGTTTTAAATGTAGTGATTACAAATTTCAGGATTTGGCTGTGATTTTTTTAATGACGTAATCTAAAATAACGGTGCTATTTATCCCAATTACGAATTAACGTAATAAACATTGTTAGTTCAGTAAAATAAATTAAGTTTCATTGAGTCATGGTTTAGAAAAATATTATCAGTTAACTTTGACAATTCATTTCGGAAAAAAAATGTACTAGACTATCCTTGGCAAGTTATTTCAAAAGATGACCCATTTAGCCAAGATTGCAAAATGGTGCAACACTTGCCACTATTATTGCCGGTAATGGTGATATTTTGTACTTTTTGTAAATGGACCTCGTTTCGAACAACTCAACCATAGCATTTTTTTGTAATTATGGACATAATGGGAAGAAACAAAATTATTATTATTATTAGCAAAGAGGTTAGTTAGTCAAATTAATAACTAATTCGGTTGTAGATAACATAATAAAATAATAAACAATTAATTTATCGTAACACTTTTATTTAATTATTTCCTCCTTAAAACTAAAGTAATGCCAAGGATAGTCTAGTACATTTTTTTTCCGAAATGAATTGTCAAAGTTAACTGATAATATTTTCCTAAACCATGACTCAATGAAACTTAATTTATTTTACTGAACTAACAATGTTTATTACGTTAATTCGTGATTGGGATAAATAGCACCGTTATTTTAGATTACGTCATTAGAAAAATCACAGCCAAATCGTGAAATTTGTGATCACTACACTTAAAACTAGGACCAAGGGTAGAGATTTTCAACTTTTATGAAAAAATGTCTGTTATTTTTTAACTAAGTGATATGGATTTTTTTTCTTATTTTTCCCAGAACTGGTATAACTTGACCTCTCGCCCGGTACCAGATTATCGTTGAGTTTTGGGACACCCTGTATAGATAGAAATGAGTGTACACATTTTCAGGGGCGGTTCAGACCATCAAACATTACAACTTTTTCAATGGGACCAAATCTGAAATCACAAAACAAAATCTGCTGTTTCAAACTAAACTGCAATGCTTACTCGACTCAGATGTATTAGGGAATAGCAGTTTTTTTTTAATTTCGTTTTTTTTTTTTAAGTATTATTTATTATTATTGCTCCTATACCTAACTACACAAAGTTGTTCAGTTTAATGGTCTGAACCACCCTTAAAATTTGCGGACTCATTTCAATCATCCACATCTACCTACCCGTCTATGATGATGATGATGAATAGTTCTCGATCTTTTATCGTAGTGCCTTGAAAACCCATTTCTCTGAAGAAGAGTAAAATTATCACAAACTAGAATTTATTATGTTGACTTTGACTTTTTAGGGGTATCGCGCATCGCAAAGAGTCGAGGCGGCGTCGAGTCGCGGGCGTGCCTTGGTGACTTTGACTTATGGTCGATAATTGTATACCTAGAATCCCAGCGGCGCGCCGCTCGGTTTGGTATGATAAACAATTCGGTATGTCAAGTTTTTTTTTGGGGGGCTGAACCGAAAACCATTTCGAGACAATTGTCTGAATAATCATATTTTCTATGTCAGAGATTTTAAAATGAAGGGATTACAGATATTTTTAATAAAATAACGTCGTTTTTCGGTCCACGAGTGACGTCACTCGCTGCCCCTGCAAACTCCTTGGTAAACATAAAATCAACTTAAAATAACCGGCCATTAAGAAAAAAAAATACATTCACAATGTCAGAATTTGACATTTGATGATGCCGTATCTGTTTCCAGCATAGAGTTAGAAAGAGGAGGCAGGTTTTCATTTTTTTAAATATAGCAGTACCTAGGTCGTTTTTCTCCATGGAGTTCGAATTATTTTTTCTCCACCATTTTTGCACTTTGAAATTACAGATGAAAATAATTTAAAAATTAAATTTATATTGATAAACTCGATGAATCGCAATAAAAATGAAATAGGTGTCTTAAAATTATGTTCTCTAACCGTAAAAAATATAAAAATGAAGACCAAAAAAAAACTTGACATACCGAATTACCGACCGTATTTCAAGGTAGTAAAGGCGCGCGCCCCGACGCCGCCTCGACTCCTTGCGATAGATGCGCTTAACGCATTCACTGCCTCCCCCGTAAGCCTAAATAACCCAGGTGCCACTTCAAAACATAGAAAGCTGTGTGCCCCGAACATTTACAGTTGTTCAAAAAAATGCAATGCTTAGTGCCCTTGAACACTTATGCTTGTCCATATAATTCTTACGCTGGGTGCCTCTCGACACGCAGGATTGTCCGGTTTATTCCACTCAGTACCAACGAGTTAGTATGTTAGAGTGTCTTTTGTGGGACAAACCATGAAGTGCTAACAGGAATATACTTGTATTTCCAATAAAAAATGGACACGCAGAGTGGTCGAGAGGCACTGGGAGTATGTAAGGTGTTACCCATTGTTCCACTATATGTGTCGGGGGCATCCGATAAAAGATAAAGAAACCACTAGAGTTGACGGTGGCAGTGAATGTGTGGAACTCAAAACACCAGCAGCGGAGACCAGACAGGATTGGCGAGTACTCCACCGACAATAGCGAAGCTTTTAAGGGGCTATCTCCTGGTTTTACCATGAAATTGGGTAACTTTGTAACCATTTTATTCATTAACTATGGCAATTTTTAAGCTGAAAAATAAACTGAACCATCTGCACGATATGAGAATGGTGTGGTTTTTCTAGAAATTTTATTTACTGAATAAAACCAAAGAAAAGGGAATCTAAAGTCACCCCTTTTTTTCCATTTGTAACCATTTTACTCTTACATTTTATACAAAATTTACAGCATTGTTCACAACACAATTTAGAATGATGTGGTTTTCTCTTTTTTTCGAAATTAATATTAAATCATCCCATTTTTCAAAGAAAACTTCTAAATTCTGACCTGAGCTCGTTCGCATCGATTAGTATGGAGAATCGTGGTCCGAGGCGTATTTCCGTTGTATACAAGGCCAGAACGCAAGGGTGTGAAACTAATCGAGTATAGTTTGGAATACAAGACTCGCATGGATGTCTTCCAAATTCGTGTATATTTCGGAATCGCAGATGGGCATAACAGCATTACAAAATATACTTGAGCAGTTTCCTATGGCTGCGTACTGGCCTTGTATAGAACGGAAATACGCTGGTCCGAGGATGATACGCCTTAAATACGAGGGTGACGAAATTGTTAACAACTGTCTGTTAACAAAGTACTAACCGCAAAATATTATTTGAAATGAAATATAATTTACCAGTTCGGATATAAATAGTGGTGATATATTAAGGATATTTTCCAGTGTAGGCTTAGCTGTCAAGGCCGATATACAACATGAAACTGTGCAAATTGTTAATTTTTCTTGCCTTTTTTGTGCATACGGTATCATGTCAAAAAGAAGGGAGTCTAACATTCGTTATAGATAACACCTCCTCGATGAAAACTGATATAGAGCATGTGAAGCGCGGAGTTGATAAGATCATGGACGTGATCCTTGAGAAAAAGTCGAGTCAAATCGAAGATATTGTACTAGTCAGATTCAATGACCCACGTAAGTCAAATTAGTCATTTTCTGTTTAAATCTGTGGTTTAAATCCTGCTTTACTTTCACTATTGTTTGAATTTGGTACTAAAATGTTAAAAAGTGTTTATACAGGGTCCAACTTAATATCCAACATCGAAATCGCGAAAAAAAATCAGCTGTCCCATACATTTTGCTCGAGTCGGTTTGTAGTTTTGTATGGGAGAGCTGATTTTTTTTTCTCGATTTCGATGTTGGTCCCATAGAGAAAGTTGTTCAATTTGATGGTCTGATCATCACCTTAAAAAAGTGTCAGCATATCAAGAAGGACCCTATATGTCTGTCTCCCTTGGAGAATAAAATCATGATCATGATTATGTTTAGCCCAGACTGTAAGTGATGGATGATGAATAAGAAGATGATGATAAATTGTGTTTTAATTTCAGACTATGAAAAATTAATTACTACAAGAGACAGAAATGAATTGAAAACGGTTTTATACAATTTACGAGCAGGGAACATAGGAATGTTGAATAGGGACTGTCCCGAGATGGCTTTACATGGAATCAAACTTGCACTGGAAAGTAGTAAAGACAATTCACACCTGTTCGTGTTTACGGACGCCAGCCCTAAAGACTTTGAACTTACTAAAGAAGTAATTCAACTTGCTCAGAAGAAAAGCAGT
The DNA here is from genome assembly GCA_963693445.1 of Agonopterix heracliana. Lineage (NCBI taxonomy): Eukaryota > Metazoa > Arthropoda > Insecta > Lepidoptera > Depressariidae > Agonopterix > Agonopterix heracliana. Next base: position 9,388,866 of record OY856321.1, read on the forward strand.
CAGGTGCGTTGAACAAATTGATAATTTTTTTTTTTGAGCGCTGGCTGCTATTTTGCGCAAAGGATCAGCCTTGCGATCCAAAAAGGCAACGCTGCCAGCCTCCTGGGCACACTGCCCCGAGTCGGCGCCTTAGAGGACATTTTTTTCCTTTAAGTAGCCTAGGTGTTTTCATTCATTTTGTGTTACTTATATTTTAGTTGTTATTGTTATTTATCCTTACCGTTGTTTAATAAATTCTACCTGTGTACTTAATTGATAATTGAGAATAACTTTATGAAAAACTTTGTCATAGGGATAGGACGATGTTGTAAGTTTTTTGTGCCCATAATACTGAACAACTTTCCCTTAGAAACCCATACTAAGTTATTAAAAAAAATTCACTGATTTCGTGCCTCACACGACTATCGAGCTTATTGGAAATGAATAGCTGTGGAAATTCGAAAAAATATTGTCGGTGAGCGACGAGAAAGTTGGGTTAAGGAAAAGGTTACAAAATAAAACTATAACGTTGAATAATTATGTTGTTCTGACTTTTTGACTTTTTCCAAAAAGGTTAGGCTACAGGGCAAACCCTTAACCCGATCGTCTTTGTTTGAGGCTCAAATTGTAGCCGACTAAATTGTCCAGACGAGTTTTACTAAAATTAATTTGATTTTACTATTTCGGGCATAATTTTTTTTCGGTTTTGACGTTCTCGAATAATTCTTATTGCACCTTACAGTTCTAGTAAATACGCGTCTTTTGAGTCTTTTTTGAATATCATGTCTTCACAACTCTCCAAGATATAAGGGGATCGCACTATTTCGTGAAATCGGAGCCTACACTGGATCGAACGAAAAGATAATTTCCAATGTCAACATTGTTTGCCTGTCCAATTATTGTCCATGCTAAATGCTACCATCTGATCGAACGTTTGTGTGAAAGGTGGAAATTATTTTTTCCAAATTTTCTTTTATTCTTTTGGGAAAATTGTTGAGTATTATGAGTAAAATCACAAATTAAAGTAATGCTACTGTCTACCCTAAGATCCTGTATATCAAACAGTGCATTATGACCGTACTAGTCGCCTAGCCTTGCAGCTGATAGTTACCAAAATACCTCTTATCTCTTAGCTTAGACTATAAGAGTGTACCGCGGTGCAACGCGAGCTTGTATGACGCTGGTTTTCTGGGGCCTAATTCTCCTATTTTACACATTACTGGTTCTGGTTCGTATTGTAATCGGTTCGTAATGACGTCACTTTTTAAAATGGAATTCTGTTGACATATTTTTATCTTGTTCCAATCTCGTTCCGTTGACATTACATACTATTTAGTGACTTTTGGTATTCTACTGTATCGTAACGTGATTGTAAACGAGGAAAGATCGTACGTAAGAACATTGTAAGTAACTTTGACGTTTGTTTTAACCAATGTTATTACGATTTCTTGCCCTTAGAGCTGTCAAAATAAAAGTTAGTCGTGAGGTACTTTTTTACAATCGGTTTACGAACGTTAAAAATTGTTGGAAAAAAAATTTTTTTTTATGCTCTCCTACCATCTGCGTCAAACAGCCACTAAATACAAACCCTGATTTTGGTACCAAATTGAAAGCAAACTTAGTTTTCATCACTATTAGCTTCTTCCAGCCCCCACTATGTTGTATCCTGAGATAGGCCTACTAGTGGAGGCTCTAGCCCAACTGCAACACGCGCGCCCAATTCACCTACTTATCCCTCAGAATATTGTATCTTTATCGTATCTTAGTTTTCTCGTGGTTGAGAACATTTCATATCATCTTATAGATCATTGGTACATACGGCGACACATCAAGCTATACTTAACCAAAATAAGCTGGCCACGCTACGTTACACGTTACTCCTGCTACGCGCGTTCAGCTTACTTTGGTTTTGTATAGCTTGATGTGTCGCCGTGTGTACATAGCATAGCCTATACCGTATCTGCGAATTCGAACCCGTCCCATAATTTTATTACTGAAAGTTTCTGTAAAACACAACTGACGCTCCGAATATTTACGTTGTGTTTTACAGAAACTTTCAGTAATGACGCTCCGAATTTTTAATTTGTTGGTGTTTACGTTGAGTGCAATTGTTTAGTTTGTTTGATTATGTAATACTGTTGAGTCATATGAATGAAAGTGTTGGTATAGGGTAGAACTTAGAATCGACCGACCATCCGACCACATGACCAGAAAAGTGCTAGATATCGATACTGAACCCCGAGGACGAGGAAGACCCCGAATTACATGGATGTCCTTAGTAAATAAGAACCTCAAAGAAGCCCAAGTCAACAACGAGACGACCCAGGACCGAGCTGCCTAGAGACGTATGACACGGAGGGCCGACCCCAAATAAAATGGGAACGGGCAAGGCCAAGAAGAATAGGTTAGAACTTAGAATGTAGAACCGACGGGCTTGTATGAAAATAATTGTATGGATGTAAATAAGGCGAAAGATGCATGTCAGGGTCGCAGAGTATACACCCTGGAATCGAGATCGTTCTGAAGCCGGAAGACGGTACTTCAGACCATCAAACTGAACAACTTTTGCTACGGAGCCAATAGCGATATCGCGAAAAAAAAACTGCAGTTCCATAGAAAGTGCAATTAGCTTCTTGACAAAAAGGTATGAAATAGCAGGTTTTTTAAAGATTTAAAAGTTGGTTTTACAGTGGTAAAAGTACAATTTGATGGTATTAACACTCTGTTCCTACTTCAAAACGACCCCGATTTCATGGTGTATAATGACGCATCCTAGTCTTTGTCTACCCCAGCAGGAAAGAGGCGTGATTCTATAGATAGATTAATATACTTTATTATCGTTATCGACATTATCATGCAAGTTGAAACAAAGAGGTTTTAAAACAAAAAAGATAAATCCTTCCAAATAACATCTTTTTCGCAAGAAGCTTTATGCTTTACTCTGGAAAAAAAAGTGCCTATAGATAAAAGTGAAGTGCGTCAATGTCAATTAGTAAAATATTGATTTTTATGTTTACACCTCAGACAAAGAAAAATTTCTAAATAAGCTCGACGATTTGAAATTTTGATAAGAAAAGGCAGCAAGGCATTTGAACCAATTTACAGACAAGTTTACATTCCATTCTCTGTTACAGAAAATGTACAGAACTTACAGTAAAATAAAAATAAAATCGAATACCTATTATAAAAATATATTCAATAACAATACACGGACTTGAAAGAAGAAATATAATATTCTAACAAAGATGTAATAAGGAGCAAGAATATTCAACAGAGATTGAACCAAGAGTCTTAGATACGAGTATGATATTAATAAGAAGTCATGTTTAGTTTGGTGATTGATCTTATTATTCAAGAAGTGGTTTGTGTCAGTATCCAGAGTTGATCCAGAGTTCCATCGTGTCGCCAGCGATTAAACTATCTTAGTATACTTAATTGGTACTTGAACTATTCGTCATCATCAAATCATTTCGATGGGGTTAAAAATCTTCAAGTGTATTATAATATAACGCCGCCGCCGCCCTTAGTGTCGATTTCGAACGAAGACAAATGCTGTAATTAAAAAAATACTAAATAAAACATAAATTAAATAAGTTGGATTGTTTTATTCACTAAATCCAATTTCCAAGATACATATTATATTTTACAATAGTAAACACTTGTCACTGTTTTCCAATTGTTTTCATAAATTTACTTAACTATTTGTTTCAATTATACAAAAATATAGGTGCTGCATAATGAATTGTGTAGGTTAATCACTTCTACTATGTGTTATTGGAGAGGTGAAGAGGTGATTCACGGTGTAAAAAGATCACCGAAGTTGGATAGGTAGGTCTTTTGGATGGGTGACCGTTTTAGTGTTATTTAATTTATGAAGCCTCCGTCCGTAGTCTAGCTAGAAGGTTATTACTCGCATATTAAGCACACAACTCCCCATGTTCCGGATAGTTGAAAATACACGACAGTAGGTATCTATTGAAGATAGAATTAGCAACGAGGTGGTCCTGCAGAGGGTGAATAAGAGATTAGAAATCCTAAAAACTATAAAACCTTGGAAATGACAGCACTTCGGTCACATTATGAGAAGTGATATTTAAATATAAACTTCTCCAGATTATTTTGCAGGGGAAAATTTTGGGAAGAAGAATGCCTGGTAGAAGAAGGTCCTTCTTCTACCAGGCCTGGCTTAAAAACCTATGTGAATGGTTCGATATGAACACCACCTCACTGTTCAGGGCTGCAGTCTCCAGGGTCTGAATAGTCCTAATGATAGCCAACCTCCGATAGGAGATGGCACCATAAGAAGAAGAATATAAACCTACCTATCTGTTCGTTAAGTTAGATCATAGGTCAACGAAGACGGTGGCAGAAGATAACTAGATATGTACTAGCTAGACAGTATACCTCTGACTTGCCTCCATGCATCCGCTTTGGGCAAGAGAGTAGAGAGGTAGAGAGTAGCATATTCCTTGGCTAGAGGTCTACTTTCATAAATGTAGATGAGAGGAGGCTTCTGGCAGAAGAATACGTACCTAATACTTCATCTAAAAAGTCATGGTACCTGAAAATGTATTGTTTTCCTCATGTTTTCCTTTGCATGATATGAAATAATTTTATCTGACGCTTTGGTTTTGAATGAATTTTGACACGAATTTGACAGAGTAGGCATGCCAAATAAAACAGCAGAGGTAAGCAACCTTTCAACTTCGTGATAATATTTTGGAAACAGGAATTGAAATCAGAATTTTGTTATTTTGTAAAATGTTAACGGTTATTTAGTGTGTGCATTTTAAGTACTTTAACTTTTTATTTAAAAACAATTGCCCAATGAACAACAAACTGTTTCGTATTTTGCGTTGTCTCTTTTTCTAGGATTAATCTGATTTTAACTATGTATTTTTAAGTGTCTATGTACGGAAACCTCAACGCGCGAGTCCGGCTCCCACATAGCCGGATTTTGAATGTCTGGTATTAGAGTTGAAAGATGGATAATTATGTATATTAGTATTTTTTTAGGAAAATATTTGATTTAGGTACTATGATGAAGCTAGAAGGTATATTTGATATACCTTCTAGCTTAAAATAAAAAAATCCAACTAAGTAATAACAAAAATAATTATAAGCACTGACAAAAAACTTTCAGTACCTAACGGAACTGTGTTATACAAGGTGTTACAAAAATACAAATAAACCTTTAAGGGGGTGGTGTAGACCATCAAACTGAACAACTTTCACTATGGGACCAATATAGAAATCGCGAAAAAAAATAATTATGTTCTATACTCTACAAATCGACTAGAGCTAAAATATGTATGGGATATGAAATTATTTTTTTCGCGATTTCGATGTTGGTCCCATAGAGAAAGTTGTTCAGTTTGACGGTCTTAACAACCCCCTTAAGAGTTTCAAAAATTTATTCTTACTTATGAAACATCCTGTATAATTTATAATATAATATTATCAACTCAAATTAAAATAATTATTCAGAATTGTTACGATCGTAACCGTATTATACACGGTGTGCGGAAAAGTACGAGTATCATTAACCTTTAAGCCACATATTCTACCCATCAAACTGAAAAACTTTAACTATGGGAGCAAATCTGTCAGAACGAAAAAAAATCAGCTGCCTCATACTAAACTGCAATACCTACTCGACACAAACGAATGGGACACCAAATTATTTTTTTTATTTCAAAGGTTTGCTCCCATTCTAAAAGTTGTTCAGATTGATGGGTAGAGTAAGTATGTGGTTTGAAGGTTAATGATACTTTTCCTTCCACCCTGTAAAGAATATTCAACATTTTTATCATTTTCAAAGTCCCTTCCACCCTAAGATGTTTTTACTTCCACCTCGTTGTGTTATATATTTGAACTGTTGAATTTGAACTGTTAGCTTTCGACTATATTAACACATTTGTAACATTATGATGTGCAATCACGGACTTGAAAGAAATACTTTTAAGTCTATGTGTGCAATAAATAAATTGAAATTGAAATATTTGTTTTAAACAGAAAAATTTCCGGAAAACATATTTTATTCGCACAGCAACCAATCGAAAAAAATGTATGTGCAATAATTTCAATACAACAAAAATATGCTTACCTATCTATTATTTTTACAATCCTACAAGAAATAGGTAACTAACAATAATTAAAAATGTTTCTACCCCTGCTTCGGTATTGAATCGTGATCGGATGGGGTTTGTACGTAAAACAACGCTACACACAATGTTCATCCGTTTCCTCTACGATCACGTTATAAAAAAAATAACATCTTTTTTTTACCCGAAAACTGTCAAATTAGTGTCAAAATAACGGAACTGTTTCGTATTGTAACACAAAAATCGTTAGCAGAATTAGGCCCCAGGTAGGATATCTAATCTGTGTTGCAGGCCGAGTGCGGATAAGCTTAGTCAACGTTTTTTCAAGCCCTTTTTTAGGTCACTGACTTAGCTTAGTATGTTGAATTTGAGTTTAAGCTTAATTTGAAAAAATGTGCACGTCTATTCATTTTAAGTACCTATACCTAACTTTTTGTGAACCCTTACAGGTGGTGTTCATTATTACTGAAGGACACCATTGTGGAGAGAGACCCCATAAGTTTAATCCGTATTACGAAATAGCAAATGCTACTTTTGGACAAGTCTTGAAAATTAATGTGAAGACTGAAATTAAATCGGTAAGTCCACCTCAACGACTACATTCTGAGATCGAAGGCGCTCTTACATTTATTCGGCGCAGACTACCCAATTTATATACCTACTCATAACTTTTGATTGAGTGAATCGATTGCGATGAAATAGAGCCAATTTGTTAATCCAAACTAAGCCCTTTTGTGTAATTCCGGAAATAATCAGCTCCAACGAACCAATTCGGGAAGATCGCCCTTTAGACACCGTATCTGAAATAAAATTCAAAATATTCTTTTAAAAAGACGTGTTTAATAGTAAAATTATTAATTATTAGGTACCTATATCGGAATTGGCGTGACTACCCTTAGTGGTGTCACGTTATTAATGTAAAAAATAAATTTAAAAATATTATGAAACTTCCTTAAAGTTTTATGCATGCAGAGTTAGCCTACAAGAATACCTACACTTAACATTATAATCCGTGTAGGTACCATTGTGAATGTTAAATTATTGTGTGATGTTGGCTTCCTAATAAATTAAATAAAAAATTTAGATATTTGTAACATACGAGTAAACTTGATCTTTCAGATAATAGCAGATTACATTGCTGAAACCTGTTCCGGGGAAAGGACAGTATTGGTACAGACAAATATACCTGCATATAGGAAACAGCGAGTTTCGGTAAGAGGAGCACACAAATAATAGAACATTGTATTTTGACACCTAAGTCTCTAGACAGTCTTAAAAGTCCTATTCAATTTCAATTTTGTTTGCAGTTCGATATTGACGACCAAACGGAGTATGTGATTATTTCTGCTTCTGGAAATAGTGTTGAATTGGATTGGAGACAAATCCGCAGCTTTCAAGGCAAAGTCAATGAAATAACTTGGCTTGATAATTTTAAGGTACTTTTCTGAAACTGATGTTTTGAACTTTATAATCATCTAAGTACCTACGATCTTTATAGATCTCATGATCGATGTATCATTGATAATAATGTCTTCACTTGATTTGTAGAGCATGCAATTTTTATGCACTGTTCTGAAGACAGTCTTATGATAGTCCGGTAAACACAACTTTTGGGTACTTATAAGAGGTTTTTAACACAATACTTGACACAATATGTACTTAAAAAAACTTTTTAGCACTTACCTTTCGTTTGGACCATTTATATAAATATTAAATTATGATGATTCGACATTGTACTATTTGACATAATAATATTAAAAGTTGTGTTTAAAACTAGGCGGTGAAGCTCATAGTTCACAACCCAGGAAAATACTCAGTGACAGTTTGGGGTGCAAGCACTACCTCTGTCATTGTCTACGGAAGAACGAACTTCAAGTTTCACTACGGATTCTCGTTGTCACCGGTGCAGTCCCTAATAAATACAGCCAAGAACCCCACCGCAGGTAAGCAGTAGCTATAAGTACGTAAGTAAGCTTAATCAACGTCAAGCCGGAATCGGGTGGTAGGCCAAATCATAATAGTTACCAGAAAAATTAAAAATTAAATCTAAGTCATGAATTTTTTAAATCACCTATAGGCTTTTCTAATGTACATCCTGTGATAGTTTTTTAGCTCCTTTTGCTGCAAATCTTCTCAATTTTATTTTTCATATTTAATCCTGAATAGTGGCTAATCTAACCTGTTGCTTGGAATTCACAGTACATTTTCTCGAAAAAAATTGGCTATAATGAAAAAAAAAAATATATGGATTAAGTAGATTTTTTTTCTGGTAACTATTATGATTTGGCATATCACCGGATTCCGGCTTGACGTTGATTTATGGGACAACCTGTATAAAAGTACCTATACATATTTGGGTAGTTACAAAGCTGGACACGTAGAACAATGGTTTAAATAGAAGAACCCGATGAAATTTTAGTTAAGAAAAGGAAGAAAAAAGCAGACTAATACAATATACAATAAGAATTAAATACAAAAAGTATAATTATTTGAGTTTAGATTTGCACTGCAATTATTTGAGTAAAAGATAAATTTTAATGTTATAATGAGTACCTACCTATGTAATTAATGAAGATAAAGTAATTTTGAAATATGTTTCTTCTAGGAGAAAACCATCTGTTGGCAATATCCGTGAATGACCCTGATGAAGCTGTTTCGGTAGAATCTGTAGAATTGCTGGATATGAATAAAAACGTTCTTAAGAACTTATTACTAAATAGACAGTCGCCAGATTTTTATACCACAAAGTTTTTTCTACCTCCAATCTCCACATTCTTGATTGCGGTAAGTGTAACGATATACAACGTGTTAATGAATTAACGCAAAACTAGAAAGTAGTTTGTTTCGAATCGAGAGCTGAATCGAATTATCATGGTTTCAACATAGGTAATTTTTTTCAAGATATTAAATAATTCGTTTGTAAAATTTAAAATTTACTAAACTCGATCTCAACCCACTTACTACCAAAACAAGATTCTTAAAATGAATCCATTAGCACGCTAGCAAGCGCTAGCGCAACATTCTCTTTCGTTGCTGAAATGATAACAAATCATTTGCCTCAAAACTTAAAATACGAATAACATTAAATTTTAAGTATAAAAATAATGAAATTATTGTTTTAATCTATTATTTTGTTGTAAATCAGTTGGGGCGTATGAGGTTTTGCGCTTATTCATTAACACATTGTTGTATAAATTCTGATAACTCCTCATCTGCCTCTGTCGTTCCTACTGCTGGAGCATATATCGTGATAGATCCAATGATTTAATATGTTACTAGTGTTTTCCCGCGACTTCGTCCGCACAAATTATATACCAGATTTTAAGTCAGATCATAATCTATCAAACAAAAAAAGTTTCCTCAAAATTGGTTCATTAGTTTTTGCGTGATGCGCGAACAAACAAACAAACTCTCAATTATGTCAATAGATGGCGCTGCACGTCATTTAAATCGCGCTACCGAGTGTTATTTGAGTTTATATGAAGTGAACCGCTACTTTTTTATTCCTCAAGATTTTACGGTTTTATAATAGTTAAGACTATAGATCTATGGGGACGATGTAATGTATACCTACTACGCGTGCCCTGCGAATTGGTAGACTTCACATAATGTAGTGAATATTCAAATAGTACTTAAAATTTCTCCTCATCCAACGGTTCTGCTTTAAGTTTTTACGTCTAAGGTGTTCCTACCATCTAATTCTGCACTGTATTTCCGGTAGGACGAGTTTTGGGCTTAATTCTTGTCACGCTGTACAATGAAAATCGTTTGGGAACTCTGATGGTGGTGACAATCATAGGTTATGAATGTGCCATACCGGGTGTAAGTAACAGCTTGGAAAATACTGAAACGGTGAATTCAGACCATCAAACTGAACAACTTTCACTTTAGAACCCCTCAGGAAACGTGAAAAAATGAGTCGAGTAGGTACCACAGCTGTTTAAATTGAGGAAATGATTTTATTCGCGTTTGCGGTCAGCGTTTCAGTATTTGTCAGGCTGTCGCTTACACGATGTATTTTTAATATGTCTGCACGTCGGGGAACACAGTGGTGAACTTAACTAGGTACATATTATACAGGGTGTAAGGGACAGCCCTCCGCAAACTGAAACGGTGAACTCAGACCATCCAACTGAACAACTTTCACTATGAAGCCTACCTCAGGAAACGCGAAAAAAAATCAGCTGTCCCATACATTTGGGTCGGGTAGGTACGGCAGTTTTGTATGGGACAGCTGATTTTTCGCGTTTCCTGAGGTAGGCTCCATAGTGAAAGTTGTTCAGTTTGATGGTCTGAGTTCACCGTTTCAGTCTGCGGAGGGCTGTCCCCTGTCTTGATAAGATAAAGATATTTATTTTTAAGTAATCTAAAGGTACCTATAAAAAATTATGAGGTAATGCTAAAAAATCCTAACTGAAATTGTATTATTTGCAGGTGTTAGGAAAAGGAAAATATTCACATAAGCCTGTCAAAAGAATTTCCAAAACTCCGATCCAACCAAGAATGGAAGATTTTGGTAAGTTTGTAGCTTACTAGTTGTATCTAAAAAACAATATCAAAATTTAAGACATTGGATTCAGGATTGGATGGATTGGATTTGGATGGATTCCGAGTTGAAATCATAATAAATTCATCATCACATACCTACTTTACTTTAATCTAATCCTAAAATAATAAAGTATCAACGTAGACAAGGCTGAATAAACTACCTTACTGATTTTGTTGTTTGTATAATTATGTGTGTAGAACAAATTTGTACACAAAACTTAAGACGCTGTTATCCGGTCGAGGCCGTTTTTTGAACACGAACGAAAGTGTTTTAAACTGTGTTTTAAGGTCTTTAAACCAATTATGTCTTATTTAAGGATCTGGCTGATAGGCGACCGTTCTCAATTACACGATTAGATTAAGTCTAATAGATAGAAAAAAATCTCAAAGTTACCCCTTTTTGTTATGTTTTTTTCAATACTATGATTAAACTGCTGATATTAAACTTTTTATTCTTGTACTTAACTAAATACATTAAATATTTCTAGTGAACTCCGTAGAATTTTGAGCTTAGAAACACCCATGAGCAAAGATATTGATAAAAAACACATTTTCATCTCTCATACTGGTCATTGTTTATCTATGAAGCGGGTTGAAAGTGAAATATTTCATCCCTAGGGATGAAAAGTAATTTAAAAAAAAACCTACATCTAATACTGGGCAAAGGCAGAAAATTATACAGCCACACTTCGATAAAATTATATGAATTCTTATTTCTTTATAATGATAAAGATAAATAAATTTGAATTTGAATAGATGTTAATTTAAATAACATTATTTTTTGTTGTTTGGAGACTTTTGTAAAAATTAATTAAAGACAGAAAAAAGTGATGACGATTAAAACCTTAAAACCGACTCAAAAAAAAATGGCGGGCTGGCTTAAAAAAAAAGAGCCAGATGCGCGAAAAAGAAAAAAAGGGAGGGAAAGGGAAATGTTGCTAATTTTTCGGATCCGTTTCAAACGTGTAAAAATCACCCGGAAAGTCTATTGTCTCACTCTAGCATACACAATCTTCGTATATTTTTTCTCCTTCGTGTTGGCAACCAGAGTGATTGCCAAACGTTTTGAAACGTAGCCTAAAATGAATTCATCGAGCGATTCAGAAATTTATTTTGCATTATGTATCTAATTTTTGTTTTCTTTCCTCGTATTCGAAATGAAAAGCAGAGTGTTTAACTCTGGAGAAACTCACCCATTTCACACTCGAATTATGGCGCCCCTCACGTTCCGTTCGGGGCGCCAAACATCTCGTGTGAAATGGGTGACTTTCATCACTTGGTTAACAATCTACTATTTTTTGCGATCCTTCTTTCAATTGGAGCGGGATTGCTAATTGCAAACTTATGCTTGCAAGAAAGAGACGCTTGCACTTGGATAACCTGGCCTTAAACTTTAAAAATCCTTTTTTTAATCTGCATCTTTTAGAGCCGGTAGTGACAGTCGACCAAATAAAGAACAACTATGAATACAACAGTAAACTTTCTTTGAATTGTAATGTAAAGGGACACCCTAAACCACAAATACAATGGATAGAAAAAAATGGAAACATTATAAAGACTGTGGTGAGTATACCTATTCTACTAGTTTTGTTTAAAAGAAGTGTGTTGTAGAGTTTCTGGCCGCATCTTCTCTACAACGGAACACCATCCGAAGCGGTGGTAGAATCAAAAATGACGTCAGAAAGTTATCTATGTGATATTATTTTAAATAAAAAAAAAATGATTTGATTTGATTTGCCTTAATATTATAAATATTATGTAATGTTGGATGTTGGGTGTTTGGATTAAGCGCCGGCATAAAAAACGATGTAAGGCCTGACTAGGAAAAAAAAACTCGCCATGTTGCGGAAAATCATTGGAACTAATTTTTGTACCTGAAAAATTTTCATTAAAGGTTATAGTCGATTGTAGCGCCCCCAAAGCAGGTTTTTTATTTTTCTGGACAGGCTTTACCTATTGCTGTACCTATTGTAAAAATTGTAATTTAATACACGAGTCAATCTTGGTGTAATTATAGTGCATACTCTAAGGTAAAACAACAAATACCTAATAAAAACCGGTCAAATGTGTAACGGGCTCGTGTCAAGAATCCAAAAAAAATGTTTTGATATTGTATGGTGGTACAGAATCCTCTTAGCCCGAATCCGACTCGCACTTTGCCGCTTTTGAAAGTAAAGTAAACACAGACAAAATCTCCGCCAGGAAAAAGTGTTTGAAAAAAAACAGACTGAAAAACTAGTTTTTTTTTATTGAACAATCAATATAACACAAGAAATTAAACCCTTCCCACGAAAACCTGTTTGGGTTTATATATATATGGGCGTTCACGTTCGCGGACCAAATATTAGTATAATAAAAATTAATTAAAAAAAAATTAGTGTAATATTATAGTAGTTGTGGCAATGCCTCTAGGTACAAACCTAGACAAAAATTTAAACATGATGAGACATTTTCGGGAAACAGTGTTGTTCCATGCAGTTTTAAGTAAATAATAAAAAAACGTTTGTTTGAATAAAATATGGTTTTTAAATGACGTACCTAATAATATCTGTTATTTCAGAATATTAGGGAAAACCCTCCATACGAATATAGTCACCAGTTAACAATTGAAAAGTTAAAGAAATCACAGCGTTATACATGTCATGCCCAAAACTATCATGGGAGAAATAGTAAAAATGTTTTTGTAAATGTTGATTCACCATTTTTGGTTACGAAACATCTAAAAGGTAAGCGCAATATGGTTTTTTGAAACATAGTAGGTAATTTGGTTTTTTTTCTCTATTTATTTATATGGGGGCTTTTAACCCTGAGGTTATGTTAGCAATTTGGCTTTGAAATTAAATGTTTACCGGTCAACAAGAAGTTTTACTTGTTACTGTTTATATAAGGTAAATCTAATTAGTTGGCGAAATTTAACAAACGCATTTTGTATTTGTTACTAAGTACAATTGCGTGTTAATGACCCGCCGCCCAGTCATATGATTTACAGGTCAATGTCCGCCCGCGCCCCACGCACTGCAGCCTTACGTACTATAATAATATCGGTTATCATTAACAAGTGCCGAGGTTCAGTTTCGCCAACTAATTTTAAATAACCTATATCCTATATTATTTAGTTATGATTTATTCCAGAAACTTAAATACAAATTATTAATTATATTATTTGAGAACAGTGTTTACAATCGGTACAAAAACCTGCATTACATTGACCATATGACTCGCGCGGCCAAACCTATTGCGTTTGTTAAGTTTCACCAAATAATTCGATTTAACCTTATGTAAATCAAAAGAGGGTCCTTAATATTATGCTGACGATTTTTAAAGGGATGATCAGACCATCAAACAAAACTTCTCTAATGTATTGTGTTGTGACCAACATTGAAATATTTAGCTAAATAAATTTCTGATTATAAACATGTTACAGCCATGTTGTGCTATTTCGAATCAAATTAAAGATAGAAAAATTTCACGCACGTCCCCTTAAGACGTAACAGATTGAAAATTTCGTTCTCTGGGTAGTGGGCTCGGTGGTGTAATTGGTTAGCACGTTTCCCCGGTTTGGAAGAGCGTGGGTTCAAGTCCCGCCCGAGACAAATTTTTCAATCTTTAATTTGAAATAAATTTCTGTTTCATACAAAACTGAAAACCTTCACGACCCAAATGTATGGAACAGCAGATTTTGTTGCGATTTCGACGTTGGTATAGAAAAAGTTGTTCAGTTTGACGGTCTGATCTTTCCCCTTAAAACAGTCAGCAGAATACTAAGGACATTTTTAACCTATTTTCAACGAATAAAATACATGATTATGGTTATGATCACGACCTTATATTGATTTATTTAAATTAATGTGAAGCACATAATGAAGTTAAATATTAAAAAGTAAAATAAATAAAAACATGTCAGCTTGTTGTTGACCGGTAAAACTTTAACATACTATAATTATGATTAAACCCATGCAACAACAGCAAACTTAAAAATGTAGTTGGCAGGTTGTAGCAAAGCGTTTGATGTTTCCAGATAATGAAACTATGGTAGTGAGCTTACATTCGTTATCTTATGTATGTATTATACAAATTATTAATATACCTTTTAAAGACCTGGTCATGGAATTCAGAATGTGACCTTATTTAGCATTATGCATTTGTTTTTGTAATCCGCAGATGTAACGAACGTTGCTTACGATAAGGAAATTGAATTAATTTGCGACATCAAATCTAAATTTCCAATGAAAATAACTTGGTGGAGGAATGGTGTGGAAGTTACTTCACACATATCAAAAGACGGAACAAGACTAACGATAAACCAAGCAAACATACAAGATCAAGACGCTTATGTTTGCCAAGCTGAACTGTTAGAAGATGGTTTGATACAAGCATATGAAACAAAATTAAAAATAAAAGGACTGAGTAAGTTATCATCATCATTATCAATAACTATATAGAAGAGAAACGACAAAATTTGATGTGTTGTAAAAGTTAACGTTAAAACTCATTGTGCAAAGTAGATTCAACTTAATTTTAAAATGACGAAGGATTCATTGAGTACGATTCAACTGCAGGGCAAATAAAATAAATAATAAATAAATATCTTGGACATTGTCACACAAATTATCTAATCACATTTAAAGTTCCAGAATCTAGACTGGGCTTGTATTATGATAACTAGACTACGATATAGACATATATAGATACAAACATCCATGACTCGGGTACAAATATTCATACTCGTCATACAAATATTTGTACCTTACGGGATTCGAACCCGCGACCCTCGACACAGCAGGCAGGTTCACTACAGACTGTCCTGTCGAGCCCTCTGATATATGAAAATAAGAGAGAGAGAGAGGAGAGGGGAAGCATATTATTGCAGAGAAGAGTATTGGTGTAGGAATGCTAATAATAATAAGACTATGTGTTATGAGTTAGTATTATTTTATGTTAAAAGTAAAAAAACAACAGCGAATTATTGTATTTTTCAAAATTTCGCCTTCTCGGTCCTAATTCTTGACAATTCCTCAGAACCGATATTAACTGTTGACCAAATAAAGAAGACTTACGAATACAGCAGTACACTTTATTTGAATTGCAATGTGAAAGGATACCCGATATCACAAACAGTATGGACAGATGGAAACGGAAACATTTTAAGGAATACGGTAAGTTTTTTTAAATAAACTGGGAAGAACATAAGGGCCCACTTTCTCGAAATATGCATGTATCTTAATCGTTTCCATTATAACGAACTAGGTCTTTTTCTATGCACGTCATTTTACAACGTTGTCATTTTCTTATCAAGACATTTTATGAGTAGGTCATTACGCTTTATATCGGAGGAAATAGTTTAAAAACAAGTGATAATAAACATAGTTGTATTGGAGAAAATGTTACATAAAAGCAGCATAATCTGACACTTTCGGGAAGTGGGTCGTTTTGTTTCATGCAGTAAGAATGAAAGTAAATTGCAGAAATGTTGGATATAAGAAATGTTATTTAAATGATGTATGTGATGAAGTCTAAAACATCGTAATCTTTTCGATTTTTTCAGATAACTAAGAAAAATTCTCTATACGACTATAGTTACCACAAAACAGTTGAAAAGTTAAAGAAATCACAAAGTTATACATGTTCTGCCGAAAACAAGTTTGGGAAAAATAGTATAAATGTTTATGTAAATGTTGCTTCACCATTCGTCGTTACTAAACATCTTGAAGGTAAAAAGAAGGGAGTTATTTGAAATTGACACATCGTAATTTGTCTCATTTTGAAATTAAATTAATGTTTACCGGTCAACAAGTTTTACTTGTTATTGTAATACAATTTTACTTAGTCATGTTTAACTGTGGGTCGTCCGGCAGCCAGGTGGGTTGACAACATCTGGAAAAGTATAGGCAAGACCTGTATGTGACTGGCACAGGACCGAGAAGAATGGCAAAATATTGAGGAGGCTTATGCCCTGCAGTGGGTAGATACATACAGGCTGAAAATGATGATGATGATGTTTAACTCTAAGAATGTGTTTTTTGATTGAAATAAATATGGTAAAAGCCTTGCTATAACATCACACTTAAAAAGATAGTTGGTAGTTGTAGCAAAGCGTTAGACTTTTCCGAATAATAGGATTATGGTAGTGACTTTATGTATGTAATCGTATGGATACCTACAGGGTGCAACTTAATATGCTGACACTTTTTTAAGGTGATGATCAGACCATCAAACTGAACAACTTTCTCCATGGGAACAACATCGAAATCGCGAAAAAAAAATCAGCTGTCCCATACATATTTTGGCTCGAGTAGGTTTGCAGTTTTGTATGGAGCGGTACATTTTTTTTTTCGCGTTTTGATTTTGGTGCCATAGAGAAAGTTGTTTAGTTTCATGGTCTGATCATCCTGTTAAAAAAGTGTCAGCATACTAAGAAGGACCCTATGTATGCTATATCATTAATTTCATAAGCGATATTTGAATACGAGAGCTCATAAAAATAATATGTTCATGACATTTAAAATGTGCTATTTGTTTTAGAGCTATGTGCACTGACCAGATTTTATTTTTGTATTCGACAGATGTAACGTATGTTTCTTTCGAAAAAGAAATTGAATTAATTTGCGACATAAAATCTAAATGGCCAATGAAAATAACTTGGTGGAAGGATGGTAAACTAGTTACCTCACATGTATCAAATGATGGAACAAAACTAGTGGTAAACAAAGCAAACCTACAAGATCAAGATACTTATATTTGTCAAGCTGAACTGTTAGAAGATGATCTGACACGATCATATCAAACGAAATTAACAATTAAAGAACTGAGTAAGTAATTCTGTTTAGTAAATAATAATATGATACAAAACAAAATAGAAAGAGAAACAACAGAATGTAATGTGCCTGCATTAAAAAAATAACATTAAAACAGCTTTTCTAAAGTTGATATTATAAGGCTTATTATTTTTAAGTATATCGTAACGTAACGTATTCATCCAGTAGGATGCAATTGCTGGGCAAATAAGAGAGAGGAGGGCATATCCTAGTACATCTCTTTGACTGATTTCTAGAGGAATCATAGCAAGTTTCTGTGATATGACGTAACTGTGTGTTAAATAAGTGTTAAAAGCTACAGCTTGTTTTCCAAATTTTGGCATCTCGGTCCTTATTCTTAACAATTCCTCAGAACCGATAGTAACTGTTGACCAAATAAAGAAGACTTACGAATACAACAGTACACTTTATTTGAATTGCAATGTGAAAGGATACCCGATACCACAAACAATATGGACAGATGAAAACGGAACCATTTTAAGAAATACGGTAAGTTTTTTTTTAAATAAACAAGGAAGAACATAAGGGTCCAGGTTCTATAAAATATGTATGTATCCCAATAATTTTATAACGGATCAAATCGTTTGAAAACAAATAATATCAACATAGATTGGAGAAAATGTAACATAAAAGCAACATAATCTGACTCTTTCGGGAAGTTGGTCATTTTGTTTCATGCAGTAAGAATGAAAGTAAATTGCACAATTGTTGTATTGTTTTTTGGACATAGGACTTTATCTAAATTTGATGACAGCTGAAACATCGTAATGTTTTCGTATTTTTCAGATATTTAAGAAAAATACTCTATATGACTATAGTTACCACAAAACCGTTGAAAATTTAAAGAAATCACGAAACTATACATGTTTTGCCGAAAACAAATATGGGAAAAATAGTATAAATGTTTTTGTAAACGTTGATTCACCATTCGTTGTTATGAAACATCTTGAAGGTAAGCGGAATGTAGTTATTTAAAATCAACTCTAACCCAAAGAGTGACATTTTGGCTTAATTTTGCATGAAATTAAATGCTTGCCGGTCAAAAAGTCTTACTCGAAGAGGCAGTGACTTAGCTGACATTCAACCAACGATATTTTGTTGCAAACAATCTAATATTAAAAAGTTACATTAAACTTAATATTTATGTAGGTAGTAGGTACATATTTATAACTCAAATTAATGTTAATTTATTAACTAATATAAATTATTGTTTGAAAAAATTAAATGTTTGCCTTTTTTGCCATAAAATTTTTATATTATCATAATAATAATGATAATATTATCAGAGATCCGATAACCGAATGCATATTTACCTAAAGTTGAGGTGTTGGCTTTGGAGTGCACTTTTGTATCGAATAAAATGTTTTTTTTTTGTTTCTTTTTATAATTTTAAGAAGTCTTTGATTAGTTAATTCATTCCCAGACATCACGGAAAAATGTTTACCGGAAAAATTAATTATTATTTTTATATTAATTAATAGTTTTACTATGCTTCCATACTATGCATCTGATTAGTTATGTAATTCCCAGATATCCTGGCATCCCGAAAAATATTCAAAAAAGATGATTTTAACAAGCCGCTTCCATAATATTGTCATAGCCAAAAATAAAGTTTAGGTAAAATATGCATCTGAATATCAGATCTCTAACTCAGATGATTTAGTGCGTTCATACACGTTAACGCACTGACGGAGCAGCAAACGTCAGTCCGTCATTTGTGAAGCAAGGAGTTCTATGAAACCGCACGTAGAAGCACACACGGTGACGCAATTGACGCACCGGGTGTGCTCCGTCAATATGTCATCGTGTGTGAACGGACTGCCAAACCAGGGTCCTGGGTTCGAATCCCGGTTCGGTCATGGATGTTATATGTTCGTGCCGTTGTTGTATGGTTTCCATAATAAAAGCCTTTAGTGCCAGTTTGGGATCATTACAATGTATGTGCCTGTGAGCGTTATTTATTTATTTATTCAGAAAACAGATAGATTTTTTTTACATAAAATTCTTTGCTGAGATTTAAATACAAAAATTCGTCGTTGAAACACATACCTATACGTTTTTTTTTCGCATACGCTGGTAGAAGGAACATCAGTGTAACCGCGTATGAGATAGCGATATTCATAAAATGCTGTACAATTTAATATGAAGCAAGATGACTGACTCATGAGTACAAAAAAGTGGTTACGTCGATAAGGATAGCAATAAGTAGTGATCACATTTTTTAACTAGAGCGAATTTGCTATGTGCATCGCTTATTGAGTGAATATGACAAGACACGTGCTTCCTTCTAGTACTTTCTCTTTCTACGTTGAAACATAAGGGTTGAACTACATCACACAGCACAGCATAAAATTTTTCCGTCACTCCATCCTTTTCTGTCACTCAGGAACGTCATTTTCTAGAGCAAATAAGATAGACGAAACGCGATCGCACGCGGCCAATGTTCTTCACTCAGCTATAACATCAACCAAAACATTATTGCTATCTGCCTCCGTGGTCTTATGGTTAAGGGCATTGGGCTCTTGACACGGAGGTCGTGGGTTCGATTCCCACGGGGGGCACCTAGTGAAATGTCACTTTGTGCGTTTTTCCCCAGTTGGTTAGGACATTGCAGGCTGAGTCACCTGATTGTCTGAAAAGAAAGATGATTCCGTGCTTCGGATGGCACGTTCAGCTGTTGGTCCCGGCTACTATCTCTGGTGGTTGTAGTCGTTACATAAAAACCACGTCAGAGGCCGTAAGGCGGTTTGAATAAACTCTGACACCAGGGCTTGCAACCCACTCGATAAGAAGAAGAAGATTGCTATAAGGAGATTTATGAGGAAAACAAATATAGATGATAATAACTTTATTTTACAACTGACCAAAACAGTTTCAAAAACTATCTCATGCCCAACCCTTCCAGACAGTGTAGACCTCAACAGTTGGCGACTACGGGCGCACCTTTGCAAAGTTTTGCAAGAATGCAGAACGCGGTTCAATACGCAGTGAACCCTATAATTTTAAAGTTTGTCAAAAACCAAGTGAAGATGCAATTTGTTGCTACTGCAAATCATGCGGCTGTATCTTCACAATGCACTGTAAAAAAGAAAAAATACAAAAAATAGAGAATAAGCTCAAAACAAAACTTAAGCAGTGTTAACGAGAAGTCATTTCCGCCATTGAAACAAAATCCCATTGAGATGTTAGCTGCATTATTAATTAAATTCAGATCTTTTGAATATTATTGTGACTTGTGGAGTCAGTTGTCAAAATAATAACAATGAATAAAAATAATGAAACAATGGAATAAAGAATGTGCGTTTTGTTTTAGTAAATTACACACCGATGGCAGGAAAGTAAGAAAGGTCTCAGATCTCATGTAATTGTTTACCGAGGCGAAGCCGAGGTCAGCAAACATTTGTGATCTGAGACTTTTTTATTTACTGCCCGAGGTAAGCATACTATTTTTCTCCTTGACGGAGGTGAAAAGCGGCAACTTCGTTTAGCGCAGCGGGACGGTGGTGGGGAGAAATATACAGGGTCCAACTTAATATGCTGACACTTTTTTAAGGGGATGATCAGACCATCAAACTGAACAACTTTCTCTATGGGACCAACATCAAAATCTAGAAAAAAAAATCAGCTGTCCCATACATTTGGCTCGAGTAGGTTTGCAGTTTTGTATGGAGGGGCTGATTTTTTTTTCGCGATTTCGATGTTGGTCTCATAGAGAAACTTGTTCAGTATGATGGTCTGATCATCACCTTAAAAAAGTGTCAGCATATTTAGAAGAACCCTATATATAGGTTCCTTCTTAATATGCTGACAGTTTTTTAAGGGGACGATCAGACCATCAAACTGAACAACTTTCTTTATGGGACCAACATCGAAAACGTGAAAAAAAATCCCATGTCCCATACATTTGGGATTTGGGTCTAGTCGGTTTGCAGTTTTGTATGGGACAGCTGTTTTTTTTTCTCTCGATTTAGATGTTGGTCCCAAAGAGAAAGTTGTTCAGTTTGATGGTCTGATCATCCCCTCAAAAAGTGTCAACATATTAATTTGGACCCTGTATTATTATTATGGTAACATTAATTTATTTGCTAAATGTTAAGTTAATATAAATATTAATAATGTTTTTACATTTTTAATTTTATTTTCTTTTATCATTTATAATCCAATCAATTTTGATTATAAATTCGTTTGTTTTTGACATAGATGTAATTTTCTGATAATTTGATACTATGTAAATTTATCGCATGTAATACCTAATTTAAGTCTTTACTGTTATGCCCTGACGGGGTGCAACATAGAAAAAATGATTAAGATCTCAAGAACAATGACTTCATCACTATGTACTTACAATGTGGCAATAAAATAAATATTTGATTTTGAATTTATACTTACTAGACTAATTGTGCACTGACCACATTTGTTTTTATATCCTGCAGATGTTACTAACGTTGCTTACGAAAAGGAAATTGAATTAATTTGCAACATAAAATCTAAATGGCCAATAAAAATAACTTGGTGGAAGGATGGTAAGCTTGTTACCTCAAACGTATCAAATGATGGAACAAAACTAACTATCAAAAAAGCAAACATTGACGATCAAGGAACTTACATTTGTGAAGCTAAATTGTTAGAAGATAATCTGACACTAAGATTTCAAACAAAGCTAAAGATAAGCGGATTAAGTAAGTATAATGTTCAAAAATATTATGTCCTTAATTGATTGGTGTTTATGAAGTAATTTAGGACATTAATTGATCACCAATTCTAATAAGATGTTTGATAACTTTGTTTAATATTTCAGTATTACCACACATAGAAAAACAGACATCTATATTAAAAATTCAAAAGGCAGAATCCGTAACGTTGACATGCAAGTAAGTTTTTTTTTTCATTAAGTGTCAATAGTAACCAAGAACATAAATGAGTGGTGTTGTACTTGCTTGAAGTATAATTCTAATATAAATAATAATTATATTATAATACATTATCACTTGATCAAGATTCACTAGATTTCTCTATTAAGGGGCTATAGGTCCAGACGAATATTTTCTATGAGAAACGCGATTGCCGAGCGCTCCGAAAAGTGTGTGCGTGAGCCGTATTTTCGATTAGAAACAACTAACCAAAGTACTTTTTCTAAATTTTATTTATGATTGCACTAGTTAAACTAATGGTGAATATGTGAGTATAAATACCAACAATCGGAAAATATTTTAAGTTCTTCTAAACCGAGAAAAATGTTTAAAAATGCATGAAAATACGTCATCTTTGTGACGATTTTCTATTGAGTGAAGTAATTCCAATCGTGTATTCAGTTGATGATTGCACTAGATAAACTATCCAAAAATACTGAGGTATGACTTTAGTTTCGGTAAATGGTATAAATCTAGACGTAAAATGAAAAATAAAAGATGCCTCCGAGGTATTTCCACCTACTATTACGTCTTAAGAGTTTTGAAAGTAAGACCATTCTTCTTTCTAACACTCGTATTTTACGTGGTTAAAAATATAATCATTTACCTATATACCTGGTACCTGAATCTTTCTAGTATTATTATTCATTTTAGAATCACAAAAGGATTTCCTGCACCTAAACGAGTTTGGACATTTAAGGAAATTGGTTCCGATAAATGGATTACCATAACAAATTCAGAAGAACGTCTGACGATTGAGAGAGCCCATCTAAGCAGTGGAAATTACAAGTGTATTGCCAGTAATGCTATTGGACATGATGAAATTGATATCCAATTAGTAGTTGAGGGTAAGTCTAATAATCATAAAGAATACTATTTTCAAGAAACGGTATATCTAGCTAGTACGAGTATATCAAAAATTGTAGTACAAATATTTATTAAAACTAAATTAGAGTTATAAAGTATATCATTAAGATCTCGATTTAGTCATCATGATATAAGTACGAGCTAGATTCATGTTTTCAATGGGATTAGATAATATGCATGACAATGTCCAAGATGTCCAGGAAAACATCGTGAGGAAACCTGCATGCTTCAATTTCGAGGCATGTATTGTACCCACTGTCCATTATAAGTGGCGACGGGCTCACCCCCCGTCACACTGGACAGAGTTTCGGTACTACTGGTGAAACGTGGATGTTCTGAGGCTACATATCTCCGACTATAGTTTTATTATTAAAATGAAAGCATTGTTGCAAGTTGTAAATATACCTACACCTTTTTCCATGACGTTTTATCTAGTTTATGTTTAATAAAACCTTTTTATTTCTAGCACCACCGGAAATTTTACCAAGCGAAAGAACAGTTTATGCTTTAGAACTAGATGTAGTATTAAGGATACCCTGTAATACCGTTGGTTATCCTGAACCTACTGTGACATGGAGAGTTAATGACAGTATAATTGAAATTGGTGAGCCTCATAATACATTTAAATGAAAAACTATTAATTTGGATACTAGTCCTAGTTATTATGGAGATATTTTAAGGAAAAGCTGCACTTTGTGATGGAAGCAAGCCGCTTTGCATAGTGATAGAAGGGATCAAAATAAGCGATTTGACCCGCAGCAGCGCAACTTTCATCCCTTAGGAACACAGATGGCGCCACTTCTTTACATGAAACTTAAAAAAATTCTACAAGCCTGACGGCTTCACCGATTTCATTCATTGAGGTGTCTATCGAAAGAACATTTATTAATATATGATTAAAAAAATTAAAAAGTAAAAAATCCATAATGGCTGTAAAAAGCCATGCATTTTTGTAAATTTTTCAAAGTTATTTTTCAGTTTTTTCTTAATAATATTTAAAAAATGTATGAATTGGGTATATTTTTAATTATTCACATTGTTAATAAATCAATAACACGTTTAATAAAAAAAACTGCATGTCAATATCTTTAATAGTTAGGAAAATATTTAAGATTTCATAAGCAGGCACGGTGCGCCCCAGTCATAGTAATTATGAAAAAAATACAGAATTTTGTGATGGAAGCAAGCCGTTTTGCACAGTGATAGAACGGACCAAAATAAGCAATTTTACCCGTGGCAGTGAAACATTCATTCTTTAGGATCACAGATGGCGCCACATATATTAACAATCTTCTAAAAGTTACAGAAACTAAACGGCTACGCCGATTTTAATTATTTAAGTGTCAAACGGTTCGTGTTATTAAGTTTCAACTTAAAAAAATAATAAGTCAAATATTTTTAAAAATTAAGTGCAAAAAAAAAAAAATTGTACGAAAAATTAAAAATTACTTACAAGTTTTCACTAAACTACGTTGAATAATGTATGAAGTTTGTATTTTTTATTTTAGTCATCTATTTCGATTCTAAAAATGAAAACTGCATCGAAATCGGTTTAGTAGCTTTGTAGATATTTGTAATGTCTGCCGATAAACGTCCGCTGCTAGACATAGGCCTCCTGCAAGGATCGCCACAACAGGGCCGCACTACCCTCATCCAACGAGTGTCCTCTACCTTCACCGGATCGTCTGTCTAGCTTTTGGAGGCCTACCCACGATACGCTTTCCGGTACGCGGCTGCGCGGTCGCCACTCGTGAACTTTTCAGCTCCATCGCCCATCCGTACTGCGAGTAATGTGGCCCAGCCCATTGCTACTTTAGTTAGCAATTCTCCGGGTTGTATTGGGCTGTCGGCTACCCGGGTTACCTTGCGGATCTCTTTATTTCTTATTCGATCACGCAGGGACAATCTAGCTCTGTGCATTGCCCTCCGAGTGACTTACAGCATTTTTACTTGGCCTCAATTTTGTTAGCGACGACGTAACAGCATAATTTATTGTATTAAGTATATTAGTATAGCATTTCAAAACATATCTATTTACTTACGTATAATTTCCACAGCCACCTTTGCAGGATTTTTTTACACTACAGGGCGGAAGCTATGTCGACGCGTCGGCAACCACAGCGTATTGTGTCCGTCACAGCTTGATGTATAAGCGCATTGGTTGAAGAATGTTTTCTATTTAATTATCATCATCATCATATCAGCCGATAAACGTCCACTGCTGGACATAGACCTCCCCAAAAATGGGGGGATTTGCCATAATCGCCACGCTTGGCAGGCGGGTTGGCGATCGCAGTTGGATTGAATGTGTGTACTCAGAGGATGCTGCTGCCCATCTTCCGGTAGATCCCTTAGTCGCCTTTTATGACACCCACGGGAGGAAATGGGCCGTTTCTATAATTTCTATTTAATAGTTCCCATAATATGTCTATCTTTTTATTTTAGGGATAGTCAAAATATACAATGGTCGTCGCACCCTGATTTACCTACAAGTGTATTAGTCGAAGAGGGATAATTCTGACCAAATCGCAGTAACTTTTGGCCATTGTGGAGTCCATCAACCTTAGGAGGTCTTGTTACAACATCGTAAAAAGATAGACATTGGATGGAAACTATTATATTGCAAAAATTCATCAACCAATGCGCTCATAAATCAGGCTGCGGTGGACACAATGCGCTGTAGTTGCCGAAACGTCGACCTGCCTTGCACCCTGCAGTTCAAAATATTCTGTAAAAGCGGCTGTGGGAATCAAACGTAAGTACCTAGATATATTTTGAAATGCTATAATAGTGGTCTATCACTAAATGAAGGCATAGTTTAAAGGCTGAAAGTCAACCAAAGGGCAAACATCCGAAATCGAATCAGAAATTAAGTCGACACAATCAAGAATTGCTAACTAGAGTGGCAATGGGCTGGGCATATTGCTTGCAGAACGGCTGGCTGGCAGATGGGACCGAACAATTCTTAAGTGGCAACCGCGCAGCCGCGTACCGGAAAGTGTATCGTGCGGCCTCCACAAGGTAGACCGACGATCCGGTGAAGGTAGTGGACACTCGTTGGATGAGGGTAGAGCAGAACCGGCTCTGTTGTGGCGATCTATGCAGGAGGCCTATGTCTAGCAGCGGACGTTTATCGACAGAAATACCTAATATCCTTAGATCAAAATAAAATTAATGGCCTAAAGCGCGGTAAATTGTAGCAAACTACTGGTGCACTTGGTCCATACAAACTAGCGCCATTATCTGTCAAATCTAGGGCACTTGCATACAAATTTGAAGTATACATTCCATTTGTTTTGCCTCATTTTTCTGGTTTGAAATGTTCGCGTAAGGCCTTATCCATTAACTTTATTTGATCTAAGCTAATATCTACAAAACTACTAAACCGATTTCGATGCAGTTTTTATTTTAGATTCGAAATAGATCAGTCTCAAATAAAAAGTACACACATACATTGTTCAACGTTTATTGAAAAATTGTAAGTAATTTTTAATTTTTTGTACATATTTTTTTTATTTTTGCACTTGACTTATTATTTTTTTAAGTTGAAACTTAATAATACGAACCGTTTGACACTTAAATAATTATAATCGGCGTAGCTGTTTAGTTTCTGTAACTTTTAGAAGATTGTTAAAATATGTGGCGCCATCTGTGATCCTAAGGAATGAATGTTTCACTGCCACGGGTAAATTTGCTTATTTTGGTCCGTTCTATCACTGTGCAAAACGGCTTGCTTCCATCACAAAATTCTGTATTTTTTTATAATTTCTATGACAGGGGCGCACCGTGCCTGCTTATGAAATCTTAAATATTTTCCTAACTATTAAAGATATTGACATGCAGTTTTTTTTATTAAACGTGTTATTGATTTATTAACAATGTGAATAATTAAAAATATACCCAATTCATACATTTTTTAAATATTATTAAGAAAAAACTGAAAAATAACTTTGAAAAATATACAAAAATGCATGGCTTTTTACAGCCATTATGGATTTTTTACTTTTTATTTTTTTTATCATTTATTAATAAATGTTCTTTCGATAGACACCTTAATGAATGAAATCGGTGAAGCCGTCAGGCTTGTAGAATTTTTTGAAGTTTCATGTAAAGAAGTGGCGCCATCTGTGTTCCTAAGGGATGAAAGTTGCGCTGCTGCGGGTCAAATCGCTTATTTTGATCCCTTCTATCACTATGCAAAGCGGCTTGCTTCCATCACAAAGTGCAGCTTTTTTTTCATAATTACTATAGCTATACGAAAAATCGTTCACTAAAAGAACGAAATCTTTAGTACGAGAACTTGTTTTGTATTCGCATCTAAACAAGCTTTGCCAAAGCCTGAAAGAATATCCAAATGAGAGATATTTGTAAATCATCGATATAATTAATAAGTTAGTAATATAAACCATTTTTTGCAGGTAAAATGTACGAATTAGACAAAAATACTCTAGTCATATTGAATCCAGTAAAAAATGATTCCGGAAATTACACTTGTGAAGTCAAAAACCAATTCGGTTCAGATAGTAAAATGACTGAAGCGATTGTTAAAAGTAAGACATGTTATTTATTTGTAGGAATATTGATTAGAAAAATTTTAGACAAGCACTAACATTAAAAAATACATTCCCTCCAATGTATTTTTTAAATGCTATAATTACATTTAATTTCATCATCATCATCATCAGCCTATATACGTCCCACTGCAGGGCACAGGCCTACTCTCTAGGAGGGTGTATGGGCGTTAGTCCACCACGCGTGCCCAATGCGGATTGGTAGACTTCACATACGCATCAGAATTTCTTCGTCTGCATATGCAGGTTTCCTCACGATGTTTTCCTTCACCGTTTGAGAGCAGTCGGTAATACGTACATAAGTTAGAAAAACTCATTGGTACGTGGCATGTTGTCCGTGCAGATTCGAACCCGGACTTCTTGATTGAGAGTCCATACCTCTACTCTACGCAACGCGCCACACCGAGCTCTTTAACCACATTTACCACACGACCACATTTAATTTACTAGTAGCAAAATAAATCTAATTATAACAGTATGATTCCAGCATAATATATGAGACCAAGACCACTATATTTCCATGAACTGTTTGTGCAGTTAAATGCTACTAAATTCTTTATTTTTCAGGTAATGATATACCATTCCTAATTGATCCTAGTATCGAAGAAACGACGACATCAAATCGTGAGTAAACTAAAATATTTAAATGAAAGTTTGGTAGATGAAATTTATTTAGATAAAATAATTATTTTAATAACATGTTTTTCAAACAGAATTGTATAAAAAAAAGGAACCTGTCGTAAAGATAGATACACCATAGAGTGAAACTTCCACAGCTGTAAAATTTAAATTTCGAAAAAGTTGCGGATAAAATATTAATGCTTTCTCATAAAAAGTTCCACTTAAAAAAGTAACCGGTCGAAAGACACGATACAAGTGAAACAATCGCAGCTGTCAAATTTAAATTTCAAACTTTCGTTACACGAATAAGTTACGGATCCAAATTTCAATGCCCTCCCATATAGTTTCACTTAAAAAAAAATAAGTTTTCTACTTTAACTCCCTTTTATTTTAGCAAATCCAGATCAAAACATTGAGAAAAAAGATCAGAATACAAAATATATATTGGAGGGAAGCAATATAAGTCTGGACTGTCCACACGCGAAAGGTGATGCGGTGAGATGGTACAAGGTATGATGAAAGTGTTGAAGAAAATACCTCAATAATCTGTTAATTATGTTTATGAGCTCCTTAATAATGAAAATATTTCTTTAGGATTACCAATATTTAAACAAAACTGGATCGCCATTGGTATTTAAAAAAGCAACAACTAAAGACGACGGTCTCTACAATTGTCGAGCCTCCAACTACTATGAAACACAATCTCATAGCTTCAAGATTAACATCGGGTACGAACCTAGAGGGAATACTGAGCCTGTTGTAATTAATAAAGATGGAAGTCTAGACCAGACTCTGAAGAAATCATTAGAATGTCAATTTGATGTGAAACCAATGACTAATGAAGTAAGTTCAATTGAATCACCTAAGTAGCACTATGAACTCAACGATACTGGAATACGTACGTTATGTTTGTTTTTAACCTATCAGGGCATGTAGTCCTGGTAGGTCTATAAAAACATCGTTAAAGTCCGTGTCATCGTCGTTGCAAAATTTACAAAAACTATTTACTATTTTTGTAGTTTAACACTTACTGATTTAAAATGTTTCTCCACCAAATAATAATTGGACAAATTTAACACCAATTACTAAAATGTATGCCTTCATCAAACCGGTTTCAAAACATAGTAGTTTGGCGACCCGGTAGCTCAGTCTGTAGTGAACCTGCCTGAGTTTGCATATAAAGCATTATACATCTTTTTGAAAAAGGAATACGCATTTATTATGCAGTTATGATTATTAAATAAAATTACGAAAACCGACGTGGCCGTATGAGCTTGATGCCTTTGCATTGCAAACAAAAATGTAACTCTCTCTATCAATAATTGGACCAATTTTTCGAATGTTAACTTTTACTTTTAATTGTCATTATTTTTTATAAATGTTTATCTCATATTATTATTGTGTAAATTTTTTCGCAAATGGTACGTAAAGTAGAGTGTTCCTCGGTGATAACGCTGTCTTAGTCTTGGGTGAACTTAAATCCCTCGCTACACTCAGGACTCATCTTAAATCCCTCACTTCGCTCGTGATTTAAGTTTTAACACCCTCGCTGCGCTCGGGATTAAACCTCGAGTCCTTTATCACGATCGCGATTTAAATCTTCACCCGCGACAGAAGACACTGCTTTGTCCCCTTGGTTAATAATCTACTATTATTATGTTTATTGATAAAACATACCTACTGTAATGCGAAATTGTTTAACGATGTCGTTGACAAAGATTTTTAATGATTAAACTAGATCGAATGGACATTCAATGGCGAGACGATAAATGAAAACACAACTGATTTCAATGGGGAATTAAACTGGGGTATTTACACTTGTAGTATCACTAATCCACATGGAACTGCAAAAAGGACTTTCACTGTTATTTCCCATGGTGAGTATACAGTACATATTTAAAATTATAGTAGATTACACACCGAGGACAGGAAAGTAACAAAGGGCTCAGAGCCTCGGTCAACAAACATGTGATCAGAGGCTTTCTTATTTACTTTCCGAGGTTAGTATACCTACTATTTTTCTCCAGGGTTGTCTACAGGGTGTAACAAAACACCCTAGTAATACTTAAGGGGGTGCTTCAGACCATCAAACTGAACAACTTTCACTATGGAGCTAAACTCGAAACGCAAAAAAAAATCCTACCTACTCGACTCCCCTTAAAGTAATGCAACTATTTACCATAACAAGCTTTTTATCTCTATACATTTTATTTTGCAGACTGTTTAATAAAGAAAAGCCAAATAACAAAACATGTACCACTTATTCTTACTGAAGATTCAACATGGCCAGACATATATTACAATGAAAACTATATACGTTTACCCCACAACATGAATTCAAAACTGTTTTGTAACCAGAAAGAGAATCATATTCATTACGAAAGTTTTTCAAACAACAATGAAATCCTTGCAACTTGTGTCGGCGAAAACAAATTCTCAATAAACGGTACAATCGTCAAATTTGAAGATCTACAATGCAAATTACCAATCCAGCATATCATCAAAGAAACAGGATCTACATGCTTTAATGAAAACACTGAACTTGTCAAAGTCGGTTTCGAAGTCGATCAATTTGTCGAAGTATACGAAGTATGTGTTGACAAAACTACAATGGTTCCCCTCTATACCCGCTTAGATATGACTCCGCTATATAATGTTAAAGTCACACCATTCGAAACCGCAAGGGTGAATGAAATCAACGGAGAGTGTGGCGAGGGTTCAAAATGTTGTTTTGGTAAGACGCAACTTGTGAGCGAACGTGATGTCAGGTATGGACCATCCCAGGCTGCGACATTGATTGACTTGAATTATGTACCATACTGGCGACCTTGCGATGAAAAGGTTAGTCAAGTTGAATTTATACGTTTAGAGTTTATTAGTTCGATTCTCACAATTTTGTTTCAATTTTGATGTTCAAGATAACACAAATTATGTATAAAATGTATTTTACAGTTGGGTTGGAATGATATTGTAGAAAACATAACAAGGAAACTCGAGAACATGGAAGGTCAATTCGTTATTTGGTCAGGTGCAAGTAATTATACTACGAAAAGTGATGTTACAATTCCACGATACTTATGGAAGGTAATTCATTAATTATTATGATACATTCTTCTTCTTTCGTATCAGCATGAGCTACATTGCATGACAGTCACTTACGCTGTAATGTAAAGATAGTTCATCTTTCTCTAACTCATGTTGTCACGTTTGGTTAGTTATGGTTATGGGAAATTTACTGTGATTATATAAAATGGATGGCGGCTACAAATAACCGACCTGTGAGAGATTAAGTGAAATATAGCGGATGTCAATAAAAGGAGATTAAAATAAAAAATAAATCGGCCAAGTTGCGAATCGGACTCGCACACGGAGGGCTCCGTACCACCATAAACGATTACCAAAAAATAGTGTTTTCTCCGGGACCATATTTTTGCGAATCAGAAACACTTGGTCGGTTTTTATTAATTATTGTTTTACCTTACAGTATGCACAACAGTCACACCAAGTTTCACGCCTATGTATGTATTGCCGTTTTACGATCAAGCAAAAACAAAAAACCTTGAAAAAAATACGTTCTTCTAGTCCCTTAATTTTCCCCTTAATTTTTTACTTTTTGTGTTTTATAATTTGTTAGAAAATCCAAGATATTCTGTGAAAATTTCAACTCGCTACCTATTACAATTCAATAGATACAGCCAAGCTTGGACTGACAGACGGACGGACAGCGCAGGCTTATGGCCATTGGCATCCGTTGGGTACTGGGCCCTAAAAATAACAGTTAGTGTGAAAGACAATCATGGATCTAAATCGTAAAGGATACCACTCCTCCTTACAAGCATTGATACAAGAAAATTGGCAATGTCGTCGTCGATATTTCTAATTTTAGGTGTGTCCCTTTCTATCCAATGACGTAGTTACGAAAATGACAGGAGAGGAGCTACAATTTTGTACGTTGGATTAGAAAGGGACAAAGTTAACGACACAAACAACAACGACGCGACGGAAAAGAACGATTATTACCGACCACAAAGGATTATTATTATGTTTCACGTCTTGTTAGGCAGTCGGCACTCCACTTTAGAGGATTCCAAACTTCTTGAAAGCAGAGAAAACTAAGAATGACAGCTGATAGAAATAAATAAAATAAAAATAATTTATTTCGAGCAACATGGGACTCATAGCGTGTTAGTAACAATATCTTAAACCTAGGTGTTAGTATTTACATGAAGGTTGTTACAGTGCGTTATGTAGGGACAGTCCAGTCTGTCCGCTATCATGCTAAGGATGCTGTTGGGGCTGGCCCGCACCCTGCGCACCAGGGAGGCGGCGCGCTTGCGCATGGTCGTGTAAAAACAGTCGACGTGCGCCGCCGCGAACATTCCCGAGGCGCTGCAGTACCGGGGCAGCCCCATCAGCACCCTGAACGCGTTGTTATACTGGATACGAAGGGCTCCATACGATTTCTTTGAATATGTCGCCCACAGACTGCACGTATAAAATGATGTACAGAAGGCTCTAAAAAGAGTTTTTTTAACTTCTGACGTACATCTTGCAAACCTGCGGGCGATCATATTCGCTCTCACCGATAAAGCCCTTCGCTCCCTTTCCAAGTCAGCATTGTCCTTGAGGTCGGATGAAACGAGGTGACCGAGATATTTAAATTGTTGTACCCTTTCAAGGGGTATACCGTTCAACCTAATAGGCGGGACATGATGACGAGACCTGGTTCCGGCCCCAAAGACCATATACTGACTTTTCTTTACATTGTATACTAAGCCGTGCTCGCTAGCATATGACTCACACGTACTTAGCAACGTTCTGAGACCGCAGATTGACGCGCTCAGCAGCACCATGTCGTCCGCGTAGCTTAGATTGTTGACACAGACTCCGTCCACATGACAACCGACATGCTGACCGCTGAGCGCGACAATCAATGCGTTCATATACAAGTTAAATAGCGCGGGAGAGGTTAAACCACCTTGCCTCACCCCGCATTGTAGCCTGTAGGGCTCCGACATAGTTCCTGCCCACCTTACACTATTGACTTGATTTCCATACCAATACTTGAAGATATTTATAAACTCACACGGCAAATTTATAGCCTTAAGTTTCTTCCACAGTATATCGTAGGAAACCAAGTCAAAAGCCTTAGACAAATCGAGGAAACAGGCATAAACTGGTGTACTACGATCGGTATAGTACCTGATAGTCTGCTTGAGACCCAAAATTGCACTTTCTGTAGACAACCCTGGTCGAAAACCAAACTGATTGTCGTGCAATGTAAGATATTTATTTAGTTGTATCTCAAGCAGCCTATCCAGCACCTTAGCGATTACAGTTGCTAGGGATATTGGTCTATAATTTCCCTTGTCTGATAAATCACCAGTTTTATTCTTCACAATGGGTATCACAATAGTTTTCATAAGGTCATGGGGCAGGTATGAATGACTGATACATGAGTTGTACAGCAAAGCTAAAACCCTACACATATGAGGACCAGCATACTGAAGATGCTCGATGCTGAGCCCATCATGACCAGGTGACTTGCCTCTAGAAATTGACTTGATGGCTTTGGCCACATCCTTAGCAGAAAATCTAAAGCCTACCTCTGCCTCATCACGCACATCAGCACCGAGCACCTCCGCAGCGCCGCCTAAGGAAGATTTTACAGTGAAGTGATTCCTGAAAAGGTCTGCTATGTCCTTTGGATTGCTGATACCATCTACACTCACCGGCAGACCAGGTCGAACATTCATCTTGCTTGTGTTTTTCCAAAAACCACGAAAATCTTTGTTATGGTGCTTAGAAGCAATAATGTCACTTTTAATTTGATCTTGGTTGTTTTGGCACCATTTCAGTCGAGATTTAAAAACCTTTTTGCTTTCACACATCTCATCAAATTCGTGACCGGTTGTGGGTCTCCCGCGTGATAGCCACACTTGAAATTTCAACCTGGCCTCCCTGTGAGCATCACCTACATGTTTATTCCACCCCATGACACGTTTATTCTGCCCACATTTATATACACATTTCTTATTATGAGCCGCAGCTTCACTAAGAGAAGACACGATATCCCTATACATGTTATCGATAACAGATATATGCTTAGGGTCGCTACAGTATCGAACACAACAGTGTGTAAATTCCACTGGAAAATCAATTAATCTTAGCCTTTTGTGACATTCGGTACTATATATATCGATTTGCTCACCAGTTCTTTCACCCCAAACAATATTATTTTTCATTACGACTGGATTCGAAAGTTTAGCTGTTAACAAATCAAAATTACACTCTAACACAAGAGGATAATGATCCGACCATAATACACAGTCATTATCAATACAAACACTGATAACAGTGCTCACCGCCGATTGCGTAACGATGCAATGATCCAACCACCGTTTAGACCCGTGCGCCTCGCTTATATAGGTATAAGTACCACTTGACATGCCTAGCCTGTCCATGTCCACACATAACCAATTTTGTTCTTGACAAAAACCGAGTAGTTCAAAAGAAAATTGTTCGTTAGGATGAGCATTAAAATCGCCCAAAACAAATACAGATTCCACGTTAAACTCTTCAACAATAGCACTCACCGACCCGAGACAATCCGTAAACTCCGCCAAATTGTCCGACACATCAGTAGGCATGTAAATACTCATTACTATAACGGGTCTGTCGCTCGTCACTATCTTAATTGCACACACACGTGGATTACTACACTGCAACACAGATACACTTTGAAATACGCTACTTCTCCATAATAGGGCCACACCTCCGTACGGTCTCCCGCGCAGCATTCCCGCCGACGTATCGACAGCTGACGTTCCCGTGGCGCTAAAGTTGTTATCAATCGTGTTTAGGTATGGTATGTCATGCGGCAAAAGCCAGGTCTCCTGTAGGGCGATTATATCCGAAGTTTGACATAATTTTCTAATGTCATCAGTGGAGCGCTTTACGTTTTTACAGTTAAAACTGACTAATTTATACAGTCTATCCATTGGTTTGTTTTGAATGGCCGTCACAAGATGTGTCTCGGTTCAAACGCAACTGCTTGAAATGCACAAAACGCCTGAAAATTATCCCCTGAGGCCATAACTTTGCGTCCAAAAACAGTGGTAGCTTATGACGTGGTACGAAAAACTTATACGCATTGTGGTTCTTTCGCTTATTTATATCAATTCTCTGCAAAGATACCGATTCCTGTACTTTCAGCTGGATATAATCCAATATGTCAGACTCCTTTGTATCTTTGTGAACATTACTTATAAACACAGGAGTTTTCTTTTCGGCGGCTTTGAAACCACAACCCATATCCGTTGCAACTCCCGTTTTTCCCATATAACGGTAATTTGGTTTTTTCTTACGATAAGATACGACTTTCCACTCGTCTTCCTTCTTATTACACTCTTCCTGTTCTTCTGGCTGTACAGCTATCGTATTATCGCCCAGCTGTTCAGTCAAGGTACCTTCACGCGACTTGACCAGCGGCGACGATGCTTTGTAGGTATGATTCATCCGAGCGGGTGAAAGCGGTTCATCGTTACTTATTTTTTGTGAGTACCGACTTTGTGAACTATTTTGTTGGTTATGATTTTGTGAAGTGTTATGTTCTTTCTCCTCACTTGTTCTTAAGGTCTTGGTAAAATTGTCGTATTCAAACTCCTCCATTGTTGGGTCACGGTACTGGGAAAACCCTACAGGGCCACTGTTAGCACCCCAGGCGCCCCGATTTGTATTTACGTTACAGAAAGGACTGGGTGGCAGAGAGGCAAATTTCAGATTATGTACCTCCAGCCTAAGATCTTCCAGTTCTTTTGACGTAGCGTACGAGGATTTTACATCTTCGATATCGCTTTGGAGTCGTGTCAAGTCCTTCAAAAGCTTGGTGCAGTCTAGATGATCAAATGTTATCGGCGGTAGTTTCTCAAGCTTTCGTGCAACAAACACCGGAATCACATCAGGATCAGTTGATTTAAACAAACCAATGATGTCCTCCAAGTCACGGAGCTCCTTTCCTCTGTTTTTCCGATTAATTTTACGTTTTTCGGTCGGCAGAGAATCAAACAAAAGAGACTTGGATTGTTTAATCTCTTCACTAGAAAATGCCGACGTACATATTCGAACCAAGGTATTTTCATCAATCACTGAGATTTTATTTTGTATATATGATAACATCTCATCAATCACTATATTACACACGTTACATTTTAACACGTTCGTCATTTTCACGGCACTTTTTAGCACGCATACGATCTGACATCACACTTGTACGCATTGATAACGATACGATAACGATAGAGTTGAATAAAACGAGATAACAGTATACACCATAGTTTCCACTAATTGTTCTTAATTTCAGGATAGATCCTGGAGAATGATACAATTTTAATCTCTCTAAACAATCATGTACGAGTACTTATAATGTGCTTCTTAAAATAATTTACAATATTATTCTGCCTTCGGAATACTCTAGTAAACATACAACAAGAAACATACCTTTAAAAATGTTAGCACTACTTAGGTATTATATTAATAAGCATAATTTTACTTTTCAGGTGATACATGTTGTAGATATTGAATATTCTTTTAGCGTTGTTTATGTGAATGACCCTAGTCCTGCAGTCGAAGATAAACTTTGCGAAGACATCTGTAGTCAATTTGATTTGATTACATCCAGCGAGTCTACTTACTGCTGCCGACTAGAAGAGTTTATAAAAGCGTTTCATATTCCCAAAAACGTGCTATAAAATAAGAGCTTTTAGTAACACCTACACATTATTATAACACCAAGTATTATAAAAGTCTTGAAACTAGAGAGTGTCGTAGTGTCGTAGATTAATAATTTGGAGTAGTTTGTAAAATACTGTCTTGTATTACTGTGTTTTAAAATAAACTGTTACAATTTCTGTGCAATTTTTTTTACGTCTCTTCTTACTTGATATCAGTCAAATGCAAATTAGATGTCATATAAGCAAATAATAAAATTGAAAGATACACCGGTCACATGATGACGCCACATCATACCTACTAATAGACTGGGCGTTGCATTGGCGCGCTCCATACAAACGTACTATGGTGATATTTTCAATACTAAACCAATTAAAGTCAATGAAATTTTGCAGAAACAATCTAGAAACAAATCTCTATGCTTGCATGTAGTCAGATTTTCGTAAAATGTATAGTTTTAAAGTTACAGTGCCTCAAAGATTTCCATACGAATCTTAAATTAATCATAGAATTAAAACTGTATAGTTTAACGAAAATCTGACTTCATACAAGAATAGAGATTGTTTTCTAGATTGTTTCTGAAATATTGCATTTACTTTAATTGGTTAATATTGAAAATATCACCATAGTACGTTTGTATGCAGCGTGCATTTGCGCTCTCGGAATAAACTTCTCATGAAAAATTCAGTTTAACTACTATTTGTAATTAGCGTACATTTATTTAAGGATGTGTTTACTCTTTAATAATTGCTGTAAATCTTCCTGAGAATAATAAAATAAAATAAATAAAAATTATAAGATGCGAAAAAAGTTGTCCGACCGAACCCAATCCCGGTGGGGTTTATGTAGGAGGGTGACTCGGAACCTCTCCAAGAGGACACTAATAACCGATCGAACTACATACATACGTGCATAAGCTCGAACTATTGACAAAAATAATAAGCATTTCTAATGGATTTTAGATAGTGTAACGAAGTTAATTCTTTCGGCCGCCGGATATCCAGGCGGGTTGTAGTGACAACCCAAAAATGGTGGGAAATACTGTGTCCGTGTAGCTAGCGTACACATGAAAGGGATCAGGCTAGAATCAGTGCCTAAATAGAGCCTTATTAGTACCTAGGTCAAATAAATTGTGCCTCTGTACTTTACAAGATATGGATTTTTTTTACCTGGTACGCTAGCTTGACGTCATGGCTAGTTTTCTTTGGCTAAAACGGCTTGCATTACAGCAACGATTTAACACTCAAAAAATAGTGCTCAAATAGTGCCCTAGGGCATCCAAAATCTCATGAGGTTAGGTCTTCAGGGAACGGAGATATAAATAAGTCTTTTGAATGAAACACGGAGCTGGCGTTGCGCTAGCGTAACCAGATTTATCTGGCATAGTAAAATCATGCGTTTCTTCGTTTATTTAAATAAACAAGAGAATTTTTAACATGATCCAGAACTATTATAAGTAGGTATTTATTACCAATCGACTTGGCAAAATTCGTGGCTTTTTATTTTCTTATTTGTTGTGACATTTCCTAACTGATTTGGATGATTGTTTGTTAATTTTGTGAAGACTGATGTACTTAGTAGATTACACACCGAGGGCAGGAAAGTAAGAAAGGTCTCAGATCGCATGTAATTGACAAACAAACATGTGATCTGAGGCTTTCTTATGTACTGCCCGAGGTTAGTATACTATTTTTCTCCAGGACGGCGGTGGAAAGCGGCAACTTCTTTTAGCGCAGCGGGACGAAAATTGACGCTTTCCGTCCGGAGAAAAAGCGTTTTAAAGATAGACATATTTAAATTTGGTCAGATTTTAGGTACAACAAAAATAGGTATATAAGCATGCAACCTATTTTATTCTATGAAGAACATAATTGTTGAGTTCTGTTGATGATTCTTTCATTATTATGTGGATTTATTTTTATGTGGATAATCTATTATTACCTATACAAAATAAGTGACAAAAAGTAATTTTGATAAGTATAATGGTATAACACAACAATACACAAACTAACTCGTTACATGTTTAAAACAAAATATTTTGTACCCAATTGCTGCTCTACAATCTTAGATCAAAGTAAAATTAATGGATAGGCCTAAAGCGCGTTAAGTTGAAGCATACTACTAGCTAGGGCAATTGGTATATACATACACACAATTCGGTATGTCAAGTTTTTTTTGTCTTCATTTTATATTTTTTACGGATAGAAGACATAATTTTAAGACACCTATTTAATTTTTATTGTGGTTCATCGAGTTTATCGATATAAATTTAATTTTTAAATAATTTTGATCTGTAATCTCTAAGTGCAAAAATGGTGGAGAAAAAATAATTCGAACTCCATGGAGTAAAACTACCTACTGCTATATTTAAAAAAATTAAAACCTGCCTCCTCTTTCAAAACAGATACGGCAACATCAAATGTCAAATTCTGTCATTGTGAAAGTATTTTTTTTTTTTCTTAATGGCCAGTTACTTTAAGTTCATTTTATGTTTACCAAGGAGTTTGCAGGGGCAGCGAGTGACGTCACTCGTGGACCGAAAAACGACGTTATTGTATTAAAAATATCTGTAATCCTTTCATTTTAAAATCTCTGACATAGAAAATATGATTATTGAGACAATTATCTCGAAATGGTTTTCGATTTAGACCTCCAAAAAAAAACTTGACATACCGAATTGTCTGTCAGAATTAGGGCAATTACGTACAAATATAAAGTAGTAGTAGTAGTAAGTCTACAACAGGACTCGCGTAGGTAGAATAACGTACCTACCTATAGTGTCGCGGGGCCAGCTTAATACGTTTGTTTTGTATAACTTGATGTGTCGCCGTGTGTACATGAGGCCTTGCTTTCGCTCTTCAACAACTCTATGAGCGTAAGTGCTGCATAGATTCTGATTTTAAAAACCAATTATGACGATTATTTTATTCATAAAACATCTATAAAAGGGTACATTTAATGTACGAGATTTCAATTTCAAAGTAAAATGACAAAATTAAAAGATAACTAACAATAAAATATAACTAACTAAACTTAAATAACACTAAAATACAACTGACTAAAATATAACTAACTAAAATAAAACTAGCTTAATAAAATATTTACAAAAAATATATGTACACTCAGTCAAAAAGCCCTCCCCGGGTCATACCAGATGCAAAGGAGCCCATGACGCTTGTCGCGTTTCCGCGTTGGATGGCGATGGACAACCTTTGCATCAGGTAGTACCCGGAGCGAGCGTCGTTCCCACTCTCCTGAAGTCGACGGCCGAGCTCTTTAACAAAGCACAAAGCTTCCGACCCCCAGCAGCCCGTGGTCTCAAAGGCTAGTGGCTAGTCTCTATAAAATATAACAACACATTATGGTTCCTCAATGTTAGGTAGCCAGCATCTAGCTTAGTACATTTGCACAGCTAAAAACAAGATAAGAGTGTATTTTTAGGTCACGTTTACAAAATTTAGTGGTTTTCCTTCAATAACAAATTCTTCCTTATTAAGGAAGCAAAAACCAAAAATTATAACCAAAATGATTGTGGTGATGGTCAAATAAATGGCTATAGTTCTCGTTCTTTGATAATCACTATATTCGAAAAAATCGAGCTTGACTTTGCCGATTTCTATTAGGAAGAGTAAACGCACGTAGCTTGTTCTAGGTTTCAAGATGGAATGACGAGTAAAGTAGGTGGCTAGCCTTTCTCCCACAAATACACTGCATATTAAACCCTTATCCTTTGGGTTGCACCTTATCCACATATTAGATGAAATGAGCTGGTCCATTCTAAGCCAGAATCACACGGCTAATGACAAAATCATATAGCTACTAGCTGACGCGTGGCTTGCGTTGCAATCCCCTGTTTTTCCCGACACACACTTGGTCGTTTTTTTCATAGCCCATGTTCAAGAAATTTGAAATTCTACAGAAACAGTCCAGAAACTACGCTTTTTTTCAGATTTTAGGTTCAATTCTCATCTGACAACCTGGACTTAATAATTTTTTATTTGATTGCCAAAATTAGGTACTTATTTAATTTAATTTTGTGAGTTGATTTAATCATGCAACTTGTTTTGAATTTAATAAGGTAGGTAGTATTCGTTGCGATATCTGCTATCAAGGGGAAAAAATGCAAGGCCTCACTGTTCTTAAAAATTAAACTATATTTCAACACAAATGTATCAATGATTTAATAAAAACCAGCTTTAAATTAGACACGATTTGTCAAATTATGTTTGTTATTGTTGCAATTCATTCTCATATTCGAAGATGTAATGATTTCAATGTTAATCGTTAAACATTGTACGAATATCTGTGCCCTCGTCCTAACTCTCCTAAATCTGATGGAATAGGAAACTGATACGATCTGAGTTGTAGTTGGTTGCAGTGGCTATAATCAGCAGCCACACCGTGAGGGCACCAGAGATGTCGACGACCGACGCCTGAAGGAATTAGTCACCTATTGCAACACCCGTCTAGATTGGTGATATTCGAAGCCAGACACTATACGGTAAAAGTTTGTATTAATTTTGAGGTTAGTCCTTTGTTAACATCTTTGGACTTATGCAATGAAATACAGTTTAACGGTCATGATATAAATATTGGTAATACATAAACATTTTCAGTAAATGCTCAGTAAGTCAGGATCGATATACAAAATGAAACTGCGTAAATTATTAATTTTGGTTGCCTATTTCGTGCATACAGTATCATGTCAAAACGAAGGTAGTCTATCATTCGTTATAGATAACTCCTACTCGATGAAAACCGATATAGACTATGTGAAGCACGGAGTTGCTGACATCATAGACATGATCCTTAAGAAAAACTCAAGCCGAATGGAAAATTTTGTACTGGTCACATTTAATAACACAAGTAAGTTAAAGTTTCACCATCACCAAGTACTGCCCAGTTACTTGTACGCAGCCCAATTATTGTCAAAGAAACAAATTGTAATTGGTTCCTCAAGTTTCAAGCCTTGCCTGTATTGAGGACCCCTGGTAACAGTCGATGTACATTTCTCCCAAATTGATAAAGTTAATCAGTATTTAGTTAGGTATGTATTAATATTAAGTTCGTTGTTTAATCTTAGTTTAGTTTTAGTTCGAAATGTACCCACCTACTCTGAAGAGAAATAAATAATTTTCTTTTTTTTTTTTTCATCGGAATCATTTATTATTCGGTTCTATTTTATGTAATCTGGATATAATTTTTAGACAGGACAAAGTCAGGGTGTTGGGTCAGCTAGTATTAATTAGACCATAAAACTGAAAAACTATTTTAAAGGGACTAACATCAAAATGGCGATTAAAAATTCGGCCGTTCCATACATTCGGGTCGAGTAGGTTTGCAAATTTTTTTTCTTGTAATTTCGACATTGGTCCCAGAGAGAAAGTGGTTTAGTTTGATGGTCTGGTCATACCTTAAAATACTTTATAGTGTAAATATTCTTATTAATTAGTATGCGAGATACAAACATCCATGGCTCGGGCACCACGTTCGTTTTAAACTAGTTTTAAACATAAATATTTGAAAGTTTTTTTTTTTTTTTGTGTAAAGCGGCTATTCGAGTCTACTCCAGACTAGTATCACTTCGACCTTATGTAGATCTTTTGTGATCGCCACAATAGTTACAGTTCACTGCTAATACCCACTTCCTTAAGGAATTGTAGGATTTCTTTAGCAGTGAAAAATTTTACTTCACTCGGATGAACAGAGTGTTTACCCAAGCGAGCATATCGTTTGTGCATTAGTGGGCCACATTCACAAAGGATGTGAATGGGGGTTTCGTCCTCCTCCAGACAGAATCTGCGGGGTTTCGTGTGCCTTATGCCTATTTGAACGTTACGAACGAACTTCTTTTGGCATTTTGGGCAATGATACTATTTTTTGAATTTGTCTCTTTTTTACAAAGGCTTTCTAGAGAGACTTTTTTTTGACCTTCTTTTCGGATATGCTCACTACTATTTGCTCACTACATGCTACATGCTCACTACATTCCCCGAGGAGGAGGATTAAATTTTGAGCATAATTATGTTATTATTTCAGGCTATAAAAAAATAATAACTACGAGAGATAAAAGTTATTTGAAGAAGGTTCTAAAAAATATACATGCAGGAAACACAAGAAGAACTAGTAAAGACTGTTCAAAAATGTCTTTACGCGGTGTAAAACTTGCACTTGAAAGTAGTGAAAACTATTCGAACCTGTTCGTGTTTACGAACGCCAGCCCTAAAGACTATAAACTTACTAAAGAAGTAATTCAACTGGCTCAGAAGAAAAGCAGTCAGGTAAGAGGAACACATTTTTATATCATCCAGAAAAAACAACGATCACAGTCTTCGGAACCGTCCCGCAGGGAGAGGCTTTGGAGGTGATTTAGGTTTCCTACTTTTAGGGTACCGTTTGTCAACAAGGAACCCTTATAGTTT
The DNA here is from genome assembly GCA_963693445.1 of Agonopterix heracliana. Lineage (NCBI taxonomy): Eukaryota > Metazoa > Arthropoda > Insecta > Lepidoptera > Depressariidae > Agonopterix > Agonopterix heracliana. Next base: position 9,432,433 of record OY856321.1, read on the forward strand.
CGCCATGATCGTCGTCTGTCTGTCACTAAACAATTAATAAATGAATTATGAATTAGCTCAGACACCCTTACTACTAGAAAGCTATAATTTATTATGGGTACCTCATGGGTACCTACATAGTTATTACGCCGACAAATTGGTAGAAAAATATATTGTTTTAGGGTACTTCCCCTACACGTTGGTTAATTAAAGCTGGCGCGTTCACAGACACACACGAATGCGTTTTTCATGTCACAACGTCCGTACTTGACAAAGATAGAGAAACTTTTCACTATGCGTGTAGTGAGACAAAAGTATTGCGTAAATGTGTTGCACGCACCAGTTTTACTTAACCGACCTGTACACGGAAAGTGGGATGCTATCCCATGGTGTAGGGTGTCCTTGGATAGATCGTTCAGAAAACCATTTTTCGATTTAGGGATCCGTTAGCGAAATATTAAGCTTTTGTTTTGAGTCTAAAAGTAATAATAATAATCACCTCCTGCTTTAAGGCACAAAAGCAAGCCATACCCCAATTTAAGGGCCGATTGCCTTCACCAAGGAGGCAAGTTCGTGGTAAAATCGTCAAAGTTTATGAAGCCCTTTTAGGTCACTGACCTAGCTTAGTATTTAGAGAATAATTTTTTTTTAATGTACAACAGCTTTTCGACTCTTCTGCAGACTATAGTATCACTTTGACCTATTGTAGATCTTTTGTGATCGCCACTATAATTACAGTTCACTGCAGAGCTGCTAATACCCACTTCATTTAGGAATTGTAGGATTTCTTTAGAGTGAACTCGGATGAACATAGGTAGTATTTACCTAAGTGAGTATATCTATCACTTGTTCATTAGTGGGCCACATGCAAAGAGGATGTGAATAGGGGTTCGTCTTCTTCCAGACAAAATCTGCAGAGTTTGAGTTAAAGCTGAATTTGATAAAAATGTGCACGTAGGAAATGTGCAACGTTTATAAAACTTTGTATCTTTACAGGTATTGTTCATTATTACTGAGGGAAACCATTGTATAGAGAGACCCAGTATGTTTAATCCGTATTACGAAATAGCAAATGCGACTTATGGGCAAGTCTTAAAAATTAATGCAAAGACAGAAATTAAAAAGGTAAGTCCTCTACGATCAGTTGTTTACACATCAATAGATTATATAACTGGGTGGTTTCTCCTCGGTATAACTGGGTGTTTCTCCTCGGCGTTTGAATGCTGTCATTATCCTCACCAAATATTTTCGCTTTTTTTATAAGAAAAGGTATACAATTTTATAAAACCCAGATATTAAGCACGATGGACCCTTGTAATAACTCTAAATAAAACCTTTTTTTTTAAAAAAACCCACACGACAATATGGTTGTATAGGTGTCGTTTAGTCGAACATTAGACGCATAAAGCACCAGTATAAGACGAATAGTAACAAAAATTACAACAATATTACTTTTATAACTCAAAACAGTCATATAAATGGGGGCCTAATACGATCAAATTGATTGCTGGGAAGGCGAAAATATTTGGTGAGGATAATGACAGCGTTCAAACGCCGAGGAGAAACAGTTTATTTCATAATTCGGTATGTCAAGTTTTTTTTGGGAGCGCTTATTCGAAAACCATTTCGAGATAATTGTCTCAATTAACAATATTTCTATGTCAGACATTTTAAAAATAAAGGATTACAGATATTTTTAATAAAATAACATCGTTTTTGGGTCCAACGAGTGACGTCATTCGCTGGACCTGCAAACTCCTTGGTAAACTAAAAATCAACTTAAAATAACAGGATATTAAGAAAAAAAAATCAATATGTCAGAATTTTACATTTGATGTTGCTGTTTCTGTTACCAGTTGAGTTAGAAAGAGAAGGCAGGTGATTAGTAATTGCGGGTCATTACTACAAACATTGAAAGTAAATTAAATATTACAAAATGTTATATTCTATCGGTGATCACTCAAAGTTTTTGAATGCCCACAATTACTAATCACCTGCACTCGCACTAATAAAAGTGAATACAGGCCTATACGCCATGTTGTTTCTATGTTTTTATTAGTATATATGATTGGTTTAAATTATTTTTACCTACTTAATCTTTTAGGTACTAAATTATACAGCAGAAACCTGCACCGGGGAAAGGACAGTATTGGTACAGTCACATATACCAGCAAATAAAATACTCCAAGTTACGGTAAGAGCACACAAACATGATAAAATAAATTTTTATTTTAAATAGGATGTACCTAACAAAAAAACATTAGTAATAATGTTGATTGTGTGGTTTAGGCCCATCACATACATGCGGAATTGCGGTTCGGAATTCCGAATGCTAACCGGTTTTCCGTATAGGTTTGAAATCCCGTTCGCAAATCTGGAGGGGGAACTTCCACACGAAAACCGGTTTGCATTCGGAATTCCGAATCACAGTTCCGCATGTATGTGATGGGCCTTAGACTACCAAGCTAAACAACTTTCACTAGGACACCGACATCAAACGCAGATTATTTTATTTTAATTTATTTATTTTTATTATTAAATGAATACCATGAATAACATGATGTCGCTCCCACGGACCTGAAAAAAAGACGGACGTAATGTGACACTAAAAAGATGTGAAGCATGCAAGGTCCTACATTTTCGTTTGTTCTACAAGGGACCTACACTCACACAGATGCACTAGCTCTAGGCGCAGGTCCGACACCCGTCACCATTATGTACCGCGTGGCAGCACGCACACAAAAGAAATGGGTGCTTCACTCGTGATTAGACGAGATTACGTCCGTCTTTTTTTCAGGTCCGTGGTCGCTCCATAGTAAAAGTTTAGTTTGATGGTCTGGTATAAACCACCCCTTTAAAATATTGCTAGGGTATTTTGCTACACTCTATACAGGGTAAATTGTATATCACTGCGGATAACTTCAGCATATATTCTACTTATCAAACTGAACAACTTTTACTATGGACTCTATGGAGCCAAATAGAAATCACGAAAAAAAACTGCTGTATCATACATTTGAGTCGAATAGGTTACCTAGGACCTACTGCAGTTTTGTATGTGACAGTTAATTTTTTTACGCGATTTCGAAATTCTCTCCATAGTGAAAGTTGTTCAGTTTGATGAGTACAATACATGGTGAAGATATCCGCAGTGATATAAAATTTATCCTGTATATCAGCAAACTCATTGTTTCGCTAGGTAATGAGTTTTTGATGATAATGTAAATTAATAAATAAGCCTAGTTAATAAACTAAATTTGGGCATGACCACTTACAGATCGAAATTCATTCTTTTATTGCACATTATTTCAATTAAAAATTGGTTGGTCATATTATTATTCTGAGGTCAATGTTCGCCCGCCGGCCGCGCACTGCGTACGATACGTACGAAAATAATAATTTTGTTAATCATCAATACCAATTATAAACATTGATAATGCAATCTGTTATCATTAACAAGTGCCCTGGTTCAGTTTCGCCAACTAATTAAAAATGACCCTATATAGATACAGGGTAAATTTTACATCACAGCTGATAACTTCAGCATATATTCTACTCATCAAACTGAACAACTTTCACTATAGATCCAATTTCGAAATAGCGAAAAAAAATCAAATGCAGAAGAGATCCGCATCATCATTCCCTTGCCCATTTCCCATTATCTGGGAAATCTAATCCGCATATATTAAATTAATATCAAATACCTATCAGATTTTTAACGATCTGAAAATTCTTGAAACGGAATCTAAGGGGGGTATATTATAGAACGATACTCAAGTGGAGATCTCTTCTTAAGTAAAGTAAACTAACTTCTTCTAAGTAAGGTAACTTCTTCTTAAGTTTAGTAAGATAGAGAAGGATGCATTATACGTTGTATGTATTTGCATCCTTTTCTATCTATACTCAAGAAGAGATCTCCACTTGAGTGTCGTTCTGTAAAACCCCACTTAGGTCTACCACTACTAAATTACAATATTGTTTGCAGTTCGATATTGATGACGAAACTGAGTATGTGGTCATTTCTGCTTCTGGAAGTAATGTTGAAATTTATTGGGCAGGCATCCCCAACCTTAAAATAGGTGTCGAAGGAATTACTTGGCTTAAAAATTTTAAGGTACCGTACTGAAACCACATTAAGTAGACTATACCATACAAACAGAGGAATCGTAGTGCATCCTAGGTCTATGAGACGTTTTAATTTAAAATAAAGATTTCTGTGACACTAGGAGGAAGGCATTAAAATAAAAAATAAAAATTAACTTAATAATATTTTAAAAACTTATATTCCTCCCTAAAAATACAGAATTGTTTTTTAGGGAGGAATATAAGTATTTAAAATATTATTAAATTTTTATTTTTAAATTTTAATTGAGAAAACCACAAGAAAAAATTCTCAGAGTTTTTCTCAGTTCCCTTACAGGGTCATCCATCTGCCAAACAAATCTGATTTTACTTATCATTGTAAACGCCTGTTCTGAGGCCACACTGTTTGTAATAAAAGTTGTTGTGCATCTACCCAACATAAAATCTCTATTAGTTCAAAATTAGCTCACGTGCTCCACGCCACGCCAAATCGACTTTAGTTGATGTGCTATCTCGCTAATCCATGATCAAGTTCGTTTTGTTATGACAAAATTAAGTTAATTATTTAAACTATTGACTAAACTTTTTATAGTAATCATTATAAACGATTAAGACATTTTTGGGAAAGTCCGTGGTTCAGTGCCACCCAGTTTAATGATTATTGTTAAGTTTGACATTTATTAATCGCTATATTTATAATCAGGCGGTGAATCTTCTAGTTCCCGAATCAGGAAGATACTCAGTGACAGTCCGGGGTTCAAGCGTAACCTATGTCATTGGTTACGGAAAAACAAGTTTTTTGTTTAGCTACGGATTTTCGTTGTCACCGGTGCGGTCCCTACGGGATACTGTGAAAAACCCAACAGCAGGTAATAAATATTAGAATAATAGTTGCTGAAAAGCTCATTAGGTCAGTTGATACTTTCCTGCTGAGCCGAGGGTGCCGGAGTCCCGAATTGGACATTGGGTACAAATATTTGTACCTAAGTCATGAATGTTTTATCACGATCCACACCTAGGTATTATCGAATTATCATTGTCAATGTCTATTTATAATAATGCATAAGTGAATTCGATTTTAGTAGCTAAAATGGGACTAGGATAATCTGTGTCCAAGATATTTACTTTAAATAATAAAAAAACGAATCCGCCACGTAGGCTTTGTAAAAATCAAAATCATATTCATCTATATCCGCTACAAGGTTCGTCAATGGCAACGCATAAGATACAATCCTTACTATAACTTAACTAAAGGCCCTGACCTGTGCAACCCCGGCTCAATGGTCCCTTAGATGCAATTATCTGTACCAGAAATGTACCCGAGCGGGGGTCCCCCGTTTAGTCCGCATTCGCTGCCCTATTTCCCTAAAAAGCCCTTGGCATCGACCTCCCCAGTTATTTACGAGTAAACAACTGCGTTATTCCACTTCTCAACAGGATGCCAAAATTTACGTACATTAAATAAAATTATATTGTGATATTTTAATAACATGACAAACAATACCTACGTTTGTTTACGAATATAATTCGGTATGTCAAGTTTTTTTTTGGAGGGCTGATTCGAAATCTATTTCGAGATAATTTTCTCAATAATCAGAGATTTTAAAATGAAAGGATTTACAGATATTTTTAGTAAAATAACGTCGTTTTTCGGTCCGTCCAGTGACATCAGTGGAATACCTGTGAACTGCTTGGTAAACACATAAAATCAACTTAAAATACGAGTAACTGGCCATTCTGTTTACAGCATTAGAAACGTTGTTTCAGTTAGAAAGAGAAAGCAGGTGATTTTAAATTAAGCAATAGTTTTTCGCCATCGAGTTCGAATGATTTTCTCACAACCACTTTTATCATTTAGAGATAAGAGTTAAAAATTAAATTTGTATTGATAAACTCAATGAATTCTTATTTTTTATTTTTTTTTATTTAGAAATTAATGTGTTTGCTCTTGACCTCAATCTATTCTTGAGGACTAAGATGGGGTCGAAGATGTAGCGAGCTAACCCAGAAGAAGCCTATTCACTCATACTTTAAAGTAATTCGGGTTCGTCAGTATTTCGCTCGGAAATACTGACGAAGGCAGGGCATTTCACTCCTTGGCTGTGCGCATTATAAAAGAATCAGAAAGGCGCTTAGTGCGGATACGTGGTAAGTATATCAACAAAGAAGGGGATGTATCCCGCGATGCATCTGGAAGTCCGATAGTAGAAAGGGGAAAGCGGGATGAGCTCATGCAGCTCTTAAGCACAGTCACCGAAGTACAATCTTCAATCAATAAGTTTCTTAAAATGATATCTTCTATCCGTAAAAATAAGAAAATAAAAAAAAATACTTGACATACCGAATTATGAAAAGTGTTTCCTGAATGAACTGGACTGGAAATGATAGAAAGTACAAGAATTGTTGGCGAAAATTCCTGGAGCCGAGTGGAGTCGTAAGACCAACAAAATCAGGACAATATTACAGTCAAATGATATTAGTATGGGCCCTATGAATCACGGAGGAAAATTGGGTGTGCCATCAATGCACTTTTTGATTAAAATTTTAGACATTGATGAGCATCGAGAAAATGGTAATAAATCGCCTGTTGATACCTAGTATAGTGACTAAAATAGAGGAACCCGATGATTTTTTATTAATCTAGATAATATAACCCCACGTCCCCTTAAGACGCAACAGATTGAAAATTTCGTTCTCCGGGCAGTGGGCTTGGTGGCGTAATTGGTTAGCGCGTTTCCCCGGTTTGGAAGAGGGCGGGTTCAAGTCCCGCCCGAGACAAATTTTTCAATCTTTAATTTAATTAGATAATATAACTTTTAAAATAATTATGTTTCTTTTAGGAGAAAAAAATCTGCTGGCAATATCTATGAATGATCCTAATCGAGCTGTTTCAGTGGACGCTGTTGAATTATTGGATATGAATAAAAAAGTCCTTGCGAAATTATCTCTAACTAGAAAATCGTCGGATTTTTATACTACAAAGTTATTTCTACCTCCAAAATCCGCATTCTTGATTGCTGTAAGTGTAACAAGATGCTAACCCATCTATTATCTATCGCTTCCACTGCTGGAGCAGGAATGGGCGCTAGTCCACACACCGCGTTCCTGATGCGAATTGGTGGCCTTCATAGTGAATATTTTCTTTAGAAGATTCCGGTTTCCTCGCTATATTTCTCTTCACCTATGAGCAAGTGGTGCTAAAAATTCAATGTTGCCTACGCATAATTTTTAATGCTATATTTACCACAGAATATATCATAAAGAGAGGTTAGAACGGCAAAGTAGCGCTTTTGCTTATACATGCTGCTTTAATTTAACATGACGACTTGTTGTTTATAAAACATTATTTACTATAATTTTACAGGTGTTAGGTAAAGGAAAATATTTACAAAGGCCTATTAAGAGAATTTCTGAAACTGCAATACAACCAAAAATAAAATATTTTGGTAAGTTTGTAGTAGAAAAAGGTAGAGCTTATTTCATTCTTATCCTGATGAACCAAGATTCGACCGTAAAACTCGTTTGGCGAACGAAATGTGATTCAAGAGAAAGTTTACACAGGGGCTCATACAATGCCGCCGGGTTGCCTAGCAAATACCTTCAGCATGATGATTTATGGTACCATTTTCAACAACAATTGCACCTATCTGTTTGGCCAGTAAATGAGGTGCCATCGGAAGGAGGCCGTTCTAAAGAACTGGAAAAACTAGGTTTGCCACCTCTTAGTCTGCCGCAACTCTAGGGTTACCAGGTTCAAAGAGTAATTTTTCATAATGCACATTAAAGTTGGGACTTAGTTTCTATAAGTTCCAGTTCTGTGGATCGTCCTCCTTCTGATGGCACCTAATTTACTGCCCAAAAAGATGGGTGCAAATGTTGTAAAAAAAATACCGTAAATCATCATGTTGAAGGTACTTGCTGCAAAATTTGGGTGGCTACCCGGCGGCATTGTATATAAACTCCTGGGTAAACGTTCTCTTGAATCACATTTCGTTCGCCAAACATATGGTGCTGATAATTTTTAAAATCCGTGGTTAGTAATTCATAATGTCTTTTTAGGACCGATAGTAACTGTCAATAAAGTAAAGAACTCTTATGAATACAACAGTAAGCTTTATTTGAATTGCAATGTAAAGGGACACCCTAAACCACACCTTATACTATGGAGACTTGAAAACGGGACTAATATAAATGCGGTGAGTATTGAATTGCGAATAATCGGCTAAACAGATTCGAATGAAATCTACATAATGTTCTCGATTAACATATAGGGTCCTTCTTAATATGCTGACACTTTTTTAAGGGGATGATCAGACCATCAAACTGAACATCTTTCTCTATGGCACCAAAATCAAAATCGCGAAAAAAAAATCTGCCGCTGCATACAAAACTGCAAACCTACTCGAGCCAAATGTATGGGACAGCTGATTTTTTTTTCGCGAATTCGATATTGGTCCCATAGCGAAAGTTGTTCAGTTTGATGGTCTGATCATCCCCTTAAAAAAGTGTCAGCATATTAAGTTGGACCCTGTATAGAAGGTGTTACAAAAATACAAATAAACATTTAAGGCACCCCCTTAGACCATCAAACTGAACAACTTTCACTATGGGACCAATATCGAAATCGCGAAAAAAAAAAGATGTTTCATACTCTACAAATCGACTAGAGCTAAAATATGTATTGGATATCCGATTTTTTTTTCGCGATTTCGATGTTGGTCCCATAGAGAAAGTTGTTCAGTTTGAAGGTCTAAACAACCCCCTTATAGTACGGTCCCCAATAGACATCAAGACAACTTCCGTGGGACTCAGCTCCGCCATACAGACTACTGGTATGTAGTTGTTGGGTATGTTTTCCTGAACACAAAAAGTGCGGTAGTCACTTCCTAAGGGTATGGAGGGGGGAGCTGTGACGTAGTAAAGATGGCGGCCGACCCATTCTATTAAGCGGTAATTTCTAGATAACTACTAAACCGATTTACTTAAATAAGGTGTCAAATGAAAGGCCATGTAATGTACATTATTTGATTTCATACATGCGTTCATGTAAAGCTAATATCAAATGAAATAACTTAAAAAAACATATTTTTTTTTAAAAATCCAAATTTTATTATGTAAATAGCTCGGTAACCGTTGGGATTGTCGAAATTTAGCTTATTATAAAACGTTTTGCTACTTTTATCAGCTTTTTAATAAACCTTAAATCATTACAATCGAGTAATAAATGACGAAATTACACTCGTTTTAGTGAGCGGAGTCCTGGTACGAAGAATCTCAAATTTATGTAACTGGACTGGTTTTCTATTAAATTACTAGTAAAAAGTATGATAATTATACGTACACGAATATGAGATTGTAATAATTATGTTTTATAAGAATTTAGGTAAGTACTAGGGCATCATCATCATCATCATTTCAGCCTTTTTATACGTCCAATGATGGACATGGGCCCTAGTGGGGAACTAGGGCATGCTCCCGGGAAATCCTGGTACCGAAAATACCGGATAATAATTAATTAAATTACTTTCTAAAATCCTCAGTAAGTAGAATTATGGAAATTTTAAAATAATCCAATGTAATGATAATTCTCTTTTATAATTTTCATATCATGTCGATCTTGTGAGGGACTGCGCTTTCCGGTTCACGGTCGCCATTCAAGAAGTATTCAGCCCCATCGGCCACTTGTTTTGCTAGCCATGTGCCCAGTCCATTCCCACTTGAGTTTAGCAATTTTTCTAGCTATATCGGCTATCTTGGTTCTCCTGCGAAGCTCATTTCTGATTTGGTCTCGCAGGGAAACTGTGAGCATAGCCGTCATAATTGCCCTTTGAGTGAATTTTTGCCTTTTCGTGAGGCCTTTAGTGAGCGATCACGTCTTAGTTCCGTATGTCATCACTGGCAGTAAGCACTGGTCAAAGACTTTCTTTTTGAGACAGAGAATGCGGTATTTGAGACTACAAGATATTACGTATCTTCCCGAACGCTGCCGAGTCGTATTCAATTTGAGGCTTAGACCTGCGGACCTACTAACTGGACTGTTTATACCAGTTATACATAATCGTCAACAACTTTGAGCACTAAGTTTCCAATCTTCACAGGAGTGGGTAGAACTCAATGTTCTACCTTTTACGTTCTACATTAGACATGATTTTCGTCTTGTCCATGTTAATTATTAAACCAACTAGTTTGGACGCCCTGCTTAGGTCATCGAGCATTCTATACTGAGGTCTTCCATAGTCTCAGCATTGGGTAATGACAACTAAATTTGCGGCAAACCAAAGGTTAGTTATGTTCTAGCCGTTTGTTGATGTCCAGCGCTTTCCATAACATAATCTAGAAAACGTCTCTGAGTGCAACGGTGAGAGAACCGTTTTGGAGAAATTGCATCTCCCTGTCCTACATCTGGCTGCAGAAGGATAGGTTTCGAATACTGGTCTTATATTTAAACTGACATAGATGCGCACTTCAATGCACCGGTCACTTGAGCGTCACTGGAGAGGCTGCAGGACAGCCCAGGACTCCATTGAATCAAAGGATTTCTACGAGAAAGTTTTCGATTCCATCGAGTCCACAAACGCTAAGAAAAGAGGTAAGTTATACTCTTCGGTCTTTTGTATAATATGCTAGAGCGTGTGTAGTGGCCTTTTCGGAAGTCGCCGAACCTGCGTGCTAGACAGTTCGCAACGACTCTCTACAGCAGAGCAGCATAGTGCTTCAGGAGGGCTTCTTGTCTTGTTTAAACCGTGGAACAGTCACGGAATAGAACATAACTAACCTTTGGTTGCTGAAAATTTAGATGTCATGGCCCAATGCTGAGACTGGAGGACCTCTGTAGAATGCCTTGAACTTGCAGAGCGTCCAAACTAGTCGGTTTAAATTTGAACATGAACAAGACGAAAATCATGTCTAATGTAGAACGTAAAAGGAAAACATTGAGTTCTACCCACTCCTGTGAAGATGAGAGATTCTGTGCTCAAAGTTGTTGACGATTATGTATAACTGGGATAAACTGTCCAGTTAGTAGATCCGTAGGTCTAACCTTCAAATTCACCACGACTGGGCAGCGTTCAGGAAGATACGTAATATCTTGTAGTCCCAAATACAGCATTCTTGTCTTAAAAAGAAAGTCAAACCAGTGCTTACTGTCAGTGATGCCATACCGAACTTAGACGTGATACTCTTGAAAAGGGTGAAATTCATTCCAAGGGCAATTATGACGGCTATGCTCACAGTTTCCCTGCGAGACCAAATCAGAAATGAGCTTCGCAGAAGAACCAAGGCAGCCGATATAGCTAGAACAATTGCTAAACTCAAGTGGCAATGGGCTGGGTACCTACATGGCTAGTAAAACAGGTGGCCGATGGGGCCGAATAGTTCTTGAATGGCGACCGCGTACCGCGCACTCACAAGATCGACCGACGACCTGGTGACGGTGGCGGGATCCCATTATTGGATAAGGGCAGTGCTGGAACGGTCGTTGAGGCGATCCTTGGGAGGCCTTTGTACAGCAATCGAAATCTTTCGGTTGTGATGATGATGACCTCCATTTCATTAGATTAATAAAACATTTTTATAATATAATTAAATCTACTTACTGAGGATTTTAGAAAGCATTTTAATTATTTATTAATTAAATTGTTGAGTACCGAAAGTATCAAAAGAACCGGGATTTATTTCCTGAAGTACCGGTGCTAGATAGCCTCAGAAATCCCGGGAATTCTCGGTATTTTTGGTACCAGGATTTCCCGGGAGCATGACCCTAGTGGGGGAGGCCTATGTCCAGCAGCGGACGTATTAAAAAGGCTGAAATGATGATGATGATGATGCCCTAGTACTTACCTTAATTCTTATAAAACATAATTATTACAATTTCATATTCGTGTAAGTAAAATTATCATACTTTTTACTAATAATTTAATAGAAAACCAGTCCAGTTACATAAATTTGAGATTCTACGTACCAGGACTCCGCTCACTAAAACGACTATAACTTCGTCATTTATCAATCGATTGTAATGATTTAAGGTTTATTAAAAAGCTGATAAAAGTAACAAAACGTTTTATAATAAACTAAATTTCCACAATCCTAATGGTTACCGAGATATTTACATAATAAAATTATGATTTTTTTAAAAAAATATGTTTTTTTAAGTTATTTCATTTGATATTAGTTTTACATGAACGCATGTATGAAATCAAATAATGTACATTACATGGCCTTTCATTTGACACCTTATTTAAGTAAATCGGATTAGTGGTTATCTAGAAATAACGCTTAATAGAATGGGTCGGCCGCCATCTTTACTACGTCACAGCTCCCCCCTCCATACCTTTAGGAAGTGACTACCGCACTTTTTGTGTTCAGGAAAACATACCCAACAACTACATACCAGTAGTCTGTATGGCGGAGCTGAGTCCCACGAAAATCGTTATTTGAAGACTTTTGGACAAATGGGGACTGTACTATTAAGAGTTTTAAATATTTATTTTTACTTATGAAACATCTTGTATAATACTATGATACAGGGTGTAAGGAAAAGTATCATTAACCTTTAAACCACACACTCTACCCATCAAACTGAACAACTTTAACTATGGGAGCAAATCGATCGGAGCAGAAAAAAAATCTGCTGATGCACATACATTTGAGTCGAGTAGGTATTGGAGTTTAGTAGGGACAGCAGATTTTTTTTTGCTCTGATCGGTTTGCTCCCATTGTATAAGTTGTTCAGTTTGATGGGTAGAGTATGTGGTTTAAAGGTTAATGCTACTTTTCCTTACACCCTGTAAAGTCCACACAGACGAAATCATAGGCAAAAACTAGTTTTTTTTTGTCCAAATTGTCTTTAGGTAACCTATATGCATACACACACGCAATAATTATTATAACAAGAAAAACGTTAATTTTCCTTCATCATGATCATCAGCCTATCATCGTCCACTGCTGAAAATAGGCCTCTCCGCATAGGCGCGCTACGAGACTATGTCCTCGGCCTTCCTCATCCAGTCGCTTCCCGCTACCTTTTTAGGTCGTCTGTCCAGCGGGCAGCAGGGCGTCCCACATTACGCCTCCCAGTTTATGGTCTCCATTCTAGAACTCTGATTCTAATTTTCGTTAAGTTTCGTAAATTCTAAATTTAAAAAGAGATTTTAAGCATTAAAAACCAAAGTATTCATTCCTTTCAATTAAAAATAATTTGTCCAAACGTTCAAAGAAAAGTTGCCATTATCCTCTGTATTTTATTTTTATTTTTAAACATGGTTAGCGATGCGTTAGTTAGATTACTAATTTTTAAATATTTGTATTAAGGGGGTTGCAGAGGGCAAGACAATAAACTAGATGGCGCTCGGGAGCATTATTCCTGATTTTATCACATTTTATTTTATATCTTCGTAATTATGTTATAAATTGCAAATGTTATTTGAGGAGCGCAATCTAGATTTTCTAAACTATTTTTCCATATATAAAATATTACTTTTGTTAATACCGTCTACGAATGTTCAACGTCAAAGTTTTGTATGAAATTGATCAAAATTAAAATGTAGGTAGGATATCAAATTCGTATGAACAATAAATTACATTAACTTGTAGCTAGATCAGTAAAACATAAACACAAGTGCGCGCTTAATTGAAAATTTTGATTGAAATCATCACAATTACGAGATATAAAATAAAATGTGATAAAATCATGAATAATGCTCCCGAGCGCCATCTAGTTAAGAGTCTTGCCCTCTGCAACCCCCTTAAGTTTCGTAAATTCTAAATTTTAAAAGAGTTTTTAAGCATTAAAAAAGTAGGTATTCATTCCTTTCAATTAAAAATAATTTGTCCAAACGTTCAAAGAAAAGTTGCCATTATCCTCTGTATTTTATTTTTAAACATGGTTAGTGATGCGTTAGTCACATTACAAATTTTTAAATATTTGTATTAATATCACATTGTTTTCTGTAATTTCAGCCTATTAAAAATTATCCTCCATACAACTATAGTACCCATTTGACAGTTACAAAGGTAAAGAAATCACAGCGTTACACATGTTTTGCCGAAAACAAGTTTGGAAAAAATAGTAAAAAAGATGTTTTTGTAAAAGTTGATCCACCATTCGTTGTAAATACACATCTTAAAGGTAAGCGGAAGTCAATTTGTAGTAGTATAGTTATTTAAAATTTATATAGGTACAGGCTTAGATCAAAGTAAAATTAATGGACTTACGCGAACATTTCAACCCCCCTGCACAGGAGGGCGTTTTCAGACAAATTTCATACTACGAAAATTTTCAAATAACAACATGATTTTAACTTAGCAGTTAACTTGACTTATTTTTGTATAAATACATAACGCTCACAGGTGTATACATTTTGTAATGATCCCGCATACACTACTAGGCTTCTTTATTATGGAAACCATACCAACACATTAGGCGGGATTCGAACCCAGACCCCTTGTTTGGCAGTCCGGCATGGTAACCTATGAACAACTTTATTCTTTACAGTTTTTTTTTTTACTTTTAAATATCCGAATATTTTACTACCTATGTGTTTATTATTCATTAAAATTCTTGCTACGAGTACTACTACAGCACGTTAAAATAAATAGTTGTAGAAAAGCATTTGACTTTTCCCGAATAACGCGATGATGGTATATTTTTTACTTATTGTGAACGATATATAAATACAAGGTCCTTCTTAATATGCTGACACTTTTTAAAGGGATAATCAGACCGTCCCCGTCCAAGCCGACTCGTACCAATGAATTTTTCGGAATTAATGTAAGATTTGTTACACCACTGGCTTTTCGGTGAAGGAAAACATCGTGATGAAACCTGCATGCTTCAATTTCGAGGCGTGTATTGTACCCACGTCCATTATAAGTGGCGACGGGCTCACCCCCCGTCACACTGGACAGAGTTTCGGTACTACTGGTGAAACGTGGATGTTCTGAGGTTTCAGAATATCTCTGACTACCCCCTCGAGGAATATAGTCGTGAGCGTAAGCTTAAACTAATCAGACCGTTAAACTGAACAACTTTCTCTATGGCACCAATATCAAAATAGCGAAAAAAAAGACGTCTTCCATACAAAACTGCAAACCTACTCGAGCCAAAGCTGGTTTTTTTCGCGATTTCAATGTTGATCCCATAGAGAAAGTTTTTCAGTTTGATGGTCTGATCATCCCCTTAAAAAGTTCAGCATATTAAAAAAGACCCTATATAGCTCTTAAAGACCTGGGCATAGAATTTAGAATGTGGTTTATGTTTTTGAGGTAGGTATACATGCACTGACCAGATTTTACTATTTGTATCGTACAACAGGTGTAACGTATGTTTCTTTCGAAAAAGACATTGAATTAATTTGCGATATAAAATCTAAATGGCCCATGAGAATAACTTGGTGGAAGAATGGTAGGCCAGTTACCTCAAGTTTATCAAATGATGGAACAAAACTAACGATAAACAAAGTGAACATACAAGATCAAGATACTTATACCTGTGAAGCTAAACTGTTAGAAGATGATGAGAAACGATCATATCAAACGAAATTGAAAATTAAGGAATTAAGTAAGCAATGCTTTTTAATATTATCTTAGACTTATCTTTTCAAAGGAAAATCGAAAGATGGAACCGATGGAACGACAGAATTGTATGCGTTTAATACAAAATTATCGTTTTCGTATCGAATTGACAACATTTCATTTTAAGAAAGGTACCAAAATAAGAAAACCATTTGGAGATTATGTGATTCAAAGCTTATATCTAAATTATAAAAAATTTCTATCCATTATTTCTCGAGTTATTTGAAAAATACTGAAAAATATAATACTTATAGGTTGAATGAGATTTTATTCCTTTGCCTGCTTGGCTTTTCTATTGTATTTGACAGTTTTATTTTTAATGTCATTGAGGCGAAGGTATCTTGGCCATAAAGCCTACGTTTTACAGAAAATTCAATAGTAAATTAAAATAGAAATATAAGTTAAAAATTAAATCGAAAAAATACATTTATCTTATTTTTTAACCTATTTCTATATTTTTCATTAAAAACTGTTGGTTAAAAAAATTAAATGTTGTCAATTCGAATCGAAATCGAATACGTGGTGGAACCACGTGGGTCCGACACGGAAAGGGGGAAGAATCTTAGTAGTATTGTACTGTGATTACAAAGTTTAAAAAAAAAATTAAACAGAGTAATAAATCATTGACTTACCAACTACTGAACGTCGGGTTCGCGCATAAAAGTATCCACACCAAAAGAACACCAAAACGTTTAAAGAGAATCAACTACGCGACAGTCTTCATTTGATCGACCGACTACGAGCACGCGCGCAGTGCTGCGATGGGGTAAAAACTACGCAAGCAAAACGAAAAAGAATTTCAGCATTTTCAATGTTTTTAGTTGGATTAATAATAGCCTAGTCAAACGGTTAATTTAATGAAAAGCGACGGAATAACCACTTTAACCGTTAATAATTAATATTTTTTGGCGGTCGTGGTTAAAGTGATAATAAAACATTTCGAGTCAACTCATAACCGGTCTGAACCATCCTGATTTCTGCAGTCAAAAGTGGTTTTGACCGGTTATGAGTTTTTAGACCCCAGATCCAGTCTGTTTGGTAAAGATGTTATTACACTTGGCTAAATTTAGATTCTAACAAGAGGGACAGAGCTATAGGTTAAAAAAAGAGGTTTTTACAACGTCCCGTTTTAACCTATAGCTCTGTCCCTCTTGTTAGAATCAAGTAAATTTAGCCAAGTGTAATAACTCCTTTAGCGAGGAGCGAAGCGATTTGGCTTGTGTAGGTTAGTTGCTCTTGGACACTTTTTTCGAGAATTATGTACTAGACCCGGCGTCCATTATTTTGTATGTCAATGTAACAACGGCACATGCTTGTTTTGAAAATGCACCATCTCGTTCTTAATTTTTTTATAATTTATTAGAACCGATAGTAACAGTCGACCAGATAAAGAAAACTTATGAATACAACAGTACAATTCGTTTGAATTGTTATGTAAAAGGATACCCGAAACCACAAATACATTGGATAGATGAAAGCGGTACAATTTTAAGGAATCAGGTGAGTTTTTTAAATTTAAGACGCGAAATTTAATTCAGTTCATTTGGCAGATTCATGTTCAATGTACCCGAAGGTCGTGGAAGACACAAGATATGCGAATTTTTTATTAAACTGGGAAGAACAAAGCGACCCTCTTTGTTGAAAATATTTATGTACCCAGTATCGTTTTATATCGTAGGTTAACATTTTGAAATTTTGTGGTATTCCTTTATTTGTAGAAAACGTAATATAGAAAACCATAATCTGTCATTTTTGGGAAGTGGGTCGTTTTATTCCATGCGGTGAGTTAAGTATGAAAATAAATTTCAAAAATCCTTTGTTAGATTTAAGAAATATTATCTGTTAGTATGCTGTACACAGGGCGACACATCAAGATACGCAAAACCAATATAATCTGCCAGCGCGCAGGGTGCCCGGCGGGTGACGTATAACGTCGCCCGGACACCTTTTTTTTCGTTTTTCGTAGCTTGATGTGTCGCTGTGTATAATGATGAAGTCTGAAAAATCGAGATTTTTTTTCCATAATTTCAGATTTATTTACAATATTCTTCAAACAACTTCAGTAACCACATACACATTGAAAAGGTAAAGAAACCACAGCGTTACACATGTCATGCCCAAAACCACATTGGGAATAATACTCAAAATGTTTTTGTAAACGTTGATTCACCATTCGTTGTTAAGAAACATCTTGAAGGTAAGCGAAATATACTCTTATTTGATTATCCATATTATATTATTACACACAGTAATTTGAATTACATTTGTATCAATTTAATTTTTACCGGTCAAGGAGTCTTACTTATTATTGTAACTAGATTTAATTTTTTCAATATCCTACACTGTAAACAAGTTTATTCTTTAATTTTATTTTATTTTACGTTTACATTTCTTAATATTTTACTACCAACGTGCTTATTATTTATTCAAATTCTACTACAGCACGTTAAAATAAATATTGGTAGAAAATCATTTGAGACCTTTCCGAATAACGCAATGATAGTATGTTTGTAGGTATTGTAAACGATAATATAGGGTCCTTCTTAATATGTTGACATTTTTTTAAGGGCGTTGTTAGGCCTTGACAAAACTTGACTGGGGCTAACACAAACGATCCCACTGGGTCGAAGTCTTGACCTGCCAGTCCCCACAACAAGATAAGATAGGCCTTGACGAGTGTTAAGTCTGAATGTGGATGGATGTGGTAGGAGAGGAAGGCCGAAGACAAGATGGATGGATTGTGTGAAGGATGATATGTGTAAGAAAGGAGTGAGTGCTGAAACGACGGCCAAGCGAGATGAATGGAAGAGGATGACATATTGCGCCGACCTCAAATAATGGGAAATGGGCAAGAGAATGATGATGACTTTTTAAAGGGGATAATCAGACCGTCAAACTGAACAACTTTGTACAGTGTATAACAAAACACCCTAGTAATACTTGAGACCTTGAGAGGGTGCTTCAGACCATCACACTAAACAACTTTTATTATGGGGCCAACATCGAAATCGCGAAAAAAAATCCGCTCCTTCATACAAAACTGCAGTACCGTCTCGACTCAAATGTATGGGGCAGCAGATTTTTTATTTTTTCTCGACGTTGGCTCCTTAGTGAAAGTTGTTCAGTTTGATGGTCTAAACACCCCCTTAAGTATAACTAGGGTATTTTGTTACATCCTGTATATGAGACTAATATCGAAATCGTGAATAAAAATCCAATGTTCCATAAAAAACTGCAAACTTGCTCGAGCCAAATGGGACAGCAGATTTTTTTTTTGCGATTTTTATGTTGGTCCCATAAAAAAAGTTGTTCAGTTTGACGGTCTTGTCATCCCCTTAAAAATGTAGCAGCATAATAAGGAGGACCCTGTATAAAAATAGCTCTTAAAGACTTGGGCATCGAATTTAGAATGTAGTTAATTACGTTTTTGAGGTACGAGTATACATGCACTGACCACATTTTACTTTTTGTATTGTACAGATGTAACGTTTGTTTCATTCGAAAAAGACATTGAATTAATTTGCGATATAAAATCTAAATGGCCCATGAGAATAACTTGGTCGATGAATGGTAAGACAGTTATCTCAAGTTTATCAAATGATGGAACAAAACTAACGATAAGAAAAGTGAACATACAAGATCTAGATACTTATACTTGTGAAGCTAAACTGTTAGAAGATGGTGAGAACGATCGACGATCATATCAAACGAAATTAAAAATTAAAGAACTAAGTAAGTAATGCTTTTTAATTTTATCTTAGACTTATCGTTTCAAAGGAAAATCGAAAGAGGGAACGACAGAATTGTATGCGTTTAATACAATATTATCGTTTTCTTATGTTACGTGGGTCCGATACAGAAAGGGGGAAGAATCTTTATAAGATAGGTACTGTGATTATAAAGTGTTAAAAAGAATTGTAAAGAAAAATAATAAATCATTGACTTACCAACTACTGAACGTCGGGTTCGCGCACAAAAGTATCCAAACCAAAAGAGCACCAAAATGTTCAAAGAGAACCAACTACGCGACAGTCTTCATTTGTTCGACCGACTACGAGCACGCGCACAGTGCTGCGATAGGGTTAAGACTACGCAAGCAAAACGAAAAAGAATGTCAGCATTTTCAATGTTTTTAGTTGGATTATATTTAAATATAATAATAGTCTATTCAAACGGTTAATGTAATGAAAAGCGACGGAATAACCATTTTAATCGTTTCTAAACCTGTTTTATTAAAGTAATAATAAAACATTTCGAGTCAACCTCATAACCGGTCTAAACCACCCTGATTTCTGCAGTCAAAAGTGGTTTTGACCGGTTATGAGTTTTTAGACCCCAGATCCAGTCTGTTTGGTTAAGGTGATATTACACTTGGCTAAATTTAGATTCTAACAAGAGGGACAGAGCTATAGGTTAAAAAAAGAGGTACTTACAACGTCCCGTTCTAACCTATAGCTGTGTCCCTCTTGTTAGAATCAAGTAAATTTAGCCAAGTGTAATAACTCCTTTAGCGAGCAGCGAAGCGATTTGGTTTGTGTAGACTCTTGGACATTTTTTTCAAGAACTTTGTACTAGACCCGGCGTCCATTATTTTGTATATCAATGTAACAACGGCACATGCTTGTTTTGAAAATGCACCATCTCGGTCATAATTTTTTTATAATTTATTAGAACCGATAGTAACAGTCGACCAGATAAAGAAAACTTATGAATACAACAGTACAATTCGTTTGAATTGTTATGTAAAAGGATACCCGAAACCACAAATACATTGGACAGATCAAAGCGGTACAATTTTAAGGAATCAGGTGAGTTTTTTAATAATTAAAATGTTTTTTGTCTCTTTGGTATAGGGTCGATTTTCGGCGAAAGTGCTATATCGCCCTGGTGTCGTAGATTTTAGGATTACGTGGCTGTTATGTTAGGAATGTACAATGACGCGCCTCAACAAAACAAAAATAATAAAAAAAATGATTATAGAAAAAAAAAGAACCAAAAATGATTTTCTCGAAAACGAATGATATATCGTCAAAATAAAAAACCCCTAGATATATCACTTTTTTGTGTTACCTATATTAATAATTATTGGAGAGGATGCTGTACACAGGGCGACACATCAAGATACGCAAAACCAATATAATCTGCTAGCGTGCAGGGTGAATAACGTATAACGTCCCGCGGCCACCTTATTTTGGTTATGCGTAGCTTAATGTGTCGCTGTGTATAATGATGAAGTCTGAAAAAATCGTGATATTTTTTCCATATTTTCAGATTTATTTAAAATATTCTGCATACAACTTCAGTAACCAATTAACAATTGAAAAGGTAAAGAAACCACAGCGTTACACATGTCATGGCCAAAACCACATTGGGAATAATAGTCAAAATGTTTTTGTAAACGTTGGTTCACCATTCGTTGTTAAGAAACATCTTGAAGGTAAGCAAAATATACTTATTTGATTATCCATATTATAATAATCCACACAGTAATTTGAATTATATTTGTATCAATTTAATTTTTACCGGTCAAGGAGTCTTACTTATTATTGTAACTAAATTTAAATTTTTCAATATCCTACACTGTAAACAAGTTTATTCTTTAATTTTATTTTATTTTACATTTAAATTTCTTAATATTTTACTACCAATGTGCTTATTATTCATTCAAATTCTACTAGAGCACGTTAAAATAAATAGTGGTAGAAAATCATTTGAGACCTTTCCGAATAACGCAATGATAGTATGTTTGTAGGTATTGTAAACGATAATATAGGGTCCTTCTTAATATGTCGACATTTTTTTAAGGGCGTTGTTAGGCCTTGACAAAACTTGACTGGGGCTAACACAAACGATCCCACTGGGTCGAAGTGTTGACCTGCCAGCCCCCACAACAAGATAAGATAGGCCTTGACGAGTGTTAAGTCTGAATGTGGATGGATGTGGTAGGAGAGGAAGGCCGAAGACAAGATGGATGGATTGTGTGAAGGATGATATGTGTAAGAAAGGAGTGAGTGCTGAAACGACGGCCAGGCGAGATGAATGGAAGGGATGACATGCGCCGACCCCAAATAATGGGAAATGGGCAAGAGAATGATGATGACTTTTTTAAGGGGATAATCAGACCGTCAAACTGAACAACTTTGTACAGTGTGTAACAAAACACCCTAGTAATACTTGAGAGGGTGCTTCAGACCATCAAATTAAATAACTTTTACTATGGGGCCAACATCGAAATCGCGAAAAAAAATCCGCTCCTTCATACAAAACTACAGTACCGTCTCAACTCAAATGTTTTTTTCGACGTTGGCTCCTTAGTGAAAGTTGTTCAGTTTGATGGTCTGAAACACCCCCTTAAGTATAACTAGGGTATTTTGTTACATCCTGTATATGAGACTAATATCGAAATCGTGAAAAAAAAACCAATGTTCCATAAAAAACTGCAAACCTGCTCTAGCGAAATGTATTAGGGACAGCAGATTTTTTTTCGCGGTTTCTATGTTGGTCCCAAAGAGAAAGTTGTTCAGTTTGATGATCTTGGCATAATAAGAAGGATCCTGTATAAAAAATAGCTCTTTAAGACCTGGGCATCCAATTTAGAATGTGGTTTATTACGTTTTTGAGGTACGAGTATACATGTACTGACCACATTTTACTTTTTGTATTGTACAGATGTAACGTTTGTTTCTTTCGAAAAAGACATTGAATTAATTTGCGATATAAAATCTAAATGGCCCATGAGAATAACTTGGTGGAAGAATGGTAGGCCAGTTACCTCAAGTTTATCAAATGATGGAACAAAACTAACGATAAACAAAGTAAACATACAAGATCAAGATACTTATACTTGTGAAGCTAAACTGTTAGACGATGATGAGAAACGATCATATCAAACGAAATTAAAAATTAAAGAATTAAGTAAGTAAAGCTTTTTAATATTATCTTAGACTTATCGTTTCAAAGGAAAATCGATGCTGTACTTATCTGTGTTTTTGGTGTAAATAAAGTATATTTCATTCATTCATTTCATTCGAAACAGGGAACGACAGAATTGTATGCGTTTAATACAATATTATCGAATTCGAATCGAAATCCTGAACCGAATTGCTACTCTTACTTTATACGTTTCGACAGCTATAGTAGATTACACACCGAGGGCAGGAAAGTAAGAAAGGTCTCAGATCTCATGTAATTGTTCATGTAATCTGAGGCTTTCTTCTTTACTGCCCGAGGTGAGTATACTATTTTTCTCCTTGACGGAGGTGGAAAGCGGCATCTTCATTAAGCGCAGCGGGACGACAATTGACGCTTTCCGTCCGGAGGGGAAAAAATTATTAATAATAACCAGTCGGTGTGATTAATTTATCACATCAATCGTAACAACCGGTAGGTAATTATTAATAATATCCAATTGATTACTATGACTGACTGACTGACTGACTAACATATACACGTACTTTGGTTTGTGTAGGTTACTCTTGGACACCTTTTTCGAGTTTTTCAAACTTATGTACGTAATATAATATACTTACGCCATATTCTGTTTAGGCCAAATTCTGTTTATGTTAGAATATTCTGTTTATAGTCCAGTCATTTTAGAGTTTCCTTGTATGGACACCCCAACAATAATTCATCTATCGCTGAAACTTAGCAGTGTGATAAAGTAAAGTATACAGATTACGGTTGACAAATAATCTAGGACCGGAAAAATTTCAAACTAGATTATTTGTAATCCGTAATCTGTATACTTTACTTTATCACACTGCAAAGTTTCAGCGATAGATGAATTATTGTTAGGGTCAAACCCTAAAATGATTGGCCTATTAGGCCAGATTCTGGTTACGGCAGATTTGTTTTACGATATATTCGTGTATGGGCGGGGTCGTGTTCGGTCAAACGAATTTAGTATTTTTTTTCTTATTCTTAACAATTCCTCAGAACCGATAGTAACTATTGAGCAAATAAAGAAGACTTATAAATTCAACAGTACACTTTATTTGAATTGCAATGTCAAAGCACCATCTGAACCACAAACATATTGGAAAGATCAAAACGGCGTCACTTTAAGAAATATGGTAAGTTTTTTTTTAATAAACAGTAAAGTTCATAACGACACATGTTCCTGAAAAAGCTATTTACAATTATTTTATTATTAAGGTAATGGTTGAATAATAATTATTTTCTATAGGTACGATTCTAAAAACCGTAGGTATCTTATCTAAATGCGTCATTACCAACGTTGCGTTTTTGAGTTACGATATACATACACACGACGACATACACAGTTTGAGATAATCTTCAAACTCATAATAGCTCTTTTTGCGTCTAAGGTTAAAAACAAATTATATTTAATAAACGGACCTGAATAAAAGACGGACGTAATCTCGTCTAATCACGAGTGAAGCACCCATTTCTTTTGTGTGCGTGCTGTCACGCGGTACATAATGGTGACGGGTGTCGGACCTGCGCCTAGAGCTAGTGCATCTGTGCGAGTGTAGGTCCCTTGTAGAACAAACGAAAATGTAGGACCTTCCATGCTTCACATCTTTTTAGTGTCACATTACCTACGTCCGTCTTTTTTTCAGGTCCGTAATTAAGTATTAACATAGTTTCACACACATTTTTTCTGCTATTTCAGACAATTAAGAAAAATTCTCCATTCGACTATAGTTACAATTTAACAGTTGAAAAGATAAATAAATCCCAGAATTATACATGTATTTCCCATAATAAATTTGGGAACAATAGTGAAAATGTATATGTTAAAGTTGATTCAGCATCTGTAGTTTCGAAATATCTTAAAGGTAAGCGGAATGCAGTTATTTGAAACTAACATTAATTAAACCCACATAGTGATTTGGCTCATTTTTGTATGAACTTAATGTGTACCGGTCAACCTGTTTTACTTATACTGGACTGGGTAATTTTTTAATCACTTTCTAAATTTTCGGAGGTGGTTCAGACCATCAAACTACGACGGACCAAAACCGCTTGCTTAAAAGGATGTTCCTAGTTATTTTAAGACAGTCCTGTTATACCTTGTTTAAACATTCAATTACTTACAAGAATAAGAAAAAAATTTTTTTACGACTATAATTTCCTTTTCATTTTTGTTTTATTCTTCAGATGCAAAATCTTTTGCTGAAAAGATACGTGAATCAAGTAAGTATACTGTTCAGTTTATCATTGTTTGAAAAGAAAATGAAAATACAATCATGTATAGTAGGTATTTAACCCTCGATATAACACAAACACTTTTTTAGGTTTGTGTACATTTTTATTTTAAATTGAGGTTAAATGTATCGATAACTGAGTTTTGTATAAATATTATTCATAAGTTTTAAAAACATAAGCGTCAAAAATATTTCCAATAATAAAATAAATACAACTGTGGCTTTGTGATAAATATCTTCTATGAAAGCTATGTGTTGATTTATACGAATTGTATATAATTAAAAAAAAATTATAAAACTATAATGCAATAAATTTAAGACAACAAGCTTTTCAGCTACACAATATTAAAAACTCTACTTATAACAATATACCTTGTTAAATGTTCCTTGCCAATTTTAATTATTAATTTACCTTAATAAGAACTTACATTTCTATGTTTTCTGAATAATATTTTACATACATTTTTCGATTACGTAAAGTCGAATATTCTCACACAGTCATGTACATTCACTTTGTTTATTGTTTCAGTTTCACCTCAGATAGAAAAACCGACAACAGCTTTCTTAATAGTTAAAAAGGCAGCACCAGTTACATTGACATGCAAGTAAGAATATAGTAATATAAGTAGTACATACGATATTTTTTAAACAGTACAATACAAACTAAAAGCAAGGATGAGTGGCTTTGTACCGCAGCTAGCTAACTGGCAGTGTAAAACACAAACTGGAAACTCAAACGTGAACTCGAAAGTGAGATGTCACTTACACTCAAAATAATTAATTCAATATAGGAACTTGAAGCCCACTTATAGTGCAGGAAAAGTAGCATATTTTTGAGACAAAATTTGTACATCAATGAAACTTTGTTTTTTAACGTCTTTATCTTGGCACTAGGAATGAGGATCTGCAGAGTCCACCCAAAATTTAGGGGTCCTACCTGTTCCAGATGGTATGGGTAGGAGGTCAGTACCTTTTCTCGGAGAGATTCGGCGTATTTTTGTGCGCTAATAACTTCGGTCTAGATAGTACCCATCACTTGGTGGTGCAGAGGTCACGTGCTTGACTGAAGCCAAAAACTCCTGGACAAGTGCTGCCGGTCCGAACTGCAATTTTCCTATAAACCCGGCTTTGTAGAGGTCATAGGACGAGCCACTCTGCATTCAGCGTCAACAAATCCTTAGAGACACGTTCTCAATCTTGCAGAGAAAGCCCTCTTCCTCTTCCGTCTTCCTGGCCTCAAGCGAGTCAGAGTCTGGTTATTGGTTAAACGCGTTGCCGTCATCGCACGTAGGATCACTCCTCGATAGGACCTCTTTTTCGTTAGCAGTAAATCTGAGACTCGGCATCAAGACAAATGCGCCCCACCGTTGCCGCTGTGGCGCGAGCATTGATCTACTTGACCACCACGGCCTCTCCTGTCGGCGCAGTGCTAGCCGTCCCGCCAGCTTAAACAACGTCATCCGTCGGGCCCTTGTCAGCATCAAAGTGCCTGCTATACGCAAGCCAAATGGCGTTAAGCGATATGACGGCAGGAGGCCCGACGGAATGACCTTCATCCCTTGGAGGAATGGCAGAACCCTGGAGTGGGACGCTACTTGCGTCGACACCGTAGCGCCCACCGCACATCTTATCGCACGTTAAAACCAATACCGTCACTAAACGAAAAACCCGCATTTTTAGATTTTCGCGCCACGTCTCCCACCAATCAGAGCTTTGTCCAATGCAAAAACACCTGTAACGAAATTCCATGTAATTCTAATAGATGTCAGTAGTATCGCAACGACTTTAAACAAAATTTACCCACCGACTAATGGCTTTACCGACACTATTTCTGTAGTGACGTGAACGTCGGACATTCCAGTGTACTTTCTAAACGCAAGAGTGTCATTTTTTGGATAAAAACGTTATTCCATTAAATAGAACAGTCAAGTGAATGTACTTTGTTGTGTGGAGTACTGTCATTTTTTGGTTAGTGTCATTTTCACGTTATTTTAATAGCATAAATTCGGTAAAAATAAATGCAATACTGTCCGTTTTTGCATAGAGCCATATTTGCCTTTACTTTAGGCTAAAAATCTGTTGTAGTTTCGGGGAATAGTGTATTTTTAACGATTAAAGTCGTTCTTTTTGTTAGTTTATGAAGGTAAAACGCATAGGGATTCAAGCAAGACTGACATTTTATGTTTTAATTCTATTTTGCCTTTACTTAAGATAAAAAATCTTCAGATAATTTCAAGAAATATTGTCATTTTAATATATAAATTCATACATAAATGGTAACATTTTCTTAGAGTCAGTATTGTTTGTATCTTTTATAAAGTAACATGAAGTAAACTGTGTCACGTTTTGTTTGGTGTCGATATTACCCAAAATGTATTGCAGACTGTGAATGTTAAAAATAAATTAAAACACATTTTAACTTTTTACTATTAAAGTTTTTTATTCTTTTGCCAAATCCAAGAGCACTTTTACTTTTAAGATTTGATTTCATAGGTATTAAGCTAACTAAAAACTAAAGTTAATTGTTATTTGCAAAAGAAGTCAACCCCCCTTTTAGAGATTCCCAAAACTACATCAGCCCCGTGGTATATAATTACGTAGTACTTTTTAGCTCATAAGCTGCAAAACAAAATCGATGCCCTGTAGAATGTGAGGTGTATTAGATTCACATAGCACAAAGTAAGCCCCTCCCATTTCAGATTATGCAAACCAGTATATGATTCCAATCAAGACAAAAACGTCCCAACCAGTTGTCTTGTCAAAATTACCACCATACAATTGTAGTACGAACTACGAACCACCATACAATTTTACGACGTCTGTATCAGATCTGTGTAAGATCTTAATCAAATTTGCAAGATTATGCCAGTATCAAACCCAAAGCCCTTCGTCAGTCAAGGGCAAAACACCAAAGTCAAAAATGAAACTATTCTTCATCAGATTCCGATTTTGTTTAGGAAGAAATTGATATTGAAAAGCCATCGTTGGTCAAGAGTTAAATACCCAAATCTAAACTAAACGAGTGTTCAAAATCAAGCCCGTCAGACCCTAAATTCAACTTTGAAACAGGTGTCATGAAACAACGTTAGGGCTAAACCAAAATGTAGCCCAATCCAGTCCGCTAGCTCTAGCTCGTCCTCAAAATTGGATAAGGTTACAGAACTCGTCTTTAAACTCTTACTAAGTATATAAAAGTGGAGTAGGACCCAAAATTACTTTAACATTTGCACAGTTCCTTGTACATTTTCTTTATACCTGCTATATATTTCTGCTGAATTAAGGTCGTTTTTGTGAGTGCTATTTATTAGTGTACTTCTTCCTTTGAACACTGCGTATAAGTGTGAGTATCTAGAATAGCCCGCATGGAAATATAAGTAGTAACTATGCGTACATGGAATCGCAAGAACTATTCATATGTACCTATTAGTCCTATTGTAACACTTATTATCTTTTATAAAATTTATAATACCCCTTTTTACGTCGGTATTTAAGAACGGTCTTTTGAAAACATTTTTTTATTATTTACTTCAGTTAAATGCTTGTACAATGCATGTTTATTTAAGTTTTCTTAAGTTTTACTAGAATAGTGTCAGTCAAAGTATAGGGTACTTTCTCTTTCTCTACGACAAAAAAGGTAAAAAAGTTAGAGGAATAATGACACAAAAGTAGATATTTTTTAATATCTGCATGAAAATGGAATATACCATCTACAATAATTGAACTAATAGCAAGACTATTACCCAAACTATCATTTAAATTGATAAAATCATGAAAAACCACTAACGAAAAAATGTAATTAAATAATTCGTTTTGCAAAAACTTTGAACGCCATTTCCCAAAAGTTGCAATTTTTGCATAGTGACGGTAATGGTTTTAACGTGCGTTATATTTAGCATGAGCCGAGTATAATGTGCTCGACCGAGACTCATTTTGGCTTTCTATTTATTTTTATTCCTTTTTTAAAGTTTTTTTCAGTATGATTATATCGGGTATTATTTAGATTAATTTTATAGTCTCTTTGTTAATTATTTTGCTGTGTAAATAAAATTAACTTACCGTACCTTACCTGTGCAATGTTCTTGAAAGTAAACCACGTTCTACAACTCATTTAATACATTATCTTAGTGTGTTTTTTGTTCTTTACGTAGGTTCTTAAGTACTATTTATTATTCATTTTAGAATTACAAAAGGATTTCCTGCACCTGAACGAGTTTGGATATTCAAGGAAATTGATTCCGATAAATGGTTTAATATAACAAATTCAGAAGAAAGTCTGACGATTGAGAGATCCCAACTAAGTAGTGGAGATTACAAGTGTCTTGCCAGTAATCCCATTGGACACGACAAAATGGATATTCATTTAACAGTTGAAGGTACATTAAAAAACGGTAACCTAAATGGACCTTCTGTATTTATTTATACAACGTGTTAATTAAAGAACAAAATGATTCGATTGAAACATAGACAAATTACTCTAGCGATAGACTTGCCCTTGCATAGAAGCAACATGTTCCACTTGAATGAGGTGTACGCACCTGATTGATGTTCCCGAGTTCACTTCGTCACTATGGCAATGACAGACCGCAATGTGTCATTTTGTGTTGTTTTGTGTGACATGTTGTTTGTTTGAACGAGCGTGTCTATCGCTAGAGTAATTTGTCTATGGATTGAAACAATATTTTCGTTATTTTATAAACAAAATTTAAAGTTATTGGCATTTCAAGTTTCGAGGCAAAAATTATTTGTTATCATTTCAGCAATGAATGAAAGTGCTAATGCTCATGGTTTTGGTATAAGTAG
Source organism: Agonopterix heracliana (assembly GCA_963693445.1). Classification (NCBI taxonomy): domain Eukaryota; kingdom Metazoa; phylum Arthropoda; class Insecta; order Lepidoptera; family Depressariidae; genus Agonopterix; species Agonopterix heracliana. Next base: position 9,462,036 of record OY856321.1, read on the forward strand.
GGTGAGTGTGCACGTGCAGTGCGGTGGGTTGACATCGAGTTTAGTAAATTTAAAATTTTACAAACAAATTAGGTACTTATTAAATATTTTGAAAATAAATCTTATGTTAAAGTTGAAACCACGATAATTCGACTTTGCTCTCGATTCTAAACAAACTACTTTCTAGTTTTGCGTTTATTCATTAGTACGTTGTACACAAGCTGTAACAAAACACCCTAGTAATACTTAAGGGGGTGCTTCACACCATCAAACTGAACAACTTTCACTATGGAGCCAAACTCGAAAACGGGAAAAAAAAACTGCTCTTTCAAACAAAACTGCAGTGAGCGACTCGACTCAATGTAGGTATGGGACATGGGACCGCAGATTACTAAAATTTTTTCTCGATGTTGGGTCCATAGTGAAAGTTGTTCAGTTTGATGGTCTAAAGCACCCCCTTAAGTGTTACAAGGCTATTTTGTTACACGCTACGTTATATATTTATCTTGTCCCAAGCAATATTTTTGTTTACATGATCAACATTTAAATTAAATATTTGTTTAATTTTACAGGGTGAAATTGATATCATTTGCATCCTTTTAAACTAAGAGTCTACCCATCAAACTGAACAACTTTTACTATGGGAGCAAACCGATCGGAGCTAAAAAAATCACCTGTTCCATACTAAACTGGAACCTACCTACCTACCTACCTACTCGACTCAAATGTATGCAACAGCAGATTTTTTTTTTGCTCCGATAGTAAAAGTTGTTCAGTTTGATGGGTAGACTCATAGTTTAAAAGGATGCTAATGATATCAATTTCATCCTGTAGATTAATAGTGTAGTTTTCATAAAAGATTGAAGTATCAAATGTTAGTCGCAATTGTTTTCTGAATTATTATAAAATAAAAAATAAAATATTGAAAATATACTCACACCTTCATACGTATGTTTAGAATTAAAAACCTTTTTATTTCTAGTACCACCGGAAATTGTGTCAAGCCAAGTAACAGTATCTGCTTTAGAATTAGACTTAGTACTAAGGATACCCTGTGAGACTTTTGGTTATCCCAAACCTAATGTGACGTGGAGAGTTAATGGCAGTACAATTGGAATTGGTGAGTCTAATAACATTCCAAATGAGGAATAAATCCGTTATACTCATAATGTGACGAGTATCACGGATTTAAAAGCAAAACAAGGCCTAGTTTTGATTGCCTTGTTTTGCTTTTAACTTCAAACGAAGCTTCTTAAGAGCCAAAGGGAATATTCTAAGACTTCTAAGTAATCAAGATGAACATGTACGAGTGCCTAAGTATAATCAAAACAATTAATTTCTATAAATTACAATGTCAAAACGTTTTTTTTGCAGGTACAAAGTACAATTTGGATAAAACTTCTTTAATCATACTTAACCCAGTAAAACATGACTCCGGAAATTACACTTGTGAGGTTCAAAACCTATTCGGTTCAGACAGCAAAACAATAGAAGCGATTGTTAAAAGTTAGTAATCTTAACTATTATAAAACCGTAAAATCATGAGGTACAAAAAAGTAGCGGTTTACTTCATATAAAATCAAATAACATTCGATAGCGCGATTTAAATGACATGCAGCGCCATCTATTGACAAAATTGTTAGTTTGTTTGTTTGTTCGCACATCACGCAAAAACTACTGAACCGATTTTGATGAAACTTTTTTTGTTTGATAGCTTATGATCTGACTTAAAATCTGGTATATAATTTGTGCGGACGAAGTCGCGGGAAAACACTAGTATAATTTTAAAATTGATATTCATCATCATCATCATCATCAGCCTATCATCGTCCACTGCTGAACATAGGCCTCTCCCAAGGCGCGCCACAAAACTCTGTCCTTGGCCTTCCTCATCCAGTCGCTCCCCGCAAAATTGATATCGATTACTTTAATTTATTTACAAGAATTATTACATTTATGTACTGCATTATTGATTACTATAATTTATTTACAAGAATTATTACAATATTTATGTACTGCTATAAGCCGTGTGATTCTTGCTTGTGATAGACTACAGTACTTCTTTTACCTTATTCTTGCTGTTAGAAATTTACTTTTAATTTTCAGGTAATGCGTTTATAATCAATCCTAGTATTAAAGAAACAATGACTGCTAAATGTAAGTAAAATAAACTACTGGGTCCTACTCAATATACCGATGCGATTGTTGTTTATAGGTACCTACAGGGTGAAATTGATATCATTAGCATAGTATGGGACAGCAGATTTTTGGTTTTGTGCAGTTTGATGGTTAGACTCTTAGTTTAAAAGCATGCCAATGATATCAATTTCACCCTGTATAAGGGAAAACACACATCTGCAGATTTTTCGCGATTCAGGCGTTGGTCCCTAAGAGAAAGGTATTCAATTTACCTTTACATTTATTATAATAATAGCTACCTCTACCTATGTGACCAACGTCGAAATTGCGAACAAAAATTAAGTGGTTTTTTATTCGACTTTGTTAGTTAGTAGGAACGTTTTTCAGGTCGATGATGTTATTATCTTTAAAAACCCAAGCACCTTATAATTTTATAAAAAAAAAAATGTTTTAAATTGATTTATTTTAGTATCTTCATATCAAAATATTGAGAAAAAAGATCAGATTATAGAATATAATATATTAGAGGGAAGCATTATAAGTCTGAACTGTCTACATGCAAAAAATGATACGGTGATATGGTATAAGGTATGTTGTAGATACGGAAGAAAATATACCTCATTCCTTTTAATGATTTTTACAAACTAATTTGAAAATTTTTCTTTAGGATAATCAGTACCTAACCATAACTGGACCTTCGTTGGTAATAATGAAAGCTACAACTAACGACGACGGTATATACAAATGTCTAGTCTACAATTACTCGTACAATGAAACACAATTCTATAGCTTCAAGATAAACGTCGGTTATGAACCTAGAGGGAACACTGATCCTGTTATAATTAATAAAGATGGAAATCTAAACCAGACTCTGAGTAAATCTTTAGAATGTCAATTTGATGTAAAACCAATGACTAATGAAGTAAGTTTTATTAATGCACCTAAAATGATATTCGAAAACATACAACATTTTTGCATGCCCTAATTATTAGAGCATGCAAAAATGTTTTATGATGTTGGTGAGTTTTTTTAAGGTTCTAAGCCTACGTTGTCCGTCCGTCCGTCCGTCCGTCTCACCTATTTAGTGCTGTAACTTTGGAACCGTATAGCTAGATAGTTTAAGTTTTTACTGAATATGCGTTATAGCGGCTAATTTGTTAAAAAATAATAAAATAGTTAAAAAGTTAAAAATTAAGGGGGGTTCTTAACTAGAAACTAGTTTTTATCGACGTTTTTTCTTCTCGCTCTACAAGGTGTTACAAAACTACAAATAAACATTTAAGATTGTGGTGTAGACTATCAAACTGAACAACTTTCACTATGGGACCAATATCGAAATCGCGAAAAAAAAAAATTATGTTCTATACTCTACAAATCGACTAGAGCTAAAATATGTATGGGATATAAAATTATTTTTTTCGCGATTTCGATGTTGGTCCCATAGAAAAAGTTGTTCAGTTTGACGGTCTAAACAACCCCCTTATGAGTTTTAAAAATTTATTGTTACTTATGAAACACCCTGTATACAGGTGTTGTATTATGATGACTAGACAACAATATACAATACATACATTATACAAGGTGTTTCATAAGTAAGAATACATTTTTAAAACTCTTAAGGGGGTTGTTTAGACCGTCAAACTGAACAACTTTCTCTATGGGACCAACATCGAAATCGCGAAAAAAATAATTTTAAATCCCATACATATTTTAGCTCTAGTCGATTTGTAGAGTATAGAACATAAATTTATTTTTTCGCGATTTTGATATTGGTCCCATAGTGAAAGTTGTTCAGTTTGATGGTCTACACCACCCCCTTAAAAGTTTATTTGTAGTTTTGTAACACCTTGTATTGTAAAAACGGTAATACATAAAATCGTCACACTTGGTGTGATTATAGATAATACTCTACAGTATAACAACAAATAATAAAAACTGGCTAAGTGTGAGTCGGTCTTGCGCTAATGGTCCCGGAGAAAACGTTTTTTATAAGTTAATATGTTGTGTTGAGTTGTGGTGTGGTATGTACACAACCCTCGGTGCGCGAGTAGCCCGAATCGCACTTGACCAGTTTAATTTTAATCTATTAGGGCCTAAAAGATAAAGAAAACTCACCATCCAAACACTTTTGTATGACTGTCACTTCAATCAACATGGTTATCAACCAAAATAATTATGTGCCTCATTGAATTAGATGTGCCTACATCTCAGACCAATTTCTATATAACGATAACTCTTTCGGTGGTTTTAAACAAGGAGAAAGTACCGTAGAATGGTCATTTCCAGTAGTCGTCGGTCGTCTTCGTTTATGATTATAAAAATAAATTATTAACGCCCACTTCTGAAATAACCAGTTCTCCTTGTACTCCTTGTAAATTACTTATATACACAAAACACCTAAATATAAATATATATACATATTACATATGTATATTATGTATTCAAATATAATATATAATGTGTGTGTTGTATATAAGTAATACTTCTTTAATTACATGGTCCAGGATCATCAAAGAGTTAGTTTTCTTTTTATGCCATGTAAAACATCAAAATATGTCATAGGTAACGAAAATATTATTATTTTATGTGTCTACCTACTTACTGTAATGCAACAATTGATTTGGGATGTCGTTCACAACTATTTTATAATTAAACTAGATCGAATGGACATTCAATGGCGAGAGGATCATTGAAAACACAACGGATTTTAATGGGGACATAACCGAGGGTATTTACACTTGCAGTATTACTAATCTGTATGGAACTGCAAAAAGGACTTTTACTGTTGTTTCTCATGGTGAGTATAATCTACAATTAAAATAGGAATGATGACTCATCATCGACGATCAGACGCGGTAATCTAGTAATGAATAAAAGTAGTCGTAATCAAACCAATACATTTTATTTTACAGACTGTTTAATAAAGAAAAGCCAAATAACAAAAAATGCACCACTCATTCTGTCTGGAGATTCAATATGGCCACACATATATTACAATGAAAACTATTTACGTGTACCACGCAACACCAGTTTAAAAATGTTCTGTAGCAACCAGAAAGAAACTAATATTCATTTCCAAAGTTTTTCAAATAACAATGAAATACTTGCCACTTGCGTTGGCGAAAATAAATTCTCAGTAAACGGTACAATCGTCAAATTTGAAGATCTGCAATGCAACCTACCAATCCGGCATATCATCAATGAAACAGGAGCTACCTGCTTTAATGAAAACACTGAACTTGTCAAAGTCGGTTTCGAAGTCGATCAATTTGTCGAAGTTTACGAAGTATGCGTTGACAAAACTACAATGGTTCCCCTCTATACCCGCATAGATATGACTCCGCTATATAATGTTAAAAGCACTCAATTTGCAACTGCAAGAGTGAATGAAATCATCGGAGATAAATGTGGGGAGAGTTCAAAATGTTGTTTTGGTAAGACGAAACTTGTAAGTGAAAATTATGTCAGGTATGGACCATCCCGGGCGGCGACATTTATTGAGATGAATTATGTACCATACTGGCGACCTTGTGATGGGCAGGTTAGTAAAATTAAAATATTAGGTGTTTATTACTTTATTAGTCAGATTCCATCCTTTCTTTTAACTTGATGACAGGGTACTCAAATCATGTGTGTAAATTATAATGTTACAGTTGGGCTGGAATGATATTGAAGAAAATATAACAAGGAAACTCGAGCAAATTGAAGGTCAATTCATTATTTGGTCAGGAGCAAGTAATTATACTAAGAAGAGTGATGTTACAGTTCCACGATACTTATGGAAGGTAATTCATTAATATTTTACTCTGTTACATGACGTATACTATGACAAGTAGTGGAACGGATCCCTAGATAAGTACACATAATTAATATACCCTGTTATGATGGACAGTAAATAACACTATAGTTTTTACTTTATTTGCTGATAAAGTATGTTGAGACAAAATGAGTGGAGTAATTGAAATGTTTGATTGAATGAAACAGGATTAGGAATAAGGATTTAGATGAAACGGGGAATCAGGTAGAAAACTGCTTCGTAATAGCTTATCGTACTACAGAAAAGCTTTTATTTAACAAGAGTATTAAGTTAGATATTTTGTAATATCAGCATGAAAAGATAAAGACAAAAATTATTTATTAAAGTTAATGAATAAACGCAAAACAAGAAATTTGTTTGTTTGGAATCGAGAGCAGAATTATCGAGGTTTCAACATAGGATAATATTAAATAATTTGTTGGATAATTTAAAATTTACTGAACTCGATGTCAACCCATCGCACAGACACACTAACCCTCTCACCAAAACGAGATTCTTAAAATACGTTGTATTATAATATCAATTGCTAACCCCAAATATGACAAAGTACTTATAAGATTCACTTTGATTAGGACAAAGACTGGAGGATGATAAAACTATACCTAAACTTTGAGCAATTATAACACTATTCTGCTTTCGGGATAATAAAGTAAAATTAAGGAAACATAGTTGTTTTTGTAAAAAATTTATGCCGAGTTAGCTATTATATTAACAAGCATAATTTTACATTTCAGGTTATAAAAATTGTAGATAGTGAATATTCTTTTAGCTTCGTTTATGTAAACGATCCAAATCCTACACTCGAAGATAAACTTTGCAAAGACATTTGTAATCAATTTGATTGGATTACATCCAGCTATTCTACTTACTGCTGCCGACTAGAAGAGTTTCGGAAAGCGTTTCATATTCCCGAAAACTTGCAATAAAATATTATCAAACAATACCTACACTAGATCGACGCGAATAAGATTATAATGCAGAGGCGTTCGAAGACAACGAGTAATTATTGTCAGGGACGTGACATTTGTTTTTATTTTAATTATTCTTGTCTTTTAGTTTTTGTTAGAGCATAGCATAGCATAGCATTTTACGTTGGTTCACGTGACGGACTTTCAGCTTTGATAGTTTTCTTAGCTCTTTTATTATAATTTAATTACATATTAAAAATATCTATACTTCAATATTCACTGGTAATCCAAAAATATTGTGGTTCTGGGTTCCAAACTTCCTGTACCTATTCAAGAAAGTAACTTTACTTTTTATTTGTGGGGAAAACAAATATTTTGTATTATTTCATATCACCTGTATTATTGTACTTTTAAATAAATTCTTATAATGTCAGCCCCAATTTTGTTTTCCGCTAAACACATATACCTCCCTTCTTGTGCTTTTGATATATCAGTTAGATGCAAACTGGATGAATTTCTGCAGAAAAGAAAATAAACATATAAATATACTCGACGGCCCGACAGCACAGTCTGTAGTGAACCTGCCTGCTGTGCCGGGACTTATATTATGATAATAAGACAACCATAAAAGAATACATTTTTGTTCATGACTCGGGTACAAATATTTGCCTCTTGCGGGATTCGAATCTGCGACCCTCGGATCAGCAGGCAGGTTCACTATGAACAGAGCGATCGAGCCGTCAACTATATTCCTTAGTACTAAGCGAAAACCACAGAACATTTTAAGAAGGGTTAGAAGTGCAAAGTTGGCGTGGAACACGATTATGCAATGATTTGCATAACACCATAAGGCACGCGAGCGAGAGGGCATGAGTAGTTGTAGCAGCGTGAGTGAGAAGACAAATGACGACAGTCGTCTCCGAAGCAAAAGCGCTACTTTGCATTTCTAACCCCTCTTATAATGTTCTGTGGCAAAAACACACTTGAATAAGACAATATTAAGATATCCTTGCGCTTACCGGCTCAAAACAATAGCGGGATACCGAGGTGCAATAAATTCCCATTTCGTCGATGGAACAGGATTGCCGAAAAGCACATTGCAGGACAATGTCACTGATCCACCAAGATTAACAGACACCGTTTTAGAAGCTGGAGTTTGTATGTAAGGTGGCACTGCAAGGTAAAATATAATATCCATAAGCATATACAATAAAATATTTAAAAATTTGTTTGATACCTGATATTTTAAACTGTAGTCTTTGGATACCCGTTTTTTCGTCCGTGTGGATATATAATTTAGTTTCATGCCTGGTCCTGCAACTATGCTAAAGGTGAACCTTACTTTAAATGCGTGCATAAAAAGATTAGGATTGCAGTTGTAGCAAAGGTATCTGACAACCCTAAAGGGATTATAGTCGTGAGTTTATATGTGTATAAATTTATAAAATGGACAGAGTTTCGGTACTACTGGTGAACCGTGGATGTTCTGAGGTTTCAGAATATCTCTGACTACCCCCTCGGGGAATATAGTCGTGAGCATATGCTTATGCTAATTTATAAAATATGTTAAATTTATCGTGTGTTGAATGTTGACTATTTATAGATCATTAAAATCGTTCTTATATTATGGAATTCAATCATTATGAATAGTTTCAGCTAATAATTAACAAACTGCCTTATTAAAGTTATATATCTTCAGTAATTTTATAGTAACTGAGTTCAAATACGTACAAATTCAAATTATTTATTCGTGAACATCAGAAGATACAGATACGGGGCTCTTTACAAGATGACAAGTATTTACGAGTATCCTGCTAAAATTTAATACAAGCTAGGAGAAAGATCTGAGTACTCCTGATTCTGATTGTGAAAGTTAACACATTAGTGGACAGTTCTGATCTCTATAATTCACAGTATTTTGTTTATTTTATAATAAAGTTTGTGTCATACCCAAAACATTGATAGTGTACGTTTTTTCCGCTCTACCGACATCATTTTCAGCGATACAACGATAATTCCCAGAATCTTTCCATAGCGCTTCAAATCTGTGGAAAAATTTATTTTTATATTATATAATCACTGTTAGTTACAGATATCCTTTTTTCATATTCAGAATATTCATATTTCAACAACAGTTCCCTAGAATTTTTATTATTTTACATGTATGCCATGTTAGCTTAATCAAATTAAAGATTGAAAAAGTCGGGCGGCAACAGTTCCCTATACTGTACAATGACAGGTGACGCAATACATAATATATGCCTCAAAATTAAAGCACAATTAGGTTTCCTCATTGTTTCCTTTACTTATAAGATAGTATTGACACAAATTGTATTACAGTACTTCTGCGATCGTATCATTCCAGGTTCAGTTGTTATCATAATTATGTGTTACCTATGTGTGTGATCATCATAAGTAGTATGTCTTTCATCTAAGTAACCAGTGACGTCATCTTGTACGAACTCCCAATCAACACTTGCTCTTGGTTCAGCGTTAACTTCACAAGTTAGCTCTACGATATCGCCTTCTTTCACTGTTAATGTTTCATGATGGTCATTTTTTATTTGTGGTTCAGCTGAAACGAAAATTCAACATTTCCAATGATACATACCATTTGTGTTTTTACTAAAATCTAATTATGTCTATCAAATGTCGTAGTTTTATAATTTTAAGAAAATATTAAATAGGCATAGACTTTGCCTCGTCAAAAATTGTAAAGTAATTTTCAAAATTGAATAGATTTTTTTAAACATTACACTTGTATCAAATGTTTTCTGTGACTTCAGAGCCTTTTCCTACGTGTTGCTTTCAGTTGGGAAATGATTCTATATATTCAACCCCTTACTACCAATTTTACGTACATTTTCCACATTGTGTAAAGTTGTAAATCTAAGCAGTAAGTATATTATTAATTATTAGTAAAATCATCGTGTATTTGGATAATTATATTTATTTATCATAACTTACACTGGACTTTAACTGTAACTTCTCTATAATCTTGACCCAGTAAGTTCACAGCTTCGCATCTGTATAACCCACTGTGTTCCAATCTAATTACTGGTAGTTTTATTTTTTTATCATCAATGAAAACACCATTAGGGATTTCACCGAATTCTTCCTCATTATTTGATTTATATCTCCACGCTACTGTTGGAGTAGGTTTTCCTTTAATAATCCTGCATAAAAAATCTACTGTAGTATAATAGAACACATCCCCATATAGATTAACACAAATGTTAACTGTTAAATTATCAACCCCCTCGCAAATCTTTTTTTCAAAATGTATGTTTCTGTTACGTGTATATATTCAGTATTTCATATAATGTGTAAAAAGATGTTATCTCTATTCATATACATTATTATTTTACTGGCCAGTTTAAAATTTAGATAGGTACATACAGGAAAGCACCATTATTATCCTGGTTAGTGGTTAAATTGCGGTCATGAACATTTTAGTAATATTGAATCAGTATTATTTGTTTACTTGCAATCAATGTCCGTCCAATCTCCAAGCTTCACAAACAGTTCTGTATTTGAGACTTCTATTTCTGGCGCCTCTGTGAGGAAAATAACAACTATAATAGTTGTTGTTATGAAGATTTAATACTTCATTATAAATTAAACCATTACCTATACCAGTAACGCTGACGATTGCTGTAAACGTTCTTCTTTCAATTTCATTCTCCACTTCACATTTATATTCACCGGCATCATCTTGGCTTATGTTTTTTATTAAAATCATATTGTGTTCAGGTGAAATTTGTACGTTTTCATTGGAATACATCAGTTTTTCGTTTTTGTACCATTTAATACTTGCTGTCGGATACGTTTCTATTTGACAATATAATTTACCCTCCGTTCCATATTCAAAGCTCTCATCTAAAATCAAATAGTTTTTTTTTTAATTAATCAATTCAATATTTCTAATTATGGCTCCATCGTGTAAACGATGATTCTGCTAATAATGTCAAGCTAAGAAAACACACTGTAGGTAATACTAAACCGAGTCCGATAAAAACAACGTGATCCAACCGATTCAACGATGAGTAGGTACCTATCCCATCCCAGTGATGAAAAAACTTAATACGATGTTAAACAATCACGATGTCATTACTTACCTTCTGGGGTTTTCAAAACATTGAAAATTAACTTTCTTTTTACGATTAGTTCAACGTTTACGGCTGCTTCACTTCTAGCATTTTTGGCTTTGCAATAAATAGTTCCATTTTTAGACAGCTTGTCTGTAGAAACGTAACTTGTGTGGATATTTGGTATTTCTAACAGAACGACCTGTAATAAAGTTTTAATTATAATTAATGTATCTTGAACATACACTCAGTTAAATCTCTTGCTGTCACTTTTTGTCTTGTTGACGTAGTAAAAGCTACCAAGAGATTTAATGGAGGATTAATCTAATAAGCGTTCCTGCAACTGAGTGCAAGTCAAGCAGATTATCTAGTTCAGGTAGATGTTACAAAATCTGACCTCAATTAATACAATTATTATGATAATAACTAGATCACGATATAGAATCTATATTGTGCCAATAACCATGAATCTAGTACGAAAATGGTCGTATTCATTGTACAAATATTTTCCGGTTGCGGGATTTAAACCTGCAACCTTCGTCCTGGCAGGCAGGATTACAAAACTAAATAGGCTAATGGACCGTCTCAATTTAAATCAACATTAAAAAAAGTACGAAATAGAACTTTTTTGTTTTACTTATACTGCTGCGCTCGATGGCCAAGTGGAACGAATACCGAAGTCTTCCGGACCGGACAGTCTTTGGATGAGTGAACGTTTTATTGGTATTTCATCTTATGCGTCTCCGTGCTTCGGAAAGCACGCAAACAGTTGACTCTGGATAGTTCCATGTTCCATCTGATGGCGGTGTAACTAATTCGTAAAGCCAGAGCAGAGGCGTAGGTATTTATGCGATTTGACATTTCTCTGACAATACGTGCCTCCGCCAATACGTATTGGGCCTGGGGGAGTCGCGTTGTTGATCTGCTAGTGGGTGGTCGTTTGTCGCGTGTCGCTCGTCGGTTGCCCCCTCCCAGCTCGACAGCGGGGCTCCACTGGTGGCTCAAGATAGTGTTCTTTTGTAAGAACAACCCTTGAAGTCACCAAAATATCTTCATAACCGTACAACGTCAAGCACTTTTGCTACAAAAACTCGACATTGGCAAAATCATCACAAACCAAGATGGCAGCCATATTTTAAAAATAGAATAGAATTGGGCCTGGGTGAGAGGAGGTCTCTGTAGGCTTTAACTTACTTCTGAATTTAAAATCGCTCCGTCATCATCTTCCCACCAAATAGTTGGTTTTGGATAGCCAGTAACTTTACAGGCCACTGTTGAGTTTTCACCATATTCAATTACTTTTGTTGCATTCACTGGTTCTATAATTTCTAATGATAGTTGTGTCCATCGTGGTTCACTAACTGAAAGATTAAAGTTAGATACTAAATATTAATTACCTATTTAAAACAAAGAGATTTTTGACTTCAAATACTACCTGGTTGTTGAGGTATAACGCTCTTTATTCCTTTGATATCTTGATTATTATCTGAATTTTTACCGGAAACCTTGAACAAAACACAAAGTTGTTAATATTAATCAAATGTAATCGAGTGTTTTATACTGATTAATTTCTACATCCTTGTCTGAACTTCAGTTTAACTTATCACAATTTTATTTAAAACGGTACCTAATTATTAAATACACCAAAATATAATCATTTTAAAGGGGTAGATTTTTTTTACGTCTGTTAAACTATACTTCTATTATATTTTTATATAATTTTAATTATATTGTATTATCACGGATTGTGTGGTACTGACTGTAGTCAGCATCAGAGAAACTTGACTCATCTATTTTAATCTTTATAAGCGCAAGGGGATTATAAAGTATTTAGGCTTAATCATGTTTAAATATGAGACTGTCCCTGTTATCACTATGAGTAGTGTAAGAAATAGAGCGATCACTAAATATATTATATGTTACGGCCTACTTTTTGGTGCAAGCCACCCTTAGCTTAATAATTTCATTTCATTTATTTATTCAAGTTAAATTGTAGGTAGGTACATAATGTGGATCGTATTACAAAAAAAGAAAACAGTTTCACTACAATTTTACCCTAAGGCATAGTGGATACACATATAACACAAACAATTTAAATTTTAAAGGAAAAACACAGTTACAACATTACTCAATACACAAATTAACGACAATATCAGCTCTGAAGTAATGATAAATAATTCAAGAACTATGAATATTATTCTCTGAATAATATATTCAAGAACAAAATATGTTAAGATATTAAAATACATACTTACAAATAATTTATACATTTTTTGTGGCTCAAAAAATGCATGAGTCAAATAAAATCTTTCATTTTCATCCACTTTTTCAAATGAAAGTTTGTCCTTATTTCCATCACCTTGCAATTCTATTTCATTTAACTGAACATTCAAATTTGATGGTATCTCGATAAGTATATAATTACGCCAGCCTATAAGTTATCAGATAATTTAATTACGTCACAAGCAAACCATTTTATTGCCAAAACATAATATATTGTAATAAATAAAAGGAAGATATAGTTTGTAGGATCCCACTGCAGGGCAACGGCCTCCTCTCACCAATAATGGTGAGAGGGAGTGGGCCATACTCCACCACGCGGGCCCAGAGCGGACTGATGGAGACAAATTAGTGGTCAACTAGCTGTCAGCGAAATTTAGAGCCGCTTCAGGTCTAGGCAAAAATAGAAATTGTACATTTCATTAAATACTTTTTGCGTATGTGGTTCATAACATGCAATAAAATCAATCTATTGGGTCCCCGAGACGATCAAGTGACTTGACAAGTGCACTTGACAAGTCTCACGTTATTGTAAGTAGATCGCGTTAAGTCAATGTGGTAAACGATCAATATTCGCTACGAGTATTAATAAAAGATATAATATTCAATATTTCATTAAAACAATAAAATTAAACATTTTAATTCTGATATAATATGAATAAAATATTACCTGGTATTGGCCTGCGACTGGTTTCTCTCATAGTTTTAGGAATGTTTGTGAAAAATCCATATTCAAAAGGAAAGTCATTTCTTTTATAAAAAGTTACAGACGTCGATCCGTGACAATTTATTTTCATCGTAAATTCACCTTTTTCCGGGCTAATTAACCGAACTACCTGAAGTCAAACAATTATAAAATGTATGACAAAAATTTTGTGAACATTATGTAAGTATAATGTGTTAAGAGGAACATTTCGGTAACGAGTTTTAACAATGATGCCTACCTTGGAATTTCTGGTGTCCACAATATTTTCGGTTGCAATTTCTTGACCTTGACTATCAATGATTTGTAAGACAGGGCTCATTCCATACACAGATATTAAAAAATCCGTTGTAGCGGAATCTATTGAAATCTGCAATATTATATTACACAATAAGTCGATTAGCGATTGATAGAAAAGATTTGAAAGAAGAATTTAATAATCTTTCATTAAAGACGTATTTGTTTTAATAAGAGGCATGGCAGGCAAGAGGGTGGGTGGGAACTGGTCTAGACCAGATGAATATATATTTTTTTGATTGTTGACTGGGGGACCTACTAGGACCTTCCAGGAAAAAATCGGTTCCCTCCCACCCGATTATAAGGAAAGATTTTTTGTTTAACTCTGCCTTGAAGAACATTTTTATTTTTAATTTTATCTAAGAAAATTTTCTCAATTTTCATTGTCATAGTCATAGTTTTTTATGCCGTGTGTTTTATTTTGTTAACAGTATTCTCAACGACATAAAAAACAATCAGATTGATGTCCGATTGGTAAATTTTAAGTGACGTTTTTTAATTAGTCTAAATAAAATGTTTTTTTCTCTGGCAGTTCCTGGTAGGTCCCCAGAAAGCAGTCTAAAAATTTTTTATATCCATCTGGTTTGGCCACACTGTACCATCAGCATAATTTTAATTGGCTTTTTATTGTATACTACAAAGAATAGATAAGTATACAGGGTATAAGGAAAAGTATCATTAACCTTTAAACCATATACTCTACCCATCAAGTTGAACAACTTTTACTATGTGAGCAAACCAGTCAGCGCAAAAAAAAGGAGAGGCTCCATACGTTGGAGTCGAGTAGGTATTGCAGTTTAGTATGGAACAGCGGATTTATTGCGCTTACAGGTTTGCTCCCATAGTAAAAGATGTTCAGTTTGATGGGTAGAGTATTTGGTTTAAAGGTTAATGATACTTTTCCTTACACTCTGTATAAAATATTATAATCAAGTATCATCGGTTTGGTATGACATGAGAGTGGTTACTTCCACTAAATCGATCAATTAAAAAAGATTTTGAAAGTGTAATGTAAATCGCTAAAAGAATAATAAATTTATGCATTTATCACTTCTCTTGCTGAAAGACTTACTGAAAATTCCTTATAATCTGTGAAGGAATCGTGAGTAATGACGTCACTCCATTCTATCTGTACCAATTCCTTCATAAACCTGAAAGCCTGGAACAATTTTATTACAGTTTTTGAGAGTTACGCGGTTATTAATTAAGCTAATGTTGATAATATTTACGGGTTCTTTCCGCGTTTAATTGATAATGTCTCCATCCCGAAACATCTCTTCTAACATTATAATAAAAAAAAAAGTAAGTTATAGCCTGTAGAATCCCATTGCAGGGCAAAAGGCCTCCTCTCACGAATAAGGGTGAGAGAGAGCGGGCCATACTCCACCACGCGGGCCCAGTTAGTGGCTGTTGGTGGAGGCAAGTTAGTGGTCACCTTGCTGTCAGAGAATTTTCAAGCCGCCAATAGGCCTCTGACCTGGCTTAACGAATAGTTACAACGCCATCTGACGGAACTATCCGAGACCAACTGCTTAATGTGCCTTCCGAAGCACAGAAACGCTCGAGATGAAATAGCACTAAACGGTCACCCATCCAAAGACTGACCGGACTTGACGTTGCTTAACTTCGGTGATCGTTTCCAATTCCGAAGCTCCACTACGCCAACGAGCGCTTCATTATAATAAACCTTTTAAAATAATAAACCTTAGCTTAACTATTTTATTACATACATGATCCTTCTAATATGCTGAAACTGTTTTAAGGAGATGATCAAACCTTTAATCCTCCAGTCCGTCCTGTCTTTCATGATGCCATAAACAACGGATTTTTGTACCAAACTACTTGTTGTGGTTGTTTAACTTTCTATAAAGGACCAACATCGAAAGCACAAAAAAATCAGCTGTGACCATAGACTTAAACTCTCTAGCGATAGACTTGCCCTTCCATAGAAGCAACATGTTCCACTTGAATGAGGTGTACGCACCTGATTGATGTTCCCGAGTTCACTTCGTCACTATGGCAATGACAGACCGCAATGTGTCATTTTGTGTTGTTTTGTGTGACATGTTGTTTGTTTGAACGAGCTTGTCTATCGCTAGAGTAATATGTCTATGGCTGTGACATTCCTGTACCCGAATGTAGGTAGGTATAAGTAATATTCGGGTAGAGTTAAGTCAGCAGTTTTTGTATGGGACAGCAGAATTATTGCGCTTTTTCGATTTTTGTCCCAGAGAGAGAGTTGTTTAGTTTGATGGTCTGATCATCCCCTTAAAATAGTTTTAGCCAATTTTGTTAGACCTTATTTATATCCTAAAATGCAAAACTGACAGATTATGTGAAATAAATAATCGCTGTAGTCGAAATATATACCTATACCATCGTCCATCGTTTTTCTACAATAAAATGTAATTAATGAAATTTTAATTGTTTTCATAATAACCAACCTGTCTCAAATTTGTTGGATTAAACTGAAAAACATTTCCAGAACATGCTCTAGCAATATCGTAGTATACATCTATACTACCAACTTGCTCGGACCCAGTCGAAAAACATCTTCCGCTTAGGAATATTGTGACCTGTAAATAAATTAAAAAAATTACGTTAAACGTTTACCTATATTTAAATGAATGTTTAATAAAATTTCGTCGAATATTTAATTTTTATTTGAAAATTCAAGCAGGCGTCCTGCGTGGTTTTGGGTAGTGGGGCGTTTCGCACTATCCTTGAAGTCAGTCAACGTCAAACACTTGCTATAAACTCTAAGATGCAGTCACAATTTTAGGATAAGAATGGAACACTTTTTTTATAATTCATCCTACTGCTGGGCAAAGGCCTACCCTTTTATCTTCCAACCATCTTTATCCTGGGCAACATTTGGCCACTTGTCGTCAAAGGCATCCCGATCATCCCGTCACCTCTTCCTAAGATGACTTGGAATGAATAAGTCAATAAAACAAAAAAGTAGCAAACCTGGCTTCTTGTTCTTCGACACAAATCAGCAATTTCGTTGAATTTGCTATCGTCTTTTGCGTAGGCATCAGTAAACATAAATATGTAGGACTCCAGATTGCTCACTTCCAATGCTTTCTTTATTCCAGCGAGACAATTTTCTGGGCAGTCATGTCCACCACTGACTGATATATTATTTAGCGAGGTGACAAGATCATCTAAAGTCGACAATATCAATGGTGGACCGACATCTGTGGACAGGGGCGATAGATAGCTTATGATTACTTTTTGCAGCGATACTGTACAGTATTATTTACATGAACGCCGACAGGAACTATTATTTTTAGAGGGGTGCATCTGGCTCGATCCATAAATTATAACTACTAATAAATCAAGAACAGATCCATTAGAATTTTTGTAATGGAAACAGGGACATGAAGCAAGCGAGCGAAGCGAGCTCGAAATTTTTCAGTCGATTTCCTGGCTGTGCCCAGAACATTTAGGTATTGTCTAGGAAGATACCTAGTTGAAATAGATACCTAGAGTGACCGAAGCGAGCTTCAAATTTTTCAGCACTTTGAACAATTAGCCTTTGCACAGGAAGACTGTTCAATGAAACAGATACCCGGACCGAGCGAAGCGAATTCGGAAATATTTAGCAATCTCTGCACTATATATAAATTTATTTACAAATTAAAAATGACCCTTTTTGTGTGTATTTTCTTTCATACCAGGGGGTGAAAGCGCACCCCCTTGCACACATCTTCTGGCGCCCATTATTCGTGATCGTTAATCCACGACTGCATTTCGATACGTATGTAGTCACTTGTTGCATTTGAAATGCATGACATAAGTGATGGGGAAGAATTAGCTACTCGATAACTATTGGCCTGATTTTGACTATTATTTCAGTAATGAAATCTCCTCTGTTCTGGGATGGTTTTAATATATAAACAAGCCTAAGGATCATTGACCAGAAATAAGAAGTCAATGTTAAGGATTAATTTTTTTTTAAGATTCTTAAATATGACCTTCCCACAAGAATATAATTATATCGGGATCCTGGTCTGCGGAGGATGGTCTGAAGATTTGTATATTGAGTTGGTAAATACAAAATAAATACTGGCATTCACGCATAATTTTTGGTCTCAAACGTTAGTTACTAGGCTTTTTATCATGGAAATCTTTTTTTTGTTGTAGAAAAACACAAACAATTTGTAACATCTATGACCGAACTAACCATCACACCAAACGGGGTCTTCAAAACATATTTTTTATTTTATCATAATGTTTTTACATTCTGAATATTTCTTATCTTTTAGGATTTCACAAAATTAACATATCTATTTTATTTTAATATTAGCTTATCTTAGGTCAAAAGGCAAGGCGTGAATCACAAGTTATATCGCACCATTCTTGTTATTGTATGTTTTCCACTTCAAAACTGTTTCGAGTTTTTCCCGATGTAAATTTTAGCTTATCTTAGGTCAAAAGGCAAGGCGTGAATCACAAGTGATATCGCACCATTCTTGTTATTGTATGTTTTCCACTTCAAAACTGTTTCGAGTTTTTCCCTATGTAAATTTTAGCTTATCTTAGGTCGAAAGGCAAGGCGTGAATCACAAGTGATATCGTACCATTCTTGTTGTTGTATGTTTTTCACTTCAAATATTTAACAGTTTCGAGTTTTTCCCGATGTAAATATTAGCTTTATCTTAGGTCAAAAGGCAAGGCGTAAATCACAAAGTGATGTCGTACCATTTTTTGTTATTGTATGTTTTTCACTTCAAATATTTAACTGTTTCGAGTTTTTCCCGACGTACTATCGTACATTGTCCGAAGGTCAAACTAGAATTTGGTAACTTGGAATAATCCTTGGTTCATAATTAATAAGACAAGTTGCACAAAGGAAGTAGGCTATATGCGTTCTAAATAGCTATCTATTATGGAGATCGGTGGTGAAAATGTTGAAAGGGAAACAAACTATCCTTCGAATTTGATGACAAAGTACATTTTTATTTTACTTACCAGGGTCATTAAACGGCACCAAGGTGTAGTTCTCAACTTTTGCTTCATCCGTAACATTAACTACAGAGGCGATATTCCGTTTAATGACATCAATTTCTTCCTGCATCGATTGTGTTGTGTCCAATAATATGGTGAAACTACGTTTTCCTGAAACCACTGCTAAATATAGCAAAATTATTAATTTTACACACATAATGATCAACTTATCTCCTCTTCCATAGACTGACGAATACAGATAG
Organism: Agonopterix heracliana; assembly: GCA_963693445.1. Classification (NCBI taxonomy): domain Eukaryota; kingdom Metazoa; phylum Arthropoda; class Insecta; order Lepidoptera; family Depressariidae; genus Agonopterix; species Agonopterix heracliana. The sequence continues at coordinate 9,481,463 of OY856321.1, forward strand.
TCGTGTTTCGAATCTGTATGGTAAATGCAAGTTTGTAATGCTTATAATTATACAATATTATTTTAAGGGCCAGGTTAGTTATACTATTTCGTTAAATTAAAAATGCTTGTCTTTTGGTTTTTATTTTTTATTTGAAATTGATTAAATATAAACGGCCCAAAGATGTACGTTGAAGAAGCAAGACATAATCAAGATCTGACGAACCATTTTCTTTTTCTACCCCTATGGGACACATCAACTTTTCCAGAAATGTCTCTTGATAAATATATCATTGTTTTCTACCTATCGAGGTACAAATATCTTTATTCAAACAATATGTTTAAAATTAAAAACTAGGGGTACCTATGATTTTCTATGCGCCGTATCTCAAGATAGTAGCATTAAAGTGATCGCTTCCTACGACATAGAACAGAGAACATATAGAACATAGAACATAGAACTATTAATTATTATGTTATATTATAAGATCTATATGCATTGTACCTACTTCCAACAAATAAATTATTTGATTGATTGATTGATTGATTGATTGATTGTCGATTTAGGTTTTGACATTCGGGACTTGGAACTCTAAGTCGTTTTGTCTCTAGATCTGAAGATTGTATGTAGGTATTATAGTATCGCGTAGCAAGCGAATTAACGGAGACCAGTCTCCATCATATTGTATACCCTTAGGGCCTGTTTCACCACTTCTGGGTAAGTTCTTGTTAGCTTATCCGACAGATAGTTTGACATATTTCGTATGAAATTATGGCAAAATATCTGTCGGATAAGCTAACAAGAACTTATTCAGAAGTGGTGAAACAGGCCCTTAATCTATTTTTGTTCATAAAACAGTCATCGATTACCAACCACCTGACATTGGAAGAAATAAAAAAAGAATACCCATTAAAAAAAGGTTTTATAATTATATACCTACGTGGTAGAAACGTAATGGTACATATAACACACTCTTAGAAATAATGTTACCTAGACCTTAAACTATAATATATGCGATAAAGTTACAATGTTTTGTTTGATAACATTTTGAACTTTACACGACTAGTTCGATATGATGAAACTTATCATATCGTTACCAACAATTTTTGTTAGGCATGTTGCTAAAACAATACAATTATAAACAATAAAACAAATGTACGTAGACATCACTCGTTTCTATGGCTGGTCTCGCCAATCCCCGCTACCCATAGAATTTTTTTTTCGCTTACGCTGTTAGACTGAACCACAACGTACCATGTATGAGACAGTGATATCATAAATCGTATACAATTTATATGAAGCTATATGACTAACTCCGGAGTCAGACCGCCGTCGTAGAACAAAAAAGTGGTTACGTCGATAAAGACAGCAATAAGTAGCGATTACCAGCGTTCTCCTTTTTTAACTAGAGCGAATTTGCAATGTGCATCTCTTTTTGAGTGAATATGATAAGACACGTGCTTCCTTCTAAACCTTCTCTTTCTACGCCGCTACCCTATCCGCTGCGAACCCCGCCCTATGCAGAGGTCCGTACCCATTCTGGGTGCCCCTTCAGGTGGTTGCAGAGTTGTCAATTTCATACAAAACTTTGTCGTAGAACACGCGGTATTAGACGGTTTTGAAAGGAATGTTTTATAAATCGAAAAATAGGTTAGAAAATCTAGATTGCGCGTATCAACGTATACGAAGTACACGCGTATTACGAAGATATAAAGCTTTGAAATTATTCATACATTTCAAAGCCCTTATGAATGGGTAAAGTTTTTAGCGATTTCTGACATTTCTAGTACTCTAACATCGGTTGGTCCGGTAGAGTTTATTGATCCTTATAAGAAACAGGATCGATCGGCATCAAAAAAAGTTATTGTATAAATTGTCAATTATCTTGTTGACTGTAAATTGTTTTCAAAATCTGTGAATGCAGTTCGAAATGTTTCAAAAAGTTAAGTATAGTCTCTTAAAAACATTTCGCTGTAGCTATAACGATTACGGTACCTGCCCTTACTGTCTCGTCTCAAAAATCCACCCTGCAGTACTTATTGTAATCCTTTCGTCCCTCCAGGGTTGTGAGAGAGTGTTTCTTGGATTTTACTGCATTTTTGCCTCAAAAGCCCATTAATTGGCCGCTTCCGTTGTAATTTTCCTAATTTCATAAATAGAATGCTAACTTCCGCTTGTCATTTTCCCGCCATTTGCCACCGTGCTCAATAGGCTCTGACGCCATTTTGTTCATTGTGTTTCCGGATTTTGACGAGTGCAGTTCTGCCTCAAAATACGCGAGTGAAAAAGTTCGAAATTTCCGTTATCGATATTAAAGTGAAATAATTTCGTTAAGTCACTCGTATAGTTTAGTTTTGTTCAAATTTGAAGCCCGTTTAGTGAATTCGGTTCGTCATGGCTCACGAAAGTCATCATATCGTCGAATCGAGGGTATTTTGCCGCTCGCGTCGCGCCGCCGTGTCCCGCGCCACGTGGCTCGCGTCCAGCTCCCGCGCCCCGCGCTGCGCCGCGCCAGCTCCAGGTGTTGCTGCAGCGCCGCCACGTGCGCCCCGTGTCTACAGTCTACAGTCGTTGCGAGTTGAGGTTTGATAACTCGCGGGCCAGGTTTGTGCTTTGACTTTGTACAACGCTTGGGTGCTCGGCCGCGCCGGCCCTCCATTTTTGAGGGAATTCTTCAAACCCCGTGCGCGGCATCTGGCCAAATTAAAACTACTTTGAGGCTAGGGTATTTTATTGCCTTAAGGTTTAAAGATGTTATACGACAAGCCTATTTTAATTTAACTAATGTCATGATAAATCTGATAATTTGATAAATTTACCGATGATTAGCTGGGGTTACCTACGTAACATCTAAACATGTTTGGACGAAACATGTTTCACCGAACACCTTTGATCTAATGCACTATTCAACGAAGTAATGTTTCATCTATGTAACGTTTCCGCTATAGCACGTTTCATCTAATGTAACGTTTCATCTAATTTTCAATTTCTAGTTGTTTTGGATGGTGGGGGGGTGGGGGGGTGGGGGATGTAAGCAGGTACGTGTGTATGTATATTATGTATGTATGTATGAAAAAAAATGAAAAAATGATAAATAAATTTATTTAACAATATACACATACAATATGTTTTAAATTTACACCTTACATATTTAAGAATATTGTACAGTTTGTTAGTGTGGGTACATCGGGTAGTGTGGGTGTGGATGGGTATATGTGTATGTATGTATGTATTTGCGTATGTGCGTACCTACGTACGTAGGTGGGCAGGTGGTAGGTAGATAGGTAGGTACGTATGTATGTATGTATGTATGTATGTATGTATGTATGTATGTATGTATGTATGTATGTATGTATGTATGTATGTATATATGTATGTATATATGCATGTAATGTATGTATGTATGTATGTATGTATATATGTATGTATGTATATGTGTATGTATGTATTTGCATACGTGCGTACATACGTAGGTAGGCAGGTACGTATGTACGTATGTACGTCTGTACGTATGTACGTATGCACGTATATATGTATGTACGTATGTGCGTATGTGCGTATGTACGTATGTGCGTATGTGCGTATGTGCGTATGTACGTATGTGCGTATGTACGTATGTACGTATGTTCGTATTTACGTATGTAAGTATGTACGTATGTACGTATGTACGTATGTACGTATGTACGTATGTACGTATGTACGTATGTACGTATATAGGTAAGTAGGTATCTACGAGAACAGAACAACAAAATTTGTAATAAAAATAAAAAAGTATTGTCATAAGCTTAATACTAAAAAAATAGGAAGCCTAATATTATAAACATTTTTTGTTTATTATTGGAATCATAAAGGTATAAAGTACCTTTTGTACTGATTGTACTTAACAAATATTGTAACTTCGCAAAATTAACCAAAATAACATAAAATGAAAAAAAAGTGTGGTCCCACAACAGAAAATACATTATTTTAATTAGAATCAAAGAAGTTAGTATACTTATATTATTGTACTGATTGTACTGATGTTAAACGCCCCGTTCAATGGCGCCCTTATCACCAAATTTAACATTTCTAAATCAAGAAATCAATAAAAGTATTGTATAAAAATAGCATTTTACAACAACAAATAATTTATTTTGTTACTTACTTAATAATTGCTTACACACATACATACATACAAACATACATACATACATAGATACACACATACCTATCTACCAACCACCTGCCTACCTACGTACGTACGCACATACGCAAATACATACATACATACAAACATACACAAATACAGTATACCTACATACATACCTACCTACATACATACATACATACATACGTATCTACCTATCTACCTATCACCTGCCCACCTACGTACGTTAGGTACACACATACGCAAATACATACATACATACACATATACATACATACATAATATACATACACACGTACCTGCTTACATCCCCCACCCCCCTACCCCCCCTACCATCCAAAACAACTAGAAATTGAAAATTAGATGAAACGTTACATTAGATGAAACGTGCTATAGCGGAAACGTTACATAGATGAAACATCACTTCGTTGAATAGTGCATTAGATCAAAGGTGTTCGGTGAAACATGTTTCGTCCAAACATGTTTAGATGTTACGTAGGTAACCCGATTAGCTGACATTATTGCGGTTCGTTTTAGACGAATTACCGGTTTGACCGAGGTTAGACCGATATCGAATTTGACCGATGTCATATATCCGTTAGACCGGGATTTTCGAATATCAGATCTGTTAGCAGGAGCCGGGGCGGTGGGATGTCGATGATTTCCAATCTATTTAATTTTCATACACACATAATTATGTACATTGACGACCGTACTTCGATTTCGGAAAAGTTATCGCTACAAGTACCTACCATCTTCTAAGTTTGCAGATTGCGAGTGAGTGAATCGATAATTTAAAGAAAAGGGGGCGTCAGTAAAATGTTTGTCTAAAGTGATTAAAACCGAATAAGAATGGTTTAAATTATCTTGTATAACATTTGGTAACTTTTATTTAAACGGCTCAAAGAGCTGATTTACCTATGTTTTTCTTGTTACTAGCCGACTTATCGGAATGTTTAGCGAATGACCGCCATCGATCAGTTGGAGCCAAAATGATTTGAATATTGTTTACGGTCTGTAACTTGATATTTTACTAGAAGTTTTGGTTAAATTCTGAAATATTATTAACTCTTCGAGATTCTTCCGTGCGTCGCGTCGTCGTATTTGCCACAGTAAATGACGGTTTGTTCTACATATATGTGAGCAAGTGTTCTTTTCATCAATCTTTTGATTTTATTAATTTTTTTTTAAAAAAGGAGGTGGAAACCGTCCATCGAACCCTATAAAACCTGAGAAAACATGTCAAAATAGATTTATTCGGGTGGGTGTCGAATCACAAGAATATTAATGCTACTTCGACACATACATTTTCTACAGCGATTGTTTAGCCAAAGAAGGTAGAAATTGGACGTAATTTTATAGCAATTCTAGCTCATCGTTCAATTCTTAGGTAAAACCAAGTCTTTTCCAAAAGACATTGTGAGTACATGTCATTTGGCGTCGCTTCGGCCGAACCCTCTTCAGAAAGCTTCGCTGCATCGAACGAATTATCGTGTTCTTCAATTGATTATAAATGCTATGAAAAGCATTGGACAGATATTTAATTACAAAAGTCAGTAATTTTTCTAATAGTGATAGATCATTTCTTGGTGCCTGTCTACTGTAACATGACCTTAAACAAGAATTCTTCACGAAAAGCGGACGAAAGAAGGAAGGAGTGGGATCTTACAATAGATCGTGCACAACTACAGTAGGGTAAGGACCCTCTTTTGAAGTCAAAACTTTACTATCTTCGCTTGCACTCTTCCAGTTGGGTAAAGCGAACAAAGTCCCTCGTCGATTATCAGACGTCGCAAGCTACGTCGTCGACAATTCCAGTTGGGCAGAGTCCCTTGTCTGAAGTAAAATATTTACGAGCTTCGTAGTGCACACTACGACTTGGGTAAAATTTCTTGACAGAAATCAAATTTTATCAATTTACGAGCTTTGTCGTGCACATTACCAGTTGGGTAAAGTCCCTTGTAGAAAGCAGATATTTACGAGCTTCGTCGTGCAAACTTCCAGTTGGGTAAAGTGTCTCAGAAGTCAGATCTTTGAGAGTTTCAATGTGCACACACCAGGTGGATGAAATTCCTCCTCTGAAGACAGACCTTTGAGAGCTTCGTCTTGCATACTTCCAGGTGGGTAAAGTCCCTCCTTGGAGGACAAATTTTTGCGAGCGTCGTCATTCACACGTCCGGTTGGGTTAAGTCCTCTCTCGGAAGACAGATCTTTGCGAGCTTCGTCGTGCACACTTCCAGTTGGGTAAAGTCCCCACTCTGAAGTCAGATCTTTACGTGCTTCGTTGTGCACACTTCCAGGTGAGTAAAGTCCTCACTATGAAGTCATCTCTTTACGAGCTCCGTTGTTAACACTTCCAGGTGGGTAAAGTCCCCAAACTCTGAAGTCAGATCTTTGCGAGCTTCGCTGTGCACATTTCCAGTTGGGTAGAGTCCCCACTCTAAAGTCAGATCTTTACGAGCTTCGTTGTGCACATTTCCAGGTGAGTGAAGTCCTCACTATGAAGTCATATCTTTACGAGCTTCTTTATGCACACTTCCAGGTGGGTAAAGTCCCCAAACTCTGAAGTCAGATCTTTGCGAGCTTATTTGTGCATTCTAGGTGGTTAAAGTCTCTCATCTGAAGATAAATCTTTGCGAGTATCGTTGTGCACACTTCCAGGCGGGTAAAGTCCCTCTTTGGAAGTAAAATCCTTTCCAGGTGGGTGTAGTCCCTAATTGGAACCTAAGACTGAGCTCTGCGGGCTTTGTCGTGTCATCTGGGCCGCCTATACTGTCGCAGAGCTTAGATATTGAGTCGTGAGTTCCAGCGGTCAAGTCCCTGGAGTCTCCGACAGCTTCCAGCGGTCATCATAGACGATTATAAATAAGAACGTGAGCAGCTGTAAAATTTTATACGAGTTTTGACAGCTTTGACTATAGTCCGACAATTGTTCGGCCTTGGCTAATATGTATAATAAAAGTGGAGATCTTGGCCTTCTGTCTGTTTATGACTGATAACAAAACATATTAGCGGGTTTATCGGAGTACAATTCAATGAGAAGTCAATTTGAATTTTGTACATAGTATGACTATGAATTGCTTTAATTGGTCAGACTTACTGGTATTCAAATTCTATCAATAAAAAGTTTGACGTCAGTAAAGTCATCAATACAACCAAATAGCTCTTACAAAGTGGACACAGAATAGTAGCATCACCGCTGAACGCGGACGGGGTAACCTAGTCCAATTTTGGAAGATCTGAAACTGGAAGCATGGTTCCCCAAAAACAGCCTGAGTGTATAAGAAGACATTTTAAAATCGTCGTTAGCTCACATTATTTTCCTATCGAACTCCATGAATAAGATGGCTAAAGTGGTGCTTTCATAAGAACATAAAATATAATTTTGTCATTTCCTATCCATCGGCATCGCCTAGAATTTCCGGCGTAAGGTTGTTCTGATTCTATTCCTACTCTTGTTCTGTGAAAACTTGCACACCAAAGAGGAACCACGTTTATCGTGTTCTATCAACTTTCATAAATCTGTCGTGTTTACTTTCTGTGACCCTTACCTAGGCTAGGAATAGAGCGACATGCTCGCACGACACAAAACACACAGATTGTCAGAACTTCGATTTAGGATCTATCTAGAGATGATAAGGCCATTATGCCATTCGTTGCATCAGTGCGCCACGTTTTGTGGGCATCGGCCCGGCCAGTATACAGCTTAAATTTAATGTGATTTTGGTAATGATCTTCAAATTACATATTTTCCTTATTACCTTGAAACAAACTTAGCATCATTTCGCAAGTACGGATCGACTGTTCGGTTGATCCGATCAAAGTTTTAGCCACGAAATTAGATTCTGACAAGTATTTGATTATTACTCGGTATAAATGAGCTAAATCTCAGCTTTGTTTATTTAGGTATCTATTTATTTAAGAGGTCAGGCCTCTTCCCCGGTGGGGAATTATAATTATAGATTTTCTTTTTGTACTTACAGTTAAAGCGACTTCTCAAGTTGGATCAGTAATTTCTTCCTCGTTGCTGTATTAAAGGGATCTGTAAAAACTTCCATAATTACCACAGAAAACAAAATAGGTAGAATAATGACACAATTTATCATAATCTTTTCAAACATTTAGTTTTTGATAGAAAATGATTCGAATAACTTTGTTAGATTAACAAAGCAACGTTATAATACCTATATATTGAAGAGCATAGCATATATAGAAGCATAGCATAGAAGAGTATTCAATTAATTATATTATTTTGTTTTTTTCTTCTCTTACCATAACAGTACCTACTATGTTTTTGTTTTTAATAACAATATATTCTTTATTCTATTGAATCTGGTACCTATCATAACTTCATCCCCGCCATTCACCAGGTGATAACAGACACGTCTCACAACCCTGGAGGGACGAAAGGATTACAATAGAAAGATTTTACCTTACAATAAAATCAATATTGTGATCCTGAAGTCCCTCCAGGGCCTATTTAAGGCCACCTGGGTGAGTCGCAATGAACAAAATGGCGTCAGAGCCTATTGAGCACGCTGGCAAATGGCGGGAAAATGACAAGCGGAAGTTAGCATTCTATTTATGAAATTAGGAAAATTACAACGGAAGCGGCCAATTAATGGGCTTTTGAGGCAAAAATGCAGTAAAATCCAAGAAACACTCTCTCACAACCCTGGAGGGACTTCAGGATCACAATATTGATTTTATTGTAAGGTAAAATCTTTCTATTGTCGTGCACACCATTTTCTTAATAATAATAAGAATATAGTGCTATGCAAAGATAATGATGATAGTCGATTTATACTAGAGCGACCGCTTAGTTACATAAGGAATCCGGTACGCAGGATTTATATTCAAGTAAGCAACTAAACCAAGTACACACGGCGACACATAACCACTACGCAAAACCAAGCTGGCCGCGCGGCGCTATACATTACTCTACCTACGCGCGGCCAGCTTATCTTGGTTTTGCGTAGCTTGATGTGTCGCCGTGTGTACCTACTCTCTCAACCATAGTATATTGAGTCGATTCGAATGAGCGGGAAAAAGATAAAAATATATTCAGAGCGTTTGAACACCCAAATTTATGCTGCATATTTTCATCCGTAACACAATCAATTTTCATATCTAGACTATTAAAAAACTGTAACTGAAGTGTGTCTGTACATTGAAGATATTTACAAAAAAAGATTACGATATGGTTTTTAGGTATCCCTGACTCGAAATCAACCTTTTTTAGAAATTGTGTTTGTCTGTTTGTCTGTTTGTTTGTTTGTTTGTTTGTTCGCGCATCACGGAAAAACTACTAAACCGATTTTGATGAAACTTTTTTTGTTTGATAGCTTATGATCTGACTTAAAATCTGGTATATAATTTGTGCGGACGAAGTCGCGGGAAAACACTAGTTCTTTATAAGAAAATACATTTAATTTTATAATGCTGTTATAACGGTATAGGAATAATATATAAAGCGCTTTAATATTTAATGAATTTTCGTATAAACAAGATGAATATATTTGGCCATATAAATAAGGACGTTCCACCGCACTGAATATTCACCCCCGGGGTGAGAGGTATACATGGTGAAATTGATAACGTTAGCATCCTTTTAAACTAAAAGACTACCTATAACGGGTTAAATTGTTCTAAGAGTCTACCCATCAAACTGAACAACTTTTACTATGGGAGCAAACCGATCGGAGGAAAAAAATCAGACTCAAATGTATGCAACAGCTATTTTTATCAAATTTTTTTCAGGTTCCGCACCGAGCTATCAAGCAATCAAAAATTTAAATTGTTTTATTGGTTCTAGATATTACATACAAACAAGTTTATCTCTTTATAATATTAGTTTAGATCAAACTCTTATTTTTTTTGTGAAAAACCTTATTATTAATTTCTAAGTAGTAAAATTATCATTAAAGTCAAGATAAATTACTAATAAAAAACAAAGTTCTCATTTAGCTTATCAAATTATTCGGTATTCAACATCTTACCTACTGTTTTTGATCGTTATAAATTGCGAGCTACAGATTTTTTGTTCATTTTCTAGTTTACTCTAGCGCAAACTTTACACTAAACTATTGTTCTCTTAATATACCACGATGTTAACAAAAACATTAATTTGTTTAGCAATAGCTTGTATTTATCAATTAAATTCAGTGTACTGCCAAAATGATGAAGAAAGAAGAAGTTTAACTTTCGTTATAGACGATACGGGTTCTATGGGCGACGATATAGAGCAAGTGAAACTATCGTTGGACGATATATTCGATGCTGTTCACTATAACTCCAATACTTCCCAAATTGAAGACTTCGTTCTGGTTACTTTTAATGATCCAGGTAAATACTTTTTTTTTCTTGTCTTTATCTCTCTTTTAAAAAGGACAACAACAGACTCAACTCAACTTATAGACAACTAAATAGAGGGGAAAAAATCAGCAGTCCGAAACATACCGATAAATAATAATTATATGTTTGCAGACTTTGCAGGTATACCTAGTAAGTTATGATGAAAAGCCTAAATTTTTTCACGATTTTGTTATTGGCGCCGTAGTGCAAGTTGTTCAGTTTGATGGTCTGATCATCCCCTTACAAAATCTTCAGCATACTGAGAAGGACATTCATAATGGGTATATGGGCTTGTTTGTTTCCCCGTATAGAAATTTTCAGGGGTTGTGCCAACTGAATAAGTTTGCTATTGAAGCAAATCTGAAATCGGTAAAAAAACTGCTGTCTCATACATTTGAGTCAAGTAGATATCAGGCATCGCAGTTTAGTATGGAACCGACGTTTTTTTTATGAATTGAACCATTTTTTGAGAGCCATGGAGCGCGCCATGCTAGGCATCACCCTTCTTGACCACGTCACAAACGTCGAGATCCGACGTCGAACTAAGGTTCAGGACGTCGGGGACCGAATAGCTCGCTTAAACTGGCGGTGGGCAGGACACGTAGCTAGAATGATGGCAGGTGGAGTAAAGCCTTAACAGAGTGGTGGCCGAGATTAGGTAAAAGATAAGTGGGTCGTCCGGCAGCCAGGTGGGTTGACGACATCTGCGCTCGCGGCATGGTGCATCGATAAACGTTTTATCGCGCCTGCTAACTCGTTCGTCCGCGCGCAAAAAGAAAAGGAGCTAGGGCGCGATAGCGCTTTATCGCGCGATCATGCCGCGGGCGCTGGAAAAGTATAGGCAAGACCTGGATGTGACTGGCACAGGACCGAGAAGAATGGCAAAATATGGAGGAGGCTTATGCCCTGCAGTGGGTAGATACAGGCTGACAATGATGATGATGACAGCATACTAAATGATTTTAATTCTTGGATATAATTATGAATACAAATGCATCATTTCATTTAGTAATCTGATTGTGCCTTATATCCTTCTTTTGCTTGTTACAATATTCTAGGTGTCCAGTTTCGTACGAAAACCAAAGACAGGGATGTGTTCAAACGTGCACTAGCTTCGATAGATGTGCATGATGGCAGCGACTGTCCCGAGATGGCTATGACGGGAATCGAACGGGCAATTCATGAAAGCAGATACGGCTCATACTTGTATGTGTTCACCGATGCGTCTGCAAAGGATTTTGAAAAATGGGAGCAAATTAAAAATAGTGCACAAAAAAAACAATGTCAGGTAAGATGCTCTTACTTTTTTTGCTGACACTTTTTTAGGGGTTGATCAGGCCGTCAAACTGAAAAACTTTCTCTGTGGCACCAACATCGAAATCGCGAAAAACAATTAGCAGCAAATGTATGGGAGAGCAGATATTTTTTTCGCGTTTTCGATGGTGGAGACATGATGGATCATAGAGAAAGAATAAGAATAATTTATGTGTGAAACATAATGTAAACATGTTGTTCAGTTTGATAGTATGATCATCATCGGAGTGTCCCTACAAGATGGAATCAAAAATGAAGAGAACCGCAGAAGAACTTTTGCTATTATTTTGGTTGTAAGGGCTTGGTCAGTGACCAATAGCTACTGCGACCTTTATAGATCTATTGTAGCTGTCACCCTTGACATAGAGGTCATTTCCTAGCTTTTCTAGCATCATTCGAGAACTTTTGCTAGCTTTTCTACGTCTACAAGACAAAATGTGACAGCAAGTGATTTAATAGAGGATTAACTTTAATGAGCGTTTCTGCAACTGAGTGCGAGTCTGGTCTGTGGACCGAATTATCCTTCCCTTTAAACTAAGAGTCTACCCATCAAACTGAACAACTTTTACTATGGGAGCAAACCAATCGGAGCAAAAAAAAAATCATCTGTCCCATATTAAACTGTACCTACCCTCCGCCCCGCTGCCTACGTGACTCAAATGTATGGCAACAGCATTTTTTTTTTGCTCCAATTGGTTTGCTCCCATAGTAAATGTTGTTCAGTTCAGACTCTAAGTTTAAAATTTAAAAGATGCTAATGATATCAATTTCACCCTGTATTCTGTATACAGGGTCCAACTTAATATGCTGACACTTTTTTAAGGAGATGATCAGACCATCAATCTGAACAACTTTCTCTACGGGACCAACATTGAAATCATGAAAAAAAACAGCTTTCCCATACATTTGGCTCGAGTAGATTTTCAGTTTAGTATGGAACAGAAGATTTTTTTTGCGATTATTTATTATTTTATTTATTTATTGATATATGACAATACAATGTTGTAGATTAACAAATAATGTTGGTCCCATAGAGAAAGTTGTTCAGTTTGACGGTATGACCATTCCCCTTAAAAAAGTGTCAGCATATAAAAAAGGACCCTATATTTGTTTTTAATGTCAACCATTGAGTTGGAGGAGAAGAGGGAATGCATTTACCCAGCAGTGGGACACAGAAAAGGCTAAATAAAAATCTTTTGGGATAGGGTATACTTACAAGGTGTTACAAAAATACCGTAGCTTAAGAATTTATATTGTGATAGTTATTTAGTCGTGTTATGCTGTAGACTCTACAGCTACAGCCAGAAACTCTAAACTCTACTGTGTAGAGTTTCTGGCCGCCTCTACAGCTACAACACGTTCCGACGCGGTGATAGCTTTAAAAAATATTTGACGTGTGCTTCAAGCTCCTATATTGAGTAAATGATATTGACTTTGACTTTGAATCTGTTTAGACCATACAACTGAACATCTTTCACTATGGAGCCTAAATCGAAATCGGAAAAAAATTCGCTGTTCCATACAAAACTACAATCTTACTCGACCCATTATGTTTTTTCGCGATTTCTATTTTTTTTTTTTTTTCATTATTTTTTTTGAAAATTGTTCAGTTTGATGGTCTCAACCAATTCAGTAAATGTTTGCATGCATTTTTGTAACACAATGATGAATTGATAGAAAAACGTAATTTGTTACAGATTAATTTTATCTTGACTGGCTCATGTGGGGACGATAATACCTTAGCTCATATGTCTTATCACCACATAGCTGAGGCCACGAACGGGTTAGTCTTCGAATTGGAAAATAAAGGAAGCGAAATAAAAGCGGTAAGGCAAACGTTTTATTTAGTTTGAGTCAAAATTGTCGCGTCATCGGTAAGGCGCCATTTCCGCGAGCGATATTATCGCAGCGATATTTTCGTTGCATCAACAAATTCCATACTAAATGTAAGAGCTTAGCTCCACACAGCGACTTCAAAGCCGCGATACACTCGAACATTTAGTATCGAATTTTCTGGTTCGGCAAGAGTTTCGCTGCGATAATATCGCTCGTGGAGATGGTGACTTAGTAGAGTAATTTAAATATAGAAAATTAAGACCAAGTATTGCTATTATTTTGTCAATCTGGCGAACATTCTTGCCGTCCTAAAGCTGGCAAGTATATAGCATATGCTCATGACTATATTCCCCGAGGGGGTAGTCAGAGATATTCTGAAACCTCAGAACATCCACGTTTACCCAATAGTACCGAAACTCTGTCCAGTGTGACGGGGGGTGAGCCCGTCGCCACTTATAATGGACAGTGGGTACAATACATGCCTCGAAATTGAAGCATGCAGGTGGGGAAGTATAATATATCCTCCCCATAATCACTAACCACCTTTCGGATAGAGCAGCAGCAGCAAAACATGTCTAATGGTGATAGAACGTAGAATATGGATTTACTTGTTATCATAATACGGGGTCTTTCTTCATTGCTGACTGTTTTTTAGGATGATGATCCTATTTAATAAATGTGTCAATTGACAATGATAATTCAGAGAAGGTACATTACTGAGAATGCTAGGATGATGTTACTTAGTGCGTTCACACACGATGACGCATTGACGCAGCGGCAGACGTCAGGCCGTCATTTGTGAAGCAAGAAACCGCAAGTAGAAGCACACACGGTGACGCATTGACGCACCGGGTGTGGTTCTATGGGACTGACATCTGCCGCTCCGTCAGTGCGTCATCGTGTGTGAACGCACTTACTGCAAGTTTAGCGTCATTAGTAACCAGCAAATAACTCTGAATTATCATTTTCAATTGTAACGTTTACATCAAATTGAATAACAACGTGAGCTACATTTGGTTTGCAGTTTTGTTTGGAACAGCAAATTTTTGATTCGCAATTTCAATGTTAGTCCCATGTAGAAAGTTGTTTAGTTTGATGGTCTATCCTCTTAAAACGCGTCAGCGTAATGCTCGATATCAATTATATCGAGGTTCTGTAAATACAAAATTTTTTTTTCAGATTTTAAAAATTGTGGAGGAAACAGTCAAGGGTAGAAAAACTGTAATTTCAAATAGAACTTTTTCTGATGGTTCACACAACCTAAATGTAAGTATTCCAACAGACTTTAAATCGGATTATTATCTCGGCATTTCTCCAATTGTCACCCCAAAAAGAAATTGTTTTTCTACAATTCGACAATTATTTTCATCACGGAGTTACGCGACACATTATAAATTAAATAACACATTATCTTTTCTTCTAACTGACTGAATGATCTTTCTTATTTTTCAGCTAACAGTGGACTCCAAAATGAAGGAACTAGTTATTTCTGTGACAGGGAAACAACCAAAAATAGATGTATATGACCCTTCCGGAGAAGTGGTCTCCGCTGAAGATATTGTGAACACAGTTAACACCAAAGTAAGTATACCTAAGACAAAAACTATAATAACTTCCACTATTTTTCAAAATTGAATTGATTTGGAAAAACTTAAGGGGGCACGGAGCCTATTGTGCTGCCCTCAATCGTATTTCTTTTATTTGAAAACAATTAAACAACAAGAATGTCACATTGTAGTCATTGCTGATTATCTATTTATGGGGTCACTGCGGATTTGTTTTTATAATTAAAAACAATATTATATTAATATTAATATATTTATAATTAAAAATAATAATCGTTAAAACTAATTTAACGATAAATAGCTACAGCATAAAACATAGGAATCTGTAATGTTTCGATAGGTAAATTAAAAGTCGATCAGGACTACAATGTGACATTCTCGTTTTTTTGGAAATTTATTTAATTATTTAGCATAGCATAGCATATGCTAACGACTATATTTCCCGAAGGGGTAGTCAGAGATATTCTGATACCTATTCTTAATTGTATAGAAATAAAAAAATACGATTGAGGGCACCACAATAGGCTCGTTACCCTCTTAAAACGTAGCACATTTCTAACATTTAAGCTTTATCGAGTCTTACCTTAGTTATATTATAGGAACTTCTTGTCAGCATCTGACCATCAATTTGTCTTTGTTGAAATCGAACTGTTATTTAACTGTAAGTTCGCCAAAAAAGAAAAAAAGAAAAAAATATCAAGTTATAATATCATGATAACATTATTCTCAAGATTAAAAACGTTTTTAAAAAGGTGAACACGTTATTCCATTGTTATTTCTGTATTATTGTGTGTACCATAAAGTGTTAAATAAATAAATAAATAATAAATAGAGTCAACCAATTTTAAATATGAGCGAACCATAATAATATAGGAATCTTTTTTGAGGGAATGATCAGACCATCATACTGAACAATTTTCTCTGTAGGACCAAGGTCGAAATCACGAAAAAAAAATCTGCTGTCCAATACAAAACTCCAAACCTAATCAAGCCAAATGTATTGGACATCTGATATTTTTTTCTGTGTTGTACAGTCAAGAGCACATCAACCTTGACAATCAAATCAAGGCGATATTGTACCTTAATTCGAACGCCAGCCATAAGAACAGTACGAATTCCAAGGTGTCTAGCTTGACGTGCTCTTGACTGTATCGATGAGCATCGATTCTCATTATAATAATCATTTGTTTTTCATTAAAGGTGGTCAAAGTAACGGGTGTAAGGCCAGGTGTCTACACGGCAAAAGTGACGACTAAATCTAGCACAAACGCAATGGTCGCCGAAGCTACTTCTGTCCATTTCAGCCAAAAAATATAGTCAGAGTAGGAAAATATTTAATAGCATTACAAATAACAATATGTTCAATATTAGTTGTATATCAGTGTTGTGATGAATTGACAATAAAAAAAGACGGTAGTGGTCGCACGGACGCAGATGGGGACACTCTCTAGCTGTCAGTCGAACAGAGCGGACGTGCGAACACGACTGTCACTTGAACTAAATCTTTTTGGTTATTTTACTGTTCTGTATACTCGCTGACCTCTATTATAATACTTGTGTACTGTATACTTTATAGGTGCGTCTATACGGCACACATAGCGACGAATATCTATCTGATTCTATTATAAGATAAATACGTAGGTACTACCGCGGACCTTTACGCCTGATCACTTAAAAAAAATAACATAATTTCGCGCACAATTTATTGTTTGAAAACTATTCATTCATTAGTCCTATTCATCAATTCGGCGGGGCTAGACAGCGCTTATATTTTTTTGTATGCAAGTACGAATAAGCCTTGTGGTGGTCAGGCGGAAAAGTCAGCTATACCTACTACATTCATGCATACCTACCTATATACATACATTACCTACCTACCTACATACACTTAAACAGAGATACCTGCACACATCACGTTCACGCAATTGCGAAGTTCGAATATCCGGGTAGAGAGAGGCCTTAGAGGTCTTCAGTCCTAATTTTGGAAGTCATAAAATGTTCAGCATAAAGTTTTTACGCATAAAAGTATCTTCCCATAGTGGTTTCTGAGCATAATGCTTTGATTAGCATAACTTTACTGTTGTTATCTGCTCTTATGATAAGGGTATATTACAGTTGGCGCGCTCCATACAAACGTAGTCTGGTTATATTTCCAATACTAACTAATTAAAGTCAATGAAATTTTCTATGTTCTTATGAAGTGTGATGTTCGTTAAACGTATAGTTTTAAAGTTACAGTGCCTCAAAGAGATTTCCATAGACATCTTTAATTAATCCTAGCATTAAAACTGTATATTTAACGAAAATCTGACTTCATACGAACATAGAGATTAGTTTATACCTACATTGTTTCTGGAAAGATTTCATTAACTTTAATTGGATAGTATTGAAAATATCACCAGACTACGTTTGTATGGACACCAACGGTAATAATTATACCCTGTACCAGAATAATTTAAGAAACCACAAATTTTCAAGCCAATTGCCCTAGTAGTGTGCTTCGACTTAACACGCTTTAGGCCTATCCATTAATTTTACTTTGATCTAAGATTGTGACCACAATAGAGCAAGTGGAGTCAAGCGTAGCGTGCGAAAAAAAATTGCTGTTTTTAAAATTCTAGGCTAGGTTAGGTTAGAACATGTATTACGTTTAGCAGAGCGAGCAAAGCGAGCGGAGCATCAAAATGCCTGCTGCATGGTTGTATGTTGGGGGGTGCAGGGGTGCAGAGCCCCCCGCGAGGGGAGTGTGGGGGGCGGATGGCCCCTTCCTGAGAAAAACATATAGGTGTTTTTAAAATTGTAGGTTTGGTTATTAAACTGAACAACTTTTACTATGGGCGCAAACCGCGCAAACCTCCCCAGGGTCCCTAGACAAAGTATCATTCGATAACGTTGACAGTAGAAAACATTATTTATAACTATTGTATGGGGACTTGACAAATAGTGACGAAAGCAAAATTTTTTACTAGCGTCAACGCCAATAGAATGTCACTTTGTCTAGGGCCCCAGAACAAAAAAGCCGCGCGTAGGTAGAGTAATGTATATCGCTAAGAAGCTAGACAACCTTCCAGACAACCTTAGGGTAGAGGAAATTTAAACAAAGAAAAACGGGTCGGTGCTATAAAAATAAATAGTAAATATACTTATAAAAAAGGAGAAACCTGGAAAGGAGAACATGATGTAAAGAGAAGAAAAATCTGTACCGAAATTAGAAGAATTAATTTAAAAGTAAAATACTAAGTGTTTTAACAAAATAATTAAATAATGTATTTCTCTTCATATGCATACGATTCAAGCCAAAAGTCAGAACACCGTAATAGTACATTATGATACAAGTGAGCAAAGTTGGCTGTAATGACCACTGCTCACGCGTTTCATACGACGTTATTCAACATACTTGCGAGGAAAAAGATATAAAATTTCGTAAAAAACAACAATTTTAGACCAATAATTGTGGAAAATGGCGCGGGGCGGGGCTTTTTTTTTTTTAGTTGAGTGGCGATGATTTTAGCAACATTCAAGAACGACATTTTGTTGCAAACAACCTAATATTAAAAACGTTATAAACTTAGTACCTATTTATGTATTTATAACACAAAATAATGTTAATTTGTTAACTGAAATTGAAAAAGGAATGTTGAGGTGGTTTGGCCATGTGGAAAGAATGAGCCAAAGTAGGCTGACGTATGAAATCTACAAGGAAAGTGTGAATGGAATGGTTGAAAGGGGTCGCCCTAGGCGCACGTACGCTGACCAAATAGGATGCGTACTGAAGAAGGGCCAAATAAAATGTACCCGGAACCGACGAGCATGTATGAAGAGACTTATGAATGTGGAGGAGGCGAAAGATGTGTGTCAGAATCGTAGCATATGGCGATCTATTGTCTCTGCCTACCCCAGTAGTGGGACATAGGCGTGAGCATATGTATGTATGTATGTATGAAATAAATTGTTTGATGAAATGAACTTTTTATTTATCATATTTTCAAATATATAATGATCTTGCATATTTTAACTAAAATAGAATAATTCATTCAGATAAAAGTTTTTTTTTCGTAAAAAAACGTTTTGCTGAGATTTAAAAACAAACTGTAGAAAATAAAAGTAACATTACCGCACTAGTGCGGGAATATAATCTTTTTTGCACGCGTGTTCTATAAGCTGCATTGTGTACCTAAAATCGGTGCAATAAGAGCCACTTTACGAGCAAGTATGTTTAAAAATAATATTAACTATCTTGTCACTAAAGCCTCGACGTCTGTGTGCCTTAAAATATTTACTCGTAGCCTCCAACCGTCTCCAGTTTTCTCTATCTATAGCTGTTCTTGTGCATGCATGTAGCACCACTTCAGCCTTTATGTCGTCGACCCCTATTTCTGAGTGGCCTGCCTTGTTTCTTGTATTATGCTTTGTGAAGCAGTGCATTATTGTTTTTGACCATTTTTCTGTACCTGACTGCATTTCCTGTCCACCTACATTTAAGCTTTCTGATAGTTACGGTAACATGCTATGTTCTTGTGTTTGAGGTTTTTCGTCATTATGCGTCTTTCCATAGTGTTTTGGCATGTTTCTGGCTTCTTGTTGTGGCATTTAGTAAAGTGCCCATGTTTGGCAGCCGTATGTAATTTATTTACATAGTCAATTGTATTATTATTGACGGAGGTAGGTTTTTGCTGCACATTCGTCATGACTTTGGCTTTTTTCGTGTTCTTGACTAACACTACTTTTTGACTTAGTCTATCCAGGTCACCTAGTATCCTGTAGCCTGTAGTCCGTCTTTTGATAACGAGAGGATTATCAAGTCTTCAGCGAATCTTAAGTGCGACAGAACTATTAGTTGACTGTCCACATTTTACCCAATCTTTTTGACGGAAGACCTCCTCCACGACCGCTGTAAAAAGTTTAGGTGATACCGGATTGCCCTGACGTACACTTATTCTATTTTTATTTCCTTACCTTCTTTCTCTAGTTCTATTTGGGCTTTACTATTTTTTTTGTAGACATTTTTTCAATATTCTAGTGTTAAATACTACAAATTCACGACATCTTGGTTTTTTAACAAAAAACATATTATCGTGTCGTAAATTTTGTTGAAAAGATCTTTTCGTATTTTAGTAAATCGTAGGCCTTACTGTTATCTACAAAACATCAGTAGAAGGTTATAATAAAATCGTTGCCTTTTTCGAATAGCTGTTTCATAACTTGGATGTGGTCTAAAGTCGAATATCCGCTTCTAAATCCCGCTTGTTCTCTCGGTTGATTCCAGCGCCGGCCCAAGGAAACTCAGCGAAATAAGTGGACGCGCCCTCAGGGTCGTAGCTAGAACTGAATTTAAAGGTAACGCATAGGCAGTTTAAGATAGGCCGGAAGCAAAAGGCTAATTATTGTGATGAAAGAAAAAAGAAACCAGCATAGCTAGCATGCCGCAGTGATACAGCGCTATCACACCTTAGCTCTGTTTCTATTTGCGTGCGAACGAACGAGATAAAAGACGTGATACAGCCGTATCGAGTGCTGGACAGGGAAAGCTAAAAAAACTGAGCGAGCGAAGCGAGCTCGAAATTTTGCATACCAAGATTCAACACGGTGATATTTAATCATATGGTGGTGATTCTGAGTTCTAATAGCCTATGTATACGTTCAAAATACGGAACCATCTAAAGTCTGGAGCGAGCGTAGAGAGCTTGAAATTTCTCACACCAAGACAATACGATATTACTACGAGTTTCATTAGCTTACGTAGGCTGGAGCGAGCGGAGCGAGCCTAATCAAACGACGACCGTATATTTATTTACCTATTAGATAAGTGTTAACATGTTATATCGTACAGTGTACCTTTGATTGATAACTACAGAAAGAATACACGTCTTCCCCCAATAGGCCTATGTATGCGTGATAAAAGCTGTAGAAACGTCACAATTTGGGAGTGTTGTCACACTCCCAAGCGCGTATGTCTGCTGCGCCTAATTGAACAGATTATTACTATCAAAGAGTATTATTGTGACGCCTATATGCACTATATCTAGCAAATTTTATCTTAGATTAATTATTATACAACTAACCGACGGATTTTAGGGCGATGATCAGACCATCAAACTGATTAACTCTTTCTATGGGACTAACATCAAAATTGCGAAAAGAAAAAATTGCCAAGCGCATCTTCTACTCTGAACTGCACAGCGGCAAGCGGAAACAAGGCGGGCAGCTTTTGCGGTACAAAATTGTGCAAAAACGCCAAATGAAGCTTTGCGTGATCCGAATTGCTGGGTGGAGCTTGCTAAAGATCGACCGGGGTGGAGGCACAGAATAAGGTGTTCGACTTTGAGGCTAAGCGTAGGGCTGATTTCGATGTCAAGCACAATGAACTTAAAGCCAGACCACCCGTGGCCATACAACTATGGTAATAGAAAATTGACTTGTAGCCTGTGCGGACGCACTTTCAAAGCCAAGATAGGCTACATCAGCCACCTGAGAGCACATCAACGAAGCTCTCAAAGTGAACAGCCATAATCAGTCGCTGTGGTCGACTCGGTCGGTCGGTAAATGATACTTCGGCCCCATGTATGCCTGCAAAAGGACTGGGTCTCAGTGGACCCATGTATCTTTCGTGTACTAACATAATAATAATAATAATTATAATCATTTATTCAAGTGACCATATACACGACTCGTTGTTTTAGTAATACATCTTAACTTAAGGTTAGTAAATCAGCACAATAATAACTACATCTCGCCAGTGCTGCATGACTGATGTAGTACTATAGCATGAACTATATACTATTACCTATTCTGCGACGATAGAGCACTATGCATTAAATACATCATCATCACCAAATATTTTCAGTAAATAGATTAAATTTTTTAGTTGAGAAAACCAACCCATGGTTGGCGGCTGCTACCTTGCAATCGTTTTCTAAATTACTTTGTATGTTTCATTTTTTTAGTTACCTATTGTTTTGTTTTATTTTATTTTATTTGGTCTTACATTGCTTGTTTTATGTTATTTTATAATTAACTAGTGTTTTCCCGCGACTTCGTCCGCACAAATTATATACCAGATTTTAAGTCAGATCATAAGCTATCAAACAAAAAAAGTTTCATCAAAATCGGTTCAGTAGTTTTTGCGTGATGTGCGAACAAACAAACTAACAATTTTGTCAATAGATGGCGCTGCACGTTTTTAAATCGCGCTATCGATATGTTATTTGACTTTATACAGGGTCCAACTTAATATGCTGACACTTTTTTAAGGGGATGATCAGACCATCAAACTGAACAACTTTCTCTATGGGACCAATATCGAAATCGCGAAAAAAATATCAGCTGTCCCATACATTTTGCTCGAGTAGGTTTGCAGTTTTGTATTGAGCATCTGATTTTTTTTTCGCGATTTCGATGTTGGTGCCATAGAGAAAGTTGTTCAGTTTGATGGTCTGATCGTCCCATTAAAAAAGTGTCAGCATTTAAAAAGGACCATATATAAAGTGAACCGCTAATTTTTTATTCCTCATGATTTTACGGTTTTATAATAGTTAAGATGTTGTGTTTGCTTATAACTTATAAGTGATGTATTCATTTTCTTTTTGTGTTTAAAAATATGTATAATTGTGAATTGTGAATGTATCGTTAGCAAACCTTTAAATAAATAAATCATAATCTATGGAACAGCCGATTTTTTTCTCGCGATTTCTACGTTAGCCCCGTAGAAAAAGTTTTTCAGTTGGATGGTCTGATCATTCACTTAAAAACGATCAGCATAATTATTATATTAAAAAAAAAACTGCATATTAAAAATAGACTCTATACGAGTACAAGGTCTGTCGTTATCAGTGTCCTTTATTAATATTTTATCTCAAGTTCCTCTTGCCTTTCTTTATCTCAGTCTTTGCCATTGAATGCCCGCACCCATCTGTGATCCTGTTTGTAATCTATACTCACAGACAGACAACGCACAACCTAAACCGCTGAAGATAGAAACATGAAATTTGGCATAATACAGGGTGTTACAAAAGTAAAAATATACATTTAAAACTTTTAAGGGGGTTAGGTTAGACCATCAAACTGAACAACTTTTACTATGGAACCATAATCGAAATCGTGACAAACAAATCAGCTATCCCATTCATTTAGCTCGAGTACCTAGTCTAGTACCTACCTACCTAGATTTGTAGTTTAGTATAGAACATCAGATTTTTTTTTTCGATTTCGTTATTGGTCCTAATTATAGTGAAAGTGGTTTAGTTTGATGGTCTAAACCACCCCCTTGAATGTTTATTCGTATTTTTGTAACACCTTGTACTGTGTTCTTCAAAGGATGTAGATGTAGGGGTGCACTTACAAATATAGTTTTTTTAACAATCGTACCCTAACATTGATATCGTTGACCCTAAAGGTGTAATCCACGCGGACGAAGTCACGGGCTAAAGCTAGTCAAATGTACAGCTTGACAAAAAAGTCTTGATAAAAAATGAGGGCGCTGTCTCCGCGCAAGAACGTCAAAATCACGCATAACCTGGCAACACCACCATACTAAAATTTTAGTTCCACCTGTCACCACGATCATTACTTTTTTGCCAAGCTGTAATCATTATTTACTTACGAGTTAAAATGCATACTGTTCATTCCAAGAAATAATTCCAATAATTGCCTCCGTGGTCTAATGGTTAGAGCATTGGGCTCTTGACACGGAGGTCGTGGGTTCGATTCCCACGGGGGGCACCTAGTGAAATGTCACTTTGTGCGTTTTTTCCCAGTTGGTTAGGACATTGCAGGCTGAGTCACCTGATTGTCTGAAAAGAAAGATGATTCCGTGCTTCGGATGGCACGTTAAGCTGTTGGTCCCGGCCACTATAACTGGTGGTAGTAGTCGTTACATAAAAACCACGTCAGAGGCCGTAAGGCGGTTTGAATAAACTCTGACACCAGGGCTTTGCAGCCCACTCGATAAGAAGAAGATTCCAAGAAACATACTAAGTACCAACCTACGATATCGCTCAACCTAATTGTTGACATTGCTTATCACTGGAGTGTTCCTTAACCACCGATTGGATGCCATAATAAAGGTAATTTGTATGGATATTATAATTTTACATTCATACATAAACTCACGACCGTAGGTAATCTATCGGGGTGGTCATAGTATAATTTTGTAAAGATAATTATAATTATGCGGAGGCAAGTAACCTGCCTTTTCATATTATGTACCTACCTTATAAAAATATTTGCATACAGGGTCCTTTTTTAACGGGATGATCAGGCCGTCAAACTGAACAACTTTATCTATGGCATCAACATCCAAATGGAGAAAAAAAATCTGCTGTTCTCATAGATTTAGCATATAATATCTTAGATCGGAAATACGAAAGAGGAAGGGCATAGCACTAACGTATGTTAGAGCGAGATAGATAGACGAGACCATTTCACGAACACGCTATAAGCCTGTATGCACGCTATAGGCCCTACCTTCCCACCGAGCTCTTTCGCCACCGAGCTCTTTTCTTACAAAACAAATCGATATCGAAGTCCTCTTTATTCCTTACTTAATAGTAAGCATATCTTAGTAAACAAATAAAAGTTATTGTTACGCTAGACGTATGTTTCCAAATTAAATAATTTAGATCTGATGGGAAAGCAAATGCTTTAAAACCCAACATGGTAACAGATCAAACCAAGATTTTTTTTCGTTATACTTACCTACTGAAGATATGGAATCATTAAATGAATCATCTAATAAGAATAATATAGTACTCTGTGATAATACGATGGAATTCACATGACGTTTAGAAGTTCGCAGGGAATAACATTGACTGAGGGAATACCCCAGTTTAATATGATACTTACTAATAATAGGTTGGGTCATACGATAACTCTGCTACATGATATGTTTTAGAGATGAGACGCTGCTGATTTGAATCAGTTCGTTTTAATTTAAATACTGAGTTCACTACTCGTAAAATAGTCTTTATCGTTACTAGGTAGAAGTACCTACTTACACAATTTTAACGTATGCAATTTGATTTTATGCACGCATATTAAAACATAATAAATAAACCACATTCCAAAAAATCTACTTTTCATACAAACTAGCCGCCATTAATTTTAAAAAGATACAGAACTGTCAGACATCAATAATTTGAAACAAGTCGTATTATTATTATATGTGTGGATTAGACATATTATGACTACACAATTTTAAACAACTAACAAACTATTGATGTAGGTAAGTAGATATACATGGTGTTTCATAAGTAAAAATAAATATTTGAAACTCTTAGCCCCACTTGCGCCAACCTGGGTTAGCAATAAACTCCAGGTTAAGTTGGTAACCCATGATTTTTTGTATAGAAAAACAACTGAAAGAACCATTTTATCCGGAGTTAATTGCTATCCCGTGGTTGGCGCAAGTGGGTCTTAAGGGGTTGGTTAGAACGTAAAACTGAACAACTTTCTCTATGAGACCAACATCGAAATCGCGAAAAAAAAAACATCTGATATCCCATACATATTTTAGCTCTAGTCGATTTGTAGAGTATGAAACATAATTTTTTTTTCACGAGGTCGATATTGGTCCCATAGTGAAAGTTGTTCAGTTTGATGGTCTAAACCACTTAAAGGTTTATTTGTATTTTTGTAACACCTTGTATAAATAATTCAACGCGTAAATTAATAAGATCGCCCCAGATTAGATGCTTAAATTAAGAACATCATAAACTAATGCAAAGTCTACATTTTCGAATAAAATATGTCTTCAAAAGTGTAAATAGGAGAAATACTTAGCTTTGATTATGAAGATGTGAATTAGAACAAATCACAAGCTTTCATGAAGAATAAAGTAACGTCGATACATTTTTGTACAACACATTGAAAACTAAGTGATAAAAGTTAAATAAACCATTTTATATCATACCATTGAAGTCAGGATAAATAAAAATAGAAACAGTTCCCAACTCATTTAGCTGATTCAAATAATTATGTATTCAACTTTTCCCTACTCTATTGTTACCTTGTTTTTGTTTGTTATAAATCGCAAGTTACAGATCATTAATATTTAATTTAGTCCATCACAAACCTTACAACTGAACGTTACACACAATCGTTCTTCATATAAAATACCACAATGTTAACAAAAACGTTAATTTATGTAGCAATAGTTAGTGTTTATCAATTAAGTTCAGTGTACTGTCAAAGTGAAGAAGAAAGCAAGAGCAGTTTAACGTTTGTTATAGATGATACGGGTTCTATGGAAGATGATATAAAGCAAGTGAAACAACAAGTGAACGATATATTCGATACTGTTTATAACTCCAACACTTCCCAAATTGAGGACTTTATCTTGGTTACTTTTAATGATCCTGGTAAATACTTTATAAATAATCATTTTATATCTTAAAACTAACTAAACTAAACAAAGTATTTTAATAACACATAAAATTACAAAAGTTGCTCCTGGCTAACGATATTTTTTTTGTATAACCATAGAGGTATTATACCAGGAATAGAGCAACAAACATGAGTTGTCAAATGAAACCTTTTTGGGATGTTTTTTGGAGACTATTCGCAGGCATAATTTCGAATATTGTCTATAATTCTGAGTCTAACGTGAAGTTGTGGATAAATTAATGAAGTAGTGTCAGTATATTTCATAAAATTATCTACGATTTCACTTTAGATTCGCAATTATTCACGGAAACCGAATTGTAAAAATTAATTGGAGACTAAAAAAACGGCCCTATTGCCTAGCGTCACTCTTTCTATTATACAGTGGTGCTGCTAGGTACATCTCGCTCTCTCAGCTGTATGTTCCTCTATTCCTGGTATAACACCTCTATGTGTATAACTTATGGACTTATTTATTTAACACTTTATTGTACATATAACATCCGATTTGGATTCGGATTTTGGATTCTAAGGCATCAGATTTTAAACTATCTAAGTAGGTACATAACATTTCCAGAATATGCAATATACATAATCAAAATGTTTGTTTACTTTGTATGAGGAACCTAGTCCTAACTTTTTTAAGGGAGTGATCTGACCGTCAAACTGACCAACTTTCTCTGTGGCACCAATCTGCTGTTCCATAAATGCTGTTTTCGATGTTGGTTCCATAGAAAAAGTTGTTCAGAATGACGATGTGATTATCCCCTTAAAAAAAGTGTCAGCATATTAAGAGTATAGACGATTACAGTTTTCTCCATACAAAAGTATTCCCCTGTTTTCTCCCTGGATAATAACACTAGAGCAAATATTTTTTTACCATACAATCTATGTCACCTCTATCATGTCCCTCTGTTTTGCTTTTTTGCATTTATTAGTTACTGTAAGAACTAGAGACCTTCGAAAATTACCAATTTTACCGCCCGTTTTCAGACATCCAGCAAACAAATTTGACGAATATAAACAAAAAAAGCAAAACGTACAGACATAGCCAAAGTCTTTCTCATATTATTCTTGAAAGAATTATTAAAATCGGTTCAGTTTTGGAGGAGAAAACAGGGGAATACGAAATGCTGTTTTCGTCGATTTTGTTTAGATAAAATCGGTCCTAGCTGCAGTTGTCTCTTTCAAACTCTAGTCGGTAGGGTGTATTGGTGGGGCGGATTGGACAAATATGTATACGGTTGGAAAAGTGAACTATTCTCAAAATTAGCATTTCAGCCCGCCTATCCTCTTAAGAAGGACCCTGTATAATCAGCCTGTTTTTGGATTGTATTGTGTGGGTATATGAACTAAATAATACAAATAAATAAATACGATAGCTTGCCAAATGCCATTTTCGCAAACTCATTTTCTTTCATTGTAGATTCAAATTATAGATGCGGCTTAGGGGTATATTACCGTTGGCGCGCTCCATACAAACGTAGTATGGAGATATTTTCAATACTAACCAATTAAAGTCAATAAAATTTTGCAGAAACAATCTAGAAACCAATCTCTATGCTTGTATGGAGTCAGATTTTCGTTAAAATGTATAGTTTTAATGTTACAGTGCCTCAAAGATTTCCATACAAATCTTAAATTAATCCTAGAATTAAAACTGTATATTTTAACGAAAATCTGACTTCATACAAGCATAGAGATTCGCTTTTAGATTGTTTCTGCAAAATTTCATTGACTTTAATTGGTTAGTATTGAAAATATCTCCCTAGTACGTTTGTATGCAGTGCGCATTTGCGCTCTCGGAATAAACTTCTCTTAAATATCTAAAATGTAACCTAAAACCTTTGACTTAAAATTTTCATAGGTCGATTATGCCAAATGTCTTTTGTTTTGTAATTTGTTTGTATATTCTAGATATCCGGTTTCGCACGAAAACCAGAGAAAAAAATGATTTCAAACGTGCACTAGCTTCGATAAACGTAGATGGTGGAGGCGACTGTCCCGAGATGGCTTTGAAGGGAATCGAACGGGCACTTCATGAAAGCAGATACGGCTCATATTTGTATGTGTTCACCGACGCGACTGCGAAAGACTATGAAAAATTGGAGGAAATTAATAATATTGCACAAAAGAAACAATGCCAGGTACGCCGTACGATATTGTTTATTATAACAATATATTTTTTTTTGTTTTTTGTTTTTTTTTAATTCAATAAGGCGTTCTAAAGGCAAGCCAAGGCATTCCAAAATGCTAGAAATTACACTTATGTTACTTCATGTATACAGGATGTAAAAAAATGTTTAGAGCCTTTAGGGGGTGCTTCAGACCATCAAACTGAAAAAGATTCACTATGGAGCCAAATACGAAATTTTCGAAAAAAAAAAAACTGTATTATTGGGCCATTATTGTTATAACGATGACATATGGATGGGGGACAGCACCGACCGTGATCTTGGAGATAAATATCGAGTAGCATATAGGGTTTTGTTTTTTTAGGGACAATCAGACCATCAAATTGAACAACTTTCTCTATGGAATAAATTTTTTGGGATTGATATTATTGGTCATCTAGTGAAAGTTATTCAGTTTGGTGGTCTAAACCATCGACGATTTTTTTTTCGCTTACGCTCTTATTTAAATATTACTAGAGTGTTCTGTTACAACCTGTATTACTGGATATTTTATTCCATGTACCAAAATGATTAACTCGATAACCCGTAAAATTTCATGTATTTTTTTATATAAAAACGCAAATGTTTGCAATATGTGTGATACTTATTTAAAATTGTCTACTCAATATAGTATACCATACTGAACATAAATAACAAATCTATGAAAATAGCACTAGGTCCTTTTAATCATTCAGAAATCTTATTGCAACACTGGTCAGTTACAGGTCAGATCCTGACCTAGAATTATACATTATTTTAAACATAATTGTCTTCTTCTTATCGAGTGGGCTGCAAAGCCCTGGTGTCAGAGTTTATTCAAACCGCCTTACAGCCTCTGACGTGGTTTTTATGTAACGACTACTACCAGTGATAATAGCCGGGACCAACAGCTTAACGTGCCATCCGAAGCACGGAATCATCTTTCTTTTCAGACAATCAGGCATAATTGTGAAATCACATAATAAAATGTCAAACTCAATAATTATTTCAATTATTTAGCAACACAGCCTAAACCGTTTTCTCTACTTTTACTATTATAGCTATAAAGCCGCTTAATTTTGTCTGACTAGTTTCGCTTTTTAAATTTTTGATGTAAAATATTATAAATCCATATAAAGGCATATTTTGATGAATTAATTAAAAAATATATTGTTACAGATAAATTTTATCTTGACTACGTCAGGTTGTAGGGGCGGAAGTTATGCGTCGGGTGATTTATATTATCACCATATAGCAGAGGCCACAAACGGTCTAGTCTTCGACTTAGAAAATAAAGGAGACGAACTACAAGAGGTAATGTAAATCTATTCTTTATTCTATTTTAGTTTGTGTTATACAGGGTCCAACTTAATATGCTGACACTTTTTAAGGGGATCCAAGACCCCTAATATGAAGACCATCAAACTGAACAACTTTCTCTATGGGACCAACATCGAAATCGTGAAAAAAAAACTGCTGTCCCATACATTTGGCTCGAGTAGGTTGGCAGTTTTGTATGGAGGGGCAGATTTTTTTCTCGCGATTTCGATGTTGGTTCCATAGAAAAAGTTGTTCAGTTTGATGGTCTGATCATCCTCTTAAAAAAGTGTCAGCATATTAAGAAGGACCTTATACAGGGTGTTTCATAAGTAACAATAAATTTTTGAAACTCATAAAGGGGTTGTTTAGACCGCCAAACTGAACAACTTTCTCTATGGGACCAACATCGAAATCGCGAAAAAAATAATTTTAAATCCCATACATATTTTAGCTCTAGTCGATTTGTAGAGTATAGAACATATTTTTTTTTTTTCGCGATTTCGGTATTGCTCCCATAGTGAAAGTTGTTCAGTTTGATGGTCTACACCACCCCCTTAAATGTTTATTTGTAGTTTTGTAACACCTTGTATAGTAGTTATTAGTGTAGAACACACCTGCGGAAGGTTCCGCGCCGAACGCTCGGTTGAATACGCGTCTACTAGGGAAAATAGCGCGTACCTAAACCTACTTACTGGTGTGTCGCCGGTATAGGGAAAAGCGTTGCGCGCGTATTCAACCAAAAGGTCGGCACGTGTATCCCTACACTTAGTCAGAAAGGTATCCGTCCTAATAATGTAAGTAGAGTAGTTTAAATACAGAAAATCAACAGCGTAAGTATTTCATTTGGGACCGCATGGATCGTTGCCACAACCACGACCCATCTCTACGAGAGCACTGCTGCAGGAAAACATGTCAAATGGTGATGGAATGTGGCTTTACCTATTTTCATAAGTAATATGAATAAACATCATGTTAAATGGTTATATGACTTATCATAGGCAAAGAAAATATATTATAGGGAATATGAACGATTAATTAAAACATATTTTTTTTCAGATTTTGAAAACAGTTACAGAAGCAGTCAAAGGTAGAAATACTGTAATTTCAACTAGTACTTTCCCTGCGGGTTCCCACAAATTAAATGTAAGTAAACCAATATGTATACATATAAAATATCTGCTTATCTCCCATTGGCTCTGTGCAACATTGTTTTGTGCCTCTTGTTTTTTCCTTTCTGTATTTTACTGTTTATATTTTGTTGTAAAATAAAGTATATTTGATTTGATTTGTCTCTGCTTGTCTCTGAAATACTAACTACTAAAACTATTTGATTTTATTCTACAATTCGTTTTTGAATTGTAGATGAGCTGTAGAGTCTATCTTTACATTTTTTCAAAATTCCGGATTTAATTTTACAGTGAAACAGTGAAACCAAGCGGATGAAGTCGCCTATACAAGGTGTTACAAAAATACAAATAAACATTTAAGGGGGTGGTTTAGACCATCAAACTTTCAATATTGGACCAATATCGCAATCGAGAAAAAAATTAATTATGTTCTATACTCTACAAATCGACTCGAGCTAAAATATGTATGGAATAGATGCTTTTTTTTTAAAACAACCCCTTTAGAGTTTTAAAAATTTATTCTTACTTATGTAACACCCTGTATAGTTTTGTACATAACACATTATTTAACTTTTTTTTTCAGCTTACAGTTGACTCCAAAATGAAGGAACTAGTTATATCAGTGACAGGAAAACACCCAAAAATTGAAGTATATGACCCATTTGGAGAAATGGTCTCCACTGAAGATATTGCGAATACCGTTAATGCCAAAGTAAGTATACCTAAGAAGAAAAATATAACTTTACAATCAAAGCATTTTGCTTTGCGGTTAACCGACCAATTAAATAGGGAACCGTTGTAGTATATTCGGTAGTTATTCGGGTAGGAATAATTATGCCCTTAAAATATGCTACTGCGGTTCCCTATTGATTGGTACACACCGCAGAGTAAAACCAAATTAAAAAAAAAAAGTCAGTTGAATACTACACAGCCTTTTTTTCTCAATAGGTGGTCAAAGTAACGGAGGTAAAGCCAGGTGTTTACACGGCAGACGTGACGAGTAAATCTAACACAAGAGTAATGGTCACCGGAGCTACTTCTGTCCATTTCAAACATGGCTTCGCGGGATTCAAACCCACGTCCTTTGCTGATACTACTACAAGACCAATACCAGGTTAAACGAGTTCTTTTTTTTTTCCTTTGCCTGTTTCATCCAACTGCTGGGCAAAGGCCTCCCCCTTATCCTCCACGCATGGTGCACGTACGGACGGCTCAGGAGAGGCCTGAGCCAGTTCCACCCACTTTTCGTCAAATGCATCCAAGTCGTCTCTTCATCTCTTTCGGGGTTGACCCTGACGGCGACGTCCATTCTCCGGGATCCAAGGTGTTAAGACTTTGGCCCATCTTTCCGAATGCAATCGACAGACATGGCCGGCCCAATCCCATTTCAACTTGGCGGTTTTCTCACCAACATCGGCTATTTGTGTTTTTTGGCGTATTGTGGAGTTCTATTGAAATGAAATGTGTCATATTTTGATAAAAGCCTATCTTTAAAAAAAGATCATAACTAAACATACAAAAACGATGACAAAAATGAAATAGTTGTACTCTTAGGATATTCCGTGCAAAAATAATATGTCGATCATTGCTTGTTCTTCTGCTGCAATAATTTTCTCGTTTTTCAGGTTTTCACTAAGTGGGTATAGTACTACCTATATTAATTTTAATTATGTTTCGTATTTCAGGTGAAAAATCATTCTTAGCTCTTAAATTAACTTCAGAAGATAAAAGTGTAGAATTGATATCTGCACAAATTTTGGACATGGACGGAAAAGTTATTTCAGAAATGCCGTTAGAAATTGTCGATCATGACGATCAACTTTATGTTACCAAAGACTTTATTGCTCCGAGCAAAACATTTCAAATAGGTGTAAGTAAAAAGAAACAATTTTGTATTGAGAATACCTGATTCATTTTGTACGTAGGTATTATTAAAGAATAAAAAAACCGGCCAAGTGAATGTCGGGCCACAGGCAGGGTAGGGTTCCGTAGTTGCCAGTCTCAATACACGCAGTTAGAAGCGGGCTTTTTGTTTTATACTACTGGGGGAATGGATCCCTAAATCGAAAAATGGTTTTCCCACAATCAAAATATTTTTAAAAGACCTATCCAACGATATCCCACACAATCGGATACGAGAAAAAAATCCACTTTTCGTGTACCATATTTTTTTTTTTTTTCAAAATTTTATTTCACCACTGTCGGCGTGATTAATATGTATACCAATGTCAAATTACAACTTTCTAGTTCTAAGCGTCTCTGAGCTTAGCCGCGGACAAACGGACAGATGGACGGACATGGCGAAACTATAAGGGTTCCTTGTTGACTACGGAACCCTAATAAAAATTGATGTTAGGAGGACTTCGTTCAACCACAGAGTGATAGAGGATAGAAAAAATAATACAAAATTTATTAATAAATGTAGTACTTAGTTCACATTTATTGTATATTTTTGTATTCCAGATGAAAGCAGTTGACTTGGAAACCGGTACAGCTATAACACGGATAAGTTTGACACCAATTGAACCTCAAGTTATAAAAGGTAATTAAAAATAACACTAAATTAAAGTGTTACTAAAGTATAAAACATAAAGGTTCTTTTGAAAGAGTGAAAAGTATTTTATGAAGATCTCTAAACGACAGTCTCTAGATGATCAAAGCGATTTTTTTCAAATAACCTTTTAGTCCTTCGCACTTATGTGATTATTGTCAATTTAAATATAATAATAATGACTCTTCAGTCAATTATAAACAGTGCTGAACGTAGACTCTATAGGCAGAGGTTCAAAATATGCGCATATCATGATTTTTTTCTATAAGTCTCTAATTTATAAAAAAAAACGGTATTTCACAATCCCTACACTTGGCGAACATTTTGGTTTGAGTAACAAGCTAAGAACAAGAATCATTTCACATGGCTGTAAAAATTTATGATAAGTTACCAGAACAAGTAAAAGCCATAGAAAAAGAAAGGAAATTTTGATTTTAAATTGTTTTTATACTTTAGATGAATATTTGAAATAGACTGATGACCATTGTACGTCAATAATTTGTATTATACCTACGACATTTCTATTATGCTATTTATTGTTTAATTTAAATGTTAATTTAATTTAAATGTATCCAATAATAATAATAAAATGATTTTTGTGTTGTTTTTAAAATATGAATATGCTATCTATGTCGAAAATAATTATTTTATGCATGAAAAGTTCTAAAATTGTTAAAGTTTGTTTGTGTCTTTCTAAGTTTTATAATATTTACATTCAAATGTAAATTGCAGTGCCCTTACAGGGCTCATGTTGCGAACAGTTATTACCTGTATAAGATCTATGTACACCACATGAAGCAATAAATGATTATGATTATGATTATGATCTATGTTTAATTTCTCTGGTTACAAGTAAAATGACAACAACTGCATGCAAATTATATACCTACTTGCAGAAGTGTTTAAAATAATAATTAAGATGAAGATAATGTCGTTTGGGTATTGCTAGTGTCCTTCTTCTGACAAAACTACGGCATGTGATTGTCAGCGAAATTTATGTTTATTTACATATAACTGACTCAAATGTTACAGAGCCATACAAAACGCCGACAAAACCACCAAAAGTTACAATATCTGGTGATGCCAAAATAGATGTTGATTACGCTGAACCATTACAACTTAAATGTAAAGTTTATGCCTACCCTAAACCTTCGATCATTTGGGAAGACGACAGCGGACGCCTGACCAATTACAAAGTAAGCTTAAATGTATAATAATTCATTCATCCTTAAACTTCACACATAATCCTATTAGGTGTGTAAAGTGTGTGGTTTAATTTATATGTTACAGTGCAAATATACTTAACTGATAATACACTCAACAACTTGTATATTTAAAAGGTTGTTGACGCACAGCTGATTATTAATACTGTTTTTGCAATGTTTGGCTATATCTTGTATATTTTAGGTAACTTAAACTTCACACCTTATCATATAAAGTTATCATCACACTTCAAGTAGGTATTGGGATTAATATGTTTTACAATGCCGATAACACATACAATAACTTATGAAGGCACAACTGATTATTAATATTGTTTTTATAATAGTTATATTATCTGTATTTTAGGTATTAGTTGTGGAACTTCCCTTCGATTATATCAGCGTACTTGATATAGCAAAAATAGATAAAAATAACACATATTCGTGCAAAGCCACTAATGATCATGGAGAAGATATAAAAAAGGTTGAAGTAAGAACCAAAAGAAATGTCTATTTTGATGTCCTTGAAACACCTAAAGGTAAAAAAATACACAATAAGCATACAGGGTCCTCCTTAATAATTATGTTGACACTTTTTAAGAGGATTATCAGACCATCAAACTGAACCACTTTCTCTATTGGCAAACAACGAAATCGCAAAAAAAAATCTGCTGTCTCATATGTTTGGCTGGAGTAGGTTTACAATTTTGTACGGAACAGCTGATTATTTTTCTCGCATTGGATGTTGGTGCCATAGAGAAAGTTGTTCAGTTTGACGGTCTGATCAACCCCTTAAAAGATATCATCAGTATATCCAAAATAACAAAACCATAATTATGATTAAGTAATTAATACTTTAAAAACTCTAGTTATAAAAATGATATTCAAAACTACATTACAGATGCAGTTATCGAATATGGTAAAGAAAAAAGCTTTGTGTGTAGAGTAGATGCTTCTCCACCTGCATCAATTAAGTGGTATAGAAACGACAAAATTATACGCAGCGGCGGAGACATCGATATATCTCCAGATCTATCTACACTTACTATCAGAAGAATGCAACCGAGTTTGACTGGAAGATATGTTTGCAAAATAAGAAATACTCATAGAAGAAGAAAAACGATGTTTAAAGTTTCTATATCAGGAGTGCGTAAGTATAAACTAAACTCACTATTGTATGCAGTGTCGTCCGTTTAATTCTCCTTTTCGTGTCAATTGTTCTACTACTCTTTCTATATTTCATTAGCCAGATATTTGAAGAGCCTGGCAGCGCTCAGTGTAGCTTTATTGAGGTCCTCTCTCGTGCAGTGATCCGAATAATGAGAATCATATTTACTTTCAAGGGAAAATCATCTTAAGAGGCCTTTTACTTTTCAGTGGCGCATCTCAAATCACATCACAATGTTTAAGATTTCTGATTAATGAAAACACGAAATAAAAATGTGCTACTCCAACTTACTACAAAAGCCTGTAAGCTATTATATGACATATTTTTATTGGTTCATAATCTAAACATTCCACTTTTAAGAATATCCAAATAAATGAAAAGATGCCTTTCTTTTTTTCTTGAAAAAACCTATGTATATAATAGAATTGTATAAAATAGATAGCATTACTAGTATATCGGAGTAGCATTATTTATATTCAGGCTTTCTTGATTGAGAAATCTTAAATATTGTAATGAGGGCGCCACTAATCGGTAAAAGGAGCTTTAACTATAACATTTTAGTGTATTTCGTTTTTTACAATATTAGTGATGATAAATTTTATCGTTATCACTCTCACACAGAAACATTAATTAGTTATTCATTTGTAATTTTCTCATTCCAGAACCACCCGCGATCGAAAAAGAAACCTATGAAATAAGAGCTAATAAGGGTTCGGATGTCAATATCACATGCAAGTAAGTGTCATACAGGATTGAAAATAATATTGAATGAGCGCAATTGTGAAACCAGATATTACCTGACAATTGCAGATAAAAATCTCGTCATAAAAATCATCAATCAGCCCTTATACGTCCTAATGTCTCCTCTGAAGAATAAACATGATAGTGATCGAGGCCACCATGCGGGTCCAGTGTGAATTGTTGGAGGCAAGTTAGTGTTCTTTAACTTGTGGTCAGAGTATTTTCAAGCCACCATAGTGTTTTTGATCTAGCTAAACCATTAATATACCATCATCATCATTTGGCGTGCCTATTCAATTTCAGTAGTGATATAACAGGATCGTGTTAGTGGTATGTCATCTTGATTGCTAATGAAATTCAATAAGCTCTAGCAGTAAGCAGTTGGTCCCGGCATTAAAAATTTTAAATTTGCTAGTGATCACCAGACGAGAAGCCCCATTTTGTCAACACGCGCAAACAGGTATTAACTGAAGTGAATTTATTTTATCAAAGGGTAATTCGAGGAAGACCAAAGCCAAAAATTCGTTGGGTGTATCAATACAGTTCGAAGGAAGTGACTGAAATTGAAGGAGGGGAAACAATTTTCATCAAAAACGTGAAACCTGAAGATGCTGGTACATACCGCTGTGAAGCAATTAACATTGCCGGAGAAGACTATCATTACACTGAATTGATTTACGAATGTAAGATACCATTTCACAATTTTTGTATTTAATCTGGAAAGATATTATAAGATATAGGTAGTATGATGTTATAATAATAGGAAGTATATACCTAGCTGTATTTAGAGATGAAAGTCAACTAGCAAAAGCATGAAAGTCGTTCTATCCTCAAAAACCTAAACATATGTAGAATGTGAACCATATTAACAACTGCATACTCAAATAGTTTATGCCGATGTGGCAAAGACGAGACTATATTTTCTTTTCAGATGGACACAAATCCGTCTGGAAAGAAAATACTGCCTTGCAATCCTACTAAATAATTATGTAGGTGTGTCGAATAATTAAACTAATACTCATAATATCAAGACTACAGTACCTTGTCTCGCAGTGATTCCGCGTATTTTTTTAAAGTCTCGTTACTTGTAAAGATCTACCTTAATATAATTGTGTTTGAATTCTAGATCCTCCACATATCCACCAAACTCAAAAAATAATGAGAGTCAGCGATGGCCAGAAGATAAAACTACCATGCGAGGTGGATGGTGAGCCACAACCCGTGGTAACATGGTATGCGAATGGTGATAAATTGCATACAACGAAGAAATATCATATTCACATGAAATATCTAAGGTAACTCAAGGAAATCAATGGAAAAGTATGAGTGACCACTCAATTTTTTTCTCGAGTGTCAGTGAAAGTCTACCGCGCCGCGGTACCGTGCATCTCAAGTCTAGTGACTTCGGTGTAATGGTCTTTCGCGGTAACGTGCTTCGATGTCCAGTGGCTTAGCAGTAATAGTCTATCGCGATACCGTGCATCGAAGTATAGTGGCTTCGCTGTGACGGTCTTTCACGGTAACTTGCACTGTAATCTTGTAGCATCGTGTTAACATTCATCGATGGTTGGTTTATGTATCGAGATTCCGTATAACACTCGTGTCTATGGTGTCTAAGGTGACTAAGGGATAAGGTTTCTTATGCAGTGATTTGTAGGCGACGGCCTGGCCACCAATCAGTCTTATCACCACTTGACACTATATTAATAATTTCATTTTCCAGTTTCATCGCCTCTGTTCATGATAATGGCACGTATACATGCGAGGCTGAAAACGACCATGGTGCAGAAAGCAAAAGTGTTCGAGTTGAAATCATTGGTAAGGCAAATTAAACCTCACAGGGACGAGTACTAAAATAATAATCATTGTTATGTGGCAGCAGGCGTCCAGAGTCTCTCCACAATAACCCAGAATTCCCGGTCCACCAAGTTCACCCCCATAACCTGAGTAATTTTCTATCCTTTCCTGCAACAAGTCTCTGCAAAAACGTGGTATTTCTGTGGGTGTATTTATTATAGTAATCAATGACGTTTTACAAATAGACGCGTCATACGCTAACAGCACTGCACTTTAAATTGGCGCGATATAGTGACGTGTAGCCTGTACTAAAAGTAGGGCTTGTATTGCTTCCGCTTGCTGCTGCACACGATGAATGTGTCAGATAATTAATAGTAGCAATCAGTGAAAAGCCCTTACATGTTCCACAAGTATTACATTATATTGTAAATATTAATTTAAAACGACAAAAATGCGTGACAAGGAATAAGTAATTTGTGATTTATTTTCTTCCAGTTCCAGTGACCATCGAAGTTCCTAAGGACACTTCTCTACATGTAACTGTTGGTGATTCAGTAACACTTTCATGTGTTGCTGATGGCTACCCGAGACCGCATATCATGTGGAAATTTTATAGTCCCGACACCAAAGCTCCACCAAAAGTGTTGAAGTAGGTTAAATATTATTTAGTTTTGAATACAATGCTTAAGATTAACTGTAAGTATACAAGAAATCAATAGGTACGGAATTAATCTAGTAATGTTTTTTTACAGACCACATAATGTAATGGGTTCTTTAATCTTTGAAAGAATACAAGTCAACGAGCACGGTAATTATACTTGTATCGCAAGCAATTCTGGTGGTTCCTCTAGCATCACTTACGAAGTCAAAATTAACTGTAAGTTTATTTTCAAATCTTTGTTTGAGTGCCGTTATACGTTCATCACCGCAGAAGAGAGAGCCAGAGTGGCTGACATATCCCAAAGAATTGCTTAACTAAAGTGGCAGTGGGCGGGGCACATTGGTCGCAGAACCGATTTCCGATGGGGCCAAAAAGTTATCTTGTGGCGACTGAGTACCGGAAAGCGCAGCATGGGTAGACAAGGTGGACCGACGACCTGGTGAAGGCGGTGGAAACCGTTTGGATGAGGGCAGCGCAGGACCGGTTGTTATGGCGATCCTTGGGGGATGCCTATGTCCAGCAGTGGACGTCCATCGGCTGAGCTGATGATACGTTCATCATCACAGCCTATATGTATACCTACGTCCAACTGAAGGGCAAAGGCCTACCCTCACGGAGGGTGTATGGGCGTTAGTCCACGCATGCCCAGTGCGAATTGGTAGACTTCAAGTTTGAGTTTCCATAAGTCTCCGCAACGCGCCACCGATACTCTAAATTATTGTGGGAAAATCCATCTGCCGGGGCAAGTTCAAACAGAAATCAGCACCATGATGTCGCACCGTGAAGCTGGTTGGCACAGAGTACCTAAAGATTCTATTGTCTTTTCAGCTCCTCCTTTGATCATAAACACATCGCCTGTAAAAGAGTTTGTGGGCGTAACGGGAGATCTGGTCCTACAAGTTCCTTGCAAGGCCGTGGGATATCCGACTCCTGAAATAATTTGGAGTAAAGGTGGATTGAATATTGCTTCTGGTAAGATTAATTATAATTGTATAAAAATATAAAAGTCAGCATAAACTTCTTCTATGTATGAAGTATGAATATTAATCGATTTAATTAACTACATTTTCTAAATACTATTGTACATTTTTCAGGTTCAACTTGGTACGACATTGAAAAAGATGGCACTTTAACTATAAAAAACATAGATAGCGCATCAGCCGGGGATTATATTTGCACAGCACAAAACAAACTAGGAACAGACAAACATACTTTCGAAATAAAAGTTTTAGGTAAGATAGTGTTTTCCCGCGACTTCGTCCGCACAAATTATATACCAGATTTTAAGTCAGATCATAAGCTATCAAACAAAAAAAGTTTCATCAAAATCGGTTCAGTAGTTTTTGCGTGATGCGCGATCAAACAAACAAACAAACAAACAAACAAACACACAAACAAACACACAAACAAACACACAAACAAACAGACAAACAGACAGACAAAATTTCTAAAAAAGGTTGATTTCGAGTCGGGGATATTTAAAAACCATATCGTAATCTTTTTTTTGTAAATATCTTCAATGTACAGACACAGTTCAGTTACAGTTTTATAATAGTTAAGATTAAGAGTATTATACTAAAGTAACATTTTTCAAAAAAAAAAAAAAACGAATTTTACTTCATGTTTTTGCGTTATTACTTGATATTTTAGACTCACCGAACCCTGCATCGGATACTTCCTCAAGAAACGTCGAAGAAGGAAAATCGGCTTCAATAGCTTGTCCTGTCCCTCAACAGAAAACCGACCTACTCCGATGGTTTAAGGTATTGCATAAAGTCTATGAATACCGAACCCGCACTCTTCCAAACCGTGGAATTCGGTATGTCATGTTTTTTTTTGTCTTCATTTTATATTTTTTACGGATAGAAGACATAATTTTAAGACACCTATTTCATTTTTATTGCGATTCATCAAGTTTATCAATATAAATTTAATTTTTAAATTATTTTGATCTGTAATCTCTAAGCGCAAAAATGGTGGAGAGAAAATAATTCGAACTCCATGGAGAAAAACTAATGCTATATTAAAAAAAATTAAAATCATCTGCCTCCTCTTTCTAACTCTATGCTGAAAACAGATACGGCAACATCAAATGTCAAATTCTGTAATTGTGAAAGTATTTTTTTTCTTAATGGCCAAGTTACTTTAAGTTGATTTTATGTTTACCAAGGAGTTTGCAGGGGCAGCGAGTGACGTCACTCGTGGACCGAAAAACGACGTTATTTTATTAAAAATATCTGTAATCCTTTCATTTTAAAATCTCTGACATAGAAAATATGATTATTGAGACAATTATCTCGAAATGGTTTTCGATTTAGACCTCCAAAAAAAAACTTGACATACCGAATTGCGCTATCCAATTTTCCACCGAGCCCACTATCTACATTTTCAATCTATTGCGTCTAAAGGGGACGTGAGCGCCATCTACTGGAAGTTATTACAAACTAACCAACTCGCAAGTCCAGCATTACAACCAGAATTAATACGATTTAGATGACTTATATATTATAACTGATTGGTACTTATACTTATGACGGCCCGATAGCACAGTCTGTAAAGAACCTGCCTGCTGTGCAGAGGGTCGCGGGTTCGAATCCCGTAAGGGACAAATATTTGTATGATTAATATGAATATTTGTACCCGAGTCATGGATATGGTCGGTCATGGTATCTATACATTACATGGTATTCTACATATTATATCGTTTTCTAGTCATCATAATACAAGTCCAGGCTAGTTTCTGGTACTTTAAATGTGACTAGATAATTTGTGTGATAAATAAAATAAAAATAAATAACGCTCACAGGCTTTTATTATGGAAACCATACAACAACGGCACGAACATATAACATCCATGACCGAACCATGATAATGTCAAAGATATTTATTATTTATTTATTTATTATTTATTATAAACATTAAGGTACCTCTACTAGAGGCGACACCCAGACTATGTTTTTTTGTAATACTCGTTGAGGCGGATTAACTCAAACTTACTTAGCATAAATTATGCTCATTAGTTAACTGCAACATGTTTATAATAAATAATACTTGAAATTCTATGACTGTTTCTTAAAGATCAAGAATATAAATGAAATGCTCTCTCATTTACGAAGTATTCAAAAACTAATAAAATTATATATTAAATTAACACCAACTATGATATTTCGTAACCAAAGTTTTGTTTCGTGAAATTATAGGATGGCAAAGAAATAACAAGAGGAGAGTTAAGCTTAAGGGATATTAAATCATCAGACTCCGGCGTCTACATATGTCGTGTGAGCACCTTCTTGAAATCAACATCATGGAATGTGGAAGTCACCGTTGGATTCAAGCCAAGATTTCTTTCCAAACCAGATAAACTTATACAGTTTGAAGAAGGAATCACAGCTGCATTGGATTGCAGTGCTGAAAGCATACCGGCTCCCGCAGTAAGGCCCACTGTTTATTGTCTTAATCGTCGTCATAAAGTAATTGGCTTTATATTTATAATCATTGTTCATAATTTTAGATTAGTTGGTGGCACAATGGAATTCAAATAAGCGAAAAAAGTATGACGCACATTTTCGAGATGAAAGTTCAAGACAGAGGACAATTCTTTTGTTTGCTGAAAAATAATTTCGGATTCGTAGTTCGGTCATTTGAAATTTCATCAAAGGGTAAGTTATACTATATATATAAACAACATTCGATCATAGAATATTACTACCAGACCTGTCCCCAATTTTTAAATGATTAAAATTATTGATTGATGATTGATTGTTTACTTTTTTCAGAATGTCTATTAAACGTCGAGTCCGACTTCAAAGGAAACCAGCCTCTTATGCTAACATCTGATTTTAAATTGCCTTCATTTGACAATATTGATGGATACATGCGGCTGTTCTCAGGCGATAAAGTAATATTACAATGCCCGAAAGGTTTCCAAAACTTTGAAGGAACTGAACTTTTGGCCTCTTGTGATCAAGAAACCAATTTTGAATATGACGGTGTCAGCTATAAGTATTCTGATTATAAGTGTAAAGACGAAAATGAACCTATCATAAAAGAAACAGGACATCCTTGTGCTCCTAGCAAAAACTCGGAAACTATCAAAATAGGTTACGAGATTCATGGAGAATTTATAGATGTGTACGAAGTTTGTCTTGACAAAGATAACAATGTACCACTTTATACAAAACAAAACTTACATCGATCTCTATCTGATAGCGTTTTGAATAGGACGAAAAAGTGGTTTGACAGTCATTTGAATCCGTTTGACTACGACGCAATATATGACTGTGATCAGCAGCTTGACAGCATTTCGGCAGTATTGCGTAAATGGTTCCATAGTTCCGATAACTGTTGTTTCTCTAAAAGACAATTGGTGAATCCTCGTGATGTACCACCAGGTCTCTCTCAAATAGCTACTTATAGTCATTTGAATGTTGTTCCTCAATGGAGTACTTGTGGAGCAGTGGTAAGTGAAAAACTATAGTCGTTATATTTAGCTTCTTGATATAATATGCAAAATAAAACAAAACGATTAACCCACTTCCAGAACTGGGATATATTGGAACGGCGAGTACGACAACTTGCTAAGACAACAGATCACAATTTGTTAGTGTGGACTGGAGCATCAAAGCAACTTCAACTAAAAGGAGCTTCCTCAATGAAGGACGTATTTATCGGAGATGATTCCTTTCAGCATCCAGTACCAAAATACTTGTGGAAGGTGACATATTTCTATGCATTTGTTACATCAATCCACGTATGAGATATTTAAAAAAATCGAACTACAAAAACAACACAACACCTTGTCAACATCTTGTATACAATTTGTAAAAATTGCAGGTGGTTCAAGACCCAACGAAGAAGGAGTCTTTAGCTATCATCCAGTTAAACATTCCTGATATGGAACTAAAGAAGGCTTACAACCACG
The DNA here is from genome assembly GCA_963693445.1 of Agonopterix heracliana. Taxonomy (NCBI): domain Eukaryota; kingdom Metazoa; phylum Arthropoda; class Insecta; order Lepidoptera; family Depressariidae; genus Agonopterix; species Agonopterix heracliana. The sequence continues at coordinate 9,525,675 of OY856321.1, forward strand.
TGCTCTGCAGAGATATTTGTAACGACGTGGAATGGATGAGGAGCAGATCCTGGCGACGAGTGGAGCGAGGTTACACTTTCTGCTGCAGTATTAAAGATTTTGAAAAAGCTTTTGGTTACAAAGGTCTTTTTGATCGTGGAGAGGGGAAGGTTCTTTACGATATCGCTTCAACTTCTGACGTTTAGTCTACGTGATAATTTGGTTATGAGGTTAATTAATAAAATTGAGTGTTGTGAGATTCTGTATTTGCTATACTTAACTAGAAAATAAGTAAGATGAAGAAATGTGGGCTACGAAGAGATAGGTATTAAATTTAATGTAATAATTAAAGAAAGTAATAAAACAGCGATCACAAATGCATTTTAATTGCTCTAATCCCAAACTAAGACTTATAATATCTACATTTGAATGATGAAATCAAATACCTACTGACAAAACACGGTCTTACCACTGTAATAGTAGAGTTTGGGATCAATACTACTTATGGTGCGGGGAGATGGGGGCGTGACAGCCTTCCACCTTCCTTTCTTCTACTTACATTCCCTTTATGATGATCAGTAAACCCGCTACACCCACCAAACTGTGGCTTGGAACAAGAAGTGCCCAAGTCTACTTTTGGATGTTTTGAGTTACATACGCCAAAGTCATCCCAGATCAGTATATTTATCCGTACAAGAAGTCCCTAACCGCCTAAGGGCACAACACAAATGCCTATGTCATAAAGCATGGATGTGCCTAATTAGACAAACACGTTCACCATCATCAGCCTATGATACGTCCCACTGCAGGGCACAGGCCTACCCCTACCTGCCAGGCCTGCCCTAGGAGGGTGTTTTGGGTGTTAGTCCACCACGCGTGCCCAATGCGGATCGGTAGACTTCACATATCCATTAGAATTTCTTCTTCTGCATAATATGCAGGATTTCTCAGCATGTTTTCCTTCACCGTTTGAGAGCAGTCCGTAATACGTACATGTCGGAGATAGTCATAAGAACGGACGGTCTTACGAGGTACGCAGGTGCGCACAGGTGCGCGCACGTGCACTGAAGTTGCCGAGCGTATTCACGTGGCCCCACCATCGGTCGTGCACTATAAATAGCAGGGACGAGCGAGGCACTACACAGTCTGCTCGGGAACGTCGCCGGGTGCACACGCTCTCGGACCTAACTCAATACTAAGTCATATTCTAGGACACTATGGAGTTTCTTGCCGTTTCTTCTCCATGGTGTTTACTTGTGAAACGGTGGTAAATGTAGAGTCAAAGAAAGTCATAAAAGATGATGATCATGATGGAAATAAAAGATAATGATAATTCGATTCTAACCTTTCATTTGAAATCATTACTACGTATCATACCTGCTGCCTATATACATAATAGTTAGAAAAACTCATTGGTACGTGGCATGTGGTCCGTGCGGATTCGAACTGGAGTGTGATTTTTGAATCTCATTCGGTGAGCTCAGCATTTGAAAATGTCAAAATTACTATGGAGATATGCATCTTTCTATTGCTGATTTAACTCTCAAAAATCATGCTTCAGGAGTGCGATTTTTGAAAGTCAAATCAGCAATAGAAAGATGCATATCTCCATATAAATTTTGACATTTTCAACTGCTGAGCTCACCGAATGAGATTCAAAAATCGCACTCCTGGACCTCTTGATTGAGAGTCCTCTCCGCAACGCGCCGCCGAACTTTTTAGACATACACGTTATATTTTTTATTTTTATTTGTTCAAGAATTACTGATGTAGGTACACTTAAGTGATTAAATTCAAAAAAAAATTCAACCATTACTACTAGTATAAGAGATAAGTGTACTTTTTGCAACCATCAGCAGCAAGGCTGATTCAGTGTTTATGGGGTGTAGAGCATCTCTGAGATGGGGATGGACCAGGTCTGCCTGCATAACTTCAGTCGGTTTAGGAGTTACAGACGTTTAAAGGTCGGTAAAAAATTAACGATCAGCTGCAAGGCTGATCGTATAATATTATTGTAGCGTGCATTGTAGCTATGTGAACAGTACAAAAACTGACATGGTTCATCAGTCGGTTTAGGAGTCCGAAGGTCCGACCTTTGAACGGCTGTATCTCCTAAACCGACTGGCAGCTCACTTCAGTTTTTGTACTGTTCGCATAGCTACAATGCACACTACAATAATATCATCTATAGACGCTCTACACCCCATTAACACTGAACCAGCCTTGCTGCTGATGGTTGCAAAAAGTACACTTATCTCTTATAACATACCTAATTATATCCCAATATACGCTTTTAATTAAAAAAAACTTAGTAATATTACTACGTATGTTCACTTAGACACTACTTGCAAGGAAAAATACTTGACCATAACAGCTTAACTCTTGACTTAGAACTACTACTTCATGCCTTATGTTGTAGTGCTATAAGTATTTAAGTTGACAAAAGAGATTATTGCATCAAAGCCGAAAATGTAAAGTGCTCTTAAGGCGTTTCATCCCTTGACTACGACTCGTGCGAACGAGTGCGTGACTCCGATCAGAATTTAGCTGTTTTCTTTGAAAAATTTGATGATTTTTATTAATTTCGAAAAAGTAAGAAAACAACATCATTCTAAATTGTGTTGTGAACAATATTGTAAATTTTCATTTTTTTCCGATTAAAAATATAAGAGTAAAAAAATGGGTACAACTGGAAAAAAGGGGTGACTTTAGAGTCCCTTTTCTTCGGTTTTATTCATTATATCTATTCTTAGAAAAACCACATCATTTCTCATATCGTGTAGATGGTTCAGTTTGTTTTTCAGCTCAAAAAGTGCCATAGGTAATGAATAAAATGGTTACAAAGTTACCCAAAACCCGGAGGTAAGTATAAATTGTTATTGTTTAACAAAACCAGTGCTAAATATACGTTTTTCTAGTAACAATATTCTATAGACCAGAATGGATGTTACAAGATAGGCAGTTATAATTGGAAAATCTTAATAAAATAAATGGCTTTAGTTTACTTAAGTAGCTTTTGGAAAGCCAGTACCTATTTACAAAAAAACTAATAGGGAAGTTGACTAGGTCAAATATATTTAAGTTTTAACTGTCACTGACCATTTTAATTTAAGTAACATTTGATGGTAGATACACAATAAAATGTGTGGCTACACTCAGCGGGACCCTATGTCCACGCATGTCCTAGAACGATGCGAGTATGTCTGGGATTATATCCGAATTTGTTCTATCGAATCCAATCAGAATTAAAATTTGTTCCGTTAAAATGGAAGAACGGCATTGGTTTGAAAAAACCTCCAGCCAGCGGGACACTTTTTATTTATAAGTCATAAGGAACTTCAAATAAGGGTCAAGATTTAATTCTACTTTCCTTTATACGTTTTAAGTGAAAACAGTGTTCTAGCGTATATAATTTCAAAAATAACAGGGTCCGAAAAAACCTCCACTCAGCGGGACCCTTCTTTACTATGGTACTTAACCCAGTCATTGTACGGAGTTTTGTTAGAAGGGGTGGGGGAGTAATTAAGAATGGTACTTTTAATCTGTACTTAACCGGTATCGTTTAGTGACAAAAAGACTATCTGAAAACTTTTTAAACGAGATTAATGAAGAACTGAGTCTAGTGCTACAAGCTACATGAACGTACCTACATTTCGTTATAAAATATTTAGAACGTCACAGATTTTTACAAATTAGTCTTCAATATATGTCCAAGGTCCAAGCAAAAATTTTCTGCATTTTATAACCCACCTTTTTTATTCTTCCAATTATGATCATGTGACTGGACCCTTTTTGCGTATAATAAAATGATAAAATTCATATAGCGTGTTCTTCTTCTTCTTCTTATCGTGTCGACTTCAAATTTTGAACAAAGTCACTAAATAGTACCTTGCCAGAAGTGGGCAACCGATACTGCACCGTCGCTAGCGGTCATGAGCTCCTCCTGCGTACATGTGTTAGGGCACGCAGGGCACGATGTGAGATGGGCCATCGTTTGTGGAGCTCCACACAAGCAACTCACATTTTGCGCATCCGAGAATCCCCACCTGAACATGTTGTCCTTACTGCGACCGACCTGGGTTCGAAGTCGGTTTAACGACTTCCAGGTCGCCCAAGGCAAGTCATGTCCAGGTGGGAGGCTCTCAGACGGCGGCACAAATGGAGTTGAGAGGGACACTTTTTGTCGCCAAAGAGTACACCTCGCTTGCGCTGGGCCAGTATTCAGTGGGTCGACACACTTCATAAAGCTGCGTCGGCTTGGCAACCTTTGCGGCGCAGGAATGAAGCCGTGCATGGGATGTCGTGTGTCGTCCATCATTTTGGCTCTCTCTGAGGAACCTGCCACAGCCCTGCGGACATCTGGGGGCGCTATGCCAGCCAGTGGATAGTGGATAGCGTTTTAGAAGACAACATTGATGTAGGGAATAAAAAAACGAAAAAACCAATTATTTCTTATCGTTTCATTTATTATTGAAGATTGCCAATTTTTTTATGAATTAGTCATCATTAAAAACGATAATGATGTAGGGAATAAAAAACGAAAAAACCTATTATTTCTTATCGTTTCATTTGTTATTGAAATTGCCAAATTTTTTATGAATTAGTCATCATACAAAACGATATCTAATGATGTAGGGAATAAAAAACGAAAAAACCAATTATTTCTTATCGTTTCATTTATTAGGTATTGAAGGTTGCCCAAATTTGTATGAATTAGTCATCATTCAAAACGATAATGATGTAGGGAATAAAAAACCTAAAAAAACAATTATTTCTTATCGTTTCATTTGTTATTGAAGATTGCCAAATTTTTTATGAATTAGTCATCAATTCATCATACAAAACGATATCTAATGATGTAGGGAATAAAAACGAAAAAACCAATTATTTCTTATCGTTTCATTTATTATTGAAGGTTGCCCAAATTTTTATGAATTAGTCATCAATTTCATCATACAAAACGATAAAATTCACATTGCGAGTAGAAGTCAATTCTGTTTATGTTTTAGGGAATTTAGACGAAAAATCCATTTAATTCTTGTCGTATCATTTATTTTTGAGGATTGATGGAATACCCAAATTTAATTTAATAATAAAGGATAATAGGTTGGGTCAACGATAACTCTGTTATTAGGTATTATTGCCTATGTTTTAGTGATGAGACACTGTTGCATGAATTGAATCAGTTCATTTGTGAAACTGATTCGTACTCATTAAATTGTATTTTTGTATATCAAATTATATTAAGTAAGGAGGATGCAAAGGTAAAACATAGGGTTAGTTATTTATAAGACATAAAAATGCTACTTGACATCTATTCACACGTATGACAAACGTTCATTAGAATAAGCGAGACGTCAATAATATGCACTCCAGATCCATTTGGAGACTTTTCGTAATGTTCTTAGTTATAAGCTAGAGATGTTGATGATTTGCTTGTTAAAGTAGTGACATTTCATTAGCTGCTGATATAACTGGTCTTCGGTTACCGGTAGGAATTTTACTTTACGTACGCATTGCTTAAAATCTATGACTAAAACACACCACACGTAGTACGAAGTTCTAAAAAAAACAATTCATATGAACCAGTAATCAAAGTGGAGTACCCTTGATTTAGCACTGAAGTCAACATAAATCATAAAAGATATAGTTCTCATTTAGCTGATTCATAATATGACTCTGTATTCAACTTTTCCCGACTCTATTTCTGTGTGTTCGTTATAAATTGCAAGCTACAGATTATTTATATTTAATCTAGTCACACTCTGTCCAACACAAACTATAGACCAATACGTTGCCCGAAATTGTTATTTAAATAAATACCACGATGTTTACAAAAATACTAATTTATGCAGCAATAGCCAGTGTTTATCAATTAAGTTCAGTGTACTGTCAAAGTGAAGAAGAAAGCAAGAGTAGTTTAACTTTCGTTATAGATGATACATATTCGATGACTGACGATATAGAGCAAGTGAAACAACACGTGAACGATATATTCGATACTGTTTATTATTCCAACACTTCTCAAATTGAAGACTTCGTTTTGGTTACTTTTAATGACCCTGGTAAATATTTATTTTTTTAGACGGAATGTGTACCTTTTGAAATTTAAAGGATCGGATTACTAACTACCTTAATATTAAAAATGCAAAGTTTGTAATATAATTACTATACAAGGTGTTACAAAACTACTAATAAACATTTAAGGGGGTGGTGTAGACCATCAAACTGAACAACTTTCACTATGGGACCAATATCGAAATCGCGAAAAAAAAAATTATGTTCTATACTCTACAAATCGACTAGAGCTAAAATATGTGTGGGATTTAAAATTATTTTTTTCTCGATTTCGATGTTGGTCCCATAGAGAAAGTTGTTCAGTTTGACGGTCTAAACAACCCCCTTATGAGTTTCAAAAATTTATTGTTACTTATGAAACACCCTGTATATAATAAATATATATTTGTTTTTTCTGTACATAATGCACACTTAAGGTGGTTGCAGAGTTGTCAATTTAATACATAACTTTGACGTAGAACACTCGATAACGAAGATGTAAGGCTTCGAAATTTTGTATAAATAATTTCAAAGCTTGATATCTTCGTAAATATAATGTGATACGTGCAATCTAGATTTTTTAAGGAATTTTTCCATAAATAAAATATTAATTTTATTAATACCATCTACGCGTGTTCTACATCAAAGTTTTATATAGACTGAAACCACCTAAAAAACCGGCCAAGAGCTTGCCAGGCTCGCCCATGCATGATAGGGTTCTTTTATGGAAAGCTGATTTAGTGACTATTATGGAAAGCTGATCCTGATATAGCTTAAAAGCAATCAATAGCGCGATTTAATGTTGTTTATGCAGGGTGGAACCAGAAGCATTATAGCTACAAGAAAACGTTCTTATTTGACTAGCCCTTACTTTTGGAGTATGCTACCATTCACAGATTTTGGAAAAAATGTACAGTCATAGAGACATTCTGCAATTTTCACAAAACTCTTTTTTTCGTTTCATTCGATCCTCTTACTGATAAGGGACATATTAAATCTCTATGGGATCAACCGAGGTCAAGGTATTAGAACTCTCAGAAAACGTAAAATCAAATTCCCATACATTTAGCAGGGAAATAACAAAAATCATCTATATAGTTGTGATTTTGTAAACACTTTCATAACTTTTAGGGGTAAAAGTTTGGGTTAGTCTCCTAAGAACGTTTTCTTGTAGCTATAATGCTTCTGGTAGCTGAACTTTGTACCCAATCTCAACTTTCCACCCTGTGTAGTGCCATCCATCGACTAATATTTAAGACGCTGTTATACCGTCGAGGCCGTTTTTTGAACACGAACGAAGTGTTTTAAACTGTGTTTTAAAGTCTGAAATTAAATTATGTCTTATTTAAGGATCGAGTGGATGGGCGACTGTTCTCAATTACACGATTAGATTAAGTTTACTAGATAGAAAAAAATCCCAAAGTTACCCCTTTTTGTTATGTTTTTTCAATACTATGATTAAACTGCTGATATTTAACTTTTTATTCTTGTACTTAACTAAATACATTAAATATTTCTAGTGACTCAGGAGAAGTTTTAGCTTAGAAACTCCCATGAGCAAAGATATTGACGAAAAACACGTTTTTTTGCGATCCTGCTTTCAATTGGAGCGGGATGGCTAATTGTAAACTTATGCTTGCAAGAAAGAGACGCTTGCACTGGAATAACCTAGCCTTAAGTTACCTACAGGTTTTTTTCCGACACTGATTGTACAGCGTTCGGTAAATTTTTACTAAGAACTATGATTGTGCCACACATAATTATCAATCGCTTGCTTGTTACAATATTCTAGAAATCCAGTTTCGCACGAAAACCAGAGAAAGAGATGTTTTCAAAGGTGGACTAGCTTCTGTACATGTACATGGAGATACAAACTTTGATTGTCCCGAGATGGCTATGACGGGAATCGAACGGGCCCTTCATGAAAGCAGATACGGCTCATACTTGTATGTGTTTACCGATGCAACTGCGAAGGATTACGAAAAATTGGAGCAAGTTATTAATATTGCACAAAAAAAACAATGCCAGGTACGATACCGATATAATATTTTTTATTTTATTTTTATTTATTTTATTTTATTTATTTACCAGATACATGAATTGACACGACTTAAATAATACATCACATAAACCATTTTAGGAGTAGGTATCTCCGCTGCCTGCAAACGCTGGCGTCACCGCCCGCCCGGCACCGGAAACCGGTGCCAAGGGGGGTTCTTAGAGCCACTAAGAGCACTCCATATTCAGTATTGATAAGATGTTATTTCCATAAATAATGTTTCCATTTCCCCTTCCCTCTATTCCTTTCTTTTTAAAATTACGGCGTCCATCTTTGTTTTAGATGATTTTGCCAATGTCACAGAATAGGAAAATACTATTCCACCTTCCTGGTTATGATGATTATGCTACTCCTAGCCGATTTCGGCTACGGCGACTGCCTCTGATGCCTTCGTTGTCCGCGCTCGTGCGCCCTAATGTGGCTTGGTAACAGTACTATCTATACAATATACGTATACCAATGTCTAGTAAAGTGCTTGACGTTGTACGGTTATTTTTAGAAAAGAACCCTATCCTGAGCCACCACTACTGGAGCTGGAAAGAAAATGAATCAATTTTTAAATATCTTCGCGCTTTTTACAATTCCAAAGTTTCTGCTAACAGTATTGGACTTAGATGTGGAATTTGAAATATGGTTTTCGAATTTATCTATATATGTATCCTATATCGTTGTCTAGTTATCATAATACAAGTCTAGGCTAGATTCTGGAACTTTAAATGTGACTAGATAATTTGTGTGACACTGTCCAAGATATTTATTTATTTATTTTAATTTTGATACTGTGGAAGTGCGTACTTTTTGTAAGCATTATGAGAACTTGTCACAGTTTCCAAAAATCTGCACTCAACAAGTATCAAAATCAGCGATATTTCCTTCGACAGTCTTCGAAGCCGAAGCTTCATCTGGCGATAAAATTAAGAAAAAAATCATAGATTAATTTTATGCTCTGTTGTGGTCGAGGAGGAAATATCGTTGATTTTGATACTTGTTGAGTGCAGATTTTTGAAAGTTCCCATAATGCTTACAAAAAGTAGTGTGAACTGAATCAGCGTTTTTTATGATGTAATGAAACATCAGTCTCGGATGAAAGACGAGCATTACAAATGCCAAACATCCACCACCAAAATATATTTTTATCCAAGAAATAATTTTGGAAGAACAGTTTTTTTTTATGTAGACCGCCTGGTATATCTGAATTATAAAGTAAACCGCGTGTTTGAAAAGTTTGGCCACCCCTGGTACAGCCTTCCCGATTTTTTGGGTAATTGTGTAAAACAAGATCTGTTCTTGTACAGGGTGTTAGGGTAAACAGTTGCATTACTTTAAGGGGTGATTGTACCCATGATACTGAACCACTTTCCCAAAGAAACCTATAGGAAAATCGCACAAAAAAAATTGACTTTTCAAACAAAAGTTCGATCAGCTGATTGCATTGAAGTAAGATAAGATTATTGAAAAACACAATTTGTTACAGATTAATTTTATCTTCACTAGCTCAGATTGTAGGGGTGGAATGTATGCGTCAGACGATTTGCATTATAACCACATAGCAGAGGCTACAAACGGGCTAGTCTTCGACTTGGAAAATAAAGAAAGTGAAGTAAAAGAGGTATGGTAAAGTTTCGTATGTGTCAAAAAAATAGTACCTAGCACATGGAAATAAATATCTAGTAGATGTGATAATTATAAATATTAGCAAAATTTACTAGGAAAGATGTCATAATTGGGTTGTCTGGGAAAAAATTTGATTTTTAGCGATAAGACCGCCGCATTTTTGTACCTTCTGTTTTTCCTGTTTATTTACTCTCTGTATACTAGGTTTTTTGGTGTAAAATAAAGTATAATTGATTGATTGATTGATTAATTCTGGTACGATGAGAAAAATAATTAATTTTACAGGTTAATTATTAAAAATAAAAACAACAAAAGAGGTATACAAACCAGTTAGATGTAAAAAGGGTCCTGGGTAAGATTTAACGCTATTGAAGTTTTGGTAGAGTTTAGTTAAATCTACCAGAATTTTCCAGAAAAGTATAATTTATAGTTTTCACAACATAATACTCGATATTTTTCTGCGTGCAGTTGCCAAGAATAGCATTTGTCATTATGTAAGATGATTAGTTACAATACAGAAAAAAATCACTACCGTATTGCCTTTGAAATGGCAAGAATCCTCGCTGCAACCAAAACCATAGGTCCAAGAGTGTGGCTGCAGCAAAATATATCAAATACTGATAGCATGTGGCTTTATCTGTAATCATAATACAGGGTCCAACTTAATATGCTGACACTTTTTCAACGGGATGATCAGACCATCAAATTGAACTACTTTCTCTATGGGACCAACATCGAAATCGCGAAAAAAAAATCAGCTGTCCCAAACATCTGGCTCGAGTAGGTTTCTAGTTTTGTATGGAGCGGGAGATTTTTTTTTTGCGATTTCGTTGTTGGTGTCATAGAGAAAGTTGTTCAATTTGATGGTCTGATCATCCCGTTAAAAAAGTGTCAGCATATTAAGAAGGACCCTATATATGAGTAGTTAATGATACTGAGATTATTGATACAACTAATTTCTTTCAGGTTTTAAAAACAGTAATAGAAACGGTCAAAGGAAGAAAAACTGTAATTGCAACTAGTACTTTCCCTGCTGGTTCACACAAGCTAAATGTAAGTAATCCAATAGCTATAAATCTGCTTATCTCCGTTTGTCTCTGATAGTCTCCGAATTTGACACAATTTTATTGTATTTAAACATAGATCAAAGTAAAATTAATGCATAAGCCTAAAGCGCGTTAAGTTGAAGCAAACAGCAAGGGCAAATAGTCCAAACAAACTAGTAAAATTTTCTGTCACAACTAGGGCAATTGCGTACAAATTTGAAGTATACCATTCATTTGTTTTGCCTCATTTTTCTGGTTTGAAATGTTCGCGTAAGGCCTATCCATTAATTTTACTTTGATCTAAGCATTTAACAATTAAAAAACTATGTCTTGAGTAAATTATATTCATTCCGTATTTACACTACACACACGCAGCAATATCGTTGAAACCAAGAGGTCATCCACTGAAGTCACAGATAAATTATATAAACCTTAGTTATTACAAATATCTTTTTTTTTGTTCCAGCTTACAGCTGACTCTAAAATGAAAGAACTAGTTATTTCTGTGACAGGAAAACACCCAAAAGTAGATGTATATGACCCGTTCGGAGAAACGGTATCCACTGAAGATATTGCAAACACTGTTAACGCCAAAGTAAGTACCTATACCTACCTACACCTAAGAAAAAATAGTACGTCCAAAAAATGAAATGGAATGTAACCTTTAAGTATTTAAAGCATTATTTAATTTTATGTCATGATGATCACATCTGAATCAAAATAAAAGTGAAAACATCATCGAATAATAAGTATGTTAATTCGTAACATAAATAAATCTTAGCTGAATACTAACACTCAGTTTAAGCAACGCTCATTAAAGTTAATCCTCCATTAAATCTCTTGCTGTCACTTTTTGTCTTGTTGACGTAGTAAAAGCTAGCAAGAGATTTTAATGGAGGATTAACTTAAATGAGCGTTTCTGCACCTGCGTGTAAAACACAGGATCGATCAACTGTTGAAATATAAGACAAAAACAGCAATTTCACGTAAGCCTCGATTTCCATTACAATAATAATAAATTAGTTTTTCTCAAAAGGTGGTCAAAGTAACGGAGGTAAAGCCAGGTGTCTACACGGCAGAAGTGACGAGTAAATCTAACACAAGAGTATTGGTCACCGGAGCTACTTCTGTCCATTTCAAACATGGCTTTGCGGGATTCAAACCTACGTCTCTTGCAGATACTACTACAAGGCCAATTCCAGGTAAAACAAATGTTATTAAAATTAAAATTTTTACCAATTACAGTCAATAAATACAAAAATTCAATAGCAGTGCAAAAAACAATACGTCCAATATTTCATGTCTTTCATTAGCGCTCTTGGATTTTTTATTTAATGTTTTTTTCGCTTTGCAGGTTTTCAGTAAATGGCACACGTATTAATTTAAATATTGTCTCATTTTTCAGGTGAAAAAGCATTCTTAGCTCTTAAATTAACTAAGGATGATAAGAGTATAGAATTGATATCAGCACAAATTTTAGACATGGACGGAAAGGTTATTTCAGAAATGCCTTTAGTAATTGTCGATCATGACGATAACCTTTATGTTACGGACGGTTTTATTGCTCCAAGTAAAACGTTTCAAATAGGGGTAAGTAGAAAGATACCACTTTTTAAACTTCCATACAGCATATGCTCACGACTATATTCCCCGAGGGGGTACTCAGAGATATTCTGAAACCTCAGAACATCCACGTTTCACCAGTAGTACCGAAACTCTGTCCAGTGTGACGGGGGGTGAGCCCGTAGCCACTTGTAATGGACAGTGGGTACAATACATGCCTCGAAATTGAAGCATGCAGGTTTCCTCACGATGTTTTCCTTCACCGAAAAGCCAGTGGTGTTACAAATCGTACATAAATTCCGAAAAACTCATTGGTACGAGTCGGCATGGACGGGGATCGAACCATCGCCTCCTGCACGGCAGGCAAGGTTACTCGCCACTGGACCACCACGGCTTTTTAAACTTGTTTTTGATAATACTGAGATAATTATGTCATTATTGAGAAATTATAAAGAATACGTCAGAAAAGGGGAGGACTGTGGTCAAAACTACGAATAAGAGAATAAATATGGAAGAATAACTCCAAACAAAATCGAAATCATTTTTGGCACCCCATGAAAAATGACATTTTGTATGAGTTTTGGCGGCGAGTTACAATTTTTAAAGAACAAATTTAGAACGCGTTACAATTTTTTTGGTGCCTCTTTTTGAGCTTCATTTATACTTCTATACATTCTCTTATTCGTAGGGTCAAAAGTAGAATGATAGACTTGGAAAAAAAATTGATGTGGTAGTCTTATTATTACTCCATACAGTTTGTTAACGATGAAAATCATAGGGGGGGATCTAGAACGATATCGTTCTAGGGGGGGATCCTAAATTATCCAGCATTGTAGGTCATCTATAATAATTACAATGATATTGGCACAAAAGGTATTGAAGAATTGATTCAATTTTATAGATAATTACTAGTGTTTTCCCGCGACTTCGTCCGCACTAATTGTATACCAGATTTTAAGTCAGATGATAAGCTATCAAACAAAAAAAGTTTCATCAAAATCGGTTCAGTAGTTTTTGCGTGTTGCGCGAACAAACAAACACACAAACAAACAGACAAACAAAATTTCTAAAGAAGGTTGATTTCGAGTCAGGGATACCTAAAAACCATATCGTAATCTTTTTTTTGTAAATATCTTCAATGTACAGACACACTTCAGTTACAGTTTTATAATAGTTTAGATATTTATATTGTAGATGAAAGCAGTTGACTTGGAAACCGGTACAGCTATAACGCGGATAAGTTTGACACCAATTGAACCTCAAGTTATAAAAGGTAATTAAAAATGACACTTTAAATAATTGTTAGATTGTTACTATAGTACTTACATGAAGGTCCTTTTGAAATTGTGCACTATGTTTATAGAGAGAAATCTCTAAAGCTACCAGCTACCACACATCACGCACTCTTCAAACAACCTTTTATAGTCCAATCATTTTGGGGTTTGACCCTGACAGTAATTCATCTAACGCTGAAACTTTGCAGTGTGATAAAGTAAAGTATACAGATTACGGTTGACGAATAATCTAGGTTTATTTTTTCTGGACCTAGATTATTAATTTTTCAACCGTAATTTGTATACTTTACTTTATCACACTCACGGACTTGAAAGAAATACGGACCGAATATTGCACTAAAAAGATGTAAAGCATGCAAGGTAATACAATCTCGTTTGGTCTACAAAGGACCTACACTCACACAGATGCACTAGCTATAGGCGCAGGTGCTACAACCCGTCACCTTATGTACCGCGTGACAGCACGCACTCAAAAGAAATGGGTGCTTCACTCATGATTAGACGAGACTACGTTTGGTTCTTCTTTCACACAAAGCAAAGCAAAGCAAAGTTTCAGCGATAGATGAATTATTGTAAGGGTTTCCATACAAGGAAACTCTAATATGATTTGACTATTAGTGGTAGAAATATGTACAGTCAGCAGCAATAAGTTATATAAACTTTAGTACTACGACGTAGAAGAAAAGTGTATATAACTTATTGCTGCTGACTGTACTTATTTAATATTCATTGCCAATGAAAATAAATATAACGACAACAAAAATTTAAATTGTGTCGAACGTAGACTGTACATGCATCATATTCCACTTGTCCCGTGAATTTTCATTGTTTGACTTAAGGGGCTACCTGCCGGTTTTGGGTAACTTTGTAACCATTTTATTCATTAACTATGGCACTTTTTGAGTTGAAACCAAACTGAACCATCTACAGGATATGAGAAGTGATGAGGTTTTTCTAGAAATCGATTTTAATGAATAAAACCGAAGAAAAGGGACTCTAAAGTCACCCCTTTTTTCCAGTTGTAACCATTTTACTCTTACATTTTGAATCGGAAGAAAATGAAAATTAATAATATTGTTCACAATACAATTTAGAATGATGTGGTTTTCTTACTTTTTAGAAATTAATAAAAAATCATGTATTTATTCAAAGAAAACAGCTAAATTACGACCGGAGCCACGCGCTCGTTCGCATCGATTAGTATGGAGAGTCGTGGTCCAGGGCAGATACGCCTTAATAACAGCTATTATAAAACTCATAAAGGTACCTTACAGGAATAGAGCAACTGACATGAGTTGTCAAATGAAATCGTTTTTGAATGTTATATAATAGTTAATAGTTTAATAGTCTCCTGGACTATTCGCAAGCAAAAATTCTGAGTCTAACGTGAAATCGTGGATTAATTAATGAAGTAGTGTCAGTATATTTCACAAAATTATCTACGATTTCACTTTAGATTCGCAATTATTCACGGAAATCGAATTGTAAAAATTGGTAAGAGATTAGAAAACGGTTCTATTGCCTCGCGTCACGTATCTCTTTCTATTATACAGTGGTGCCGCTAGGCACATCTCGCTCTCTAAGCTGTCAGTCCCTCTATTCCGTAAGGTATTGTAACTTTATAATAAAACTATTTATGCAAATAAAAAAATATTCCTGAGCCTATACTCCATTCCAAATAGCAACGAAATTATAACGCTGTTTTGATTTCACAGAAACAGAGATTTGAAATACTTAGGGCCTGTTTCACCACTTTTGGATTAGTTCTTTATAGCTTGTCCGACAGCTCATTTGACATATTTCGTATGAAACAAATGTCAAATTATCTGTTAAATAGCTGTGCCCGCGACTTCGTACGCGCAGAGAAGTTCTTAATAATCTGTTAAATAAGACAATTATCAAGAGTCACGTTGCAGGGTTGGCCCCGAACACTTGTCTCTCGCGTGGTGTTCGCGCGGTTCGCGTTTCAGCCTGCCACGAGGCTCCAAAATCCTTCTCAGTTGTTCTTACTCTAAAACAATCCTCGAGATTGGATAGACACTCCCTCAAACCACATGACATTGGCGGAAATACGGTGCTAACGCACAAGCAAGAAGTCCATTAACTATAAATAAAAAATGAATAAAAAAATAAACATATAATATTATCAAGAAGTGGTGAAACAGGCCCTAAATCTCACGTATACTTTAGCATAGCTTTAGTAACGTCCAAATTATGTATATTTTCTAATCAGCTAATTTCTAATTAGCTAGTATCAACCTGAACAACTTTTAGTATAACGTGCAGTTTTCACTATTACTATTACATAATAACACTTTAAAACATTAGTGCTTAAGACGCTGTTATACCGTCGAGGCCGTTTTTGAACACGAACGAAAGTGTTTTAAACTGTGTTTTAAAGTCTGAAATTAAATTATGTCTTATTTAAGGATCGGATTAAGTTTACTAGATAGAAAAAAATCCCAAAGTTACCCCTTTTTGTTATGTTTTTTCAATACTATGATTAAACTGCTGATATTTAACTTTTTATTCTTGTACTTAACTAAATACATTAAATATTTCTAGTGAACTCAGGAGAAGTTTTAGCTTAGAAACTCCCATGAGCAAAGATATTGACGAAAAACACGTTTTTTTGCGATCCTGCTTTCAATTGGAGCGGGATGGCTAATTGTAAACTTATGCTTGCAAGAAAGAGACGCTTGCACTGGGATAACCTAGCCTTAATTATTTAGACGTAAATGTTTTATACCTATCGTTTGGCGTCTTTCTTCTGTGAAAACGATTCATTGCTATGAGTTTGTATTTTCTAAATAACACAAAAAATCTCTGCCCTCCAGCTCCTGTAACATGACAGGGGTGAGAGCGACAAAGTCACAATGGCGGCTTAGTGATCTGAGGATCGAGGTTATCCGTTTAGAAGTGACCTGTGTCGCTCTCACTCCTGTCCTGTTACAGTACCTGGAATACAGAATTACACATCATAAGGCCGCGTTCAGACGACCCGCACCCGCCCCGCGCTCGTCCCGCACCCACCCCACACTTAGGCACCCGCGTCCTACCCGCCTTGAAATGCATTGCTTGCAATTTTAATCTTATTGCACGATAAGACTTCTCGTATTGTATTGTAGGCAATGCATTTTTAGGACGCGAGGCGAGCGCGGGGAAAGGCCGTGGCGGGCGCGGAGCGGGCGCGAGTCGTCTGAACGTGGCTTAATTCTGCTTAGGTAATGCAATTTCATGAACAACCAACAATCTAATCACTCCATCTTATCTTGACTTCACCAAATTACTCAATGTTACAGAGCCATACAAAACGCCGA
This sequence comes from Agonopterix heracliana, assembly GCA_963693445.1. Taxonomy (NCBI): domain Eukaryota; kingdom Metazoa; phylum Arthropoda; class Insecta; order Lepidoptera; family Depressariidae; genus Agonopterix; species Agonopterix heracliana. The sequence continues at coordinate 9,542,608 of OY856321.1, forward strand.
CGAAACCACCAAAAATTACAATTTCTGGTGACGCCAGAATAGATGTTGATTACGCTGAACCATTACAATTGAGATGTAAAGTTTATGCCTACCCTAAACCTTCGATCGTTTGGGAAGACGATAGCGGACCCCTGATCAATTACACAGTAAGCAAACATTTCATTTATTTCATTTGAACTTAAACTTCACACCTAATCTAATAAAGTTTTTAACTTATTACACTTCAAGTAAGTATTGGCTTGACTGTGATGAATGTGTTTTGTAATGTCGATAACACATAAGTAATATGTAAAAACTAAACTTAGATAATGATTCAAATAAAAGGTCATCAAGGCAAAACTGATTGTTAATATTATGGTTTTTTTATAATAGCTATCTTGTCTTTATTTTAGGTATTAGCTGTGGAACTTCCCTTCGATTATATCAGCGTTCTTGATATAGCAAAAATAGATAAAAATAACACATATTCGTGTAAAGCGACTAATGATCATGGTGAAGATGTACAAAAGGTTGAAGTAAAAACCAAAAGAAATGTGTATTTTGATGTTCTTGAAACACCTAAAGGTAAAACATAATAATTGTTACTTACACAGGGTTTAAGTGGCAGCCTAGCAAATTAAATACTGAAACGGTGAACACAGACCATCAAACTGAACAACTTTCACTATGGAGTCTACCTCTGGAAACTCGAAAAAAATCAGCTGTCCCATTCAATTTAGGCGGGTAGGTACAGCAGTTTTGTATGGGTCACCAGATTTTTTTTCGCGTTTCTTGAGGTAGGCTCCATAGTGAAAGTTGTTCAGTTTTATGTTCTGAGTTCACCGGTTCAGTATTTGCTAGGCTGTCATTTACACTCTGTATAAAAAATATCATAATGGTGAAATTAAATTACTAGGTATTCTTCTTATCGAGTAGGCTGCAAAGCCCTGGTGTCAGAGTTTATTCAAACCGCCTTACGGCCTCTGACGTGGTTTTTATGTAACGACTACTACCACCAGTGATAGTGGCAGGGACCAACAGCTTAACGTGCCATCCGAAGCACGGAATCATCTTTCTTTTCAGACAATCAGGTGACTCAGCCTGCAATGTCCTAACCAACTGGGAAAAACGCACAAAGTGACATTTCACTAGGTGCCCCCCGTGGGAATCGAACCCACGACCTCCGTGTCAAGAGCCCAATGCTCTAACCATTAGACCACGGAGGCAGTTAGGTACCTACTAGGTATTAAAAATCTAGTTTACAAAATTATTTATAGCTCGATTTTTACATCACATTACAGATGCAGTTATTGAATATGGCACAAAGAAAAGCTTTATATGTAGAGTAGACGCTTCTCCACCTGCATTTATAAAGTGGTATAGAGACGACAAAATGATACGTAGCGGCGGTGACATCGAGATATCTCCAGATCAATCTACACTTACTATCAGAAGAATGCAACCGAGTTTGACTGGAAGATATGTTTGCAAAATAAAAAATACTCATAGGAGAAGAAGAACTATGTTTAAAGTTTCTATATCAGGAGTGCGTAAGTATGAATACTTTTACTGAAGTCTGATAAACTTGCATTTGTATGCAGGGATATAAAGATACAAGGAATATTATGATTAATCGTCATATTATAATTATTACAATTCTTTTCTTTTTTGAAAGACAAATCATCTGTAAGTATTAAATATAATCATATTTCTTTTTTAACATACCTATTTAAAAACATTTTATCGATATCACGTTATGGAGTAATTATGATATATTCGAAACATATATTATGTACATACACAATAATTTAATGATTGTATTTCATAAAGTACTTATAATTTTAAAGCGTTATTAAAACGAACAATCTTAAAACTAATTAGAATGCAGGCAAAATAATTATAGGTGAATAAAACAATTATTATATTATATTTAAATTTCTTATTCCAGAACCACCCGTGATCGAAAAAGACACCTATGAGATAAAAGCAACAAGAGGCTCGGATGTCAATATCACATGCAAGTTAGTCACATAAACACATTGACTTACAAACTACCTGGACGTCGGGTCCGCGCTCAAAAGTGTCCGAACCAAAAGAGTAACAAAACGTATAAAGAGTAACAATTACGCGGCAGTCTTCGTTTGATCCACTTCACGCACGGTTATAGTGGTGCCGTGTGTGCTGTCAAAACTACGCAAGCAGAATGAAAAAATAATTTCAACAAATTCATTGTTTTTAGTTAAGTACCTATACTAAATAAAACGAACTTACGTGTACGTAAGTTAGACCGGGACACGAGAGAATTCTTCTCTTCTCCTTGAGAATTTTGTATGAGACTCAAACCCCGGCGTCCATTAGTTTGTAAATCAATGAAGAAACATGATAATTGACGACGCTTGTGCTGACCACTATATTTTTGTGATTATTCTCAATGTTTTTTGTAATAAAAGTAGATATTTCAGGGTACATTGTTGAGAATGTTATGCTACAATATGTTATCTACTTCATGTTTAGCGTCATTTGTAGTCTGAATTGTCAATGTAAATTACAAATGTCGTTCGAAATAACTTTAAACGAGCACTCTGTGCAAATACAGACAAATATTTCGTCATCGTCATCATCAGCCTATACATGCCGCGACAAAAACCCTACAAATATTTAAAGGGGTTAAATTCAAACATCAAACTGAACAACTTTCACTATGGAGCCAACATCGAGACCGAAAAAAAATTAACCTGTCAGCAATTTGAGTCGAGTAGATGCTGCAGTTTTGTATTAAGGTCCTGCACTCGTAGTATGCTACACGTGATACGGCTGTATCACGTCTTTTAACTCGTTCGTTCGCACGCAAATAGAAAGAGAGCTAAGATGTGATAGCGCTGTATCGCTGCGGCATGCTAGCTATGCAGGTCTCCTTAAAATCTATGTTCTTGCATAATTATCAGAAAAGAAAGATTGTTTTTCAGTTATTAAATCAACAATAAATGAAATACATTTTGCGTTGATTTAAAGTGTGGTCTATGTTTCGGAAACAATTATTTTAATCAACTTTGATGCTACTTTTAATATAATAGTTTGGCTCTGAACAAACCTACATTTACGTTCCCCGCGTTGAGGGTCACTTTCATGCACGCACCACGCTGGCATTAAGACAAAAACACAAAATGTAGGTATTCAGATAACATAACTCTAATCTTATCTGATAACTTTTTTAAGAAATCCTTTACTTTTGTTGATTAAAGTGGTTTAAATAGTTATAATTTTAAGAATTCGACCGCTGCTAAAATTGTATATTTTAAAAACAATCACTTTAACGAATTTTTGGAGAAATTCTTTAGGCGCACTTTTTCTGAACAGTGAACGAAACTACTCGGTCGGTGACGCTGAATCGGGTATACTTGGCTCACATTGACCAAGAATTTTTCGCTTACCTCTCTACGTTTAGATCCAGTCAGAAATTTTCACTTCTATCATGTAATCATAACAATCATAAGCTTTATTATACTAGATTTTCCTTCAAAGTGAACCACCCCTTTAATAATACTTGGTTGTTTTAATACACCATGTATAAGTCCCACCATTGGGAGGCATATGCCTTCTTGTGAAAAATAAAAGACAGAATGAGCCATTCGTACCCTACCATGCCGTATTTTTTTAAGCCACTAACTGACGTTGGCTTATAAGAATAATAATATATCGAGACTAACTCCTAAATGAATAACACGGACACCGGATGTGCGAAAGATAGAGTTAAAACTTTGCTGATCATTTTCAGTACCTACGAAGAGGCTTGCACATACTTATTAACTAAAGTGTATTTTTTTCACAGTGTCATTCAAGGGAAACCGAAGCCAAAAATTCGTTGGATTTTTCAATACAGTTCAAAGGAAGTTACTGAAATTGAAGCAGATGAAACAATTTTCATCAAAAACGTAACAGCTGAAGATGCTGGTACATACCGCTGTGAAGCAATTAACGTTGCCGGGGAAGACTATCATTATACTGACTTGATTTACGAATGTGAGATACCGTTTCATATAACTAATATTAATCAATTTGTACATATTCTTTAACATAATAAATAATACAGACAGGTTTAATGAACTGACGGTTTCTTAAGAGGATGATAAAGACCATTAAACTTTTACACTGTTTTATATGGAACAGCAGTTTTTTCATTGTTATTTTGGCTTTAGAAAGTGGTTTAGATTACAGGCTTTTAACTGGCTTTTGGCTGGCTGGCTGGCTTCCCTTTAAATTGTCAGCATATTCATGTAGACCTGTAACTATATGATTGGAGAGAAACGGCTGAGATAATAGAATGAAATAAGGATAATAGGAAGGTACCGTTCTTTATAGGCAAAATAAAAAAACACAATAGTCGGTCCATCCTACTATTAGTATACTAAAAAGAACTATACAATATTATTGTTCCATTTTAAAAGCTTGAATAATTACGTGAATCATGTTAGGTAACAGCTATACTTGAAAACGTAGTTTTTGTCGCAGTAGCAAAGTTTATATCCACCTCGAAATAAAACACGGCCTTGTAGATACCTAATTATGTAAGTGTGTCATAAAATGTTATCAATATAGGGTGTTTCTCAATACGCTGAAGGGTTTTAAGTTATAATCAAACCATAAATTAAAATCTTACTAAGGACTAACATCGAAATCGCGAAAAATACTGTTGTCCCATACATTGGGGCCTAGTAGGATTGCAGATTTTTGTCGAAAATTGTCAGAAAATTCGGAAACACCTTGTATATCAGTACAATCGTACCTTTTTAAACATTTGGATTACTTTAAGTAGTGATTGTCCTATGACACTGAACAAGTTTCTCTAAGAAACCTATAAGAAACTCGCAAATGCAATCAACTATTCGAACGTTTGTATATACGAAAACACTAATTATTTGTTAAGTATCATGATTCATGGATACAATCACCTAAAGTAGGTAATGTTATTATTTACTCTAACTCCTTCCCTGTAAGCCACGAACTATTTAAAACATGTTATGTTTCAATTTCAGATCCTCCTCATATCAAGAAAACCCAAAAAATTATTCGAATCAGCGACGGCCAGAAAATAAAACTACCATGCGAGGTGGATGGTGACCCACAACCCGTGGTAACTTGGTATGCAAATGGTGCCAAAATGCATACATCGAAGAAATTTCATATTCACAGGAAATATCTAAGGTAAGTCATGACAATATATTGAAAAAGGATTAGTGATGGACCACTCCTTCATCCAGTTTCTCAGGTATACAGTTATTCTTGTAGGCGACGCGCTAGCCGCCTATTTGCATCTATCACCCTTTGATCAAAGTAAAATGAATGGATAGGCCCAAAGTGCGTTAAGTTGAAGCACACTACTGGTGCACTTGGTCCATACAAACTGGCACACTTGTCTGTCATCTCGGTACATATTTATTTTGAAGTATACCCGTCATTTGTTTTGCTTAATTTGTCTCGATTAAAATGTTCAAGGCCTACCCATGCTATCACCACTTGATATGGCGTACCATCCTGAAACGTTCATTGCAATAAAGCCTAGCTTACAAGAAATTGCTAGTTCTTATAATGTTATTAAACACCCCGAAAAGTATTATTTATGGCTGTGAGTTTATTTATGTATGCAAATCATACATATATTAACACCTTGTTTCCGGAAGTGAAGACAGTAGACTATAGATATCCACTATGCGTGATACTATCATACCTCTCTCGCTTCCTCTAGATCAATGGTACATCTTGTCGTAATTCTCGTCGATTTATAAAATGAAATTGTTAATAACTATATTGATGTCATCTTCCAGTTTCATCGCCTCTGTTCATGATAATGGCACGTACACATGCGAGGCTGAGAACGTACACGGTGCAGAAAGCAATAGTATTCGAGTTGAAATCAGTGGTAAGGCAAATAAACCTCACTCGAACAAATAAGACTGGCATATTATTTCTAGCTGCTATTTTGTAATTTCATCATCCCAGCCGATGGACGTCCAATGCTGTTCATATGCCTCCCTCAAGGATCGCCACAACCATTTGTGATTACGTATTCAAAATCAGATTTCACTCAATGAACATCTAAAAGCTTAAAGGGCCATAGGTTCCGACGAATATTTTCTATGAAAAACGCGAGCTCAGTGCAGCCCTCCGAATAGTGCGTGAGTGTGCCGTATTTTCGATTAAAAAGAATTAACAAAAGTACTTTTTACATATTTTTTTAATGATTTCACTAGATAAACTAATTGTGAATCATCATCATCATTATCAGCCTATCATCGTCCCTCTCCCAAGGCGCGCCACAAAACTCTGTCCTTGGCCTTCCTCATCCAGTCGCTCCCCGCTACTTTTTTTAGGTCGTCTGTGGACAGACGTGTCCAGCGGGCAGCAGGGCGTCCCACACTACGCCTACCAGTTCGCGGTCTCCACTCTAGAACTCTGATACCCCATCGGTTGTCAGTTCTTCGGCAGATATGACCAGCCCATTGCCACTTCAGCTTGCAAATTTTCTGAGCTATGTCAGCCACTTTAGTTCTGTGACGAATCACTTCATTTCTGATGAGATCCCTCAGAGAAACACCGAGCATAGCTCTCTCCATAGCTCGCTGAGCGACCTTGAATTGATGAACTAGTCCTATCGTCAGGGTCCACGTTTCCGCCTCTTAGGTCATCACTGGCAGAACGCCTGATTGAACACCTCCGTTTTGAGGCATTGTGGTAGAGCCGAGGAGAATATATGACGTAGTTTCCCGAAAGCAGCCCAACCTAGTTGGATACGCCTAGCGGCCTCCTTGTCGAAGTTGTTTCTACCTAGTCTTATAGTCTGTCCAAGGTAGACATCGTCTTGCACAATTTCTATCGCCGACTCACCGACGTATACCGCCTCTGGCTCGCCAAGACCGACCCGTCGGGAAGCGGCATTAAGGTCGCTAAGCATCCCACTGAGGTCATGCAGCGATTCTGCCATGACGACAATGTCATCGGCAAAACGCAGGTGTGAGATGTACTCGCCGTTCACACATATGCCTCGTCCTTTCCAATTGAGCATCTTGAAGACATCTTCCATCGCATTAGTGAACAGTTTCGGGGAAATAACATCCCCCTGTCTCACTCCTCTTAACAGTTAATAAGTTAATTGTGAATATGTGAGTATAAATACCAAAAATCTGAAACTATTTTAAGTTCTTCTAAAACGAGAAAAAATTTTGAAACTACGTCATCTTTGTGACGATTTTCTATCGAGTGAAGTAATTCCAATCGTGTATTCAATTTGCGATTTCACTAGATAAACTATCCAAGAATACTGGTTTGGTCCAACTTTGGATTGGTAAATTGTATAAATCTAATCAAAAATTAAAAACAAAAGATGCCTCCAAGGCATTTCGTACTACTACTACGCCTTAAAGCTGTAACTTTAATCTTTACTTGTCTCATATTTCTTTTTACCCGCGACGGAACGGAGAACGTGTATGCGTTTAGGGTGAGAGGTTGTTTGTTTGTGCAAAACCAATGTTCCCATTTATCTCCAAAACAGCTAGACCGATTTAGATTCGGTTTTCTGTAAAGGGTTTGTGGTTAATCAACGATTGTTCTTAGATAGGTGATACGGTGTTAACTCGCCAGGGGGCGCTGCAGTAAACACTTTTCTAACGTCAAAATTAGTTTTTGCGCATTTACGCCGAAACGGCGCGTTTTTTTTTTATTTGCTTGAGTTTTATTTGCAATGATTCTTAGATAGGTTTAATCGTGACAAATCCGGTTTTTTGTGAAGTGCTTGCTAGTAGACCGTGTTTGAGCACTTTTGATAGCGTTTGGTGAGTAGCTTCTGTACATGAACGTCTGAGGGTCTGAGATGCAGCAGAACAACGTCGAGGGGAACTCTGCGAAAGCACATAGCTAGTAGACCGTGTTCGGGCTCTTTTGATAGCGTTTGGTGAGTAGCTTCTATACATGAACGTCTGAGGGTCTGATGATGCAGAAGAAAAACATCGTTGGGAACTCTTAGAAGGCACATAGCTAGTAGACCAAGTTTGGGCTCTTTTGATAGCGTTTGGTGAGTAGCTTCTGTACATGAACGTCTGACAGTCTGATGCTGCAGCAGAACAACATCGTGGGGAACTCTTCGAAGGCACATAGCTAGTAGACCGTGTTTGGGCTCTTTTGATAGCGTTTGGTGAGTAGCTTCTGGACATGAACTTCTGAGGTTCAGATGATGCAGAAGAAAAACATCGTGAGGAACTCTGCGAAGGCACATAGCTAGTAGACCGTGTTCGTGCTCTGATAGCGTTTGGTGAGTAGCTTCTGTACATGAAAGTCTGAGGGTCTGGTGATGCAGCAGAACAACATGATGGGGAACTCTGTGAAGGCACATAGGTAGTAGACCGTGTTTGGGCTCTTTTACTAGCGTTTGGTGATTAGCTTCTGTACATGAACGTCTGGATCTGATGATGCAGCAGAACAACATCGTGGGGAACTCTGTGAAGGTACATAGCTAGGAGACCATGTTTGGGCTCTTTTGATAGCATTTGGTGAGCTTCATTATAGCTTCGTTATACATAAACTGCTGATGGTCTGATGATGTATCAGAACATCGCCGAAAACTATGTGGAGGCACGTAGTAAGGTTGTAAACCATGTTTAGGCTCTTTTTACCCACGACGGGATGGAGAAGGTGAATGCGTTTAGGGTGAGAGGTTGTTTGTCTGTGTGTTTGCGTGTGCAAACGAAAGTTCCTAGTTATCTCAAAAACGGTTAGAACAATTTAGATACTGTTTTCTGTAGAGGGTTTGTGATTAGTAGGAAATGGTTCTTGGATAGATAGGTTTTATGGTGTTAACTCGCCAGGAGATGCTATGCTGCAGTGAACACAATATTATTACGCTTGTCAATATTTTTTTCCTCCGACACAGCTTGATCGATTTATTTAAGACATCAAACATACAGAAAGACAAATAATTAGACATATAAATTGACGGTTATGTAGGAATTCTCTAAAAAAATTTAAATTATAAGCAAAATTAAGCATTTTGAAAAAACCCGCGTCGGATATAAACGTTGTAATCGAAAAAGGATTAAATAAATTTTTTAAAAAACCCTTTACTAAAAAAAGTTCGTAAGTATCGAGAGATAATTAATCAAACCCTAGAAAATCCATCGAGGGCTGCCACTGCCATCGATGTTCCCAATTTCAATTAGACAAAATCTCATAAAACTGAAAAAAAATAGTTCATTACTGGGGCTTGGCAGCCCCGACGGATTTTTTAGGGTTTGATTAATTATCTCTCGTTACTTACCAACTTTTTTTAGTCGAGGGTTTTTCAAAAAATTTATTTACTTAATCCTTTTTCGATTACAACTTTTACATCCGTCGCGGGTTTTTTCAAAATTGTTAATTTTGTTTTTTTTAAACGACGAAAATGCATGACAAGGAATAAGCAATATTGTTGTATCTATTGAATGTTATTTGCAGTTCCAGTAACTATCGAAGTACCTGAGGATACCTCTCTACATGTAACTGTTGGTGATTCAGTTAGACTGTCATGTGTTGCTGATGGCTATCCGAGACCGAATATCATGTGGAAGTTTTATAGTCACGACACCAAAACCCCACCAAAAGTATTGAAGTAGGTTACACATTTAGTTTTGAATACAATGCTTTTTCGGAATTTATGTACGATTTGTGGTGTTACCACTGGCTTTTCGGTGAAGGAAAACTTCGTAAGGAAACCTGCATGCTTCAACTTCGAGGCATGTATTGTACCTACTGTCCATTACAAGTGGCGATGGGTTCACTCCCCGTCACACGGACAGAGTTTCGGTACTACTAGTGAAACGTGGTGAGGTTTCAGAATATCTCTGACTTCCCCTCCGGGGAATATAGTAGGTAGTGAGCATATGCTTATGCGTGTGCTACAATGCTTTATATTATAAATTTATAATACACTAGTGTTTACCCGCGACTTCGTCCGCACAAATTATATACCAGATTAGAAGTCCGATCATAAGCTATCAAACAAAAAAAGTTTCATCAAAATTGGTTCAGTAGTTTTTGCGTGATGCGCGAACAAACAAACTAACAAACAAACACACAAACAAACAGACAAACAGACAGACAAAATTTCTAAAAAAGGTTGATTTCGAGTCAGAGATACCTAAAAACCATATCATAGATAAGTTGAAAGGTACGTTATTAATCGAGTAATGTTTTTTGCAGACCACATAATGCATTGGGTTCTTTAATCTTTGAAAGAATACAAGTCAATGAACACGGAAATTATACTTGTATCGCAAGCAATTCCGGTGGTTCTTCTAGCCTCACTTACGAAGTCAAAATTTACTGTAAGTAAATGTGTTGATATCTAGATAAGTTTATAAGAAAATACCTAAAATCATTGCGGGAAAAAACAGAAAACAAGAAGGCAACTACTCTCTTCATAGCTATGCAGTCTATAATTATATAGATCAGTCAATAAAACATCACTAGGCTTTGACTCTAATTTCGGGATTAGTGTCTCAAGACTATGGTTGTAAATAGATAAAAAACGAAATGTTTTTTTTTTATTTAAGTATAACAAAAAACATGAAAAAAAACTTGGCACCTCTGTTTTATTTCTAAATAATATATTTTTTTTCAGGGTATTTTCTTGCTAATAATCTTGTTTTTCAAACAATCAAAACTGCCAAAACAGCAGAATCTTGAATCAGAATATATTATAATGGTCGATCAAACCTAGCAACGAAAAAGGGAATTACCTCTTGCGTCGCTCAGCTTTTTTGGGAAAAATTTTAGTTCTATTTATCCAGAAAAATCTATTCGTTTTAAAAATTTAGTTTAAATTAAAATATAAACTCTAAAACAAACATATTAAATCGTTAATTGCCTTGAAAATTCACATTCTGGTACTTATGAAAAAAAAACATGTCCCAGAAAAAAACTGTATTTTTTTCACGGTTTCTTTTCACGTTTTTTTTTCAAGATAGAAAAAATACCGTTTTTGGCAACACTACTCAAGACACTATAATAGTATAAACGGACGATGAAAAAGGTTTTGAGCTCTGATACTTTTATAAACGGCAGTTCAATTGTTGTTGATGAGTTCCAAGTAAGTATAACTACAAATATCGTCGCAAAGTGAAGCTGGTTGGCACAGAGTAAAGATTTGCTTAATGTAGGTACCTATGGGTAACAGCACAGAACACATAAAAGGGGTTAGAAGTGCAAAGTAATCGTGGAACGTGTCGCCACAGGTTATGCAATGATTGGCACAACACCATAAGGCGCGCGGCGTGGTGCGAGCGAAAGGTCATGAGTAATTGTAGCAGCGTGAGTGGGAAGACAAGTGGCGACAGCCGTCTCCGAAGCAAAAGCGCTACTTTGCATTTCTAACCCCTCTTATAATGTTATGTGGGTAACAGGATGGATCTTCCAGTAATGACGGATCTTCTTCTTTAATGCTGTCTGAAATACTAGTACAAATTCTCTTGACTTTTCAGCTCCTCCTTTGATTATAAATACATCGCCTGTAAAAGAGTTTGTGGGCGTAACGGGAGATCTGGTCCTACAAGTTCCTTGCAAGGCCGTAGGATATCCGACTCCTGAAATAATTTGGAGTAAAAGTGGATTGAATATTGCTTCTGGTAAGATTTATTATAATAGTATTGAAATATATCCCTTGAAGTAAGTAATTATCAAAATGAATCGTTTTATTCAACTTAAATTTATAAATACCATTGTATATTTTTCAGGTTCAACATGGTATAGTATTGACAGAGACGGCACTTTAACTATTAAGAATATAGATAGCGCTTCAGCCGGTGACTATATTTGCACAGCACAAAACAAACTAGGAACAGACAAACATACTTTTGAAATAAAAGTTTTAGGTAAGACTAAGAATGTTCTTACTAAACTAAAGTAACATTCATGTCGACTTTTACTTCATGTTATTGAGTTTTTGTTTTATATTTTAGACTCACCGAACCCTGCATCTGATACTTCATCAAGAAACGTCGAAGAAGGAAAATCGGCATCAATAGCTTGTCCTGTCCCTCATCAGAAAACAGACCTACTCCGTTGGTTTAAGGTACCTAATCGATAAATTCTATGACCGTTTCTTAAAGAATTTTTCGAATCTTTCCGAAAACATTTAAAACTCAGATCAAAAAAGTCCTCTGTATAAAAACATAATTATAAACTGGACGATTATTAAATGATCAAAAAATGATAGGGTCCATTCCATAGTGCCACTTACTTAAATAGTGTACCTACTGTATAGTATCAATTATTTAATTTAATGTACTATGTATTACTGCATTGTTATATGATTGTTATGCAGTAATACATAGTACAATAAATTAAATAATTGTTACTATACAGTACACTATTTAAGTAAATGACACTCAGACCCTATCATTAATTGATCATTTAATAATAATTAATGACAATTATAATATAAATTCTTAAGTTACGGTTAAACATAACCGTAGCATAAGAATTTATATTGTAATTGTCATTAAGTCGTGTTATGTTGTAGAGTTTCTGGCCGCATCTTCTCTACAGCGACAACACGTTCCGATGCGGTGGTAGCTTAAAAAAAGAATTAACCTTTAATAAGTGAGCTTCAAGCTCCCATATTTAATAAATTATGTTGACTTTGACTAAAGAACAAGTAAACAGGGCGATTGGTAATTCGACCTATTCCTTGAAAGAGGTCATACAGGTCGAATCCTGACGGATGAGGTCAACGGCCCGTGGAAACTATGATAGATAGAGGTATGGACCTCGAAAAAATGTCATAGAGGACCCTAGTCAGATTTGGTTGGCGGTAAAAAAAAATCAAAATTGTGAAATCCAATATGGCTGCCATGGAAATTTCTAACGCCAAAGCAGCTTTTAAAGATTCACCGAACCGACTGAAAATTTGTATCAGAGGGTATTCGGGGTCGCTAATTAAGAATATGGAATCATTTCATTTTTATCTTCAACTTTCATGAGGGTCGCCATACAAATTTCATAACTTTTGAAATGTTGTTACTTTCTCGTCCCTCTAGCCCTCAAAGGGTATGTCCTATGAAGAAACTGCATACTACTTATTTTGTGTACAATTTAATGAGAATAATTTTTGCTTGTGAATTTTTTTTTGTATCTATTATAGTTTTCGCAAAAAAGATAAAATACTGTTAACGGGGACAAATTTCACGGCGAGGGGGGGTGAAGCGTCAGGTGGAGGGGGAGGGAGAGTTGTGAGTTTTGAACACCACACCCAAAGGTATCATGCCACATACGTTTCAAAACTTTATTAATTTGTTTGTTTTCCCCATACATTGAATACATAGAATTACTGTACTACATGTGTGCACCACTGCTTCTTTAGGTCTTTCAACATCGCCATTATGTTGTTTGATACAATTTTTCATATTTCTTTAAAGTGTGTAGGTACTATAAACAACCTTTCTTTCCTTCTTCTCGCCCTTATTTGGAATGGAGTAGGTGGCTATTAAAATGGTCGCCCTTAGGGTCAATTCACACCAGCACAGCTAGCATGCCACCCACGACAAAGCGTTTAAACGAGAAAAATGTCATGCGCGCTTTTTCTGCCATACGTAAAATACAAAACAAACAAAAAAAAAATACAAATAAAAAAATACAATGGGATATCTCCTTTCATGTACCAAAAGCTCTTCCAGGCATTTCGGCATTTCATGACTCAGTAACCACTCATTTTTGACCACCAGTTGACTGGACTAAATTTGTTACAAATGAGATCTATAGTATCAATGGAGTCTCTTTCAAGGAATAGGTCGAATCACCAATCACCCTGCATATAAAAAATAATCTGATATTTCGTAAACAAAGTTTTGTTTCGTGAAATTATAGGATGGCAAAGAAATAACAAGAGGAGAGTTGAGCTTGAGGAATATTAAACCATCAGACTCTGGCGTCTACATATGTCGTGTGAGCGACTTCTTGAAATCAACATCATGGAATGTGGAAGTCACAGTTGGATTTAAGCCAAGATTTATTTCGACACCAGATAAACTTATACAGTTTGAAGAGGGAATCACAGCTGTATTGGATTGCAGTGCTGAAAGCATACCAGCTTCCGCAGTAAGGCCCACTGTTTACTGTCTTAATCGTCATTAGAAAATATCTAATTGGCTATAATATATTAATAATCATTGTTCATAATTTTAGATCAGTTGGTGGCACAATGGACTTCAAATAAGCGAAAATAGTATGACACATATTTTCGTTATGAAAGTTCAAGACAGAGGAAAATTCTTTTGTTTGCTGAAAAATAATTTTGGAAATGTAGTACGATCCTTTGATATTTCATCAAAAGGTGAGTTATATAAACAAACATTAATCGGTCACAGAATATCTTTATCAGACCTTTCATATAAATTTCCGATATGTCGTAAAATTCGGTAACATGTTATGGCGGTACTGGGTATGTTTTAAGTAATATTTTGTTTCTGTGATTATCATATCCATTGTCTAAAAATGAAAGAACCAAGAAGCAGAATCACTGAGAACTGCCAGAAAACTCCATGTTTATTTAATACCGATTGAATCGGGTTTACACAATAAGACCCCTGTCCCCAATTTTCAATCAATTAATTATACTTTATTGCACACCAAAACAGAACATACAATTTTCAAATGATTAATTAATGTTTACTGTTTTCAGAATGTCTATTAGATGTCGAGTCTGACTTCAAAGGAAACCAGCCTCTTATGCTAACATCTGATTTAAAATTGCCTTCATTTGACAATATAGATGGATACATGCGGCTGTTTTCAGGCGATAAAATAATGTTACAATGCCCGAAAGGTTTCCAAAACTTTAAAGGAACTGAACTTGTGGCCACTTGTGATCAAGAAACCAATTTTGAATATGACGGTGTCAGCTATAAGTATTTTGATTATAAGTGTAAAGACGAACGTGAACCTATCATAAAAGAAACAAGATATCCTTGTGCTCCTGGAAAAAACTCAGAAGCTGTCAAAATAGGTTACGAGATTTACGGAGAATTTATAGATGTGTACGAAGTTTGTATTGATAAAGATAACAATATACCACTTTATACGAAACAAAACTTACATCGATCTCTATCTGATAGTGTTGTGAATAGGACGACAAAGTGGTTTGACAGTCATTTGAATCCGTTTGACTACGACGCAATATATGACTGTGATCAGCAGCTTGAAAGAATTTCGTCAGTATTGCGTAAATGGTTCCATAGTTCAGATAACTGTTGTTTCTCTAAAAGACAATTGGTGAATCCTCGTGATGTACCACCAGGTCTCTCTCAAATAGCTACTTATAGTCATTTGAATGTCGTTCCTCAATGGAGTACTTGTGGAGCATTGGTAAGTGAAAAATTGTAATCGTTATAATTGGCCACTTGATATAATAATGCATAATAAAACAAAATGCTTAAAACCCACTTCCAGAACTGGGATACATTGGAACGGCGAGTACGACAACTTGCTAAGACAACAGATCACAATTTGTTAGTGTGGACTGGAGCATCAAAGCAACTTCAACTAAAAGGAGCTTCCTCAATGAAGGACGTATTTATCGGAGATGATTCCTTTCAGCATCCAGTACCAAAATACTTGTGGAAGGTGACATATTTCTATGCATTTGTTACATCAATACACGTATGAGATATTTAAAAAAAAACCTAATTTCTGAAACAACACTAAACCTTGACAACATCTTATATACCATAATACAATTTGTAAAAATTGCAGGTGGTTCAAGACCCAACGAAGAAGGAGTCTTTAGCTATCATCCAGTTAAACATTCCTGATATGGAACTAAAGAAGGCTTACAACCACGTGCTCTGCAGAGATATTTGTAACGACGTGGAATGGATTAGGAGCACATCCTGGCGACGAGTGGAGCGAGGTTACACTTTCTGCTGCAGTATTAAAGATTTTGAAAAAGCTTTTGGTTACAAAGGTCTTTTTGATCGTGGAGAGGGAAAGGTTCTTTACGATGTCGCTTCAACTTCTGACGTTTAGCCGACTGGATATGGACTTACGGACGTGATATATTGTTATGATATTAATAATATAATTAAGTGTTGTGAGATTCAGCATTTTGTATTTGCTATATTGAACTAGAAACTATGTTAAATGAATAAATATGTGCTAAGAAGAAATCAACTTTCAGATCAATTTTTTTTAATCGAAATCGGAGTAGTTTTAACGGGTTCCGAAACATATACACCTACAATTACTGGACTATTAGCATATTAAAGAAATGTTGGATTGGAATGACGTGTCAAGTATAATATCGACCACAAAAACATTGCATGCCATAATTATATTATGCTCACGACTATATTCCCGGGCATACAGGGGCATAATACATACCTCGAAATTGAAGCATACTGGTTTCCTCGCGATTTTTCCTTCACCAAAAAGCCAGTGACTTTTTGTCAAATCTGTTATACATAATCATATACAGGGTGTAAGTGACAGCCTAGCAAATACTAAAACGGTGAACTCAGATCATCAAACTTAACAACTTTCACTATGGAGCCTACCTCAGGAAACGCGAACAATTTGTCCCATACAAAAATGGTTTGAGTTCACCGTTTCAGTATTTGCTAGGCTGTCACTTACACCCTTAATAAAAATAATGTATCCCTATTTCCCATTGACTTACACTCTAGCGATAAACGAGCCCTTTCATATTCAGCAACATGTTCCACTTGAATGCGGTACCCGCACCGCATTGATGTTCCCGAGTTCACTTCGTCACTATGGCAATGACAGACTGCAATGTGTCATTATGTGTTGTTTTGTGTTATATGTTGTTTGTTTGAACGAGCTTGTCTATAGCTAGATTATATATTATGTCAGTGCTATTTCCCTTGGTCGCGACATCACTCGAGAACGGCAGGACCGATTGCGATGAAACTTTGGTGGGTTGTAATGCATATGCCGGGGAAGGTTTATGAATAATAAAAAAACAGCCAAGTGTGTGTCGGGAAAAAAGGGACATTGCAACGCATGCCGGGCATACATAATATCCGAAAAACTCATTGGTACGAGTCAGCTTGGACGGGGATCGAATCATCGCCTCCTGCACGGCAGGCTACGTTACTCGCCACCACTGGACCACCAAAACGTTGCATGAGAAACTTTATCCCTTAGTCGCCATCCATTCCAAACCATCACAAGCCTATTTTACACAAAACCAAAAATTGTGATACAGTAAAATTTACGGTAGTAATTATAGTACCTATTCTGTGGTAAAACTATAATAGTTAGTGTAAAGATGGCGGCTAGGGAACCAAGGAAGCACAGTAAACAAAAAAATCACGTTAGCTCGGTATCACGTATATTGCGAGCCTATATTTGTGTTCTTTGATTGCGAGACTGACAAAAAGTGTTGCCGACTATAGCTACGTATTAGCTACTGCATACATCACAGTTAGTAATAAAACAACGAATGGTCAGACCAAAATTGAAGTCTTGAATGTGTTCTTACATTTGGTAGCAGTGTTGCCAACATTTTTTTGACGGAGATCGTACTACAGTACAGGTCAGAAAAGATCGTATTTCGCCCAAAATTGTTTTAACAAAATCGTACATATCAAAATATTAACAAAATATACTGTAAATTAACAGTACAAAAAAGTACTGACAAAGGACGTAACTACTATTGCAGTTTATTCAGGAACACATGACAATATAAAAAGTTGATTAAGTACCTAGATTTACGAACCAACTAATTTCAACAATAAACAACTACCAGCTGAACAACACAAACCAAAACACACTCAACTACCTAATTTCCAAAATTTCATTAAAAATAAATGAAATCATTGTCGTTGACGGTGATATTTCATCATATTTCACGCAAAACTCCTGATTTATTAATAGATGTCATGTCGCTAGGATAGTGCGATACGTTTTTCTAAAGAGCGTCTGAGGCAAAAATGTGGTTAATATAGTACATTATGGTACAAGTGTGTAATGTTGGTGATTACCGCTGAGGCGCTATTGAGACCCGAGCCGTAGGCGAGGGTCTTAAGAGAGCCGAGGGGGGTAATCATCAATACACACGTGTATCATACGACGTTTTTCAACACACTTGTGAATAAAAAAATACTAAAATAGATACCTATTTGTCCTTCGAATTTTCATGTAGTAAACTTTCCATAAAGTTAAGGGCCACATCTTATATCAGGCGGTGTACAACATAATAAATCATTCATAACTAGTACTTGTAGACATTTAACATTTTTATTAATAAATAAATAGGTATAATTTCAACACTGAAAACGAGTTGTGAAAATTTTTTTGCAATGGCGGGAATAATCAGGGCTGCCTGTACATTCTTTATAATTATTCAGCCACAGTCCAATAATTATACAAAATTGACTTGCAGGATACAAACGGGTAAAAATCAGAAAAAAATTAAACCAAAATTTTTTTTACTTATCTTCACATGATTTTAACCTGGAATGATGTAACATAGAGTTCAACTATGCATAGGTTGATCTGTCGTCGTGTGTACATACGAAAGGCTGGTTGGCGACCGTGTAGTTGATACAGTCCGGACCGCACACCGACCAAGGTCACCTTGGTTGGGCGGTGGTTGGCAGCCGTGTATTCGGAACTTAAACATTATAAGCACAGCAAGATTAAAATTAAGAACACAATTTCTATGATATTTTCGTGAGTAACAGCTAAATGGAACTAAAGCACCCATCATCCTAGCTCATTTACCCGTTTCTAACCCCTTTTTTGTTTTTGTTTCCTTTTATTATTAATATAGGTAATCATCCTTTGTGTTTCTTGTTTTTGGAATAAATGGCTTTATTATTACTAAAGTACGTAACTAAGTAAGTAAGTAAGTTAAGAAAAAATAGACAAGGTAAATTTTATATCACTGCGGACAAATTCAGCATGTATTCTATCATCAAACTGACATCAAGATGACTAGAATACATGCTGAGTTAAAGCCTACGCACATTGCAGCGATATTATCGAGCGATTTTATCGAGCGATATTATCGACAGCGATATCGCGACAACTTACACACTGCAGCGATTCCGATTCGCGTCACGCATGCGAACTGACAGTATGCCACTGAATGTAGTCTAAAGAGATTGCGTCAGGTTGCGATAATATCGCGGCAGTGTGTAGGATCGCGTGCGTCCCCATACAAAATGTACTGGAAACAATTATCGCAAAATCGCAGCGATGTTATCGCTCGATAAAATCGCTGCAATGTGCGGAAGCCTTTATCCGTACTAAACGTGTGATTCGAATTAGTACTTACTCTATGTGTTAACTTCTTCAGTAATTATGATTGTGCTTGTGTTCATTGTAAACTGTTATTTCGGAAAAAAATATCAATTCATAAAATAATAATGTTGCGATTATTAATTATTATTACCTTTTTATTGTTTCTATTCAAAATCCAAGAGTGAGATCGGGTTATCACGGATAACCCCAATATGCTAGAGCCAAATACGGTTGCGTCAAACGCCGCAGCGTTATCTTTTTTTTTCAACCATTTTATTCACATATATCAGTCTATCTATCTATTTAACTAACTATCTAACAATGGAATAGCTTGTAATATAATGTTCACCCACTTCCTGTCAATCGATTAAGATGGAACATTACACAACACGTATAGTTCTTAAGACAATACAATATTATGGTAAACATCGTGAGGAAACCTGCATACGCTGAAGCAGAAATTCCCTGAGGGTAGGCCTATGCACTGCAGTTGGACGTATACAAGGTGTTACAAAACTACAAATAAACATTTAAGGGGGTGGTGTAGACCATCAAACTGAACAACTTTCACTATGGGACCAATATCAAAATCGCGAAAAAATAAATTTATGTTCTATACTCTACAAATCGACTATAGCTAAAATATGTATGGGATTTAAAATTATTTTTTTCGCGATTTCGATGTTGGTCCCATAGAGAAAGTTGTTCAGTTTGATGGTCTAAACAACCCACTAAAGAGTTTTAAAAATGTATTCTTACTTATGATTATGAAACACCTTGTATAGCTGTGATGATGACTCGTGTTTGATGTCATTAATTTTTTTTCGATGAAAACTTAACGGTACCGGTAAGATGGGTCTGATGATGGAGACAAAAGGTGGTCAAGGGATCTCCTTGATGAAGCAGAGCACTCTTGCTTGGTCTTATTTAATTTGTTTTAATGAGGACTTTGTAGTACTGGTAAGATTGAGGGTCCGTTGATGGAGACGGAAAGTGGTCAAGGGATATTTATCTCTTCCATGAATTATAGTCAAACACTCGTGTTTGGTCTCATTTCAATTGTTTCGACCAGAACTTTGTGGTACCGGTAATATTAAGGGTCTTTATAGTATCGCGTATGTAGGGATTGAAAAGTCTTCTTGATAATTCCACATATTTAATTAATGCACTTAATCGTAGTTACATTAGACCTAGCGCGTCGATGGTGTGGGAACGACTGGCGAACGCTCCAGTCGCTCTTACGTACCACGTAATGTAAACAATGGTGTCCCTAGATAACAGGTCTGATGGAGACGGAAGGTGGTCAAGAGATCTCCTCGATGAATTACTAGATTACTGCCATAAGGCAGAGCACTCGTGTTAGGTGTCATTTAAATTGTTTCGATAATAACTGTGTGCATATAAGTATATGCTCACGACTATATTCCCCGAGGGGTAGTCAGATTTATATTCTGAAACCTCAGAATATCCACTAGTTCCGTGTAGTAAGTGATAACTTTATGGTACCGGTAAAAATTTGGGTCTGATGATGGAGACGGAAGGTGGTTAAGAGATCTCCTCGATTAATCAATAGGTATAGCAGTAGGCTCGTGTTTGGTCAAACTCTTTATTTTATTAACTAAATCAAATTAACAAAATGTCAAAATCAGCAACACGTAGGTTTGTCATAACAGTAAAACATTATCAACGCACTTCGTCAAAGGCACTATTCTAATAAAGCAAAAATTATCCGCATGCAAGCTTCGTCAAACTAAGACTAAAAATACAACAATAGGTATCGGCAACATGCTTCGTCAAGTTAGTAAACCTACCTAACCAAACAACCCAGCCCTGGCTAAGCTCGTACCAGACGTCCCCATAACGCTTGCTGCATTGCCACGTTGCGTGTTTGGTCTCATTTCAAATGTGTTTTTCATGAGAACATTGTGGTATCAGTAAGATTGAGGATCTGATGATGGAGATGGAAGGTGGTAAAGCAATTTCTTCAGTTAGTTGAAGTACAATACTCGTGTTTGGTCACATTGAATTAGTTTTGATGAGGATTCTATAGTCTCGGTACGATAAGATTGAGGGTTTAATGGTGACGAAAAGTGGTCAAGGGATCTCCTCAGTAAATTGTAGCTTCATTGTAAATATAAATTGTTTCTCTTTTCTCGCCTGCAACTGGTTCACGTCATATTTTGCAGGGCGAAGCCAGGTGATACAGTTCGTTAATGGCAAGGGAGTGTTGGTGAAATCGGAGCCTCTGTCGGTGACGAGAGGCGTAATTCAGGGCTCTATTTTGGGCCAAACTCTCTTTGCTCTTTACACTGCCAATATCACCAGTGTAACATCCAACTCGCAATATCACCTCTACGCCGACGACACATAGCTATACATCCACAGGCCCCATCCCGAGGATGTCCTCTCTGCAGACACCTGTTATCTTGACGCCACTGAGGAACTGAACAGATTGTGCCGAGGCGTCTGGGGGAGTGATGGAACTCACTCACCCAAACGCTACACCTGCCCTACACCTTCCCTACACCTACCCTACACTACACCTACCCTACACTACACCTACCCTACTCGGCCTTCCTGGTCCAGCCAGGCCTGGAAGCTGGGAAGTATTGCTCCGATGACGCGCTGCCGCATACTTCGCGGCTCGTGGAACCGCACGCGCCAGCTGTTTAGTGCGCGTCGTCGAGCCTTCCTCCGGAGCTGTGTGACCGCCCTCTCGGGTACGGTCCCGCCTCTCTTACGTAGAACGCAAATCCGGTCCATGTCCGCCAGGATATGCCAGGGCGGGAACCGCGCCAGGATATTCGCCGCCTCGTACGATATCGTCCGGTATCCGCGTGCGACCCGAATTGCGATCCGATGCTGCGCTGGTGCTCCGTTCAATTTGGCCGCGAGGCGCTTGACGCCCGATAGTCTTTTCGACCATACGGGCGCCCCATAGAGCGCAATGGATCGCACAACTCCTGCGTAGAGGCCGCGAACTCCATCCCACTGTCCCCCGAGGTTGGGCAACAGTCTGTGCATAGCACCCGCTACCCTTTGTATGCGGGGACCAGGCGGTCGATGTGCTCCTCGAAGCTCCAGCGACTGTCAATAATGAGGCCCAGGTATTTTATGTGACGGCCCACCACCTGGACTTCTGCGTCACCCATGCGGAAGAACGCCTTCTCCCGTCGGGTTATTCGCCGATGGGCAATGACTTCACCCACTTTGGTTAATGCCCATCGCCCAGGGTGCACCGGCTCAACTGACCACTCGTGGAGGCAGGCACGTATCCAGGGGGGGATAGGTAGGATTTATCCCCCCCCCGAAATCCGAACCATGTCAATATGAGCAGTAGTCTTTGAATAGGAGTTCAGTTGAAGATTTGAATAGCAATGGCTGAACAACCGCATAACTCGACGAATCGCTAGTTCTGTGTAATCTCGGTATTTTTCTATTAAGCAGTGATCTGTTTGCGATGAAGGCCCTCCTGCGCTTATATATATATATATATAATTCCCCCCCCCCCCCCCCCCCCCCCGAAAATGAAATGTCCCCCCTCGAAACAAAAGTCTGGATACGTGCGCACCCCACACCTACCCTACAATACGCCTACCCTACACCCTACACCTTACCTACATACTTTACGTCCTATTCTCAGACCTACTGAATATGTAATACACACAAAATTTCATAAGTATCGGTCAAGCCGTTACAAACACCGCGACCGAGAATTTTATAAATTAAAGAAAGAAGATTACAAAATTATGTTACAAACATTAGTTAGAACATTTCAGTTTTGATAACATTTTGAACTTCAGAATCCGATAATTATTAGCGATGTGTGTTATAACAGTTTACGTTAGATTTGTTGTTAAGCAAAACTGCCAATGATAAAAAACGGGCCAAGTGCGCGTCGTGTACATTTTTTAAGTTCTCTTGCAGACGAGCGACACTTTGTTTGCGACTGTTTGCGACAGCGGTCGCACGCAACGCAACCCCTTACAATAATACGTCATCGTTGTATAGTCTAGTCACAGAGATACCTTTAAAGCATAATGTTAGAGATGCTAAAAAACTGACTAGATTTTATAGAAAAATCTGGATAGTTGGTTGCAGATAGTTGGTTTTTGCAATAAGATATGTCTTGTATAACGACGGCTACACGTTTATTGTTATTGGTACCAGCAAACATGATATCGTCATCATCATCATCATCGTCGTCAGATATGTTGTAAGGGGGCATCCATTAATTACGTTAGGTGATTTTTAGAGTCACCCAGGACGGGGATCATTCCACCAACTCCTGCACGGCAGGCAAAATAGCTTAAAATATAGTAAAGAAATTATATTCTACCAAAAACTATCAAACTACCAAAATTTACCAAAAACTGCCAGAATTATCAGCCATGTTATTTTTAGCCGCCTTGTCTTAAAAACTGAGATCTCTCAAGAACAAGACTTGCGCTCTCGGACTAAACGGTCGCCGAAGGCGACTGCTGCCGCAAACAAAGTGTCGCTCGTCTGTAAAAGCCCTTACTCGTTAACACAACTTGTAAAGCTACTTACTTAGCTATGACAGTTTTGCTTTTCAATCTATCTGAATATAAGTACTGATTATTCATATTCGTATTTATTCCAACACAAACTTTACAACTAAAGTTACGCAAAAATTTTCTTTTAAAAAAAAAATGTTAGCAAAAACGTTACTTTTTTTGGCAGTAGCCAGTATTTATAATTTATATTCAGTATACAGTGAAAGAGAAGAAGAAAGCAAGAGCAGTCTAACTTTCGTTATAGATGATACGGGTTCTATGGGCGACGTTATAGAGCAAGTGAAACAAAAAGTTAACGTTATATTCGATACCGTTTATTATTCCAATACTTCCCAAATCGAAGACTTCGTTTTGATTACTTTTAGTAATCATGGTAAGTAAATCATTTCTGTTTAAGGCTCCTTTAAGCGTTCAGTGGCGCCCTAATCGCAAAGAACGATTTCTCGATCAAGTGAGCCTAAATTAAAAAAGTGCTAATCCAACTTACTACAATATCCGTGAATTTATTTAATACAATATTAGTATTTTATAAGTTTTCATACCTATGTCTAAACATAAAAAAACGGCCACTTTTTCATTTATTCTTAAATGAGGAATGTATAGAACCTAGAAAAGTACTTTACAAAATAATTATATTGAAACAATAATTTCATTATTTTGATGGTTAAAATTTAAAATTATTCGAATTTGAAAATTTGAGGCAAAAATGATTTGTTATCATTTCAGCAATGAATTCTTCTATCGAATGAATGAAAGAGCTAACGTGCTCATGTATACATTTTAAGAATCTTATTTCTTTAGTAAGTAGGGTGAGTGTGCCCGTGCGGTGGATTGAGATCGAGTTCAGTGAATTTTAAATTTTACATAGGTACATCTTATCTCATCTCACTAATCTCACTAATATTATATATGCGAAAGTTTGTGACGATGTTTGGATGTTTGTAAGGTTGTGGCGCAATCACGCATAAACGGCTGAACGGATTTGAATAAAATTTGGTTTTCAGACAAAATAATTATGTTCTGGATTAACACATAGGATACTTTTTATCGCTATAGCTCAGAAAATTAGCAAGCTGAAGTGGCAATGGGCTGGTCATATCTGCCGAAGAACTGACAACCGATGGGGTGTCAGAGTTCTAGAGTGGAGACCGCGAACTGGTAGGCGTAGTGTGGGACGCCCTGCTGCCCGCCCGCTGGACAGACGACCTAAAAAAAGTAGCGGGGAGCGACTGGATGAGGAAGGCCGAGGACAGAGTTTTGTGGCGCGCCTTGGGAGAGGCCTATGTCCAGCAGTGGACGATGATAGGCTGATGATGATGATGATGATACTTTTTATTCCAGCTGTGGGACTCTGTGGGATAATTTACAATGTTTTGTCACGCTCACCGACTTGACTCTGACAGATGCATTTGGGAAGATTCCAGTGTTAAAATAATAGTTGTTCCTTTTTTCAACACTTCCCATAAAACCAGTTTGGCGTTTAGATTTTCGCGCATGGGGTCAAGGTTCGATTCTTGGTCGAGATGACTTTTTTTATTTTAAAAATTAACATGGCTTGGATTGATTTGTTAAGGACGTGACTTCCAATCGTAATATCCTGAGATCAGATCGATCAGTTGTTTTGTTTTGGTTTTTTTCTATTTTTAATGCAACATTAGAGTTCTAACTTTCTTATATTAAAATTCATAAATTTTCGATCATACTTGGAATCAACTCACGATCAAGACCTCTCAGAAATTTGGCCTAGCAGATTTTTTTGTAAACTTACTAGGTAAATTGGAAAAATAAAAAAATAAACGCTTTTCTAAAGTTTGTATGTAGTTCGTTTTCATATAAATAGATGGCGTTATGAGTATTTTTAAAGCAAGTGTGCAACATTTATTTAGTCTAAAACCTAATGAGCTTAACAGATTTGGTTGATTATCGTGGTGTTATCGTTATAATTCATCGTTCTTAGTATAATTGGTCATTTGAGTCAAATCTGAGCCAACACAACGGTACGATAACCTTATAGTACACTCGATACGTGTGCCCTAAGTAGTCCATTATTAATAATGTAACGAGTATCATCTATTTTATACTGTGCCATAACCTTCATGACCTTAGACGAGACGTGATACAACATCACATGTCCACGCAGACGAAGTCGCGGGCAACAGCTAGTATTTAATATTTTGAAAAAAAAAACAATTTTGGAACCATGACAATTCGATTTTGCATAGGTAGCATGCCGCAGTGATACAGCGCTATCACACCTTCGCTCTCTTTCTATTTGCGTGCGACCGAACGAGATAAAAGACGTGATACAGTCGTATCACGTGTAGCATACTACGGCTGCAGTTCTCGATTCTAAACAAACAACTTTCTAGTTTTGCGTTAATTCATTAGCACGTGGTATGTTGATAATTTAGTATAAAATACAAGTTCATCCTCCTACTTTCGGCTTCGAAACTCCTGTCATAGTGACAATTCGCATACACAGAGGAATAATCCTCTCGTACACCTCGTTCCTCTCTTCAAAGCTCTTCGTAGATTCTGTCATATTTTTCGAAGTATCCAAATTATTTTTCGTTTCAACATTAATTTTCCTGTAGGCGAGTTGCCACTCTTTCGAATCGGTAGGGGTCATGTCGCCTTCAATACAGGGCGACTTGGGTGTTCAGAAAAAAGGTAGTGGTCGACCCGCCCGGATTGGTGAATACGGCAAATTATGAAAGGAGGGGGGGGGGGGGGGGTACGTAGGTTTGTAAGTATGTACGTAGTCTAACCAATCAGTCAATCAAATTAGCCGTAACATGATCATTCCTCTCATTGATATCCTTACCCCTATCATCACCAAGATCCTTAACAAATCTGTTTCCTCTAGCACCTTTCCCACTATCTGGAAATGAGGCACAAATAATTCCCGTACTCAAGAAAAACAATCCAGCTTCCTTCTCCGATTACCGCCCTATATCCATTCTTCCTTTCCTTTCAAAAGTCTTAGAACGCTTAGTTCATTACCAGTTGAACCAATTCCTTTCCAATAACAACCTTCTTAACCCGTCCCAATTCGGTTTCTGTCCGAAAGTTACAAGTTCACAAGTTAACAAGCTACGAGTTTTAACAAAGACTTGTAAATTCTGTTTCTCAAAGAAAAAACACAAGTGTAGTTTTTATCGGTAACAAAATAGATCCAATATCAATGCAAGGAGGAAAAGCACTAGCCGACAATAATTTTATCGTAATCTCAATCAATGTCACTGATAAACGAGTACCTATTGAGTTACTAAAAAAAATGACCAAAAGACATTGTATCAAGGAATATACTACTCTCTACCGAGCAAGGAACTACCGAGAGTAGTATCATTGTATGAAAAAGAATGATGTCCACTTTTTACCTGTCAAATAATCTCAGTTTTTTTTCGATATTACTTTTATTCCTCACTACCAAATTAAATCAAATTACTACCAATGTAAATGGAATTAACCTTTAGTTTTTCTATATCAATATTTATTGTATACATCAACCACATAGTACTGTAATTTCTTCAACTAAATCAAAGAAAAATTGACAAGTAAACGAATGTATGGGAAGTGGGGGATTGATACTCTAGATCAACATTCATAAGATCAACATTCAAAATATCAACACCATAAGGTCAGCATTTCTGATTTGTTGAAAACTTCTCTAGTCTTTCCTCTTTCTAACGGTATATGCATTATGTTATGAAAATCATCCATTAACTTTGTTTATTTGCTAATTTTGCGTGTCAAGGCGCGTTTGGCCGAAATAAGATATGCAAGATAAAAACTTGTTTTTGATTTAAAAACACTCGCAATGCAAGAAAACCTGTTATCTCACTCTGACACATTAGAATCGTATGGTTTGTCTCTCTCTTTCGTTAGGGTATCGGCAGATTGGCTCAATAAACACACGTTGTGGGTTTAACTTTCCCCCGGGCACGCGGCGAGCACACAGCACAGCATCGAATTTTTCCGTCGGTCCATCCATTTCTGTCACTCATGAAGGTCATAATTTGCTGGAGCATATAAGATAGACGGAACGCGACCGCGCGCGACAGCACGCCGCGTGCGATCGCGTTCCGTCGATCGAAGTTATTAGCGCTCAAAAATACGCCGAATCTCTTTTTTTTTTGACAGTGTCACACAAATTATCTAGTCACATTTAAAATTCCAGAATCTAGCCTGGACTTGTATTATGATAACTTAGACAACGATATAAAATACATATATATACAAACATCCATGACTCGGGTACAAATATTCATATTCGTCATACAAATATTTGTCCCTTACTGGATTCGAACCCGCGACCCCCGGCACAGCAGGCAGGTTCACTACAGACTGTGCTGTCGGGCCGTCAAATCTCTTCGAGGAAAGGTACTGTACCCATACCCTCTGGAACAGGTAGGACCCCTAAACTTTGGGTGAACTCTGCAGATCCTCATTTCTAGTGCCAAGATAAAGTTAAATAACACCTGTCAAGTGTGAGTCGGGCTACTCGTGCACCGAGGGTTCCGTACCACACCACCACACAACAGAGGATTATATTGTACAGAGTTACAGCTTCAAACAACCTCGCAAAAGCGGCGCATCACTACATGCGCAGTATGATTGTGTGCGCGTTCACCTACGGGGCTCATGAACGAAGCCGAGGGGACACTTTGGCTATGCTTCGGATGGTTACGGCGTAACGAGGGTGTGAATTTAAGGTGTGAGATATTGTCCATTCTTCCTTTCGGAAAGAGATTGGAGCCACTGACCTCTGTTAATATGTCTATGGATTATTTTCTGTTTGATCGTCACTGTCATTGTAGAACGTCATGTCATGTGAATTTAAAGTGTGAGATATTATTATCGTTCATTTTACTCGAGCATGTTTAAAAGTAGTTTAATAATATTAAACGAAATGGTTAATAATTGCACTGTGTGCTTTAATAATACGAGGAGGAACACAAACAAAAACATCTCCTTCTTCATATACCTACCCCAAAGATCGTGACAGGTAAGTCAATTTCTGAGTCACCCGCGTAAAGGGATCGGGCGGCAACGTTTTTTTAATTTTAACTCATTTTATTCAACTAAATAACAAATAATAAATAACATAACAAACAACAACAACAAAAAAGAAAAACAATATACCTACATATTATAAAACATTATCCTTCATACTTCAATTAAATTTATTTCCTTTTAGACAGCCCTACAAGAATAGGCTAATGTAATCGAAGCTCCTATGAAGCTGTTGCTCTGTACAATATAATCCTCTGTGCCACCACACAACACAACATATTAACTTACAAAAAGGCTTTTTTCAAAAGACCATTAGCGCCGACCGACTCACACTTTGCTAGTTTTTATTATTTGTTGTTATACTATAGAGTCTTCTCTATAATCACACCAAGTTTGACGCTCGTAAGTATTATCGTTTTTACAATAGAGCGAGAAGAAAAAACGTCGATAAAAACTAGTTTCTTGTTGAGAACCCCCCTTAAGGGGCCATGCATGTGGTCCCGACGAAGATTTTCTATGAGAAACCACTTCACTAGATAAACTACTGGTGAATATGTGAGTATAAATACAAACAATCGGAAACTATTTTATGTTCTTCTAAAACGAGAAAAATGTTTAAAAATACATGAAAATACGTCATCTTTGTGACGATTTTATATCGAGTGAAGTAATTCCAATCGTGTATTCAATTCATGATTTCACTAGATAAATTATCCAAGAATACTGAGGTATGACTTTGGTTTCGGTAATTTGTATAAATCTAGTCGAAAAATTAAAAATAAAACATGCCTTTGAGGTATTTCCAACTACTATTACGCCTTAATTTTTAACTTTTTGTAATTTTTAACAAATCCGCCGTAATAACGCATATTCTGTGAAAATTTCAACAATCTAGCTATTACGGTTCAACAGTTACATCCCTAAATAGGTAGGACGGACGGACAACGTAGGCTTAGTAACAGGGTCCCGTTTTCACTCTTTGGGTACGGAACCCTAAAACACACAATAATACTTATGTTTAGGATTTTTAATGTACTTTAATACTACAATCAAATTAAAAAATCATGCAGATCTTTGAATTGGCACCAGCAATGGCTACGAAACACTGACATAATACTCTAGCGATAGACAAGCTCGTTCAAACAAACAACATGTCACACAAAACAACACAAAATGACACATTGCGGTCTGTCATTGCCATACTGACGTTGCGAACTCGGGAACATCAATGCGGTGCGGGTACCGCATTCAAGTGGAACATGTTGCTTCTATCGCTAGATTGTAAGACAATGCTTAGAAAAACAAGTCTTTTCATTTTATTTTTAGATGATTATGCCTTTTATCGTTCGTCTATTCTAGGTGTCCAGTTTCGCACGAAAACCAGAGAGAAGAATGTGTTCAAACATGAACTAGCATCGTTGAAGATGTATGGAGGCGGAGATGCCCATGGAGATGGTGCGATGGTGGTTATGAAGGAAATAGAACGGGCACTTAATGAAAGCAGATACGGCTCATACTTATATGTGTTTACTGACGCCTATGCAAAAAATTATGAAAAAGTTGGCCAAATTAATAGGATTGCCCTTAACAAAAAATGTCAGGTAGGTTTCCGTTATAACATTTTTAGGAGTGTCTTTGCTTAAGTAATCGCCGGCACCCATAAGAACTGTAATCATAATGATGTCCACTGCTGGCAACAGGCCTTCCCCAAAGATCGCCACAACGACTGGACCTGCGATGGTCTCATTCCCCAGTTCCCGCCACGCACCTTGTGGGGACCGACATTACGACCTCCGCTACGCGGTCGTCACTCGAGAACTTCCGCCCCATGAGCCATCTGTTCTGCGAGCAACGTGTCCTGGCCATTGCCACTATACTTCGTTCCAAATGTGGACGAAAACATTTTCCGATTCCTGTTTAGCTTTCTGACCAATTTTGATTAGCAAATATGATTTATGTATGAGAAAGATATATTGGAGGTTACTAAAGCTGTATGAGGCAGTCAAAAAGTTTTTCGAAGTAGCGTGCTTCGCTATGACGTTTTTCGAAACTGCATATGACTCCCGTTCTAAGAATAAGGGAGAGGAAGTGTTTCAAATCTCTGTTTCTGTAATTCAAAATAACCTTAAAATTTCGTTGCTTTTTGGAATGGAGTATAGGTTAATGTTTGCTTAGAATCTTCCCGACAAACACTTGGCCGTTTTTTAGCTATATTCATCACGGATAATGTAGCATTCTAATGGTGAAAGAATTATTCAGATAAGTCCAGTAGTTTCGGAGTCTATTCAATACAAACAAACAAAAAATTCTCGTTTTTCGACCCATGTTCCTTAGGGAAAGTTGTTCAGATTCACGGTCTGAATACACCATTAAAGTGTCGTTACTAATAAACAATTATTAATGGTGTATTATAAAGAGGAAAGATTTGATTTTTTGTTTGTTTGTAAAATAGGCTCCGAAACTACTGGACCGACCTGAATAATTCTTTCACCATTAGAATGCTGAATAGATCGGGTTAGGTGTATACCGGTATTTATACTTTAGTTATTTTGAGTTTAAGGTAAGGGGGGTGCCCCTTTTTAACCGACTTCAACAAAAGGAGGAGGTTCTCAATTCGACCCGTATGTTTTTTTTTGTTGTATGTTTATTACGCGATTACTCCGCCAATTGTGAATTGATTTTCATGATTCTTTTTTTGTTGGAGCCGTGGTGGTCCAGTGGCGAGTAACCTTGCCTGCTGTGCAGAAGGCGATGGTTCGATCCCCGTCCAAGCCGTCTCGTACCAATGAGTTTTTCGGAATTTATGTACGATTTGTTACACCACTGGCTTTTCGGTGAAGGAAAACATCGTGAGGAAACCTGCATGCTTCAATTTCAAATTGATTCAGCGCTTGTTGAAAAAACCTACAATAATACATTGAGTTACTACGTCAATGCAATAATAACGAATATATACACAGATCACGGACTTTAAAAAAAGACGGACGTAATGTTACACAAAAAAGATGTGAAGCATGCGCAAGGATTTACAATTTCGTTTGTTCTGGACCTACACTCGCACAAACAAATTTTTATTTCTGAATTTTGTTAGATGAATAGAAGAATCTTTTTTTATGTTATAATAAGTAAAGTCTAGAAATTAAAGAAATCGGAACTAAACTTTTTCATGTCGTGACAACATTATGGAAAACGTCAAACTATCAAACAGAAAACCATCGAATGCATTTTATCGTAAAATACTTACTCGAATTTGTCCTTTTTTACTTTAAACGGTTATAGCAAGAAAAGGTGATGCAAGTCTAGTGATTCACTATGTAATTTTTGTGTTATGTTTGGAGGAATATCAAGCAGGGAAAATTCGAACAGATTGGATTTGCTTCGCAAGCCATTTGCTGATAAATTGGGTATTTATTTAATCTAATGTTGCATTTGGGAAGTGGTCCTTTTGGGAGTGGTCCTTCTGGGGGGGTGGTCCTTTTAGGAAGTGGTCCTTATGGGAAGTGGTCCTTATGGGCCGAAAGGATTTTAACAATAGTTATCAATATAATGATACTAATTAATATCATTATATTGATTAAATTATCGTCAGTTATGATCTGTAAAATAATCATTTAGGGCATTTACTTTCGAGTTTACTTCGCATGAGGTTATGATTTACCATGATTGTACATTGATAAAATTGACATTAGGTATGCCTCGAGTCTCGACGTGGCCTCGACCGCATAATTTTGACCGTCGCATGTCATGTCGCATGTCATTCCGCATGTGATATTTTTGGTTTTGCTTAGTTAACTGCGACAAATATTTTTTCGATTGCCCCAATTTATGGTTTCTCTGTAGGTATTGTTTTCAGGAAAACATTTCAACAGAAAAATGTATCCACCCGTTATGCATCCATAAAAAAAAGACTGCTATGGCCAGGAAATTGAAATCCTAAAAAGAAGAATGTAAATATTAATACTTACCTATTACAATAATTTGTTTCAGGTTAACTTTGTCCTAACTGGCTCATTTTGGGACGGCAGTACTTCTGTTTATATTATGCCTTATCACCAAATAGCCGAGGCCACGAACGGGCTAGTCTTTGATTTCAACAATAAAAAAAGGGAACTTAAAGAGGTATGGTAAACATTGTATTTTAGTTTGTGTCGATTTAACCATCTTATGATGTAACTTAACAGTTGCCGGGAAAAGCATCCGTCATCATTATGAAACTAGTTTAAAATACAGAAAACACGACCTTTTATTGATTTTGGAATGGAAAGAATACCATCCTTTAAGCGAGGTTCAAGCTTTCTGCTTTCAACAACAATATCTAAAACGTTGATAGAGAAATCAGAAATTTTATTTGTGAAACCAGGTACATTATAAGGTGTAACATAAAAAAGTGTCTCTCTAGCTTCTGTCCGCAGCAGACATACAAATATCGTTAAATTATAAGTGAAATTGGTCTCTAAAAAAAAAAATATTATAATAATCTTGGCTCTACAACATACATTTCAATAAAAATTAATATCGTCAACAAAAATTAATTAATTAATACACTCATTATTATTTAGGTAGGTACCTCAAAATAAGCAATTACAAAATAAAATAATATTAAAAAAAAAAACTAATAATATTCATGTCAACAATATTTTACGGATAATTAATCAAATTCACATCATAACATCACTCAATTTCAAATGTGGCTTTGCTTGGTGAGCACCGGGAATTCAGGATGTCTGGACCATGACAGATATTTTGAATTTTCAGCTCTGTTAGTTTTAGTGCCTATTTATTACTATTTGGCAACTAACATAAAACTTCACTTTAAGCGGAGAAAAGTAGGAAAATCCAGCCATTCTGACGTCAAGATCATATACAGGGTGTAAGATTAAATGCGTTTCATACTTTAAGGGCCAGACCACAAACTCAAAATTTCCAACAGCCAACATTGAAAAAAGAATCATAGGGTCGAGTCGCCATTGACGTTATCTGTGTTGATAATTTTTTTCGCGATTTTAATGTTGATCCCAAAATGATAGTGATCAACATAATGAACAAAGTTTGGTGTTCTGAAGCACCCTCTAAATGCATGTAACGTTTTAATATTTACACCATGTATAATTTATTTAACTAGTGTCCTCTTAACTACGGTATTACAGCTTGTAGATATACTGCATTTCTTGGAACATTTTGAGACGTAGTACCAGTTAATAAAAAAATTGAGCAGTCTCACGACATTTTCTGAGGACAGATGCGATTACCGTTTAGAAATTGTTTTAAGTTTTAAGGTACGAAATTCGGTATGTCAAGTTTTTTTCGGTATGTAAAATTATGTCTTCTATCCGTAAAAAATATAAAATGAAGACAAAAAAAAACTTGAAACACCGAATTACTAATATAAAAACCGAAATCTTACAGATCACAACCCGCCGTAACAAAAAAAAATTGTCTGTTAAATTTCGACGTTAATGTATTTTTTTCTATACGGTCATGTCCTTCACCTTAGTAATACCATTTCAATACCCATACGTAATATTAAGACTGTTTAAAGTTGCCATACAAAGATGAGACCGCTTTGTACAACTTTAGACATTCTTAGGTACTGTGGGTTGTTATCTGTAAGACTTATGTTTTTATATTAGTAATTTCGTATTTTACAACAAATTACTAAACTACAAACCGGTAATCTTTTTGGTAGTAATACCAAGGACCTGAAAAAAAACCGGACGTAATCTCGTCTAATCACGAGTGAAGCACCCATTTATTTTTGTGTGCGTGCTGACGCAATGTCGCGCGGTACAAAACGGTGGCGGGTTGTAGGACCTACACCTAGAACTGGTGCATACGTACTGGTGAGTGTAGGTCCCTTGTGGTACAAACGAATAATGTAGGACCTTGCATGCTTCACATCTTTTTAATGTCACATTCCGTCCGCCTTTTTTTCAAGTCCGTGAGTAATATAAAAAGTTTCGGGGCTATAGTTATATGTATTTTATGGACCTCTAACCGCACCAATTCCCGTAATAAGCGAAAAAAACCTTTTGTGATAAATACAAACGATGACACTTTTCATAACACTGTTGTGGTTAAAAATGATCATAAACGTACAGAAATCAGTGCAGGAAAAGTAGCATATTTTGCAGGCAAAATTTGTACATCAATGAAAATTTGTTTTTAACTTTATATTCTTAGCACTAGAAATGAGGATCTGCAGAGTCCACCCAAAATTTAGGGGTCCTACCTGTTCCAGATGGTGTGGGTGGGGGGACAGTACATTTCCTCGAACAGATTCGGCGTATTTTTGAGCGCTAATAACTTCGGTCTTTATAGTACCAAGTAAGCTCTAATTTTTAGGACAGCATGTGGTTGTCACTCTTATAAAATTTATCCAATTTCAGCTTTCTAGGACTTCGAGAAGTACCTGTTAGGTTTTGATGATCAACAGTGAGAGAGTGAGTGAATGACGAAATCAACGAAGTTTGCGAATTAATAAAATCTAAAGTAGCAGGGATATAAATATGAAATTGGATACATTTTATAAGAGTGATAACCACATGCTGCCCTGAAAATTTGAGCTTACAGCTACTATCCGGACCGAAGTTATGAGCGTACAAAAATACGCCAAATGTCTTAGAGAAAAGGTACGGTAGTGCGCCGGAACAACGTCCTTTATGCATGGGAATGGGGTCATTCAATTCAGCGCAAAAAATTACATCGAAATTGAGACGTCAAAAATGATAATTTTCCAAAATACAGAAATTTTACCATAATATTTGAATTGATGCTGGAACTTTTGTCCTACAAACAAACAAGCTTTGGGCCGACATAACGTTTGACCGACATTACTTTAGGCCGACGTAACGTTTGACCGACATAGCGCCCTGTATACAGCACCGAAAATAATTTTGCTTGTCAATCTTCGTTCACGTAGACAGGGACTAACATTTTTCGACTGAAGGTAGGTATTTGAAATCATTTTACCTGTAGTATTGCTGTAGCAAAAAAATATTGGAATATGAAATCGACATGTTGCAAAAGCGACGTTGTGCGAAATAGTGCGAAGTATATGTATCGTATAAAAGTACGTTCATTGCCTTAGAAATGTAATACATAGTAGTAGTAGTATATTATACTACTACTACTATGTAATATACAGATGATAATAATTAATACTCTATAGAAACGAAACTCGCGCGCCAGACGCATTCAAGGTCACGTTAATAGCCCACTGTCTCGCATTCTGTTTAGCAGAGAAGTCAGTCAGGGCCCAGGGGTACGCCGTTCGCCTTGCGCTCACTCGTGCACGTGCCTTCCGATTTTAATTATCTATTTTTTCACTATTTTTAGTACCTACTTATTTTAACACTGAAAATCGTGAAATAAAAAGAAATCTTAGAACCTCCTTCTTTTGTTGAATCCGGTTACTAATTTGTAACACGTAATTAAATACACCACAACTTAAATACACCAAATCTTTGTAGAGATTATTTTAACTTTAAAAATACATTTAAAATCTCCATTACGTTACACAGAAGGTCATTTTTTGCATAATAATGTAAGGTAGTAAAAGCTCTACACTACCCACATAATTTGTTAACTGGCCACTTAAAAAAGAAGATGCAACCCTCCACACAAAATTTACCCAAAGGCCTTTAACACATTCATCGAATTCTATTATTATAATAATTTTCTTTGATAAGGTGGTAAAAGTAAGGGGGTAAAGTCAGGGGTCTACCTCGGCAGAAGTAATGAATAACTTTAACACACGAGTTATAATTTGATTTAAATCTACGCCTTTTGCAGATACTACAAGAAGACCAATACCAGGTGAAACACATTTTATCAAAACGAAATGTTTTATCACTGCTTAGTACGTCAACCACGGTGACACCACCAACAACTACAGAGCCACCAAAAACAACAACTACAAAGCCACCAAAAACAACGACTACAGAGCCACCAAAAACAACAACTACTGAGCCACCAACAACAACTACAGAGCCACCAACAACAACAACTACAGAGCCACCAACAACAACAACTACAGAGCCACAAAAAACAACGACTACAGATCCACCAAAAACAATAACTACTGAGCCACCAACAACAACTACAGAGCCACCAACAACAACAACTACAGAGCCACCAACAACAACAACTACAGATACACCAAAAACAACAACTATAGAGCCACCAACAACAACTACAGATACACCAAAAACAACAACTATAGAGCCACCAACAACAATTACAGATACACCAAAAACAACAACTACAGATACGCCAAAAACAACAACTATAGAGCCACCAACAACAACTACAGATACACCAAAAACAATAACTATAGAGCCACCAACAACAACTACAGATGCACCAAAAACAACAACTACTGAGCCACCAGAAACAACAATTACAGAGCTACCAACAAAAACTACAGATTCACCAAAAACAACAACTACTGAGCCACCAACAACAACAACTACAGAGCCACCAACAATAACAACTACAGAGCCAATTTTTCACCAATACCAGGTGAAACACATTTTATCAAAACGAAATGCTATATCACTGCTTAGTACGTCAACCACGGTGACACCACCAACAACTTCAGAACCACCAAAAACAACAACTACAGAGCCACTTAAACCAACAACAACAGAGCTACCAACAAAAACAACTACAGAGCCACCAACAATAACAACTACAGAGCCACCAACAATAACAACTACAGAGCCACCAAAACCCACAACAACAGAGCTACCAACAAAAACAACTACAGAGCCACCAACAATAACAACTACAGAGCCACCAACAATAACAACTACAGAGCCACCAAAACCAACAACAACAGAGCTACCAACAAAAATAACTACAGAGCCACCAACAATAACAACTACAGAGCCACCAAAAATAACAACAACAGAGCCACCAACAAAAACAACTACAGAGCCACCAACAATAACAACTACAGAGCCACCAACAAAAACAACTACAGAGCCACCAACAAAAACAACTACAGAGCCACCAAAAATAACAACAACAGAGCCACCAACAAAAACAACTACAGAGCCACCAACAATAACAACTACAGAGCCACCAACAACAATAACTACAGAGCCACCAACAATAACAACTACAGTGCCACCAAAAATAACAACAACAGAGCCACCAACAAAAACAACTACAGAGCCACCAACAATAACAACTACAGAGCCACCAACAAAAACAACTACAGAGCCACCAACAATAACAACTACAGTGCCACCAAAAAAAACAACAACAGAGCCACCAACAACAACAACTACAGAGCCACCAACAATAACAACTACAGTGCCACCAAAAATAACAACAACAGAGCCACCAACAAAAACAACTACAGAGCCACCAACAATAACAACTACAGAGCCACCAACAATAACAACTACAGAGCCACCAACAACAACAACTACAGAGCCACCAACAATAACAACTACAGAGCCACCAAAAATAACAACATCAGAGCCACCAACAAAAACAACTACAGAGCCACCAACAATAACAACTACAGAACCACCAACAAAAACAACTACAGAGCCACCAACAATAACAACTACAGAGCCACCAACAATAACAACTACAGAGCCACCAAAACCAACAACAACAAAGCTACCAACAAAAACAACTACAGAGCCACCAACAATAACAACTACAGAGCCACCAAAAATAACAACAACAGAGCCACCAACAAAAACAACTACAGAGCCACCAACAATAACAACTACAGAACCACCAACAAAAACAACTACAGAGCCACCAACAATAGAAACTACAGAGCCACCAACAAAAACAACTACAGAGCCACCAACAATAACAACTACAGAGCCACCAACAAAAACAACTACAGAGCCACCAACAATAACAACTACAGAGCCACCAACAATAACAACTACAGAGCCACCAACAACAATAACTACAGAGCCACCAACAATAACAACTACAGTGCCACCAAAAATAACAACAACAGAGCCACCAACAAAAACAACTACAGAGCCACCAACAATTACAACTACAGAGCCACCAACAATAACAACTACAGAGCCACCAACAATAACAACTACAGAGCCACCAAAACCAACAACAACAGAGCTACCAACAAAAACAACTACAGAGCCACCAACAATAACAACTACAGTGCCACCAAAAATAACAACAACAGAGCCACCAACAAAAACAACTACAGAGCCACCAACAATAACAACTACAGAGCCACCAACAATAACAACTACAGAGCCACCAACAATAACAACTACAGAGCCACCAACAATAACAACTACAGAGCCACCAAAACCAACAACAACAGAGCTACCAACAAAAATAACTACAGAGCCACCAACAATAACAACTACAGAGCCACCAAAAATAACAACAACAGAGCCACCAACAAAAACAACTACAGAGCCACCAACAATAACAACTACAGAGCCACCAACAAAAACAACTACAGAGCCACCAACAAAAACAACTACAGAGCCACCAAAAATAACAACAACAGAGCCACCAACAAAAACAACTACAGAGCCACCAACAATAACAACTACAGAGCCACCAACAACAATAACTACAGAGCCACCAACAATAACAACTACAGTGCCACCAAAAAAAACAACAACAGAGCCACCAACAACAACAACTACAGAGCCACCAACAAAAACAACTACAGAGCCACCAACAATTACAACTACAGAGCCACCAACAATAACAACTACAGAGCCACCAACAATAACAACTACAGAGCCACCAAAACCAACAACAACAGAGCTACCAACAAAAACAACTACAGAGCCACCAACAATAACAACTACAGTGCCACCAAAAATAACAACAACAGAGCCACCAACAAAAACAACTACAGAGCCACCAACAATAACAACTACAGAGCCACCAACAATAACAACTACAGAGCCACCAACAATAACAACTACAGAGCCACCAACAATAACAACTACAGAGCCACCAAAACCAACAACAACAAAGCTACTAACAAAAACAACTACAGAGCCACCAACAATAACAACTACAGAGCCACCAACAATAACAACTACAGAGCCACCAACAATAACAACTACAGAGCCACCAACAATAACAACTACAGAGCTACCAACAATAACAACTACAGAGCCACCAAAACCAACAACAACAAAGCTACTAACAAAAACAACTACAGAGCCACCAAAAATAACAACTACAGAGCCACCAAAAATAACAACATCAGAGCTACCAACAAAAACAACTACAGAGCCACCAACAATAACAACTACAGAGCCACCAACAATAACAAATACAGAGCCACCAAAAATAACAACAACAGAGCCACCAACAAAAACAACTACAGAGCCACCAACAATAACAACTACAGAGCCACCAACAAAAACAACTACAGAGCCACCAACAATAACAACTACAGTGCCACCAAAAATAACAACAACAGAGCCACCAACAACAACAACTACAGAGCCACCAACAATAACAACTACAGTGCCACCAAAAATAACAACAACAGAGCCACCAACAAAAACAACTACAGAGCCACCAACAATAACAACTACAGAGCCACCAACAATAACAACTACAGAGCTACCAACAATAACAACTACAGAGCCACCAAAACCAACAACAACAGAGCTACCAACAAAAACAACTACAGAGCCACCAACAATAACAACTACAGTGCCACCAAAAATAACAACAACAGAGCCACCAACAAAAACAACTACAGAGCCACCAACAAAAACAACTACAGAGCCACCAACAATAACAACTACAGAGCCACCAAAAATAACAACATCAGAGCTACCAACAAAAACAACTACAGAGCCACCAACAATAACAACTACAGAACCACCAACAAAAACAACTACAGAGCCACCAACAACAACAACTACAGAGCCACCAACAATAACAACTACAGAGCCACCAAAACTAACAACAACAGAGCCACCAACAACAACAACTACAGAGCCACCAACAATAACAACTACAGAGCCACCAACAATAACAACTACAGAGCCACCAAAAATAACAACAACAAAGCCACCAACAAAAACAACTACAGAGCCACCAACAATAACAACTACAGAGCCACCAAAACCAACAACAACAGAGCTACCAACAATAACAACTACAGAGCCACGAACAATAACAACTACAGTGCCACTAAAAATAACAACAACAGAGCCACCAACAAAAACAACTACAGAGCCACCAACAATAACAACTACAGAACCACCAACAACAACAACTACAGAGCCACCAACAAAAACAACTACAGAGCCACCAAAAATAACAACAACAGAGCCACCAACAAAAACAACTACAGAGCCACCAACAATAACAACTACAGAGCCACCAACAACAATAACTACAGAGCCACCAACAATAACAACTACAGTGCCACCTAAAATAACAACAACAGAGCCACAAACAAAAACAACTACAGAGCCACCAACAATAACAACTACAGAGCCACCAACAAAAACAACTACAGAGCCACCAACAATAACAACTACAGTGCCACCAAAAATAACAACAACAGAGCCACCAACAACAACAACTACAGAGCCACCAACAATAACAACTACAGTGCCACCAAAAATAACAACAACAGAGCCACCAACAAAAACAACTACAGAGCCACCAAAAATAACAACTACAGTGCCACCAAAAATAACAACTACAGAGCCACCACCAATAACAACTACAGAGCCACCAACAACAACAACTACAGAGCCACCAACAATAACAACTACAGAGCCACCAATAACAACAACTACAGAACCACCAACAACAACAACTACAGAGCCACCAACAACAACAACTACAGAGCCACCAACAACAACAACTACAGAGCCACCAACAATAACAACTACAGTGCCACCAAAAATAACAACTACAGAGCCACCAACAACAACAACTACAGAGCCACCAACAACAACAACTACAGAGCCACCAACAACAACAACTACAGAGCCACCAACAACAACAACTACAGAGCCACCAACAACAACAACTACAGAGCCACCAACAACAACAACTACAGAGCCACCAACAACAACAACTACAGAGCCACTAACAACAACAACTACAGAGCCACCAACAACAACAACTACAGAGCCACCAACAACAACAACTACAGAGCCACCAACAACAACAACTACAGAGCCACCAACAACAACAACTACAGAGCCACCAACAACAACAACTACAGAGCCACCAACAACAACAACTACAGAGCCACCAACAACTACTACTACAGAGCCACCAACAACAACAACTACAGAGCCACCAACGACAACAACTACAGAGCCACCAACAACAACAACTACAGAGCCACCAACAACAACAACTACAGAGCCACCAACAACAACAACTACAGTGCCACCCAAAACGCCGACGGAACCTAAACCGAAAGAAAATCCTATAGTTACAATTTTTGGTGACACCAGAATATATGTTGATAACGCTGAACCATTACAACTGAGATGTAAAGTGTATTCCTTCTCAATACCTTCGATCATTTGGGAAGACAAAAGCGGTCGCCTGAGCGATTACACAGTAAGCACAGTCTTTATTTATTTCATTTCAACTTAAAACTTATAGTGGATCCCGCGAATTCGTACGTGGGCTGTACGTATTCACAGTTAATATGTTGGCTGTGCTATTACTGGATGTGTTTCGGATGAGGTGAATGTGCGTTTGTTCTGCTTGTTGGCTGTGGAGTGCTGAAAATATTTCTGGATGGTAGACAGAGCCACTGTCGAAGGCTTTCGAGTAATCGACATACGCTAAATGTTATACAAGATGTTGAGTGTGTGTTATACAAGATGTTACAAAAATACGAATAAACATTTAAGGGGGTTGTTTAGACTATCAAACAGAATATGTCTCACTATGGGACCAACAACAAAATCGCGAAAAAAAAAGTGATGTTCCATACTAAACTACAGATCTACTAGAGCTAAATGTTGGGACAGCTGTTTTTTTTCGCGATTTCGATGTTGGTCCCATAGTTAAAGTTGTTCAGTTTGAAGCATAAAGAAACACGTCCCTTGACAGGAGAGGAGCAGGCTTACGCATAATTTCCCATTCTTTCCCCTCTGCCAAAGTCCCAACACCGCGACGGCCCCGATCTAGCCCCGATGG
This sequence comes from Agonopterix heracliana, assembly GCA_963693445.1. Taxonomy (NCBI): domain Eukaryota; kingdom Metazoa; phylum Arthropoda; class Insecta; order Lepidoptera; family Depressariidae; genus Agonopterix; species Agonopterix heracliana. The sequence continues at coordinate 9,585,594 of OY856321.1, forward strand.
GCTACTAATTCGATTCGATCCCCCCTCCCCGCAAAAAATGTTCTATGGAGAAATAAAAAATACCTACTCCTCTCCGGGCGTTGACAGGAGACACGTTTTTCTCTATGGTTTGATGGTCTAACACCCCTTAAAAGTTTTAAATGTTTATGTTTACTTTTGTAACACTCTGTATTCGCAGGACTTTTCCAAAATTCCAAAATTTGATTGAGTGTGTGCAGATGCTCAGTGGTGGAGAATGCAGGGTGAAATCCTGCCTATTCTGGGGGTTGGTGTCAGGCTGTTTCCTGATTATTTTCTGTATAAGTTCCACAAAGGTTTTGTGAATACAAGACTAATCGGTTAACATCCTTCAAAGCGGCTTGCCGACGGGTCCGTACTCCGTAGCCATGTTTTGTGCCAGTGAAGGTTCTACGCATCTGCCAAATATTTGCAAAGAGTTGTAGATAGTACTGAAATAATATAATGTCGGTGAAAACTTTAAGTGCTCATAATTTTTTATTGCGATAAAATAAACGCTAAGGCCGGATTCGACCAAACATTGATTTATAGAAGAGTAACTATACAAGGAACAATTTTACTCTTAGCGTTTTTTCCGAAATAACTTCATTCATACTGAAGAACGAATATATAGGGTCCAACTTATTATGCTGACACTTTTTTAAGAGGATGATCAGACCGTCAAACTGAACAACTTTCTCTATGGAACCACTATCGAAATCGCAAAAAAAAAATCAGCTCTTCCATACAACATTTCAAACCTACTCGAGCCAAATGTATGGGACAGCAGATTTTTTTTTCGCGATTTCGATGTTGGTCCCATAGAGAAAGTTGTTCAGTTTGATGGTCTGAACATCCCCTTAAAAAAGTGTCAGCATATTAAGTTGGACCCTGTATTTCAGTGGGCTGTAAGTACGTACGAATTTGCGGGAGCCACTATAATACTCGTAATAAGATTATAATGAGTGAAGTTTTAAGTTGAAATGGCAGGTTCACTACCGCCATCAAATTTAATTGCAATTTTTTTCTCTTTATTACAGGTATCCAAGTATTCTGAGAAAATTCACTATAGCGTTCTAAACATAAAGAAAATAGATAAAAATAACACATATTCGTGTAAAGCAACTAATAAATATGGTAAAGCTGCACAAAAAGTTGAAGTAAGAATCAAAGGACCATATTATTATGTTCTTGAAACACCTAAAGGTAAAACCAACGGATAAAATAAAATATTATGAATTAATTTTTTTCAAAAAATCTGTGTCACGGACCTGAAAAAAGACGGACGTAATGTAACACTAAAAAGATGTGAAGCATGCAAGGGCGCACATTTTCGTTTGTTCCACAAGGGACCTACACTCACACAGATTCACCAGCTCTAGGCGCAGGTCCGACAACCCGCCACACCATTATGTGCCACGGGACAGTGCGTCACCACGCACACAAATATAAATGGGTGCTTCACTCGTGATTAGACGAGATTACGTTCGTCTGTTTTTCATGTTCGTGGTCTGTGTATTAAAATTTTCTTCAAATCTAATTATTTTATTAAAATTACATTACAGATGCAATTATTGAATATGGGAAAGAAAAAAGCTTTGTGTGTAGCACAGAAGCTTATCCGCCTGCAATTATAAAGTGGTCCAAAAATGGAAGAATCATAAAAAGCTGCGGTTACTTAAAAATATCTCCAGATCAATCTACTCTTACTATAAAAAGAATGTTACCGAGGTATAAAGGGAAATATGTTTGTCAAATAGTACATATTCAAACTCGTAAAAGAAGCAAATTTGTATTTAAAGTTTCTATGAAAGGAGTGCGTAAGTACCTATCAACACTTTAACCAGACTTGGTTCTCATTTTTTATAAAATAGATTAGATTAGATTAGATTTCTTTATTGCATTCATGTACAGCTTAAGGTGGCAAAGAATTACAAGCAAAGTATTTACATGAATCCTGGTAGGGCCTTCGATCAAAATAAAATGAATGGATAGGCCTAAAGCGCGGTAAGTTGAAGCAAACTACTGGTGCACTTGGTACATACAAACTAGCGCCATTATCTGTCAAATCTAGGGCACTTTCATACAAGTGACAAGTAAAAATTTCATTTGTTTTGCCTCATTTTTCTGGTTTGAAATGTTCGCTTAAGGCCTATCCATTCATTTTATTTTGATCGAAGGGTAGGGCGCAGCAATACGTTACAAAAACTATTACAAAACAAAAAAATTCAAAAAGATTTACAAAGTTGAAAGTAAACAAGAAAGAATGATGTACATATAGTTGTTCACTTTACACTCAACATGTAGGTATGTCAAGTGTATTTGTTTAAAAATAACATTGTAAAAAATAAAAATAAAGTACCTAAGCTAAAAATTATGTCAATTAGGAATTATGACAGTAGGTAAATTCGTAATAAGATTAGAATAAGGTAAAGTTGAAATGTTCGCAAAACAGTAAAGTTCAATACAATTAAATTAGGATAAGATTAAAAAAACAATGTAACTATGACCCGGCCCTAAAATTTTGCACCTAAGTACTTATTTGTTTGGTGAACGAAATGTGATTTAAGTGAAAGGTTACACAGGGTCATACAACGCCGCTGGGTTGCCATGCAAAATCTTGTACCTTTAGCATTATTAATTTTGTTTCGATTTTTTCCACCTATCTGTTTGGGAAGTAAATGACGACCCATCGGAAAGATACCGATCTAAGAAACTGGGAAAACTAGGGTTGCCACCTCTCAATCTGCTTGTTGCCAGGTTCAATGAAGTAATTTTTAACCCTAGAGTTGCGGCTGATTGAGAGGTGGCATTTTGGCAACCCTTAGTCTTTCCAGTTCTTTAGATTGATTTCTTTCCGATGGAACCTCCTCCTAACTGCCTCCGTGGTCTTATGTTTAAGAGCATTGGGCTTTTGAAACAGAGGTTGTGGGTTCGATTCCCACGGGGGACACTTAGTGATATGTCACTTTTTGCGTTTTTCCTCAGTTGGTTAGGACATTGCAGGCTTAATCACCTGATTGTCTGAAAAAGAAGATAATTCCGTGCTTCGGGTGGCATTAAGCCGTTGGTCCCGGCTCTGGTGGTAGTAGCTGTTACATTTAAAATTCTCGTCAGAGGCCGTAAGGTGGTCTGAAAAAACTCTGAACCAGGGCTTGCTCACATGATAAGAAGAAGATGGAACCTCATCTAAATCCCAAACAGATAAGTGTAAATGTTGGAAAAAATTATACCATGAATCATTATGGTAAAGGTACTTGCGGCAAGATTTTGCAAGGCAACCCAGCGGCGTTGTATGAACCCCTGTGTAAACGTTCACTTAAATCACAAATTTCGTTCACTAAACAAATAGGTAAATAATTTTTCATCCCTCCGGACGTAAAGCGTCAATTATCGTCCCGCTGCGCTAAACGAAGTTGTCGCTTTCACCTCCGTCGAGAAGAAAAATAGTATACTAACCTCGGACAGTAAATAAGAAAGCCTCAGATCACATGAATTACACGAGATCTGAGACCTTTCTTACTTTCCTGTCCTCGGTGTGTAATCTACTGTTACGGTCGGATCTTAGTTCTAAATAGCGAAATAACTTCGAAATAGCGAAAAAAAACAGCTGTCCCATACATTTTAGTCGAGTCGGTACAGCAATTTTGTATGGGATAGCTGTTTTTTTTTAAGTTGGCTCCATAGTGAAAGTTGTTCAGTTTCGTGGGTTGTTACACCCTTTATAAAGGAGTATAAACTATTTTCGTTACAGGACCAATATTGAAATCGTGAAAATCAGATTCATATAAAAATTGTATGGTGACTCGGTGAGGCACCTGGAACAGCAGTATTTTTGTCGCGATTTGAATATTGGTCCCACGGCAAAAATTTATCAGTTTGATGGCCGGAGCCCCCTCTAAAGTCTATGTAGATAATGCATTTAAGTTTACAACCCACGTATTCCTATCGAATTCATTGATTCTACCTATATTTATGTATGCGATGCTGCCATCTGTGTGTATGTGTGTAATCAATATTCCTGTTTCCAGAATCACCCAAAATCGATAAGGGAATCTATGAAATAAGAGCTACAAGAGGCTCTGATGTCAATATCACATGCAAGTAAGTTTCATGTATACAGGATTTTCTATATCATCATCATCATTAGCATATCATCGTCCACTGCTGAACATGGAGGTGCAAACTTTTCGTTTTTCGACCTAGGTTCCTTTGGGAAAGGTGTCAAGTTTCAATGTTTAAATGCACCCCCATTAAAATCTAGTGGTGTAAAGGTATTTAAGACCTTAAGAGGCAATAGAAGGACGAAATATCTTGGAGGCATCTTTCTCTTTTAATTTTTCGACTAGATTTATACAATTTACCGAAACCAAAGTCATACCTCAGTATTTTTGGATAGTTTATTCTAGTGAAATCATAAAAAAAAATTATAAAAGTACTTTTGTTAATTCTTTTTAATCGAAAATACGGCACACGCACGCACTTTTCGGACGGCTGGTCAATCTCGTTTTTCATAGAAAATATTCGTTTGAACCTATGGCCCCTTAATGAACCATATTCTGGCAAATAACAGTGTTACGTTTTATTCTATTACTATTTACTTAAGTGTATTGTTTCATCGTAGGATAACTCAAGGGACACCGAAGCCAAATATTCGTTGGTTTTTCCGAGACGGTGTTAATAATGTTAATGAAATTAAAGCAGACGAAACCATTTTCATCAGAAACGTGAAACCTGAAGATGCTGGTACATACCGCTGTGAAGCAATTAACATTGACGGGGAAGATTATCATGCCACGGACTTGATTTTCGAATGTGAGAAGCCATGATGAAGCCAAATGATTTGTTTTATTATTTCGGAGAACATACTCGTCAGAGCTTAGATCAAAATAAAATTATTGGATAGGCCTAAAGCGCGGTATGTTGAAGCAAACTACTGGTGCACTTGGTCCATACAAACTAGCGCCATTACCTATCTGTCAAATCTAGGGCACTTGCATACAAATTTGAAGTAAACCTTTCATTTGTTTTGCCTCATTTTTCTGGTTTGAAAATTAAATGTTCGCGTAAAGCCTATCCATTAATTTTATTTTGATCTAAGCGTCAGAGTACCCGAGCGCCCTGCATACAAACGAAGTTACTTTCTATTTTCAATATTAAAAAATTTAAGTAAAAAAAATATTATAAAAACAATCTAGAAACCAATATCTGTGTCGGTACTTTGTCAGATTTCCTTTTACTTTATGTTAGGGATTTTAAGAAAGCCATTAAAAAAGAAAAAGTCGTTCCTACTGGCTCGATAAATGGCGTTGACGAGACAGGGGCGAGCGACCTTGCAGATAATAAAATACAAATAAAGTAGTAAGAATTTGTGTATTTAAGTAAGAAGCAGAAAAATATGAGCATACATGTATTTTGTCAACGGATGCGTCTGACTCAGTGACATGCATTTTTGTTCACTTTTTAGCCTAAAGTTTTCGTCTTTGGACCCCTCTCTGGTCGACGCCATCTATCGCCGATGATGAACTACGTTTGAGTAGGTAGCTGTCGGAAAACTCCTGATTTTATAGGATAACATATCCTAGTGTTGTGGTGTGGTACGGTAAATGTTTTCTCCTTTTTATTACTTTTATTATTACCTAAGGTACCTACCTACCTAAATTTAGTTTTCTTTCTTTAATGTAGTAATATTTACAGCCATCATAAGTAGTGTACAAATTGAAACAATATGTGCAATTATAGTAGATTACTGCAGTGGCCAGCAAAAGAGGCATTGATGGAAGAACGTGTACTCCTGGCACTCTCCGGCGGGACGCTCGCTGCGCTCACTCGGCTCGTGCGCTGTGGTCGCAAGAAACCGAACTAACATGCTCGTCGCTTCGCTCCTCGCTAACCTAACCAACTGAGTTAGATCTGGGGTCTAAAACTCGTAGGGTCAAATCAATTTTGAGTGATTTGCAGTCAAAATTGGTTTTGACTGGTTATGAGTTTTGAATGTAACATATACAGGGTGTAACAAAACACCCTAGTAATACTTATGAGGTTGCTTCAGATCATCAAATTGACCAACTTTCACTGTGGATCAGCTGTCCAATACATTTTACTCGAGTCGGTACAGCAGTTTTGTATGGGACAGCTGATTTTTTTTCGCGATTTCGAAGTTGACTCCATAGTGAAAGTTTTCAGTTTGATGGTCTCAAGCACCCCGTTAAGTATTACTGGGGTCCTTTGTTACACCCTGTATAATGTATGTCAAATAATTAATATGCTACGAACTATTTGAAACATTAATCATGTTTGAATTTTAGATCCTCCACTTATTAACAAGAATGTCCGAAAAAAGATGAGAGCAAGCATTGGTCAGAGAATAAAACTGCCGTGCAAGGTGATTGGTGAGCCACGACCCAAAGTAACATGGCATGTAAATGGTGTTGAAATTGAAAAATCGAAGAAATTTCATATTTACGATACACATTTAAGGTAATTGCATAATTTGGTACGCCGCTGAATATTGTCCCGTAGTTGTCGCCGTATTTGTGCCGTTTGAACCGCAAATTGGTATGAAATCACAGCACGGGCCAGGATCATCGTCTTTGCAGAAGTTTTCATATAAATTCTAGGTACTTCCGTTCATCAGCACGTCTCTTCACGCGCGCGACGCGCCTATAGAAAATCTACCACTTCCTACCTTTTTCGAACCAATATTCCTCACGGAAAGTTGTTTAGATTCATGGTGTGAATACACCCCTTTGACTATTTATTATAAAGACTCGCCTTGCGGTAGCATTTCCCCTCTGCCATACGGTATAAGATCGATTGATCATGTGCATTTACATTAAATTATATACCTTATCACTAAACGAGACAGCCTTTAATTGCGAAACACTACTTAGAACGTTTGGGGTTCACACGAGGCTACTTTTTCAAAATTAAAATTTAAAGTTATTTATTGGGGAATAAAATCCAAAGTTGTGGATTGCATGTTACCTCGACCCCGCAAAAAGTGGCAGAAATGTTTGTTAGTAGAATTACACGCGATACCAGTCCTCATATAAGTAGTCAAAGATATAAGTTTAATTATATTAGTTAGTTATTTACAAACTAGGTAAAGTTAGTTATACCCATAAACATAATATTCTATGTATACCACTATACCTAATTAATGTTATCTGTGACTCCAACTACACACTTAAAAAGCATAAGCATATGCTCACGACTATATTCCCCGAGGGGGTAGTCAGAGATCTTCTGAAAACTCAGAACATCCACGTTTCACCAGTAGTACCGAAACTCTGTCCAGTTTGACGGGGGGTGACACTTAAAAGGAACGTTGGAATATCGTTACTAACCACTTCGGGCTGTTTGTAGATCTAGCTAGCATACCTATACCACCCACGTCAAAACGAGAAAACGAGAAAACCGTCTAGCGAACATACGCAATGTAACAAACTACAGAACAAAATTTTTGAGAGTTACGCGGTTATTAATTAGGCTAAAGTTAATCATTATAACGGGTTCTTACCATCTCTACCGACCACCATTACTAGGTACCTACCCAAGAATGGTGAGAGAAGCTATTGAAATTAAAAAACATCGCAATTTCAATAGAAAGAAGCGGTTTCAAATTATCTAGTACGTGGAATCCGGTGGTAAAGATCGGTCGGACAAATGTAGGAGTGACACAGTGAGTGTAGTTTGTCGTGCTGGCTGGACCAAGTGTGCCGTTAAATATTACAAACCGAGAAAAAAGTGACGATGACTTTCGAGTCAGTTCCGATAGTGATCGGAGCAAACGAAGAAGAATGAGGGTAGACAGATTTGTCTGCTCCTAAAAATCCACCTGCAGTTCTACAGTCATCCCGAGTAGTAGGGATTCGCCGGTTCTGGACCACTTGCTCTGGGCCAATCAGAGGGCTCCTTTGGGTCGGCCGTTTTTGCACCACGCGAATTAAAAGCGCGAATTAAATTAATTGGACCGCTATAAAGTTTATCCGCGGTTGATATGAAAGTAATTCGCGGTATCGATTAAATTGATTCGCGTTTTCAATTAAATTGCTCTATTAATGTAGTAGTAGGGATTCGCCGGTTCTGGACCGCTATAAAGTTTATCCGCGGTTGATATCCAAGTAATTCGTGGTATCGATTCAGTTGATCCGCGTTTTCAATTAAATTGCTCTATTAATGTAGTAGTAGGGATTCGCCGGTTCTGGACCGCTATAAAGTTTATCCGCGGTTGATATCCAAGTAATTCGTGGTATCGATTCAGTTGATCCGCGTTTTCAATTAAATTTCTCGATTAATGTAGTAGTAGGGATTCGCCGGTTCTGGACCAATGTCTGGGCCAATCGGAGGTGGTTATTTCGATGAAATTAATACTTTGTGGTTTTTATATCACATTTATTAGAGAAACAAATTCAGGGTGGTCCTCGTGATGCTACCTGCGTGAGATTTTTGGAAAGCGGCAAAAGACAAAGAGGTGATCTATTGTTAAATGGTACTTTAAGACCGTCCCTTACAAACTTTCACAAAAAACCGACTCATGAAAGAGGCTGGGTACTATTGTATATTGATAATAAAAGCGTGGTGTTTACAACGTTTATTGTTTAATGGTGTTTTAAGACCATCTTGGGCAATAACGTACAAGTTTTAACAAGAAATCTACTTATTAAGTGTCTAAATAAAATTCATGTTTGTGCAGGTTATTTATTGTTCAATCCTGCAGATTGCGAATAATGTTATTTTTAAAATGAAACTGGTTTTTTAGATATAAAAATTTATTTAAAAAATATAGTTTTCAACATTTCAGATATCAGTAAATCATTATACAAAGTGTCATCATCTGAAAACATTTTAAGAAAGTTAGACATCGAGATACCCTTATATCTAAAGTGAATGTATACTAAACAATATAAACCACAAACTGAACTTAAATAGTTTTGTATTACTTTACTATTGTAAATACTTCTTTTCGTATTTCTCTCCAAAAACGTAGCATGATAACCAGTTGGCTTTCGACCAAAAGAATCAAAATATTCGCCAACACCGTCCACATTTATAAAAATAGCGATCCAATGAGAACCAGGTTTTGTATCAGGATCCAAATTACTTATCAGATAACATGGTAAATGAACCCGTACTGGTATTCGATTGGCTGCAAAAACATTAAATTCCAGGCGTGAATCAACTTTTTTCATACATTTTTGAATATCTTGTGTATTCATTGTACCCATTCAAAACAAATATTCGAAGCTTACATCAGTGATGATAAACGCTAATTAAAAAATATATTGTGGTGTTTGGCATTTATATTTATTTTACACTTAACTATTGTAGTCTATAATAACATCACGGTTTTTATTTATTTCAATAACACTGTCAAATTCAGCGTATATCATACAGTTTACAGTTGTTGCAAGAGATTTATCAAATCGAACTTCCAATCGAACGCTACCACGTTTTATTATATTCCAATGTGAATGTGCGTTTGCACATAAATCAGGAGTCATATCAAAAGCCATTAAACAATATCCATTTGCAAAACTTTCTTTCGAGATTGAATTTCCCTCATTCAGGAAATGAATACCTGTTCCTGAGAATAAAGTGTGATATGCACTTGTAAACACATCAGTACTAAAAGATGTTTGTAATGTTTTTGATGGTATTTGATGGCCGTCTACATATAAGCTAAATAAATTAACACCGTGATTACTAAAGTTAAAGGGATTTGTATTAAGGCTACCATTGAATGCTCCATTATTTACGAACCCAACTACACATCGCTTAGGTACTTGACCCAGGAATATATTGTCTATAGCTTTTCCTTGAATTCCTGCTGGAATTGTTAATACTTTTACTTCTGCACGTGTAATGGGATATTTTGCAGTTGTGGTGGCTAATACTTTTTCATGAGCAAGTAATATTGATGGGTTTATTCTAGCTTTGCGCATTATGAGAGAAGCAGTAGAAATGTGAACGTTGAATTTAGTATCTACCGATGCACACATGAGATTGAAAGTTTCTTTAGTACGTACTAATTTCACACGCAATTCCACACCGTTAATTAAAAACTTTTCTTGATTAAATATATCTGCATGTAAATGTCCAATCATTTCAATTGTGTTACTTTCCTTTGCAATGTTTTGTCTTTTCGTAAATCCTTTGTTTGTAGCGTCACATGAATCCATGTTCCCCGCTGTATCTTCATACCACAACCCGCAAGTAAGATGAGACTCTTTAGCAGCTGGACCATAATTAAGTAAAGTCTCTATGTATGCACGATATGCGTAAGTATTATTCGGTGGAGACACAAGTTTTTGGTTCATGTAAATATCCACCTGATTAAAAAGTGAATGTAACCAATTATTTACAGGTGCTACTGCGGTTGCTGCAGCAATGGAGGTTGAATCTTGGTTTACTATTTTAGCTTTTATATGAAGAAGAGTATGAGACAAATCGATGTAATCATCACCAGAGCCTGGTACCAAAAATTCAATGGGTCCATCATCACTTAATGATGATATAGGGCTATAATGAAGCCACTGTCCACTTTCAATGCTGGTTTGCGTTGATGGTAGTGCAAATAGGTCTAGCTCTGATTTGATACACTCACAAGAGTGGTTGTGTAAAAACGACATAATATTTTATTTTATTTTAGAAAAAATATCGGTAACGTTCTTCCTTCGTATTTTTTGAACACCTCTTCGCTGTGATGCTTTCGATAGAGTGATAAGCTTCTTACTTGGTCTGACAATTTTATAACCTGAACCAGACATGAGTGAATCAATTTTTTCATCTGCCTTTCTTTTTAAGTTTGAACTAACAGTTTTCAAACGCGATTTGATAGATTCATCTAAAGGGCGTGCGCTGACCATATCTGATAATAGACCCATGCCAGCGTTTAATGCTTCTTTTCCAACAAATTTAGCACCACTTTGTAAAAGTGGAAACACTGATCTGAATAGTCCACCTAGGAAACTTCCAATACCATGACCACGTTGATGAGGTGCGCCTTTATATATAATTCCAACTCCTGAACCAGCTTGATGAGTATAATAACTTTCATATGGACAAGTCATTATAATATAGTTTTTATTCACTTTACTCGTTTAAAATGTAGTTTAATTGATGAAGTTCCAAATTGAAATGGTACCCTTTCACCTATACATGTTCTTATATCTATTTCTATGATATCAAACTCTCTGCGCATTACAGGTACATAATGAGCAGGGGAGAATGTGTTCATTTTATATGCACCATATGTGTATTTGGAAGGATCTAATGGAATTATTCTTAATAAGAATGCCATGACATCTCCAACTATTTGTGGTTGAATTATATCAGAATAAATAAAAAGTTGCGATGGCAAACCTAGATACAAATTTACAGGATATTTTCCTATACCACTGTGAATAAGATTTGTGTTTGGTTCAAAGCCGAGTTGTAAGCTAAGTCGAGAGGTAAGTATGATGCTACTTATATTTTTTTTCAATGCTGTTACCTTTACAAGTTTTGATATTTCATCATATTGAAATGTTACTTTATCTTTGATTAAGCTATTCTCATTGAAAGCACTTAAAAAATTGTCGATGCTATCATAGTTTGTAGCAGGTATATGGGATTTGTAGTCCACTGTGCTCCGAAGATCTTCATTAGATTCGTTTGGTACACGTTCCTTTTTCTTAACGTATATGACATTCTCGTGATCTTGAACGTTTAAAATTGTGCATGGATAGTGACATTCCACCAGCCCAACCACCCATTCTCCCTCTAATTTGATTGTTTTAGGTAATTTTGTAAAAAAGTTTGCCGTTACGTTATCAGGAAAATATGACATTGAACTATTACTTAGCAAAGTTATGTAGAAACTATCTTCAATCATATTTTTCTAATGCTGATGCGCGTATCCAACTATTAAACTTGTCAGGATAACCTTTCCACTTAACTAACAATTCCTTTCTGTTGCCTGAATAGCGAGTGCGCAGGATTTTATCAATTTTGTATGCAATGGTGGGGTCATATGATACTTTTTGCAATTCTTTTTCATAAAAAGTTCCTATGATAGGCTCATTTTGCAGGTCTTTCAGGGTATATACTACCTTAGGTTTTCTATTAATTATGGAAGATACTACAAATAGTTCATCACTCCAGTTTGTTTCGTATCCTTTCTGAAAAATATGTTTATATTTAGTAATTCTAACATGATCACCGACACCTAATTTTGGAGATTCCATGATATTATTTCGATTTTTTGGTCTATCATACAAGTTGCACCAGACGGTCATAATATTGCTAGAATTAACATCACATGGACTCATTTTTATGCTTGAATGATAACTGTGATTATATGAATTAAGTAAATCTTGCAAGATATTCACATATCGATACGTATTTTTATGAGTAAAATAGCGCCACATTTTCATTTTTAGGGTTCTTTGGAATCTTTCTACAACACTGGCCTTTATATCAGGATTGTTCGTAGTGTAGTAATTAATATTATGACTTTTAAAATATTGTTTTACGTCTTTTGAAACAAACTCAGTGCCTTTATCTGATTGTATATGTCTAGGAGTAGCTTTTGCTTCAGCAAATATACTTTCGAAGCATGTTTTAATTGTTTCTGAATTCTTTTTCTTCAGTGGCCTTGCGAAAGCATATTTACTGAAGACATCAATAACACACAGAATATATTTAAAACCATCATTATATTGACAATATGTTCGCATGTCACTCAGATCAGCTTGCCAAAGTTCATTAAAATTAGACAAAATATATTTATTCCTAGGAAATTTTCTATGCACTGGTTTATGCAATGTATATGTTTCTTGCGATCGAAGCCAATCTTGTACTTGCTTTTTGTTCATTTTACCTTTCATAGATTCAGTAAGTTTGTTAACGCTGCCGTACCCCGCTGGGTGAGCAACATCATAATAAATATCTTCTATATTCAATAGGGTGTCCATCTTTCCCAATCGATTCTTCTTTTTTCTTTAGCTCTAGACGATGTTGGTGTACGTGTTGGAGTCTCCTTTAAGTTCTCTATAGTATAGTTTTTAAGGTATTCTTGGGTCTCACGATTACCAATACATGACAAGGGTACCCCAATATCAATCAAAGTTTTCGCAAATTCTTCCCACGCTAAAGGTTTTGGTCTTTTTAATTGTCTTAATATGTCGTTAATTAAATCGACAATATTACTGTTAGGAATAGTTTTATTGTTAATAACAATTGTACCTTTATCATCCCATTTGATTTTATCTGGATTTTTTAAAATGCAATCTAATAAAAATTGACCCTTTTGCTTGAATGTTTTCGGTATTAATCTTAGCAAATAAGCATGATTGTATACGTGCAACACATCTTCTTCTGAAGAAACCTCTTTTTCTACTGGTTCGGTTTGTGTTTGTGCATCAACTTTCTCGTGTTTTATTTCATTGACAACATCATTAACTATCGATAATTTTAATGGTAATTTGTTTTGATCACTAAAGTGAAAATATCTTTGAAGTGTTTGATAGTATAAAGACCATTTTTCACGATCATCCAATTTACTACTTATAATTTTATCCATTTCCTGATCCAACCTTGAAAGAGTGTCATCACTAGAATTCTCCTTTTTTTTCAGATTTTCTATTACACTTGGATCAACAAGTATCATTTTCTTTGTATTCTCCATTTTACTTGGTTATTGTATTTATTAATGTAGAAAGAACTGCTCCTAATATGATAGGCAGAAACGCACCACCCTTCTGAACTATTAAACGTTTCCTAGTTTTGTTTTCGCCTTTGGATATTAACTTTCTAAGAACGTTCTTGTGTTTCTTCAGTATAGATTTATCTTTATCTTTTAACGGTACTTTGCCCTTTAAAACGTTAAATATACACTCACTTATGCAGTTTATTTCGTCTTCTCCTAAAATTTTTAATAATGCGTCTCGATATTTGGGTTTGAGATTAAGAAGTGCTTTTAATAGTCCTTGATGCGTCTTTACTCTTCCAATCATTATTTTATACTGTTCTTTTATGATTGATTTCTATTTAATATCACTTGAGAAAAAACAGTTCAGTTTACAGATACTAATAATAGATTCCTTGGTCTCCTTTATATTAATTTTATTTTCAAATGTTTTTAAAATGCATTCACAAAAATATTTTATTTCTTCGTCGCTACAAACTTCTAACAATGCTTCGCGGTATTCTGACTTTAACGTATTTAATGCTTTCAGGAAATTGTGATTAGTTGTTTCCTGTTCTGACATTATTTAGAACTGAATGAAATATGTCGATGAACATCATATTTATACCCCCTCTTTGGAATATAAACTATACAGTAGTTATCAAATGGAAAGATTTTAGTTTTAAAACGATACATATCATCAGTATTTTGTTTCAGATCGATCATCATATACCCGTGAGCTTCCGTAGTTGAATCTTTATATGCCTCTTCAACAAATTTTGAATTGTCAGGATTAACTTGACGAGCTAAATATCTTATTTGTGTTCTATCTCTCGGGTTTTTAAAATAAATTATGTAGCTAGAATTCAAAGAAATATCTCGTTGACCTTTACCTTGATGGAATAAGTTTTGAGTAATATAAAATACACTTAGGTTCCTGTGATGACTACCTTTAGTAAAAATATCGACAATACGACCATCTGATTCTCTCATAAGATCATCAATTATTATAAGTCTAGGTTTCTTCCCATCAATCATATTCAAATCTGGAATACCTTGATTATAATTAACTTTTTCTAAATTATAAAGTGGTTGCATTTCATCATAACACCATATTATTTCATGAAATTCAACGTCACATATTTTTTTGCAATAGTTTAGAAAATTTGTCACAAATTTAGTTTTTCCACAACCACTTGGCCCCGCTACAATAGTTGTGAAAGGATGACAAAAATGAATCATATTAAAATAATTTACTGTGTGTTGATTTGAAGACGAGTAAGTTTTGAATGATTCATTTTAAACAAAATTCTTACTTATAAAGAAAGCAGGTGAAAGAATAATGAAAATAAAAAGAAATTAATAATTATTCATGAATTGTTTATTTTACAACTTAAATTCTACAAAGAACTACTTCTACATTTATTTACATAATAATGCTAGATATTTAAAAACATGCATTTTAACTATTACAATATTATTAAAAGAACAATGGATAGCTATTATATTCTAAAAGAAAATCTCTAAAAAGATACATAAAATACATCGAATGGCAAATGACATACACTTCTATAATTGTACAGAAACTAATAATACCATTGTTTGTTCTGTGTGTTTATTTTGTATCAAGGTTTTTCAGTTGATTGATTCCGCGGTAGGTGACGTTTTTAATATCCTATAATGACCCCACGCAAGAGTATCAGTAGAATTGTCTAATAAATATCGTTTTGTATCGTTGTGTGAGAGTGATATTTTAGTAATTTTTTGAGTAAATATTATGTGCTTTATTGATTTGAATCGCAACATTTCACAACGTTGAATATTCTTTTCAAATAAACACTTTTTATAATCATCGAGACAAAACTTTTTAGTAACACATTTATTAACGCCTTTTGCTTTAGCAATAATGTTATTATCTTGAACATCTATTGCATACATTTTAGATCGGAGACCCACAAACTCCTTAAAAATGTGTCCGTTGTTTTCATCTTTGAAAAAACCTAATCGCTTTTTGTTTAATAATGGTAAGCCATATTCGTTGTTAAGGGGATAATCCGATGTATCAAAATACAAGTTAAGATCTGGTTTTATGTCGTGATAAAAGTTTTCTGTAAAAATTTGATACACTAAACTGTCAGTATCTGTGTAAAGCAGTTTAAGGTTTTCATGAAATTTCGTTTTCATAAAATCATAATGAAATTGATACATTAAAGTTTTTGATAAATCTAAAATACAAAAACCCAGGTAAATTGGTTTGTTGTACAAGACTTTTGTTTTATTCAACTGTACTGCAACTAAATTATTAGAAAATATTGATAAACTGTGGAATTCGGGTCTAGCTATTAAAGATTGAACCCCTTGAGTTTTACCACGATTTTGCCAGTGATTCAATAATTTAACGTCAACTCGCTTCGTTACATTTTCCATCGTTTTACCAAATACCGAATTATTCATCAGTTTATAAAAATCTTTATCAAAATCAGAAGATGCTAACGAACGCATGCGAGTATTAAGATCTATATAACTTTTTAACCACGCTGATTGTTCGAATTTCAGAATTCTATGGATTTTGAGCAAGCGTAATCCCTTTCCTAAGCACTGTTTTAGATTTCTATAATGAATGACATAGTTTGTTTTTTTATTTAAATTAGGAATCAATTTTTTTTCTTTCGTGTTCCCTAAACATACATTTTCAGGACAGAATGGTAAGTCAGAGTGATAGTCATGTAAATCGCTGGGGTATTCTAAATCAACTTCCAAAATAAAACCGTGTTCAGCATCGTTCGAAACATTGTAATCTGTTTTTACATCAACCCATTCAAATTTACCAGTCGGAAGGCATTGAGACATAGCCCAACCGTAAAGATTATTTGCATCTAGGTACATGAGAAATGAAGAAGGAGTGTTTCGATCATATTCTGGCATAAATTTATTATTAGCTTTTGCATATCTATTACTGCATTGTGATATACCACCCCGGATGTTATTTGCGATGAAAGCTATTTTATCAATGTCAGTTAAAAGTTCTAATTCAATTTTAGTGATAATCAACATGGCATCCCAACTTAATCCTGGTGCTGTGTAATAATGAGCAGGATCTAATCCATATGTTGTAAGACAAACGTTTCTAAAATTTTCAAACACATCAGTTAATAATAATACGTCTGTTTTTAAGTACAAATCGGAATAATCACCCATGTTCTGACATCCAAAATGATTCCACACATCAATAGCATGTTCATAATCGTTTTCTGATATGTGATTATCTGTCAGAGAACTAAAGAATTTATCGCGAGGGGGAAGTGAAGTTAATTTTAATGATTCAAATGATGTCATGAATTCATATGGATAAACACCTTTACGTATTAATCTTTTAAAGTCTTCTTCGTATGGGAAAATTAATTTCAATTCATTGAATTGTTGGGATGTTAGATTTTTAGCTAATTTGTCAAGGCTGCTAGACATAAATTTAAATGAATCAAGAAACCTCAACGTCATTGAACGATTATTAATGAGCAATTTTTTTGAAAAAGAAATATATTTCTCTTTGTTCTCAGGGATAACTTCTATGTCACCATCTTCAAAACTTAGTCCATGCACTATGAAATGAGCGTCATAGTTGCTTAAGTTGTGGAAAAATATTGGTATGAAATTAGGTGCTCTGTATTTTTCACAACAAGAAGGATGAGCAACTCCTTCATATAAACCAGTATGCCAATTGTATGAAATCGTAGAATTCTCATTTAAATTTTGTGTGCAAATAAAACAAACAGTACTTTGTGCGATGTTAGCATTATTTTCCTTTGTTAAAGGTAATGGAGGTTTAACAAAAGTATTTTTTTTGCAAATGATTTCTAAGTCATTTTTAATTAATTTCATGAAGGTTTGCTCACAATCTTTACCTGTATAAGTTCTGTAAGTTGATAGGGAATCATTATAAGAACACTTGATATAGTACCCAAAACTGTACATTTCATGTTTTTGAACATTAGTAGTTGACGATTTATTTGGGTTGTCAGAACATGTTTGAATTGGGTTTAAAAATGCTTCGAAATCGGCATATACAACAAACGGTAGTCGTAATTTACGTTCATAATTATTGAAAGAAATTTGGCTGGAGGGGGTCAATTCATCAAACCAATTTTTCTTTGTATCTTGTGGGGAAGGTAAATTTGTGCATACATGAAAACAATCATTTTCCTGATGCTTCACTAATTTGTTAAGTGATGAAAAATGTAATAAACACCCATCACAAATATGGAGTGCATGTTCTGATGACGTTAATTGGTTAGATACCAATCGAGATAAATTTTTGATATAACAATAATGTCCTCTGTTACCTTCGGTTATGTATAATAAATTTAAATGGATAGTTTTCCTACATTTTGTAAAGTGTAATGGACCCACAATGCTGTGTTTTTTACTGCCGGAATTATAATCTAGACCAAAAACATTAATACTCATATCATTCAGTTTTTCAAATTTATAAACATCACTTATTTTGATTGGGAAAGGAAGATTTCCAAATTTCAATTTATTTTTATGGATCGTGTAAGAACTTACCCTGTTAGTATGTTTATTATCTTTTGGCTCATATAATCCGGATAATACAGCCCAACGAAAGCATTCATGGTCCTTATTTTGTACATTAATCACGGCTTTTTTATTTTTTATGTCTACTGGTAAGTCGATGTATGACGAACCACATAATGGGTTAAATTTGTTGATGTTCAGATCTATATGATTTATTTTAACTAAACTCCACCCACTATCTTTCCTCTCAAAATTTGATAATTTGTTTAAAATTTCATTACTAAGTAATGAAAAAATAATATTTTTATCATCACCAGTAGAAACAACATAATTACTTATTTGAAAATCAAACGTGTTATTTAGCTGTTTTGTTTCTTGAGTAAAATTCGCATTAAGAATCAGATTAACTTTAATGACAACTTGATCAATAATTGAACGATCTAATAATTTAAATATTCGGTCTTTAACATTTTGTAAAAACAGTTCCGGTGTTTCAAATGTTTGGACACTATCAGGTAATATTCTATAAGTAACAACTCTATTTCCGAATACGCTTTCGATTAACTGTACGTTAGAAAATTCCCTATCAGACGTTAACACATTGTTTTTGTGTTTGTTGCTCTTTAAATGGTTTACAAAATATTTCCTTGACACACGCGCATGACACACAGAACATTCAATTTTATCATTATTTTCTGTACTTACATTAGTCTCCGACGCTTGCGGCGGTGTAGTTTCATCGTAACGTGAAGTCGAAGGTCCATATTTCTTCTTTGTCGGTGGGCACTCTTCTATCTCCGAAGTCGTTGTTTGTCTCTTTAATCCTCCTCCGTCTTGCGAAGATCTGTAAAATAAAAATTATCATGAGTATATTTATGAGTTTAGTGTATACTTAAATCATGAAAATTATATGGTTTAGATACTGACGGAACTCTTTTTGACAGATTAGGCAATACGCCTGCATTATCATAACTCCATCTATTTCATCAGATGGGGGTTCATTTTTAGTTTCCATATTATTATGTCCATTACATGGAGTAAAATATGGTACTATATCTGGGTCGTTTAACATCGAGATAGGTAACACTTTTTCAATATACCACATCCGTATTGAACTATGCATTTTATTTAATATTAAAGATTTGCTTAGCGTTGCAATCTCATGTGGAGCTAATCTAGTATTTTGATGAATTGAAAACATTTTTTGTACAAATTGAAATACAAGTACGAGAGTCACAAGACGAATGAGTTCAATGACAGAGAACCCCCTGTTTAAATACTTAAAAGCTCCCCAACCACATCCTTTAGAAGGGTTTTGGGGTGTCTTACAACAAAAAATTATAGCAGGTACTTGAATTACACGTTACAACAAGTTAAAAAATAATACTCACGTGTTGTACTGATGTTGACTCAGATTTTCACATACATTGTACAGTTGATTGTCTTCGTTGTACTCTCTTTCAACATCTTCACAAAGCTGGTTGAGTTGAAAATCGTAGTCATCACAATTCAAAATGTCCATGGTGATGTTTTGTTTAAGAAAATAATACACAATAATTATAAGAACTTAATATTAAAACTAAATAAAAAAAAAACTTCAGTCACTATTTCTTATCACTTCAGTCACTATATTTCTTATTACTCTTGTCATTGTCTATGAAATAATTCGAACAGTCCTGCTTCGATGCTAATAATTTTGTAATATTGAATATTACATCGCGAGCACTTTGTAGATGTTTATCCTCTTCGCAATCTGCATAATATTTTACTCGAACATCAGCTAGTTTCCATTGCTCCGATGGCACAACGTTTTTAATTCTATTTAAATCGTATATTTCTATTTTAACGAGGTGAGATGCATCTGCTCCTTCGTCATTGTTGGATGTTATATACGCCACTCCTCCGGCTCCGGAAGAGCTTCGGGCCACACTCGATGACTTCTTTTTTAACTTCAACTTCTTTTTCTGTTTTTCGAAAAATCCGTCTATGTCGTTGGCAGATCTCTTCTTTGCAATTGCTTGCTTTACTTTGCCAGCAAGCGTTCCCTCCTCATCACTCGCTTCGGGGGTTGCGTAATAATATTGTTTGAAAGTATTTTCCGAAAACTGAAACAATACATTAAACAATAAATTAAATATTCTTAGATATTTCACTAAGCACCACCTAGCCCTAACCAATGTACTAAGGGTACTAGACATACATACATATACTCTCAACTGTAATCCCCTTCAGGGTGGTCAGAAACAATGTTACAACTACCAAGAACGAAACATCAATAACTGACTAAGAATATTCACAACAAGTAATACGATGAAAACATAATTAAAGATATAAAACACAGAACACACAATAGAAAATAAATAAGATAAGTGAATTAAATCAAAATACTTACATCCATTTTTCAATCTGGCTCACTCACTCACACTGTACAAGATAACTTTACTATAACTTTGAAGAACCACTGTTGTTAACAGAACTGCGTAGGGTAAACTGATGCATCTGTTTGGAACGAAGTCCGCTTTTATAGAACGAAGACAATGGAGAAAAAAAAGATGCGCGTTAAACAAAACAGCAAAAACCTGCACCGACATGATTAAAAACGAACCTGCACAAACATGCATCTTGCACTTTTAAAGAAATAATATTTCATTTAAATAAAGGGACACAACAAAAGAGCGGCATCTCTTTTACGAAAAACAAAAAAAAGGTTGGACAAGGCATTTAATACCAGGTACCTATTTTAACAGATAACAACAGACAGGTATCCACCCATTGTTTGCATAATGAGAAAGAAACGGTTCCTAATGTAGACTTAAGGAAAGAACACGTTTGTGCAAGTCCATGCGGTGTTATCAAAAGAAATACAGAACGTTCAGACCGTCTTCGATCACTGCGTTTTTATTAGTAATTTGATATAATCCACAGACTTTACTTAATTATGGTCCAGCTGCTAAAGAGTCTCATCTTACTTGCGGGTTGTGGTATGAAGATACAGCGGGGAACATGGATTCATGTGACGCTACAAACAAAGGATTTACGAAAAGACAAAACATTGCAAAGGAAAGTAACACAATTGAAATGATTGGACATTTACATGCAGATATATTTAATCAAGAAAAGTTTTTAATTAACGGTGTGGAATTGCGTGTGAAATTAGTACGTACTAAAGAAACTTTCAATCTCATGTGTGCATCGGTAGATACTAAATTCAACGTTCACATTTCT
Organism: Agonopterix heracliana; assembly: GCA_963693445.1. NCBI lineage: Eukaryota > Metazoa > Arthropoda > Insecta > Lepidoptera > Depressariidae > Agonopterix > Agonopterix heracliana. The sequence continues at coordinate 9,607,021 of OY856321.1, forward strand.
ACTGCTTCTCTCATAATGCGCAAAGCTAGAATAAACCCATCAATATTACTTGCTCATGAAAAAGTATTAGCCACCACAACTGCAAAATATCCCATTACACGTGCAGAAGTAAAAGTATTAACAATTCCAGCAGGAATTCAAGGAAAAGCTATAGACAATATATTCCTGGGTCAAGTACCTAAGCGATGTGTAGTTGGGTTCGTAAATAATGGAGCATTCAATGGTAGCCTTAATACAAATCCCTTTAACTTTAGTAATCACGGTGTTAATTTATTTAGCTTATATGTAGACGGCCATCAAATACCATCAAAAACATTACAAACATCTTTTAGTACTGATGTGTTTACAAGTGCATATCACACTTTATTCTCAGGAACAGGTATTCATTTCCTGAATGAGGGAAATTCAATCTCGAAAGAAAGTTTTGCAAATGGATATTGTTTAATGGCTTTTGATATGACTCCTGATTTATGTGCAAACGCACATTCACATTGGAATATAATAAAACGTGGTAGCGTTCGATTGGAAGTTCGATTTGATAAATCTCTTGCAACAACTGTAAACTGTATGATATACGCTGAATTTGACAGTGTTATTGAAATAAATAAAAACCGTGATGTTATTATAGACTACAATAGTTAAGTGTAAAATAAATATAAATGCCAAACACCACAATATATTTTTTAATTAGCGTTTATCATCACTGATGTAAGCTTCGAATATTTGTTTTGAATGGGTACAATGAATACACAAGATATTCAAAAATGTATGAAAAAAGTTGATTCACGCCTGGAATTTAATGTTTTTGCAGCCAATCGAATACCAGTACGGGTTCATTTACCATGTTATCTGATAAGTAATTTGGATCCTGATACAAAACCTGGTTCTCATTGGATCGCTATTTTTATAAATGTGGACGGTGTTGGCGAATATTTTGATTCTTTTGGTCGAAAGCCAACTGGTTATCATGCTACGTTTTTGGAGAGAAATACGAAAAGAAGTATTTACAATAGTAAAGTAATACAAAACTATTTAAGTTCAGTTTGTGGTTTATATTGTTTAGTATACATTCACTTTAGATATAAGGGTATCTCGATGTCTAACTTTCTTAAAATGTTTTCAGATGATGACACTTTGTATAATGATTTACTGATATCTGAAATGTTGAAAACTATATTTTTTAAATAAATTTTTATATCTAAAAAACCAGTTTCATTTTAAAAATAACATTATTCGCAATCTGCAGGATTGAACAATAAATAACCTGCACAAACATGAATTTTATTTAGACACTTAATAAGTAGATTTCTTGTTAAAACTTGTACGTTATTGCCCAAGATGGTCTTAAAACACCATTAAACAATAAACGTTGTAAACACCACGCTTTTATTATCAATATACAATAGTACCCAGCCTCTTTCATGAGTCGGTTTTTTGTGAAAGTTTGTAAGGGACGGTCTTAAAGTACCATTTAACAATAGATCACCTCTTTGTCTTTTGCCGCTTTCCAAAAATCTCACGCAGGTAGCATCACGAGGACCACCCTGAATTTGTTTCTCTAATAAATGTGATATAAAAACCACAAAGTATTAATTTCATCGAAATAACCACCTCCGATTGGCCCAGACATTGGTCCAGAACCGGCGAATCCCTACTACTACATTAATCGAGAAATTTAATTGAAAACGCGGATCAACTGAATCGATACCACGAATTACTTGGATATCAACCGCGGATAAACTTTATAGCGGTCCAGAACCGGCGAATCCCTACTACTACATTAATAGAGCAATTTAATTGAAAACGCGGATCAACTGAATCGATACCACGAATTACTTGGATATCAACCGCGGATAAACTTTATAGCGGTCCAGAACCGGCGAATCCCTACTACTACATTAATAGAGCAATTTAATTGAAAACGCGAATCAATTTAATCGATACCGCGAATTACTTTCATATCAACCGCGGATAAACTTTATAGCGGTCCAATTAATTTAATTCGCGCTTTTAATTCGCGTGGTGCAAAAACGGCCGACCCAAAGGAGCCCTCTGATTGGCCCAGAGCAAGTGGTCCAGAACCGGCGAATCCCTACTACTCATCCCGTGATCATGGCAGTTGTAACACTGCCGAAATATCGGGAACTCCAAAATAAATAAAAACGCGTTAAGAACCCGTTATAATGATTAACTGTAGCTTAAACTCAGAACACAGAGGGGTTAAAAGTGCAACTTGTCGCGACAGGCTGGTGTTGCAAGCGAGAGGGCATGAGTAATTGTAGCAGCGTGAGCGGGAAGACAATTGGCGACAGCCGTCTCCGAAGCGAAAGCGCTACTTTGCATTTCTAACCCCTCTTATAATATTCTGTGTAACAAACACAAAGGCACATCTCGAGTTTCATCGTGTTCATACTAAGCTTCAGAAATACCTCTCACGGTTCCTCTTTATGCATTTTTATAATACTTAACAATATTTCTATTATATTCTTTTTTCAGTTTCATCGCCTCTGCCGATGATAATGGCACGTACATATGCGAGGCTGAGAATATACTTGGTGTGGCCAGCAATGCTATAGAAGTTGACACTAGTAGTGGTAAGGCAAATAAAACCAACCTTAGGCTGCGTTTCCACCAGAGATGTGCTAGGTAGCGAGGCGGTGAGCGAGGAAAAAATCCGCCAATAGCGCGATCGCTCGATCACGTCATTGGGAAATTGAAGCACTCTCATTGGCCGATTTTTTCCTCGCTCACCGCACCACCTCGCTACCTCGTACATATCTGGCGGAAAAGCAGCCGTATATGGACTGTTTTGTATATTTACCTTTTTTTTTCGTTTCAGTAATGAGTAGAAGCAATTAGTAGAAATATCGAATGAAAGCCTTTCGCAAGCTCGAAAACGGAAATGCCATACAAAACTACAAACATACTCTGAGTTTGTTGTTTTGTATGGGACTGCAGATTTTATGTATGTAGTAGTATGGGGCAGCAGCACCGGGACATTTTTAATCAAAATGTATGGTAGAGATGGTTCTTTTCTTTAAATAGCAATTAATAGTAGGGTAGGAATAAACTTGTGGCAAGCTGGCAAGTTTATATCAATCTATTCTAGTTACACTCCTCAAAACATGTATAAAGTTTGCTATACGTTTGCTAATGCAAACTTGTGTAGTATTTGTCATCATCAGTCATCACAATTCCATTTCAGTACAGTATTATCTAGAAGTTATTAACCATTGCCATAAATTGCTATCTGGGTCGGTCTTGGTCCCATAAAGAAATTTCTTCAGTTTAATGGTCCAATCATTCGTTTTTGAAGCTATCATGTATCCAAATCCTCGTATTATAGGTTCTCTGACTTCGATGACTCCACGAAACGCAGCTTTGCGCAGCGGAGCTGTAAAACATGTAGCGTTGCTGTAAAACATGTAGCGGAGCTGTAAAACATGTAGCGGAGCTGTAAAACATGTAGCGGAGCTGTAAAACATGTAGCGGAGCTGTAAAACATGTAGCGGAGCTGTAAAACATGTAGCGGAGCTGTAAACATGTAGCGGAGCTGTAAAACATGTAGCGGAGCTGTAAAACATGTAGCGGAGCTGTAAAACATGTAGCGGAGCTGTAAAACATGTAGCGGAGCTGTAAAACATGTGGCGGAGCTGTAAAACATGTAGCGTTGCTGTAAAACATGTAGCGGAGCTGTAAAAAATGTAGCGGAGCTGTAAAACATGTAGCGTTGCTGTAATACATGTAGCGGAGCTGTAAAACATGTAGCGGAGCTGTAAAACATGTAGCGGAGCTGTAAAACATGTAGCGGAGCTGTAAAACATGTAGCGGAGCTTAAACATGTAGCGGAGCTGTAAAACATGTAGCGGAGCTGTAAAACATGTAGCGGAGCTGTAAAACATGTAGCGGAGCTGTAAAACATGTAGCGGAGCTGTAAACATGTAGCGGAGCTGTAAACATGTAGCGGAGCTGTAAAACATGTAGCGGAGCTGTAAAACATGTAGCGGAGCTGTAAACATGTAGCGGAGCTGTAAAACATGTAGCAGAGCTGTAGAACATGTAGCGTTGCTGTAAAACATGTAGCGGAGCTGTAAAACATGTAGCGGAGCTGTAAACATGTAGCGGAGCTGTAAAACATGTAGCGGAGCTGTAAAACATGTAGCGGAGCTGTAAAACATGTAGCGGAGCTGTAACACATGTAGCGGAGATGTGGCATATTTTCACAGCTTTGGTGGAAAGATGACGCTCTCTACCAAGCGAAACTGTGAAACGATGGCCGCATAGTTTCACAGCTTCACTATGCATCCTCGCACAGCTTTGGTAGAAAGAAGACTCCGCCAAGCTGAGTTGAGTGCAGCGAAACTGCTCACAGCTCAGCTATGCATCTTTGCACAGCATATCTTCCACGCACAGCTTTGATGGAAAGGCACCATTATTTTCAAACAAGCGAAGTGCATGAATACCTATTTGATCGATGATGTCAAGCAATAAGGTTTAAGGTGGTTGGAAAGTTGTCAATTTCATACAAATCTTTTTCGTAGAACACTCGTAGACGGTATTAATAAAAGTTATGTTTAATCATTTAGAACATTGATATCGTTGTGTTTTATACTATGGACAAATAGCGTACATTACGCGTATCAAATAATATTTACAATTTATAATATAATTACTAAGATAATACGACATTTTGTATGAATAATTTGAAAGGTTTCCACCTTAATGTCATTTACAGATCCAGCGACCATCGAAGTACCTGAGAATACCTCTATAAATGTAATCATTGGTGATTCTATTACACTGCCGTGTGTTGCCCATGGCTATCCGACACCGCATATCACATGGAGGTTTTATAGTCCCGACCCCAAGATTTCTCCAAAGGTGTTAATGTACGTAACTATATTTGGTTTTATATACAATACTTAATATTAACTCCATACAGAAAGTTAAAAATTAGGTAAGTACGTAATAATCAAGTCATGTTTTTTGCAGGCCTCACAATGCAGCGGGTTCTTTAATATTTGAAAGAGTACAAGTCTATGAACTTGGATATTACACTTGTATTGCGAATAACCTCGTTGATTCTTTCAACATAACTTACGAACTAAAAATAAACGGTAAGTTTAATTTAATACAAATTTATGAATATTGTAGATTAGTTTATAAGGAAATAGGTCAAGGGATGTTTTGCTTATTAGGTTTTTTTAAGTCTTCTATCTGTACTAATGATAAAATGAGGAAAGATTAGAGTATGTTTGTGTGTTTGTATTGAATAGGCTCGGAAACTACTTGACCGATCTGAATAATTCTTTCCTATTGGATCTTCTATTATCCGTTATCAACATAGGCTAAAGAAACGGCCAAGTGTGTGTCGGGAAGATTCTAAGGCGGTTCGAAGTTCGCCGCGGTCTTCTAGTCTAAAAAAAATTATAAAAAATGCCAATCATAAAAATCCAACATGTTGGAAAGGACATCATCAGGTTTGGTCCAAAATTTGAAAGTGCCGGCCTTAAAAGAAATATTGCGATATTCTGTTAAAGCCCGACCAGAAAAATAAAAAACCTCGCCATGTTGCGGAAAATCATTGGAATCATTGGAATTTGTACTTGGAACACTGCCAATAAAGGTTATAGTCGATTGCAGCGCCCCCAAACCAGGTTTTTTATATTTCTGTTAAGGCTTTACTTTCGTCATTCGTCATTCTCCGTGGTTTTACTTGACTTCGAAAAATCTGCCTCTTTTCTTTTCGATAGAATGAACTAACGAAAACAAATGAAATGCCCTGCCATAACATGACATTTTATACCTAACCAATACCTAAGTCTTACAGATCACAAAACAACCCGCCGCCGTTACAAAAAAAATATGAACTTTTTCAAATTCGTGGTTACCTTTTTTTTCTATACTGTCATGTTCTTCACCTTAGTTCAATAGCCAAACGTAATAGCATGGTGTCCCATCCCATACAAATAAAATTTTAGTTTAAAAATTGCAATATATGGCGTTATGGTATCGATTTGAAATTAATGTTTACGTAAACGTGTAAATTGTTACTAAAAGTACATGATCTGACTACAAAAAAATCTCATGAGCCTCGGAAAATCAAGCAATTTACTTTGCCCGAAGACTGCCCGAGTTACAGCAGTCGCGTTTCATTGTTTGACGTTGGGCATCTGTACTGTATAGTATTATATAATCTGTAAGTTGATCTAAAGTTGCCATACAATGCTATAAGACCAATCAAAGTTGACTTTAGCTTATTTATTTATTTAATAAGGCTTACCAACTAGGCACATACAAAACACTTCTTATATCACTAGCAGATCCAAATATACATATGTGTCTAAATTATAGGTAGGCACAGCACTAACATTTAACAATTTAAGGTGCTATTAAAGTTAAGTTAAAATGAAGAAATATTTGAGTACCTACTTATCTTCCGTTTGTTAACATTATAAAACTGTACAATAATAATTAAATAATTAGTCCATAAAATACTTGTTTTTATTAATACTAGGATAGAAACATACAGTTTGATCTGTGTTTTTAAATTTAATACCTAATTGATTAAATGATTGATTGATTTTATTTAAATATGTACTTACTTACAAATATTTTTATACATACTTACAAATATTTTTATTTATTACATTCCATTATTAATTTATTAAACAATCCAAATTTATTACATTACTGAATACATCAACATCACATTTCATAAAACAGTCATTATAAAACCTCATAAGACGTGAAAGCGGAACATTACTCCCATAATTATTTCTACTAAATTCGACAGCGAATGGCTTATAATTATGTAATCGCGCTGAAAATCTAGGAACTTTCAGATTTATCTGTGCCAGGAGGGATGGACTGTCCACACCATGATTGAGGAGCTTATATAGGAAGTTCAGAGCCAGGAGTTGATTACGATGACTTAGTGTTGTCAAATGGTAATGGCTCATTCTTTCATCGTAGCTTCTCAATTTATAGTAAAGACCACACTTGTAGGAAAGTCTTTTAAGGAATTTTTTTTGTATGTTTTCCAGTCTCTCAATGTTGTTCTGGTAGGAAGGGTACCAAACAAAACTACAATAATCTATGTGACTTCGAACCAGAGCAAAGTATAGTACTTTCATTGCTAGTATCGATTTAAACTCCCTTGTGTTTCGGAAAATGAAAGCTAATAGCCTTAAGCACTTATTTATGACTTTGTTAACATGACTAGTAAATTTCATTTCGGAGTCCATGATGATTCCTAAATCCTTAACCTCATCCACAGTTTTTAAGGGCTTTCCATCTATGTTGTATTTACTGTTGAATTTATTATATTTGCGTGAGAATTTAGCTTTGTGTGGCAACTTTAGATAGTCGTACGTATGGGTATTGAGTATTGACATAAAGGTATTATAGGTACCTTACAGGAATAGAGCAACTGATATAAGTTGTCCTCGGATAGCACTATATTTAGCAGTGCTATAGATACGGTGCTTCAATCTCCGGATTTAAACTAAGTAAGGAGACAAAGGAAAAGTCGACTCTGAAATTAGTTCATCAAAATATTGAAGGCTTTTCCGGCAAAGAACTAGAGATAGAATTATTTTTGGAAAAATTTCAAATTGACATTTTATGTTTAACAGAACATTGGCTGCGAGAAAGTCAAATGATGTTCGGTTTTGAAAATTATTCTATAGCTAGTGCACTCAACCGAAAGACAACAACACGAGGTGGATCAGTTATATTTAGTAAAAATAGTTTAAAAGTGAAAGAACGAAAAGATATTGTTAGGCTCTCGGTTGAATGTAATATTGAACTCTCTTGTATTGAGTTAGAGAACCACATAATTTTGAGTGTGTATAGGCCCCCTAATGATGAAAACTTTAATACTTTTGAATCCGTGATGGAGGATGCTTTAAAGTTAGTTTTTAAAAGTAGTAAATCCATAATAGTTTGCGGCGATTTTAATGTTAATCTGCTTGAAAAGGATTCCCGAAGTTGTAGATTAATAACCCTTTTTAAATCTTTTAATTTAAAAAATTTGTTTTTAGAGCCAACCAGAATCACAGCAACGACTGCCACATGCATCGACAATGTATTTTGTAACTGTGATTTTGTCGATAAAGCTGTAATTAATTGCTTAAAGTCTGATCATAGTGGCCAAACAGTTAGCTTTCCAGTTATTAAAATAGAACCTAAAATTTCTATACGAATCAGGCCTGCCACTGTTAACAAAATAGAAAAATATAAAGAAACACTGCAACTTAAATTGCCATTACCATATTATCAGCAGAATGACCCAAATACATGCTACAATGAGTTTTTTAATATTTTACAAAATGAATATGACAAGGTTTTCACGGTTCGGAATATTGTAAAATCAATTAAATTTAAATTCAGCGATTGGGCAACAAAAGGAATCCGTAAAAGTAGAGAAACCCTTTTTGGTCTATATGATAAAAAGACCTATACTCATAATGACGAGTTTCTTGAATTTGTAAAACTTTATTCAAAAACTTTCAAGAAAGTCTGTATCACAGCAAAATCACTACACATTAGCAGAAAAATTAAGAGTTCAGATAACAAAATCAAAGCCGTTTGGAAAGTAATTAATCATGAAACAGGCAAAACAAAACCTCGTGATCCAGACATAACTATTCAAACTGATCACGGTATTATCAGTTCCGAGGAGGGAGTAGCTCAGGAATTTGAAACATTCTTTACTAACATTCCAGTAAAGATTACAGAGTCACTAGGTTCCTCGTCTGCTGTGGCCGAGACAATACTACAAGAGAATGTAAATGCCTGCACTTCCGAATTCAGATTTACGCATGTTGACCCTGATACAATTGTTAAAATTTATAAAAAGTTTAATCTCAAAAACTCTGAAGATATATGGGGTATGTCGGTTAAGTTGTTTGGATCTGTCATTGGTGTCCTGTCACCTTACTTGGCATCAATATTTAACATCTGCATCGATCAAGGTACTTTTCCCGATCTTATGAAACATAGTAAAGTCGTACCTCTCTTTAAATCAGGCAATAGACATGATCCCAACAATTATAGACCTGTCTCAATTTTACCAGTTCTCAGCAAGGTTTTTGAAAAGATTATTCTCAATCAAATGCTGTCTCATTTCAATCTAAATAAACTGCTGCATGATCAGCAGTTCGGGTTTACCAAAGGACGCTCGACTACAGACGCAGGTGTTACTCTGATTCAGCACATATTCAACGCTTGGGAGGAGCACCAAAATGCGATAGGCGTCTTTTGCGATCTTTCCAAAGCATTTGATTGCGTTGATCATAAAACTTTGCTGTTAAAACTAAAACATTACGGAATTAGTGGTAGAGCTCTTGATTTGATGGACTCCTACTTAAAAAACAGAGTCCAAAAAGTGCTAGTGAATGGATCTAAATCATCTGGATCACATGTGCAAACAGGCGTGCCACAGGGTTCAATCTTGGGCCCGTTCCTTTTTTTGGTCTACATAAATGATTTGCCACATATGGTACAAAACTTGTCGAACATAGTATTATTTGCTGACGATACTTCTCTGATTTTTAAAGTAAATAGGAAGGACCAAGAACTTGACGACGTAAATAATACCCTTCAACAAGTTTTGAACTGGTTTAACGCAAATAATCTCGCACTTAATGCAAAAAAAACGAAATGTATAAAATTTGTTTTGCCGAACGTACCAATTGTAGATAATCAAGTAATTTTAAACAGGAATAGTCTAGATTTTGTTGATAATACAGTGTTTTTGGGAATAACGATTGACTCTAGGCTGCAATGGGGTTCCCACATTGAAACTCTGGCTGGTAGGCTAAGTTCTGCAGCATATGCAGTCAGAAAAATTAAACAACTAACTGATATTAAAACTGCCAGACTCGTATATTTCAGTTACTTTCATAGTATCATGTCCTATGGTATTTTATTGTGGGGTCGTGCTGCAGACATTGAGACAATCTTTATCCTACAGAAACGGGCAATTCGAGCAATATATGGTTTGCGCTGTCGTGATTCGCTTCGCGACCTTTTTAAGGAAATTAATATTTTAACAGTTTATGGACAGTTTATTTATGAAAACATTTTATATGTAAGAAAAAATTTGTCTTTGTTTCCAAAAAATTGTGATGTCCATAATTACAACACTCGAAACAAAAATAAACTGATATCTCCGCACTTTCGGCTTAGTAGGGTCAACACGTCTTTCATGGGTCACTGTATACGTTGTTATAATAAAATCCCCGAGACCATTTTGAATCTTTCCGAAAACATGTTTAAAACTAAGATCAAAAATGTTATCTGTAAGAAAGCGTATTATAAACTGGATGATTATTTAAATGATCAAAATGCTTGGGTATGAGGTCACTAACTTATAGTTTATTTACATTACTGTAAAGTATCAACTATTTTATTAGATAGACTATGTATTATTGTATACATAACAGTAGCTTAAGAATTTATATTGTAATAGTTTTAAGTCGTGTTATGTTGTAGAGTTTCTGGCCGCATCTTCTCTACAGCGACAACACGTTCCGACGCGGTGGTAGCTTAAAAAAGATTTGACGTTTAATAAGTGTGCTTCAAGCTCCTATATTGAATAAATTATATTGACTTTGACTTTGACTGTCAAATGAACGTTTTTGGATGTTTTCAGGAGACTATTCGCAGGCAAAAAGGCAAATACTGTCTATAATTCTGAGTCTAACGTGAAATCGAGGATAAATTTATGAAGTAGAGTCAGTATATTTCTCAAGATTATCTACGATTTCACTTTAAAATCGTGAATCGTGAAAAATATAATTTTTGTTACGGCGTGTTGTGATCCGTAAAACTTAGGTTTTTAAATTAGTAATTTCGTACCTTACGACAATTTCGGAACGGCAATCGGTAATTTTTTTGGTAATTAAATTGTTCCGTGTCTACAGTGCTATTAATTGGGCACAATTGTTTTAACCCAATTTTTGACTTGAAAATCCTTTATTTTTGTGGGTTTCTATTATAAAAGTAGACCGCGAACTTCTTCGAACCTTAGAATCTTCCCGGTACACACTAGGCCATTTTTAGCCTATGTTAGTCACGGATAATGTAGTATTCTAACGGTGGAATAATTATTCAGATCGGTCCTGTAGTTTCGGAGCCAATTCAATACAAACAATCAAACCAAAAATTAAATCTTTCCTCTTTATAATATAAGTAGGTATAGAAAAAAAAACTGGCGTAGTTTCTTACCAAAGATTCAGAACACTTATGCACTTATTATTTACACTTAAAAAAACTTGTAAAATTAAATGCGTTACATATCAAAGGGGATGGTTCAGACCATGAAACTGGACAACATTCAAACACAGTCAAGATCAGAGGGCCTACCATGAGTTTTCCCTGTACTTTACTACTGTAGTTACGTCGACAATTCGTAGGACAGAAATTAGTTCTCAACGTTACCACTAGGAGCACTGTACGAAATTCAATAAAAAATTGGTGACGTAACTACAGTAGTAAAGTACGGAGAAAACTCATGGTAGACCTACAGGGCCCCTAGACAAAGTATCTTTCGATTAGCGTTCACGACAGTAGAAATCATAAAATTTTATGGACTTGACGTATAGTGACGAAAGCAAACGACACTATTTGTTATTTTCTACTAGCGTCAACGCCAATAGAATGTCACTTTGTCTAAGGCCCCAGCTCTTCTATAGAAAAAATCAATCGCTACGCAAAGCAATTCTACAGAAGATTTTTTTTCTTTCCATTTCGATTTTGGCTCGATAAAGCAAAGTGAGGACGTCTGCGATTGTACTTATGGCCTTAGATCAAAGTAAAATTATTGTATAGGCCTTACGCGAACATTTCAAACCAGAAAAATGAGGCAGAACAAATGACTAGCGTCTTTCGAGCGTCTTCGTCGACGCGACGTTGACGCCGTGGCGACGCGGCGCCAGCACAGGCGTCGCGTTACTGCGTCTCGTCAGTCATAATAGAGAAGCCCGGCGTCGCGTCGACGCTGCGCCGACGCTGGCAAGAAGACGACGCTCGAAAGACGCTCGAGTTCGCGGCGACGTTGACGTCGCGTCGATGTCGCGTCGACGCTGGCACGACGATGACGCTCGAAAGACGCTAGTGTAATGATATCAATGTTACCGTGTAGATGATGAAATATAATTTTCAATTCATTTCATATCAAAGAATAAGGTAAGTACATAACTATGTAATTTACAATTCCAGTAACCATCGAAGCACCTGAGTATCCCGAACGAAATGTAACTGTTGGTAATTTTGTTAAACTGCAGTGTGTTGCCAAAAGCCATCCGGCACCGGATATCGTGTGGAGGTTTTATGACGATTCCGGACTTTTTCTAAAGGAGTTGAAGTACGTAGCGGTTTTTTCACCAAACTACTGGACGTGGAGTCCGCGCTCAAAAGTGTCGGAACCAAAAGAGCACCAAAAATGTATAAAGAGAATCAATTAAGCGACAGTCTTCATTTGATCGAAAGATTATGCGCTATACAGGGTGTAAGAAAAAGTATCATTAACCTTTAAACCGGTTCACTAATGTTTAACACACAATCAATAAGCAAAATATCACTTCTCAAGCAACGTTTAACAATGTTTCATTTCACAAACTAGTGATTTAACAAAGGTGTTCATACACATATTTACTTATCGAAAGTAGTCATTTAGCAAATGCATTGAATTATATTATGTTTATAGTTAAAACAACATTTCAACATCAGTTATGCGACAACAATCTTATTTACCAAATGAATTATTTAGCAAACAACGATAAATCATTTTTTATATCACAAAACGTTATTTGCCATTTTTTAAATTCATCTATACTAAACTTGCTGCAACTTCATTTTAAACTTTAATTTCAAATATTTTAATAATGTTCGTCAGTCTGACGATCGTTCTAGGTCTGACGTGACTAGATTGATGGACCAGACTGACGCGAGAATGAGCGTGTAACACCAGTCTTTCATGGTGCTTCATGCATAAAACATACATGCACGCTAAACCAAGCATACATATACGCAAAAATGCAGCATGACATACTAACTAACCTAACCTAGTCTAACCATTAAGCACTCAAGCAATGATGCAAGCAAACATGCACACAAGCATGCAGACACACAAACATGCAGCAAGCAAGCAAGCATGCAGCATGCAAGCAGGCATGCACATGCAAGCAAGCATGTTGATGCTCCGCTCGCTTCGCTCGCTCCGCTAAGTGTTATACATGTTCTAACCTAACCTAACCTAGAATTCGACAAGCTCCAATATGTTTTTCTCAGGCAGGGGGCTTCCGCCCCCCGCACCCCCCGAGCGGGGGGCGCAGCCCCCCTGCACCCCCTAACATGCAGACAAGCAAACAAGCAAGCAAGCACACATGCAAAGATGCAAGCAAGCATGCACACAGGCATGCAGCAGGCAAGCAAGCATGCAACATGCAAGCAAGCATGCACATGCATGTACAGACAAGACTTCGTGGAAGAGGGGTGCTCTGGTTTGGTTTTGTGAAATGAAATAATGTGATCATCGATATTTGTAAAACGTTGTTAAATTTAGTAATTTTCTGATCAAACAATAAAATGTAAAACGAGTTTCTAACAAAAGATGAATGTTTAAATAACACAGTTTCGTATCGAAGTGTCTTGAGAATGAAATGTTGCAATGTGACAATTTTACAACTGATCACAAAATTAAATAAATGGTTTGTGAAACCTATTCCTACTAAATGATGATTTGTGAAACGACTCATTTTTAGAACGTAGTGTATTTTTTTAAAAATTGCTAAACAACTGTCGTTCAAACGGCAGTGACCCCTTTAAACCACATACTCTAACGATCAAACTGAACGACCTTTACTATGAGAGCAAACCTGACAGCGCAAAAAAGTCTGCTGTTCCATACTAAACTGCAATGCCTACTCGACTAAAATTTATGAGACAGCTGATTTTTATTTTTGTTCTGACACGTTTCTCCCATAGTAAAAGTTGTTCAGTTTGATGGTTAGTGTGGTTTAAAGGCTAATTATACTTTTCATTACACCCTTTATAATTCCGTGCCGCGTTAGGGTAAAAACTACGCAAGAAAAATGAAAAAAAAAATCAGCATATTCAATGTTTTTAGTTGGTTTATATTATACGTAGTATTTATTTATACTACACGTAGCCCAGTCATTTTAAGGTTTGAGCCGGAACTAATTAAGAATTTATATTTTTTTCGGTATATCATTTAAGAGCCAATTTGAGCATAGAAATATTCAAAAATTAAAAAAAAATCGCGTCAGCATCAACCCAAAATTTAAAAATTTGTGTTTATCTCGTTCTAAAAAAAAACTGACTGTAATTTTTTTTTTCACATTTTAAAGGCTTTACCATTATACACACTTAAAACACCGTGTAAATATTTTCGTCTACTTGGAAAGTTTTGAAAAATACATTAGTATTTTCTAAGGAATAACTCATTTTTTATTATTAAATGACTTTTTTATTTCTCAAAACTCATTTACATTGTTGAGTCTAATTAAAATGAGTGCATCGGTATTACTGTTATTAAATTAAAAGCCTTCTGGGAGGTACAATTTGGATTTCTATGTTGCGTAGTGATTTTTTTTTTAACAAGTTTTCAGATAGTCTTTTTGTCACTAAATGGTACTGGTTACAGATTAAAAGTACCATTCTTAATTACTCCCTACCCCTTCTAACAAAACTGCGTAAAATGACTGGGCTATAGGTACTTATTTAGGTTTGTGTAGGTTGTCTCGGACACTTGATCAGTTGATCTTGTACCTTCAAACAATGATAACGCGGGTCTGGTCCCTAGTTTAATGGTCTAAGTATGGTCTAAGGTGCCATACAATAAAATTAATATGGACCTACCTCTTTGTTACTCAAAAATAAAGTTATGTTTTTTTGCAGACCTGATGATGCACAGGGTTCTTTAATCTTTGAAAAAATACAGAAAAATGATCAAGGAATATACAAATGTATCGCAACAAATTTCGGTGATACTGCTAACATTACTTACAATGTCAAAATTAACGGTAAGTTATTTTTTAATTAACAATTAATTTTTTAACTAGTTGTACCAGTGACTTCGTGCGCGCAGGCCACTGAAATAATGTAAAAAAATCAAATAAAAAGAAAGAAATGAAGAGAAGAGAGATTATTGCCATTAATTTTGTTCAATTACCTACTTACTTTGAGTTTTTCAGTTATTTAGCAATTAGAGGAAAAAATCAAATTATCGAATTATGTGATTTGAATGTTATTTGCAGTTCCAGTGGCCATCGTAGAACCTGATAATACCTCTCAAAATGTGACTGTTGGTGAATATCTCATGCTAACCTGTGTTGCCCATGGCGAACCGAGACCGTCCATCAAATGGACATTTAACAGTCGAGGTGCTTCTCCAAAGGAATTAAAGTAAAGTAACTTTATACTTACCTAAATTCATTTTTGAATGCAATACTTTAGATTGGCTCAATAATTACCCCTGTTACTACCAAGTCCTTACTACCAGGAGTAAGACGGGAAATTCATTTAACCGTTTTTCTATAAGTATCTACTACTGGTAGTTAAGACTTTGTAGTAACAACACGGCTAGCATGCCACCCACGACAAAGAGTTTCATCGAGAAAAGCGTCATGCGCGCTCTTTCTGACATACGTAAAATAATAAGGATGGAGGCATTTCTAGATTTTTATCGTTTTCTCGGGGGTGGCATGCGAGGCCTACAGGGGTAAAAAACGAATACAGAAAGTCAATAGGAAGGTACGTAATAATTTAGTAAAAACGTTTTCTTGCAGACCTGATAATGCAAAGGGTTCTTTAATCTTTAAAAATATACAAGAAAATTACCAAGGAAATTACACGTGTACCGCAAAAAATTTCATTAGTTCTTCAAAAATTACTTACGAAGTTAAAATAAACGGTAAGTTTAATATTTTTAGTAACAATTTACGAGTAAGTACCTACATTGAAGACATGTTTATAAGCAAATACGATCCAGCTTACTAGACGCATAGTAAAAATATATTGCTAGAGGGTAGAGGGTAGTACCACAGCATAACTACTTGCGCAGAGCAACGGTGGGGAACTTGCGGGGAAGCGGGCGGGGCGGATTTTCCCAAGATCTGTATGAAGATTTTGGGATCGACTGCGCATGACAAAGTAAGTACCAGGGCTGCCAGATTGTATAATTGGATACAAAAACTGTATAATTGGATACATAATAAATATTTTCAACTGAAAAGCTCTGCTTAAGTCGGTAAATAGCAGAAGAGAAAGATAAAAGCCACTATAATCAGTCACGTTACAATTCAATCGAGCAAAAACATCATGTTTCGTTCAAGTTTTGTAAAATGTTGTCTCTCTCGATTCAACCGAGGCCCAAAAAATGCTGTAAAGTTGATAAAAAATACCTGTTGGGAATGAAAATATCGATCTGAGTTCAAATTAGGTACGTGAGTGATGAATAATAAGAAAAACATTATTTTATTCGTTTCGGAGGTTTTTACACCTGTATGTATCCTGCGAGTCAATTTTGTATAATTTTGGGAACCTGACTGAATAATTGGGTAGATCAACTATTTTTTGTACTCACAGTACTGTTTAAAAAAACAATTTTTTTTTCTTTTTTCCTTGACATTCATTAATTTTGAAAGATAGATACTGTATCTAATGATATGATTCTTCTACACACATGCGCATTACACCATCTGTGTTGAACTACTAGAAGTTTTTAGCGGTTGTCCGATAGACCTAAAAGCGTGGGGACAACGAAATAAAGCGTCCATCGGACAACCGCCAAAATTCAAGTAAAATTCATGTTATTTTGCAAAACCGTGTATTGTATTTAATAAATGCAATCCTTAGTTATTCAACAAACATTAATTTTTGGGGCAAGCAAAACCTGAGCGCCTGAGCCTGAACATTGAGAAAATGTTATGCAGATGACTGGGACTAGGTATGGACAAAAAATAGTTGATTGACCCAATTATAAAAAATCTACTGGCAGCCCTGGTAAGTACCGGCGCGGCGTCTGGACGAAGAGCGTTGCCATACTAGCATAGCATAGCATTTGCTCACGACTATATTCCCCGAGGGGGTAGTCAGATATTCTGAAACCTCAGAACATCCAGTGGTGTTACAATTCGTACATAAATTCCGAAAAACTCATTGGTACGAGTCGGCCTGGACGGGAATAGAACCATCGCTCCCTGCACGGCAGGCAAGGTTACTCGCCACTGGACCACCACGGCTTTTAGTTGCCATACAGAAAGAATATAGTTTTGCTGTGGTAGTATGATTCATTTAGGCGCGACGACGCGCGCGCCCGCGCGACTTGCTTTATACCCATACTTTTCCCATTTGTCGCGGTAAGAAACACGACTTGTCACGAAATTCACCAGAAGTGCTATTCTTTTTTTTTGCAACGTGATATTCAATGATGCGTAATCTGCATAGTAATTTTTACATTTTCTACCGCTGATGTATGACGTGTCGCGAAAAAATCGCTCTCCTTGTCGAAACCCATTTGTTCGACGCCACCACGTAATAGGCATGATGACTAATTTTGGGAAACTGTCTTATTATGTTCTTTCGTATGTACTATTTAAAGAAAAAACTTATTTTTGCAGAAATTGTAGGTCTAGTTGCGAAAATTTTACATTCTTTTGAATAATTTTGATTTTCACGCCAAAACATTCGTAGGTGTCATGGCGTCCGTTGTGACGTCACGCCATTGTAAACACGTCTCGATGCCAATGAACTGTAATATTAGTCTTCAGTGATTATGAACAATAATTCGTTATTTTGTGTTTCAAACTTAGTTATTTTGTGTTTTAAACATGTAGAGGTATAAATGGTGTGCGGTTCCTCTATGTAATAAGTTATCACATCAATAAAAACTACAAGCAAGTTATTTGTTTACGTTCCTAACAAGATAACAATGCGAAATAAGTAAAGTGGCTAACTCTTGCACGTTGAGACCCAGCCTATGTCTACAAATTCTGTAATTTATTTCTGTGAGGACCACTTTGATGCAGGTAATGTAAATTTATATCTTATTATTTTATGATAAATAAATACTTAGATATTAGATTGGTATGCTTTGGTTGATATCTTTATGTACGAAATCATAAGTAGGAGGAAAGTAGGTAGGTATGTATTAGGCTGGCTCATTTTTCATAAGCTAACCAAAAGTTTGAATCCTAAATGAATAGGTTCTTAAGTACCTACCTATAGATTATTATTGTACCTAGGTGTACTTACATGAATGTTTTGATGTTTCTAAATTGTTATTTGCAAGAAATTTTCGCAGCATCCACATGTTCAGTCTAGGTTAACAAAACTGGACAATAGGATATACCTAGTTACCTAGTTTTAAACTACAAATTATTAATAAAATACTGGATAGAAATGATCGGTAAAAGCGCTGCACAAGGGAGACGAACGTTTCATTCAAACGTAGAGAGTATTTAGTAAGTTTATTCCTTGATTCAATCAAACAAAATAACTTTGAAAATTACGTTTGGTTTAGTACTTACACGACGTCGACACAAGGGTATGACGTCATTCGTTCTGATTGGTGTTTTACTTAAAATGGCGGATGGCTAGATTTCGTGTTTTTATTTTCAAAAAATAGGTATAATTGATCTCGCTTCAAATATGAAAATGAATACCTACATTTTTTAGAATTGCTGCACTGTATAATTTCATATTAATATCATTATTTCAGTGATCTTTGTTACTGTCATCATGCCTATTGTACCCCAAT
Organism: Agonopterix heracliana; assembly: GCA_963693445.1. NCBI lineage: Eukaryota > Metazoa > Arthropoda > Insecta > Lepidoptera > Depressariidae > Agonopterix > Agonopterix heracliana. The sequence goes on from OY856321.1 coordinate 9,625,811, forward strand.
TCGGTATGTCAAGTTTTTTTTTGGGGGGCTGAATCGAAAACCATTTCGAGATAATTGTCTGTATAATCATATTTTCTAGGTCAGAGATTTTAAAATGAAAGGATTACAGATATTTTAATAAAATAACGTCGTTTTTCGGTCCTTGGTAAACATAAAATCAACTTAAAATAACCGGCCATTAAGAAAAAAAAATACATTCACAATGTCAGAATTTGACATTTGATGATGCCGTGTCCAAGCCGTGTCTGTTTCCAGCATAGAGTTTTTTTTTTTTTTAATATAGCAGTAGGTCATTTTTCTCCATGGAGTTCGAATTATTTTTTCTCCGCCATTTTTGCACTTTGAGATTACAGATCCAAATAATTTAAAAATTAAATTTATATTGATAAACTCGATTAATCGCAATAAAAATAAAATAGGTGTCTTAAAATTATGTCTTCTAACCGTAAAAAAATATAAAAATGAAGACCAAAAAAAACCTGACTTACCGAATTCAAGCAGTAGGTACCCCATTTGATCGAAAAAGTACGTCGTCGATGGGCCAGTTCATTGAAAGCCGAGTGGTCGATGTTCCGTTTAATCGATGACCCATTTGTTCGAAAGGCCATCAATATTGGTTGAGAAATACAATACCTAATTTGGTAACTGAAAATACGATGTCATAATTTAATCTTAACTATTCGTAACGTTCGCTCTCAGTTATAAATCGGAATTATTTGCTTTACTGTGCCTAACAAAAAATCAATGGGTAATTAAAATTAATTAAATGGGTGTGAAACAGCAGACTTTATTTCTATTTCAGGTGTGCTCCAATAGCTAAAGTTGTATTTTAATCGACGGAAGTAAACAATAAGTAGGTAACCACAATGCCTCAAAACGAAGGTGTTCAATCAGTGCGTTCTGCCAGTGATGACCTATGGTGCGGAAACGTGGACCCTGACGATAGGGCTAGTTCATAAATTCAAGGTCGCTCAGCGAGCTATGGAGAGAGCTATGCTCGGTGTTTCTCTGAGGGACCACATCAGAAATGAAGTGATTCGTCACAGAACTAAAGTGGCTGACATAGCTCAGAAAATTAGCAAGCTGAAGTGGCAATGGGCTGGTCATATCTGTCGAAGAACTGACAACCGATGGGGTGTCAGAGTTCTAGAGTGGAGACCGCGAACTGGTAGGCGTAGTGTGGGACGCCCTGCTGCCCGCTGGACAGACGACCTAAAAAAAGTAGCGGGGAGCGACTGGATGAGGAAGGCCGAGGACAGAGTTTTGTGGCGCGCCTTGGGAGAGGCCTATGTCCAGCAGTGGACGATGATAGGCTGATGATGATGATGATGATGAAACAATAAGTTACTTATAAGTGATTTGAATGTTATTTGCAGTTCCACCGACAATCGAATTACCTGACGAGCCCATTTTAAATGTAACCGTTGGTGATTTGGTTATACTGCCGTGTGCCACATATGGCAATCCAAGACCGTATGTCATGTGGAGGTTTTATAATTATGACGAAGTTCTTATAAAGGAGTTGAAGTACGTTACTATTTTGTTTACCTATTTAGATTTGAATACAATACTTTAGATCTACTCCATACAATAAAATACAAATGTTTAGTTGGTACTTAATAATCATGTTATGTTTTCTTGCAGACCCTACAGTGCAACGGGTTCTTTAATAATTAATAGAATACAAGCCAATGATGACGGCTATTATAAATGTATAGCAAGTAATTTAGCTGGCGAAACATTCATTACTTACGAAGTTCAAATAAAAGGTAATTTTATTTTTAAAAACAATTTATGACTGCCTGTGTTATAAAAAAGAGAGTTTATTAGCAAATACGTTCAAGGTGGGATTATTATGTAGCATCACGACTAGTTGGCAGTGGCCTGAGCAGGGACAACAGCATTAAGGGCGTAACAAACGGACGCTATAATATACAGCGCAGTACAGCGCAGTATAGCGCTATACTGCGCTCTAGAGTACGGTATAGCGCAGTATAGCGCTATACTGCGCTATAGAGCGCAGTATAGCACGATACCGCCGAGGTTGAACTCTTCTAACGCACGAAACATTGCATGAGCACGTCCCGTTCTTGTGCGAGTGAGAGGGGGCTATTGCCATCTGAAAGATACCGGGCAGTATAGCGCAGTATAGCGCTATACTGCGCTATACTGCTTGGTATATTACGTCGCATAGATACAGGATGTTTTACAACCGTCCTGATTTATTTAATTAATCAACTTATTTATTGAATAGGCGGACTAATATTACTTACCAGTTTATTATTATAATGTTAAACAACAAATTTTATATGAGTAATAGTGTCTCAACAACCAAATTAAGCAAAAAAAATCGCCTGTCTCATACATTTGAGTTTAGGAGGCTTTGCAATTTAGTATGGAACAGCCGATTTTTTTCTTTGCGATTGCAGGTTTGATCCCATAGTAAAAGTTGTTCAGTTTGATGGTCTGAACCACCCCTTAAAGTTTCGGAACACAAAAAAAAATCTTCCGGTAGGTAGGTATATTTTTTTAATTTTGGTCTTTATTAGGAAAATCAAATCAAACAACTTAGTAGGATCTACTTTATCATTGTAATTTTTTAAGATAGGTAGACCTTTCACGCGAACCAGTTAAGGCGCGGGCACCTTTGCGTTCATTGGCGGCATACGATCAGATAAAAGGAATCAATCAAACCACCTGGTTTGATTTTCATCCCATCCCATGAACCCATATAACTCATTTAATTGAACAGCCTGTATAAAATTGTATTCCTACATGCGCAAGCTGCCACCGCACTCACGCACACAGACGCAAACGGCAAATTATCGATCTTGATACTTGTAATTTTTTGTAAGTATTTTGTTTGGCAAAGTAAATTGTTTATTATTTGATACTTATGTATTAAAATTTAACTTTGAAAAACGCTAACTTTTAATTAAAAATCCCTGATTGTTGCTGATAAATCAATTGATATTTTTTGTCTGTTGTTTGTACTCGAGCGTCACGCAAAATCAACTGGACCAACGTTATACAATTAAACAATGTTCACCATAGTGAACCATAGGACCCCATAGGACCAAACTAGTGAAAGTTGTTCAGTTTGATGGTCTGAGGCACGACCATTTGATAAATGTAAAGCATTTAAATTTACATCGTGAATAATATTGGTCCAGTTGTTTTTGCGTGACGCTCGAGCACAAACAACAGACTTAAATAAAATCAATGATTTACGAATTAAAATAAGATGTTTTATGTTAATTTAAGTTACATTTTAATACCTAGGTATCTAAAATGATAAATAAACTACGTTGCTAAACAAAGTACTTGCTCAAGAAAAATAATTTAAAAGTATCAAGAAGTGGTCTTCCACGTGGAGTTGACTCTACGGTGGCGTGTGTGCGTGCGGCGGACTGCGGCGTGGCCGAGCCCTTTGTGCTCGCCGCCATTCTCGCCGCCATTGTAGTACTAGTGATGTGCCGAGACGACTATTTTTAGTATTCGGATATTAATATTAATTTATTCGATAACAATTTTCTTATTTCTTTGGTATCCTCATTGAAAGAAGAATCAAATTGGTACCTACTCGAGTATTCAAGTCCATTCTGAGCAACCATCAAACTGAGAAACTTTTTCTATGGAGCCAATAAAGAAATCGCGAATAACAGCAAATGTCATTCATAGAAAATGTCAATAGCTACTCGACCAAAATGTAGGATTTTTTTTCGCGATTTTTTCTATGGAGCCAACAAAGAAATCGCGAAAAACAGCAAATGTCATTCATAGAAAATGACAATAGAAACTCTACCAAAATGTACGAAATAGATTTTTTTCTCGCGATTTCAAAGTTGGTACCATAGTAAAAGTTGTTAAGTTTTATGGTCTGAAACACCCCATCAAGTATTTAGGTAACACACTCAACCATACAGCCTGTATAAACCTACTCTTACTCAATATAGTCGTTTTTCGACAAGAGATAAGAAATTAAAGTTGCAATTTATGTAAGTGCTAACTGTTAGTACCTACTCGATTATTGTGAATCCGAATATTTATTTCGCATATAGTGTACTCGCATTATTACGAAAGCGCATTATTGTAAAGGTATTCGAATCCGAACTCAAGTCCAACCTGTCTCGGCACATCACTAGGGAGTACTATGTCAGTCATTCCATTGATAAATTGTGAGCATCGAGGCGGCAGGATCAAAATCTTTGATTCAAAATGTATCTTTTCAGTAACATAGTACCTTACCAGTGTTGGGCAAATTGTAATTAACTACTAATAAAATTGTAAGATGTAATTAATTACTCGTAATTCATCATCATCATCATCATCATCATCATCATATACTCGTAATTATTGAAAGGTAATTAAATTAACAAATACAATTTTTATTAGTAGCTAGAGTTAACCCGCGACTTCGTCCGCACAAATTATATACCAGATTTTAAATCAGATCATAAGCTATCATTCAAGTTTAGATTGTAATTATTGTTAATTCAAATTGTTTGCTCATTTACTATTTTGGCTGACATTGTAAGGTTTGCGGGTCAGCCATGGATCAGATTGGCACAGGACCGTGAGGCACGGTAAAAAAAGGAGGCCTTTTCCCAGCAGTGGTTTGATATGGGCTGATTTGATTGACTGATTGATTACTTTTTTGGTTCCGATTATAAATGAATGCTTTTTGAAAGTAAATAATGATTGCATTAGCCATTTGATGTTTGAAGGTGGATGATGGATGTTCGGTATTTAATTGTGTAACTTTTAATTATACTAAAATAAATGTTATTGTATTAACAATAAAACTAGGTACTTAGGTAATTCCAATTACTTAATTGAAATTACTTTTGTTCAATTATTAATTCAATTACAAAATGCTGTTTCATACTCTTGTAAATTCTGTGATATACTGTTGTTGGTTTTCCAATATAATCAAAATAAATAATAATTATTTACGCCTAACTCTCTCAGACGGATTTTAAGGGGTTGATCGGACCATCGAACTGAAAAACTTTATGGGACTAACATCAAAATTACAAAAAAACAAATCAGCTGTTCCATACAAAGCTCCGTCGTCCAATGGTTAAGAGCTTAGGCTCTTGACACGGAGGTCGTGGGTTCGATTCCCACAGGAGGCACCTAGTGATTTTTCACTTTGTGCGTTTTTCCCCAGTTTGTTAGGACATTGCAGTCTGAATTCACCTGATTGTCTGAAAAAAAAGATGATTCAATGCTTCGGGTGGCACGTTAAGCCTTTGGTTCCAGCTACTATCTCTGGTGGTAGTAGTCGTTACATAAAAACTACGTCACGAGGCCGTAAGACGGTTATGAATAAACTCTGACACCAGGGCTTGTCCACAAGATAAGAAGAAGAAGACAAAGCTGGAATCCTACTCGACCCAAATGTATGGGACAGCTGAATGGAGTACTATGTTACCGATAGGCCAAATTTAGAAACGAAGATTTGATCCCGCCATCTCGATGCACACGCGTTATAGCGCTATACTGCGCTCTATAGCGCAGTACTGCGCTATAGAGCGCAGTATAGCGCTATACCGTACTCTAGAGCGCAGTATAGCGCTATACTGCGCTGTACTGCGCTGTATATTATAGCGTCCGTTTGTTACGCCCTTTAGTGACTAGGTTGTTTGTTTATTCAGCCATCCCGGTGATGGTAATGATCTGAGATTTATTTCGGTAGACGCAGGAAGCAGGAAATAGGTATTGTCTATAGTAGATAATTAATAATAAAAGATTAAAATATGTTATGCTATTACTTACTTGATGCCATTCTGGGTAAGCCGCTACATCTTTGACCCCATCAGATCTTTGTGCAAAGGACTAGATTTAGGTCAAGAACAAACCAACAATTACCAGATCATTCAGACATGTTCCACTTTATCTTTTGGTATTATATAATCCTATTTTATTTGGTTTCTTATTTTATTACTGGAACATTCAGTAATATTCCACTAGATTTTTTGGATTTTGTAAATTTTTCTACTTACTTCACTACTGGAACATTTCAAACAATTACAAAATACTAAAAAACTAAAACTATAGCATAGTTAATATCAATATCAAACCTCAAGAATAGTAAACATTAAGTTGACAAAATTAGCCTTTCAAAATATTTAAAAACTTTAACAGCATATTTTAAAATGTACTGATTCCGACCGACGATAATTGCTCGTATATTCTTTGTGACTGCTATGTTTTAGCGGCTAATTCTAAACGCATGTGACTCCTCGGAAATGGATATCCAAATCCGAGAGATCTTAGATTTCTTCCCCTCAATGGTATTGCCTTCTTCATCTGCCATGTATTTGAAGGGTGAAGAAAGTAAAAAGTATAGGGGCTAACACAAAAGATCCCACTGGGTCTAAGTGTCGGCTGGCTTGCCAGCCTCCTCAACAAGACAAGATAAGATAAGGCTCAATATTAACTTGCAATTTCCTTTCATTTTCTGTCATGGTGTTCAGTTTTAAATATGAATAGTGTTTTCCCGCGACTTTGTCCGCACAAATTATATACCAGATTTTAAGTCGGATCATAAGCTATCATACAAAAATAGGTTCATCAAAATCGGTTCAGTAGTTTTTGCGTGATGCGCGAAGAAACAAACAAACTAACAATTTTGTCAATATATGGCGCTTCACGTCATTTAAATCGCGCTATCGAGTGTTATTTGAGTTTATATTAAGTGAACCGCAACTTTTTTATTCCTCATTATTTTACGGTTTTTTAATTAAATAAATAAAATAAATAAATGTGATATGCAGTGGTTGATTTAATAACTGAAATTTAGGTACTCGTTGTCTGTTATTAATTGTTAATTATTGGTCATTCTATCAATATTGGAAATAGAAATAACGCACATAAGAATAGACTAGCAATACTAAAATTACTAAAATGTTCTTTAAAGTTTTGAACAATTTTTAGCATTTTTATCCCTTGAGTACCAACCGTTTTTTACACTAGAGCAAACATATTTTTATTGTGTAATTGTAATTTGTATGTTGTTTGCAGTTCCACCGACCATCGAAGTACCTGAAGATCTCAATCGAAATGTAACCGTTGGTCATTCTGTTACACTGCCGTGTATCGCACATGGCCGTCCTGCACCGGATATCACGTGGAACTTTACTAGTTCCGTCACCAAAGCTTTCCCCATGGTGTTGAAGTATGTAACTGTATACTTGTGGCTGTTGCTAGTCGTCCAATAAACGGACGAATAAAATAATTTAGTAGACCGCCTATCGGATGAATGAAATAAATTAGTCATCCTCGAAGGTTATGAATCCAGTGACCATGACCCTTATTTCAAAATTTTGGAAACAGTAAAGATTCGGTTCTGGCACTCGCCAACCGCTGCCGCGGCACGCTCACTTCGCTCGCTCGGCTCGTGCGCTGTGGTCAACATAATCCTAACATGCTCGCATTGAATTAGAACACTATGCTTCTAAATGTTAAAATAATAGTTTGCTTACTGAAAATATGATACACGGACGATCAAACAAAGACTGGCAAGAGATGTCAGACTCTTTTTGAATTTTAAACTTCTTTTTGTTCGGACACTTTTGAGCGTGGACCAATCTTCCCACGCTCAAAAGTGTCCGAACCAAAAGAAGTTTAAAATTCAAAAAGAGTCTGACATCTCTTGCCAGTCTTTGTTTGATCGTCCGAGCACGCGCGAGTTCATGATGGCGTAAAAACATGTAAAAACTACCAAAGAAAAGTGAAAAAATGTGATGGTGTATCATATTTTCAGTAAGCAAACTATTATTTTAACATTTAGAAGCATTTACAAGTATCATTTTGTTTACGAACATAATATTTAATTTTTGTTTTATTTATTGATTATCTGACATCGCGGCCGCCATTACGTCTGTCATGTTTGATGTTCATTTCCACCTTCAGTCGAACCTATGGTGTTAAGTAGGTGCAAGCAAAATTAACCCTTGTGACTAGCTTCATACGATTTCAATTGCAATGTTTTCAGTTTGTTTACATTACTATGCATACCTACATTTTTATAAGGTTAGTTCGGGACACTTTTATCGAGAATTTTGTACTAGGTCTCCATGTTCGTCACTTCGCTCTTTGCTAACCTGACCGTCAGAATCGGATAATGTTGTAAAATCCGTGGCTGACTTAGTAAATTCGATGATGTACAAACAACCAGTACAAGTAATATCATCCGATAGTCGAACGACTCGACGATGGTAGACGATAATTTTATTCGTCCGTTTATCGGATGAATAACTTTATTTTTCACCTCACAAGCTCGGAAAGATTCGGTTTATCATTCGAAATCTGAGTGCAAAAGTGCACTTTATCCGCTAGCGTGGAAAGAGTTTTTAAAATTCGAATATTTCCATAGACAAATTTTTTTTCGAATATTTCTAGACAATATTTGTCTATACTACTAGTCCAGATAAAAAGATAGTAAAAACCATACGTGCGAGAAAGACAAAAAGATTATGTTGCTAACTTGACGAACTTTGCATACTTACATTATGCAATTATTACATGCATTATATTATTGTCTTCTCTTTTTCGCGTTTAGGTTTGTCCTTCAGTATAATTCTAGGAAGAAGTATCAGACAGAACTGGAATACTTTTTTTAAGACGAAACATTTGCATCGGTTTTCTCTTTTTTACGTTAAAAAAATTCCATATGAATAAAGGGTTGGATAGACTTTTGTCTATGTCACCTTTCGTGCCAATGAGACCGATTATCTATAGAAACTTGATATAATTATGTATATACGAACTAGAGTTGTTCATGTCACTTCAATTACTCCTCTCGATAACATTATCGATAAAAATCTAAATCAAAGTTTAAACGTAAAAGTGAAGAAAAGAGAAACTAATGCTATAATAAATTATGAAAAATCTAAACTATTACAAACTGTAACTGAAATGTGTCAGTCTGTACATTGAAGATATTTACAAAAAAAAGATTACGATATGGTTTTTAGGTATCCCTGACTCAAAATCAACCTTTTTTAGAAATGTTGTCTGTCTGTTTGTCTGTTTGTTTGTTTGTTTGTTTGTTTGTTTGTTTGTTCGCGCATCACGCAAAAACTACTGAACCAATTTTGATGAAACTTTTTTTGTTTGATAGCTTATGATCGGACTTAAAATCTGGTATATAATTTGTGCGGACTAATTCGCAGGTAAACACTAGTGTTTATATAAAATTTGTTGCCATACTCAAGCAGTTTATGTCAAAAATGTGACAGTTACGAAGAAAATAGCACATAAAGAGTAGAGATTAAACGATAGTTTAATACTCTTTATGGGCTGACTTTATTTATAAATAAAAAAGGCACCATTTAACTTTTTATTTTATTTACTGATGAAACCAGCAGCTATGCAGGAATGGCATAAGGCATAAAGGAAAGGAAAAGTATCATTAACCTTTAAACTACAACCATAAACCATAATCAGGCTGTTCCATACTAAACTGCAATACCTACCCGACTCAAATTTATGAGACAGCTTATTTTTTTTTTGTTCTAACCGATTTGCTCCCATACAAAAATTGTTCAGTTTGATGGGTAGAGTATGTAGTTTAAAGGTTAATGATGCTTTCCTTACACCCTATATAGACTTAGTACCTATTTATTTGGTATTAATCTCAACTTGATGTCTTCCTGAACACTCTCCTTGGATGTTGACGGCTCAACCAATTCCGGTCTGGAAGGTCTGGAATGCCTTGGAACCGTCTGCAAAATAATAGTAATAAATTAATGTAATGACAAAGATGTAACAATTTTGTATAACTAGGTCTACCAGAATCTCATGGCATAAAAAAGTAAAAAAAGATATTTATTCCACATGGTAATGCCAAACTGTAGTCTGTCTAGTCAAAGTAGGCCCTTCACAAACTGTGACTTTTTGCAGCGATAATTATAAATGCGCGGTTATTAATCGTGTCTGTAGCGATGCGATGGCGTTTGTACCGAATCAAACGCGCGTGTGCATTGCGACAAAGATTGGCAACGAATGACTGATCAAATATTATGAATGTTTTCAGTCGAGGCTGTATTGTGGCTGTATCGCGTTTGCATCGATGCTGTATCGCGACTGAATCGATGCAGAAGCGATGCAAAAAGTCGCAGTGTAAAAAGGGCCGTAATCCAATTACCCCAGCGTTGCTTACTCTAAAATTTTATTTCCTTATTTGCCATCAGATTTTGGTACACCGTGTGCAATTGTCGATAATTAAGTCGTAGTCGTGGGTCAACACTAATGGCATAAAATAGAGTACATAAACTGTCAGTGCAAACGAATTTATGATTTTAGTTTATAATTTCGGTAAACAAAACAGGTTGAAATGATACTCCACATTAGGTAACACATTCACAATGAAAAAAGCTTTACTCTGAATGAATTATTTCATTCATTACCTAGGTCAACACCTCAGAAACAGTAGTCGATTACTTACCGATGGAAAGGTATCTTTTGATTATTTTGTGTTGAAATTCCTCTTCTACTAATACAGCCAGTGGCCACACAAGCCATGTTGCATAAAAATACGCTAACAATATTAATTTTTCAAATTAATGCTAAACTCGTATTTTACTAGCGCACAATAAAATTATGACGTTGGTCCCAATTGGGAACCAATATGACTCGGAAGCTTAATAGATTTATTTTCATGCTCCCTTTGAAAAAAGCAAATTATTTTAATAAATACAGTAGTATAGTAGCTTTGAATTAAATAGCACGCCATCTAGCGAGCGCTCAAAAAGTACAGAGTAAAACGCCATCTTCTGAGTAGGGGCTGTCGTAAAAATTTAGTCTTGTTAAATTCGAAACAAGAGTGGCTTATCTATTCCTGTATAATAGTAGCTTATCTATGCTCGGAAGCTTACTCTTTGACGTTGAAGACGGTGACATTTATCTATGTTTGTCTTTTTTTTCACACGAAGCTATACCATAACCAAGAATGAGAAAAATGAGGCCATAGTTATTTCGTTTTAAATAAAATCGGTCCATTCTTGATCCAACGTCCCTGGTATAATTAATTTAAGTGAAAAAAAAAGAGATTATACCTAAATATAATCTCTTTGAGCAGCAATATCTCTTGTCTTCTCTTTTTCACGTATAGGTTTCTTCCATAGGCGAAGTATTTTTAGCTTACGCTGATAGACGAAACATCAGTGTAACCGCGTATGAGACAGCGATAGTCATAAAATCCTATACAATTTGTATGAAAATAGATGTCTGACTCCGGAGTCAGACAGCCGTCGTAGAACAAAAAAGTGGCTACGTCGATAAGGACAGCAATAAGTAGCGATCTCCTTTTTTAACTAGAGCGAATTTGCTATGTGCATCTCTTACTGAGGGATATGACAAGACACGTGCTTCCTTCTAGTTCCTTCTCTTTCTACGGTTTCTTCTTATTTGCATTTTCATAATAATTATTTTCCCAGTGTGGGATAAAAATATCGTTTAAAGTAATATTTAAAATGCTTTTTAATAATTGATTCATCGTGTTTACCTGAGAAAAGTTATTCCTTTACATTTCCTTACATTTCTTGAATTATTTGCGCATTGTCTCAGTACACACCAGGACATTTTTTATGTTGATCAATTTTTTTTCAATCAAACTGCTACAGGTGACCGCAGTGAGACAGTGATTAAATACAAGAGTACTATATCGCCGCAATAGAATGGGGCAACGTCATGAAGCGCGATGTATCTGATGATGATCTAAAGTCAGTGCTTGCACCTAACATTTTCCTCGCTGTTGTGAGGTGAAAAGTTGTGTGTTTCGCTCGGCTGCAAAATTATTCTGCGTGTCGTACCTTTGAAACCTTCGCTGCACTCATGATTCTATATTTGAACCACTTGCTTCGCTTGTGGTTCAATCCTAGGATCCTTCGCTTGCTCAGGTTTCAATACAAGTACTCGCGCCAAAAAGCAACTTTGCAGCCTAGCATAACAAATAACTATTATTCGGCTGGTTATCGGACAACTAACTTTATTTTATTCGTCCGTTTATCGGACGACTAGACACTTCGACTAACTATTCCTTTTGAATGCAATACTTGCAATACTTTTGAATTGGCTCCATACACAAAATCAATAACCAGGGAACTTAATAATCAAGTTATTTTCTTGCAGACATGATTATGCAACGGGTTCTTTAATCATTGATAAAATAAAAATCAATGATAAAGGTCATTATGAATGTATGGCCAGTAACATCGTTGGTATAGCTTCCATTACCTACGAAGTTAAAATAAACGGTAAGTTTATTTTTTAATAACTCAAACTGAAATTTTATAACTCAAATAGAAAATTTTGTATATAAGTACGACGTTTTAATAAATAAGCGCAAAAACAACCGATTTATAACGAAATAATTGCATTGAGCTAAAATAATGTCATTATTTTCCTAAATAAAATTTAAAGTTATTCGCTTTAAATTATTTTTTATCATTTCAGCAATGAATGAAAGTTGCTCATTGATACATTTTAAGAATCTTGTTTTGGTAGCAAGTAGGGTGATGTACCCACCCATGCGTTGGGCTGACATCGAGTTCAGTTTTTATGATAGGTACTTATTATAAAAACAAAATGTTTCATATTTTGAAAAATTTGAACATAATTCTATTCTATTCTATTGGATTTGGTGAAACGGTAATTTGGCCTGTTTCACCACTTCTGAGTTTCTGAGTAAGTTCTTGTTAGCTTATCCGACAGATATTTTGAGATATTTTGTATGAAATTATGTCAAAATATCTGTCGGATAAGCTAACAAGAACTTACTCAGAAGCGGTGAAACAGGCCCTTAGTGGAGTCAAATTACCGTTTCACCTCGGCGCCCAATGGGGAACTTGCACCAAAATTATAATGAGAAAATAATAATAGTTGTGAATAGAACATTTCCAGACTGAAAGATTTATTCTAAAGTTTACATTTTACTCGGTGTCAAACGTTTTCCGTCCGGAGGGGAGAAAAATATTAATCCTAACCAAAAGCCCTTTTATCTACTCTATGAAAACTTACGATATTAGTTGTAAGAAAAAAATCGAGTCAAAGTGATACTGTAGAACCCCGTGTCTTCGCCTGGGATACCTAACATCGCCTATTTTATTAAAAGTTGAAATTCCCGCCTAGTTTTTAGGGCAGGTTCCACACAAAAATACTAAATAGACAGTGTTTTTTATGCATGACAATATTCTTGCATCAATTGTGGCTAACTTAACGCCGTTTACGGTCAGTGCCGGTATTTCGTTACAGTGACAGCACGTGATTTAGATTACCTTGGCGGAACTTTGTTATAAATAGTGGTTAAGAAGAGATAACGGTAAGTTTTTTCTTGCACTATAATCTACAACTAATGCTCTTTCTTATGGTAGTATTGTTTTTTACCTAACTTCTTTGTATACGTCGCAATCAATTAAAATGTAATTGAGGTCATGTTCTGGCGAGCTTGTAGCTACACTTCGCCTACCCCTAGGGTTGTCAATCCAAGTGTGTGATATATTTCAAATTTCTTTTGTAGTAGTATGGGTCATTCAACCCTCGACGCACAAAGGGGGTCTTACAAGTTTGACCGCTATATGTGTTTTAACATTAGCTATATGTGTTTGTAACATTTCCTGTTTTTTTTGTTGTCGAGTAAGTTAATATGATTTTTGACAGCCCTATCGAAAAAACAGTAAATGTATGAAACTAACTTCAGATCGTAACCTGTCTTCGCCTACCATCGTTTTATTTAAAAATATGCCTAATCTGGGATAGTTAAGGTTCATAATCGAAAACACGCTAAAAGTAATAAGATAGTTGGCGACCACTTCAAATTTTGTCTATAACTAACGCTCCGGCAGTATGTAGGCGAAGACAGGGCATTTTGTCTACACATCGCCTACCACCTTTAGGCTCCAATTGTAGCCATTCCTTAGCGAAATTTAGACCTTAAGTTACGTTAAACTAAAGTCCCATATAGATTAATTAGTTTTTTGATCTTAACAAGCAAAAAAATGTTCAAATCTGGGAGACATTTTCAAAAAACTGCGAAATCCAGGCGAAGTCACGGGGTTCTACGGTACTTTGTTCAATTCAATTCAATTTTTTGTTTAATGGCATCTGATGCGTTATCACAATTCAGCCAACGTCTCGTTATGTGAAGATTATACGTAGGAAAATGATCAGTAGTATTAATTAAGTCTAGAGTGGCAGTTTTGCCAATGTAAGTAGTTTAGAGTCTCAAGTGATTGTTCGGTACTTTGTTCGGAAGTCTGCTGGAAAAAATCTGACATTTATCGAGTGTGAACGTACAGTCAGCAGCAAAAAGATGTGTGCACTTTTACGTCGTAGTATAAAGATGTATACACTTTAGTACTACGCGTAGTACTAAAGTGTATAAATCTTATTAGATCTAAGATTATCTTAAAGATGTATACACTTTAGTACTACGCGTAGTACTAAAGTGTATACATCTTTATAATACGACGTATTAAAAGTGTAGGTATTCATCTTTTTGCTGCTGACTGTACATTACGGGTATGCGTGGACCTTGCGCGCGTCGCGTGCTACCTCGCCCCCGCCTACGTCCGTACCACTAGGGCGCGCCGCGAAGCCGCCGAAGATGACGGCCTATAATCGTATTCCTAGGTACATAATATGTAGCTTAGAAAAAGTATATGTCTAGAATGAGCCTCACTGTTTTACCGTATAAAACAAAAGGGGCCAAGTTTCATAGGTTGGTGTGCGTGAGGCGCCATACAAATTATATGTGTGCGTGTATATGTATAGGGTTTAGTAGCCAGTACTGGTTCCAAGTTCGACGCTTTCGTATCTTCGACTGTCAATCTTGACATATAAATTTATCAAAGATATTATGTAGTATGAAAGCGACATCTTAAAATTATTAAATTAAAATTTCTATACAGAAGTGCACTCCATAATAGCCAAAAGCTCAACTTTAGGTAAATGTGCATCATATTATCCTATCTCTAATTATAATACAACAGCCGGTAAACAGCAACATGCTTGGTCGATTAGAGATCCGCGTGTTGCCACCTTCAATTTGGACAAGTCACTAGAAGTACCATCGAATCTCGCTAGATTATGAAAAATCTACTTACTATTTGGTATCGGTTTTCGTCAGGTGGTACATGACAAGGAATAACTTACTGTGATTTTAATGTTATTTGCAGTTCCGCCGACCATCGAAGTACCTGAGGATCCCTATCGAAATGTATTCCTTGGTGATTCTGTTATACTACCGTGTGTCGCCAAAGGCATTCCGCCGCCGTATATTAAGTGGAGGAAGTATGACCCGAAGACCGAAGTCTATCTAAATGAGTTGAAGTACGTAACTATTTTGTTTACCTATTTAGTTGAGAATACAATAATTTAGTTTGTTTGGCTCCATAGGTACAATAAAATCAATGTGTAGTTGCTACTTAATAATCATGTTATGTTTTCTTGCAGATCTTACAATGCAACGGGTTCTTTAATCATTGATAGAATACAAGCCAGTGATGATGGCTTTTATGAATGTGAAGCAAGTAATTTAGCTGGCAATGATTTTACTAGTTACGTAGTTAAAATAAACGGTGAGTTTGTTTTTTTTTAACAATTTAGGTAGAGTAGGTACCTACCTGAATAATACAAAGATAAGTTTATAAGCAAATACGGTCAAGGTGGGAATACTTTGTAACATCACGACTAGTTGGCAGCGGCATGAGCAGGGACAATGAGATGAGTGAGTGGATTCTTTATTCAGCCGTCCCGGAGAAGGTAAGTTGGTATCTGAGATTTATCTAAGTAGACGATTAATATTAAAATATCAAATCTTAAGTTATTACTTATTTACTTAAATTTTTTAAACTGACAACATGGCCTCTGAAACATAGACACTTGATATTCGTAGTATGAAGGTATCTAATTATTGGAATTAAAACTAACGCAAATATAGTAAAATGTTATGTAACCCTTTAATCAAGTCTTTGAACTTTCTTATGTTTTAAGTTTTGTCAACTGTGAGTCAAATCAAACAAAATAAAAAAAACGAATGTGCTTTAGACCACACGACTGAAGTAAAACTTCCGTTCGCCTCACCCGATCACATTTTTAGTAACGCACGCATTCCTAGCTTACCTACTGCCCAAGTCAAGCGTGCGTAAAAACCTTAACGTTTTCCTAACCTAAAAAATTATGTAATTTGTATGCTATTTGCAGTTCCACCGACCATCGAAGTACCTGAGGAACCCTATCGAAATGTAACCGTTGGTGATTCTGTTACACTACCGTGTGTCGCACATGGCCGTCCGGCACCGGATATCACATGGAACTTTACTAGTTACGACAACAAAGCTTCTCCAAAGGTGTTGAAGTACGTAATTGTTTTGTTTATTAAAGTCATTGGTTTACCTATTTAGTTTTGAATACAATACTTTAGATTAGTTCCATTTAATAAAATCAATGTGCAGTTGATACTTAACTATCATGTTATGTTTTCTTGCAGACCTTACAATGCAACAGGTTCTTTAATATATGATAGAATACAAGCCAATGATGACGGCTATTATACATGTATCGCAAGGAATTTCGCTGGTAACGATTCCATTACCTACGAAGTTAAAATTAACAGTAAGTTTGTTTTTAACTAGTGTTTAACCGCGACTTCGTCCGCACAAATTATATACCAAAGCTATCAAACAACAAAAGTATCATCAAAATCGGTTCAGTAGTTTGCGTGATGCGCGAACAAACAAACAAACTTGTCAATAGATGGCGCCACACGTCATTTAAATTGCGCTATCGAGTGTTATTTGAGTTTATATTAAGTGAACCGCTACTTTTTTATTCCTAACGATTTTTACGATTTTATAATAAGTAGTTAAGATAGCTCAAGTAAATATGTCGTTGGCATTCATGTTATGTTACCTGAAATTCTACAAATAAAATTTTAAATACAGGGTCCTTCTTAATATGCTAACGGTTTTTTAAAGGGATGTTCAGATCATGACCCTGAACAGCATTCTAAATGGAACCAAAATCGAAATAGCGAAAAAAATACTAATGTGCTATACAATATTTTGCAATTCAACGTGACGTAAATGAATGAAACAGCTGATTATTTTTCGCGACTTTGAAGCTGGTCCCATACAAAAAATTGTTTTGTTTGATGTTCAGGAGTGCGATTTTTGAATCTAATTCGGTGTGCTTAGCAGTTGAAAATGACAAAATCACTATGGAGATACGCGATATAATGACGTAGGCTATGGAGTATATGGAGAGCGTCCGAGGTTCACGAAAAGCACAAACCTCGGAAGGTATGCCTCCATATTCCAGGTAGAGGTATATGCCATCCTAGAGTGCGCGGAGGCGAATCTGCAAAAGCGCTACGTCAACCATACTATCTACATAAACTCCGATAGTCAAGCAGCGCTATTGGCGCTGGCTTCGGACACAATAAGTTCGAAGCTAGTGGACAACTGCTGTCTCTCCTCAATACCTTAGGCGCATTGAAAAAGGTCATTCTAAGATGGGTTCCTGGGCACTCGGGCATCGTAGGCAATGAAAGGGCCGACGAGCTGGCGAGAGATGGGGCTAGTGGCACGCAGTATGGACCAGAGCCGTTCTGTGGAGTCCCTAAAAGCCTGGTCAATTTAACGCTTAGGAACCTATGTCTGAAAAAATCGATTAATCACTGGATGAATACGACAGGATTAAACCATTCCAAGGCACTAATTGCGGCATTCGACTGCAAAATGGCAAAAGAGAGAATCGCGCTCAGCACGACAAACTTGCGCATTATAGTAAGGGCACTGACGGGACACTGTAGGCTGAACAAACACCTTACGACCCTAGGCATAAGGGACACGAAACTCTGCAGATTCTGTCTGGAGGAGGACGAAACCCCCATTCACATCCTTTGTGAATGTGGCCCACTAATGCACAAACGATATGCTCACTTGGGTAAACACTCTGTTCATCCGAGTGAAGTAAAATTTTTCACTGCTAAAGAAATCCTACAATTCCTTAAGGAAGTGGGTATTAGCAGTGAACTGTAACTATTGTGGCGATCACAAAAGATCTACATAAGGTCGAAGTGATACTAGTCTGGAGAAGACTCGAATAGCCGCTTTACACTAATAAAAAAAAAATGGAGATACGCATCTTTCTACTGCTGATTTGACTTTCAAAAATCGCACTCCTGAGTTATGATTTTTTAAAGTCAAATCAGTAGTAGAAAGATACATATCTCCTTAGTAATTTTGTCATTTTTAACTGCTGAGCTCACCGGATGAGATTAAAAAATCGCACTCCTAGTTATCTCCTTAAAAAACCGACAGCATATTAAAAAGGACCGTATGTAGGAACATCGGATTTCAGGTTTGCTCCAATAGTTAAAGTCTCATACAAAATCTTATCTTTATGTCCGTATGACTCATATAATTTTATTCTCGTCTTAGCTAGACTCATATATTATATTGGGTGGCACGAATATTTTGTTTTTGATACCTAATCTTAGTCGTATTTGGTACTTAGTACTTTTTTCTGTCTCCGCAATTTTTGGATCAAGTTCTGTTAAGATATCAATGGTAGTGTATTATATTAAGTAGTATCGCCTTCAAATTTACCCTGTGTTTTATGAATGATGATACATAATTTTCAATCTACGGAAGTACACGAAAAGGAATAATAACTTATGTGATTTGAATGTTATTTGCAGTTCCACCGACCATCGAAGTACGTGAGGATCTCAATCGAAATGTAACCGTTGGTGATTTTTTTACACTACCGTGTGTCGCACATGGCCGTCCGACACCGGATATCACGTGGAACTTTATTAGTTTCGACACCTTCGTTTCTTTAAAGGGGTTCAAGTACGTAACTGTATAATTCGTTTTGAATATAATACTTTAGATTGGATCTATATAAAAAGTAAATACCTAAGTAGGGTACGTAATCAAGTAATGGATTCTTGCAGATTTTATAATACAACGGGTACATTATACTTTGAAAGAATACACGACGATAATCATGGAAATTACATTTGTACCGCAAAAAATTACGCTGGTTCTTCTAACATCACTTACAAGGTTAAAGTAAACGGTAAGTAGGTCTATCTATCTATCTATCTATCTATCTATAACGTCGCGCCTTTTTCCCAACGGAGTAGGCAGAGACCAGAGCGCGCCATCTACTACGATCCTTACAAATCTCTTTTGCTTCATTCACATCCATACATCTCTTCATACATGCCCGTCGGTTTTGAGTACTCCGCACCTCCCCTTTTTGTAGGACGCAACTGATTTGATCAGAATACGTCCTACGAGGGCGCCCTCTACCGACACTTCCACTCACTTTAGCTCCATATATCTCTTTCGTACTTCTGCTATCACTCATCCTCTCCACATGACCAAACCAACGAAGCATACCCTTCTCTATTCTTGTCACAACATCTTTAAGGTAAGTAGGTATATATTTTAATAAAAATTGTTGAGTACTTAAAAACCGTCGGGGTCATATTATACAGGGTCCAACTTAATATGCTGACACTTTTTTAAGGGGATGATCAGACCATCAAATTGAACAACTTTCTCAGAGTCCCGTTGCAGGAATTGACCCGAGCACACGTCTCGCGTGGTTTTCGCGCGTCGCGTTTTTGCCTGCCACGAGGCTCCGCAATCCTCAATCTCTTCTTGTTCTTGAACAAAAACAATCCCTGAGTTTGGGATAGATACTCCCAAAAATTACACTTGACACTGGCGGAAATGCGGTGCTACGCACAAGCAAAAAGCCATATATTATAAATATATATAATAACTTTCTCTATGGGACCAACATTGAAATCGCGAAAAAAACAGCTGTCCCATACATTTGGCTCGAGTAGGTTCAGGTAAAATTTTTCAGTTTGATGGTCCAATCATCCTCCTAAACAACTGTCAGCATATTAAGATAGACCCTATACACGGGATGTGTTTATTGACGAAACAAGTTGTGGATGAGTAGTATATTTTCGTTGACGAAGCCTGTCGTGGATACCCACTTTGTGTTTTTATTCCATCAAAAACATAACTTGAAAAAAAACAAGTCCCGCAACTCAGTTCTTCTACCGTAAAAAGATGTGAGATACATGACTGTATTACATGCTATTGCCAAGTTAATCTTTTTATTTAAATCCTTAAAGATTTTTAATATGGTCACTGATATGGTCACCATAAGATGTTGTTAGGTTAGCTAATTACGTAATATATTATACGCTATTATAATAAGATACCAGAGGATATTCTAAACTTGCCAGACAAAAAGTTTAAATCCCATGTTAAACAAGTCCTCTGTAAAAAAGGTTACTATAAACTCGATGATTATTTGAATGACCAAAATGTCTGGTCTTGACAATGTTACACTATGTAATTCAATATTTGTACTTTGTATATTTTGTTTTGTTTAAAAGAAGTGTGTTGTAGAGTTTCTGGCCGCATCTTCTCTACAACGGAACACCTTCCGAAGCGGTGGTAGAATCAAAAATGACGTCAGAAAGTTATCTATGTGATATTATTTTGAATAAAAATTTTGAGTTGAGTTGAGTTGAATAACTGAAGACAGAAGGGGTCTAAGACGCTATAATCCGGTTGCGGCCGTTTTTGAACACGAACAATACATGAAAAACTGTGTTTTAAAGTCTGTAATGAAATTATGTGTTATTTAAGGATCTGGCGGATAGGCGGATAGGCTCTCAATAACACGATTAGATTAAGTTTACCTACGCGATAGAAAAAAATCCCAAAGATACCCCTTTTTGTTATGTTTTTTCAATACTATGATTAAACTGCTGATATTTAACTTTTTATTCTTGTACTTACCTAAATACATTAAATATTTCTAGTGAAATTAGTTAGAAACACCCATGAGCAAAGATATTGATGAAAAACCCGATTTTTTGCGATCCTGCTTTCAATTGGAGCGGGATGGCTAATTGAAAACTTATGCTTGCAAGAAAGAGACGCTTGCGCGTATAAGAGGGCTTTAAGGCGTATCAGCCGTGGACCACTCTCCTCTCACTCACACTCCATACTAATCGATGAGAAAGAGCGCTTGGCTCCGGTCAGAATTTTGCTGTTTTCTTTGAAAAATTCGATGATTTTTTATTAATTTCGAAAAAGTAAAAAAACCACATCATTCTAAATTGTATTGTGAACAATATAGTAAATTTTCATTTTGTTCCGATTAAAAATGTAAGAGTAAAATGGAAACTGTTACAACTGGAAAAAAAGGGGTGACTTTAGAGTCCCTTTTCTTCGGTTTTATTCATTAAAATCGATTTCTAGAAGAACCACATCACTTCTCATATCCTGTAGATGGTTCAGTTTAAATTTCAGCTCAAAAAGTGCCATAGTTAATTAAAATGGTTACAAAATTACCCAAAACCGGCAGGTAGCCCCTTAAGCAGGGACTGAAAAATCAACCGTCTTGATATTACATGTATCTCACAACTTTTTACGGTGCTGTAGAAGAACTGAGTTGCAAGACTTGTTTTTTTTACAAGTTAGCTATGTTTTCGATGGCATCTCATTTTTGTAGATAGTCCTAATTTTTTACACTCTGCAAATGTAACTTTGAAAGCCTATATTTAGTTATTTATGCAGTTGGTGTGTCTAGAAAACTGGACCGAAATTGCAAAGAATTTTAGTTTTTCCTTGATTTATACACTTAACACTAATTGTATTCTAAATTTGAAGATTCTATGTCAGCTAAAAGTGCCTTAGAATTTTGATGATCGGTCCGTCAGTGAGTGAGAAAATTAAGAAACTTTGACTAGTTCTAAATCTTAAACTCAGGCTTCTGGTTTTGTCAACAACGAAGAAAGGGGGGTCGAAAATGGCCTGAACTGCTTCGAGGAAAGGATGATGGTACGGCCGTGCCACTTTTTTGCACGACATAGCGGGGGCACTGCCGTGCCCCCAGATAAGCAAATACTGGAATAAGGTGGGAAGTTTGCTTTTCAAAAAGTTTTAATTAGATAAGTACTATTTTTACCCGACTGCGCCTAAAGGAGGGTTATGTTTTTCGAGTATATGGTATGTAAGTATGTATTTATTTTTGTTTGTATGTCCATTTTTTTGGCACGCTTTACAGCCTAAACAGTTTGATGGATTTTAACGTAGGTGGTGTCGTTAGATTTAAAAAAATTATGAGAGTGTCACACATTATTTCAATGTGGCGCACCAGCGATTAAAAAAAAGAGCTAGAGGGATAAAACATTTTTTTTGCATAAAATTACAATATGGGTAGGTATCAAAATATGAAAGCTAGTGAAGAGAAAATGCCAAATCTAAATCTATTATTTTACTTTTATGCAACATTTTGAAACAAGACTGAAAAGTATGAAATGTTTTTGCTTTCAACAAAGTATTAGCATGTTGTCCGAATACCAAAAGAAAAAAAAGAGAGAATACACTGCGTACTTCTTTTTTAAATTATCTTTGAAGTTTTAATTTAGGAATTATTAAAAAAACCTAAAATTCTAAATTACTCAAAAACAGCTGTTAACATTAGCATAAGGCAATCTAGGGCTAAATTGATAGCTTAATTTTAATGTCTCTACTATCAAGTCCTCAAAGGAATGTATCGAATTACCAGTAACCCTGTATAATCACATTCATAGATGCACTACGTATAGACGGCAATAGGTGCTGCCTGCTCGGCGGTTGAATCAAGACTCACTGTCACTGAGCAAGTAATCACTCATAGACTTAAACTCTTGCGATAGACTTGCTCTTGCATAGAAGCAACATGTTACACTTGAATGAGGTGTACGCACCTGATTGATGTTCCCGAGTTCACTTCGTCACTATGGCAATGACAGACCGCAATGTGTCATTTTGTGTTGTTTTGTGTGACCTGCTGTTAGTTTGAACGAGCTTGTCTATCGCTAGAGTAATATGTCTATGTAATCACTACATTTTATCAAGATTGACTTCACTCGCTCCATAATGGCCGCCATATTTATACACTTGTCATAGCTGATTCAGTATTGCCAGCTGATAGGCGACACCTGTTGTTTGTCTATACACTAAACGATCCGCGGTCTGCGCCGTAGAAAGAGAAGGAACTAGAAGGAAGCACGTGTCTTATCATATTCACTCAGTAAGAGATGCACATAGCAAATTAGCTTTAGTTTAAAAAGGAGATCGCTACTTATTGCTGTCCTTATCGACGTAACCACTTTTTTGTTCTACGACGGCTGTCTAACTCCGGAGTCAGACATCTATTTTCATACAAATTGTATAGGATTTTATGACTATCGCTGTCTCATACGCGGTTACAGTGATGTTACGTCTACCAGCGTAAGCGAAAAATACTTCGCCTATGGTCTGCGCGAATTTTCAAATACTCGGCGCCGTCGGCGGCGCGGACAAAGCGGCCCACCTCTCTGTGTGATAGTGCTGATTATTTTTTCGCGATGTCGAAGTTGGTCCCAAACAAAAAGTTTTTCTGTTTGATGTCATCCCTTTAAAAAACCATCAGCCAGCATATTAAAAAGGACCCTATACTATATAGGCACATGGGATTCCAGGTTTGCTCCAATACCTAGTTAAAGTTGTTTAGTTTGATGTGTAGTGTACCTACTTTAACATAAATACTTACTATAGACTCCAAGTCTCATACAAAATCTTATCAAATTTTTGTCTGCAGCTGACTCATCTCATGACCCACACAAATCAAGAATGCATGCTATTGGGTGGCACGATCATGTTGCTTTTGATTCATAAACTTAGTCATATTTGGTACTTAGTACCTACTTGATTTGTCTCTGCCGTTTTGGGATCATTGATTGTGAACCTAGTTCTGTATATTGTATTAGATATCAATGGTAACGTATTATTTTAAGTAGCATCGCCTTCAAATTAACCATGTTATTATTATAAAATTGAAATATAATTTTCAATCGACGGAAGTATATGAAAAGGAATATGTACCTACTTACATGATTTGAATGTTATTTGCAGTTCCACCGACAATCGAAGCACCTGAGGAACCATATCGAAATGTAACCGTTGGTGATTCTGTTACACTACCGTGTGTCGCACATGGCCGTCCGGCACCGGATATCACGTGGAACTTTATTAGTTACGACAACAAAGCTTCTCCAAAGGTGTTGAAGTGCGTAATTGTTTGTTTACCTATTCATTGCCCAGTCATTTTACAGAATTTTGTTAGGATGGGTACGTAATTATTAATGGGACTTTTAAACTGTAACCTGCACAAGTGACAAAAAGACTATCAGAAAACATAATATGAATAAAAATTCGCTACGCAACATATAAATCGAAATCAGCGAGTTTCCAACTAGTCAAATTAACAACTCTTTACCAAACGTCAAAACGCGTGTTTTGTATGAAATATTGTAAGTACTAAAAATGTATACTGGCGTCATTGTTTTACATCGTCGTTTTGATACTTTTTATAGTTTTTCCAGTTATTAAAAATAGTATTCAAGCCACAGAATTACTCAAAATGTGAGTGTGTGTTATTTTTAAATGGTTTATTTACTGAGCGTCTAAAACTAAAATATACTTGAAGTACTTATCTCAGAAGGAACTTACTTATTACAAAAGATACATTATTTTGAGCAATAAACTAAGAAATACAATTTAACAAATTGGGTTTTGACTACAAAATACTAATGTATTTTTTAAAGCACTCTAAGTAGACAAAAATATTTACATCATGTTTGAAGTATATACTACGTATTAATAATACAGGGTCCTTCCTTTTACCTAAGCTGACATTTTTATAAGGGGATGATCAGACCGACAAACTGAATAACTTTCTCCAATGGCACCAATATCAAAATTGCGAAAAAAGAATCATCTGTTTAACTCAAAACTGCAAACCTACTCGAGCCCAATGTATGGGACATACAGGGTCCCTGTATGTGCAAAAAAAAAATTACCGTCTGGTTTTTAGGATAACTGCTAAATTTTAAATGTTGATCTCTTGCTGACGTTATCAATTTTTTATTTTTGGTATAATTTATAATCTCTAATTGGCTTTTAAATACTATACAGAAAAAAATTATCAATTAGTCCGAGCTTAAACCGTAAAATGACTGGGCTATTGTTTAGAATACAGTACTTTAGATTGGCTTCATACAATAAAATCAATGTGTAATGTGTGTTTTCTTGCAGACCTTACAATGCAACGGGTTCTTTAATCATTGACAGAATACCAGCCAATGATGACGGCTATTATAAATGTATAGCAAGAAATTTCGCTGGCAATAATTCCATTAAGTACGAAGTTATAATAAACGGTAAGTTTATTTTTAATAACAATTTATGAGTATCTACATATCTGTGTTATACAAAGATAACTATAGTAAGTATAAGCAAAAGGCCACTTTGATTTTTGATAAGTTATAATTAGAAATGTAGAAAGTTATCAATGGTTTGGTAAATTACGTGTACCTATTTAAAATTCATCTGACCAATTCCATTAGACGTTATAACTAAATTTTTTAAACTGTATTACTTTTAATCGTATTTCCTTTGATAAGTTATAGTTATCTTAACCTTAAGTTATAAGTTAACTATAACTTATATCTAAATTGATTTACTAAATGCTGGAAGTGTATGACAGTGTCAACGTCAAGTACGTTGACACTGTCATACACTTCCAGCATTTAGTAATTGTTATATTGTGTTATTTTAGAAAAGTCCCCCTAATTGTGTGTTTTCAAAGCTTTTTTGGGACGTCTTTTGGCAAGCTGTGTTATTATACACTTGGTTCTTCTTGCTGTTATTATGCTTGTTCTATTTTTGTACATGACAAGTAATACTTAATTATGTGATTTGTATTTTATTTGCAGTTCCATCGACCATCGAAGTACCTGAGAATCTCTATCGAATTGTAACCGTTGGTGATTCTGTTACACTACCGTGTGTCGCACTTGGCCGTCCGGCACCGAATATCACGTGGAAGTTTTACAGTACCGACCCCAAAGCTTCTGCAACGGTGAAGAAGTACGTAACTGTATTATTCGTTTTGAATACAATAGACATAGACATAGACATATATTTATTAATAATTTTATTTACAAGTCATTTTATTGTACCTTATGCGTAGGTAAACATTTCATTTTAAAACAAAAAATAATAATAACAATAATTATAAATAGGTTCAGTAGTTTGGCTCAATACAAAAAATAAATAAGTTGGGTACGTAATCAAGAAATGGTTTCTTCCAGACATGATATTGCAACGGGTTCTTTAATCTTTAAAAGAATACAATTCAGTGAAACCGGATATTACACTTGTACAGCAAGAAATTTCGCAGGTTCTTCGAACATCACTTACGTAGTTACAGTTTACGGTAAGTACTTTTAGATTTGTAATGGCAAGTAATTTTCGAAAATTTTACACTAACATCCGTAAGATCAATGCCGGCAACTCCATCTGCGGGCCAAGTCCAGACAGGAGTATTCGCCTCTCTTGTCAATGGCAAGTAATTTTCAAGGCAGTAAACCACAGACTTATACAGTAAACTAACAAGCAGCTACTTCCTGCACAGCTAGGTACGCAGTTTAGAAAAAAGTAAGTAAATAAAACATTATTCTGATTTGATTACATTTTCTTGGATTATTGTCGCTCGACACTTTCAACGTGTTTTAGTAAAGATGCCAGTTGTGAATGGTTTTAAGTTCTGTTATTTTCTTTAATGGTACAGTCAAGAGCAAGTGGAGCTTGACATCACCAGAATAAGCTGAGCTCTGATTTGTGTATACGCGTCATACAGTACGCGGCCGGTCCAAAGTGTAAAGTGTAAAGCTTGATGTGCTCTTGACTGTACCTAGTTTATTTGTTGTTGGTGAATTAAGGCCTCCGCACATTGCAGCGATATTATCGAGCGATTTTATCGAGCGATATTATCGACAGCGATATCGCAACACCTTACACACTGCAGCGATTCCGCGATTCGCGTCACGCATGCGCCCAGCACTGAATGCAGTCGAAAGTGATTGCGTCAGGTTGCGATAATATCGCGGCAGTGTGTGGGATCGAGCGCGTCCCCATACAAAATGTACTGATAACAAATATCGCAAAATCGCAGTGATATTATCGCTCGATAATATCGCGGCAGTGTGTTGGATCGCACGCGTCCCCATACAAAATGTACTAGAAATAAATATCGCAAAATCGCTGCGATAATATCGCTCGATAAAATCGCTGCAATGTGCGGAGGCCTTTATGGGTATGCAGGTGCAGGTACGTGCGCGCCATCTACTGGCACGTCCCCTTAAGACGTAACAGATTGACAATTTCGTTCTCTGAATAGTGGGCTCGGTGGTGTAATTGGAAAGCACGTTTCCCCGGTTTGGAAGATTCAAGTCAAGAGGGTTCAAGTCCCGCCCGAGACAAATTTTTCAATCTTTACTTTTTCAATGTTGTCTGAAATACGAGTACAATTGTTTTTTTTTTCAGCTTCTCCTATGATTATTAATACATCACCTGAGAAAGAGTTCGTTGGTGTATCGGGAGATTCGGTCCTGAAAATTCCTTGCCAGGCCGTAGGTAATCCGACTCCTGAAATAATTTGGAGTAAAAATGGATCGAATATTGCTTCTGGTAAGATTAATTATAATGGTACTAGATGACGGCGGCGAACTTCGTTCCGCCTTCGAGTCTTCCTGATTCACTCTTGGCCGATTTTTAACCTATGGTTCATCACGGATAATGTAGCATTCTAATGGTGAAAGAATTATACAGATCGGCCCAGTATTCAATAAAAAAATCTTTCCTCTTTATAATATTAGTATAAGTACAGGGTCCAACTTAATATGCTGACACTTTTTTAAAGACATGATCAGACCATCAAACTGAACAACTTTCTCTATGGCACCAACCAACATCGAGATCGCGAAAAAAAAAATTGCCTCGAGTAGGTTTGCAGTTTTGTATGGTCTTTTCATATTATAAAAGTCAACTTGAAATATTAAAATGAATCGTTTTAAGGTGCTTTCAGTCCATATAAAACTTTGACGCAGAACACGCGTAGACGGTATTAATAAAAGTAATATTTTGTACAGGATGAAATCGATATCATTAGCATCCTTTGAAACTAAGAGTCTACCCATCAAACTGAAAAACTTTTATTATGGGAGCAAACCAATCGAAGCAAAAAAAATCTGCTGTCCCATACATTTGAGTCGTGTCGTCAGCGGCGGCGGGTGCAGTTTAGTATGGGACAGCAGATTTGTTTTTTGCTCCGATTGGTTTGCTCCCATAGTAAAAGTTGTTCAGTTTGATGGGTAGACTCTTAGTTTAAAAGGATGCTAATGATATCGATTTCACCCTGTAGGTATATGGAAAAATAGTTCAGAAAATCTAGATTGCGCGTCTGAAATAACATTTGCAATTTATAATGTAAGTAATTACTTTACGAAGATATTTCTTACATCGTGATAAGTGCTTTGAAATTATCGTGCTTTGATATTCATACAAAATTTCAAAACTTTATAACTTCGTAATTATGATACCTATATATTGTAAATGTTATTTGAGACGCGCAATCTAGATTTTCGGAAGAATTTTTCCATATACAACGTGTTAATGAATTAACGCAAAACTAGAAAGCAGTTTGTTTAGAATCAAGACCAGAATCGAATCATCATGTTTCAGCGTAGGTAGGTATTTTTTTTCAAAATCTTGAATAATTTGTAAAATATAAAATTCAAGATCTCAAACCACCGCACGGGCACACTCACCCTACTTACTACTAAACCAATATTCTTAAAATGTATCTTGCACGTTAGCGCTTTCATTCATTGCTGAAATGATAACAAATCATTTTTGAGTCAAAACTTAAAATGCGAATAACTTTTAATTTTTAAGTATCAAAATAATTATTTTCAATCGAATTATTTTGTTATAAATCAGTTGGGGTGTATGAGGTTTTGCGCTTATTCATTAACACGTTGCATAAAATATTACTTTTATTAACACCGTCTACGCGTCTAACTACCGCCTTAAAGTTTTGTATGAAATTGACTACTCTGAAACTACCTTAAATTATTAAATAACTACTGTAGTATATTTTTCAGGTTCAACATGGTACCATATTGACAGAGACAGCGGCACTTTAACTATTAAGAACATAGACAGCGCTTCAGCCGGTGACTATATTTGCACAGCACAAAACAAACTAGGAACAGACAAACATACTTTCGAAATCAAGGTTTTAGGTAAGATTAAGAGTGTACCTACTAAAGTAACATTTTCCGAAAACTGTTGTCGATTTTACTTAATATTAATATTATTGAGTTAATTTTAGACTCACCATACCCTGCATCATATACGTTATCAAGAAACGTCGAAGAAGGAAAATCGGCATCAATAGCTTGTCCTGTCCTTCATCAGAAAACAGACCTACTCCGATGGTTTAAGGTAGGTATTAAATAATTTCACTATGACCGTAAATGAAAAAAAATCCTATCGATTTTTATCAACTATTCAATAACTAATAGGTTGTTAACGGAGAATGTTCATGGGTTGACAAAATCACTCGAAACTTTTTCACACCTACACTAGTTTTTGTTTTTAAAAAGACCAACAGTTTTGATTTTACAAGCATTTAAAAATCCCGTAAATTCCACCGGGGGCCCGCGAAAACCTTCTGTTCTGACGTCACGTTCTGATTCTCACTTTATACCGCCGTGCACTTTCGTAGGTGCGCTCAAAGATTACGCGATTTAGGTGCGCCACACAAATACGGAATGAGCGATTCTTTCTAAATTAAGTTCCTAAAAAGATCGACAGATGGCATGTTTATCGCTCCATAGAGCCGTTCGCGAGGTCCTGTCAAAATCTTGTCAAGACTGGACCTGCCTTTTTTTTGGAACGCCAAGGGATCTAGCCCATACAGCCAAGTCAGGCGTAAAAGTTTCGAATTTTCGATTAAAATGATTAGTAAAGCCTGACCAGGAAAATAAAAAACCTCGCCATGTTGCGGAAAATCATTGGAACTAATTTTTGTACTGGGAACACTAACATTAAAGGTGACAGTCGATTGCAGCGCCCCCAATCCAGGTTTTTTATATTCCTGGTCAGGCTTTAAATAATGAAATATGCCATCAAAATATGCGTTGGCATCTCTTGATCATCTTTTCCCTCTTTATTATTTTAAAGAAACACGTTTTTGAAATTTATAACGTTTATTCGCACAGTAGCGCCATCTATCGATCCCTTAAAAAACCAAAAGAAAAACGCCCATTTCGATCCAGAATTCCAAATCAGGATTACGACTCCGTATTGATTTTCCCTCTTCCGAGGGCTTCCCTCGTATGCCGCAATCCGTGGCCGCCATGTTGAAATTTTTTGTTTCGCAACCGATTGCTACCAAATCGATATACAGGGTCCTTCTTAATATGCTGACACTTTTTTAAGAGGATGATCAGACCGTCAAACTGAACAACTTTCTCTATGGGACCAACATCGAAATCGCGAAAAAAAAATCAGCTCTTCCATACAAGACTGTAAACCAACTCGAGCCAAATGTATGGGAAAGCTGATTTTTTTTCGCGATTTCAATGTTGGTCCCATAGAGAAAGTTGTTCAGTTTGATGGTCTGAACATCCCCTTAAAAAAGTGTCAGCATATTAAAAAGGACCCTGTATCAGGGTCTACGAGGACTATAAACCAGTACCCGTTGTCAGATTTCAAAAATCGCACCATTACAGACATTTTTTTTTTTAAATAAGTACCTATTATATAAGGTCATTTTTAATTAGTTGGCGAAACTGAACCAGGACACTTGTTAATGATAACAGATTACATTATCAATGTTGATAATGGTATTGATGATTAACAAAATTATTATCATAGTGCGAAGGTACGCGCAGTGCATACAGTAAGCGGGCGCGGTTGGACATTGACCTCAGATTCATGTGATCGAGCGGGAGGTCATTGTCACGCAATTGTACTCAGTAACATATTATTATAATACTAAATGGTTTCGCTAATTAAATTTAACCACATATTTTCAAAAATTTCTTTCTCAGTTGTAAAAACGCTAATTAGAGTTAGTCCTCTATTAAATCTCTTGCTAGCTTTTTCAACGTCAAAAATACAAAAAGTGACAGCAAGAGTTTTAATGGAGGATTAACTTTAATGAGCATTTCTGCAACTGAGTGTCTGTTTTGTTTCGTGAAATTATAGGATGGCAAGGAAATAACAAGAGGAGAGTTGACCTTGATGGATATTAAATCATCAGACTCTGGCGTCTACATATGTCGTGTGAGCGACTTCTTGAAATCAACATCATGTAATGTGGAAGTCACAGTTGGATTCAAGCCAAGATTTCTTTCGAAACCAGATAAACTTATACAGTTTGAAAAGGGAATCACAGCTGTATTGGATTGCAGTGCTGAAAGCATACCGGCTCCCAAAGTAAGGCCCACTGTTTATCGTCGTTGAAAAGTAATAAGCTTTATAATAATCACTGATCATAATTTTAGATAAGTTGGTGGCAGAATGGAGTTCAAATAAGCGAAAAAAGTATGAAGCACATTTTTGAGATGAAAATTCAAGACAGAGGACAATTATTCGTTTGTTCGCTGAAAAATAATTTTGGAAAAGTAGAACGATCTTTTGAAATTTCATCAAAGGGTAAGTTATACAGGGTGGATTTTTGAGACGGGGCAGTAAGTGCAGGTACCTTAACCGTTGTAGCTACAGCGAAACTTTCTTAAGAGACTATCCATAACTTTTTAAAACATTTCGAACTGCATTCACAGATTTTGAAAAAAAATTACAGTCACCAAGAAAGTTGTCAATTTACACAAACACTTTTTTGATGCCAATCGAATCCGTTTCTTATATGGATCAATTAACTCCATCGGAGAGTACTAGAAATGTCAGAAATCGCAAAAAACTTTTCCCATACATTTCGTATGAAATGAGACTCCAACCTACTTTTATAGTATGGGCCAGGCCGCTAAAATGTAGAAGAATGCGATTTTTGAAAGTCACACGTTCGTAGTTAAGGTACCTGCCCTTACGGGCAGTAAAAATACACCCATATCAGTAAGCAGGCGATGAGTTTTCACCGTAGGTACATACTTTACAACTGTAGTTATGTCACCAATTTCTTATGGCAGAAATTCGCTTTCAACGTAACCACTAGGAGCGCTGTACGAAATCCCGTACAAAATTGGTGACGCAACTACAGTAATAAAGTACAGTGAAAACTCATGTTTGGCCTACAGATCGTAGAATATACCTAACTATCAAACCTGTCCCCAATTTTCTAATGATTTATGATTGTTTACTGTTTTCAGAATGCCTGTTACGTGTCGAGTCTGACTTCGAAGGAAACCAGCCCCTTATGCTAACATCTGATTTAAAATTGCCTTCATTTGACCATATCGATGGATACATGCGGCTGTTCTCAGGCGATAAAGTAACGTTACAATGCCCGAAAGGTTTCCAAAACTTTGAAGGAACTGAACTTTTCGCCTCTTGTGATCAAGAAACCAATTTTGTATATGACGGTGTCAGCTACAAGTTTTCTGATTATAAGTGTAAAGATGAACATGAACCTATCATAAAAGAAACAGGACATCCTTGTGCTCCTGGCAAAAACTCGGAAACTATCAAAATAGGTTACGAGAGTAATGGAGAATTTCGTGACGTATACGAAGTTTGTCTTGACAAAGATAATAATATAACACTTTATACGAAAATAAACCTAAATCGGCCTCTATCAGATAGTGTATTAAATGGGACGGAGAAGTGGTTCGACAGTCATTTGAATCCATTTGACTACGATACAATGTATGATTGTGATCAGCAGAATAAAACAATATCTTCATTGTTGAGTAGACCATTCCGTAGTTCGGATAAATGTTGTTTCTCTAAAAGACAATTGGTGAATCCTCGTGATGTACCACTTGGTCTTTCTCAAATAGCTACTTATAGTTATTTGAATGTCGTTCCTCAATGGAGTACTTGTAGAGAGGTGGTAAGTGAAAATTTTTCATTTATATAAGTTACCACTCAATATAGTGCATATTAAAACCAAACAATCAACCACTTCCAGAAGAATAATTGGGATTTATTGGAACGGGGCGTACGACAACTGGCTAAGTCAACAAATCACAATTTGTTGGTGTGGACTGGAGCGTCAAAGCAACTTCAATTAAAAGCAGCTTCCAAAAAGGACACTTGGAAGGACATATTTATCAAACAGTATCCAGTACCAAAGTACTTGTGGAAGGTAAAATATTGATATGCATCTAAACTAAAACATTAATTCATCGTTGGCACTCCTGTAACAAAGTACTTATAAGATAATAGTAGGGGCGCTTCTAAGAAATCGCGCGATGCGACGGCGATGCGGCAAGATGGCGGCCATGCTAAGGGTTGATAATATCATGTTCAGAGGATATAAAATTAATACCTTTAAGATAATCAATATGAAATAAGTCTAATCATTTAATATTTTATAAATTGGTAGTGATCATAATACCTACCTAGGTATTTATCTTTGTTATGAACTATTATTAACGTTTTTATTTCAAAGTTTTATAAGAAAAAAACGGATCACTGCCGTTTGAACGACAGTTGTTTAACAATTTTTAAAAAAATACACAACGATCTAAAAATGAGTCGTTTCACAAATCATCATTTAGTAGCAATAGGTTTCACAAACCATTTATTTAATTTTGTGATCAGTTGTCAAATTGTCACATTGCAACATTTCATTCTCAAGACACTTCGATACAAAACTGATTCATCTTTTGTTAGAAACTCGATTTACATTTTATTGTTTGATCAGCAAATTACTAAATATAACAACGTTTTACAAATATCGATGATCACATTATTTCATTTCACAAAATCGAACCAGAGCACCCCTCTTCCACGCAGTCTTGTCTGTACATGCATGTGCATGCTTGCTTGCATGTTGCATGCTTGCTTGCTTGCTGCATGCCTGTGTGCATGCTTGCTTGCTTGTTTGCTTGTCTGCATGTTAGGGGGTGCAGGGGGGCAGCGCCCCCCGCTCGGGGGGTGCGGGGGGCGGAAGCCCCCTGCCTGAGAAAAACATATTGGTGCTTGTCAAATTCTATGTTAGGTTAGGTTAGAACATGTATAACACTTAGCGGAGCGAGCGAAGCGAGCGGAGCATCAACATGCTTGCTTGCATGTGCATGCCTGCTTGCATGCTGCATGCTTGCTTGCTTGCTGCATGCTTGTGTGTCTGCATGCTTGTGTGCATGCTTGCTTGCATCATTGCTTGAGTGCATGCTTATTTGCTTGTTGCTTAGGGGGCAGAAAGGTAACATCAAAACTGTAGGTTATGGTTAGACTAGGTTAGGTTAGTTAGTATGTCACATGCATGCTGCATTTATGCGTATATGTATGCTTGGTTTAGCGTGCATGTATGTTTTATGCATGAAGCACCATGAAAGACGGGTGTTACACGCTCATTCTCTCGTCAGTCTGGTCCATCAATCTAGTCACGTCAGACCTAGAACGATCGTCAGGCTGACGAACATTATTAAAATATTTGAAATTAAAGTTTAAAATGAAGTTGCAGCAAGTTTAGTAGATGAATTTGAAAAATGGCAAATAACGTTTTGTGATATAAAAAATGATTTTATTGATTATAAACATGTTACAGCCATGTTGTGCTATTTCGAATCAAATTAAAGATTGAAAAATTAATAATTAATCATTCTGGGGGTTCACTAATGTTTAACACAAAATCATTAAGCAAAATATCACTTCTCAAGCAACGTTTAACAATGTTTCATTTCACAAACTAGTGATTTAACAAAGGTGTTAACACACATATTTACTTATCGAAAGTAGTCATTTAGCAAATTAATTGAATTATATTATGTTTATAGTCAAAACAACATTTCAACATCAGTTATGCGACAACAATCTTATATACCAAATGAATTATTTAGCAAACAACGATAAATCATTTTTTATATCACAAAACGTTATTTGCCATTTTTCAAATTCATCTACTAAACTTGCTGCAACTTCATTTTAAACTTTAATTTCAAATATTTTAATAATGTTCGTCAGCCTGACGATCGTTCTAGGTCTGACGTGACTAGATTGATGGACCAGACTGACGAGAGAATGAGCGTGTAACACCCGTCTTTCATGGTGCTTCATGCATAAAACATACATGCACGCTAAACCAAGCATACATATACGCATGCATGTGACATACTAACTAACGGCAGTGACCCAATTCTGGGCTATAGAAACAAAAAAAGTGGTAAAAAAACCAAAACGAGTAACTATATGCGTTTTTATGCGATTTGGAAGTAATTTTTTAAAACTTTGAACCTCAATATCTCCGAAACGTTACACCTTAGGACATTTTTTTTTTCATAAATATGTAAGGTAATATTAGCCCTAAAATACCCACAACATTTGGCACCTGGCCGCTTTAAAAATAAAAAGACGCCACCAAGACTTACCTACTCATACAAGAATTACTAATAGGCCTTTGTCTGAAAATTGAAAACCCTGTGCATATCTGAAACTTCTCAGATACTTTTTCGGTAATCTCTCATGACCCTCTAGCCCCTCAGCTATTCAGATTACGCCCTGAATATGACAGCGTTCAAACCTTCTAGGCACCCGTACCATTTGTACCTACATAAAATTTATTAATATTTAAACATCGACCTAAAACTCTATGGACACAGGGTCTAGTACAAAATTCTTGATAAAAGTGTCCCAAACTAACCTTATAAAAAATATTGGTATGCATAGTAATGTAAACAAACTGAAAACATTGCAATTGAAATCGTATGAAGCTAGTCACAAGGGTTAATTTTGCTTACACCTATTTAACACCATATGCAGCTTCGACTGGAGGTGAAAATGAAAATCAAACATGACAGACGTAATGTCGGACGCGATGACAGATAATCAATAAATAAAATATTATGTTCGTAAACTAAAGGATACTTCTTAATGCTTCTAAATGATAAAATAATAGTTTGCTTACTGAAAATAGGATACACCATCACATTTTTTCACTTTTCTTTGGTAGTTTTTACATGTTTTTACAACACAGAACGCCATCATGAACTCGCGCGTGCTCGGACGATCAAACAAAGGAGACGTCACTCTCTTTTTGAATTTTTACCTTCTTTTGGTTCGGACACTTTTGAGCGTGGACCCATCTTTCATAGTGTTCTAATTCAATGTATTTGTATCATTTATTTCAGGTAGTTCAAGACACAACAACGAATGAGTCTTTAGCTATCGTCCAGTCAAATGTTCCTGATTTGATAACAGAGAACGCTTTATCACAGATAATATGCCATAAAGATATCTGTCGCGATGTGAAATGGATGAAGATTAAAAACTGGTATTTGCGGTATGTGAAGCTAGGGTACACATTCTGCTGCAGTATTAAAGAATTCGAAAAAGCTTTTGGTTACGAAGGTATTTTCGATCGTGGAGAGGGGAAGGTTCTTTACAGAGGACATTAAGTCGACATAACATCATTATTATGATTAATTTGAATATGAATTATGATTATTTATAATATAAATAATACAAAAAATGTATTTGTAAGTAAGTATCACATATTTATTAAATGTATGATACTGTTTTTTTTTTTCGTTATTGATTGAATTAATCTTTAACAGACTTACTTGGTTTTAATTAATAAGCTGTTAAGTAACTGCCGGTTTTGACAGAATTAACAGTGGTCGTTGGTTCCGCCAACTGTCGTAAAAAGAGTCACATACCTTTTTGCCCATCGTACATGCAACTTGTTATTTATTTTTATTGTATATAAACTAGCTATAATCTTTATGTATATGAGGCTAATAAAAATCTATTCGATTCTATTCTTACGACTGTGCCACTTCGACCATCGCTGATCTTTTGTGAACGCCCCTTCTACAGTTCCCTATTAATCCCTATTTATCCTATACTATACATACAGCCGTAGAAAGAGAATAACTAGAACGGGCATTAAATAATAATAGTCGCGAAAACGACGCTTATACGCTAATTACGCCGAAAGAGCGAGAGAAAATCTATGTTGTTTTTCCCTTTCTGCGTATGCGATATTTTTGTTTGACTTAAGTAGTTGAAATTGCATACAAAACCTTGCAATTAAGTCAAACAAAGGCACAATTTCTGAAGTTTTTTTTGTCATAATCTCTATCCCTTTCCAGTATAAGCGCTCAGCGAATATATAAAATACTCAATCAACGCCGTATACAAGCGACTCCACCTGCTGCAGGTTCTGCGGGGAGGAAATGGAAACTCCTCAAAATGGAAATTGCGAGGAGGAAATCGAATAGGTTATGAGTTTAGTATGGGACAGCTGATTTTTTTTGCTCTGATCGGTTTGCTCCCATAGTAAGTATAAGTTGTTCAGTTTGATGGGTAGGTAGAGTATGTGGTTTAAAGGTTAATGGTTATTTTCCTTACACCCTGTATAGCAGTTAGAAATCGCAGAAGGTTTTTAACAGGGAGGTTTTGTCTTTCATCTGGAGTCAGTACTTGCCAAGATTAATACTTCGTTTGTACATTAGTGCACCACAATCGCAGAGAATGTGCAGGGGAGTTTCCAATTCCTCCCCGCAGAACCTGCAGCAGGTGGAGTCGCTTGATGATACTGATGATGTTAGTGTTTAATTTAGATTTAATTAATATATCTAATAAATGCTGTGGGATTCTGCATTTTTATTTGCTTTATGATTAACAATGACTTAATTAACAAGAATCTAAGCAAAATGAATAAAATGAGTGCTAATATAACTTTAAATTTTAGGCGCTGTCTACACGAATGATATGATAATATCGCTGCGATACTATAACTAGTAATCTGTGGTGATACTCTCGCCGGACCACTAAATTCCATACTTAAATATTCGATTCCACCGCGTTAAAATCGGCTTGTGGTGATTATAATATTATAGATAGCTTTACATTTTAGTATGCAATTTGGTGGCTCGACGAGAATATCGCTGTCTAACGAAGTGAGCACAGCAATTACCATCTGAGCACTGACGTTCTCGTGACGTCACCGACCTCACGTTATCTGAGACTAGATTTGACTGGCGAAAAATTGGAGTAAATCAATTTTAATGCTTATAGTTTAATGAACAATTTTAATGCTTATACTTTAATGTTCAAGTCATGGTAACTAGTTCTTCTATTAGTAGTAACTAATAGAAGAACTAGTTAACATAAGCATTAAAATTGTTCATTAAACTATAAGCATTAAAATTGTTTTACTCCAATTTTTCGACAGTCAAATCTAGTCTCAGATAACGTGAGGTCGGTGACGTCACGAGAACGTCAGTGCTCAGATGGTAATTTTGGTAAACAATACAACAGCTCCGTTAGCCCAACAAGTCCCGCGGTCACGATATCGCCCGATATCAATTGTTTAATCAATTGTTATCTTAAGCTGGGATGCGAGCGGTTAAGTTTGGTTGAATTGTTATCATATACTTATAAAATAGTTCCATGCCTGACTGACAGACAAAGCGCAGTGTAAACCCGCTGAAAAGCAAGCTATAGCTAGCTAGCAATAGCTGAGCTAGTAGCATAGTTTCTACTAATATTAAGACTATTACCATTTTAATTTTAGTTTATTTTTGTTTTTTTTGTTTCTAATAATTTGTATCTGAGCTATGTAATATACTGTTTGCCTATTATAGAACCTATAGAATCTTTTATGTCATCTAAAAATCACTTTTGGTTTATGTGATGTAGGTATTATTTAAGTCGTGTCAATTCATGTACTTATCTGGTAAATAAATAAATAAAATAACTTAGAAAAAGTATATGTCTAGAATGAGCCTCACTGTTTTACCGTAGAAAACAAAATGGGCCATGTTTCATAGGTTGGTGTGCGTGAGGCGCCATACAAATTATGTTTGTGTGCGTGTATATGTATAGGGTTTAGGAGCCAGTACTGGTTCCAATTTTTTTCGACGCTTTCATATCTTCGACTGTCAATCTTTACATATAACTTTATCTAAGTAAAATAAGTATTTTGGATTCTATGGAGGACGTTGGGGTGCATTAAGAAAGGATTTTTCGATACCTATTCTAATTTCACGCCGACAATGTCGCGGGCAAAAGTGAATATAGCATAATTGCTATGATAGTTTCAACAGGGTACCTAGTTAAGTAACATTAAGTTCATGGTTCCTACGTACCTAAGTGTAGGTACTGAAGAAGGGCCAAGTAAAATGTACCCAGAACTTAATTCCGATTCAGAATTACGATTTCGTACGGATTTGTGATGATCCCCTTCATAATTCCGTTTGGAATTACGGAGGCATCAAATCCTATACAAAATATTCTTCGCTACGTTTCGCTTAGACCTAACATTAGATCCACTCGTAGACAACATTTGTATTCTATCCCTAGTACCACCATCAATGTATCTTATAATAGTCCTTTGATTCGCATGTGCCGGTTATATAATGATTTATTTATTTATTTATTTATCTGGTCTGCCAACAGTTGTTACATCAATTCAATCACATGTTTGGTTACAAAAAGTTCTAGTCTAAGATGTACAACTAATTACAGGCAAACACAACATGCAAAAATCAAGTTAACATAAAGAAAAAGTTTGTCTACGGCGAAGGTATCGCAAAGTAAAAATGAGCTTAAATCTACTTATACACTGCACTGTTACAGATTGGGTACTGATGGAAAATTAAAAAAACATACGAAAAATACAAAAGAAATAATAATTGGGCCAATTTAAGGGTAACTAGTAAAGACCAGGACTATCTAGATACAGCAAGTATATCATGATCATTGTAAGAGCCTTGATATATTCCATCAAAGCCCAGGACAGTACGCAAGCTCTGTTAAGCTGCTGATGCGCCAAGAACTATAGTGTTTTGCGTTCATTTTTAGTATGTAATAACAATTTTCTTTCATTTTCTCGTAAAATAACATTATTAATGTATTCATATACCTACCTAACTCTTATATTTAAAAGTTTCATTCAACAAATGTAGTAAATTCGTATGAATAAATTAGAATGCTGTGCGCAGTCATTATTGAGGTGCAAATTAGATGTAATTTAATTTTTATTATGTTTAAGATCGATGTATCAGTTTGTACTTTGTTACTGCGCCAAATAAATAAAATAAAATAAAAATAAAATAAAATCCTAAACTCCGAGTCGGAATTCCTTAGGTGTGGCAGGCGTTAGAGATAAGATTAATTTTGAGTGACATTGACATAAGTACCATTCGGTATGTCTAGTCTTTTGTGGTCTTTATTTATAATTTTTCACGGGCAGAAGACATTATTTTAGGAAACAAACTAAATTTTTCTTGTGTTGCATCTAGTTTATCAATAAAAATTTCATTTTTTATCTCCACTTTATCTCTAAGTAAATGGTAATAAAAGTGGTCGAGGGAAAATCATTCGAACTCCATGTAAAAAAACGTTTTCTTAGTTTAAAAAAAAAATCACCTGCCTTTTCTTTCTAACTCTATGCTGGAAACAGAAACGGCATCATCAAAATGTCAATTTCTAATTATTGTGAATATATTTTTTTCTTAATGGCGAGTTATTTTAAGTCGATTTAAAGTTTACCAAAGAGTTTACATGTCCGACGAGTGATTTGTTTACAAACCGCGGTTGTAAACCACGAAGGTGGTTGGCAACCGTGTATTCTGTACTTTATCCCTAACGCTTGACCTTGACAGTGATGTGTTGTACAACCCCTCCCTCCCCTCTTACTGTTAAAATACTGGAGTAAAAGGTCTGCACAATAATTTCTCTTGGTAAGCCTTTTATACAATAATTTCGAAACCCTATCATATCATTTATATCGAGGGGTATTCCGATTCGTTCTTGACCAGTTTTTTTTTATGTCTAGGTAAGCAAGTACCGACTTAGTTTAATTTGAGAATAAATAAGATTAATTTTAAAATCTGAGAAAATTATAAGATCGATCCTAAGTATAATAAATTACGAAAATAACAATCGAAGTAGACAATTCATCTAAGGTTACGGCATTGACAACTGCCATTACCAACTTTACACGCACACTTCCCTTCCAACGTTGATGAATTATTAAAATAAAATAATAAAGGTTGGTCATTCATTCATCACAGACCAAACTAGAAACCTCTCGATTGAAATATGTATGTCACAAAATAATTGAAATATGCTGGAAAATCTGTAAATTAATAAAAACTGTTTCAACATCACCAGTTTATTTTTCAGCTCAAAAAGGACAA
Source organism: Agonopterix heracliana (assembly GCA_963693445.1). Classification (NCBI taxonomy): domain Eukaryota; kingdom Metazoa; phylum Arthropoda; class Insecta; order Lepidoptera; family Depressariidae; genus Agonopterix; species Agonopterix heracliana. The sequence goes on from OY856321.1 coordinate 9,667,077, forward strand.
AAAGTGCCATAGTTAATGAATAAAATGGTTACAAAGTTACCTATTTATAAAGCTGCTCAAAATACAAATTAAAAGCTTTGAAGCCTTTGAAGAGTTGTAAACCAATTATGTACAATTATTTTGGCATTTGCATTCAAATCTAAAACAATAGTGATGATAATGTATTGTTTCACTGGATATTAGTTATCAAGGGTGTTATTTGAATGTGTAGTCCATTATAATAAAATTAACAGGTTACGTTTATTATCTTCACAAAAATTCCTTTATTACTATTTAAATTGTAATGTTTTCATGGCTTATTACAAAATTTGCTAACGTTCATACGAAATAAACCAAATTCAGACGAGACTAGATGATAAAACAAACGACCAACCTCCGATAAAGGTATTATTTTTATTATTGCATGAAATGCAGAATGCTCACAACATTGACGTAGAATACTATGGACGTTGGGTCTAGTACAAAATTATCAAAAAAAGAGTCCGAGACTACCCTACACAAACCTACGTACGTGTATAGTAATATAATAATTGAAAATGCTGAAATTCTTCTTCACTTTGCATGCGCTCGCGTTCGCGTCGTCGACCGTTCAAACAAAGACTGTCGCGTAATTAGGTCTCTTTATTATACGTTTTAAGTCTCTTTTGGTACGGACACTTTTATGCGCGGACCCTTCGTCCAGCAGAAGTCAATGGCTCACAACTATATTTCCGGAGCATGAAGTCGAATATATTCTTAATTATAATAATAATCAATCATCGTAGTTACATTATTTTGCACCAAACACAGAAAACTATAGATACGTAACAGAAAGAATAGAATAGAAACTGTGATATGACAACAGGAGATATAAAATAAGGCAATATTACATCTAACATCCTGTAATTAAATCGGTGAACGAAGACAGAAAGGCGTCGGTGGTTCTAAACGATTTGAATTCGTAAATAAATATATATAATAAATATATACTTTAGTTACGAAGTAGGTACGGATTAGATTTCGAAAGAATTTCACCATGTTTTCCACTAACTTAATTTTGCGTTTACATTTGCCAACTGTAGATCCAATGACACCAGTACTGGTAGCATGTTACACGTGATACGGCTGTATCACGTCTTTTATCTCGTTCGTTCGCGAGCAAATGGAAAGAGAGCGAAGGTGTGATAGCTGTTACTAACACTTTTATGGACTAACTGTCTGAAATAAAGAATTATTATTATGTATCTCTGTAAAAAGTTTACTCACGGGCCGTAGCCCGGACCTTTGGAAGGCTTGCGTGGGGACACAGGTCCAACACGTAGAGGCCCCTTTGAGACACTTTTATCTAAATGGAATGGGATGCACCAATCATGGTCTATTATAGCGCTATATCACGGTGTCATGCTACCTATGCAGGTGGCTCAGTGCCTTTTGGCAAGCTTTTCATTCTTTTCGGTCCATCCCAAAACCAAATAAGTTGAAGGGATAATTGCGACCAAAGCGGCAAATATTAACTAGAGATGGACTGGGAGGCCTATTTAGTAGGTCGTATCAGGTTTCATGACTTGGAAGCTCCAACCTAACTCTTGGTTGATGAATTTCTGTCTGAGGCCTGTTTTACTACTCTAATTTCGTAACTACATAGTTTTCTTAGTGAGGCTTCTATGTTCTCATGTTACTTGTTTACAAAATAATTTATGTTTTGTTAAACTTAACAATGAGATTGCTAAGTGAATATAATCAATAAATGCCATTAGTAATCACGTTCAAGATCACATTATATTATAAAGAACACTAAAATAGAAACAGGCCCATCCGGTTAGAGGATAGTAGAGGTCACGGACGTATGTCAGGATTTAATTGATTTCACAATAGATTATGTCACTGGAAGTTAAAGTCAAAGGCACTGATTGCATAAAAATCCCTATTAGAAAATTAATTTTTCCAAATCGTTTTTATTTTGGTTTTGCGTAGCTTAATGTGTCGCCGTGTGTACCTACTCATAGTCGGGTGTTGTTAGAAGAGATTATATTTATTTCTCAGTTAGTTATCAACGTCTCTGGTACCAACACCGGCTGTCGGTTAGTTAAAGTATTCAGCTGACCCCTTCATAAATCGTAGCTGTTTCTCATTTTATCAGAAGAATCTAAATTCAGGAAAGCAAGGCGAACTTGACATACGAATAATATAAAATGACTGCAGACAATATATGATTTATTAGACACCTAAATAAAAAATGAGATTGATTTCATCATACGCATCATTTTGTCAAAATATCAAAACAATACAATGGCAAAATGCTTATGATTATTATACAACGGCTAATATGGCTTTCAAAGTAAAGTTCAAGATTACATTTTAGTAAACTATTGAAATAGACAGGATGAACTAAAAGTATCATTGTTTCTTAATCTTTAAGAAGCAAAATGTTTCAAATTAGGAGTCTCAAAACTATGGCCCGCGGACCAAGTGCGGCCCGCAAGGACAACCAATCCGGCCCGCGGCATGGGGCCGGCTATCCCCTATATCCGGCCCGCCATAGCTTATTTAAGCACTTACCTAAATAAATCATACAATATTTTGTATGCCCAATATTGAACATGTGATAATAATAACTGCATGCAATACTCGTTTCTATGCAATATACAGGGTGGAAGGAAAATTATTAACCTTTAAACCACATACTCTACCCATCAAACTGAACACACAACTGAAAAATCTGCTGTCCCATACTAAACTCCAATACCTACTTTACCTACTAGGATAATGATACTTTTCCTTACTTCCTGTAGATAAAGTAGGTGATTCTCATAGTGAAATAAAATTATGTTGGTACAATGAGACCAGGGCTGATGGGCTAGGTCTTGGCACTTGAGACCTAGTGGAGAAGTCAATGTGGCTCTAACGCTGAAAAGTTTGGAGACCCCTGGTTTAAATGAAAATACAAATGTTGTATTTCAAGCTAAATAAACTTTGTCAGGGTTGGTCTTTGACGGGCTCACCCCGCGTCACACTGGACAGAGTTTCGGTACTACTGGTGAAACGTGGATGTTCTAAGGTTTCAGAATGTCTCTGACTACCCCCTCGGGGAATATTATTCGTGAGCATATGCTATGCTATAAACTTTGTCACAGAAAAGGATGACCTGGATTTATACATGTCATTGGTATAATAACATAGATGATTGCACTACACACCACCTTCTACAAGTCCGATAGCCATCAGGGAAAGCTAAACAAAAGAACGCTAGACTATCATGTCGAAACACTAATACAAACTCTGACAATAGTCGTGATAAAGTATCGATTCAAACCACGACAATTATTACAAGTTTGGACCTCACACAATGACCTTTCGACCTGTATTTTTGTAACACTATTGGCATATTATGCACATCTATAACCATAAGATGTTATGTTTCATTGTGACTATCGAATGAGATTTGTTATGATTATGTTATAAGAAAAACGTAAGAAAGACATGGCTACAACTCTATCTTTCTTGTTTTATCGAAAGCACAGGCGGCATGCTACCACAAGGTCCATCTTAATATGGTGACATTTTTATATGGGGATGACCAGAGCATAAAACGTAGCATTTTTCTTTATGGGCCCAACAACGAAATAGTGAAAAAATAATCAGCTGTGCTGTCCCATACATTTAGCTCAAGTAGGTTTGCAGTTTCGTATAGAATATAGCAGAATAAGATATAACAGAAGTTTCTCCACTTCTATGTTGGTCCCATACAGAAAGTTAAGTAACGTAGTATCGTGCCTTTAGTTACCTAAAGTTATCGTGCCGTTTATAAAAATTTGGGAAAGAAATTTCTGAGAAATAGTTATTTGTTATGCTAGGCTGCAAAGTTGCTTTTTGGCGCGAGTACTTGTATTGAAACCTGAGCAAGCGAAGGATTCTAGGATTTCAAATAATATAATCCTGAGCTCAGCGAAGGTTTCAAAGGTACGAGACGCAGAATAACTTTGCAGGCGAGCGAAACACACAACATTTCACCTCACAACAGCGAGGGAAAAAAGTGATTTGCTAAAAAGAACATTTTAAAAAGATTTTTTTTAGTGTCATGAAATAGTTATTAAGCATTTTCAGTGGATTGGCGGTATAGAAAAATATTGAATAGACAGATTCGAATTTCAAAAACTCTTTCCACGCTAGCGGATAATAAATGCACTTTTGATTTCGAATGATAAACAGAATCTTTCCGAGCTTGTGAGGTGAAAAATATTTTTAAGTAGTATAATTATATTTTTCTCAGAAAATACCTAAGGAAGCTCTAAGAGTAACCTAATAGTGTATCCTTCAATTTTTAGTTTCATTACCTCATAATCGGTTGAGTTATGATTATGACAGCGTTTAGTAAATAGTGATGGGAATAAATTGACTAGGGCTAATTATCGATCGACCTATAATTTTATTTTATTTATTATCAAGGGGTGATTGTAACCCTGATACTGAACAACTTTCCCTAAGAAACCAATAGGAAGTTCGCAAAAAAGTTTCGGACTTTCCATACTAAATGCAATCAGCTGATCAAACATATTTTAAATAAAAGGCGAAAAAAAATCACGAATTTCCTGTAGTTTTAGGGAAAGTTGTTCAGCATCATGGGTAGAATCACCCCTTAATGTTATGCAAATGTTTACCCTAACAACCTGTATTTATTAGGCGTCGAGGTAGAACCAGAAAAAGGTAGAGAAATATGTTAAAAAGTATATTGCTACATTGTGTATGCTTAAAATTTGGGTTTTAGTTGTTATAAGCTTCTTACCACTCCTATGGTTTGCATAAATGTCTAACGATAATGTAGGTACCCTACCTTGTGATGTTTTTTCTATTTATAAAGTTTTTTGGTTTATTCCACAAGAGGAACTTATAGGTTTTTAAAATTTAAGTTCTGGGGGATCGTTTTGATCAAACTTTGAAAAGGAAATATATCAAAAAAATTACCCTCTGGCAGGGTCAAATCAGCTATTTTTTTTATTCTGGTAACAAAATTACACAAAGTGCCTTCTTATTGTTAACATTAATTATTTCACACCTTTGCGTCAAAGCATAAGATTAAAAATTAACTTAATTAAAACCGCATCACCTAATCTCCTTTATCGATAAGTGTGTCGAATCACTAGACAATGCCACGAAGCGGATGCGGTCAGCACCGGCCTTCACATGTGCCCTTTCAACTGCGAGTGGGGCAGGTGCGACCGAGGCCTAACGAAGCGGTGATGAGCTGATTGACTACGTGAGAAAATTGTAGAACACCGATGTATCAAGATCTCTACAGGGTGTAAAAGAATGGTGTCGTCATATTTATAGGGGTGTTACCTACTTTAGATCATCAAACTGAACAACTTTCACTTTGGAATCAACATGGAAATCGCAAAAATCTTGGGGTCCGCTGGCTTTATGGTGTTGCTAGTGAATTAAGCGCTCATTGCCAATAAATACGAAATGACATCAAAAATGTTAGTCTGTTGCACACAAATAAACATGAACTATATAAAGTCGATCAGTTCAAAGTATCAACACGTCCTTCACATTTTAACCAACCGTCAAAATCTTATTAAATAATTAACAAATTGCTCATTAAAATGAAGGAATCAAGAAAAACACTGATTACCTACTATCAATTTGACACCAACATTTTTTTTTTAAATTATCGATGGGTTTGCTCTTGACCTCTATCTAGTCCTCAGGACAAAGATGGGGTCGAAGATTTTGCGAGATTACCCAGAAGTGAACTGGCACTCCTGCACACTGACGGAACGCAGCAAGCTGCTTGGCGACAGACTCCGGCAGGAGGGTGGTGGCGAGCCGGGCGGCTCCTTGCGGAGCCTACCACACCGCTGTGGGGGATCGTTCAGCCGCCACCACAAACTCACACACACACAACACATTTTCAAGTTATAACAACTTCCAGTGTGTCAGGGATTATTTTAAATCAGAATTTCTTATTAAAAATAAAGGCATGTAGCGCTAGGACCAAGCTTGGTCCTAGATGTAGCGCCAGTCGGGCATTCGTTGCTTTGAATCTTGATAGCGATAAATAAAAACCGGTCAAGTGTGAGTCGGGCTACTCGCCGAGGGTTCCGTACCACACCACCACAAAACACAACATATTACTTGTATAAAACTTTTTTTCTCCGCGACTTTTAGCGTGAGACCGACTCACTTTTGACAGATTTTTTTTTTATTTGTTATACTGTAGAGTTTGCTCTATAATCGCACCAAGTTTGACGCTTTTATGTATTACCGTTATAATGATATAGAGCGTGAAGAAAAAACGGTGAAAAAAACTAAATTCTTGTAGAGAACCCCTCTTAATTTTTAACTTTTTTATTATTCGTTAACAAATCTGCTGTAATAACGCATATTCTGTGAAAATTTCAACTAACTATAATTACAGCCCTAAATAGGTAGGACGGACGGATGGACGACATAGGTTTAGTAGTAGGGTCCCGTTTTCATCCTTTGGGTATGGAACCCTAAAAAGGGAGACTATTTTTAGATTAGTGAATTTGACCTTTTCATGACCAAAACTAAATAAAAAAAAAAGGATATAAGTCGGCAAAAACTTAACCTTTGGTAAAATATCACAAACCATTTTTTTTGGCATACTTAGATATTTATAGAAAATTATGGCCTACGTTTTTATTGTTGTTTGGAACATAATCTGAAATAGTATTTCAATATAACAACCTGTCAAAATGGTAAAGATCATATGTCGTAATAATGTATGATTAATGATTAATTAGTGGTTTATTAGAATACACATAACAAAAAATTTAGGTTTTAAAAAAATAAGGATATCGTGATCATTCGAGAAGCTAACAGTGTCCATACAAAAAGTGAAAATGTTTTTACCCCAAGAAAACTTTACAAAAATGTATGGTTTTGGCCTCATTTGATTCAGTGTACTATGTCATCAGTGGAACGTCTATGCCGGATAACAATTGTTAATTTAGTCCGCCATTTTGGGGTCTAACTAGAAGTCAAATATGTTTTAAAACTAATTATTTTACATTACCTACTACGCAAAAAATTTAATTCTCATTTAATATCCACTAATCTACTTTTTTAAGTACTTTAAGTTACGTTTTCTTAAGTTCGAAAAAATCAAAAGCTACAAATCTCGTAGGTACCAATAAAATATTAAAAAAACGGTAAAATACGTCAAGATTTGAGAAGTGTAAAAACGGTTTCGCTTTTTGCATGACTGGTAAGCTTACAATTTTCTTAATTGATAAATCCGTTTAAGTATCCTAGTCATATCATATTATTATTCTTAAATTCTATACCAAATTCAAATAAAAAGTTATAAATAGGGATCTGGCAAAAAACCACAAAATAAAACTTTGATTTTGAAATCTAAAAAACTAGGTACTTACATTTTTTTCAGTAATAATTTTCTTTAACAATCCATACTGGGCCAACGTGGTGGAATATGACCTCACATTATATCCTCTTCAGTAAGATATTTATTCAAGTTGCCACTACGTTTGAAAGAAATCCTCTTCACTATTTTTGAACTACTGATAAATGTAAATATCTACACAGCATGTATAAAGTTAACAAAACGATTAACCAATTAACATTAAAACTTCTCCCATTGTACTGTGCTCTATGAATCATATGTCATTGATGACCACAAATGAAGATATAAAATGCATTAAATTCTTGCACTTAATAGTTTTTTATTAAAAAAAGAAGCGTTGCAAAAATGTGATTGTAAATCAATAAATCGCATTGAGTTCTAAGATACCGACACTTCGCTTCGTCATAACAAAGTCCTACATTGATACGAGGTGTACAATGAGGCTATTATGGCATACCATCCTTCGTATTTACACATTATGTTCCATTGAGGCGACCACATAGAGTTATGCATTGGAATAAAAAAATAAATTAAGAAATCAAAAAACCCGTCTGCGCAAAAAGTTAATTTTAAATAAAAACTGAAAAGAAAAAAACAAGTCCAGTAGTCTAGAATTCTGTTATGTAATATAGAAGCGACTTTCACAGTCGGGACCCATTATTCGGAAAATTTTATCCGGTCTAGAATTTTTAATGGATCCCGACTGTTAAAGTCGCTTCTATATTACATAACAGAATTCTAGACTACTGGACTTGTTTTTTTCTTTTCAGTTTTTATTTAAAATTAACTTTTTGCGCAGACGGGTTTTTTGATTTCTTAATTTATTTTTTTATTTTACACTTTTTAGTTTTTTCAACTTTAAATCGCTATAGATCCTAAATGGTCCCTCAGAATGAAAAACTATAAAAGAAACCTAAAGATGATTTTCAAATACCTATTCAATAATACCCCACTCGATATAGTTCGTCAACTTTATTTTTTTTATTTGTTACAATATGGCGTCTGGTAGTCGCCATATTAAATTTTGATTACTGTCATGTCTTTAGTGACACTCGCAAGATTAAGACGAATCGATTGACGTAAGAATCATCAAAATCGGCCTACGCGTTTGGTCTCTAGTGTGCCACAAAGGTACAAACTTACATACATAGGCTGTTAAACACATTACCCTTCCTTTGCGTCGCGCAGTCGGGTAAAAAGGAATATGGGATCCCTCCCAGTAGTGAAAATTATTCAGAAGAAATTACGATGATGAAGTTATTATACCTACCTACATCATTACCAATGAAAACAAAATATTCGAATCTTTTGTCACAGACTATTTAACTTTCTGGATTTAAGTAAAATGTTTATTATTTAAACAAACGGCGGTGTGCAGGCTTTAAAGATAGTTGGGTCGGCACTACCCTAATCGGGCCAAACAGGGTTCGGCGTTCCGACTTTTGAGGATAGTAAATAGCTATATTTAGAAACAAAATTAATACCATCGCTTCTCTAAAAGATGAAGTACAATATGAACAAAAAAAATTTCAGTAAAATTGTGTAGTTACATCAGAAAGTAATCGAGAATTTCATGAAAAACTCTAGAATAGCACTGCCGCGTTCCGAGTCCTGTGATTTAGTGAAACAAAATAAAACAACAAAATATATTTATAACCAATGGCAAAACATCAAAGAACACTTTAAACAAATCAGTTTTTCGATACGACTTCTAGTTTTTTTGCAATTTGTTACCAAAAATCACATATTTTTTTGGACGTTTTCTTCATACAAATTACTATGGGCCGTCAATCGTTCGAAATCATTGCGAATAGACCGGTGACCGGCAACACCTAACCCTGTCTTAGAAGATTAATGAACAAATCAATTTTTAGCTAAAGTAGGCAAAGTAACCTTATAAAAAACCGGGCAAGTGGGTGTCGGGCCACATGCAGTGTAGGGTTCCGTAGTTGCCCGTCACGATATGTGGACTTAGAAGTGCATTTTATAAATTGGTCGACTATTGCTCGTTAATTTTTGTCCCCTTTATTATAATAGAATAACTGTAAGTTTATTACTATTGTTACTAGCAAACTAAGGATTGATAATCGGAAATCATCATCATCATCGTCAGATAAGAATGGAATAAGAGTGAACTCTGTACCGTAGTAGGTAACGTCAAAAGTCATTTGCACGACAGAATTTTGCGCGAAAAGACATTGCGCGACACAAGAAAACACAAAGGAATTTCACAAAAGTTACTTTCCGGGCACTGTTTGGTAGTTTTTGGTTATTTTGGTAATTTATGGTAGTTTTTGGTAAATTTTCGTACAAAAGTAACAAAAAAGTTATTTTGGTAGATTTTCGTACTTTTTGGTAGATTATTGTTATTTTGGTAATTTTTCGTACTTTTTGGTGGTTTATGGTTAATTTGGTACTTTTTGGTTCATCTCATTTCATTTCATTTAATTACCTTAAATTGTAGGCAGGTACATAAGTTACAGATGGTAAGTAAGTACAGAGTATCTATTAGTCACACTACAATATAATTGATAAACATTAAGAAAAAAACAGATTTAAACAATAGGTGCCAAACAATAACTTAACTACCACCTTTCACTACTACAACAATTAAATTAGTTAAATGTTATAAAATCAGTTCAATGTGATTAGTTAAAAATTATAATAACCTATTGAGGTACAAATAATCGGTCTGCAACACATTTTTTCCAGGGTTGATAAAAATCATGATTTTTATAAAAAAAACAAAAAAATCTGATTTGTTTGATTTAAATCGGATTTATTTGATTTAAATCAGATTTTTTTCATTATTTACCTTCTGCGCTTTTTTTATTTGGAAGTCAGCTATGGAAGTCAAGTTTTTGGGAGGGCTGAATCGAAAACCATTTACGAGATAATTGTCTCAATAATAATATCTTATAAGTAGTTAGGTATGTCAGAGAATTTAAAATAAAAGGATTACAGATATTTTTAATAAAATAACGTCGTTTTTCGGTCCAACGAGTAGGTAACAAACATCGCTCCCTGAACCTGAAAACTCCTTGGTAAACTAAAAATCAACTTAAAATAACTGGCCATTAAGGAAAAAAAATTCAATGTGTTAGAATTTGACATTTGATGTTTCTGTTTCCAGCATAGAGTTTGAAAGAGAAGGCAGGAAAATTTTTGTTTTTTTAAATTACTCCATGGAGTTAGAATGATTTTTCGCGACCACTTTTGCCATTTACAGATTACAGTTAAAAATTAAATTTGTATTGAGTCTCTCGACTCTATTATAAAACCATCAAAAATCAAAAGAATCCCCGAAGGGTGGAGGTAAACAGCATCGGACATGTCTGTGCGCGCCGTAGTTTATGTCGGGTGAAGTCCCTTGACATATTTTGGCTGATTTGGTCGCAGTAAAAAAGTATTGATTTAAATCATTGATTTTTATAAAAAAAATCACTTGATTTTAATCGCGATTTAAATCATATCAACCCTGTTTTTTTCTACTCAGATTGATGCCTGTTTGTTTACTTATACTGAAGAAACTAATTAAAGTCATAGGGACAATGTTCGATTAATAATTCTTTAACCTTCTTCAGAAATTTCTTGTCGGCTTTAATGTCATCTGGTATTTTACTATACACAAGAACAGTATTCGACTTTATTTTGTAGTCCTTTGCATCGATGCTAGTCGGTAATTTGGTACCAGTAGCTCATTTTTACGAGTTAAATTTAATCTCTTGCTACGGAATACTACGGGGTATCGTCTCACGATTTTGCACAGATTGAGGATATACGAAGCTGTCACAGTGAGTAATTTAAAGTCGGTAAACAAGGATCGGCATGACACCCTTACTGACTGAATTCCGCTTACTTGCTCCGCTCTTTTGCAAAACAAATATTTTATTTATGTCAACAAACCCACCCCGTAGCCAAGCCGTCAAGAACTCTTTTGTTTTTATGGTAGTTTTTGGTAATTTTCATTCTTCTATCAAATATTACCAAAAAGTATAAAAATCTACCAAAATAACCAAAAACTACGAAAATCTACCAAAATAACCAGAAACAACGAAAAATTACCAAACTAACCAAAACTACCAAAAAACCAGAAACAACAAAAAATAATTACTAAACTCTACCAAAAACTACCAAAAGAACCAAAAACTACCAAAAGAACCTAAAGAACTATAGACATTGTACTAATTTTTTTTTTATCTTTAAAATTACTTCTTGTTAATGTCACGGATGCTGCCAAACGTTAATCGTAAAAAGGCATTCACAAATTCAGAGGGTTTGTCAATTACCTTTGTGGCTCAGCGGTCGGACGTGCGATCCCGAAAATTCGAGAAGTCCTGGGTTCGAGATCTCACTCCGGTGAAAACACTTTTAGATTTTAATATTGTTCGGGAATGTTCTAGAAGAGAGAAGGAGAACGAATATTTAGAAAGAAACAGAAAACAACGAAAAGACAGTCGTTTTTAGGAATCTTCGAGAAAGGAGGAGGAGCTAGAAATAATTAGAAGCGTTTAGAAGGAAACAAGGGAATAACGAAAAGAAGATCGAAATTCGATTGCCTAGAACATTCTAAGCAGTATATAAGCCGGCGAGTTTGCGGCCACAGGGCAGGGCAGGAAACCAAAAGGAAGAAGAGAATAAGTGAAAAGTAACTAGTGAGAAGTAAACAGTGTGTAGTCAAGTGAGTGTAGTGCCGTGTCGTCATAATTGTGACGTGTGTCGTGACGTCGTAGTGGTGACGTGACGTGACGTCATAGAAGTGACGTAGTGAACAGTGCTACAGTGGTGTAAAGGAGAACCCCCGTCTGAGGACCCTGTGACGAGGACTGTGCAAGGGGGAATCTCTGCGTCGAGGACTCCGCGAAGAGGACCCTGTGAGGAGGACCGTGTGTAAGATAAACCCAATAAACTCTGTAAATTTGGACTTGGCGTTTCACTCCAATCCCTGAACTCGTCGCTCGTAACATTAATATTGCTGTGCCCTTTCAGGATTCATGTTTAGCTACTAAGTAACACCTATATGTTCTTGTGTCGCACAATGTCCTTCAGCGTGACCAAAATAACTGCTGAAATCTACCAAAATCTACCAGCCCTGTTTCAAATTCTACTTAAATTCTACCAAATAATATGTATGTCGTTAGTGATGGTTAAAATTTGATATAAAACACGTTTTTGAACAAAATATTATCAATTTTATCTAAACGCTCATCATTACACATGTTATTTTCGCATTTTTGTATAATTTTTATTGGTTTTCATCACTTTGTAACATGGATGCTTCAATTTTCAAATAAATATTAAATTTGGTCGTCCCTATGCAAGTTTAAATTTAGTACAGTTATTTGTGTCTCATAAGCAGAGTCAGAAATTTTGGTAGCACTTTTAATATGTCAAAGGGATTGCACGTTTATCGACTTCCGATTGTGTCGATATACGGGTAATTTTTTATCACTGCGGATAACTCGAGCATGTATTCTACTCATCAAACTGAACAACTTTCACTATGGAGCCAACTTAAAAAGAGCGAAAAAAAAATCTGCTGTCCTATACAAAACTGCAGTACCTACATATTCGACTCAAACGTATGGGACAGCTGATTTATTTTCGCTATTTTGAAGTTCGATACATGCTGAAGTTATACGCAGTGATATAAAATATACCCGTATATCGACATTATTAGAAGTCAATAAACATGCAATCCCTTTGACATATTAAAAGTGCTAGGTACCAAAATTCCAACTCTTTTCAGAAGCCATCTTTTGTAAAAAAAACAACATTAGGCGATTTGATTAATATTTGCTGTACTAGAAGTGAGTTCGGTGGCGCGTTGTGGAGAGGTATGGACTCTCAATCAAGAGGTCCGCATTCGAATCCGCACGGACAACATGCCACGTACCAATTAGTTTTTCTAACTTATGTACGTATTACCGACTGCTCTCAAATGGTGAACGAAAACATCGTGAGGAAACCTGCATATGCAGACGACGAAATTCTGATGTATATGTGAAGTCTACCAATCCGCATTGGGCATGCGTGGTGGACTTACGCCCAAACACCCTCCTAGAAGGTAGGCCTGTGCCCTGCAGTGGGACGTATACAGGGTGTTACATAAGTAAGAATAAATTTTTAAAACTCTTAAGGGGGTTGTTTAGACCGTCAAACTGAACAACTTTCTCTATAGGACCAACATCGAAATCGCGAAAAAAAAAATCTGATATCCCATACATTTTTAGCTCGAGTCGATTTGAAGAGTATAGAACATAAATTATTTTTTTCGCGATTTTGATATTGGTCCCATAGTGAAAGTTGTTGAGTTTGATGGTCTAAACCACCCCCTTAAATGTTTATTTGTATTTTTGTAACACCTTGTATAGGCTGATGATTATGATGATCATGATGTACTAGAAGTTCCAGAAAACTTGCAAACCCTGCAATCGTTTTCTCAGCCATTTGTATTGCTAGCTTAGATTTTATTAGCCTGAATCCTTGCATTTTTAAATACATTAACATTTTCGAATACCCAATTTCTACTAAAATCTACTAAACAATTTTGCCCTAAATCTACCAATAAAAAAAAATCTACTAAAAGTCGTCACACTGATGTCCTTTTGCGCAAATGTTTTTGAAGGCAATCGTTCCAGTCACTGCAAAATCAACTTTTTATTATATCTGACGATGATTATGAATATGATGATAAAAGATTACAAACCCTTAGTTTGCTAATACCAATAATATTAAACTTATAATAATTTAATTATTCTGTTAAAAGTTTTAATTTGTTCTGTTATAATAATTTTATGTTTTTTTAAGCCTTAGTATTAGTAATACTGTGATCGAATTAGTTGGAACCCATCCTATCCTACCACCAGGGGTGATCTTTGATCACTCACATTATAGGTCCATCACGGTACTGTACTGTTGCTGTAAATGTCAATTTCGACCTATGGCTCTCAAATCCAGATGCTGCAGGATTATTGCCACGCACAACCAAACATTCAACATTAATTTAAAGTGGTAAAATCTGCCTTCCGAGTAGTAGGTACCTACCCTAAATTCGGTCGGACTTACGAACCTGCCAGGATAGGGTCGGCCGACCAGACTTTTTAGTCCTTACTAATTGGACTCTAGACCAACAGACTAGTTACGTCCTTTAATTCAACGAGGTAAAATGTTGTGTCACCAGGTAGGGTTCACTTTTTCCTTCACACCAGTAAACATGCCAGCCAAGCTGCGCCGCGCGCTGCAGCCGACCAAGTTTTTTTGCAAGAAATTTATTACCAAAAGCTATCAAATTGATTTGTTCATTAATCTTATAAGATAGGGTTGAGTGTTGTCGGCCACCGGTCTTTTTCTTTTGACAGATATGTCAAAATGGCCGTAGGTAGTGCCGGCCCTTAATCGATAACTGAATAACATTAACTATGAAACTTTTTTCAAATGCAGGAAACAATGTTGGTCTTTCCATAAGACTCCAATCGTGTAAAAAGGGGTGAAATTTATATTTTAAATACAATAACTGCCTCTGCCAAAAGCAAAAGTTTCTCTAGTAAAAATTATACTAAATTACAGTCAAACCTGAATCCACCTAGTTCACCATATTAACACGCAGATTAAATTTCGTATTTTGAAGTTCCATTGTACCTATCTAAATTGTGTTAACTTTGGTGTAACATGTTAATAATTAATCATATTTGAAATTGTAATACATAGTGAATTCAGGAAAAATTCGCAGTTTTCGCGGTCTCGCAGTCTATTTTGCTAGTCTAGAATTTGCCTTTGTTTCACATAAGGGCATTAGATGAGTATCGACCTCAGGAATTCTATTTTTCTGAATGCAAGCTCCGCAGAGAAACGGAGCGAAACATTTTTTATAGGACGATATCATATTAAACTGACGGTAAATTATTATGGTTTATGGCATTGAGAATTCTAATTGTGGGGATTCTCGGATGTGCAAAATGTGAGTTGCTAGTGTGGAGCTCCACAAACGATGGCCCATCTCACATCGTGCCCTTCGTGCCTTAACACCTGCACGCAGGAGGAGCTCATGACCGCTAGCGACGGTGTGCAGTATCGGTTGCCCAGTTCTGGCAAGGTAGGTAGGTAGGTAGGTAAGGTTTCATTGCAGTGCGATTGTTATTATCTAAAAAAAATAGGTACTAACTGTCATTTTTAGTGACTCTATCGCTCAGTTGCAGAAACGCTCGTTAGAGTTAATCCTCCATAAAATCTCTTGCTAGCTACGCTATCTCTTGTTTACTACGTCAACAAGACAAAAAGTGAGAGCAAGAGATTTCATGGAGGATTAACTCTAATGAGCGTTTCTGCAACCGAGTGTACATACATCTAAACTATTATAAAACTGTAACTGAAGTGTGTCTGTACATTGAAGATATTTACATAAAAAAGATTACGATATGGTTTTTAGGTATTCCTGACTCGAAATAAACCTTTTTAGAAATTTTGTCTGTCTGTTTGTTTGTGTGTTTGTTTGTTTGTTCGCGCATCACGCAAAAACCACTGAACCGATTTGGATGAAACTTTTTTTGTTTTATAGCTTGTGAACTGACTTAAAATCTAGTATATAATTTGTGCGGACGAAGTCGCGGGTAAACACTAGTACATACATAAACTCACGACCGTAATCCTTTTCGGGGTGTTCAGAAATATTGATACAAATACCAACCGAGTGTAATTTAGTAGAAACGATAGGTTTTTGGTGCCCAGAAGCCGAAATAATGATTAAAGAGCAACTGAGCGTTTATGTCCTAAAGAACTGATAAAAACTGCCGATTTTAAAGAAGGATCCTGCATAGCAAATCTAACCAAAGTGCCAGCTCGATTTTTGTTTTAACTTATTAGGTAATTATTTGTGCATAATCTACCTATATTGAGACTAGGTACAGTGATTCCGATAACCTTTTTGATATTTAGTTTTTGTAGAAATCTAAAAAAAATGCAGCACATAAATTAGCAATTTGAAATGCCATGTCCTTTGTTTTGTTTAGTTTTTCATTAAGAAACGTGGCCATAACTCACAGTAAATGCGATGTCGAGCCATTATTCTTTTGGTTAATCGATACCTTTCAACATGCAAATGATATGGTTTCTTTAATAGACTTCATATAATAAGTATGCTAAGATGGTTCAGTAATGTAGGTACAGAGAATTAATAATACTATAGAGATACATTTTTATCGAATCAGAACTTACCACGATCGAACAAATCGTACATTCCGAAACGGATGAGTGCGTAGCACCCTTCAACTGACGGAAGTGCAATTGAAGAGATGACTATTTGAAAGTAGATGAGGCGAAAGAAGTAGGTATGTCAGAATCGTATATAGATAGAGTCCTTCTAAATATTATACGTACTGACCGTTTTTAAGGAAATGCTCAGACCATCAAACTGAACAACTTCCTTACGGCACCACCCCCCGTGGGGTAATGGCCAATATATTTAAGCTAGCTTTTAAACCAAAGCAAGTTTGATTAAAATGCCTACAAAGTTGAAGTCCGTGAAACCAAAACTATCTGGGAAAATACGTAATGGTAGAGAAATGTGACAACTTTTATACTAATTTAGTTCTTAAACTTAATGAGGACATTCACATTTTGATTATATTTCTCCAATGCCTAATATTTTGCTAATGCTGCCAGTTTATATAAAAAACTGGACAAGTGCGAGTTGGACATGTGCCATTAGGGTTCCGTGAAAACTTAACTATGAACGAAAAACTTAACTTTGCAGTGGAAAAAAATACATCTCTTTTCATCTTGGTCGATGCTCCAACTGAAAATGTAAGTTTGTAATCGACAAAAATATTGCTGAGTTATTTAACTACAAATTAACGACTTTCGGATGTATTCCTTTACTTGTGCTGTGAGAGACTTTGCTTCTTGAAAGTAGGAAGAAACACGTTTGTGTAAATTTGAAGACTGCGTGGAATAGATAATGTGTTCAATGTCAGTTGTGCGGAATCTATATTGTGTAGAATCTCGAATAGGAGGAAAAGCGTTTGTGAAGAACTCAGATTCCATCCCCATCCCCCACCATCCCCAATCCCATCACCCCACCATCCCACCCACCCTATCACCCCACCCCGTCTTTGTCTTGAGGATTAGATAGAGGTCAAGAGCAAACCCATCAATAATAATAAAAAAAAGGTCAATCCCATAATTCTTGATCAGCGGCAAGTATTGCTTTTGATGAGTGTCACATCATACAAGAATTTTATCTTGCGAGTATCAAAATATGTGACATAAATTGCCGTGTTGCGTTGACTTAGAAGCTCGAATTTTTTAAACCTCTAAGGGACTGTAGAATTAATTCATAATTTCTTTATTGTGGTACACAGGTTAATGGCTTGACATGGTGTTTTATATAATGATCCGCCAAAGGACATACAATAGGTAGGTACATGATGCATTACATTAATTAATTTACTACTTGATATGAATTTTAACTTGATACCTCTACGTGTTCAAACAAATGGACAGAGAGACACACGGACGAACGAACAACAAAGTAATCCTATAAGGGTTCTATTATTTTTTCCTTCTGAGGTATGGAACACTAAATATTATAATCTCATTATGACCAGATTAAACAAGTTATAATCTATTCAATAAAGATAGGTATCTTCTTTAGGTAGATATTCTATTAGTTCGGCCTACTCCAAAATTAAATCTAAATACCGGAAAGCAAGTATAATTAAGATTTTTTTTGCAGAAAAAGACAAATGAAACAAAATCCATAGCAACAGAACTAGAAAACAACGGTTACTAGAATAGACAATGAGTAAATGAGATGAAATTGGTAGTAACTGTAACAGAAATATGAGGGGTAATAGATTATCATAGTACGTGATTCGGAAAGACGTGTGGCATATTGTGAAATGATATTGGAGTAGGTACAACGATGAATTATAGGATAGGAAAACTGAAATGAAAATGGAATGACTAAAATATAATATTACAGGTACACCAGCAAAAATAACGGATTCTAAAACGGATTGGAAAGCTAAGAGAGATGAATGGAAGAAGATCACATACCAATCGCAGAGTCCAAATAATGGGATAAGGGCAAGAGAATGTTGAATGATGATAGAATCGGCACCGTTAACGAGAAAGACGCAATAAGAAAACCAGGTAACCGCTTCCAGGTGATGATGGAATCAAAAAACGAGTTAGTGTAGTTCGGTCACAGTGAAAATTCGTCACAGATTTTGATTCCCATATGTTGAGTGAAAAATCGTCACAGGTTAAATTTAAAAGATTTAAATAACATAATTATTTTGGTAAAAAATGGTCACTGGTGTCGATATTTTTATAAATTGTTGGTTTTTTTAGTGAAATTTCGTCACAACTAACTAAGGACACATTATCAGCTGAATATTTTTTTATTTAAAATAATGTGTAATAGGTACCAGTAACCTAAATAGGTAGCTATGTATTACATAGGTAGCTATGTATCACATAGGTAGCTATGTGTTACATAGGTAGCTATATATTAAATTGGTAGCTATATATTACATATGTAGCTATGTATTACGTAGGTAGCTATGTATTACATAGGAAGTTATGTATTACATAGGTAGCTATGTGTTTCATAGGTAGCTAATAGCTATGTATGTGTGTATGTAATAGGTGCATATAAATGCGTTTAATAGTATATAAATATGTACCTATTACATACACACAGTCACATATACATAACATTATATATACATCGATATAGTATGTATTGCATATTAAGCTAAGTGTAAGTGTGTATGCAATACATACGTATGTATATATAATGCAACATAAAACATTGTTGTATTACCTGTAATTACCTACCTACATACATATTATGTATATTCGCAAAATAGTAGTTATGGAGATTTGGATGAATCAGAATAATCAGAATAATTGTTTAATTTAATTTAATTTAATCAATCAATCAATTATACTTTATAATTTAATTAATTTAATTTTTTTAATTTTTTTTTAATTTAATTTAATTTAATTTAATTTAGTAGTCATCATAACCGGTTTTGGCGCCACCGTGTACCTACTTAACTAAATATTTTTATTTACGGCTCTGATAAGTAATATTAACTAATGTAACTATATTAGTTAGGTAATACAGTAGCTAGTAGGTACCTATACCTCTTATGACGAATTTGCACTTAAAAATTATAAACAAATAGGCCTGTGACCAAATTGCACTATTTATTATTAATAAATAAATTAAATATTCAGTTGTGACTAAATTGCACTCATTATACAGTGTGACGATTTTGCACTGTGACCAAACTACACTAACTCCAAAAAACAACGGTACAAATAAAAAAAATATTAAAACATCGAAATCCAATCTGGGATTAGATCCAAGGACTTTTGCATCCCATTAATAATAAAAACATTTATTTACTTCAAAGTTTAGGTAGGTACTACATTAAATAGGTAAAAGTTACATAATAATAATTATGTATTACGACACAAAATAACCTCTAACTTCGTTAAGATGTCTCATGCTTACTTAGTACAGAATAAAGACGGCGAAGGAAATGATTCGATACAAAAGTATTTGGGACAATGTAGCGTATAGACAACGAGGCGCGGCCCAACGTAACCTTCCTTCCACATATTATTATTAAATCGTTTATGTCATCTTTAGTTTTAAGTGCTTTTATGGAAAGGTATTTTGTCAACCGTGAGATTAATTTTAACATTAGGCCGGATTCGACCAAACTTAGATTTATAGAAGAGTAACTATACAAGGATCAATTTTAGTATTATTGGTGTTTACTCCGAAATAACTTCATTTGTCTTCTACCATACTAACCCGTACTAAAAGAACTAATGTATAATCCACCTAAAGAAAAAGGTCGTTGTATCCGTAGTACTTATTGCAATGTGAGGTTATACAGTTTTAATTTGTTAGGTTTCTTTTTATAAATAGAATTTTTTTTAATTATGTGTATTTCAATCTGTGGAAGATTCCCGGGAAATCGAAAACCCTACTGCAATCTTCGATCGACTTTTTTATTTTTTGCCAGTCTGTTTGTTAGTTTGTTCGAAAATCACGCAAAAACTACAGAACCGGTTTTTGTTTGAAAGTTTATAATTAGGCTTAAAACGGGTACATAATCTATCTCGCTACGATGACTGGAATCGCTGTGGACCAAGTCGCGGGCAAAAGCTTGTATCCAATATAAGGCTATTTTATGACGAAAAGGTATTCAAAACATGTTTTTTGTTTTATTTTATCAGAAATTCCAAGAATTTTAATTATATAGATTTTTTTAGATGGTTCTCAAAAACCTAATATTTCAACTTTACTCGTAGGTATGTGACAATTTGTGACAATAAATATTTTATTTGATTTTTGTTCATTCATTTTAATTTATGATTTCACATTTTGGTGCTTTTTTGAGAAGATTGGCATTGAGAGATGGCTCTTACGCTTATCATACTTTACAAAACATAACACCATGCCTCTTCTAGATTTTGCCTCCTCGGGAAAAGCAAAGCAATATTAACTTTTTTTTAATTTATTCTGAGGTTATGTTACGTCAGCCCCATCGTGCCTTAACCTTGAGACTTTACACAACAATTAAAAGAAAACCTAATACTTCCTAACGAAAACTAAACACTAGCACACACACAAACCCACACGCAGGACTATAAATAAAAGATATACCATTTTAGCCTCTACCTACGTAGGAGCGGCTAAAATGGTGACAAAAGAGCCTACATTCAATACATTTAGTTTTAAACTATTATACAGTGATAGCCTCTGCGACTAATACCGGACACATTCCATCAATAAATGCTTAACATCTCCACAGTACCGCACACCTCGCAATTAGGTGAGGTTACCTTTTTCATTAAAAACGCAAATTTATTTAGTAGAATGTGTCCAGATCTCAGCCTAAAAGCGATTATAACTATCTTCCTACTAAGACAGTTTGTACCATAGGTTTTCCAACAGTGAAAACAGAAAGAACAAAATCTGCTGTTTCATACAAAACTGCTATGATTACTCGACTCATAATTATGGGACAACAGATTTTATTTTCGACATTAGCTCCCTGGTGAAGGTTGATCAGTTTGATAGCCTAAACCACCCCTTTAACTTCTCTGTTACTAGCGTGTTTTGTGTTTTTGTGTGTTTTTGGTGTGCAAATTATTTATTTATGTTAATGCTGTTTGCATTAATTGGATAGACATGAAAGTTTGTTTTTATACAAGTATAATATTCTTATACAGGGTGTTACGAAAAGTATCATTAACCTTTAAACCACGTGCTCTACCCATCAAACTGAACAACTTTTACTATGAGAGCAAAACGATCAGAGCACAAAAAAATTCAGCTGTCCCATACGATTGCGTCGAGTAGGTATTGCGGTTTAGTATGGGTAAGTACTGTATAGTATTATATAATCTGTGGTATGGGACAGCTGACTTTTTTTTGCGCTGATAGGTTTGCTCCCATAGTAAAAGTTGTTCAGTTTGATGGGTAGAGCACGTTGTTTAAAGGTTAATGATACTTTTCCTAACACCCTGTATGTATTGGCGATCAGAATGAAATCCTTCCTATCCTATATACTTCCTACTAAATTTTATAAATATGAAAGATTGTTACGATGTTTGTGTCTCGGTCACGCATAAACGGCTGACCGGATTTGGATGAAATTTGGCACACTGATCGAATATGTTCTGGATGATTTTTTAAGTCAACGCAGAGACGGAGTAATAAATAAAATAAAAAACACAGTTTGTAAAATAATTCGTTTCACATCAACTTTGCACTTGCACGTAAATTCGAATTACGAAATCGGCGACAGATCGTTTTTCTTGAAGCATTGTTTAGAAACATCCACGTTAGCGACCGGATGATAATTGAAAACGCATTGGCTCTGTGAGATGTTGTTGTATGTTATCTTTGCCGAAAATAGTTACGCAATCGTGCAATCGTTTGTTGTTGCCCATAATTTTATTGTTAGGGAAACCATTAAGTACTGTCGGAAATCTGTGGCTGCTTGTACGAATTGCGAATGAATGACTTGGTATTGCGTATCGAAGTATAACATATCTACATCGAGTTCTGAGAGAAATTCTGAAATATGATATTTAAATTAACCCTATTTATTTGAAGTCCATACTGCACCAGGGCGAATGTTGAATTTCGACTTGTTAATAAGAAAAGGCATAATAGTTAATCAAAGCTCTGTTATCAAGCTCCTGAACGTTTATAACAGCGCTATTAAATTGTATGCTTTTTCTAATAAACGAGTTAAAGATAAAGGGCGTTCAAAAACTCTGAAGATTCACCCACCGACAGAAAACAGAAATATGTAGAGATGTTTATGGAAAATCTAATAAGAAGACCAACTAATAAAATGATAATAGCTTAACTTAGATGCCGCTAACCTTCTTAGTGATAATTTTGCTAGCATAACTCAAACTTTATTGCACACCAAAACAGAACATACATTTGAATACAGATAAAGAATTACAAGTTTTGTCATCGCTAAAAGGCGATCTTCCAGAAAACCTTAGGGTAGAGGAATTAACAAACGTAAAAATAGGTAGGCGGTGTAGCTTAAAAAAATGAAATCCAGAAGGACAATAAAAATATACTTAAATATAATAAAATAATCTAAAATGTATACATGTATTTAAGTCCATACCATAAAACTGAACAACTTTCACTATGGGACCAACATAAAAATCGCGCAAATAAAATACGCTGTTCCATAGAATTGTCAATCGGACAGCAGATTTTTTTTTACGATTTCAGTGTTGGTCCCATTCCCATAGTGAAAGTTGATTAGTTTGATGGTCTAACGCGCCCTGTTTAATATGTAAAGCATTTCATTTTACACCCTATGACTGACCTGTCAATGATGGTAGGTGGCTATATTAGGTAATTAATACACATCCTTATACGGACTCCATACCATACCGTTAACCGTTAACCCTTAACCATAGTTACCTACTGCCTTTGTCTGTCACTGTTTATCCTGTATTGTTCTGATGAAATAAATGAGTTATCTATCTATCTATTACCTTTTCGCCCACATTGACACTGCATAAGAAACGTTTTATCTCTTAGTCGCGTCGTACGACACCCACGGGAAGAATTGGGGTGATCTATTCTAAGCAACAAGACATGGCTATACAAGGTGTTACAAAAATTACAAATAAACCTTTAAGGGGGTGGTGTAGACCATCAAACTGAACAACTTTCACTATGGGACCAATATCGAAATCGCAAAAAAAAAAATTATGTTCTATACTCTACAAATCGACTAGAGCTAAAATATGTATGGGGTATGATTTTAATTTTTTCGCGATTTCGATGTTGGTCCCATAGAGAAAGTTGTTCAGTTTGACGGTCTAAACAACCCCCTTAAGAGTTTTAAAAATTTATTTTTACTTATGAAACACCTTGTATAGTAATATAATATACTGTTTCTTATATGGTGGCGACGGGCTCACCCCCTGTCACACTGGACAGACTTCGGTACTACTGGTGAAACGTGGATGTTCTGAGGTTTCAGAATATCTCTGACTACCCCCTCGGGGAATATAGTCGTGAGCATATGCTATAATGTAGCATTGCTCCGTAATTTATCGTGCTATTATCCTATACTGTGTATTACCTATGGTTATTCACACGGATGTTTACGGTCACTATTAAAACTGTCAAGAATGTCAAGTTATGTAAAACGAAACAGAAGTTATAATAATAGCTACCCGGGCGAGAATCGATCCAACCTATCGCAGTACTGAGATCGCAGTATAACTCATCTATTACCGATACAGATACTAGAAAAGCTACGAACGTAGTCCTTTAAACCCATTAAGGGGCCATACGTCCCAAAATTACCTGGGAATAATCTCATATTTTTCGTTTTTCTACAAGATTTGAATAAAACGATAGAATTTCTTTTCGTAAAGTTAAGAAAATACATTTTTTTTATTTTTTCAAGTTATAAGTAGAATAACTTGCAACCGTTTATACCTACCTAATTACTGGAATTTTACTCACATATTCACCGTTAGTTTAACTAGTGAAATCTTTTTAAAAACATAACTAAGCACTATGAAACCAACAATAAACGTTACTACGGCGGATTTGCTAACAAATAATAAAAATAAAAGTTAAGGGAGGTACAAGAAACTAGTTTTTATCAATATTTTTTCTTCTCGCTCTATCGTAAAAACGGTAATTCATACAAGCGTCAAACTTGGTGTGTTTTTAGAGCAAACTCTACAGTATAACAACAAATAATAAAAACCGCTCAATTGTGAGTCGGTTTTGCGCTAAAGTTCCCCGACAAAACAAAACTTTTTTCTTAGTTAATATGGTGTGTGGTAGTGTGGTACGGAACCCTCTGTACGCAAGTAGCGCGATTCGGACTTGACCGGTTTAATAACTTATTTATTTTTTGTATAAAAACGTTTTACCATATCCAGTGGCCTTACATCTCAAGCTACATCAATTATTTGTGCATTGCGCGCACGCACGCGTCATCGCACGATCATCTCATCACATAGGAGTCCAGTTTCCGGATCTAATGCTTGAACCTCACATGGATGCGAAGACGTGGCGGGAAACATCTTGATCGATGATAGCTTTTTTTTTTCATTCCTTTTTTAAGACATTGATTTGCGTTTCCTTGTTTACGTTTTATGTTTGTTGATATTGTTAGTGTTAAGTGAGATTTTTAATTTGATTGAGTAGTGGTTTTTGTGCAGCGTTTTTACGGATTAGAGGCCAGTAGGTCTACCATGACCACCGTACCAGTTTCCACCGTACTTTACTACTGTAGTTACGTCACCAATTTTGTATTGAATTTAGTACAGCGCTCCTAGCGGTTACGTTGAGAACTAATTTCTGTCATACGAATTGGCGACATAACTATAGTAGTAAAGTACAGGGAAAACTCATGGTAGGCCCTCTGGCTATCTATCATTTTTAGACACGTTATTCCACCCTGTAACCCTAAAATACAGTTACAACCAGAGTTGGTTGTTGGAGCAAAGCTTCTGAACTTCTAAAAGGGTTACTTACGATCGCTAGTGATTCCGACGATTTCGACGCGTCTAGGCTTGTTTTATTATCATTCAAACGAAATCATCACACATTAAACAATGTTTATAACGATTAGCGATAGCTCTGCGAATTTTTAAATTATACAATACTTCAATCTTAATCTGTTATACAGGGTGTAACAAAAGACCCTAGTATTACTTAAGGGAGTTCTTCTTCTTCTTATCGAGTGGGCTGCAAGCCCTCAAGGGAGTTCTTCAGACCATCAAACTGAACAACTTTCACTATTGTGCCATCATCGAAATTTCAACAAAAAAAAATCGGTTGTTTTATAAAAAACTGCAGTACCTACTAACTCGACTCAAATTCAATTCAATTCAATTATACATTTTATGCAAACCAAAACAGAGCATACATGTATTACATATCAAATGTATGGGACTCGCGATTTCGATAATGGCTCCATAGTGAAAGTTGTTCATTTGATGGTCTGATTAAGAATCCTCTTAAGTATTACTAAGGTGTTTTATTACACCCTGTATATTCTGTTAAAATTGTTTCAAAATATTGTGTTCATTTTAAACTCTTTCTTTCTTTTCAATATTCTTCCTGAAATTTTATTGATTGTGATCACAATAAATCTAAGGTGTTGAGGATTAGGCTGCGTTTCCACCAGAGATGTGCGAGGTAGCGAGGTGGTGAGCGAGGAAACGATCCGCCAACAGCGCGCTCGCTCGAACTCGTCATTGGGAAATTGAAGCACTCTCATTGGCCGATTTTTTCCTCGCTCACCGCCTCGCTACCTCGCACATCTCTGGTGGAAAAGTAGCCTTAAGATGCCTGAATCTTGGACTTGTGTAATGCCCGCTAGATGGCGACAGTCGTTACGACAGACCGTCCGCTGTTTAGCTGAGCTTTACATAGCGTAACGTATTTTAGGGCGTGGGTGGCACGATATCACATAATTCGGTTGCCCATAAATTAAATATAACCTGAAAGCTAAGCTATTTTGATTTGGGTATCGGAGTATTGTTATTTAATTTGCTATTTTATAATACTAGCAACCCCGCTACAGCTGCCCCCATCTGGAATCTATAATATTAGTCCAATCACTTTAGGGTTTGACCCTAACAATAATTCATCTATCGCTGAAACTTTGCAGTGTGATAAAGTAAAGTATACAGATTACGGTTGACAAATAATCTATCTTTTTCCAGTCCTAGATTATTTGTCAACCGTAATCTGTATACTTTACTTTATCACACTGCAAATGCAAAGTTTCAGCGATAGATTAATTATTGTTAGGGTGTCCATCCATACAAGGAAACTCTAAAATGACTGGACTATATAAGTAAATATACTATACATTATAGACCTTTCAGAAGTAGTTCTCTAAATAACAATGAAACGCGAAACAAAAAGCGGAGAGACCCGAGAGCGTGTAAAGAAACAGAAATGATGGGGGACATACGCAGATAGGCTGTTAATATTATTTATCAGAGATTTGGGTTCACTAGTCACAACCGAGCCCACTATACTAGGTAAAGTCCACAGTGTCGTCAAGGAGAACATCATGATCATCATTAATCTGGATGGATTACCAAAAAATGTCTCCGTAGATATACGAGATCGATATATAATAATATCTTTTCTAAAATAAAAAGAAATATTTTTAGCAGCGCTTTTGTAAACAAAATAAACGTGTTCACACAAACAGCTTATGTTTTGCGCCATCACTAGGTACTATTTCTAACACTAGAAAACGATTGATCGAAAATTATTTACAATTCGATATTAGTAAAGCGTTTATGTTTGAACTTTTAATAACTGAACATTTTATAGACAAATGTTTCCAAGTACTTAATTGTTTGCCTGACATTTGGTCCAGTAGTTAAACGAAATACATTTCGCAAACTGTGAATCTGGTAGTGTATGTATGGATAGCTGCAATATTTATATAGCCTCCGATACGTATTAGCATTGATGCGGCGGTATTTAGGTTTTGTTCAGGGTTTTGTAAAAAATATGTTATTCGTAATCCATAAAAAAATGGAGGCCTACTCCCAGAAGTGGGTGGATTTAGACTGTGGATGATGATGATGATAATCCGTAATCATTCTAACCTGTAATTGGCTTTCTGCTTTATCATTATTTGTATAACCTAAGGTCAAGCGGGGCAATTCCGTCAGAGAAATAAGTAAGTCAAATGGCTATAGGCTATAACTTTTGTTCTATAAGCTCTTATTCAGTACCAACGACTAGTGCAGGTAGGTATTAGCATAGCATAAGCATAAGCATGCATAGCATAGCATTATCGATCCAATGTGAGTGGAACAGTCGTAAGAGGGCGTCCGAGGAGAACTTACCTCGACCAAATAAATGGTCTTCTCCGAAAAGGACAAGTGCGTAGCACCCATCAACGGTCAGAAGTGCACGAAGAGATTCATGGAAGTGGATGAGTTGAAGATATTAAAACTTCAAAAGGCTTTGTCATGAGGACAAGCTTATCTAAAGTTTGTATATTACCTATTGAATAGGTAGTCTTAAGTTTATGTATTAACTATTGAATTTAATGTTTATGTTTTATTAATCTGCTGGCGCAGGCCGCAGTATGTTCGATACTTAAATCGAACATGAGTTCCGCTTCCGGGTTTTTTTGTCACATTAGAAAAATGTCATAAATGAAATGCAGATCAAAGTTCTGTTATATTTATTAAGAATTTAATATACCTTGCAAGGCCATTAGGTTTTGAAGATTGAGAAGAAGATTAAGTGAAATACAGTCCATTTTGAAGATTAATAAATATTTAAATACTTATGTGCGTTGTGATTGAACCAGCGAACTTCTGACGCGCACAGTGAGAGAAGTCACTATGTCAGAATCGTAGTGTGTGGTAAGCAGTAGTCTCTGCCTACCCCTGTGGGATAGTGGCGTGAATATATGTATGTATGTATGCACGTCTACCTACTGATTAAGAGCTTATATTATATTATTATAATCTTTTAAACATAAGTCCCGCTGACGGAGTTGCGCCGCTCGCCCCCATCAAATTACTTTGCTGTTGATTTTTCAATGAAAAACCGGTCAAGGGCGAGTTGAGCTACTCGCGCACTGAGGGTTCCGTACCACATAACACATTAACTGACAAAAAAGTTTTGTTTTCTCCGGGACCTTTAGTGCGAGACGAACTCTCACTTGGACGGTTCTTATTATGTGTTATTATATTGTAGATTTTGCTCTATAATGACGGCCCGACAGCACAGTCTGTAGTGAACTTGCCTGCTGTGCCGGGGGTCGCGGGTTCGAATCCCGTAAGGGACAAATATTTGTATGACGAATATGAATAATTTGTACCCGAGTCACGGATGTTTGTATCTATACAAGGTGTTACAAAACTACAAATAAACATTTAAGGGGGTGGTGTAGACCATCAAACTGAACAACTTTCACTATGGGACCAATATCGAATTCGCGAAAAAAAAAAATTATGTTCTATACTCTACAAATCGACTAGAGCTAAAATATGTATGGGATATAAAATTATTTTTTTCGCGATTTCGATGTTGGTCCCATAGAGAAAGTTGTTCAGTTTGACGGTCTAAACAACCCCCTTATGAGTTTTAAAAATTTATTGTTACTTATGAAACACCCTGTATATCGACAGTGGAAATTTCAAATGTCGTAAGGGACATTTTGTCGTAAGTCCACTGAATATACCACTGAACTCAGAATTTTTTCCTCTATCGATCTGTGTATTTAAAATTTTGATATCTCTTCAAATAAAGGAGATACGAGGACCATCATTTTGTAGTAAGTGACAAAAATATTAAAAATGTATGTCGTATAGGTCAAATTTTAGGTTCAAACTGTAATATAGTTTTATGCAACGTCGTAAGCCTTTATAATTACCTGCCTTAAAACGTTGTAACCCACATTAAAAAAATAACATTCCTTTACAACATAAAATTATTTTAAAATATAGTTCAAACTTTGAATGAATATTGTTGTAAGTAGCAACACATTATTACCCTATGTCCTTTACGACATTATCGTCTGAAAGCGTAATTTAAAATGTTTGATAAACATTGTCGTAAGTAGCAACAATTATTGCATTATGTCCTTTACATCAAAAATTCTGGTAAAATATTTTAAAATGTTGAATAAATGTTGTCTTAAGTAGCAACACGCTATTTACATTACGTCCTCTACGACGTTATGTTCCCAAATAATTTGAATACAGTATGTCCTTTACGACGTTATTTTCACAAATAATTTTAAAGTTGTTGTAGAAAGTCATGACAACTACGGTTCTAATTTAAACTAAAATTAAACATTTAAAAGGGGGTTTTACCGCGTTTTTGATATCTATATTCCCGATATTTCGGTAGTACACTTACACTTCGGCAATAAACTTGTATGTTTTACAGAAGAACCAAAAACAAAATATTGCCTAAAAACGTTAGAACTTTTAAATTTTTGTTGCTATTGTAATGATTTCTAGACAAATTGTTTTCGAATTTCTTTATCTATAGCAAACTATTGATTGAATCTCGCTTAGGATAATAGTTTAGAAGATTAGGTTCCTAAACCATATAATTTTGGAACACGTGTCCGTTACGACGTTAAAAAAATTTGGATCGTAATAAAAAATATTGTACACCCTAAGAATAATCGTAATTATTTTGGTGTAACTAACCTGCCAGTCTAGTTCACTCTAAAATTAAATGTTGTAAAGCTATTTAAAAAGTTCTATAATCAAAGAATTTATAATAAATATTCAAATTAAAGGTTCCAGGTTCCAATAAAATTACACAAAACTATTTACCTTTTGCTTAGTATGTTTTGTTAAAGAAGCTAGCTTTCGTATGCACCATGGTTCGGCAACATTATTTAGACAACTGTTTACTGTTTATTGTTATGCACGGTGCATTAATTTAAAGGGTGATTGTACCCATGATACTGAATAACTTTCGCAAAGGAAGAAGGGAAAGTTCAAGGGAAAATTAACTTTTCATACAAATATTCGATAATCGGCTGATCGAACATTTGTGTGAAAACCCCAATTTTTTTTGCTACTTTCCTACACGTTTCTTAGAGAAAGTTGTTCAGTACCGTCGGTTCACACGGCGACACACCAAGCAACGCAAACCCATAATAAGCTGGGCGCACGTAGGTATAGTGGGGATACCCACATGAACAGTTTACTCGGAAGTCGGAGGTTTACAGACGAATAGGGAACCACCGTTTTGTATAAAACAAGGTGGAAATTCCCAAATAAATGAGCGTACACAGATATTCCAAAGCTTTCAACTCTGCCATAATCACCACTGCAACTGCAACTGCAACCTCTTCCCCAAACGCTAAGCTCCCTGAAAACTTGGCCTTGCAAGCAGGGATGATATCGCGGCAAGACTGTCTATGTCACTGTTTGTGAGTAGCGCTGTTGGTGCTAATGTTTCCCGCTTAAAAAAGTGATGGTATGGAGCCGGAGTCATACGCTAATTTGGTTGTAGGTACTCTCTCCCTTCCTTCATTTTAGGAAAGCTGCTCTACAATGATTCTTTGAAAGTTGCCACAGTCTTACATCCAGATTGCAAGGTAGGCTAGTCCCAATATATTTGTAGTGTTGGGTGGAGAAAAGTGTTGTCATAAATTAAGATGTCAGCGTTGTGCTGGAATGTAAGTATATCCGTCATCAAGCCTTAAATTACATAATTCGCCATGCGCTTGTGTCTGTAGACGTGTTGTGTATCCTGGAGCCCCTTGGTTTTAGCCGCATCGATGGTAAGCGTCATTATCTTGGCAAAAAGGCGGTTGTCTCGTTTGTTCTTTAGCGGGTGGAACTACCAACCTGCAGTAGGTTTATGATTTTGTTCCAGTCGCCTTTGAGACGTGAGGCCATTGGGGTGTTGATGCCAAAGGGCAGCGTATGAAAGCTAAGTGAGTTGATCTTCGCTAAGAGTAAATAGGTACATACTTGGTACAAAAAAATTCTTTTGGCCATCCCGAGGAGCAATTTGGCTAGCATTTTGAGGACTTTTCAGCAGGGAAGGGTTAGACTCGTGAATATATCTCGCAGTTGGTTTGTAAAACTTATTAGCTGCATTACATAGGTAACGGCCACCATAAACCACTCGATATCTATCGCATTTTAGCCTATGCCCTGTGTCATGCGCCCTCCAGGACGTAGCAGAAGGTTTTCCTCGAGGAATAGAGGTATAAGAAGACATTACAGCTAGCCGTCTAAAAGGAGCCGTTTCGTATTACGGCGGATCAAAATTTAGCCGGCTGATCGAACGATCGTTGCATTGTATCAGCGCTTCGCGTTCTTCAATACGGCTATAACAAGCTAGACGTAACGTCATTTAGTGGGTTATGAATCACCGTTTTGTCAAATGAAATGAAAGATTGAAAAATTTGTCTCGGGCGGGACTTGAACCCACGCTCTTCCGAACCGGGGAAACGTGCTAACCAATTACACCACCGAGTCCACTACCCAGAGAACGAAATTCATCGATCTTCATTCGATCTTTCATTTGATTCGAAATAGCACAACATGGCTGTAACATGTTTATAATCAATAACACCGTTTTGTCAGTTTTTAGTTTCCTTTCTGACACAGCGCCGCTAGGTCAGGGCAGCTAGGGAGATAGGTGTACAGTAGGCCGTATCAACAACAATGGCGTCGAACATATAAGGTCCTTATTATTATGCTGACACTTTTTAAGGGGTTTATCCGACCTTCAAACTGAGCAACTTTCTCTATGGGATTGATCCCATAGAGAAAGTTGCTCAGCTGATTTGAATCAGCTGTTTCATACTAAAGTGCAAACCTACTCGAGCCAAATGTATGGGACAGCTGATATTTGTTTCGCGATTTGAAAATTGGTCCCATAGAGAAAGATGTTCAGTTTGAAGATCTGATCATCCTTGTAAAAAACTGTCAGCATATTAAGTTGAACCCTGTAGAAAATGTTTCGGTTATATAAATGGTACTTATAAAGAAAACGTGTCAAATACCGGTAAAAACAGTGATTAAGGACAAGCAAAACTAAACTGAACAGTTGCTCATCAGAAATTTGTCTCTGACATAGCAATAATCTCTTTGATTGGATCGACATTTTTTATTGTAACTTCCTTTTATTTTTGTATAATAGCTTTACGACATACAATTATAGGAGTGGACAAGACTGATAGGCAGTTACAACAAAATTATTATGACTAAGCGTAGGGTGTGGTAGGGCGTAAAATAGATTTATTGTAAATCGCCATTTTTTCCACGTCGTAACGGACATCTCTTCAAAAATTCGGTTGTGTAAAGGACATCTGTTCAAAAATTTTATTGTGTAAGGGACACTAACTTCTAAATTATTGTGCTAATCCAGGTTTGATCAATAGTCTTCTATAGATGAAGTAATTTTAAAACTATCTGTCTGGAAATCACCTTAATAGGAAAGAAAATAAAGAAGTTATGATGTTTTTTTGCCAAAATTTTGTTTTTTGGCTCTACTCAAAAGTAGGGGTTTGTCCCTTACGACATTTGAAATTTCCACTGTCGATATGTATTCTATATCGTTGTCTAGTTATCATAATACAAGTCCAGGCTAGATTCTGGAACTTTAAATGTGACTAGATAATTTGTGTGACACTGTCCAAGATATTTATTTATTTATTTATTTTACACCAAGTTTGACGCTTTTTATGTATGACTAAAGGCCTCATAAAAAAATCTGAAAGGCCAGACGCCATGCTCTTAGTTTCACTGCGAGTTCGAATCAGAATTGAAGAGATTCGCAGAAGAACCAGAGTAGACCAAATATCCCAAAGAATTGCTAAACTAATGTGACATAGGCACATACATCGCATTGCTTGCAGAACCGATGGTAGATGAGGCCAAAGAGTTCTCGAGTGGAAAGCGCAGCGTGGATAGGCCCCCAAAGGTAGACAGACGACCTGGTGAAGACGGTGGGAACCGGTTGGATAAGAGCAGCGCACGACCGGTCGTTGTGGCGATCCTTGGGAGAGGCCTATGTCCAGCAGTGGACGTCCATCGGCTCGAACCATGATCCGGGTTTTTTCAATACATTGCTATAATGCAACAACTACTATTTTAATGTTCATCTTTAGCATATTTAAAGTTTCGGTTCAGTAATAGGCTAGCCTTTCCGCAACAAAATCGCTGCGTATGAAACTATATCCGTTAGTCAGTTCGCATGATATTAATGGGAAATAAAAGGGGTGGTCACTATGGTCAATTCTAATACTATAAACACACGGTACTTATACTACACTGTAAGAAAAAAAGTGTATCGTTGTTATTAATGGATTATATCATAAATTCATAACACAAAATTGAATGGCTTACTACTAAATATCGAAACTAATATTTAGGCATATTTAATTAAATATTTAAAAGTATACAAAAGAAAACACGAAATATGTTTCATAATTAAGCTTTGTAACTTGATATAGTATTGCAAAATAGAATTTTCATTGCAAACGATTATCTTTTTGAATAAATATTATAATAATTATGTTATTGAATTCTATTGTTTTATACAGAACACACAACCCGATACATAATTGACTTTTGAAAAGACAATAGGGACTATTACTATACAGTGTGTAAACTTAAGGCCAGGTTATTCAAGTGCAAGCGTCTCTTTCTTGCAAGCATAAGTTTACAATTAGCCATCCCGCTCCAATTGAAAGCAGGATCGCAAAAAAACGTGTTTTTCAATTCAATTCAATTCAATTCATTTATTGCTTTCATGTACAGTATTAAAGGTCTTATAATATAATTAGGTATGAGTACATGAACCCTGTTGATTAGGGCATTGCAAATTAGAGGCATGCAAAATAATTAACAATAGTTTAACAATGAACGTTCATCAATATCTTTGCTCATGAGTGGTTCTAAGCTCAAAATTCTACGGAGTTCACTAGAAATATTTAATGTATTTAGTTAAGTACAATAATAAAAAGTTCAATATCAGCAGTTTAATCATAGTATTGAAGAAACATGACAAAAAGGGGTAATTTTTGGATTTTTTTCTATCTATCAAACTTAATCTAATCGTGTAATTGAAAACGGTCGCCTATCAGCCAGATCCTTAAATAAGACATAATTGGTTTCCAGACTTTAAAACACAGTTTAAAACACTTTCGTTCGTGTTCAAAAAACGGCCTGGACGGGATAACAGCGTCTTAAATGCGATACATACTTTTAGGGGTGCTTCAGACTATCTTTTACGATGGGATTATGGGATCAATATTAAAATGGCGAAAAAAAAACCAGTTGTTCCATAGAAAACGTCAATGGCGAAACGACCCAAATGTGTGAAGCAGCAGATTTTTCTATCTCGATTTTAATGTTGGTCCCAGTATGTAAAAGTTTTTCAGTTTGATAATTGAATCTATTTGATATGTAACGCATTTAATTTTACACTCTGTGTAATATAGACATTTTTAGCAAATTATGAAAGATATTAATCGCAATAGTGTATTTTGATGTGAATGCAAATACACAACGAAACGCACAATCACAATCTGTGTGTTTTGTTGTGTAAGCAAATAAAAATATATTAGCTTATTACTATTTTGACGAAGAACTAATAAACTGATAGGGCCTCACTGTACTTGTTGGTACAGTAGACCACAAACAAACAAACGTTGTGTGACTCTCTCCGGCTTACTGGACGACTGGATGAGGATAACTGGAGCACATAGCATGACCATGGTGCTCTGTTACTCACAGATCGTTACATACCTCAGACACCGCAGTCTCTCAAAGAGTTATACAAGGGTGCAAAATAGTATGCGTTACACTACGAATAAGAATGTATAGAAGTGTAAATGAAGCTCAAAAAAAGTGTACCGTGTTCTTAATTTGTTCTTTAAAAACTGTACCTAGCCGCCAAAACTCATACAAAATGACATTTTTCATTGGGTGCCAAAAATTATTTCGATTTTGTTTAGAGTTACTCTTCTATAGTTATTCTTATTCGTAGGCGTTACATATCAAACAGAGTGCTTCGGACCATCAAACTGAACAACTTCACTATGGAGCCGACATAGGAATCGCGAAAATCTGGTGTACTATAGAACAATAGCTAGTTAGGTTTTGCATTTAAGGCTAGGTTATCCCAGTTCAAGCGTCTCTTTTTATTTATTTATTTATTTATTTATTTAAGGTTTACCAACTAAATATATATTACACATTCAATATAAATTACATTCAAAATATCGTATTAAATATATACTTAAATTATAGGAAAGCACAACATTCAAACATGAAAAATATAAAAAGACAGAAGACATTATTAACTGTCTCTTTTGCGGGTCTGCTGGAAGAAATCTTTTCAGAGATAAGCTCGCCCTTTGTACATGTTTTCTCAACTGTTTTAATTATTATATCTGTGTGTACAAAATAGATAAGGAAATTAAAATTAACTAGATCACAATAAAAGTTTATCACTAAACACAACAAAGCGCAAACGAAATAAAAACAACTCTTTCTTGCAAGCATAAGTTCACAATTATAGCCATCCCGCTCCAATCGAAAGCAGGATCGCAAAAAAACGTGTTTTTCGTCAATATTTTTGCTCATGGGAGTTTCTAAGCTAAAAATTCTTCTGAGTTCACTAGAAATATTTAATGTATTTAGTTAAGTACAAGAATAAAAAGTTAAATATCAGCAGTTTAATCATAGTATTGAAAAAACATAACAAAAAGGGGTAACTTTGGGATGTTTTTCTATCTAGTAAACTTAATCTAATCGTGTAATTGAGAACAGTCGCCCATCCGCCCGATCCTTAAATAAGACACAATTTAATTTCAGACTTTAAAACACAGTTTAAAACACTTTCGTTCGTGTTCAAAAAACGGCTTCGACGGGATAACAGCGTCTTAAATAAAATAAATTAACATCTTGGATATTGTCACGCAAATTGTTATTGTTATTATTATTATAATAAGCTTTGTATGACTTACAGTTTTTTATGTTCGTTAAATTGCTGGGCAAAGGTTTCAAGCTCTTTAGGCCAAGTAATAATGTGTTATTATGTTTTATAAATACACAGGTTGACGCTTATTTCGTTTTCTGTCCAATGATAGTGAAAGAAATATTTTCAAATAAGAATTAGATTCGAAAATATTCTTTTAGCTATTGTAGTCGATACTAATACTTTTAAAATGTATTATTATACAACAATATATGAGGCATCGTGACGATTAATCATTGGAACTGGAAACAACGTAACCGATTTCAAAATGCATGTTATTAAGAAAAGGCAATTTGGTTAGATGTCGTTTATTGAGCTTTTGATTTTGCAACGCCCTGATTGAAAACAATGGTTCGTCAAATTAGATCACATACAGCTAACGAGAAATTGTTATAATTGGTTGATAATAGTTATTTGTTATGCTAGGCTGCAAAATTGTTCTTTGGCGAAGGAGTCGAGGATTAATAATATAATAATAGAAATAATAGAATCCTGAGCTTATAGCGAAGGTTTCAAAGGTACGAGACGCAGAATAACTTTGCAGCCGAGCGAAACACAACTTTTCACCTCACAACTGCGAGGAAAAAATGTGAATAATTGCTAAAGAGAACAACATTTTTAAAAGTTATTTGTTTCATGCTGGCCAGTGACATGAAATAGTTAATAATGCATTTTCAGTGGACTGGCGGTATAGAAAAATATTGAATAGACAGATTCGAATTTCAAAAACTCTTTCCACGCTAGCGGATAAAATGCACTTTTGCACTCAGCTTTCGAAAGATAAACAGAATCTTTCCGAGCTTGTGAGGTGAAAAATGTATTGTAGTCAGCAAGAAGGACAAAAATCGAGTGTTACCTATGGGACAGTCGATTTTTTTTTCGCGTTTTATGAGGTAGGCTCCATAGTGAAAGATGTTCAGTTTCATGGTCTGAGTTCACTGTTTCAGTCTGCGGACGGCTGTCCCTTACACACTGTATAAAAACTTTATAACTTTTCACATTAATTTGCATCACAAGCGTAGAGTTTGTAGGTTCAACAATGCTTTGGTAAAAACAGCGAATTTAGGCAAACTGTGAAAAATCGTAGAAAAGTCAAAACATACGTTTTTGTATATTATCTATCCTTATCGTAGGCGACAAAAAAGAGCGTCGGTGGTTCTGCGTGGCGGAGAGCTATGGACACTCAATTATGGGGGTACGGGTTCGAAAACGCACTGACAGGCCATATACCAATGTTGATCCTGGTTCACAGGAGTTATTATTATTATTGGGTTAATGGGGCCTTAACAGACTTGCGCCTGTGCCACTTCGACCATCGCTGATCTTTTGTGAACGCCCTTTCTACAAAACTTTTTCTTTCTACTTTCACAGGAGTTACAGCGGTGGGAATCTGTGGTGGGCGGAATGAAATCGATATACCAATGAGTTTTATAGCTTATGTACCTACTACCCGACGAGAAACGGCAAAGGAAAACATCGTGAGCAAACCAGCATTTGGTGGAGATGGAGAAGAAATTTTGATGCGTAAGTTAGGTCAAACAATTTGCATTGGACACGCTTGATGGACTAACGCCCATACACCCTCCCTGAGGGTAGGCCTGTGCCCTGCAATAGGACGTATAGGCTGATGATGAGGGTTGACCGTCCTATAAATCTTCTCATAATTAATAATTATAGGAAAAACCGAAGGAAAACGGCAAGGCGGAAGAGAATCATAGGTAAAAACATGCGGAAATGGACAGGAATTGCCAGCACAGAATAATTCTTTCCAATGGCAACAGATGGGTTAGTGTTCGCGATGGTTACGAACGAATTACTTTAAAAAAGAAGGTAAATGATTTACAATTAAAAATAAAACCAGTCAAGTTCGAGTTGGTCTCGCGCATGGAGCCTCCGTGACCGCTCGCTGACCGCTGAATCGCTGCATGACCTCAGTGGGATGCTTAGCGACCTTAATGCCGCTTCCCGACGGGTCGGTCTCGGCATGAACTTAGACAAGACGAAAGTCATGCTTAATTCTCATGTCGAGCCAGAGGTATACGTATACGTCGGTGAGGCGGCGATAGAAATTGTGCAAGACTACCTTGGACAGACTATAAGACTAGGTAGAAACAACTTCGACAAGGAGGCCGCTAGGCGTATCCAGCTAGGATGGGCTGCTTTCGGGAAACTACGTCATATATTCTCCTCGGCCCTACCACAATGCCTCAAAACGAAGGTGTTCAATCAGTGCGTTCTGCCAGTGATGACCTATGGTGCGGAAACGTGGACCCTGACGATAGGGCTAGTTCATAAATTCAAGGTCGCTCAGCGAGCTATGGAGAGAGCTATGCTCGGTGTTTCTCTGAGGGACCACATCAGAAATGAAGTGATTCGTCACAGAACTAAAGTGGCTGACATAGCTCAGAAAATTAGCAAGCTGAAGTGGCAGTGGGCTGGTCATATCTGTCGAAGAACTGACAACCGATGGGGTGTCAGAGTTCTAGAGTGGAGACCGCGAACTGGTAGGCGTAGTGTGGGACGCCCTGCTGCCCGCTGGACAGACGACCTAAAAAAAGTAGCGGGGAGCGACTGGATGAGGAAGGCCGAGGACAGAGTTTTGTGGCGCGCCTTGGGAGAGGCCTATGTCCAGCAGTGGACGATGATAGGCTGATGATGATGATGATGATGGAGCCTCCGTACCGCCATACAATATACCAAATAAAAAATGTGTTTTCTCCTCATAAACTATGCATTTTTAGTAAAATAATAAAAAAAAATCTTCATTAAGGCTAGGTTATCCCAGTGCAAGCGTCTCTTTCTTGCAAGCATAAGTTTACAATTAGCCATCCCGCTCCAATTGAAAGCAGGATCGCAATAAAACGTGTTTTTCGTCAATATCTTTGCTCATGGGAGTTTCTAAGCTAAAAATTCTTCTGAGTTCACTAGAAATATTTAATGTATTTAGTTAAGTACAAGAATAAAAAGTTAAATATCAGCAGTTTAATCATAGTATTGAAAAAACATAACAAAAAGGGGTAACTTTGGGATGTTTTTCTATCTAGTAAACTTAATTTAATCGTGTAATTAAGAACAGTCGCCCATCCGCCCGATCCTTAAATAAGACATAATTTAATTTCAGACTTTAAAACACAGTTTAAAACACTTTCGTTCGTGTTAAAAAAATGGCCTCGACGGGATAACAGCGTCTTAACAAATGCACTATGCTAAAGCAATTCAGTGAAAATTTCTACCGTCTGGCTATTAACTAATATACTATTACCTATTTTGTGGTAATACGGTTTAAAAGATGCAGCTCTTTAAATGTAGGCCAGACGGACGGAAGGACGGACATCGTAAGCTTATAAATAGGGACCCGTTTGGTACGGAGCCCTAAAAATAGCTTTCATAAAGTTTTAGCATGCATTATAATGCATCATAATTACATCCCGACGTAGAACTGCGAAAAGAAGAGTAGGTAACTAATTAGCCCTGAATATAATTCTACAGCAGCGGCGTCCTTGATTTCACGCGTTTGAAGTTACAATCAAAATAAATAAATAAAACATTTTTTTTTTCTAAAAACAACAATACACAAAATTAAACAAGAAACAGAGCACAATATTAATTTAAGTTTAGAGACAGAAAGGTCTATGACTCAGCATAATGGAAGTTGATGAAATCGTCAGCAACCGCTGTTTCCGCATAGCTAGTTTCAAACAACGAAATATACCATGAAAGCTTTCAGCAATAAACTATCAAAATCAAAAATCACCGCAGACCATAAAGCATTGTTTCACCAATTCCTAGGCTGCAGTTATGACGTCACAATGCAGGTTGCACGGTTTGCACCCCAGAGGCTATATAAGCACTTTCACTGAGCGTGCGCAAGAGTTGCGGGATGAGACCGCGCATCGCACGCACTCTGACCCAGGCCGCCGCGCATAACGGACAAACATTCGATTTTCGAATTTAATTTTTTTTGTGATTGTGACGCAGTGACGTGTTTTTTTCGTGTTTACAAGGTAAGCTTAAGTTATAGTTTTTCAGGATAATCTATTATTGAACTTTTCGAAATTTTCCAAATTGTTCCAAATTTTATTTATTTAAATAAAATAACAAATTAAAATATGTGCATCCCAATAATAAGGGTCATATATTATGAAAACAAATTAAGTTAATCTAAAAACCTATTTTTTTTTTAATTA
The DNA here is from genome assembly GCA_963693445.1 of Agonopterix heracliana. Taxonomy (NCBI): domain Eukaryota; kingdom Metazoa; phylum Arthropoda; class Insecta; order Lepidoptera; family Depressariidae; genus Agonopterix; species Agonopterix heracliana. Next base: position 9,707,686 of record OY856321.1, read on the forward strand.
AAAAAAGCAAAAGTTTTTATTTAGTTTTGAGTTAAAAAGTAATAATCAGAGTAATTATTTAATGATTTCGCATTTGTACCTATCGATATAATCCAGGCACAAAATTTTAAATGAATGTCATACTTTTCCGCACATACAAAAGACATCAACGTGAGTTGTTTTACGTCAATCAGTACTATTTTCTATAAATTGAACGCACGCATTAACATTATTCTTATACTAACAGATTATCAAAATCTGTGGCATATCGTCATATTACCGAAAAAGTCAAAATAACTTCTTTCAAAAAAATCAATGTTTTACTTTTGTTGACAATACACGCTTCATACACTTTTCCGCACGTATAAAAGATGTAAACACGCACGCTAAAGTTTCAGCGTCAGTTTTGTATTTTAATGCATTATTTTTTGTTCGGTCTCAATAAATCTCATTTTATACATATATTCACACCTATGTCCCGGTCTACATACTTACCAAAACTATTAAGCATTCAATAAGGTATTTGAATACATAATAAAATTAAATAAATAAATATCTTGGACACAGACACACAAATTATTTAATCAATCACATTTGAAATTACCAGAAACTAGCCTGGACTTGTATTATGATGACTATACAACGATATAGAATACATATTATATAGATACAAACATCCATAACTCGGGTAGAAATATTCATATTCATCATACAAATATTTATCCCTTACGGGATTCGAACCCGCGACCCTCGGCACAGCAGGCAGGTTCACTACAGACTGTGCTATCGGGTCCTCCCATTAAATAACATTGTATTTTTTTCTCACACAAACCGTTTTAGCGTCCAAAAAAGAGTTGCTGATTTTATCAAAATTGCCTATTCTCTCTAAGAAAATTAGAAAAAAATAACATTAAAAAAATAACGTTTTAGTATGTCAGCACATATTACGTATTATTACTACCTAACACGCTAACACTACAAACAATACAATGCACAATAGCCTCCTAAATAACAATTTTGACGGCGACCGAGAGCGCCGCATCAAAAACGCATCAAACCACAATCGGTGCATATCGGCGCTCGCGCAGCTACCGTGTGAATACCGTCACTGGGTCACGGAGCAAAGATATATCATGACTGATTATATGACTATTGTAATTAATGTTTATTGTATGCCGCGCATGTCGTATTTTTACGAAACAAGAGACTTTTTATAATATACGGTAGGGTTAAGACGGTTAAAAAGAGTGAGAGGAAGAGGAAGTATCACTAACTCCCTCTTTAAAAAACAGTCATCAGAGGCCGATCCTCAGTATGGGCGTTGGTCTACCAAGCGTCCCCAATGCGGATAGGGAGACTTCACATAAGCATATGCTCACGACTATATTCCCCGAGGGGGTAGTCAGAGATATTCTGAAACCTCAGAACATCCACGTTTCACCAGTAGTACCGAAACTCTGTCCAGTGTGACGGGGGGTGAGCCCGTCGCCACTTATAATGGACAGTGGGTACAATACACGCCTCGAAATTGAAGCATGCAGGTTTCCTCACGATGTTTTCCTTCACCGAAAAGCCAGTGGTGTAACAAATCGTACATAAATTCCGAAAAACTCATTTGGTACGAGTCGGCTTGGACGGGGATCGAACCATCGCCTTCTGCACAGCAGGCAAGGTTACTCGCCACTGGACCACCACGGCTCTTCACATACACATCATAATTTATTCTTAAGAACCTACCGAGCCTATTGTGCTGCCCTCAATAATATTTTTTTTATTTGTGTACAATTAAACAATATTTCCAAAAAACAAGAATGTCACAGTGTAGTCCTGATTGACAATCAATTTATCGAAACATTACGGATTATTATGTTTTATGCTTGTAGCTATTATCTTTAAAACCGCCAAAAAGGCCACTTTTGGTGGTTTTAACGATAATAACTACAAACATTATAAAAACAAATCCGCAGTGACACGATAAATTGAAAATTAGCAATGACTAAAATGTGACATTCTTGTTTTTTGGAAATATTGTTTAATTGTTAAGAAATAAAAAAATACGATTGAGGGCAGTACAATAGGCTCGGTGCAGCCTTAAGCGTATGCAGGTTTCCTCGCGATGTTTTCCTTCACCGTTTAAGAGCAGTAGATATTACGTACATAAGTTAGAAAAACTCATATTGGTGCATGGCATGACGTGCGTGTGGATTCAAAAATCCGTGCGTAAAGAGTTCAGGAGGAATTATCTTACACTAGAAGGATTCTAGATATTGTCTGGGCAGTATGAAAAATGCAATAAAGCCTCGCAAATATTCGCATATTTGCAAAAATTTCTGTACCACTCTAATGCTTTATGAACCTAGTCATTACTTAAATGTTTATTGAAATTACATGCATCTGAAATATATTTACACCATAAATGTCAGTATTAATTGACGTGACATTTTTTAAGACTCTTGTAATTTTACTCTCTCAGTATTATGATTAGCATAGCATAAGCATATGCTTACGACTAGTGAGACGAGGGGGTAGTCAGAGATATTCTGAAAGCTCAGAATATCCCCAATTCACCAGTAGTACCGTAAGTCTGTCCAGTGTGACGGGGAGTGAGCCCGTCGCCCGTCGTCGTATTATGATTATAAAAAGTTAAATTATGGGACGTAAAGGGTTAGGGCATCGTTTATCGGATCCGTACTAAAAACGGCAAAATTAGGTAGAAAGAAACGAAGAAGCAGGTATGTGTCGCAGGCATTATTGTCAAAGTCGTAAAACCAACCTTGATTTTACAGATTGTGCCTGGTAACATTATAGTATTAGTGAAACTAATCCGCAATATTGTAAGAACTGGAGTCACGTTGCAGGGTTTGGTGTTCGCGCGGTTCGCGTCTTAGCCTGCCTCGAGGCTCCTAAATCCTTCTCAGTTGTTCTTACTCAAAAACAATCCTCGAGATTGGATAGACACTCCCTCAAATAAATTGACACTGGCGAAATCTAACAAGGAAACGCCATTAAACAAAAATAGAATAGAAAATTATACTGTATTAGAGTTGTAAGATTATTATTTTACGATTGACAATCATCCTGCGATATATTACCTAAGTATGTGGAAGAAGTAAGAAATGTGTGTCACATCCACGTCACAGAACATAATCTGTAAATGCTCCTGATGTCTCTATAAATCGCAAAGTTTTTTTCAGAGATAGATTCTGATCAAATTGTATCCATGTATCGCTATACCTATTTGGAATATGAAAATCGAGATTCTATTTTAAAGCGACTAAAAGAGGAAAAACCTTTCCTACGAAGAAAAGTTCTACTTGAGACTAAGTTATTTATAAATTATCTATCTGTCTGTTGTCACAATTGCATGACTATATTATTATAGACCAATAACCAATAACAATTATTAAAATAACGAAAATTAGCTCTCGATTGACACAAAAGCGCAGAGCTTTTGACATAGGAGTACGTGCAGGTGAATACATACCTTTATTATTATTACCTATGCTCGCTCATCCGACCTTTAGCTATCAGCTACATGCCAATAGAATGCTCGATGAATAATAAACAAGTACAGTCATTCATAATTGCACTATTTGTCTATTTCATTAAAAAATATCTTAATTAAATATGTTATACATTTTTTCACCGTCAATCGCAACGCCGCGTATCTTCGTTTAGTACTAAAGACTAAAGTTTAAACAATTTTACAGAACTCCATTAAAATTTCCGGACTTACTGAAATACATAATGTACAGGGTGCAAACTTAAATGAGTTATAAGTTTTAACGGATCCCTTCAAACTAAATAACATTTGAGAAAAAAATAATTGTTGTTCCTAGAGAACATCATAATACAGGGTCCAACTTAATATGCTGACACTTTTTTGAGGGGATGATCAGACCATCAAACTGAACAACTTTCTCTATGGGACCAACATCGAAATCGCGAAAAAAAAATCAGCTGTCCCATACATTTGGCTCGAGTAGGTTTGCAGTTTTGTATGGAGGGGCTGATTTTTTTTTCGCGATTTCGATTTTGGTCTCATAGAGAAACTTGTTCAGTGTGATGGTCTAATCATCCCCTTAAATAAGTGTCAGCATATTTAGAAGGACCCTATATAGAGTACTCGGATTACTCGGACCTAAATGTATGGAATAGCAGATTTATTTTGCACTTTACATTTTTAAACCATAATATGATTGTCTGAAGCGCACCTTCTGAAATACGCGCATTACACATTTCAGTGAACATACTGTATATTGAAGACAATACACGTAACATTTAATTTAATTATGTTGAATATTATGGTCTAAAATAAAGTTTGACTTACTTTAATAATAATAGGGTAAACACTAAAATATAACATACTGACAAGTGTACAAGGCGTCTACTAAAAGCGCAATAACATAATACGTTATTTGCTCACATACATATTCATATTGGTTGTTGCATCAGATGCACAAGAACATACCTAAATAATTTGAATCTTCTTAATGCGATGGGAATCCAAACTTAATGCAGATTTGATTCACATCATTAGGTATACTAAACTAGCATAGCATAACTATACAGGGTCAATTTTATATCACTGCGGATAACTTCAGTCTCATCAAACTGAACAACTTTCACTATGGAGCCAACTACAAAACTGCAGTACCTACCTTCGACTCAAATGAATTGGACAGGAGTGCGATTTTTGAATCTCATTCGGTGAGCTCAGCAGTTGAAAATGAGAAAATTACTATGGAGATATGCATCTTTCTAGTGCTGATTTGACATTCAAAAATCATACTACAGGAGAGAAATTTTTGAGGGTCAAATCCGCAGTAGAAAGATGCGTATCTCCATAGTTATTTAGACATTTTCAACTGCTGAGCTCACCGAATGAGATTCAAAAATCGCACTCCAGCTGATTAATTATTCGCGATTTCGAAGTTGGCTCCATAGCGAAAGTTATTCAGTTTTGTGAGTAGAATACTTGTTGAAGGTATCCACAGTGATATAAAATTTACCCTGTATTCCTCGTAAGAACATCCACGTTTCACTAGTAGTACCGAAACTCTGTCCAGTGTGACGAGGAGTGAGCCCGTCGCCACTTTTAATGGTCAGTGGGTAACCACTGCCATAATACCAATACATGCCTCGAAATTGAAGCATGTCAAATAATAAATAGTGAATCTGACAGAATTTTATGAAGGTAGGTATAATAAATTGATTATAATTTGCCAGAAAGGAGAGTAAACAAAGTAATTTATACACACTAAACAGCAGGTACCTAATCTTATGATAGTTTATGTCCATCCTTGTTGACCGTTCCTACCTCTCAGTCTTATTCATGAGGCCTTTGCCCTTCAGTGGGATTCTATAACAGGCTATAAACTTTTATTTCTTTTTGACGAAATAAGTAATCCACCTGACTGCTTAGTTTCGAATCCCGGAGCAAAGATATAACTTTAATGAAGAAGATTTGATATTGGTAATGGTAACCATCCATACATACGAGTACAATACATAAACTAACACCTTTGTTCAGAACAGAATCTTTAAAGATCACTTCTTCTTCCTGCCCTTATCCCATTATTTGGGGTCGGCGCAATATGTCGTCTTCCTCCATTCATCTCTTTTAGCCGTCAATTCAGCTGACACACCTTTTTTACACATGTCATCCTTCACACAATCCATCCATCTTTTTTTTGGTCGTCCTCTCTTCATGCAGCCATCCACATTCATATTTAACATTCCTCTTGTAATTTCGTCTTGTAGTCTTGTAGTTCTTGTAATTCGTCTTTAAAGATCACCTTGATCTAAATTCAAAGAGGGCAATTGTATTGGACACAAATGGTCCGAGAATATTATTTTACTCTTATTGATTTAAAACGAAAACATTATCATTTGGATAATTACCTACAAGGGTCAACTAAAATGCTAAACGGTCGTGGGAATAGGAATGTTACCTTTAAATATTTAAGTACTTACCGAGATGAAAAGGGAAACCTATCAATCGTTAATTTCTATACAAGCTAGACCTATGTTGAAATGTGACCTACGAGGGGCTTCCTCGACCTTTAAGAACTTGAAAATCTAGTTTCTATTTAAACCTTAGCGATTTCCACTACCGCTATATGTATTTTCTCTACTCAGTCCATAACTGTTTGTCTTAAGTCTTATATTAGAATGGTTTAGCAGCTAATTATCTTATCGACGCTTAAATTGACAAAGTTGTCAAAGGTAAACAAGTTTTTGCGAATTTACGGAAAACGGACGAAGAATATTTTATTGAATTAATTGTCAATCATTTCTGTCATAGTAGTTTAGAATAATAAGTAGGTATCAAAACTTATATGTACAGTTAAAATATAGTGTACGTACCGGATCGCTTAAGTGGATCGTGAAGGAATGAAGAAAGTGCGATCTCCATACAAGAATCGATTGAATTACCCTATAACTTTACAGAAATCTATGGGTTTGGTCTGATTTAATTCAGTGCAATATGGGTATACAAGGTTTATACGTTTCCATTTTACTAGTTGCGTTGACGCATTGACGCATTGACGGGGCGGCAGACTTCAGTCCATAGAACCACACAGATGCGTCAATCCGTCACCGTTTGTGATTCTACGTGCGGTTTCATACAACTCCTTGCTTCACAAATGACGGACTGACGTCTGCCGCTCTGTCAATGCGCCATCGAGTGTGAACGCACTAAGTTACTTCATTTTTGTGAAATAAATGATTTTGACCATTACGATGCCGTTGGGAAAATTTAAATAGGGATTCATTTCTATAAAACTATTTAAATTCGAAAAAAGCTACATGTACAAACCTGGGGGGTTATTGTGTAACTATACCCGATTCAATCGGTATCAAATCGACACGGTGTTTTGGCAGTTCTTGGCGATTTTGCTTCTTAATATTTAGTTAATTTATCTCAGATAATGAACACGATGATCACAGAAACAAAATATTATTTAAAAATTGGCTAGGACAGTCATAAAATGTTATCGATTTCGTAAACGATATAATCGGAAGCTTACACAATAGCCCTACTGGTCATTTATCATAAAGATAACACATAAAAAAACTGAAATACAATTACGTTAAGGTTTAGAAGTGTAAAATCATTTAACACTACTAAAAACAAATGTTTTCGCTTTTTGTACGGACACTGCTGGCTTCACAATCCTCGGCTGTAGTCAATGTTAGTACTATACCATCAGAATGGCAGGTTCGACTGCAGAACACAGTGCATCCTAGATAAATTACCCATAGATAATAAGGGAGGTTTAACAATGCCGCTGGCAGATCGCTTCCAATAAATCAACAAAAGAATCCTTAGGTAACAAGCATCCATCCGTCAAGTCACAGCTACTGTAAGCCATTGTTACGTCGCTAGGGGCTATCTCGCATCTGCGTCTAATGAATCACGGCGCATCCACGGATGGCTAACAAGCTGGTCTACCTAGACGAACTGTGTACGATAGTATCGATGTCGGTTTACTCACGATTCTTACCCCTTTAGGAAGGATCAGCTTTTGGCTTTCAAAATGAATCGTGTAATAGGTAGCTAGGCTTTTGCCACAGAAATGCTGCGAATGAAAGCTATTTCTTACTCACTTATTTTGCTTTATCGACTTTCATAAATATTTTAAGAGATAGAAAAATGGATTTGGAGGTCATCATCAATCAGCCGATAAACGTCCACTGTTGGACATAGGCCTCCCCAAAAATGGGGGGATTTGCCATAATCGCCACGCTTGGCAGGCGGGTTGGCGATCGCAGTTGTATTGAATGTGTGTACTCAGAGGATGCTGCTGCCCATCCTCCGGTAGATCCCTTAGTCGCCTTTAACGACACCCACGGGAGGAAATGGGATGGTGCTACTCTTAGCCGACACCACACGGATTTGGAGGTATTGTGTAAGAATGGTGGTTCATGACGCACTCTAGTTTCTGCCCACTCCACTAAAAAAGAAGCGTGCAGTTGATAAATTGATAAAGCCATTACGGTATTGTAATTAGTATAAATTAAACAATCATAGAGAGATTTATAATTGTATTGAAATTTTACAGAGAGTTTTCTCAGTTTAATTTTGTATGAAAACCATCCCGACAATGTCGTATGTCAATCTTCTAGGTAGACTCCGAGATTTATTTAGGTCAGTCGTGTGGTGCATTTTGTAGGGCAGGTTCTTGTTACATGTGTAAGAAATGTAGAGATGCTGTAACATAAGGATGTCATATTCAGATCGGGCCTAGACAATTAGTTCTAGCTCTTCATTGGTTAAAGCTTCAGAATCTTACAGATTTTGCTCTTCTTCGTCAATGGGTGTAAGGAAAAGTATCATTAACCTTCAAGCCACATACTCTACTCATCAAACTGAACAACTTTTACTATAGGAGCAAAACTGTAAGAACAAAAAAATCAGCTGTCTCATACATTTTAGTCGAGGAGGCATTGTAGTTTAGTATGGAACAGCAGACTTTTTTCGCGCTGACAGGATTGCTCCCATAGTAAAAGTTGTTCAGTTTGATGGGTAGAGTAGGTATGTGGTTTAAGGGATAATGATACTTTTCCATACACCCTATATTTTGACTGGGTTTTGTCTCATCTGAATAAGTTATTTTACCAAAATACAGACTAGTGGGTCCAATAGGATTTTCAAGAGATTGATGATGACTTATACTAAAAATTTCTAATTATGCGGAAATTTTTGAATGAAAACATAGACAAATTACTCTCGCTAGAGTAATTTGTCTATGAATGAAAACAAAACCTGACCTTTTCGTTGCTTGAACTGGCAAAGTATTGCACTAGCAAAATATGTAAGATATTTGCATAATTTTGCGTCAGATAACGCCTCATTATGCGGAAGTTAAAATAAAAGGGCTTTTAAACAATGACAACTTTCAAGTCAATGTTATTCAAGAAGTCAACCAACAATACGTATAAGATTTGCTACATATGAGCATAGTGTAATAAAGACTACAAGTGGCGAAGCTCTGCTGTCGCGGCAAGTAACGCGTGCGTTTTCTCAATTTCGCAAAGTCGGTACCGGGATGCGCTCCCGGCCCTAACACACCGCACTCGAGTGACTTGTCACGACCGCTGAGCTTCACCACTCCATTCCAAATAGCAACGAAATTTTAAGGCTATTTTGCATTACAAAAACAGAGATTTGAAACACTTACTCTTACTTATTCTTAGAACAACTTTTGTACCTTCCAAGATATGTCGGATAGTATATAACTATCCATTTACCAAATTACATTAAATGTAATTTTAGGCATGGTAATCAGAATTGGCCAGAAATCTAAATAGGAATCGAAAAATCTTGTCGTCTTTATTTGGAATGAAGTATACAAATTTTTAGTATAGTATGGTATCAGTATCAGTATGCAACAGCATTGCGGTGCGCCCGCGCAGTTTTGCTTGAGGCGATCGCTAACAACCAATGATTTTGAGATCCATAGTAATGATGACAGCTAAGTGTCTGTATCGACATTTATAGGGCCTTTAGATTATGATTAATGGTGTCTACACGTTTTGATATTCCATTCAAACTATGATAGGAGTATGTGATATTACCGTATAGCCAATTATTTTAACGTGAAACTAATATGGTTCTTATTCATTTATTTATTTAAAAAAAACTTCTAAAATGCTATATTTACATATTTGAACGATTTTGCATTACTCGTACATCGAATTTTTATTATTTATTATTATTATGTACTAACTTTTGCCCGTCTTGGTCTGTTTTTGATTTCGACTCGGTAGAGTTCAATAAATTGTTACTCAGAACGAATTGGTGTGTGCTAAATTTCAGTCAAATCAATTCGGCCATTCATGTCCGATTGAGTCACAAACATCCAAAATAAACATCTAAACATCGTCACAAAATTTCACATTTATATTATTAGGATTTGACTCAGAAGTAAAAAACACCCCTCTTTTTGCGTCGGGGGTTAATGACATTCCATTACGAAAAAAATGCATTAGAAACAAACCGTGAACAAGCGTGCAAACAACATTGCAATAAGTTAATATTTTTATTTGACTATATTTCTCAATGGTGACCATGAACCAAACTACGTGCAGATCTAAAGTTTAACGAATAAACATAAAACATTAGATGATGCGTAATTTTTATTGCCATGTCCGCGACATCTAAAATTAAGCTCAAGGATACCTTTGGCTGAGAACTTTGGTCATCCTAGAAGATATACAAAAGATAAATGTTTGAGAACACCTTATTGCATACCCAATATCAATTATCACCCAATGAAGGTTGTTAACAACATCAAAAACTCAGTATAATAGTAGCAGACGTTGTCAAAACACCCACCAACTAAGGCATGATGGGGCAGACATAGCCTCAGGTTCAAAAGCGCCCATATTAATAAATAGATGCTTTCGATGACGCGTGGCCAAAGCATGCCCAGGACAGAGATTGTTGGAGGATTAAATGGGGAGGCCTTTGCCCAGCAGTGGGATGAAATAGGCTAGTAAAAAAAAAAATTTATAAATAAAGAACAACAAAATAAAATAATTTGACTACAGTTAATCATAGAAACAATTATTATTTATCCTCATACGTTTAACTTTCTGTCGGTAAAAGACTAAGGGCCTGTTTCACCACTTTTGAGTAAGTCCTTGTTAGCTTATCCGACAGATATTTTGACATAATTTCATACAAAATATCTCAAAATATCTGTCGGATAAGCTAACAAGAACTTACTTAGAAGTGGTGAAACAGGCCCTAAATATTTTGTAGAAAACATAAATGTTTTTAGACGGATTATTAAGATGATTTAAAAAAGGTTTTAGAGTAAGGTGCAATATTCTCACAATGCAAATTTTTCTCTGTAACGCTTCACAAATATCTATAAAGTGTAATCATGTTTATATTAATTTAAACTGTTTGAAATACACCTTCATTGATATGTCTAAGTAATTATTACATCTTGGAAAATTAAACTAGGTATTTTAAACTTAATTGTCTGGAAATAAAATAAACGTTTTTTATTTAGGTACATACCAAACATATTTTGTTTTTTTTTATTTTTTAGATAATTGGCTATTCGCAACTTATACAACTTGAAGATTACATTAAATGAATCGTTATACGAGTACCTACATTACCGGTCTAAAAACTAGGTTCAACATTCTAAAAACCCAGTTCTAAATATATCACCGATAAATCACAAAACAAGAACAGATAAGTCTCTGAAAGTCCATGTTTAATGTCAGAGGTCATAGCGAAAGTGGAGATGTTACGTTAGTTACGTTCACTTACGTAAGATCTGTCACGCAGTAACATTGATTACAACTTAGTGGGGTCACTAGGTAATTGGTATGCTAATGTACTATTGATATGTTAAACAATGGTATTTGATTTCGTTTGATTGGGTTTTTTTAATGAGATTTATTGGTGTTCTTTGTGTACGATTTGAAAGTATGCTTTATGAGAGCTAGTTTTGTCTATGAACATGAAGAAAAAATATTAAAAGTATTGTTGTTAAAATTATATTTTTGAAAACATTATTAGTCATATATCTACCAGAATAATACTTTAAAAATATTTTATAGGAACCAAAACAAAACAAAGACCACGAAAATAACCAAATTTAAATAAATAGTTGTGATAGTGACGTAGGTATATTATACGTATTCAATATTCTAGAAAAACGAACTACATTTTTCTCTCCATGTTTGAAGTCAAATCTTAAAGATAGATCCATGAATTGAAATAAGCCTTAAATTACCTAATTTTAAATTTATAGCAATTTATAACAGTTATTTTTATTAACAAAAGATTAACAATCTGTTTCCTGTCCTGATCTGAAATATGAATACATGCTGCATATGGAGATTGATTTTATATCTGTCATAACACATCGGGACATAATATAGGTAATCGTGAGCATTATGTTATGTTATGCTATTAATAATCACGAGACCTAGAAGAACAATAGTTGACCTTAGATTCAAGATTTGTTTTCGGTTATATAATATTGTTGAAGATCAAGCGAAAAAGAGCGTGTTAAAACTAAAGCATAAATAATAGTACGAGAATTCATATAACAAGACTCTACACAATTACGAAATTATGTAATTTGTCCAAAAATTCTCACCTTATCTATCTTTTTAGTCAGTTTTGTCTTGGGCTTAAAAGCTAATTTTATTTTGGCAGACTATTCTAAACTTGTGTGTATAATACACGACTAGATGCACCTATCTAATCTGGGTAAGTGTGCCGGCGCGCCGACGGAGGCGTGCGCGCATCTTCCGTGTGAATCGCCCACCAACACAATGACAAATCAAATTTGAATTTAGAATAAGTTGTTTTAGAAAGATTGTTATGTTGGAATGTATACAGGGTACATAAGTAAAAATTAATATTGAAAACTCTTGAGACTCTCTCTTGTTTAGACCGTCAAACTGAACAACTTTCTCTATGGGACCAACATCGAAAACGCAAAAAAAAAGTGATAACCCTAAAGAGTGATATACATATTTTAGCTCTAGTCGATTTGTAGAGTATGGAACATCAATTTTTTTTTCGCGATTTCGATATTGGTCCTATAGTGAAAGTGGTTCAGTTTGGTGGTGTAAACCACCCCCTTAAAGGTTTATTTGTATTTTTGTAACAACTTGTATACGGGTGTAACAAAACACCATATTAATACTTTTTCATTGTTTTGTTTTGTAAAGTTCTAAAGTTAAGGCACGATGGGGCTGACATAACCTCATGGTTAAAAGCCCCCATATAAATAAAACAAAAAAAAAACTTAAAAGGGTGCTTTAGACCATCAAACTGAACAACTTTCACTATGGAGCCAACATTGAAATCGCGAAAAAAAACAGCTGTCCCATACATTTGAATCGAATCGGTACTGCAGTTTTGTATGAAACAGTGAATTTCGCCATTTAGATTTTGGCACTATAGTGAAAATCGTTCCGTTTGTATGGAATGTAGCACCTCCTAAAGTGTTACTAGAGCATTTTGTTGTAACCTGTGCATAAACATCTTTATTTGTTGATGTCTACTTAGATCAAAGTAAATGATGTCTAAGATGATTAAGAAATTAAGACTTTTTGTTCCTTTTTATTGTCCGTGGAAATGTCTGTGCGTCATAGGCAATAAAACTATAGAAAAGGATTAAAAAATTTAGTAATCACAATCTACATAAATCCCAGTTCGATAATAGGCTTCCGCACATTGCAGCGATATTATCGAGCGATATTATCGACAGCGATATCGCGATACCTTACACACTGCAACGATTCCGCGATTCGCGTCACGCATGCGCACACCACTGAATGTAGTAGAAAGAGATTGCGTCAGGTTGCGATAATATCGCGGCAGTGTGTTGGATCGAGCGCGTCCCCATACAAAATGTACTGAGAACAATTATCGCAAAATCGCAGCGATATTATCGCTCGATAATATCGCGGCAGTGTGTAGCATCGAGCGCGTCCCCATACAAAATGTACTGAGAATAATTATCGCAAAGTTTCAGCGTTAATATCGCTGCAATGAGCGGAGGCCTAATAACAATAACAGTACGACAAAGTAGCCTGACATTTAAAAGATACATCTCGCTCGTACAACAAAGTCATTAAAAATCGAGTTAAACAAATAATTTGAAATAGATAACATTGACATTTAGGAGTATTTTGTATCCATCAAATGGAAATCACGCGCAAGAAACTTTATTTTTATTTTTCACTCTAAATAGCATGAATGAAGCAACCGCTCATTATTAACGAATTAGTATAAACTCCCACGCCTGCGCTGTAACGTCGTATACTATTACTTGATTGCACTCTTTAGTACGTATTACGTTTTTAGATTAAACCATTTTGGGCATTTGTAACATTTAAAGTACTTAACGTTTTCCGTACTAGGTGTCTATACGTATCTATTTCGATTTGTTCTTGAAGTTGGTATAATTAAAAACAAAAAGCTCAATTTGACGGCCCGATAGCTCAGTTGGCAGTAAACCTGCCTGCTGATCTGTGGGTCGTGGTTTAGAATCCCGTAGGAAGAAATGTTACGGGAGTCACGTTGCAGGGCTTGCCCCGAACACTCGTCTTTCGAGTGGTGTTCGCGCGGTTCACGTTTTGGCCTGCCACGAGGCTCCGAAATCCATCTCAGTTGGATAGATACTCCCTCAAATCGTATTAATTTGCTCAAACAAAGTTATTATGATTTAAGGAACTTGTTTTTATCTTTTCAGTTTTTTATGCAGTCGGGTTTTTTGTTTATCTTAATAATTTAGTTTATTTCATACTTTTTACTCTTATGTCAAAATGGTAGCATAAAAGTACTACAATATATATATATTTGGAATCTGCTCTTCACCAGCTTTCATTTGATACCCATATTGTATTTTTTTACGAAAATAAAATTATTCTCCCCCCTCTCTTTTTTAATTAGCAGACGTCTTATTAAAATAATGTACCCTATGTCACTCTCACGATTTTTACGAATCTAATGATACCTCATACGTTAAAATCCATCAAGCCGTTTAAGCTGTAGGGCGTGCCAAAGAAATAGACATACATACATACATACGCTCGAAAAACATAACCCTCCTTCTGTCGCAGTCGGGTAAAAATCAACTTTGTTTTTTCTATAAAAGCATCCAAAATATGCCAATATTACGGGTATGTATTGCTCACGACTATATCCCCCGAGGAGAAAGTCAGAGATATTCTGAAAACTCAGAACATTCACGTCCACTGAGTATTAAAAATATAACAAAAGCTCGCAATATATGGATATGATTATATTTACATTAATCAACTTCACTTTAGCCGTAAAACTTACACAAAATGGTTTTGTCAATCTCGTCGCCTTTAACGATAACAATAGCTTAGCATCATCGTTGTAGCAACAGGTGGCAATAATAACATTTTTCAATCACCACGTGGTTTGCGGTCGGACATATTACACAACCGAACAAAACGAAACACAATATATTTCATCTGAATGTATGGCACATGAATAGATCTTTCTATCGCACAGTTGTTGAAATTATACCTTGAAGCTTTGGCCAATATAGAGGCAAAATTAATGGAAAAGGAGAGCTATGGAATGAATGGAGCGTAGCATCTTAGGCTTGAAACTGATCGACCGGATCAGAAATGATGTCATTCGCTTCCAGAACCCAAGTGACAGAATATCGCCACCAAAGTTGCCAATGAATTGGGATGGACATGTCTGGCGCACGCCAGATAACCTATCTATGAGCCAAAACCTGCACCGACTGGTGCCCAACGAAACGAAATCGGCTGGAAAGACCTGGAGAGATTTTTGAATCTCATTCGGTGAGCTCGGCAGTTGTAAATGTCAAAATTACTATGGAAATACGCATCTTTCTACTGCTGATTTGACTTCCAAAAATCATAATTCAGGAGTGCGATTTTTTTAAGTCAAATAAGCAGTAGAAAGATGCATGAGAACGTTTTTATATGAGATTTAAAAACCGTTTAAGCTCACCGATGACATTCAAAAATCGCACCCCTGGACGTAAGTGGCGGGACGAAAAAGCGCAGAACTGAGGCGGAGAGAACAGCCTTTGCCCAACAGTGGGACATCAATGGCTAATAATATGATCACAATAATAACGGAGAGCTGTTTTTTTATTTGGGGGCGCTTTTTTAATTAGCTATTTTATCTATCTAGCTTTCTGATAATAAGAACGTCATGTAACTGAAAAGATATGGTATTTTTTAGTGTCTAAACGTTAGCTAGGCTTTTATAACAGCTTAGCTAATGTTTAGACATAAAGGTAACGTTTTGAAAAAAAGGAATTAAATAATTTTGCAAAGTTAAAAGTCGTTAACCTCTTCTTAAGCTGTTTACGAAGTGAACTTTATGCAAGATATAACAATTTAATGAAACATACGTTTCAAAACACATTAATTTCCGAATCATTGCATTGACCTATCACATTGTAACTGTGATTACTATTTAATCACATAATAATAAATATCTACATACTGACAAAATATTCTTATAGGTACACTGCAATTTAATAATCGATCTTTGATTCCGTTACGAAATAGAATCGATTATAAGAAGCATTCAGATATCACTGTTTCGATAGATATTCGCATTATTATATCACAGAAACCTTGACTTTTTAAACACGAATTGTTTTTGTTATGTTATATCTTCATACATATTTAATTGAAAGAAAAAAATATAAATTAACCGTAATACATAATGTTTAGTATGTTTTTATACGTCGGAATTTAACATTAATATTTTGATTTATCTATTTTAATTTAACGTCACATGATCACATCATCAGCGTCATCATTAGTAGGTGCTGTTACTCGAGGATAGTTTCACCACAGATAATTACGTTTTACCTAGGTATACCAAACAAAGTCATAATAATTATAGCAAGTATATGATACAAGTTTAACTAAATTCATATATACATAATCTCACGTCTTTAATACCCTTCGGCATGGTCAGAAACTTTGCTACAACGATCAACTAACTTAGTGCGTCTTTTTAGAAACTATTTTGCTATGGCTTCGATATCGTATTGTTCTATCTACAAAAGATAAATCCATATATAGTGCAGAAAAACTGGTAAACGACCTTTTTGAAAGGATTGGTATTACGTCCATACCATATTTTGTAAGATCGCAACACCATTAAACGAAACATTTTAATAACTGAAATTAAAAACTGTCCAATAAATCAAACAATTTGCCACAAAATAGCCATGAACCGAGCGCACCTGTGATTATGTTTGTAATCGCCTACCAATTTGTTCATCACAACATTTTACTATGTTATTACCGGCTTATGACACGCATATTATTTCTGTTAATGTTCAAATGATTACTTTCCCTAAGATTGATTACTTCTAAGAGTAAACTCTTAGATTAATATTGACTGCTAGTAAAAGTGTTTGTATTACGAATTACTAAGTAGATTTGCAACTTTTATCTGCCTACCTACTCGTATTTAGAGCGTTCACACACGATGACGCATTGACGCAGCGGCAGACGTCAGTCCGTCATTTGTGAAGCAAGGAGTTGTAAAAATCCGCACGTAGAAGCACACACGGTGACGCATTGACGCACCGGGTGTGGTTCTATGGACTGACATCTGCCGCTCCGTCAGTGCGTCATCGTGTGTGCTTACTTAGATTACTTTTTTTTCCAGTAATGAAACAGCGGATATTTTTACTTCAGCATTGGGGTCGGTTCGTGACTCAACTGACACACTGTCTCGTAATACCTATCCTCCTGATAATCCTCCATTAAATCTCTTGCTAGCTTTTTCTACGTCAACAAAACAAAAAGTGACAGCAAGAGATTTAATGGAGGATTAACTCTAATGAGCGTTTCTGCAACTGTCTGTGCAACTGTTTATCGTTTCACTTATAGTATGTGTCATTTTGCGCATTAGTACGTGTCATGTTTCAGTTTCAGTTTCTTTATTGAAATTAAATCGTGCAATCGTAATGAGTTCAGAGGGCCTACCATGAGTTTTCACCGTACTTTACTACTGTAGTTACGTCGCCAATTCGTATGACACAAATTAGTTCTCAACGTAACCACTATGAGCGCTGTACGAAATTCAATACAAAATTGGTGATGTAACTACAGTATTAAAGTAAGGTGAAATTTCATGGTTAGACCTTCAGAAGTATTCCGGATTGTTTCTGCCTTCTGTGAGTTTTTATAATTATTAAGTCCTTTCTAATGAGAACTTAAGGAAATAAATAAAGAATGACAACAATTTTTAATATTAATCTAAATCGAATCCTGTAGGAAAATGGTCATTATTTACGGAGGGTCCTGTTTAGCCTGCTCACGACAACGTTTTGAAAATAAGCAATACTGGTTGCACCAAGTCAGTCACACCAAGTGATCAATGACCTGTGTACAAAACCGTATAGTAGACACAGTTCACCCACATTATCTAGGTTTCTAGGAATGAAGGAGATTAACGACAATGACATGCCATTGCGTCTTCTTGCGGCACCACTTAGCTACATGCGTAGGCGCAGATTTGTATAACCATCTTATCTCCTTTTATGTTCAAACATAGTATACAATAAACTCACGACAATGTCCAATTTCGGGATGCCAAATAATACTCCACTAACTTTTATACATTAGAATTTTTTTTAATAATGAAACAAAAACGAATCCCTAAGGAACTGGCGCATGGGTCTCCATACTAAAGTGCCGATCAACTGATCAATTTTCAATGGACGGTCCAGAAATTGTCGTTTATTTTTATTCGACCCATATACTTTAGGGTGTATTAAGACGCCCTTAAAATAGGCGGTGATGATGACCCTTAAAATGTTTCTGTTATATAAAAGTTCTGGTGGTCTTTACTAACTTCATCATTTATCATAATATGCAAAATGAGTTAAACGTTTTAATTTAATTTGCCGTTGACCAAAGAAAGCCATGTAATCAAATTAAATGTGTTAAAACTGATATTAAAACTTCTAACTAAAAGGAAATTGTGGTGTTATAAAGTTTCTGACCACCCGGAAAGAGAATAAGGTCGTGAGTATGTATGAACAAGTTTTTGAGGTAAACCATAAATTGATGTTAAAACACTCAGCGTATAGGGTGAGGTTACGTGTCCTCACTTTCGCTTTTACCATTTGCTGGACGAGTGAGACGAATCTCTTCACCTACTAGTTTGTTTTCAATGTAACGCTCTTTAGTTTCAAAGTGTGAAATAACTTATGAACTAAAATATTTGCCACAAGCGACAGTTATAAAGGATAGAAGGGAATCGGAGGTAGGGAATGGGCTACACCACTGGTTTTAATTACTAAAAAAACGGTGTATTTAGACAATGATTCCCTGAGGAACATGGAAAAAAATAACAAAATATTGGACCTCCCATACAAATCAAAACCATCTATCGAAATCGATCGGCTGATCCGCACTTTTGTATGTGCGGTCCACAAAATGTTCGTATTTTTATTGTATAAGTTAAGAAAGCATTAAAAAAGAAAAGACGAAAATTATAAAAAAACATACGGGTCGAATTGAGAACCTCCTCCTTTTTTTGTTGAAGTCGGATAAAAAAAACGAAAAATCTGTGTCGTGTCAAACCAGAAGATAAAAGATTAAATTGTGAATGGATTCAATAACATTTAATGATACTAATGATGCCTCAAAATAATCAAATCGTCACCGAAGATTAGACCTACCCTACTAAAAAAAGAATACTAATACAACCTCTACATTTAGTGATGTCACACCTTATGTTATTATTTTTGTTTAGTAATCTACTGTTTTAATGAATATTCAATAATATAGGTATACGATAAACAATTTATGACAACATGTATTATAATAATACTCAATATATTGTAATTCTACACTGCCTACGAGGTCAACCAATATACTCCCAAGTTTATTGTCTAAGTGATTGTCAAATCTTTATACTAAAAACATGTTTCATACTATCGTAAAATTCATAGCATTTTCCACAATGGTCATTGTTAATAACAATATGGTAACAAAGAAACTTGCAAAACCTATTGATTGTAAAACAACGAGTTAAGTTTAACACATCATTGATTAAATATCTTTACAATACTATTGTAATATTCAGTGAAGTTATGGTCATAATCCAAGAGTTGGCAACTTAAAATTAAATAAATAACCAGACAACAGTATAATAATAATAATCATCCTAGGTAGGAACCTAGGTAAGTGAATTCACCCTTCACATTTTTTTTTTAATTTGAAACTACTGGTATACACGGCCCCACGGCCTAATTAGGCACTGCAGGACACAGGGCTACCCTCAAAATTCTGATGCATATGTGATGTGAAATCTACCAATCCGCATTGGGCATTCGTTGTGTAACATGTAACATCAATCTGTACTATCTATACATCTATCTATCTATCTATACTATAATCGGTATATCTATAACCAACCCACATATAAAAATTTACAAACTCCTTTTAGTATACGATATACAAAAGATAAAGATAGAAGTCCACTGTCCAGAACCAAAATGATATCAGTTTTAATTTTAATGAACTTTTAAGTCCAAATCGTCCATTTGAGAGTAATCTTAGGAATGACATTATACAAGGTGTAATTGGTAATAAGAGATGCAAGTATCACAGAATACACTGAGCCAAATGATGGATCACAGTTAACTTCAGCGTGCTATTCAATCTACTGGTGGATCGAGATCCTACTGGACAGAGGGTATTATTAGCATCCTTTTAAACTAAGAGTCTACCCATCAAACTGAACAACTTCTACTACAGGAGCAAAAAAAATCTGCTGTTTCATACAGTTGAGTCGAGTCGACATTGCGACATTTAGTATGAAACAGCAGATTTTTTTCTTGCTACCATAGTAAAATTTGTTACATTTGATGGGTAGATTCTTAGTTTAATCAATTTCACCCCGTATACCCATGGAAATACTTGGTGTAGAATGCTGTGAATGAACATTTTTGCCGGAAAACACCGTCTTTAAAAAACTCTTGATTTATATTTGACTTTTCTTGTATCCGCATAAAATCTAGATAAATATAAATCTAGATTTAGATGACCTTTTAAATCTACCATTAACATGAATCAATTTCCTGTCTTAGGCACGTAAAATTCTTTAGTGTTTGCCGTCAGAATTGCATAATTAGGCTAATAGGTCTTCAAACTAAATAAAATTTGAAAAATTTTACAAATAAATAAATAACGCTCACAGGCACATACATTGTAATGATCCCAAGCAAGCACTAAAGGCTTTTTATTATGGAAACCATACAACAACGGCACGAACACAAATTATTATGTTATACTTACAAGATATTAGCATATGCTCACGACTATATTCCCCGAGGGGGTAGTCAGAGATATTCTGAAACCTCAGAACATCCACGTTTCACCAGTAGTACCGAAACTCTGTCCAGTGTGACGGGGGGTGAGCCCGTCGCCACTTATAATGGACAGTGGGTACAATACACGCCTCGAAATTGAAGCATGCAGGTTCCCTCACGATGTTTTCCTTCACCGAAAAGCCAGTGGTGTAACAAATCGTACATAAATTCCGAAAAACTCATTGGTACCGAACCATCGCCTCCTGCACGGCAGGCAAGGTTACTCGCCATTGGACCACCACGGCGGATATTAATAATATCTTAATAATTAAAAGTATGTTTAAGATTTAACATTGATGATCTCATTGGTTAAAAACTTCTTGTTTTAAATTATAATTACTATTACGATAACTTTAACAAAAGCTAGTTACTTGCTTGAGATGAAACTACCTCCTGGCTAGGGGCTACCTCCTGGGATGAAATTAGGTAAGTTTGTAACCATTTTATTAATTGGCACTTTTTGAGCTGAGAAATAAACTGAACCATCTACACTACTTATACGAGAAAAAATGTGGTTTTTCTAAAAATCCATTATAATGAATAAAACCGAAGAAAAGGGAATCTCAAGTCACCCCTTTTTTTTCTAGTTGTAACCATTTTACTTTTACATTTTAATCGGAAAAAAATACATTTTTTACAATATTGTTCACAACACAATTTGGAATGATGTGGTTATCTTATTTTTTCGAAATTAATAAAAAATCATCTAATTTTTCAAAGAAAGCGGCTAAATTCTGACCGGAGCCATGCGCTCGTTCGCATCGATTAGTATGGAGAGTCGTGGTCCCGGGATGATACGCCTTAATCCGTGAAATGTTGTCAATTCTGACCCATTCTAGAATAATATGATGAATTTCATTGATTGGCTAACTGATATTTGGAGGTCGGAGCAAACAATCAACTTTGTTCTAAGCAAATACCTTTGTGCTGGTGATTTTGATCAACTTTCCACAAGGAACCTAATGGAAAAAAACAAAAAAAAACACCTTTTCATACAAAAGTTTGATCAGCTAATTGCATTTAGTATGGCAAGTCCAAATTGTTTTGCTAATTTCCTATGGTTTCCTTAGGGAAACTTGTTCAGTGTTATGAGTAGGCACAATAATCATCCTTAAAAGTAATGCACTGTCTAATTTGGTTAAGTGGTTTCTTTCTTTCAAATTTTATGTCACCAAACACAAAAAACAATATCAGATCCTGATCCCAACACGTTCAGAATAATTTGCACAACATTTGCATAAATTAATTTGTTTAGCGCTTTCAATGGGTCATTTTGCAAGCGTAAGCGCTAGACACTTACAAAATTCGTCTCACTATCCTAAGCACAAATCTAAGGTAAACACTTATGGTCAATGCAAACAGCTACCGAGGCTGTCTCTGACTTTAAATAGTACTGATGGACCAATACGTGATTCATTGTTTGGAAAGTGATTGTTGCGTTTTTGTTCTGTTTTTTTAACCTCATTATTAGAAAGGTATATAAGCATATGCTCACGACTGTATTCCCCGAGGGGAACCACGTTTCACCAGTAGTACCGAAACTGAGATTGTTAGAAAGGTTTTTATATTGGATACTGCATGTGTTGCAATCGCAAGTAATATTAAGTTTATGGTTACAAAACCCACCAAAGTTTCATCGCAATCGGTCGAGCCCTACTCGAGTGATGGCGTGACCAAGGGAAATAGGGATTCATTTTTAATAGATTTTGTAGTGAATGTTCATGCTTAAATTAATGCAGATTTCATTTCTTGAGGATTCAATAGCTTTAATAATAGCAAAGCTGTTAGGTGATCAGCATCAAAAAACATAAAGCTCAGAAATTCCCATTGTAATTTGATTAGGTCAATAAGAATATAGAATCTAGATACATGTACAAAAAATCATATTAATGTGTATAATAAATAGGTGATCGACCTATTATGTTTTATAGGTCGATCACCTTTCTAGAAACAAAAAATTGTCTAAAAGGTGACTGATCTTTCTTTCCTAATAGCTACGAAATTTTACTAGCGTAAAATAAAAACAAAATGGCTGGCAATTAATTAACGCAGTATGGAAATCATGCTCGATTTTTTTTCTATTAAAACGAATTCAGAAAGTATAAAATTATATAGCAGAAAATGCCTTGACTTTGTCATAAATAGTGTAATTTGTATACCTACGTGATAAATACCTAATGCAGTAAAGATATTTTTCAACGGTCTTTTGAGAAGCAGTCAATGACTTCCGGATGTCATCAATAAAAACGTCAATAATTACATTTAGCACTTGGTCCTTCTTCTAAATTTAGCGCCTTGTTTTGATTTAAATCTCTTAAATCTAAAACATAATTTCATCGATATCATTAACCTTTATCGTATTCACTGGATTCAAGGATTATTTGGGCGAGGAAACTAATTATACAATCTTTTTTTTCTGAAATACAAAGTGTACCAATTACATTTCGCCAAACTGCAGTACAGTTTGTTGGCAAGTGATTAGGTGTCAGGTGCACCATTATTACTACAGGGTTCAACTTAATATGCTGACACTTTTTTATGGAGATGATCAGACCGTGAAACTGAACAACTTTCTCTATGGGACCAACATCGAAATCCCGAAAAAAAAATCTGCTGTCCCATAAATTTGGCTTGAGTAGGTTTGCAGTTTTGTATGGAACAGCTGGTTTTTTTTTCGTGATTTCGATGTTGGTCCCATAGAGAAAGTTGTTCAGTTTGATGGTCTGATCATCCCCTTAAAAAAGTGTCAGCATATTAAGAACGACCCTATATGGTAGTAATTTTCATGTAACAAAGCGTCTTGGGTTCCTTTGTATTTTATCACAGTAATTACTCGTACCTCCAAATCCATTCAGCGGATTGAGTGACAAACATCTACACATCCAAAAAATTATAATATTAGTGAGATTAGTCCGTACACGCAGACCACTGAAATTATAATGAACTGTAAAACTTTAAATACTCATAACAGTTGATTGAGCGAACCAATTGCGATTAAATAAACGCTAAATGTTAATCAAACGCTCTGGCTAATATCATAGATTTATCAATAAAAACTTAAATTTAACTTAGAGATGAATGTATTTAAAAACCAAACAAAAGCATTAGTTGGTTTGTTCATAAAATCAACAACGGATGTAACTAATTTTGATGACAAGAACACACATACATACGTCACAGTCACTGATTGTTGACAACCATCTTTGCACTTTCTCATGACACTTTAGTCTTTAATAGTGAGCCACGAGGTAAAAATAGCATTCGTAATACTACTTTATATGGTAAATTTGTATAAATTTGCTTTTAAATGCCTGCAATTATCGTGAAATGAATATTTTTTTAATTATAACCTTGACTTTGAATGTTTTATTTATTCAGAGATTATCTTAAAGTTACGTCTTTTTTGGACCTTACAAAATGACACATGACTATAACAAGTTATTTTTATTACAGGAACATAAAATATTGCAAACAACTTTTAAAAGAATCTTCATTCGAAGGTAAACATCGAAGATTTGCTAGATATAAATGTCAAAAATGTTTTGAAAACAACGTGGAGCTGTATTTTAAAATCCAACCATGGTCAAGTATTAACCACTTCAGTGCGAGTATTAACAAGAATTAATGTCATTTAGTTCAGCATACTTAACCTTTAAAATACTAATTCATCAAAATAAGTTGTAGTAAGTACGTCAGTTAAACAACTGTCTGAACCACAAGCCTTGGATAACAGACTATTTTAAAAACTTAATTTATTAAAGTGTTAAGTGCATAGAGCTACATTAAGTTTCCATGGTCAAACATAATCCGGTAATTCAAGGATAGATCCTCTAATACAATGCAATTTTTTATCTTTTTTTGTCAATATTGGAAAAATATGCTGATGTCAATATTTTTTATGTCCCTTATAGCTAATTAAGTGTTATAAAAGCAAAAAAATTTAGTCGTAAAAAAAATGGCTATAGACTGTGGATAAGAAACGTAGTTAACATTTTTCATTTCTATTATTAATAACTTGTAAAATCCTGATGTAATTAAAAAATTATGGAAAATGTTTATCGAGTGGCCTTGTCCTCTATAACCTTTTATATAAATTCATAGTGATTTTGACATTTGACACAAATCAGTAGGTATCAATAAAAAAAATGGTTAAATTATATATTTTATTACAATCCATTAAGGTCCATTAACAACATACTGTGAAAATGATTTTTGATTGATTAGCTTAGATCGTTGTCATTTATTCCGGTTTTAAAACCTTGGTATTCATCAAATTTTAAAAATAAAATAAAACGAAATGTTTAACAATCTCAATGAATATAAATTACCTATAATCGATAAGCCCAGTTTAAGTTTGAAGTAGGGATAAACTTATTATTGTTTAGCTTTTAGATGTTTTACCCAACGCAACTCTATTATTGAAGTACATGTAATGGAGGTTCCTAACTCATTCAATCACACTGGTTTCAATGATGGGGCAGTGACTTCAATAATTTTTAGTTTCTTGTCACAAAATATTAATTATGAAGGCACCTAGAAAACACAACTTGTAATCTTGATTTAATTGTTCTTGTAGCGATACACGGTTCATCTTATTTCAGAAAATGTGTTTCGCTTTGATATTTCATTCTTACATTCATGTGGTGGAGTAGGGCCTGCTCTCTCCCATCCTTATTTGCGATTATTACAAGCTACGACATAACATGTCGTTAGTCACTATTCATTTTAAAACAGTCGCCCTTAACTGTTGTTTAGCCTTTTCAGAAGCATTACGAAACACGATAAAAAACCAAGCTTTTTTGCCATCAAAATCAATCACTCTTCGCAAAAGCCATTATCTCTGAGGTCAGAATGAAAGTGAAATCAAAATGTAAACTGCATTGACGAACGCATTTTTCGACGTCCCAACCTCAATTCAATATAGCTATCGTTGGTTCCATGAAATCTTGCTAATCATGCCATTTTGATTTATATTACGTTAGCATAACAGTTCTATAAGGGGACATACGTGAAATGGTCTGTGGTGATCGAGATCTGAAACGGTCGATCACGACGACAGAGAAAGCACTTAGTCATGCCATTGTGGGAAATAGGTTTTGAACGGATGATATCCTATTGTTTGTGAATTGCAAATGACTTTTGCACTTGTTGAATATTTGCTGTTACGTTATTTCCTTACGATGTATTCAAGTTGATGGCAAATGGCTCACGACAGTCTGTTAGTGCAGATAATGAAAGTAATACGATATTATCTTCTTTGTTTTATATATTTATAATAAATATACATATATTTTGAACATTGTCCCATTTAAAGTACTAGAATCTATCTCGGACTTTTATAATGATGACACGACAACATTAGGGAGTATTATATAGATTTATATACAAACAATCATACTCTGGTACAAATATCTTATTCGTCATACAAAATGTGTTTTAATGAAATTTTAACAAAAACAGGTGTTATTTTGTAACAGAGAAATAGAAAACACCACACACAATAGCAATACCTACCTACTAATATATGATTATGATCATGTACACAATACATTTAATAACATTGCATAACTATTGATGAATGAGATGACAATGGGAAGAAACACACTTGGCATCAATACGGTAATCCGGTATTGCCATATTGGTCTACCCCAGCTTTCCATTTTGACATTTCGATAAGATCCCACAATCCCACGCCTGATTCTAACGATAACTTAAAGTTAGGTTACAATGAAAACAAATGAAGCCCGTGACAGCTGTCATTCGGTTAGTCTGGAAGTTATATAATCAGTGAAAACGGTCAGTTTTATTAACACCTGTCATTATATGTCATTAGGATCACGTCATGCAAAGCCTAAAAGTACACAAAACTTCCAATGAGTCATCTCAATGTAATAAAAAGTGAAGAGGTCTCTACTAAAGAAAATACGGCATTACGCCAAATGCTTCAAACAAATTCGGGTTATATTAACCTTTATTGATGAACGAAGTATTCAATAAAATTCACCCATTTTAATCTAATATAAATAAAATAATAGTGCCCACAATGTACAATGGACACGATAATGCAACGATGATAACTACTATAGAAAATACACTAAATAAACTCATTATATTAAACTCGTTCTATGTGATTCATTTTAATAAGCACATTCAAATTTGAAATCCAAATTAACAGTGTTGAAGTGTAAGTTTAAACAATATAAGAGAGAATAGACAAGAAATAATGACCAGGAAATATTATAAAGATACTATTAGCCTTAATTACATTAGATGTCTAGAAAGGTGATAGTAACTTCGTTAAGTCCTCTTTACATTTGACAGACGAAATTTTTAATGACAAAATATTTATGTATGTCTCTCATAGATATCTTAGGAAGCTTTTTACATACTTTTATCAAGAGAATGTTAAACAAAATTCAATCACATGCGAAACATAAACAAACTCAACTTTCCTAACGATAGGAAAATTACTGATAGTTCTTATGAAAGTGCACAAATACAAAGATGCAAAGTAGTTACGGCATCTGTCATAGTTTGATTGGGCATTACAGTCGTAAATAGTTGTATTGCTGTTACATGACAACCATAAGACGTAACTTTCGATTTATATCACAAAGCTTGATGCATGTGCATCAGTTATGGCAGTTAAATATAGTCTTGATTTATGATCGTTTATAAAAGAGATTGGATAAGCAGGTGTTTCTGGAAACAGTCGACCTACTTGTTTTTGACGAGTAACGTCTTTCATTTCATTAGGGGGGGGGGTCATTATGACAAGATGGCTTATTACTTTGGAAGCACCGGCATTATTTAAATACCATTATTTAGAGCAGCGTTTCTTAACCTGTGGTCCGCAGACCCCTGGGGGTCCACGAGTATATGTATGGGGGTCCGCAGTCTCATCTGAGGACCTATTAACATACCTCTGTGAAAAGGCATTCCCTGCTCTTGTATATAGGTAGTTACTAAAAACAAATACAGAATTAGAATACTAGTGGAATCTGATTTGATATACAACTTTATAGTATCATCAACTCAAATTATACCTAATTAAGTTGCAAAAGGGCACCACCAATTTGCACAACATTTTTTAACGAAACATTTTTTTTTATTTGAAGTTAGTAGTATTAACAAGTAAATTTTTTACTTTGAAATTGTGCTTGATTTCCTAGGGGTCCGTGGACCAAAAAGGTTAAGAAACGCTGATTTAGAGGATAGAAGCCATTACTCGGTATAAGACTTCTTTGATACAGCCTATCCGATTTTTTTGTTTGCGACTGTTTTCTATCAAGATTCTTCTGAATAGAATGTGTAGACAGTTTTAAACTATGATTATTAAAGGGTGATTGTACTCATGATACTGAACAACTGTTCTCAAGGAACCTATGGGAAATCCGCAAACATATATTATATCTTTTCATACATACGTTCGATCTGCTGATGTCATTTATTACGACAAGTATACATTTTGTTTGCTAATTGAGAAAGTTGTTCAGTGTAATAAGTACAATCATTTAAAGTATTGTAATTATCTTATATGCCATATTTGCTAAATTTTATTAAACTTAATAATATATCTAAACTGTTAAGAGATCATACCTCGCTTTGGTTAGGTTATCAGTGCGTTTCAATATTTTGTAATAAAAGTTTATTTACATCAAATTGTAGGTGATGAAACAAACCTTAGTAAACCTGTCAAAGATTAACATGTTCATCGAGACATTTAAAATAGCATTGCATGTTATGTATCGGTCGAAGAAGGGTGTAAATGTCAAGGGTACGATAAGTGCATTTAATGGTATTAAGGTGACGATTAATTTACTTCAACAGTCAGAATAAATACACTTTAGACACCACTGAGATCTATAGCAATAATTTATGTTCATTTAGATCATTATGTAGTAATATCATGATTAATAACTACTTAATCATTGATACAAATTCAAATATATAAAACGAAAGCCACCCATTAAGTTCATTTCCAAAATTTTAAATTATTACTAGAGCTAGCTTACAATTTATAAATTTTGATTTTGTCCCAATTCTAGATTTAATCATGGTTTTATTACCATTGCGATTTTAAAATGTTGTGTAGACCTTAAAATGGATTTATTAGTGAATCGATTTATATACAAACACCATTTACGTTATGCTATTGGTGTACCTACTTATTAAAGAAAACATTAAATCATGATCAAAAATTATTATTTTTCACTCTGCAGAATAAAACGCTGTTATTTTAAATAAACTATTATCTTGAATGAAACTGTCAGACACTGTCTTGTTAAAACGAGAGAACAAGTGTAATGAGCGTTATTGAGCTTTTGAAGCATTTACTTCTACGACTATAGATGACCTTTTTGGCAGAGATGGCATTCTGCAGTTTTTTATTACATGCCAAATGGTCAAGCAATCTATTTAAATTGCTGGCGAACGGCGAACATTATTTCTAAGCTCTGTGGTAATATTTATTATAGTAAGTTAACTACTATTATGTTATTATTAGCGTGAGAATTTTATATTTGTAATCCTTGTTTTGTATTTAATAACATTAGATAATTTTTACCAGTTCCTATGAAAGGTTACAAATACAATATAGTTTATTTAGAGTTTCTTAATAATCCAAGAAGAAAAAGAAAACTGATTTAGGCAGGTGGGCAGATTTTTAGATTTCAATTTTAAAATTAAGAAGCTTTGTAAAATATGTAGATAAAATATCGTATTTTGTGTTACCTTTCTTTTCCGTAAAACTTGGTATGATTATAGTGCATTATTTGGATTTTTTTTTTTTTTATTTATTTATTTTTTTTTTTTTATTATTTGATATATTACCTTAGGGTAATATATCAAATAATAAAAATCGGTCAAGTGTGTGTCGGTCTCGCACTACGGGTCCGGAAACCCTCAGTGCGTAAGTAGTACGACTCGCACTTGTCGAAGTTTAGAAAACTGCTTAACTTTTACATGCAAAAAATCTTGGTGTAGAGCAAAATCCTCGCCATGGTAACTATGTTCCCACTAGTTCCACTATTCGGTGGTGCATTTAAAAGTAGAACTAGTGGGAAATAAAATTCCCATTAGTTTTACGGTAGAACTGTTCAGTAGAACTACTGGGAATGAACGACTTTGTTTTCGACCTTTAGTTAATGCTTATTTGTCATAAGTATTGTGATCTGAAATTTATGGCACTAATTAGTTTAAAGATCAAATTTGCAGTTTCAACTTAGGTCATCAAAGCAAACAGATATTATTGGGTTTATAAAATAATTACTAAATCACCCATTTCTCAGCCATTAAAGAGGAGTCTCAGAAAGCGTGAAATTCTTTCGCGTGTGTATAACTCAACGCATCGCTATTTTATTTTGTTATCTTTTTATCTGGAAAATAATTATCGTAAAATTGTATTCACACTTTCTATCTTCACATACTTTCTGTGACCTTAAGATTTATATCCCGTCTAACTTATCAACGATCGGAATTTATCTTAGGAAATTGAATTTTCTGGAATTGCTTCATTTTAACCAATTTTTTATTCACTTCATTTACCTACTTATGTAATTTAGTATTATTCCGTCCATCCGTCCATCACAGTCCATCTTTGGACTAGGCCTCCTCCATATTTCTCCATGAAACTACTTGCGTTGATACTGTGCATTAGACAAGGAGAGTATAAATATTTCTCTATGACAATAAATTTAGTATAAGATTTAAATGTACATATAAACTATGAGGATCTCGGAAATAAAACGTTTATTATACAATGACTTGAATAAGTTTAAATAATGTTACTCTGTTTAGCATCGTAGAACAAAAGTTGAAAATCTTGACAACACATAAACATGATTATTGTCGTTTATTCTTTAGAACTACTATCATAATATAAGTATCATTCATTAGTTATAAGTTCTTGTATATTTTAGTTTAGATATAGTTTAGGAATTATTTCCATATAAGTATATCTTTGTTACTGTGAACATCAAACCGCCATTATAATACAAGAGAGCTGAATTTAATGAAAATCGCAAAAAGAAAATTAAATATCCCTAATTTACTGTAGATCATAAAATCTGTCCAATATACGTTTGTTTTCCATATACCTACTACTTTTCAAAAGGAAGGTCAAAAGATAACAAAATATAAACCCATTTTCTTGTTGTTTTTATTATTACAAAGGATCAAATGCCAAAAGATGTTTATGTCCTCATATAATCGTTTCTATATGTAAATTACGTTAGGTCAACAGTCATAAAGATCTTCTAGCTTGTCATTTCTTTGGATAAAATTAAAAAAGTTTTTATCAATGATATTGTCCCTAGAAACGTGACTTTAAACAAGATCTATAAATTTTAAGTGCCAAATCTTGTTTCTAAGCTAACAGAATGATTTGATTATTTAAATTTTATCCATAATATTTATTTGGACCATATATAGTTCTGATATAATCAAATAGGTACGTTTCTGAATGTCAAGGACAAAGGAATGTTTATATCCACACTAATAGATACGAATGAAAGTGTATCTGACTATTTGTCTGTCTATATTATCTACAGGTCTTAACTACCTATGAAAAGAAACTCTGAGGAACATTAACTACTTTACACAAACTCACTTCTTTTCTATTCTATTTTTATTTAATGGTGTTTCCTTGTTAGTTTGAGGGAGTGTCTATCCAATCTCGAGGATTGTTTTTGAGTGAGAAGGATTTTGGAGCCTCGTGACAGGCTGAGACGCGAACCGCGCGAACACCACGCGAGAGACAAGTGTTCGAGGCAAACCCTGTAACGTGACTCGACAAACTCACTTACTTAACAAAAGAAAAAATGGAACCATTGTCCGTCTGTCAGACAGGTCCAAACCGTTTTTCTCAAGAACGAGCTTTCAAGTGAAACTTACTACAGCTCAAGCTCTTACTCAAATTACTAAAGTTTACGACTGAGGTGTAAAAAATTCAAGCTTCAGTGGCGCACACCTAGCGGAGAACCGTTAGAGCAATTTTCATTAATCTATTGATACTTCAGTTCAGTTTAGTGGTATTTCATCTCGAGCGTTTCCGTACTTCGGAAGGCACGTTAAGCAGTTGGTCTCGGATAGTTCCGTCAGATGGCGTTGTAACTATTCGTTAAGCCAAGTCAGAGGCCTATTGGCGGCTTGAAAATTCTCTAAAAGCAAGGTGACCACTAACTTGCCTCCACCAACACGCACTGGGCCCGCGTGGTGGAGTATGGCCCACTCCCTCTCACCCTTATTCGTGAGAGGAGGCCTTTGCCCTGCAGTGGGATTCTACAGGCTATAACTTACTATTGATACTTAACACAATAGTAACTAAAAGCTAATAGTAACTAGAGCAAACAATTTTTTACCTTACAATTTATGTTACCACTTCTATGTATAGTCCCTATTTTTTTCTGTTTTACCTTATGAACTCACCCGTTTTCAGACATCCAGTAAACCAATTTGACGAATATAAACCAAAAAAAGCAAAACATTCAGACATAACCAGTCTTTATTATATTATTCTTGAAAGAATTCTTAAAATCGGTTCAGTTCGGTTCAGGAGGAAAATCGGTCCATGCTGCAGTTGTCTCTTTCGCACTCTAGTCGTTGGGGCTGATCGGACAAATATGTAGGTATACAGCACGGACCTGAAAGAAATACGGACCGAGTATTGCACTAAAAAGATGTGTAGCATGCAAAGTAATACAATCTCGTTTGTTCCACAAGGGACCTACACTCACACAGATGCACTAGCTCTAGGCGCGGGTCCGACAACCCGTCACCTTATGTACCGCGTGACAGCACGCACACAAAAGAAATGGGTGCTTCACTCATGATTAGATGACATTCCGTCTGGTTCTTCTTTTAAGTCTGTGGTATACAGTTGGAAAAGTGACGAATTCTCCAAATTAGCATTTCAGCCCTCCGATCCTCTTAAGTAAGTACGGAACCCCCCGTGCGTGAGTCCTACTCACACTTGTCCGGTTTTTTTTCTGAAAACGGAACTAATTTCGCGCTAAAGACACATGAATGAATTAGCTAGTGTAACTATAAATTTTATACCTGTGATAAGTTAATCCTGTTTTTTTTTAACAAAAAAAAAAAGTTTGATCAGAATCAGGTAGGTTGACTTTTTAATTTGGAACAAATCTTGTTTGAAATGTTAATACCCATAAACATTTCAAAAATTTGTTCGAAGAAAAATTATTTGTTAGGTACCTATTATTTTTATAAGCTTGGACTAAACGTGACTCTGAAATGAGATGACGATAAAGCTTATTTCGGTAAACATGAAACCTCAACAAAGTAGGTAGGTATTAATAATATGTTCAACATTGATATAAATCATTTAGGATAAAAAAATCTTTAAGGTCACGT
The DNA here is from genome assembly GCA_963693445.1 of Agonopterix heracliana. Taxonomy (NCBI): domain Eukaryota; kingdom Metazoa; phylum Arthropoda; class Insecta; order Lepidoptera; family Depressariidae; genus Agonopterix; species Agonopterix heracliana. The sequence goes on from OY856321.1 coordinate 9,740,952, forward strand.
TCAAAAACATTAAAGTTATTAGCAACATATCAAGCGATGTTTAATTTCTTTTAAGGGTTCCGTAGTGAAACCATAAAATTAATGTTTTACTTCTGTCCATTCCGTATTACTCCTTCATTTTTGCACTTATTAAAGTAAAATTTGGCACCGAGATTAAGATAGATAGTAACTCAAAAATAGTAGATTACACACCGAGGGCAGGAAAGTAAGAAAGGTCTCGGCTTCGCCTCCTCGGTCAACAATTACATGAGACCTGAGGCTTTCTTATTTACTGCCCGAGGTGAGCTATACTATTTTTCTCCTCGACGGAGGTGGAAAGCAGCAACTTCGTTTAGCGCAGCGGGACGAAACTTGACGCTTTCCGTCCGGAGGTGAGAAAAGAAATTTAGTTACCCATCGACCAACAAGTGACGTGTCGTCAGATAGGTCTTCTAAAATTGAACAAAACTACTTTTGAACAATGTCATATCTTGAGATTCTAACTTATGAAATACTGAAGTTATAGGTGTGATAATTTTCACGAATAGTTATATCTCTAATTAAAACTAAAATTTTAATTGAAATAGTAACATCTATCAACATATCTTGAGAAAATATTTATTTACATCTTTCTTCACATTTCATTAGATAGTATACCTATCTAGATGTATTACGAGTTACGACGCTAAACCTACCTATTTTCATAAGCGCGTACATTTTGTAATGGTTAAGTGATCGTTAACCTATGAGTAAAGCCCTCTGTTATTATTTTACGAATTGAAGTAAGCACGTAGAATATCTCTAATCTCATAAAATTAACTATTCATTTCTATTCCGCATAGTTTAGAATGTAACATAGTTTGATAGCACTTGCAAGAAACTCATTGAATATGTACTTACGCTTGATTCCCATTAGAGAACGCAAAAACTGTATAAATTTACATTTTACATAAAAGTACATACAAACATAGTTTTGTGGAGGAAATCATATTCTTTTAAACCTATTTAAAAAACCAATGCTAAATTAATATATTTCTTCTTAATTATAATTTAGTAGATTGATTGTAACGTAGATTTTAGCAAAGTAATTACGTATAACATTATCTATAATCAATGGCATTTTTTAATTTAAATGATATACAGCTCACTATATCGACCTATGCTTTGCAAGTATAGTACCTACATCGTACGGTCAGTGTCATTAGCAAAAATGTTCAGTCTAAAATCGGAATCATTAAAACTTAGTAGATCAATCCCAAAAGCTCTCTGGTGACATCACGTGATTGCAGCTGTTATAACTGGAGTTGCAGTGATTGAGATGAGTCAATAGAAAGCCAACAATCAAAATATATTATACCTAACCAGCCTATAAACTACCATAATGCTAGGCTGTCACAATCTTCTTTTATATTACTCACATTTTATCAGCTACCTAACTAAATTCTTAACGACTAACGACTGCAAAATAGCACTTATAAATCTTTATTTTATCTTTAAAGTGATGTTCTCATAGCCCTTATTCAGTTGCATCACTGTTTGACACTCGGTAAAATTTGAACTTATGCCCTTTTCTTGTAGCACCGTGTGAAGGCATAACTGACAAGTCGTGCTTAATCATCAAAATAACGTAACGTACCTCCTTAATTGTTAATAATGAATTAATTAGCTATACGTAAATTTTTGACACGCTTGTCATTCGACGCTATTGTTCTTAACTTGATTGACAATTAATTTTCAACATAGTTGTACTTCACTATAATACTCGTAATATGGATAACCGCAAGTCGGTTGACATAGCTCAGAAAATTTGCAAGCTAAAGTGTACACACAGGACAGGTGTATTGTGTGACGCCGCCCTGCGACTCGCTGGAAAGAAGACGTAAAAGGGTAGGGGGGAGCGACTGGCGCGCTGTCGGAGTGGCCTATGTTCAGCAGTGGACGATGATACCCTGTGGCTGATGATGATGATACCCGCTTGCGGAGATTTTAATCTCTTCCAAATATTTTATTCCTGTTCAGACGGCAAAAAAAAATTTGAAGTAATAATTAAGACTCGCGTATCACATTTGAATCTTAATTTAACAATAATAGATGATCTCATCTCTTCTCATACTCTTAACTATTAAGAAATATATTTAACCGTCGCTAAATAATGTATCAATTTATATGCAATGTCGTTTAATTACATTATACATATCGATTAATTTAGAATTATCGACTGTATAATGCGAGTACTGTATCCAGCCACGCGATGGTTGTAAATGTCCAGTAAAACACAGCTTTTAGCGATGCGGTCATAATTTTATATATAAAATAATTAACATTTCTACACCTACGTTAATAAGCCCTCATGAATACGAGTTATTTGGATATTATACCTACCAGTTCTGATTTAAAGAGACAAAGTACTCAAAATCAGTGCCTTCATCTTTTTTTAAGAGGTTATAGATGATATTTACTTGGACCGTAATTTCTGTTCTGGTATACTAACAACTGGATGATCAGCCCATCAAACTGAACAACTTTCTCTAAGAGACCAACATCGAAATCTCAAAAAAAATATTAGCTGTTTCATACATAACTGCAATTCTTCTCGACCTCACAGAAATGGTTTGATGGTCTGTTCATCTTCTAAAAAAACCGTCAGCATATTAAGGTGTTTGCAGAGTTGTCAATTTCATACAAAACTTTGTCGTAGAACACTCGTAGACGGTATTAATAAAATTAATGTTTTATATATGGAAAAATAGCTTAGATAATCTAGATTGCGCGTATCAAATAATATTTAAAATTTATAATATGATTACGAAGATATAAGGATTTGAATTTTTTTATAAAACAACTATGCAACCTCCTTAAGTTGGACCCTGTAAAATTATTTTCGTTTTTGAAGGCATAGGCATTTACATTTATTTTAAAACTGTGTTGATTTTTCGTTTGTAAAGCAGCCTTGTTTTATAATTATAACCTAGCCCTTTGTTTTATAGACACTGCGAAAAAACCCGTATTTAGAACGAGAGCCACGTTGTTTGACCATAAAATTTCGCAATAAGCCTTACGTTTTTACTTTTTAAACAGCTCGGTGAGAATGTGGTAGCGCCTACCATTGTCCGAGACGAATTTTATGAAATGACACCAGATTGCACAACTAGCTTACCTATTGTTTTAACTTTACACGGCAATAACTTCAATAGACACGCCCTTGGATGTACTAAATTATAATTAAAAAATTAAATTTCGATATGAAGTTTACTGGTTAATACAACTCACGAGGAGGTCAAGATCTGTCAATTACTTAATTAAATCTTCCCGGTAAGGAATTTTGGTCGCTAGTTTTATGTGTATAAAAAAACTGATGTTCATTCTTTGCTTTTTCGTGTCAGCATGAGCTATATTAAACGAAAATATTATGTTTGCATGAAGTTCATTGAATTACCTACTTAGGTTTCTTTTCTTTTTTTTTTAATTAGGTAAGTAGGTAAATTTCTTTGCAATAATAAACCATTTTTTATAGATTCCTAAGTCATGTTCTAAAGATATATAATTTCAATTTGATCGATCAAATTTATGAATCGTTTCTTACTAGATACATCATTGATTTTGCAGCTTCAAACAAAGGGCAAAAATCAATTCATACAAAATTTAAATAACAGGTAACCCATTCGGATCTGCGCATTGTTACTCATTCGCAATTTTAAATTACAGCTAAAAGTTTACCATGGCCTCGCACTAATACCAGTAATATTACGGGATGGGCAATGTTACACAGATAAGCATTTGCTAATGAATGATCGTGAGAAACGCTCAGACACCTAATTGAGCAATATAGCTGTTTATATGGCTTGTATCAAATTCCATACCTTTTATGAAAAGTTGCATTATGAAGCGGTGTATCGATCTTTATTGGGTTGCTTCCTTTTTGTTTGAATAGATCGACGGACTAAGCTTTGTAAACTTCGATCAAAAATATAGAACTAGATAACGGGTCGCATACAAAATCAATGAGAAATTCTGTCCTCGTGATTATACAACATTTTTTGGAAACGAACCGAGAAAACAGTCCGAATGCATTATAATTTCGACCTCAAAACAATCATAATTCCTAGTAATTTTAAAAAAGGAACACTGCGGCATTGCGAGACGTGCTTACGTTGGCTTTGTTCGAACGGAACTAATTCAAAATAAGACCTCACTCCAATAGTGAGGCGTTATTTGCCGGGACATGTTTTGAGCGCTGACGCGTTATCTAGTTGGATATTGTTGATCGAAGTTTGTAAAGAAAATGTTAGAGTTCGAAACGATTTAATCGAGCAGACTACAGTTCAGACCTAAACTAATTTATCTTAGGATTTCATCTATACGATCAAATTCAGTAGGTTCATAATATTTTATATCATATTTTGAAATTAAGGTACTAAAATAGTAGTTGAAACGCATTATAAGGCATTGTAGTTCAAAAACCTAGGAAATACATTTTTTGAAGGATTTTATTTGACATTTTACTTTGAAAGATACCAGTATTTACGAATAGACAATCTTCAGATATTTGATAATGTGCGACATAACCTACGGACCAAATTTTTTTTTATTTTATTTTAAACCCAAAAAATTCACATGAAGAAATTATCAAAGTCATCTTAACAAGATAATCCAAACAATTAAGAACAAACAGCAAAGCTGTATGTGCACTATTAGAAACTCAAATACATACTCGTTGCATTACACGACTTCAAAATGTCTGTCATCCATGATTATTATGACTTCTCGCCTCTCTACACTACATTATTTACCTTAAAAAAGTCAAAAGACGCTGTTATCCCGTCGAGACCGTTTTTTGAACACGAACGAAAGTATTTTAAACTGTGTTTTAAAGTCTGAAATTAAATTAAGTCTTATTTAAGGATCGGGCGGATGGGCGACTGTTCTCAATTACACGATTAGATTAAGTTTACTAGATAGAAAAACATCCCAAAGTTACCCCTTTTTGTTATGTTTTTTTCAATACTATGATTAAACTGCTGATATTTAACTTTTTATTCTTGTACTTAACTAAATACATTAAATATTTCTAGTGAACTCGGAAGAATTTTTAGCTTAGAAACTCCCATGAGCAAAGATATTGACCAAAAACACGTTTTTTTGCGATCCTGCTTTCAATTGGAGCGGGCGTTGGCTAATTGTAAACTTATGCTTGCAAGAAAGAGACGCTTGCACTGGGATAACCTAGCCTTCCTGTTGGTCTACTCATTATTTCGGGGAAAAGGTGGCGGTTCGATCTCATCGACATTTACCAATAAGTTTTAGGGACTTATGTACAATTTTTAACACTATTTAGGTACTGTTCGCTAGGTAGGTAAGTAGGTAAATTTTTAAGAAACCTGCATAGACACGCCGAAGAAGTATATCTGGCGATAAATTTCAGCATGCATGACGGACTAAAACGCCCATACACTTTGAGGGTAGGCCTGTACCCCAACGGTCGGGACGTTTGGTGGTGTTTACATCTTAATCGATTTCTAACGGAACGTACTTACACGAGTTTGCCAGGTGAACGTATGAGTCAATTTATTGGATGATCTTTTACTTGTAACCGGTTGAAGCTTCACGTGACCCGTACACACCGTAAAAGGTTACACCGGCCATTCTAAATGCTGATTACTACCAATCTGCAATGTTCAAAACACACTTTCTTGGCAAAATTAAGTAATACTAAATCAGATACTTTTTATGGTGTTAAATGAAAGTTTTAACGATTATCTACTTTTAAAATCGGAGTAAAAGTTTTATCATCAGTAAATACCATATTTTGAAAAACTATTGGTGAGGCTTCTTATATACCTACATTTTAATACATACAGGGTGTAAGACACCCGCTTCCGGAAACTCAAAGGCGTGAAAGTACATCAATATGTCCAAATTTTACTATGGCTCCAATTATGAGATCTCAAAAAAATCTGCTATTTCATACTAATTCTTACCGCGCAAAAATGTATGGAGGAGAGAAACTGTTTTTTTTGAGATCTCATAGTTGCTTCCATAGACATATTACTCTAGCGATAGACAAGCTCGTTCAAAGAAACAACATGTCACACAAAACAACACAAAATGACACATTGCGGTCTGTCATTGCCATAGTGATGAAGTGAACTCGGGAACACCTGATTGAAGGTGCGGACACCTCATTCAAGTGGAACATGTTGCTTCTATGCAAGGGCAAGTCTATCGCTAGAGTTTAAGTCTATGGTTGCTTCCATAGTAAAAGTTGTTCATATTGATGGGTACCCCTTTGAGTTTTCGGCAGCGGTTCCCTTATTGTATTTGATAGCGTTACAATTACTTAAAATAAAAGCGACATACATTTAGTCACTCCTGTGTCCTATTTTTTGTGTTTCATACAAGCTCGTCGGTTTTAGGTACATTAGAAAGCATTGAAGCTCCAGTAATCTTGCTAATATTTTTAGGTTCGTTACTATACCACTACTAAAAAAAGCCTCTTAACTCTTTCAAAGGTATTAAATAAATTCACATCGTCATCATTGCCAGCCCGTATCATAAACGTAACTACTATATCCTGTTATGCCATCTTTGCCGATCCTGTTCCTATCGCATACAGGTCTTACCGGGTGCTCCTCATGTCACTAACCCGCCTTATATGATATACGATAGTAAATTTAATCAGAATGATATGAAAAAAATGAAGATATTAAAATATTGCATCGATTAGTCACCTCATTTCGGATTCCATTGCATCATTACCAACCTTAGCACATCTTCATTTAAATTGATGATAGTGTCAATGTACCTATTTGATAATAACTACCTATGCGATGCTCTTGTAAAGTCGTGACCGTTTTGTCCCTTCTATTATTATAATTTATAAACCTTGTCTAATCGTGCGATACTGTTAATTCATGTTTGTCTTTGATGTTACTGAAATTGTTATGGTAATCTTTCTGTTAACTAATAATCCATATTTTTGTTTCAGGTAATTGGTATATTTCATCATCAAGTGTGACTTTATTCAAATCAAAGGTATCTTATGAATAATATTATTAGATATGTAGATTTTCAATAGGTCCAACAACGGCTTTATCATCATACAACAGACAAGCTCGTTCAAACAAACAACATGTCACATAAAACAACACAAAATGACACATTGCGGTCTGTCATTGCCATAGTGACGAAGTGAACTCTGGAACATCAATGCGGTGCGCCCACCGCATTCAAGTGGAAAATGTTGCTTCTATGAAAGGGTCTGTCTATCGCTAGAGTGTAAGTCAATGTCTTCATACTAGATAATCGATAAAATAAATGTGCATTTCAATTGTCACATCTAAAAAGTGTCAAGGTCCAACAATGTGAAGAAAACTTATCGAAGAAAATCCTATTCATGCTACAAAGGACTAATATCAAACTAAAAACCAATAAAATAAACATTAGGGCCTTTTGTGTACTCAAAACTATTGCAAATATACCTAATCATCAAGCAATTTAAGTCCCATATTCATAAAACACAATAAAACTTATTACAAAAGCTTAACTTAGCTTTGCATGGTAATAAAAATTTGCCACCATAATTCTTTTATTGGCTACTTGATGATTTAGAGTTAGACATGTTGATTGATTTCTATAATTGATGTATCGTGTATCGATTGAATAAAGGCTACCTGTATCTTTTTGTATTGCACAATATAAACGCCCATAAATTTTGTTTGTTCGTTAGACGGAGTAGGTAATTGCCGATGTAGAAATTCATTAGATACCTACCTGATACTATATACTTACCATTATTATGAAAGTTAAATATTAGTTATTTGGTTTAGTGGTCTATTGGGTTTTAATATAGGGAGTTAGGGTAAACAAACAGTTGCATTACTTTAAGGGGTGATTTTACCCGTGATACTGAACAACTTTCCCTAAGAAACGAAAAAAAATATAAAAAATTTTGGGCTTTCCATACTAAATGCGATCAGCTGAACGAAAACGTTGCAAAACTTTTTTTCGACTTCGAATTTTTTTTTCGAATTTCCTGTAGCTTTCTTAAGGAAAGTTGTTTAGTATCATGGGTACAATCACCCCTTAAAGTAATGCAACTGTTTACCCTAACATCTTGTATAGTGTGCACCTCTGAAAGGGACTTACGGTTTCACTAGTACCTATCTTCTTATCGTGTGGGCAAGCCCTGGCGTCAGAGTTTATTCAAACCGCCTTACGGCCTCTGACGTAGTTTTTATTATGTAACGACTACTACCACCAGAGATAGTAGCCGGGACCAACGGTTTAACGTGCTATCCGAAGCACGGAATCATCTAGTACCTAGATACTGTACCTACTATACTAGTAGCTATTATATTTATACTTACTTCATTAAATAAATGTAATAATATAAAAATGTATTGAAATATAAAAATAGGTACTTTAATCCATAATAATAATGGATTGCTACTTCATTGGCAGCGATGTCATATCAAATAATCATTTTGTATGATTGATGAAGTACTGAGGAGACCTTTTGCTCGTATTTTATGAATGACTATTTTACCTTTCTGTTACGCCTCATCACTCCTGTCAGCACATCTTATATTGAAGATGTTATAATAATAATCGCATGCGCATGTTATGTATTAGTTGTATGACTATCGGAATTATTGTATAAGCTCAGGTCAAGCCCTTTCTTATACGAAAGGCTTTGTAAATTGTAACTTATGAAACGTAGCTAATTTGAATAATTAGGGTAATTGAAACAAAATTTTTTGCGGAGCGTGAAATTAAGAAAAATCCACTTCGTAGGTGTCGAATGAGGCATTTAAGGGACAGTTTTCACCCAGAAAGGGAATATGACTATAAAACCTTAGTTCGAACTTAGACGAAGCTTACGTTCAAAAGATTTATCGGAATCTCAGTCTTAGTGTATACGCTTTTTTCATGGAAATTATATTACGTATACAAGTCAAAATGACTGCAAAATTTTAAAATTCTAACATTGTATTCAAATAAATAGTATCACACAGATAGCTTTCTGACATCATTTCTTGACTCTACCACCGCGTCTAGAGGTGTTCCGTTGTAGAGAAAATACGGCCAGAAACTCTACAATACATACATTCTTCATCACATTCTTTGCATTTTCTAATTGAACTTTACACTGCATAGCTTGTGTTTAAAATTGGGAGTACTGCAAGGTCCCATTTTAGTTTAAAACATGTACTATAGTTTATTTTTCTAATTTACCTATAATAGAAATTTTCGTTTTTTTTTTAATTCTTTTACTTCATTCCTGTATTCAGTGAACATTATCTGAATCAGCAAAAAAATATTTACAAATAACATAAAAATGTCGCTATAACTTCGGTTTATAATTACATATCCACCAAGGGCATCGTTTTCTCGTTGTGCGCAGAATTATCAGGAGACCATCATTGGCCCTAAGAGATGGATCTTGTGCAAGAGTTGACTCAAATTGCCGGCTCGAATTAAGGCCCAGAATACACAGGCAGCAATTAGGTACCTCAAGATTCATGGGTTGGCTTAGGCTTGTGTAACTATTTTATGATATAAAGTACTAGGAATGAGGAAAATTATTGAGAAAAAGTTTAATACTTGGTGTAATTAGCTTTTGCCCGCAACTTCGTCCGTTTGGATTTCGGAAATATTCAATACCCCTTCTGGTATTCGCCCCCTCAGCCGACGAAATTGTATGAAAGTGGATGAGGCGACCTGCTTGCTAATCCGAGAGACGCAGGTTCGAATCACGCAAGGGGCAAATATCTATTGCATACATATAAAACAGTTTCGTGACTGACTGGTGGATAACACGTAGACTACTGAAGATAGAAACATAATATGAAAACATATTCTACAGAGCGTGTAGCTATGCACTAAGAAAGGATATCTCGAAATCAACCCCTAAAGGGGTAAAATGGGGTGTTGAAGTTTTCCGATCGGATATAGTTTTGGGCAAATGCTAGTTTGTATGTAACTGAATATTTGTACAAAAGACATTGATATTTGTATCTACATGATAAAGATAATCGAAGTATCTATTCGAAGTACTCATTCAGAAAAACAAAATCATATTCAAATTAAATACTGCCAGTAGATGGCGCGCACGTCCCCTTAAGACGCAACAGATTGAAAATTTCGTTCTCTGGGTTGTGGACTCGGTGGTGTAATTGGTTAGCACGTTTCCCCGGTTTGGAAGAGCGTGGGTTCAAGTCCCGCCCGAAACAAATTTTTCAATCTTTAATTTGATTCGAAATAGCACAACATGGCTGTAACATGTTTATAATCAATAATATTGGAACAGGGTGTGCCATCTATATTGTATGAATCCAAGTTGTAATATTTGGCTTGCAAGTTGGTTGGTTGTAATACTGCCAGTAGATGGCGCGCACGTCCCCTTAAGACGCAACAGATTGAAAATTTCGTTCTCTGGGTTGTGGACTCGGTGGTGTAATTGGTTAGCACGTTTCCCCGGTTTGGAAGAGCGTGGGTTCAAGTCCCGCCCGAGACAAATTTTTCAATCTTTAATTTGATTCGAAATAGCACAACATGGCTGTAACATGTTTATAATCAATAATATCAAAATCATATTATTAAAAATTTCTAAATAAAAGTCTTATAATCGTTGTTTAGTCATCATAACACAAATCTGGACTACATCATTCTGGTATTGTAAATGTAACTAATCATTGTGACAATATCAAAGCTATTGTATTGCTAATATTTTAACTTATTGTTTACTAACCGTATTCTTATATATTATCATAAATGTAGTGGTTAGGTAACAAGTCCGTATGTTTAGCATGTTTACTCTTTTCTAAATCTTACATCAGAGAAAAGATAATATTGCACCTGTGTGCCACACCCAGTCATAGAATGTTGCAATACAAAAGGCCGTATTAGTTGTGTTTTACAATACGGTAGTACAGATAATTGTTAAAACAAGTTAATTATATTTTAAACCCTATTACTTTATTAGACTTCAGTTTGAGGTAGTATATAGTACTCTGTGGTTTGAGTCAAGATTACCGCCTTGTCTATAGCAATTACAACTTTTTGCCAATTACACTATTAAAAGCTTCGTTGGCAACAAACTTGACCGTTATCCCATCTAAACAATCGACAGATAAATAACTAACTATTGTTGCTTAAGCACCTTGAAGCTTATTTCAACTAAATGTCTTATTTCCACTTCGTAATAAAAAAAAATATCTTCTCGTCGACGGCCCATTTGTCTTTATCTCAGGTACATTATTTCGTTACGAAAAACTTGGATGTCTTGAACTTTTCGTGTAGCTTGATCAGTATATTGCTATTATTCATTAGCTATGGGTAAATGACCTTTTGTAGCTATAAGTTAGCTAATGTTATGAGCTTGGGGATAATGATGTATTTATCTTAAAGTTTTACGTTGTAATTGTAAGTTATTAGCAATATTACGTATTACAATAATTAATTATCATTTATCATTGATCTTGTTGTTTTGGTTTTAGAGCTTTTAATATAAAACAAAACTGTTTCCAAGCAATTTCATGTTATATTTTACTTCAAGTCTTGCATTGGTACTATTTGGTACTCGTCGTTTATTTTTTTGGTTTATGATCAACCCATCGGCTATCTGCTATTCTTCTCTCTAGTACCTACCAACTGAAAGTCAATAGTTTTCAGATTTTTAGAGATTGCCTGGTTTATGACGATGATATAGCTTCACTAGTATTTCTATATCCAGTACTATATCATAATTTAGTCCAAGTCCGGACCGATTTCACCGACACGACATAGTTTCCCAAAAAATAAGTGTCTTCATCAATAATAAAATACTCCACAATTACAATGTCATGATATCGATTAAGATAAACGTCTGTTAATATTAACAAATTCGCGCGTTACATAATGTTGGGTGGATGTGAATCGAGTGCGAACTTCAATGGAACCAGTACAACCGGTCGGTAAGGGTTTATGATCTGATGTCACGGTGACCGTGACATGGTTTGGCTACTTTACGACAATTCGAAGATGCCGCGCTTGAAATTTGTCGTCTGGGATTTTTGTGGGACGCTAATGACTTTATATACTTTATATAACACGTCTTTCATGGGTCACTGTATACGCTGTTATAATAAAATCCCCGAGACCATTTTGAATCTTTCCGAAAACATGTTTAAAACTCAGATCCAAAAAGTCCTCTGTAAAAGAGCATACTATAAACTGGATGATTATTTAAATGATAAAAATGCTTGGGTCTGAGTGTCACTAACATATAGTTTACTGTATAGTATCAATTATTTAATTAAATAGACTATGTATTACTGTATACATAACCTTAGCATAAGAATTTATATTGTAATAGTCATTAAGTCGTGTTATGCTGTAGAGTTTCTGGCCGCATCTTCTCTACAGCGACAACACGTTCCGACGCGGTGGTAGCTTAAAAAAGAATTGACGTTTAATAAGTGTGCTTCAGGCTCCTATATTGAATAAATGATTTTGAATTGAATTGAATTGACAGAAGAATAATATTTGGTTCCATTTACTTACAATTTATTTAATAAACGACAGAATGGATCATATCTGTAGAGTAGCCGGCAAATAATGGTGAGACCAGCATGGGACCTTACTAGTTGGCGTGAAATTAATGAGGCCTGAGAGTGGGGTTTACCGGGCTGATGATGATGAACGATAGTCTGATTGGTGAGGTGAAGATATCTAAGAAGCTAATGGTCTAGTCATGGGGCAAATAAAATATTTGACCCAAAGTTAAGGCGATATCTACTTAAATAACCAGTCTAGATTAAATTTCTGAAAGTATGTTATGTAGGTCGTGAGTGTGACAATATCCAATATACCTGGAGTGCGATTTTTGAATCTCATTGGGTGAGCTCAGCAGTTGTAAAATGTCAAAATTACTATGGAGATGTGCATCTTTCTACTGCTGATTCGACTCTCAAAAATCATGCTTCAGGAGTGCAATTTTTGAAAGTCAAATCAGCAGTAGAAAGATGCGTATCTCCATAGTAATTTCGACATTTTCAACTGCTGAGTTCACCGAATGAGATTCAAAAATCGCACTCCTGGTCTATTTATTTCTGTACAATAGGTCAGCAAGAAGTCGAATTGAATAAACAAGTATTTTTATGTTAAAAGTCTTGTTTATAATTATCTAATATTAATCAGATGTCCCATACATTTGGCTCGAGTAGGTTTGCAGTTTTGTGTGAATCAGTAGTTTTTTTTACGCGATTTCGATGTCGGTGCCATAGAGAAAGTTGTTCAGTTTGACGGTCTGATCATCCCTTTAAAAAAGTGTCGGCATATTAAGAAGGACCCCATGGAATATAATTTATTCACACATTCACGAAATGACCTATAATGTACACAAAGGCAAAGGTACACAAACTGTGAATCCTTGAACTTTAAGTAAGTGTTTTTCCTTAATTAGTTAATTAAGGCCTTAGTAAAGACCTTAGTTTTGTTGATCGATAAATAATCACTGTCGGTGATGTATGGGAACCACGCCCTATATCAATTACGAAAAGGATCTTCCCAATTACATTTATTACGCAAACGCCATGAGAAATGTTGTACCGTCAAGGCCATCAAATATATTAATGACGTGTATTGTCTTATTCACAATTCGTAAGGCAAAAACAATTGAACCAATAGTTAACAAGCCTAATAGTGTATAGTTACAAGGAAACTAGGTAGGTACCTACTCGATTTAAGTTGTAATTTACTTGTCTGTTACTAGCCTGTTATGCAGCTTTTTTAATCGTTTTATGGCGAGGATATAATGAAGGAAATAATTATGTAAATATAACACTAAAATAATATTTAATTTATTAAATAGATATAGAATAGAATAAATAGACCAACCCAAAACTCAAAATTGGGTCATTATAATTAATACAAGAAATTGAAATATAAATATATATTGTGAACTATAAATTCTTTATTGTACCTAACTATAAAGACCCAATTTTGAGATCAATATAATATAATAAATAAGACATTTTTTTCAGAAATACGTTTTGATGGCGTGATACGCCTTTTTTACTTGTTAGTAAACCTAACTAAACTATTATAAAACTGTAACTGAAGTGTGTCTGTACATTGAAGCCATTTACAAAAAAGATTACGATATGGTTTTTAGGTATCCCTGAGTCGAAATCAACCTTTTGTCTGTCTGTTTGTTTGTTTGATTGTTTGTTCACGCATCACGCAAAAACTACTGACCCGATTTTGATGAAACTTTTTTAGTTTAATAGCTTATGATCTAACTTAAAATCTGGTATATAATTTGTGCGGACGAAGTCGCGGGTAAACACTAGTAGGATGATAATTATGACTAATTAAATCAAATCAAATTCTTGCAGAACAACAGCGTACAGCGTTGCTTGTTATAGAACAACGGCGTATTGTCTTTTACTAATCATTTTTCTACCACAATTCTGTAGTTAGTTTGTACACATAGGTAGTCAATTTGATTGAAGGATAATTGACAATTAATTGGCTATCGAGTAATCGATCTCTACTCATACGCAAGAACAATACAAATCGGAATGTTTATACAAACGTGTGTATTGGATAAAAACTTCGGATTGTATTAGTTTGTTGTTTCTAAGAAAATACATATTTTTGTTTTAACCTATTCTATTTTGACATTGTACTGTGCAATGATTTTGATATTCTGATGAATAATATTCACAAATCTTATCTTATCTTAACTATTATAAAACCGTAAATTCATTAGGAACAAAAAAGTAGCGGTTTACTTCATATAAAATCAAATAACACTCGATAGCGCGATTTAAATGACGTGCAGCGCCATCTATTGACAAAATTGTTAGTTTGTTTGTTTGTTCGCACATCACGCAAAAACTACTGAACCGATTTTGATGAAACTTTTTTGTTTGATAGCTTATGATCTGACTTAAAATCTGGTATATAATTTGTGCGGACAAAGTCGCGGGAAAACACTAGTATATTATATTCGTGCAAATTATATGTATGCTATGTCGAGCCAGTTGTATCTCTTTTTCTCTCCCGAAATCATAGACCGGCGGCCAGCTACAGTCAACTATACCTTACAAAATTAGCGAACTAACTCATTATGCACCTAAAGTAGACTAAAAATAAGTCGTAAAAAACTTGGTCTGCCAGGGCGCAGCTTGGCACGTTTTCCGGTGCGATGAAAAATGTGGACCCCAAAAACACCCCATTTTACCTCATCGAATTAATGGATGGAACTTGTCTGTTGGTCTAGAGGCCGATTAGTAAAGCCTAAAAAACCTGGTCTGCCGCCGCCTATCCTGGCAGGTTCATGGGTCCGACTGAATTTAGGGTGCTCCTCGGAGGGTGGATTTTACCTCATCGAATTAATGAATGAAATAAATGCCTAATTATAGTCCTATTAACTATGTTTACATATGCCTTGGTTTGCCTAGGCTCAGCCTGGCAGGTTCCCGGGTATGACTGATTTTACTTACAAAAAATTGTTTAGCCCAACTTCAAAAACCGGTATAAATCCATAGATTCTGCGGGATAATTTGCTGAAGTTAGCTTGTATAAATTAACTAAGATATATTTACACATACAAATATTTCTGAAAGTGGAATTTTAATGGGAAAGGTTAACGGCCCGCGGAAACTAAAAGAGATAGATATGTGGCCCCGAAGGAAAAAATGTCAAAGACCCTGGGCAATTTGACGTCCCGATGTAAAAAAGCAAATATGGAAAATCCAAGATGGTCGACTTGCATTTTCCAAGTCCTCATAACTTGGCTATTGGCTTGGCAGACAATCTAAAGTTGCCATACAAAGTTATAAGACCGATCAAAGTTGACTTTTTCATCTGGTCTTATAGCTTTGTTTGTATGGAAACTTCAGACAGTCTAACTATTACTATGGGTATTAAACATGAACAACATACATGAGAACATGGCAGTATAGAAAATAACCTCGAAATTTAAAACTTTTCAGACGATTTTTTTTTTCTACGGCGTGTTGTGGTCTGTAAGACTTAGATTTTTAGGGTTCCGAAGTAAACAAGGAACCCTTATAGTTTCGCCATGTCCGTCCGTTCTTCCATCCGTCTGTCCACGGCTTAGCTCAGAGACGCTTAGTACTAGAAAGCTTTAATTTAGCATTGGTACCCATATTAATCACGCCGACAAAGTGGTAAAATAAAATTTTGAAAAATATTTTTTTTAGGGTACCTAAAAAGCTTATTCTGGTGATGTCAAGCTCCACTTGCTCTTGACTGTACCAGCACTACCAGGGAAAAAATATAAATATCTCAAAATACAGAGGCACTATTTAGGGACGACTTATTTAATGGCACTACAGTAATCTTAATTCCCGTCATGTGTACGCTAGCTTGATGTACACCTATTTTTACTATTTTAGGGTACGGTCCCACGGCCTGTATACATGGTGTTACAAAAATACAAATAAACCTTTAAGGGGGTGGTGTAGACCATCAAACTGAACAACTTTCACTATGGGACTCTACAAATCGACTAGAGCTAAAATATGTATGGAATATCATTTTTTTTTTCGCCATTTCAATGTTGGTCCCATAGAGAAAGGTGTTCAGTTTGACGGTCTAAACAACCTCCTTAAGAGCTGTAAATATTTATTGTTACTTATGAAACACCCTGTATATATTACGCAAATCGCGCCAAGCCACACGCCGTGGGAACGGTCTCGCCTGTCTTGGCCTGTAGACGCCTGTGGTGTGTATTGTATCCAGATCGCTGTCGGTTCAAAGGGGCGCCTGTCGCTGCCTGTGCAAGCGCGTGGATTGCCGAGCCATTGTCATAGTACTGTAGCCGGGGGACTTTTAATTACCAAAAAGATTACCGATTGCCGTTTAGAAATTGTTGTAAGGTACTAAATGACTAATATAATAAAACTGGCCAAGTGCGTGTCGGGCCACGCGCAGGGTAGGGTTCCGTAGTTGCCACTCATAAAATACGAACTTAGAAGGGGGCTTTTTGTTTTATACTACGGTTTAACGGCTAATAAAGTCTAAAAAGTACATTTTTTAAGTTGGTCGACTATTACTCGTTAACTTAGGTAGGTACTCGTTAGCGGTGATAGTTTTCCTTTTAATTTCATTATATACACTACTGTCATGAATTTTTACACATATCCAGAAACAACCGTTTAGCTGGCAGAGGGGGGGGACACTTGACTCTAACAAAAATTTGCACCTTAAAGCTTAATATTTCGCTAACCGATCCGTAAATCGAAAAATGGTTTTCCCACACCCACCGTATTTTTAAAAGACCTATCCAACGATACCCCACACTATGGGATAGACGAGAAAAAAAATTGCATCCCCACTTTACATCCCCCGGTACATTTTTAGGTACCCTAAAAAAAATATTTTTCAAAATTTTATTTTACCACTTTGTCGGAGTGATTAATATGTGTACCCATGCTAAATTACAGCTTTCTAGTACTAAGCGTCTCTGAGCTAAGCCGCGGACAGACGGATGGACGGACGGACGGACATGGCGAAACTATAAGGGTTCCTTGTTTACTTTGGAACCCTAAAAACCTAAGTCTTACAGATCACAACACGCCGTAGAAAAAAAAAATCGTCTGAAAAGTTTTAAATTTCGAGGTTATTTTCTATACTGCCATGTTCTCATGTATGTTGTTCATGTTTAATACCCATAGTAATAGTTAGACTGTCTGAAGTTTCCATACAAACAAAGCTATAAGACCAGATGAAAAAGTCAACTTTGATCGGTCTTATAGCTTTGTATGGCAACTTTAGATTGTCTGCCAAGCCAATAGCCAAGTTATGAGGACTTGGAAAATGCAAGTCGACCATCTTGGATTTTCCATATTGGCTTTTTTACATCGGGACGTCAAATCGCCCAGGGTCTTTGAAATTTTTTCATTCGGGACCACATATCTATCTCTTTTTGTTTCCGCGGGCCGTTAACCTTTCCCATTAAAATTCCACTTTCAGAGATATTTGTATGTGTAAATATATCTTAGTTAATTTATACAAGCTAACTTCAGCAAATTTTCCCGCAGAATCTATAGATTTATACCGGTTTTTGAAGTTGGGCTAAACAATTTTTTGTAAGTAAAATCAGTCATACCCGGGAACCTGCCAGGCTGAGCCTAGGCAAACCAAGGCATATGTAAACATAGTTAATAGGACTATAATTAGGCATTTATTTCATTCATTAATTCGATGAGGTAAAATCCACCCTCCGAGGAGCACCCTAAATTCAGTCGGACCCATGAACCTGCCAGGATAGGCGGCGGCAGACCAGGTTTTTTAGGCTTTACTAATCGGCCTCTAGACCAACAGACAAGTTCCATCCATTAATTCGATGAGGTAAAATGGGGTGTTTTTGGGGTCCACATTTTTCATCGCACCGGAAAACGTGCCAAGCTGCGCCCTGGCAGACCAAGTTTTTTATGACTTATTTTTAGTCTGCTTTAGGTGCATAATGAGTTAGTTCGCTAATTTTGTAAGGTATAGTTGACTGTAGCTGGCCGCCGGTCTATCAACCTTCCAGGCCTTTTCCAGATTTAACATAATCTAATCACAAATTTAACGAAATTTAACACCATGATTATCTAGACATAAATGAAAGGAAGGACGCAGACTCAATAATAGGATATTTTTGAGAATAATAATAACAAATTATGCGTCCCAGTAACTGAAGGACCTAAACCTACCCTTAAGGAGGGTGTATAGGCAGACATAAGACCACGCGGGCCCAATGCGATACAGATTGGTAGACTTGACATAAGCATCAGAATTTCTTCTTTAGCGTATGCTGGTTTCCTCCCTATGTTTATCTACACCGTTTGAGAGCAGTCGGTATTTCGTACCACATTAAGTAAGAAGTTCGAACCCAGGTTGGTCGCAGTAAGGACAACATGGTCAGGTGGGGTTTCTCGGATTCGCAAAATGTGAGTTGCTTGTGTGGAGCCCCACAAACCATGGCCCATCTCACATCGTGCCCTGCGTGCCCTAACACCTGCACGCAGGAGGACCTCATGACCGCTAGCGACGGTGCATTATCGGTTGCCCAATTCAATGCCCAAATGGCAAGGTCCTATTTAGCGACTTTGATCAGAATTTGAAGTCGACACGATAAGAAGTTAGTAGTTTGTACACTCTCCTTGAGGGATAAGCTGATGATGATGAACTGGGCTATGAATAGATACTAGCTTTCCAGTCTTATCATTATAAAAGTTGATTATATCTCAAACATCTCTATTATTTAAATCATGCTAACGTTAAACTAATAAAGAATATCGCACTTAATATTTTAATTAAAAAACAGTGTGAAGAAATAGTCCGGTCCCGTTTAATAGGAGATATTTCGAAAAGACGCGGAAACGAAGTAAACCCCGGGTTCAGCTGGCCTGACCTCACGAATCCGATGCAACCACACAACCTCACCTCACAATTAACGTCTTCCTCGTGACCTGACATTTATAATCTATTAACAACATTATAATTCTATTTTTTTCACGATGCGTCACGGATAATACAAATGTTCGATTATGAATAGCATTGAGCTTTTGTACGTGATCTTTGGAAGGTCTATTGATAGGCATTCCGTGACACTTAATTGATTTAATGTGTTCATTAATTTTTTTGTACAATTATTAGATGGATGTGTTTTTTATTGTTTCGGAAGTTCATTAGAATAAATATTCAAAACTATTTTTTCATGTTTTCTGCCGATTGATAAAACAGTGTTGTTTTTTTGGGGTCACATGATTGTGACCCCAAAAACTGATACACTGGTATACTGATGTATACCTTAGTGATAAACAATTTTTTCCATTAGTAGTAAACAATTTTTTATGGCACCCGGTTTTTTTTTTAATATTGTACCCGGTTTTGCGCTTCGATAGGCCTGTTCTATAAAAGCCATCGATTTCGTCCCGCCATCTTCTGTGATGCACTAGGATACATATCGGAGAGAACGTAGAAGAAGAAGAAACGGCTGATATAATAATTAAATAATATTGTATGTTTCGTTCATTTGAATCAGGAAGGTAAAGCAGTTGTATGGAACAGCTGATATTTTATCGTTTCCTGAGGTTGGATCCATAGTGAAAGTTGATTAGTTTGATGGTCTGGATTAAGCGTTTTAGTATTTGTTAGGCTGTCCCTTACACCTTATCCGCTGAATTGCCCGGACGGGCTCTTGACGAACACCCTACATTGCCCCGTCATTTGTTTTACCTGCCACCACGCCGCGCCGCGGCTCGGTTTTGTGATTGTGCCTACATGTCAAGTGGTACTTGACACGTGCAATTTGGAGTAAATTTTACAGAGAAGCGAGATAGATAATACAAATAGACCTTAAACAAACAAAGACAGGCATATTTCAATAACATTGAGGATGGGAGCGAAGGCCCCATGTCAAGTGGTACTTGACAGGGGCAATCTGGAGTACAAAATCCATGTAAAGTGGTAGTTTACGGGGCAAGCGAGCGGTTATACAGGGTGAAATTGATATCATTAGCATCCTTTTAAACTAATAGTCTACCCATCAAACTGAACAACTTTTACTATGGGAGCAAACCAATCGGAGCAAAAAACAACAGCAGCAGACAGCAGATTTGTTTTTTGCTCCGATTGGTTTGCTCCCATACTAAAAGTTGTTCAGTTTGATTGGTAGACTCTTAGTTTAAAAGGGTGCTAATGATATCAATTTCACCCTGCATATTATACACACTTTCAATAGGGTAGGTAGAGATGCTACGATTCTCGATTAAGACACAAATAAATGATTCTTATTCTTGACAAAAGTAAATAAAGACATTTCACAAAGCCAGTATTAAGTGCCACCGAATAATATAAATACACTGTGAAATTTCTTTAATAAAAGAAGCTTTGTAATCGAAGGCGTCATTCTGTCTACGTGTGAAGGTTATCATGTCGCCATAACATTTTACTTACTTCGTTTTTTTAGCGTTTCTTGAATGAATGAAATGAATAATAATGAATGTTTTGAAAACGTTTTTAAAAAGAAACGTTTCGGTGTATATTTATTTCATATACAGGGTGTTTCATAAGTAACAATAAATATTTAAAACTCTTAAGGGGATTGTTTAGACCGTCAAACTGAACAACTTTCTCTATGGGACCAACATCGAAATTGCGAAAAAAATAAATTGATATCCCATACATATTTTAGCTCTAGTCGATTTGTAGAGTGTGGAACATCGATTTTTTTTCGCGATTTCGATATTGGTACCATAGTGAAAGTTGTTCAGTTTGATGGTCTAAACCACCCCCTTAAAGGTTTATTTGTATTTTTGTAACACCTTGTATATAAAGGTACTAGTTTAATTTATAAATTTCAGCCGACCTAAAGTTTATATGCGTTTTGCGGAAGTCAAAAGCACGAGTAGGAATAATAGCGTATCATCGTCATCGACCCAGAACAATTTTTACAATTTTTAATACCCTCTTTCCATAATCATCATTAATATCATCATGTTATTGTGCGAATAGGCCTCTCCAAGTCGAAATTGCAAAAACAAATACAAAACTGCAAACCGACTTGACCCAAATGCTGCAAACTGGACATTATTAACGCAGTTTGCCATATAACTTCGCAGATCGCCAAACTTAACTCTCATTCATCATTGAGATGTAATTAAAATTTTATCATGTCAGCCCGAATAATGAGTCACAGCAAATATGTGAGAATCTCGACTGCATTAGCATAAATTGTGAAATAAATAGCCTTTTTGTTTTACAGGGTGGAAGAAGACCTTTAGTGCCCGATTTTTATTTTCGAGTTGTTGTCATATTGACTGGTACTTTCACGCCTTTGCATTTTCAGGAGAGGTCTTCTTACTCTCTGTATTTAGCACTGTAGGCTATTAGAGGCGAAATATTAAATGGAATATTTAGACATGAAAAATGTAATGTCATTAGGTCTACACGGGTGCATTAAAGGTTGCGTAACAAACTTGACACTTGACATTATTGTAGTATAAGTATGCCGAAATATTAAAATATTGCAAATCGGCTAAACTCAGATTTTATCACCTACACGAGTCTAACGTCGATAAACTATTATGTAAATTGATATTATAACAAAAGGTTACATTTCACGAATGTGTCTATCTTGATTCGAAATTCGTTGATCTTTGACCTAGCATAATGATGTGATAATGTTGATGTAATAAAGATTGAATAGAATAATAATCCACATATGATGCTTCCGAGAGTCTTTGTGCTTCGGACACGGGACCTGAAAAAAAGGACCTTGCATGCTTCACATCTTTTTAGTGTCACATTCCGTCCGTATTTTTTTCAGGTCCGTGGCTTCCGAAGGATAGTTTGGTCAGACGGCGGTGGCACTATTGGTTAAGCCAGGTCAGAAACCTCAGGGCGGCTTATAGTCCAGTCATTTTAGGTTCCTTGTATGGACACCCTGACAATAATTCATCTATCGCTGAAACTTTGCAGTGTGATAAAGTAAAGTAAGTATACAGATTACGGTTGACAAATAATCTAGGACCGGGAAAAAATTAAACTTAGATTATTTGTCAACCATAATCTGTATACTTTACTTTATCACACTGCCAAATTTCAGCGATAGATGAATTATTGTTATGGTCAAACCCTAAAATAATTGGACTATTAAACATTATCCGACAGCAAGTTAATTTTTACTAACATACAAATCGGCACTAGGTCTGCGTGGCGGAGTATGGCCCACTCCCACTCACCCTAATCGTAAGAGGAGGCGTTTGCCCTGCAGTGGGATCCTACAGGCTTTAACTTATTTACGATATTTTATTTAGGATTGAGATTAGATTGTTCTACCTATATTCTTCTTCTTCTTATCGAGTGGACTGCAAAGCCCTGGTGTCAGAGTTTATTCAAACCGCCTTACGGCCTCTGACGTGGTTTTTATGTAACGACTACTACCACCAGTGATAGTAACCGAGACCAACAGCTTAACGTGCCATCCGAAGCACGGAATCATCTTTCTTTTCATACCTATATTCTGAAGCCGTAGCCTGCTACACGTGATACAGCTGTATCACTTCTTTTATCTCGTTCGTACGCACGCAAATAGAAAGAGGATGAAGGTGTGATAGAGCTGTATCACGGTGGCATGCTACCCATGCAGATCGATATTAAATTACGTAAGTAAGTATCAAATTCAACAACGTAATTTAATGAGATTGAATTCGGATTGGACATGGAATACAATAGGTATTTTAAAAAATCGGCCACGTGCGAGTCGGAATCGCGCTTTGAAGGTCCAGAAATGTTTCTCTGGGATCCTGAACCCGACACACAAATGTATGTGATATATTTTTATTGGAGTGAGTGTGTAATTAAATAGACTATGTATTACTGTACAAGGTGTTACAAAACTACAAATAAACATTTAAGGGGGTGGTGTAGACCATCAAACTGAACAACTTTCACTAAGGGACCAATATCGAAATCGCGAAAAAAAACATTTATGTTCTATACTCTACAAATCGACTAGAGCTAAAATATGTATGGGATTTAAAATTATTTTTTTCGCGATTTCGATGTTGGTCCCATAGAGAAAGTTGTTCAGTTTGACGGTCTAAACAACCCCCTTATGAGTTTCAAAAATTTATTGTTACTTATGAAACACCCTGTATACATAACCTTAGCTTAAGAATTTATATTGTAATAGTCATTAAGTCGTGTTATGCTGTAGAGTTTCTGGCCGCATCATCTCTACAGCGACAACACATTCCGACGCGGTGGTAGCTTAAAAAAGAATTGACGTTTAATAAGTGTGCGTCAGGTTCCTATATTGAATAAATTATTTTGAACTGAATTGAATTGTGGCTCCAAAAGAATGAACGTCAGAGAATGCCGTGGAAATTAGCTCTTTGCGATGTATCTGTGGTGTTACTTATGTAACCAAATCAAAAACAGTGTGATAAGGAATGACTGTAAGTTGAAGGATGAAGTGGTCACCAGGATTGAAAGAGGTATGCTTAGATAGTTTGGTCATTAGTCATTACAAAGGATAAATGACAGAAGACTCACTAGGGAGATATATCGATCCAAATGTGAGCGGAACAGTCGAGAGGGCGTCCGAATCGTAGTGTGTGGCGAGCCGTAGTCTGCGTAGACGTGTGTATGTTGGTTTACTTTGGAGTAGGTATGCTTTTACTTTAGAGTAGGTATGTTCTATAATCACACCAAGTTTGACGCTTGTATGTGTATGTATTTCCGTTTTTACCATAAAGCAAAAACAAAAATCCTTTAAAAAACACGTTTTTATAATTTTTAGCAAATCCAATAAAACAAAACATAATCTGTGAAAATATCAACACACTATTATATTGAAAACATTTAGACTTAGGACCGACGGACGACATCAAACTGAACAACTTTCTCTGTTGGACCACAGTCGAAATAACAGTTTTTTTTTCGCGATTTTGATGTGTTTCCTAAAAAGAAAGTTGTTCAGTTTCATGGTCTGATCGGCATATTAAGAGGATATAATTCGGAGCGCGCTCCATACAAACGTACTATGGTGATATTTTCAATACCAACCAATTAAAGTCAATAACATATTGCAGAAACAATTTAGAAACAAATCTATATGCTTGTATGGAGTCAGATTTTCGTTAAAATGTAGAGTTTTAAAGATAGTGCCACAAAGATCTCCATACAAATTTTAAATTAATCCTAGCATTGAAACTTTATATTTTTACGAAAATCTGACTCTACAAGTATAGAGATTTGTTTCTAGATTGTTTATGCAAAATTTCATTGACTTTAATTGGTTAGTATTGAAAATATCACCATAGTACGTTTGTATGGAGCGCGCTTCGAATTATATCCCCTTAAGTTGGACCCTGAAAATAGGATATTTTTTATACTCCACACAGACGTAGTCGCGGTTAACAGCTAGCATTTAATAAATGTGATCACATTTAATGGTGAACAATGAAACATTTCTTATCTACACCGTTTTATATAAATATTAGCGATTAGAATTGATTTCGAAATCATTGCAGGTTAAACCTTTGGAAAGTTTACAAATTAGGAAACGATGGGCAACCTTCACTATGCGGTCAAAGGTGTGAATAGGTCGAGTTATAGCAGTGATGGTGACACTCCCAAATTACATGAAAAAAATGACGTCAAAAAGTTATCTACGTGATATTATTTTGAATAAAAATTTTGATTTTGACATGAACTTAACTTTTTTATTCATTTCAGGTCCCCATGAAGCGGCTGTCATGCGCATAGCGGCACTGATTGCACTCGTGCAGGTATGCATCTAGTTAAAAATTATATGGAGACATTATAGCTTTCTTATTTTTCACATTATAGGGCCATGCCGACGGTTTTTAAGAGAAGTTTATTCCGAGAGCGCAAATGCGCGCTGCATACAAACGTAGTCTGGTGATATTTTCATTAATATCCAATTAAAGTCATTGAAATTGTTCAGAATCGATCTAGAAACTAATCTCTATGTTCGTCTGAAGTCAGATTTTCGTTAAAATATACAGTTTTAAAGCTAGGATTAATTTAAGTTTTGTATGGAAATCTTTGGGGTACTGAAACTTAAAAACTACACATTTTAACGAAAATCTGACTTCATACAAACATAGAGATTAGTTTCATTGTTTCCGATTTTTTTTAACCCTAATTGATTAGTATTGAAAATATAACCAGACTACGTTTGTATGGAGCGCGCCAACGGTAATATACCCTAAGTGCGTTCACACACGATGACGCACTGACGCAGCGGCAGATGTCAGTCCATAGAACCACACCCGGTGCGTCAATGCGTCACCGTGTGTGCTTCTACGTGCGGTTTCATACAACTCCTTGCTTCACAAATGACGGACTGACGTTTGCTGCTCCGTCAGTGCGTCATCGTGTGTGAACGCACTTAAGTTAATGATCAGACCATTTTGAAAAAATCTGCTGTTCCATGCAAAACTGCAATCCTACTCAACCCGAGTGTACCTACGGTTGAATTCTTTTCGCGATATCGATGTTGGTCCCATAGAGAAAGTTGTTCAGATTTATGGTCTAATCATCCCCTTAAAAACGGTCAACATATTAGGAAGGGCATGGCAAGGGCATAAATCATTAGGTAGGTATTAAATTTTTTTTTTAAATCGCACCACGCCTTCATTTAATAATATTCTCATCGAATGCTCAGCATAGAAAATCCATTAGTAATATTATATTGTTCTCCTATTAAAATTATAATAATTATGTCGCTATTAGTTCTTGTGGAATTTTGAAACTTACCTATTATAATATTACCATAAGATATGACGTAAAGCTACATAATAACATGGAGAGGTCAAAGTTTATTCGCATAAAATTGCCTAGCTCGGTTGATTCTCAAGAATTTTGTAACAAGTTAACGTTTCCAATACCATGTAATCAAAACAACCGAATTACCCAATTATAGAAAGAAGGCTATGAAAGCTTGTGTGTAAAGCTTTATGACTGTGATATTATATTATTACGATATTTATATGACTCATAGTAGCAATTTATTGTTATGTTTATGTAGAGTCCAGTAAAAATTCTGAATGTAGCATACTTCTATCTTTAACTAAATAGACTGTTTGATCTGTAAATCTTCTTTAAGCTAATTAAAAAAAATACCGAAACCTATTATATCACTCAATTTGTTTTTAAGATTTTTGTTATTGTGAAAAATTATGATTAATTAAACCTCAACCAACCTTTATCAAACTCATAAAATGGACAATCTTATTTGAATCAAGGAAAATCAAGGTAAATTTTATTGTAATTAAAATAAAACATGTCTTTTGGAATACGGTTCCGAATTGATAATTACGTCTCCATTTTTTAAACGACTCCTGTTCTCAATTTAGCACATGACTACGTTCGGCGGCTGCCCTAGAGGGCAGCCGCTTAGTCTAGCTAGGTACTCATTGCATTGGTACTTAGAAAATGAACACAAATGCTTAAAGTGCAACAAAGTCACAGAACAATATAGAGCGTGTTTAATTTTTCACAACTTTGAATGGTTAGTTAGGCGATGAAATATTACGTGAGAGAGGGAAAAAAATGTATTGTGCGCGCTAACAATAATGCTACGGATATGATGATAAGAATTCCGCCTCGATCCCTAGCAATGTCTTTATAGATAACTGTCGTTTCTACATGCTTAATTGTATATTTTTGTTTAATTGACCGGTTGGAATCGTTAATTAGGTACTTAGAAGCCGTAGATATTAGTTAGTTGGTATGCCGAATCGAAATCTTTTGTGAAATGTTCTTGGGAAGTAAGTGTCTACATATAGCAATCTTAAGACTGCAGAAATTGATGTGATGTGAGAAAGTTGATATAATTAGTACTCAAGCATATTCAATAATCGTGTTTGAGTTTATTGCAATTTTTTTAATTTTTAACTCGGGCATAGACCAGCCACACATTCCCACCACTGTCACTCCTGTGAACGAGGATCAATAGTGGCGACCATTCACAACACTATACAATGAAATCCAGCGAACCCGGGGGATGACTCTAATCTGTCTTCGAACCCGCAATGAATTAATCAAAGAAGATAGGAGAAAAAAAATATCCGACTTCCCTCCATTGCAGTTTACTGGAAAGTCGACATTTCGAGCAGCTCTTAGTTATCCGTGAATGGATATAGGTACCAATGTCAAAATGTTCGTACCCGCAAGTAAACTGTTGTTTGTACTACTGATAGAACATAAGTCATCCATATAGACTAGATAGTTTAATACCATACAATAAATGTAATTCTGTGAATTTTGTTCTGCTACTTCTAAGAAGGATACTAGCTTCTCAATACGGCTTAAAAGTATGTGTAGGTCAGATTAAATATGTTCATTGTTTACTGGATAAAAATTCCAGCTTGGATAAACTCTTAAGTGTCTGAATTAGTTCAAGAATGAGGAGATTAGCAAGAAAAAAATTAAATTATAGATTGAAATAAGTCAGAACTTGAAGCCACAACCTGTCAAACCGGGGCTGTACTTTCGTCCAGTTAAGCTACCGAGGCCACAACGTTAGAGAACTAAATACTTTAACCTATTCGATTTGAAATAGCACAACATGACTGTAATATATTCAGAATCGAGAATAGTATTCGAAATTAGAGATTAGGACTGAAAAAGTAAATCTGTAGAAAGGCTCTGACCACCCATATCTTGAGTTTGTGTAAATACAGGGTCCTTCTTAATATGCTGACACTTTTTTAAGTGGATGATCAGACCGTCAAACTATACAACTTTTTCTATGGGCACCAACATCGAAATAGTGAAAAAAAACAGCTGTTCCATACAAAACAGCAAACCTAC
Source organism: Agonopterix heracliana (assembly GCA_963693445.1). Taxonomy (NCBI): domain Eukaryota; kingdom Metazoa; phylum Arthropoda; class Insecta; order Lepidoptera; family Depressariidae; genus Agonopterix; species Agonopterix heracliana. The sequence continues at coordinate 9,769,284 of OY856321.1, forward strand.
TCGAGCCAAATGTATGTGATAGCTGATTTTTTTCACGATTTAGATGTTGGTCCCACAGAAAAAGTTGTTCAGTTTGATGGTCTGATCATCCCCTTAAAAAGTGTCAGCATTTTAAGTTAGACGTATATTGTGATACATTTCCCTGTCCGCTGTAGCTGTCGCTCGCTACAGCTGTTTCAGATGTCGCGATCCAGACTCTCACGGCGGCGGAGCTGAACCTCGAACTTGCCGGTGACAATGCCCTATCACCATTCTTCTCATCAGAGGCCAGCTCAGAAGACACTGGCGTCAACTTCATTAGGGGCTCAAGAGCTGCAGACTCGCCCCTATCGCCAGACATAAGTGTACAATGCAACAACGACTTTATTGATGTAACCGTTGATTTCCCCGATGTTTTCGATGGTATTATTTATAGTAAGGGATACTTGAGCGATTCTAAGTGCAAGTGAGTATAATTGTATATTTATCTATCGATCTTATATGAGAACCATTTCCATTATATTATTTGTGACATATCTTTGAAATGTGCCTGAAACAATTCCACTAGCAAGAACATGTTTTAGAAATTTTCTATAACAATTATTATGGGAAAATTACAGATAGTTTAAATTGTTTGTATTTATTCCGTACTAGAGACCAGCTTTGCCCGGGAGGCATCCATATAAGTAAAATATACTTTACACAAAAGGTAGTGAACCCGTCGCCACTTTGGACGCAAGCAATGGAATCTTACAGACTATAACATAACATTTTTCTCTATTTGTTTTCTATAGCTGACTAATAAATACCTAATCAATTCCAGATACGTGTCACTAGGGGGTAGCCAGTCCCGCTATTCTTTCCGAGTGCCTCTAAACGGTTGCGGGACCCGTCCCCTGTGCAACGCCTGTGGTACCGTCGATAATGTGCTCGTCTTCCAGGCTGATGACTTCGTGCAGGGTCCTTTCGACTTCGCCAGAAAAGTAAGTTTGACAATCTTCATCAAGTCTCTACTATATCAAGCATGCATCATCATTCCTATTAATGAGGCACAGGCCTGTGCACTCATGACGTGCCCAATGTGGATTTGTAGGCAATGGGAAGTCTTCAAATCGACAAGTATAGGTAAACGTAGAAATGCTTGCAATACTTGTGGATTGGCATAGACATAGGTACTTTAGTACATTGATATCGTTGTGGATTAGTAATAGAAAATAAGCATGAGCATTTCTTCTTCAGTATGTTCAGGTGTTTTCCTCACGATTGAAACTTATAGTTTGAAAGCAGTCTACGCTTCTCCTGAACCTGTTAGGCGACACTCTTGGGAATAGCGATTCCTTCAATAGAAAATTTATTTAATTTTAAGCGTTAGCACTGCATTTCCGCCAGTGTCAAGTAGTTTGTGGGAGTATCTATCCCAATCTCAGGGATTGTTGTTGATCAAGAAAAAGAAGAGATTGAGGATTGCGGAGCCTCGTGGCAAGCAAAAACGCGAACCCCGCGAACACTACACACAAGTGCTCGTGTCTGAACTTGCAATGTGATCCTAAAATCTGTATCAACACAGCCTATATACGTCCCACTGCAAGGCACAGGCCTACCCTCAGGGAGAGTGTATCGGCGTTAGTCGACCACGCATGCCCAGTGCGGATTAGTAATCTCATAATATTGTTATAACGTAGGTTGAGTATTCTATAGATTTCCTGACAGCGTATACTCGAAAGGGACAGAGATATGACAAAAATGTATGAGAAATCGCGCCTTTGTTTGCCACAGTTGCAAGATTTTGTATGCAATTTCAACTGTGGCAAACAAAAATATCGCATACGCAGAAAGGGACAAACGACATGGATTTTGTCGCGTTCACTCTGTGTAATTAGCGTATAAGGCTGTCTCGTTTTCGTGACTATTATTATTTTAATGCCTTTTCTAGTTGATTCTCTTTCTACGTGTTATATATAATGAGTTAAAACTGCCAGTCATACTTAAATCATTTTTACATAATAATTCCAGGTCTCATGTGCCAGGACATCTTTAGAAGTATCCGCCGGCACCGGTAACAGGGAAGACACGCATACTCTCAAACTGAAGCCTTTTATGGTGGACATGCTTGATGTCGTCGCCGTCCAAGGACCGGCCGGAGGTGTTGAATGCTGGATGGACATCCAACAAGGAGTGTTCCCTAATGTGAGTATCAGGCTACAATGTTCCACTGATTAGGGTGCGTCTACATCTAGCGAATGCGCATGAGCAGTACGCGTGACGTTACTGCGATTGAGATGATGACTGATCCTGGAAATTCATATCATAATAATATACTTAACGAATTTAAAAATAAGGCTAAATTTAAGAGCAAAATTTTCAAACGAAATTACGATCGAATAGAAAACAAAAAAGTTACAAGCGCTTGAAAAACGTTTTTTAACAACTTCTATATTTTGTCTTTCATGAAAAATAGGCGTACGTATCGCTCGTCGTCCTGATTTGTCTGTAAAAACGAGGTTATGGCGTCACTTTTTATTATGTATTTAATGCATTAAATGGGTAGATCAACTATTTTTTGTCCTCACAGTACTGTTTAAAAAAAAGTTTTTATTCCTTTTTTCTTGATATTCATTAATTTTCAAAGATAGAAATATTGTATCTAATGATATGCACTAAACAAGTAATCACTAATGATATGATTCTTCTACACACATGCGCATTGCACCATCTGTGTTGAACTACTAGAAGTTTTTAGCGGTTGTCCGATAGACCAAAAAGCGTGGGGACAACGAAATAAAGCGTCCATCGGACAACCGCCAAAATTGAAGTAACATTCAAGTAATTTTGCAAAACCGTGTATGTATTTAATAAATGCAATCCTTAAGAAAAACCTGAGCTTGAGCCTGAGCCTGAACATTGAGAAAATTTTATGCAGATGACCGGGACTAGGTATGGACAAAAAATAGTTGATTGACCCAATTGTACACCCAGTCCGAATGAAAGAGAATTATGATGTTAGTGACCAAACTACTATCAAATTTTGAACCGTTCAATTTATAGCATCTATTTTAGATTACTTGTTACAAAGAAGTTTTTAGCTGGCTATATAAAATAAATTTATGAATCAGTTAAAATCCATGTGCATCTTATTCTAAGCTAGCTAATAGCTACATAAGAATTATAGCATTAGAATAACCGACAGTAAGTAGTGTTTTAACAATTGCAATAATAATCTATTTTTTTAATTCCAGACAACTCCGCTGAAGGACTCTATTAAGATTGGAGAGCATCTAACCATTTTGGTGTATTTGAAGGATATAAGGAACCAATTCAACCTGAAAATTCATGACTGTTGGGCTTACGATAATGATAACTACGATAATCCAAAAACTAATAAGATTCAGCTTACTGATAAAGAAGGATGTCCCAAGTAAGTGTGTTTAGTGGATTAGAACTAAGCTCTACGATCGTAGCGATCCTTCGTTCCATTGGGTATAAAGGAATAAGGACCAGAGGGTGAATCTGCATTGGCACTTATGCTTGTGCACCTAAATATTTTCTGAGTACTTGACTGATTGGCTTCTTTCATTATCATTGTATATGGATGTTGGCTTAGGCGTTGATAGTCTAAAAACTAAAAAATAAAATTCGTATATTATATAGGGTCCTTCTTAACATGCTAACACTTTTTTAAGGGGACGATCAGACCGTCAAACTGATCAACTTTCTATATGGCACCAACATCGACGCGATCAATTTTTTCGCGATTTCGTAGTTAGTCCCATAGAGAAAGTTGTTCAGTCTGATCATCCCATTAAAAAAGTGTCAGCATATTAAGAAGGACCCTGTATAGTAGCATGTTGTGGATGTGTATTTATTACCTTTTACCATTGACCTCCTATACTAGACCCACAGTGTCATATAAAATCTTAGCAAATTTTTGTGCACATTGACGCAAAAAACCGCACAAATTAAGTATGCATGCTGCTCGTTGTCACTAATACGTTGTATTTGATTCATAAACATATCGTATTTCACTTGTTAACAGTCAGCTAGTACAAACAAACATACAAAAAAAAAAAAAAAACATACGGGTCGAATTGAGAACCTAGTCCTTTTGTTGAAGTCGGTTAAAAAGAGCTCATCCGAGCTCTTTTGGTTGTGTCATTTTTCGAAAGTTGATTGTGAGTCTTGTTTGTATTTAAGATGTCTAGGCCTTTTACAAAGCCTTTCGTGGATACGCACTTTGTATTTCTATGGAGTAAATACTTAACTATTTGTAACATATTTTTCAGAAAGAAGAAGTTAATTGAACTCTTTCAAAAATCCACCAACACTGGAAAGAGTGGTGCTACCTTGATTGCTTACAGCACAGTCAATGCCTTCCGTTTCCCAGAAACGGATCAAGTTTATCTTACTTGCAACGTTGAGGTAACCACATTTTTATTAAAGTTGAAAAGTTCTTAATTTATGTATCTTTCACTCGTTATTTTCTTGTTTAATTTTGTGTATTTATAATTATTTTTCAAACATTTATTTAAATGTTACCTATTAATGAACAATTAATTGACTGATCCAGCCCAGATTTAAGATTGCTTGGTCTGGGGAACACAGGAATACATTACAATTATACATTACTCGTTACTCTTGTCTATGTAAAGAGGATTGAATTTTTGTTATTTCATTATTTTTCAGTTATGCTCTAATAACTGCGATGCCAACTGTCAGGGCACTATTCAAGAAATAAGTACGACAATTAGACCGCAGCAATGTTACCCAGGATCCCCCGATCCTAGATGTCAGCAAGCTACAGCGCCACCCCAAACAAAATGTTATCCTGGTTCAAATGACCCCAGATGCCCAAGACCGACACAGCCTAATTGCTACCCCGGTAGCAAAGACCCAGGATGTGGCAGTGGAACTACGCCTTCTGGTCCAAACTGTTATCCTGGAAGTAATGATCCCAGATGTCCCCCAATTCAACCACCTACATACTTGCCACCAACTACTCAATCACAACCAAACTGTTACCAAGGAAGTACAGATCCACGTTGCCCAAAAGTGACAACGCCTGCGCAACCCAACTGCTATCCTGGCAATAATGATCCCAGATGTCCTAAAACTCAACCACCTACCAAAACACCGCCAACATACTTGCCACCAACGACTACGGCACAGCCAAACTGCTATCCCGGCAACACGGATCCTAGATGTCCTAAACAAACAACACCAACACCTCCAAGGTGTTTCCCTGGTAGCACAGACCCACGATGCCCGAAACCAACCACTTCAACTCCTAATTGCTATCCTGGTTCAACTGATCCTCGTTGCCCTAAACCGACTACGCCAGCTTCTCCAAACTGTTTCCTTGGAAGTAATGACCCACGATGCCCTAAGCCAACGACTCTCACGCCGCCTAACTGTTATCCAGGATCCACCGACACACGTTGTCCTAAACCAACAACTAGTGGTCAACCCAGATGCTTCCCAGGATCAACGGATCCTAGATGCCCACAACTAAGCACTACTCCAAAGCCTTTGTGCTACCCTGGCTCTCCGGATCCAAAATGTCCACAATCACCTAGACCAACGACAATAAATCCACCTACTTATTTACCGCCTTCTACACAAGGACCTAATTGCTTCCCCGGCAGTACGGACCCTAGATGTCCTCAACAGACAACACCAACACCTCCAAGGTGTTTCCCTGGTAGCACAGACCCACGATGCCCGAAACCAACTACTCCTGCTCCTCCTAATTGCTATCCGGGATCTACTGATACTCGCTGTCCTAAACCGACGACACCAGCTCCTCCAAACTGTTACCCAGGTTCCAACGATCCACGTTGTCCTAAACCTACCACACCCGCTTCTCCTAATTGCTATCCAGGTTCATCAGATTCAAGATGTCCAAAACCGACAACTCAAACTGCTCCAAACTGCTTCCCTGGTAGCAATGACCCTCGTTGTCCCAAACCAACTACCCTACCTCAACCAAGATGCTACCCAGGTTCTCCGGACCCTGCATGCCCTCAACCACCGAGACCAACAACTTTGAATCCACCAACATACCTACCACCTTCGACACAAGGCCCAAAATGTTACCCTGGCAGCACTGATTCCAGGTGTCCGAAGCCTACAACACCTGCGCCACCAAGATGTTTCCCTGGTAGCACCGACCCAAGATGCCCAAAACCAACAACCCCAGCACCTCCCAATTGCTTTCCAGGTAGTACTGACCCAAGGTGCCCAAAACCAACAACACCTGCACCGCCAAGATGTTTCCCTGGTAGCACCGACCCAAGATGCCCAAAACCAACAACACCAGCACCTCCCAATTGCTTCCCCGGTAGCACAGATCCACGATGCCCTAAACCAACCACTCCTGCACCTCCTAATTGCTATCCTGGGTCTAGCGATCCTCGTTGCCCTAAACCAACAACACAATCACCGCCAAGGTGTTTCCCTGGTAGCAATGACCCACGCTGTCCTAAACTAACAACCACTCCACAACCTAGATGTTATCCAGGTTCAATCGATCCTAATTGTCCACAACCAACCACTACCCAGAAACCTGTATGCTATCCGGGATCTCCAGACCCTACTTGTCCACAACCAACTCGACCAACGACACTTAATCCACCCACTTACCTACCACCTTCCACGCAAGGACCCAATTGCTTCCCCGGCAGTAACGATCCACGTTGTCCTCGACCAACTTCTCCAGCACCTCCAAACTGCTTCCCTGGTAGTAACGATCCGAGGTGTCCAAAACCTACAACACCAGCGCCACCAAGATGTTTCCCTGGTAGCACTGATCCAAGATGCCCTAAACCAACAACTCCAACTCCTCCAAACTGCTTCCCTGGCAGTACTGATCCACGTTGTCCCAAACCAACAACTCCTGCTCCACCGAACTGTTTCCCTGGAAATACCGATCCTAGGTGTCCAAAACCGACAACACCAGCACCACCAAGATGTTTCCCTGGTAGCACTGATCCAAGATGCCCTAATCCAACGACTCCAGCTCCTCCCAACTGTTTCCCTGGTAGTACCGACCCAAGGTGTCCAAAGCCTACAACACCAGCACCACCTCGTTGTTACCCAGGTAGTAATGACCCGCGTTGTCCCAAGCCGACCACCACTCCACAACCCAGATGTTATCCAGGCTCAAATGATCCGAGATGCCCACAACCAACCACTACACAGAAACCTGTATGCTATCCGGGCTCTCCTGATCCAAAATGTCCACAACCTCCTCGACCAACGACACTGAATCCACCCACTTACCTACCACCTTCCACGCAAGGACCCAATTGCTTCCCCGGCAGTAATGATCCACGTTGTCCTCGACCTACTACTCCCCCGGCCCCGAAGTGTTATCCAGGTTCAACAGACCCGAGATGCCCTAAACCAACAACTCCAGCTCCTCCCAACTGCTTCCCTGGTAGTACCGACCCACGGTGTCCAAAGCCAACAACACCAGCGCCACCAAGATGTTTCCCTGGTAGCACAGATCCAAGATGCCCTAAACCAACAACTCCAGCTCCTCCGAACTGCTTCCCTGGCAGTCCCGATCCACGTTGTCCCAAACCAACAACTCTTGCTCCACCGAACTGTTTCCCTGGGAGTACCGATCCCAGATGTCCAAAACCTACAACACCAGCGCCACCAAGATGCTTCCCTGGTAGCACTGATCCAAGATGCCCTAAGCCAACGACCCCAGCACCTCCCAACTGTTTCCCTGGTAGTAGCGACCCAAGGTGTCCAAAGCCTACAACACCAGCGCCACCTCGTTGTTACCCAGGTAGCAATGACTCACGTTGTCCCAAGCCAACAACCATTCCACAACCAAGATGTTATCCAGGTTCAAATGATCCGAGATGCCTACAACCAACCACTACCCAGAAACCTGTATGCTATCCGGGCTCCCCTGATCCAAAATGTCCACAACCTCCTCGACCAACGACACTGAATCCACCCACTTACCTACCACCTTCCACGCAAGGACCCAATTGCTTCCCCGGCAGTAATGATCCACGTTGTCCTCGACCTACAACTCCCCCGGCCCCGAAGTGCTATCCAGGTTCAACAGACCCGAGATGCCCTAAAACATCAACTCCAGCTCCTCCCAACTGCTTCCCTGGTAGTACCGACCCAAGGTGTCCAAAGCCAACAACACCAGCGCCACCAAGATGTTTCCCTGGTAGCACTGATCCAAGATGCCCTAAACCAACAACTCCAGCTCCTCCGAACTGCTTCCCTGGAAGTACCGATCCACGTTGTCCCAAACCAACAACTCCTGCCCCACCGAATTGTTTCCCGGGTAGTACCGATCCCAGATGTCCAAAACCTACAACACCAGCGCCACCAAGATGTTTCCCTGGTAGCACTGATCCAAGATGCCCTAAGCCAACGACTCCAACACCTCCCAACTGTTTCCCTGGTAGTACCGATCCAAGGTGTCCAAAACCAACAACACCAGCACCACCGCGTTGTTACCCTGGTAGCAATGATTTGCGTTGTCCCAAACCGACAACCACTCCACAACCCAGATGTTATCCAGGCTCAAATGATCCGAGATGCCCACAACCAACCACTACCCAGAAACCTGTATGCTATCCGGGCTCTCCTGATCCAAAATGTCCACAACCTCCTGGACCAACGACACTGAATCCACCGACTTACCTACCACCTTCCACACAAGGACCTAGTTGCTTCCCTGGCAGTAATGATCCCCGTTGCCCTCGACCTACTACCCCCGCTGCACCAAAGTGTTATCCAGGTTCAACAGACCCAAGGTGCCCTAAACCAACTACTCCAGCACCACCAAACTGCTTCCCTGGTAGTACCGACCCAAGGTGTCCAAAGCCTACAACACCAGCGCCACCAAGATGCTTCCCTGGTAGCACTGATCCAAGATGCCCTAAGCCAACGACTCCAGCACCTCCAAACTGCTTCCCTGGTAGTACCGACCCAAGGTGTCCAAAGCCTACAACACCAGCCCCACCACGTTGTTACCCAGGTAGCAATGACCCACGTTGTCCCAAGCCAACAACCATTCCACAACCCAGATGTTATCCTGGCTCAAATGATCCGAGATGCCCACAACCAACCACTACCCAGAAACCTGTATGCTATCCGGGCTCTCCTGATCCAAAATGTCCACAACCTCCTCGACCAACGACACTGAATCAACCCACTTACCTACCACCTTCCACGCAAGGACCCAATTGCTTCCCCGGCAGTAATGATCCACGTTGTCCTCGACCTACTACTCCCCCGGCCCCGAAGTGTTATCCAGGTTCAACAGACCCGAGATGCCCTAAACCAACAACTCCAGCTGCTCCCAACTGCTTCCCTGGTAGTACCGACCCAAGGTGTCCAAAGCCAACAACACCAGCGCCACCAAGATGTTTCCCTGGTAGCACTGATCCAAGATGCCCTAAACCAACAACTCCAGCTCCTCCGAACTGCTTCCCTGGAAGTACCGATCCACGTTGTCCCAAACCAACAACTCCTGCCCCACCGAATTGTTTCCCGGGAAGTACCGATCCCAGATGTCCAAAACCTACAACACCAGCGCCACCAAGATGTTTCCCTGGTAGCACTGATCCAAGATGCCCTAAGCCAACGACTCCAGCTCCTCCCAACTGTTTCCCTGGTAGTACCGACCCAAGGTGTCCTAAACCTACAACACCAGTGCCACCTCGTTGTTACCCCGGTAGCAATGACCCGCGTTGTCCTAAGCCAACAACCACTCCACAACCCAGATGCTATCCAGGCTCAAATGATCCGAGATGCCCACAACCAACCACTACCCAGAAACCTGTATGCTATCCGGGCTCCCCTGATCCAAAATGTCCACAACCTCCTCGACCAACGACATTGAATCCACCCACTTACCTACCACCATCCACGCAAGGACCTAATTGCTTCCCCGGCAGTAATGATCCACGTTGTCCTCGACCTACTACTCCCCCGGCCCCGAAGTGTTATCCAGGTTCAACAGACCCAAGATGCCCTAAACCAACAACTCCAGCTCCTCCCAACTGCTTCCCTGGTAGTACTGACCCAAGGTGTCCAAAGCCAACAACACCAGCGCCACCAAGATGTTTCCCTGGTAGCACTGATCCAAGATGCCCTAAACCAACAACTCCAGCTCCTCCGAACTGTTTCCCTGGAAGTACCGATCCACGTTGTCCCAAACCAACCACTCCTGCCCCACCGAATTGTTTCCCGGAAAGTACCGATCCCAGATGTCCAAAACCTACAACACCAGCACCACCAAGATGCTTCCCTGGTAGCACTGATCCAAGATGCCCTAAGCCAACGACTCCAGCACCTCCCAACTGTTTCCCTGGTAGTACCGATCCAAGGTGTCCAAAACCAACAACACCAGCACCACCGCGTTGTTACCCTGGTAGCAATGATTCGCGTTGTCCTAAGCCAACAACCACTCCACAACCCAGATGTTATCCAGGCTCAAATGATCCGAGATGCCCACAACCAACCACTACCCAGAAACCTATATGCTATCCGGGCTCTCCTGATCCAAAATGTCCACAACCTCCTCGACCAACGACACTGAATCCACCCACTTACCTACCACCTTCCACGCAAGGACCCAATTGCTTCCCCGGCAGTAATGATCCACGTTGTCCTCGACCTACTACTCCCCCGGCCCCGAAGTGTTATCCAGGTTCAACAGACCCGAGATGCCCTAAACCAACAACTCCAGCTGCTCCCAACTGCTTCCCTGGTAGTACCGACCCAAGGTGTCCAAAGCCAACAACACCAGCGCCACCAAGATGTTTCCTTGGTAGCACTGATCCAAGATGCCCTAAACCAACAACTCCAGCTCCTCCGAACTGCTTCCCTGGAAGTACCGATCCACGTTGTCCCAAACCAACAACTCCTGCCCCACCGAATTGTTTCCCGGGAAGTACCGATCCCAGATGTCCAAAACCTACAACACCAGCGCCACCAAGATGTTTCCCTGGTAGCACTGATCCAAGATGCCCTAAGCCAACGACTCCAACACCTCCCAACTGCTTCCCTGGTAGTACTGACCCAAGGTGTCCAAAACCTACAACACCAGCGCCACCTCGTTGTTACCCAGGTAGCAGTGATCCGCGTTGTCCGAAGCCAACAACCACTCCACAACCCAGATGTTATCCAGGTTCAAATGATCCCAGATGCCCTCAACCAACCACTACCCAGAAACCTGTATGCTATCCGGGCTCTCCTGATCCAAAATGTCCACAACCTCCTCGACCAACGACACTGAATCCACCCACTTACCTACCACCTTCCACGCAAGGACCCAATTGCTTCCCTGGAAGTAATGATCCCCGTTGCCCTCGACCTACTACCCCCGCTGCACCAAAGTGTTATCCAGGTTCAACAGACCCAAGGTGCCCTAAACCAACTACTCCAGCACCACCAAACTGCTTCCCTGGTAGCAACGACCCGAGGTGTCCAAAACCGACAACACCAGCATCTCCAAGATGTTTCCCTGGCAGTACCGATCCACGATGCCCTAAACCAACAACTCCTGCACCTCCCAATTGCTTCCCTGGTAGTAATGATCCGAGATGTCCAAGGCCAACCACACAAGCGCCACCAAGATGTTACCCAGGCTCAACAGATCCAAGATGCCCACAACCAAGCACTACCCAAAAACCTGTCTGTTATCCTGGTTCTCCCGATCCTAAATGTCCACAGCCGCCTAGACCAACTACATTAAATCCACCTACTTACTTACCACCTTCCACAACGGGACCTGACTGTTTCCCCGGTAGCAATGACCCTCGTTGCCCTAAACCAACTACGCAAACTCCTCCCAACTGTTACCCAGGAAGTAATGATCCACGTTGTCCTAAACCGACAACCCAAGCCCCGCCCAACTGCTATCCTGGTAGCAATGACCCCCGCTGCCCCAAACCGACAACGCAAGCACGTCCTAACTGCTACCCCGGCAGTAATGATCCTCGTTGCCCTAAGGCAACAACACAAGCTCCTCCTAATTGTTACCCAGGCAGCAATGACCCACGTTGCCCCAAACCAACAACGCAAGCTCCACCCAATTGTTTCCCTGGTAATAATGATCCGAGATGTCCAAGACCAACTACACAAGCACCGCCAAGATGTTACCCCGGTAGCACCGACTCACGGTGTCCTAAACCAACGACCGTTCCTCAACCAAAGTGTTACCCAGGCTCAACGGATCCAAGATGCCCACAACCGAACATTACTCCAAAGCCCGTTTGCTATCCTGGTTCTCCCGATCCTAAGTGTCCACAACCGCCTAGACCAACGACATTAAATCCACCTACTTACTTACCACCATCCCCAACGGGACCTGAATGTTTCCCTGGTAGCAATGCCCCACGTTGCCCTAAACCAACAACGCAAGCTCCTCCCAACTGTTACCCCGGTAGCAATGACCTACGTTGTCCTAAACCAACAACGCAAGCTCGTCCCAACTGCTACCCCGGTAGCAACGACCCACGTTGTCCTAAACCAACAACGCAATCTCCTCCAAACTGCTACCCTGGTAGCAATGACCCACGTTGTCCTAAACCAACAACGCAATCTCCTCCCAATTGCTACCCTGGTAGCAATGACCCACGTTGCCCTAGACCAACGACACAGTCACCGCCAAGGTGTTATCCAGGTTCAAACGACCCAAGATGTCCCAAACCATCAACACCTCCTAGCTCCTGTTACCCAGGCTCGAAGGATCCAAACTGCCCACAACCATTTGCGCCGTCAAGTACTAATCCTCCTTCCACATACTTGCCTCCATTCCCAGAGGAAAATGAAGTGAAATCGTCGAGAACTGGCAGGCTGGTTTCAAAGGCTTTAGATTACTACGATGATTCACAGTCAGATATTGGTAAGCAATAAGAACTTTTTTCAATAGTTCTCCCATATTTAGAATATCTCTTGCATTAGCTGCATTGTCGCAAAAACTTTTATGAAGTAGATGCAATCATGGAGTTATTGGTGTAATAACAATCATCAATTCATCATAATCAAAGTTACCGTCGTCGAGAAGATGGACGATCGACGATCGCAAGCGATACTGTTATAATATAAAAGCCAAATCATGAGTCCCTTAATAACTGGGTACCAAGGTGATTTTTAAACACTTTTCTTTCGGGTGTGGTACATACCATCAAACTGAACAACTTTTACGAAGGGAGTATACATGGAATCAAACAATTTAAAAATCATCTATGTCCCATACTAAACTGCAATCAGTTTTTATTGCTCCAATTGTAAAGTTGTTTAGAATGGTGGTTCTGAACCACCCGTGAAAATTTGGAAAGCGTTTACAATATCACCTGGTATAATCGATGCATGGGTGCTGTTTCTTGACATTATCATTAAAAAAAGAAGCCTTTTCTGGGCGATCAAAAGCTATAACCCCCTTTATTTATCTTTGTAATTGTTGCCTTAATCAAATATCTAACTTTCCTTTCAGATAACTTCGAGTTCTCAAGAACTAAGCCCCGATCTAGAAACGTTCGAGATGTCAGCGGCGTAAGCGATACCATTGCAGAATCAGGAAATGGCTCTGCAATTGTTTACGTTGCCATCGGATCTGTAGGCTTCATGCTACTGTCTGTTACACTTGCCATTTATTTAATTAAGTACAAAAGAAGTCATAGAACTATTGAAGTAACCGCAAATCTTAAAACCCAGAATGTTTGTTAAATCCTTGTAAATTAGACCTTAAGCGGAAGAGATTTGTCTCAAATTTGTTTGATTCTCTTGTAGAGAATGAGGAAATACTCTTTTGTTGACCATAAGTTGTCCTAATGGTACTTATATTGTGATATTGTTTAACAAATTAATCTCTTCGTGTACCATTTTATAAAACTTTTAATGACATTTTGTAGAAATGAACGCGAAGGAAAGATTAAATTATATTTAAATGCAACCGTCACTGCCCTATTTAGCTTTATATTGATGTTTCAGGCTTACCTTTAGGATGCCTATTTTATATTTATAAAATAGTGCCATAATTTTATAAGCAATCTCTTCTGTATTTTATGTATTAACAAAAATTACTGTCCATTTTATATGCTCTTTGTATGTATAATATTGCTAGTCAAATATTGTATACTAAGTATAATTACATATTATGTTTTTCCAAAAAACTTACGTATGTAATACTTTTCTATGTATTTTTCTTGTTTAAATAATGATAGCGCGAAACTCGATTATACTCGTTTGTGATATTTTTATTGTAAATAATATTATTTGCCAGTACACGTATTTTATGTGGCCATTCAATGTAGAGTTTTGCTCTAAATGATTTGTATACATTCTGTATTGTATGTTTTTGTACTTATTGATATTTTTATGGTAAACATTTGGAAAATCGTTTATCCTTTACTCCCTACAATGCAGAATGTATCGTCAATGTATTTGAATCTTGAATAAAGTAAGATTGCTTTCGAAGTCAATCTAAGTAAACATTCTATGAATGTTAAATCATTGTTTTATTTTATGACAACCCGAAACGATTCATATAAACGAAATGAACATCATAACAATGGAATACAGAATTCATACAAACATACAGGGTAAACTTAAATGCATTACCTATACGGGTGTAAGGAAAAGTATGTAAACCTTTCAACAACATAACTTTTACTATGAGAGCAAATCGATCAGAACAGAATCAGAACAAAAAACAGCTGTTCCATACGTTTGAATCGAGCAGGCATTGCAGTTTAGTATGGAACAGTTGACTTTTTTTGTTCTGATCGTTTTGCTCCCATAGTAACATGTTCAGTTTGATGGGTAGAGTATGTGGTTTAAAGGTTAATGATACTTTTCATCTCTCATACTCTGAAAGTAGGTCATTGTTCATCTATGAAGCGGGTTGAAAGTGAAACATTTCATCCCTAGGGATGAAAAGTAATTTAAAAAAAAAGCCTACGTCTAATACTGGGCAAAGGCAGAAAATTATACAGCCACACTTCGATAAAATTATATGAATTCTTATTTCTTTATAATGATAAAGATCAATAAATTTGAATTTTAATAGATGTTAATTTAAATAACATTATTTTTTTGTTATTTGGAGACTTTTGTAAAAATTATAAGCAGACAGAAAAAAGTGATGACGATTAAAACCTTAAAACCGAGTCAAAAAAAAAATGGCCGGCAGGTTTAAAAAAAAAAAAGAGCCAGATGCGCGAAAAAGAAAAAAAGGGAGGGAAAGGGAAATGTTGCTAATTTTTCGGATCCGTTTCAAAACGTGTAAAAATCACCCGGAAAGTCTATCTGTCTCACTCTAGCATACACAATCTTCGTATATTTTTTCTCCTTCGTGTTGGCAACCTGAGTGATTGCCAAACGTTTTGAAATGTAGCCTAAAATGAATTCATCGAGCGATTCAGAAATTGATTTTGCATTATCTAATTTTTGTTTACTTTCCTCGTATTCGAAATGAAAAGCAGAGTGTTTAACTCGGGAGAAAGTCACCCATTTCACACGAGATGTTTGGCGCCCCGAACGGAACGTGAGGGGCGCCATAATTCGAGTGTGACTTTCATCCCTTGGTTAACAATCTACTATTTCCTTACACCCTGTATTACATAGGTACTTTATCTTCTTGTTCTTGTGACCATAAAACTGAAACTTTTTTGACATTTCTTATCTATAATGCAATGTTGAAATCTATTAGCCTTTTTTGTTTTCCATACCAAAATTGGCAAAACGGACTACTTCATCATCGGTGTCTATCCATTTTATTTGAGTACCGTCAACGTAGATTACTTTGTCCCAAAATAGGGTGTCTTTTTACGTTTCTCCTGATTTCTTGGCTTCTAATGGACACATGGATATTGTACAGCCTTAGATCATTTGACAAGGATATAAGTAACTAATTTAAGTAAAAAATATATTTCATATGTACTGAAAACTATTTAAATTTTTTTATTTTATTTTGGGCCAAAGTTGTACTTTCATTAACCCACACCCTTTTTTAGAGCTTAAATATAATATAATTTAATTTAGGGCTAATTTTAGGCTGCAGGGACTGAGCAGAGCATTTAAACTACCATAATACATGAAATTTTGTTAATTTTTCAAAGAAAATTATTCATAACATCAAGTTTTTCGTAAATCTCAGTAAACAAATATTTTATTTGCTACAAAATTAAATATAATCAACATTTTGTTTTGCAAAATACTTATTTGTAGGCTTATATTATTGTTGACTTATATTATTATGAGTTTAGCCTTCGTATAAAATTGTTATAAAATATTAAAAAAAAACAAGAACAATTATATTTTTTTTATCAAAATTAGCATCAATTCAGTCTGTTTTATGAGAATCATCAGTTACACTTTATGTGCGTATGGATTGAGGAGCCACATTTGCTATTGAAAAAAGAATTCTATGGCCATTTTGTAGGAAATTTGTAGATTTTATTTATTTATTTATTAAGGTACATCAACAGCAATAATACATTATTAAATTTATAATATAAGCATGCGGTATCTTATCTAATGCACATGCCAATAACAGATGTACACAACATTCATTTGTTTAAAAATCACGACAATACATCAGTTACTCATAATGATATACTATATAAAACATTGCAATATTAAACTAGAATATTACATAGAAATTGACATTAATAATAAATTTAAATTGAATTTTCGGCTAAGTATAATATTAATTACATTTACAATTTAATTACAAAAATTATATTTCCAAACATTTAAATTTTTATTTAACAATAAATTTAAAATTTAAATAAATAATTAACAAAGGAATTAATGTAACTAACACCTATCTTTGGATTCATAATACACAAATAAAATTAAAATTAACTTTACCGTAGTGAATTCAAATAGGTACGAACGCATAAGTAATAATAATAACAACGTTATTTAATTTTGATGATATTTATACAACACAATTATTCAAATTTAATTTCCTAACGGTACACTTAAATCTATTCAACGAGTCAAAAAATATGTCCAGCTCATTTGTTTGAGAGTTTATGAAATTGAATTCCATGCTCATTCTAAAGAAGGGAGAATGTCTGAGAACATTGGTTCGGCTTAACGGAGTACTAAAAATTCTGGTTATAGGATGCCTGGGAATATTGTAGGGTACTGATTAGGGGTCACAAAACCGGAGGAATATTACAAAACCGGTTTTTCGGTTTTCATTTGATGTCAAAACCGGTTTTCCGGTTTTTCGGTTTTGTTTTCGGTTTTCATTTTGTTTTTTAAATAAAACGTTTTTTTAAACAATTGAAGCGTTTTTGATAAATTTGTATCACTTTTCTTGCAAATAATATAATCAGTTTGGAAATACAACAAATCATACCTATTTAGTCGGCGTATGACAGGTATAACTACGAAATGTTAGTTCATTCGATTGAACTAACAATCCATCCATACCACCATAAAAATTTATCAGTCGAATCAGCCCATATCAGCCCACTGCTGGGGGGCATACCTGTACTGTGCATCCTTCTTATTGCGCCATTCTTCAAAGACCTGGTGCTAATCTGATCCAATGTAAACTCTTCACCTTCACAATGCCATCAGCCCAACGTGGTGGTAGGTCAAATATTGACCTCCATCGTTCTCTTGGCTTCCACTTAGATAATGTCTTAGACCATGCACCGGCCGCCTTCCCATCTTCCAAGTGTCCTGCCTATTTCTTCTTCGAATTTGTGATCCGCTTACCCGCCTTCGTATTCGACTCCACCAGTGATTTATGACTAAGTATAGTACCTACGAGCCATGTCTCTTTGTTCTTGACTTGTTAGCGGTATCCCTGATGATCCAGATATGGTATCCCCTTGTCACATTCTTCTGTTAATGGGAACGAGTCAGGTTAACTCATGTTAAACATCTGCATAACTTTACTGCTCCTGGAGGATATCCACTTATCTCTTGTCAATATTTTATGGAGAGAATGAAACTTGACCAAGTGCTCAAAAAGATAGTGGAAATGTCTGCATCTTTCTCTCAGCTGCTTGACTGCATGAATGTGGTCTATCGTCGATGAGTATTCTTTACGGAAGTCTGCCTGTTCGGCAGGCTGATACTAATCCAAGAAAAGGGTAATTTCACAGAGCCTTGGCGAACAGTTTGTAGACTTGAGATGATTGGGCGGCATTAAAGGTTCTTATCGTGACCACTGCTTTCTTTTGTCAACCTGCAGTCGTCCTTAATTGCTGCACCATGTTGAGCACTTGGTAGTTAGTTGCCACATTTTCATTTTGCTCAAAGTAAAAAGACTTTTCGGGTCGTCGTCGAGGAGCTCCAAACGTTTACTAATAGCGTTTTGCTCGGGTCGTCGTCGAGGAGCTCCAAACGTTTACTAATAGCGTTTTGCTCGGGTCGTCGTCGAGGAGCTCCAAACGTTTACTAATAGCGTTTTGCTTGTTTCTAGCGTTGCATTTCTGCCAATGTCGTGTGAGTTTAGGGAATAAGTATGACAAAACCGAAAAATCGAAAACCGCGGCTTTGGCTAAACTGAAACCCGGTTTTGGAAATTGTCGTCAAAACCGGTTTACCCGGTTTTTCGGGTTTCGGTGAAACCGGTTTTGTGACCCCTAGTACTGATATCTTGACCCGCTCCAGAACACTCTCGCACCTAGTAAGACCATTAACACATTTGTAGAGAAACACTAAATCGTGCAATATACGGCGATCACGTAAGGACTCTAATTTAAAAAATGACCTCCTGATATCGTACGAACTTCTGTGGGATATACCAGAAGAAACAAATGCAATGTGCCTCGTAAAGGCCCGTTGGACGGACTCCAATTGCTGGGAATGTATAACGTATGATGGGCTCCATACTACACTAGCGTATTCCAGCTGGCTGCGCACTAGCGCGTTGTACAGAAATATTTTGGTACTTGTTTTAAATTGCTTAGTGTTTCTCCTAATAAAACCCAACATTTGCGCTGACTTCTTGATAATCCCGTTGATATGAGACGAAAACTGGAGTTTAGCATCAATAACGACTCCTCTATGTTGTCCGATTATAGTTTAGAAGTTAGATTAACCGTTAAAAGTTAACTCGTATAGTAGGTAGGAATTTACACTTACCTAAAAATTTTTTGCATTTCGACTGAGTTTTGTTGTCACTGAATACCGCAGAACACATGTTAAGGAAAATTTATACATAAAATTACGATCAATTAACAACGAACAAGCGGTTAAGAAGCTAAAAAAATTTGAACTAATTAGTAGGTAAGTACTTTACGAGGCGACTAAGGGAAAGGTAATCTTATGCATTCTTTTTCTGGACATAATAAGCCACCAACTTGATAGTACTAAAATGTGTCTCAGGATTTAACTTATTAGTGGTCACCCTATATGGTGACTTTATATGGAAAATTGAAAAAACGCGTAGCTCTGTCGGTATTGATGATATGCGACATTTGACTACGCCAATATTTAGTAGAAATTTCTACTAAATATTGGCATCATCGGTTGTGAATTCCGTTACGTACATATGCAGTTTTAGGCATTTATCTGGTGTGAGGAGCCACAATCAAATTATCTATTGTAACTTTTTCTGTTGTAGTCGTACAGAGCTGATTTTTTTTGTAGGATCTTTTTTCAACTCCTACTAAATCCTACAAAATTTTCAAAAAGATTCATCACGTATTTTCAGAGATAGAGGGTGGCTCCTCAATCCTAATGCGTCAGGATTGAGGAGCCACAATCAAAGTATTGTAGCTTTTTCAGTTTTGGTCGTAGAGAGCTGATTTTTTTTGTAGGATCTTTTTCCAACTCCTACTAAATCCTACAAAATTTTCAAAAAGATTCATCACGTACTTTCAGAGATACAGGGTGGCTCCTCAATCCTGACGTTATGGATTGAGGAGCCACCTTTATGTTCATGTAACTTCTCTATACTTTTCCTACAAATTCCAGGATTGGGCCTACAAAATCTACAAATTTCCTACAAAATGGCCATAGAATTCTTTTTTCAATAGCAAATGTGGCTCCTCAATCCATACGCACATTTACACTTTAGGTAGGTACCTAATGGTTTCAATATTGCATCTGCCTTAATCTAATGGGAACTTATGAACTTTTATCCAGTTCTAACACGACGAAACACCCTTTCTTTCTAAATTTGGGAATCCCAATCTTCTTCATCACGTCTTCCCACCTATAAAACTGCTCATCTTTTATGGCAGGCCATCGCCAAAATCCTTTACTTTTCTTCATATAAGAAACCATTGCTCCTTCTTCAGATTCGGATATGATTAGACCTTGGGCTAAAGATACCCAAACTTGTGGGTCAAAGTACCCTGCAGTTTTATTTCTGCAATTTTAATACCAAAAAGTTCGTAAAACTGGTCAATATCTGGCATTACGCATCTCCTTTACATGTCTGATACGACCAATTACAAAAAGACAGCCAGACTTATTTTAAAATTTAGTTACGATACAAAGTTTGCACAGCCAAAATTCTTGCACTTTGCAGGTCACAACTTGTCAACACTGCTAACCGTTAAAAACGAACTAATTAGCTATCAGAAACTGTTTACCGACACGCCTATATCGCCATCTATGAATTGTATTACAAAATACTTCGGTATCTATCACTCTAAAATAAAGGCGGGAACTCAAAATCTTTTTTTGATTTGGGCCAAAGTAAACCCTTAGGGTTAGAGTAACCTACCTTTACCGGTATTCAAATATTTTTGCCTGGGAACTGGGACATTTTTAAATAGGCCTTTGTGAATTTGCAATACTTACAATTTGCTTCCAAAAAACGAATCAACAAAAAAAATCATGTGCATACATGTGACAAATGTCGGTACCTATTTTAAACGCAATTTACTTCAATGTGCATAATTATGTAACATCAAACTGAACATGTTACTATGAAAACAAAAAAGGCTAATAGATTTCAACATTGCATTATAGATAAGTAATGTCCGTCCCGCATCCGTTCCGTTCAATCCGCATTGGGCACGCGTAGTGGACTAACGCCCAATCACCGTCCTAGGCCTACCCGCCTGTGCCCTGCAGTGGGACGTATATAGGCTGATGATAATGAATGTCCGTTAGCTTTATTTCTTAGTACTTAATGCCTACTATAGGTTTGCTCCAGTTTGTAAAAATACACTTATTTTTCTATTATTTATTTATTACATATTTACAAAAGTACAAAACATAATCCATATTACCTATAGGTAGGTATCAATACATCAATTATAATTATTATAATCCTCCATCGTAATATTAGTATGCTGACGGTATTTTAAGGCGACAATCAGACCATCGTACTAAACGACATTCTCTATGTAAACAATGGCAACGTTCGGAAACGTAAAAAAAAATCGGCTGTCCCATACATATGGGTTGAGTATAAGCATAAGAAATATGCTCACGACTATATTCCCCGAGGGGGTAGTCAGAGATATTCTGTAACTTCAGAACATTCACGTTTCGTTTCGTCGGGTGAAGAAAGATCGCAATTTTGTAAAACATCAGATTTAATATCATGCTTTCGAGATTGGTATAGAGAAAGTTGTTCTGTTTTTAGATCTGATCATATCCTTAAAAATTGTCAACATATTAAGTTGGACCCTGTAAAGAGGTACACGTAGCGTAGATATACAAAATAATAACAATACTTTCCTATAGCTCATCAACATCTAACTATCTACATACTTATTAATCTTATAGACAATGTAAGTAGGTATAATAGATATATTATACTTAATACAACAATTTTAGCAATAATACTAGCTTCACCTAGGAATTGTAGATAAATAAAACATGATTTAAGTTTGTCATGACGAAATAATATCTGTTATACAAAAATTTTAACTTTTGACGGCATATTTTTTTTCTTTTTCACACTTGGCGTTTCTGCCGTAAGGGCTATTAGGTTTTACACCTATTTTCATTCAATGGTCTTCACATAGGTAAGTATAAAAATACATGTAAGATATACAAATATCTAGATAGATATCTTACTATTCTAAAACTGTACGATACTCCAGAAGTTATTTCTCGGGACGTATACAAGGTGTTACAAAAATACAAATAAACCTTTAAGGGGGTGGTGTAGACCATCAAACTGAACAACTTTCACTATGGGACCAATATCGATTTCACGAAAAAAAAAAATATGTTCTATACTCTACAAATCGACTAGAGCTAAAATATGTATGGGATTTAAAATTATTTTTTTCGCGATTTCGATGTTGGACCCATAGAGAAAGTTGTTCAGTTTGACGGTCTAAACCACCCCCTTAAGAGTTTTAAATATTTATTGTTACTTATGAAACACCCTGTATTTCAGTTCAGGGGTGCGATTTTTGAATGTCATCGGTGAGTTTGAACGGTTTTTAATCTCATACAAAAGCGTTCTCATGTATCTTTCTACTGCTTATTGGACTTTAAAAAATCGCACTCCTGAAGTATGATTTTTGGAAGTCAAATCAGCAGTAAAAAGATGCGTATCTTCGTAGAAATTTTGACATTTACAACTGCTGAGCTCACCGAATGAGATTCAAAAATCGGACTCGTTTCGGGAAGTCCCCGAACCGAAGTCGTTTTTTTCGAATATTTCGCAAAAACCATTGAGCCGATTTTCAAAAACCAGCTTAAAAACTGACCTACTTTTCATGTCGGGATTGTTAAGGACGGGATTCATCTAATCCATGAGGACGAAGTTGCGTGCAAAAACTATTTCTATTTTCTATACAGGGTGTAAAAATAAATGTATTACATAGAGTTACTCTTCTAATAGTGATTGTTATTCGTAACTTCTGCCCATCAAACTGAACAAGTTTCGTTATGCAACCAATTTGCAAACGAGAAATATTTTTTCGACCCATTTACTTATTGGACCCATAGTTGTCTGTGCAAATATTTATGTATTTGGGTCAGAGTAACTATTAACATTTTCTATAAAACAACCATTTTTTTACGCATTTGTTTACATCCTATATAGCTAAGATATTTGTTTAAATACACTCTCTACCTGCTATCTACTACATCTAACCAGCTTTGCGAAAAAGTACCTTATGACGAAGGCTCTACCGTTCAATAAGCTTCAAACGTATTGGTCCCTCCGGCGTGTACATCGGGTGAACGTGGTAGTCCAGTGGCTCGTGGTGGTACTCCATCTTGAATGCTTGCACCATCTTCAAAAGACAATGAAAATTGAGTTCGTTTTAAAACTAAACATTTTCAACGGCATTTATGGTCTTAGATCATAATCTACAGACTACAGGATGTAACAAAAGACCCTAGTAATTCTTAACTTCTTCAGACCATTAAACTGAACAACTTTCAATATAGGGTCCAACTTAATATGCTGACACTTTTTTAAGAGGATGATCAGACCGTCAAACTGAACAACTTTCTCTATGGGACCAACATCGAAATCGCGAAAAAAAAATTAGCTCTTCCATACAAAACTGCAAACCTTCTCGAGCCACATGTATGGGACAGCTGATTTTTTTTTCGCGGTTTCGATGTTGGTCCCATAGAGAAAGTTGTTCGGTTTGATGGTCTGAACATCCCCTTAAAAAAGTGTCAGCGGAGCCAACATCGAAATCGCGAAAAAAAAATCCGCTCTTTCATACAAAACTGTACGACCACCGACTCGACTCAAATGTATGGGACAATAGATTTTTTTTCGTTTTTTCGAAGTTGGCTCCGTAGTGAAAGTTGTTTAGTTTGATGGTCTGAAGTACCCCCTAGTATTACTAGGGTATTTAGTTACACCCTGTATAGCCCTACTTATAAGTAAATAGTTCTGTCTGTGACTGACTGATAGACAATTTAACGCACATCCTAAACCACTGAAGATGTGCGAAACATGTAAATTAGATTATTATATGCGTTGACACGAGTATGCTTTGACCATAGGTGTTCGGATCAAAGTTAACTTGAACTTGTATGCTAATACAAAATTCGCATTTACATCGAGTCAACGTGTCTTTACAGTTGAATCTAAACTTTTATAAAACTGTAACAGAATTGTATCTGTGCCTACATTGAAGATATTTACAAGTTTTTAGGTGTCCCTGACGACTCCAAATCAACCTTTTTCAGAATTTTGTCTGTCTGTTTGTTTGTTTGTTCGAGCATCACGCAAAAACTACTGTCCGATTTTGGTGAAACTTTTTTCGTTTAAAAGCTTATGATTTGACTAAAAATCTGGCATTATAATTTGTGCGGACGAAGTAAAAGCTCGTAAAATTAGTAAATAGAGTCACCTTGCAAATCACTGTATGTATTTCCAGTTCAGCGAATCTTCTCCCAAGACACATCCTCTTGCCAAAGCCAAAGGGTAAAGAAGCGAATGCGTGATGGTTTTGTACAGAGGATCTCTTGATCCAACGCTCTGGAAGAAATTCTGACGCATTCGAGAAATAATCGTCAGTGTTCCCCATCACGTAGTGTTGGAATATTACTTGGGTCTGTGAAAAATAAACAATACAAAGTGGATATAAAATAAATAAGTGAAAGGTTTATTAATTAGGTACATTCAATAGTGGCTCCTTCTTTGTGTCATTTGCTTTGTAGTCGCTAATTTATTCTGACATGTTGTAATTTCATATTTCTAATTTTCTGACATTGTAGGGTAAACTATACAATGATTGGCACCTTAAGGCTAAGCCAGACTTAACTTACTTATAACTAATTCAATTTTATGTTTAGGCATAATTAACCAATTTCTAATTATCGATTGGGGTATGGGTTATTAAATAAAAGAGTATTCTAGTGTACATTATCATAGCGTTAATAAAAAATTTGCGAAATAAAAAATATATACCCGAATGTATAGTCATTGGCACCTCAGGTACAAACAATGGCACTATGTATCAGTCATTGGCACTAAACATAAATATCTTTTATTTTTACAATTTTGTACAAATCAATGAGTACAAACCAACAAAATTATAATTTTACTTAATACTACTCATGTCTCTATTTAGCAGCCTTAAAATTTTTGTAATTTCTTTAAATATCCGAGTCTTGAAATTGTATCAAAAAATTAGATAGTTCATCTTCATTACGGAAAGGTTTGTTCCTTTGAAATATTTTTTTCATAGGTTTAGCAAGCACAAAATTCTGTGGTGATTTTCTCTGTAAAGTTGTTTTGGTTTAAGCATTTTTTTAGAAAATAATGTTATAATTTTATTCAACTACCTTGCTATATATTTCTACCACTGCCAATCATTATACTCAGGTACAGTGCCAATCACTGTAATTCGTGATGTAACCAGAGAAAAGTACAGGAATATCTAAGTTAAGATATTTCTGTGGCGACGGGCTCACCCCCCGTCACACTGGACAGAGACTACTGGTGAAATGTGGATGTTCTAATGTTTCAGAATATCTCTGACTACCCTCTCGGGGAATATAGTCGTAAACATATGCTGTATGCTTATGCTAGATATTCCTGTACCTTTATCTGCTTTAATCTTAATATTTAAGGTAATTTTAGATATAAGGTTTGCAGAATCTTTAATCCCAGGAGTTTGTGTAGTCACGCTGATATCTTCCTTACTGTCTTTTGTAAGTGGTTGATAAAAGTAATCTTAATTTCTTCCTCCGTGCCTAATGTCCAGTTGTCTAATGGTAAAGAGCATTGGGCTCTTGACACGGAGGTCGTGGGTTCGATTCACACGGGGGACACCTAGTGACATGTCACTTTGTGCGTTTTTCCCCAGTTGGTAGGACATTGCAGGCTGAATCACATAATTGTCTGAAAAGAAAGATGATTCCGTGCTTCGGATGGCACGTTAACCCGTTGTCCCGGCTTCTATCTCTGGTAGTAGTAGTAGTCGTTACATAAAAACCACTTCAGAAGCCGTAAGGCAGTTTGAATAAACTCCGATACCAGGGCATGCCCACACGATAAGAAGAAGATTGGAGTCACGTTGCAGGGTTTGCCCCGAATACTTGTCTTTCGCGTGGTGTTCACGCGGTTCAGTCTGTCATCTCCTGGAGGCTCCGCAATCCATCTCAGTTGTGTTCTTCCTTAAAAACAATCCTCGAGATTGGATAGATACTCCCTCAAACCACTTGACACTGGCGGAAATGCGGTGCTCACGCACAAGCAAGAAGTCCATTAATAATAAATAATAAAAAAAAAAACTTCTAGACATTTTGTAGGTGTTTTAAAAATATTTAACGATAAGTCATCATCCCTTGACACCATGCCTTCAATTGCAAAGATTAGCACTCAATACAATTACAGTGATTGGCACTGTCAAGAGTATAATGATTGGCAGTGCCAGAAATTGATAGCAAGGTAGTTAAACAAAATTCTAACATTGTTTTCTAAAAAATGTTAACTTGCAATACGTCTCTTGGTCTAATATTGAAGGCTAAATATTAGAATTGATTTTTAGTGATTGGCATAGGTGCCAATGAATTATACTTTAGTACAAAATTAAAACTATTGATTGGCACTCTATTAATTTAAGATTTTGTTAGAAAAGTTGTCGTAAAACCCATTAAAATCTATTATTTGTCGTAAAACAAAGCAAAATAACACACTTAATATCTTATGTTTATATATTTATACGTAAATAATTGTCGTTCAAACTTACCCAAAGCTAGTTAATTTTTTTTAAAATGGCGCCATCCTGGTTCTTTCTCCCGTCAAGGAATTTGTTATTTATACAGCGTTGTCAGGTTATATGTTACAAATTTTACCATTGAAATTTATGAATGTAGACATTTTAAAGAACCCAAGAAAAATACCAAAATATATTTTCTGATATAAACATTCTTAATATTTGTGTTGAAAACGCAAAGTGCCAATGACTAGTGGTGTGCCAACAATAGTATAGTTTACCCTATTTAAATTCATTTTCGCGTTGTAATATTTCCTGACATGCGTAATTGTTTTTTTTTAAATATTGTATGTCCAACTTCTTGAGAATGATAAAATATTCAAATGTAATTACCTACTAATTATCCTATTTTACTACGCTTTGTCAAAGGAAATTTACATTGGAACAAATTTTAACCTTAAGACCATCACTGTATACACATGTAAATTATGGTAAATAAATAAATGAAATGAAATGAAATCATTATTTTCTTGTCCTTAATAATTACTTGGGGTCGGCACAAATGGGCATGTTTTATTTGTTGTAGTCATGTTGTATTATTGTCATCTACTCGTACGCTTAGATCAAAATAAATTTAATGGATAGGCCTATAGCGCGGTAAGTTGAAGCAAACTACTGGCACAGAGGATTATATTGTACTACTGGTGCACTTGGTCCATACAAACTAGCGCCATTATCTGTCAAATCTAGGGCACTTGCATACAAATTTGAAGTAAACCTTTCATTTGTTTTGCCTCATTTTTCTGGTTTAAAATGTTCGCACAAGGCCTATCCATTCATTTTATTTTGATCGAAGCTCGTACGTCCATCTCAGTGTTGATGATTTTGTCAAAATATCTAGTTTAAATAGCAAAAGTGCTTGCACGTTATACGGTTATAAATATTCAGTGACTAGGTATTCAAGCTTATTACTCTGAGCTACAAAGGAGAGGCAACCGTCAATCAATCGAACTTCTCCCCCGTCATTTCAACACTCACTTCTTTCTAACACCTTTCTGTTCTAATTATTATTATTGTCTAAAAAATATTTTAATGTTAATATACCAGTTAATCATTTGTTTATTATTACAATACCCGCAATTTTATTTATTGTTCATAAGAAATAACAGTTTGCAAAGAATAATTTCTAACGGGTTTCGTTTCTTTACAACATGGCATATACATTACCTTACCCCGCCACCTTTTGGCGATTTCGTTTTCATACTGCGCTCGATCAAAGCGGGGTCTTTTTCTTACTGGTCTGTGGCTACACCGAATTGAATCGTCTTAGTAACTCAATAAAGTTTATTTTATTTTGTTTTAAATAGAAGAAACAAAGGAACTTACTCCTTTGGGAATGCTGTAGCCGCATATAATAGTATCTTTGGTAAGTTGTCTGCCGTTCCCAACCACCACCGGGTACATCCTGTAACATTATGATAAAAAATTAACCCCTAAAACCCTTGTTAAAATAATACTGGTAGGTTGCAAGATTGGTTATGAGTGGTTGTGTCAATCGCGTGGTTGTTTGAGCCTACCACGAAGCTCCGCCATCTCTACTCAACTGTGTTTTGCTAAAAAATTGCAAATGGCCATTCATTTTATAAGCTTATACATTTTTTTTTTCTCTTTCGTAGTCAACAATGCTGAAACCATGAGAGCATTCGTTTATGTAAATATTTGGAAAAAGAATAATAAGTTAAATAATGGTATCGATTCGGTATTGCCACGACTTAACTTAACTAAATTTATTCCTGTCATTTTCTAACATTCGACTAAGAAAAGAGACAGAAAACCAACAACTGACTTTAGTGCTGTCAAAGTGACGCTACACGCCCAAAATAAGATGGCATCATAATGCACGCCATCTTATTTAAGTCGTTTTTGGGCGTGTAGCGTCACTTTGACAGCACTAAAGTCAGTTGTTGGTTTTCTGTCTCTTTTCTTAGTCGAATGTTAGAAAATGACAGGAATAAATTTAGTTAAGTTAAGTCGTGGCAATACCGAATCGATACCAATATTCGTTCGATTATGTATTGTCAATCTCCAAAATATTCCTCGTATCGTGAATAGTATCTATCAAGAATTTTCAAAGCGTGTGATAAACGAATCCTTTTTGTGATGGCAAAACGGGATCCATGTATGTTTTATCACAGCATCTTACCTCAAAACTTCTTTGACACAAGCCCTCAAATAAGGCATTTGACTGATATCGCCTGGTTTCATAGGTCTGCCTTGTAGAACATTACAGATTTCTTCATATAACCGTTCTTGAATATTGGGTCTTAATGACAGTTGATATAAAGTTGAAGCTACAGCATTTGATGTCTGAAAATGTAAACAGAAAACATTGTGTTATCTTACATGTTATTTTTGTTAAAACTTCTGTACCTACTAGGCGTTTATATTATTATGTCTAAACAAATTATGGCTATTGCAATAGCAACAGGCTCGTTTAGCTCTTCAGTCGCTTTAGGACTAGATCAAGTATCAAGATCACAGAATAAAATAATAAGAAGATATTATCTATGGTTATAGCGTAGAGCTTTCTAAGGGGTAGAGTCATGATGTTAGAAATGGAGTAGGTAGGTCTTTAGGTCACTCTCCCAAAATAAATGCTTTAGCCATCTCACCGTTCTCTTCGTTTCAGAAGGATCTGGGATACGATAATTGGCTTTCACATTCCACTTTATTTTAAAATAAATTGTTACTTATGGTCTCTGGTCCAGAGCTCTCCAAGGAGTGAATTCCTGGTAATGGCCTTGACCTATCAACCCTAACCTAAAGGATATATATATAGGATATATAATGCCTAGCAGTATAACATAGAGTAATGATAGTCCTGTAGTAAGGACTTGCTGCCCTCACCTCCACGTGACTCAGAGTTACACTGCAACCATTTATTATTGCATAGACTATGATAGGGCCTACCGTGTTGATACCAACGATGAACATGTCCAGCGCCGCCACGGCATCCACCCAGGGACTAGCGGCCGCCACTAAGTCCTGCAGCAAGAACATCCCTCACCTCTACTCTCCTCAAGCCATTTCTCCACGTAACTCTGGGTTACTCTACAATCATTTATGACTACATAGACTATGATAGTTCATACCGTGTCGATGCCAACGAGGAACATGTCCAGCGCCGCCACGGCAGCCACCCTGGGACCAGCAGCCACCACCAAGTCCTGCAGCAAGGACTTGCTGCCCTCACCTCGACTATCCTCAAGTGCCCTTTCCACGTGACTCAGAGTTACACTGTAATTATTTATTTGTACACACAGGGTGTTAGGGTAAACAGTTGCATTACTTTAAGGGGTGATTGTACCCATAATACTGAACATTTTTCCCAAGGAAACCTATGGGAACTTCGTCAAAAAATTCGGTTGACGTTGTAGGTTTAGATTCATGGTCTAATGATAGAATTTCAGCTGCTACCAAGGTAGCATAAAAATAGGAAATATACTTCCTAGATGCATTAGAGTTGACGTCATCTACAACAATTAATTTAATTGTTAATTTACAACATTGTATTGTCATATACCAATAAATAAAATAAATAAATAAATAACACAGCTTTCGGAACCATCCTAGAACTGTATATAAGAACATAAATCTGAGATTCAAATGCTTAGAATCCTACCTGAGTATTGTATCAAGAGCAGCGACATATCGTTTGAACATGGCAGTAGGGAACAGACGCCACCAAGGCGCCTTGAGTTCCAACTGGCCGACGCATAGGAAGAAAGTGTTGACGGCATCTATGAGGCGTTGGCTTTCAGAACCTTCGTCGGCTGTGAAACAACCCAGTCTAGTGTCTAGGGCTATTAGACCGAGAGCTGGAAGAATATAAATAGAAATGGGTAGTTTTCTAGATCTTCTATGCGTGGTGGCATGGACCGCGTCCATAAAGTATTTTGATTTAGAAGTTTGACAGTGAAATTAAGTACCTATTCGTATCTGATAAGGCCTATTATGACGAGCTATGTCATTATTAGGTAGCCTGATTTAGTCTTCATCTTCTGACTACCGACAGTCAGTATTTTTACCCGGAGATGAAGATGGTAACAATTTCTGCCTATAAGTATGCATATTTACTATGTAAAACTTACATTCCAAAGACCATTTATGTACTTCATTCAAGAAGTCACCGGGAGTCTCTAAGTCAGCGTTTCTTATTTCTCTTACCCTGAAAAACAAAACACATTTCTGTAATAAGTGTGAATACAAATTGATGAAACGTAATGATGATTCACTCAGTGATAGTTAAAGTCTGCCTCTAAATATGAAACACATTTTCGTAATAACCCGATGTTGGGGAAAAACCGCCAGATTAAAGTGGAATTGGGCCGGCCAGCTATGTCTGTCGAGTGCACCAGTAGAGGTGAGCAAGAATTGTCACAAGTGTAACAAAACACCCATTAAATAAGTGGTTTAGAGTCTAAAAAAATCTGATGTCCCATAAAGAGTCCAGTAGGAGTTGTTAAGTACTGGATCCCAGAAAAAGGTCGACGGCGGGCGTCGGGTCGAACTAGGAAGAGGCGGCGCGGGCGGGATGATTTGTATGCTTTCGATGACAAGTCGCCAGAGCATGCCCAGGACAGAGATGGTTGCAGAATTAAAAGGAATACCTTTTCCCACCATTGAGAAGATGTAGGCTGAATCGTAAGCATATGCATACAAAAATCATACACCGACATATTCAGAAGGTTCATAATACCAACACCAAGGCGGAATTAAACCTGTCGCCGTGGTCAAAATCGATCAGGATCACAATTCGGTAGGTATGTAAAGTTTTTTTTTGTCTTCATTTTATATTTTTTACGGATAGAAGACATAATTTTAAGACTCCTATTTCATTTTTATTGTGGTTCATCGAGTTTATCGATATAAATTTAATGTTTAAATTATTTTGATCTGTAATCTCTAAGTGCAAAAATGGTGGAGAAAAAATAATTCGAACTCCATGGAGTAAAACTACCTACTGCTATATTTAAAAAAATTAAAACCTGCATCCTCTTTCTAACTCTATGCTGAAAACAGATACGGCAACATCAAATGTCAAATTCTGCCATTGTGAAAGTATTTTTTTTTCTTAATGGCCAGTTACTTTAAGTTCATTTTATGTTTACCAAGGAGTTTGCAGGGGCAGCGAGTGACGTCACTCATGGACCGAAAAACGACGTTATTTTATTAAAAATATCTGTAATCCTTTCATTTTAAAATCTCTGACATAGAAAATATGATTATTGAGACAATTATCGTAGAGTAATGAAGGGAATACATACCTATCAACAAAAGCATCGGCTACTTCAGCTACTGGCACAGTGTACTGCGCAGCGGCTCCTGCGCTTAACGCCACTCTTGATACTTTGGTCCTAAAAGCCGCCCATGAGTCTCCGTGTCTAAAAAAATCATGCAATTTGGTTCATAAATAGGTACCAGAGTTCTGAGTGTCAAACACAAAAAATATACGTACCTATTCGTATAGTATTATACAAGGTGTTAGGATAAACAGTAATTTTTTTTTCGACTTTTCATACAAATGTTCGATCTAAAGTTGCCACACAAAGCTAGAAGACGACTTGACGAAGAAGAACGACGAAGTTTACTTTTTCATCAGGTCTTATAGCTTTGTATGGCAACTTTAGACAGTCTTACTATTTACGTATGGGTATACTAAGGTGAAGAACATTACATTATAGAAAAAAAACGGTAACCTCGAAATTAAAAAATCTCATACAATTTTTTTGTTTGTTTTTTGTTACGGCGGGTTGTGATCTGTAAGACTTCGATTTTTATATTAGGAATGTTGTACTTACCTTACAATAATATCTAAACCGCAATCTTAAATCTTTTTGGTAGGTAATTAAAATGTCCCGAGGCTACAGTAAATGCCAGGGTACTATAAATTATCGTCGCCATTGAATGGGACAACCTTTGATAAAGTATATGTCAAGATTGACACTCGAAGATACGAAAGCGTCGAAAAAAATTTGAACCAGTACTGGTTCCTAAACCCTATACATATACACGCACACATACATAATTTGTAGGGCGCCTCACGCACACCAACCTATGAAACTTAGCCCCTTTTGTTTTATACGGGATATTAGTGAGCCTCATTCTAGACATATACTTTTTCTAAGGGGACAACGTCATGAAGCGCAGAGTTAGCTAAATACACCTAAGTATATTGTTCCTATTGTCGCTCGGGGAAAAAATGCTATTAGATTCCTCACACAGTGTCATTGTCAGCAAGAGCCTTGTTACAACTGCTATGTTGAAAAGATAGCAGTGTAACAAAGTTTCTGACCACCCCGAAAAGGAATTCGGTCGTAAACTTATATGTACTTAACTTAGAAAAAGTATATGTCTAGAATGAGCCTCACTGTTTTACCGTATTAAAACAAAAGGGGCCAAGTTTCATGGGTTGGTGTGCGTGAGGCGCCATACAAAATATGTATGTGTGCGTATATATGTATAGGGTTTAGGAACCAGTACTGGTTCCAGTTTTTTTCGACGCTTTCGTATCTTCGACTGTCAATCTTGACATATAACTTTATCAATGTTAAGTACATATTTAAGTTTAACTAAATACTCACACGGCAATAACTCCAGCACAATTATCTTCAGCGCCGAAAAAATCCTTCCGTAACACATGTTTGTAATAATTAAACGACGGCATTGACGGTCTGTGAAAAAAAACGACAAAATTAATTGTTAAAATAAGTAAAAAACCCCTATTTCAAATAAAAAAGTAGGCAGTAAATCTACAACATTTGCTAAATGGGAAAAATCGCGTTCTTTTGTTTTCCGGTTTTTCTTTCGAATTATTGAAAATTGGCGGCATTTGAACTTTTATTATTTCTGGCCAGTGAAGTCGATTAAATTACTTTAAAACTTTTTTTACTTGCCAGTGACACTATAAGTATGCGATATTTAATCGCTTTCTTCTTGATTTCTGATCATACAACCGAACCTACAGTTTTTCAGAGTTACGCGTTTATTACCAAAACGCGGCAAGAACCCGTTATTTTTTTTAATTCCAGACAAATTTTGTAGGAATTGTTTAATTGTAGTTACGGTAGTAATTATAGTACTTTGTGCTTTTAGTGTTCTTTTACAAATCATCATAAGCCACAGAACAATAATGTTATCAATCTTGATTAAATACTGAATAAAATTTTCTTCAAACATCATCTTCATTTTTCTTCTGGAAAACATAGTGAGGAAACCTGCATGCTTCAATTTCGAGGCATGTATGTATGTACCCACGGGGGGTGCGTAATATTAGACATAGGTACCTAATAACATTTGGTATAAATATAATTTTCATAACGTTCAACCGGGCTCACCCCCCGTCACACTGGACCGAATTTCGGTACTTCTAGTGAAACGTGGATGTTCTGATGTTTTAGAATATCTCTGAATAAACCCTAAAAAAAAAAAAAAAAAAACTAACCCCTCGGGGAATATAGTCGTGAGCATATGCTATGCTATGCTAAACTTTTCTTCGCATTGCACCTACCTGTGCGGAGCGGCATCCTCTCCCCTGAAAACCCTCTCCACCTCCGAAGCGTCGAAAACGAACAGCATGTCTGGACGACCGATCAAACCAGCCATTTTGACGCAGTTTCCATACTGCTCACGAAGAGACAGGCACACTTTGTCCACGTGTTCCACTGAGTAATTTCCTGAAAAAAAATAACAAATAAGTGGGTCACACACGATGACGCATTGACGGAGCGGCAGACGTCAGTACGTCATTTGTGAAGCAAGGAGTTGTATGAAACCGCAAGTAGAAGCACACACGGTGACGGATTGACGCATCGTGTGTGCTTCTACATGCGGTTTCTTACAAGTATCCTTTGGCCGGTACTTTCGCTTTTGGAGCAAGAGTGTGTGAAAAATTATACCTATACCTACTGAGGAATAACTTTGATAAAATACAGGGTCCTTCATAATATGCTGACACTTTTTTAACGGAATGATCAGACCATCAAATTAAACAACTTTCTCTACAGGACCAACATCGAAATCGCAAAAAAAAAACTGCTGTCCCATACATTTTACATTTGGCTCCAGTAGTTTTGCAGTTTTGTATGGAACAGTTGATTTTTTTTCACGATATCGATGTTGGTGCCATATAGAAAGATGTTCAGTTTGACTGTCAGATAATCCCTTTAAAAAAGTGTCAGCATATTAAGAAGGACCCTGTATATTCCAAAAGTAAAGCGCCACACGTAGCGTACCTAAGGTCTTTCAGGCTATCAAAATGAACAACTTTTAGTATGGACCACTATTGGAATCGCAAAAAAAAATCTTTTGTGTTCATACATTTGAGTCATAAAAATTTTCTAATGAAATAAATTATACTTAGATTTTTTAAAGATTTCTATGTTGGCTTCAAAGTGAAAGTTGTTCAGTTTGATGGTCTAAAGCACTCCCTAAAGCAGGCATTTCCAACTCAAACTCACTAGTGGGCCAAATGCATACGATAGTAGAATCAGTGGGCCGCAAAGAACATAAAAAAATATAACTAATTGCATAGGATGCTGTGATACGATAGATCGTAGAACAGGACGATACTTATATTACAAGAGCAACATTTTCAGAACCCTTGTAAAAAATGCTACAAACAATAGAAAAAAGTGAACGAGCAAAGCGAGCTCGAAATTGTTCACATCATGACTCAATGCAGTGGTGGTACCTACATGATATGAGTACCTGCGTCTAAGTCTGCAGGCTCGCGGGCCGTAATAAAATGCACTGCGGCCCGCATGCGTCCCGCGGGCCGGATGTTTGACATGCCTGCCCTGAGGTATGTAACGCATTTAATTTAACATCCAGGAGTGCGATTTTTGAATCTCATTCGGTGAGCTCAGCTCTTGAAAATTTCAAAATTACTATGGAGATACGCATCTTTCTACTTCTTATTAAATTTGACTTTAAATAATCGCACTCCTGAATTATGATTTTTTGGAGTCAAATCAGCAGTAGAAAGATACATATCTCCATAGAAATGTTGACATTTTCAACCGCTGAATTCATCGAATGAGATTCAAAAATCGCACTCCTGTATCGTAAGCGAACCCGAACACGATGCGGCAGTAAAATCTTGATATTTAAAATGTAGGTAAGCTTGGCCTTAGTCATGAACGTGGTGACAGGTGGAACTAAAAGGAGACTGGGCGAAAGTGGTCTATGAACAAATAGCGATACGGTTTCGGTATTTGTGTTGGGAAACCTCAACTGCACCCTGGTGCAAAGGGGCATCAAAATCAGACAGGAACTTCTGAGAAAAATTCGACTTTTATACAAATCTAACCTAACCTAACCTAACATCTTCCATGAGAAGAGGTTTTTGAACCAATAGCGATACGGTTTGTGTCTTTGTGTTCTAAAACCTCATCTACACCCTTGTGCAAAGGGGCATTAAAATCGGACCCGGCAGTTTTGAGAAAAATTCGACTTTTATACAAACCTAACCTAACCTAACCTAATATCTTCAATGAGAAGAGGTTTTTGAACCAATAGCGATACGGTTTCAGTATTTGTGTTCTTAAACCTCATCTACATCCTTGTGCAAAGGGGCATTAAAATCGGACCCGGCAGTTTTGAGAAGGGTGAAGATGAGGTTCCCTAACACAATCACCGAAACCGTATTGCTATTGGTTCATAGACCACTTCTCATACACATTTGCCCAGTCTCCTTTGAGTATGGTGGTGTTGCCAGGTTATGCGTGATTTTGACGTTCTTACGTGGAGGCAGCGCCCTCATTTAATTTCTACTCTTTTTGGCCAAGCTGTACCTATGTATCATACCTAAGTTTAATTTGACTGCAACTTTGACTACAGCCGGTATTTACCGAAGTGAAGCAACATTCTTTCTACCTTACTTAGAAGTTAAAAACACGTCCTGTTGGTTTATTTCAAACTGGTTACAACCTTTTTAAGTCTAAAAGTATGTGGTACGGTGCTTATTAACTTTATTTCCTAAGTTTTAATTAAGGCTTTAGAATATCACAGGTCAAAGTCTCTTAAAGAGAATGAGAGAACAATGTGGGATATATATAGGTACTCTATGACACTGGTCCAATAAGGGTTGGTGAAAGGTTACTGGTCACCATTGTTATCTGAGTATTTTTAAGCAGTCCCAAATGTTTGTTGATCAGACCACCAAACTGTAACTTTTTAGTGTAACTTTTTCTATGAGATTAATTTTGAAAATAAAATCAGCGGTTCCATACAAAACTGCAAACTATCAAAATGTAACATTAGATTTTTTTTCGATTTCGATGTTAGTCCCATAGAGATATTTGTTTAGTTTGATGGTCTGTTTATCCTCTTGAAAACCATCAGCGTAATTAAGAAGGACACCGTATTCAAGCCGCCGCTAACCGTGGTGGTCCAGTGGCGAGTAACCTTGCCTGCCGTGCAGGAGGCGATGGTTCGATCCCCGTCCAAGCCGACTCGTACCAATGAGTTTTTCGGAATTTATGTACGGTTTGTAACACCACTGGTTTTTCGGTGAAGGAAAACATCGTGAGGAAACCTCTGCATGCTTCAATTTCGGGGCGTGTATTGTACCCACTGTCCATTATAAGTGGCGACGGGCTCAGCCCCCGTCACACTGGACAGAGTTTCGGTACTACTGGTGAAACGTGGATATTCTGAGGTTTCAGAATATCTCTGACTACCCCCTCGGGGAATATTGTCGTGAGCATATGCATGCATGCATGCATGCATGCCGTATTCTTCTTGTTTGCCGTTTCGAATAAATAACTTATTTCTTTTTGTTTTTTGAAGTTTCAGTTCTAAGCTAGTCTATACATTTTTGACCCTACTTAGACTTAACTCATTCTCAAAAGACGTCACTAAATCTCTGCTTAACGCGACCTATTTACTTCGCGTTACTTATTTAAGACTCTATTATCCGGTCGAGGCCGTTTTTTGAACACGAACGAAAGTGTTTTAAACAGTGGTTTAAAGTCTGAAATGAAATTATGTCTTATTTAAGGATCTGGCGGATCGG
Organism: Agonopterix heracliana; assembly: GCA_963693445.1. NCBI lineage: Eukaryota > Metazoa > Arthropoda > Insecta > Lepidoptera > Depressariidae > Agonopterix > Agonopterix heracliana. Next base: position 9,806,904 of record OY856321.1, read on the forward strand.
CGATGGTTCTCAATAACACGATTAGATTAAGTTTACTCGATAGAAAAATATCCCAATGTTACCCCTTTTTATTATGTTTTTTCAATACTATGATTAAACTGCTGATATTGAACTTTTTATTCTTGTACTGAACTAAATAAATCAAATATTTCTAGTGAAATTCGTAGAATTTAGAGCTTAGAAACACCCATGAGCAAAGATATTGATGAAAAACACGTTTTTTTGCGATCCTGCTTTCAATTGGAGCGGGAAGGCTAATTGCAAACTTATGCTTGCAAGAAAGAGACGCTTGCACTCGGATAAGAGGGCCTTAAGTACCTACCTACTTCAAACATTCCATTTTGTCTGTGTACACACGGCGACAGATCAACCAACCCATAGTTGAACTCTATATTTATGAACATAGACTTCAACTATGGGCAGGTTGCTGTCGCCGTGTGTATACATTTAACGAATTCGCAGGTGTGCCACGGATGGCCCCTATAATTGGCGTTGTTAAATGCCATTATAAGGTCACAAGTCATCGCAATTATTCACCATGTATTTGAAAACCATGTGAATATACGCAGTTTCAAACTTTAAACCATATACGCTACCTGAACGTGCTGCAACTAATCTCATCTACAAGATAAACTAAGGTCACTGAACAAAATGAAATAATGTCTTTCAAACTTTATGAATTAAAAAGCTACACACTCGGTTGCAGAAACGCTCTTTAGAGTTAATCCAACATTAAATCTCTTGCTAGCTTTTACTACGTCAACAAGACAAAAAGGGGCAGCAAGAGATTTAATGGAGGATTAATTCTAATGAGCGTAAGTTGTCGTATTAGGTGTCGTACACAGTGATTAGGGAGAAGTATATTAGTATTTTTTAAATTTGTATAAGTAAGTAGGTTTGGTTTTTTTCATTGTACCTGGGCTGACCCAAACAAAAAAAACAAATCACGATAGGTATACCTAAATGACTGAACTGATGTCGTATTTTTTTTATATTCGGCTTAAGGCGGGTCTCTTCCGTTGGGAAGTAATTCAACATCCCGGATGAATAGCGTTTTCTTAAAACTTGTCTAATGTGAAGAAAAATCGCCCTGATACCTATGTGCTTTACCTACCTACATAATTTACCTTATGTTATTTGTCAATACTTCGTGCCTTCACGATTAATTGTACGTACGATACTTTAGCTTGATCCCGTAGTATCATAGTATCCCATACCTATCGTAGCATTCCATCATAAAATCCTAAATATGCTTTAACTCACTCTTTTCAAAAGCATTTCAATAATTATATGTAATGCCGGTATGCAAAACGAAAGTAGCAATTAACAAATATTTCCTCAACATTTCAAAGACAACACTGTTTCGTTCAGCCTATTAATTACAAAAACAAACAGACGTGAGATAATAATGAAGATTATAAATAAGACCGATCTCTATTAACAGCAGCGTTCACGCACGTAATTATAGGTAATGTGATCCAACAAAAAATGTAGTCGCTAATTGCGGCTAACAGGGCCGGCTGCAGGAATTGAATGGGGCCCTGAAAATTATATTTATGTAGGTATACAATTTAGATGGTATACTTCTGAATAACCATTTAATTTCGTTATCATGATATTGTAAATGCTGCTCTTGAACGTTTTCCTTAAGGGACGATCAGAAATTTTACAACAGAAATATAAAGAAATATAAACAAGATCATAATATAATATTATCAGGTCATAAAAGTATTTACTACGGGATCAAGCTAAAGTATCGTACGTACAATTAATCGTGAAGGCACGAAGTATTGACAAATAACATAAGGTAAATTATGTAGGTAGGTAAAGCACATAGGTATCAGGGCGATTTTTCTTCACATTAGACAAGTTTTAAGAAAACGCTATTCATCCGGGATGTTGAATTACTTCCCAACGGAAGAGACCCGCCTTAAGCCGAATATAAAAAAAATACGACATCAGTTCAGTCATTTAGGTATCATGGCAATGCAGGGAACTTGTAAAAGCACTCTGCAGTTCAGACTGAACTGTACTGGATTTTTACTTTTTAGATAAGATTTTGTTTTAAATTATAATTAGATTAATAATTATTCTTAAATTTCCAGTTTCTACCTTTTCCTTTAAGCAAGTTAATACACTGACTCAAAATTTGTATTCCAAATAATATCACATACACTCTAACACCGCGTCGGAAGGTTTTCCGTTATAGAGAAGATGCAGCCAGGACTCTACAACACACATATTTTAAACAAACCAAAATTTAAAAAAACCAAGTAGGTAGCATAACATGACATGGCCCTATCACTACAAAGTCCTACCCTGCTCTCGCAGTCACGTTAATGTGGATTGTGGAAACAGTCGCCGTTCCCAGCATTTTCACTCTCTACGATCTCAGTCACGACTGGTTGCGAATGTTACCATCTTGCCCTCGCCTTCCAGTTCCAGTGAGAGTTGCCATTGCCTGGCTAAAGTACGGTTCATCTCACGATTTCGCATCTCGTTCATAGCTAGAGTTCCATTTATGTTTCAGTTGATTTATTAACACCTTCAACTTCAATTTATGGACACGAACTGTAAACATCGATTATATAAAAGTTATGGATAATGTGCATAAATCTGATTACAATACAATTGCCATTCAAAAAAGTAAAACATGAATTGGATTTCTACTAGAAATCCTATGAATCTATAAAAACGTAACGAGCTAGGTACTCGTATACAGGGTGTTTCATAAGTAAGAATAAATTTTTGAAACTCTTAAGGGGTTTGTTTAGACCGTCAAACTGAACAATTTTCTCTATGGGACCAACATCGAAATCGCGAAAAAAATAATTTGATATCCCATATTACATATTTTAGCTCTAGTCGATTTGTAGAGTATGGAACATAAATATTTTTTTTCGCGATTTAGATATTGGTCCCATAGTGAAAGTTGTTCAGTTTGATGGTCTACACCACCCCCTTAAAGGTTTATTTGTATTTTTGTAACACCTTGTATATAAAGATAGATTTATACGGTTAATAATTAAGTAAAATAGTTTCTGGTTGCATTTTCTTTAATTTTTTAGCTCTTTACTTAGCTCATCTATTTTATCTGGTGAAACGTTGATGTTCTGAGATTGCAGAATATCACTGACTACTCCCTCGGGTAATATAGTTGTCATGTCAGCATCGCACGTTAAAACCAATACCGTCACTAAACGAAAAACCCACATTTTTAGATTTTCGCACCACGTCCCCCACCAATCAGAGCTTTGTCCAATGCAAAAACACCTGTAACGAAATTCCATGTAATTCTTATAGATGTCAGTAGTATCGCACCGACTTTAAACAAAATTCGCCCGCCGACTAACCGCTTTACCGACACCATTTGGGTAGTGACGTGAACGTCAGACATACCAGAGTACTTTCTAAGCGCAAGAGTGTCATTTTTTGGATAAGAACGTTATTCCATTAAATAGAACAGCCAATTGAATGTACTTTGATGTGTGGAGTACCGTCATTTTTTGGTTAGTGTCATTTTCACGTTAATTTAATAGCGTAAATTTGTTACAAATAAACGCAATACTGTCCGTTTTTGTATAGAGCCATATTTGCTTTTACTTTAGGCTAAAAATCTGTTGTAGTTTCTGGGAATAGTGTATTTTTAACGATTAAAGTCGTTCTTTTTGTTAGTTTTTGAGCGTAAAACGCATAGGGATTCAAACAAGACTGTCATTTTAGGTTTTAAACCTATTTTGCCTTTACTTAAGATAAAAGATCTGTAGATAATTTCAAGAAATATTGACATTTTTTATAAATTCATACAAAAATGATAACATTTTCTTAGAGTCAGTATTGTTTGTATCTTTTATAAGTAAACCGTGTCATGTTTCGTTTGGTGTCGATATAACCAAAAATTTATTGTAGACTGTGAATGTTAAAAATAAATTAGAACACATTTTAACTTTTTACTATTCAAGTTTTGTATTCTTTTGCCGAAACCAAGAGCTCTTTTACCTTGATTTCATAGGTATTAAGCTAACTAAAATCTCAAGTGAATTGTAACTTGCAAAGAAATCGGGTTGACTTCGGCTTTTAGAGATTCCCAAAACTTAATCAGCCCCGTGGTATAGAATTACGTAGTACATTTTAGCTCATAAGCCGCAAAACAAAATCTATGCCGAACAAGTGCGTAGCACCCTCAATCGACGGAAGTGCATGAAGAGATGTATGAATGTGAATGAGGCTAAAGAGGTGTGTGAGAGTCGTAGCGTGTGGCGGTCCGTGGTCTCTGCCTACCCCCATGGGACAATTGCGTGAGCTTATGTTTGTATGTATATAGAATATGAGGTGTATTAGATTCTCGTAGGACAAAGTACCTAAGCCCCATTTCAGATAATGAAAACAGTATTTGATTTCAATCAAGACAACAACGTCCCCAGCAGTTGTCTTGCCAAAACTTTCTACAGGAGTCAGGAAAATTGTAGTACCAACCACCATACAATTTTACGACGGCCGTCTTTAAGATCTAAATAACATTTGCAAGATTATGCCAGTATCAAACCCAAAGCCCTTCGTCAGTCAAGATCAAAATACCAAAGTCATAAATCAAACTATTCTTCATCAGAATCCGATTTTGTTTTGGAAGAAAATGCAATTGAAAAGCCATCGTTGGTCAAGAGTTAAATACCAAAATCTAAACTAAACGGGTGGTCAAAATGAAGCCCGTCAGACCTTAAATTCAACTTGGAAAGAGGTGTCATGAAACAATGTTAGCGCTAAACCAAAATGTAGCCCGATCCAGTTATCTAGCTCTAGCTCGTCATCAAAATCAGATTAGGTTACAGAACTCGTCTTTAAACTCTTACTATATAAAAGTGGAGTAGGACCCAAAATTACTTTGTGCCTAACACAAAGTTATTTGGGGAATTAATTTAGTGTAGTTTACTTTTACATCTACACAGTTCCTTGTACATTTTCTTTATACCTATGTTTAAGTGCTATTTATTAGTTTACTTCTTCCTTTGAACACGGTGTATAAGTGTGAGTATCTAGGATAGCCCGCATGGACATAGAATTAGTAACGATGCGTACATGGAATAGCAAGAAGTATTCATATTTCTGTATTAGTCCTATTGTAACACTTATTATACCTTTTGTACCCCTCTTTTTACGTCGGTGCTTAAGAACGGTCTATTGACAACTGTTTTTTATTATTTACACCAGTTAATTGCTCATACAATGTATGTTTTTTTTAAGTTTTCTTAATATTTACTAGAATAGTGTCAGTCAATGTACCCTATTCTCCACGACATACTATGTAAAAAAGTTAGAGGAATAATGACACTAAAGTAGATATTTTTTAATAACTGCATGAAAATGTAATATACCCTGTACATCATAGAACTAATAGCAAGATTAGTACCCAAACTATCATTTAAATTGATAAAATCATAAAAAACCACTAACAAAAAAATATAATTAAATAATTCGTTTTGCAAAAACTTTGAACGCCATTTCCCGAAAGTTGAATTTTTTGCATAGTGACGGTAATGGTTTTAACGTGCGATATGCTTATGCTATGCTATCTAATTTTCTTTTGTGAAAAACCGAAACAAACCCATTCTACCATTTTCCTTCCCAAAAGTTCATATTGACCCTCAATCGACGGAAGTGCATGAAAAGATGTAAGAATGTGAATGAGGCTAAAGAGGTGTGTCAGTGTGGCGGTCCATGGTATCTGCCTACCCCCATGGGACAATGGCGTGAGCTTATGTATGTATGTATTTTTCTTGTATAATTAGTTGTTTTCACATACATTCCGTGTATACAATGAAGTATAACATGGCCACAAAATAGGTAATAATATAAAGGGTCCTTCTTAATATGCTGAGACTTTTTAAAGGGGATAATCAGACTGTCAAACTGAACAACTTCCTCTATGGCACCAACATCGAATGGCGAAAAAATAAATCTGCTGTTCCATTAAAAACTACAAACCTACTCGAGCCAAATGTATACCATGAGGAGAGAAGTTTTTTTTTTAACAAGAACCCTATATGTATAGTTCGACATATAACATCTCTACTAACAGCCACCACGTAGGGATTTTGTTTTTATACCATAATACGTAGGTATAAGAATAATGACTAGGTTTATTGAAATGTTCATACCGTATTATTTCATAGAAAATGTTATCGTTGAGAACGATCCAATGTCCCGTGACTATGAGAGAATTCACATCGTTTTTATTACTTCATAATTTTGAAGTACGTACCTACAATCATTTTATTCTCGGTATCGATTCTGGAGAAACGATTTACAGATTTTCCATTAATTTGTTTATAATCTGTATACAACCGACACAGGGAAATGACGTACTTTTACAACCAATTACAATTTCCGAAGTGAATGGAAAACTGCCGGTGCAGAGCGGCGAGTATGCGTTGTGTTGTGACCCTTATTCCAGTGAGACATAATATTCACGGACCCTATAGGTCTGCTATTAGGTGGTCGCGCCTCGCTTCAGTTGCCCCCACCCCGACCTACAACGAAGCTCTAATTTTACAGTGGTTGCTTCATTGATCATACCACATCAATTTATAATACAGAGTGTTATTTTTTAATCAACCATTGACGTCACCAATAATCATCCAACGTCAAGCACTTAAATTGTTATACAGCAATTTAAAAAATCATCAACACCAAGGTGGACACCACCGTTTTTTTTTTTCCTTAGCCTGTTTCATCCCACTGCTGGGCAAAGGCCTCCCCCCTTATCCTCCACGCATCCCTGTCCTGAGCCAGTTATCATCAGAACAGGTACTGAGGCCGCCGGGCACTCGGGGCCGGGATAATAGCGTGTCTGTCATAGTTTTTGGTTTTTATGGGGGGTATGGACCACGACCCACCACGCTGGTCCAGTGCGGGTTGGTGGGCCGCCAGAGCCTCGTTCGTTGAACAGCAGAGAGTACCACGTGCAGGTAAGGTTGGCTTGGGCCCCGTTTTGGATGTTATATGGGACCCCTTACTCTCTAATTAATCTCTAAAAAAATTAGAATAGAATAATATTCACGACGACGAAACGATTCACAAAGGCAAGGTGAATGTTTAAAACCGCAGGTAACAATTTTACTGATAGTTATTTTAAATCTTTTAATCGTCTAAACATAGAAGGTCACAACAACATTACAACTCTTTTTGAAGATCATAAGCTCATCATCATAAATCATTTAGGTATTATATTTTGCAAAGGTCACGTTTTAAATTATCTCGTGCTTCCATTCTAGTTTGGAAGTTCGAAAGATTTTCTATTTTATTTTTAAAAGAGTAGATATTATTCTGAAATATTTGTTGAATAACAGCTCGACACTGAAATCGCAAAGCGTTCACAATCATAATCAAAATAATTTATGTCATCTTAATCGTTCATGGTTTCTTATAAATACATTTTAAAATTCAATGATATTATGATTATACGAAGTCCTAGACAAGTTAGTGAGATTATGGTCACCCTAGTCGTTCAATGTCCTCCATTCGCTATATTAGGTGCAATTGCATCAAGGAAATGTGTTGCATGCACTTACGTATACATGCACGAAAGAGTGACTATAGTTACTAATCAATCTATAGTATACTATTACATCGTTATTTGCATACAAATAGTATGCTCTTAAATTCACGAACATAATCCATTTCAGGGTAGCGACAACTTTGCTATAACTACCAAATCTGAATTTTTACATGGTCGATGACTTGCATTGACTAAAAAATATTATTCCGAGAGCAAAAATGCGCGCTGCATACAAACGTACTATGGTGATATTTTCAATACTAACCAATTAAAGTCAATGAAATTTTGCAGAAACAATCTAGAAACAAATCTCTACGCGTAAAAGTTCATCCCTTAAGAACGGATTTACTAAAGTGTTGTATAGAATACATATGCGTTATTTACATACAAAGGCGGTATTGAAACAAAATTTTACCTATTGTTAAATTGATTAGGTACATGTGAAAGGTAAAAAAACATAGGTAGGTAGGTATCGAGAGCGTATATTTTAAAAAAGAGAATTCGAGCAGTTAAAGTAGCTACTGAAACAACAAAATTTTAATCTGTGCTAAAAAAAATTCTTGGTCAATGTTCAATATCCAAAATATCATGACATTTAACTGTCAGCTTGGAAATCAGGAAATCAGAAAGTCACTATTTTAATGCGCTATTTTTTATTTAATAAAATTCATTACTTTATTATTTTAAATTATTACCGTGAATCTGAACAACTCTCCCGAAGGAACATGGATCGAAAAACAAGAAAAAATTTTGGACCTTCCTGTCCCATACAAAAGTGCGGATCGGCCGATCGATTTTCTATGGGAGGTTCAAAAAAAATTCTCGTTTTTCGACCCATGTTCCTTAGGGAAAGTTGTTCAGATTCACGGTCTGAATACACCCTTAAGGTTTCGTTACTAATTAGAAATTAGTGGTGTAGGTATACACTATACAGGGTCCAACTTAATATGCTGACACTTTTTTAAGGGAATGCTTAGACCATCAAACTGAACATCTTTCTCTATGGGACCAACATCGAAATGGAGAAAAATAATCCGCTGTCCCATACATTTGGCTCGAGTAGGTTGCAGTTTTGTATGGAGGGGCAGATTTTTTTATTCTCGATTTCGATGTTGGTGCCATAGAGAAAGTTGTTCAGTTTGATGGTCTGATCATCTCCTTAAGAAATATTAAGAAGGACCCCATATTTATGTTATCAAACCACATCAGTAATATTTATATAACATTCACATGACTGGCGTGACTGGCACACGATTCCAAAATTTAACATGCCATGCGGTGAATCCAAATTACAACCTTGTCCTCTTTTTTTTATAACAAAGCCACTATTATACACTAAGATAAATTTGTATGCCATTAAAGTGTCTTGGAGTGGTTACGAAAATTGTGGCGAAGCGTGGGCGGGCACTAAGAAAAATAGCGCCGATTTATAGTTACAAAATAAAATGGTACTTACGAGTATGTACATGTACAAATATTTGATTGATATATTTACATTAGGGTTGAGACACATTGACCGACGGCGAACGACGGCGCGGGGCAGGACCATACAAAAAATCACGATTAGTATGGAAACGTGTTCGGCGCCGTTCGCGCCGTTCCTGACGACGGCGGACGGCTAGTAGTCCAGAATTCTGTTAATTTATATTGAAGCGAATTTAACAGTCAGAACCCATTACAAATTCTAGACCGGATCAAATGTTTCCAATAATTAATGGGTCCCGAACTGTTAAAGTCGCTTCAATATTACTTAACAGAATTCTAGAATACAGAACTTTTTTTTTTCAGCATACTTTTTACGCAGACGGTGTTTTTTTTTCAAATTACATATTATACGTAGCTGATATTCTGCGCATAAGCCTCTCTCCTCGTATCGTAGAGATATGTGTAGTAAATTTTGAAATCATTCACACTATCGTTTAATCATCTATTGCAAATCAACCAATCGCAGTATACAGAAGTACCTGCGCGTGACTGTTAAAAATCGTAATCAATTAGCATCGCAGACTTGTAAAGATTTATGAATATGGCTGTTTCGTCACATTACAATAATAATAGCCGGTGTCATCATGGTATAAAAGACATTATGTATTCTAATGTCATCGTTGAGGCCCTTGACATCATGGTGCTTGGGACACTGATGAAGATTACTATGCCAAAGTATTTTAAATGAGTTACCTGCATAAGAGAGAATGAATTAATTTACACAATGCTTTGTGACAATGCATCATTTTAAAAAGATGACAAAAAAGGTACAGTGCGAATATTTTAATCTACTTTTTCTACATTCATTCTAATTTTTTTAAATGACGAAGCTTGTAGCAGATGTAGTAGAAGTAGTTATTGACAAAACGTTCTGTGGATCAGAGTGGTTTATTTTCTTTGACGAAGCCTGTTGTGGATCTGTTTGATGTATTAGTTTTGACGAAGCCTGTTGTGGATGTAAGTGATGTCTTGTCTTTGACGAAGCCTGTCGTGGATGCGCACTTTGTCTTTCTTAAATAAATATGTTAAGAACTTAAAAAAAAAAAAAAAAAAACTGATCTGCAACCTTTTTGTGTTCCGGAAGTTTGTAATTTAAATCGGGAGCGGGAGTTCGAAACTTCGAGAGATTTTTTTCTTAATTAATTAATTAGCAGATACTATAATACAGGGTATAAGGGACCGCCCTCCGCAGACTGAAACGGTGAACTCAGACTATCAAATTGAACAACATTCACTATGGAGCCTACTTGAGCTTGAGCCTTGAGTCCGGGTAGGTACAGCAGTTTTGTATGAAACGGCTGACTTTTCTTCGCGCTTCCTAGTCTCCGTAGTGAAAGTTGTTCAATTTGATTGTCTGAGTTCACCGTTTTAGTCTGCGGAGGGCTGTCCTTTACACCCTGTATATGAAACTAAAATAAATAAAAACCTACAAACTCTACCCCAAGTAGGAAAGACGCTTTACAGGAATGGATTAATTTATTTAAAAAAAAAAATCTACTACTTGTTTGATGCAATCTACCTTATAAGAAAAGGTTTAGTGCGTTCACACACAATGACGCACTGACGGAGCGGCATATGTCAGTCAATAGAACAACACCCGGTGCGTCAATGCGTCACCGTGTGTGCTTCTACGTGCGGTTTCATACAACTCCTTGCTTCACAAATGACGGACGTCTGCCGCTGCGTCAATGCGTCATCGTGTGTGAACGCACTTATGTCACCGAAGAGACAGAATTTGAAGTATTCAAAATAGAATGTAACTTTTTGGCCTTAGTGCGAAAATCGTTGACAATGCCGTAGCAATAAAGAATCAAAAATCTCGTTTACCTTGGATGAGAAGGTACCTACGTTACATGGCTACATTTAAAAATTCAAAATTCAAGTTTCTATACCCGCGTATATTTTAACTCTCTCTAGGTGGCTATCGCATAACCGAATTTTGGTTTTGTAATAATGTAGGCTTTGACACCGATAATTAATAAAAAAAATCGTTCCGCTAACTTTTAGAGATTCTCAAATGATTAGGTAATATAATTTCTACCTTGACCATCATGAAAGCATTATTAAAAACGTTGCGCACGCGTGGTGGACTAACGCCCATACACCTTCCCTGTGGGTAGGCCTGTGCCTTGCAGTGGGACGTTTAAAGGGTCTTTCTTAATATTGTGCTGGCACTTTTTTAACGGGATGATCAGACCATCAAACTGAACAACTTTCCTTATAGGACCAACATCGAAATAAAAAAAAAAATAATCTTCTGTCCCAGGCTCAAGTAGGTTTTCAGTTTTGCATGGAAGAGCCGTTTTTTTTTGTGATTTCGTTGTTGGTGCCATAGAGAAAGTTGTTCAGTTTGACTCCCTTAAAAAGTGTCAGCATAGTGACCCTATACAGGGACATCATATTAATAAGGATCCTACTGTGATGATGAACAAACATCTTTAGAGTTAAATCCTAACTTACCAATGTAGGGAGCGAATCGCCAAGTATTTCCCAGCAGGGGCAGAGGTTTTGGGCCTGGGACTTCCTCCCACGATCTTACTGGAGACACAGTCTCGAAGACCGAGGTGTCCAGAGCGGCATGCGTGGACCTGGAACGCTGCCCGTGCATCGGACATTGTGACCTTGATGTTTTGGCACCTGTTAACAAAAATAATTCGATAAAACGAGTACTTACCTACTTATTTTCACCAGCTTTATTATACCACGAAAATGAAGCATAAAGGCCTCCGCACATTGCAGCGATATTATCGAGCGATTTTATCGAGCGATATTATCGACAGCGATATCGCGACCCCTTACACACTGCAGCGATTCCGCGATTCGCGTCACGCATGCGCCCCACCACTGAATGTTGTCGAAAAAGATTGCGTCAGGTTGCGATAATATCGCGGCAGTGTGTGGGATCGAGCGCGTCCCCATACAAAATGTACTGAGAGCAATTATCGCAAAATCGCAGCGATATTATCGCTCGATATGAACGCACCCTAATAAATTCAACAAACTGTTTCCTTTTCTTGGTTGTTTCTTTTTGTTTCTTTTGATGACAATGATAATCAAAAATAGCATATAGGTACACCTGCATATTTAAAAATATTGTTCGCTAATTAACATTAAGCCCACAGTTTAATAGGAACAATAACAGTAATTCAGGATCGAAACTTTCAATTCGTCGATTGTAATTACGTATTCATCCTGCCTTCAAAATAATTACATAACAAATTGTTTCCTTATTCACTCTTGCTATAAAATGACCTTCTGAAAATCTTTTAAATGGATATATTATTGTTTATTAGTGAGTACGTTAAATATTAACAAAAATCGCTACATTCTTAGCACATTCCTAGCGTAAGTTTTTGAGTGTATATGCTAATTACGTGTGACACAAATAAAGAACAAATTTATCGTTTACAATACTTGTTTCTATGCATCATACGCTCTTGATCTTGACTCGTATTGACATATTTCGGAGCAGGATTTACAAAGTTGATACTTTTGTTATATTCAGAGCAGTAGTTACCAAGTTGACTCTTATTTAGTTAAGATTTATTACTTTATTCAGTTCTCGTCTGCGACCCGTTACACTAAGGGCCTGTTTCACTACTTCCGAATGAGATCTTGTTATCTTATCCGTAACTCCCTGTATAGTGGTTTGTAATTGTGTGTAAGATTTTTTTTTCTCTCCTGTTCTGAATTTTATGTGTTTTTGTGGATATAGTGTTAGGAATACATACCAATTTCAAATCCTCCTTCAGCAGCCTGGAGACTTTAAGCACTGGTCGTCACATTGCGAACTGAGGTATCTTTCAGACTCCTCAGAGGTAGTCTGACCACGCTGAGTCGAGGTCTCATCGCTTTAGCTCCTGAAGCAAATAAATTAGAAAACTTTGATTCAAACGACTAGATTAGAATGAAGAGATCCGCAGAAGAAACATTACTATGTTTCTGACATAGCAAAAATAATTGCTAAACTAAAGTAGCAAACGGTGGGACACATTGCTCGCAGCACCGTTGGCTGATGGGGCCGAAGATTTCTCGAGTGGCGACCGCGTACCGGAAAGCGCAGCGTGGGTAGGCCCCACCACAAGATGGACCAACGATCTGGGTGGGAATCCGTTGGATAAGGGCAGCGCAGGACCGGTCATTGTGGCAATCCTTGTGGGAGGCCTATGTCCAGCAGTGGACATCCATTGGATGAGATGGTGATGATGAGATACAAACTACTCACGACCTTTGGTTATGGTGAGGAACATTGCTAAAACTGTTGCAGCAAGGTTAACTTAGCATATCCAGTTTAAGGTAGAATGGTGTGTCATTTAGTGATGGTGTTCAGGAAACAAACGAAACTCTATACTGGGAAGCCACATAAAATATCCACAGAATTGTTAGGGTAGTCTTCTCGGTGGTAGAAATATATAACACTACAATAATGGATTAGCAATAAAGACAAAAATTCTAACTAAACATGCGAATTCATTTAAACCTTTACATAATGTGAGTATAAAAGGTGAAACTGATTCGATTCATTATTAATAATATGCGTAGAAATATTATTATTAGCCCATAGACTTCTCATGACAACATTTTAACCTTTTACTTTTAACGCTCAAAAATATTCTGCACGTGTCCGTGTCCGTGTCCCTATGCACGGACTTGAAAGAAATACGGACCGAATATTGCACTAAAAAGATGTGAAGCATGCAAGGCAATACAATCTCGTTTGTTCTACAAGGGACCTACACTCACACAGATGCACTAGCTCTAGGCGCAGGTGCTACAACCCGTCACCTTATGTACCGCGTGACAGCACGCACACAAAAGAAATGGGTGCCTCACTTATGGTTAGACGAGATTACTTCTGGTTTTTCTTTTAAGTCTGTGACCCAATGCTGTAAATTATTACGAAAGTCCTTACTTTAATCTCTAACATTTAAATGTATGGCAATAAGACCATTCAAAGCGTGTTCTGTGATTTTATAAATGTTATAAAGGAACGATCGTTTTGCGTATTGATGAATGCTATTAGATCATTTTGTCGTTGTTTCGAAGATCTTTTCTGAAAATAAAAACGGTTTGGTAGTGCACGCTTTTTTTGAAGAATTAAATGGGCATAATTCTCTTGAAACCATCACAATTCTTTGAACTCTATCATTTTTAACCCTTATCAATTACAATCAATAGCTAGTCGGTAAAGTGAAGACAGTGATAAATAACATTTGATCGATTTTTAATTATGTCTTCGGTTATTAAATTGTTACTCTGATTTTGCTAGGATTTAGCTCTCAAACAAAGGAAAGAGAAAGTAACTTTCATAGATAGAATTTTATGTAATACTTTGTGTTGTACTTGAGTCTTGAACTGATTCTGATCATAGATAAATTAAAATAAAAAGGCGTGGTATAGCCTGACCAGAAATATAAAAAACCTGATTCGGGGGCGCTGCAATCGACTATAACCTTTAATGTCAGTATTCCAAGTACAAAAATTAGTTCCAATGATTTTCCGCAACATGGTGAGGTTTTTTATATTTTTGGTCGGGCTTTAAACTATATTTTACACTGTTTCCACGGTTATTTACTATCCTATTGTTTCATGTCAAAATCATAATCTACAAATTCCCATTAAGACTACATATAATTTTATTAGTATTACGAAATGAAACAGACAAAAACAAAACATTAATCCAAGTTCAAGTGTTCAAAATTAACCTTGAAATGTATGCAAAAACTGGTTCGCGGAGTGTGTCGGAGATCTCCGAAATGACTTGTTCCGTACCTACTCTTAAATTCACCTTGACATTACTATTATATCCATTCTCCTATTATAACACGACTAATCCAAGATACTTCGGTCTTCCTTTCGTTTTCATAAGTAAATTATGTTCCATCAACAATGGATTAAACTGGAAAACGTATCGTTATTCTATTCATGATTTCTGCACATCTAGCAGGCGTATAGTGTACAAGTAAAATTGGATACAACTCAACTTGTATCCTTCTTCACTAGAAACCCTATAGTAGAAAATCAGAAATATTTTTTTTACATCTGGCGGCCAGGGGGTTGCGAAAAAGCTGACAACTCTTTTTTTTTACTAGAAAATTTGAAAGTTTTATTGGGATCTTAGTTTACCCCGATATATTTCCTAATTTGTGTATGACATAATATGAACGTGATGAATAAATTTAGTTCATCAACCAGAAATAGACAATAGACATGTAAACAATGCTTTTTGGTCTCTTCAAGGTATGACCGTTTAAATATTATACTTAATTGGTATAATGTGAGACAAATTCCTTGACATATTTAAAGGTCTGTCCATTTTCCCCACTTTCATTTGTAACCTTGGTGTTATAATCGATTTTACATAGGAAGGTGCGTGAAACAAGCAATTTTAGCACTTGTAGAGTTGGCATATTAGTCACATTCACATAGGCGTGAAATGCGATATAATAAAAAGAAAAGAAGAAAATTATGCTAATACGTCGCCTTAAATTTTTGAAGCGTTTCGCTTTGAAGTTAGGCAATCCGAAAAACGAAGTAGTATCGTACTGGTAAATATCATGATTTTTTTTTAGAAATTTTTTAGAACTTTTAGATCTTGTCTAGACTAGAAAATTCGAAATTATTTTCTCTAACTTGATTGAGGTTCTCATCAGAACCTGTCTTTATTCAAGTAGGTTAGGAAGGTGGTGATCTTATATCGGAACCGGAAATGATATTCAACTAGTAATAGTAACGTCTATTGGTGGTAAACAAACAAACATTTTTTTAATTTGAAAATAATTTTTGTTATTAGACTGCATAAAAGTGTAAACAAATACAGGGTCCTTCATAATTATGGGCTTTTTAAGAGCATGATTAGACCGTCAAACTGTTTTTTTTTCGCGATTTCGATGTTAGTCCCTTAGAGAAAGTTGTTTAGTTTGATGGTCTGATCATCCCCTTAAAAAACTGTCAACAAATTAAGAAGGACCATGTATATAACATACCTGAATAACGTACTATTTATTTTAAAAACTTCAAATGCTATAAAAATATTGAAAAAAAAATTATTAATCTGAATTAACTTTTTTTACTGTAATGAAGCATACAACTTTGCTATACATAAATTATAACGATATATAATATTTACCTTTAAAAAAAATACGTATAAAAATTTCCACCAAATAACACTAAATAACACAATCCTTATTTCAAGTCAAACATTTTCACAAAAAAACATGTCACAAACAATTTTTTTTGTCTATTTTATGTTCCCCTACAGCATGCTACAAACGAACTGAGCGCTTAGCGTCGAAATAAGCGACTGCTTTCTGCGCATACGTTTCCATAACACCTGTTACACAGTACACTATTATTCGCACCGGCTTAGTAACGCTAACATTTTTGCTACGACAAAATACACGAAAATAGTCACATTCAATACATTTCTTACTAGATTAAGTATCCATAAATCAAATTCCCCGTGACCGTACAAGGTGCTATTAAAATATAATTATGAGTATTTCAATATGTACATATTATATAAGTATACAATCTCCCGAGCGTTTTTAGATTTTATGAGAGTTCCTGGCTTATAGAGTTTCTGGTCGCATCTTCTCTACAACGGAACCTTCCGACGCGATTGTAGAGTCAAAAACATGTCGTCGGAAAGCTATCTAAAAGATATTATTTTTAAAAAATTAATGGAGTTTGAGTTGGTGAAACAACAGATTTATCAAAAAAAATAGAGCCACGAGGTGATATCAAAGGTAAGGTAAAGGTATACATAATCAAATCTACTTGGCAAAATGAACCACCTAAGCCATAATCTTTGCCCCTAATACAAATGTTTTAGTATTTCTAGTTATACTGAAAGAGAAATCGATCCAGAGTAGTTATAATCAGTTCCACGATGATTGCATATAGATAGGAAGTACCAGGATGGATGTTTGAGATAAATAAAAAAAAACTAAACGTCAGATTAATTCCCGTGATCAAATGGAGAACAAACAAAAGCGTCATCATTCCCAGTACCACTGCACCGACAGCCGGCACGCATAGATCAACGAAACCGAAAGTATAACGACTCTAAACCCTATTACAAAAGAACTAACATTCGTTGTAAACAAATGACTAACAAGCCTCTAGTGAAGGAATGGAGCCAGTGTCCTGGGGTCCATACCGCACGGTGGTGAACTGGAAGGTGTTTTTGCCAGATAATTACATTTTAGATTAAGCTAGTTTAATTTAAGTATTTTCATGTTTTAATTATGTTTAAAACTTGAATGTGATAATTAAGATGACATAGCAGACAACATTCTTATGAAGATTCAATAAAATAACCAATGTCGTAAACCCTTGCAAATAATATATAATATGTACGCACGGCGACAGATCAACCTACCCATAGTTTGACCTTATGTCAATGAGCATAGAGTTCAACTATGAGTAGGTTGATCTGTCGCCGTGTGTACTTAGATACAAAACCTGAACGCTTATTGGATAGGAGTCCTCCTCTACCTACAGTGCGACATTATACTGGATGGAACTGAACGAGGGACTTTCCAGAAAATATAGCAAAATATTAATGACGTGTAATCGTTTTATAATGATGCTTGGGTCGAAAAACGAGAAGTGCGGATCGGCCGATTGAAATTTTTTATGGGAGGTCCAACGTTTTTCGACCCAAGAATAATTCATTACATAACAATTATACGCCATTAATATTTTACGATGTTTACGGGGATTTTTATTCTGTGATGCAATTAATTTGAGGCTCATCAACGACTTTTTTGAATAAAATATTTACTTTGTCTAAAACTCTATAAAATGAAGAATTACAACAAGATATATCACAACGTTTGCATGAGCTGCCGAAATACAATGGATTTTTCTTCAAATTAAGGTGGTAGCTTTTCTGCCGTCTTTGTTTACAACGTACGCCAGTACTATTGGAATACATTATTTAACCAGCACGACTATCCACCTAATTTGATCACCTTAATCACTACAAAACCATTGCTTTGCAATTTTCAAACCTACCTACTTAAGCTTTTGGTTTACTTTCCAGTGAACAAATTATGATTGATGGCTTTGTTGTGAAGAGAAATTGTCTCATTGTTATGGCAGTTTCTGATATCTTTTTGTTACGATTACGTGATACTAAAATTCTATAAGAGTTGTATAATACAGTCACCTGCTTAACAGATAACCTATTCCTATACCATATAGGGACCTTTTTCATAATATTATGCTGAAGGTTTTTTAAGAATATGATCAGACCGTCGAACTGATCAATTTTATTTAAGGGACTAACATCGAAATCGCGAAAAAAAATTGCTCTGTTCCATGTAAAATAGCAAACCTATTCGACCGTATCGTATAAAATAAAAAATAAAAAATTCTTTATTTCATTTCAATTTAGAGGTATACAAAATGATTGAGTCCCTGACTCCCAAAGTCGGAAAACCGTGTATTGGGAGACAGTTTCTTCCCCTGTTACAATAGGTAGGTATAAAACTATAAACCAACTAAATAAAAAGGGTCGGGTCGGGTCGTTTCTGGTGCAGAGGCTAGCCGTAGCAATTCAGCGTGGCAACGCTGCTAGCATTATGGGCTCCTTTGCGCCGGGATCGACAAGGGACGGGTTATTTGACTGAGCTTGCTTTTTTTGTTTTGACGAAGCTTGTTGCTGATTTATATCTGTTTGTGTATATGTGTGATTGACGACGCTTGTGCTGACCTCTATTTTTGTTATTATTCAGATTAGGTACTTATGACCAACTAAATTAAGTATGGGACAGCTGACTGTTTTTTCGCGGTTTATTCCCAGTCCCATAAAGAAAGTTGGTCAGATTCATGGTCTGATCATCCAGAAAACCGTCCTGATCCCTGTATACCTACAGGGAGTTACAAAAGTAAAAATAAACATTTTAAACTTTTAAGGGGGTTGTTTAGTTAGACCATCAAACTGAACAACTTTCAGTATGAGACCAACACCGAAATCGCGAAAAAAAAAATCTGCTATCCCGTACATTTAGCTCGAGTAGATTTGCAGTTTAGATGGAACATCAGATTTTTTTTTCTCGATTTCGATATTGGTCCCATAGTGAAAGTAGTTCAGTTTGATAGTCTAAACCACCCCCTTAAATGTTTATTTGTATTTTTGTAACACCTTGTATAGATACATACATATTCTCACGTGTTAGGGTTGAACTACACATGGCCGCACGCGATCGCACTTTTCCGTCGCTCCATCCTTTTCTGTCACTCAGGAACGTCATTTGCTAGAGCATATAAGATAGACGGAACGCGATCGCCTGCTGTGTGTGATCGATCGCGTTCCGTCTATCTTATATGCTCTAGCAAATGACGTTCCTGAGTGATAGAAAAGGATGGAGCGACGGAAAAGTGCGATCGCGTGCGGCCATGTGTAGTTCAACCCTAACTCCTACTGGGGTAGGCAGAGGCAACGGAAGGCCACCTGCTACGATCTTAACACACCTCTCTAGCCTCCTCCATATTCATTAGTCCTTTCATGCATGCTCGTCGCTTTCGGGAAGATCTAACCTGACTCTTTTTAGCACGTCCGTCGCCAATTTAGTCAGTGCATGCACACACGGCGACAGGTCTGGTTACCCTGTTTTGACTTTGAACTATTAGAAGTTGCACGCTGCGGTATGTTGTTGTTGTTTCACCTCGCGGCACGCTGCGCCCGCGCCGGCAGCTGCCGCACTACTTTGTGTTTTGTACGTAGTTTAGTTATGGGTATATAGGGTGCGTAACCTGATGTGTCACCGTGTGTACACCTACGTTTAGGGTGTCCTTTTCCAACAATTCTACTTACATACGATTGCCTTATAAATTGCTCTCGTTAATTTGCTCCTACCCATTCTTTCCAATGACCAGTTTACCGATCTTTGTTACTGCATCCTCTTACAGATAACATAGTTCTCTAATTAAACTATTTATTAATTTGTCCATCACAGTTACACGACACATACCTAATACCAATGAGTAGGTAGGTACAGTACTAATTAATCTCAACTTTTCCTACCAACTCGCTGCGATGGGGACAACAATAATTAGTAGATTATACACCGAGGACAGGAAAGTCAGAAAGGTCTCAGATCTCATGTAATTGTTGACCGAGGCGAAGCTGAGAAACATGTGATCTGAGGCTTTCTTATTTACTGTCCGAGGTTAATATAATATTTTTCTCCTCGTCAGAGGTGGAAAGCGGCAACTTGATTTAGCGCAGCGGGATGACAATTGACGCTTTCCGTCCGGAGGGGAGAAAAATTTATAGTGTTTACGAATGTCAAAAAGTTCTAAATTGAATCTTATAAATTATTACCACATTTTATTATTTAGCTTTCAAACTTTCTTTACACATATAAATCCTGGAAGCCATTACTGGCTTTTATAAGATGGAAAGCTTCTTTAATGAGCCGTTTATAGCACTAACATCTAGTCGCGACTGTGTAGGTATCTAATACTTGCACGTAATTTCACGAAGGGATAAGATTTCTTTAGAAGCATTTTATGGGTGAAAGGCATAGATCAAATACAAGAACACGATCCACACTCTCAAGTTAGTCTTAGCAATTGTTGTAACTAACAATTGAAATTTTTACTGTCAGCGAGAATGGGGCAACACTATAAATACAAAAGTGCCTTTGGATAACCGATTGAGGGCCGAAAATGTGTCATTTTTGATCGTTGGTTGTTGTTATAAAACAACAAATTACACACAAATTTAATATTCTCCCAAGGGCAAAACGGGACCGGAGCGAAAATAAACACCGAATTTTCTTTTCAGGAAACTTTAGGATGTGCATGCCAAGTGGTCAATGTGCAAGCCTTTAATAAAAAAATAAATGATTGGTCTAAGGAACAGAATAACCTACCCTAATCCTAAAGTTTCCTGAAAAGAAGATCCGGTGTTTATTTTCGCCCCGGTTCCGTTTCGCCCTTGGGAGAATATTAAATTTTTCCTGCAGTGAGTTGTCAGCAGTCGCCACACATAAGTTCTTTAGAATTACCTTTAGTGCGTTCACATGGCACACGATGACGCACTGACGGAGCGGCAGATGGCAGTCCATAGAACCACACCCGGTGCGTCAATGCGTCACCGTGTGTGCTTCTATGTGCGGTTTCTCCTTGCTTCACAAATGACAGACTGACGTCTGCCGCTGCGTCAATGCGTCATCGTGTGTGAACGCACTTATTCTTGTTTTCTGCCGACACGGTACATGTTAAATAGATGTGTGAAAGTGTAGTCTTAAAATTATTCACCGCGTTTTGAAGTTCGGTACGGTGGCTCAAAATTCTAGATTAGAAGCCACCGATGATACTTTTAGGATTGGCGATTGGCATTTTTGCATATATCTACATCCATGAGTGTATTGTGCTCAAAGCGACTCTCTACATAATGTCGCTACCTCAAGAAAGCACGTTTTTAACGACAGTATCGATGCTAATGCTGATGTCTTTGGTATTTTATACATTATAAAATTGCAGATCGCCTATCATTACATTACAGCGGCCAGCTTCTGGAGAGCTACTGAATTATCGATCGCAGATGCTGAAAGTACCTAGTCTTTTTTTTTAATCTGTTGTAGATTCTCGGGAGGACTATCCTCCTAAAAAGTATCGTGTGGCTCTTAGGAGGAGATTCAGATGCATCTTTGAGTTTCTAAGTATACTTGAAAATTTATGGATTCTGACATAGTACCTACGGGAATCCCAGACTGAGTTTCGGCGATATGGTGTTCTGCTATTTAAATAAATAGATGTTTTAATAATATTATTAATTATAAATAAAAATTTTATGTAGTAATAGTGTATTGTAATAATAACAGTTGTTGTACTGATCTTAAACAAATGTTTTCATTTTAATGTAAGTGGTGGGGGCAACCTTAGATCAAAATGGGGAGACACCCGCCATCATTACTAATCCACTCCTCGTACCGAGCGGACCTTGCCGTGTGTAACTTAACTAATGAAATATTGTGGTCTTATTTACTACCTCACCCAGTGAACATCACAGGTACATCCTAGTCAAAAACAGTAGCGAAATTTCGCGTTAATGCATAGACTCTTTAGTACATTGATATCGTTGCGTTAATGTTATTCCCGTAGAATTGTAATTAACCTCGTATTCACTAACTAGAATTCACACGGTTTATGTTACAGCAAAATATAAATCTGCCTAGTTAGAGAAACCTACTTCCTTTTTTTAGCGCTTTGTTAGATGTACTTAATTGAGAAATTATGCAGTATTTTTTATCTTTATATATTTTTCTCTAAATAAAAATAAGCTACTTTCTAACCGTTACCAAACTTTTACAAAACTTCTATTTAAAAAAAGAAGATAATGTTATCATACATTTGAGTCGACAACCTACTTATTTATTATCAGAGACCGTCCGAGATCGGGAAATTAACTTGCTAATATATTATTAGAGATCGGTCAGAAAGACATTATTTTAAGAGACAATACATTTTTCATTTCACCTTTATACAGGTGAATTTGATATCATTAGCATCCTTCTAAACTAAGGCCGAGATTCAGAGACGATTTGTAAGTCATAGTTCGAACTCCCGTATGTCAAAATCCATACATTTCGACCCTACTTAGCTCGAACTAAGACAAAAAAAATCGTCTCTGATTCTCGACCTAAGAGTCTACATTAAACTGAACAACTTTTACTATGGGAGCAAACAGATCGGAGCAAAAAAAAAACTGCTGTTCCATACTAAACTGCAATGCCTACTCGACTCAAATGTATGCGCGACAGCAGATATTTTTTTTGCTCCGATTGGTTTACCCCATAGAGAAATTACACGCTCCCCTTGGTAGAGATGGTGTAACAAAGTGTGCACAGTAACCACCAATTGTGCACTAGTTTGTACTGCGACCATAGAGAAATTACACGCTCCCCTAAGCTTTTTGTCTCCCCTCACCCGTCCCTCACCCCCTTTGTCGGCGACATAATTTTCTATAGAAACAAGCCGATATGCCATCTCCTCTTACTCCATGGTTTACCCATAGTAAAAGTTGTTCAGTTAGATGGGTAGACTCTTAGTTTAAAAGGATGCTAATGATATCAATTTCACCCTGTGGTAATTTAAGCCTTTTTTTCAAATAATTACACTAATGATAATGTAACGCATGCGAACTTCCTTCTCGGTCCGATTTCATTATAATTAACGCTATTCCATATTTATCACGGCATGTTTCGTGAGACATGACAATACAATTAGGTACCTACGTAAATATGCAGGTGTACTTTCTGGCTTATGCAACGATCAACAGTGATTATTTATAGGTACCTACCCTATGTTAATAATTTTGGTGTATGACCAATTTTTTAATTTACATTTGAAACCGCTATTTGTACAGGGTGAAATCGATGTATCATATTAGCATCCTTTTAAAGGGTAGCCATCAAACGGAACAACTTTTGCTATGGGAGCAAACCGATCGGAGCAAAAATCAGCTTTTGCATACATTTGAGTTGAGTAAACATTACAGTTTAGTATTAGAAGC
The DNA here is from genome assembly GCA_963693445.1 of Agonopterix heracliana. Lineage (NCBI taxonomy): Eukaryota > Metazoa > Arthropoda > Insecta > Lepidoptera > Depressariidae > Agonopterix > Agonopterix heracliana. The sequence goes on from OY856321.1 coordinate 9,830,477, forward strand.
CAGGGACGTTGTATTAAGAATGGACCGTTTTTTTTTTAAACGAAAAGAACAATTAAACAATAATTAAAAAAAAAAAAAAAAAAATGCATTTCTATTACCTATATTTTACATCACAGTTCTTTACAGTAACAATCATTGTGCACTTACATCGGTGCATAAACAAACAAGCAAACAAAATTTGAATACAAAAAGAAAAGAAAATGCTTTGAGACCAAAGGCAAAAGGTGAGTGACATCAGCTATATTCCGAAACCGTAGGCTCGGGCAGCGCTGTTTTTCAGCCACGACCTTCTCCCTGAGATGATATGCGGGAGACAAGTTAGATAAGTTAGATAAGAGGGCTAAACGGTCTACCGACAATAGAATAACAAAAAAAAACAAAAAAAAACAAAAAAAAATTTATAGCCTCACTTCTCAATCTTGGTTATTTTTTCCTAGGTATAAGCATAAAGCAACGCGCGCTCCTGACAGGAGACACGTGTTTCTTTAAGAGTTTAAGAGATAAGTGTTCTTTTTGCAACCATCAGCAGAAAGACTGATTCAGTGTTTATGGGGTGTAGAGCATCTCTGTGATGGGGATGGACTAGGTCTGCCTGCATATGATATGTGGGTAAGTAGGTATACCGTTTTCATTAAAACAGTATACCAACATAAAGATAGTAAAATCTACTTCACACGCACGTGCGAAGACGACCTAAGTCAAATTTACTTTCATGTTAATTTAAGAGTAGGTGTCGAATACGACATAAACAGCATCCACTTTCAATTTCTTTTAGTAACAATATGTGAACTAATGCGTGCTAATGTTTACTTAACGATGCAACTGAATGACACACGTGAACTTGTGAAGTATTATTGCAAATATACAGATACAACACCAAATAATGAGGTAAACGTTTATTTTGCGGTTTACTGCCAATATATTTTGTAAATATAGAAAAAGTGAAATAAAATGTTCAAACCCTATGACAGTATTGGTAGTGCTATCACTACCATCGTTATAGAGTAGAATTTTTAAAACTCATAAGGGGGTTGTTTAGACCGTCAAACTGAACAACTTTCTCTATGGGACCAACATCGAAATCGCGAAAAAATTAATTTTATATCCCATACATATTTTAGCTCTAGTCGATTTGTAGAGTATAGAACATAATTTTTTTTTTTCGCGATTTCGATATTGGTCCAATAGTGAAAGTTGTTCAGTTTGATGGTCTACACCACCCCCTTAAATGTTTATTTGTAGTTTTGTAACACCTTGTATAGATTTGGAAGACGATATTGTTAAGGAGGCACCGAGTCTCCGGTGCTGCCCTCAAACGTATTTTTTTGTTTCTGTACAATTATAGGTACTTACTTACAACATTTCCAAAAGACATGAATGTCAAATTGTAGTCAATGTTGTTTTTCAATTTAACGAAACATTACGCATGACTATGGCAATACAATTATTTTTGTACTTAATTATTATCGTTAAAATCGCTGAAAGGGGTCACTTTTGGCGGTTTTAAAGATAGTAACTCTACAAACAATATAAAAACAAATCCGTAATGACCCGATAAATATAAAATCAGCAATGACTACAATGCGACTTCTATATAGTTTTTTGGAAATGTCATAATTGTTTGGAGATTAAAAAATACGACAGCAGCGCACCGGAGGCTCGGTGCCCCCTTAAAAACTACCCATCGACGCAGCAACAAAAACTGTATAGTCTTTATTTTTTTATTGTATTTTTTGTATTGGTGTGTACTATGTATGTCTATGTTTATTCATTATTCACGTGTTCAGAGACATTTTTTAATTCTTTTAAGTGTTCTGCTGTTGGTACTAAAAGTGTGTTATTATAACCCAAGTACTGCTAGAAACATTAATACCTATGTTGAAATGTTTGGCAATAAATCCTGCAAACAACACACAATTATCTTGTATTTACCTCTGTATCAGATTCTCCAGTAATTTTCTAGCGTAACTAACAACGGTGCTGTATACACAAAAATGTTGGTGCATTGCGAATTTGCGACATCAAACATTACCTAGAGGTGTTTTAGAAATCGCTAGATTGTTTAAAATAATAACGTCGTCCTTTGCCGAGCCCACACGATATTGTTGAAAATAAAAGTTTGCCCTTTCTACTTCCCAACATTGTCCCCGCCAATATGAAAATTACGCTTTTTTGACTGCATATTATATACTGGACCATTAATTGCAGTAGTTTCAGCTTCCTGTCTTACGGTCTCTGAGAAAAATGTCTGTGGCGGACGGACGGACAGACGTGTTCCGTTTTGCTAATTTTGGTACGGAACTCTAATAAATATACTTATATGATGTTAAAAATCTTACACGTTAATCAATGCCAAAACCTATCTGTGATCAATGCCAAAACCTATCTGTAAAAGCTATAGCTAATACAATACAGGGTGTTAGGGTAAACAGTTCCATTACTTCAAGGGGTGATTGTACCCATGATACTGAACAACTTTCCCGAAGAAATCTATAAGAAATTAGCGGTTTTTTTTTCGACTTTGGAAACCCGTATGGAAAGTCCAATTCTTTTTTTTTGCTTTATTCCTATATGTTTCTTAGGGAAAGTTGTTCAGTATCATGGGTACAATCAAATGCAACTATTTACCCTAACACACTGTGTAATAATATTCATCATCATCATCATCAGCCTATCATCGTCCACTGCTGAACATAGGCCTCTCCCAAATCTCTCCGTTGGTTTAGCAGCACAATAGACAAGTAGTGCGAAGGGAGAGATTACTTTTTAAATTCTAGAAATAACACTGCAATCGACGAGAAGTTATATCTTTTTTATCTTATCGAATAATTTGTCTATTCATCGTACTCAGTACCCACTCTTCGATCAAGTATACTTATACATCTCTAATAATTAATACTTAATACGACACACCTTATGGTAAGGCCATCTTATCAAGGCCATGTTCATATGACAAAATGGTTTTTAAGATGTTTCTGAGATGTGTTAGATCGACAACCATATTATCTCATCTAGTAGTCATAAGAAGATGTATCTGGAAATTTATTACTAGTGAGATTGTAGCACTCTGTTGGAGATCGTATGATGGTATCATGTGGCGATCTGTTGTCCTGTTTATCCCAAAGTATATAGGGTCCTTCTTAACATGCTGACACTTTTTGAAGGGGATGATCAGACCATCAAACTGACCAACTTTCTCTACGGAACCAACATCAAAATCGCAAAAAAAAATCAGCTGTTCCATACAAAACTGCAAACCTACTCGAGCCAAATGTATGGGAACCTGTTTTACTTATGTAATTTATCTCCCAACATAACTCGTTTCGCAGCATTACGAAATTCGAATTCATACATACGCCATCTTCTGATTATTCACGAAATCAAGGTTTTCAATTCATCCGCAATAACATTATGGTGAATTTATGCGATCATCAATAAGTAGGTGTCTGTGTTTCATGAAGAATAATGGAGTAGGGTGTGTTTGTAAAACGTAGGAATTCCAAATAGAGCGAGTAAATATTATGAGGCCAAACATTGACATGAACTATGTTACATCTTTTGTCGTAGGCGGCATAGCAATTTGGGTTTGGTGTAAATCAGCCGAGGTAGCGAATATTTACGCTCTATCCGATGAGATACGATGTACATCAATATTGTTGGTGTTTTCTTAAAGAAGAATGAAAAGGATAGGTATTAATAGACCTAAGACAAAACCAAATAAGAAGACATTGCATGGTTTTTCTTTTTTATTTACTTCGTTCGTGTGTGAATAAAACATAATATCACAGCAATCACAAAAACATATATATAACACTGTCAAAACAATGAACACGCTATAAAATTCTTACCATGGTTCCTTCCATACATTGAAAATTGGAGGCCTGTCTCATAGAGGATGCTATTTTATTTGGTTTTGTATTTTCAAAAGTTCGATATCTCGAACAAGCAGAAATACAAATCTTGCCTTGTTTTATTTCTTTGTTGCAGTTATTTGTTTGAATACCTTTCTCGCTCCAACAGCTGAGCAGATTTTAGTATTTTATATAGTGACACTTTAATTTTAGCTCTAGCCTTCTGACAATTATATAATTTGCACGGACCTGAAAAAAAGACGGGCGTAATGTGACACTAAAAAGATGTGAAGCATGCAAGATCCAATATTTTCGTTTGTTCTACAAGGGATCTACACTCACACAGATGCACTAGCTCTAGGCGCAGGTCCTACATCCGTCACCATTATGTACCGCGTGACAGCACGCACACAAAAGCAATGGGTGCTTCACTCGTGATTAGACGAGATTACGTCCGTCTTTTTTTCAGGTCCGTGATAATTTGAGGCTATATCCTTTAAGACATTCTAAATGTATCTTATTCAGTGGTTCACCTCTGATATACATCGAAGACTTCAGTCTTAATATAAAACTGCTGCATGGCATGATGCGAAGAGCGTTTCCGCTCTCTCTGCCGCTAGTAAATTGAATCAATTCACAAAACACGCACGAGCTATTTTGTAATCAGCCGGAACTTACAATTTCCATGAACCTAAGTATACTTTTAAAGAGCCTACTTCATACCTATTTATTTAACCACAAGCTTTCAAACGTTTTTCAACAATACGATTATTTTCACGCTTTCCAATAGTTAGGTTAGCGTTAGGATAGAATTTTCCCACATGTTTTGAGAGATCTTTTGTTTTGAAACCGCAAACTTCATTCTTTGAGAAGACCGCGCAGATTTTTATATTATTTCTATGTTCTTTGATGGTGCGTTGAATATTTCTTACATACGTACCGTTTGACGTAAACATACAATTATGTTGTCACATAATATTACCACAGAGGATTATATTGTACAGAGCAACAGCTTCATAGGAGCTTCGATTACATTAGCCTATTCTTGTAGGGCTGTCTAAAAGGAAATAAATTTAATTGAAGTATGAAGGATAATTTTTTATAATATGTAGGTAGGTATATTGTTTTTCTTTTTTGTTGTTGTTGTTTGTTGTTGTTGTTTGTTGTGTTATTTATTATTTGTTATTTAGTTGAATAAAATTAGTTTAACCCTTAAACAGGCCTTGGCCACCATATTTAAATTCAATAATGAACCTTATTGTAAGTTTTTAGTAGGTACATTGTCAGTTACTTTTATGTGGTCGATAAATCGTACTATGCCTGTTTAAGGGTTAAATTAAAAAACGTTGCCGCCCGATCCGCCGCTTTACGCGGGTGACTCAAAAATTGACATACCTGTCACGATCTTTGGGGTAGGTACTCGTATAATGAAGAAGGAGATGTTTGTGTTCCTCCTCGTATTATTAAAGCACACAGTGCAATAATTAACCATTTCGTTTAATATTATTAAACTACTTTTAAACATGCTCGAGTAAAATGAACGATAATAATATCTCACACTTCAAATTCACATGACATGACGTTCTACAATGACAGTGACGATCAATCAGAAAATAATCCATAGACATATTAATATTAACAGAGGTCAGTGGCTCCAATCTCTTTCCGAAAGGAAGAATGGACAATATCTCACACATTAAATTCACACCCTCGTTACGCCGTAACCACCCGAAGCATAGTCAAAGTGTCCCCTCGGCCTCGTTCGTGAGCCCCGTAGGTGAACGCGCACACAATCATACTGCGCATGTAGTGATGCGCCGCTTTTGCGAGGTTGTTTGAAGCTGTAACTCTGTACAATATAATCCTCTGTGATATTACCTACCTATTGAAGCTTTGACGTGTTAAGTTATATTTATGATTTATGATGATAGTGTCACTAAGACATTATCTACATCAAAATTTCAAGAAAGACAGTGGATTTCCACTGCCACCACTTCCACTTTTCCACTTTTTTCAAGAGTTAGTGTAATGCTTTTTCAAACAAATAACGCTTTAAATTTTTAAAGCGTTATTTGTTTGAAAAAGCATTACACTCACTGAAATCAGGAAAATTTCCGAATTCGATATACTAGAGACGAAATTTTAGTCTAAGTAGTAAGTCGTGCTTTCCCCTACCAATAGCTAGACCTAATACATTAAGTACCTTATTATTAGTACAAAGACATGAATGAATAGAGGTGATTAGAAGCCAGGATATCGGTATGAAAAAAATCGTGTCTAATGGAACACTGATTAAACGTTTATATGACTGAATTTATTATTATTTAATAATCGGTTATCGTACCTACGTAAAACGATGCGTGACATAACTGGGACGTCGCATTAATTGCCAAACAAAAGTTTTCTAAAAGATTGAAGACTATATGGAAGAGTACCTTATTGTGTAATTTTTTTTAGAAAACCTAATCACGGTTAGAAAGTTTCATTATCCAGCCAATGTCTTTACACTGCAAGGTATAAAGCATTACTTATGCAATATTCTGCCCTTAGAAAAAGTATATATATATATGGAGCTAAAATGAGTGGATGTGTCGGCAGAGGGCGCCCTCGTAGGACGTATTCTGATCAAATCAGTTGCGTCCTACAAAAAGAGGAGGTGCGGAGTACTCGAAACCGACGGGCATGTATGAAGAGATGTATGGATGTGAATGAGGCAAAAGATGTATGTAAGGATCGTAGTAGATGGCGCGCTCTGGTCTCTGCCTACCCCATTGGGAAAGAGGCGTGACGTTATAGACACATAGATATACATATAGAAAAAGTATATGTCTAGAATGAGCCTCACTAATATCCCGTACAAAACAAAAGGGGCTAAGTTTCATAGGTTGGTGTGCGTGAGGCGCCCTACAAATTATGTATGTGTGCGTGTATATGTATAGGGTTTAGGAACCAGTACAGGAGTGCGATTTTTGAATCTCATTCGGTGAGCTCAGCAGTTGAAAATGTCTAAATTACTATGGAGATACTCATCTTTCTACTGCGGATTTGACTCTCAAAAATCGCTCTACTGTAGTATGATTTTTGAAAGTCAAATCAACAGTAGAAAAATGCAGATCTCCATAGTAATTTTGACATTTTAAACTGCTGAGCTCACCGAATGAGATTCAAAAATCGCACTCCTGGTTTGAATTTTTTTCGACGCTTTCGTATCTTCGACTGTCAATCTTGACATATACTTTATCAAAGATTCTGCCAATTGACCCAAAAATCTGATTAGGATAGCATGTTCAAAGAGTACATGCATGTTCAAGGCTACTTGATCACACCATTCTTTGCATCTTATGACATGCATACATAACTTTCCGGAGACTCTTCAGCTTAATCCACTCAGAACAAAATACAAGGGGAAAATATCGAATAGTATCCAACTATAGTAGATTACACACCGAGGGCAGGAAAGTAAGGAAGGTCTCAGATATCATGTACCTAATCTGAGGCTTTCTTATTTACTGCCCGAGGTTGGTATACTATTTTTCTCCTAGACGGAGGTGGAAAGTAGCACCGCATTTCCGCCAGTGTCAAGTGTAATTTATGGGAGTACCTATCTAATCCAATCTCAGGGATTGTTTCTGTTCAAGAACAAGAAGAGATTGAGGATTGCGGAGCCTCGTGGCAGGCAAAAACGCGACGCGCGAAAACCACGCGAGACGTGTGCTCGGGTCAATTCCTGCAACGTGACTCCCTTTTCAGTGTTACAAAGTAACAAACAATAACCACAAGACTTAACAGATAATAAATATTTATGCACTACGTAATGACAATTGGTTAAATGTTGACAATGGCTTGGTAATTGGTAATAAATAATGTAATGAGATGAAACAGCAATAAAATATGACTATATTTTATGGAGGTGCTAATGGTACAAGTCTTAGCTTGTAGGTAATTATTACGACAAAGGGATCTTTGTGATGAATGTATTACATGGGTAGGTACATACAAATTTCTAGACTTGACGATAGTAAACGGAACATGGTATGAGCAAATTATAAATTCTTTAAGCTTATCTAAACTATTATAAAACTGTAACTGAAGTGTGTCTGTACATTGAAGATATTTACAAAAAAAAAATTACGATATGGTTTTTAGGTATCCCTGACTCGAAATCAATCTTTTGTCTGTCTGTTTGTCTGTCTGTTTGTTTGTGTGTTTGTTTGTTTGTTTGTTTGTTCGCGCATCACGCAAAAACTACTAAACCGATTTAGATGAAACTTTTTTTGTTTGATAGCTTATGATCTGACTTAAAATCTGGTATATAATTTGTGCGGACGAAGTCGCGGGAAAACACTAGTTAATTATAAAGCTTAAACCTATGTAGCTTTTTCCCACGATACTCGTACGTATCGTCATGATAACCAACAGTAAAGTTTGTTTGCTAATCTAAGTAGGTACCTAGGATATAGATTTGGGTTCTCCATGATTTGGCGCAATAATTTTGCTCATTTCATAAGGTATGATTTTGCTTCCATATTCCTGATACTTTCCACTTTTTAAAGGATTTAAATCTAGCATAGCATAGCATATGCTCACGACTATATTCCCCGAGGGGGTAGTCAGAGATATTCTGAAACCTCAGAACATCCACGTTTCACCAGTGGTACCGAAACTCTGTCCAGTGGGATTTAAATCTAAAATTTATGTAACTATGGATGCAACGACAGTTTGTAACTTTTGTCATATTATTTAATTTATTTCACTTTACTATATTACTATAAAAGTTAACAATATATTTTTGTACTGTTTTTAATCTGAATAATTCTTATATATTTTCCAATCTATCTACTTATGTAACACAAAAGTGACGAATACCATGGCATGGCAAATAATTTAATTTAAATAGTACAATAGTTTTTAAATGTGGAGATTTTTAATCGGCGTCCAGATTTATTTGAATATTTAACAAAATTATAATGCTGTAAAAAAAATCTTCAATTTAATTCATAAATAAAAATTACCCAATAGTAGGTTTAAACATTTATTTTAATTCACAATTAAAAATAAAATGCTTACATAAAATAAGAGAAAGCATTTAACTTATTTCTGTAAACAATTCGTCACCTCCAAGGTAAAAAGTCTAACGCGCCATTTCACCATTTTACAGTAGAGCGGTTTAAAGTTTTTTTTTTACGAAAAAAAATCATATCTTTCTTCCTGGTAAAGACATTCTTGAATTTCTTAGACTGTATGAAAGCCAATTATGCGAGCTATGTTATGACATCTATCGATGTCAGCTAAATAAGCTGGTTTAGAAGAAAAGTGTCGCTTGAGACATTTGTCTTCGATTCGACTAGAAAATGCGGTAAGGTAAAAAGACTAACCGTTAACATTCAGTACAAAAGCAAAGTTTTCAAACGACTTATTGAGGTTTTGATGTAAACTGAACTTGTTAGCATTCTACTAAGCGCACATATTTAGTTTCTTATCAGACTGCATACAAAACTTAATAACCAAATCTTAGATGATTAAACTGTTGCAAAATACTTAAAAGGCAGCAATTAAATGTTTAGATTATGTGAAAAATACTAAGCAGACTTTTAGCTTCAGTGACAAAGACTAACTAGACGTTTTTGTGAAGTTTAATTATACTAACAGTAAATTCTCCTTCAAGAATATTATTGGTATTCTAACTAACTAGCCAGCTTATATTAAGGGGAAAACGTTGTTAGCGTTAATGTTGTCGTACAGTATAATTATGTAAGTGTTGGAAAAAAATATATTAGTTACCGAAATATAATTAATATAATTTTAGACTTCAGTTACAAAATATAATTGTAGATTTCAATTACTAATTACGTGTAATTGTTGTAAAGTAATTCAATTAACAATTACAAATTGTATAATTGTAATGCATGTACCTATGTATTCTTTAGTCTATACCTATCCTGTTTCTGCCTATGGCGTTTATCGTATACGACCCCAGACAGCTGAAATAAGGACATAATATCTTGGCATAAACAATCTCTTTTAATAATTAATAGAGCCCTAATTTTATCTAAACATAGCCATAAATGTAAACGCCTGGATTTTTATCGTGGCCTTTACTATCTTAGCAATTTTTTATGATTTCATATCCCATTTAGTAACGATCTAAATATTATCAAAATCGTATTTGGAGGTAAAACAATCATGACATAAAATAAAATACCAAAAAAAATCCTTTATTGAATTTAACAACTTGTAAACTAACAATTGCGGCATGGAGCGGATAATCATTTTTTTACGAAATGGACATGCAACATACATACTTTACATACACTCGAAAAACATAACCCTCCTGGGGCAGTCGGGTAAACAAATCACAGCATTTTGTGACATGCTTTTATTTATGGAATAAGAAGAAACCAAATTAATACCTATCCCTATGAATTTGTTATTAGGAATTACCTTAGTTTTTAACTTACCTAATTTATTAGAAAAATATTACAAAAAAGAACAAACTAAACATAAAAATTACAAATTATAACACACACACTCCATAGCGTCGCCATAAGACACAGTTTCCAACAGGCTAGAATCCTTCTCCCTCTGGATGGTGAGGCTGATTATTGCAAGGAGCTGCCAGCTCTGCGGCCACCAGAGATCTCATTGAGACGCCCCAATAGGTCTGCAATAATCGCTTTAGCCTGTGGGCCCCAAGAACCTAGCGTTTCAAAACCCAATGGCGTGAATAATATTGTAGCTGCCGGTCAGATCGCCTTACTGTCGACACTTCAGGATTTCAGCGCCCGCAGCAGCATCAGCGCTCTCGGAAGTGGCCTAGAGGTGAGACGAGGTTAGGGAGTCCACGAAAGTGGCCTGGAGGTGAGACGAGGTTAGCGTGTCCACAAAGGTCACATCTCATACCTGGTTTCTCCCCTGTCACCAAGGATTAAGCGTTAACCCGCCGGGCCTCCTGCCATCAGTGCGGATATTTGCGTGCGTGCCATTTGGTTCAGCCTTTGCCCGAATGTTCACTGAGGCAAGAGCCCGACGAATAACGTCATTCAGAGCAGTATGGCGCGGGACGCGACCGGCACTTCTCCGGCAAGAAAGTCCTTTCTGGCCTAGCCTGTCTGCAGTGGCACCACACCTGCACTGTTCGTTTGGAGGCCCAACCGGAGACCGCTAAACACAGGATGCAGTCGTCTAGTAAGGTTAAAACTATACTTACTTACTTAAAGTTAAACTTTCTTTAACTTTAACTTTATATTAGGTAACTACAGGGTGTTAACTTAAATGCGATACATACCTACCTACTTTAAGGGTTACCTCGAACCATCAAACTGAACTACTTTTACTATGGGACCAACGTTGAAATCGCTAAAAAAACGTATCTCTTAGTCACATCATACAATAAATAAATATAAAAACCTTATCTACAGGGTGAAATCGATATCATTAGCATCCTTTTTAAACGAAGAGTCTACCCATCAAACTGAACAACTTTTAAAAGCTGATTTTCTTTTGCTCCGATCGGTTTGCATATAAAAAGTTGTTCAGTTTGATGGTTAGACTCTTAGTTTAAAAGATGCTAACGATATCAATTTCACCCTGTACCTATACTATAAGCAATATTTAGAAACTTGCCATACTATGCATATGGGTCATGTAGTTTGTGATATAAGTACATCGTTCTACCGACAGTAACACGAATTATCATTAAGAGATCCGAGTAGGTGTAAAATGTATAAGTCACCCACGGGAAGACATGCATGTGGTTGTGTCAACCCTAGGTATATCCTAGGCTGGAACTAAATCAGGCAGGGCTGTAGCTAGTAGTAGTAAAGGGTAGGGTATTGAAAGATTAAGGTAGGGTGGAAGGAAAAGGCTACAGTAATTGGGACATCGAATTGAAAATATTTTTTTGGACCTTCAACTGAACCATGATTGGACTGCGTGCGAACCACAACTTTTAACATATTCGGTATTGCACCATTCATTTGACAGACGTACACCTGTCCGTCTCGTGAAGCGAAGCGAGGCTGCGTAGCGGAGAAACGGAGAAATATTAACCAACAGGATTGCATAATATCTCTGCTCCTGGTTTATTGGTTAATATTTCTCCGTTTCTATGCTCCGCAGCCTCGTTCCGCTTCAGTGAACAGGCACCCTTAGAGCCGTTTGCAACAGATTGCTCAAATGTTAAAGGCTGTAAATGCAAAGTGAATAAGTGAAGGTTAGCGAGATACGGAATTAAATTGCAATGTGATTAGAACTGAAATTGGATTAGGATTGAACTTCGATGTTTTAAAGCGCAATCGCCTTCCAGATCGGGCCGTAAAAAGACAAAATGTATTTTCTGTTTTGGTGTGCAATAAAATATAATTTAATTGAAATAATTATAATAGAAAGAAAGAAAGAATAATGAGGCCCGCATGCGTCCCGCAGGCCACAAGTTTGTCATGCCTATGATAGAGGTTATTAATAAAGCCCCATGCAGGAACCTTGGTACGTACCTACGCGTTGTGTAACTGTTAAGTCGTTTCTATTACTTAGACCTACCACATACATACATACGGAATTGCGAATCAAAATTGTGATTTTGTATAGGATTTGGCACCGCCGCAATTCCGAACGGAATTATAAAGCGGGAAAATTCATGCGAATCGTAACCGTAATTCGAAATTCCGTATGTGTGTGGTGGACCATAAAATTTAATTTTAGAGAAGGTAAATCACATTTATTGGTATATCTTTATATTATACTAGAGGACCTCGGCGAACCCTTAAAATCTTCCCGACACACTTGGCCGTTTTTTATAGCCTATGTTAATCACTGATAATGTAGCATTCTAATGGTGAAAGAATTATTCAGATCGGTCCAGTAGTTTCGGAGCCTATTCATTACAAACAAACAAACAAAAAATCAAATCTTTCCTCTGTATCCTAATATTAGTATAGGATACATATTATATAGATAATTCTAATGTCCGTGTGCATGTCACTGAACTACTCCTAAACGGGTAGACTGATTTTAATGATTTCTTTTTGTGTGTTTGAGTGGGTCTCTCTCTCGATTGTAAATTTAAAAATAAATCAGTTCTATTCTATTCTATTTAGATTGAACTCGTAGGTGACGCTGCAATCGGGCTCTATGGGGAAGCTCGTTGTATTTAGGCTAAGAATAAGAATGTATAGAAATGTAAATCAAGCTTAAAATGTGGCACCAAAAAAACTGTACCGTGTTCTAAATTTGTTCTTTAAAATCTGTACCTTGCCACCAAAACTTATGCGACATGGTCATTTATCATTAGGTGCCAAAATTATGTCGATTTTGTTTGGAGTTACTCTTCTATAGTTATTCTTATTCTTTAGTATGTAGGTACACACGTATTTATATACTTAACCGTTACTTGTCAGTATTTCCTCCCCGGCTTTCGGAACAACAAAAAACTGCTGTTGCATACATTTGAGTCGATTTGGTATTGCAGTTGCTCTGAACGGTTTGCTCTTATAGTAAAAAATGACAGTTTGATGGGTAGAGTACCTATGTTGTTTAATGGTTAATGATACTTTTCCTTAGATCCTGTATAATATAACCTACCTGGGTACAGAATATGTTTACTTTTGTATTTCCTGAAGAAAGTCAGAGCTATTCTAATAAAACCGACCAAGTGCGAGTCGCACTTCCTGCGCAGGTAGCCCTTTTATGCCTAAAGATTTTGTTTTTGCATTGAAGGCATTTCAAGAACTTTGCCGGCCATTATACCTAACCTTCCTACTTATAGGTTTTCATGCAACTGAACAGGCCTCCTTACCTCCCCACAGTCACTTGAGTAGATCCCTAGAGGACAAGCTCTCTAACAACGTCGAAAATGCATACTTATTCCATTGACGTACTATAGAGGAGAGACACCGAGACTGAATTTTTTATATCACGCATATAAGCTAATTGGTGCAATAACCTTACTTTACACACCGCGACACTGCTCCCAGTATGCGCCCCGCACTGCGGATTTGGTGTACAGATTTTGTTCGCCTTGTCTGCTCTATACAGGTATTATTACTTTATACCTGCCTCCGTGGGGAGGCCTTTGCCCAGCAGTGGGACATTGAAGAGGCTACGTAAAAAAAAAAAAAAAAAAAAAAAAACCTGCCTCCGTAGTTTAATGGTTAAGAGCATTGAGCTCTTTACACGGAGGTCGTGGGTTCAATTCCCACAGGGGACACCTAGTGATAGGTCACTTTGTGCGTTTTTCCCCTGTTGGTTTGGCCATTGCAGGCTGAATCACCTGATTGTCTGAAAGGAAAGATAATTCCGTGCTTCGGATGGCACGTTAAGTCTTTGGTCCCGGCTACTATCTCTGGAGGTAGGTAGTCGTCGTTACATAAAAACCACGTCAAGGGCCATAAGGCGGTCTGAAAAAACTCTGACACCAGGGCTTGCCCACACCATAAGAAGAACACTCTATACATTCTTAATTAGTTGATAAGACTATTGAAACTTCTTAATAGTTTCTACTCTAAAGACCATTTATTGAAACGTAAATTGATAGTTATAAGTATATATAAAATGTATATGTGGATGCTTGTAAATGGCAAATGGTTTGTTATTCTAAATACACTACATTGTAAAAGAGGCTGTCAGCATCCCGACTAATATAAAATAAATTAAAATAAAATAAATATGCTGACACTTTTGTAAGGGGATGATCAGACCATCAGACTGAACAGCTTTCTCTATGGGACCACCATCGTAATCGCTTAAAAAAACTTTGCCATACATTTGGCTCGAGTAGGATTGTAGTTTTGTATGGAAGAGCAAATTTTTTTTCGTGATTTCGATGTTGGTGCTATAGAGAAAGTTGTTCAATTTGATGGTCTGATCATCCCATTAAAAAATTGTCAGCATAGGGTGAGTTCAGAACATGAAACTAAACAACTTTCCCTAAGGAACATGGGTCGAAAAACGTCCCAAACCATCAAACTGAACAACTTTCACTATGGAGCCAACTCCAGGAGGCACAATCAATTCGCCACCCGTTGTTTTGCAAATCCATTTATTTTTGCAGACAAAGTACGTAGTAAACGGATTTCAACCTTATAAGTTTACAATAAAATATAGATTACCATAACAAAAACGTGATTATTCTTAGGACATGGATTACGTGTAGAATAGTAAAAAGTAGTAGTCTAGTAAAATTTCATTTACATTTCGTACGTAAGTAGATACTAGTAGATTAACTTGCTAGACCAAGGTAATATTTTTCTTCTTATTCTTATGTCTTTTACTAACCATATTCAATCATTACTTTTTGAGTGGTTTAAAATGGATAATATACCAGAAGAATGCTAAATGTATTGTGGACTATTCACTAAACGTATTTGAATGTAATCTTATCAGTTTAAGAATAATACTAATCGTATCTAAAAATTCAACACAGGGTGGGCACGATTTACTAAGCTACATAACACTCAAGATTATTGGTATGCACAAAGTTCTAAAGCGCCAACATAAGATAAATTTAAAAAATCGCAAATGACTAACCAACCACCAACTAAAAAATATCGATAAGGTAAACTTACTAACGTAGAAAAGGTGGAAAAAAGCGTCGGTTCAGTCATTTGTCATCCAAATTTAGGGGGTTTTCACAATTCTGAAGCGCCAAAAAAGTGCTTAGATCTCTACGAAACCTAGACAGATCGACGGAGAAAAATCAGCTGATTCCAATGATATATATAACTCAATTTGGGCCAAATGGCGCGTTAGACTTTTTACCTTGGAGGTGACGTATTTATAATTAGGCGAGTAAATATGTACAAAAATTATGTAGCAATATTTGCCGCAATCGTAATTGAACAAGCCCTAATAAATCAATGCTAACACTTTTGTATAAGGCGCCATACACACCAAAACCGCTAATATTTTGACAGAATCTTTGACTATTTATTATAAGGACTAGCCTTGCGGTAGTATTTCCCTTCTGCCACGGTTTAAGAACAATTGATCATGTGCATTTACATTCAATTTTATACCTTATCACTTAACGAGACAGCCTTTAATTGCGAAACAATAAATTTATTCGAACTTAGAACGTTTGGGGTTCACACGACACGAGACTACTTTTCATGATTTTTATAGAATTCTAAGTTGCGGATTTCATGTTACCTCGCCCCCCGCTAAAAGTGGCAGAAATGTTTGTTAGTAGAAGTACACGCGTAACTAGTCCTCATATAAGTAGTCAAAGGACAGAATAGATAATTCCTACGCAATTTATCTCATCGGTATGATTGTTTTTTAAATCTTTTTGAGGGCACTTTTAAATCTGCCTTTTTAGAAACGTTGATTGTATATCTCGTTTTTTTTTAACGAAGGCTGCTTCACATAAAAAGTGTGATAAGTACTAGTAAATCTTAGTTAATGAACAATATTAATATCGAATGTTTATCGCTCAATCATGCGCAGACGCAGAGGGCCGTCTGGTGCGTACATGAATGTGACGGCATAATCCAGGGGCTCGTGGTGGTATTCCAATCTGTACCGGCGTATCAACTGTAACATAGATAGTAAAAGGTTTATACGACTAGAAATACTCACAGTGTTTTAAAATTTTTATCATCATCAGCTTATACAGGGTGAAATTGATATCATTAGCTTAGCATCCTTTTAAACTAAGAGTCTATCAATCAAACTGAACAACTTTTACTATGGGAGTAAACCAATTGGAGCAAAAAAAAATCAGCTGTCCAATACATTTGAGTCGTGTAGGCAGCGGCGGTGGGTGCGGTTTAGTATGGCAGATTTTTTTTTGCTCCGATTGGTTTGCTCCCATAGTAAAAGTTGTTCAGTTTGATGGGTAGAGTCTTTGTTGAAATGGATGCTAATGATATCAATTTCACCCTGTATAAAGAATTTGGTAAAACTATAACATGGTGATAGGGTATACTGTGAGCGTTCTACCCGTTCCGTCAAAGTCTTTGTTACCTCAAAACGTCGTTCCAGAAGTTATTGGCTCACACTTCTATTCTACTTTTATCTAAATTATACACTTATTCCAGAGATAAGTGATACAAAACGATAGTGTATTATACCTTAGCCAATAGGACTTGAATCTCAAGATCAGCAAACCGCCGACCCAGACAGATCCTGGCTCCAAAGCCGTAAGGTAAGGAGGCGAAGGGATGCAGCCGTCCATCTGCCTCCAGCCAGCGTTCCGGCTTGAACTCTAGTGGGTCGGAGACGAACTGCTCCATGTTGCCTGTCACTATCGTGGGGAATACCACCTGAACCTGAAATCACAAAAAATGCTTAAGGGGCCATAGGTCCGGACGAATATTTTCTATGAGAAACGCGATTGCCGAGCGCTCCGAAAATTGTGTGCGTGAGCCGTATTTTCGAATAAAAACAACTAACCAAAGTACTTTTTCTAGATTTTATTTATGATTGCACTAGTTAAACTAATGGTGAATATGTGAGTATAAATACCAAGAATCGGAAACTATTTAAAGTTCTTCTAAACCGAGAAAAATGTTTAAAAATGCATGAAAATACGTCATCTTTGTGACGATTTTCTATCGAGTGAAGTAATTCCAATCGTGTATTAAGTTGATGATTGCACTAGATGAACTATCCAAAAATACTGAGGTATGACTTTAGTTTCGGAACATGGTATAAATCTAGTCGTAAAATGAAAAATAAAAGATGCCTCCGAGATATTTCCACCTACTATTACGTCTTAAAAACTTGAAAGAATAAAGTTCTTCCGTTGAGTAGATGCAATGTAATTACTCATTCAGTTTGATTGCAATCCTGGAGAAGAAATTTGCACGTCAGGGTTGTAAGAGTTTTCTCAATGCCCAGATCGTGCACGGTTATACCTGCTTAGTTTATTTAGGGTGGAGAGTAAATATTAAATATATAACATAAACATAGTTCAAAGATGCAAAAGAATATCGACGTTGAAGAAAAAGAAAGAGAACTGTTTTATTTGGTGTTTTAAAGGGGCCCAATTGCATTCAGTTTATCATTATTGTCCACTGCTGAACATAGGTCTCTCCCAAGGCGTACCACAAAACACTCTCCTGGGCCTTCCTCATCCAGTCGCTCCCCGGCACCTTAGGTCGTAGGTCCAGCGGACCTCGGGGCGTCCCACACTACGCCTGCCAGTTCATGGTCTCCACTATAGAACGCTGACTCCTCATCGGTTGTCAGTGCTTCGGCAGATATGACCAGCCCATTGCCACTTCAGCTTCCTAATTTACTGAGCTATGTCAACCACTTTAGTTCTCTCACGTAACACCTTATTTTTGATGGGATCTCCGAAAGAAACACAAAGCATAGCTCTGTCCAAAGCTCGCGGTGTAACTTAATTTTGTAGACATTTATATAGTTCATCAAAGATCGTTAATGATTGTCATGGATTATAGACTAAACTATGGAAATTTTATATTTACTTACACCCTTAGGAATGTGATATCCACAAATAACATCATCTTCTTGTAATGTTCGTCCGTTTCCAATCACTGTTGAATACATTCTGAAACATCAAGATATTTTTGAATATAATACATTTCGCTATATAGTCAGAGGATATAAAATATTGTTTTTACTAAAATTGAAATATTCATTGCATTTAAAAGTTTAAGCGTAGTCTGTAAGTACGATTAAATCAGTAGCTACGAGAAGCTTTAGAATGAGTCCTTTGTTGAAGTATACCATCATCAACCTTTGTCAACCCAATAAGCATCCTTCCTTATCCTCTGATAGGCATCCATTGCTTTCAAACTTGGCAGTCAGTAATTTAAATTGTAAAGAAAAATGCATGTTCGTAATCAAAATATAAAGAATTTGTTCACATTTTTCACTGACCTAAACACTTCCCTAACGAAAGCCTTAGTGTAATGCAATTTGTCCAGATCAGCATATGAGATTGGTTTGCTGGGATCAGGGAAAACTCTTCTGATCTCCTCAGCCATCTTCTCTTGTTGCTTGAGTCTTGTTGCTGTTTGGTATAATATGGAGCATACTGCCATGGATATCTGAAATTAAGAACAGAATTAGGAAATAAAAAGTCCTCATAAAAGGATAAAAGGTCCTCATAAAGATCATCAGCCTGTCGTCTTCCACTGCTGAACATTTGCCTCTCCTAAGGCACACCACATAATGAAATATGAAGATGATGCAAATAATTGGTAGTGGTATCAAAAAGTTTGTTATGAATGTTCTTAGATGATTTTAATCAATAAAACAAGTTGGTTAACATATTAACAGTGGGCAACCCAAACTGGGCCAGCAATAGTATGGTACACTCCCTCTCAACTTCTTTAATTAAAGACCTTTGCATTGCAATGCTGTAAGCTTCTTCCGGCTTCTTTCTTAAAATAAATATCATCTCTAACACTAATTTAGCTTCAAGAACCACCTGATGAAGAATGTTTAGAAGGTAAGTCACGAGAAAGAGGACATATATCTAATCTTACCGTATCAATGCCAACAAGTATCAGGTCAAGAGCCATGATGGTGGCTATCTTGGGATCTCCTTCGCTTTTCAATACTCTCTCCAACAAGGACAGGTCATCTTCCGAAGTCACCTTCTTAGTCTTCAGCCGCTCCAGAGCTTCGTTGATGTATTTAGAGCAGAGTCTGGAATTAAAAAGAAACGTTGCGTTTTTACTAATTCTATTTTGAACTCTGAGACTGAAACTCGTGATAAAATCGCTTATTCTTGTCGGGATTAATAAATACGGCCCTTTCGCGCTTCGGGTGGTAAAAATATAGGTACTGCAAATACTTTTTAAAGCTAACTATATAGGTATAGTAGTTGTAGCAAAAGTTTACCCTTAGCATTATTTGGATGGCTTGCATTGTTCAAGATATAGTATCAAACTTAATGGCGGACAGAACATGTGTAACAATACCATGGTGTCCCAGATCCTTCTCTACCGGTTTATTCCTTTCGCAATTAAATGTTAAGTAGAGGCCTTTTTATCCGACTTCAGACAAGGAGGTCCTATGTATTTTTTTAAGTGTTTGAGATCATAATCGTCCAATTCAAATTGGTAACTTACTCAACAAAGAAGTTCATGTTGTTCACGTATTTAGTCCAAAGCGGAGTGGGAATGTATCGCCAGTAAGGCGCCTTCAGTTCCAATACTGCGACGTTCCTCAGGGCGAACTTGGCTGCGTCAATGATACGCTGGGGTTCAGATTCGCTTGTGATATCCGACGATAAGCACCCCAGTCTGACGTCGAGCGCCACGCGGCCGATACCTGCAAATGAAAGATAGATAGCGTTGTCGGGTTTACCATTTAGTTAATTATCTTGTACACACGGCAACACATCAAGGTATACAAAACAAACATAAGCTGGCCGCGCGATCTTATACATGACTCTACCTACGCGCGGCCAGCTTATTTTGTTTTTGCGTAGCTTGATGTGTCGCCGTGTGTACACAATTTTTGAAAGTGGGTTACTTATAGTCAGCATTCGAAATATGGATGAAACACGGATAGCACACGGATTTTATTTGTTTATTTTATAATACCACATAGTACTCTGTGATACCACTGATTTCAGGAATAAAAGTATTAAACTCGAGAGAACCCCGGGGGTTGTCGCAGGAAAATTTATTGTGAACACGCCTTCGTCATAGCATCTTAAATATATTCTAAGATAAATGTTAAAACTCGTTGCGACAATAGGTGCTAGCCTCAAAACAGAATGCCCCAGAATGCATGGAATCCAGTACTTATAAACTCGTAGACAAAATTAAGAAACTAATTAATTAAATCATAACACTGATGATCACGTTCGTAAAAGAAGTTCGTTCATTGGTAAAATTTTATTTTGACGGTGCTAAAGTTGTATAAATCGATGGTCTAGAAGACAAACGTGCTAATTGCAGATCTAGCAATTGTTCAGGAGAAGCGTTTTTATTATTTCAAAAGTTCAATATGCCAAAACTTAAAACTGTGCATAGGAATCGTGTACTTATATACCGCCTATACTTAGCTAGGGTATTTATCTTTATTGATTTTAACATAAATATAAAATATGAATTTTCAAAAGATACTGTAAAAATATCAAAATTCTAAAAAAAGGCATCACTTACTACTTTTGTACACAAACAATATGTTTAATTGTGCATTTAACACTTTTGTGTATATTATGAGCTTTTGTATTTTAGAAGAATTTACTGCAATTTTATTAAGAAACAGACTAAATATTAAAATTTTCTTTTTTATTAAGCGAATCACACATTAACCGTAAGTATTAACTATCATTATTAAGTAAAATTGAGAACCTAAAGTTTCAAATGCAATAAGTAACAAAAGCACTTAGCGTGTTTGTCAAAAAAGTCAAATGTTCTAAATCTCTTTAGCATTATTTGTTGTTTATATTGGTAGGCAATAACAGTCATTAATATTCTTGGCTTCAACATGGTGTCCCATCCCATACAAATTAAATTTTAGTTTAAAAATGGCAATATATGGCGTTATGGTATCGATTTGTAATTAATGTTTACGTAAACGTGTAAATTGTTACTAAAAGTACATGATCTGACTAAAAAAAAATCTCATGAGCCTCGGAAAATCAAGCAATTTACTTTGCCCGAAGACTGCCCGAGTTACGGCAGTCGCGTTTCATTGTTTGACGTTGGGCATCTGTACTGTATAGTATTATATAATCTGTGGCTTCAACTTGACTTCACTTGCTATAAATGTACACATACTGATTAGACCGAAAGAGACGCAATTATGGCATTTGGGTAAGTGCAACCGGTAGAGCATGCTCATTTAATACATTTGGCATTAAAAAGTAAAAATATCAAAATTTTGCACTTAGCACATTTGTCTTCTAGACCATCGAAATTATTTCAAGAGTTCCGCTATGATCACAGCGGATAATTTTATCTAATACCTAATGTAAAAAATCTGTTGTTTGCACAAATAAGCAGGTGCCAATGTTGTTTAACTAATTTTGCATAGCTCCAAAGCAAACACGATTGTGTGCATAGCAAATTACCCAAATTTTGCTAAAAATGTTTTTTTAAAAGAAAGAGCTTTAGAGTGAATCTATTACCTACTTTTAAAAGGGTAAACAGTTACTTTAGCGGTGATTATCCCAAGATGCTGAGCAACTTTTTCTTTTCTATTCTATTTTTATTTAATGGCGTTTCCTGTTAGATTTCGCCAGTGTCAAGTTATTTGAGGGAGTGTCTATCCAATCTCGAGGATTGTTTTTGAGTAAGAACAACTGAGAAGGATTTTGAAGCCTCGTGGCAGGCTGAGACGCGAACCGCGCGAACACCACGCGAGAGACAATTGTTCGAGGCAAACCCTGCAAAGTGACTCTCCAACTTTTCCTATAAATTTTTTCAAAACAAAAAGCTTGAAAAGTAGATTTTTTCTTTTCTAATTTGCCTTTGTTGCTTTGGGAAAGTTGTTCAGTATTAAGACTACAATCAACCATTAACTGTCTACCCTAACATTGAAAAACATTGCACTACACTATGACCCTTGATGATACTGCATCAAACACGTATCCAATTCGTGGGATTTATCTCCCTCTCCCCCCTCCCTGAAATCAAAATATTTGTATAGTGCTTTCTTTTAAGTACCTATAGTGCATTCCAAATATGGACGATATGATTTTCCGATTCCTATTTAGCTTTCTGGCCAATTCTGCTAAGCAAATATAATTTATTTATCAGTAAGATGTACTATCTGACATATCTTGGACGTTACTAAAGCTGTTCTAAGAATAAGTGAGAGGAAGTGTTTCAAATCTCTGTTTCTGTAATTCAAAATGGCCTTAAATTTTCGTTGCTATTTGGAATGGAGTAAATATTGTTATTTTTTGTGAACATGAATGTGTCGTCGTCCCCCGAAACAAGAGTCTATGAACGTGCTTATACTGTATGCAAGACAGCTGGTGGTTGTACCTAGTAATATTTCTGATCACTCCGTATGGGAACCGGATCATGGGTTTATGGGTTTATGTAGGTGTATGTGTGTAATATAGGGTCCTTCTCAATATGTTTTTTTAAGGGGATGATCAGACTGTTAAACTGAACAACATTCTCTATAGGACCAAAATCTAAATCGCGAAGATCAGCTGTTCCATACAAAACTGTAAACTTACTCGAGCCAAAATATATGGGACAGCTGTATTTTTTCGCGATTTTGATATTGGTCCCATAGAGGAAGTTGTTCAGTTTGATGGTCTGATCATGCTCTTAAAAAACTGTCAGCATATTATGTTGGACTCTGTATTACCTTGATATCTGTTAATGGTAATGACTAATACCTAGTAGGTACAGCATTGCTCAGGGAGCAGTTACTGCTTTTTACTGCGGACTATTGGAGGGAGGGACCACGAAGGGTCTACCGATCTATAAGTGAATGAACTTAAGGCGTATCAGCCGTGGACCACTCTCCTCTCACTCACACTCCATACTAATCTATGAGAAAGAGCGCGTGGCTCCGGTCA
The DNA here is from genome assembly GCA_963693445.1 of Agonopterix heracliana. Classification (NCBI taxonomy): domain Eukaryota; kingdom Metazoa; phylum Arthropoda; class Insecta; order Lepidoptera; family Depressariidae; genus Agonopterix; species Agonopterix heracliana. The sequence continues at coordinate 9,853,796 of OY856321.1, forward strand.
GAATTTTGCTGTTTTCTTTGAAAAATTCGATGATTTTTTATTAATTTCGAAAAAGTAATAAAACCACATCATTCTAAATTGTATTGTGAACAATATAGTAAATTTTCATTTTGTTCCGATTAAAAATGTAAGAGTAAAATGGTTACAACTGGAAAAAAAGGGGTGACTTTAGAGTCCCTTTTCTTCGGTTTTATTCATTAAAATCGATTTCTAGAAAAAGCACATCACTTCTCATATCCTGTAGATGGTTCAGTTTAAATTTCAGCTCAAAAAGTGCCATAGTTAATGAATAAAATGGTTACAAAATTACCCAAAACCGGCAGGTAGCCCCTTAAGCAACCGACCTAGGGGCACCCAGAGGGGTACGGACCTCGGCATAGGACGTTGCTGGGGCTACACGGCGGATTGGGTAGCGGGGATCGGTAAGATTGATATCTGTACTTACATTCAAGAGACCACCTATGAATATCATTGTCGAATTCATGTGGCAGATCTCCATTCTCATCCCTGGCATTCTCCATGTATCTGATGAAGTCCTCGGTGACCATCTCTATGGGCGCGACGTACTTCTTCACAGTCTGAGGCTGCAGTATCGGTCTTTGGACCTTGGACCGGAATCTGCGCCATTTTTCACCGTGCCTGGAGAAGATGAAAAAGAACGGTTAACTACATAACGCACATTATGAAAACATTTTACGTCTACGTGTGTAACTAAAGCACCGTAAAGTACTTTTTCACCTCACAAGCTCGGAAAGATTCTGTTTATCGTTCGAAATCTGAGTGCAAAAGTGTATTTTATCCGCTAGCGTGCAAAGAGTTTTTGAAATTCGAATTTGTCTATTCAATATTTTTGTATACCGCCAATGCACTGAAAATGCTTAATAACTATTTCATGACACTGGCCAGCACGAAAATAAAAACTTTTTGAAATGTTCTTTTTAGCAATTCACTTTTTTTCCTCGCTGTTGTGAGGTGAAAAATTGTGTGTTGCGCTCGGCTGCAAAGTTATTCTGCGTCTCGTACCTTTGAAACCTTCGCTAAACGCTCAGGATTCTATTATTTGAACCACTCGCTTTGCTCGTGGTTCAATCCTAGAATCCTTCGCTTGCTCAGGTTTCAATAAAAGTACTCGCGCCAAAAAGCAACTTTGCAGCCTAGCATAACAAATAACTATTAGTAGTAAATACTAGTAGGTACTTTAAAATTAGAACACAAAAGTGCTGTTTCTAGCCACCCCATCCCGTAGGATTATGGTCGTAAAATTATTACACAAAGTAAATTAAAAAAAAAACTGTTTGTCACTATTACAATGAAAATAAAAACCAGCCAAGTACGAGTCGGAATACTCGCGCAACAAGGGTTCCGTACACCAACTGAATATGGTTACATAAAAAAAAACTATTAACTGAAAAGATAAAAACAAGCTCCTTAAATCAGCTATAATAACTTTGCTTGAGCAAATTAATACAATTTGAATGTTATTTCTCATTAGGTAAGTAATGCAGGCGGGGACAAAGAAAAATGACCTATTTGTTGGTTATTGGTTTGTCCCCGCCTGCAATACCTGCCTAATAAGTAATAACCAATGATCGGAATCTCGGGGCATTTTTTGAGCATACAAGTTTGGATACGCCTTGATTTCCCGGAAATATCCGGATTTAATAAATATGGATAAAAATTTCACGGGATTTATTGGGATTACCTATTTAGATGTCAAGAGACGTTTTTTTAAATCAAGAGTATTAGCAGCGCATACTAGAGGCCGCGACTTTAAAACACGCCGCCTGGTACCTTTAACATGTACCGCACTTAGGTAAATATGTTGACCGTTATTAAACAATGATATTAAGTAACTAGATTCGTAGTTAGGGCACCAAAGCGTTGCCACTTCGAAGATGTCTGCAGGCTTCTTTGACTTCAGTTCAGGCGTTTATCTATGGTGAGCGGACATATCCGTGACGTTTAAATTAAGCTACCAAAATGGGGAAATGCGCCGTAAAAATTTGAAAATCACAGTCGGAAAAGAATAATAAAGGAAGTGGTGTTACTTTTCACAAGTAAGTTTACTATATTTTGTCAAAATAACATTAAAAAACTAAATAAATTTTTCACGCATTGTTTTTGCCATCAGTGTTACAAGTAAATACGATTTTGATTTTCCCACACTGTTGGGAGTTTCGGTACCCTCTTCGTTATTTCATACAGGGTTAAGTTTTAATCAGTCCGGATAACTTCACCATTCATTCCCCTAATCAAACTGAACAACTTTCACTATTGAGCCAACAACGAAATCGTGAAAACAAAATCAGCTGTTTCATACAAAACTGCAGTACCGACCGACTCGACTCAAATGTATTGGACACCTGATTTCTTTTTTCGTGATTTTGAAGTTTACACCATAAATAAAATAATTAAATACCTAAATAATAAAAATCTTTATTTGCATAGTGAAAGTGAAGAGATTACAATATGGTGATGTTATCCGATCTGGGCTGATTAAACATCAACCCTGTATAATATGATATGTTACTTAAAGTTTCATTATACCTAAATCTGTTCAGAACACACAGAGCCTACATATTCAAGTTTAGAATTCAGGTAATAAATTCATTAAATTCAGTAATTAATTCTGGGGAAATTATTTCTAACCACTGGCAACTGTGGCCGTATTTACTGACGTTTTTAAAATAATAACGTCTTTCTCATTTCGTCGTAATTTTTTTGACGGCAGAAGAAACGAGACAAATATAGTTTACTTTGGCGTATTTATCGATTTCCAAGCTACATCTTTGAAACTCTGAAGTGGTTGCGCATTTTTGAGTATTGTTTTCTAGAAGCTATCCCTCTAGTATTGTATAAGCTCACTGTTATTAAATCACCCAGGGCAAAATCTCAATAAAATCAGTCGTTTAACCAATTTCAATGTTATTATTGGATCCCAAATTACTTTTTCGAGATTTCGTTACCATATAAAATAATGTTTTGGTGCCGTTGTAGTTGGCCGTCTAATTAAAATTCTCTAAAAATGTTTAAAATGTTGGGACTTGGGAGTAAAATATAACGATAATTTCATTAAAATTTAAGTTTGTGGCATCGTTGGCCAAATTGAATTGCTGCATAGAAGAGGTTTCCCCACGCCCCAAAAAAAAAATGCATCACGCAATTTTTTGGTGATTTTTTTAGTGTTTTTCTCAAAAAAGTTTCAATCAAAGTCAGCATTTAAGCTGGAATAAAAAGAAAAGTTGTGTGTACAACACACATTTTTTATTTTTATTTGAATGTCTGATGTTGTACGGTTCTATACACATTCAAATTACATGGATGCGACCTCAAATTTTTTTTATTGACCTTAATTTTATTCGGAAGAAGAAAAATAAAATTAACAACACAACTTTGAGTTACACTTAAAAATAATCTAAAAGCGCTCGAGATCTTCTATTTTTTAAAAACTAATTTATGTTGATAGAACCGTACAACATCAAACATTCAAATAAAAAAAAATGGGTGTTGTACACACAACCTTTTCTTTTTATTCCAGCTTAAACGCTGACTTTCGAACTTTTTTTTTGAGAAAAACACTAAAAAAAAATCACAAAAAAATTGCGTGATGCATAATTTTTTTTGGGGCGTGGGGAGACCTCTTCTATCAATTAAGTATCGTTTTATTTTACTCCCAAGTCCCAACATTTTAAACATTTTTAGAGAATTTTAATTAGACGGCAAACTACAACGGCAACAAAACATTATTTTATATGGTAATGAAATCTCGAAAAAGTAATTTGGGATCCAATAATAACATTGAAATTGGTTAACCTGTGGGGACTTGCCATAGATGTCAACACCCACAAGTTATAGCAAAGAAGCTAACAGATGGCGATACCGTCGCTCTCAGAAATATGCTCCATACAAAGACAACGTTCACCTTAAATACGTAACTCGTAACCTACTACAAATAAGGTTCACAATCAAATGCGAGACATAAATCGCGCAAGAGAAATAATCACAGAGATTCGATATATATACAAGGTCCAACTAAGAACTGTTGGACCACGGCCGGTCCCCAGGCTTCACACTAAGCCTGGTGGAAGATCTTCCCTTTTCAATGGAGGAACATTCCCAAGTAGCACCTCCATAAACCGACTGATTTCATTGAGATTTTGTCCTGGGTGATTTAATAACAGTGAGCTTTATACAATACTAGAGGGATAGCTTCTTACAAACAATACTCAAAAAAGCGTAAAACCACTTCAGCAGAGTTTCAAAGATGTAGCTTGGAAATCGATACATACGCCAAAGTAAACTATGTTTGTCTCGTTTCTTCTGCCGTCAAAAAAATTACGACGAAATGAGAAAGACGTTATTATTTTAAAAACGTCAGTAAATACGGCTACAGTTGCCAGTGGTTAGAAATAATTTCCCCAGAATTAATTAGTTAATTTAATGAATTTATTACCTGAATTGAACTTGAATATACAGGGTCCAACTTAATATGCTGACACTTTTTTAAGGGGATGATCAGACCATGAAACTTAACAACTTTCTCTATGGGACCACAATCGAAATCAAGAAAAAAATTATCCCATACAAAACTGCAAACCGACTCGAGCCAAATGTATGGTACAGCTGTTTTTTTTTTCGCGATTTCGATGTTGGTCCCATAGAGAAAGTTGTTTAATTTGATTGTCTGGAGTGCGATTTTTGAATCTTATTCGCAGAGCTCAGCAGTTGAAAATGTCAAAATTACTATGAAGATACGCATCTTGCTTATTCGACTTTAAAAAATCGCACTCCTGAAGTATGATTTTTGAAAGTCAAATCAGCAGTTGAAAGATGCATATCTCCATAGAAATTTTGACATTTTCAACAGTTGAATTCATCGAATGAGATTCAAAAATCGCACTCCTGATCATCCTCTTAAAAAAGTGTCAGCATATTGATTATAGGCTCTGTGTGTTCTGACCAGAGTTAGGTTTAGAAATAATTGATGATTCATTTTAAAAATGTGTAGGTACCTCGATTTCCTACACACATTTTTTACTTCGATCGTTGTTATTTTGTAAAAGAGATCCTTGGCTACTCCATCCCGAGATGTGAAAACCACGGGGTCAGGTCCGGGGACCGTGCGGGTCGAGAGATGGGTCCCCGGATTATTAGATTAGAAATACACATCTGACAACCTCAAAAAAATAAAACAATTAACATACCAACATAAACAGGGGCACGTTGGCAATTAACTGTCAGAAATCGCGTTTTTTCAAAAATATAATAAAAATTGCATTTAAAAATCAACAATCAGACTTCGTCTAAGACATGTATGGCTCAAAATGTTCTAAATGGTGTCAACTATCATCCCCTTAAATATTTGCACCCCGCTTCCAAACACCCTGTATATCATATTATACAGGGTTGATGTTTAATCAGCCCAGATCGGAAAACGTCACCATATTGTAATCTCTTCACTTTCACTATGCAAATAAAGATTTTTATTATTTAGGTATTTATTTATTTTATTTATGGTGTCAACTTCGAAATCACGAAAAAAGAAATCAGCTGTCCAATACATTTGAGTCGAGTCGGTTGATACTGCAGTTTTGTATGAAACAGCTGATTTTGTTTCCACGATTTCGATGTAGGCTCAATTTTGAAAGTTGTTCAGTTTGATTAGGGGAATGAATGGTGAAGTTATCCGGACTGATTAAAACTTAACCCTGTATGAAATAACGAAGAGGGTACCGAAACTCCCTACAGCGTGGGAAAATCAAAATCGTATACAAGGTGTTACAAAAATACAAATAAACTTTTAAGGGGGTGGTGTAGACCATCAAACTGAACAACTTTCACTGTGGGACCAATATCGAAATCGCGAAAAAAAAAATTGATGTTCCATACTCTGCAAATCGGCTAGAGCTAAAATATGTATGGGACATCAATTTTTTTTTTCGCAATTTCGATGTTGGTCCCATAGAGAAAGTTGTTCAGTTTGACGGTCTAAACAACCCCCTTAAGAGTTTTTAAAATGTATTCTTACTTATGAAACACCCTGTATGTATACTTGCAACACTGATGGCAAAAACAATGCGTGAAAAATTTATTTAGTTTTTTAATGTTATTTTGACAAAATATAGTAAAATTACTTGTGAAAAGTAACACCACTTCCTTTATTATTCTTTTCCGACTGTGATTTACAAATTTTTACGGCGCATTTCCCCATTTTGGTAGCTTAATTTAAACGTCACGGATATGTCCGCTCACCATAGATAAACGCCTGAACTGAAGTCAAAGAAGCCTGCAGACATCTTCGAAGTGGCAACGCTTTGGTGCCCTAACTACTAATCTAGTTACTTAATAATATCATTGTTTAATAACGGTCAACATTTATTTACCTAAGTGCGGTACATGTCAAAAGTACCAGGCGGGTGTTTCAAAGGCGCGGCTTATAGTATGCGCTGCTAATACTCTTGATTTAAAAAAACGTCTCTTGACATCTAACTAGGTAATCCCAGTAAATCCCGTGAAATTTTTATCCAAATTTATGAAATCCGGATATTTCCGTGAAATTCAAGGCGTATCCATACTTGTATGCTCAAAAAATGCCCCGAGATTCCGATCACTGGTAATAACATTCAAATTGTATTAATTTGCTCAAGCAAAGTTATTATAGCTGATTTAAGGAGCTTGTTTTTATCTTTTCAGTTAATAGTTTTTTATGCAGTCGGGTTTTTTGTTTTTCTAAATAATTTAGTTTATTTCATACTTTTTAGTCTTGTGTCAAAATGGTTGCATAAAAATACTATAATATCTATATATATAATTGGAATCTGCTCTTCACCAGCTTTCATTTGATACCCATATTATATTTTTTTACGAAAAAAAATTTATTCTCCCCCCTCTCTTTTTTAATTCGCATACGCCACATTAAAATAATGTACCCTATGTCACTCTCACAATTTTTACGAATCTAACGACACCTCCTATGTTAAAATCCATCAAGCCGTTTAGGCTGTAGGGCGTGCCAAAGAAATAGACATACAAACATACATACGTACATACATACATACATACGCTCGAAAAACATAACCCTCCTTCTGTCGCAGTCGGGTAAAAAATGGCTTTCTACTGGACTCTTGGCGCAAGTCCGACTAACACTTGGCCGGTTTTTATGATTTATTTGTATGTGCCGTTTTACGATAGAGCAAAAACAAGAAACCTTAGAAAAAAGTTGGTTTGTTTTATAGGAACCCCCTTAATTTTTACCTGTTTTATTATATACTAGTATTTTCCCGCTACTTCGTCCGCACAAATTATATACCAGATTTTAAGTCAGATCATAAGCTATCAAACAAAAAAAGTTTCATCAAAATCGGTTCAGTAGTTTTTGCGTGATGCGCGAACAAACAAACACACAAACAAACAGACAGACAAAATTTCTAAAAAAGGTTGATTTCGAGTCAGGGATACCTAAAAACCATATCGTAATCTTTTTTTGGTAAATATCTTCAATGTACAGACACACTTCAGTTACAGTTTTATAATAGTTTAGATTTAGATTATTTGTTACCAATCTACAAAAAATAACATAAATGTGAAAAATTTCAACTCGATACTTACCTGTTAAGATTCAAAAGGTAGGTAACTAATGCCCTTAAGTTAGGACGGACGGACGGACGGACAGCGTAGGCTTAGTAATAGAATTCTGTTGGCATTCTTTGAGTACGAAATCTAAAAAAGGTAAAGAAAGCTGTGTCACAGCTTTCTTTACCTTAGATAACAATAAAACAAGAAATGTACTACCTACTCATTCATCGTAACGAATCGTTCCATACAAAAGACATCAACGTGACACTTTTTCTCTACCTACACACCGTAGAATCGTTTTTTTTTTTAAATCTGGAACAGGGTGCTTCAGACTATCAAACTGAACAACTTTCCGTATGAAGCCAACGTCGAAATCGGGAAAAAATCAACTGTTCCATGGAAAATGTCAATAGCTTTTGGACCAAAATGTATGAAACAGCTGATGGTTTTTCGCGATTTCAAAATTGGTACTTTAGCAAAAGTTGTTCAGTTTGATGGTCTGAACTGTTCCGGTTTCAAAACGACCCCGATAAAGTAATAAAAATATTTGATTTGATTTGTTTTATTGAATAGGCGCAAAACCTCATACACCCCTGATTTATAACAAAATAATTAGATTGAAACAATAAATAAAATTAGCGTTTTAAGTTTTGAGGCAAAAATGATTTGTTATCATTTCAGCAATAAACGAAAGCGCTAACGTGCTCAGGTAGTAAGTAGGGTGAGTGTGCCCGTAGGGTGGGTTGAGATCGAGTTCAGAAAATTTTAAATTTTATAAAAAAAAAACTTATTTTGAAAAAACTTACTTATGTTGAAACCATGATAATTCGATTCTGCTCTCGATTCTAAACAAACTACTTTCTAGTTTTGCGTTAATTCATTAACTTGACCTAGTCACCTATTTTTTGTTCTCTACAAGCAGCATAAGCATATGCTCACGACTATATTCCCCGAGGGGGTAGTCAGAGATATTCTGAAACCTCAGAACATCCACGTTTCACCAGTAGTACCGAAACTCTGTCCAGTGTGACGGGGGGTGAGCCCGTCGCCACTTATAATGGACAGTGGGTACAATACATGCCTCGAAATTGAAGCATGCAGGTTCAGGCAGGCAGGCAGTTCGGGCAGGTTCTCTACAACACTATTTATTATACAGGGTGTAAGGAAAAGCATCATTAACCTTTAAACCACATACTCTACCCATCAAACTGTTATGTTCTGACAGGTTTGCTCCCATAGCAAAAGTTGTTCAGTTTGATGGGTAGAGTATGTGGTTTAATGGTTGATGATACTTTCCCTTACACCCAGTATAGGTACCTACCGGGAAAATGTAAGGGTGCATTCAGATAATGAAACTAAACAGCTTTCCCTTCAGAACCTTCAAACCTTCCATACAAAAGTGCGGATGGATTCTGTTAAAAAATTTTATTTAAGGTGGTTTCCGTCCATACAAAACGTTGTCGTATAACACTCATAGACGGTGTTAATAAAAGTAATGTTTTATATATGGAAAAATAGCTTAGAATATCTAGTTTGCGCATATCAAATAATATTTACAATTTATAATATTATTACGAAGATATCACGCTTTGAAATTATTCATACAAAATTTCAAACCCTTATATCTTCGTAATTATATTACAAATTGTAAATATTATTTGATATGCGCAAACTAGATTTTCTAAGCTATTTTTCCATATATATAATATTACTTTTATTAACACCGTCTACGAGTGTTATACGACAACGTTTTTTATGAAATTGACAGCTCTCCAGCCACCTTAAGTAATCGTCCCACGTTCCTTATAGTTGTTTAGTTTCTGAAAAACCTAAATTTTTTCTCGTGCATTTATAAAGAAATGTGTTCACAAAAGCACAGGTCTTAGTTTGGATTAACATTTAGACTTTATTTGATCGCGATCGGTTCATTCAATCAAAAGTTATGAGTATTTAAAGTCAGTGGTCTGCGCATACGAAGAGCATCTTTCGTTTAGAATAAAATATTTGTCCATATAAAAAGTTACACAAACGACTAAAGTATTTCTATAACCTCCAAAACGTTTCGTAATGTTTGCTCCAAGGAGAAATATCCGACATAATCACAAAGTTGTTGCGACAACAGCGTGGAACACTGTTATTAACACACTTCGTAAATTGCTGTGACTTGATGCTACTAGATATAACGTTATTATGAAAATATATACCATGTAGCATGGAGTACTTCCTACTACCTACTTTAAACCCTATAATGTACCCAGTGTAACTATGAAAAATAATGGCCAAACCATCGAACCATAATAAAGTAAACAACAATTGCGTAAATAAAAAATGGACTTTGACGGTATGATATGATTATCATTGATAAATTTTTTTTTAATTAAATATGTACAGGTAATATGTATTATCCATTCATCCAATTTGTTTCACAAAATTCAAAAGTACCTAAGTAATTTAAAATAGAAATATTGATCAAAATTAAACCGGAAAAATAGGTAAGTAGGTATCTTACTTTTCTACTAATTTTTATATTTTTCTAGAAAAATGAAGTGTAGTTAAAGTATTTAAACGTTTTCCGTTTTGCAACGGTTTATCGTATGAAACTGTAGAAATTTCTTGGTCTATGTATGGAACGCTTAAAAACAATACCTAATATCGTCTCGATCTGCATCTGAAATGCTAAACTAAAGTTTATTGTCTAGAACATAATTAAATGGTAAATATTTGAAAGCTCCTACTATACATAAAACATGAATGAATAGCTTGGAGATTTTATGTTCAGGCAAACAATGGAAGATATTTCTCTTCGTAATAGAGAAGCTATAAAACGGTCAGTATAATGACATCTTTATATTTAGAAAATGCTTTCGCACGTTTTGATTATTAAGTGTTAAGCTTTTTGGCCCTACTTTATTGCTTGTGCCAAACTTAGTCGACAAGAAATAAAAATGGTATCACGCTGCCACGGACCTGAAAAAAAGACGGACGTAATCTCGTCTAATCACGAGTGAAGCACCCATTTCTTTTGTGTGCGTGCTGTCACGCGGTACATAATGGTGACGGGTGTCGGACCTGCGCCTAGAGCTAGTGCATCTGTGTGAGTGTAGGTCCCTTGTAGAACAAACGAAAATGTAGGACCTTGCATGCTTCACATCTTTTTAGTGTCACATTACGTCCTTTTTTTTCAGGTCCGTGGCTAATTTAGTGCCTGAAATCTTTATTTTTAAAAACCTTTTTTCTATAAAACTCCTTGAAAGTAAAATTAAAATTATATCCACGATTTCTTTATAGAGACCGGCCAGTCTTGCAACCACTGACTGAGTTACTTATTATTATTTATTTCAGACAAGAGTTTAGTTTGAATTATTTAAAAATATTTCGTGTTGCGATTAAAGATAAACTATAATATGTAGGTAAGTACCTAAATTTAAATATCCAATCCTAGTGGAATTCATTGAACAACGAATGTCGAATTACACTTGGAAGTAAAGACCAACATTGCGTCGAAGAAATCGTTTTCAGAATAAAGATGCGCAACGGAGTGCCGCGATTGGCGATTCCCTGTCGTGAGACGATGCATGGAATACAAAGTTGATCTGCTCGAAGCATGTGGCGCAGATATGCGCATACGATTTACTTTAACATTTCCTTTAAGTTCCACAATAAACAAACATACTATTTGTACATGAGCGGGGATAAAAAATTATGTAAAATTAAGTGGCTTTGTACATATTTCTGTGTTTACATTTCAGACTTTTTTTTATAATACGTAAAATATTAAATTTCGACGACCTAGTCGTCCTAGTCATGAACAACTTTTCAACTTTCCAAGTCCATACCATGACTTACATAATAAACACTGATCAACCCTATTTAATATTTTCTATAGAGCCACTTTATAAAACACTAGTGTTTACCCGCGACTTCGTCCGCACAAATTATATACCAGATTTTAAGTCAGATCATAAGCTATCAAACAAAAAAAGTTTCATCAAAATCGGTTCAATAGTTTTTGCGTGATGCGCGAACAAAAAACAAACACACAAACAAAGAGACAAACAGACAGACAAAATTTCTAAAAAAGGTTGATTTCGAGTCAGGGATACCTAAAAACCATATCGTAATCTTTTTTTTGTAAATATCTTCAATGTACAGACACACTTCAGTTACAGTTTTATAACAGTTTAGATTAGATTAGATTAGATTTAGATTAGATTAGATTGTGAATCATAGGTATGATCCTAAACGTAACCTATTAGACTTTTTAGTATGGAATGGAAACCTGAATGGTTTTGTAGTTATGGACAACGCCACAAACACATAACATCGGGATTTAGATGGGTACTACCCAGTACCCACATTACGCACATCCTACAATTTTACTCAGGCGTTTACTTTATGAATACCTACTTAGAATATCTAAAGTAAATAGTCAAACAAAAGTTACGTGGAACAAACACTGGACTGAGCTGTGTCCACAACATTATTTCAAGGATGTTTGCATCACGGATAGCCAGTTCTCTAGTGCCAAGTTTGCCAAGTTGACAACTTAATGCCATCATCACAAGGTCGTATTTTTGCCAAGTCTATAATCACAGCACTACTACTTTATCTACGTGGATATCTATTTAAAAGTTACTACGCTGCCTCAGGGACCCGAAGCGGGTCTTTGCCTCCGAAAAAGTTATTTAAAAGTAAACATCCATGAAACTGTATTCGATTGTGAAAACTATGGTCCAAACTACTCAAGAATATACCTAGTTACTAAAGGATAATCATGTTTTTGAAGCAGAAAGCTTGCAAACTATCACTATTTTATTTGTAGTTGTAGTCCAGCATGGGTAGCATGCTACCGTGATACAGCGCAATCACACCTTCGCTCTCTTTCTATATGCGCGCAAACAAACGAGATAAAAGACGCGATACAGCCGTATCACGTGTGGCATGTTACCTATGCTGTTGTATTTTGCTAATGCTTAGACTAGTTAGACTTAAAGTTGCCTCATCTTTTCTCATTATAACACTATAAGACAAAATCTATACATTGAATACCTACAAGACTTTTTAGTATGAGTGTAGGTACTATTTAGAGAACCCCAAATTTTTCCCTGTTTCCAGTAGGATCCACTATCTCGATCCACCAGTGGATTGAATAGCACGCTGAAGTTCACTGTGATCCAGCATTAGGCTCAGTGGATCCTATGATACTTGCATCTCTTAATATGCTCCACCAGTGGATCGAACAGAATTCAGGGTGTTTCGTAAGATCCACCACAGATTTCAGTGGAACCTGTTAGGTTCCCACTCTTTATCCAAATCCCTCATTAGAGCATCCGTTCAGTATTCAACGGGTGGCGCGTCACAACACGATGCTTTCGCTCCGGCCTGCTTAGTAAGTGGGTCAAGTATCACTGACCGACTACTACTACCACCCACTAAGTATCTACTGGCAGCTTAGGTTTCATTGACGGCTGCGCATTTATTGGCTGGTTGAGATAGGTGTTGTACAGAATCAAGTAGTAATTGTTGTTTGATAATCATTTTGATTTCTATAGAAGTCTTTGAGAATAACACGTCTGGAGTGCGATTTTTGAAACTCATTCGGTGAGCTCAGCAGTTGAAAATGACAAAATTATTATGGAGATATGCATCTTTCTACTGCTGATTTGACTGTCAATGATTTTTGAAAGTCAAATCAGCAGTAGAAAGATGCATATCGCCTCTCCTCTGGAGATAGGCTAATCTCACAAGAGTAATCTTATAATTATGTATAATTCAATACTCAACTGCATTCTATTTATTACTGAGACAGTATATAAGTATAGGTAAAATACTTCAACATTTTATTTTTTAAAGAAACTAGAAAAAAATACTCCTGCTGCCGTAAACATGATTGTCTCGGAACAACTTGCACTCCAAACAGGTTTACGTAAAACCTTTCATATACCTATCTAAAAAGTAGTCTGTGGTAAAACCAGTTTAAAATGTCCGGGTATGCTGCATCTCCCATTAAATTTCACACCCACAGAACATAAAATAAAAATAGATAGTGCGAGCGGTTGAAAGAAACAGCGCGGTTCACTAAATAAGTGTGGCTGCTTCGCCACAATTTGAATGGGACAGCGTAATGAAGCGCCGTGTTCACTCTTAAGTACTCAATGGTAGATAGATAGGTATTTAATCAAACATTTACAAGATTACGTATAAAACAGTAAGTAATCAACAAGCTAAGATCTTGACTGACAAAGAAGGCCAAACATTACGTTTCAAAACGGTGTGTAGTTATGTCAATTGACGATTTTATACTCAAGTGCTAAACAGAAACGTGACACAGCTGAACTGACGTTGTCAATTGTTTTAGCACCCTGTACGAGGTGCAAATTGATTGTGTGCATAAGTGAGATTGCAGATTTACTCTACTAGTATTGACCTTCGTAAAATACTACTAACTAGATAAAACCTCGGCGTGTTGTGATCTGTAAGACTTAGGTTTTTATATTAGTCATTTAGTACCTTACAACAATATCTAAACGGCAATCGGTAATCTTTTTGGTAATTAAAAAGTCCCCCGGCTACAGTACTAGAACAATGTTCGAATTTATTTCAAATCAAATGATTCATTTTTCTATTCTCTACAAACGATTTTCAGGATTTACGTTTATATAAATCTAAATACGTTCGGTGTTTACAAGCCTGAAGCTGAATTATGATTATGAGTAACATGCATATTGAGTTATGAATTACTAACAGGTAATATAATTACCTCATTCATACCTAGGTCTAGGATCACGGACCTTGGGTATCGCATGACAGGTCTACTTTAGTACCGATTGTGCATGTTGCAATTCTACGAGTACTATTATAATATTGATTTAGACCAGCACGGGTAGCATGCCACCGTGATACAGCGCTATCACACTTTCGCTCTCTTTCTATTTGCGCGCGAACGAACGAGATAACAGACGTGATACAGCCGTATCACGTGTAGCATGCTACGGCAACTGTGACTCTTAACCTGAGAGTACTTATATAGTACACTGAGATAAATATCTAGTAGTGAAAACTAAGTATTTATAAGAAAATCCGTAGTCTAATGGTTGTAAGAGCATTGGGCTCTTGACACGGTGGTCGTGGGTTCGATACCCACAGGTGATATATCACCTTATGCGTTTTTCCTCAGTTGGTTAGGTAGGAAATTGCAGGTTGAATCACCTTGTCTGAAAAGAAAGATGAATTCGTGCTTTGGATGGCACGTTAAGCCGTTGGTCCCGGCTACTATGGTCACATAAAAACCACGTCAGAGGTCGTAAAGCGGTTTGAATAAACTCTGACACCAGGGCTTGCTGCTGTCCACACGATAATAAGAGATTAGAAAATTTGTTGTTATACCTACTTAAGTCGATTTTAGTAAAATCTACCAGAATTGGATTTATTTTTCTATTAAAATCTTCTATATTCTAGTAAAGTCTACTGAAATAAATAGTTGTCACTGCTATACTTCTAGATATTCTTCTCCGTGTCTACTTATGATTACCTACTCGTAGGTACATACGCCCTGCTGCCCGCTGGACAGACGACCTAAAAAAGTAGCGGGGAGCCACTGGATGAGGAAGGCCAAGGACAGAGTTTTGTGGCGCGCCTTGGAAGAGGCCTATGTTCAGCAGTGGACGATGATAGACTGATGATGAGGTACATACTAGCCTGATAAAGGTAGGTACTGTTAGAGGTATAGTCTAGATGTGTTACTTCATTCACAACACTAAAAAAATCCTTTTACAGCAGTTTCTGAAAGGATTCTTTTTCGAGTTTGATAGCGTAGACGTATAAGATTATGGTCCAAGTCATACTTAAAATCGTATTGCTACAAAGTTTTATCTTTCAGTCAGGATGGTAAAAATCAAAGAAGAAGAAGACTTTTGAGTGTTGCTATTCACAAATCTAGGCTACAAAGTAGGTTGTAATACAGCAAGACACTTGCAATAGGAAAGACTAGCTACCTAATTACTTCACAGGCAAGAGTTTCTTTTAAAAATAGTAGCGAAATATTTTGATGATAAATATGCTAATCAAACAAGTTTTAAACAAGTATGCCGTTAGTAGCGTAAGAAATAACAGTAAGTAAGTATTTTATAAAATCGCAAACCATAGAAAGATTGTTACAATGGAACTGAAACGACTAAGGAAGGACACAAGGGAAAAACCTATTATCTAGGTGTATTTACTTCAAAAGCGACGACTGAGGCAATATAATAGCTACAACAAAGTCCTAGGTTGTTAGTTCAAAGATGTCTTTAGATAAATACGAGTTACGTGTTAAATAAAACAGGGCAAGGATTGAATGTTCCAAATTCTGATATATTAATTATACAGTTATCCGTTGCACATTCATTAGTATTCAAGTTAGGTAAGCCAAAGGTAGTTTTTCTCGGTATGGTCTACGTTGTTGGGTTGTTTACTTAACTCTCTCTACATTTTGATATCTCTTAAAAAGATTTCCTCGATAACAATGTACTTAGGTATATGAAAGCGAAGATGATAACATACTTTCTTGAATCAAGGTTTTAACAATTGCAGTTAACATAGCCTTTTCATTTTGAAGGTTGTCCGGTTGCTCTGCTGGATACATTTTGCAATAATTAGTTATTAATTTTGCACTCCAGGAGTGCGATTTTTGAATCTCATTCGGTGAGCTCAGCTGTTGAAAATGTCAAAATTACTATGGAGATACGCATGTTTCTACTGCTGATTTGACTTTCAAAAATCATACCATAGGAGAGCGATTTTTGAAAGCCAAATCAGCAGTAGAAAGATGCTTATCTCCTTAGTAATTTTGACATTTTCAACAGATGAGCTCACCGAATGAGATTCAAAAATCGCACTCCAGGTCAAATGCACAGTTTTCATTCAGTATTTCATACCTTTTACTTAGGTAGTTTTAGAAGGACGTAATGATAAACTCACACTCGTCAATCTGCTCTCATCTATTCTTTCCATATAGGTACTAAACCATATCAAAATTAATACATATTTTATATAGAATGCGATTTTTCCATAAAACTGTTACCGCTTTATTCTTTCCAAGTTGCGCTTGCGCATATTTCGATCATTAAAATACCGTTATGTACCTACCAACCCACTCGAACGACTGACTTTCGCAACGTTTTTTCCCATTAAACCTGTTCTCAATTGAAAGTTATCTTAACTTTTAAGTTTAATATTTACACTTATTTTGTAGGATGGTTCATAGTTTATTATTTGTGGTTTCTTAGACTATGGATCTCATATATACTTAGATGTGGAATTCAAACTTAAAAGGAAAAAGTGAAAGCAGATTCCGATCCTAATGTAATTATGACGTTGATGTGACTCTACTAATGATTCCCTAAAGGTAATCACAACTTTCTATGAACTGTCAATTACTTTGAATACGCACCTTTCTACGCCACAACACGAATTTCTCTGAAGGACTTCAGTTCCAACATTTATTTTTTCATTTAAAATATAAAAATAACAAGAAAGTACTTACACTCCAACAACACCGGGAAGCTCTCCAAAGAAATCCTTCCTGACCTCAGACTTATATTTGACGAGACACGGCATCGCAGGCCTGAACGGCGTAGGACCTTCCCTCCTATACATCCTCTCGATCTCATCAGCATCGTACACGAACAAAAGATCAGGCCGTCCAATCAGACCGCCCAAACGGACAATCCTCCCATATTTCTCAAGAAACAACTTCGTCACTTTTGCGAATTCCGAAATATCATACTGCCCTATAATGGGGACCATACGCCACGTATTCCCAAGAATCGGAATGGGTTTTGGGCCAGGAACTTCAGAATAGGGTTTCGCACTTGCGAAAATTTCTTCTGTCAGCTCAGCGGTGGGAGCTATTTGGGAACGCTGGCGTTTTGAGAAGGGGCACCCGGTGGTAGCGTAGCGAGCGTTTTGCGCGGCGAACGGCTTGACGTACGCGGTGAACGTGGTGAGACGACCCATGGCGGTTAAGGCCGCAGCGGCGACTGCTGGCGTGTCGGCGCTCGCCTGAGATCCACGGATTTACCGGTGCGCGGGAGCAGGAGCGTTATTCTGTTGCGGTAGGCATGGCAGTCGCGCGATCAATGGTTGTTCTGTTTTAATTTCCTAATGAAGTTTTTTTGGATTTTGGGTGTTTAGTGTCTTAGATATTTAATGAGGTCGTTACTAATTTCGTCTGAATTAATAGTTTTCGATACTTACTGATGTACCTACCCATACAGGGTCCTTTTTAATACGCTGACTGTTTTTGTAAGGTATGATCGCATTATCAAAGTGAACAGCTTTCTCTATGGGGCCATGGGGCCAACATCGAAATTGAATTTTGAATTGAATTGAATTGAATTAAGCCTCAGGCTTTTTGTTATGGGAACCATACAACAACGGCACACACATATAACATCCATGACCGAACCGGGATTCGAACCCATGACCCTGGTTCGTCACAAAAAACAGCATTTGGGTCAAGCAGGTAGGTACCTATATACCTACCCCTTTCTCCCTTGTTCCAATTATAGGGAATATGGTTTCGTTAGGTGATCATATTATCATCCCCTAAAAAACCGTCTGAATATTAAAAATGACGCTGATAGAGAACGAACGTGTAAAATTTCATAATCCGTAATAAGTATTAAATAATACTTATAATATTTGTAGGTTCTTTCGTTTATTATTATTTGATAATACTTGTAGAATGACTCTACAACATAGAATCTCAATGCATCCGTGCGCATTCGCGCAAATTTGCACGCAACGATGATGTTGAGATTACCTATCCGTGCGGAAAATACTAAGACGTTTATTCTAGTCGCATGGCTTAGACAGATATTTACACGTCTTTTGAGCATGATGAAGACTTAGGTAAGTCTTACACTCAGTTGCAGAAAAGCTCATTAAAGTTCTCTGTGTGACTGGACCAATGCCAGCATCGCGAAAAAATCTGTTGTTCCATACAAAACTGCAAACCGCGCAGGTAGATTTGCAAAAATGACCCAAATTTTGGAACCTATAACAAAACACCGGCTCCATAGTGAAAGTTGTTCAGTTTGATGGTAATTATTACTAGGGTTTTGTTACCTCCTGTTTAGGTATGGTATGTATGGACAACAAATTGGTATTTTTTTCGAGTTTTCAAAGTTTGTCCCATATAGACAGGTGTTACACGCTCAGTCTCGCATCAGTCCGGTCCAGGTGCGAGCAAGGAATATACTATCCCGTATAAAACAAAAGGTGCCAAGTTTCATAGGTTGGTGTGCGTGAGGCGCCATACAAATTATGTGTGTGTGCGTGTATATGTATAGGGTTTAGGAGCCAGTACTGGTTCCAATTTTTTTCGACGCTTTCGTGTCTTCGACTGTCAATCTTGACATACCTATAACTTTATCAAAGCCTAACTCATTGAAATGCTAGGGTGGTTCACACATTGCAATGTTTACGGGAGTTTTACGCGGGGATATCAATCCGAATCGAACGGTCGCGCCTTACTTTATTTCTCACCTTTACTTTATTGTTCTCCATTAAAGGCACATTATTATTCTAATTCCACCACATTATCTCACTAATATTATAAATGCGAAAATTTGTGACGATGTTTAGATGTTTGGATGTTTGTGACTCAATCACGCATAAACGGCTAAACGGATTTAGATGAAATTTGGCACACAGATAGAAAGTGTTCTGGATTAACACATAGGATACTTTTTAAAGGTTCTTGCAGACGGAGTCGCGGGCAACAGCTAATATCACAATAATAACCACGAAAAACTAATTGAGAAAATTAAGAATCAAAATCCGTCCGTTTCGTCTCGTTTCCCGCGCAAAACACCCCTCCCCACTTTGTTTGAAAAAGCGCGCCATATTTTGCGTTTAGTTAGTGCAACGCAGATACATGTTTGATTACAAAATTTTGTCCATGTAAGTATCCAAATCTTGTATTAATTGATCTGAGATCCAAATCAAATATTTTTTACGCCTTGCAACATAAAAATGTCAATCAATGTCACTGTCATTGTCAGTCAATTGTCAGTTTTATTTGTTTTCTTTCCACTTTTCGCTTTCGGTTTTCGATTCGATGTCCTAACATTTTTTTTTGCCTAGAACTATAATAAAATGATTTCAGAATTCGCCAAGGAAAAGGTGTTCTGGACTAGAAAGATGAACTTAAACTTGGTAAAGTTAATAGAGAGCAGACCAAACATTTGGAACCCGAAACATCCTAAATACACATCGGTCGCAGTTCGAGACAAAACTTACGCGGAATTCGCTGCAAAATACGGAAACGAATTCACTGGGAAAGCCGTAAAGGATCGATGGACAAACATAAGATCTACTTTTGCGAATTACCTAAGAAAATTGAAAGCAAGTCGCTCGAAAATTGATTCCGAGGTTAGTATTCAAAGAGCTGCCAACATACCGGCAGTTCTTTTTTTTTTCACTGTTCAGGGAGCAACGACTGCTTGTTACTGCGGACTATGGGGCGACCACACCAGTGACGGCGAAGCACCCTGGTAGGTCACCCGAACCAGTAAATGAACTTAAGCAACCTGCCCAAGGGGCACCTATAATGGGTACGGACCTCGGCAATAGGCGTTGCTGGGATTTACACGGAATATGATTGGGTAGTAAGGATCGGTGAGAACACTGTCACAGTTGTTGGGTTTAGAAACATGCTGCACTAATCGTCGGGGGCATTGGGGTCGAGATGATCCCTCCCGCAGGCGCGGATTAAACCCTCAAAGTCATTGTGGTCATCCAAAAACCAAGTGCGAATCTGACTAAGGACTCTCTCAGATACATCAAACTTTTTAGATCCACAAGGGACGAACACTACTAAATTAATAAACTAGTAAATTGCTCACGAACATTACAAAAGTAAATGTGTGTTTGTTTGCACATCACAATGTTACATGACATATGACACTAAATTACAGATTAAATTTTTAAAGCTTAAAAGCCTATCGACTCCAATTAGGGTTGTGGGTATGCCCAATGTGCCCACAATGGTGGATTCGCGCCACCCAACCTATGAAAGGGTGTGAGGAAAACTCCCCTGTTTTTTAAAAATCATACTTGGTTTTAGACCACAGATCTAATATGTTAGGTTAATAGACATGTTAGGTTCATTTGACCATAGGGTTGCGTTCCGAACCTACACCCCATGTGCACCTCCAGTGTAACTTTTCGCACTAATACCGTTCCGAGCCTCGGCGAAAAGCTTTTTATCCATAAAAGTGAGTTATAAACAACTGTCACCCAAAGGTCGTGAACTCAACATATTCTCAGCATTCCACCAGAAACTTTGGCTTAACATCTTTTTAAATTCTTTATTCCAGGAATACAAAGTTAACTGGCATCTGTGGGATGCTTGCCAGTTCCTACTAAAAGTTAATAGAAGAAACACTTCACTTGGCACTGTTAAGGAAGAGGATGGTGATGATAAATATGAGGACAAAGTAAGATATCTAAATGTCTTTTTCTCCCCTCCGGACGGAAAGCGTCAATTTTCGTCCCACTGCGCTAAACAAAGTTGACGCTTTCCACCTCCGTTGAGGAGAAAAATAGTATACTTACCTCGGACAGTAAATAAGAAAGCCTCAGATCACATGTTTGTTGACCTCGGCTTCACCTTGGTCAACAATTACATATGAGATCTGAGACCTTTCTTACTTTCCTGCCCTCGGTGTGTAATCTACTATAACTGTTATGTATAATACTTACATTTACAAACACCTTGTCTGTCTCTATCTCTAATGAAAAACAAGCAGAAGGCTGTCTGTCCATTGACGCGGTGATAGGCGGCTGAGCTGAGAAACGAGGAAATATTAATCAATCAGGATTGGATAATATCTCAAATGTCAAAGCACAGGCACCCTAATAAATACATACATACAAACAAAACCTCACAAACCAAACCCTTTCAGGTTTGGCAACAACATTGCTACGGCTACCAACTTTCTGTATATGAATGTAGTTGTAGCAATGCTCACATTTAGCAATTTAAATTTCAAGATGGAATGACATAGGAACAAACAATACTAAATAATATCTATTTTTAATTTTTTTGTTTGTTTTATGATTGTTTAGAAAGAGATGAGATAAATAATATCAATAAGTTCCACATCATTGATTCACTGTTCACTGAGTCACAACGGTAAACAACTTTTTAGCTTCGTAAACCACATTTGTCAGTATCCTTCAATAGGCTAGAATAGTTTTCCAAAAATCATACTAATTTAAAAATGTATTTTAAACTAAATTTCTTTTCAGATTGAATTTCAAATTCAGCCATATGGTGAAGACGAACAAGCAAATATATCTATCAGTGAGGATGGTTATTCAGAAAATGGATCCGGAGACCGAAATGATCTCCAATGCAAAAATGTTGCAGAAAATCTACTATCAGTATTTAGAGGCATACAGAATGATGCTTTTGGTATAGACAACACAAAACATGGACGAATAGGTAGATCTGTAGCTAAAAAGCTTTCTCAAATGAACTCTTATGATGCTGCTAGAGCTTCGAAGAAAATATTATCAGTTTTACTGTTATATGACAGTCTGAATCCTGAAAATCCGAATAATTTATGAAGATTTTATTATGTATAAAATGATCTCAAAAGTCTCTGTAGTTTAATTTTCTCTGTACCTATTTGAAATTTTCTGAGGAAAAAAGGAATGGAATTTTAATAACCATGTTTTTGATAGGTATAATGGTGTAAACGATTTAACGTGTATTGTAGATATAAAAATTTATTACACTTGGCAAAATTTAGATTCTAACAAGAGGGCCAGAGCGATAGGTTAGAACGGGACGTTGTAAGTACCTCCTTTTGTAACCTATAGCTCTATCCCTCTTGTTAGAATCTAAATTGAGTCAAGTGTATTAACACCTCTTGAATTTTAGGGTGAGTAGAGAAGAATAGTAGTTAACTTGATGGTATGGTCTTCAAAACCTTCTTTCCTTTTTTTTAAAACAAAAACATCATCATTCGTTTCGTCTATGTGATATTATTTTGAATAAAAATTTTTGACTTTGACTTAGCGCGGAGTATTGCGCGGGAACCGTAAAGAAAAGGGGCTTTGTAATGGCATCTTAATTTTCTAAATTAATTTTTCGTGGCTATTATTGTGCTGCCTGGAACTTTGGCAGCATCTCTCGTGCTTCGCGTGCTTCCAAGATCAGTGCTACCAACATTGAAAAAACTAACTAAATACATCGACTGTATGGGCTAGAACCCTTTTGCCTTGAATTTTACCACAAAAACTGCCAGTGTCACTGTCAAATCTGTCACTCACGCAATTTTTTTTTTTTTTTTTTTAAGTTTATCCTTTCGGATAGGCTATGGGAACTAGCCCTTACTGCCTGGTCATTAGTGTCTTTTTTTCTTTGTACTTAAAGTAGTACTTAAACCTAACCTAACCTAACCTTAATACCTAACTCTTGAAATGCGAGGGTGGTACACACATTCCAATGGTCAGGGGAGTTTCACGCGAGAATCAATCCGAATCAAACGGGAGCGCCTTCTTTATTTCTCACTCTTACTATATTGCTCTCCATTAATGGCACATTATCAAACTAATTCCACCACATTAACACAATAATAGCCACGAAAAACGAATTTAGAAAATTAAGAAACAAAGCCCGTCTGTTTCTTCACAATTCCTGTGCAAAACTCTCCTGATGACGATGGGATGATAGATGAACGATGAGGATGAAATTTTGGTCGATTTTGTAAGCACGCGCGTTGCCGCCAAAATCACCAGTACGATTTAACTTGCACCAAAACTTTTGTTCTTTCTTCGTATGTATTTGAGATTCCTGTTATGTTGGTCGATTTACGCAACTTTTTGGCACACAATCCGCACGAAATTATGTCACAAATATCACTAAAACCAATTTTTCACGAATATCAAATACAACTTTGACCGAACAAATTTAATGGCGGGAAGCCAATCCTCTCACTCACGCAAGAATATTATATATTCCAAATTTTTGCACTCACGGTGTGACCCTGAGGGTCATGGGCATGGATCTAGAATGTCATGGGCAAGAATATTATATATTCCATAGGTGGATAGAAGACTCGAATTTCTTCGAGAATGCAAAATAAACGCTAATTCTATGCAACAAGAATTATTTTCCTTCAATGTTGTTGTTAGCTGACAACCAAGCCACTGTGAGATAACCGAAACCCCTGTGTGTCCCTTTCTAACATGTTGCCAACTTATTAAAATACCACTTTAGAATTTACTGTAAATACAAAAGATGTAAATTAAAAAATATTTTTGTTTTTGAAAATGTATAATTTTAATTATTTTGTGCGAAATATTTATTTTATTAATTGATAATTGTAGTTAGTTTTACACTATGTTTATTCAGTTTATCACAAAACAAATAAGGTAAGGAGGTAGTGTATTATTTCAAAACTTTTTATTGGCAACTCTATGGTCTTATGAAAAAATATGGCGGGTATAATTCAAAAGTCATAAAATTACAAATTCAAAATTGTTGTAATAATATTGGAAACTGTCGAATACTTTTGCTGTGTAGTTGGATGCAAAAATGAATACTAACCCGGCTGTGGCTTTTCTTTCTACAAGTTAGGTATGTTATTGTTTCGTAAAACATTTCTTAACTAGGGTGACCAATTGACCATTCTAGCGACCTATGTTTCTCTCTCTTCCTGGCTTTTAATCCCATATGGTGGTGGGGTCAGCCTTTCGCGTATGTGTTAACGCAAAATGAATTATCATTGTCAGACGAGATGTTTCATATTACAATATTAATACCTTTACTAGCTGTGCCCGTGACTTTGTTAGCGTGGTCTTAGGCCGAGATTTAGAATAAGAATAAGAATAAGAATATTTATTGTTCAAACTGTGTACAAAAGATGTTACATTAAGACAGAATCAACAGTTTGGTCCGCAGCACGGACGTACAATATTAGGGGCTTACATTGTAAACCAAAATAAAATATTAGAATGTCAACAACTAACTATGCTCTGTAAATAATAACATTACCATAAAGTGTATTTAGACTAGGCACTAATAACATGTGGTTATTAATCATCAAAATAATCGTTTAACTTATAGTAGCACTTAGAAGTAAGCCATATTTTGAGTTTATTTGAAAATTGCGTGCCATTGCATGCTTTAATAGTGTTTGGTAATTTATTATAAATTTTTATAAACATATTATGGTAACAATTATTTCTGTACAGACTGGTATTGGGGCAGTGGTCAAAGACAATCCTTTCGGGGTCTCTTATAGCTCTTTTACAGACATTCCGATTGAATTTGAAAAACTGCTGGTGTTTCTTCACAAACTTACATACTTCCCAGATGTACATGCTAGGCAGCGTTAGTAGACCTAGTTTAGGAAACAAGGGTTTACAGGAGTCATATGGGCAAATACCACACAAAGCTCTTACACATTTTTTTTGTGTAATAAAGACTCTATTAATATATGAACCGTTCCCCCAAATAGTCAAACCATACCTGAGAACAGAGGCCACAAAACCGTGATATGCAGTTAAAGCTACTTTTTGAGATACTACCTGTCTGAGTCTCCGCAGTACATAAACAAATCTATTTAGTTTGCTACAAACACTTTCTATATGGCTTATAAAGCTTAGGTTTCTGTCGAGCACTAGCCCTAGAAATGTTACATTATTAGCTTCTATTAAATCCTGTCCATTATGATTTATTTTTAGATCAATGAGCTTGCGTCGCTTTACAGTGAATTGTACATATTTAGATTTTGTAAGATTGACACGAAGATTATTAGTACTAAGCCAATTTATTACAGAGCAAACAGATATCAGATTCGTAGGTATTTAAGGAATTTTCATCAGACGTTACAATAATCGATAAATCGTCGGCAAACAAGACACACTGCTTAGATGTTACATTAGGTAAGTCGTTGATATAAAACAGAAATAACAAAGGGCCTAGAACGCTCCCCTGTGGGACACCGTACTTATTAATTTTGTAGGATGAGCGATACGACTTTAAGACATTATCAGTATCTAATTTATTTATTTCTATACATTGTTCTCTATCTTGTAAATATGACTTAATCCAGCACAGTGCGGGTCCTCTTATTCCATATTTCTCCAGTTTATACAGTAATATATCGTGAGACACAAAGTCAAAAGCCTTTGTCATATCAAAGAAGAGAACGCTAACAAACTTTTTACAGTCGAGATTTTGAAGTACACTGTTTAGTAAGGTGAAACCAGCTAAGGTAGTGCATTTACCCTTCTGGAACCCATTTTGTTCGGCTTTTATGATACTATATTTTGTTGTGAATTCTATCAGTCTGTGTTGCATACACTTTTCGAATATCTTGGATAGAACAGGAATCAATGCAATGGGACGGTAATTATTGAGGTTATTTCTGTCTCCCTTCTTGAATAGTGGTTTAACAATTGATAATTTTAAATGTTTTGGAAAACGGCCTGTTTGCAGTGAAAAGTTTACAAGGTATGTTAAGATAGGGGCTATAATATCTTTGCATTGTTTTAATATTTTTGTTGAAATTTCATCGTAACCATAAGCATTCGAATTATTAAGTGAGTTAATGATTTTAATTATTTCAGGTTCATTAAAGGGTTTCAAGAAAATAGAATTTATCATCGGCTCGATTGTAGATGTTTGATTTGTCGTACTATAGCTAGTATTACTAGAAGTGATAACGGTTTTATTTGTAGAATCAACGTAGTAATTGTTAAAAGTTGTTGCGATGTCAACTGGATCTGGATTAGAGACGATTTGTAAGTCATAGTTCGAACTCCCGTATGTCAAAATCCGTACATTTCTACCCTACTTAGCTCGAACTAAGACTAAAAAAATCGTCTCTGAATCTCGGCCTTAGATTACATTAATTTACACAGGTTGGAATAGAACAGCATACATATTTAAATTAAAATCTGAACTATTTTTAAAACTGTACCTAACAGAAGTGTATTTAGTTCTGTACTTATTGAAGATATTTACTTATATAAAAAAGATTACGATATGGTTTTTAGGTATCCCTGGCTCCAAATCAACCTTTTTTAGAATTTTTGTCTGTCTGTTTGTTTGAACAGCATCATGCAAAAACTATAGAACCGATTTTAATGAAGTTTTGTTGTTTGATAGCTTATGATTCGTCTTAAAATCTGGTATACAGGGTGTAAGGAAAAGTATCATTAACACTTTAACTTTACTGTCCCAATGATATTTTACGTTACCATCACCACATGTCCAAAAATATTATTATATTTTGAAAGTAATACGAGGTCACGTAATGAATTGCGGTATATACGGTAAGTAGGTATGCGAAATATTTTTGGTAAGATAAATTTCGTCTGCAGACTCCTAGGTAACTATAAGAAAATAAAAAAAATCATATAATGCACGGACGTCTGAGCTTGGACTACCGACCAATAGTTTGTTTAAAAACATTGAAACACACTCGAGAAATAATGGTCAATTCACGCTAATGGTTCATTTTACGTATCAAGCCAGCTTGTCAGTGCATTATAATATGTGATGCATGGACAGTAAAAATGTTAACCTTTAAACTACTACTACTCTACCTATCAAACTGAACAACTTTTACTATGGGAGCAAATATGTCAGAACTAAAAATAATATCAGCTATCCCATACGTTTGAATCGAGTATACTGTATTGCAGTTTAATATGGGACAGCAGATTTTTTTTTTCCGACAGGTATGCTCCCATAGTAAAAGTTGTCCAGTTTTATGGGTAGAGTATGTATGTAGTTTAAAGGTTAATGATACTTTTCCTTACATGTCTGTATAATTTCTGTAAAATATTCCCTGTATAATTCGTGCGGAAGAAGTCGCGATAAACTCTAATTACTTTTATACGGCGTACGTTTTGACGGCCCAATAATCCCTCTGTCCTGTAGGCTCCACTATCTCGATCCACCACGGCCCGGTAGCTCAGTCGATAGTGAACCTGTCTGCTGTACCGAGGGTCGCGGGTTCGAATCCCGTAAGGGACAAATATTTATATATGATGAATATGAATATTTGTACCCGAGTCATGAATGTTTGTATCTATATAATGTATTCTATATCGTTGACTAGTTATCATAATACAAGTCCAGGCTAGATTCTGGAACTTTAAATGTGAATAGATAATTTGTGGTACAATGTCAAGATATTTATTTATTTATTTATATATATTTGTTTTTATTCTGAGTTTACCCCAAAAACATTTTCCAGGATAAAAAGATAATATTAAACCCTCAACAAGATGGTAAGAAACAGGCTTCAATAAATGCATATTAGGTATCCCGTCAAATTTGAGAATGAATGGACACCCTAGTTAGAAAGGGACACACGAGTGTTTCGGTAATCTCACTTGTCTCGTTGCCAGCACCGTAGTGCGCAATCTAGTTAGTATACAAAATTTTTGGTCATGGGTCATCCATCATTGTTGCAGTTTCTTGCCTTTCGGGGAGGAATGGCTCAATTTATACTCTGGCAGATAGATAATTTTTTTTTGATCTAACAAACCCTATCTTTTTCTCTGTATCTCCAGCGGGTATGGCGCCTAACGCCTAATAACGAACGAGATAAAAGGCGTGATATAGCCGTATAACCTAAGCAAAAACTCAAATCATTTCCAATAGGTAGGCGAATGTAAGATGATGGCATAATTCGGGCATGTTCATTAGTAGAGTTTTGCAGCATTATTGAGTTTTCTAGCTAAAGAATAGCAGGTTCCCTATTCTATTCTATTCTATTTTTAAAACATGGCTGCCATCTTGGTTTGTGATGATTTTGCCAATGTCGAGTTTTTGTAGCAAAAGTGCTTGACGTTGTACGGTTATGAAGATATTTTGGTGACTTCAAGGGTTGTTCTTACAAAAGAACACTATCTTGAGCCACCACTGGAGCCCCGCTGTCGAGCTGGGAGGGGGCAACCGACGAGCGACACGCGACACGCGACCACCCACTAGCAGATCCACAACGCGACTCCAGCAGGTTCCCTAATTTTAACTTGGTAGCGCTACTGCTGTCACTGTCAAATTGGGCTCAAAAGGACGCTGAATCCAGAGCCGTAAAATTCTTTAAAAAAAAAAACACTCAAGTCAAATTGACAAGTAAATGTGGGGAGTTGCTCTGTGGCTCTGCTATTGGGTGGTCGTGTCGGTTGCCCCATCCCCGGTCCACAGTGGAACTCCAGTGGTGGCTCAGGATATTGTTCTTTTATAAGAACAACCCTTGAAGTCACGAAAATATCAATATAACCGTACAACGTCAAGCACTTTTGCTATAAAAACTCGACATTGGCAAAATCATCACATACCCAAGATGGCAGCCATTTTTTAAAATATAGAATAGAATAGAAGTAAATGTGGATTGTCTTCCCGCCATTAAATTTGTTCGGTCAAAGTTGTATTTGATATTCGTGAAAAATTGGTTTTAGTGATATTTGTGACATAATTTCGTGCGGATTGTGTGCCAAAAAGTTGCGTAAATCGACCAACATAACAGGAATCTCAAATACATACGAAGAAAGAACAAAAGTTTTGGTGCAAGTTAAATCGTACTGGTGATTTTGGCGGCAACGCGCGTGCTTACAAAATCGACCAAAATTTCATCCTCATCGTTCATCTATCATCCCATCGTCATCAGGAGAGTTTTGCACGGGAATTGTGAAGAAACAGACGGGCTTTGTTTCTTAATTTTCTAAATTCGTTTTTCGTGGCTATTATTGTGTTAATGTGGTGGAATTAGTTTGATAATGTGCTATTAAAGCAGAGCAATATAGTAAGAGTGAGAAATAAAGAAGGCGCTCCCGTTTGATTCGGATTGATTCTCGCGTGAAACTCCCCTGACCATTGGAATGTGTGTACCACCCTCGCATTTCAAGAGTTAGGTATTTAGGTTAGGTTAGGTTTAAGTACAAAGAAAAAAGACACTAATGACCAGGCAGTAAGGGCTAGTTCCCATAGCCTATCCGAAAGGATAAACTTTAAAAAAAAAAAAAAAAAAACAAGTAAATGTCAAAACAAAACTGGGAATGAATTTGTCCGAAAACTTTCTTTCATTTCATTCGTGTTTCGCAAAAACATAACTTGAATTCTTTTCTTTTCATAATTTTACATTTAAAATAAACTCTTATTAAAAACCATGTTTAAGTTAAGAGACGCAAGTAAACCTAGTTCTTTGGCAGAGTATAAAAGTTCCCAGATAGTAGAACTTCATAAAGCAAAGTGGGATGAACTTACAGAATCGAATGTTTTCAGATATAAAATCGACAATTTGCAGGAAAAAATTATTGAAGGCAAATATTTACTTCAGGTGCCTATTGCTATTTTATTTGGTTTACTTATACAGGATGTCAGGATATTATTAACCATCATCATTCCCTTGCCCATTTCCCATTATCTGGGGTCGGCGCAGTATGTCATCCTCTTCCATTCATCTCTCCTAGCCGTCACTTCAGCAGTCACTCCTTTCTTACACATATCATCCTTCACACAATTCATCCATCTTTTCTTCGGCCTTCCTCTTCTACCACAGCCATCCACATTCATACTTAACACTCGTCTGGTAACATGACACTCGTCTCTTCGCATCACATGCCCGTACCACGATAATCTATTACCCTGTAATTTTTCTGTCATAGGTGCTACTTTCAAACTTCCTCTAATATACTCATTCCTTATCTTGTCCATTCTAGTTACACCACACATCCATCTCAACATTCGCATCTCAGCTGCATGTAGTCGTTTCTCATCCGTCCCTTTTGTGGCCCAACACTCTGAACCGTACATGACAACAGGTCTTACTATGGTTTTGTATATTTTGCCCTTCAATTTGAGGGGGATTCGGGGATCGCAGATCGTTCCCGTAACCTGCCGCCACTTCATCCATCCTGAGTTGATTCGGTGCTTCACGTCCCGATCTATTTCTCCGTCGCCTTGTATGAGTGACCCGAGGTACCGGAAGTCGGAGCAGACTGGTAAGGGCACGCCATCAAGGGCAATAGGCACACAACTGGAGAGGCCGCCGAAATCGCAGAACAAACATTTAGTTTTTGTTCTGCTAATTTTCAAGCCAACATTCTCCAGTGTTTGCTGCCATTTTGCCAATCTGCTCTGAACCTCGAGTCCATCTTCACCGACAAGAACAATGTCGTCGGCAAACAGCATGCACCAGGGTGCCTCTTCCTGTATGTCCGAAGTTAAAGCATCCATAATCAATCTCTCTACCCATCAAACTGAACAACTTTTACTGTGGGAGGAAAGGGAGCAAACCTGTCAGAACAAACAAAAAATTGCTGTCATACATTTGAGTCTAGTAGGCGCTGCAGTTTAGTATGGAACATGTTTTTTTTCCACTGATATGTTTGCTCCCATAGTAAAAGTTGTTCAGTTTGATGGGTAGAGTATGTGGTTTATAGGTTAACGATACTTAAGTTTACAGGTAAAAAAAATTTACAAATTTAATTTGCACATAATTCAAGATTCAATAATTAATTCAAGATTCAAGAGCCAAAGGGTTTCATAAGTAAAAAAAAATGATTTTAAAACTTAATATTGAGAACTCAATTTCCGAATTCGTTCGACGGTCTGCAGGATAGCACAAGCTCATTACACCGCCTGAAAATTCAACACATGCCCTGGGTCATGCTCAGGGCTTAGCTGTTGCATACATCTGAATCGAGTAAGCATTGCAGTTTAGTATGGAATAGCAGATTTTTTTTTTGGCTCCGATTGCTTTGCTTCTATGTTAAAAATTGTTCAGTTTGATGGGTAGATAGTTAGATTCTCATTAGATCCTGG
This sequence comes from Agonopterix heracliana, assembly GCA_963693445.1. NCBI lineage: Eukaryota > Metazoa > Arthropoda > Insecta > Lepidoptera > Depressariidae > Agonopterix > Agonopterix heracliana. The sequence goes on from OY856321.1 coordinate 9,885,216, forward strand.
GAAGGCGTTGGTATGTCTAGAACTGGCCCAGTGCCGTGTTGAGGTTCAACGAGCCACAATGTAACTCTAAACATGTTTTTGTACAATAAATACATTTTAATAGGACGCTAATGACATCAATTCCATCCTGTAGATAGTTGATTGTCAAATTTTCTACAAATTGATTTACTTTTGATGTTCAATGCACATGTTCTACTCCTACAAAGTTTGACTTGCAATTGTGGTGAAGAGATTGACCAATCAACATTACAGTAGGTATTGATGATAGCTTAGTGTGCACTGGACATATCAGGAAGTCTGTATGCCACTTGGGGAAACCCGGTTTACTTTATGAAGTCAACATTATTTTAAAATCGGAACTGGACCTGATAACAATGTTTATCATGACTTATGAATCTTATTATTGAATCATAAATCATGAAAAACATCCTTATTGTGCAGTTTAAACTGCATAATTATTAATAATGATTGTGGTGCAAAGTAAAAATTATTATTAATCACTACAGTATTTGAAATGTTCTTATTTGTCCATTTTATATTGGTGATTTTTGGATTACTTGTAAAAATAAAATCATTTAAATGGGACCATTCCTGTTCTACCTAATCTTTTGTACAATGGCATTAAGGCTGCACCAAGCCTATTGTGCTGCCCCCAATCGTATTTTTTTTATTTTTTAACAAATAAACAATATTTCCAAAAAACATGAATGTCACATTGTAGGCATTGCTGATTTTCAATTTATCGGGGTTTGTTTTTACAATGTTTGTAGGTATTTACTAACTTTAAAACCGCCAATTTTTTTTCGGTTTTAACGATAATAGCTGCAAGCATAAAACATAATAATCAGTATTCAGTAAGTAATTGAAAGCCAATCACAATGTGACATTCTTGTTTTTTGGAAATGTTGTTTAATAAAAAAATCAGATTGAGGGAAGCACAATAGGCTCGGTAGGCTCTTAAAATGTGATAATAGGCATAAACAGGCTGAACTCCCTATAGGTACATCTGATTGATATTATTTGATCAAATGATCAAACTGACCAATTTATGATGAAGCAGCAACTCTTCAGAATGAGGCTAAAATTTTTTTAAATTATTGTTACAGCTAAATCCAGACAGGGCATCAAAAAGAAGAACTCCAGAGCAAATAGATGACATCTGCCAGCCTTTTGATGAAAATAAGTTTAATTTCACTGAAGTATCTGAAAAGGAAATTATGTTTCAGTTAGTTCAGGAAAGCAATGGTAACTAATAAAATTTTTTTTTTTAATTTTTCTACTTGGAAAACTTACAGCTTACAATCACAATAATAGTTCTGTTAATGCTATAGTAAAATCTGAGCCAATTACAAGTTTTCACAAGTACATTGTTACTTAGGTAGCTACATAGTTTCACTTGTAGTTTAGGTATTTTTTGAAGGAATCTTAGTTATAAATTGCATCTTGAATTTTCCCGTGATCATGCTTCGAAACGGGTCTTTAACTATACAATAAACATATATTTATTTAATATAGGTATCTATTCGTGAGAGCAGGAGTGCAATTTTTGAATCTCATTCGGTGAGCTCAGCAGTTGAAAATGTCAAAATTACTATGGAGATGTGCATCTTTCTACTGCTGATTTGACTTTAAAAAATTTCACTCCTGAAGTATGATTTTTGAAAGTCAAATCAACAGTAGAAAGATGCGTATCTCCGTAGTAATTTTGACATTTTCAACAGCTGAGCTCACCGAATGAGATTCAAAAATCGCACTCCAGGCCTTTGCCCTACAGTGGGATTCTTCAAGCTATTTAAAAAAAAACAGCTTACCTAACATTCATAAAAAAAATTTACCTTTGATTTATTAAGATAAAAATAATACAAGCTACTTCAACAGGTTTCGCCTAATGTTTTCGCCTTCTAACTGAAGCACCATTGCAACTAACGATACTCTCAAAACTCACTCGACATTGGCGAAAATTTAGTGCTAGACACAAGCGAAATGCCATTAAATTATTTACAAAAAGTACTTTATTTTGTAAGTAGTTATTTTGAGACCAATCATTGTTATGGTTGGTAGGCACCAAAATAATGTTGTTTTTTCTAAGCCTATTTAAATAAATATTTAAATATTCATCTGCTTGTCTACAAAAATTACCAAAACTTAACTTTTCTTAAAATATTACAATATATATTTTCTTATTATTATTATTGTTTGTTTTAGAATCAGATGTTCATACCTTGCTAGTAAATGTGAGTCCAATATCCAGATATCATTCTCTACTATGTCCGTCAATTCGAAGATGTCTGCCTCAAGTTGTAACTGGAGAAAGTTTAGAACTTTGCCTCGAAATTATGTTTCTTTCTCGGGATCGGTGAGTGTACAAGTAAGTTTTGATTTGCTTCAATGTTATTTTAATACGTTTTACTCAGCGGTCGCGACAAGTCAATCGAGTGCGGTGGGCGGAGGCCAGGGGGGGAGCGGGTCCTGGTACCGACTTGCCAAGCATAGATAGACCCGCCGCGACCGCTGAGCTTCACCAATTGTACTTTTTATAACACTATGACCTAATGCTGCGTTCATTTTACAAGAATGTCATCGTGTGGCGTCTTCATTAATGGCGAAAGTAAACTCTATTTACTACTATAATAACATTCAAATTCGCAATCACCTAACATCGAGACCGCTGCCGCGAGATCGATTGTGAAGGGGTGCGTGGCACCCGGGCGAAGAGTCCTAGGGGGCGCAAACCGATCGCTTTATACCTACACATACCATGCGTAATCTGCTAGTTTTGAAAATTACTTAAGAGAATATTATTCCGAGAACGAAAATGCGCGCTGCATACAAACGTACTATGGTGATATTTTCAATACTAACAAATTAAAGTCAATGAAATTTTTCAGAAACATCCTAGAAACAAATTTCTATGCTTCTATAGAGTCAGATTTTCGTTAAAATATACAGTTTCAATGCTAGGATTAATTTAAGATTTGTATGGAAATCTTTGAGGCACTGTAACTTGAAAACTATACATTTTAACCAAAATCTGACTCCATACAAGCATAGAAATTTGTTTCTAGATTGTTTCTGCAAAATTTCATTGACTTTAATTGGTTAGTATTGAAAATATCACCATAGTACGTTTGTATGGAGCGCGCTCCGAATAATATACCCTTAACAACCATTCATTAGCTATACTTACCTGCCTGACTATAAACATTTTGGATGCAACGATTTTCTTTTTTTTTCTTGGCAAAAACGCAGGCCGATTTTCGGCTGAATATTGTTAAGGCCCTGTTTCATTAATTACCTAATCAAGTGGTTCAAATAATAATAATAATGTTGATTTTTTGACAGAACCCTAAGGATTGGATTCAACAGTTTATGTGGACTTGCTTCAGTAAATCACTTGCATTACCATTTATTTCTGGAGGGCAACACCCTGCCGGTTGAAACAGTGGTAAGCTTATTTGAAATCTTTCTACAGGGTCCTTCTTAATATGCTGACACTTTTTAAGGGGATGATCAGACCATCAAACTGAACAACTTTCTATATTGCACCGACGTCGAAATCGCGTCAAAAAAATCAGCTGTTCCATACAAACCTACTCGAGCCAAATGTATGGGATAGCTGATTGTTTTTCGCGATTTAAAAGTTGGTCCCATAGAGAAAGTTCTTCAGTTTGATGGTCAGATCATTCCTTTAAAAAAGTGTCAGCATATTATGAAGGACCCTAATAGGTGAACCAAACTTTACATTTTTTTATCGTTAAGTAGGTACCTACTTATTTTTATCCTTCTGGACTCTTGCTTGCTGACTCCATGTATGAATTACATTTTGATTATGCATAACCGTTGTGCCGCCTATTGCCGCTGCCGCTTAGTGCAGTCTGACTTTTACCAATAATCTCTTACTGAACATTAAAAATAAAACAAGTTAATAAAATGAGATTCGTTCTACATAATTGGTAAATTTAAATTGGTTATATATTTCTGAAGATAATTTACTTAATTCCATCAGATTTCACTAAATAAATGCCTATGTTACAATTGACATTTTCATTTCTAAAATTGTATTGCTATTTTTTAACTCAACCTTTCCCTTTTTAGAAATGCAGACAAATAAAAGGACCACTCTACTGCTTAGTAAACTATCCAGCCCCTGCATTCTGTTTCGAAGTACCCAATCGAGATTGCATCAAAGAAAAAACAAAAGCTATATACACCCTCATAGTATATTTCTTAAAGAATTCTATTGCCCACAACATATTTATAACAAGAGGTGATAGCGTGGTACCAGGAGGTGATAAAGTGGTGAGAGTCCTCGTCTGGCCAAGAAAGAGTAGTTCGGGCGCTAAGCAGCTGGCTGCATTCAATATCGCTGTTTGTGAGCTTAGTGGATGGTTTCCAGTTTTCAGTAAGTTATATTTTTAATTCTTCATAACTCTCATTAAAATTTTCAAACTTCAAATACTTATTCTTATCGAGTGGGCTGCAAGCCCTGTTGTCAGAGTTTATTCAAACCGCCTTACGGCCTCTGACGTGGTTTTTATGTAACGACTACTACCACCAGATGTAGTAGCCGGGACCAACAGCTTAACATGCCATCCGAAGCACGGAATCATCTTTCTTTTCAGACAATCAGGTGACTCATCCTGCAATGTAACCAACTGGGGAAAAACGCACAAAGTGACATTTCACTAGGTGCCCCCCGTGGGCATCGAACCCACGACCTCCGTGTCAAGAGCCCAATGCTCTTAACCATTAGACCACGGAGGCAGGCTCAAATACTAACAATTACGGAATTCCTTATCAGTTTTTTATCAAAGAAAATTTAAAATGTTTGCATTCATTTATCATAAAGAACGTTTGCTAATAATCTGAAATGTTATAGCTTTAGGTACTTGATGTATAGTATAAGTAGTTAGGTATGTAAGTAGGTAATACTTATCGTTCGTAACTTATTTTTTAATAGCAAAAAATATTTCAGACAAACTCGATTACGAAAACCTTACAACGGAAGACCTCGAAAATGAATTGAAGAAATGGACACCCGATAACTTCGAAAAATTGTGTGATGATTTAAAATTGCAGTTTTAAAAATGGAATTATAACTGTACAAGTAGGTATGAATCACTTAAAATGACCTAAGTGTAGAAACTATAAAATAAAATCAATAACAATACTTATCGAATCTTATTTACGTACTTAATAGCTCAGTGTAGCGATATAATAACCGCGTAACAAGTAATGATTCACTCCGCATTTATCTAACTTGTTTACAAACTCGTCCGGCTGGCGGTTCACACATGCGCCCACCCAACCCACCCTTGACCCCCCGCGCCGGGATAAAGACTCCGCGCGCGCTCCATTATTCACTTCAGTCAGTCACTCGTTCATACCTCGCCGCGTCCAGACGACAGCAACATGAAGCTACCAATTCTCGTTGTGTTTACATTCGTGCTTCTTCAATGCGCCGATTGCCGGAACACATGGTTCCCACAAACTATATACGACACCTTCACAAACAAAACATCTCAAATCACAAGCTACGTGAGAGAAAAAGGCAGGAACCTCAAAAGATTCTACGTTGACAATGTCAGGAAAAAACTTACGTCTTATTTGGGTAACGATTCCACAATTGATACCGAGTCCAGTGCCGATAATCGGAACAGGATAAAGAGGAAGTTTAAGGAAGTCATGGATGAGGCCCACGCGTCAGATAACAATATGTTTGACTCGATTGCTCCTACTGTAATGGAGTATGAATGTTCAGATGACGACCCCGCTATTCACATGACCACACCGCAGCTGATTGCTGTTCATGGATACGCTGCCGAAGCACACACTGTTCTAACAGATGATGGATATCTTCTGACAGTACACAGAATACCTTTCTCAAGAAACAATTCCAACAAAAGGGCTGTTCCACGGAAGACGGTGTTGCTCCACCACGGTCTGCTCGGCAGTTCAGCTGATTGGGTCATTCCCGGACCGGGAAAAGGTTTGGCGTACATTTTATCTGATGCCGGCTACGATGTTTGGATGGCTAACGTTAGAGGTAACACTTACTCCAGAGCACATGTATCCAGACCTATCGACTCTTTCGAATTCTGGAATTTCACGTTTCATGAAGTAAGTCAACACGACTTGCCAGCTGTCATAGACTACATAATGGAATTGAAAGGATGGGATGTGAAAATAAATTACGTCGGACATTCCATGGGAACTACAGTCTTGTTTGCTTTACTTTCAACAAAAACGCAATACAACAAAGTTTTACGAGCAGGCTTTGCTTTAGCACCGGTGGCGTATATGACTGACATCAAAAGCCCCATAAAACTTTTGGCGAAGTTCGGCAATAACATTGATTATTTGATGAAAATTCTTGGAGCCAACGAGTTTTTACCACAGAACGCTGTTCTTAGATGGTTGTCTAAACATGCCTGTGAAATTAATCACTACGAAGAAGCGATATGTGAGAACACAATGTTCATTCTTTGTGGTCACGATGAGAGGCAGTTCAATCGAACATTGTTACCGATAATGCTGGGGCACGTCCCCGCCGGAGCGTCAACGAAAACACTCGTTCACTACGCTCAAGAAATTCGCAACGACGGTCGATTCCAGCAGTTTGACTATGGAACAGAAGGGAACATGAAACAATACGGTACGTACTCACCTCCCGAGTATCCATTACACAAAATAACATTACCTATGGCATTACTTTCGTCGGAAAATGATTGGTTAGCCGGCGATATAGATGTGACGAATCTGTTTGTACAGCTGGCGAATCCTATAGAACACTACATAGTGCCATTGAAAGAGTTTAATCACATAGATTTCCTGTGGGCTATAGATGCACCTGTCCTAGTTTATAATAAACTCTTGCATCTGCTGGAGGAGGGCGTTAGCAAATCGTATTTTAAGTCTGAAGGTTATAACGAGATAAATACCAACTGATGAGGATTGGGGGAGTATTTTACTGTTGTATCAGACTTGAGTGCCTTGTGTGTCTGTGAGAATGTTATACTTAAGAATATTAAATTTGATAAGATTATGTGCTACATTTTACATTAGGTACAGTTTACATTTTAATGTTTAAGTGACTGCAACTTGTTTTGCAAAATAAATTAATAAACTATGTAGGTATTGTGAGGACTTTTTTTTTTCTAATCAACCTTGACCTGCAATACTAAGTACCTACTACACTATTAATATTTAAATTTGTTCTAAACTAGGTATAAAAATTAGAGATTTAAAATAAAAAAACGTTTTATAGCAAATGTTATCAGCTTTCTTTGTAAAGCCTGACCAGAAATATAAAAAACCTCGCCATGTTGCGGAAAATCATTGGAACTAATTTTTGTACTTGGAACACTAACATTAAAGGTGACAGTCGATTGCAGCGCCCCCAATCCAGGTTTTTTATTTTCCAGCTCAGCTAGCATGCCGCAGTGATACAGCGCTATCACACCTTCGCTCTCTTTCTATTTGCGTGCGAACGAACGAGATAAAAGACGTGATACAGCCGTATCACGTGCTGCATGCTACCAGTGCTGGTCAGGCTTTAACTACTAGTATAGTAAACTATACATACTCTTTTTCGAGTCCCTTTTCTTTTTAAATTGTGATACCTGTGCAAGTGCAAATGCAATTTTAAAAGTGTGATACCTACGAGTAACTACTTAGTTTTGCAGGCCAGTGTATTATTGTATTTTTAAGTATATTCCTACCTGGCTACCTGCATTATTGTAGACAATTCATTTTTTACAATCTACATACAGTGCGTTCCGAATTACGCCGATATCGCTGTGAGCGCGATAAATGTCGTTCCGAGTTGACGTGAGCGCGTCCACAATCGAAAACGTGACGTCATTCATGACGTCACTACCGACGCCATCTTGCAATAACAGTGCTCACGGCTCGGGGCGTTATCACTGTGAGCGAGTTGTCAAAAGTGACGTTTGTTATAGTAAATTATTGAGGGAATTTTCAAAAGTGGCGTTTGACAGTTTTGCTGTCGTACATTTTTGGTTTGTTTAGGTCTCGATTTAGGTTTCTTTAGTAGTATTGGGTTTGATTATGTTCTAAAAAAGACAAATAAAAGTTTAATAACGATTAGTGATGAAGAAAATAATAGGAATATTTGAATTTTGTGATGTGAACGGTGTGAGCGCAATATTTAGCGTTCCGAATTGATAGAACGCTATCAGCGCTGTGGGCACGCTAACGCAAATGGAACGGGTGTTAGCGCTGTAATCGCTCACAGCACTGTTTTTATGAATCGGAACATACCGCTAGTACGTTGCTGATAATGCTACTGCAAGTTTAGCGTCATTAGTAACAGTACAGTAACTAGCAATTATGGTCTAAGTCTGCAATGTACTCTGAATTGTCATTTTCACTTGTCGCGTTTAATAAACATAGGGCCCTGAATTCTGGGTTGGAACGAAAAGCTCGCAAAAAATCGTCACCTATTCGTATTAAGTATTCAATACAGGCTGTTGAATTCTAATCCTGACTATAGTCAAGCCGTTACAAACGTACAGTTTATGTCATAAATCATCCCATCGAACCTTTCACTCGCACCCATGGGCTTTATGGAAACAGTTCCATAGAGCCCATAAGTATGAGTGAGAGGTTCCATGAGATAATTTATGACCTAACCTCTACGAATAAAGCTCAGGCCACACAGAGGCGGTCCTGCGGGAAAGCGGGCCGGTGGCGTTTCTGCGGGAAGCGAAAGCGTTCCGGGGCCTGCCACACAGGGTTCGCGCGGTGCGGTGGCGGCGCGGTAGCGGCGCGGAGGCGGCCGGTGTGACATCAAAAGCGGCCATCCATAAAATACAAAATGACAGCGCGGTAAATACCGCCTCCGGACCGCGACGCGCCGCCACCGCTCTGTGTGACACCTCGCATTGACTACAATGGAATACAGCGGCCGCCGCCGCTTCCGCGCCGCCGCCTGGTTGTCATAGCGTTCTGACCGGTACGGCGCCGCGCCGCACCGCTACCAGCCCAGATTTCTGTGTGGCAGGGTCCATATAAAGTCGTACATTACAAAAAATCCCGCCTCCGGAGGCGGCTGTGTTTGAATTGAGCTTTAGAGAATAAATATGGAAGAATAACTCCAAACAAAATCGAAATCATTTTTGGCACCCCATGAAAAATGACATTTTGTATGAGTTTTGGCGGCGAGTTACAATTTTTAAAGAACAAATTTAGAACGCGTTACAATTTTTTTGGTGCCACTTTTTGAGCTTCATTTATACTTCTATACATTCTCTTATTCGTAGCCTAAACTGCACTGGTAGCATGCAGCACGTGATACGGCTGTATCACGTCTTTTATTTCGTTCGTTCGCACGCAAATAGAAAGAGAGCTAAGGTGTGATAGCGCTGTATCACTGCGGCATGCTAGCTATGCTGTACGTTCGTAACGGCTTGAGTATAGTTTTGAATTTTAAAGGCACCAAGAATTCCGTCTTGAATTAAGACTGGTTCACAGATTATTGTATAAAACAATACAGGTTTTAATAAAATTATACTGACTTATTTGTTTTTACGTTTTTTGATCTGTTCTATACAAAAAACTGTTCACAGATTTTTTTATGTAGAACAATGGAATGGATTACTTGGTGCCTTTGAAATTCAAAACTAGTCAAGTTAGAAGGGGTGACTAAAGATTTACTAAAACTTTATTAAGTAATGTTAACATACTGTAGTTATAGTTTCTCACAAAAGCAGACTCCTCGTGTTTCTCGGACATATAGAAGCTGATGATGACGATAACAGTGATTCTCATATCCTGAGCAAGTATGTTATTAAAACTTTAAATGAAACTCAAAACAAACAAAAATACTGTTGTTGAGAACCGATTATTGGCAGAATTTTCTGTACTTAAGTAGTGGAGATAATTAATAAGATAAAAATTAAGTTACCTATTTGCATACTTTACTATTGCAAAACATTTAGGTAAGACAAAGTGGTAGAGCAGTATACCTAATACGTTGTATAATTTATAGCATAGCATAGCATATGCTCACGACTATATTCCCCGAGGGGGTAGTCAGAGATATTCTGTTTAATTTATGTAGGTCTCAAATTCATAATCGGTATACAAAACAAAGATTGTTGGTCTTCTCTGGCCAAAAAAATCGTTGGTAACCACAAACAATACCTACAAAAATAAAGGGATATATACTCGTAGTTACCTACTGGGTGATATTTAAAATACTTTCCAAATTTTCAGGGGTGGTTTTTCAGACTGAACAACTTTTAGTATTGCAAACCTGAAATCGTGAAAAAATTCTGCTGTTTCATACACATTTGAGTCGAGTCGGAATTGCAGTTTAGTATTGATTTGGAACAGCAGATTTCTTTTTTTGCGGTTTCAGGTTTGCTCCCATAGTAAAAAAATTAAGGCTTTAGGCAAGCACGTATCCAGGGGGGGGGGGGGGGGGTAGGTGGGATTTATCCCCCCCCCCCCCCCCCCCCCCGAAATCCTAATATTTGTATGGAACAGTGGTCACACCTATACCTATTTCGACATTTTTCATTGAAAATCCCCCCCCGAAATTGAATGTCCCCCCCGAACTCAAAGTCTGGATACGTGCTTGGCTTTAGGGGTTGAACTACACATGGCCGCAAGCGATCGCACTTTTCCGTCGCGTAGACGGACCGCGATCGCGTGCGATCGCACGCCGCAGGCGATCGCGTTCCGTCTATCTTATATGCTCTAGCAAATGACGTTCCTGAGTGACAAAAAAGGATGGAGTGACGGAAAAGTGCGATCGCGTGCGGCCATGTGTAGTTCAACCCTTACAGGTGGATGTCAAAAAAGGTAACGGTCAGGTCACATGTGACCCACATGTGACACTCCCCTTTTGATTTCAGATATGGGGATGATCAGACCATCAAACTAAACCTTTCAGGGGCGGATCCAGGATTTCATGTTGGGCCATCGGCCCATCGGCCAACTCGGGCCACGTATTAAGATTAAAAGAAATTAAGAGAGCTCATTTCTTTACTCGGCCTCAAAATTCAGAGGTTCGTGGGGGGGGGGGGGGCATGGCCCCCTGGGCCCCCCCCCCCCTGTATCCGCCACTGAAACCTTTCACTATAGATATCTTATACATATATATAAGAATAATCTTTAACATGGAAAATATTGTTATTGAGACAATCTTGAATCTCGGTTTTCGATTCAAGGCAAAAAAAAAAAACTTGACGTCACACCGGATTTGACCGGATAACCTATTAACTATCTTAAAATTATATCATACTAGCTGACGAGTTGCTTTGTGGGTCTGCTATTGGGCGGTCACGTGCGCGTCGGTTGCCCCATCCCCGGCCTACAGTGGAACTCCAGTGGTGGCTCAGGATATTGTTCTTTTATAAGAACAACCCTTGAAGTCACCAAAATATCAATATAACCGTACAACGTCAAGCACTTTTGCTATAAAAACTCGACATTGGCAAAATCATCATAAACCAAAGATCGCAGCCATATTTTTAAAAATAGAATAGAATACTAGCTGACCCGGCGAACTACGTACCGCCTGAGAATTAGTTTTTCCCGACACATACTTGGCCGTTTTACATAGCCTATGTTACTCAGGGATAATGTAGCATTCTAATGGTGAAAGAATTTTTAAAATCGCGTGAAAGCGTAAGCGTAACAAACATTACATTCGCATTTATAATATAATATTAGGGATAACTAAGCAGACAAAACAATTAAAGCATCGCCATTGGTTCGGTAGGTGATTCATTGATACATTATTACTTACGTATTGTTAATTTATGTTATACTCTACAAAAATATCTTTAGTAGCATAATTTTCAATGAATCATTAATGTTGCTGACATGACCTTTTTATTACAGATAACACTTTTGTTCTTTTGTCAGATCGATTGAATTAGTCATCAATAAATTTTAGTATGACTGTAAACTTGTTAAAGTATTTCTAGTTGGCGTAGTTAGTTGAACTTTGGTATTGGAAACGATAGCCGAAGTTACGGTCCGATAGCTCAGAAGGTAGTGATCCTGTCTGTTGTGCCGAGAGTCGCGGTTTAGAATTTTAGAATCCCGTTAGGGGCAAATATTTGTACCCGTCGTCCCGAGTCATGGATGTTTGTTTTTATCTTTATCTGTATGTATTCTGTATCGTTGTCAGTCATCATAATACACGTCCAGACCCTCTAGCATGATTTCTCTACACGCGCGACTCGGCTTTTTTCCATACTAAAATTCGCGGCAAGCGTGGCTTGCGCTCTCCAAAAAGCAGGCTAGATTCTGGCACTTTAAATGTGACTATACTGCATTCCAAATAAGGACGACTAGATCTTCCGATTCCTATTTAGCTTTCTGGCTAATTCTGATAAGCAAATATAATTTATTTATCAGAAGGATGTACTATCCGACATATCTTGGACGTTACTAAGGCTGTTCTAAGAATCAGTGAGAGTAAGTGTTTCAAATCTGTTTCTGTAATTAAAAATGGCCTTAAATTTTCGTTGATATTTGGAATGGAGTATAGGTAAGTGTGTAACAAATAAAAATGACCAAGATATTTAACGTTCGGTCTAGTCAATCTTTAGATGGGTGACCGTTTACATGATATTTAGTCTCTTGCTTCGGTAGGTACGATAAGCAGTTTGTCCTGAATAGTTCCGTCAGATGGCGATGAAACAAAAAATTTTTTAAGCTAAGTCAGAGGCCTAATTATTAAAGTGGCTTGAACATTCTCTGGTAACAAGTTGGCCACTAACTTGCCTCAACCAATCCGCACTGGGTCCGCGTGGTGCAGTATGGCCCACTCACTCTCACCCTTATTCGTGAGAGGAGGTCTTTGCTCTGCAGTACAGGGTGAAACTTTATTAGGTAGGTGAGTATTTATTTTTTTATCACCAAAGTGCCTACGAGTGATGGCCCATTCTCCCACCCTAATTTCACTTCACTACGTGAAATGAGGCCTTTGCCCAGGAATTAATCTAGGAACTGTTAACGACCCTGATATAATTTAGGATCGTGTGCTTTGCTTGGCCCGCCTCACCTAATCTCAGTCAGTGAGACTGAGCAACTTTATAAAGCGCCTGATGACATTTACTTACCTACTGGTGATAATGCTTTTTAACCTACTGGTGATGCATGTTAAACTAGTAGGAATAAAAAAAACCTTTGGAATGTTATCTAGAGACGAGCAAAACTAAAACGTAAACTAATCATTACAATGTTGGTCGGCAGCTTATCTTGGCTATGGTGATTACACCGTCATAAATGTTTGTAGGTTAAAAGTTAAACTTTCATTAGGCGTGACTCCTAATAACTGGCTACCTTACAACAATGTGTCTGATAGTTAAGTGAGGTAAGTCGTTACCGAAGTATCGTAAATTATTTGCGGTAAACCCATGGTAAACCTAATGTAGCGACGCGACGGGCTCACTCACTCCCCGTCACACTGGACAGAGTTTTGGTAGGTACTACTAGTGAAACATGGATGTTCTGAGGTTTCAGAATATAGATATCTGGGAGTCGCGTTGTGGATCTGCTAGTGGGTGGTCGCGTGTCGCGTGTCTCTCGTCGGTTGCCCCCTCCCAGCTCGACAGCGGGGCTCCAGTGGTGGCTCAAGATAGTGTTCTTTTGTAAGAACAACCCTTGAAGTCACCAAAATATCTTCATAACCGTACAACGTCAAGCACTTCTGCTACAAAAACTCGACATTGGCAAAATCATCACAAACCAAGATGGCAGCCATATTTTAAAAATAGAATAGAATAGAATATAGGTACTTATCTGACTCCCTCGCAATATAGTCGTGAGCATAAATGCTATGCTAAACCTAATGCTGTACCTAACGGTTATTCGTTAAATTATCGCGAAATTCTACCTATGTTTTTTTTTGTGGGTGCTACGACGACGTTAATAACCCCGAAAGGCTTTAAGGCCTTATGATTAGAGGTAAGTACCTATCGTGCTCACGTCTCGCTAAGATGGTTCACAAGTCACAAGGAAAGATTATAGGATTTTAAGGTACCTATACCTAAGTACCTAGTTAGTGTATAGTAGGTACCTATAGGTTATTTCTGAGGATTCTCTTCGGCGTAAAGCGGCTGAGCTTATTATTATTATAAGACTTTATTGTACACAAAGACATAACAATAATATACAAAGTTGAGAAAACATGTACAAAGGTCGAGCTTATCTCTGAAGAGTATTAGACATTAAACACGGCAGATTAGGGTGCGATGCTTGGGAGATTCATGTACAGAGACATTAAGACACTTAAAATTAATAAGCATCTTATAAGACACTTATTTTATCTGAAGACAGCGGTTATAATGGCCTCGGTCCCTTTGCCTTTCCGAAAGGAAAAATCTGACAGCAACAAAAATTTACTTTCAGAACGAAACTGTCACGGTGCCAAATGCGCTTTTTTGTATTTCTTTAGAGCTGCCCTTGACTTGAAAAAAAAAGACAGAGTATTGAAATCTAAAAGAGGATATCTCTTTCCTTTACAACATGTTTAAAAATTTAAATTTCTGTCAAAATAAATATCGAAATTTCAAGAACTGCGCCTCGCCTATGATAAAATATATTTTCGTGAATAAATGCTAAGGAATTCGCTTAAACAATGGTTTTCAACAAAGGTTGGCGTTATGGCGCTTTCATCGGTGGATTCTTCGGATTGATAGGACTTACGCTTTACCCTATTATCATTAGTCCAATGATAGACCCTTCTGAGTACAGTAAGTTTGCAATAACTTTCATATGTTTTACATAATATTACACCTCCACCAACTTTCTTTATGCCTGAATGGTGGAGTATGATACCTCCTCTCTTTAGTTCGCAAAAGACTGCTGTGCAATCATGTAATGGGTTTCTACAGGTTATAATTCAATTGTAGGTACTTCATTATAGGATTTCTAGGTCCCGCCCGGAAACCGCCCCTAAGATGACACTCTGACCCTTTCTGGCCTTTCTGATTAGCAAATCCCGACATATCTTGGACATTACTAAAGATGTTCTAAGAATAGGTGAGAGTAGGTGTTTCAAATCTCGATTTCTGTTATTCAAAATACCTAGCCTTAAAACTTCGACTTTTTCGAATTGAGTATAGGTACCATTGAGTAATTACCATATGTGGGTGTCCACGCTAAAAGTGGTCGGTATTTCATAGCTTTTTTGCAGAATACCGAATCTAACCTTAACTCAAAACCTAACCACTGGTCTCTTTTTGCGTGGACGCCCATTTATACTTACTTATTAATTATCGCTTTAATTAATTAACACTTTAACTGCTGATGACCTACATCGTAGGTCAGCAACCAATGGGCCGCAGTGCGTACGACTCGAATGTTGAGTCGAAATTGTATTGCATTCGAGTGTTAGCACTGAAGTAGTATCATTGTTTTGAGCTTAGCAGCGAAAGTGTTAAACACGTTAGTAGTTCTTAACACTAAGGTGATCCACTCCTCAAAATAATTTCTTGTTTTCCAGAAAAGATACAGAAAGAAACTAGGAAAAATATTAGGCAAGAGGATATTCAACCTGGAAGTAAGTTAACTTAAACAAACCCAACCAATTAAATACCAAGTGGTATTTATGCAGCCTTGCAATGCTGCTTTCTCCAGTTCATCACCTACGCCACAAAGAGGTGAACCTCAAATGAGACGATTTTACAGGAAACAATAATACGAATTTTTTCAATTACCTACACAATTATTTCGACCATTGCGCTTTTTTATTTTCTATTAGTCTTAGAGCTTCGTCGTTTTGTGACAACATAGAGCTCAACAGGTGGAGCATTTTTGTATACCTATGGTAGTATTTTTGTTCACTTAACTCATTTTTGACCATTTGAGGTTCGCCTCTCACTCCACGCCTATCTCACTCACACTGGTATGGATCAACCTACCCATAGTTGGACCTTATGTCCATGAACATAGAGTTCAACTATGGGTAGGTTGATCTGTCGCCGTGTGTACAAGGTAGGACATTACTAACAAACATTATAGAAAGAATCATAGTGAATCTGGCCAATATTCTTCTATTCTATTCTATTCTATATTTTAAAAAATGGCTGCCATCTTGGGTATGTGATGATTTTGCCAATGTCGAGTTTTTATAGCAAAAGTGCTTGACGTTGTACGGTTATATTGATATTTTGGTGACTTCAAGGGTTGTTCTTATAAAAGAACAATATCCTGAGCCACCACTGGAGTTCCACTGTGGACCGGGGATGGGGCAACCGACACGACCACCCAATAGCAGAGCCACAGAGCAACTCCATTCTTCTATTGTATGACAAAATTAGTTAATTCCCACTTAACTCGCTACATACAGGGTCCTTCTTAATATGCTGACACTCTTTAAGGGGATGATCTAACCGCCAAACTGAACAACTTTCTGTATGGCTCCAACATCGAAATTGCGAAGAAAAAAACACCTGTTCTATACAACACTGCAAACCTACTCGAGCGATATATGTACCTATAGGACAGCAGATTTTTTTTTGGCGATTTTGATGTTGGTGCCATAGAGAAAGTTGTTCAGTTTGACCATCTGATCATCCCCTTAAATAAGTATAATTAAGAAGGAACCTGTATATTCATTCATTGTGTTAATGGTTATAAATATTTTATTTCAGATATGAAAGTATGGACAGATCCATTTGATCGCAAGAAAACTGAAAGCGAGAGATAGTTTGTAAAAAAAAGTATGTAGTTGTTTTAGTTAAATATAATTTATTTCTAATAATATGGCTTGTTACTGATCTCGTTTTTTATTGAGTGTCATTCCTAACTTAGGAACAAGAGTAAGTGTTAGGGTTGAACTACACCACACAGCACAGCATCGCATGATCGCATTCCGTCTATCTTATATGCTCCAGTAAAGGACGTTCCTGAGTGACAGAAAAGGATGGAGCGACGGAAAAATGCGATGCTGTGCTGTGTGTTGTAGCTCAGCCCTTAATTAGGTTACAGCAGTGGTTCCCAACCGGTGGTCCACGAGAGCCTTGTGGGTGGTCCGCTGGAAGGACCCTCCCCATAAAAATTTTGCCAACAAATTTGGTTGAAAAAAGGTTAGGGACCTCTGGGTTACAGTAACCTTACAGCCAAAACAAGATCTCTCTCTGTAATAAGGCTGAGAGGGAGTGAACTATACTCCACCATGCTATACCAAAAAGTCCCTCTTTTCTTTGCTACTAGTAGGCTAGTGGAGAGACACACCAAAGAGAATGGAATCACTTATTTTAATCACTACTTTTTGACGACAACAACACAATAAAATTCCCGATTATTTTAATCACTACTTTTTGACGACAACAACAAATTTACCAATAAGTAGTAATAAGTGCCAGGCTGTTGACTACCTAAACCGATACTTACATGAGCTAAACCCACCGCAGTTCTCCATACCGATCGTCACCCGAGATATACTTAATAATGTGTTAAAAAGCATGATTCATAAGTCGGGCACACTTGACATATACGACATGTCAGTTAATATATTACTGTCAATTTGGCCAGTTTTAGCAGACATACTAGTGACCCTTATCAATGAAATGTTTAGCGCTGGGATATATCCCGACGTGTTAAAGACTACTAGGGTCTGTCCGGTATACAAGGGCAAGGGAGATAGAACTCAAGTAAACAGTCATAGGCCCATAACAATTGTTCCTACCATATCAAAAATTATTGAATCGATTTTATCCTCAAGCATTATGGAACATCTTGAGACAAATGATCTACTGACGGACAGACAGTACGCGTATAGGAAGGGCAAGTCCACAACTGCTGCAGCACATCAGGTAATGGATTCGATTTTGACCAGCATCGACGATAGGTACAAGACGGCTGGTGTATTTTGTGACCTCTCGAAAGCTTTTGACGTAATTCAGAACGATATACTTTTAAAAAAGCTACAGTCATACGGCATCAAGGACAACGCCTACGGGCTGCTCAAATCGTTCTTACAAGGTCGCAAACAGCGTGTAGAGATATCCACGAACGGCCGCAAGTACAGGTCCAAGGCAGGTGACGTCACTATAGGCATTCCGCAGGGGTCAGCTCTTGGAAATACCCTGTTTTTGGCGTTCATCAATGATTTGCCCCACTTCATAACAGACGGTCTAGTCGTTTTATTCGCTGATGATACGACAGTAATAGTGTGTGCACGAGACTATGAGCAGCTAAACATAAAAATAAATTGTACCTACGAGCGACTGCAACAGTGGTTTTCTTCAAATGGGCTAATTCTAAACGCGTCAAAGTCAAACCTGATGCTATTTACTGCAAAACACATTGAAAAACCACTTAGCATCACTAGTCCAGTCCCTCTCTGCTATTCATGCAAGTTTCTTGGGTTCACTCTAGATGCCAACGTTAACTGGAAATCGCATATACAGACCCTATGTGACAAACTTAGCAGTGCAACTTACGCACTAAGAAAACTTCGACCAGTAGTTTCCAGTGCCGTACTTAGACAAACGTACTTTGCACATTTCCATTCGCTTATGACCTATGGCATCCTATTATGGGGGGATTCAACGGACTCAAATAGAATATTTATACTACAAAAATGGGCACTACGTATAATGGAAAGTATTAAGCCCCGTCAAACTTGTAGGACTCATTTTGCAAAAAAGCATATCATGACTATGCCCAGTTTATACTTATTTGAGATAATCTCATATGTCCGTCGGAATATTACGCATTTCAATCGCCGTTTAGGTGGAGGTCATTCACTACGTAACGCGGGAAGACTGGCCAGCGTGTCCCGTCGTACAGAAATGGCTTCTAAAAACCCACGAGTAATAGGTCCGACTTATTATGAGCGACTTCCTGAACATCTGAGGAATGTAACCAATGACGAATCATTTTACCGCCAACTAAAAAGTCTTTTGCTGGATGGTGAATTTTATTCTGTAAACGAATTTATTTTGTTTGACTTTAAGTAGACTACAATAAGTAATTGTAGCGACATTTTATTTAAATTACCTATTATTGAGAATTGTATTTTCTTATGTTTTACATATTTAAGACATTTTACATTTTTATTTGACATTGTTACCCTGTAGATTAGTTATGTTGACATTTTATTGTTCTATTTTTAATTCTTGACGATCATATTATCCTTTGACATTTTTATTTTTATGTAATGTACTTCCTTACTTGTAATTATGAATTTGATAATATGAAATAAATGATTCTATTCTATTCTATTCTTAAGGACACACCTGCGTAATGTTCCGCGCCGAACACCTACGCGCAGGCACGTATCCAGGGGGGGGATAGGTGGGTTTTATCCCCCCCCCCCCCGAAATCCGAATATTTGTATGGTAAAGTGATTTCAGCACCTACTTTTTCAATGTTTTTCTATGAATATCCCCCCCGAAACAAAAGTCTTTCAACTGAATTTCATTCAACATTCAACCGAACGTTCGGCGCGGAACTTTCAGCAGGTGTGTCCCTACACTAAGTGACAGACAGACTAATATAGAAAAAGAAATTAAAGAAACGAGTGAAAAAGAAATGTTTATTGTTAAAATTCCGAATAATCTATGTGGGTACTTTCCACACCTCAACATTTTTATACAAAACATCGGAGCCCTCATTATCATTACAATTCAATAAAAAAATAAATTGTTTTCCGAAACTTCATATTTACAGTCGAAATTTGCTTTTTTGCATAGAAAATTATTTTAAGTATTCATAATTGATATAAGATTTTAGTGTCAAATGCTTTATTTATATTTGATCAGGATGATAATATGCTTTAAAGTCAAATTTCATCCCAATCTTAATTAGAAAGCATTTGAAAATCCAAGCTGAAGTATAAAAACTATGACATTACTAAATATGTACATAATTACACAAGTAACATTACATTTTACTTATATGTTTGTATTATGAATGTATTTAATACAAACCTTTGATAATATAAGTTTAAGTGCCTATTTCACCACTTCTGTATAAGTTCTTGATAGCTCATTTGTTAGGTCGTTTGACATTTTTTTAATACAAAATTTGCTAAATGTGCTGTCAGATAAGCTATCAAGAATTTATCCAAAAGTGATGAAACAGGCCCTTCAAATCCTAAAAACATACTCCTCATTTGATAAACAAGTATAATGATTAATGACTAATATTTCAGAATGAAATGACGAAAATAAATAATTACAATAAAATCAGTTTCATTTATAAAAACTTTAACCGTCTATAAATAATTTGTAATGAATGAATAAGGAAATGAATTAATCCTCCAATTTAACCGCTAAAATGAGCAAATGCAAAAAGGTACAATTTTAAATCGAGCTATTTTAGTTAAAAATAGGTCGCTAACGAACTGAAAAATAAAGAAAAAAAAAACTAAAAACTGATTTTATATAACATTGATTATTACTCAAAATAAAATGTGAGCAGATATATTACCTTACCTATTAGTAATGTTTTAATTATTCAAATATCTGATTTATAAATCTTTTATTTTACACTAGACAATCACAAACATTTATTATTTTAAATTGCGCGTATCTGCATGCAATTTATCTAAACATTTACAAAACAATTCTCTCATTTAAGGAAAATGCGAACATAATTGAGAGAATCATCCCATCTACAATCTAAATAACCCGCCCTCCATAAACTCTGCATAATGTAAACAAAATATAGCGACAGAGTGTGATCAAATCAGGATTTGTATTCATGCCAGGTCAACATTGCAAACGTCCAAGTATATACCACTGAACAAAAAATATAGCACGTTACGGAATAATTTTGTGGTACCTTATACTACAAAACTTCGATCAATGATCGAAGCTACAAAAGATAATCAACTCAAAATTTAAATAAGAAACTATGTGCGACAAAATATTAAACGGAATCCTTGTCGTTCAGATTCAAATCGACCTAGCAACTTATTTCGACGACGATAAAGTTGATTTTCTATTGTCCATAAAATGTTCTACTCTGCGTCGTTGGGTTTACGCCGAACCTCGCGTATTATATTTTTTAATTCGAAATATTATCAAATGAAAATACTTTAGTTATAACATTGAGTTCGAAAAACACTTCATTTCGAAGAAATCCTAAAATATTTTCAAGAGATAAACTCACCCATATTTTAATAAAATATATAAAAATGCAGTTTAGTGAAATTTGTCTTTTACCACAAGCAATATTTTAAAATAATGAAATCTAAGCATTGTTGTGATACAGAACAACAAATTGCTTCTTTATGCCTAAGAATATTATAACTTTTCTAGTCTATCCCTTGTTTAAACTATAAAAACATGCGTATAATATTGTGTATAAATGAATCATGCAAAACAGGAATTTTTAAGTAAGATATAGCTCCTATATAGAACCAACATAGCGGAAAAATAAATCGGAATATGTTATTGACACAACAAAACCTAAATTAAATGTTTAGCAATATGTACAAAGTTTGCTCTTTAGGAACAAAATACAGATTCGTTTAAAATTGAACACATGCAACAAAAATTGGTCTATTTGCTAAAAATATTAAAACTAAAATGAGTAAATCACCATAAGTACCGCCAGTTAAACACTTGCGTACAGCCAGCAACAAAGTTCCCTTATTCTCAAGTTTTCAGAGCGGTAGAAACTCTTAATTGCTGGGTATACATAAAACACTGTTTTCAATACAGTTTTTGAGAGTTACGCGGTTATTATTTAATCTAGAATTAAATATACCAAAACGCGGTAAGAACCCGTTAAAATGTTTAATTCTAGACTGTTTTCAATCATTAGCATTGCCTCTGCACGCTATTTTTACCCTTATTAGCAGTAGAATATAAGCTCCGCGCATGGGTTTTGTGCACATTGCATCTTACATGTTACAATATAATTATGAGTACATCACTTGGTTTCTCGGCCTTCATATTTTTCGTTCATTAAAAAGTCTAGTAAAAAACATCACTGCAGAAATTCATCGTCATCGCCCACCTGAAAAAAAAGAAAAACGTTTTAGTTGACACAATATCATCATCATCAGCCTATATACGTCCCACTGCAGGGCACAACCCTACCCTCTAGGAGGGTGTATGGGCGTTAGTCCATCACGCGTGCCCAATGCGGATTGGTAGACTTCACATACGCATCAGAATGTCTTCTTCTGCATATGCAGGATTCCTCGCGATGTTTTCCTTCACCGTTTGAGAGAGAGAGAGAGAGAGAGAGTCGGTAATATTGTACATGAGTTAGAGCAGTCGGTAATATCTACATAAGTTAGAAAAACTCATTGGTATGTGGACTACGTGGCATGTTGTCCGTGCAGATTCGATCCCGGACCTCATGATTGAGAGTCGAAACCTCTCCGCAACGCGCCACCGAGCTCTTTTCGCACAATAAAACTACATAATTTTTAACATTCAATCCTCATCTCTGCAAAACCTGCAACAGGTCGTCATTTATCATTATGAAATATTGCATTACCTGCAAGAAATATTCAAAGTCGCTGCGATGGCAGTTCCCTTCAGCTGAAAACGTAAATTTGTGGAAAGTACCGTCTTCGCATATCACTGGAAACAAAAATGGAACATGGTTTTTAATAGGTTAAGAAAGATGATTCCGTGCTTCGGATGGCACGTTAAGATGTTGGTCCCGGCTACTATCACTGGTGGTAGTAGTCGTTACATAAAAACCACGTCAGAAACCGTAAGGCGGTTTGAATAAACTCTGACACCAGGGCTTTGCAGCCCACTCGATAAGAAGATTAGGTTAAATATTTTATGTAAATTAGCTATACTATATTTGAAGTCCGTCCGCTGCAACGCAGGCAAACATGGTTTATTAACTGATGAGAATTAATTTAGCAACAATGATGATAAAGTATTGACACTCTTCTGTGGTAAATGGGTCGATAATGGTGCCCCCTACCACAGATTTTCGTTTGGAGCACATTAACTCGACCACCGTGTTAACTAGTGTAGCGGCCAGGACAAGAGAAAAAAAATCTCGTATGTAAGTTCTGTATATACCTACAACAGGTATGGGTGTGTTCAGGGTACTCTCTGGATCACGAAACTGCTTGTTGTATAATTCAAAAGTGGTGGAGGGGGTAGCAGTGACGTCATAAAGATGGCCGCCGACGGTTTTAGTTTTTCTTCAATTGTAGCGTGCCTATGAGATCAATCTGGTTGTGCAAGGTGTCATTTGAAAGCTTATTTAATTTACTTTAATCATTTCATAGACACCTAAACTGAAAAATTTGTATTTACTGAAATATTTTAAATTTATTGAATTTTTTGTTACCTACCAGCAATCATTCCTCCAGTTTTCTCGGAAACGGGTAACTTTATTGTGATTATTGTCATTACAAAAAACATAGAGAATTTTATTAGCTATCTTACAACATCAATTGTATAAAAATACAACTTCAAACGACTGAGCTGTGTCAAATTTTCTGGTGCACTGTAACTATGAGTCCAAGCGTGCGTCGGTGTGCGGGCGGGGCGGACGAACTGCAAATAACATTATGATTTATAGATTATATAAAATTAAGGTTTCCATTGTAATATTGATTCGAAAAATATACATTTTTATATTATTTGCACAGGCGTTTACATAAATTGTAGATGTATAGGGTGTAATATTAAACCCGTTACATACTTATGGGGGTGCTTTAGACCACAAAACTGAACATCTTTTACAATGGGACCAACTTTGAAATCACGAGAAAAATTAGCTGCTGTTTCATACATTTTGGTCCAGAAGAGATTGACATGTTCTACGGGACATCTGATTTTATTTCGCTATATTTATGTTGGCTCCAAGGTAAAAGTGGTTCGGCTTGATGGTCTGAATCTGAAGTATCCCATTCGATATAATATGTACCTACTTAACGCATTACATTTTACACTATGTATACAAGAATGAGGCTGCCTTGGAAAAGTAAATAGAAGAATGAGAAATCCAAAACAATTTGGTTAACAGGTTTATAAATATTTATTATTGTTATAAAAAAAACAATTGTTAGTTGCAAGCATGCAATGTCTAGAGTGATTCATCAACATTACCAAAATTATACTGATTTAAGCATACCTCCTCACTGATATTTTATGGCAAACACCCTGCATGCATTTTTGAATTTTAGTAACAATTCTGCATCTGCAGCCTGCAGCCTGTTTTGCATTGGCAAGACATTAATTCCAAATCTTTTACGAAATAGCCTACATATATAAATAGCCTAAATAGCCGACCGTTCCAAATCCTTCCAGAAGATCGTAATTTTCTGTGAAGACTTTCCTTCTGCTTTTCTATGAAAAACTTGACAATGAGCTTGTGCTACAGTAAGAGCGTGGAACGTTAATAAACAGTGTATTTCTGGTCCGAGAGCTTGAACAATTGTATTGATTTGGTTTATTTCAAGAGCAAGCAACAAAACTTGAGGGAGACAGAATTATTAACCGCTGGTGGATTAGAAAATCCACTTAATGTAGCAACAAATAAAAACAGACCTATCCATCACTTAAAAGATCGTTCTAGCTTAAAAGTAATGACGTACAGGCTGACACCCGTTTTGTTTTACATGTAATTGATGCTGCCCAATGGGGGTTTGAGACCCTGATGGTAAACAGACACTGAAGTTACACTGTTGCTCATTCATTTCTTCGACAGGTTACCAGCGAAGGTCTGGATAAAATGAGGAATGAGGGTGAGTAAATCAAAATACGTTTTATTCAATAAAAATTTTCAAGCACTCGGACCAGAAATACACTGTTTATTGACGTTCCACGCTCATACAGTATGCGATAGCACAAGCTCATTGTCAGGTTTTTCGAAGAAAAGCACAAGGAAAGTCTTCACAGAAAATTACGATCTACTGGAAGGATTTGGAACGGTCGTTGACCTAACAGAAGATCTAAAGCAAAAAGGTGAGAAGTTTAATATGGCTATTTACTGTCATAATATTGGTAACGTGGATAAACTTCTACCGTCACAAGAAGCTCTGAAACAACATATAAAAAGAGCAAATTACCAAATGTACGTTTGGGCTACTGCAGATGTGGCATTTTATAATTTACCACACCTACAAACCATGGTTGAACATTGGAAAACGAAAAGTTGTCACCGATATCAACGTCTAAAAACCATGTAGGCTATTTCTTAAAAGATTTGGAATTAATGTCTTGCCAATGCAAAACAGGCTGCCGTAGTGCAGATGCAGATTAGTTAGTTAAATTCAAAAATGCATGCAGGGTGTTTGCCATAAAATATCAGTGAGGAGGTATGCTTAAATCCTTCGATCAAAATAAAATGAATGGATAGGCCTAAAGCGCCGTAAGTTGAAGCAAACTACTGGTGCACTTGGTACATACAAACTAGCGCCATTATCTGTCAAATCTAGGGCACTTTCATACAAGTGACAAGTAAAAATTTCATTTGTTTTGCCTCATTTTTCTGGTTTGAAATGTTCGCTTAAGGCCTATCCATTCATTTTATTTTGATCGAAGCTTAAATCAGTATAATTTTGGTGATGTTGATGAATCACTCTGGACATTGCATGCTTGCAACTAACAATTGTTTTTTTATAACAATAATAAATATTTATAAACCTGTTAACTACATTGTTTTGGATTTCTCATTCTTCTATTTACTTTTCCAAGGCAGCCTCATTCTTGTATACATAGTGTAAAATGTAATGCGTTAAATAGGTACATATTATATCGAATGGGATACTTCAGACCATCAAGCTGAACCACTTTTACCTTGGAGCCAACATAAATATAGCGAAATAAAATCAGATGTCCCGTAGAACATGTCAATCTCTTCTGGACCAAAATGTATGAAACAGCAGCTAATTTTTCTCGTGATTTCAAAGTTGGTCCCATTGTAAAAGATGTTCAGTTTTGTGGTCTAAAGCACCCCCTAAGTATGTAACGGGTTTAATATTACACCCTATACATCTACAATTTATGTAAACGCCTGTGCAAATAATATAAAAATGTATATTTTTCGAATCAATATTACAATGGAAACCTTAATTTTATATAATCTATAAATCATAATGTTATTTGCAGTTCGTCCGCCCCGCCCGCACACCGACGCACGCTTGGACTCATAGTTACAGTGCACCAGAAAATTTGACACAGCTCAGTCGTTTGAAGTTGTATTTTTATACAATTGATGTTCTAAGATAGCTAATTAAATTCTCTATGTTTTATGTAATGACTATAATCACAATAAAGTTACCCGTTTCCGAGAAAACTGGAGGAATGATTGCTGGTAGGTAACAAAAAATTCAATAAATTGAAAATATTTCAGTAAATACAAATTTTTCAGTTTAGGTGTCTATGAAATGATTAAAGTAAATTAAATAAGCTTTCAAATGACACCTTGCACAACCAGATTGACCTCATAGGTGCGCTACAATTGAAGAAAAACTAAAACCGTCGGCGGCCATCTTTATGACGTCACTGCTACCCCCCTCCACCACTTTTGAATTATACAACAAGCAGTTTCGTGATTCAGAGAGTACCCTGAACACACCCATACCTGTTGTAGGTATATACAGAACTTACATACGAGATTTGGTTTAGAGACGACTTTTTCCCGCGTGGCCGCTAGTCTAAACTGGGCGGTAGTTACTTCGTGCCATACACATCACTTCCTTAGAAAACGATAAGTTTTCACGCTTTAATCTAGACGGTACGCGGGAAAATGTATCTAATGGCGCTCGACTCAGCGTTTTTATTACTTCGTACAGTGCGCGCCGTATGCGACAGACGTTGCTGTCTGTAGCGAGTGGCAGAATTCGTACAAGCGCATCGCTTGATGCGCCAAAGTGTAGGTAGGTACTTATCTCGTTTCCTACGGCCGAGTGACGGAGGCCTGCCTATGTCTCATGTTGAACGCTACGCTAATGTGTCAATACCTGTGGCGCTGTTGTCGCAGCACATAGCGATGCAGTGTATGCTACACTATGTGTCGGTACCTGTGGCGCTGTTGTCGTCGGTGAAGGCGCAGAGGGCGCGCGTGTCCCCGCAGGCGTGCGCCACACGTGCAGCGTGCCCTTGTGCGACACGCAGCACATAGCGCTGCAGTGTATGCTACACTATGTGTCGGTACCTGTGGCGCTGTTGTCGTCGGTGAAGGCGCAGAGGGCGCGCGTGTCCCCGCAGGCGTGCGCCACACGTGCAGCGTGCCCTTGTGCGACACGCAGCACATAGCGCTGCAGTGTATGCTACACTATGTGTCGGTACCTGTGGCGCTGTTGTCGTCGGTGAAGGCGCAGAGGGCGCGCGTGTCCCCGCAGGCGTGCGCCACACGTGCAGCGTGCCCTTGTGCGACACGCAGCACATAGCGCTGCAGTGTATGCTACACTATGTGTCGGTACCTGTGGCGCTGTTGTCGTCGGTGAAGGCGCAGAGGGCGCGCGTGTCCCCGCAGGCGTGCGCCACACGTGCAGCGTGCCCTTGTGCGACACGCAGCACATAGCGCTGCAGTGTATGCTACACTATGTGTCGGTACCTGTGGCGCTGTTGTCGTCGGTGAAGGCGCAGAGGGCGCGCGTGTCCCCGCAGGCGTGCGCCACACGTGCAGCGTGCCCTTGTGCGACACGCAGCACATAGCGCTGCAGTGTATGCTACACTATGTGTCGGTACCTGTGGCGCTGTTGTCGTCGGTGAAGGCGCAGAGGGCGCGCGTGTCCCCGCAGGCGTGCGCCACACGTGCAGCGTGCCCTTGTGCGACACGCAGCACATAGCGCTGCAGTGTATGCTACACTATGTGTCGGTACCTGTGGCGCTGTTGTCGTCGGTGAAGGCACAGATGGCGCGCGTGTCCCCGCAGGCGTGCGCCACACGTGCAGCGTGCCCTTGTGCGACACGCAGCACATAGCGCTGCAGTGTATGCTACACTATGTGTCGGTACCTGTGGCGCTGTTGTCGTCGGTGAAGGCGCAGAGGGCGCGCGTGTCCCCGCAGGCGTGCGCCACACGTGCAGCGTGCCCTTGTGCGACACGCAGCACATAGCGCTGCAGTGTATGCTACACTATGTGTCGGTACCTGTGGCGCTGTTGTCGTCGGTGAAGGCGCAGAGGGCGCGCGTGTCCCCGCAGGCGTGCGCCACACGTGCAGCGTGCCCTTGTGCGACACGCAGCACATAGCGCTGCAGTGTATGCTACACTATGTGTCGGTACCTGTGGCGCTGTTGTCGTCGGTGAAGGCGCAGAGGGCGCGCGTGTCCCCGCAGGCGTGCGCCACACGTGCAGCGTGCCCTTGTGCGACACGCAGCACATAGCGCTGCAGTGTATGCTACACTATGTGTCGGTACCTGTGGCGCTGTTGTCGTCGGTGAAGGCGCAGAGGGCGCGCGTGTCCCCGCAGGCGTGCGCCACACGTGCAGCGTGCCCTTGTGCGACACGCAGCACATAGCGCTGCAGTGTATGCTACACTATGTGTCGGTACCTGTGGCGCTGTTGTCGTCGGTGAAGGCGCAGAGGGCGCGCGTGTCCCCGCAGGCGTGCGCCACACGTGCAGCGTGCCCTTGTGCGACACGCAGCACATAGCGCTGCAGTGTATGCTACACTATGTGTCGGTACCTGTGGCGCTGTTGTCGTCGGTGAAGGCGCAGAGGGCGCGCGTGTCCCCGCAGGCGTGCGCCACACGTGCAGCGTGCCCTTGTGCGACACGCAGCACATAGCGCTGCAGTGTATGCTACACTATGTGTCGGTACCTGTGGCGCTGTTGTCGTCGGTGAAGGCGCAGAGGGCGCGCGTGTCCCCGCAGGCGTGCGCGGCGGCGAGGTGTGCGCATGCGCCGCGCGCCGCCCACACGTGCAGCGTGCCCTTGTCCGACACGCAGCACACCAGCGACCCCATTGCGTTGAAGTTTATACTACAATACAATACAATTTATATTCTATTATGCAGATATATTTTATACCTAACACACTGTGAGATTACACTAAAGAGTGACAACGTAGGTAACCTCTTTCGCGCTGTCAGATGATAAGCGTAAAAATGTATCTAAGGGTCTTGACTCAGCGCGGGACGTTCTGTCTGGCGCATCGCTTACAATGCTCCAAAGTTTAGGTTCTTATCTCTTCACTATACGGCCGGTCGAGAGACGGAGCGGAGGCCTAACTAGAGACATATGAATCAATCGCCGGTTAACGTTGCTTCGATTCTGTGCCGAGTTCCTTTAGGCAAACAAAGCCAGCAAATTTTAGATTCCCACTATGATTTTGAATATTAGTATTTGTGGTCTTAAAATGCACCAAGAAAATATTGATTTTATAAAGTACTAGTGTTTTCCCGCGACTTCGTCCGCACAAATTATATACCAGATTTTAAGTCAGATCATAAGCTATCAAACAAAAAAAGTTTCATCAAAATCGGTTCAGTAGTTTTTGCGTGATGCGCGAACAAACAAACAGACAAAATTTCTATAAAAGGTTGATTTCGAGTCAGGGATACCTAAAAACCATATCGTAATCTTTTTTTTGTAAATATCTTCAATGTACAGACACACTTCAGTTACAGTTTTATAATAGTTTCGATTTTTCTTCTTTGGCCCCTAGGCAATAAGGACCTCATATTCTGCCTCGCCTCCTCATTGGACCCTAATATCAAAAGCTTGTAAATTTGTAGGCGTTCTCATAATGGATTATGCTATTAGCTTTTCCATGCTTTCAGCCACTGTTGAGCATAGGCCTTTGCAAGAAACCGATGTACGCAAGTTGCAATGGATAACCTTGTCTCAGAAACAAATAAGATCTCATCAATGAACGTCAGGCTAGTCATTCCCAATTCGTGCAACATTTATTCTATCTCTCGCAGATGCGGTGGCAGAGAAATGGATATAGACCGAGAACCAAAAACCAAGGAATAATCAACCTTGTCTTATCGTAATAAAGTCAAACATACCAATAAACGTCAGCGTAGTCCGAGCCGCGTCTCAATTCGTGCAACATTTGTTTGGACGAGGTATCCCACAGTCTTATAATTGTGCCTCTGGCCGATGCCGTGGCTAGCTTAGCTCCGTTGGCAGACAGGCTGATGCAGACGAGGTCTGTTTGGTGACAATTCAGGACGGCTGGTGAACTTGACTGCGCGCCTTTCACTGCTCGAGATACGTCCTGGAAAATAATTAATACGAATTAAGATTATGGTATTATGGGACAAACAATAAAAAAGTTGACTGCGCGCCTTTCACTGCTCGAGATACGTCCTGGAAAATAATTAATACGAATTAAGATTATGGTATTATGGGACAAACAATAAAAAAGTATACTCTTTCATACTTTGGGTCGAGTACCTACGGATCAACATCTTCTAAAGGGTGTAACAAAACACCTTAGTAATACTTAAGGGGGTGCTTCAGACCATCAAACTGTATGGAGCTAACTTCGAAATCGCGAAAAAAAAATCTCCTATCCCATAAATTTTAGTCGAGTCGGTACAGCAGTTTTGTATGGGACAGCTGATTCGCTGATTAGCTGACCTGTCTCCCAATGGGGAAGGCAGAGACAACGGACGGAACGGAAAGCCATCTGCTACGATTCTGACAGACCTCTTTTCACTTCCTCCACATTCATTAGTTCATCTTCGGAGCGAGCGTTCTTAGATAGTGAACCTTCTGTTGTACTCTTAGATATTCCGTGGTACCGCACATGCTTATCTCTTCATGCACTTTTTTCTATTTATTATGAAATGACAGATACATGTGTAAGATGTGCCCAAACTAAAATAAATCTAAACAGTACAGTGCGACATAAAAGAGTAGAAAATAAAAGAGGGCGCTGCCTCCACGCAAGAACGTCAAAATCACGCATAAGCTGGCAAGACCGACCTACAATTTGTACTAAAATATTTAGTTCCTGCTATCACCGTTTTCTACTCTTTTATGTCGCACTGTACATTACATACAAGGAGTTGTAGCGAGCCCTTCCTGTGCGCCGGCGCGGCGAGTATCTGCGGCGCGTTGGGCTCCGTCGCGATCGCGCACAGCGCCCGCGACGACAGCGGCGTGCGCAGCAGCGCCACGCGTTGCAGCGACGGCAGCACCAGCACTTGGATACTCGATTGTAGGACCACTGCCACTCTGCAAATTATATTGTAATCAACATTTAACAAATTTATTAATTAATTTTTGAGTTAATGTAATTGTATTATTAAATCTAGTCATCTAGAGTCTCAATTGTACCTTGAATAAAACGAGATTTAACTTATTTTTAGGGTGTACTTTAAGGGTGCCAAGGGAGCCTATACTAAGTCGCTACGCTGTCCGTTTGTCTGTCTTATCTATGGGCTGTATCTTTTGTACCGTAATAGATAGACGGTTGAAATTTTAACAGAATATGCGTTATTACGGCGGATCAACTAACATACAACAAATAATAAAATATACAATAACCCTCCTTCTGGCGCAGTCGGGTAAAAAGTCTGAGATAAATCTGAGATACATTTCATTTGCGCCAAAGCCTGGTTTTTTTTAGCATTGTCTTTTGCGTTGAAAAACATACAAGAATCGTGTTTTTTTCAACGTTTTATATTTTAGATCTATCGTAAAAATTGTCATACAGTCATATAAGTTCAAGTGTCAAACTTGGAAGTGATTACAGTGCATACTCTAGTAAAACAACAAATAATAAAAACCAGCCAAGTGTGTGTCGGGCATGCGCTAAGGATCCCGGAGAAAACATTTTTTTATAATTCTATGGTGGTACGGAATTCCCCGTGTGCATGTCGACCCGAGTCGCACTTGGCCGGTTCTTTATTGTGTAACAAATGTTGTTCAATTATAAATTGCATAGAAAAGGTTCTTAGGTCGATTCGGATGGATAAGATTGTGTCGACTATAAAAACAAGATAAGCCAAGCCATGTTTTTGTGACTCTTGATTTTCTCTGTGTTTGCATTGGTGTAAAAAAATTATTGATTGATTGATGAGATAAGCATAAAAGATTAAAAATAAATACGTCTTATGACTACTTACATAATTACTTTGCAGTTTTTAGTGCATTGCTTTGTTGATAAGCAACAACAGTACCTACCAGTACCACATTCAATACAATACCTATACAAATAATAAACATGAATAATTTGACAGAAACAAATTGATATTCTATACCTACCTATATAATAATGTAAAACACGTCAACACAAGTCTACATCTATTATTATGTAAATTATCAACGCATTCAACGGATAATGGCGTCATAAACAAACTTAAAACGTGCATAAACTTCAACACAAACAAAAAATTAAGTATGTAATATGACAATTGTTATTTTAATGTCTGTGGTTCTGGTATAGACCACCCCATTTTTTGCCGTGGTGTCGTACGAAGTAACTATGTAAAAAGGGTTCTTTTAGTGTCTTAATGTACTCCTCGTAGGCGAAAGGCTAGCCACCTATTAGCACGTCATTCTGAAACCTCCAGAGTGCTTTAAGAGGGTTTTAAGTGCTAAGGGTGAGCCGCACAATGTACAGCGCGTTCCATACAAACGAATTGTAAATAATTAATTTTTAATCATTATCTTGAAACTGATTTCTGTGCCTGTGGTTTGTTAGATTTTCGTTATAATCCAGCCCTTGATCAGTCCGTCTTCGGACATAGATCTCCTCCATATTTATCTTGAATCCATGATCCATCTTTCTGGTGGGCGGTTCGTTATATTAATACATCGTTATAAAATAATTCTAGCATTGAAACTGTATATTTTACCGGTAATCTGACAATCCACAGAGTATGTAGAACGTGTTTAAAAAAATAGGATTGACTTTAAGCTACAAACAATAATAAAATAACCAAAGTATTAAAATATCATCTAACTTCTACTATCCTCTTAAAAAGATGGTTGGGAGTTTTGTTGTGGCAAAGTTTATGACCTGAAAGGGATTATGGTCGTAAATTTATGTATTTGTAAGTACCTACTACAGGAATTAAAATCCACAGACTACCTATCCAACTAAAACGTAGCTTCCTAATTATCCCGTTATCTTTGTCAAATAATTTGAGTAGGCACACAAAGTGGAGTGTATAAGAACGAGTTCTATGTCCTAGAAAATAGAATCTGTTCGGTTTTAATTACTGGGTCATTCGGTTAAGGTTGCCTTTATCTTATCAACGGAAGTATGTTTCATTGTCTAACAGCTATACGAGAATAAGTATTATTTGCAAACAGAAAAGGTTCAATCTTGTTTGAATTTACAATTTACGTTTGAAACAAGATTTGGAGAATACTTTGTAGTTTAGTTTAGCATACATTATTAGGGTAATTCCTATACTGTTTGGCAAGTTTTATTTTTAGAAGACATAATCGAGGAAAATTAATGTCATTTGCATAATATAAACTTCCTCAATAAATAAATAATTCGGAATACGACACGGAAGCATAGACTATATACAATTTATTGGCCAAGCACGGAAGTCATATGGAGATGAAATACATATCATATTGCGTGCATAGAATATTTATACTTTTTAGATTTATACTTTTCAGCTCAGTACAAGGACGCCACTAAAGATAAATTAAATATCTATGCTTGGATAAAACGAAGATGTGATGTGCCTAATAAATTGTGTCCTGTGGACTAACTATTCATGCCTAGCTTCATCATTATTTAAAGTCTAGAACGATTTTAAATTTTATAGTGCATTAATGTCCTTATAATGTTATCTTTATCGACGAATATTTTCTATGAGAAACGCGATTGCCGAGCGCTCCGAAAAGTGTGTGCGTGAGCCGTATTTTCGATTAAAAACAACTAACCAAAGTACTTTTTCTAGATTTTATTTATGATTGCACTAGTTAAACTAATGGTGAATATGTGAGTATAAATACCAACAATCTGAAACTATTTTAAGTTCTTCTAAACCGAGAAAAATGTTTAAAAATGCATGAAAATACGTCATCTTTGTGACAATTTTCTATCGAGTGAAGTAATTCCAATCGTGTATTCAGTTGATGATTTCACTAGATGAACTATCCAAAAATACTGAGGTATGACTTTAGTTTCGGTAAATGGTATAAATCTAGTCGTAAAATGAAAAATAAAAGATGCCTCCGAGGTATTTCCACCTACTATTACGTCTTAAGCAGTGGGCCAATACAATCAATTTGTTTAGTTGTTATATTTTATCTTACTTGTTTATTTACTCTACTATCACTATCAGTATATTCTATACCTGTGTAAAATAACTGTAAGTTCAATATTATCGAGATTTTATGAAAAGTTACTTGCTTGTTTATCATAGAAATTAATACAAACGCCTCAAATACAATAATTTATTCAATAGGAAGTTGAAGCAAAAACTTTTTTTAAAGCTACCACCACGTCTAACGTGTTCCCACCGCGTCTAACGTATTCCCACTGCGTCTAAAGTGTTACCACCACGTCTAACGTGTTACCATCGCGTCTAACGTGTTTCCACCGCGTTTAACGTGTTACCACCGCGTCTGACGTGTTACCACCACGCCTAGCATGTTACCACCGCTTCTAACGTGTTACCACCGCGTCTAACGTGTTACCACCATGTCTAACGTGTTACTACCGCGTCTAACGTGTTACCACCGCGTCTAGCATGTTACCATCGCTTCTAACGTGTTATCACCGCGTCTAACGTGTTACCACCGCGTCTAACGTGTGATCACCGCATGTAACCTGCTACCACCGCTACTAACTTGTTACCACCGCGTCTAACGTGTTACCACCGCGTCTAACGTGTTTCCACCGCTACTATCTTGTTACCACCGCGTCTAACGTGTTATCGCTGTAAATAAGATGCGGGAAACATACTTATCTTTCCTCGCGCGCAACGCTCTGATAGGCGACTTGAAGTGGACTTCAGCTCGGAACTGCCTCTGCTGGTCGTCGAGCAGCATCAGGCTGGTCGGCTTGCGGGCCTTCACCACCAGCAGCCAGTTAGTCCGGAACACCATCTCACATAGTGATACTTCGCCCAGCTCTTCCTTACCTGTTAATTTTATTACCATTAATTTATTTAACAAAGTGCTCAGGTCAGGTCAGCGCATACCATCGGGGTAGCGGCGAAGCGACCAACTTAGTAACAATTGAAATGCAACTTTAATTATTTGTCGGTCTGCGCCGACCCTAAGTATTTCCTAACAAGATGGATAGCGGGACAACATCGATCATAGGAATTCTCAAAAAAGTCTATTTTTTATAAAGATGGGTCTTTGTGCCCGTCATCTAAAGTTATTCCTCTTATGGGGGCTGGAAAGCCAGCAACACTTGAATACAATGGGATCTTTTTTCCGATCCGAGTCCATGGCTTGCATGTGCAGGTCATGGAGCATGTGCCTACAGCAATGAATCGCACTGGATATGTGTAAGAGTGGGACAAAATAAAAAAGAAATAAAATCCTTCTTAATAAGTATGCTGAAGCTTTTCTAAGGGTACCGTTAATAACTGAAGAGAATCAGCTGTTCAAGCAAAACTTGTCGAACCACGCTCTATCCCATACAATAATTATGTTTACTATGTGGCCATAGTCACACAAACAATGATTTACGTATTTGCTAATATCCACTGCCTCTGGATGTAAATTAGAAAAGCGTCAGTTGATTTGAAATTCATATTACGAACGTAGGTACGCTACATATTTATATTCTGTATTCAGTGCAATGCAATGTTTTATTCATCATCAGCCCGGTAAACCCCACTGCTGGGTATAGGCCTCTTCATTTTCAAGATGTTTTATTGTTATTGATTATTTAAAAAAAAGAACAATTTTCTCTTGTTGGATAACTGTTTTAGTAAAAATGTACTACAATCCTCCTAATATTCTAAAAGTGAAATACCAAAGCAATAAAATTTCTAAAGTAGGTACTAAGCCAAAGTAATTAGGTATTGTAAATAATAACTACATTTGGTTACTTTTAAAGATCTAGTTATTTCAACAATGTAACTAAATTTTTTTTAGACAGTGTCCTATGGAGAAAGAGATAAATGATACAAAAACCAGTTATAGCATGAAGCTAATGAAACAAATATCAGATATGTCTATACTTACTGTAGTGAGCCTTCTCAACGAGAGGTTCGACATTGTAAACGCGCAAGCCTGATGTTAGGCAGCAAGTGAAGCAGCCTGCAAAGTAACGTTAATATTAATTGCTGGATTTTGATTTTCCACCTTGAGGTGGACCCCGGAAGAGATGGCTGATTGATTTGCGACGAGAGGCCCACTTAATAAATGCGCATGTTAGGGTCAATTCGCACTAAAAGAGCGGCAGGCAGACAGAGCGCGACATTTTACCTAGCATATTGAACTGTATCTATTCTGACCTTTGATTAAATTAAAATAGCGGAAGATAGGTGACGTTCTTGCATTATGTACTCGAACAATGGACCTGCTTTTCATGTATTTACGAATGAAAAGTAGTGCCGTGTGATTTCTTTTATTCTTTTTGAATGATTTGTACAACAAGTAAAAGCATATGAAGGCATTGTGGTACCTTTATTCCGCCTAAAATAAAAAAAGTATCTTATCAAGTTGATGCAATGCTGGCACGTATTGCGACTAAGTAAATTTATGCGGTCCATGCGCTATAGGCTAGTCACCTATCTTCCTATTTTAATTTAATCAATGTTCAGACATAAGATTAAATGTCACCTCGTGACAGAACAGGTAGCCACACCGTGGCGGTTGAACTGAGATTCTATTCCATCAATTGGAATTTTATCTTATCTGATATACATAAAGTCGTCGACCGCTGCTCTATCCACGGTAAATGACCCTAGGCAGCAAGTTAAGCAGCCTGCAAGTTTGATATTAACTGCCGGATATTTCTGTTTTGAGGTTCAGGTAGACCCCTGAAATTGGTATTGGTTTGAAAACCATAAGTAGAGCAGACCAACAGCAGTGGAACAAAAAAGGGTTACAAACAAGAGAGAGACTGCTTTGCAATCATTCTTATACAAACAATATTCCTTTACGAGCACTTAGACTTGTATTTTTGACTTTTTTAGTGTCAGGGTTTTTGTTTTTTCTAGTGAATAGGTGAGGAAAATAATCTATAACACCTCCAGTTGCATTATGTGCGACTATCTGTTTATCAAGCCATTTGACATGGCTTCTACAAACCACCGTGGATGGAACAGTGTTGTGGTGGTAGTTCCTCTCCATCTCCATATCCCCTCTTTTAGTGAGTGTAGGTAGGTAGGAGTATGGTGAAATAGAGGCTATCACTAGAATTTTCAGACTCACTTGCTTTACTTCCATACTATCTTTACCAGGGGGTTTCCCCTTATATTCTAATAATGAAGAGTTTTCTGACAACTAGGAAGTAAAACATAATTCAACATACTGTAATAGATGGTGTTTGATGTGACTTGGATGCGAAGACAGAAATTCAAACAAAAAAATGTGTGGCACATTCTTCTTCTGCTTATCGTGTCGACTTCAAATTCTGAACAAAGTAGCTAAATAGTACCTTGCTAGAATTGGGCAACCGATACTGCACCATTGCTAGCGGCACATCTGAATGAATTTAATTGGGCACGGAATGAAAATATTACATAAAGAGGAGGTAATGAATGTGTAATGTGTATGGGATAAGCAAGCAAGTCGGCTGACATGTATGGATATCTAGTGACAAATGTGTTGACTGCCTGTGTCATAGATAAAGTAAGTACTAGATGAGCTACTAAAATAACAATAATAACTAAAGGCACGTGAAATACTTAAGTGCGAGCGAAACGGAGTATCAGTTTTTTGTCTCTGTTTGCATATCAGTTTTATTTGTCTGCCACCAAGCGCTTGGTTTCAAACCATATCAAAGTTAAACTCTTTTATAAGTTATATGTCAAGATAGACAGTCGAAGGTACGAAGGCGTCGGAAAAAATTGCAACCAGTAGTGTCCTCTAAACCCTATCCATATACACGCACACATACATAATTTATCTGACTGCCTCGCGCACACCAACCTATGAAAGTTGGTCCCTTTTGTTTATACGGTAGAAGCGTGAGGCTCATTCCAGACACATACTTTTTCTAAGGTTAAACTAAGGTAACTTTCCAGCAGCATAACTTCAAAATAAACCTTCTGACGTCATACAAGGTTCGCAAAAGAAGCATATTTTATAGAAATTCCAATCCTTTGTTTACGAGCCTCATACGCAGAACAAGGGCAAATAAACCAACGCCCATACAATAGTGAGAATGAAACTGCGCGTGGGCGCTATAAAAATAAACACAGCACGTGGAATACTATCACACGAAAGCGTGGCAAGAATGGCACGATCTTCTGCGTAACTTGACTGCGACGCAAACTCGTAAACTACGGGAACTGACGACCTCTCAGACGCAAATGAGAGCACATATATCACGAATAATACAATTACACCTGAGAACAAAGAAAAGGTTGACGAACTAGGAAGTGACAAACCTTGATCCTGGTTAAATCCCAGGCTCGTTATACCGCTGCTTCGCCGGCGCGCCATTACTTCTACACAGTGAATTTATCATAAACATTGAGTTGACTTTTTATCAAGTGTCTCACTGGACATTTTTACACCAATAATTTAATACGCACATTTGTTGTTACATGTTCACTGCGTGATACACAGCTGATTTGATGACTGATTGAATGACAGAAAAACACACGGTGTTGCCAGCACACAAAAATGTTTTTTTTTAAATAAATCTTTAACGGCTTTGGATACTGATCCTTTTGTTAATTTTGTCTAAATGATGTGATGACGATGAATCGGTGGTTGATTTTTGGCAAGTGCGTTGCCGCCTTAGGTTGCCGCTAAAATCTCCTTGATCGAGTTAACTTGAACCAAACTCTATGTTCTGTTATTGTACTTACCTATTTATTTGGGATTCCTGCTATACTGGTCGATTTACACAACTGTTTGGTAACCAAACCGCACGAAATTATGACAAAAATATCTTAAACATCACATAAATACACCTATTTTTCTTGAATTTCAAATATCTTCATTTGGAACATCTTAGAACACGAAAAAATGATCTTTTCTCTATGCCAAACTTCTTGTCTTTTTCATACTTAATTCAACTTTTCCATTACAATCTTCTTGATGTAACATCACCAAAGAGATTTAAACGTATTGTTATAAATAGTTATAAGTTAAATCCACAAACTATATAGAGATACTAACGTATCAGACTGCAATCTCCCCTATTAAAAAAATAGCATTACTTCATAGGAACATATTGAAGGTGACAGTAACTTTTTTTTTATGTGAGCCTAGAAGGAGCCTAGCGAAAAGTTTTTAATCTAAGAATTGCAGTTTTTTTTTGGAATGGATTCTAGCTATTTTGTCTGTGCCTTTTTTATTTACGGCTCTGGATTATTTACTTCACTATTTTAATAATAATATCTTAATTAAAAAACGAGAATGTTGTTCACAAGGTTTATTCGTAGTTTTAGCAAAGATAAAAATATTGACGTGCACTTCATATAATAGGCCTTTTACATTAAGTAATCTGTGCTTTTACGAATGACAACTTGTCCGCTGGCACCCGTCCTTGGTCACGCCCACGACGCCGGCGCTGGTCGCCTCAGTATGGTGTTTCTGGTTCATTTCCACCACCCGATGTAGAAGCCAAATAAAGAAGCAAAAGGCTTTCAGGTCTCGGAAAAACTGCGTGCACTCATATCTGAAAATAAATAAAAAATGATTTTGAATGTTATCAATGTATTAATAAAAATAACCGGACAAGAGCGAGTAGGATTCGCGTCCTGAGAGAAGTTAAGTCTAATAAGCGTATTTTATTATTTGCAAGGTCGCTCATCCCTGTTGAGTCAACGCCATCTATCGATCCAATTGGAACTACTTTTTCTATTTTAATGGATTTTAGAAAATCCCTCATTAGATTAAGGGCCGACATTCCAGAATCTGGGCCGGCAGCCAGGTGGGTTGACGACATCTGGAAAAGTATAGGCAAGACCTGGATGCGACTGGCACAGGACCGAGAAAAATGGCAAAATATGGAGGAGGCTTATGCCCTGCAGTGGGTAGATACAGGCTGAAAATGATGATGAATGATGATTCCAGAATCGGAAATCCGGGTCGAAAGGAAATAATTTATAATAAGCAATTTTTGTTGCTAGATCGTTTATACAAATGATATTAAGATACAGTGCGACATAAAAGAGTAGAAAATGGTGACAGCAGGAGCTAAATATTTTAGTACAAATAGTAGGTCGGTCTTGCCAGCTTATGCGTGATTTTGACGTTCTTGCGTGGAGGCAGCGCCCTCATTTATTTTTTACTCTTTTATGTCGCAGTGTAGTAAATTGCAGCGCCCCCAAACCAGGTTTTTTATATTTCTGCATAGGTAGCATGCCGCAGTGATACAGCGCTATCACACCTTCGCTCTCTTTCTATTTGCGTGCGAAAGAACGAGATAAAAGACGTGATACAGCCGTATCACGTGTTGCATGCTACCAGTGCTGGTCAGGCTTTAAGGGCTAAATCACATTGCTTTCCGAAAAGGATAACCAAACAACAAGTATTGATTGACAGTTCGTTTTCGTTTTATAAATTGAAACTTTTCACAACCTACGAATTTATCAAAGAAAACCGTGAAATAGTGCAGGACAAAGGGTTTGGAAGCCCCAGTACCTAATCCCGGAAACCATACAATCAATTTACAAATTTCGACCCAATGCGATCCTCTACAAGGGATTCCCTGGAGAAAATAGCAGCAAAATTCTTCATCAAAAATCTTTTCTGAACTCCAAGGTAAGTTTATCAATGAAAGATGCTATCGTAAATTTAAATTATAAATGAAATCTATAATCTTCTATTCACCTTGAACTTGAACCTTGTCTCTAAATTCCCCTTTTCCTAAAAGTTTGTTTCCTACGACCGACCGTCCTTACATCATTTAAATATCTACAAACACAAATCTAAACATCTATTTCTTTTTCAGGCGATCAGCATCACATAGTCAGAAACACCCCCCAGACAATCTTCCCAAAAGTTCTCCAGCACCCCAAAGCCAAACTGAAACCATCTGCTTACAGAACCAGGAAAACTGTCTCACTCAAACAAAATTAGATGAACTTTCAGTACTTAGTTCTTGGAAAAAGAAGACAACCGAACCCTATGTCTGGAATAATCTTTGAGTTTGACCCAACTATCATAGTTGTAGTTATCTAGTGAGGGTGAAATTTTATATAAGTTATAGTGCACTCGACAGGAGACTGGATAATAAGGCAATGTTTATATCCTATCCTATAGAAATCCTAAATACTTATAAATTAGTCAATGCAGCGAGCTATCTAGATACTTCCATAATAACATGTAGTTAGGTACCCAAAGCTTCAAATGTTGTGGTAGTTTAATATAATCCTATTGCAGAATAAGTCAGAGAATCAAATTTAAAACATAGAACTATCCGAAATCTTGTAATACAGTAAGAAATTAAGTTTTTTTAATTTACTTAGAGCTGTTGTGAGTCGAGACACTTTTAATTTTAACTTGAAATCTTTTAAAAGAACTAAATAGAGCTAAGATATGCTATAACAATGTTCCAATATAATCTAAATGAAATTTCTTTGAAACCCCCCATGAATTATAAAATCATTTTGTAAGATTTAAGGAAATGAATGTAGGTTAATTGATTCCTTAAAAGTGAGTAGGTAATGATTAGAACGTTGTAATATTAACGTTGAACGTTGTAATGTAAAGGATACTTTTAAACAGTAAACTATAAAGTAAATAATAAATTCATGTTTCATTCATTCTACACAGACTAAAAAGAAGAACCAGACGTAATGTCATCTAATCATGAGTGAAGCACCCATTTCTTGTGTGTGTGCTGTCACGCGGTACATACGCGTTACGGGTTGTCGGACCTGCGCCTAGAGCTAGTGCATCTGTGTGAGTGTACAATGAGTAGAGTACAGTGAGTAGAACAATCGAGATTGTATTACCTTGCATGCTACACATCTTTTTAGTGCAATACTCGGTCCGTATTTCTTTCAGGTCCGTGTCATTCTATGTTAAAATGTCAAGAGCGTGCCGGAATTAGAAATAGACTTAGGCCGAGATTCAGAGACGATTTGTAAGTCATAGTTCGAACTCCCGTTTGTCAAAATCCATACATTTTGAGGTGTCTGCACCTGATTGATGTTCCCGAGTTAGCTTCGTCACTATTGCAATGACAGACCGCAATGTGTCATTTTGTGATGTTTTGTGTGACATGTTGTTTGTTTGAACGAGCTTGTCTTTCGCTAGAGTAATATGTCTATGATCTCGACCCTACTTAGCTCAAACTAAGACAAAAAAAATCGATTCTGAATCTCGGACGTAGGCCGAGATTCAGAGACGATTTGTAAGTCATAGTTCGAACTCCCGTATGTCAAAATCCATACATTTCTACCCTACTTAGCTCGAACTAAGCCAAAAAAAATCGTCTCAGATTCTCGGCCTTAGAGCCGAACCACATGGCTCAGTGTTGCCAACTTAGCAGTGCCGGATTAAGCCTGCGCGAGGCCCGTAGCAAAAGCGTACAAGAGGCCCTTGGTTCTTTGGTGTTTCAAAACACCCTAGTAAAACTTAAAGGGGTGCAGGTGCAGGGTTCAGACCATGAAACTGAACAACTTTCACTATTCAAAATTAAAAAATTATATATTTCTAGACGACATCGATCCATTGGGGTTAGTAACAATTAGTCTGGTCATGATTTGGGAAAAAAGGCCTCCGTTTGGAGTCTAGAAGCAAATCATATTACT
This sequence comes from Agonopterix heracliana, assembly GCA_963693445.1. Lineage (NCBI taxonomy): Eukaryota > Metazoa > Arthropoda > Insecta > Lepidoptera > Depressariidae > Agonopterix > Agonopterix heracliana. The sequence goes on from OY856321.1 coordinate 9,927,919, forward strand.
TTTAAGTAACAAGTGTTTTCTAACTAATTCGACCCCGCTGAATCCCAAATTGCTTGTTACCAACTCGAAATCCCAGCCGGAAGCGAGATATTCAAGATGGCGGCCTAAAAACCGGAAATCGACACATTTTCTGCCTCCTAAGACCTACATAAATGATTTAACCCTTAAACAGGCCTTGGCCACCATATTTAAATTCAATAATGAACCTTATTGTAAGTTTTTAGTAGGTACATTGTCAGTTACTTTTATGTGGTCGATAAATCGTACTATGCCTGTTTAAGGGTTAAACAACAAATTAGACGACCCGGTTGGTGTAATGGTTACCACGCCGGACTGTCAAACCAGGGTCCTGGGTTCGAATCCAGGTTCGGTCATGGATGTTATATGTTCATGCCGTTGTTGTATGGTTTCCATAATAAAAGCCTTTAGTGCTTAGTTTGGGATCATTACAATGTATGTGCCTGTGAGCGTTATTTATTTTATTTTAATTTAGTTTTGAGAGCAAAGAATACACATACATACATACATTCATACGCTCACGACCGTAATATCTTTAAGGGTGGTCAGAAACATTGCTACAACTATCAGCTGTCTAGCACACAATAGTAACAAGGCTCACTCATAGCTTATTGAAGGTAGCCATAGCACAGCATATGCTCACGACTATATTCCCCGAGGGGGTATTCAGATATATAATCGTACTGACAACTCAGAACATTCATGATTCACTAGTAGGAGGCGTCGGCGTATAAAAGTTTTCTCTAAGAGATTTGGCGTATTTTTGACGGCTCATAACTTCAGTCTGGATAGTAGATGTGGGCTCAAATTTTCAGAGCAGCATGTGGGTATCACTCTTATAGAATTTACCCAATTTCATATTTATAGCCTTGCTACTTTAGATTTTATTAATATGCAAACTTCGTTGATTTCGTCATTCACTAACTCACTCACTGTTGATCATCAAAACCTAAAAGGTACTTCTCGAAGTCCTAGAAATCTGAAGTTACATTTTATTAGAGTGACAACCACATGCTGTCCTTAAAATTTGAGCTCACAGGAGTACCTAACCGAAGTTATTAGCGCCCAAAAATACGCCGAATCTCTTCGAGAAAAGGTACTATACCATACCCTCTGGAACAGGTAGGACGCCCACCTATTTCTCGAAAGAGGTCACACTAGACTAGAGGTCACTTGTATAAATTAAGCCCATTTAACTGGTGGTCGAATATGAGTGGTTACTAAGATCTTAAGTGTTGAGTGGTTTTAATTTACAATTTTTCAAAAAACTTATCGCGGTTGCAAGACGAACATTGAAAATCACGCTAAGATCGTTGATACTTGAGATTATATTTTTATACCACTTGTTTACGGGATAGAAATGATGAGAAAACATATTTTTTTACCTTGAGATGTACAAGATGAAAAAATCAGCTGTTCCATACAAGCAAGCCATGCTATGATATCTTAGTGCAAACGAAGTGGAACGCTGAAAGACAGCTTCCGCCATCTCTTGGTGACATTGTGAAGCACAATGAGCGACAGCGCGCTACACCTCACCGCTGCGCTGTAGTAGTGAGAGATTTCGCCCATATCAAACACTGTCTTGTTGGTCTAGTGGTCTAGACAACCGGCTCACGATTCGGGTGCTTATGGTTCGAGCCTCGTGTCGGCCGGCCGTCTTTTTCTATTTATTTATCAATGTGGCTCCCCCATGCGCTAATAAGGGGCAACGACAATAATTAAGCCGTTCTAAAATCCGAGGCGACTTACCTATCTATACCCAATATACATATTAATCTATGAAGCAAGCCTACTCGAGCCAAATGTATGGGACAGCCGATTTTTTTTTTTGCGATTTCGATGTTGGTCCCATAGAGAAAGTAGTTCAGTTTGACGGTCTGATCATCCGCTTAAAAAAGTGTCAGCATATTAAGAAGGTATACCTACAGGGTGTTAAAATTAATGCGATACTTAGTTAAAGGGGTGCTTCAGTCAGACCATCAAACTGAACAACTACTACTACTACTCTACTAAGGGACCACAATATCGAAACGCGAAAAAAAAAATCTGCTGTCCCATACAAAACTGCAAACATAACTTGACTCAAATGTTACACCAGTTTAAGTAGGTATGTGTCGCATTTAATTTTACACCCTGTATAAGGCTTTGCTTGGGAAACATTTTAATGTTTGTTTCATAGCAATCTGTTCACAGTTCACACAATCAAAAGTTATGAGTAAGTATTTAATTCTAAAGTTTCAGGTACACATGGCGACACATCAAGTTACGCAAAACCAAAATAAGCTGGCCGCGCGTAGGTAGAGTAATGTATAACGTCGCGCGGCCAGCTTAATATTGGTTTTGCGTAGCTTGATGTGTCGCCGTGTGTACGTATTTCAGTAGCCTGCGCGTAGGTAGTCGAGGGCACCACTAGTATTTAAACAACTTCGTACAAATTCATACACACATTATTGTTTCACAGATAGTATGTATAATACCTAACATACATATGAACTGTCGCATCTGTCTTGGTCAGTGATGCTCTTTGACCAAATTATAGTAGTTTCTGTTTATATAAACTAGATGGCACTAATGTTCCCGAAGAGTTTTTGAACATGTTGTTTGTTTGAACGAGCAATTCTATCGCTAGAGTCTACGTCTATGGCCACAGTCATTGTGTGTAATTTGCTGTTTAGATTTATATGCGTCTCTGTCGCCGCTTAGCAATCCATCGACGTGCGAAGCAACTTGAACATTTATACAGGGTCCTTCCTATTAATGCTGACACTTTTTCAAGGAGATGATCAGACCGTCAAACTGAAAAACTTTCTCTATGGCACCAACATCGAAATCGCGATAAAAAAAATCTGCTGTCCCTTACAAAACTGCAAATCTACTCGAGCCAAATTTATGGGACAGCAGTTTTTTTTCGCAATTTCGATGTTGGTCCCATAGAGAAGGTTAAAAAAGTGTCCGCATATTAAGTTGGATCCTACAGGGTGAAATCAATATCATTAGCATCCTTTTAAACTAAGAGTCTACCCATCAAACTGAACAACTTTTACTATGGGAGCAAACCTAGAGCAAACCAATCGGAGCAAAAAAAAAATTTGCTGTCCCATACTAAACGGCACCCGCCGCCGCCGCCGCTGCCTATACACGACTCAAATGTATGGGACAGCAGATTTTTTTTTTGCTCCGATTGGTTTGCTCCCATAGTAAAAGTTGTTCAGTTTGATGGGTAGACTCTTAGTTTAAAAGGATGATAATAATATCAATTTCACCCTGTATATTTGACTAGCCGTGGTGGTCCAGAGGCGAGTAACCTTGCCTGCCGTGCAGGAGGCAATGGTTCGATCCCCGTCCGTCCAGGCCGACTCGTACCAATGAGTTTTTCGGAATTTATGTATGATTTGCAACACCACTGGCTTTTAGGTGAAGGAAAACATCGTGAGGAAACCGGCATGCTTCAATTTCGAGGCATGTATTGTACCCACTGTCCATTATAATACACTGGACAGAGTTTCGGTACTACTGGTGAAACGTGGATGTTCTGAGGTTTCAGGATATCTCTGACTACCCCCTCGGGGAATATAGTCGTGAGCATAAATGCTTATGCTATATTTATGTTCATAAGGGTGGGTCGGAGGCCCCGGTGCTCGGCACCGCCTAGTCCTTAGGTCATGGCACTGAGTCTTACTCGATAGACTCATTTTAAGCACAGTCGCGAGGGCCCCCTAGACGCGAGGCCCGTTTCATTTGCTGACTCCTGCTTCATGGCTAATCCGGCACTGCAACTTAGTGGATTCCATCTAAACTCCAATACCTACTAGACTCAAAATTTGTATTTTATGTGAAGTATGTAATAAATTATTTATAAAGAAAAATTCTTTGCTTAGATCGGTTTCCTTCCATCGTAAGTTGTTCAGTTTCATGGTAGAGAATGTGGTTTAACACTTTCGCTGCTAAGCTCAAAATCATGATCCTCGTGCAAAACTGACGCGCAAGGAGTAAGGTTGTCGGTGACTCGCACGGTAAGTCATAAGCACAGCCGAAATGCAATATAACTGACTCGTTACGTGGGTTCTTTAGCACTGCGGCCAATTGGTCGCAGACCAACGCCGTAGGTCGTCAGCAGCGAAAGAGTTAAAGGTTAATGATACTTTTCCTTATGCTGGGTTCACATGTACGCCGTGCAGCCCGGCAACTTGCCGGGGCAAGCTTAGGCAATTCGCTGTACATCGACTAGTCTGTAAAGTCACTGTTACTATTTAACTTTATAGAAGCCTCAATGTACACACGACGACACGTCAGGCTACCCTGTTTGGACTTTGAACTATTAGAAGTTGAACGCTGCGAATCGTGCGGGAGGGTGCGGTATGTTGTTGTTGTTTCGTCTCGCGGCACGCTGCGCCCACGCCGGCAACCGCGTCTATGCAGGCTCTCTACAGCACTATTTTGTGTTTTGTACCTAGCGTAGTTATGGGTATAGGGTGCGTAACCTGATGTGTCGCCGTGTGTACAGCGAATTGTCTAAGCTTGCGAAGCGAATTGTCATACATACCATAGATTTTTATATGCAGGACACCGCAGCGGCGCCGCACCGCTGCCGCACCGCGCCGTGTGATTCGGCTGTTAGAGAATACAAGGTGTTACAAAAATACAAATAAACATTTAAGGGGGTGGTTTAGACCATGAAACTGAACAACTTTCACTGAGACCAATATCGAAATCGCGAAAAAGAAAGAAATCGGATGTTCCATACTAAACTACTAATCTACTCTAGCTAAATGTATGGGACAGCCTACGAATAAGAATGTATAGAAATGTAAATCAAGCTCAAAAAGTGGCACCAAAAAAACTGTACCGTGTTCTAAATTTGTTCTTTAAAAACTAATACCTTTATGTTACCTAGCCGCCAAAACTCATACAACATGTCATTTTTCATTAGGTGCCAAAAATTATGTGGATTTTGTTTTAGAGTTAGGTAAGTACTCTTCTATCATCATCATCATCATCATCATCAGCCTATCATCGTCCACTGCTGGACATAGGCCTCTCCCAAGGCGCGCCACAAAACTCTGTCCTCGGCCTTCCTCATCCAGTCGCTCCCCGCTACTTTTTTTAGGTCGTCTGTCCAGCGGGCAGCAGGGCGTCCCACACTACGCCTACCAGTTCGCGGTCTCCACTCTAGAACTCTGACACCCCATCGGTTGTCAGTTCTTCGACAGATATGACCAGCCCATTGCCACTCTTCTATAGTTATTAGTTATTCTTATTCGTAGGGGACAGCAGATTTTTTCGCGATTTCAATGTTGGTCCCATAGAGAAAGTTATTCAGTTTGATGGTCTGATCATCCCCTTTAAAAATTGTCAGCATATTAAGAAGGACCCTGTAGAGTAACTACTAGATCTGTGCCTCTACTCTTTCCTGACAAAAGGGGCTTTGCCAGACAAACAATCAATCAATCAATCACATCATTTATTGTGCATTCAGAATTATTGCATTTATTGTGAATTCAGGTACATTATGCTGTTAACATTGCAATAAAGTAATATGGCACACCGAATCCTGTCTTTCCAGACTTGCACAAACAAACAAAAAAACATTAAAATACAGCATAGCATAGTCAGAGATATTCTGAAACCTCAGAACATCCACGTTTCACCAGTAGTACCGAAACTCTGTCCAGTGTGACGGGGGGTGAGCCCGTCGCCACTTATAATGGACAGTGGGTACAATACACGCCTCGAAATTTAAGCATGCAGGTTTCCTCACGATGTTTTCCTTCACCGAAAAGCCAGTGGTGTAACAAATCGTACATAAATTCCGAAAAACTCATTGGTACGAGTCGGCTTGGACGGGGATCGAACCATCGCCTCCTGCACGGCAGGCAAGGTTACTCGCCACTGGACCAACCACGGCATTAAAATACAAAATACCTAATTAAGTATGCATTCAACTACTAAACAAATTTTTTCATTGCAGTTACATACATACATATACTCACGCCAATATCCCAAAGGGATAGGCAGAGACTACGGCTCACCACACACTACGATTCTGACACACTTCTCTCACCTCATCCACTTTCATACATCTCTTCATGCACTTCCGTCGGTTGAGGGTGCTACGCACTTGTCCACTTTGGAGAAGACCATTTATTTGGTCGTGGTAAAGCAAAGCAAGTTAAACAAATTAATACAATAATTCCATTAGATTAAGGGCCTGTTTCACCACTTCTGAGTAAATTCTTGTTAGCTTATCCGACAGATAGTTTGACATATTTTGTATGAAATTAAGTCAAAATATCTGTCGGATAAGCTAACAAGAACTTACTCAGAAGTGGTGAAACAGGCCCTAATTATGTCCACAATAACAAAAAAACAGACTGAAAGGTGGAAGAACAAAGTGATTCTATCTTTCTAGGGTTCCATTTTTTAAGATATGGATGTGATGCTATGAATGCTTTTAGGGCGCCTTTTTAGGGTTCCTTTCCGAAAGGATATTAATATAAATGATAACTAAGCCTATGCAGTCTGTTCTACCTATGAAGGGCTGAATGTTATTCTGTTATCTGTTCTGTCCCCCCAAAAGGTAAGAGTAGGGAAAGGTAGGGTAAAGCTTCCTTAAAAAGTAGCAAATTGATCGAAGTTGATTGAAAACTTACCAATTTTATTTCTTGACAATTTCTCTGCAACTTCATTTTTGCAGTAAGTGTGATCCTCATGATGCTGTCTTTTTTACTTACAATATGTGCTCACTTACTGGAATGAAAAAATATGTTTCATTACTTATGTTGGCATAAATCCTTGCTTCTGCCTAATTCATTATCCAAGCTACCTAACTTATCTAAGCTACCTAAATTATGACTGTATCTAAATGTTGTGGTGCATTGAAATTTTAAAGGAGCATTTGAAAATAGGAATAAATTTTGTTTTTTTAACTAACTAATCTAGAACAATTAATTATGTATTTAAATTGGTGTCAATGCACACTTGACTGAAGAAAGGTATTTGCTTAGGATTTTTGTTTGTCTGTTTGTTTGTGCACGCATTACTTAAAGGTGAACGCACATTCAGCCGCACCGCAGTCTCTTTTTTTTTAAACTGCGGAGACTGTGGTGCGGCTGAGTGTGCGTTTACCTTAAAACTACTGAATTGTTTTCGATGGGGTTTTCACAAAGCTTAGTTTGGATCAACATTTAGGGTTTGTTTAATTGTTCAGTTGGTTTACTTTACTCAATGAAAGTTATGAGTAAATACCTACTATTTATAATTTTCAAGAAGATAAGTAGGTACGTTGTACCTAACTATTCAAGTTGTCTGCGCATACGATGATACAGGTGCCGCTTCTGTTCTGATTTAAGAGGATAGGCGGGCTGAAATGCTCATTTGCACAATAGGTCACTTTCACTAGAGTCGCCGACCTAGAGTGAAAGAGACCACTGCAGCTCGGACCGATTTTATCTACATAAAATTTCCTCCTCCAAAACTAAACCGATTTTAATAATTCTTTCAAGTATAATATGAGAAAGACTTTGGTTATGTCTGTATGTTTTGTTTTTTGTTTATATTCGTCCAATTTGTTTGCTGGATGTCTGAAAAGAAAAGGGCGGTAAAATTGGTCATTTTCGAAAGTCCCTAGTCCATACATTAATAATCAACAGACATGTGATCCGAGGCTTTCTTATTTACTGTCCGAGGTTAGTATACTATTTTTCTTCTCGACGGAGGTGAAAGCGACAACTTCGTTTAGCGCAGCGGGAAGAGAATTGACGCTTTCCGCTGACGCTGTCCGGAGGGAAGAAAATTAATATAAAAAAGCAAAACATAGCAGAGGTAACTAGATTGCATGGTAAACAAATATTTGATCTAGTGCCATGATTCAGGGAGGAAACAGGGGAATAGGTACGTTTGTATGGAAAAAACGGTACCTATCCTATCCTTTAAGCAACAAAGTAAGAAGTGGAAAACATTCATAATTATTACTTACAGTATTCATGTTGTCTGTGTTGATGGTTGATGTACGCAGTCTCAGGATTACCGTAGGGATTACCACTAGTAATCACGTTACTGGTAAATAAAGCTGGATTTGGATGGCGCGACATCACGAAGCGAAGATGAAATCTCACGTGAATCTTCGCAAGAAAACTTTTCTACGTCTAATCGCATTATGCGTTATAATGCGTACCTATTGTAAGTTCACAAATTAACGAATTTTGAAATAACTCAACGCAAAAACTTCTAGCAAAAACTTCATCAACAACTTTGAAATTTAAGAATGGCGGGCGGCGGCAGTGTCGGACGCCGCCATTTTGTTTTGTACGGCATGGCGAATCAGGGGTATGAAGAACGAAGAGGGGTGAAAGAAACTGTCACAGTGACTTGTCTATGCACCGTCACCATCAATATGTGCAAAACCGTAGACAATCATAGACTTAAATGATAAGGCTAGGAAATAATATATGAAGACTACCGGCCGTGGTTAAATCTCTTTGAACATCACCTAGTTACTTGTACACAAAAAAAACGTCAAAAAATGGTCAAAAATGATTTTATCTTCCCTTATCGACGATATCCTTTTACAAATTAAGTTTTTGGCTTCCAAAGCTGTATTAAACTATGTAGGATGCCAATTAGCAAAAATAGTAATAATAAATCTAAAAAATATTAACTTAATAAGCTAACGGTATGTTCGATTCTTCTGGTTTCTACTGACACTTTACTGCTCTTTGGTTTATTTCGATTTCATCTTCGATTTTAATCTCTGCGTATAAGACTACAGTTGAATGCTCTGCATTTCAGAAACACTAGACATGGATTTCGGGACAACACAACACAATGATTACCTTTGGCCGTTTCCGAAGCCGATTGTTGGAAAGTATGATGCTGGGTTTACATGCACGCCGTGCAGCCCGGCAAGCTTAGGCAATTCGCTGTACATCGACTCGTCTGTAAAGGGATTGTTACTACTTAACTTTATAGAAGCCTCAATGTACAGCGAATTGCCTAAGCTTGCCGGGCTGCGTAGCACGCGTATGAACGCACCTTGATAATTTTTAATCAGTGGACTCTTGCTTGTGTGTAAAGTAAAGCAGGCACTACATTCTCGCCGAGAACCTCGAGAACAGACTAGAAAAAAGCACGTATCCAGACTTTGAGTTCGGGGGGGGGGGACATTCAATTTCGGGGGGGGGGGGGGATTTTCAATTAAAAATGTCGAAAAAGGTATTAAGTGTGACCACTGTTCCATACAAATATTAGGATTTCGGGGGAGGATAAATCCCACCTATCCCCCCCCCCCCCCCCCTGGATACGTGCTTGACTAGAAAGGCCAAGAACGAGAGTGTGGATGCCCTTCATTGTTCTCGCGGCATCCTGAGCCGTAGTAATTTTCCTTTGGATGTTCATGCCGAGAATTCTCGCCGAGAAGTTCTCGCGAGAGTGTAGTGCTTGTTTTAGCAGTTGCATTTCTTCCAGTGTCAGATAGTTTGTGGGACGTGTGGGTGGAGTATCTAACTATCCTAATCTCAGGGAACGTTTTGGAGTGGAATTTCGGGCAAGCTAAAATGCGAAACGCGCAAAAACCACGCGAATGACAGAACCGCTTGCCGAAAAACATGCAACGTGAAACCTCCATTTTCATCACCTTTATACAACGCCTGACAATAACTGCCAAGCAAAGTATTTAAAAGAATGTTAATAACATGTTATTAACTTATAATCAGGCACATTTAAAATGTTTCCTTGAACATTTTGCAAAAACCAGCTACTATCCTATCTAATCATAACATACTAAGTAGTTATCTTACTAAAATCATGAATTTAAAACTTTGTGAAGTCGTTTCTCTGATGTTTGTGACTCGATCACGCTGAACGGCTACGGCTGAACGAATTTGGATGAAATGGCTCGCAGATAAAACATGTTCTCGTCTCGTAGAACACATACCTTTATAGTTAGTAACTTTTTAAAGTCAACGCAGAAGAAGTAGTGGGCAACAGCCAGTTGTCCATTAAGTTTAATTAGGGTTGAGACACATCTACTCACAACGTCGTCGGCTCAACCCTTAATCGCCTAATATCAGCAGCAGCAGCATCCTCTGAGTACACATTCAATCCAACTGCGATCGCCAACCCGCCTGCCAAGCGTGGCGATTAAGGCAAATCCCACCATTTTTGGGGAGGCCTATGTCCAGCAGTGGACGTTTATCGGCTGATATGATGATGATGATGAACACGACTCATTATATAGGGTGTAGATGTACTCTTAAACGCGATACATAGGTACACTAAAAGTGCTTCAGACCACCAAACTGGAGCCAACATCGAAATCGCGAAAGCTGTTTTTTTTTCAATGTTGGTCCCATAGTGATAGTTGTTCGGTTTGATAGTCTGAATGAAGCATTTTGTTTAATATGTCACGCATTATATAAGATCTAACAAAATTAGCTGAAAGTATTCTAAGGGGATGATCAGACCATCAAACTGAACAACTTTCTCTAAGGGACCAATATCGAAATCGCGACGAAAAAATTTTTCAGTTTGATGGTCTGATTGTCCCCTTAAAATAGTGAATCATTCCCATTACGCTTTCACCTAATTTTGTTAGACCTTATATTTGACACCCAGAGGTACCTACTTATTATAACTATAGTTAGCAGCCTTTATTATGGAATTCAACTTCAGCAATACAACTTACGTATTGCCACCTAAGTAGTTTAAAAAATAAATAACTTTCATGTCAGACCATGCGAACCACCGTCTCCGAACACAGCGCCCGACGTGCGGCCACCGCCCGTGGCACCTTACTGTCACTGCGACGTCCACTCGTACTCACCGCGCATCGAGCAGTACAAACAGCTCCTGGAGAAAGAACAGAAGCTCTGCCAGGACTATGAGAAGTTGAGGAGGCAGGTGAGATTTGACCACACACTTGCTGGATGTGGAGTGCTATTTTAGGATCTCGCACGTTCCGCACGGTCCGCAGTCGAAGTGATGCCAACTACAGGGTGAAATTGATATCATTTAGCATCCTTTTAAACTAAGAGTTTACCCATCAAACTGAACAACTTTTACTATGGGAGTAAACCGGTCGGAGCAACAAAAAAATCGGATGTTCCAAACTAAACTTCAATGCCTGCTCGACTCAAATGTATGCAACAGCGGATTTTATTGTTTCTTCGATCGGTTTGCTCCCATAGTAAAAGATTTTCAGTTTGATGGGTAGACTCTTAGTTTAAAAGGATGCCTATGATATCAATTTCACCCTGTATAGAACTTTTGTCTCCTCCCGAGTGTGAAAAAATTAGGATGCGTGACAACACCTGGCACTTCTGAACACTTCATACAAGACTGTGTTTCGTCCAAAGGTATTGCAGCAACAAAATATTTGGGTCTGTATAGCTGTTCGATAGAGCAGACATTGTCACCTTAAAGAAACAATACCGGCGACTCTCAAAATATTTCATCATCATCCACCCAATCCACAAAAGATATGCTCACCTTGGTGAACCAACGCCTTCGCTTTCCACTCCACCTCACCCGCCTGGGTAGGCAATAGGCATGCTAGGTGCCCCAGCCATAAGGCTCCAGCAGGTGGGAGCGCAAATGATAAAAATTAAGAGGATAGACTTACCGTTTTGTCCATACAAACGTATTCCCCTGTTTCCTCCCTGGATAGTGTAATGACACTAGAGCAAAAGGTTTTTTTACCATACAATCTATGTTATCTGCTCCCTATGTTTTGCTTTCTTGCATAAATTAATTACTGTAAGAACTAGGCACCTTCGAAAATTCGAGAGCCCACCTATCCTCTTAATCGTCAATATTCATTGATTATTACCTACGCAGCGACTGATCAAGAGTTCTGACCGCCCTAGGCTAATTATGAGGACGCGCCCCGGCCCAGTGGCGTAATGTGGGTTTCTTACCGGCTGGGGCACAGACCGATTTTGCCCCCTTATCTTTATTAGAAGATCCACAAATTCCAGAAATTTTTTGCACTTCTAAATAGAAGAAGTTGTGGTCAGACATCTTTTGGTTTATCCATGCAAAAATGGAAACTTAGAGACTCGACTTTTTTCCTCAATACGAATCAGTTAGAACCAGAGCTTTTTACAAACAAAACACGTGCAAAGCAACCTAAGTAAAAGCAATGAATTGAGCGAAACAAGCTCTAAATTTTTGGCACCACGTCTTAGCTGTAGTCAGAACTCTTTAGGATTATGTGTAGGCACAGTTATTAAAACAGAAACTTAGAGCAAGCGAAGCGAGTTCGACTTTTCTCTGCTCTACGAATTGGTTATAAAAAGAGCTCAATCAATTGATATTTTTCCCGAATTTACCGCCCCTAGTAAAGTGGATTTCAGCGTGCCCCCACGATCCTCGCGCCCTAGGCTGCAGCCTAATTAGCCTAAGGGTTAATCAGGTCCTTCTACGTCCATGCGCATCACATGCACCATGCGCAGGTATCAAATGCCAGCTGAGTTGATCTAAATGCAAGAATAACTTGCGTTCCTATAGTAGGTACCTACTTAAAGTAAAGGAGAAAGTAGGAAAGAGTGTTTCGAGCGTGTGAAGCAGTTGCGGGAGTCGCTTGTTTATTTTTATAATCTTCGTATTCCAGATGGTGGACGTCACCAACGATATTTTGGATCACCCTTGTGATGATTCAGACAGCAAAATGGTCACTATGTACCAAGCCACTTATAAAAAGAGATGTAAGTTTACGTCAAACTGTTTGTAGATTGACCTAATGTTTATCTTTGCAGTAGCAGAAGATTCTTTGTTTATCTTTTATGTTATTCATTGTTGACCTGGATTCTTTGACAACTTTATCAATGTCAGGAATCAAAATCTAGATATTATCAAACGAAATTGATAACAGAAAAATAAAGTTTTGAGTAAGGAATAGATTAATGTGTCGGTAACTAAAAACATTTCAATTAAAATTCAAACGGTTAGGAACAGCTTATTAGAGACTCCACATTATTGAAGTAGAATGAAAACCAAAGGGTTGATTGTCACGACGAGTTAGAGAGTACCTAGTCTACTACTGATAAGTCTGCATTACTTTTACTAATCGTCTTGTATTCACGACAATATGTATCGTTTCATTTAGCCATGTACTGGGTGCTAATTGGTTAACATGCCGCCCTGAAAGATTCCCTGCTTTCCTGGCACAAGTATAGATACTGAACAAGCTCTCTCTTAGGTAAGGTCCGGTGGGGTACGGCCAACACCGGGGTAAGGCAAACACACTAACAATAACTATAGTAAAATACTTACTCAAACTCTATGGTTCGATCAAAAACAGGAAGAATTAACTAAATCAGACTCATATTGAATTAAACAACTTGTTTCTTTTATAACCATCCCCATAACACTCCTATATGTAGGGTATTTGCAGAGCTAGTAAAATTGTTTGTTTTACCCCGAGTTATGGCGTTATATTCAATATAAAATAAAGTATGTTTGTCTTACCCTACCTCACCTTACTTATAACACTAGAGTTAGGTACTGTGCCTTCTTGGGTCTTTTGAATAAAAGAGCTGTAATATTATCTGCTATATGCAAGCAGTATAATTAAAGTTGTAATCGGATTTATCTTAATTCATGATATATTCTACTTCAGCTATGCCAGTAACAGACTACAGAAAGATAGCGGCTGCAGCCCAATCTACTGCTCCTATTCCAATGGAAAGCAATCGCCTTGGCATTCTTCGCTGCTACAAAGACCCAACCCACTTCTCCGACAACCCTCCTACAGTCAGACCGACCATTAATACTCCAGGACCTGCCCGCACTGGCGTCTCACCGATGGCCTTACAATCCTGGTTCACAGAATACCCAGGAAGGACAGAATATATGGACACTTACAGTGCAACTGCTAAGTCGTGTTGGAGATCAATGCAGAGGTTCAAAGAGCCAATGCCTTCGACCAGAAGAAGAGCGGATGATGCGTGTACTTAAATCGATGTGTAACAAAAATATGGAAATTTTTAATAATTGGTACAAAGAAATAAAAGGGAAGATATTATTTATAATTGATTTTTATTGGCGTTCGATACAATTAATTTACAACATCGCAAAAAAACATTTTCTTTTTATAATACTAATTAGGTACTATTTAGCGACTTTGTTCAAAGTTTGAAGTCGACACGATAAGAAGAAGATTAGAACACACCAATTTATTTGGATGGCCGAAGGGGCCGAATAGTTTTCGAGTGACGTCCGTGTACCGGAAAGCGCAGCAGCGTGGGTAGGTGGACCGACGACCTGGTGAAGGCGGCGGGAACCCGTTGGATGAGGGCAGCGCAGGACCGGTCGATGTGGCGACATTTGTGGCGATCCTTAGGCCTAATGTCCAGCAGTGGACGTCTTTGAAGTTATTTGGAGATCGCCGGAGGACCGCCTTACCAACCTAAGTATCTAGTTTAAACGTAACTGCGTTTTATTTATGAACATGCGTTCAAAATCTAAACAATAAGCGTATTTTGGAAAATAAATTCCTAAAGCCTACGTTAAAGTCCATTGTTGGATAGTGTAGCGGATGTGTCCCGTCGCTCTATTGGGCGATTGTTCTTTGTTCGACTATCTGCTCTGTTATCCTGCGAGTCGTATGACCTCATGTCAGTGCCAGTGATCTGAAAATAAGTGAAACGAGCGAAAATTTAATACATTGAAATAGGTTTGTAATTCGTGAGAACAAACCGTAGCTAGAGCGTTTTGAGGTATGTATGCCGAAGGGTATACGTAAGCTACATATGCTACGTGACGTCATATTGTGCCAAGCACATGGCATAGTTCTAGAAATCCTTATCGTTAAAGGTATGCTGGGATACTAAGACCTAATGGTTAGTCATGAACAGTATCATGTATCATCTCAAAACAATTGACACTTATAATATAAGATATAAGGTATTGTTTAAGATGGTACTTTGATCTCGGGTGTGGTGATAAGTGAGCTCAATTACTACTATACTAGTGACTGTCAACTTTTGTAGATCTCGCATGCAAATGACGGTATAAACTTACAACCTACTGACGGTTTTTTAAGAGGATTAGAACCTTTAAACTGAGCAACTTTCTCTACGGGACCAACAACGAAATCGCAAAAAAATAATCAGCTGTCACATGGATCAAGCTGGATTGCAGTTTTGTATGAAACAGCTGATTTATTTCATGATTTCGAGTTTGATTGTTCAGTTTGATGGTCTGATCGTACCCTTAAAAAAGTTATAACTTTTTTAATTATATATATTATTAATTTATAATATATATATATATAAAAATTTATAATATATATATATATTATTATAAATTTTTTTAGGGTTACATAAATGTAACTACCTCAGAACAACACAAGAATCATCATCTATTCACATGGTACACTAAAGACAATTTAAACGATACACGTCCCCAATTTATTCGATAAACTTTGACCATGTAAACCATCCTTATCAATTAATAAAAAAATGTGTCAAACTCACTTCACAAGCACATTGGCTACTCCGGACATCACTGGTACTACAACATCAGCGTACATTCCCAAATACGGCGTTATTAATGCCAGTACCAACTGCATTACACTTTGCAGCCCTTCTCTTGTAAGATCCATCTTTGATAGTATCCGCAACAGACTTTTGGCAACTTCAGCCAGAGTTCCCATCTCGAAACCACTCTGGGAAAGACCTGTAACGCTGTCAGAGTCAATAGGATCGTCTAGTAGATCCATAACTTCTATTGAAGTATCATCTTCGTTCTCAGTTTGATATAATACGTCGTTGGTCTTCAAGCTATTCGTCTTTTCATCAGTTTCTTTGATGCTGCTTATTGATGCTCCATATACAGCAGTTATATATAGAAGAAATACAATTTTCTGGAATGTAAAAGTTAATAAATTAACAAAATGAAAAATTAATTGCTTTCAGTTAAAAATATAATTAAATAAGTAGGTGACTTACCTCAATGTGATGCATTTTTTGAGTTAAGTAATAAATAAAGTATATATCCAATATTACAGAGGCACCTATATGTTACTGGTATCAATACCAAATATGATTTGAAGTAATGTAAACAGCTCTATGATAGTTTTATAGTATTTTAGAGACTAAATGATAATTAGTCGAAAGTCTTTAAGCTCATTAGGAAATTTTGATCTAGCTAGTTTATAATGAAGGAATAACCATTTTATGAATCAGTTGCTATGTGATTTACTTCATTACCTAATTTTGCAATTCATTAGTTATTGTTAATTAGGCTCCAAGAAATATTAACAAACATATTTAATAGTACCTATTGGAAATTCTTGGCTATTCTATTGGTAGGTTACAGTTTTCTTTTGAAATATAAATAAGTAAGTACATATTTTTATCAAATACTACGTATAAGGTATCCTACATACCTAAGTAGGTACCATAAAGATATTATACAATACCTTTATGGTAGGTACCATACCTAATGCCTTCGATCAACCATATTTCTATAATTGAAATATATTTTGTACTTAGTCTTTAACACAAAAACAAACAGACCAGTGAAACGTGGAACGTTCTGAAGTTTCAGAATATCATAAAAAAATCAGCTGACAAATGTACCAACCCGAATCAAATGTATGGGACAGCTGATTTTTTTTCGTTTTTCCTGAAAAAAGCCTTTATTGATAGTTGTTCAGTTTGATGGTCTGAGTTCACCGTTTCAGTATTTGCTAGGCTGTCACTTACACCCTGTATAGTATACTAGGTATACCTAGTCCCAAAATAGTTTATTATAGTACCAAGTTACGTATCTATTATATTATTATTATATGTTTTTACTTATTAATATTATCATATTTAATTGTTAATATACTTACATATAATAATGTAGGTTCCAAAAAACTGGAAAAAAAACTTGTGGTTGCGAAAATATATATTTAATTTTGTACAAGTAACTATTTCATTTATTATAAGTGCACTAATTATAATATAAATATAAAGAAAGTCCTTTTTTTTTGCGAATTTCCTGTAGGTTTCTTAGGGAAAGTTGTGCAGTATCATGGGTATACAAGGTGTTTCATAAATAAGAATAAATTTTTGAAACTCTTAAGGGGGTTGTTAAGACCGTCAAACTGAACAACTTTCTCTATGGGACCAACATCGAAATCGCGAAAAAAATAATTTCATATCCCATACATATTTTAGCTCTAGTCGATTTGTAGATTGTATAGAACATAATTTTTTTTTTCGCGTTTTCGATATTGGTCCCATAGTGAAAGATGTTCAGTTTGATGGTCTACACCACCCCCCCAAAATTTGTATTTTTGTAACACCTTGTATAATCATCCTGTAAAGTAGTGAAACTGTTTACCCTTACATCCTGTAGTAAATTCAGTAATGATGTTCCTTGGTCATTTATCAGTCTCCACATTTCAGATTTTGTGATGTTAAAATATATTCGTGCATTAATTATTAACACTAAAGGGTGTCTATGAGGCGACACAGTTTTAGAGATGGTTCAGACCATCAAACTGAACAACTTTTTCAATGGGAGCTAACATGAAATAACAACAATAAAATCTGCTGTTCCATACTAAACTGCAATGCCTACTCGACTCAAATGTAAGGACAGCTGCTTTTTTTTGCAATTTTAGTATTGCTCCCATAACACGTTGTTCAGTTTGATAGTCTGAACCACCCCTAAAAAATTGTTAACTCATTTCAATCACACGCTGTAGTGGTATCTGATTTTATATAAACAAAGTAGGTAGAATAAAAATTAAGTTACTGCTTATAACAGAAATAATTAAATTAATGCCTTATGTCTAGATTGAGCCTCACGCTACTACCGTATAAAATGAAAGTGGCAAACTTTCTTAGGTTGGTGTGCGTCAGGCGTCATGCAACTTATCTCTGTGTGCGTGTATAGCACGGTACTAGACTTGGGTGATATTATTTCGACGCGTTCGTAGACTGTCTATCTAGACATACAGGGTCCTTCTTAATATGCTGACACTTTTTTAAGAGGATGTTCAGACCATCAAACTGAACAACTTTCTCTATGGGACCAACATCGAACAGCTGTCCCATACATTTGGCTCGAGTACGTTTGCAGTTTTGTATGGAAGAGCTGATTTTTTTTCGCGATTTCGATGTTGGTCCCATAGAGAAAGTTGTTCAGTTTGATGGTCTGAACATCCCCTTAAAAAAGTGTCAGCATATTTTAAGTTGGACCCTATATACTTAACTTCCTAGGTAAATTATACAATCGGCAGCACAATGCCAATATTTACCAAACCGTTCCTAGCTAAGTTTGTGTTGCCGATTATACATATAATACGTTTGTTATAAGTAGGTTGTTATCAAATAACTGTACTTCCTATAATCATCGGACACTTGTTTTCCTTTCTTCAATGTTTCGGCTAGTTTCAGCTCGTTCGTCTGATTTCGTTGTATAACGAATGAAGAGACATCATTCGCTAAAGCCATCATGCATATCAGCAGAATTATCTGTAAAGGAAACGGAGCTTTTGTTATATTTATATTGTGTATGTGACCTATTGAGTTATTATCAGTATGCCCGTCTGAGTCTTTAACCTTTGTTTACTTAGATGAAACCAAACGGGGAAGATACTCTCAATGTGTTAAACGGAGTCCATTGGACACACTTTTTTTTCATCACTATCGTGCATATAGAGCTGCTTGCTCACAGGACCTTCTAAAAGCCCATTGGATCCGTAATTTCAGTTAGAAACAATCTACTTTGAATTTGACAAGAGCACATTAGTTACTACATCTTTTATTTAGTTTACACACATAAATAAAGTTTTTGTTTTATCAGGTTGCTCAGCATCGTTTTTAAACACAGCGAGTGAAATGGTTTGATTATAAGCGATCCACCCTCTACATATTTTAAAATCCAGAATCCAGACATTTCAAGGATACGATTGTGTTAACAGAATGGATCTAATACCTATGTTAGTAGGTATGCAGTTAGACTCAGTTGTTAGTTTAGTTGGCACGCGTGCTTGATTAGCTATGTATTCCTTATTTTGTGCGTCGTCTGAGATCCCTCGAGGATCTCTAGGACCTCTGTAGGATCTACAGGGTGAAATTGATATCATAGGTTGAGGTTGTTATAAGTCTTCTCATCAAACTGAACAACGTTTACTATGGAAGCAAACCGATCGAAGCAAAAAAAAAAACAGCTATTAGCTTAAAATTATTTTCATACATTTGACTCGAATTGTTTTTTGCTCCGATCGGTTTGCTCTTATAGTAAAAGTTGTTCAGTTTGATGGGTAGACTCTTAGTTTAAAAGGATGCTAATGATATCAATTTCACCCTGTATAAACCTTCCTCTTGAATTATTCTATCTATTAAAAAAAACGTATCAAATTCCGTTGCGCAGTTTTGAAGATCTAAGCATACATAGGGACAGACAGACAGCGGGAAGCGACTTTGTTTTATACTAGTGATGAGAGTCACTCATGCTGTTGTGGAAAGATTAGCCAGTCAGCATCAGCAGTGGTCGTGTCGAGGCTGACTGCCCAGGGTGAGCTAGACAAACTCAGGTTTCGTCACTCAGGGAGGTACATTCCTTGCATCCCTTGTAATAGACTATGTATTGGTAAGTAACCCCTTGTACTTACAGGGTAAATTTTATATCACTGCGGATAACTTCAGCATGTATTCCGCTTATCAAACTACAACTTTCACTATGGAGCGAACTTCGAAATCGCGAAATAAAAATCTGCTGTCCCATACAAAACTGCAGTTCCTATTCGACTCAAATGTATGGGAAAGCTGATTTTTTTCAAAGTTGGCTCCATCGTGAAAGTTGTTTAGTTTGATGAGTAGAATACATGCTGAAGTTATCCGAAGGGATATTACGTTTACCTACCCTGTATGTATGTACCTATGTATGTAAGTAAACTGAATCTTGAATCTATTGATAAAAGGATCAAGTGGCTTCTTCGTCTTCCCGAAAATCCTAGGTCTACGTAGGTACGTACCATAATCTCATAAGAAGTTTTAAAGAAACCCGGGACACCGAGCCTATTGCGCTGCCTACAATCGAATTTTTTAATTTCTATCTAAAAAAAACAAGAATGTCACGTAGTAGTCATTGCTGATTTTCAATTTATCGGGTCACTAGGGATTTGTTTTTATAATGCTTGTAGTTGTTATCCTTAAAACGACGGTTTTAACGATGATAACTACAAGGATAAAACACAATAATCCACAATGTTTCCATAAATTGAAACTCAAGCAAGACTACAATGTGACATTCTTGTTTTTTGGAAATTTTGTTTTATTTTTTAGAAATAAAAACAATACGATTGAGGGCAGGACAATAAGCTTGGTGCCCTCTTAAGAGTAATTCGAAAGAACATAAAATATCGAGTAACAGTGCATTCATACGCATTCTATCTACTTAATGTAATTTTTATTTAACAAATAAAGTTTGAACCTTTTTTGCTATTGCGAATATTGAGTGCAAAAAAGATTCAAACTTTTTCAAAGTCCAAATTTAGTTATTCCAAATACCACAAAAATACCTATACGACAAAATGATAAATTATTATTGTCTAATACACAAACACATACAGTAATGTCCACTCATAGTCGTTTAAACTATTTAATTCCAAGAACTACGGTGTCACGAGGTCTGTGTGAATGAATTTAAATTGATGACTAGCAAGTGAAACTAATTAACACAATTAGGTGATTAGCGATCACTTCATAACGCAAGTTACTACCATTTTCTAATGAGAAAATAAATGGGGCAAGCAGGTGACAACTAAATGTTTAGTTGATCGGTAGTTTGCGCCAAAAAATGCTGATGTTTAATAATTTTATTTGCTGCTAACAAAAGTCTTTGCTTATCTAGCGCGCAAAATTGTCTGCCTACATTAAAATTAATTTACAAGGAGAAAAATATCTGGTAGTATAAAGTAACTACTTACATGTGAAAACTATTATTTTATTTTAGCAGACTTTACTAAGTATATAATTCGTTGTTGTACTTAAGTCGATTTTAGTTAAATCTAACAAAATATTCTAGTAGTCTGTTGTTTTCTAATAAATCCTCCTAAACCAATAGCTGAGCTTCGACTACATATGTAAATTTTTCTCTGTGTAGTTTTGAGTAAACGTTTGTCATTCTGTTTGATTGTTTTTAACCATTTTCCCAGCACAATTATTTAGGGACTAATAAATTCGCAAACTTATGCAAGAAGTCTACAAAACCTAGTCAATGCAAATTTGTTGTTGTTGGTATAAACGAGTCATAGCTTTTTGTTTTTTCACTAATCAACTGAATAAAAAAAAGACTTACCAATCTACGATCCATGTTGTTGCAAAACTAACAAACACATTCGACAGCCAATTAGCACACATTTAAATATAAGAGAACATGGGACATATTGTTTAGCTAAACGATGACAATGACAATGATTTGTTTATTAATAATTATATCCACATCCAACGCGTCTGTCTCTATGGACCGCATACATTGGAATGAGTAAGAAGATTAATTTTATCACGTATCGTAACAATGATCGTAACATACGAAATACTCATATTTGGGAATCGTTTAAATAGGTTACCTTACCAGTTACCACTTTACTGTATTTATTTCTGGAGCAGTACCTACCTGATTTGATAAACTTATCGAATAAAATTTAAATAAAACTTAGCCTAGCGTGTAAGTAACATGTAACCACAATAACGTGGCAAAAAGTATAAACAAAAAATAATTGAAATGTTAGATTATGGGAAAAACTCAACTGTTGAACTCGTATATTTTTGAAATATTATTTAAGCTAAATACATTATACAATGCAAAGTTTAGTTTAGACCATCAAACTGAAAGGTGTTTTTTACACCCTATGGGAAATATGAGTTTTTTGTTTAGATTTCGCGTAACTCTCTAATAACAAGTTCATATACTGTGGTATTATTATGGATGACGAAAATAAGCATGAAACTCTAGAATATTCAACTATTTTTAGAACAGTTTATTATTTTAACACAACAAGATCAGTTTCTGCTCTGGTTTGATTTATTTTGAAGCTCTTCCGACGAAACAGTAAAATACAAATCTTTCTCGTCATAACCTTTTGATTCAATTCAATAGCAAAAGAAGAGTTATTTATACTTGTAATTGTAAGCACATCTAATGTTATTAACATAATCAACAATTGTTGAATGCTGATCGGGATTTGCGGATTCAAGTCATTCAAGATGCAAAGAATATCAGACTTTGACGCAAGTTCAAGGTAGTGATTAGGTGGCTAGGTTAGCCTTTTGCTCACAAAAAACACTGCGAAAGAAATCATATTCCTCAGTATAGTCACAGATAAGAAAGAGTATAAGCCTAAGCCTAAGCCTAAGCCTAAGCCTAAGCCTAAGCCTAAGCCTAAGCCTAAGCCTTTTTTCCAGTGCGTGTCCAGCAAGACAGTATAAGAAACATACGAAGAAACGTAGAAAGTATAAGAACTAACTTCGTGGTCTTATGGTTAAGAGCACTGGGCTCTTGACACGGAGGTCGTGGGTTCGATTCCCACGGGGGAAACCTAGTGATATGTCACTTTGTTCGTTTTCCCCAGTTGGTTAGGATATTGCAGGCTGAATCACGGTACCCATTGTCTGAAAAGAAAGATGATTCCGTGCTTTGGATAGCACGTTAAGCCGATGGTCCCAGCTACTACCTCTGGTGATAGTAGTTACATAAAAAACCACGTCAGCTAGCTATAGTATAATTTATTAAGTAGTACTAGATACACTTTCTTATAACTCTTCTTCTTATCGTGTGGGCTTCAAGCCCTGGTGTCAGAGTTTATTCAAACCTCCTTACGGCCTCGGACATGGTTTTTTATGTAACTACTATCACCAGAGGTAGTAGCTGGGACCAACGGCTTAACGTGCTATCCAAAGCACGGAATCATCTTTCTTTTCAGACAATCGGGTACCGTGATTCAGCCTGCAATATCCTAACCAACTGGGGAAAACGCACAAAGTGACATATCACTAGGTTTCCCCCGTGGGAATCGAACCCACGACCTCCGTGTCAAGAGCCCAGTGCTCTTAACCATTAGACCACGGAGATAGTTCTTATAATTTCTACGTTTCTACGTTTCTTATTCTATTCTATTCTATTTTTAAAAAATGGCTGCCATCTTGGGTATTTGATGATTTTGCCAATGTCTAGTTTATGTAGCAAAAGTGCTTGACGTTGTACGGTAATTTATGTATTTGGTGACTTCAAGGATTGTTTTTCGAAAAGAACACTATCTTGTGCCACCACTGGAGCCCCGTTGTAGACCTGGGAGGGGGCAACCAACGATCGACAGGCGACGCGACCGCCCAATAGCAGATCAACAACGTGACTCCTACGTTTCTTATACTGTCTTGCTGGACACGCACTGGAAAAAAGGGACGTTTAATTCTCAGCTTCATATCAATTTTTATCTTTCAGATTTATTGATATCTAATAATCTAAGTATAATAATAGACTAAACAGACGCGTTCTTAGTGCGAAACGCACGTGTGCTGATTCCTCTACGTGATTTTATAAGAAACCATCTGAAAGTAACGTTTTTACTATACTAAGTAGTTGTACTTATCTACCATGAGAAAATTGACATGCTCAGCGTTTCACATGGCAATGCGAACTTGCGAAGTCGATAATTGAAGTCATATGAAGGAGTTTTTATTCCATTGAAAGTCGCGTAACATGTTTAAGAGGGCACCAAGCCTATTTTGCTGCCCTCAATCGTATTTCTTTTTATTTCTAAACCATTAAACAACATTTCCAAAACACTAGAATGTCACTTTGTAGACCTGATTGGCTTTCAATTTATCGAAACATTACAGATTATTATGTTTTATGCATAGGCGAAGTATTTTTCGCTTACGCTGATAGACGGAACATCAGTGTAACCGCGTATGAGACAGCGATAGTCATAAAATCCTACACAATTTGAATGAAAATAGATGTCTGACTCCGGAGTCAGACAGCCGTCGTAGAACAAAAAAGTGGCTAGGTCGATAAGAACAGCAATAAGTAGCGATCTCCTTTTTTAACTAGAGCGAATTTGCTATGTGCATCTCTTACTGAGTGATATGACAAGACACCGTACTTCCTTCTCTTTCTACGGTTTTATGCTTGTAGCTATTATCGTTAAAACCACAAAAGTGGCCACTTTTAGACACCGAGGGCAGGAAAGTAAGAAATGTCTGAGATCTAATATAATTGTTGACCGAGGCGAAGCCGATGTGATCCGAGGCTTTCTTATTTACTGCCCGAGGTTAGTAGGTATAGTATTTTGTCCTCGACGGAGGTGGAAAGCGGCAACTTCGTTTAGCGTAGCGGGACTAAAATTGACGCATTCCGTCCAGAGGGGAGAAAAAGATAATAACTACAAACATTATAAAAACAAACCCACAGTGACCCGATAAATTAAAATCAGCAATGACTACAATGTGACATTCTTGTCTTTGAAATAAAAAAAATACGATTAGGGGCAGCACAATAGGTTCGGCTAATCTCTAAAACACGAATTCTTTGTCATACTCATACACCTAAAATGTTTTGAAACTAGCAAATTAAGTGGGTACTAATATAGCAGAGAAATATTCCGCCACATAGAATATTGTACAGTACAATACAATGTTCTTGGTACAGTACGACCAGCATAGGTAGCATAATACGACGATATAGCGCTATCACACCTTCGCTCTCTTTCTATTTGCTCTCGAACGAACGAGATAAAAGACGTGATACAGCTGTATCACGTGTAGCATGCTACAAGTGCAGGAAAATAATTACACTCGTCAATCTTCGTTTGCGCATAGTCCCTTGACAAAATCCGAAGTCGGCCTTTCCTTACGGCCTCTGACGTGGTTTTTATGTGACGATTACTACCACCAGAGATAGTAGCCGTTGCCAACGGCTTAACGTGCCATCCGAAGCACGGAATCATCTTTCTTTTCAGACAATCAGGTGATTCAGCCTGCAATGTCCTAGCCAACTGGGGAAACACGCACAAAGTGACATATCACTGGGTGTCCCCCGTGGGAATCGAACCCACGACCTCCGTGTCAAGAGACCAATGCTCTTGACCATTAGACCACGGAGGCAGTCATTCAATTGTAAACTTATATGGGCACAATGGATCACGTCGCAAACATGTGTATCGAGGGCATGTACAAAAAGCGTCATATAATATAACATAATGTCATACTTAAAGTGTTTTTTTTTTTATAATTATGGACTTCTTGCTTGTGCGTTAGCACCGCATTTTCGCCAATGTCAAGTGGTTTGTTGGAATCTTTGGTTTGAGGGCTATGTTTGAGGGAGTATCTTTATGATCTATCCAATCTCGAGGATTGTTTTTGAGTAAGAACACAACTGAGATGGATTGCGGAGCCTCGTGGCAGGCTGAAACGCGAACCGTGCGAACACCACGCGAAAGACGAGTGTTCGGGGCAAACCCTGCAACGTGACTCCGTCATAAAGTGTTACGATCATGTTACGATAACGATAATTCATTAGACATTTGCAAAATGACTCCAGAGCAAGAAGCTTTCAAGGTATCTCCAGAGTCATCTTTATACAAAAAGGGTCCTTCTTAATATGCTGACACTTTTTAGTGGATAATCAGACCATCTAACTGAACAACTTTCTATATGGGGCCAACATCGAAATGGCGAAAAATATTATGACTTTGTCTTCTACTTTGAAGGGCAGGGTGACCGCACAAAGTGGAGAACCATGGTGTCTGCCTTCTACCCCCTACCCATGGAGGTAGTACCTACTAGGTACATACTATTTCTTATACCACAGAGTACTAATACTACCGTAAGCGTATACTGTGGTAAGGAACCTTCGTTTTGGGCGTAGAAAGAGCGAAATACTTGGCCTATGGTTTTGGGCGATTCCATTATCGCGGGTGCAACATTTAGACGTATTTAAGCGTTCAAAGTAAGTAAATCAAAAACATACTTCATAAAATGACTCATTGAAGGGCTACATTTTAACTTGTTCTCTTTTGATTTGTTTAAAAAAAGTTTTAATAAAATGTGTAAATAGACACGAGAGAGGTTCATAGTGCTATCGCGGGTGGAACGAAAACGGGCCTCCTCTCCAGATCATAGCATAAAAAAACACAGTTTATAATATGCCTTCTTATTTTGAAAGAGGACAAATCATTATCAAACATTATAGAAAACGTAATTTCAATCGCGGATGCAACATCAATCGATTTGGGAGTTGCTCTGTGGCTCTGCTATTGGGTGGTCGTGCGTGTCGGTTGCCCCATCCCCGGTCCACAGTGGAACTCCAGTGGTGGCTCAGGATATTGTTCTTTTATAAGAACAACCCTTGAAGTCACCAAAATATCAATATAACCGTACAACGTCAAGCACTTTTGCTATAAAAACTCGACATTGGCAAAATCATCACATACCCAAGATGGCAGCCATTTTTTAAAATATAGAATAGAATCAATCGATTTTCAGTTGTCTCAAAACCTTGTTTCTATAAGTGTGCTGCATGTTTTAATATGAGATTAGATAATTTTCTTTAAAGTGGCTTCAACAAAAGTAACAAATAATGTGATTTGTAAATTGATGACGACAGTCGTCTATAGCAGAATCGCCTTTTACATCTTTTGAGAAACCCAATGTTGATTCTTTACACAAACATAGGTACACGATACATTGTACTTAGTCAAAATAAATATGTTTTATTTCATACTTTGGACAAAGGTTCATATTCAAGTAAGTACTTGTTTAAGATAAATAGCTTGGGTAATTTGTGGGTTCAATAACCAAGGACAGGTTATTCTGCAGTAATCTGCTCTCGGCGATGGCGTCAACTTGTTAAGCAGTTTTTTCTAAGAAATATCTGGTTCTAAGTATAGTATACTATAGTATTTTATTAAAGAATTAGCGTTTGATCGTGGCGTTGATAAACGGATGCGGGACTTTTGGGAATATAGGCTGTATTATGCATGCCAAGTATTAGATCAAAACAACAGAGTAGGTACTAAGTATACCTAATTCCTATCGATCACACTACGAGTATTATAATCGTTCGATTGCTCTCTTAGAAATTATTAGTGAGTGTAGCACTAATCACATTATAGTAGATTACACACCGAGGACAGGAAGGTAAGAAAGGTCTCAGATCTCATGTAATTTTTAACAGAGGCCAAGCCGAGGTCAACAAACATGTGTGATCTGAGGCTTTCTTATTTACTGTCCGAGGTTAGTATACTTACTATTTTTCTCCTCGACAGAGGTGGAAAGCGGTTTAAAAAAAGTCTAAAACTTCGTTTAGCGCAGCGGGACGACAATTGACGCTTTCCGCCCGGAGGGGAGAAAAAGTTATAATTGCGAACGTCTGAAAGTACCTATATTAGTTACCATATCACGGCTAAAGGTAGGCTTTCGTACTTAGCGTCACTGACGCAGCGTCTATAGCGTTGAATGGAATTAAGACGCGGCGTTGGTGACGCTATCAAAAATTTTGGACGCTATATAGACGCTGCGTCAGTGACGCTAAGTACGAAAGCCTACCTTAAACGATCTTGATGAAATATAGGTGACTCACGCTCAGTTGCAGAAACGCTCATTAGAGTTAATCCTCCATTATATCTCTTGTTAGCTTTTACTACGTCAACAAGACAAAAAGTGACAGCAAGATATTTTTAATGAACGATTCACACGATAACGACGCCTGCATGTAAAAGTTTTTCTATACTGCTTAGCACCTCATTGCTATTAACAATAAGGTTTTGTGAAAAACAACAGGCACGTTTTTTAGGTTATATAATGTCAAAAGTGCGGTAGTTCTCTTATTAGTTTGTGCAAAAGTGCAATTATCATCAAAATCATCAAGTGCCATGTGCTTGCATAAAAATTACAAAAAAAGTTCAATTATAAATAAATAAAACTATGTTTCGTCGTGCTTTGATGTTAATCCTGTGCGCGTTGAACATCCAACAAGGTCAGAGATGTAGACTTCATCCTCGTGTCCACTTCAGTCAACCTCTTCCAGTCGTTATCAGGAACGACAAACTTTTAGAGCCAAATGATAACTTCGGTAACGTCGATCTAAACTATGGAGACACTCTTACTTTAAGCTGTGAAGGATCTGGAAATATTATTCATCCTAACTCCATAAGAGACATGTCTACTGCAACCATCACCTGTGAAGGCGGGGAAACCTTTACAAATAGGGAATGGTTATCAGCCCCTGCTTCATTTTCTTTATTCGAATGTATTTACCCTCCAAATCATCACAGTAAGCGGACTAATAGAACCTGCTTTGAGGGCAACACAATCATAGAAGTCGGTTATACGATAGCTCAACAATTTTACCCTGCCTACGAATCTTGCTTTAACGAACTTACTTATAATGTCATATACTCAAAATATACACAGAAACCTTTTAACGCGCAATTTCAAACCAGAGTACAGCGACCATTCTTCATAGCTGATGATAACTACGGCGGTATACCTGTGGAGACATTATTTTCTCCTAAGGGTCAAAAATCTGCTGTAGCTCAATTAGTCGGCTCTAGAATACATGATTATGTTACTCAGAATCAGCTTTTATCAAGAGGACATTTGGCAGCTAAAACAGATTTCGTCTTTGCTTTCGGAGAACGTGCAACGTTTCATTACGTTAACTGTGCACCACAATGGACTGGATTCAATGGTGGCAATTGGAACACATTAGAAGTAGACCTCAGAAACCACATCGGTCTAGCAATGTATAATACAGTAATTTACACAGGAACATTTGGAGTGACGAAACTGTTTAATGATCATGGGCAAAGAATCGATATCTATCTTACGACGGATGATAATAACAATCCAGTGATTCCTGTCCCTCAATACTTTTACAAAGTTGTGTATGATGCTGAGACTCTAAGAGGCACAGCTTTCGTTGGTATAAATAATCCTTATTACACTATTGCGGAGGCTGAAGAATTGGCATTTTGCCAGGACGTATGCCGAGGAAACGATCGCTTCTCCTGGTTGACTTGGAACCCTAATAATATGGAAGAGGGATACACCTTTTGCTGCACCGTGCAGGATTTTAGACAAACTGTTCGGCATCTACCGCCTTTTGAAGTTCAAAATATATTTGCATAGCTTTCGGTGTCTACTGAATATCTATAATTGTCATTCTAGTCTCTATTATATTTTGTGTCCAGTCATCTTTGTCTTTGTACGTGTTCAACGATTAAATTTTCTACATTGAATTTAGTTTTATTGCAATTTATTATTTGGTTTACTTATTTTCCGGAGCTTTCGTAAATTCACCTCTAGTTTCGACAAATTTAAAAGTAAATTAGGTAGGTACGAGTATATAAGACTGACACTAATCTGCTTGCACCTTGCACCTTTGGCTTCGTACCCTTATCCGTAGGAGCTGCCCTAACCTGGATTAAGACGTGTATTGATGGGGAAATTATACTAAATTGTTGGACCCCACTACAAGTCAAACTCTGGTGTCCAATCACACCTAGTTAGGTTATTCACTTTAGGTACATATTTAAGCTAGCAATTATGTATGTTTATGTTTAGTTTCTTCGGGGTAAATGTCCTTTGCTCTAAAGTAAGCATTATCGGTTTGCATAGCGGATACTATACTAGTGATCCCAAAGGTCACTTTGTGATAATTTTCTGTTTATCATTATAGCATGCTTTTATATCATATTTTTGGGTGACTGCAGTAACAATTTTCGCTAGTATAAATTTATATTAGAACACATTATACTAAATACCTATAGTTTTGCAAACTACTTGAATTAATTAAAGTATGATTATTGATTAAATGTAAGCACCTAGATACTTTGTTGTTTTGGTGACTAAATTGTAAAGCATTTGTAGTGGGAAATAATTTAAAAATTACCGGTCATTAGTACATTATGATTCGTCTTTAATTATAACAATGTTCCTACTAATGAATCGATTAAGTCGATTTCCATATTTAACCTTACATGCATTTAATATCTCATTCAGTTGTCAACTGTTTCTTGCTAAGACTTGTGGCCATGTAGCTACGTTTATTTATTAATGACTAGGTGTGTTTATTTATGACTAGTTAAAAGGATATATTAATAATGGAGCCCAAAGCAGTAAGTTTTCTTTCGTTATTTCGGTTTAAAGAATTTATTTACTCAAAAGAACATTGTTCACTTACATGAGTTTTGTTAAAAATAAGCTAATAAAAACAATTAGGTATTGTGAGTGAGATTGAGACAATAGAACAGTGATAAACAAAAAATAAAATTATACATAAAATAATAAAAAAAAACAATAACAACGTAGCAAACACTTACCTACTAATGGACAATACTTAATTAATAAGTTACTTACCTACAGAAAAATAAATGACAAATAAATGAGTTATCCATGTATCTATCTATCCATCCTATTTTCACTACTATACCTACCAGTTGCTCACAAGTTTTCGCGCGTAGAGTTTTATTATTGAGAAAATCATAACAGCCTGATAATGTCCTTTCTCTTACTAGTCATACTACAAGTACAGACTAGTCCTTTGTCTAATTAAAAATGTTTCCGTTATAATACAAAAGTATTCCTAAATGTAATTATATTCAATTACTAGCTTCGCGACTTCCTCTGCGCGGATTTCGGAAAATGTCAACACCCCGTTGCACCTTTTGGAAAAATCCTTTATCAATGCACCCCTACATGATCTGTGGAATATGTACTCCATCTTCAGTGGTTTAGGCTGTGAGTCTGTCAGTCACGGAACTGTTTTGTATGTTCCTTTAAAAGATAGATAGATAGATTTAATATTAATATAAAATTATTGTCAATATTAGTTTGAAATACCCATGACCGTCATTCATTGAATTAGGCAGGCAAATTTACCTATCACGATTAAAAAAAAAACCTGCCAATCTTCTCTTCTATTTTTTACGTTTAAGTATATTTTATTCGTTTTCAGATAATTATCCTTGTAGTAATGGTATACGAGTTATCGGATGCAGTGCCTTCTGATCATAATCGAGCATTACATAGATTACCAGAGGATCGAAAAAGATTGTCATTATTTCCGAAAATAACGAAAAAATTTGTCTTCACGCCTTCACCCGAAGAAAGACCGAAACATATCTCGCAGCATGTACCGAGACCAAACAACTTAACGAAGAAACGTTTGATGACAAAAATAGTACCACAATATGAAAAAGAAAACGTAATACAACCATACAAGCCATCTGTCACTAGACGTCCCCTAATGAAAATACAGAAATTTACTCTGGATCCGTATACAATGCAACCACAGAGTAATGAAGAGATTCGCAAACCAAACTTAAACAGATATTATGATACTTTAGAAAGCAATGAGAAAGAATCTGAAGAAGAGAGTGTGGCGATAGAGGACAACTTTGAAGGTAAGGAGGAATATGACGAAGCAACAATCAATGACAATGAAAGTATTGAAAAAGTAGCTTACGACAGCAATGAAACAGATTTACATCCAAAAAACTTGCAACGTCAAGAACAAAACAATGTTGTAATTTCCAATTTTTCTAAAAATGATGAACACGTCGTCCATAATGAAAGAACTCGGAACCAATCATTTCTCAACGATGAAAACATTGAAATTCTTGATCCTTCAAAAAAGAATGAATTTGAGGAAAATGTTGATGTTGATGAGAATGATAACGGAGAAATCATGAACGATTCGGAAGGAAAGGAAGATGATAATGAAGGAGAGGAAGCGAATTCTGAAAATGTTAGTGAGGAAATTTTTGACATTAGTTTGTTGGAAGTAATTGAACACGTAACCGATGACACCATGATTTCCAATGAAGAAACAGCATTAAAGACCGAAACACTGTTGGGTGAAGAAGAAACATCAGAGAAAAGATTTTTACATGATCTATCCAGTTTTTCAACTATTGAGCCGTATCTACCAACAACAGTAAATAAAGACATCGCCGATCATAATGCTAAAACATCAGTCACGAAGCCAATGGAAAAAACAACTGATGAATTTATAGAACTTTATGATATTGAGACGAATGGGCCAGTTATGGATAAAATCAGAACCAGATTTAAAAGAAATAAAAGGTAAGAATTTGTAAAGTCAGTCAATGCAATATCTGCTCGAACCCCATTTGGATTTTTTATAGGTTTTTTTTTTTAAATCATGTGCTATTTATTTTGATGTCAATATTATGTGTACCATGTATCTAGTCTCTAAGTGGAGGATGGAATGTTTTTCGAGTGTATGTTTTTCTCAACGAACTGATGGCAAATTTGTATTACAGTCATTCCGATTATGTAGGATTAGGCGATAAGAGATCGCTTTAGCGTAGTTGACTGCCCAATTCTTGAAACATTCCTTTTTTCAACCGATTTTTGTCTTTCATTGAATCTGATCTAACAATTTAATTTCAGAAGTGTAAACATTATCGAAGAAGAAAACCTTGGGACAACTATTTCTGGATTCAAGTTTACAGGTCGAGAACCTTTGCTGAGCAGTCATTTAGCTTTCAAGAATATAAATACTTGAAATGTACACATCGGTGCGGCAAAATGGGTCAGTAGTAGGTATACATATCATAATAGGTATATCATGGCATGATTGTAAATATAGTTTGAAACAATGGTTCTTGACCACGATCTCGTGATGTTTAGTATGAAGTGACTCACAGTTGTTTATATGAGTTGGAGTTAAATATAACCTACCTTATTGTATGTTTTGTATTTAACATTGTATGTACTTGTGTGATGGCAATAAATGAAATTTGAAATATGAAGTTTGTAAAGGTTACAAATGAAAATAAAAATATTACAAAGATTATTTTATTGTGTTCTTTACAAAAAAACTTACATTAACAGGCACCTAAAATGTACATCCTTATCCTAGGTACAACATAATGGCAAAAACAATTCTCCACGTATTTTTGTTACACAATAACTAAAGGCGTATCCACAAAAGGAGTACCCCAAGGGCGTTTTCTGGGCCCTCTTCATTAAGTCAAGCGCAAATTACTTTAAAATTAATCAGCATCACACTAAATAATCTAAATATACACACACTTGAGTAGCAACTAGTAGGTATTAAGTAGGTAGTATTTGCGAACATCAGAGGCGACAAAAATTTGCTTAAACAATGTTTAAAACAGTATAACCAAGTCATGTCATCACATTAGTCGTTATTCGTTAAATCTTTTTTAAGGAATATTAACATAAACAAGAAAATCAGATAAATAATATATCATACAATAGACAGGGAACTCCTTTAATGGAACGTAAACTATATCTCAACTGATCACACTAACGAGAATGAAATATAAATAAAAACAACCTATAGGCAAGACTGAGAAAATAAAAATGTTGGTAACTATCTTTTCACACCAATTGTTCGTAATAGAAGAAAAAAAAAAGCAAAATTTGAAATGATCGATTGTACTTGTAGATCCTAAATTGACTTGGAGTTGATCAAATACTTCCGCTGTGGGCCGTTAGATGGCGTTGTTATTTCTTTTTCAATCTGAAGACGTCGTTGAGGGGGGCGTACGGTGTCCGTGTAGGTATCGCGTTGTACGCAAATGAAGGTTGTGCATCAGCCCGCAAGATTACTACACCTGTGAAAGAAATTATACTTAAGAAATGATAGAAAATGTATGTGCATAACAGTCGAATGCGTTATAAAAGAAAAAATTGCAAAACATCTTGCAGAATTTTTAGGCTAAAGTTTTTCTTTCTGTGTTTCTGTAGATATGCATTTTGTTAGTAAAAGTTTAGCAGTATTATGTAAATTATTCTGAAATTATACAATTAATATATAATAAATGTATATAAATGTAATAAATTTGTATTATAAATAAATGTCAAGTAGGCAAAATAAAAAAGTCTCGAATAGAAAGGTCTTAGCTATTTAAAAAAAACATGAAATTATCACCAGCTTTTAGCATACTTAATTATTAGGGAAAGGAAAATACACTTAGCACGAATGATTTTAATTGCAAGCTAAGCGATTTTAAGTATCATATTGCCTTTAACTGCGAAAATCGAATTTCGAAATAGGTACCTAATTGGTTTTCGCAGTATAACGGCGATATAAAACAAATCTTTGTTTTTTTCTCACAAAACGGTGAAAGAAAACACCGATCATGAGGAAACTTGCATACGCTGAAGAAGAAATTCTGATATATTATGTGTAGGTATGTATGTGAAGTCTACCAATCCGCATTGGGTAAGCGTGGTGGACCAAAGCCCATTCACTCTCCCTGAGGGTAACCTGTGTCATGCAATGGAACGTATGATGATGATAACGAATACTAAGCCCAGGCCATGTTGAAGGTTTAATAGTAATTGCACTTTCTACCTGAGGGGTTCACTTTCACTTTGATCTTGGTTTGCGGTGATAGCACTCCATAGTCCACATCCTCGTACAGATCCTGAAATATTAAAATAATTGGTTATTTATACTTGAAGTAAACGTTCAACTTGTCTCCACTCCCACCTGCATCACCACCATTAAAATCTATAATAAGTATTATATTTGAGCACATTGTTATCGGTCCGCCACATGAAGCTTCGTGAATTTTGTAAATTTATAAAAAATATGAATTCATCAAATAAATTATTCAATTGATCACCACCTGGACGATCCTGACATAACTATCTCATGCCTTTAAGAATCATAAGTGGTTTGATACAAGCTCGTCAGTTATGAGTAAATTTTATCTGTCCCTTTAGGTCTGCATAGGCCCTTTTCGACTTCCACACACACGATTTGGATTCAGGGAGCATAATAATAATGATTCATGTCATCTTCACTCACCTCTACTCTGTACCCAGCTGGGTTGTTCAGTCCCAGCTCTCTAAGCGTCACAGCCACATCTGAAGGAGTGCCGTCGGTCCGTCTGTTCACGAACGCCACGGCGTAAGAGTAGTATTGTCCCTGGATCGGGATAATAGGACGCGACCAGATCTCAATTCCTCGGTGCTGGAAGTTACGAGAATTTAAATTAAGATGAATAAACATTGAAATCTGGAAGGAAAACTGTATAAGCTGAAGAAAAAATTCTGATGCGTATGTGAAGCCTACCAATCCGCATTGGGCACGCGTGCTAACGCCCATGTACACCCACTTTGAGAGTAAGGCTTATGCCCTGCAGTGGGACGTTTATAGGTTCAATAACTGCCTATATCACAATCTCTTAGCTGGATTCGGAATTGGGGATGTAGGTATCTAAAGGTATGATTCCACGCTAACTACATAACTATTATAATGTTGAATTAAGCCAGATGAACTGAACTCATTGCTTCAAGTCATTTAGTCTTATCAATCGATATTTCATGAGTAGATGTTATTACTTAGCTCATTTTAATGATCTACAATAATTAAGAACAGACATAAAGAAACCGAAATATTATACCTAAGCAAAAATTTCATAAAATTATTACGTCGCGATAAATCTGCAGGGATTACAATGTGATATTCTTGTTTTTTGGAAATGTGTCATACATAACTCATAATTCTTAATAAAAAATAAATTAAGTAAATACGATAAATACGGCTTCAGTGCAACAAAATAACTGAACAAAATTATGTCTATAATGGAATTGCAACATACCTTGTATATCCTCCTTCCTTGGATACCAAGAGGGTCCTGGTCCACTTCAATAATCTTCTTGTTCTGCAAAATGGCCTTGTACTCCGGCCTGATCGTTCGGAGATCCACGCTCATCAGCAGAGGCGCTGCCAGAATCGCCCATATCGCGAATTGGGTTTTACTCTGCTCGTATGATAATCCGAAGTTGCCGATGATCAGCTGTTGAAATAATTAGGATATTTTAAACTTCCTGTTAGAATATCAGAATCGATTCGAATCTGGAGTCATACGTCGAACTCAGCAGTAAAAGCAGCAGCTGCTCAAAAATCATACTTCAGGAGTGCGATTTTTGAAAGTCAAATCAGCAGTAGAAAGATGCTTAACTCTATAGTAATTTTGAAATTGCAACTGCTGAGCTCAGGGAATGAGTTTCAAAAATCGCACTCCTCATGACATGTTATGCACCAATGAGTTTTTCTGACTTAGTAATACCGACTGATCTCAAACGGTGAAAGAAATAATCATGAAGAAACCTGCTGACGAAGAAATTCTGATGAGTATATGAAGTCTACCAATCCGCATTGGGCACATGTTGGACTAAGCCCTTGCTTGAGGTTAGGCCTATGCCCTGCAGTGTGACATAATTATATAAGCTGATGACGGTATCAGAAGAGCGATTTACGTGGAAAATCATTGCTATGTTAATTCTTATTTATACTTATCCAGGTTCCATTTTAAATAGTACACCTATACCTGAATGGAATCCGAGATCAAAAATTTCAAAGAAAATAGGCTCTTTTGTTTGAAATTTTTGATCTCGGATTTGATTTCAGAGTATAGGTAGGTAATATAAAAGCCACGCCAAATGATTGATGGGTGAAACACTAGGTGAAACATCATAATATTTTTTTCGAACTAAAAAGATCAATAGAGCCATCTAGTGGTTTTTTGATGAACCGTTTGGTAAGGCCTCGAATAGCAAGCGTCATATCGATAAGTCCGTCCGCTTGTCGCTAGAGAGCAGTAGCGCAATGCAAAGATTTCAAAAAAATCATGTTGTTTTTCTAACTTACGTACGTTGCCGACTGCTCTCAAATGGTAAAGGAAAACATCGTGATCGTGAGGAAACCTGCATACGCTGAAGATGAAAATCTGATGCTTATGATGTGTAGTCCACCAATCCGCATTGGGCATACATCCTTTATAATTATGGGTAGGCCTGAGCCCTGCAGTGGGTCGTTACATATAGGCTGATGATGATGATGATGGTGATATGTTTATTCGTATCCCAATCCAGTCAAAGTCTAATTGATAAGAGCCGTTACAGAGTTTGAGAAAAATAAGGTGTCCTATACAGGGTGAAATTGATATCATTAGCATAAATTTCACCCTGTATAAATTTCAATCACTTTAAAATCATTTGTTCTTTTCTAATTAGCAACATAATATTAATACATTCAACATCAAATACCATTAAACTATCACACACATCGTCAAAAGCCCGTCTACTTGCAGAAAACTGTAAACCGTATATAAGAAGATCCAGCCAAAAACTGTTAAATATTCAAATGTTAAGAAAGTTACCATGTCTGGATCATTCCAATGTCCGGGTCCGGCGTTGGGCACGATGACGTCCTGGTGGTTTCCGTAGTAGTCTATTATAGACTCGACGGAGGCCCACGAGTCCTGGATGTCGTCAAAGTTACGCCACAAGTTGCAATGCTCGATTATAGATGAGAAGTTTGGCTGGAACACGACATGGAGTAGAGTTATTAACGAGAAATATTGTTAATGGTTACTGAAATTTAAAGAAACCTGGATAAGTAAATTGAGAAGCTTATGTACCTAATATGATAAGTGCCACCTTTAGGAGACGCTATTGCAGGAAGAAGACGATAAAAAGATGGACAAGAAAAGGAGTTTTTCGTGTAACTGAGGCCCGATGTAAGACAAATTTGTAAAAATGTTACGCTACCTAACCTACCACGCTAATTACACATAAGTAGTTCGTTTCTAACTTAGCCACGATAACTCGATCTTATCAGATCGGATTTAAAGCCATAAAAAAAAGAAAATGTGTTAGAAGCTGAAATAATGCAAGGGATAACAGAACTTACCTGTATTCCAGCGTAGATCTGGTAAACAGGCCAGCTGCATGAGTAGACCATCTGACGTCCAGTCAAGTTCAACTGGCGTCCAAACTCTGGGTAGCCGTGGTCCATGTCGGCAGGCAGAGCGTAGCATCCGTCCAACTTGACGTAATCCACACCCCATGAAGCAAAAGTTTCTGCATCTGGAAAAATTGAGATACTTAATTTATAAGTTAACGTTACGTTACGTAAGTTTCATAATGGTAACTCAAATAGTTTTTAAGACGTAATAGTAGGTGGAAATACCTCGGAGGCATCTTTTATTTTTCATTTTACGACTAGATTTATACCATTTACCGAAACTAAAGTCATACCTCAGTATTTTTGGATAGTTCATCTAGTGAAATCATCAACTGAATACACGATTGGAATTACTTCACTCGATAGAAAATCGTCACAAAGATGACGTATTTTCATGCATTTTTAAACATTTTTCTCGGGTTAGTAGAACTTTAAATAGTTTCCGATTGTTGGTATTTATACTCACATATTCACCATTAGTTTAACTAGTGCAATCATAAATAAAATCTAGAAAAAGTACTTTGGTTAGTTGTTTTTAATCGAAAATACGGCTCACGCACACACTTTTCGGAGCGCTCGGCAATCGCGTTTCTCATAGAAAATATTCGTCGGGATCTATGGCCCCTTAAATTTTCAGCATAAAGAAGACCTTATCTCAGATCAAAGGACAGTGTAACGATGCTACTATAAAAACCGGTCAAGTGCGAGTCGGGCTACTCGCGCACCGAGAGGGTTCCATACCACCACACAACATATTAACTTACAAAAAAAGTTTTGTTTTTTCCGGGACCTTTAAAGCGAGACCGACATACACTTGACCAGTTTTTATTATTTGTTGTTAAACTGTAGAGTTTGCTCTATAATCACACCAAGTTTGACGCTTGTATGTATTACCGTTTTTACGATAGAGCGAGAAGAAAAAACGTTGATAAAAACTAGTCTCTTGTATGGACCCGCCCCCCTTAGTTTTTACTTTTTGACATGTTTATAATTTCTTAGCAAATGCGCCGGTACCGTTTTCACCCTTTGGGTATAACAATATTGCTTACATAAAATCTAATCCAAGACACAAAATAGGTAATAGTATATATTATTATGTCCAAGGCTCAAATTTTCACGTTGGAAAGCTAGTAATCATATTGGAACTAGCGTTATTCTTGTTGAGCGAGGTATACCTTACATGTACAGGTTACGGCTGACCTATGTAACCCCTATCTGATAAACCAGTCTAACCATCCCAGCTATCAGAGTATTCTAGCCTGCACAGACAGCGGTTAAAATCACTAAAGCTCCTATCTATAAATCACCTATTCCTTATAAACTAATCATAAACAAAGAGCTTTTAAAGAACCTCTAACAAACCCCATAAGCACTGGTTGGATTTAAATAGACAAAACAAATACAATTAGGTACATGAAAACGATGCCTATGATGCATGATAAGATAAATGATTAAAGAAACTAGGAAAGCAAGGTACTTACTTTTAATTTTGACGATAGTTTTTAAATAAATGGGATACAAAATAATTATAATCAATATTTATTATCAACTTTATAAATTATGCTACTACTTTATTAATCAGCATCAAACAAATAATCTCTAACAGAAGCTCACAAATCAATCAACATTATTATCATATAATTCTAATAGATCCGCCATTCATGATAGTAAGCTCAATTGAACAATCAAATTATTGTGTCAAGGCTTACAGTGTACCAATGAGGAAGATTATAATTACTACACATAGTGATCAAGTCAGTCGTGACAAATTAATGCTCATAAATGCCCTGATGTTGGTCAATCATTCAGTTCGATAAATTACCATCATGATATACAGTGTTACGGTCAATCACTGTAACTGCAGTATTTAATGGTGATGCATTTCGAACTAAAGTTTTATGACTATGATATGATAACCGAAGACTGCAGTATTTATGGCCATAGAGTATTAGTTTTAACCTATTTCGTCTCATTGCTGGGCAAAGGGTCTCTCCCAAATTTGTCGAGCCCCTTTTTGAAATTATTAAAAATTAGTAAATAATGCTACTGCTACACCTTGTTACAATACCTTTTCAGAGCCTTTTAAAGTTTTTAATTGATAAGATAGTCACTAGGATAGTCAAAGGGGTTATTAAGGGTTATCAAGAACAACAGTAGGAAAAAGGTTCAAGAATTTTTCACCAAATGTATTTTCATTGACAACTTGAACTAATTTCGATATGAATTTTGTTAAATATAAATTGTTCCATCCCCATACCTTCTGTATGAAATTCTATGACATCTCGCACACTTGTCCGCAGCGAATCGGACGAGAGGAATTAAAAGGAAATTCGTTGCGTTCGACTCCTTCGGCTCCTTCGCCGCGGATAGATCCCCACCCTTACCCTCCCCTTAAGGCGATATAATTCGGAGCGCGCTCCATACAAACGTACTATGGTGATATTTTCAATACTAACCAATTAAAGTCAATGAAATTTTGCAGAAACAATCTAGAAACAAATCTCTATGCTTGTATCGAGTCAGATTTTCGTTAAAATATACAGTTTCAATGCTAGGATTAATTTAAGATTTGTATGGAAATCTTTGAGGCACTGTAAATTTAAAACTATACATTTTAACGAAAATCTAACTCCATACAAGCATAGAAATTTGTTTCTAGATTGTTTCTGCAAAACTTCATTGGCATTAATTGGGTAGTATTGAAAATATCATCATAGTGCGTTTGTATGGAGCGCGCTCCGACTTATATCCTCTTAATATACATTATTTTCGGATCTGTTTCGTTTCACCTGAATTGGGAACCAGGCATTTTCTGCCCCAGCTATTCTGGCAATCCTAATCTAGCCCTAACGAAAGCGAAACTGACATCGTGACAGTGTATACAATTTCACCACTACAACAAAAGGAAGTTGCGTGTCACGAACACTTGTAGTTACTGGCTCATCGGACTTGGTCAGGAAGTTGGCTTTTTATGAGCAGGCCATAGCACGCAACTTACGTAATATGGCAAGCCCATTGTTACTACACTTTCCGTGGTGTCTAGTGAATTTTAAATGACATCTTTAGCGGTAACAAGCAGTCACCTGCGACTTTATCAGTGTGGAATTCCCTTATTTTTGTCTAGATGTTAATCTAGGACTTAAATTTCATAGATTATTTTATCAACAGCTGCAAGAAGTGCACTCGCCTGGGCTGAAGGGAGGACATCAGAAAATTATCTATACACCATAGTTTTACCTACCTACTAGAAAAATTTTAAGGAGTACATTCAGATAATTAAACTAATAAACAGCTTTCCCTACGGAACTTGAGTCGAAAAAAGAGAAAAATTTCTGGACCACCTATTGAAAATCGATCAACAGATCTGCACACTGTATAGGAAGTTCAAACAATTTGTCTCGTTTTTCGTCCCATGTTCCTTAGGTAAAGTTGTTTAGTATAATTATCTGAAAACACCCCTAAAATTTTGATGGTCGTCTTAACTAAAGTTGTTTAGTTTCATTAGCTGAATACACCCCTTAAACCCATACCACACCCGTAGCCTTAAAAAAGAAGTCACCATGCCTGGCAGGCGAGATGCCGATCGCATATAGTTGGAGGTAGTACACAAGTGCTGCCTATTCCTTGGTTAAGTCTTAGTCACCTCATATGATACCCAGGACTAGTTATAGTTATGGGGTGGATTTATTCTAGCCCTAGTTTAGGCTGACTGATGATGCGATAAGTTCCTATAAAATTCATCTGGCAATATGAGTTCAAAGTCCGCATTGGGCACGCGTGATGGACTAACGCACATACAACCCTCCCTAGGGTGGCCTGTGTATCCCCCTGCAGTGGGACTTATAATATGTTCAATCGAACATAGAAAGTAGGTACGTCACAATATAATATCTAGAAACAATAGTTTAAAAGTCATTACTTGGTAGCGATTTTAATGATAGGTAATGTGTATGGATAGATTGCTTTTGTTAGCTCATTGGAGATGCCGGTGAAATATTAAATTGGCTATTTCGGTATGTAGGTTGTGTTAGGTTAGGACACAGTGTTAGGTGTTACGAAAGACATTTCAGTGTTGATCGCAAGGTTTAATTATTTGTAAGAACAACTATAAATTATTTTCAGAATCGCCTCTGTGAATAATGGAGCAATGATTAATGATAC
Organism: Agonopterix heracliana; assembly: GCA_963693445.1. Classification (NCBI taxonomy): domain Eukaryota; kingdom Metazoa; phylum Arthropoda; class Insecta; order Lepidoptera; family Depressariidae; genus Agonopterix; species Agonopterix heracliana. The sequence continues at coordinate 9,969,862 of OY856321.1, forward strand.
TATGGAAATTATTGTGCTATAGGGTCTTAGATGTCGAAATGTCTCAGCAGAGAAGGGAATTTTGAAAATGTCGACTTAAGGCAATTAGGCATTGTCAAAGTTACAAACATATTGTATTTTTAGCACCTAAAGTCTGTTTTGTCACGAATGGACGGTATTATACAACAATCGTTAGCTGCAAACGTTTTTATTCTTTTGTAGACTTTCCGTAAAAAAACAATAAGTAAGTACCCAAAGAGAATCGATTTTTGCAACTATATACCTACCTAATTGCTATCAACATTCACTTGAACGTAACTATCAAGAAAACAATTTTTTTCCATGTTCGAATCGCCCTTAACCTTGTCAAAAGTTGGCACAAACAGAAAAAGAAGGGCTCTTACAGTCAATGTAGGAACTTTTAATCGGTTCTTCTTCTATCCAGTCCATGGCAATGTTATTGAGTTTGACTTGCCATATCGTGGTGAAGCGATTTGCATCAGCGTTAGTGACTTTGTATTTATTTAATGGTATAAAAACTTGAACCCACCTCCTGAAAGATGTCCGACTACTCCAGGGTATCCAGCGCATGTGAAGTTACCGTAGTCTTCGTAAATTCCGAACTTCAAGCCTTTGCTGTGTACCTGTGAACAATTAAACAATACAAAAATTAAAAAATTGTTATTACTATTAACACTGACTATTGAGACGCTAATATGTTTGAAATAGTTACATCTGATTTGCCTAAAGGAAGGAAAGACTGAAGCTCGACGTTTTCTCAATGGATTGCTAGAATGAACGACATCTTAAGTGTTTTAAGTTTTCCCGATTATAATGCTTGAAGATCTTGAAGTTGAGGATTAAATTATTAAATTTAATAACCAGAATAATATGATAAACAGTAAAATGACTGTCACTGAAATAAAAATAAAAGGTTGACTTTAAAAAAACGATCTTAGATATTATCATAGCACAAATGATACTTCGGTGTTCCACTATTTGCCTTCCGCAGTAACTAAGCTAACGCCCTATTTGGAACAATTTTGAAAGTATACTTTTAAATCTTAAGGTCAACATCATTTTAATCCTTCCAAATCTTGGGCTGTGTCGGTCGTAAAATTAATTAACTCTGCTCCTTTTACATTAGCCACACATTACGACCATAAAATCGAAACCAAGCCTATAATTTTCTCATTGTTAGATAATCTATTTTATTATTACGAAAGACGCTGCGAAAAAGATCATTATCCAAGATCATTATTATAATGTAATGTAATATGGCACGAGTCATTCACTCCTACTGCTTTGAATCAAGGTTGAAAATAACAATAAAAGTGTAATCTGAAAGGTGGAACTATAAATTTTATGAACCCGTATAGTTGATTTCCAAATCGCGATTTTGGTGATAGCCCATAACTAACAAATGAATCAGTGTCGAAAATGTCATGGTCAAAATAGAGTGGAAAAAGTTCTTTATTTTTTCTCACTCCAAATGGGGCATATTACACACATCAATATTATCGTGATCCAAGGATCGCGCGTATCACAAGTATTGATAGGCCTATTATACGTATCAATATTATCATGATCCACACTCGTAGCATGCACGTCTTTTGTCTCGTTCGCTCGCGTGCAAATAGAAAGAGAGCAAAGGTGTGATACAGCCGAATACTGATGGATCGTATCACGAAGCGCTTACACTTCAATATTATTGATGGGATCGCGCGGATCGCGCATATCACAGGATTTCTGGACATTCTGTGATATTATCACGATCCTGCGATACGGCATATTACACTATCAGTATTATCACAGGATCACGATAATACTGATAGTGTAATATGCCCTAATCATTCAACATCCACAAGTTCTCATAGATAAGGATCCTGTTGATGGTGGACTTAGAATATGAAGGTAAAATCTATACCATTAAAAACCTTATCAGATTGTCGAGCTGATGAAACAATTACGCACCATAAACAATCGTTTTAGCTTCATTCATCACTTTATTATTATGATTATGAGTATTATACATAGTAACGTGCCTTACATTTTAATAAGCCTTTATGGATATTATGAGCTCAGTAGCATAATGGACCACTTATATACTTTTTCGAATCGGCAATAAAATTCTTCATGCATTCCTTAGCTTCATTGACTTACAATCTAGCGAGCGATAGACAGGCCCTTTCATAGAACCAACATGTGCCACTTGAATGCAGTGCCTGCACCTCATTGATGTTCCCCAGTTCACTTCGTCACTATAGCAATGACAGACCGCAATGTATCATTTTGTGTTGTTTTGTGGCATGTTGTTTGTTTGAACGAGCTTGTCTATCGCTAGAGTATATGTCAGTGCTTAGCTTAGAAAAAGCGACATAATCGCGATCCTGCTGCGTGCGTTTATCTTGATAAGCGCACTTGAACTCACTGGAAAATCGTGGAGATATCACTAGTGAGAAATGGCTGTTAGAATAATCCCAATGACTTCGATTTAATTGCTTGCTATTGTTAATAGTACCTAACCGGTTTTAATCCTGTTTTCTAGAATATACAGGGATGGCAAAGAATGGGCTTGAATGCTTAAGGCTTCCTTCGTTGATGCAGGATTTTGGAACTAGGCCGTAGCTTCTCTTTCACTAATCATCATCATCATCATATGCCTAAATACGTCCCTCTCCAGGACACAAGCCTACTCTCATGGAGAGTGTATGGGCGTTAGTCAATCACGCGTGCCAAATGCGGATTGGTACGCGCATCAGAATTTTCTTCTGCGTATATGCAGGTTTCATCACGATGTTGTCCTTCACCGTTTGGGAGCAGTCGGTATTACGTCCACAAGTTAGAAAAGTTAGAAAAAATCATTGGCAATGTCCGCGCGGATTCGAACCCGGACCTCAAGATTGGGTTTCCTTATCCCTCCGCAACGCGCCACCGACGCCTATCAGTTTCACCAGTATCAACAACAAAACCCCTGTTTAGATTTAGGAAGCGGTTTCTAAGTAGCAGGTACAGTCGTGAGCCTATTGCGCCACCTCGTGGGAACAGTGTTGCTTTACGTAGCAATGTCGAAACGTGATGTGCCGCCGTAATAGAGCCTTTAATAGTTTCCTTTATTTTGTATTTGATATGCTTTGGACTTTGATTTGACGTGTACCGGTTGAACTAAACACAGTACCTATACACCCATGGAGTGTGAAATTTCTCTGTAGGTACACAAAATATTCCTCTAATGTGGCATTAGCATAAGCATATGCTCACGACTATATTCCCCGAGGGGGTAGTCAGAGATATTCTGAAACCTCAGAACATCCACGTTTCACCAGTAGTACCGAAACTCTGTCCAGTGTGACGGGGGGTGAGCCCGTCGCCACTTATAATGGACAGTGGGTACAATACATGCCTCGAAATTGAAGCATGCAGGTTTCCTCACGATGTTTTCCTTCACCGAAAAGCCAGTGGTGTTACAAATCGTACATAAATTCCGAAAAACTCATTGGTACGAGTCGGCATGGACGGGGATCGAACCATCACCTCCTGCACGGCAGGCAAGGTTACTCGCCACTGGACCACCACGGCTTTTTGAATGTGGCATTTGGGATGGTTATTTTAAAAGTGAGACTTAAAAGATGGCTAGCATTACTTCTGACTTGTTGACTATCCTGCGAATTCAAATATTTCCCACGAGATCTCTCTGCTTTCCGAAACATGCGTGTGCGTGCTTCATTGTAAACTCATTGTCACGTGCTTGCTGGAAGAAATATGTTCAGAGACAAGCTCGTACTTCGTACTTGTTTATTCTGATGTATCTATCTGTCTATGTAGTCAATAAAGTGTACAAAAAAGTCAAATAATAAGTATAGTATTCTAAGCCTCCGTTTTTTTTATTGCCGAAGGACTTGGTCCAAGCCAAGATCGGCTAGAAGAAGATGGCGCTATGGCACGTTTCGTTTGACGAAAAAATACTTAAATTAAAATTAAATTGTATTAAGTACGACTAAACTTTTCAAAATCTCAAAGAAATCAAATCATGCGAAATAAAGTATTTTCGTGTACTTTATTATTCTCATAAAGTATAGAGTACAATTACCTGTAATAACGTACAATACTTTATTATAAAGTACGGGTGGCAACCCTAATTGTAACCAGTGGTTGCAGGCAGTATTGGGAGAACTAATGCGGGAAAGGAGTTTCATGCCTTAGCAGTTCGCATAATGAAGGAAGAGGCAATTCGCTCTGTCTTACAATCCATCAACAACTAGGCTAAATGCTCGATGGATAACTATACAAACAAAGATACTAAATGTCAGTCTAACAAGTGACCCGGCACATCATAACATAAATCACAGTGACATTTGCCTTGCTTGTCTCCACACCATGGCATATTCAGGGACATGACACAATCCGTGGGGTCATGCCTAATGTTTATTGTAATGTTTTTAGTCATGTAACGCAATATACAGACACGATTGACATGGTTGTTTGACGGCAATGTGTTGGTGATGGTTGCCATTGCCACGCCCGCCTGCCAAAACAATAGTCCAGGGTTTGAATTTTAAATACAGAGTCAGAACATTGTATGTCCTTGTATGAGTGTTTTTAATTGTTGGGACAGTCGTGAAGTGTCCTGAATTGACAGGCTATAAAAGTTAAAAACGTATTTTTTTTTTCAGTAATAGAAGAGATTGTAGGTCGATCTGAGTTTCATGATGAAAAATTGATGTAAAACCAAAACCATCCACGATGGCAAGTTAAACTCAATAACATGCCGTCGACTCGACAGAAGAGCCAAAATTATAAGATTAAAAAAAAAATCGTTTCCCAGTCTTCATGAGTTTTCTGTCGAGATAGAAAATAAGACGTCATGATCGTAAAAAATTTAATGTGTGTTTCACTGATGTCTGCTTGAACTCAAATAGTTTTTGATCTCTTATATTAAGCACTTCCTTTCCGTCCATTTTAAAAGGATTTATACGAGCAAGTTCGACTCAAATTTTCCGATTTTTTTTTTCTATATTTTTTTCATTTAATAAGACTGCGTCACCGATTTCTGCCGATGTCTATTTGCAAACTTGCGATTCGGCCACAAATTTCGTATGCATTAAAACTATTCGTGAATCAAGCGTAGCATCGAGCCCTCATTAGTCCCAGATCCAATACAAACGATAGCATAGTTTATAGTTTCCTTTGATTCTGGTTCAAACCAGTTTCGGATTGCAACAGTCGGGCTTCTCGGAAAGTGCAATCTTCGATATCCTTGAAGGATTGATATATTGAGTTTCTAATGTTATTCTGTTGTAATCTTAATCTAGTTTATTATGTTAAGCAGACAGTTAGGGTTTTTATGGGTTCGAAAAACTTCGCAATGATAAGAAATTTATTTAAATTTTATTGACTAAAAAGCAATAGATTAGCGCCTAATCGTTTATCTGATGGACTATAGGAATAATGGATAGAGATAAAATCTATAAGATAAAACCCGTTTTATTGAATTTTGTTGCGAGTTCACAGAGTTCGACTTTAGAAGACGTAATTTTTACATAAGAGTTGTAAAGCGCTTTAATCAGTACAGGGTGATATTGATATCATTAGCTTCCTTTTAAACTAAGAGTCTAACCATCAAACTGAACAACTTTTACAATGGGAGCAAACAGATCGGAGCAAAAAAAAAATACAGATTACGGTTGACAAATAATCTAGGACTGGAAAAATTTTTACCTAGATTATTTGTCAACCGTAATCTGTATACTTTACTTTATCACACTGCTAAGTTTCAGCGATAGATGAATTATTATTAGGGTCAAACCCTAAAATGATTGGACTATGTATGCAAGAGCAGATTTTTTTTGCTCCGATCTGTTTGCTCCCATAGTAAAAGTTGTTCAGTTTGATGGGTAGATTCTTAGTTTAAAAGGATGCTAATAATGATATCAATTTCACCCTGTATAGTATTAATCGATTTTAAGTTTGATACAAACACGACATATCTATCTAAGTTTATAACCTGATAAATGTTACAAAGTAATTATCAAAAAACAGAATAGCTCTACGTATTAGCTACCGCATTAATTTGTACCTACACTTATTAACCAATTATTGTATGATACTTAGAGTACGAATAATAGGGTTGTATAATGTTTATATCTCTTTATTTATATAGGGTCCTTCTTAATATGCTGAAATTTGTTAAGTGGGTGATCAGACCATCAAACTGAACCACTTTCTCTACGGGACCAACATCGAAAACGCGAAAAAAAAAACAGTGTCCCATACATTTGGCAGATTTTTTTTTCGCGATTTCGAAATTGGTCCCATAGCAAAAATAGTTCAGTTTGATGGTTTGATCATCCCCTTAAAAAATTGTCAGCATATTAGGTTGGACCCTGTATAAGAAACTAGAAGAATGATTATTGATTATTAATTCCCGCACACCAACCCATCCATTTGCTATCGGCAAAGACTACATACTCGTAAATTACCGGAAATGGTATTTAACAATTTCGTATCATGTAACTTATTCTACAATACTTCCGACTGCCAACCTTGAAGTCAATCTCTATTAATAAAAGCGTGAAAACGAAATCGAAAATCATTCATTTTTAATTACAACCGTAGCAACAAAAATGCCGAACAATCTTAAAAAGGCCATCACACGCACTTGTAACCTCCTTTGTACTCGGAGCGAAGGCATGAGAACCACACCCGATCCTTATGCGAAGGTCACCAGATAAACTCTTAAGATAAATCGTGTCTCTACATTCTACGGAGTGTTTCGCTTGTATATTGTCTGTACTTCATTGTTAACCTGTTCACATAACTGTAGGTCTATGGTGTTTCGACATTTACGATTGTTATGTTATAGTTGCGACAGTATTATCTAGAAAAAGTTGGTCTAAGTAGGCTGCGAAAAACAGGTGCGTTATAATTGTTTTGGTCAATTTTGTTGTAGTGTTAAAACAATTAAACTAGTGGGTAAAAAAGTTCTTATCATGTCATGTACTATAATATTTTTTTGTGATGAAATTCAGAAGATTTCAAATAAGTCGGTTGCAATTTGGATACGAAAATGTCAATGTTCTGAAATTCTAAAGTGATAAATTGCATGTACCTATGCATGCATATGCTCACGACTATATTCCCTGAGGAGGTAGTCAGAGATATTTTGAAACCTTAGAACATTCACGTTTCACTAGTCGTACCGAAACTCTGCACAGTGTGACGGGGAGTGAGCCCGTCGCTACTTATAAGGTACAATTACATGCCTCGAAATAGAAGCATGCAGAAACCTTACGATATTTTCCTTCACCGAAAAGCCAGTGGTGTTACAAATCGTACATAAATTCCGAAAAACTCATTGGTACGAGTTGGCCTGGACGAGGATCGAACCATCGCCTCCTGCACGGCAGGCAAGGTTGCTCGCCACTGGACAACCACGGCCATTTTATCCAAAGACCCATTTCAACAAATTGTGTTATTATTAAGCCTCTCCATGATTATTATACAAATACAAAATACAAATACAAATCATTTATTGCCATGGGTTTATAAGATGTTACATAGTGTTCCAGTACCTACACATGGACCCTGCTAGGGCACTGCAAAACTTAAAAATAGAAACAACTTACAAATAATATAGGTACTACTTATTTGTTAGGTAATTATGTTATATGTTAATTAAGCCATGTTTTGGATTTGAAAATAAAAGTAGGCTGATAAGTAATGTCAAATCAAACCACATTAAAGAACTAATGCAGACATACATACATACATAAGCTCACGCCATTGTCCCATGGGGGTAGGCAGAGACCACGGACCGCCACACGCTACGACTCTGACACACCTCTTTAGCCTCATTCACATTCATACATCTCTTCATGCACTTCCGTCGATTGAGGGTGCAATTACTCACATCATTATAATAATATTAATTAAATCAATATCTAACCTGAAGCGCTCGTTGGCGTTGTGGAGCTTCGGTATTGGAAACGATCACTCAAGTTAAGCAACGTCAGGTCCGGTCAGTCTTTGGATGGGTGACCGTTTAGTGGTATTTCATCTCGAGCGTTTCCGTGCTTCGGAAGGCACGTTAAGCAGTTGGTCTCGGATAGTTCCTTCAGATGGCGTTGTAACTATTCGTTAAGCCAGGTCAGATGCCTATTGGCGACTAACTTGCGTCCACCAACACGCACTGGGCCCACGTGGTGGAGTATGGCCCGCTCCCTCTCACCCTAATTCGTGAGAGGAGGCCTTTGCCCTGCAGTGGGATTCTACAGGCTATAACTTATTTATTTTAATATCTAACCTTGTGATGTTAAATTCTTTTCAATTTAAAATAATGAGGCTAAAAATTCGATATTATTTTGAATGGCTTGATTAATTTCATCTTGCTCTTACAAAAGTCAAATCAATCATGTCCGTAGATTGACACGAAAATTACTATGACCTCTCGCGTTTTGCATGTATGGTGCTATTAAAGCCATTGACTCGGTTAAAGGTTAAACTTTAATGTTATTATTATGAAAGAACTTCAATTGTGTCAATCATTTTTGGATTTTTCCCAGTAGTAGTTAACTACCTACGTAGTTAACTAGCTTTTGCTCGCGACTTCGTCCGTAATTTGTATCTTTAGGTTATTAACTGTCAATTTGTTGTTGAAGTACTTACTCATTGTTATGAATGAATGTTTTATTGTGCGAACATGTAATACACTACATAATACTAAATTATCGTTAATTTATTAGTTCGTTAACGTTATAATAATCAAGTAATAAAATAATACAAGGTGGGCCAAAAGAAATCACCCTATTGGAAGATGCTCTCATTTTTGCAAATGGCCGCCAATGTCAAATCTGTATGACATTTGTGGACTAGACAGCTGATGCGGAATACAAGCGAACAAGCCATGGAGCGATACACTCCCCAAGAACGCGGAATAATCGTGTCTATTTTTCTGAAGGCAGCGTTCCCGGGTCGCCTCATTCTCGTTTTGGCGATTTGCACTGGCTTGCAAGATCGCCCGATTTAAGCGTTCCACACTTTTTTGTGGGGTTTTTTGAAATCCGAGACTCTGGAAGCCCTCAAGGACAACATTCGACTCGAGTGCGAGAATCTGTCGCCCGAAGTTTTCGCCGAAGTGATGAAAAATGCCATAAAACGAGCCAGTATGGCAATCAATTGTGACGGCGCCCATTTGGCCGATATAACATTCTCGACTTGACCAATACAATTGTAAACGTTAAAATAAACATAATAAGAAAACCGAATCGACGTTTTTCGTTTAGAAAAAAAAGAGAGCCAAACAACATCGGATGACTTCTTTTGGCCCACCTAGTATAAGTAGAAAACTAACACCAATATGTTTTTTCTTTATAGATATTGATTAACAAAACAAAATCTGTTTGCGACAATATAGAAAGTAGACAATCTGAGGAATACACGACAATTCCACACGAAAAGAAGACACTTTATGTTTGTTATAGTAAGTTCAAGTTTCAATCGATCGACCAAAATCCATCCAATCGTTTTACCGACTGAAATAATGTCGCAGACAGCATGCCTGTTCGCCGTTTTCCCATTTTCACGCATTTACGTGTTTCAAGAGCATTTTATGTGCGTTTGGAATACACAGCTGTTTATTACCATTTCGATGAATGACAGAAGCAACATCAAACGAATACGCAAAAGAGCGATGATAGTCTATACAGAAGAGAGCTAGCGACTCAATCATGAGGCGGCGGTTCGATTCCTGCCCTGTACCACTAAGTTCTACGGAATTTATGTACGGTTGTATTTATCATTATCACTAGTTCGGCGGTGAAGGAAAACATCGTGAGGAAACCTGCATACCCAAGAATGAAAAGAAAATACCATAAGTTCGGAGGTATGCGTAAATATGAGTGAGTTTGGGGCGAACACAATAGACCAGCAATGGTCGCAGTGATACATAACGACCCTTGCTTGCAATAGCCCAACCATGCAACAATCAAATCAAGGTGCGTTACGATTTTGCATTCAATAAGTGTAAATGATCAAAGAGAAAACGCAGGAAACTGCAATTTTCCTGCTCATCTTTTCATGTAGCGATACAATAAGATAAGCTATTAAATGTCAGATTATATGTGACGGAGATGCGCGCGCAGATCCCAGTGTCAAGGCTACACAACTCTACACAAATGTCACGGTGTCAACTGCGACGTGACAGATTGTACCAGGGCGGAACACGGTATATGTATGATTTACATGACATAGGTAGTTGAATTCATTGTGTGGTTGCATAGAGCGTGAAGAATGCATTCGATTTGATTTGTTTTGGAATTATGTATGACTGTAATTCCTGTATTTATAGTTCATATTGAGGGTAAAAAGAACATCGAATTAAATATAGGGTCCTTCTTAATATGATGACACTTTTTTCAGGAGTGCGATGGATGCGAGGAGTGTGAAAATGACCAAAATTACTGTGGAGATATGCATCTTTCTACTGCTGATTTGACTTTCAACTGCCACAACTGCAAATCAACTCGAGCCAAATGTATGACACAACTGTTTTTTTTTTCACGATTTCCACGTTGGTCCCATAGAGAAAGTTGTTCAGTTTGATGGTCAGATAATGATCTGACTTAACTTAAACTCATTTAAAATGTTTAAATTATCTTACAGTTTAAATTGTACTTAATAGAAATCTACAAATATTGTATAGTAATGAATGAAGTATACCTACATTTTTTACTTTCGTTTTCCAAAAAGCAATTTCTACTTATTTCGAATGAAAGCGTAAATCTTTTATAGTTAAATCTGTTATTAAAAAAAGATAATTTCATTTTCCTCACGCACCGTCGATGATCAGATTCGTTGCGGTATCTGTAGCTACACTTGACCTACATTCTAGTTAAGTCACTGGCCATTACCGCCTTTGACGTTTTTTCACACTTTTACTGCGACCTTCAGATCAATAGTGAACGAAAAGGTTGCCGAACAAGATCGATTCGTTTTCGATATTCAATAAAAGCACCCGGGGCGAGCGATTCAATTTTGTTTATTACTTTGCGTTTTGCTATTTTTAACAGTTTTCAAATGGGTCAATGTTAAAGCAGAGTTGAATATAATTCTAATGGCATCCGTAAAATACGTGTAAGATACGTAGGTACTCCTAAAAATATAAACCAAAACTTGTAGCTATATCTTATTCCAATATAACTGAACTGGTAAGGAACTTACAACTAAAACCAACATTATTGATGTGATGTCAGACAATATTTTTGCTATTTTAGGTAACTGTTTGATTTGTGAATGAGTTAAGATTTTCGGTTAAAACTTCAGGCAATCTAATAAGAATTTTACTATAGATATCATCATCATCAGCCTATAAACATCCCAGGGTGTATGGGCATTAGTCCACCACGCATGACCACATCATATAGAGCAATAAAAAAGCAAAGGTACACACTACACAGCACCCATTTTATAGAAACTGCAGCGCAGATGCATTCGTCTAAATAGAGATCAAACCTTGACCGAAATGACGCCAGCTGGAGCGATAATAATGACATGGCTCTAATTAACGCAGTCGAAAATGAAACGAAGAGAACAAAACCTTCCATGGACTTTATGTTTTATTTTTCTCACGGCAAGTTACATTCAGTCATCGACATTGAACCGACACGGTTAACGATAATAAATAACTTACTTATTTATTTGCATAAATTTCGCTTACACTGAGAAAATTATAAATATTCATGAGTCTCGACAAAAATGTACTACATACGGAACAAAGCGGTTTTATTTTTAACATTTTCAAGGTGTTGACAATGTCCTTTGGATATGACCAAAGTCGTTGGGAATTATGATTCATAAGTAGAGTGAGGTCATGGGAATAATTTTTATAAGTATGTTATTATGTATTTTATGACTGCCTAATGAAATATTTTATCTTGTGGTCAAAATTACGCATGCATTTTTATTGCGGCGCGGTTGTGTGGTGTTGGTTGGCGAAGTCGCTAATGAAATAAATAAAAAAATAAAAAAAAGAAGAGTAACAAAACTATCTTTATGTAGGTATGCACTAACAGGCTTAACTTTGATTTTTGAGTTTACAGGGGTACTTATTTATTATTAACATAATCTATTTCTCCTATTGCTCTATGTTCTTTGCCTCTCTATAGGTGTTGTGAGTTATTTTTACTGACATATGTATGATGTTCTGCATTGTATGAGTTTTCTTTCTTATTGGTTGTGCTGGGATATATAAACACAAACGTTACAGAATTCATCGTCAAAATCCAGAAAACTTTTTTTTTTAATATTCTATCATTTTAAAGTTTACCGTGAATATCACACAACACAGCAGTGTAAATAAGTATTTGGTTGTTAAAAATAAAAATGGGAAATTAAAAAATTCTTTTTTTGTTATAAAAGTGAACAAATTTTCTATCCTTAATCTCTTTGGAATAATCAGTTCGACAGTAAGGAAACCAAAGCACTACGACCACCCTATTACAATTTAAGGCTCGATTTAATTCCTTATCCATAATTGTAACTTTCTGTTCTATAATTCGATTCAAACATCACCAATTTATTTTAACAACCTACTTGAGGGATGATCAAAAGAAAGCTGAGATGCCACAGAATGCAATTTCTCATCTGCGAAGCGTAACAGAAGAGTTGAGAATACCATTTGGAACGATCACGGACGATTTGGTCGAGGAAAGCGGGTTATGGGGTCGAGACTTATACTTATTTCCCTTTGTTTTATTATTTCACTGCTACTGCTGTTTTGGGAACGGGTTGCTTCTACGTCTTTAAATTAGGTACAAATAGATCAGAATCCTATAATTTATCTCCCATATGTAGGTATATCTGTTACATATAGGATAGGCTATCTGAAACTAATTAGGAAGTGATAAAACAGGCCCTAAACCTGGAAAACGTAATGAAAATGAAAACATTTTGTATGAAATAACATTTTTGAAAATTTTACCAATTTATTAGGAAAATTTTACAAAATAAATAATTCTAATGTGGCCACATTTAGGTAGGTTCCTAATTTTTCCAAGTGCGTCTAATAAAATTAACTACTTACACGAATGTACATTATTAAAGCAGTTTTTAAAAACATTCGTGTTATAAATTGGGCCACATTTTAGTTCCTAATTTCTTCAAGCGCGTCTAATAAAATTATGTTGAAATGTGTTAATAAACATTAACATTATTTCCGTCATAAATCATTAATTTCCATACAAATTACAAAATGTGAAGGAAGTTATGACATCAAACCGCGGAAACATTTGTAATTTAGGTTGCAATATATTGTTTTATGCGCAAAGAATTTCATTAACATGGTTGGATTGTACTGGTCGACGGCATAATGATGACACCTGTCGAAGATAATTGTTATGCTCATGGATACTACCATTTGTCATCTTTTATACTGTCAACTTTAACTTATCGCTGAATTCTAAAGCCTAGAATAACAAATGAGGGCTAATTTGTTATTAAAGATGAAGGTTATTCTAATACAACATTTTGGAATTAGTATAGGTAGTGTAGCTAAATAAAAAACGTATCCACTTAAAGCATGAGATCGGCTAGTCGGATTATGAAAATCGGTATTTTGATTCGTTATCTAGGAAACCTATCCTATCCTGCCTATCCTAACCTATGGTGCTCAAACATCACAGAAGACCAAACTCAAGGTTTGTCTGAGGGCGATGGGGCGTAGCATATCGGAGATCAAACGGACAAATGGCGTCAGGAACACCACAATACGCCAAAAAACTCAAATAACCGATGTTGATGAGAAAACCGCTAGGTTGAAATAGGATAGGGCCATGTCTATCGATTGCACCCGGAAAGATGAGCCAAAGTCTTAACACCTTGGATCCCGGAGAATGGACCTCTCGCCGTCAGGGTCGACCCCGGAAGAGATGGAGAGACGACCTGGATACCTTCGACGAAGAGTGGATGGACAAGGATGCATGGAGAATAAAGGGGGAGGCCTTTGCCCAGCAGTGGGATGGAGTAGGAAAAAAAAATCTAATTAACATTTTGCTTTTTTTTTAATTACCCAGTAAATTACCTATAAGAAAGAGATGAATGTTATACAGTACGTAATCGATACCTATAAAAGACGTTGTTTAGAATAAAATAAATGAACTCGTCGGAGGATCATTTTGTCAGGGTGTCAATGATTTGCGGTCAAGCTGTAACAAGTGTCTTAGAATGTCAATGTCGTCAACCTCGGTCAGAACACACAGAACAGAAGGCGCCAAGTGCAAATTTAAATATTACGGTCCCACTTGCTTTTGTGTTTGCTTCGGACAAAGTTTGATCACCTTTAGATAGTTGTTAGGGTTGAACTACACATGGCCGCACGCGATCGCATTTTTCCGTCGCTCCATCCTTTTCTGTCACTCAGGAACGTCATTTGCTAGAGCATATAAGATAGACGGAACGCGATCGCCTGCGTGCGATCACTTTTTTAAGGAGATGATCAGACCATCAAGCTGAACAACTTTCTCTATGGGACCAACATCGAAATCGCGAAAAAAACATCAACTGTTCCATAAAAAACTACAAACCTACTCCAGCCAAATGTATGGGATAGCAGATTATTTTTTTGCGATTTCGATGTTGGTCCCATAGAGAAAGTTGTTCAGTTTGATGGTCTGATCATCCTTTTATTAAAAAGTGTAAGCATATTAAGCTGGACCCTGCATTATAGATTTTAAATAATAATGAAGGGAATTTAGTCTTTAATTGAGACCAAACCGAAAATAATATTTTAAAATCCTATGTTACTTTAAAATACAAGTTAATAAAAAAACGTTTACTTATACGCTGCAGAAACGCTCATTAAACCTCCATTAAATCTATTGCTAGTTTGACTATGTCAACAAGACAAAATGTGACAGCAAGAGATTTAATGGAGGATTAACTTTAATAAGCGTTTCTGCGGTAGCTACCTACTTGTATTCCACAAACCTCCTCAGATAACCTTCATCGCTTGTATTTATAGTAACCAACGAAAACGTCAGTCAATCAACAAATTAACCATGTTTTAAGTATACGTTAAAAAAATTGCAACACGTAAAATATTATTTAAAAAAAAACGTTGTTCTTGTTGACCTGTAGCGAGGCCAACATTGCATTGACATTGAATGCACTTAAATAATTGTACGAAAAACCCAAGGCAACCCTATACAAAAAACCTGTATACACAATCCTTGCCGGAAATGTCGTGTTATATTATCCACATATAGGATATATCGATAATCGTTAGGTTATTAAATAAAAGAAAGTGTTTTGGGGTCGTCTACAAATTACGTAGGTACAATCTTAACTTTTATAAAACTGTAACTGAACTGTGTCTGTACATTGAAGATATTTACAAAAAAAAGATTACGATATGGTTTTTTAAATATCCCCGACTCGAAATCAACCTTTTTTAGAAATTTTGTCTGTCTGTTTGTCTGTTTGTTTGTGTGTTTGTTTGTTTGTTTGTTTGTTTGTTCGCACATCACGCAAAAACTACTTAACCGATTTTGATGAAACTTTTTTTGTTTGATAGCTTATGATCTGACTTAAAATCTGGTATATAATTTGTGCGGACGAAGTCGCGGGAAAATACTAGTTTTAAATAAAATTGGTCAAGTATAAGTCGGGCTACTCGCGCACCGAGGGTTCCGTACCACACAACCATACAACATAAAATTAACTGACAAAAAGATTGTTTTTAGAACGAGACTTTTAGCGCGAGACCGACTCACACTTGTCCGGTTTTTATTATAATTTTTTTTTTTTTTTTTTTTTATAATTAATGGCTTTTTGCTTGTGCGTAACACCGCATTTCCGCCAGTGTAAAGTGTAATTTATGGGAGTATCTATCCCAATCTCAGGGATTGTTTTTGTTCAAGAACGAGAAGAGATTGTTATACTGTAGGTAGAGTTTGCTCTATAATCACACCAAGTTTGACGTTTGTATGTATTACGGTTTTTGCGGTAGAGCGAGAAGAAAAAACGTTGATAAAAACTAGTTACTTGTATGAGGACAACCCTTAATTTTAAACTTTATGGCATTTTTATTATTTGTTAAAAAATCCGCTGTAATAGCGCATATTATGTGAAAATTTTAACTACAGTTCAAAAGTTACAGCCCTAAACAGGTAGGGCAGATGAACGGACAACATAGGCTTAGTAATAGAGTCCTGTTGTAACCTTTTAGGTACGGGACCATAAAAAACTAAGATACGTTTGAGTTCGTTTTATTATATCTGGCTTAAGTACCAGAAATATTGTGGAAACAAACAATACCAACCCACAGCCACGATTCCTCATGCAATTCTGGTTGACAGCCTCAAGCTATAGTAAAACAGATCAATAGTAAGCCGTAGCTTTTATTTACGAGTACATAGGATCTGAACTCTCGGATAGGTTAGGTCGTTCAAAGGGCATGATTCTAATAGTTGCTGTTCTGGCGCAATATTCAACGCGAACCACCTTAAAGTTTGTTTCATAATGTGATACCAAATATTGTTTTACTATTGTACTCGATCATTAAATGTTTCGAGCTCATACGTCATTAAGTGATGACCTGGAGGATCCCACAGCAGGGCATTTATTTTATTATTTGTACTGGGCTATTGCAAGCAAGGGTCGTTAAACTCGTTAATGTAACACTTGGACCATCGCTGGTCCTTTGTGTTCGCCCCAAGCTCACCCATATTTTACGCATACCTCCGAACTTATGGTATTTTCTTTTCATTCTCGGGAATGCAGGTTTCCTTACGATGTTTTCCTTCACCGCCGAGCTAGTAAATGATAAGTAGAATCGTACATAATTTCCGCGGAACTTAGTGGTACAGGCCAGGAATCGAACCGCCGCCTCATGATTGAGGCGCAAGCTCTCTTTCGTATGGGCTATCATCGCTCTCTACAGCAGGGCATAGACAATCTCTCTCTAAAAAACACTGTTAAGAGGTAGCAATGGTCCTCAGACTATGGTCCATTTTACATCCTGCCCTTCCTGCCCAAACTCTGGTCCGCAAATGTACAGGACGGTTTTTTAAGAGGATGATCAGACCATCAAACTGAACAACTTTCTCTATGGGACCAAAATCGTGAAGAAATAATCAGCTGTTTGTTCCATATACATTTGGGTCGAGAGGATGGAATAGCTGATTCATTTTCGCGATATTGACGTAAAAAACGTCAGCATCGACCCTGTATGTTATTAGCGTCTGCCTACAACCGAATTTTAAGTCAATTTCTTTTCACCGCGACGACTTTTCACAATTAGTATCCAATCAAAACGAAACTATAATTCAAGATCAATTTAATTGGTACTCAGACAGAACATGTATTTCAATGAATCATGCGTTAATTACCCTCTTATATGACTATTATACTCGTGAATCAATACGATTTATCAAATGAGAAGTTGATAAAAAGAAACAGATTTATCCGTATCGATAAACAATATTCACGCTAAGTTGAGACTTTGTTCTCTTATTGCCGATTGACACGAAAGTAGATAATATCTTTTGGCATATAGCGACATTGAACCTATATATTATCATGAAGAGGTGTTGAAGAGTTATATTAGAGATATAAAGTACCTAAATTGGTAAATTATACATCATATTGACAGCATGTATCGACGGTATTGATTATAGATGACTTTCGATTGATGATTTTAGGATTAAGACATTTATAGGTATAAGTGTAAAATCAACAGCGATACGATGTCCGCAAGCCATTCTTTATAAACCTTTAGTATCTAGTAGATTTAAAGGTACCTAGCTAAATAGTCGTAGGCGTGACTAAAATAGTAATAAACGTTATTATTTAAACAATACGTGATAGACCATGTGAAATTATGATAAAAAGTCAAGACATTTATTTGGCAATTATCTTTTTCGTTTCTTCTTTGTACTCTTTAAACTACTGAATAAAAACAAAGGTTTCAACACTTAGTACCTACCTAACACTTTGTGACTATTATGTGGTGTTACGTAATTTCTTTTTTAATCAAAAACCTTTTGCATGTAAAGCTATCAATTCCTAAATACTTGATAGCTTTTACCTTTATCTGAAATCTTGAACTTTCTCTTCGATAATTCGTCACATCATTAAATTTTTACTCAACAACAATCATGTCGGGAAGTAAAAGTGGTTGTAAAAAGCGATAAATGAAATGTGATTGTTAAATTGTTACACATTATAGAACTAATAACAAACTTACATCACAATACTTTCACCGTAAGAATATTGTATTAGTGATTTTGATAGTAGCCTTTATCAAAATACCTACTGGTTTAGAAAATTATGGACAGGCCAGCGAAACGTGGATGTTCTGTGTTTTCTGAATATCTCTGACTACCCCTTCGAGGAATATATTCATGGGCATAAACATACATAAATACAATTATGGACTATCTATGATAACTGTGAAAATGGACTCGACGGAAGTAAACATATTTTTTGAAATAAAATGTAGAGTAAATGTAAACAAAATGCCTTATCGGCAACCGCAAAACGTTTAAAACAAACCAAAAATAACGGTTATATCATATTAGATCACAGTTTAATACGATCGAACACCGACCTCGTACGCTTTCACGCTATTGGCCCAACGACATAAACGGCGGTTAAGCGGAGATAAATTGCGGTTAAAAATCTCTTAAGAAACGATTTGTTTATTTTCATTGCGGTTTGTGTAATGACACTAATGACTAATAAACGAAGATGGATGGTTTAATCTGGCACAATATAATAACTTCCTTGATGGTTTATAGGTAGGATACAAAACTGTGAATAAATGGATTCGGAATATTTTGATCATTAGGAACTATGCAAGTAACAATTTAAATGAGCACCACGCAAAAAAAATTGCATTCCACTACCTGTTGAAACTCAATATCATAGAATATTTCAATTTAAGCATTCATTCTGATATCTCTTCAGTTTGGTACCTTATGATCAGTGATCGGAATGTCGGGGCATTTTTTGAGCATACAAGTTTGGATACGCCTGAATTTCCCGGAAGTATCCGGATTTAATAAATATGGATAAAAATTTCACGGGATTTATGGGGATTACCTATTTAGATGTCAAGAGACGTTTTTTTAAATCAAGAGTATTAGCAGCGCATACTAGAGGCCGCGACTTTGAAACACGCCGCCTGGTACTTTTGACATGTACCGCGCTTAGGTAAATATGTTGACCGTTATTAAACAATGATATTAAGTAACTAGATTAGTAGTTAGGGCACCAAAGTGTTGCCACTTCGAAGATGTCTGCAGGCTTCTTTGACTTCAGTTCAGGCGTTTATCTATAGTGAGCGGACATATCCGTGACGTATAAATTAAGCTACCAAAATGGGGAAATGCGCCGTAAAAGTTTGTAAATCAAAATCGTATTTACTTGCAACACTGATGGCAAAAACAATGCGTGAAAAATTTATTTAGTTTTTTAATTTTATTTTGACAAAATATAGTAAACTTACTTGTGAAAAGTAACACCACTTCCTTTATTATTCTTTTCCGACTGTGATTTACAAATTTTTACGGCGCATTTCCCCATTTTGGTAGCTTAATTTATACGTCACGGATATGTCCGCTCACTACAGATAAACGCCTGAACTGAAGTCAAAGAAGCCTGCAGACATTTTCGAAGTGGCAACGCTTTGGTGCCCTAACTACTAATCTAGTTACTTAATATCATTGTTTAATAACGGTCAACATATTTACCTAAGCGCGGTACATGTCAAAAGTACCAGGCGGCGTGTTTCAAAGGCGCGGCCTCTAGTATGCGCTGCTAATACTCTTGATTAAAAAAAAACGTCTCTTGACATCTAAATAGGTAATCCCAGTAAATCCCGTGAAATTTTATCCAAATTTATTAAATCCGGATATTTCCGGGAAATTCAGGCGTATCCATACTTGTATGCTCAAAAAATGCCCCGACATTCCGATCACTGCTTATGATACAATCAGTATCTTATCATTATCACCAGTAAGTAGTTTTCTTATGAATAATGATTTTAATCTTGTCAAAACATAATCATCATCATTAATACCTATGTAAGTGAATTAAAGTCAACTCTTTGTAATTTAAATTAAATTTACTAAAAAACGTTTCCATCAACATTAAATGGTTTCAATACTTGCAATGTTAAGACAGGAAGAAAAATTCTAAAATGTCTACAATCTGAAAAATGTTGTCATTATTTGATGATAATTTTCTCAATAAAAAAGCAATCAATCCAAGAAATGTTAATCACATCTTAAACTTACAAATCTCGCAATCACCAGACCGGCTATTCTACGCCGCTAAAACGAGAAATATGCTGTTAATTCACGACAACAAGTGTTTAAGTCAATTATCGTGCCGTTACTCTGATTTTTTCGATCTATAATTAGTTTCTGTAATCGCGGTGTCACCGAGCCATCGAGGGTGAAACTGATCTCGTTTTTAATTCAAGTTTATCTAGTTTTTCTTGTAAATGACATTGTAACAGAAGTTTCCGCAAATTAAGATAATACTAGATTATTTTATTTACAGGTTTTACGAAGAAATTCTGATGCGTATTATTGTAGGAGTCTATAAAATAAATGTATATACAATTCGCTACCGACTGAGCTACCGGACCCTATCAATCCGCATCCAACCCCCATGCACCCTTGTGTACCCTATACACAGGATATAAGGGAACCGGTTCCGAAAACTCAAAAGGGTAGGATAACTAAATAGGAACAACTTTTACTATGGGACAAACTATGAGATCTCAATAAAAAAAAAACATTTTGCGCGGTACGAATTTAATGTTAGTATGAGATAACAGATTGTTTTTAGATCTCGTAGTTGATCCCATAGTAAAAGTTGTTTATATTGATGGGTACTTTCACCCCTTTGAGTTTTCGGAAGCGGTTCCCTTACACCCTGTATATTTTATGCACCACCTATCCAAAGATTGATAATTTTGAATAACAAAGCTCCTATAAGTTAGGTTACGAGCAGCTAAAAGCTTGAAAGAAATGGATATAAGAGATCGTGACGCGAAACTTCGAGTAATTTCTCCATTACACAACATTTAAGCACAAACACTTAAGTTGGGAGCTTAGTTTGAACAAAGCAATCGTAAACTCTTGTGTTTACGTTCAGGAAATAATCAAACTTGTACACGTTTCAGTTAAATTGATTAATTCGCTTGTTTAAACTGTAGGTACCTACATGTTGATGTTGTTTAGTGAAATATGTTAAATACGGCACATGTTGTGTCATCATCATCCTCATCACAGCCGATGGACGTCCACTGCTGGACATAGGTCCCCCAAGGATCGCCATAACATGTTGTTTGATATTTGCTAAATTTTTGTATGGAGTAAGCTCTTGCTTATAGTTTGTGTTGTAAAGTGTCTTCATCACCAGGCACACTAAGTCCTCGACAATACCTGGTTAGGTGCCTATCACCATCAAGATAGGTGGATTGATTGAAATATTTCACAAGTAAATACCCATTCTTTGGACAACTCTTTCTCACCTACGTTATCTCATTCTACACCCAGGTATGATGATGGTGTGACCAATATTCTATGCGAGCTCTATGCTAGCTCAAAACCATAGAAATTAAGAAGATAGTCCTTGCTTCAATGCCAGGATTGATTTAAGATTTGTATGGAAATCTTTAACCGACTGTGACTTTTAAAATATACCTATATTTTAACTAAAATCTGACAAACCAAAGGCACAGGTATTAGTTAAAAAAATGCATTGACGTTAAAGTCAGTTTGAGGTTAATATACAAAATATAATAAAACTTCTTATGTATGAAGAGCGCTATGGTTACCTACCTACCCTATATCCTGAAGTAAAGCTTATCCCGGTATAAAATAATGCAGAATTGGACTGTTTTACCGGCAGTGTTCTAAAATGTATCATTGAATGTTTATTAAATTGTGTGAATATTGTATTTAAAACTCTAATAATACTTCTTTATAGTTCCTAAGACACCACACAGTTAAAACCATTAGATCATATCGCAATCTCATTTGCACCATTACCTTTTAAGTAGGAGTTAAACAAATCATCCATCAACTAATGATTTTATAATGTTGTCTATTCTGTATTCAGTAAAATAAATTAACCAATTGTGAACTTTATTACAAGTTTTATAAGGTTGGTGTTACTAATAAGCGTAGGTAAGATATAGTGGGTTCAATTCAAGGATTATAAGCTTTTGTAACGATGCGTGTTTGTTACCGAGACGATCTGTTAAGCCCACATTAACCCGTCAAATGCTTTTTGTCTACGGATCTACTATAACATTACATACAATTTACTATACAATATTTTGCAATAAAGTATTATTATGATTTTAATAGTTTTACTAAGAGACGTGGTCGCAAGGGTTTAGGCATAGCTATATGTTACAGTAAACATGAATTTAGGCATAAAGGTCGATTAAACTTTGACCTACTACGTTCAAAACATTTAAAAAGGTTAAAGGAACCCTTAGGTAACGCTCTATACAACGTGTTAATGAATTAACGCAAAACTAGAAAGTAGTTTGTTTAGAATCGAGAGCAGAATCTAATTATCATGATTTCAACTTTAAAATTTACTGAATTCTATCTCAAACACCACTCGGGCACTCTCACCCTACTTACGACCAAAACAAGATTCTTTAAATGTATCCATGAAAACGTTAGCACTTTCATGAATAGCTGAAATGATAACAAACCATTTTTACCTCAAAACTTAAAATGCGAATAACAGAAAATTTTTAATATCAAAATAATGAAATTATTGTTTCAATCTAATTATTTTGTTATAAATCAATTGGGGTGTATGAGGTTTTGCGCTTATTCATTAACACGTTGTATATGTTTGACCCGGAATAAGTAGACCAATCATTTTAACTAGCGTTTATGTTTTATAATTTTGAAACCGCTTTTATAAATTTTATAACCATATTTTTTTCTTGTTGACAAAGTGAAGATGAATTGCGCGTCATGCGCGTAATATTTCATAGATGAAAAAAGTGACATATTTTATAGTGCTATAATTTTTATAGCAATCAATTTTTCTGCCTTCCATTTAATTTGTTACATAAAACAAGACCGTGGCATTTAGTAACATTGTCGATATATTGCTTACAAAGATGGGAAGAACATGATATAAATTATAGTTTCAAATTAAATAGTGACGACATAAGTCAAAGTAGCTCATCAATTATTAATCAAACCTCTAAAACACTTTTTCAATTATAATCACTATAATCGTGACCACACAGTGCATAATTTTGAGATATCTTAAGTAAGTCCTATAACACAATTTAGATAAATTGTACAAAAAGACTGAGAAAAAAAAATCGTGTTTAAAAATTTAAATTAACCAGTTTGATTGCAACTTTAATCGTTTTGTAACCACGTTCTTTACATTTGTTAAAATTTAATCATAATTACTCATTACCTATTTGTCTCTTTTTTATAAGTAGAATAAATCATACCAAAATAATAACACTTAACACAAAAAGTAAACTGTTGAAATGTTGCGTTAAAGTATAAGATCATCTACTTATAAATAACGGTAGATTTGTACTAAATATCTTTGATAAGAATTCACATTTAAAATATAGGTATTTAAATAAATGAGCGTCTTGTCTCCAAAAACTTGTATATTGCATTGATTTCACATGTAAATGTCAAATAACTTGTTGAAGAACCGTTACTAAACACATAATAATAACGGTTTTGATATGATATTCGAAATGGCGTTATTTTTAAAACACTGTTTGTAAAAAAAATCTTTAGGTGGAATGGCATAAAAAAAATAAGTCTTTCAAAAAAATGGTTTTTTTAAATCAGAGGCCAGGTTGGTCAAACTTTTATAAAAATGAACGTAACATTTTGTTACTGAATTTATTAGCATTTGAGCTAGACGGATTGAGAGCTTGATGGATTTCGACAGAAAAAACGAGTAATAGACAGATAGACAGCTGGGAATACGAGATGTTTTATTTATTTTGATTTTGTGTTAAAAACCCATTAGAACATCATTCCCAAACGTACAACCAAACAAAACTTGGTATCTACCTAACCCTATAAGATGTGATCTGAAAAAAGACGTAATACAAATTAGATTTTAAGATTGCTTAATAAAGCTTAGTTTAGATAAGTACAATCTTTGTCAGCAAAATATTACATAATAGCAGATCTCAATGACAAGATCAAGAGCTATGTACTCTTCAATTTCTTTTCATACTTTATAGCCGTGCGAAATAAAGAACAAAGAAAAGTAGTTAATCACGATTCAAACTAAAAGCACTCTTATTCTTAACTACATAAGACGTTAGTATGCCTTTGATAAGAATTTGAAAAGGAAATTTATACTAGAGACAGACGTCTTAGTCTTTGCAATGCTTAGGAGTTAAGTTTTCGTCAGATTATTTCTTTTTGTGCTAATAATTACAAACTGAAACTGTCGTTTAATAATTTTGGATGTAAATTAACTCCGAGAACCATCCTTAAAATCCTTATGTAAATGTTCAAAGCATGTTTGGTGTGTCTAATTGTATCTATTATCACTACCCAATGGTATCCTACCTACTC
Organism: Agonopterix heracliana; assembly: GCA_963693445.1. Classification (NCBI taxonomy): domain Eukaryota; kingdom Metazoa; phylum Arthropoda; class Insecta; order Lepidoptera; family Depressariidae; genus Agonopterix; species Agonopterix heracliana. The sequence goes on from OY856321.1 coordinate 9,994,449, forward strand.
GTATAGGCACAATGTCGCAACGTGGGCACGAGCGCCCACAAAAACATCAAACTTTTCCGGGATCAACGTCGAAAAGATTTTTGTTCCCGATTTCGTCCTTGTTCCTATAGAGAAAGTTGTTCAGTTTGATGGGCTGATCATCCCTTTAAAACCGTCAGAATATTAAGAATGAACGTATATGTGAAGGCTTCAATAGGTTATTCTTATTAGTATGCAAAATATGCAGACAGCATTCTTACTGCTAATATACAGGGTGTTTCATAAGTAACAATATATATTTAAAACTCTTAAGGGGGTTGTTTAGACCGTCAAACTGAACAACTTTCTCTATGGGACCAACATCGAAATCGCAAAAAAAATAATTTATATCCCATACATATTTTAGCTCTAGTCGATTTGTAGAGTATGGAACATCAATTTTTTTTTTCGCGATTTCGTTATTGGTCCGATAGTGAAAGTTGTTCAGTTTGATGGTCTACACCACCCCCTTAAAGGTTTATTTGTATTTTTGTAACACCTTGTATAGGTAATATGTGTGTTGTAGAGATCACTGGCTTCGATAAGACTGATGTTGGCGGTAAGTATTGTGGTGCAAAACTCCACTGAGTCCGACCTAAAAGGTAAGACTTTACTTACCACATAGATAGTACTATTATAAATTTCCGTTCATTAAAAAAAAACTGTTCCTGTGTAAATGAAACAGATAATTTCAGAGTCAGTTGGCACGTGTTGCGTTTTGCATGTAATTTTATGTTCATCTAAGCATATCAGGAATACCCACACGGTTGTGAATTCCTTCATTTCTTTAACAATGTTCTCTGTTGTATGAATTATAGCTGCTTGTAAGTATAACTATAATTTAATTTTAATTACAAATGCTGTGTGATATAGTAGGTTGATGGTACACGTTTTAGTTTGAATCGTACATTAATCGGAATGAATTAGATGAGTTTAGCACGCTTGTTATGAAATATCCGATTGAGTTGAATATAATTTGAGGTAGAGAAATGCCAGTCGTAAGATGTGTTAGAGGTGCCATCACTCCACCGAAAAGAGCGTAAATTTTAAATAAATGAAAATCTATTGCAAGTCGTAAACACATTTGGTTTTGGAATAGACCTCCCCATTTCTTCCCTTTTTCTTCTCTTACATTTAAAAAGTTTGATGAGCGATAGGCTAAAACTAAATTGTTTTTTAATCAATTGAACCCAATACTGTACCTCATCCAATCCTTTTTGTATTCCATATTCATATTAAACCTTTAAATCAAATTTGTGAATGTGTCGTTGGTAATTTGGTATATCTAATAAACTGTTAAAGGAATAAACACTTTTTTCTAAATACATGCTTACGTACAAAAACTCAAGCCTTTTTCCTGAGAGGTAGGCAAATACTATGGATCTCCACTTTGCGCGATTCTGACCTCTCTTGCTTCTTCTAGGTACCAACATCTTGTCATACATTCCCGTTGATTTCAGCTACTCTTAACCTGACCTAATCTGGTCTAGGTACGCCTTCCTAGGTCTGCATCTACCCATATTTATTCTAAGGGGGGTATTACAGAACGACACTCAAGTGGAGATCTCTTCTTAAGTAAAGATAGACAAGGATGCATGTATACGTTGTATGTATTTGCATCCTTTTCTATCTCTACTCAAGAAGAGATCTCCAATTGAGTGTCGTTCCTTAATACCCCCCTAAATTATCTCTAATGAAATTCAAAGAAGATTTAATTTGAATAGGAATATAGAACTAACGCCTATTAAAAATAAGCAACATAGGTATAGTAACAAATAAGATAACACAGCACTGGCGCGCCATAGATCTAAATCATTTGCTATTAACATAATCGAACTCCTAAAGTAGGCGATCGCGCAATAGATCAGATCATATCACATCACGATGAATATGGAGCGCGATTTAGTTAGCATACCTAATTTAGTTCATTTACGCTGAATAATTGCAAAGTTTATGGGTTTTCCGCAAATTACTGTGAGGATTACTACCAAGGCAATTCATGGCTGGAATGATACGGCCGTAAGAAGACTGATTGAGTAGTCCTAAAGATAGATTTCCGGTAGTAAAAGTTGTTCAGTTTGATGAAGGGTTAACCACCACGCACCACGCTTTAGTCCATTCTGACTCTGTGAACAACATTTGTTGGCCAATGCTTGTTTATTTATTTATTCGTATCGTATGGCTTTCAGAACATGTCAATTATACTAATAAAGTTCAATTTTTTGCTAGTTTTTGGGTGCTAATGCTAGTAAAATGTTGTGATTCTCAGTATGCTTAAAATTTCCTTGAGAACAACTGTCGTAGGCATTATGCTTATGAAGTAAAAACAAAACTCACATAATCAGATAGGCTCTTCATGCCGTAAGGGAACCGCTCCCTGTCAGGGACCAGCCTGCCGCGAGGGTCCCGCTCCCTCTCTGGCCAGCAGTCGTCCACATTGATGTACTCGTACCCTGCCGACGCATAGCCTTCGGAGACCAGGATGTCGGTCATTGTACGGAAGAGACGATCGCTGCAAAAAAGTTACGGGTGAGATAATTCAACCAAATAATTTGCTGTAATGCATCCTTTGAGGGTTTTATTGAGCATCACCGAAGCGTTATATCAGATCTTTACCAAATTCAAATGGGACCAACTCGGTATGCCGAAGTTACGGTGTAATGTTATTAATAAAATCACACGTATCAATAAATAATAACTTATAAAATACCATTTTTGGTAGGTTTGTAGGTGCCTACCTAGTTTTGTGAAGATGGGAAATAAACTAAAGTCGTAAGCATGTTCTTCATTACGAAACTTTGCAATATTTTCTAGTTAAAGAACCTGAAGTAATAAATGTTTATTCCAGTTTAAAAAACCCGAAAGTGTGTAGAAAGTAAGCTACCTACAAACTTTAAATCAAGTATCAACCTAGTATATGTAATTAAAATTGTGTTAGTATTGAAATCCATGTATCTATTATCTGAATGTAATATTCTAGTTATAATTTATCATACCAACAGAAAATTTTCTAATCATAACAAATCTAAACCAAGTAAACAACGTACAGACTTACAAGTTACAACCGGATAAAAGATTATAAATGTTTAACTTACCTAATACAATTATCAGGATCATTCTTGCAATCTGTATTACACCTAAACCGTTCCCACGCCAGCCACCCCATCGGTGGGGTCAACGCCAGACCATTGTCCAGCCCTGATATTTGTCCAAGAAAACACAACACGACACATACTGTCCATACCCCTAAACACGACTTTATTGACGCCATCACTATATCACAGAGTAGAGAAAATATTTAACTATCTTTCGCAGGACACTATCCTCATAGTTTCATTCACTATCTAATTTTGTCACAGCAAAATTATTTTTATTTAATGTACACAAACGCGCGTGTTGTATGTGACGGTGTCAAAGAGACAATGACATTGCTGAAGTTGTGAAGAGAGGTCGACGCAAGAAGTTTCGACTAATGAACCAAACAGGTCCGCAGCATTCTGTTATCTGAAACAAACGGAAATGCTGTTAGAATTGATAAGGATAATTGACCACATCATTATTTTATAATAAGCAGTAAACATATTGTAGCATAACAAAAATATTTATGTAATTAGTAAGGTCAATTGAGTTCATGACTTTATTAATAATAGCCGAGATGATTGTGGTTTATAAATGATTAACAAGTACTATTGATAAGATACCAGAAACGTTAGGACAAAGTAAAAGGAAAGAATGAAAGATCCCAAACTTTCTGTTATGTCGGTCTCAATACTTTGTTTACTATAGGTTCTACTGTTTCTACTGGTTTCAATAACTGTATTCTATACAGCAAGAGATATAGCTATGAGAGTGTCGGCGGTGGAGCGTTGCAGAGAGCTATGGAAAATTGGAAAATCAATCTTGAGGTCCGAGTTCGAATCCGTATGGACCACATGCCATATACCAATGAGTTTTTCTAACTTAGGTAGGTAGTTTTTCTAACTTATTTACCTACTTTAAAGGATGATTGTACCTACTCATGACACTGAACAAGTTTCCCAAAAAAACCAGTACCAGTCTAATCTTTTAGTTTGAGAACCCTGGCCTTCCCGATATTAATAAATTCATTACTGCGTAAAGTAGGTAAGTACTTAGGACAACTATTTAAAGTACGACTTTGTGGTTTATAATAGGTTTATATAATGATACAGTACACGCTACAAAACTGTTATGAAAAACAAGTTTCAGAAACAAAGTTAACATCATTGAGGTAATAAAACATAATAACTCAATGGTTAACATCGACTAAAAGTCAAAAGCATGTAAGAATTTGACGAAACAAGAATTTGACGAATGTCGTGGCTACCGTTACAACATCTATATTTGGGCATTATGTATGACACAAAAGAAGTACTAAAATCTAGCATTAATCGATGCCAAAGGAGGAGGTATTATAGGTACATGTTTTAAATGGTTTCATCTCAGTTGTGATAGTTAAGCTCATTGTTCAGAACCTGTATACAATCAGAATAGTAGGTATCAGTTTTATGACATATTAGATCGAAGGCCCGATAAGATAATAATAATCATCATTATACCAGCCGATAGACGTCCACTGTTGGACATAGGCCTCCCGAAGGATCGCCACAACGACCGGTCTTACGCTGCCCTCATCCAACGGATTCCCGTCGCCTTTCCCAAGTCGTCGGTCCACCTTGTGAAGGCGGCCTATCTACGCTGCGTCTTCCGGTTAGTGGTCGCCAGCTCTTCAACCCCATCAGCCATCGGTTTTGCGAGCAATGTACCTACCCTGCCCATTGCCATTTTAGTTAAGCATTTCTTTGGCCTATGTCGGCTACTCTGGTTCTTCTGTGAATCTTTTAATTTCTGATTCAGATAAACTCCGAGCAAATATATAATTTCGTACCAAGGCGGAGTGAACTAGGCCTGGCACGGTTGCCAATGACATACATAAGGACAATCAAATTACGCATACAAAGCCACTATTAGCCTAGAAGCGATCGCAAATCTGAGGACTTCGATACATCTGCTATGGTAATATCTAGCAATTATGTCATATCCAGGATCTAGGGGTCAGGTAAGACCTACTATTATGATGTATAATTTAATGAGTCATAATTATAGTTTAGCGTAAGAGATGACGGATGTCTGTTGAGTTTGTTACGTTTATCGCTTTGGAAAATCAGTAGCATAAGATTGTTATGGTATCAAATATAGGCATGTTTTTTACTTGGATTTTAAAATGCCTGTTTAATTTAAATAAAGGGCATATTTAGTTTGTTTTTGTAACGTGGTTTTGGCCATCATACCTCCGTTGTATTCGTAAAAATTTAAATAAGTTCAAAATGTTTCTACCTACCATCTTTATCTTTTTCTACCACACGTAACTAATAATTTGCAATCACATCCAAACTAGAGTCGCAATTTGGTGTAGCCTTTGCATATCTACATAAACTCATGCCTTTACACTGGAGGGGCGGGTAGAGAATTTATGGGTCCCTTTTTGAGGGGTCCTCGAGATAATATACCAGATT